>OU745243.1:30000000-40000000 GCA_916618015.1 Xestia c-nigrum | reverse complement strand
TCATCCAACAGTTGGATTCCTACTTTACTTTTTAGGATTCCGTAGCCAAATGGCAAAAACGGAACCCTTATAGATTCGTCATGTCTGTCTGTACGTCTGTATGTCACAGCCACTTTTTTCCGAAACTATAAGAGCTACACTGTTGAAACTTGGTAAGTAGATGTATTCTGTGAACCGCATTAAGATTTTCAAACAAAAACAGAAAAAAAACAGAAATTTTAGGGTTCCCCATACTTAGAACTGAAACTCAAAAATTGTTTTTTCATCAAACCCACACGTGTGGTGTCTCTATGGATACGTCTTTAAAAATGATATTGAGGTTTCTAATATCACTTTTTCTAAACTGAATAGTTTGCGCGAGAGACACTTCCAAAGTGGTAAAATGTGTCTCCCCTGTAACTTCTAAAATAAGAGAATGATAAAACTAAAAAAAAATATATAATGATGTACATTACTATGTAAACTTCCACCGAAAATTGGTTTGAACGAAATCTAGTAAGTACTTTTTTTTAATACGTCATAAACTGTAACAAGATTTCTTTACCTACAAGTAGTATGTACGAAACCCTCGGTGCGCGAGTCCGACTCGCTCTTGGCTGGTTTTTATATTCTAAGATTGACTCACAGTACAAGAAACCAATAAGCTCCCACTTCGGAGTGGTAAAAAGTAAAAATAAATATTTTCTTGTTTTGTAGCTATTTATTCAAACACAAAAATTACTACACAGACTTTTAATTATGTTGCTATAACGGTCGTAGTAGAATCAAAATTTAACATCAAAACTAATAATGATTATTATTAAAAAAAAAAAGGCGCAATATAATCAAAATTTAAATTTCTACAATGGTAATCTGAGATAAAAGTTATAATTTTAATGGGAGGGATGTACTTGGTGAATTGACAGCAAATTATCAATATTTGGCTTGAGTTTAGTTAAGTATAACCGTAAATCTCCTCGCTCTGTAATATTCAATCTGCTCCGTTTTTTTGTCAACAAGTTTGTTACGGCACTAAAACTGCGTTCGACAAGATATGACGAAGGAAACGCTATGAGCAATTTTTCCACAATTCCCCACAGTCCTGGATATTTTTCAGGTATTTGTGCTTGCAGCCAAAATGATTGGTACCCTCTTTTGAATGCTACTTTGAGCTCCTCATTAGTGCTAAGCTCGAGTAGCTCTTCTTGCAGTACCACATTTTCCACTTCAGTTTCATCATATGGATTTATTATCCATGGTGGTATATCCATGGACAGAATATCTTCAAATCTGATTTTAAAATCATCATACAGGGCAATCAAATATTGAACATACGTCTGAATATCTTCCTCGAGGCATTCTACCTGCGATAAATTTGGAAACTGGGAAAATTCACGTCGACCAATATTTTGCTTCATAAGTTTCAATTTACCAAGAAAAGCTGAAATTACACTCTTTTTTTTTATCAAATTGAGGCTGTCCCCTTGTAACTGTAGGTTGAGGTCATTGAATTTTTGAACAAATCTGTCAAATACGCAATGTCTGCTTTGAGGTTTTCTTTCAAAACAGGATCTTTAGTGTTCAGAAACTCTAAAACAGAGTCGAAAAGCAAATAAAATCTTGTTAAACATGCACCTTTCGACAACCAGCGTACTTCGGTATGTAACAGCAGTCGTTGGAAGTCCTCATCATTTTCGTCGCACAATTGTGCAAATAAGCGCGTATTTAGTGCATTGCTTCTTATTTTGTTAACTGCATTAATCACAATTTGAAGCGCTTGGTGCAATCTATCACTCAAATTTTTCGCTACTAGATGTTGTCGGTGGATGACACAGTGAATTGCAATTACCTCTGGTATAATCCTTTTAAGATGGCTTATAAACCCACGATATCGCCCGACCATGGCAGGAGCTCCATCTGTTGCCACCGAAATAATGTTTGTGAATGGAATTGATTTTTCCGTAAAAAAATCATTCAGAACATTAAAAATTGATTCACCTTTAGTGTCAGTCTTCAAAGTTTTCGCAAATAGTAACTCTTCATACATTTCTTCGCCTTTGATAAATCGAACATATGCCAATAATAATGCTTCATTGCCAGGCAAAGTTGACTCGTCCAGTTGAATAGAAAAATGAGTTGTTTGTAGATAATTATACAAGAAACTTTCAACATCAGAGCTCATTTCATCAATACGTCTTTGTACAGTGTTGTTACTCAAAGGAATTCTTTTAAGTATGTCAAATGAAGATTTGTGCAGGACAGTTTTATGACCTCTTCAACAGCAGGCAAAATTAACTCCTCTCCAATGGTATGCGGTTTCCCAGATTTTGCTATAAGTAATGAGATATTGTAAGATGCCCGCAAGCCATCGTCGTTGCTTTCAGACGTTGAAGCGAACATGCTATGCACGGTGGTTCTCTTTTCATACTTTTTCTTCAATGTTTGGAAATATTTCAAATCCGTACCTATTTTGTCAGGATGACACCTTCTTAGATGATCTTCCAGCTTCGATGGTTTCATAGAGTCATTGCTCAAGACTTTGTTGCATAAAAGGCACATGGGCAATCGCTTGTCTGCATTTGATGGAAGAAAACCAAATTTCAAATATTCAACACTGTACAGTCGACACTTCTTCTTAGACTCAGCCATGTTTCGTATCAATTACCTACCTGTAAATATGAAAAAAAAAATACGACTCGCCATACAAAATGCACTCATCACTTAAAAATACTTAAAATCAGTTAATTTAATTTAAGAAAGAAAAAAAAATACTGATATAATTTTCCTTGACCTATAAAATCTTTATTCCTGGAATGGTTCAGAACCTACTTTTTGTGGGTTTGTTTTTCCCGCAGATACAAGTTGCTAACAAATAGATAGATAGGTACTTACTTTTCCAACACTGGCAAACAATAGTATCAATTCACTTTAATTTTCAAAAGTCTGAAAACTACTTCCGTCACTGGTGAACACTTATATAGGTACACTTTCTTTTTTGAAATTCCGGAAACAACTGAGTAATTGTTTATCATTCGCATTCGTATTTATATTAGAGAATAATCCAACAAGTTCAGACACGACATTAACTAGGCGGGCGGGCGGCGCGCCATCGGCGAGTCTTGACACGCTCTTTCTGAATATGGTTTATGCAAGTTCTTACAAAAACAATTGCTGAGCTTCTTGTAATATTGTCTACCTATATTCATAGAAGTCAAGTCGGGTCACCTAATACATTTTTATACACCCCCGTTAACGAGTTGTGGACCCCCATTTTTTCCTCACGCAAGCGTAGACCCCTGTGGGGCTCCCGTGGACCCCTGGGGGTCCACCTGGACCACTTTGGGAATCAATGAGTTAGAGTATTGGACACGTATTTTTTTGTTTTCGTAAATCAATGAATATTGACAAAGATAAAACGCATCAAAACTCGGGAGTTGGGGCTCATGACGTCAGAACGCACCAACAATTATACAAAAGCGTCGTACCATCGTCTATTTTGGTTTACGTACGTTATAATCAGAACATAAGTTCTTAACTTCGTTCGTCGTCGTCGTCTTCTGTGACAACTAAAGTTAAATTAGGTCAAAGATTTAGGATCTCAAAGAAACTTCTACAAAGGTATCCTGCAGGCGCAAATAAAAGTTCATTATGTGATTTACAGAACTTGCTTATAGTGCTTTCTTATGCAATATCACTCCAAGTAGCTACGTATCAATCATAGATAGTGTAAAGTGACGTTCATAGCACCGATGTACCGGAATCGATACATTCGATACCCTAACACCTGTCTCATCAACGGGCCGACGTTCCACGACTCAATCGTATTTCTCGCTCTCCACCGCAGCGCAGGTTCGCCGTCGACCTGATTACAACCCAACTAACTGCGCATTGGAATCATAACGGTGCAAGAATGCGGCCCCGCCCGCCAGCCAACAATTCACATAGTACGGAATTTGGAATTTATTTAAATGGGACAGCTAATTTTACAAGTCACAACTGTTGTTAGATTGTACAGATGTTGTCTGTACGGAAATACACTTTTTTAATTTTTTTAAGTTAGATATTATTTCGGGAGCGATGTGCTATCTATTTTTTTTTATATATTATTTTTTTATGATTGTCTCAATGAGGTAGTACAATATGGAAGGTACATACGTCTGTCTGCGCTTTCGAGGGTAATTAGCGAGTTGTTATCTATACTTATAATAAATCTGTAGAGAGGTCAATTCTGTACATGAAATATATTTACAAAATAACTATCGGGGGGTGATTAGTGATCGATACTGATGCCAAAAATGCAATCAGTAAAATTTTTGTCTGTCTGTCTGTCTGTCTGTCTGTCTGTCTGTATGTTATTTATAGAAAAAAAAACTACTCGACGGATTTTAACGAAACTTGGTACAATTATTCTACATACTCCTGAGCAGGTAATAGTATACTTTTCATCACGCTACCATTAATAGGAGCAGAGCAGTGAAAGGAAATGTTGGGAAAACGGGAGAAGTTACTTGGTTTTTTTAGCTTCCGTCGCGTGTGCAGCCTTAATGGTTAAAGCTACATAGAAATCATGTATAACGGAAATATTCCACATAAAATTATATAAAAAATATCCCAAGACAGCATATGTCTATCTTTTATAGTTGACTCACAATAACACGTGTAACTCCCGATAGCTTAGCAGTTCGGAGATTTGTTATTATTATATTTCTTTACTCTTACGTTTATAATATTCTCACTCAACCCCAATTAAAAAAAATAACATCAGTTATTCTTCGAACTCCTGGGCAGGTTATAGTATACTTTTCATCACACTACAATGAATAGGAGCAGAGCAGTGTAAGGAAATGTTGGGAAAACGGGAGAAATTACTTGATTTTTTAAGCTTCCGTCGCGTGGATGTATGTTTGTTACTCTTTCACGAAAAAACTACTGAACGGATTTGGATGAAATTTTGCACACAGATGGTTTATAACCTGGATTAACACATAGGATACTTTTTATCCCGGTAGTAAGATCCCATGGGACAATTTTGAAACTTCACGCGGGCGAAGCCGCTGGCAGAAGCTAGTGTTAAAATACAATTTTATTTTGTTGCTTTTAAAACCAATACGTATTTCATGAACATATTCACTAAGATAATGTTATCTAAACTATCTACACTAATATCAAAAAGAGGAAAAGGTTGTATTTTTGTGTGTATGTTTGTAATGAATAAACTCAAAAACGAATGTGCTGATTTCAAAAATTCTTTCACCACTGGAAAGCTACATTCACCCTGAGCCTAAATAACTACATTTCCCTTCTGACTCTTACAGGCACTCGAACTAAACGGGTGAAACCGCTTGACGTTCGCTAGTATAATATAACTTGCATATATCACAGAAATCTCATTATTTTTTTCGGCACATATTGTTAGAATTTCGTACAAACAGTAGCTGATTCCATCAAATACGTTAAACGTGTTTCTTAGAACGCACCAATTCTAATACCAAATTATTGTATAAAAGGTAAAGAATAATAATGCCACCCTAACTTTAGGACACGAGTTGCATGGCTGACCTGGCATCCATTTCCTAAAACCTGTCCAGGTGGTGATTCATAGAGTCCTGTTGTTTGCATATCATATCACAGGAGCTGATGGACGCTCCCGAAAGTGCCAACCTCGTCGCCAAATGGGTTGACTCTAGATATGGGCAAAAAATTTCGAAATATCGATAGTTTTCCATTCAATTATCGATATTTATCGTCGATATTTTTTCATCGCGGTATATCGATAATCGATGTTTAGTTAAGAGTATCGAAGTAGTATCAAATTCGCTTTTTTTTTAACGCAACTTTGGTTTTTGTTTTCATATCTGATCACTAAACTATCTGATGATTAAATTGTATATAATTTATTTAGGCTCAAGCGTCAATAAAAATACAGTTTTCTTTTATTCTTTTTCACGAAGTTTGAATGCTTTGGGAATGTGTTTGAATAATCATACGAACACGGGCGATATATCGATAGTTTTCACTCGATAATTATCGATACTGTTTAAAAATTACGATACGATAAATATCGATATTTTTTTCACTTGCCCATACCTGGTTGACTCTTTAATCGTCATTAACACGCTAGGAAGAAGAGCTCAGTAATCAGCTGGACATTTTGTCCCAGTTCTGTTCTCTGCCCACCCTCCATCGCTGTTCGCTACGCCATTGACACGGAACTTTACTAAGCTCATACTTTCGCCAAATGATTCACATCGGCAAAATACATAGAAAAATGTCTCGTAAAGTAATGAATCACACATTTCCTGTTTTCTCCATAATTAATTTTTTATTTATGGCCAGATTGAGTATGACTATAAAAACATGTTGGGTCACATGGCCAAAAAATACTTGAAATTATTAATCTCCTTTGAAAACGTTCCGTGTGAACAATATATCACAGAAATAAAGGGCCTTCTAAACTATCTGAGCTAGTCAGAGAGTTTGGAGTACTTTACAACGTTACTTTAGTATCGCCCCATTATGACGCCATTCCTAAGTGTTTCTGTGTGAATATGTCCCCGTAAAATTGTAAACTCTCGAAATATTGTCAAACGAACATACCGCTTACAATAAAACGCATTATATTTCGTGAAATGCATGCGCAGGTAGTCAACTCACGCGGTGTGGAGGGAAGGAGGGGTCCCCCTTGCCCAATGGTACCACTCTCATGAAAAGATAATGTACCATTCCAAAAAAATCTGATTAATATAACCTAACCTTAAAACACTTTATATTCCCCTAAAAAGCGTAGTCGACGGAGCCCCGCTTCGCGGGGCCCCTATTTCCGAGTGCAGGGGGAACCTAACGAACCTAACGGGGGGGTGCCCCAAGTCCCGATTATGGCGGCAGAGATACTTCCGTAGGTATGTTCAGTTGACCAAAATTCGCGACTTTACAATATCGCTAGAGAGAAACACGTTATATTGTAATATAAAGTGTTTGACAATAATTTTACGGTGACATATACATAACATCACGCATTCACCGTGGAGTTAGGCAGAGGACCACCAAAAAGTACACCCACATTACGCCAACTATGTTAAAGTAAGAGCAGCGGCAGCAGTGGCCCAGTGGTGGCGGCCCCGACTTACGAACAGTAAGTCATGGGTTCGAACCCAGGCAGGCGCATAGCTTTGTGTAATTTATTTCATCACCCTTGCTCTAAAAAACTGTGAAGGAAAACATCATGAGGAAACCGGCATGTCCTAGAACCAAAAATTCAAGGTACCGTGGGTCCGCAAATTGTCCGCATAGGCTTGAGTGATAACTTACTTGCCACCCATTAATTATGTTTTAATAGTTTTTGGCTCAGGTTGTCTTCTTTGGAGATTTCCTCAATTATTTATTTTTCAGCACGGCCCCATATCTACATCTATATATTTTTTGTTATTTCGAATTCAGAATATCCGTTGCGGTACATATAACGCGTCAACAGAGCACATTCCTTGAGATGAATAAACTTTTTAATGCGCTTTATGTTTTTCAAGTTACACGCAAAGAAAGAGGGCCGTGCCAGCCAAACGTTTTCAGCACGGCCCCCTTATTTTGCAAATTTCTTCAAAAGTACAGAGGTACATTGAAAAAGAAACCGGTACATATACTCCTAGAGGCGAGTACATTGCATTGGTGAACACCTAAAAGGCAGATTCTGTGGGGCCGTGCCAGGCAAACGTACATAATATATTGTGTGTTGAGGTACCGTGGGTCCGCAAATTGTCCGCATAGGCTTGAGTGATTTGTATTCTCCCAAAAAAAATATGCACGCTATTTTTGGCGTATGTTTTTACAATAAACTAGCTGACCCACGCAACTTCGTCTGCGTCTCATAAATTGAAATGTAAGCTATCCTATCTTTCAAGTTGGATCAAACTGCACACTGTGTACAAATTTAATTGAAATCGGTTAAGTGGTTTAGGAGTCCATTGAGGACAAACATTGTGACACGAGATTTATATATATTGTTAAGAAGATATATTCTATTCTATTCTAAACAAATGCCAGATTTTTCATGCCACCCATTGGCGACTTGGCTTTACCATCGCCAAATAACCGGCCATCGAGAAATATCTCTCATGCAAACAATAATACTATTGTAAACCCTTCAATAAAAAAATCAATTGAACCAGGGCCGGACGCGAGAGGTCCCCGCCGAACACGATACCCCTTGGTTAGACTTTCTGGCTACTGATTACCTGTAACTGCCAAAGATGTATAAATGACGACCGGAACCAACATGGCTTTCCAAGTCATGGAGGAAACTCGGTAGGTATGTAATAGGTGGCTGGCCAGCGTCTTACCCAAGCTGCTGTTATTATTTAGTCATGAGCCCCTCGATTACAGAAACATGCAGGTCTTGAAAATATACATACCTACATAATCTGATCCAACCACGACCATAAAAGTAAACATGTTAACAAAAGGTAAAGTGCAACTGCACTTGTCAGTCCAACTTAAGAAGCTAACAATCAACCCTATCTCTGCTACATCGGCTAAACCCGGCCGATGCGACCCCAATGACTTCATTGGGAAAATCTAAAGTTTCTCATAATACCGCGCAACAGCCAAGCTTAGCGAATATCAACTGTAAGTGTTTGTCGCAAAGGTTGTTAATACCGTGTGAGAGTGCAAGCTTTCACATTGCTGATGGGATTGCGTCAAGATTATCTTACTCATGCTATGAAAGTTTTCTCAGAAGGCGTGCGGAAGCGTTCTTGTGTTGTGTTTAGTTTTCATGCCGCCATGCCGGCCGGGCTGCTCCGCAGTGCTGCTCACTTCGCGTGATACGTGCTCATCTGCTTTAAATGCTCTTTCTGGTTTATTGCACGCAGACAGATTTAGTAATCGGAGACGAAATTTGAGCTTTGAATTTTTTAAATTGGAATTTGTTTTTTTGGAAGGTTTCAATTAATAATTTGTCTCTGAATAAACCTACGGGAAAAACGTTAAAAAATTTTACTTGACGACGCTTCGAAGTTGAAGATAATTTTTTGTCAAACAAACCATGTATTCTAATTTTTTTAATGATCAATGCTTATTTTCTCCTTATTTACAAAAAAAAAAACATATGTCGCTATGCTAATTTGAATATTAACCGTACATTTGAATTTAACCTAAAAGCATATTAAATATTAACTGTGCTTATAACCGGGTCATTGAGACCGGTTTGCGCAAGGGCAGGGTTAGGTCGGTTGGCCGTAACCCTGAGTGAAACCAGCAAGTGCTCAGAAACATAATTATTAGGCACTAAAACTGTGTTTTATGTCTAGAAATAAATTATGCGAACATGATCCGGGAGAAACTTCAGACACTTGGCAATCAAAGAGATATATATTTATATGGTTCTGCATGAATTATACATAAGAAGGTTACTTTTATATTTTCCAGTAAGCCGGGCAAAGGTTGGCTTTCATAGGCAGTAAGTAGGTGAGGTGGATTCTGGTCTACTCTCCAAGAGGGCCTCTGTCTGTGGCCCTCAAGATGTAAACAGACACTTCACGAGGCCCTCAAGCAAGCATTATGAACATCAAACTAAGTTACTCTACGCAAAAAGAATGCTCGGAAACAATTTTTTTTGTGAGGATACACTTTTTACGGTAAAATTCAATGTAACATATTCAAAACATTGTGCTGATGGATTGATTGTATATAGTAGGTACCTAAACAGGTCAGAAAGGTATTTATTATAAGTACATTTAATTAACTTTCGTTAGATTTTTAATAATCTTAAAAAATATTATTTAATTCTTATAAAACACTTGTGAAAAAGTTGGACATTTTACCAGTAACATTTCCGTAACTAACAGGTTCTCAAGTATGATCCAGAAAGAAAAACATATCGCAATGAGGGGGAAATCTTATGACTATCGGATTAGTTCAGGGTGTTAATGTTACACCATTATAAGCTTGTTACTTATCATATACAGTAGATAGGATAATATTTATCCAAGTAGGGTGTAACTACTGTTACTTCTCGGTAGCTGGCGGCGAGCCAAGAACCAGCTGTCTTGGCTCGCAGCCAGCGTTCCAACCATCAGCTCGCTTGGCACGATATGACAACGTTAACACTGTAATAAACAGATCTTGTTGTAAGTATGTAGATGTGTAGATCATCATCAGCATATTAATGTTCCCACTGCTCACAGGCCTATATGAAAAGGAATGGACTATAATCCACCACGCGGGCCCAGTGCAGATTGGCACATGTCCCATGGTCCCTGAAATAGCTAACGTAACTTATGTTGATTGAAGTATACTTACACTTTGTACTTTTCTTCGTTATCGTGTGGTTATTGTCAAATCTAGGGTCAGTTTTATGCCGCCCATGGGGCTCTGACTTCGCATTACATGCCGTCGAGAAATACATCATAGGCATGCTGTTGTATTGTAGTGTACTGTACAACGGGCTGGTGTCCGCAACTTCACGTCAAAGCGTATTTTGCATATGGGCTATAATCCACCACGCGGCCCAGTGCGGTTTGGTAGAGGTCACATGCCTTCTAATTTTTTTGTTCTAGAACTGGCCGGTTTCCTTACAATGTTTTCCGTCACCGTTTTAAGAGCAGTGGTGATGAAATAAAATCTTACGACTTACCGTTCGTAACTCGCGCCCGCCACCACTAGGCCACCGCTGTTCATCGATTAGTTCATGACAGTTAACTTAAATGATACGCTGACATTTGTGGCTAGAACCAGAATTCTTGAGGGACCGGTGTATTAGTCGCGTTATTGCATAGCATGGGATCCTCGGTTCAATTCCTAGGTCAGCCAAAGTGTTATTGATTTCGTCTATCAGAAAATCTTCAACAGCAACCTGGATTCTTAATTGGTGCCCAGGCGATGGAAATACGCAAGCCCCTATAACTACGATGTAGGTTTCTTATACGTAAGATAAGACTTCTGCCTATCTCTTGGGTTTGAAATAGATGTGCTGTTATGTATGACAACTGACAACAGTTTTTATAGCCCGTTGTTTCATAACGTGCATCCTTGATAAGAGATTGCAGCATCGAGGTTCGAGGTTACTGTACGATAGCAATGTAAACATACATCCTACTGATAATCACAAGAGGAGCTTTTAGATAATCTATCTTTCGTCATTTTGGTGTCCTGTTTGGTGATCATTTACGATGTTTTTTTGTTTCTTTTTTCGTACGTAGTATCTCTGTTGCTTGTAGCTTGTAGTATTGTATGACGGCAGGCCAGGGCTAGAGTTCAAATGATAATTAAGTATCTTGATAATAACTAAAAACATGCGATGTATGCACGCGTGGCAAACACTTAAATTGTCAATAAAGAATACAGTCACAAACATTGTGTTTAATTATTCAACAAACTGATTTTTTATACATTTGTGTTTATACTAAAGAAAGTTAATTTACAATGTTTATTTTTCTTCAGCATATTTTAGTTTGGTAGTCAAAATACTTAAAGAAATCAAGACATAAAAAAGCGTTTTCTGAATATTAACAAACCCCGCCGTAGGTAGGCATTTCAGCTTTTATTTCTATCAATTAAAATTGATTAAAGTTACAAGTTGTGCTGCACCATCAGTTAAGAGGACCAAAGTTAAGGTTTATTGCCTCAATTGTGGTTAGACTTTGACCATCTACATGCTGATCAAGGCAAAGACATACATAAAAACGACTTTTAATTTTAATGGCTATAGGTATCATAATTTGAGTACAGAAGTGCTTTATTTGGTTATTTCCTTTTGTTTAATTCTATTTTATTGTTTTGTTCTGTGTCAAATCATACTTTTTTTCTTAACTCGGTTTATACCTTCGCGGAAAACCGGTCTGATGTTACGATTATGTTTTATTTCATATCTCCAAATGTCGAAATGATTGCAGAAAAAATTAAACGTTTAAAATTTTATTATGATACGTCCTTACACACGTACGATCCCCTGCTGAGACGAAAATGATCTAATGTTGATGACTCAGAGTGTCATCGACCCCACCTGCGCCTGCGCCACGACCCACAAACTTTTTGTTCCGCCGGCCGCCGGCTACGGCCGCGGGGTAGAAAGTTTTTTGAGAAAGGCGCCGCCGTGACCTTGTCGCGAGGAATGCTGTAGATGTGTTTATTAATTTCAAGAAATATTTTATTTCTAAACTTAGGTACCTACTTAATTGATATGTGCTCAGCTAGCGTTCTGTACATTAAACCGGGTACTACGCAAATCGCAAATAGGTATTATACATGATGTTGGATGCATCGTTTGCCAAATTGAACGGGCTAAAGAGAAGGGGTATCTCTCCAGCCCAAATAACTGATCGTTGGATCCAGGAATTTTTAACTTCAATTTTTTATTTAGGAAATAATCAGAAACAAAATTAAATTTAAAATATATTTAATTATAAAATATATATGTACTCGTATATAAGTATCGGATTTTATAGGTATGTATAATATATATCTATGCTGTATGTATTAAGTACATATATTTTATTGTATGAATGTAGTTTTTTTTTTAAGTTTATTTAGAATGTAATGTTAATGCACATACGTAAGTATATCCTCTTTTGCAAATCTCGCTTTCAAAAATTAGGTTTGCTGTAAGAAAACCCAACTCTGGGTTAAGCTCGCCTTTGTACATAAGCTATATTATTGCAAGTTATATGTATATTTGATGTTTTTTTTTGTGTGCAATAAAGAATAAGAATAAGAATATTAAATGTTGATGTATACTTTTTTCTGTTTCTAACCTCCAATATAACTGGAGATTGCAGAGATTGGTAACTAGAAGGTTTCCCGGGTATAAAAACAATCGCAAGACGAAGAGTACTTCTTGAAGTGTCATTTTACACCTAATAATGATCATTACAAAACTGCTTTTTATTATTTATCATAACATCGATGTTATGATAAATAATAAAAAGCAGTTTTGTTTCGCAAAAACAAAGAAACAGTTGTTTGATAGGTAGGTAAATTGCTTCCTCAGAAATCGATCTCGGACACTGCCTACTGATAAGTAATTCATTAGTATTTGCCTTACCGGTTATACCGAAGCGTGAAGGGTTAGTCAGAACCGTAGGTAAGGGGATGGGAGGTTTCGAGGACAGAAATGTAGGGTGAAAATACTGAAAACGGTCTAGCTAGATCGATTTTTGCCCCCATCATTCGCTACAACGAAATCGCAGGAGTCATTTTCGAGAAAGTGATAAAATTTTGGATATTTAGGATAATGCCTTATAAAAAAATACCCATGTTAGAAAACGCGAAACACAAATCCGTGCGTGCTAGGTGCTAAAGACGATCATTTTCTCAGTCAGTCCGCCTTCCCGCCATCCGAGTCATTCGACTACACTGCTAGGTCAGGCACGCTTTCTTAATCAGGCTAATAGTTTCAGAGACTGTCTCCGCATTATCATGATCTGCCGTTAATTTTCCACTTCCTGATTTAACGTTACGCAGTGCTGTATTATATATGTCAGAGAACGTTTGGTTTTTACTGTGAATTTTCTTGTTTCTGACCAATATGAAGCATTGATGGATGGAAAGGAAGATGAGGGCCAAAGTAAAGATGGATGGTATGTTTGAGGAATGATATGAAACAGAAACGAGTAAATGATGCCGTGACGTCTGAATGGAAGAATAACACTTACACAGCACCGAAGTAGAACGACAAGGGAAACAAAAAAGATGATGATGAAGAAACCACGCATTGGCTTTGGGCAAAGAAGAAGACACTCTGTCTGAAGAAATATCATAGATGTTTGTTTGATAAGGTCAAAGCAACTGAATTTCAAACCAGTTATCCTCAACCGATTGAACTGAAGTTTGAATAGGTACACGTTTAGTTTGGGTGACGATGCATGGGTTTGATGAGATACTAAAAGCTAACCTTTATTTATAAGATTGTTTCACAATTTCTTTTAAACTTGTTTATCCCATATCTGAGCAAATATTACTGATAAAACGGATCAATGGAGTTTAAAACGTCAATGACATCATTGCGATAGAATATTGAGCAAGTTTCAACGGAATTTGAATTTGTGTATGTGTTTCGATCACTTTCAGATTCATATGTGAAAGTGCCATAAGTAGTAATATTATAGGCAAAATAAGACACACAATTGTCAAGTTAAATACTATACAACAGCACCCGGTTGGCATGCGACTGGCCCGTGCAAGCTATAAGTCAAAATGAGCTAAGGTTATGCAGTCGGTAAGACGAATCATTTTTCACCATCAGCCTATAATGTCCCCACTAGAGCGCCAGGATACAGGTCTCCTCTCTGTGTGAGGGAATGTACCGCAAATCCAGAGACGGTTGGTAGAAATAACATGTCTTTGAAATTTTCGATTATTAAAAATTTTGCAGACTTTTAAATGCCTCTCTAGGTGCAAACTTGCGACCTCACAGAGTCACTGCTGTTAAAGCCGGGGTACTTACGATTCACTGTTCTTGAAAGCCGTTTGAATTTCTCTTTAGCATAATATAAACTCACTAGCGGATGTCCCAGTTCGTGTGGGAGTACGGTGACAAAACATAGCCTATAATGTTACTCGCTGATAATGTAGCTATCCATTGCTGAAAGAATTTTTCAAATCGGTCCAGTAGTTTTAAGTGTATTCGTTACATACAAAAAAACAAAACTTTCCTCCTTATAAGTAATACTATTCTATTTATAGTACGGAAGTATAAGATAGTAACAAAGTGTAATTTGTGAAAGAGTTCAAATCATCCATGACGATAGTTAGGTAGGTACCTAGAGCTGGTTAAATAACATCAAAAGAGATGCTAGTAAATAAACAGATGAACTGTGAACTTTAAAGGCTAACATTATTTCGAAAGGTCATATTCCATCAAAGCTAAGCTAATTGCGCATTGCGGCAATTACACGGGGTTCGGAGAAATGCAGGAGGGGTGGTTATGAATCAATAAAGCCCCCCCACATCCCTTCTCCTCAGTTCCGTATAGAAACTTTTTAGGTCTCCACAGGGAGGCGCGTGCGCGTTTGCGCTGTGAGCCGGTGACGGCTGATAGATGGCAGCACTGTGCACTGCGGCAAAATAATTACATGGGGTTTGGGGTCATGCAGGAGAGGGGGTTACTCCCCCGCCGGCTCTCATATCCGCACTTCCATAGAATCCTTTTAGGTCTCCGACAGGGTAGCATTTCAAGCGGTGACATGGTAACAAGCGAGAGCGGGTACTGCCGTGGGCAACCTTAGGTGGCTTAATTTGTGCTATCGTAAAATTGTAAAACCCGTTAGATTTTAATCTATCTGGCGAGATTGTAAACTCTCGAAAAGTTGCCAAACGAACATACATTCAGCCAAAAAAGTATCGGGAATGGATGATTTGTTTATGGTTCAAAAGAATTTATCAAGAGCATGCGTTGAGTTAGTCCACTCGACCTTGCACACTACCGGAGGTTTCACAATGGGTGTACACTGCAGACCCACCGTACCCCTGGTTAAGTTAAACGATACCACAAGGCACTAGTTTTGTAACATTCGTTAAAAACCACTTCTGTCAACAACCATTTTATTGAATCACTAGCTGACCCACGCAACTTCGTATGCGTCAAGTAGGAGAGAAAAAGCTCACAAAAGGAATAAACTTTCCCCGTTTTCCAAACCAAACTCTTCAGCTTTATAATATTAGTCTATATCACTTCGCTTGCATATTAAATAACACTCCTTGACTTCTGTTGTTCTTATTGTTTGTCACAGTGCCAAGGTACTAAAGCGCCGGGGCCAGAAGGTATACATTTAAGAAGAACAACATACCACCTCGCCCCCCTATTCAATACATCCATCAGCACAATGTTTTTTGAGTGCGTTCGTTACATTGAGTCCCACAGAAAACATGACTTTTTTCGTGAAAAAAGTCGTTCCGCAGCATTAATTTTTACGTGGAGTAACTTAGTTTGTACAGAATACTTGGTTTGACAGTTTCGTGAACAGTCTGTTTAAACCATTTACACCTCGTCCACAGTATCGCGTTTTCATAGCACGCGGGAAACTCCTCACTCAGATCGAGGCCTTAGTCTAGATTGCTAGATAGATGGCGCTGACGGTCGTTGGGCTGCGGCTGTTTCCATGGCAACCAATCTAGCCTGCTACATGATGCCTGCAACTCCGGATCGATGAATGGGAGTGGCCGGGTCCGCACCCGAGTCCTGTAACTCACTCTACAATCTATTTCGCGTTATGATAAAATGATAGAATGTACTCGTGTGCCGTGTGCTACTCGGCAGTTTTGATTTTATGCTAGTTTTGTTTAAGAGGGTGGAAGATGTTTCCAGTTTTATCTGTGTAGGTAACCATTATAATATAAAGGGTTAGTGTGTTTTTCTATCAGGAATTTCTGAGCGATGGAGTCTGAATAACTACGAAATACTGGTATTCAGCTGCATCCGAATAGACTAGGAGCTGATCCCAACATAGTTAGGCAAAGGATGTACTACGGGGTCTGATTTTATCGTTCATAGCAAAAGGCTCTCTCTAACTTGGGACTGAAACGTGCGATATGTGGGTGTATTCTTTCACGTGTACACCACTCCTTTTTTGATTTTTTTTTTCGGATGGGAAATCGTCAAATGACCCACTCTGAGCGGAGCGGGAGGGAGTGCCAGACTTTTACTGACTTAAAACCATTTCCTTCCTCGCCCTTTACGTTCCGGGGCCGCGGTATCTCTTTCGAACAGTCCCGCAGTCCCGGCAGGCATCGACCCTTGAGGACGCCTTCCTTTCTGCTGACATCTCTTTGAGGCGCATGTGGACCCCACCCCTGCCTGACCCTTTCGATATTTTACTATAAAGGGTGTAAAACACCTCTTCACGAAGCCGAGAGGCACTTGTTCTCCTTATCATTGTGATCATTTTAATGTTCTACACCATACCTGGGAACCATCTAGTTACGGAGATATGGGGGGTCAAAGTTGCAACTTTTTGACAGGTTTTTTTTTAAATACAAGTTTTTTTGTAAGGTTTTGACTTTTAACACCTCCACGACCCCCGTACTATTCTAACCATCCATCAGCACAATGTTTTGAGTGCGTTACATTGAGTTCTACCACAAAATATGATTTATAACCTCGAAAAAAAAAGTGGTTTCCCAGCAATAATTTTTGCGTAATGTTACTTAGTTTGATGTTCAGAATGCTTGGTTAACGGCTTTGTGATGAGGTGGTTAACACCCTGTATTTTGAACGGAATTTTTTAACGGTGTTTTATTGTTATTTATTAATTAATTATAATTTATAATGATAAAACAATTTCTGGTTTAGTTTATAGACAAAGGTAAGGTGTGAAGATATTGAGTGCAAGTATTGTGATCTAGATGAGCAGAAGATCTGAGGGTCAACCAGTTCTAAAACTGATTGTAATTCTGAATATTTTGTTCGGTATACAGCCTGATACTTTCGGCAAACTACGTAAGAAAAATTTAATTACGTGAGCCAACCGCGAAATTCAAATTATTTCACGTTTTTGCCATTTACAGGCCAGTGCTAGGTTATATTTTGCTTAAAGTATTGTTCTTTATTTATTGTATAAAAAACTACTTTTTCAAGGTTTAAGACCTTCCTCGGCTTTGTGAACTTAGAGGGTTATAGTGATGGTTTCGATGATTATAATTCTGTAACTAAACACATCTTACCATAAAACCGATTAAATTTAGAATTTCGCGAGCTACCCTGTCGCTTACCCCTTAATACAAATTTTCCAACAACGGCCGACTTTAGATCGTGGTCGAATTAGTCCGCTTTCACCGCCTTCAGATCAGTCTATTAGTAATGCTTCACGGACAAACACAATTCGTCTCTGGTACATTGGTACCACCATGTCAAACGGCTTTCGAATCCGCCACAATATAGACCAATGTCATATACATCATTTCAAAGGAAGATGGTGGTGTTGAATTGTTATTTTGTAACGTTACATCACTTCTAGACGAACTCAAACCTTTTAAACGAAATTAATACCCTAAGAGTTTCCTAAGCAGAGCGGTGCACACACCCACATTCTGTCTGTTCTGTTTTAATTTAATTGTTAAGTTGTTTGTTGTTATAATCTATATGTATGTGCTGCTCTTTGTGTTGTGCTGTCCATTAGCGAATAAATGATTATTCTATTCTATTCTATTCTATTCTCAAATCCTTTTTTTTAATAAATAGGTGGAGAGCATTTTTTTTAATGGGACAAACCCACCACATTTCCCAAACCACTGTAACTCCAGAAAGCCAGAATCAACAGTAGCGACCACCAGAAAAGCGCCAATGAAGTCCCAGAAATGATCCCGCAACGGAATTATTCAGAAAGTATAGCGGAGGAGTAGGAAAAAGCTGTAATTTCCACCTCCACGTAGAGATACACGTCTATAATCAATCCAGCACCAACGACACCAAAAGTTACCATTGGGTTACTTTGAAAAACGTTCTCATTAGTATCGGAGCTTCTGAAATGGATCTACAGCAAAAAATTAAACAGCAAACATAACTGACTGTTTCATGTAAAGTAATACCATTGATAGCTTCATAGAAAGGAACCGAAGCAAGGTCCAGCATCAATGCTACCGCGGCCATTACACATAAGATCACTTTCAACTTGACTGTGCGCTTCAGTTCCACGCCCAGCAAAGCCAGGAGCTCGGCTACTGCCATGGTCGCCTCTCCGGAGTGCTTCCAACGATGCCAGATGGCACCAGCGTTGACCAGGAGAAGAGCGGTACCCGTGCAGCAGAAGTATGCCTGGAATAAGATGAGAAGCTTGGTTAAGGAGATAGTTATCAAAATGATGATTAACCTCTTTCTAACAGATACCCGCGCGGTTTTGCCCGCGCACATATTAAAACCTTCCTCGAGAACCACTCTATCCATTGGTAAAAATTGCATGAAAATCGATCCTGTAGTTTTGAGTTTTTCGCGAACAGACAGACACGACATAGACGTGGTTATATAATGTGTAGTGTTATAGTGATGACAGTGATTAACCTAAGGCACTTATGAATTGCCTTACACAGAGTCTAGTAACACAAGGCATAGTAACTGTGGAAGTACCTACTGTAAGTCATGTGACGGAAATGTTTGTTGGTAAACATGCCGAAGGAACGTGTTACGAGCTCAGGCGGTGTCTGCATTACCTGACTCCTCGAAGAAACTCCACGTCAAAAACGCGCATAATTACGTAATGAATAACAACGTAGCTTTACGCAGCGAGAGCCAGATCTTACGAAGATTTACAATTCGGTATTTCACCGCGAGTAGGTAGTGAGTAGTACCTCAATGGCATTACTGTAATACCTGTAAGGCAGTGCCGTAGCACTTGTCAGAGCCGGTGCACAACGTCAGGCCGAGGACTGCCACCAAGTACGTGACCAGTACTCCTCCAGACACCGTCTGTTCCCACCGGAATATCTTCAAGGAACGCACGTGCAACGTCAGAATGGCCACGAGTAACACCATGGCAGTGAGGCGCAGACCCAGGGTTGTAATGCGCTCTTTGGTTTGGAAAGATCCAATATAAACTGGTTGACGATGTATTGTATGTTGGAGGTAAATCTGTTTAAAGATGTATAATTAGTTTCAGTACAGTTCACTGCAGTTTGTACTAGCTTGTATCTGTCACCGTAAATTGTCAGCGATATTGTAAACTTTCGAATTATTGTCAACTAAACATACGAAGTATCCTTGCCCCCATAATAGGGACTTGGGGCACCCCCCCGTTAGGTTAGTTAGGTTCCTTTAAACCCTGCAGCCGGAAATAGGAGCCCCGCGAAGCGGATCGGACCGTTGATTGCGCTTTTAAGGGGAATATCAAGTGTTTTAAGGTTAACTTATATTAATCGGCATTTCTCAGGAATGGTACAGTATCTTTTCATGAGAGTGGTACCAATGGGCAAGAGGGAATCTTCCTTCCCTCCACACCATGTGAGTTGACTACCATCGCATGCATTTCACGAAAAATAATGCGTTTTATTGTAAGCAGTATGTTCATTTGACAATCATTCTAGACTTTACAAAATAGCTAGAGAGAATACAATATAACGTGTTTGACAATTTTACGGTGACATATCCAAGGCGTCAGTAATTATTCCACGAAATTAAATATAACGTGTGATACTTGGGGATAACGTAGCTTTCCATGAGTGAAAGATTCTTTGGAATTGGATCAGTTGTTTCGTAGTTTACGCCCTACATCCAAACTTACAATTTTCAACTCTTTTGTTTTAACACAAGTTTAGAGTAGACGTTTCTGCTGTAGATCCGTAATTCCGTAGTAATGTAGGTAGGTACACTGTGTCAGTAATGTACCTACTGTTTATGAATGTAGTTTTAACGATGCGTGAAAATTTTTGAAGTACGTCTAACACGTGCTATTCAATTTTATATTATCAGATAGGTAGCTCTCACTGACTAGACTCTATTATTTTGGTTTCCAAGCTTGAACTTGTAACCTATTTTCGTTTATAGGTATTATTTCTTTGTTAAGCCCCACAAAGGAGTGTTTTAACTTAATTTTATAAGTTACTAACTAATGCCCGCGGCTCCGTTCACGTCACAAATTATACACTAAAACCTTCCTCGAGAACCACTCCTTTGGTGACAATAGCATGAAAACCGGTGCAGTAGTTTTTGAGTTTATTGCGAGTTAATATTAATGTAAGATTCTAGTTTTCCAAAAGGCTTTCAATCCAATCCCAAGGGTTATGAGCAAGAGAATGAGTCTAATGTCAAAAGCCCTTTTGTCAGGTAGCTCGATGTGTGTTGCAAAATCTAAAATGATCGGGATCAAAATGTTTGTACGAAGACATTCTCAATGTCCTCTCTATAAATCTTAACATCCAATACAATACATTTATCTTTTCTAGCTACGGGAAAAGCACATAGAATAAACTGTTTATGTACAAATTGCAAATACCAACTGACATCGGAATTATTCATGTCAGTATATTAGATGATACTTTTTGATTCATGTTCTCGTGATTATGTCCGAGGCCTGTATCTTCTCATTTGAGCCGCTCGTTTTCCATCCACGTCTAAAATTTAATATCGCACGTGTTGTATGTGATGACATGACTGACGGAATCCAAAGAGAATGTAAAATGTCCACTAGTCCACTAGAACAAGACGTCTATAGAGTGATTTTACTCTTTGGATTCCAGTTTATGGAATGATATTACAACTTTTTTGAATTGTCATGTTAAACGGTATGACTTTTGAATTAGTATTGTATTAACAGTTTGTAACGATTTCAATGAAAATTTATGTGTGAGCGATATTATTTTATAGTATAGAGGATTTTATTTTTAAAACTCAACAATGGGTACCCATATTTTATGTTCTATAGTTAGTGAGGTGTACAAATTACAAATGACTATTCCCTGATGAAAATACTAAATAACACGAGTTTTGGTTTTCGTTTCGATCGTGAATCTCGTCATGCGTAAGTTTCCGCAAAAAACTAGTTTATTTAATTGTTTTTTCCTTTTTCCAGGGTTGTCAGCCACAACATGTCACTTCCCCGGCGCACCAGCACACTCCAGGGTGACGTTCTCCGAGGAGGCCCTGTCTGAGGGCACTATCGCTTCCTACGAGTGCGAGCGAGGGTTCGAACTGCTCGGCCCCACCAGGAGGGCCTGCGGAGCCAACGGAAAGTGGACACCTGATGGCATTCCGTTTTGTGGTAAGTACTTTAGTAACACGAGCAGCGATGGCCCAGTGGTGGCGGCTCCGACTTACGAACAGTAAGTCGTGGGTTCGAACCCAGAAAAGCGCATTACTTTGTGTAATTTATTTCATCACCGCTGCTCTCAAAACGGTGAAGGAAAACATCGTGAGGAAACCGGCATGTCCTGGCACCAAAAAATTCGAAGACCTATGACATCTACCACACGGCACTGGGCTTTCGTGGTGGATTATAGCCCATTCCCTCTCATAAAGTGGAGGGCCGTGTCCCAGCAGTGGGAAAATTATGTCGTGTTCGTTGGTTAGTTGAATCAAAGACACCGTTGGAAGACTTGGTTTATTATACAGGTTACATAGTAGGAGTAGCTAATAGGCAAGTGACAACAATCATACATAAGACCCATGCATAAGACATAGATAATGCATAGTGATGTATCCTTCCTACTATATCTATATAAATAAAAATGAATTGTTGTTCGTTAGTCTGATTAAAACTCGAGAACGGCTGGGCCGATTGAGCTGATTTTGGTTTTAAAATGTTTGTCGTAGTCCAGGAAAGGTTTAAACGGTGAGAAGTAGACAGGTAGGTAGGTAGGTAGTAGGTAGGTAGGAAAAAATGCATTGCAACGCATGCCGGGTACAGCTAGTATATTATATATATATTATATAATATTATAAATGCGAAAGTTTGTAAGTATGGATGTATGTATGGATGTTTGTTACTCTTTCACGCAAAAACTACTGAACGGATTTGGATGAAATTTTGCAAACAGATGGTTTACAACCTGGATTAACACATAGGATACTTTTTATCTCGGTAGTAAGATCCCATGGGACAATTTTGAAACTTCACGCGGGCGAAGCCGCTGGCAGAATCTAGTAGACTAATAACATAATAAATAGTGATGTTACAACACATTAATAAGCTGATGATGATGACTTTAGAAGCCCCTCAGAACGTTGAATAATTACATAGTGAAGAAAACGGCATGTATTGATTGCCATGACTCATATGGGCCCACCTGGTGGATTCTTCATCATCATCTACAGCCCGAAGTCACCCACTGCTGGGTATAGGTCTCTCTCTTCTTGTCCAGGTTATTCCCCCGACGGCAACTATGACGTCTGCCCATCCGTTCCTTTTTCCATTTCTTGGACGCCATTGGGTGACAGCCTTGCTCCACCTGCCATTACTGCCCCTTGCTAGGTGTCCTGCCCAACTCCATTTGAGTTCCGTTACGCGATTTCTACTATTTATAAATAGTGCCTTGTGGATAACCAAAAATAAATTAAACTGTACTTAATAGTTTTACATAATACACAGTATACCCAATCATTATATTGTATTATAGCTCTTCTATGTAACTACATAAATACTAAACTAATAATAATGAACAATTTTTAAAACGAAAACAATTTTAAATATAATAATGAAATAAATAAGAAATGATGAGATGGACTTAGTAAAATAAAATAGAGTTAAGTATAGTAAAATTAAATAATCTATATAAATAAAAATGAATTGTTGTTCGTTAGTCTGATTAAAACTCGAGAACGGCTGGGCCGATTGAGCTGATTTTGGTTTTAAAATGTTTGTCGTAGTCCAGGGAAGGTTTATACGGTGAGAAGTAGACAGGTAGGTAGGTAGGTAGTAGGTAGGTAGGAAAAAATGCATTGCAACGCATGCCGGGTACAGCTAGTAATAATAAAAAACGTTTATTTATCTCCTATTATAAATCCTCTCATAAATAGAGTTAAGAAGTAGATAAATGGAAATAAATATATTTTAATAGGATAAGTTATACAGCGCTCGTCCTCTCTCTATTTATTTTAAATATGGTTGTGCGCTACAGGGTTCATAACTGTTTCTATTTTTTTATTTACCTCCTGCAAGTGTACATTTTGGTCAACAATAAACGATTTGATTTGATTATTTACAGTCGCCTACTATATATAGGGGAATAGTACTAAAAATCTTCAATTGAAAAGTGATTCAAACCAATCCGAGAACATGAGTGGCTCACGAAGTTGTACTGAACAATAACAGATCACTGAACGGTACTGCCAGGGGCAGTGGCGCGTTTAAATTAATCATAATCAACGTAGAAACGTGACGAAATCGTATAAGTTTCAATGGAATAATAGAATAGTATAAAAAACACAAAGGGCATAGATGTGCACTTTCTTTAAGAGCTGTGGGACTGTATCACAAAGAATCTTCCGCTCTTTCGTCTCCATTGAGAGCCATGTGAAGCGTTTTCTCGAGGAAAGTAAAAGTCGGTCATGGGTAGCAAGCAGGGGTGTGCGCTATTGTAAGTAATTTAATTTAACGTATTGTGCATTGTTGAGTTCACTTTATTAACATTTTACTAGAAGAAATGTTGGAGAAATTACGACCGCCTGCCTCGTCGAGTTCAATGTTGTAATATTTTAGGGTTCCTTACTTACTTTACCAGGTACCAACGGGACCCCGTCTGTAACAGTCAGCTTTATCTTTTGATCCGTAATACGACATCGGATTTTCCCCACATTAGGGGGGTATCCCTGACCGACATAACAAAAAAAAATAAAATTAAAGAGGGTCGCGCAAGAAACGTACTTTTGAGGCCACAAAAAAATGTAAAGGTTCATTTTGATGTTGGTTCGGAACGTTTCGTAAGCGACATTACACACTATTTTAGAAGGTATAAATAAATAAGTACCTATCTAAATAATTACGTCAAAATTATTAAGATTAATTATAAACTAATTATAACTATTAAAGGTAAAGAAAAACGTATAAAAAAAGCGTGTAAGCGTACAAAGTAGGTACATACAATACGCCAGTTTCTACTATCAATAAATTGGAAATCTATTTAATCCGTCAGTTAGAGTATTGGAAAATAATGAACACGTGTTTTTTGATTATGTAAATCAAAGATCGAACGCATCAAAACTCGGGAGTGGAGGCTCGTGCTGGAACGCACTAAAAATTATGCCATGGCGTGACGTATTGAGATTTTTAAAAGCGTCGTATCTTCGTCAATTTTGGTTTACGTAATAAAAGAAAAATACGAGTCAAATATTTTTCGATATTCTAATTACCGGACTAATTAGATTTTTTCAATTGACAAGCCTATTTTGTTTAGTATACACACAGTTTCTTGGTTTCAATGGAGTAAGAAGCAGCCTACATCCGATCCTTGGTACCTACTTACGTTAATAAACTTGATGATTAGCCAGTTTGTCAAAATTTATAAGAAGGCTTGCTCAAACTCATCGAAGAAAAGGTCGACAAGCAGTCATTCAAAACACCTGGTATGGATCCTTGGTCCATGTGATGTATCCAATTGCCTGCAAAATCTGAGCGTGTCATAAATAATTAATTTGTTGATTCAGATTTCCATTTATTTACAAAAATATCACTTTATTTTATTCACGGTATTTTCACAACAATTTAGTTAAATGAGATAGGTATACCTGGCAACCCTACCGCCGCGCTGGCAGCGGCGCGTGCGCGTGCATTCAAGATCAGGGTTGCTGGATCTGCGCAATGTCAATATTTAATGTACCTGTAATAAAATGTCTTGGATTTCTGATTAAAAAACTATTAACGTAACTGAAAAGTAACTGTTAAACTAATTGGCTTGGCTGGTTCCGAAATATTTGACCCATATTAGTCCGCCTCTGTACAATGTGCTTGAAGTGTTAAATAAATAAATAATAAATATTAGACCCAATAGTTCATGGGCCTAGCTTTGCAACTCTCTTTCACACGCCAACTACACGATTCTGAAGGAAATTACTAATCCAATGCTTCCTATACTTGAACAGTACGAATTCATTAAATTGTGATTGCCGTCGCGCGTCGTGAGTAATTACGCTTTGCCCTTTAATGTTTCAGCTCAATCGTAGACTGGGAACTATTTTTAACTTCTATGATTTTTCACCTAATTAGTAACTAACAGGTGAAGCTAATTTAGACGTTTTAAAATCATTCGAATTAAGTTGACTTCGCGCCAGGGCCTTCAAAGTGAAAGTCAAAGTTAGTATTTTAATTAGTCCATATTAAGGTTGCGGGAATCCGGTGGATGCGAGTCGCAAGGGACCGGTCAATGTGGCGACACTTGGGGGAGGCCTATGTCCAGCAGTGGACGTCTTTCGGCTGAGATGATGATGACGATGAAGGTGGTTCTTTGCATGTACCAGGCCAGTGCTAGGTTGAATGTTACGTTGTCTACGAACTGTTTTTTCAAAATTAAAATCGTTCCTCGACCTTTATGAACTTAGAGGGTTGTATTAATGATTTTGATACTAATAATTCTGATACTACATACGTCTTACAGTCGCAAACGATATTTTAATCGACATCCTACCTAGCGCTGCCCTGCAAATGGCAAAAAAACGTTCGAAAATTAGAATTTCGCGGCATACCCTGGAACATCAGCCTTAAGGCACTCGTGAACGCAGTACTTTATACAAAAGATATAAAATATTCGTTATGGTAATTTCGCAGAAGAAGAATTGGCTCTAACCCTACATGCAAGACAACTGTAGCAAACGCGATCGCTCCTATTGAGTGACATTCCTCACCTCGGGCTCAGTTACCATTCGGTCTGAAGGTACCTGCCTGCCCCACTATCGACCACACCTGTAGTGATAGTTATTAGAAATACCTCGCAGTACCGCTATGTTATGCTCATCTGTACCATTCAATTATATCGCCTGTGGCGCGAGATTGATGTGGGCGGAGCCAATCGTAGTTATATTTAAAAATCTTTTTTTGATGACTAGTTTGGTTTGGTAAACTCCGGTGCTATGTTTTTATAAAATAATTAACGAAACTGTTTCTCAAGGCGCCACGTGGTCTCAAAACTACTTAACAAGCTGGAACCAACAATACACCTTCACAAAATTTCATTGACATCGGCTGAGTGTTTTCGGTTTTATCGTGTACGAACATCACGGGATTTTATAAAGGAAACCTGTTAAACTTTTATTGAAGCTGATATTGCCAATTACGCATCATTGTTGAAATATCATATTCCCAGGTTGTTTTTAGTACTCTTGGCTACCACAAAATGAGGTCACAATAAAACAAATGCCGCTCGGCTCGGCGACAAAAGATGTAACTACATTTTTTAAATTTATATGTCGTCAACTTTGGTGTAAATGGGCATGCTGTGACAATCGTATCGTATTATCCTTTATTATCGTTTGCCTTATTAGCAAAATAGGTCAAACACAAAGACAACATCAATAACAAAATAAGCTCTATGCTCATCGCGCCCAATCCATTGGGGTCTACAACCCACAAACAAATGACATGTGATCAATAACCGATGGTGTTGCCATAAAGAATACGCTTGTTTTTTTGGCAACGGAATTTCTGTGTTTACTAATGAGTATGGTCAGACCTCGTTTATAATTATTGTGTGGGTGTACCATACAAATGGTAACGGTAACTGATAGTGTGTTCAATGATTTATATTTTTAAATATTAGTCACCTTTTCATCGCGACTTATCATTACGACTGAGAGCAACATACCATTATCATAACAGGCAAACGTTCTGCTCTGAATTCGACCTCTAAACGACCGCCACAAACATGGAGGCAGTGCCGCAGCCTCATCCATATTTGATCTAGTTTCAATTTGAGTCTGATGTATGGAAACGGACCACCTATTTCATATTTGATTAGTTTGGTAGTCTCTTTTTCATTGACAGTGTAGGTAAGTACGTAACATTAACAACTGATAAGAGAGATCGAGATCCAAATCAATAAATTAAAAGCAACGTAAAACGAAGTACAGGGACGACAACCCACTATGCTACAACAATCTGTCATGTATTTCTTTAATAGTATTTTAAGATTAGGATGACAGTATCGGGTACCTTGATGTGCTGGCGTCAGAACAAAACTATCCCATAAAAACTGTGTACAGAAGATTCTTTGCCCCAAAGCGAACAATACAACGCAGGAACATTAATAGTCTTCCTAAATCGTCTAACGACTTAGAACTCACACTCTCTAATATTAATAACTTTCAATTCCCACCTATAAAGCTAAGTGGTCGCTATCAAAGCGAGCTAATGGACCAGTCACTAAAGACTTCCGGCGCAAGTAAGGCGCCAATTAGCATTGAATGGCACATGCCGCAGCATGTCATTGTATCCGAAGTGGTCGGTGTCATCGAGGCCATTGTACTAGTGGTTATCGGGTCGATCGTTTGTATGGTGGACACGTAATACACGATGTATCATGAAGTGGAACAGTTTGTCAAGTGGTTGGTTAGATAACGTTTTCTCTTTTTTTTTTACTGAAGAAGGAAAGATAGAAAATGGTTTAATACGGCAATCGGTACTGACTAAGGACTGAGCCCGCTTTTGGAGTTAAATGACCCAGTATGTCTCAGTAAATGCTTCAAAATGGTGAATTACTTTTGAACTTATCTAATGAAAAGGGCTTGACGGGTAGTATCTACTTCTTTATTATATCTATGGGTAGTATAGTGTAAACTAAATGTATTGAAAGGGAATGCGGAATAGAACGAAATTTATAAAAAATCGTCGGAGTTTTTTTTTAATCTTTAATTCAATTTCACTTGTTAAATACAGGTTTTTGTTGAAAGATGTTTACTTTAAACACCTCTACAACCCCCGTAGTCTTCAATTCAATTCAATTCTTGGTGTTACTTTAAAAGCAAAACAAACTAAATAATTGAAGTACGAGTATGACAAAGCAAACAGAATGATTGGCGTGACCATTCTCCTTGCTGCAGTGTTGAAAAATGCATGGACAGCGGCGCCATCGATTCAGACGTACCTATCGATCCAGGCCTTTTACAAATGCCTGCCTAACATTGTTTGTGTGTTGTGACCTAGTGACCAGTTATGCGGCACATATGGCCAGTCTTGTGGGTATAAGGATATAAGGGTGATTTTATCGTCGTCATCATCGCCGATGTAATGGCGTACTTTCAGTGTCGTCAGTGGCCCAAAAGTCTGACGCCTTACCTAGAGGTATCCAATACCCAGTACTAACTGGATTGTGGAGGTCGGATTGTCAGTCGCTTCATGAAGCGGCTGCATTCGGTTAGACTGGAAGCAGACCTGAATATTGTTGGGAAAAGGCTTGGAAGATGATAATTGATTGGTATCACAAAATAATGGTTACTTCTTTTCTAAGTTAATTTGTCATAACATAACCCATTTTATGAGTCATCGACTGCTATAAATAATAAGAAAACAATTGTTTTTTTTCAGTTAGTTCCAGCAAATTGAAAACCTCGGCCAGTCGCTTAAAATAATCAGTCTTGATTTCTTGATTGCCACTGTTGACTAGAATTTTTTGGTGCATTCAGAAATACATAATATAACAAATCAGACCATTTTGGAATAGGAATATTTTCTAAAAATATTTACAGAATGTGTGAAGCAAGACGTTACATGACGTGACGACCCGAATGGCGCAGCGGTAGTGTGGCTGCCTTACGTTCTTAGGGTCCCGAGTTCGAATCTCGGTAGGAGCAAATGTTTGTGTGATGAGCATGGACATTTGTTTCCGAGTCATGGATGTCTTTATGTATAATAAGTATGTATTTAGAAACAAAAACTATATAATTAGAATATCATTCGTCTGGTGACCACGACACAAGCCCTACTTAGAGTGGCACTAGATGGCGCTGTGTGTAATCTCCATCTTATTTATTTTATCAGGTATCAACCCTAGACACTTAGTTGCCCTACATCTGGTTACCTGTAGCACGTCGACCGTGTGTCGTTCGGTTGTTTTAACCGTTGTCTCAACAACTATTTGTACACCGCATGCCCGCATCATTCACACTAAACTACAACTGAAAGAATACCTAAATATAATTTGTACCGCTATTTGAACTCGCGTTGAAAATCGAAGAGTGTATTATTTATTAATGTAAACATGGAATACCATTATAATAACATTTAAAAGCACAAAATTAGTGATAATATCATAAGAAATTCTTCCAGCAGATCTACGAGTGGAAGGATGGAGCAGAGGTTTTTCATAGATGGCTACTGTTACTCTGATGACGTGATTTGTTATCGAGGTGGTGTTTCTACTCTGTAGCCGTTAGATATTTGATTAACTTATAAAGAGATTCAAATATTATACAAAAGACAGACAGAAAAGAGTGGGTCTTGGGTGTTTAGTGAGAAATTTTGCTGGATAACCAATTAACGCCATTTTAATATAAACAAGCAGATTACATAAATGAAAAAAACCACTGATATCTGTTAAATTTTCATGATATTTGAGAACTATTAAGATAAAAACACTTTATTTCATTGTTACAAATAAATATTAATGCTCATTAACCTGAAAAAAAAGTAAAAGTCCATGAATCATTTTACAACGTATTTATTTTGTATATAATTTTAGTAAAACCATATTATTTCGAAGGTGCGTGTATTATTTGATAATATCACTTATATATATTCACAGTAAAGTAATACCCGCAGTACAATTTACCAATAGAGGTGCAAAATCAACGTGAATACCTTAACTTAAATGAGACATTTATCATATGTCATGCACAGAAAAAGTTTAGAGACTTTGACGTACGTAACATTGCATGAACTTGTCAAAGTTTTTTGTTGCACAATCCATACAAAATTACCCCACGTCCTATAACAAAGTGACGTATCTCAAAAAAAAGATAAAAATGTATAAAAAAATATGGCATACTCCCTAACTTCATTTTTTTACACCTTCTTATGGAAAAATTGCTTTTAAAATAGTGCAGGCGCTGTTATGAAAAAATCTTTCTTAAGAGTATTTATGGACCGATTTTCAAAATTCTTTTTTTGTTTGAAAGGGTACCCCCAAGGTAGTCCCACGGTCATAAAGTCAGGCCTCTGGTCCGGAGGATTCCGGAGAAATGAAAGAAAAATCGCAAAAATAAGCTCATTTTTGTACTTCACATTATTTGTTTTTCACTGTCTTGTTGTTTTTTTTTTTACTTATTGCATTATGATGAGACAGAAACGTCAGTGGTAACGCGAGGGAGTGCTCGATAGAGGTTTTTTCACTTACAATAACACAAATGAGAGAGGCGAATAACGGTAGCGACGCTACGCGGCAAGCAAGCTAAGGAAATGCAAGTGAATAATGTTGTTTCACTTTTGCAAATCGGATGCGTCGCAGCCTAGACAAACCAGAAAAGGAAAAACCGGACCTGACTGCGGTCCGATGCTCCGTGCCAAGAACGAGCCAGTTTGATGAGGACGGCTTCACTAAAGTAGAAAGGAAGAAGAAGATGCCCTGTGCGCTACCGCACCTAGTGGACCCAACTTGCTGCTGCGCACTGCTGTGCCTACTACGCAGCTGTACATTTCACGTCTGCATCACTTCACTACAACTGAGGAAGTCTTGCAGTACCGTAGTTGAATGTGAAGACCAACTTCATTCTGCGGGTGGAAAGGTTGGAATCGCGCCACAACTTCAACTTTAGGTCATTTGTGGTTCGAGTTCCAACCCAACATCTACAGACCTTCTCGAAAGAGGACTTTTGGCCGAAGGGTGTATATCGTCGCTTCCGAGGACGGTTACGCGACACCACGTAACGAAACACGACGCCGACAAAGCTGCGTGTATAGTTATAGTATAAGGTTAAAAATATCTATTAGTTTGTTACTGTTGTTTAATGATATTTAATGTATCTTATATAAGGGTCTTAGTTGCGCGATAAATTATTATTATTATATAGTATTCAATGTAATAATTGAATTCTGTGTAATAATATAAATCAATAAATAAATCAATATCACTGGACACACGGCGCCACCTAGTGCCACACTAAGCAAACCTTGTCGTGGACACTAGATAGTTGATATACTACATATATACATTTTTTGTTTGTAAATACATACTCATTATACATATAAACATCCATGACTTGGAAACAAATGTCCATGCTCATCACACAAACATTTGCCCCTACCGGGATTTGAACCCTGGACCCTAAGAACGTAAGGCAGCGTCACTACCACTACGCCATTCGGATCGTCAAAAAGTATAGTATAGTATTCAAACATTCAAGCTCTAACTTTTGATCTCACGTTTTCATAATCAGATAAATAAGGAGATAATCATCAGTTGATCGTTGATTGAACAAAATAAATGTATTGTATTAAAAACTTCCTTAATGGGGTTGGCAACTGTGGAACTAATGGCGCTAGCACCGCATGAATCAAAGCATCGTCATTGGTTGAAAATCTGTCAATGTTATTTTATATTTCAAAATAGTTTGACCTCATTGGTCAGATTGGGTCTATGCGGTGGACGCGCCATCTACAATCAGCTTTAACTTGCCGACCCCATTGAAAAAAATGAGCTTATTTTTGAGATTTTGCTTTCATTTCTCCAAGATCCTGGAGACCGGAGACCTGACTTTATGGCAGTGGGATAACCTTAGGGTAACCCTTCAAACAAAAAAGGTTTTTTTTAAATCGGTCCGTAAATTCTCATACGAACAATTTTTTCATAACACCGCCTGAACTATTTTTATAGCATTTTTTTTATATGAAGGTGTAAAAAAATGAACTTAGGAAGCATGGCATATTTTTTTTTACATTTTTATCTTTTTTTTGAGATATGTCACATTGTTATAGGACGTGGGGCAATTTTGATCCATCTTCTTTCTTTTTAGATTTAACAATAGCCGTTAGTAAGCCATAAACCATCTCCTGGCTGTCTAAGAGAATTAATGGAGCTGGACAGTGGCTAGGAAGATAGCTAGTCCAGCCATTGTACAGCCGCTGTCCAGCTCATCCAGTGCTCTAAAGAGCTGCTAACAAGCTACTGTATTGCTCAAGGCTGGTTAATTTGGGGCCAAGTTCAGAATTACAAGGGCTGCGTAGCGGCAAAAATAACAGCCTCGAGTGTTCAAAAAATCTGGTGTCCAGTCTTTAACCAGCTATTTGTGCTAGTTGGGCGAGTATCTTGTACAACTAAAAAACGATCGCAATGATGGGGAGAAAAAGTGTTTTATGCTTTCGCTAAGAGTCATTTTACACCCTTTTGGACATTGGCGTCAACTTCAAGAGCCGTTATAAATCTAGTCGGGCCAAAACTAACAATTTTCAAACGGTATAAGAACAATTTGTCATTAGCACCTTCTTGCACCAAACTCGATGTAACGTATGATGACGTCATCACCAAATATTTAATAATGCCTTTTGTATTTTGTGTATGGTAGGTATGTATAATCTGAATCTTGGAAACGGCTCCAACGATTTTCATGAAATTTAGTATGCAGGGGGTTTCGGAGACGATATATAAATCGATCTAGATGGGTTTCATTTTTAGAAAACGACTTTTACTAAAAAAAAATCAGTAAGGCAAACGAGTAAGTATAATAAAGAAAATCTGGATGTCCGAATCCAGATTTTCTTTATTATAAAACCAGACATAGACGCGCAGACGAATCCCATATATTCAGTACATCATTCTAAACTAACAGAATAGACCCCACCCACAATAAACCACCGCCCCCTCCACATTTAAATCTTCCATAGGCAATTTTATTTTATTACTGATTAAAAATTGAATGTGGTTCGTTCATTCGTGGTTTTTCGTTTGCTCGTAGATGTCACCCACCCTGTATTAGAGTTCAACGAACAACCACCTACAGTTTCCTTACGAAATATTCTTCTTCCAAATACATGAAATCTGCTTTAGAAATAAAACAGATCCTACGCAGTAGTTTCAACTGAGTTTTCATGCAGTTTATCCACCCTTCCGCTGTGACGTCACATATATGCCTTCACAACTGGCGAGATTGTGGGGGTGGTATTCGCAGGTTCTGCTTGTAAACTGTGCTTAGCGTTAACAAACTACGTTCTCTACGTATATGAATAGAGTACTCTGGAGTTGAGTGCAAATATTGCTTAAACTTCGTAGAATATCAAAGTATGCTGTTACCCGCGACCTTGCTCCCGTACAAATTAATGGCCCCATTACATGACAGTCATAAAATAGTTTGCGACCGTCTCCTAACCAAAGCGATCATCACACGAAGAAGCGACGGTCGAGTTATTGCTGTTCGGCGAACCCGAACATGTCTTTATGCCGTAAAATCAATGACGATCACGTATTCGCGTGACGGATCGTTTTGGTTAAGAGACGGGGTACTGGGGTAATGGTCACGCACGTCTGCAGTCTGCACGGTGGAGCAGATGGTCCGATAGTGGCGAGTGGCGAGAGTGTTAAGACGAGTGTAAAGTAGAACAAAACGAGTCGCCGCCATTCACGCGGACCGTTCATAGTAAACACGGCTGCGCGGGCGCACAGGCACACTCGCACAGGGCTGCCCGCCTGGCGAGAGTAGCGGGGACCTCTGACAACAACAAGTGCGTGCGACACCATTTTGTCTTCGTAATATCTCGTCATCGCGACACGACTTGTCGCAGCACCAGATAATGCGCACACATTCTATCGAGCTTCAAGCTAGGATCAGGCCCCTTATTCACAACCATTCGACTGGCTTCCGATTCGGAAAGTCGTATGTCTATCTCGGTCGTTTTCGTAATGCCAGAAGAAGACAGATATAGGAGTTCTCGAATCGGAAACGAGTCGAACGTTTGTGAATACGGGGTCTGGTCAGAAGCATGTTATAGCGACAGTTCAAATAAATAATTAAATCTCTACAAAAATAGGGTTATCTACATAATATCGACAGTAACTAAATCGACATCGATACAACTTATTATCGATATGGTATACTGTCGATACAGCGTACAGTCGATTTGGTGTACTTTCGATGTAGCGTACCGTCGATTTAGTGTACTGTTGACTCATTAACCCTTCGATGGAACGTTGTCGAAACAGTGACCGTCGATGTAGTTACAGTTGATATTATGTAGGTAACCCACAAAAAGGGTTTAATACAATTCCGTTCCTTGGTCAGCGCATTACTCGATGACCAGACGGATTTGATTTTTAAATATTTTGTAATATTCCGAAAAAGGTTTTATGACAAAATAAATCGGAATCCACAATTTAGGTCCATGTTCACCGAAAAGATAACCGTCTGATTATCTGAAACCAGCTCTCACTGTGACATGTTCCCATACAAAAATGCGTTTTAAACAGCTGTTTTAGAAAATCAGTCTGTCATCTTTTTGGTGAACATGGAGCTTAGACAGGCAACGTCAGTCGTTTCAGCTAGTTTTGTCTAATATATTTTGTCCTTAACCAGAAACTATGTTAACGCAATATTAATAACTTGATGTAAAAAAACAATTGTCAGTATGCTCGCGCCGGCAGCCCTGCACGTAACGGCGTACAGAAGTGTGCCGCAAGTTGTCGCTAACGGTGCTGCGGTGTAGGCAGAGAGCTAGCCCGGCGCCGGCGCAGGGCTAGCGACGCACCGCCTTTGCTACTGCACGTAGTTACCATGCACTCGCAGCAGGGCCATGTTTTGGCAAAAAGTAAAGTCTTGTGCTTGAGCGCAGCGGTGCCCTAGTAGTAGCGGCCCCGACTTACGAACAGGTTCGAACCCCGGCAGGCGCATTGCTTTGTGTAATTAATTGCGTCACCATTTAAAACGGTGAAGGAAATCATCGTGAGTAAACAGGCATGTCCTTGAACCAAAAATTCGAAGACATGTGATGATGTGACATCTAAGCGTCATAAATCTGACAACACGCAGCATCCTACATGGTTGAAGTACTAAGATTCGTCTTTGTAAGAACTCTGTAACACGCCGAGATGTGTTAACTAGGACGCTTGTCCAGTGCGACATGAACGAAGTCACATGACTTCGGATGAATACGATAGTTCTGGGATATGTCCCAGAACTATCGTATAAAAGCTGAGATAACGATATAATATACAAATGGTAAGTCAGGGCTGTTACCACACCCGGGACTGTTCGAAAGAGATACTGTGGCCTCGGAACATAAAGGACGAAGAAGGACCATGACTGGGTTTTAGCCAGTAAAAGTCTGACACACCCTGACGATTTCCCATACGAAAAAAAAAGATCTGATACCACTGTTACCACTGCGCCTGTATACTAAGTGCGGGCACTGCACGGTCCCGTTTTATCGAGATATTAGAACCGAAAGAACACACTAAAACTCTAAAATAACTTTCAGAAGTCGGTGACATTGTTTGTTCAAATCAAATCTAATCATTTATTTTTTGCAAACATGGGTACATAGATGTTCTGTTTTAATAAAGTCCTCCACATTTTATAAATTGGTTAACAATAAAATTATAAATTGAAGATAAGTGGTATTTTTGGCACCCCGACCAATCGAAGTATTTCAAATAAAAATATAAAAAAAATCAAATCGGTTCATAAATGAGTTATGAGAACATGAAAAATACAAACGCTTTGGATCCTAATAATTTTTGAAATCGGTTAAAAAAACGTAGTGTAAGTGAAAGTTTCAGTTCTTTCTTTACAGTTCTATGAAGGTCTTGTGACTCACGTTTGAAGTCTTGTCGGATACAAAACGAAATAAAACACTCTTTAGTGAACATCACGCGTGTAATAAACGATAGGCAGAGCTGAACGTCTACCTAGCTAGTAGAACAGTGACATTTCGCCAGTTATTAAGTTCCAAGTGAAAAGGGTCGACCCAAACCCAATACCACATTGCCCAACCTGGAAACAGAACCCAGGTCCTAATACTCAGCTAACCACACCCTCACACACGGTCGCAAGCGTGAGCGACCAGTAGACCAAATGAAAAAGAGTTGTAAAATTGACAGGTCTTCCAAATTGAAAAGTAAAAGGTAAAAGTATCATTATAATCAAAACACGCAAACACTGTAACATTAAGGTACAATCGAATACATTATAGCCAAATCCGTGACGGCTGCGCTTCTTCAGTTGAAAGTGCAAATGTTTTGACACACACACATTTGTCACTACTGTCCCTTTCCGCGGACAATTTAAACAGCATTACCCCAAATATGTTAAATGTGGTCTCGTCATAGCCATCACTTTGTTCGCTTTCGTTTGTTAAACTGATTTTTATGTTGACAAGTAAGACTAGTACTTACTTAAATAATGGAGAAAACAATTTCTTCATTTCATCATTAGTGTTTAACACCCAAAGAATTATGTAAATCTGTCCAGTTACCACTAAGAAATCGAAGCACATAAATAATTTAAAAAAACTCGCCCAATTAATAATTTCTTCCATTTATAATAGTTAAAAAAAAAAAAATCGCTGGACATTACACACAGCGCCACACTAAGCGCCACACTAAGGCTTGTGTCGTGGTCACCAGACAGTTGATATACTACATATGTATATACTTTTTTGTTTGTAAATACATACTTATTATACATATAAACATCCATGATTCGGAAACAAATGTCCATGCTCATCACACAAACATTTGCTCCTACCGGGATTCGAACCCAGGACCCTAAGACCGTAAGGCAGCGTCTCTACCACTACGCCATTTTGGGTCGTCAATTAAATTAAAGCCAGGGTAAGACACTCCTGCCGGGGATGCGGGACTGTTCGAAAGAGATACCGCGGCCCCGGAACATAAAGGGCGAGGAAGGAACATGGATGGGTTTTAGTCAGTAAGAGTCTGACACTCGATGATTCGATGATTTCCCATCCTAAAAAAAAAAGAGTGAGACACCCCGTCCCCATAATCAATTTTTCTTACGTTATTTGAAATTTGCAGGACATTTTCATGAAATAGTTATTGAAGGGGGTGGGGAGGTGTAAATCTGTATTTACATATGTACTTGTTACTTGCGCGAATCATATTTTTGCACCAACATCCATTGACCTGCAAATTGAATTGAAATGAGGACCGAAGAATGATATCCATTACAACTACGAAGCTGTCTAAAAACAAGCCTCTATACAATTTACCTCATAGATCAAAATAGTGTAGGTATTTCCCTACATTCCAAGACGCGACCTACATAATAAATAACCACAAATAAAATAAGATTTACCAAAAAACAACCGTAAAATCTCAAAGTTGGTCTGGTCTTAGTGCGATCGCAGAAACTGTGAACTTAATCGTATACCAGTGCTAACGCGAAAAAAATTGGTGCTGATGCGACTTGAATTAGGTATTTCGTTTCGCACAGCAAAGCTATTTTTTATTTTTATTATAAACTAAGTAATATTATACAATACGAATAATTGTTTGCTACGGTTTAAGGCTGAACCACTAAACTGATTTTGATGAAAACAAAACTAACAATAGACAAATTCTATCAGCATATCAATTGTCTACAGTTGATTGCTGAAACAAGCCCCATTAGAGTATCGACAACCTTGTTATGCGGACGTGGTATTAGTTTTATTAACTTTAAGTTTAGAAGTCCGAACTCCACGTGGTAGCTACAGTTTTTTTGTCTCGTTCCGGTTGGTTTGTCACTTTCCATCTCGACCGCACGGGACTTATGCTTCTGCCCCAGTGTCTCACATCGCCGTGAATATACACCAAAATCGACATTATCTTCTCAATGAATGTACTTTTATTTACATGAGAACCAAAGGTCGTTGGCAAAGTTGCAGTAGGTATATCAGAGCCAACGGTGTTGGAAAAATCATTGATCATACAAACTGCCAAAAAGTTTTAGCAATGCAAATCGCTTTGAAAACGATTACTACCTAGCCAGGCTCTCAGCGGTGCCCCCTGGCTCCTATGGCGTGGCTAGTATTTTTTACTACAAGGCAAAACTTCACAAACTTGAGCGATATCTAATACGTAGTTCACGGGGGCGTTGACCCCGTAATCAGCTGTAGTTCGGTGCGATATTACGCGTTATTTTTAATACGTTACAGACGATTATTAGTATCTACATAACATCACACCTTGTTGTGGTGCTAGGCAACTGGGCCTATCCCAGTTACAAACGTCCCTTTGTGTCTATTGGCCTTGTTTCGTTGTCTCCTGCTGATCCTCTACGCCTCCGCTATACTTTCTGATTAATTTCGTTGCAGGATCCAAGACAGTTAAATTCATTCTCTGGGACTTCGTCAAGCTTCATTTTCTCGGCGCTTTTCTGGTGGTCGCCACTGTTGATTCTGGCTTTCAGGAGTTACAGTGATTTGGGCGTGTGTGGCGGGCTTGTCCCAAAAAAAAAACCCTTACACCTTTAATCCCCGAAGAGTAAAGCAAAGGTTTACTTAACTATAGTACGGCTGGAACATCTAATTGGTTTACAGTTTAACCCACAAATTACATTGTAAAGTGTTAACTAAATAGCTTGTCGACCGTACGTACACTCATATTCACCAGGTTGATATTTTTTAAATCCCATGTGCAGGGCGATCCTAGCACCATATTTACCATCAACTGGGCACAAATCCAGACTCTGTGACTGTTGTAAATAAATACGAATTTCATATAAATAAAATGATTTAAGTAAAGTGTCCAAAAGACCTTGTTTCATAATTACGAAAACAAAACATATTAAGAGTGGTGCTCTAGGCTAGCCTTCGAAATTCAAAAATTTTACACCAGTGCTAGGTTGTGTGTTGATGAAAATACTGTTCGCGACTGTAAGACGTATTAAGTTACAGAATTATAATCATCAAAATCATCAATACAACCCTCCAAGTTCGTAAAGGTCTAGAAACAATTTTGACCTTGAATTTTCGAACTTTATGGGGCTACGTTGGCGCTTTCACCTTCAATTAGATATCATCGACTAACTAAAAAAAAAACTAAGCAATGGACCCGTCTAGCAAAAGCGACGATATAAATACTTACATTCAAACTACGATATGACAAAAATACGTGACTGTCACGATTTCTTTCAGCAATTTCTTCTAAATAGAGCAATGGAATAGTTCGCAAACGTTTTATTTTATCTATTTTCCTGAGGGTCATGAAAACTTTCACCTTCTTCTTTTACAAACGGCTTTACATGAGACGAAAGAAGTATACTACTATAATTACGACCTCCATGACTGAATTTTTTTTCAGTGAGATAAAAGAGTGTCGAGTTTCTTAGTTTTCTTTTTGGTTACTTAGGCTTACATTTGAGACAGCAACGTTTCCTAGTGCTACTGTGTAACATCCGATAACAAAAAGTTATTTATTGTTATTATATGTTGCCGTGTTATTACTTATATGTGAAGTAAAGTTGCCTAATTTTTGAAAACAGTCAACATGTGCGACCATTGATAACATTGTTAGAGAATGTTACTATAACAGAACAAATGCTGTGCAAGTCGCTTGTTCCTGAACGTTACTCTTTGTTACATTTTGTTAATTCATGTTACTCGCGGTATGGACGCGATGATAACATTCATCAAATAGTAACAAGTAACCACAAAAGCGTCAGATTGTTACCAAATGTTACCGTGTTGCACAGTGTTGCTCCACAAAATGGAACTGCAGTGTGGATGCACCCGTTTGACTTGGCAGTTTCACAGTCACACCACTGGGGTGTCACTGGTAGGCTATCATTGCTACTAATATTTTTGCATAATACACACTTACCTTTCTCAACAGTGATTGTTACGATAACTTGTTAGATTTATATCACACCCCTGCCCACCATTTTGCAATTCGTGCGTGAAGTTACTCAAGTTAAATATTCAGAAGCTTTAGATTGCATCGTGAGAAGTCTCGCACGTTTAAAAGTGAATTATACCCCACGGCAGCATTGGTAGAGCCGTATTACGTACCGATAAGGTTCATTATTGAAGTGCGAGTTTTCCACTGAAGCGTGGTCGACTGTACAACACATTTCTTGATGCACAAGAAAAGTCGACGTAATAACAGAGTAACATTTTACATCACTCTAGTTCGCTTCGGGGGTAGACAAAGGTGGAGTGTAACATCACGGATTTTTTCAAATTAATGGGCCCACTCTTGACTTCAAAGGAGACCATTTTTTTTGGTCCCACCTAGTCGTTGCATTTATTATTCATATTGCACCAAAAAATTAACCATTTTACCATAATATAAAATGAAATATTACATAGAAATGAACCCGGAATCTTTTTTGCGAGTCAAATCACTCCTGTTGTGGTCAATGTCATTTGACAGAAAATACTTGTGAATCGGGCCATTTTTTCCGTTTACTAAAAAAAGTACGATACCTATTGGTAATCATAATTATCTGCTATAATTATAATAGAATCAGAATAAAATTGAAAAATAAATATTATAAATGTGAGCATTTTAATGCTATTTTCAAAGGTTTACACTAAAATCGTATAGATGGTTTAAATAATCTCTTTTTGAGTGGTTGACAGACAAGTTCATTGTTATGACATTTACTTTTTCTGTTTATTTTTGTTATCGTAAGTGTTTTTGCAGGGTTTTTCGCATTTATTCCAGTTAGACAAGGCTTAGCTAATTTAACGACTGTAATCTAGAGGTTATAAGGAAGAAATCAATGTACTTACGTTTAATTATTAAATGCTACAAGTTATATCGGTGGCCTAATCTCCGAACATAAAAATTATCTCCTTTGAGTTGAGGACAGAGATAAGGTGCTATGGAAATTATGGTTTATCCTACTCCTCCGCTATACTTTTCTGATTTATTTCTTTCAAGAGGTTAAATTGTTTCTTTGGGACTTCGCCGAGCTTCATTGTCCCGGCGCTTTTCTGGTGGTTGCCACTGGTTTTTTCGTTCTGGCTTGTTGTATGTCGTGGCGGGCTTGTCAAAAAAAAAACTGGTGCTGATGATGGGACGAGATAACCTAAAAGAAGCCTATGAACTCGGGGGAACAGCGATGGAGTCCTGAAGGGTACGCCAAGGTATAAGTCAACTTAGTACCACATTGTGCTAGTTATTTATAAAACGTAAACCAGTCTCTATCAAGGTTAAGGTCAAGGTTACCGACGTAGCCCGAAGAATTGCCAAGCTTAAGTGGCAGTGGGCACAGAGCTCCTTGCACGCAGAACGGATGGCCGATGGGGCCAAAAATTAATGGAATGGCGACCGCGAACCGAAAGTCGTTGCGTTGGAAGATCTCCCAATAGGTGGACCGATGACCTGGTAAAGGTCGCAAGAATATGCTGGATGCAAGTCGCACGAGACCGGTCAATGTGGCGACAGAAGGGGGAGGCCTATGTGATATGTCCAGCAGTGAACATCTTCGGCTGAAATGATGATGAAAATGATGAATCTAGTCTAGTCTAGGCTAGGACTGAAATCTATTAATTACTAGCTGACCCGCACAACTTCGTCTGCGTCACATAAGAGCGAAAAACTAAAGAAAAAAAACGTCCCCATTTTTGCAACATTTTTCATTCCTGCTCCGCTCCTAATGATTGTAGCGTGATGTTACATAGCCTAAAGCCTTCCTCGATAAATGGACTATCCAAAACAAAAAGAATTTTTCAATTCGAACCGGTAGTTCCTGAGATTAGCGCGTTCAACCAAACAAACAAACAAACAAACTCTTCCGCTTTATAATATTAGTATAGATTTAGCAAATGCTGCGAACAAGACGAGACGTGAACCCGGAATATGTCTCGTTCTTCGTTTTACATTGACAAGAACAACGCTTTGCCATAGATCGCGCTAATTTGTGTTTATAGATGTTAAGATGATGGCCTATTCTCGTGCCCACCTGTGGCACTTGCGACCGTTAAACCATAAAATCATACATTAATAGGCCATAAAATATAAGCACTCATAAGTTTTAAACGACGTGGCAATAAAACCCACCAGTTAGCCGACTTATTTGCTCTCAAAAGTGCTGAAATAAACCACGCTTGTAATCCCCGAGAGGGTAGGCAGCAGTTCACCTACATTTCACCAGTTGCATTATATCTAATAGGGAGCGAGCCTATGGCTATCCCCCGACTACAAATCCAGTCTCCAGACTGTAACTGGGGAATTCTTTATAGAAAACTCTAATAAATAACACTGCCTTACCCTTGGAATCGAACTATAGACCTCACGGTAAGCGGTAACACTCACAACCAGTAGACTAATGTGAAACTCATAAATTGGTAAACGACATGGAAATAACACACACTAAGGTCCTTGTTCACCGAAAAGATAACAGTCTCATTATCCAAAAACAGCTGTCACTGTGACATGTTCCCATATTAAATGTGTCTTAAACCGCTGTTTTTAGATAAACAGACGGTCATCTTTTTGGTGAACATGGACCTAAGTTGAACCAAAAATCCACCAACCAACCACACCACCAACCATAAACCACCAAAAACCAACTACCAATAAACATAGATAACCAACTATAAATGAACACAAGCCAAACCACACCAACATAAATAATATACTATTCTATTCCAAATTACCGAAATGAATTCGGTCTCAAATAAATGCCAACAAAAACAGAACTCAAATATAATATCTTTCAACGCGATACCGTTAGGGGCGCGTGAGTCGATCGTTTGCGCAAATTACAGACAGTTATCGACAGCACATCTTTAGACGAGACGTGTTAATTTAATCCACACAACCCTAGTTCCGTTACTTACTAGTCAGTTGTCACCCAACGATGGCGACTTGGGTTTAGAGCTACGTGGAGCTTTGCGGGCCTGTTCGAAAGAGATACCTGTTCATAAGATGTCAGCTTCATTCGATTTGAATAAGACTGGACCATACAGCATACTTCTGACAGATGGCTACAGGATACGTAATTTCAAGAAACTGATGCTGTTAGAAAAATTCTGCATCTGGCTTAGTTTCGCTTGATTTCTAACTGCATGATCCATCATGAATGTATTAGCAATTCAGGGGGTCTAAAATGGCCGCTTTAGCAAAATTGTTAAAATGGACTTTATAACAATTACTATGAAGTCCATTTTTAGAATTTGATTCATATGATCAGCTAAAACGGCCTGTTTAGGCCCGCTGTACTCACTGAATTACTTACTTACTAATAAATTCCGTTACTCGGACACGGTACCTCCAAACAAATACTTCAGGATCAGTTAAAATGGTATATAAGGACAATTTGAGGGCCTGCAGCGGCTCACGGACGTTGACAGGTGTATCAGTAGTATTTGTATGGAGATGTCCAGGTCCGGACTTCCGGAGCCGCGTAATCAATTTGTCCGTTTTGCTTTTACCTAGCTTTTCCTGAAGTTTTTCCTATATTCATATCATGCGTATTCGCCGAGTTATCACATTTTTTTCGGGCGAAGTCACGAGCGAAATGCTAGTCTATAATTTCTAAGTCGACAAAAACTGACGACATTGGTGTCGATTCTGTTGTGCACAAACTAAACTTAATTTAGGCTATTTCTATCTTTTTCTGTCTAATAGAAACGAGAAAGAGACGGACGTAATTTAGAGCTGTCAAATTTAATTCGAACTAATATTTCCATACAAATGAAGGGTGCACGTAAAAACGTGTCGACTAAAAAAACGGTGAAGCGCAAAGCATAAACTAGTTTGACATTTCTAACTTAGTTGATAGCTATTGCCGTCCTTTTCTAGCACTGCCTTTTAGTTAAAGATAGCAATAGCCTAAATTAAGTTAAGTTTGTGCACAACAGAATCGACACCATTGTTTGTGAAGTAAGACTTCATGTAACTAAAGTTTTGGAAAATAAAATTATCAGCTTAACAGCCGCTTGCATCACGCATTGGTATACAATAGCTTTATTTAATGCAGAATTGCAGAAATCATTTATTTGCCATGGATGTGGCTACAAAATAGGATGTTAAACATTGTAAAAGCAGTTCCAACACACTCTACCTTACTGCATGCAAAAGTAAAAACATATTTAAATCTACTTAATTATACGAACAAAAAAACAAAAAAAAAATACAGTTATGTGAATCTACAGCCTTCCTTACATAAACTAGACATCAAAAACAACAAAATATAGTCCGTATTCAACAAATAAATAAATAAATATCGCTGGATATTAACACACAGCACCACCTAGTACCACACTAAGCAAAGCGTGTGTCGTGGACACTAGATAGTTGATATACTACATATATACTTTTTTGTTTGTAAATACATACTTATTATACATATAAACATCCATGACTCGGAAACAAATGTCCATGCTCATCAGACAAACATTTGCTCCTACCGTGATTCGAACCCAGGACCTTAAGAACGTAAAGCAGCGTCACTACCATTACGCCATTCGGGTCATCAAATGATTAATTAAATTGAATATTTTGCCTACATTAACGAGGTAAGACACAAGATAATGAAATTTGAAATAAAATGTTATAAAATAATAAAACATTATAAACCTTTATCATTTAAAAAATCTTGTAAAGAATAATAACATTGATCTATTAGTAAGGATGTTAGCCTCTTTTAAAATATACTTAATGATTCTTCTTTATAGGTATGAGGTATTAGTAGGTTTTAAACACACAACTTGGTACAACTTGGAGCCATGCTACAATTATTCTAGTTGTCACTTGTTTGATGCATACGGAACAGTCCACTAATTAATACGTCCAGAGGTCATCGAATTAGACTCTTCAATTTATTTCTGTCAATATTTAAGATACAAATGGTCAAAGAATTAGCATTGCCTTCAACGTGGCAATGCTGCCAGTCTTCTGGGCACGTTTCCCGATGACAGCGATGCGGAGGAGTACTTTGACGCCAAGTGTTCTATTGACATTGTTGAATATAAGTAGGTTCTTTAAGTTTAGTTTTATTTTTGTAATTATATATAGTTCTAGTTGTAGTATGTAAATATGGAAATAGGGAAATAATGAAAACTGACTTGTGACTTTTGTAATAAAGTTTTGCGAAGATACAAATAGTGTCGGCGCGCGAAACGTATGTAGTGATTTGTAGTGGAAACGGGCCTTATATAGTGGCAAAGAACCGTTTCTTCTAATTCGATAATAATTATTACACACAGGCACACATACATTCACATACAACATACACATACATTTAACTCGATGGTTTTAACAACCGTTGTCTCACTCACCCATGGGGAATCGAACCCGGGCCTCGGTAATAGCCACGACCAAAAACAAAACTATAAACGTAGCAATCAATTTTAACGATCGATAGACTAACGGCGTATTTACCTACTGTTCGCTGACATATGTGTGTAGTTTCCCCGGGATGGCATACAATATTATAAAATATCTCTGATTTTCGATAAAAAAAACCGCACCAGTACGACCAGTTTAAGTTTGCAGTTCGTAATGGCGCTGCTTGTAAAAAGAAATGCAACAATATGTCAAGTTTCTTCAATTTTCGTTTAAAGCAGTCGGTAGACGAGTGGTGCCGCCGCCCGGCTCTCGAACGGGAAGTGGTGGGTTCGAACCCAGGCATGCGCATTACTTTGTGTAGGTAATTATTTCAAAACGGTGAAGGGAAACCCGGCGTGCCCTAGAACCGAAAATTCCAGACTACTTACTTCCTTATTTGCTAAATATAACTCATCTATAATATCTTCTAATGCTACGATGACATATTCTATCTACTCGCATGGTGGATTATAGCCCATTCTCTCTTAAAGAGAGGAGGCCGTGTGTCCCAGCAATGGGAACATTATGGGCTAATTATGCTTTTGTTTCCATTTATAATAGTTCTGTTTTACCGCCTGGCACAGATATTAACTGACTCTCTCTCTCTGATTAACTGACTGATTCTGGTTGACTGGTAGAGAATGCCTTGTGGCATTAAGTCCGCCTATGTACCACTATTGTACATGAAGTTTAAACAAATAAATAAATAAATATGTTGGCCGAAAAATAATCGAGTATTTGGCTCCCTGTGGGCCCTTCAGCCAGGCTGACCATGTGACATCAGCGGTAACAATGATGGCAAGGACGAGAATATAATCTGCCGGAGAGCTTGTGCCAGCGCTGCTTGAAAGAAAGACGTTCTTGTGAATTACGATGTGATCATAAAATTATTGCCACTTTTCTAAGACTTTTGGATAATTATGTAAAATCTATACTGTTATCGGACAGGAAAATTTAAAAAAAGCCCGTGAATTGTATGTAAATCACAGCTCAAATTCTCAGAATGTAAGTGGTTTAAAAGAGTTGACTTTATATTAGCAAAGATGGCACTTTGTTCACCCAAGGCTGATGATTCTCAAAATAATTAAATGTACTCGTACCTTTAACCAGAGATGCCATAACTCAAAGTCTACCCACATAACTTTGCTAAAGCCACCGTTTCTTCTACAGTTCTCAACGTGGCTGCTGGGAAAGCTCCGATGCAGGTGTCGACAGAAGACGGCGGGGTCCCCCAGCGGGCCCTGGACGGCAGTACTGCAGCCACTTTCAACGCGGAGACCTGCACACTCACCAAGTCTGAGAGAGTTCCCTGGTGGTACGTGAATCTGCTGGAACCCTACATGGTGCAACTTGTGAGACTTGACTTCGGGAAGCAGTGTTGTGGTAAGAATCAAAATATTATCATAATATCTCGTACGGGGCATCATTATCTACTATATCTGGTTATCTCTGATTGTGTCCCATCAGACAACAGGATTGAGAACACAGAAGTTACTTCTGTTTGTGAATGATAAAGCCATTTTGTTTCGACTATTCTTACTGTATGGTGTTCATGCAAGAAGTTGAAAGAGCATAAAGCAATGCTCGATTCTTCAATGTGTTCACTGGTTTAAATAGTAGAACTTATTTTTTTGTTTTTCCTTGAATTTAATATCAACGTAATCTTGCTATTGTAGACAGACACAACGTTTCTCATAAATTAGAAAGATACTCTTATAACGACATAAAGTCATAAAGATTATACGAAGTTGTAAATCAAATAAAAGCCCGCGTGTACAGCGATCGCGCAAACCAACAAGTCAATTTTATATAATATCTTACCAAGTAAAATAAAAACTTTAAGAAACTCGTCATAGTCCTGAAGAAATAAAATGTGGAGCAAAAATCACTACTGAGCCCAAGTAGAAATACATTTTCATACGAGTTACGCAACGACCCTTTTTCGACTTCGTTGTGATGTCACGAATATTTTTAAATCCAAATCAAAATAAAGAGGATCTTGGAAGAGGGTAATATGATTACCAAGATACACCATTGCTATGACGTCTTCTGTTCTCTTTATAGGTTTGCCTTTGCTGAAGCTTAGCAAAGTCTAACGAAATCAAAAAGCATTTAAATAGGGTTGATTTTGATAATCACTTACGTACGTCATAGTCAGCCGTAACGTGATTAGTCATAAAAACCAAAACCAAAATACACCCTTCTTATGACGTCTTCTGTTCTACTTCTATAAGTAGAACAGAAGACAGACAGGTTCAACTTTATTTAAGCTTAACAAAGTCAAAGAAATCAGCTTTTTTGTTATAATTGCGTCATACTCAGTTGTTTTGTGATTACCAATATACTCCCTTGGTGTGTCGTCTTTTGAAAACATTACTGATTTTGTTACCTTTGTTAAGTTTCAGACTTAACAAAGTTAACAAAACCAAAAATCTTTTTAAGAAGAATAATTTTGTTAATGACGTCATGAGCAGCTGTAACGTGATTACCAAACACCTTTCTTATGACATCTTCTGTTCTCTTTATAGGTTAACCTTTACTGAAGCTTAACAAACTCCAACGAAATCAGAAAACTCTTAAAGAAGGATAATTTTGGCAATGACGTCATACACAGCTGTAACGTGATTATCAAAATACACCCTTCCTATAACGTCTTCTGTTCTACTTTTAGGTGAAACTTTACTGAAGCTTAGAAAAGTCTGAAGAAATCAGAAAACTTTTCAAAAGGCGTCATTGTAATATCAGATGTAACGTGATTATGAAAGTACACCCTTCCTATGATGTCTTCTGTTCTCATAATAGATTAACCGTTACTCAAACTTAACAAAGATTAAGGAAATCAGAAATCCTTTTAATAGGTTTAATGTTGGTAATGACGTCATAGTCAGCTGTAACGTGATTATCAAAATACACCCTTACTATAACGTCATCTGTACTCCTTCAGGTAAAATTTTACTAAAGCTTAACAAAGTCTAACGAAATCAGAAAACTTTTAAAAAGGTTTGGTTTTGGTTGTAACGGCTATTACGTAATTCCCACAACCAATCCCTGTTAAATGTTTTGAAATTTCGTCAGACTTTTATAAGTTTCGTTTTATTTTCCTTAGTGATATCGAAAGTGAATTACCGCATAATATACAAACTTAGCTGAAGCATTTCAAAGTCTGAAGCAATCAGCTAACTTTTAAGAGGGTTGATATAAGTAATGATGTAAAAGCTTGCCATTGCGTCATTAGCCCTGAATCCTCTCGGTTTCCTTACAATTTGACAAACTTCAGCTATCTTGGGCGTCAAAAAAGGGTAAGAGTGTTGTGCAACTGTACATCACAGTCGTTTGCGGTTCGTAACGGAGGTGGGTTGCGCAACGACACTTGTTACTTTGTATCGTCGTAACGAATACATTTAAACTTAGCTGAAGCATATCAAAGTCTGAAGAAATAAGAACACTTTTTAAGAGTGTTGATTTTGATAATGTCTTTAGAGCTTGCTGCAGCAACTTTCAACATAGTTATACCCTTCATCATCATCATTTCAGCCGAAAGACGTCCACTGCTGGACATAGGCCTCACCCAAGTGTCGCCACATGGACCAGTCACGTGCAAATTGCATCCAGTGAATTCCCGCAGCCTTTACCAGATCATCTGTCCACTTAGCTGGGGAGGTCTTTCAACACAACGTCTTCCGGTTCTCGGTCGTCACTCCAGAACTTTTCGGCCCCTTCGGTCATCCGTTTTGCGAGCAATGTGCCCTGCCCATTGCCACTTAGGTTTGGCAATTCTTCGGGCTACGTTGATAACCTTGGTTCTCTTGGGAATGTCTTCATTTTTGATTCGATCACGCAAGGATACTCCAAGCATAGCTCTCTGTGACTGAGGCCCATTATGTGCGACCACGTTTTAGTTATGTATGTAATCACTGGCTACACACCATTATACCCTTATAAAAAAAGTTATGATGTCTTTCTATTTGATTGAGTTTATTGCTAAGTTTAGAAGCTCGACATGATTCAATTCAGTCAAATTATCACATTCCAAACCATTTTCAGCATTATTTCATTTCCCAAATAAACTCCTCACAAATAATTGTGATAATTGAGTCTGAATTGCTTACCAACTAGTACTTTCCAATTTTGAGGGTTCCGTAGCCAAATGGCAAAAACGGAACCCTTATAGATTCGCCATGTCTGTCTGTCGGTCTGTCTGTCCGTCCGTATGTCACAGCCACTTTTTTCCCAAACCATAAGAACTATGCTGCTGAAATTTGGTTAGTTGATGTATTCTGGGAACCGCATTAATATTTTCACACAAACATAAAAAAAACATTAAATTTTGGGGTCCCCATACTTAGAACTGGAACTCAATTTTTTTTTTCATCAGACCCATACGTATGGCGTATCTAAGGATCGGTCTTCAAAAATGATATTGAGGTTTCTAAAATCATTTTTTACTAAACTGAATAGTTTCAGCGGGAGACCCTTCCAAAGTGGAAAAAAAGTGTGTGTCCCCCCCCCCCCTGTAACTTCTAAAATACGAGAATGGTAAAACTAAAAAAAATATGTGATGTACATTACTATGTAAACTCCCACCGAAAATTGGTTTGAACGAGATTTAGTAAGTAGTTTTTTTTTAAAACGTCATAAATCGTAAACAGTCATTTACCTCTCATTCAATCTGCTACTAAACCCTTCATGGGCGAGTCCGACTCGCACTTGGCCGCTTTTTTGAATAATACATACAATTTTATGCAAAACGAAATAAGCCAACTCTATAAAGGGTGTAAAAAACCTCTTATCGAAGCCGAAAGGCACTTGTTCTCTCCGTCATTGCGATCATTTTTTTGTTCTACACTATACCTGGGAACCTTCTAGTTACGGAGAGATTGGGGGTCAAAGTTGCATCATTTCGACATTTTTTTTTAAATACAATTTTAGTGTACCTTTTTTACTTAAAACTCCTCTAAGGCCCCCGTACTATTCAATTCATCCATCAGCACAATGTTTTAAGTGCGTTAGATTGAGTTCTACCAAAAATATGACATTTCACCCTAAAAAAAAGTCGTTTCCCAGCAATATTTTTTGCGAAAAGTTATTTAGTTTGATGTACAGAATGCTTGGTTGACGGCTTCGTGATGAGGTGGTTTACACCCTGCATTGCATTACAAACATTGTTCATATGAACGCTGGGGAGATATTTTACCGAAGGTTTAATCTAGGTGCTTTGTAATAGCTTTTTGGATGCTTTCGACTCTATGTGAGTGTACTGCATAGTGCGGGTATCACACCACATTGGCAAATTCTGGCGGTGAACTAAGGCGTTATAAAGAACAATTTTGGGTCTTACTAGCTTAAAACCCTTTAGGGATCCGATGATAGTAGCCGTGCCGACTTCGTGATGAATCAATGTGACTTTGAAAGTTAATGTACTAACATTAACTTTAAAAGCCACATTGATTCTTCAGTCATTCATTCATCTACCCATATGACGACAAAATCACTAAGGACCTCACTAGAGGTGTCTAACAATGCTCCTGTTATTTTCTATTAGGCAGCATAGAATTGTTTTTCCTGATAAATCGTATGCAACTACTATTTTTACATTAAAAAATAATTGTTTATTCTTGGACAAGTAATCTTATAAGAGGTTAGTAACAGAAATCTTATAAACAAAGTTTTTTCAATAATAAATAGAATGAAATAAAGTTGAAAATAATATGGTTCTTCATCAACCTGTGCATGTCACACGCCGACCGAGCGAGCTGAAGCGATGCATGACCAAATCCATTCTGTCCACCCCTTGAAAAATGTGCTAATTTCTTCCCATTTTCATAAACTTTAGCTAATTTTTGGATTTCATGTACTTCAACGGGGTAGACTCATGACGAACAAAAAGTTGGAAGAAACAGAAACACTAAAACATTATAGCCAACTGTAACGCGATAAACAACTTCAACCATTTTCAAGTTTTCTGATTCCGTCAGACTTTGTTATGATTCAGCTAAATTAATAATCTTTCTTTACGTCAAAAGAGGTAATGTTGCGTTAAATTAACCCCAGTTGGCAGCTTTTAAATAAAGTTCAGGTCACCCTTTTTATTGACGTCGCTTGGTAAGATTGTTGCGCAACTAAACCCCACTCACATCTGGCTAGTCTATAATAGAACTTAGTTGCACAACGCACCACCCTTCAGCCCCACACTTGACGTTATAAGTAAAATTATACCAAACTTCTAAAAGTCTGATGAAATATCAAAACATTTTTTTACTGATTGAGTGAACGACGTAATAGCCATTACAAACAAAATAACCCCTCTTTAAAAATGGTAAGGGTGTATTTTGGTAATCACGGAACAGCTGAATATGATGCCATTACCGAATCAACCCTCTTAAAAAGTTTTCTATTACTTCAGACTTTATTAAGAAGGTTCAGTAAAGTTTACCCTATAAAGAGACCCGAAGACGTCATAGCAAAGGTATATTTTGGTAATCACGTTACAGATGACTATAACGTCATTACCAAAATTAACCATCTTTAAAAGATTTCTGATTTCGTCAGACTTTTATTAATTTCTTTCTAAGTTTACGTTGCGCAACCCAATTGTATTAGAAACTGGCCACGTGCGAGTCGAACTGAGTTGAAGAAACCCTTCTTTTTCGTTTCATAAAAAGTTTCTAAAGCAAGGAAATTCTGAAAGAAATAGAATCTTTACAAATGCGTCACGTAACTATTAATATATTTTTATTTTTCCTACTTCATGAGTAAAAAAGAGGGTGAAAAGTTTCGCAACCCAACTTTACTAAAACCATATAAGTGAGAGTGGGCACGAGTTGTGCAACACTTTTACTTCCATTGCCGTTCATGAAAAGCTTAATTTAACTGAAGTTTCAAGGAATTAAACAATATTACGACTTATCAAAAGGTTTGATGCTTTGTACTTCTCCCACTCTGGGCGGAGCGGGAGGGAGTGTCAGACTTTTACTGACTAAAACCCATCCATGTTCCTTCCTCGCCCTTTATATTCCGGGGCCGAGTTATCTCTTTCGAACAGGCCCGCAACCCCGGCAGGCTTCGGCCCTTGCGGGCCCCTCCCCTTATTCCCTTATCCTTGCTCAACACCTTTGCCCATCTTTGACACAGATATCGATGAGAATCCTCTCGATTAAGCTTGACTAACGAAGCTGTGTGTGTATAAAATAATCGCTCCGGCAAGCCGCAGGAGGAGTTAGATTTCGGAGAAGGCACTGGAGCGTCCGACTATTGAAAATTTGTATAAAGAGTTCTTAATTTTTTTATTGTATGCTATTGCAATGACATGCCACTTATTTTTTTAAATCATAATTCTATTGTAAACCAATTATTTGCATGCATATGTGACGGCAAAATGTGGAGAACTCTATCACCTATGTACCTATAGCCCATGTTTGCAAAGAATAAATGATTTGATTTGATTTATATGTACAATCTACAAAAAACAATTGATTTCAAAATCGTTGTCCTGCATTGGAAAGTTCACCCTTTTTAAATCCTCTCATAAGAGTTTAGCATGGAAACGTCCTCAAGTTTTTAGTTATAATTTTTTATTTCGAAAACTATTAGTTTTATCGCTAAACTTCAAAGGTAGTAAACAATTTTCTTTAAAAAAAAAACATTTGCGACGCTCAAAATGTTTACTGTTTCGCTATTTTTAATCAGAATCATAAACATGAAAAACGGTTCAAAAAGTTTCCCTAAGAAAAAAGTTATGGCCAAAAAACTGATTTTAGAAATACCGCCGCCCCCCATGGACGAATTCCACCCATTCACGAACTTAGCCTAAGTTTTGACCTTTTCGATTTTTTGGCCAAGTTTGAAAGCAATCGGTTCATAATTGCGACCTGTAGAGTGTGGCAAAATTTTGCTTGTCTATTACATACGATACGTGCCCATATCCCCGTAGGTGAGAGACCAACAGGTAGATAAAAAAAAAAAGAGGAAATCTACCAAAAAGTTTAGTTATTATTTAGGGTTGGTTTTATTATTCCTCAAATGTTGCTGAATTGAATATACGACCGATCGTGTAACAGCCTCTACGAATGACCTACCACAATATTTTATATAAGTACGTAGATATTATTTACTATGTCAACTGTACCAACTAATTACCCTTTAATTAACTCCAAACAAGTAGCAAAGGTTCTCGTTAAAAATCTCTGGCTATTGAACTTTGGGACAGATTCCCACACTTCAAAGCCCATCCGATCTGCAGCGATCGGCAGCGACTGATCTGAAGTGTTACTATAGCTACGAGTATATATTGCTCTCCATGCACGTTTTTCTATTAAAACGAATATCAACTTTGTTAATGTGCAATAAAGTTGATTTCTCTTAAGTTATAACTTCAGATGTATCACACATCTCAATTTTTCCCGTCTCCAATATGAGTGTATTTCTGTGAGTGCTAGTCATCAAGCTGGTCCGTGTTCTCACCGAGATGAGTGGTAGAGGCTGGCTCATTTGCGTGTACACCGTGGCGAGGTGTTAAACGAACATAATCGTCCATCTCTCTGCGATAGATAACCTCCTCGTTAATCTACATAATGACGTACACTCGTAGAGTAAGCTGCGGTTATTTTTATGGAGATTTATAAACAGCGTTGTTCGCCTTTGTCAGTTTTGTGTCTCCACGGGATAATTAGGTGGTGATTGATGCAAGCTATCATGAAGGAGCTTACATATCCTTGAACCAAATATTCTAAAACCTTTGTCTTAAGGAGTTAATTCACATCTGAAGTTATGACATAAGAGAACTGACAAACTGACAGACTGAAATCAATTTTATTGCCACATTGAGAAAGTTGATATTCGTTTAAATATAAGTAACGTGCATGGAGAGCAATATATACTCGTAGCTATAGTAACACTTCAGTCGCCGTGCTCGCCGCGCGCCGAGATACGCGTCAGACGGGGTGACGATCATGGGCGGACGGACGTCCCATAGTCGTCATTTTGGTCTCCCAAAATACAGTTAATAGAGTACATTTGATACAAAATTGTAATCTATTATGATTATTTTTTTTGCATAATATGTGGCAATTTGAAGGAAATAAAAAATATTTTAGATGAGAATATATACATATGTATATATTTTTTTTATTAATTAGGATGGGCTTCGAAGTATGGGAATCTGTCCCAAAGTTCAATAGCCATGAAATACAGTTATATTTGGAGGAGGACCTTTGCTACTTGTTCGGAGTTAATTAAAGGGTAATTAGTTGGACAACGAAGTTAACATTGTCTTGGCCACCAATTAAGGTTTTCTTGGTTACCAGTATCAATAACATATTATACATAATCCATTGCACACAGATTTTTAAGGAGAATCTATGCCAGTAATACGACTTCCGCCAATTCGTTGGAGTTATTGAACTAAATAGGTGACTGTTTGAGCACCAAAGTTAGAACTTTATTTGAAACTAATTAAGATTTCCTTGGCACCATTAGATACAACTTTTTAAGAAAACATATTGCCTCTTACACAACTTTCCCTAATTTGTATTCCGTACGGAGTTATTGACGTAAATAGGTGACTATTTGATCACTGAAGTTAAGATGTTCTGGGTAACCAATAGATATATTTATATATTTTGTTACTAACATTTGGTTCAGACTTACTAACAACATACGGATTGTATTTGATCTGAAATAAAATTTTATATTTTTATTAATGTAGAAGTAAGATATACACCATTAGATAGAGCTTTTTAAGGAAAACTTTTCCTTTTACGACTTTCGCCAATTTGTATTCTGTTCCGAATTTATATTCACCTAAATAGTTGACTTAGTTGACTTAGTTAGTTACACACCGAAATGGTTTTTTTTTTATTTACTTCCAATTGAAAATTTACGGGCTACTAATATTTTATAGATATTTATCAGAAAATAAATGAATAGTAATAAAATCCATAAGATAAATACTATTGGATAGAGATTTGCAAAGAAAACTTTTGCTACTAGCACCACTTTTGCTTATTCGTAGTTTGTTCAGGCACCAAAGTTTAGATTTTCTGTAATAACCAATAGCAATAAGATAAATTATTTATTTTATTTATTTATTTCTCCACCTTACAACTATCTTAACAGGGTAACCTAATGCGATAGTGTACACAATAACAATATTAATTTCCATAACTAATTACAAATAAAGCATTTTTTGTGAACTCACTCAGAGAACAATTAAATAAATCGACATCAACCAGGTTGAGAGTGCGGAGCGCACGCGTCATTGGCGCCTCCCCTAACAGATTGGTCCGCGCGCGCGGCACCGCCAGTAAACGTGGCTGCCGACGTCGCCCCACGTACCTGTCCGGAACACACAAACCTATGTTCCTTAAAATGTCCGCATTATGTACCTTCCCTCTAAGTACCTTGAATATGTACGAGGTGTGTGTGAGATCCCTCCTGACCCTCAGTTCGTTATACCCAACCATACCCAAAACAAATAAAGTTGGGTACATAAGCGGATAAAAAGGGTATACACCATACAATTTCAAATATAAATATCTCACAAACTTGTTTTGTACTTTCTCCAGCATGACCCTATATTTAGTTTCATGTGGAGCCCAAATGATTGCGTTACACTCTAACTGACTTCTAACCAAAGCATTATATAAAGCTATAACCGCTTTTATGTTCGCAAATTTACTTACCGTACGGAGCATAAAACCTAAATTACGATAAGCTTTTTTGCAGCAGCTTATGATGTGATCACGAAACGTCAGCCCCGTGTTGAATTTTACCCCTAAGTCCCTAACTTCCGTAGCCCTAGTCATCTGCACCCCGTTCAAATTGTAATTAAATTTAATAGGAGTACGCGCGCGAGAGAAAGTGATTGTTACACACTTTGAGGTGTTGAACTGCAAGAGGTTGTTCTTGCTCCAGGTCGCCACTCTGTCTATGTCTCTCTGAAGCCTCTCGCAGTCATCCACTCCACTTATCTCCAGTGATAGCTTGAGGTCATCAGCGAACAGCAAACACTTGGCATCTTTAACAACTTCTGGCAGGTCATTAATCACGAGAATGAATTGCAAAGGCCCAAGGTTACTGCCCTGACTCACCCCAGACCTGGTAAAATATGGCTCTGACTTGTACCCCGCATATTCCACATACTGTTGCCTACCGCTTAAGTAACTTGCGAAAAACCTCAGCAGATGTGGAGTGAAACCAAACACTGCTAACTTTTTGAGCAAAATATCATTATTTACCAAATCAAATGCTTTCTTAAAATCGAAGTAAGCAGCATCAGTTTGCCCTCCACTGTCTACCGATGGCACGAGACTAACCATATGGCTCAAGAGATTGCTAGTGGTGCTTTTTTCCGGTCGAAACCCATGCTGTGCATCTGACAACTGACCGCGGACCTGTTTAAATAAACTCTTATGAATAGCCGCTTCAAAAACCTTAGCCGGGGTCGACAGCACTGCGACAGGCCTGTAACCATCCACCGTCATCCCTGCGCTTCCTTTTGGCACCGGAACAACGCGGGTAATCTTCCACCTCTCAGGAAAAACAGCTCCATTCAGGCATTTATTATAAATATATTGCAACGGTTGGGCCAGTACCATTCGACAATCCCTAAAGATGTAAGGTGGTATGCCGTCTGGCCCTGCCGACCTTTTCGGTTTAAGTTGTTGAAGCGCGCAACATACGTCCGACAGGTGCAAGAAATCAAGATGTACCCGCGCCGCTCCGTTCGCCCCGCCCGCTTCCGCCATGGCTGCACTCACATCTAACTCTGCTTGCTCCGTACTATACACCGAATAAAAGTACTCAGCAAACTCCTGAACGCATTGTTCGTCAGTCAACGGTTCGCCATTCTTTAAAGTCTTTTGCGGACTTCTACTACCTCTCCTGGATTTAGCAAAATTCCAGAAAGACTTAGGGTCTTCCAGCATTTGATGTTGAACACGATGCTCGTACTGTTTGCAAGCACAAAGTATTAAATTTTTAACTTTAGTTCTACACTGAGCAAACGCTTCGTAATCAGGCCTCCCCCCACTTGTTTTGTACCGTTTATGTAGGACCGCCTTTAATTTTATGTCGCGAATTATTTGAGTTTACACGACTTCGCTTTTTCTTTGGAACGCAATCATTTAATATGGAATTAATAACATTATAGAAATATTTTAAACTCGTTTCTAAATCTAACTTATACATAAAATATATAATATATAAATATAGCATTGGAGAAAGCTTGTCTGTGAGAAGTTTTGCTTCTAACATAATTTTTGCTAATTTGCAGTATGTTCAGGGCTATGAATATAGATAAGTGACTCGTTGGACACCGAAGTTAAGAGTTTATTTACAATAAATTAAAAGGCCAGTTACGGGCAATTAATAGTTAAAAGATATTCAGTATCTATTGGATAGAACTTTTCAAAGAGAACTGCTATCAGCACCACTTTTGTTAATTTCTTTTCAGAATGATTGACCTAAAAATATGTGTTTAATTGGGCACAGAAGTTCTGATTTTCTATAAAATCAATGCCAATAAGATATACATACACCATTTGAAAGAACTTTCAATGAGAACATGTGCCAATAAACAACTTTTGCTAATTCGTAGTCTGTTCGCTTTTATTGATCTAACTTAGGTATATGATTGGGCACCGACCTGTTGCTCCCCTCTGACTTTAAATCGAGAAAAGTTGTCAAAGCAAAAACTATTCTTCTTGAGGAGATCAATCCAATTACTACATACATATCTTAACGCTATTCGGCGTTGAGGTAGAAATGACGATCTATCCAACCAAGAATAAGGATTTGTTTCAGAGATGTTTTGAAAAAGAAGTTATTCAGGCTTATAATATGTTTGGTTTGTAATTGACGAAATTGTAGTTTTTATTTTAAGTTTATTTCTAATATTTAGAGCTCTGAAGCTCCTCTCTGACTCGGAATTGAAGGAGAAATGTTCCTCTCAAAGACATCTATGCACTGGTATATATCTTAACGCTATTGGACACAAGGGCAATAAGGATGAATCCTGACAAAAAAATATGATTCTGATTAGTCCGTCGTGCTGGGGCCACACTAACGAGAAATGGTATCAAGACAGTTGCGCGAACCCATTAGCGCGAAAAGACAAATGCGCTATTGAACATTTGCGCGCCAGGACACATGCGCGAATGAACTTTTGTATTGGACTTTTGCGCGATCTGACTTTAGCGCGAAAGGACAATTGCGCGAATGGAAAAATGCGCGTCTGGACCTTTGCGCGACTTAATGGGCACAGAGGTTTACTCTATGGAGTAAACATAACATCACGCCTTAACATACGAGTACTTGAAGGGGGTTTTTTTATTTTTCCGTCATGGGTGTCGTTTTCATGGTTTTTGGGGTCGCTTATTACGAAAATGGGGTCTAAAAGAAAATCCAAGTTGGCGTCCTGGATTTCCTTTGGTTTTTCCGTCATGGGGGACGTTTTCATGGTTTTTGGGGTCGCTTATTACGAAAATGGGGTCTAAAAGAAAATCCAAGTTGGCGTCCTGGATTTCCTTTGGCTTTTCCGTCATGGGGGTCGTTTTCATGATTTTTGGGGTCGCTGATTACGAAAACGGGGTCTAAAAGAAAATCCAAGTTGGTGTCCTGGATTTTCTTTGATTTTTCTATCATGGGTGTTGTTTTCGTGGTTTTTGGGGTCGCTGATTACGAAAATGGGGTCAAAAAGAAAATCCAAGATGGCACCAAGGAAAAATTGAGTGTTTTCTGTCATGGGTGTCGTAGTTTTAATAATAAAGTAATAAAACTCATGAAATACGGAACTCTGTCCACGTCCATCTTGATTCAATTCAAGTAAAATTAACGCCGTTTTCATCGCCAATGATGGGCATTCACGTTGACATTTTAAGTGAAGCCACCCACTTTAGCGCGTTAAAAATATCGCAATAATTATCGCACTAGTGGGCATTGACGTTAGCCGCTAGTGTGGCCCCAGCCTCACGAGACTAACGAATATAATCGGATACGTGTTTTCTGTTTTATCTAATTAATAAATAATTACTAAATTTTCGACACACTGGATACAGTGAAAAAAGATACGATAGTCTTCATTTTTTGTTTACGTGAAAAAGGGAAAAAAGGCAAATATACGTAAATATAGCCGGAAGGTTCAAGTGCACAAAGACTGCGATTTTTCCTTACAGCTGTTCAGTGAATGTTACTCGTTATCTGTCACTCCAGTGTTTCTTGAATGGCTATTTTTATGTTTGCCTGAGGAGGCGCAACATCGCCCAGGAGTTTAACAGTTATATCTGAAAAGAAAGGATCACAGTTTTTTTTCAATTTTCTATATGTATTTTTTTTAATCAGAATTTTAATTTTGTTTGACCCAGCAGGAGTGCACGGGTCTGTGATTTAGCTTTAAGCTATCATAAAATATTGTTGACATATCATCATCTGCCTAGCCTTTTCCAAACTTTTCCGGTCGGCTTCCAGTCTAACCGAATGTAGCTGAATATCAGTATCTAACATGGAGCGACTGTTACCATAATGTGACGCGAATCAAAATCAAAATCAAAGCATTTAATTCAAGTAGGCCAATAACAGGCACTTTTGAATTGTCGAAACAAAGATGAAAATTAAATGTAGCTACAGTCCCAGTCACAAGTCATAAAAACTGTGAAATTACTGTAGTTGCCCAAATAAATATGCAAGGTCAAATTGAATTAGCTACCCAAACTCAGCAAATGAGATGAATACCGCTATCTTTATGGTAAAGCTGTCGCTCCAGGGTAGCCCGCAAAATTCGAAGAAAAAAAAAAAAAATCGATCGAAAATATCGATCGCGACTGTAAGACGTATGTAGTTACAGAATTATGATCATCAATACGTAGTAGCTAAGTTCATAAAGGTCGAGGAGTAACTAAAAAATTAGATCATAATTCTGTAACTACATACGTCTTACAGTCGCGAACGATATTTTCATCAACATACAACCTAGCACTGTCCTGCAAATTGCAAAAAAAATTAAGAAAAATTGCATTTTGCAGGCTGCTCTGACGCTTTCACCTCAAAAAAATTCAACGACTTCAATTATTTAGCTTATATTTTATTTGAAAAGACTTATTTTTAAGAACTTCACATACGTTACGGGTACCTAGGGGTACCTTTACACAAAGGTCTCACCTCTTTGTAAACCTTCAGACATTCACTAATTCAGACGATGTTATAATACTTAGTTCCTACATCCTAAGAGGAACTAGGAAGTATCAAGACATACCTACTCAAATCACCGCTGTAAGTAATTAGTAATTCATCACGGATATGCAAAGAATAGTCGTAGAGACAATACACTTCCCAAGTCGCACGGAACTCGGCTGTAATCAAAAGGACGTTAAAATAATCTCTTGATCTTAGTACACATGAACTTAAGTTAACCTTGAGTTAATTTTAACCGGAATTCGTGTATCAGATTCATATTATAATATTCTATAGTAGGTATAAATAGGTATTCTTAACGAAGCCGAAAGGCACGTCTTGTTCTCTCCGTCGCCGCCGCGTCGCCGCGTCGTCATTGGTATATTTTTTATCTAGCTAAAAATAGCCCTCCAAGTTCCAACTTTTCAAAAGTTATTTTATGGAAATATTAATGTTCTCACTGTTGGGACACAGGCTTTCTCTCTATGAGAGGGTATGCGTCCATCAGCACTATGTTTTGAGTCCGTTTCATTGAGTCCTATTAGTTAGTTGATTTGCGTGATATTTCACCCCAAAAAAAAGTTGTATCCAAGCAATATTTTTGAGTAGAGTTACTTATTATAAAAACTTTTTTACAAAAAATAAAACCGACTTCAGAGAAAACAAAAAAAGTGAAAAATAACTTCAGAAAAACGCTTCAGAAGTCGGTGACCTTTTTTTGATTGATTTAGTTTTTTTGTCACCGACTTCTGAAGCTTTTTTCTGAAGTTATTTTTCACTTTTTTTGTTTTCTCTGAAGTCGGTTTTATTTTTTGTAAAAAAGTTTTTATTTTTCACTTTTTAGTGGTTCACATGTGCTTACCCCTTCACAGCGTACCGGCGTGATTTTAGGTTATGAACTGGTGTAAACAATAGACAGATATGAGATTTCGGCAAACCCAGTACATTTGCTATCATTTATTGAGGAGTTCCGTTGCATATCCGAAGTTCTTCATCAGATCTTCATCAAATTGAATTGGGATCACTTCGAGAAAGTACAATTCCTAAAACTACCCAAACCGCTTCTGGTGTGCCTATAAAATGTGAAGAATTCTCTCTATTTCTCCAGAATCCCATCATCAGCTAAGCTGATTTGATGATTATAAGACCACACAGGAAGCACCAGTTTTCAAATAAAATAAGAACGATCAAAATCGGTTCACCCAGTAGAAAGTACTGAGGTAACAAATATTTTCGAAATCGGGTGTATTTTACACATGTGCGTACCCCCTCAGAGCATACAGGCGTGATGTTACGTCATAATATAGTATAAACAATGAACCTACAAGCGATGGCAGCAATCACTGCAGATTTGCTGTGTATTTTTGAAGAGTTCCGTTGTATATCTCCGAAGATCAGCATCAGGTCTTCAACAAACTAAAATGGGACCAAACGGGAAGCACCAGCTTTCAAACAAAAAAAAAACCATCAAAATCGGTTCACCCTGTCGAGAGTACTGAGGTGACAAAAACAAAAAAAAAAAAAAAAAAAAAAAAATACAGACGAATTGATAACCTCCTCTTTTTGGAAGTCGGTTGAAAAGGAGCTCGTGGCTAAATAATTACAGCCGCTCGGGCCGATCTTTAGGTTAAGCCGTGCTTGCCTAGGTTGGTCTGTGGATGGGTGACCACCCTTACATACTGAGTTTCCTCCGTGCCTCGGAAAGCACGATAAGCTGTTGGTCCCGGCTGTCATTTGTCCATCTTGACGTTACAAACGTCTGACATACAGTCTTACCAAGTGGTATCGTATTACCCGGTATTCACTGGGTTGTGGAAGTCAGATAGGCAGTCGCTCCATGTAAAATACTGGTATTCAGCTGCATCCGGTTAGACTGGAAGCCGACCCAAACACAGTTGGGAAAAGGCTACGCAGATGATAATGACTTACCATAAAGTAGTGTGCCTGCCTGACTGCCTGGTTGTCACTCAATTGTATAAACAAATCTCTTCAAGTTGAAAGTTGTACTTAAAGCAAATCTACCCTTTAGTGCGTTGTATTTTTCAATTACCTACAATTTTCCGTTACATAATTTACCAGATGATTGGTCAAAGTAGTTCCGCGACGCTTTCTAGTAATCATTGTATTTTATTACCCTTAGATTATAATATTACGCAATGCATTAATAGTACCAGCTTATTAAAACCTGTGGGAATAAACAATAGAGCATTTGGTAGACGGTCTTGTTGCTCGAGTGGTGGCGAGCGCGACCGCTGAGCGTGTTGTTCTGACTTCGATAATCAGGTCGGGCAAAATGCTATTGGGCTTTTCAATCACCAATTTTTCATTAGGAGATACGGAGTCGGAATTCGTGCCCCGTCTATGTCAATATAGGCTCCCTATCACATGGGACATGTATTGTATTGTACAACGGGCTGGTATCCACAACTCCACGTCAAAGCACGTATTTTGCGTGTGGGCAATAATCCACCACGCGGGCCCAGTGCGGTTTGGTAGATGTCACGTGTCTTTGAATTTTTGGTTCTAGGACATGCTGGTTTCCTCATGATGTTTTCCTTCACAGTTTTTTAGAGCAAGGGTGATGAAATAAATTACACAAAGCTATGCGCCTGCCTGGGTTCGAACCCATGACTTACTGTTCGTAAGTCGGGGCCGCCACCACTGGGCCACTGCTGCCGCTGCTCTTACTTTAACATAGTTGGCGTAATGTGGGTGTACTTTTTGGTGGTCCTCTGCCTAACTCCACGGTGAATGCGTGATGTTATGTATATGTCACCGTAAAATTGTCAAATACGTTATATTACAATGTAACGTGTTTCTCTGTAGCGATATTGTAAAGTCTCGAATTATTGTCAACTGAACATGTTCGTTAGGTTAGTTAGGTTCCTTTAAACCCTGCACTCGGAAATAGGGGCCCCGCGAAGCAGGGTTCCGTCGACGACGCTTTTTAGGAGAATATAAAGTGTTTTAAGGTTAGGTTATTTAATCGATATTTCTCAGGAATGGTACATTATCTTTTCATGAGAGTTGTACCACTGGGCAAGGAGAACTCCTCCTTCTCTCCACACCGCGTGAGTAGACTACCATCTCATGCATTTCACGAAAAATAATGCGTTTTGTTGTAAGCAGTATGTTCGTTTGACAATATTTCAAGATTTTACAATATTGCTAGAGAGATTACAATATAACGTATTTGACAATATTACGGTGACATATATTTTTCACTAAAAATAATCACCATCATCATATCCCGTAACGGCCATTTTCAACAACTTACCAACAGGTATCAGTAGGTTGCTATCTCTGTCTGTTTGACATGTAGCGGAACGAAGAAAAATAAGGCTTCTTTTGATTTTTCTTTTGGCTGGAATAGGATATTTCAAACTATATTTATTTAGAGAAACACCTATCGGTGTTTCGGGCTACGAGACGTGGCATATTAACTGGCAGTTATACGTTAGTAAGGGTTAGAAAACGGCCTTAAAAGTATTAGGTAAATTTGCTTTTTTTTTTCACATTGATTTCTTTTTTTATTTTATAATAAAAAAATAAACCTATTATATCGCACATTGTTTTTTTAGAGGAATTTGCTTGTTACGTGTTACAAATAAATAATACAGTTTACAAGCTACATCTTATCCATCAATGGGACAGTATGGGCTGAATAGAAAAAGCTGTAGCTTCTAATATAAAATTTCACTTATAGTCAAATGATTATTCCGCGATATCTGAGTAACTTTCCTGCAATTTTGTAAGAAAACTTTCACTTTGACACTAGTGATTTGCGCCCGCCGGTGCTTGACAAACCCGTAATGACAGTGTAAAGGGTCGTCTTATATTAAATGATAGTTAGAAAGCGCCAGACCGCACACTGCGGGGACTGTGGAAGTCTCTAGATTTTGTGACAACTTCATAAAATTATTACTCCTATAGTACCTCTCTTTTCTTAAACAATGAGAGGTTCGCTTTCTTGTGCACGTCACAATGTTATAGTGCAGTGAAACATGGTTAAGTGGGACCTGGGTAAGTGAGAAACCTCCATAGCTGGAACTCATGCTGAGGTCCCGAAATTTATGTCTGGATATCTGAGACACTGGTTAAGTAGAATACCTCTTTAAGTGAAACCAATTTGCAGGTCCCTTGAATGTCCTAGTTATCCAGGTTTCACTGTACTTATAAAAGAAGTACTCATGTTACCTACTTATACAAGTAAACATATTTTTATCTTTAAGTAGGTAATAATTACTGTTAATGTATTTTTATTTCTTGGGCCTTAAGTTGCCTGATAATAAAATGATTGATTGATTGATTGACTAGACCCACAGTTTACTTAAATCTGCGAGTAGCATCGATCGCTAATAAGTAGCTAACAAAACATTATTTTCTAACTTGTAACATTACGCTCACAAGACAAGGAAAAACACCGAGCAGTTTATTTGAAAACGGAGTACAATTCATCAGTTTTGCAACACCCGCCCCGTTTCCAGAGATGTGCACAGCACAATCACTGTAATGCAATTATTGAGCAACCTAAGATGCGCGGCTCTCACGTAGCGGGTTGCACAACCGCGAAGGCAGGGAGACAGACACACGAAGTGGTTAGGTACCACTCAGATCCAGCCTGTCACCTTGCTATCCTCTCCCAGCGAAGAGGTAGTCCGTTTCCTTGAATTTTTTTTATAAAATCCAGTTATTCACATTTAAAACTGTACAGAATGTAAACCACCACATCACGAAGCCGTCAAACAAGCATTCTGTACATCAAAATAAATAAAATTATTAAAAATATTGCTGGGAAATAACTTTTTTTGGGGTGAATAATCATGTTTTGTGGTAAAACTCAATGTCACGCACTCAAAACGCTGTGCTGATGGATGGATTGAATAGTACGGGGTCGTGGAGGTGTTTAAAAAAATCCATTAAAAAATATATTTAAAAAAACTTGTCAAAGGTTGTAACTTTGGTGTAGAATAAAATAATGATCGCAATGACGCAAAATGGTTCAAGTGCGTTCCGCTTCGTTAAAAGGTTTTTACACCCTTTATAATCCTTAAAGCTTACTTATTATTTCTTCTTTTAGGAGCAAACAAGCCTGTGATCGTGGTGCGCGTCGGCAACAACCGGCCCGACCTGGGCACCAACCCGGTCTGCAACCGGTTCAGCGGCTACATCGAGGAGGGCCAGCCTCTGTTCCTGCCCTGCAACCCTCCCATGCCCGGGGCCTTTGTCAGCGTGCACCTGGAATCGTCAGCGCCGGCCCAGCTGTCGATCTGCGAAGCGTTCGTGTACACCGATCAGGCGCTGCCGATAGAGAGGTAAGACACAAGAATTAAGGTCATAAGATTTGGTTATGATTCGGAAGGGTTCGCCAAACGTAACAAAACGACATGAGTATTTTAAAATCGTTATTAAAAGAGCATCTGTAAGTACTCACACAAAGAATTCAAGGTTTTTAGTTACTTATATTTTACTAGCTTCTGCCAGCGGCTTCGCCCGCGTGAAGTGTGATTATTGTCCCATGGATCTTACTACCGGGATAAAAAGTATCCTATAATTTAATCCAGGTTATAAACTATCTGAGTGCAAAATTTCATACAAATCCGTTCTGTAGTTTTCACGTGAAAGCGTCACAAACAAACTGACATTCACACATACAGGGTGTATTTCACCTCATCACAAAGCCGTTAACCAAGCATTCTGTATATCAAACTAAGTAACTTTACGCAAAAAACTTTTTTTTTTGAGGTTATAAATCATGTTTTGTGGTATAACTCAATGTAACACACTCAAAAAATTGTGCGGATGGATGGATTGAATAGTACGGGGGTCGTAGAGATATTTAAAGTAAAAATCATGCGATAAAAAGTGGCATTTAAAAAAAAGGTTGTCAAAATCTTGCAACTTTGACCCCCAATATCTCCGTAACTAGAAGGTTCCCAGGTATAGTGTAGAACAAAAAAATGATCAGAATGACGAGTAGAACAAGTGCCTTTCGTATTCGTTAAGAGGTGTTTTACACTCTTTATAATATTAGAAGGGATTTCTTACATCTATATTTTAAATATGTTAACAATATTTTATTCAATTACAAACTAACAACCATTTTGTATTGTTATTTTTTATCAGTGAATACTTACCTATATAAATACTTTCACAGTATACTATACAAGAAGTCATTTAGGCATGTTGTTTGGTTTTAAGGTTAATATAATTAATGATTTTTAGTGTGCCAGACCGAAGCTTTAAAGTTTCCCTTATTTGTTTTGGGCTTTTGCTGACAATTTTGCCGTTTTTAGGTGTCCTCAGTTCCGGGATCAACCGCCGGGAAGCACAGCGACGTACAACGGCAAGTGCTACATCTTCTACGACCGGCAGCCGACCTCGTTCCGGGACGCGCTGGGCTTCTGCCGGTCGCGTGGCGGCACCCTGGTGGACGAGAGCAACCCGGCGCTCCAGGGCTTCATCAGCTGGGAGCTGTGGAGGAGACACCGGTGAGTCAACCTTCACTTACTAGACGCGATGCTCTTGCAGGTTAAGCTGATGATTTTGAATGCTGCGCGTCGTTTGACAAATCTTTATTTTAATACTTAGGTGTACATGTAATTTGTAAACAATTCAAACTTGTATTAACGCATAAACCGTTTCACAAAAAAAGCTCTTAACTAGGTACTGAGAAACACTTGTGTCTGAAAAATCCTCTTGATATATTAAGCGATTACATCTTTATTCAATAATCAATTGGGTAGGTACATAAACCAAATTAGTTTACCGATATTTGAATGTGTTTCAAGTCGTACCTGACTAGCATATATCACCACGGTTTAGCAACGACAAACATAGAAGATAACTCCACCCCTCCCATCCACTTTCACAGATATAATAACAACATCAACTTGAACTTGAACATCCCATAAAACACTAAAGTAACTAATAATCTCAGGGTCGGACAATCATCGTGTTTTGAAGTACGTTACATGTCAATTTCACGATGATTTTCTAATAGTTGTATGAGTTCGGATGGTGCGTAGCAAGTTCTATGCGGTAGACAATATTGGATATAATGACTTATTGAGGTGGGGATAAAGTCTACATGTTTAGGAGGTCTTCTGATGAAGATGTGTATGGATATTAGAAAACACAAATTCTACGTTTACTTACTTCTCCTTTCTTATTTATTTTTACTTAAATTTTTTTTCGTCGTGGTTCATAAAAACTTTATCAAAATCTGCCAAGTGTGACTCGCGCATGAAGGGTTCCGTGTAGGAGTAGACAGCCCCCTTTAATTTTAAATTTATTTTGATTACTTGTTGTTATAGCGGCAACAGAAATGCATCACCAACTGTCTTACTATCACGGTTCATGACGTTCGGCCTGGTGACAGACAGACAGACGGTTAGTGGAGTCTGAGTAATAGAGTCCCAGTTTAAACCCTTTGGAACAGAACCCTAAAACTAAACATTGTGTTATTTTTCTAGTTTCCAGCCTTCTCATCAATTTGAGTGAAACACGGTTTATCTAAATTGTGGCACGCTTACTCTGAAAGTTATTGTTTTATTGACATCTCGGGAGATAATTCTTTGGGTATTGTATATTGGATTTTTGGAAATAGAGTGTTGGTTACCTAGCAACAATAGACCTTCAAGTTGATTGATAATTCTGTCAAGAGAAAAGTATGTGTTTTATTATATTATATTAAGTTTATTTGAATTTAAAGCTTGTTCTCATTTCTTCTGAAACCACCACCTCCATTTGGTTATGGGCCCAGACCCAGAAGTTTAAGTGAAATGGAGCTTTCGAAAATTCAAATTGTGAAACTTGACGCCCACAACTGGATATCATGGAAGTACCGGATGGTAGCCTTACTGAGAGGTATAGATGGACTCATGGATATCGTGGACGGTAAAACACAAAGGCCTTCTAGACCCGTAGACGGAAAAGATGACGCTGTAATAGAATTATACAATAAAAAGTTACGTGATTTTGTGAAGTTAGAGAGTACAGCTCTGCTCTTGATAACTAATAATGTGACAGATGAGACACTTGGCAAAGTAATTAGATTGTCCACACCGAAAGAAGTTTGGGACGAACTACATAGATTATATGAGGGACCTAATGAGGGCCGACTCTATGATATATGTTTGGATTTTTTCAAGCTTAAGAGGGATCCGTCAGATGACATGTCGACTCATGTATCGAAATTGAAAAACCTGTGGCACAGTTTGAAGGAAGAGTTACTAAAAGAAGAGAAGGTAGACTTACCTGAGGTTCTCTTAATTTGTAAAATCCTTGATACGCTGCCAGAAGTCTATTTCTCGTTCAAGTCGAGTTGTCTGTTAATGTCAAAGAAGAATAGGACGGTAGATAACATTACGAGCCAGTTGTGTGCACATGAAAAAGCGCTTAATGCTAAGATGGCTGATGCTGAATCAAGTGAGACAGCGCTTTATGTGAAGGTAAACAAAAAGGTTGCCAAGGGATATGACCATAGAGACCAAGGAACAAATAAAAAGTACAAATGCTTCATTTGCAAGGAACGTGGTCATCTCAAAAAGGAGTGCCCAAGAGCTGGGATAAAAGAGAAGGAAAACAAAGCTCAGGGTTCTAACATGATGTTGCTGACAGTGAATTCAACAGATTCTACGATTGATCGTGATGATTGGTATGTGGATAACGGGGCCACTCACCATGTCACTATGCGAGGAGATCTGTTTCAAAACTTTGAACGTTTTGGTGAAGCTCACACGGTAACGACGGCGGATGGGAACGTGATTCAGGCTGTTGGAAAAGGCACAGTCCATCTAGAAGCCAATGTTAAAGGACGAATTGAGAACCTCTTTTTGAGAGATGTTTGGTATGTTCCCCAGATTAGTAAAAACCTTTTTTCTGTGCTTAGTTCACAGGACAAAAACCCAACGAGCGTATTTGAGTCTCGGGTTACAAATTGTTCCATGAAGATCAATGGTAGGATTGTTGTAACAGGAACAAGGCAAAGATGTGGCGGTTTGTACAAGATAGATTGCAAAGTCGTACGCCCTGCTGTTTCAGTAAACTTAATTGAACATGGAGATATGCTGCAACTATATCATGAACGTATGGGGCATCAAGATAAGAAACATGTCAAACGATTGATAGAAAAGGAACTAGGAATAAAGACGCCAAATAGTGGAGAACTATGCGAAGGTTGTGTCTTTGGGAAAGCGCACAGGCAACCATTTGGTGTTCGCGAAAAGGCTACGAAACCTGGTGAGCGCATACACTCCGACGTCTGTGGTCCCTTCCCTTCAAGTATCTCAGGATATCGATACTTCGTTTTATTTAAGGATGAGTATACACGGTACAGATATGTGTATTTCCTGAAAAATAAGTCTGACGTTTATGAAAAGCTGAAATTAATGTTGGCTGAAGCTAGAAATGCTGGACACAATGTTATAGAGCTTTTAAGCGACAACGGAGGTGAATACGATAACAAAAGAGTACGAGATCTACTTGAACAAACAGGAATAAAGCAAAGGCTCATTATGCCGTACACCCCAGAGCAAAATGGATGTAGCGAAAGGGAAAACCGGACCCTGGTCGAATCTGCTAGAGCAATGATGCACGCGCATGAAGAGATTCCTCAGAATTTGTGGGCAGAGATGGTAAACACTGCTGTGTATATATTAAACAGGACAGGACCAACTTTAGTGGAACACAAATCGCCTTATGAGCTATGGCTAAACAAGAAGCCTCAAATAAAGCACTTGAGGATAATCGGAACGCCCTGCTATGCGCATGTACCAAAGCAGAGGAGAAAAAAATTGCACAAGAAAGCTACACGTTGCATTTTGATTGGATACGACAATGATGACGGGTACAGACTATGGAACCGAGAGAAAAATGCACTGGTTAGGTCTAGAGATGTAATTTTTAATGAAAAAATGCTTGAGTCTTCAATGAATGAACGCGATATTGAGACAGTCTGCGATCAGTATAATGAAATTGAAGTGGTGCCTGTTACAAGGAGTTTGACGAATGATGAACAAAGTGTTTCTGTTGAGCCCAATAGGGAAAGGGTCGAAGAAACAGACTATCCTGATATAAGCATTGATCAAGGACACGTAAGGGTTGGTGACGAGTTCCACGATGCTCAGAACATTCTACCTGAACAGTCTATTGAATCGGGGGGGAATATTATCGAAGAAGATAATTCTATTGATGGTCTAGACGATGTCATAGATGAAGATCAAGATTACGATGATCACGAAGATGTGTTCCCGGAACAGATGGTACTTCGTGACCGCTCTTCGTTACGCCCTCCAGATCGATTCAAAGACTTTATCCTGAATGCTATAATGGGATATAACGAGCCAACGTCGCATAAGGATGCGATTAGAAGCCCAGAGAAAGATCTATGGGAAGAAGCTATGGACAGTGAGATGACCTCTTTACAGGAAAATGACACGTGGAAGCTTGTAAGTCTACCTAAGGGAAGAAAAGCAATACCATGTAAGTGGGTATTTCGTGTAAAGATGAACGCTGATGGCTCTATAGATAAATACAAGGCCAGACTGGTCATAAAAGGTTTTCATCAGAAAAAGGGGATTGACTATGAGCAAACATTTAGCCCAGTCACCAGAATGGGGACTGTTCGTTCTGTGCTGAGTGTAGCAGCTAATGAAGGAATGGCGATGCTACAGTTTGATGTCTCCACTGCCTTTTTGTATGGTTCTCTAAATGAAGAGATTTTTATGAAACAACCGGAAGGTTACGACGACGGTTCCGGTCGAGTTTGTCTTTTACGGAAGACTCTGTATGGGTTAAAGCAAGCACCTAGATGCTGGAACCGGTGCATTTTAAACTTTTTCAAAGAGATTGGCTTCAAGACAAGCGAAGCGGATCCTTGCCTTTTAATAAGGGAGAAAGGATGTGGAAAAGTCATAGTGGCTTTATATGTGGATGACGGCCTCGTTGCTGGTTCTAGTCAGCAGTTGATAGACGAGTTTATTAAGGAGCTCAGTGGTCGGTTCAAAATTACAACAAAGCCAGCTTCCTACTTTCTTGGAATAGAGATTGAAAGCAGAGGAGACGGAATTAAAATAGTTCAGACGTCTTATGTACGGAAGATCTTGCGGAGATTCGGAATGGATACCTGTAAACCAGTTTCTACGCCGATCGTGAAAGATGGTAAATCAAGCGAGAAAGTGGATATGAGTTATGTGAAGAATAACTACAGGCAAATCGTTGGAGCCTTAGCTTACTTGATGGTATGCACTAGACCTGACATCGCATACGCTGTAAGTGTAGTCTCACGAAGTCTGGAGAAACCAGAAGAGGTAGACTGTGTCCGACTGAAGCGCATAATGCGATATTTGCAATATACACCAGATCTAGGTATTATGTACAAGAAGCATTACAAGGAAGGTATTTTGGAATGCTACAGCGACGCTGATCATGCAGGAGATGTTAGCACTGGAAGATCCACTAGTGGGGTGCTGTGCATGTACGCGGGAGGAGCAATCTCATGGCTAAGCCAAAGACAGGCAAGTGTTGCAATTTCAACTACAGAGGCTGAAATTGTTGCCGCAAGTGAAGCAGCCAGGGAAACAATATGGCTGGCACGGCTTTTGAACCAAATTGTTGTTCTTAAGAAGATTCCATGCTTAAGAGTGGATAACGAAGCTGCAATAAGGCTAGCTGAAAATCCCGAATTCCATCGACGAACAAAGCATATTCGGGTACGGCACTTCTTTGTTAGAGAGTTGGTTATTAGCGGTGAGCTAAATGTAAACAAGGTAGCCAGTGAAGAGCAGCTGGCTGATATATTCACAAAGCCACTCACTAGAGTCAGAATTCTCAAGATCTCAAATCTTATTGGTCTTTGCTGAGAGGAGATATTGGATTTTTGGAAATAGAGTGTTGGTTACCTAGCAACAATAGACCTTCAAGTTGATTGATAATTCTGTCAAGAGAAAAGTATGTGTTTTATTATATTATATTAAGTTTATTTGAATTTAAAGCTTGTTCTCATTTCTTCTGAAACCACCACCTCCATTTTTGTATTCTGCCTCTTTACTTATCATCATGACTGGCAGTCAGCGTACAGTCCGAAGCCACTAGCAGCCATCTCGGAGCGCGGTAACGGTTCAAAACCAGTATATTTAAGACAACGGGCCGGGTCCCGTACGCGCCGGCTGCGATCCGATACGGTCCGTATGTCGAACGTTACACGGCGGCGGTACGGTTTACGTTTATCGTCAATTTGGAATAACGGCGAAAGGCTTGTGGTATCTTTGGCTATATCGAAGAGCAGTTGGTCTATAGATTCTTTAAAATCCAAGTTAACATAACAGCACAGCTGTTGTTCCCCTCCGAAGGGTTTCAGAGGTATATCCTAACCACAGTGCGTGCACATCTCCCATGTTCTGCAAAAAGGGACAAAACCATGATTATTAAAAACGGAACGGGTAGTTATTGATGTATAAAACGCCATTCTATCTTAAAATCATGATTATCATAAGTTAAATCCGCTAACCCTTAACTCTTCTAATTCTCGGTTTCTCAATTATTTTAGGCCGGTCCAGATGTCGACTTCTTTTAACACGTAAATATATTAACATGGAATGAAGAAAAAACTATCCCACCACATTGTACCAATAAGTAAAGCTACTGAGTAAACACACTACAGACTCCTGCAAGTTTCATACAATCGATTTCTAATAGTGAGTGACCTCACGGTGGCTTACATACTTCGTGCGGAAACCAACTGTTTGCTTTATTCATGGGCTGCCCATTCCAATTCTACCTTTAAAAGCTGTTTCAAAAATAGGTTTGAGCTTAAAAGTGAAGATATAATGCTGCTTTAATTCATTATGGAAGAAATACTGTATGCACTCGTACACACACAACATAAGTAGTCAATCTACAAACTCAAACTCAAATCATTTATTTCAATTAGACCATTACGGCACTTTTGAATGTCAAAAATACAAAACTAAATCAAAGCTACAGTCACAGTCACAAGGCATAATAACTTGAGAAAGTACTGTAGTTGCAATATTTCTAGGCATGTGTCTGCAACAGAGACTGGGTCAAGCCTAATTCACATTGCCGCCTATAGCACTACATTGAAAATGGGAATTTATGGTTCCCTCAAGATGATTTCTAACATCTCGAAGAATGGCAGAGTGGTAGTGAGGCTGCCTTACGTTCATATGGTCCCGGGTTCGAATCCCGGTAAGAGCAAATGTTTGTGTGATGAGCATGGACATTTGTTTCCGAGTCATGAATGTTTCTATGTATAATAAGTATGTATTTACAAACAAAAAAGTAGCTATGTACTATATCAACCATCTGCTGTCCACGACACAAGCCTTGTTGCTTAATGTGGCATTAGATGGCGCTGTGTGTAAAATGTCCAGCGATATTTATTTATTTAGTTATCTTCTCCCAAATTAATCAATTTATATCATTGTTCTCTTAAAATTTACCTTTACAAGAACCAGTCGTCGTAATAATAAAGCCATCAGTCACACATGAGTGACACTCACCCAGCAACGAGCATCAACTGCATAATGCATGGAAGTGACCACCGATTATAGGGTTTGTGCTCACCCACTGTGCACTAACGGTGTACAAACAAAGCAGTAGTATTACGCAATTCAAGCAGCATAACTTACAACGTAAGAACTATTTTCTACGAGAGGCTCGCTAGTAACTAGTTTTTGTAGCGAGTGGCGTAACGCTGACACGACAGTGGATAGGCAAGCTGCAAAAGCTTTCTGCAAAGTTCTACGCTCCACTCGTGTCCACCACCTCATTACTTCTTAAAGCCCCAAGAACATCTGGCTCCCGGCAGTGAACTACAATAGCCTAGTTATATGAATAGCCTCTAAATAACCAGATCTTAGACTATCAGTCCTACCCTCCGACTGTACAACACAGTTAATTAATAAATAGCTACCGTCTAGTCTCGCCATCCAATTTCACCAGACTCCCCTTTGAAGCTTAAAGCCCTCAATCAACAGTAGCAACTCAAAGGGTGTTCATGTCGGTACACTGGGTGGTGTGGCTTTGGGGACCGGTACCGCGGTCTCAGACTCCTCTATGTACCTACTGCCTGCGCTGTCAAAGGACTCGAAATTAATTCCCCAGTACATAGGCACATTATGTGTCTGGCATCGACGGCCATCCTGCGGCGGGCACTCCGCACTGTGATTGGAATCAAATAACGAATGGATACTGTTATGCACTTCCGACAACAACCAATATTGTTTATTTAATTCTTATTCGAGTAACTGTTGGTGCTTCGAAGCACACACGTCTTGACATTAATCTCTTGAGATTGGAAATAAAGAATGCATGGTGTTTCACTATACCTGCAGTTTCAGTTTTTAAATGCACGTCTGTTTATACCAGACATTGTTACTGTCGCAACTATGGTGGGGACGGCTTCCAGTCTAACCAGCTGAATATTGTAATATTGTTGAATGTCCTTGAATAGTCTTTTGTTTTATAAGTAAGTATGTAAAGTTATTGAGATTGCACTAAAATGTAACCCTAATCATTGAGGCTGGCATTTCCAATCTGCTATATATCTGCTTATTATGTGTATATCTATACACATAATATTATAAAGAGGAAACATTGGTATTTTTTAATGTAACGAATAAATTTATAAACTCCTGAATGAATTTGAAAAATTCTTTCAGCAATGGGTAGCTACATTATCAGCGAGTAGGTAACAATGGCTATATTTTATCCCCACTCAAGAACGGGAAAAACGCCGGTGAAACCGCGTGACGTCTGCTAGTAGAATATATTGTAGCTGGATCAGAGGCGCCGCCAATTTCCATCACTTACATTGCCTGCCTTCAACTACAGGAATATTGCATAATGTCTGTTTTAAAATCAAAACACAACATCGCAATTTAATCCCGTGTCTATGTGTGTTTAACTGTGTTTACACAGGCGTCCAGTTCTTGCCTGAAGTACTAGATAATTGCATGGACTGAACCACCACCAGCCGCCCACCCCCACGGCTCGCCTGCCACCCCCTGCAACCCTCGTCTGCGGTAGTACTGTATCCAATCAAATCACTACTGTGCATATTGCTATGGATATTTCTCCCTGCCTCAGGGATAGGAAACCTTTTCGAAAGTAAAAAAAATCAGTTCGCCACAGTGAGATTTTTTTATATAACATCGTTGGTTCGCCGAGTAAAAGTCTCTATTGCAGGCTAAGTTCAAAAATATCCTTATTTACAAGGATTCGTGAAAACTGAAAACGTCTTATTTCAATAATTTTATTTTTTTAAGCTTAGGCTAAGGTTACAGAATAAAAAAAATATTAACGTAATTCATTGCTTACGTTTTGTACTTATTCTTACAATACTACAATAGATCTACGTGCCATCCTTTCTATAATTGTGATAATCCCTATCTTGGCGACTCCATAGCAAAAGGTTAGTTTGGATTGCTGACTCTTACAGTTTTTTTTGTGGGAGAAAATAAATCTTTTTGCTATCAATTTCCTATTCTCCTTATTCCGTCACTCCCCATGTAGCTGAAAATAGTAATCTGTCGCAAACCCTAGTGGTTACGAAATAATTTTCTTTTGGAAAACATAAAAGTGTACCTTCGTTGCTACGTAGGTAGGTACTCTTTTAAAAGTAGTCGCCAACAGTTGTTGGCAACCATTTTCTAAACTAGCCTTTTCTTTTCCATGAACATTTTCAACTTTCCTTACGCAAAATTCTTTATTAGGCTTCACTTTTACAAGAGGGGAGTTTTTCTTCCAAAGCATATTTTCCACGTTTATATAAGTTTGTTACCAAGTTACAGGTCGATCGATAAATCATACATATTTTTAGATTGGTAAGGAGAAAATGTTCTTGCGACATCTAAGGACCAAGGAGTAACCATGGAGTTTCTTGCCGGTTCTTCTCCATGGAAACGACCAACGCGAACCGTGCGCCTTTTTCGACGTTTTATAAGTGCCCGTCAAGGCCTATGATAAATAAAATAATTTGATTTTGATCGGGGGTCACGCGTATTTCTACCAATAAAAGCAAAAATGACAACCATATTTTGATGAATGTTATTTAATAATCTGTAACTTCAATCGGCAACCTTAATTTAACCATCAGTATGTTCATTACTTACTGATGGTTTTTTTTTGTAATAATGTTTGTTGGGGACGCGAAGATTTATTTATTTTTAAATCAAAATAATTAGCGGAAGACTGTTTGATACGCCTGGCTGTACCTTTCCCCTTCGGTAAACACTCAATAATCTGCAGACAGGGTGTGGAGGGGGGACTGCAGCGGAAAACGGACATTTAATATTATTCTATTAGGTGAGGGATGTGTATACAGCACTGGCCACCCGCCCGGGGACGCTGACTGACGTGGCGTTGGCCACCCCATGGCAGCCATATTGGCGCGTGGGGAACCATGAAACAGGATTATTTCATCAGAGCAATTACTTGGCTAAGCCCTGCCATGTTCAGATTAACTTATGTTTGCGTCTACATCAGTTAGTTAGTGGGATCCCTTCGATAAACATCTGAGTAACTACAGCGAACATATGTATTTTGTTTCAGAATGTTGTATAGTAAAGAAAACGACTTGGAATATCATATCTGCGAGCAAATTTTCTACTTCTTGCAAATTATATTGTTGATTTATGCTACTGCTGTGTGCTTTGCGAAATGTACTGCAATGTTTCAGGGTTACGGAAAATTGCTAGCGTAAAATGCGGATGCTGCGAAACTTTAGGTTTTTACAAAATCGAGACCGATGTTATTGTTACCAACTAAGTTTAAATAAATAAAACTAATCACTAAGTAAATTTAATTTAATAAAACTGATAATGTCACTTACGGGATATCTTCCGTTATTGTTTATTATTTTTCATTATTAATACTCGGAAAGTAGGTCTGAAGTTGCCTGAGGAGCGGGTTGAAAGTAATACTTTTCAGCCTTAGGGAGAATCACTTTCAACTGACAGCAGTCAAATTATAAAAAAAAACTAGTTCTATTTTCACTTTTTAAATAACTTATTTATAATTTGGTTACAAACATTTCTTTAAAATAACATAGATTTGGGCAACATTTACTATTTTTTCAGTGACGAAAGTGTAAAATAAATGCTGAAAAGCCGGCCACGCCCACCGAAAAAGAAAAAAATAGGCGGGGAAGCGCCAATCCGATTTTAATTTTTTTGGAGTTGTTTCGTGCTTTTGTTTTTATTTTCCTTGTACTCGTAATGAAAGCACAGTGTTTACCTCGGGTTAAAGACTTATTTAGTCCCTCGAACTATTAGCGCCCGCGCGGGACTAAATAAGTTACTTTCACGCCTAGGGTACTATGTACTGTTTTCCTACTCATACTCGGAAAGTAGGTCTGAAGTTGCCGGAGAAGCGGGTTTAAAGTAATACTGTTCAGCACTAGAGAGAATCGCTTTCAACTGACAGCTGTCAAATTATTTAAAAAAACTAGTTCGATTTTCACATTTCTATTGAACCATGTTCCAATTTTATACACAGCCACTTAATTACAGCACGATGTTAAATTAAAATAACATAAAAGGAGACTGAAACCATTACATAAATTCTTTGGCCTGGACGTAACGAGATGAAAATAGCATGAATTAATTATTTTTTTTAGTATTTCATAGCAAGAAAGCATTTTCGTAATCACATAACAGGTGACTGTGACGTCATTACCAAAATATACCCTATTTAAAAGTTTTCTGATTTCTTTGGACTTTATTAGGCTTCAGTAAAGTTTAACCTATAAAGCGAACAGAAGACGTCTTAGGAAGGTTGTATAGTAACCACGTTACAAGTGACTTTGACGTCATTACTAAAATCAACCCTCTTTAAAAGTTTTCTGATTTCTTAAGACTTTGTGAAGCTTCAGTAAAGTATATCTTATAATCGGTCAATAAGGTTATCACAACATAATTGAACGGTATTTTTCTTTGTTTAGTAAATCAAAATTGATAAAGATACGACGCTTTTAAAATTCTCAATACGTCACGCTTAAGTTACCATGGTCATATCCAAACACACCACTCAGGTTGGAGTCCCTAGACAAAAAGAACTCTAAAACCCTGGATAACTCCTGATCTCCTAAAATGCATTGAACACCGGGATAAGTTACACATACGGTCTAAGAAAGTACCAGACAATCTTACACTTAAAATTACCTATAATCGCTACCGAAACTTTTGTAACGACCTACTCCGAAAACTTAAAATATCATACGAAAGGAGTTAGCTTGAGAAAGCAATTAATAAACCAAAACTTTTATGGAAAACAATAAAGGAAATAACCAACACCACGAAAATATGTGCGAGCCCCGTTGAGCTATTGAAAATATGTAACGATCCTAAGTCGTCCGTAAACGAGGTCTGCAGTTTTTTCAGTAGCGTGGGACGAAAGCTGGCTGAAAACATAATATCGCAACACCACAGCACATCACCTAACACTAACGACCAGTCTCATCTAAATGGTAGAAACCCCTCCCCTGTAAACTCTCTCGCGTTGTTAGAATTAGATGAAGCTGAAACATAGTCGCTTAGCCTACAGTTGCGGCAAGTACTACCATACCATAACACCACATTGTACGCTTGGTTCGCAATAAATGTCTTGACTTTGACTTTGACTTTGACGGAATGACTGTGCTATTGGATGGAACGGTATATTGCCATTTTTACTGAAAAACTGTCGCCACGTACTGATACCACTCACCTTTATTTACGACCGCTGTCTACTATTTGGCGTGTTCCCAGATGCTCTTAAAAAGGCTATAGTCCATCTTATACACAAGGGAGGGAGCAAAACCGGTGTCAATAGCTATAGGCCTATCTCAGTTTTGCCGACACTTTCTAAGATCTTTGTGAGGAAGGTCTGAGACGATGGTTTAAGATAAACCATCGTCTCAGACCTTCCTAGAAAAACACAAAATTATGGCAGACAACCAGTATGGCGTCCGAGTTGGTGTTTCAACATAGGATGCAGTGCTGGGATTGACACAAGATGTAGCTAGAAATCTAGACAAGAAGGCTAAGTGTTTAGGTATGTTTCTAGACCTGTCGAAGGCATTTGACACAGTTTCTGTTCCGATACATATCTCAAAATTAGAATACTTGCGAGTACATGGCGTGACACTTGAAATATTCAAAGATTATCTCAAGAATCGGACCCAGAGAGTTAAAATTGATACCCACCTCAGTGATGAGGAGCTTGTTACGTTCGGCGTCCCTCAAGCAGCATAATGAGCCCCATCTTATTTGAAATTTACGTCAACGACCTTTGCAAAATGGACCTTCGAAATACTAAGATTTATACATACGCTGATGACACGGCGATCGTGGTCTACGGCCCTGCTTGGGATATAATTAAATCTGTGGCGGAAATAATGAAATGGCTCAATTCTAATCTTCTCACCTTGAACATAAACAAAACCTGCTACATCCCATTTGCATAGGCGAAAGCCCGCACCGTCACCCAGTTTTTCGATTACTGCCCACACATGCTCTTACCGATCAGCACCATGCCGTTGTTCAGCACTAACTAGAAGTGACAACGTAAAGTACTTAGGAGTCCTCATAGATGATGGACTCACATGGAAAAAACAACTAGGCGCTGTCACGACTAGAACATTGCGCCTCCTACATATATTTAAATCCCTCCGGAACTCTGCCAACGCTGAAATACTGAAAATGGTGTTTTACACGCTATGCCTATCGGTCTTAGGATATTGCATCGCTGTATGGGGCCCTGCAACGAAAGGTTACATGCTGAGGGTAGAGAGAGCGGTACTAAAAGTAATGACAAGGAAGCCTCACGGATACCCAACAACACAGTTGTATGCAGACTGCATGGTTCTCACAGTACGTCAGCTCTTTGTGCTTCAATCTGTCCTTGAAAAACACAGCAGTTTTCCACTGTCTAACCCAAAAAAGCGTACAAACCTTCCCCCAGGCACCCAACATACCTGCCGAGGATGCGGGACTGTTCGAAAGAGATACCGTGGCCCCGGAACGTAAAGGGCGAAGAAGGAACATAAATGGGTTTTAGTCAGTAAAAGTCTGACACTCCCTCCCGCTCCGCCCAGAGTGGGAGAAGTTATTTGATGACTTCCCATCCTAAAAACAAAAAAAAGGCACCCAACACAGAACCACGTTATGATTATGATTATTTTAGACCTCAAAAAGCATAACCTAAAATTAAAAGTGACAGAATGGCTACTTAAAAAGGACTATGCCACAACGGAGACTGTACTTACCTACATCACCTAACAAGCACATTATCATCTCCATCCTTGCACGAATACATTAATCCTCACATCCATTCAAACACGCACATACAACTCACACAATCATCACCAAACCAACACCACATACACCACTTTACCACACTCACACATAAACACCCACACACCCACTATCACATTCAAGCACGCTCGCATGCTCACACCTCCATTATCTTATACGAGTATATAAAATTCTCGTGTCACAATTTTCGTTCCCATACTCCTGCGAAACTTGACCGCTTTGTGAGCATATTGAGTAGGTCTGAGAATCGGCCAACATCTATTTTTCATCCCCCTAAATGTTAAGGGTAGTCCACCCCTAAATTTCATTTTTTTATTTTTTAGACAAAGTTTTTATTTTTTATTTTTTTATGATACAACATACAAAAATACATACAATCCTGAATTTTCACCCTTCTACGATCAACCCTTATATTTTAGCCATTTTTTTCCGTTCGTTTTTCTCTCTTGTGTGACGCAAACGAAGTTGCGTGGGTCAGCTAGTTTAAAATAAAACTACAGTAACCTAACCTGTAACTAGATAGACCCTATATTTTCAATCATCAGTCATTTGGATCCTCATTGTGAAACACTGTCTCTTAAGATACAGGATACCCTAGTTTAAGAGACAGACTTTAATTTATTGTGCACAGATTTCTGAAGCATCTAAATGTTCAATGTTAGTGTTCTACCACTAATTCAAAATTGTAAACTGTTAGTTCAATATCTGTGCATTTTGGGAAATAAAGATATTTATTATTTATTATTATTATTAAGTATAATTTTTAGAGCGTACTGACGTCATCAGCTTTCCCGAGTTTAGATGCGTTTTATCTTTGTCAATATTCATAGATTTCCTAAAACTAAACGAAACAAACGTGTCCATTATTTTCCAATACTCTAACTGACAGACTTAATAGATTTGTAAGCTTTTGATACTGTCGTCATGCTTATTCGACAGTTATATTTCGTTGTCTAATAATATCTGATATTAATTGATATATAAATTATCTCGTAATATGTGAGTGACAGGTGACTGCACCGAATCATCGATAATTTGGGCACTATCCATAATTCCCCCTGTAATAAAATAAAATAGATACATAGTTAGTTCCGTAACTTTTAATGTATTTCTGCTCACCGATCCCTTTTGGCTTTTCCAAAAACATTTCCAACTTTTCTTACACAAAACTCCGGCTTCGATTTAGAAAATCAGAAATAAATATTTTCAATCTTATATTCATTAGTCAAAGACAGATCCGACACAATATTAATTTGGCATGAATAAAAAAATTGGCAGCTACCATAACCTTCCTACGTCATATCACCACCCCTGACAAGGAACATACGTGTTCAAACCAGTCCTTCTTTTGTACAGGAGTGACAGCAGCAGCCAGTACTGGATCGGGGCGGTTCGCGACCCTCAGGATCCCGCCAACTGGAAGTGGGTGAACGGGAATGACGTCACTGTATCCTTCTGGAACGCACCTGGAGGCGGCGAGGGATGCGCCCGCTTCGACGGCAGTAAAGGATGGCTGTGGGCTGACACCGACTGCCAAGCCAGACTCAACTATATCTGTCAACACCGTAAGTTCTATTTTGTTTACTATAGCCGACAACTGAAGAAGACCTACATAGGTCAATCTTCTCAGGTATGTACAGTCGATGCTTTGCGTTACATAATGGTAATGGATGGGCGGTGGCGCGGGTGCGCAGAGGGCGAGGAAGTGGCGCCCCTTCCTCGCCCGCACCCGCACCACCGCTATACGCCATACGCCACTTGTATTTGACCCGCGCCTTAGATAATGCAGGACACCGACTGTACCTGAGAAATTTGGATCTACAATAGGTCCTAGCATTTGACTAGAGACTAAATACAAGTGTTCCTTGTTGTTTTTAACGATTGCGAAATTGTTATTTGTTGTTCAATCTTAGGTTCGAATATGACGTTATTCGACAGCGAATTTAATTTGGCCACTGCAAACAGCTAATGCGAAGCAAATTATTTTTTAAATTACTTTTGATGTTTTTACTTACCGTTACAATACATTGAATGTGAAGCTATTGGCGTAAAATAATAGTTTGATATCGCTACAAACGCTACAAAACTATATAAACTCTGTACTTATTAGATGTTACAGACCTTATCGATAGTGTTATTGTTTGTATGATGAAAAAAATATCATTTAAAACTGCATTAGGATTTATTATGATGAATCTGCAAGAAGTACACTTGAAGCCTGATTTTCTCTCGGCTTGGTACTTTAATGTTTTACACAGCATGTAGTGCCATCTAGTATGTGTGTCCGGCATATAGTCTGGTTCTGTTGGTGTATTAAAGAGTAGAGAACGTCGCGTCCGGGATATTTTGTGAAACTCATCCATCCGTAGCCACAAATAATTCGTGCAACCGGTTATATCACGCGTAATATGACGGCTGTTAAAAGCAACGTTTTTAATAACATTAGAAGGTGTATTCCGAAGTGCATTTATAGTAAATTTTATAGAACTTGGAATTTAGACGTCAAATCATTTGACATCGCGCTTCTTGTATCCATACCCAACTCGGCATCATCATAAACATTGACTAGCGATTTTAAACTGATCATAGAAATGAATTCTTTGGTTCCAAGACACCTGGTTCTCTTGGACTCCGGTAGCTTGACTTACGATCCTGTTTCTTGTCTTCAGAACCGAAAGCCTGCGGTCGTCCTGAGCAGCCGCCGAACTCCACGATGTCAGCCGACAGCTTCGAAGTGGGCGCGTCGGTGGAGTACTCCTGTGATGATGGGCATCTGCTCGTGGGGCCCACGGTCAGGACCTGTCTCGACACCGGCTTCTATGATGAGTTCCCACCCGTTTGTAAACGTGAGTAGGAAGAGATAGGTTATTTCTTATTTGAATAGTTAAAAATACAATGATTACTCTAGCCTAGTGGTTGCAAATACGAGTACCATTGGAACTGTGGCATAAGTTCGTTTCCTTATAGGAATGGACTAAGTGTAAATGAATGGTGTAAAGTTAAAAACGTATGGGTTACTAGACCAGAGGTCAACTTTTCCCAAGTGTGCCCTATTTCTACAACTCCCCCTTACTAGTGGATAAAAGCAGTGCCCTGGCAGACATAAGCCTTGGAGGCGAATTGTTATAGTACAGAGGTTAGATTCTTCCATAATATGTGAATGAGCTCTGTTGTACCTCGCAGGTATCGAGTGCGGCTTCCCGGCGGAGATACCGCACGGCTCGTACGAGCTGGTGAACGGCTCGGTGGCGTACCTGTCGCACGTGCAGTACGCGTGCCAGCCCGGCTACGAGATGGTGGGCCGCGCGCGCCTCGTCTGCGACATCGACGAGCGCTGGAACGGACCTCCACCGCGATGTGACGGTGAGTCGACTTGCTGCAGAACCAGGCCGCTTGCATAAGTTTTTTCATTACTCATACTCGGAAAGTAGGTCTGAAGTTGCCCGAGGAACGGGTTGAAAGAAACACTTTTCAGCCCTAGAGAGAATCGCTTTCAACTGACAGCTGTCAAATTATAAAAAAAAACTAGTTTATTTTCACATTTGTAATGAACCATGTTCCGATTTCTATACAGCCTCTAAATTACAGGGCGATGTAAAATTGCAACAACATAAAATTCAGTATTAATTAACTTAGTAATCATTTAGTAACAAATATTTCTTTGAAATAACATAGATTTGGGCAAAATATTTACAATTTTTTCAGAGACGAAAGTGAAAAATGAAGGCTGAATAGCCGGCCAGAGAAAAAAAATCAAAATAGGCGGAAAAGCGGCAATACGATCTTAATTTTTTTTCGAGTCGTTTCGTGTTTTTATTTTTATTTTCCTTGTATTCGTAATGAAAAGCACAGTGTTTACCGGGGGTTAAAGACTTATTTCGTCCCTCGAACTATTGGCGCCCGCGCTACGCTGGGGTGTCCAGGATCTAATTAAGTTACTTTCACCCCTAGGGTAACAATTTACTATTAAATAATAATGTGTTAGTAGGTAATAAAGGACTCGTGGCTAGATAATCACAGCCGCATGGGTCCCAGGAACAATTGTCTCGTTGGTCAGGGGTTCCAAGAACAACTGTCTTGTGGGTCATGGGCCTCACAGGAACAACTGTCTCGTTGGTCATGGGTTCCAAGAAAAACTGCCTTGTGTGTCATGGGCCTCACAGGAACAATTGTCTCGTTGGTCATGGGTTCCAAGAAAAACTGCCTTGTGGGTCATGGGCCTCACAGGAACAACTGTCTCGTTGGTCATGGGTTCCAAGAAAAACTGTCTTGTGGGTCATGGGTCCCAAAGGAACAACTGTCTCGTTGGTCATGGGTTCCAAGAACAACGGTCTTGTTGGTCATGGGTCCCAGGAACAACTGTCTCGTTGGTCATGGGTCTCAGGAACAACTGTCTCGTTGGTCATGGGTCTCAGGAACAACTGTCTCGTTGGTCATGGGCTTGAATCGCGGGTCAGGCATAGTGTTATTGGGTTTTTTATCAGGGGTCACTAAGTAGCAGCCCAGATCCTGGTTTCCTGCCCGGTTCTTGGCAATAGGCTCGCCCCTATAACTCATTCCACCCCCGCTAACAGAGTCGACAGAGCGTTCAGTTAAAGCTACCACATCGTAACGGGATGATTAATGCCCCTTTACGATGCTGTAACTACTGCACACTGGTGGATATAGAGCTGCAACTGTCGGGCGCCCAGAAATAGTTTCTCGTCGTGAGAAGGAAAACAGCAAAGAGATATTCGTCAACTCCTGCACTCACCAACTACTTAAATAGACTTTTTCTAAGACATCTGAAGATATTGGTCTAAATTAATTGTATTATAGGAATTTTGGTCTAAGTCGAAACACACATGACAGACATCACCTCATCAATTTTCATTAATGAATCTCCACCTGAGCAGGCTTTCCTTGCTGCGACCAACCTGGGGTCCGTGTCTATTTAAAAAAGATTTATGTCTAGGTGGGAGATTTTCAGGCGGAACGATGAGATTAGGTAAGGATGCACTACTTCGCCACAGCCTGAGTCTTTGTTCAAGTAAGTGGAAATTACGGCTTTTTCCAACACCTCCGCTACACTATCTGATTAATTTCGTTGCGGGATCCAAGTCAGTTAATTTCAGTCTTTGGGATTTCGTCGAGCTTTATTGTCTCGGCGCTTTTCTGGTGGTCGCCACTGTTGATTCTGGCCTGCAGGAGTTACAGTGGTTTGGGAATAAATGGGCTTGTCCTAAAAGAAAAAACCTTAGTCTTTCCGTAGACCGTTCGCCCGCTCGCCAGTTGGTGACACACTTCACACACTTTGCGACACGAGGGTATTTGGGTGCAAATATTTCCGTGTGTCTGAAACACCATTATGGGGCTTTCGCTAGAACTTGCCACTGTTTTGCAAACTTCTGGTGGCGCTATCCCTGCCAGTGGGTACAGCATCTGTACCGAGGCTCGTTTATGGCAACGAGTGATGACACTGTATTCACTAACTTTGCATGGGCTGAATGGCTTCACTCTGCAATAACTAAGTTTCCCCACTTGTATCAAAATGTACTATTTTTCTCGTTTATAATATTAAAACGTTCTACTGGTAAAAGAGCTATGAAATCAGTCCTGTGATCGATTTCTAAAGGGTGTTAAAGTTTATTTGATTGTCTAAATTCCGGTCTATAGTAAGAAGAATCGAAACAATTCTAACCATCATCATCATCATCATCATCATCAGCCATTCAGCCTATTTATGGTCCCACTGCTCGGACACCTGCCGCCTCTCTATTAGAGGGAATGGGCTATAATTGTGCTATAATGTGACATCTCACCAGTCCGCACGAGAGCCCAGTGTGGACTGGTAGATGTCACATGTTTGCGATTTTTTAGGTTCTAAGACATGCCTGTTTCCTCACGATGTTTTCCTTCAGTGTTGATAGCAGCGGGCAAAATATTAAAAAGTTTGGAGTTCTTGCAGCCTACTTTTTCTCGAATCCTGACTTTAGTCCGGTCAATTTAAACATTTGGTGCTACATAAATTTACAACAAGCTGATAATTGGTACAATTGTTCAAAACATAATCTATCTATACCTACTTATAATAAATCTGTAGAGAGGTCAATTCTGTACATAAAATATATTTACAAAATAACTATCGGGGGGTGATTAGTGATCGATACTGATGCCAAAAATGCAATCAGTAAAATTTTTGTCTGTCTGTCTGTCTGTCTGTCTGTATGTTATTTATATAAAAAAAAACTACTCGACGGATTTTAACGAAACTTGGTACAATTATTCTACATACTCCTGAGCAGGTAATAGTATACTTTTCATCACGCTACCATTAATAGGAGCAGAGCAGTGAAAGGAAATGTTGGGAAAACGGGAGAAGTTACTTGGTTTTTTTAGCTTCCGTCGCGTGTGCAGCCTTAATGGTTAAAGCTACATAGAAATCATGTATAACGGAAATATTCCACATAAAATTGTATAAAAATATCCCAAGACAGCATATGTCTATCTTTTATAGTTGACTCACAATAACACGTGTAACTCCCGATAGCTTAGCAGTTCGGAGATTTGTTATTATTATATTTGTTTACTCTTACGTTTATAATATTCTCACTCAACCCCAATTTTGAAACTTCACGCGGGCGAAGCCGCTGGCAGAAGCTAGTTATAAATAAAATGTTAAAGTTCTCCATCATTCCTGTGTATGGATTTTATTCAAGGTCAAATGTAAAAAAACTGAGTTCTTTGCGATTTTCAGCAAAAGGGTAAGTTTTATCATAAAATTAGCTCAAACAAAAACTGTAGATCAGATAATTTTCCATAAAAACGTCATAGTATTTTTTTTCCTAAGAGCGACCGAAAACCACTGAGAGCGGTTCAAGTTACGGTAAACGACACCACTAGAGCCATAGTGGCGAAGGGCTGCCCCCAAGGTGGAGTACTCTCACCACTACTGTGGAACCTCGTAGTAGATAGCCTCATCAACCGCCTCAATAGCAGAGGCTACTACACGGTGGGCTATGCCGACGACCTGACTATAATAATAAACGGCACACATGAAAACACATTATGCAACCTTATGCGCCAGGCCCTAAGGATAGTAGAAGACTGGTGCTTCACAAAGAAAAGGAAGCTGGCAACGTTGCAACTACCAAGCTTCTTCTTTAGGACAACCCTAAGCCTATCGACTGAAACCAAATACCTGGGTATCTATTTGGACAAACAGCTTAACTGGGCAAAACACACGGATTACATCGTCACAAAAGCCAGTATATCCCTCTGGCAATGCAAGAGACTCCTCGGGAGAAACTGGGGCCTAAGCCCCAAAATCACCTACTGGCTATACACCACAGTTATACGACCAATTATCACATATGGGTCTTTAGTATGGTGGCTGGTGGCCCAGGACCGACCTAAGTACGACCCAAAAGGACCTTGAGAAACTACAAAGATTTGCCAGCGTGGCAATCACCGGCAGCATGAGAACATCACCAACTGCTGCCCTACAGGTGATGCTGGGGCTACCACCCCTACACCTCGTCGTAAGAGAGGAGGCGGCCGTAGCGATTTTCAGACTCGAGTTAGCCGGCACCCTAAGTAACGACCCTAGAATAAAACATACACGCATCAAAGAAGATGCAATCAAAGAACAACCGATAATGGCATCCCCTACCGACAGAACTCTGAAAACTCACTGCTTCAAAAAACACTACAACATAGAGCTCATAGAGGAGTTTTGCGACTACACAGGCACAAGAGAGCTAAGAATCTACACTGATGGATCAAAAACCAACGATGGGACAGGCGTCGGGGTGTTCTCCGACGACCTCAACATTAAAATATCAAAATCCCTTGGAAGGTTCAACTCTGTCTACCAAGCAGAGTGTGTAGGCATTATCCAAGCAGCACACGCTATAGAGGCCAGGGAGGTCACGAATACCAACATCCGTATACTCTCCGACAGTGCCTCAGTCCTTCAATCCCTAAAGAGTAACCAGATCACGTCGAGGCTAATACTAGAATGCTACAAGGCCCTAGAACAAATCACGGTGTTGAATCACAACACGGTAACGCTGCAATGGATTAGAGGACACAGTGGATCACTCGGCAATGATGCGGCTGACGAACTTGCCAGAAGAGGATCCAGCACAAAACCCTAAGGACCCGAACCCATTGTGCCCATTCCCTTCAAGCAGCTGAGGAACTGGTTAAAAGATCACACCCGATTACAAGCAGAGAAATGGTGGGCCTCGGCACCAGGTTGTAGGCAATCCAAGGAAGCTATGCCATCCTTGGATCCAAAGCTGACCAGGCGCCTTCTGCGCCTAGACAGAGATAGCCTGCGTCTGGTGGCGGGGGCCATCACTGGACACTGCTCGCTGAACAAACACTTCCACACCCTAGGTATCACTGACAGTCCCCTGCGCAGAGCGTGCATGGAGGCGGAGGAGACGGTAGCGCATGTGCTCCTGAAGCGCACAGGCGTTACCAAGATTCGCGAAGAGACCCTGTGAACACCAGGATCACTTGCAGATGTCCTGAGGAGACCGGGAAGTTTAATCTGCTTCTGGAGGGAGGTGGGCTGGTTGGAGTAATCGACCACCATGGCTCACGCACAATGGTCCATTTCAAGGACTAAGTGCGGAAACCTAAACCCCCATGATAGATAGATAGATAGACGTCATAGCAATGGTGTACTTTAGTAACAACGTGACAGAGCTGGCTATGACATCATTACCAAAATCAATCCCTTTAAAAGTTTTCAGATTTCTTAAGACTTTGTTAAGCTTCGTAAGACGTCATAGAAAAGGTGTATTTTAGTAACCACGTGACAGCTGGCTATGACTTCATCACCAAAATCAACCCCTTTAAAAGTTTTCTGATTTCTTAAGAGTTTGTTAAGCTTCAATAAAGGTTATCCTATAAAGAGAACACAAGACGTCATAGAAAAGGTGTATTTTGTTAACCACGTGAAAGCTGGCTATGACTTCATCACCAAATCAACCCCTTTAAAAGTTTTCTGATTTCTTAAGACTTTGTTAAGCTTCAATAAAGGTAAACATATAAAGAGAACACAAGACGTCATAGAAATGGTGTATTTTGGTAACCACGTGACAGCTGGCTATGACTTCATCACCAAAATCAACCCCTTTAAAAGTTTTCTGATTTCTTAAGAATTTGTTAAGCTTCAATAAAGTTAAACCAATAAAAAGAAAACAATACGTCATAGTGAGGGTGTATTTTCGTAACCACGTGACAGGTGGCTGTGATGTTATTACCAAAATCAACTTTTTTAAAAGTTTTCTGATTTCTTAAGACTTTGTTAAGCTTTAATAAAGGTAAACCTATAAAGAGAACACAATACGTCATAGCAATGGTGTATTTTAGTAACAACGTGACAGAGCTGGCTATGACGTTACGACCAAAATCAACCCCTTTAACAGTTTACTGATTTCTTAAGACTTTGTTAAGCTTCAATAAAGTTGAACCAATTAAAAAAAAACAATACGTCATAGTGAGGGTGTATTTTCGTAACCACTTGACAGGTGGCTATGATGTTATTACCAAAATCAACTTTTTTAAAAGTTTTCAGATTTCTTAAGACTTTGTTAAGCTTTAATAAAGGTAAACCTATAAAGAGAACACAATACGTCATAGCAATGGTGTATTTTAGTAACAACGTGACAGAGCTGGCTATGACGTTACGACTAAAATCAACCCCTTTAAAAGTTTACTGATTTCTTAAGACTTTGTTAAGCTTCAATAAAGTTGAACCAATTAAAAAAAACAATACGTCATAGTGAGGGTGTATTTTCGTAACCACGTGACAGCTGGCTATGAAGTCATCGCCAAAATCACCCCTTTAAAAGTTTTCTGATTTCTTAAGACTTTGTAAAGCTTCAATAAAGGTAAACCTATAAAGAGAACACAAGACGTCATAGCGAAGGTGTATTTTAGTAACCACGTAACAGGTGGCTATGACTCATTACAAAAATCAACACATTGAAAAGTTTTCTCATTTCTTAAAACTTTAAGCTTCAATAAAGGTTTATCTATCAAGAGAACACAAGACGTCATAGCGAAGGTGTATTTTAGTAACCACGTGACGTGCGTGCATGGAGGCGGAGGAGACGGTAGCGCATGTGCTCCTGAAGCGCACAGGCGTTACCAAGATTCCCTGGGAACACCAGGATCACTTGCAGATGTCCTGAGGAGACCGGGAAGTTTAATCTGCTTCTGGAGGGAGGTGGGCTGGTTGGAGTAATCGGCCACCATGGCTCACGCACAATGGTCCATTTCAAGGACTAAGTGCGGAAACCTAAACCCCCATGATAGATAGATAGACCTGTACTTTCCAGTTTTATTAAAATACTACCTTCTCAAGAACAATCGTTATTTTCTGGTCATTCACTTACTAAAAGAGGCTTTTGTGGTACCATTTGAGAAAGCTAATGAGACAATAATGTTGGTTCTGTAGTTTGCACGACAAGTGTGATACATTTATTTTGATAAACCGGCTTCGAAAAACGAGAAAACTTTCAAGAAAATTTCAGAAGATGAAAATTTGATAAGGTCTTTAAAGCCTCGTATTCATATGTTATGGTATGGTAAACATTTGTTAAGCCACATGGTTGCATAAACATGTTGCCGAGTTGCTGTCAACGTATTACGGGAAACACTACACACGATAAAATAATGAATACTTCCTCGGGCAACATTTTAACGCAGACTGGCGTGGGTGGACCCATATTGATTTAAACAATGTTTCCAGCAGCATTCTCGCCGTTCATCAACAACGTTGATCAACTGTTGCTATACAAATGTTTACCGTGAATACGGGGCTTTAGGGCTTAGAAAATTTTTGTATGTAGCTTAGCCGGATAAAGCTACGCCATTTTGTTTTCTTATTCGAGATATGAGCTATTGTAGTTTCGGCAGTATTTCAATAAAACTTGCGTTAGATTTCTAGAAACACTATTTTGTAATACGTACAAATTACATGAAGATTGTAAAAAACCAAAGAGAAGACATGAGAGCCACCAGTGTTAGAAAATGGAACCACCATGATCTATCTTATAAAGCCTTGTTTCCACTAGGCAACATTTGGCGCAAAAGATGTTGCACAAGATGTTGATCAAAGTGTTGAAAGTCAGCGCGGAACTTTTGTTTAACAACTTTAGTATTGTTTTGTCGTGTTGCACGCCAGCTGGCAACGTCACGCGATGTTGTGCAACACTGCCGAACATGTTGAGCGTCACGCGTTGCGCGTCAATTGTTGCCTAGTGGATACGAGGCTTTAGTTTACATATCCAACATGAGCTATCAAGTTTAAAGTCCATACACTAATGCCATCGTTTGTATTTATGTCAGCTATCGATTCATACACTTTTTGTGCGTCTGATCGAATCAAAGTAGTGCTGAAGATACTACTTAACAGTGATTGGTTTGTAACTTGAGAGCTCATATCTCGGAAACGAGACACTTGAGAACATTTTTGTCTTATTCAGAACTTGTTTGTATGTATTGATACCAGTTATACTCGTATATGCTATATCCGGCCAAAAAATGAAAACCCCTTTCCTTTTAGTTCTGAAAATTAAAACTTCTACACCATATTGTAAACAAGTATGGAAAATGTAACTAATCCACGGTACTAAGTAGCGGTGCTAGGTATACGTAGCATTCGTAAATAATAAACTTGAATAAAAAGCTAGTGACCCCCTCGAACACCGGAACAGTGTAGATATAAGTTTGAAATGTGGGCTACTTTAATGAGTTATGCTAACAAATGTATAGGGCAGCTGTTTTTTCATCCTTCCTTAATGACGAGCACAGTTTCATAGAAGTTTAGGAATAACAAATGCTAAGCTCGTGTAGTTAACTATACCAGTGGTAATGTTACTATGTAAGTTGGTAAAACTCATGGCCCATTTTTATCCAGGAATCACTCTCAACGACAAAAAATTTGTTTCGCTTTTATACGACGAACGTTGCATTCCGGCTCCGAGTCCAGTGTCGGCTGTAGCACAATCCATTGCCAGTTGCTCGGTAACGGCTCGGTCTACGGTCTAGTGTGAATCAAGCTTTATTCTAAACACCATCAACCAGACGATCGATTAGAACCAGTTCGTTAGATCCCCGCTACCGCCCTTCCGCCGCCTGCCGCTACTTGAACCACAGACCTATATTCTTGTGGCGAACTATATGGTTAGTACCTAAGGCTCTCCCTCATGAACGAAACTTTTACACTTTTTGTCGACAGCCAATAGTGATTAGCAACAGCTACGTATATCGTACGAATGAGATGCGCCCGACATAAAATAACACGAAGAAGTTTTTGTAATGTATCGCACCGACGCTTCCGGATGAGTAGGAGTCGCTGTTCTTGTCTACTAGCCCTTTCCTTAAAACCTTATGGAAAAACCCAATAACAGTTAGCCCGACCCGGAAATCAAACCCAGTCCCTCATGCACAGCAGACCACTTGCGACCACTCGACCAACAAGGCAAATATATAAATAATCCCAGCCCTTTGCTGTCCCACTGCTGGCCTCTTCTCATACAGAGAAGGTTTGCATAATGCCAGCAAAATGCATTGAAATTCCACCAGAGTACCGCGATAGCCTTAGTGATGGGTACAGGGTTATGTATTTAATTAAATACTCCCACAAAACTACAGTGGAGCCCCGTCTGGGCGGGACGAGCGCTCTGGTACTATCGATCGACCCTCGCTGAAGTTATTAATAGCCACCTCGAACTTACCATGCAACTTTCATACCTACGATATTATTCATACTGGTTTTTTGTCCTACTAGTGGTGCACTGTGAAGAACCCCCTTCGACCCCCAACGGCCGCGTGTCCGTCACTCACAACTCTTCGGTTTTCGGCTCCGTGGCCGAGTACTCGTGCGCCGCAGGATTCAGACTGCAGGGAGCCAAGAGGATTGCCTGCCTAGCCAACGGCCTCTGGGATCAGCCAGCGCCCATCTGTCAGCGTAAGTGATGAGATCGAATGGAGATGGTGCAACAGTGTTGAATGATCGCTATCCAGGTCGAAGAAAAGAGGACGGTGCCACTCGACAAGAAATAAAACACTTTCACGTGCACTAGCACTACGTTCAGTTTACTAAACATTTAATGTAATTATATTAACTGGTATTAATAAACCTAGAATCTCTAACAGTAAAAAACTAGTACACACGGTAACAACGAGACATATCACATTAACACCCACTGGAGACACACACATCTACCAGTTCGAAGCACAACACTAACATTGTCTTAACCCGGAGTTTCTCTCGATCTTCGCTGGAAGAATCGTGTTCTTTGGCACTAGGTTGGGGTGAATTTACGGTAGGATGACCCCAGACTAGGAGACAGGCACTGGATGTGTAAGAATAGCCGAGGATTGAGCGGGACGGCGTGCGATTGAACAACTTATCACATTAACACACACTGGAGACACACACATCTACCAGTTCGAAGCACAACACTAACATTGTCTTAACCCGGAGGTTCTCTCGATCTTCGCTGGAAGAATCGTGTTCTTTGGCGGTAGGTTGGGGTGAAGTTAAGGTAGGATGACTTCAGACTAGGAGACAGGCACCGGATGCGTAGGAGTAGCCGAGGATGGACATGGCGTGCGATTGAACAAGTCACCTTCTGTAGCAAACATCTAAAGCTGGTGATAATCACGGGACAGTCAACAATTGAACAAGTCACGTTCTGCGGTAAAAATCTAAAGCTGGTGATGATCACAGGACAGTCAAACTTTTGCCACAACAATTTCGAACACGACACCGAGAAAATACTGTTTAGATTTAATCCGGAACGTGGACGTCGTATTTGTTGTCGTAGTTTTCTTTGTCCACCCCAGGAGGTATGCCACCTTTAGGGGCTTCTTTACCACTTCGATGTATGGCGCGCAGGTCTTCATCAGCGGCAGAGCTTCCAGCGGTAACCGGCTCCGGTTCCCCCATCTTTACATCTTCATCAGAGTCAGAATCAGAGTCGTCATAATCCATACGATCGTGCCAATCTATAGTATTCTGCACCAAAGAGTCCAGCTCACTGTCTGTTTGTATAGCATGCTGGATTTGACGTGGGGTGATATGTTGGCTCCCGAAATACCTAGACAGGTTCCCGGCCGAGGCGAGCACTTCAGCTGTCAGGTACTCCAACACAGCAGTCACGAATATTCCTGACGCTATGCTGGGCACGACTCCAACTGGTAAGCAATCGGTGAGGCGTTGATGTGTCTGTCTTACGGGGAAGAACAGGCCTGCCCTCTCTGTGGCCGACTTGGGGCGTCGTCGGCGCCGGCGCAGGCTGGGTGGAGTGCCGGGTAACTTGAAAAGTCCACACGGACTCATCATCAGCTTTCAGTAATGATACACTATGTTCTCTGAGTGAAAATAGAGGCCTACTGGCACTGAAACACCACACAATAGCAGAAGGGCGGCACTCTTCAAGTAGGCGTGTGGCGTGGAGGAGCGCCCAGGTGCCACTGATGCTGAGCAGATAGATGGCGCGGGCGTGCGCGTGGCCAGCGCGCATGCGTCGCACCCCGCGCACCTTACACCCCAGCCACCCCACTTACTCAAATAGCTTTACTTATTTCAGAGAATTCTGATGTCGTTTGAATAGGAATACGTACATCTAAGTTATTTTTATTTTTAGCGTCCCACTCGTTTGCCGGGTAGTTCCGTAGCATACTTTTTAATTAATTGGATTCTGTGACTAATATCTAACAACCGAGACATATACATTACATAACATTAGTTTTTTACACTATGTACATCGATTTTAAGAAATTATAAATAGCTTATTAAATCAATTTAGAGTATTCAAGATTTTTGGGTTGCTACGCGTGGAGCCAGCCTAAAAATCTTAAACTGACAAGACTTGGTTGAAGCTATGTCCCGCTATTTTCGTGGCCCGTTTATAAGCGATCCTTCGTGCCGGAAAGCATTTTTAGACGTGGTCTCGACGGTCAGTTGTATATCTTTGACAGTCGTTATAGGTAGTCTGAGAACCAGCCTACCGAGGGGTATCTATAAGACACAGTACTAAGTAGGTTGTGGAGATCAGATAAAATATTGGTATTCAGAGTTGCATCTGGTTGAAAAAGCCTAGACAAAATAATAAATTGATTGGGTCAGACGTGCCCCGTCACCGTGTTAAAGAAAAACCTTGCAATCCTGACTAAGTTACGTTACGTCTGTACACACACACAGCATACGAGCTCACGTTCCTCTCTACGTACAGTCTACTTAAAACTAAACTAAACTATTGTTAACATTGTTTCTTTGTAGAGCAAGAGACATTCTCTCTCGTTTGTTATTTAGACGCCAGTAATAGTATATTTTATAACGAGGGACTAAACGAAGCCATTATATACCCGAGTTGGTTTGACTCCCGAGCTTGCGAGGGAGGCAATGAAATCGAGGGTATATTGTATTGGCGTTTAGTCTCGAGGTGCAAACTGTACTTTTCACTTCGAGTGCGAGAAAAATAGTCAACTGAACAAATTTACACTCGACAAAAATTCTGAACTGGGCGGTCAGTTTTTTCTTCTGGTCAGGTCAGTCACAGATTAACCATTGAAAACACAACACAAACTCACAACATTTCTGCAATGAAGATGATTCACACTCCACAGATAATTAGTACCTACATTACTGCAGCGGCTATATAGCAACAGAGGCATTGCTTTTCAAAATCAACGATGCACACAAACAACCATAAATGTTTCGCGCGTTGAAGAGTTAATTTGTTTTTTTTTTCAATAAACCGCGTTCTATTTGCATGCCAGTTCGAAATTTAAATAAACCCTTTGACAAGTCACTCTTATGTGACCATGTTTTAGAGTAAAAGATCGTTCTATTTTTAAATTACTTTTTACTCTCTAGGGAATAAACGGTCACTTTAATCCCGCTTCGTAGGGCTATAACGGCGTACTTTTAGAGCATGAGAAGTGAAATAGTATATTTTATAACGAGGGACTAAACGAAGCCATTATATACCCGAGGTGGTTTGACTCCCGAGCTTGCGAGGGAGGCAATGAAAGCGAGGGTATATTGTATTGGCGTTTAGTCTCGAGGTGCAAACTGTACTTTTCACTTCGAGTGCGAGAAAAATAGTAATTTAAAACTGAACAAATTTACACTCGATAAAAATTCTGAACTGAGCGGTCAGTTTTTTCTTCTATCAGGTCAGTCACAGATTAACCATTGAAAACACAACACAAACTCTCAACATTTTCGCAATGAAGATGATCCACACTCCACAGATAATTAGTACCTACATTACTGCAACGGCTAGCAACAGTGGCATTGCTTCTCAATATCAACGATGCACACAATCAACCATACATCGAGAGAGTTCATTTGTTTTTTTTTTCAATAAACCGCTTTCTATTTGCATGCCAATTCAAAATTTAAATAAAACCTTCGACAATTTACTCTTTTGTGACCATGTTTCAGAGTAAAAGATCTTTCCATTTTTAAATTACTTTTTACTCCCTAGGGAATAAACAGTCAATTTAATCCCGCTTCGTAGGGCTATAACGGCGTACTTTTAGAGCATGAGCAATATTTATTTATAAGTACTATGCACTGCCTAGCAAAGGCTTCCCCTAATTCATTCTTCTTTTCTCGCGCCGCAGCCTACGTTTAGTATTTATTCATTAGACTAGATGGGTTTTGATTAGATGATTAACAAGTTACAATTATATAAACAAGCTAAATCTGTTTCTTAATAGTGGAAGAACGTTCAACAAGCACAACTCCATTGACGAGCTCTAAGCCTCCGGTCACCACGACTACGGCGCCCAGCCCATCGCCGACCAGCCCCCGCCTCGTACTCCCCACGCGGCCACGTACCTCCCCACGGCCCTTGTCCTCCCCAACACCCTTCGCGACGGTGACAGCCGAGCCACCACGCAGGTTGAGACCTAAGCCGACCACAGAACGACCCACCACCAGGACTTACGAGCGACCGCCTGAGAGGAAGACCACTGTACCTGATAATCAGAATTCCCCGACCAGCCATATCCCGCATATTATTGTGGCGAGCCATCCGAGGGAGAACCAGGTGAGCTCATTAGCTGTTCTACTTATTTATTTAATTCCATAACTTAATAGCCTAACGTAAAGGGAATCAGTATTTTATTATTTTTCAGGAATAGGCAAATAAAAAACAGATTAATATAAACACATATTTACTGAATACATATTTTGACAGTTTTTCCTGGCAGATTGCTGTTGAATCAAGGAAGTCATATTTTATAATGATTTCACGCAGACCCAGGTTGCGGGGCACAGCTACTTTTATATGGATTATAAAATAAAATCGCTGCCCTCATTGGTCTTAAATGCTGCACGCGCAAAAAGTTCTGGGTTTGATTCCCAGATTAAGCAAGTGTATTGGATTTTTGCAACAGAAATTTCTGTAGCAATCTGGAATTTGTGTCTCCATTGCTGACCCCCATAAATATAACTGGTGAAATGTGATGATGTACCCTATTATATACTGTATGATATCAATGAATCCTTTTGTTTTGTTAGAGGGTTGTGGATCTTGAATAAGTTCTCGGCCGCGTGTCGGATGTCGGACAGACAGAGATATTAAAATAAAGAAGTCGGGTTTCGAAATTGTGGAACTAATTTACTCAGCAATATTTACACTGTACACAACACGATTATTTCAGTAAGATGTCTTTGGATTAAATATAATATTAATTGGACAGCACAATAGAAATACACATCAGCCTTGGAACGGGGCAAGCAGAGAGAAACTAGAGAGACGAACCATAGAGTAAGGTATACAGATAACTTGTCAATGTAATGCATAGATTATAAAATCTTAATTTCTAACACTCCTCCTTATGCATTACATGAGATAACTAGTGGCTTTACATTGGCTCTACATGCTCGAAGAATGACTCTATACAAAAAAAACAACTCTACATTCTTATTTGGTATGACTCTATACATTTGAACAAAGAACTATACCCAAGAATAAATCCTACTCTACAATTATGTAAGGAAGGTACATTGCAAAGTCTAAATAATGCACCTTAACTGTAGATTACTGACAAAATTACCATGCTTTTGACCACACAGTGGTTTGGTTAACACATCAGCAACCATCTGGTCTGTAGGCAGGTATTTAACATTAATTTGTTTTCCCTGTATTAAGTCCTTTACATAATGGTACCGCAAATCTATGTGCTTAGTTCTTTTATGGGAGTATTCTTTAACAAGTAAAAGCTTTTGAGCACTTTGGTTATCGTTAAATACAGTTACATCAAAGTTTTTGTCAATAATTTCTGATAAGAAATTCCTAACAAAACAGATGTCCTTGCATACATCACTAATAGCAAGATATTCCGCTTCTGTGCTAGATAAAGCCGTACAACGTTGCTTTCTAGCCTCCCAATTGATGACATTTTCACCAATTTTTACAACAAATCCAGTATATGATTTGCGGTCAGATAAATCATTGGCCCAGTCTGCATCAGCATAGGCAACAATATTAAAATCATTGCTTTTGACAAAGTGAAGACCATAATTTATGGTTCCTGCAAGATAGCGTAATACTCGCTTAGCAGCGCGCCAATGATTCATATCGAAACATGTACTGTACTGACTTAACTGACTACATGCGTATGAGATATCTGGACGTGTACATACAGATAGGTACATTAGTGATCCTAACAATTGTCTATACTGATAAATATTATCATCTAAACAATCTTTGTCTGATTTGTCCAGTTTGCAGTTTACTGGTAGTGGGGTAGATACAGTTTTACATTCAGTCATATTGTACTTAGCCAACAATCGCCTTATGTAATCAGATTGATCAAGAATAGTTACACCTTTCTTATTTGAAACATTCATGCCTAAACAATTTTTCAATGTTCCTAAGTGACGGATTTCAAAATGTTCTTTTAAAAGGAACAGAATATTATCTATATACCCATTATGAAAAACATAAATATCATCAACATATAAGGCTAATATTGTATATTCATTCTTGGTCTTTTTACAATATACACAAGGTTCACATTTACTCTGCTTGAACCCATTTTTAGATAAAACATCATGGATTTTAATATTCCACATGCGACTTGCCTGCTTCAACCCATAGATGCTTTTTTTTAGTAAACAAACTTTATTATTATTGGCATCATCACATTTAAAACCAGCGGGCTGCTCCATATGGATAACTTCATCTAACTCACCATTTAAGAAAGCTGTGGTGACATCTACGTGATCCACATTCAGATCCAACTGATTTGAAATGCTGAATAATATTCTAAGAGTCGAATGCCTAACTACAGGCGAAAAAGTATCAGCATAATCAATGCCTTGCTTTTGACTATAACCACAGGCAACTAATCTGGCTTTATATTTTATAAATTGACCTGCAGCATCAAACTTTTTCTTAAAGACCCATTTATTTTTTACTACATTTAGACCCTTGGGTCGGTCGACCAACTCCCAAACCTTGTTTTTGATCATGGAACTGTACTCACCCTTCATAGCTTCGTACCATTCATCCTTCTCAGGTGAATTCATAGCATCACAAAGCGTTTGTGGTTCATCTAATGAACTTGCAGCTGCCAATAACGATGACAAATCATAGTCTTTTAATTTTATGGGTAAAATACCTCGAGTACTACGAACAGGACGAGGGATAGACGCGTTGGACCTTTCCAACGTAATCAGTTCTCCTCCTCGAGATGAAGAGGCCGGCAGAGAAGACACAGCGTCACAAGGGACGCCATCTTCATCACCGTCAACATCCTCAGAGACATCTTCAATAGTACGGTACAGCTCAGAAAGAGGCGACCCCGTTGATGGTGTACTGCCCACATCTGAAACTGAGAGATTTCCATTTGAAATATCTATAGACTTAACATTATCACTACTATTAAAACTAATATCACAGTGTACATTGTCATCATCAGCAGCCGATGCATTTATATTATTATTATTTAAATTTTCAATAGAACCATTCTGATTATTATCATTATCATTATTAATAAAATTTATCTGGTCATGAAAAATAAAATACTCTTTGCCCCGATCACAATTGGTTTCCTTTCCAATAAACTTGTCCTCAAGAAAGGTAACAGTCCTAGAATAGACAGCCTTTCGAGGATCAAGTGGATCAATAAATCGGTACCCCTTGCATGTTTCACCATAGCCTACAAAAATAAGCTTTTGTGCCTTGGCATCAAGCTTGCGTCTACGTTGTGCAGGTATGAGTGCATAAGCAACACAGCCAAAGACGCGCAGATGACTGAGGTCAATTTTTGACCCAGTCCATTCACACTCAGGTATTCTATCTGATAACGCAGAAGTAGGGGACCTATTTTTTTAAGTAAATAGCCGTCATCACAGCTTCACCCCAAAATTTATTCAGACACTATTCAGACACGATTCCTGCAACATGGCTCTAGCTTTCTCAATTACCGTACGATTGACGCGCTCTGATACACCATTTTGCTGAGGGCAATAAGGCACAGACACCTCGTGAATAATGCCTTCCTTTTTCAAGAAGTGGGTTAAATTGTTATTGCAATATTCAGTACCATTATCAGTACGTAAGATTTTAACTTGCAAACCAGTCTGTTTTTCTACCATGTTTTTAAAGGTAACAAAATGGGAACTTACCTCCGATTTATTCTTCATAAGGAAGCCAAACGTCTTCCTTGTTTTATCATCGGTGAAAGTTAACAAGTAGCGCGCTCCACCCCAGCTGCTCACTTGCATCGGGCCACAGACATCAGAGTGGATCAGTTCCAGTGGAGTAGCAGCACGCCTCGCAGTTGCCCGGGGAAACGATGACTCATGCATCTTCCCCGTAAGACACGAGACACAGCTGCCTGGCACGCCGTCTTCCTGCTGAAAAACGACACCAACACACTGATTCCCTCCACCAAGTACAGACATACCTTTCTGACTAAGATGACCAAGACGCTTGTGCCATACACTCATAGGTACGCACGCTGCAGCATTGGCACTCTCTGTTCCCTGCATAGATGGAAGGGAAGGAGAATAACCTACCCCGGAGGTGGGCCGACCTTGCACTTTAACTTTAAATAGCCCATTACTTTTCCTAGCGGATAAAACCTGGTTGCCTGTGATTTTACAGTCACTATAAATCCTACATACATTATTATGAAAGGTAACAACATAACCTTTATCAGTCATTGCACTTACTGACATTAAATTATTAGAAAGAGAAGGAACAAACAATACATTTTCTAAACTAACATTAGACATAAGAGGAACCTTACCAAGACTTTCACTCATCAAATGCTCTCCATTAGCAACAGAAATAGTGCACTTCTTCTGTTTAGCGTTCTGAACAAGCTTAGAGTCTACACACATATGAGCCGTAGCGCCGCTGTCCACGATGAACTCATCAGAACTACAGGCTGAGTAGGCTGAAGCAAACAAAGAGTGTTCTTCTTGTTTCTCTCCTTTCTCTTCCCGTTTCTTCTTGAAGCACCGCTTGGCAATGTGACCACTCTTCTTACAATACGAGCAGGTAAGCTTATTCGGTTTCCTCTTGTTGGCTATGTGAGCCGAATTGTCTATGTTGTTGTTGTTACGACGATGATCCTCCTGTAGCAGTCGAGTGCGCACTACTTCACTGGTTAGATTGTTTGTCAAGCTCGCAGTTTCTAGACTTGAGACAAGCACATCAAATTGTTCCGGTAGGCCAGAAAGTAAAATCTCAGCTATCTCATCATCTTCTATGACTTTTCCTATGTCAGATAGTTGTGCGACAAGGCTCATGACACCCTCGATGTAATCTGACATGTTGGGGTATTGCTTGTACTCAGTCCTGTGAAGCTGTCTCAGAAGCAATACTTTCCTGTAAAGGCCTTTATCCTCGAACGTATCAGACAAACGTTTCCACGCTTCTTTTGAAGTTTTGGCGTCACGGACAAGCTGGTAGAGGTTTGGCTGTATTGAAAGACAAATACGCGCCAGCGCACGGCCATCGCGCGCAGCATCACTGTCCGTGCCATCGACACATTTCCATACACCATCCAGCGTCAGCAACATCCGAATAGAAAATTTCCAATTTAGATAGTTTGCTATTCCTTGCAGTTTTTCAACATTGTTGTAGGTTATGCTGTTGGCATTGGTACTTGTGCCGCCATCCAATACATCACTCCGACGATTCTCATCAGCCAACGGCATCCTGGAGCTCAGAGTTAATACCCTGGATTTTATTCCAATGAGCCCGCACACTAGGACCATAAACTGTTAGAGCCTGGGCCCATAACCTGTTAGAGGGTTGTGGATCTTGAATAAGTTCTCGGCCGCGTGTCGGATGTCGGACAGACAGAGATATTAAAATAAAGAAGTCGGGTTTCGAAATTGTGGAACTAATTTACTCAGCAATATTTACACTGTACACAACACGATTATTTCAGTAAGATGTCTTTGGATTAAATATAATATTAATTGGACAGCACAATAGAAATACACATCAGCCTTGGAACGGGGCAAGCAGAGAGAAACTAGAGAGACGAACCATAGAGTAAGGTATACAGATAACTTGTCAATGTAATGCATAGATTATAAAATCTTAATTTCTAACATGTTTTTCTTCCAGATCGTCGGCAGCGGCAACAACATCCGGGCGGAGCAGACGCCGCGTGTGAACGTGCCGCAGTCGGTAGACGGGGAGAGGCGCGACCCGGTCGGCGCTCGGCTCAACATAGGCGCCGTGGTCGCGCTGGGCGCCTTCGGGGCGCTCGTGTTCCTCATCGCCATCATCACTACCATCGTGATCCTCGTCAGGAGGTGAGACCACGCTCATTTGACTTGTTTACAAGTATTTAGAAGTAGGGTGATGAGGGCGCTTGTGATACGTGTAGGTCAGCGGTCAGCAACAGGCTGCAGTCCATCTCTGTACCGCAGAAGGTCGAACTTTACCCCGGCAAAATAAATATACGTTTGAAAGTCACGTAAAATGTAGTTAGTACTCATTTTACAATTAAGTACTTATGTGATGGAAAAAATAATCCTGTATAATAACAGACGACTATACATGACGAGTTTTTTTTTGGGGCCTCGATAAAAAATTATTCAACGGTTTTCGGACCCAAAAATAAAATTTAAATTTGTCTGGTCTAGGAACTGAACGGTCTAACGTTTGAAAAATATGGGCTGATAGGATGACACACTTCTGGTAGTACCTTAAAGCATAGGTAGGTTTTAATTAATCTGAAGTTTATGTCAAATAAGTTCGAAGTTCTTGTAACACGTCTACACGCGGATGTGGTGCATTAGAGTTTAAAAATATTTAAGTGTAGGTGTTCCCACAGTTTCAGCATCCCCACCATGATAGTATCGCCATCTCGGACCTGATGTTTATTTATCAAACGGATTCATAACACTTTAAAAAAAACCATTCAAGCTATATTCTATTCCAAGCGGTTTAATGATTGCTGTGCCGGGAACTTTCTCTTTCGCGGATGCCAAATTTTCTCAAACTAACGTCAACAACTCATTCGTCCACTTTTAAGCGATTACAAATCTATATACCTACCTTTCCATATTTTTTCAACATCTTACGGTTTTCCGGTGAAACTGCAACAGACCGAAAAAACCTAAAGAACACGAAAGCTTCACACAGCAACGATAGTACTTGTCATCATCACCATACTTAGCCCCTCGCTTACCATCAGGCGAGACAAAGAGCACCAGGTTAAAGCGACACACTACATGAGTGATTGGTACGGCAGCGGAGGCCCAAAGCGGCCGCCGCCCGACGTCCGCGAGCTGCCCTCCCGATGGTACACGCTCTTGGCCCTCCCGTTCCCCGACCAGCAGGTCGGCAGGCGCGAGTTCGCCCGAACACACCGCCACACGCATCGGGCCGGACACTTCTCCAACCCCTTATAGCCAGTGCGTTGTTTTAAGGTACTACGTTGACATGGTGGTTGCCCACCCACGCTAAAGTGGCTGATGCCGCCTAAAAGTGTTGCTAGTTTTTAATTGTTAGATCAAAAATTGATTTAAGTTATTCGTTTTAATTCTATGTTATCTGTTGTGTTTAACCAACCACCATGTCATCGCTACACGCACCAGGATTTGGAACGCACGCGCCATGTTGGAAATTCACTAATAAAAAACATTTTGTTTGTCTTCAAAGAGCTTTTTTGGAGGAACGTCAACTTTCTTTTCTTACGAGACTTATTGAAAACACTACTTCGCACCTGGCAAGATGGGGCATAATAAGAACACACTTCTCACAAACAATGCTTTATGACATGTTACGTGTTTCACTGAGTCTGCCCTGCAAGGCTGTACCACCATCACATCATGCACAGAACGCTTCGCGCCATTCGACACAAAGTACCTATATAAAACATCACAACCATTATTATATACCAATACTACCTCACCAAGCACATTATGTAAATAAGGGTATTTTAGATTATTTTCCAAAACAGCTATTTCTAGCAAGTCTCATTTCTGTTTTTGTAAGCACATTGAGAGCTCAAAGGCCTACCGAGACTCAACAGTCTTACAATATACGAGTACATAATTTTGGTATGACATGAGACATCACATTCTTCAACTTACATGGTACTTACCAATACGTTTGAGCAGATTTCGAGGTCCCCAGATAAAATCTCGAAAGTTGCTTATAATTTAATTACATACATACTACACTACAGTATTAAATAACCCAAAGTACCTACCAAGATATCAAACAAATGGCACTATTGATTGAATTGACACTCTGGTTGTTATACTACCTACTTCCAAAATTTCAGGATTCATAAAAACTCTTCCAATCTATGATGTTCTAGCCCTTCTAATAACTCAGTTGGCCCTGTTATTCGCCTGAACTGGCTTATTTTAGAGCAAAGGTCTCCCTCCATTCATTCGTTCCACTTGTCTCGAACTCAGCATTAGTAAAAATTTAAATAGGACCGAATACTAAACACAATGCAATAATTAGCAGGAAGCACAACGACGGCAAGCGGTACCGGCACCACGTGTCGCCTGACTGCAACACCGTGGGTTCCCTGGACTCGTCCTCATCGGAGTCGCGCAGCGGGCTCAACCGGTACTACCGGCAGGCCTGGGAGGAGCTGCACGAGGCGGCCGGCGCCAAGCACGCCGCGCGGCGCCCGCACGACCGCGAGGCGCCCAAGGACGGCTCCGAGCTCGTGGTGTCCGACGTGTACCCTGCGCCGCTCGCGCGCGACAAGCGCCGCCACCACCACCACCACCACCACCGCGAGCCGCGCCACCCCGACTGGCACTCGCCCCATCGCCCCCACCATAACCATAAGCCTAGGTATTAATCAAGACTGCTGTTTGTTCTCTTGTGTCGCCCGATTTTATGGGACTTCCCTAATTAAGTGGTAGAATGTGCGAACGTTCTAAATGATAATGTTTTGAACAGGGTACATGACGCTTGTATCACAGGTATAATTATTATGATTTGTGGACAAAATCAGAAATTCTATGCAGTTCAAACCATCACTCGTTGTATTTTGGACATAATATATTCGAACAAAATCTCTGAAATGTGAACAGCAATCATGACTATGACATAATTTATATAATTCATTTCTTATTATAAAGTTTTCCATTTGGCATTATGAAGTGCACTTGTTATTCAAATATTTCATTAGAGAAGCGGCAGAGTAGCGCTGGAAGGAACCCTTTAAGTCGATATTAACAAAATGTACCAAATAGCTTTACTTGTAATTTCTTATAATATTTACCTAAATGTTATTTATGTGTTCACCAATATATTGGGAATAGGTATATTAGCTTGACACGGTTCTATCACATAATGTATGTACCTACCTGCAATGAGATTATCTAACTTTTCCAATAGCTCTTCATTTGTTTTCGAAATTTTACAGAAACTGTTAAATCTTGTTTAACAAAATTAGAACTATTTTTGAAGCAGCTGATACATTTAATATGTTGTAAACTCGAAGACTGAGCAATATATTATGACAAAGAATTATATTTTCATACAATCGTTATAAAATGATAAATACATAGGTACTAGTTATATACAGTATTTTATCGTATAATCTTTCCTGCTTGGACTATGATTACCTTGATCTTTTCTTAATATAATCATAAATATTGTATTATTTCGTATTTCAAATTCATAATTTAGTTGGTAAGCAGTTATAAAGATTTGTACATAATTATGTTAGTTGTAAGTACCTACATAAGATAAGATTGAAGTTAATCATTGTTAGGTGCTCTAATTTCCCGTCTGTTTTATTTTAAAGTTTAACAATAAATTATTGAAGTAGTTAGTTAGATAAGAACCAGTACGTGAACCGTTAGTAGTATCGATACAATTGTTATTTTAATTGAGAATGTAATGACGCGTCTTTCATTGTGATTTTTTTTGCAGTAATTTTAGTCTACCTTGCTATAGGTATACATAAGGGCAAATTTGACGACGTTGGAACCAGAGTGATCTGGGGTTATTACCCAATGGCATTTTTCTTAACATCTCTTCAGTGCTTTCTTCCATGATGGATCACAACATGTCGCTACAGAATTGGTGTGGTCTGCAAAGTGAACACATGCCACACCGGTCTAAGTAATGAGGTGCACAATACTGTTGTGCCGTAGGATCACTCTGAATTTAACTTTTTATATCAGAGTTCTACGACATTGTCTAAGTATCCACGCGGTCATTATTCTCTCCTTCTAAAATTTCTCCAATACAAAATCTACTATGTATGGTACAAAGTAATTTAAAAATACGACAACGCTAAAATATCAGTACAAGTCGATCGCGACGGGTGCTTCAGTGGAAAAAGTAATCCAATGTGCCATTACAGAGGCAGACACAAGGTAGGGAGTTCACAGGCCGGTTTACATTTTAATTTATTATATTTACGAGTACATAAAATTAGTGTTTATAACATATGTAAATATTATCTAACACAAACATTGACAAAACATTGCTCAATACTTCGAAATAACGATTTCACAGAAAAATTATGTCCGACTGAAAAGTTTACGAAATTTGTCAAAAAACGAATCAAGATATGTTATTGTATAACTAAGAATGTATTAGCATTGTATACTATCAATATTAGAGGTCAAAGTTGTATCAATTCAGAATCATGCTAGTATTAAACTTTGTGATAATTTATTCAACTTGTTTTATTTGACAGATTCTGTGCTGTTTCATGAACCACTGCAAACCTTGTATAAAACAGACTCGTAATACGTGTACCCCACATTTGTCAAATTCCCTTTATAAAAACGCCCTACACAAGTTTGCAGACAAACTTAGGGGATCTGTACTACCAACTTTTCTGAGCTACTACGACCGTGGTGAGTAGTACCTATACATGCAGTCTGACCCTTGTAACTGAATACATAATACATAGTCACCAACTTAGCTGTTCAGGTGGACAAAATTGGAACTACAGCCACCATTTTGAGAACGCCATGATGCTGTCAGTCCGCCAATCCGCGTTGCGGCTGTGAAAGGTCAGTGATGTAACATTTGGAAAATTAAATCACCCAATATTAAATAGATTACAGAGTGACAGAGCGATTCGAGTGAATTCGAAGATGATCGTGACTTAACCTTTTGACCGCCACAGCATAAACGCACGCGCGTGCCCTCCACGCCAAGCCACAATTTCATCTACTATTTTGTCACATATTTGTGACGTTTGGCGTACAACAGGTCACGCGCTTGCTTGTCACGTATATATTGTGACAATGGCGTCCCAAAAGGTTAAGGAATTCCATTTAGTGCGACATCCCGACCTTAGAGACCATCATAACCTACCTACCTTTTCCCAACTATGTTGGAGTCGGCTAGTCGGCTTCCAGTCCAACCAGATGCAGCTGAATACCAGTATTTAGAGACTATGTTATAATATTTCTACAAATATAAAATTGAATCCAACCATCTCGCAATTCTTGTTTTATTTATTCATATTCTAATAGTAGCTACTTAGATTTTAATTATTGTATGTTTTAAATATTTTTGTATGTACTGTAATTATAACTAAGCTATGCGGTCTCTTTACGGTGTTAGTTCGACTTGTATGATTGATATTTATTTAGTTTACTACTGCTTTTACTGTTAATTTTTCTTACATACTTTTAATTTTGTAAAACGTTTCTTTCTACTACATTCTTATTATATTTAAAGACGGACTTGAAAGACTGCTCTAATTATGTTTTACGTCCATTTTTTTCGTAGTGAGTTTCTTATATGGCAATACCAAAATCACCACTAACGACGCCGTCACCTGAACAGAAGTCGGTGGCGCTATAAATAAAACCAAACAATTATATATTACTTTTTATTAGTTTGTCAAATTAACTACGCATACAAAAGGAGGTACATTGCTTTGTGTTTAATCCTTGCATTGGATATAATCTCAACTTTAAAATATCTATGTAAATAACAGTATAGGCATTTGATCTAGTTGGTTATTCTATGTTTATCCACTGTTAAGGCATCTGCTATTGCTATTCAAATATATCGCATTACACTTCAACTTGCAATACAATAACTATTTGCAATTAATTGGTGTTTAGTTTTTCATACTTTCGTTTTCTTTTATTATTATTTTACATTTTTACAAAAGATGAGTGAATAAATGAGTTAATTTCTTACATAAGTGTTAAATTTGGGTCAGGCTACGGTCTTTTTAATTTTGCTTTAGATAATTGGCAAAGTAATTTTATAACTTAAGAGTTAAAACGTAAGTTATAAAATTTCTTGTACAGCTATGCAAAACATAGCCAGCGGAAATAGTAATGAGATAAGTGTGTCGCCCTGTTAACACACAGCTTATCATCCGTGTATGTATCACGGCCCACGGACGCTTTCTGTAATGTTTTCCACCCATCTAAGAATTAAAACATCCAAAATTAGTTAAATAGTTCTCGAGTTATAAGCGCGCTAACGGACGGACAGGTAAATTGACGTTGCGGCTTATAAAACGTAAGAAAAAGTGGTTTACTTCCATAAATAAAAAAAAACGCAGCGCATCCCAAATTTAAACAATTCACAAGGCCTAGATACGATGCAAGTGCGATTGCCGTAATACAATAAAATTAAAGCTTAACATATTGCGAACACAGTTCAATATACAACATTTTAACAAGGATGCCAACACTGTGTTCTGAGCAAGCAATACAAAATTGCGGAACCCTATTTTTGAACCACGGCACGACATTCTTACTACATGATTTTTGCTTACAAAAATAACTGATATAATTTGAAATTAGTGCCGGTTTTCACCACCTCTAAGCACACCAAAACGAATGCCTTAAATGAATGCACAATGTTGAATTTCAATTATTGGTATTTAAAATTCAATATCATATTAAATTTGTATTTAACCGTTTAGGTGTAGCGAAGTGTGAGTAAAGCCGGCCATAAAAGTAATACTAGAGGAAAATCACATACAAATATTGTAAAAGTGTCTATAAATTTTAAATCATAAAGTACAAATAATATTAGACCAATGTTAAACTCTGTCTGTAGGCCACTGAGGGTTGGTCCTAATTACAACGTTTTAGACATAAAGCACCTTCCAGGTTATCGAACAAATATGTGACACTTGGAAGCAATGATTTTGGCTTTTGGAAGGATGTGGAAGTAATATAGTATAAATTCATACATGATTGGAAATGACAAACTAAAGTTCAATTTTCTGAAATATAGTAGACATAACAAGGCGTCCTATACACATGTTCGGTTCCATCTAAACCGGTACAGCCAGGCGTAAAAAATATTTACTAGCTGCCCTGGTCGGTCAGTTCTTGTGCCGAAACTGACCGACCAGAACATTTATGTAGGACTCCCAAAAGCGAACCAATAAATAGTCTTTGTACGCAAAGTACTTGTTCGACGCCATCATAACTATATATTGTGTGATTTTACAAAACAGATCAAAATAGAGTAATAAAATAATAAGTTTGATTTTAAGTTACAAGTTACAGTTTCTTCGGGCCCATATATCGAGGTGACTCGTTAGACTGGTAGTTTCCTATTATTACATTTAAACATCTTAAAAGACGAGACAAAAAGTTTACAATTTAATATTCTTTGCAAAAAATGACAAAGAAAAGATATAAAGATAAAAAAGACGCACCAATAAATAAATAGCTCGATAATAAATACTATGATTATGATATGAATACTTACTATTTTATTATAACGTATAGGTCGAGTATTCAGTCGCGCGATTTGTACCCATATAATATATAGTATATAATATAGTATATAATATTATATTAAGATTCGTCTATCTGCCTTTTATGCAAAGCCGTTTTTCTTTATCCGTAATGGTTTAGGACAGCCAGATAAGCAGTAATTTCACTAACATTTTTCATAGATCTATAAATATTATTGTGCTATGTTAATTCTATATTGCTTTGTTTTTGAACTATAGTGTAATATATATTTATTATGACGGTGACTATGTAATTGACTGAATTGCATTGCATAACAAGTTTCGCCTACTTATAAATATTTTGCATCATATCAATAAATATAGAACGTTCTCTGTTTATAAACCCTAGGTACTAAATTCTACTAAAGTCAAAATCTGTATGTGTTTAAGGCAGTGCGTTTAGAATATTCTACGGTTGAACGCGATATCGCTGTATATCGCGAGCTTTGCTAGGTATACAAATATCTAGAAAGACACAAAATACTATAACACCGTAAAGGATATTGGATTTAAATAGTCCTTACAATATCATTTCCACTGTAGATATTTCCGTAACAAGTAAATTCCCCTAAACAGAACATGACCGCGGCACACAATCGCACGACTGTATAAACGATTGGCTCGAACTTTCCCAAAACATAGCGAAGCATACTATGTACATTACCTAGAGTACTGTACCTCGATTTTTATTTAAGTATGAGGCCAAATCCTTCGTCGACTTGGCTTTACCAATTATACTAGATTTTAAATTAAACAAAACGTTTTCAGGAAGACTAAATTTTAAATATGTAAAAAAATATTTTGATCTTTTCAGTGATGCTGGGAACTACTTGTTAGTAATAAAATTCATGATCAATATAATCTCTATAATTTAATGCATGTCTAAGGTGTAAGCAGCACCACAGATGGCAACACTAGCGACCGTGATGCCAAGTCGACGCCATCTCGTATAATAAATATTCTGTCCCATCACATACAAATATAATATTTATGTATATTAATGTATTAGCTACTACTTACATAAAGTATTGCTTCTGGTAAGCGTGTCTAAGGCAAAGTACAACCGCAATGGCACACGAGTATGCAAGTAATTTGCATGCTATAACAACTTTTGATTGCGCTGTATCACTTTGGTAAGCAAGCAAGCAAGCTACTTGCATACTTTAGTGAAAACATACGGCATATGATTGTGTATTACGTGCTTGATTCGTAGCGGACAGTATGCCCTATAGCATGGACTGGATGTCCCGACATTGTCTGTGACCTAGCGATTGATATCATTCGGGATTATTTACATGAATTGAATTTGACAGTCAGTTAGCAAAGTCCGTGCTAGAGGTACTGTGTGCTTTACAAACGATCCACCAGCTTAGTGATTGTCATATTTATCATACGTCTTTGTACAAACAACACATCCCTGGACTTTGCTGTTGCATAGTCGGATAAAAACTCGAAGTCTCATAGTAAAAACTAACAAAAAAAAGTATTTTGTATATGAAAGATTATGATTCATAATTTTGAGCATTGTTCTTTAATATTTAAGCTCAACTATTTAGCTTCATCACTTTTTTCGACTATTTAGCTTGATTCATATACCGATATATAATAAACAAAAAAATTGTATACAACACAACACATAGTTATGATAAACATGACAATACTAACTCATACTAACAGCAGCAACGTTTATTTAGTCTTATAGTAACATAATATGAATAATCAAGACAATTTGAACTTTATCCGATATTTAAAGCGATATAAGTGCATTATTGCGATAACAACACCCACGGCAATACGGAAGTATTGGCTAATGTGTAGGATCAAAAGATTCCACACCGTTGACCCATCGGTTTCTAGGAAGAGACGGCATGGGTGACAGAGACAACCACCTTCTGAAATCGGATGAGTTGCACTAACAGCCCAGTACCAAAGTTCCCTAGTTAAAAAACATAGGGACTGCCGATAGAAATGAAAACTAAGTAATCCAAAACAAACTTTATCTTAATCGTATAAGGTCTATTTTGAATAAACGTACTATGAAAGCGTTCGGTGACGATGACGCGAGATCCATGATTTTCATTTACACAAAAGGTGGTCAACGCGCCTAAAAAAGTGTTCACTTCAAAAATACAATTCTTATAAATAATCTCCTTTAGTTCCACCTTGAACACGTGAACTTGACCTTCTTTTATCCTGCACGTCTATGCCAGATTAACGAGGGAGGTAAGAATATAGGTGGAACACAGCGCGCTGCTACCCGCGACACTGTGGCAGCAGTCAGCACGAGACAGCAACTTGACAGGCAGCTCAGCTCTGTTACATACAATTTTAATACTACATTTATAAACGCTTGTTTAATCAAACATTTGCACATTGTGATGTTTTTTCCCCTTTTCAGATTAAAGCCGGGTATGGAAAAGCATTCTAAGTGATTATACTGCAACATTGATCAATATGAGGCAAACATTATTTAAAATTTTAAAAATATATATATATTTACAAAAAACAAACCAATACCTTGGTAAAAAAAAACACAGCGTTTATAAATGCTTCTATATACACCTACGGGTACTTACTCGTAACTATACAATAAAAAAATATCTCCATGTACCTAAAACATTTGGCATATCTAGCACGCTGTTTATACCCATCGATTGGGTCATTATACTCAATTCATATTCACTACCAACAATATAAACCAAACATCTCGAGAATTGAACCACATAGTGTTTTCTACAGTTTATTTATAGCCATTTAGTTGGTCTGAGCTTTGATTATATAAAAAATAGTTTTTGAATGTTTTAGCTAACTGTAAATACACTGTGGCAATACCTACATTCAGAATTCTGTTTATATTAAAGTGAAAAATGAATGGTGTACACTGTACATGGTATTTGTGACCGTGTCTGCAACAGACCCCTAGTAAGGTACCTGACCTTAGGTTAATGTTCTACTAATATTAAAAATAAAGCTCTGAATACAAGTTTCAACTATACGCGAAGGAGACACTGTGTCGATCAACCGAACATAAATACTACACGAAAAAGGAACTAAAGGTAGGCTGTTTTATATTCTTAAAAACATTTTCTCCGATACTAGAGAAAAATTGAAAGAAGATTATTAATACTTAAGCATATTATATTGTATTGTACAACGGGCTGGTGTCCGCAACTCCACGTCAAAGTGCGTATTTTGCGTATGGGCTATAATCTACCACGCGGGCCCAGTGCGGGTTGGTGGATGTCACATGTCTTCGAATTTTTGGTTCTAGGACATGCCGGTTTCCTCACGATGTTTTCGTTCACCGTTTTTGAGAGCAGTGGTGATGAAATAAATTACACAAAGTAATGCGCCTGCGTGGGTTCGAACCCACGACTTACTGTTCGTAAGTCGGGGCCGCCACCACTGGGCCACCGCTTAAGCATAATAATAGATTAGTTTTCTGTTTTACTTTCCTACCTGCACAGTCTTATTATGATCATGATTTTTGTTGCTTTTCACTTTGATTTGTATTTGATTGACCAACACAGTTCGTTGTAAAGGGTACAAAAACATTAAACTTAAGCTACAGCATATCGGTACTCAATATAAAGTGATTTTTTTTTCCTAAAAATAGCAGTAATGTCCAGTCACAACATGTTTGTTCTAATTAAAATTAAAATAATAAACTACAGGTTTTTTCTCATGATTGATACGTCATTTGTATAGATAAATATATATAAAAAGGGATTTCTTACACTCATGTACATTTTATATTTGTTTCTTTAAATCGAATAATAAATATTTAATTCCTACCTATGCAAATGATCGTAGCAATGCTGCCTACTAAACAAGAGGTTACCTCATCTTCTTTTTAAGTCTCTTCAGAAGTTCTTTGTATGCAGTGTTTGCGCGCACTGCGATATTATTTCAACAACTAAGAATCAATCAACAACTAACAATAAACCGTTAACCCACAAGAATGGCTACGTTTCTGTTTGACACAGTTATTTGAATAGCATCTCTAGAACGACCACGTTGGATATGCGAGGTCACTTCTCAGTGTGAATACTTTCCTCGCAACTTAAGTACGGCGAGCGCACACCTAACGTTCTCAATGCTGTATCTATAACATATGGAGACATATCAGTGAGCTATTAAACAACCGACACTAAAACCGACGCAAAACTACACTGCCTAAGGACCAATTCCACCGATGAAACTTATACATTTCAACCTGTTCTAAAGACGTAAATATTTCACAATACCGATGACACTATTAAGCTAATGCTTAAAATTGTATCGCGTTTCGCCCTATGTAGTAGTAAGTGTGTGTAGTCTGTACCCCGAGAGTTGTGCGCAAAGATACAGTAACTCAGTGTTCAGCAGCTAGACGTTCTCACCAACGATGACGAGCTTACATGGAGTGATATCCAGTCGCGTTGTACTTCTTCCACCGGGTTAGTCAGCGACGCTGCTACCTGCACTCCGTCTTCTGAAACCCAGATATTTTTTTTTAAATGTCTTTGGGAGGCTGGCAACACAATCAAGGTATCATTGCATTGCAGTGTCAATCGCAATGTCACTTGATTTTTGAGTGTTCAGGATATGAGAACTATAATACCAATTTGAATGTATGCAAGTACTTTTTGATAGTAATTAATTATACCTACAACATATAAAACTACACAAACAACTGGTAGACTGGTGAAGCCGGTGGGGAGGATGTAGTAATAGCATTCCCGACTGAAAATCTAGTTGGTCGGCGGGGAAGCAGTCACAATTTCAATTAAGCGAAGAACTAGAGCCAGCCAAGACTGCACTTAAGCGCAAAAGTGTCTACTGCATGGCACCAGTCATTTTTAACAAATTGCCAAAGACATGGAAAGAGCTTCCGCTTTCATTATTTAAAAAGGATTCCGAAGCGTTTTAGTGACGAAAGCATATTATAATATTTAGGAGTTCCTAATTGAGAAAAAGTTCTTAAGCTAGTGCATATTTTTTTTTTAATTCATAACAATATATGTACCTACTTTGATATTTTATTTAGTGTGTAATAATTTTAAATAAATAAATATCGCTGGACATTTACACACAGCGCCACCTAGTGCCACACTAAGCAAAGCTTGTGTCGTGGACACTAGATAGTTGATATACTACATATATCCTTTTTTTGTTTGTAAATACATACTTATTATACATATAAACATCCATGAGTCGGAAACAAATGTACATGCTCATCACACAAACATTTGCTCCTACCGGGACTCGAACCCAGGATCCTAAGAACGTAAGGCAGCGTCACTACCACTACGCCAATCGGGTAAAATTGTATTTAGTTATAAGTTGTTATTTTTAAACCTTTTGCATGCCTACGTGGTAAAATGTGGCTGTACTATTATATGTTTTTGTCAGCGTTTGAGGGTACCCATATTTGCAAAATAAAGTTATCTTTTTATGCCATAGTAGTACATTTTGATACAAGTGGAGAAAATTTGTTATTGTAGTTGAAGGCGGTATTAACACACGAGCCGTAAGGCGAGGATGTTTTTGAGCCGAGAATAAACGACGTTTTTCAATACACTTTTGAAGAAACAAAATAAAAGAATGTACTATAAATAATTGTGTCATGAATTATTACGAGACTATGATTTTATTTTTTTTCGCGCTTAGCTTTCGCCAGGTTGAAGGAGAAGCTATTATACAAACTAACATATTTTTTTTGTTTTTGAAATAGCTATATTTTTGAATTCAGAACACAAATGTTATATTGTTTATAAAAGAAAATATTAGTTTTAAAGAATCATGTTTATCTATGATATTGAATTAATAAAAACAATATGAACATTAAAAAAATGATTACGCCGCCGTAAAGACGTAGATCGCTTAACCTAAATTAAAAACAGAAAACATTCATCATTTGTTTTTAATTATGCGTTGAACAGTTTGGACTAAGTATAGTTAAAGTTATCTGTGGCAATGTTGCTTTCTGCACATGTGTGGAAAAAACATGAAAAACGCACGTGTGTGAAATACACTGCATTTTGAACCTAATCGTACTAAAAAAAATGGTATTAGTTAGTGGAAACTTTTATTAAACGTTGAATAACAAAACTTAACCGCAAACTCCCATAGAGATTTACCTTTATAGTAAATGCTTTGTTATGTATTCTGTCGGTACAGTATTATTGGTACAACAATTCATTCACATCATCTTTCTCTTGCCCTTATCTCAATTCATTTGTGCTCGGCGCAGCATGTCTTATTCTTCCATACTACTCTATTAATCGTCATCTCTAAACTTCTTTCGAAACTTCTTTTCTTACCATATTATTCTTAACACAGTCCATCCATCGTTTCTTTAGTGTTCCTCTACTCATATACTCATCCACATTCATACTTAAAACTTTTCTCACGACAGTTTCCTCATTCCTCTGCATCAGATGCCCATACCACGACAACCGATTGCCACACAACTTTTCAGTCACCGGCGCCACTTTCAGACTTCCTCTTATATACTCCTTTCTTACTTTATCCATTCGCGTAACACCACACATCCCGCTTAGTATTCTCATCTCCGCAACATGCAAATCCTTTCATTCATACCTTTTCAGCCGCTCTAACCATTGTTATATAAATCATCCCCTTATGTTTAATGGCAATGCGGGAGTCGCATGTAATATAAACACAACAACTAATATTACATAATTATTTTTCAATACTCATATACTCGGAAAGTAGGTCTGAAGTTGTCTGAGAAGCGGGTTCAAAGTTACACTTTTCAGCCCTAGGGAGAATCGCTTTCAACTGACAGCTGTCAAGTTATTAAAAAAAAAACTAGTTCTATTTTCACATTTCTATTGACCCATGTTCCGACTTGGGAGATGCCTATGTCCAACAATGGACATATTTCGGCTGAAATGATGATGACGATGATGTTCCGACTTCTATATAGCCTCTAAATTACAGGGCGATGTAAAATTGAAATAACATAAATTCAGTATTCATAAAGGAATATATATTTTTTTAAATAACTTATTCGTAATGAAAAGCACGATGTTTAACTCGGGTTAAAGACTAATTTAGTCCCTTTGAACTATTGGAAGCTACTTTCACCCTTAGGGTAACAATGTACTATGTTTCGTGTTCTCACCTGTCAGCCAACAACATGGCCCTGTGCGCGTCTCGCTGTGCAGTCACCTGCACTAGCTCCGCCACCGTCGCCGCCTGCTGCTCCGCTGCAACATCGTACGTAACGCGTCACGCTCATACGTCTAACATAACATAACATCACGACTGTCACCAATGAAGGAATAGGCAGAGATGTACCTTATAGTACACGAACATTTCGTCAGGTACTCGTATGTTTTAAGTAATAGAGGGGCGAGAATATTGTAATTAACGGGGTACAATTCGTGTTGGAAATCCCCAATAACATTTTCCCCGGGCATCTAACCACGGACTCACGCACACTGTTATCACTCGACCAAGGAAGCTGGCACGCCTAACATCGACGGCTATCCTTTTGGTCACGTGGTCTCAAACTACGACTGCTAAGTATGGGAAACTTAGGATAAGTTTGATTCTTGGGCCCGGCGCAGTGGGTTTTTTTTTTATTAGGAACCCACAGGAGTTTTGGAAGCTGGCGGTATGATATCCCCTTACCCTGAAATGCCGTTACCTAAGAGAACTATATTCAAAATGAATGCTGGCAGTTGGTATATTTGCGCTGTATCCGGTTAGATTGGAAGCCGACCCCAATAAAGTTGGGAAAAAGGTGGACAGAAGATGACTTCTCGAATTTAGCGTTATTTCAATAGCATACAATAAGCTTCATTTCAATAAGCGAATGTTCAATGAGTGGTTTCTAAAACAATGAAACAAGTAATGATATGTAGTATGATGTGAGGTGCGGACATAAATCTACTTCTCTAATTTCAAAACGAGTGAACTTTTCTTCAATGTATACGCACACATCGCTTACTGCATTCCTTCAAACCGCGCCATTTAGCGGCTATTCACAGAACTTGCAAGTTAATTTACCAGAGAGTGGTCTCGTCAAGCGGCGCTCGAGTCTCGCGAGGCGTCGGGAGATGGGTTCATCATCGTTCTCCTCCCTGGCCCGGCGCGTGGCCACGAGCCTGGCCCACCTCGCTTCGAACCAGAGCTGCATGGCGTCGCGGTGTTCCATTTCCGCCGCATCTGTTGTTAGTGCTTAGTAAGATGATCATGTGGTGACCATGTTATGCGGAACGAAGATTCCAATCGTTAGGTAAGCCAGGGCGCGTCCAATATAAAGACGTTACTGTTACGTTGACATTTTAGTAGTATAGTCTCGCTCACTGATACCGAAATCGGTATCTAGTACATCCACGAACTCACTCTTTTCACTGTGGACACATCTAACGATTTGAACCTCGAATGTGTATGTTAACCACGACACTGTGGACAGTTAATAAGGGCTTTTTCACTACTCTCGATTAAGCCTCTGTTGAAGATAATTTCACACAAGTTCTGCTCGATTTGAACGATGGCCATTCGTGCGTTGTGAAACAACCCTTACAACCTACGGTCTGTGATTTTGTTACCCTAATGTACTGGATAGGTCTTTCAAGTTGAATGAAGTATGAAACTAGACAAACACAAATGCTAATGTTGTATGCTTGCTGAGTTGATTAGCTTGCGTTGACGGACGATATCTAAGCAGTGAATAGTTTAAGTGGCTGCAACGGTTTAGACGAACTCTAGATAACTAATAATTTAAGCTCTGCGCTACGTAATGATAACGTTATAACACATTAATATCTCGCCAATTAATAGAGTAGATAACACACCAATCAATTAACATACTATTTTATGAGCTGTCAAAACGCGGTTCTCTCATAGCTTTTCTATGGCAATAGCACGCTGTGACGTCATTCTTTAGTCAATCCAATGACTCAACTATTTATTGATTTCAAAGTAACTAAAAATCGAATTTGGCAATTAATTGAAAATAAATCACCCAAAAATAAAGTTGTTTTTAGAGATTGGTCATATATCCTATTGAGGTAGTTATTAGCGAATGTTATGTTAGGGCATTAGGAGCACAGCTAACCAAACTGGACACAAGTCAATACACTACTTTTAATAACTTACGGTAGGGGACAATAACATGTCAGTACTGACCTGGGAGCCGCCTGCGGTGGCGCGGCTCGAGATGTCGCGGCTCCACGGGGCGGGGGGGCACGTATGACGCGGGGGGCGGGGGGATGGGCGGCGGTTCCGTGCACAGAGCGCTCGTGGACTTATGAGCGCCTGGTGTTGGCGGCTCCTGATACAAACAGCTTTAGTCAACCCTGACTCCGAAGCAAGAGTTACACGATGCAATACTTACATGTGGCATACAATTAGTCGTGTGAATGCATCATCTACCATCTCTTACAGCAGTGTTATTTGAATTGTACTGCAGTGAGGATAAAATACTGCTCTTCCCTACAATATGTTCGCATTAACTCGACAAAATATATGGAACTGCTGATTTATTTCTCGAGATACAGGGTTTGGTCTCATAGTAAAAGTTGTTGTCTCATAGTTAAGTTTAGGAATATCGTCCGGTAACACAGTTTATAGATAAGAGAGATAGATCACAATTGGAAATGATGGTTGAGCTCCAGAAGCTACAAATGACTTGCATCGTCTACAACTTATATTGATTGACGAAAGATATGCCACAGGCAAGTAACTCGCATCATGTAAATCAGACTTTATATACAATATAGTTTGTGGTATCTATACAACATATAGAAGGTACTATGTCTCTGTGTTGGTTAGGCTATATACATTCAATTGTGTTGTTATGTATTTGCCCCGACTCTAATAAGAATTGAATTAAAAAGGCGCGTTTTAAAAATGTTATAGGTAGATAAAAAAACAGACTAAAAAAATACTTGAATAGGAAGCTTGCAATTAATCGAGATACATAATAGAATATTGCAGTTCATAGCAAGTTAATAATATTTTTTTATACAATGCTAGTAAAATATTAATAACAGATTTTAAGTATTTCCACTAGAATTGTTTCTTTTAAAACAGGACCAAAAAATCTAATATCTAAACAAATATATCACTGCATTTTTAGTAAAATATCGGGGTTTATAAGTTTAATTATTCAATAACGTACCTTCAAAACTAAAAAAACATAAGCCTTTCGTTCTATTCCAATGGAATAAAGATCAAAATCGCTTACGATATTTAGGTAGTAAGTTTGTTTTCCCAAAGATTATAGATTCTTTGGACGTGGACGTATATGCCATTGGTATAGCGGCAAACACAGGGAAGCCATTCCAGCAAGCATTGCGACATAGCTTACACTAACAAGTAACTTAGTACTATTAAAATCGTATCCAATACTGTTATTTGCTTATTTAAAATCAGACTGGGATTGTAAACTTCAAAGCGACAGTTACAAAGAATTACGCGCTAGAAGCCATATCATGCACACTCATTTACATTAAAAAAAAATTACAAACACCACCATCTACCTCTACACAATGGAATTGTTCGATAAGTGGTACAATATTCAGCAAATAGTTTGTCTGAGGTCTGAAAACTTCTTTTTTTTTTTTTTTTTTTATTTAATTACTGCACAGGGTCAATTTAAATAAGGAAGCCAAACTTCGCTACCGCGGTGAGTTTCGATATCTTAACATGACAACATTTATTTGATGTCGTGGGCGTTAATTATTCTAGTTACTTGAAAAATGAGTTTACATATCAGACACCTGTCTATCATGCTGTATATTGTAGCACCGAGCGAACGGAGCAGAGCGTAGAGCGACAGGTGAAGCGAAGACATTCACGTAAACAGACAGATGCACAGAACGAATCGTTGACGTTGGATCAAAGTTGTTCGTTTAATATGTATAACGTTTGAAGGAAACCCAAATTGACCAGTGATTCATCTGATTCTGGATCGAGTTTAGAACGAACCCAGAATATAGTACAAGTAACACACAATACAATAAAAAGATAATTAAAAGAAGTACAAAAACCCGAAAATGAAGTCAGCTAAACCTCAAACATAGTCATTATAATATTTACGATACGAAACCATGCAGACCGATCCAACGTCAATAAAGGCGGGCACACACTATACTGTCAAGTACAAGTAGGTGCGATTGACGTACACGGCATGCGAGTCACGAGTACGACACTGTACGGATATTTGCTTACGTGCAACTGCAGCTCCGGATCCGAGTACGACTGAAAATTCAACGTGTGTTAGTCTACTCAGGTGTCCTGCTACGATGGAATTTTGATATACTAATTATATTATTATGTGTGACGGATTAAAGCTGAACAGTTGGGCTTTGGATGGAATTATATTTATAGCTTTTTGAATCTGACCTGCTGTCGTGTTTGGCGGTGCCTGAGGCAGTTGATGTCACCTAGTCCATGCACTATCACAGTGAAGTCATAGCCTTGTTTACCAGACTCCAAAGTTTACTAAGTTCTGGTTTAGACGCGAAATTCGTTAGAGAAGGATGATTCTTATTGCAGATTTACTTTTGTAATATTCTGTCGAAGATGCTTTGTGCTGGACTGTATGGGTCAGTCAGTCTAGATTCTTAAGCTCCAATAAAATAGGGTTACTAAATGATTAGCGCACTGCTCTCTTTAATCCGTCACGAAACAAACACAGTGCCCAAAACAAGTTATTTCCTCATCCGTGTCTCATGTTATATTGCCAAATCGTGGACACCCTTACTAAACATGTTACGACCAACCCCGGATTGTAACCACTACTTTATTTTTTACAGTATTCACATTTATGTGAGATGATATGGGTTTTATGATGATTGATTTGATGATATTTGAGCGCCATTACGTCTGTTAGTTGTACGAAAGGAATATTAATTAAAACCATCTTTCTATTGGATATAGTAATTTATACTAGATAGCTAATTTGTGAACATAGTGAAAGATAACATTATTATCTCGCCTTTTCCAACTACATTGGGGTCGGCTTCCAGTGTAAATAAAGCTAACAAGCTAATTACTAGTACTTTATATGGAGCGACTGTCTGCCAGTACGGCGTAAAGTTGGAGTAAAGTTTTCACAACAAAGTGGTCATTGATCAAGTGCTCCACCCTATGCTGCCTCATCACTTCACAAAGAAAGATTCTTTGGGGACTAGTTAAGTGTAAACTAAGTAATCTATATCTGCTACGGGTTGTGCCCCGCGCACGCCTAAGTGGTGCTACGCCGTAGCGGATCGGCTACGAGTGCTACGAAGCGTTAGGTGATGGTCACGCAAGTTCCATGATGTATTCATACGATAACTGCTCAACGCGCCTAAAGATTTCTCTTTAAAAAAAGTAACTACTCCTTTCGTACAACCAAAACCCGTCGGTGCTAAAATGATTTTTAGTTTACTATGGAATCGAATCAAACCGCTAAATTTGTTTGATTGTGTGCTCAAAAGGCTTACATTTATGGTCCAAAATGCAATCTGATGCAATTTTCAGCCGTGTATCATGAGTGTGTATATTTATACCGGCTTATGACCTTACGTGAAATGGTTCAGATGGGTGATCATGAAATGTGGAGTCGTGGCCACTGTTCAAGTTACATTTGCAATAGTTAATGTAGTAGATGATTGGTATTTTCCACGAATTATTTGTAGTTTTTTTATTCATAGTGACGTCTTTGTATCGTTAAAGCGGGTGAGATTCCTGCCAGTGGCCACGACTGGTGTACTCGTACAAAAAAAAAACTAACATTCTGTAATCTCTATGCATTAAGATAACGTTGAACGGGCTAGAAGAGTGTGCCTACCTTGGCTCGAGGTCCCAGCCTCCGGTTCAGGTAACTAGAAATGCTTTTTATGATGCTCTTGCTTCGCCTCTCCCGAGCGAGCTCAGGGTCTGAGAAAGAAGGCTTCACGGGGAGAGGCATGAGGGGGGGCGAGGGGCGCGGTGGCGGCGGCGGCGGGGGCGGCTCCGGCAGCGTCGGCGGGGGCGGGACGGGCGGCGGGATCGCGCTGGGCGATGCCCGCGACCTCTTGACCGACTTCCGAGCAACTTTCGGCGCGCTACCCAACCGCTCCAGGACTAATCTCCTCACAACCTCGGTCTGCTCGTCTCGTTCGCGTTTAATTTCTTGTACTTTGTCCGTGGTGTCGCGCGCCGGGCTCGGACTGACCGGGGACAGCGAGCCCGAGCTCAGGTTGATGGACACGGACAGCTCGAAGCTCCTGCTGGGCGAGTCGGTACTGCGCGACGTGGAGCGGTTGAACGTCTCGCTGGCGGAGCGGCAGATGGCGGGCGAGTACAGTCGCATCGGACACGGACCGCTGAACGGAGTCGGCGTCGGATACTTCACTTTAGGCGTATCAGGTACTAGTGGCGGGGAGATCTCAGAACTTTCCGTCTCAACCATCTTATCTTTCTCTAATGGCGGCGAAATTTCTGATAGACTTAATGTTTCTATTTTATTTTCTATCTTCGGCTCGGGACTATCTTCTACTCTCATGCTGTCGCTCCTGTGAACACTGTTGCTTCTCTGCACGCTCATCGTGTCAGTCTTCAGTATGCTCTCGGTTTTCAGGAAACTGTCGCTTTTCTGTAGGCTATGACTTTTCTGGAAGCTGTCACTCTTGTGTAGACTATCACTTTTCTGGAAGCTGTCACTCTTGTGTAGGCTATCACTTTTCTGGAAGCTGTCACTCTTGTGTAGGCTATCACTTTTCTGGAAGCTGTCACTCTTGTGTAGGCTATCACTTTTCTGGAAGCTGTCACTCTTGTGTAGGCTATCACTTTTCTGGAAGCTGTCACTTTTTTGCAGACTATCACTTTTATGCAAACTATCACTTTTATGCAAACTGTCACTTTTATGCAAACTGTCACTTTTATGCAAACTGTCACTTTTTTGCAAACTGGCACTCGAAGATTTATCACTAGAGTCGTTATCAACTGACTTCAAAAGTTGAGGCGACTTCAAATCTGAGGGTTCCGTATCCGCATCGATGTCTTGTATATCATCCAGGTCGATAGGACACAGCGTCTGTCGGTAGCTGTTCTCTTGGCTGGCCGGCTTGAAAACTGTCTCGGAGAAACTCCTCTCGATGAAGTTCATCGAGCGGTCGTTTCCGGGCGAGTAGGGGTCGTAGTCATTGTCTACGAGCTCCATGTAGCCTTCGTTTTTGGGGGTGACGGGGGTCTCCAACGACGGATCTTGATCCCCTTCGTCGGCAAATTCGAAGTGCTCTAGTGCGTTGGAGTAGACGACCGCTTCGAGCGGGCTGGTGCGGCCGCACACGTGGGAGGCGACGGCAGCGATGTTCTTGGCGTCGTGCACGAGCTTGGGTCCGCTGAGCGTGCGCGGGTTCTTGCTGCGCTTTCTGTCCTCGTCGAAGGCGCAGTCGTCGAGCACGGCACTCTCGGCCGCCCAGTCCGACAGCTCGGTCTCGGTGAGCGCCAGCGTGGTGGCGTCGCGCCCCGACTCCGACGACTCGGACTCGGCGGCCGCGACGATGGTAGTGCCGGTCGCGGTGGCCGTGCCCGACGCCTTCTCGTCTTCTGTGCTGTTGATGAGCATGAGACTGTCGTACTGAATCAGTTCGCCTCCCTCGTCGTGCACTTCGAGCCGAGGTACCGATTGGTTGGGAGCAGTCTCGGTGTGAGACGAGTCGTCTTCGGACAGCGAGTCAGAGTCTAGGTCCGGATCCTTTTCATCCTTCGCTTGTTCCGAACTCCAGTCTTTGATGAGAGGGGAGTCCACTTTAGTGAGCAAGTCGACCGGTGCGTCGGCGACTAGGTTTTTGATGATGTCGGGCATCGGCTGAGCTTTCTTGTCTTCGGTGGACAGCTGGAAGGTAACTATAGGTTTCTGCGGCTGCTGCGTCGGCACGGGGGCGGGGTGTAGCATTTTCTGAAATTCTGTAATAGTAGATCTAAAAGCTTCGAACTTGGTGTCTATCGTGGAGGTGGAGTCCGATTTCCTGACTGCGGGAGGTGAAGGTTCTCCGAGCAGGTATCGTCGCTTGAGTTCGAGCGCGCGCTTGGTAGCGAGCCCGCCGGCGGAGCGCGTGCGGCTGAGCGGGTACTCGTGCGGGGGCGCGGCGAGGGGCGCGTGGTGAGCGAGCGGCGCGAGGGGCGCGGCGGGCGGTGCCGGGGGCGTGGCCTCCGTCACGAGGATGGCGGGCGGGGAGGGCGCGGGGGCGGGCTCCTCGCGCGCGAACTCGCTGTCGGTGGACACCTCGGTGGCAGAGGACACCTCCTCGTCGCTGGACTCGCTCTCCTCCTCAGATTCCACCTGTGTGCAAGCTCGTTATAGTACAAGTCAGCAGTTAGCGCGGCACAAGCGAGCGCTGGGGATGCGTAGGAAGGTGCACAAACCAACCACACTAACTTACCGTCGGGGATGGCGGGTCACGTCGCGGAACTACGTCACAGAGGACTATACATATGTATATACAATGTATATATAGCGTTGGAATGAACGTGACACTTACAAAACTAAATACAATTGACTAAACTCGATGAAGTTCAAGAAAATAACATTGAGTGCGTCTATAGCTTGACTTATAGTCATCGATAATAAAAGTGTACACTTGTAAAAGTTCTTTTAATTAAATGACTGACACAATATTGATGTTTTATATAAATCGGAAGTACTAGTTCCTCCTTATGTTATAAAAATCACTTATCATGAAACTAAATGTCACTGTACATTCCAAACGACACACGAATGAAATCAAAAATAAATAAGAAAATAAAAACTCAAAAACAACAGACATTATTTACATATGATATACATATTATATGTACATATAGTGCGCTATAATACATTACTATATATGTTATAAGCTATAAACACATAGGATAGTATAATACGAGTATGTAAATATAACGAATTAATATATTAATGGTACATAAACGTAACACATTTAAAAGCGCCATCGATTGAACGAACATACTGTTTTATTTTAATCATTTTTATAATAAGATCACTTTGGTATTGTAAATATTGGACTGGTTCAAACAAATGAAAATTGTAGTATTAGGTATACAGGCTGATGTTTATTTGCTGTCTCTTCAACTGCAATAAGTGATGGTTAGTCCGTATTTAGTAAAGTATTAATTGTGTCTATTCTTAGACGCTGCTAGGCCACGCTGTTAAGTTTATTTATTCCTATTCATACTTTTCTCAAAATATTTTTCATTCATTCCATGGGACAAAATGAACTTACGAGGGTGCAAAAGACCTCTTCACGAAGCCGAAAGGCACTTGTTCTAATTAATTAATTAACCTTCTAGTTACGGAGATGTGGGGGGTCAAAGTTACAACTTTTTGACAAGTTTTTTTTTAAATACAAGTTTTTATTGTGAGATTTTGACCTCCACGACCCCCGTAATATTTAATCCATCCATCAGCACAATGTTTTAAGTGCGTTACATTGAGTTCTACCACAAAACATGATTTATAACCTCAAAAAAAATGTTGTTTCCCAGCAATTATTTTTGCGTAAAGTTACTTAGTTTTATGTACATAATGCTTGGTTAACGGCTTTGTGATGAGGTGGTTTACACCCTGTATAACCTGCCACTGATCTGTAAATTCCAAAAATACCAAAAAGTAAACTTGTAGTACCCTGGCGCTTCGATAAGAACCTGCCTTGTTGAAGTAGGTTAAAAATAAAACAGTAAGTCGTTGACGGAAGTTAGTGTGGACAAACTACACGCTTACCGCGCCTCTGCCGCCGCCCCTGTTATCTAGCGAATGGTGATGTGACGCATGCGCCTACCAACTGAACCTTGACATATAATGACGCAAAGGTGACGCGTCAATGAACGAGTTTAAGGTGAAAGCGTTAGGGTGATCCGCGAAATTCAAATTTTCTTACGTTTTTTACAATCTCCAGGGCAGCGCTAAGTTTTATGTAGATAAAAATATCGGTCGCGACTGTAAGACGTATGTAGTTACAGAATTATAATCATCGAAATCATCAATACAACCCTCCAGGTTCGTAAAACTTGAAGAAGGACTTTGACCGTGAAAAATTCGTTCATCGACTCTTACGAACTTGGAGGGTCGTATTGATGATTTGTATGATTATAATTCTGTAACTTAATACGTCTTACAGCCGCGACCGATATCAACATACAACTTAGCACTGCCCTGCAAATTGCAAAAAACGTAAGAAATTTTGAATTTCGAGGGCTACCTTGGAGCATCCCCCTTAATGTGACAAAGTTCGGTGTTCTAACGGTTTCGCACCTACGGGTAGAACTTGGCCCAATCTCGTCATAAAGCGATAAGATTGCCTATTGTGATATCCTAAGTAATTTTCTACCTTCATATTTGTAATGTACAGACACCAGCGGGTCAACCTACCCGAATTGTCAAATTTTGCCAATCGAACGTGAACCTTCCAAGTTTGTGATAAAGTTGAAAATCTTTTGCAGAGATTTGACCGATTGTGGTAACTTGAAGTGCTGTCTGTACATGTTGTATCTATCTAATGTATATGTAATAAAGAGTGTATACTATCTAGCGTTTGATTGGTAACCCTACAACTTATATTTTTTAACAGACCGAATCCTGCACAAGTCAAAAGAATAAGTTTAACTCACGTATCACACACTACCGTAATTAGCTTCAGAAGAGCCAATGTTCGCTGTGTAAACGTCCAGAGCAAATAAATAGTCATCTTTATTCAATTTTAAAACATCATTCTGTTTACGTAATTTTCAAATGATTGACAAAATGATGCTATACCTTGCAACACAGAACATTCATTCATTGTTACATTTCTGCTAACTTTTGAAATAACCAGATGATCTAGATCTAGAGTTCTGTTTTAAACTTTCAATGCCTATACTAATTTGTGGTATAAGGTCTTTAGTGTTTCCAAAATGTAGCCGAAACTGAATAGAGTTTTGAATAGATTGTTAAAGTGAATGAATGGTTGTATATAGCTTGTGGGGCGGTGGGGCGGCGGCGCTCGATACCGCACCTCCCTACGCGCCTAGGCGACTGCGCAGCGCGGTACCTCGCTGCTGTCCGTCGGCGCGCGCGCAGGCGCCGGCACCTCGCGCCGCCGGGCCTCGCGCGCCGCACGCATGCGCGAGCACGACTCGTTGCCCGACGACTCGGCGCCTATAAAACAAACAACCATAAATAATAGCAGCACATTACAATAACATTGCTGAGTAATGGTTCTCTTCTCGTGCAAAGAAAACAAGTCCTGGAAAGAATAAGGAACATTTTTGAGGGCGAAACACAAAAAAAAGTGCGACTAATTTTGCGTGATTGATATGTTTGACTACTTTTTTGTTCACAATTATTAATTGACTGTTAGGTTAGGTTAGGTAGGTGTCCACGGATGCAAGAGATAAGGCGACTAGTAGGATTCTTTCCAATAGTAGATCCTTATAGCGGACAAAACAGTAGCCAAACACACCTGTCACTTAAAATTTGTCGCAGACTTTTTGTTTGTCGCAGACTCGTGCACACTAAGTTTGTCGTTTGCGGCGGCCACCAAGTGGGATTGAATAAACGAGCTGATCTAGAGACTTTATATTAAGGTTCATCTTACATTCAAAATAAGTTCAAGTTCCCAGTTATGGTCTAGACTAGACTCTAGAACAAAAAAATTATCGACCTGACGGGGAGAAAAAGTATCTTTCGAGTTCGCTAAGAGTCTTTTTACACGCTTTATGACGAGTGTACCATCACTAACCGTCATCAGAGTAGTCGTCATAGCCGAAGGAGTCGTCGGAGAAGTAGAGCTCGTTGTGCGGGGGGCGCGGCGGGCGGGGCGCGCTCTCCTGCGGGCCGGGGAACGCCGCTGCCTCCGCGTCGCTGTCCGCCGCGTCCGTGTACTCGTCCGAGCTCGACTCTTCCTCGTCACTGTAAGTTTAGACAAGTACATTGGTGTTAATTTACATTTTTTTAAGTGAAAACTTGTGTAATTTTTGTGAACACAAATCATGGAAGTCGCGTGACCGTCACCTAACGTTTCGTAGCCCTCGTAGCCGATCCGCTACGGCGTAGCACCACTTAGGCGTGCGCGGGGCACAACCCGCAACAGATATAGATTACTTGGTTTTCACTTCTATCGACAGTCCCCCAAAGAATGCCCCGCATGTTTCTTTTGGCACACGACGTCACTTAGGCGAGGAATGACCATGCCTTTTCTGCAGTCAAACAGCGTTGATTTCAAATAGAAGGGTGCGGGCTATAGGCACGGACGTCTGATTCTGAGCTGGAAACGCATCTGTAATGTCTGGTTTTGGAAATGTCCACAGGCAGGTGAAAAATGCTATGAATTTAGTCTTTTACGATATCTGCGACAGTATACTGTGTGCATGCATACATAAACCCCCGCCTCATCCCTATTGTGGTAGGTAGAAATAACAGAACGTCACCATACCCCTACGATCCTTACATACGCCTTTCGCGCTGTCCACTGCAGGGACTTAAAAACACCTTCATAAAGGTTACAGAATTATAAGTGTTACATGTTGAATTGGTAACAGATTCAAATATGCAACACTTATAAATGTGTTAACCCAAAACACTTACAAAAGTGTAACCGTAACATATCTGTTACAGATTTAAAAGGTTTAACAGTGTTAATAAGTGTTTAACAGGTAAACTCAGCGCTGCCATTGGATAGCCGAAATCTAGTCGCAGTCTGTTGTAAAACTGGTTATTTCAGTTACACATATTAACACATAAATTGTTAGTTTAATTCGGTAACATTATTTGTATCTGTCGAGTAGGTAATGGAATTTAGTATGGGGCCGTTGAAATTTTTTTCGCGATTACGATGGGAGTTCCATGGAGAAAGTTGTTCAGTTCGATGGTCTGTGGCCCACCCTTTCATATGACTATACCCTTTCTGTTACACGTTGTATAAAAATGAATAACCTCAGTCCACCGGCACACGACGTCTCCGAGGCGAGGAAGTTCCGATCAGTCCACTCGTCCTCGTCGATCTCCCTCGCGCCGCTGTCGGACAGCTCGATGCTGATGCGCTCGGGCGTGGGGGGCGGCGGCGCACGCGCAGTCACCGCGTCCGGCACGCTCACGCCCGAGTGACGCAGGCACACCAGCCGGCTGCCGTACCGCTCCATTGTGTAGTTACTGTCATTGCAACGAACAATACGGGTGATAACTCACTAAAAATATATGATTCAAATCATTTATCAAATCATTTATTTCAATTAGACCATTACGGCACTTTTGAATGTCAAAAATACAAAAGTAAAACAAAGATACAGTCACAGTCACAAAGCATAATAACTTGAGAAAGTACCGTAGTTGCCCATTTCCTAGCGTATATCTCTATGGAGAAGAACGGGCAAGAAACTCCATGGACACTCTTTTCAATCAAATATTGTTACAAAATCTTGGTTACATCATTCATGTTGTGATTATACATATATATGAGAACGATGTAGAAAGACGTGCACATTAAGAGCGTCCAGAGAATAGATTAAATCAACTTAAAAATAAATAAATTAAAATTAACCGTGGCAGCTGAGAGTTGACCAGTTTCAATTGACAGCGCCCGTTTACGAACATGACGCATGTATCAGCACCATTCAACTCGACCATATTAAAGGGAATTAAATGACCCGACGCACCCGTCATCATCACCGAGACATTTGAGTGAGCAAGACATGCTCTCAGCCGCCATGTCAAGTCAAAAAAATAAAAAAAAGATAAGTAAATGTAAATGGTGGCTTTACAATGCATAAAACTAACACATGTGGTATGCAATTATATAATATTAAGAGATGGATTCTATACAATGCAAGGATATTTTTACAATCTTCTGGCAGCTTCCACAATAACTTGACTGGGAATCAATTACTTTGCTCCTATGGTTGTGGAGCAGGGCCGGCATTGAGCCAAGCATTTTTATCATTTAGTCCCTCAGTTAGATTATCGAAAAATATTAGATACGTGTTTTTGTTTTATCAAATAGATCGAACGCGTCAATGATCATGTATGGCGGTTTATGACGTCACTTTTAGGTAAAAAAGTACTCAAATGTGACGTCACGCGAGTTTTCGAAGCCCCGTACGTCTTAAGTTTTTGTTTACGTGAAAAAAGAGAAAATATATTATGCCCAATATTTTTTGGAAAACATTCCGACGGACTAAATAGTTTATTATTGCCATTTACTCTATTCATTCTCTTTGTCAGGGTATCATGACTAAAATAATTTGAAATAAGAATTATTAGCTCGTTGTCTATTGGTCGCAAGCGCGATTGTTGAGCAAAACGTGAAATTACGGGTTCAATTTGTAATTCAGGCAAAATGCAACCAGGAATATCACGGCAGCAACCGCGGAGTCTGAATTTGTAACTTAAATAATATTTAAGTTATATTTAAGCCCGTTATATTATAACGGGCTTAAGTATACTATTAGGTACTCTTCTGGCTAAACCTTTGAGGACGTGTTCTATATTGTGTAGCACGCCCGTAATCCCGCAGAATTGTGCCTATAGTACATATCGATATCCCTAGTCTCGTATAAAGACACAAGATGTGAAATCCGCTACTGACGGCCGCATATTTAACAGATACTCAAATAAGTGACATTCAGCCTTACGAAATGTTAAGTTTAGGAGCTGCTCACACGTTAAGCAGCCCTTACATTTTGAGTGAGGTTTCAGTATTCGGGGGTTATAGTAAGAAGAAGGCTCACCCCGGTCGCAGCACGGTCTTGCAGACGGCGCAGCGGAAGCAGGCGCGGTGCAGGTGCAGCCCGTCGGCCGTGACGCCCTCGGCCGCGAACACGCGCGTGCCGCACGCCGCGCACTGCATACCTGTGAACGCGGGACCGCGCCAGCTCTTCTTCGACTGCAAGAATGGACGAAACTGACCACACTTATTGGCTGAAGACGGTCGGATGGAGTTCAGACGAACAGACGTTTGACACATTTCGTCTCGTTGCGATTCGGACAACGGTAATAGAGTTTGGATTATGGATTTTTCGCAACGCGACGATGCAGCGATGACCAACCGGAATTATTGTGATGCGACAGAAAATTATTATTAGGAGCACGAGCGCGAATGACCTACGTCCGTTCTCGATTGAAGTAAAACAAACTATGAAGTACTAAGTGACTAAATCAAGTGCGATCACTACCTTAACATAGAAAGGGTCACTAGAACTTTGTCATAGAAAAAATATATAATTGCAGAAATTGTTAAGTTCTTAGTTGAATGTTTAATGTAAGTACCAAATTTAACGACGTATTTGCATTTAGTTTGAAGCGTCAGGAAAATCAATTGTTGAGTAAATTGATTAAAACACAATTTGTTTTTCGTTGACAACTAACACAATTTGATAAACACTCATAAATACTATGTCAAAATATAAATTAATACATACATCTTCCTTCGGTGTTTCTTTCGGCGGCGTTTTCGATTGTTCGGCTTCGGGTTCTTTTTTCACGAATTTCGTCGCTAGATTCGCAACCTACAAAATTAAAACATACAGGTTCAAATTTCTGAAAACTTTGACCGAAAACTGCTATTACTTAATGGCAGATCAAACTGATACAGTAACATGCTTCAAACTGATACAGTAACATGTAGTTACGAACCTTCTTAGTGCCCTGATCAGGCCTTCCAGAGTCTTTTAGTTTCTGGTCTAGCTTGTGCAAGGTCTCGTCGATCTCCACCCACTTCTCCTCATTACCTTCCCCTTCTTTCAATTTACGCTGGCGACCCAAAAACTGGAACAAAATCACAGATTTTTTATGTAATATAGCCATGAATAATAATTAACAAAATAAAAAAGTAAACAAAAAACGACTTATGTCAAAGGAAAACTGTTGGGATAACGCGAATGCGAATGGACCGGATTCATGAGCTGTTCCTCCCAGCAAATAAATATTCCGAATTAAGGAAATGCAACGCAACTATGTATATTTGAAGCGTGCAACAAACCCGAAAGGGATCATAGGTTGTGATCCAGAATATTCTAGAAGTAACGAACATCTCCCACTCACCTGTTCTCTATCCCACTTTGGCACTCGTTCGGCAGTTTTCGGCTCGGGCCTACCGAGTCGATTCTCCTGGATTTTTCGTTCTATCTCCTTCATATTCCAGTCGTCTCTCTCTATCTTGCCGACGGATCGCATGAGGTCTTTCGGTTTGGAAGATGGGCGTGGTGTGGCTGTAGAAGAGTTTGCGTTGGTGCCGCTGAGCTCGGCGGCTAGGCGAGCCACTCGGGCGCCCCCGCCAGCCGTTCGGCCACCTCCGCCAACGATTCGGCCCTCCTCCTATTGGTGGAATTTAGAGTTGTAGTATTGCGATTGGTTGGTTTGAATGTTAGTTAGATAGACGGAAATAACGGTCAATATTCCATAAACATGTACTATGAAACTAAATACGATGGCTACTTGTTTTTTTTTACGGTTTTTATGTTGTTAAGAATAAAGATGTAACCCTTTTCTTTCATAAGGGGTGCTACACACGTCGAATTGGCAGTATTTGAGAAACAGAAACTGAACCGATGAACACACATGTTTTTTTAGATTTTCATTCCGGTCCGACGCCGTTCTAAGCAGTGTGACTTTTTCCAAAACGTAAATCACGGATCGTGGATACGTGATGGTTTGTGTAGCACCCCTAAGACTTCTATTAAACTACTTAAAAAAGTAACATTTATACACATTCGTAAGATCACTTATGAATTTGAGTAATGCTTGGTTTCGCTTTCAGAAACCAAGGGTTTGTGACAAATTAAATTATTAGCCTTCAGACAACACATTTCAGTTAGTTAAAAAACACGGTGTACACTTAAAACACACAGTGGAACGTTAATATACCAGGGCACTATTTCACCAGCATTTTGTCAAATTACTGCGTCTAGTACGCGAGAATTTACTCGCCGGTAAAGAGAATGATCGATACTTAGGTGAGACTGTTCAGACGATTATAGCACTCATATGTTTATCTCGAGTACAATAAACATAGTACATTCTTCAATAGTTTCTAAAGCTGGAGTAATATCACCCTCAACATGCACACACAATTGACTAAGTAATTATCCTAATGTAAGTTTAAAAACGTTATTAGTTGTAGTCTTTCATCTCCATCGATGTTTTGTTTAAAAACGTGCGTGTTATCTTATTGATCGAAGAGTAGTCGAGAGCGATTGAGAGTGGCACCTAATAACAGTTCAATACAACTACGCAGTAGTACGATTATTTACAAGTTTAGCGTAACGTAGACTTTTCTCATATTTAATGTAAATTTGAATCACAAAGCTCCTAAACTATCGCTGTAATGAGTCTCTCAACCGCTCAGACCGCAAACACCAACATCCCTTCAAACGCAGCATTCCATGCGACACACAACGGCAATCGCCTCACATAGTGCTGCAGCTTCTTCTCCAGCTTCTTCACTCGCTCGTCGAAGTCGGGCGCGCTGGCGCGGTACTGCTGCAGCCCGTAGTCGTTCTCCAGGTCGGCCGACGGCGCGAAGTCCAAACGAGGCTCCGCAGCTAACATCTGCAGACTCTTCTCAAACCGCTGCTTCATTATCTCCCTCGCGGCTTTCCGACGACCCGTTTTAGGTCTCTTGGACTCTGCGGTTCTCTTCTGCATCATGTCTGACACGCGCTGCATCCTGAACGTCATCTCGTCGCTGTTCCGTCGCTGAGGGATCTCCGCTTGACGTTGCTTGTGCTCCTGGCGCAGCCCTTGCCCCTGCTGGATGAGCTCCACGACCTTCTGGCGACGTTCTGCCATCTCGGGATTGCCTACTATTTCTCTCTTGTATCTGTCCGGACTTGGCGTGTCTCGTCGCTTGCCTTCAATGATCTCAGTCATACGTTGCAAGCGTAAAGCCATTTCGGGGTTCGTGATGGAGCCGGAGCGTATGGACCTGGACTCGGGGCTCGGAGTGTGGCGGCGTTTGTGACCCTCAAACAACTGCGCAATGCGCTTAGTATTCGCAACTTCAGACGATCCGATCGAGTTAGATCTCTTGTACGGCAGTTTCCCATCGGGACTCTGCGAGTGTCGGAGCCTTTGACTGTCTATGACATCTGACAGCCGCCTACCTTTCTGCGGCAGCGGGCTTTCTGAAGACCTGATGAATTTATTTCCATTGTCTATGGATGAAGACCTCGGATAAAGCGGTTTCTTAGCACTGTCGGTGGACGGCGACCTGCTGAATGTGTTACTGGGTTCCACTTTGACGACAGTGGCGTCGGTGTCGGCTGAGTCGTCGAACATATCGGAGAAGTCGGGGATGCGCATACTGTTGACATCGAGCCCCTTCAGGCGGCGCGGAGGTTTAACAGGTTTGGATTTTTCTTCTTGGAAGAAATGAGCTAACTGCTGGGGCTCCTGTACCCTGGTCTTAGAGGATCCCTGGAGTAGATGTGCGAGGGACTGCCGGAGGACCGCGGGGTCCGGCGACTCGTCCGGCTCGAGGAGAGCTAGGATCTGTTCCTGTAAGTCTTTCTGTTTGTCTGTATGTGTGTGCTGGTCTGCAGCGGCGTCGTGGCCCTCGATGAGGCGCGCGAGCTGCGTGATGTCGTTAAGGTCTAGTTTGCCGATCTTTTTGCGGATGTACTCGGCGGGGTCGGTACTTACTTGAGGAGGACGCACTGAGCGGCGTTTCTTTCTGTAGCTCGAGTGGGATTTGTCGGCGTCGGCCGCGTCTGCAGGAGATAATACACTTATATAATGAAGTTTTCAAAATAAGCACTTCGAACTTTAGATTTGCACCATGAAAAAGTGTTTCAATATTTAACCAGTGAATTTAACATATTTAGTTTGCAACAAAGTTACATAGTATATCGAAATCGAACACTAGGTAACTGAAACTATTTCTATGCAACCTTGACACTGTAACATTAGCGACAGGGCTGGCATGTCGAACACTCGTAAACAATGTACACAAAAAAATACAAAGTACAAGGAGAATAACAGACACGCTACCTTTAACATCGGCAATCAGCGATGTGACTTTCGTATCGCATTTATTAAAATCTCGTAAAATATATCTTCATAATATTAATTAAATTATTTAACAAAAGAATACTGAAATATTTCGTTGACCTTAAATCGGTAATTGCCGATACTAAAAGTATGGTGTCTGTCAAGTGAATACTTACTTGTATATACAGAGACGGGGTGTTCTATGTTGCGAACGTGTTTCTCTTTCTGCATGCTCTGTTTGATCTAATAACATACAGCGGAATATTACATAACATTGTTTCAATTCAACTGAGCTCTCATTGCCCTACTGGCTACTTTCCTATCCCTGTTAGTGAACTATGTCATCGGCGCCAAATCTGCTTGAGCCGGTCAGGAAAAAGTGATGAAGCGTTCGGACCAGGTGACTCGACCGACACCACGTCAGTTTATTTGTTTTATTGGATTGACAAAAGAATCGTTCTGTTAAAAGTGTTTTTATTTGTACAGTCAAACAGGTCTTCTGGGCTATGTAAGAAACTGGGAATGTAAAGTGTTTAAATTGTTGTGTCATATTTATAGTTAAAGGGAATAAAATAAAAAATAATAGGCGAATGTTTTATTTTGTAACTTCCCTTAGTCTAACTTATATTCAATTATAGTAATATGGCAGTGGCTTAAATAAATAAATAAATATAAATAAATATTGCTGGACATTACACACAGCACCATCTAGTGCCACACTAAGCAAGGCTTGTGTCGTGGTCACCAGACAGTTGATATACTACATGTATACTTTTTGTTTGTAAATACATACTTATTATACATATAAAAATCCATGACTCGGAATGTCCATGCTCATCACACAAACATTTGCTCCTACCGGGATTCGAACCCGGGACCCTAAGAACGTAAGGCAGCCTGAGTACCGCTGCGCCATTCGGGTCGTCAAATAAATAAATAAATCATTAATTTATAGGAACATAGCTTAATAAGTAAGGCGGACACATAATAAGTAAGGTCCTAATTTTGATTCTAATGGGATCTCACTCCGACATATAGGAACATTTATACTAGTACTGAAATGGCCATTTAAAACAGTACATGCGAGTTTTAAGAACAGAATATTATGAGTGAACCTGAAATTAAACTTTTCCTTTGAATAGGGCAAATTACAAAAAACCGAATTAGTTCGTCAAAAAATATTTGACCCGTATTTTTTCTTTTATTACGTAAACCAAAATTGACTAAGAAGATCTGGGGGTCTAAAATGACCGCTTTAGCAGAACATTGTCAAAAGTGAACTTTACGATAATAACAATAAAGTCCATTTTATGTATTTAATTTTTTCAAGGTGATTCATATTATGTTCTGCTAAAGCGTCCATCCTAGGCCCGCAGATGCTTTTAAAATTCTCAATACGTCATGCCGTGGTATAATTTTTGCATTCTGACGTCACGAGCCCCCACTCGCGAGTTTCTCAATGATAATAGATTTTCAAAACAAAAAATACGTGTCCACTATTTTCCAGTTCTCCAACTGACGGACTAAATAGATTTACAATTAATTGTTGGTGGAAACTAGCATATGGTCGTTAAAACTCGATATACTATATTCAAGGCCAGTTACCGTACTGTTGTCAAAAATACGGTCAGTCTAAGTTTAGTTCAAACCTTTCGTTTATTTTAAAATTAGCTGTACCTACTAAATGGGCAAAACGTATGAAACAGTTCAAAGCATTTCCCTCGAACAGCTAAAAAGTATCTATATAGTTTACCAACTATCTGTTGTCCACGACACAAGCCTCGTTGCTTAGTGTGGCACTAGATGGCGCTGTGTGTAATGCCCAGCGATATTTATTATTATTATTTCAACATTTTGGGATCAAAAATACAATATTCCCCGCCACGAGAATCTATCATTTTTGTAAATAAAATTAATCAGCAACAAATAATCCCAAATTTCATGAACTCAAATTCTCATTCGTGTAGTACGAAACTTACGAGCAAATCACATGGTTGGGTCATATTTTTGCGATATAAGGTGAGTGTTACTGGAACGCATTTGACTTCATGGAACGTGAACATTTGGACCGCTATTTTTTAAAGCAAGGTCTCGCTGACGCCGTAATTTTTTATTACTTGTTCCAAAGGTTGCGAACCAGGGCCTCAATTCTGCTATTACAATAGTGTCACAGTGGTCTTTGATTGATTTCATAATTGTTGATGAATGACAATGGGATCTCCATAGCCATTTTGCTTAAAGTTCGTAATCTGCTAAATTCACCATAGTGGTTCGATCAATGGTCTCGTAATTGTGTTCGAATGACATTATTTACATTATTTTTACACAATAGAAATGATTTTCGAAAATAAACTATGTGTAACGTGGATAAATGTGCAACTATTCAACTCATTGTATCTGTTTAGCTGTCAAAGTCAAATGTGACATTTCTACTTTATGTTTATCTGTTTTTATTTCTAGCGGCCGGTGTTTTGATTTATTTACTTACAAGTGTTTTAATAGTTATTTGTTAAACGAGAGTGCAAAGTTGTTTTTTAACCGCGTGCTCAATCTTCAAAAAGAGCACGAGGTGAAAAATCTTTGCACTCGAGTGCAACACGTAACTTTTCATCCCACCTCAGCGAGGAAATGAATAAACGCAAAAAAAAATGCGCATTGTTAACAAATTCAGTTCATTCTGTTGGCGTCAAATAAATTTCCTCGTCGCTAAATAATGAGTGGTCATTTTAGGTTTTTCACTTGTTTTCAAGTTGGATTCGTTGTTTTTAAGGTGTTAACAATATGACGTGATAACAAAATGGCGCGCCCAAAACATATTAAAACAGTACGCCAAGAAGGTTCCGAGTCTGAGTTCTTAACAAATAAAAAAAAATGTATGATAAATTCGGCACCATAGAGGTAGAAGTAAATAGGTGTAATGATGTTTTGAATTCACATGCTTAGTGCACACGATGTTCTAAATTCAAATTTACTTTAGCCTCAAGACGATAAAAACGGCTTTTGCACTCAGATATCGAAGAGCAAAAATACTCTTTCCGAGATGGGGGGACAAAATTATCTTTATTAAAGAAACCTATATTGATTGCAATATAAAATAGTGCTAATTGAGCAAATTTCCGCTCTAATTCTCAAACGAACTGTCAAAATGTTGGCAGATTACCGCGTAAGTCAGTCATTCATTTGTCATTATGTACGAGACTACTATTATAAGCTATTTCTTTCAATGCAATGTCCGTGATTGTTCATTGGATAGTCATAATGACGCCATGATGTTAGTAGATCACCAAACTTTCCAAATGAACAATTTTGAGATTACTGAGAGACTATCGTGACACTATTGGAATAGCAGAATCGGGGCCCAGAATGTGTGTTAACAAAAAATATAGCTTCTCCTGGCGGGGCCTATAAGGTGATGGATTGAACTGATGCTAGATTGACAGAGCACCGATCAGCGGCACATTACGCCAGACACACTATTACCTGATCGAAGACGTCGGTCTCGTGCACCACGTGCGGCACCTCGCCCTTGAACGCGTTGTACACGCGCGTCAGGTACGTGCGCAGCTTAGCGTCGGGCACGTCGCGCAGAGTCCCGCCCGACGAGAACGGGACTATGCCTGCTCAACATATGGGATCGTTTACCTTTGTGGGCCTGGCTTCTAACAGTTGTATTATTGGGGTGAGCAGATACACAAGAAAGCGACTAGAGCTACGTATACAGGGTGTAAACAGACTGGAAGCCTTCAACCAAGCATTATGTACATCAAACTAAGTAACTTGACGCAAAAATTCTAATGAATATGAAATAACACGTTTTATGTTAGGACGATCAATGTATCGCACTTAAAACATTGTGTTCAAACAGTGTGCACGGAGGTGTCTATAGTTAAAATCTCAAAATGAAAAATATGTATTAAAAAAAAAGGAAACATTAAATTTGTAACTTTAACCCTCAATATTTCCGTAACTAGAAAGTTTCCAGGTATGGTCTAGAACTAAAAAATATCAAAATGACGGGGACCACATGTGCCCTTCTGTTTTATGAATGGTCTTATTACACCTGTTATTATTGTAAGGGGAATTTCCATATTTACAGTCATTCGTACTGTAAGGAACGGAGCACACGAAACGTATTAAGCACCATATCTTAGTTCATCATCTGCTTTTTCTCAACTATGTTTGGTTCGGCTTCCAGTCTAACCTGATGCAGCTGAATACCAGTATTTTACTTGAAACGACTGCACCATCTCTAGAGTTATAAACACTTTTGCTATGCGGTATGGGTGTCAAATTAAAGACGCATTTTGTTGGTATGCTCGCGGATGTTCACTTACGGCCGTTTTCCATAACTTACTAACGTATAACTGTTGGTTAATGTGCCTTATTCTGTAGCTATCGTTGTTTCTATAATCAAAGAATATCCTATCCGTGTCACCAACCTGTTTCTTGATTCATAGAAAAACCGAAGAAAGCGTTTCTGTAACGTTTTTTTCTAACCGTCCAGTCAGCATAATGTCAAAGACAGAGATACCGAAACCGGCTAGTAAGTTATGGAAAATGGCCATAAGAGGACTATTACGTTTGTCCATACGTGGATAGGCTTGCTTATAAGTGTCTCACCGAACTCCTGCTGCAGGATGTGGTAGACGGCTCGCGGCACGGTGGCGGCCGGCAGCAGATCGGGCCGGTAGCGGCGCAGCAGCTGCGTCAGCGCCGCCGGGCTTGAGGCCGCGCGGATGCCCGGCTCGGACCACGCAACCCATGACACCAGCGCTTCTTCTGGCACCTCCGCTTCTGTGCAACAACCGTGTTACTAACTTACACTTACTTCGCTCACGTTATTTTCGAAAATGATACCACTGGAACATTTTTCAGTACAGAGTGATAAAAACCGTCGACAAAGCATTCGGTACATCAAAACTAAGTTACTGAGCTTTGGTTAATGCAAAGTAATTATTTTCTCAATATTCCACTTTTTGAATACTTTTTACAGTCAACAGCAAAAGTAGATGATCAAAGCCAGAAATTCAATACTAATGAACGGAGTTCGCGAAAGAACTGTGTGGCGTCGAAATGTTTCAAAAGTATGTGATTGTAAATTATACCAAACATTGACTACTAGTACAGTTACCATATATCTATCTATACTTCACTCATGAAACATACTCACTTATACACATGACTCTACAACTTCTGCAATATTATATGTTTCAGTTATCCTTTGTTTTTATTTTGTTTGTTAAGTTACTTTTCATCCCATCTATTCGAAAAAGACGACTTGGTTCGCCTTTAAGTGCACCCAAAGGTGGTGTTTTCTATAAGAAACTTTTAGCGGGCAGTAATGAGTTTTTAATCCTCTTTATAAGTGCGCCGCAATTATCTTTGCCGCGCACTTTTTGAATTTGGAACATCTTGTGTTCAGCGCCCAAGAAATCGAACGCAAATATTGTTTGAATAAAGACTGGCTGGTGCGACGGCCCATAGTAGCGCCGCGCGCCGGCTGAATACAAAAAAAAAAAGAAATAAAATTAAAAACGCGCGAACTATATAGCCCGCGTTTTCGTCAATTTTCACGGATTGATAGAAATTCATGATTTTGTTTTGAAAAATGAGTTCTTCAAGTGACAGTGAAAGTATAGAATTAACTCCTGATAGTATTAGAACTGACGCAAGAAATGTGATGGATAATCTACTACCTGCAAAATGCCGGGAGAAATATATGAAAGCTTATGGTAATTTTATTGAATGGAGAAATTCAAGAGGCGCCAAGAATTTTTCAGAATCTGTGTTTTTGGCCTACTTCCAGTACTTAGCCAAAACTAAACAACCTTCCACACTTTGGAGTACCTACTCAATGCTAAAATCAACAGTCAGTTCTAATAACGACGTAAAACTGGACACATATTCGAAATTAATAGCGTATCTGAAGAGGATGTCTGATGGATTTAAACCTAAAAAATCCAAAGTGTTCTCAGTCAAAAACGTGGAGACTTTCCTTAATGAGGCACCCGACAACATCTTTCTTGCCGTAAAAGTAACCCAAGCAGCAAAATGTGGTCTAGTAATTGTCCTGGAACCACCATTTCATTAGGATTATAGTGGAATAGTAAGCAATTATAACCACGGAAAAGGGCCCAATATATAAGCGTATTTTAACTAATTAAATATTTATAGTAGACTTGGTGAACACCACTTTGACCAATAACGACCTTATAGTTAGACTATGTAAAACTATTTGCTCCCGCAAAGCCAACTACCAGCGCATAATGGAACCAAACAGGACAATAACGACCTTTTTTTTTTTTTTTTTTTTTTTTGGATGGGAAATCATCAAATGACTTCTCCCACTCTGGGCGGAGCGGGAGGGAGTGTCAGACTCTTACTGACTAAAACCCATCCATGTTCCTTCCTCGCCCTTTATGTTCCGGGGCCGCGGTATCTCTTTCGAACAGGCCCGCAACCCCGGCAGGCTTCGGCCCTTGCGGGCCCCTCTCGTTTTGCTGACATCTCTTTGAGGCGCGCGTGGAACACGAACGCGCCGTCGACACGGCCTGTCGTCGTCGTTAGACGGCCGGACGGCTAGCTAGCCCATAGCCAGCCGTCCACAGGCCCGCATCTACGGTGGCCGGTAGCCACCACGTGGCCCCCGACGCCCGTTGCGTCTCCCGCGGCGGCCGGGAAGAGAGGATCTCTCCCTCTCTCGTTCCGCCACCTCCTTCGCTAGCATGACTGCTTCGCAGAAGGAGGCGACGGCTTCCCATTCCGTCTCGCTCCGGACCATGGATTGAACCAGGGCCGGACGCGAGAGGTCGCCGCCGCCGATCGCCGCCACGAGGACACGGCGGAGCTCCGCCCACGCAGGGCAGACTTCCACCGTGTGCTCCACCGTGTCCTCCGGTCGATCCTCGCAGTGGAGACACCCGGGCGATTCCTCCCGCCCGATTCGGTGCAGGTACCTCCCGAAACATCCGTGTCCGGTGAGGACCTGCGTCAGGCGGAAGGTGAGGACGCCGTGGCGCCTCTCCAGCCACTCCTCAAAGAGGGGACTTACCGCCACTATCGTGGCGTGCCCTGCACGGGGTTGCGACAGTCGCTCTCTCCATGTCGCCATGAGATCGCGCCGGAGGTCAGCCTTATAGTTGGACTACGTAGAACTACTTGTTCCTGCGAAGCCAACTACCAGCGCTTAATGGATCCAAACACGACAATAACGTACACGGTGAATCTCTTACAAGCTCATACAAAGTGTTGTGAATTGGTGAATGTTGCTGCGCACATTTGTAAGGATTCATATTGATAAAGGAGAAAAATTTCTTACTATAAATATTATCTAGAATATCAATTATGAGTAGTGTTAGTAACAATAAGTCGAGATGTATAGTTTGAATGTGCATGGCGCACGTATATTTTCGGTGAAGTATAATAAGATTTTTATCAAAATTTTTACACGCCCCTTGAAATTAGCGTTTCCATTAAGTTAAATTTTAAAATAATGTTAGTTTTAGTAAGACATACAACGATAAGTCGCCATTTTGACAAAGTTGGCTTTCCCAAATACATTAACAAACCATTATAGGCGTATTTTGTTTTAAAATGGTAAATATCAGAACCATTGCTTGGCCATATTGTTTGGAATTAGAGTTCCGCAAATATTTCTATAACCGGACGGTTATTTTATATTGCTATTAGGAAGCTATGTTTTATTTTTTATGTTTTTGTTTAGGTGTCAGCATTGAAAATGGTCATGTTTCTGGACGTCGATCGCTTTTTAACTAAAAAGAATTTTCGAGCTTTAAAAACCTTAATGTGGCCTTGGACCGAACACACTTTTTGTTGTCTCACAAATGTCGTGGTTGTAACCATAAAGTTTCAAAAAATCTTGCAAGACGGCCACGACACTTCGTTCTGAATAATGAACACTTAAGATCATTGTTAAAAGAAGATAATTTCTGGTGTGAAAAATGCTGCTCAGTTTATGACCACTTCACCAGTGACGAATGTAAACTTGGTAACTTACTCAATAGTCCCTAATTTCTGTCAGTTGATATTTAATTTCTCTGGCTTCTCTGTACCTATACTTACAAGTTATTGATTTCTAGGGTATATTAAAATGAAATAGGTACTTATAGATTTCAAAATATTTATTATGTACAATATACACTTGAGGAAAATGTCGTGAAAAATGTTTTGAGTATGAATGTGGATGGGTATTTGAGTAGAGGAAGACCAAAGAAACGATGGATGGACTTTCTTTATTAGTGTCAAGAAGTGTGCGGGCATCCTTAGGCAGGACATTTTCAATCTTCTTATTCAAAATTTCTAATAATGAATTTAATGCCACATGTCGTATATTGTATTCTACAGCCCATTTTCTAAGATCACTATGTAGTTGAAAATTGGAATAGTCTTCAGTGTCGCTTTCATCTTCGTGCACAGGTTCCTCACTAATACAATCTTCTAAGTCTCATCGCTTTTTATCGATAAAATGTCGTTTTGTGCAGAATGATTAATATAATCATTCTGTCTAAAATTTTCAGAGTAACTATTTTGTACGGAACCTTCTCCAATTTCTACGATTCGTTCTTCGCCAGATACAAAGCTAGAACCCGACACCTGAATTATTTGTTTATAAGTTTTCTGCACTTTTCGTTTGTAATAACCACTTCTTTTTAGCCGTTTCCATTTATTTAGATCCATTTTTGAAAGAAAAGTAAATAGAACACCACGTCGGCAACGAATACGACACAACAAAATCAAAATGTCCGTACTGTTATAGTCTAACAGCATTTGCAAGACCATTATAAACCAATGTATTCTTGTACAGGACACCACGGATATAGTTTTGGATACTAAGTATTTTATATTAAACCTTTATAATCGTGTTAAGATTATAACAATATTGGTTTATACCACTATAAAACCGCTCCATTTTACTTATAATTGTTCTGTAAAGTGAATTTATAAACACTTATAAAACCAAGTAATAAATGCAAATAGTTTCCAATATGTTTGGTTCTGTTTATCACTCTTATTGTCGTACTTTACTTAAAGTAGTTCTATAATGCTTCTTGTTAGCAGTTATAAGTATAGCTTACTAGTTTATCTACTCTTGAGTGCATTTACACCCTGGTGACACTTTTATAGGTCACCCAAGCTTATATTGCACCCTTAATTTCGACCTATAAGTAATTATAAGTTAATGTATAAGATCAGATATACTTTAAGGCCCAACTAACTCCATGCATACAATTATAAGCGTGGCAGCGAATTCTAGAACCGTTAAGAGAACATTATAAGTGCTGGAGGCCTATAACATCTGCACTCTAGGATAATTTTGCTGCTTGGGAAGTAACTATGTATGTATATATGGTGGATTAGTAAAGTATAACCAGTGTTTTAAAATGCGCATTTTATTGTAACCTGTACTTCGATAGATAGGTACTTGTCTTATTCACATTCGGTTTTGTTACAGGTGGCTTTAATTTTCGGAGTACATGGAGCTTGTCGTGGCAATGAACTTTTAAAAATAACTGTTGATGATGTCGAAAATCACTCGGATAATTTACTGTTAGTAAAGCTGACAGACACAAAAACAAAAATTGACCGATCCTTCGTAATCCGAGGAGAATACAAAACTATTGTACAGAAATACCTGGACCTGCGTCCTGCTGATATAAAGACCAATCGGTTTTTCATCCGTTATCAAAATGGCAAGTGCTTCAAACAAGTTATGGGAAAAAATAAAATTTCTTACATGCCACAAGAAATCGCTACTTATTTGAAGTTACCAGATATCAAGCTATATACAGGACATTGTTTTCGTCGCACTTCTGCTACCCTGTTGGCAGATTCTGGAGCGGACTTAACTGTTCTCAAGCGACATGGAGGATGGAAGTCGAGTGCTGTAGCAGAGGGATATATAGAAGATTCCATTGAGAACAAGGCGAAAACATGTGAACGCATCGTGGAAAACATTAAATTGCAAACTTCAGTTAATCCATCCATGCCACTGTCGCCGCGCCCATCTACATCCAAACAAAGAGATTCACCGTCACATTTTCCTCAAAATGAGCCACATTCTGACATTATTTCAAACACGCAGAATAAAATTAAATCTACAACAATCTCTATTCCTAATAAAACTGTAACAATTAATTTTCAAAATTGTGAAAATGTCTCAAATGTAAATATAAGTTTTTAGTTGTTTTATTATTAGATACTACTTAATTTCAATTTAGTTGTTACTCTGTTTCATTAAATATCAATATTACAATAAAATATGAGGCGCCTTTTATTTTCTCATAGTGGGTGATGAAAAGTAGAGTGTATCACTCGGGCGCAAAATATATTTTTGGCTCGGGCGACGTACTTTGAATCCCTCGCTACGTTCAGGATTCTACTAAAGAATCCCTCGCTACGCTCGGGATTCTACTCTAGAATCCCTCACTTCGCTCTGGATTCAAAAAAGCGCCCTCGCCGTAAAAATATTATTTTGCTCCCTTATGATACAATCTACTATTTAATTTGGGTACTCGTATTGTTGATTCATACTCTCACACGTTTCTGTATAAAAGCTAATTCTATCCTGGCTAACCTACATCAGGCACAAGTCTCTCACAACAGTTGTATATAGCTTATGACTTTATTTTGTACACTTTAACTTTATGTCAACTTTGTGAAGAGAAAATAAATGATTGATTGATTGATTGAGATATATTTGTGATAAGTGTTGACCCCAAAAGTTATAAACTCAATTCACATCAGAACTAAGAAGTGAAAAAAAAAAAACAAAACTAGTGAATAGGTAAAAACAAAAATGAAATGATGAAACTGTGGCCACGTAATAATGAGGCAAATAATTCATCCTTATTTATTTTTTTAACTATTCCAGTAATTAACCGACTTCAAAAAGGAGGAGGTTCTCAATTCGTCGGAACCTTTTCTATTTTATTACGATGGTTTAATTGGTTGGTGCAACTGAACTCAAGACATTTATTTCAAACAGACCATTTATCGATATTTGAATCGTCAAAAACATGAATAAGGTGAAGTCAGAGTCCAGCCACGAAGCACAATAACCGTGAGACAACTGTAGTTGTAAGTACGGTGGAACAAGGTATTTGGTATACATTTTACAATGTAATTAGTGGGTTAAACTGTAAATCAAATAGCTTCTTTGACCGTACATTCGAAAGCGTATAGCGTGGTTGCTTCGTAGTTATGTTAGTACTGACCCCTTCGCCTCTTCCGAGCCGTCGGCGCGGCGTCTAGGGGCAGAGGCTCGTCGGAGTTGTAGAACGCCGTCACCCGGTGCGGCGACACCGCGGTCCGGTTCAGGTTCGGGTACCGCGTACCCGGGTCCAAGGTGTAGGCGCCGAAGTCGCGGTGAAGGTTCTCGGGAGTCGTTTGCGCTGAAAACAATATAACATAACATTAGACATTTTCCCAGAAAGGTTAGGGAGATGCGACCACTTTTTCCTTGCTATGTTCACAAGTCTCATGTAATATGGAGCGAGGCCATTACCATCAACCAGGGTGCCAATTCTGTAACTTAACGTTAAGCAACACGCCATTGGCACTCTATGTCGATAGAGTGCCAATGGCGTGTTGCTTAACGTTACACGCAACAGACAGTATGTTGCCACTGTTGCAAATTTGGTATTCTGCAAAAACTTCAATGGCGTTTCAGCGGTGTCTCAGTAGTGTGTCGATAGTGTGGCAGTGCGATAAACACAACTGTCTAGGTAATACACTTAAAATATTTACAGACTACCGTAACTTTGGCCATCATGATGACATTGACAGATTATAGTGGAGCAGAATACCAATTATTACAATAGTCCTTCTATGGTGTTTCAATGGCACTACAGTCGTAAGTCAATGACCATAAAAAAATGTAGAATACCAAATGTCAATAGCCTACTGACACACTACCGACACACTATAGACAAGTTGGTTATTTTACGGAATTGGGCCCCTGGCTGAGAGACTTCGGGCTGCTACAATAGTTAAACAATGGCGTCTGACCGCTACGGTCAGGCTTGACATATCAAGGGATAACACGCTTAAACATCCTTTTTTTCTTAAGTTAGTTGAAGTACGAGTACGGAGCTCGTGGCTAAATAATATTAGCCGCTCGGGTCGATCTGGATACAGACATCCAGATCGACCCGAGCGGTTAGTGGGATAGAGTAGGGATGGGTGACCACTAATTTTTTTTTAGGATGGCGACAAATGATTTCTCCCATTCTGGGCGGAGCGGGAGGGAGTGTCAGACTTTTACTGACTAGAACCCATCCATGTTCCTTCCTCGCCCTTTATGTTCCGGGGCCGCGGTATCTCTTTCGAACAGGCCCGCAACCCATGGGTGACAACCCTTACTTACCGAGTTTACTCCGTCCCTCGGAAAGCACATTAAGTTGTTGGTCCCGGCTGTCATTTGTCCATCTTTGACAGTCGTCACAGGTAGTCAGTGGCCCAAAAAGTCTGACACCAGTCTTACCAAGTGGTATCGTATTTCGCAATATTAACTGGGTTGTGGAGGTCAGATAGGCAGTCGCTCCATGTAAAATACTGGTATTCAGCTGCATCCGGTTAGACTGGAAGTCGACCCCAATATAGTTGGGAAAAGGCTAGGCAGATGAGTTGAAATACGAGTATAACAAAGTTTCAAAAGGTTTCTTAACTATCAAGAAATTACCATCATCAACTCGGTAAACACGTAAGAGGTTTAAAAACCTTCTGTTTTAGTTATCCCAAAATCTTACCCCATAATGTTATTTTGGTAGTGAACCCTTAATATAGGTTGCCATATTTTTGTATACAATTGCGCAACGAGCTTGTTCCTAAGTTCTCTTGAACGTCATGATATTTCTAAACACAACGAAAGTTTAAAAAATATGACGAAATCATAAAACTGTTTGAGAAACTGTTACGCGATGACTGCAAAGCGTCAATCCTTCGGATAAGTTTTATTATTACTTCATTCCTTGAAACTTCAGCTAAAATAAGCTTCTCATGAACGTCAATGGAAGTAAAAGTGTTGCACAACTCGTGCCCACTCTCACTTATATGGTTTTTGTAAAGTAGGGTTGCGAAACGTTTCACCCTCTACTTTAACCGACTTCCAAAAAGGAGGAGGTTTCGTTTAACTTCGTCGTTTATGAACCGATTTTGATGTTTTTTTTTGTGTTGGAACAGAAATAACCCAAGGGTGGTACCAAGATAAAGAAATCAAGATCTGATGTTGACATCCCAGAAAATCGAGTGGAACCTTAGAAAATCGTAGTGGCGACTAGTGCGCTGGTTAATTTTTCAAAGTATTTGAAAGCACACAACTTAATGAAGCCCTGAAGTCGATCTGATGATGGAGCTGAAAGAAACTCGAGGGAACTCCTCAACGATTTACAGCAATTATCTGGTGGTTGCGCTTGATTAATTTGTTTTGATGAGAACTTTACACCTAGATGAGTTGTGATTAGGGGTCTGATGAAGAAGAAGGAAACTTCACAAAATTAGAAAAAAACACGATACATTTTTTGGGTTCCCCATACTTTGAACTGAAACTAAATTTTTTTTTCATCAAATTCATAGGTCCGGTATCTATGAATGAATAGAGAATGATATTGAGGTTTCTAAATTTTTTTTTTTCTAAACTGCATAGTTTGCGCGAGAGACACTTCCAAAGTGGTAAAATGTGTATGTGTGTCCCTGTAAATTCTAAAATAAGAGGATGATAAAACTAAAAAAAATACACGTTATACAATACCATGTAAACTTCCACCAAACCTTGGTTTGAACGAGATCTATAATAGTAATTAGTTTTTTTTATACGTCATAAATCGTAAGATCCAAATTTTTATATTATGTTACTTGCTGCTACGGAACCCTTCATGGACGAGTCCGACTTGCACTTGGCGGCTTTTTGTTTTGTCTTGCGTACACCGTATGTACATCGTATGATTTCCCGCTCGCACGAACCGTCTTCCCACGAAGGAAAATAGACGCAACAAGGACCTAATGCAGCACCTTTATTCATTACCTGGGGGTCTTTTATATGTGACAGATTTCTGTCGCTTAAATTCCGATCTGAGATTAGCGTGTGTAAAAAGTCGCTTTATGGTTATTCATTCTGAACCGCAAAAAGGTTTTTTTATGAATAATATTTGTAAGTAGATAAAAGGATAAAAAAGGCTGTGAGGAATCTATGTTCCCATATGTAGGTACAGACATTCTTCCGAAATATTACCTCGTAGTAGGCCATTTGATTTCGTCTCTATCTGTTCCAGCACACCGCAGCAAAATTCACCTGCATTCCATTCCTGGAAATTAGCTTCTCTTGTTCTATAAATTCGTATACGTCGTGGGGTCGTAGAATAATTGATAAATTCAATAATATCTTCATCATCACAGCTCGAACTTAAAGTATAGTTACTGAACAAAAATCATTTGAGAGTTGAGTAATTGCCAAGTTGTAAATGTTGTTATACATGAAAAAAATTAGAGGAACATATTACAAAATAATTAGACAATAGACAAAAAGTTCCACGATCTTTAAAATTCTTTCTTAAAAAACAGTTCAGTTTGGGGTTAGATGTTTGATAGTCAAATCAGTCAGAAATAATTATGCACACTACAACCCGAACTCATATACTCAAGACGGGCGAAAGTCGAAAAACAAAGGAAAGGAATCATAACGATCTGTTACGTTATTAACAACGCATTTGAAAAGATTCTATTTTATTTTTCAGAATTTCATTTGCTTTTCCTCTGCTTTAATGAACGAAAAAGTAGGGTCTATTTGATTCAGCCCGACACGCACTTGATAGGTTTTGTTTTGTATTTTAAGAGTTAAATAGGCGTTTCCCGCTTTGCTTGACCTTTTCTTGATCTTGGCTCGCATGGAAATAGACTACTTTGCCCAGGTGGATAAATGTACGTATATTCTTGGACATAGTGTATTATCTCCCCGATTAAGTGCACGTTAATAGGTGTGCTGTTGGTCGTGAATTTAGTCTTTGACATGTTCCTCAGTCCTCAAATTACTTGGCTTATTTCTTGAGCATTGTTTCCAGTTCCGCAGCTAATGAAGAGAAGAGTACAATGCCCATCAGCGAAGCATAATTTGTAAACCTCGCCTCGCCGAGACAGATACCTGTTTCTTCCCAGGCGTCATCAATGTTCTAAAGACTTCTTCTAAAGTACTGGTAAACAGGGTAGGAGATGGCGAGTCACCCTGTTTGACTCCCTGAACCTCACCTCTGTTTGGGTTGTGAATTGTGGACCTATCCGTTATAATTTTAAGGCCGCTGTACAGTGTACTGCTGGTATAGATGTTTTGTTAAAGAAGACGCATATAGGTTGATTCTACATTTTGAATACTAAGAGCTTTAAAAATGACCAAGAGCGTTATAAAAAAAAAAAAAAAAAAAATATTTATTTGCAAGAAATACTAATACCAATACTACTAATACTAATACTATCAAATGTTTTCGAGTAGTCCACAAATGCAAGGTAAATTCTAGAGATTTTTCTATTATATGGTTGATGGTATGCCAATAGTCGGTGGTAGAAAACCTAGGACAGAAGCCTGCTTATTCAGGAGGTCGTTGTTTATCCACTCGTAGATCACCAGCGATGCAATTTTATAAAAGGTTTTATGGACATGGGACATCAGACAGATGGTAGACCCATCAGAATCTAACAAATTGTGTTATTATATTATGTTCGACTTGTCTCCCTTCTTATGCATATATTACAATTATAAAGGTTGTAAATAGACCCTTAACGAACCTGAATGGCACATTTTATTTATTTATTTCCTTAAGCTTAACAAAGTCTAACGAAATCGTAAAACTTTTTATAGAGGTTTGTTAAAGTTATGACGTCATAGTCAACTGTTACATGATTACCAAAATACACCCTTCGTATAACTTCTTCCGTTTTCCTTATAGATTGCTTGAATGAAGCTAAACAAAATCTTATGAAATCAGAAAACTTTTAATGAGGTTGGATTTTAGTAATGCCGTCATAGTCAGCTGTTACGTGATTATCAAAATACATCTTTGGTATAAAAACTTCTTCTGTTCTCCTTATAGAATGCTTTACTGAAGCTTAACAAAATCTAACGAAATCAGAAACCTTTAATAGACGTTTGATTTTGGTATTGACGTCATAGTCACCTGTTACGTGATTATTAAAATATATCCTTGTTATAACAACTTCTGTTCTCCTTATAGAATGCTTTACTGAAGCTTAACAAAGTCTAACGAAATCAGAAAACTTTATTAGACGTTTGATTTTGGTAATGACGTCAAAGTCAGTTGTTACGTGATTATCAAAATACACCCTTGGTATGACGTCCTACGTTCTCCCTAAAGGTTCTAAACTTTGCCCGACTTAAAATCTACATATACCGTGAACCGTCACGTCAGTTTCTGCATATTCTTTACCTACTCTTATAGCGACTCAAAACATCCATCAACACAATTTCAACCATCATATCAGCAGTCTGCAGTTTTCCTTTACGATTACCATGACCGTGAATCTTGCCCTTGACTTAATTTCAGAAAGATTCAGTATCTGCATATTCTTTACCTACTCTTATAGCGATTCAAAACATCCATCACCACAATTTCAACCATCATATCAGCAGTCTGCAGTTTTACTTTACGATTACCGTGACCGTGAATCTTGCCCTTGACTTACTTTCAGAAAGATGAATCTTGATTTTGCACTAAGTCCCAAAACGTAAACAAACCAGCTTCCCCTAAATTGAAATCTGAATATCAATCAAATTATTAAGCCCTTCCGGCCCGATTGAAATTGCGTAGTAAATGAATACGACACACATCTCGTCAAGGGGGAACTCGTAAACAAACTTATGTACTTATTTGTGTTGAGTGCACATAACAAATCACCCTCGGTACATAAGGGATGGACCCTACGAGAGATGATTCATACGTTTGGAAATACATAACCAAATTGAAAGGAAAAGCCTGTTTGCCCGTGTCCGTTGCGCACGTAATTATGAGTGTGTGCAATAATCTGGTGATATCAAACGATGGGTGGCGGGTGGCGGGTGGCGGGTGGCGGGGTGGTGGTAAGCCTTGTCGTTATATTATCTGCTATAGTAATAGTCTGGCAACAACAGAGTACGTATTCAAATAGGGGAGCGCAGGACGGAGGATCCATCAAAGGCAGACGCTTTTTAATTAATTGGATCCAAAAAACATTGAAAGGTTTCAATAAACGGTGAGAGCGGACGATGTGAGTCACGTTTGTTTTGATTCAGAAAGTCTGCAACACAAGTGTATTCATTCTGTTTTCATAGATTTTAAAACGTGCACGTTTTCTTAAAGTTTATTAAACAATACAACCAATAAGATAACTGAGTAACTGTTAGACAAGAAAGAAAAAGTTTTTATGTATTTGTCCCGCACAGAACCAAACCAAATGATTAATATTAACAATAAAAAAAAAACAAAAAGTAAATAAAGAAAAGCTAAAATAAGACAAACAATAAACTAAAATTGGTCCCGTATGAGGTCAAAAGGCTCTGCCTCAGCATGGAATTGTAACATTTAAAACAAACGTCACTTCGCTGGTATTCTGGTAGGGCCTAAAAACTGATTGGATTGTCTGTCAAACTTAACATGTTTGTAAGACCACTTTAATTGTGCTCTTAGAATTGGTATTTGCTCGACTAAAAATAAGAATATTTTATTTCACATAGGCCTAGATGGGCACATTGGGCACTTATCAAACGTCGAAAAAGGTGGACGGTTTGAGTTGGAGAAGAAGCACCGACAAGAAACTACTTACTCTTTACATCATTTGGTGTTAAAAAAATATTATGTTACAGCATTAGTTTAAAGTATTAATGCCGTATGGGGGGACGGCGTAGGAACGACAATAGGTCGTTGCTTACTAACTAAACTGGTGACCAGATACTTTGACTGTGACATGATCAGTAACATCAAAATGTTAAGATCAATAATGATAGTCTTTCGCATTAGTCCTATGACAAAAGTATGCCACTATTGTTTAAGAGTACATGATGATACTGCTGTCTCCTTGGCCTACTCCTTAAGTGCTCCTAAGGACATTATCCTTACTTATCTTCACTTCATTACTATGACTTCACTTTCTTCTGCTGCAACGCATACTACCTAATATATTTGCTGTGAGTCATTGACGGCGACGTTGATTGAACACAGCATGATAGCTACTCTTCAGATAAGTAATTTTTAGACGCCATCTGCTAACTTTTGTGTCTACCTGTATTACCTACTCTGGCAAATGAAAGGGAGACTTGTCCAACTAGGGAGGCAACACAAAACGTTAATCCGTTGCAGATTTAATCTGAAACCCCTGTGTCGGCAGCTGCGTCATCTAGACTTTAATCCTAACGTAATTGTGCCCCCTAGCTCTTTGTGCAAATACTACAATGAAGCAGAACACGTGCGTGGCCCCTAGCAAAATTATTCACCGGGATTTACAAAGCTAATTGTGCGTCATATCAATTTAATTTGCTTGTCAAAAGGGTTGTCCAAGCAGACGGGTATTATTTGCTACAGTGGCAAGATCAAAGAGTGACCTTGACCATAATGATGGGGATTCAGACTGTTTTGCTTTGATGTAATACATAAGTACGGGTTTGTTTAGTATTACATAGGAGAAATACAAAGCCGGACATCTGTGTCGCGGCGCTGAGCGACTGATTTCCCTTGTGAATATTCTAGATTTCAATGCTGATTTTCGCAACTGGGTATAATGGTACAAGTTTACGGGTTGGCACACAAAATTAAACATCATTTCAATAAGTTTCGTGAAGAAGTGGTTTACACCCTTTATAGTTAAACTACTTAGCGGGTGTCGAATGACTGATGAACATATAAGTGAGAAACATATTGGGAATATGTTGACGGTTATTATAGTTGAGGAAGACCAAAACATCAGGAACTTCTCAGTAGCCGCCACGGAGACCGGATTTGTGCCTGGTTGTTGGAATTAGGCTCACCCATCCACGAAGACCGTTGTTAACCACTGTTGCTTAACCACCGACGCGCGGCAGGTGTTATTAATTTGGTGCAAGCTCACCTAACAGCCTATAGATGGACTCTCGTTCCGCGATGACCTCGAGCGGGTGCGGCGCAGGGCTCTGCCCCCAGGCGCGCACGGCCCAGGCGGCGTCGAGCGCGGACAGGAAGCCGCGTGCGCAGCCCGAACCTGTCGGCCAGAAGGGCTCCAGGAGACTGTCGCCGACTAGCTGGCAGAGGAGGCGCCGACCGTGGCGTTCGTACACCTGCAAAAACAGTTATATTTAGAACCTGCATCATAGGTAAAGCGAAATCGACATCTTAACATCTATACTGCGCAAATACTATGTTTAAGCAAATATATGATTAATTTCAGTTTGATTGATGATTATTTTATGACTTTATATAAGTTACTCTTAACTAGTCAATGTGAAATCCATTTAAATTATACTAACATAAGGTTGGTTAGCGCAAAAAAGAAACACGGTGAATCAGTTCATTTTTCTTCTCAAGCTTTTCATGACCGGATTACATGAAGCAAGTGTTTGAAGCTACGGTACGGTAGTAAGTAAGTAATATCCGGGTTATCCCACAATTTTCGTTTGAGTGGCTATTTCATGAAAAAGTTATTCAATCGACCTTAATGAAGTAAGTAAGTAAGTAGTAAGTAAGTAGAAAGTAAAATTTTTTTTGTTTAAACATGGTGTACATGATACATTGCATGCAAGATAATAATGTTATACTGAAAAGTTCAAACATGTTCAGCCGCATATCGTGGCGTACAAATTGGTAGGAAGAGATGGTGCATAAACCGTGACAATATTACGAGTATACCAACATTACATTATAGGAAAGATTACATATTAAATCATCATTATTTAAGGATTAGGTATAATTACAATTCAAAAAGCATATTTTTAGATAACATTAAATGTCAAAGTACTTGGTAATTAATGAAATAGTCAATAAAATATAAATACAATACAACAATATAATTAAAAATTCAATTCAAAACTACAACCATTCCGAAATAACGAGAGTAAACAAAATTACAAGATTCCTATAACATGTCATAAATACAACATCGTCATCCTAAAAACGATCAAAATTGTCTTCCTTCATAAACTCTGCTATACTATAATATGCCCTTTTATTTAGAAAACTCTTCAATTTACTTATAAGAGCAGATATACTTAATGTTCTCCATGATTTGGGCAATTTATTATAAATGGTCGGAGCCATGCAAAAGATGCTCTACGCATAAGACTTGTTTTAGCGCCGTGAACACAGAGTTTGAAATTATCACGTCTATTCCTTGGGATCGCATCAGACAAAAGCTGAAATAAGTTAGAATTAGATTTAACGAACATTACTGTTTCCAGGATATATAATGAGGGCAATGGTGCCGATTCTCTTGTCACAAATTTCTCTAAACTAGACTAAAAATCACTAAAATTTAGTTTATTCCTGTCAAACGACGTTTCCTATTCTGAAATTGATTAAAATGACATAACTTAAATCAATTATAGTTTGACAGCACTAAGTTATTCAATTTAGTGAAAATGGCAATTTCGCCATTCTGAAATTGACGTTTTTCACCTAAAACTTTGATTGTCAAACTAAATCAGACTATTTTTAATCGAGACTAAAAAGATGTGGAATAAAATTAGTTGTCATGAACTAAAATTTACAAAGCAGATTTCTCTCGTTTTTCTTGAAAGTTTGGATGTGTTTGAGTTCAGAATGGAAGCTTATGTGATTGCAGCAGTTGTCGATTCGGCAGAAAGGTAAATTTAGTGTTATTTTATTATGATACAATACGAAATGCATTCATGAAAACTTACAAGGGAAATCCGCCGATAAGACGACCCACTGACCAGGATTTGCGTACTAAACATCTAATGCACATGCTACTTTACATACACTTCTCATAATCAAAGCCCCTTCCAGGTTTTGTGTAATAACTAATAAGAAATAACTATGTTTTAGAAACTATCAAGAGAGGATTCAATTGGAAAGATAAGAGCAATCCAACGCATTCCAAATGGCAGAGAAGAAATTCAATAAAAAGACACCTAGATCGGGGGCACTTTATTTGGTGGATAAGCTGAATCCTCGTTTGGATGAAGGATTTATCCCCAAACACCTAAAGGTTAGAACGGTTTTGTGTCCTATATATTATATGTATGCAGTAATTCACTTGCTAAAACAAGTTAATTACTGCATACATACAAGGAACTGTAATTCAGTAAGAATTACATTTCCTGGATTTTGTTTTTGTCATAGTGACTTTTATTACGTGATACATTACACCAAGGCATTACTTATTAAAGAAATAAGTTAGTAAATAGTAAATACATGAGGAAAGATCTCAGTGGCTTCTTGGTAGGTCACTTGTAAACTTTATACCTATTGGGTATATCTATTAACTAAGTACATATAAAGTTTTATTTATTTTAGGAACGGATACCCACTATACAGTCATGGCTCATGATTCCCATGGTGGTGCCACGTACGGAAGGGGATGCTTCATATATTGAGTGCCACTTAAGGGCAAGAAATGTGGTAGAAATGTGTAATAGGCGCCTAGTGAACAGAACCAGAAAATGCTACAAAAATTATTCTGGCATATTGCACCCTGTACAATTGGAAAAATTTGATTGTAAGTGTTTGATTTGATTTATATGTAATTCTGTTTTATTTGTTTTCAAAATAAGAAATCTAATTAAGTGTATCTTTGCAGATGAAGAAGACTTAATGTCACCGAGCATAGCGAGCAGAGTGCTATTGCGGAGGATACCTGCACAGATTTCCTTGCTGATGCGTGGAAAATTCAGCAATCACTTGTCAATTCTTTTAATTAAATGAAACATTTTATTTCTTTAATGTTAAAATATTTATTTTCTCCTTAAACCTTAATCAATCAATCAATCAATCAATCAAAGCATTTATTTCAAGTAGGCCAGTTACAGGCGCTTTTGAATTGTCGAAACAAAGATAATAATTAAATATAGCTACAGTCCCAGTCACAAGACATAAAAACTGTGAAAGTACTGTAGTTGCCCATTCCCTAGCGTAGATCTCTATGGAGAAGAACGGGCAAGAAACACCATGGACACTCTTTTAAATCATTATGTTGTTACAAAATCTTGGTTACATCATTCCTGTTGAGATGGTGCATTATGTGAGAACAATGTAGCAAGATGTGCACGATAAAAGTGTCCATAGGTAAAACTAACAAAAACAATTCAAAAATAAAATTATTAATTAAAAACAAAAGCCGTGGCAACCAAGACCAGACCAGTCCCAACCGACAGCGCCCGTTCACGAACATGACGCATGTATCAGCACCATTCAACTCAACCATTTTGAAGGGAACTAAATGACCCGACACACTCGCCACCATCAGCGGGACATTTGAGTGAGCATGACATACTCTTAACCGCCAGGGCACATTCAAGTCAAAAAATAAAAACGAAGGTTTCCAGCGAATGATAGCATTCTAGTACATGGCACTCACACAATATGGGATATGAAGTTATATAATACTAAAGATATTGAATTTATACAATGCAAAGATAGTTGTACAATCTTCAGCAGCTCCAACAATTAACAAAAAAGAGTAGCGATTATGAATCACAAAATTGAAACCGCATATTTAATACATGTTTCTGGATAACATGCGTTGAATGTCATTGGGATCTGCCCCTGCTGGTCCTCCACTAGTAGCCCTGATGGAATCCCTCGCCTTTCTTGCCTTTGTTTTCAATTTTGTCACCCACACACTCCAAATCTGTTGAAATTAAATAAGTTTAGAATACATGAAAATTATGCATGTTCTTATCCAATCCAGTATAACATTTCATCTTACTGAAACAACTTACATTGTTGCCACTGCTCTCAATACTCGTACGTTTATTGCATTCCACAATACTTTGGGATCAGCTTGATTTTCTTCTTGTTTTACCTTTTAGAGTATATACTAGTATAGTGTACACAAGTACCTATACGTTACTTTACTACTACTCGTAAACGAATCGAACATCAAAGAGTATTTATTTGTTAATTAATTATGTTAACCGACCAACAAAATAATAATATTATTGACGTGTGACATCTGACATGACAATCAAAACAAAGATAGGGCTTTCCTTCCAAACGCCGACGAAAATAACGGTTATTTTCAACTACAAAACCGAATATATTTTTTTAAGATCAAATTTTTATTTATTAATAAGCTAAAATTAGACTGAAATAAATAACAGGACAAATCATGCTACCTCATAGATTTTTAAACACGGCAGTTTTGTCGATTATGATAAAATCATAGGTTTTAATCATATTGAAAACCGAAAAGTTTCGCCAAAATTTTAAGTCATTTCCGATTTCCAACCCTAGCAGGATTACTATGGTCACAGATAATAAAAACTGAAAAATAAATATTTAACAACAATAATGTTTTACGCACTTATAATACTCCCTGTATTTCATTAATGATTATTGATAAACAATTTTAAATAATTGTTTGATTTCACTAGGGTTTTTTTTTTGCAATTCGGATCATTTCGTTCACTTTCATTCAGTTTTTATTTTAATCTCCGACAAATCTTAGTCTATGGTCTATTCAATTTAGCAATTGTCAAACTCGATTTTAATTGTGTCAAATCTAAAACTAAAATTAGAGAATTTTGTTTTCAGAATAACTTACCGAAACCAACTAACTAAAATTAAGAAATTTTAGTTTTAGTTTAAGTTAGTTCGGTGTACAAGAGAATCGGCACCAATGTCAATATCTTACGTTCTATAAAATAAGATTTACAGCTGTCCGTTGTTTGCAGTCCAAACATCGATCTAATGCACCTTTTTTGTGCCCGAAACGCTATTTCATTGTCCGTACTATTCCCCCAAAAGATGACTCCATACCTAAGAATTGATTCGGCTAACCCATAATAAGCAGTGATAAGCGCATCTGTGTTGAGAGCCACAGCAAGCTGTTTCAGAGCGTAGGCTGCACTACTCAATTTTTTACTAAGTGCCTCTATTTGAGGTTTCCAATTCAATTTAGAATCTATTATTAATCCTAGAAATTTAGTCGTGTCAGCTTCATTGATATTTATATTATTAAATTGAATTTTAAGATTATTGATTGTTTGTGTACGTTGTTTAAAGTGCATTACGTTAGTCTTTTTTAAATTAATTATTAAATTATTATCATTTAACCAATTTATAATAGATATTAGTGAATCATTAATGTCATGTTCATATGTGTTTATGTCATTACAAGATATTGTCATAGTGCAATCGTCAGCAAAAAGGGTCATCGGTTGTTCATTTACTTTAGGCAAGTCATTAATATACAGAGTAAACAACGGAGGTCCCAATACACTGCCTTGATGTACTCCGTACATAACTTCGCGTTCCTCTGATCTTGAAGTTTCTTCACGTTTACTTTTTTTATTGATTGAGGTAATTTCTGTAACTTGTTTACGGTTATGAAGATACGACTGAATTAATTTTAAAACGTTGCCTCTGACACCATAAGCTTCAAGTTTTTCTGCCAGTGCCTTATAATGGACGCAGTCAAAGGCCTGTGTCATGTCGCAGAATATGGCACAGACTGGTGTTCTCTTATCTACAGTTAGCATGACATTATATAAAAACTCATAAATAGCCAAATTTATACTTTTATTTTTACGAAATCCCTTTTGTTCGTCACTTAATATATTATGTTTTTCTAAATAATTATTAATTTCACCGCATATATATTTTTCGAACACCTTAGACATAACTGGTATGAGCGCGACCGGTCTGTAATTTACCATTAATTCGTGATTATCTTTCTTATATAGCGGTTTCACTATAGACTTCTTTAATGCATCTGGAAATGTACCTGCACTTATGCAAAGATTAACAATGAAACACAAATGAGTACATATTTCAAATGCAACTGCTTTCAATATTTTTGTGGCAATACCATCGTAGCCAACGCTGTTCGTATTTTTTAGCTTCCTTATAATATTTAGTATGTCATAGGGTGTAGCCGGAGCCATAAACATAGACTGTGCTCTGCCAAGAATTAATGACGTTGAGTTTGTTCCCGCATTAATCGTTGGTTGTATTTTATCTATAAAATAATTATTAAATGTATTGGCAATGTCTTTTGGTTGTGTAATAACTTTACTGTCAAATTTGAGGCAAGCAATTGAGTTTTTCGGGGCATTGTATTTACTCTTATTAATTATTTGCCACGTTGTCTGAGACTTGTTATTAGAGGTTTTAATATTGTAATCGTTTTGTGCTTTCTGAGTTAGATTAATAATTCTTTTGAGTAATTTCGAATAACTTTTGAATTTATCTCTATTAGCTTGACTCGGTTTTAATCTATATTGCTAGAAGCTTCCGTTTGTTTTTGCTACACAAATTTATCCCACGTGATACCCAAGTAAGTTTCTTAGTAGTTCTAATGGTGATCATTTTTCTGGGGAAACACAATTCATACAGCAATTGGAACGTTTCAATAAAACAGTTGTAGGCTGCATTAGGATCGTCCATCTCGTACACATCTGAGAAGGATAGACTGCTTAGACAAGTCCTGAACTTTTCTATATTTACCTGACTATAGTCTCGTGTACTTTTGCGGTAATACTTAAGAGCATCCATATTGTAAACGGGGCACTTTAACAGTTGTGCTGTGTGATCGGATAGCGCGAACTCCAATACTTCTGATCTACAACGACGCTTATTAAAATCATGGGCAAAATTATCTATGCATGTTTGGCTCGCAGCCCGAGTAGGTTGTCTCAAAGCAAGTTGTAAATTAAAATTTAAAAGAATACACTCAAATTCGGCTGACAATTTAGTTCTCTTCAAAATGTCAATGTTGTAATCACCAGCTAAAACTATATTCCTACATCGTTGTTTGGATAAATATTTTGAGTTTCCAGTTTGTCAAAAAACTCATTGATATTATTTGAGTTAGGTACTCTATAAATACACACAATTATAATGTTAGAGTCCGTCAATTTAACTGCACAACACTCGAATATACTTTGCGAGGACATGTTTGCTACATTGGCCAATCCCTTCCATTGAATTCCATGCTTAACAAGTATAGATTGTATTGATGATATTGATGATTATAATTATGTAATTACATATGTCTTACTGTCTCGAATCATATTTTAATCAACATACAACCTAGCGGTGGCAAAGCGGTCTGAAAATTACAAAAATAAAATTAAAAATAATTTCACGAGCTACCGTGGCCGCGTGGAGCTTCCACCTTCATTCCATAGGAACCAATGAAGTTTACAACTGATTGTACCCTAAGAAACATGAAATAACGTACCATGCTAGCATTCTCCGCGGCATACATGGAGGTGAAGTCAAATAGAGCGACGTCGGGCTCCCCGTAGTGGTTGAGGGCGAAGTCCCGCAGCGGCAGGCGGCCGTCGGTGGAGAACCGAGCGGCCTCCTGGGCGTACCGCATCAGCGCCGCGCGGTCCACGTTCTCCACGCTCAGCAGGCGCGACACCTCGTTGAAGTCCTGCGGGGTAAGTGGAATTCATTATACTAAACTAATATACCGTCACAAGCACTAATAATAGGCATGAAAAAAATGCAAATCTATTTAGTCCGTCAATTAGAGTATTAGAAAATAATGGACACGTATTTTTTGTTTTTGTAAATCAATGAATATTGACAAATAATATAAAACGCATCATAACTCGGGAGTAGGGACTCGTGACGTCAGAACTCGCTAAAAATTATACAAGTCGTGACGTATTGAGAATTTTAAAAGCGTGGTATCTTCATCAATTTTGGCGAAAATCTCCGTAACTAGAAGGTTCCCAAGTATGGTGTATCACAATGACGGAGAGAAAAAGTGCCTTTCAGCTTCGTTTAGATCTGTTTACACCCTCTATAATTTAAGTTTATCAAACAGCCCGCTTAACATGACCACCGAAGAAACGAGAGAGACTCGACAAATCGTTTGTTCATCTGTCATTGTATCGACAAAATGACAGAATGTCATATTACGTGTGTTGTGGCTTCTTAGGTTAGGTTAGGTTAACCGAAAAACAGTCTCATTATCTAAAAACAGCTGTCACTTTGACATGTTCCCATACAAAACTCTATTTTAAACAGCTGTTTTTAGATAATCAAACCGTCACCTTTTTGGTGAACATGGACCTTAGATCTTAGTAACCATGGAGTTTCTTGCCGGTTCTTCTCCATGGAAACGACCAACCCGAACCGTGCTCCTTTTTCGACTTTTTATAAGTGCACATCTAGGTCTGTGTGAAAAAATATTATAATCTTTGATTTTGAGATCTTGGTGAAGAAGGTTTAAGTCTACTTACATTGAGGAGCACGCCCTTATCCAGCAAGCTGTGTTTCTTAGCGGTCATGACGAAGTAGTGCGTGTCATCCTTGTAGTACACTATGTTCTCCAAGTCGATGCCTGTGACCTCGTACAGCTCTTTGAAGAACTTCTGGTTGAATATGAAGGCTACGCCGCTTATTTCTGGCACCTGGTGAAAAAAAAATTAAAAAGATAGAGTTCAAGATCTCTTGTTTATTAAGAGCGCGTATTCCAAAAATTTGCAACGTCGCAAATAGCTGTCAAATATTTACATATTTTAATTAATTTGGCAAATTTACTGTATGAAAATAAGAAATACGGCTTCGTAGTGCACTAAAAATTGAATATGAATTGCGATTAAAATCCTAAATTTGATGTTGTAAACGTATCTGGTGTAAAACCTATGACCTATTGTCGGGCCTACGCTGTCCCCCCATACTTTAGTACTAATGCTGTAATTAAACCATAATAATATTGTAATACCAAATGATTTGAAAAGAGTAACCATGGAGTTTCTTGCCGGTTCTTCTCCATGGAATCGACCAACGCGAACCGTGCACCTTTTTCGACGTTTTATAAGTGCCCATCCAGGCCTATGTGAAATAAAATATTTTGATTTTGAAAAAAAAGGCATTTGGCAAGTTCACAAATACTTTTTTTACATCTTAAACTATATATTTGGTGTTACGATTTTAAATATTGCATTCCCTTATCTGGCTAAACAATACCAGCCGCTCGGGTCGATCTTCAGATTAAGCCGTGTTTGTCTAGGTTGGTCTGTGGATGAGAGACCACTCTAACTTACCGAGTTTCCTCAGGGTCTCGGTAAGCACGTTAAGCTGTTGGTCCCGGCTGTCATTTGTGGATCTTTGACATTCGTTACAGGTAGTCAGTGGCCCAAACAGTCTGACAACCAATCTAACCAAGGGGTATCGTATTACCCAGTACTAACTGGGTTGTGGAGGTAAAATGGGCAGTCGCTTTATTTAAAATACTGGTATTCAGCTGCATACGGTTAGACTGGAAGCTGACCCCAACATAGGAAGGCTAGGCAGATGATGAGTAGACTGACTGCCTCGGTGGTCTAGTGACCGCTAGATGAGTGCCGAGGCTCGGGTTCGATCGGGTTACATTTCATGTTGCATTGCATAGGTTTGGATGGCGCATTCGAGTTACATTACACGTTACGTTACACCAATGTGTACTAGGCATAAGAGAAAAAGCTCGATTGCCGCACATTCACGGTACTCAGTTATATGGATCTGTTGATGATGGGTCCCGGGTCAGATTAAGGTGAAAGCTCCAAGTAGCCCGCGAAATTCAAATATTCTTACGATTTTCTGCAATTTGCAGGCCAGGGGTAGGTTTAATGTTGATGAAAATATCGTTCGCGACTGTAAGACGTATGTTACAGTATTATAATCATCAACGCAACCCTCCAAGCTCAAAAAAACAGTTCTTAGACCTTTGTGAACTTGGAGGGTTGATGATTTTGATGATCATAATTCTGTACCTACGAGTACATACGTCTTACAGTCGCGAGCGATATTTTCATCAACATACGCCCTTGCCCTGGCCTGCAAAATGACCTGACGATTTAAGACCCACACCTTCTGACAGCGAACCCTACGTCCCAGCAGTGGACCTGCTGTGGGCTAGTTAAGCCTTGCTTGCTGCCCTACCGTACAGTTGAGCACTCACCGAGGCCTCCTGCTCCGAGTGGCGGTTGATGAAGTTGGCGGTGATGGCCATGGCGAGCTTGCCGCGGAACTCCTTGCGCTTGAAGCCGTGCAGCGTATTGCGCTTCCCGTCGGCGCCCAGTAGCGCGTCGAACTCGTACTGCGACACCACGTGGTCGGACGGAAGCACGCGCGCACGCCAGCCTAGAGCTGGACAAAGAACATTATTATTTTAAATACCTGTAGCAGGCCCGAAGGCACCTAAGAAGCCCATTCCTATCGGCTTCCCTTCGGGAATAAGCTACTAAATGATAAATGATAAATGATCTTTATTTTGTAAGTAGGTTTTCACAAACACTTTTACACGTCAATTTTTTTTAAACTAGATGGGGCCGGTGTTTCGTACCTGACTACTCTGAGAAGAAACAGCCGAAACAAACTCAGAGGTCATAGTCTCTTTTGAAGTCCAGACATAATCTTGCTCAATTCACATGAGGATCATGTAGATATTAGTGTCTGAGATGGTCTTTTGAAGAAAGAACCATACAGATTTGAGTAAACCTGTCCAGTCAGTGCAAGCATTTGTCAGTTATCGTGTAGCTCGACTTGTTACACAAGGAGCTCAACGAAACGACGAACAATACCAAAGAAAGGACATTTGGGTAGGTCGCTTATAGAACTCAAACTGTCAGACGGTTGAGGGGTAAAAAAAAAATAAAAAAAAAAAAACAAATAAAATGTAACCCACATGGTCCTCACATTCACAAAAAAAACACAAAAATACAATATAAAATTAATAATAATTTACAAAATGAATGTCAATAAAATACGATATGTCAAATACACACACACAAAACAATAAAAAATAAACTAAAAATGTAAAAAATAATAAAATACTGAACTAAGTATTCATGTCAAGTCATTAAAATGTCAAAAGCCACAAGTAAATATTCATGTCAAATACACACACACACACAAAATAATAAACAATAAAGTAAAAAATATAATATCCATTCATGTCAAAGTGTATAAAAGAAAGGAATCAATAATAAACAAGCGAAGTCCGAAATTTCTATATTCGCAGAGCAAATTTCATTGGAGCAGCTTAATCCCAAGCCTTTTTATCATCAAGGTAGTGATTAACATGATAGTAGGCTTTCAGGCATAGCTTCCGTTTTATAAACGATTTGAATTTATTTAGACTAAGCGCTTGAATATGGCTCGGAAGTTTATTGTAAAAGCGTATACATTGGCATCTGAACGTTCCCCCTATTTTCTTGAGCCTCGTAGCAGGAATAACAAATTTGTGTTTATTTCTCGTATTTATGTTGTGGATATCACTGTATTTTTTAAACAAATTAATATTTTTGTGTGCGTACAAAAGATTTTCATAAATGTACTGAGAGGGCATAGTAAGAATATTAATATCTTTAAATTTTTCTCTGAGGGAGTATCGGGGACTTAATTTATAAATTGAACGAATTGCCCTTTTTTGCAATACAAATATAGTCTGAATATCGGCGGCATTACCCCACAAGAGGATACCGTACGACATCACGCTGTGGAAATAACTAAAATAAACTAAACGGGCTGTTTCCAAATCAGTTAAATCACGAATTTTTCTAACGGCGTATGCTGCAGAGCTAAGTTTTTTTGACAATTTGTGTATATGCGGGCCCCACTGAAGCTTGGCATCCAAAGTTATGCCTAAGAACACAGTGCTGTCTTCCGGTTTCAACTCTTCATCCTTGATTACTACACTAGTTTCCACTTGTCTTACATGGGGTATCGTAAACTTAATACATTTGGTTTTTTTCTCATTCAGGAGTAGATTGTTAACATTAAACCAATTAACGACTTTTGCCAGGGCGCTATTAACATCATCCGTAACTAACTGCTGACGTTTAAGTTTAAATAAAAGAGAAGTGTCGTCTGCAAACAATACTATATCATGATTATCCTTTATGAGGTAAGGCAAGTCATTTATATAAATGAGAAACAAAAATGGACCAAGAATTGAGCCCTGGGGTACCCCCATTCTTACTACGGATCCGGGAGATCGTTTCCCGTTAACATCAACTCTCTGAATCCTATCACTCAAATATGAAGTAAGAAGATCCAGAGAGGCGTTACGGACTCCGTAGTGGTGTAGTTTCCTGATTAAAGTTTCATGAAGAACGCAATCGAAAGCTTTGGATAAATCGCAAAAAAATCCCAAAGCATCGAATTTGTCCTCCCAAGCATTATAAATGTGTCCTAAAAGTTCAACACCGGCATCGGTAGTTGAACGACCCCTAGTAAAACCGAACTGTTTTTTATGCAATAACTTATGTTTATTAAAAAAACTTTGCATTTGTTCCAAAATTAATTTTTCAAAAATTTTACTAAAAGTTGGTAGTACTGAAATAGGCCTATAATTTGTGGGGTCTGATGTACTACCCGATTTAAATAAAGGTATTATTTTACTATATTTCATTAGATCAGGAAACTCACCACGATCAATACAATCGTTAAATATTACTGCTAAAGAAGGAGCTACAATGTTTATAATAGATTTAGCTACGTCCACAGAATGACCCCATAGATCGGCGGTCTTTTTAACATTTAAGGTGTGAAAGATTTTAATTATATCTTTACTGGTTACATAATGAAAACTGAATTCCGAATCACAGACTGAAACGTTTTCCTTTAGTAAAGACTCGGCAGCAGCAGGTGACGAGTTTAGCGATTTAGTAGTCGACACGGGAATATCCGCAAAGAAATTTTCAAACGCCGTAGCAACTTGATTGTCTGCATTTAAAACATTATCGCCAATAGCAAGGCTGATGTCACTACTTCGGTTGCAAGACCTTCCCGTTTCGCTATTAATAATGTTCCATGTCATTTTAATTACATTACTACTATTTTTAATTTTTGAACTCAAGTAACGTGACTTTGCTATAAAACAAACTTTTTTAAATAATTTAGAATAATTCTTAACATACAAATTAAATTCTACAGTGTTTATATATGTCCGCTCTTCATACAGCTCATACAGTCGTTTTCGACTCTTATGAATACCAACGGTGGCCCAGTCATTGAAAGAAGCGTTACTATTAACCGAGATTGTCTTAGGGACAAATGTGGTTTCAAATTGTGTGCAATACATACTAAAAAAATCGTTATAGTGTTGATTGGGATCACCATTAGTTGACAAAAGAGGTAATTTAGATATAAGTTTAGTTTTAAAAGTTTCCAGGCGATTTTTACTTTTAGGATTAACAATGATATCTTTTTTAGAAACTTTCTTGTCCACATTTGGAATTGTGATAAATTGCCCACAGTGATCTGAATCAATTAAGTTAATAATTACTTTTTGGGTAGGTATAATATCAGTGTAAATATTATCTAAGCAAGTAGCACTAGTTGGGGTTATTCTAGTAGGCTCAAGAAATTTGTGATCAAGATTGTATGACTGAAACAGGCTTATAATTTTAGAACTTAACCCAGAATTTTCTAATAAATTAATATTAAAATCACCACAACAGACTATAGACTTTTTGGAACTACTGATTTTATGCAATACTTCATCCATTACCCTTTCAAAACAATCATACAACCCTGAAGGAGGTCTATACACACTTAATATAATAAACTGCTCCAATTCTATACAGGCTATTTCTACTCTACACGTAGTGTCAAAAACATTACAAAAATGCAGAAAAAAATATGTAATAGGTGCCAAGTAAGCCGGTGCTCGGGTGTAAGAATTCAGAACTACCTCATCAGGACCTAGGTAAGCCGAAGATTATCGAGTTACGGCAGGGGCAGTAAAAGAAACTAAGTGTGGAAGAACGAGATAGAATGCACTCATTCTATCTCGTTCTTCCACACATACTTTCTTTGATCTCATGGTCGATAACATAATTTGGTACCAACAGAATTTTTATTTTTTTGACCTAATGACATGATGAAATATTTTTTTTTGTTTCATGATTTCCTCTGCATTTTATGTTTTACGGGGTCACTGAAAATAAGATCAAAATGAAAATCCCAATTGGCGCCGAGAAACATTTTTGGATTTTCATCATGGTGTCGAATTTTTTTTAATTCTTCGTCATGCGTGTCCTTTTTGTGGTTTTTGGGGTCGCTGGTAATGAAAATGAGGTCAAAATTAACTTGGGAAAAAATGTAAAAAAAAAAAAACTGTTTTTTTTTCTTCGGCTTCCCCTGATACTATTTTCACCTTTTGCCACTGGTACTTAGCATACATAAAGTCAGGCATTATTCTTCATGAAAACTACAGAACCATAAACCTTCATAGCTTATGGCTTAGTTTTTATTGCCCCCATTGGGTCTCCGACCGGACTTGACAGCCTGCAGTGAAATATCTCTTAGACACGCTGGTTATTTTACGGTGTTTTCCTTCACCGAAGTGATAATTATTCAATACATCCGAAAAATCAGAGGTGTCTTGTGTTGCGAGACCTGTGACTTAGCAGTCCGTCGGTCACACAACTAGGCTACCACAGCTATGAACATGACACATTGCGGGAAACCACGAAGAAAAACGCCACCCAGCAAAAAGAATATTATTCAAAAATGGGCTTTAAGTACCTATCCATTATGATTTATGAGAAAACGGTGATTCGTGATTTGGGTGTTTATATCGACAATAAGCTTCGGTTCAATATTCATGTTGATAAAATTGCTACTAAGGGGTTTAAAATGTTGGGTTTTATTCTGCGTAACTGTAAAGATATTAAGCGCGCCTCAACTAAAATTGGAATCTTTAACTCATTGTTAGTTCAGGATTAGAATATTGCTGCATAATTTGGACTCCATTCTACGAAATACACAAACGTCGCGCGTCGTCTGGAATCAGTGCAGAAAAGATTCCTATGGCATTTGTCATACCAGTGCAACATGGTCAGTCATTTAACTAGCTACAGCTCACGCTTGAAATATTTCAAACTTATGACCTTGGATCTTATAGAAAATAATAAACACTCCCTTTGTTTGTCCGCGATTGCTGAGTCAAATAAACATAAATGTGCCTTATAAACTTGCTCGTAAGTCTAGATATGTGTTGTTTCGCGCTTTAAAACCAATCTGGGTCTTTTTTCCACCATTAAGGTGACGGCGTCAGGCTGGCCCAGGAAATTCAAATTTTCTTACGTTTTTTGCAATTTGCAGGGCAGCGCTAAGTTTTGTGTTGATAAACATATCGGTCGCGACTGTAAGACGTATTAAGTTACAGAATTATAACCATCAAAATCATCAATACAACCCTCCAAGTTCATAAGAGTCGATGAACGAATTTTTCACGGTCAAGTCCTTCTTCGACTCTTATGAACTTGCTACCTTGGAGCATCCCCCTTAACAGAAGCCAGTTAAGGGCCTTAACAGAATGCAGGTTCAATTTAGTCGCCTGTCACGATCACCTAATGTAGATATTGATATGTCTTACTCTTTACATAAAGTCTAGTCTGTCTTGCGTATGGCATTGTCTTAATTTGAACTTTATGTATGAACTTTATGATTGGGAAAATGTTTGTATTTTTTTTCTTCTTTCTGGTTAGCACAACGTCGAACAAAAATATATTATGTAGATTTTTATTTGTATTTGTATCTCAGATGTAAGTCACAATTGGCTGTATTTGTGTACCTACCAATAGATTTCTATACATATAAATACCGTTAATATAGACAGACACAAACAATCAAAGCAGCACAGGGCGGGTTTCCTTGTAAAGATTGATCTAAAGAAATAAAATCTGTTTTGTTACTGCATTTTTTATCTCCTATGTTAACCTTTTGGACGCATATTCGTGACAAGCAAGTCTACCATTCTGTCAAAATATGTGACAAAATAGTAGATGAAATTGTGGCTTGGTGTGGAGGGCACGCGCGAGCGTTTATGCCGTGGCGGTCAAAAGGTTAATGCATGCCGTGGCAGCCTTTAACTAACTACACTATAAAATGTTAAATTCAACATGAGTTCTTTAGCATGTATTTTTGGTGTACGCTTTGATGGTTGACCTTAAATAAATTATAAGTTATAATTTACATTGGCAACATAAATTAGCAGACAGCTCGCTGTCAGCGGGCTTACAGCCGTCATGCCAATGTAAAGTATATCTAAATAGGTATACATAAAGCCCATATTTTAATGAAATTCTTATTGCTGTGTGGGAGTGGTGTCGTTTATGTGGGTTAAGACCTTAAGACTAAACGTGTTAAACCAAATAGTTAACTAGGCAGTGGTATAATAGCGCATGGCGATAGCGTGAGCAAGTATCAAGGCTTGGCGTATTTTCCTAGACACGGAGTCTCTGAAACCAACTTTACACTTACTTTCAGAATTTTCGGCAACCGTAGGTTCTAAAAGTTCTTCAAAACTAACTCCTTCGTGTAGTTCTACTCCTAGTAGTAACGCCACCTGTAATATTAAACATACTTTAAAAACGAATAAATAAATTGAGTCAAGGTTTATTTCATAATAGAATTTGCAATGTAAACTGGCCCTTACACCCCACATACAAAGTGTTTTTTAGGTAACGGTTCCTTAATCGACCCAGTATTATAAAGATTTCTTTTTAGTATTAATAAAACAAAAGACTGTCAGCTCTAAAGCCCACACAGGCCTACCTTCATAAGTATACACTGTAGCTGCCTGATGCTGATGTGATCTATGGAGCCGGCGCAGAACTTGCCGAAGAACTTCTTGGCTCCGAGCGCCCTCAGGTCCTGAATGACGAATGGCCACAGGTGCAGCACGTTGTTACGAGACATGCGGTCGCGTTTCTCGATCACCACCTGAAGCAAGAGGGTCATAAAATCACTACATACGCAGGCGAAGTCGCAGGTATCAGCTATAGTCTATACTAATTTAATCAAACTGAAGAGATTGCTTTCTTTTTGTTTCATTGAAAATATATTTTGGGGTTCGATAGCCCAGTGGGGGTGTTTAAGTGCTGAAAGACATAATAAATGGATCTTTTTTCAAAGAAATTTCAGGCATTCTTACTTTGTATAACGTTAACTTTATTTAAGCTCTTAAGGGATATTCTATTTTCGTTCTCACAAATAATAGTTAAAGCTTTATTTCTGTCTCAGGCTCTGGTCCGAAAACCTTTTTTTTTTAGGATGGGAGTTCATCAAATGACCTCCCACTCTGGGCGGAGCGGGAGGGAGTGTCAGACTCTTACTGACTAAAACCCATCCATGTTCCTTCCTCGCCCTTTATGTTCCGGGGCCGCGGTATCTCTTTCGAACGCGCCCGCAACCCCGGCAAAGGTATATAATTAACTTAACAACAACTAGTTTTTCTAAGAAGTACTTTTTTGGGCCGGTAACTAGGTTCTCAAGATTCAGAGGGGCAGACAACCATGGTATTCTTCTTATAGTATCGATGTTCCTTCTAATTACACGGTATGGGCCCAGTAGGTGGCAACATTTATTGCAGCGGTAGAGGCGCTATACAGGTCGTCAAGTAAACGGGCACCTGGGACACTTCAGCAGGTGGGGCATAGTTTGATTCGGAGCGCCGCACTAGCACTCGGTGTTGGAAGAACCAATAATACACAATTTTGCAAGGTTATGTTTGCAGAAACTAAGAAACGCAATCGGCTAAGAGTTTTCCAAATGGGACAAAGTTCTCTGCCGGGAGCAGCTGTTCTAGGGGCCGTGTGATGGTGGACACTTCTCTTGCCATAACTTGCTTCTTATTTTCAGTGGCCTGTCTTGGATTGTAAACTACTGCAGGTATTTAATCGAGGCGAACATACTTGAGAAGGCTAGGCAGATGGGTCAGGTGTCTCAGATTATTAATTCAATAAGACAGTAACTCACCCGTTTGTAAACCGACATGATTTAAGTATCATCGTATTTAAAAACTGCTTTAAAAAAAAAATGACGTCCACATAGCCTACTAACGACTGTTAGTAAAAAACTACAGTTTGTTTGATCTGTTCGCTTGCAGAAACGCTACTGGCGTTCGGTAAGGTGACCGAATGGATGAGACCAAGATTCAAAACAAATATGCAGTTGTTTAAGTAACTTTCCACTTTGGTTTTGGTAATTGCATCAGTGTATTGTAAAACATTTCTGTCTAATCTAAGCTCAGAATATACAGGCTGACTATTTAAGACCGGACTGCAAAAAAGTAACCTTTTAAATAAATGCAAAACATGATATGAGAACATAAAACAGAAATACTGGTGAGCTCATCCGTTATAATTATATTATAATACATTTAGCCTCGTCCTTAAGAATAGAATTAAGAAGTCCACACCTATTTCGTAGTAAAAAAAATACTGTAACAAACCCATTTAAAAAAATCAAGAAAATTATTTTTCTGTTGTTTAATTTTATTAAATATCGCTGGACATTAACACACAGCGCCACCTAGTGCCACACTAAGCAAAGCTTGTGTCGTGGACACTAAATATTTGATATACTACATATATACTTTTTTGTTTGTAAATACATACTTATTATACATATAAACATCCATGACTCGGAATCAAATGTCCGTGCTCATCACACAAACATTTGCTCTCACCGGGATTCGAACCCAGGACCCTAAGAACGTAAGGCAGCGTCACTACCACTGCGCCAATCGGGTCGTCACACGTTATTATTATTGTACTATGAGTTTGCTTCTAGGATTTGAAACTCTTCTTAAAAGTCTATCTTATGGCACGTTTAGCAGTGAACATAATGTGGGCCTTCCAAACCTCGCAAGGAGACTTGACGAAAGCGGAAACCGAAAAATCCCAGTACAGTGCTGGACTCAGCCCTCTGCTAAGGCGCGCCACAGTTATACCCTTGCTTACTTTGCCTTTCATATATAGTCTACCAAGACGAATTCTAAGGACTTATTTCTATCTTATACATATATTGGGGTGGATTACGGCCTAATCCATCTAACAAAGAGAAGACAACTCGGGTACGGTCAAAACAAGACTTTGTATTCTGGTGCATTTCGTAGAAGAGAGATTGCGGTACTTACAACTTTGGCTCCTAATAGTTGGCATTCTATAGCTGCACGAAGGCCGCAGGGGCCAGATCCGATGATCAGGACTTTGCCCGTCGCACAGGATCTGCCCTTCGCGTACACTTTGTGGTTAGCTCGGGCATCGAACTTCTTGAACAGGGCTTGCGCTTTCCACGAGCTTGACAGTTTCGCCTGAAAAGATTTGACACAAAATTCATTTACATAACCTCATATAACATCACGTCTGTTATCTTCAAAGGGTTAAGCACAGGTGCACCTACAGTACACCCACATTTCGTCAACTTTATTGCTATTCAGTTAAATTATAGTTACAACAGAATAATTTAGGTGCGGAGCATGCGAATTTCATACAAACGTAATACCAAAATAATTTATAAAGCAAACATATTCTTAAGGTAGTGTGTATTTTTTTATTGTATTACCGAATATTATGTAGGTTCCCAAATACATTTTTTAAATGTACACCGATTTAAACAAGAGTTATGAGAAAAATAAATTTTCTATAGAAATTTTAAATTCCTCATTTCTCGTCCTTTCAAAATATTTATTTGGGAACCTAGATATTCTATAATAGAATCGAAATGTGTACACCCTACCATAAGAATATGTTTCATTTTCCTATTATTTTGGTATTACGTTTGTATGAAAAACGCATGCTCCGCCGGCCCCTTTAAGCCAGGTTAATATTCACTGCCTATCATAACTGTACGACCCCCCTAAGTAAACGAGGTAACGAGGTTGGTCTCGTGGTTGCTGGTGCAACCACTGAGTGTGGGGTCCTGGAAAGTGCGACTGATTTTTGCCGACAATGATTATTTGTCAGTAGCAGCTCGGAGTTTGAAGTTCGTGGGAGCAGGTCATCCCTTGATCCTGCGTCTGCGTCATTCAACCCCAGTCGTGTCAGACTGCCGTTCCATGGGTGGGTGAATATGAATAGAAGTTGAGTCAGTTCAGTTCCGAAGTTCAGTGGAGAGTCATCATCACCATCTGCCTATAGTCTTTTCTCAACTATGTTGGGGTCGGCTTCGAGTCTAACCGGATGCAACTGAATACCAGTATTTTACATATAGCGACTGCCTATCTGACCTTCACAACCCAGTTAGTACTGGGTAACGCGATACCTCTTGGTAAGTCAGTCGTGGTATACCTAGTCTATTCCGTAACCGTGAAATAATTTTCCTACACAATACTTTCTATGCTAGCAAGGACAGCCCTATCTATCCTGAATAAACACCTACAAAACAATAATGATGCTAATAATGTAGCCAATTTCGGTCAAGGCCGAGCAACGAGCTCAGTATTGAAACTAGAACTGATACTGATACGAGTCGGTCTCAAAACTAAGACAGTAGATATGTTTACAATAATGTGCCCTTGCGCAACGTGGGAAAGGAGTTCTGATGTGCAGTCAAGTGTGAATCCTAGTGAACGTCGCGCGACATAAAATATGTCATGACATCGTATGTTACAAAATACGAACAAGTACATGACATGACTAAGGCTAGGCAGATGATATTTTTTTTTTTATGTAATATGTTCCCCGATTACCCGAAGATGGCTGCAACGATTTGGATTTTTTTTTGTTTTGTTTAAAAGGGTATACTTCCCAGGTGGTCCCATGATCATCAAGTCAGGATCTGATGATGGGATCCTGGAGAAATATAGAGAACTCTTCAAATTTTATAGGCATGAAGCGATATCGATAGTTTTTGGAAGAGTACTTTCTCGGAGTGGTCCAATTTCAATTTGGGGAAGAAATTCGGACATAGGCAACGGAACTCCTCAATAAATGATAGCAAATGGACTGGGATTGCCGAAATCTCATGTTTGTCTATTGTTTACACCAGTTCAAAACAAAACATCACGCCCGTAAGCTGTGAAGGAGTAAGCTCATGTGACCACTAAAAAGTGAAAAATAAAAGCATTTTTGCAAAAACAAACAATCAAACAAAGGTCACCGACTTCTTGATATTTGTTACTAGCCGATGCCGCGGCTTCGCCCGCGTAAAATTATAGTCAAGTCAAGTCAAAATTATTTATATACTAATATTATAAAGCAGAATAGTTTGTCTTTTTGTTTGTTTGGTTGAACGCGCTAATCTCAGGAACTACCGGTTCAAATTGAAAAATTCTTTTTGTGTTGGATAGTCCATTTATCGAGGAAGGCTATAGGCTATAAAACACCACGCTACGACCATTAGGAGCGGAGCAGGAATGAAAAATGTTGCAAAAACGGGGATACTTTTTCGTTTTTCTCTCTTATGGGACGCAGTCGAAGTTGCGTGGGTCATCTATAATAGTATATAGTGCCATGACACATTTCGCCATAAAGTTGGCATGCAAACATTAAATTATAATTAGATGCTAATTTCAAAATACATTTATGACTAAATGTGAAACAAACCTTAAATTAGAAACTTAGGACCAGTGTGTTTAAAGTTACTATATACTAAAACCTTCCTCTTGAATCACTCTATCTATTAAAAATCCGTTGCGTAGTTCAGACACGGCGGGAGACATTTATGTAGTGATAATTGTAGTCATATAACTTGTCATCTAAGTATGACTACTAGGAGGTGACCCTCCTGAAGGCTAGTTTATTTACTATTTACGAACATGACAAGTTTCTATTATCTATTATAGTAAATAACGTAAGCAAGGCCCTTCCGGTCCAGCAGTGGGACAAATGATAGGGTAAAAAAAAACGTAAGTACTAACGTCTACTAATCTCCTATGACTGCCACTGGCGAAAGGGGATAAGTATGTTGGCAATTGGCATACCGATACAGTGGTAAACAAATAGAAGGATGAAGGGAATAAATAAGTAATATGAGAACAACACACATTAAATGATAAGGGTTACACGGCCATGTGTGTGTCTTAGTAACTATTCTAAAAAAAAACACTATCAAACCTCATAAATAAATAATAACTAACTTAAGTACAGTATTGCATTCATCGACCACTACCCCACGACTAGACAGGGGGGTATAAAGGGAGGAAATAAGCCCCACAACTTCCACGAGGCAATCATATCGGTTTTTCCTAAAGTAGCCAGACTATTTCCGATCGATTTGCAGTGCAGTGCATACAAAATTATGCGACTAGGCGTCGTTTTCTTTTGCATACTTGATGACCATTGGCTACCTGCCATCTATGCAAAAGTATGGGGGTTCGGCCCCCATACTTTATGCATATACCCCAAAATTACAATAATAAACTAAGGGGTTACAAAAGTCCGGGGTTACGGGCCTGTTCGAAAGAGATACCGCGGCCCCGGAACATAAAGGGCGAGGAGGGAGCATGGATGGGTTTTGGTCAGTAAGAGTCTGACACTCCCTCCCGCTCCGCCCAGAGTGGGAGAAGTCATTCGATGATTTACAATCCCAAAAAAAAAAAAAAAAGTACTAAAGTGCAGTGTAACTTCCTTGTACCAAACAATGTACGAGTACCTTAATTTCTTGGAACGGATGGGCGAGCTATGATCAACAAAATACTGTCAAATGCTACCTATATAAATATTATGATTATAAATGATTGATTTGTCGTCGTTTTTAATTCATTCTTTGAAGACAAAAAGCAAAATACATGAAGTTCCTTCTCTCCTACGCATTGTGCGCGTCTGACTGTCCGACCGGAAGTGTCCGATATAATCCAAAACGAGCTTATCATATTTGGATGGACCGGTTTTCTTCCGCTCCTGTCCTAATATGAACACTTGGATGACGAACATAACGAACATAAAGTTGCTTTTGATTAATTAAAAACGGAACACCTGACGCTAAAACGTTAAGTTGATTATACAGCAGTAAGAGAATAACGCGCAAGCCAGACTAGTTTTAATGAAATTAAATTAATTGGCGACACGCCTTCTTTCCCAGAAGGGCAATCGACTAATTCGTAGGTACAAAGTATAGTACATTCACGCAGTTAATTAAAACAAGTTGCATTATTTTTTTTATTTTTTTAGCCTCTACTGTCCCACTGCTGGGCGAAGGCCTCCCCCAATTCCTTCCATTTGCTCATTTCCTGTGACGCAGGAAAAGAGCAAAAATTAATATTTTTAAAAACCAACGACTCACGTAGGGTTAATTTCACAAGCACTTTCATTTGATACCTACCCATATTGTGGGAGTTGTGAAAAAAGCAATTTACCATTTTGTGGTGGCGGCCCTCTTGGACTTGAAATTTATTGTAGGGTATAGTATTCTACTGGTCAAACCCTTTTATTTGATACCCATATTGAGGGAGTTGTTGAATAAATATGTAATCCGCCATTTTGTGACGGCGGCCATCTTTGACCGTTTGTCATCAAACATAGCTAAGAACACTAGCGACTTATTATTCATCATTCAAACAAAAAAAAAATAACAAAATTCCTAACCTAAAAACAGCGAAGCGTAAACAAAGTCAGTTGATGTCCGAAATAACACAATACTTGTTTAGTAACATGTTGCTAGTGAGACACAATTCGTGAGAATTGGTGAGATTAATTCCCATGGCTTGTAATAGTCGCTCAAGAACAAAATAATAACAACATAGTGATATCATAAACATCTTGTTTATAAACAGAGCGATAAAGGAGTGTAGTTGTGGAACTATTTAAAAGTAATTACTTCAGGATTTATGTGCAATAATGCAGTTTTACGAGTTTCGCCTACACCGAATACAACGGTCGTTTTAGTGACAGTCGAGTCATAGACACTGCTCGTGCAGCTTGCGAATGTACTGTTTTTTTTTGTTCATTCCTGATTTGCATCACAAACATCACATGTCTGGCTAGGGGGTGAGATATGCAGATGTGGCGTGATATTGATAATACATTCAACTCGACAATTTCAATAATGAGATTTAACCAAGCATGTATTTTTTGACAACTTAATTCCCAAACTCAGTTTTGAATGCTGGCAGATTAAAATCTGGGACCACTGCTATTCAATAGACACACAGAGTCATTCATGTGTTAGTAAATAAAACAGGATCTTTTACAAATGCAAATGTTATTGAAAAACGATTATATTGTGCACAGCAACAGAAAGAAGAAAAAACTACATTACTATATGGCGGGGATCATTCGCTGGCTGTAATCTCCACAGCTTGAGCGGAACTGAACAATGGATGATTATAAACCATTCAAATCCTCCATTACCAAATACTTTTTTGCTTAGAAGCAACACGGCTTTCATGACTGTGGAAGACTTAACTGTTCTCGCTTAAAGAAGTACACCCGTCAAAGAGACGCAGTATTTGAAGAATATTTCACAATTTGATGTGGCTTTGGAAACAGTCACCAGTATTAACGATGACATCACGCCAGCGCATACGTCAAAACTTTCGCCCTTATTCAGCGAACCCAATCAACCAACGCGTATCGGTTATCTTGTTGATAAGCCCGTCATTAACGATAGCATTACAATAAAATTAGTGCACAGACAGTCCCCAAGAAATTCGCAACGTGATTATAATTATAGATAAACAAAGACAAACTCCTAGGCACAAACAAATAACAACAACTGCATACGTGTAGATTACGAGTATTTCGATCGATCCAAAAGAAATTATTATCGATCTTGGAATTAAAAAATTTGAATGTGCAAGTATTGTCCGAAGATCATAATGGTAGATTGTTGTCAGGCGCAAACTGAACTTAACAAACACCACTTGTCAAAAACAATAAATCTTTGTTATGTCCGATGGGGTAGGCAGATGTGTGTAATTCACGAACATTTCGGCATTCATATTAGGTCCCTTGTAATAGGGGAGGATCCCGTTGCCAACAACACAGCAACTGACACTTTCCTAGAGCTGGGAATTAAACCCACGCTCAGCTGCACTTGCGGTTACGACGAACGAGGCCGTCAACCGAGCCGATTTCAAGCCCTTATATCAATGTAATACATTACGTCGTGATTAACATTTGTCAATGTCTAATTGTCTATACGAGTCCACCTACCAACTTCATTAAGGTCCATAGATTATAATGTGTTAAGCCAACGCAGAGCTCCTTGCTAGTGCCATAAACACTTGGCATTCAGTCCCGGATTTAGGGCAGGGCAAGAGGGGCACTTGCCCCGGGCTTTCACAACAAAGGAGCCTCCAAAAATTATATGGTCCGAGACACAACACGAATAGGTGTACCACCTTGTAGTCTGTAGACATATCTTTTTCGTCGGTTCCAAAAAAAATCCGGGTCTATTTCTTGATTGCCCCAGGGCCTCCAGACCTTTAAATCCGTCCCTGCTTGGCATTGTCAAGCATACGAAACAAAAACGCATTCGCAAAGCAATCGATTAGCATACAAACACACGGTTAGGTTACAGAATCATTTGAATATAATAAGCTAAGTGACGCTAGCAAGGGGCATTGCATGGACGCGTCGCATATGGGCTGCAACCTGCTATCTTCTAAACGCTGAAGCATAAACCTTAATACTTATGGAAACAAATTATATAGGTACTGAAATAAGTAAAAGGTTAATTGAAATCTAAATGAAGGAGACAGTAACACACATTTCTATCAGCTTGCATTGAGGACAGCTGATAGAAAAAATGGCTGTTGCTAAGTGAATTGGTCTTGTAAATAAAACGCGTTTCGCCGGGGACGGTCGTAGCTAATACATATGTGGATGGCGTTAGAACTATTTTAGCCTTAGCTGCAACTGTCAACAGAGGACTATGGGTGAGCGATGGTACATCGGTGCGCTATACATCATTCGAACCCGCCCAATCCTTCCCGACGACCATGTATCATATCATATCCCAAGAAATATGTACTTCACGAAGTACAGAACATATACCAACTACAAATCATACGGACGTACTTAGGTGTGGACTCTGGTCAGTAACTACTCGCTATGTTTTACTAGCTAGTTTCAAGTCATACATCACAATACTTGCATATATTTTCATGCAAATTAGACGCGTGCTAAAATAGATACCAGAAAGACCTTCGATGGGACGTTTGAAGATTGAACTACTTTACGTGATTATATACGAATCTTCTATGATTGACAATCGAATGCATTTCGCTGAACTATGGATTTTCGTATTACCCTTTTAATAGAGTATACAGTTTGGGGTTTTATACGAGTAGCAATAATTCCGGGCGACTACAGTCTTGTCTTTATGCAAATACAAGAGGCATTTTTTATCGAGAATATTAAGAGGCACTCTTCTATACTAAACTAAATCCCATGCTCACGCACGCAACGCTTGTTTCTAGATTTCGATAACAAAGATTTAGCAGAGCAACCGTGCCGAAAATAAAATCGATTCTGACGTTTGTTTATAGTTTACATATTCATCGAAACGAGTGGGGTAAGTTTGTGACTGTTTGGTATGTAATAAACGTGCTAGATATCTATGTTCTAGAAGTCGAAGGACGCAATATTTGGGCTGGTAAATTGTATTGATTAGACCCTTATTTCGAGTCATAGTTCTCTTGGTCGCCATGTTCTTCTTCATCATCATATTCCCTCAGCTGGGACACGGCCTCCTCTATGTGAGTGGGCTTTAACTCACTACGCGGGCCCAATGCGGATTGGTAGATGTCATATTTCTTCGATTTTTTGCTTCTATGACTACGTTGTCCTTCACCGACCGTGTTCTACATGAAGTTATATTCATCTGGGTTTGCTGAAACTACCGTGGCATGACTGTAACTCTTAAACGTCCGCTACTCAACTAACTTCCTCACTGAGATAAGCACTTGACATTGTTCGTGTTATCACGCGCTTCTTATCTTCACGCTCTCTTACGCTGCGTGAGGTTGGGCACACATACGGTATCAGAGCCGCATTTACTTAACATTTAGACTGCTATAATGTGGACGAGCGAAATGCAGCAGGATACGAGCTGACTACAAACCATAATCAATTTGAGAACATTGCCGCTGCTGGGACCACCTCTGTGTGAGGCTCGTTGAGAGAGTGGGCCGTATCCGGAGGGGCTAGTGCGAGTTGCTTGATGGAAGTAGAATGGAGTCATTATCTTCTGTCTAGCCTTTTCCCCATTATGTTGGCGTCGTGCGTCCGCTTCTAGTCTAATCTGATTTTTATAATAATAGATGCCTTTATTTACAGCAAAACATTTTTAATGGGTTTAAAGTTTTGTGTCGGAGCATCGCACCCACGCGCGATGAGGCAAATAAACTCTTTTGTTTTTATTCTCTCTTTCTCTTTTTGTGTTGGGTGGTTTTATTGTAATTACAGGTCATTGTATTTGGCTGCGGGAACGTGTCATTGGATCAAGATGTTTGACCCGGGGGGCATACACTCTGAGTTGGGAACGATTCATCATCATCATCATCTGCCTAGTCTTTTCTCAACAATGTTGGGGTCGGCTTCCAGTCTAACCGTATGCAGCTGAATATTTGGAGCGACTGCCTATCTGACCTCCACAACCCAGTTAGTACTGGGTAACACGATACCACTAGGTAAGACTGGCTTGAGAACGACTACATACTTCTAATTCAAAAGCGTTGGAGCTAAATGGAGACATTTCCTCACGAGTTCTGTATGGCCAACCTGAAATTTACTTAAACATAATCGACGTAACATCATGCTTGCTATCTTAATAATGCACCTCCATTTGGCAGTCCCATGTTATCTAGTGGACGACTCTATTGCGACACATCGAAAGCAATCGAAGCTGAAACTGAGATTTTTCTAATCGAAAAACTGCAGTTACGCTTTGGAACACTGCACCATACAGTAATCACATGTTTCCTAAGGTAGATATTTTCGGTATTGCTCAAATTACCCTCCGTTCGCCTTCACTTCAGGGTCTGATAACCACTTAATGCACTGGCCGGCCGCGGCGTTACATTACAATTATCTTCAACAAACTTTCCGAAATGTCTTCGTTTCCTCGCTCCATCGCTCTTGAGTGTTGAAAACTGTAGCATTGGGGGGTGTGTTCATTAAACTACTTACTAGCTCCAGTTTCTCACGTTTTAATAAGCCTATTCATATCTGTGATTTAATGGTTTAATTGGTAGTAAAAAAAAAACATAAGGAAGTACTGACTTATGGCTGGGAAGACGTGGCGAAACTCCTCAACAACATAGGTATACATCATTTCGCTCTTATCGGCAGTTTTTGGTTTGGCCGTCATTTCATACAATCCCAAATATGTTTTCTTTGGTTTTCTCCTAATCTTAGCCACCTACGCTCACTCCTCAAACTTGTGCTCGTTTCGTTATTTTGGTATCAATATTAGTCACAGTGAGTACAGCTATCATGTCACTATGAACCATGGAATTTCAACTCTATTATACATTAAGGTGTCGCTTGGTAAGTATAGTGAATATAGGCATCAGGATTGTTTATTGAACTTCTTGTACTAGACCAGCTGTAAGAAGTTAGTGGTCGTAAGGTATATTTTGCGTCGTATATGTCGGTTTCCCGGTACAATATCGGAATTCCTGGTGGAAACAGTAATAAACGGGAACGTTGAATTGCATACGTGTTGGCTCTGTGCCACCGAAACACGGGCGTTCTAGATACAATTCTACGTACTAAGTGTGCGTCACGTGGACTCGGCTTGTTTTGACAGTTTTGGGGTAAGCACGGCTCTAGGCATTCGATACTTTATGTTATCTACAGGTATTTCTAGGACAGGCTCCAATCACTTCACTACTATGTATATACAATGTATTATTAGTAAACAATTATGTGCAATTAGGTACACAATTCTTTTTACAATAATACATAAGTACATGTTTAATAAGAACTAGTTTAAATAATAATTTGGAGAATATAAACGTTATAGTTACTTATATTCTAGCATAACGTATTTTTTGTGATCCTGTTGAGTATTTACTAATTATAACTGAAACAAACAAGTGCTTATAAAGTAGCTAATTGAATGTTTATTCACCAACGCAGACACTTGCAACTTATGTGGTCATTTTATCTCATCAAAGTAATAAGAAAGACTACCTGTGACGGTGCGGGTAGCTCCCGCCTATACCGCAATGGAAAGCAGTATGACCGGTACCTACGATATACCAACCAACTCCACGGTTCGCAAACGTCGCGGTCTGGTAAACTTTCGTCTACAATATTATTAAAATATCACTTTCTAAGTTAAAAGTGCATTGCGAAATAGTAACAGCCTACTAAAATAAACTTTAATTCTTCACCACAAGGTTGAGGATTGGTTAGCAGCGGTAATTAATTTTCAAAGTGCTATGATATATTGAAATACACAGTAATGTATATCTTAATGCTGAATTCCGTTGAAATTGAAATAGCATTTCCTTTCTGAGGTAAGTACCTACGTACCGAAATACGGATCAATACGTTGACAGAAATAGTTTCGGTTTTAGTGGGACTGGTGGAAAATTGGAAAACGAAACATGTGTAGAACGGGGGAGACTGATTCACCATTTCCAGAACTTTTATTATACATAAACCTTACTCGAGAACCACTCTATCCATTGGTGAAAACAGCATGAAAATCGGTGCAGAATTTTTTGAGTTTATCGAACAGGCAGACAAACGCGGCGAGTGATATACAAAAGATTTCTGATTACGAATCTCGAGGTTAAGTAATCATGTTTCAGATCAAGAAAGGCTGTCATCAAATCTGCAGGTGCAGTGATCGATTGACGAATTACCACGAATCCATGACACCAGTAACAGAGATGAGTGCCTTTGAATAATTTATTGTTTATTCTGCGAACCGGAATTTAAGTGCACATCCGACATGCTATTTCTTTTCCCATGCTTAGCGCGCATTTATATTTTAAGAGTTGCCGAATGTGATGTTGAGAAGAAGCAGACATGTTGTACCGATCCCAAATAAATTTTGAAAGGGCACGAGAATGATGACAATTTGTACATTTAGGTGTTAAAAATGGGGATTTGTGTAGGCTTGGCTTTGAGGTGAAGTTTTTCTCGTCGCCTAACCGATCTTTGGTCTCGGACACGTACCTTGAGCTTGGGGTAGAAGTCTGGAAGTCTGTTGGGCTTCAGGTTGAGCGTGTTGCAGATCTCCCGGTGTAACGCCAGGATCTGCTTCATAGTGCCCGCCGAACAGAAGTGGTCGAACATCTCCGCCGCCAGTGCGCATTCTGGCGGCGTAGGCTCCACCCGGGTGCCCCTGTTCATGCTGAAGGGGCTGTAAACAAGAGAAGGTTAGGTTAGTTTCAGAAGCCATCACAATCAACCTATATTGACCCCACAGCTGGGACACAGGGCCACAGCCTCCCCTTCGTGAGAGAGGGGCAATCATTTGGAAGTAGGTAATACATATTTGCAAATGGTACAAAAGAAACACTTAACATTTCGTCAAAAAAAAATGGTCAATTGAGTCTTGCCCTGTATTAAGTCGATTGTAATATTATATTGAAAGGAGTGTGAAGATAATAACACTGCATTGAATTTCACATTGGATCGTCTAATTAATCAGGATAAAACCGGGCAAGTGCGTGTCGGGCCAAGTGCACTGTAGGGTCCCGTAGTACCCAGCCCGTTATCACAATATACAACGTTTCTGTTGTTCTTAAACCTATGATAATTTATTATTTAGTTTTTTCTTTTATTTTGGGTTCTGTTTTGCAAATTGCAATGCAAGTCTTTACCCGTTATAAACACGCAACGACTTCATCTTACTCATAAAATATTACTTACTTATCTCACTTTATAGGATTTATTCTAAGGATTTTGTATTTGTTCAACGACTATTACTGCTGAACTATGAAGTTATCTTAACCCCTATAATTTTCCTTTAAAGTTCATGAAATGTATCATGATTTTTTCCAGATTTTTCAAGCGAGCAGTTTAGCTTTTAGAACGGAGCCGGAACAAAAGTTTTCACTACTTTAATATTTCGTAAATTAACCTTCAATGGTTATTTTAACGAAAAATTGTATTAGCAGACCCTATTAATTTTATAAGACCTATCCACGATACCCCACACGATGGGGTAGACGATGAAAAACAATTCATCCCCATTTCACATGTTGGGGAGCTACCCTTAAAAAAATATATTATTTATTTCATTTTGTCGGCGTTATTAATCTAGACATCCCTACAAAATTATAGGATTCTAGTACTAACGGTATTTTAGCAAAACCTAGGACTGACGGACGGACAGACGGACATGACGAAACTATAAGGGTTCCTTATCAGAACTACGGAACTCTAAAGAGGATCTAGTGACGAACGGAGAACTAAATGATCAATGTGATCATACTTTACAATGCAAAGGTTCCCCCAATTTTATGTTGACCTTTTACAAGTAATATTGATTCTATTATATCAACACTCGTTCTTGATCATGTTACGGAGACTATTTATTATTGTGCTTAAATAAAACAAGCCATATAATAATAAAAAAAACTTGCGAGAACTGTATCAAAATTCTTTGTAATGAAATATCTCACAAGCTAATGCATGGGGGTTGGCATAAAAGAAGTCTTATTAGTATAAAGCTTACCATATTATTGTTCTATTTGAATAACATCAGGTTTAGTAACGGTTATTTTTACCAGGACACGTGTTCAATTTGAAGGGTTTGCTTATTGAATTTGGATAAAGAGAAACCTTGGAAGACCCTCGATTATATAGCCAACTGTGGGAACCAACAGGGAAACTAAGGTCCATTCTCACCGAAGAGATAACTATTTATCTGAATATTTTATATATTTGTTTTTCTCTATGGACACTTTTAACGTGCACATCTTGCTACATTGTTGTCACATAATATACCATCTAAACATGAATGATGTAACCAAAACTTTACTTAAAAAAAAAAAAGATTTAAAAAAAGAGTGTCCATTGAGTTTCTTGCCCGTTCTTCTCTATAGAGATCTACGCTAGGGAATGACCTACAGTACTTTCACAGATTTTATGTCTTGTGACTGGGACTGTAGCTACATTTAATTTTCATCTTTGTTTCGACAATTCAAAAGTCCCTGTGTGGCCTACTTGAATAAATGCTTTGATTTTGATTTTGATATATAAAAACCGCTCTCACTGTGACATGTACAAAAATGTGTTTTAAACAGCCGTTTTTAGATAATCAGACCGTCATCTTTTTGGTGAAGCAAGCATCGCGGGTCAAATACAAGAGGCGTATGGCGGTGCCGCCATACGCCACTTGTATATGACCCGCGCCTTAGATATTTTGTGACGAACTCTGTATAACAAAATGAGATCGCAAAAGAATACAATTATTTTTAACGTTTAAGCAAAAGCTGCACACGCTTTGCGATATTGGGAGGGCTAATTCAAAAAGAAAATGTACCATGCTGTATACTGTTCAAATAGCACTATTTCTTCCTTTTTTTATAATTATCAGTATTCTAAACTCTGTACTTATCAATGTATTTCATTTCATTCTAAATAAACAAAGCCAAATAAAACATAAACCAATGCTACAGTAAACGAACAGTCTATTGAAGTCGGAAACCTCGGAAACAGACGCACAATTCGTGCGCGAATACTCCCACACTCGGAATACTTAACCAGTGAGAAGATAACATACACTACATTGTCTTACTAAACGTCAGAACGAAGACAAATCTTGCAGTACTAAACGCAAATTTCGCCAATGAAGCTGAACAACAGAACGATCAGCATATCTGAACCAAGAGATGGTGTCAATCACTACATATTTAAAAAAAAGTCAAAGTCGTCCGCCGTGCCAGTCTATCTGTTCGCGATATACTCAAAAACTACTACACCGATTTTCACGCTGTTTGCACATTGAAAAACAAACACCGTGAAAATCGGTGCAGTAGTTCCCTTCCTTCGAGGAAGATTTAATCATATAATTTGTATACCGGCGAAGCCGTGGGCATCAGCTAATCTATACTATCTATACTAATATTATAAAGCAGAAGAGTTTGTTTGTTTGTTTGGTTGAACGCGCTAATCTCAGGAACTGCTGGTTCGAATTGAAAAATTATTTTTGTGTTGGATAGTCCATTTATCGAGGAAGGCTTTAGGCTATATAACATCACGCTGCCATTATTAGGAGCGGAGCAGGAATGAGAAATGTTGCAAAAACGGGGATTTTTTTACTTTCGTTTTTCTCTCTTATGTGATGCAGACGAAGTTGCGCGGGTCAGCTAGTGTTATATAAATGCAAAAGTTTGTGCGGATGGTTGAATGTGTGTTACTCTTTCAAGCAAAAAATACTAACCAGATTTGGATGTTTGGCAGACAGATAGTTTACACCCTGGATTAAACTGATGGGATACTTTTTATTCCGGTAGTCGATACGACGCCGGCGTGAGCCATTTCTACAATAAATACGACACTGGTAGCTTTTGAACGGAGCCAGTTACAACATGAATACCTTTCTGAGCACAGAACTGATAAAATAACTGCACACAACACAAAACAACAGTTCCGTACACCCGCCCAGGACAGACCACACTGGCGAACGACGACTACGAACTCCTCTTACACCAAGAGTTCAGAGGCATCTTCGCGATAACGTAAAGCTAGATGCACTCGCAATATATCATGTATACTATACGTCGCACCTATATTATTGTATCATGAGTAATACGCTGGCGGACGCATGGGCTATAATTAGTTATTATAAGTTTATTACACGCTCATAATAGTGCAAAGTGCAGTGGTAATGTATTGGGTTCATTCACATATCAACGAGCCGCGGTTACGTTGCTAGATATGCTGTGTACGTAAGAACAACATTTGTTAGTGATAATCTCAGTAACAACTGGATTATCATGAATGAATATAATTAGCTGGAAAAGTTACAACCGATCATGTCGTGATCATGATGTGACGACCCGAATGGCGTAGTGGTAGTGACGCTGCCTTACGTTCTTAGGGTCCTGGGTTGGAATACCGGTAGGAGCAAATATATGTTTGTGTGGTGAGCATAGACATTCGTTTTCGAGTCATGGATAATATATAATAAACTAAGTACTTATGTATTTACAAACAAAAAAGTATATAATATGAAGTATATCAACTATCTAGTGTCCACGACACAAGCTTTGCTTAGTGTGGCACTAGGTGGCGCTGTGTGTTATTGTCCAGCGATATTTATTTATATTTATAAAGGGTAAAACACCTCTTCACGAAGCCGAAAGGCACTTGTTCTCTCCATCATTGCGATCATTTTTTTGTTCTACACCATACCTGGGAACCTTCTAGTTGAGGAGATATGGGGGGTCAAAATTACAACAGTATGACAAGTTTTTTTTTTAAATAAGTACTAGTTTTTTTTTTTGTCAGATTTTGACTCTTAATACCTCCTCAGACCCCGTACTATTAAACCCATCCATCAGCACATTGTATTAAGTGCGTTACATTGAGTTCTACCACAAAACATAATTAATAACCACAAAAAAAAAGTTGATTCCCAGCAAATTTTTTTGCGTAAAGTTAATTACTTTCATGTACAGAATGCTTGGTTAACGGCTTTGTGATGAGGTGGTTTACACCCTGTATATCTGATGATAGTCACGGAATCACGCTGGCGGCAGGAAAAAGAACAGACCAGGTGGTTGGAGTCGGGAGACCATTTCCCTTCACCGTTTGGAGAGCAGTGGTGATGAAATAAGCTACACTAAATAATGACCCACCACGACACAGCGGCTCTTGGGGCCATCAGTGCAGCATTGGGCACTGGATAACTGGATTGGATGATGAAGTATTTCTACTACATCAAAAAAAAAAGTGATATTATTTATACGTCATCACTCAAGAGAAGGACAAGCGCATATAAACTGTGTATAAACAAAGCATTATGATAATGAATAAAGAAACGTGTGGTATCCGGATATCATACCAATTGCATACGCAAACGTTTCTGTGAACAGTGACGGGTAAGTGATTAGGTATTATGATACTTATTATCAGGTAGATAAAGAAGCGGCTTCTGTCTTGACATTCGTTACCTGAAACTTTTATGAGGGTTGCTCTAACTAGACTTGAGGCAATGCGTAGATGCTGCGGGACTGTTCGAAAGAGATACCTACCGTGCCCCGGAACATAAAGGGCGAGGAAGGAACATGGATGGGTTTTAGTCAGTAAAAGTCTAACACTCTCTCCCGCTCCGCCCAGAGTGGGAGAAGTGGACTTGTCAAAATGAACAATTATAAGATCAATGAAAGACTATCGTGACACTATTGCAATAAGAGAATCGGGGCCCAGCCCAGCTAGTACGACTTTGGAATGATGAGAGGGGTAATGAACGGACTGAATTTCCTCTAGTGTCAGAAACCAACTCTGATATAAGACACTCGAAGATTTTGCAAGTTTATCTGCGCAATGTCTTTAATTTAGCCCGTTTCGTTCCTTATCACCGTTCTAATCTTGTTAATATTCAGATTAAAGGTTTAAATGGTCAGTAGTCATGGCGACAATTACCATAACATCATCAACATGGTGATCTACAAATAAATGTTTACATATAGGCTTATCTTCCGTCGTGACGTGTTTTACGGACTGATCAAAGTTTTAGAATCCCTTGCGGTGGGTGTCAGAAAATACATCTATTAGTATTGTTCAAAATCTTCTTTAGATCGCACTGAAAAGATATAAGAGTAACTCTTCTCTTACAAAATATTCTGTTAATTAAGCGCTTCAACTCGTTTAAGAAAACAGATACATGCTCAAAATCGGCACACTCCGCTTTAAAATCTCAGCATTGCTAGTAATTCATATTGAATGCTGTATTGAACATGCTCCGTACCGAAAACGCAATGAAATTCCTGACACCGTCTATTAATACCTGTACAACTTCAAAACATCTACGTAGCATCTAAATTAAGGCGTGTAAATCTAAACTGCGTCTGAAATCAGTGAACCCAAGCCCCCAGTGAGCCGCGAAAATCACCCTTTCTATTTTTGATAGCTAGAACATTACGTGCCAAAACCACGGAACTAAGGGTCAGCGCAGACAGAGAGGAATAATCCCCGCGCGGTTTCGGGCATTTTCTTTACGGATCGCGTATACTCGAGCGTATCGCGAGGACGCGCGAGCATTTTTTGTTAGGTTCAAGCATTTATGCACTTTATAAAAATAATTTTAAAGTATATTTTCAAGTGCGTTAATAAAATCCTCTCCGCTGCGGTCCGTTCTGTCTGCGCTGAGCCTAAGGTGCACTACACATTACGCGATAATGACCACTAAACATTTGATTACACTTTGACACGCATAAAACGTTTGACATCAGAGTCAGTTGCCAAAAGTAACAAAGTTACGGTTTTGGTGAAGCCAATGTCATAATTTTGAAGTCGGCTTCTAGACACCCGGATGCAACTCATTTTTTTTTCGGGACCCTACATTGTGTCCCACCACCTTCGCCGCGGTCGACCTCGTCGACAATGTCCACCCTCTGACGTCCAATGAGTGACGATCGTTCCCCATCTCTCCGGGTGCATACGTGCAACAAAAAATATGCCCGTTACTGGATTATTATACCCGGTAAGAGTGTTTGACAGACTTGGTAATTCAGATAATTCGCCGTAAATCTCTTGAGCCTCTCAATCGCGTGGTTGTGGTTGACAGAAGAATTTGAACTTGTGTGAACATGTCACCGACATCACGACCTCCGTCCGGATACACTAATTGAAACAATACACCTACCGAGCAGCGAGCCCTCTGCGGGCTGTGCCCTATGTGGGTCAACAGTTCAACACGCTGTAACATGATGCACACACTAAATAATATCTGCAAGTCGTGCAACGTACTCCTACGTAAGTGGAGTACGCAGTACAACAGTATCAAAAAAATGCAAATCTATTTAGTCCGTCAGTTAAAGTAGCGGAAAATAAAGGACAAGTATTTTTTGTTTTTGTAAATCAATAAGTATTGACAAAGATAAAACGCATCAAAACTCACTCGAGAGTAGTCGAGAGTCAGCTCGTGACGTCAGAACCCACAAAAAATAATACCAAAGCGTGACGTATTGAGAATTTTAAAAGCGTCGTCTATTTTGGTTTACGTTACAAAAGAAAAATATACGGGGCAAATTTTTTTCTGACGGACTAATTACATTTTTTGGCGTCTGGATTGGGACTTGCAGTAATAGGCGATGCAAAATGTGGAACTATTTTTCCGAAACATTTCCTTCGAAGTCTCAGAAATATAGCTAAAAATTACTAGTCTTTTCTCATCGTTACAATCCTTTTCAAGTGGCTTCAGAATACTAAGATACCTAAATACTTTGTTAAAAGTAAATGATATGCGTCACAACGTCATAAGATACAATATAGTTTCCTGTTATAGCGCTTATCTACGTAAATTAGTCATGGTGGCATCTTATGTAAATTGTGCGAACAGTTGTGAATTGAATCTAACGGATGCATCTTCACCTATAACCAGGGGGCCTGAAATGGCTGGTTTAGCAGAATCATAAAATAGAATAATAACATTCTTAAAATGGTCGCAGACGCAGTTTATATCAAGAATTGTCACTTTGTGGTCATTTCACGAATTGTAAGCATATTGTTATCCTATTATGATTCTGTTAAAACGGCCATTTTAGGGCACCTGATGCACACTTCTTGCAAGTGATCAACTAATTGTTGCACCTTTTCGTTCAGCACGCTAAATATCCTGAAAAAATGCTTCAAGAGTGCCCGCCTTTACATGAACACGGATAAAATATGACCCATCCAAATACACATAAGGTAAAAAATGTATAGCGTTAGAGAGAAATTGAATCGTTATATTAATATGATTATGCAAAACGCAGTAGTTAACCGTATAATGTGCGCCGACCGTTACACTGGGCTTATTAGTCGGACCACTTACATTCTAAATTGTAACCTCACATGGATGTAATTAGTACCATTTTCGTTTGGAGTGTTCTACGTAAGGTGCAATATGCTATTTGCATTCAAAAACTTCTAATTAGAGTTTTTTGAGTCCAATTAACATGTACACTCATATTATTACGATGTGTTAATTTTAAGAAAGTATTGTAAAAGGAAATGGCGAAAGTTTTATCATTACATAAGATTTGTTGGTTAATTTATTACTCTACTATCCTGTTCGTAAACTATTTACTTTCCATCAAGGATGGATGCTGATTTAGCAGGTATACAACTACACTTGTTTTATACCTTACGTTTTCGACTACGGTCAATATTATGATACAAAAACACAATCATATAAACAATGTAGTGATAATCGAGACGAATGCAAAGAATGAATTAAGAAAAAAAAATCAAGCAAATAATTAACGTCTTATCATCCCATTCACGTCGTAAAACCAACTGAGTGAAACGGATTGCGAGCAACGCAGGCGCTGGGGAACTATTCTCCAAGTCCACCAACGAAGACACGGGGGCCATCCGATAGTAACTTATACTTTGAAATGCTACAACTATCTCTAATATTTTCCGACCATGAGTTTCGCAAGTTAAGCTGTTGGTCCCGTACAACTTTTTCAACGTTTTGAATCGAAATATATATGTCACCGTAAAATTGTCAAATACGTTATATTGGGTATACCGCCGTTTACCCGAATTTTATTTGCCCTAATATCATTTGCCATAATAGTCAACAGCCATAATATCATACGACATAATACTCATTTGCCCTACTCTCATTTGCCATATTAGTCACGTGCCAGAATCATTGTTTCCCATAAAGTCACTTACCATAACATCATTTGTCATAATCATTGTAAGCCCTAATTATCACATGCCCTAATTATCACATGCCATAATTATGATATGCCATAACATAATTTGCCATCGACATCGGGTGTGTAACGGTTGTTTATATCAAGAGAAATTGGATGCAATTGGGACTTTAGGGCACCCCGACTCGGACAGGTTAGGTTAGAAGGGGATGGCGGGGTCGTGTGAGCGAGCGAAGCGAGCGAATAGACCCCGCCATCCCCTTCGTGGTTATTTTTTTATAAACCACACAGAAATAGGAGCCCCGCGAAGCGGGGCTCCGTCGACCTAGCCCACCATCAACCATGTACAGAAAAAAAAACCATGCACAGAAATATTTGTCTAATACTTGTTATGCCATTTAAATATTATGTCTAATAATTATTATGGCACATAAAAATAAGGCAAACAATACTTATGGCATTCGTATCTTATGGTATCTAAAATTCGGGCAATTCAAAGTATGTCATATGTCTTTTAGGGCAAATGAAACATTCGGGCAAATGAAATTCGGGTAAATGAAATTCGGGAAAATGATGATTATGGCATATAATCGTCGGGCAAACAATAGACAACCGTTATATTGTAATATCTCTACCGATATTGTAAACTCTCGAAATATTGTCAAACGAACATACTGCTTACAATAAAACGCATTATTTTTCGTGAAATGCATGCGATGGTAGTCAACTCACGCGGTGTGGAGGGAAGGAGGGGCAACCTTGCCCAATGGTACCACTCTCATGAAAAGATAATGTACGATTCCTGAGAAATACCGATTAATATAACCTAACCTTAAAACATTTTATGTTCCCCTAAAAAGCGTAGTCGACGGAGCCCCGCTGGCTCCGTCGACTACGCTTTTTAGGGGTACTTCCGTATGTTCAGTTGACAATATTTTGAGAGTTTACAATATCGCTAGAGATAAACACGTTATATTGTAATATAACGTGTTTGACAATTTTACGGTGGCTCGTAGGAAAAAAATAGTTGGACATTTTATAGATAATTATCTGATCTACAGTTTTTGTCTAAGCTAACTTTATAATAAAACTTACCGTTTTGCTGAATCTTTTTTTTTACCTTTGACCTTGAATAAAAAAAAAACCATACACAGGAATGATGGGGAACTTTAACATTAGATTTATAATTATATTTTGAACAATTGTACCAATTATCAGCTTGTTGTAAATTTATGTAGTACCAAATATCTAAATTGACCGGACTATCGGTTGTGGAGGTCAGATAGACAGTCGCTCCATGTAAAATATTGGTATTCAGCTGCATCCGGTTAGACTGGAAGACGACCTCAACAAAGTTGGGAAAAGGCTGTGCATGTGTTTTGAAAACACCATCGGGAGTAAAAACAGGTGACCAATCCTGATGTCATTCATATTTAGTTCGGTCTCCTAACGAATCTTATGTCCGTAAGTGATACGGAAGTGGGAAACGGCCGTAATTTCGGCCGAATCTGCGGATTACTTGCTTTGAGACTACTTCTCTTAGCACAAAATCCGTAGTTTCGGCGATGATGCGGGATACGCGAACGCATTCGCATCATACACTACGGTGTTAGGTTTGTATTGTCAATTATTTATTTGTCTGACAACGTTGATGAGAGCGCAATCAGTCACTCTAGACGTGAGTGCTTCGTCACACGATTGAATTACGCCGAGCTGCCAACGCGCAACGTACGCGGTAAGTGCGGTAACCATGATTGTGAAAGGGCCGAGGGGTGCCAACTTATATCAGCCAGTTCTCACCCCTCTTGCTCAATGGAAGGATTTTAAATCATTTAGTGATATTTGAAAAGAGTTTGGTTTGATAATATCGAGAGGAGAATTGGAGGCTACTATCAAAAGGTATACAAAGCAGACGTCAGTGGAAACGCCAGGAGGAGACACCCAAGAAAGACACCCACTGATTGCTGAATGTCTTTTTAGGACGTGTTCTCACAATATCTTTTGTGATGTTTTGCGTATTACCAGACCTCGTGTATGACCTAGATGGAAACACATGGATGGACGAAGCAACACTCCGGAGTATGGAAGTATCGTAGCAGGTGGTGTTCTGTGGTCTTGCCTTACCCTATGAGAAAAGCATTACCCTGCTTTAGTCGGGAAAAAAGACGTGAGATTGTGTTTGTGGAAAGACTTACATCATGTGCCTAGCCTTTCCCAACGTCGCGGGGGCGGTTTTCAGTCTAATCTGATGCAGCCAAATACCAGTCTGTGGAATCCTTTGCGAAGACCAAAACTATACAGGTTATCTTTAGTGTTATTAGAGTTTTGCATCTTATCTTATCGTATCTAGTATCAAAATAATCAAATACGAGGAAGACGACAAGTCCTAAATGACTCACAATCGGCGACCGCTGAGACGCAACGTCTCGGCCCGAGATGGTACAGATTGTCGGGGTGGGCGATATCCCTTATGCATCGGCAGTTCGTCAGACATGAGGTCAGCACTAAGTCATATTATTAGATCAAGCTGATAAAAATAACTGCAACGTCAACATCACTATTGTTCTCGGTCGTAATGATGGACCTGATACTAATTTTATGCATCACACCTAACAAGTGACAAAAATAAATGCATCGTTAATCACACTGATTCTCATGACGATATTGATGATCAATTTACCACCTGCCAGTGTTTACATAGCATTCCTTAGCAAATAGGTAAGGAAATGATATATCATTTTTTTTTCTGAGCATTCTTTCCACTTCCCATTATGGTGTGCTGCTTGTCGTCATTGGCGAGAAAAATAAATTATAAATACGCATTTGTTTTTTAGGCACTAATTAAATTATACTAGGCCGGGTGGAAGTTAAAAGCGCGCAAGACTGTTCGTGACTTTTTTTTGACAAAGTATATTGTTTTCGCGATCAAGAAGGCTGTTAGATGCAGCCAGTACCGAGCGGTCCATACTGCAGTACAGGAGATCGCGATCCTAAACAATGAAGAAGCGAGGAACGACGAAGAAGAAGAGGAATTGGATAATAATTGTCAAATACAAAGATTTACGTTTAAGTTCAAGAATATTTAAAAAAAAGATTAAACTATACTTAGAAGGGAAACAATGGTTGAGTGGTAGAGTTGGTTGAATAATTAAGTATGCATCATGTTGAAGGAATACCCTTAAAAGATAAAGAAGAAAAAAGTGGCCTTTGATGTAGGAAACCCGAGTAACGAGCACTCAAGGCAGACAGTAGAAGAACAACGCCCAGGTAGAAACTATAAATTCAAAGTCACGACAATAAAACTCATAAAATATGATTTGTAAACATGCGCGTTGCAATTTAGGTACGTGCACCGGATGAGACCGAGTCAGTATCTTCATAACTATTATCTCTGCCCACGAGATCAGCCCAACTATTTAGGGAGGTAGGAGTCATCTTAGGTGAACAGCGAAGCAAGAGGGCGTGGATAGGGTGATGTCGAACTAGTGCGTCACTTCTTCGACAGTAAAAACCGGCCAAATGCGAGTCGGACTCGCGCATGATGGGTTCCGTAAGGAAGATGTCAGCAAAAAGGAAGGGGCTCGCAAGGGCCGAAGCCTGCCAGGGCTGCGGGACTGTTCGAAAGAGATGCCGTGGCCCCGGAACACAAAAGGCGAGGAAGGATGGATGGGTTTTAGTCAGTAAAAGTCTGACACTCCTGCTCCGAGTGGGAGAAGTCATTTGATGATTTCCCATCCCAAAAAAAAAGGGGATCCCCTTTAATTCGTTTTTATTATTTGTTGTTATAGCGGTAACACAAATAAACGTTCTGCGAAAAAAGAAGTGTCTGTTTGTAATTTCAATTCAAAGTAACAGATTTTTATTTTTGTCAGTCGGTCTGTTCGTTCCGGCTCATCTCCAAGATGGCTTAGCCGATTTCGACCGAACTTTTACTAACAGATAACTGATTTTATAAGGAGTAAGCTGCATATTATTTTAGAAAAAATATTAGGGTATCAGGGAATATAGAACAAGGACCAAACCCTCCCTTGCAACAAACTCTGCTTCAAATAGGGAAGTACTTATCTAATATATTTTTGCCATATTTTCACGCGAACGAAGGTCGCTGGCAATAGCTGGTCTAACTTAATAAAATACATGAAGTGTATCACAAATTCACAATTATCACAAAGAACATTCTATTGATCACAACATCGTGATGAATTTCACACATTTAAATTCAAACGTAGCGTGCTGGGCGCGGATTATAAGTACGTATTTACAAGCCAATCGTATAAATTATGAATCTAATGCTAAACTTTCACCATGGCTGATGTCCCAATAACCATCTCTTTTCAGATCAATTACATATTAAAATATAATAGGTACAATTACTGTTTCTGTTATCTTTGATAATATCCACAGGCCTCTATGAAATTGAGTTCATGACTTTTAGTTCATAAAATCAGTATCAAAATATATAGTAGGCCTTTCAACTTCAAAAAATCTAATTAGTCGGTCAAAAAAAAAAAGTATATTATCAAAAAATATTTGATACGTATGTTTTCTTTTTTCACGTAAAACCAAAATTGACGAAGATGCGACACTTTTTTTAATTCTCATTAAGTCATGACGTGACATAATTTTTAGTGCATTCTGACGTCACGAGATCTCCACGACCGAGTTTCGATGCGTTTTATCTTTGTCAGTATTCATTGATTGACAAAATAAAAAAAAACGTGTCCATTGTTTTCCAATACTCCAACTGGCGGACTAAATAGATTTGTAATTTATTGATGGTGGAAACAAGAATATTGTAACTAACTGGAGGAACGGTAACTAGAGTTTTAATACTTTAGGCGAAGTGGCGAGTCTCGTCAAATCTTTTCCTTTTCTAAGCTCTTAAGAGCCCTCTTACAGTCCACTAGCGCCGCCAATAGAAAAAATGTCATAACTCGTAAATAGAATCAAAAATACAAAATATGTTCTATTATTACTGTGGAAAAGGCAATAACGTAATTGTATAACACCTTATCAACACTTAAAATATAGCTGTTTAGCTAAATCGTGCATTCAAAACATAAACGGCCGTTTTTGTTACAAATGCACGATTTAGCTAAACAGCTATATTTTTCGATTGGCGGCGCTAGTGGACTGTAAGAGGGCTCTTAATTGATACCAGTAAGACCTCAGTTCTGACTTCTGTGAGACATAATAGTAGGGATGCCACGATACGCCTTTTTGCCGATACGATACCGATACTGTTATCAAAATATCGGCGATACCGATACCGATACCCTTATTGAATTCAAAAAGGAAGGTAGAATAAATAAAACACAACACATTAATAGTTTTAGTAATCAAAATTAACATTTTTAAGATTTTCATTTAAAAAACAAAGTATTCTTAAGTTTTGCGGGCAAAGGCGATTTCACAAGTCTGTTTGAATAAGAGCGGCGGTGGAAAAAATAGTCTCTCAGATGAGACAGAACTCATTTGGAAACTAAACTACTTCTGCGCCATTTTTTCAAGTTTGGGTATAAGACGTCATTTTAAAGTGCTAAATTTGAAAATTATCGTTGAATCAGCCATAAAAATATCGCCGATACAGATATATCGGCAAACCCGAAGTATCGCCGATATATCGGTATCGGTATCGGGTGCATCCCTACATAATAGTTAGCATTAGCAGTAGAAAGTGTTAACGGTTACATTTTACTCGACTACGCATCGTAAAGGTGGTGTTTTTCAGGTTATTGTTCACACGTTTTACTTTTCAGCGAGTGATTGGATTAGTGCGGAAACATACGGACCAAGAGATAGCGCGGGCGCGTAACTGTGACTCTTCAATTGCTGCCATTACGAGAAAAGGGGGTACCCCCTCGGCTATATAAGTTTCTCTCCTTGGTTCACTTGGTTGACTTTAAGTATCTACAAATTTCGAACTGCAATTCCTAAATAGGTATAAAAATCTATTTAGACGCCCGTAATTTTATTATAAACGTGATCGTTAATAATATTATGTATGTAATACTGTATGTATATCCGGAATATTGATCCAATTCTAAAATGTTTTTCACTGATAGAAAGCTACTATATTCGTATTTTATAATACATATATTAGCTGAGCTATCACATATTTTGTGGACGAAGTCGCCGGAGAAGTGCTAGTTTAAATTATTAAAATTAAGAATATTATAAAATGTAAAAGTAAACAAATAAAATAAATTAAAAAACACGTGACACACTGTTCTGTCAAGTTAAATAGAAAATAATTACTTAATTCGTCATTTTATGGTGGCGGCCATCTTGGATTTTTTAATTTATTATAGTGTTTAGTATTCTACTAGCCCAGCCCTTTCATTTGATACCCATATTGAGGTAGTTGTTGAATAAATATGTAATCCGCCATTTTGTGACGGCGGCCATATTGGACCGATTTTTATCAAACATAGCTAAGAACACTCTCGACTAATTCCCCACACAAACAAAAAAAAAAAACCCAAATCGGTTCATCCGTTCGGGCGCTACGATGCCACAGACAGACAGACAGACACACACACACACACAGCCACGTCAAACTATAACACCCCATCGTTTTCGCGTCGAGAGTTGACACACTTAAATTCATTGAGCTATATATACTAGAGATGCAAACCTCAACAAAATTGTCAAAAAAAGTGTAACCACTATTTAAACGCAACGACGTAGCTTTGAAACCATTAACATTTCAAAGTGAACGTATATTTGTCTCGCTTACACAAGTCACAAGAACAATACCGTCGCCTTAATTAGACAAAGACGGCAATATTAACTTGCAATGGTGGGATGGGGTGGCCTACTCATGCGAAATTAATTAAATACATTTATAAATTAAATTAACTTTAAAATATTCGAATAACATATTTCTTTTTGGATATGTTAAGTTTTTAACTAACTAGCACTTCACCTGTGACTTCATCCGCGAAAATGATTAAAGCCTTTGTTACTGGCTAAAGATGTAGCTGTGTATGAAAGAATTTTTAAAATTGGGTGAGAAGTTCTCGAGTTAAATCGTAACAAACACACAAACAAACTTAAAACCTTTTCTCTTTATAATATTATTATTTCGTTTATTAATTTATATACACATTCGCTTTTTGGATCTATTTTGTCTTGATCACGGAAGTGCTTCGAAAATGAGAAAAATCAAAAATCAAAACATTTATTTCAAGTAGGCCAATTACAGGCACTTGAATTTTCGAAACAAAGATGAAAATTAAATATAGCTACAGTACCAGTCACAAGACATAAAAACTGAAAGTACTGTAGTTGCCCATTCCCTAACGTAGATCTCTATGGAGAAGAACGGGGAAGAAACTCCATGGACACTCTTTTAAATCAAATTATTGTTACAAAATCTTGGTTACATCATTCATGTTGAGATGGTATATTATGCGAGAACAATGTAGCAAGATGTGCACGTTAAGTGTCCATAGCAAAACAAAAATAATATACAACTCAAAAACAAAATAATGAATTCAAATAAACCATGGCGACTAAGAGATGACCAGTCACAACTGACAGCGCCCGTTCACAAACATGACGCATGTATCAGCACCATTCAGCTCAACCATTTTGAAGGGAACTAAATGGTCCGACACACGCGCCACCATCAGCGAGACATTTGAGAGAGCATGACATACTCTAAACCGCCAGGGCACATTCTAGTCAAGAACTGCCGTAGGCTTTCAGTGAATGATAGCTTTCTAGTACATAGTACTCACACAATATGGGCTATGCGATTACATAAAAGGTAACTGAAAATGAAGATAAAGCAAACATTTAGCAGGTAGCTAGTCAGTCTCTTTTTTCAGCTATTGGATTATTTCCACCCACTTAACACGGCGTGTTACATCTTTAGGAACCCTACAGCGTGGTTATAAAAAAATACTAAGCACTTATTTCATCAATTAAAAAATCTCCCACAAATGTTGGGAACTAAAACTAAGTTTTACTGGTAACACTGAACCTAATTGTCAAAATTCAAAATATAAACTTATTAATTGCGTTTTTACGTTGATATAAACCATTATAAAAACTCGGAAACAATAAAATTAAGTATGGAAAGTAATTTCGGTTAATTAATTATGTGTTTGTGATTTTAAATCGCACTCTTTCAATACGCATTTACCCATTTTTTGTCCTGTGTCACTTCCGTAGGCATCTAACAGAACACTGAACTGACGTTAGCGAGGCATATGTATCTGTACATATGTCCCGTGGCAACGCCTTGGCGTGGTAATTGCTAATCTAGTAACATATATATCTATGCTTAAATTAGTTCTGCGGGCCTAAAATGGCCACTTTAGCAGAACATAATATGATAACGATAAAAAAAATCTTTAAATGGACTTTATAGTCATAAACATAAAGTTCATATTAAGAATTTTAAATTTTTAACTTGATTCATATGTTCTGCTTAAGCGGCCATTTTAGGCCCCCTGAACTTTAACAATATTTACTAAACAATATACCTTTTTAAGCGTGTTAGTAGCCTATCAAGCATTGACATAAAAACATGGTATTTATAATCATTTTGATATGTAATCTCACATGGAATACAGGGGCAGAATGATGTGTACAGATTGTCTTTTTCTTCGAACACTTCCCCGCATATAATATACTCGATATACAGTCGTGAGGGGTCACCAAACTAGTCTATTTATATTCTCAGCAGAGTAACACGTAAAACTTTAAATTTTAATGACTAATACGTGGAAAACTAACGAGTCATGTTCTCATTTATCCATATTATGAAAGTAGGAATCAAACTGCCCTTCTATTTTTTTTTATGACTTTTGGCAATCCTGGCTGGAATTTTAGAAGAGTTTTTATTTACATATAAATAAATGTAAGAGACAATAAGTTATAATTTGATTACAATATCAGTGCTTCACTTTCTTATCTATACTAATATTATAAAGCTGAAAAGTTTGTTTGTTCTGGTTCGAATTGAAAAATTTGGATTGGACTTTTTGTGTTGAATTATAGTTCATTTATCGAGGAAGGCTTTAGACCATTGAGCTATATATAGAAACATATATATATAACATATATATATCTATGCTTTAGACCATCTAGCATAGCACGCTACGACCAATAGGAGCGGAGCATAAATGAAAAATGTTGCAAAAACGGGGGAATTTTTATTCCCTTTGTGAGCTTTTTGTCTCTTATGTGACGCAAACGAAGTTGCGTGCCACGGCGAACTAGATAAAGTACTCCGGACAGTAGCTGCTATTATTCGAATGAGTATGATTCACGCATTTTCGCGTCATCCTCACCCACGTGTTTATCGTCCAATTGCGAAAAGGCCACTAATAACTTCTTTATTACTAAAATGCCAGTGCTTAATAGTTTTATTTTTATTTTATATTACATTTATTTTATTGGTCACTTCTGCTAATACATGGTTGAGACGTGAATGATCAGATCTAACTCCGATTTTTGCCGTCTTTATGATAAGTCTTTTGTTGGTAAAAGTTTTTGGGTTAGATTATTATTGGGAGTATATTTATCCAAATATACTACCGAATAGGTGGCAATCTCGTGGCAATATATGTACTTTTTCTGAGAGTTTAACTATATATATGCATATATGCATGTTTTATGAACTTATTTTATTTCTAGTAATAGTTGAAACCTTCGAACTTCCAACAACAGCTATACTTACATTTCAATCGAATTCGAATAAATGTCAAAAACAAAATTAAAACTTGGCTTGAATCCAAAAACAATATTTCCGTCTACTTTAAAGCAGGCCCGACCAATGTTTTTGTTATTGTACGATCTACCCTCAGTTTTAAAGTGAGCTTCGTCTAAAATCTTATTAAATATCATCCAGCTATTCGCAAATCTGTTATTTATTAATTGTACAGATTGCCACAACCGATGTTTTTATTTATGAACAATATTATGTTCAGGTTGCCTCGAAGCAACGGGTTTCTTTAATCTACGCTCGTTAAGATGAATCATCACATCAGTAACAATAATTAAGGCATGATGAGATGATGGCACAATGGTGTTAGTTAACAGTCCCACATAATCAAGTAACATGACCCTAATTCTGCTTACTATAAAACTAAATATCAGTTTAACCGGGCCGTATTCTTGGAATTATATGATAGGGGTCTGTTTAAATGACGTTTGTAAATCTCAAAACCGTTGAACGTGTTTTGAAAACAGCTCACGCCCCGCGCCTGTCCGCTCCGTACTTCCCTATATTTTCACATTATGCAACGACATTCTCGTTCTATAAAGCTGGGAACGTACATAATTATTAATTATACGGTGTTGCGAAACTTCCTATTAAGCGATTCGACAGTTATCGACAGGCTAATATTTATATCGATACCGGAACATTCGCTTTTTCTTTCATTATTGCAGTGAAGGTATCGCATGCGCTCTGCGCAGTTGCTAAGTGTCAGATCAGATCCAAGTATTTAAGTTTTAAAGGGATTAAAATACTAAGAGCTTGACTTTTACAGAAGGGACAGGACCGGATTAGCAGAAGCACAAGTATGTCCTGCAGTAAAACAAAACTGGCTAATTAGATTCAATGATACTCCGAATTCAAGATGTGAAGAAAGTTGATGTATAGAGGGGTGGAAGCAAGGACATCGACACACAAATAGTTACCTATTCTACCCACTTACCAACCACCCCGTATACGTTTGACATTTAACTCAGTGAATGTCTTTGTTAAAGAATACTAAAGTGTGTTGATTGTTGACATGCTAACGTATTAATGCGCATTTGTCACGCTTCTTATCTCCGGATTTTCTCCGAACGAGCAAAATTGCCAGTAACTAATTTGTTTCAAGCACAGACTATCGTAAAGTAGTTGGTCTCAAAGACTTTGAAATGAGATACTGGCGGTGCAATACCTGCTCGATAAGTGTGGCTGTTCTCAGTACTCGTATTCTTGAGGTAGGCGACTGACCAATGACTCATTATAATTGAAGATAATGAAGATTGCCCAACATTTGTGCCCACCGCTCGCGCCTTACGAACATTTAACGTTGCTTTGGACAGAGCAATGTGTCTCAGCAATGTCCACAAACAGTGCAGACGACGCGAGATATTTCATACCCTATTGATGACTAGATGATATAGATTGCTGACACCGGCAAATGTAACTTTTTGTCTCATAACTTTTAACGTTGTTTTATACTTCCCAGACCTATTGCAAATATCTCACTGACATGACGTGGCACTCCAATATCTAGGAACGTCCCGATCGTCTGACAAAAGGAATCGAACCCCCAAGAGCGCAGACAAGCTGCCCGCTCCGCTATTGGGGTCGAGAGATACGATAGAGTTCGAACTGCTACAACAATGGCCGCATAGGATGACAGCTAAAATTCAAAATTTTGCCCCCGCTTCCTCACGCTAGCTAGATCGTTCTATCTCGCTCGCCCTATCAAGAAGATTTTTTAAGGGTGAACTACACTATTGATGGAACGATGACAAATATTCACCATCTGCCTGGCCATTTCCAACTATGTGGAGGAAGCTGAATAAAAGTATTTTACATGGAGCAATTGCCTATCTGACCTCCACAATCCAGTTAATACTGGGTAATACGAAAACTCTTAAGGCGATTACATGAGCTAAATGTGAGTTTTATAAAATTACTATAAGTATATGATTCACTGCTATAAACAAAACCAGAAAAAAATATGATATTCTTCAGGATATATGCTAGCATGATACTGCTTTGAAAACATAATACAATTAATTTGGCTCGGTAAAATGAAATCACGAACTTATCCGTAAAAATATCTTTCAAACAATAAAAAACATACTAATATGCATGCGATCATTCTGATTTTTTGGCAAATAATTCTACAAGCAATATATTGCTTTAGTTTTTTAATCCAATCAACAGTTTTTTTGTTAATCGATCGAAACCACTCATTTCGCGCTATTTGGCCCGCAGTGGCTGACGTAAATTTTTCGTGATAGCATAATTTTTCATGATATTATTGATTTTAACTATAACAAAATATCTTACACCTTTTCACCCCTTAAGGATTGAAATACTAACAATGAAAACTACAATATATTGAAAAAATAAAATCACAGGTTCCTTATTTTATAATCTAAATTCCATGTTTCAGAAATAAGTAATTGCTTTATAGTACATTATGGTACAAGTGTGTAATGTTGGTGATTACCGCTGAGGCGCTATTGAGACACGAGCCGTTAGGCGAGGGTCTTAAGAGAGCCGAGGACGGTAATCATCAACACACACGTGTATCATACGACGTTTTACAACACACTTGAGAATAAAATAATACTAAAATAGATATTTGTCCTTGGAGTTTTCAGGTAGTAAACTTTCCATAACGTTAAGGGCTGCACATCTTATAGCGGGCGGTGTACAAAATAAATCATTTTCTTCATAACTAGTACTTGTAGACATTTGAATTAATAAATAACTATAATTTCGTTAGTGAAAACGAGTTGTGAATTTTTTTTAGCAATGGCGGGAATAATTAATCAGTTTTCCTATGCACGCGCATCTAACAATGGCGATCGGCCATAGACTAAAAGAATGAGGTTTCTTTTTTTTTGGCTTTTCGCGGATAGCGTTTTATCCACGTACGAACTGGGGAATTCAAAGTTTTATTTAATACAGAGAAAACAAAAGTTACATTTAAGTGAAAGTTTTATTTATTAAAAACTTATAAGTTGAAATTATCTATGTAGATACGAAGTTGCATGAAATGAGCAAGTAATAGGTACATTTATTTATTTGTACTATTGAACGCGATCTTTTTGGTACCGAAACATTTTTAAGAACAAAGCAATTCAACCAATAAAATTAAAAAAAAAAAACCCTATAACTCACTTGTGAATAATAGCAATGAAAAAGTCACAGTTTGATTACAGGTGTCATTATATGCCTAATTGCGGTGAAATTAGAGCCACTTTATGAGCAAGTGTGTTGAATCGATGTCAATCGGATTTTCAGGGCGAAAACAAAGAAATACATCGCCCCGTCTGAAGGCCGAAGTCGCACTGGCAAGTTGTTGATCGAGGTTCTAGTGAGGGCCGGGGGAGGGGCAGAGCGGTCCAAGCTGTGACTGGTCAGAAAGCTTGAAATTTGAGAGAAAAAGCATTTACGATTTAAAAAAGGGGTTTAAAAAAATAGAAAACGGATGAACACTGCGTTATAAATATTTTGACTATCCTGCAAACTTTCAAGACCTAATTTACTGTTTTGTGTAGAGGTCACTTTGGGGTACTTTTGTATCGAGTAAATTTTATGGAATCGTGTTTCCAAAACAGATGAACCTTAGAAACAGTCCTCAACTTTGCTATACAATTGATTGATACCAAGGTGAATGCTTCAGTAATAATAAAACGACAGCTATTTAAAAATCACAATTTAGGGTTATAAAAACAAAAAAATATATATTAGAGACCTCAATATAATTTTTAAAGACCTATCCATAGATACTCGTATAGGTTTGATGAAGAAAACATTTTTTAATTTCAGTTCTAAGTATGGGGTAACCCCAAAATGTTTTTTTTTTCTATTTTTGTGTGAAAATCTTAATGCGGTTCACAGAATATATCTACTAACCAAGTTTCAACAGCATAGTTCTTATAGTTTCGGAAAAAATGGCTGTGACTTACGGACGGACCGACAGACAGACAGACAGACATGACGAATCCATAAGGATTCCGTTTTCCGCCATTTGGCTACGGAACCCGGTCACATGCATTGTGTTTAATCAATAAACATAATTTTTAGTTGGTTTGTTTGTTTAGTTTAGTTTATTTATTTCACTAAAAGGACCCGAATGATAGTTACTAAAATACCCTGTTAGATGAATTCCAGTGCAAAGTTATGAATCAGCCTGGATAATGATCTGGTAGTCAACTATTTATTACGATTACTAACTATAATAATCGAAGTATAATTACGACTACGACAACAGTGACATTGTAGTTAACAATACGATCATTACTTAACAGGCCTGCGGAGCATGCGTATTTCATACAAACGTAATACCAAATTAATTTGTAAATTACATTATATTCCTAAGGGAGTGTGTATTTATTTCGATTGAATTGCAGAATATCTAGGTTCCCAAATATATATTTTGATGAAACACTGATCTTAACAAGAGTTATAAGAAAAATAAGTTTTCTATAGAAATTTTAAATTCCTCATATCTCGTCTTTGTTTCATTGTCCTCTCATAAATATATATTTGGGAACATAGATATTCTGTAATCCAATCGAAATAAATTCACACTAGCTTTAGAATATAATTTACAAATAATTTTGGTATTACGTTTGTATGAAATACGCTTGCTCCGCCGGCCCCTTAAACCAGAAAGATACAGGAAAAAAAACACAAGGGCTTTATTATTTAACCGGAGGTAAAGATAATATTCACACGGCTACTTATAAACAAACAAAGAATGCGTTCATGTAATCATCGCGATATTATGAGGAAGGAGCCGGCGCGGCCGGCTAATGCCATATGCGGATAATAACACCAGTGTGTAACACTAACAACTGTCTTATGAACAGGTTACATTCAAGTTCCGTGAATTATTTAGGAGTAAATAATCAGTCAAACTGGTAAGACCCGGACAGATACTTCAGTATTATTTGCATGGAGGTGTCCATGTCCGGTGCCGTGTTCTCAACTCGACCGTTCGATCTTTCTGGTTGGGTTACAGAATTAATGTAACCTAAGGATATTCTATACAGATATACAGGGTGTAAATAGACCCTTAATAAAGGCACTTCTCTGTTCTCCCCATCATTGCGATCATCTTTCTGTTTTGGACCATACCTGGGAATCTGGGATCTTCTAGTTACGGAAATATTGGAGGTCGAAGTTCCAACATTTTCCCATTTTTTTTTAAATAAGTACTAGCTTTTAACGTGTCTACCTCTACTTTAGATACCTCAATTACCCGTTTACTATTCAATGGACCCATAAGCACAATTTATGAAGTGACCGAAACGTGATTATTCACCACAAAAAGAAAATTCATTTCCCAGCAATATTTTTTGCGTAAAGTTTTTTGCGTACTTACAGTTTGATGTGCAGAATGCTGGTTGACGGCTTCGTGTCGTATTTGTTTACAGCCTGTATGATCACGAGTATCTTTCTGATCTCCTGCCACAAACTCAGGATGGCATGATTACAGATAATTTCATAAAGCGCTAACACTCAGTGTGTCGCCAATCTTCTCGTTAACTTGCCGCTCAAGTACTGCCAGGGTTCAATAAGGAGGAAGTTTGCAATCTCCTGCACCCGGACTGATGTCAGATGCGTCTTGTAAATTAGAGGCAATGCCCGTATGTCCTTCAACCGCCTTTAGCGGCCGTTTCCTAGATCTTACTTACGTATAACTTACTGAAATATAAGAATAAATTATACAGGGTGAATTTTAATTAATGCGACAAAATGAAATTGGAGCTTCAGTTACAGTAACATAGTAATTATAAACTGTTTTTTCAACAATCTAAATCGTTAAAAAAATTACGCGATTATCGTTTTCAAAAGGTCCATTGATGTTATTATCTTTATTTAAGTACGAATTATAGGTATTCCAGCAATATGCAAAATAAATAAGAAAAATTTAGGCATAATTAGGTAAATGACCGCTATATTGAGCACTGCGATGAGTCGGCAAGATTTTTGATACTTTTATTATTTTAACGGTTTTCGTAACACTGATCAATTATTTTTTTAATTTTATATTTTATACATTTTCTTGACAACACGTATTATTGTATATTTAAATTTGTCGCATCTATTAAATTTCACCCTGTATTTTTTATTTTGTTTACTGCAGTGAATCACATACTTTCAGGCATTATAAAATTCGCGTATAGTTCTTGTAGTCGCCGTAAGGCGATTAGACGAGTTAAATTAGCAACTCTATTTGTGGTGGTTCAAACTTCGTTTGAAATGCTGTTAGAATAAAGTTCTATCAGCTTGCACTACGAAGTGGTTGTTACGTCAGTCACTGCGGGCCAAATAGCGCGAAATGTTTCGATCGATTAACAAAAAAACTATTAATTGGATTAAAAAACTAAAACACTATCATACTAATAAATTTCTTGTAGAATTATTTGCCAACAAATCAGAATGACCGAATGCATATTAGTATGTTTTTTTTTGTTTGAAAAATATTTTTAGAGATAAGTTCGTGATTTTTTTTTTATCGAGTCAAATTAATTGTATTATGCTAGCATATATCCTGAAGAATATCACATATTTTTCTGGTTTTGTTTATAGCAGTGAATCATATACACTTATAGTAATTATAAAACTCGCGTTTAGCATGTAATCGCCTTAAGGCAGTGGTCCGACCGCCGACAATTAACGAGAAACGAGTAGAACTAAAAACTAGAAACGAGTTGGCAATCAGCAGGAAATTCGATAGTTTTGTCGTCGGGCTATAAGCGATTGTGCAAGTGCGACGAGCGATTAACTGGCGCCACTCGCCCGCCGCGCGGCCGCTCAGTCCTGTGCAAACCTGCGAGCGCGTTAAGTCCTAACTCAAGGTGCAAGCGAGCGAGCATCGCTGAGCGAATTTATTTTTGAAAGCTCGTCGCAGTGTGAACAGTCAGAGAGCAACTTTTAATATATGCATCTCTTTCGTTTACACGGAATGTATATTTATTGTGCGTTTCTTGAGAGAGAAAATCGCCGACAGTTGGTCGTTTTCTCGCCGGCGGTCGTACCACTGCCTAAAGCATGCAGTTGATGCAGTAATAATAACATGGTCAAACATGGTGTCATCACAAGAGAATCTGTCCTAATGACTGTGGTGATGATGACGATACTGATCGCATCTTATAACAGATATTAAAATAATACTTATTTAAAAAACCGGCCTCGTGCTAATCAGACTCGTGTATGGCGGTACCGTATCATGGTAGTGGAGGACCACCTTGTCATTTTATTATGTTATAGCGGCAACAGAATAACAGCTGTGAGAATTTCGTTTCATGAGACAAAGTCTGGTGACAGTCAGACAGTGGAGTCTTGGTAATAGTGTCCCGCTTGTACGGTCGAACAAGCTATTTGGTTTACAGTTTAACGCACAAATTACATTGTAAAGTGTAAACCAAATAAGTAGCTTGCTCAACCGTACCCTAATAACAATGTCCGCTATGGGTGGTGGCACAAACTTGTACTTACAGCGAGCTATGTTCAAGACATTTGGTGATTATAAATTACATTCATTTAAACTCATTCTTCTAATCATAATTACTTAAAGATTGATTCAGAAAGCAGTACTTTTTGACACGGCACGTATTGTTAGGTTCCTTTCTCAAGAGCCCTGACCACCGGCAGCTCGGACCCTGTCCTCAGCGCTAGTGGGCTACTGTTTTTTTTTTTATATTTATAAATGGTTTCATTTTTAATTTATTTTTATAAATAAATATGAAAAAATTTAATAAATATGTATGGTAATGAATCAAGGAAATAATTACATAAATTGTATGTTTATTTGTTTTAGTCAACACCCTAATGTGATGATTTAAAAATAAATACTAAACCATCCAGTTCAGTACCAAATTTTCTTACATTTTATTGTATACTACGAGGGCGGGTCAATAAGTCCTTGACTTTTTGAATTTCTGACCTCTTAACTGAAAAAGCAACACTACTCCTGTCAACAGGCATCTGTCAGTTGACTCCTGTCGAAATTTGAACTTGCTACGTCAGTTAGTTTGTGTTTGACAGCTATCTTTATCAGACTACCCAGTCATTTGAGGAAAAAATGGAAAAAGTTAATTTCGTGTGCTTATTAAGCATTATTTTTTGCGAAAAAAAACCATTACCGAGACCAAGGCTAAGCTTGATAAATACTATGGGGACTCTGCACCATCGATTTCAATGTTAAAAAAGTAGTTGACTGAATTTCGTTGTGGCCGTACAAGCACTGAAGATGCCGAACGTCCTGGACGCCCAGTTGAGGTCTCTTCACCCGAAACTATCGAAAAAATTCACGATATGGTGTTGGCCGACCGAAGATTGAAAGTGCAAGAGATTGTGGAAGCCGTAGGGATCTCGCATGGCTCAGTGGTTTCAATTTTGAATGATCACTTGGGCATGAGAAAGCTTTCCGCAAGATGGGTGCCGCGTTTGCTCACAGTCGACCACAAACGCAATCGTGTAACAACTTCACAAGAAGGTTTGGCGTTGTTTAATCGCAATATGGAGGAGTTTTTGCGCCGTTTTGTGACCGTGGACGAAACATGGATCCATCACAACACACCAGAGACCAAACAACAATCAAAACAGTGGGTTTCTAAGGGTGAATCGGCGCCAAAGAAGGCCAAGGTGGGTTTGTCAACCAATAAAGTTATGGCGACTGTTTTTTGGGATGCACGCGGGATAATCCACATTGACTACCTTCAAAAGGGAAGAACAATCAATGGGGAATATTATGCCAACTTATTGGACCGATTCAATGACGATTTGAAGAAAAACCGACCTCATTTGGCCTAGAAAAAAGTTCTTTTCCACCAAGACACTGCAAGGGTGCACACATGTGCAGTTGCCATGGCAAAAATCCATGAATTGGGCTATGACTTGCTCCCTCATCCGCCCTATTCTCCAGATTTGGCTCCGAGTGACTACTTCTTGTTCCCAAACCTGAAGAAATGGCTTGGTGGAAAAAGATTTGACTCCAATGATGAAGTCATCTCGCAAACAAAGGCCTATTTTGAGGACCTCGACAAATCATATTTTTTGGAAGGGATAAAAAAATTGGAGAAGCGTTGGACAAAGTGTATAGAGCTCAAGGGAGACTACGTTGAAAAATAAAATGATTTATTTATCAAAAAATCTGTGTTTTATTCCAAAAGTCACGGACTTATTGACCCGCCCTCGTATATAGCTGATGCCCGCGTACTAATTAAGTACTGAAAAGGACTCGAAATACTGGAGATAGCAAATGGCAATTGTAAAATTCTCCCCTGTATACTAAAACCTTCCTCGAGAACCACTCTATCCATTGGTGAAAACAGCATGAAAATCGGTGCAGTAGTTTTTGAGTATATCGCGAACAGACAGACAGACGAGGCGGAGGACTTTATTTTAATAATATGTAGTGATTTTATAGAACTTGTGTACAGTGACCTTCTTCGGGCTGGAATGTTTTTGCCCTTGAGCCAAGCCTATAGTTAACAGTGCTCCGTAGTGAAAACACCATAATGTCTGATGTTCAACAGACATTGGGCGTCAAGGCTGCCTATTGAGTCATGGTTGAGATTATCGATTTCAACAATTTTATGATACATTTAACGCGAAATTAAATTTTCCTACTTTTTATGCAATTGGCAGGTCTGTCTCGAGTTGTATGATAAATAAATAAAATAACACGTTAGTAGTAACAGAATTATAATCATGAAAATCGTCAATACAAACCTCGCAAAGTCATTCAGTGGAATTGTTTAACATACAGCCAGAAACCAATCCGCAAATTGCAAAAAAAACCCAAGACGATTTGAATTTAGCGGCTACCCTGTCGCTTCCCCCTTAATAGGTTCACTTTCCTAGATTATGGATATCGGTATATTAGACGAGAATGCACGAATGTAACAAGGGAAGAACGGCTTTATAAATTTATAAATAATCCGAAATAAATTGTATCAAAATTGCGAGGTTTGCCCTGAAGCGCTCGCCTCTTACCTAAACCTTCTCCTAAACTTGTATAGAGGAATTATGTGTACAATACATTACAGCTGCTACCTATATTTATATATATAAGTGGATATTAGAACCCGCGAGCAGAGCCGTGGGCATAGTTAGTAAAGCATCAATCTTATCGATTGAATTAGAAATAGATCGAAGATCTGGCAAAGCAAGCCAATCGATTGAATTAGCCAAGACGGCTTTTTAAGCAGAACACACTTCACGTGTGTAATTGTTTTACTCGATTTAAACACACAACCGTTCCTTACAATCGAGTAAATCAGATTAAGTCTATGAACTTGGTTCCTAAGTATTTAGTAAATAGCGTTTCAATTCCATTAGAATATTATTATATTAAACCCCAATAATTAATTGATCGAACTTAGATTGTTAACTTAGAATACTGTCACTTTTGCATTGATGACATGAACCAGATTCCTTTCGGTTAGCCCAATTACCTACTAAAATAAAGGACTTGTAACCGAGCGACCGTGACTTCGTGATCCACCTGTTAATATAGTGAGGCCACTCCTACAATAGTTGAAGTAGCTGTGAGGACTACGGAAACGAAACGTACCCACTACTTCTTTATTTATATTTTCAGAACATAGGTACAATGAACTCAATTAAATATAGAACAATACTAACTAAGCATTTCAAAAATATGATATTTTATGTGCAACTGCGCGAACTGTGAACGAGCAACTTGGCTCTCAGCCAATCCTCTTGCGATATTGAGAACAATATGTAGGTAGACAGGTACTCCAGCACCGATATACTGGCGCACGTGCAGTACTAGGTTGCTCCACCAGTTTCGAACAAGACCTCAAGCCCCGAACACGATACGCAACTTGCGTCAAGTGGCACCTGGCACTCGTACGTTTACTTGCTTCTGTCGCGTGAGCAGCGTCTCACGTCGTAGCGTAGCTGCGCTAGTTTTTTTTTTGTTTTTTTCAAAATGGCGTCTCGCAGTTCAACCTAGAAAGGTTGCCGTCTGCTTAACCGGCGAAAAACTAACGAACTGAGCGACTACACACTAAGGGCACCCCCTACGGGACTCGGTTTAGGGCGTCGCTGGGAGAGGACAGCAAAGGGGACAGGATGGATCAGAGTGGGTAGCCGCGCTACTCGCGATGCGATAACTTGTGGCATGTTCTTGGTACCTCCTTTCCTTTCTTTCGTTCTTTGTGCTCTCCACAGTCCCAGCCGCTTGTACGCTCATTGTTTATTGTTCGTGGACTCATGGCCAACGTCCAGGCTCGGCACCACCACGGAAGTCTTTTGAGTTTAGACTGAATTACTGGTCAAAAGACCGCATTTTAAGTCTGTCTGAAACTTGGATTAGAGTGGGTAGCCGCTACTCGCGGTGCGATAACTTGTGGCATGTTCTTGGTACCCTTTCCTTTCTTTCGTTCTTTGTGCTCTCCACAGTCCCAGCCGCTTGTACGCTCATTGTTTATTGTTCGTGGACTCATGGCCAGCGTCCAGGCTCGGCACCACCACGGAAGTCTTTGGAGTTTATACTGAATTACTGGTCAAAAGACCGCATTTTAAGTCTGTCTGAAACTTGGATCAGAGTGGGTAGCCGCTACTCGCGGTGCGATAACTTGTGCCATGCTTTTGGTACTTCCTTTCCTTTCTCTCGTTCTTTGTGCTCTTTGTAGTCCCAGCCACTTGTACGCTCATTGTTTATTGTTCGTGGACTTATGGCCAACGTCCAGGCCTCGGCAACACCACGGAAGTCTTTTGAGTTTAGACTAAATTACTGATCAAAAGACCGCATTATAAGTCTGTCTGAAACGCAGTATTCTATTACAGGAGCCACTAATTGCAAACTGCTAATGTAGGTCATGCTGCTGTATGTATCGCAATCAAGCAGTGTCTCAATCCCAAACAGCAGCAAACAGCGGCACGCCAAGGAGATGGCGGGACAAACTCGACTTTTACTCTAGCCACAAACGGCATTAGATGAGGAAAAAAATCACAAAAATGAGTGTGGGAAGGGGCCTGGCTCTGAGATTCCCGTCTCCCCTTCCCGACCAGACGAATGTTGTTACTGGTGGTTATTGCACTACAATTTGCTGTCTTGCGTTTTAACGGACTTCAAAAAAGGAGGATGTTCTATGTTCGGCTGTTTTTTTTGCATCTTCCTTCAGTTATGGACCCCTGTACATGGTTATTTTTTCATATGGTAAAGGAAGTTTGCGCTGTGGTGCCTGTGGTCCTATATACATCTTATTTACTTTACTTGGGTAGTTTATGAGTTTCTATATTACCTATGTATATTTTGTTCTTTGTCTATGTTGATGATCTCCTAATATCTTTTAGTTACAATGTAAAATGAACATATGACTAGAATTTGTGTGAAATACTTCAACAGTAAAAAATGTTCATGAAATAAAAACTTTCATGAAAAAAAAAACTACATAAAAGCCGAAAATAACTTTACTTTCTGAAGTCGGGAAGTTTTTTGTTTCATTGGCTTATTTTTTTCTGTAAGTTAAAACTTGATTTTAGTTCTTCATTTGCGTGGTAGATGTCGCTAGCAGACACAGCGACGCTCGGCGGAGACTTACGTTCAGTAATGGGCGCCCTACAGCTCTTACCTACGATGGTGCGTGCGTGACAAAGATGACTCCAGGTGATGATTAAGAAAGTCATAAACCGAAATGTGGTCTTACTGGCACCTTTTAGATTTAAATGAAAAATTGCATCATCATCATTTCAGCCGAAAGACGTCCACTGCTGGACAGCTTCGTCCACATAGCCCTCCCCCAAGTGTCACCACATTGACCCGCCCTGTGCGATTCGCATTTTTTTTACATTATCTGTTCTGTTTAATGTGTGAACAATAATCATAAACAAAATGTTTTATTTCACATGGGCATTTATAAAATGTTGACAAAACGCACCAATCGGTTTGGTGCGTTTTGTGAAATAAAACATTTTGTTTTTGATGACCATGTGCGAAGCACTATAAACATTTTGAAACAGCTTGGAGACCTAGACTTCTTTTCTTCCCAGATATTTGTACTCAAAATGGTGAAATACCAAATATTTGAAAAAAATATGAGTACAACTCTTTTTTCTACACCTATTGCACTCAATATCAGGCAAGCAGGTGCCTGGGACAAAACCTGGAGTACCTACTATTATTCTCGCACTTGGCCAGTTTCTTTTGCTAAAAATATAAAATTTATCATCCTAAATATTATATTGGATGACTAGCAGACGTCACGCGAGTTCACCTACGTAGTTCCCGGTCCGGTGGGACTACGGGGATAAAATATAGCCTATGTTACTCAGGGTTAATGTAGCTTTCCAACGGTGAAAGAATTTTTGAAATCGGCACAGTATTTTTTGAGTTTATCCATTACAACCAAACAAACAAACTTTTCCTCTTTATAAGATTATATTACTAGCGGACGTCACGCGGTTTCACACGCGTAATTCCCGTTCCCGTGGGAGTACGGGGATAAAATATATCCTATGTTACTCGTGGATAATGTAGCTTTCGAATGGTGGAAGAATTTTTAAAAACGGTCCAGTAGTTTTTAAGCCTATTCATTACAACCAAACAAACAAAGTTTTCCTCTTTATAATATTAGTGTAGATTATTGTAGATGAATATTTTTATTTATTTTATGTCAAATAATTCATACTATGACAGTTATTCTTTGAAATGTCTCAATTCATACCCACTACCAGAGTTATAAGAAATAAAAACCCACCACAGTAGTTTAGTTTGCACCTTGATTGACACAAGCTAAGCGTATATAATCTAAGCTATAAAATCAAAATAATGACCTATATTGTCCCAGAGGTATGATGCATCTCTAGAATCATCCTCATCTGCATAACCTTTTTCCCAACTAAGTATATTAATTATTAACTATTTATGTTTAACCACAACTTTATCATTTACCTGTCTTAGTTTAATCATTTCAATTAATATTTAACATTTTTTATTGTCACTTACGGGATATCTTCCGTGATTATTATTTTTTTGTTTTCCATCCACTTGCAGTCTCCAGTCAACCTGTGATTGTGGCGCTTGCAACAGCGTCTAAATATTGGGAGCTCAAAATAATAACTAATCACGGAAGATATCCCGTTAGTGACAATATAAGTTTAAATAATTACATATCCATAAATAGGTATATCTTTGGCCAACTAAGGGTTACACTACACTGTAACAGGTGGCTTGGTCTAGCAAGCGGTGGTGCCTCATAATTACCAAGAACATGACTTCACATTTGTCTCAGTATATCTCGGACGTTAGTTATGACTGTTAAGATCATATTCTAAGTAGGTATTTCAACTGTCAACTATATATGATAACTGAACAATGCAGCATGAAATTAAACAGAGTTTGAAGTTATTACTAAGTTCCTCATTTCTCTTTGGTTATGTTGGTAAGCAATTGAAATGATTTATGTTTTCTAACAAGCTATAAAACTAACATAACCTGTGTTGCAAACATGTTTGTTTTGTTCACACAAAGCAGGTTCATTTCCTGAATGCATTCCATTGAAGGAACTAAGTATCACACTTCACAGTACTTATACATTTGCCATAAAAAGAGAGGGAAGCGCTTTTAAAGGCATAGAATTACAAAATGAAGGGAAATGTTCTCTGTTATTTATTTGTTCATAAAAGATTGAAAAATAATTAAGGGTTCTAAGAAAGGATAGGCATAGAAATCTAAACCATTGTACCTACTTAATTAATTGTGTGTATTCAAATGAGAAATATCACGTATTTACCAAAAAACTGTTGGCAAACAAAAGTAAATAAAGTCAAACAGATATCACTTACCCTGACAAATACGACGGTGATGTGAAATAATCGCGTAAAGGTATCTAAATTTGTATTCAGGACAACCGAAACCGAGTTCAGAAAGTGTTACACATACGATAGATGTATGTACGCGGAGAGTAAAATTAGAAAAACTAAATATCTACAACAATATAATGCTTAGGCCAAACTTATTATGACAGATTATCTGAATCTCCAAGCACATCGTCATAACAAGAAAACTTACCTCAAATTAAGGTCTTCAAAGTTGAGTAATTCTGTTTCGGGAGGTACTCGACACTTTATTTCTAAAAATCCGACTGAAATAAATATACACTGTCCATTGTCGTTACCAAATCATTGTTACACTATTCGTATATTTTGTGCACATATTGTATTGTTAAAATAATACACGATTTCATCAAACCGCGTTATATTACAACTATACTGACCTGAAAATCACTAGAAATTAAAAACACTCCCCTTCTATCGCGATCACTACCATTGCCACTCACAGATTAGATATTAGTTGCCACTGACGTTTTTTTTTACACTCTATGCATAGTTACGAGTATCGAGCATGGAGGTAGGAATCCTGCGTTTTGTCTCGATACCGAGACAAAACGCAATGATATTCATAGACTAAAGACTACTTTTCCCAACCAAAACGTTAGAAAAATGATAGAAAAGGCTAAAGGGCCCCCGGGACGGCCAATGTCTAAATAATCTAAATATCTCTGTCTCACTAACAGGGTTAAACACTTTATATGCCCCTAAAACGTGTAGGTGACGGAGCCCCACTTCGCGGATTCGCGGGGCCCCTATTTCCGAGCGCAGGGTTTAAAGGAACCTAACTAACCTAACGGGGGGGGGAGGGTGCCCCAAGTCCCTATTATGGGGGCAGAGATACTTCCGTATGTTCAGTTGACAATATTTCGAGAGTTAACAATATCGCTAGAGAGATTACAATCTAATGTATTTGACAATTTTACGGTGACATATATAAATGAATGAACGAAATAATATGGAATGCGTATTCGTAATAAGTCGAGTGTGTGTTGTACATCTGGTGACACCTTTATTTCAATTCTTTGTTCGGACATTTTTTAATTTTTTTTGCGTAGATTTTTTGGCATGTGTGGGCTGGATAAATATGGTTTTAAAAAGGAACCCTGTTTGTAAATTCATTAAACTTACCTTCTAGTCAAATAAAACGTTATATCAGTATACTTTTCATTCTAGCAATGAACGCGTAGGTATGGGATAAAAGGCTTTGGTTTCGCCGCTGCGCGCTGTCAGTCGGAATTAGTTTTGGTTTGTGTGTTGTGACCATTGAAATATTATATTTTATGAGTGGTTGTGACCATAGAGCATGTGCAGTGAATGTTGTGTTTTGTGGCCACAGAACATATTATAATACTCTAAAGGAGTTTGTTAAACGTAGTGATTATATACTCTGTGGAGTTTGTGGTTGTGTTGGTGCTTTGTGCTTGTGACTGAAACTGTCAAAATTCCGTCTTGTCAACTCAACTCTGTCTTGCCTGCGACCGGGAAACGACTTCTCGGGGTAGAAAAACCTAAGAAAAGTTTTCTCTCGTAAAGAAATAGCAGAGGAGATGCGGCCGTAAGTATTAAAATTACAGTATAATAGTAGTTCAAAACCATTTACAGCAAGCGTTACATCGATGTTTATAGATTTCGATATTTTGCCCGCGATTTTTTAGACGCTCCTGCCATTTTGTATTGTTAATAATGAAAATTGTTCCGGTTATTGATCTAGAGACAACACCTTGTTTACCTTGTTTGCTTTATTATCAATTGTTTAGATACTTGTTTATTTAATTTTGTCATATTGTATTTATTAAGTTATCGATATTATAATTCAGGCTAAACAACAATTTGTTGTTATGGCATCAAAACAAATTTTAAGTACGTAAATTAACATTGCTGGCAATCACTTATAACTTTGATGCTTTGTATGATAATGGCATTATTATAAAGTACATACAACATCATCTTTTTTTTACGAGGCTAGCTTACTTTACTTTTTTAAGTCATGTTTTAGCTACTTACTGGCTAAACGTTACGGATAATCTTTATTCTGTGGACAATACCAATAAACTGACAACAAACACCAAGCTTGCTTTAATTAATAAGTAGTATTGGCTACTACATGGTTTGATGATTTTATATGGCATAGAACTATTTAGTAAAAGTCCGCATCATCTTTATTTTTATGCCGGACACCTGGCTTCAGTGCCAACCCTACTTACACATTTAAATTCATTAATCTAGGATACCATAAATTCAATCACTTGCTAGGTTATAACAAATCCTAAGCTAAACACAAATTTCCACAAATACGGGCTTCTATTAGCTTCCATGTTAATGATCAATAAACTAGGGCATTCTAGGGTACCTATCCTTGTTTCACTCACTCAGGACTGACATTGTCAGATAGGAGAACTGAGCATTACAGAGCGCAACTGGTAATGTAACAGATTCAAGCATTATGTTGGTAAGCGATGCCATCCTGCGCATTACAGTGCGCAGCTTGATGATACAATGTTTCAAATTAATATTGCTGCACTCAGCCCATGAACCACTCTGTCTGACATTGTGGGATCAAATAAATGCTCAAAATCGAATCTGTAATGTTGCATTACGGGCGACCACTCCTGGGGAAGCTGAGGAAGCACCTTTAAATGCCACTCATGCTGCATCAATGTAGCTAAACTGATGAAAACGTTAATCTGATGTAATTTAATTCAAAACAAGTCATTTCATTTAGTTCATTTTATGATCTTGTGTCCAACTGCTACTAAGTGGAAGGTTGTTAAATATTAAAAAAGGATTTTGAAATCAAATAAACCACAACACAGTGTGTTCATGAAATGAACCTACAAACATACTGAGAATATCTAAAAAATAATATTTAGTATTATGTGGACATAATTATTATTTTACACATCAGTATTTGTGTTCAAAATTACCCTTGCAATTCCCGTAACTGTATTGAAGAATACTATATAAATAACGTTGTATAATACATGTGCGTACATGTTGACGAGTTCCCCTTCAAAAGGCTGCAGGTTTATCCAGTGTAGGGCTCAAGACCCCTTGGTCAGTATAATATTTAAATATAGAAATAGTCACCCCTCATAACATCCCAGGGGCTTTATTGATTTTATCTGGGAGGTATGTGTGCTTGTCAACCCGGGCTGATCTTGCAGACCAGTATTGTGCAGCTCTCTTTTATTACAACAGCAGTTCTTTAGTGAGTCAACACACACTCGCACACTTCTAATATATCTAATCTATCTAATCTATACTTACTAATATTATAAAGCTGAAGAGTTTGTTTGTTTGTTTGAACATGCTAATCTCAGGAACCTACTGATTGAAATAGAAAAAATCCAGAGTTCTTTGTTCTCTTACCTATATTCAATACTCTTCTTATTTATTAAAAATGCCTTGTATTGGTGCTTAAAAAATATTATAGTACACTTGTTTAAGTTTCTAAAACATCACTTATTTTACAATTATAGATGTAGGCAAAGTTATTATGATTTTATTAAAATATCGTTCTCGCAATTTTTGCTTGAATAAAGCACTGAAATTAGTAAAATTACTTTATTAAAGCCAAAAAAAATAGATGTAAACAAGGTAGATTGTGATAAATGACGTCACATTATGGCCGCGACAAACACGGACATTTGAACTGTCACAGAAAATTCCAGGAGTTTAATATTATTTCTGAGCGACAAGCACTAGTTGAAATTAACTTTTGATACTTTTCTTGGGTTGATTGATAATAGTGTATTTTATTTATTTAAGTGAAGAAAAAATTACATGCATATTCCCGGATATTGACTGTCACTAAAAGACTGAACTAATTATATAAACTTGTTTTTTATCCTAATATTATCCCATCTTTTTATGGTCCCAATTCTGTCTGTTCTTTAGTGAACTCTTTAACTTGAATCATATAATTATAAAGATCGTCCTGCTAATCCAGGGTTATAATTAACATGAATAACTGACAGACAGTGATGTCTGATGTTATACAAAATGACAAGTTGAAAATATAATAACAGACCAACAAAACAAAAGCCGCAAGGCGAAAATTGAAGACGAACATTTGGCATGTGGTTGTGTCCAGTCATTTTTATTTAAGTGGTCCTAATTATGGGTAACACATGAAATTTTGTTTAGGGAATAATAGTTTTGTGTTGGATTCCCCCTAAATTATTCCTGTTTTAACGTTTTATGCTGTCGATTCTGGTTTTTGTACCCTCTTACAAAACAGAAAGGAAGGTCAGCAATAAATAAGCACACCGCTAGCAACTAAGTCCAGTACAAACTGCAAATAAAGTAGTGCATTCAATAAGTTTTTAGGTTAGGCATGATAAAGAAGAATTACTTATTTATTGCTTGGTTATAAGAAGGGATCGATGTGTGTTACCGCGGCTGAACGGATTTGTATGAAATTTGGTACCGAGATAGATTATATATAGTCTGGAACAAAGTTTATTTTTTCACACAAAATATCCATCCTTGTTATTATTTGTTTTAATAAATGTTATTTGCCAAAACAAGGTGAACCAATCCACCATGGAATTTTCTATATGGATGCGGTTGGCATTGGAACCATTTAAGCTACAGGGAAATGTTCCAAGGAGGTGCCCTTATCGTTTTGGAAATTGTTTACTGCATTCATACAGTTAACAATTCTCCCATTTTAATTTATGATGATAGTCACTGCAGCTTTGACGATTATTTACAACTAATATCACTTAAACTAATGATATTGACTAAATCGTTTTTACGTTACCTCAAAGAAAAAGTAAGTTATGAAAGTGTCAATAGAAAAGATAGTTTTTGTTTATTAGCCTGCATGGTCCTGCTCCTGATCAAAGGCCTCCACCATTCCTTCCACATGGTTTGCTTCCTCTTACGGATTCGAGAGGTAGTCATTCAAGACGTTCCGCCATTTTCTCCTCGGTCTGCTGCGACCCAGTCTAGTTATGTTAGGGCTCGAGGCTTGTGATATTCGGGCCCACAGCTGTGCCAGTCTCATTTGAGTTCGCGGTTTTGTAAGCTACGTAAGCAATTTGCGTTCTGGAGCGCAGTGTGGTGTTCCTCATGCGGTCAGTTGTTTTACAATCAGTATGCTGCTCTCCATCGCTCGTTGGCAAACCTTGAGTTTTAGGTTAGGTTTATTTAATCTTCTTTAATTTGTCGCATTTGAGGCGCTTGCGCTTGTGGCTAAATATTAAAAGCTGCACAGGTCAATCTTCAAGGAGTTATCTAAAATGATTCGAGCTGTACGTCGGTTACGGATAATCATCCTCGATTAACGAAAACTTTTACATTTAATTGTCTTTATTAATTACACAAGTAAAATTAAAAAAAAGCCACCCGTTGGTTATTGGATTCCTTATTTTTGTTTAAATTTAATTTCTTTTATTTCCTGCGTTTTAAGATTCATATAATTTGGTGTTTAATCAGGTTTTTTTGTGTCAAAAAGTAAAAAATAATTCGTTTAGTTTGTTTCTTGTTACCTACCAGTCATCATTCCACTTTCTTCACCAATTTCATCTTAGGCATTGATCAGACAAAAAAGATTTGTCAAGTTAATTTTTTTATGTAAATTCATGATTTTTGACGCTGTTTTCGTGCCAAAATTGCAAAAAAATCCCTTGTTGTCGGGGGAAGTCCCTTGACACATTTTGGCTGATATGCTCGCAGTAAAAAAGTATAGATTTAAATCATTGATTTATAAAAAATCACTTGATTTTAATCGCTATTTAAATCACTGATTTCAATCAAGTCATTATTTAAATAACATCAACCCTCCGCCTGCTTTTCTACACCTTCGCCCAACCGCACCCACACCTATGGTTGCCAGGTCGCCAAATATAATAGCCGGACAGACCAGCTGGGTTGGCCGGACATGTGGGTAAAAAGGCCAGACACCCTACATTATTGAAGATTTCGTGTCTCAGTATTATTAGGTACGACATAAAAATAGTGTAAAAATCAAGGTTTTCTGATTACTACCATAATCTTGTTAAATTCTAATGAAATATAAATATAATCGAATGCAATCGAATTATTGTTAATAAGACAGATAAAGTCATCAGTCAAAATTAAATTCTAAAGGTCATTGCACAAAATTAGTCTTATTTACCTGCTATTACTACCCAAAGCAAAAATAAACAAAATCTAAACTAAACCAAACTTCTTCTCTTTAAGTAAGCGAAAGTAAGCAAAATGAGAAGTCGAACACCGTTTATTTTGGCCCGACACGCAATCAAAAAGCCTTAGTATGCTTATCCGGACGCCTGGCAACGCTGACCACACTCGTGGTGCGCGCGCAACCTAGTGCTTTCTGCAACTGCGGCGCGATGTGCAGCCCCAGCCGAGCAGTTCCGAGCTAGGCTCCGTGCTACCGATATGTACTGCTAAATATTCGTTCGTTATCGCGACAGCTCACAACGGATGGCTGAGGCTGAGATGGCTAGGTTAGTCTATTTTATGTAGCTGGAAAATAACTGCGTCCTCGCATAGTCTAGTCATCGTAAGCGAACATGTGATCGCGGGTTCAATTCCCGAATTTCAACCTTAGCCAAATCTCAACGTAGGTAATGCAGAGTTCTACCACAGAATATGATTTTTCAACCCCAAAAAAAGATGTTTCCTTGCAAAATGATTTGCGTAAAGTTAGTTTGATGTACAGAATACTTAGTTGACGGCATCGCGATGAGTCTGTTTACACCCTGTATATGACTAATCTAACACTGATATTATATTAATTATATTCGTTCGTTTATTCGCCTAAAAAAAAAACAAGTTTGATTGACAACAATGGTTCTCCATACTTTTTATAGATCAATACACGCTTGTGGCAGGTATCTGTAGCCTAGCAACGGTAGGGAGGGACGCTGGAGCAATCGCAATGAAACATGGTCGGGATGGGGAGCGGGTTTGGTTCGCGACGCCCGGCCCCCTTGATATACCCGCTGGTATGGTTGGGTGGTGGACCGGGCGACGACGCCGACGTTTAGTCTATTTCGAACCGCGGCCCCGTGTCGACACGAGTGTGTGTGCTATCGGATCAAAGAAATGTTCAATTAAAAAAAAAAATTCAAGATGTGGAGGCAAAGGTAAGCTACAGTGGTTTTTTTCTGGATATAATAATTTGATCCTCTGAAATCTAATTGATCTTCTAGTTTTTTTTTTGTTTACTATTTATATTAATTATTGCGTCTAAGTTGATCTATTGATAAATTATAAATTAACTACATTCAAGGTAACTTGATAATAATAAAAATAATATATGATCTTCTTTGTTAGTTATTGGTCTTTGTAGCAAAAGCGAGCGAAATGAGCTCAGGACTAGGGCAAAAAAAAAAATAAGTTTCCGAAAATATGTTCTGCTAAAATAGTTCGTTTTCTTAAGCTATGACTTTAGTCTATTGAATTAGTAAATTTTGCCTTGCATCAAATAAGTTAGTCCTGATTTTTTATTATTTTGTAGGTGATATATTAGTTATGTCAAATCTAATTTTTCGACCATAAAAACCCTCGGGATTATTTTTACTTTTTTTGTAACCATATTTTTTTTCGCATTTTTTTTCGTTTTTACCTATCAGACGTAATCTCTACATCTCAAACATTTTTTTGCGTAGTTCTAAACTCACTAAAATATCCATTGATGTGCTTTATTTTATATCCCAAAGAAAGGCTCTATCATTAAACAAGTAGTTCTAAAACTAAAAACCGACTTCTCAATGAAGTCGGTTAAAGGTAGCCGATGTTTCCCGGGCTAATAACGAATTGATCACTTTATTCATCAAAGTCGGCTGAATAGTTTAGTTAGGCGCTATTATACGTCAATACAAACAAACATACATACATAGACTGCTAAAATCATAATCCTTCCTCTTGGCTCGGGTAATAAGACCGTTTAGATAGCTGTTTTTTCCAGTTTCAGGACTACAAACCTGTGCTAGGAAACGTCTTTATTTTGAGTTGAAAAATCAAGTTCTACGTAAGGACTCAACGCAACGCACTCAAAACATTGTGCTGATAGGTGCATTGAATAGTGCAGGGGTCATGGAGGCCGAGGCTGCGGTACTGTTTGAAAGAGATACCGTGGCCCCGGAACATAAAGGGCGAAAAAGGAACATGCATGGGTTTTAGTCGGAAAAAGTCTGACAGTCCCTCCCGTTCCGCCCAGAGTGGGAGAAGTTATTTGATGATTTCCCATCCGAAATGGCGATATTTTAAGTAGTAATTGTGTCGAATTTGATTTACACATTTGGGGACTATGTCCCCTGAACAGACACCAAAAACATAAATTGATTGTGTATAAAATTAGGGGCAAAACGAACGTATACCTAACACTCATTTCTGCCATGGGATAGTAAAAAGTAGGAATTTTAAAAATTTGGAACTTAAATCCAGCAAATAAATAATTGGATGCGCATTTTAACAGTTCTTTTGCAGTTCTCGGCCCAATAATACCCTCGCCTACAGCTCGTGTGTTAATCCGCCTCGAATGCAATAACGAACTTTCTCCACTTGTTTAAAAATGTTCTATTGTTTGTTTTAGTAATCAAAAATGTTGAGGTTGTTATTTCCCATAAGAAGTATTATTTTTCTGGTACTTTTTGGTAGGTTTTCAATGATCTCCTTTGCAGATTATGATAAGGTTTAATTTATTGTTTTGAAGTTTGAATCAGGTCATTTGGTACTTCTGTTATTCTTTTTTTTTGCCGCTAGCCTTTGAAAATATGTACAGTCACGTCTAATAATATGTATACACATTCCTTAATATAATAGCTATTTTCGCGAGAAATAACAGTTGTAACTAGGAGATTGGATCTTTTTCATATAAGTTCCAGAATACTATGTACGTAATAACATTAAATCTTAATCAGTAAATTATAAATAAATATCGCTGGACATTACACACAGCGCCATCTAGTGCCACACTAAGCGAGGCTTGTGTCGTGGTCACCAGACGGTTGATATACTACATATATACTTTTTTGTTTGTAAATACATACTTATTATACATATACACACCTATGACTGGGAAACAAATGTCCGTGCTCATCACACAAGCATTTGCTCGTACCGGGATTCGAACCTAGGACCCTAAGAACGTAAGGCAGCGTCACTACCACTATGCCAATCGGGTCGCCTGTCCATTAGGAGAAACACAATTTAAAAAAATCATAAGTGTTTACATATTATTAGACGTGACTGTACGGTCGAACAAGCTACTTGGTTTACATCTTACAATGTAATTTGTGTGTTAAACTGTAAATATAATAGCTTGTTTGACCGTGCATTAATAGACATGCCTAAACGACAGGTCTAGAAGATCGTGGTTGCCGGGTGGTTTTAATCAAATAACATGTTTGAATACCGCCGTCTGTTCCTCTCCCTCTCAACGCACCCCCCCGGAGTACCTGTCTAAATAGCTATAGACGCAGACGCTATAGTCCCATCATTTGATCCGTAACTATAGCTGGGAGGTAGAATGCCGCCCGTCTAGCCATATCGATTTTAAGAGAAGTGCGACTCCTCCGCGCAAACGTGTAGGTTGGGCTTTAATGTAATTTAGGGCCAGTTTCACTGGTTCCGGATAAAGTGTCGGTTAGTTATCTGATAGTTAATACTATCTACCACTTAAAGGCTGGTTATAACTAATACTTTATCTACCAGATATCGCTATCCGACACCTGTGAAACCAAAAGTGTTAGTTTGTCTGGCAGATAAGTTCCTAATAGGCTAACCGACACTTTATCCGCAACCGGTGAAACTGGCCCTTAATCTTTTATATTGGATTCTAACTTCAGAGTATTGCCTTTTCATACCGTACTCGAAGGGTAACCAACGGGAACCCTATTACCAAGCCTCTGCTGTCCGTCGGTCTGTCTGCCAGCGGGCTGTATCTCATGATATGTAATAGGTAGGCAGTTGAAATTTTCACAGAATGTGAGTTTTCGTTGCCAGTACACAACAAATAAATAAATATAAAATTGAAGTGGGTTCCTACACCACGGTACGGAAGTACAGAACCCTTCATTGTCGAGTCTGATTTGCACGTGGCCGGTTTTTTTTTTTTTCGTAATAAAATACCGGCTAAGCGCCTGTCGGGCCACGCACAATGCGGGGTTCCGTAGTTACCCATCGAAATATGCGGATCCTCCGATTGATGTTTTTATTGTAATAATAAAAAAACAAATGTATGTTTGAAAAACCTGTGTTCTAATATATTATGTTTAGGAATATGAATCCTAAACATAATGTATAAGAGCACAGTTATCCAAGTACCTACGTGAGTGACTTAGCGATCATTTTTCTTTTAATTTCGTTTATCTAAATATATATAATTCAAAGGTGACTGACTGACTGACTGACTGACATAGTGATCTATCAACGCACAGCCCAAACCACTGGACGGATCGGGCTGAAATTTGGCATGCAGGTAGATGTTATGACGTAGGTATCCGCTAAGAAAGGATTTTGATCAATTCTACCCCCAAGGGGATAAAATAGGGGATGGAAGCTTATTTGAAAGTCCGTCAGTTTTAAAGTTAGGATCTTCTAATTTTGTGTTTAGGCTGACGATTGAAAATTAATTTATGCGTGATTCAGCGTTTTTGATAACTCCACCCCGAAGGCTTATAAAGGGGATGAAATTGTATGTGAAAAATCCTTAATTTTCGAAGTAAAAAGTAAAAAATTTGTTATCTGGGCTTATGATTGGAAGCTGACGCAACGGCTTTATTAGAATTTCAACCCTTGAGGGGTGAAAAAAGAGCAACATTTTGTTTTTAATTAAAGTTTTTATTTTTTGAGTCACCAAAAAGTATCAAAGTTAGTAAATCGTTAGTTTTTTTTAATTTCAACCCGCAAAGTGGTAAAAGGGGGGATGAAGTTTTGCATTGTAGTTGTTCATTCGTTCAAGAATAACAGCAGCAGGAGAGACTTTTTGCAGCAGTGCAAGTTAATAGTATAGGCCGTACACATGTAAATAGCACACGTGACTTCGCGGCTGGCAGTACTTACCGTTTTGTAGGGACCTAGGTAAGCCGAAGATGGACTTACGGCAGGAGCACAAAAAGAAAGTATGGCAGCTGCCGCTCCTGTGGATGCCACCCGCTCGCACCACTCAATATGGTGTCACAACGGATTGATTGCTTCAATTGTACACTGAGCGAATTCACACGGGCCGCATTTTGCGCAATTACTTTAGTTTGTCAAATTAATTAATTTATTCAAAATATAAATAATTTAACTTTAAATATAACTGCTCAATTGTATTAGGTACCTAACTAAACCTGTAATAATAGTTGTATGTGTTGTTTAAATCTAAATATATATAATTCAAAGGTGACTGACTGACTGACTGACTGACATAGTGATCTATCAACGCACAGCCCAAACCACTGGACGGATCGGGCTGAAATTTGGCATGCAGGTAGATGTTATGACGTAGGTATCCGCTAAGAAAGGATTTTGATCAATTCTACCCCCAAGGGGATAAAATAGGGGATGGAAGCTTATTTGAAAGTCCGTCAGTTTTAAAGTTAGGATCTTCTAATTTTGTGTTTAGGCTGACGATTGAAAATTAATTTATGCGTGATTCAGCGTTTTTGATAACTCCACCCCGAAGGCTTATAAAGGGGATGAAATTGTATGTGAAAAATCCTTAATTTTCGAAGTAAAAAGTAAAAAAATTGTTATCTGGGCTTATGATTGGAAGCTGACGCAACGGCTTTATTAGAATTTCAACCCTTGAGGGGTGAAAAAAGAGCAACATTTTGTTTTTAACCGACTTCTAAAAAAGGAGGAGGTTCTCTATTCGACTGTATGTATTTTTTTTTTTTTTTATGTATGTTCACCGATTACTCGAAGACGCCTGAACCGATTTGAAAAATTCTTTTTTTGTTTGAAAGGGTATACTTCCAAGTTGGTCCCATAGAAATATTGTCATGATCTGATGATGGAATCTTGGCGAAATCGAAGGAACTCTTCAAATTTTAGATGAAAACGTGTTGCGATTTTGGTATTTTCTACAACAAGTGAAGCATTTGCGTTTGATAAGAACCATTCTACCATCAGATCTGATGATGAAGCCAAGAGTCACGGAACTCCATAATGAGACAATGTACCATAGTCGTGTTTGGGCTTGTTGTAATTGTAACGGTATGCACTTTCCATGCATCAAGCACATGTGAACCACTAAAAAGTGAAAAATAAAAACTTTTTTGCAAAAAATAAAACCGACTTCAAAAAAAAAACAAAAAGTGAAAAATAACTTTAGCTTCTGAAGTCGGTGACAAAAAAACTAAAGCAATCAAACAAAGGTCACCGACTTCAGAAGCTAAAGTTATTTTTCACTTTTTGTTTTTTTTTTTAATTAAAGTTTTTATTTTTTGAGTCACCAAAAAGTATCAAAGTTAGTAAATCGTTAGTTTTTTTTAATTTCAACCCGTAAAGTGGTAAAAGGGGGGATGAAGTTTTGCATTGTAGTTGTTCATTCGTTCAAGAATAACAGCAGCAGGAGAGACTTTTTGCAGCAGTGCAAGTTAATAGTATAGGCCGTACACATGTAAATAGCACACGTGACTTCGCGGCTGGCAGTACTTACCGTTTTGTAGGGACCTAGGTAAGCCGAAGATGGACTTACGGCAGGAGCACAAAAAGAAAGTATGGCAGCTGCCGCTCCTGTGGATGCCACCCGCTCGCACCACTCAATATGGTGTCACAACGGATTGATTGCTTCAATTGTACACTGAGCGAATTCACACGGGCCGCATTTTGCGCAATTACTTTAGTTTGTCAAATTAATTAATTTATTCAAATATAAATAATTTAACTTTAAATATAACTGCTCAATTGTATTAGGTACCTAACTAAACCTGTAATAATAGTTGTATGTGTTGTTTAAATCAATAAATAAATTATGTATAGTACAACGAGATAGAATGAGTAATTGTCGATATCGTATTTGATACCAACTAGATTTTTTTATTTTGTAGATTTCTGTTTTTTTTCTCTTCTGCATTTCTGATCTTACTTTTGATGAATGAAGATGAAATCAAAAATGGCGCTGACGGAAGTTTTTGGATTTTTAATCATGGGTGTCGTTTCCGTGGTTTTTGGTGTCGCTCATAGTGAAAATGAGGTCAAAATTATCACGGGGAAAAAAGTTTATAGAAGCAAAAAAACAGTTTTCCTTTTTTTTCTACGGCTTCCCCTGACACTATTTTCACCCTGCGCCAGTGTTAGGTAGAGGTGTATCTAATCCTACACCCACATTTCGCACATTTAGCTTAATCCCATCAACCGGGCACAAATAATACAATAACACTTCGCCCGTCCCGCAAATCGAACCCAGGACCTCATGCTCAGTAGCGCTTGCGACAACTCGAACAACGATGCAGTCTGACACATGATCCATCAATATTTTCACGCGAACGAAGTCGCGGGCAACAGCTAGTGTAGGTATATTCTACCACCGTGAATTTTTATTAGCTGGAAGAAGGGGGTGGGGTTTTGGGTCGTAACAAAAATGACCACTTTAGAAGTTAATGTTTCACAAACAAATCCCTTAATCGTAAAATTATTTGTACAAACTCGAAATATTTTTAAAGATCTATCCAACGACATCCGACTATACATAAACGCGAGAAAAAATAACATCCCACATAACATGTACAGGAGATACACTACTTCTAAAAAAACGTCAGTTCGTCGGCGAAACTAACCTGTATATTCATGCCAAATTACAGCTTTCTAGTACTAAGAGTGTTTAAGCTTAGCTGCGTATAGACGGACGGTGGTGGCGAAACGATAAGGGTTCCTTGTTGACTACGCAACCCTAAAAATGAAGATTTTCTATCAAATAATTTAGTCTGATACATTACAAGCAGTGGAGGTAGTTGCTTTGTTAAATAACATAGGTCGACTAATCAGTACCCTTTGACTAGATTTAATGGATGAATGCTTGGTTATGGCTTTTTTTATTATTTTTTATTATCTCTTATTCTAGGACATCATCACCGAGGACGGTGCGGGTCAAGGCTAGTGGTGTATAAACAAAAATGGTATAATACGGTTACTGTTCATCTGCTGCGTTTAAAATTAAATTGTATCATTTATCAAAATATAACGCATGCGCGCTGTAATACTGTTGCGAATTGTTTATAACTTTTTATAGCGAATCTTGCCTGTGCGATCCTATGTTGTGGGGGGAGGTTTTTAAACAACATATTCATTTTTGTTTTATCTATTTGTTTTTTTTTTATTATTTTTTTTGTTTTGTTTCATCTTAGAACGTTGTATTCTTGTATCTCACCCTTGTTATGTTCCCACTGCTGGGGCAGGGCTATAATCCACCACGCGGGCCCAGTGCGGATTGTTAGATGTCACATGTCTTCGAATTTTTGGTTCTAAAACATGCCGATTTCCTCACGATGTTTTCCTTCACCGTTTTGAGAGCAGTGATGATGTATAAATAACACAAAGTAATGCGCCTGTCTGGGTTCGAACCCACGACTTACTGCTCGTAAGTCGGGACCGCCGCTACTGTGCCACCGCTCCTCTCAATGCTTGTTGTGTCTGTCTCAACATTATGATTTAAAAAACTTTTTTGCAAAAAATAAAACCGACTTCAAAAAAAACAAAAAAGTGAAAAATAACTTTAGCTTCTGAAGTCGGTGACCTTTGTTTGATTGCTTTAGTTTTTTTGTCACCGACTTCAGAAGCTAAAGTTATTTTTCACTTTTTTGTTTTTTTTGAAGTCGGTTTTATTTTTTGCAAAAAAGTTTTTATTTTTCACTTTTTAGTGGTTCACATGTGCTTGATACATAGAAAGTGCATACCGTTACAATTATAACAAGCCCAAACACGACTATGGTACCTACATTGTCTCATTATGGAGTTCCGTGACTCTTGGCTTCATCATCAGATCTGATGGTAGAATGGTTCTTATCAAACGCAAATGCTTCACTTGTTGTAGAAAATACCAAAATCGCAACACGTTTTCATATGAAATTTGAAGAGTTCCCTCGATTTCGCCAAGATTCCACCATCAGATCCTGATTTGGTGGCTATGGGACCATTTGGACAGAATACCCTTTCCAACAAAAAAAGAATTTTCCAAATCGGTTGGTAAGCGACGGAGTTATGCCCGAACAAACATAAAAAAAAAAAAAAAAAAAAATAGAAACATCCGAATTGAGAACCTCCTCCTTTTTTAGAAGTCGGTTAAAAAGAGTGTCCATTTAGTTTCTTGCCCGTTCTACTGTAGTTGCCCCTTTCACAGTCTTTATGTCTTGTGACTGGGACTGTACGATTATTCCCGATGTCCACCACTTTTTTGGCCACCACTGGGGGACAGCGAGACAACTTTAAAACATTATTCTCGTTGTCCACCACTGGGGGACAGCGTCACAACTTTGTAAATTATTTCCATTCGCCACCACTGGTGGACAGCGACACGGATTTTTTAACATTCCCTTTGGCCGCCGTTGGGGGACAATGGCACAACTCTTTTGATCCGATTCCCACTGGCCATCAATTTAAATTGTTTAATCTTGAGACCGGTAAAAGATAGCTTATTATACTTACGGATTTGATTTTTAGCAGGGCTAAGGGTAAGACTAATTTAAATATTTATAAATTATATGGTAGGTAAATAATAGTCATATTCTTGAATCAACTTTTATTAAATGTTTCACTCAAGTATTAAAAAATGATCCTACTACTTAGTATTATATTGATTGCTTATTTTTTATTGAAGTGGGTAATTAACCGACTTAATTTCCACAGCTGGTTGACAGGCTACAATTTTTTAAATCGACTAGAACATTACAATCATAATCACAGTTTTATTATCCTATTCCTCGACGGAGGAATAAAAATTAAATATTATAAATTAATCAACATTTTAAAAATCACATATGTAGTTAAACAAAAAAACAATAATAATTTATCACAATATCTAGAAATTGGCCTACAGATATGTACTAATCAACAGTTTTAAAAATCACGTAGTTAAACAAAAAACAATTATAATTTCTCACAATATCTAGAAATTGGCCTTTACAAGACCCATTTGGGTTTCTTGAATTAAACATAATGTAGGAACTACTCAAAAGTCTTAAACACCACATAGTTAAACAAAATACAATAAGTACTTATAAGTTTCTCATAATTTCAAAAAATTGGCCTACAGATATTTGGCCGTTTACAAGTTCCAATTGGGTTTCTTGAATAAACTGATCGCTGTAAACATACTTTTTTTTTCGTTTGTTGGGCGGTTCTTTTCTTGCTCATCGCTGAATTTAGTTTGTGGTGCCACCCTTCGACAGCGTTTGTCGTTCGATGCCTTTCCCCAAAAACGCACCAAACTGGTATAAAATCATCTTTTAGCCATTGTACTTCAACGTATTTCCTGAACTTTATAATATCAGGATCCGTAGTATCCCTGTGCGTTATATAGAGCCAACCGTTTCTTATTTCTGTCTCGGGCAGTAACGGAAGTACTGTAGTCAATGCTACCTCTCGAAATTTGAATATGTCAGCAGATGTTGTAAGTTTCAAATCACGGCCCTTGTTCTATATTGCTTTTTTAAAGTATGTGTGACATCCTTTAAGTGTAGCTAACGGAAATGTCGCTTTTATGGCCTTCATAGCAGCTTTCTCAAAATCAATTGAAAACTTTGAAGGTTGCCACCCAGGAACTTGACTTTTGATTAAATTGAAAAGAATTGTATAGGATTCCTCATCACGGCGACTCATGTATGCATAAATTAGCGGAATTATGTTAGTACTATTTTCAGTACTTCTGAAGTCTCCATGTATCGAGTAAAGTTGAGTGAATGGCTCTGTGCAGCTTTTAAAGGTACCATCACATAAGAAATGATCAATCTCACAGATTACATTTTTGGCTTCTTCAATACAAAACACTACAATTCGGTTGCAGTTATATGAATAGTCTGCTAAAAGAATTATAATCTTCTGGAACTTGGAATTCTTCCACATTTTTGCATTTAAGCCTTGTTATTCCAGCGATTGTATTTCTATGTCTGTATAAACTTGACTTGATGCTTTGAAATGACGGTATGTTTTGAATCAAACTTGGTATGACTTTGAATTCACTCACCATAGCGTTGAAGGTTTCTGGCACTGGTGGAAATTGAAGAGAAACCAATTTATCTTTACATTGCTGTATTTTTTCTTCTACAAAATTTCTTGCAAAATCAGGTTGGCACAGATGTGGCTTTTCTTCAATTATATTGGTATCCTAGGTAAACAAAAAATATTAATTAATATTTTTTTTTTTTTTACAAAAAAAAGACATCGAATCATCACCATAGACAAAAAGTTGTTTTTTATTCACATTCATCTCACATTACCGTCATACTGGGATTGGTAAACAAAATGGGGGCCCTACGAGTAAACAAAATGGCGGCCTTAATAACGATGTCATCGAATTTAAAATTTCGAACATGCCTACTTATAAAACAATAAACAATTCCAAAATGAGTACTAAATAAGGTGTGATATACCTACTATTGTATTATTATTATGGACTTACCTTGATTTTGATAAGTCCTTTACATTTGTTCTTCTTCCTGTTAGTACACTCCCAGATTATTAAACCACTTTTATTTTCGTTTAATTATATATTCATATCCTCCGTGTAATAAAATTGTCCCGCCTTTTCTATTTATATATGTTAAATGCACTTTTCCTGATGAACTGGAACCACTAGTATTTAAATCGGACATGACTGGTTATGGGAGCGACGAGTGCACTAATGACGTAGTTATAATGACGCATGCTGCCTTTGCGCAAACAGAGTAGAATAGATATATTTTTTGTCTCTTTTTAACGTTATGCACAGACGCCAGCACATCAAGTTATACCAAACTCAAATTTATCCAAATGATTTTAAACCTTAAAACGTTGAAAGTAACTCGTTCAAAATCAAATAAGAAAATTTTACAGTTTGTAGTAACTTGATGTGCTGGCGTCTGTACTTTCCCTCATAGCAATACTTTTTGTAATTATCTTGATGAAGTGAATAGTATCAATCTACATCTACACTAATATTATAAAGAGGAAAACTTTGTTTGTTTGGTTGTAATGAATAGGCTTAAAAACTACTGGACCGTTTTTAAAAATTCTTCCACCATTCGAAAGCTACATTATCCACGAGTAACATAGGATATATTTTATCCCCGTACTCCCACGGGAACGGGAATTACGCGTGTGAAACCGCGTGACGTCCGCTAGTAGATAATAATAATAAGCATTAGCAAGAAAATAAAATTTAATTTTAATGAATTACCTATAATTAATTAAATTAACTATATTATACAAGGATTGAAATATTATGTCATTATTATTACGTAAGCATTAGAATTGGATAAAAGTAATTTCAGCATAAAACCAAATGGTCTCTAGATAAAATAATTTAAATTGATGGCCAGTGGGAATTGGATCAAAAGAATTGTGCCTTTGTCCCCCTACGGCGGCCAAAGGGAATGTTAAAAAATCCGTGTCGCTGTCCACCAGTGGTGACGAATGGAAATAATTTACAAAGTTGTGACGCTGTCCCCCAGTGGTGGACAACGAGAATAATGTTTTAAAGTTGTCTCGCTGTCCCCCAGTGGTGGCCAGACAAGTGGTGGACATTGGGAATAATCGGGACTGTAGCTACATTTAATTTTCATCTTTTTTTCGACAATTCAAAAGCGCCTGTAACTGGCCTACTTGGAATAAATGCTTTGATTTTGATCACATTTATTTGAACCCGCTGTTGGTTTTTAATAACCAACCAGTGTTCCTCAGTTCCTGTCTTTAAAATAGTTTTTAACAACAATAAATAAAGCTCTAAAATAGTGTGGTATCTGTGATGATCAGCTTACAGAGTGCGTTGCTCAGTATGCGGAAATGAAATTATATACATTTATAATGTGAAGCTGTGACTAAAGCTGGTCACCGTAAGCTGGGAGACAGGAATGACAGCACATAAACAGGCGATGCATGAAATGCAAGCAGACGGGCAATCTTCATACTCCTAGCTCGCCAAAGTGTCCAAGATTAGAACCGGACTGTGCAGTATTACTGGAGCTTCGAGCATTGTCTGGCAAATTGGCTCAGTTGGAATTGGAAGGTCTAAAGGGCGAAAGTCTGGCACTAAGGAGGAATTAGCAGAATTGAAACCTCTCTGAATCAGCAATTCAATGAAGTTGTCAAGGATACGAAGTAGCTGGAAAAAGATCAGTCTGATTACGAATACTGTGTTGTCTCTGTAACCATTTTATGCTACCAGCGATCCTTATCTTGTCACCTTATGTTTCTTTCTATTGAAAGCTCATTTGGTTAATGCTTTTTTAAAGTTATTTATTTTTGGACACTGCTCTGCGTTGTTTATTACTAGGGATGCATCGATACGTACTTCAGCCGAAATCATACCGATACCGTAACTGAAAGATTAAATTAAAGCTGTAAAAAGCTGTGGCTTTAGGAACAGACCAAATTACTCATACTTGCAATAATTATTTATTTAGAAATGATACTTCATAACAGATTAAAGACAACTAAATTGAGTTGAGAACTTATACAGAGTTGAGATTTTTATTCAGGAAATACTATAATCATAAAATGTTTGGTAAAACCCAGATTTCGTCAGTATAGTATTTGGACGTCAGGTCTTTCACATGCAACAAAACTCATTTGGAAACTGAAATACTATTGTGCTTCAAATTCTAAAAGTATCAGTGGATCGTCTTTAATATCGCCCATTCCGATTAATTAGGACTCGCGAAATCGCTGACGTATCGATATCGGATGCATCCCTACTTATTACATTATTATAAGTTGTGCGTTTTGATTTTCGAGGAGCTCGTGGCTAAATAATAACAGCCGCTCGGGCCGATCTTTAGGTTAAGCCGTGCTTGCCTAGGTTGGTCTGTGGATGGGTGACCGCCTTTCCAAGCTTGGCTTAACCTAAAGATCGTTCCGAGCGGCTGATATTATTTAGCCACGAGCTCCTCCAGATAGGCAGAAATGCAGTCGCTCCATGTAAAATACTGGTATTCAGCTGGATCCGGTTAGACTGGAAACTGACCCCAATATAGTTGGGAAAAGGCTAGGCAGGCAGTGCATTACGTAATTTCGCTCGTACCTTTTATAAAAAAAAAATATTCCGCCATAGTTTTTAATAGCTACGCCTAATGTACATAATTATATTGTTAATCTGTGCGTGTTCTGCGAACGAAGATGAACGATATTTATTTAATAAAATATCACCTAGTACAAATACATATATTATGATGTCATTGTGTTTAATAAGACATGGCTTGTGGATGATAACTGCCAGTAGAGAGATGTTAGGTGGTCGCTATTTGGGTTGTAGGCGTGATTGCGATTACTCTGATCTGTAATTTACACATTTGTGCCTTTATCTCTTTTGTGCAATTTTATAATCACTTTTTCTTCACCCACTGACCCACCCTCATTAACCCCCGACGCAAAAACGACGGGATGTTATAAGTTTGACGTTTCTGTGCATGAATCAGTCGGGAGTTTTCTTAGCTATGTTTGATAAAATTAACTCCAAGATGGCCGCCGCCGCCGCCACAAAATGGCAGATTACATTTTTGTTCAACAACTCCCTCAATATGGGTATCAAATAAATGGGCTTGACCAGTACAATACTATACGCTATAATAAATATCAAATCCAAAATGGCCGCCAACACAAAATGGTGAATTACTTTTTTTTTTTCATAAATCCCTCAATGTGGGTATTAACATTGTGGGTAATACTAGTAGAAAGACACACAAAGCATACGTCATTTCGTACGTGACAATTTATATATATCGCACTACCCGTATGTGTCGGGGTTTTTTTATTTTTAAATTTAATGTAACTTGTTTTAGGGGTGATTTTAATTTGGTAATAATAGACTGGATAGATTCAGACGGTAATGATCTGATACCTCAAATGTATAATGAAAATGAGTTCTCACTTCTAAACTGTCCAAGAGAAACAACATGGGTAGATTTTTTTTCTTATGACTTGTTACTGAATGTCACCTACATCATATCATAAACCATTGACGATTACTGCCGAAATTGAGATTCACAAATTGACTTGAATTGATAAATTGACCATGCAGCAATAGTTTCTTAAGGTCACCCTTTCGACTAAATCAATCGGAATGTGTTCTACTTGCTGATTCATTGGATATTGCTGTGGAACTCTGACTATATCAGCTTAGTGATAAGTATATCCCAATTAAATAAGATAATCATCTTAGCCTTCTTGGTATGATTCTGGTTGGTTGAAGTACCTACTGCGAGAGAAATAAAATGTCATTGCAATTTCTGAACGTACGGAAATATGTCCAGCTTTTACTCTATTTAACCCCCGACGCAAAAACGACGAGGTGTTATACGTTTGACGTGTGTTTATGTGTGTCTCTGTCTGTGGGTGTGTCTGTCTGTTTCATCGTATCTGCCAAACGGTGAAACCGATTTTGATTTTATTTTTTTTGGTAGTGTTCTTAGCTATGTTTGATAAAAATTAAGATGGCCGCCGCCACAAAATGGCCGATTACATAGTATTTATTCAACAACTCCTTCAATATGGGTATCAAGTGAAAGGGCTTGACACTTGTGAGTCGCGTTAAGGAATTTCTTGTCCTATGTGTTGGGGGCTTTTTAAATTTAATATTACTTGTTGTCTTTTACGGAATAGAGCAGATTACTCGGAGAAAACTTGTTTTAAATACACATGGATCGAATAGAATCCTCGATCAATTAGAACTGAAGATCTTTTTGGACATTATAATTATATCAGGAGTTCCTCAGGGTTCGATTTTAGGACTTCTTTCATTTACGTTTATTGCTGACGATATGAAGGTTCATAAAATTAACTGAAACGTATCTGGAATACTGTAGAATTAACACATGACTTTTACTCGTCAGTAATCTATAACCGATTCCACATACAAGCTTTACAATATCAATATAGGCAAGGTCAATAGTATTAGGGATCATGGTATTATACAAGACAGCAAGCTACACTTAGATCAGCACATTGACAGTAAAGTAAATAAGGCATTCTTGAGTACTTTTCAACATGTTTACGATCACTAAAACTGGTCAAAGTATTAAATGTTCGTTCGCAGACACCTCGTGTTAGCATCACAAAACGTACGCAAAAGAATACGCACTAATTAGATAAGATGCACCAGCGAGCTTAAATAAACAACAATAAAATAGAACGAGCCAACTTTTTAATCAATCAATAATTTGATAGTACCCACTGCAGTGTTATATTATTTTGCAAATTTGAAGTTTGTGATGCAATTTAGATTATTGTTACTATAATGTTATTAGTCTGTAAGCTTTCCCTAAAAAATAAAAAAATATGTAAATAAAAAATATAAAAAAAATCTATTGAACATTTATTTTGATGCGGTATTGCTATGCAAATAAATATTTTATACTATGTTTATGAAATTCAATATTTTTCGTATCACTCGATATCGCATAAACCGATTGTTGGGATTCGTATCTACGCCATGTTTACGTGGTAATTTACGATGCATGACGTTTCAGGGCACGCTCTCGGCGCGTGCAAGCGCAGCGCAAGTTCGCGCAGGGCGCCTACGTGCCGCCGAATGCCGCCGCCGCCGCCCCCGCCGACAATCGGCGCGATGCCATCCAAGACCCATCCAATGTTACACGAAATCACATGTCAGCACCGAATTTATTAGACGTCGTGTCCCTTCACGGTAAGTTCACATTTTTTTTTTGCTATAATAATACAGCCTTTATTTTCAGGCAAAATTGGCCCATATAGTATAGGATCCCGCTATACAACGACCTTCACCGAGATGCTTATTTAATGAGACGTATTTTTTATGTTATTAAATATGCCAATAAATATATCCTATATGGGTTGCCTAACAAATTTCAGTCCAGAGTATTTTTAATTAATAATTTAAAAATATATTTTTTTTAAACATTGCACCGGTGTGATTATTAAATAAATTTGATACCAATCGAAAGTTTGAAGCCCATAGAATATGCAAACGTTAGGTTGCCTCCAGGTGTAAACAGGTAAATCTATAGGTACTAGCATTTTGCAACGGTCTGATTATTGAATCAAACTTAGATAAAATGAAAGATTATTTCATAAGGAACACGGTGGTATAGGGTTGCCTGCGAAAAATCAGTCCCGAATTACGGTTGTCGAATTTTAAATAATAAAATATCGCTGCGAGTGAATGTGTGTGAGAGAGAGGTCCCAGACCAACCATCCCACGCGGTAGAAAAGGTCGCAGCGTAGCAGTTGTTTAAAGTCCGCCCATTTAAAGAAGGAGAGTGCGCATGCTATTTGTTTGTGCTTGGAAATGAAAAGGATAGCGATAGACTCGAATATGCTGTGCAGTCTCGAAACCATTTTACAAGAGTTGCCGATAGACACCCCCCCCCCCCCCATACATACAGTCACAACTTGATACGTACAATTTTCCTTTTCAACCCTCACCATGGATGGAAGGCTACCCTATATATTCCTTTTTCTAATTCCGTGCCACTTTTGTGTAGCGGTTCATAGAAGACACCAAGATTCTTAAATAGGAGTTTGAAAAAAAAAAACACAGACTTGGGCGCGAAACAGTAATACCTACTTTATTTTTGATAGTCTTCATTGTGCGTCACTGCTGGGCAAAGGCCTAACCTTTCTCCCTCCAAATCTTTCTGATTTGTGCAGTTTCTGGCCACGTTGGCCCATGTAATCAGATCGTCACACTACGGCGATCCCCAGGGGTCCAGTGAGTGACGAATATCTTTTTGTACAACAAAATAATGTTGCTCTCTGTATTTATTCGCAGGTGCATCCAGTTCACCCGAAAAGCAAGGTGAGAGCTTATTTTTATTTATTCAATTATTTTAAGTATAATAGTGGCCGATTGTAGTTTCCGACAGTAATCTGTGAATGTAAAAAGTGCCTAACAACGTGTTAAGTTTTTTATTCATGTGGATTACTCACGCATACAGCCCAACAGCGAACTTGACCTAAATTTCACAGCGCAGATAACCTCTAGATTCCATGTTGAACATTTTGCTTGTATTCGAGTCCACCAAATTCGATTCTTGGTGAAACGGAACTTAGTGACGACGTCAAATAATAAGTGTAAGAGAAACACTTTTATTTGAAAAGTACTTAAGCTTTACTAAGATTTTATTGTATTAAGTATTGTTATTGCAATGTTTGCTTGAATAAAGCACATCCAATTAGTAAAATCATTTATTATGGGTAGTCAAAAAATGTTTAAAAAACAAGGCAGATAGATTTAAATGAAGTCTCATAACATGACGTGAATGTCCGCGACAGGCACGGACGTTTAAAGAAGTGTCATAAAAAATCGTAAGCCCATTTAATGCCATCTGCAGGCCTAAAATGCCCGCTTTAGCAAAATCATAACATAAATCACGTTAAAAAATTAAAATTCTTTAAATAGACTTTATAGTCATTATCATAAAGTCCATTTTAACAAGGACTTAAAAACATCATCATAATGGTTACAGAATTATAAGTGTGACATGTTGAATTGGTAACAGAATCAAATATATAACACTTATAAATGTGTTAACCCAACACACTTACAAAAGTGTAACCGCAACATATCTGTGACAGATATAAAAGGTTTAACAGTGTTAATAAGTGTTGAACAGGTAAACTCAGCGTTGCCAAATTTACAATGCACTTATTTCTGGTTAGTAAGCATTAGATAGCCGAAATCTAGCGCAGTCTGTTGTAAAACTGATTATTTCAGTTACACATATATAAAAGATTACAGTTTGATTCAGTAACATTATTGTATCTGTTACATCTTAAAGTGTTTTCCTGTTGAAACTGTTTTATAAACAGTGTTAAAAACACATTATTACGGTTACAGTTTGAGTCCCTGCCTTTTAAATTTTGATTCTATTGATTCTGCTAAAGCGGCCATTTAAGACTCATTTTTTTTTTGTTTTTGCCCTTGCTTATTCATTTTGTTATTCCTAATTTTATCCACTGAACCACTCACGACTGAATCATATGACAAATTAAATATAGCGTATGATGGAGCGGTGCAGTTTCTCCATTTAACTGTCGTCCTGGGCTATTAACATAAGAGATGAGTAAATCGGCATATAGGGTAGAAACGTCATGAATGTGAGCTTTGACTATTCTGTATAACATATACGCGCAAAGGCGTTGTACCGTATATAACACGAATTAGTTTATGTACATTCTTTTCCAAAAAAAACGGACAGTTAAGGAAATTTACGTTCTGAGGTCGATTTGAGTTAATTAAATGAAATTTATTTTTTTGACGTAGTCTGTATACTCATAATTGTGTAAATTAATACGCGTGAAGTGAATAATCTGACATTTCTTTTTAAATTTCGATGAATTGTTTAAAACCGATGTACACGGCCAAACAATAAGAAGTGGTCGGCAATAAAGACGAGAAGATTATTTTACTTTTTTATTTAAATAAAGTTACAAATGTAAAAAGCTAAAAAAGATTGTGACCTCTTGCCAAAATCACAGCTTGAATCCTTCTGGGCACGCTTTCCACGATGTTTTAATAACGTTTTGAGGAATACGCTCCCACTCTTAATGCTCTTCTGTAAGGACTCTTTTTAACTTCCTGCTGTTTTGTGGAGCAGGTTGCACTGATCTTACCCGCCTCTTTAGAACATCCCAAACATGCTCAATTGGATTGAGGTCAGGACTTCAAGCTGACCAATTAAAACGACGGATCCCAACTTCTTGCATGTACGCTTCCACGTCGCCAGAACGGTGCGGGCGAGCATTGTCGTCCATTAAAATGGTATCTTCCCCAAGTGCAGTCAATGCGGGTTGTGCATATGGAATTAGGACTTCCATTATGTACCGGTGTGCATTTCAAGTTCCATTTTCTATGAAAACTAACTCCGTACGCTCCGTCAAATTAATAGGCTTGTTAACTAAAAAAATCCAATTAGTCCGTCACTTAGAATGCCACCCGTATATTTTCTTTTGTTACATAAACCAAAATTGACGAAGATACGACGCTTTTAAAATTCTCAATACGTTACTGTTTGGTATCATTTTAGTGAGTACTGAAGTCACGAGCCCCCACTCCCGAGTTTTAATGCGTTTTATCTTTGTCAATACTCGTTGATTTGCAAAAACAAAAAATACGTGTCCATTATTTTCCAATACTCTTAACTGATGGACTAAATAGATTTGCAATTTTTTTATGGTGGAAACTAGCCTATTGCTGCCCAGAACATAACTGAGCTTCCGCCATAAGGAATGATTTCTTCGAAACACACCTCCGCATAGCGTACCCGTGGTCTTCGCAGCACTCGCCGGCGTCGGTCCTCTCCACACAAAGAGATTCTAGCTTCATCAGAAAACAATACTTTATTCCAGTTCTCCAGAGTCCATGAATTACAGTTTCGAGCTAACTGAAGTCGAGCAACACGTGCTCACGGAGTAATTTAGGTCCCGAGCCGGGCGATAACTCCTGATATTGGCAGCCAAAAACCGTCCACAAGCTAACTTCTACTTCTCTTACTTCTTCAAGGCTCTTCTTCAGGTCCACACATGACGCCTTACAATTCCGCAACGCCTGACTCACCAAAAAGCGGTCATCTCTTAGTTCTGTGGATCGTTTTCTTCCCGAACCGAGTCTTCTTTCCGAACCGAGTCTTCTTTTGACCTAACCGGTCTCTTGATACCGTTGCCAAGTCCTCTGGACATTTGAACGACTCAAATTTAGACGCTGAGACACGTAATTTTGAGAACAACCTTCTTCAAGTAGGGCTATAATTTTTCCGGCCCTCATTGCTTTGTCACTTATATCTAAAAGTGGTATTTAATGTGAAAAGAAAGATTAAATTGTTTAATTTGCAGAAAATATCCAAAAAGTTTTTAAATTTCAGTATTCAGCAAAAAAATTGTTTCAAACTTGTCGCGCCGTTAGTAAAGCAATTTTACAAATATCCACATGAATTATTTTTCTTTTGTTAATTTCAAAATTTAAATTGGAAACGTAAAGTATCATGCTGGGATGCTTTAAATAACATGCCAGTACATCGTCAAATTAATAAAACCTATTTCTTGTTCTTCTTCATTGAAAGAAATTTAAACTGCCCGTTTTTATTGCAAAAGAGTTTACATTGTTCCACTCTATGCAGTGCAAAAACTATTGTCTCTATATCTTTTTCCCATCTTTTATCAAATAAACAACCTCGTATAGGTTGTTTGTTTTTGAAAAGTGAGAACCAAGCTCATTAATATAAAACGCATTTTGTTATTGTACGCAGCCTTCACCTTTTATAATACTACTATAGATTATTGTCATATGAAATCTATGTATTTTTCTTTCTTCAGTTTACACTATAATAACAAATTTAGTCTACGTATATAAAATAATATTTAATCATTTTATTCGTATTTTTTTAATGTAACCTGGTACCTCTGCGCAGACCAACGGTCGCAGCTAATTACAGAGACACCATAAAGTTTGAATCGATCTGCAACTGGGCTTTTAGTCAGCCATTAGTCAGCAATATATTAGTTACTTATACATATTTAGGTTTGCACAACCATTTGACTTCACAACCTGTAGTGCTCCTCGAGAGGCTGCGGGGCCGGCAGCAGGCGCGCGCCTCCTCGCCCCAGCCATCAACATCGCTGAGGGACCCTTTTCAACCACGCCAGTTTGTGAGTAATCTCATTTTTGGTAACATATACCCTCGACTACTGAAACATCACTCAAAATTTAAGTAGCGCCTATACAGGGTGACTGGGGTCTGGACCCGCCATAGCAAAACCGCATATAGAGTAGGTCATTTTCTAATTATTGAACCTTACTTTCCGTAAACAAAGTTTTATAGTTTAGGAGATATACATTATTTATACTTTATTACATTTTTTCCAAAATTCGACCTTCAAGCATTCATAACCTTTTTTAAGCTTGATTTTTGGGTATTATTTTTTTACTGTAAAAAGAGGAACTTTGCACAATTAGCCTCAACAAACCTATACTGAATTGTTTTTTTAACTAGCAGCTTTTTTAACACAAATGTGATATCGTTGGAAAGGTTATTAACTAGAGAACAAATTTTAATAAAAAATAATTGTTCAAACAGCATAGCTTTTTTTTTTTATTTGAGGTTGAATCGGATCGTAATGATTTTGATTTCTCATTAATTTCTTTAAAAAGCGGACTATCTTTTTTTACCCGAGGTATTTTAATCACCAATGTTTATGACTACCAACAAATAGTAAAAAAAACACAAAAATCATGCATAAAAAAAGTTATGATTGCTTGAAGGTAAAATTTTGGATAAATCTCAATAAAGTATAAAAATTTACTCCTAAACTATACAACTTTGGTTAGGGAAAGTAAGGTTCAGTAATTAGAAAATGACCTCCTCTATATGCGAATTTGCTATGGCGGGTCCAGACCCAGTCACCCTGTATTTAACAGATACTTAAAAGTGACGTTGGCCATCCTACTATCCTACTAATATTATAAATGCGAAAGTTTGTAAGTATGGATGTATGGATGTTTGTTACTCTTTCACGCAAAAACTACTGAACGGATTTGGATCAAATTTAGCACACAGATAGTTTATTACCTGGATTAACACATAGGATACTTTTTATCCCGGTAATAAGATCCCGTGGGATAATTTCATACTTCACGCGGGCGAAGCCGCTGGCAGAAGCTAGTACAACATATTTTAAAGTTTAGGAGCTGATTAAATGTCAAGCAGCGCTTAATTTTGAGTGACGTTTCAGTATTCGGGGGTCAGTGTTTATTATTTGAATACCTTATTTTGCATCGTCCATATCCAATAATACCCATTGAATAAATTGGCTATTGGACTATTTTTGCTGATAGCTCAAATCTCGGAAACGTGACACTTTAGAATGTTTTGTTTCGTATATAACTTGTTTGTAGTGATGCCAGCTATCGATTGAACACGTTTTATGCGTGTCCGATCAAATCCAAAGTTGTGCTGAAGATTCCATCATCGGTGTATGCGTGTCTGATCAAATCAAAGTTTTGCTGAAGTTGCTAACAGTCAGTGTATGGACTTTAACTTGATAGCTTATATCTCGGAAATGTGACACTTTAGAACGTTTTGTCCCACACAAAACTTGTTTGTATTGATACCAGAAATGGCGGAATAAAATTCGGCCAAAAAGTTCAAACTGCTTTATATTTTGTAATTATGTTCATTAATATGGTTGATGAGACCATAAAACAATAATTCCAAGACACCAATTTGTTATAAACAAAACTTTATTTTGGGCCTGAAAACCAGAGTTATTTTCAAATGATTGCCAAAGGAGATCACCCAGCCTCCATACATTTTTGGGCTACTTTTAAAAGCCAACTAAAGTAAGCTTACTATTTGGATTGAACATGACATAATGAACATTTTATTATTGCACCTAAGTCGTAGGTATTGTCACCGACAAGTTATTCAACCACAAAATATTTGAGATCACCCACCCAGTTTAGGATTATTTTGCCGGGGAACTAAAATAATCGCAATAATTAAATAGAGCTTCTGGATATAAACATTTTTATTATGCCGCCCAAGTTCTATATCCAAGTTTTCAATAAATAAAAATGATTTCTCTAACATCAATGCTTGATGAAGACGTTAATCGAAGGATATCTGCCGATCTCCTTGAAACCCAAACTCATCGATCGAGCAGCTCTGGCCTAATCACTCAATTTATTGCAAAAGTTCCGCCCTGGGGCCTGCCAAAGAGCGGCGGAGCGCAGCATTCTGGGTGTAAAGAGAACAGATAAAATACATAATGAATTCAAAAACAGGAATAACAGACGTAGGCAAAAACGCAGCCAGGCTCAAATGGGGTTGGGCAGGTCACGTGCGCCGCATAACTACCGCTGGGCAAAGGTCTCAAGGACAGACGGCGTTGCCGAGGCCGGGCTAGAAAGAGGTAGTGTGATGATCTGAACGTGCATCACGATGGCAATGTTTCAAAGTGGTGCGGGAGAAGAGGACCTGGAAGGCTTTTTTATTTTACCCAGCCAATTTAATTTAATTTATTTATATTAGTTGGCCGGCAAAAAGAAATTAGCCCAACATGTGATCTCAGATGATTTGTGGTTGAATAACCACATAACTTCTCTGGGAATTGACTTACGATTTTGATGTAATAATAAAAAAGGTTTGTTATGTTTTGCACTATCCAAATAATATATTTATTTTGTTTGACAGATGGACTTTTGAAAATAGCCCATTATGGGTGATGTCCTTTCAGTTTTAGTTACTTTGAAATCAATAAATAGTTTTGTTATGATTTGACTTACAGTGACATCACATCGTGCTGTTGCCATACAAAATTTGTGGAAGGACCGCGTTTTGACAGCTCTTAATAAGTATTTCAATTTATAGGCGTGACGAAAGTATTAAAAAAATGCAAATCCGTTGAGTCCGCAAGTTAGATTATTGGAAAATAATGGACTCGTACTTTTTGTGTTCCGATCCTCAATTTTTTTTTATGGTTATTCAACCACAAATCATCTGAGATCACATGTTGGGCTAATTTCTTTTTGCCGGCCAACTAATATAAATAAATTAAATTAAATTGGCTGGGTAAAATAAAAAAGCCTTCCAGGTCCTCTTCTCCCGCACCACTTTGAAACATTGCCATCGTGATGCACGTTCAGATCATCACACTACCTCTTTCTAGCCCGGCCTCGGCAACGCCGTCTGTCCTTGAGACCTTTGCCCAGCGGTAGTTATGCGGCGCACGTGACCTGCCCAACCCCATTTGAGCCTGGCTGCGTTTTTGCCTACGTCTGTAATTCCTGTTTTTGAATTCATTATGTATTTTATCTGTTCTCTTTACACCCAGAATGCTGCGCTCCGCCGCTCTTTGGCAGACCCCAGGGCGGAACTTTTGCAATAAATTGAGTGATTAGGCCAGAGCTGCTCGATCGATGAGTTTGGGTTTCAAGGAGATCGGCAGATATCCTTCGATTAACGTCTTCATCAAGCATTGATGTTAGAGAAATCATTTTTATTTATTGAAAACTTGGATATAGAACTTGGGCGGCATAATAAAAAATGTTTATATCCAGAAGCTCTATTTAATTATTGCGATTATTTTAGTTCCCCGGCAAAATAATCCTAAACTGGGTGGGTGATCTCAAATATTTTGTGGTTGAATAACTTGTCGGTGACAATACCTACGACTTAGGTGCAATAATAAAATGTTCATTATGTCATGTTCAATCCAAATAGTAAGCTTACTTTAGTTGGCTTTTAAAAGTAGCCCAAAAATGTATGGAGGCTGGGTGATCTCCTTTGGCAATCATTTGAAAATAACTCTGGTTTTCAGGCCCAAAATAAAGTTTTGTTTATAACAAATTGGTGTCTTGGAATTATTGTTTTATGGTCTCATCAACCATATTAATGAACATAATTACAAAATATAAAGCAGTTTGAACTTTTTGGCCGAATTTTATTCCGCCATTTCTGGTATCAATACAAACAAGTTTTCTGGGAATTGACTTACGATTTTGATGTAATAATAAAAAAGGTTTGTTATGTTTTGCACTATCCAAATAATATATTTATTTTGTTTGACAGATGGACTTTTGAAAATAGCCCATTATGGGTGATGTCCTTTCAGTTTTAGTTACTTTGAAATCAATAAATAGTTTTGTTATGATTTGACTTACAGTGACATCACATCGTGCTGTTGCCATACAAAATTTGTGGAAGGACCGCGTTTTGACAGCTCTTAATAAGTATTTCAATTTATAGGCGTGACGAAAGTATTAAAAAAATGCAAATCCGTTGAGTCCGCAAGTTAGATTATTGGAAAATAATGGACTCGTACTTTTTGTGTTCCGATCCTCAATTTTTTTTTATCGTACCTTGTTTTCCCCATATACTTTACAACTACATAATGAAATACCATAAAACGTATGTTGTATTTGTCATAGGAATGTCAAGTTGCGAGGGTGTCGACGACCCCTGTTGAGGGACCCAAACTACGAACAGCTAAAAAAGCGAAAGAGTATAAACGAATACACGCCATGTCGTTGCGTTCACGGCGCCTTAGCAAGCTTGGACGAAACATCGCCGAAAGTGGTGCACAACTGAGAAAGGTCACTTTTAAAAGGAAAAGGAACTCTTCTGATGAAGATGAACCCCTCATATACCAAAAAAATAAAAACAAGAAAGTTTTGCGAACGAAAAATTCGCTGAAACGGACTGCTGCCAGTGAGAGTGCTCCCTTCGTGAGCATTCTTAAGCAAAATCCTCACATGATGACGATATCCGAGCAGGACGTGCCTAAAGTACCGTCCGGCAAAAAGCAAAGCGCTCCCATTGTGACCACTTCTAAAGAAATCGTTCCTAAGGTGAGCACTCCTGAAAACAGCTCGAGCACCAGGAAAAAGCAACGGAGAACAAGCCCGCCCGAGAAATCTCTAAAGGTAAAATGTACGAATACACCCGAACAGTGTACTCCCGAAAAGAGCTCACCCGAGAAATCAACAAAGAAGAAACTAGTACAGAAGAACAAAACAAATGGAAAGGAAATATCACCCTTACAGGTCATTCCCCAGGAGAAGAATTCCGAGCCAACAGTTGTACCTGAGCTGGTCGTCACTGTTGAAGTAGTACACACAAATGATTGCGGAGACTTCGATGTTCATTCTACCGTGAAGCGGGTCAGCTCAGATGACTGGTGTATTCCGGAAGATCCGGATGACCCACTCGACACAGATGCCACCCTTCTACAAAAGGAAGCGCTCCTCGTAGATGATATGATTGCCAAAGAGCTCGCAGCTCATGGCAGTCTCTCTACTGAGAGCGCGCTCGACATAGAAGACTCGCACGCACTCTGTAGCAGTCCAGCCACAGAAGGCACGTGTGCTTCAGATGTCATGTTCGCCACAGCGGGCGAGCTCGCACTAGTTGAAACGGTTGCCAAACAGGGAATGCTCGTCAAAGAGAGCGTACTCGCCATTGAAGGCATGGTGGCCATTGACAGCACGCACGACATCGATGACATGATTACCACAGAGGATACGTGCGCCTTTAACGCCATGCTCACCACAGGGGACAAGCTCTCACTAGAAAACACGATTGTCAAAGAGGGCAACCTCGCCACAGAGGGCGAGCTCGTACTAGATGAAACGGTGGCCGAAGAAGGCATTCTCGCCACTGAGGGCAAGCTCGCACTAGATGAAACGGTGGCCGAAGAAGGCATTCTCGCCACTGAGGGCAAGCTCGACATAGATGGCGGCGCCGCGGATGAGGCGGGTATCTCGTCCGACCAGATTATTCCATCTTTGGAACAAGATGGTGATCCAATAGAAGATGACTTCTTGTTACATTTTGACGACAACTCCGGAGATGAACAGGCAGTGATAGACAAGGTTGATAATATGGCGGAGCATCTGAGTAATATATCGGAACTTTTGGAGGACGTGCCTTATGACCCGGTCGTCACTAGTGACGTGCCTCTCGAGAATGTCATTGATGACCCCCCCAGGATACGTGTAGTTTCTCCAGGTTAGTAGTATTTATTAGTTATTTCTGTTACAATCCTTATGAACATCTATACTAATATTATAAAGCAGAAGAGTTTGTTTTTTTGTTTGTTTGGTTGAACGCGCTAATCTCAGGAACTACCAGCTCGAATTGAAAAATTATTTTTGTGTTGGATAGTCCATTTATCGAGGAAGGCTACGACATCACGCTATGACCAATAGGAGCGGAGCAGCAATAAGAAATGTTGCAAAAACGGGGGAAATTTTATTCCCTTTGTGAGCTCTTTCTCTCCTAAGTGACGCAGACGAAGTTGCGTGGGTCAGCTAGTAAAAAAAATGTAGGTAATTTTTCCTAGGGTGCCCATACACTTATGAATACGACGATATGAATTATAATTGAAGGGATGGATAATAAAGGCGAACGGGGAGGAAGCACCGTAATATTGCTAGCAAAAAACTACTTATAAGCAAAGCAAATCCGTTCCGTCAGCCTTACATTTGGATTAAATTGTAAATCAGGATAGACTATCACCTGCATACAAGGAATATTTTACCATCCGGTCAAATAATTGCAGTTTTCTGTTGATTATTATTTTATAGGATTTATAATCTTTATTCCGCAAAGTCACTGACCTCCGAATAGTTTTTCAGCCCCATTTTCAATTCTGTATCCACTTTCTTAATTTTTATTCCTCCCGTTTTAGAGCCTGGAACAAGTGGCATGAAGTACCAATTCAGCGTATACGAATCAGATACTGATGAACAAGGAGATTTCTACAGTGATACGAAAATATACTTAGGTAATAACATACCTGAACAATATTTGAGGGAGGTGTTCCGCAAAACAGCTCAGAACTTAGAGTTTGAGCGCAACCGAAAGCGTCAGAAGAAGACTTGTGTTGGGGCATCGTTGCGCTCAGACCGGGACGTTATAAATGCTACTAATGGACTACTGGACTCCTGCTGCAAATTGTGTAAGCCCTGTATCAGGATTGAGAAACTGATGAAAATTTCGGCATTAATTAGTACAACAATAGATTCAAGGAGCACTAGAAACGGGCGGAATAACAATGCAGAGGATCCAAAGGGCGATCTAGTAGAAGCAGGACAGGATGAGCACGAAAAAGCTAAAGATTCAACGAAGGGAGGCCATAGCGAAGAACTTTATTTGCTTCTGCCGAAAAACTCTCACAGAATGCTGAAAATAAGAAGGAACGTCCAACACGCCAGACAGTTCTTAGCGGTTTGTATTATAGCGACAAGTAAATCTCCGAAAAGAGCGTTTTTACTGGAGGAATATGAACACATTTTGGATGCAATAATTGTGACTCTGACAGTTGGTCAACTGGGAAATGACAGTATAAATGGTCGAAAAGGTAATGCACAAATTCGATTCGAACTTCCAAAGGATCGAAACGACAATGCAGAGGGTCGAAATGACAATGTAGAGGTTCGAGTCGACAATGCAGAGCGTCGCAATGACAGCACAGTGTGCCGGAACGTCAGTGCTGAGAATCACAAGGTTATCATGTTATCCGACAGCGAATTAAGCGATAGTAGCATTACTCCCGAACAGGAGACAAGAAACCGAGTAAAGCATCACAAATGTGTAGTTTCTCAAAAAAAACGGTTAGCTAAAGCGAAAATGATGTACAACCTCATCAAAGCAGAAAAAGAAAAAGAGATAGCAGCGCTCGAAGCGCAAAAACAAGCTGAAATAGCTCGAATTATGGCTGAGAAGAATAGTTGCGAGGCGGAGAAATCCCGCTACCAGGAGAGGTTTACTTTGATGCAGAAGGAGAAAGAAAGAGAGTTTGCTCGCCTTAAAGCGGAGATGAGAGAAAAGTTGCTGGCAGAGATGGAGGCTGATCGCAGTATGATCGCTGAAGTCGACGGTATGGCGAGGGCCCTTGAAAATGAAAGGGATGCCAAGAGCATGAACCAAGACAACATTGCAAATGAAGATTTAGCTCAGCCTGGCACCAGCGGCCTAGGGTCAGCCGAGGCCGGGGTGCTAGTAGATGCGCCTGTGTACCACCCTACTTTGGAGGAATTTGCTGTAAGTTTGTTCAAACCTCACTTCGCGAGCTTAAAAGTCAGAACCAATTTGCTGACAAGATTATTTCATGATCAAAATGTGTATGATGTAATATTCATTTTAGGATCCCATTAAATTCTACGAGAAGATCTGGCCGGAAGCAGTTAGATTTGGCATTTGTAAGATAGTACCACCTCCTGGTTGGGAGCCGCCAGCACATAAACTGGATGATGACATGAAATTTGATGTTACGCACCAGTTTATTTCGCGACTGCTCAGCCGCTGGGGACCGGCCTCAAGAGAACTTTGTGCTATCAAGTTATGCCTCCTACAACAGAACATTTCAATTAATCGATTACCACAAGTAAGTATTCATACCTGATACTTTTACTAAGCGGTTCGATTTGCATTTCTGTTTTTATTGCATTTCTTTCTCGTTTTACAGCAGAAACACCTGACCATGTGAACTAAACGATGACTGGAATAAATAATATTTATAAAATCATAATGCTGGTAGCGTAGCGTTATTCGAGTGTCAACAAAAAATAAAACTTAACTTCGTTTTGCAGGTGGATGGTGTTGAAATTAATTTACCAAAATTATACCACATGGTGCAGCGGCACGGGGGTCTTGAACAAGTTATTAACAGGAAACGATGGTGCAAAGTCGTAGAAGATATGAATTTTACTAGGGGAATCGGTACTGAGAAGAAATTGGACCAAATCTATGTCAAATATCTTCTCCCATATGATACGCTTTCTCATAGTAAGTATTACAGTTGAAGTCGAAGCTTCTATAACCCAGTGTTGGTGTTCTTATTGTTTCATTATTTGCTCTACAGAGGAGCGCCAAGAAATTATGGCAAAAGTGGAAACGGCTTGGCGAAAAAAGCATCAAAAGCTCTTTGACCGCGCATTGAACCCGTTATATCACCAGAAGCTATTGCTTGGCGGTCAGGATGAATCTGATGAGGAGACAGAAGATCCAGACATACAGGAAGCCCTCACCGAGTCCGAGGACTGCATTATTAAGGGTTCAGGGACGACCTTAATTAAATATAAGAAAGTGGGTACCCATGTATATTTTCTGTGAAATTTTGATCCCCATTGCAGATCTAAAAAATAAAACAGTTATAGGAAGAAAATTGCCATTTTACACGCAAAAAAAACCACCGTTCACAGATTTAAAAAACAATATAGTTAGTAAGAAAAAGGACATTTTACACAACTTTTTTTAAAGCCACAATTCACAGATTTTCAAAAGAACATAGAAATTTACATTTTACACAAAACATTATTTTGATGCTAATCGATCCTGTTTCTAATACTGTTCAAAAAGTTCTATGGTACCAACACAGGTTGGAGTTCTAAAAAAGTCGATAAGCACTACCTAAAAATCCTCAAAATTTGATGTTATTCGATCCGAAAAAATAGGTACTTCCGTAGCGAGACGGCACGAAGTCGTCAATTAAGCGTTCTGTACTTCAATCTATGTAACTTTACGCTTAAAACGACTTTTATGAGATGAAAAATCATGTTTTGTGGTAGAACTCTATGTAACACACTCAAAACATTGTGCCGATGGATGGACTGAATAGTACGGAGGTCGTGGGCAGTGGAAGGGTAGGCCACGAAGGGTAAGGGTGGGTTAGGAAACATGGGGAGCAAAAACAGAAGAAAAAAAAAAACATAAACGTCGCTAGGACATAGACACAGACCCTCAAAGTAGTCACAGAAGTAGTGTACAAACAAAAGGTAAATACAAGAAGAGAACTCACCATATTATTTCGAGGTTCAACTCACGATTTTCTAACGATGAAAACAGAAGAAAGATTTAGCTATCTTTTCCAAGTGAGTGGGTGATAGTAACAAAACACGTCACATGCAATAATTACGACACTGCCTTTAAAAGGCCCTATTTAATGTGATTCGTACCTATGTATAAATAATGTCCGTAAGGATTGAGGAGCCACATCAGATTTTTAAAATCTGATCTCACCATTATTTAGCAGCAATGTAGCTTATTTTGCAGCACGAATTCTAGATTTAGCAGCAAAATATATCACTAGTTATTTTAATGCAAAAGTGGCTCCTCAATCTAAACGTCTGAATTGAGGAGCCACCTGGAACTCGTTAAGTAATAGATGAATATTTATGAAAATTTTGTATCATTTAGCAGCAATTTTGCATATTACCGTCTAAAAATTTAGCTTCTGTAGCGCTAAAATGAAAGAAAATACAATACTTTTAATATGGCTCCTCAATCTAAACTCAAGAGTTGAATTTCTATTGGATGTGAGCAATCAATTAATATATTCGACATATTGATCATTTAGCAGGTGTTGAGTTTGTTTTTGCAGTATAGAAGTAAAATAGTAAAACAGAGGTAATTTTGTATATGAACGCATTTTCTTTGGCTCCTCAATCCTGACGTTCTAATTATGTATGTTTGACTGTAGCCACCTGAGATCTCAACGGAATCTAAAGCCAGAGGTACTAACATTTAGCAGAAATGTCTGCTAAATATATCTGCACAGTTCAGCAATGTATATATTTTGGATTCTGATAAAACAATACTTAACTATTGTCTTGTAAATTCAGTGTGTAGGGTGACCATATTTAATGTCACTATCTTACACTGAAAGATGAGATGTTCTGTTACGATGATTACGATTCTAAAAATCGTATTAGTACTAATCAGCCAATATTCATTCAATCTATAACTTATAGCGAAATTGATTGCTAAATAACCAAATCGTAGGTACGATAGATATAATCTGTTATGAAAGTATAAATTTAATAAATTACTTATCCTGGTTTCATTAATACGAGTAAAATATGGTCACCCTACACACTGAATTTACAAGAAAATAGTTAAATATTGTTTTTTCAGAATCCAAAATATCGATGGGTCCTATGTATATGGGCCAAAATGCAAAAATACAACTTTACAGGAGAGGCTTCCAAAGTTTAAATTTACTATAACTTCGGATTAATAAAACCGAACTTTACGATTATTTGCTTGTTTGCTAAGACAACTATCCTCCTCATTTATACTATAGTATTATATATACAACCTTATTTTTTGTTTATACTAAACCCGAAAAGGGGTCATTGTACTCATCATTTTGAACAACTTTTTCTATGGGACGAACCCTGAAATCGCGAAAAAAAAATCAGCTGTTCCCTACATTTATGTTCGCATAACTCGTCAAAATGTAGGGAACAGCTGATTTTTTTTTCTGCGATTTCAGGGTTCGTCCCATAGAAAAAGTTGTTCAAAATGATGAGTACAATGACCCCTTTTCGGGTTTAGTATAAACAAAAAATAACCCTGTATACATATAAAGGTTTTTTTTTAACGTCACATTGGCCTTTCTACGTTAGTTTTTAATTAAATTATTTTTCTTTAGAAACACCCGAAAAGGGCCAATGTGTCACATTGGCCATTATACGCGTAATACGCTAATTAGCATAAAGTATATATTTTTTACATTTTTTACCCATAAAATCAAGTATTAATTGAAGTAGTTGATAATAAAATTACAAGAATATAAGCTATTTAGATATTTCGTTATTTATGTCACATTGACACTTATACGTTTCACAATCTGGTAACCTACGAACTGAGTTTTCAGTTAGATCATTTGATTAATAAAAAAACACGCAATAGTTTCAATCATTTATTGAAATAAAAATTGATTTAGCCTTAAAACTTCACTCAAAGACCCGTTTTCAGTCTTTTTGGTATTTTCATATTTAAAAAAAAAACAAAAAAAAAAAAATAAGTAAGAAGGAAACTGTTACTGGAGATCTTAGTTTGATTAGCAAAATAATGTACTTCACATTATTATTTTCTTAATAAAATTACAAAAAAATAACAAAATTATAAACCTATTATAACCTGTAAACAAAGTAAAAAAATCTCCGTAATATAATCAAGTGATAAAATTACCAAAATCAACATTACTAGAAATTCTTAAAAAGTCTTAATTAATTTTCTTCATTACCGCTATCATAAATGTACTTCACATTATTAATTTCTTAATAAAATTACAAAAAAATTACAAAATTAAAAACTTATCTGATGTAAACAAAATAAAAAAATCTCTGTAGTATAATCAAGTAATAAAATTACCAAAATCAACATTACTAGAAATTGTTAATAAGTCTTCATTAATTTTCTTCATTATCGCTTTCATTAATTGCCACAATGTCATTCGATGTTACTAAATTTTCATACTAACTGTGGTATGCAGGTGGGATAATATTTTTTCGACATAAATCAAGTAAGTCTTTCTTTTTGGAAGGTTGTATTGGTAACAGCTGATTGTAACATAGCTGCAGAGGAATATCTTTAGGTCTATCAGCAATTTGCCTTCTTGTTCGTACTGGCTGATCTAAGGATTTAATATGATTTTTAATAGCATCTTCACTTAAATCATATTTATAGTATAAAACGTATGGTCTGACACGAATTTGTTTTATTTTAGACCAAAGAATTTTTAGTCCTTCTGAGTTTTTGGTCCAGTTAAAGTGTATATTTGTCTGCATCTTTTTGAAGTCATAAATCATATTTTGAGCTACGTCTATGACGTTATAAGGACTTCCTTTTGATTTCGCCCATCGAATCAATGAGCTCCATTCAGAGGGTGTGTAAATATTTTTATATTTTGAAGCTCTTTCAATAGTGGCGTGTATGGAATCGCCTTCATTTTGAGTGTGGCCTACTTCAAGAAAAGTATGCTTTATATTCAAATTAAACTGTTTAGCAGCGTGCAGGTACATAAAAAACATAATCCTGTTTCGGTTTTGGCCAGTGCAATTGTCTGACCAAAATCTGAAGTCGTCACAACCTTCTTGACTTTTTAATTTAATTATATCATAAATACAACTCGCTATTTCGTTCGAACCCTTCATTGCAATTTGTTCATTCCATACGTAACAGATACCAATTTACTTCCCAATATCGAAAATTGATAAGTTATGTACTTTCAACCTTTCAACGTATAAGTGTCAAATCAGCTGATTGGCCCAAACTACGACACAAACGCGCGGGAACTCCCCACGTATAAGTCTCTAACTACTCTTAGGACCTTGTACGTTTAAATTAATGTTACATATGCCCTTATACTGTAATTAAAAATCGTGTTTCTATGCAGAAATCTTTTTTTTTAATAGCTCACATAATTCATTACATCTATAAGATACGTTTACCATTAAAAACTCAAAATGGCTAAATTGTTAGTTTGGCCCATATACATAGGACCCATCGATATATACATTGCTGAACTGTGCAGATATATTTAGCAGACATTTCTGCTAAATGTTAGTATATCTGGCTTTAGATTCCGTTGAGATCTCAGGTGGCTACAGTCAAACATATATAATTAGAACGTCAGGATTGAGGAGCCAAAGAAAATGCGTTCATATACAAAATTTACTCTGTTTTACTATTTTACTCCTATACTGCAAAAACAAACACAACACCTGCTAAATGATCAATATGTCGAATATATTAATTGATCGCTCACATCCAATAGAAATTCACCTCTTGAGTTTAGATTGAGGAGCCATATTAAAAGTATTGTATTTTCTTTCATTTCAACGCTACAGAAGCTAAATTTTTAGACGGTAATATGCAAAGTTGCTGCTAAATGATACAAAATTTTCATAAATATTCATCTATAACTTAACGAGTTCCAGGTGGCTCCTCAATTCAGACGTTTAGATTGAGGAGCCACTTTTGCATTAAAATAACTAGTGATATATTTTGCTGCTAAATCTAGAATTCGTGCTGCAAAATAAGCTACACTACATTGCTGCTAAATAATGGTGAGATCAGATTTTAAAAATCTGATGTGGCTCCTCAATCCTTACGGACATTATAAATATACTAGAATTTACCCGCGGTGTCACTGGCGTTAATTTTGAATTTGACAATCAAATCGGGTTGTACCTACCCTGTTTCTCGTTTGGCATTTGCAGTCATGGGCTAGAAACGGAACATTATAAGCAATGACAAACCTTAACTAATAAAAATACACAAAGGAACCTAACCTAATGAAATCCGTCAAACTAACAAAATAACTAAACTAACCGAAAGCTATTATAAGCGAATTAAAACAGACATTTTCAAACAAACAAAAAAGGATCGAGTCGGATTGAGCAGGATCGACAACGCTTAATAAATTAATAGTGCCGCAGATTTTATTTATATTAGATAGTAAATTTCTCGAAATATTGTCAACTGAACATACTGCTTACAATATATCGCATTATTTTTAGGTAGATTGTAATCTATCGAAGTGAAACCGTAATATTGCCATTGTATTTATATTTTCGAAGTTTATTGATAATGAGGTTAATGGTGAAACATTACGTTAGAGTATTAATCAGCTGTTTCGGGTTTCAGATTGCCACCTGGATGTACGAGGGCGTTTTCGGTATAGGCTCGGAGAGCGCTCCGCTTCCTGACCTCAAAAATATCGAGGAGGGATACTGGCGCCTCGTGACTCATGGCGCCGAGAATACGTGTGTGAGCACCGCGACTATTGACACCGGCAAGGAAGGCTACGGTTGTATCAAAAATGCTTCTAGCTCCCACCCATGGCATCCCAAGGTACCCTTTCCTATTCTTCACCGACTGCTTTGAATGTATCCGTCACTGGAATTGCTTTTCGAGTTTTGCTGAAAACCAACTTCTCTTGGTATAAAACTATCGTAACAGCCACTTTGGGCTGAAAGCAAAAATAACCTTGGAAGTTTTAGTATATAAGCGGCATTCAACCTTATACAGGTAGTAAAGCAATTACCTGATCGACTATACTGTGTCTTACAATTGTAGCCATAGTTACCAGTCTATTCACTCACCAATTTGTTCCAGATGCTTAGCCAGAATCGTCGCAACGTCCTTTCGTACTTAGATTCTATAATTGGCTTAACAGTTCCCACCCTACTGTTGGGAATGCTATACTCAACATCCTGCTGGCACAAGGATCCACATCAAATAGCCTGGATAGAATATCACCTCGTAGGAGCACCCAGAATATGGTAAGATTAAAATTACTTGCAAATCAGTTTACAGTTATGGGGACTTGTTCATGTTAATCACATAGACACCATAGTTATAATTAAGCTAATTTTAATATGGTTTTGTGCATTTATTATTACTTACACGTCATGTTACATTTTTTTAAATGGTATCTTATTATGTTAAGGTATGGGATAGGGGAAGATCAGGCGGGGGACTTCAGGAGGGCCGTAGAAATTCTTTGCCCAACCTCTGCCCAAAACAAAATTTTGTGGCTTCCGACGGACATCACGATGATCCCGCCGGATATGTTGCGCCAGCAAAACGTGACGCTGTCGCGCTTGGAGCAGCATCCGGGCGAGTTCGTGATGGTGTTCCCCAACGCTTACACGTCCTGCATCAGCACTGGGTACTCGGTCGCCGAAAGCGTTTACTTCGCGCCGCCCTCCTGGCTCAAGCGGCTATCGGACGTCATCAAGGTACTTGAGAGCTTATTATTTATTTTTGTTCATTGTACAAATTCTACTTGTAACATACGTATATGTTGTTAACAGGAGACCCGTGAAAGTTGCGAGCCGACAATGTTCTCTATGGAACATCTACTGTACAACATCGCAAGAGACGCCACAGCTGACGTAGAAATAGTCACCGCCGCGCAGCCAATATTCGAAAGAATGTTGCATGAAGAAGTGACGAACAGGCAGATGCTGCAAGAGAGGGGTGTCACTTTTATTCAACAAGTATGATAATAATATGTTAACTCCGCATGTACTGCCACACTGTACCACCCACTTTCTAGTTACCATTTGAAATAGTCCACACCACCTATTCTTAACTTACGTACACCATTATAATCCAAACTGATTTACCACACCCTACATACGACCTATAGTTGTATGCTAAAATGCTGATATTTCTAAATGTAGAAAGAACACAAATGTGATTTATTTTTTATTGGAATAGTTGCAGAGCGATGACGCAACACCATCTACTTCAAGCGGGAAGAGGAGATCTAAACAGTACACCCCACGCGACCAAGAGGAATGCGAGTACTGCCGGGCCACCTTGTTCCTCTCCAAGGTAAGTCCACACACCTCACCTACCAGCCCATATTACACGAGGCATTGTACATCACGTTTTTGCTGTTTGTCAGCCGTGCCGTAACGCTGAAAGTGAAACATTTCTAATACCAAGCGATTCCGGCTCGCACTTGAGCTTAATTTTTGATTATAACAAATGTGTGTTTTTTTTTAATACAGGTTAAGGGGCTAACCGAACGCAATACACTACTGTGCCTGGAACATGCTCTTATGTTTTTGGACACAGAGAAGTATAAAGATGCCGACGTTCGCCACGTCCAAGTGCTGGTGCACGTGAGTGTAAAGGAACTTAACACCGTCAACGACGACATGAAGAGGCGTTTGGGCATCCGATAAAGCAAGGTGCGACTCATACTCTAGTGCCAACATGGTGTACCAACCCACTGTTCCAGTAGTCTGTGAAACTTTCTGTTACACACCTATTTGTAAGACTGTATTTCTATTCACTATACACTTGTAGATAATAACAAATCAAACGAAATTTTGTATGGTGGTAAAGCTCAAACATCGGTCTGAGTCGTGTTAGGTAATTTTAAGTTTTTTGAGATGGGACTTCCAGACGAAACTCACTTATAATTTAGTTGATTACAGTAATATTTATCCCACCCCGCGTGTCTTGCGTGCACACAGTAAAGTGCGCAGGATTTTTTGTATTCTTTCTACTTAATTTTTAGAAGCAAGGCATAATATTATGTCAATTAACAATTGGCAAAAATAACAACATTCCTAGTCGTACTTTATCATAACTGGATACCATATAGGCCGGAGCAGACTTAATGCGTTCTCGCGACGTCATTGTGCACGCATTGAGAGCTACGGCTTCATGTTCTAAAAAAAAAAGTCGTTCCGTCTGGGGGGGCGAATTTGACCAAATTTGAACAATTCTGTATCTTGTAAATTAAGACTGATTATTTCATTAAACACTTCTTAGTTTTGTAAAATCTCTGATAAGACCATAAATTTAATAAGATTTCTAAAATCTCTTGGCCGTAGGCTAAAAGCTTTAATTTTGTATTATTTATAAAAAGAATTACCCTTGGGTAAGTTCCTAAGACACATAGTGTCTTGACATCGTCTAATATAAAACAAAAATTCATCTTCCGACATTAATCTACAGTTCTTAGATCAAACTGGCCTAAAGTAGCAACACGAGACAAGACTCACAACCGCCGCGAATGATGCTTGCCTGCATTACTTCATCTGCCTATGTGGTACTTGATATGTATGCTTGCATTTATCACAGTTCCAGTGAAACCGCCAGGGTAGCCCGCGAAATTATAATCTTCTTACGCTTTTGCTTTTATCAATGGCCTGTATGTTGAACGAAATATGATTCGCGGACGTAATACGTATGTATATATTACACAATTATAGTCATCCAAATCGTCAATACAACCCTTTTGATTTGCCCGCGACTTCTGTAGCTTGGACATTTTATTTTGATGAGTTTGTGTGAGACTAATAATATCTACCAAACGTACTAATAAAAAAAAACTTAAAAATCGGTCAAGCCGTTTCGGAGGACTTCGATAGCGAACATTGTGACACGAAATTATAAAATTTCGTGTCACAATGTTCGCAAAGCTCATCTAATATATAAATATTAGATGAGCTTTATGTAGCATAAATGTTTCCAGCCCAGGAGGTTTTGGTGAAATGAATAGTTTACTTACTATGTATTGTAGCTCATTGAAGACATAATTGTGAAATAATGGTTGTAGACAACGAAAGGCTTCCTTGTCTTTTTCGGAATTCCTCAATAAATGATAGCAAATGTACTAGGGTTGCTGAAATCTCATGTCTGTCTAAAGGGAGTAAAACACCTCTTCACGAAGCCAAAAGGCACTTGTTCCCCCCATCGTTGCGATCATTTTTTGTTCTACACCATACCTGGGAACAAGTTACTACTTTTTGACATGTTTTTTTTGTAAGGATTTAACTTTTTGACACCTCTACGACCCCCTTACTATTCAATCCATCCATCAGCACAATGTTTTAAGTGCGTTACATTGAGTTCTACCACAAAACATGATATAACCTCAAAAAAAAAAAGTTGTTGCTCAGCAATATTTTTTGTGTAAAGTTACTTAGTTTGATGTTACAGAATGCTTGGTTAACGGCTTTTTGATGAGGTGGTTTACACCCTGTATAGCTTACACCAGTTCATAAAAGAAAATCACGACGGTACGTTGTGAAGGGGTACGCAAATGTGAACCACTAAAAAGTGAAAAATAAAAACTTTTTAACAAAAAATTTAACCAACTTCAGAAAACACAATAAAGTGAAAAATAACTTTACCTTCAGAAGTCTGTGACTAAAAAACTAATTCAATCAAAGGTCTTCTGAAGCTATAGTTTTACAAAAAAGTGAAAAATAATTTGTTTTCCGAAGTTGGTTTTATTTTTTGTAAAAGATGTTTTATTTATATTTTGTTTGTATATTAAAATGTAATTATAAGAAACAATGACAGAACTGTAAGAGTATATAGATTAGGATCTCAATTTAATAATCAAAACAATTTGTCTCATTTCGTCTAAATAACTCAAAATCTTTTCCGAGTAGTAGAGCTCAATGTGAAGGGCTCGCCCGGGGCAGTACTACCACCATACCTATTTCAGCCGCCAAGCACTATTTCGTGTTGTGGTGTGAAGGGTATGGGTGCCGGTGTGTTATTACAGGCACAATGAGGCTTTTCATCGCAGTCTCTTTGTTGGCAAAGCATTTGCGTTGCCACTTACTAGGTGTAAATAGACTCTCTAGAAGCCGTCAACCAAGCATTCTGTACATCAAATTGAGTAACCCTACGCAAAAGTGTATGCAGGGAAATTACTTTTTTTGGGGTGAAAAATCACGTTTTACGACAGGACCGTAACGCAATTAAAACATGTGCTGATGGATGGATTGAATAGTATGAGGGTCGTGAAAAGTTTTACTAAAAATCAAGTATTTGAAGAAGTTTGATCTTTAACCCTCCCAATATCTCCGTAACTAGTAGGTTCCCTGGTATGGTCTAGCTAGAACAAAAAAATATATCGTAATGATGGGGAGAACAACTGCCTTTTGGCTTCGTTAAGAGGCTTTTTAAATGCGGCGGTAACCAGTAAACATTAGATGGGCTGTCGCTTGTTCTTCCTCAATGTATCTAGCATTGGCTAATTCACATTTATTTTTAGCGTAGCGTAGCGCCCCTTAGGCTGCACTCCATTAGTATTAATGATTATAATTCTGCAACTTAAAACATGCTTGCACGACTCATATTTCAACAACATACAACGTGACACTAGCCGGTAAATAACCCTAGCGCTGACTATTTATTTTCCTTTTGCATGAGATAATTCATTTATTTATATATTTTTTTAATGAGTCCGTTGTCGTTTGGTGGGCGTGCTTATGCTGCAGGGCACGACGCGTTGTAGTTGTGAGTCCGTAGTGTATTTTAATGGCTCTATTGTAGTCAAGATAAACTTCTTAGTTGTAAGGTATTTCATTTAGAGATTAAGAATAAGCGGCAAACCGGCGGAGGGTAGGCATTTTTTATCTACAGATGATCCCGATTTATTTTATTTATGTATGTATTTTATGGCATAAACTCTTTTTTTCCTTTTTTACCATTTGAAACCGTGCGATCGTGTTTTTAGGCGGGTTGAATAGAACTACTAATTAGCTATAGATTTAATTAGCTTTATCTTCACATTTTTATTTAAGGATTTCTAATCTAAAATAAGTAGGCAGAGCCTATTCGCGCTTTAGTGAGCTCTGAGTAAGGTTAAGTTGTGTTTGTGTTGTTTTGACAATTTAGATTAATTTCGTGCCATGGTACGCGGAGACGCGTCGCACGGAATTAACAAGTACAGAATTTACTAAATTAGGATTAATTAACTGTAGGTACGCATTTGTCGGAGATGAAACATGCCTCCCAAGTGCTTAGGTTAGCATTCGATGTAACTGTATGGGTGAAGCGACGCTTGAATGTCAGTAGTTTGTGCATATAGATTATAGAAAGCATAGGGATAGATTTTAGTGAGAGATCAGAGAGCAGAGGTGGCCCAGTGGATTCGAACCCAGGCAGGCGCATTACCATGTGCAATTTATTTCATCACCACACATCTCAAAAACGGTGAAGAAAAACATCGTGAGGACCGGCATGTCCTAGAACCAAAAATTCGAAGATATGTGACATCTACCTATCCGCACTGGGCCCGCGTGGTAGTTTACATATCCAAAATATGCGCTTTGGCGTGGAGTTGCGGACACCAGCCCGTTGTACAATACAATACAATTTAAATTTAATTAATTCTATTGATAATCTATTATTGTGAAATCGATGTCCTGTTTACTTATTTCTTTACTGACTTGTGAATGAACAACTTTATTGATGCATGACTAATGAATTATGGACGTTGACTTTGGACGAATTATATGATGCTAAATATATATTAAATCAAGACTAAATATTGTACACCATACTACCTGTATGGTTACAGCGATCCTTTATAATAATCATAAGAACTGATACTTTACCTGTGACTAAAAAAGAAAATTCAAAATTACTGTGGCCGACAAGATGATAACTTTAAAAATCTAATTTCCACAGGAAAATCAAGCAAACGTTTAAAATAAATTGAGTTGGGACATAAAAAACGATTAATTGAGAAACTGAGATGTAAGGATAAAGATATTAATATATGCTGCGATTATTCGCAGGGGAGATGTTTAGAACGTTATTAGGATTTCTAGTATAAGTAGGCAGAGCATATTCGCGCTTTAGCGAGCTCTGAGTAAGGTTTAAGTTGTGTGTGTGTTGTTTTGAAAATTTAGGTTAATTTCGTGCCATGGTACGCGGAGACGCGTCGCACGGAATTAACAAGTACAGAATTTACTAAATTAGGGTTAATTAACTGTAGGTACGCATTTGTCGGAGATGAAACATGCCTCCCAAGTGCTTAGGTTAGCATTCGATGTAACTGTATGGGTGAAGCGACGCTTGAATGTCAGTAGTTTGTGCATATAGATTATAGAAAGCGTAGGGATAGATTTTAGTGAGTGATCAAGATTTAAATTGTTTCTACTTTCTGTTTGTTTGCGTCATGTGTTATTTGGACTGCTTGGTTTGTGTAGGTGAATGGAGCTGTGAATATTTGTCTGTTCGGGTGTTGGATGCGTTAGGTTAGGTTTCGATAAGACACTCGTCTCATATGGGCGTTAGGTTAGGTTAGCCTCACCTGCAAAGGGATCTTAAAAAATAAGGAATTAAGAGACGACGACGTCTCATTTGAACACGGGTTTCCCCATACCTGTAGAGGGGCATAGTCGTTAGTTACGCATACTAACTTGTAAGATTTAAAGTCGAAACCGTGCACCATATAACATATTATTATTGTAGTGTTAGTAACATAATATAGGTAGAACGGAAGTCACCAAATAATTACTTTAAAAAAATATAAAAATGATTTCACCCCAAACTGGCTGACTTACGATCTGAGTCTGACAAACGAAAGTTGAGACTGAAAAAGCGCGGCAAATTAAAAAAAATCTCAGTTTAGTAACCCCAAAATCTGGATGAAGAACCCGGAATAACCTAACTTGATACTTTATAGTTATTTGCTACTGCTTGACAGCATGTGGACAGATCCCAATGGAAAAAAAATGGGAACCCACGGTAGTCGTTGTATGTATTTTGAATCAGATGAAGCAAAGTTAAGTTTCGAGAAGTAAAATCATGTCTGCCATATCCAAACCAAAGAGGCATTTCGTGCGTGACAATTCGAAAATCAGCCAACTTCGTTGGAATAAAATACGACAGGCGATATGTAATATTCTCTGAATAAATAAACAAAAATATTCCATAATATTTTTTATAATTACGAATACACACAAAGTATCAACATCAAACCGTCATACTATTTTATGAAATCGAACACTACACGTAAACAATCTTGTTTCTGATTTAATTTGGTCTTTCAAACAATTATGTATTTAGAGGAACTCAGATGTAAGGATAAAGATATTAATATATGCGGCAATTATTCTCAGGGGCGATGTTTAGAACGTTATTAGGATTTGTAGTATAAGTAGGCAGAGCTTATTCGCGCTTTAGCGAGCTCTGAGTAAGGTATAAGTTGTGTTTGTGTTGTTTTGAAAATTTAGATTAATTTCGTGCCATGGTACGCGGAGACGCGTCGCACGGAATTAACAAGTACAGAATTTACTAAATTAGGGTTAATTAACTGTAGGTACGCATTTGTCGGAGATGAAACATGCCTCCCAAGTGCTTAGGTTAGCATTCGATGTAACTGTATGGGTGAAGCGACGCTTGAATGTCAGTAGTTTGTGCATATAGATTATAGAAAGCATAGGGATAGATTTTAGTGAGTGATCATGATTTAAATTGTTTCTACTTTTTGTTTGTTTGCGTCATGTGTTATTTGGACTGCTTGGTTTGTGTAGATGAATGGAGCTGTGAATATTTGTCTGTTCGGGTGTTGGATGCGTTAGGTTAGGTTTCTATAAGACACTCGTCTCATATGGGCGTTAGGTTAGGTTAGCTTCACCTGCCTGGACACGAACACGGGTTTCCCCCATATAAGGATTAGATATGAAGACGTCTCTTATAGACGCAGATATTCCTCTAAATCGATTTAGCGATAAAGATTTAAATGTGTGTAGTCATACGTACCCTCCGTGAGTGTTTGAAGTGGCTAGCGCGTATGCTCTAGCGTATACTGATCCACGAGTTCATTTTTGTATTATTATTACTTTAAAGTAAATTTAATTATTCTTATAATAAACTATAAGTAGTTCTCAATGTAATTAATTAATGTTTTCTATGTACATATGAATTATTGTACTGGTATTCACTGTAGATCTGTACCTACAAGTTGTACTGGTCAAAAAATGTTGCCATAAAATCCAAATTGCGTTGAAAAAATTACTTTACCTTGTAAGGAATTTGCATCATGTCTAGATTGGTATTTAATACCTTAGGGTACTTTTAATGAATTTATGTGCGTGGTATGAAAACATAACTAAAAGTAAAAAAATAGAAGTACAGAAGTATTATTAGTAATATTATGGTGGTTTATTATTTGTTTAGAAATGTACTTTATGTATTACAGTTGGCATCCCGTTAGCGCTAACATTTACATCATTACATGATATTATATCTTATATTCACCGACCTAGATATTAAGTTACTATTAAGTTAACCATTGTTATTTATTAACTTTCAATCTTTGAAAACATTTCCGACGGCCGCGCCGCCACAATTATATACACTGCTTCACACAATTATGTTATTATATTAGCACAATGCTGTTATATGCCAGGAGAAATGTAGAAAAGGTATGAGTACTGGTAGGGCTAACAAATAAACATTCAGAAATAACATAACGTAAAGAAAGGTGCCTTTACCGTTGTAGCTTCAAGAAAAGAAATTCTTAACTTTCCGAGACCTGCACAGATACTGAAAATGTGCCAATTTTTTCTTGCCAATAGATCTTGTTTCTAGTAATGGTCACTGAACTCGGAACCCATTGCCACTGTCGTTAAAAATATTAGAGTTTCGATTTTTAGGGTTCCGTAGCCAAATGGCAAAAACGGAACCCTTATGGCTGTCCGTCATAGCCACTTTTTCCGAAACTATAAGAATGATGCTGTTGATACTTGGTAAATAGATGTATTCTGTAAACCACATTAAGATTTTCACAAAAATAGAAAAAAAAAAACAAATAATTTTGGGGGTTCCCCATAACTTAGAATTGAAACTCAATTTTTTGTATTCATCAAACCCATACGTGTTGGGTATCTATGGATAGGTCTTATAATATGATATTGAGGTTTGCGCCAGAGACACTTCCAAAAAGGCAAAATGTGTCCCCTCCCCCTCTGTAACTTCTAAAATAAGAGCATGATAAATCTAAAAAAATATATGACGTACATTACCATGAAAACCCGAAAATTGGTTTGAACGAAATCTAATAAGTAGTTTTTTTAATACGTCATATTTTACATTATGTTACTCGCTGCTACGGAACCCTTCATGTGCGAGTCCGACTCGCACTTGGCCGCTTTTTTTATTTCTCCTGATTCAGAAAATAATGCATACCGCTAGTGTAATAACAATTGTGGCTTGTTGTGTATTAACGAAATGATTTGATTGTTCGGTAATTATTTATCGCTTAGCCGCGAGCGCATCGAGTTTAAATAAAGTAAGTATGGCTTGCTCTACTCTTACGAGGTGTACATTCAAATGCGCTACTAAACTACTGGCGCTGCAGCATCCGAAATGTACTCGACTATCTAAATATAATATCAACGATTTGTGAATAAAAAAAGTACTGTGGAATTTAATTTAGACGTGTTTTAAATCCATTTGCAGATATTTAATGAATTTCAACTCGTAGAGAGGTAGGGCTCTAAGTGTAGTTTTTGTAAGTACGACGGCCATCACCAAGATGCCTTTGTTATCATTTACCCCGTATTACATGCTTTACTTTCATAAGTAAGCAACTAAGTGCGTTATGTATTTTCGCTTTTCGCTTCGAAATTTGTAAACGTGTTAAGTTTTAGGATCGCGACGCCGACGCTTCCCGTCTTTACAGTCTTTGTTTAATTTCACTCATCCCTCGTAGACTAAAGAGTAAGATTGTTAGTATATAAGTTTGTAATATCTAAGTGTGTGTTTAGTCAGTCTTGTTTTTTTTTGCATAATAATCCCCACCGAACAAATGTCTTATTGTTTATGATTATTTGTGTCTAGTCTATCATAATTATACAACATGTAACGTTATTAGCGCACAACCTCAGGCACCCCAATTAATATTTTATAATTTAATCATAATACATGCAGTGATTTTTTTACTAACCAAGTTGAATTATCAATTATTTATTAAATTAGTTATCCTAATTTCGGAAGAATGTTTGGGTCACAGTACTCGTAGCACACGGACACAAACATAAATCCACGATGCCACACAGTCGCATACGTAGATATGATGGTTTTGCTAAATTCACTTAACTGTATTTGTATATGCTTGAAATAAGGTTAATTCTTCTTTATTTTGTATTGAATTGCGGAATTAATATTTATACAAACGCTGCCCTTTTAAAAGTCTGATTGCCTTGAGTTACGGCTCATTTCATTTTGTTTTGTCTGTACAGGATAGTATGGCTATAATTTACATAGTTTTAAGTATTTTTTGAAAAAAAAAAAGACTTGGTAAGTGTATTAAAAATTATAGAAATCGATTCAGTAAACGATTCTGAACAAACTCAATTCAGGAAGTGCGCTAACTATATTACATGCTGTATAGTAATTATTTAAGGATGATTGTGCCACCCTACTGCAGGCGAGTAGAGGAATTTCTGCCATTTTTTCTGTACAAGCTTAGGGGTCTCCGTTAATTACGTAATCACAAAATATATCACAAGGGATGACGGGCAGGTGTCGTGAGATATCACATCTAATAACCTATTTCTTTATTGAAGGCCCAATTCCTGAATTGTCTGTCGGGACATAATATTCAGATTTTATCAAAGTTTCTTTGTACCAAAATTTTACACACTATTTTAGATAGAGGGAGCTTAAAAGGTTGCTTCAAAACATCACATGATTAATGGACGATCCCTTAGCAAAATAGCATTTGCTAATTATTTATCACATCATCCCTAGTTTTGGACGCAAATCTATTTTGTTTTACCTACTCTAGCGCTTCAAGCAGCTGCATGGGGTACTAATATCTTATTGTGGTGTGCTTCATGTGATATTTGAAAAAAAAACCATGTGTGATGTGATAGGCGGCATATTATGCCCACTGATTCTATAAAAATAATTAAGAAGATTAAAAAATTAACTGTGATCCACTTTGAACGGTACGGTACACGGTTCGGAACTCGCGAAGCTCGGTTTGTATTGATTCCCGTCAACGTGACGGATTGGATGGACCAACCCGGCCGACGCCACATGTCGCAACTAGCAAACGGCACCGTAACTTATGTCCGCACTGACCATGCCTTTTGAAGTGGACGCGCCTCGGTAAACATTGTCATATATTTTTTTGTGATATTATTGTGTGTAATTTCCAATAAATGTCTTTTGATTCGTAAAAGTTGTTTTCCTTATCTTTCTACCATTCCTTACATATAGATTGCTTTCAAATGATGTGACTCAGGTTGGCTGGACAAATCTTCAAAATAGCTCGTAGGTCAATAGGGATGTGGCTCAGGTTGGCTGGACAAATCTTCAAATTCGCTCCCATTTTACTAGGGCAATAGGGCACTTTATGTGACTGCTAAACACCCTTATGTCAGAATTTGTGACGCTACAGAATCTTAGATAATCGATCGAAAACGGGTCCAGCCATCTTGAAAAGCCACTTTTCGCTGGTCTCTCAATCTTGGTGACTGAAGTGATTTTGACGACTTTTTGCTTATCAACGGGCGTCACATAAGTTTGTGACAGGCATCGAGCTAAAAGTTTTGTGATACGTACAGTGGTTTAGTAGAAAAATGCAAAAATCTGTGCCAGCCATCTTGAATCTTCTAAATATATATAATTCGAAAGTGACTGACTAACTGACAGTGATCTATCAACGCACAGCCCGAACCACTGGACGGATCGGGCTGAAATTTGGCATGCAGGTAGATGTTATGCCGTAAGCATCCGCTAAGAAAGGATTTTGATCAATTCTACCCCCAAGGGGATAAAATATGGGATGCAAGCTTATATGAAAGTCCGTCAGTCTTCAAGTTAGGATCTTCTAATTTTGTGTTTAGGCTGACGATTAAAAATTAATTTATGCGTGTTTCAGCGTTTTTGATAACTCCACCCCGAAGGCTTATAAAGGGGATGAAATTGTATGTGAATAATCCTTAATTCTCGACGTAAAATACAAAATTTGTTATCTGGGCTTATGATTGGAAGCTGACGCAACGGCTTTATTAGAATTTCAACCCTTGAGGGGTGAAAAAAGAGCAACATTTTGTTTTTAATTAAAGTTTTTATTTTTTGAGTCACCAAAAAGTATCAAAGTTAGTAAGTCGTTGGTTTTTTTTATTTCAACCCACAAAGGGGTAAAAGGGGGGATGAAGTTTTGCATTGTAGTTGTTCATTCGTTCACGAATAACAGCAGCAGGAGAGACCTTTAGCAGCAGTGCAAGTTAATAGTATAGGCCGTACACAAGTTAATAGCACACGTGACTTCGCGGCTGGCAGTACTTAACGTTTTGTAGGGACCTAGCTAAGCCGAAGATTATGGACTTACGGCAGGAGCAGAAAAAGAAAGTATGGCAGCCGCCGCTCCTGTGGGTGCCGCCCGCTCGCACCAACATGCTGCAGCACGCGCCGCTGACGCGCGCGCTGCGTGCACTCTATATAGTGTCACAACAGATTGATTGCTTCAATTGTACACTGAGCGAATTCACACGGGCTGCATTTTGCGCAATTACTTTAGTTTGTCAAATTAATTAATTTATTCAAAACATACATAATTTAACTTTAAATATAACTGCTCTATTGTATTAGGTACCTAAACCTGTAATAATTGTATGTGTTGTTTAAATAAACAAATAAAATAAATAAATTATGTATAGTCGAACAAGATAGAATGAGTAATTGTCGATATCGTATTTGATACCAACTAGATTTTTTTATTTTGTAGATTTCTGTTTTTTTTTCTCTTCTGCATTTCTGATCTTACTTTTGATGTATGAAGATGAAATCAAAAATGGCGCCGACGAAAGTTTTTGAATTTTTAATCATGGGTGTCGTTTCCGTGGTTTTTGGTGTCGCTGATAGTGAAAATGTGGTCAAAATGGCACGGGGAAAAAAGTTAACAGAAGCAAAAAAAACAGTTTTCCTTTTTTTTCTACGGCTTCCCCCCTACACTACACTATTTTCACCCTGCGCCACTGTTAGGTAGAGGTGTATCTAATCCTACACCCACATTTCGCACATTTAGCTTAATCCCATCAACCGGGCATAAATAATACAATAACACTTTGCCCGTCCCGCAAATCGAACCCAGGACCTCATGCTCAGTAGCGCTTGCGACAACTCGAACAACGATGCAGTCTCACACATGACCCTTCAATATTTTCACGCGAACGAAGTCGCGGGCAATAGCTAGTTTACGTATAAAACTTTTGGCTGGCACTTCCGAATCTCAATAACGGTAGCGTTTTCGAATATGGTTCCTTTACTTAAACTTGGTGACGCACTGTGTGACAGTAATAACGTTTGATTTATGGCGTCACATGCAAGGGTTTACGAGAAATCAATAAAAACCTAATGTCCAACCTGAGTACAAGCTGGCTGGACACCTGTATCTCCGCTGCCTGATGTTCTACGACCTTCAAAATGTGTTCAAAATGTTGTGACGGGGACGATAATGATAACCTGAATTTGTGACGGAGAAACTTTGCGTAGTTTCAAAGATATTGATCATTTAAGTTTTCCCATACAAACATCCATTAATATTGTGAGGTGACCATATTTTTTACTAATAAAGGATTTCTTTTTAATATACTAATCGGCCGATAGCAGCCACGCCTGCTTAGTATTTGATTTCTCCGTGGGAATAAAAGGTTTCCTGCAATAAAAAGCGTCAACTTACTTTTGACTACCAGCGCTGCAAAAGAGAGCCCACTTGTATTTCGCGTTTAGTTCATTATCTTAGGTAACTGAAAATGAGAACTAAACTCAACAGTCTGCAGTGTATGTACTTTTCGAAGTGTTATCACTAATCAGAGTAAGACAACTTTTAATATTAATCTGCGGTAAGACAACAAATTAATAAGAGAAGATTCGACCAGTTGTCCTAGTAGTACCAACTTTAAGCAATAGATGGCGACACTAACATCAGCTATCATGGAAGAATTACATTCCGTTCACAGATATATTCAGCAATATTACAAATGACGACCACCGACTTCATTTGCGCTTCAAACACTTAGGGCGGTGGTAAAAACAACGTTGTGGTACAAGGCAAGGGTTACTGAAGTACAAATAAATAAATGTGATTTTATTTACAGCAAACATTATTTTTTTCATTTAAATACCTTAGAGCATTAGTTATCCCGACACATTAACTACCTATGTACTTACCATGAAAAACACTTATACCTACCTACCTACTAAAAAAAGTAGATATCTTCACGTAAATAATCAATAACATTAAAAAATTACCACCATTCCAGCTCACTTCTACACTTTTGTCTTCTATTGATTTAAATATCTACAGTTGTTCTTATTAGTATCACCAGCACACGGATTTTCGTCCATTAAAGAAAACACCATTAAATATACTTAGTCCTACATAAAACCTACAATATTGGTAACCCTACTGCAGTGTTTATATGGGAAAATTTAAATGATCAATATCTTTGAAACTACGCAAAGTTTCTCCGTCACAAATTCAGGTTATCATTATCGTCCCCGTCACAACATTTTGAACACATTTTGAAGGTCGTAGAACATCAGGCAGCGGAGATACAGGTGTCCAGCCAGCTTGAACTCAGGTTGGCTGGACATTGGGTTTTTATTGATTTCTCGTAAACCCTTACATATGACGCCATAAATCAAACGTTATTACTGTCACACATTGCGTCACCAAGTTTTAGTAAAGGAACCATATTCGAAAACGCTACCGTTATTGAGATTCGGAAGTGCCAGCCAAAAGTTTTATACGTAAATTCAAGATTACTGGCACAGATTTTTGCATTTTTCTACTAAACCACTGTACGTATCACAAAACTTTTCGCTCGATGCCTGTCACAAACTTATGTGACGCCCGTTGATAAGCAAGTCGCCAAAATCACTTCCGTTACCGAGATTGAGAGACCAGTGAAAAGTGTTTTTTCAAGATGGCTGGACCCGTTTTCGATCGATTATCTAAGATTCTGTAGCGTCACAAATTCTGACATAAGGGTGTTTAGCCGTCACATAAAGTGCCCTATTGCCCTAGTAAAATGGGAGCGAATTTGAAGATTTGTCCAGCCAACCTGAGCCACATGATTCTTTAGCGTCACAAATTCTGACATAAGGGTGTTTAGCCGTCACTTAAAGTGCCCTATTGACCTAGTAAAATGGGAGCGATTTTGAAGATTTGTCCAGCCACCCTGAGTCATGTTTTCATGGAAAAAGTACAGCTTACCCAAAAGTCATGAAGTCAAGCCAGAAAGAAAATAAAAATAAAACAGTTTTAAGTTCAAGAACTAAATTGTTTAAAATATTTCTAAAACCTTCAAAAGTACAGAGGTACATAGATATAGAAACCGGTACATATAATCCAAGAGGTGAGTACATTACATTGGGGTACGTACACAAAACGCAAATTCTGGAGGGGCTAGCCAGGCAAACGTTCATCTTTTTTTAGACGAGTTTTTCTTGTATTAATGAAGAAAAATAACATTTTTTTCTTTTTATCATTTAAGCTTCGAAATCCAGTAGGTGTACAGTTCTCACGACGCTTGAGTAAATCCACATTTAGCATCATGACTATAGAAGTCCGTGCGGTGAAAGGGTTACGAACAAATAAAAAACGCAATACATTGAAAAAAGTTTATTTATCAAATGTTACAGTTGGCAAGGTTACATTATGACAAATACTTTGTACCCGTTAGTCCTGACAGGAAATGAGATTGTTAGTCCTCTGAATACATAATATATTTTCATACAATCTTAAACGTTATAGGAAAAAGTGGCCGATGAATGATTGAGCTTAATATATTACTTAAAACAAATGTAGAGATAGGATACCTAGCTAAATCTGCACTTTTTCATAAACAATTCAAGTTGACCTAGACTTTCGGAGTTCATCTGAGCAACGTGCAATCCACGAGGATCGATGGAATAAATCTAATTAGAATCTTAACCGATCGATAACTATGGGTCGACGACCAACTGCAAGGTAGTAGTACGTTTGCACACGCAGATGTATCCGTAAGCATTGATGACCTGATTGTTGAATAGACGCAATACAATACCAGTGCAACCTGTTTCATTTGACTTCAAGCTATGTTTTACATAATCAATTGTTCGTTAAACTAGAGTTCGAGTAAAATTCAGTCTATAGTCACCTGTGGCCCTGAATAGTAACGTGGAAATAAACGTCCAACGAAGTGGGGCCGGCAGAGGGAATGTGAACATACACCTATACTTACTAACATTAAATAAGTACGATCAGTTACAGCTATGCTTACCCTAAAGAATCATAAAGTAGAAAATCTTGCAATCGAGGTGATCCATCATTGTTTCTCCGTTCAAATTGTTATATATCTTAATCGTATACTAGAATGATCGAAGTGAGGTGGGCGCTTGACGCTGGACTTGCGACAGTGGTTCACTACAACTTATACATTTAACAGACCACCATTATTCAACATCATTTGTCGTTTTCCCTCCCAGTAACGCGCTAGAGGCTTATTTTTAGATAAAAATACAATAATTATTAATACTAAAAGAGTTGTCGAACATTCAAATACATGATACGCTTTGTTAGACACCGTTACAAATTTCGCAGGACAGTTAAAATAATTCCAGTTAAGATTCTATTGTCAATCACACTGTAATAAAGTTTTAAAATAATGTTTTTAAATTTGATGAGAAAAATTCGACTTCGCGTTTTGCATTGCCACTACAGTGTAGTGCACAATAGGTGATTCTCTTATCGTATTTTTTTTAACCAATCAATTTGTAATCAGATTTCGAAGTTTGCGAAAAAATTTATGTAAGTTTAAGAATTTGTTCCCTCATTCATAATAAATAAATTCGTGAGTTTCAGAGGTCCGTTGATGATTGCCCCAAGCCGTAAATCTGAATAATTTAGCCATGGTTCACGATTCCTTTAGTCTGGTAACTCCCTCTCTAAAATATCCGTTGAACGTCCCACGAAATTCGTACAGGTTCGACATCTTTACTCATAATAATTTATTATTAATATTACTTTTTTTTCTAAAAATCTACTTTAATGTTTTAAACCTTATTTATAAAAAAAAGATCGAAAATAAATTCCTAACTATTATTATTATCGTAGAAAAAAGCTTACTTTACAATAAAAAATAATAATTCGATGGATACTTGGTACTTGTACTTTGAAGACCAGATTCATTGTCAACTAAGATGATTCCACTATAATTGAAGAACCTAACTATACATGCTTTGCTAGGTTCCCATAATCTACTAGCTTTGATGTTTACAAAGAATTTAAAAAAATGTGCAAATCGATTGGAAACGGAAGGATTTTTGACGCGAATGAATTAATACTCGAGGATTATGTTGGCTTATGTTGCGGACTGATAGATAAAAAACATTCCAAATTAAGTAAGTTACTGACAAAGCCTTCTCTCATCTTGTTTCAAATAAAAGGGAATAAAGTGGCAAGAAGCGTTGTTTTTAATGAAAGCTTCGTTTTAGAAATTAGACATCTGGAGATCTAAGTACAAGTTTCCGAAACTTACACCAATAAAAAATTATAAACAAAGTATATTAAAAAGTTAAAAGACTATGTTATTCACTAATTAAAAATACTTGTAAACTGCAATAGGCCTGCTATTGTGTAATAGTGGCAGCTTTAGTTTATTGAGGTCGAGATACGGATATTATGTAATTGTTTTCACAAGGGTTTCTATAGTACCGTAGTAGTCGTGTAATAGAGTGAATACTCTTGCTCATACAGCTGGTTACTATGGGGACTGATTTGCTAGGTATGGGAACTGAGTAGCAACGGTACACTCGCCTACGGGATATCTTCCGTAATTATTAATTATTAAGCTACCGCTGTTGCAAGCGCCATGCGAAGGTCTCTTGAAGTTTAGTTATAAACCGTGAAACCTTGTGAAAACACTAAAGGCTTGGGCACACCAAAAGCAGGACAGGCGCGGCACCTTAGCAGGGCAGGTCAGTTGCGCCGCGGTTGATGTCACACCAGAAACATGAGCAGTCAGAGAGCAGTTTGAAAGCGGGCCTGCTATATAACTGCGTTATGTGTGTCGTGTCGATAGCCACACTCAGTACACTTCAAGATGTTGAACGGTTCTGACTCTGACGAAGAAGAGCTATTGTTGCTTCTAGCTTTAAGTAAAAAAAAGAAAATGGGTTCACGATGTAAATAAGAGAAGAGAAGAATATGGGGAGTACCATCGTCTATGTCGGGAATTAGAACCCATAGTCGCATCTTGTAAACCGTATTTCTATAATATTGGTCCTTTAAATCATATCAACATTTATATTTCCTCACCAACTCAATCAATTTTTCATTCGTTTCCATGATAAAGTTGTAAAAAATCACAACCGTTTACGACCCGCGCTGCGTCTGTCCCGCGCAACTACTTTGGTGTGACTAGTCAATATGGCGGACGTAGTAATACAACGTGTACTCACTGCGGCCGCCCCGCGCCCGCGCTGCCACCGCCCCGCGCCTGCGCTGCTCCCGTCCAAAAGTTTTGTAGAAGAGCAGTGCGTGCGCGGTGCAGTGGCGGAGCAGGTAGGATCAGCGGGCCCGCGTTTGTTCAGTGTGTCATCCCTCATATAACTACATTATTTTCTAACGGAGACGCACTGCTACCGCACTGCAACTGCTTTTGGTGTGCCCAAGCCTTTAGGGCAAGAGAATTGAAAAATAGGTATGAGGAGAGAGACAAACGTCACTTGGACCGAAAAGACCAATAAAAAGTACAAGTTTTTCAAACCATTCTAACAATGCAAGAGCAACATCAGTATTGATTTGTTAAGGCGAAAGCGTCAGGGTAGCCAAATTCAAAATCATCAATACAACCCTCCCAAGTTCATAACGGTCGAAGAAGGATTTTTTCAAGGTCAAAGTCGTTCCAGGACCTTTGTGAGCTTGGAAGTTTTATTGATGACTTTGGTGATTATTACTATTGTCACAGTCGCGAACAATATTTTGATCAACATACAACCTTAGCACTGGCCTTTAAATAGCAAAAAACGTAAGAAAAATTGAATTTTGCGGGCTACCATGTCGCTCACCACAACACGAGTTAGAAGCTCCTCAAACTAGCACCTTGTGGAAACAGACAGTCTGGACCTCAATAAACTGCGCTTAAAGAACTAAGAGGCGACATTCTTAATCTAAATTAGTTTTTAATAAAGCGTGGCTCTTAGTCATAATAATTATCATAAAACTGTTCAGAGGCTACGTAGATGTTGACACAAAAAAAGGCCAAATGTTGTGGCGACATTACTTCGTGTTGCTGTAAGCATGTTTCCAAAACATGCAACACAAAATAATTGAGCGCAGTTATTGTCTACTGTGAATACGATACCTGAGGGTAATATCAGTGTTGATAAATGTCGTCCCTTAGCGTGGGGTTTTACGAGTGGTAGTAGCGCGTCGGCTACGAGGACCAGCTTAGGGGTTGAAGGTGGGTAGAGAGGCGAGCTTGGCCTTCACCTCGTCGCCGGCGTCGTCACACAGCAGTAGCGTGTGCGAGTAGCCCATCGTGACCTGCGTAATGTTGAGCCCGTCCATGCGCGTCACCTCCTTGGGCCGCGCCGAAGACTTATTGATGTCACCCGTGCCCTGCAAGTGTTACAATCAAACTATTCATAAAAACGGTGCCTGTTTTTCTTGAGTTCAAAAGACCTAGCCTTTATACATTTTTGGGCTATTTTCAAAAGTCAACTCAGCATAAACTTATTACTTGTATAGAGCATAACAAAATAACAGTACATTTTTATAAGTGAAGAAAGTTTGTTTTTGTAGTTCGAGGCAGAATTAACACATGAGCTGTAGGCGAGGGTCTTTACGACCCGAGAACTGCAATAACAAATGTCCACGTGTATCAAACGATGTTTTATAATACACTTTTGAAAACTAAAATAAAAGAATCAAAAATATTTGTGTCATGAATTATTACGAGACTATGATTTTTTTAATTTTTTTCCGCGCTTTGCTTTCGCCAGGTTGAAGGAGAATCAAAGGGATACAAAAATTAGTTTTTTTTTTAATATTTGAATTTAGAACATAATTAAATGTAAATTGGTTTAAAAAAGTAAATATTCGTTTTAAATAGTCATGTTTATCTATGTCCTCCCTAGTCACTCGACTAGTTACAGGGTCAGGGCCTTGGGGTCTGCCAAAGCGCAACTCGGGGTCTGTCGAACAACTTAATTAATCCGGCACAGGCCGGGCGGCACCTCATCAAGTGTTTACTTTACTGCCCGAGTACCGAAAGCCGGCCTGTGCCGAAAGAAGCAGGTATACAGGCCGACTGAAACACGTGTGTCGTACGACTAACGCGTCGCCTCTTGGACAAACTTGAGGGTATTGGTTCAATTATGTTTATTTCCAATTTAATCTGATGAAAAATGCTCAATAATGAGAAACCACCTGAATAGAGAAAGTGTGCAAGTTATTTATTTATTTAACACTTCAAGCACTTAGTACAGAGGCTGACTTAATGCCATAGGCATTTTCTACCGGAAGTTACAGGCAGACAAGAACCAGGATTCTTTTTTTATCAACTTGGGGATACAGATATCCTGCAGTAAACGTGATTTAGTCCGTCCGCAGTGTTGGCAGCAGATTGTAAGGGAAGAGGACCTATGTCCCGCTGTGGCTTGAGACATGACAGCTGACGACAATCAAGCTCATTTGCTGTATTCTGACCATTACTACAATGGGGAAGACCGTTAAAAGCTAATTGTAGATGGCTCCACCATAGCTGGTCTCAATCTGACCAATGAGGTCAAGGTATTTTAAAATATGAAATGACATTCCTTGCTTTTCAACCAATGACGATGCTGGGCCCAGCTATGCTAGCGCCATTAGTTCCACAGTGTGCATCCCCATTAGAAACGCGAAAGTAACTTGTATTAGTGCTTGTCCTATAATCATGAAATTTGACACATCTGGACCTGCAGAAAGACAGACGGACATAGGCATAAGCTGCGTTGGGCAGGCGAAGTGGCGAGCAACAGCTAGTGATAGTGTAACTGCGAGTACATACCAGTTCCCCGTAGGTGGGTGACACGCCCCAGGCGACCAGGGAGTCGTCGGCCGCTATCACGATTGATGTGTTGCTCGTACCGACGCAGCGTATGTTCCAGCCTGATACAATAATGTTTCTCTGTTTATGCCATCGGATACTTGCTAACATACACAAAAGTTTATAATATATCCCGCGAGAGTGCAAAGTGGCGATATTTTGTCCATAAATTAATCCAGTGTGTAGCTTCTTATGATGGGAGTATGACTAATGGATATCACAAAGAAGTAAAAAAATGGCTGTGGCAAAATATTCGTACGCTTTTGTTTTAAGGCGATTACATGAGCTGAACGCGAGTTTTATAATGACTAAAAGTATATGATTCACTGCTATAAATAAAACCAAAAATAGTATATTTTATAACGAGGGACTAAACGAAGCCATTATATACCCGAGATGGTTTGACTCCCGAGCTTGCGAGGGAGGCAATGAAAGCGAAGGTATATTATATTGGCGTTTAGTCTCGAGGTGCAAACTGTACTTTTCACTTCGAGTGCGAGAAAAATAGTCAACTGAACAAATTTACACTCGACAAAAATTCTGAACTGAGCGGTCAGTTTTTTCTTTTATCAGGTCAGTCACAGATTAACCATTGAAAACACAACACAAACTCTCAACATTTTCGCAATGAAGATGATTCACATTCCACAGATAATTAGTACCTACATTACTGCAGCGGCTATATAGCAACAGAGGCATTGCTTTTCAAAATCAACGAAGCACACAAACAACCATACATTTTTGTCGCGTTGAAGAGTTAATTTGTTTTTTTTTTTCAATAAACCGGTTTCTATTTGCATGCCAATTCGAAATTTAAATAAAACTTTTGACAAGTTACTCTTATGTGACCATGTTTCAGAGTAAAAGATCGTTCCATTTTTAAATTACTTTTTACTCCCTAGGGAATAAACGGTCACTTTAATCCCGCTTTGTAGGGCTACAACGGCGTACTTTTAGAGCATGAGAAGTGAAAAATATATGATATTCTTCAGGATATACAGGGTGTAAACCACCTCATTACAAAGCCGTTAACCAAGCATTCTGTACATCAAACTAAGTAACTTTACGCAAAAATTATTGCTGGGAAACAACTTTTTTTTTGAGGTTATAAATCACGTTTTGTGGTAGAACTCAATGTAACGCACTTAAAACATTGTGCTGATGAATGGATTGAATAGTACGGGGGTCGTGGAGGTGATAATAGTCAAAATCTAACAAACAAAAATTGTATTTAAAAAAAATCTTGTCAAAAAGTTGTAACTTTGACCCCCCATATCTCCGTAACTAGAAGGTTCCCAGGTATGGTGTAGGTGTAGAACAAAAAAATGATTGCAATGATGGGGAGAACAAGTGCCTTTCGGCTTCGTGAAGAGGTGTTTTACACCCTATATGCTAGTATAGGGTGTAAAACACCCTATACTAAACTGTATTATTAAATACAATTAATACAAATTAATTGTATTTTGTTTTGAATACATAATACAATTAATTTGACTCGATAAAAAGATATTCACGAACTTATATCTAAAATATTTTTCAACCAAAAAAATCAATATACATGCAACAACAAACATAGATGCGATCATTCTGATTTTTTGGCAAATAATTCTACAAGCAAATATATTATTAGCATGATAGTGTTTTAATTTTTTAATCCAATCAATAGTTCTTTTGTAAATCGATCGAAACCACTAATTTCGCGCTATTTGGCCCGCAGTGACGACGCGACGTAACAACCACTTTGTAGTGCAAGGTGAATAGAACTTTATTCTAACAGCATTTCAAACGAAGCTTGAACCACCACAAATAGAGTTGCTAATTTGGCTCATCTAATCGCTTTAAAAAAAGAATTTCAAAAATTTCAGAAATCAGAATTTCATTAGCCTAAGGCCCATGTTCACCGAGAAGCTAACAGTCTGGTTATCTAAAAACAGCTGTCAATGTGACATGTTCCCATTGTAAAATGCGTTTTAAACAGCTGTTTTTAGATAATCGTCCGTCATCTTTTTGGTGAACATGACCTAAGAGGACGACCAAAAGGAATAAAATATATAAATTTTTCCTTTGGTCGCTTTCTCTTCATCCATCAATATCTGCCTAGCCTTTTCGCATCTATGTTGGGGTCGGCTTCTAGTCTAACCGGATGCAGCTGAATACCAGTATTTTACATGGAGCGACTGCCTATCTAACCTCCACAACCCAGTTAGTACTGGGTAATACGATACAGTCACTTGGTAAGACTGGTTGTCAGACTTTTTGGGCCACTGACTACAATTAGAAACGCGAACGACAACTGTCAAAAAAAGACAAATCACAGCCGGGACTAACAGATTAACGTGCTTTCCGAGGCACGAAGGAAAATCAGCATATAATAATACTAGCTGGCCCACGCAACTTCGTCTGCGTCACATAAGAGAGAAAAAGCTCACAAAGGGAATACAATTTCCCCGATTTTGTAACATTTTTCATTGCTGCTCGGCTCCTAGTGGTCATAGCGTGATGTTATATAGCCTATAGCCTTCCTCGATAAATAGACTATTCAACGCAAAACGATTTTTTCAATTCGAGCCGGTAGTTCCTGAGATTAGCGCGTTCAACCAAACAAACAACTCTTCTGCTTTATAATATTAGTATCGATATAGATATGGTCACCCATCCACAGACCAACATAGGCAAGGACGGCTTAATCTAAAGATCGACCAGAGCGGCTGTTATTATCTAGCCACGAGCTTCTCCATCCATCCTAATCAAGAAACAAATAAAAATCAGTAGCAGTAAAATAAATAAACAAATATACAGTAAATGACTCACCGCTAAGATCTTGAACCGGCTTCGGATACATGTTCGCTTCGCCGGTACGTTTGGTCTGCCCGAACAAGAACAGCCCGCCTGGAATGGATGCGAAGAGTGTTCGTTTATCATTTCATACAATAGTTCAATTGTACCGGGGGCCTAAAATAGCCGCTTTTGCAGAAACGTAAATGAATCACCTTAAAAAATATGAATTTACCATACAGTCCATTTTAAGAAATAGAATTTTGTTCAATAAAATGAATCACGAAAATTAAAAATTCTTAAAATGGGCTTTATGACAATGTTTTCAATGACCTTTCAATTTTTTAACGTGATTCATTTACGATTCTGCTAAAGCGGCCATTTAAGACCCCCTGAGGTATAACGATTAATTGGTCCTTCCGTGCTCGCAACACTAGGTCCAGTTGAAAACCAGCCTCAAACTAGTTGTCTGTATTGGAATAATGATAAGAGCAGTGGTAGGATGGTAGAGTATATTCATTCGTGGACAATATTTTTACACGCAAGTTACAAAGTCCGGTTACTAAGTATCAGAACATAAACAGAAACCGTAACTATATTAATTTCAAATCAGTGACAGACATGTGTTAAATATGATTATTCTCACAGGCCAGTGCATACATAAATATGCAACCTCCAATACGCCCCCTTAATCTATTACACATGCGTATGATTACTTCTGTACTTGTCAGTACTCGGTACATAAAACAACATAAATCACTAACACTTCTATGTTCAAAAGTATAGTACAAAAACAGAAGAAATCTAACAAAATAAAATATGCATAACAAAACTACAAATTATCTATTACACAAAGCACTTCTAGAAAACCTACAACATCAAACATTTAACTATTCGTCGCCCCCTTAATAGAATAATTTGCCAGGGATAAATCCTTTAAAAATTCTCTCAGCTTCGGGCTGTGAACACTTTTGGTTAAGATGTCCGCTATCATCTTATCAGTTGACATGTACCTTATTTCAACTTTGTTTGTCAGTACACATTCACGAATAAAATGATACTTGATATCTATATGCTTTGTCCTATTATGCATCATTTTGTTAGCTGCAATTTTATGCGCCGACTGATTGTCATTGTAAATTACTACTGCTTTACTATCCACAGCTGTCAAACTGTTCAGTAAACTACGTAAATAAAGAGCTTCCTTCGAAGCTTGACTCAGTCCTACGTACTCTGCCTCTGTGGTGGACAAGGATACTGTCGCTTGCTTCCTACTCTCCCATGACACTATATTTTTACCTATCTTGAAAATTAATCCCGTGAAAGACTTTCTATCAAGTGCCCCTCCCCAATCTGCATCAACGTAGCCTCGTAAGTCTAAATCCCCGGACTTCCTAAAAGTGAGACAAAGGTTAGACGTACCTTTTAAATACCTTAAGACCCGTTTCGCACATTTAAAGTGTATTTCATCATAGCACGAATTGAATTGTGAAAGTACACTTACCGCATGTGCTATGTCTGGTCGTGTATTACAGGCCAAGTAATTTAGACACCCTATCAAGCTTTGATATGGCAGATCGCTATGTGAATTTGTCGATCTTTCTAATTTCATACCGACTTCCATTGGGGTCAAAAATGGCTTAGCGTCTGTCATGTTAAAGTCATTCAAAATGTCTGAAATGAACTGTTGCTGATCTAGAAAAATAACATCTTTGTCTCTTCTCAGCCTCATGCCTAAAACATGCCTAGCCGGCCCTAAATCCTTCACTTTAAACTTGTCAAGCAAATCGTTTTTTAACTTTTGCTTTTCTTGTGCACAATTTCCAAAAATAAAAAGGTCATCTACGTAAATAACGACAATCAACTTCTTATTGTTTTTAAGCTGCTTTTGATACAAACACGGTTCTATTTTTGATTGTACAAAGCCTAAATTCAACATTTCTTTATCCAATTCCTTGAACCAAGCATTCGAAGCTTGTTTCAATCCATACAAAGAACGCTGCAGTTTGCATACCTTGGTTTCTTGACCTTTGACTACTGCTCCTTTTGGTTGGAGCATGAAAATGTCCTCTTTAATTTTGCCGTACAAAAAGGCAGTAGTTATATCCCACTGATCAATAAACCAATCGTATTCAACAGCTAGCGAGAACAATAATCTTAGAGTAGAGCTTCTAACTACAGGAGAATAAGTTTCTGTATAATCTACACCACATACCTGTGTGAAACCTTTTGCTACAAGTCTAGCCTTGTATTTCGTTACCTTGCCATCGCTATCTTTCTTGATTTTGAATACCCATTTGCATTGGATAGGCTTCTTATCAGCTGGAAGATCCACCAACGTCCAAGTCTGGTTCTCCTTTAGTGACATAAGTTCATTATCTATCGCTTTTTGCCATAAATCACCATCTGGTCTCGCCAACGCTTCATTAATAGTCAATGGATCACCATCAAGATTGCTCTCCTTGGCATACATAACATTGCATCCGTACCGATCGACTTGTCTGCGTTCTCTTACAGGATACCTTCTTACTGATTCAGGTATTCTGACTTCTTCTTCAGTCAATACGTCATCAGGTACTCGCTCTGGTACTACAGGGACAGGTCTTATCTCCTCCGATACTTCTACATTCTCGTCTATAGTATCACGATACATATCATCGTGAGCCTCCAAGTGTTCAGATCTGCTCGTAGATCCGTTGGGTAAACTGGAAGGAACAGAATCTGTATTCAGGTTTATAATTACTTCCGTTTCTTTTACGTTTTCCTTTTGTAGAAAGACGTTTTCTAGAAATTTGACATCTCTCGCAGTTGTCACTTCACCTGTCTTGGGATTCATTAGACGATAACCCTTCTGATTATCTGGATATCCAATAAAAATCATTGGTTCCGTCTTCATGTCCAGTTTGCGTCTCTTTTGTTTTGGTAACAATCTATATGCCAAGCAGCCAAAGATTTTCAGATGACTGACATCCACATCTTTTCCAGTCCAAAGCTTCTCTGGTACCGCATTATTCAATGCTTTCGTGGGACTTCTGTTCTTTAAGTAAACAACAGTATTTACAGCTTCGGCCCAATACTTCTTGCTTAGATTCGATTCTGAAAGTAATGTTCTTGCCTTTTCTATTATAGTACGATTCGCTCTTTCTGCGACAGAATTTTGTTCCGGCGTGTATGGTACAGTCGTCTGGTGTTTTATACCTGCAGACTTCAAAAACGATTTAAATTTACCATTACAGTACTCTGCGCCATTGTCAGATCTTAGACATTTAATAGATTTACTTGTCTCATTCTCAACTTCCGCCTTATATTCACGGAACTTATCGAAAGTTTCACTTTTGTTCTTCAAAAAATAAACATGAGTCTTTCGAGTATAATCGTCAATAAATATAAGAACATACCTCGAACCACCGAACGACGGCTCCTCAATTGGTCCACAAACGTCGCTAAAAACCAACTGTAAGACCTCGTTCGCTCTCGTACCTTGTTTTTTAAAGGGACTTTTGCATGTCTTTCCTTCAATACATGAAATACACGGCTCGCATAAATCGGTACTCTTAAATTCCATACCGCTTACTAAAACTTTCATTTTATTCATATAATTACGCGATAAATGAGCTAATCTTTTATGCCAAATATTCGAAATAATTTCATTTCGTTTTGACAATGTCAAATTCACTACATTATTTTGAGTTTCTGACAACTCATAGATTCCGCCGACCTCTTGACATCTTGCTATAGTTTGATTTTTATTTTTAATCATGCAACCTTCATTGTCAAAATTCATGCAATAATTCTTCTTGGTCAAATCGCTCACCGAAATTAGGTTCATGGATAAATCAGGAACAAATAAAACGTTTTCTAAAATTAATTTTTCGTTTTCGCTGACTTGTGGCTCAGCATTTCCTCGTCCTTTCACCAATAACTTCTCTCCGTTTGCTACTGCGATCTTCATGTTGCCCTTTACATGTGTGTAAGACAACAATTTGTTTTTATCATGGGTCATATGATTTGAGCACCCACTGTCTAAATACCACTTATCTTTGTTTATCGCCCCCTTCGTATTCAGGCAGATATTCGCGGTTTTGATCCGCTCCTTGCATTCAGACGCCTTGTGTCCTTGCTTGTGGCACTTAAAACACTTGTAGACGAACTTCTGCTTACGATCATTTGTTTTAGTGTTAGATCTTGCATCGTTCTGTACTTTACGTGTAACTAAAACTTTATCGTACTCTGTGTTCAACTTACTCTGTCTACTTCCTTCTTGTAACAATTTCATTTTAATTTGCTCCAACGTGATTTCTTGTCCACTATTATCTACAGCCATAATGAGAGGGCTGTACTCAGCGGTCAATCCACCCAGCAAAATCGATATGATCCAATCATCAGGGATTTGAGCATCAATATCGGACAATTGTTGTGTCAGGAACGTAATTTTGGATATGTAGCTTTCCATAGAATCGAAATTCTCTAACTTACAGTTAAAAAGTTCTCGCTGAATATGTATACGTCTTCCCCAACCTTTGTCTTCATACGCTTTCCGTAAGCTATTCCAGGCTTCTTTCGCAGTCTTCGCATTGTAAACGTGGGTAAAGCACTCTGGTTCTAACAACAAGCATATTGTCGTTCGTGCCTGCCGGTCTACGTCAGCATTTACTACATCTGTAGAAATTACTCCCCACCAGTTTTTATTCTCCAAGTAATTTCGCACCAGGAATTTCCAGTTTGGGTAGTCGGACGAATTTTTCAGCTTCTTAATACCACTTATGCCAACTTCAGCTGACATAATTGAGATTTCGTAAGTTTCACAAGCACACGATAAATATTCCACTCAATTAAAAATTATACTCTAGCATTTATGCTTCCGGGACCTGGGCCCATAACCTATTGGAATAATGATAAGAGCAGTGGTAGGATGGTAGAGTATATTCATTCGTGGACAATATTTTTACACGCAAGTTACAAAGTCCGGTTACTAAGTATCAGAACATAAACAGAAACCGTAACTATACTAATTTCAAATCAGTGACAGACATGTGTTAAATATGATTATTCTCACAGGCCAGTGCATACATAAATATGCAACCTCCAATAGTCTGGAATTTAGGCTGACCAATCCCTATTTTTTGCAATAATGGCGGTAGCCGCGACTTATGAATATACAAGATGAATTTTTTCAATGACACCTAGATTTCATGGTTTTCCCTTCATTTATTTTATCATGTTTTTTAGAGAGATTTGATCCGTATGATTGCCCCTATCGATTGATGTAAAAAAAGTACAGGATGTTTGTTTTTCGAACTTTAGTCGGTTCGATTCCCGTTTCAAGTGAATTTTCGAAAATATGTGAATGCAGATTTGTTTCTTTCTAAAAATAAAGTAATGTTTCCGTTGAATAACATTTGTTATCTCCAGTATTTTAATTACTTTCCCTCCAGGTAGCATTGAAAAGTTCCATCCTGTATATCTAAAAAGCCGACAACAACTGTCGGATAGTAAGCCACCAGACACGGGCCCCATATGGTCGGAGAATCCTACCTTTTCTATGGGGGATAAAGAACTTAACAGCCTGTTCTTCATACCCACATGGCATCACCTTCCGCCGACAAGTCTGTCTGAACATGGATAGCGTAGACGATAGGTCGTAGTACGGTGACGTAGCGTGTGTTACCGAGCTCATTGACGGCGAGGCTGTAGGTGCCACCGCAGTGCACGGAGCGCACGCCGCGCGACATCGACTCGAAGTACTTGATCATGCGCGGCACGCTCTCGTCCTTCTGCTCCGCGTGTCCCAGCCGCCCGAACCCACCGAAGCCCCAGCTGAAGGCGCGCTTGCGGGAGTCTATCGCCACCTGCCCCACATCACACACTCATTATTAATGGGAACGCTATACATTTCGTTTAAATGAAGGTAGATCACTGATTCTTGGTCTGTGTAATGTAATTTATAGGTATGTGATTGATGTGTTTGACTACTTTTTTGTCCTCTATAAAGGATCCTACTAATCGCCATAAACTGGACAAAAAAGTTGTTTGTCTATTGCAATCTTGTACACACAAAAATTCTGTCTGCGCTGCATCTTATGCATCTACTTCATCTGAAGGTTGGCCATCAATTTCGAATATTTCTCCTCGTCTTGTCTTAACTCATACACAAACGAAAATAATTTAGATTTGATTTATACGCATATTCACAAGATAGTCTGTCGCACTGCGTCGCCTTCTGGCTGTGTTAGGGCGCCACATTTAGCCCTCAGCCATTGGGCAAACAGCAGTCATGACCCAGCAGTGGCTAACTACTAACTATACTACTGGTTTAGTTGTGAACCGTGCCAGCTTAGAACAGTGTTCACTAACTCACCGTGTGGTTATTCCCGCAAGAGAAGTCAACGATCTCGACATCTTTGACGATGTTGATGTGGCCCTCCTTGGTCTTCTCGAAGAAATGCGCCACGTGCTTCGGAATGGTCTCGAAGTGGAACGAAAGCTTGGTCGACGTCACGAAGTATTTGCCGTCCGAGTTGTGCCCTGCAGGCGTCAGGCAATGCATTCAATACAGGGTGTAAACAGACACATCATGAAGTCATCAAACAAACATTCTGACATCATACTATGAAAATATTGCTGGGAAATTGTTGGGGTGAAAAATCACGTTTTACAGTAAAAACTGTTCGCACTGTGCCGCAATGTACTCAAAACATTGTGCTGGTGGATTGATTGAATAGTACGAGGGTCGTGAAGGTTTTTCAAGTAACAATCTTACATCCGAAACATGTATTAAAAAAAAGACCCCACGTAATTTATGTCACGTATGTCCCATATCGGCGCTGCGCTTTCTATAATCGTTGTGTTTTTAATTTTTAAACGCAGATGGTGCAAAAGACTGATTTTCTCGGAAAATATCTAGTTTTAACTCTAATTATCGCCATTGATTCACGTAGTTTAAAATTACTTTAGACATGATTAAAGCGTCTAATTCCACTAACAAAACTATCTAAGTGACGCTTGACCTTTTTATTTTCTTGTCTAAAATCACGTTTTACGAAAGTTTGTAGAATTTCATGAAAACCATTCAAGACATTGTGCTGATGGGTGCCTTAAACAATATAGGTGTCAAGGAGTAATTGAAAGTTACAACAGTACGAGACACACAGTTTGGGCCCTATCAGAATACGTGACGTTTTTTTTAATGTTACAGCATCATGCTGAGATAGGAGCCTTTTGGTCTCGCACAGGACGAGTTTCGTTTCTTTTAATTTTTTAATAAAAAAATTTCTGTGTAACTTTTATACTCATAATAATAATAATAATAATATATGTTTATTTTCTCATCACAAACGTTACATTGAACATGAATTATATAATCTAAGAACACAGGGTAAACATTTGTGAGAGACTGGTGCCCGAAATAGGTATACAATACCTGTGTTACGGGTCACCAGGCCCCCAAGACTTAAAGGTATAAAACCAATTTAGATTAATAACCTAACAACTAATGCGTGATGATTTAACTTAAATACGGAACTTGGTACAGAACATTAAAAAAATAAAATAAAAGTAAGACAAATAATAATTACTCTAGTAGGACATACTGTATGTGTGATTTATGTGTGTGAAATAGTGTGTGTTTATGTTGTATATATGTTTAGCGGATTGGAACCAATAGACTTTCAGTTGTCTGATAGTCTAGATTTTTTAACCACTCACTGATAGCCAACTTACAGACTGTTCTTCGTAGCGGGTAAATTGAAAGTGTAGTGTTGATTTTGTTATACAAATATCCTCCAAGAAAACAGTAAAATCTTTGGGAGAGAAAAGTGCGATAAAAGCTTGTAGGACAGACATTACCTTTCTTACGCTTGTCTTTGTTAAGATTCGGGTCATACACTAATTGCTTATGTTTTTTGGAGACTATGGAAAGTATGAAACTCTGCCTGACTGTTAGAACATCCCAACGTTTATAAAGGTCGGCTGTTGGGTAACGAAAAGGAAGTCCAGCTCCTACCTTGAGAATAGCTCTCTGTGCTCTTTCAACCTCGAGAAGGTGAACTTTGCTTGCTCCTCCCCAAGAGGTAATGCAATAATTCACTATTGACTGGCAGAGTGCTGAGTAGACCGTTTTAGTAGTCCTACGATCAGCAACATGTCTCAATGTCCTAAAAATGTAGATCAGCTTACGAATCCTGGTAACGAGTATGTCGATGTGAGGCTTAAATGTTAGTGTTTGGTCGATGTAGACTCCGAGATATCTAATGACCTCCGTATTTTGAAGAGGTGAACAAAGGCATGAGGTACTGGACAAAGAACAAGTGTGAGCCTTGATACTAAGAGTTGGAGGTGGAAGAAGATTTCTCCTGAGCGCAAAAGCAACGTATTTGGTTTTTGATAGATTTAGTGTCAAAACATTATGTTTAAGCCATTGACAAACCTCATTGAAACCACGTTGAGCACTTTGAAAAACTTCCTCCCAATTGTTACCACTAAAAAATAGCGCAGTATCATCGGCAAAGGATATTAGTTGTCCGTTTTTAAGGTGGAGCTGAAGCAAGTCATTAATATAGACAAGGAAGAGGCTAGGACCCAAGACACTGCCCTGTGGCACGCCATAATGAACAGGAAGTTCATCACTTAACCAGTTGTCTATTTTCACTCGCTGCTTCCTACTACTTAAAAAATCTCTGAGCAGTTGTAATGGCAGGCCTCTAACTCCTATTCTCTCGAGTTTTTGCAATAGCAATGAAATAGGAACCGTGTCAAAGGCCTTGGCTAGGTCTAGAAATACTGTTACACACTTTCTCTTACTATCAAGGTTAGTAACAATATGGTTAGTGAGCTCATGCACAGCGTCATCAGTCGACTTACCTGATCGAAACCCAAATTGCTCAGGTGCTAGGAGGGTATTTGTCTCCAGAAAGTTCATGAGGCGTTTATTAATAAGGCGTTCCAGGACTTTGGACATCGTAGGCAGGATCGAGATAGGCCTGTAATTTGATATGCAGTCTTTGTCTCCTCCTTTATGGATAGGTTTAACAAGGGCTATCTTCAAAGCTAGTGGAAAGGTACCAGTAGTAAAGGCCAAGTTGCAGATGTGAGTTAGTGGAACTGCAAGCTGTTTTACGTAGCGTTTTAGGATTTTGCCCGAAATCTGATCCACTCCAACTGCCGCTCCTTCCCTCAAGTCCATTATGAGATTTTCAATCTCATTTTCATCAGTAGGGAGTAGGACAAGAGAGTTAGATGATATAGTAGCAGAAATTTGGTAGCTATTTGACAGATGAGCATTACTAATAATTTCTTCCGCCAGCCTCTGTCCGACACCTGTAAAATATTTATTAGCATCATCAACACTGCTTTTCGGATTATGCGTATTGATCAGGGCCGGAGAATGGTCAGATTTTTTGGAAGTATTACAGATACTTTTGATAACATCCCACAGCTTTTTACTATTATTTTTGGAGTTTTCGATTTCCTGTCTCTCATAAATTCTCTTCTGCTTCTTAATGAGAGTGTTGCAAAAGTTTCGGTATCTTTTGTACGTTAAATTAAGTTCTTCATCATGGGGATTCTTTTTCAGTTTTTTGTGCAGATTATCTCTATTACGCATGCATCGTAATAAACCAGTAGTAATCCATGGTTTATTTATTCTTTTCCTATTAGCCAATTTCACCACATGCGAGTTGTCTTGAATGGCCTTGTCTAGTTGGAAAATAAGTAAGTCAGTAGCATCATTGGCATCACTGCAGTCAAGTATAGGTTTAAAATTTATTTCCTTAATAGTTTTGTCTAATTCAGCAAAATTGATACATCGAAGCGTAGAAGAAGGATGGTTGAGTTTTGTATGTAGGTTGATAGCAATGCCAACACTTTCGTGATCCGTGACTGAAGATTCAACAACAAAGCAGGTGGCTTCTAATTTCGTTTTAATCATAATATGATCTAGACAAGTGAGGCCATGAGTGGGTGTTGTATGAGCGGGAAGTATAGAGTGACTAGCCAAGATGTTGAGGTATTCAAAGGAGCGCTTATCCGTAGTGTTAGGAGTAATGTCAATATTGATGTCACCACAGATGATGATGTTTTTATAGTTGGATAACTTTCTAAGCATCGCTTCCAATGAATCACAGAAGGCACTTGTGTTACGCTGACCAGGAGGGCGGTAGATGCCGATAACACATACATCAGGGTTCAATTTTATTATAAGGCAATTAGCATCAGTCAAATTCGGTTCCTCTACTGAAGCCTTATAACTGTTTTTATGATAGATGACAACACCTTCATTTTGTGTTTTATTGGCCGTCGTAGAAGTACAAATATAACCCTCTAGGTCTGGGACGAATTGGGTAGATTTAAGCCAGCACTCCGTCAAAATGAGTAAATCCCACTCAGTGTCTGCTCGAGTCAATAATGTATTAAAACTAGGCATATTACATTTTATGCTCCTCATGTTTTGTGTAAGAATTTTTAGTGAGCTGTTTGGAGCAGGAATTATGGATTTAATATCTTCTACCGCGCACGTCAGAGAATTGGCCACTACTAAGGAATCGAGACTCTGATGAATGGATTCAATACCAATGTTATCGAATTTTAAAAAAGATTGTCTTAATAGTAAACTTTAAGGACATGAGATGTACAAAAGATACATCGAGCTGAATACAAAAGATAAGTGTAAAACGGTTCCAGCGCTTGTAAATGGTATATTTATATGTATTTAGTAATAGAGTAATAATTATTGGTAAGTATTCGTGTTTGATGAGAGTATGTCCATAAGTAATTAAAATAAATATTAGAAAAAACATGCAAAAAATAATTTTGTTTGAGGATAATATTCCCGAGAGTGTAACTTTGTATTCCTTGGTTCTTATCCCCACTAAGTCAACATAATCACACAATGTACGAGCAAGTACGACTATAACTATTATATGTGAAAGCTGTGTATAGTTACTGCGTGAGGTATTGGAAATACAATGTACTATAATTATTGAGAATACGATGACTTGAAAGAACATCGTTAATACATGACTAATGGGTACAATGCACATAAAACATAAAAATAATAATGATAATATAAACAAATGATGGTTTAAAGCTAGTCACATTACAATTTTGAGAATGTCACTTTCTTCTTGTATACGTATAGGGGGCTGACCCTCCTCTTTCTTCACGTATACCTTGCCGTAGGACGTCCAGGTAGCTGAGAGTTTTTTGGTTTTGACATATCCCCTTGTCATGTAGTATAGACGTTGAGCTTTAGTGGTAAGGCACTCTGATATGAACATTGGTTTGGTTGGTCCAGGTAATTTTATAAGGGATGTATTTAGTTGGGGCTTCTTTGCTTCGCGCTGCGATTTATTAAACTTCTTCGATGTGAACACCATTGCTTCTTTCCTTGTTACGGAAGTGAAATCAACAATAATTGCCTCAGACTTAGTTCGGTAAATATCTCTGATTTCCAGGTCCTGGATAGAAGTTTCCAATCCAACAACCAAGCCGATATCTTTGATAATGTTGGTCAAATCCTTTTTGTGTTCGTTATTTTGTTTTGGTATATTTCTTATCTCAACGGTAGTGGAACGGGCATTATTCTCAAAATACTCTAATTTATTTTCCAAGGTCTTAATGCGGGTTTTGTAATCAGTGTTTTCTTGAACTAGACAATCGATTTTAGATAGTAATTCGTCATATTTGCCCGACATAAATTGAACTGATTTGTGCATTTCATCATTCTGTTGTGTTATAGTAATCACAGAAGCTGTCAACGATTCGAATTTGAGATCTATTTGCTCTTTGAGCTCAGAGAACATCGATTTTATGCCATCATCAGGTGTATTAGTTTGGACACAAAACTCATTGAAGTTACGCTTATATCGCTTTGTAACGTTCTCCAAGGTATCATCGTTTACAATTTTATTGATGGCAGAGTCTGATCCATAATGTGTAGTTGGCGACTTTATTGGTAAAGTCGATTTACTCGGCGAACGTTGAACCATCGCCATAGCGATAAGAAATAAAATTCTAAAATCCTAAAAGTAGTTTTGCCGTGGAGCGGATTCGAACTCGAGTCTCGCTGCGCTGCAGTCGGCGTCGCACCTTCACACGCTACTTCGGTAGTTGAGTAGAGGTCGAATTGATCGTGTAGTATGTAGAGTACACGGTATTTTGTCAAAGGAAGATTGGAGACAAAATTTATTTGAAGGTAGATGACTGTCACTCACAAATATTTTCACTTTAACACATATATTTTGGTTTTTGATATGCAATATAATGCTCACTTGCACTGATTGTTTAAGCGTGATTTTGATAACTTCCAATCAAGCTTCGGTTTAGTTCACTTTGAAACAGAATTCGTGAGGTAAACTTTAATAAAACCACTTTTTTATAATTAATTTTGTGGAGCTACCGAAAACACGACCGTTCGCTACTGAGTCAGCGGGGGGGGGGATACTGATACTTTTGATGTATTTTGTCGTTTTTGTACGTTTAACTTGTACGTCTTTATAAACTTATGAAAAAGTTGTTACTAGTAAAAGTTGTCTGCAACCAGAAGGTTCACAGGAGGTCCAGAGCGAATAAATGATCGCAATGATGGGGAGAACAAGTGCCATTTCGCTTCGTTACACCATGATAATTTGTCTTACCAAGCTGGCCGTATTCGGGCAGTCCAAACGAGTGCAGGGCTCCATTGCAGTCCAGGATCATGGAGAACTCTGCGCCGCAGCCCACCTTCACCACAGGAGCACCGCTGGAAATAGTTACACCGAGCTTACTCCTGTCACTGTGCTAAATGTACGCGAAAACGTATCTTAGCCATAGCACGAGTGAATTCGCAGCGCCCTTCTGGTAACAGGGACCGAGACACGAAGGTGGCCCGAAACAATGTATAGAAAAACGTGGCAAGGACGATAATATCGCCGCGAGGCGGACCCTAACAACATAATATGTTCGGCTGGTTGAGAACTAACGGCCGAATTTGAGAGGCGTCCAGCCATTAAAAATTTAAGTATACTCAAAAGTGACATTTGGCCATACGAAAGGACACAATTTTTTGTGGGCCCACCGGGGTTGTTGAATTTATTATTCAGATTACACCAAAAAACAGTAACCATTTTACTATAGTATAAAACGAAATATTACATAAAAACGAAACCGAAATCTTAAAATCACAATAAATAAGCTATGTTATGATATTTTTTGCGAGTTAAATACTTACGTGAATAGGGTCTTTGTTTTTCTGTTTCCTAAAAAAAGTACGGTACCTTACCCATTGGTAATCATATATAAATAACTGCTATAATTATAATAGAATCAGAACAGAATATTATACAAATAAATATTATCCAACTGTAAGCATTTTTAATGCTATTTTTAAAGGTTTAAACTAAAATCGCATAGATGGTTTAAACAATCAACAACGTGGCACGGAACGTTATAAATCCACTTTTTTAGTGGTTGACAGACAACTTTATTATTATGTTTTTGCAGATTTTACGCATTTATTCCGGTTAGACATAGCTTGGCTAATTTAACCACTGTAATCTAGAGATCATAAGGAAGAAATCAATGTATGTTTCATTATGAAATGCTAATTTATGTGGGTGGACTAATCACGGAACAAAAAAAAAATCTCCGGCAGCAAATGCAAACGTAAGCAAGCAGCCCTTAAATATTTGAGTGACGTTTCAGTATTCGTGGGTGAGAGACACAGACGACAAGGTACCTGTACCGCACGCGCGTCGGCTTCAGCACTTGCGGTGTAGTGTTCCCGATGCCGCACTGACCGCACTTGTTGTCGCCGCACGCGTACACCGTGCCGGTATCTGCAACACACAACATCCCCACATTTTAGCACAAACAAACATTCCTCTGCTGGAACACTAGAACTGAATTCTCTTTATTATATCACTAACTGATGCCCGCGGCTTTGCTCTATCCATTGGTGAAAACAGCATGGAAATCGGTGCAGTAGTTTATGAGTTCGCGAACAGACAAACACGCAGCGGAGGACTGGATGCGAATCGCACGGGACCGGTCAATATGGCTACACTTGGAGGAGCCATATGTCCAGTAGTGGACGTCTTTCGGCTGAAATGATGATGATCATGATGATCATCTGCATAGCTGTTTCCCAACCATGTTAGGGTCGGCTTCCAGTCTAGCCGGATACAGCTGAATACTAGTATTTTACATGGAGCGACTGCCTATCCGACTTCCACAACCCAGTCGGGTTACCCTTATGGGGTAATACAATACTCCTTGGTAAGGTTATTTAGGTACAAGCTGCTCCCAGCAGTTACCTGTGACGAAGAGCGTGTGGTGCCTGCCCACGGCCGCGTGGATGATGTTCTTGCCACGCAGCGCCGGCACCAGCTCGGGCACGTTGCGCGTCACTGTGTCGCCGAATCCCAGCTGTCCGGAGGAGTTGCGACCTATGCCAAAACTCTTTTATAACATCAATTTATGACGTTTGTGTCGGGTAGGCAGATGTTACACCACAACTCTTCTCGGAAATAAACGTTCACCATCATTATCTGCGTAGCCTTTTCCCAATTATGTTGGGGTCGGCTTCCAGTCTAACAGGATGCAGCAGAATACCGGTATTGTACTTGAAGCGACTACCTATCTGACCTCCATAACCCAGTTGGTATTGGGTAATACGATACCCCGTGGTAAGACTGGTTAACAGACTTTTTGGGCCACTGACCGAGACTAACAACTGTCAAAGATCTACAATCTGCTTTCCGAGGAATGGTGGAAACATGGAAACATGTTCATCAAATACATTCAATAAGCTGTTTTTTCTTTCAACTATCATAGAAGATTTTCGATGTGGGTAGGTTTGGAATGATGTACTGCGTACCCGTTTCTGCTTCGGCGTCACTTCTACCTACTATGCCCATTTTCGAGGGTCAACCAGGAGTACTTAATATACATACAGCGTCACAGTCACGTGTGGTCACATTTAAGGATGTGGTACAAAGCCTCAAACTGAACTAAAATAGTTCAGTTTGACCACGGAACCTAAAAAAATATTCAGTTATCCCAAACAAAATTTCTATATATCGACTTGCCCCAATTTTTTATTTGGCGCACATACAAAATTCGTCCCGCGGTGAAAGTTAACAACGATTTTGTATGAGACATGTACGCATCCGTTCACCAGGACGCGCGAGTACGCGTCTCATATAAAATCGTTGTGTTCGGTGGGCATACGCTGAATAGAGCTGAATAAGTGTGAGTAGTACGTCATAAGCAATCAATAATTTAAGAGACAGATAGTGGTGTCGATTCTGTTGTGCACAAACTAAACTTAATTTAGACTATTGCTATCTTTTACTAAAAGGCAGTGCGAGAAAAGGACGGCTATAGCTATGCACTAAGTTAGAGATGTCAAACTTGTTTATGCCTTGCGCATCACCGTGTTTTTAGTCGACATGTTTTTACGTGCACCCTTCATTTGTATGGAAGATATTAGTTCGAATTAAATTTGACAGCTCTAAATTACGTCCGTCTCTTTCTCGTTTTATTAGTGAGAAAAAGATAGTAATAGCCTAAATTAAGGTTAGTTTGTGCACAACAGAATCGACACCAGTACCTCGTTTTCATGTAGCCTCGGCTTAAAGACAAAAAACAAAAGGAACTTACCAAAAGTATAGACCTCGCCGTCTTCGTCCACGAGCACCGAGTGGCCGGCCGAGCAGCTGCTAGCGATGAAGCGGTACTGCAAACCACAACGTTACACCTCTTACTGGCACCTCAACACAGCGCATTTCTTTATTTTACACAAATTAACTATCAAGATAATTGAAGCAGTAAAAGTTGATGACCGCTTACCTTGCGGTCAGTGAACTTGTGGAATGTGTACAAGTTGGGATGCGTCCTCTTGGTGGGGTTGTTGTCGCGGCGAGCCACCAGGTCCCACGACACCAGCCCGGCGATCATCAGCACACCCGGAGTCTTGTACAGAGCTCGCAGGACTTCCTACAAATCATTGTATAACATAATGAGCACGAGCAGTAATAAATAAATATTGCTGGACATTAACACACAGTGCCACCTAGTGTCACACTAAGCAAAGCTTGTGTCGTGGACACTAGATAGTTGATATCCTTAATATCCTACTAATATTATAAATGTGAATGTAAGTTTGTTTGTTACGCTTTCACACGAAAACTACTCAACCGATCATCATGAAACTTTGTACACATACTCTTGGAGGTATTAGAAGTAACTTAGGATACATTTTATTAAAATCGTTGTTTTTATTTTTTTATTATTCTTTTGAGTTTTTTTTTACAGGGTATATTGTAGTTATTTATTTTGGACCATTGACATTTATTTCTGACTAGCTTCTGCCAGCGGCTTTGCCCGCGTGAAGTTTCAAAATTGGGGTTGAGTGAGAATATTATAAACGTAAGAGTAAACAAATATAATAATAACAAATCTCCGAACTGCTAAGCTATCGGGAGTTACACGTGTTATTGTGAGTCAACTATAAAAGATAGACATATGCTGTCTTGGGATATTTTTTATATAATTTTATGTGGAATATTTCCGCTATACATGATTTCTATGTAGCTTTAACCATTAAGGCTGCACACGCGACGGAAGCTAAAAAAACCAAATAACTTCTCCCGTTTTCCCAACATTTCCTTTCACTGCTCTGCTCCTATTAATGGTAGCGTGATGAAAAGTATACTATTACCTGCTCAGGAGTATGTAGAATAATTGTACCAAGTTTCGTTAAAATCCGTCGAGTAGTTTTTTTTTCTATAAATAACATACAGACAGACAGACAGACAGACAGACAGACAGACAAAAATTTTACTGATTGCATTTTTGGCATCAGTATCGATCACTAATCACCCCCCGATAGTTATTTTGTAAATATATTTCATGTACAGAATTGACCTCTCTACAGATTTATTATAAGTATAGATAGAAGATATATTTGTTTTTAAATTAACTTTATTTATTTATTAACTAGCTTCTGCCAGCGGCTTCGCCCGCGTGAAGTTTGATTATTATCCCATGGGATCTTACTACCGGAATGACTTTGAACATACTTACTAAAATGTATCCTATGTTTTATGTGGGTCATAGCGTGATGATATAAACGTAAGAGTAAACAAATATAATAATAACAAATCTCCGAACTGCTAAGCTATCGGGAGTTACACGTGTTATTGTGAGTCAACTATAAAAGATAGACATATGCTGTCTTGGGATATTTTTTATATAATTTTATGTGGAATATTTCCGTTATACATGATTTCTATGTAGCTTTAACCATTAAGGCTGCACACGCGACGGAAGCTAAAAAAACCAAGTAACTTCTCCCGTTTTCCCAACATTTCCTTTCACTGCTCTGCTTCTATTAATGGTAGCGTGATGAAAAGTATACTATTACCTGCTCAGAAGTATGTAGAATAATTGTACCAAGTTTCGTTAAAATCCGTCGAGTAGTTTTTTTTTCTATAAATAACATACAGACAGACAGACAGACAGACAGACAGACAGACAAAAATTTTACTGATTGCATTTTTGGCATCAGTATCGATCACTAATCACCCCCCGATAGTTATTTTGTAAATATATTTCATGTACAGAATTGACCTCTCTACAGATTTATTATAAGTATAGAAGATAGATATAGATGAATCAGCTGACTGTAAAATTAACAAAGTTTTGTATATTATTGTTTTGTGTCTATGGGTCAATGACCTGTTTTTTTATTATTATTATTTATTAAAAAAAAATCTAACCCTCACTCGCAGACGAAGTTACGCGGGTCAGCTAATACTACATTTATACTTTTTTGTTTGTAAATACATAGTTATTATACATATAAATAAACATCCACAACTCGGAAACAAATGTTAATGCTCATCACACAAACATTTGCCCCAACCGGGATTCGAACCCTTCCTTTTTTTTCGTTTTTTTTTTTTACATTCATATGTGGATGGGTAAAAGAGTAGAGAAAGACCAAAGAAACGATGAATGGACTGTGTAAAAGGTGTCTGATGAGATTATGAGTAATAGAGAACTATGGAAAAGACATGCTGCCCCGACCCTAAATGAATCGGAATAAGGGTAAGAGAGAATGATGATATTAGTTTCATAAACAACCGCTATAAAGTAGCTGTAGACTTGATTATTGTCAGAGTCGAACGTACCCCGTATAAGAGAACCCCGAAAGCATCCCGAACGACTTGAGTTGAGGCGATGCTAAGCCCGGTGCTTATAACAACAGCGCGTTTATGTTAAGGGGGAAGGATGATTTTCTGCGTTACCTCGGGTAAGCGTACAGTGGGCTCTTCCAGCATGGGCGAGGGGCTGCGCTGCGGCTGCTCCTCCTGGGGCTGCTCCTCCACAGGCGAGTCTTCGCTCTCCTCATCCTCCGACACGTGCTTCTTGGGCTTGCGGTGTTTGTTGTGGCGGCTGTTGCGCGGCGCTGCGTGCCTGTACGGCAAGAGCTTGTTGTCTTTTGTCATGCTGCCCCTGGGAACTAGGTAATACAGGCCGCATTTCAAATCAACCACTGCCACATAGGATGTGCGAGTGCTAAGAGAACGACGGAAGAGAGTGCACCAGTGTTTGCGCACACACTATTGAACTGAAGCATCTCCCACGGCCAGTGATGCCAGATCTACTGATTTAGCAGTAGATTAGATCTACCTGATTTGAAAAAAATCTAATGATCTACTGCCTTGATTGATATTATTTAAAAAATCTACCTGCTTTTTCCAAATCAGATCGGATCATCTAGTTATTGTAGTCTCGTCGTGTGACCTAGCATAAAGGCCTATATAACATGACATTTATTCATCAAGTTTCGTGAACTCGCGGTATTTTTTATCTGTACAGTGTGCAATACCGACCAATTTCTAACAGTCCCAGTCACAATGCATTAAAACTGTGAAAGTTCTGTAGTTGCCCATTTCATAGCTTAGATCTCTATGGAGAAGAACTGGCAAGAAACTCCTTAGACACTCTTTTATGTCAAATAAGTCATGGCAAATAAAAGAGAAGCATCGACTCCTTCCACTTTACCTCATGTGGGTTATGACTTTGTTTTAATGAATAATTTCTTTTAACATAATGTTTAATTCAAGAAAATAATTATAATTAACAACATTTTCGACATTGTATAATAATTCTTACTTATTGTTAATTTAATTTTTTATTTTTTTGTATTTTTATTAATTTTGTTTTGTATTTAAATTTGATACTTTTTGCTGTGCCACAGGGTCCATAATTGTACCTAGCTATAAGCCTATTATAAGATCTGTAAAACTAACATTATGGAATGCAAATAAAGATATGAATATGAATATGACTTTTTTAATCTACTGAGTTTTCCTCCGATTTACTGCTAAAACTTTAATTTTTCTACTGATTTCTTCAGATTCCATCTGGCAAACTAAAACAGGGCGGAGTGCGAAAGCACCTTTTGTTTAATAACTATTCAAACGTAGTCGTATTATTTCGTATTAGAATTTCGTGTGTTCAGTTTAAGATCACGCCATGTGTTTTTATCATATGAATAGTGATCCTGTCACCGTAAAATTTTCAAACACGTTTGATTGTAATATTACTAGAGAGATTGTAAACTCTCGAAAGATTGTCAAACGAACATATTGCCGAAAAATAATGCGATACGTTGTTATGTAACGCATTATTTTTCGGTAGATTGTTATCGAAATTAAACTGTAATATTGTGAAATATATGCGATGGAAGTCAACTAACAAAGTACAGGAGGGGGAGAAAAGGAGGGGTCCCCCTTGCCCCATGGTACCACTCTCATGAAAAGATAATGTACCATTCATGAGAAATACAGATTAATATACCCTAACCTCAAAACACTTTATACTCCCCTAAAAAGCATAGACGACGGAGCCCCGCTACTAATTTACCTAACGTGGGGGTGCCCCAAGTCCCGATTATGGCGGCAGAGATACTTCCGTTGCATGCTTTTCACAATATTACGGTTTCACTTCGATAGATTACAACCTACCGAAAAATAAAGCGTTATATTGTAAGCAGTAGGTATGTTCAGTTGACAATATTTCGAGAGTTTACAATCTCGCTAGAGTGATTACAATCTAACGTGTTTAGACAATTTTACGGTGACAGTCCCGTCATTTTGATATCAAAATAGCGGGACCACGTTCTTTGTAGAATATTTTAAAATGTTATTGGTGTAAAATTTGACTGTGAAAGTATGAAATAGTAGAAATATTTTATTATATCTTATTCACATGATATTCGCAAAACCTGGCGTGGTCCCGTTATTTTGACGTTCATTAAATAAAACTGTTTAATTAGTTAATTCAATTTTACTAACTTCCTTGAAATTAAGCAAAATCAAGTCTTATTCCGATCTCCGCTCATGAGCCATAAATTGTCTGATCTGATAACTTTTCTCCAAATAAAATATATCGCTGTGTCAATTTTTTTTTGTGTCAATCCTGAAGTGCGAATCAAAATCGCAAGTATTTATCACAACAAAGTATCTTTCTGAAGGTCATAGTTTACATCGTTTCCCTGATAGCATATTTAAAATAAATCTAAATACATGAATAAAAAAATCACACTGAACTTGAAAAGACTACTTACGTTCACATTCAGAAAAACTGACCTATATTTTATACAGTAGGTAACTCCGACGATTTACTAATGATTATCTTATACTAATATAAAAATCTATTTTTACACTGGTGAATAACGGAAAAAGCAGCTGCTCCAACGTTCTAGTGCATTCAATAATTCAGAGTTCTAGATAGTCGTAGAACCCGTTCGTGTAAAACACAGGGTGAATCATTCCTGTTACTTATTCTATTGATCGCAGTTCGCGGAAAGTTGAATTACCTGCCTTGAAACGATATTAATAGAAGTTTTGAAAAACTTTTGCTCTCATCCAGAACCTACATGTTACTTTTATTATATTTTGTACACGTACGGGCGCTATCCACTGGTTAGGCGAAGATTTTTTTTTCTACAAATCATTACCGTATTTTCTTTAGAGTATTACTGGCGTCGAAATTCAGGAGGCGAGTTAGGCCACCGTAAAATTGTAAAAACCGTTACATTGTAATCTGTCTAGCGAGACTGTAAACTGTCGAAATATTTTCACCTAAACATAGGTACTCCTTACGACATGACGCATTATTTTTCGGTAAATTGTAATCTGTCGAAGTGAAATCGTGAAATGTAGTGAATCGCATGTCGATGCATGCGGTCAAATAATCTCTGCCCCCATAATCAAGACTTGATTGTTTTCCTTTCATTTAATTTAATATGTTTGCTAGACATTTGAACTATATGATTGACCCTATCGATTGATGTCAAAAAAGTAAGTACAGGATGTTATTTTCTCAAACTTTAGTTGGTTCGATGCCCGAGGGTGGCAAACGAATTTTCGAAAATGTGTGAATGGAGATTAGTTTCCTTTTAAAAATAAATGAATATTTGCATCTCTAGTATTTGGAGTATTTACCCTCCACGTTGAAAAATTCCATCCTATATTTAATTTTCTCGCCGAGAGTATGTCGCCAGTTCGGAAAAGACTTTCGGTAGGATAGGTACCTCATCTTCTTAAAATACATTAGTTTTATCAGAGCACGTTGGGTTTGCTCAAGGTATAGTACATTTTGATACAAGTGGAGAAAGTTTGTTATTGTAGTTGAAGGCGGTATTAACACACGAGCCGTAAGGCTAGGGTGTTTTTGAGCCGAGAACTGCAATGACAAATGTCCACGTGTATCAAACGACGTTTTTCAATACACTTTTGAAGAAATGAAATATATATTTCATGACACTGGGTCATGAACTATTACGAGACTATGATTTAATTTTATTTTTCGCGCTTTGCTTTTGCCAGGTTGAAGGATAACCAAAGGTAAGAAGCTATTATACAGCCTAATATAAAAAAATGTTTTTATTTTATGTAAGTATTTTTGAATTTAGAACACAAATAGGTAAATGTCAATTTGTTTATAAAAGAAAATATTAGGTTTAAAGAATCGTGTTTATCTATAATATTATACACAATTGGCATACCGACGACCCAAATGGCATAGTGGTAGTGACGCTGCTTTACGTTCTTTGGGTCCTGGGTTCGAATTCCGGTAGGAGCAAATGTTTGTGTAATGGGCATGGACATTTGTTTCCGAGTCATGGATGTTTATATGTATAACAAGTACTTATGTATGTAGTACAAACAAAAAGTATATATATATGTAGTATATCAACTGATTTGGTGTCCACGACACAAGCCTTGCTTAGTGTGGCACTAGATGGTGCTGTGTGTGTCCAGCGATATTTATTGATTTAATTTGAATTTTCAAAAAATGATTACTTACGCCGCCGTAAAGACGTAGATCGCTTATCTATATTTATAAAAATGAAACCCGTTTTCCGTTGTCACGACATAGCATGAAAACGGCTTGACCGATTTGGCTGATTCTTTTTTTGTTGTGTTTGTTATTGTCAGGAGAAGGTTCTTATGAAAAAAAAAATGTAGTAGTAGGTAGTTTTTCCCTCTTATGTGACGCAGACGAAGTTGCGTGGGTCAGCTAGTCCGAAATAAAATAAAAAAACATTCACCTCTGACTCTATACTCAGGTGTGAATGTTTTTTTTAATTATGCATTGACCAGTTTGGATTAAGTATAGGTATAGTTATCTGTGGCAATTTTACTTTCTGCACATGAGTAGAAAAAACAAGAAAAGCGCACGTGTGTGAAATACACTGCATTTTGATCCTAATAGTAGTGCGAAAAGAACCAGTTTTCGAGAAAGTGTATTGAAAATTTTATTTAGTCTAATAAATGTTGTCTTAGTCGCTCCTCCCTTTATGTGGATGCAGTACACTAAGACAGATTGTACCAAAGCCAAGTATTTTTTTTTTTTTTGTAAGATACTTAGTTGTTTTTTAGGTTATGATTTATACCCTAATGGAAAGTAATTAAACATCTTTCCGAAATTAAGATTTGGTGCAATTTATTAAGCCGGTAGATCAACTAATACAGGGTGGAAAATGTGCATTTACCAATCGACACAGGATCCGTGTGGTTGATAGGCCTTCCTCAACTAAGATGCTTATGCCTTTTTTTGCCAGATGGGAAATCATCAAATGATCCTCCCGCTCTGGGCGGAGCGAGAGGGAGTGTCACTTTTACCGACTTAAACCCATCCATGTTTCTTCCTTGCCCTTTATGTTTCGGGGCCACGGTATCTCTTTCGAACAGTCCCGCAGCCAAGATGCCTGTGTCGCAAATTTGGGAGCAAGCTGATCCATCATCACACATATTCAATTTGATCCTTTACTAGTTCTGCATTGCCTGATACTACTACCAAGTACTGCGACGCTAGGTTGCAAATTTAAGATACTTAACAATAAATCAGAAATGCATTGTACTGTTTGACACGATCTATTTGCAAATTGTTCCGACAATTGGCCACAATTGCCCATAAGTGACAAATTGGTAGGCTACCTATTATATGCACTGTGCACCCCATTTCCGTGCACAGAACTGCTCTGCAACCTACAACAACAAAACGTGACGCATGACAGATAGCCGAAGATCTTTTGTGCGATCATAACTGCGATTTAAATTATATGTTACGAGTTGCTGGCGAAGGCCAAAGAAACGATTGTGTGCAATGATATGGATAGAAAACTACCTACTGAGAGGCTTTTAGGGATATATGGAGACAAAAGACATGCTGCTGTGACCCCAAAATAAACCGGGATAGCGGGTGTAGGGGTGATGATATGGTGGCGAAGAGGCCAAAAATCACATAATTAAAAAACTCAACTGTGTAAAAAAAATTAATAACTTTAAATAAACAATGAAAAGAAAAAAGTTCAATAATAAACTCTAATACGGAACATTATTTACTGCAACAGTCGGGACCCACTGGATTAATGTTTTTTACGCAGTCGAGTTTTTTATTTTTTTATTTTATTTTACCCTTTTCAGTTAGGCAATAGGAGATCGTAGCAAAATAATAACAGCCGCTCGGGTCAATCTTTAGGTTAAGCCGTGCTTGCCTAGTTTGATTTGTGGATGGGCCTCGGATAGCACAGTTGGACCTGGCTGTCATTTGTCCATCTTTGACAGTCTTTACAGTTAGTCAGTGGCCCAAAAAAGTCTGGACACCAGTCTATTACCAAAAAGTATCGTATTACCCAGTATTAACTGGGTTGTGGAGGTCAGATAGGCAGTCGCTCCGTGTAAAATACTGGTATTCAGCTGCATCCAGTTAGACTGGAAGCCGAAAAGCTGAAGCCGAAGTTGGGAAAAGGCTAGGCAGATGTTAATGAGTTAGGCAGTATAACATTTTGAAATCCAATTCTTTTTTTAATTAAATTAAATTTCGTACCCATATTGCAGTATCCAACCAAACAAAAAAAAACTTTATTTTTATTTTTCAATAGTCTATGTTACCCAGGGTAACCCAAGGATTCCACGTATATGAACGATACCACGTACATGGAAACCGGTTTAGGCGTTTAGAAGTTATGGTGGAATAAAGAAACTCACAAACATACATGAACCCTGAAACTCATTTTTCTGACACTCATTTTGGGGCAGTCGTGTTATAACTGGAATTCGTTGGATGCGAGTCGCACGGGACCGGTCAATGTGGCGACACTTGGGGGAGCCCTTTCTCCAGCAGAGAAATGATGATGATGATGTGCAATAATCAACATACGACGACATCCTTGTATTAATTGTAATCACGTTCTCGAAAACGGGTCTCACGATTTCGACGAAAGTTGCTTAACCCATAATCATAAATGGTTTACGAAGACAAAAATCGATCTAGCTAGCTCTTATATCTGGGAAAATTCGTTTTCTATTCTATTTTCATCTGAACAGAGCTCAGTCGCTCAGGTACTAGATACTAAGAAAGTTATTATGAAGCAATCTGGGCCTAGTCACAAATTTGTATGAAAAATAATATTATATTCCTATTCCTTTTATACCCCATACGCACTTTGACGTGGAGTTGCTGCCATCGTCAGCCCTTTTACAATACAATACTTTTATACCGTTTCCCTGAAAAAGTATTGTACAACATTTAAAAATAACTAACTTTTGCTTTGCCTTTACTGTAAGTAATGAAGCCTATCAAAAATTGTGAAACGCAAAACTTATGCATGCACAAAATTAAAAGAAAGTCGTATTCTTTTTCTTCTAACTTGTAAGTAACTAGCCCACTCTGAAATTGGGAAACCCTAAACTTTACGATTCTCAATAATTTTGTAAAAACTTTCATATTTTTGACCAACTTTTGTATGTGATCTAATCGATTTTTAATATTTGCATGAGTATGTACTCATGAATCTTTTTTCATGGCACCAGGATAGTGTGCGAAGATTTTTGCACTAAGTGTAGCACAGTGCTAAAGGCGAAAATTGTAACCTTGATGGCTTATATCTTGTGAGGGTCTAGAAGATTTTCTCTCATACAATACTTGTTTGCATGGATGTCAGCTATTGATTAATAATAAATTAAAATGGAGGAATTGGGCAGGCCGAAAATTCCTAATCCCAATAGTTCATTTCTTTTCTATAAAAAGTCTTTCAATGGGATTAAACGAACTTAGTGGGTTGTATTAATGATTTTAATTATTATTAATGATTTTAATTACTATATTAAATTTAGCAGCTTAGCTAAGCCTCCTTAAAGGCCATTTTAATAACAAAAGCAAACACAAAAAGCTGCATTTGTCTAAGGTAAACTTGTGAAAAGACAGTCTGATCTTTCCTGCATATTTATTATAATTTTATACCTACTAATCTATGTCTGTCAATACAAATAAATGAAATTAAACAGTGTTTATAATATCAAAAACAGCTTTAAATGAATGAATGTATTTTTTTTTTGTATTTCTATCTTTGTTCTAGCTAATGTCTGAAATGTTTGAACTGATTTTATAGGACTTTTACTACTGCCAGATAATCAATATTACAGCTACTTTTATTTTGGAAAAATAATTACGGTACAGTGCAACAAATTTAAAATCCATGAAATTGGTATCAAAATTAGATTCAAATATGGAACTAATATTTTTATCATAACTTCAAGCAGGCAACCAGGTACCGGGCAACAGCAAAATAATCAATAAAAAATGGTGCATCATGTGGGTTGGTTGTTTCGCATGAATAAACAACCAGCAAGAAACTCCATGGTTATTGAAAAAAACATTTGCTACATTGGCATAAGAAACCGCAATGCAATAAGCCCAGAAGATGGTTCAATGAATTAAACGAAATTGAGCCCACAAAACAAAAGCAAGAGAATAATAGAAAGAGGATAGAGGGAGGCATTTGCACTGTAATAGGACAAAACTAACTCATTATTAAATGAAAAGGAATATATATATTATTTTTCTTCATCATAACCAATTTATTTATTTATTTATTTTATATGTAAAATTTACAATATAAGAAAAGAACTTTATCTGAATGAAAATATCCATGAAAAAAGATATATGTTTACCAATGTTTGTATTTTTTTTGTTATCCCTATTCCTCATCCTGTTGACAGAGCAAATACAAATAAAGCGTAAAGAAAAAAAAAGTAATAGGTAAGGAGGAATACACAGGTATTCCTCCTTACCTATTACTTTTTTTTTCTTTACGCTTTATTTGTAAAAATGTATGGACTTAATTGTGTCTGAAATAAAGATAATTATTATTATTATAAATAAAGTGGAGGAAATGTAACAGAAAGTTGAATAGTAATTCATTTGTACCACAACTAAATGAATATGATTTCTGTAACGGTATGAAATCATTAGACTAATAATTGCACTTGCTAAAAGAACTAAATTAGTGCAAGCAGGCCTACTAATCAAATCTTGTCTAAATATTAGTTGATTTTATAAAAAAATCTTAAGGAATAAACCAGAGTAACAGTTGTAGTTCAAAAGATTTTATTTTTAACTACAATGTTTTTGACTTAAAATGTATCTTATTAAACAAAAAAAGTTAAGTAGGTACCGCAAGTAGTGGCGGCGACGGCATCTCGTAAGTAGGTTCATTATAGGAACAACACAGGTAGGTATATAATTTAATAATCATGCATGATTCTATCGCATTGTTATTATTTTCAATCGACGATCACAGTAATCTTAATCAATTCATTTCTCTTCGGCCCTACCTTTCAAAACAGACAATCTCCAAGAGCGTCCGGTGTGAGTAGGTAGGCATTAAGCATCTTTGATACAACAATGCGAAAGAAAACCGTTATGTTACATTAAAAAAATAAGCGTACGCTAATCCATTAAAATGAGGAACTGGTTTGCTATTCAACAATTACATATTCAGGTAATTGAAAATCACTGATTTACTTGTTGATGAGAATAAAACATATTTTTTCAACTTCAGAGAAAAGATTATGTGCCGACACGTGCAATATAATCAAGTGTTTCAATATTTACGTAAAACAAATGAAAGAAAACTTAACAACCACACTTAAAACACATTACTTCAATAAATAATTATACTCACTCATTATTGTAGCAGAAACAAATGTTTAAAAATAATTATTCAAAAATGTCTGTCACACAAGCTCAGCACGACAAAATTATAAGTCTACTAGTGCTGAGCCCAACACAAACAGAATCACAGAATGAAATAAATAATGAGCGCTTTGGTTGGTGTTTGGTGTCCACTTAAGTAGTGTGGTGATGATACTTTTAAAAGAAACCAAACGACCGAAAAATCTTAGACGATTAATTGTTTAAATAAATCTTCCAATGTAGCCTGTTTTTACTAGAAGACAAAATGTTATTCAAATTACAGTAAAAACTAAAATAAAATGAAGATGGTTTCGATCATTTAATTTGTAAAACAAAAACACAAACTTTTAAAATTACTGGTCGTGGTGTGGCTTGAAATACAAGCATAGAAGAATAAGTAATGGAAAAACCAAGTATGGAATCAAAGATCTTGACAGTTTCGGGTATTGAGACAGTTAAGGGGTAAGCCCAGCTTTTACATTTCTAATCTACACTAATAATATTATAGAGACGAAAAAATTGTATTTTTGTTTTTGTGAGTGTGTTTGTAATGAATAAACAAAAAACTACTGTGCCGATTTCAAAAATTCTTTTACCATCCTTATTTTAGCCCTGTACACCCATGGCAACGGGAACTACGCGGGTGAAACCACGTGACGTCCGCTAGTTGTCTATATTGATTAACTCTCGACGAGAAACAACGGGGTGTTATAAGTTTGATGTGTCTATGTGTGTGTGTGTCTGTCTGTGGCATCATAGCGCCCGAACGGATGAGCCAATTTGGATTTTGTTTTTTTTTTGCTTGAAAGGTGGATTAGTGGGAGTGTTCCTTACTATGTTTGATAAAAATCAGTCCGAGATGGCCGTCGACGCCACAAAATGGCGGATAACATTTTTATTCAAATACTCCCTCAATACGTGTATCAAATGCTTGACTAGTGAAATACTATACACCATGATAAATTTAAAACCAAAGATGGCCGCCACCACAAAATTTAATTAATGTAATTTTAAATTTAATTTTACTTGTATTCCTAAAAGAACTCAAGAATCTTCGAGTGCTTGAATGAATGTTCCAACTTTGGCCAAGTGTAAAAGTAACGTGACTGAATTTTGTGGGAATCTATCACCACAATGTCAGGCATATTTGAAACAACAGTCCTGTCAGTGGTGATAGGTTGAACTCAATACAACGTGATATTATTGAGAACTGGCACTTCTGACCCCGTATTCACAAACGTTCGACTCGTTTCCGATTCGTTTCGACAAGTCGTATATCTGTCTTCTTCTGGCATTACGAAAACGACCGACATAGACATACGACTTTCCGAATCGGAAGCGAGTCGAATGGTTGTGAATAAGGGGCCTGATTCCACAAGGTTGTCCTTTATTATAGCAAGTTGCTGGCGTATAATTCTGGAAACAAAGTTGTGTCTATGCAAGTACCTCCATTCAGACTAGAACACCCAGAAATAATGTGTTTGAAACATTCTCCCGTAGGGTGGCATGCCCGACATGTTGTCAACAGTGCCATCCTTCGCAGCTTAATCCTTTATTCATTTCTTCTCAACTTCTTAAAATTTTAATTATTTCTGTTAAAAAAAAAGAATATGAAAAAATAAAATTGTAACTTGATTATTGTGGAACTTATACTCAAATATAACTTGCAGCAACAATGTCTCATGTAAAGAAACGAAACGTAACCATCGACTTTAGGCAACAACACTACTGTCAGCAGTGTCAGACAGACTGTCAGTTGCAACTAGGGATAGGGAAGTGAAAAAAATATATCGAAATTTATCGGATCCATATTTTTAAACAGTATCGAAATTTGTCGAGTGAAAAATATCGTTACATCGATAGATCGCCTGTTTTCATATGATTATTGATACATATGTCTAGAGCATTCAAACTTCGTAAAAAAGATTAAAGGAAAACGGTATTTTTCTGATGCTTGAGCCTAAGTAATTATATACAATTTAATCAAACCAGGCCCCTTATTCACAACCATTCGACTCGCTTCCGATTCGGAAAGTCGTATGTCTATCTCGGTCGTTTTCGTAATGCCAGAAGAAGACAGATATGTTATAGAAATAGCTTTATAGAATTTCATGTTCCTTGTTACTGGCAGCCATAAACTCTATGGTGTGGCTTTATGGTTGAGTTCGAGCGTTGGTTTTGAAATATATTTGATGTAGATTTTGTTATTGAAGAAAAGACAGTTGTAGTAAAAAATCCAAGAGATATGTTTTGAGAATTTAAAGGGGGTTTCTTTATTAAATTAATGAGTTAAAAGTCAACTATCTTAATATATATAAATCTCGTGTCACAATGTTTGTCCTCAATGGACTCCTAAACCACTTAACCGATTATAATAAAATTCGCACACCATGTGCAGTTCGATCCAACTTGAGAGATAGGATAGTTTAAATCTCAATTTACGCAGACGAAGTTGCGCGAGTCAGCTAGTGTTTATATAAATGTTTATTTAGAGTAATATATTATTGAAGACAACAATCATGTGATTTTATTGGAAAAGGATTCCATCAGGTGAATACAAATATCTTTTACGAGATTTCAAGAGGTTATGGGCCCTCCACAGTTGAGTATGGGTGCTCTGCTACCAGAAGGCAGTTAGACAGGATGGCAGTTATGAGTGGAGTTCGAAACTAAAAGCCAGAAATAGTGACCAGGAGAAATATTTAAAATGGCAGAAGAATACGTAAAATTGTCAAAATTAACCAGCGAATCAGAATATTCTTTTTGGAAAGTAAAGCTTATGCTAATTTTGAGAGCAAAAGATTTAAATTCAGTTTTAGATGATGAAGAAAATATAAAAGATTTTGAGAAAAAAGATGCGAAGGCAAAATTAATAATTTTATGCTCCATAAGCGAAAAATATGCAGACTTCGCAGGTGATCCTGATACTAGGAAAAGTACGACTGGCTTTGTAATATTTTATGGTGGTGGTCCTATACATTGGTGTTCACGAAAGCAGTCAGTCACTGTTCTTTCGAGTACTGAGGCTGAATACATTTCTGCAGCCGAATGTATAAAAGACCTACTATACATTCAGTCTCTGATCTACGAATTGACTAATAAATTACCGAGAACACAGTTGTTTGTTGACAATCAATCTGCTATTGTATTGATTAGGAATGGAATTTTAAATAGAAGGAGCAAACATATTGATGTTAAATATCATTTTATTAAGGAGAAGATAGATAAAAATTTGTTGGAAATTAATTATTGTTCTACTAAAAATAATTTGGCTGATATTTTAACTAAACCACTGGACAGAACAAAGTTCTTGAGATTAAAACAATGTTTAGTGAGTGATAAGTGAAGGACATTCTGTAATGTGAAGAGTTATGTGTTGTAGTTGAAGTTTTATTAGGAGATAAGGTTGTTTGGGAGTTAATTTGAAATTTTGCTGTAAGTTAGTTATGTAAGGTTTTTAGATTAATTAATTCAAAAGTTTGTTTGTAGTTTTTAGTTAAGTTGGGTGGGTTTAATTAAGTTGGGTTTTAAATGAGTTGATGGGAGTTAGTTATAAGTTTGTTTTCTGTATGTTGTTCTGATTGTTTCAAACATAAAATTCAGAGGGGATGTTATAGAAATAGCTTTATAGAATTTCATGTTCCTTGTTACTGGCAGCCATAAACTCTATGGTGTGGCTTTATGGTTGAGTTCGAGCGTTGGTTTTGAAATATATTTGATGTAGATTTTGTTATTGAAGAAAAGACAGTTGTAGTAAAAATTGGTTACCTGTAAAGTCGGTATACGGGCGAAAGTTTTACGTGACAACGACTTTGAGTGGTAAAATAATTTTAATGTGAATATTCATTCGTATAGTAGGAAGAAGGATGAAATAATAGTAACAATTTAAAACATTTATTTATACAAAGAATTATATTTAAAACATTAATTTCGAAATAGAACCGCAAGACATGAACCGGTGTGTATGCCTATCTCTCTCACTCTCTCTCTCTCGCTCTGTCTCTCTCGCTCTTAGGCGGGCTAACTGTGCTCGAGTGGAAGGGACGCGTGCCTTTCACTTTTTATGTCTGTCTCTCTAGCTCTTAGGCGGGCTAACCATGCCCAAGTGGAAGGGACGCGTGCCTCTCACTCGCTCTCATTGTGAGCGCATAACGTGAGCGGAGCGTAACGCAGTTTCTTGAAGTGTCACCCGGCAAACCAATTTATAAGACGTTGTCACGTTTATTTATTGAAATCATAAACGCGTACTTCCGACACGATATTACACTTCACTCATTAACTCACTCAAGAAGGATCTTCCATTCAAAATCCATTCCTTACTCCCACTATTTCCTGTTCCGTTCATTCGAACTACCCCTTTTCCTTTCCCACTCGTAAATCCGCTCGCTTACCGGCGACACGCAAATCCGTGCGCCCGCGCTCCCGCCAAAAACTCTAAAAGTGAAAAATTATATGGTGCTGTGTGGTGAATCCTCAAACTCTCTCCTCTCGTGAATCTTGGTGGAAATATCGTCTGAACCGGCGCGCTGGAGGCTGCTATCGAAGGGACGCATCATTTACTCATCCTCCTGTAAGTTCCTTTTCCCTCCACTATATTTTGAATAAACCAGCTTGGTAAACAGCCGTCTGTCAAACTGACAAAGCGGAAATGGTGTTTTTTAAAGTATATTTTCCTCTTTTCTTAAAAGGAAAAATGACCGAAAAAATATTTGGTATCAGTGTCATAATTACAATTATTTCTTATAAATTAGAATCTAAAACGAATATCACATTTTTTTGTAAACATATTGTAATTACATCAATGCGGATACATCAATGAAATACGGTCAATAAAATAACTAATACAAACACAAACAACACCGGACAATAATAAATCTTCATTTACTTTCTTCAGGCAGTGTTAAAAAAGTTTGACATTTTTATTTTACTTAATAATCTAGAAATAATTATGGTTTAATATTTCTTCAATAAATTATGTTCGATATGACTACCGATAGCAAACAGCTGTCGGAAAGATTGGACTGATTGGAGTCTTCTTAACGAATTGAACTGTCAAAATTATTCGGTTTCGGAGTAGTGAATAGCGTTTGGACGTTCGATTCGGTTGGGAATCGAGTTGAATAAATATCGCTGGACATTAACACACTGCGCCACCTAGTGCCACACTTGATACTGTCGTGGACAACTAGATAGTTGATATACTACATTTATACTTTTTTGTTTATAAATACATACTTATTATAAACATAAACATCCATGACTCGGAAACAAATGTCCATGCTCATCACACAAACATTTGCTCCTGCAGGGATTTGAATCCAGGATCTTAAGAACGTAAGGCAGCGTCACTACCACTACGCCATTCGACCCGAATGGCTGTGAATAAGGGGCCAGTGGTCTTCAGATATGGACACGAATATAATTCGTTAAAAAAACATCGAATTTGATATGAATTCGATCATCATCATCATCATCAGTGTTTGGGGTTCGGTCGGGATTGCTTTAATATCAAAGTAAACTGCCTTAGACTCAAAGATAATATTTAATTAGCACTGTATGACTGTACACGACATGATTCAGGTTGAATATGGAAAGCGAAAGAGTGCTTCGTCATTCCATAGACAATAACATTATATTTTTAACCATAGACTACAACATGCCCCTTTTTAAAAGAGAGCTGTCAGACTGACATTGACATTACAATTATTTGACAGATGACTTAATCCAAGTTAAACACAACCATAACAATTTACATTGAAGAATTAAGATTTTTAAAATACATTTCATTATAAACATTACTAATATAATTATACAATAATATCATAGTAAGAGTAAGTGAGTGCTTGCCAATAATACAATAAAAATACAATTTGCATTTGAATTAAATTGTGATAATATTATTGTGAACTTGTATTATTTTCTATGTATTAAATCTCATAAATCAAGTCTTTGTGTTTTCTTTAACAATCTTCCCCTAGAGCTATATTGTTTTTCAGCATTTACAGCCTCATCATTACATGGTAATGGAGATTGTTCTACACTACTTGGTATATTTAATTCATTTGGACTTTGAAGTAAGTTCTCTAAGTTTCTACGTTTAGAAGACATTGGACTTTCATTATCAAATTCGTTATAGTCATGTAGACTTTCAGGTGAAACTAATGTTTCATCGATATCAACAAATATAGGTGACTTTACTATGTTTTCTGACTGGTTTTCTGACTGACAAGAATGATTTGACTCTATAGATAAGAATGAATCTGACTCATTGTTCAGTTCCTGATTTTGTAAACTTGACTCAGGACTTGACTCATGATAAGTGAAGATAAATGTATAACTATCATCCTCCTTTTCTGAAAATTTTGACTTGTTTAGTTCATTATTTAATTGACTAGGACTAGGACTATCCTTAAAGTTGACTTTTTTGTTATTATTTTGAGAGACATTTTTCTGACTTGACGTTTGACTTTCTGACTTGAACCTAAAACGAATATGCTGACTATTCCTACGGTAAGTATTATTATTATAATCTTTGACAATAAATGATCTTGGATATTTGGTTTTAGACATAATAGTACCTTTTGTCCATATAATATCCTTAGGATTTTTCTTAAAATAAATATTGTCATTTATTTGAAAATCCAGATAATTTTTACAGTTTTTGTCATAATAAAACTTGGTTTTTTGACTTTTTTCTTGTTTCTTTTTGTTATGTTCCGAATGCTTTACAATCTTAGGTCGTAAGTGACTAATTTTGTTAGGTAGCTGAGATCTTAACGTTCTAGACATTAAAAGCTGTGCTGGAGAGCTTAAATTTCCTCTCGGTGTATTTCTATATTGCAAAAGGCCTAAGTGAGGATCAGATCCAGAATCATCACTTTTCCTTAGTATATTTTTTATTATTTTTACTGAGACTTCTGCTAAGCCGTTGGATCTTGGAAAATTTGGACTTGAGATAATGTGTTCAACGTCCCATTCATGCAAAAATTTTCTAAAATCATTGGAGTTGTATGGCGGTCCTCCATCTGAAACTAGTTGCATTGGAATGCCATGACGTGCAAAAATAGATTTTAGGTGTGCGACAACATTAGATGTTCGACTGTCTTTATTTAAATTTGCTATTTCAATGTAGTTAGAATAGTAATCTACTACCAATAAGTATTTCTTATCTTTATATTCAAATAAGTCGGTAGCTAGTTTTTGCCATGGAAATAAAGGTTTTTCATGAGTTAACATTGGTTGTTTTGATTTATTTGCAGAATAAATTGAACATGTTTCGCATTGTCTAACTTTACTTTCAATATTTTGATTAATATTTGGCCAATAAACTACATTTCTTGCTAAGTTTTTTGTTTTTTCAATCCCTTGGTGACCCTCATGTAATATATTTAATATTTCTGTACGCATTGTCTGAGGTATGATAACAGAATTGTTTTTGAAAATTATATCATTAATTACATGAATTTCCTCTTTTATGTTCCAGTAAGGCAATGTTAAACTATGACAATGTTCTTTACATTTAGGCCATTTTTATAATATTCTATTATTTTTTGAGAAACTAAATCTTGTTTAGTGTGTCTTGTAATTTTCTCAAGTTTTTCTGGAGAAATGGCTAAATTAGAGGTTAACAAATTTATGTGAATATTAATATTTGAATCTAAATCTTCCAAACTGACTAATTCTTGGTTAAATTTATCATCTTTGACTGGAGCACGAGATAATGTATCAGAAACATACATCTCTGATCCTTTTGTATAAGACACAATAAGATTATAAGCTTGTAAAGTGATCATCATACGTTGTAATCTTGTTGGTACTTCTGACAAGGGTTTTTTGAATAATGTGACTAAAGGTTGGTGATCTGTTTCAACTTGAATAGGTTTTCCATATATGTATTGGTGGAATTTCTTACACCCAAATACTATAGCATATAGTTCTTTTTCAATCTGTGCATAATTAATTTGACTTTTGTTTAATGACTTTGAAGCATAAGCAATCGGATTTTTGTCATGTAAAATAACTGCACCTACTGCATTTTGTGACGAATCGACTGACAATCTAATTGGTTTTTTCATATCATAATGGACTAAGACTGGATATTGACATAACATTGACTTTAATTTTTTGAATTGTGTTTCATGTTGTTCTAACCATTGCCACTGATTATGTTTTTTGAGCAATTCTCTCAGCAAAGAAGTTTCTTCTGCGAGATTTGGTATATAGGAACCTAAATAATTGACCATTCCTAAAAATCTTTGCAGTTCTTTGACATTACTTGGACTTGGCATTTTCGAAATTGCTTCTACTTTTGACTGGTCAGGTGATACACCTTTTTTATTGAAAATGTGTCCTACATAGCATATTTCAGACAAACCAAAATGACATTTGGATTTATTGAACTTCAAATTGACTTCCGACGCTCGTTTGAATAACGATTCTAGTCTTTCATTGTGCTCTTCAATAGTAGACCCATAAACAAGTATATCGTCTACAAATATAATTATACCTGTTAAATCTCCGAATAATTGATTCATTGTCCTATGGAAAATTTCACCACTAGAGTTGATTCCGTATGGCAGTCTTAGAAATTTGTATCGACCGTATGGAGTGTTGAACGTACAAAGTTCACTACTTTCCTCGTCTAAACATATAGTCCAATAGCCTGAACTTGCATCTAATTTTGAAAAAATTGATGCACCTGCAACTTTAGATCTAAGATCATTGAATGTTGGATACGGGAAATGAGGACGTTTAATAGCCGTGTTTAAGTTTCTAGGATCAAGACATATTCTCAGTTTACCATTTGGTTTTTCGACTAAGACAATTGAGTTTACCCATTTAGTTGGCTTATCGACTTTTTCTATGACCTGTAGTTCTTCCATATATTCTAATTCTTCTTTAAGACGTTTCTCTAATGAATAAGGTATTCTTCTGACTGGGCAGACTTTAGGTGGAACACTACTATCAATGTCTAGATGAGCTTTATATGGTAGACAACCTAGACCCTCGAATGTTTTAGCAAACTTGGAAATAATTTCTTGTACTGACCTTTGCTGGATTCCATATATTCTTTTCACAATACCTAATTTTTCACATGAATTCCAACCCAATATTGTTTTACATTCATATTCAACAATAACAAAATAGAGTTTTGTGGTTATTCCGTTTTCAAATTTACAGTTAAGAATACATGTACCTAAATTTGGCACTAATTGTCCTGAAAAGGAAAAAAGTTTATTATTTGTTCTTGAAATATTAATATTTGAGTGAGAACTGGACATAATTTTATCTAACATTTTCTTGCTTATGACATTTGTATCTGCACCTGTATCAATTTGACATATAAGTTTGACATTATTACAATAAACATTTATTTGCCAATTTTTTGTAGATTCACAATTTTGAACTGAATTTATGACAAAATTATTAGAAAAATCTTTTGACATTGGCTGTTCATAAGAAATATTACTAACTTTATGGTCTGATTTCCTGAAAAAACAAAATTTAGCAAAGTGTCCTTGTTTTTTACAATTATTACAGGTTTTTTCCTGTGCTGGGCATTTATATCTGTGAATTTGTCCACATCTGGTACAATTCCTGTCTGATGATTTATTCCTGTTGCTTGACTGATTTCTTCCATGACTATTGTTTCTCCCATGACTATTTTATGATGTCTCGAATTACTTCGGTAGGGTGTTCGACTTCTATTTTTATAATTTTGTTTTTGCTCTTTGATCCCTTGAATATTCTCCTTTTTAATTTCTTGGTTGTTTAATTTATTTGATCTTTCTTGAGACAATTCTAGACTTTTTGCTATTTTCATCACCTTTTCAACTGTAAGATTTTCTTCCTGTAAGAGTCTTTCTTTTATGTGTGTGCTAATCATGCCTATTACGAGCATGTCCTTGATCAATTCTTCTTTCAAATTACCAAATTCACATGTGGTAGCCTGGTTGTTCAATATGGTCAAATATTCATCCAAAGATTCTTCGGTTTTTTGGACTCTTGTGAAAAAATTATACCTTTCTACTGTTATGTTTAAAAGAGGACTGAATTTTTCGTCGAATTTCTTTAGGATGTCATCTAACTTTGTTGTATTTCGATCTATATTGAAACTATTAAAAATTTCTATTCCGTCATCACCAATAGCATTTAGGAAAATTGCTGTCCTTTTCGAATCCGTTACTTTTGATAAATCATTAGCATCCATAAAAATTTCAAATCTAAGTTTCCATTTTTTCCATTTTTCTGCCACGTTATCGCCATTTTGTATGATAAACGGTTTCAATTGCACAAAGAACGCTTTGTCCGCCATGTTGGTGACTTGGATGACTTGACTTTTTTACTTACAGTTTTCTCGACTTTTATTGGCTTTTTCGTTTTCCTTTTAATTTAATATGACACCAATTCTGACACCATGTTTGGGGTTCGGTCGGGATTGCTTTAATATCAAAGTAAACTGCCTTAGACTCAAAGATAATATTTAATTAGCACTGTATGACTGTACACGACATGATTCAGGTTGAATATGGAAAGCGAAAGAGTGCTTCGTCATTCCATAGACAATAACATTATATTTTTAACCATAGACTACAACAATCAGCCCATAATGTTCCCACTGCTGGGACACGGCCTCCTCTTAATGAGAGGGAATTGGGCTATAATCTACCACGCTGGCCCAGTGCGGATTGGTAGATGTCACATGTCATGGTTCTAGAATCTAGGACATGCCGGTTTCCTCACAATGTTTTCCTTTACCGTTTTGAGAGCAGATTCGATACTCTTAAATAAATTTCGAATATCGATATAATTATCATGATTAAAAAATATCGACTGTAAAAATCGATCATTGGATGGAAAATTATCGATATTTTGATTTATCGATACTTTTGATTTATCGATACATGCTTAGTTGCAACATGCAACCCGTTGCCGGTTTTTGACAAAACAATAACACCCCAATCCATATTACTATACTCTAATAATGAATAACACTAATAATAACAGTATAAAATTAATAATGATGATGATGGTCTATGAATTCAAATGAAGAAATGAATTCAACAGTTCAGCAGCAGCACCAGTTCAGTCGTGTGAGTTCAATTCACTAGTTCAGTTTAATAATAGGTAATAATAAAAAATTATATTCAAAGTTTAAATTGGTACAATACAACATAAATCTTATAAATAATTAAGGTATAACAAAGTACGATGCCTGTACTAGGATAAACCTGTATCACAGGCGGCATTCTTCTTATAATTACTATACTTAACAGTCGTTCTTTTCTTAGATGACGGACTCATTTTAATTTTGTTTATTTGTCTGAAGATTAGGAATCCTCAGATGCGTGATGGAAGTTTCCGGGCGGTCGTTCGGCAGTCGTATCATCTGGGGATCGGTTTCTTGGCTTGGATGCCATAAGGCGGGAGAGGCGTTTCACTGTTTCAAGGAAGTTGTGAGTATATTTTTACGTAGCCCTGTTTTCCGTGAGGGACGAAAGAGAATTTTCACACTGCTTTTTCCCAGGAGGGAATAAAACTGAGGTCCTCTTACTTGGTGTATTTCTTGTGACTTTCAGTTCCTAGTTGAAAGCCTGGCACATTGTTTTTTTTTAGTGTTACCTCATGACTGTGCCCGTACCAACAGTTTTTTTTTTTCATTTTTTGTGACTACGTATTCGGGACGTACGGAAATCAAGAGATTCACTTAAAGGCACCTACTATTGTCTACTAGGTCTTAAATGCAGAAGGTTATCCATCTTACTTAAATAATGAAGAATGAATGAAAAATAACTTGAACCAAATTTCTTTTAAATACTATTGCATATCCAACTTGGGTAGACTGTTGAGACTGAAAAGGTAACGTTTATTAATATAAACTAACACAGTTATGCAATAAATATATCTTTATGACACTTTCAAGCTAATAAGAATGACTGTTGACTGCTATAATTTATATCGTTGCATCTGTGCACTCAATTTTACAATTAAACATTGCCTGACATGCATTTTAAAATTAAATAAAATTATACTTGTTATTGGCTTTCTGGTGACTATGGTTTCCTTTTTTTTTCCTGTATTTATTAGCAATAAATAATGTGTACCTTTTATTAATTTCTTGTCCGTTGTAATTTTCATAGAAACCACATGCTTTACTTGTGATTTCATCGATTGGCTGAGCATCCATCTAACAAGGAACTACCTACATTTTTTAATGAGATCTAATAATAATAATAACATTTTTATATGTTTTTGAAGAAATATTTAAAAACTAGCTGTACCCCGCATGCGTTGCAATGCATTTTTTCCTACCTACCTGTCTACTTCTCACCGTTTAAACCTTCCCTGGACTACGACAAACATTTTAAAACCAAAATCAGCTCAATCGGCCCAGCCGTTCTCGAGTTTTAATCAGACTAACGAACAACAATTCATTTTTATTTATATAGATAGATGTATAAAGTAAGATGCTTAGTGAATAAAGGAAATAATAATAATACTAGCCTGTATTGTGCCACTGCGGGGCAAAGGCATCCCTTCATTCCTTCCAACATTCACGATTCTGTGCTATTTCTTTCCAATTCTCAAGGAAGGCATCCAGTTTGTCCCGGCATCTCTTTCGTGGCAACCTTTAAATTAAAAACCATTTCAATTTCAGATGATGCCTCTACTGTGCAATACATCAAAATACAACAGTACTTATAGGTACTAGAAAGTATTCAAAAAGCCGCAATTTCCAATACAAGTATTTAAAAAAAAAGCAGCGGCTTACCATTAATTTAAAGAGCTTCTGTCAATCTGAACTTAATCTTCTTCTAGGAGAGACTGGCAATATTTATACTTAAACCTGGGTTATTTCTTCTTCAGATCAGCATCATGTGTTTGACTTCCTCAAGAAATGCAAGGGATCCAGCAGTTGGGAGTATGTGCTGGATTTAGCTTGTGGATGAGTCTCCATGTAAGTATTTTGCATCGCTACATATTTTAAAACAAAGTCCTCTGCTGCATCTGACTGTCTGATTGCGATAAACTCAAAAACGACTGCACCGATTTTCATGCTGTTTTCACCAATGGATAGAGTGATAGAGTGATTCTCGAGGAACGTTAAAGGAAAGTAAGCATCTATACTTACCTTGATTGACCCATCAAGTAAATCTAATGATGTTTTCTTTATATGCTGTACAACAGGCACTAACACTTCACTCAAAATGTTGTGTGTTGAATTTGCTCATGACTTTACTACTTACTATACATATAGTGTGTAAACAACCTCATCACGGAGCCAAGCATTCTGTGCATCAAACTAAGTCATCATCATCATCTCAGCCGAAAGACGTCCACTGCTGGACATAGGCCTCCCCCAAGTGTCGCCACATTGACCGGTCCCTTGCTACTCGCATCCACCGGATTCCCGCAACCTTCACCAGGTCATCGGTCCACCTAGTGGGAGGTCTTCCAAAGCATCGTCTTCCGGTTCGCGGTCGCCACTCCAGAACTTTCCGGCCCCATCGGCCATCCGTTCTGCGAGCAATGTGCCCTGCCCACTGCCACTTAAGTTTAGCAATTCTTCGGGCTACGTCGGTGACCTTGGTTCTCTTGCGGATGTCTTCATTTCTGATTCGATCACGCAAGGAAACTCCGAGCATAGCCCTCTCCATTGCCCTTTGGGTGACTTTAAGCCTTTTGATAAGGCCCATTGTGAGCGACTCAAACTAAGTAACTTTATGCAAAAATTATTGCTGTTAAACAACTTTGTTTTTGGGTGAAAAATCATGTTTATGGTAGAACTCAGTGTATCGCACTCAAAACATTGTGCTGATGGATTGAATAGTAGGTCATGGAGGAGTTTCAAGTATAAATCTAACAATAAAACCTCGTATTTATAAAAAAAAAACTTGTCAATAAGTTGGAACTTTGGCCCTGCACTATCTCCGTAAGTAGAAGGTTCACTGTTATGGTGTTCACAGATATGATCGCAATGACGAGGAGAAAAAGTGACTTTCGGCTTCTTTAATGTGCCTCCATCCCATCAGTTGGATATAAACTGATCATTTTAAGTTAAATGTTACATGAATAACTTGATAAAGTTTTGGTGTTTCATTCCAGGCCCAGAACCTGCAACAATACGGGCTCCGGTGGAACATCGAGATGAGCAGCAGTGTTGTGGAGCACATTGCTGAACACCCAGATGCTGGTGCATGTCACATTGTCTGCGGATAGCAAGCAGGCTTCATGATGAGATTGTTTACATCTTGCCATAGTAAGTACCGTAGTTCATGTATATATATCACCATAAAATTGTCAAACACGTTAGATTGTAATAAAACTAGAGAGATTGTAACCCCTCGGAAGATTGTCAAACGAACATACTGCTTACAATATAACGCATTATTATTCGGTAGATTGTAATTTATCGAAGTAATCCCGTAATATAGTGAAATGTATGCGATGGAAGTAACTGCCGCCTTACAATGTACCGAAAAATAAAGCTTTATATTGTAAGCAGTATGTCCAGTTGACAATATTTCGAGAGTTTACAATTTCGATAGAGAGATTACAATCTAACGTGTCTCACAATTTTGCAGTGACATTAACATCTATATTATTTGTCTTGAACCATTTGCTTTTCTTATTTGTGCCAATAAGGCTGCAATCAAAGACATTATATACATAAATAAACAACAAATTAATAAATATCGCTGAACATTACACACAGTGCCGTCTAGTGCCACATTAAGCAAGGCTTGTGTCGTGGTCACCGGACAGTTGATATACTATAAACATAATATACACTACATTACACACACAGTACAGTATTACATTACTATAAACTTAAAATAGTCTATCTTTGGCATTTGGTACGTTAGTGGGAGTATCGTATTACCCAGTACTAACTGGAATGTAGCGGTCAGATAGACAGTCACTCCATGTAAAATACTACTTATGGAAATGCATGGGAGACGTTTTTTTTTATGATTTTATTCTTTTCTAGTGAGGTCTGAAACTAGTTGGTTAATTAAAACAAACTGTGAAGACAAGTACTGAGTTTGTATTTTGTAAAGAAAGAAACACGCAAGGCCTGAATTCCTGTCGCGCTGACGATCGTATGCTAATGGGGCACACCGTTAAAAAGTAATTGTAGGTGGCGCCACCATATCTGGTCTCAATCTGACCAATGAGGTCAAGATATTTTAAAATATGAAATGACATTCCTTGATTTTCAACCAATGACGATGCTTGGAACCAGCTATGCTAGCGCCATTAGTTCCACAGTGTGGGACACATTAGTATACATTGTGTTCAATATAGCACCATACTGCGACGCTGACGACGCTGACGTCACGACCGACCGTACGCGAATAACCGCCAGCGCGACTAGAATTGGGGCCTTAGGTATTCTATCTACTCTTTGTGTACGCGTCAGAGAATTGATTACAGATTTCAAGCATAAATTGTAACATGGCACACTGGCGCTAGAGTAATACTTCTGTATACTGGTATAAGCATTCAAGTTTTTGCGTTATACTCACACAGGAAGTTACAAACTATTATAATTATAAGTTTTTATAAAAGATTTAATAAAATTAAGTTTTGGTACTAGCATACTTAGCAACTTTATTAGACAAATGTCAAAATTTGTATCTTGAATGAGACTTGGAATTTGTTTCTTATTCTTTTACTTTGTGCCTTTTGCTAGTTAAAAGATATAACATGGAAAGAAAAGCCCCGTAACTGCTTAATGTACATACTTATTTAAGAACGCTTCTGAAATTACGGGGATCTCGTTATCGCAATCTTCTTTTAATTAAACAATTGTGCCTTTTAAGGGCTCACCACAATTTCAGTTTCACAGTAAAAGTTATATTTATATGTAGATCTCCATTTTATTTACTTATTTATTTATTTAACTCTTCAAGTACATAGTACAGAGACGGACATACCGGGTATTCTCTACCAGTCAACCTTTGGGTGATGCAGAGACAAGCAATAATTATTTTCAAGTGTACATCTGAAAATAATTATAGTAATAAAAAAAAAATAGTTTATTCACACCTTCAAGTAAAAATATTGTTTACAATACAATTAGGCCTTAAGGTATATTTAAAGTTGTATATTATTTAAGTTTCAGCCAACACCTAAGCTAAGACAACTTAATGTCTTGTAATTATAGGTATCAGCGCCCACCCTCGATATAACGGCCAATGCCAATTGTGTCCAGTTTTTACCAATCAAATAAACAAACAATAAACTATCAAATAATGAATACTTAAAGAGAAACAAACAAAAAAAAAGAAACTATGAAAACATTACCCTCCTTCTGGGTAAGTCGGGTAGAAATAGATAAACGGTAATTGTATAAGTGTGATTATCATTGATGTTAAAAAGTGTGCGCGTGTATGTGAATCTGTGAGAGTATGTGTGTGTCGGTGTGAGTGTATGTGTGTATGGGTGTGTGTATGTGTGTGTGCATGCATGTGCCTGTGTATTTATGTGTGCCAGTGCACGCTCATGTCTGTGTGTGTATGTGTGCCGTAGGAAAACTCAGGATACAAACTTTGTTTAAGTACAAAAACTAGACCAAAGCCACATAAAGAAAATACTTTACATACACTGATTTATTATTTTCATATTGAAAATTAAACGTAGTTAGTGATAGAAGCCAAGTGATCACATTGTGTTTGCACTCTTTTTTGTACATACAAAATATTTGCAACTGTTTATTTACAGTGTTGTCTAGGGCCCTATATAATATTAACACACAAACACACACACACACACACACACACACTACATTTTCTTGTTGCTTTTCGTTTCCGACCCCAAATGGATTGGGATATAATGGCAAGAGAATGAGGAACTCCATTTTCTTGTTGAAACAGATTTTAACGTTGAATCACTTATGTTATGTTGCCAACAATGTCTCCAAATAAAATTCTGAGTAGGTATAACTAAGTAAAAATAAAATAGAGTACTTTTTGTCAACATAACATATTAATTCAACGTCAAAATCCGTTTGAAAATGTTGTCTCAATTCACCTCTGCGTTCCTATTCACCTCGTTTGACGCTATTCGTAATGTTTTCACGTTTTGTAAGAAAACCCATTCAAAAGAGACGTTAAAGAAGTCGGTTAAAAATACGCTTCAACGGTATGTGAATGGGCTCAGCGTTGTCTATCGGGATCGTATGTCGCCTGTTTAACATGTGCATTCTAGATTACCTTCTTGACTAGAATGTTCTACTTTAGAACTGTAAAAATTCTAGAATAATCCTAGAATGTTCCATTACTGAGGTGTGAACGGCGCCGATCGGTTAGCGGGAGTGATTTTGACGAAACCACGAAGCGAGTCGAAGTGCAATATTTAGGAGAATAGTTATCACTGTAGAATAGTGATCACTGTAGTATGGGGATGGAGTGTTTTTTTGATAACTAAACCTATTTGTCGGTGGACCGGTATTGTTCGTAACATTATTGATATTGTTACGAGCTGGGTATGAGATGAATTAATTACTACCGATTAAACAACACAATAACTTTATTAATCACAAAACAATTTAAACTTAATCACAAGTACACTAAAATACACTACTGTTCACTATTCGCTTAGATATCGCTCTTCAAGTTCACTTCGATTCGCTTCGTTGGGTAGCCAAAACTAGACTGACGGTCGCGGGTCTGAGCGATGTATTTATACTCGCCAACAGACACACCAGAATAATCACGAATATTCTAGAGGGTCATAAAAACACAATAGAACAGTAGGTACGTAGGTAATAAAAATAGTAGGTATAACCTACCCACCTTGTACAAAACAAACAAATATGAACCTTATGCCCTTGGCGTACAGTCGAAATTCTAATGTCTTTTTACAAATAGGTCGCGAGTTTCTACCTACCTAACTTTAAGATTAATAATAAAAGAATGCTCTCGAACTTCTAACGTACACACACTGTAATCACTTGGTTTCTCGAATGTTCTAGTAGGTCAGATGTAACAATATGTATTAAATTGTTATTTTAAACATGGGTGGGTTATTTTAAACATGGTGGTGATGGGCAAAGATCGTCACTCACTGGACGCCTGGCTAGCCTATCTGGTGCCCAACAGTGGGACACAAGATAGGCTAGGAAAAAAAAAAAAACATCAATTAAACTCATCATTTCCATTCTTCTGCCTTTTAGTAGTAGAAGAAGAAGATTGGAAATCGTCTTCTTCTACTACTTCTCTCTTGTTATCTCAGCAGTCACCTCATTTCTACCCTTATCATTTTTCTCGTCTCAGCCACATACCCTTAAACCATAATTAACTGAAAATTAAATTTTGTTTCAGATAACTACATCGCATCGGCATGGAAAAACAGGAATGTGAATGAAGAGACTGCAAGAGTTCAATTACTTTTAAGTTAAGTCATTTTAGTATCTATAATTTTGTTGTCATGTAAACCATTTACATATATCTGTAAGGTCATATTATATCACTACATATTATAGAGCAAAGTCCCCCGCCGCGTCTGTCTGTCTGTCTGTTCCCAGTAAACTCAATAACTACTGCATCGATTTTCATGTTGTTTTCACCAATGCGCCCTGTGTTAAGTGATCCGCAGATTCGGACATCCTCTTTTTGTTTTTATTCAGATTTTTTAATGCTGAAAGATTTCAAAAAATCAAGTAGTTTTTTTTTGTAAATAGATTTATTGACATTTATTAAAGCTTGAACATTTCCAAATTATTACAAAATAGTTTTTTTTAACATTCCAAGGTTGGTTCATTGTAAGCAGTGTTCTCTATCACAGAAATATGAGTGTCTTCGGGTATTTTCACCGACTTCAAAAAGGAGGAGACAACTCTATAAATTTTAAAGGCACACTTGAAACAATTTGGGTAGTTTTTGGTAGAGTACTTCCTCAGAGAAATGAAGGAAATGGGACCACCCATTTCAATTTTGTGAAGATCTGATGAGGAACTTTGGAGATAGCCAACGGAACTCCTCAATAAATGATAGCAAATGGACTGGGATTGCTGAAATCTCATGTCTGCCTATTGTTTACACCAGTTCATAACATAACATCACGCCGGTACGCTGTGAAGGGGTAACAAAGCACAGCACATGTTTAACACTAAATAGTGAAAAATAAAAACTTATGCAAAAAGTTAAACCGTTTTCAACCAACTTCCAAAACGAGGAGGTTCTCAATTCGTCAGTTTTTTTTTGTGTTTGTTAGCTCAGAACTTTCGACTGAGTGAACCGATTTTGATGGTTCTTTTTTTTTATTTGAAAGCTGGTGCTTTCCGTTTGGTCCCATTTTAATTTGCTGAAGATCTGATGCTGATCTTCCGTCACCGTCAGGTTGGCTAGACCAAACGAGATATGTACATGAGACCATGTGCACTGTTTACTACCTATTTGATACTATTTAATACCTTTAATGAAGTATTTGGTACCTTTGGGTTAAGAGAGTTATCCAAGAAATAAAGTGGTCAGCCATTCTGACGTCAGGTTGGCTGACCAATTTCAAGTTCTCATACTTTTAGCGTTGTATTAACTGCGTTGTTAATGTTAATATTTAATACCGATTTGGTACCTTAACATATATTTGTTACACAGCTTTAGGAAGCTCCTATAAATAGTTATTAGAAAAAGCCATTAAAACGCCTGTACATAAATTATTGACGTCTTTTCTTCTCAGAATTATTGCTAACAATGTTTTTGCAGGCGCTTAGTGGCTTATGAACAACTTGTTTCTGGATATGCACAGTTAAGTTTTATCCATTTGTAATATTTTCCACCGACTACTGAAAAGAGGAGGTTCTCAATTCGACTGTATTTTTTTTGTTGTTTGTTACCTAACTTTCGACTGGGTGAACGGATTTTGATGATTTTTTTTATTTGATAGCTGGTGCTTCCAGTGTGGTTCCATTTTAATTTGCTGAAGATTTGATGCTGATCTTCGGAGATATACAATGGAACTCTTCAAAAATAGACAGCAACTCTGCAGTGATTGCTGCAATCGCTTGTAGGTTCATTGTTTATACTACATCATGACGTAACATTACGCTTGTATGCTCTGATAGGGTACGCAGATGTGTACAATACACCCAGATTTAGACAGTTAGATGTGTTAAGTTCCATTTATTGGGCATAAGCCCTATCACCTTGACTTCATCATTTCAGCCGAAAGACGTTCACTGCTGGACATAGGCCTCCTCCAAGTGTCGCCACATTGACCGGTCCCTTGCGACTCGCATCCAACGGATTTCCGCAACCTTCAACAAGTCATAGGTCCACCTTGTGGGAGGTCTTCCAACGCATCGTCTTTCAGTTTGCAGTCGCCGCCGGCCATCCGTTCTGCGAGCAATGTGACCTGCCCACTGCCACTTAAGTTTGGCAATTCTTCAGGCTACGTTGGTGACCTCGGTTTTATTGCGAATGTCTTCATTTCTGATTCGATCACGCAAGGAAACTCCGAGCATAGCCCTCTCCATTGCTCTTAATAAGCTACTACCTTTTGATAAGGCTCATTGTGAACGACCACGTCTCGGTCACGTATGTAATCACTGGCAACACACACTGGTCATAGACTTTCGTCTTGAGACACTGCGGTAAGTTGGACGAGAAGATACCGCGCTGCTTCCCGAACGCTGCCCAGCCGAGATCGGATTCGACGATTGACCCACCTAGACATATATTGTTTTTTTTTTAATTTTATTGGAAAGGATGTACTTTAAGGGTACATTAATGAGGGTTGCGGGCCTATCCGAAAGAGATACCGCGGCCTCGGAACATAAAGGGCGAGGAAAGAACATGGATGGGTTCCAGTCAGTAAAAATCTGACACTGGGATCCCGCTCCGCCCAGAGTGAGAGAAGACATTTGATGATTTCCGATCCAAAGAAAAAAACGGGTACATTGATGAGAATTTGGTTAGGTTCTAATTAGAAAGAAAGAAAAGAAAAGAAAGAAAAATATTTATTTGACGTCAGTTATTAATTACTCCTGATTATGAGATCCATGACAAAGGAACGGAACTCTTAAATTCTTAATTAACGATACTCGGCCGAATCTTTTATAGGCTATCCGGATATTTGAGTCACTTACCATAACGTCGATGTTAACCGACTTCAAAAATAAGGAGGTTCTCAATTCAATGTTCCCGATTATTCGAAGATGGACCGATTTTGTTTTTTTTTTATTGTTTGAAACAGGTTGTCCTATAATCATCAAATCAGGATCTGATGACGGAATCCTGGAGAAATGGAGAGAACTCCTCCCATTTTATAGGCACACTAGAAGCGATTTGGGTAGTTTGAGGAAGTGTACTTTCTCGAAGTGATTCCATTTCAATTTGGTGAAGATGTAATGAAGAACTTCGAAGATAGGCAACGGAACTCCTCAATAAATGAAAGCTATTGGGATTGCTGAAATCTCCTATCTGTCTATTGTTTACACCATAGTTCATAACAGAAAATCACGCCGGTACGCTGTGAAGGGGTACTCACATGTGGACCACTAAAAAGTGAAAATAAAAACATGTTTACAAAAAATAAAACCGACTTCAGAGAAAACAAAAAAATCAGCTGTTCCCTACATTTTGACGAGTTATGCGAACATAAGTGTAGGGAACAGCTGATTTTTTTTTCGCGATTTCAAGGTTCGTCCCATAGAAAAAGTTGTTCAAAATGATGAGTACAATGACCCCTTTTTGGGTTTAGTATAAACAAAAAATTATGTTGTATACTTTATTGTTTGTAAATACATACTTACTATACACTACTTACATAAACATCCATGACTCGGAAACAAATGTCCATGCTCATCACACAAACATTTGCTTCTACTGGAATTCGAACCCAGGACCCTAAGAACGTAAGGCAGCCTCGTTACCACTACGTCATTCGGCCATTCATTCAATTTGTATCATTATTTGATCATGTTAAATTTTATAAAAACCCTTATTACTTTATCGTGTGATTAGTGGCTAACTGGTTCATAGCACCATAGGTACCCATAGGCCTCTGACTTGGCTTGCCATGCCGTCGAGAAATACAAAATCAAGCAATCAATAAAAAAAATACCGTATTCAATCATTCCCAAGTACATACTTATATTCCTTAGAAAAAATGCGATATGTAAATAATTAAATAATAATACAAATGGATAAAACTTAACTATGCATATTCAGAAACAAGTTGTTCATAAGCCACTAAGCGCCTGCAAAAACATTGTTAGCAATAATTCTGAGAAGAAAAGACGTCAATAATTTATGTACAGGCGTTTTAATGGCTTTTTTTAATAACTATTTATAGGAGCTTCCTAAAGCTGTGTAACAAATATATGTTAAGGTACCAAATCGGTATTAAATATTAACATTAACAACGCAGTTAATACAACGCTAAAAGTATGAGAACTTGAAATTGGTCAGCCAACCTGACGTCAGAATGGCTGACCACTTTATTTCTTTGATAACTCTCTTAACCCAAAGGTACCAAATACTTCATTAAAGGTATTAAATAGTATCAAATAGGTAGTAAACAGTGCACATGGTCTCAAATACATATCTCGTTTGGTCTAGCCAACCTGACGGTGACGATCTTCCGAGATATACAATGGAACTCTTCAAAAATAGACGGCAAATCTGCAATAATTGCTGCAATCGCTTGTAGGTTCATTGTTCATACTACATCATGACGTAACATCACGCCTGTATGCTCTGAGGGGGTACGCAGATGTGTACAATACTCCCAGATTTCGACAATGTTTGTTGCCTCTGAACTTTCGACTGGGTAAACCGATTTTGATGATTCTTATTATCTATCTTCTTCGATATAAATGGAACTCTTCAAAAATACACGGCATAGCTGCAGTAAGTAGAGATCTACGTTAGGGAATGGGCAACTACAGTACTTTCACAGTTTTTATGTCTTGTGACTGGGACTGTAGCTACTTTAAATGTTCATTTTGTTTCGACAATTCAAAAGTGCCTGTAACTGGCCTACTTGAAATAAATGCTTTGATTTTGATTTTGATTTTGTAATTGCTGCAATCGCTTGGTTGTTTATTGTTTATATAACATAGTGACGTAACATCACGCCTGTATGCTCTGAGGTAGTACGCAGAAGTGTACAATACACCCACATTTCGACAGTTAGATGTGTTAAGTTCCATTTAATGGGATCCTGGAGAAATAGTGGGTATTCCTTAAGTCGTATAGGCACACCAGAAGCGATTTGGGTAGTTTTAGGAAGAGTACGTTCCTGGAGTGATCCCATTTCAATTTGGTAAAGATCTACTGAAGAACTTCGGAAGATAGGCCACGGGAACTCCTTAATAAATGATAGCAAATGTACTGGGATCGCTGAAATCTCATGTCTCTCTATTGTTTACACCAGTTCATAACAAAAAATCACACCGTTACGCTGTGAAAGGGTAAGCACATATGAACTACTACTAAAAAGTGAAGAAAAAACTTTTTTGCAAAAAATATAAGTCGGTGACCTTTGTTTGATTGATTTAGTTTTTTTGTCACCGACTTCTGAAGCTAAAGTTATTTTCACTTTTTTGTGTGAAGTCGGTTATATTTTTTGCAAAAAAGTTTTAGTAAAACATCACGTATAAATTAAAATCAATGCGCAAATATTATGCGTAACTAGAATGTTAAAGTTTTGGTTTCATTATAAACTGTGCTCTCTATCAAATACATCATCATCAAATAACACATATCAAAGAGATGAGAAGTCCGATTTGCATGATTCTTTTTTTAAATGAAAAGCGTTTATCTCAAAGTTGGTCCCATTTAAAACCAACCTATATTTTATTATAAGTACAAAAAATGGGGGTATCCGTACTCTTTACTGATAACATTTGTGTAGTCAAGAGTAAAAAAAAACGAAATCCCGAAATTGTCTACAAATATTTGTCATAATTGGTAAACTCGTAACTGAATGACGCTACGATGATCGGATGAAGGACTGAATGACGGATGATGGTCGCAAAAAAGATTAATGAATACTAATAAGAATTTAAGAATGGCCTGTACCATATTTCCCAGCAAGGGGGACCCCTCCTTCCCTCCACACCGCGTGAGTTGACTACCATCGCATGCATTTCGCGAAAAATTATGCGTTTTATTGTAAGCAGTAAATGTTCAGTTGACAATATTTCGAGAGAGCTAGAGAGATTACAATCTAAAGTGTTTGACAATTTTACGGTGACAGATATAAACAATCGCTAATTAGTTTGCTGTTTATCAATATTATATAGATAGAGTTCACATATACAGGCTGAAATTGAATAGATGCGACAAATTTAAATATACAATAATACGTGTTGTCAAGAAAATGTATAAAATATCAAATGTAAAATTAAAAAATAATTGATCAGTGTTACGAAAACCGTTAAAATAATAGAAGTATCAAAAAATCTCGTCCGACTCATCGCAGTGCTCAATATAATGCGGTAATTTACCTAATTTTGCATTAATTTTTCTTATTTATTTTGCATATTACTGGAATACCGACAATTCGTACTTAAATAAAGATAATAACATCAATGGACCTTTTGAAAACGATAATCGCGTAATTTTTTTTAACGATTTAGATTGTAGAAGAAACAGTTTATAATTACTTTGTTACTGTCACTGAAGCTCCAATTTCATTTTGTCACATTTATTAAAATTCACCCTGTATAATAACAAGACCATCTTTGACAAGCCCTTTAAGTATTTGTACTATTTAAAAAATTAGTGGTGTATACTTAGATGAGAACTTTAGACCTTGCTCGAGTCATCGAAGGTCTGACGATGGAGATAGAAGACAAGGCGTTTACGAACTTTAGACCTAGCTGGAGTAGGTATTAGGTATGACTGTCATTGATGGTCTAACAATGTAGACGAAAGCCATTTGCAACAGGCCCTCATGAGTTTACAGCATCTTTTGTCGTGTCTCGACTCATCTCATGCACCTTGATGAGAACTTTCCATCCAGGTTCGAGGTTGAGAGACGGCCTGTCCTGGTTCAATCCATGGTCTGGAGCGAGTGGGAATGGGAAGCTTCCACCTCCTTCTGCGATGCAGTCATGCTAGCGAAGGAGGTGGCGGAACGTGATAGGGAGAGAACCCTTCGTCCCAGCCGCCGCGGGAGACGCACCGGGCCACGTGGCCTTCGTTAGGCGTGGGCCTGTGGATGTTACGCTATGGGCTAGCTCGCTGGCCATATGACGACAGGCCGTGTCGACGGCGCGTTCGTGTTCCACGCGCGCCTCGACGAGATGTCAGCAGAAAGGAAGGTGTCTGCAAGGGCCGATGCCTGCCGGGGCTGCGGGACTGGGCCCCGGAACACAAAGGGCGAAGAAGGAACATGGATGGGTTTTAGTCAGTAAGAGTCTAACACGGCCTTCCGTTCCGCCCAGAGCCTGGGATATGCCACGCTCGATCCTTATCGGTTCTCTGTTCCCCTGGATCTGTCAACATACAGGATAGCGAAGGATCGTTCTCGAATGCCCCAAACATCGTCATGAAGGAACGCAGAGTTGCGTCTACTGTTTACAACTCCAACATCCTCATGCATGAGCCATGTATGGTATGAGGCACCGAATCATAGGTCTTCTTATAATCTAACATGACAGACGCCACAATGCCCGTGCAAACTCAGAACCAGCAAACAGAGCATATCCCATTGAGTCGGGGGGTGAGACAAGGGGACTTAATTTCCCCGAAATTGTTCACGAATAAACTGGAGGATGTGTTTAAAATCCTGAACTGGGAGAGACGTAGTATTCACATCTACGGCGAGTAAATTGAGATTTGCAGATATCATCATTTAACTCCGTGAAATGAAAACTATTTTAATTGAAGAGCGAGGGTTCCATCACGGTCTTATATCGTATCGTACCATGGGTGCCATCACCCTGCCTCTGTACCAAAGCGTTTCGAATCCAAACAGCTGAAAACTATAATTTAACAAAGAGGTTATACTCTTTTTTAGATGCTGTCTGTGACTTTGTTCATTGGTCATGTTCATGAATGACAGGTTGTCAATATTGACACAAAATTTTGCCACATCTATATAGATGATTTTTATAAAAACATATTCAAAAAACCATGAATCGTACCTTAAACTGTTAATGAGTTAATCAAAAAAGAGAGTACATTCCAAATTGAAGGATATGATAGGTATGTGATATATTACATTAACGTAAAGATATCATCCCTTTGCATGCGTAAAGCTGTTGCCTTCGGGGAGAATAGGTACTTAATCTGTTGATTAGTTATCTATTCTCCCCGAAGGCATATACACTTTAGTCCACGCCGTGAAGCGTATGCAGGGCGTACTCAACTTTGTCCTTAAACCTGGTTTAGTAGAAAACTTTCTTTCTGAACAATATCTTTAGTCAGTCCGCAATTTTTGTAGAATTAAATACGAGTGTGCTCAGACATATTCCTTATGCCCTTTGCGTTCATAAGCTTTTCTTTATAAATAGGCAAAATTTGGCTCATTTCTTAAATAAAGGACAAACGAAAACCTATTAAATTCAAGATGGATGCAAAGACTTCCCACTAGGTGGACCGATATCCTGGTAAAGGTTGCGGGAATCCGCTGGGAACTAGTCACACGGGACCGGTCAATGTGGCGAAACTTGGGGGAGGCTTATGAAACTTATGTAAAAAATAAAAAATATATGTTAAGAGGGAGAGAATTATGCTCGTCTTACTAAGTTGATTATTGGACTGCATTTAGTGTAATAATTTGATTTTTTCTTTATGATTCATTAAACAAAAATTGTGTTCATTTACTGGCTTTTTTTAGTTCATTTACTAGATTTTTTCGTTCATTCACTGGGGTTTTAGGGACTTTTTCATTTTATTGCTAAATATCTAAGGAAGTATACAGATTATTTCGTAAAATCTGCTCAAAAAATGATTTTGAATACATTCCTAATACCAAAATATAGCTTTGGACCGTATACCTTATACGCAACACACTGAAATATTTTTTAGAAGTTGGAAGATTGCTTAAGTGTTCATTCACTGCACTTACCTTACCCATCCAAAAAAAAAACATGTGTAGGGCAGATAAGACTACGTTCTGCACCGATTCATTTCCGTCACAAAATTTGTCTTTTTCGGAAACCAAGTAATTTTTTTTATAATTGGCAAAATCAATATGTGTAACGTCTTTATTTCAAACGTATTTTTATGAGATAAAACGAAAATATTATGATTTTTTTATCAAATGATACGTTATTAAATAAAAGTTTATTGGAGAATTATTTTATGAAGTGAATTATTTGTTAAATTTGTTGTTGCATAATGTTGAAATGACAAATAATGTGTTTGTTTATCGTTGCTTTTCAAGTAAAAGTTTTTGAATTAATGTTTGGTGAACTGACTGGTCACCTAGAATATTATATGCAATCGGAGTACGTATCTTATTGGCACTGTTCAATGCTGCTAAATCTGAGCAACGAGAAGAAAATAATCGATCTCACCGCGCGCAATAAATACTCCCAAATTTCTAATTTCATGTATAGTCTGGAAAAAGAAAGTAGAGACTGAAAAAGCGCGGGAAATTTAAAAAATCTCAGCCTAGTAACCCTAAAATTGGTAGGGAGTACCAGGAGTAACTTGAATTGATACTTTACAGATACTTGTTTTTTGTGTCAAACAAATTTTGGTCCAAAAATGGGAAGCTACGGTAGTTGTTGTATGTATAGTTGGTTTTTTTAATCATATAAAGCAAATTAAAGTTTCAAGATGTAAACATGTCTACCCATTATGATCCAAACCATAGAGTTATTTTGTGCGTGACGATTCGAAAATCAGCTAACTTCGGGTTGTGTCGGGGGTTTCTTAAATTTTTAATTTAATTTTGCTTTTGTTTCAGATTAATTACGTAACTTTCTCCAAGAATATATATCCACAAATTGTGATAGTCAAAATAAAAATATACAGTAAAATCGTAGTAATGATCAAGCATTGACCGTTGTGCCAATATAAAATAAAAGCAAAAGTATTATGGCAGACTGATGTCAATCGAAAAAAAATTAATGACAAAAAACCGAGATAAAAATTCCAGCAAAAACAGAGTCGTTGTCTGTCTCTAGATTAAAAACAATCAATATGAAGGATACGGATATCACAAATTCATGTTATGAACAATTGTTGAACGAGTTTTCATATCCTACTAAAGACAACCGTCCATGTTATGATGTCGAAAACGTGAAAACAATGGTTAATAAAAAGAGAAAGAAGAAATACAAAAACTACCAAGTACTCGAACATGATCCACAACTAACAATAATTGCTTTTCGTTTACCAAGATTTTGCACAAACAAGAAGAAAGGTTCAATCACCAGACATTCAAGCTTGCCTGAACTAAACAGCTATACAAGGCGAGTGTCCACCCACCACCCACAAAACAGAAATAGCCGTGAAAAGTACACAAAACAAATAAACTACGAACAAAACCCTTTTCCATCACAGTTTTTTGCCAATGTAGTAACTGAACATCGGTTTGACAGCTGCTTTTCAAACTCATTTAACAATCCCTGTAAAACAAGGTGGAAAGTATACAGGTGTCAATTACCTAACAGCTCCTCACGGGATGTTTGTTGTTGTTCTTGTAACTCTGATGCTATGTTTGAAGTGATGAAGGGTTTATACGACTGTTACAAAGCGAAAAATTGCGACGGCTGTTGGTGTTGTCTTTGTTGTCATAAAACAGAAGAGGAGAAAAAGATTGCTGAATTAAAAAAATCTATGACCTCTGTTGCAAGGGAAAAAATTTTAGATGGGAAGACAGCAGCACAAAAGGAGACCATTTTGACTGCAATGGCTAAGCAAAGAATACCCTTGCCAGCAGGAAAGACCGCGTCAGAAAAAGCTTTGATAGAAAAAGTTAGAAAGGATCTTGGTTTACCACCATCAGCTAAAACTGCATCTGAAAAAAAGAAATTGCGAAAAGCTGAGGCCGCTGGCCTTGTTGTTCCTTTAGATGGAAAATCACCTGCAGAAAAGGAACAGATATTGAAAGATCTCCATGAAATGGGGGTTCCGTTACCTGAAGGTCGTACAGAATCAGAGAAAGCTCTAATAGCTAAAATAAAAACCCTGCCCCGTGCCCCATCAGTTAAATCATCGGGTTTTATGACACCACTAACGGGTAAAACAACACAAGAAAAAGAAAAAAGTTTAAGAACGCGTGCTATAGCCGGTTTACCCCTCCCAGAAGGTCAGACACCGTCAGAAAAAAAACTTATAGAGAAGGTTCGTACTGACCTTGGTCTACCAAAGGAACCTACAACTCCATCTCTAAAAGAAAAACACGAGCAAGCAGCTAAAGCTGGCTTACTGCAGCCATTGGAAGGCATGACTCCTTTAGAAAAGGAAAAAACACTGAAAGGTCTTCATGAAATGGGTATTCCACTACCTGAAGGACGGACACCGTCAGAGAAAGCTCTTATAGCTGATATCATAGCTTCTCGTGCCCCTTCAATTAAAACTGCGGGTATGATGACGCCACTAGCAGGTAAATCACCGGTACAAAAAGAGAAAATCCTACGAAAGCTTGCTGAGAAAGGACTTCCACTCCCTGAAGCTCAAACACCATCAGAAAAAAAAATTATCGACAGGGTTCGTGCCGATCTGGGACTACCTCAAGAACCTGAAACTAAATCGATTAGAGACAAACATGAAAAAGCAGCTAAAGCTGGCTTACTGCAACCACTTAAAGGTAAAACTCATGCAGAGAAGGAAAAGATTCTAAAGGGTCTCCATGAAATGGGTATTCCACTACCTGAAGGACGGACGCCGTCAGAGAAAGCTCTTATAGCTAATGTCGCAGCTTCACCTCGTGCCCCTTCAGTTAAAACTGCGGGTATGTTGACGCCACTAACAGGTAAATCACCAGTGCAAAAAGAGAAAATCCTACGAAAGCTTGCTGAGAAAGGACTTCCACTCCCTGAAGCTCAAACACCATCAGAAAAAAAAATTATCGACAAAGTTCGTGCCGATCTGGGGTTGCCTCAGGAACCTACAACAAAATCTCTCAGAGATAAACATGAAAAAGCAGCAAGAGCCGGCTTACTACAACCATTAGAAGGCAAGACTCCTGCAGAAAAGGAAAAGATTCTAAAGAATCTCCATGAAATGGGTATTCCACTACCTGAAGGACGGACGCCGTCAGAGAAGGCTCTTATAGCTAATGTCGCAGCTTCACCTCGTCCCCCTTCAGTTAAAACTGCGGGTATGTTGACGCCACTAACAGGTAAATCACCAGTGCAAAAAGAGAAAATCCTACGAAAGCTTGCTGAGAAAGGACTTCCACTCCCTGAAGCTCAAACACCATCAGAAAAAAAACTTATCAACAGGGTTCGTGCTGATCTGGGGTTACCTCAGGAACCTACAACTAAATCTCTCAGAGACAAACTTGAAAAAGCAGCTAAAGCCGGCTTACTACAACCATTAGAAGGCAAGACACCTGCAGAGAAGGAAAAGATCCTAAAGGATCTCCATGAAATGGGTATTCCACTACCTGAAGGACGGACGCCGTCAGAGAAAGCTCTTATAGCTAATGTCGCAGCTTCACCTCGTCCCCCTTCAGTTAAAACTGCGGGTATGTTGACGCCACTAACAGGTAAATCACCAGTGCAAAAAGAGAAAATCCTACGAAAGCTTGCTGAGAAAGGACTTCCACTCCCTGAAGCTCAAACACCATCAGAAAAAAAACTTATCAACAGGGTTCGTGCCGATCTGGGGCTGCCTCAGGAACCAACAACAAAATCTCTCAGAGATAAACATGAGCAAGCAGCAAGAGCCGGCTTACTACAACCATTAGAAGGCAAGACTCCTGCAGAGAAGGAAAAGATTCTAAAGGATCTCCATGAAATGGGTATTCCCCTACCCGAAGGACGGACGCCGTCAGAGAGAGCTCTTATAGCTAATGTTGCAGCTTCACCTCGACCCCCTTCAGTTAAAACTGCGGGTATGTTGACGCCACTAACAGGTAAATCACCAGTACAAAAAGAGAAAATCCTACGAAAGCTTGCTGAGAAAGGACTTCCACTCCCTGAAGCTCAAACACCATCAGAAAAAAAACTTATCAACAGGGTTCGTGCCGAGCTGGGGCTGCCTCAGGAACCAACAACAAAATCTCTCAGAGACAAACATGAAAAAGCAGCTAAAGCTGGTTTACTACAACCGTTAGAAGGCAAGACTCCTGCAGAGAAGGAAAAGATTCTAAAGGGTCTCCATGAAATGGGTATTCCCCTACCTGAAGGACGGACGCCGTCAGAGAAAGCTCTTATAGCTAATGTCGCAGCTTCTTCTCGTCCCCCTTCCGTTAAAACTGCGGGTATGTTGACGCCACTAACAGGTAAATCACCACTACAAAAAGAGAAAATCCTACGAAAGCTTGCTGAGAAAGGACTTCCACTTCCTGAAGCTCAAACACCATCGGAAAAAAAACTTATCAACAGGGTTCGTGCCGATCTGGGGCTGCCTCAGGAACCTACAACAAAATCTCTCAGAGATAAACATGAGCAAGCAGCAAGAGCCGGCTTACTACAACCATTAGAAGGCAAGACTCCTGCAGAGAAGGAAAAGATTCTAAAGGATCTCCATGAAATGGGTATTCCACTACCTGAAGGACGGACGCCGTCAGAGAAGGCTCTTATAGCTAATGTCGCAGCTTCACCTCGTCCCCCTTCAGTTAAAACTGCGGGTATGTTGACGCCACTAACAGGTAAATCACCAGTACAAAAAGAGAAAATCCTACGAAAGCTTGCTGAGAAAGGACTTCCACTCCCTGAAGCCCAAACACCATCAGAAAAAAAACTTATCAGCAGGGTTCGTGCCGATCTGGGACTACCTCAAGAACCTGAAACTAAATCGATTAGAGACAAACATGAAAAAGCAGCTAAAGCTGGCTTACTGCAACCACTTAAAGGTAAAACTCCTGCAGAGAAGGAAAAGATTCTAAAAGGTCTCCATGAAATGGGTATTCCACTACCTGAAGGACGGACGCCGTCAGAGAAAGCTCTTATAGCTAATGTCGCAGCTTCACCTCGTGCCCCTTCAGTTAAAACTGCGGGTATGTTGACGCCACTAACAGGTAAATCACCAGTACAAAAAGAGAAAATCCTACGAAAGCTTGCTGAGAAAGGACTTCCACTCCCTGAAGCTCAAACACCATCAGAAAAAAAACTTATCAACAGGGTTCGTGCCGATCTGGGGCTGCCTCAGGAACCTACAACAAAATCTCTCAGAGATAAACATGAAAAAGCAGCAAGAGCCGGCTTACTACAACCGTTAGAAGGCAAGACTCCTGCAGAGAAGGAAAAGATTCTAAAGGATCTCCATGAAATGGGTATTCCATTACCTGAAGGACGGACGCCGTCAGAGAAAGCTCTTATAGCTAATGTCGCAGCTTCACCTCGACCCCCTTCAGTTAAAACTGCGGGTATGATGACGCCACTAACAGGTAAATCACCAGTACAAAAAGAGAAAATCCTACGAAAGCTAGCTGAGAAAGGACTTCCACTCCCTGAAGCTCAAACACCATCAGAAAAAAAACTTATCAACAGGGTTCGTGCCGATCTGGGGCTGCCTCAGGAACCTACAACAAAATCTCTCAGAGACAAACATGAAAAAGCAGCTAAAGCTGGTTTACTACAACCGTTAGAAGGCAAGACTCCTGCAGAGAAGGAAAAGATTCTAAAGGATCTCCATGAAATGGGTATTCCATTACCTGAAGGACGGACGCCGTCAGAGAAAGCTCTTATAGCTACTGTCGCAGCTTCACCTCGTCCCCCTTCAGTTAAAACTGCGGGTATGATGACGCCACTAACAGGTAAATCACCAGTACAGAAAGAGAAAATCCTACGAAAGCTTGCTGAGAAAGGACTTCCACTCCCTGAAGCTCAAACACCATCAGAAAAAAAACTTATCAACAGGGTTCGTGCCGATCTGGGGCTGCCTCAGGAACCAACAACAAAATCTCTCAGAGACAAACATGAAAAAGCAGCAAGAGCCGGCTTACTACAACCATTAGAAGGCAAGACTCCTGCAGAGAAGGAAAAGATTCTAAAGGATCTCCATGAAATGGGTATTCCCCTACCTGAAGGACGGACGCCGTCAGAGAAAGCTCTTATAGCTAATGTCGCAGCTTCACCTCGTCCCCCTTCTATTAAAACTGCAGGTATGTTGACGCCACTAACAGGTAAATCACCAGTACAAAAAGAAAAAATCCTACGAAAGCTTGCTGAGAAAGGGCTTCCACTTCCTGAAGCTCAAACACCATCAGAAAAAAAACTTATCAACAGGGTTCGTGCCGATCTGGGGCTGCCTCAGGAACCTACAACAAAATCTCTCAGAGATAAACATGAGCAAGCAGCAAGAGCCGGCTTACTACAACCATTAGAAGGCAAGACTCCTGCAGAGAAGGAAAAGATTCTAAAGGATCTCCATGAAATGGGTATTCCCCTACCTGAAGGACGGACGCCGTCAGAGAAAGCTCTTATAGCTAATGTCGCAGCTTCACCTCGTCCCCCTTCTATTAAAACTGCAGGTATGTTGACGCCACTAACAGGTAAATCACCAGTACAAAAAGAAAAAATCCTACGAAAGCTTGCTGAGAAAGGGCTTCCACTTCCTGAAGCTCAAACGCCATCAGAAAAAAAACTTATCAACAGGGTTCGTGCCGATCTGGGGCTGCCTCAGGAACCTACAACAAAATCTCTCAGAGATAAACATGAGCAAGCAGCAAGAGCCGGCTTACTACAACCATTAGAAGGCAAGACTCCTGCAGAGAAGGAAAAGATTCTAAAGGATCTCCATGAAATGGGTATTCCCCTACCTGAAGGACGGACGCCGTCAGAGAAAGCTCTTATAGCTAATGTCGCAGCTTCACCTCGTCCCCCTTCAGTTAAAACTGCGGGTATGTTGACGCCACTAACAGGTAAATCACCAGTACAAAAAGAGAAAATCCTACGAAAGCTTGCTGAGAAAGGACTTCCACTCCCTGAAGCCCAAACACCATCAGAAAAAAAACTTATCAACAGGGTTCGTGCCGATCTGGGACTACCTCAAGAACCTGAAACTAAATCGATTAGAGACAAACATGAAAAAGCAGCTAAAGCTGGCTTACTGCAACCACTTAAAGGTAAAACTCCTGCAGAGAAGGAAAAGATTCTAAAAGGTCTCCATGAAATGGGTATTCCACTACCTGAAGGACGGACGCCGTCAGAGAAAGCTCTTATAGCTAATGTCGCAGCTTCACCTCGTGCCCCTTCAGTTAAAACTGCGGGTATGTTGACGCCACTAACAGGTAAATCACCAGTGCAAAAAGAGAAAATCCTACGAAAGCTTGCTGAGAAAGGACTTCCACTCCCTGAAGCTCAAACACCATCGGAAAAAAAACTTATCAACAAGGTTCGTGCCGATCTGGGGCTGCCTCAGGAACCGACAACAAAATCTCTCAGAGATAAACATGAAAAAGCAGCAAGAGCCGGCTTACTACAACCGTTAGAAGGCAAGACTCCTGCAGAGAAGGAAAAGATTCTAAAGGATCTCCATGAAATGGGTATTCCCCTACCTGAAGGACGGACGCCGTCAGAGAAAGCTCTTATAGCTAATGTCGCAGCTTCACCTCGTCCCCCTTCTATTAAAACTGCAGGTATGTTGACGCCACTAACAGGTAAATCACCAGTACAAAAAGAAAAAATCCTACGAAAGCTTGCTGAGAAAGGGCTTCCACTTCCTGAAGCTCAAACACCATCAGAAAAAAAACTTATCAACAGGGTTCGTGCCGATCTGGGGCTGCCTCAGGAACCTACCACTAAATCTCTCAGAGACAAACATGAAAAAGCAGCCAAAGCTGGCTTACTACAACCATTAGAAGGCAAGACTCCTGCAGAGAAGGAAAAGATTCTAAAGGATCTCCACGAAATGGGTATTCCACTACCTGAAGGACGGACGCCGTCAGAAAAAGCTCTAATAGCTAATGTCGCAGCTTCACCTCGTGCCCCTTCAGTTAAAACTGCGGGTATGATGACGCCACTAACAGGTAAATCACCAGTACAAAAAGAGAAAATCCTACGAAAGCTTGCTGAGAAAGGGCTTCCACTCCCTGAAGCTCAAACACCATCAGAAAAAAAACTTATCAACAGGGTTCGTGCCGATCTGGGTCTGCCTCAGGAACCTACAACTAAATCTCTTAGAGACAAACATGATCAAGCATACAAAGCGGGCTTACTTCAGCCACTGGAAGGCAAGACTCCTGCAGAGAAGGAAAAGATTCTAAAAGATCTCCATGAAATGGGTATTCCACTACCTGAAGGACGGACGCCGTCAGAGAAAGCTCTTATAGCTAATGTCGCAGCTTCACCTCGTGCCCCTTCAGTTAAAACTGCGGGTATGTTGACGCCACTGACAGGTAAATCACCAGTACAAAAAGAGAAAATCCTACGAAAGCTTGCTGAGAAAGGACTTCCACTCCCTGAAGCTCAAACACCATCAGAAAAAAAACTTATCAACAGGGTTCGTGCCGATCTGGGGCTGCCTCAGGAACCTACAACGAAATCTCTGAGAGACAAGCATGAAAAAGCAGCTAAAGCCGGCTTACTACAACCATTAGAAGGCAAGACTCCTGCAGAGAAGGAAAAGATTCTAAAGGATCTCCATGAAATGGGTATTCCACTACCCGAAGGACGGACGCCGTCAGAGAAAGCTCTTATAGCTAATGTCGCAGCTTTACCTCGTGCCCCTTCAGTTAAAACTGCGGGTATGTTGACGCCACTAGCAGGTAAATCACCAGTACAAAAAGAGAAAATCCTACGAAAGCTTGCTGAGAAAGGCCTTCCACTCCCTGAAGCTCAAACACCATCAGAAAAAAAAATTATCGACAGGGTTCGTGCCGATCTGGGGCTGCCTCAGGAACCAACAACAAAATCTCTCAGAGACAAACATGAAAAAGCAGCTAAAGCCGGCTTACTACAACCATTAGAAGGCAAGACTCCTGCAGAGAAGGAAAAGATTCTAAAGGATCTACATGAAATGGGTATTCCACTACCTGAAGGACGGACGCCGTCAGAGAAAGCTCTTATAGCTAATGTCGCAGCTTCACCTCGTCCCCCTTCTATTAAAACTGCGGGTATGTTGACGCCACTAACAGGTAAATCACCAGTACAAAAAGAGAAAATCCTACGAAAACTAGCTGAGAAAGGGTTTCCACTCCCTGAAGCTCAAACTCCATCAGAAAAAAAACTTATCAACAGAGTTCGTGCCGATCTGGGGCTGCCTCAGGAACCTGAAACTAAATCGATCAGAGACAAACATGAAAAAGCAGCTAAAGCCGGCTTACTACAACCATTAGAAGGCAAGACACCTGCAGAGAAGGAAAAGATTCTAAAGGATCTCCATGAAATGGGTATTCCCCTACCTGAGGGACGGACGCCGTCAGAGAAAGCTCTTATAGCTAATGTCGCTGCTTCACCTCGTGCCCCTTCAGTTAAAACTGCGGGTATGTTGACGCCACTAACAGGTAAATCACCAGTACAAAAAGAGAAAATCCTACGAAAGCTTGCTGAGAAAGGACTTCCACTCCCTGAAGCTCAAACACCATCAGAAAAAAAACTTATCAACAGGGTTCGTGCCGATCTGGGTCTGCCTCAGGAACCCACAACTAAGTCTCTTAGAGACAAACATGATCAAGCATACAAAGCGGGCTTACTACAGCCACTGGAAGGCAAGACTCCTGCAGAGAAGGAAAAAATTCTAAAGGATCTCCATGAAATGGGTATTCCATTACCTGAAGGACGGACGCCGTCAGAGAAAGCTCTTATAGCTAATGTTGCAGCTTCACCTCGTCCCCCTTCAGTTAAAACTGCGGGTATGTTGACGCCACTAGCAGGTAAATCACCAGTACAAAAAGAGAAAATCCTACGAAAGCTTGCTGAGAAAGGACTTCCACTCCCTGAAGCTCAAACACCATCAGAAAAAAAACTTATCAACAGGGTTCGTGCCGATCTGGGTCTGCCTCAGGAACCTACAACTAAATCTCTTAGAGACAAACATGATCAAGCATACAAAGCGGGCTTACTGCAACCACTTAAAGGTAAAACTCCTGCAGAGAAGGAAAAGATTCTAAAGGATCTCCATGAATTGGGTATTCCATTACCTGAAGGACGGACGCCGTCAGAAAAAGCTCTTATAGCTAATGTCGCAGCTTCACCTCGTCCCCCTTCAGTTAAAACTGCGGGTATGTTGACGCCACTAACAGGTAAATCACCAGTACAAAAAGAGAAAATCCTACGAAAGCTTGCTGAGAAAGGACTTCCACTCCCTGAAGCTCAAACACCATCAGAAAAAAAACTTATCAGCAGGGTTCGTGCCGATCTGGGTCTGCCTCAGGAACCTACAACGAAATCTCTTAGAGACAAACATGATCAAGCATACAAAGCGGGCTTACTACAACCATTAGAAGGCAAGACTCCTGCAGAGAAGGAAAAGATTCTAAAGGATCTCCATGAAATGGGTATTCCACTACCTGAAGGACGGACGCCGTCAGAGAAAGCTCTTATAGCTAATGTCGCAGCTTCACCTCGTGCCCCTTCAGTTAAAACTGCGGGTATGTTGACGCCACTAACAGGTAAATCACCAGTACAAAAAGAGAAAATCTTACGAAAGCTTGCTGAGAAAGGACTTCCACTCCCTGAAGCTCAAACACCATCAGAAAAAAAACTTATCAACAGGGTTCGTGCCGATCTGGGGCTACCTCAGGAACCTACAACTAAATCTCTTAGAGACAAACATGATTTAGCATACAAAGCGGGCTTACTACAGCCACTGGAAGGCAAGACTCCTGCAGAGAAGGAAAAGATTCTAAAGGATCTCCATGAAATGGGTATTCCCTTACCTGAGGGACGGACGCCGTCAGAGAAAGCTCTTATAGCTAATGTTGCAGCTTCACCTCGTCCCCCTTCAGTTAAAACTGCGGGTATGTTGACGCCACTAGCAGGTAAATCACCAGTACAAAAAGAGAAAATCCTACGAAAGCTTGCTGAGAAAGGACTTCCACTCCCTGAAGCTCAAACACCATCAGAAAAAAAACTTATCAACAGGGTTCGTGCCGATCTGGGTCTGCCTCAGGAACCTACAACTAAATCTCTTAGAGACAAACATGATCAAGCATACAAAGCGGGCTTACTACAACCACTTAAAGGTAAAACTCCTGCAGAGAAGGAAAAGATTCTAAAGGATCTCCATGAAATGGGTATTCCATTACCTGAAGGACGGACGCCGTCAGAAAAAGCTCTTATAGCTAATGTCGCAGCTTCACCTCGTGCTCCTTCAGTTAAAACTGCGGGTATGTTGACGCCACTAACAGGTAAATCACCAGTACAAAAAGAGAAAATCTTACGAAAGCTTGCTGAGAAAGGACTTCCACTCCCTGAAGCTCAAACACCATCAGAAAAAAAACTTATCAACAGGGTTCGTGCCGATCTGGGGCTGCCTCAGGAACCTACAACTAAATCTCTTAGAGACAAACATGATTTAGCATACAAAGCGGGCTTACTACAGCCACTGGAAGGCAAGACTCCTGCAGAGAAGGAAAAGATTCTAAAGGATCTCCATGAAATGGGTATTCCCTTACCTGAGGGACGGACGCCGTCAGAGAAAGCTCTTATAGCTAATGTTGCAGCTTCACCTCGTCCCCCTTCAGTTAAAACTGCGGGTATGTTGACGCCACTAGCAGGTAAATCTCCAGTACAAAAAGAGAAAATCCTACGAAAGCTTGCTGAGAAAGGACTTCCACTCCCTGAAGCTCAAACACCATCAGAAAAAAAACTTATCAACAGGGTACGTGCCGATCTGGGTCTGCCTCAGGAACCCACAACTAAGTCTCTTAGAGACAAACATGATCAAGCATACAAAGCGGGCTTACTACAGCCACTGGAAGGCAAGACTCCTGCAGAGAAGGAAAAGATTCTAAAGGATCTCCATGAAATGGGTATTCCCCTACCTGAAGGACGAACGCCGTCAGAGAAAGCTCTTATAGCTAATGTTGCAGCTTCGCCTCGTCCCCCTTCCGTTAAAACTGCGGGTATGTTGACGCCACTAACAGGTAAATCACCAGTTCAAAAAGAGAAAATCCTACGAAAGCTTGCTGAGAAAGGACTTCCACTCCCTGAAGCTCAAACACCATCAGAACAAAAACTTATCGCCAGGGTTCGTGCCGATCTGGGGCTGCCTCAAGAACCTGAAACCAAATCTCTCAGAGACAAACATGAAAAAGCAGCTAAAGCCGGTTTACTACAACCATTAGAAGGCAAGACTCCTGCAGAGAAGGAAAAGATTCTAAAGGGTCTCCATGAAATGGGTATTCCACTTCCTGAAGGACGGACGCCGTCAGAAAAAGCTCTTATAGCTATTGTCGCAGCTGCACCTCGTCCCCCTTCCGTTAAAACTGCGGGTATGTTGACGCCACTAACAGGTAAATCACCAGTACAAAAAGAGAAAATCCTACGAAAGCTTGCTGAGAAAGGACTTCCACTTCCTGAAGCTCAAACACCATCAGAAAAAAAACTTATCAATAGGGTTCGTGCCGATCTGGGGCTGCCTCAGGAACCTACAACTAAATCTCTCAGAGACAAACATGAAAAAGCAGCTAAAGCCGGCTTACTACAACCATTAGAAGGCAAGACACCTGCAGAGAAGGAAAAGATTCTAAAGGATCTCCATGAAATGGGTATTCCACTACCCGAAGGACGGACGCCGTCAGAGAAAGCTCTTATAGCTAATGTCGCAGCTTCACCTCGTCCCCCTTCAGTTAAAACTGCGGGTATGTTGACGCCACTTACAGGTAAATCACCAGTACAAAAAGAGAAAATCCTACGAAAGCTTGCTGAGAAAGGACTTCCACTCCCTGAAGCTCAAACACCATCAGAAAAAAAACTTATCAACAGGGTTCGTGCCGATCTGGGTCTGCCTCAGGAACCTACAACGAAATCTCTTAGAGACAAACATGATCAAGCATACAAAGCGGGCTTACTTCAGCCACTGGAAGGCAAGACTCCTGCAGAGAAGGAAAAGATTCTAAAGGATCTCCATGAAATGGGTATTCCCTTACCTGAGGGACGGACGCCGTCAGAGAAAGCTCTTATAGCTAATGTCGCAGCTTCACCTCGTCCCCCTTCTATTAAAACTGCGGGTATGTTGACGCCACTAACAGGTAAATCACCAGTACAAAAAGAGAAAATCCTACGAAAGCTTGCTGAGAAAGGACTTCCACTCCCTGAAGCTCAAACACCATCAGAAAAAAAACTTATCAACAGGGTTCGTGCCGATCTGGGGCTGCCTCAGGAACCTGAAACTAAATCGATCAGAGACAAACATGAAAAAGCAGCTAAAGCTGGCTTACTTCAACCACTAGAAGGGAAAACTCCTGCTGAGAAGGAAAAGATTCTAAAGGGTCTCCATGAAATGGGTATTCCACTACCTGAAGGACGGACGCCGTCAGAAAAAGCTCTTATAGCTAATGTAGCAGGTTTACCTCGTCTTCCTTCAGTTACAACAGCTAAAATACGAAAAGCCAAAGCAGAAGGGCTGTTCACACCTCTTAAAGGAAAGACTCCGGAACAGCAAGATAAAATCTTACGAGGTTTAATTGCAACTGGTTTACCGCTGCCAGAAGGAAGAACTCCATCCGAAAAAGCGTTCATAGCCAAAGTAAAAAAAGATATGAATATAGTTGATAAAACACCGTCTGAAAAAGTGCGTAGGGCTAAATCCGCTGGTTTGTTGACGCCTTTAGAAGGCAAATCTCCGAATGAAAAAGAAAAGATACTAAGAGGTAGAGCAGCTGCAGGCTTACCACTACCTAGAGGTGAATCACCTTCAGAAAGAGATTTGATTCAGAAGATTAAAGATGACACTGGTTATGTGACACCATCACCCTCAGAAAGAATTCGAAGAGCCAAAATTGCTGGTTTGATAACTCCTTTGAAAGGGAAGACACCATCAATGAAAGAAAAGATACTCAGAGGTATGCAAGCCGCAGGTGTTCCCATTCCAGAAGGCGAAACACCGTCAGAGAAGAAAATTATTAGCAAATTTATGCGGTCACCATCTGAGAGATTAAAAGCTGGATTGCTTACACCCCTTGAAGGAAAAACTCCTGCTCAAAAGCAAAAAATCCTCGAAGGATTAGCTGAGGCGGGTTTACCGTTGCCAGAAGGAAAAACTCCATCCGAAAAAGCATTGATAGCTAAAGTAAGAAAAGATATAAATGTGCGAAAGGCTAAATCTGCTGGTCTATTGACGCCTATAGAAGGCAAAACTCCAGATGAAAAAGAAAAAATATTAAGAGGTAGAGCAGCTGCAGGCTTACCACTACCTACAGGTAAATCACCTTCAGAAAGAGCTTTGATACAGAAGATTAAAGATGACACTGGTTATGTGACACCATCACCCTCAGAAAGAATTCGAAGAGCCAAAATTGCTGGTTTGATAACTCCTTTGAAAGGGAAGACGCCATCAATGAAAGAAAAAATACTCCGAGGTATGCAAGCCGCAGGTGTACCCATTCCAGAAGGCGAAACACCGTCAGAGAAGAAACTTATTAGCAAATTTATTCAGACACCATCTGAGAAATTAAAAGCTGGATTGCTTACACCTCTTGAAGGAAAAACACCTGCTCAAAAGCAAAAAATCCTCGAAGGATTAGCTCAGGCGGGTTTACCATTGCCGGAAGGTAAGACGAAATCTGAAAAATCAATGATAGCTAAAATTAAAGCTCGGACACCACCATCTGCCATAACTCCCTCGGAGAAGTCAATTGTACGTAAAGCAAAAGCAGCAGGGCTATTTACGCCTCTAACCGGAAAAACACCTGCTGAAAAAGAAAGAATTCTAAAAGAACTTACTGCAGCTGGTTTACCTTTACCTGAAAGTAAAACAGATTCTGAAAAAGAATTGGTGAAGAAAATTAGGGCAGAGGCAGGTTTGCCAGCAGAGCCGACTCCATCCGAGAAAAAGGGGAAAATTAGAAAGAAAGCGATGGGGGTTGGTATATCGGCATCAAAGAAAGCGGCTGGAATAGATGCCACAGAATTGGAAGAGATTGTCAAAACAACAAAATGTGATCGTGCATGCGGCTGCGACAAAAAAAAAATCAAATTTAAACACAGCTACGTAAAAATTAGAGTGACGTCCCCAGATATATCTTCTTTCTGCGATTGTCCAGATGAATGTATTCCAGGTGTTAAGAGTGGGGCCTTCATTGACAACGACGGAATTAAAGTTACCGTTGTGAGTGCTGTTGGAACACCAACATATTCAATGGAATTGATAGACCAACAAATGCTGGACGAAATGATATCAATCACGAACCTCCGTAAAATACAAACCAATGATCGAAACTATATTGATGACACATGCAAATCAAATTGCAGCGTTAGCAGTTTAGAGTTTAGTTTTAATAATGGTCATAAAGCGGAATTTATCCCCAACGCAAACAGCTCTGGCATGAGTTATAGTACTAGATCAAGTAGCTCCCGATCCAGCAGGATTGAGGAAAGTTTAAGAAGTCCTCAATCATCTGATATGAGAACTAAATCTGGAAGCAGTTTTGAAACCATTCTTCTAAGAAATAGTGAGATGTCATTAAGCACAAGTACAAGCAACTGCATGGACACAATCAGTTTGTCGCTTACGGAGAGCAGTTGCACATCTAGCTCCGCGCGCTACTCCGGCTTCCAGTCCACTAACGACTTTCCGAGTATTAACTCACTAGACATATTAACAAGGTAACAAACAACCTAATTTCATCATACTATGAACTACTATCGGCTAGGCACGTATCAGGCACAGAAAGAAACATGACACGGAGTAAGTCTATGCCTGCTAGCCGATCATACCGGTCCAATATCCCATGTAACGCGCCGGCACAATTTGCGACCCGCCTCAAGTAAAAGGCGAAAATATACAAATTGTGATTAGACCTGTCGTACTGTTTGGATGCTGTGCTGTAAAGAAGATGGAAGAAAAACTATTGCATGTAGCGGAGATGAGAATGTTGAGATGGATGTGTGAAGTGACAAGAATGAATAAAGTGAGGAATGAGTATTGCTACGAGCTGGGTATGTGTGAAATAATTACTACAGATTAAAATCTAGATCAGACCAGATCTATAAGAATTTCAAAATAAGTATAACTCAATTGCAATATACACTACTGGTCACTAGTTCACTTTGATTCGCTTCATTTTGTTGCCGAAATCAGACTGGCTGCTCCCGCAAACGCGACACAACATCCTCCCAGACGTTTTCATTACTTTCAGGAACCTTTACAGTTCTATAGTAAGAATAAGAAGGGGAGGAATAAAGAGCTATGGGCACAAATACAAAAAAAAAAAAATACAAAATACAAAAATATTTATTACTTCTCAATCATTGTGTCATACATAAACTGAGGCAGCCCCAGTAAGTTACCATAGTACTTGTGTTGGAGCTGTCTCGCTCTTCCCGTAAGTGGTATCCTAACAATGTATGGACTCTGGTCCTGGACTCAATACATATAAGTATTGAGTCCAGGACCAGAGTCCATACTGTTGTGCCCATAGCTCTTTATTCCTCCCATTCTTATTCATATTTCGTCCATTAACCGTTAGAAAGGTATATTCTCATATAGCACGAATAGGTATGGCGCTTGACGTGATATGTTGTCCGTTCGGAGTACGCGTGCCTTGAATATCACTATGTGATAAATTCTAGTATTTTTGATATGAAATTGTTCAAACTACTGAACCAATTTTAATGATTTATGAAAAGTATAAATCTTTTCAGTGTTCTAAGGTAGGTAGGTACATAAAATATACAGACATTTTTTTTTCGGATGTGAAATCATCAAATGACCACCTTTTACTGACTAAAACCCATCCATGTCTTAGCCCTTTGTGTTCCAGGGCCGCGGTATCTCTATCGAACAGTCCCGCAGCCTCAGCAGGCCCTTGCAAGGGGTCCCCCTTTTCTATATAGCAAATTAGCAATGAATAAAAAATTCAATGTCGTGTGAGTGTGTGTCTGTGTGCATAAGTGTGTGTTTTTATCTTAGAAAGCTACATTATTCGTGAGTGTTATAGGCTATAAATTATAAAGATATCTTGCATATTGGCCGAACTATCTCAATTTTTGGCTAGCCAGGCGGAAAAAAAACCTCTTACAACAGAGTTATTTTGCATGCACTGCCTTAACAGTTGTATATAATTGAAAAAAACGTATGGCAACCTGGTCCGCTTTGAATAGTTCTACAAAAATGTCCGCGACACCATTTTTCTATCTTTTATATTTTAGCAGATTTTTATTTATTTATTTTTATTAATTAATTTAAAATTATGTAAATAACACCTAATACATAAAACATACATAATTTAACATTGCTGTGTTGTATTATGTACCTATATATAGTAGCTTTTATATGTTAAAAAAAGTATTTTTCGACGTACATATATCTGGACGATTTTTAAACCACAAAATATTAAACCTTATCGAAAAAAATATTATTATCATCATAAAGATACGATTTGCCTCCGGGGTTGCGGGCCTGTTCGAAAGAGATACCGCGGCCCCGGAACGTAAAGGGCGAGGAAGGAACATGGATGGTTTTTAGTCAGTAAGAGTCTGACACTCCCTCCCGCTCCGCCCAGAGTGGGGGGGGTCATTTGATGATTTCCCATCCTTAAAAAAAAAAAAAAAAGATACGATTTACCTCAAACAGTATGTCAATTGGTTAAATAGTTTCGAAGATAATATAAAATTACTAAATCGCAAAATGCTGCCGTGTGCACGGCACACGGCAGCATTTTGCGATTTAGTAATTTTATATTATGCACGCATTGACGAACCGCATTAGAACATGCTTTGTTCGGACTCGTGCTCGAGAATCTAGCGCTGAACGTGCGCAGCGCCGTCTCGGCAACAAGGGATAGGGAGACTAGCGCTGAGCGTTCGCAGTGGCTCGCTAACCAAAGAGTGAAAACATTGCAATATTGCACCGCCCAACAAGGTGGGCACGGGTCAGCTAGTTATCTATAAAATTGTCTTATTACTTAAAATAAGAAAAGTATTTTTTTCCTAAGAGCAACCGTTTTTGAGATATAACGGTTCAAAAAGTTGAAAAAGTTGATAATTGAAGTTTTCCTTAAAATGTCCCACCTTTACACCATAAAGTGCCGATTGTGAAAAATCTTCGGCGTTCAGGTTATTAAACTGATACTTTTCTGATAGCTTATAAACGAATGTCTCCTCCGAAAACCAATTTTTCAAAACTGTACGTCGGCCTTTGGAAAATAGGCGCACTAAAGGTCATCTTCTGAAAATTTCTAGAAAGTTTTCTTGTTTTTCGAGGCCGGTTTCTCAAAATAAATGTATGACTCTGGTCGTGCAGATTACAGAACCGACTTTGTTGTTTCATTAGCTTTCCCAAATAGTACCACAATCTCCTTCCGATGATAGAGACAGATCTTACATGATCTGATCGACCAGGATCCGGCGCATTACGTCAAACAGCTAACGTCACATAGCGGTAACAAGAAAATCTGCAATAAGGAAGACGTACCTCGGAAAACCGGTACTACCCAGTTTTATTAAAATACTACCTTCTCATGAACAATCGTTACTTTCTGGTCATTCACTTACTAAAAGAGGTTATTGTGGTACCATTTGAGAAAGCTAATTAGACAACAATGTTGGATTTGTAATTTGCACGACAATTGTCATAAATTTATTTTGAGAAACCGGCCTCGAAAAACAAGAAAACTATCAAGAAATTTTCAGAAGATGACATTTATGTCGCCTGTTTGCAAAAGGCAGATGTACTGTTTTGATAAATTGGTTTTCGGAGGATACATTCGTTCATGAGCTGTTCAGAAAAGTATCAGTTTAAAATCCTGAATGGCGTAGAAATCTTACAATCGGCATTTTATGGTGTAAAGGTGGAACATTTCAAGGAAAACTTCGATTACAACTTTTTGAAACGTTATATCTCAAAAAAGGTGGCTCTTAGGAAAGAAAGTAACCAGACATTTTGTATATTATTATCTGATCTGCAATTTTGGTCAGAGTTAATTTTATGACAAAACTTACCCTTTGCTGAAAATCGTGATAGAGCCGTTTTTGTGACCTTTGAGACCGCGTATTTTTTTGCACGCGCCGGATCGATGTGGACTTTTTACATTTCCTTTATAATAGTGTATTGAACAATCCTACCAATTTTCAGCCTAGTGGAAATTAATGTAACCTCACCCCTATTTTTTAGTCTAATTTGACTGGACTATTAGCGAAATAAATAGTATAGTGGACTTTTGGTACAACATTAGTGAACCAAAATAAATACCTATAACCACCTGTACCTGTTACCTGTATTTGCGTAAAACGGGCATCGTCTGGCTTAGAGGTAATGCAGGGGAAGACCAAAGATGTGATGGATGAAGTGTGTGAAGATTGATATGAAATAGAAAAGAGGAAATGACGACGTGACTTCTGACAGGGGAGAATGAATTATGAAAACATATTTTTTTATTTATTATATAAATAAACTTGTGTTGAACTTGTACTTTCTCCAGCATGACCCTAAATTTAGTTTCATGTGGAGCCCAAATGATCGCGTTACACTCTGATTTCTAACCAAAGCATTATATAAAGCTATAACCGCTTTTATGTTCGTAAATTTACTTACCGTACGGAACATAAAACCTAAATTACGATAAGCTTTTTGGCAGCAGCTTATGATGTGATCACGAAACGTCAGCCCCCCAAGTAAAAATGTTATGTCCGAAACTAGGGCAAAATAACACACTGTGCAATCCATTGCTCAGATATAATACTACATACAGATACCCAATCCCATACAAAGAAATTACACCTCCTTATAGCCCGGTTTCTATATACTATCTAAGTAAAATATCTGTCACCGCCTGCGGTAAATATTTGACAACGACCACCCGCAAACCAATTGTCAACCAGCACCGATAGAAAAGGCACTTTTTTGCCAAATTAAGGCTTGGGGACCTCAGGGGGGAATTCTAGACCTCTTGTTTTTTACATTCCAGTTTTCCCCCTCGTGGGCACTCTCGGGGGGGATTTGTGGAATAAGTATTTTTTCGATTCCACTTTTCCCCCCTTAGGGGGATTGTCAGGGGGGAATTGTAAACTTTTCATTTTAGATTCCACTTTTCCCCCTTTGGGGGACTTTTTGGGGGGATTTCAGGAATAAGCCAATTAAATGTAGTTAGTTAGGTAGTTACATAAGTTTAACTAAACTAAGTTGAACTATTTAATATTGAAATAGTTTAACAATAAAAGCTTGGGTAAGGTATTGATATACACTGCGGGCCTGTGGACGGTTGGCTATAGGCTAGCTAGCCGTCCGTCCGTCTAACGACGACAGGCCGTCTCGACGGCGCGCGTTCGTGTTCCACGCACGCCTCAAAGAGATGTCAGCATAAGGGGAGGGGCCCGCAAGGGCCGAAGCCTGCCGGGGTTGCGGGCCTGTTCGAAAGAGATACCGCGGCCCCGGAACATAAAGGGCGAGGAAGGAACATGGATGGGTTTTAGTCAGTAAAAGTCGGACACTCCCTCCCGCTCCGCCCAGAGTGGGAGAAGTCATTTGATGATTTCCCATCCTAAAAAAAAAGTATTATACACAACAAATAAAACGCATTTTTACAATTAAAAGTTGATAAGTCAGTTCAATCTTCTTCTTTTTTAATAAAATCGGATTGAGTTTGTAGGCATGTATCAGTCGCTTCATGTAAAATACTGGTATTCAGCTGCATCCGGGTAGACTGCAACCCGACCCCAACATAGTTTGGAAAAAGCTAGGAAAGCACTACGAAAGAAAGAAAAAACATTTATTCGTAGGTACATGAAATCTGGCATGAATAAATGTTCGCATTAAGTAGTAAATTTCGAAAACCATTTTGTACTAAGTGTTTTATAATAATGACAATACAACAATGCCATTAAAACACAATTTTATTAAGAGACCGTTGACCGACCATTGTGAATTAAGCAGATTACGAACTTTAAGCAATATGACAATGGGATGAGAATGGAATCGTGTTGGAGTGACGAATTTATTAAAATAGCAGAATTAGGCCCCTGGTATGATGTAGAACAAAAAAAAGGATCACAATGACTGGGAGAAAAAGCGCCTTTAGGAATCCCTTTATATTACGTATTAGTTCCTAAAACACGAAACGTGTCCGTATGAAACTAAAACATTTCTTTTGTAATACCTTTGTTACTAAATAACGTTTTTATTCTCAACAGTGACGATTTCATCGAGTATCCCTCGCTGATTGCGGAACGTTATTTATATAGAAGTGGTCGCACACCTAGTTTACAACAATATACTACCATGAGACTGTCTCAAACAGACATTCATTTTGGAAATAACAAGATGGAGAAAATTTACGAAAAATCTGAAACTAAAGATGCCTTACCAACTAAAATCGACGTACCGAAGATAATTAAGAGAGTTATGACAAAAAAACGTTTTTCGGATGCTTCCGTCATATTTATAGTGACTTGTGATGTTGAAGAGGACCGAGGCTCCTTTAATCTAGATTTCAGAACCAGTATGCAGTCGAGTGAATGTCATGTTCCAGTGAAATCTATCAGGCAGGTAAATTCAGGTATGTACTATGTATGTACTACTCTGTCAAACTCAGATTCATATAACTTTATTTGCGCAAACATTAGTGTACATACATTATGAAGAAAACATATGCATGCAAGGTGTTACGCTAAGCTTTTTCCAGCCATTGGGGAAAAATCAAATGTCCGAGAACTATGTTGACAGAGTTGACTGCTATCACGTCTACGTCTTGGAAACCGGTCGGCCATGCGGAGAAATAGCTTAGGGTTTGATTTAACAAACAGGGCGATTTCAAAAATATAAATTGATGGCAAAGTCAAAATGTTGTGGCTTATTGTTGTTGACGACCCGATTGGCATAGTGGTAGTGACGCTGCCTTACGTTCTTAGGGTCCTGGGTTCGAATCCCGGTAGGAGCAAATGTTTGTGTGATGAGCACGGACATTTGTTTCCGAGTCATGGATGTTTATATGTATAAGTATGTATTTACAAACAAAAAAGTATATATGTAGTATATAAACTATCTAGTGTCCACGACACAAGCTTTGCTTAGTGTGGCACTAGGTGGCGCTGTGTGTTAATGTCCAGCGATATTTATTATTATTTATTTATACGAAAAACGGTTTGCAGCTGTCAGTCGTTTTTAATTTAAAAATGAATCTAAGTCACTTTTTTTGGGCTTTAAACGCGATATCCCTATCCGTAGTTTACCCAAAAAAATAATGCCGTATCTGATTATAGATTCTGCTATGTCATAATAGGCGGTTATTAGGGCATCAGTCTTTAGGATCCGCGATAGTTTATACAGAGTGTAAACCACCTCATCACAAAGCCGTTAACCAAGCATTCTGTACATCAAACTAGGTAATTTTACTCAAAAAATATTGCTGGGAAACAACTTTTTTTTTGAGGTTATAAATTATGTTTTGTGGTAGAACTCAATGTAACGCACTTAAAACATTGTGCTGATGGATAGATTGAGTAGTAGGTACGAGGGTCGTGGAAGTGTTATAAGTTAAATATTCTAAATAAACTTGTATTTAAAAAAAACTTGTCAAAAAGATGTAACTTTGACCCCCCATATCTCCGTAACTAGGTTCCCAGATATGGTGCAGAATAAAAAAAAATATCGCAAGGATGGGGAGAACAAGTACCTTTCGGCTTCGTGTAGAGGTGTTTTTATTTACTTTTATTTTATTTTTATTTATTTGGGAAAACAAACGGTTGCACATTACAGTATTACACAAAACTATATCTAGGGTGTGAGTAAATGTATAACCAACGACATTTTACATAGGTATTATAAAAACAATTAATTCTAAATCATTATCATAAACAATTAAACGCGAACAAAAAAAAATCATCTATGGTATCTATGGTTAATCCTAAAAACTTAGTGGAAATAACTGTGTCAATTACGTTGTTCTGATAATGAACTTTACAATTTGGAAATATTAACTGTCTTTGGCTAAACGGGAAAAGATCAATAATAAAAATAAAAATATTGTCCGGCGGCGTCAAGGCCCATAGGGTGTTAGTATTACATCTTCCTTAAAGAGTATGTTAGTAACATGACGGAACAGTATAAATAAGACAGAAAAAAACACAAATCACAGGAAGGTTTAACAAGCTTTGTTGTCAACGTGCAGCTTGATAAACTCTCCCATTGTAGGCCCATCCAGCCTCTCCGCAAACACCCTCAGAACGCTGTGCTGCTTCCCCTCACTGGGGATATTACTGAGGCCACTTTCTTTCGCATTAGCGCGAAGTAATCGTCAGTGTGCGCATCGGCGAACGTACTTGACGCACTACAGTAAGGTGGAAGCCTCAACAGCGCCCTGAAGGTATTGTTGTATTGAATGCGCAGAGCATTGTCTGCTTTATAATGTCATTATCCCAAAGGCTGCTGGTATAAAATGTATGGCAGTAGGCCCTAAAAAGAGCTCATAACTGAACAATAAGGGAACTGAACAACCATAAAACCTTCTGCATATAATATTTTCCCTCACAGCCAGTGCCCCGCGCTCCTTTTCCATATCTATGTCGTCTTTTAACTCTTCAGTGACAATGTAGCCTAAATATTTAAAGTGGGCAACTCTTTGTACAAATGTTGTATTTTCATTCCTACCTCGAAATACTAACAGCGTGTGTGATCTTAGCTCGTGCTGTTCGGCATATCGTTCACAAATGGAGAGTAACTTTCTAATTCCATTGATAGTATCTAGGGCTAAGCAGCACTATCTCGTCTGCATAACTGAAGTTAATTAAACATACTCCATCTTTATGGCATCCGACATGAGTGCTGCTGAGCTCAACAAGCAGCTTATTAACGTAGATAAAAAAGCCTCGCGGAAGTTAGATCTCGCTGCCTAACGCCGCACTCGAGTTTATACGGGTCAGACAATGCATTAGACCAGTTTACGAAGTTCTTCTTCTTGTCATACCAAAAAGATAACGTAGACACTAATGCAGTAGGAACGCCTGCTTCTAGAAGCTTCTCCCATAAGACATTGTAAGAATCAAAGTCGAAGGCCTTAGAAAGGTCCAGGAAACAAGTGTAAGGTGCGCTGTTGATGGTAAATAAAACCAACGAATGCTCGAATAGTACTCAGATATATTTCATAGGATAATGCATTTATAAATGGTTACAAAGGTGCATAGATTATAGTAATACAGATCTTAAACTAGGTACTTAATACAACCCTTTGGCGACCGTGACAGGGCACATATGATACACAGCTGTTTTCTGTTATTATATAATTTGACAGTATGCTTCAACACAAGTATACTGCTTTCGGTAGATAGCCCAGCAAGCAAACTAAACTGTGTATCGTGTATCTACCGAGTGTATCTACCGAGGTGTGAGTCGAACACACTGTCAAACACTTTGGTTATCACAGTTGTCAGTGAAATAGCCCTGTAGTTACCTTTGTCTGCTATGTTCCCTGTCCGATTCTTCACAACAGGAACAACAATTGTATCCAATAACTCCTGAGGTAAGTAGGAATGTCTCGAAACACAAATTGAATAACATAGTCAATACTCGCGACAGATGACTTACCAGCATTTTGAAGGTGCTCGATGCTAAGCCCATCATGACCAGGTGATTTACCATAATATACAGAATGTTTGTTATTCATCCAAATTTATTTTATCACCTTCAAAGTATGCTCCTTCAGAAACGTAATTTTTTAAACGCTGACTGTTTCTAGAATTGAATTCAGCTCTTGCCGCGAATTCTCCTATAAGTCTTCTATCGATTGAGAACGGGTGCCACGAAGTGGTAATTTGAGTTTAGGAAAAGGAAGGACTAAGTTTTGCAAGCTTTAAAAATTGACGAACTATTTGTGTACTGTCCAATTATTTTGTAATCTGTGCCTTTTATTTATTTGATTTATCAATTTTTGTGTAGTAGATAAGTTGTTTGTTTATTCTCAACACAAAAACGCAAGTAACAAAACAAACTGGGTCGTACTCGTAGATTGAAATTTAGAAAAAGGATTCAATTCGTAAAAAGTATTTTCTTTTTCAGGAATTTAAAAAAAAGTCTACGGCGGGAATGCTGCAGATGTGCTTTTAAATATCTACGTGTTTTCAGCTATCAACAAGGTATAACACTTATGAGTATTATTATAATTAATAGAAAAAAAAATAGATAAAAGTCTCGGGAAGGTAACAAATAACGATGCTTCGTCAGGTTCCTTGTTGCGTCTATTTTCCTTCGTGGGAATTCGGTTCGTGCGAACGGGATATTATACGATGTACATAAGGTGTGAGCGAGACAAAAAACACACCTTAAACGCCACTGTGTTTTTATGTTGTTTGACCGCGTTCTCACCATCTCGTGACGACGTCGTGGCTTGTGTATTTAAATGGAGGTGTTCATAGGACGACACGATTAACTGTCGTCCACGACTTTTTAAAAACTGGTTCTTCTCGCACTACGATTAGGTTCAACATGCAATGTATTTCAAACGCGTGTGTTTTTGACAGTTTTTCAAAACGTGTGCGGGTTAAAATTGCCCCAGATAACTATAGGTACCTGTAGTTAGTTCAAATTGGTTTAATGCCACAGAAAGCATCATTTACTATAACTTAGCATGTAAAATAAAACATCATATTCTTTTATCGTCAAAATAGCCACTGCATGATTTGGCGCGAGTACGCGAGATGACAGCGACCGGTCATTTGCGCCAATCAGAGAGCGCCATTCGATTCATGTAACGACGAGTTGAGTTGATCACGTGTAATTGTTTATTGTAGTTCGTGCGTTATATTACAATATAACGTGTTTCTCCCTAGCGATATTGTAAACTCTCGAATTATTGTCGACTAAATATACAGAAGTATCTCTGCCCGCATAATCGGGACTTGGGGCACCCCCCCGTTAGGTTAGTTAGGTTCCTTTAAACCCTGCACTCGGAAATAGGGGCCCCGCGAAGCGGGGCTCCGTCGACTATGCTTTTTAGGGGAATATAAAGTGTTTTAAGGTTAGGTTATATTAATCGATATTTCTCAGGAATGGTACAGTATCTTTTCATGAGAGTGGTACCACTGGGCAAGGGGGACCCCTCCTTCCCTCAACACCGCGTGAGTTGACTACCATCGCATGCATTTCATGAAAAATAATGCGTTTTATTGTAAGCAGTATGTTCATTAGACAATAATTCGAGAGTTTACAATATCGCTAGAGATATTACAATATAACGTATTTGACAATTTTACAGTGACATATATATGTCACCGTCAAATTGTCAAACACAGGGACCTAACTAACCTAACGGGGGGGTGCCCCAAGTCCCGATTTTGGGGGCAGAGATACTTCCGTATGTTCAGTTGACATTAATTCGAGACATTACAATATCGCGAGAAAAAACACGTTATATTGTAATATAACGTGTTTGACAATTTTACGGTGACATATATAAAGTGGCCAATATAAGTTCTATTTGATGACATTTCTAGCAAACTTTTGACGATCAATTAATATGGGATCAGTTACATTTAAACGTACTGAGATACAAAAATAGAAGCTTAATAAATATAAGTTTTGATGTCATTTAATAGTATTTTAGAAGTTTACTGTTATAATGCATGGTTGCGCTGATTAAATTTAATTATTTGGCAACATCACTATTTGGTTGGTAATACATCCCTATCTCCCATCCCTTCCTTGCACGGAATCTATCGTACTGGTGGAAGCGAGATGGACAATGTACGGCGGAAGTGAGCGGCCATCATTCGGCAGTTACAACTGTTACAAGACGTTGGCTATGAACTTGTGTGTCGTGAACATTGCGTTCCCTAGAAAATCCAGAAAACTTGGTGTTTTATGTGTGAAAACCTGTGGATCGAGCTGAGGAGCTGCCAACGAGCCAATTAAGGTACCGTGCACTCCTATTACCCATAAGAAAGACCGATTTACTCCGTGTCTCCACGCGGTCTTTCAGCGTCCGCCTTCATTATTCACCAAGTAGATTTTATTGTTTTTATTTGTCTTTTCCGCGCAACCATTGGTCCTTTTCGAGCCGGATTCCATCTGGAATCAGTGAATAGCCAACCATTCCCCTATCCTGGGTCAATTTGTCGCAAATCCCGCAATTGTCACCGCGCCACACGCACGTGCCGTGCCGGTGCCGGTTAGTTAGTAATATAGTAGATTCTCGTAAACCCCGCTAATATCGTTCCTATTCATATCGTGTCGTAATCTAGCAAATAAGTTAGATTTTTTCGAAACCGCAAACCTAACAAATAAGTTAGGCACATCGTTTAACTATCGTAGATACATACTTAATTATTTCGTGTCGCGACCCAGGAACATAAACATCGTTTACGTAAAATAATATTTCGTTTGTATCGAACCGCATAAATAGTAATTACCTATCTCGTTCGTAACATAAAGTAAAAACCGGTTCCAGTAAACAAAGAACCACATTTTATTTGTCCTGTTAATTATATAATCTTGCGTTCACAAAATCACTTATTGCAATTTGTGGAGTGTAATCGATTCACAGTCCTTTCAGAAATACTTGTCGTAGATATTTAATTAGTCGTAAGCCGCTAATATGGCGGACGCAACTCTAAAGAGATTAATATCGAAACGCGATCGGATATTTGCTCGCATGCAAACCATCTCTGATCAGGTAAAAAGAATTGATTTAGAAGGATTCGACAAGGAGTCCTTCTTCTGTGACATTAAAACAGTCGATTCATTGCGTGTGGACTTCGAAAACATATTGGACCAAATTGTTGCCCATGAGCTCAAATTAAATCCTGACTGCGCTGTCTCCTATCAGGCGCTTTCATCATTCGAAGACCTGTTAGGGCGTGTAAAGCGAGCAGAAGAAAAACTGCAGGTTCAATCTCGTAATGAGGTCAAAAGGTCACCTCGATTACCTCCTATCGAAATCCCCGAATTTAACGGAGACCATAAAAATTGGCCATTGTTTATTGCTAGTTATAGAAACGCAGTTCATAATAACGCTTCTCTGACGGACTGTGAGAGGTTATATTATTTGATAGGAAAGTTAACAGGCAAAGCTCGTTCAATATGTGCTGGCATAAATCCGTCAGCGGATAACTACCTCCTTATTTTCGATTCGCTTTGTAAAAGATATGAAGACAAGCGCCAGTCCGCAACTTCATACTTAGATCAATTATTTGAATTTAAATCTATTTCGACTGGAACCCCGAGTAACTTAGAATCATTTCTCGATAAATTCTCGTCGTCCGTAGCCGCTTTAAAAAACGCAAAGGTCAATGACCTCGCTGATTTCATTTTGCTACATATCGCTATTAAGAAACTCGACCAAGATACTGTGCGTGCCTTCGAAACTAATTATCAATTAAGATCTAATAGTTCCGAAATTCCATCTTTTTCTGATTTAGATTATTTCGTTCGTGACCATATAAAAATGTTAGAACGTACTTCATCATCTGTTGCTAGGGTCACCAGTAACAAGAAACCACTCGAACGTAAGTCTACCGTCGCGTACGCCAGTACCTCTGGTCCCGAGAAAACCACATGTGGTCTATGCAGTGAGCAACATGATTACATTTATAAATGCAGGGTATTTAATAGTTATATTCCAGATCAGCGTTTTAACTTCGTAAAGTCTAACAATTTATGTATAAATTGTTTGAGTAGTGGTCATCGTGTCTCCGCTTGTGAGTCAACTTCTCGATGTAAAAGGTGCCACCGCAAACACCACACATTATTGTGCTTTGGGGGCCAGCAAGCCGCGTCTGCTACCGTTGCCAATGCGGCACCTAGTGATGCTAACGCTGCCTCCGCTCGCGGTGACGTCGCGCTGTGTGCGTTATCAGCTAATAATAACGAGATGGGCCATTTATCTCGATGCCCCACGACGGTTTTAATTGCAACTGCGCGTATTATTGTCGTGGATTCTCATGGTAATACACACATTATCCGTGCATTGTTAGATAGCGCTTCGCAAAGTAACTTTATCACACGTGACTGCTGTCAACGCTTAGGTTTGAACATAAATAATCGACCTACTTGTTCCACCGTGAAAGGAATAGGCGGTTCAAGCAAAACAATTCAGGGTTCCGTAGAATTTAAATTTCATTCTCGCTTCAATCGTAACATTAATTATAATATCGACTCTTTGGTAGTAGATAAAATTACTGAGCATTTACCAACTGCCACGGTTAATTCTTCGCTTTTGTCTAACTTTAAAAACTTACCGTTGGCAGACGACACATATTTTTCGCCAGGCCCGATTCAAATATTGATCGGTGCTTCGATTTACCCACACTTACTCTTGTCGAATAAAGTTCAAGGACAGCCGCCATATGTATCACCGCTTGCTTTAGAAACTGTCCTTGGCTACGTTATAGTAGGTGACGCGCCGGTCCGTGTTGATAGCAGCTCGACCGTTTCATATTGTTGTACCGCCGACCCGTTGGACTCAGCGGTCCGGAAGTTTTGGGAATTGGAGGAGGTGGATGTCCCCCCTGTAGTCAGCTCCGATGACAGGGACTGTGAGGAGTTTTACACTCGAACCACCACCAGGGATAGTGACGGTCGATACGTAGTAGCTCTGCCTTTCAAGGGTGATGTCGAATCCCTTGGTAGCTCACGCCAAGCAAGTGAACGTCGGTTTCACTGCTTGGAAAGGAAGATGCAAGCCTCTCCACAATTAAAGGTCGCGTATGATAGCGTCATCCTCGAATATTTAGAAAAGGGTTATATTTCCCCTGTAAATTCTGATTCTTCAGAAATTTCGTATTTTATTCCGCACCATGGGGTGATCAGAGATGATAAGGTCACAACCAAACTTCGTGTCGTTCTCGATGGTAGTTGTAAGACTACCTCCCGCATTTCACTTAATGACCTCTTGTACGGTGGGCAAAACCTGCAAGGGAGTTTGTTTAATATTATCGTTGGTTTTCGTTTGTTTTCGGTTGCACTCTCTGCAGACATTCGTCAAATGTTTCTCAGTATTGGAATCCGAGAATCTGATCGGCGCTTCCAACGCATTTTATATCGCTTTTCCTCGCAAGAACCTTTACAGGTTTATGAATTCAATCGTGTTGTTTTTGGACTTAAGTCTAGCCCCTTCCATGCGCTGCGAACTATTAGGCAGTTGGCAGAGGATGAGGGTGACTCCTACCCTCAAGCTAAAAATATTGTCACTTCAGGGTTGTATATGGATGATTTCGTATATTCCGTCCTCACGGAAGACCAGGGTATTTCTACCGCCTCGGAGATGATAGGTCTCATGAAAGCTGGTCAATTTGAATTGGTAAAATGGACTAGTAACTCCCAAGCCGTTTTAGAGTCGATTCCACCTTCGCATCGTCTGCTAGCTGTCAAAGAATTCGACGAGTCCGACCAGCAGAAAGTACTGGGCTTGTGTTGGTCGCCTACGTCAGATCACTTCAGCATGAGAGTCAATACACCTGCACAAAATTGTACTAAACGCACAATATTATCGTGTGTCGCTAAATTATGGGACGTCATGGGATTCGTCGCTCCTGTCGTCCTGTACGCTAAACTTCTAATCAAGCAGCTTTGGCTGCGTGATTGTGACTGGGATGATACCCCACCTGAGGATATAGTCAGGCTGTGGACTCGCTTCAAGGAAGAGCTACCGTTGCTCTGTAATATAAAAATCCCACGTCACGTTGGTATCGTCGCCGATACTGTGGTTACCATCTTAGCTTTCGCAGACGCCAGTGAGAAGGCATACGGGGGAGTGATTTACTTCCACGTCCAAAATAGCGATGGTAATGTCGTATACTTGTTAACTGCTAAATCGAAGGTCTCACCCAAGAAAGTAGTTTCTCTTGCTCGTCTCGAGCTTTGCGCTATTCTTGTGCTAGCTCAACTTATAAAAAATGTCATGGTCGCTTGTCAGCACCGCATAGTTTTTCGTAACATATTCGCATTTTCGGACTCGACAGTCGCGCTCTGTTGGGTACACTCGTCGCCCCATCGGTGGAACACTTTTGTGGCCAACAGAGTGTCGAAAATACAAAGCGACTTGTCGCCACAAAATTTGTATCACGTGTCCGGTATCGACAATCCCGCAGATTGTCTGTCCCGCGGTCTCACTCCTTCTCAAATTGTTAACCACCCGCTTTGGTTCAGTGGTCCTCCGTGGGCCCATTTGGACGTCTCTCAGTGGCCTGTCGTTCCCTTCAGTCCTTCGTCGGTGTCTGAAGCACCGGAAGAGAAGAAGCTTTCGTTGCTATCCGCTGTGCTAAATGAAAGATTTCCCATTCTTTCTTTGGTCGATCGCATCTCGTCTTGGAGTAAATTACTTCGAGTAGTAATTTACGTTTGTCGTTTTGTCAGGTTGTTACCTGTTGAATATCGCATGTCAGCGTCGGATTACGACTTCGCTGAATTGCTCGTTCTTCGCGAGCTTCAACGCCTTTATTTCCCCACTGAGATTTCTAGACTCGGGGAAGGCAAGGATTGTAGTCCTGCTTTGCGACACTTAAAGCCGTTTCTCAAGGACGGACTCATTAGAGTCGGAGGCCGTTTAAGAAATTCGGATTTAAGTTATGACGGGAAATATCCCATTTTGCTTCCAAGCAAGGATCCCGTTTTGAATTTGCTCGTCGATTACCATCATAAATTAAACTGTCACGCAGGTCCTGACCTGCTGATGTCACTCTTACGCCAGAGGTACTGGATACTTTCTGCTCGTAATTTAATTCGAAATAGAATCCATAAATGCATTCCCTGCTTTCGCCTTCGGCCTAAGTCAAGCTTCCCTGAAATGGCGGATCATCGCTCTTGTCGTGTCGTCCAGTCCGCTAAGCCGTTCGTTCACACGGGCACGGACTATGCCGGCCCGTTTAGAGTTACTATGTCTCGTGGTCGAGGGGTTCGCTCCACGAAAGCCTACGTGTGTCTGTTCGTTTGCATGACTACACGCGCCGTGCACATTGAGCTCGCTGGTGACCTTAGCACAGCTAAATTTATGGGCGCTTTCAAGCGGTTCTTGTCCAGGCGCGGCCCGGTGAGTAGGATTTATTCGGATAACGGGACTAACTACATAGGTGCTAAACGTAAACTTTCGGAACTTCACGAATTTCTTTGCTCAAAATACCATAATACCGAATTTGGTAACATGCTAGCTGAGAGTCGCATAGATTGGTCACTCAATGTTCCGACTGCTTGTCACTTTGGGGGCAATTGGGAGGCTAACATTAAAAGTCTAAAGTCGCACTTGTATCGAGTCATAGGTGACACAATTCTCTCATTCGAAGAGTTCAGTACTGTTCTTACCCAAGTCGAATCAGTAATGAACACTAGGCCTCTTTGCAGGACACTCTCTAGCGATCCATCGGAACCGCTAGCCCTAACTCCAGCGCACTTTTTAAATCTCACGCCTTTAAGATATTTGCCTGCCGAGGAAATAGACGAGAGAACTACTATCGCTAGACATGAATTATTAGATAGACTGGTACAATCGTTTTGGAAGCGCTGGAGGAGCGGTTACCTCCACACCTTGCAATCGCGTCGCAAATGGAACACGCCAGTCGATCCGGTCGCTATCGGCACGGTCGTGATTCTTATAACTGACAATTCGCCTCCACTGCACTGGCCGTTGGGTGTCGTGGAGGAAGTTTTCCCTGACTCCACCGGAGTCACTCGCGTTGTTCGGGTTAAGACGACGACTGGCTCTTACTTGCGCCCCGTCGTTCGTCTGTGTCCGTTACCTAACCAATAGATTAGGCAACTTTGTCATTTTACGTTAGGTTAACATTAGTAATTAGGTATTTAGTTTACTGCTTATTTTATCGCTTAGTTTATCGTATAGTTTAGTTTCGTAAATTTGCTTCAATTCTTGAAGGCATCGCTTCAAGCCCGGGGGGATGGTTGCGCTGATTAAATTTAATTATTTGGCAACATCACTATTTGGTTGGTAATACATCCCTATCTCCCATCCCTTCCTTGCACGGAATCTATCGTACTGGTGGAAGCGAGATGGACAATGTACGGCGGAAGTGAGCGGCCATCATTCGGCAGTTACAACTGTTACAAGACGTTGGCTATGAACTTGTGTGTCGTGAACATTGCGTTCCCTAGAAAATCCAGAAAACTTGGTGTTTTATGTGTGAAAACCTGTGGATCGAGCTGAGGAGCTGCCAACGAGCCAATTAAGGTACCGTGCACTCCTATTACCCATAAGAAAGACCGATTTACTCCGTGTCTCCACGCGGTCTTTCAGCGTCCGCCTTCATTATTCACCAAGTAGATTTTATTGTTTTTATTTGTCTTTTCCGCGCAACCAATGCATGTTACAAATTTAGATGCTAAAAAATAACCATCATGCTGAGGTGTATTTAGAGTGGTTTACATAGAAGATAACTAGTGGCTAGGATAGTATTATTTAGATGCTCGTTAATTGTGGCGGACTTAGTAATTTAGAAGGCAACATACATTTTTGAAGGCAAATAATGATAATAAAAAGAAGCCTGTTTAATTAGCACCCCTTTTTAAATAGCTCCACGAGCTGCGTACTATTCAATGCATCTATCAGCACAATGTTTTAACTGCGTTACATTGAGTCTTACTGTAAGACCGGATTTTTCACGTCCCAAAAAGAAGTAATTTCTCAGCATTTTTTTTTTTGCATAAAGTTAGAAAGCCTGAACAGAGGTCAAGAATCATTCATCATCTATTAAAGAAAGGCACATTGTAGTAGCATGAGGTGCTAGCGTCGGTACATAATGTATGGTTGATGGTTTCATGAAGGGTCCATGTACGCCGTATAGGAGATGTCTGGCTTATGTCACTTTTAAATCACTAAAACATTTGATGTTACTCTAATGTCTTAACCTTTTTACTTTTAACATCAGCATCATATAAGCCCGGAATCACTCACTTCTGGGTATAGGCTTCCCCTTTTTTCCGCTACGCTTCCCGATTTTGTGCCTCCTTGATCCAGATATCGTCGACCCAACGAGCTCTAGGACGGCCCTGACTCTTTAACATAGTCATAATAAAATAAAAGGAAAGATAAATTCTCACTAACCTAGGCTTTCACACTTTTCAGATATCGGCTGGTTGAGTAAGTCACCTACAAAGGATCCTAATGAACCTAAAGACCTAGAGAGTAGCAAACTAAAGCAGGCCAGCATCGCAAAAATGCAAAAATGGGAACCAATGCCTGGACTCCAACCGCAAAATCAGCAACAAATAACACCGTTACCACAAAAACCTACGAGCGCTAAAAGTGCCAAACAGAAGGAGGAAGAAACACTATGAATGTGCAACAACGGCAAATTAATGAGCCCTGAGTCAAAAAAACAGGTAGAAGTAACACCGCAACCACAAAAGGGGTTCTTGATGTACCCTAAACAACTAGAGAGAGCCCTTAAGACCTAAAGGGCCAAAAAATGTGCAATGGAAAGTCAAGATTGTTCGCTTAAATAAAAAACATATTTTTTGAAACCTTGGTCTCCCCAAATAACCAAATAGGCCTGCAGGCACCAAGTGAACTTAAAGACAAACACCTCCAAAGCCCTTAAGCTGGTGAACAGAAGGAGGAAAAGGGCACGCGCCCTAAAGCAGTAACCACCCCTATAACTAGACATCTTCCACTGCTGCCTCCACTTCTACTAGGGCTTCTACAAACAACACCTGAAAGCAAATTGTATGAGATCATTGGGCCTAGCTGTAAGTGAGTAGACAAAGCGGAGACCAAGAACTTTTGATCTCCGCTTTTTCTACCCACTTAAACTCAAACTTGAGATCACAGTTGAGACAGAATTCACAGTATCTAAGAAGAGAAAAATAATGGAGTTGAATTAGACTTCGGTGACGCCATCAGCCATCTTGCCAGTATGAATCTAGAACGTTTCCAACGGTAGATGCAGGAACTACAGGACCAACTGGATAAACAGAGACAGTATGAAGGTAAAGAAGGCAAAAAACAAAAAAATAAGGAAAAGAAAAAAAAATTAGAAAAAGCTCAAAAAAAAGCAGAAAAGAAAGGTAAAGTTAATATAAAGACAGACAGTCCTGAGAAATTTGAGTCTTCTGACGAATCAGAATGTAAATTGAGCACCGGTGTCAAAAACTTGATGGCTGGGATTGCTCAGATATTTGAAGTATATATCATATCAAATGTTTTTATTTTAGAGTTTACGATTACTCTTTGTTCACGGTTGAATAGACCATGTCCATAATGAATTAACCTGTCGTGACGTATCGTTATTGTCTTCAACATCTTCCTGACCTTTTCTTGTCCCGTGCCACTTAGGGTCGGTGAAACACGTTTTTTTTCTTCCGTTCTCCTCTGTCAACCTCAACAGTCCCGCTATCATTAACTCGCATCATCTCGTTGTCTTGTTTTTGTCTAGATATAAGTTTCTGATTTTTTTTCCGTAAATCCTTATTTGGTATTTGGAAAAATTTAATTTAAGAAATCGGTACTGAGACTAAAATCAGACGCTTCATCTTCCGTTCATGTTGACCTTTCATTCGTAATCTTGTAATCCAACTAAAACGTCTTAACACAAAATGAACAAAGTGAAAAACAGAAATGGAGTGAAGTATCTGATAAATCTGCATTACCAACAAACAGCACTTAGAGGGTTCCAATAAATATTTTGCAAAAAACCCATGTATCTAAGTAATTCGTTTTCTGTTTCAAAGCAGTGTTTTAAAATATTGAAATAATGAATTATGTCTATCAGTTTTAACTATTTGTACTTTGAGCTTTATCTACAATAGCAGTATTTGTGATTGTCATTGTGACTATTTGGATATCTACACTGTATTTTTCTTGCGTTCTGTTTTTTCGTGAACAGAGGGTAGTCTCGTAACAAACAAGCTTGCATGTTAATTTTATCGTGAAAATCATGTAACTCTGGTTTTATATCAATTTCCTTATTTGTGTTATTAAATCATTATTATATCAATTGCTTTTTAATGTTTTCTGCCTGCTCAATGAAGCAGAGCGAGGGGCAAGGAGCGCAGCAGTGTTGCGGACTGAGCTTGTCCATTGAAGCAACCCGCGTCGAGTCGAAATAACCCTGTTTCTCGCCTTCGCTTACTCGTACCGCTCCTCAGCTTTGCATTTAATGATTATCATGATAACTTTCAATTATTTAGGTAATTTACACCTATTTTGTATTGTACAACGGGCTGGTGTCCGCAATTCCACGTCAAAGCGCGTATTTTGCGTATGGGCTAAACACCACGCAGCCCAGTGCGGTTTGGTAGATGTCACATTCTAATTTTTGGTTCTATGATATGCTGGTTTCCTCACGATGTTTTCCTTTGCCGTTTTGAGAGCAGTGGTGATGAAATAAATTACGCAAAGTAATGCGCCTGTCTGGGATCGAAACCAAGACTAAGAGCGAGGCCACACGATGCGTTGCGCTGCGTTGCGTCGTCGCAGCGTCGTACAATCACTAACAAACTGGCAATGCACAACAGTGATTGTATGGCGCAACGCACTAGTGGGGTAGTGATTTGTATGTAGGATGACGTTTGCGGCGCCGCTCCGTCGTTGCACCGCACCGCCAACGCATCGTGTGGCCTCGCTCTTACTGTTCGTAAGTCGGGGCCGCCACCACTGGGCCGCCGCTGCTCTTACACCTATCGCCATTTATAAAAAAAAACAAACATTTTATTATAGTGATCACCAACAATATTATATCCAAGACGTATCTATTGGAGCAATACCGAATGAAGGGACAGTAAAGTCTTTCCCCAATCACCACTAAGGCCTATGTTCACCAGAAAGATGACAGTCTGGTTATCTAAAACAGCTGTTTATAACGCATTTTTATATGGGAACATGTTACAGTGACAGCTGTTTTTACATAATCAGGCTGTTATCTTTTCGGTGAACATGTTGATGTTAACTCTGTATCCAGCTCACTACGCAGGCAGTTCGTTTACGCATAATGTAATGGATTGTTCAGAAGGGAGTTGTGATTGAGAAACACACACACACGGTTATTTTACTCTATATTTTAACAAGAAACCAATCTTACAAAAAAATAATCCCGAAGGAAGCTGTTGACCGACCCACGCTACCAAAAATGTACCGCCGCCAACAGGAAGTCAAACTCACATCCCCTTTTATTATTGGAAAATATTCGTAACACTTACATAAATTGTCAGACCTATTACAATAATCGTAAGAATATAAGCTATATTGTTTTATAAAGTAAACTTTCACAATTGAATATCATTTACAATAATATTTGACAATTAATAAATTAATGCTCAAAGAAAAGATGTACGTTTGCCTTGCTCGGCCCCCCAGAATCTGCCTTATAGGTGTTCACCAATGCAATGTACTCGCCTCTAGGAGTATATGTACCGGTTTCTTTTTCAATGTACCTCTGTACTTTTGAAGAAATTTGCAAAATAAGGGGGCCGTGCTGAAAACGTTTGGCTGGCACGGCCCTCTTCGTGTTTCTTGAAAAACATAAAGCGCATTAAAAAGTTTCTAGGACAAGTTATCAATATTTAAAACTAGCTGTACCCGGCATGCGTTGCAATGCATTTTTTCCTACCTACCTACTACCTACCTACCTACCTGTCTACTTCTCACCGTTTAAACCTTCCCTGGAATACGACAAACATTTTAAAACCAAAATCAGCTCAATCGGCCCAGCCGTTCTCGAGTTTTAATCAGACTAACGAACAACAATTCATTTTTATTTATATAGATAGATAGATAGATAGATAGATAGATATGAGATGACCGCAGCATTGTAGTGTGTTAACAAATTGATAGATGGCGCTATTAGGTAGATTGCATCAGTAGATCTCAATGGCTGCTGTTATACTAGTTGCGTTAGACGGCGTTGGCCGTTTATACCTACTTGACGATGAGGTGAATATATTAGATCTTCCTGGGCTACTCAGTACAGCTGTGGCGGCTAACTGTTACAATAATCGCATGAGAGCAGTCGGTGTGCACTTGTGTGCACCAAATAAATGGTTTACCTATCTATCTAAAATATATCCTACTAGCTTCTGCCCGCGACTTCGTACGCGGATCCTATTGCAATTTCTTTTTTTGTTTTTTTTTTAATACAAAGTTTCCTATGTTACTTCTTATACCTCCAAGAATAGGTATGTACACAAAGTTTCATGATGATCGGTTGAGTAGTTTTCGCGGGAAAGCGTAACAAACAAAATTACATTCATATTTATATAATAGTAGGGATAGTTGATTGGACTCCACAGTGGTGCCGTAATGACTGACTATTCAAGTGCTGTTAAATTAGAAGATACGATTCGATTAAAAACATTTATTTTTACAAATATGCTTATCAAAATAATACATTTGATTTGAATTCACAATGAGACACCTGATTTAAATTGAAAAGACACTTGAAATTACATGAAATACACAAAAACGGTAACATCTGTTGCTACTTAACAAAACTCTGAAAAAAAAAAAAACATAAAAAATGGTGCAACTAAGGATTTTTCGTCACTTCACTATGCAATACAAGACTTGTTGTCTGTTGAGCTAAACCGTCGCAACCTGGTATCCCAGCTACACGGTTTGTTATTGGTGCGAGACGTCTGCCGCCAAGACAAATTTTAATTCCTTAAGAATACAGCTTTGCTAGCTCTTTCTGGTATAAGATTACTTGCATCGTAAAGAGATGTTGGTCTGTAGGGTCATTCACACGGTAATTTTATTGTTTTTTCGACATGACAATTAACATTTCCATTTTTTTTGTATCTTTCTTTTGACCTCTCTTTCGCTTTATATCTTTTTTCGTTTTATTTTTTAACTCAGTTCCACTTTTTTGCCTTCATAGATGAATTTATCGGTATTTGATTCTGATTTTTCTGCTTACGTAGGTACGGTCGAACAAGCTATTTGGTTTACACTTAACAATGTAATTTGTGGGTTAAACTGTAAACCAATTAGCTTGTTCGACTCGTACATAGTATTTGACGGCAGTTTCAAAATCTAATTCAATTCTGTTGTCGGATCGTCTTCTTTTTTTATTATTCTTTTTCTATTTTGCTGGTTTTGTTTCGTCTTCATAGATGCTTAAAATCCTAACGTGCACTGTGCCAGCCGTGACATCAGTCTTATGAGCTTCTCCATGTCTTTCCACCTACATGTGCCATGTTCGCAATGGCTTTCATAAGGCGTTGTTTGGACATCATGTCCACGTTTGTTCACTGGATGTGAGCCCTCTTTCGTCACTTTCCTTCATGTCTTTACAAACGCAGAACCCGTCAATACGATAGAATTTTGGCTTTTCATTTTGCTTTTCTTGTGTTAACTTCTGGAGTACGTGAGCCGGTTTTCTGTTTCTTCTATTATTCTACAAGAGCCTGGACATTCAGGATCTTCTTTCGTGGTGGAATCTTTTGGCGTTATGATCCGAGCTGCCGGTTTCCCTGAAGGTATTGTTGTCGGTCTGAGATGTTATCTGTTACGATGCCTGCGCCCCTAATGTCCTTTTCACCCAAGCTGTCTCTTGTCAAAAACAAAACCTTGTCTGCAGTTTCCTGGGAAACGAAGTATTTTTCACAATGAACCTCCAAAGGCGTTAAATACTCTTATTTTATCATGGAAATAGCAGAGAATAATAGTTCGACGTAAAACCGTTTAGGCGTAGAATGTCCAATTGGCAAAATGTCCAATTGGCAAAATGTCCATTTCGCAAAATGTTCAATTCGCAGAATGTCCATTTCGCAAAACGTCCAATTCGCAAAGTGTCCAATCCGAAAAATGTTCAATATTCATCATAACGGTACCGCTAATGAGAGTTTTCGTTTGGTACGTGGTCATATTGAAACTATCGTTGCGTCGCCGTCATAGTCATTTGATCATCAAAATATCCCCGGACACTGTACGTAAGAAGGTCGCATACCTAGACGAGGTCGCGGCAGACCGTAGAGCAGATGGCGAGTCTTCTTAGATGGCTTCCTCGCGCAATGGCGAGAAGAAGCACATCATCGTGAGAAGTGGAAGGAGTGGGGGCAGGCCTTTGCTCAGGACTAGGACAATAAGGCGTACACGTCTGTTTACACCGGTCACATAGGTGACCATGTGTCGAGGGACTTAAGGCTCAGGGTCATGCATACTGTGGCGACGACTATAAGGCTGGTGCCCAGGATCAAGCAATGACTCACGAACAGGACCGTCGTCCATTTTATCTGAAACATTTAAAAGAAAAGAAAATTGTTTTATTTATTCATTAAAAATAGGTACGCTGACAGTGAATACATTTTAAATTGTATACCAGTTAATCAGTTGTAATGGTAAATATTGATAGGATATTATTGGTAAATATCAATTACAGGTATGCACGTCATTCGAAAAGTATTCAATAGACATGGTCAAGTATGAATGGATTCGTCATTGGACAAAGCCTTAAACGCCGTTTGGTAAAAAAAGACTACAAAAGGGACTATCGAGCAATGGAAATCGATTAATATTCCTTAATCGATTTCCATTCTCGATGGATTCTGTCTGATTCTGTCACTCCCGTGTGTTTCGAAGACTAAATATTATAAGCCATTAGTTCATTGGACCCTGGCCGAAGCATAATTTATTTACTTTCTATAAATAGTTGATCTATATTAATATTAAACAGAGGTACAGTTTGTTTGTAAGTTTGTATGTCGGGGGCAATCTCCGAAATACGTGAACCCATAAAAAAATCTTTCACTGGTAGAAAGCTACATTAATCGTGAGGGCTATCAAATGTATGCTATCATGCATACTTAGCCAAGTTATCACCATTTTTGGTCTAGGCTTTTGTGTTTGACAGCTGACAACTGTCACGACATGCAGCAGTAAGAACACGTATTTATTAGACAAATTTTCGCCTAAGTATGTAGCCCGTCGATATCAGCGACTGCCCTGTAAAGAGTGGTCCGCCCGTTCGAACCACATCCTGGGGTGGTTTTAAAAATAAAATTAGGAAAAACGTAAGGATAAAGCCAAAAAAATATAATATTGGCTGCTGTCCCTCGATGATTAACTGTGCGGCGATGTCCCTTCTATTCTCCTCATATTCTTCTATTCTGTATAGTTGCATTAGGTGGGTACTGTAGTTATACTTGGCTAATGATGGTAATGAGTTAACTGTGCAAAGGAAATAATAAATACTTAGGATGAGGCTGGAACCCTGCATTGAGGGAACAGATAGCGATCGCATATTCTTATTTTTTTACGGATGAGTAATCATCAAATAACTTCCCCTACTCTGGGCTGGCTGACTCTGGGAGTGTCAGTCTTTTACAGACTAAAACCCATCCACATCCATGTTCCCTGCTCGCACTTTACGTTCCCGGGCCGCGGTATCTCTTTCGAACAGTTCCGCAGCTCCGGCAGGCTTCGGCCCTTGCGCGCCCCGTCGCTGTGCTGACATCTCTTTGAGGCACGCGTGAAACACGAACGCGTGGTTGACACCCCTGTCGCCATAAGACGGAACGGACGGCTAGCTAGCCCACCATAGCTCACCGTCCACAGGCCGAATGATCGCATATCCTGGCGACGGAAACTGCCGCATGTTGCGTTGTAACATTGAAAGTAATGGTTATTTATTAGTGGCATAATGTTTACTTGGCTACCGTATTTTATACAACGCGTCTCAGAAATGCGTGGTAAAATTTTAGTACAATCAGACTACTCGAACACTTTCTCCATGGGACTGTCATGGTAATCGCTACAAAAAGTTACTAGCTGTTCAAAATGTCTACTCGACCCTAATACATATATGCCAAGGTAAAAAAGACTAGACAAGAATATCTAGACAAAATAGTGATTATGAAGCAACGTACTAAAATATCAAGTTGATGAGTAGGTAAAGAAAAAGTAAAACCTTAGCCAATATAAAAGAAAACGGTACCTTGCAGGATGAGAGGCATTTTATGTTCAGATTCAGACATAACATTCGCTGCGTAATGATCCTTAGAGCTGCCGTTCTGAATAACAGAAGGAGCAGAACATTCTTTAGAACAACGGGAACATTTACCTAGCTTATGTGCGGTTGTGTCTGTCCCGATGCCATGGACTGCATCTTTTAGCATTTGCGCTATTTCATGCAGAATGTGGATTTGACAGATTTCATCTTTGGTCTTATCAAAATCTCGAAGAACGTTTTCAGATTCAATAAGGAACAGGAGGACATAGTATAAGGATCATTCCTGTGTCAAAAGATGATATTTCTTACAAATTAAACTTTATTCCTTTTACACAAACCTGTTCGTTGCGTTTGCTAAACGAAGATTTTCTCATCATCGAATCTTAAATATTTATTCTCTTTTTTTGTCACTACTATTATCAGAAATAAACTACAAGATTTAGGTACTAGCCAAGTGCAATTTGACAAAAAAAAATACTCAAAAGGTGGAACGAAGTTTAAAGTGGTCGGATTTTCATGATACTTTTTTATTAAGTTCCTAGAGGAGTGGAGAAGAAAATTTGAAAAAAAAGTTTCACAGCTCGCGACTTTTTTTATATTACCTTTGCAATATTTTTTTTTCTTTTTCGTTAATGAATAACTTCGTGGCAATATAATGCGCCCGCTCGGGCCGATCTTTAGCCGTGCTTGCCTAGGTTGGTCTGTGGATGGGTGACCAACCCATACATACAGAGTTTCCTCCGTGCCTCGGAAAGCACGTTAAGCAGCCCGGCTGTCATTTGTCCATCTATGGCAGTCCTTACATGTAGCCTGTGGCCCAAATAGTCTGACAACCAGTCTTACCAAGTAGTAGGTATCGTATTTCCCAGTATTAACTGGGTTGTGGAGGTCAGATAGGCAGTCACTCCATGTAAAATACTGGTATTAGCTGCAGTCGGTTAGACTGGAAGCCAAACCCCAACATAGTTGGGAAAAGGCTAGGCAGATGATGATGATGATGATGGATAACTTCAAATTCGTTGAATTCACATAGTATTAATATAATAGTCTGACGTTACCTGTGTGCAAACCATTAAGGCGCTTAGACGAGCTAAATTAGCAACTCTATTTGTGGTGGTTCAAACTTCGTTTGAAATGCTGTTAGAATAAAGTTCTAATCAGCTTGCACTGCAAAGTGGTTGTTACGTCAGCCACTGCGGGCCAAATAGCGCGAAATGAATAGTTTCAATCGATTTACAAAAAAACTATTGAATGGATTAAAAAACTTAAAAAACAGTATCATGCTAATATATTGCTTGTAGAATTATTTGCCAAAAAATCAGAATATTCGCATGCATATAAGTATGTTTTTTATTGTTTGAAAGATATTTTTAGAGATAAGTTCGTGATTTCTTTTTATCGAACCAAATGAATAGTATTATGTTTTCAAAACAATATCATGCTAGCATATATCCTGAAGAATATCATATACTTTAGTAATTATAAAACTCGCGTTTAGCTCATGTAATCGCCTTAAACGCATTTTTTAACTTCATTTCCACTTCTCTAGGATCTCAATAAAAAAAGTCCCATGAAAATCCGACAATTACAAACGTCGTTCCACCTTATTGTCTAATTGCGCTCGAAGTTACATAGAGCAATTGGCTGATAAAACGGATTGTTCAAGTTTTACAAACAAGTTCGGCTTTGTAAGGCATCTTCACTGCACACAAGGCAAACTGTCACACAAGGCTGTCGGACAGTTTCAGTTAAAACTATGCATGTGCGTTTATGGGAAAGCGAAAACAGATTGGCAAAATGCTTCGTTGAGCGTTTTGTTTAAAAATCTACCCACACATGCGCTAACACGTCACAGGGGATCATCTCTAGTACGATATTTTGAATTCTGTTGTAGTTTTTATTTTATCAAAATAACTATCGAAAACTTCGTCGATCATTTCGCTGCTCTGTCTGCGCTGATCCTTTTAGGCCGCGAAAGCATGCATAGCTGATTAAACCATATAAAGAACGCAGACCATAAATAAAACCCTCGAGCAATTCTGAGGAGGACACCAGTATCATTCAAGGGTCTGTTTAATGAAGTACTTACTGGAATTCACATGACTAGAGTCTTTCTGTATCATACTAAACTTGTTTCACTCGTATAAATACTAGAGATAGGATCAACATTGTCTGTGAAGCTATCTTCCTCGTCATCGTCAGAGACTGGGACTACTATGAATATTGAAGAGGCATCAGCGAATCGTTTATCGGCCATAATTTTGGACATTATCTTCGAAACATCGAGTATGACGGGTCCTTCTGTTCTAGAGTGCGACTTATTTGGCCTCATGTTGTTATTGCCGAAGTTAAATTGTGTTGGGGACATTCTCGAGATTGTATATTCATGTTTTGGGTTTACTGTTTCAATATTTCGTTGTGTTCCCTTTCCAATAACATTTTTGGGTTGGTCGATAGAATCGTCACTGTTGATGAAAAACATATAACCGTTAACCGTTTTTTGAAGCCCAAATTGCTAGACCGCATTCGGGTCCAAAAATACACTCTCAGACGACTGCAAAAAATATTTTGTTTGTAGTCGTCTGAGAGGCAAATTACTTAAAACTGGATTTGTCAATTGTTTATAGTGCCTACTTGCTTATAGTATATTTTATTACAACATAACAAAGAAACGGTTCTAAAAGGTTATCAGACCGCAGTCATCTGACTGCGTTCTGACTATGACTATGTTAGGCTATTTTAGTAACTACTCCATAAAAAGAAGAAAATTAATGTTAGTATAAACAAGTTAATGGTAAAATAAAGTGACTAGACGTGAAATATTAAAAAAAAACATTCACGGTTGCACATGATACAATAATTTTAATTTGAAAATAATTATTTTCTTTATTCACTATTTGTAATTTTGTCCGCCTGTTTCAGAACCTTGATCCAACTGCCTTGGAAAGAGCATTGAGAGATGACTTATTATTCTTATAAGCCTGTTATGTCCCACTGCAAGGCTTAGACCTTTCTTTTTTTGTTAACCTACATGTGGTGCAATAAAACAAGGTTGGATAAGTTTAGTGTTAGTTACCTTGTTATGAGCCCGTCTAGTAAGCTACTACTCAAAGGCTCGTCTGAAGACTGGTTGACTGGGTAACGCGTGCTGTTGGACGAAATGCTGCTTTCCATAATCGACATCGAACTGATTATATCCACGCTCTCGCTTGAAACTGAGCTACATAATGATGTCTCACTTTTTATTACGAGAACTGAATCAAGACTGCTTGCAACCGATTTAGTTTCTGAAGTAACACCTCCATAAATATTATCAAATGATTCTTCAAGACATCTTAAACATTCAGCAATCCTGTCAGATTTACTTATCCTACTTTCGCAGATGGTACTTTGCAGGTAGATGTTCTCGCTTTCAGTACTGCACGGTGTGAAGCAGTAGCTTTCAACAGAACTGGAGCTCTTCAAAGGGTAATTGTTTTGTAAGACTGAAAGACATTGACGCTCGTATTGAGCTTTACTATGGTAAGTCTGTGATGTTGTATAAGATGGTATGCCAATAACTCTACCAACGGTAACTTTTATACCCTCGTTGTCAATGAAAGCTCCACTTTTAACACCTGGAATACATTCGTAAGAACAATCGCAAAACGAAGAAATATCTGGAGACGTCACTCTAATTTTTACGTAGCTGTGTTTAAATCTAATTTTCTTTTTAGTACAACCACAGGCACGATCACATGTTGTTGTTTTTACAATTTCTTCAAGCTCTTCACCTATTCCTGCTGCTACGGTTTTCTGCAGTTTCTTTTCCAAACTGGCGGCACGCTCGGTAACCTTTGATGGATGACGACTACTTGCTTCTATTTTTGCTATTAGTTCTTTTTCGGATGGAGTTCTCCCTACAGGTAATGAAATTCCCATATTGTGTAGATCTTTTAAAATCTTTTCTTTTTGTTTAGGTGTTTTTTCTTCCAAAGGCAATAGTTTGCCAGCTTTAGCTGCTTCTTCATGTTTCTCCCTTTCAGCTTTGTTTTTAGGTTCCTTAGGTACGCCAAGGTCATTGCGAACCTTGTTAATTAGTTGTTTTTCTGCAGGAGTTTTGCCTTCTGGGAGAGGTAATCCTGCCATAGCCCATCCTCTTAAAATGTCTTCTTGTTGTTCTGGTGTTTTACCGGAGAGCGGAGTTAGTAGTCCTTCCGCCATTGCCCTACGCAATTGCTCCGAAGGCGTCATTTTTGAGACCTTCGACGGATGACGACTACTTGCTGCTACTTTGGCTATTAGAGCTTCCTCGGATGGAGTTCTCCCTACAGGTAATGAAATTCCCATATTATGAAGATCTTTTAATATCTTTTCTTTTTGTTTAGGTGTCTTATCTTCCAATGGCAACAGTTTGCCAGCTTTAGCTGCTTCTTCATGTTTCTCTCTTTCAGCTTGGTCTTTAGGTTCCTTAGGTACGCCAAGGTCATAGCGTACCTTGTCAATTAGTTGTTTTTCTGCGGGAGTTTTGCCTTCTGGGAGGGGTAAACCTGCCATGGCCCGTCCTCTTAAAATTTTTTCTTGTTGTTCTGGTGTTTTACCTGCGAGTGGAGTTAGTAATCCTTTGGCTTTTGCCCTCCGCAATTGCTCCGACGGCGCCATTTTTGACACCTTTGATGGATGACGACTACTTGCTGCTATTTTGGCTATTAGAGCTTCCTCGGATGGAGTTCTCCCTACAGGTAATGAAACCCCCATATTATGAAGATCTTTTAATATCTTTTCTTTTTGCTTAGGTGTCTTATCTTCCAATGGCAACAGTTTGCCAGCTTTAGCTGCTTCTTCATGTTTCTCTCTTTCAGCTTGGTCTTTAGGTTCCTTAGGTACGCCAAGGTCATAGCGTACCTTGTCAATTAGTTGTTTTTCTGCGGGAGTTTTGCCTTCTGGGAGGGGTAAACCTGCCATGGCCCGTCCTCTTAAAATTTTTTCTTGTTGTTCTGGTGTTTTACCTGCGAGTGGAGTTAGTAATCCTTTGGCTTTTGCCCTCCGCAATTGCTCCGACGGCGCCATTTTTGACACCTTTGATGGATGACGACTACTTGCTGCTATTTTGGCTATTAGAGCTTCCTCGGATGGAGTTCTCCCTACAGGTAATGAAACCCCCATATTATGAAGATCTTTTAATATCTTTTCTTTTTGCTTAGGTGTCTTATCTTCCAATGGCAACAGTTTGCCAGCTTTAGCTGCTTCTTCAAGTTTATCTCTTTCAGCTTGGTCTTTAGGTTCCCTAGGTATGCCAAGGTCATTGCGCACCTTGTCAATTAGTTGTTTTTCTGCAGGAGTTTTGGCTTCTGGGAGGGGTAAACCTGCCATAGCCCGTCCTCTTAAAATTTTTTCTTGTTGTTCTGGTGTTTTACCTGCGAGCGGAGTTAGTAATCCTTTTGCTTTTGCCTGAAGCAGTTGCTCCGAAGGAGTCATTTTTGTCACCTTTGATGGATGACGACTACTTGCTGCTACTTTGGCTATTAGAGCTTCTTCGGATGGAGTTCTCCCTACAGGTAATGAAATTCCCATATTATGAAGATCTTTTAATATTTTTTCTTTTTGTTTAGGTGTTTTATCTTCCAATGGCAACAGTTTGCCAGCTTTAGCTGCTTCTTCATGTTTCTCTCTTTCAGCTTTGTCTTTAGGTTCCTTAGGTACGCCAAGGTCATTACGGACCTTGTTAATTAGTTGTTTTTCTGCAGGAGTTTTGCCTTCTGGAAGGGGTATACCTGCCATAGCCCGTCCTCTTAAAATTTCCTCTTGTTGTTCTGGTGTTTTACCGGAGAGCGGAGTTAGTAGTCCTTCCGCCATTGCCCTGCGCAGTTGCTCCGACGGCGTCATTTTTGAAACCTTTGATGGATGAGGGCTACCTGCTTCTATTTTAGCTATAAGAGCTTTCTCGGATGGAGTTCTCCCTACAGGTAATGAAATTCCCATATTGTGTAGATCTTTTAATATCTTTTCTTTTTGTTTAGGTGTCTTTTCCTCCAGTGGCAATAGTTTGCCAGCTTTAGCTGCTTCTTCATGTTTCTCTCTTTCAGCTTGGTCTTTAGGTTCCTTGGGTACGCCAAGGTCATAGCGTACCTTGTTAATAAGTTCCTTTTCTGCAGGAGTTTTGCCTTCTGGAAGAGGTAAACCTGCCACAGCCCATTGTCTTAAAATTTTCTCTTGTTGTTCTGGTGTTTTGTCTGCGAATGGAGTCAGTAATCCTTCTGCTTTTGCCACCTTTGATGGATGACGACTACTTGCTGCTACTTTGGCTATAAGAGATTTCTCTGATGGCGTTCTTCCTTCAGGTAATGGAATACCCAAATCATGAAGGCCTTTTAATATCTTTTCCTTTTGTGCAGGAGTCTTGCCCTTCAATGGCAACAGTTTGCCAGCTTTTGCGGCTTGGTCATGTTTGTCTCTTTCAGCGTCGGTTTTAGGCGTCTCAGGAAGGCCAATGTTGATGCGCACTTTGTCTATAAGCTTTGTTTCTGATGGTGATTTACCTTCAGGGAGGGGCAAACCTCGGTAAGCTAATGCTTTGAGAATCCTTTCTTGTTGCTCGGGCGTTTTACCTGTGAGTGGGGTAAGTAATCCTTCTGCTTTTGCTCTACGCAGTTGGTCTGAAGGCGATATAGACACTTTTGTTACCTTCGATGGATGAGGGCTACCTGCTTCTATTTTGGCTATAAGAGCTTTCTCCGATGGAGTTCTCCCTACAGGCAATGAAATTCCCATATTATGTAGATCTTTCAATATCTTTTCTTTTTGTTTAGGTGTCTTATCTTCCAATGGCAATAGTTTGCCAGCTTTAGCTGCTTCTTCGTGTTTTGTTCTTTCAGCTTTGTCTTTAGGTTCCTTAGGTACGCCAAGATCATTGCGTACCTTTTTAATTAGTTCTTTTTCTGCAGGAGTTTTGCCTTCTGGAAGGGGTAAACCTGCCATAGCCCATCCTCTTAAAATCTTTTCTTGTTGTTCTGGTGTTTTACCTGTAAGCGGAGTTAGAAATCCTGCTGCTGTTACCCTACGCATTAGCTCCGAAGGCGACAAAGACACTTTTGTCACCTTTGATGGATGACGACTACTTGCTGCTACTTTGGCTATAAGAGATTTCTCGGAAGGAGTTCTTCCTTCAGGTAATGAAATTCCTATATCGTGTAGATCTTTCAATATCTTTTCCTTTTGTTCAAGTGTCTTGCCTTCCAATGGTAACAGTTTGCCAGCTTTAGCTGCTTCTTCATGTTTCGCTCTTTCAGCTTCGTTTTTAGGTTCCTTAGGTACGCCAAGGTCATTGCGTACCTTGTTAATTAGTTGTTTTTCTGCAGGAGTTTTGCCTTCTGGGAGGGGTACACCTGCCATAGCCAATCTTCTTAATTTTTTTTCTTGTTGTTCTGGTGTTTTACCTGTGAGCGTAGTTAGTAATCCTGCTGCTCTCGCTCTACGCATTTGTTCCGAAGGTGACAAAGACACTTTTGTCACCTTTGATGGATGAGGGCTACCTGCTTCTATTATGGCAATAAGAGCTTTCTCCGATGGAGTTCTCCCTACAGGCAATGAAATTCCCATATTATGTAAATCTTTTAATATCTTTTCTTTTTGTTTAGGTGTCTTTTCTTCCAATGGCAATAGTTTTCCAACTTTAGCTGCTTCTTCGTGTTTCTCTCTTTCAGCTTGGTCTTTAGGTTCCTTAGGTACGCCAAGGTCATTGCGCACCTTGTTAATTAGTTGTTTTTCTGCAGGAGTTTTGCCTTCTGGAAGGGGTAAACCTGCCATAGCCCATCCTCTTAAAATTTTCTCTTGTTGTTCTGGTGATTTGTCTGCGAGTGGAGTTAGTAATCCTGCTGCTGTCGCTCTACGCATTTGCTCTGAAGGCGACAAAGACAATTTTGTCACCTTTGATGGATGACGACTACTTGCAGCTACTTTGGCTATAAGAGATTTCTCTGATGGCGTTCTTCCTTCAGGTAATGAAATACCCAAATCATGAAGGCCTTTTAATATCTTTTCCTTTTGTGCAGGAGTCTTGCCCTCCAATGGCAAGAGTTTGCCAGCTTGAGCGGCTTGTTCATGTATGTCTCTTTCAGCGTTGGTTTTAGGCGTCTTAGGAAGGCCAACGTCAACGCGCACTTTGTCTATAAGCTTTTTTTCTGATGGCGATTTACCTTCAGGGAGCGGTAAACCTCGGTTAGCTAATGCTTTGAGAATCTTTTCTTTTTGCTCGGGCGTTTTACCTGTGAGTGGGGTAAGTAATCCTTCTGCTTTTGCTCTACGCAGTTGTTTTGATGGCACTAAGGCTACTGAGGGCACTTTTGAAGAATGACGACTACTTGCTGCTATATGGGATATAAGCGATTTCTCTGACGGTGTCCGTCCTTCAGGTAACGGAATACCCATATTATGTTGAGCCCGTAAAATCTTTTCCTTTTGTGCTGATGTTTTGCCTTCCAATGGCAGAAGTAAGCCAGCCAAGGCTGCTTTTTCAAGTTTATCTCTATCGCCTTTGGTTTTAGGCTCTTTAGGAAGGCCAAGGTCGGCACGCACTTTTTCAATAAGCTTTTTTTCTGAAGGTGATTTACCTTCAGGGAGGGGTAAACCTCGGTTAGCTAATGCTTTTAGAATTTTTTCTTGTTGTTCGGGTGTTTTACCTGTGAGTGGAGTTATTAATCCTTCCGCTTTTGCTCTACGCATTTGCTCCGACGGTGCCATACTCACTGTGGACACTCTTGATGGATGACGACTTCTTGCTGCCACTTTGGCTATAAGAGATTTCTCTGATGGCGTCCGTCCTTCAGGTAATGGAATACCCAAATCATGAAGGCCTTTTAATATCTTTTCCTTTTGTTTAGGTGTCTTGCCCTCCAATGGTCGAAGTTTGCCAGCTTGAGCGGCTTGTTCATGTTTGGCTCTTTCAGCTTTGTTTTTAGGTTCCTTGGGTAAACCAAGATCAGCACGTACCTTGTTAATTAGTTTTATTTCTGAGTTTGTTTTTCCTTCTGGTAGGGGTAAATTTTTCTTAGCTAGTTCTTCCAAAATTTTCCGTTTTTGTTCTGGTGTTTTACCTGTGAGTGGAGTTAGTAATCCTGCTGCTTTCGCTCTATGCATTTGCTCCGCAGGCGACAAAGACACTTTTGATACCTTTGATGGGTGACGACTACCTGCTTCTATTTTGGCTATAAGAGCTTTCTCGGATTGAGTTCTTCCTACAGGTAATGAAATTCCCATATTGTGTAGATCTTTTAATATGTTTTCTTTTTGTTTAGGTGTCTTTTCTTCCAAAGGCAATAGTTTGCCAGCTTTAGCTGCTTCTTCATGTTTCACTCTTTCAGCTTTGTCTTTAGGTTCCTTAGGTACGCCAAGGTCATTGCGCACCTTGTTAATTAGTTGTTTTTCTGCAGGAGTTTTGCCTTCTGGAAGGGGTAAACCTGCCATAGCCCATCCTCTTAAAATCTTTTCTTGTTGTTCTGGTGTTTTACCTGTAAGCGGAGTTAGTAATCCTGCTGCTCTTGCTCTACGCATTTGTTCCGAAGGCGACAAAGACACTTTTGTCACCTTTGATGGATGAGGGCTACCTGCTTCTATTTTGGCTATAAGAGCTTTTTCGGATGGAGTTCTCCCTACAGGTAGTGAAATTCCCATATTGTGTAGATCTTTTAATATCTTTTCTTTTTGTTTAGGTGTCTTTTCTTCCAATGGCAATAGTTTTCCAACTTTAGCTGCTTCTTCGTGTTTCTCTCTTTCAGCTTGGTCTTTAGGTTCCTTAGGTACGCCAAGGTCATTACGGACCTTGTTAATTAGTTGTTTTTCTGCAGGAGTTTTGCCTTCTGGGAGGGGTATACCTGCCATAGCAAGTCCTCTTAAAATTTTTTCTTGTTGTTCTGGTGTTTTGTCTGCGAGTGGAGTTAGTAATCCTGCTGCTGTCGCTTTACGCATTTGCTCCATAGGCGACATAGACATTTTTGTTACTTTTGATGGATGACGACTACTTGCAGCTACTTTGGCTATAAGAGATTTCTCTGATGGCGTTCTTCCTTCAGGTAATGGAATACCCAAATCATGAAGGCCTTTTAATATCTTTTCCTTTTGTTTAGGTGTCTTTCCCTCCAATGGCCGTAGTTTCCCAGCTTGTGCGGCTCGTTCAAGTATGGCTCTTTCAGCTTTGTTTTGAGGTTCTTTGGGTAGACCAAGATCAGCGCGTACCTTGTTAATTAGTTTTTTTTCTGAAGGTGTTTTTCCTTCGGGCAGGGGTAAACCTTTCTTTGCTAGCCTTTCTAATATTTTTTCTTGTTGTTCTGGTGTTTTACCTGTGAGAGGAGTTATTAATCCTTCCGCTTTCGCTCTTTGCAGTTGCTCGGAAGGCGACATAGTCACTGCGGACACCTTTGATGGATGACGACTTCTTGCTGCCACTTTGGCTACAAGAGACTTCTCTGAAGGCGTCCGTCCTTCAGGTAATGGAATACCTAAATCATGGAGGCCTTTTAATATGTTTTCCTTTTGTTTGGGTGTCTTGCCTTCCAATGGCTGAAGCAAGCCAGCTCTAGCTGCTTTGTGATGTTTGGCTCTATCAACTTTATCTTTAGGTTCCTTAGGTAGACCAAGGTCAGCCCGCGCCTTATCAATAAGTCGTTTTTCTGAAGGTGTTTTGCCTTCTGGCAGGGGTAAACCTTTTTTAGCTAGTCCTTCTAAAATTTTCTCTTGTTGTTCTGGTGATTTACCTGTAAGTGGAGTTATTAATCCTTCCGCTTTCGCTCTTAGTAGTTGCTCGGAAGGTGACATAGTCACTGCGGACAATTTTGATGGATGACGACTTCTTGCTGCCACTTTGGCTATCAGAGACTTCTCCGAAGGCGTCCGTCCTTCAGGTAATGGAATACCCAAATCATGAAGGCCTTTTAATATATTTTCTTTTTGTTTGGGTGCCTTACCTTCCAATGGCTGAAGCAAGCCAGCTCTAGCTGCTTTGTGATGTTTGGCTCTTTCAGCTTTATCCTTAGGTTCCTTAGGTAGACCAAGGTCAGCGCGCACCTTATCAATAAGTCGTTTTTCTGAAGGTGTTTTTCCTTCTGGCAGAGGTAAACCTTTTTTAGCTAGTTCTTCTAAAATTTTATTTTGTTGTTCAGGTGTTTTACCTGTGAGAGGAGTTATTAATCCTTCCGCTTTCGCTCTTAGTAGTTGCTCGGAAGGTGACATAGTCACTGCGGACACTTTTGATGGATGACGACTTCTTGCTGCCACTTTGGCTATCAGAGACTTCTCCGAAGGCGTCCGTCCTTCAGGTAATGGAATACCCAAATCATGAAGGCCTTTTAATATATTTTCCTTTTGTTTGGGTGCCTTACCTTCCAATGGCTGAAGCAAGCCAGCTCTAGCTGCTTTGTGATATTTGGCTCTTTCAGCTTTATCCTTAGGTTCCTTAGGTAGACCAAGTTCAGCCCGCGCCTTTTCGATAAGTCGTTTTTCCGAAGGTGTTTTTCCTTCTGGCAGGGGTAAACCTTTTTTAGCTAGTCCTTCTAAAATTTTCTCTTGTTGTTCTGGTGTTTTACCTGTGAGTGGAGTTATTAATCCTTCCGCTTTCGCTCTTAGTAGTTGCTCGGAAGGTGACATAGTCACTGCGGACACCTTTGATGGATGACGACTTCTTGCTGCCACTTTAGCTATCAGAGACTTCTCTGAAGGCGTCCGTCCTTCAGGTAAAGGAATACCCAAATCATGAAGGCCTTTTAATATATTTTCCTTTTGTTTGGGTGTCTTGCCTTCCAATGGCTGAAGCAAGCCAGCTCTGGCTGCTTGGTGATGTTTAGCTCTTTCAGCTTTGTTTTTAGGTTCCTTAGGTAGACCAAGATCAGCGCGTACCTTGTTTACTAGTTTTTTTTCTGAAGTTGTTTTTCCTTCTGGCAGGGGTAAATTTTTCTTAGCTAGTTCTTCTAAAATTTTTTCTTGTTGTTCTGGTGTTTTGCCTGTGAGTGGAGTTAATAATCCTTCCGCTTTCGCTCTTTGTAGTTGCTCGGAAGGTGACATAGTCACTGCGGACACCTTTGATGGATGACGACTTCTTGCTGCCACTTTAGCTATCAGAGACTTCTCTGAAGGCGTCCGTCCTTCAGGTAAAGGAATACCCAAATCATGAAGGCCTTTTAATATATTTTCCTTTTGTTTGGGTGTCTTGCCTTCCAATGGCTGAAGCAAGCCAGCTCTGGCTGCTTGGTGATGTTTAGCTCTTTCAGCTTTGTTTTTAGGTTCCTTGGGTAGACCAAGATCAGCGCGTACCTTGTTTACTAGTTTTTTTTCTGAAGTTGTTTTTCCTTCTGGCAGGGGTAAATTTTTCTTAGCTAGTTCTTCTAAAATTTTTTCCTGTTGTTCTGGTGTTTTGCCTGTGAGTGGAGTTAATAATCCTTCCGCTTTCGCTCTTTGTAGTTGCTCGGAAGGTGACATAGTCACTGCGGACACCTTTGATGGATGACGACTTCTTGCTGCCACTTTAGCTATCAGAGACTTCTCTGAAGGCGTCCGTCCTTCAGGTAATGGAATACCCAAATCATGAAGGCCTTTTAATATATTTTCCTTTTGTTTGGGTGTCTTGCCTTCCAATGGCTGAAGCAAGCCAGCTTTAGCTGCTTGGTGATGTTTAGCTCTTTCAGCTTTGTTTTTAGGTTCCTTGGGTAGACCAAGATCAGCGCGTACCTTGTTTACTAGTTTTTTTTCTGAAGTTGTTTTTCCTTCTGGCAGGGGTAAATTATTCTTAGCTAGTTCTTCTAAAATTTTTTCTTGTTGTTCTGGTGTTTTGCCTGTGAGTGGAGTTAATAATCCTTCTGCTTTTGCTTTACGCATTCTCTCCGAAGGGGTCATTTTTGACACCTTTGATGGACGACGACTTCTTGCTTCCACTTTGGCTATCAGAGATTTCTCTGATGGCGTCCGTCCTTCGGGTAAACGAATACCCAAATTATGTAGACCGTTTAATATTTTTTCCTTTTGTGCAGGAGTCTTACCCTCCAATGGCAACAGTTTGCCAGCTTTAGCTGCTTTTTCATGTTTCTTCCTTTCATCTTTGTCTTTAGGTTCCTTAGGCACGCCAAGGTCATAGCGCACCTTGTTAATAAGTTGTTTTTCTGCAGGAGTTTTGCCTTCTGGGAGGGGTATACCTGCCATAGCCCGTCCTCTTAAAATTTTCTCTTGATCTTCTGGTGTTTTACCTGCGAGTGGAGTTAGAAATCCAGCTGCTTTTGCTCTACGCATTTGCTCCGAAGGCGACAAAGACATTTTTGTCACCTTAGATGGATGACGACTACTTGCTGCTACTTTGGCTATAAGAGATTTCTCCGATGGCGTTCTTCCTTCAGGTAATGTAATTCCTATATCGTGTAGATCTTTCAATATCTTTTCCTTTTGTTTAGGTGACTTGCCTTCCAATGGCAATAGTTTGCCAGCTTTAGCTGCTTCTTCGTGTTTCGCTCTTTCAGCTTGGTCTTTTGGTTCCTTAGGTACACCAAGGTCATTACGGACCTTGTTAATGAGTTGTTTTTCTGCAGGAGTTTTGCCTTCTGGGAGTGGTAAACCTCTCATAGCCAATGCTCTTAAAATTTTTTCTTGTTGTTTTGGTGTTTTACCTGTGAGTGGAGTTAATAATCCTTCTGCTTTTGTTTTGCGCAGTTGCTCCGAGGGCGTCAGGGTCTTTGATGACTCCCTTCGACTTTTTGATTCTATTTTGGCTATAAGAGCTTTCTCAGAAGGCGTCCTTCCTTCAGGTAATGTAATTCCCATTTTTTGTAGACCTTTAAGTATCTTTTCCTTTTCTGCTGTAGTTTTGGCTTCCAATGGCCATAGTTTGCCAGTTGAAGCGGCTTGTTCGTGTTTGTCTCTTTCTTCTTTGTCTTTAGGTTCCTTGGGAAGACCAAGTTCCGTGCGAACCTTGTGGATTAGTTGTTTTTCTGACGGAGATTCCCCTTCTGGGAGCGGTAAACCTTTCATTGCCAATCCTGTTAAAATTTTCTCTCTTTGGTCTTGTGTTTTACCTGCGAGCGGAGTAAGTAACCCTTCGGTTTTTGCTAGTTCAAGTCTTGCTTTTTCTGATAGGGCCGATGCTGATTTTTTCTTCTTCTGATCTGGTCTTAAATGGCCGCAAAGTATGCAGCTGCAATTCTCGCAATTCTTTGCTTTGTAACAGTCGTATAAGCCCTTCATCACTTCAAACATAGCATCAGAGTTACAAGAACAACAACAAGTGTCCTCTGCAGCGCCTACTTGACATCTGTATATTTTTAAATTTGTCTGTCGAGGATAGTTAAATGGGTTAACATTTTTGGTAAATCGATGTTCAGAAACGGCGTCTACAATTAAATTTGATATAAAAGGGCTCTTTTTGTACTTGATTATGTTTGATTCATTTTCTCGCGCGTTTCTGTTGCGTGGTGAGCCGGCAGTGACTGGCCTTGTACATTTGGTTAGTTCAGGCATGCTTGAGCGTCTGGTGATTGAACTATGTTTTTTCGATTTACTGGATCTTGATAAACGAGAAGCCATTCTAGGCTGTTGAGCCTGCATGAATACTGCATTGTGTTTCTTTTTGTTTTTAAATGTTTTCTTATTAACAATTATTATGCTGACGTTTTCATGATTTAAATAAGATAACTCATTTTGTAAATGTTTACATGATTTGATTTTTTCCAAATCTTTCATATTGTCTTCTTTCCCTTTCGAATCTAGGGACTAACAAAAAATAGTGAGTCTAACGCTTGCTCGCCGCGGCACTTTTGTTGTAAAGTTGTCATTGAGTGAACATTATTGTTGTGAACGATAATGATGGATTGTTTCACACATGAAGCTATATTAATATTTGGTCTGAAAAAAACACAAAAAATGAAGTAAATGTAATTATTTCACTTCAGTAACATAAGGTTAAACCCTATTGCTGATGTTAGTGTGTTCCACAGGAAAATCATGGTCTTATTCTTAAACCAAGCTATCTAGTTTTCATCCCCCTAAATGTTAAGGGTAGTCCATCCCTAAATAAATTTACTTTTTATTTTTTAGACAAAATTTTTAGTTTTTATTTGTTTATGATACAACATACAAAAATACATACAATCCAAAATTTTCACTCTTCTACGATCAACCCTTATTTTTTAATAGCCAGTTTTTTTCCGTTCGTTTTTCTCTCTTATGTGACGCAGACGAAGTTGCGAGGGTCAGCTAGTAACTAATAAATGTAAAACTAATCGTGGATGCCCAGTCTGGCACTGTATGGCACCGTAAGGCGGTAACTGAGATAGTTGATATACTACATAATACATATTTTTTTTGTTTGTAAATACATACTTATTACACATATAAAAATCCATGACTCGGAAACAAATGTCCATGCCATTTGTTCCTACCGGTAAACAAACCCAGGACCCTAAGAACGTAAGGCAGCCTCACTACCACTACGCTATTCGGGTAGTCAGATGATTCCTTCATCGCGATACAGTAGGACAACGCAACGCATACCAAAAATCCACGATTTCCGTGAATCCTGCCAAATGATAAGCCAGCCCGCACATGGGTATTGCGCACCGCATTGGCAGTTTTTGTTTAGTTATGTGTTTAAAAACCAACTAAAGACACGTTCTAAGACCATACGAATTATTTGATAGTACGACGTGCGCTAGGTGTTAGGAAAAAACTTTTATTATAGTTATGTAAATTATTTTTTTCGGCTCTTATATGTTTCGCCTTGCAAACGCGACGTGCGTCGATTTCGCGCTGCTGACTCACCTTCTCAATTTCGTTGCGTTTCTAGCTACCTTATACCTTTATTATTTATGTAACGGTGCAGTCGGGCGGATGTCTTTGCGTCAACGGTCATGGGTTTGAGTTGTTTGACAACATAAGATTAATAAAGTCAAGGCCTTCCTCTGCAGACCCGTGAGCCGAATAACCTAACCTAACCTAATCTCAGCACGGGTTCAACATCTCCTCAACTCATTTTACTATCTCTTATCTGTGGCTTTGCAGTTAACGTGCATACATTTATTGGGATTAGATCTTTATCGGAAAGTAAATAATTCTAGGTTTCCACATACCTGTCATATCTTAAACCGAATCAAATGGCTACACTGAAAATATTTTGCTAAAAATCTTAAACTAAAAATTTTTGAATTACGTGAAGCTTTTTATAAAATTTTATATAAAAATATTTAAGTTTATTAAAAATAATTTAGACTTGTCATGTCCACAGAGTAAAACAAAGAGTGGAATTCTTAAAGGAAAAGAGAGCCGCCTTGCAGAATAAATTGATTACTAACATTAAATGGTGGCGACATCTATTGTTCTGTACCCACAACAATACGTTGTACTAGAGTTTTTATCCGCATTAATGTCTATTATATTCCTGTTCTAGTAGGTATTATAATATTATATGATTTCGATTGGCTTGTTATAATAAATCTAGGCTAATAAATGAAATAAAACAATTTCAGCTAGCAACACTGTCATATATTTCATTCTTAGGCGTTGTCCTAATTGGCGAAGATCGCACGATGACAAGATGCGTTCTCGTCGTGCGATGAGTTCAAACATACAGATTTCATCAGAGTGTCCTATTTGAACCTCGCAAGTAATCGTGCGAGCACATGAAATGCTTAATAACGATCGTACGATGCGTTTGATCGTGCGATCATGTGTAATCAAAGCAACAGATCTCTTTTGAGTGTCCTGATCGGACACGAGTCTCTTTTCAGTGTCATTTGCAATTTTTAAAGCAATATTACCCGACAGAAAAAACTGTGCATCTCTGTAAAAAGCCATCGTTAAAGTGGCGTCAGCGCGACGCCAGCCATCGAGCGACGGCATCACACGATGGACATCGCGCGATCTATTAGGACACCTGTTAGGTCATCGCACGACCACTTTGATCGTGAGATGAAAAACGCATCGCACCATCGTACGATTGCTCCCAATTAGGACGCCGCCTTATAGTGTTTATTGTTATTAAAATAGACTCGGCTCGGCTCGGCTTTTTCCAATTTTAAAATTGGTGGTACACCGTGTAATTTCAAGCTTTGGAAGCGTGAAGTGACCTAACACAGATTATGTCTTGTCTAAAAGGTGTAGTTCATAACTTTTGAAAGAAAATAAATTATTTGTATCATCATCATCATTTCAGCCGATAGACGTCCACTGCTGGACATAGGCCTCCCCCAAGTGTCGCCACATTGACCGGTCCCTTGCGACTCGCATCCAACGGATGCGAATCGTTGCGGATATTTGTATGTAACCGAGATAATATAAATTCAAATTAAAAGTGTCAAACATACTGAATCCGGGCCTGCTGAAAGACTAAGTGGGCGACATAGTGAGCGAGAATATAAATATTTAAAACGGTGACTTGAAAATGAAAAGAGTCATAATTATTAAATACGATCAGTGTGATAATTTAAGGACTCAGAAAAAGAACTAAAACAAGCTTATTAACCACTAGATTGTAGATAAGGTGAAGTTGATGTAGCCACATTACGGGGTCAGCTGCGAGCGCTCCTGAAATAGGAGCCCCGCAGCTGACCTACCTACGAACCTACTCCGGCCTTGCTTCTTATGTCCTCCTTATCACGATGACCGGATAAAAGTTACACACTTGGTAAATATAACAGTCGGCCATTCAGTATATAAGTCGCCAATAATTTTTTCCTAGCCCGATTAATAATTACCTTTATTTTATCGATTCTTTTGAATATACATCGATGCCTTCTTTCAAGTTGCTTAACATTTTGGTACAGAACACATTATAAAACTTAAGACCGTTTACTTTAACCGTTTTGGGTCCGCAAATTTGTCGATAATGCCAACTGACTCGAAAACAGTTCTAAATATAATTAAAAATATATCAACTAACGCACAAGGTATTGACGGTATATCGAGAGACATGTTATACCTTACACTACCGCAATCACTTACTACAATTACAGAGATTATAAACAGATCCATAACCTCAAGTAAATTTCCTGTTTTGTGGCGAAATGCAATTGTTCGGCCTCTTCCAAAGAATAATAACCCTCAAAGCTACAAAGACCTTCGCCCCATAAGTATTTTGCCATGTTTGTCCAAGGTGTTGGAGAGGGTGGTGTATTTACAGGTCACCGATTTTCTCGAGGCGCATGGTATGCTGCCTGAACTTCAATCGGGGTTTAGGAAAGGGCGCGGAACCGCAACTGCCCTGGCAGATGTGCTGGGTAACATTCTTGAAGCTCGGGACCGTGGTGAGGGATCTATACTGGTATTGCTTGATTATTCACGTGCGTTCGACTCAATTAATATTCCCTTGTTACTGTCCAAATTGTCGTACTATGGTTTTGATAGGCTGGCAACGGGTTGGTTTGAAAGCTACTTGACCGGCAGGTCACAACGGGTGGAGTTGCACAAGAAAGACGGTTCCACGTTATCTTCCTCACCACAAACAATAACAAGGGGAGTTCCCCAGGGATCCCTGCTCGGTCCGCTTCTCTATATACTATATAGTGCTGACATAACGACATGTATAAAGAAATGCAATTATCATGTATACGCGGATGATACTCAGCTATATGTTTCATTTAACGCCAGTAACACAGCAGCCGCCGTGCGTACCCTCAATGAGGAGCTTGATAAAATTGCTTTGTGGTCTAAGGACAACTCTCTAGTACTGAACCCTCAAAAATCTAAGTTCATGGTCATGGGGAGCAGAAATCAAATCAAATCAATCCTTTCTGCTAAACCTGATGTCAAAATTATGGGGGAAAGTATTCAAAAGGTAGAAATCGCTTGTAATCTTGGGCTAATTACTGATCCGGAACTACGATTTGAAGAACATATAAATGGCGTAGTAAAAAACTGTTTTTACAGACTGAAAGTTCTGTACAGAGTGAGGGATTTCCTTAGTGTCGCGATAAGAAAGAGATTGATGGATAGCCTAGTACTGTCCAAACTGAATTATTGCGACACTGTTTACGGGCCATGTCTTCTTACACGTACTGAACGATTAATACAACGAGTACAAAATGCATGTGCTCGTTACTGCTTAAACATACCCCGCAGGCATCATATCACACCATATTTAAATGAAAACAACATTCTTAAAATGGCTGCACGACGGAAACTACACTTGGCAGTTTTGATGTTCGGTATCATAAAAACACACAAACCGGAATATCTGTCCAATAAAATTAGCTGGAGGCACGATCACTACAGTTATTCTGCTCGTTCCACGTCCAATCCACTCTCGATGCCACGACATAAGACCATTGCCTTCAGGGGTTGTTTCAAGTATGCCGCCACTCGCTGCTGGAATGATCTGCCACCTCCCATAAGATCCCTAAAAACAAAACAAAATTTTAAGTTTCATTTAAAAAGAATCCTATTAGAAAGACAAAAGTATGATCAGCAAATACAATATAAATAATTACTTACATAAGCTTAATCATCTATCGGCGAGGCATATCTATCCAGACGGCTCGAGACGGCATCACTTTTTTCCAAGAAAACACATTACGTGTTATTAAGCCTCGACTAAGCTGTATGTACATACATAGTAAGGTAGCTATCGGTAGCACCATAGCAACTAGTCGCGTGACATGCATCACGTGAGTACACAAGACTCGTGAACCGGGCGCAACCGCGCCGCCGCTGACGGCTCGGCGCGCTGCGCTGACTTATGTATGACGCAAAGTACGTCAACGCGCCAACAGGCATAGAGGAGAAATGCAGCGCGCGCGCAGGGCCACAGGCGAAGGCGCGGTGGCGCGCGGCGACGCGCAGGTGGGGTAAGAGCGAGACAAAAGAAAAAAATCCTGCCATGTCTTTGTTATTGTGTTTGTTTTGTTCAGCCTGCAGTCTGTATTCTATTGTACCCATTTGTACCTTTATTTTTTATTTGAAATGTTTTTGTTTTATGCTAATTATTGTATACCTACTCTAAGTTCGATCTGTTTTATTTTAGTTACATACTCATTTATTCAAATATCGCTGTATTGGCTTCCGTACGTTTTTCACAGGTGACCACTGAAAACCAGCGCTGTTCTGTGGGTTCCCCATAGCACAGCATCATGCTGAGTGGTAAACCTATTTGTCGCACTCACGGCGTGCAATATTTTTTTTTATTTTTGTCCGTTTAGTCTTACAATTATTATGTTAATGTTGCTGTGTTAATTTTCGGTTTAAGTTTAAGTGTTTGTGTTTGTATTATTGCGTTCTATGTTTACCTCATTAATATTGTATGCACGTCATGACTTTGCGACGAATAAACATTTTTTCTTTCTTTCTTTTCTTTCTTTCTTTCTTTCTAAGAAGACGGGTATTTATCGCGAATTTACCTTTAAAAAAGGAAAGGAATTTACCATTAAAAGTAAATTCGCGATAAATACCCGTCTTCTTAAGTTTTATAATTTTGGTACAGTATTTTAGATGTCGCCACTTGCGTATAAAACATGCTTGTAGGGAAGCGTTACCGAATAAATGATTGAATTATTGATGTCCACCGATGACGTAGTGTAGGAAAGAGGAATACATTATTGTCAACGTAATTGGATTGTTAGCTATACTTAACAAAGACGTTAAGGCTAAAACCCACCGCGGCACACGGAGAGGTTACGCACGTTTGTTAAGCTTCACTTGGCAAGAAAATGTAGATCTTTGCGTCCACTGCAAACCACGTACGCGCTAGTACATGCGTGGCTTGCTCGAAAAAGGCGCTCACATAGCTCAATGCTGTTAACGCTATGCTCGCTGTGCATGCGGTACCTATACACTATTCACGAATATGCTGCGGTGTGCCACGCACGCTACTGTTGTACATAGACGTGGGCATGTACTGTGTACTCTAGTGGAAAAGTAGACCCACGTTGTCAAACAATTTATAGATCCACGCAGCTAAAATGCTCCGCGTGACAGTGCATAGCATGCACCGCGGTGGGTTTTCGCCTTTACACCAGTAGGTGACCTCATCTTCCATGATGCATACGCCAATTTATCATCCTGACATGTAAATGAGGGTTACAGTGATGCTACAGTAATCGGTGTACCGTGTAGTCGCTAGATAATGGTACAAACAGGCATGGCTACGTTTACACCGGACATGAGAGATAATTTTTTTGAGCAGCTTTTGTTAAGTTTTGTCGCGCCACATACTTTTTATTTTAAACCGATAGTTAGAGAGAAGATACGCCTGCACAACACCGAATAAAGTGGAAGGAATGGGGGCTAAATAAAAAAACGGTAGAATTGAGGCGGTGGAATAAAACCAACGATTGACAACAAATAGGATTTTATTCTCTTTAATGCAACACTTTACAGACTTAAGCAAACAAAGTTAGATTAAGGTTAGACCTATTAGCGGATCTACGGATGGACTGCGGGGCTATCTTATCCCTTCACCTCCTAGCTAGCTATGCCGTCTAAGTAGCGAGTGACGAGTTCGTTTCTTTTTTCTTAGGTATGACCACTCGTAGTTGCAACTCTAGAAGGTTGCTTGACTACTTAACCAAACTATCCTGTGGGTGGCCAAAAAAAGGCCCCCAGCCAAGGCTTACAAACTAAAAACATTTACATTTAAATGACGATCACTAAGGGCACCCCCTGTGGGGTTCGGGGCTCGACTTAGAGCGTCATTATCGGGAGGGGTGACGAGTTCGTCGGTGTTTATATAGCGGTTTGACAGATGACAGTGTGTCTTCGCCATCTCATGCTTGTATGTGGTAGTAACCTTCGTTGACACGTTCTCACGCCAAATGTTAGATGTCGCTAGTAGTCTGCAGGTACTTTGATCTTCTGTAAGTTGCAATCTACTCGGGTGGCGAAGAGTTGTGGACATTATCCAGTAGATGGCGTAAGCGTCATGTATTTAATTTCCATGCAAGGGAATGGGCAACTACAGTACTTAATCTAAGTAATTATGCCTTGTCTGTGACTGTGGCTTTGCTTTTTTCTAGTAGCTGGTTCCGTCCGAAGTCCAGCGGTTGATGATGGGGTGTTGTTCTAATATATGCACTTAGGGTCAGTTCAGAATGCCTTCTTTTTACTTAATTGACTAATTTCGACCATCAACAAATTGCAAATCAATTTAGAGAGTATTGGAAAAATTTGGTATAGTATTTTTTATTCTTTTACAAATATTGTCAAAGATACGCATCTAAATTCAGACTTGGGGTTCGTGACGTCAGAACGCACTAAAATATATACCACGGCGTGACTTGGGTAGATTTTTAATTACAGAAAACATCAAAATTAAAAAAAAAAAACTTGCCGGTAAAAAAAGAAACACAAAACGATGACGATCTCAATACATGGTTACTCAACTAGAAACTATAAACTGTAAACTTCTGTTTCAATGTAAAATGAAGCAGTTGCGTTTCTTTCTTGAAAATGATCACCATGTTGTGAAGGATTCTTGGAGAAAATCAAAGCAACAAATGCCAGCTAGTCCTTTCGTGCCAGATTCTTTGGCATCTATTTTGAATAGCAAACCCTTGAATGGGCTATTTTCTTCTGCTGGTGCTTTATTCGCCGCTAGTAGTAACTGGCAGCTGGTCGCTTTTTATCGTTTTCCGACCGAGTTTGGCCTGTTCAAATAAATTCAATTTACAAAGACTGCAATGAGGACGCACGGGTTCGCCTTTGTCCATGAGTGGGACAGAGCTGTCTAGGGAAAAAAAATAGTCTTATTTACAATCAAAGGGTGAACTGGAAATAAAACTGCACGCAATTTGTAAATAAATTAACAAAATATACAGGTTGTAAACCAGGTGGTTTACACCCCCCATCACGAAGCCGTCAACCAAGCATTCTGTACATCAAACTTAGTAACTTTACGCAAACATTATTGCTGGGAAACGACTTTTTGTCTACGGGTGACTTAAAACATTGTGCGGATGGATGGATTGAATAGTACGGGGGTCGTGGATGTGTTTAAAGTAAAAATCTAACAAAAACTTATAGTTTAAAAAAGAAACAGTAATTTGGAACTTTGAACCCCAATATCTCCGTAACTAGAAAGTTCCCAGGTACGGTGTGGAACAAAAAAAATATCGCTGTGACGGGGAGAACAAGCGCCTTTCGGTTTCGTTAAATTAATTTGTGCCCTTATAAATTAATTTAGAAATATTTTAGTAATACCAGCATGCTGTCGACCACAGATAAAGATAGATGTATCTATATTTGTGGGTGTATCTATATCTGTGGTGTCGACCTATTCGAGTATTTATAAGTACCTATGCATTATGTGGTTGAAGACAGGGTGTGCTAAACTAGAATATACACCCCTTTGACATCCCGCCTTATCCAAGTAATCTGATATGATGCTAAATATGCTCCAGACTGTTGCGAGAATAAAATATTTATGTAAAAACACCACCATCACGTGTAGAGTCCACCCTCAACATGATGTTTGGGTCGAGTGGTACTATTTTCGTTTCAAAGTTGATCCAATATCAGATCTGTCAGCAGACATCGACAAGTATATTACCCTTTATTCATAGTTTTTGTATAAGAGATATCACAATAAAGCCAATTTCACGGTAGTATTCAACACTAGTTTAGTGATTTTTTCGACAAAGAGAAACAAGGCTTCTATTGCTATATTTTGAAATAACCGTCAGGCGAAATTGATATAAAAATTGTACCTGTTGCTATCCCATGACTCTCTGGAATGGCGCCGAAAGCATCATGGGGTAGCACCTGATGACATCTTCTGCAGTGTATAGTCCAGGTGCTCTCTTTTTCTGATTTAATTTAAACCCTGAAACTATTTCCATTTTGAGCTTTTTTTTTATTAGTTTCTTCAAATAGTTGTACTTCTTGAAAATTAAATGTCAAACCTAAATCTTCAAATTCAGGCACAGGTTGAGGTTCAGGCTTGGGCTCGACTTTGGGACTATTGCATATGGTTTTATTCTACTTCGGTTTATTCGGCATTTCGTTAGGTTCAGTAGAGGTTTCGACGGTGGAAATGTATCTCGGTTCCTTGAGACAAACTTGTTTCTGATTCGTTTCTCCCCTGTCTATTTACCTACCTTCGGGTGTAAGAACAAGATTTTGGTATTGCCTAACCACGAGTTGGCATTACTCAACTTCATTCAGTGACCCATCCGTCAGTAACCAGATGTTTGCCGACGACTGGGATAGGTCAGTCCTTGGCTCCGAAGTCCAGGAGTCCTTTTCAAGGAGCCATGGACTAGACAGGGCACATAAAAGAGTTGTTTCACCGGTTGATGACCGTTCACAGGGACACCATTGGTCGTTAGCTTTAGATTTCAATGCGCAACATATGGGGAGCTCAGGCTCATTACCTGTAAACATTTCAAATAGTGGTGATTAATTTGCCTCAGAATAGGCGCATATTGTACTGAGGGTAACTAGTTTAGTATATTATTTTAACGCAAAAAGTATAGATTTATGTAACTTAGAACTAAGGTGGAGTTTATCTAAATACAAAAATAGGAAATTACATGGGGCAAACGTCGTGAATTGAGTTGGCTTTTGGCTGGATGATTTAGGCGGTTCGGCACGTTTTCCACACCCAATTAACTGTATGTCATCTGTCTTTCCCCCTTTCACAGCTAATTTTAACAGTTCTAGCATCCTTTTTGGGGTGCATTGACACGTTTGCTTTTGTAATAGGTTTCTTGTTTCTTGAGCGGGGCGTGACTTAGCAAGATGTGTATTGGGACTTGGCTTGCTAGGATGTGGATCGGGACATGTGTTGTTGGGACGTGGGTTGAAACATGGCTGAGCATAATCGGGATATAGCTTGTCAGGACGTGAAGCAACGTAGGGAATGAAATTTTGTGTAGTGGGGTTCGTTTGATATTGACCCGTGCCCGTCGCATGATGAAGATTGTTAAATAGTTGGTCAGGATGTGGAATGAGGTGGGGATTGTCATGTTCTGGAACAGAGTAGTTATGACACTGATCATAGGTCCAATGATGTTGAGCCCGAGAATGTCTGCACAGCTGAATGTGACATGGCGCTTGCGGAGCAGTTACTGGTTCAACCAATTCTTGCGCGTTTTTTTTCAATAACGGTATATGGCATTCATCGCCAGTCGGACCTACAAACAGTTAATAATATCATAATTGTTTTAAATCAAATTTAAAGGTGCTCCCTAAAGCATTCGCCTGTAATGTAACGTTACAGGGTTGAGTATTACATACGTGAGGGAAGAGAACCGAGCAGCTTGATGATACAACATGTAAAATAAATATTGTCGCGCTCAGGACAATGACCGCTTCGCCTGACATTGTGGAATCAACTAAATGCTCGACATCGAATTTGAAATGTTGCAGATGAATGCTCGTCAAATCAGGGTACTGTAATATAATGATCAAAAACAAATCTGAAATGTTACATTGCAGGCAAACGCTCCAAGTGAGGGAACACCTTGAGACGACGTTCAAAAGAAATCTATAAAGTATAATAATAAACACCCAATCCAGAAAAGCAAAATAATTAAATATGAAACATTATATTGTGTTGTACCATGTTTTTCGACAAGTGGAGGAAATCGCTTTGACGTAGCCTCGGCTACATATTTCTCGTTTGGACTGTAGTTAGAGTAGTGAGTTGTGTTAAGACAACAGCAGCACGGCCTGTCGGCAGTCGTGTCTGTGATGACGTTGCAACCGTGCTCTAATATTCTTACTACTTCACTACATTCATCAGGTGTATTGCATTGACACAGTTTGTTCTTTGTTGCTCTTTTTGCTTCGTCTTCCAAGTGTTTGTGGTTGGATGAGGTGTTTTGGTTATCAGAAGACGGTATTTCTACCGGTAAACCCTCCTCAATGCTGAACTTTTCTCCTTTTGAAGATATCTTCACCCCGTGATCTGCTGCTGCAGAAATTTACGTTGCTTCAGATCTTTCAACGGACTGAGTTTTGTTACATTATATGAAATTGCGTTGTGACAATCAAAACAATAATAGCAACTGACATTGCAACCAAAATCAAATACTAGGGGAAATAGAAACATAGAAATATATAGAACTAGCTGAACCGCGGTTACTTCTAATACCTCCACGAATATGTGTACTAAGTTTCACGATGATCGGTTGAGTAGTTTTCGCGTGAAAGCGTAACAAACAAAACTTACATTCACATTTATATAATAGTAGGGAAGTAGGGATAGGGATAATTATATTCTGGCATGAAACAACATCTTAAAAAACCAAGCATTAACTCATAATTAAAGGCAAAACAATAATTCATTTATGTTCATAAACAAAAAACTTACGTTGTTCATGGACTATATTTATCCATTTCATTGGATTCGAGCTAATTTTTATACCAATGGTGGAATATTGACCACGAGAAGAGTTTTCTGAATCATCGCTGTCCGAAGGTAAAACAAAAATAGCCGAGTCACCATCAAATTCGTTCTTTGTCAGGACTTTATCCACCATCGTCCTTATAAACTGTTCACTGTAATTCAAATAGTTTATGACTATGATGGAATTGTGGAACGTTTTTTGTATACTTTTCTCTTTGTGTTCTTGCTCTTCCCACTGTCTTTCATAAAACTGTGTTCGAAGCCATTCTAGTGCTTTTTGATTCGGTTGGGTTTCATGAATCCCGATGTCTTTTAGATTTAGTTGAGTTTTATCAACATAGTTATCTTTTCGATTGGGTTGTGGTTGATGGTCTTCCAATTTGTAAATATTAGTTTGTGGTTGATACATGCTATAAACTTAATATACGTTCTGATTGTCATCTGATATCAATTCAGATCATTTCTTTGTGCGTTTTGTGGATACTCTGGATTCTTCGATAAACTGTTGCTGAAAGAGTAGGTAATTTTATTTTAACACATAGCACATAATAACACGCTTTCGTCAAAAATCTCATTGAAAATCAGGTACTTTTGCAGCAATTTAAAATTTACTTTTTTTCATTAAGTTTTATAGAGAGACTGTATCACAGGGTTGATTGATCAGGAGATTATTAAAGAGATGAAGCTCTACCAAGAAACTGAATTTAATAATAATATCTTGTTGGTCGTATTGGCATTGTAGATAGTACAGAATAGTGAAACAGGTTAATTTATTTAGGTACACCTTAGGTTGCTTGGTTTGTGTTGCATTTTTTTCGAAAATGTATTTATTAGTAGTTTTATTGTTATTGCACAGAACATTTTATATTAGTACCTGATATTTCAAACAGATAGGTATGTGTTTCCTGCTCAAGATGGTGTGTGATGAACATATTTTATACCTACTTTGTGTTACTAAGTACCTAATTACACACCACACCACTATCTCGATCCAGTTGAAAACCAGAGTCAGCACTAACTGCTCGGCAGTTAGCTGAACTGGGCCTAATTGGCGCAGCCGTGAAGCACAAAATTTTTATTTGTGTTTTAATTTATTTATGTTGGTTGCACTAGTGGCATGTGAATAGTTTGGTTCATTGAACCATGGCCTAAAGATCATTGCATAGCTAGTTACCGAAATAAACCGAAAAAATATGCAATACATTAGAATTTGCTGGACTGAGGAGGTGAAATAATGCTTAGATACGACTGAAGACTGAAGTTATTCGATGACATTGTTGCCAATGCGGGAATAACACGGATGAAGCTGGCACTAGAGCGAAGAGCTTGGCAAATACAGGCCCATACCCAGCAGTGGGTGAAGTCGGGCTGTGGATATGATGATTTTCAGAGACAGACAGTTCTGCGAAAGGATCCAATTTGTTTAATTAAATCTAGTCATATCGTGATGGTCCAGAGGTTCAGGCCTCGCCTATCATGCATGAGGTTGTGGGTTCAAATCCGGGCAAATACCTACCAATGTGACTTTTTCACTAGGCATGATAACAGTTTCAAAAAATTCGTCCGTCGGTTTGAGAATTGGAAAAAGATGGACACGTAATTTGTTTTTTTTAAATCAATGAATATGGATAAAGACAAAACGCATCAAAACTCGGGAGTGAGGGCTCATGCCGTCAAAACGCACTAAATAAACCAAGGTGTGAGAATTTTAAGCGTCGCGCGTCGTGACTTCGTCAATTTCGGTTTACGTAACAAAATATAAAATGCTTGCTTTTGTACATCATCATCATCATCATCATCTGAGCCGAAAGATGACTGCTGTACATAGGCCTCCCCTAAGTGTCGCCACATTGACGAATACCTTGCGACTCGCATCCACCGGATTCCCGCAACCTTCACCAGGTCATCGGTCCACCTAGTGGGAAGTCTTCCAACGCATCGTCTTCCGGTTCGTGGTCGCCACTCCAGAACTTTTCGGCCCCAACGGCCATCCGTTCTGGGAGCAATGTGCCCTGCCCACTGCCGCTTAAGTTTAGCAATTCTTCGGGCTACGTCGGTGTCGTCGTCGGGTTTTGTACATAAGCTATATTATTGCAATTAATATGTATACTCGTATTTTGTTGTTTTTTTTGTGTGCAATAAAAAATAATAAAAAATGTCAAAAATCTTTTGATAATCAAGTGACGGACTATTTCGTTTTTTTTGTCGTCTACCTTAATAAGCAAGCGTGGTGATCAATGCTCGTGCCTTTTCTGTATGAGAAGAAGCCTCTGATCAGCAGTTGGACCGTAGTAGGCTGGTATTATTTATTTAATCGTGCTTTTTCAAGTCATATAAATGACGCTAGAAAAATAAATAAATATCGCTGGACATTAACACACAGCGCCACCTAGTGCCACACTAAGCAAAGCTTGTGTCGGGAACACTAGATAGTTGATATACTACATATATACTTTTTTGTTTGTAAATACATACTTATTATACATATAAACATCCATGACTCGGAAACAAATGTCCGTGCTCATCACACAAACATTTGCTCCTACCGGGATTCGAACCCAGGACCCTAAGAATGTAATGCAGAGTCACTACCACTACGCCAATCGGGTCGTCAAATTATCCGTTACTTCATTTACACATCCTTGTCTATCATCTTAAAGCAATTAAAATTAAACAATTGATTGGTATCTTCTTGGGAAGACTTAATGTGTGTAAATGTTCAGCTTCTGCAGCTTTTCGCATTTATTTTATTGCGGCTCAAAGATCGACTTTGCTAATCTACCTAGTTAGTATTGTATTATACAACGGGCTGGTATCTGCAACCGTACTCCACCACGCGAGCCCAGTGCGGGTTGGTAGATGTCACGTCTTCGAGTTTTTGGTACCAGGACATGCCGGTTTTGATATTTTTCTTCACCGTTTTCCATGTTAATCTAGTTAGTAATAAATGTATAGTTTACGATACCTTACAAGTCTTGATTTTGTAATAAAACCATACATTTGCGGAGTACTACAACCTTGTCGAGTTTCATTATTTTTTATGAATATTTGTATTTTCTGACCGCTACGCTACACTTTGAAGGTCATTGTCACAGATTAGACATTAGTAGCTGGCTGTCATTGTCACAGACACAGAATATATAATCACTAAGGGCCATTTTCACCCGTCACACTTGAACTGGTTCAATGGAGCTTGAACTCAGTTCAAGCGTTGAACTGAGTTCAACGCGTCATTTTGGATTTCACAGACATAACCTGAACTCGGTTCAAACTAAGCTGAGTTCAATTCCTGAACGCCCATTTTTGGCGGTTCAGCGTGCTTGAACCGAGTTTTGGAACTGTCAATATGTCAATATCAACTACCCATCTATATTGGTACCTATAGGTTATGTTTGTTTTAATATTACGGTTTACAAATCGTACCTAGTGATTTTATATCAATATATAATGTACATCAGTAATCAGGGTAAACTGTAATCAGTGATGTAATAAATCCAGTCCGTAAGCAAGCGAACGTCGCCGCGTCGTCGTCGTTTTGGTAGCAGGGCAGGAGTCAGTCACGAAATAGAAAAAATCACACCACACCGCGCACTCAAGAACGAAAGATTGCGACGAGTATTTGTAATTTGACTAAAGTCAGTGGATGACACTTTGACAGTGACAACGACAACGTCAGTATTCCAAGTACTCAATTAAAATTTCCACGTAAAAGTTGTATTGCTTTCAAATAGACTTATTTCAAGGGATGAGGAATTCATGAATTCAATTAATAAGTAACAATTATTAAAATTACTAATTATGTATTTATTACTATCGCAATTACGATTAATAATTTTTGTTTGAATTTCCACTAAATGTAAAATATTTTGTATGCTTGCAATATTGGAGACGTTTCACGGCGAGTCGTCGACATTTACGTTCTATGTCAGCCGTTTTCATAAACGCGATCAAAATGTAGCCGGTGAAATCGGTGTGACGATGATCGAGTTCTACACAGCTCTTGAACTCGGATCACGCTAAGCTCGGTTCAACTAAACTCCGTTCTCGCTGTGGGCGGTGAAATCGGCCCTTAATAGTCATTGTATATCACAGAGTATAATATAATCACTACGTTTACATAGATCATAGATAATACACGACACAGATTACAAATGTTGCAACTGACAAAAAGTTTGAATCAAAGAGTAGAATATTTATCCCAAAAAACATTCTGTAAAAAACTAGCCAAGTCTCGATGGAGCTGCTTGTTTATCTCTAAAAAGTAATGAAATCTAGACAAAGTCGTGCCAAGTCTAAGGTTCCTCACTGCGATTTCTTTATTTTTATAGTTAATGTTGTGTGACTTGGCCGTAGATAAAACTTTATTTCAGTATGCAGTCCATAGTTTTGTTACTTTTTCAGTATTAGTAACAATGGCCTTTAAATTATTAGGTTAGTATTGTTAATTAGTGTTTACAATTATTATTTTATTGATAAATTGCTGGCCCACGCAACATACACTTTTCGGCCCTATCATAGATTCATCATTAAGTATCGTAGTAGGTTATGTAGTTTTGCTATCAAATACAAGAGTCTTCTCCAATGCACACATAAATATGCTTGTATGGCATCGTAAATACTGCTATCCGATATCCTCTTGTAAATGTTGTATATCGCAGTCGCACGAATGCATACATGTAAATACCGCAGCCAGGTGTGCGAGAGAGAGACCCACGTCCTGACGTAACAAGTATTACATCCTAGTATTTATGGGCTCCTGGTGCGGTGGAACTACTCGGCTTAAATTAATAGCGGGTGAAACAGGGGTTGTGTGAAGAAATTCACCCTCTATCTCGAAAACCGGCTAAGTGTGAGTCGGAAACGCACATGATGGGTTCCTTACCACCATAGTGGACTATTAGTGATAGGGTTCCGTGAAAATTGATAAAATGGGTATAAAGTTGGCATACTTTCAACTCCATCCTTACAATCCAATATATAAAAATGAGCAGTGACAATTATTCGTTCAGGGGTAGTATGAATGTCTTACAATATTGAGAAATACTTGGTTATCTTGACTTGACTACAATTATTGGTTTAATAACTCATAATCTGCCTAGCCTTTTCCCAACTATGTTGGGGTCGGCTTCCAGTCTAACCGGATGTAGCTGAATACCAGTATTTTACATGGAGCGACTGTCTATCTGACCTCCACAACACAGTTAATATTGGGTAATACGATACCACTTGGTAAGACTGGTTGACAGACTTTTTGGGCCACCTGTAACGACTGCCAAAGATGGACAAATGACAGCCGGGACCAGCAGCTTTAACGTGCTTTCCGAGGAGGAAACTCGGTATATAAGAGCGGTCACCCATCCACAGACCAACTTAGGCAAGCACTGCTTAACTTAAAGATCGGCCCGAGCGGCTGTTATTATTTGACCACGAGCTCCTCTTTAATAGTAAAGATGTTTCACTTGTTCGAAAATCGAACATTGAACTAGAGAATAGAGAGAATAATTATAAATTGATTGTTTGATCATTAGCACAATAGGCTAAGGTCCATTTTCACCAATAAGATGACAGTCTGATAATCTAAAAACAGCTGTTCATTTTTGTATGGGAACATGTCACAGTGACAGCTGTTTTTAGACACCGTTATCTTTTCGGTGAACTTGGATCTAAGATCGAGTAGGGACGTAGGGTAGACAGACTAGGGTAAATTACAACTCCGCATAATGTTATTGTTTTATTTATTTTTTGAAGATTAAGGAGTGTATGGAGAGTCCAAAAAGAGGGTTAGGTATGTGTTTGTTAAGATTATTAATATTGAATGAAAAAAAAAAAATTAAACAGTTTGTACATATTCGTGCCATTCAAATTACGACGTATTTGCATCTGACATCAAATTTTGCCGCCAAAAGTGAGTTCACTGCTAAAGTTCACTGGCTTATTGATTTTACCATAACTTAGGACACAGCCCAAGTGCTCAAATGACGTCACGCGCGGTGACGTAGTATGACGCTACGATCGCCTACGCCCTACGCCACAGCACCCGCCGCAAATATCGCAACGCCGTAGCCCGCGGAGCCCAGACGACCGCTCTGCACCCACCGGCACCGCCACGTGACCCCGCCCACTTCGTAGCACTGCTACGAACTCTGCTACGCACGCATAGAATTAGCCGTTAACTTAGTCATGTCCATATGGTCGCTACCCGCTACGATTAATATAATCAGCTACGATTGCGTAGCGCTCGTAGTAGATTCAATCGTCAATTAGTAAAGAACAATACAAAATTATCTTGCTCTTTTCCCAGATTCCTGAAATCCTATTTGATGGGGCGTCATTAAATCTTCTCTATGCAGGGATATAATAATCATTCACCTGTTTTATAGGTAGGGAAGTCCTGCGATACTAGTTGATACAATAAAAATACACCGCAGACCTTTATCCGCTCATCAGGGAGCACGAACCTAACGCAGCATGGCGAACAACTCCGCAATGCACCGCGAACACAGCGCTAGTTTGCAGCTGAGTACTAGGACCGCATAAAGCATTCAGCAGCTCGAAAATGTCACCCTCAATAGTCATAAGGTAGTAATTACCGCTGAACTTATGCATTATTCAGCATTACATTTAAAGTAAGGATATCTGTTCCAGTGACAGTTTGACTAAAATAGCTTTTGACATGCATGCGATAAAACAATTGAAGACTATAGACATACTGGGTTAATTTCGTAACACAACAAAACCAAAATCAGTCAAATCGGTCGAGCCGTTCTCAAGTGATGTTAAGTCATACATTTGGGTTCTGCATTTTTATATCTAGAGATCATACTTTAATGGGTGTCTGACACCGTTGGAACCGCCTGAAGTGTCTGGCAATGGACGAAGTGGTTTTATTTATTGTTCCAAATAAAATATACCAAAACTGAGCTTTATCTTCTTTTTTTTTTTTATTGTGGTGTTTGGGCGTGCTTGGCGGGCTTGTCCTAAGCCCGCCACACACGCCCAAACCACTGTAACTCCTGTGCGCCAGAATCAACAGTGGCGACCACCAGAAAAGCGCCGAGACAATGAAGCTCGACGAAGTCCCAGAGAATGAATTTAACTGTCTTGGATCCCGCAACGAAATTAATCAGAAAGTGTAGCGGAGGAGTAGGAAAGAACTGTAATTTCCACTTGCGAGCTTTATCTATGACGAATTTTACAATTTAAAAATCAAATATCTGTACAAATCGAAAGGAACCGTGTGATTGCTGACAATTATAATACTGTATTGAAACGCCGACCTTCAACGCCTGCTGCAACCACTTTTTCCACTGTTTGGAAAGGGCAGCAGTGACTTTTCTTACACAGAAATTGATGTTATTTCAGATGAGCTTTGGTTTTTTTAAAGAAGGTCCATCGTACTATATACCTCAGTACGAGGGGCCACTGACAAGGCCAGTCAGGGGGATGGGCAGCACTGCATTATCGTATAGTCCTACCCATCCTCTGTTTCGAGATAAAAAACGAAATTTGGGAGTCTTATCCTACTAGAAACCGGATTTTTATATTTTTTTAAAGGATATGCCTAAAAATTGTATGAGCCTGTACCCCAGAATGAGCAGATTTACAATCTATGTCATTTGATAGTAAAAATCTTCTATAAGTAACTGAAATATAAAAGATGCGTATTGCTCAGCAGTTTTGGACAAAATTATAAGGGTTTAAAGAATTGTTTTTTTGTCACTACGTCTAAAGTACTTTTATCTTTAATCTGGAATATATCTATACTAATATTATAAAGGAGAAGAGTTTGTTTGTTTGGTTGGTTGAACGTGCTAATCTCAGGAACTATAGACTCGAATTGGAAAATTCTTTATGTGTTCGATAGTCCATTTATCGAGGAAGGCTATTACACATCACGCTACAATTATTGGGAGTGGAGCGGGAGTTAAAAATGTTGCAAAAACGTTTTTTTTTTCCTTTCGTTTTTTCTCTTATGTGACGCAGACGAAGTTGCGTGGGTCAGCTATTTATGTATATATTTCTGTCCCAGGCATTTAATTAACACAGTATCTTGGTTATAAAACCCGTAATACAAACAATTTTTTTTTTACTGATTGTAAATTATCAAATGACTACTCCCACTCTGGGCGGAGTGGGAGGGAATGTCAGAATTATACTGACTAAAACTCATCCATGTTTCCTCGCACTTTATGTTCCGACGCCATGGTATCTCTTTCGAACAGTTTAAGGAGATTGTGATTGAGTTCTATTTAGAATCTGGCATAGTACGTTATTAATTTATTTTTATTTTTTTTATTGACATGACATAATTCGACAGCGCTATTTTAATTTTTTTTTTCTTTTGGATCATCAAATACTATTTCAATTAACATGACATAATTATTATTATTGATAGCTATTATGTATAAATTACTATCTGAAATTAATCTAATTATATATTTTTTATTGATTGGTTGTAATTTTAATTTCAATTATGATGAGTATTTTTATGTAACTGCCAATTTCTAAATGTGTACTGCATGCTATTAGTATACCAAGACATAAAACTTTAATATTTGTATGGCCGAAATGCCGAATATAGTGAAACCCTTAGATATTAAGAACTTATGTAAACTACCTATATTCTTGCAAATAAATATATCATTCATTCATTCATTCATCATTATCCAAAATTCTGACCTTTTTTATCATAAGAATATGTTTGGGTCAGCGCAGAATGCCTTCTTCTTCCTCCCTTCTCTATAACTCGATCGTCATCTCATCAGACACCTCCTTCGTTGCCATAACATCTATCACAAGTTCACACAGTCCATCAAATCAAACTAATATATATTGGAACAAGCATGAAAAGTGTTTGAATTAAACGTGAAAGGTATTTGTTTCTTTTGATTTGTTTTTTATTTGTGAGGTGGCCAAAGTGAGAAAATGCTGAAAATACAAAAAATCCTCAATATCATTTTTCAAGATTTATCCATAGATACCCCACACGTATGGGTTTGATGAAGAATTTTTTTTTGATTTTCAGTTCTGAGTATCGGGACCCCAAAATTTACTGTTTTTTTTTATTTTCGTGTGAAAATCTTAATGCGGTACAGAATACATCTACTTACCAAGTTTCAACAGCCTAGTTCTCATAGTTTCGGAAAAAAGTAGCTCTGACAGACGGACGGACAGACAGACAGACATGACGAATCTATAAGGGTTCCGTTTTTTGCTATTTGGCAACGGAACCCTAAAAAAGGATATTATTATTTAATTCAATAAGATGGAATAAATAATTTCCCAAAACCGACATTATGTAATTAATTATTTGAAATGGTTTACTTTAATTTTTTAAGTCCTCAGCTCTACTCGTATTTCTATATTGCACCCTGCAGGGCTATTACGTATCTTTCCAGTGACTAACGAGCTTCGGTTGTTAACCGAGCTTTGATAGCAATCAAGAATGCTTCAACGTTGAAAACCATATGGCGTGTGTATTCAAATTAAAAAATGGTTACATTGATCGAAAAAAAAATAAGGGGTAAGGGAACAATTAATCAGCCAATGCCAAGGCCGTATTTTTGTATCGCGTGATATTTAAGCGTTTTGATTGGTTCGTAGATCTTGAAAGTAAATATGAATGATGGGAAACGCACGAAGATTAAAAATAGTTAACGTAACTAAACACACCTTCTATCCTGTTATGTGATGCTAGTATTTCGCTCACGTTGCGTTGCCATGGTGACCGGCGCGGCACTCTACTATGGCCGGCAATCCACTTTCTTGAGAATTAAGCGAGAGAGAGAGAGAGAGTAAACCTCATAGATATAGTATTATATAGATGGCGAAAAAGCGTGTCGCTGAAAGGGACAAAAAAAAAATACTTCACTACATTTAGGGTTACCCTGTTAGGAAAAATTTACCCCATAATTAGTGGTAAAATTAGAAATAGGTACCTACACAAAGCCTGAAGTTTAGACCGATGAAATCTGCGTCATCGAAAGCGACAGAAAGAAAACCGGGGAAGGGCGAGTCGGAGTCGCACACCGAGGGTTCCGTATAAACTTACCAATGAAAACAGTTCCCGCAAAAAAACAATTGTGGAACTACAAATTTTCAGTTTTCGGATTTCTTGGAGATTATATGGGGGTTCTGATGAGAAATAAAAAACCGATGTGACTGCAATGTTTTATTCATAAACACACAAATTATTGCCCTTGAAAAAGCACTAACTTATTATAGATATTTCTGATTTTTTATTTTGGTTCAAAACATTGTTTAGTACAATGTTTAGTACATTGTTTAGTAAAATGTTGACTGCAAATCCTGGAACTCATTTTTGGAGCCCAATTAGGCCTATTTGGTAGCAGCAATCCACAGGTTTCTTATTTCCGGTTTATTTGGAAATCTGCAAATATAATACGATATTTTTACTATCTCAAATTTTTATAGTATAGATTATGTATAATAAAAATAATAATATAATTATAATATAGTAATAGATATATACTAGTAGTGTGTTTTATTAATATCATATAGATCAATGCTTTAATAGTTTTTTATGGATATTGCATAAAAAAAGTACTACCCAATACCCACATAAAAGGGTAAATTCCCCGTAAAAAAAGTGGCAATACTGAATTTTTAGGTAAGAAATTAAAAATATAGCCCAAATCACGATTTTATGGCATTTTTCACTTTTTAGTTTTTATAATTGGTTGGTTAGTAAATCACTGCAACTATTTGATTATAAATAGTAGAACAAAACGTGAACAAATACTTAAAAACATCGAATACTTACGAGTGAAAGAACAATCCGGCAATCTTCATCAAACTATCATTTTTACAGTTTATTACACTGCACCTTACCATTTTGCACTATTGCACAAATGTAATTTAGCAAATTGGGCACGAAAAGATACGTATTTTGTTGATATCTGGATGTAATTGTTATAAATCAATTAGATGTAAATCTTCAACAGTCACAAACGTCAAACTTGTTGTGCACAATGATGTGCTTAGCCGGCACGCGATAAAGGACAGAAATATTGTTACTCCGTCTCTTTTCGATGCTGATGGAGATTATATGTTTGTCTTTGTCTTGTGCAAATGCAAAGGAAGATATCCGCAGTCTATATTATTCTACGTCTATGGTAAACCTATACGTAACTTTCTCAATACATAGGTTCATTATTAAACCTCGATTCATTCAATCAAACTCTGGCTGATGTAAATTGCGACAGCAGCATTAGGTATTTTCGATTTATCACTGTTAGGACGCAAATCTACTAGGGAATTATAAAATCACAGTCATGGTTCGTTCTCTACCCTTGTTTATTTATAACGTCTTGTACAAAAAGTGACATTTAATTATTTTTATTGCCATTCATTTTGTAAGAATGTCGGGCGCCGCAGCGGCCGGTACCGCGCGCTTTGTTTGGAAACAAACGAACGTCCGTACGCACCGTTCGGCGCTGCCTGCAGCGAGCGGTGCGACAGAAAGCGAATATTTCGACGCTTGTGGAAAGAGATGGCATGCGGTGTGAAAGCTCCACCTTTAAATTTTCTGTACTACGTCACTTGTGCGTGACGTCATTTGAGTACCAGGATGCCAGAGCCGCATTGGCCTTCGTAGATAATAGTAATCGTCCGAAAAATCAATAAGTCAGTGAACTTTAACACTGAACTAACTTTTGACGACAATTAAAAACCGAAATGTCGGTAAACCGTTTTCGGATAGTTAGATTAATCAATGAAAACGTTATAATGCACAGTTCAAACATTTGAAAGTTTTGTGTCAGATGAAAATGCGAAGTAACGTCTGAAGTATTTCAACTTTTGGAGGTCAAGATAGCCAAGTATTTCTCAATAAGTCATTTTAGATATTTCTGCCCTTTTTTTTAGGATGGCAATTCATCAAATAACTTCTCCCACTCTGGGCGTAGCGGGCGGGAGTGTCAGACTTTTACTGACTAAATAAAATCCATGTTCCCCTCCTCGCCCTTTATATTTCGGGGGCCGCAACCCCGGCAGATATTTCTGCCCTTGAACTAATATTAAATGCAATTTTTTGTTAAAGTGTAAGGTTGGGGTTTGGAAGTATGCCATTCTTTTTACCCATTTCTAGGGTTCCGTATCTCAAAAGGCAAAAAAAGGAACCCTTACAAGATCAATTTCCTGTCTGTCGTCCGTCTGTCACCACCGTTTTATATCAATTTTATAGCGATAGAGGGTGAATTTTGATCAGTCCTCCTCATACAATGTTTCACCCTCTATCCATTTAAGCTGAATTGTTTCACCGCACCAGGATCCCATGAATACCAGAATGTAATGCTCGTCACGTCAGGACGTGTTGTAGGCAGTGTCGTTTTCGTGGATTTCAGGGTCGCAATAATAACGAAAATTAGGTCAATTTGAAAATCAAAGATGGTGCCGAGCTTCATTGTTCGGCGCTTTTCTGGTGGTCGCCTCTGTTGATTCTGGCTTTTAGAATTTACAGTGGGTTGGAAAAGTGCCACAAGGTAGATTTAAAAACAATAACAAAAAAGGAATAATTTAGTTTAGGAAATAATAATGATGAAAATTGTTAACGCTTCGGAGGAATGCTCTTACTGGCGGTTAGAGGTGCTACTCGTATATAACGTTTACGTCCGATTGATGTTTGATAATAAAGTTATAGAAACGGTAGTTACAGTTTATGTTACTTATAAACTGTTTATCTGAGATAGCATCCATCCGTTACCTGTTAGTAAGTTATTGAAAACGGCCGTAAAACACACTATAATAATAATAATCATCATGTTATTATCAGGCAACTTAGGCCCATAGACAAAATACACAAAATAACATAAAACAACAACATCAAATATACTAATACATAATTTAAACCACCTCATGCCCTCCTCCCCTCACCTCCCCTTCACCTATTACCTCTGCGTTTGTTTCAGCTGTTTTGAGGTACTCAGGTATGAAACACCGGTTCCATCTAGTTATAGAAACAATAAGGTGTAAAAGTGTTTTTAAAAACCCATTTGCAACTCCACTTGACGGTCGGCGAAAGCTTCAAATATTTTTATATTTCCTTACGTTTTTTTTTTGTAATTTTCAGGCCAGTGCTAAGTGGACGAGTTGCTCGCGAGTGTAACACCTATAAAACCTTTTAGTCCGATAGCGCTGGGCTATTTTGATGCCATAAGTTTAAAAAAAAAATAAGTTGCTTATTACTTGCCTATCAGTCGTAACTGTAGAGGTTATTAGTGAGCTTTTATACCTGTCACTTGCATTTTCAGTAAGTTATTGGATGATTTGTGGTTGATTATTTTTTATTCAAACAAAACTGGCAAAATTTTATAGTAGGTTAGGCGAATGGTCCGGAAACTATGTGCGAAAAACAAACAACTCTAATATTTTTGAAACCTCAAAAGCTAGCACTATCGGTCTATTTGTGAATCGCGAGCGAGCTACCGTAGAGCATCAACGTGAAGTGGGCGGGGCGCAACAGAATGTGGTTGTCCCAAAGTACTAGCACGTCATGAATGTGACGGAGGCTTCGCAATATTTGGAATGCTTCGGCCCGGAGCATTCCAAATGTTGCCACCCTTATTATGCTTGTGGCAAACTGGAGAACTAACTTTGGTAATTGGATGCAGGCCTTAAAATGGGTAATACTAGATCTTATTTGCAACAATTTTGATCCCGAAAACTGGGGGTCCAAATTGGGTGGTTTCTGAGAAATCGAGCTTTTAAAGATTTCTTTGAATTTTTCCACCTCTACACCATAAAGTGCTGATTGTGAGAAATCCACGCCATTCAGGATATTATACTGATACTTTTCTTATAGCTCATGAACGAATGTATTCTCCGAAAACCAATTTGTCAAAAAAGTACATCTGCCTTTATAAGAAAGCGCTTAAAAGTTTATGTTCTAAAAATTAATTGAAACCTGAGTTGTTTTCCGAGGTAGGTTTCTCAAAGTTAATGTACGACACTTGTCGTGCGAATGACAGAACCGACTTTCTTGTCTTACTAGCTTTCCAAAATGGTGCCTTTGCACCCTCTTTTCGTAAATAACTGACCAGAAAATAAACGGTGGTTCCTGAGAAGGTAGTATTTTAATAAAACAGGGTGGTACCGTTTTTTCGATACACGTCTTCCTTTTTGCATAATTTCGTGTTACCACCATGTGATATTAGATGTTTGAACTAATGCACCGGGTCCTGGTTGATTGGTCGATCAGATCAGGTAAAATCTGTCTGTTTAGTGAATTTTAACATAATCCTCCTAGACAGGCAAAGAAGTCATTTTTTTCTGTTCATTACTATACAGGATCATTGCCGGTAGAGTGAGGAGCTCGTAGCTAAATAATAACAGCCGCTCGGGTCGATCTTTAAGTTAAGCCGTGCTTGCTTAGGTTGGTCTATGGATGGGTGACCACCTTACATACCGATTTTCCTCCATGCCTCGGAATTCTCTGTGGTCATTTGCTGCAAAAAGTCACTCAGTTACTCTGCCGGCCCTAATCCTGGTTAAATGAAATTCCAACAGAAGAAAATAAATTGACCTGTAACCATCTTTATACCTACTTACTTAATTATACAATTTTTTTTTTCCAAACTTTATTAGAGTAATCATTATTTACAATATATACACACTAACATTATAATAGAAAGAAAAAATATGTACAAATAACAAAAAAGGGGTTACAGGGCATCGAAAAATTCGTCCACATCGCTGCCAACAGGAAAAGTGCCCAGAAGGCTGGCAGCATTGCCACGTTGGATGGCAATGCTGATTCTTTGGCCAAAAAATATTCCCGCCCTCTGGTCACGTGAAGAGTCGACCAACCGTTTGGCGATTTCCCGAAATACTAGGTGGGTACTCGGACCCCATGGCCCTAGTGTTTCGACCCCAAACGGCTCAAACACATAATTACCAATTAAATTATTGTATTTGCGCCGTTTGAGGTTTTCAGCACCTGCAGCAGCCGCCCCAGCGCAGCACACCGTGCTAGGAAGATGAGATGGCGCAAGGGTGTCGACGCAAGTTGCGTCCCACACCAAAGGCCTACCCAACTTCCATGGCATTATGGTCATACCATCTGGTCTCTTGCCATCGACGCGCGCCAAGCCAGTTGGTTCTAACACAGCTGGCACCCCGGCGGTGGCAAGAGCACGACGGATGAGATCATTAATGCTGGCGTGTCGCGCTATCTGACCTGCACTCTTAATGCAAGAAAGGCCATGGTGTCCGAGGCAATCGACTGCTTCACCACAATGACAGCGATGTGGAGCCCCACAAGGAGCGCCCAAACGCAATTTAATTAATTTTTATTTTAAACCAATAATAAGTTAATCTAAATTCTACTTTAAATTTTATTCCATTACTTATAGATTTGATTTAGTTTGACTATATTTGGATTGTATAATTAACTCACTTTGTTTTTAATCATTTTTAATTTAATCGAATCTAGTTGTTTGTTGTGAATGTTGAGCATGAGGCATAAGTGACGTATTTACATGCACTGTAGACTTATAATATCCATCTGGAGCCAATATTGTAAATATGTCACTGGTGTGCCTTATGTAATAAATAAATAAATATAATTTCTGCTTTGGCTGTCTGAAAGGGTAGGTTAAAATACACTTGATAGAGACAGATCTTACATAATCTGATCGACCAGGATCCGACGCATTAAGGTCCATGTTCACTGAAAAGATAACAGCCTGATTATCTAAAAACAGCTGTCACTGTGACATGTTCCCATGCAAAAATGTGTATTAAACAGCTGATTTTAGATAATCAGAGCGTCATCTTTTTGGTGAACATGGACCTAAGTCAAACAGCTAACATAACATGGTGGTAACAAGAACATCTGCAAAAAGGAACGTCGTTGCGATCATTTTTTTAATTGTTATACTTTAAACACGTCCACGACCCCCGTACTATTCAATCTATCCATCAGCACAATGTTTTGAGTTTCGTTACATTCGTTACATTCTACCACAAAACATTAGTTTTATCCCAAAAAAAAATCGTTTCCCAGGAATATTTTTTGCGTAAACTAACTTAGTTTGATGTACATCACACAGTACGGTCGAACAAGCCATTTGGTTTACAGTTTAACCCACAAGTTACATTGTAGAGTGTATACCAAATAGCTTGTTCGATCGTACATGAATGAGGTTGTTTGCAGCCTGTACAGCCGACTTTAGGACCTCCTCTTTTGAAGTTGAAACCAAACTTAATTCTGACATCTTATTTTTACATCCATTTGTAAAGTTACAAACAACACAAATAAAATATATCGCTGGGCATTACACACACCGCCATCTAGTGCCACATAAAGCAACGAGGCTTGTGTCGTGGACACCAGATAGTTGATATACTACACTACATACATCATCATCATTCATTCATTCATCATTTCAATATTTTCATACATTTTTAAAAGTGAAATCTTCTTTTGCGCGTTGAGCGTTTTTTTAAGTGAATAAAAATCATGGAACCCCGTGACCGTCACGTACGGTTTTCGTAGCAATCGTAGCCGGCGTAACCGTAGTGGTTCTGCTACGAGTACTACGAACTGGTTACTTTACTACGAAAATGGTTTTTTCCATGACTCGGAAACCAACCGTGACTTGAGAACGGGAACCTAAAACCGTAAGGTAGCCCTCTATTCGGGTCGTCAAAACAAGTACAAGTAACGTCCTCGATTGCTGAAGTTCAATGTCAAAAGTTCAACAGCCTATTGATAATTACGTATACTACTACCTCACCTATGTATTTTGTTCACATATAAACAGGAAAATCAAGGGGCGGAGCCGGTGCACGGTGGTTTTTTCTCAGCATGCCATCTCTTTCTACACGGGTCACATAATAATTAAAGTAGTTGATGATATTTTCTCTAGTCTTCTCTTGAATATTTTAGTTATCTCGTTTTCGTGTGCTTAGAATTTTTATTGTATTCGTAACTAACTACCGAAATCAAGACTTTTGATTCATCTTTAAAATACAGAAATTGTTATTAAAATAAAATGTTTACACAGCTTTTTTTATTTACTAAAACTGGAGAATGAGTGAAGACATTCATTATTTTGTGATTGTTGTTTACTAAATTACCCGTATCTGGTGTATGGAAATTCACTGTGCTATATAATGTTGTTGATTTAGTGCTAGCATTATGCAATAAGATTATAAAATGAAGCAATAATTTGCTAGCTCAGTTGCATTATTCGTCCGCAAGATGGCGTTTTATTCATTCATTCATGAGTTTCACAAACACCTCATCCCCACGAATGCTGCAAGGGGATGGGGTGTTTGTGGCGGTAAAGTGTTAAATGTTGCCGTCCCTCTTTATCAATGAACGTGACTTATCTCCTACAGCTTATTGTTTCCTGGTTCATACGATAAGTCAGCGTCCGTTGCTTACGGGTCATACTTTAAGAGCCTGTACTCAACCAAGATACTTGATCTGTTTCAAGTGTGGTTTGAAAGGCGTGAAAATTCCAAATTGTCCTAAATGTACCCCGGTTACAATAGTTCTAAAGCTGAAGAATGTAATCTAAGCAATTGGAATCGGTGGTTAGACATTGTCCGATATTTGGTTTTGTTTTAAAACAACTTCTGCGATCGATGACAAGGAAAGGTATTGTAATAAACCTTATAGTACTGTATCTGTCACTGTAAAATTGTCAAACACGTTATATTGTAAAATAACTAAAGAGATAACTCTCTACTAAACTAACTCTCGCAATATTGTCTAACAAACATACTGCTTACAATAAAACGCTTTATATTTCGTAAGATTGTAATCTATAGAAGTGAAACCGTTATATTGTGAAAATAATGAAATACATGCGATGGACGTCAACTTGCGCGGTGTTGATTTCTCATTATTTTTGTGTATTACGGTTAATTGTTTTTAATTATTCTAAGGACGCTCTTATGTTTATTGATTGTATTTGTAGAAACAATTAGATAGTAAATCATAGTTTATCATTTAAGTATTCGCTTATACTATAGTAGCATTTGCCTAAAAGGAAAAGCTTCAATTTATTGATATAAATGTTATATTTATTTGAATTCTTCATTACTTCGGGTAACTTATTATAAATATTTATACACATGACCAAGGTACTATTTGAGTGCATTTTTAGTCGCGATGTTGGTAAGTTTAGCCTATTTTTATGTCTTAAAACAATTTTCAATTGTATATCCTCTCTTTTTGTAAAGAATCTTGGATATTTACGCACGAACTTACAAACTTCAAATATATAGAGACTGGGTAGGGATACAGTATATTTTATAACGGGGGACTAAACGAAGCCATTATATACCCGAGGTGGTTTGACTCCCGAGCTTGCGAGGGAGGCAATGAAAGCGAGGGGTATATTAAATTGGCGTTTAGTCTCGAGGTGCAAACTGTACTTTTCACTTCGAGTGCAATAAAAATGGTCATTTAAAACCGAACAAATCAAATTTACAGTCGACAAAAATTCTGGACTGAGCTGTCAGTTTTTTCTTCAATCACGTCAGCCACAGATTAACAATTTAAAACACAACATAAACTCTCAACATTCTCGCAATGAAGATGATCCACATTCCATAGATAATTAGTACCTACATTACTGCAGCGGCAATTAAGCAACAGAGGCATTGCACATACTTTTCAAAATCAACGATGCACACAAACAACCATAATTTTTTCTCGCGTTGAAGAGTTCATTTGCTTTTTTTTTTAATGAACCGCTTTCTATTTGCAAGCCATTTCGAAATTTAAATAAAGCCTTTGATAAGTAAATCTTTTGTGACCATGTTTCAGAGTAAAAGAACGTTCCATTTTTAAATTACTTTTTACTCCCTAGGGAATAAACGGTCACTTTAATCCCGCTTCGTAGGGCTATAATGGCGTACTTTTAGAGCATGAGAAGTGAAAAAATCTTTAGTTCCTGGAAGTGGGATTTACAGCTATCGGCAAATTCAATATTCACTAATATTCTTATTAGTTTCTTTTGTAGTAAATAGCGTGGGCGCGTCAGTGCTGTTGCCCCATAAGATGACACCGTACTAAAGCCATGCGTAAGTGTATGCGTATTGCGTAGTAGCTTATTAGTGCAGTGTTGAGGTCTGTTGTTTTTTTTATTTCGCGGAGGGCGTATGAAACTTAGATCTTTTTGCTCTTTCTCTCTGAATGTGTGACTTCCAGTTTACATGTGTGTCAATGTTTAATCGTAGTATAGTAGTAGGTAGTTATCCTTTTTTTTATTTATTCAATTCTTTAGTAATATGTTCACTTCGTAGGGATCAATTGGGCTGAGGAAGATTGAATTCTCTGTAAGACATAGCAGGAAATCCTTTCGATTTGCCGGTTGAGCTATTCGTAGTGTCCCCGATAGAAGCAAAAAACCTCCTGGGGTTCAGAAGTTACGCTATTATTCGATTGTAGGGTTTTGTTACATTTCTCATTCCCAATTTTTTTTGGTTGTACTTTCACTTTCTATGTTCCACTTTGTCTTAACCTTATTATTAGATTTACTAATTTTATTTTTAAAATGTAGTTTTTTGCAGTCGTTACTGTCTTCTTTAGAATTTTTTCATATTTCTATAATGTCTAGTTAATATCGGGTTGTTTGTTTTAGTTGTTAGTATTTTTAGTAATCTTTTATTTTTACAAGAGTTTTTTATGCCTAGCGTGAGCCAGTATTTCTTATGTTTTGATTTCAATTTATTTTTTATTAATGGCATACACTCATTCAAAATGTTAATGAGTGTGTCATTAAACGCTTCATTATTATACCTTTTTCTGATGTTATGAGATCGTTCCAATTTATTTCCTGTAATTTAGACTTAAATGTTAATATATTAGTGTGGTTATAAAATCTTTACTTCACGTGCCAGGCGATTCTTTTTTGTATGTATAGTTAGGCAAGTTTAAATTAAAAATGGTACTACGAGTATTATGGTCTGAAACCCCTAGTTCTTCTACAGTTGTGTACATGTCGTTGAATTTAAAATTTGTAAATATTTAATTTAAACATGTACTTGTGTTTGGTCTTTTAATATGTTGGTTGAATTTATATTCCTGCTTCAGATTTATGAATTGGTTTGATTTAAGGTTATCTGATAGTATGTTTATATTGAAGTCGCCTCCTATAACAATATTTAGTATAGAATCTTTGTTGTTTACATATTTTAGAATTTCTTTAAGTTGCTGGTGAAATACTTCTCTTTTCTATGCCAATACCGGGTTATAATTAATACGTTTTCTTTAAGGAATTCAGTAGCACATAACTCTAGTACATATTCTATAGATTTATCTGTTATATCACTTTTGTGTTTGCAGTCATATGTTCATGGAGCAAGATATCCACCGCCTGTGCGGGAACTGTGACAGTACGATGATGCAAATATGTAGCCGTTTATTTTAGTTAGTTCCAATTTTTCTTCTGAGAGCCAAGTTTCCGAGATACATAATGCTTTGTAATTAGAATTTTGGGTAATGAAAGCGTCAAGTAACTGTTGCTTGTTGTTAAGACTTTGGAAATTCTGGAATAATAATTTAAATGGTAGGTCTTTGTTTGCGAAATGTATGGTTTACAGATTCGTTAAAATATATAGCTTATTCCATTTATTAGGCTTTTTTTTTACAGGTGTGATTGTTGATTTACGCACAATAGCGACGTCTCGTACTGTCCATTATGGATAATGGTTCACAATATCAGCCTAATGAGTTTAATTTTTGACGTGACAACGTCTAATAAATCGATGAACGCCGGCTGCACGCACGAAAATGTCCCTTTACGTTCATTGTAAAGTTACGATCGGAGCGTATTATGCAATCATTTCGTCAATGTTTTGTTATGACGTTGTCACATTAAACTATCGTTTGTAAACTGACTTTACAGACAACATTTTTTTTAAGTTCCCTTTTAATTCTATTCGCCTTTAATGTTGCCATCAGATTATATTAATCCAACTGAACGTTATATTAGAACAATTATCACGACACTATCACAGTTAGTCGAAGATGATCACCGTTCATGGGACATTCTGCTACAAAAGATTAAATTAGCACTAAATAGCTCAGTAAATGCTGCGACAGGGTTCTTCCCATCTTTTACTTTTTTCAGCCGTGAAATCAAAACATGTGGTTCACTCTATTCTAGTTGCCCGAACCTAGACTAAATAATTTTCCTAACTCGTATTTTTTATGTCGCTTTTCCAATTTGTTTATTAGGATGGGAACAGCAACAGACACGGTGTGAAAAGCCTTTTTAGGTCCAGAAACAACGTCATGCAGAAGCAGCGACAAACAACGGCATGTAGCTTTAATAAGCGAAGTGGAAGGACAGTTTCCTCTTCGCTTATGAAAGCTGCTCTTCGCATATTAAAGATGTCGGTGTGGCAATCAAAGTTACGCAGAGCTTGTCACTCTTGAAGCCTTCAGAGAGTCGCCAAGCCGGCGATGCCTAACTGTGGCGTCAGTCTGGCATCCCTGGCCCTCGGACCTCTGACGGCGGCCTGCCCCTCCGAGGTCGGCGACTTGGAGGCCTACTTCGAAGCCATCCTTCAAAGAACCCCTGAACCACTCACTCCAAAGACTTATGCACCTTTTTTTTTTTTTTTTTTTTAAGGATGGGAAATCATCAAATGACCCCCCCCCCACTCTGGGCGGAGCGGGAGGGAGTGTCAGACTCTTACTGACTAAAAACCATCCATGTTCCTTCCTCGCCTTTTACGTTCCGGGGCCGCGGTATCTCTTTCGAACAGGCCCGCAACCCCGGCAGGCTTCGGCCCTTGGGGGCCCCTCTCTTTTTGCTGACATCTCTTTGAGGCGCGCGTGGAACACGAACGCGCCGTCGACACAGCCTGTCGTCGTCGTTAGACGGCCGGACGGCTAGCTAGCCCATAGCCAGCCGTCCACAGGCCCGCATCTACGGTGGCCGGTAGCCACCACGTGGCCCCCGACGCCCGTTGCGTCTCCCGCGGCGGCCGGGAAGAGAGGATCTCTCCCTCTCTCGTTCCGCCACCTCCTTCGCTAGCATCACTGCTTCGCAGAAGGAGGCGACGGCTTCCCATTCCGTCTCGCTCCGGACCATGGATTGAACCAGGGCCGGACGCGAGAGGTCGCCGCCGCCGATCGCCGCCACGAGGACACGGCGGAGCTCCGCCCACGCAGGGCAGACTTCCACCGTGTGCTCCACCGTGTCCTCCGGTCGATCCTCGCAGTGGAGACACCCGGGCGATTCCTCCCGCCCGGTTCGGTGCAGGTACCTCCCGAAACATCCGTGTCCGGTGAGGACCTGCGTCAGGCGGAAGGTGAGGACGCCGTGGCGCCTCTCTAGCCACTCCTCAAAGAGGGGACTTACCGCCACTATCGTGGCGTGCCCTAAGACTTATGTACCTTTTCATCCACTTCTTCTATGCTTTTTCTTTGTACGTTGTTCTTATAAATATAAACAGCCATAACTCGGAAACAAAATGTCCATGCTTATCACACAAACATTTACTCCTGCTGGAATTCCAAAGCGGGAACCTAAGAACTCAAGGCAGCCTTACTACCGCTGCTAAGTAACGTTATCGATTGCTGAAGCTCAATGTCAAAAGTTCAACAACCTATTGATTATCAGGTCGATTCTCCTGACCTACGTATTGGATTGACGTATGAACAGGAAAATTAAGGGGCGGAGCCGGTGCATGGTGGTTTTTTCTCAGCATGCCATCTCTTTCTACATGTGACCCATGTAGAAAGAGATGTCATAATAATTAAAGTAAAGTCCGCCAGATGGCGTTTTAATCATGCATTCATAAATTAAACACCCCATCCCCTAGGAATGTTGCTAGAGGATGGGGATTTTGTGGCGGTAATGTGAAACATGTTGCCGTCCCTCTTTAGCCATGAATGTGACAAATAGCTCTTATACGTCAGCGTCCGATGCGTATAAAAAAAAAAAATAATAATAATAATAATTAAAATAATTGATGCGTATGACGCCGCATGATACTCGTAGGATGTATCTGCGTAAAGTCGTCGTAGGTGCGTAAAAGTTTAGAAATAACTAAACCTAACAAAAAAACTAACGCCTTTTTTTGGTTTTAGACAGCAATTTTCATGTTTACATTAATTATGAGACATTGTACATTGCATTGCAAATAATGCACTACTCGAGTTTCGTAATCGTGTTTCCGCCATATGTACTTATTTAATTTTACTAATAGGCCACTTGAATTCGTTGGTCAGTAACAGGAATATAATTTCAGTTGATAAAACTTAACGTGAAAAATATGAGGTTGGGCTCGAAATATCCTTAAAAACTATTAACATGACAGAAGAAAAAAAACTTGCGGGGCAAGTCTTTGAGAACAGCCGATAGAAGTAAAAACTAAGTAATATATAACTGCTACGGGTTGTGCCCCGCGCCCGCCTGGTAGTGCTACGGCGTACCGTCTAGGCTACGAGTGCTACGGCGTAGAGCTTCGCTACGAGTGCTACGGCGTAGCGACTTGGCTACGAGTGCTACGAAGCACAGAAAGTAGGATGAAGTAAGTTGTGTGCAAACGAAACTAATTAGTCTCATCTGCACCATTGATGGTGCAGGTCAAGTGTGCATACGGTACTACGGGGAGGCATTAGGTGACGGTCACGCGAGTTGCATGATAAATTATATTTATTTTGCAAATTGGTTTTCGGAAACACTTTTACACGTCCTTGTTGGTCCATAATCTTGTTCAACCCACATGCGAACTATGCAGATTAGTGTCCGTGATGGTCTTTTGAAGAAAGAACCATACACTTTTGACACATGATTTTTGTACACTCAAAAAGTGCTCAACGCACCTAAAGAAGATTTTTTATCTATTAGATAGTAAAGTGTTCTTTATCAAAAGATTTCAGTGCTGCCCGCGTAGCATGACCACCGGAGAAACGAGAGAGACTCGACAAATCTTTTGTCCATCTGTCATTGTATCGACTAAGCGGGCTGGCCTTATAACGTTCCTAATGCCAGTATAACCGCAAACACTTTATCTGAAAACTCCCGCAATTCATTCTACCCTAGTACCAAAGTTACCGTATTCACGTGTTCTACCGCGAGTCGTTCTTTTTCCGCCTCAAATTATGTTTTTATTTATAAATACGAGATTGGATTATATTTATACTCGTCTAGACAAAGATTACAAGCTATCTGTTAGCACACCGCCCGCCGTCTGACGAAAACATTGCGTCAACAGCATTGTTCTCGACCTATCTTTGTTTGGACGCAAATCTACCAGGGAAACATAAAATCAAAGAGACTTCGACGCTGCGTGGTTCTATTTTTTGTCTACAATGATGTTTTTAGAACTTGAACTCTAAACATGTTTGTTTTTGTACAAGATATATTGTCTAATTCTTAAATTGTGCCATTTTTATCGCTGCATCCTATAGTACATTTTGATAGAATTGGAGAAAGTTTGTTATTGTAGTTCAAAGCGGTATTCAAATCAAATCCAATCAAATTTATTTGTTTGATATCTCTCAAATTTATTAACACACGAGCCGTAGGCGAGGGTGTTTTTAAGCCAAGAACTGCAATAACAAATGTCCACGTGTATCAAACGACGTTTTTCAATACACTTTTGAAGAAACTAACATACACTTCAAACACTTTGTTCTTTTTAGACAGTTACATTAAATATTTTGCACGTACTACAATGTCACTAGCTTTATGTCACTTGTGCTTTCTTTTAAGCACAATTTCGTTAAAAAATATCGCTTATTCCATTTATTAGGCTTTTTTTTACACGTGTGATTGTTGATTTACGCACAACAGCGACGTCTCGTACTGTCCATTATGGATAATGGTTCACAATATCAGCCTAATGAGTTTAATTTTTGACGTGACAGCGTCTGATAAATCGATGAACGCCGGCTGCACGCACGAAAATGTCCCTTTACGTTCATTGTAAAGTTACGATCGGAGCGTATTATGCAATCATTTTGTCAATGTTTTGTTATGACGTTGTCACATTAAACTATCGTTTGTAAACCGACTTTACAGACAACATTTTTTTTAAGTTCCCTTTTAATTCTATTCGCCTTTAATGTTGCCATCAGATTATATTAATCCAACTGAACGTTATATTAGAACAATTATCACGACACTATCACAGTTAGTCGAAGATGATCACCGTTCATGGGACATTCTGCTACAAAAGATTAAATTAGCACTAAATAGCTCAGTAAATGCTGCGACAGGGTTCTTCCCATCTTTTACTTTTTTCAGCCGTGAAATCAAAACATGTGGTTCACTCTATTCTAGTTGCCCGAACCTAGACTAAATAATTTTCCTAACTCGTATTTTTTATGTCGCTTTTCCAATTTGTTTATTAGGATGGGAACAGCAACAGACACGGTGTGAAAAGCCTTTTTAGGTCCAGAAACAACGTCATGCAGAAGCAGCGTCAAACAACGGCATGTAGCTTTAATAAGCGAAGTGGAAGGACAGTTTCCTCTTCGCTTATGAAAGCTGCTCTTCGCATATTAAAGATGTCGGTGTGGCAATCAAAGTTACGCAGAGCTTGTCACTCTTGAAGCCTTCAGAGAGTCGCCAAGCCGGCGATGCCTAACTGTGGCGTCAGTCTGGCATCCCTGGCCCTCGGACCTCTGACGGCGGCCTGCCCCTCCGAGGTCGGCGACTTGGAGGCCTACTTCGAAGCCATCCTTCAAAGAACCCCTGGACCACTCACTCCAAAGACTTACATACTTTTTCATCCACTTCTTCTATACTTTTTCTTTGTACGTTGTTCTTATAAATATAAACATCAATAACTCGGAAACAAAATGTCCATGCAGCTTATCATACAAACATTTACCCCTGCCGGAATTCCAAAGCGGGAACCTAAGAACTTAAGGCAGCCTTACTACCGCTGCCAAGTAACGTTATCGATTGCTGAAGCTCAATGTCAAAAGTTCAACAACCTATTGATTATCAGGTCGATTCTCCTCACCTACGTATTGGATTGACGTTTGAACAGGAAAATTAAGGGGCGGAGCCGGTGCACGGTGGTTCTTTCTCAGCATGCCATCTCTTTCTACATGGGTCACAATAATAATTAAAGTAAAGTCCGCCAGGTGGCGTTTTAATCATGCATTCATAAATTAAACCCCCTAGGAATGTTGCTAGGGGATGGGGATTTTGTGGCGGTAATGTGAAACTTGTTGCCGTCCCTCTTTAGCCATGAATGTGACAAATAGCTCCTACAGCTTATTGTTTCCTGGTACACGAACGTTTATACGTCAGCGTCCGATGCGTATTAAAAAAAATAAAATAATAATTGATGCGTATGACGCCGCGTGATAGGATGTATCTGCGTAAAGTCGTCGTAGGTGCGTAAAAGTTTAGGAATAACTAAACCTAACAAAAAAACTAACGCCTTTTTTTGGTTTTAGACAGCAATTTTCATATTTACATTAGTTATAAGACATTGTACATTGCATTGCAAATAATGCACTACTGGAGTTTCGTAGTCGTGTTTCCGCCCTAAGTACTTATTTAATTTTACTAATAGGCCACTTGAATTCGTTGGTCAGTAACAGGAATATAATTTCAGTGGATAAAACTTAACGTGAAAAATGTGAGGTTGGGCTCGAAATATCCTTAAAAACTATTAACATGACAGAAGAAAAAATACTTGCGGGGCAAGTCTTTGAGAACAGCCGATAGAAGTAAAAACTTAGTAATATATAACTGCTACGGGTTGTGCCCCGCACACGCCTGGTGGTGCTACGGCGTAGCGGCTTGGCTACAAGTGCTACGGCGTAGCGGCTTGGCTACGAGTGCTACGAAGCACAGAAAGTAGGGTGAAGTAAGTTGTGTGCAAACGAAACTAAAGTCTCATCTGCACCATTGATGGTGCAGGTCAATGGTGCATACGTTACTACGGGGCGGCATTAGGTGACGGTCAAGCGAGTTGCATGACAAATTATATTTATTTTGCAAATTCGTTTTCAGAAACACTTTTACACGTCCTTGTTGGATATGCGAATTGTCTCTGCCTGCTTGTTCATATTATCTTTGATTGTGTTTGTGTGTCAACAATATAAATAAACCTATATTAATTATAGTATATGATTTCAGTATATAACAGTCCTTATGTTTTAAACTTGAAGCGGCCGGTGTTTCGTACCTGACTACTCTGAGAAGAAACAGCCGAAACAAATTCAGAGGTCGTAGTCTCCTTTAAAAGTCCATACAAAATCTTGTTCAACCCACATGCGAACTATGCAGATTAGTGTCCGTGATGGTCTTTTGAAGAAAGAACCATACACTTTTGACACATGATTTTTGTACACCCAAAAAGTGATCAACGCACCTAAAGAAGTTTTTTTATCTATTAGATAGTAAAGTGTTCTTTATCAAGAGATTTCAGAGCTGCCCGCGTAGCATGGCCACCGTAGACACGACAAAGAGTCGACAAATCTTTTGTTCATCTGTCATTTTGTCGATACAATGATAGATAAACAAATATTTGTCGAGTTTCTCTCGTTTCTCCGGTGGTCATGGTAAGCGGGCTGGCCTTATAACGTTCCTAATGCCAGTATAACCGCAAACACTTTATCTGAAAACTCCCGCAATTCATTCTACCCTAGTACCAAAGTTACCGTATTCACGTGTTCTACCGCGAGTCGTTCTTTTTCCGCCCCAAATTATGTTTTTATTTATAAATACGAGATATCATTAATACGAGATTGGATTATATTTATACTTAGTCTAGACAAAGATTACAAGCTAGCTGTTAGCAAACCGCCCGCCGTCTGACGTAAACATTGCGTCAACAGCATTGTTCTCGACCTATCTTTGTTTGGACGCAAATCTACCAGAGAAACATAAAATCAAAGAGACTTCGACGCTGCGTGGTTCTATAATAATGTTTTTAGAACTTGAACTCTAAACATGTTTCTACAAGATATATTGTCTAATTCTTAAATTGTGCCATTTTTATCGTTGCATGTTATAGTACATTTTGATACAATTGGAGAAAGTTTGTTATTGTAGTTCAAAGCGGTATTCAAATCAAATAGAATCAAATTTTTATTTATTAACACACGAGCCGTAGGCGAGGGTGTTTTTGAGCCGAGAAATGCAATAACAAATGTCCACGTGTATCAAACGACGTTATTCAATACACTTTTGAAGAAATAAAATAAAAGAATATAAAATATTTGTGTCATGAATTATTACGAGGCTATGATTTTTTTTTCCGCTGTTTGCTTACGCCAGGTTGAAGGGTAGGCAAAGGTATGAAGCTGGTATACAGTCTACTATAATAAAAGACGTGTGGCACTCGGGTTTTTAGGGGGGGTGTTAGGTTATTTTTTTTGTTACGGAATTTATTGATTCGGTCTCCACGCTCAAGGCCTGCGATAGAAGCTATGCAATAGCTTAAAAAATAGTTGTTTTTTATGATTTAATTTTTTGATTGATGAAAACAAATGCAATAGCTTTACCGCAGCAGTCCCCGAGTGCCACACGTCTTTTTTATGTATTGAACAAATTTGGACCAAGTATATGTTTAGTTATCTATTTATAATTTTGCTTTCCGAAAAAAAATGAAAAAAAAACACGTGTGCAATACACTGCATTGTGAACCTAATCCGTAGTGCGAAAAGAACAAGTTTTCGAAGAAGTGTACAGAATTTTCTTTACCAAGCGCTGACCACCAGTAACGTCAGATTTTTGGACTACCTGAAACGACTGTCAAAGATCAACAAAAAAAAACAGCTGTTACCAACGGTTTAACGTGCTTACTGAAGCACGCTGGAAACTCTGTATGTGAGCGATGATCAGCTACCCACGGACCGACCTAGGCAAAGGTGACCTTGAATGTTGACCCCGTGCGGCTGTTATTGAAGATAAAATTGTGATTACTCGGCCAATTTACATGATATCAATATAATTTATAGCTTACTAGCTGACCCACGCAACTTCGTCTGCGTCAAAAGTACTACCTACCTACTACTACCTACTACCTACCTACTACTACCTACTACCTACCTACTACTACCTACTACCTAGCTACAACTACCTACTACTACCTACTACCTAGCTACTACTACCTACCTACTACTACCTACCTACTATTACCTACCTACTACTACCTACCTACTACTACCTACCTACTACTACCTACCTACTACTACCTACCTACTACTACCTACCTACTACTACCTACCTACTACTACCTACCTACTACTACCTACCTACTACTACCTACCTACTACTACCTACCTACTACTACCTACCTACTACAACCTACCTACTACTACCTACCTAGTACTACCTACCTACTACTACCCACTACCTACCCCTACCTACCCACTACATACCGACGAAAATAATAAAAAAATAAAAAAAAAGTATCCTATGTCCTTCTCCTGGTTCTAAGCTAAGTCCCCACCAATTTTCAGCCAAATCGGTTCAGCCGTTCTTGAGTTATAAATGGTGTAACTAACACGACTTTCTTTTATATATATAGATAGATGTTACTCGATTAAAATGTAGCTTTGTAATGGTGAAAGATTTGTTTAAATCGATTGAGTAGTTCTTAAGTTTAATCGAAACAAACAAATTAAAAACCTTATCTTTCCTTTTTATAGTATTTAAGTGTAGATTAGCTATTATAGCTAACTTGACGTTTATTCTCTGCTAGTATATTCCAGAGCGGAAAATACCTACTGCCCTCGTTCACGCGTATTCTTCAAAGTTCTTAAGTTACAAAAAGACTCATTAATATACTCCGTGGCTGCAAGTGCACTTAGAAAGAAAGAAAGAACAAGAAGGTTTATTTGACGTCAGTACATTAAGCAAACACACAGTACATTAAAAAATATATAAAAAAAAGGACAAAAATACCTAGTATCCTTACTGTTTGCTGTAGGAATTTTAAGAAAACGTTACCGCTGGGAGTAGGTACGCACACTGATTTTCCAACCAGAAACAAAGTTTGTAACTTATATAATCTTCATTGGCCTGTAACTCAAAAACCAAGCAATGTAGTGAAATTCTGTTATTTTTTCTGCTATATTTGTTTAAAGATTAAGTCAAAATGAAAACATTACTACAAGAGAAACAAGTTTTCCGGTTTTGTGGAAGAACATTCAGTTCTGAAAAACAGAGGGTGGTTTTTTTGCCCACAGTCAAAACGGTATAAGTCGAGTTACGGCCCTTTTATTTTTATAGCACCATTGTACTCGTAATCTACTAAGTGGACCGATGACCGGTGACACTAGTCTAATAGCAGAATCGAGGCCCAGGTGAAGGTTGCGGGAATCCGTTCATCGTGTCACCTTTTAGCTGAAATGGTGATGATGATGATGATTGTAATCTAAAGGCTTCGATGTCTAGTCATCGATGTAACAATTTTCGCAGAATATTCTTTCGATCTGACATAGGGAACTCCAAAAAAATAGTAAAAGTGTTGTCTTTTTACCTCTCCTGAAAAGTGACGAATTTGAGTTGTCCCCATTTTTACTGGAGGCACAGAAATTTCACCCGCTATTCTAGAACCGAGTGCCCTGTCACAAGTACTAGGAGCGCACATCGTGTAGGAGCGACGAGAAATAGGGGTGGTTCGTATTTATCGTCTATGTGTGCAACCTAGAGAGGGAGGGAGTTGGTATTTTGTAGTAAGAGGAAAAGAGATAGATATTATTACTACGTCTGAATCAATGATAGAAAATCACACACGGAAACTTTGTTAAGGCTGCGGTCTCTTGCGGCCAACAGCGTGTCGTGAGTCGTGACGTCACGGTCGCGGATTATTGTTCTATCTCAGACATTCAAATAGTTATATCTGAATCCTGTACACAGAGTACAGTCACGTCTAATAATATGTAAACACTTAAGATTTTTTAAAATTACGTTTCTCCTAATGTACCGATTATTTAATGTTATAACGTACATAGTATTCTGGAACTCATATTTTTATGAAAAAGATACAATCTCCTAGTTACAATCGATATTTCTTCCGGAAATAGCTGTTAGACGTGACTGTACAATATGAACAATATGTTGTTTGTTCGTTGCATTATACATTCATACCACACACATACGCATTTCTAAATATTTAATACTTTTATGTGCATTTTTTTCTTTAGTTTTCACCTTTTTTAGAGTAGACTCTACAGTCTGTCTGTCCATCTGTTTGTCTGTCATTTATTTTTTAAATGAATATACAGCTTAGGTCCTTGTTTACCGAAAATATAACGATCTGATTATCTATAAATCAGGGATGTTACGGAGCTCCGATTCCGATTCCGATAAGTCGGAACTTCCGATTGATTTTGAACCTCCGATTCCGATACCTGTTCCGAAACTTTTCAATCGGAGGTAATCGGAGGTCGATGCCTTGCGTCAGGCTTCGGCATACGGCCGCGGTCAACGCGTATAAACCTGTTTATACGTGTCCCACGAGGTTAGCCCCTCGTAACGTGCTTTCTGTCGATTTAAATTACCAGCATAGGTAATAATGATTGTTTTTTTAATGCCTCGTCAGGCGTTCTGTTGCTTGTATTTGAAATTAAAAACGACTGATTATCAATGTATGTATTACTAGCTGACCCACGCCACTTCGTCTGCGTCACATAAGAGAGAAAAAATATAGGAAAAAAACGCTCCTAGTAATCGTAGCGTGATGTTATAATAGCCTTAAGCCTTCCTCGATAAATGGACTATCCAACACAAAGAATTTTTCAATTCGAGCCGATCGTTCGTTTTTTCTTCAATGAATCCTACTTTCTCACACATTCTCTTCTTCAGCATCCGCCTCCGATTCCGGTTCCGATTCCTGTTCCGATTCCGATGTATCAAATCCAAAACCTCCGATTCCGATTCCGGTTCCGATATCATCACATCCGTTACATCCCTGCTATAAATCCACTAAAAAGTGAAAAATAAAATTTATTTGCAAAAAATAAATCCGATTCCAGAAACATGAAAAATAACTTTAGCTTCAGAAGTCGGTGACAAAAAACTAAGTAAATCAATCAAACAAATGTCACCGACTTCTGAAGCTAAAGTTATTTTTCCCTTTTTTTTTGTTTTTTGGAGTCGGATTTATTTTTTGCAAAAAGTTTTATTTTTCACTTTTTAGTGGTTCACTTGTGCTTACCCCTTCACAGCGTAGCGGTGTGATGTTATGTTATGAACTGGAGTAAACAATAGATAGACATGAGATTTCAGCAATCCCAGTCCCAGTCTCGTTCAAACCAATTTTCGTTGGTAGTTTACATGGTAATGTACATCATATTTTTTTTAGTTTTATCATTCTCTTATTTTGGAAGTTACAGGGGGGGGAGGGGGGTGCGACACACATTTTACCACTTTGGAAGTGTCTCTCGCGCAAAGTTTTCAGTTTAGAAAAATATGATTTTAGATAAAATTTTTGAAGACCTATTCATAGATACTCCACACATATGGGTTTGATGAAAAAAAATATATTGAGTTTCAGTTCCATGTATGAGGAACCCCCTAAATTTATGTTTTTTTTTCTATTTGTATATAAAAATCTTAATGCGGTGCACAGAATACATCTACTTACCAAGTTTCAACAGCATAGCTCTTATAGTTTTGGAAAAAAGTGGCTGTGACATACGGACGGACAGACAGACAGTCATATCTATAAGGGTTCCGTTTTTGCCATTTGTCTACGGAACCCTAAAAAGACAAAAATACGTTCGTTATACTTATGGGAGCCACTTAAATATTTATTTTATTTTATTTTTAGTATTTTTGTTGTTATAGCGCATTCAGTGCAAGAGAGAGACCTGCAAACCCAACAACACGTCCTGACGTAACATGAGTATTACATCCTGGTATTCATGGGCTCCTGGTGCGATGGAACTACTCGGCTTAAATGAATAGCGGGGGGTTGTATGAAGAAGGATCGAAATTCACCTTCTATCTGACAAACCAGTCCATCGTTATAATAGAACAAAGATTTATTAATAACCTTATGTAAAAAAATGTTTCACTGAGATATTTAACGATTTTTTATAATTATTAATTTATTTAAACATTTAATTACAGTAGCTATAAAATAAAAAATAATTATCGCTGGACATTAACACAGCGCCACCTAGCGCCACACTAAGCACTAAAGCTTGTGTCGTGGTCACTAGATAGTTGATATACTACATATATACTTTTTTGTTTGTAAATACATACTTACTACCTTACTACCATGCTTACTACATACTTACTTTACTTACTTTTTTTACTATATACGAGTACATGCTCTCCATGCACGTTATTTCCATTTAAACGAATATCAACTTTGTCACCGTGTCACTAAATTGATTTTTAGAATGAATAAGTACTATCTACTAAAGATCCATAATTATATTTATGTATTTCAAAAATAACAGTATCATAGAATTTTTTTTTAAAGAATGTGCTATAAATATTTGAAGTGTGTTATTTTTGAAACCTTAAAACCTAGCACTACCGGACTTAGTAGGTACCGATTCCGCAGAACGGAACGTATTATTCCGCACATATACTAGGAGATCATGGCAATACAGAAGGTTGCAATGAAAAACAGTTTCGAACAGAGTCACGCCATTCACGTTTTAAAACACCTAGAACTGAAACTTTATAGATAGGCAGTTGGAACATGTGATTTACTGTCTTAGTTATTTACAAAAGTCATGTAAGAGGAACTGAAATTCAAATAATTTCAATTGCAAGATTTTAACAATACTTAAGGCCCATTTTCGAACGTTTCTTGGCGAGAAATGGTACGCTATATTGTGAGCAATAATCGCTACAAGTTATCGTATCACAATGTTTACATACAGGCAAGAACTAAATTCTCGCCTACGATTATGTCATACGAGATTCGCAAGTAATTTATAGCTACACAGCGAAAATTATAGCAAAAAAAAGGTATTTGCTGGCGAGTTCTCTCGACTTGTATAAACACGATCTCGGGAAACATTTTTTCAAGTTCATACGAGTATATAGTACAAGTTGGTTTGTACCATTTTTGAGTGCGGGATTTGCCCGTGTTTAGTGATTACTACCTTTTTTTTTTTAGTATGGGAAATCTCCAAATGACTTCTCCCACTCTGGGCGGAGCGGGAGGGAGTGTCAGACTCTTACTGACTAAAACCCATCATTCCTTACTCGCCCTTTATGTTCTGGGGCCGCGGTATCTCTTTCGAACAGGCCCGCAACCCCGGAGTGATTACTACCTACGGTTGTAGTTCTGTTAACACGGAGATTCGATGCGAGGCAATTGTCACTCAAGGAGAATTTTTACACGAAGAAACTTTTTATGTTCTTTCTATAATCGTGTATCTTCGAGTCGAGAAACTCTCTCCCTCCATCTAAATGGCAATTTACATAATAAAGGACTTAGTAATCGACTAACTAACAAGGGAAGAAAAGGTTCCCAAAGGCCTGCATCATAGCACTGGTGCCCCATCCCAAGAGCTCCAGCTAGATTGGTTATTGTGTCTATTTTTCCTGTTCTGTGATGTTCTACTAGATCTGTAAGTAACAATGACTTCTCGCTGTGACAGGCTGAGTATCATGACGCTGTGGATATCGTCACCTGCCTACAAACCCTGATGAGCCAACACACGGAAATTGAAAACCCTCACAAGTAAGGATATAATGAAGATGTTCAACATTTGCTGATGGAATGTGTCCGGAACAGAGATGAGCGTGACTCATTGCTGAACGAATTAAAGTTAAATAGGCTAGATGTAGGTCTAATTCAAAGTATTTTAGCAAACCCAAAAACGGATGTAGATTAATATTAGTTGTTCAGCAGTGAGTAGCTATTTAATTTAGGTATTTTTAGTTTATTGTAGGTACTTAATTAAGGTTTTTTTTGTTGAGTTTATATTGTTATAAGGTATGATGGGGTTGACATATCCTTATTGGACAAAAACCCCTAAATTAAAAAATAAAGATTAAAAAAAAAAAGTAAGGATAATAATAATAATATGTACTAGCTTAAGGTGAAAGCGTCAGGGTGGCACGCGAAATTCTAATTTATAAACATATCGGTCGGGACTGTAAGACGTATTAAGTTACAGAATTATAATTATCAAAATCATCAATAGGGTTGTATTGATGATTTTGATAATTATAATTCTCCAAGTTCGTTAAACTTGAAGAAGGACTTTGATCGTGAAAAATTCGTTCATCGACTCTTATGAACTTGGAGGATTGTATTGATGATTTTGATGATTATAATTCTTTAACTTAATATGTCTTACAGTCGTGACCGATACGTTTATCAACATACAACTTAGCACTGCCCTGCAAATTGCAAAAAACGTAAGAAAATTTCAATTTCGCAGGCTATCTTGGAGCATCTCTCTTAAACCCGCTGCTTACCCGAGTTTGATTATTCGACACCTGCAAGGAATAGCATTGTACGAGTAACTCTTGTTTAGTAACTTTTCAGAACGTGTCAAAGCTTTAAAAAAAGTCTCAGGTTTCAGTTAAGGAGCTGGCTAAATCAAACATATTGGTAGTGTGTTTTTATTTCGATTTGTTATCAGAATATCTAGTTTTCCAAATATACATACATTTGGAATGGCCACCGATTTAAACAAGAGTTATGAAAAACATGAACAACATAAGAAGTTTAAAATATAGTAAATACACTCTACCTTAAAAACGCATGCTCCGCGGGCCTCTTTCACCTTGACAATTTAAAAGAACGAGGGAATACCTACACTTTAATTCAATGATTGCATTATTACTTATATGTAGGTATATTGATGGACTTTTAAGAGTTACTACTAGCTGACCCACGCAACTTCGTCTGCGTCACATAGGAGAGGAACCGAAAGGAAAAATAATCCCCGTTTTTGCAACATTTTTCATTCCTGCTCCGCTCCTAATGGTCGTAGCGTGATGTTATACAACCTGAAGCCTTCCTCGATGGACTATCCAACACAAAAAGAATTTTTCAATTTGAACCAGTATTTCCTGAGATTAACGCGGTCAACTAAACAAACAAACAAACTTTTCTGCTTTATAATATTAATACAGATAGAATTACATTGCAAACTCAGACTTACAATCGGACGAATGTATTTCACCAAAAGAAAAAAAAAACAAGTGGGCCAGTCTTTGGGGAGTACCGACGAGCCGATAGAAATGAAAATTCGTAGTGATCCGCTACGGCTACGCCGCGACTACGCTACGAGCTACGGTTACAGCTACGGTCATCGCTACGAGTGCTATAAAAAGCGTACGTGATTTTAGTTCACTCAAAAAGTGCTCAACGCACCTAAAGAAGTGTTTTATGTCTGAGATACAATTGATGAAATAGTATTTTTATTTTTTATGCATTTAGCTCGCATAAACCATGATGATGATGGAATGTAACTCAATATACCATTTTATGAATCGCAGCTCATACGTGACTTACAATGTTTTACACTTCTTAAAATCTGAACGCAAAGGAACAGGGGTGGGGTGAGGGGTGCTTTTTTACACAGGGGTGAGTGCAAAGAATTCTCTGCATTTTTTGCACAACAAGAATATAATTGTTACTCAAATCTCGTAAAACCCGAGTTATGATGTTATTCCTTGCAGGTGTCGAATGGTCCCTCGGGATCATGCCAACTACTGTATGAGTTTTTTTTTTAAATTAGTTTTCTACCGCAGTCGTGGACTGTTTTTACGTGAGTATGACAGACAGTCCCCTGCCATGCAGTTTTACATAATCTATTTTTGGTAATAGAGTTGTTTGGGAGTGGGATGTATTGGCGTTGGGTTTTGGGGTTAGGATGGGTTTTTTTTTGTCTATTTTGCTGTGAAAAAGCAGAGTCTCCTAACACAGGCATAACTTGCTTAAAAGGAGGCTCCAATCACCAACTAATGTAAAACTTTTTGGTTATATATTTTTTTTGTATTTGTATTTGTTAATTGTATGTATGAGAGCTTAAATGTTTGTAAAAACATCCACGGTAGAGGATAAATTCCTAGTCAGAGGGGCAATGTTCATTTAAAAAAAGAAGAAATAATCACGCAGTACACCCAGTGGCGATACTATCGTTGGGGTGGGCGTAAACAAAGTATTGAGAGTATTCGGGGGGTGAGGTTCATTCATGGTAAGAAAAGGAAAACGCGTACATGATGTGTTGCCGTCTCTCTCTAGCCCGTAGTCACGATTTTCCAACGCAATCGTCTCCTATGAGTTCTGGCGCCCTGGTACACAAACGTTACAATAAGCGTGCCGTATACCGGCAGGGGCTTAAAACGTGATACAGCTCTCATCAATCACGTGTAGGAAAATATAAATAATTTCGGTGCACTTTATAAACATTAAAGGTGTTGTCAGATTTAAAATGATGTTGAATCGTGTTATTTATCACTTATCATAACATTATGTTTCAGTTTTTATTATGTTTTTATGTCAATTTCAAGCTTTTATCACATGAGTAGGTAACTTACTCTTCTTTTATCGTGCCATGCATATTTTTTTTTTTAGTGCTTTTTGAAAATGTTATATCTAAGCCGGGGAGGTTATCTTTACCACAGGACCATCCTATATACCACAGATACCTTACTTTATCTTAGATTGTGCATTATGGTAACCATGCAGCGCCTGCAATTGATAAACGATGAACGATGTCGAGAAATAGTACATTTTGATTACAGTTTGTTATTGTAGTTGGAGGCGGTATTAACACACGAGCCGTAGGCGAGGGTGTTAATTATACCGCCTATATGTCCAAACGCCGTTTTTCAATGCACTTTTGAAGAAATAAAATAAAACAATAGAACAAAATTGTGTCGTGAATTATTACGAGGCTATGATATAGTTTATTTTCCGCGCTTTGCTTCCGCCAGGTTGAAGGAGAAGTGGGAGGAGAGAAGTGGAAGGGAAATGGTTTTTAATTTGTTTATAAAAGTAAATATAGGTTTTAATAATCATGTTTATCTATGATATTGATATTAAAATATTGAATTTATAAACACAATTTGAATATTCAAAAAATGTTTATAAATTCAATTTTTTTTGTTTAAAGACGTGAAACGATTTGCCGAAATAAAAAAATGAACATTCACCTCTGACTAAAGGCATTGAACCAATTTGGACTAAGTCGTATAGGTATTAACAACAGGTGATACCTTTACTTAGTAAGGTATATATACCGGTGGCTCAATTTTACTTTCCGCACGCGTGTGGAAAAAATGTCAAGAACGCACGTGTGTGAACCAGTTTTCGAGGAAGTGTACTGAAAAATAAAAGTTTTTATAATTATGATTTGTGACTATGATTATGATAACCTACTAATTTTTGTCTATAAAACTTTTGTTGACCAATCTGCTTGTTGACCTTGCAACCCAAGCAAACAACGTTATACTCCAGCAATCTTTTAAAAATAAAAAACTAAATGACTTTTCTTTTGGGGTGAAAAATCACAGCATTTTTACCCTTTGGCTGCAAAACCCTAAAAAGAACACTCAGCGTGTTGAGGTAAATACGTAACAGGTTTAAAAACTTTCTGTTTTAGTTTACCCAAAATTCTGACCCAATAATGTTATTGGTCTGCTCATTTTTTTAATACAATTGCGTAACGAGCTTGTTCCCGAGTTTTCTTTTACGTCACGACGATATTTCTAAACTCGACTAAACTTCTAAAAATGTGACGAAATCTAAAAACTGTTTGAGAAACTGTTACGCGATTACGAACCGTCAAACCTTTTGATAAGTTGTAATCTCAGAATAATGACTCTTTAGTCATTATTCTGAGGTTGTAATATTGTTTAATTCCTTGAAACTTCAGCTAAAATAAGCTTCTCATGAACGTCAATGGAAGTAAAAGTGTTGCACAACTCGTGCCCACTCTCACTTGTATGGTTTTAGTAAAGTTGGGTTGCGAAACGTTTCACCCTCTACTTTAATCATGACGTACGAAAAGTCGAAAGCAAAGGAAAGTAATAATAGCTATCTCTTACGTCTGTTGTTTATTTAAAAAAAAAAGGAAACCCAAAGGACATCACAAACTACAGACCAATCAGCTTACTTCCAAGCATATAAGTTAAAACATTTTTAACCCCCGACGAAAAACGATGGGGTGTAATAAGTTTTACGTGTGTGTGTGTGCCTGTCTGTAGAATCTTATCTCCCGAACGGATGAACCGATTTCGATTTTGTTTATTATGTTTGAAAGGTGAATTAGCCGGGAGTATTTTTAGCTATGTCTGATAGAAATCACTCCAAGACGGCCGCCGCCACTAAATGGCGGATTACATATTTATTAAACAACTCCCTAAATAGGGTATCAAATGAAAGGACTTGACTAGCAGAATATTATACGCTATAATAAATTTCAAATTCAAGATGGCCGCCACCACAAAATAGTGAATTATACATATTTTATTTTCTTGAAATTACGACCTAAAATGACCTATTTAAAGTGTGGGTTTTTATTTTATTTTTAATTTAATGGAACTTGTTCATCCCTCAATTATCAGCGAATAAGCGTATCTCCAGAAGTAAACGAACCCATAGAGCAAGTAAGACTTCGAAAGAATTTCTTGACGATTTAGAATTAATTACTGAATAAAAACTTTTTTACAAAAAACAAAACCGACTTCAGAGAAAACAAAAAAGTGAAAAATAACTTCAGGAAAAACGCTTCAGAAGTCGTTGACCTTTGTTTGATTGATTTAGTTTTTTTGTCACCGACTTCTGAAGCGTTTTTCCTGAAGTTATTTTTCACTTTTTTGTTTTCTCTGAAGTCGGTTTTGTTTTTTGTAAAAAGTTTTTATTTTTCACTTTTTAGTAGTTCACATGTGCTTACCCTTCACAGCGTACCGGCGTGATTTTATGTTATGAACTGGTATAAGCAATAGACAGATATGAGTTTTCGATGCATATCTCCGAAGTTCTTCATCAGATCTTCATCAAATTAAAATGGGATCACTTCGAGAAAGTACAACTCCTAAAACTACCCAAATCACTTCTTGTGTGCCTATAAAATGTGAAGAGTTCTCTCTATTTCTCCAGAATTCCATCATCAGATCCTGATTTGATGATTATGAGACCACACGAGAAGCACCAGCTTTCAAATAAAAAAGAACCATCATAATCGGTTCACCCTGTTGAAAGTTCTGAGGTAACAAACACTTTCGAAATCTGGGTGTATTTTACACATCTGCGTACCCCCTCAGAGCATACAGGCGTGATGTTACGTCATGATATAGTATAAACAATGAACCTACAAGCGATAACAGCAATCACTGCAGATTTGCCGTACATTTTTGAAGAGTTCCATTGTGTATCTCCAATGATCAGCATCAGATCTTCAAAAAATTAAAATGGGACCACACGGGAAGCACCAGTTTTCAAACAAAAAAAGAATCATCCAAATCGGTTCACCCAGTCGAAAGTTCTGAGGTAACAAACACAAAAAAAAAAAACATACAGACGAATTGATAACCTCCTCTTTTTGGAAGTCGGTTGAAAAGAAGACCAAGGAAACGAAAAACGGATTGTGTGAGCAATGAATGAATGAAAAGGGTGTAAATAATTGCGTGACCGTTGACAGGGGAGAATGATAGAACAAAAACGTGTTGCGCCGACCCAAAGTGACATGAGATAAGAACAGGAAGATGATGGTGACCAAGAAAAGCAGAAAATTCTTTCCATTGCCAGTATTGATCACCGAACAGTTTTGATACAGTGTCACATTCGAGTATTTGGGAGTCTCTTTAAGATCATCATCAACTACGTAGTCTTTTCCCAAATATGTTGGCGTCGGCTGCCAGTCTCACCGGATGTAGCTGAATACCAGTATTTTACATGGAGCGACTGCCTATCTGAGCTCCACAACCCATTTAGCACCGGGCATTACGATACCCCTTGGTAAGACTGGTTGTCAGATTTTTAGGGCCACTACTTGTAACGACTGTCAAAGATCTACGAATGACAGCCGGGACCAACAGCTTAACGTGGTTTCCGAGGCACGGAGGAAACTCGGTATGTAAGGGTGGTCACCCATCCACAGATCAACCTAGGCAAGCACGGCTTAACCTAAGGATCAGCCCGAGTGGCTGATATTATTTAGCCACGAGCTCCTCTTCCTCTCCTATCTTCAACATCTGGGCGTGGAAAATGAACATACAAGTAATCAAAAGTATTTACAGCAACAACTTAGGTAGAATTAAACTGGAAAAACTGGCCCGTATTCCAATCGAAAGAAGAATAAGAAAGGAGATCCATTGTCCCCTAAAATATTTATTAAAACTTTAGAAACAATTATAATACAAAAAAAACTGTTATTTGAAGTTAGTAGTTCATTAAATGAAGTTAGTATACGAGTAGGGCTACAAATGAACCTTTTAAAAGTATGCTGATGACAAATAATGCAACAACAGATAGGTATTCTGATAGATAATAAAACGTTATAATCGTACATAAAAATATACCTAGTTGGGCAAATAAATTGGCTTAGATAGAGACAAAAACGACTTAGAAAATGAACGAAGAACGCAACTCACTTGGAATAAGAACTGTGAGGCCTATCTAATAAAGTCATAACATCATCCTTCCTTTGTAGCCTTATCTAAACCAAAATCACACATAAAAACTGCGAATTTAGATGTAAGATCATGGTTTAGATATCCACTCTCATCATCATCTGCTTATAGCCTTTTACCAACTATGTTGGGGTCGGCTTCCAGTCTAACCGGATGCAGCTGAATACCAGTATTTTACATGGAGCGACTGCTTATCTGACCCTCACAACCCAGTTACAACTGGATAATACGATACCACTTGGTAAGACTGGTGACTGGTGGTAGATATGACCACAATTTTTTTTTTAAATGCTCGAGATAGCTTGTTTATTTCTCTCAGGAGTGTTCTAATTAAGTACGACTTTCTTAAAAGAGTGTTACTCAAAGCACAAATGAAAAATTGACATTTGTAGAGGATGTACATGTACTACAACTGGTGTGTATGTTTATCTAAATATAGTCTCATTTATCAGTATTATTTTACTCTAAGTATGAGTACAACTCACCAACCCGTCTTGAGCAAGCATGGCAATCAATGCTCGTGCCTTCTTTGCCCAGCAGTGGGTCAGTTATAGGCTGGTTTTACTAAAATGAGTACTACTTATACGTATTACAGCAATATTTCTCAATTTTTCAGAGTGGTTGGTTGGTTGGTACAGTTGATCATAATTACTCCAGCAGCAAGATGACACTGTCATAACATCATCAGTTTTTATTGGAACGGCAGGTATATATATACTTGCATACATATCTTCTAATGTTTTAATTTTAATCCAATATAGAAAATAAGAAATTCCCTCCACTGTGGCACCCTCAGAAAATATTCTTAGCAGTGTGAGGGCTCCTTAGTGCCCCATAACTTTTGTCATGTCATCACTTATATTGTTTGTTGTGCGTCATGCAGATGGACCTTTTTTACTTTATTAATGTACATTTCTTAGTTGTTGTAGCAATTGCGAGGGCTATAATTAACAGTCCAGCAACGTAACGTCTCATATACAAAGTGTCTCCATTTCTACAAAACTGGTATTTGTTTACTAATGTGTTCATTATTCTTATTTTCAGATATATTAAATGGTCTAGAGCAGTGATTCCCAAAGTGGTCCAGGTGGACCCCCAGGGGTCTACGGGAGACCCATCGGGGGTCTACATTGGCTTGAAGAAAATGGGGGGGTTCACAAGCTGTAAGTGGAGGTCCACGAAATTTTACCTGGGTTCGATGCCAAAGAACAAAAATGTTGGCTTAGCTTGATCAATGTAGCCAGATATTAAGCTAGGTACTAGAAAGAGTAATAAAGATCAAATGTTCCGGTGATGACAGGTTGTATTTCGGTGAAAAAGGTCGTGTTTAGACATAAAAAAACACATTTCGAAGCCAGAAGATTACAATTTTCGGATTTTTGCCAAAAAAATATCTTGGGAACAACGATCCTCATGCAATCCTAACAGATAGTGCGAAAAAAATATTGTCTTGCTTTTCTTTTTTAGTTCACGGGCTTGAAAGAAAATGCTACAGGGGGTCCACCGACACCAAAACAAATTCAAAGTGGTCTACCAGGAAAAAATGTTTGAGAACCTCTGGTCTAGAGCTACAATGGCCACAACAGCTGAAGTTGTTGAATTTTTTTGATGAACTGTTTGATAGTGTTAATGGCTATCCTGGTGGTGGAAAAAGGAGAAAATTAAGACGAGCTGTAAAGAAGACTCACTACATCATTCTTTTTGGATTGACGCCATCAATTTTTGGTTTTTATTAAAAATATGTTTTCAAAATAGGAGAGCTTCAAAAACGGGCTCTATTAAAACATAAAAGCTATATCTATTTATAGCTTTTATGTTTTATTAGAGCCCGTTCAGGAAAAAATGTTTATACAAATATAAACCTATAAATTATCATTTTTATTTCATTATGATTACCTGAACCTCAAAAATAAATCAACTATATGAAGGCGCCATTAAAGTATCAATATCAATGAAAAAGTCGATGTAATAGAACATCACTAGTTATCGATAACAAGATTCCTGCAATCACTATTAAACTTACATACATAACTATAAGTATGTCTATGTGTGTGTAAAACCCCGATGGCTACAACAGCGCCAAAACGGACCATTGGGAAACTCGACCGAAAAGTCATTGTCGTATCTGTAGCTAGCTACTAATATCTAATCTGTGACTCGCATTGTCGAGGGAGAAAACATAGGACTACGTTTATTTGGAAAAATGGCTGTTTCGGTTCCTCTTAACAAAATACAGAAAAAACGGCACATAAAAAACAGGAGCATAACAAAAGCTAAAGAGCCCGAAGTCTAATTATGTTATGCTCAAAAGCTCAAGTGGAAATGAGCATGGACGTGGTGCGTCTTATCTATAGCAACCATGGACTTATCGATAGATGGACCAGAAGAGTTACTTCGTGGAAGGGCCCAAAAGGTAAACCTCAAACGGCTGGTTAAATATAAAATAATGTTATGTCATGTTAGCATGTAATCTCATTTAATAAGCATGAAAAGGTATTTTATTTTTATTTTATGTTACATGTAATCATCTATCTATCTAAATATATGTAATTCAAAGGTGACTGACTGACTGACTGACATAGTGATCTATAAACGCACAGCCCGAACCACTGGACGGATCTAGCTGAAATTTGGCATGCAGGTAGATGTTATGACGTAGGCATCCGCTAAGAAAGGAATTTGATCAATTCTACCCCCAAGGGGATAAAATAGGCGATGGAAGCTTACATGAAAGTCCGTCAATTTTAAAGTTAGGATCTTCTAATTTTGTGTTTAGGCTGACGATTCCCTTTACCGCATACAGACCCATATTTGGTACAACTCACTTACTGATTGAAATATTCAGATCCATTCCACCTTTCATGCCAGATATTAATTATTTGTATAGAATATAGTGTATCCGTAGTCATGATCACAAAAGTTTTTCCAATCTTACCCTCACATTGCTTATTATTCAGTCCTAAGTTGAAAATGCAGGATAAAGTGCGTTTTTGAGATTTCGGATCGGAAGAAAAATCATTTCAGTGAAATTAATGGAGTAAAAAATCCGATTTTTTATAAATTTTGAAGAAGAACGTTCTTTTTACATATAACCAACAAAAAATGTAAGTATACTCAACTAAAAGACAGTTTTTTATCCATCCAAACATTGTTCCAAATTTGGGATACCATGCACTTATGGTAATTTTTCCTTGGCATATTTGGTACAGTATGCAGTAAGGTAGTTTTTTGTGTTTGGTCAAATTTGGAACAATGTGCAGTAAGGTAGACTACACATTCTAGGTGTTCAAAAAAATCTGTTAAAACTAGGCGATCTTATTTTAAAAGTTGATAAGTTTTGAAGTCATAATCACCACATGTAGTGGTAGCTACACAACATGAAGACTCGTGGGCGACTACACTTATGTTTCAATAAAGATAGAAACTGTTTTCAAAGTTTTCATACAGCACAAATTTTTAGGCAATTTTTTATTTAGTTTGCTCATATTAACCTCAATAATACGTAAAATACGGCATTTTTAAATACTTTAGAAGTTTATATTTAAAGATCTTTTATTAAAGTTGATTTTTGTAAAAATATTATCTTCCTATTATTTCTAACCAATACTTTGTTAAAACAGTGAAAGTTAATGCAAAAGACATACATACATTTTTATTCGTAATATATACATAAATATACACTCCTGTATAACCCCTAATGCATATTGTACCATTTTTGACCAGTCAGCCTAGGGCTACGTTACTGCATGTTGTACCAAATATGGTACATTGATATTATTGGGACTTTTCTCGGTTTTCCCAGAGTTTTAATTTTTTTTCTTATTTTTCCTATGACCTAAAAAATATATTTACCCATGTAAATTAATATGAGCTCAATCAAAAAATCCATGCGGTAAAGGGTTAAAATTAATTTATGCGTGTTTCAGCGTTTTTAATAACTCCACTCCGAAGGCTTATATAGGGGATGAAATTGTATGTGAAAAATCCTTAATTTTCGACGTAAAAAGTACAATATTTATTATCTGGGCTTATGACTGGAAGCTGACGCAACGGCTTTATTAGAATTTCAACCCTTGAGGGGTGAAAAAAGAGCAACATTTTGATTTTAATTAAAGTTTATTTTTTGAGTCACCAAACAGTATCAAAGTTTTATTCATTAGTTTTTTTTATTTCAACCCACAAAGGGGTAAAAGGGGGGATGAAGTTTTGCATTGTAGTTGTTCATTCGTTTACGAATAACAGCAGCAGGAGAGACCTTTTGCAGCAGTGCAAGTTAATAGTATAGGCCGTACACAAGTTAATAGCACACATGACTTCGCGGCTGGCAGTACTTACCGTTTTGTAGGGACCTAGGTAAGCCGAAGATTATGGACTTACGGCAGGAGCAGAAAAAGAAAGTATGACAGCCGCCGCTCCTGTTGTGCCGCCCGCTCGCACCAACCCAATATGGTGTCACAACAGATTGATTGCTTCAATTGTACACTGAGCGAATTCACACGGGCCGCATTTTGCGCAATTACGTTAGTTTGTCAAATTAATTAATTTATTCAAAACATACATAATTTAACTTTAAATATAACTGCTGTATTGTGTTAGGTACCTAAACCTGTAATAATAGTTGTATGTGTTGTTTAAATAAATAAATAAATAAAATAAATAAATAAATAAATTATGTATAGTAGAACGAGATAGAATGAGTAATTGTCGATATCGTATTTGATACCAACTAGATTTTTTTGTTTTGTAGATTTCTGTTTTTTTTTCTCTTCTGCATTTCTGATCTTACTTTTGATGAATGAAGATGAAGTCAAAATAAAAATCAAAAATGGCGCGAACGAAAGTTTTTGGATTTTTAATCATGGGTGTCGTTTCCGTGGGTTTTGGTGTCGCTGATAGTGAAAATGAGGTCCAAATTAACACGGGGAAAAAAGTTAACAGAAGCAAAAAAAACAGTTTTACTTTTTTTTCTACGGCTTCCCCTGACACTATTTTCATCCTGCGCCACTGTTAGGTAGAGGTGTATCTAATCCTACACCCACATTTCGCACATTTAGCTTAATCCCATCAACCGGGCACAAATAATACAATAACACTTTGCCCGTCCCGCAAATCGAATCCAGGACCTCATGCTCATTAGCGCTTGCGACAACTCGAACAACGATGCAGTCTCACACATGACCCATCAATAGTTTCAGCTGAACGAAGTCGCGGGCAACAGCTAGTGTAAAATAAAATAAAAAAAATCGGCATGACGCCATTGTTTATTACATGTGTCTACTTCAAAAATAAGGGTCTCTTTGACTCAATACGACTCGCACTTGGTGGGTTTCATATACAATTGGGTTGCGCAACCACCCTTATAAACTTAGAGAAAATAAAAATCTGACGAAATCAAAAATCTTTTCAAGCAAGTTTATTTTAGTTATGACGTCTTTGTCAGCTTTTCCATGATTATCAAATACACCCTTGACATGACATCATCTGAAGTCCTTGTAGATTTCTTTACGGAAGCTTAACAAAGTCTAACAAAATTAGAAAACTTTTAAAGAGGGTTGATTTTGGTAATGACGTCATAGTAAGCTATTACGTGATTACTAAAATACACCCTTGGCATGACGTCTTCTGTTCTCCTTATAGATTTCTTTACTGAAGCTTAACAAAGTCTAACAAAATTTGAAAACTTTTAAAGAGGGTTGATTTTGGTAATGACGTCATAGTCAGCTACGAGTATTACGTGATTACTAAAATACACCCTCGGCATGACGTCTGCTGTTCTCCTTATAGATTTCTTTACTGAAGCTTAACAAAGTCTAACAAAATTTGAAAACTTTTAAAGAGGGTTGATTTTGGTAATGACGTCATAGTCAGCTACGAGTATTACGTGATTACTAAAATAAACCTTTGGCATGACGTCTGCTGTTCTCCTTATAGATTGATTTACTGAAGTTTAACAAAGTCTAACGAAATCAGAAAACTTTTAGAGAGGGTTGATTTTGACAATGACATGTCAGCTCTTCTGTGATGACCAAAATACTCCCTTGCTGGTTCTGGGGTCCAAATGGCAGATTTGTCGAGGTCCTTCAGGAATATCCAGCTGCAGTAGCCAGCGCTGTGACACAGGTGGAGAAGGTAACTCCCCCATCAACTAACGCCGCGGAAATCCCACAATCCCGGTTGTGACTGCATCAGCAACGCCAGCCGCGTCTACCGCCGCCATAGTGGGCGTCGTCCTCTCGGGCGAGAAGCTTGACGACTAGGACACGGGCGACCTGTTTGCCGGGCTGCGGCTGACAGGAGACGAGGAATCCACGTCCAGTTGGACCGCGTGAGTTGACTACCATCGCATGCATTTCACGAAAAATAATGCGTTTTGTTGTAAGCAGTATGTTCATTTGACAATATTTCGAGATTTTACAATATCGCTAGAGATATTACAATATAACGAATTTGTCAAATTTACGCGGTGTGGAGGGAAGGAGGGGTCCCCCTTGCCCAGTGGTACAACTCTCATGAATAGATATTGTACCATTCCTGAGAAATACCGATTAATATAACATAACCTTAAAACACTTTATATTCCCCTGAAAAGCGTAGTCAACGGAGTCCCGCTTCGCGGGGCCCCCTATTTCCGAGTGCAGGGTTTAAAGGAACCTAACTAACCTAATGGGGGGGTGCCCCAAGTCCCGATTATGGGGGCAGAGATACTTCCGTATGTTCAGTTGACAATAATTCGAGACATTACAATATCGCGAGAAAAAACACGTTATATTGTAATATGACGTGTTTGACAATTTAACGGTGACATATTATATGCTGGTATTCTGGTAGGGCCTAAAAACTGTAAACTGAATGGATTGTCTGTCAAACAACATGAGTTTATAAGACCACTGTTATGTTGAGCTTTGATAAAGTGAATTTGATGGTGACAATATATTTTGCTAATAAGTATTTGTGACCTCTACCAACCTGCACTGGGCCTGTCTGGTGAATTATATCCCATACGTAAAATACGCGCTTTGACGAGGTGTTGCGGACACCAGCCCTTTTACAATACAACTGTATAGTATTTTGCTATAAGTTTATGCTTATTGCAAAAGACTGTATTGTGTGTGATGTACCCTTAAGGGTACCTACATGATGATGCTGCTGTCTCCTTGGCCAAAGCACCAAGTGCACTTAAGGACATTATCCTTACTTATCTTCACTTTAGTACTTAGACTTGACTTTCTTCTGCTGCAATGCAACGCATATGTACTACCTAATATAACTGCTGTGAATCACTCATGAGACAAATAATTTTTTAGTCGCCTTCTGCTAACTTTTGTGTCTACCTGTATTACCTACATTGGCAAACGAAAGGGAGACTTGTCCAACTAGGGAGGCAACACTGTGCCGGCAGCTGCGTCATCTAGACATTAATCCTAACGTAATTGTGCCCCCTAGCTCTTTGTGCAAATACTACAATGAAGTGGCCCCTAGCGAAATTATTCACCGGGATTTACAAAGCTAATTGTACGTCATATCAATTGAATACGTTTGTCCATGCAGACGGGTATTATTTGCAACAACGGTCGAGATCAAAAAGTGGCCATGACCAGCAACCGGCTCCAAAGTTCGCAAAAAAACATTACTGTTTAGTGGTACATAACAGAAATACAAAGCCGGATATCTGTGTCGCGGCGCTGCGCTGGGCGACTGATTTCCCTAGTGATTGTTTTTGATTTCAATGCTAGCATGTTTTCGCAGCTGTGCACAATGGTACATGTTAAACAACGGTTTTGCATAAACATCATTTCAATAAGATTTGCTTGTCAGAAGGGTTGTTCATGGGTATAATTTGTAACAGTGGCCGAGATTAGAGTGACCATGAGACCAGCAGCCGGCTCGGATTCAATTATGATGCCAACCACAGAAATATATCTATGATGCCAACTCTGATTTCAACCAAGTACATAATAGAAAAAAAAAGACCTGTAATGCTTTGTTTGATGGTAACCACAAATTCCGGTATTTGCATCATTTTTCATTGATCCTCGGCTCTATTGGTCGTAGCGTGATGATGATTTTACCTATTGTTTTATTTATTTATGCAAGGTGCAAACAACCTCATCACGTAGCCGTCAACCAAGCATTCTGTACATCAAACTAAGTAACTTTACGCAAAAATTTCGTAGGAAACGACTTTTTTTGGGTTGAGAAAACATGTTTTAAGTATGGTAACTTATAACACCCCGTCGTTTTTACTTAGGGGGTTAAATATCAGAAAAAGATATATTTGTTTCTCTAGAAGTTTAGTTTTTACTACATTCTACGAGGATAACCTACATTATACATATCACGTCAGGGAAACTCTGAAGAGGATCAGTCCTCGAATGTTGGCGCCATTCGCCGCCATACTTATTGTCTTGCAGTCTCTAACCATCACATCGCCGTGCGATACGATTCTTCATTATTGGTAGATAGGTAGATGGGTAGTCAAAATCACACACAACACTTTACTCAAACTCCAATCGTTTATTTCTAAGAAACCATTTAGGTACAGGCACAATAAACATTCTGAGTTGAGCAGCCCGTTCGCAAACATTGTTAATAAGGAGAAGAATGGACAAAGAAACTCCTTACACTCTTTTAAACCATATTACATTTCTCATTTATACAAGCTTATAATGTTAACTTCAAAAGCCATTATTATTTACTGAATAATTCAATTGTTTTACTAAACGCTTGATAACAAGACATCGCGTCTTCAACGCGTCTTTTTAGAGTGACCTGAAGTTAGTAACTCAGTCAGTACAGTAATTCATTACATCTTAAGTTAATTAAAACTCAAACAATATCAGAATACTTCACACTTAATTATTGTAATAATAAAACAATACTAATATCCACAACGGTGTTATTAAGTTTAAGCTAAATTATTATCTACAAAAAAAAACTAGCTTCATTACTCGTTATAAAACCTTTACTTTACGTTTGACGACCTGATTGGCGTAGTGGTAGTGACGCTGCCTTACGTTCTTAGGGTCCTGGGTTCGAATCCCGGTAGGAGCAAATGTTTGTGTGATGAGCACGGACATTAAATTTGCTTCCGAGTCATGGATGTTTATATGTATAATAAGTATGTATTTACAAACAAAAAAGTATAAATGTAGTATATCAACTATCTAGTGTCCACGACACAATCTTTGCTTAGTGTGGCACTAGGTGGCGCTGTGTGTTAATGTCCAGCGATATTTATTGTCCAGCGATACTTGTTATAAATGTCCTGATTTGCCATTTGTTCTCAAGGCCTCTACATCAGCATCAGCATCTTGATATGTCTCGGTGCGATTCTCTGCTGTAAAAGAGTAACAATATACATATTAATAGTTGATCGTTGTTTTTTCACAAATCTGTCAAATATTAACTGGTTGGTAATGGGCTCTATATTCGAAATGGACATCATTTTATATTATTGATCGAAGTATACAAACTGGACCGAGCACTAGCACCAGAAAAACGTGTCGAAACAGATATTGTATAACGAGGCTCTTTTCTCTTTCTAATAGGGTGAAAGTTATAAAAGTTACTAATAATAAAAATAACAAGTTCTAAAAACAAAATATTTAAAAAACTACATATTCTGTACAAAACTTACATATTTGACACTGAGTGTTGATAAGTACTTGTGTACAAGTCCACGTCTCCCCGAGATTGCTCTTCTAATGCAGTGTTGCGTTAGAGTTGGAACATGACAATACACTGCAAGCTGCTCTGCTGATGCTTCTGAAGTTGACTGAAGTTCTGAAAGAAAAATATTGTCATTATTTTTTAAAAGTAATTTGGGCAAGTTTTGTGTTAATCGACCACTGTGCCATCCTCTGTGGCAACAGATTTGAAAGCAAGCGCAGTGGTTGATGTTCGCCTGGAGAAAGTGTTATGGGGCCATTATTGCTACTCCATTTCAACCCCGTCCTCCCAGGCCCCCTGTGACGGCCTCACTGCAGAAGTTGACGCCGCGGCAGTGGCGACAGTGGCGGCGGCTGCGGCGATGGGTGGCGACGGTGGGGTTGGTGGCGGAGGGCCTTCCCTTGCCTCTGGCCTTGGCGGGTGGAGCGCAGGCCTTGCTGCTGGCGCGGTAATTGACTGGCTTGCCGGCTGCCGCACATGCAGCGCAGAGCAGCGTAGCCAAGCAAGTACTGTAACGGAAGTTTGCTTCCGCTGCAAGGACACTTGGATGGGTCTGACACTCCCGCTCCGCCCAGAGCGAGAGGGGTCATTTTATGATTTCCCATCAAATAAAAAGGGTGTATCGCCTTCAGACAATATACAGTTACCCACTCTGGGCGGAGCGGGAGGGAGTGTCAGACTTGACTAACTAAAACCCATCCATGTAGGTACCTTCCTCGCCTTTAATATTCCGGGGCCGCGGTATCTCTTTCGAACAGTCCCAAAGCCCCGGCAACCTAACTAGCCTAACGTCGGGGTGCTACAAGTCCAGACTAAGAGGGCAAAGATACTTCCGTCGCATGCATTTCACAATATTACAGTTACACTTTGATAGATTACAATTTAGAGAAAAATAATGCATTACTCGTAAATTGTAAGCAGTATGTTCGGTTGACACACTTGTGATAAAGACTGTCTAGGGTTAAAACAAACGTGAAAGTTTGCGACGTTTGCTTCCACGCCCGTTCCAGGCCCAGAATATCCAGTCCTGAAGTTATGTTCTTGTTCGATTAAATGGCTGAATGAAACTCACATTTAGGAAGAGAACATCCCATTCCCAATGACGAAACATTTGACCTGGAACACGAAACATAATGTTGGAGGCTAATCATTACACTAAACTAAACTTATATGGAAAAAGAATTTGGTGATCTGGGAGATTTAATCCTCTTCAGAAGCGGGACCCGTATTTAATAAGTTTTGGGGAAAATTGTCACAAGTCATTAAATAAATGGAAAGCCTTAGCAGATTGGAGTGGTAATGGAAGCGCGCAGAAATGTGAATATCACTTATTCTTATTAGTATAATTATACATACTGACTGACCGTGTTATGAATGATAATGATATGACAAGAAAATAACTGTCTGATAGGTGACGCAAAATAGAGAAGAAGCATGGAAGAAAAGGACTTGCTGCGCCGATCTCATATAAATTGAGATAAGGGCAAGAGAATGTTGATGGTAATGAATTATACATACCATTTATTCACGTACACTTTGCACTACTGTTTCCACAACTCGACCTTGAGCGAAAAAACAGTGGATCAGAGCCTTTGTCTATGTTATCTATTATTTCACCACTCCAGTACTCCTCCGTACTACCGTTTTTCATTCGTTCCGAGCGAGCTTTCCGACATTCTGAAGGGGTCTCATGAGTTCCCTTCTTCGATAGGTAAGGCTTATATGTTATGTTGTTCGGAACGACGGGACGGTGTTCATCGTCCATCATAGTGAAGTATCTGAAATAATAAAAAAACACCACAATTAAAACATATTCTGTGCAAAACAAGAGGTTTTCTCAAAAACTCCTAACTTATTTGACACCACATTTATTTAATAATAAATGTATACCCACTTTTTTCGGTTTATTCCGAACCTGACCCGAAATCCTAACCCAAAATATAGAAAAAAAAAGATTTTTATTCCGAACGTAACCCCTACGTAACCTGACCCGAAGTATCGTTTCCTAACCTAACCCGAATGGCGATATTTTTTTTAGCCTCGGAGAAGCACGGCACATCAAAATCAATCAGTGTGGAAGCCAGGATTAAAATTGTATATGCGATCATCGTAGCGTCAATTAGTTATGAGTTTTCCGATTATGACAAAATTTCGTAGACAATTTTGGGATTTCGTTTTTTACTTTTTACTACACAAATATGATTAGTAAAGGCAAAGGGTACGGATGCAACCCCATTTTGTTTTGTATTAATTAAAAATTACGGGTGTATAACCTGATCCGGTGCTAGTAAAAAATAGAAACCGTAGCGCATTTTAATTTATTTCGTTTAAAATTTAAGTTCAAAGTACCTATATTAGAATTTTATTAAAGGTACAGTTTTTTTTAAACAGAAAATATATACGTAAATATTAAACTCTGATTTACACATAGGTAGTTTTTATTCTAAGAAAGAGGGGAGGGAAAAACCAAAAAACCTATCGATATCGCCATTCGGGTTAGGTTAGGAAACGATACTTCGGGTCAGGTTACGTTCGGAACAAAAATCTTTTTTTTTTCTATGTTCCTAACCTAACCCGCGACCGGGTCAGGATTTCGGGTCAGGTTCGGAATAAACCCTTTTTTCAACTATGACTGTTGAGACACATAATGGCGTGTGTTGAACAGTCGAATCACCAAATGCGTGTGGCTAACAAGGCAGGTAAGCGTGCATACGGAATTTAGTTGATGACCATGACTTCTACGTTTGCTCTATGGAGCTGATTTTTGGGTACATAAATACTTAAATATAGGGAAATAAACTATGAGTCTTTGAAAAACATAGTACTAAATGAATAGTTATCTGTCGGGCGTCGGCTTTAAATGAAGTCTGCATACAATAGTACTTTTAGTAATTTTTTGAGATTCCGGAATCATATAACGCGGAGATGGCCGATGGAGCTAGGCTTTTATCAAAATCAAAATCAAAGCATTTATTTCAAGTAGGCCAGTTACAGGCACTTTTGAATTGTCGAAACAAAAATGAACATTTAAAGTAGCTACAGTCCTAGTCACAAGACATAATACAAGACTGTTGGGTTGACGAATCGTATAAGTCGCGGGAAACACTGTATGACGCACAGAACCGGTAGGTAAATGTGCTGGAAGAAAGGGGAGGCCTATACCTAGCAGTGGGTGATACCAGGCTGATATATTTATATATTTACTAGCTGACTCGCGCAACTTCGTCTGCGTCTCATAATTTGAGATTTAAACTATCCTATCTCTCAAGTTGGATCGAACTGCACATGGTGTGCGAATTTTATTGTAATCGGTTAAGTGGTTTAGGAGTCCATTGAGGACAAACATTGTGACACGAGATTTATATATATTAAGATAATAAATTACCTAATGCTTTGTTGAGTTTAAGAGATATAAATGTATTTAAGAAGCAACTCAATAATCTTTTGTTAAGTAAGACATAGGTACTATTTATGTGTACAATAATAATAATGAAGATAATTATGAGAGTACTTGAGTCCGATTTATTTTATTTTATGAATATTATATACAATGATTTTCCATTTACATATTTCTTAATTATTTTGACATTAGATGCTCTGACATTACTTACTTATTAATTTAAATTTATAACATTGTAATAGGTATTATTTATGAAGTAATAACATTGTGTAACAGATTAATTTGATTTTGACATTGTACAGGGTATTATTTTATTTAACTTATTATTTTACTTATTATTCTTCAACATTTTATATAAAGTATTAATTTGACCTTATGACATTTTCTTAGGTATTAATTCCATTTTATTTTCTTTCCGACTCTGTTCGTGGTATTAATTGGATTTTATGAAATGTATAATTATAAATTTTGCATGCCTGAATTGGTACAATACAGTGGACTGCGCATTCACCTGACATCTGGAAATGTATAAATGTACTGAGTTGAGCAATAAATATTTGAATTTGAATTTGAATATGATGATGATGAGCGAGCGAGAGCGTGCACTTGTTTACTTTTGCGGGATAATTAATTTAACATTATTTTTTTACACTTTGAAATAGTGACTTGAATGAATACGAAATGTTACTGCAGTGTTCAAGAGACAAATATAAAAAAAAAACTATACTATCTGAATAACTGTCATTCCATATTGGAGGCAGTTCGGAGCATTCACACTTATTTCACACCGGAGTACAAGAAAAGATGGGTATGTCCAGAATGCACCTGTACTATTCCGAAAAAGGTAATTCTAAAACGAAACACCAGTCTGAGGACACACAAGGGTGACCAAAACTTATACCTACAAAAAGTTAATGCCGCGTTAATGCGTTGCTATGAACCTTTACCTACTTCTTCCTACTACTTAGTACTACTCTGCCCTACCTTACTTACCTACCTACCTACTTCACTTGCACCACCCTGCCTATCTAATATTATCTTCCCTATCGACTTACCACCTACCCTACCTGCGTGAAGTGAGCTGTCAATTGCGGAAAATCCCAAACCTGATTTATTGAAAGACTCATTTCATTCACATCTTTTTTCCCCGTTATTTTCACATATTTCAACGGTTTTTCGGGTATTCATTGGTTTGGGTATTGGTAAAAAGGGAACCTAATACAAAACTAAGTGTAAAACATAACAGATTGGTACAACAGTTTATAATACTGCCTAGTATTGTAAACTATTCTGCCGTCATAACAAAGAAGGCCGTAACTGACAATTTTGTCAAAAATGAGTTATAACCGCATATTTGGAATCGGCAAAGAAAATGCTATCTTATGGTCTTACTCACAAAGCTGTAACTCGTATCAGATCAAAGATAGGATAAGAATTTTAGCCTTAACTACGACATAAATTATGGTTTTTGAATCTAAAAAGCCTTAATTACACAATAACGGCTTTTTTTGTTAGTATTTTCGTAATTCTAGTCTGGAAGGCCGCAATTACCAATTAAATATTATTAACCTTTAAATATTAAATAAATTTGCTACTAGAACAAGCCCTAACTACGCAATACCACTGGTAAACCCACGATGGTTTGTGTGGTATGTAAGTGATGTATAATAAATGTAAATAATGTTTTTTGAATAATAAAAAAAATAAGGGCATTTTACATAAGTATTTTGAGATTAGATTAGATTTGTATTTTTTTTCGGTTATTCTGAGAATTCTCAGTCAAAAGAAACCATGTGATGAGATAATAATAATAGTAGGTACCTAGTTTAACGGTTTATATGGCAGGGGTGAGAGACAATCTAAAGGGATAAGTACTTCCTCAATTCTAAAGAATTGTATAAAGAGCTTACAATTTTTATAGGTACATTATAATAACTGCTCCTGTTGGAGGGCGAATTTAAATGGCACAAAGAAGTTACCAAACAAGTCCTCGAAAATAAAACGATGGGCCACTTCAAATCTACGCAGTATGAGAATCATTCCACCCCCGTAGGCACATACGAGTATATCGAAGTTATTAAGTTTGCGAATATATTATCGAGTCGCGTTTCTCTCAAATCTTTCTCCAACTCAGATTTAGAAAGATGTGCTATGACAAATCGCGATATCCAAATGTTTTACGTATGCTATTTGCTTTGATTAAAATATGATGAGCGAAACGAGACAATTAACTGAGTTATAATAATCATTCAAATCATGAATACAACCCTATTTCAATAACTTATTGACAGGTATAGGTAGGTTTCTATCTCTGTCTGTTTTATTTAGCTCACGACGGTTAGAAACAAAACGTCACAGAAAAGTTTTCTTTGATTTTTCTATTAATCAAGTGACAGATAGCTGACACGGATAGAATATTACAACGTAAAGGACGTAGGCATAGTAACCAACAGTTATACGTTAGTAAGTTATACAAAACGGCCGATAATAGAGAGTTGATGATATTTAACGATTAAGGTCCATGTTCACCGAAAACATAACAGTCTGATTATCTAAAAACAGCTGTCACTGTGACATGTTCCCATACAAAAATGTGACATGGACCTTAATATTCTGTGAATATGTAGTGAATATTATTAACTAAATATGCTGTGAATATTTAGTTGTCTATCACAAGCATCTACCTTTTACCGTTATAATATCAAGCAAGAAACGAAAACAAATAGAACCGTTTTCCCCCCGAAGGGTAGAAAACGGATATTTAGGTTTCAGCCGTAGCTTGAACCACATTTGAGATTACGCTTCCGGAAATACGTCACTCACACCTTCAACTATCTGTTTCTACTGTGAATGTGCGCAATGTTGCTATCTCTTTCACTCAAGACGCAGCGCCCGGCGGTGTGCGGCGCTTGCGCCGCGCTCCTCAGTACCTTTGAAGGAGCCGGCAAGGACCCTGAAGTGTGGTTCAAGCTACGGCTGAAACCTAAATATCCGTTTTCTACCCTTCGGGGGGAAAACGGTTCTATTTAGGTGTTCGAGCCTTCGCTTGAACCACATTTGAGACGTGTTTATATTCTGCCGGCGGCGCTGCGATGCGTACTGTGACTGATTTTTAATAAAAATAACAAAATAATCGGTCAATGGAAAAACTTTAATGCCTTTTTAAAGTTAAACATAAGGTCAAAAACAAAGTATTAACAAAAATATGATTAAATAAACAAACATAAGTAATTATAACTCCTGATTTTTTATATTAATTACCCATATAATCAAATTTATAGAGTCGAAAAATCATCACTCAATACTCTCGTAGTATGGTTGTAATTATTATTGCAGTTTGCGGACGTCTCCCTGAAGTAGTGATTGAAAAATGTATTTTTTGATCTCCAGTTTCCTCTTTTAAGAATTTCGTCGATATTGTATTTATTATTGGTCCAGTTTTCGGATGCAACTGCAGCCCTGAAACTGCCTGCTGAGGCTGAGATACCTGCTTCCCGAAAAAGCGTCCGGATCCATCCCGAAATTACACAGCGTGATGCATTTTTAACTGTTCCCCTAGTGGTTATGAACAAGTTCTTCAAGTTCTTATCTCTTCGTCGCTCTTGGGAGGCTGAAATGGATTTTTTTATCCACAAAACAAGATTTAGACGAGCTTCGTTATCATTGTTTTTTAACACCCATCCAGATTGCCTATAAGTGCTAGAGTCGGTTTTGGAACCGAATTGGGGCCATAGAATTACCTCATCCCCGTTATCCATAAATAACCCTTTCTTAATGCTCAACAAGGTGAGGTCATGTACTCTTCTTCCTGAAGCTAAAAGGAGAAGGACACAGGTATGTCTAAAAACTTGAAATAGGCTGTCTTCATTTATATCGTAGGTCCTAAGGAAGTCCAAGAGGTCGCTTACTTTCCAAGGGATGGCTTTCTTTGTCGGGGGATTTTTCAAGAAAATTGCCTTCAGTACATGCTTTACCAAATGGTGCGAAGTTAGTTCTTCTGAACGCTGAGGGTTCGCTAAAGTGGCCACGACTGATTTGTGCAGTGCAATAGTGCTAGGAGCCAGCCTTACGGTGTTATAAAGGTGACATAGATATTTTGCCAAATCTGATGGGCTGGGGTTGTCCACAGCTACATTGTTGGTGCGAGCCCAGGCCAGCCACCGGGACCAAGCAGGTTTGTATGTTTTCAGAGAAGATTTCCTCCAAGATGTCTCTAGAAGATTTATATCCGTATTGGACCAGTTTTGTAATTGTTTACTCCAGCCCGTACCTTCCAGACCAACAAATTTAAGCTCTCCACATTCTGAGGTGGTAGATTCGTTCGAAGATCTGTCAAATTCGACTTCAGATCTATTATTGGGATCGGTGGGCAAATTGACCTTTCCCTTAAATCGGCCGTCCAGAACGCCTTCGTCCAACTGGGAGTCACTATTAGGTAAGTTCCTTCCGATTTGTTCAGATGATGAATCACGCGGGGTATCAACGATGGTGGAGGGAAGATCCACCCCAGTTTGAACTGCCACGTCTTGCTGAATGCATCTGTAAATAGACTGTGTGTGTCTTTTGCATCCTCGCTGACATATGTCGGCACCACCGCAGATCTCGCCGATGCAAACAGATCTACCACAGGTGTCCCCAGCCTTTGGAATATCATTGACACTGCCGATGGCTTGAGGTGCCATTCGGGAAGACCTTTTTCTCGGGAGAGGCTGTCCGCCAGACCGTTGTATATTCCGGGTATGTAACGGGCTATGAGGTGACAACGCTGACGATGGCAAAGTTCCAGAATTTTTAGTGAAGTCTCCAGTAGTCTCAAGGACTTTGTACCTCCTTGCTTCATGATGTAAGATACTGTTGTTCGATTGTCGGTCTGTAACATCACTGTTTTGTCTTTTATTAAAGAGTGGACTCGTGTTAAGACTTCGAACAACGTGTAGAGTTCCTTTTGATTGCTGTGCCACTTCTGCTGCACATTTGTCCATGTGCCCCAGAACTTCTGACCATTTATTACAGCTCCCCAGCCTTTGTCCGCTGCATCTGTTGTTATGAAAACTGACGGCTCTGGTATGTGTATGGGTGAGTCTTTTTGGATATTCGCTCTCCACCAGATCAGCTCCGCCATAGCACGGGGAGGTATTGTAAATTGCCGATGTCGTTTTGCCATAGGTAAACGACTTGATGCCCTTTGGAGGAAGCGACTGTGGAGGCGCCCTAGTGGTACAACGTATGACGCAAAGTTCAACTTCCCCAGAATAACCTTTGCATCGTGCCAACTCCAACGACTCCTCTTTATAACGGACTCCAGATGAATCATAAGGTGGATTGTCTTGTTTTCCGATAGTGATTTTCGGTTTAGTTTGGTATCCCAAGTTATTCCAAGGTATTCTAATTTTGTTGTGGCAGTCGAGGAGGACTTCTCTAGATTTACTTGCCAGCCTGATTTCTGTAAGTATTTGACGACATATTTGGTCTGACTTTCCAGGATATGTGGATCTTCGTGGATTAGCAGGAAGTCGTCTAAATATACTAGTATCCTTATGCCTTGGCTTCTTAGAGTATGAGCAATCCAATTGGTGATTTTGGCGAAAGCTGCGGGTGCGCTTGCTAATCCGAACGGCAGGCACGTCATTTGGTAAACTTTCCCCTGGAAACTGAGGGACAAGAAGCGACGATGACTTTGTGCTATCGGTACGTGAAAGTATGCTTGCGATATGTCCAGCTTCATCATGTAACTGTTTTTGTACAAGAGTGTTGGAATTTTCGTGTGATTTAGAAGGTGAAATCTTGGTGTTTGGACGTATCGGTTTAAGCCTTTCAGGTTGAATATTGGTCGGAAAGAGCCATCTGTCTTCCTTCTCAGGAACATTTCTGAAAGAAAACCACTCTGATACTGGCTTTCCTGAATAGCTTTTGATTGCAATAGTTGTTGCATCTGTTTTGACATTTCTGGCGTTACTTTGGTTCGAAATTGAAAAATGTTCCTTGGAGAAAAAATTCTGAGTGGCGGTTTTGAGATGAATGGGATTCTGTACCCTTGGATAAAGTTTTGAATTAGTTTTGGCGCTGTTGTCCAATGTTGGGCATAATCTTGTAGGCGCCCTGCTTTGAAAGAGTCACTTTCTTTTGCCTCCGCCCCCCCAATCTTTTCTAGCTTGTTGTGGTTTTGGTTGTGATTGAGGTTTAAAGTGATGCTGCTGTTTGATTCTAGTGCGGGCCGTGTCATTGACTCCGCCTGGGTTACGGTAATATCGTGAGTTGTTTCTTGATGAGCCCTGTGTTGTCGCCTCTCTGAATCTGTCTTTTGGACGAAATTTTGACTGTTTTTTCTTGTTGGGGTATGGAAAAAACTTTCTAATATCATTGTTGGAGCAATCTTTAATTGCTTTTGATAATGCTTCTTCGGAAAAGAGATGTGTTTCTGATGGGGGTATGTTGTGCAAAATATTGTAAAGAGATTTGTTTTGTACTTTATATGCCCCTCTTCTCTGTTCTATCACCTCTGCCCGACGACCACAAACATACTGCAAAAGGTCGTCCGATTTCTTTTTAAACTTAGAATCAGCATTAAGAAAAGCACATCCGATTTTGTTTTTAATTTCGTGAGGTAGGTGGTCCACCAGCTCTCGAAAGATTTTTCTCTGTTGTAGGAGACCATGAGTTATCGCACCTAGTGTCATGTCAAATTTTTCAAGAACGGCAGACGATTTCCAATTAGGTGCAACGCCAGCAAGAACGTTATTTACTTGCAAAGCGCAAAAAGCTGGAGAAGCTTGGAATTGCTTCTGAGTATCTGCATATCTGACGTCGCGCCATCCTTCTTGGCCAAAGCGCTGACAGTCTATACCTTGCTTCAGGTATTGTGGATCAGTTTTAGCTACTTTGGGTTCAGACACATTCGTGACTGGGTCAAAATCAAATGTCTCGTTGTCCTCTGATTGCAGTGCAGCTAGTTCTCTCTGAGCTTCGGATATCTTGGCTCGTAATTCGGATTCTCTCAAAGAAGGATTATCAGTTGACGGAGCCCTCGTTGGATAATGATTATGTTGAGACGGCTGGTGTTCGTCATCAGACTGTGTACTGTCGGGTAATGAATCAAACGACTCGTTTAGGTCAGGGGCATTTACGATGTCATTTTTTATAGTGTTTGACAATATTTTTTCAATGTTATCGTTTTGTTTGTTCTGAGTATTTATTAGACGATTAAACATTTCCATTTGTTGATTCAAAACGGTTATCAACAAATGTTCATTGCTTCCCTGCCCTCGAGATGGAGTCGGTTGTTTTATTGGAGTAGTCTCCGCTTCTATTTCTAATTCGTGAGATCTTTTCCTGCCAGTAGTCCGTTCTGGGGTTTCCGTCTCAGAATGTGCAGGATTGCCTGAGGTTCCTTGATCTTGTTGAGAGGTCTGTAGTTCAGATGACGCACTCCTACGATTTGTCAGTTTACTCTTTATTGTGCGCACTGCTTCAACAAAGGCGTAATAATATCTCCCGGAGCCATGTATCTTTTCCATAATATGATGAGGATAATGCACTAAAGCTCGGCCTAGAGGCCAGTGCAAGATCTTTGTCCTTATGCTTCTGTATTTCCTCTCAGACAAAGAACTCGAGTCTGGAGAAAAAGCTCGGGCTAGATCGGCGGTCGGGATAGCGAATCTTAGTTTACCTTCAATTTTAGATGAGACTTCGGCTCCAAAAAGATCGTGAAAACTGTAGTCATTAACTTCCCAGGATCTCCAGTCATCAGGAAAATATTGGTCAATTATGTTGACAACTGCTGCAAAACTTTCCTCTTCACCAGCTGGGCTGGGCCGAGCGGCTAATTCTCCCAATGTTGTTTGTTTTGACATAATTCTGAAAAGAAATCGAACAAAATTGTTCAGGATATACGTCATTTGATGTTATAATGGGAATATAACGCATCGCGTCAGGTGACGTTAATTAAACAGTAAAGTCGTCGTCTTGACGTCGTCGTAACAGTCGACGTCGTCTTAAATGTCGATGTCGTCTTAACAGTCGACGTCGTCTTACTAGACGACGTCGTCTTACTGGAAACGACAGGCGACGCGACGTCGTCTCAATTAAAAGGTTGTCGACGTCGTCTTTATTGAGCGACGGATCAGGTAGTCTCACTTAGACGGTAGGTAGTGTAGCCGTCCACTGACTACAGTGAGAGTCGAACTCGACGCGACATGCCGTCTCGATCCGGCAGAAAAAGCAACCATGCTTTTAGGTGCTAGGTGGCACACAAGACGTCGCTGGGCCGTGCGGCGCCGAGCGGTATTCATGGTATTTCCAATATAAAATAATTTGTTACTTACATAAAATTTTCAACGATGTACACGTGCGAGTGCTACGAGTTTCAAAAGCGTACTGAGGAGCGCGGCGCAAGCGCCGCACACCGCCGGGCGCTGCGTCTTGAGTGAAAGAGATAGCAACATTGCGCACATTCACAGTAGAAACAGATAGTTGAAGGTGTGAGTGACGTATTTCCGGAAGCGTAATCTCAAATGTGGTTCAAGCGAAGGCTCGAACACCTAAATACGTTTGTTATACTTACGGGAGCCACTTAAATATGTATTTTATTTGAATTTTAGTGTTTTTGTGTTTATAGCGCGAAATACCGCATTCGGGTATGCGAGATAGAGACCTACAAGCCCAACAACACGTCCTGACGTAACATAAGTATTACATCCTGGTATTCATGGGCTCCTGGTGCGATGGAACTACTCAGCTTAAATCAATAGCGGCTTTAATATGGCGCGCGCATCCCCAGCTCTGCTAACAGCTCGGGTGGTGCAGCCAGCAACGCAACACCCGAAACACGAAGCTACACAGAGCGACGCGGCGACGTCTCTCCGCACCGCCAGCTTACTGTACCCTACCAACCCTATTACAAAGAGACTCAGGTACCTACATGAGCGGGAAGAAAGGATAGACAGACGCCGTACAGTTTCAAGAACAAAAACCGAATGAATTTGTTTTGGATTCTTTACATCATGACACTATATTTGGCCCCATGGGGGCTCCACACGATCGCACTCGTTTCAAGACGGCTCCGTACGAGCGCATTGTACATGAGTTTAACCACTGCCATACCATGAAAGTCTTTGCACTGCCTATATACGTATGAGTAAGATTTCGGAAGGACTTGTCGCATATGTCTGAGATGTGCTGACGAAACGTTAATTCTGGAACCATTTCCACCCCACATGCGAGACTCGAGACATGACTGCGGCTTCTATGTCATAATGATGTAGCAGTGGTTCCCGCACGCGAGTGTAGCTCATTTTAAACATAACGTATAACTCTTGAACACATTGGAATTTTCTTTTTTGTTTCATTATTTATACTACTCGAAATCCCTAAGATATAATATATCTTAGGGATTTCGAGTATATTAGTGTGTCATCTAGCTATTCTAATTGTGAAATGAAGTCGTAAAACCTTACCTATTTGATGTGCACCTACTTTCCATGGTGCTCGTTCGTACCGTTAATCTCCGTCCAGACATCTAGTCAGTAATAAGACTCACAACGAACTGTCGCCAGAATACTCGGACATAAACCAAACGCGCGCACTTTATTTCATTGATCCGCGTCGAAAGCTGGGTTGCTAGATCAAGTATTTTAATTCCCCCCATTTTATTTATTTATTCTAACTATTTAATATGCACAAATAAAAACTTTAAAAAGGCGGACCTAATGCTTTAGATGCATTTTCTACTAGTCTGTAGTCCCCGCCACGAAAAGCTATAAATTTTGTAAACACACATTCGGGCTCGCCACGCTGACGCTGTGATAAAAAAAATGACAGCGTCATCGTGGTCTTTCTTAAAAATGATGTCAGATGTGTTCCAGAAACACAAAACATTAGACGACAGCGCTTTATGGCGCTGAAATATAACCCAACCAAGTGAAATTACTTGTTAGTTTCGTAGTACGCGTATGATAATTTGACTTGATTGAATTTGGGAGTATTTTTTGTTAATTGAATTGTCGCTACTTATCTTGGAAGAAATTCTTTGCTTACACAATTAAAGCTTCTCGTAGCGCGGAATATACCTTGGGGAGATGCAGAGACAATACACAGTAGGTGCAATGACAGAACAAAATTATACATATAATCACCAAATATATAAAGTTATGAGAGATGAACAAGAAAAACTATAACAACTGAATTCAGAGACGAATTTGGTGTTTACACTTTTAAAATAAAACGACTAGTCTGTCCTAAAGTCTGAGGGAGCTTATTTCAAAGGAAGACTGCCTAGACAAAGAAGGAAGATTTTATGAAACCAGAGTGGGAAGAAGGACATCGTAGGAAACAGTTATAGGAGTCACGAAGAATCTTGCTGTGCGCAAAGTATAAGTACTTTTTGGGAACGCAAGAAGTTCGTTCCCTTTTGTTTCGCACTGAAGACGACGAAGTTCGACAAAATAAACTTTCAGCGTCGTAGTAATGTTGAATATGGTAATATTTAAACTTTCCTAATGCTAAACACGAATAACACTGGGAATTGGAGGAAGGGTTTCAGTACAATTATTATTAAGTAAAACTCAGATGCTACGCGAATCAACTTATAACGGCTGTGGTGTGGTGGCTGTGTTTAAAACCCAGTAGTCCACCGGCTACAAAGTCTGGTGTTGCCAGGGCTTATAGTTGCGTTCATAAACGCAAAAACTTATTGACCGTGAGAAGTTAGATAAGAAGAAGTGGGTTTGTGGAGAAGAGATAACAGGAGTGTCTGTACTGCGCTGCCGAATGGGTAACCTACAACGATCGATGTACAGATACATGATCTTGCGGAGATTGAAGACGAATCGAATGCATTTATTAAGAAGTCGGACAAGTTTATTGAGGTGTTCTGCATTCAGATCATAGTAGCACATGTCACCGTAGTAAAAAATGCGGAAAATTAGAGACTGTACAAGCATTGCCTTAATGTGTGATGGGAAAATATTTTTCAGCCGGTAGAGCGATCACAACGTTCCTGTGACTTTCTTGTTCACAATCGCAACCTGGTTATGCCATTCCCGTTTTTCTCAAAGTTATAACTTTTGCAGTTTCGTTCCCGATTCTACAGTTACAACAAGTAAAATAAATATAGATAAAACGGCGAATAATCATTCACAAAAGATACCGTGCTAGAATTCTCCGCCTAGTGGCGTTACTTTAGAGAAAGGTCTATAAACGTCAGTGACTGTTTCAGCGTTCTTATATCACGTATTTTTAGATAGCCCTCAATATAATTGTTTTCCCATTCACGCACGAGACGCTGTTATTGGCGTATAATACGCCAGATGAATAAATATGTTCGCCTACAGAAGGATTTTATTTCCGGCTGACCGATTTTACCCCGAAGAAGGGAAAAAATCCCAATCTACCAACACTGGCTGACGATGATTGTGAAGCGGCATCTCCACTACAGCCGCGCGGCTCCGTGAGGCCGATATATCAGTATCGGTATCGGTATCGGTATCGGTATCGGTATCGGTATCGGTATCGGTATCACAAATTACATTTTATACTGTAAACCAAATAGCTTGTTCGACCGTACTGAGGAGCTGTGGTGAGAACTATAGATCATTGATCATCTGCACGCAATAAATTAAATGGTAGAAAAATATCAAGAGTTCGATATTCCAATATTATCTTGACTTCATCGACTACTTGAAAGCCTTACAAACGATGCCTTAATTAACGCTCTCGATCCGTTACCAAGAAGTCTACCCCACCAATATTGGCCTACTCCGTAAAGTATATTTAGCTAGCACTGCTTCTATTAAAAATTTCTCAACTTCGTCTTCGTCGAAATTATTTTTCAATTTTTATGTGAAGTCGCTTTTATTTTTCACTTTTTAGTGCTTACCCTTTGTTTCACATAGACCTAGATGGGCACTTATAAAACGTCGAAAAAGGTGCATGGTTCGCGTTGGTCGATTCCATGGAGAAAAACCGGCAAGAAACTCCATGGTTACTCTTTGCAAATCATTTGGTATTACAATATTATTATGTTTCATTACAGCATTAGTACTAAAGTATGGGGGGAGAGCGTAGGCCCGACAATAGGTCGTTGCTACAAAATATAATAACAATACAAAAACAGTAAAACAAAGGAAATATTTAACAAAAGTTAAACAACATCCGGGAATCTAAAAAGCCTACAATGTTCTTCTTCTTCTCAGTCGTTCACTCTTGACAGAGTGGTCGTGGTCATGTGGGGTCGTTCACAGCTGCTACTACTATACATACAATACTATACTATTACTATTACTATTATTACTATTTATACTTTGATTTATATAGATTTGATATTATTTTAAGCTTGATGAGGGTAAATACCAAGTTGTACCTATTCTAAGTAACAGAACAAATTTATAAATACAAATATTGTTTATACTGGAAAATGAGTAATTACAATCCCATAATCAGAACCTAACCAAATACTCACCAAACTACCCTTGAAGTAGACCCTTTCCAAAAAAGTAAAATAAACAGTACATGACACAGTAATAGGCTTATCCCGAATAAATGGAGCTTAACACACCTAACTGTCGAAATCTGGGAGTATTGTACACATCTGCCTACCCCCTCAGAGTATACAGGCGTGATGTTCTGTCATGAAGTCAGAAAGTCTAACGTTCACGTGACCTAATTTCATTTAACATACTTTTTGTTCAGTATTACGATGAAATGATATAACGAATTATTGATATAATTTGAGTTTATCTAATTTTATATGGCTTAATTAACATTTCCTATAATGAACTTTTAAACTAATATTAATTTAGTATAATATTTAGTTAGTATAGTATTCAAAATCTATAATAACGTTAATTATAATTTTGAAACGTCTACTGAACTTTTTGAATATTTTTTGATTGGACTATAAACGCCTGCTACTTTCGTGTTCTCCCCGACTCGAGTGCCAGATCCCCTCTATTGTTGGATAATCATCTGAGTTAGGTTAGGTTAGAACAGTGACCATTAGCGCGCATTACTTATTCATTACAGACTGTGGGCTTAAAATTAGTAAATATGAAAATGAGGTCAAATTAAAGTTAGGTCAACTAAACGTTATATTAAAACAGCATTAGAGAAATTTAAAATTATTTGAAATAAACGTTAAACTAAATGATATTAGAGTAAAAGAAGTTTGTATTACATTTAACATTCGATCACATGAAATTAGGTTATTTGTTTTTATAGCAGATGAAAATTATATGATGTTATATAGCATGTTATATCTGTTATTATAGCATATATTACACACCCGATTTTATTTTATTTTGCCGGAAAAGCTTTTGTAAACATTTTGAAGAGGACCTATATCAATACTCTTTTCAGATATAATTCCGGCTTCTCAGGAGAAAGATATGAATTAAACGCATGTCAGGGATATTGTTTGAACGACGGTGTGTGTTCCCTGAATGAGGAGAGTAAGCCACTCTGTTGGTACATAGGACATTATGAGGGTGAAAGATGCGAACCTCCCGTCTTTCTAATCAAATGTTCTCCAACTGTTTCTATGTTTAGGGACACAATTAATAAACAAAATGAAAACATTGTAAACATAAGTAAGTATACAGGGTGGTGATGACAATACGACAATAAATTAAACTACGCATACCTCAAGACGTTCCTAACAAACAAAAATAAAATCGTTTGAAAATATCAAGTAGTTTAGTCACAGGAAATTATTTTTCACCTTCAACATTTGCTACATGATGTATCTGATTTTAAGGAAGCACTAACAGGTTAACGACCCCTTGCCAACTCGCTATTTAAAAACTTTCGCTAAATTTGATTTACTGCAAATTAGACCTTAAACCAGGCCAATAAGAGTCATAAAGAGTATCCTTTTTTTTTTTTTTTTAAGGATGGGAAATCATCAAATGACCCCCCCCACTCTGGGCGGAGCGGGAGGGAGTGTCATTCTCTTACTGACTAAAAACCATCCATGTTCCTTCCTCGCCTTTTACGTTCCGGGGCCGCGGTATCTCTTTCGAACAGGCCCGCAACTTCTATCCTTAGAGTTAGATTTTGTCTGTTTTTTTTTTTAATTTCGGTTTTGGGTTTTTTTAATTGTGTAGAATTATTCCTATGAACTAGTATTACGCATGTTTTCATTTATTGTCGTAGTGTCTTCTCCACTCTGTATGTTAGTGCCGCTAGTGTAGCGTTACACAATATATTCATACAGTGAACGATATAGTTAATGACGATTTTAATCGAGTATTGTTTTCAATTACTGCATGTTGGTACTCGTACTTCTTATACGGTAGCATGTACAGGATGAATAACCTGTGAGTATCTTAGAAGACCTACTTATAGAAATAAAACATCTGAAATCAACTAGTATTTTGCCATCAAACCGAGGACTAACTTATACGGTAAGGACCCTTACTACTAGGTACCGAGTATATCCTTCTACCGAGTATACCTCTCGTATAGTAGTAGCGATAGCAACTGCTAGAAAACCTGCGGACTACCATATTTGCGCGCACGGAGAGCCCTCTGTTCCTTTGCAATATCCTGAGAACAGCGGTGGGCTAGTGGTGGCGGCCGCGACTTACGAACAGTATAAGTCGGGGGTTCGAACACAGATAGGCGCATTACTTCATGTAATTTATTTCATCACCACTGCTTTCAAAACGGTGAACAAAACATCGCGAGGAAACCGGCATGTTCTAGAACCAAAAATTTGAAGACATGACGTGATATCTACCAATCCGCACAGGGCGCGCGTGGTGGATTATAGCCCATTTCCTCTCATTGAGAGGAGGCCGTGTCCCAGCAGTGGGAACATTATAGGCTGATGACGATGATGATGACCTTAAACTGGTGTATAAAAATTGTTCTGAATGAGAGGTACATAATGATGGTATTTGGTCCTTGCCGCTAAAACAATGTGCTAACTTTTTGAAGACTATAGGTACAATAACCCATGTTCTACATTTTCGTACCGTCCGCATGCGGTCAAAACTGGCCTAATACCACCGACTGACGCGCTTGGCAGCACAAATGCCATCCGCAGTATGACAACCGAATATAAATAAGGATGTCGGAGTATATGGATGACGCACGCTAGACCATGCCGGATCCGAGCCGAGTGTTGTCCTTGCAATCATGTTAGACAATCCATTGTCCGTTGCTCGGTGGCGGCTCCCAAACGCGAGTTTGTCCATAAAAAAATGGCATCTTCTCGGACTATGGTCTAGCAACGGACAATGGATCTATTTTCTGGTAGCTTCGGATACGGCCGTCCACGCAAAATGCATAAATTCACCCTGTATATCTATAACTATAGATACTATAAGTACATGTTTCTCTTATCAAGAGACTTCTAGTTTTTTATTACTAAAAATAAACATTTGTTAATTATTTTACTTAGCTTAGAATGTATTGTTTAGATTATTGTTTTTATGCTATCAATGCCTAACCTTACTATTTATAAGTGCATGATCGCCAAGAAAACAGCGTTTTGCTTTTATATTCCACCAACAAGCACCAGGCATGGACATATACTAACTCCTTAGAAACGACTTTATCTGCAGTATAAAATGTATAGAGCACTTTGTGTGGTGCCATTAATGGCGTTGTGCGCAGGGTTGGCGCACTCCTTCTCCTGGGGTGAGTACAAGAGTAATTTGTTTCCTCTTTGGCTACATTCTAGAGGGTTCGTTAGAAAGCGTATTAGGCACTGAAACTTGATAGCTGAGTAGGTGCACCGTAATTAGAGAACACCTTTTTTTCGAAGCCATTAAAGACATTTCTGACCCCCGTAACTTCTTTGTAGTTAAAGCTAGCGGCCTGAATTTTCAGTTACATAGTAACTGAAAATGCAGGCCGCAAGAGAACCAAGTTCACCGACGTAGCCCGAAGAATTGCCAAACTTAAGTGGCAGTGGGCAGGGCACATGGCTCGCAGAACGGATGGCTGATGGGGCCGAAAAGTTCTGGAGTGGCGAACAGGGAGACGATGCGTTGGAAGACCTCCCACTAGGTGGACCGATGGCCTGGTGAAGGTTGCGGGAATCCGTTGGATGCGAGTCGCACGGGAGCTGTCGGTGTGGCGACACTTGGGGAAGCATATGTCCAGTAGTGGACGTCTTTCAGCTGAAATGATGATGATGATAATAAAATATAAATATCGCTGGACATTAACACACAGCGCCACCCAGTGCCACACTAAGCAAAGCTTGTGTCGTGGACACTAAATAGTTGATACACTACATATATACTTTTTTGTTTGTAAATACATACTTATTATACATATAAACATCCATGACTCGGAAACAAATGTCCGTGCTCATCACACAAACATTTGCTCCTACCGGGATTCGAACCCAGGACCCTAAGAACGTAAGGCAGCGTCACTACCACTGCGCCAATCGGGTCGTCAATAATGACATTAAAGAAAGATAAATGTTAAAGTAAGAAAGATTTCACATTTTTTTTTTTTGTTTCAGATCTCGTCGCGCATGATGGCACTCGACTAGTATTCATTGATAAAAACGGAAGAGAACAATATTCACGGACACATGGTATCCACGGCCATAAATCCCGTATAAATTACGACCCAGTACAAGACAGGGTGCTGTTTAAAGACAAGCAGAATGTATACAGCTTTGACATCAATAAAAACAAAACAGTAGGGCTATTATGTAACTCGGTTGACAGTTCGAAATGATAGTAATTGGGCTCAGCGTATATCAATTAACTGTCAAAAGGCTAGTTTCGTATTATGTATGACCAGACGCGATCAAATATGACGTCATTGATGACAATCGTGGCTGTTAGACACCGTAACTCATTTTGACAGATGCTAACGTATCGATACTTATACTACTGCGATTATGTAAGCATAATGGATATCTAATTGATAACAATTGAGTCTCTAATAGCTATCGTGATATACGCTACTCCTAAGTAGCGTTTTATAGGATTTTGGGAAACATACCGAAGCCGGTTTCAAATGTAAACGTTACATCTTTTGTTGTTTTACTGTAATTTGTGTTTGTGGTGAAGTATGGCACCTAAATAATTCCGAGATTAGCTGAATAAGAGCGAAAACAAAGTTTGAAGTTTTGGAATGGTTTCGTTAGTTCTGATTTAAGCCACCACGTGCCAAAATATCCTTGTACAGACCCTTGATCATTGTACAAATTAAAAGGCTTGATTTTATTAATTAATACTTAATCAAGCCTTTGAAAGCGTTATAAAACTACCTTGAATAGAGGTAGTTTTATAAAAAACTCGTAATACTTTTACAAGCTTTAATCTATGTTGTTTTGTGAAACATGTTGGAAAAAAAAAACAATAAATAAAAATGCTGTACACCAAACTTTTTTTATTTGTAATAAATTACATCTGAGGACATACTAAGACTACAAAACCGTATATTTAGAATGACTATTTAACAATGATCCAAAACCTAATCCTAGTCCATCAGAATACACTATGATATTATTTTGGATGGGCTTCAAAGCAACGGTATGATTCAGATGGGTAAAGTAGCAGTAACAACTTCATATATCATTTCTTAATTTTATTATGGCTACTTAAAATTGGACATTTAGTTATGGTATCGTCCCCAGTAAAATCTATGGTGATGGTAGGCTGCTCACACTCCAGTCCGGATACATCATGAATCAGCTCAATAGACAGGTAATTGGTGTCAATGATCTCTTTGCTAGCTTTCAGAGTATTGATGGGGGTTGTCCACTATTGACGCGATTTCAACTTCAGTTTCTCCTCGCTGCGCTGCTTACATTTTGTCACTCATGTCACAAACGTAGCTCCGCAGGTCATCATATAGTCTGCAACACCTGAAATGTGACAAAAAACAGCTGAGTATGTTAAGAGAATATTATGTTTGTTGGAACCTTTAGAAAGTAGGAGTTTAATGTTAGAATTAAGTAAAATAATACTTAAATGAAAGAATAAAGGAATAAGAAAAACAATTTAAATTAGATTTCTATTTATTTTAAATTTGATTCAATATTCTCAAACTTATTACAGTTAGGTAACACTTTGGGGAAAGCCTATTTTTCCATTTATTTTGAAAGCTAAGATTAAAGGATTGATATGAAAATAAGTTTTATGTGGGAACAAAGTTTAAATATGTATTTTACAATGAACTAACTGGTTTACTAATAATATTTAGAGCATAGCTATTAGAGACACCATAATATTATGTGTGAAGTTGGGTTTGTAGTGAATGTCCTTTACAGGGGCAAGTGTTTTCGTGCTCGATTTTGCGTCTACAATTTGACAAGCAAAATTAGACATAATTGTAGCTGTAATTTACTAGGACGTCGCTCCGTGTCTGTGTGATGTGGTAGTACGTAAATGATACAACAATAATATGTAAATTAAAACAGAATACTCACCAGGTTCGAAGAATTCAAATTCGCAGTCCAAAAGTTGACAGCTGGAACATGACTTATCGAATGTTACGAGTCATCACAATATAAACAGGCTTACACAACAACTTATCACATTGGTCAAACATTAACATAAGTTCCTATAATAATTTTATTAAAGAAGTTTTTAGGTTAGCTCAATCAAAACACAATTAAAAAAAACAATGTCACGTGTCATATAAACCGCTTAATATAAATGTTCCCTAAAACCAACTATTGTAACGCTGAAAGGGCGCTACTCAACTTAGCTGCATAATAGTCGATAAAAATTAGAGTGGTAAACTACTGAGTCGATGACAGGCGTACCCAGGACGTTAGTCACCGTAAATTGATATCCATTCAGTGTGTTATGGAATACCAATATTATGACATTCTCGATAGCTATCAAAGTTCGATTAACAACCGAAGCTCGTTAGTCACTGGATATCAGAAAGTTACGTAATAGCCCTGCAGATCATTTAAAGATATTTGATAGTCCTGATGAACAGGCTACTCATATCGCTTACGATCCGACCACAGAGTTACTCTTTTGGCGAGAAGGCTTTAGATATATCTACTCAATTTCATTAAAACCTGAATTAAATAAAAGGAATAAAATACAGCGAGTAATTTTGTCGGTAGATACTATCCTTGCGATTGCCGTCGATAGCTGCGGAGGGTACGTACTTACAAATTATTATACCACCATCATCGGCCTATTAATGTTCCCACTGCTGGGACTGCCTCCTCTCTATGAGAGGGAATGGGTTATATAATCCACCACGCGGGCCCGGTGCGGATTGGGGATTTTTGGTTCTAGGACATGCTGGTTTCCTCACGATGTTTTCCTTCACCGTTTTGAGAGCAGCGGTGATGTAATAAATTACACAAAGTAATGCGCCTGCCTGGGTTCGAACCCATGACTTACTGAACGTAAGTCGGGGCCGATTGGAGAATGGATTGTATACTTTGCTGCAAAACAATGAGAGGAGCTCGTGGTTAAAAATAATATCAGCCGCTCGGGTCGATGTCGTGCTTGCCTAAGTTGGTCTGTCGATGGTTGAGCACCCCCCCTACATACCGAGTTTCTTCCGTGCCTCGGAAAGCATGTTAAGTTGTTGGTCCCGGCTGTAATTTGTAGATCTTTGACAGTCGTTACAGGGTAGTCAGTGGCCCAAAAAGTCTGACAACCAGTCTTACCTAAAGGTATCGTATTACCAGTGCTAACTGGGTTGTGTAGGTCAGATAGGCAGTCGCTCAATATAAATGTGTCCGTTTCGATTGCGCGGCCATGATGTTTCTTTTAAAGAAAAATATGCCACGATTTTGTAAAAATTATAAAAGTAGACTCCCAAAACCATAAATTTGTCAAAGCTTTGGTCAAAAAGTTATAAGGGTTTGAACGTGGCTGCGCCATAGAAACGCTCCGAACTGCGTGACCACGGAGATCTATAAAACTAAGCATTACAGAGACCTAAAATTTTGGTAAGCGACAATTTGAATTTGTAAAAAATGAAGAAAATAGAAAAAACGTCCTAGGCTTATATTTTAAGAGCTGTAAAACTAATACGCCATGGCTGCGCCATTGAAACGGTGAAAAACACATTTTCGTTGTTATCTCGCTGAAAAAGCAACGCAGACCTCTCAAGTGACGTAGTGGTAGTGATGCTGCCTTACGATCTTAGGGTCCTGGGTTCGAATCCCGGTAGGAGCAAATGTTTGTGTGATGAGCACGGACATTTGTTTTCGAGTCATGGATGTTTATATGTATAATAAGTATGTATTTACAAACAAAAGGTATATATGAAGTATATCATCTATCTAGTGTCCACGACACAAGCTTTGCTTAGTGTGGCACTAGGTGGCGCTGTGTGTTAATGTCCAGCGATATTTATTTATATATTTTATTTAAGTTTTTATAAAATCCAGATTTGAATTAGACAAAACGGGTAAAAATGCACAAAAATACCCTAGGTTTACATTTCAGGAGCTGTAGAACGGAATCTTAAATACTTACGCCTTGAACATGTCGATAGGGTGACCACGGCTTATTGTTTACGGAAACTACTTGAACAATTTATTACAAAATCGTGGCATATTTTTAAAAAAAAACGTCATGGCCAAAATGGACACTATAAAATATTGGTATTCAGCTGCATCCGGTTGGAATCCGGACTGGAAGTCGACCCCAACGTAGTTGGGAAAAGGCTAGGCAGATGATACCTTTGCTACAAAATATAAGACGCTATACTTACACGTGTGGAACTTTGTCAATATTATTATATTCATAAAATATTTCAGGTTTATTTATTGGAAGACACGTTACTTTATATATAGGGCCCGATACGATGGTTCCGAGATAAAGAAAGTAATCCATAATGTCGGTAACATTACCTCTTTTACCATTGACCCATACTCACAGAAAATATACTTTGCTGAAAAGATGGGTTTGATTAAAAGTGCAGACTTAAACGGGGAGAAAATACGTCCAATTATTAAATCAGAACTAAATCACATCCATCATCTGTCCGTATCAAAGGATTTTATCTACTACAGTGAGTTCCACGACATCACACGGATACCAAAGAATTTACATGGCTTGAAAAATAAAAAAACAAAAATTTTGTTAAATGGTCTGAAATCTATGGCCGCCAACTACAACATTGAAGATGTTATTCAGGAAAATCAGAAATGCGACACGCTGAAGAGTCTGCTACCTGATTCTACAGATGAAAGCCAGCATGTTTCAGATGTTACAGGGTGGTGCCGCCTGTGTCATCATATGTGTAAAATTGACATTTGAATTGATATTATTATTATTATTATCAGCCATTTGTATCTTACTGCAGGACAAAAGCCACCCTTCCCTCCTTCCATTTATCTCTATCTAGTGCTGTTATACGACAATCCTTGTGGAAGGCGTCGAGTTTGTCCCGCCATCTCCTTCTGAATTTATTAAGTGTTATTTCAAATAGATTTTTAATTAATAATTATATTTAAGACTGTTTTTTCGCTTAATGTCCTACTAACATAGCTCCTAAGTACTCGCTACTAACGCACTCATATGCTTTAGTAGCGAGTATTCTTGTTCGAAATAAAGGTTTTTATTGATTGATTACAAGAACCTTTCGGTGAAATTTAAACTTTGAAATGTTTAGGTACTTACAACGAAAGGACATTGGGAAGAAACACCACCTTTCAACGCTTCACCCTTTTCGAATTTGGAATATCAATCTATAGCTTCCAATTCATAGGTGAGCGGTGCTCGTTCATAGGTGAGCGGTTATAAAAATAGCCATCTTCATCTGCAACTTTAACCCTCCTACCGTCATGAAACTAGCTTTATAAAAACACATTTTTGTAGGGGAACATGTCACATTGACAGCTATTTTCAACCGACTTCCAAAAAGAGGAGGTTATCAATTCGTCTGTATTTTTTATTTTTTTTTGTTTTTGTTACCTCAGAACTTCCGACTGGGTGAACCGATTTTAATGATTCTTTTTTTGTTTGAAAGCTGGTGCTTGTCGATTGGTCCCATTTTAATTTGTTGAAGATCTGATGCTGATCTTCCGAGATATACAATGGAACTCTTCAAAAATAGACGGCAAATCTGCAGTAATTGCTGCAATCGCTTGTAGGTTCATTGTTCATACTATATCATGACGTAACATCACGCCTGTATGCTCTGAGGGGGTACCTAGATGTGTACAAAACTCCCAGATTTCGACAATGTTTGTTGCCTCTGAACTTTCGACTGGGTTAACCGATTTTGATGATTGTTTTTTTACTTGAAAGCTGGTGCTTTCCGTGTGGTTCTATTTTAATTTGGTTAAGATCTGACGCTGATCTTCGGAGATATAAATGGATTTTTTCAAAAATACACGGCAAAGCTGCAGTAATTGCTGCAATCGCTTGGTTGTTTATTGTTTATGTAACATAGTGACGTAACATTACGCCTGTATACTTTGAGGGAGTGCGCAGAAGTGTACAATACAGATTTCGACAGTTAGGTATGTTAAGTTCTATTTAATGGGATTCTGGAGAAATAGGCACACCAGAAGGGTTTTAGGAAGAGTACGTTCTTGGAGTGATCCCATTTCAATTTGGTAAAGATCTGATGAAGAACTTCGGAAGATAGGCGACGGGAACTCCTCAATAAATGATAGCAAATGTATTGGGATCGCTGAAATCTCATATCTGTCTATTGTTTACACCAGTTCATAAAAGAAAATTACGCCGGTACGCTGTGAAGGGTAAGTACATGTGAACCACTAAAAAATGAAAAATAAAATCTTTTTTACAAAAAATAAAACCGAGTTCAGAGAAAACAAAAAAGTGAAAAATAACTTTAGCTTCAGAAGTCGGTGACCTTTGTTTGATTGATTTAGTTTTTTTGTCACCAACTTCTGAAGCTAAAGTTATTTTTCACTTTTTTGTTTTCTCTGAAGTCGGTTTTATTTTTTGTTAAAAAGTTTTTATTAGATAATCAGACTGTCATTTTTTTGGTGAACATGGACCTTACTCGTTTATTTATTGAAGATGAAATGTTTTCAAATTGTCAACTCCTACATCCAAACTATTTGTAATACGAGTACATATCTACTAATAAATTATAATAATACATAAGTATTCAAAATTGACAAAAAAAAGGTTTAATAAACAAGTACTTAATCAAAAAATTAATACCTACACAATCAATGAAAAAGTACAAAAGTAATCAGCCTGTATATTGGTGCTCGAATTCGAGACTGGCCGACATTGCGATCTTTAATATTTCAGTACATATAAGTACCTACCTATTTCGTGTACCTTATTTCTCGAGATTCAAACAATATCACCCCGGCCAGTATTTGGCGTTTAAACGTAAAATAGATTTATTTACCTATAGATAAGCTTTGCAAATTCTCTTATTAAGCTAATGGAACGGGTAGAATTGGATTTTATAAAAATAAAAACTTTTTTGCAAAAAATAAAACCGACTTCAAAAAAAACAAAAAAGTGAAAAATAACTTTAGCTTCTGAAGTCGGTGACCTTTGTTTGATTGCTTTAGTTATTTTGTCACCGACTTCAGAAGCTAAAGTTATTTTTCACTTTTTTGTTTTTTTTGAAGTCGGTTTTATTTTTTGCAAAAAAGTTTTTATTTTTCACTTTTTAGTGGTTCACAGGTGCTTGATACATGGAAAGTGCATACCGTTACAATTACAACAAGCCCAAACACGACTATGGTATATTGTCTCATTATGGAGTTCCGTGACTCTTGGCTTCATCATCAGATCTGATGGTACAATGGTTCTTATCAAACGCAAATGCTTCACTTGTTGTAGAAAATACCAAAATCGCAACACGTTTTCAGATAAAATTTGAAGAGTTCCCTCGATTTCGCCAAGATTCCATCATCAGATCCCAATTTGGTGGCTATGGGACCAACTTGGAAGTATACCCTTTCAAACAAAAAAAGAATTTTTCAAATCGGTTCAGGCGTCTTCGAGTAATCGGTGAACATACATAAAAAAAAATATACATACAGTCGAATAGAGAACCTCCTCCTTTTTGGAAGTCGGTTAAAAACAGACTGGTTTACTTTAGAGCCGGCCCCGGCCGAAAATACGGTTTTAAGTCGAAACTTATTCTAATAGCGGCCCCCTATTTTTCCCATAAAGCAATACGCAAAACATTGAAAAAACTATCTCAAAATATAGTAAAAATAACTTTTTAGTGATAACAAAGCTAAAAATAAAAATAATAAACGTCTTACCGTTGTAATATCAATCCCCGGAGCGTGGGTATTCACAGAAAGTAAGCTACTTTAACTAAGAACTTGAAACTTCAACGGCGCCATCGCTACTAGATTCTTAGTGTGCGAAGAACGAGTGACGTAAAGGGATAGTAACGGGTTTTACCTTTAGGGTACTCGAACTAATGTTGCAATTCGAGTGGTAAAAACAAAAATGTGCAGACGGCCGAAAAATGGGCATATTGATGATGTACCTATGGCGTATTTACCTTAGATATGTTGTAGGGATGGTTGTAGGTAGTAGGTACCTACACAGAAGCTGTTAGTGTACTTACAAAAAATAAATAACAGTTGGTACATAAGTATGTTTCTTTTACTAAAAAAACGCAACAATCGCTTATGAGCATGTTATAATATATCAATTCCCAGAAGTACAACTAGTTGGACCAAGGAAAGAACAACTCACTCGAGTTGAACCATTGGTAAAGATATTTCCCCATAGAACAACCAGTTGAACCATGGGTTACTTCTCCGTGGATTCATGGGTCGGGAGCGAAGTAAGTACCTACCTACTTATGAAAATGTTATTATTTTTCCTCCTCTGTATGGGAAGAGACTTGCCTGCAAGGCTCTTTACGTTTAACGGCTTAGAGCAGGTTCAGGTTATTTCAGAATATACAAGAATAATAACTACAGTCCTAGAAACAAAAATCGGAGACATGTGACACCTACCAATCCGCACTGGCCCCGCGTGGTGTATTATATCCCATTCCCTCTCGTTGAGTGGAGGCCGTGTCCCAGCAGTGGGAACATTATAGGCTGATGATGATGATTACATTGCACGCATTTATCTCAGTGTTGGGGGGTATAGACTGTTCGCGTCCGCAGGCTTGACCATCTTAGCCACCAACATAACCACCCTGCCAAGCCTGTGAGTAGCGAAGACCGTTCAGGGGTGGGTGACCAGGCCCCTGTGTTGGTAAATGCACCTGGCAGCAGTAGCAGCAGCAGCAGCAAAAAGCTTGTTCAGCAAACCTTCCATCCAGACGTGTTTATGAGACCTGGGGAGTAATAAACAAATCGGAGCTCGTCCAACTTCTGATAATCAATCTTTGACCCCTGATACAGAGACAAAAACCACACCTATCTGTCCTCCAATGTGGCAAAGAGTTCCTGTCAGCAAAAATCCCAAGAGAAAAAAAATCTCAAACAATCCCGAAACAGTAAAAACATCAAACAACTTCGATGGTCTGTCAATTGACCTTACCGAACCTTATGATACCCGCCACCAATAGTCCTATATGGTATAGAAGACGTCAATAAGCTCACTGAACTAATTGAAACTATTGTTGACATGAACCAGTTTACTCTTAACATTGTCAACCGAAGCCAGTTAAGTATATAAGTTGCTTAGAGATTGAAAGCTATAACAAATTATAAAAGTAGTAAGAGAAAACGGGTTGATCGGTCATCATAAAACCTCACTCCACACAACAAAGTCAGTGCAGGTAACATTCACACTTCAGAGAAAAAACTGCACTCCTGTACCTATGCCTTGAAAACTCCACATTAGTGCACAAAGAGTGTGTAAGGTAGGTACCTGGGCAAGAAACCTGTACTGGATGCTGGGTCGCAATAGCAAGCTATCGATAAATAACAAACTCCTCATTTACAAGTCTATATTAAAACCAACTTGGAATGATTCAGCTCTGGAGCAGTGCAAGTAATTCGAGCATTGCAATATTGCAAAGAATGCAAAACGCAATACCAAGAACAATAGTGCAAGTTCCGTAGTTCACTACTAACTCTGAAATTCTTGCAAAACTAAATATGACCACTGTAAAAGAGGAAATACAGGTCTCTACAGAAAAATACCAAAAGGCAAACGTAGGTACTTGCGGCGAGTCTAATGAAGCGCAGCTGTCAAAAACGTCTTAAGAGAAAAAACATACTGTAGTGGAAAACCCCTGCATAAATACTATGAGTAGCTCTCCTCCCTGACCTGAAAAAACCTCACAAAGTATCTGCTTATAGTATACTAGTGATTGCAGATAAGCACAGAAGAGAAAAAAAAATCTCACTGTGTCACACTAATATTATTCTAGCACTAGCTGACCCACGCAACTTCATCTGCGTCACATAAGAGAGAAAAACGAAAGGGAAAAACATCCTCTTTTTTGCAACATTTTCATTCCTGCTCCGCCCCTAATGGTCGTAGCGTGATGTTATAGCCTAAAGCCTTCCTCGATAAATGGACTATCCAACACAAAAATAATTTGAACCAGGAGTTCCTGAGATTAGCGCGTTCAACCAAACAAACAAACAAACTCCTCTGCTTTATAATATTAGTATAGATATCCTGAAGTAATCTGAAAGCACTCTAAACTGTTAAAGTGTTAAGCTCATAGCACATGTAGGTAGATATTAACACTACACCGGACCAGCACCACTTCTCCTCAAATTAACTACACTCGGTTCCAAAAATAACGAGTCAGTCACATAAACCCGAATATCTCCCGAACTACTTATGCCATCGTAATGCAACGAAGACTGTTCAATTGAGAATTTAATTATACAGATAAAAAATAAAATAAAACTTAGTTGTAGCCACCAGTTGTCTGTCTTCCCTGGCCGTTGTGCATCTTGGTCTGCCATTTCCTGGTCTTCTAAGGTGTGATCCGGTCTCTTGGTACCGCTGGACTACCCGCTGAACAGTCGACAAAGATCAAGACACGCTTCCCGAGCTCAAACAAGCACTGGTGGAGGAATGGGAAGGTATTCCTCAGCAGTGGCTCCGAAATTTGGTGTACAGCATGCCTAATCGCCTGGAAGCTGTCAGAAGAGCTCGTGGAGGCAATACAAAGTATTAAATGAAGAAAGTGATGAAAAACAGCAAAAAAACAATCACAAAAAAAAAATAATCTTAAGAAAAGTATGACTACTTTATTTTTTTTTTAATTTAGAGATTAATATTGTGGGTGCAACTAAGTTTTATCTTATTTTTTATCTGTATAATTAAATTCTCAATTGAATAGTCTTCGTTTCATTACGATGGCATACGTAGTTCGGGAGATATTCGGGTTTATGTGACTGATCTGTTATTTTTAGAACAGAGTGTAGATAGATGATCTGAAGTCTTTTTATAAAAGTCCATCACGGTGGACTTTTATAAAAAGACTCACACAACATATCTCCCTCTCACTCGCACACTCACTCCAACACACACACACACTCACACACACACATACACAAACATACTTGAACAGGCTTCTGGATGATATCCCAATCCTTCCCGTTTCCTTCCTACTTTAAATTTGCCGCCATTTTGCACTCGCTGTGAGTGCGACAAGGACAACGCATCGCTCCCGCCATCTTACGGCGTGCAGTCGAAACATCAGTTCGAACTCAACCAAAAAGCCGGCCGGCAAGAAAATCCGCGCGCGCGCGGTTAAATCACCAAAATATCGTGAAATACGACTGCTAGTGATACAGTGTGGTGATCTCCTGGTTCCCAGCGTCCTGTGAGTACCTGACCTTTCAATTTATATCCTTTAGCCTGTTTCTGAGTAGAAAACTTCAAAAAGCGTGCTTGGCTTCACGTGATACTCAATCATATTTGTGGTCCTTCGAGCCGGATACCTGTAGATTACAGTTTTTTCAGGCATTCTCAGGTTCAATTTCAATCAAAAACTCTGAGAATTGCTAGATTTTCGCATTTTAAAAGTATTATCCTACAAAATTGTGTTGGTCATACTCGACAGTATAAGTTACGCGGATTCAGTTGTCATCTTAATTTTAGTCGGGTTATATCTCAATAATTCACGTAATTTACGTAATTTATTGTTTGTAATCTTATTATCTATAACTATTCACGGTATTTATACACTAACAAACATTATTACAATACTATTTCACCTAATGATACTGATTTACACCTAATAAATCTCAACATAGGTTCGTATTTCATACTTTCTAACATTATTTTACGTAGGTACGAGTACCTACTTACAAAACAAAATGGAGGAGGGTAAACTTAAACTTCTTCAATCTCAACGCGAATATGTTTATCGTGATATTCAAATCCTTTACGACTTATCAAAATCTATGATTCAAGATCGTTCAAAGGTATCGTCGTTCAAGGCGAGATATACTCGAATTCATTCAATTCGCGAAGAATTTGTTGCGGTATGTAGTAAAATACAAACTTTGGAGTTAGCCACGAAACCTGATGCACAAGTGTGTCAAAAGTCTTTGAGTTCGTTTGATGATTTGTACTATGCCGTAATCAGTGCAGCGGCTGACTTGCAGATCACTGATACGAGCGGGAACGTCGACGGGACGTCGTCGCGGGGGACGACGCCGTCCGCGCGGGCGGGGGCGTCGGACTTCATTAACGCGCGGCTACCTAAACTTGAGTTACCTAAATTCGATAGTAAAATAGAAAACTGGCAAACATTTTATGATATTTACACCACTTTAATTCATGATAATAATTCAATTTCGCAAATAGAGAAATTTCATTATTTAGCGTCTTGTTTACAAGGCCCGGCTTTGTCTATTGTTAAAGGGCTTCCGATGACTGCTGATAATTACGAAGTAGTTTTTAATAGTTTGATCGAACGTTATCAAAACAAGCGTATTATAGCTTTAACATATCGCTCACCTAGCAGTATAATGACACATCTACTTTTTTCTTATTTTACAGAAATCAGGATCAAAGATTTTACAAATGTTTGAAACGAATTTATGAGTTCATTTTACATTTTGTCATGGATTTTATGGTTTTAGCAACTAGTATAGTCCTTAGTTGATACTTAGGGATAAAACAATCTACTTCAGGTTTCCAGGAGTTACTTCATAACAGTCAAAAAAGAAGAAGAGCCATGCAATTGTGCCGTTATACTTTTAACAACTTCCAAAAATGTCATATATGCCCCCAAAACCATAATTATACAGGATGTGAAAACCAAGAAATAAAAACAATTGGTTAATAGAAAATAAAAGTTTTTATTTGAAACTAACATACATGAAAAAGTTTTACTAAAATATTATTATAACCTATATTTGGCTCATAATCTTTGATGAAATAGTCTTCATTAAACTATAACAAATAAAATAAAGTATAATCACGTAACTTCTCTTAATTGTAAAGGTAAGTAATCATCATAAATTTTCAAAATTGTGATGAGATACTCTCTGTTCTAAAAACAAAACTTAAAAGCTTGGCAGTTTAAGTTTAGATAAAGGTACGACAATGAAATCCAGATTAAAATCAGGTTTTACCTAATTACTCCGAAATTTAAAGGTTTAAATACCTACGTAAAGCTTTTAAACGCGAGTATTCTATGCGTAAATAGTTCCGAGGTCCTCCATGGTCTCAGCCATGACCGTCGGCAAACCGAAGGCGAGTGATGTACTCGACATTAACGCTGATGCCTAAACCTCTCCAGTCCAGAACCTTGAAGACAGCCAGGGTTTCCAGTGCAACAGTTTCGGAGACACGACGTCTCCCTGTCTTACTCCTCGATGTAGAAGGATTGGTTCTGAGACTCGGTCCTGAAGTCGGACTGACATGTTGGTGTTTTTGTACAAACACTTCAACACCTCGATGCACCGGTACCTAGTCGTTTTGGCACGGTTGGAGAGACTGCAGTATAGCTCAAGCCTAGAAAGCTTTCTCGTAGTCCACAAACGCTAAACAGAGAACGCTTGACAAGTTATACTCTTCGGTCTGCTGTATAACCCGCCGCAGCGTATGTATGTGGTCCACGGCGCTAAAGCCTTTTCGGAAACCGGGTTGTCCGGGTGGCTGCAAATCGTCAAACTTGCGCGCGAGACGATTCGTGATGACTCTTGAAAACAACTTGAAGACATGGCTTAAAAGTGAGATGCGCCTGTAATTCTTCAACCGGGCATTGTCACCCTTCTTTAAGAAGAGTACCACCACACCCCTGCACCATGCCTTTGGCGTTTTCCCCTCGTGTATGACGGAATTAAACAGCTTCCGAAGGGCCTTCAGTACCGGTTTTCCACCCGCCTTCAAGAGTTCGGCCGTAATTCAGTCATCACCCGGTGACTTGTTGTTTTTTAGATGTTTCGGAGCCACTTTAATCTCGTACAGGCTGACGTCTGGGATGTCTTCGGCATAGTTCCAGGTCAGCCTAGCTCTTGGCTTGTTTGCTAGTTTGACAACGGGTTTACTAGTTGACTTATACAACTTTCCATAGAAACTCTCAATCTCCTTCAGTAGCTCCGGTTTGGCGGATAAGATCCTGAGACTGCAGAATCATCTCAAGCCGCTCCTTCATGAGCGTGTGATGGGAGAACCTCTTTTTTCTGATCTGTACGACGTGTCTTGAAGATCTTAGACCCGGTCGTATAGTTTCCACGAACCCATCGTTGTATTCGTCCACTGAGCTGCCTAGGCACTCGTAACGATTCTGAAGTTCAAGCTGAAAGCTCTCGGGGTTTTGGACTTGGATTTCTGCTGGCCGGAGCATAGACTTCATCAGTCAAGACCTTTCTAGCTTGATACTGACGTTCAATGTGCCTCTTACCATACGGTGATCGTTCCCAGTTTTCACCGAATTGATCACAGAGATATCATTGAACATTTGCTTCTTGGTTGACATGATGAAGTCAATCTCGTTTTTTGTTGCGTCATCGGTGCTCTACCAGGTCCACTTCCTGTGCACACGGTCCATGTTCACCGAAAACGGACTGATTATGACGGACTGATTATCTAAAAACAGATGTTTAAAACACGTTTTTGTATGGAAACATGTGGCTATGACAGCTGTTTTTAGATAATCAGACCGTTATCTTTTCGGTAAACATGGACCTAAGTAGGTATATCAAACGTCTTATTTGTTTTTCTAAAATGTAAAGTGAAATTTAAACTTATGATAAGCACAAAGATTAGGGAGCAGGTCGGCCCACTCTAAAACTGCTACTTTAAGCTTCTAACGCCTTTTAAACATTTATAATGATTACTTAGACCGAGTCTTATAGTAAGCTAACCTGCCTTCTAACCCAAATATAAAAACACTAATCAAACTCACGACATAAGCGTACCAATAAGATTTACGTAATCTTATTGAAACGGCACCATGTAAATTATATTAAGTAAGTAAAATGGCGATGTCACATTTCTCAAATGTGCCATTATTCTACTTATTTATTAAGTTAATAAAATGTCATATTTGCCACTTACGCCAGCACAGTTTTAGATTCGGTTGCACATCGCGGAGAGCCCCGGCACAACTGTCAAATAAGCCGTTGTTATACGCGGAAGCGGCGGGAACATACCAAGTGCTACAATGACACTAAACGCCCTCTCTCGACAAATAGGAAAACCAACACCGTGCCGTTTTACCGCTTTATAAATTATCCACTTTTAAACACTTAGGCCGTAAAAACTCAATTTCGCTTTTTTTGCAGATGTGCCATTATACTGCTAGGTGAGCGATATCTAGACAAATTCTTCAACCAGCCAGTTTTAAAATCGGGTAACTTCCAAGATTTACAAACATTGACAAACGTTATTTATGAGGCATACCATGCACTCCAAGGTTTAAAAATTGAAAATTTAGGTGATTTTATCTTATTCTGTTTAACTTCGCGCGCCCTGGACTCGGACACGCGTAATCGATTCGAATCTCAGAAAAACATTTCACAAATACCTACTTTTTGTGAATTGTTAAAGTTTCTTCAAGATTATGTTAAAATCTTAGAAACTACTCATTTATCTTCTAAATCTAATATCAATAACAATCCTAACCCTCGTAACCTTGAAGGGAAAAAGCATTCGCCCGCGTCTAGTAGGCAAAATAGCAGCGGATCAAAACGCTCATCTTATCTCGCAAAATCTATCCCACCTGCAAATGTGGCTTGTGCTCATTGCAGTGAAGCGCACTTGATTTATCGGTGCCCTACCTTTCAATCCTTAGATTCTCGTGCTCGACTCGTGTCAGTACAAGGTAAAAACAACATGTGTACTAATTGTTTACGTACAAATCACGTCATAGACAAATGCGTATCTAAAATGTCTTGTACTGTGTGTGGATTACGTCATCATACCCTATTGCATATTGACCCAGCGCCATCCAGCGCCAGCGCAACCACTGGAGCGAACGTTACAGCTCATTCTCACGCCGCCGTTCCCAAACGCGATATGGTTTTACTAGGGACATGTCAGGCGCGCGCGTTCAACACCGCCGCCGGCACTCAATGTACCGTGCGTGCACTCGTGGACAGTGGGGCGCAGGATTGTTTTATCACCGCTGCGTGCGCGCGAACTCTCGGGTTAAAACTCCGCCGGTGTAATCTTCGTATAGCCGGACTAGGACAAAACTCAGTCACACAAGTAAAGGGGGTGACGGAATGCACTATACGACCTATACATGGCGATGCTCCACAGTTTAACATCAAGCCAGTCGTATTAGATAACATTACTGCTCTAATACCTAGCGTTAAAGTACCATCAGTCGTTCGAGAACGTTGCAACCATCTAGTGTTAGCCGATCGCGACTATGATGTTCCCGCCAAAATCGATTTGTTAATTGGGGCGGAGCTATTCCATGAAATTTATGATGGTCAACGTATCAATCTGGGGCCCGGTTTACCTACCGCTCTGCATAGCGTTTTTGGGTGGATTCTATCAGGGGCAGTAAACTTTAATTCTGCACCTTTAAACACCGCGTGCTCTTTAGTGGCCACCACGTTTAAATTAGATGAACAAATTCAAAAATTTTGGGAAGTGGAGGAACCACCACGCGCTGTCATCACCGTACCCGAGAATGATTCCTGTGATCGCATGTATACTGATTTAACTTATCGCGAACCTAACGGACGATACGTCGTACCTATCCTCTTAAAGGATGGCGAGCGTTCTTTGGGTGAATCTTACAATAGTACGTTGTCGCGTTTGACTCATCTTGAAAAGAGACTTAATCGTCAGACTCAACTCAAATCCGATTATGTCAATTTTATGCGCGAGTATGAGAATTTAAATCATATGTATTCCGTACCTAACTCTGCGGTACCTACTCTCAATCGTTATCTTATCCCTCACAGTTGCGTCATTCGCCCGGAGAGCACGACCACTAAATTGAGAGAAGTTTTCGATGCTAGTTCTAAAACTGCTAACGGTCTATCTTTAAATGACATTGTGTTCACTGGCCCTAAGCTTCAAGTGGATATTGTAGATATCATCACCGGTTTCAGATTACACACAGTAGTTTTAACTTGTGACATCTCAAAGATGTATAGAGGAATATTGATTAGACCGGAGGATCGGAACTTACAACACATACTATGGCGAGAATCTCCTAGTGATCCAGTTAAAGAGTACGAACTCGCGACTGTCACCTACGGAGTTAGTAGTTCACCTTATCTGGCCATCCGTACCCTCCACCAATTAGCAGCCGATCATGGCGCCGCGTATCCACGCGCAGCTGAAGCTCTTCTTCACGACACATATGTCGATGATATTACGACCGGCGCGCCATCTGTACGCGAAGCCATAGAACTAAAAAATCAACTAGTCAGTTTATTAGGCTGTGCTCAACTTGAGCTCCGAAAATGGAGTAGCAATTCACAATCCTTTCTTAAAACTTTGCCTGTAGATCATTGTCAAACACATAAACTTTTCTCTGAAGAAAGTGATAAAGCAACGTTAAAAATCTTAGGAGTCCAATATGATCCTGTGAGTGACAATTTCAGTTACTCACAGTCCCCAATCGAGGACAATAAATGTACTAAGCGTTCCATCTTATCTAGCATCGCGCGTATTTTCGATCCTCTTGGGTGGCTCACACCTTTTATCTTAAAAGCCAAATTGCTCCTTCAAGATTTGTGGCGTCTTAATCTTTCATGGGACGAACCTGTGCCCAGAGATGTAGCTCTAGAATGGCAAGGTTTTATAGCGGATCTTCATAACTTAAACCTAATAGAAATCCCTCGTAAGATTATACCTTCTCAGTCTAAGGAATTTCAACTCATCGGTTTCTGTGATGGATCCACAAAAGCATATGGATGTTGTGTTTATCTTCGCGTCGTTACCTCTCACGACGTACAAGTTTATCTTTTAATTGCTAAGTCCAAAGTAGCACCTCTAAAAGTGTTGACTGTCAACCGCTTAGAGCTTTGCAGTGCTGTTTTACTTTCCAAAGTAATCAATCGCATTCATTCTTTGCTTAGTCCAAAAATCATCTTGAATAAATCTATCTTGTTCACAGACAGCTCGACTGTATTGTCATGGTTGAACACTGAACCACACAAGCTTAAGACCTTCGTTGCCCACAGAGTGGTCCTTATTAGCGACAGTCCTGTGCCAAATGAGTGGCGACATGTGTCCACCCATGACAACCCAGCCGACATCTGTAGTCGTGGCTTATCATGCTTATCTTTATCTTCTTCTCACCTTTGGTGGTCTGGTCCTCAGTGGCTGTCCAACGAACTCTGCAACTGGCCTGTTTCAGCAGTTGAAGTGTCCGATAATGTGCCAGAACTTAAGCCCACATCACGCGCGTGTCACACTAGTGTGATACGTGAAGCTGGTTTGCTTGATTCCATCATGGAACGCCACTCCTCTCTTTCTCGAGTGGAAAGAGTGGTTGCATGGATCTATCGTTTCATCAACAACGCGAAAGCAAAACGTTCTGAGCGTAACTTATTACCTTATCTGACAACCACTGAATTAACCCAATCTTTAGATTATTTAACAAAACATGTTCAACATCAAAGTTTTAATGATGTCACATATCTAATAGCTTCCAAGAAAGTTTTACCCAAACATTTATCTAAACTATCTCCTTTTCTTGACACTCGCGGAATCCTGCGAGTGGGGGGACGCCTCAAGAACGCGTCATTACCAGGTCACGTCAAACATCCATACCTCTTACCTAAGATTTCTCGATTGAGTACTCTTCTTGTCGATCACTATCATACAACATATCTTCATTGTGGGCCTCGCCTACTCCAATCTTTAATCATTCGTCGATTTTGGATACTCGGCATTAGAAATCTTATCAGATCGCGGTTATCTAAGTGCGTGACCTGTTTTAAAATCAAACCTGTTCCACTTCAACCTTTACAAGGTGACCTTCCATCTTCCCGACTACAACCGGGTCATTGTTTTCAAACAATCGGCATCGACTTCGGAGGTCCGTTCTTGATAAAAGAAAGTAGACGTCGTAACGCTAAAACTTACAAAGCGTATCTTTGCCTCATAGTCTGCCACGCGACCAAGGCCGTGTTAAAGTTATCTGCAGTAATTTTATCTATGGTTGTAATATGCCTCACTGTATGCTGTCATTGTCAAACTGTTGTCTATGTTTTTTTTCTTCTCTCTCCATGATGGCTGTCGAGTAGCGTTCATAATTTCCTTCCTAATTCTGTACACTTAAATGTTAATATCTAAATCGTATTTGCCGACTCTATTGTGAAGAATAAAGTTGTCAAATCAATCAGTGTGTTTTTATCTACGTGGACTCATCCCGCCTCTCAAATCAAGACAGGTTATGGGCCCAGCCGAAAAAGTCCACGTGCTTGCAAAATCTAAGTAAGGAAAACACTGATTGATTGTATTCTTCGGTTGGTTCTGTACGCGCTAGGCTGCATCACAAATGGCGGATTCTGAAGACACGCCGCAAGTTGGCAATAATAAAAATGCCGCTAGCTGCCATGCTGCCGCCCGTCGTTCGTCGACTTCAGGTGATGCCGAGCCCGCTGCATCAGGTAATTACGGCAATATTCCGCAAGTTGGATTTTCGGGAACGTCATTTGAAAAATTGGAAGGTTCCAATAACTTTCACGCATGGAAATTTGCGATGAAAATGTCATTAAAGTTGGAAGGACTTTGGCCATGTATTCAAGGTACGAACTTAGATCCCTTACGCGATGAACGTGCGTTGGCCCGTATTTGCTTAAGTGTGAAGCCCTCATGTTACCAATATGTAAGAGAAGCAGGTAATGCAAAAGCTGCCTGGGAGTCGTTGGCTTCCGTGTTTGAAAGCAGGGGTCTTTACAGAAGGGTATTATTGCTGAGACAACTTCACAGAGCTGAATTAGGAAACTCAATGAGCGAGTACATTGACTCTATAATGTCATTGGTACATCAGCTAGCTGATATAGGCAAGAATATTGAAGATGGTGAAGTTGCCGAAATATTACTAAGTGGACTTACAGATAGATACGATGCGCTGGTGTCTAATATGGAAACTACATGCCTAGCGGGCGGTATATCAAGCGAATTTGTTCGCACACGTCTCCTTCAAGAGGAATCCAGGAAAACTGTTGGTGATTCTTCCGCATTTATTGTGAAAAATGACCCCCCAAGAAAGATCATCACCTGTCATTACTGTAGAAAACCTGGTCATATTAAAGCAAAATGCTTTAAATTGAAACGCGATAAGAAAATGAAGGATAACAGAAGTGGCGAGCAAACATTTTTGGCTTTTTTTACTCAAGATACTGATAATGATTCAAGCTGGTATGTCGACAGTGGGTGCTCTACACACATGTGCAACAATATAAACCTATTTAAAAACTTTAGAAGTGCTAATAATAGTGTTAAGATTGCTAATAACAATAAGTTAAAATGTATGGGAATAGGTGATGTCCCTTTGAGCACCAATACTATGGTAAGACAAATAAACAATGTTATGTATGTTCCACAGCTTTCGGCAAACCTTATTTCTGTAAGTAGATTAACACACCAGGGGTTTACAGTTTGTTTTAATGGAGAGGGTTGTTCTATTTATGGTAAAAACAGTAAAAGTACTGGTAAATTGGTAGCTACAGCTTCTCTTTTTAATGGGATTTATAAACTGGATATTAAAGTAAATAGGGATGACAAAGTAAAGTTCTCGCAGGAAGTGTGCTCTTCTATGTCCCTGGGTATTGGACAGGGATCACAGAGTGCTAATGTAGCTGCTGTTACTGCGCCTATTGATATTTGGCACAGAAGACTTGGGCATTTGAATTTCCAATCGTTATCTGCTCTAAAAAATGGTGTTGCAACTGGTATTCTGTTTCAGGAAAATGAGAAACAGGTCCTTGACGAGTGCGTGCCGTGCCTTGAAGGGAAATTAGCTGCTAAGAAGTTTCCGTCTTCGGAGGGGGAGCGTACTTGCGAGCCATTGCAGATAATTTGTTCGGATGTGTGTGGCCCATTTCAAGTAAGCAGCCATGGTGGTGCGAGATACTTCGTTAGTTACACAGATGATTTCTCGAAGAAGTCTTTTGGATATTTACTGAAAAATAAATCGGAGGTAATGTCGACATTTATTGTTTTTAAGTCGATGGTGGAGAAGCAATTAGGGAAACCAATTAAAGTTTTGCGTTCAGACAATGGGGGTGAGTATACCAGTTCTGCGTTTGCAGCATATTTAAGTAAGGAAGGCATCATTCACCAGATGACAGTGCCATACTGTCCACAGCAAAATGGTGTGGCAGAACGCCTTAACAGGACTTTAGTTGAGAAGGTGAGGTGCATGTTGCATGCAGCAGGTTTGCCTCCTACCTATTGGGGTGAAGCGTTAATGACCGCTATTTATCTCAAGAATAGGAGTCCTACATCTGCACTCAAAGGACGAACACCTGAAGAGGCGTGGACCGGGTCAAGGCCAGACCTTAGTCACCTCCATGTGTTCGGATGCATAGCATTTTCACTAGTTCCAGGTCAGCTGAGGCGAAAACTTGATGCTAAAAGTAAAAGATATGTGTTTGTTGGTTACTCTGAGACCGTTAAAGGTTTTAGACTCATTGATCCCCAGAACCCTAAGAAAGTTATTTTATCCAGAAATGTAGCGTTTATAGAGAATAAGTTTTTAAGGAATTTTATTAACTTTTATAATAATGATAATGATTTTATATCTTATGAATTGGATAATAATAATGAATTTAATAATTTCAAAAGTGGACCGAGTTCTAGCCAAATGATTGAGCTGAATTCTAGTCATATCAATTCTAGTAATACAAATAATGAATTTAATAATTTCAATAGTGGACCGAGTTCTAGCCAAATGATTGAGCTGAATTCTAGTCATATCAATTCTAGTAATACAAATAATGATTCGATGGTTTCAGAAAATAAGGAGGAGTTCTACTCTCCATGCAGTATGCGCGAATCGAGCTCGGCCTCGTCACCGACAGGCGAAGCTGCAAGCGAGCGCGAGTCACTGCGAGGGGGCGCTGGTGTGCTCGTTGCCGATGCTAGTGTACCCGACACTGGCGCTGATGCACTCGACGCTGGCGCTGATGTGTTCGAGGAGCGCATCACAAGTGAGATGCGTGGGGTGCCCTCTGTGAGGGAAGCCTCACCAGTGCAGGTAGACGCGCGGCCGGTTCGTAGTACGCGTGGTAAACCACCACCAAGGTATGGTGATTATGATTTAGATTTCAATTCCGATATATCAATGCTGGTACAGGATTTGGATGAGCCTGTGTCATACATGCAAGCTATAGGTTGTGCAGACAGTCATGAATGGCAAACTGCCATGCAATCGGAATACAATTCACTTATCAATAATAATGTATGGAAGTTAGTGGATAGGCCTCCTGATTGTAATGTTATAAAATGTAAGTGGGTATATAAGAAAAAGCATGATGCCTCAGGCAACTTTAATAAGTATAAGGCTCGATTAGTTGCCAGGGGTTTTACTCAAATTCAGGGGGTTGACTATAATGACACATTCTCACCTGTAGTACGTCATTCTACTATGAGAATACTGTTCTCTTTAGCTAATGAATTAGATCTGAACATAGATCATATAGACGTAACCACTGCTTTTCTAAATGGTGACCTTACAGAAACCATTTATATGGAACAGCCTCCAGGATTTGAGAATAACAAAAATAAGGTTTGTTTATTGTTAAAAGGAATTTATGGCCTTAAGCAAGCCAGTAGAATTTGGAACTCAAAGGTAAACACTCTTTTATGTGATAACGGATACATCCAAAGTAAATGTGAGCCTTGTGTTTATATAAATAAGTCAGGAAAGGAATTAACTATAATTGCTCTTTATGTAGATGACTTTTATATATTTTACAGCTCTAAGACTAATAAGTTGTTGCCTATTTTGGAAAGTAATTTTAATGTTAAGAATTTAGGAGTTCTAAAAAGCTGTTTAGGCATACATGTGACACGTGATCGAGCAAAAGGTATTTTAAAGCTTGACCAGTCTGAATATATTAAGAAATTGCTCTATCTCTATGGTATGCAAAATTGTAAGACAGTGTCCACACCAATGCCGGTTAATTGTAAATTAGTTAAAGCTAATGATAACAGTTTATGTGATAATGAAACACATAATTATAGACGTTTGATGGGTCATCTTATGTATTTGTGTGTTTCAACACGGCCTGACATTTCTTTCTCGTGTAGTCAGCTTAGCCAGTTCAATAGTAGCTTTGATAAGAGTCATTGGCAAGCAGCTAAACGTATATTACGTTATTTAGCGGGGACAATTAACTACTGTTTAATTTTTGTTAAAAGTGGAAAATTGAATTTGTCTGCTTTTACTGATGCTGATTGGGCTAATGACGTCACTGACCGTAAGTCATATACGGGGTATATTATAAAGCTAGGTAATCACACCATCAACTGGGAATCACGAAAACAAAGGTGTGTGGCATTGTCAAGTACTGAAGCGGAGTACATAGCTATAAGCGATGTCTGCAAGGATATCTGTTTTATAAGAAACTTTTTATCAGAAATTATCCCTGATGTACCTTATGCTGTAGTGTACAACGATAATCAAAGTGCTCAAAGGTTACTTGAAGTCAGGGAATACTGTCACAAGCGTACAAAACACATAGATTTAAGGTACCATTATGTGAAAGATCTTGTGAAAAACAATGTCGTTTGTGTTAAATATCTGGAAACTAATAGGATGATTGCAGACATCTTAACAAAAGCTCTTGGTACTGTAAAGCACGGTCTATTTACTAAGAATATGAATGTTTATTAATGATTGTGTGTTTAGTCGGTGTTTCTGTTTTAATGTAATGTATTGTAATTTACTTATGTGAGGCACATTAAGGGGAAGTGTTAAAGTTATCTGCAGTAATTTTATCTATGGTTGTAATATGCCTCACTGTATGCTGTCATTGTCAAACTGTTGTCTATGTTTTTTTTCTTCTCTCTCCATGATGGCTGTCGAGTAGCGTTCATAATTTCCTTCCTAATTCTGTACACTTAAATGTTAATATCTAAATCGTATTTGCCGACTCTATTGTGAAGAATAAAGTTGTCAAATCAATCAGTGTGTTTTTATCTACGTGGACTCATCCCGCCTCTCAAATCAAGACAGGCCGTTCATCTCGAGCTGGTTACTGAGCTCACATCTGAAGCTTTCATAGCGGCCTTAGATCGTTTCGTATCGCGGAGAGGACTTTGTCACTCCATAGTCACAGATGGTGGTACTAACTTCGTGGGTGCCAGACGTTACTTGTCGGAAGTTAGCGAAATGCTCCACCGCGAAAGCGACAGCATTTCCAGTCACCTCGCTTCTCGAGGAATCATGTGGAAGATCAATCCTCCTTCCGGTCCTCATTTCGGAGGTATTTTCGAGAGCGGTATAAAATCGACAAAATACCACCTCAAACGTATTATCGGATCCCAAATTCTTACCTTTGAAGAATTTTATACTATCTTAACGAAGGTGGAAGCCATGTTAAACTCTAGACCCTTAGTAGAACTATCTTCTGATCCCGGCGAGGTTGACGCTCTTACAGCTGGTCACTTCCTCATCGGTCGACCTTTAGTATCTCTGCCTGAACCGGTGTATACCGAAAACGAGACATTACGTACTCGTTGGCAGCTATTACAGCGCCTATCACAGAGCTTTTGGCGCACTTGGCAAAGGGACTATTTGCATACCTTACAACAGCGAATGAAATGGTTCAAACACGGCAACCGTCAGCCAAAACTGAACGATCTTGTAACCATTTATGAACCCAACTTACCTGCTAACGAATGGAGGTTGGGTCGCGTTGTAAAACTCCATCCAGGTAAAGACGACATAACTCGTGTTGTGACAGTCAAAACCTCTAAAGGCTTACTTGTAAGACCTGCTGTCAAAATTTGTCCTCTTCCTATAGAACAAAGTAATTAATTTATCTTCTTACATATATTAACGCACATAAAACACTTAAACATTATATAGTTTAGTTTAGTTTATAGTTTTATTATCTTGTATATGTATATCAAAATTATATCTTACACTTTAACTTATTTTGTTCTTATCAGCTTATCTTTAAACTTAGAATTTTAACAACGTGATGACAAATGAATCTGCGAAAGCCGTAAGTCTCGAACTTCATCTATCTTATCTTATGAAATCCCCGGTTGATTTCAAGTGGGGGGATATGAACAGGCTTCTGGATGATATCCCAATCCTTCCCGTTTCCTTCCTACTTTAAATTTGCCGCCATTTTGCACTCGCTGTGAGTGCGACAAGGACAACGCATCGCTCCCGCCATCTTACGGCGTGCAGTCGAAACATCAGTTCGAACTCAACCAAAAAGCCGGCCGGCAAGAAAATCCGCGCGCGCGCGGTTAAATCACCAAAATATCGTGAAATACGACTGCTAGTGATACAGTGTGGTGATCTCCTGGTTCCCAGCGTCCTGTGAGTACCTGACCTTTCAATTTATATCCTTTAGCCTGTTTCTGAGTAGAAAACTTCAAAAAGCGTGCTTGGCTTCACGTGATACTCAATCAATACTCATGCGTACACACGCTTATACAATTTATCGTACTTTTATAGCTTTGTTTTTTATTTTTTTCTCTTTTTGTTAATTGCTAATTTATTTTGTATCTCTAAAATGTAAGGGAAGAGCGGAGCCTTCAACTACAGGTATTTTTTATGCCTAAATGGAGACTCCTTGACATGCAATGTAACCCAAATTTATATGTAATAAACTTATTTTATTTTAACTTATTTTATGGTATTAACAAATGATGTGTTGCCAATTTTGTTCAGTTAGTTAGTTTGAAACTAATCACAAAAAAATGTAAACAATATGAGTAAGAATCTATTGATGGTGGCTTCTATTTTTGGACAATATCCATGACTCGGAAACAAATGTCCGTGCTCATCACACAAACATTTACTCCTACCGGGATTCGAGCCCAGGACCCTATGAACGTAAGGCAGCCTCACTACCACTACTCCATTAGAGTCGTCAATGAACGTGCTGAAACTCTAATAAATTACTTGCTTATCTTCTTCGGTTTTTAGATTTTCTGAAGGGAAATCCAATTATCTTGATACATTTGTACTTGTAACTTCACAATAGACAGCTGTATAGGTATTTTTTATCACGGTTAGTCTTAATGAAATAAAAGTAAAAAGTAATTCCTCGGGAATTGCTGTATTCCTATTGCCTTCAAATATATAGACATTTATCAGTTCTCAGGGAAAACCAATTAAATGGGTGACCTTGACTCAAATGATTGAAAATTTCATCACAAAGCAATAACTTTTTAAACCTCAATAGACATCACAACATTTTATCAAAGTACTGATGCTATGAAGTAATAATAACACTATAATACTACAAATGGTATTTTTAACCCCATAAACTTTGTAATCAAGATATCTCCGTTTGCATTTTTTATGATTTAATTGGTTTTCGTTGTTGGGCGGCAAATATGAGTGAAATTCAAAACTGCTGATCTTCTTCAGCTTGGCTACAAATAGCAAATGCCTGCCTTCCACTTCAAAAACAAACTTGGAGTAGCGAACAACTCAAGAATACAGGGCACTCAGACATCATATGGCCGTTTGAGCATTACATAAATCGCAGTGGATCATTAAGTGATAGTTAACCAGTTCTGTCAGATTTGTTTTAAAAAGTTGTATTTCTGTAATTGATGGTGCAGGTTTTAGTATGGACCGAGTGAACACCTGTCCTGGATCATCTGTACCTTTGTTACATAGGATATCAAAGTTCCATAACTCTTCGTTAAACTTCGTCATTCTTCTTCATACACGAAGATGTAGGGAACTCGGTTATTAGCTAGTGGATAAGACTTTTTTGCACCTCAAACCGAGTCAGTGAACAGTACAGTTAGTACCTTAATCGTCCAGTCATTTTCTATTTTCACGGCTGATTGCATACATTTTGCTGAAATCTTTTTAACAGTAACCAGCCCACAAATCATCAATGGTCAAAAGCCATCTTAAACAACCTGCACGGCACTTCATGAAGTCTTTCACTGGTAAAGAAAGAAAAAATTTCAACAGAACTTCGGTAGGTAGAGACTGAATATTAATGCCAGTTAATTCGCTCGAGCCTGACATTTTTATTGCTCGTATTGCTTTGGCGATTGGCTCCTGCATGGATTATTCGGTGATCGGTCATTTATATAGTTTCAATATTCATATTCAACAATTTATTATTGTTTTGATTTTGACAATAAGATACATAATGTTTTGTGTTTATCTGTCAATGTCAGTCATTAATTGCACAGATGCAAAAATATGCGGTAGAGTTGTCACCCCAATTGCCACGCACATTGGTAAAAGCCCTAGGGTACCTCGCCAAATTCAAATCTCGATTCGCGCAAGTAACACGTACTGTAGATTAACGTAATGTAGTATTAGTAATCAAATAAATTAAACATGTTATACATTTTTATACAAATACCCTCGTCACAAAATCGACTGAATGTCAAGAGCGAAAAAAATTAGTGTTGTCCCACATAGTGTCCTCACGTAGTGCTATGTATGTTTCACAGATTAGATATTAGTAGCTAGCTACAGATGCGACAGTGACTTTTCGGTAGAGTTTCTCAAGAGTCTGTTTTGGCGCTGTTGTAGCCATCGGGGTTTTGACAGAAGCATACGGTTAAATAGTTATGTATGTAAGTGTAGCGTGTGGGTGTGTAGTGTGTATGTATGTGAGTGATAGTGATTGCAAGAATCGTGTTATCGATAACTAGTGATGTTCTATTATATCGACTATTTCATTTCATTTCATACTTTAATGGCGCCTTCATATAGTTGATTTATTTTTGAGGTTCAGGTAATCATAATAAAATAAAAATGATAATTTATAGGTTTATATATATATACTTTATTTTCTGACCGGGCTCTATTGAGCCCGGCCAGAAAAAAAAAGAAAAAGAAAAATTATTATTTTATTCTCGTTTTTGAACCTCTTCTATTTTGAAAACATATTTTTAATAAAAATTTGATGACGTCAATCCATAAAGAATGATGTAGTGAGTCTTCTTTACAGCTCGTCTTAATTTTCTCCTTTTTCCACCACCAGGATAGCCATTAACACTGTCAAAAAGTTCATCAAAAAATTCAACAACTTCAGCTGTTATGGCCATTGTAGCTCCAGAATCTAGACCATGTAATTTATCTGCAAATAAGAATAATGAACACATTAGTAAACAAATACCAGTTTTGTAGAAATGGAGACACTTTGTATATGAGACGTTACGTTGCTGGAGTGTTAATTAAAGCCCTCGCAATTGCCACAACAACTAAGAAATTGATTTTTTTTTTTACTTTATTAATACAGTACTGTATTAATAAAGTAAAAAAAAAAAATCCATCAGCATGACGCACAAAAAACAATTTTAAGTGATGCCATGACAAAAGTTATGAGGCACTAAGGAGCCCCCACACTGCTAAGAATATTTTCTGAGGGTGCCACAGTGGAGGGAATTTCTTATTTCCTATATTGAAATAAAATTAAAACATTAGAAGATATGTATGTATGTATAACTATACCTGCCGTTCCAATCAAAACTGATGATGATAAGACACTGTCATCTTAGTCCTCGGAGTAATTATGATCAACTGTACCAACCAACCAACCACCCAGAAAAATTGAGAAATATTGCTGTAATACATATAAGTTGTACTCATTTGAATAAAACCAGCCTATAACTGACCCACTGCTGGGCAAAGCCCTTTTCTCAACCGAGAAGGTACGAGCATTGATTACCATGCTTGCTCAAGACGGGTTGGTAAGTTGTACTCATACTTATAGTAAAATAATACTGATAAATGGGACTATATTTAGATAACCATACACACCAGTTGTAGTATATGTACATTCTCCTCATCTTGTTCCTTGACATAATTATGTTCAAAAATTACATCCCACTCTGGAAACATATTTGATACAGTTAATACAGTAATTTTTAGTGTTTTGAAGTTGATTTTTGTTCTGTTGGTTTCTAGGTTATTGAAGTTTTAATCAAAAAAGCTTATAACATCTCAAATCAAGTAATAAAAAAAAAGTCCTCTTTTTACTTGATCTGATTACTTATGACAAAACGACTTTTCCAAAACCTAAGAAGTTTAACAAAACTCACCAGCTACACTAAGCGGAACGCCTTATGCAATTTTTTCTGTTTTTCATAGACACATTTCCTGAGTCCAATGAGGAGGGAATTTGTTGGCACTAGGAAGGCATCACCTAGGGACAGATTTCTAAGTTCTTGGGAAAACTCACTGTTGCATTGTTACCTCCTACACAGCACTTTCGGATTCCCATGACGAATAATCGCACATATAACATACACAATTAGTATTGTCTCAAACTACAGAGGAAATTGTGTATCTCAACTCAGTGAAATACGAGGAAAATTAAGGAAAATACACTCAGAGGCAAGAATTCTCTGAAGATTTTTGACAATGAGCGCATTATATACTTAAGTGTCATTTGATTATGACACTTGAGTATATAATGTTATGTGCTTGACAGACACTGATATAACAAAACCAAGTTGGCGGAATGGCGCCGGCACAGATAATAGGGCGTCGGCTATGCTACGCCAGCGCCAAAACGGACCCTTTGGAACTAAAGCTGTCACAGCCGTGGTATGTTTCTTCCGTCTAACAATAGTTACATTTAAATCATCAATACAAGCCTTCAAGTTCGATAGAAAATCTAACTAAAGATCGATTCATTCAATAGACCTTTAGTTTGGTTTTTATGAAAAATCCCATATTTCATGATTAACAGTGGTAATAGACGCTATAAGTTATTATTATAGCTGATACCGCAGCAGACCTTGGTTAATAATTGGTACCTACGTAAATAATAACAATACCAAGTGTACATTTTTATAAAAATGAAATATGAATGTTGGTACACCTATTTTAAATAAATACTGTAATTAAAAGTTCAAAAATGCCTAAAACTTTGGCAAAGATCACTAACCTATCGCTAACGATAATATTTGCCATTATTTCATTATAAAGTCACGCACAACATTACGAAAACTTTTACGGACGGTGATTAAATAGGTACTATCCCAACAGACGAAATCTGCTACTTTTCTAAACAGAATTCCGTGCACATGATGTCCACATTTGTTTAGCACCCTTACTACTATTGGTCCGCACAAAGAATGTCCAATGGGGAAGACTGGTCAAAGCTGATTGTACGCGTCCACCGCTTAGACCCATTCTGACCAATGAGGTCAAACTATTTTGAAATATAAAATGTCATTGATAGATTTTCAACCAATGACGATGTTTAGGTAGGTACAAGCTGTGCTAGCGCCATTAGTTCCACAGTTGCCAGCACCATAGTGCCTAGTAAAACAAAAAAAGTGGCCTTTTTGACGTTAAGCTTTGTTGTACAAAAACTTTCAGGCTCTGTTAATGATCACAGATGTTTGACCACCCTTTTTGAGCCAATAGAAAAAATAGAAACAAAGAAGAGAAAGTTTTTAAGTGTTTACAGCGCTGCAGCGGCTCGGCACTACAAGGAAGAACAATCGTTACGGTGGTCAAATTAGCTTTGAGCTGGTAGTACATACAATACGTACACAACTGGTGCTGTTGTCGATCGTCTGTTAGTCTGTACATAACTACATAGTCTACATACTTACACTAAACTGGTTTCGGTCAAGTTTTTTTACGTGTACCTACGTGACTGATACACCACGGTTTTGTGGTGGGCCCTGAAAGAGCAAGGGTTGCTGGGAAATATGTGTAGGGTGATCCGAGCGATGTGTAGTCTATGTAGTAACCAAAGGCCAGCCTACACGGGCACTTCTGGTAGCTTCATTGTGGCCGTCGTCATCCAATAAGGGTCTGCTCTAACACCTTACTTTTCCTGTAGATAATGGACTCACTTACATCCGACAACCAGGAAGAAGCTCCCTGGTGTATGCAGTTTGCCGACGACATTGTGTTGTATTGGTTGTGGCCGACAGTGGTCTAGATTGAGTGATTGATTGATTTGCAAGGCCAGTGCTAGAAGTATGTTGATCAAAAGCTTGTTTGAGACTGTAAGACTTAATATAATAATAATAACACATCATCTCCGGATGTGCTCGTCTAGCTAACGGAGAGTACTTGCATAGACACAACCTTGTAGCCAGGATTATCCATCAGCAACTTGCTCTAAAATACAATCTTGTGGAATCGGAAGTGCCCTACTATAGGTATGTGCCCGACCCAGTTCTCGTTAATGGCAGTATCACACTGTACTGGGATCAATCCATCATCACTGACAGGACTGTTATAGCTAATATCCGATATAGTGGTGATGGATCGATCAGAGCGGCGCGCAATGATTGTTGACATAACAGTCCCGCATGATGAGAACCTCGTGAAAGCCGAGAAAGATAAACAAATCAAGTATCTTGACTTGGCTCGCGAGGTTGTCGACATGTGGGAAGTGGACTCAGCAATCATTGTGCCGATAGTCGTGTCAGCGCATGGCTTAATTGCCAAGAGCATCGACCAACACCTGAGGAGGCTCTCGTTAGGCAGTTGGATCAAGGGCTTGATTCAGAAAGCGGTACTCCTGGACACGGCCCGTATTGTTAGGAGGTTCCTCTCTCTGGAGCCCTGACCGCCGGTAGCTTGGACCCTGTTCTCGATACCGGTGGGCTACCATTTTTTATATATTTAAATGTTTTTATATATTTTCTAGTTAATATTTGAAAATGTAAACATTTTTATGGAAAAATTGAATAAATGGAATAATGAAGTTTTCTTTAAAAGGGATTGCAAAGTTTACAAAATATGTTGCATTTATATAATTTTTAGGTTCAACTATACAATAAAGACGAGTGAAGTACTGCTCTCCTAGGTAGGCTAATATTAGTCTGTGTAAAACATGGTACTGGTCTTCAAATTGCAAAAAAAAGAAGTAAGAAAATTTGAACTTCGCGGGCTACCCTGGATTTGGGGGTTAGCCTTAATTTATTTTTAAGCATGCTCATTTCTCTTTTTGCATAGGCTTTTTTATAATTAAATACGTTTCATTGCACCTATCTTTGGTCAACCTCAAGCCAGCCCAGCTTGTATCGCTTATATCTTGAGACTTTAGCCCGACTGTGATAGCTTTAGTTCCAAATGTTCCGTTTTGGCGCTGGCGTGGCCGCGGCCGTCGCCGTGCCACCATCTTGAGACCATCTTGGTTTTGTTATGTCATTGTCTGTCAAACACAGAACATTATATACTCAAGTGTCATAATCAAACGACACGAGTATATAATGCGCTTCTTGTCAAAAATCTTCAGAGAATGCTTGAGTCTGAGTGTATTTCCTTAATTTTCCTCGTATTTTACTGAGTTGAGATCCTTAGGACATAAAATTTCCTCTATAGTTTGAGACAATACTGATTGTGCATGTTATATGTGCGATTATTCGTCATGGGAATCCGAAAGTTCTGTGTAGGTGGTTGCAATGCTACAAGTGAGACCTGGCTTTTTAGTTTTCCCAAGAACAATAACTTAGAAGTCTGTCGATATCTTCATAATGCCAACAAAATCCTTCCTCATTGGACTCACTAAAGAGCAATTATTTAGGTGTCTGTGAAAAACAGAAGAAATTGCCCATGGCATTCCGTTTAGTGTAGCTGGTGAGTTTTGTTAAACCTATCATGTTATGTAAAAATCGTTTTGTTATACTCAGATCAAGTAAAAAAAGGACTGTTTTTTGATTACTTGATTTGAGTTGTTGTAAGTTTTTTTGGCTTAAAACTTGAATCGACTAGAAACAAACCGAACATAAAGAACATATAGCGCATATATACAGAAAATATAAACAGAATGTATAGCGGAGTTTGAGAAAACATAAAACCCACTTCAAAATAGTAAAACTTACTGTATTAACTGTATCAATTTTGTTGCCAGGGAAAAAGCAAGATGAAGTCACTAAAACACTACAATGACGTACTACACACAACACTACAACTATGTACTACAACTGGTGTGTATAATTATCTAAATATAGTTCCATTTATCAGTCTTATTTTACTATAAGTATGAGTACAACTCGCTCGCTCGTATAGTGCATCTCGCTTTCAAAATTAGGTTTGCTGTAAGAAAACTCTGGGTTAAGCTCGCCTTTGTACATAAACTATATTATTGCAAGTATTATGTATATTTGTTGTTTTTTTTTTTGTGCAATAAAGAATAAGAATAAGAATTAGCTTCGTTAAACGTTAAAGCGTTACATTTCGGAAGAATTAACGCAAGTTAACGTTTATCGTTAATCCGTTCTTCTTCTTCTTCGTGTCGATGATTCCCATCGTTGTTTTATTAAATTTGTTTCGACCAGAACTCAGCCACGTCAACGGCGCTGGTGGTGGCTTCGGACAGGTCCCTTAGAGTGCAGGTGGAGTTGCACAAAGAGCATGTCAGGAGGTGGGCCATGGTTTGAGACAAGCTCCGCAGTCGCTAATATGTTAATATGTATGTATAAAATTGCATCTTTATATCGTTGCGTTAGTGAACTTATAAAACCTGTTGGTTTAGGTTCTTTAAGTTAACAGGTTAGAAACAAATAAAATAAAATAAAAATAATTCAAATGTGTAATTTAATCGTCGGGTAGTAATTTAATTCTCATCAGGACCGCTGGAATCCGATCCGATTCCATGTCCAACATCCGTGATATGGTTTTATTTTAATTACTACACAGTACACTTTTTTATCTAACTAAATTACACTGCACTCTTTTTTATCAATTATCAACACGTAAATGATCACCGACTGTAATTTAATAACAAAAAACAAACAAACAAAACACTCGTCACTCTAAACACCGGCGCTAAGTAATGAAATGATCAAACGAAACAAATCTATTCGTAGTTTTCTTTCTCACTCGCACGCGCCGATAGATATAACTAGTTTTGTTTATGTTTCACTCGCTGCCACGCGCTGCCCGGCACTTGTCGGGGCCGTGCGGTAACTATTAGGCATTGGATTAACGATTAACGGATATTAACGGAAGTTAACGTGTCCGTTGAACATTTTTAAAAGTTAATCCGTTAATCTAACTAAATGTTAACTTCGTTATATACGATTAACGGATTAACGAGTTAATGCCCAGCTATGAGTACAACTTATATGTATTACAGCAGTATTTCTCAATTTTTTAGGATGTACAGGTTCAGTTGATCATAATAACCCCAAGGAGCAAGATGACAGTGTCGTAACATCATCAGTTTTGATTGGAACTGCAGGTATAGATACTCGTATACATTTCTTGTAATGTTTTAATTTTAATCTAATATAGGAAAAAAAGTAATTCCCTCCACTGTGGCACCCTCAATCAAAAATCTTTTAAGAACCGTGCGTGGGTTCTGTAGCATGTGACTACTGTAAAGATCTAAAGAGAAAAAGTGTCTCCGTTTCTCCAAAAGCGGTATTCGTTTACTAATGTGTTAATTTTTCTTATTTTTAGAAATAATTACATTGTCCACATTCTGGAGGTACAATGGCCAAAACAGCTGAAGTCGTTGAATGTTTTGATGAACTATTTGACAGTGTTAATGGCTACCCTGGTGGTGGAAAAAGGGGAAAATTAAGACGTGTTATTAAAATGAATGCACCCATTGATGATAAATTTATTCTTCTATGAACGCAACAACACATATTGTTTTCATTTTAGCCGTCATGCGCTGTGGCGCTACTGTCAATGAGAAATTGTATTCGCATTATGGTGAAATAAATCGTCGTCCATCTTGCAATCTTATGGCGTCTCATTACCAACAAAACCCAGAATAGACTTTAAACCACATCTTGCAAAACGTGCTGTAAAGAATACAAAACTTTCTATTTTTATTAAAAAAGATGTTTACAAAATAGGAGAGCTTCAAAAACGGGCTCTATTAAAACATAAAAGCTAAATATAGGTTAAGAAAAAATATTTACACAAATAAAATACCATAAATTATCATTTTTATTTTATAATGATACGATAATGATACGATAAATAGTTGATTTATTGAGGTTCAGACCTCAATAAATCAACTATAAGAAGGCGCTATTAAAGTATCGATATCAATTAAAGAGTCGATATAACAGAACATTACTAGTTATCGATAAAAAGATTCCTGCAATCACTATTACACTAGGTACATAACTATACTCCTGTCAAAACCCCGACCGATCGCTACAGCAGCGCCAAAGCGGAACATTAGGAAACTTTCTACCGAAATGGCACTGTCGTATCTGTAGCTGGCTACTAATATCTAATCTGTGGCATTACCTTGCTGATTTTTTGTGGGCGAGGATGCAAATATAGCCTAAGAAAATTTACGTTTTGCCGATTTATAGTACTCTGCTTCTATAAAACAACCTTTTAAAATTGATTTATATATTTTACTAAAACCTTTTTCAAAATGAAGAGTAGAATTTTTTAAAAGTTGCAACATTTTTCCTGCTGTCAATAATTTATTAATAAACATGAAATCAATAACTATCCAAAAGACAGTTCGTCGTCACAGTAAACGTAGTGCTTAAATACTCGGTGGTTCATAGACACATCACGTAACACAGCCGTCATTTTAAAACAATTAATTATCTTACTCTCTTTGGATCACAGTGCATCTTAATAAATTACTGATACCTACTCCTTTGAGTACCTATTCATCAAAATGCCTCCAGCAACCCGAAGTCAGCAACTTCAGAAAAAAGATACATCTCTAACAAAGCCCAAAGCAAAAAATAGAGATCTCCCTAGGGGCAAAATAAAGAAGTTAAACGGACAGCTGTCTACAAGTAGACTGAATTTAAAAGAGCTGCTAACCCATCTGGATCATTTTAATACTCACTACACAACTGGAAACCTCAACGCTCTAAGTGAAGTCATTTTAGCTCATCCTAGAGTGCTGGAAGTCGCCTTTAGAAATCTGGTAAATAGACCTAGACGCAAAAGAACAGCAACGGCCGAGCCACCCGCCGCCACAACAAGAGCGTCCGGGCCCGCCGCCACAACAAGCGCGTCCAGGCCTGTCGCCTCAACAAGCGCGTCCGTGCCCGCCGCCTCAACAAGCGCGTCCGAGCCCATCGCCTCAACAAGCGCGTCCGTGCCCACTGCTGCCAGGACAAGCATGCCTCGGCCTAAGCCTTTGGTTCTAGATTTTGAATTTGGGGTGAGTATTTCATAATAATCGATATTTATAATCCGCCACTGCTTGGCCCATTAACACTTAATCCAGTAAAAAGGAAAATTATTGAAATACTGAATTCTGTATATATTTTTTGGATCGATATAATTATGTTGCTAGAACCAGAAAGAATACTAAAAATTTAGTATATTTCAACATTGCCGAATTATGGGTTGAGTGTTTTATTTTTATGAGATGATTATTTGTGGAATATGGAGTATTAGCTTACAGAGCCAGCTTAGATCTTTCTAGAAGCACAGAAATGTCTTATGGCTTTAAATTTCATGTAGCAATCCTTTTGTACTGACAATTTTTTCTTGTTAAAAAGGCAAGAGGGCTTCACATACCGGGATGATGTGGACCTGTCATGTAAATTGGGTGATCTCGGACAAATTCATTTACGAAACTTGAGAGTAGTGGGGGGAAGAGCGGCCTAACACTATCTGAGAACCTCTCTTGGCAAGTTCATCTGTGTCTGGTTTGATATCAACATACCGTCCAGGACATAGCCTTAGCACTAGCTTGTAGTAAATTTCTTTGCTGTCTAGAGCTTTGGGCATAGGCTTTATGTTCTCAGATAGGAATAGAATTCCTTAGTCCTAGTGCTGTATTCCTGGTGCAATATTCCTTATGGCTATGGTAGCTACTGTTGAGGTGACGCATTCAGAATGGAACATCAATGTATGCCTGAAGATAGACTGTATGTTAAAGATGCTTTTGAGCTCAAGGGAGTGAACACCAGCCCTTGAATTATGCTGGTTTCTGAACCATCTAGATAGATATATTCTCTGTTGAGTATTGACTGATCCCTTTCATCCCCCTTTGTTTTTATGTGGTAGTTTTGATTAAAAATTTATTTATCTACTTTGATATTTGCTTACACAGCATTTTAACTTGATATTCGCTCACAGTCACACCTAGCATCATTGAGTGGTTCAAGCTCTTTCGGCTGGTTCAGGATACTGGTATAGGTTTTGCCCCATAGTTCTAAATGCATTCAACCATTCTTACCAAGGGTATCGTATTACTCAGTACTAACTGGGTTGTGGAGGTCAGATAGGCGGTTGCTCCATGTAAAATACTGGTATTCAGCTGCATCCGATTAGAGTGGAAGCCGATCCCAACATAGTTGGTAAAAAGCTAGGCAGATGATGATGAATTCTAGATGCTTAAGCTTAATAGCAGCTAATTCTGTTTTCTGATGAGAGTTAAGCCAAAAGGTGTTATTCAAAGTGCAGTTACATATATGTTTGTGTATATTAATTCCAAAGTAAATCAGTTTTTGGAAAAAAAAAACAAAGCAAGTAGGCCAGTGACAGGCACTTTTGAATTGTCGAAACAAAGATGAAAATCATCTCTATTGTATTTTTACGAACCAGGCATTGGAAACTATGGATAACTTAAACTCTATGATTTGTATAATGCTTGTAGTCTTTGTGTACATTTTTTTTGTGTTGTTCTGGGTGCTCACTTAAAAGAATAGCATAAAATTAATGAAATATTATCAATTTATTATTAAATCACTAAATTATCTAATTACCACTAACATAGTTCTCAGTACTTATTTACCCTTAGTGAAATTGTTGTTCGAAATAAAAAATATTTGATTTGATTTTAAAACAAATACCTAGTAGAAATATAATTTCTATTTTAAACCAAAAGAACCAGATAAATTGAGACTTACCGGGAGCGGACACGGCGCCCTCATTCTTCCTGGCATAGCAGCAACGACTGGCTGGCCGAAAGCACGTGCTGTTTGACACTTACCAAGTTTCTAAATTATTCGACACAAAAAAAAATACATTGTTGAAAAAAAAATGCTGCAGATTTTTTCAAAGCCGATGTCCAGTATACTTCATTTTGTCGACTTTATGCCTGGGGTACATAAGGCTAGTTTTTCAAGCTAGGATAGCAAGCTAGTGACAGTAAGCTAGAACTTTGGGCTTCATGTAAACAAAACTATCTTATTTTCTAAGCAAAGTAAATTAGCTACTCTATAAACCAGGACAGTTTTACTAAGATGGAGTTCTATTTTTAGGCTTGTAGCGTCCCCCCCACCACTGATTTTTTTTTGTGGCGGCGAAGCTAATTTTCAGTTGGCTAGTAATGAGGGATCATGCGTTTCGTTGGTTTTTCTAGCTGCGACATGAATTGAGATTGTAAGATGCTCGTAGTAAGTACGGAGATTAATTTAAAGTTTGTCACACAACTGTACCGTAGTCTGTAACCATGAATGTCTGTGGAACGCCACCCAACTTTCAAGTTATAAAGACAAGTGTAAACGTGATTCAGCACAACACAAAATGGGTGGAAAATTAAAGACAGTGAAATTAATAAAATATTGCAACATATTCTCAAGAACTTACAAAAAAATTGATAAATCAATCCGGTCTGGAGCAGGTTCTCAAGAAGAATATAACTGTTTCAGACGAATTGTGTTTTTTGCACATGCAGTTCATTTTGGACGTGCGGTCACCTCAGTCACTGCAATAGTACTAGCTTAAAATATTCTAGCGTACTGTTTATCATGTAAACAGAACTAGAATGTTCGAAGCCAGGGTAGCAAACAAGGACAGTTTAGTAGAGAACTAGCTTTCTAGCCCGGGCACAAGAGTTAAGGGGTGCTGCCATTGGCAAATCTTGCCTTCTTTCTACCCATTTATTTTATTTTATTTATCATGGGACAATAAACAGCTACAATATATAACGTCTACAAATAACAATAATATACATATGAAATATTAACAATATTGCAGCCCACTACATTATCCGCATGTTTAGTTAATTCTCATATTTTGCTCAGAATAGTTACAGCACTGATGACAATATTTGTGTCACTTGTTTAATTTAGTTCTCTAATTAAATATTCTATTTTTTTTTTATTTACTTTCCTTTGTGTAGATGCTTTTTTACCTATTATTTGTGAACATTGAAGGCCTTTTAGATTCCCGGATGCTGTTTAACTTTTGTTAAATATTCCTTTTGTTTTACATTTTTTGTATAGCAAGCAACGACCTATGGTCGGGCCTACGCTGTCCCCCCATACTTTAGTACTAATGCTGTAATGAAACATAATAATATTGTAATACCAAATGATTTGACAAGAGTAACCATGGAGTTTCTTGCCGGTTCTTCTCCATGGCATCGACTAACGCGAACCGTGCACGTTTTTCGACGTTTTATAAGTGCCCATCCAGGCCTATGTGAAATAAAGTATTTTGATTTTGGTTGATTGAAAAAAAAAATCTACACAGTAAAATTTAAACAGTTAATAAATAAAACAATCACACTGTTTATTGACTATTGACAAGTAAAACAAGTCACTAATGAGTAGATGTTCTATTTCAGATACGCCGTTCATACTACATGCAGTTATATTACATGCTAGAAAAGGCAAATATTGAGAGAACTGATGATAACCTGTTTGAAGTGTTAAAGAAAGCCATGAACCATATTATGAGACCGAATCCCTTAATGTGTATGAGAACGTTCCTGTGCATCGTACCATGCATGATAAAGAATGAACGCCACAGTTTCGTACACGACTTTTTAGATGTGTTGCAGAAGGTAGATGATGTTTTGGAATTTGGACAAACTCACCTGTTCAGATTCAAAGGCCAAATCATAGATATTAAAACCAGAGTCGAAATATTACACCGCCTAAAATACTACTTAAATGAGTTCCTGCAACACAATAACATTCAAGCACATATACCTGATGAGGCAACAACAAAGGTTTATGACCCCGCTAAGAAGGGTGTTATTTCTCTGTTTAACCCAATTTATACACCAAATTGTCAAATCCTTATGTCCACATACAGCTTCTTGCAAGAGACTACGTCATGGGATGACGTGGGTAAATTCAAGGAATATACTGACACTACCATGACTTTGCTGTTTGGAAGCTGGCTGGAGTATATGTTGCTGAAAGTATATCATCCTAAATCTGAAGAACAGAAAGCAGAAGATAGAGCAAGAGAGAAAGCAGGAGAGTACTCTGAAACACTTATAACTGAAGAGGCAGCTGAATTGCTGAAGCACTCACTTGAGGTTATTTCCTTGATCTGGGCACTTGTGAAATATTTTAATAAAAAGAATCCGGGCTTGAACATACAAGATGAATTTTCTTTAAAGTACCGCTGGGCGTTTATAAATATTTTCTTCAGTGGTTTTCCTTATGTGACTAGCATAGCAACAGCACAAAGAAATGAGAATGCATCATTAGTCGCACAGAATTTGGAAATATGTCAAGTCTACATTTTGCTGTATCCCAACGTTGATGTGAGGTACCGCAGAAACGAAATTAAATTTATAATGAACTATATTGAGGACACCTTTTACAACAATACTCAAGCTGAAACCAATGATATTATCCTAAAAATCATGCAAACGTTATTTTCATATGAACATAACAATTGGACAAGCACTCTTGCAATAACGGAATGTTTATTCAGTATGATTGTTTGGGCATACTTAAATGGGGGCATGTCCCATTCATTCAGACAGAAGATGTTCGCTCTGTTATGCGAAATTGGTATAAACGAAAAGCTGGCACACTTTCATAGAAGTGAAGCTTACCAGCATTGGCTCAAACGCATTCCAAACCTTATGAAAAAGGAGGTGGTAGCATTGCATACATTAGGTATAATTCAGAGGTTTGCTGATCGGAATAATATAAACCCCAACATGGTCGCTAATTCACAGTTGGTAAAGATCATAGGAACCGACCCGATACAACCGCCACCAGCTGACCTACCAGTACAAGAAGTGGACTTTCGATGTTTTTGGTTGATGGAATGCAGAGATAACGAAAATAAACAAGAAATTAAAAATATTTGCATTTAAATTTGATTTGATCATGGCACTTTCATATAATATGACATGTATCTGATAAGAATTAGTTAGAGACTGCTTAAATAGTCACGTATTAAAAAAAAATCTGAATGTTATCATAGTCATGTATTTCAATCAACAATCCTCAATTGTGACAGTCAAGTAGTAAACAAATGACTGTTTTAGAATAGTTAGTACACATTGATAGGAATTCAGGATAAAACTAACTTTCTTAAAATTAAGGGAGAAAATGAATTTTGAGTTAACTATGTCTACTATTATCAACAAACACAAATTCTCTATGGTTGGTTTAGTGTGTGTATCTGATAAGAATTAGTTAGAGACTGCTATAATAGTCACGTATTTAAAAAAAATCTGAATGTTATCATAGTCGTGTATTTCAATCAACAAAAACACATACTTATAATCCGCAATTGTAACAGTCAAGTAGTAAAAAAATAACTGTTTTAGAATAGGTAGTTTTCATTATTGTATTACTTATATTCAGTTAGTACACATTGATAGGAACTCAGGATAAAACTAACTTTCTTAAAATTGTGGGAGAAAAAGAACTTTGAGTTAACTATGTCTACTATTAGCAACAAACACAAATTCTCTATGGTTGGTTTAGTTTTCTTTCAATAATAATTTATGCATTTATTCTTAATATTTAATAACAAGAAATCAGTATTATTTACCAACACTCGTTAGTTTTTATAGAAATTTCATTAGTTTGTCTAAGTAGGTACTTAAATTGTTATGAATTTAAGTCATTTGTTTGACAAAAACAAGTTATGATCTCATAGTCATGTATTTCAATTTTACTGAAACACTAATTATAATTATGACAGTAAAATAGTAAACAAATGTCTGTTTTAGAATAGTTTATATTATTGTATTATAACCAGTTATTTCGTATACATCGATTACACATAATTAACATTAACAGGAACTTAGGGATACCTAAATCGAACTTTCTTAAAATTGTGGTAGAAAAATATTTTTGAATGTGCTATTCTATGGTTTAATTTTCTCTCAAATGTTAATTTATAATAATAATAATAACGTTTATTTCGGGGTACGCCCATAGTGTTAGTAACAATGGTGTTAAATACTAGTGTTAGTAGATATACATAGGTACACACACAAAACGGTTTAATTTTATGTGGAGTTTCATCCAATGTCGCAGCATCGGAGACTTCTATCTATCTGCAAATAAACTCAAAATACTGTTGGTACTGCCACGGAGACGAGCGAGCAGGGAAGCGCTTCTCTTACGCATTATGGCCGCAAAACCATCAATATACCTATGTATTCATTCTCAATATTTATTAACAATAAATCAGTATTATTTACCTACACTCAGTAGTCTTACCAGTCTTTGATTTTGATGTGATTATGTCATATATATGGCATCTATCTGATAAGAATTACTTAGAATATAATGGTCATGGTTGTATTATAATCAGTCATTACATACCTAATATTCATTACACTTCATTTACATTTAAATAGGTATGTGTGGATTCAGGGTAAAAGGAACTTTCTTAAAATTTTGGGAGAAAAAGAATTTTGAATTAACTATTCTATTCTTATTTTCTATGCTTGGTTAAATTTTATATAAATATTAATTTATGCATTTATTCTTAATATTTAAGAACAAGAAATCAGTATTATTTTCCTACACTCATAAGTTTTTATAATAATATTTTGTTATTTTGTCTGTTAGTACTTTTATTGTTATGACTAAAAGTCTTTTGTTTGATTTACATTATTTGCTTACAAATATTTATGGAACTTTAATTTATGACATGTAACTGATAAGAATTAATTAGAGGCATAGTCATGTATTTATGATCTCATAGTCATGTATTTCAATGAACTTAAACACTAATTATAAATATGACAGTCAAGTAGTAAAGAATTAATGACTGTTATTGATTTTGATGTAGTTATGGCTAAATCATAATATGGCATGTATCTGATAAGAATTAATTAGAGCCTGCTATAATAGTCAAATATTAAAAAAAAATCTGTATGTTATCATAGTCAATAAACACAAACACATTTTATAATCCAAAATTGTGACAATCAAGTAGTACACATATTACTGTTTTAGAATAGTTTACATTATTGTATTAAATAATAATCATTTATTTATTACGTACACATTGGTTACACATAATTTAAAATGATTGAACTTGGGGTAAAAGAAACTTTCTTAAAATTGTGGGAGAAAAAGGTTTTGAATTTAAAACTATAACTATCAACAAACACTCATTTTTATTGTTGGTTTAATTTTCTCAAATGTTAGTTTAGTACTTATTTATTATTTAACAAGAAATCAGTATTATTTACCTGCACTCATTAGTTTTATAGGAATATTTTGTTATTGTGTCTATTGTTAAGAGTCTAATTAGTTGTTAAGGCTTAGGTACATACTCTCTTTTGTCGTGTAACATTCGGCATAACGCCCCAATAGTCCGGTCAAATTAGACTTTTCATATTTCCTTAATAATAGTGTACCTATTGAACAATCCTACCAATTTTCAATCTAGTCGGAAGTTCTGTAACCAAAGACCGACTTGTAGTCCGGTCAATTTAGACATCCAATCTAAATTGACCGGACTACAAGTCGGTCTGTTTCCTAATCGTATCTGTGTTATCTCGCCATTAACAGGAAGACATTTATCTTCCAGTCAGTTGTTTGATCTCTTTTTTAGTTACATAATAGTTTTGTTGTCAAAAATGTGATGTTTTCTATTTTATGTTACATTCTATTGGTGTAGCTAGCCATTACCTGTGTGCTTTTATTGTTAAATGTCTATTGTATTCTAAATAAATAAATAAACGTATTGGATACTTCACATATTTTGGTATTATTGTGCTGCCTGCATACCATTCTCAGTTTTCTTAGTGCAAATGAGCTCCAAATTCGATATCATAAAACCAGTACAGTCATTCTGATTGTTGACGCAGACGTTGTGATATGGCAATGGAATGGCGTGTCAGGCGTGATCAACCAAATAAACACTTCGACAGTATATCCAGACTTTTATTTATCAAAATACAAGCTGATATTACACGTCCATTGTATATTCGATATGATGAATTAAGATTAAATTGGACAATAATTGAGACGACACAAAACATAAAAAGGGCAGAGACTGCAGAGAGCCGTGAGCAGATAAGTAGTTGTCAAAATCAGTGAAAAAGACAGATGACAACTTCAAATGACATTTAAATAAATATGGCTGCCTTTAAGCTGCGTTCATGTAGAGCTTACACAACTCCTAATACTCCTCCTTAAGCGCTACATGAGAGAAAAGAAAAAACTACTGTAACTCTACACAATATTTAAAAGACTCTACATTTAAGAGTTACATACTCTACCTACTTTAGAGCGACTCTACATAATTATACATATGATTCAATTCAATAATAATTACATGATTCATCACAATATAACAATATTTATCATTAATAAAATAAGTACAACAAAACTTTAACCATTTGCTCCACAAACTCTCACATTTAAACATTTTACAAAATTACAATGTTTCTGCGCACATAGTGGCTTTGTCAATACATCTGCTAGCATGTCATTAGTAGGTAAGTATCTTACAGTTATGTTTCCTTTTTGTACTAAATCCTTTACGAAATGGTAACGCAAATCAATGTGCTTCGTTTTCTTATGCGAATATTCTTTTACAAGTAATAATCTTTGAGCACTTTGATTGTCGTTGTATACAATTACATCAAAAGTTTTGGTAATAATTTCAGACAAGAAATTCTTCACAAAACAAATGTCCTTGCAAACGTCACTAATTGCTAAGTACTCTGCCTCTGTACTTGATAAAGCTATACTACGCTGTTTTCTAGCTTCCCAATTGATTAAACAGTTACCTAATTTTATAACAAATCCAGTGTAGGACTTTCTGTCTGATGAGTCATTAGCCCAGTCGGCATCTGCATAAGCACTGATATTAAAATTAGTACCTTTTGTAAAATGAAGACCATAGTTGATCGTCCCTGCTAAATAACGAAGTACTCGCTTTGCTGCGCGCCAATGACTCGTGTCGAAACATACACTGTATTGACTAAGTTGACTACAAGCATAAGAAATGTCCGGGCGTGAGCACACACTCAAATACATTAAACATCCCAACAGTTGTCTGTATTTGTATAACTCATCATCAAGACCCTTCCCATTAGACTTTTCTAACTTACAATTTACAGGTAACGGTGTAAGTACTGGCTTGCAGTCACTCATATTAAATTTAGCTAGCAAACATTTTATATAATTAGACTGATCTAGCACTATTGTATTATTATATCTAGTGACATTCATGCCTAAACAATTTTTTAATTGGCCTAGATGACGTATTTCAAAGTTTTCTTTCAATAATGATAAAACATTCCTAATACATCCATTATGAAATATATAACAGTCATCGACATACAGAGCAATTATTATATAATCTTTATCATTTTTCTTTATATATACGCACGGTTCGCACTTACTTTGAGTATATCCATTATTAATTAAAACATTATTTATTTTTAAATTCCACATACGGCTAGCCTGTTTGAGACCATATATACTTTTATTCAGCTTACAAACTTTACTTTTATCTGAACAAAAACCTTCTGGCTGCTCCATATATATAATCTCATCCAGATCACTATTTAGGAAAGCCGTGGTAACATCAACATGGTCCATCTGCAAATTCATTTCTGTTGCAATGGAAAATAAAATTCTCAATGTGGAATGTCTGACAACAGGTGAAAAAGTGTCATTGTAGTCTATACCTTCTTGTTGACTAAATCCACGGGCAACCAATCTAGCTTTATACTTATCTAGTTTACCTGTGGCATCGTGTTTCCTTTTGTAGACCCACTTGCACTTTACAATGTTTTCACTTTCTGGTCGATCGACTAATGTCCAAACATTGTTCTTAATTAATGAATCATACTCACATTTCATGGCGTGAAGCCACTGCTCACAGTCAGTAGACTTTGTAGCTTGCTCGTATGTATTAGGCTCATTTGCCAAACTCTGCTCAATTAGCATCGCCGATAAGTCATAATCATTATATTTAAGCGGAATTTTACCTCTATTAGTACGTACGGGACGCGAGCCAGAAGCAACACTTTGCACATGGTCAACCTCTCCTCCTCGAAGTGTGGCATCAGGCAGAGAAGACACAGCATCCCTGCAGACGTTATCCTCATCACCATTATTACCATTTCCTTCAAGTGTGGCAGCAGGCATAGAAGACATAGTGTCCTTACAGACATCATCCTCATCACCTTCGTCACCAGTACCGTAGACCAGGTCCGACAAGGGAGACCACACTGAAGGTGTTAGGTCACTCTCAGATCCTGAAATAGGTGATTCCGTAGTAGACTTATGACAAATATTATCACAGACATTATTAATAATTTTATCATTCATTTCATTTGCATTATTATTATCACAGTCAATATTTAAAATTTCATTATCAATATTTGTATAATTATTATTATTTACAATGCATTCATGAGAGATAAAATCATTATTCTTGCTTTGTGTTTTAAAGTGAAGTCCTCCAATAAATTCATCTTCTAAAAATGTTACATTTCGTGAATACACAACCTTTTTAGGATTATATGGATCAAGGAGACGGTAGCCCTTAAAAGTCTCACCATAGCCAACAAAGATATATGGTTTAGCTTTAGCGTCAAGTTTACGACGTTTTACATCAGGAATATGAGAATATGCTACACAGCCAAATACGCGCAAATGACTGAGATCGACTGGCTGTCCAGTCCACTTACTCTCAGGGATATCATCTGACAACGCGCTGGTAGGAGACTTGTTCTTCAGGTATATAGCAGTCATTACTGCTTCTCCCCAGAAACGTTCAGACAGACCCGCGTCATGTAACATGGCCCTAGCTTTCTCAAAAATCGTCCTATTGACGCGCTCCGCAACTCCATTCTGTTGTGGACAGTAAGGCACCGATGTTTGATGTATTATCCCTTCCCTTTTAAGAAAATCAGTCAACGTTCTATTACAGTATTCAGTACCGTTATCGGTTCTTAAAATTTTAAGTTGCAAACCTGTTTGTTTTTCAACCATATTTTTAAAGTTAACAATATGTGAACTCACCTCGGATTTTGTTTTCATTAAATAACCGAAGGTTTTTCTAGTGCAATCATCCGTCAGAGTCAAAAGATAACGGGCACCGCCCCAACTGCTGACTTGAATGGGCCCACAGACGTCGGAATGCACAAGCTGGAGTGGCACGGTAGATTGGCTTCCCACAAGCTTCGGATAAGGCTTTGTATGCATCTTTCCAGTTAAGCAGGGAACACACTTGTTTGGCGAGTCGTCATCCTGAAAAACGACACCACAACATTTACCACCACCCCGTAGGCTATTCATACCTTTCTGGCCAATATGGCCTAAACGCTTATGCCAGACTGTCGCAGACACCAATGCAGTATTGACACTCTCTGGCTGCTGCCTAGGATGCACCAGCATGGAATGTCCCAACACATGCGGCTTGCACTGCTGTATCTTATACAAACCATTCACATTTGTAGCAGCCAAAATTTGGTTGCCAGTTAAAGAACTTATCTCATTATAAACATGACACCCATTTTTATCAAAAACTACTGTAAAACCATTGTCACACATTTTACTTACAGACAATAAATTCGTTGACAGATTGGGAACAACTAAAACATTTTCTAAAGTGATATTATTTTTGTCAGTAGACAAAACTAAATTGCCAATGCCAGACATTTCTAATTGACCACCATTTGCTATAGAAATTGAGTTATTATTACAGCTTTTAAAATTTCTTACTAACCTAGCATCATTGATCATGTGAGCCGAGGCCCCGCTGTCGATGATGACATCATTATGGTGAGCGATGTAAGCCGATGCATAAAAGGTATGCTGTTCTTCTTTCTTCTTCTCATCCCTCTTTTTCTTAAAGCATCGCTTCGCTGTATGTCCTGGTTTTCGGCAGTAATCACACTTGAAAAGTTTGTTCTTCTTTACATGAAAAGCTGAAGCATCATTATCACATTTTCCATTTCTTCTGTGTTCCTCTTGAAGCAATCTCGTTCTCACTAGTTCAGAAGTCAGCGAGCTAGTTAAATTGGCAGTTTCAAGACCGGAGACTAGTGTGTCAAATTCCTGCGGTAAGCCGCTAAGTAGAATTTCAGCCACCTCACCGTCATCTATAATTTTTCCAATGTCAGAGAGTTGCTGGACTAATCCGGTGACATTTTCAATATATTCAGTCATGCTGCTAAACTTACTGTAGTCAACTCGATGTAACTGTCTAAGTAGCAGAACACGGCGATATAGACCTTTGTCCTCGAATGTATGAGCTAGCTTCTCCCATGCTTCTTTAGCTTTTGACGCTGATCGAACTATTTGGTACAAGTTGGGTTGTAGTGCCAGGCAAATACGCGCCAAGGCGCGGCTATCACGCACGGCGTCAGTATCAGTGCCGATCACGCAATCCCACAAACCTTCTAAAGTGAGTAACATCTTCAATGAAAACTTCCAGTTCGAATAAGACGAGATACCACTCAGCTTCTCCACTTGATTATTGATGTGTATCGCTGGTTGCGTTGCCATATTTCTTCTTTGACAATAAATCTGGTCGACAGTGAGTTTTGGTGATACATACAACGATGATTATGCGTAGATCCCTCGTTGCACGCCTTTCTTTTTCACTGGGGCCATAACCTGTTGACGCAGACGTTGTGATATGGCAATGGAATGGCGTGTCAGGCGTGATCAACCAAATAAACACTTCGACAGTATATCCAGACTTTTATTTATCAAAATACAAGCTGATATTACACGTCCATTGTATATTCGATATGATGAATTAAGATTAAATTGGACAATAATTGAGACGACACAAAACATAAAAAGGGCAGAGACTGCAGAGAGCCGTGAGCAGATAAGTAGTTGTCAAAATCAGTGAAAAAGACAGATGACAACTTCAAATGACATTTAAATAAATATGGCTGCCTTTAAGCTGCGTTCATGTAGAGCTTACACAACTCCTAATACTGATTTTATGGGTAAGTATATGGGTATCATCTAACAGCATCTGTATAAGAGTAGGTTCGTACATGCATTTGACATTTCAGGTCTGAAATGATTCAATTACCCAAGTCCTTTCTCACATCTCGCCTGATGTACCCACCGACTTATACAGTTCTGATATAAAGAAAACTGCATTCTCAACAGGATATGGTCGGTCGGTCGGGTCGGTCGGATTAAATTAGATTATACAGTTTTTCTATGCAATAAACCCTGCCGATTCTAATATAATTTTTTCCCAGTTTATTGTACAAGCCGTGTAAATTATAAAATGAAACCATTCTTTCAAAAAGTGTTAAGGTATATTTGTTACATTAATGTATGAAGAATAGCCCTGTTATTTCAAATCTAAATTCATCTTTAGAAAAACGAAATTGAGCCAAACGTCAAGGTTCGTTTCAAATCTCTGGCAACGTGGCATAGAAATATAAAATAATGTTAAAATGGTGTGATTTACAGTGTGTGTTAGGTAGGTACCCTGGCAAAATGTTGTGGGTTTGAGATGTGAGACCTTAACAAATAATGAGAGTATCATGAGGAGCAATTTGGTTACTAATAGCAAAATTTGCTTGCATTATAGTATTAAAGTTATTTGAGAAAAACACATTTTGCTGGGGTAACGCTTGAAACGTTATCCTGGCAAAATCGATTTTTAAAAAATCGTTTAGCCCGGTACCAAATACATGGATAGATAGCTTTTGTTGCGTAGTAAATGATAGTAAATAGCAAAACTTGTGTGTGATATGGTTCTCGAATTATTTAAGATTTTGTTGAGGTAACATTTTGGGATACCCCTGACCTCGAAAACGGCTCAACGCAGAAGATTGAAAAAAATACCAACAAGAGACCTTAATTTGCTTAAATTAGTTTAAACATTCGTTTTTGATTTGGTCGTCGTAAACCAATGGAATTAAATGGTTTAAAAAATCTGATAAAAACGGATTTGCAAGTAGGTAAACCAAAACACTTAGAACCAAATAAACAGCTTGTTGGTATTTTTAACAATCTTTTGCGTTGAGCCGTTTTCGAGATCTGGGGTATCTGGGGTTTTTCTCAAATAACTTTAATAACTATAATGCAAGCAAATTTTGCTATTAGTAAGCAAATTGCTCCTCATGATACTCTAATTATTTGTTCAGGTCTCACATCTCAAATCCACAACATTTTGCCAGGGTAACACACATTGATTAACACTGGCTTCCACCATCAGGAATTTTTATTTTGGTAGGTAACACAAAAAATTAGACGAAATTTGTCGCCAAATATCAGAATTTGTCGGCAAAATATATAAAGTTTTATAGGTGGCCGATTTGGAGACCACAGTTGACCACAGTTATATCTCAAAAACTAGGGCACCTAGGGACGATCTGCTATCTCCCATATTTTGTCACCAATTAGCTCACCAATTAGTCGCAATTTGTCGCCAAGTCACTGGTTTAATCGAATCTTAGTCTAGAAGATATAATGACTTCAATTTAGTAAGACATAGTCCAAGAAATAGATCGAATGAAGTCTAGCGAACTTTGTGAGCCAGCTCTTGGACTACACTTTAGGTTTTGAACTCGTCTTATCTTCTGAACCAAGACCCGATTGAATCTGTGAGTCAAGTCCCTGATGGTGGCCAAGTCAGTGTCAGTCACACGTTAAATAACGTAAATGTTACGCAAGATTGAAATGAAAATGTTATAACTTAGGTTGCAAATTCAATTTTTTTAACATTTGGTCTGCTATATGGTATTATCGAACCATCCCAAATGTGTGGGTTTAGTAAAAGCAATTCGTCATTTGGTTCTTGGCGTTTCAGACGTTCTTCGCCCAAACCATTATTTTGCTACCTACAGAGCATTTTCTATGTAAAAGTGATTCGTCCAATGCAATGTTTTGTCTTGAAGTGAAATCTTAGTTTCAGATGTGCCAGTGCCTACACTGGCTGTATCATGAAAAGTTTGGCTGCAGAACCGATCAGTTTTAGCGCGGCGGTTTCATCGTCGGATGTCGTTGGTGTCCGAGGCGCTCTTTAACACCTTAGGGAAGCCTCCTGTAACAATTGATTGATAGACTTAAAATCTGTTGGGGACCAGAAGTTTGTTCCTAGTCACATCTCAAAGCAAAACCAGCAGCTACTTACCCAAATTGGGGACGTAGGAGATGTTGTATTCATCGCGAAGACTCGAACCAAGGTTGGGACTTGGTGGACCCTGCTTTGGTGAAGCGGATGGTGTGCTCGAGACCCCCACCTCCACATTCCCCAAATCTAAAACAAAAACAGTGTTGTAGTCAGGACCCTTGGCAGAGGGGGGAACCTACCCAGAAATATCCAGGCAACTATAGAGAAGAGAAACCAACCTATCGAGTGCATTCAGATTGTAGGTATACCAGAATAATACCTAATACTTACATAGTACTACGTATAAGTATTTCCGGTTGCCACATTTGCATTCGTTTGGGTTGTGGGGCTGTCTGAAGACCCTGGCCAACCAGCGCCTCCGTATTGTCGCTCATCACTAGTCTAAAATTGAAAAACAGTTTCTAATTTAAAATTTAAAAATAAAGTTTATCATGTTATGGGAGCCTCAGTGACGGACGACCCGAATGGTGCAGCGGTAGTGAGGCTGCCTTACTTTCTTAGGGTGCTGGGTTCGAATCCCGGTAGGAGCAAATGTTTGTGTCATGCGCATGCCCATTTGGTTCATATCTCTTAATAAATAATTTATGAAAATAAATGCTACTATAGGCAACCCCTAAGGCATGCCAATTAGTGGTCATAAATTGTGTGTCCTCTTAACACTTGTGCGACATAACTGTACTGCGACTCATTGTACCTCGAATGCACGATTGTGCGACAGACTGAAGATTGGTACCACGCTAGTGCGACAAACTGAAGCTCGATATCACGCTAGTGCGATGTGATCCTAGTGTTCATTCAATTAAAATCGTTTATTTGAGAGTAGACATAATAACAAGTTCTCACTGAAAATTTGGTGTGATTTGGAAATCCAGGAACCTATTTTTAGGGAATATTTAAAAGGAGGAGAATTGAGGAAAACGAACGATGTCGCTTTTTAGTGTTCCGTAGCTAGCAAGAATGAAGTCCGGATTGCACATTGAAGAGAAAGAGTAGGGATTCTGTGCACCGTGCAAGTCAGCATTTTATGATTTAAGTGGGATACGGTATCCCACTTAAATCATAAAATGCTGACTGGCGTAGCGTAGGGGGGGCAGGGGGTGCGGCCCGCCCCAGGCGGCACTTTTTAGGGGGCGGCAAAATTTCACAATAAATAATAAATATATTTGACCCATTTAAATTTTTATCGTAACTACAAATTTGGACCGATTGAAAAGAACACGGAATTTTACATTTACTTATTCTGTGACAAATTCGAGGGATCCACGAGTTATTGATTGGATTGTCAGTCGTCCATTTCACATGTAGCCGAGTGCAATTTAACAAAAAAATACATCATATTATGATTGAACGAAGTTTATAGTGGGCGGATTTTCATGGGACTTTTTTTGAGTTCCTAGACAAGTGGAGTAGAAAGTTAAAAAAAAATTTCGCCGCTCGCGATTTTTCTTTTTTTAAATTAATTTCTTCTGGAATATTTTTTTTTCGATAACGAATAACTTCAAATTCGACAAATTCATTTTGTAGAGTAATAGTGTGACATGCGTGTATCCATTCAACTATAATTTGGTCTGTTTCTTTGTTCATTGTTGTAGATGTAATGCATATTTCAAGAATTCTTTGAAAATTTCCTATTCTATATCTTACCAAAAATTCTCTAGAACTAATCTAAGTATGTTATGTATAGTATACATCAAATTGAAATACCTAAATAAAAGGGCGGCAAAATTGTTTCCGCCCCGGGCGGCTGACACCCACGCTACGCCACTGGGATACCTACTTATTTCTTGCTACAACATTGTAGGTAGGTAGGTACATGATCTCCTGTTTATTTTTTAATAATCTTAATTTACTTATTTCTCAGCTCTTTTAATTTTTCAAACTGTTATTATTTACCAGTTAGGTAGTTTTGATTATCTTGAGTGGTAACTGTAAGTGATTATAAAATAACATTTTGTTTTATCTACAACCTGAAGTTATTGCTTTCATTTAAGATGGGTCATCATTTAGTCCGGTAGCGCTAGGTTTTGAGGTTTCAAAAATATTAAAGTTGTTTATTTTTTGCATATAGATTCCGGACCATTTACCCGACCTACTATATAAATTTGTGTCATTTTAGGAACTAGCGTTGGGAGAAATTTAGCTATTTGTCTTTTTAATCACTATCACACGAAAAGAAAATTATAGTTGAAAATTTTACTTCCATTATAATAACGAAGTAGTAACTGATATACATAGGCATTTTGTGTCATCTCTGTCCACGGGAATCCTTCTAATTAACAAGTACCTAACACGTCGCCCAACTAGCTTTATCTATCTATCTAAAAGAATATTACAATTTGTGAAATAGGTGTTACGCGATTAAGACTACTGATATCTGTCGTTCAATTTATTTTGTGCCGAATTCATCCACGGTATTTATAGATATTTCATTTTTTTGTTACAAAACCCTATAATATCCACAAAAGAAAATTCAAGTTTTTAGAGTTTACGTGTTTTTGATTATTATGGTGAAACAAAACACCATTCATAATATGTGTCGTTTTTATCCACGCAATCTTATTATTTGAAAGAAAAATAAACCAATTTCTTCGCACGAAGGGCTATTCGGTTCATGTTGCGACAAACAAGTGCATGCGTTTATTCAATTTGATTTAAAAAAAAAGTTTTAGTCCCATCAAAGGGGTTTATTTAAACCAAAAATTCTGTAATTAATTGTAAGTTAAAATATGATATCGATTAAAGTAATTAATTGACATGTCTCGAACTTTGTTTGGTAGAACTACAAGAACTATATTTCTGTCCTTTTCATTTCGTGCATGACGTCATTGACGTGACATTTGTTTTTGGTTGAAGTTGAAATACATATGGCAGTAATGTCCGTATTCTTGAACCGTTTGACTCCTGTCAATTGTCAAAACGTCATAAGAACAGAACAGCTTTTTTACACTTATTGTCACCGTAGTAAGTGGCTCGTCGGTGTAAGCGACCGACTTGAGAACATCGAGTCGTTGGTTCGAGACTCTCGTCAGATATTTTCATTTTGTATTTCTTAAGATGGTTTTAATGCTCTAAAATAGTTCGCAAGTTTCATCCCCAGCTGGTTTTTACTTTTTGTACACAGGTTTAATTTTTTTAAGCTTTATAATGTCCAAATCATTACAAAATAGTTTACTAGGTACACTCTCAGTTTTTTTAAACCATTAAACGTTAAACGTTTGTGTTACTGGCAAAGGTTATCCTTGAAAATTACTTTCTCATAATGTATATCTGATGGCTAATTAGTAGCCAAGACAATCTTAACTTCGGTGTTCAAATTGTCAGCTATTTAGATCAATAACTCTGAACAAACATCGAATTAGTAAAAGTTATATAATGCTACTTATACGGGCTAAAACAGGTTAACGGGGCAGTAAGGGGAGCTACCTCCGACGTTGCAACTACATGAAAATGGTCTTAGGAAACTATCCATAATTTTTCGTTAAATTATGATTCCCATTCACAGATTTAAAAAAAATGTACAGTTAGTAAGAATACTGCCATTTTACACAAAAAAAATTGATGTCAATCGATCCTGTTTCTAATACTGATAAAAAAGTTCTTCTAAACTAACCCAGGTTGGAGAACTAAAAAGTCAAAAATTGCAAAATCTTTTCCCAAACATTTTGTTAGAAACAATTCTTTTTTTGATGTTACTCGATACTGTTTGTAATACTGATCAAAAACTTCTACAGGACCAAATCGGGTTGGAGTACTAAAAAGTCAGAAATCGCAAATAACGTTAAGTTACGTACCGCGCGTGTTCGTGATCATTACACTATTTTTTTTTTGTTTTTAAGGTTTACAAATTCTTTTTTAGGACCTGCTATGATTTCGATTGAGTTTTTGATCATAAACAAGACCAATAAACATCCAAAAAAATAATTTCGTTTAAACTTTGCAATTTCTGACTTATTTAGTACCTACTCCAAGCTGGTTTGGTCCAATAGAAGTTTTTGATCAATATTAGAAATAGGTTCGATTGACATCAAAAAAAATGTTTTGTATAAAATTGCATTTTTTTTGCTAACTGCAGATTTTTTTGAAAATCGGTAATTGTGATTCAAAATTTTACAAAAAATTATGGATAGTTTCCTATGACCATTTTTATGTAGCTGCCCTTACTGCCCCGTTTACCGTTTCCACTTGACCTCGAGCAATCGAAAACATTGACGACCAACACCCACGACTAAAAATGATGTATAACTTTGAGAGTTGTCATTGAAAAGCTCTCTTTAGCAGTGTAAGATATTGCTGTTGATTACTCCGAAAATCTTGACATCGGTGCTCAATCGTTCGTTCGAATTGTCTTAATAACTCTAAACGGAATACGATTTGCCAATGTCGAAAGAGGCAAAGGTTCTCGTTAAAAATCTCTTTCTTATGTTGTATATATTATGGCTATTTGTTGCCTAGACAATCTTAACTTCGATGTCCAAATAATCAGCTATTTAGCTCAATAACTCTGAACGGACTGTGAATTAGCAAAAGTTATATAAATAGCAAAATTTGTCATTGAGATGCTCTTTCCAGCGGTATAGATTATTTCTGTTGGTTACTCCGAAAATATTAACTTCGGTGCTGAAATCATTACCTATTTAGCTTAATAACTCCGAACGTAATAGGATTTCGCAAAAGTTTTAAGAGGCAAAAGTTCTCCTTAAAAATCAATTTCTTATATTGTATATGTTATGCCTATTGGTTGCTTAGACAATCTTAACTTTGATGTCCAGATAGTCAGCTATGTAGGTCAAAAACTCTGAACGGACTGCGAATTAGCAAAAGTTATATAAGTAGGAAAATTTGCCGTTGAAAAGCTCTCTCCAGCGGTGTAAATTATTTATGTTGGTTACTCCGAAAATCTTAATTTCGGCGATCAGTTCGTCACCTATTTAGCTTAATAACTCCAAACGGAATAAGGTTTGGCGAAAGTCGTAAGAAGCAAAGGTTCTCCTTAAAAATCTTTTCCTAATATTGTATTTCTTATGGCTGTTGGTTGACAATCTCAAATTCGAAGTCCAAATAGTCGCCCATTTTCGTCAATCATTCTGAATGGACTGCGAATTAGCAAAACTTATAGAAGTAGCAAAAGTCGTCATTGAAAAGCTCTCTCCAATGGTACATATGTTATTGCTATTGATCACCCAGAAAACCCTAACTTCGGTGCTCAAAAAACCATAGTTTTTGAGTCTTAATAATTTTAAATATCGTGGATGAAAATGACACAAATTTACAGTGTTGATTTTACATGCATTAATGATCTTGAATATGTGAACTCTAATAATTGTAATATTTTTTTGAAGCTTTTGTAGCTTGGAAAAACAAAATAGTTAAATAACTTTAAATTCCGTGGTCTAATTTGGCACAAATTTATATAATAAGCTTATGTTGGCCATCTGAGAAAGAAAATAGTTATTTCATAAACTGTAATTTTTTTTTAGTACTGTTTTTACGTACTGACCATATTGCCAGTTTGCACTGGATGAAAATGACACAAACTGGGTTTGCACACTCCGCAGACTATCCTAGATAAGATATAATGATTATTTTAAACTTTAAATAAATTTTGGCAATTTTAATTTGATTAAAAATATTCAACCACAAAACATCGAATTACTGAAAATGCTATGGTCAGATATGACACAAAATGCAATAGTAAGCTCCGTAGGTACGACTGTATCTACAGGCAAAAAATAATAAACTTTAGAATTTTTTAAACTTATGGCATCAAAATTGCCTAGCGCTATCGGACTAATTCGTCGACTGGCGACAGTGAAACTCGCGTTCTGTTGCGAGATGGCAACTTTCAATTTTTATTTTATTTTTTGTCGTCATCTCGCGCGACCTTGTTAATGTGACATAAATTACGTCAGTCAACTACGTGAACTTCTTTTATAATGTAAAATCTAATATTACCTTTAAACAAGCAATGCTTGTATAAAAGTTGTTTTCTTTTCTTAATAATATACCACATTATATTTATGTACTTATTGCATTGTTTTTTATTATATTTTTTTATTAAAACGTAAATGGATAATGGTGGTGTGACGATCTGATCTTGTTTGCGGGGCGAACATGGCCAGATATCGCCCAAGATAAAGAGGTTTGGAAGGTAAAACCACTGCTAAAAAGGTAAACCACTGCTGGGCAAAGGCCTCCCCGGCCTTTGCCCAGCAGTGGGACACACGATAGGCCAGAAAAAAAAACTTAAATGGATAACGTAAGTAGATAGTTCTTTTTTTTAAATATGTGGATTGTTTTTTTTTTATTATTACATAATGTATTGCATTGTTTTTTTTTTATTATAACGTAAATGGATTAGGTTTTTGTTATTTTTTTGTAATAATAATTGAAATGTATAACGTAAGCGAATTGTTTTTTTTAAATAATATACCATATAACATGTGTCTTTGCATTGTTTTTTTTTATTTTTTAATAATTACGTAAATGGATTAGGTTTTTTTTATTTTTCTTTTTGTAATAATAATATAAATGTATAACGTAAGTGGATTGTTTTTTTTAAATAATATAAGTGGATTGGTTTTTTTGAATAATAACATTAACGTATTGCATTGTTTTATTTTTATTTTTTTGTACTAATAATATAAATGTATAACGTAAGTGGATTATTTTTTAAATAATATAATCTGATTTGGTTTTTTTTTTAATAAAAACATATGTATTGCATTGTTTTATTTTTATTATAAAGTTAATGGATTAGGTTTTTTTTGTATTTTTTTAAATAAAATACATTTTTTTCCCCATTTATTTATCTGCCATCAGCGTTAGCTATAAGCAGATGTGTTGTAGGATGTGGCAGTTTGAGTGTGTCCTCCAGTGAGGTCATCTCCTCGTCAGTAGACCATAGAAGTGGATTATATGGTCAGTATGTCTTTCCGTTTTAGCCGTTTTTTGTAGCTTCTAGTTGTCAGCATAGTCGTCAATTTGTTGGGGTGTCTTTCCAGCTTCCCTTTATATGTCTCTGTAGTGTTATGACTCTCTTCCTTCACCGTGCTCATACATTATACATTTATATTACTAATTAAAAAAAAACCCAATCCATTTATGTCATAATTAAAAAAGAAAAAAAAATGCAATACATTAACATTATTACTTTCAAAAAACCAGTCGAATTGAGAATCTCTTTTAATAAATCGGTTGAAAAAAAAAAACCCCCGCCCGCCTACTGCCACCACCTTCTCTCCCTACGCCCGCGCCGCCCCGCCAGGTTATAACTGAACCCGGACCCAGGCTAAAGTTAGATATTTATAGAAATTGGTTTCAATCTGTTTTCATTTGACAGCGCAAAATGACGACAAAAAATAATTTATAAATTGAAAGTTGCCATCACGCGGGGATCGCGAGTTTCACTGTCGCCAGTCGACGAATGACCCGTTAATAAAACGGCAGTGTCGCAAAAGTGTCGCACCTGAGTAGTGTCGAACTACTGTCGCACATGCATTTATCGCACTAGCGTGATTTTGATCTTCAGTTTGTCGCACTAGCGTGTTGTCGACCTTCGTCATGTGCATCTGAATTGAGGGCCCATGTTTTCAATCCTTGAGAAACGATATATAAGACTTGTAGGGAAATTAGTTAAAACTTAAAGCAATGGGCCATGAATTTAAACTTATTTACTGCACTACTAGGTGAAGTTTCACCACAAACAAGACACAGGCTTCCGACAGCTCAAGCAGCAAATCTATACTAATATTATAAAGCAGAAGAGTTTGTTTTTGTTTGGTTGAACGCGCTAATCTCAGGAACTACGGGCTCGAATTGAAAAATTCAGTTGGAGATTAAAGTTGGGTAGTCCATTTATCGCGGAAGGCTATAGGCTATATAACATCACTCTATGACCAATAGGAACGGAGCAGCAATGAAAAATGTTATAAAATCGGGGGAAATTTTATTTCCTTTGTGAGCTTTTTCTCTCTTATGTGACGCAGATGAAGTTGCGTGGGCCAGCTAGTATTTAATAAGTCGCTTAAAACCTATCCAAAAAAGCCACAGAATCATATCCACGTTATAAAATGATCTCCTACAAAAACATACAATCAATTTTCTCTAAAAGTATGGCATTTAGAGGAAAGAACGATTTGTCACATTTTAGTTGAAGAATAGTAAAAAACTTATTCTAATTTGCGTTAATCGGTTGAGCCCAAAAGCCGAAAATATTGGCCAAATTACGAGTAGTTCAGACGTTTTAGTAAATTCGACTTACATTAACAATTAACTTTTATGTTTTTGTTTCTTTGTAACTAATTCACAGAGGAATATAACTCATCATGATCATCATCATCATCTCAGCCGAAAGACGTCCGTCGCTGGACATAGGCCTCCCCCAAGTGTCGCCACATTGACCGGTCCCGTGCGACTCGCATCCAACAAATTCTTTCCACTAGGCAACAATTGACGCGCAATATGTTGCACAACCTGTTGCTCAACGTGTTGAAAGTCAGCGCGGAACTTTTGTTTAGCAACTTTTATATTGATTTGTCACGTTGCGCGCGAACTGGCAACGTCGCGCGATGTCGGGCAACGCCGCCGAACATGTCGAGCGTCACGTGTTGCGCGTCAATTGTTGCCTAGTGGATACGCGGCTTCACTAGGTCATCGGTTCACCTAGTCAGAGGACTTCCAACGCATCGTTGTACGGTTCGCGGTCGCCACTCCAGAACTTTTCGGCCCCATCGGCTATCAGTTCTGCGAGCATTGTGCCCTGCCCACTGCCACTTAAGTTTGACAATTCAATTTGGGTGACTTTAAGCCTTCTGATAAGGCCCATTGTGAGCGACCACGTTTCGGTCCCGTATGTAATCACTGGCAACACACACTGGTCATAGACTTTCGTCTTGAGACACTGCGGTAAGTTGGACGAGAAGATACCGCGCAGCTTCCCAAACGCTGCCCAGCCGAGTCGGATTCGACGACTGACCTCTTTCTCGAAGTTAGACATATCTAACTGGACTGCTTGTCCCAGGTACACATAATCGTTTACAACTTCGAGTGTAGAATCTCCGATCTTGATAGGAGTGGCGGAGTGTGTGTGACATGAGCATTCAACATGTCCTCAGCCATGACCACTATATCGTCGGAAAACAGAAGGTGAGTGATGTACTCGCCATTGACGTTGATGCCTAGCCCTCTCCAGTCCAGAACCATGAAGACATCCTCCAGTGCAGCGGTGAACAGTTTCGGAGATATGACGTCTCCCTGTCTCACACCTCGCTGCAGAAGGATAGGTTCCGATGCTTGGTCACATTTAATATGACAATATTTCATTTTGTTTCTTCAGATACACAGACGTTTTGCAGATTACTCATTACAGACATTAATGAATTGAGGGCCTTAGAAATACCGCTATGTCTATTAATGTAATGTAATATTCTACAGATTTGGCTTTAAATATTTAAGAAAAAAAGCAAAAGCAGTACCTTTGTGCTCTTCTTTCTTAATGTAATGTCCTACTAAGTATTTTGTGTGTACAGTCAGCAAATCAGTTTGGTTTACAGGCTAGCAATCTTCTTACTACTATTATTAGTGGAAAAGGGTTATAATTAATCTGTTTGCAAATTTATTCAATTCCTTTCAGTAGTTTCTGCGTGAAGGGTAACAAAAATCGATCTTCACAGACTTTTACATTTATAATAGTCGTCAGAAGATTGCTAGCCTGCATACCTAACTCTTTTGTTGACTGTACATAAATAAATAAATAAAAGCTTAACTGAAACTTTTTGAGATTTAGCAGCCACTTTACGCGCGCGTCTGGATTAAGGGCCCAAGTTATTAAATCATAACAGCTCTAATTCACGTTTAAGAAATTTATTGCCCATTGCTTTGTTTTTAGTATTTTTAACTATTTTCCCTATAAGTCTTATTTCGTATCTCAAGGATTTAAAAAATGGGCCTTCGATCCATCTGTCAGCTACTTTGGCGCAATAAATTGGAACCACAGTGAGTCGCAGTACATTTATGTCGCACCAGCGTTCATTAATTAATTTAAACTTCATGTACAGTACAATCGTGGTACATAGGCTACCAGTCAACCTTTTCATCGTGATTCCGTTTGTCGACGTCACGTCAGTCGGAAGGAACGCATTGATAGCATTTGTAAAACATCAACAAATTCGCATTTGCTCTAAAAGTCAAAGAAACAACTTTTAAACAAACCGCACTATTGGTTTAGCACGATTAACGCGTACCTGTGTGTGTATTTCATAATTCGCTAAAATAGTAAATAATAAATAAAAATATATAATATATAAACAGCAGAGCACGAGTTTTAGTAGCACAAAAAAATGCTTGCGTAAAATTTTTAATATCGTAAAAAAAGGTATGGGACGAATGTTTTTTTTTTTTCCGTAGTCTGAATTCTGTCGACCCATATCTGAAAACCTAATGACCGCCACTAGCACAAACATCTATGAAATAAGTAGCTAAATTGTTGTAACATGGATCTTTTCCAAAATCAAAGTAAACAAACTCACATCACTCACTCAATACCGGTACCCAGAATAGGTACTTTAGAAATTAATTACTTTAAAAAAACATTAATTTGCTTCGTTCCATTTATTTTGATTTTGACTTATTGGATTTAATTTGTTTTGACTTAATTTAATTTATATTTATTGACTTAGATTCTGGATTTTATATGATTAATATGTTTTTGATTTGATTTGATTAATTTTTTTTTAATTTTATTTATTGACTTAGATTCAGGATTGTTTATGATTTATTTATGTTTTTGATTTAATTTATTTTTAATTGATTGAGTTTTGTTTTTATTTTATTTTATTGTGATGTTAGTTGGCTTTGATGTATATTATTATTTGGCTATGGGTGTTATTTACCTGAGAATAAATGAATTTATTATTATTATTATAAATGTTTAGTCAGCTGGGTGTACCAGCAGTATTAAAATGATACTCTGTCGTGATTATGGCACGATTAGTTTTGAATTAATAATTGACGCTAACGCATCTTTTTCGACGTTTTACGAGTAATAGTGCCCATCTAAGCCTATGTGAAATAAAATATTTTGATTTTGAAGGCAAACTTTTTTTTAACTTATAGAGGTTAGCACAGCGTAAGAAACTTCTAATTTAGAATTTTCTTCCGTTTTTGACAATTTGCCAGGTAATACGTTGATTAAATCTTTTTCGCGTCTGTAAGACGTGTGAGGGTACAGAATAATAATAATCAAAATCATCAATACAACCTTCCAAGTTCATAGAGGTCGAGGAACGACTTTGACCTTGAAAAAATCGTTCCACGACCTTACGTAAGAAAATTTGAAGTTCGCGAACTACACTGGAGCATCACGCTTATTATAAAAAAAAATTGACTATTTAACGAGTTCCTTAAAAAATACTCTTCACTTAATTTTAATTGTTCATACCTAGTTTCATTTTATACCTATTTGTTATGGATTTATTTTTTTGTGGGTGTGTTTGGTTGTTATAATAAACTTAATTTCGTTTGATGGTTTCTAAATTATGTTCATAACGTGTTATTTTATTTGATGGTTTCTAAATTATGTTCATAACGTGTTATTTTATTGTGTTTGTTTGTGTAAATATTTTTATTGTTTTCTTTGATGATGGTGTGTTAAAAATATGGTTTCAGTGAATATTTTGTTAGATGTGTCTAAGGTGTAAATGTATTAGTATTTCCTTTATTCATTTCTAAACAAATTCATTTACATTTTTTATATTATCTACTTAATAAAAAAAAACATATAAAATGAATATTAAAAAAGAAATAAACTCATTGGTATCGGGAACAGGGTCCAAGCTACCGGGGCGGTCAGGGATTTTAGTACCTACCTATTATTGTTATGTTTTGATGGTTTAGATAATATGTATTGTGTTAGTACTTTTATTTTGTGGTTGTTTTTTTCCGTATCAATTATTACAGTTGTGTTTAATGATTGTTTGCATAGTATCTTTAAATAATTCAAACGCACTACATAATTAGGATTCATTAGGTTAATAATATTTAGACAGCTGTTATTAAAGCGTTGAGGAGTTTTTTGACGCCATTGTTCAAGTTTATTGTTTTAGTTAACTTACGTAATTTTCTGTCAAGATTTTACGTAGGCACGTAGCTATGTTGTTCATTGTATTGTACTTAGGTACCTAGTAACTACCTTATATATAAAAAAATGCATGGTATTATTATGGCGGAATGTATTCCGCTCTAAAACATTTCTATAACACCTGTCTAAACTACATTTTACGCAAATAAATATATGTACTTACATAAAAGATATGAAATATAACCCGTACCCAAAGGTAAACTTTTACATGTGTCACAGTTTTGTATTATTCTATTTATTTATTTCTTGTGAATGACCTATAAAACACACACACACACATATGCATAGAGCGACTGCTTCTGACCTAACGGACTCGCTTTTTGTAAAATATTGATACCTATTTAGCTTCATCCAGTAAGGCTCATGAAACGCTGATGGTAAGCTTTCGATATAAGAATGTTAACTAAACTTAGTGTCGGCCCCTCAGATATACACAAAATTCGTGGAACAGAACGGAAGGGGGTGGGCGTCGCAATGCGGGAACTGAAGGACTGCTTGTTCTGCGCAGGTCTCGAATGCCAATCGATACACGTGATGAGTGATATACGAGTAGGATGGTGTGTTTATTAGTCATGACACCTACATTATAAAGAAATACTGAAGGGACGTTTAAAACGACATTTAGATTTGTCTTTGTAACAACAGTATTTCACGCGAACGAAAGGCTTGGGAACACCTAATAAAAATACCGAACATGTTTTGAACATGGTCGGTCCCACAGCCAGATTTTTCTTAAACCTATGCATGACTGGCAAAATCTGTACTTTGGCTTGTTATACAACATTATTTTTTGTTTACACTAAACCCGAAGTCAAGGGGTCATTGTACTCATCTCGAAAAAAAAATCAGCTGTTCCCTACATTTTGACGAGTTATGCGAACATAAATGTAGGGAACAGCTGATTTTTTTTTTGCGATTTCAAGGTTCGTCCCATAGAAAAAGTTGTTCTAAATGATGAGTAGGTACAATGACCCCTTTTCGGGTTTAGTGTAAACAAAAACTAATGTTGTATAAACACCTGATGAAAGTCGTTGTAAAACACGAAACCTTAAGGCCCTTTTTAGGTTTACATTTCCACACTGCGAGATATGGACATTCTAAATTATTCCAAAGTGTTGACTGTTTATTGCTTGGTCACCATGCCAACATAAAAACCACCCTAGGGGAGAGTGAAAGCCAGGGCCGGAGGAGGGTGAGGGAGCTAATTTTAGAATAATCAATATCTCGACCGACAGCGACACCTGGCGGCAGATAGTACACGACGCGAGAAGCCCGCGAAGTTCAAAGATTTACATTTTTTGCAAATTCCATCAAAATAGAAAACAAAACATTACATTATTATGTTGGATCTCACTTTGTTTAACCATGTTTGTTACCTACAACTTCAGAGTATTCAGGGATTAAAAGGAAGAAAGTCCTCCGACACTTAAATTTTTCCTATTTCAATTTTTAAATATTTCTTTAAACAACATAAAAAGTAGTGGGAGCAGGGTCCAAGCCACCGGTGGTTAGGGACATTATGTACAGATTACAACTATGTAAAATAAACCAGTCTATTTCAAGGAAAAGTACAAATTTTGCTGACTATATAAAAAAAAGTTCTCTAGTTCTCATCATTTTGTATTGAACATATTTTGGCGAATTTTCTTGCTGTTATAGTCTCCAGCATCTCGCGATCTCGGGTCAGGGGGCGGTATCCCTCGTACAGCTCTGGCTAAATGGCAGCCCCATCCGCATCTGCGATGCCTGGTGTACAGACGTCGCGCTGCGAACACACGCCTCGCGCAAAGACGTCAGCTCTCGCGACCACCAGTATACCTGACGTCAGGCGCTTCCTGGCCGGACTCTGTGCATTGCCACGTCGCAAATGTCGGACATGGCCTCCTGGAACCACCCTGCCTCATTGTTAACGTTGGCAGGCCTGTCCGGTGATGTCACCCAGGCCTGTACGATCGAGGCTTCCAGGAGGAGCTCCCAGTCAAGCTGCTTCAGCGCCCAACGCGGACCACTCGGGGCCTGTTGGACTGGCGCGCTTGAGGACTGGGTGGAGACGTCGAGCCGGATGTACCGGTGGTCGGAATAGGTCTCCACCTCCTCCATGACACGCCAGTAAACAACACGCGGCGACAGAGCGGGGCTAGTGAACGATATGTTCACAACCGACTCGCCCCGCATCCGCACACTGTGGGAACAGAACCCCTATTTAGGACGACCAGGCCTGTCTCCATCCTTCCCCGCACATCTGTGCAACGAGAACCCCAAGCAAGGGTCTTGTTACTGAAGTCCCCGAGGACAAGCACTGGGAAGGAACCATTTTAATCATTTTTGTTGATTGTTTTTTGTTTCCACTGTTGCTGGAGCCTCTCAGTGTTTCTGGCGATTCTGATGAGTTTCTTTTCTTATCTTTTTTCTCATGTTCAATTTGCTCGTTTGGGATAACATTTTCCTTTTGTCTATTATTGGTTCCTAAAACGACAAGTCTCATATTTTATGAATGCCCTGTTTCCGGATTCTCTCTGTTTAGCTCAATTTGAAGCTCCTTGCGTTTGTTTAGTATTTCTTGAGGGCAATCTTCTTTTATGTAGAAAGGTGTTGATGCCAGTTTTTTCTTGTTTATAAGCATCGAGATATAAGTACTAACGTTAGTACTTATATCTCAATGTTTATAAGTAATTTTATTTTTAGTCCCATATTGCTCAGTGTTACTACAATGGGTCGCATGTTTTCCCCTCTTTTTCCAAGACGCCTTACAAGTTCAACGCTGTGTCTAGCACAATTTGCAACAGATCCTGATACGCCCTTTTACGTTCATCGACTCCGAAAAAAAGTTGTTTTTTTTCCTACTCAATCTCTCCATGTTATCTATCTTGTTTTTCTGCAATTCTAATTATTGTTATTAAAGTAACTCGGTCTTTAATTCAAGACCGTGAAACTTTTCATTCATGTTGCTTCTAATGGTATTTTTTATTTCCTCTTTCATATCTAATATGTCCGCTCTTTGTTGTTTCATCTCTTCTTGCATTTTTATTAGTAGGTATATTTTTAATTTCTTCCATGTTTTTTATTCGTTCGTAGTGTTAATTTTATACTTCAAGTACTGCTAACACCGTCTAGTGGACAGTACAGACAGCAGCAGAACTACGTTGTCAATAGCAGGTGTTGTGCTCATGCAGTTTTCGTGTTGTCTTGAGAGTTCAGCTACTTAACGCTAGGTAGCGCTGATTGTTTCTGCACGGAAAGACTATTGATAGGTACCTAATGCGAAGATTTATTTATTTGAGGTCAAAGACATTAAATTATACTACACTTTGAGGTTATACACTGATGCAAAAAACTGACTTATTATGTTCACAGTTACAGTTTAATGATATTTATGTTTATTTATGTCCCATTCACTGCCTTTAACGAGTTTTAGATCATTTGCACTTAGAGTAAGTAATGGATAAAAACGTCAGTTAGGTACTAGTCCCTTCATATTTTGATAGATTTTGCACTGGTTACGCACTTTTTCTATGAGAAAACCTATGGAGAAAACATTTGTCCATGTGGTTCTTAATATTGTTCATTAATTTATCACTAGTTTAACTCACTTTCACCACCACTACTATTTTCCAATTCATTAAAACACCTCAAACACCATTTTTCAAAATAGGCTACAAAAAATATAGTACACCCTACACCCAAATAAAATATTGTATATTTTATGGAAAAAGCCAAAAATAGACAAAGTTTCATTTGTTCCGGATTAATATTTTTATTCCTTTTTTTTTGCTTAGTTATATTGTCCCACTGCTGGGCAAAGGCCTCCCCCATTACCTTGCACTCTTCTCTTTGTGTTGCTTTTTCCGGCCAATCTCGTACAAACGAATTTAAAGTCGTCATGCCAGCGTTTTCTAGGCCTCCCTCGGGAGGGAGGCCTAGAAAACGCTGGCGACGCCAGAAGACGGGCGTCACGACGCCCGTCTTCTGGCGTCGTCACGACGACTCTAGCCCATCTCGGTCCGGATGCATTCTGTAGACGTGGCCCGCCCAATTCCACTTCAACCCAGCAGTCTTGTTGCCCACATCAGCGATTTCAGTTTTTGAGCGTATTGTGGTATTGCGAATTCTGTCGCTGAGCTTAATACACAATACGCTACGTTCCTTCGCCCTTTGGCAAACCTTGAGTTTGGACTTTTGCGACTCAGTTATGGACCAAGTTTGAGCACCGTAGGTTAAGATTGGCAGAATGCACATGTCGATGAGTTTTCGCTTCATGGATATCGGTAAGTCACCCTTCATCAGCGACTTCATGGACCAGTAGCTCTTCCAGGCGTTCTCGACTCGGCGGTCGATTTCCTTGTCTTGCCTGTTTTCGAAGGAAACCAGCTGGCCCAAATAAATGTACTCATCGACGTAGTGGATTTCTTGCTCATCTACCTTTTTATTTGTTTTTAGGATGGGAAAAATCCCATTCATGTTCCTTTCTCGCCCTTTACGTTCTGGGGCCGCGGTATCTACCTCAACCCTACTTTTTGTGCTATTGGTCATGACTTTAGTCTTTGACCGATTCATCATTAGTCCAATCTCAAGGCTTGCTGTGCTCAGTGCTCATCTTGGAGCATCTGATGTAACTCGGTAGCAGTCGGTGCAAATAGGATGATATCATCAGCGAACCGAAGGTTAGTGAGTTTTTTGCTACCGACTGCTATACCATTACTGGACCATAGGTCTGCCAGATTTTTGAATACCTCCTCAAGGGTACTGGTAAATAATTTGGGAGAAAGCGGGTCACCCTGCTTCACACCTTTATTTATTTTGAGATTTTGACCGGGAAAGCTATGTTTAATGTTTGTTGTGCTATTGTTGTAAATTACCTACTCTAAGAATAATAATGTAGGTTTCGTCCAATTGTTGGTTTTGTAAAGAGGAAAATATGGATGCATGTTTTACGCTGTCAAATGCCTTCGTATAGTCCACGAAGGCCAAATACAAAGGTTTTCCAAAATCCCTTTGTGTTCGTCTAAAACCGACAACAGGCGGAACGTAGCCAAGCACGAACGAAATGCTCGCAGCGCGCTCGTTTGAGGCTAGTAAGTCGGTCCACACTATACTGATTGTGTTCGGCTCATGCTCCGCTCGCGCTCGGCTCTCCTAGCGTAGACGCAGCTTTACAGAATATTCCGTGCAAGTACAATATTGCAGAGCGGCATGTCTCAGCCTATTCGAGGGCAGGTTGTCGGGCAAATCCGTATTGGGCGTAAAGCATTGGTAAAAAAAAATTGAGGAAGAAAAATGTAATGTTCCTGGTTAATTTTTCAGTACCGTGGACCGAGGAGAGGAAGACCGTTTGACTTAAACTTGATATTGTATCCAGCTTCACAACATTCAAATTTTTGACAATAATCAGAATGTTGCAAAGCTAAATTACTTACTAATTATATTACTTACTAATTAATTATATACTAAAAAACTTTAACATTTCAACAACAGTTAGTGAATCACAATTCACTAACTGTTGTTGAAATGTTAAAGTTTTTTGGCATGAATTAACAGATTTTTGTTCATGGTTAGATTCTTTGAAGTCTGCCTGTGCCGTAGTAGATAGAATGCATGATTAGAATAGGAATTATATAGGAAAATCGATCAATGGTTACTGGTTGTTAACCGTGTATGAATCTCTAATTAGTGTGTAGGGAAAAAGGTATTCATGAAGAAAAGCACAGCAAGACAAGACTATTCATTTATTAAAGTAATGTGAATGTACAAAGGCGGCCCGAATGCGAGAAACCCCGATTTCCAGAGTAACAGCATTTGTCGTGGATGACTATGAATTTTCGCCATCGATCGGTTGGTATGTAGTACACGCGACTGCCGCCCCGTCGAACGACGAACGTCGCGGCTCGTGGAAGCAGCCAGCATTCGGACGATCACGACAGAGGGACGACAGGAAATGCCGCGTGCTCACCCGTCTCTATAAAGACAACCATTATGTCAAGTGTCACGCTTGGCTATTGAAACTCAATTTGCTAGAAATAAACTTGCATTAATGACTACGTCCGTTTCAATCTTCTCCCCATATGGTATTACTTTCTTAATGACACTCGTAGAAAAACAGAGTACTGAACGGTCGCTTGTACTCCTATTATAATAAAACTCTCGCACATCAACGGAATGTGTTGTTTTTCGGTAGGCAGGGTACCATCCTCCGGGCACACATCCAGTAAGTAATAATAGGTCTGGGATGACTACTCATTGAGGAATGATGACTTAAGAGTGCGTCCACACATGACGCGTCACAGTACGGCGGACGAAAATATTCGGTTTTACATTCGTCGGTGTCGTAATATCTTTTTGCGGAAGGAAGTGCCCTTCGTGCAGATGCCCAAAATCCGTTTTTTTTCTTTTATAATAAAATAAAACAATTAATACATTGTTAGTAATAAAACTAAGTTATCATCTCCTTTAGTTATTTTAGAACTTACTTTATACATGTTTAAATATTTCATGAAAAAACATTTAAAAATATAAAAAAATAGTGGTCCGCCCATGTCGGGAGCAGGGTCCAAGTTACCGGTAGCAAAGGCAGCAGATACAGGAACCTCGTCACAACGCGAGCCGTATCAAGGAGCACTGCTTTCTGACTCAAGCCCATGAACCAACCGTCTAAGGAGAGCTTCTATAGATGGTCATCAATGCTGTTGGCTATAAGGCCCAGTAAACAGTAGCCCACTAGCGCTGGGGACAGGGTCCGAGCTGCCGGTGGTCAGAGCTCTTGAGAGAGGAACCTCCTAACAAATACGTGCCGTGTCAAGAAGTACTGCTTTCTGAATCGAGCCCTTTTTTTTTTTTTTTTTTTTTTTTTTTTTTAGGATGGGAAATCATCAAATGACTTCTCCCACTCTGGGCGGAGCGGGAGGGAGTGTCAGACTCTTACTGACTAAAACCCATCCATGTTCCTTCCTCGCCCTTTATGTTCCGGGGCCGCGGTATCTCTTTCGAACAGGCCCGCAACCCCGGCAGGCTTCGGCCCTTGCGGGCCCCTCTCTTCTGAATCGAGCCCTTGATCCAGCTGCCAAGCGCGAGCCTCCTAAGATGTGTATCGAGGCTCTGGCTATTAAGCCATTGGCCGACACGACGCGCATACTTATAGTATGGCACTTCTGATTCCACAAGGTTGTACTTCAAAGCAAGTTCCTGGGTAGATAATCCTGGCAACAAGGATTGTGCCAGACTAGAACACCCAGAAATAATGTGTCGGATCGACTCTCCCGGACGGTGGCATGCCCGACATTTATGTCAACCATGCCGTCATTCACAATGTATTTGCGGCAGTTATTCATCATCATCCATAACTTCCTCCATTATTGCACAAACAAAACCTTCGGTTTCCCCCATAGCGTAGCCAGGATACGGACGCTAAGAAGTCTACATCAGGGCCATGTAGGGCGGGCACGCCACGATAGTGGCGGTAAGTCCCCTCTTTGAGAAGTGGCTGGAGAGGCACCACGGCGTCCTCACCTTGCGCCTGACGCAGGTCCTCACCGGACATTGATGTTTCGGGAGGTACCTGCACCAATGGCGAGAGGAAACGCCCGGGTATTTGCACTGCGAGGATCGACCGGAGGACACGGTGGAGCACACGGTGGAAGTCTACCCTGCGTGGGCGGTGCACCGCCGTGTCCTCGTAGCGGCGATCGGCGACGGCGACCTCTCGCGTCCGGCCCTGGTTCAATCCATCGTTCGTCCGGAGCGAGACGGAATGGGAAGCCGTCACTTCCTTCTGCGAAGCAGTCATGCCTGCGACGGAGGTGGCGAAACGAGAGAGGGAGAGAGCCTCTCTTCCCAGCCGCCGCGGGAGACGCACCGGGCATCGGGGGCCATGTGGTGGCTACCGACCACCGTTGACGCGGGCTTGTGGACGGTTAGCTATGGGCTAGCTAGCCGTCCGTCCGTCTAATGACGACAGGCCGTGTCGACGGCGCGTTCGTGTGCCACGCGCGCTTCAAAGAGATGGCAGCATAAAGGGAGGGGCCCGCAAGGGCCGAAGCCTGCCGGGATTGCGGGCCTATTCGAAAGAGATACCGCGGCCCCGGAACATAAAGGGCGAGGAAGGAACATGGATGGGTTTTAGTCAGTAAAAGTCTGACACTCTCTCCCGCTCCGCCCAAAGTGGGAGAATTCATTTGATGATTTCCCATCCTAACAAAAAAGGGCCATGTAGGGCCCGATAAAAGCGTCCGTGAATCTCCTTGCCTGGCCATTCTTCCCTGCGGTCATTTGAGTCTAATACTTTAGGCTTGTGCCAGTTCTTGTTAGCCAGGGAGAGCGGGGTGAGGCCCTTGTCCACTGAGACCATATCTCGTCGGCTTCCAGGAAATATTCCCTGAAACTGAATACCTATAGGTTGTGCAGGCCTCGACCCCCGCACTTCCAAGGGATATACAGTCTCATCATCGACGACCGTGGGTGATGCATTCGATTTGCGGTCAGCAGTGTGCGTATCCTCCTATCCAGGGCATCAAGTTCCGTCTGAGTCTATTTGAGTATGCCGAAGAGTACATTAAAACCGGCATGACCCAACCATTGATGGCGCGCACCTTGTTTCCACCTGAAAGAAGGCAGAGATGATAGAAGATACCTTCTTCATGTGACCGAAAAAAGCGCTCTCTCAACGATTGCTTCATGTCAGTTACGTTAATGCCTAACACATCCGACATACCCAAATTCTTATAGCTTTCGGATGAGGAAAGAGATCTTAGGTGTGTGGAATCAGAGAGCTGAAGTCCCTCGGAGTCCATAATCTCCCCTCGCTTTACATACATTCTGATAGAGTTACTATTATTACACTAGCTGTTGCACGCGATCTAAAATATTATTATTGTAAAGATATCGTGTTATCTTAAGAAGAGCTTCTTTGAATACTTAACTTACCATTACAGGTACAGAAGAGATTACACCAGCTGTGTCCAAGCCACTCTAAGCAAGGATCAAGCTTGAAGAGACGGCATGACTTAAGACTTTCTTTTTAAATGTCATCAACTTATAGAGAACGATTCTCTGTAAGTTAATGACATTTTATCAAAATTGGTGCACAATCTGCAGACGTCTTTTGGTAGTCCTCCATATGATTTCTGAAAGAAGCAAAAATATTGTTATTTTACAGCGGACACACACGGTTTTTAGAGTCGCTGATGAATGAGGTGAAACTGAAAATCCGGGATGGCGCCAGTTTGATGCAACTTTTAAGTAGGTATGTAACTGTGTACCTTTTCATCTCGTTTATGTTTAAAGCCCCTGTTAGCTCAGTGAGCAGACAACTCCTGACGTCACCATGCAAGCAGGGAGCTGAAAAGTAAAACATGTTTTGTTTTAAAATTCTGACACAGATACCTCAGATAGCATGCACAGTCGCACCGCGGTCGAAGATATCGACTCGAGACCCTGCATCTACTTTTTGTAATTCATCATCATTTCAGCTGAAAAACGGCTACTGCTGGACATAGACCCCCAAGTGTCGCCATATTGACCGGTATCGTGCGACTCGCATCCTACCTTCACCAGGTCATCGGTCCACCTAGTGGGAGGTCTTCTTGTACATAGTTGCATAATAAAAAGCAAGATCTGAGCAGGCTGATTTTTTTTAAACTGGGAAGGGGGAAATGCTGAGAGATACTCGGAAAATTCATAAGAAATATAAGCTATGTAATCATCAAAACAATTTTGGCAAATTGAATTTTTGTGCGAGTTGTTTATAAAAACCGGCCAAGTGCGAGTCGGACTCGCGCAAAAAGAGTACATTTTTACAAAAAGTTGTTTAAAAACCCAGCTATTTTGTCCCGATTTTTTCTTTTCATACATTTTAAACAATATTTAATTTTGGTCAGCATTTTTACGGATTATTTTTTCATTTGGTTACATTAATTTTCTTCAACAAAAATTATGTAATTTGGCAAAATTATTAATCAAATAATTATTTATTGCGAACAACAAGGTCCATATGGGTTAGTAAAAAAGTACTTATGTAAGCGATGAGAAATTAGGTGAAATAATTACATTTAGTCAAATTCACATCGCACCAAAAAACAGAAAACAGTGTGGAACAGTGTTTAAATTCAGATCGATCTACAAATAATAATAATTAATTAATTAACTAAGTATTCCATTATTTCCTGTTGTTCATTTTTGTCAGCACTCTAATGTGATGGCATAAAATAGGGCAGTCAAATTTGTCCGCAATGACCGCCAGAATGCCATTGCCGCTAGCACAAACGCAAAGAAGTCGCTTAATTATTGAGCAGACTCAATAATGAAGCGACTTCTTTGGGCAATATCGCTGCGAATCCGTCCGGTCGAGCCTCCATGAACATGGCAGACGCGCTGCAGAAATGTGGTAACCGCAATAGCATTCTGAAGACATTGTTGTATTGGACGCGCAAGGTGTTGAGGGCTTTAAGAGAATATGTTGTCCACAAGCTACTGCCATAGAAGTTTTGGCAATATGCGCACAAGGTGTTGAGGGCTTTAAGAGAATATGTTGTCCACAAGCTACTGCAATAGAAGTTTTGGTAATATGCCTTAAACAGGGTAATTTTAACTTCTTTCGAACAAGACGGAAATCTTCTAAACAACATATTAGCCTTGACCGTCAACGCCGTGCCCTCCCTATCAATATCTGCGTCATCTTTAAGGTCGGTACTCACCAAGTGACCCAAATATTAAAAAAAAGAAAAAAAAGAAAGAAAACAGTTTTTTATAACTAGCTTCTGCCCGCGACTTCGTACGCGGATCCTGTTACTAATTTTTATTTTATTTTATAATAAGTATCCTATGATCCTCCGAATATGTGTACAAAGTTTCATGATCGCTCGCCGCTGCTGGCCGTGCCGGTTGCCAGGACCAACCTTCTCACTAAAACACCCGTGACCCGCGCAATGAGGGATTTTCTTTTTCAACTCCCCTAGTCGCTGGATAGATGGCGCTGACTGGGGTACGTTACTGGAAGGAACGGAACGTGACATAATTTTCTGATTATTTCACTTGTATGTTATTTTGAGAACGTAAAATGAAACGTACATTAAAAGTAAATAAATAAAGTAATGTCATTGTCACATCACATCACATTGATATTTTGAAAATAGCCTCTATTTATGTAACTAAACAAAAAGGAAAAATAAAACAATACTTTTTGGGGTTTTCCACGCCAGTAAGAAAATATCCCAAGAGAAAAAGAAGAGAAGTCGTTGCCTTGTGGATTTATGTACAAATGAAGGCATGCATCTTTTTCCTAAAGATGAAAGTCATAAAGCGCAATGGGTACAAGCCATCGTACATTTCAAACCTGGCCTCTTATTCACAACCATTCGACTCGCTTCCGATTCGGAAAGTCGTATATCTGTCTTCTTCTGGCATTACGAAAACGACCGAGATAGACATACGACTTTCCGAATCGGAAGCGCGTCGAATGGTTGTGAATAAGGGGCCTGGACGGGCCATAAAAAGAAATTCGCACATATGCTCAGCACACTTTAAACCAAATGATTTTGTAAGAACACCATTATCAGTGTTACAACCAAGTAAGTTCATCTATGTTTAGTATTGTGGGTATTTTCTTAGGTTCAAAATTCAACAGAGATTAATTTATTCTATCTCAGATTAGATTCTAATAATAGTTTACGTGTTTGGTCGGAGGAGGCAAAACACCAGAAGAGATGGGTGACGCCTTTGCCCAGCAGTTGGACTGAATAGGCTAACAACAAAAAACAATAGTTTACCTATTTTTAGATGTGGCATCAAAAATATTGAAGCAAACAGCCATTCCATCCATATTTCCATGGAAAAATTCATCTCAACCTCCCACAACATCCCATACCATAACATCCAAAGATCAAGATTCATCATCATACGCTGCTCCAGAACCTGATGAACATCAGGATTCTCAGGCTCTCAACTTTTCTCTCTCACTGATGGCATACCATGGGGAAGGCCTACGACTAGCCGTCTACGTTTATTCCATGCACAAAACATGTCCTAAAAATGTCCCTTTTAACAATTCTATTTCCTGAATTTAGGGGTAAAACCCTTAAGCTGGCAACCATACCAAGCGTTTTGACTTTGACACTAGTAACGTAGTCGGGTCAACGCCATCTATAGAGTTGTCGGAAACTATTTTTTTTTTTTAATTCTTAAAATGAAAACCTCTCATTCAAGTTATCAACGATCTTCACGTCAAAATCGATATATTTACATGCCATTTGAGTGAATTCGCAAAAGTAGGTACTGTTATTTATTTTATGTTATAGTGTAGATTAGAGTAGGTTAAAAATGTTATTTTTATTTGATTTGATTTTTTTTTATATACGTTAGATGTTATCTTAGGTTTAGGTATATAGTTAGGAAACTTAGTTTCTAAGCTATGATTTTATTAATGTTGGTATGTTAGTACTTAGTTGTGTTGTGTGTTAGTTTTTTAATATAACTTAATTTTGAGACCGCGCTATCGCCTTAGGTTTATACCTGTAATGATAGTTTTAAGGAAGATTTGAAATAAATAAATAAATAAATGATGATCGGTTGAGTACTTAGTTTTCGCGTGAAAGCGTAACAAACAAACTAACATTCACATTTATATAATAAGTATCTCTACTTGCTAGTAGGGATGGCTAGTTTCAGTATGTCGTTTGGCTAAACTGTCCCAGTTAAAAGAATCACCCGGTAAATTGTATCCCCCCCCTATTTTTCATATTCTGTGCTGAGCAGCAGAATGGTATCTACGTAGGCTCGAGGGAGCTCGTACGCAGGCGACCGCCATTTTGTTTTTCTGTTATATGGCGTCGCGACTTAGTAAAGCTACCATCCGAAAGAGATTAAACATGAGGCGATACCAGTAGTTGTCTCACCTGTGTGTCATCATCAAAATACCCTCATGTATTAAAAAAGTGCACTCATTCAATGCATTCAAAACTCTGTTAACGAAATATTTGATCACAAATAACACCCTTCCTAACAGCTGAATGCGTTGGATGGGTGTATAGTAATTTCATAACTGCTACTGTGACGTCTGTGACGAACCTTATTTATAATTTATTTTAAGCTTAAGAAGACGGGTATTTATCGCAAATTTACCTTTAATTTAATCCCAACGTTTCGACCGGATTGCACCAGCCGTGGTCGCGGGGAGACGAGAGAAGTATTGGAGGTATCGCGACAGCAAAGTGAAGGCGTTTATTCAACTACCCTCACTCATCTTCATAAATGTTAATTAGGACCGGTTCACACTAGGACAGCACACTACATTAACAATGTCCGTATATTGAGGCGATTTAAAGGAAAATTCGCGATAAATACCCGTCTTCTTAAGTTTTAAGCAATGTTCTCTTGTAAGTGACTTTGTGTCTTTTTTGAGAATAAAATATCTTTAAACCTATCAGGAGTCCAACACAACAAGTGTAATTAACTGACTTTTTGCTTACCACTGTTTAAGCCGGGAAGCATCCGGGCCGGTTGGGTTCTGCGTGGTGTTGTTAGAATCTCTGAAAAACAACACAATTTTTCATAAGTATCTGATGTGATCTGATCTCAAGGTGAATTTTGACAAAACATTAGGTGAATGCGGCGACGATGCGATGGCACGAAATGGTGCGAGACTCTTCTGGTCCACTGCTGATCGGCTGGAACCTACCTTAGCAACCGAGGAGCGGCTATTTAAAAATAACATTTCTATTACACACACTGCGATGTTACGGACACAACGTAATTTATTTATACTTAACAAGCTTCTGCTGCTTGCAACATTTCTTATTGCTGCTCCGCTCCTATTGGTCATAGCGCGATGTTACATAGCCTATAGTCTTCCTCGATAAATGGACTATCCAACGCAAAAAGATTTTTTCAATTCGAGCCGGTAGTTCCTGAGATTAGCGCGTTCAACCAAACAAACAAACTCTTCTGCTTTATAATATTAGTATAGATTCATAATTTATTTATCTAAAAAGTTGTGATAGTCTATTGTGCGTAATGCGTATGTATCACTTGCTTCGGTGAAAGGAAAACATCGTAAGGAAACCAGTGTGCCTGAGAGATAATTCTCGACGGCATGTGAAGCCAAGTCAGAGGCCCATGAGTGGCATAAAAACTGTGACACCAGGCTAGGCACTACACACACGTTAAAGATCATTTATAAACACTTACTTGTGATACAGCAGATGCGGTGAGCACATAAGCGTTTCATGGTCGTAACACATCATGGCTGATGTGACGTGTTCCGTGTGCACGTTCGGGACTACAAGCATAATGCCACTAGCCAACTACCATAGATAATAGATACGGTAGGTACACTATTATAGGCAAAGAATACAATTGATACTAAAGTATTCAAAAAATGAAAGGCTCGGTTTGATATTTGTTAGCATACTAGTAATAAAGTCCAGTTTCCGATAGCATTGCGAATTTACTATGGGTTTGACGGAATCGATATAATAGCGCATGCGCGTTGTTCCCACGTAGGGTTGCCATCCGTTGAGGTTTCCCCGGACTTCTCCTAAGCAGTCTATTTTTATTGAGCTGGTGCTGTTCGGATATACTGCGTCTTCTCAAAGACCCGACAAAAAGTCTTTTCTTAGTCATCTGTAGCAAGTATATCCTAAGACACCTTCTGGCCATATCATCGTATGCGCCGCAGTTGCGGTCAGAAATTAAAAAAAAATGTTTTCCATTTTGGCGCGGAGTTTGAATTACATCTGTACTTAAACGCAGTACTAGTTAAAGTGTTAGTTATATGGAAAAAACATAACGTCGTTAGTGTGCAAGAAAAAGGAAAGAATAATTAACACAAAATTGTATTTTAAATATTGTTTACTTACGAATAATTATTTTTCAGACAACTATTTAAATACACAAACGAAGAGAATTATTTAGCATCAAAATTTTGAATGAAGTGGTATTTCTTGAGTTTTTCTTTATAACTTTCACAAAGGATTTTGTTTGGACTGTTGAGTTCTTGAAATGTTCGTCTCTTGAATCATATCGAAGCAACAGACACCGCTTAACCCCTGGGAACCAGAACCTTTACCTCCTATAGAAAACTTGATTCCTCCAGAGGGGGCGTCATTATCAGGTTTAGGCTCAGGCTTAGGTTCAGGCTCCGGAGGTGGAGCACTCTTGGAATGAAAGGACTTCAAAAAATTGCGCTTCGAACCACTTGTGGGAGGCGAAGCGGAACATTCGCATTGTACTTTACTAGATCTTTTGAAAAAGGATTTTTTTTTTTGACACGGACAGTCTTTGGGCACGAGTTCAGTACAAATATCCTTTACGAGGTCCGGGTTAATAGCGACATAATATCTAACGGCGTCTTCTACGGTAAATTCGGGTTCTGGTGGTGCCGGCCGTTTCTTCTTTTGAAATATTCTAAATCCTGACTGTGTTTGCGTCATGTCAGAATTCTGTTTTAAAACTTGTTTTTGATCAACCAATTGGTCAGTTCGGTACAGTTGTTTTATTGCTGCTAAGTACTCGTCTAATTCAGTTACGGAATCAGGTTTAGGTTCAGGTACTGAGGGACATTCACAAATTACATTTTTATTCTTTTTATCACTGGCACAGCCACAGCTACTACTAATTTTCTTTGGATTTAAGGCCTGAGCTTTTTGTCCTGCTTGACAGGTAGTTCCTCCAAGTTCTATTTGGCACACTCCTCCGGTGGGACCTAGAAGTTCTGACTCCGAGGCAGCTTTTACAATGGAGTCGTCGCAACTACAACACTGACACCCCATAGACCTGGTCCCCACCTTTGGTCCAAATGTTGCCATTGACACAGGGGGCGGATAGTGTTCGCATGGACACAAAGATCCAATTTTAACCGTTCTTTCTCTACCACTGCATGCACATTTCACTTTTTCATTTATGTCCGTTCGTTTATGTTTTATGTTCTGATTTGGATAGTTTCCACACATATCTTCATTGTTTTCTGAAAATGTTATCGTTATATATAAAGACAGTTTATACTGAACGGGTTATGAAAACCCCGATAATATGAAAACAAAAAGCGCAGACTTATCCGGAATTTAGTAACAACGGCGCCGCCGCCGGCGACCAGAAATACGCGAAGTAAAAGTTGGTAAAAAGTAGATCGTTCCAAATTGAAAATAAAGCGATAAATTGTCTAAATTTATCGTTTCGTTTTGTCGTTGGTTTTCGTACGGACATAAAGAAAACGTCGAGATTTTTAAGCAAAAGCTAAGTGAAACATTTAAGTCCCTGTTATTGCTTATCTTACGGTTTTTGAGGGGGTTAAGCAGGAGAAGTGGCAGGTGGGGTGAGCTGCGCAATCTGTCTGTTCACTTAATTATTAGATATTTATTTGAAAGTGATCGTAGAAGGTTTGAACCACATCTATCAGCACGGAATGGCATTATTCTTTAGCCTCGACTATGCGCTCGACAGCATGATGTGTTTCTTTCTTACTTAGAAAAGGAAAGGAAAGGCGCGTGGAAAAATGTGATACCGCACGGGTAGATGTGGCTCAACCCAGACAGTTTTTGTAGTTGCAAGAAACGGAACCCTAAGCTTGTTAAAGTTAAATATTTACCTGAACTACACAAGGGTTTAAACGCCACGTATTTGGGGTGATTGTTGTGAGCGGCTTGATTGGTGGCCGGCTTAGCTAGTGCTTTGGTTGGTGCTTTGGTCGGTGATTGAGTTGGTGGATTATCCGTAGCACATCCTGTTGTCTTCAAATTGGACGTTTTTCCTTTAAGTACCTGTTCGAACATTTCTTTAATTTTTTCTGGACTGCACTGACATTGTTCCGATTGCTTCTCATCTCTGCTTTCACAAACAAGGTCTGACATATATGTTGAGTTTAGATTACAAACATCTTCGGACAATGAGTGTTTTCGTCCGCAAAAAGGTGTTAGTATAGATGAGTCATAAGGGAACATGTCTCCTGGATGACAGCCAGGATATCCTCCACCCGGAGGTATCTCACACGGCGACACTGACGTTAGACCTCCGTTTATGGACAAAAACGATGCTTGCTGAATCAGGTTCATTTTGGCTGACCGGTTGAAGCCGTTGTAGTTGATGCCTGAAATTTTTTTCACGTAAGACATAAAAAATAAGAAACGATTCACATGTGAAGATACTAGCGATATAAGCCTGTTTCAGCTAAGTCTAAATTGCCTTCAGCTAAGGCTAAATTGCCACGTCTTCTAAATAACATGGAGAAATACAGGACTCTGAAGGTGGTTGAATGATATCGCTATTTATCATCTGCCTAACCCTTTCCCTACTTTATTATGTTATCGTCGGCTTCCGTTCTAACCGGATACAGCTGAATATCAGTATTTTACATGTAGCCACTGCCTATCTGACCTCCACAAACCAGTTAATACTGGGTAAATACCATACTTCTTGGCAAGACTGGTTGTTAGACATTCGGGCTACAGACTACTTGTAACGACAGTCAAAAATCTATAAACAACAGCCGGGACCAGTGACTGAAGAATGATGCACACTAGACCGTGCCGGGTCCGAGCCGAGTGTCGGCTGCAGCACAATGTATTGTCCGTTGCTCGGTAGCGGCTCGAAAGCGTGAGTGTGTCCATACAAAACTGCACGGTCGACACTCGGGTCGGACCCGACTTGGTCTAGCGTGAGTCACGTGCTTTCCGATGCACAGAAGAAACTCGGTATGTAATCAGTGATCACCTATCTACCTACCAATCTAGGCAAGCGCGGCTTGACCTAAATATCGACCCTAGCGGGTGTTATTATTTAGCTTTGGTCACTACACTGTATGAAATTGCAAAGAAATTGTAATACGCACCCTGAAATTGCGACAAATGCCTTCGATTAAGAGGCATGGGCAAAATAAGAAGAGGAAAAACGAAAGTAAAATGCGGCATATCACAAAGCTATTCTCCAGTCACTCCTGGCCCCTTATTCACAACCATTCGACTCGATTCCGAACCGAATCGAACGTCTAAGATATGGAAGACGTCCTCCAAACGCTATTCACAAATCCGAAACCGATTCATTTTGACAGTTCAATTCGTTAAGAAGACTCGTATCTTTCCGACAGCTATTTGCTATCGCGAGTCATATCGAACAAAATTTAAACGAAGAAATAAACCATATTTCCAGATTATTTGAGTAAAATAAAAATACCAGACTTTTTAAACACTGCCTGAATTAAGTAAATTAAGTATTATTATTGTCCGGTGTTGTTTGTGTGTTATTAGTTGTTTTATTGACCGTATTTCATTGATGTATCCGAATTTACATAAATTCAATGTGTTTACAAAAAATGTGTTATTTGTTCTACATTTTAGTTAACAAGCAAGAATTGTATACCACTGATATTTAATACTTTTTGCAAAAAAAACATTATGTGAACTTTAAAAATTCTTATTTCAAAAAGTAAATTAGCCAATAAAAATAAGTATAATCTATACTTATAATAAATCTGTAGAGAGGTCAATTCTGTACATGAAATATATTTACAAAATAACTATCGGGGGGTGATTAGTGATCGATACTGATGCCAAAAATGCAATCAGTAAAATTTTTGTCTGTCTGTCTGTCTTTCTGTCTGTCTGTCTGTCTGTATGTTATTTATAGAAAAAAAAAACTACTCGACGGATTTTAACGAAACTTGGTACAATTATTCTACATACTCCTGAGCAGGTAATAGTATACTTTTCATCACGCTACCATTAATAGGAGCAGAGCAGTGAAAGGAAATGTTGGGAAAACGGGAGAAGTTACTTGGTTTTTTTAGCTTCCGTCGCGTGTGCAGCCTTAATGGTTAAAGCTACATAGAAATCATGTATAACGGAAATATTCCACATAAAATTATATAAAAAATATCCCAAGACAGCATATTATGTCTATCTTTTATAGTTGACTCACAATAACACGTGTAACTCCCGATAGCTTAGCAGTTCGGAGATTTGTTATTATTATATTTGTTTACTCTTACGTTTATATCATCACGCTATGACCCACATAAAACATAGGATACATTTTATTCCGGTAGTAAGATCCCATGGGACAATAATCAAACTTCACGCGGGCGAAGCCGCTGGCAGAAGCTAGTTAACCAATAAATCAGTAATTTACTCAAAAATACTCACCCACCAATAGCAAAAGATTTTTTTTTTCTCGAACACCGGGTATGCGTGGCGCCGCGAATTCACAGACTGAACTTGAAAATTACTTTCTTAACCATAGACACATTTTTGACGGCCAGTGTTGCTTTTTTTTAAGGCATATATTCTCGATCGTTCAAATAAAAAAGAGAAAACCGATCGAAAACACAGAGGAATAAAGGGAATAAGCAATAATATGACGACACAGTGCCACCCTAAAGGGGTGTGAGCCGCCAACGGCAAAAAAATTCATCCACCCTAAAGGGGTGATGCGCCGGCAAGAGGGGAAAAAACATATCTTTTCTTTAAAAAAAAAAACCGTTTCTGCTTTGCTAGTTTGACAGGCGGTTTACAAAACTTCAATAAAACCATTTTGATTCGTTTGCTGTCTATTAAGTTACTACCTGTATATTTACTTATTTAAACAGAACGAAATATTCAAATAAACGAATTTTATTTACTACTTTTCATTTTCTACCACGATCATCTATTTACTACCATTTTGTAGCGTTCCCTATAAACACAATCTCAATCGGATAGAAAAAAGCGCATCCGTTCGGATCTGTGAATAGCGTTATGACAGTTCTTCGGTTCGGGAATGAGATAGTCGAATACGATCCCTTACCGACACGGAAACGTATCGAATGGTTGTGAATAAGGGGCCTGAACAGTAACTGTCCTGTCCTATTAAAAAGTCTTCTCCGAAGGAGATTAAGGCGACTACATGAGCTAAATTAGCAACTCTATTTGTGGTGGTTCAAACTTCGGCTGAAATCCTGTTAAAATAAAGTTTTAACCAGCTTGCACTACAAAGTGGTTGTTACGTCAGTCATTTGTTTTTAACTTTTTCCTGAAATGGGAATTTCTTTTGTATCGTTTACAAACGTTTAAAATCACATACACAAACAGCCACACCCGGAACAACTACCTGTAGGCAACATAAATAGCTATTCCATATGAACATCGAACCCGCGACAAGCATCAGCTGCTTGTAATCGCAGCTGCAGCCAATCGTTCAGCCACTGCGTCTTCTGTGCCAAACCGTACAACTTGTACTTAAGTTATTTAACAGACTAGAATACCAAGACACGTATCTGGGCAAGTTTAGAATACCTGGAAACACCCAATACTCTCGTCTAAAACACGTGTTCTTGCCCGACTAACCTAGGTTATCACTTTTTAAAAATGCTTCTTATTTGAGAGGCCTTTATTCTTCAAACGATGTTTCTTTTATTTACCACTGCCGCGATTCCGCCTGTGAATCCGGTCGTATATGTACAACATTCGTGCGAGGGCGAGAAATCAGTTAACAAGTTTGATCAAAATAGGATGAACGGATAAGAAACGAATATAGAAATAAATGTTTTTGTTTGTATTCTATTGACCGACCAGCAGTGCACGTCTATCGGCTGAAATGATGATGATTATGATGATGAGGATGAAGCCTGGTGGGTCGTAGCTAAATAATAACAAACACTCGGGTAGATATTCAGGTTAAGTCGTATTTGCCTAGGTTAGTCCGTGGATGGTGACTACCCTATTATGTACAGTGTCCCCTGTGTCTCGGAAAGCACGTTAATTCATTGGCCTGAGCTACCAATTGTTAATCTTTATCAGACGATTCAGGAGTAGGTGGCTCGAAAGTCTGTCAACCTGTCTTACCAAGCAGTATCGTAAAACCCAATCCTAACTGGGTTGTGGAGGTCAGATAGGCAGTCAGGTGTAAAATACTGGTATTCAGTTTAACTGGAAGCCGACCTAAACATATTTGGCAAAAAGCTAAGCAGATAATGAGATTTAGGTGCTCGGTGATAAAGTAGGTACCTTGGTGTTCAAGAACAGGCGACATCACCTCAGAGACAACATGTGCTACACGTCCATACTCATAGGTTTGATCTTCTTCTATTTTAAGTGGACAACAACATGGCCTGTCTGATGTTGTATCAGTACTTAAAGAACGATACAATGGTATAGTTTCATTAGGTGTAGTAATTTGACAAATTTTGTTTTTTCTGTTTTCATTTTTCTTTTGCTCGTCTTTGTGGGAACAGAAATTCGGTGTTCTATTGTGGAATATGGCTTCTATACTGTCAAAAGATGACACTGTCTGCTGAACACTTTCTATTCTTTTTCTATATTCATTTTTCTTTTTTTCGACTTTGTGGGAACAAAAACTCGGTGTTCCATCGTGGATTATGGTTTCTTTTGTGTGAAAAGATGGCATTGTCTGCTGAACACTTTCTATTCTTTTTCTATTTTCATTTTTCTTGTTTTCGACTTTGTGGGAACAAAAACTCGGTGTTCCATTGTGGATTATGGTTTCTTTTGTGTGAAAAGATGGCACTGTCCACTGTATTCCTTCCATGCAATGTAATTTGCCTTTTGAAGATATTTTCAAGCCACGTGAGTTAGACAAAATCTTTCTGGTCGGAATTGCTGAAAATCAAACTTTTAGATTTTTTGTTGCGGTCGGTTCATGATTGCAGCTTTTAAGACTTTGACATTTGTATTACATTTTTTCTTAATGGCGTCACAGGCACCTGGTGGCGTACCATGACATTTTATAGCAGGATTGTTTTAATCTTATTCTAGAGTAAGAAAGAGATGACGCTAGACGTCGTCTATAGCTTCGTCTCTTTCTCACACTGGATTTTCATTAAAACATTCCTGCTATAAGGAAGAAGTTATACAAAGCGGACGGGGCTCCACCTGGAGGGAAAGTACTCTTAATACTGGAAATAGCAAATTTTACTAAAATTCTCTTTTATTTTTAAAAAGAAACAAATCTGCGTTCACGGATTTAAGAAAATTCGCTTGCCACACTCGGGAATCGAACCTGGGACGGATCGACAATGTTCGAAAAACAACTTTTTGTACCTTTTTGATAGGGTCAAGCATATGGATCCAATCTCTCTGCCAAACATGATAAATTGAATTTAATTTTAATCGATAATTGATTAAATTTTTCATTATCTTTCATTTTAATATTTTTTCCTTAATTCAATTCTATACAAACTTTTTACATTTTAAAATATTAATATAAAAATTAAATAAAAAAAAATTAAAAATATAAAAAATTGTAGCCCACCGGTATCGGGAACAGGGTATTAATTAGGTATTCCATTTCGATTTCAAAACTAACGGATCAGTTATTTCTTTAGAATACTCACAAGGTTCGACTATGTTACATTGCTTTCGACTCCAATTGGGTTGATGTCTAGACAACTGCATGCAGATGGTAGAACCGTCTGATTCTGACTCCGAGTCTGTGGTGGGTATAACCACAAATATCGAGGACATGTCACAAAACTCTTTCTTGGACATAAGATGGTTAACCAATGCTGTAATATCAACCTCACTATCCATATTACTCATAACAACGATAGGGTCACCGTTGCCAGTTGTGTTTGTGCAGATTTCTCTCGCAACGTTTTTATTGTCCAGATATGTTTGAGGCAGTAAATAGGTAAGGTATTCGTTGTGTTTTCTCTTGGTATAATCTATTCCGAGACTTCTGTTTAGTGGACTTTTTAACTGCGCCATACTGTCTTCGGTACTGAAAAAGGGGTCATTTAAATTAGCATGATTCTCACCGAATTCAGTAGAGTATTTCACCGGACTGTTTATGTAATATAATAATTAAAAGTACGTCAAAATGCCTATGTAAGATAAGTCTTTATTTGCCTTAAACATGGTAAGTTAAGTGACAATGAATCTAATAGACCAAAATCCCATGAACGGCAATTTCAAGGTTATCTATTAAGGTCCATGTTCACCGAAAAGATAACCGTCTGATTATCTAAAACCAGCTATCACTGTGACATGTTCCCATACAAAAATGCGTTTTAAACAGCTGTTAGATAAACAGACTGTCATCTTTTTGGTGAACATGGACCTCCTGAAGTATCGGACATCCTGTATAAAAGCTGTTTTTTTTTCTGTGGATGTACCTTCCTATTGGATAATTATTATAAAAGTCGATCGTGTTGGTTCTGGTATACAGAGTTTAAATGTACATCAAATTAAGTAAGTACATAGTTTTACGCAAAAAATATGACTGGGAAACGACTTCCTTTGGGGTGTAAAACCACGTTTTACCGTAAAAAAAATGTACCTAATATAACGCACTCAAAACATTGTGCTGATCGATAGAATTATTAGTATTAGGGTTGTCGCGGTGTCTATAGTTAAAATCTTACATTAAAAACATATAAAGCCCCCTAACTGCAAGGATCTCAAGTGGTTATATACTCTATGATCTCAAGTATGGTTTAAAGCCTATCCGCTTCGTTAAGGGTCCATTTACGCCTTTTATATTTGGTTGGTCTGAGCAAGGTCGTAGGCTAATTTTGTATTCCCACCATGCGAGTGAAACCACGGGCTGCAGCTAGTATTATTGTATACAATTCAGTTATTAAACAATGACGGAAGTCTAGCGTTCACGAGATCTTCTGTAACGTCCAGGTTTTGAATTGAGAACTTTAACAACTCATCGAAATTGCTAAAACCAAAACTACATGGAAGAATCAGCTTCAATAACGCTAAGGTAAGTTTTAAACATCGTTTCAATTCCAAAGGAAACTGGGATCCAAGTCTGCTACTGAAATCTTGTCTCGGACGACAGTGCACTGTACGAGACGTTGGTCAGTCATAATGTTTATATTAACTAAATAAACTTGCGTAACAATGTATTAAAATGCAATGTGGCAATGACGTCAGTACCTTTGAGCCCAGTTCTGTTGACTTTGTTCATAATTAATTTAGAAAATACCTATAGAAAAAAATATAAACGTCTCAATTCCGAAGAATAATCACCACATATTATAAAACAAAGCCCTCCGCCGCGTCTGTCTGTCTGTTCGCGATAAATTTAGAAACGACTGCAACGATTTTCATTCTGTTTTTACCAATGGGTGGAGTGGTTCTCGAGAAAGGTTTTAGTATATACATATTTGTACGCGGACGAATATGCGGACATCAGGTAGTGGAAAACATATACAGTGTGAAATGTTGATGGTTGTTTTCCCGCGGCAGGGCGATTACCCATCAGTAGTACTATCGAAACACAAAGTTAAACTCAAATCATCAAGTCAAATCATTAAAAAGTATTCACAACTCGAAAGCACGAGAATCAATAGTAGTTCACTAGACATAACGTAGGTACCGACACGAAACGCACGCGCCGCCGCGCGCTGTCGGCAAACTACAAAAGGAAGAGTGAATAATAAATGTTCAGAGCAAAATAAGCTCTCTCTCGTTGTTTGTGGTCTGAGCTCAAGCGCCTGGTGCATCGTGAGGAACACCAAACACGCGAAAGTGCGAAAGTAGATGCTTTCAACATCCTAAGACGTAAGATACTAATCAAACTGAAAGACAATCAGTCAAAACGTGGTCGTTTGTGCATTAAACGTAGTGGTTTGCATTTTTCTAACAATTACTCTAATAACGGGAAGTGTAAGTACTTACTCGTACCTTGTTAATAAACATTTAAAAGTAGGTTAGGTAATTAAAATCATTGTTAATAAGTTGATTCCATTTTTTAAATACGCCTTAAATACTTTATTGTCTAATTCAGACATTTTTTAAAGATGACTACCTATCTTGATTTATATTAGTTTCTCAGTGATCTGTAAGTTGTAGGCAAAAAATTATTTATGACGGTCCTAAACCCGTAAAAGTATGACGGGAAAATTGGAATAACATAGGTATTGGGTTTTGTGTTTTATTAAGTCAGGAGTAGTGATCAGCTTATTTATACGCGAAGTGCAACACCCGCGCGGCTGTTTTGGACATCACCGCGCGGCTGTTCTGGACATCACCGCGCGGCTGTTCTGGACATCCCCGTCCGGCCCGCGTTCCGCGTAGATATCGCGCGACATATTACTGTTGGTTCAAGTAGCAATCGAGTTTTGTTTATCACAATAATTGTTAATCTGCCATTTATAGAGTCATTTTTTTTTTTCAATAAATTAATGCAATGTAATAATGAATACACGTAAATAAAATAATGTAGTTACCTCAAGATATTAATTAAAATAACTACTAAACCTAATAGATATTAGGATTATTTTCTGTAGTTATTTAACATACATTTGTTTAACAAACTCGATATCCAGTATCTCACTGGTAGCTTGTTTTGTCCAATCTATTATGTTGCCGTGCCTTAACCACTATGCACGACAAGATTTTGACACATGACACATCAGCTGAATCGGCGGGGTGATGCAAAATCTGTCAAAAATTTACAGAATTTTCGTGAACTTTCAGCATTCGATTTTTTAATGAAAAATATGTCAAGGAAGCTGTTCCATACGATACGTTTGTCATTAATATCACCAGTAACGTGTTTTGTTCGGTAAAACGGCGTTAGTGTATTGCCAAATATGTATAAAACACATATTACTGCACCCTTCCAAAAAGTAGGTAACGTAAATACGCTGGAAATAATATACATAGGCAAGCTTCTCGTTTGCTAAAAAAACTGGAAAAAGCTAAATAAATACAGTAACCTTCTATCTGCGTTCTTATTTTTGCCATTATTCATACATTATTTCATAAAAAATGACGATCAAAGTCTTGACAAATATTACTAAAAAAAAACAATGTTGCAACCAACTTATCACATGACATATCACTTCGTAGTGCTGACCGTAAACCCGAGTTTCATCATTACGATTAAAATGTAGCATTCAGCCTTATCGATACTCGCAATCAAATTAAGTTTGGAAAAAAAGTTTTGAGACGCAGTGAAAACTCCTTGGTATAATTTCAAATAATAATTATATTTAAATTCTGAAATGAATCTTTTTATACTACTTTTTTAATAATATCATGTAGTAATTATTCGTTGCTTTTGGTTGACTTATTAATAATAAATAAACACAGAACTCTCTAAACTTTAAACAAATAACATTTTTTTGATGATAATCTTTCCTTTAAAACTTACGGATTGGAGAATTTGGAGAAACGCCGTTGCCGAACTAGCACCATGTGGCAAAAAATAAAGTGTTACAGTTTAAGCAAAGACAAAATCTGAAAATAAATTAAGTATTCATTTTCAACTGTACGAATGGTCAACCTTTAGCTAAATTCGCGTGGAATGTTTTGATTCAAAATTTAAATTAGGAATGTAATTGTGACTATACACATAGGTACATTCACATTAATAAAGTATTTTTATTTACTTTAATCATATATTGTGAATTTTGTTCTGGAATGTCTGAAGGTTGGATATAGTGTGCCAAGGATCGGAAAAATTGAATAATAAATAAATATTAAGGATTCTAAAACCGTTGTTACTGAACAAAGCCTATCTAAGTATTCAAAATCGAACGAAAATTCATAATCTGCCTTATTTTTCCCAACTATAATGGGGTCGACTTCCAGTCTAACTGAATACCAGCATTTTACATGGAGCGATCGGACCTCCACACCCCAGTTGGTACTGGGTGGTAGGATATCCCTTGGTAAGACTGGTTGTCTAACCTATTGGGTCGCTGACTACCTGTAACGACTGTCAAAGAACTACTAATGAGAGCCTGGACCAACTGCTTAGTGTGCTTTCAGAGGTACGGAGGAAACTCGGTATGTAATGGGTGGTCACCCATCCACAGACCAACCTAGGCAAGCAAGGCTTAACCTAAACGTCGACGGAAGCGGGCGTTATTATCTAACAACGAGCTCTTCCCCTTGGCCTCTCTTTCATAATTAAATGAAGATTGACCATTAAAATTATTGTTCGGTAAAGGCGAGAAATAAACAAAATTAGATAGTCCCATTTGTCCACCAATGCCAATGGGACTTTGCAATGATAGAGTTAAAAAACGTATTTGAAAATAAAATTTTAATGGTTTATCCCAATAACTAATCCCACCGAACACAGTAACCTAATCATACTATTCCCCATTTTGTTTACTAAATACAATTATCATGGTATTAGGAATTAAACCAATTTTACCACACTTAAAAGATCAGTACCAAGATCCCTGGCGCACTGACAACCAACGAAAATAAATAATCACAATAAATTACCTAGTTTTAAGTACAATGTAAATTTTGAACAGCGAGTGCATTCTTAATTTAAATTTTGATATGGAAAAAAATCGGCGCGAATTTAGCCTTTGATCGGTCTGTGCTGTTTATTGTTGGGTTGGTACCATGTACGAAAAACTATTCAGATTGCCTAACTAAAGCTTAAAACAATATTAAATTAAATATAAACAAAATTGTTTTACTTTCCATCAATCGATTTGCTAAATTCCGTAAATGAATTAATCGAGTTAATTGAATTTTACAAAAAAAAATAATCGATTGGAATAATCGCTTTCACACATCACAAATATAAAAAAAAAAAAAAAAAAAAATGGTCGTCTATTTTCGATACAAAATTGAGTATGAATATTACATGTTATTGGTCCTATATTAGTAAATTACGCTAAGATCTGGGTATTCTCATGTTGTTTATAATATTTGAAATGATATTTGTCATATCTATTGTCGAATCTAAACGTGTCTGTGTGTTAAAATGTGAAAAATAAAATGTAAACAAACAAGATTGGCGCGAAACTTCGACTTTGGATATCAAAATATATCATTACCACTGCTTACTTAAATTGAACTATGGTTAAATTCGTCACATAATGAAATGACGAGTTATTAATTCTCAACATAGTGGAGCTTGGATGCCCGAAAACCCCAATTTTTATGATTTTTAGCGTCAGCTAGCACTGCCGTCAAAATGGCGATGAACGTATTTACGCATTTGGATTTTATTAGGGTAAATTAAGAATGTTGCGCGCTAAATACAGAACTTTGAATGGCTATAACATATGTAGTTTTTCTTCAACTCTCTTAATTAACGCACACTCATAGTCTTTCATAATCAGAACATTAAATATTTACATAAAAAATAAGGATGTCGTATGACTTAACCGCCGGCCCCATTCGGGGCCAGTACCGAGCCAGTGTAGGTTTCAGTGCCCGGCCCCGAATGGGGCCCGTACCGAACTTTATGGTTAATCGGGTTTCACGTTGGAACCTACTTACATATACAACATAATTTTTTGTTTACACTAAACCCGAAAAGGGGTCATTGTGCTCATCATTTTGAACAACTTTTTCTATGGGACGTATCTTGAAATCGAGAAAAAAAATGAGCTGTTCCCTACATTTATGTTCGCATAACTCGTCAAAATGTAGGGAACAGCGGATTTTTTTTTCAACAACTGTATCTTTTACAATGACCCCTTTTCGGGTTTAGTGTAAACATAAAATAATGTTGTATGTAACAACTGAATGTACACATGAATGCAATAAAGAATTTGAGTTGAATTATGAATGAATACATGGAATTCGGAAGTGTTCAAGTTCGTCACGAACACTTTCATGTGAGGAGGAAAATCACGCAGGATGCGGGAAAATAGTTTTCAAAGATATGCGTAGGTGCTCGCAGAGAGTACATACAAAAACAAGACGAACAAAAAATAAACTTCAGCTTTAAAATATTATTTAAGTTTCGCCAATCTTTGCGATTGCGCCGTGCGACGTAATAACGGTTACCTATCTTAAGTTCGAAAAATACTTGAACGAATTTCAATTCATCTAAAATAAATAAATATCGCTGGACATGACACAGCGCCACCTAGTGCCACACTAAGCAAAGCTTGTGTCGTGGACACTAGATAGTTGATATAATACGTATACAATATACTTTTTTGTTTGTAAATACATACTTATTATACGTATAAACATACATGATTTGAAACTGTTTTCTATGCTCATCACATCGGGATTCGAACCCCGGACCCCAAGAACGTAAGGCAGCGTCACTACCACTACGCCATTCGGGTCGTCAACTAACTCAAACTAAAACTGAGAACGTCAAACTCAAACTAAAAAACCAAACCAAAACTCAAACTCAAACTTTTTAACTGTTATGATTTACGTCATCAGCTATAACTTAAATTAAATTTCAGTACATTCGCGGCGTAAATCGTTTTTATCGTGGCTTTAAAACTTGAATTTCGCGGGGTACCCTGGAGCATCAACTTAAAATTAAACTAGGGTCACCTGCCATAGTGATGTGAAAATGACATAAAACAATGATTCTGCAGTCGATAGTTTTTGTTGTCTCTTTGACAGATATCCATTTTTGGGAAATTCTTTGTGAAAAATTGCAACAAATCGAAACTAGATCGCTAATTACCGTCCTTGCTTATCGCTAAGTACACTTAGGTCTATAATCACCAAGAAGATAACTGTCTGATTATCTAAAATCAGCTGTCAATGTGACATGTTCCCATACAAAAATGACTTTTAAACAGCTGTTTTTAGATAATCGTCCGTCATCTTTTTGGTGAACATGGACCTTAAAGGCTACGCGACAGTCGGTTATGTAGGCCATACACGCTACGGTCTACCGGAGAGGTAATCTGTGCAGGTATGCCTGCGCAGGTCAACCGAACAATGGTAGCGTGTATGGGGACGTTCCGGTGTATCGGAGCGGTCTTCAGTTCTCTTTGCGATGGCATCGAATGTAGACGATGACACGCTGGCGTTGCTAGGTCTTGCTTTAATTTTGAAGAAAAATGATACGAAAAACAAGCGAAGAAAGTGGTGTAAGCATTGGTTATTGAAAAAGAAAACATATAGTCATGTTAATTTATTAAATGAATTGAAATTTGAACCAGAAGATTTTAAAAACTGTCTTCGAATGGACGAAAAAACAACCTTAAATTACTTGAAATGGTTACTCCTGTGATAAAAATAGAAGACACAGTTATGAGAAATAGTATAAATAATAATAGTATAAATGTTCAAGGATTTTTAAGTTGAATCTGGTGGCGCCGTTTTCTGGCAATACGATGCGAGCGATGAGACAACCGTCCAAAAGAAACACTAGAAAACAACTGACGCGACCTGCGCAGACGACCGGAGTACACGCACACACGCACAGGTACACCGTACGGTGTCACTCGAAAGAATCGATTTTCTATCTTGCGCCGGTTGCCTGCGCAGGTTCAAAAACCTGCACAGGTCTATTCCCACACACATTCCGGTCTACCTGCACAGGTGGACCTCTCCGGTAGACCGTAGTGTGTATGGCCGGCGTTAGAAGGCAGTTGTGGATTCTATCCTCAAAAGTATGGACATTTGTTTCAGAGTCATGGATGTATACAACGAAACAGAAAGGATATGCTAGGGTATGATATGAAAGGGTGGCCTACAGACCATCAAACTGAACAACTTTCTCCATGGAACTCCCATCGTAATTGCGAAAAATTTTCAACGGCCCCATACTAAATTCCAATACCTACTCGACCAAATGTATGAAACAGCCGATTATTTTTTTACGATTACGATGGTGGTCCGTTCTGTTTGATGGTCTATAGCACACCCTTTCATATGACTATACCCTTTTTGTTACACGTCGTATATGTATAATAAGTATGTATGTGGTATATCAACTATCTGGTGTCCACGACACAAGCCTCGTGTGCCTTAGTGTGGCACTAGATGGCTAGATTCGTACTTATAAAATCATGAGTTTTGCATGTACATAAAATGAGTGTCTGCTTAGCAAGTATATGCTATCCATTCTTATGAAAAATAGTATTATGACATAAATGTTCTACTAGAAAGGGATAATATAATGATACCCCTTGACGCTGTCTGTTAGTTTATTAGAAGTTTTATAATTTTCCTATAGCTTACATACAGAAACAAATGGTGGCTCTATCTTTTTTTAAGTAAACTGTGACAATGATGGAATGGGATTATGAACACGCTAAATTGCTAGCGTCGTTCAAAGGTAATTTGTGGCTTCATTGGTATGTGCAGTGGTAAAGAACACTGCAAGTTAACATTATTAAGTCAAATGACAACGAACTTTTTGTTGTGGCGATGCTTTGACATGGTTGCATTATTGATAAATCATTGAAAGCAGGAGACTTGATTCCCAGGAGTAAACCGTAATATTAATAAAAATACTATACAAAACAAAACTAATACATATATAAATATCGCTGGACATTAAAATCTATTACAAACAAAGACATTTAAAAAATTACGAGCGATAGACGGAACAAGACGAAGAAAATTGTAATCCCAATACTTGTCCACCTAGTTACGAATCTTTCTGTTTAGTGTCATACGCCCGCATGTCAGGTAGCATTCTAGTGTCAAAATTGCAAATGTTCGGGGTCCGAATTTTTGTAAATTAATGCTTTTAAATGTCTTTGATTGAAAAACAAAAATTGTAACATCGATGTTTCGTTTTAGTCAAAGAGTTATTGTGCATTACTCATAAAGCAAAGTTTACCTCATCACTGTTTCGTCGCCACTGTCCTCGCTACCGTCATTGCCACTATCATCGCTATCACTGGAGTAAAGCGAGAGCTGTGTTTCTCCAAGTGTGCTGTCACTCAAATAATCAGTAGATACCGGGTAGTATATATACTGAGTAGAATTGGATGTGTTGTAGCTGCTACTACATAACGATAACACGCTAGTTATATCTATACTATCACCTGACTCTGTGATCAAGGATAGCGATGATTCGCTTTGTGTTATAAAAATGGAATCGTGACTGACGGAACACTCATGAAAACTGAATGTTGAGGTTTTTCTAAAACTATCAACAAGTCTGTCAGATTTATCGATGTAGTTTTCATGAGATGAACTTTGAAATAAGTCATTACTTTGACCACTGTCTGTTTTTATGAACATGCTGCTAGTGCAACTGTCATAAGAGCCGCTGGTGTAAGTACATGAGGTATTAACTTCAGTATTCAATTTGTCAACATTAACAGGACATCTTAGCAAAGGACACGCACCAAAAAAAGCTTTTTTTAAATCAGTTGCCTCTGAAGTATTAATAGAGAGAGCATCTAATATGTCAGTAGATGTGTTACTACTGTAGCTGTCTGTTAGTGTTTTGCCATACAATGTAATAACATTATTACATGTTTCAAGACTGCGGTTGCTGGTCTGACTGGTGAATGAAGTAACTCCATTTACCCTTCCGATAGTTACTTTAATACCTTCGTTGTCAATAAAGGCTCCAGCTTTAACACCAGGAAGACATTCGTCCGGACAATCGCAAAGAGAGGATATATCTGGAGATGTCACTCTTATCTTGACATAGCTGTGTTTAAATTTAATTTTCTTCTTGTCACAACCGCAGCCACGATCGCAAGTTGTTGTTTTAACTATTTCTTCTAACTTTTCGCTGATACCAGCGGCTACCGTCTTAACTCGTTGCTTTGATGTTGTAATTCCGATTTTTTTCGATTTGGTTTTAATCTCTCCTCTCTTTTCAGAAGGCGTTGGTTCCGGTGGCAAGCCAGCTTCTGCTCTAACTTTTTTTACTAATTCTTTATCAGATGCGGTTTTGCCTTCAGGCAATGGCAGTCCTGCTTTTGCTAGTCCTTCAAGTATCCTCTCCTTTTCTTTAGCTGACTTTCCAGCAATAGGCGTCAACAGTCCCTCTTCTTTAGCTTTGCGAACAACTTCCTTTTCGGAGATTGTTTTTGATGGTGGGGGTATACCTAATTCAGCCCGAACTTTCTGTACCAAAGCTTTCTCTGACGGAGTTTTACCCTCCGGTAACGGTTTTCCAGCTGCGGCTAGACTTCTAACAGCTTTTTCTTTCTGAGATGGTGTTGTTCCTTTCAAACTGACAGGTTCTTTTAGTGATAGTTTTCCTTCTTCTGCTTTAATTATTTTTATCATAGCTTTTTCAGAAGTAGTTCTACCTTCTGGTAGAGGTATTCCAGCCGTAGCCATGCCCTTTAAAATAAGTTCCTTTTGAGATGGTGTTTTACCTTCAAGAGGTGTAACAATACCAGCAGCTTCAGCTTTACGCATCTTGATTTTTTCTGATACAGTTTTGGGTTCAGATGGAAGACCTAGTTCTTTGCGAACTTTTGCCGCTATCTTCCTTTCTGACTCTGTTTGAGATTCCGGAAGCGGTAAACCTTTTTCTACTAAGCCTTTTAATATTCTTTCTTTCTCTTTTGGAGGCTTTCCTGTCAATGGTGTTAACAAACCAGCTGCTCTTGCCTTTTGCAATTTTTCAGAGGTGACTTTTGACGGAATTTTACTTTCCGCCTTTACTTTTGCTATAAGTTCTCTTTCCGAAGGTGTCGTTCCTTCGGGTAAGGGTTTTCCAGCTATACGAAGACTTCTCAGTATTTTTTCTTTTTCTGAAGCTGTTTTGGCTTCTCTAAACTTTTCTGAAGGCCGCATTATTGCAGGCGGCTCTCCAGCAGTGATTTTTCTTACAATTTCCTTTTCAGATGGTGTTGCACCCTCCGGTAGAGATAAACCCGCAGCCACTCTTTCGCGAAGAATCTTTTCTTTCGCCGAAGGTGATTTCCCTTCTAAAGGAGTTAACAATCCTGCATCTTTGGCTCTTTTAATTCTCTCTGATTTCGTTGGCGATACGTAACCTGTCTCGTCTTTAATTTTTTGTATTAAAGCTCTATCAGACGAAGTTTTACCTACTGGTAGTGGGAAACCTGCCTCTGCTCTGCCTCTTAGTATTTTCTCTCTCTGTGAAGGTGTTTTACCTTCTATAGATGTCAAAAGTTCAGAAACTTTGGCCTTTTTTATTTTTTCTGATGGAGTTTTTTCTGGTACACGTAAAGTAATTGCTTTACTTTCCGCTTTTACTTTTGCTATAAGTTCTTTTTCCGAAGGTGTCGTTCCTTCGGGTAAGGGTTTTCCAGCTATACGAAGACTTCTCAGTATTTTTTCTTTTTCTGAAGCTGTTTTAGCTTCTTTTAACTTTTCTGAAGGCCGCTTTACTGCAGGCGGTTCTCCAGCAGTGATTTTTCTTATAATTTCCTTTTCAGATGGTGTTGCACCTTCCGGTAGAGATAAACCCGCAGCCACTCTGTCGCGGAGAATCTTTTCTTTCGCCGAAGGTGATTTCCCTTCTAAAGGAGTTAGTAATCCTGCATCTTTGGCTCTTTTGATTCTCTCTGATTTCGTAGGCGATACGTAACCTGTCTCTTCTTTAATTTTTTGTATTAAAGCTCTATCAGACGATGTTTGACCAACTGGTAGTGGTAAACCCGCTGCTGCCCTGCCTCGAAGTATTTTTTCTTTCTGTGAAGGTGTTTTACCTTCAAATGGTGTCAAAAGACCAGACTTTTTGGCTTTTTTAATTTTTTCAGATGTGGTCTTTTCTGGTACACCTAATTCAGTCTTGATTTTTTTAATCATTGCTTTTTCAGATGCCGTTTTACCTTGAGGCAATGGCAAACCAGATTCCGCAAGGCCTTTAAGTATTTTTTCTTTTTGTTCGGAAGTTTTGCCTTCAAGGGGTGTTAATATACCAGCTGCTTTTGCTTTCTTTAATTTCTCTGTGGTAACAGATGGAGCCGCTATTGGTGGCTTAACAGATGGTGCACGTGCACCAACTATAGTTTTAGCTATAAGTGCTTTTTCAGAAGCCGTTCGTCCTTCAGGCAATGGAATTCCCTGGTCTTGCAAACTTTTGAGAATTTTTTCTTTTTCTGACAGAGTTTTTCCTTCCAAGGGCTGCAGTAATCCAGCACTAGCTGCTTTTTCGTACTTCTCTTTCATAGATGGTGTTTTGGGTTCCGGAGGAAGGCCAAGTTCGGTTCGTACCTTTTCACTAATCTTTTTTTCCGAAGCAGTTTTCGCTTCAGGAAGTGGCAATCCTTCTTTTGCTAACGATTTAAGTATTTTTTCTTTTTGGGAGGGAGTCTTGCCTTCTAAAGGCGTAAGAAGTCCAGCAGCTTTTGCTTTCTTGAGTTTTTCTGATAGCGTAACTAACGGCGGACGTTCTCCTGCTTTCACTTTCGATATTAAGGCTTTCTCTGATGACGTTCGTCCTTCGGGCAAGGGGATACCCTGATCATGCAAACCTTGCAAAATCCTTTCTTTTTCTGACGGCGACTTACCTTCCAAAGGTTTCATCAATCCAGCATCTGCAGCTTTTGCGTACTTTTCTTTCATGGAAGCTGTTTGAGGTTCCGGAGGGAGGCCAAGATCAGCGCGTACTTTTTCTATGATCTTTTTTTCAGAAGCTGTTTTGCCTTCGGGAAGAGACAGTCCTTGCATTGCTAACCCTTTCACAATCTTTTCTTTTTGTGAGGGCGTCTTCCCTTCTAAAGGGGTTATTAGTCCAGCAGCTTTTGCTTTTGCGAGTTTCGCAGATGGCGTAACCGACGGCGCACGCTCACCCGCTTTCACTTTCGATATCAATGCTTTCTCTGTTGCTGTTCGTCCTTCAGGCAATGGAATTCCTTTGTCTTGCAAACTTTTCAGAATTTTTTCTTTTTCTGATGTTGTTTTTCCTTCCAAGGGCTGCAGTAATCCGGCACTTGCTGCTTTTTCGTACTTTTCTTTCATGGATGGTGTTTTGGGTTCCGGAGGGAGGCCAAGTTCGGTTCGAACCTTTTCACTGATTTTTTTTTCCGAAGCAGTTTTCGCTTCCGGAAGAGGCAATCCTTCTTTTGCTAACGATTTAAGTATTTTTTCTTTTTGGGAAGGAGTCTTGCCTTCTAAAGGCGTAAGAAGTCCAGCAGCTTTTGCTTTCTTGAGTTTTTCTGATAGCGTAACTGACGGCGGACGCTCTTCTGCTTTCACTTTCGATATTAAGGCTTTCTCTGATGACGTTCGTCCTTCGGGCAAGGGGATACCCTGATCATGCAAACCTTTCAAAATCCTTTCTTTTTCTGACGGCGATTTACCTTCCAAAGGTTTCATCAATCCAGCATCTGCAGCTTTTGCGTACTTTTCTTTCATGGAAGCTGTTTGAGGTTCCGGAGGGAGGCCAAGGTCAGCGCGTACTTTTTCTATGATCTTTTTTTCAGAAGCTGTTTTGCCTTCGGGAAGGGACAATCCTTGCATGGCTAACCCTTTGACAATCTTTTCTTTCTGTGATGGGGTCTTTCCTTCTAAAGGCGTTATTAGTCCAGCGGCTTTTGCTTTGGCTAGTTTCGCAGATGGCGTAACCGACGGCGCACGCTCACCCGCTTTCACTTTCGATATCAATGCTTTCTCTGTTGCTGTTCGTCCTTCAGGCAATGGGATACCCTGATCATGCAAACCTTGCAAAATCTTTTGTTTTTCTGACGGGGATTTACCTTCCAAAGGTTTCATCAATCCAGCATCTGCAGCTTTTGCGTACTTTTCTTTCATGGAAGCTGTTTGAGGTTCCGGAGGGAGGCCAAGGTCAGCACGTACTTTTTCTATGATCTTTTTTTCAGAAGCAGTTTGACCTTCGGGAAGAGACAATCCTTGCATTGCTAACCCTTTAACAATCTTTTCTTTTTGTGAAGGCGTCTTTCCTTCTAAGGGCGTTATTAGTCCAGCGGCTTTTGCTTTGGCTAGCTTCGCAGATGGCGTAACCGACGGCGCACGCTCACCCGCTTTCACTTTCGATATCAAAGCTTTCTCTGTTGCTGTTCGTCCTTCAGGCAATGGGATACCCTGATCATGCAAACCTTGCAAAATCTTTTCTTTTTCTGACGGGGATTTACCTTCCAAAGGTTTCATCAATCCAGCATCTGCAGCTTTTGCGTACTTTTCTTTCATGGAAGCTGTTTGAGGTTCCGGTGGGAGGCCAAGGTCAGCGCGTACTTTATCTATGATCTTTTTCTCAGAAGCAGTTTTCCCTTCAGGAAGAGACAGTCCTTGCATTGCTAATCCTTTAACGATCTTTTCTTTTTGTGAAGGGGTCTTACCCTCTAAAGGCGTTATTAGTCCCGCAGCTTTTGCTTTCGCGAGTTTTGCAGATGGCGTAATCGATGGCGCACGCTCACGTGCTTTCACTTTCGATATTAATGCTTTCTCCGTTGCTGTTCGTCCTTCAGGCAATGGAATTCCTTTGTCTTGCAAACTTTTCAGAATTTTTTCTTTTTCTGAGGTTGTTTTTCCTTCCAAGGGCTGCAGTAATCCGGCACTTGCTGCTTTTTCGTACTTTTCTTTCATAGATGGTGTTTTGGGTTCCGGAGGGAGGCCAAGTTCGGTTCGAACCTTTTCACTGATTTTTTTTTCCGAAGCAGTTTTCGCTTCCGGAAGAGGCAATCCTTCTTTTGCTAACGATTTAAGTATTTTTTCTTTTTGGGAAGGAGTCTTGCCTTCTAAAGGCGTAAGAAGTCCAGCAGCTTTTGCTTTCTTGAGTTTTTCTGATAGCGTAACTGACGGCGGACGCTCTTCTGCTTTCACTTTCGATATTAAGGCTTTCTCTGATGACGTTCGTCCTTCGGGCAAGGGGATACCCTGATCATGCAAACCTTTCAAAATCCTTTCTTTTTCTGACGGCGATTTACCTTCCAAAGGTTTCATCAATCCAGCATCTGCAGCTTTTGCGTACTTTTCTTTCATGGACGCTGTTTGAGGTTCCGGAGGGAGGCCAAGGTCAGCGCGTACTTTTTCTATGATCTTTTTTTCAGAAGCTGTTTTGCCTTCGGGAAGGGACAATCCTTGCATGGCTAACCCTTTAACAATCTTTTCTTTTTGTGAAGGCGTCTTTCCTTCTAAAGGCGTTATTAGTCCAGCGGCTTTTGCTTTGGCTAGTTTCGCAGATGGCGTAACCGACGGCGCACGCTCACCCGCTTTCACTTTCGATATCAATGCTTTCTCTGTTGCTGTTCGTCCTTCAGGCAATGGGATACCCTGATCATGCAAACCTTGCAAAATCTTTTGTTTTTCTGACGGGGATTTACCTTCCAAAGGTTTCATCAATCCAGCATCTGCAGCTTTTGCGTACTTTTCTTTCATGGAAGCTGTTTGAGGTTCCGGAGGGAGGCCAAGGTCAGCACGTACTTTTTCTATGATCTTTTTTTCAGAAGCAGTTTGACCTTCGGGAAGAGACAATCCTTGCATTGCTAACCCTTTAACAATCTTTTCTTTTTGTGAAGGCGTCTTTCCTTCTAAGGGCGTTATTAGTCCAGCGGCTTTTGCTTTGGCTAGCTTCGCAGATGGCGTAACCGACGGCGCACGCTCACCCGCTTTCACTTTCGATATCAAAGCTTTCTCTGTTGCTGTTCGTCCTTCAGGCAATGGGATACCCTGATCATGCAAACCTTGCAAAATCTTTTCTTTTTCTGACGGGGATTTACCTTCCAAAGGTTTCATCAATCCAGCATCTGCAGCTTTTGCGTACTTTTCTTTCATGGAAGCTGTTTGAGGTTCCGGTGGGAGGCCAAGATCAGCGCGTACTTTATCTATGATCTTTTTCTCAGAAGCAGTTTTCCCTTCGGGAAGAGACAGTCCTTGCATTGCTAATCCTTTAACAATCTTTTCTTTCTGTGACGGTGTCTTCCCTTCTAAAGGCGTTATCAGTCCAGCAGCTTTTGCTTTAGCTAGTTTTGCAGATGGCGTTGCGGATACTGCACGAGTTTCAGTCTTCACTTTAGCAATGAGTGCTTTCTCCGAAGACGTTCGTCCTTCAGGCAATGGAATACCTTTGTCTTGCAAACTTTTCAGAATTTTTTCTTTTTCTGACTTTGTTTTTCCTTCCAAGGGCTGCAGTAATCCGGCACTTGCTGCTTTTTCGTACTTTTCTTTCATGGATGGTGTTTTGGGTTCTGGAGGGAGGCCAAGTTCGGTCCGTACCTTTTCACTTATCTTTTTCTCCGAAGCAGTTTTCGCTTCAGGAAGTGGCAGTCCCTCTTTTGCTAATGATTTTAGTATTTTTTCTTTTTGGGAGGGCGTTTTACCTTCTAACGGCGTAAGTAGTCCAGCAGCTTTTGCTTTTTTTAGTTTCTCTGATAGCGTAACTGACGGCGGACGCTCTTCCGCTTTCACTTTCGATATTAATGCTTTCTCTGATGACGTTCGTCCTTCGGGCAAGGGGATACCCTGATCATGCAAACCTTTCAAAATCCTTTCTTTTTCTGATGGCGATTTACCTTCCAAAGGTTTCATCAATCCAGCATCTGCAGCTTTCGCGTACTTTTCTTTCATGGAAGCTGTTTGAGGTTCTGGAGGGAGGCCAAGGTCAGCGCGTACTTTCTCTATGATGTTTTTCTCAGAAGCAGTTTTTCCTTCAGGAAGAGTCAGTCCTTGCATAGCTAATCCTTTGACAATCTTTTCTTTCTGTGACGGGGTCTTTCCTTCTAAAGGCGTTATTAGTCCAGCAGCTTTTGCTTTTGCTAGTTTCGCAGATGGCGTAACCGACGGCGCACGCTCACCCGCTTTTACTTTCGAAATCAATGCCTTCTCTGTTGCTGTTCGTCCTTCAGGCAATGGGATACCCTGATCATGTAAACCTTGCAAAATCTTTTCTTTTTCTGACGGTGATTTACCTTCTAATGGTTTCATCAATCCAGCATCTGCAGCTTTCGCGTACTTTTCTTTCATGGAAGCTGTTTGAGGTTCTGGAGGAAGGCCAAGGTCAGCGCGTACTTTCTCTATGATATTTTTCTCAGAAACAGTTTTTCCTTCAGGAAGAGTCAGTCCTTGCATAGCTAATCCTTTGATAATCTTTTCTTTCTGTGACGGGGTCTTTCCTTCTAAAGGCGTTATTAGTCCAGCAGCTTTTGCTTTTGCTAGTTTTGCAGATGGCGTAACCGACGGCGCACGCTCACCCGCTTTCACTTTCGAAATCAAGGCTTTCTCTGTTGCTGTTCGTCCTTCAGGCAATGGGATACCCAGATCATGCAAACCTTGCAAAATCTTTTCTTTTTCTGACGGGGATTTACCTTCCAATGGTTTCATCAATCCAGCATCTGCAGCTTTCGCGTACTTTTCTTTCATGGAAGCTGTTTGAGGTTCTGGAGGGAGGCCAAGGTCAGCGCGTACTTTCTCTATGATGTTTTTCTCAGAAGCAGTTTTTCCTTCAGGAAGAGTCAGTCCTTGCATAGCTAATCCTTTGACAATCTTTTCTTTCTGTGACGGGGTCTTTCCTTCTAAAGGCGTTATTAGTCCAGCAGCTTTTGCTTTTGCTAGTTTCGCAGATGGCGTAACCGACGGCGCACGCTCACCCGCTTTCACTTTCGAAATCAATGCTTTCTCTGTTGCTGTTCGTCCTTCAGGCAATGGGATACCCTGATCATGTAAACCTTGCAAAATCTTTTCTTTTTCTGACGGTGATTTACCTTCTAATGGTTTCATCAATCCAGCATCTGCAGCTTTCGCGTACTTTTCTTTCATGGAAGCTGTTTGAGGTTCTGGAGGAAGGCCAAGGTCAGCGCGTACTTTCTCTATGATATTTTTCTCAGAAACAGTTTTTCCTTCAGGAAGAGTCAGTCCTTGCATAGCTAATCCTTTGATAATCTTTTCTTTCTGTGACGGGGTCTTTCCTTCTAAAGGCGTTATTAGTCCAGCAGCTTTTGCTTTTGCTAGTTTTGCAGATGGCGTAACCGACGGCGCACGCTCACCCGCTTTCACTTTCGAAATCAAGGCTTTCTCTGTTGCTGTTCGTCCTTCAGGCAATGGGATACCCTGATCATGCAAACCTTGCAAAATCCTTTCTTTTTCTGACGGGGATTTACCTTCCAATGGTTTCATCAATCCAGCATCTGCAGCTTTCGCGTACTTTTCTTTCATGGAAGCTGTTTGAGGTTCCGGAGGGAGGCCAAGGTCAGCCCGTACTTTCTCAATGATGTTTTTCTCAGACGCAGTTTTTCCTTCGGGAAGAGTCAGTCCTTGCAATGCTAATCCTTTTAATATCTTTTCTTTCTGTGACGGTGTCTTTCCTTCTAAAGGCGTTATTAGTCCAGCAGCTTTTGCTTTTGCTAATTTCGCAGATGGCGTTACCGACGGCACACGCTCACCCGCTTTCACTTTTGATATCAGTGCTTTCTCTGTTGCCGTTCGTCCTTCAGGCAATGGGATACCCTGATCATGCAAACCTTGCAAAATCCTTTCTTTTTCTGACTTCGATTTACCTTCCAAAGGTTTCATCAATCCAGCATCTGCAGCTTTCGCGTACTTATCTTTCATAGAAGCTGTTTGAGGTTCCGGAGGGAGGCCAAGGTCAGCGCGTACTTTATCTATGATCTTTTTCTCAGAAGCAGTTTTCCCTTCAGGAAGAGACAGTCCTTGCATTGCTAATCCTTTAACAATCTTTTCTTTTTGTGAAGGGGTCTTCCCCTCTAAAGGCGTTATTAGTCCAGCAGCTTTTGCTTTGGCGAGTTTCGCAGATGGTGTAACGGACGGCGCACGCTCACCGGCTTTTACTTTCGATATTAATGCTTTCTCCGTCGCTGTTCGTCCTTCAGGCAATGGAATACCTTGATCTTGCAAACCTTGCAAAATTCTTTCTTTTTCTGACGGCGATTTACCTTCCAATGGTTTCATCAATCCAGCGGCTGCAGCTTTCGCGTACTTTTCTTTCATGGAAGCGGTTTGAGGCTCTGGCGGGAGGCCAAGTTCAGTTCGTACCTTTTCACTGATCTTTTTCTCCGAAGCAGTTTTCGCTTCGGGAAGAGGTAGTCCCTCTTTTGCTAATGATTTAAGTATTTTTTCTTTTTGGGAGGGAGTCTTGCCTTCTAAAGGCGTAAGTAGTCCAGCAGCTTTTGCTTTCTTGAGTTTTTCTGATAGCGCAACTGACGGCGGCCGCTCCTCTGCTTTCACTTTCGATATTAATTCTTTCTCTGATGGCGTTCGTCCTTCAGGCAAGGGGATACCTTGATCATGCAAACCTTGCAAAATCCTTTCTTTTTCTGACTTCGATTTACCTTCCAAAGGTTTCATCAATCCAGCATCTGCAGCTTTCGCGTACTTATCTTTCATAGAAGCTGTTTGAGGTTCCGGAGGGAGGCCAAGGTCAGCGCGTACTTTATCTATGATCTTTTTCTCAGAAGCTGTTTTCCCCTCAGGAAGAGACAGTCCTTGCATTGCTAATCCTTTGACAATCTTTTCTTTCTGTGACGGGGTCTTTCCTTCTAAAGGCGTTATTAGTCCAGCAGCTTTTGCTTTTGCTAGTTTCGCAGATGGCGTAACCGACGGCGCACGCTCACCCGCTTTCACTTTCGAAATCAATGCCTTCTCTGTTGCTGTTCGTCCTTCTGGCAACGGGATACCCTGATCATGCAAACCTTGCAAAATCTTTTCTTTTTCTGAGGGAGATTTACCTTCCAATGGTTTCATCAATCCAGCATCTGCAGCTTTCGCGTACTTTTCTTTCATGGAAGCGGTTTGAGGTTCTGGAGGGAGGCCAAGGTCAGCGCGTACTTTCTCTATGATATTTTTCTCAGAAGCAGTTTTTCCTTCAGGAAGAGTCAGTCCTTGCATAGCTAGTCCTTTGACAATCTTTTCTTTCTGTGACGGTGTTTTTCCTTCCAAAGGCGTAAGTAGTCCAGCAGCTTTTGCTTTCTTGAGTTTTTCTGATAGCGCAACTGACGGCGGACGCTCCTCTGCTTTCACTTTCGATATTAATTCTTTTTCTGATGGCGTTCGTCCTTCAGGCAAGGGGATACCTTGATCATGCAAACCTTGTAAAATCCTTTCTTTTTCTGACTTAGATTTACCTTCCAATGGTTTCATCAATCCAGCATCTGCAGCTTTCGCGTACTTATCTTTCATAGAAGCTGTTTGAGGTTCCGGAGAGAGGCCAAGGTCAGCGCGTACTTTATCAATGATCTTTTTCTCAGAAGCTGTTTTCCCCTCAGGAAGAGACAGTCCTTGCATTGCTAATCCTTTGACAATCTTTTCTTTCTGTGACGGGGTCTTTCCTTCTAAAGGCGTAAGTAGTCCAGCAGCTTTTGCTTTCTTGAGTTTTTCTGATAGCGCAACTGACGGCGGACGCTCCTCTGCTTTCACTTTCGATATTAATTCTTTCTCTGATGGCGTTCGTCCTTCAGGCAAGGGGATACCTTGATCATGCAAACCTTGTAAAATCCTTTCCTTTTCTGACTTCGATTTACCTTCCAAAGGTTTCATCAATCCAGCATCTGCAGCTTTCGCGTACTTATCTTTCATAGAAGCTGTTTGAGGTTCCGGAGGGAGGCCAAGGTCAGCGCGTACTTTATCTATGATCTTTTTCTCAGAAGCTGTTTTTCCTTCAGGAAGAGACAGTCCTTGCATTGCTAATCCTTTGACAATCTTTTCTTTCTGTGACGGGGTCTTTCCTTCTAAAGCCGTTATTAGTCCAGCAGCTTTTGCTTTTGCTAGTTTCGCAGATGGCGTAACCGACGGCACACGCTCACCCGCTTTCACTTTCGTAATCAATGCCTTCTCTGTTGCAGTTCGTCCTTCAGGCAACGGGATACCCTGATCATGCAAACCTTGCAAAATCTTTTCTTTTTCTGACGGGGATTTACCTTCCAATGGTTTCATCAATCCAGCATCTGCAGCTTTCGCGTACTTTTCTTTCATGGAAGCTGTTTGAGGTTCTGGAGGGAGGCCAAGGTCAGCTCGCACTTTTTCTATGATTTTTTTTTCAGAAGCAGTTTTTCCTTCAGGAAGAGTCAGTCCTTGCATAGCTAATCCTTTGACAATCTTTTCTTTCTGTGATGGGGTCTTTCCTTCTAAAGGCGTTATTAGTCCAGCAGCTTTTGCTTTTGCTAGTTTCGCAGATGGCGTAACCGACGGCGCACGCTCACCCGCTTTCACTTTCGATATCAATGCTTTCTCTGTTGCTGTTCGTCCTTCTGGCAATGGGATACCCTGATCATGCAAACCTTGCAAAATCTTTTCTTTTTCTGACGGGGATTTACCTTCTAATGGTTTCATCAATCCAGCATCTGCAGCTTTCGCGTACTTTTCTTTCATGGAAGCGGTTTGAGGTTCTGGAGGGAGGCCAAGGTCAGCGCGTACTTTCTCTATGATATTTTTCTCAGAAGCAGTTTTTCCTTCAGGAAGAGTCAGTCCTTGCATAGCTAGTCCTTTGACAATCTTTTCTTTCTGTGACGGTGTTTTTCCTTCCAAAGGCGTAAGTAGTCCAGCAGCTTTTGCTTTCTTGAGTTTTTCTGATAGCGCAACTGACGGCGGACGCTCCTCTGCTTTCACTTTCGATATTAATTCTTTCTCTGATGGCGTTCGTCCTTCAGGCAAGGGGATACCTTGATCATGCAAACCTTGTAAAATCCTTTCTTTTTCTGACTTCGATTTACCTTCCAAAGGTTTCATCAATCCAGCATCTGCAGCTTTCGCGTACTTATCTTTCATAGAAGCTGTTTGAGGTTCCGGAGGGAGGCCAAGGTCAGCGCGTACTTTATCTATGATCTTTTTCTCAGAAGCAGTTTTCCCTTCAGGAAGAGACAGTCCTTGCATTGCTAATCCTTTTACAATCTTTTCTTTTTGTGAAGGGGTCTTACCCTCTAAAGGCGTTATTAGTCCAGCAGCTTTTGCTTTGGCGAGTTTCGCAGATGGTGTAACGGACGGCGCACGCTCACCGGCTTTTACTTTCGATATTAATGCTTTCTCCGTCGCTGTTCGTCCTTCAGGCAATGGAATACCTTGATCTTGCAAACCTTGCAAAATTCTTTCTTTTTCTGACGGGGATTTACCTTCCAATGGTTTCATCAATCCAGCAACTGCAGCTTTCGCGTACTTTTCTTTCATGGAAGCGGTTTGAGGCTCTGGTGGGAGGCCAAGTTCAGTTCGTACCTTTTCACTGATCTTTTTCTCCGAAGCAGTTTTCGCTTCGGGAAGAGGTAGTCCCTCTTTTGCTAATGATTTAAGTATTTTTTCTTTTTGGGAGGGAGTCTTGCCTTCTAAAGGCGTAAGTAGTCCAGCAGCTTTTGCTTTCTTGAGTTTTTCTGATAGCGCAACTGACGGTGGACGCTCCTCTGCTTTCACTTTCGATATTAATTCTTTCTCTGATGGCGTTCGTCCTTCAGGCAAGGGGATACCTTGATCATGCAAACCTTGCAAAATCCTTTCTTTTTCTGACTTCGATTTACCTTCCAAAGGTTTCATCAATCCAGCATCTGCAGCTTTCGCGTACTTATCTTTCATAGAAGCTGTTTGAGGTTCCGGAGGGAGGCCAAGGTCAGCGCGTACTTTATCTATGATCTTTTTCTCAGAAGCAGTTTTCCCTTCAGGAAGAGACAGTCCTTGCATTGCTAATCCTTTTACAATCTTTTCTTTTTGTGAAGGGGTCTTACCCTCTAAAGGCGTTATTAGTCCAGCAGCTTTTGCTTTGGCGAGTTTCGCAGATGGTGTAACGGACGGCGCACGCTCACCGGCTTTTACTTTCGATATTAATGCTTTCTCCGTCGCTGTTCGTCCTTCAGGCAATGGAATACCTTGATCTTGCAAACCTTGCAAAATTCTTTCTTTTTCTGACGGGGATTTACCTTCCAATGGTTTCATCAATCCAGCACCTGCAGCTTTCGCGTACTTTTCTTTCATGGAAGCGGTTTGAGGCTCTGGTGGGAGGCCAAGTTCAGTTCGTACCTTTTCACTGATCTTTTTCTCCGAAGCAGTTTTCGCTTCGGGAAGAGGTAGTCCCTCTTTTGCTAATGATTTAAGTATTTTTTCTTTTTGGGAGGGAGTCTTGCCTTCTAAAGGCGTAAGTAGTCCAGCAGCTTTTGCTTTCTTGAGTTTTTCTGATAGCGCAACTGACGGCGGACGCTCCTCTGCTTTCACTTTCGATATTAATTCTTTCTCTGATGGCGTTCGTCCTTCAGGCAAGGGGATACCTTGATCATGCAAACCTTGCAAAATCCTTTCTTTTTCTGACTTCGATTTACCTTCCAAAGGTTTCATCAATCCAGCATCTGCAGCTTTCGCGTACTTATCTTTCATAGAAGCTGTTTGAGGTTCCGGAGGGAGGCCAAGGTCAGCGCGTACTTTATCTATGATCTTTTTCTCAGAAGCAGTTTTCCCTTCAGGAAGAGACAGTCCTTGCATTGCTAATCCTTTAACAATCTTTTCTTTTTGTGAAGGGGTCTTACCCTCTAAAGGCGTTATTAGTCCAGCAGCTTTTGCTTTGGCGAGTTTTGCAGATGGTGTAACTGACGGCGCACGCTCACCGGCTTTTACTTTCGATATCAATGCTTTCTCCGTCGCTGTTCGTCCTTCAGGCAATGGAATACCTTGATCTTGCAAACCTTGCAAAATTCTTTCTTTTTCTGACGGCGATTTACCTTCCAATGGTTTCATCAATCCAGCATCTGCAGCTTTCGCGTATTTTTCTTTCATGGAAGTTGTTTGAGGTTCCGGAGGAAGTCCAAGGTCAGCGCGTACCTTATCAATAATCTTTTTTTCAGAAGCAGTTTTCCCTTCAGGAAGAGACAGTCCTTGCATTGCTAATCCCTTAATAATCTTTTCTTTTTGTGACGGTGTCTTCCCTTCTAAAGGCGTAATAAGTCCAGCAGCCACTGCCTTAGCTAGTTTCGCAGATGGCGTTATAGAAAGCGCTCGAGTTTCAGTTTTAACTTTAGCAATAAGAGCTTTCTCCGAAGACGTTCGTCCTTCAGGCAATGGAATTCCTTTGTCTTGCAAACTTTTCAGAATTTTTTCTTTTTCTGACTTAGTTTTTCCTTCCAAGGGCTGCAGTAATCCGGCACTTGCTGCTTTTTCGTACTTTTCTTTCATGGATGGTGTTTTGGGTTCTGGAGGGAGGCCAAGTTCGGTCCGTACCTTTTCACTTATCTTTTTCTCCGAAGCAGTTTTCGCTTCAGGAAGTGGCAGTCCCTCTTTTGCTAATGATTTTAGTATTTTTTCTTTTTGGGAGGGCGTTTTACCTTCTAACGGCGTAAGTAGTCCAGCAGCTTTTGCTTTTTTTAGTTTCTCTGATAGCGTAACTGACGGCGGACGCTCTTCCGCTTTCACTTTCGATATTAATGCTTTCTCTGATGACGTTCGTCCTTCGGGCAAGGGGATACCCTGATCATGCAAACCTTTCAAAATCCTTTCTTTTTCTGATGGCGATTTACCTTCCAAAGGTTTCATCAATCCAGCATCTGCAGCTTTTGCGTACTTTTCTTTCATGGAAGCTGTTTTAGGTTCCGGAGGGAGGCCAAGATCAGCGCGTACTTTATCTATGATCTTTTTCTCAGAAGCAGTTTTCCCTTCGGGAAGAGACAGTCCTTGCATTGCTAATCCTTTAACAATCTTTTCTTTTTGTGACGGCGTCTTCCCTTCTAAAGGCGTTATTAGTCCAGCAGCTTTTGCTTTTCTGAGTTTCGCAGATGGTGTTACCGATGGCGCACGCTCACCCGCTTTCACTTTCGATATCAATGCTTTCTCTGTTGCTGTTCGTCCTTCTGGCAATGGAATACCTTTGTCTTGCAAACTTTTCAGAATTTTTTCTTTTTCTGAGGTTGTTTTTCCTTCCAAGGGCTGCAGTAATCCGGCACTTGCTGCTTTTTCGTACTTTTCTTTCATGGATGGTGTTTTGGGTTCCGGAGGGAGGCCAAGTTCGGTTCGAACCTTTTCACTGATCTTTTTTTCCGAAGCAGTTTTCGCTTCCGGAAGAGGCAATCCTTCTTTTGCTAACGATTTAAGTATTTTTTCTTTTTGGGAGGGAGTCTTGCCCTCTAAAGGCGTAAGAAGTCCAGCAGCTTTTGCTTTCTTGAGTTTTTCTGATAGCGTAACTGACGGCGGACGCTCTTCTGCTTTCACTTTCGATATTAATGCTTTCTCTGATGACGTTCGTCCTTCGGGCAAGGGGATACCCTGATCATGCAAACCTTTCAAAATCCTTTCTTTTTCTGATGGCGATTTACCTTCCAAAGGTTTCATCAATCCAGCATCTGCAGCTTTTGCGTACTTTTCTTTCATGGAAGCTGTTTTAGGTTCCGGAGGGAGGCCAAGATCAGCGCGTACTTTATCTATGATCTTTTTCTCAGAAGCAGTTTTCCCTTCGGGAAGAGACAGTCCTTGCATTGCTAATCCTTTAACAATCTTTTCTTTCTGTGACGGTGTCTTCCCTTCTAAAGGCGTTATCAGTCCAGCAGCTTTTGCTTTAGCTAGTTTTGCAGATGGCGTTGCGGATACTGCACGAGTTTCAGTCTTCACTTTAGCAATGAGTGCTTTCTCCGAAGACGTTCGTCCTTCAGGCAATGGAATACCTTTGTCTTGCAAACTTTTCAGAATTTTTTCTTTTTCTGACTTTGTTTTTCCTTCCAAGGGCTGCAGTAATCCGGCACTTGCTGCTTTTTCGTACTTTTCTTTCATGGATGGTGTTTTGGGTTCTGGAGGGAGGCCAAGTTCGGTCCGTACCTTTTCACTTATCTTTTTCTCCGAAGCAGTTTTCGCTTCAGGAAGTGGCAGTCCCTCTTTTGCTAATGATTTTAGTATTTTTTCTTTTTGGGAGGGCGTTTTACCTTCTAACGGCGTAAGTAGTCCAGCAGCTTTTGCTTTTTTTAGTTTCTCTGATAGCGTAACTGACGGCGGACGCTCTTCCGCTTTCACTTTCGATATTAATGCTTTCTCTGATGACGTTCGTCCTTCGGGCAAGGGGATACCCTGATCATGCAAACCTTTCAAAATCCTTTCTTTTTCTGATGGCGATTTACCTTCCAAAGGTTTCATCAATCCAGCATCTGCAGCTTTTGCGTACTTTTCTTTCATGGAAGCTGTTTTAGGTTCCGGAGGGAGGCCAAGATCAGCGCGTACTTTATCTATGATCTTTTTCTCAGAAGCAGTTTTCCCTTCGGGAAGAGACAGTCCTTGCATTGCTAATCCTTTAACAATCTTTTCTTTTTGTGAAGGGGTCTTACCCTCTAAAGGCGTTATTAGTCCAGCAGCTTTTGCTTTGGCGAGTTTCGCAGATGGTGTTACCGATGGCGCACGCTCACCCGCTTTCACTTTCGATATCAATGCTTTCTCTGTTGCTGTTCGTCCTTCTGGCAATGGAATACCTTTGTCTTGCAAACTTTTCAGAATTTTTTCTTTTTCTGAGGTTGTTTTTCCTTCCAAGGGCTGCAGTAATCCGGCACTTGCTGCTTTTTCGTACTTTTCTTTCATGGATGGTGTTTTGGGTTCCGGAGGGAGGCCAAGTTCGGTTCGAACCTTTTCACTGATCTTTTTTTCCGAAGCAGTTTTCGCTTCCGGAAGAGGCAATCCTTCTTTTGCTAACGATTTAAGTATTTTTTCTTTTTGGGAGGGAGTCTTGCCCTCTAAAGGCGTAAGAAGTCCAGCAGCTTTTGCTTTCTTGAGTTTTTCTGATAGCGTAACTGACGGCGGACGCTCTCCCTCTTTCACTTTCGATATTAATGCTTTCTCTGATGACGTGCGTCCTTCAGGCAATGGGATACCTTGATCATGCAAACCTTTCAAAATCCTTTCTTTTTCTGATGGCGATTTACCTTCCAAAGGTTTCATCAATCCAGCATCTGCAGCTTTCGCGTACTTTTCTTTCATGGAAGCTGTTTTAGGTTCCGGAGGTAGGCCAAGATCAGCGCGTACTTTATCTATTAACTTTTTCTCAGAAGCAGTTTTCCCTTCAGGAAGAGACAGTCCTTGCATTGCTAATCCTTTAACAATCTTTTCTTTTTGTGACGGTGTCTTCCCTTCTAAAGGCGTTATCAGTCCAGCAGCTTTTGCTTTAGCTAGTTTTGCAGATGGCGTTGCGGATACTGCACGAGTTTCAGTTTTCACTTTAGCAATGAGTGCTTTCTCCGAAGACGTTCGTCCTTCAGGCAATGGAATACCTTTGTCTTGCAAACTTTTCAGAATTTTTTCTTTTTCTGAGGTTGTTTTTCCTTCCAAGGGCTGCAGTAATCCGGCACTTGCTGCTTTTTCGTACTTCTCTTTCATGGATGGTGTTTTGGGTTCAGGAGGGAGGCCAAGTTCGGTTCGTACTTTTTCACTGATCTTTCTTTCCGAAGCAGTTTTCGCTTCAGGAAGTGGCAGTCCTTCTTTTGCTAATGATTTTATTATTTTTTCTTTTTGGGAGGGAGTTTTACCTTCTAACGGCGTAAGAAGTCCCGCAGCTTTTGCTTTTTTTAGTTTTTCTGCTAGCGCAACTGACGGCGGACGCTCTCCCGCTTTCACTTTCGATATTATTGCTTTCTCTGATGCTGTGCGTCCTTCAGGCAATGGGATACCCTGATCATGTAAACCTTGCAAAATCCTTTCTTTTTGTGACGGCGTTTTACCTTCCAACGGTTGCATTAATCCTGCATCTGCTGCTTTTGCGTACTTATCTTTCATGGAAGCGGTCTTAGGCTCTTGGGGTAGTCCAAGCTCTGCGCGTACTTTATCTATTAGCTTCTTCTCAGAAGCAGTTTTCCCTTCAGGAATAGGCAATCCTTGCATTGCTAATCCTTTAACAATCTTTTCTTTTTGTGAAGGGGTCTTACCCTCTAGAGGCGTTATTAGTCCAGCGGCTTTTGCTTTGGCGAGTTTTGCAGACGGTGTAACCGACGGCACACGCTCACCGGCTTTTACTTTCGATATTATTGCTTTCTCTGATGCTGTGCGTCCTTCAGGCAATGGGATACCCTGATCATGTAAACCTTGCAAAATCCTTTCTTTTTGTGACGGCGTTTTACCTTCCAACGGTTGCATTAATCCTGCATCTGCTGCTTTTGCGTACTTATCTTTCATGGAAGCGGTCTTAGGCTCTGGGGGTAGTCCAAGGTCTGCGCGTACTTTATCTATTAGCTTCTTCTCAGAAGCAGTTTTCCCTTCAGGAATAGGCAATCCTTGCATTGCTAATCCTTTAACAATCTTTTCTTTCTGTGACGGTGTCTTTCCTTCTAAAGGCGTTATCAGTCCAGCAGCTTTTGCTTTAGCTAGTTTTGCAGATGGCGTTGCGGATACTGCACGAGTTTCAGTCTTCACTTTAGCGATGAGTGCTTTCTCCGAAGACGTTCGTCCTTCAGGCAATGGAATTCCTTTGTCTTGCAAACTTTTGAGAATTTTTTCTTTTTCTGACTTTGTTTTTCCTTCCAAGGGCTGCAGTAATCCGGCACTTGCAGCTTTTTCGTACTTCTCTTTCATGGATGGTGTTTTGGGTTCCGGAGGGAGGCCAAGTTCGGTTCGTACCTTTTCACTGATCTTTTTCTCCGAAGCAGTTTTTGCTTCAGGAAGAGGCAATCCCTCTTTTGCTAATGATTTTAGTATCTTTTCTTTTTCTGAGGGGCTTTTGCCTTCTAAAGGCGTAAGTAGACCAGCAGCTTTTGCTTTTTTTAGTTTTTCTGATAGCGTAACTGATGGCGGACGCTCTCTCGCTTTCACTTTCGATATTATTGCTTTCTCTGATGCTGTCCGTCCTTCTAGCAATGGGATACCTTGATCATGTAAACCCTGCAAAAGCCTTTCTTTTTCTGACGGCGTTTTTCCTTCCAACGGTTGCATTAATCCTGCATCTGCTGCTTTTGCGTACTTGTCTTTCATGGAAGCGGTCTTTGGCTCTGGGGGCAGGCCAAGGTCAGCGCGTACTTTATCTATTAGCTTTTTCTCAGAAGCAGTTTTCCCTTCAGGAATAGGCAATCCTTGCATTGCTAATCCTTTAATAATCTTTTCTTTTTGTGACGGTGTCTTCCCTTCTAAAGGCGTTATCAGTCCAGCAGCTTTAGCTTTAGCTAGTTTTGCAGAAGGCGTTGCAGATACCGCACGAGTTGTAGTCTTCACTTTAGCAATGAGAGCTTTCTCCGATGACGTTCGTCCTTCAGGCAATGGAATTCCTTTGTCTTGCAAACTTTTAAGAACTTTTTCTTTTTCTGATGTTGTTTTACCTTCCAAGGGCTGCAGTAATCCGGCTTTTGCTGCTTCTTCGTACTTCTCTTTCATTGATACTGTTTTAGGTTCCGGAGGAAGGCCAAGTTCGGTGCGTACCTTTTCACTGATCTTTTTCTCCGAAGCAGTTTTTCCTTCAGGTAGAGGAAGTCCCTGCATAGCCAATTCCTTCAATATTTTTTCTTTTTGTTCAGGAGTTTTTCCTTCTAATGGTGTTATTATTCCTGAAGCTCTAGACTTTTTAATTTTTTTTGATGGCGTCATTAAGGTTGCTTTAGATTTTTTGATTTTTTTCATTATTGTGGTAGCTTTAGACACTGGTACTCCCATTTCCTGTTTCACCTTTTTGATCAAAGCTTTTTCAGAAGCAGTTTTACCCTTTGGTAGAGGTTGTCCCGATTTTGCTAATTCTTTCAAAATTTCTTCTTTTTCCGCCATTGTTTTCCCTTCGATCATTTCTTCAGCCTTCTTTATTTTAGACTTTTTAGATTTCGTTTCCAAAGCATCCAACGATTTTTCTTCTTTTGCGAGGCGCCTTTCTTCCTGTAATTTATGGCTGCAAAGAATGCAGTCGCAATTATTGCAGTTTTTCATTTTGTAACAGTCGTAGAGACCTTTCATTACTTCAAACATTGCATCAGAGTTGCATGAACAGCAGCAGGTGTCCATTGGTGCGCTTAATTGACATCGGTAGACTTTCCATTTCCTCTGTGTGGGAAAGTTAGATGAACTCCAGAAGTCGTTTAAATGGTGATCGGATACTCGATTCACTATGAGTTTAGAATTAAAGAGATATTTTTTTTGTATGTTGTCAATGCTTCTGGTAAATTGCTTTAATGGTTTGGTGCGTTTATTAATTTCCGTCAGGCTGATGTGTGTCGTGAGAAATTCTTTTTTTCTTTTTTGATTTCTACATGAATGTGATAACCGAAAAGCGACGGCTGGCTGTTGGCCGCATTTGTCAAAATCTACTTTTTTGCGATTTTTCATTTTTTTCTTATGTACCATTATGCTGCCATCACGTATGTGATTGCACGTATTATTTTCCTTATCACACTGTTGCAATTCATACTGTAGTTGTTTATCTGTTTTTTCGTCTTTCATTTTATCCGGTGAACAGATAATGCCGGACGTAACCATAAATTGTACGTCTGTACTGCACCCCTATTTTATGACAATATTGGTGTGTTCTCTTTCTGTTGATGACCTTCCTATTCTTGAAGATTAGATATTGTTTGAGACATTAAAACTTGGTACATTTTTTGGATTTCCCAGAAAAACTGTTACTGAAAGAGAGAGAGTACATAAAATTCCAATAATATGGAGGTTTACAAAAGCGAAATATGAGCAAAAAATACGATTTCGGCCGTTGTCCAAGCACATCGAGTTTTGAAGTGGACCTTCACACAGATTGAAAACATCCTTTCAATTTTTTTTTTGCTCGAAATGGACCGCGAGCTACAAATAATGCGGTCAAATTAGACATGCAAGGTTACAATTATTTGCATAGGGCTAAAAATTGGTACGAATGTTGGGAATACCATTTTAAATGAAATGTCAAAGTGCCCCTCGATCCAACCTTTATAAAAATCGCGAAGATGGGTTTTAAAAGATAAGTTTTATTAAAATATGTTCGATAAAACTGTAGGTCGTGTTGATTTTATACTTTATCCTAAAAGTCACCATTTCCGAGATTTAGCTGTTCAAAAAGATGAAAAGGTTGTGTTTTTCATACGTTTCCACGCCACCGATGAACTTACTCTATGATAGGTTCAAACAACAAATCGAAATTACAACCTACGTAAAATATTTTTATAAACGCATCTTGTATTCTTATCTTACCATTTGCTACATGATTTCATTCAGAAATGATTAAAAACGTGCAGTTTTGAATTTTCCTTGGTAAAAATTACATGCGTGCAGTCCACCCGCCATGTGAACACTGACCAGGGGGGTGAAACTTCCACACATTGGCGCAAACAAAATGTTCATAGATAGTGCTGCCATCTGTCTTTGAGAACACAAACTTTTCAACTTTTTGACTAGTTTACAACTGTCATAAATAGAAAAGCTATTTTGGACAAGTTATAAGTGAAGTAGATAGCTTAGCGGTGACAGCGGCTGCCTTGTAATTTATAGGTCCCAGGTTCGAATCCGCAGTCAAGAACTACTTTTTGTATTTATTAGGTTGAACAGAAACTAACAGTGCCATCAAACAGTTTAGGTATACAGTTTTAAAAACGAAAACCGGAGTTGCGCTTCTACGCTTCAACCAATTTATCTGTGCAGGCGGGAAAAAAACAGAACTAAAATAAATGGACCAAGTTTGACGTATCGATGCAAATTTTCGTGACAACCAACGCCACCGTGTACTGGACACAAAGTGGTCATACTATGACCAATTTAAGATTGCAGTTGACAGTCCCCGCACTTTCCGCGATTTAACGGGGCTTTGCTTATTATTTAAAAAAAAATGAATAACTAGCTGTTGCCCGCGACTTCGTTCGCGTGAAAATATTGATGGGTCATGTGTGAGACCGCATCGTTGTTCGAGTTGTCGCAAGCGCTACTGAGCAGCGCAGTCCTGGGTTCGATTTGCGGGACGGGCAAAGTGTTATTGTATTATTTGTGCCCGGTTGATGGGATTAAGTTAAATGTGCGAAATGTGGGTGTAGGATTAGATACACCTCTACCTAACAGTGGCGCAGGGTGAAAATAGTGTCAGGGGAAGCCGTAGAAAAAAAAGGAAAACTGTTTTTTTTTGCTTCTGTTATTTTTTTCCCCGTGTTAATTTTGACCTCATTTTCACTATCAGCGACACCAAAAACTACGGAAACGACACCCATGATTAAAACTCCAAAAACTTTCGTCGGCACCATTTTTGATTTTTATTTTGACTTCATCTTTATTCATCAAAAGTAAGATCAGAAATGCAGAAGAGAAAAAAAAACAGATCTCTACAAAAAAAAATCTAGTTGGTATCAAATACGATATCGACAATTACTCATTCTATCTCGTTCTACTATACATAATTTATTTAATTTATTTATTTATTTAAACAACACATACAACTATTATTACAGGTTTAGGTACCTAATAAAATAGAGCAGTTATATTTAAAGTTTAATTATTATGTTAAATTAATTAATTTGACAAACTAAAGTAATTGCGCAAAATGCGGCCCGTGTGAATTCGCTCAGTGTACAATTGAAGCAATCAATCTGTTGTGACACCATATTGAGTGCACGCAGCGCGCGCGTCAGCGGCGCGTGCTGCAGCAAGTTGGTGCGAGCGGGCGGCACCCACAGGAGCGGCGGCTGCCATACTTTCTTTTTCTGCTCCTGCCGTAAGGCCATAATCTTCGGCTTACCTAGGTCCCTACAAAACGGTAACTACTGCCAGTCGCGAAGTCACGTGTGCTATTAACTTGTGTACGGCCTATACTATTAACTTGCACTGCTGCAAAAGGTCTCTCCTGCTGCTGTTATTCGTGAACGAATGAACAACTACAATGCAAAACTTCATCCCCCGTTTTACCCCTTTGTGTGAAATAAAAACTAAAACTAACGACTTACTAACTTTGATATCTCTCTCTGGTTCTTTCTTATCTATCAAACAGGCAGCAAAAAGTAAATGTAAATGGGGCGACGTCCTCCGGGTCTCTAGTCAAGATAGGCGTGCCCCAAGGTTCAATTCTCAGTCCTTTCCTATTTCTTGTGTACATTAATGATCTCCCTTATATGATGGCCAAATTATCAGATATCATTTTATTTGCTGATGACACCTCGCTAATTTTTAAAATAAATAGAAAGGATACGCTCGTCCAACATGTTAACGAAAGTCTAACCGTTCTTAAGAAATGGTTCACTGCTAATAATCTTTTATTGAATGCAAGCAAAACTATGTGTTTAAAATTCTCCTTCCCAAATGTACCACAACGTGATCTTAATTTAAATCTTTACGGCAATAAACTTGATGTTATAGCGGAAACTGTATTCTTAGGGATTACTATATATTCAAAATTACAGTGGGGCGCGCACAGTGGGTTGCGCACAGTGGGGCGCGCACTCTTTCAGGTAGGTTAAGCTCAGCTGCATATGCAGTTAGGAAAACAAGGCAGTTAACGGATGTAGCCACAGCTAGGTTAGTTTTCAATGCCTATTTCCACAGTATTATGTCTTACGGCATCCTGCTGTGGGGATCAGCAGCAGACGTTAACTCCATTTTTATACTACAAAAAAGGGCAGTCTGCGCGATTTATAAAATGGGTCCTCGCGAGTCACTCAGAGAAAAATTCAAAGAGATCGATATACTAACTCTGCCTTCACTTTATATCTTTAAAAAATCGAGGGCTTTTCAAAATTAGAAGCGACTTCCACAATAAAAATACACGCAGTAAACATGAAATTGTAATACCTACATTCAGATTAACAAAAACTAGCTAGTCTTATTATAAACAGTAAGTATACGCTTTTATAACAAGTTGCCAAAGTCAGTTAAAATAGAACTGACCGATGGAAAGTTCAAGAACTATATTAAACGTGTCCTTATGAAAAAAGCATATTACAAAATCAAGGACTACGTTGATGACAAAGAAGTTTGTGTCACTTGTTTAACCACTATGCACGACAAGATTTTGACACATGACACATCAGCTGAATCGGCGGGGTGATGCGAATTTGTCAAAAATTTACAGAATTTTCGTGAACTTTCAGCATTCGATTTTTTTATGAAAAATATGTCTAGGAAGCTGTTTCATACCATACTTTTGTGGTAAATATCTCCAGAAACGTGTTTAGGTCGGTAAAACGGCGTCATTGTATTGCCAAATATTTATAAAACACATATTACTGCACCCTTCCAAAAACTAGGTAACGTAGATGCGCTGGAAATAATGTACATATGCAAGCTTCTCGTTCGCTAAACAAACTGGAAAAACCTAAATAAAAACAGTAACTTTCTATCTGCGTTCTTATTTTTGCCCTTATCATACATCATTTCATAAAAAAATACGATCAAAGTCTTGACAAATATTACTAAAAAAAAACAATGTTGCAACCAATTTATCACATGACATGTCACTTTGTAGTGCTGACCGTAAACCCGGGTTTCATCATAACGATTAAAATGTTGCATTCAGCCTAATCGATACTCGCAATAAAATTAAGTTGAGAAAAAAGTTTTGAGACACAATGAAAACTCCTTGGTATGATTTCAAATAACTATATTTAAATTCTGAAATGAATCCTTTTATACTACTTTTTTAATAATGTCATGTAGAATAGTAATTATTCGTTGCTTTTGGTTGACTTATTAATAGTTAATAAACACAGAACTCTCTAAACTCTAAACGAATAACGAAATTTTTGCTTCAAGTCAACATTTTAATGATAATCTTTCCTTTAAAAACTTATGGGTTGGAGAATTTGGAGAAACGCCGTTGCCGAACTAGCACCGTGTGGCAAAATATGAGGTCTCACAGTTTAAGCAAAGACAAAATCTGAAACTAAATTATTAATATTTTCAACCGTACGAACGGACAACCTCTTGCTAAATTCGCGTCGAATTTTTAAATTCAAAATTTAAATTAAGAATGTAATTGTAATCATTTATGGTGATTTGGTTTTGTTATGTCTGAAGGTTGGATATGATGCGCCAAGGATCGGAAAAATTGAATGATATACAAATACACACATCAAAAGTGTCTAGGGATCAACATATATTTTTGCAATAACTTTTCTCCTGATTGATATTAATTAAAATTTTCTTTAAGGATTCATCAAATAAAGTGTTTTCGTTTGTCACAGTAACGATAAACCAAGTCACCTTTTCATTAATAAAGAAATTTGCCATTTTCCTAATAAAGGGATTTTTGACATTTGAACCACTAACACAAAAGTTCGAAAAAAAGACTGAAATAACAGTTTTCTTTAAAATTTTATTGGGTAACTTAAACAATTAATAATCCGTGTTTCTACCGTGAACACTAACAACACAAGAACATCGGTTTGGCATACTCAAAATGAGTTCATCCAAATCACGCTGTGGAATGGCCGCCCATGTTCGTTGCAACAACAAAAAAAGGTCTTCTTGCGACTGGATACCCTCCATATTCGGCAGAGCTCTTCTCTGTAGCATATCCCATGCATGCTCAATCGGATTCAAGTCTGGCGACTGAGCAGGCCAGGGCAGGACATTGATGTTAGCTGCGGCGAGAGTCTGTCTTACAACTCTTGCGGTGTGCGGTCGTGCATTATCATGCATTAACTGAAATAAGGGACCGATTTGCACTTGTAGAGGAACGATGACGTCTGATACAATCGTCTCAGCATAAATTTGAGCGTTGAGGTTGCCTCTGATCCAAATCAACTCAGTTCTTCCGCCGATCCAAATACCCGCCCATACCATGATGGTTCCACCACTATAAGGATGGACTTCCTGGCAGGATTTTAATCGCTGTTGGCGTCCAGGGGTTCTCCAGTGTCGTATACGTCTTGTATCCGGTCTCATACCAAAACGAGACTCATCAGAAAAGCACACGAAACGCCATTGTTCTTCTGCCCAATTTCAGTGTTCAAGAGCCCATTGATATCGAATCCTACGATTGTGCATTACTATAGGTGGTACCCGTAGCGGTCTTCGGGAATGAAGGTTCACTTCATGCAAGCGGTTTCTGACTGTTTGGTCGCTAATTAAGTTCCCTGAAGAGTGATGAAGCCTCACGGCTAACATCATGGCGGTTATTGTTGGAGCTCTTCGAGTTAAGATTTGAATGTATCGGTCTTGTCTCCGTGTGGTGCAGCGATACCGTCCTCCATGGCGCTCAGCCACGGTACCAGTGCTTCGGTAACGTGTCCAAAGTCGACTGATAACACTCTGACTTGTATTCAGAGCTAAAGCCACAGTACGTTGCCGGGAACCAGCTTCTATCATTCCCACGGCTCTGAGCATTTCTTCCCTGCTTAAATGACGTCGCCGCTCCATAATAACGTTGGTTTTAATCAGTAGTAGGGAAACAGTAGCACTAATAATGTCTTCAATGCGTTGTATGTTTTTATAGGGAAAATATTGACAGCTGATTTTCATCTTTTACTCGAATTTGATTCACAGTTCCTGATTCAAATTATGAAATGCACCAAAAAGGATCCATATAAATTTATAAAATCATAAATTTATTACAAAGCCACATCTCAATCTCAAGAAATCCGCATAAAAATGCTTGATCCCTAGACACTTTTGATGTGTGTATTACGGATTCTAAAACCAAGCTTATCTAAGTATCCAAAATCAAATGGAAATTCATAATCTACCTTGCCTTTTCCCATCTTTTATGGGGTCGACTTCCAGTCTACCTGAAAACCAGTATTTTATATGGAGCGTCTGCCTATCTGACCTCCACAACCCAGTTGGTACTGGGTGACGATACGATACCCCTTAGTACGAGACTGGTTGTCTAACATATCGCTGACTACCTGTTACGACTTTCAAAGAACTACAAATGACAGCCGGGGCCAACTGCTTAACGTGCTTTCAGAGGCACGGAGGAAACTCGGTATGTAATGGGTCACCCATCCACAGACCAACCTAGGCAAGCAAGGCTTAACCTAAACGTCGACCCCAGCGGCCGCTGTTATTTAACAACGAGCTCCTCCCCTCGGCCTCTCTTTCAAAATTAAACGAAAATTGACGATTAAAATTATTGTTCGTAAAAGGCGAGAAATAAATAAAATTAAAATGTCTTGGGAAGGCCTTTGCCCACCAATGCGATAGAAAAGGGTGTTAAAAAAAGTATTTGGTAATAAAATGGTGTATCCCAATAACTAATCCAACCGAACACAGTAAAATAATCATACTATTTCCCATTTTGTTTACTAAATACAATTATCATGGTAGGAACCAAACCAATTTTCACCACACCTAAAAAAACAGTACCAAGATCCCTGGCATAGAGTATATTATAACCTTTCATCCCGGGCGCACTGACAACCAACGAAAAGAAAATCACAATAAATTACCTACATTGAAGTACAATGTAATTTTGAACAGCGAGTGCATTCTTAATTTAAATTTTGGTAAGGAAAAAAAATCGGCGCGAATTTAGCCTTTGGTCAATCTGTGCTGTTTATTGTGGGGTTGGTACAATGTACGAAAAACAATTAAGATTTCCTAACTAAAGCTTTTTAACAATGTTATAATATATATAAACAAAATTGTTTTACTTTCCATCCATCGATTTGCTTAATTCCGTAAATAAATTACTCGAGTTAATCGAACTTTACAAAAAAGAATCGATTTGAATAATCGCTTTCACACATCACAAATAGAAAAAAAAAAGAAAAAAAAAATGGATGTCCATTTTCGAATACAAAATTACGTAGTGGTAATGAATATTACGTGTTATTGGTCCTATATTAGTAAATTACGCTAAGATCTGGGTATTCTCATGTTGTTTATAATATTTGAATTGATATTTGTCATATCCGTCGTCGAATCTAAATGTGTCTGTGTGTTAAAATGTGAAAAATAAAATGTAAACAAACAAGATTGGCGCGAAACTTTGACTTTGTATATAAAAATATATCATTACCACTGCTTATTAAAATTGAACTATGGATGAATTCGTCACATAATTAAATGACGAGTTATTATTTCTCAACATAATGGAGCTTGGATGCCCAAAAACCCCAATTTTTATGATTTTTAGCGTCGGCTAGCACTGCCGGAAAAATGGCGATGAACGTATTTACGCATTTGGATTTTATTAGGGTAAATTAAGAATGTTGCGCGCTAAATACAGAAGTTTGAATGGCTCTAACATATGATATTTTTCTCCAACTCTCGTAATTAACGTACACTCATAGTCTTTCATAATCAGAACATTAAATATTTACATAAAAAATAAGGATGTCGTATGACTTAACCGCCGGCCCCATTCGGGGCCAGTACCGAGCCAGCGTAGGTTTCAGTGCCCGGCCCCGAATGGGGCCCGTACCGAACTTTATGGTTAATTTAGTTCTTTAATTAAATATTCTATTTTTTGTTTATTAACTTTCCTTTGTATAGATGCTTTTTTACCTATTATTTGTGAATGAGTGAACATTGAAGGCTTTTTAGATTCCCGGATGCTGTTTAACTTTTGTTAAATATTCCTTTTGTTTTACATTTTTTGTATAGCAAGCAACGACCTATTGTCGGGCCTACGCTGTCCCCCCATACTTTAGTACTAATGCTGTAATGAAACATAATAATATTGTAATACCAACTGATTTGAAAAGAGTAACCATGGAGTTTCTTGCTGGTTCTTCTCCATGGAATCGACCAACGCGAACCGTGCACCTTTTTCGACGTTTTATAAGTGACTCAAAAAATAAAAACTTTAATTAAAAACAAAATGTTGCTCTTTTTCACCCCTCAAGGGTTGAAATTCTAACAAAGCCGTTGCGTCAGCTTCCAATCATAAGCCCAGATAACAAATTTTGTACTTTTTACGTCGAAAATTAAGGATTTTTCACATAAAATTTCATCCTCTTTATAAGCCTTCGGGGTGGAGTTATCAAAAACGCTGACACACATTATGCATATTTGAACGCTGCAAAGTTTCAATAAGTAAGTGCTGTTCATAAATAACGCCAGAGCGTATATTTTAATTTTGTTAGGTATTAAACATCATTACTATAACAGGGCAAATGCAAATGTTTTGCTTTTCAATTAATTTATCTTGGTTACTGTCATAATAATGAATGAAATATATAAGAGAATGAATGAAGGTGAAGCAAAGAGGCCACATTTATATCTATATACTTACTAGCTGACTCGCGCAACTTCGTCTGCGTCTCATAATTTGAGATTTAAACTATCCTATCTCTCAAGTTGGATCGAACCGCACATGGTGTGCGAATTTTATTATAATCGGTTAAGTGGTTTAGGAGTCCATTGAGGACAAACATTGTGACACGAGATTTATATATATTAAGATAATAAATCTGTAGAGAGGTCAATTCTGTACATGAAATATATTTACAAAATAACTATCGGGGGGTGATTAGTGATCGATACTGATGCCAAAAATGCAATCAGTAAAATTTTTGTCTGTCTGTGTGTCTGTCTGTCTGTATGTTATTTATAGAAAAAAAAACTACTCGACGGATTTTAACGAAACTTGGTACAATTATTCTACATACTCCTGAGCAGGTAATAGTATACTTTTCATCACGCTACCATTAATAGGAGCAGAGCAGTGAAAGGAAATGTTGGGAAAACGGGAGAAGTTACTTGGTTTTTTTAGCTTCCGTCGCGTGTGCAGCCTTAATGGTTAAAGCTACATAGAAATCATGTATAACGGAAATATTCCACATAAAATTATATAAAAAATATCCCACGACAGCATATGTCTATCTTTTATAGTTGATTCACAATAACACGTGTAACTCCCGATAGCTTACCTAATATAGCCTACTAATATTATAAATGCGAAAGTTTGTGAGGATGGATGTATGTTTGTTACTCTTTCACGAAAAAACTACTGAACGGTTTTGGATGAAATTTTGCACACAGATAGTTTATAACCTGGATTAAAACATAGGATACTTTTTATCCCCTATAGTAAGATCCCATGGGACAATAACCAAACATCACGCGGGCGAAGCCGCTGGCAGAAGCTAGTGTATAATAAAATAACACCCTTATTATTATAAACATAATTACAAATTTCAAAATTATACAGTGACGAAAGGGGTAATAATATACCTAGCTTTTTAAAGAACGGTTTACATGACTCGTCAGGACGGACACCACAAATGGTTATAACGTAAATATTAACATTCTATAACTGAACAACCTACAATTTCTTTTTTAGTTAATCTATTTATTTACAGCTTTTTAATGATTTTCTAATGTAATTATGATTTCTATTATTCTTTATTATATGATTGAGTGTTAATTTTCGAGACAATGTAAAAATTGTTACTGAAATTAATTAAATGAAATGAATGAGGTGTAATATCTTTTTCGTTTCTCCAACTGTTTCCTGCAGAATACAAGTAAATTGGTATATGACCAACACATCAGCAAATTCCTCGCTGATATCGTAAGAATACTCTTCTAAAGGTAATTCAACATTAGAGCACCACTGGCCCTTACAACTGGCATATGCTAATAACCAAAACAACCCAACTTTGTTGCAGCCGCATTAGTATGACACCTCTTATTGTAGTGCGTTTTGAAGTAATGTCTGTATTGGTTTCAATGTATCTATACATATAATAAAATCGTTGAGACCAAAAAATCTGTACATTGAAGTTTAAAAAAAAACCCGACCAGGGTGACTTAAAATAAGTAACTGAACATATTAAAAACATTTTTAAAATTTGTGTTTGTTTGTTTGACCGCGCATCACGTAAAAACTGCTGGACGGATTTTGATGAAAACTTCACTAATCTATTTAGATAAACTCAGAATAACATTTAGGCTGTAGAAATTATGGAAAATGTTGGAAAAAAGGGGTGAAAAGGGGGGGGTAAAGTTCGTATGAAAAGAAATTTTTAGATTGTTCTAGAATCATGAAACTTAGAGTAAATACTTATTTTTTTTAAAGTAAAGAAATACCTGTTTCAGCGTTTTTATAAAACTTATCCAGAGACGTAAAAAAGAGGGTTTTGTGTTTAAAATTAATTAACTTCATACACCTATAGAACAAAATCCAATAGAGTGTAAACCTTTAAAAGTTGCTGTAAATACTTCAAATCTAATATAGGTAAATATAATTTCTCAATTTTCTTGAAATTTGATTTTTGAAGTGAATACGCCCAAAATAGCGGAACTCAAGAAAATCGGTTTTCTCGGTATAACTAATTGGTAATACAAGGTGGAAACGGTAAACGGAGCAGTAAGGGGAGCTACAGCTACACGAAAATGGTCTTAGAAACAATCCATAATTTTTTCGCTAAAATTTGATACCCATTCACAGATTTAAAAAAAAAGTACAGTTGGCAAGAAAACTGTTACTTTACACAAAACATTTTTTGATGCCATTCGATCCTGTTTCTAATACTCAACGGTTAAGGAAGCTCCCCTAGGTAGTAGTAGGTAGGTGCCCAAATAACACAATCGCATCTATAAACGGACTATTAGATATCTAATAGAATTTAATTTAATTGTCTACCATAAGAGTAAAATATCTCCATAGTAGTAATCAAGAACGCTTATAGACACAGTTTAGTAAAAGTGGGCACAACCTTATCCGTTCTCATAAGAATGAGTTAAGAAAACATGAATAGATAGAGATAAGAGTTGTAAATTTTCAAATTGTCTGTAGAGATTTTTCTAGTGCCTCACTAAACTGTTTATAGACCACAATTTTTACTAGTAGATAGTTTATAGATAAAGTTGAGACCTTTGAAGAAGTCTTTACTAGTCAAGTTTTTAACCAAAATTAACTCAAGACTATCAACTTTAAGTTACATTTGATTTGTAATAGACAACGACACATAATGGCGCAGAACTTACAAGAGTTATTTAAACTTATAATTGAATTGCATCATGGCGTAACAAATTTCTTATTTTACTTGTGTTTTAACTAGTTGATAATGGGTAAACAAGTAAATCTATATGCGATTGACATTCTATCGTCGAATATTATGTAAAACTCTCTTAAAATAAGAGCGCCCGCTGTAAATGCAAGATTTTTTTTTTTTTTAGCACATTTGAATATTATTTTTAATGAGTATTTTTTTTTTAAATTGCTTTTAAATGCTTAAAATATTCATTTTATTAAAAATATAGTTATTTAAAACATATTAAATGTTTAATTAGAGATAATTTAATAATAAAAACATAAAAATAAGCATTGGAATATGTATCGAAAACCATTTGAAGCAAAAGTAGATCATAAAAATGGCGTCAAGATAAAATTTACTAGAAAAACGAATTTAATAGAACAAACACTCTAGAGAATTTTCTGTAGTATAGCTCTAGCTCTATGACAAGAATAATTTCACTTGCAACATACTAAACTATCTAGTGAAAGAATAAACAGATTTATGAATAGTTTAAGATTACCTAGTAACTGTCATCTATGTATTCCTTTTTATCTTCTCACAGTATTTCTAGACGTTCATCAGTGAATAGGTTATTTGATGTGTTGTGAACTGCAGACCATTTTATGCAATAGCAGAGCAATTTAATTAATTAATTCAAGAGGGTAAGTAAACGATATTTCTGTTTTATCTATAGTCAGTTACGCGCAATAGCAGGTATGTATAGATTAGAATGGGCCAGAATTCAACTTTCGAGCTTTTATACGTAGGTAGTCCATCAATGTTAACATCGATTGTCACATTTTTGTTATCTGTCAAATTTTGAAAATATGTTGTGAGATTAATCTTCAGCCCGTGATGTCAATATTCGCCATTACCGATTTTTTCATTTCAATCGTTCTTGGAGTCTGGAGCAATGTTCTCGGATCCTTTGGTAGGTCGGATCAGGTTGAAAATTATTTATTATTTGAAATAAGTACTTCAAGGCTATGTGAGTTATAGCATGAGTTGCTGACCACTGGCGCGCAGATCACTTTTGAGGCAAGTGGATCGAATTTCGTCGTCGTCATTTGGATTGTTTTCATCCGAGTCGGACTGCTCACTAACGTAATTTTGTGATGTTCTAGGAGACACTTCAAATTCAGTTGTATCTTCTGTCTCAGAACAATTTCTTGCGTTTTGGAGGAAGTTACGAGAAAATTCCGATTCGGAATCTGAATTATCTTGAATCTCTTCTTCTTTTTTTTTCTCTTTAAATATTTGCCGATTTTTCGACGAAAGCCACCAGACCTTTTAATGTTTTTCACTGTCTCCATTGCATAAAATCATCCAATTCAAATATTGAATACAAATGCACTTAACTAAGCCATTTTTAGGAATAAAACCACTAAATACACGTTTTCACTATCACTTTTTTAGACAAACTAAAAAATATCTATTAAAGTATTTTATCAAGACTTAAGTGTCTTTATATACAAAGATAAGAGTACCAATAGCTAATTAATAGAAATAATAGAATGTTTTATCTTAAAATATACCATCTTTTCTATAAAATTACTTCAAGTTAGGTACCTTTAGGCTTTATTAACTATTTGTAGAGCATTTTATCCTAAAACATTCAATATACCTATAGATATACTTGAAATAGGTGTGCTATAGAACAAGTGCTCTAAAAATAATCGAGCTTGAGAAAAAAAACTCTATAAGAATACATTTTCTTTATGGAAACCATCTTTAGAAAGCCCCTATCTAAAGATTAACCATGAATAGACTGTCAGTAGACAGATTTGTTTTAAACCTCCTAGACTGTGTTACTTGGGTGGTAGGTAGTAGTAGGTAGGTAGTACTTTTGACGCAGACGAAGTTGCGTGGGCCAGCAAGTCAGACATAAAACCGGAAAGGTTACCAATACAATCGAGTAAGTACAAATCCTACTATCTACAAATAAAAAATGTTTTGTCCGGAAGGACGGTCTGATGCATCAACGCACAGCCTAAACCGCAGATTGTAGAAACCTGTAACTTGGAGGGTGAATTTTTTATATGACGTAGGCATACGATAAGAAAGGATTTTCTGAAATTATACTCCTTAAGGGGTGAAAAGAGGGGGGGGGGGATTTGTATGGGAAAATGTGATTCTTTGGTCAAATCTACTTCAAATTTTACAATCAACAATATTAACAGAACTGATGGATGCGTTTCGTATTGCACGTAAATTGATTTCAATGCATATCTCCTAAGATACACCGTTTTAAATAACTCCGCAGCAAATAATGATCATGTACCGGGCGTGCATTTTCTTTATGTGGAAGGATGTGTGTGATGTGCTCTTTGTAAATTGTATTACAGGTGCTTACGACCCACTCTCTGTAACCCTCTCTTTCTCTTATGTAACGTAGACGAAGTAGCGCGGGTCAGCTAGTTGTTATATAATTTCAAAGTAGAAGCAGAGGTTGCAGGAAGACAAGCTGATTGCGCTCGTTTTTAGTTCCATAGATAATTATTCATTAATCAGACGAATAATTTTGTATAATCACATTCCACATTCGTATTATAAAGGCGAAAGTTTGTATGTCATGTTTGTTTCAGTTTCAAGCGAAAACTACTAAACGAATTTGTATGAAATCTAGCACAAAGATAATTTATGACCTGGATTAACACATAGAATACTTGTTATCCCCGTAGTATGATCTCGTGGGACAAGTATCGAACTCAACACGGACAAAGACGCGGGCACAAGCTTTTTACTCATAATTTTCACCGCAATATCCAATAGTAGGTAATTTAAAGTACTTACGGGATTATATCCGTGATTTTCTTGTGGTTTTTGGAGCACCCGATATTTCGACGCTGTTGCAAGCATCATGATCGCGGGAATATTCCCGTAAGTACTTTAAGTGTAGTGAAAAACCGTGAGTCTAAAACAGTAGGTAATTTTTTTTTATTCAAGATTTTTTTTTTATAAACATGACCATAATAAATCGTGGAATAGGCTTACTGAGCTAACCAGCAGTGGCGTGGAAACGTTTAATTATTATGAAGAACAACAACTTTTTGAACAGCTACGTATATATCTCAGAAATGGTGATTTTGGGAAAAAGTATAAAATCATTTTTTATAGATAATTTCACGTCCTAAAATGTTGTCAAACACTATTTTATGATTAAACCTTACCGTTTGACTGAAAAATGAAAAAATCCATTTACACGACCTTGAATATCTTTTTTTGCAAAGGTCAGATCGATAAGGAACCTGGGTAAGGCTATTTAAGCTAATTTGACTGGACTAATAACAAAGATTTTACACTGTGACTGTGTAAGGAAATCTGAATCTACAGGGTTACTAGTACGTCCACGTATTGCAGCCTTCGTCATAGATAGTATGGTTATAAATGGAAAAAATTAGAGTGCTTACAATACAAATAAGACTGCTTGCTTGGCTGATATCTTCTGGCCTACGAGTTCATCCACATCGGATTCGGACGGCGAGCTATCCCATCAATCAATTTTGTACCAAATACTTCAGATACAGTTAAAAATTTATTAAAGAAATTCGACGTAGTAGCTGGATGTTCTGGCGTTCGTACCTATATACACGTAAATTAATCCGTTGTGGATGAAGTCGTGAGCCAGAAGATATTGTAAGCAGTCTCATTTGTTGAGATTTTTTCGGACAAAAAGCGTGTTTTTTCTATTTTTCTAACAATCACTGCTGGTATCGGCAGTGTGTGAAGTCGACTTAAGCAACATAAATTCCATCTATGTGAGAAGATCCATTTCAGTTACTAAAAGAGTAATACCTATATTATGTGTAATTAGTATATTATTTACTTTACCTTACATGGTGTGATCTTACAGCAAATTAATTTAACAACATCTCTACTGTTATTCCAGAAGCTGGTTATGCATTATACTTTTTAAAGGGATGGATTTGAATTTGATAGCTCTGTGTTTGAATTGGAAAACGTTACAAAAATGTCATATGACCATGTGACATATTGATCATCTGTCAGTGGTTTTGGCTAGAGCAAAAAGCAAAAAGTATTGGCACATTGACACTGGTTTGGCTATGGTTACAAGGAGACACTGCTAAATCCACATGCTCAAAAGGTGTCACCAGCATATCGCATGATGCTCTATGTCGTACATCGTACACCATTTCAGTGTTGCATGGATCTGTTGGAGCTCGAATGACATCACTGGGTGGTGTTGGTACATTTGTACAAATATTGTCTGCTAGTCCCAGCACTCTGGCAAGGGCATAATGACACGAACTAAAAGGGCCACGCAGCACTATTATTGTAAACATACACTTCCAACTATTTTAATAAACCGTAAATACAATATTCTGTCACGCTGTTAGGATTGGGCTATCATTACTGGCAGGACTATTTGCGCCAATAAGCCTGACATCCAGGGACTCAAACTGTAACCGTAATAATGTGTTTTTAAAACAGGTTTCAACAGAATAACACTTTTAGATGTAACACATACAATAATGTTACCGAATCAAACGGTAACCTTTTATACTTATGTGTTAATATGTGTAACTGAAACAATCAGTTACAACAGACTGCGACTAGATTTCGGCTATCTAATGCTTTAACCTTTTATATCTGTTACAGATATGTTACGGTTACACTTTGTAAGTGTTTTGGGTTAACAAAATTGAAAACACATTTATAAGTGTTACATAATTGATTCTGTTACCAATTCAACATGTATGTCCCTGATGACATTCATAATTATGATTAAACGATGTTACAAACCATTGCGCATAACGCCAACCTCGTAAAAGCTATTAAAGAGAAGCAAATAAAATATCCGGCACATGAGGTTCAGGAGGCGATTGGATCAAGAGACTAATTCCGAAAACAGTACTTATGGGACACCGCATGACATCTCTCGCCGGTTCCAATCTCCGCAGCGACTGGGGCAGATGACGGCCCTGTCTGTCAAATAGTCCGCGACCACACGACGGAGGTAGGTCGGCACCCGGTGATACCGGAGTGCCTCCCTGATGCAGCTCCATGGCAGGGAGTTAAAGGCGTTGGCGATGTCGAGAGACACCGCCAGAACAAACCCGCCCCGGGATATTGCATGCCCCGTCGTGAGGGCCCTGCACGCGCATGATGGCGTCCACAGTAGAGCGCCCCTTACTGAAACCAAATTGGTTCTCCGCAAGATTCGGCCCCATCCCCTCAAGGTGCTCGGCGAGGCGGTTTGCAATTACTCTCTCAAAGAGCTTGCCCACCTCGTCGAGCAGTACAATGGGCCGAAATGCGGACGGAGAGTCCGCAGGGCGCCCCGGCTTCTGGATGAGGACCAGTTACCCCGTCTTTCAACGAAGCGGGAATTGGCCTCTTTCCAAGCATGCGCTTAAGAGCCCTTTCAGTCGGGGCCCAAGAGCCTCCGCATCCGAAGCCAGGACCCAGGCTTTGCCAGGCAAGCCATCGGGTCCCGGGGCGGTATTTTTGGCCTTAAGCCTACCTACCGCCACTCTCAAGTCTACCCCAGTCACTTCCGGAGTGTCGTCGTCGTCGTATGGGTCCTCTTCCGGCACCGCAGGTGGCGGATGTTCCCCCCGCGATGGAACCCTAGGATCGACACAGGATTCTTTTTGTCACCGAAAACCTACTTTGGGGGCAGAGCTATAGGCAAAAGTTAGTAGGAATTTAATAATTAGATCACTGTTTTACTAGACTGAATTTCCCCAGAGTATAAAGGTGGACCGATGACCCGGTGTAGGTTGCGGGAATCCGGTGGATGCGAATCGCAAGGACCCCCGGTCAATGTGGCGACACTTGGGGGAGGCCTATGTCCAGCAGTGGGCGTCTTTCGGCTGAGATGATGATGATCAAGTTTGAGAACCATTGATAGCGGCGATGACGTAGACTTTTGTCACCCACGTGACCTCTGTGTCTCGGTATGCTATACATTATTGTACCATGTGTAGAAGTAAGCCATGGCGGGGATAGACTTGGATGCAGGTCGCGTGACGTCACAACTGGCGCGCTTTCGATTCATTCGCCTGTCCGAACTAATGACCGAATCTGACATAGGTACAATGTCCAGGACACTTTAGAAAGCTAATAAGACAAGAAAGTCGCTGCTGTAATTGCACGGCAAGTTAGATACATTTATTTTGAGAAAAAAAACTGAATTTAGCTGTTTAATATTCTCATTTTCAACATGAGTCTATGACATAGACTCATCACAGTCATCAATTTATCAGTGGAGAGGTACAACATTTTCAAAAACCTTAGATAAGAAAACCCCAGATTGGACCCCACAACATCGGGTCAAAATTGTTGCAATAAAGTCGAGGCCCATTTCAAAGTTAAGGAAAAGTATTATGATAATGGGTCCTGTCATTTATAATAAAATACCTCATAGTCTTAAAGATTGTTCCATAAACGTTTTTAAATCTAAGGTAACTGCACTACTTTTAGACAAATGCTACTACTCAGTGAATGACTTATTACATGATTTAAGTATATCCAGATAATGTTTGTTTATTACTGTAAAGAAGATCGCCAGAAATCCATACATCGTTGGGCCAAATATGAACAGTAATCGTTTATGTGTTATTTAATAGATAAAACACATACATATTAATATCAGAAAGATTTTTTCAAAATTCCTTGGGAATTAGGAAGAAAATGAGTTGTTGGGTCACTAGGTTAGGTTATGCGGCAGATGGTAAGAATTGTATTTATAATGCCAAAATGTATTGTAAAATAATTATCTACCATAAATAGACACATTGATTTTATTGTTTGAAAACATATTTGCATGTTAATGTTAGCATATTATTGCATAGCATAAAAAAGGGAATTAAGTAGGTAAAATAAAAACAAGTTATTTTTTCAATACTTTTATCATCTTCATTTTCATACTCAAAATCGGTGTCCAACAAAATACACAATACCAAGGATCCCAGTCCGTAAAATCAATCCAAAGTCGTCAGAAATATAGCAGAAATCGACTAAGCGCACGGGTACGAAAACGAATTAGGGATGGCCAAAATATATCGAAATATCGATATTTTTCCATTCAATTATCGATTTATTTCGTCGACATTCCTTTTAGATTATCGAATTCGTATCAAATTCGTTTCGTGTCCATATCCGATGATTACTGTTTTGAAAAAAATGTGTATAATTGTTTAGGCTCAAGCATCAATAAATATACGGTTTTCTTTTATTCTTTTTTACGAAGTTGGAATGCTTTGGGAGTATGTCCGAGTAATCATCCGAAAACGGACGATATATCGATTTTTTTCACTCTATAGTTATCGAAACTGTTTATAAATATCGACACGATAAATATCGATATATATTTATCACTTGCCCATCCCTAAAAGGAATGACGGATCTTGACGGGCGTGACGTGACATTGACATTTAGGCAACCATCGACATTTTTTCGTTTTGAAACAGTCGCTCGATGTACACGATTTTGACAATGTTATTGTTAAATAAATAAATAACTATTTAAAACAACAATAATTTCATTAAATGTCCTTTTTTCTTTTATAAATGATTGTAATGTTCATGACAAATGCTAAAACAAAATAGATATCGTTTTTTTAATAACTTCTTTAGAACTACTAGTTTCAGAACGAACTTAAAATGACCTGATAGCTTGTTTACGGAGCTAGTTTTAGAACTACATTAAATTAAAAACCACATTTCAAATTATAATTTTTAGCTCATTCCGATAGAAAGTTATTATTGTTACATGTTAGTTTTAATCAGTAATTTTTTTTTTAACACTTATCGTTTCTGTACATACTTTAGCCCAATACTGGCTATCTCCTTTGACCATTTAAGACTTATGTACCTGACCAATTGTTAATTGACTTCGCTGTAATTTCTGTTTTGTTGATCTTATTGTTCATTGACTTCACTTTAATTTTTACTTTGTTTAAGTATGTTGATATTGTTTTGATTTAATTAATTAATTAATTATTTTATTATATTTTATAGTTATATAAAACTACAAGACCACTCACTGACTCACTGCTCATGCCGTTTCTCGGAATGGGTGAGAGATGGGTTAGGGGTATGTTTTGGAAAAATGTACAGTACTTCCGGTCCGGTTCCGGAGTAGAGGAAAATTATAGAGGAGATTGAAATCCAAGATGGCGGCCGAGTCCATTTCTGGTTTCGGCGACGAAAAGACTTGGACGGATTTTGACTCGTGGGTTTTGTAAAAGGTCTTAAATGATTTGAAAAAAAAGTAAAAAAAAAAAAAACAAGATGGCGGCCGCGCTGGGACGTTTTGAAATTGGCGACTTTTTTCACTCGACTTTGACAAATTGTTTTGTTCTAATGATTTTTAAAGTCGGCAACATTGACTTTGCCAATTTGTAGGTCATTTCAATGGCAACTGTGAAAAATTATGACATTTTGGAAATCCAACATGGCGGACGCTGTGGCGGCCATTTTGTAAAATGGTGGAATTTTCGACTTTTTTTAAATGCATTTTTCGTGTAGTTGACAACATCTGACGGGTTCGAGATGTACCGAGCGGTCGCGTGTTTTGTTAAGGAATGTTGCCTGGTGCAAAAATTTTCCCCATTTTTAGGGTATTTTCCCAGATTTTCCCCGAAAACATGAAAAGTAGAAATAACGACATTTTGAATGGAAACTTTGTCTAGCTGGCAACTTTGGGGAGCCCTAAATGACATTTGACCATTTTCATCACTTTCAACTGGCAACCCCAAAACATATTAAACTTTTTCATTTTTGGGAATTTTTCACTTTGGCGAATTACTTTGTTCTACCAAACTCAAAAATTGGCAACACCGAGTACACCGGTCGGTGGCTTGTATTCTTGAGATTTCCAGAAAATTATGACTTTTCAGAAAAACAAAATGGCGGCTGGTGTGGCGGCCATCTCGTGAAATCGACGAAAATTCACAATTTTCGAGACGATTTTTCGGGTAGTTGGCAACATCTGACGGGTTCGAGTTGTAGCGAGCGGTTATGTGTTTTGTAGAGGAGTGTTGCCTGGTGTAAAAAAAATCCCCATTTTTAGGGTGTTTTCCGAGATTTTCCCCGAAAACATGAAAAGTAGAAATAACGACATTTTGAATGGAACTTTTACATAATCACCAAGAATGGGACGCCCCAAATGACATTTGACTGTTTTCATCACTTTCAGCTGACAACCCCAAGAGCCATTGGGGTTTGAATTTTCGGGTCAGACCTGACTTTGGCGAATTACTTTGTTCTACCAAACTCAAAAGTTGGTAGCACCGAGTACACCTGTCGTTGGCCTGTATTCTTGAGATTACCAGAAAATTATGACTTTTTAGAAAAACAAAATGGAGGCTGGTGTGGCGGCCATCTTGCAAAAACGATAAAAAATCCGAATTTTCGACACGATTTTTCGGGTAGTTGGCAACATCTGACGGGTTCGAGTTGTACCGTGCGGTTTTGTGTTTTATTGAGGAGTGTTGCCTGGATAAAAACATTTTCCCATTTTTAGGGTGTTTTCCCAGATTTTCCCCGAAAACATGAAAAGTAGAAATATCGACATTTTTTAAGGAAATTTTACATAATCACCAAGACTGGGATGCTTCAAATGACATTTGACCATTTTCATCACTTTCAACTGGCAACCCTGAAAGCTACTGGGGTTTGAATTTTTGGATCAGACCTGACTTGGGCGAATTACTTTGTTCTACCAAACTCTAAAAAACTGTCCGGGGTGGTACCGGTAAAGCGAAGTGGGGAGGTGGCGAGCGAAGCGAGCCGGTGACCCCGTAACGGGAGGGTGAGGTCACGGTAGCTTTCCGGTGGTAGACAGGTCTTGAGCGGGGGAAAGTAGGGAAATGGCGAGCGTAGCGAGCCATCGACTGAAAACCTGTCCGGTGGTGGTACCGGTAAAGCGAAGGGGGAGGTGGCGAGCGAAGCGAGCCGGTGACCCCACAGCGTGAGGATAAGGTCACGATAGCATTTCGGTGGTTGGCAGGTCCTGAGTGGTGTCAAGAAAGGAAGTCGCGAGCGTAGCGAGCCATGGACCGAAAACCTGCCCGGTGGTGACATCGGTAAAGTGAAGCGGGAGGTGGCGAGCGAAGCGAGTCGGTGACCCCGTAGCGTGGGGATAAGACTACAGTTGCTTTCCGGGGTAGGCAGGTCCTGGGTGGAGCGAAGTGGGGAGGTGGCGAGCGTAGCGAGCCGTCGACTGAAAACCTGTCCGGTGGTGGTACCGATAAAGCGCAGGGGGAAGGTGGCGAGCGAAGCGAGCCGGTAACCCCGTAGCGTGGGGTTAAGGTCACGGTAGCTTTCCGTCAGTAGGCATATCCTGAGTGGACGAAGTGGGGAGGTGGCGAGCGTAGCGAGCCGACAACTGAAAACCTGTCCGGTGGTGGTACCGGTAAAGCGAAGGGGGGAGGTGGCGAGCGAAGCGAGCCGGTGTCCCCGTAACGGGAGGATGAGGTCACGGTAGCTTTCCGGTGGTAGACAGGTCTTGAGTGGAGGAAAGTAGGGAAATGGCGGGCGTAGCGAGCCGTCGACTGAAAACCTGCCTGGTGGTGATATCGGTAAAGCGAAGCGGGAGGTGGCGAGCGAAGCGAGCTGGCGACCCCGTAGCGTAGGGATGAGGTTATGGTAGTTTTTCGGTGGTAGGCAGGTCCTGAGTGGAACAAAGTCGGGAGGTGGCGAGCGTAGTGAGCCAGCGACCAGGTCGGTGACCGGGACCACTCCAAAGTTGGTTTGGCTATCAGACTATTGTACTGTCCTTGATCTGTTTGTTTTAGCTGTTTGTCTCCCATGTTATTTTAATAAATAATAAAATCTATTTTCAAAACTCCCGTTCTTCCCTCCCCTCCCCCTACCCTCATCGTATCTCGGAAATTAAGAGATCCGTGTTCTGTTTTTTTTACGGATTTGTATAGAGGTGGCTCGACAAAGAAAAACAATTTTCAAAGCTGCCTCCTTTGCCTCCCTCCTCTCCCCCCATAGCCGAATTTCAGAACTTGAGAGACTTGGAACATTTTTTTTCACATTCATAAACAGCGACCGAGAGGTGGCAAAGATCATTTTTCAAAACAACTTCTCCCTCCCCATCATATCTCGGAAAGTGGCACACATTGTGGTTGTTTTTAATTCTTATTTAATACTATTGAGGATCGTTGAAATTCGTATACCCTCTCCTCCCCTCCCTTACATCCCCTAAACTTGAAAGGACTGTAACTTCATAACGGTTAGGGATAGCTATTAGGTTTTTGAACTAAGATTATCATAGGCGTCGAAACCTGTCTGGTGGTAGAGATGAGGTCACGATATCTTTCCGGGAGCAGGTAGTTCGACAAGCAAATTGTAGTGTTATGATTTTTATTAATAAGAAGTCTGAGTTTAAAACAAGTTTAGGGTTCTTATGGGGTTTCAAAATCTTTAAATTAATAAATTCTCAAGTTTACTTTTATTTTAATTTATTATTTTTCTTGAATTACTTTTCCGGATGTGTTAGGGGTACTAAGTGTTTGCATACTGATTTAAGGATTCCTATTGGTTCTCAAAATGTCATAAGGGTAAGGAAAAAACTTAAAATATGGGTAGGTATCGTTATTCGAGTGGTTTGGAGATGCTGATTTAAAATGATTAGAGCTTAATCAAGTGGAAATGTTTAGTCCTTTTGGGCTTTATTTGGCATTTCAATAGAGTCTGATAAGTGAAACACCTCTTTTAGGGTCAAGTTTAAGGATTAATATTATATTTAGGGGTTTTAAAAGTGAAAAAAAGCTACCACCACAAGCACGCGAGCTGCTTGCAGCTCGCGCAGCACGCAAAAACTAGTCTAAATATATATAATTCAAAGGTGACTGACTGACTGACTGACATAGTGATCTATCAACGCACAGCCCGAACCACTGGACGGATCGGGCTGAAATTTGGCATGCAGGTAGATGTTATGACGTAGGCATCCGCTAAGAAAAGATTTTGATCAATTCTACCCCCAAGGGGATAAAATAGGGGATGGAAGCTTATATAAAAAGTCCGTCAGTTTTAAAGTTAGGATCTTCTAATTTTGTGTTTAGGCTGACGATTGAAAATTAATGGGGGATGAAGTTTTGCATTGTAGTTGTTCATTCGTTCACGAATAACAGCAGCAGGAGAGACCTTTTGCAGCAGTGCAAGTTAATAGCACACGTGACTTCGCGGCTGGCAGTACTTACCGTTTCGTAGAGACTTACGGCAGGAGAAGAAAAAGAAAGTATGGCAGCCGCCACTCCTGCGGGTGCCACCCGCTCGCACCAACTTGCTGCAGCACGCGCCGCTGACGCGCGCGCTGCGTGCACTCAATATGCTGTCACAACAGATTGATTGCTACATTTGTACACTGAGCGAATTCACACGGGCCGCATTTTGCGCAATTACTTTAGTTTGTCAAAATAATTAATTTATTCAAAACATACATAATTTAACTTTTAATATAACTCCTCTATTGTATTAGGTACCTACCTAAACCTGTAATAATAGTTGTGTGTAAAAAAAATGGGTATTCACAAGTTGTAAGTCATACACAAAAATATATCTAGTTTAAACACTGTTTTAAGCTTTCACAGTTTCAAACTAAACTTATATTGTCACTTACGGGATATCTTCCTTGATTATTTATTTACTAGCTTCTGCCCACGACTTCGTTCACACGAAGTTTTGATATCGCAACGCATCGCCTGCTCAACGGAAGCTTTTTTCCCGCTTGCAACATTTCTTTTTGCTGCTCCGCTCCTATTTGTCATAGCGTGATCTTATATAGCCTATAGCCTTCCTCAATAAATGGACTATCGAACGCAAAAAGATTTTTTTCAATTCGAGCCTGTAGTTCCTAAGATTAGCGCGTTCAACCAAACCTACAAACAAACAAGTTCCTCTTCTGCTTTATAATATTATAGCTGACCCACGCAACTTCGTCTGCGTCACATTATATGAGAGAAAAAGCTCACAAAGGAATACATTTTCCCCGTTTTTGCAACATTTTTCATTTATGTTCCGCTCCTATTGGTCATTGCGTGATGATATAATTATAGCCTATAACCTTCCTCGATAAATGGACTATTCAACACAAAAAGATTTTTTCAATTCCAACCAGTAGTTCCTGAGATTAGCGCGTTCAAACAAACAAACAAACAAACAAACTCTTCAGCTTTATAATATTAGTATAGATATAGATATATAGTATAGATTTTGAGCTCCCGGATATTTCGACACTGTTGCGAGCGCCATGATCGCGGATTTTATCTAGTTTAGATACCAAAGAACACAAATGTTGGCTAGGCTTTATCTATCAGAATCATGTGCCTAGCTTCTCCCAATTTTGTTGAGGTCGGCTTTCAGTCTAACCGCATTCAGCTAAATACCAGTATTTTATTTGGAGCGACTGCCTATCTGACCTCCACAACCCAGTTAATACTCGGAAATACGATTCCACTTGGTAGTACTGGTTGTCAGACTTGTGACTTTCAAAGACAGACAAATGACTGCCAGGACCAACAGCTTAACGTGCTTTTCGAGGCACAGCTGAAATTCGGTATGTAACTTAACTCTCGACGTTGTTGAAAATCTGAAAGTTGCCTGCTATGCACTTATGGATGAATTGTATATAGTTAGGTACATATTTGTGATTCGGACGTCTTTATATTTTTTATTAGTGATTTTCAAATAAATACTTTTAAGGGTACAGATTGAAGAAGAAGGCACCTGTACGAATTAATACAAAAAATTTTAGAAGGTTAGCTCTTATATTGCAGGGCCGCTTTTTTGTAGCCAGCCATCCTGACGGTGACGACCTGCGCTCCCCTGTCATGTCTAAATTGTTACTGTTACATGTCTACACGTTACGTTATACTTCCACAAAATTTTCAGAAGCTTTCTCATTGTACCAATAGATGGGCTCAGCAGCACCATATCATCAGCGTAGCTGATGTTATTCACGCAAACAGCGTTCACGTGACAACCGATTTTAGTGCGACTGAGCCTACCTGTCAGTTTGTTTATGTATACGTAACACAAACATCCATGACTGAAACAAATGTCCATGCTTTACACAAACATTTGCTTCCACCGGGACCCTAGAACGTAAGGCAGCCCTCAATACCGCTGCGCCATTGGAGTTGTTAATACACAGGTGTACGTTACTCCAGCAGGAAAGTATCTCCTAGAGATATATAGGGTGTAAAACACCTCTTAACGAATACGAAAGGCACTTGTTCTCCTTGTCATTCTGATCATTTATTTGTTCTACACTATACCTGGGAACCTTTTAGTTACGGAGATATCGGGGGTCAAAGTTGCAAGATTTTGATAAGTTTTTTTTTAAATACCACTTTTTATCGCATGAATTTTACTTAAAATATCTCTACGACCCCCGTACTATTCAATCCATCCATTCGCACAATGTTTAGAGCGCGTAACATTGAGTTATACCACAAAACATGATTTATAACCTCAAAAAAAAAAGTTGTTTCCCAGCAATATTTTTTGCGTAAAGTTACTTAGTTTGATATACAGAATGCTTGGTTAACGGCTTTGTGATAAGGTGAAATACACCCTGTATGAGTAGAACGTATAGTTGGTGCCTTATCTGCTGTAAATGTGCCCCCACATAAAAAATGAGTGTTGAAAAAAAAACGGAAAAACGATTCTTGCTGGGGTAACGTTTTTCTAGCAGGAAAATTCTAAACGAGTGATCGGAGAGAGAAAAATTGTGCATGGCCAGAGAGCTTATATGTGTGCCACTATGTGCCCCCAAAAATAAAATCTGTGCCCCTTCAGATTTTCGAGATATTGCGTTTCCTGCTGCAGTAACGTTTTGATGAATCGTATGTCTCTAAAACAATTGCATGTGCCCCTGTAGAATAAACATACACGAGTAGCTCTTAATGTGTGCCCCTGTGTGCCCCAATTAGATTTAAGAAAATATTTATAGTTTTCAATTTATCGCGGCTTTATGAAAACCCGAAAAAACATCGCAGCGCCTAAATGAGACAAGGCATAAGTTCGCTGAAAACTGTATTCGGTCCTTTTTGACGCTAATAATAACCATACAAAGTTTCAAAACGCTTCATGTATGCGTTTTTGAATAATCTTGCTAAAAGTAAAAACGATAGTGTCATAACTTTGACGGCAAAATACAAGGAACTGGCTAAATTTCAGATGTGTAAACCAAAATCATGTGCCTTTAGTCAAAAATATACGGTGAAAATATTGAGCTTGGAATGTTTCGCATTAAGTAAATATAAACAAAAAACCAAATTAAGTAAACAACGGCTATGACAATAAGTTATGACACTATCGTTTTTACTTTTAGCAAGATTATTCAAAAACGCATGCATGAAGCGTTTTGAAACTTTGTATGGTTATTATTAGCGTCAAGGACCGAATACAGTTTTCAGCGAACTTATCCCTTGTCTCATTTAGGCGCTGCGATGTTTTTTCGGGTTTTCATAAAACCGCGATAACTTGAAAACTATAAATATTTTCTTAAATCTAATTGGGGCACACAGGGGCACACATTAAGAGCTACTCGTGTATGTTTATTCTACAGGGGCACATGCAATGGTTTTAGAGATATACGATTCATCAAAACGTTACTGCAGCAGGAAACGCAATATCTCGAAAATCTGAAGGGGCACAGATTTTATTTTTGAGGGCACATAGTGGCACACATATAAGCTCTCTGGCCATGCACAATTTTTCTCTCTCCGATCACTTGTTTAGAATTTTCCTGCTAGAAAAACGTTACCCCAGCAAGAATCGTTTTTCCATTTTTTTTTTCAAAACGACGGGGGCACACATTTTTTATGTGGGGGCCCATTTACAGCAGATAAGGCACCAACTATACGTTCTACTCATATATCTCTAGGAGATACTTTCCTGCTGGAGTAACGTACACAATACACAGACCCAGTTGATACATAATCTCCGTCACGTCTTGCACTCACTCGCGGGCAGTAAAGGTACCGTTGGCGCTGACGTTTACGCGTCATCGTCTCTGTAGTCTGGCAAGGTTAGGTATACTGGATTCCGACCGACATTGTGCTGTTGATGATTTAATTGCTGAAATGAATCTATCGGTCCATAATACCCCTGACGCACCACCTACTTTCTGCAGTCCAATGGGCGAGTCTTGTAATGACGTCACACTTACTAGTGCAGACGTACGCTTGGATAGGTGGCATAATTAATTTTATTTTTAATTTTATTTATTTAAACAAAAAATACTTAGTAGGACATGACATTAAGAAAGAAGAGCACAAAGGTACTGCTTATTTCATAAGAAATTTCTTCCAGCAGACAGTTGAATTAGAAATGTAGACACAGTGTGTAAGTAAAGACAAAACAGGAAAATTTAAATTAAAACCCTAAAATTAAAATTATATAATAGCTACGAGTACATACAAATATATAAACACATATTAAACTAAATACTGTTATTGTAAATTTATACCTATAATATATATATATATACAGAATATTACAGCATAGAGGACAGGTAATGCTCCTTGACTTGCTTTTTGAAGAGAAATAAAGTTTTAGAGTCACGGGTGTTAGGTGGAAGTGAGTTCCACCAGCGTACTGCGTGAACAGAGGAGTGAGAATAGAATTCGGTTTTATGGGATGGGAAATTAAGATGATGCCTGAGGTGGGATCTACACAGAGCATCAGGAGGACGGGTAAAGGAGAAACGATCGCGCAGATAACTGAGATATGCAGGGTTATAAAGGATGTTGTATAGGAGACATAATATCCGAGTATTTCTGCGAAGACGGATAGGGAGCCACTTCAGTTCCTTACGGAAGTGAGAGACATGGTCTTACTTTTTCAGACCAAACACAAAACGAATGCCAAGATTATGCAAACGCTCCAGCTTATTCAACAGCTCTTCAGTGGCATCCAAATAGCAGGCATCAGCATAATCAATGATCGGCTGAATCAAAGTTTGAGCCAAGCTAAGTAAATTTCGGTTTTAAATGGCAAGAAGCTCTGTAAGGATTTAAGCGAGTGGAAATAAAAATGCATCTTACGACTAACCTCGAGCTCGCCAAGAAAGATTACTGTCAATTAAGACACCAAGATCCTTAGCTGTTTCAGCATAGTCAATGGTCGAGCAGCCCAGACATAATAGAGTCAGATTTGACAGGTCAAGAGCATTGCGATAGTATCTGCTACCTATAATCATGGCCTGCGACTTGGTAGGGTTAATCTGTAAACCGTATGACTTAGCCCATTGAAAGATTCTTTCCAGGTCATGATTCATGGCGTTGATTGCAGATTCCGCATCAGTCAGTAAGAAATGTCGATACATACAACTGCAAATCGTCTGCGTAGAGATGGAAGCAGGAAGTGATAACCTTAGTTACAGTATTAATGAAGATAGAAAAGAGAACTGGAGAGAGAACGCCACCCTGAGAAACACCAGCAGTAATATCACACCAATCAGAATAGATTTCTTCTTGGCGGACACACTGAGAGCGACCCCGAAGATACGAGTTAAACCAGGCTATTGTAGAGGGAGAGAAGTTAAAAGATTGAAGGATCCCAAGAAGGATGTCGAAATCCAATGAGTTATTGTCTATAGCCCAGCGGATATCGACAGTAACCTTCAAGAGTGCAGTGATAGTACTATGGCCAGTGCGGAAGCCAGATTGGAATGGGGAAATAAGGCCATTAGACGTTAGAAATCTGGAAATTTGACCATGAATAATGTGTTCGAGAACTTTGGAATGGAAAGGAAGAATAAAGATTGGTCTGAAGTGGGATAAAGAAGAAGGATTGCTTACTTTAGGAAGTGTATTATGTGAGCCTGTTTCCAGGCTGACGGAAATTTACCAGAGAATAACGAAAAATTAATAATATGAGTAAGGATGGGGAGCAGCTCTGAAACAATGAGTATTACCATTCTCGAACACAAATTATCATGGCCCGCAGCAGAAGAGGAAATAGAGATTTTTAATTTTGATTATAATTTTAATCGTGATTTTAAATTTAAATTTTTATGGTTATTTTAAAATCGATTATAATTTTAAATTTTAACTTTAATTTTTATGGTCATTTTAATTTTGTTTCTGAATTTTAATTTTAATTTTTATGGTTATTTTAATTTTGTTTCTGAATTTTAATTTTGTTTTCATTCCTAATTTTATTTCTTATTTTGTTTTTAATTTTAATTTTGACTTTAATTTTGATTATAATTTATTTTATTTTAATTTTGATATTAATTTATTTTGACTTGTATTTTAATTTTGGTTTTATCTCAAACGTGTTTTCAACTGCGTTTTTAATTTTGTTGTACTTAAATTCTTTTTTATAATCCAATCAATTAATCACAATTTCTTCAATTTGAATTATAATTTTTATCAGTATTGTATACAGCATTGAATGAATGATTTGATAGCTTTCTTTATTATTGTTTAATTATTTTTTGGCATGTAGTTCCAATGTCAATAACATATAAAATTATGATATGTTAAACCGTTTTTGTGCATGTGGTGTTAACCTGTAATTAATTGTTGCACTTATAAATGTTACTCTAGTCATTAAGTCAGAAATGTACATAGTGTAAACCATTGTTGGTTAACCTAAATAAATAAATAAAAATAAATTAATAAATAAAATCATGGACATGTCCAACCAGACGCGCCTTGTAGTGATCATAGCCGCATCGTGTAGGTACACAGATCACTGATAATTTTAGGTTTATGTAAAGCGCGAATCGTGATATCTTCAGCTCGCTTTTTGCGTGTCTCGCCAAACACTTAATTCGTGATGGGTAAAGTGCTGCAATTCTTTCAGACACCTTCAGTAATGCAACCTCTCCTTCCGAAAATAACTTCACTCAGCAGCTAGACTAATGATAGTCCAGAAACCCGCATGAATACAACTAAAGTTATCTCATTTGTTATAAAATGATGTACGGTCTATGCTGACAGCTCCCAAACTATGTAGTAGTAAAATGGCTGTGACAAACGGAGACACACGGACAGGACGAATCAATAAGGTTCCTGTTTTTTTTCATTTGGCAACGGAACCCTAAAACGAGAATGAGATATGAGAAAGAACACAACATTGTTTCTAAACCTTGTTTACTTACGAGTAATATAATTATTTATCAAAAAAATTTGACTATTTCAAAAATATACAAACAATGCGATATTTTGACACTATAACCGAACTGATCTTTGATAACTATTTACACAAGTTGGAGCCAATTATTCGATCTTTTTCGAATGTGTTATTCCTGAAATGTTCGTCTCTTGAATCATATCGAAGCAACAGACACCGCTTAACCCCTGGGAACCAGAACCTTTACCTCCTATAGAAAACTTGATTCCTCCAGAGGGAAATTCGTCTTCAGGCTTAGGCTCTGGCTCAGGCTCAGGCTCAGGCTCAGGTACAAGCTCGCGTGTAGAACTGGGTGGACATTCGCATTGTATTTCATTTCTGAAAAAAACGGACTTTCGTGATTTTTTTGTGTGGGTGTCTGAACACGGACACTCTTCCGGCGGTGGTGTTGGACAGTATTCCTTTAGGATTTCCGGGTTCAAAGCGACATAATATCGAACAGCGTCTTCCATTGTAAATTCGCTTTCGTCAGATTGTTGTTGTCTTTTCTTTTTGATTACTCTAAATCCTGACTGTGTTTGCGTCATATCTGATTTCTCTTTTAAAATTTGCTTTTCATCAACCAAATTATTATAATAGTATCTTTGGTATTCGTACTCATTACTTCGGTATCTGAATTGGTCTATGTAGGCGTCCAAGTCGGGGTCGAAGTCGGCTTCCCAGGGAGGACATTCACAAATAACCTTTTTTTTCTTGTTACTTTTATTATTACTGGCGCAAGGACAGCTCTTACTTACTTTTTTTGTGTATGCTGCTTGACAAGCAGTTCCTAGTTGTTCTATTTTGCACATTCCACCGGCGGGATCTAGCTTTTCTGAGGTCGGGACGGCTTTTATCATGGAGTCGTCGCCACAACAATACTGACACCCCACGGACCTGCTCCCCATCTTTGGTCCAAATGTTGCCATTGACACAGGGGGCGGATACTGTTCGCATGGACACAAAGATCCAATCTTAGCCGTTCTTTCCCTACCACTGCATGCACATTTCACTTTTTCATTTACGTTCTGATTTGGATAGTTTCCACATACATCTTCACCTGAAAATGTTCGTTACATTTAAATACAGATCACACTGAAACGGACGCGGCGTTATTTTATGAGCTCCGGAGCAGACCAGTACGAGTGGCGCCGATCTCGTAGAGTAGATAGGCCTTCAAAGTACTATGCGGTTAGCTGGCAGTACGTTGAAAATTAAAAAAATAAAACCCTTAGTAACATCGGCGTGTGCCCTTAGTGACAACTGCACGCTGATGTAACGGATGCGGTGCATAAAATCAGCGACGAGGAGCAATAATTGACTAGGGCGACAGCGACGTACGCACGCAGCCTAAAGAAGTACAGGGGCACAATGCGCTGTACCTAAGCTGCAAAACCAAGTTTTCGGAGCTATTTCAAGGTATCGGAGATTTATTGCGAATGATGTTTCACCTGAGAACAAGGGTCTGGATAGACAGACATACTGCCAACAACGTGAATAAGGGCGTTTTGCAAAGTGAAAGGGATTTAGACAATCAGTAGGGCGGCCGCGACGGTGCTGGCAAAATGTGTCGCTTTCACATTTCAAGGTACAGAAGCCTAGATAAGTCTGTTAATAAATTCATATTTCGGTACCTTAAAGATGGACGCACACTTATCCGCGCCGAAAGAATTATTTGTATGACGTCATCTATTCGTCCTATTCAACGCGTATAACTGTGTGAGGTTTTATTGGATTTCATACAAGTACATAATTCTATATATGTTGGGGTCGGTGTCAAGTCTAACCGGATGCAGCTGAATACCAGTAATTTACATGGAGCGACTACCTATCTGACCTCCACAACCCAGTTAGTACTGAGGAATAGTGATAATCCTTGGTAAGGCTGGTTGTCAGACTTTTGCAGTTATGATAAATGAAAATCCATGTTGAGTGATCTAAATATTATGCCCGCGTGGTGGATTATAGCCCATACGCAAAATACACGCTTTGACATGGAGTTGCGGACACCAGCCCGTTGTACAATACAATATGGATGTTTCCGCCACTTTCTTACGAATATCGAAATTTTAAACATACTAAACGAAAGAGGATGAAAAACTAAGTATGAAAACGAAAGAGGATGAAAAACTAAGTAAAAAAAGAAAGAGGATGAAAAACTAAGTATGAGTGCACTCAAATCTCATTTTGGCCAAAATTGTGGTTACGCCCTTTGAGCCGAAGGGCACCGATTGACTGATATCGATACTTACTTTCTACTTTTAGATTAGTTTTACGTTGATCTGTGATCTGATGATTGATCGATTGATTAGTTTGTTCGTTATCCGCAGCACCACCACAACTTGAAGTCTTCAAATTTACTGCTGTTCCTTTTAGTACTTGTTCGAACATTTCTTTAATTTTTTCTGGACTGCACTGACATGGTTCTGAATGCTTCTCCTCTTTGGGTTCGCAATCAGGTACGGGCATCTCTGAATGGTTTGGTTCACAAATAAGTTTGTGTATCTGAGAATGTTTTGGTCCACAACAAGGTGATAGAACGATTGTGTCACCAGGGGCTTGAAGCATATCTGATTGATGACGACCAGGATGTCCAAGACACGACGGAGGTATTACACACGGAGCCACTGCCGTTGGATCTCTTTTGCTAGACACAAAAGATGCTTGCTGGACTACGTTCACTTTGGGTAAACGGCAGTAGCCATCGCCGTTTTGGCCTAAAACATTACCACGTGAATTAGGTAAAAGTAAAAAATAAACTAGAACTAAAAGGAAAAATAGGTCTCTTAAGATAGGAATGAAACCGTTACTTGCAAAAATCATTTTTTTAAGGAGACTGCTAACGAAGTACGTAAAAAACCAAGGCTTGACGCAAATGAAACGTTTCCCAGATTTTTGTATAAGCGTGTAATAAAATGCCACCTGCACATGCTAAATGTAAGAAATTGTTATTTGTTTTTGGAAGGGTTAATAAGTATTTCGGTATTTCAAAATGCAATTACTTAATATATTTACAATTAACACATCACTACATAGTATAAAACAAAGTCGCTATCTCTGTCCCTATGTCCCTATGTATGCTTAGATCTTTAAAACTACGCTACGGATTTTGATGCGGTTTTTTTAATGAATAGAGTTTTTCTAGAGGAAGGTTTATAAATGTATAATACATGCATATTGTAGTAGAGAAAAGCTGCGAAATTTAAAGATTTGTAATGTGATGTCGTAACAAACATATTTTTCTGCGCTTACATTGCAAACGCTGGCTAAACCTTATGAGATAGATCAAAATTATGTACTACAGAATTAAATATGAATAAAAACGTCTGCGACAACATATGTTTATCTCCTAAGGATAACCTACAGTAACCATTTTTATCATTTACATATTACAAAAAAAATATGGGTTATTTACCAAGCTATTTTAAACGAACAGTATCATTCCTTATCCAATTAAATACATTAGATACGTTGTGCATTTCATGTAGATCAAAATTGCACTTACAGCATGTGATTTAAATGAATAGTTTCGAAGATATTACAGATTTAAAAATTGCGGGACGTAGCGTTTGCAGCGGGAGCGAGCCTATCTATACAATATTATAAAGCAGAAGAGTTTGATTGGTTGAACGCGCTAATCTCAGGAACTACGGGCTCGAATTGAAAAATTCTTTTTGCGTTGGATAGTCCATTTATCGAGGAAGGCTATAGGCTAAATATCACGCTATGACCAATAGGAACGGAGCAGCAATTAAAAATGTTACAAAATCGGGGGAAATTGTATTTCCTTTGTGAGCTTTTTCTCTCGTATGTGACGCAGACGAGGTCGCGTGGGCCAAGCTAGTGTTTTTATATACAACGTTTATAGTTTTTCTGTGCTGTATTTAGTATCAGCATTGTACCCGTGCAATGCCGGGGCGGGTCGCACGGTGTTTGTTTTGCCCAAAAAAGCACCGTGCACCGTTCGCTTTTTATTGAAGATTTATACTAAATACATCATTACAAGTGCAAGAGTAGAACACCCAGGTGTCAATTTCCCATACTTTATTTTAAAAAAAATGTTAGTTTTCTTGAGCTTCACACTGAAAATACTAAAAATCGTAAAAAAATCTATACATATTTTTTTGTTTTTTGTATTTAAGTTTTATAAAGCATTTTTTGGTGCACATTATCCAGCTTATATTTATTCGAAAATGTTGACAAAACCTTCAAAAGATTTTTTTTTGTTAAAATCAGTATTTGTTTTTTTATAATTTTTCTAGCACGAAGTAGAACCTCTATCTAGCATAAAAAGATTTCTTGTACTAAGGTTTATTATCATCCACAAAAATATTACGCTCAACTTCGGCCTAGGTTTCGAGAAAATACTGATTTCAACAAAAATAAATCTTTTGAAGGTTTTGTCGACATTTTTGAATAAATATAAACTGGATAATGTGCACCAAAAAATGCTTTATAAAACTTAAATACAAAAAACAAAAAAATATGTATAGATTTTTTTACGATTTTTTGTATTTTCAGTGTGAAGCTCAAGAAAACTAACATTTTTTTAAAATAAAGTATGGGAAATGACACATGGGTGTTCTACTCTTGCATTTGGAATGATATATTTTGTATAAATCTTCAATAAAAAGCGAATGTCACTTTTTTGGGCAAACAAACACCGTGGATCGCTAGTACTACATAAAACATTGCATTTTTTAGTGAATGCTGAATTTTAAAAAGATTGAGATAAATTCCGTTTGCGCCAAGCCTTTCTTTCGTCTTAACTACTAAAACATGGCTAGTACGCACGTTGCATTAAAATAAGAGGAGGAACTTGCTCGGAAACCATATTTGCTATATATTTGTGTTCGAGATTATGGTTATCGTTATCATGTAGGTTAATATCACAACAGCATGGCCTGTCCGATGTGGTGTCAGTACTGACGCCATGGGAGTATATAATATTTTCGTTGGGTGATGTAATTTGACAAATTTTATTCCTTATTTTTTTTTCATTTGCTTCGACTTTGTGCGAACAGATATTTGGTAGTCTTGTGGTTGGTAGTCTTGTCTCGGGGTGAGACATAGTTTCTTTGTTGTTAGCTGATTCTTTAGTCTTTGGCATCCCTTCTATAAAATAACGTTTGCCTTTTGCCGATAATTTCAAGCCGCGTGTGCTGGATAAAATCCTTTTCGTCGAAATTTCTGTAAATGAATATTTTCGTTATTTAGAGAAAACATTCTATCTTTGTCGGGATTCTTGAAGATTAATGGAAAATCCTTTAAAATACCGATGACTAATCAGAAAATGAGTGTACCGTTAATACGAGTAGCATGGTTTCATTTTCAGCCAACATAATCAACGAGATGATTACGATTTACACGCCGCTAAAATAGTGGTAGTACTAATTTGATAAAAATAAATAAAGTATACAATATACATGGTGGCGGCGAAAATACGACAGTAAATTAAACTGCGTGAATCATGACAATCCTAGTCTGCATACACACAATCATTCGAATATATTCAGTAGTTTGGTCCTGGACATTATATTTCATTATGTACATGATGTCGGTAGATTAATAAGCCAGCACTAAAAAAATCACGGAAGATATCCCATAACACATAGCACACACAAATTCGTTCCTGAAATTCCTCAAGTTCCGGCACTGGCCGACGCAAAGCGCCAACATTGCATGAAGTCGTTTGATCGGCCGAACGCGCGCAGACATCGACGACGCGCAGCTGGAGAGGAACGTGCAAAAAATACGCTAAGTTTCGGTTTGTTTTAATTTTAGAAGGCGTATTCAGAAAGTTTGCAACCTCGCAAATACCTGTGAAATATTTACCTTATCTAATTAATTTCGAAATATTATTGTATGGAAATAAGAAATGTTATATAAATAAATAAATAAATAAATATCGCTGGACATTAACACACAGCGCCACCTAGTGCCACACTAAGCAAAGCTTGTGTCGTGGACACTAGATAGTTGATATACTACATACATACTTTTTGTTTGTAAATAAATACTTATTATACATATAAACATCCATGACTCGGAAACAAATGTCCATGCTCATCACACAAACATTTGCTCCTACCGGGATTCGAATATATATATAGAGGAATAAAGCTAATGTCATATAGTACGAAAGATTGGGAAAAAGTTTTTGAAAGGCGACTGAGAGAAGAGAGTGAAATTTCACAGAACCAATTCGGTTTTATGCCTGGTCGGGGAACAACGGATGCCATATTCGCTATCCGCCAGCTGTGCGAAAAATATAGAGGTTTACATAAAAACTTGCACATGGTGTTTATCAACCTCGAAAAGGCATACGACCGGGTACCACGTGAGGTTTTGTGGTGGGCCCTTAAGAAGAAAAGTGTGCCTGGGAAGTATGTGCAGTTGATTCGTGCTATGCATAGATATAATAAAATATTTCTGTGGTGCTATGTATAGTCGATGTAGCACCCAAGTACGGTCTACAGCAGGCACTACCGGCACCTTCAATGTTTCAGTCGGCTTGCACCAAGGGTCGGCTGTAGCCTCTTCCTTGTGATAATGGACGCTCTTACGTTCGACATCCAGGAAGAGGCTCCCTGGTGTGTGCTAGTTGCCGAGAGTGGCCTAGAGGTCCAGAGCAGATTGGAGGTGTGGTGGCAAAGACTGGAGAATGTTGGCCTGAAATTAAGTAGAACCAAAACGGAATTTATGTTTTGTGATTTCGGCGGTCTCTCCACTCCTGTGCCCATAACCCTTGCCGGAACGCCCATACCGGTCTGCTCCGATTTTCGGTACCTTGGGTCGCTTATTCAGGGAAATGGCGAAATAGACCGAGACGTAACGCACCGGATCAACTCAGGATGGATGAAATGGCGACAGGTCACTGGAACAACTTGCGACCCACGGATGCCCCTCAATTTAAAGGGGAAAATCTACAAGACCCGTGATTAGACCTTTCGTATGGTATGGATCAGAATGCTGGGCTGTGAAGAAGATGGATGAAAATCGATTGCATGTAGAGGAGATGAGAATGTTGAGGTGGATGTGTGGAGTGACAAGAATGGATAAAGTAAGGAATGAATATATTAGAGGAAGTTTGAAAGTGGCACCTGTTACTGAAAAATTGAAAGGAAGTCGTTTGGCTTGGTATGGACATGTAATGAGGAGGGTTGAAACGCATGTGACTAAAAGAGTGATGGACATTAGTTAGATGGATGGAGAGGGAGAGGAAGGCCAAAGAAAAGATGGATGGATTGTGTAAAGACTGATATGAAAGAGAAAGAAGTAAATGATGCCGTGACGTCTAACAGGGGAGAAGTGAAGAAGAAAACGTGTTGCGCCGACCCCAAGTAAAATGGGACAAGGGCAGGAAGAAGATGGAAATAAGAAATGTGGCTAATAAACTACCTAGAATATTGATTTTGAAATGTTATCATTAGTATCGTAACATCGTTTTTTTTTTTAATTTAAACTTTATGCACTTAATGTACAAAGGCGGACTTAATGCCTTGTGCATTTTCTACCAGTCTACCTTAGGGTGATGCAGAGATTAAACTGTAGGTGCAAGAGTAAAGAAAAATATGAAGAATAAAATATAACAATAAATACATATATACATACTGTGTGCTGCGTGTTTTTTTTTTAGGATGGTAAATCATCAAATGACTTCTCCCACTCTGGGCGGAGCGGGAGGGAGTGTCAGACTCTTACTGACTAAAACTCATCCATGTTCCTTCGTTGGCCTTTATGTTCCGGGGCCGCGGTACCTCTTTCGAACAGGCCCGCAACCCCGACAGGCTTCGGCCCTTGCGGGCCCCTCTCCTTATGCTGACATCTCTTTCGAGGCGCGCGTGAACACGAACGCGCCGTCGACACGGCCTGTCGTCGTCGTTAGACGGACGGATGGCTAGCTAGCCCATAGCCAACCGTCCACAGGCCCGCATCTACGGTGGCCGGTAGCCACCACGTGGCCCACGACGCCCGGTGCGTGTCCCGCGGCGGCCGGGAAGAGAGGATCTCTCCCTCTCTCGTTCCGCCACCTCCTTCGCTAGCATGACTGCTTCGCAGAAGGAGGTGACGGCTTCCCATTCCGTCTCGCTCCGGACCATGGATTGAACCAGGACCGGACGCGAGAGGTCGCCGCCGCCGATCGCCGCTACGAGGACACGGCGGTGCTCCGCCCACGCAGGGCAGACTTCCACCGTGTGCTCCACAGTGGAGACACCCGGGCGTTTCCTCCCGCCCGATTCGGTGCAGGTACCTCCCGAAACATCCGTGTCCGGTGAGTACCTGTGTCAGGCCGAAGGTGAGGACGCCGTGGCGCCTCTCCAGCCACTCCTCAAAGAGGGGACTTACCGCCGCTATCGTGGCGTGCCCTGCACGGGGTTGCGACAGTCGCTCTCTCCATGTCGCCATGAGATCGCGCCTGAGGTCAGTCCGCTGAGCGGCAATTTGCCGCGGCAGCGGAGTTTCCCCCCGGCGTAGTACCTCCGCGCGCCATTCGTGTAGGCGCGCAAGGACTATCGCCTCCAGATCCCATGGCGGCAATCCAAGCATTCCCGCCGCCTCGCGAAATTATCTGAACGCGCCCCCAAAAAGTGGTGGCCGTAAAGATGGTCCGTGGGTACCGCACGACCCCCGCGTAGAGCCTGCGGCAGGAGGCGTTTGGCCCCCCAAGGTTGGGCAGGAGCCACCTGAAGGCAGCCCCGGTCCGTTCCAGCCTGGGGGCCAAACGTCGGAAGTGCTCCACGAAGTTCCACCGGCTGTCGAAGACGAGTCCTAGGTACTTCAACGTCGACTCGACGCCGATGGATACCCCTCCTACCGTCAGTTTGGATCCCGACGGACGGTAAATGACCTTGAGTGCACTTGTTAATAGCGCGGACTAGACGTCCACCTTTACATACTGAGCACTAGTAACATCTCGCACTACGAGGCCATGACCACTTCTTGTCGCATGACTGGCCACTAAGTCGAAAAAATTGCTCGGACGACTGGCCGTGGGACCAATATTTTTCCTGGTGTCGATTTGAAGATACTTCTACGGTTAAGTTTCTATTTAATTATCAACCAGAATATATACAAAATTAACGCTTACCCGGTTCTTCGATCTTACCCGGTTCTTCGATCTTACCCGGTTCTTCGATCTTACGTTGCTTTTGATTCCAACTGGGTTGGTGTTTAGATAACTGGATACATATAGTAGAGCAATCTGACGAGAGCTCAGAGTCGTTGTCGTCTGACGAGGGCACTACCAGAAATATTGAGGACGTGTCTGAAAACTCATTTTTCAACAGCAGTTCATCCATCATCGTTGTTATATCATGCTCACTATCCAAATTGCTTATGACTACAACAGGTTTGCCGTTAATTTTTCTATTAGTTTTCATTTGTATGTTGGGTTCGTTGACCAGTTTTGTTTGATCGCTATCTTCTCCGTAGTCTTTGTTCCCTTGGTGCGCTCTGTTCAAATGCGCCACACTCATTGGATTGTCACTGTCACTAAAGTAAAAGTATTATAGTTAGTTGAGGCGCACGACTGCAGCTGTCCTTCTGTAGAGTGAATATTTGAAGTAGACGTGGATGGCTAAATTCGAACCTAAGAAATAGCGAAAAATGCCTAAAGAATTTAATAAAAATATATAACTGAGTCATTGGTTTATACATAAACTAACCAGTTGAGGTTTAATAGGTAGATGAGAGAGAAAATCGATCGATGTTTTCCTGCAAAATGCATAGTTAAAAAGATCTAAGTGAAGAACCGAAAACAGTCGGAAAATTTCGAAGTTTTGCTTCCCACCAAGTGCCAAGTGCACAGGATCCTCGAGGTCGAAAACTCAGATCCCACACCCCACACAATCCCGGAACAATTTTTCAAAATTTCGTTAGTTTCGGAATTGTGTCCAGCTAAGGCCCTTAATTTTTACTATAAGACATTTATTAATTAGCTGGTAAAATGTTCTTAAGTGTCTAGATAATAATATGAGCTATCCAAATTAATATCAATTCACGGATAGCATCTTCAGCAGAGCTTTGACTTGATCCGACACGCATAAAACGTGTATCAATTGATAGCTGACATCAATACTTTCAAACTAGTTTTGTTTATAACAAAACGTTCTAAAGTGTCAAGTTTTCGATATTAATGGCGTTGTGATCGCTGCCTTGCACAACTTTGATAGCTTAAATTTCGGAAACTTGATGCTTTACAAGATCAATGCTGGCTCAGAAAAACTTGTTCTTTTTTTAATGTTAGCTATTGATTGATACAAATTTTATACGTATCTGATTAAGTCAAAGTGTTCCATCTCCATCTGCACACGTCATACAAGACTATGACATGTATAGATGAGATTATGAGAGGGCTACGCGCAAAGTTTCCTTCCGTGATCGAATCAGAAATGAAGATATCCGCAAGAGAACCAACTGGCAGTGGGCATCCAATGGGGACGAAAAGTTCTGGAATGGCGACCGCGAACGGGAAGACGATGCGTTGGAAGACCTCCCACTAGGTGGACCGATGACCTGGTGAAGGTTATGGGTGAAGGTTGCGGGAATCCGTAGGATGCGAGTCGTGGGACCGGTCAATGTCGCGACACTTGGGGCCATGTCCTGCAGTGGACGTCTTTCGGCTGAAATCACGATGATGAGTGTTGAAGATGGCATCAGGAATGGATTTTAAGTTTGGTAGCTTATATCTCGGTAGCGTAACATTTTAGAACATTTTGCGTTATCCAAAACTTGTTTGTTTTGGCACCAACTATCAATTAATATAGGTCTTATGCGTGGCCGCTACTTTGAAACAAAATCAAAATGCCGCGGTTCTTACAAAAACGTTGAAAGACCTTTGCTCTTTCCGTTTGGCGTAAATTCAGTCAAAAAAGTATCGGGAATGGATGATTTTTTATTTAATTATATTTATTTTGTTTGCTTTGGATTTGTTATTTATATAAAATACAGCTATTTTTAGTTATATCATATCTAGTGTGTAAAGCGAATTTCATTATGGACAAAAACATCGAACAAAGAGTTTGTCTTAAATTTTACATCGCCTATGGAATTTCGTGTTCGGAGTCACTGAAAGTGTTACAGAAGGTTTACGGTGAACAGACTTTATCAAAAATACGTGCTTATGAGCGGTACAAAGCGTTCAACAGAGGTCGAGATGTGATGGAAGATTTGCCTCGCTCTGTTAGGCCATCAACGTCTGAAACTGAAGTTAACATCGCAAAGTGAAGGAAACAGTGACTAAAAACCTCATTCAACTTTGAGAGAAATAGCCGCCGAACTTTGGGTCATTCGTCGACTGGCGACAGTGAAAATCGCAAGTTCGCGCGAGATGGCAACTTTCAATTTTAATATGATTTTTTATCGTCATCTCGTGCTGTACAGTCAAATGAAAACAAACCAATTCCTATAAAAAAAAACTAACTATTGCCTGGGTCCGGTTCAGTTATAACGTTATTTATTCATTTAAAGCTAAATGCTCATTTAAACTTTACTACTGTCATATCATGTCATATGGATAAATTCATTTATCTTAATTCATCAATTGCAATTTCATTCTCCAATTTAATTCATTGTCGTATTTATTTGTTATTTAATTTAATGTTTTTTATTTTATTTCGTTGTGTTTTGTACCATTGACATTTATTGATTTGATCTGACATTTATTTCTGATATTTTAATTATTTGTGTCATTGAATTAACTTTATTTATTTATTTATCAATCAGCTAGCAACCGTTTTGTATATCTACTATTGATTTTGTGTCTAATATGGGTCAATGACCTGAATTAAATGAATTTTATTTTATTTATTATTAAAGCGGCGCGGCGGCGCGAGCTTAGGGAGAGTAAAGCTGGCGGCAGTAGGCGGGCGGATGAGGTTTTTTTTCAACCGACTTCCAAAAAGAAGAGGGTCTCAACTCGACTGTTTTTTTAAGTAATAATATTAATGTACTTATTGCATTGTTTTTTTTTCTTTTTTAATAATAATATAAATGGACTGGGTTTTTTTTACTTTAATTATAGTATAAATGGAGTGTTTTTTTTGTAATAAAAACGTGTGATGTAAAAGGATTCGGTTTTTTTTAATAATAATATCAATGTAAGTATAGCATTTTTTTTTCTTTTTTAATGTGAATCTCAGAAGCGGCTCCAACGATTTTCTTGAAAGAACAATGGCTGCCGCCCATACATTAATTTAGCTGAGATTAAATTATCGCGCCTTTAAACAAAAATATCTTGTTCAACTCCGCGTAAACTTCTGAATTAGGTTGTGCAAGAACTTTTGTTTTAAAAGGCTGAGATAAACAGAAATTCAGTGATGAACTTTTGTAGGTTATGTTTATGCTAATACCAATCGAGGAAGAAAAGATACAAACACACCGCGGCGCATGCTCTTCACGGACACGCGGAGCATTTTAGCTACATCGATTCAATGCACAATGCGCAAGCGTCTGTGGCATGAGTATCACTAACAACCAACCATCCGGAATCCTAAAAAAAACCTTTATTTGACCACTGTTGTCAAACCAAGTTTATTCTCCACGTGTCCGTACACAGGATGCGTCGCGGTGTGTTATTATTACAAAAAAAAAGAAAAACTTAATCCATTTATATTATTTTAAAAAAAAAACAATCTACTTACGTTATACTTAATTTAAAAAAAAAAACAATGCAATACACTAATATTATTGCTTATTAAAAAAACCCAATCCATTTGCATTATACACTTATAGTAATATTACAAGAAAAAAAGAAAAAAACAATCCATTTATATTATTAAAAAAAACCAAATCCATTTACATTTAGTATACATTTCTATTATGATTAAAGAATAGAAAAACCCGACCATTTATTTTATTTAAAAACAAAACAATTTATTTATACTATATAAAAAATCCCAATCCATTTATATTATAGTTAAAAAAGAAAAAAAGGCATTGCAGTACATATGTTATATCCCAACTAGCACAAATAGCTGGTTAAAGAGAATTTTTGAACAATCGATGCTTTTATTTTTGCTGTACAAGGGCTGGATAGCCTGCTACGCAGCCCTTGTAATTCTGAATTTGGCCCCAAATTAACCAGCCCTGAGCAGTACAGTAGCTTGTTAGCAGCTCTTTAGAGCACTGGATGAGCTGGACAGTGGCTGTACAATGGCTGGACTAGCTAAGAAACTCCCCAAATATCGCTATATGGGTGAAACCGGTGTTGCGACAGATGCGGTGGGACGATTTAAAGCAGCTGATAGAAAAGTTCCAATGTTATCACTTATATACTTAGTGATACGCCCAGAGACGAAATAATTGAATACATTCGCTCGAGAACACAAGATACGGTGTCTCTGGAGAAAATAATAATGAAGAAAGAAAGCCCCACACGTTGCCTACAAATTCTTTGTTTCCGAGTCCAACCTACCATCATATCTGGATGAGAATTCATGGCCCCGTGGCATTGTATTTAGGCGTTTTGTCAATTTTAAGCGTCGACATTCGAACGGATTGTTATCTGTTGACGGTGTCAATAAAAATAGTAATGGATAGCAGACCATATCGTTTTGCCACCTACAACTGTAAAAACGTAAAACGCTCCATAGATAGCGTTAGGGACCTCTGTCGTTCCTGTGATTTGGTAGCCTTGCAGGAAACTTGGCTACTTCCTGAGGAAATTCCGTACTTATTCAGTACGGTTGACAGCGAGTTTGGCTACACGGGGATTTCAGCGGTGGACACGTCCGCAGGCCTGTTGCGAGGGCGACCAAATGGTGTGTGTCCTTGCTGTGGAGAAGCAGCGTATTTCAGCAGGTGTCTGTGGCGCGTTGTGACAGTGAACGTATATGTGTCTTTTAAATAATAACCAGTGGTTAGTTACCGGCCAGTGATAGTGCTAAGCGTATATATGCCTACGAACGCGGCGAGCAATTTAGCGGAGTTCACGGATTGTCTTAGTATGATAAGTGCAATAATTGAGAAATATGGCATTGACTTGAATGTGGGGTGAGACAAGGTGGGTTGACTTCACCCATACTTTTCAATCTCTACATGGATGCACTCATCGTCGCGCTCAGTAGTCGGCATGTAGGCTGCCATGTTGATGATGTTTGTGTAAACAATTTTAGTTACGCGGATGACATGGTGGTGCTGAGCGCGTCGGTTTGTGGATTACGCAAACTGCTAGATATCTATGAGGAGTATGCGGGCAGTCATGGTCTTATTTATAACGTCGCAAAAAGCCAATTCATGGTATTTCAGGGAGGCGCCAAATGCCCAGCGTTTGGCGTGCCTCCTATTCGCTTGAATGGTGTACCGTAGGAACGGGTGGATATATTTAAATACCTAGGCCACTGGGTAACAGCCGACCTGAAAGACCATGTCGACATTGAGCGGGAGCGAAAGGCACTGTCCAAGAAAGGAAATATGATAGCCCGTAGGTTTGCACGTTGTTCAAATCAGGTTAAAAGCATGCAGCCTATGGGCATCTTACTCACAAGTTGCTTACAGTGCCCTTCGAGTCCAATACAATAACGCGTTCAGGGCAGTGTTGGGGCTGCCTCGTTTCTGCAGCGCCTCGGGCATGTTTGCGGAAGCGCGCACCGACCGTTTCCACGCCACCATGCGCAAACGGTGCGCGTCCTTGGTGCGCAAGGTGCGGGCTAGCTCCAACACGGTCCTGGCGATGATTGCTCAGAGACTGGATTGCCCCTACGTTGGCCACTGTTGTAGCAGGCATATTGCTGTTGCTTAAGTTGACATTTTATACTGCTGTCATGTCATGTCATATGGATATATTAATTTATTTTAATTCATCAATTACAATTTAATTCTCTAATTTAATTCATTGTCAATTCAATGTTAATTTTAATTTAATGTTAATTTAATGTTTTTATTTTATTTTGTTGTGTTGTGTCCATAGACATTTATTGATTTGATCTAACATTTATTTCTGATATTTTAATTATTTTTGTCATTGAATTAACTTTATTTATTAATTAATCAATCGGCTAGCAAACGTTTTGTATACTATAGTTTTAGTGTCTAATATGGGTCAATGACCTGAATGAAATGAATATTTTTTTTTTTTTTTATGTTAAAGCTTGTTAATGGCTGCTTAACGGTACTAAACAGCTCCGCAGCAGCTAAGGTGCTGTTAAGTACCGTTGCAAAGCTAAGCAGCCATTAAAAAGCATTGGTCGTCTTAGGTCCGTGTTCACCAAAAAGATGACAGTCTGATTATCTAAAACAGCTGTTTAAAACACATTTTTGTATGGTAATATGTCACAGTGACAGCTGTTTTTAGCTAATCAGGCTGTTATCTTTTCGGTGAACATGGACCTTAACCAGCTAGTAGCACTATTCGTAACCAAAGATGGACAACAGTTCTTTTAAATTCTACTAACAAGCTTTTTGTGTTTTTTTCACCATTTTACAGCCATTAGCCAGCTGTGCTGTTTAACAGTGTAAAGATCACTCCTCATACAGTTGCAAGAATCATCTTATCCGTTTGTACAGCTACAAATGAGCCTTTCGCTGTAGTAGACGGCTTTTTAACCGACTTCTTAAAAAGGAGGAGGTTCTCAATTCGTTTCTCTCAATTCTATTTTTATGTGTGTTCGCGCATAACTTCGTCGCTTGCCAACCGATTTGAAAAATATTTTTTTTGTTAGAAAGTGTATACACTTTTCAAATGGTTCCATAGCCACCACGTCGAGATTTGATGATGGAATCTTGGCGAAATCGAGGGAACTCTTTAAATTGTATAGGATAACATACAGCGATTTTGGTATTTTCTGCAACAAATGAAGCATTTGCGTTTGATAAGAACCATTCTACCATCAGATCTGATGATGAAGCCAAGAGTCATGGAACTCCATAATGAGACAATGTATCCAAGTCGTGTTTGGGCTTGTTGTAATTGTAACAGTATGCACGTTTCATGTATACCAAGCACATGTGAACCACTAAAAAGTGAAAAATAAAAACATTTATGCAAAAAATAAAACCATCTTCAAAAAAAAAACAAAAAAAGTTAAAAATAACTTAAGCTTTCAGTCGGTGACAAAAAAAAACAATCAAACAACGGTCACCGATTTCAGAAGCTAAAGTTATTTTTAACTATTTTTTTGTTTGAAGTTGTTTTATTTTTTGCAAAAAAGTTTTTGGCTGTAGTTTCGCTAATGTGCAAGTTGGGATGGTATATTATTAAGAAAAAAAACAACTTATAATGTATACAAGCATTGCTCGTTTAAAGGTAATATTAGATTTTACATTATAAAAGAAGTTCACGTAGTTGACTGTACGTCTGACGTAATTTACGTCACATTTACAAGGTCGAGCGAGATGACGACAAAAAATAATATTAAAATTGAAAGTTGACATCTCGCACGGATTCGCGAGTTTCACTGTCGCCAGTCGACGAATGACCCGATAACTTTCTGTATCTCACGAGTCGATCACATGTTACCGCTCGGCTAGTCCCAATCGACCTGAATTTTCTCTAAAAACTCAATCGTATGAGAGTCGCTGAGGACACGCTAGAACGAGTCAATTTCGACCCAACATTCATGAAACGCATTGTTACTAGTGACGAGACGTGGGTTTACGAGTTTGATATGCATACTAGTCAACACGGCGCGCGGCGCCTTCCAACTGAACCGCAAACGAAAAAACCAAGTCGATCAAAAGTCAAAGGCATGTCGACTGTTTTCTTTGATTATCGCGGTGTTGTGCACTCGGAATTCTTGCCATCTTCTTGAAAATATTATTTGAGCGTTATGCGGTATTTAAGAGAGCAAATTCGACGAAAAAGGCCAGATTTCTGGAAAGAACATTCTTGGATTTTGCACCACAATAATGCGCCTTCGCACAAGGTCATCATTGTGAACGAATTTTTGACCAGACACTCAAAAATGGGTTCCATCTATCTGGCAGAATCTTGTTGCTCCGAAATTCATTTCGCATAACACACTTGGCATAATTTTCTTTAAATGAATATATTAAAGGCATATTTTTTTTTAAATATACTTGTTGTTTGGCTGAATGTGTGTATGTCCGAATTTGGAAAAGCATACTTTTAGATAGCAGAATTTTATTTGGCATAATTACCTTTGGCATTGTTCATATTTCGCATAATTTCGTTTAGAATAATGTTTACTTAGAACGACGATTATTTGATATAATTTCACTTGGCATACTATGAAGATTGCAGAATTTCATTTGGAATAATTTTATTTGGCAGTATTGCCATTTTTCAATGCCACAAATTAGCATTTTTAACCTTAATTTAAAATTAAAATATTATCTTAAAAAGTAAATATGTTGTGCTAGAAAAGTTAGTGACAGAAAAGAATCGCTCCAAAACCGACTCCACGTAGTCTTGTTTGCCCTACCCCAAGAGTGTAATTTAAAATCGCGTAGGCGCGGAGGGGCGAGGCGGGCCGCGAGTTGAGGAGCAGGTGGTTGTAACACTCGCCGCCGCGGCTGAGGTTGGCCGGCGAAGCCGGCCAGCAAGCCGAAGCTGCGGTGGTGAGCGTTAAACCCATCTGCGACGAACAGCTCGCGTGGGACCGCCGTAGCCCCGCAGCGCCGGAGCCGTGACAGAAACCATGCCTGCTGCATGTTGCATGCTTGCTTGCATGCTACATGATTGCTGCATGCTTGTTTGTATGCTGCATGCTTGTTTGCATGCATGCTGTATGCATGGTATATGCATGTTCAGATGTTTACATGCCTGCTGCATGCTTGCTTGCCTGCTGCATGCTTGCTTGCATGCTGCGTGCTGCATGCTTGCTTCATGCTAGCTTGTATACATGCACGATATAATATGCTTGTTTGCCTGCTTTTTACAGGGAAATAAAAACCAACTGTTCACAATCAACTGATTTTATGAATTTTCTGTGATATGATAGATGAGTCTTTCCATTATTATGCATATGAAATGTATGCCAAACAATAATTCTAACTGTAAACTTTCTGAGATATGATAGTTCTGCCTTTAAAGACTATCGATATGAAAATTATGCCAATAAATGATTCTGACTGTGATCTTTCTGCGATAAGATGGTTTTACTTTTGAATCTTATGCATATGAAATGTATGCCTGAAGATGATTCTGGCTTACAAAATTATGAGTACGAACCTATGATAAATGAGTATCTGCCAAACTATTTTCTGCGAAATGAAGTTTATGCCATCAGCTGGTATGCAAAATAATATTATGACATAAAAAGTTCTGCTATAAAGGGTGGACCCCTCAAAAATACCATCGAGCAACCACCATATTCATCAGAAATGGCTCCAGCCGGCTTCTAAACTCAAATTACCACTACGTGGCACCCGTTTTCAATCGGTAGAAGACGTAAAGGAGAATTCGCGGCGAGAACTGAACTTAATTCCGGAAACAGCGTTTATGTATTATTTTGTATATGTATTATTGATATTTTCCCGTTACTTTCTTGACAGAGCAGTATATCATTACTTCCCAAAATTTGATTCTTATTAGTGATAGTATCTTATGGATAATAAATAGTTGTAATAGTCTAGGAACATTGATTTTATATAATACTGGCTGACCCACGCAACTTCGTCTGCGTCACATAAGAGAGAAACACGAAAGGAAAAAATATCCCCGTTTTTGCAACATTTTTCATTCCTGCTCCGCTCCTAATGGTCGTGGCGTGATGTTTTATAGCCTATAGCCTTCCTCGATAAATGAACTATCCAACACAAAATTTAAGAGTTTTTTTTTAGGACTTTTTCAATTTGAACCAGTAGTTCCTGAGATTAGCGCGTTCAACCAAACAAACAAAGAAACAAACTCTTCTGCTTTATATTATTAGTAGATATAGATTTATCGCTATTTCTCGTAGACTCGATTTGTCCATCCAAGTAAAGGAGATGTTCCAGAAATGTATGGAGCCTGGGCCAGCACTATGTACACTATATGTAAATATTGCTGTATATTACAGTAAACGTTTTTCATTGTTAATTTTCTTTAATTTCACTTCGTTTCCATGTACATTCAATTGAGCTTGGTCAAGGAGAGCAACACAACGTAAAATTAAACATGGCGGATCAGAGCAGCAGTATGCAAACAATGTCATTTTGACAATGACATTTGATTGAACAGACCAAGAAACGAAGATGTCACTTCTTAAAACTGTCAAAATCGTCAAACGTCATGTCACACAATTGTCATGGCTGTGCAGGGTTTTCTTATTAAAAACTACATTTATGTACGCCTGTACCCCTCTTCAAATTAATTTATTCGTATTTTTATGGAATTCCCCTATTTTTTTCCTATTTATCCATGTAGTGTACATAGTGGTGGCCCAAAATCAAACATATCCTTTGAAAGAAACATCCTGTATACCCATAGTCCATATGAGTAATTTCATCGTGCTCCGCAATTTAACACAAGATTCAAGATGTTGATATCTATCACGCGCACGCTCATATCGCCGCTCCGAAACACAAACAGGGCCCTATTCCATAAACGTAACAAATTGACAATTTGTCAGTTTTTGACAAAATTGTCGAATTGTAGCTACAAAAATTCTGTTTCATGAATGAATGAATGATATATGTATTTATTTGCAAGAATATAGGTAGGTTACATAAGTTCTTAATATCGAAGGGTTTCACTTTATTCGGCATTTCGGCCATACAAATATTAAAGTTTTATGTCTTGGTATACTAATAGCATGCAGTACACATTTAGAAATTGGCGGTTACATAAAAATACTCATCAGTATTTGATGATCAAAATGGAAAAAAAAAATTAAAATAGCGATGTCGAATTATGTCATGTCTATAAAAAAATAAAAATAGCAAGAATAATTAAAATATTTCAATGTGATTTTAATCATGGCAATAATTAGAGATATGTCATTAATTATTATTACATATAGTATGTCAGTTTTAAAATTTATTCTCAAAATATTCGTTGATGGAATAAAAACATCTCTCACACAACCAGTTATGTAGCTCTCTATTAAATTCTAGATCTGTAGCACTTCTAAATTCTTTAGCTAAGTGATTATATATTTTCACCGCCATGGTATAACAAGTTTTGTCGCCTACTCTTAGTCTATTACGCGGGACCACTAGTGGCTTTTGTGCTATTGTCCTCTTTGACATGGCCTTTTCATCTTTTTCAAAAAGCGAGTAATTGTTTCTTACAAATTTGCAGGTTTCAAATATATATAGTGACGGGAGGGTAAGCAGCTTTTGTTTAATAAATACAGGCTTGCAGGAGTCTGTCCACTTAAGGTTGAAAATTAATCTTACACACTTCTTTTGGGCTAAGAATGCTCTCTGGGCATCTGTTGAATTCCCCCAAACAGTTATTCCATCTTAGAACAGAACGAACATGGCTATTGTATACCAATAAGGCTGTTTTAATGTCTGTTAAGTTTTTGATCCTCCTAAGTGCAAATACGAAATTGTTTACTTTCTTACAAACATGATCTACTTGAGCTTTCCAATTGCAATGTTTGTCCATAACTACTCCTAAAATTTTTATATTATTAACTTCTTCTATGTCAATATTATTATATTTTAAACTTAATTTCATTTCATTTCGTAATTTTTTCTGGTTTTTATATGTCAAAAATTGCATAAATTTTGTTTTACTTGTATTTATTTTTAAGTTGTTCCTACCTAGCCAATTTATTAAATCTGTCAATGCTTTATTCGTAACAATTTTACTGTTATCTAGAGTTTTCTCTTTTGTCAACACGGTAGTATCATCTGCGAATAATATGGTGTATTGGTTCGTGGCGTAAGGCAGTTCGTTTATATAAATAACAAACAATAGGGAGCCAAGAACACTTCCTTGTGGTACACCACAGTGGTTAGCCAAGTATAAAAACGTGACAAATATGTCCGATTGCGACAGGTAAATGGTTGACAAACTTGTCAGTGTCAATCGCGTTTCAAAAAGGTCTACAAATTATCAGTTTTAAAATGTCAGTATTTAAGAAAATTGTCAAAACTTTTTGGTCATAGTAATCGACATAACTTTCGTAAATTGCGACAAATATGTCTCAGCATACATTTTGGTTAAAATGATAATTATAGCAGTATGAGGGTAGCAATGTATGTATACAGGTATTATATTTTAATTTTGACTAGCATTCTAGGATTTGCTCGGTATTAGTATTTGCAACAAGTAAAATGGACACGAAAATGATTATTTTGGGCCTTATACACGACAACCGAGAAATATTGTTTGGCAATCACGCCGACGTATTGGTAGAACCAAATATTCTTAATCCCTGTTGCTACTGTTGTCTGTCGATGTTCGCACCATTTCACTGGTAATAAGTAATTAGTTAGTGAGAAGTAGCCGCTGACATTGGGTGAGATCGCCTGTCAGAAATCTTCGACAAGTCTACAAATTTGTCAACTTGTAATTACAATTTTGTGTTTCCTATAACAAATATGTCGAGTTTTCCGCGACAACTTGTCACCTGTCGCCTGTCAGAGGATTTTTTTTATGATACAGAAATATGTCAAAATGTGACAATTTGACATAATTGTAATTTTTCCACCACGACTGATTTATCATTTATCATAGGTAATGTTTATGAAACGAAAAATTGGCAAAATGTCGAATTGTCATCTATCACCTGATGTCATTGTCACGTTTATGAAATATGGCCCAGGTTTGAACTTGTACGCGACGCCCCCGCAAGACGCAAACACGCTGCGGCCGTTGCGTGGCGGGCGTCTACTCAGGCCCCTCACGTATAAATGCATGTGTTTGTCATGAACACTGCACGCCCCCCCCGCCGCAGGCTCGATTCGAGCGGGCACTCTGGACGAACACTTAGTAACTACACTACGGAGGTGCACGGCGGTTTCATTCCTTACGATAATTCGCGCCCGCGTTAAGCCTAGTCAGGAGGCTCGCAATGTGGACGCGGGTAAACATTCATTGAATACAACTTATTGCAAAGTAAAGTTCATTTACCTCATCATTGTGTCATCGCCACTGTCTTCAGTACTACTGTAATCAATTTTGTCCGGAAGGAGCTCTATTTCTTCAAGTGTACTTGTGCTGTCACTGAAATTATCGATGGACACCGGATAGTATAAATATTGAGCAGAACTCGATGAGGAGCAGCTGCTATTTGAAACTGATATCACGCTAGTTACATCCATTATTTCACTTGAGTTTGTAATTAAGGATAGAGATGATTCGCTTTTTGTAATTATTATTGAAGCATAACTGATGGAACAGTCTTGTAAAGTATTAGATGAGCTTCTACAAATATCTTCCGATGATTCTATATTTCGAGAATTTTCAACAAATCTATCAGATTTATCGCTGTAGCTTTCAATGGTTGAGCTTTCAATGGTTGAGCTTACAATGGTTGAGCTTTCAAGTAAGTAATAACTTTGATCACTGTCTATATTGAATGACTTGTCGTTAGTATAACTGTCGTAAGAGCTGCTGGTATGACATGAAGTATCAAGTGCAGAATTCAATTTGTCAGAATTAATGGGACACCTTAGGGAAGCGCATGCACCGAATAAAGATTTTTTTAAATCCTTTGCCTCTAACGAATTATGAAAAGAGGTATCGACTGTGTCAATGGATGTGTTACTACTGTAAATGTCTGTTAGTATTTTATCATATAAAGTTATAATATTATTATGTTTAGGTATTTCTAGGCTATGGTTGCTGATTTGACTGGTAAACGAAGTAACGCCATTCACTCTCCCGATAGTAACTTTAATACCTTCGTTGTCAATAAAGGCTCCAGCTTTCACACCAGGAAGACACTCGTTCGGACAATCGCAAAGAGATGATATGTCTGGAGATGTCACTCTTATCTTGACATAGCTGTGTTTAAATTTAATTTTCTTCTTGTCACAACCGCAGCCACGATCGCAAGTTGTTGTTTTAACTACTTCTTCTAACTCTTCTGTGATACCTGCTGCCATCGACTTCATACGGCGCTTTGATGGCGAAATGCCGATCCTTTTCGTTTTGGTTTTTATCTCTCCTCGCCTTTCCGAAGGCGTTGGTTCAAGTGGCAACCCAGCTTCGGCCCTTACTTTTCCTATTAATGATCTTTCGGAAACCGTTTTGCCTTCAGGCAATGGCAACCCAGCTTTGGCTAATCCTCTTAGTATTCTTTCTTTTTCTCTAGCTGACTTTCCGGCAATAGGTGTAAACAGACCCTCATCTTTAGCCTTGCGGACTAATTCCTTTTCCGAAAATGTTTTTGCTGGTGGGGGCATCCCTAATTCAGTCCTTATTTTCTGTATCATAGCTTTGTCAGAATGAGTTCTACCTTCAGGTAACGGTATTCCGGCTTCGGCTCGACCCCTAATAATTCTTTCTTTTTGAGATTGTGTTTTTCCTTCCAAGGGAGTAAGTAACCCAGCTAATCTTAGCGAAAGTTTTCCCTTTTCCGCTTTAATTCTATTTATCATAGCCCTTTCAGAAGATGTTCTACCTTCTGGTAGTGGTATTCCAGCCACAAGCATGCCTTTCACAATTCGTTCCTTCTCAGACGGTGTTTTATCGTCTAGAGGTGTTACGATACCAGCAGCTTCAGCTTTGTGCATCCTTATTTTTTCTGATCGCGTTACTGGTTCAGGTGGAAGACCAAGTTCTTTGCGAACTTTTTTCGCTATCTTCATCTCTGACTCTGTTTGGGATTCAGGGAGGGGTAAGCCTTCCTTTAATAAACCTCTTAATATTCTCTCTTTCTCCTTTGGTGGCTTTCCTGTCAATGGTGTTAACAAACCAGCTTCCCTTGCCTTTTGTAATTTTTCAGCGGTGACTTTGGACGGCACTATTCTCTCGACAGGAGGCTCTCCAGCAGTGATTTTTTTTACTATTTCCTTTTCAGATGGTGTTGTACCTTTTGGCAACGGGACACCCGCCGCCATTCTGTCTCGAAGAATCTTTTCTTTGGCTGAATGTGTTTTACCTTCTAAAGGAGTAAGCAATCCTGCATCTTTTGCTCTTTTCAATCTTTCTGATAGAGTTGGCGATACGTAACCCGTGTCTGCTTTAATTTTCTGTATTAAAGCTCTTTCAGATGGTGTTCTCCCTGTTGGTAACGGCAGACCTGCCGCCACTCTTCCCCGGAGTATTTTTTCTTTCTGTGAATGAGATTTACCTTCCAAAGGAGTCAAAAGACCAGCTCTTTTGGCTTTTCTCATTTTTTGCGATGAGGTTCTTTCACGTACTCCTAACTCGGCCTTTATTTCTTTTATCAATGCTCTTTCAGAGACAGTTTTTCCTCGTGGCAATGGCAGGCCAGACTCAGCAAGGCCTTTCAAGATTTTTTCTTTTTCTTCACGAGTTTTTCCTTCGAGGGGTGTTAACAAACCAGCAGCTTTTGCCTTTTTTATTTTTCTTGTAGTAATTGACAACGCTGCTGCTTTACTTACTGCTTTGCCAGCTTTCACTTTAGCTATAAGAGCTTTCTCTGACGACGTTCGGCCTTCAGGCAATGGTATGCCTCTATCATGTAAACCTTGTAAAATTCTTTGTTTTTCTTCTGATGATTTACCTTCCAAAGGCTTTAGTAATCCGGCATCTGCAGCTTTAGCGTATTTCTTTTTCATGGATAAAGTTTTAGGTTCCGGAGGAAGGCCAAGCTCACCGCGAACCTTTTTAATGAGCTTTTTCTGAGAGGCAGTCCGCCCTTCAGGCAGTGGCAGACCCTGCATTGCTAATCCTTTCAAAACCATTTCTTGATGATCCGGAGATTTTCCTTCTATAGGCGTCAGAAATCCAGCGGCTTCTGCTTTGCGTAATCTTTCAGTTGGCGTTACAGATGGTGCACGTGACCCCACTTTGATTTTAGCGATGAGCTCTTTCTCAGATGCAGTTCTTCCTTCCGGCAATGGGATACCTCTGTCATGTAATCCTTGTAATATCCGCTCTTTTTCTCTCGGTGATCTACCTTCCAAAGGTTGTAGTAATCCAGCATCCGCAGCTTTAGCGTACTTCGCTTTCATCGTTGCAGTTTTAGGTTCCGGAGGAAGGCCAAGGTCGGCGCGAACCTTATCAATAAGTTTTTTCTCCGAGTAAGTTTTTCCTTCAGGAAGAGGTAGTCCATGCATAGCCAATCCTTTAATTATCCTTTCTTGTTGTTCTGGTGATTTCCCTTCGAGTGGCGTAAGTAATCCTGCAGCTTTTGCTTTATATATTCTTTCTGACGGCGTCACAGACGGCGCACGTACACCTGCTTTTACTTGAGCTATAAGAGCTCTTTCAGATGCAGTTCTTCCTTCTGGCAACGGGATACCTCTGTCATGTAATCCTTGTAATATCCGCTCTTTTTCTCTCGGTGATCTACCTTCCAAGGGTTGTAGTAATCCAGCATCCGCAGCTTTGGCGTACTTCTCTTTCATCGTTGCAGTTTTAGGTTCGGGAGGAAGGCCAAGGTCGGCGCGAACCTTATCAATAAGTTTTTTCTCCGAGTAAGTTTTTCCTTCAGGAAGAGGTAGTCCATGCATAGCCAATCCTTTAATTATCCTTTCTTGTTGTTCAGGTGATTTCCCTTCGAGTGGCGTAAGTAATCCTGCAGCTTTTGCTTTATATATTCTTTCTGACGGCGTCCTAGACGGCGCACGTTCACCTGCTTTTACTTGAGCTATAAGAGCTCTTTCAGATGCAGTTCTTCCTTCTGGCAACGGGATACCTCTGTCATGTAATCCTTGTAATATCCGCTCTTTTTCTCTCGGTGATCTACCTTCCAAGGGTTGTAGTAATCCAGCATCCGCAGCTTTGGCGTACTTCTCTTTCATCGTTGCAGTTTTAGGTTCCGGAGGAAGGCCAAGGTCGGCGCGAACCTTATCAATAAGTTTTTTCTCCGAGTAAGTTTTTCCTTCAGGAAGAGGTAGTCCATGCATAGCCAATCCTTTAATTATCCTTTCTTGTTGTTCTGGTGATTTCCCTTCGAGTGGCGTAAGTAATCCTGCAGCTTTTGCTTTATATATTCTTTCTGACGGCGTCACAGACGGCGCACGTACACCTGCTTTTACTTGAGCTATAAGAGCTCTTTCAGATGCAGTTCTTCCTTCTGGCAACGGGATACCTCTGTCATGTAATCCTTGTAATATCCGCTCTTTTTCTCTCGGTGATCTACCTTCCAAGGGTTGTAGTAATCCAGCATCCGCAGCTTTGGCGTACTTCTCTTTCATCGTTGCAGTTTTAGGTTCCGGAGGAAGGCCAAGGTCGGCGCGAACCTTATCAATAAGTTTTTTCTCCGAGTAAGTTTTTCCTTCAGGAAGAGGTAGTCCATGCATAGCCAATCCTTTAATTATCCTTTCTTGTTGTTCTGGTGATTTCCCTTCGAGTGGCGTAAGTAATCCTGCAGCTTTTGCTTTATATATTCTTTCTGACGGCGTCACAGACGGCGCACGTACACCTGCTTTTACTTGAGCTATAAGAGCTCTTTCAGATGCAGTTCTTCCTTCTGGCAACGGGATACCTCTGTCATGTAATCCTTGTAATATCCGTTCTTTTTCTCTCGGTGATCTACCTTCCAAGGGTCGAAGTAATCCAGCATCAGCAGCTTTGGCGTACTTCTCTTTCATCGTTGCAGTTTTAGGTTCTGGAGGAAGGCCAAGGTCGGCGCGAACCTTATCTATAAGTTTTTTCTCCGAGTAAGTTTTTCCTTCAGGAAGAGGTAGTCCATGCATAGCCATTCCTTTAATTATCCTTTCTTTTTGTTCTGGAGATTTCCCTTCGAGTGGCGTAAGCAATCCTGCGGCTTTTGCTTTATAAATTCTTTCTGACGGCGTCACAGACGGCGCACGTACACCTGCTTTTATTTGAGCTATAAGAGCTCTTTCAGATGCAGTTCTTCCTTCTGGCAACGGGATACCTCTGTCATGTAATCCTTGTAATATCCGCTCTTTTTCTCTCGGTGATCTACCTTCCAAGGGTTGTAGTAATCCAGCATCCGCAGCTTTGGCGTACTTCTCTTTCATCGTTGCAGTTTGAGGATGCGGCGGAAGGCCAAGGTCTGCACGTACCTTGTCCATTATTCTTTTCTGTGAAGAGGTTTTCGGTTCAGGAAGTGGCAGTCTCTCCATAGCTAATCCTTTCATTATTCTTTCTTTTTCCGAGTCAGTTTTTCCTTCCAAAGGTGAAAGTAATCCTGCAGCCTCTGCTCTGCGTACTTTCTCAGATGCACGTTCCATTGCTTTTACTCTGGCTATAAGAGCTCTTTCTGATTCTGTTCGTCCTTCAGGCAATGGGATACCTCTGTCATGCAAACCTTGTATTATCCGTTCTTTTTCTCTCGGTGATTTACCTTCAAGTGGCTGCAGTATTCCAGCATCTGCAGCTTGGGCGTATTTTTCTTTCATGGACGCAGTTTTAGCTTCCGGTGGTAGGCCTAAGTCAGCGCGAACCTTGGCAATTAGATTCTTCTCAGAGGAACTTTTTCCTTCAGGAAGAAGAAGTCCCTGCATAGCTAATCCTTTCAATATCTTTTCTTGTTGTCTAGCAGTTTTCCCACTTAAGGGTGTAAGCAGTCCTGCAGCTTTTGCTTTGCGTAGTCTTTCAGTAGGCGTAACGGATGGTGGACTTGGTCCCAATTTTATTTTAGCCACGAGAGCTCTCTCAGATGCCGTTCGTCCTTCAGGCAATGGGATACCTCTGTTATGCAAACCTTGTAAAATTCTTTCTTTTTCTCTTTGTGATTTACCTTCCAGGGGCTGCATTAATCCGGCATCCGCAGCTTTAGCGTATTTATCTTTCATCGATGCAGTTTTAGGTTCGGGAGGAAGTCCAAGGTCAGCACGTACTTTTTCACTGAGCTTTTTCTCTGATGAAGTTCGAGCTTCCGGAAGAGGCAATCCTTCCATTGCTAATCCTCTCATTATTTTTTCTTTTTCTGAACGAGTTTTTCCTTCCAAAGGCGTAAGCAGCCCTGCAGCTTTTGCTCTACGAAGTTTCTCAGATGGTGCAGCAACGCCCGTTTTTACTTTAGCTATAAGAGCTTTTTCCGATGTCGTTCGTCCTTCAGGCAATGGAATGCCTCTATCATGCAAGCCTTGTAATATACGTTCTTTTTGTTTTGGTGATTTACCTTCCAGAGGTTGCAAAAACCCAGCATCTGCAGCTTCAGCGTACTTTTCTCTCATGGAGTCAGTTCTTGGTTCTGGGGGTAGGCCGAGATCAGCGCGTACTTTTTCAGCGAGCTTTTTCTCAGATGATGTTCGAGCTTCCGGAAGAGGCAATCCTTCCATTGCTAATCCTCTCATTATTTTTTCTTTTTCTAAACGAGTTTTTCCTTCCAAAGGCGTTAGCAGCCCTGCAGCTTTTGCTCTACGCAGTTTCTCAGATGGTGCAGGGACTCCCATTTTAACTTTAGCTATTAGAGCTTTTTCCGATGCTGTTCGTCCTTCAGGCAATGGGATACCTCTGACATGCAAACCTTGTAATATCCGTTCTTTTTGATTTGGTGATTTACCTTCCAGAGGTTGCAAAAACCCAGCATCTGCAGCTTCAGCGTACTTTTCTCTCATGGAGTCTGTTCTTGGTTCTGGGGGTAGGCCGAGATCAGCGCGAACTTTTTCAACGAGCTTTTTCTCTGATGAGGTTCGAGCTTCCGGAAGAGGCAATCCTTCCATTGCTAATCCTCTCATTATTTTCTCTTTTTCTGATCGAGTTTTTCCTTCCAAAGGCGTTAGAAGCCCTGCAGCTTTTGCTTTACGCAGTTTTTCAGATGGTGCAGGAACCCCCATTTTCACTTTATCTATAAGTGCTCTTTCCGATGCTGTTCGTCCTTCAGGCAATGGGATACCTCTGTCATGCAAACCTTGTAATATGCGTTCTTTTTGTTTCCGTGATTTACCTTCCAGAGGTTGCAAAAACCCAGCATCTGCAGCTTCAGCGTACTTTTCCCTCATGGAGTCTGTTCTTGGTTCTGGGGGTAGGCCGAGATCAGCGCGAACTTTTTCACTGAGCTTTTTCTCTGATGAGGTTCGAGCTTCCGGAAGAGGCAATCCTTCCATTGCTAATCCTCTCATAATTTTTTCTTTTTCTGATCGAGTTTTTCCTTCCAAAGGCGTTAGAAGCCCTGCAGCTTTTGCTTTACGCAGTTTTTCAGATGGTGCAGGAACCCCCATTATCACTTTATCTATAAGTGCTCTTTCCGATGCTGTTCGTCCTTCAGGCAATGGGATACCTCTGTCATGCAAACCTTGTAATATGCGTTCTTTTTGTTTCCGTGATTTACCTTCCAGAGGTAGCAAAAACCCAGCATCTGCAGCTTCAGCGTACTTTTCTCTCATGGAGTCAGTTCTTGGTTCTGGGGGTAGGCCGAGGTCAGTGCGAACTTTTGCCCCGAGCTTTTTCTCTGATGAGGTTCGAGCTTCCGGAAGAGGCAATCCTTCCATTGCTAATCCTCTCATTATTTTTTCTTTTTCTAAACGAGTTTTTCCTTCCAAAGGCGTAAGAAGCCCTGCAGCTTTTGCTTTACGCAGTTTTTCAGATGGTGCAGGAACCCCCATTTTCACTTTATCTATAAGTGCTCTTTCCGATGCTGTTCGTCCTTCAGGCAATGGGATACCTCTGTCATGCAAACCTTGCAATATCCGTTCTTTTTGTTTGTGTGATTTACCTTCAAGAGGTTGCAAAACTCCAGCATCTGCGGCTTTAGCGTACTTTTCTCTCATGGAGTCAGTTCTTGGTTCTGGGGGTAGGCCGAGTTCAGCGCGTACTTTCTCAACGAGCTTTTTTTCAGATGAGGTTCGAGCTTCCGGAAGAGGCAATCCTTCCATTGCTAATCCTCTCATTATTTTTTCTTTTTCTGAACGAGTTTTACCTTCCAAAGGCGTTAGTAGCCCTGCAGCTTTTGCTTTACGCAGTTTCTCAGATGGTGCAGAAACGCCCATTTTTACTTTATCTATAAGTGCTCTTTCCGATGCTGTTCGTCCTTCGGGTAATGGGATACCTCTGTCATGCAAACCTTGTAATATACGTTCTTTTTGTTTGTGTGATTTACCTTCCAGAGGTTGCAAAAACCCAGCATCTGCCGCTTCAGCGTACTTTTCTCTCATGGAGTCTGTTCTTGGTTCTGGGGGTAGGCCGAGATCAGCGCGTACTTTTTCACTGAGCTTTTTCTCTGATGAAGTTCGAGCTTCTGGAAGAGGCAATCCTTCCATTGCTAATCCTCTCATAATTTTTTCTTTTTCTGAACGAGTTTTTCCTTCTAAAGGCGTTAGTAGCCCCGCAGCTTTTGCTTTACGCAGTTTCTCAGATGGTGCAGAAACGCCCATTTTTACTTTATTTATAAGTGCTCTTTCTGATGCTGTTCTTCCTTCGGGTAATGGGATACCTCTGTCATGCAAACCTTGCAATATCCGTTCTTTTTGTTTCGGTGATTTACCTTCCAGAGGTTGCAAAAACCCAGCATCTGCAGCTTCAGCGTACTTCTCTCTCATGGAGTCGGTTCTTGGTTCTGGGGGTAGGCCGAGATCAGCGCGTACTTTTTCACCGAGCTTTTTCTCCGATGAGGTTCGTGCTTCCGGAAGAGGCAATCCTTCCATTGCTAATCCTCTCATTATTTTTTCTTTTTCTGAACGAGTTTTTCCTTCCAAAGGCGTTAGTAGCCCTGCAGCTTTTGCTTTACGCAGTTTCTCAGATGGTGCAGAAACGCCCATTTTTACTTTATTTATAAGTGCTCTCTCCGATGCTGTTCGTCCTTCGGGTAACGGGATACCTCTGTCATGCAAACCTTGTAATATACGTTCTTTTTGTTTGTGTGATTTACCTTCCAGAGGTTGCAAAAACCCAGCATCTGCAGCTTCAGCGTACTTTTCTCTCATGGAGTCTGTTCTTGGTTCTGGGGGTAGGCCGAGATCAGCGCGTATTTTTTCACCGAGCTTTTTCTCCGATGAGGTTCGTGCTTCCGGAAGAGGTAATCCTTCCATCGCTAATCCTCTCATTATTTTTTCTTTTTCTGAACGAGTTTTTCCTTCCAAAGGCGTTAGCAGCCCTGCAGCTTTTGCTCTACGCAGTTTCTCAGATGGTGCAGGGACGCCCATTTTAACTTTAGCTATTAGAGCTTTTTCCGATGTTGTTCTTCCTTCAGGCAATGGGATACCTCTGTCATGCAAACCTTGTAATATCCGTTCTTTTTGTTTCGGTGATTTACCTTCCAGAGGTTGCAAAAACCCAGCATCTGCAGCTTCAGCGTACTTCTCTCTCATGGAGTCGGTTCTTGGTTCTGGGGGTAGGCCGAGATCAGCGCGTACTTTTTCACCGAGCTTTTTCTCCGATGAGGTTCGTGCTTCCGGAAGAGGCAATCCTTCCATTGCTAATCCTCTCATTATTTTTTCTTTTTCTGAACGAGTTTTTCCTTCCAAAGGCGTTAGTAGCCCTGCAGCTTTTGCTTTACGCAGTTTCTCAGATGGTGCAGAAACGCCCATTTTTACTTTATTTATAAGTGCTCTCTCCGATGCTGTTCGTCCTTCGGGTAACGGGATACCTCTGTCATGCAAACCTTGTAATATACGTTCTTTTTGTTTGTGTGATTTACCTTCCAGAGGTTGCAAAAACCCAGCATCTGCAGCTTCAGCGTACTTTTCTCTCATGGAGTCTGTTCTTGGTTCTGGGGGTAGGCCGAGATCAGCGCGTATTTTTTCACCGAGCTTTTTCTCCGATGAGGTTCGTGCTTCCGGAAGAGGTAATCCTTCCATCGCTAATCCTCTCATTATTTTTTCTTTTTCTGAACGAGTTTTTCCTTCCAAAGGCGTTAGCAGCCCTGCAGCTTTTGCTCTACGCAGTTTCTCAGATGGCGCAGGGACGCCCATTTTAACTTTAGCTATTAGAGCTTTTTCCGATGTTGTTCTTCCTTCAGGCAATGGGATGCCTCTGTCATGCAAACCTTGTAATATCCGTTCTTTTTGTTTCGGTGATTTACCTTCCAGAGGTTGCAAAAACCCAGCATCTGCAGCTTCAGCGTACTTTTCTCTCATGGAGTCAGTTCTGGGTTCTGGGGGTAGGCCGAGATCAGCGCGTACTTTTTCACCGAGCTTTTTCTCAGATGATGTTCGAGCTTCCGGAAGGGGCAATCCTTCCATTGCTAATCCTCTCATTATTTTTTCTTTTTCTAAACGAGTTTTTCCTTCCAAAGGCGTAAGCAGCCCTGCAGCTTTTGCTCTACGCAGTTTCTCTGATGGTGCAGGGAGTCCCATTTTTACTTTAGCTATTAGAGCTTTTTCCGATGCTGTTCGTCCTTCAGGCAATGGGATACCTCTGACATGCAAACCTTGTAATATCCGTTCTTTTTGTTTCGGTGATTTACCTTCCAGAGGTTGCAAAAACCCAGCATCTGCAGCTTCAGTGTACTTTTGTCTCATGGAGTTAGTTCTGGGTTCTGGGGGTAGGCCGAGATCAGCGCGTACTTTTTCAACGAGCTTTTTCTCTGATGAGGTTCGAGCTTCCGGAAGAGGCAATCCTTCCATTGCTAATCCTCTCATTATTTTTTCTCTTTCTAAACGAGTTTTTCCTTCCAAAGGCGTTAGCAGCCCTGCAGCTTTTGCTCTACGCAGTTTCTCAGATGGTGCAGGGACTCCCATTTTAACTTTAGCTATTAGAGCTTTTTCCGATATTGTTCGTCCTTCAGGCAATGGGATACCTCGGTCATGCAAACCTTGTAATATACGTTCTTTTTGTGTGGGTGATTTACCTTCCAGAGGTTGCAAAAACCCAGCATCTGCAGCTTCAGCGTACTTTTCTCTCATGGAGTCTGTTCTTGGTTCTGGGGGTAGGCCGAGATCAGCGCGTACTTTTTCACTGAGCTTTTTCTCTGATGAAGTTCGAGCTTCCGGAAGAGGCAATCCTTCCATTGCTAAGCCTCTCATTATTTTTTCTTTTTCTGAACGAGTTTTTCCTTCCAAAGGCGTTAGCAACCCAGCAGCTTTTGCTCTACGAAGTTTCTCAGATGGTGCAGCAACGCCCATTTTCACTTTATCTATAAGTGCTCTTTCTGATGCTGATCGTCCTTCAGGCAATGGGATACCTCTGTCATGCAAACCTTGTAATATGCGTTCTTTTTGTTTCCGTGATTTACCTTCCAGAGGTAGCAAAAACCCAGCATCTGCAGCTTCAGCGTACTTTTCTCTCATGGAGTCTGTTCTTGGTTCTGGGGGTAGGCCGAGATCAGCGCGAACTTTTGCCCCGAGCTTTTTCTCTGATGAGGTTCGAGCTTCCGGAAGAGGCAATCCTTCCATTGCTAATCCTCTCATTATTTTTTCTTTTTCGGCACGAGTTTTTCCTTCTAAAGGCGTTAGAAGCCCTGCAGCTTTTGCTTTACGCAGTTTTTCAGATGGTGCAGGAACCCCCATTTTCACTTTATCTATAAGTGCTCTTTCCGATGCTGTTCGGCCTTCAGGCAATGGGATACCTCTGTCATGCAAACCTTGCAATATCCGTTCTTTTTGTTTGTGTGATTTACCTTCAAGAGGTTGCAAAAATCCAGCATCAGCAGCTTTAGCGTACTTTTCTCTCATGGAGTCAGTTCTTGGTTCTGGGGGTAGGCCGAGATCAGCGCGAACTTTTTCACTGAGCTTTTTCTCTGATGAGGTTCGAGCTTCCGGAAGAGGCAATCCTTCCATTGCTAATCCTCTCATAATTTTTTCTTTTTCTGAACGAGTTTTTCCTTCCAAAGGCGTTAGAAGCCCTGCAGCTTTTGCTTTACGCAGTTTCTCAGATGGTGCAGAAACGCCCATTTTTACTTTATTTATAAGTGCTCTTTCCGATGCTGTTCGTCCTTCGGGTAATGGGATACCTCTGTCATGCAAACCTTGTAATATACTTTCTTTTTGTTTCGGTGATTTACCTTCCAGAGGTTGCAAAAACCCAGCATCTGCAGCTTCAGCGTACTTTTCTCTCATGGAGTCTGTTCTTGGTTCTGGGGGTAGGCCGAGATCAGCGCGTACTTTTTCACTGAGCTTTTTCTCTGATGAGGTTCGAGCTTCCGGAAGAGGCAATCCTTCCATTGCTAATCCTCTCATTATTTTCTCTTTTTCTGAACGAGTTTTTCCTTCCAAAGGCGTTAGAAGCCCTGCAGCTTTTGCTTTACGCAGTTTTTCAGATGGTGCAGGAACCCCCATTTTCACTTTATCTATAAGTGCTCTTTCCGATGCTGATCGTCCTTCAGGCAATGGGATACCTCTGTCATGCAAACCTTGTAATATGCGTTCTTTTTGTTTCCGTGATTTACCTTCCAGAGGTAGCAAAAACCCAGCATCTGCAGCTTCAGCGTACTTTTCTCTCATGGAGTCTGTTCTTGGTTCTGGGGGTAGGCCGAGATCAGCGCGAACTTTTGCCCCGAGCTTTTTCTCTGATGAGGTTCGAGCTTCCGGAAGAGGCAATCCTTCCATTGCTAATCCTCTCATTATTTTTTCTTTTTCTGCACGAGTTTTTCCTTCTAAAGGCGTTAGAAGCCCTGCAGCTTTTGCTTTACGCAGTTTTTCAGATGGTGCAGGAACCCCCATTTTCACTTTATCTATAAGTGCTCTTTCCGATGCTGTTCGTCCTTCAGGCAATGGGATACCTCTGTCATGCAAACCTTGCAATATCCGTTCTTTTTGTTTGTGTGATTTACCTTCCAGAGGTTGCAAAAACCCAGCATCTGCCGCTTCAGCGTACTTTTCTCTCATGGAGTCTGTTCTTGGTTCCGGGGGTAAGCCGAGATCAGCGCGTACTTTTTCACCGAGCTTTTTCTCTGATGAGGTTCGTGCTTCCGGAAGAGGCAAGCCTTCCATTGCTAATCCTCTCATTATTTTTTCTTTTTCGGAACGAGTTTTACCTTGTAAAGGCGTTAGCAGCCCTGCAGCTTTTGCTCTACGCAGTTTCTCAGATGGTGCAGGGACTCCCATTTTAACTTTAGCTATTAGAGCTTTTTCCGATGTCGTTCGTCCTTCAGGCAATGGGATACCTCTGTCATGCAAACCTCGTAATATCCGTTCTTTTTGTTTTGGTGATTTACCTTCCAGAGGTTGCAAAAACCCAGCATCTGCCGCTTCAGCGTACTTTTCTCTCATGGAGTCTGTTCTTGGTTCCGGGGGTAAGCCGAGATCAGCGCGTACTTTTTCACCGAGCTTTTTCTCTGATGAGGTTCGTGCTTCCGGAAGAGGCAAGCCTTCCATTGCTAATCCTCTCATTATTTTTTCTTTTTCGGAACGAGTTTTACCTTGTAAAGGCGTTAGCAGCCCTGCAGCTTTTGCTCTACGCAGTTTCTCAGACGGTGCAGGGACTCCCATTTTAACTTTAGCTATTAGAGCTTTTTCCGATGTCGTTCGTCCTTCAGGCAATGGGATACCTCTGTCATGCAAACCTCGTAATATCCGTTCTTTTTGTTTTGGTGATTTACCTTCCAGAGGTTGCAAAAACCCAGCATCTGCCGCTTCAGCGTACTTTTCTCTCATGGAGTCTGTTCTTGGTTCTGGGGGTAGGCCGAGATCAGCGCGAACTTTTTCACTGAGTTTTTTCTCTGATGAGGTTCGAGCTTCCGGAAGAGGCAATCCTTCCATTGCTAATCCTCTCATAATTTTTTCTTTTTCTGAACGAGTTTTTCCTTCCAAAGGCGTTAGAAGCCCTGCAGCTTTTGCTTTACGCAGTTTCTCAGATGGTGCAGAAACGCCCATTTTTACTTTATTTATAAGTGCTCTTTCCGATGCTGTTCGTCCTTCGGGTAATGGGATACCTCTGTCATGCAAACCTTGTAATATCCGTTCTTTTTGTTTGTGTGATTTACCTTCCAGAGGTTGCAAAAACCCAGCATCTGCAGCTTCAGCGTACTTTTCTCTCATGGAGTCTGTTCTTGGTTCTGGGGGTAGGCCGAGATCAGCGCGAACTTTTTCACTGAGCTTTTTCTCTGATGAGGTTCGAGCTTCCGGAAGAGGCAATCCTTCCATTGCTAATCCTCTCATTATTTTCTCTTTTTCTGATCGAGTTTTTCCTTCCAAAGGCGTTAGAAGCCCTGCAGCTTTTGCTTTACGCAGTTTTTCAGATGGTGCAGGAACCCCCATTATCACTTTATCTATAAGTGCTCTTTCCGATGCTGTTCGTCCTTCAGGCAATGGGATACCTCTGTCATGCAAACCTTGTAATATGCGTTCTTTTTGTTTCCGTGATTTACCTTCCAGAGGTAGCAAAAACCCAGCATCTGCAGCTTCAGCGTACTTTTCTCTCATGGAGTCAGTTCTTGGTTCTGGGGGTAGGCCGAGGTCAGTGCGAACTTTTGCCCCGAGCTTTTTCTCTGATGAGGTTCGAGCTTCCGGAAGAGGCAATCCTTCCATTGCTAATCCTCTCATTATTTTTTCTTTTTCTAAACGAGTTTTTCCTTCCAAAGGCGTAAGAAGCCCTGCAGCTTTTGCTTTACGCAGTTTTTCAGATGGTGCAGGAACCCCCATTTTCACTTTATCTATAAGTGCTCTTTCCGATGCTGATCGTCCTTCAGGCAATGGGATACCTCTGTCATGCAAACCTCGTAATATCCGTTCTTTTTGTTTTGGTGATTTACCTTCCAGAGGTTGCAAAAACCCAGCATCTGCCGCTTCAGCGTACTTTTCTCTCATGGAGTCTGTTCTTGGTTCTGGGGGTAGGCCGAGATCAGCGCGAACTTTTTCACTGAGTTTTTTCTCTGATGAGGTTCGAGCTTCCGGAAGAGGCAATCCTTCCATTGCTAATCCTCTCATTATTTTTTCTTTTTCCGACCGAGTTTTTCCTTCCAAAGGCGTCAGTAGCCCTGCAGCTTTTGCTCTACGGAGTTTCTCTGATGGTGCAGGGGCTCCCATTTTTACTTTAGCTATAAGAGCTTTTTCCGATGCTGTTCGTCCTTCAGGCAATGGAATACCTCTGTCATGCAAACCTTGTAATATCCGTTCTTTTTGTTTCGGTGATTTACCTTCCAGAGGTTGCAAAAACCCAGCATCTGCCGCTTCAGCGTACTTTTCTCTCATGGAGTCTGTTCTTGGTTCTGGGGGTAGGCCGAGATCAGCGCGAACTCTTTCACTGAGTTTTTTCTCTGATGAGGTTCGAGCTTCCGGAAGAGGCAATCCTTCCATTGCTAATCCTCTCATTATTTTTTCTTTTTCTGAACGAGTTTTTCCTTCCAATGGCGTAAGTAGCCCCGCAGCTTTTGCTCTACGCAGTTTCTCTGATGGTGCAGGGACTCCCATTTTTACTTTAGCTATAAGAGCTTTTTCCGATGTTGTTCTTCCTTCAGGCAATGGGATACCTCTGTCATGCAAACCTTGTAATATCCGTTCTTTTTGTTTCGGTGATTTACCTTCCAGAGGTTGCAAAAATCCAGCATCTGCAGCTCGAGCATGCCTTGCTTTCATAGATGCAGTTTTAGGCTCCGGTGGAAGACCAAGATCCGTACGGATCTTATTAATAAGTTTTTCCTCAGAAGCAGTTCTTCCTTCAGGAAGAGGCAGTCCTTGCATAGCTAATCCCTTAAGTATATTTTCTTGTTGTTTAGTAGATTTCCCCGCTAAGGGTGTTATTAGTCCTGCAGCTTTTGCTTTAAGAAATCTTTCGGATGGTGTAACAGATGGTGGAGAGGGACCCAACTTTACTTTAGCTATGAGAGCTCTCTCAGATTTTGTTCGTCCTTCAGGCAATGGTATACCTCTGTCATGCAAACCTTGTAAAATCCGTTCTTTTTCGTTTGAGGTCTTTCCTTCCAAAGGTTGCAGCAAACCGGTATCCGCAGCTTTAGCGTACTTTTCTCTCATAACTGCAGTTTTAGGCTCCGGGGGTAGGCCAAGGTCGTAACGTACCTTATCCATTATCTTTCTCTCCGAAACAGTTTGCGCTTCTGGAAGAGGTAGTCCTTCCATTGCTAATCTTTTCATTATTCTTTCTTTTTCTGCCCGAGTTTTTCCTTTCAACGGCGTCAGTAGCCCTGCAGCTTCTGCTCTTCGCACTTTCTCAGATGTACGTTCTCCTGCTTTTACTTTAGCTACAAGAGCTCGTTCTGATGCTGTCCGTCCTTCCGGCAACGGAATACGTCTGTCATGCAAACCTTGCAATATACGTTCTTTTTCTCTGTGTGTTTTACCTTCAAGTGGCTGCAGTAATCCAGCATCTGCAGCTTGAGCATGCCTCTCTCTCATAGATGCAGTCTTAGGTTCAGGAGGAAGGCCCAAGTCAGCCCGGACCTTGCTAATAAGTTTTTCTTCAGAAGCAGTTCTCCCTTCAGGAAGAGGCAGTCCTTGCATAGCTAATCCCTTAAGTATTTTTTCTTGTTGTCTAGGCGATTTCCCCGCTAAGGGAGTAATTAGTCCTGCAGCTTTTGCTTTACGTAATCGTTCAGATGGCGTGACAGACGGTGAAGTTGGACCCAACCTTACTTTAGCTATAATCGCTCTCTCAGATGCAGTTCTTCCCTCTGGCAATGGGATACCTCTATCATGTAATCCTTGTAATATCCGTTCTTTGTCTCCTGGTGATTTACCTTCTAAGGGCAGAAGTAATCCAGCATCTGCCGCTTTAGCGTATTTTTCTTTCATGGCTGCAGATTTTGGTTCTGGCGGTAGGCCAAAGTCAGCGCGTACTTTATCAGCTAGCTTTTGCTCTGAAGCAGTTTGAGCTTCAGGAAGAAGAAATCCTTCCATTGCTAATCCTCTCATTATTCTTTCTTTTTCTGAGTGAGTTTTTCCTTCCAAAGGTGTTAGTAGCCCTGCAGCTTTTGCTCTACGCAGTTTCTCAGATGGAAGACGTACAACTGCTTTGACTTGATCTATAAGAGCTCTTTCAGATGCGGTTCGTCCTTCGGGCAATGGGATTCCTCTATCACGCAAACCTTGTAATATCCGTTTTTTTTCTTGCGGTGATTTACCCTCTAAAGGCTGGAGCAATCCAGCATCTGCCGCTTTAACGTATTTTTCTTTCATCGTTGCAGTTTTAGGTTCCGGCGGAAGTCCAAGGTCAACGCGAATCTTATCAATAAGTTTTTTCTCCGAGTAGGTTTTTCCTTCAGGTAGAGGTAGTCCATGCATAGCCAATCCTCTAATTATCCTTTCTTGCTGTTCAGGAGATTTCCCTTCAAGTGGCGTAACTAATCCTGCAGCTTTCGCTTTAAACATTCTCTCCGACGGCGTCACAGATGGCGCAAATACACCTGCTTTTACTTGAGCTATAAGAGCTCTTTCAGATGCAGTTCTTCCTTCTGGCAACGGGATACCTCTGTCATGTAATCCTTGTAATATCCGCTCTTTTTCTCTCCTTGTTCTACCTTCTAAGGGTAGCAGTAATCCAGCATCCGCAGCTTTAGCGTACTTCTCTTTCATCGTTGCAGTTTTAGGTTCCGGAGGAAGGCCAAGCTCGGCGCGAACCTTATCAATAAGTTTTTTCTCCGAGTAAGTTTTTCCTTCAGGTAGAGGTAAACCATGCATAGCCAATCCTTTAATTATCCTTTCTTGCTGTTCAGGAGATTTCCCTTCAAGTGGCGTAACTAATCCTGCAGCTTTCGCTTTAAACATTCTCTCCGACGGCGTCACAGATGGCGCAAATACACCTGCTTTTACTTGAGCTATAAGAGCTCTTTCAGATGCAGTTCTTCCTTCTGGCAACGGGATACCTCTGTCATGTAACCCTTGTAATATCCGCGCTTTTTCTCTCCGTGATCTACCTTCTAAGGGTAGCAGTAATCCAGCATCCGCAGCTTTAGCGTACTTGTCTTTCATCATTGTTGTTTTAGGTTCCGGAGGAAGGCCAAGGTCAGCGCGTACCTTATCAATAAGTTTTTTCTCTGAGTAAGTTTTTCCTTCAGGAAGAGGTAGTCCATGCATAGCCAATCCTTTAATTATCCTTTCTTGCTGTTCAGGAGATTTCCCTTCGAGTGGCGTAAGTAATCCTGCAGCTTTTGCTTTATATATCCTCTCTGAAGGCGTCACAGACGGCGCACGTAGACCTGCTTTTACTTGAGCTATAAGAGCTCTTTCAGAAGCAGTTCTTCCCTCGGGCAACGGGATACCTCTATCATGTAATCCTTGTAATATTCGCTCTTTTTCTCTAGGTGATCTTCCTTCCAAGGGTTGCAGAAATCCAGCATCCGCAGCTTTAGCGTACTTCGCTTTCATCGTTGCAGTTTTAGGTTCCGGGGGAAGGCCAAGGTCGGCGCGAATCTTATCAATAAGTTTTTTCTCCGAGTAGGTTTTTCCTTCAGGAAGAGGTAGTCCATGCATAGCCATTCCTTTTATTATCCTTTCTTGTTGCTCTGGAGATTTCCCTTCGAGAGGTGTAAGAAATCCAGCAGCTTTTGCTTTATATATTCTTTCCGACGGCGTCACAGACGGCACTCGTACACCTGCTTTTACTTGAGCTATAAGAGCTCTTTCAGATGCAGTTCTTCCTGCTGGCAACGGGATACCTCTGTCATGTAATCCTTGTAATATTCGCTCTTTTTCTCTAGGTGATCTTCCTTCCAAGGGTTGCAGAAATCCAGCATCCGCAGCTTTAGCGTACTTCGCTTTCATCGTTGCAGTTTTAGGTTCCGGGGGAAGGCCAAGGTCGGCGCGAATCTTATCAATAAGTTTTTTTTCCGAGTAGGTTTTTCCTTCAGGTAGAGGTAGTCCATGCATAGCCAATCCTCTAATTATCCTTTCTTGCTGTTCAGGAGATTTCCCTTCAAGTGGCGTAACTAATCCTGCAGCTTTCGCTTTAAACATTCTCTCCGACGGCGTCACAGATGGCGCAAATACACCTGCTTTTACTTGAGCTATAAGAGCTCTTTCAGATGCAGTTCTTCCTTCTGGCAACGGGATACCTCTGTCATGTAATCCTTGTAATATCCGCTCTTTTTCTCTCCGTGATCTACCTTCTAAGGGTAGCAGTAATCCAGCATCCGCAGCTTTAGCGTACTTCTCTTTCATCGTTGCAGTCTTAGGTTCCGGCGGAAGGCCAAGCTCGGCGCGAACCTTATCAATAAGTTTTTTCTCCGAGTAAGTTTTTCCTTCAGGTAGAGGTAATCCATGCATAGCCAATCCTTTAATTATCCTTTCTTGCTGTTCTGGCGATTTCCCTTCAAGTGGCGTAACTAATCCTGCAGCTTTCGCTTTAAACATTCTCTCCGACGGCGTCACAGATGGCGCAAATACACCTGCTTTTACTTGAGCTATAAGAGCTCTTTCAGATGCAGTTCTTCCTTCTGGCAACGGGATACCTCTGTCAAATAATCCTTGTAATATTCGCTGTTTTTCTCTTGGTGATCTACCTTCCAACGGTTGCAGTAATCCAGCATTCGCAGCTTCAGCATACTTCTCCTTCATCGCTGCAGTTTTAGGTTCCGGAGGAAGGCCAAGGTCGGCGCGAACCTTGTCAATAAGTTTTTTCTGCGAGTAGGTTTTTCCTTCAGGAAGAGGTAGTCCATGCATAGCCAATCCTTTAATTATCCTTTCTTGTTGTTCTGGAGATTTCCCTTCGAGTGGCGTAAGTAATCCTGCGGCTTTTGCCTTATATATCCTCTCCGACGGCGTCACAGACGGCGCTCGTACACCTGCTTTTACTTGAGCTATAAGAGCTCTTTCAGATGCAGTTCTTCCTTCTGGCAACGGTATACCTCTTTCATGTAATCCTTGTAATATTCTCTCTTTTTCTCTCGGTGATCTACCTTCCAAGGGTTGCAGTAGTCCAGCATCTGCAGCTTCAGCGTACTTTTCTCTCATGGATGCGCTTTTAGGTTCCGGAGGGAGGCCCACTTCGTAGCGCACTTTGTCTATTAGCTTTTTCTCAGAGGCCGTTTTACCTACAGGAAGAGGCAGTCCTTGTATTGCTAATCCTCTAATAATTCTTTCCTTTTCTTGCCGAGATTTCCCTTCCAGAGGCGTTATCAATCCCATAGCTTTAGCTCTCTTTATTCTTTCCGATGGTGTTATCACTTGGATCGCTTTGGCTTTTTGCATTTTTTTCAATGTAGTAGTAGTTGTAGACTCGTGGACACCTAGTTCTGCTTTTACTTTCTTAATCAAAGCTTTTTCAGACGCAGTTTTACCCTTAGGTAGAGGTTCCCCTGTTTTGGCTAATTCTTTCAAAATCTCTTCTTTTTCTGAGCGTGTCTTCCCCAGTAACATTTTTTCAGCTTTCTTTATTTTATCTTTTTTTCTTTCTTTTGCACCTAGGGATGCCTCCGACTTCCGTTCTTCCCCTAAGTACCTTTCTTCCCGTAATAAATGACTGCATAGTATGCAGTTGCAGTTGTCACAATTTTTCATTTTGTAGCAGTCGTAAAGGCTCTTCATGACTTCAAACATTGCATCTGAGTTGCATGAACAGCAGCAGGTATCTTGGGCCCTGCCTACTTGACATCGGTAAACTTTCCATTTTTTTTGAGTAGAAAAATGAAACGGGCTTAAATATTGGTGGAAGTGCTGGCCTGAGACTCGTTTCACCACGAATTTGGAGTCAAAAAGGGCTTTTTTCTTTATGGTTTCACAGCTTCTTGTGGACTGCTTGGTTAGTTTCGTCCGTTTTTGAATTTCAGTCATGCTGATGTGCTTGGTGAAGATCTTTTGGGTTTTAATCCTACCGGATCGTGATAGCCGAAAAGCGACAGCAGGCTGTTGCTCATATTTTACTAGTTTATTTTTTCGGTTCTTTACTTTTTTCTTATGAACCATTATAGTGACGCTATTTATCCTACTGCATGGCTTATATTTCAGATTATTCGGGCACCATTCATATTTTGGTCGTCTTGTCTCGTTTCCCACGTCTTTCATTTTTAATTTATAAACAGTATCGGATCAGAAATCTTATTTTTATTTTCTTATTACATCTAAATACTTTAATTTACTGCTATGGCATTTTCTTTGGATAGTATTTAGCGGTTCATTATACTAATATCTTCACTAATTTTAGATTCGATTATGCTGTAAAAATGTTTAGGGAATAACCATTAGAGAAACCACCTTAACATTTAAAACCATCCCTGAAAAAGTTAGGGCCGAAATTTACGGTTTAACCCTAGAAAGGTATCCTCAGTCGATTCGACGAGCACCGAATCGCAATTTTCCTGTAATTTTTTTAAACGATGACTGGATAAATCACTCAGTTGCCAAGGGGTTCTTTGTGGCAAAGGCATTGGACTTCATCCGCGTGGTAGCCAACATTAGACATCGAAAAGGATCATTCAAGATCATGGCCAACTGTTCGATCCACTGACTAATCGATCAACGCACAGCTGAAACTGCTGGGTCTAGAAGCATAAAATGTTGCACAAACGTAGTGTTTAAGACAATATTTCTTTATGAACAACACTTTTGACCATTTTATTAGATGGAGCTTAAATCTCCAGACCGCGAAATCCGCTCACACGAGAAGAGGCAATGTAAAACTGATCCCGCGAAATTCAGAGTTTGGCCTGCGACTTATTGATTGTCATAGCAAAGCAAACTTTCAGAGGAAACCGAAGTCACTTAAATACAAACGGCAGATTATAGGAGCCAACGGTATACCCATCACGAACACTGTTTCTCAACATAGTTTCGGAGTAGTCAATTCCGAAGTAACATCACCGGTGTGCCTAGCGGCAGCGAGAGATTCTGACATGAGAGAGCTGCTGGATCAATGGTATTCAAAAACTCAACAGGATAAGTGGACTGCTTTGTTTGTATTTACTACCGCAACTATGCGACAGGGTCTTGCAGAGTCTTATTTAAAGCTTCAAAATATTTTTTCGTGTCGTAGAGCTTTCCTTCCAGAATAATGTTATAGCTAGACGAAATACTTCGACAAGATTGCTTTACTTAGATAATTTTATGTTACACATTGGAGTCTGTAAATTTGTCAAAATGAAGACATCCGCAAGAGAACCAAGGTCACCGACGTAGCCCGAAGAATTGCTAAACTTAAGTGGCAGTGGGCAGGGCACATTGCTCGCAGAACGGATGGCCGATGGGGCCGAAAAGTTCTGGAGTGGCGACCGCGAACCGGAAGACGATGCGTTGGAAGACCTCCCACTAGGTGGACCGATGACCTGGTGAAGGTTGCGGGAATCCGGTGGATGCGAGTAGCAAGGGACCGGTCAATGTGGCGACACTTGGGGGAGGCCTATGTCCAGCAGTGGACGTCTTTCGGCTGAGATGATGATGATGATGATGAAGGGACAATTTCAAGGCGGAGAGCCTCTTTCTAGTAAATTTGTGGCTGAGAATAAATGAATGAGATGAGTTTTAACAGAACTACCTGGAGCATCCAAAAAAATGATTGATCGGGAACAATACTGGAATTAATTTTCATAGTATACAGAGTTTTGTTTCTATAATAGTTTTTATATTTTTAATTTTTACGAAGGAGTTTTGTTTGAGCCGCGCCGGCGCGCCATCGCGTACGGTCGCTTTACAAGCTGCGCTTGACCATCTGTCCGTCACAAAATAAAAAAAAGATACTGTTCTGCGACCCGGACGTCGCCGCTGAAACCCAAGCCGACTAGCGTCCTTTTGAAGTGCCATTACTTAATGATGTTATTTAGATGCAGTTTTGCTAGTATTATACATAGCTACATTAGCTACCACTAATTTTATTTGTTTTAATATTTATAATTGTGAGAGTTTGTGGATAGTTAGATCTCTGAACCAAAACTTAAGTAGCATATCGCGAACTTTAATAAAATTTGTAAGATTATGGTTAAAACGTTTACGTATCAGAATACAGTGTCACAGTGTAGTGCTTAGGTACTTTGTGCATCTGAGCACCTAAATTGCGGACTAACACGACATCCAATATACCATTGAGAGCAGAGAGCACCGGCAGCGTGTTCTGCGCCCGAAAGCTGAAGCTAAAACTCGGTGAACTCGTTTAATTTATTGATCTTGAATGAACACAGATTATTTTTCAGGTAACCAGCAGCCACTTGTGTGTACAAGTCTGAGGTTTCCCAGTTGATCTTGTTAGGAACACTTTAGTTGATTTATTTAAACGATTAAGGGCGACTTTTACCAAATCTTGTTTAAAATAGGTTTAAAACTACTTAGTTAAATATGTTTATGTCACCGTAACTTTGTCAAATACATTATATTGTAATATCGCTAACCATATTTTAAAATCTCGAAATATTGTCAAATGAACATACTGCTTACAACAAAACGCATTATTTTTCGTGATATGGTATGCATGCGATGGTACTCAACTTACACGGTGTAGAGGGAAGGAGGGGTCTCCCTTGCCCAGTGGTACAACTCTCATGAAAAGATATTGTACCATTCCTGAGAAATACCGATTTTTATAACCTAACCTTACAACACTTTATATTCCCTTATAAAGCGTAGTCGACGGAACCCCGCTTCGTGGGGCCCCTATTTCCGAGTGCAGGGTTTAAAGGAACCTAACTAACCTAACGGGGGGGTGCCTCAAGCCCCGATTATGGGGGCAGAGATACTTCCGTATGTTCAGTTGACAATAATTCGAGATATTACAATATCGCTAGAGAGAAACACGTTATATTGTAATATAACGTGTTTGACAATTTTATGGTGACATTTACACTTGTAAACATGATTAATTTAAACTTATTTAAGTTTGTCTTGCACCACGATTTTGAAGGTTGAATTTAACTAAACACAATTTAGAGTGTTCCTGCATTAATTTTTGTGAGTTCCATTTCACGATTTGAGCAGTGCGGTTACAATTAGCGTTATTTGACGGTTGTTTGTCGATACTTGGTTTTGTTTTTTGCGTAAAACGAGCTATCGGTACCTAAGTGTGAGACGCGTATTTATTTATTATTTACTTTATAATGAATTAGTATGTAAATAGTCTTTTATAAGTTAACTGTTTAAATAGTACTGCTAGCTTTAGATCTCTCACGGTAAGACCAGATGTTTTATTGCGGGTTGTTTTCTTCCTTGGTACTTTCTAGGGAACAATAATTTAGTGTCCAACTGTTTCACTTTTATTGTACTCGTATAACTAAGTTGTAAAACAATTATGTAAGTAATCGATGCAACAATAATTTAGGTTCAATTATTTCTAGCAAAAACATCGTTGTCTTTTTGGTTAGGCGAAATCTTCGAAAGAATGTTCTCCGTCACCGTCGTTTCCAACAATTTTGATCTTATGCACGAGGTCTGTTTACATAGTAGACAATATCTTCGTCGTTGTAATAAATTTCATCAAAAAGAAACTCAGACAAACTCATTATTCTTATCACAATCAAACTGTTTACGCACGACGCACGACCTAAATAATATAACCTCAAATTCAACTGCTAAATATGTTTAGCATCTTAAACAGCCATTTTTGGCTGTTTAATTTTGACAGATAGTTAATCGAATTTAACTTGTGGTGCAAGACAACTTGTGCAGATAAAAAGAATTTTGTCCTTAAATAAAATTTTAAACATGTTTAACCGTTTGGTAAAAGTGGCCCTAACTATCGAATAACCATAATACATTATTGTGAATGATAATTATAAAGAACCAGATCCCCACATAATCGATTCGCGTACAAAGCCTATTCGCCTTAAAAGGGCGTGTTATCTATTTCTATGTTTAGAATTTTAAAAAATATCCTTTGTAGGAACTACACTAGATCATTTAAAAATATAATCATGATAAGTGGCCTAGCTTCAACTTTACTGGAATTGTAGACAAAATAGCACACGTCTTTGCTAAACATAATATGCAGATGAGCAAGATGATGCAAGGAAAACATTTTTTTTTTCAATTATGGGGATGGCGTCTGGGGTGGTGAAGATATTGAATCATTGCAGCAGCCAAATACTTCTACATCAATGTAACAATACACCAAGCTGGGCGTTAGTGCGTAGTACGTTACATACCGATCCAGAGAAACACAACACGCCGTAGCCACAATTAACTTATTATATCAGAATAACCACTATGACAGCCATCTAAGCACACTTAACTCTCAAGACTCAGCAACAGAATGCATTCTGAAACTCAACAGGGAGAAAATAAAATCCAAGACTGCATATGCTGAAATCCAACGAGAAACCAATGCACAAATCTGAGCCTGAATTCAATTACAGAAATTACGACTATAGTCGACCTCTAAGTAAGGAAATAATGAAAGAATATCAAAGGGAAATTAAAAGCTAACCGCAGGGAATAAATCTACAAAATAAGAAAAATTGCCAACTAGACCCATGATTCTTATAAGCAAGCCGATCAGATCCAGAGAACACAGAATCGCGCTCGCACAACTGCAAAAAGCCAAGTTTATTAATATACTGTTATCCTAGAGAAACATTTCCAATATACTTACAAGAAATAAAGGAGAAGAGAAAAAATGGGAAACATTCTTTAGAAACCTAAGCAGAACACTTCCATTACAACGAATGAGAATCACATATTTTTACAAGAGACATAAAATGAACATGAAGCGGAACAACAAACAACTTTTTATACTGATGTCCAGAAGGGAAGGGTTAGCAGGCCCACGCATACGAGTACTACTCCTACCCAATGAGAACCCATCAGACTTAATAGAAGAACTATCAGAAGAGGCATGAGTAACGGCAAAGCACCAGGTACTGAGAAGGCGGTCTCCGAGCTATTCAAAGCCTTGTCAACAAATTATAAAACACATGCATGCAGCATGAGTAAGCAATGATATATATATCAATACCAATGTCTTGGAACGAAACGATCCAAATTCCAGTGCCTAAAACAGCAAAGCCAGACGGAATGAATGAGCATAAAAAGTTATCAATGTGTAACGTGGGATATAGGATATATGCAAGCTTACTTCTAAGCAAACTGGATGCTTCAATAATAGAACTAGGAAATTACCAAGCAGCCTTTCTTCACAATAGATAGACCGACGACCATATGAACACACTTAGAACTCTTGACGAGTAATGGAGAGCAGGCTCAAAAACCTATGTGCTGGCGTTAGACATTGAAATAGCTTTCAATACGTACATTAATAAAACGAAAACCAAACTAATAATCAGAGACCAACACAGTACCGAAACCCGCAGTCTTATTAGAATTGGAGAAACTAGTATTCAACCGGTAGACGAAATTAAGTACCTAGGCACGTATATAACATCAACATTTAACAGAAACGACACAGTCAACGCCAGATGTAAACAAGCCATGAGTAACTCTAAGGCCTTAACATCCTTCACAAAAACATCGAAAATGGAGTGGAAAATCACGCGGCTTATCTATAAAATGGTCATAGATTGCCTGCAATGATTTACGGCCTCAAGGCAGCGGCACTTACAAAACCAAACCGATCAAAACTCGGAAGATACGAAAGACTCGTTCTTAAAGATATGATAAAGAGTACGTACGTACGAAACCCCCGGAACAAAACAACACGCGATATTCTTATGGGCAAAACAATTACAAAAATAAAATTCAATGTCTACAGTTATGTTACTACGGGTACATCCTCTGGCGACCAGAGCCGCACTTATTACACGCAGCTATTAGATACAAGGCGAAACGGCTTAAAGTTGGAAGACCTGTACATATATACATGGAACGAGTCACACCAGCAAGACATGAATTATTTCAGTATCAGCAAAGAAGAATGGATCAGCTAGCAGCAGATAGAGAAAAATTCAAATCAGCCACCCGGAAATTATATCATCTTAGCGAAACTGACAGTGAAACAAATACTACTTATAATATCATTGCTGCTGACGATGAAACATATACGCGAACATAATATTTCATCGCAGTCACCAGAAACGAACATGCCTCTCCAATGATAGAAAAGACCAATCAAACGAAGATCAAAACGCCAATACTCATTCCTATGGATTGTACATGTCTTTACCACTATTCCTATATTGGCTCTAGGCTGCATAGTCGGCTGATTGTGCCCGACTGGCTGCGGTTGGTCGGGCTTCCTCTCCTATCCCAGAGCATGTCTTTCCTTACAAAATCGTGCCCCCTGGTGTATCCGGCTTGTCCGGGTCAGGCTTGCTCTTGCCTGGGTGTGGTGCTTAATCATCAAATCATCATTTACTAGTTTTTATATTTTTATTTTTTATGAATTCTTGTAATTTCAGTTACTCATAGTCATTATTAACTTTCCACAATCCTAGATGTATATGTCGTTGTTTTGGTAAACCTTAATCTTCTAAGGCACGACTTAGTGCTAAACAATCTACTTCTATTTCCGGTAAGCTTTTTTGAAGATTTTATCCAAGAAGTTCTATACTCTGCCTTCTATTTGCCTCGTAATTTATTATTCAGTCTTTTGAAAGGTGTTGTTAAAAATTCCAAAGACTGAAGGGATCTGACATTTGACCAAATCAAAGTATAAAAAAGACAAGTAGGATATCTTCATATAAAAGCACCGCGCGCGGCTTGTATGTGTGCGTCATACTACCTTTACGTCGCCGCACGCACACTCTAACAAAATCTCGACCCGTGTCTTACTGCCGCCAGTCGAGGCTTGCACACCGCACAAAGTTCGCGCGTCACGGCTTAAAGGCATACGTAAATAAATTAAAAATGGGTGATTATCGCAGGAGAACCTATTGCTGTGTGTATGGGTGTCTAAAAATAACAGGAAAGGTTAGCAAGTCGCTTATTCTAGCATATAATTTATTATTGATGCTGAGATACCTAGTTATTTTTATGTTGTATTAATCTTCTATTAGACAGACGAAGTAGGCAGGTCTACTTTCCCACTAGAATGTTAAGTACTTGATCTGACTATAGATTCTTTGACTTTGTTTACGTTGAGTTATGCCGATTTCTCAGTATTTTAGGTAGGTATTGTAACTAAATCCCTACTTAAAGTTATAAAATGCGTAATTTAAAATGATTGACGAATAGGGTAGACGACTAAAGAAATCCAATTATATTTTTTTATCTCTTTATATTATAAATAATAACAAATACTTATGTAATCCTTATTTTTTCTTTTGTTACACAAACCAAAATTTACGAACGTGACGCCTTAGTATAGTTTTGAATGAGTTCTGACGTCACGAGCCCGCACTCCCGAGTTTTGCTGCGTTTTATCTTAGTATTGACCATTGATTTACAAAACCAAAAAAGTATGCGTCCATTATTTTCTAATACTTACCGACGGTGTCGGCGACGAGACTCTTTCTCCACAAGCAATGATGCAAGTAATGGCCATACGTAAAATGCATCGTGAGTCGTTTTAGTTTTGAATCAAAATTTTGTGTTTTGAAAACTTGTGACAATAATTTTATGTCGTAATAAGTATTTTTTGATGGTATCTTATTGGAATCTTCATAGTATTATGATGAATTAGCATCATCACAATTTTAAAGTAAAATAAGAATAAAAAATATGTAATTTAAAGTATAAGACCAAAAAAAATGTAATTTAAAGTTTCGTGTCACATATTTACGTAACTTTAAAAGAAGATTTTTTGTTAATTAAGATAAAAATAAATAAATAAATATCGCTAGACATTACATGACGTTGAAATTAGTGTAAAAACGTTGGACTTGGCTTAAAACCGATATCCATGCAAAAATCATGTAAATCGGTCCAGTAGTTTAGGAAATATAAGGTAAAACAAATAGTAAACATAGTGTTCATCGTAAATTTCACACTGTTTGTTGTAGAATATTTTTTGATAATAGTCTAAGAGACATAGTTCATCAGAACAATATTTTCAATGCGTTATATTGCGTTACAATCGTTTGAAAGATAGACCCATCCAAAACGCCCCCCCCCCCCCCCTCAAAATTTTAAAATAAGAGAGTAAAAAAAAATTTGCTGTAGATCTCAATGAAAACCAGACAACACATTTCTAGGCACTGAATTTAAATATAGCTAAAAGTGACAACCCTGAGATAGGCAAGTACGGTAGGTAATTATAACGGGGATTGAGCTGTAGATGCACTACTGCTCCTGTTTATACTATGACCAAATACTAATATAATTATGAAAAGGTATCTCATTTTAAAAGGAGACTGCCTGCCAATTTTGATGATCTTCAAGAAGTCTTAAACCTATGCAGGCTAGATTGAGGTTGTACGACGCCACTAACAGTTTAGTAAATAGCGTTGTAATGCTTCATAGGATTATCGTGTGTATCCAGCACATACTCTTTTTTTACGGCACAATCGGTACTGTTTTCCTTCTTTCAAATTGTTTAGTCTTCCAATTTTTGTTTTTTTTTTTACTAAGTTATATAAATGATATAGATCGAAAAAAGACGTGAATGTCGTTTTAGGTAGACTGGATACTTTATCAACTGCATTTCCTTGGTTATAAGTAATCTCTTTGCCAATTCTCTTCCTTACAAGGCGGGTGGACTACCGGAGAAAAACGCTCATGAATAGCATCAAGCGAAATTTTGAGGAACGTTTGAGGAAATGAAACTGCTGTGTGTGTGTTGCTGAAATGACGTAAATGTGCCCCATCTACAGGGGGAAATCTCAAACGACCCTACGGTCTTTCGAAAATTCATCACTATGTCTTGAAAATTCATTATTTATGAGGGTAAAACAGGATGAAAGTTTCTTGTAACTTCTTTATTTTTGAAGTTGAAGTTTTGTAAAAATTGGTAAATGAGCTCACGTATGGATTAAAGTATAAGGATACCGTATCACTTTTTTGGAACTACAAAAATCAAACAAACTTTCATCCTCTATTTTTTTTTGAGATTTAAAAAAAAATAGTAATACAGTAACCTTTGTTTTGAACCGTGATCTCTTAAGTATACAGTTGTTCACATTTCTAACTTTAAAATTGATCAAGTTTCATACAACAGCCAATAATCGTTTTAACCCCTTTTTTGGTATGGGAAATCATCAAATGACTTCTCCTACTCTGGGCGGAGCGGGAGGGAGTGTCAGACACTTACTGACTAAAACCCATCCATGTTCCTTCCTCGCCCTTTATGTTCCGGAGCCGCGGTATCTCTTTCGAACAGGCCCGCAACCCCGGCAGGCGTCGGCCCTTGCGGGCCCCTCCCCTTATGCTGACATCTCTTTGAGGTGCGCGTGGAACACGAACGCGCCGTCGACACGGCCTGTCGTCGTCGTTAGACGGACGGACGGCTAGCTAGCCCATAGCCAACCGTCCACAGGCCCGCAACTACGGTGGCCGGTAGCTACCACGTGGCCCCCGACGCCCGGTGCGTCGCCCGCGGCGGCCGGGAAGAGAGGATCTCGCCATCTCTCGTTCCGCCACCTCCTTCGCTAGCATGACTGCTTCGCAGAAGGAGGTGACGGCTTCCCATTCCGTCTCGCTCCGGACCATGGATTGAACCAGGGCCGGACGCGAGAGGTCGCCGCCGCCGATCGCCGCTACGAGGACACGGCGGTGCTCCGCCCACGCAGGGCAGACTTCCACCGTGTGCTCCACAGTGGAGACACCCGGGCGTTTCCTCCCGCCCGATTCGGTGCAGGTACCTCCCGAAACATCCGTGTCCGGTGAGAACCTGCGTCAGGCGGAAGGTGAGGACGCCGTGGCGCCTCTCCAGCCACTCCTCAAAGAGGAGACTTACCGCCACTATCGTGGCGTGCCCTATCGTTTTAACCCCTTAGGGGATAAATTTCGAAAAATCCCTACATAGTGCACACTTACGTCATTCAAGAATGGTTTGTGCAAAATGTCATGCTTCTAGACCCAGCGGTTGTAGTTGTGCGTTGATCGATCAGTCAGCCAGCCAGTTCATAATTTCATCCCTCTTTTCACCCCCTTTAGGGTTGTAATGTATAAATGTATTGCATAACGGGAGCAATATACGAGCTTTGACGTGGAGTTGCGGGCACAAGCAACTCCACGTCAAAATCGTATTTTGCGTACGTATATAATTCCACCACACGCGGGCCCAATGCGGGTTGGTAGATGCCACATGTTTTCGAAGTTTTAGTTCTAGGACATGCCGGTTTCCTCACGACATTTTACTTCACCGTTTTGAGAGCAGTGGTGATGAAATCAAGTCATGCGCCTGCCTGGGTTCGACTCACGACTTACTGTTCGTAAGTCGGAACCACCACCACTGGGCCACCGCTGCTCTTAAAAGCCTTTGGTGGTAAAATTATCAAAAACACTTAACACGTATTATCTCTCAATCGTCACCCTAAACACAAAATTTGAAGATACCTTTAAAACTGACGGACTTTCATATAAACTTACATTCCTTATTTTACCCTTTCTAGGGGTGGATTTCTCAAAAATCTTTCACCTACTCTTTACAAAGAACACATCCTTTAAATTTCAAGTCTCTAAGAGCAGCGATTTGGGCTGTATGTTGATATGTCACCCAGTCAGTCAGTCAGTGTACCATTTTATGAGGGTTTCGGCCGGGTATGAGTTTATTTTCCACTGTTCTCAAATGACTTTTCGAGTGAAATCAAAATTAAAGATACTTTTTTTTGGAGTTCTATCAAAAATATGGTACTTATCACACGTTAATCATTTTCCAAAATTCTTCACGTTTTTATTAATTATTTTTTTGTAACTTTTATTTTTGTTCATGTCCTTTTGGATAAATCTATCAAAGTATATTAATTGACATAATATCTTCTAAACTATAAAACTTTGGTTAAGGAAAGTTAGGTTCAATCATTAGTAAATGACCTACTCTATATGAGAATTTTGCTATGGGCGGGTCCACATCCAGTCACCCTGTATAATAAGAAGCTTAGTTTACCAAATATATCGTACATTTGCAAACTATTCTTCTTCGGGGAGCATTAAATATTGAGGAAATATCTTATCCTATAGAGCTGACTCGCTTAAATCGGATTTAGCTTGTTCTACTGAATACTAGAAAATTTCAACATCTAGTCTTTGACAGATTATAACTATTTCGACCTTTCATTATAAAAGTTACTTGGTCGACTTAAGGCGCTTTCAATTTAAACGTTTCGTGTCGCACCGCTGCAGCACCGAAGCAGTGCGTTTATCGTACTGCGTATGGACATTCGTTTGTTTTCATACAAAGTGCGCAGTACGGCAACCGTGCGGCGTCAATATCGCGACACGAAACGTCTAAGGTCCATGTTCACTATAAAGATGACGGTCTGATTATACAAAACCGCTGTTTAAAACACATTTTTGTACGGGAACATGTCACAGTGACAGCTGTTTTTAGATAATCAGACCGTTCAGTTAAGGCCCATGTTCACCGCCCGCTAACAGACAAAGCCAAGCAAAATATTAGGCAAAGAGACGAGGAAATAGGCCGCAAGAGCTAGCGGAGCTAGATCGAAATATTTTGACCTTTGCCTAAGACTATTATTAATGAAGACTTTTCGTACTACTATTATTTTAATTATTCTTAAGGGCCTGCGCAGACGACGGACTTATTGTGCGTGACTGAAAAAGTCTGCGACAAATTTTGCGTGTTTAATTGTGTTTCACTACGTTTTGTCCACTATAAGGATCTACTGATGGAAAGGCTCCTACTGATCGCCTTTTAGTCGACAAAAAAGGTCAAATAAGTAGTCAAATACATTGATCACGCAAAATTTGTCGCAGACTTTTTGTCCGTCACGCACAATAAGTCCGTCGTCTGGGCAGGCCCTTAGTGTATTGAAAAATGTTCTTTGATACTCGTATTTGTCACAGCAGTTCTCGGCTCCATAACACACTCGCTTTGGGCTCGGGTATGAATCCCGCCCAGGCAGCAATGACAAAGTTTTCCCACTAGTATCAACACGAAATATTTTTTTGGGATATGTAATATATTATACTCATCGTTTTGACTGATCTCTGAGGTTAGCTTTCTGGGGTTAACAATACTATCATTACTTTCTATTTGCAAATAAATAATTAATTGGCTATTAGCAATCACATAGCCTCTATTACAAACTGAGTATAAACCATACTAATGGGTTTCTATTCGATATCTTTTCATAGTGATCCGACATTGTCCAAAAACATTTTTAATTTTAAGAAGAGGCTGGAGAGCAGCTGCAATACTGGTAGCGGCTTTGACTTACAAGTTTCAGGTTGTGGATTCACCCTCACGCAAGCACTTGACTGTTATATCACTATTTACAATACGATGAGGCAAATATCGTAAGGAATCCTGCATGTCCAAGATCTAAACATTCGAAGACGGAAGACCGCTGGCGTCTACCAAACATTTGCGTGTGCATGTAATGGATTACGGCGTATTCCCTCTCACAGAGAAGAGGTCTGTGTTCAAGCAGTAAGTACGTTATATTCTGATTATATTTTGCTTCTATCGCGGGCCTTGAGCGTGGAGACCGAATCCAGAAATTCCGTAACGAAAATAATAACACCCCCCATAAAAAAACAAATGCAATAGCTTTATCGTAAGTAGTCCGAGGCAGAAACACTATCTACACTCGCGAGCAAATCGAGTCAAGTTTTTTGATTCATAACTACCTTAGATGTTGAATAAATGATAAAATGTTATAACGTATAACTAATTGTATAATTTCGCCTAATCTTGCACTTTGTCGTGAATTTTAGAGATGTATAAATGTGACTATGAATGCCCGAAACAAAATGTATCAGACACCTTCACTGGTGTGTGTTAGAAGGTGTATGAAGAAAGTGTCTCCGATTTTACACCGAGGCAATTCTATGTATACCCACATTTTAAATAAACATTCACAATAAGATCTTATGAACAATTACTCAGGGTGAGATGTGTAAGTATCAAAATTCCTTGCGTGGCTTAGAAAAAGTAAGAGAAGGAACAGAGGCGAACGAGCGGCTTAGGTTTATATTGTTTAGAGATTAGATATATTTGCAGTACTACACACTGTTACTTGTCATCGTTTTAATCATCCCCGTTACAAATAGAGCAGGATTACAAATGTGTAACCTTCATTTAACCGTACATATTCATTACGTATGAAATTTCTCTCCAGTTCTATCATCAGAGGAGCATACAGTTTTTCATGTAGATCCCATCCAATTGTTTTTTTTTCCAATTTACAACGAATATAAACGTTTCTATGGCCTTGACATTTATTTACCACGGTACTTACACAAAATCAGAAAGGTGGAATTATGATAAAAAATACTATCGCGAATTTGCTTCCCGTCTGTGAGGAAAAGATATTTGACCAGTAACAGAAGAGAAAATAGGACTGGGCAGGACATGTCTGTCGCATGTCGAACGAACTGTGGGTCCGAAGGCTCAGAAATGGTGTCCTGCAATAGTGACACACGAAGGAGATGGCGGGAAGAACTGGACGTCTTCCTTGAGAATTGTAAATAGGTGGCACAGAATCGTGACCGCTGGAAGGAATGTAGGGAAAACTTTGGGACAGTATAGGCTAGCTATAATAATAACAGAAGAAACAGTGTCACAACAGGCTTCAGTGTAATTACTTCATTATAATCAGGATCAAAGTTAAGTACTTTCGGCAGGTACTATCGTTAAAGTAATCGTATCATTACGCATATTATATATTCTCGTACTTAAGGTCTTTGCGATTCGGTTTGTATCTAATCTTTACTTAATACTTATAAATAATTACGTACCATTTAATTCTCGGTCCCTTTTCACAGACTTATTGCTTTGTTTTTAACACCATTATTATGAACTATTGTGCGCCGGATAGCATACTATGGCGTAAATACTGATTTTATTTATTTGGGTTTGCACTAAGTTTTAAATTTTTGTTGTTTCATGATGGTAATTATTATGCCGAATTTTTCAAGTGATTTAAGTCACAAATGGCATGTGTCAGAGTTTTTAAGAAGTAAATTTTTTTAATGTTATATCCCGTAAAAGTGTTTATTATGCCACAAGTAGCCAGCCTGACCATAGTAGAGCGCACGGTGCACAATTATAAAAGGCCTACGGCATGGCAAAGGATTTAAATGTTTGCCAATGGTAATTCAAACCTATTGTAAAATAAGAACGTGACGTGTCTTTCAATGCTAATAATGCACATTTTAAAGCATAGCAATTTATGTCGTACTTCTATATAAATACGTATGAATGTCCATCGGTAAAAAAATAAATCCCGTGCCATGCCGTCCGGATCTGCATAGGTCATTAGTTCATTACTCAGGGAGCTGCTGGCATGGCAGTGTTCAAACCACTACCACTAACAGAAATCCCTACTAAGGATTAAAATAATGAATGATTTGCAAATTCTGGTATATCCAGTTAAACTGAAAGCAGATTGATGACGATAAAACTAATTAATATTTTCAAATGACTATCTAACATATGTCTGTATTTGTTCTTCCTTGGGTAAAAATATGTCTCCTTGACAAAAAATAAACTCTGGGCACTCTTTTAAATCAAATTATTGTTAAGTACAACATCTTGGTTACTTACATCATTCATGTTGAGATGACATACAATGTGAGAACAATGTAGCAAGATGTGCACGTTAAAAGTGTCCATAGTAAGACAAAATAATTCATTCAAATAAGCCATGGCAACTAAGAGATGATCAGTCACAACAGACAGCGCCCGTTTACGAATATGACGCATGGATCAGCACCATTCAACTCACCTAATTTTTAAGGGACCTAAATGGTCCGACGCACACGCCACTATGGTCTATGACATACAGGGTGTAAACCACCTCATCACAAAGCCGTTAACTAAGCATTCAGTACATCAAACTAAGTAACTTTACGCAAAAAATTATTGCTGGGAAACAACTTTTTTTTTAGGTTATAAATCATGTTTTGTGGTAGAACTCAATGTAACGCATTTAAAACATTGTGCTGATGGATGGATTGAATATTGCGGGGGTCGTGTAGGTGTTAAAAGTCTAAATGTTACAAAAAAAACTAGTACCTACCTATTTAAAAAAATACTTGTCAAAAAGTTGTAACTTTGACCCCCCATATCTCCGTAACGAGAAGGTTCCCAGGAATGGTGTAGAACAAAAAAATGATCGCAATAATAGGGAAAACAAGTGCCTTTCGGCTTCGTGAACAGGTGTTTTACACCCTTTAGGTACCTACTCTCTACCGCCAGGACACATTGAAGTCATGAAGAGACTAGGTTTCCAGGGAATGATAGTTTACTTAGTACGGTCGAACAAGGTATTTGGTTTGCAATTAACTATACAATTTGTGGGTTAAACTGTAAACCAAATCGGGACCGTACATCCCCATTATGGGCTATGCGATTATATATAATACCTATACTAGGTATAGAGATTGAATCTATACAATGCCAAGATAGTTGTACCTACAATCTCCAGCAGCTTCAACAATACTATTTACCTAATGCTATCAATTTATGCGCCCCTGTACTTGTGGAGCAAGGCCAGCATTGAGCCAAGCATTTTTATCAGCGATATACCTAGTCGCTCAACCTGTAATAAGTGTGCGTTTAATGCACATTTTAAATTAAAAATTTCGTCTCATTCAGTTCAAGGATACTTTGTGGAATTAGAGCATCTCAAACAGTAACTAGGTACCTCATGTAAGATGAGTCTACTTTTAGTACCTACCTATAGGTATTCAATATTGGTCGAAGTAGGTATGGTTCCTTATTCCTGGGTACAACCCCAACCTAACACCGCAATCTCATATCACTGTTAGAACGTTACAATACGGATGTCACTAGTAAAAAGGTTACTTCCTTTTCAACTGACTTCCAAAAAGAGGAGGGTCTCAATTCGTCCTTTTTTTTTGTGTTTGTTACCTCAGAACTTTCGACTGGGTGAACCGATTTTGATGATTCTTTTTTTATTTGAAAGCTGGTGCTTCTCGTTTGGTCCCATTTTTAAACGGTTTTATAATTTGCTGAAGATCTGATGCTGATCTTCCGAGATATACAATGGAACTCTTCAAAAATAGATGGCAAATCTGCAGTAATTGCTGCAATCGCTTGTAGGTTCATTGTTCATACTACATCATGGCGTAACATCACGCCTGTATGCTCTGAGGGGGTACGCAGATGTGTACAATACTCCCAGATTTCGACAATGTTTGTTGCCTCTGAACTTTCGACTGGGATAACCGATTTTGATGATTCTTTTTTTATTTGAAAGCTGGTGCTTTCCGTGTGGTCCCATTTTAATTTGGTTAACATTTGACGCTGATCTTCGAAGATATAAATGGAACTCTTCAAAAATACACGGCAAAGCTGCACTAATTGCTGCAATCGCTTGGTTGTTTATTGTTTATGTAACATACTGACGTAACATCACGCCTGTATGCTCTGAGGGAGTACGCAGAAGTGTACAATACACCCAGATTTCGACAGTTAGATGTGTTAAGTTCCATTTAATGGGATCCTGAAGAAATAGAGGGAATTCCTTAAATTTTATAGGCACACCAGAAGCGATTTGGGTAGTTTTAGGAAGAGTATGTTCTTGTAGTGATCCCATTTCAATTTGGTAAAGATCTGATGAAGAACTTCGGAAGACAGGCGACGGGAACTCCTCAATAAATGATAGCAAATGTACTGGGATCGCTGAAATCTCATGTCTCTCTATTGTTTACACCAGTTCATAACAAAAAATCACGCCGGTACGCTGTGAAAGGGTAGGCACATATGAACCACTAAAAAGTGAAAAATAAAAACTTTTTTGTAAAAAATATAACCGACTTCACACAAAAAAGTGAAAAACAACTTGAGCTTCTGAAGTCAGTGACAAAAAAACTAAATCACTCAAACAAAGGTGACCGACTTCTGAAGCTAAAGTAATTTTTCACTTTTTTGTGTGAAGTCGGTTATATTTTTTACAAAAAAGTTTTTTATGCTAGGTTAAGGCTACCTATAAGAAATGTACCTACTTAACAAAGAAAAAATGTCAGACGTTGATAGTAGCAGTGTCAGTTCCGTTTCTTATAATATTTTACTCTTCTATTTTCAGGATTTTCAGCAAAAGTTTGCAGAGTATGCAAATTTGCAGTGGCTTCGAAATTGAAATAAATTCTTGTACCAAGTTAACTTCTACGTATCAGGATATAGTGTAAAACACAAAAAATAAGTTCGAAACAATAACAAACTAAACATCAACTAGGTAACTGTTCTCGCCATTCATTTGGGATGGGCGTAGTAGGTACGCCTTTCCTTTCATACCGCCGCGCGCAGTCAGCCAATCTACTTAGGTACAACACATATTTTAGGAAACTGAAGACTAAGACTTAGTAAGAGTCAGTCTGAGGCAAAGAGTAAAGAACCACCGAAAGTAACTAATTTAGAGGTGTAAAGAAACACGACATGCCAAGATTGTGTATATGTGATCGTACTGTTTCGGAAAAATGCAAATGTTCAAGTATTTATAAGGGTTCTTCTGATGGTTTGGTTGGGTCAACCAAGAGAACTCTCGAAGACTTTTATGAAAAATGTGCTGGATATAACTTGAGGTAATTTTGTTTATTAGTATGGTAGTACCTAGGTACTTATTTTAGTTTTTCGAGCGTAGGTAGATAAGACGAAACGTCGCGACGCGCCTTTAGCTTGCTACGCACTACTTAGTTCCCATGATCTCCGATGCAAGTGTGGGAAGGGAACACAAGGGTGATTTACAGTCGGTTAGAGTCCGACAGACGCCTCGGCCCGCAGAGAACATTCGTGTGGGTTTTCCACCCCGGGAACAAAAAAAGGTTAGATCAATATTACATAGGTATCATCATCATCATCAGCCCATTAATGTGCACACTGCTGGGTCAGGCCTCTATGAGAGGGAATAGAAAAAGATATTTGAAAGATACCTAACTACACTCAACATTGGATGATCAAAGGTTGAAGAAGAGCGAGCCATAATCATTTTATCACTATTCACTACAGCGTTTGTTATCTTGTGCGAGGTTTCTATTGAAACTCCAAAGCATTTATTTGAAAGTAGCACTTCACCCGCGGAAATTGTGATATCTTGGCTAATTAGCATGACATCAATATAATTATTTTATAGCCCTTGTTACTCGGTAAAGATGTAGCTTTTAAAGGCGAAATAATTTTTACAATGGGTTGAGTAGTTCTTGAGTTAAGTCGTAACAAACAGACATACCTACATTACATAAAAATCAAGTCTTGCCTCTTTATAATATTAGTACGTATTTTATAATATGGTTTTAAATAAACCTGTTGTAGACACTTTCTAATTAGAAAGTGTCTACAACAGGTTTATTTAAAACAACAGGTTAAACAACAGGTTTAAACAACAGGTTTATATTTTTATTTCGGACTGATACTTCAATTGAAGTATCAGTCCGAAATAAAAATATGATGCTAAGTACCTACTCAATAACAACATAACTAACTATGTTGGTTGGTGTTACAAAAGTGGTAGGTAGGTTTTATGTTTATTTTGAGTGTAGTAGGTATATGGAGTTTGTTTATGTAATAAAAACAGTTTTAGTAACTTATTGTAAGAAGTCAGCATTACAACTACCAATATCTATCGTACTTAGAAATATAAAAGAAGCACTAACCGAGATAGAAAGACAATTATGGGGATACAGGACAGTTAGCAAGTCAGCGCTGAACACTGAACATTACAAAAACCACTGCTCCTGCCGGGGTTGTGGGCCTATTCGAAAGAGATACCACAGCCCTGGAACATAAAGGGCGAGGAAGGAACATGGATGGGTTTTAGTCAGTAAAAGTCTGACACTCCCTCCCGCTCCGCCCAGAGTGGGAGAAGTCATTTGATGATTTCCCATCCTAAAATAAAAAAGAAAAAAAAAAGGTAAGTATGTATTTCATTTTACTAGCACAGAAACCTTTGTCATTACAATAATTTCACTAGGTGCAATAGGTACTTCATAGAAATTAGAAGCTGTTGTGTTAGCAAGTCATTACCATACTTGGCTAGTATTAAGTTTTCGAAACATTGATTTGTTTAATTGTTATAGTCATGATGGCCCAGAGGTTAAAGCCTCGCCTCTCATGCATAAGGTTGTACGTTCAAATCCGGACAAGTACAAATGTGACTTTCAATTCATATGTACTTTCGGTGTAGGAAAACATCACGAGGAAACCTGGACTAATATAATTTATACAAGTCTGAAATCGCCAACCCGTCTTCACTTGAGCAAGCATGGTGGGCAAAGTTCATGCCTTCTAAAAATCAAAAAATCAAAATCAAAATCAAAGCATTTATTTCAAGTAGGCCAGTTACAGGCGCTTTTGAATTGTCGAAACAAAGATGATAATTAAATGTAGCTACAGTCCCAGTCACAAGACATAAAAACTGTGAAAGTACTGTAGTTACCCATTCCCTAGCGTAGATCTCTTCTGTGTGACAAGAAGCCTTTGCCCAGCTGTGGGACAGTAATAGGCTGGTACCTATTATTTATTTAATTGAAGCAGTCAATAATTGTTATTGATTACTTACTAGTAAGCTCAACTTATTCACATGGTACTAGTCAACACTGTTTCCTTAACTTAGTCTTCTCCCAATAAATGAGAAGTAATACTCAGTAAGACCTTTGTACCTATTTTCTATTCCTTTCTTCTTTTCTGTAACTAGTGTGTACATAAATTGTTAAATAAATAAATAAGAAAGGCCTATGCTATCATGATGGTGACACACAAACTTATTTTAAAAGGATTTTTTTGGGAACTTGGAGAGACTTACCTATCTACTACCTAAATTTTGTGCATGTGAGTATATGCTTCCATTATTAATGTTTCTTATGTTTCAAGAGTTTAATAAGTTGATAAGTAGGTACTTTTAATGTAAATGTAAACGGTGTATGGACACTATGGTACCTACATTAGTTTATTAATAACTTCAAAATATATTTTTAACGATTCCACTCATGCCGACAAAATATTCTCTCGAATATTTTTATTTTTTTCAAGATATTAATCTAAACACTATGTTCGATAGAATTCATGAAGGTTAGTGAAATCCAAATCCAACTCAATGCCTAGGTACCCATGTTCATGATTTAAGATACAATACATTAATAAAACAATAACAGAATTCCTTCTGTTTGTAATCAGTAAGAACGGAACCGAATATTTTACTTTTAGTTTCCAAAGTTTTGACCGTGGTCAACTAATCTAACTTTTATGATATTTAAGTTTCTGACCTTTATCTTCGTCGCCATCTGTAGTGTCCGTTGGTAGCAAGGCTGAAAGCACAATCAACTAACTGAATCACAGGCTCACTCACCAGCACAAACAACACCAACAACAAATCACAATCACAGTTCAAGGAGGGCACGCGCTTCTTTCCAACTTCGCGCCATTCGGTCGTGGACACTGACACATAACTGACAGTTGACCAGCCAGGGTTGCTAGATCAAGTATCACTTTCACAATGCAATGAGAGGTTTTCATTTTGAGATTTAAAAAAAATAGTTTCAAAGAACTTGGTAGATGGCGTTGAACTGACTACGTTATTAGGTGCCAAACACAAATCGCTTGAAAACACACACGTCACTCGTTGACTGACACTTTCGTTTGTATAAGCTTTCGAATATAACCATTAGGTCCCAATGAAATTATGTGAGGTTCTGTTCCTCGCAGTAACATATAGACTAGAGTCTGGCCAGCGAAAATTTTCCAAGAAAAAGGCGGGAATTAAAAAAAATCACGAGCTACTATCCCGGTTTATCCCTCTAATGTTTTTTCTTTAAGTTACGTAATGCATGTTTGTAACCAAATCTTTTTTAAATAAAAAGTTAAAAAAACGGAGCTAGATAAAAACTTTTTTACAAAAAATAAAACCGACTTCAGAGAAAACAAAAAAGTCAAAAATAACTTTAGCTTCAGAAGTCGGTGACCTTTGTTTGATTGATTTAGTTTTTTTGTCACCGACTTCTGAAGCTAAAGTTATTTTTGACTTTTTTGTTTTCTCTGAAGTCGGTTTTATTTTTTGTAAAAAAGTTTTTATTTTTCATTTTTTAGTGGTTCACATGTACTTACCCCTTCACAGCGTACCGGCGTGATTTTCTTTTATGAACTGGTGTAAACAATATACAGATATGAGATTTCAGCGATCCCAAGGTCCCTTTTTTTTGCGGTCCCTTTTATTGAGGAGTTCCCGTCGCCTATCTTCCGAAGTTCTTCATCAGATCTTTACCAAATTGAAATGGGATCACTCCAAGAACGTACTCTTCCTAAAACTACCCAAATCGCTTCTGGTGTGCCTATTTCTCCAGAATCCCATTAAATAGAACTTAACATATCTAACTGTGTCGAAATCTGGGTGTATTGTACACTTCTGCGCACTCCCTCAGAGCAAACAGGCGTAATGTTACGTCACTATGTTACATAAACAATAAACAACCAAGCGATTGCAGCAATGACTGCAGCTTTGCCGTGTATTTTTGAAGAGTTCCATTTATATCTCTGAAGATAAGCGTCAGATCTTAACCAAATTAAAACGGAACTACACGGATAGCACCAGCTTTCAAATAAAAAAAGAATCATCAAAATCGGTTAACCCAGTCGAAAGTTCAGAGGGAACAAACATTGTCGAAATCTGGGAGTTTTGTACACATCTAGGTACCCCCTCAGAGCATACAGGCGTGATGTTACGTCATGATATGGTATGAACAATGAACCTACAAGCGATTGCAGCAATTACTGCAGATATGCCGTCTATTTTTGAAGAGTTCCATTGTATATCTCGGAAGATCAGCATCAGATCTTCAACAAATTAAAATGGGACCAATCGACAAGCACCACCTTTCAAACAAAAAAAGAATCATTAAAATCGGTTCACCCAGTCGGAAGTTCTGAGGTAACAAACACAAAAAAAAAAAAATACAGACGAATTGATAACCTCCTCTTTTTGGAAGTCGGTTGAAAACTAAGTTATATCGCCAAAGGCGTCTCTATACGGGGTGGAATTTTTAATGGCACCTGGAGGTAAAGTAATTTAGATACTGGAGATAGCAGATTTTACTCAAAAGGAAACATTCCTTTATTTTTAGAAAGAAACAAAACTGCACAGATTTTTGAAAATTATTTTACCACACTCGGGCATCAAACCCGGGATGGATCGACTAAAGTCATCGATCACTAATTTAGTGATCGATGACTAAAGTTCGATAAAATAACATTTTATATAACAATTTAATAACATTTCAATCGATAAGTGAAATTCGATCCGCGACTATTAATTTATTATATTTGTTAGAAAGATTTGATCCATATGATTGAGCCTATCGATTGATGTCAAAAAGTACAGGATGGGAACTTTAGTGGGTTTGCTTACAGAGTGTGACAAACAAATTTTCGAAAATCAGTGAATTCAAATTTGTTTGTTTAAAAATAAAAAAAATTAGCCTTTGAGTAAAATTTGCTATTTCGGGTACTTCAGATGGCATTAAAAATTTCCATCATGTATATCGAATAATTATTATGTCGTCTGTGTTTGTTTTTATTGCCTGTTCCCGTTTACGCACCGCTCGTTTTATTAGCGTCAGGGTGGCACGCGAAATTCAATTTTCTTGGGTTTTTTGCTATTTGTGGGCCAATGTGTGTTGGTGGAAGTATCGTTCGCGTAAAAAGTTTTCATCAGCGTAAAACTTGGCACTGCCCTGCAAATTGCAAAAAACGTTGGAAATTTTTAATACTGCGGGCTACCCTGGAGCCTTGAAATTCCTTTTTTTGTTGCGATTTGCAGGCCAGTGCTAGGTTATTTAGTGATGAAAATATGATTTGCAACTACAGTTACGAATCATATTACGATTATTATTAGACGTAATTATGTACCTACCCTAGAGCATCAAAGACCCATTTTTCCAGGCCCAGGCCTTTAATCCAAATACACAGCATATCTCTGCTATGACCTTGTCGTCTGCTGTGAACGACGACGACGACGTTCAGTTGATCGCTTCGGCAAATAATTGTGAATCTACACCGTTGCGATCGTTTTTTAACACGCTTTTAATAGGTCGACCTATATGTACGAAATCAATTCAGAGTGTTTGTGAATATAGCGACTTCTAGTAACGAAAGATATTTGGGGTCAAAGTTCCAAATATTTTGACAATTTAAAAAAAAATGCTAGTTTTTACTGTAAGAATCAGGCTTTAAAACACATTTGCGATCTTCGTATTAATCAATCCCCCAAGCAGGCTCATTACTTTGTGTAATTTATTTATATTCATCACCACTGCTCTAAAAAACGGTGAAGGAAAACATCGTGAGGAAACGGGCATGTCCTAGAACCAATAATTCGAAGATCTACCAAACCGCACGGGGCCAGCGTGGTGGATTATATTATAGCCCATACACAAAATACGCGCTTTGACGTGGAGATGCGGAGACCAGCCCGTTTTACAATACTTACAATACTTAGTTTGATGTACAGAATGCTTGGTTGACGGCTTCGTGATGAGGTTGGTTGTACCGTGTATTTATCTCGTTGATCGAATGCTCGCAAGCACAACTGCTGAGCTTGAGGTCTCGAGTTCGATTCCCGGGTCGGGCAACTGTTATTGGGTTTTCTTCAGCACAATACCTCAGTTACAGCTGGATTTGTGCCCTGTAAACGGCAACAGGTTTCTTCCCTATTACATAGGACTAACGACTTTTATCATGGGATCAAACTATAGAAATATAAAAAAAACAGAGGAAGTTGCAAAAGGGCGTGTCGGTGTCCGCGCGACTGGCACATGACGCCTCGGTCAAGGGCCTCTTGTGCCTTAGTAATAGCAAATGGCTATACTATTTTGCAATAAATACATTGCTCCTCAACCACTACCTACGTATCGTGTTTGTCGCTAAGTGACTGGACAAGCAATGTAAAAATCACCAAACCATAGTTCAATAAGCGGACACATCGCGTAGTGCCGATGCCGCCGCTGTTTCTTACGACGAGTTGTTGTTTCTTACGGCGAGATGCTTGTGTAAGATAAACAATTCAAATATCTAGATCTGGCTCGCGAGGTTGTTGACATGTGGGACGTGAGTGCAGCAGTCATTGTGGCGATAGTAGTCTCGGCCAATGGCTTAATAGACAAGAGCCTCGACCAACATCTCAAGAGCCTCGCGCTTGGCAGCTGGGTCACGGACTTGATTCAGAAAGCAGTATACTTCTCGAAACGGCACGTATGGTTAGGAGGTTCCTCTCTCAAAAGCCCTGACCACCGGCAGCTCGGACCCTGTTCCCAGCCCTGGTGGGCTATTTTTTATATTTTTAAATAGTTTTATATTACAATATTTAAAAATGTAAATAATATGTACAGAAATGAATAAACGAACTACATGGACACAGGCTTGTTATTATGGGGACAATGAAGAAAGCAAATTAATAACATTTCAGAAACAGATGTTTATTTAGCTTTGAATGTAGGTACAGCTATAAGATGTAAATGTTGTCTATGTGTAACCTGTATACATCTCAGATTCATAGTTTTTTAATACAGTTGGTTAAGTATAATTATTTTGTGCTTATTATTGCTGAATATAATGTTACCGGATCTTAGTTCTTGTGTACATGTTGCTGATTTTTTTAGACTTTCTTAGGCTACTCTATCAGAATCAGTCAGTTTGTTTATTAATACATCCTGTTTGTTTTGAGCATTTTTAGACGTTGATTATCTTCGAAAAACTTTGTGTTTGTTCTGGATTGGGATCACCTTTTTAAGTTTTGCCTTTGATGTATTTTCTTCTTCCTCTGAGACGTTTGACTTCAGAGTCTTTATTGAGCTAGATTGCAGTCATATTTTAATCCACTTGTATCATTCCATTTCGATATTTCTCCATATTTTTTGCAAGAAAATTATTTCTGGATGAACTACACTAAGATTCTTGATAGTTGATAGCAATGTAAAATCTGAAAAATAAAATTATATTGTTACAATTAACATCAAAACATTTTGTCCGTTTTTGGGGTGTATAGGCGTCGCGTTAAATAAATAAATAAATATCGCTGGACATTACACACCCCGCCAACTAGTGCCACACTGAGCGATGAGTCGTGGACACCAGATAGTTGATATTTTACAAAAATACTTTTTGTTTGTAAATACATTCTTACTATATTAACATCCATGACTCGGGAAACTAATGTCCATGCGCTCACACATACAGTTGTTCCTACCGGGATTCGAACCCGGGACCCTAAGAACGTAAGGCAGCGTCACTACCGCTGCGCGATTCGAGTCGTCAAAAATAGTTTCAAAACGGATGCACAGAGGACAAGACCCGATTACTAATCATCATTTTGTCTCCTTGGAGACTTCGTACAGCTCGAACTGCTGTACCATACAAAAGCCAAATAAAATTATTTATTAATAATATACTTTAAGTCTTTTGCGATTTTTTACTTTTTAGTGCTCCAACCCGGGTTGGTCCCGTAGAAGTTTTTTTTATCAGTATTACAAAAAGTATCAATGAACGTCGAAATCAAAATCAAAATCAAAGCATTTATTTCAAGTAGGGCAGTTACAGGCACTTTTGAATTGTCGAAACAAAAATTAACATTTAAAGTAGCTACAGTCCCAGTCACAAGACATAAAAACTGTGAAAGCACTGTAGTTGCCCATTCCCTAGTGTAGATCTCTATGGAGAAGAACGGGCAAGAAACTCCATGGACACTCTTTTAAATCAAAATATTGTTACAAAATCTTGGTTACATCATTCTTGTTGAGATGGTATATTATGTGAGAACAATGTAGCAAGATGTGCACGTTAAGTGTCCATAGCAAAACAAAAATAAAATACAACTCAAAAACAAAATAATTAATTCAAATAAACCATGGCGACTAAGAGATGACCAGTCACAACTGACAGCGCCTGTTCACGAACATGACGCATGGATCAGCACCATTCAGCTCAACCATTTTGAAGGGAACTAAATGGTCCGACACACGCGCCACCATCAGCGAGACATTTGAGAGAGCATGACATACTCTCAACCGCCAGGGCACATTCAAGTCAAGAACTGCCGTAGGTTTCCAGTGAATGGTAGCTTACTAGTACATAGTACTCACATAACATTGAAATCGAAATTATTAAAAACTCACCATATAAGTCACTCAAGGAAAAGATATTACTGGTAAACAGCACTATTCAGGTCATTCTGGCATTAATTGAACTGTTTATTATTTATGGTACGACCTTGTCTTTTTCATTGCAAGAACACCATCTGAAAAATTCAAATTATACCATTACTTATTAAAAAAAAATGGCATTATTGGCAGTGTGTAAAACACCTGCCGTGTTGTATGGATCAGAATGTTGGGTCACATAAGGGATGAATGAAAGGCATGTCGCGGAGATGTGAATGCTAAGGGGGATGTATGGTGTTACGCGAATGGATAAAGTAAGGAATGAGTATATTAGAGGAAGTCTGAAAGTGGCGCCGGTGACTGTAAAGTTGTGTGGTAATCGGATGTCGTAGTATGGGCATGTAATGCAAAGGAATGAGGAAAATGTCGTGAATAAAGTTTTGAGTATGAATGTGGATGGGTATATGAGTAGAGGAACACTAAAGAAACGATGGATGGACTGTGTTAAGAAGGATATGGTAAGAAAAGAAGTGTCTGATGAGATGACGAAAAATAGAGGGGTATGGAAGAAGAAGACATGCTGCGCCGACCCCAAATAAATTGGGATAAGGGCAAGAGTATGATGATGGCAGTTTATAAATTTTGTTCCACAGTATGTTTATACCAAACAAGCTCAAGGCGTGAAGACTTGTAATTGGCTATTTCATTATCATTCTGTATTTTATCACTATTGCATTTAGCTGTAAGCCTTCCAAAGTCTATAAATAAATTATAATTACCACAAGAAGCATTTGTATACTCTGTAGATTTAGTTAGGTAACTAAACTATTATGTATTTCATTATAATAATAGTAATTGTACATCATTTAATTGATTACCATATCCATATGGTATAGAGTTCATACTCTGTTGATATAGGTAATTTCCTATCTTCAACAAAATCACAGCCTTTTCAGTGTTCCCACAGCTGGGACACAGGTCTCCTCTCGATGCGAGGGAATGGGCTATAATCTACCATACGGGCCCAGTGCAGACTGGTAGATGTTACAAGTTTTTGATTTTTGTTGTTTCTGACTGACTGGTCAATTAGCAATTCATGACTGCTTTCGTTAGCTTGGGTCTTACCTGTCGAAACAAATGTATCATCATCTCAGCCGAAAGACGTCCACTGCTGGACATAGGCCTCCCCCAAGTGTCGCCACATTGACCGGTCCCTTGCTACTCGCATCCACCGGATTCCCGCAACCTTCACCAGGTCATCGGTCCACTTAGTGGGAGGTCTTCCAACGCATCGTCTTCCGGTTCGCGGTCGCCACTCCAGAACTTTTCGGCCCCATCGGCCATCCGTTCTGCGAGCAATGTGCCCTGCCCACTGCCACTTAAGTTTAGCAATTCTTCGGGCTACGTCGGTGACCTTGGTTCACCTGTCGAAACAAATGGTATGTGTTAATAAATAAAATAACGAAATAAACTATTTCTTTTGCACTTTGAGCTGTATTGGTTGTTGCAGTTAGTTTTTTTTTGTAATTAGCCTATTCTGTCCCACAGCCCTGGGCAATGGCCTCCTCCATTTCTGTCCATCTCTCCCGGTGTTTTGTCTCCTCTGGCCAATCAGTCAGGGACAAGTCCAAATCGTCATGGTCTAGGGTTTCTTACGCCTGCCTCGATGATTTAGAATTTTTTTGACTTTATAATCAGAGCGTAACACTCACAACATTTACGAAAACAGTGTTTTTTTTTTAAACTGTTAATATTCAAACCATGCCAATAGCGTAGATTAAAACTTGATAAAAAATATTAACAAAGCTTTAGGCAAAACACGAATTATTAAAAACTCACTTTTTATATCACTCAGGGAAGAGATATTACTGGTAAACAGCACTATTCAGGTCATTCTGGCATTCATTAAACTGTTTATTATTTAGTACAACCTCATCTTTTTCAATGTACGAGGTTGCATAAACTTAATCCGAATGTTTTTTAATCCTAGAACACCATCTGAAAAATTAAAATTATACCATTACTTATTTATCTTTTTTGCATTATTTGGCAGTGTGCATATTTTTCTGTTATTTATCACTATTGTATTTAGCTGTAAGCCTTCGAAAGTCTATAAATAAATTACAATTACCATAAAAACATTTGTGGCTCATTTTATAAAATTTTATATGTTGTCAATAAAAAAAAATGCACATAATAAAGAACAAGATCTACTCATATACATTTTTACTGCCAATTATTTGCAGTCACTTTATGTTTTCTTGAACACTCTTCAGTGCAGCTCGAACTGCTGTACCCGTATCCTTAAGAATTGGTTTTAGTTCAAGCCAGAAGTAAGCAATTTTATGGAAATAAAAATCACTCTCTCTTGTGAATCACCCAATCTCCGCAACATAATCACGCGATCAGCAATATCATAATGCTTTTTTATTTAGTTTTCGAAATGCACTAATAAAATCTTCTTCTACATTCTCTCTGTGTCATTCTTCTCTTTTTTTTCTTTTGCACTTGATTTTCATTTGTTGTGCTTTAGAATCACTGTTTGAATTGACTTAAATTTAGCATGAAACTCTTGTCACATTGACTTCAAAACGTTATTATTACCTGTTCAATGAAGTTTGTTGGATTAGAACAGGATTTATTGGTTAAAATTTGCAAACAAATGTAGTAGAAGTTTTAGCATATTTTGTCTTTTTTAGTACCTGGGTAGGTCCCATTGGCATCTAAAAAATATTTTGTGTTAAATAGCAATTTTGATGCTGTGTATTTTTTATAAAAATCTGTGAATGGGGATCCAAATTCCACAAAAAAGTTATGTATGGTCTCCTAAGATCATTTTCGAGTGGCCATAACTGTCAAGGTAGCCTCCCTTACTGTCCTGTTGAACATTTCCACCAGGTGTACTCCGTAGAGTTAGGTAATTTCCTATTATATGATATATATTATATTACTTAATGTATTTAAAAACTACCAAAAAGTCCAAATTTATAAAAATGTTTAAATAATACATTCAATTAATGCAAAATATGTGCATATTTGCTGTTCCTTTTCTGTCAGAATCTTGGCAGTTGTAGCAAACTGAATAGGTACTTACTCCCGATTACAAATATTTAAACAATTTGTTATTTTCTTACCTGCTTTTGGTTTCCTATTGGCTTCATGTCCCCATCCATAGGTGTGAAGGCAAAGGTTAAGGAAGAAAATATGACTTCTGCTTCCATTCCTGAAATTATGAATGAGATAATTGAAGCAACCAGCAATTATTCAGATTACTTAAACCAAATGATGTAATTAAATAATAAATATCGCTGGACATTAACACACAGCACCATCGAGTGCCACACTTAGCAAGGCTTGTTCGAAATATCATTTGGTTTTATTTGAATAATTTACAAACAATTCTCGCTCTTCTCACAATATATTACTCAACAGCACGCATAATACTAATTATAATTTGTTAGTAGGTAGGTAGGTACGTAGGTAATACACAGCACAATGTTATTTTTCAAGGAGTACAACATGATCAGATCGTAAATAAAAATAATTGATACAGTAAGTATTATAAATTATTGTTATTATGATATTCAAATAGGGACATACCAGTTTTAATTCATCGATTTGAGAAATACCACTGGACGAAAACTTAACTCACTTTTTTGAAACTTCAAAACAAAGCTGACGTTCTGTCTTCGTCTATTAACAGAGGTGACAATACACTTGTTGTACATAATGCACGATGATTATACAACTTCAGAAATTGAGAGGGTGAGTTACGGAAATTAATCAACGCAGACTGAACTTCACTCGATCTGTCAACTTCGATCGAACGAAACAAAAAAACAAGTTGCTAGGCATGGGCATTGGACAAAAAAGGTCGATATATCGAAATATCGAATTTTTTCCAAACACGTTATATTGTAATACTAACTGGCACACGCAACTTCGTCTGCGTCATATAAGAGAGATAAAGCTCACAATGGAAATTAAATGGCCCCCGATTTTGTAACATTTTTCATTGCTGCTCCGCTCCTATTGGTCATAGCGTGATGTCATAGAGCCTATAGCTTTCCTCGATAAATGGACTATCCAACGCAATAACAATTCAATTCGAGCCGGTAGTTCCTGATATTAGAGCGTTCAACCAAACAAACAAACAAACTCTACTGCTTTATAATACTAGTATAGATAACGTGTTTGACAATTTTACGGTGACAGATATATTATTATCGTCGAAATTTTTTATAGCGATATATCGATATTCGATATTTATTTTAGAGTATCGAATTCGTATCAAATTCGATTTTTTTAATGCATCTTTGGTTTCGTGTCCATTACTGATGACTACTGGTTTTTATTAAATTGTATATAATTATTTAGGATCAAGCATCAATAAAAATACTGTTAACATTTTTTTTTTTACGAAGTTTGAATGCTTTGGGAATATGTTTGAATAATATCCGAAAACGGACAATGTTTAAAAATATCGATACAATAAATGTCGATAAATATTATTCACTTGCTCATCCCTAAGTTACACAGAATCACAGATTAATAAACATGGCGTCCTAACCAGTGTTTCCATGTAAATAATTTCCTTTCCCTCAGGACTCTTTCCACTCATTTTTTATTAAAGTAGTAACGTATAAAATAATTAACATTTAATTAATATTAAACATTTTTCAAATATTATTTTTCTTCATTTCAATGTAATCAACATCTTTTTTTTTGCTTTGGGAACTTTCCACCTGTATTTTGAAAGCCAACTGTTTCAGATATTTCTCAAATATTTGATAAATTTAGCTCCGACCTTTTAGTAGGTAAATAACTAGGTACATTTTAAAATACGTGTATATTGTTTTTTTTTTGAGCAGCGGTGACCCAGTGGTGGTGGGCCCCGACTTACGAATAGTGAGTCGTGGGTTCGAACCCAGACAGGCGCATTACTTTGTGTAATTTATTTCATCACCACTGAACGTGAAGGAAAACAGCGTGAGGATTGTACGCAAAATACGCGGTTTGACGTGGAATTTTCAACTTTGAACAACTTTTTTCAACGTTTTTTCATCCAAATTTTGTAAACAAAATTATTCGGTGTTACTGCGCGGGCGCACCGACATCTGCTATTTTGGGGGTTTTTTATATTAGGCAGCTTTTTATTTACACATTCAAAAAAAACAGATGAACGCTACTGGCTCGATAATGAAACAGTTGGATCGTGATCCTGAGCGTAAAATCTGGCTTGATTATGACGGGAACATCCTCTGTAGAACTGATGAAAAATCAGTTTGAAATACCCACAGAAATATTAAAAACAGTATATCTATGGAAATACCACACCTCAAATTTCAAGCAAAGGAATCCAAAAACTAGACTAAGCATGAATAAAGCATAATTTTTCCGCAATATACTAGGTATTTTTTGCTTTGCCTATGATTTCCCTTTTCCCCCCTTTTGTTTCCCTTTGGACCTTTCACCTCAAATAGGAAATTTTCCCGCATTGCGGAAACACTGGTCCTATCGTCTTTCTGAAGCCTGCAGAAGTAGATATGGAAGGCAGGAGGGGAAGGAACTGTCAAATCGTTTTCTTTTTAATTTGCCCATAAGAAGGCTACCAATCATAATGCCTAGGCCAACGTTCACCTTACGTGTTAGGTCTTTTAATAATATCTTTTAAGTTTAATAGCTCTTAAGTTGTACTTATCTATCTTTCGTAATAAGAGTTATATTGATAATTATATTGTTATATATATATATATATATATTGTTAATTATTAAAGTGTTAAAATTTATAATGAGAAGTGAACTCAATAATTATGAAATGTAGGTACTTCATTACTTTATCTACCTACACTCATATCATAAAGAGGAAAACTTTGTTCCTATAGTTGTAATGAATAAACTCAAAAACTACTGTGCCGATTTCAAAATTTCTTTCACCATTGGAAAGCTACATTCACCCTGAGTAACATAGGCTATATTTTATCCCCGTACTCCCACGGGAACGGGAACTACGCGGGTGAAACCGCGTGACGTCCGCTAGTTACTCATAAACTGAAGTAACTCCATCTATCATTTCGAACTTAAACTTAAATAACTGTATGTTTCAGGTACTGCTCCATCACAGGATACGTGAAGCACAGTGACAACTACTTCAAGCACATGATAAACGATGTCGCTGTTCTCATTTGTTTCGTTGCCACGAATTTTGTTGTTTTCGTTGCGATCACAAGCAAGACTATAGTGCACACGCTGCTGTTTGTCTCAATAATCCTGCAGTGGATTATGAGGTAAGAGTGATGACTAAAACGAAGTCCAACAGGAAATAAATAATCAAAATTCTCAAATCATAGCTTAATTAACTTGTGTAGGTACTTGTTGCCGTTTTATGCTGCCATACGTAATATATTTTAATCCCCTTTTTAAAAAAAAATGCGCTCTATGTGAGCAAGAAAATGGCCATGTAACGCAAAAAAAATGTTGATGTCAATCCTGTTTCCAATTCACTGTGAGCGACCATGTTTCGGTCCCAAGGAATCACTGACAACACTCACTGGTTCCACGAATCATAATTATTTTAATCAAAAAATTGGTTGCCTGTAAAGTCGGTATCCGGGCGAAAGTTTTACGTGACAACGACTTTGAGTGGTAAAATAATTTTAATGTGAATATTCATTCGTATAGTAGGAAGAAGTATGAAATAATAGTAACAATTTAAAACATTTATTTATACAAAGAATTATATTTAAAACATTAATTTATACAAAGAATCTCGCACTGAATTTCATATTAACAAAATTTTATTTTTACCTTTACACATACATACCTATCTCTCTTACTCTCTCTCTCTCACTCTCTCTCTCTCGCTCTGTCTCTCTCGCTCTGTCTCTCTCGCTCTTAGGCGGGCTAACTGTGCTCGAGTGGAAGGGACGCGTGCCTTTCACTTTTTATGTCTGTCTCTCTCGCTCTTAGGCGGGCTAACCATGCCCGAGTGGAAGGGACGCGTGCCTCTCACTCGCTCTCATTGTGAGCGCATAACGTGAGCGGAGCGTAACGCAGTTTCTTGAAGTGTCACCCGGCAAACCAATTTATAAGACGTTGTCACGTCAAAACAACCTGACACTAACCTGCAAATTGCAAAAAAACTTGGGAAATTGTAAATTTCACGGGCTACCTTCACTTTTTACGGGAATTATGCGTATGGTGGTGTTGTTATGTTATGTTAGAGCGGATTGAGACTAACATATTTTTTTCCCGCATTAAACATTGTTCAATTGCGAGAATAAAACTAGTTTTGATTTAGTAAACGTCATGTTTCTCTATGAAAATATGGCAAGCCCTGAGATTGGACTGATGGCGAATCAGTCAAAGTCATTCATGACCAATTCCGTTAAATATAGGGTCGAGGTAAATGGGCAGGAAATACAAACACAAATACTTCAATTATAGGTACCTCCATATTTAGCTGGGCAAGCTAGTTTCCTTCAATAATAGACAGGACAAATGGAAATGGATGAAACAAAAAATACTAGGAGAAACTATTGCTCCGTGAAGGCGCTTTTGAAGCATAATTTAGTCGACATATTGTGTAAATGTAGGTACTCCAGCGTAGCATAACGAGGAGTGTAGCATTTTCGCTCAAATATCAAACTCACCGATCAACTTCCTGACTGATTGGGTAGATAGTGAGACAGATAGAAAGTAATGGGGGTCGCTTCTGCCCAGCGGTGGGCCAGAATAAAATTGCGCTTCAAAACCTCGAGCGCGCTCACTCGAACCGGCTGGTTCAATCAGTATAAATTTCTCGGTATCTCTCGAGGCTCGCGAGCTCGTATAAGCATACGAGCTTACCGATGACCATCAAGGCTTGTATGAGTTTCGCGAGTGGCTAAAGGCGCGCCCACACGCGCTTACACGCACTCACAATAAACGAGGTAATGCGCGTCCAAACTACTTTAATCTAAAGCTGCCCTTAAGGATCCTTGATAAAATTGTCGTTATGGTAGATTGGCAGTCACTTCAAACTTCAAGTGAGTGAATGTATTCTAATACTTTACTAAGCACACGCTGTTTGTTTTCAGGACGTTCTCAGTAAAAAACTGCGCCACAGCCAGCGAGGAATCTTGGTCGCCAGGGCCTTCAATACAGATTAAAATGCAATCTGCTTCTAAAAGAGACTAGTGCACACCACTGCGTTTCTCCATGTCGTGATGCATTCAGTGGCGTTATATCGAATACATTAATGTTAATACAGTCTCTTTGTCACTTATTTTAGTACATAAGCATTGGTTCCTAGGTTAGACGAACAGAGCGGAGATAAGACATACATACATGTGGATATTGAAAAATGATGTTACCTAAAATGCACGCCGTGTCTCTTCTTTTATTGGTCGAATCTAAGGGATCAATTAGTGCGCAATTTAAACTATAGCAACAAGCACCGAAGATTTAATCAAAGGAGTGCCTTCATCTGAGATAAAATTGAAAGATTAGGTACAAGGAGGCATTAAAGTGGAAGCGGAAGTGTAGTTGAATGATAATTTCATAAGTCTTTTAATCGAGTTACATGAACTTGGAGGGTTGTTTTGATGATTTTAACTAAATACGTCTTAATCATATTTTTTATCTAGATACAACCTGACACACCTGCCAATTACAAAAAGCGTAAGAAATTTTGAATTTTGCGGGGTACCATCATCCTTGACGATAGCCAGCGAAATGTAACGTAATGTAACGTACCCCGCAAAATTCAAAATTGTTGATAGCGAAACCAATGCCTCGAACTTGGTAGTCCGGGTTGCTATCGAGCAATTCCTAGAAGCAAACCCTACGGCCTGGGGATCGAACCCAGGTCCCCGACGTTCAACAGTCCCGCTCGCGAACACGTACCAACGCAGCGGTCTATCTACAGTATCGGTCTATCAAAATTACGAAATTTTACTTCAAATCATACGGAAACCAGTTTGATACAAGTGGAGAAAGTTCTGTAAGTTAAGTTTTTGTATTTGAGGTGGAATTAATACACGAGCAGTAGGCGAGGGTGTTTTTTTGTTGAGCCGAGAAGAGGCCTAAGACGTAACACAAGACGTCTATCACGTCACGTCCCAATGGGCCTATTTGCGTTGTTTTGTACTGTCTCCTGCTGATATGGAAGGTATTGGAAATTAGTTACGGTTTTTTCCAACTCCTCCGCTATACCAGAGGGCTATTAAATTCAAAATATGTTTGGGGAAGATACGGTGATCAGAAGGTAGAAGAATAAACTCTCGATGACTGTTACTGAATAATTTATTTGGCAAAAGGCGCGTCTTTTATACATTTCTAAAACTTAACCATTCGCGTCACAGCATTGTTGCGATGCGATAGTAATTCCACGGCGAGCGCTAGTGTTCTCAGTGCGGTGCCGCTGGAGCCCGCGAGCCGTCACTGGAGGGCGAGATTCGCGAGTGCATAAATAGAGGTCACGTCCACGCGCGCGCTGGTACACACATTCACACACCTGGCCCCTTAGCTCGGAGCGCATCGACTAGCTTCGATAACGCTGTGGGCCGGGGCTTCTTTCCTGGTAGGGGGCGGTCCTAGCTGCCTCCGGCTGGTCATCATCCGCTAGGCTTCACCCGGGGCACCGGGAGTTCCACCTGGCGGTGGCGGACCGCCGGGGCGGCGTGAAGATACGGTTAACACCGTGGCGCTCTCTACCGACACAATATGACACTAACATACATGCGAGCGGCGATTGCGTGCTCGCCACGGCTTAGGCCTATATGGCCGCCCCATGGAAGAAGCCCGTATGTATGCCTACGGGCGCAAGTGATACCGCGGGACCAAGGGCGATGCAAAATCCGACTTCCGCACCCCCCTGCGGGGGTGCAGTGAGTTCTAGAACGGGCGCGCTGGTAATGTCGGGGCGGCCGAGTGCAGATGTAGTGATGTTGCGTTGTGGATCAAGTTGACAGACGACTGAAGACTCGTGAACGAAAATGAAAACATGCGAAGTGAAGACTGAAGAGTGGCCTCACAGCTCCTCACACTCTTATTTCTTTATTCAGAAATCGTGTACCGTAATGTAAACAACAGCTCTTGTCAGAGCTATTCCTTAACAGACCGTCGAAAACGTTCATCCTTATCCAGGGCGGTTTGCTTCAGTTTCTTTATCGGAGCGTCAAATCGTGCTAACTTGCCATAATCGATGGTGGCTACATATGAAATCTCAAGGTATCATTTAAGAGGGCCTCTTAAATTCAACTTCGTCGAGCTTCATTTCTCGGCGGTTTTGTGTTGATTTTGGATTTCAGGAGTAAGAGTGGTTTGGGAATAGTGAATTGAATAGGCGGGCTTGTGCCATAAAAGTTCGTCACATATCGAGTAGGTATCTCCTTAGTGCCACGGAAACATTTTTAGTTTTCGCTGACATTTTTGTAAATCTTTGACGTACTACCTACCCTCAGAATAATGTTAGTCATTATTCTGAGTACCTACCTACCCAGGCGTAACTGCGCAAGTATCATTTAACCAGGAACTAGGTGGTAGAGGTCAGGCTGATAGGCAGTGACTTCATGTAAAATATTGATATTTAAACTACTGCCGCAGACTGGAAGATAAGTCGATTTGTATAAAATAATTTTCCACATTCTACCAAGATCAACATGTACAGTGCCGACCAAAAGTCGATAAGCAATCTCACAAAGCAATAGCTTGACGTTTAGTTTGACTTACGACCTTCTACTTTCAACAAAATAGATATTGTCAGCAACTAGTTGTAGTTCATAATTTCAATGCCAATATCTAAGACATGATGGCCTAGCGGTTGGGCCCGTTCAGAATTAAGAGCGAATCAGTAAGCCGTGAGTTCAAATCCCGCACAGTTACTTTTAGTCTTTTTGTAAGTTTTTACTCTACAGAAATATTATATTATTAAACTTGTTTGCTTTGTTCACACATTTCGTAAAGTTAGGGAGGTAGATAGAAAAATAAGTCAAGAATTTTGTTAGATTTCTGTGAGGTAGACATGAGTTTTATGAATATTTTAACTTGATCGGAATGAACTTTGTCGTTTGGTTGTAGTCATACAGAATACACTATATAATGTGGTATTTGATGGTCAGTGACGTGTGGTTTAATAGATAGCGGTATTGTTGTTGGTGTGATTCTTAAAATGCGGGCAAATATTAATATTAAGGCGAGGGCGACTATTATCGCGAATTATCCGCGCTTCATAAAAGTGGCCTTAATAGGACTAAATGTGAGTATTATAATTATTTATGAATTGTAACTTAAACATTAAAAATTTAAAAACGAATGGGTATTATAAATTGTTCATTTATTTGGTGACCTGTGGTTTACTTAATTCGTTATTTTTTTTTTCAATCTATCATGCAAGATAAATAATTAGTGTTTATTATTGGATTTATAAATGCAGAGTGAATGAAGTCACTTTAGTATTTATTACAGCTGCCTAACATCATTTTTTTTGTTTAGAGAAATGCAGTAAGTCTCTGGATCAAAAGGTATGAGGAAGAAGGGAGCCTTGCAAGTAGACAGCGAAGTGGAAGGTCGTCGCTTATTAGCGAAGCGCAGCGACAACATATCGTGGGCGAGTATGAAACCAATGGTTTCACACCTACGACACACTCGGAGTCACCGCAAACTGTTCGCCGTGCCCTCCACGCTGAAGGCTTGCATCACAGAAGATCAGCTAAAATGCCCTTCTTGACAGAAAGACATAAAGAAGAACGATTACATTTCGCACGGGAATATTTAGACTTTCACTGGATTACTTCCATTTTGTTCCGGTTCGCGGTCGCCACTCCAGAACTTTTCGACCCCATCGGCCATACGTTCTGCGAGCAATGTGCCCTGCCCACTGCCACTTAAGTTTAGCAATTCTTCGGGCTACGTCGGTGACCTTGGTTCTCTTGCGGATGTCTTCATTTCTGATGCGATCACGCAAGTAAACTCCGAGCATAGCCCTCTCCATTGCCCTTTGGGTGACTTTAAGCCGCATACGTCTACTTGACTGCATTGAAAATAATGGGGGTTATACAAAATATTAATCCCTAATGTTCTAGTTTTAATTAGACGTGTTACAAAATATTTAGCGATATTAATAATTCCTAAATTGAGGTTTAGTTTCAATCTTCTTTTCTTCAGGAAAATGAACACTTAAACTATAACCTCAATATGAGTTACATTTATTGTGACGTCACATAAAAAACATATTCACGAAGTACCTATAAATTATGTGTTAGTTTTCAGTAAGCTCTGTTGAATACCGATAGATAGAAGTGGGTATCAACAATTATATTTGTGTTATTAGAATATCCTTGTTATGTTAATAAAAAATGACTTAAAAGTGGGTATCCAGATACACAAAAAAATCTTATGAACGGTAACAAGAGAACTTCTTATATCTAGGTAGGAATGTGACGTTACAAATCTTATTAAAGTTGTTAATTATATGAATAAATGAAACGAATAAAACAATTTTTGTTATCTGTCAGCACTTTTTTTTCCACCTTCCAACACCGAAAAAATATTACACAATCTCATAAATAGTTATGATGGGTTATTAACTTATATTTAAATCTTTATAAAAAATAAATAATGAGCATGAACCCATTTCAAAATAAATACCTAAGTAAATAGTTTTTGTATAAAATACAAATATAAATTAAAGTGGTTACAAAAAAAAAACCCGTATGTAAACGGGATTTGAACTCAAGACACGTTGCTCGAGAATCCACTGCTTAACCTAAACAGCTATCAACACCTGGTAGATATGGTCGAAGTTTACCTATCCAATGCAAATACGATCATGCGTTTGCTGCGTGTATAACAAAAGAGACGGTAATATATATCTTTTTGTTTCGTGGAGAGCGACGCGACAACTTGCGACAGTAGGCGACTCTGTGGCTGTGGTGTGCGTAGGTACTGTATTGAGACAGCTTACACATACAGCCGCACGGACGCTCGGCCGTGCGTTCACAGCAATATGATCCTTCGCGTGCCTGTGCGCTTATGAACGCTTACTGTACTCGTATCGATGCTCCAAGGTAGCCCGCGACATTCAAATCTTACGTTTTTTGCAATTTGCAGGGCAGTGCTAAGTTGTATGTTGATATCGGTAGCGGCTGTAAGGGTTGTCTATTGTTTGCCCGAAGATAATATGCCATAATCATCATTTTCCCGAATTTCATTTACCCGAATTTCATTTGCCCGAATGTTTCATTTGCCCTAAAAGACATATGACATACTTTTAATTGCCCGAATTTTAGATACCATAAGATACGAATGCCATAAGTATTGTTTGCCTTATTTTTTTGTGCCATAATAATTATTAGACATAATATTTAAATGGCATAATATTTAAATGGCATAACAAGTATTAGACAAACTTATTTATTCTGTGCATGGTTTTTTTTTCTGTGCATGGTTGATGGTGGGCTAGGTCGACGGAGCCCCGCTTCGCGGGGCTCCTACTTCTGTGTGGTTTATAAAAAAATAACCACGAAGGGGATGGCGGGGTCTATTCGCTCGCTTCGCTCGCTCACACGACCCCGCCATCCCCTTCTAACCTAACCTGTCCGAGTCGGGGTGCCCTAAAGTCCCAATTGCATCCAATTTCTCTTGATATAAACAACCGTTACACACCCGATGTCGATGGCAAATTATGTTATGGCATATCATAATTATGGCATGTGATAATTAGGGCATGTGATAATTAGGGCATGTGATAATTAGGGCTTATAAAGATTATGACAAATGATGTTATGGTAAGTGACTTTATGGGAAACAATGATTCTGGCACGTGACTAATATGGCAAATGAGAGTAGGGCAAATGAGTATTATGTCGTATGATATTATGGCTGTTGACTATTATGGCAAATGATATTAGGGCAAATAAAATTCGGGTAAACGGCGGTATACCGGCTGTAAGATGTATGTAGTTGACAGTCTCCAGGTCCTGGCGAAATGAAAGTATACCTAATCTCAAAAATAAGCTTTTTTTTTTCAATTGAGGTAGTTTTTAATATTTTACATTTATTTTCTTTAATCAACGATCAACTGACGATTATCTCCTTATTTCATCTGATTACGAAAACGTGAGAATAAAAGCTTGACCTGCAATGTTTGAATACTATACTATGCTACAGGGTGTAAACCACCTCATCACAAAGCCGATAACCAGGCATTCTGTACATCAAACTAAGTAACTTTACGCAAAAAAATATTGCTGGGAAACCACTTTTTTTTTTGAGGTTTTAAATCATGTTTTGTGGTAGAACTCAATGTAACGCAACACTTCCTCAGTTGTAGTGGAATGATGTAGACGTGAAATGTACAGCTGCGTCGTAGGCACAGCAGCGCGGAGCAGCATGTTGGGTCCACTTAGTGAAAAAACTGACCATTCCCAGACCATTCCCTCGCGTTACCACTGACGTTTCTGTCTCATCATAATGCAATAAGTCAAAAAAAACAATAAGAGAGTCAAAAACCAATAATGTGAAGTACAAAAATGAGATTTTTGATTTTATGACCGTGGGTGGGACTACCTGTTTGAAAGAGTACCCCCCTTTCAAACAAAAAAAAATCGGTCCGTAAATACTTAAAATAACGAATTTTCCATAACAGCGCCTGAACTATTTTTAATTGACGGCTCGAATGGCGTAGTGGTAGTGACGCTGCCTTACGTTCTTAGGGTCCTGGGTTCGAATCCCGGTAGGAGCAAATGTTTGTGTGATGAGCATGGACATTTGTTTCCGAGTCATGGATGTTTATATGTATAATAAGTATGTATTTACAAACAAAAAAGTATATATGTAGTATATCAACTATCTAGTGACCACGACACAAGCTTTGCTTAGTGTGGCGCTAGGTGGCGCTGTGTGTTAATGTCCAGCGATATTTATTTATTTATTTATTTATAATGTAATTTTTCCATATGAAGGTGTAAAAAATGACGTTTGGGAGTATGCCATATTTTTTTATACGTTTTTATCTTATTTTTGAGATAATATGTCACTTTGTTATAGGACGTAGGGTAATTTTGTATGGATTGTGATCGGTCTTCTTTTGGTGACAAACATTTCAGTTCAACGCCATCTAGTATCGAGTAGTTATCTCATTCCAAACGAAATCTTGTTTGAATCTTAAATTGAGTACATTGCCATCTAGTTTCGAGTAGCAACAACATTCAAGTTGAAATGATTACTAAAATTGTATCCAAAGTGTTAAAGGTTCTTGAAAGTCCAGATCACGTCTCGAAGAAACAGTTTTGTAATAGCAAGTTTCATGAATTTAACACTGCGAATCGTAGAACTAGTTTTCAAACTTTTTGTTTGCTACATCAACTCATAGATGACGCTACACGTTCACTGACCGGCTCGCTTAGCCTTGATTATCTTTCAGGGTTTACAGGCGTGACCGTTTATTATGTACAAACTTTATGTAACCACATGCTCCGCCCTTCGGGCGCGATAGCGCGCTACAAAACGAGCGAGAGGACGATAGATGCAGCGGCGCAGCTTCACGAAAGCCCACGAGGTCACGCGCTAGCTCTCTCATTTCGTTTCATGCATCCCTTTCACGTTCGGGTGACCTCGATTTAATGCACGTGTCGTTAAGTTTATGAAGTTTCATGTTCGATACAAGTTCTGCATAACATTGCAGCGTGCACCGCGAGTGCATTAAATAGTTTTCAACTTTTTTCTTAATCAACTTATATGGGTTTTTTTAATGGAATTAGGTTTATATGTGTTCAAAACTGTTTTGTATGGCGGAAAACCAGATCTGTGTCCGTTATTAGCATGGAGCTACGCCCGTGTTACGTGTACACATCGACAGCGAGCAGTCTAGGTTCCCAGTTTTCTTTTATTTTTAGCAAGACTATTTGGATAGACTGATTTACTTCAAATGGGTTGTAAAATATTTCGGGACATGTTTTCAGGAAATAAACTTGTAATATTTGACCTATATAAATATAGGTTAGCAGCCTAAACTGACCCACATCTGGAAAATGCCTACATTTTGGCTATATTTACTAGGAGACAATGAATTCTGAACAGTATCTTAACAAATGTTGTCTGATGAATCATACTACATTGAAGTTATCTCTCTATCTCCCTCATTATGTTATATGGTCCCATCTCCCTGGGCGCTCATCCGGGCTTACAGCCCGTTCGATATGCTGCAGATATGTCCACCAGATGGACAGTGGCTAATCAGCTCCAATAAATCTACGATGAAATTAGTCGCTCTTTTGATAATATTTGCACGAAAATATTATTCCAAAATTAGACATTGTACTTCAAACTTTGACCCATTTTTATACTTAACCTATTTACTTAAAGCAAATAAATAATGTTGTATGTTTAATGTCAAGGGTATAATTTCGAGCCCGATTTATCTGGGGTCGGTATAGCATCTTCTTTTCCATACTTCTCTATACGAGTATTTCGTCATCTCATCAGACACCTCCTTCCTCAGTAGCGTGGCATGTGGAGGGGGTCGCGAGGGAGGTGAGGGGTGAGGGGCATCGCCCGGGCGGCGCGTCTCAGGTGGTGGCAGCGAGCGGAGCAAAGAGACGGGGAGTGGAGCCAGGTGGCAGCGGTAGGTCATTGTCATCTGATCAGCAGTGGTATTCTAAACTATACGATAGGTACGTTTCTGTGTCGGTAAGGAGCCGTATTCGACAATTTAAATCTGACAATCTATCCACAAATGCGAACGGGTGCGTTTTTTCTATCCGTTTGACAATTGTGTTTATGGAGAACGCTACAAAGTAAAACAACGCCACAAAGGTGACTGAATAATCGTGGTAGAAAAAAAGTTGTAAATGAAATTGGCATATTTGAATATTTCGGTCCGTTTAATTAAAGAATTTAAAGCTAGTAACTTAATAGACACCAAACGATACAAACTGATTTTTTAATAACCAAAATAAACTTTATTTCGATTAAACCTGCTTTGTAAACAGCTGTCTGTCAAACTGGTAGAGCGTAAAGTGTTTTTCATTACTCATACTCGGAAAGTAGGTCTGAAGTTGCCTAAAGAGCGGGCTAAAAGTAATACTTTTCAGCCCTAGGGAAAATCACTTTCAACTGTAGCTGTCACATTATTAAAAAAAATCTAGTACTATTTTCACATTTCTATTGAACCATGTTCCGACTTATAAGGGGGATGCTTCAAGGTGGCCCGCGAAATTCAAATTTCTTACGTTTTTTTGCAATTTGCAGGGCAGTGCTATGTTGTAAGTATGTTGATAAACATATCGGTCGCGACTGTAAGACGTATTAAGTTACAGAATTATAGTCAACAAAATCATCAATACAACCCTCCAAGTTCGTAAGAGTCGATGAACGAATTTTTCAAGCTCAAAGTCCTTCTTTAGAACTTTAAGAACTGTATCTATCTACTACCTATGTTACACAAATAAAATGCTTTGATTTGATGTGATTTGATTTAGTGCCGAGACGGGGTTTGGCGCCCAAGCGTAGTGCGGGCGCTAATAGCTCGAGGGACTAAATAAGTCTTTAACCTGAGGTAAACACTGTGCTTTTCATTACGAATACAAGGAAAATAAAAACAAAATCACGAAACAACTCAAAAAAAAATTAAGATTGGATTGCCGCTTTCCCGCCTATTTTGTTTTTTTTTTATCTGTGGCCGGCTATTCAGCCTTTATTTTCGGTATCGTCACTGAAAAAGTAGTAAATATTTTGCCCAAATCTGTGTTATTTTAAAGAAATATTTAACTTAAAAATATAATTATTCTAAAAGAAATGTATTCTTAAATTAATGCTGAATTTCATGTTATTTCAATTTTACATCGCGCTGTAATTTACAGGCTGTTTAAGTAAAACTGTTTTATTTTTCTTAAAATGAAAAAATGACTCAAGGATTTGATATCAGTGTTATACAATTCTTGCTCGTTAACTAAAATCTGGAACGAATTTTACATTGTAATAAACACATTGAATTTATGTAAATGGGGATACATCAATGAAACACGGTCGATAAAACATCATTTAATTACTTCAGGCAGTGTTTAAACAGTAGAGTCTTTTTATTTTGCTGAAAAAACATGAAAATATGGTTTATTTCTTTAATTTTTGTTCGTTATGACTCCCGATAGCAAAAGATCGAGCTGTCGGAAAAATTCGAGTCTTCATATCGAATTGAACTGTCAAAATTATTCGGTTTCGGATTTGTGAATCGCGTTTGGAGGACTCCTTCAATATCTAACAGCCTTGTCACACTAGCGAGTTGCGAGCAAATTGAAAGTGGGGCGAGTGCACAGCGAGCTCGCAACCTGTGCACGGCGAACACGCCGCGAAGAAAATAAAATTAGGGGGGTGACTCCCACTAATTCTATTAGGTATTTCTATTGATTGAAATACTGGGCCTGATTAGGGTTCAGCGAGTTCGCGGTGTGCGTTTCGTGTTTTGTCCAATCAATAATTTTGTTTTTATTCGCGTCGTGTTCGCCGCGCACGTTGCGAATTCGCGCCGAGCGCGCTGCGTACTTACCCCTCTTTCAATTCGCTCGCCACTTTATAGTGTGATAGGGCTCTAAGAGCCTCGATTCGGTACGGAATCGAATCGATTCTGATGATTCTGAATATGGGGCCAGATTGTTATTAAGTCTTCCTCTACTTGAAACGTGCCTACATCATTTTCCACATCGATACTTACCCACCTTACAAGTTTTGTACACTGACAGTCGCCAACACATGAAGTTACCACAAACTGTCAAATTTTCTTAATAACCTTCGACATTTTATGGTTTAAAATAATTTGGATAATTTTGACAGTTTGTGGTACCTGGATGTGCTGGGACTGTACTTGTGCCTTTTTTTGTGTATGCGAGTTTTAATTTCCATAAATAAATTTAATTTTAGGTTCAATTGATTACTAAATTGTTTACAAAGGAATTTCAAGTAATTAGTCTACTCCACAATAATATTAAATAAGTGACCAGATTTACTATAAGAATATGTTACCCTTGGTGAACACAGGCAGGCTATTACAGATAGTGTTACTAGCATTGTCACCATTTTACAGTATATTTAACCTGTGGTTTGTCAACCTAATAGTTTTTTAGTACTTTTTTCTCTTTGGCAACTGAGCCGATGTCGACTGAATAGTACCAGCGTTATGTAGTGACGGCAAAAAATATGTTCTATTAGTCCATAGAATCGTACCTGATTAAAATGACAGCTGCCAAAATAAAGGGACTGGTAGCTTTGGTCATATCGAAATATATAATTACTATTGTCAGTATTTTAGGCTACGTAAATATGAGTATAAAGGTCGAGGAATGACTTTTTCAAGGTCGAAGAAATTCCTCGATCTTTATGAACTTGAACTTGTCTTAATGATTTTAATTATTATAATGCTGTAACTACAACAGTCGCGAACCATATTTTAATTAACATACAACCTAGCACCGGCCTGCGAATTGCAAAAAACGTAAGAAAATAACTGTAGGGCCAATTAAATAAAAAAAAAACATAGTTTTCATAAAATTATCGGCTTAAATATTTACATCCTGACAGCAGTCATTATAGTTACATTTTAAGACCTACACAGAGGAATTATAGGGTGGCCAACTTAATAATACTAGTGGTAAATAAACTGTGAAAGGCCTATATATGGTGTGACCAACCTTACATAAATGCCATTTGAAAGTGACAGTTGCTGCGTTTTGACAATTCGACGATATTCATTGCGTTTTTTTTTTTTATAAAATATGAGGAGATGAATTTCTTGAACATATGCAGGTGTGAATATTTTAGTATCTCGATATGGGAGTAGTATGTCGATATGGAAGTGGTTGTCATTGTATTGCCCAAATTCACAATACGTTTTGTTAGATTGTTGTCGTTCGACTCAGCGGCGATGTTTGTAATTGCAGCAATGGAATATTTTTAGGCGTTTATTTAGATATTACTTAGAGAAGCTCGTGGCTAAATAATAACAGCCACTCGGGTCAATCCTTAGGTTAAGTTGTGCTTGACTAGGTTGGTCTGTGGATGGGTGACCACCCAACAAACACGATAAGCCGGTGGTTACAGCTGTCATTTGAAGATGTCAGTGACCCAAAATGTCTGACAATCAGTCGACACTCGTCGGCAGTCGTCAGCAGTCACCTATGTAAAATACTGGTATTTAGCTGCACCCGGTTAGATTGGAAGCTGACCCTAACATATTTGGGAAAAGGCTAGGCAGATAAAATAAATAAATAAATAATGCTGGACATTACACACATCTAGTGCCACACTAAGCAGGGCTTGTGTCGTGGTCACCAGACAGTTGATATAAAATTGATACTTTTTGTTTGTAAATAGATACTTAATAAAAATACTCGTATAAACATCCTTAACTCGGAAACAAATGTCCATGCTCATCACACATTTGCTCCTACCGGGATTTAAACCCGGGACCCTAAGAACGTAAGGCAGCCACACTACCGATGCGCCATTCGGGTCGTCGTTTAGATGATGATGATCTAGATATAGCTTGTGTGGTGTGTTAATAATTAGAGTACAACACCGACGTGGCGACGGTTCCATCAAGGTTTTGCAAAGCTTGATTGATAGAACTTTGTTTTAGGCTAGCCCGCAAAATTCAAATAATTTTCTTACGTTTTTTCAGTTTGCAGGTCAGTGCTAGGTTGTATGTCGATGAAAACACCGTTTGCCACTGTAAGACGTCTGTAGTTACACACTTATAATCATCAAAATCATCAATACAACCCTCCAAGTTCATAAAGGGTTAGGGACGATTTTGTCCATGGAAGAGCAGTTCTTTTACCGTTGTTTGCTGATCATTTATTTACTAAAAGACTACTGTGGCATCATTTTGGAAAACCAATGAGATAAGACAGTCGGTTCTGTAATTAGCACGACAAGTGCATACATTTATTTTGAGAAACCTGTCTCGATAAACAAGGAAAGTATCAATAAGTTTTCAGAACAAGACCATTTTGGCGTTTATTTTTCAAAGGCAGATATACTTTTTTGTCAAGTTGGTTTTCGAAGGATAGGTACATTTGTTCATGAGCATGAGAAAAGTTTCAGTTTAATATCCTCAACGGCGTAGATTTCTTACAATCATCACTTTATGTTGTAGAGGTGGAAAATTTCAAAGGAATATTTAAAAGCTAGATTTCTCAGAAAGTACCCAGTTTGGACCCCCAGTTATCGTGTCAATATTGTTGCAAATAAAGTCTAGTATCACCCATTTCAAGGCCTGCACCCAATTACCAATCAACATGTATAAAAAAATAATTTGTTGCATACTGGACAACAGTTAGAAGGGTTTGAAGAAGTTGTTTTTGACACTACGTCTAAAGTACTTTTATCTATATTTTAGTGACATTATGTGTATGTTATGCGTAAGGCAGTCAGAGCCAGAAGGTCGTCACTTCGTCAGAACTTTAAAAGAGATTTCAATATGTTTGACCATGGCTGGTGTACAAATTAGGTCGGAAGACCATAAGATTTCAGAAAAGTTGTAGGTACCTAGGTCTGAATATTATAAAAAGCGAATGAGATTTCCACTAAATTAGCAGAACTTACCTTAGTTTACTGCCTCGTTGGTCCAGTAGTCGTGAGCGCGACTGCTCAGCACGAGGACCTGGAATCGATTCTCAGGTCGGGGAATGTTATTTTGCTTTTCCATCAGAAATATCTCAGTAGCAACCACGGAGTCTGGTTTTGGGTCCGGTTGAGGGCATTAGGCTTGCCCCATATTACATGGGACTTAAAAATAACTGGTGAAAAGTGACCTATTAGGTTAACCCCTGTCTAACCATTTTAAGTGCATTGATATATCAAACTTGGTACTGTCTTGGTATGAGCATGTGATGAGGGCTCATTGCATGCGCTGATGCGACTAAAAGAGTGAAGAATATAAATGATGGGATTGAGAAGGATAGGAAGACCAAGGACACGATGCATGAATTATGTGGATATATATTAAGGTGAAAGCGTCAGGGTAAAATTTAAATTTTCTTATTTTTTTTGAAATTTCCAGGCCAGTGGCAGGTTTTATGAAGTTAAAAATATCGTTCACAACTGTAAAACGTATGTAGTTAGAGAACTATAATAAAAAAATCATCAATACAACCCTCTAAGTTCATGTAAGGCGAGAAACAATTTTTAAATGTCAGTCGTTCCTTGACTTAAATGAACTTTGAGGGTTGTATGGATGATTTGTATTATTATAATTCTCTAACTACATACGTTTTACAGTTCTGAACGATATTTTTAACTTCATAAAACCTGCCACTGGCCTGGAAATTGCAAAAAAAAATAAGAAAATTTAAATTTTCCCCTGACGCTTTCACCTTAATATATATCCACATAATTCATGCATCGTGTCCTTGGTCTTCCTATCCTTCCCAATCCACCATCATATATATTCTTTAAAGTTTTAATAATGGAAATCGCTAAATCGTGCATTTGTAACAAAAACGGCCGTTTATGTTTTGAATGCACGATTTAGCTAAACAGCTATATTTCAAGTGTTGATAAGGTGTTATACAATTACGTTATTGCCTTTTCCACAGTAATAATAGAACATATTTTGTATTTTTGATTCTATTTACGAGTTATGACATTTTTTCGATTGGCGGCGCTAGTGGACTGTAAGAGGGCTCTTAAAGGGAATACATCTTTTTGAAGACGGTTTTATTTTTTTACTTATACTATCATTGTATCGATGCACCTTTTTTACTTATAATATCATTGTATCGATGCATCTATTTTTACTTATAATATCATTGTATCGGTGCACCTTTTTTACTTATAATATCATTGTATCGATGTACCTTTTTTAATTATAATATCGTTGTATCGATGCACCTTTTTTTACTTATAATATCATTGTATTGATGCACCTTTTTTACTTATAATATCATTGTATCGATGCACCTTTTTTACTTATAATATCATTGTATTGCTGCACCTTTTTTACTCATAATATCATTGTAACGATGCACCTTTTAGTTTTAGTATCATTGTATCGATGCACCTTTTTTACTTATAATATCATTGTATTGCTGCACCTTTTTTACTCATAATATCATTGTAACGATGCACCTTTTAGTTTTAGTATCATTGTATCGATGCACCTTTTTTACTTATAATATCATTGTGTCGGTGCATTTTTGTCGTGATAAGCAACGCAATCTTAAACTGCAATCTGGGCTTACCTTGTTCAAAGTTTCTAGTTATGGAGAATTTTCGTCAAAAGCAGTAACGATAGTAAATAAATAACCAAGTCAACTTAAGGTTGTACTGCTCTTGTAAGCTAACTGATAATTTTTTATGTGTTGTATTGTGTTGTGTGTGTTTTTTGGATTGGAGTGAGGTCAGAGGATGCTTTTACTCATTTTACATTTCACCGCAGTTAATAGCGTTGCACAGCGGTGCCGCACCGAACCGTTGCCGTATCGTGTGGCCTCGCTCTTACTGCACCTACAACATGGATATAAGATGGTGGATAGACTCGTTGTCATGGAAACCAAAAGTTGTATAACATGTGGTGTTCCTGTAAGTGTGTGCAACATATGTAGCCATAAAACAAAATCCAACTTTAATTCACCATGACTACGAGCCTCCAAAGGTGACAATAAAGAAAACGATAGAAATATTTTTTTTTGTATATTTTTTACGTTTTTATAACAAGTAGTTCCAATAAAATTTTACAAGTTTATTTTGTACAAGTACGGAGTATCCTCCGTTCATTGAAACTCAAACGCATCAGATATTTAATAGTGGCTTAATTTGCGGAGAGTGCTTTATAGAAAGTAACAGGGCATACACTAGCGTCTGTCCTTCTGTACGTCCATGCGCCGAGCGTCGCCACGAGACAAAACCACCTACGTACATACACATCAATGTGGTCGAGAGCCCATTTCACTGCAACCAATACTTACATCTGTCTCTGTGAGCTTCGTCATTTTACCGCAGAAACACAGAACAAAGCGTTTTAATCGGATTCCTATATGAGCTGCTGAATCATATTAGGCAGGAATACCTTATTGTTCAAATTAATTCACCTGCATTTCGGATTAAAGTAGAATATAATAAAAAATGCAAGCTCAGGTAATCTGACAGACATAACCGATACACTGCCTAATGTACACTCAGCATTTATTTATAATGTCTGCAGTAAAATCACTAACTCGGAAAAATCAGCATCTCGATTTTCATATACATCTCCATTTTCATCAAGGCAATCCAAAACTATCGAACCCTTAATAATATATTGTGTAGATGATATAATATATAATATAATATAACCAACTTTAAAAAATCAATTCCAAAATCTATCATAACATCCCTCAATACTCTTTTCTGAATCTTGTTGCTGATTATTCCTTTACATTGTTCAAAATAAGGATAAAATGTTCGAAACCGTATACTTGTATGTTCCTTTATTGTTAGTATTACAGTTCCGACGGAACTTATCTCATAAAAAATGTTACAGACTCGAAAATGTATGAACCATTCGTACTTAGGACGCCGGGAACTTTGGGAGATTTTAAAATCTAATACATCGTAATGTTTCAGTTCAATTTGAAGGAAAATTACAGCCACATTGCAGTCTTTATTTCATCGTATTGTAAGTTGACCCTCATTGGATCAATTTCTTTGTAACTTTTATGAAATAAGTTTTTGAAATAAAGTGAATGGTGATCTGAGGCTTTGACCTAATACGACGCGTTGACGCGAATACGCGAGATTGCGCGAGGTTTGACCCAAACCGAGCGCTTGCCGATTGGGAATCGCATCAGATATTAAATCATCGATTTGTTCGAGCGCTGTCACGCTATGTTAGGATAAAGCCTCCACCTTTCTCTCGAATGCATAAAAATATTGATTGGTTACAATTGTAATGGGCTCTGAAGTTCAATCGATCCAATGCTTACCACTTAGAACTATTACCTAACTTCTCGCAACATGATACAAACAATCAAAACATTGAACAGTTCAAACCTAACGTTTCAGCTATAATATAATTTGACTATACATATTAAGTAATATCTTACAACGACAATTCAGTTTAAGTCGACATAACAGAATATTGTTATTTTTATATTTAATGTTTAACAATCGGTAACGCAACAAGGTAGTATCACAACGCTGCATACTATTATATATTCAACGCAATATATTATTTGAAAATGTAACACAGTATTAATTATTCAAAATGGTAAACTTCTTAACCGTCGCATTGGCTCGACTGAATCTGTACAGATTTGTACTTACATTAAATTTATTTACAAGTTACTCGCTATCGTTTGCCCGAAGATAATCGGAAACATATTCAGTGCTTACACGGCTGACGGCTCGTTGGCTCGACAGTGTAAACTTACCTAATGATACGGCATTATTGTGTGCACATTCACAGAGATCACAGCCTTCAGAAATGTAAGTAAAGTATTGTGACGCGCACTGATCGGTACCAAGATATATTTACTTTATCAACAAGACGGTAATGTTACATTTACGAATAATTATTGGTTTGGTTATTATTTATTGACTTTATTATTTCAATCATAAATTAAATTTACGTCCCTTTAATGTACTTCTCAGTCTAATGTGACACGGCATTCTGGCAATGTTACATTTAGATACCAAATGTAACCTAAAGTAAATTTGTAATGTAACCTAAAGTAAATTTGTAGTGTAACCTAAAGTAAATTTGTAAATTACAAAAAAAAACATCACAAATCAGTACGCTTGTTATGTTATTACGCGCATGTGAACCCAAACCTAGATTGTGCGTTCTTTAGAACAACTTGTGCTAACTTTGCGCGGACTTCTAATTCGAACAATCTTCGGGCTTTCGACCGTAAAACTATAATAACACCGAAATATCGGAACAACCAATAAACGTTGCTTTAGTCTAATTTATTTTATATGGTTATTTGATTTTGAGACACAGTCTCTATCGCTATCACCAATAGCATCCGCTATGAGATCTAGCGGTAATAGCTCCGAGCGGGCGGCCCGATGCGGCCCACTGCGGCCCGGCCGGGTGCACCGATCTCATCGAGTGCCACCCCATCACCTAATCACCCCACTAACATAATAATAACATTTATTCATAAAAATATAACTTACAAAAAATCTACTGTGACTTATTACAATACAAAAATGTCGAATGCTACACCAATTAAAAATTACTTTTCCATCTACTTATTGCTTATAAATTAAAAATGACATTATTGTTGCAAATTGTACAATTATAATTTTTTATAATTATTTATTATTTTTTGGAAAATATTTTAGTCTTATAGTTAATTTAGAATTAAGACGACCGCGGGATGTGTTATACGACTGCGACAGCTCGCCTGGGAGCGGCTAGCTCGCGGCGCGCGGCGGTGCAAGACACCCTGAAGCCTATCGATTTATTTAATACCCCCCCGATTGCGAGCTGCGTGAGTGGCGACCAGACACATCGCACTCGCGACCACACATACAGGATGACAAATCATTTGAGCCAATTATTGCGTTAAATGATAGCAGTCATCGTCAGCGACGTACAACACACAAGATTAATATTAGGCCGTGCTTACTGCACCCATCACGACACGCTACCGATCACCTTAGTCTTAATATATTGAATTGAGCAGTATACGGACGCACGGACGCACAAATTGACTAAAACCCTGTAGTAACTACTGAAACCTAACTAATAAGTAATAATTTTTTTCTCTTTCTAGGGGCGTATAAGTTAAAAGCATTACATTATTAAAGTCTCCACAAAATTGTATAACTTACTATAACGCTATTCATTTTATTAGTCAATTAAAAAGATAATAATTTCTCTTATTATCTCTTATGCTACAAAATAATCTCAACATAATTATAAGTCAACAGAATCTTGTATATATCAGTTTATATGTTGCTATGTAACGGATAACTCACAGATATATCTACTTCTCACATTTATCGTAATCAATTCCCGGATGCAAACTGTTGCAAACTGTTCACTGTCACTGTTTCAATATATTTATTTATTACAATCTGTCATAATAACTAATAATCTCGGTCATCTGGATATGACTTCATTTATCTTCATTTGTATATAACAATAATTATGAGTAAAAAGATAATAAAAACGTTTGTAAAATAATGCAATAATATATATTTAGATAAATATAATAAAAATCAACAATACAGTAAAGTCACAGCATGTATATACATGTCTCTATACATGTTCGCGACGTCACTCGTGACGTCACCTCAAGTACAGTCATCGTACCCATTTTAAGTGTATTTTTCTACATAGGATTAGTTGGCATAGACCAGTGCGTACAATCAGCCAGAAAAACGAGTTCCCCATTTCGACCCCTGAACGGCTTGCTCCTAAGTAGTCGATAAAAATCTACTATTTATTATGAATCTCCCTCACCGTCGCAACGTACTTATCAGTAAATTTATAAATAGGTATCAGAAGCTATAATCTGTAGACCGTAATAACCGAGCCCCGGACCCGATCGAAGTACTCAATAAAATTCATCATGAGGAGATCTAATTAAAATGGGTACAAGAAACGTTGCCACTTTACACGGTACCTATGCATTTTTTTTTCATAAATTATGTCATAAAATGACGACTAAAGAACTATGTATGTTTAATTTACGCCGTGACTTATATCCTAGTTTCGATTTATACCTAATCACATCGATTTAGAACATTTGTTGTGTGGTAGTAATGGTGGCACGGCCGCCGGCCTGGCGTCTGAGACCATGAAACAAGAAGCTGGCGGCGGCCTTGATCGGGGCGACGAGTGGCACCCTCGCAGCGGTCTCCCATTGTCAGACATTGCCTGTGGCGGGGAACCTCGGAGGAGGCAGCGGCGGCGGCGGCCGCCCCGCCTCCCCCCCACCCGAAGACTGCTCCGATACTGTAATGCATAACTCTGTTATCACCACTACCCTCTCGTCTCACATCTCGGCTCATGCATCATTTCTACACTCTAATAGGTACACTCGGCGACATATACGGAACCTTAGTATTGTAATATAATTTTAAGTTTTTCTACACAATTTTTTTTGTTAAGAAATAAATGACTTATGACTTATGACTTATCAAGCTATACATTCCAGTACAAAATGGCCTCGCATTGTATCGATTTCCCATACAATGACAGATCCGCTTTTGCCGTTTTAGTATAGCTTGATTGGTTGTCGTGCGATCATTATAATTCCACATTTCTTCTAAGAATTCAGCATGGGTCAGCATGTTTCCAAATCGAACCATCTATCCGTATGAACCCCTTCATAATTCAGACGATAGTTACTGGTTCTCTTATTTTTCCTAACCACAAAACAGAAGCTCTCAGAAAGGGTCATCCCTACGAGTGTGTGGACTCACGGTTACTTTACGGTACTTTACGTAGGACCGGTCACATTTCAGCTCAAGGTGTGGTGCAAGCTCCACGTGGGGTTTGTGTGCTCTGGATATACCACGAAGGTAATGGAATAAAGGCGTGTCGGGCCGACGTATCTCGTTTTCCTGTTTTACTCCTTTTTAACATCAATTCGTTCAAGACTGTAACAGAAGTTAAGCTAATTATCTTAGTTACAAATAATTCTAACCTATTCCTCTAGCAGCTATCTCTTTTCAGGGTTATTTTAAAATCAGCGCGGATATCGGCGCTCCATTGCGACGTCTCGCCGCTTGACAGTTTCCCTATCATAGAAAAATGTGTTATATTATTCATCTCATTTAAGAGCCCTCTTACAGTCCACTAGCGCCGCCATTCGAAAAAATGTCATAACTCGTAAATAGAATCAAAAATACAAAATGTGGTCTATTATTACTGTAGAAAAGGCAATAATGTAATTTTATAACACGTTGGCACCACTTGAAATATAGCTGTTTAGCTAAATCATGCATTTGTAACAAAAACGGCCGTTTATGTTTTGAATGCACGATTTAGCTAAACATCTATATTTCAAGTGTTGATAAGGTGTTATAAAATTACGTTATTGCCTTTTCTACAGTAATAATAGACCACATTTTGTATTTTTGATTCTATTTACGAGTTATGACATTTTTTCGATTGGCGGCGCTAGTGGACTGTAAGAGGGCTCTTAAACATATAAGAGGGTTTCTTTAAATCACCTGGCGGAACTTTGTAAGGTGTTCGAGGTGAATGTATGGTTGGGAAATCATACTTTCTATTCATTCATCTACAAGGATCAAAATCTCTTAAAGTAACGCCAAGATGTTTGAAATAACCCGTTTTTATAAATAAATGTTTATAAAATAACACATCCAAACTGACAAATAACTGAGCCCACGCCAAGAAGTGTAGAAAAAAATATTTTTTGGACAGAATTGAACCTATGAAGGGTAAGTGGAAACACGCTAAATCATAATTTAGAAGTTTATACAATTTCAGAAGAAAGAGTTTCTTTGTTAAAATTAAAGGGGGTTAATAAAGGGATTGAAATGAAAATACTGCATGTAAAACCATATCACAACATCCAGGACCATATCGGTTTACTGGAAAAGCATAAAAGCTGAGCGCGGGGTTCCACAAGGCAGTTTCCATTATTATCGACGAGACTTTATGATAAGCATCAACAAAAGATCAATTCGTCCTTACTAACAGTGAAACGGCCTGATGTGTACCGGTGCTAACATTCACACAACAACAACTTGGACAATTGGTCATGCTAAAGCAGGTATGTATACAGACTCGTGCGTAGTTCCACAGAAGCATTTCGTGTCATGATGAAACTGGTATAAAGTGAGTGATGCATATAATTTCAAAAACATCAAAACAGAAGCAAGATTAATTAAAAAAGGAATAGAAAATCGGTATGAATGTCATGAAGAGCAGCCAACCATGATGTCACTACTATATATTATATTAATTATTATAATGCACGAAGAAGTTGACAAATGGAGAGGTACTCTGGTCGTTTTTCGTTGTATGAAGTGACAGAAAGTCAAAGTTTTAGGGCGATCTGATGGCCTGATAATATACTCCATTTGTAACCACTCCGTGTTTTAAAGTAGAATCTCATCATTTTTTCTTAAGTTGTCTGATTTGGTAAACATTAACAAGGATTAAATTTTTGATGTAACTCAAATCTCTATGAGTATTGCTCACAAAGATGAAGACGTTCATAAAAGTGCGATTGATGACATTGAGAAGCCTCTTTACACCATGTTTGTTTACCAAATGATAGAACTAAGGACTTATACTGTAGTTATAATAGTGACGTGACGCGGTGATGTAAAGCGTGGTACTTACGGGAATCGTGTTTCTCGTCAACGGGGGCGGGTGGTGGCGGGGGGGGCAGCTGTTGCTCCAAGGCGTTCACGCAGTTCATCATGCTGCCGTAGAGGCGGCTGTCGCGAAAACTGTCCCTGCACACAGTCTCCAATCATCCCCAGTGACCGATTACGTCATTACCCCCATGTTTTCATGACCTTCTTTACAATGCGCTTCTAATCATTTCACTTGTTTATCGTTTATTTTACTTTTCTTGTGGTGTTTCTACATGGATTTATTATTATATTTTTTGTTTCATGTGTTTTGTTATTATCACAATTTCTGGATTGATTTGTGTCTATTGTGTTTTTAACTGTTTTCTAATCAGAGTCAGAATGTCTAGCTTCAATGTTTTTTAAATTTTACATTTTGTTATTCAAAATTGTTTGATTTAGTCTACGTCTCTCTTTTACAACAGTTAAGTTGAAAATTAAATTAACCAAATCGAATCTTATTAGTTTTTTTTGTTTAATTCATGACATGGCATCGATCGGAGACTCTACACTCGAAATTGTAGACGATTATGTATACCTAGGACAAACGGTCCAGTTAGGTAGGTCTAATTTCGAGAAAGAGGTCAATCGTCGAATTCCGACTCGGCTGGGCAGCGTTCGGGAATCTGCGCGGTATCTTCTCGTCCAACTTACCGCAGTGTCTCAAGACGAAAGTCTATGACCAGTGTGTGTTGCCAGTGATTACATACGGGACCGAAACGTGGTCGCTCACTATGGGCCTTATCAAAAGGCTTAAAGTCACCCAAAGGGCAATGGAGAGGGCTATGCTCGGAGTTTCCTTGCGTGATCGAATCAGAAATAAACACATCCGCAAGAGAACCAAGGTCACCGACGTAGCCCGAAGAATTGCTAAACTTAAGTGGCAGTGGGCAGGGCACATTGCTCGCAGAACGGATGGCCGTTGAGGCCGAAAAGTTCTGGAGTGGCGACCGTGAACCGGAAGGCGATGCGTTGGAAGACCTCCCACTAGGTGGACCGATGACCTGGTGAAGGTTACAGGAATCCGGTGGATGCGAGTCGCAAGGGACCGGTCAATGTGGCAACTTGGGGGAGGCCTATGTCCAGCAGTGGGCGTCTTTCGGCTGAAATGATGATGATGATGATGGCATCGAGAGGGCGTTGCGCGCGGAGAGCAAGCGAACGGTCTGAGTTCGACTCCCAGGCACGGCAAAATTATACACTTCGTCCTGTGGGTAACTTAGGACCTTTTAATTTCCCGTTAAAGATTTTACACTTTTTAATAATTTAATATATTTGTTTCTATATTCCTATTCACGAAATGTATGCATGATTGTATTGTTTAATGGTATTAGATCTGAAACACGGTACATAGTGGGTAGGAGCTATGTTCCAAAAGCCCTCTCTAGGAGACAGGGTAACATCATTCGTTACAGTGATATGTACATAATGCTTGACAGACATCAGGTGCAACGCGTGCGCATGGATGACCAGCACCAGTCTGGTTTAGTGCTGTGTCGTGATCAGAAGGAAAATCATGAATCATGTGTCATGTAATGGTAGGACACAGTCGGTGCCAATAAATATTCAAAAAATATCAACGAAACAGACGCCGTCTCTTACCTCCCGTTGGAATTTCGGAACAGTGCCAAAATCTCTTCGAAGGTCTTATTTTTTGTTTCAGGAACTTTTTTATACGTAAATATCCAAAAAATTGCAAGGAATACACTAAAAGGCAGGAATGTATAGTTTTCCAGTAGTGCCTGCAAAACAAACATAGTTAGCATTGTACTGAAACAGAAATAGAATACGATAGATATTATAATTGATATTTGATGGACGTCTTTAGCCAAAATTTAAGAATAGCGATATCTGTTTACCCATGAATTAGGATTCTCACCCAATATCGTTAATACTGGATAGGAATCAATATTGGAAGCAAATATGACTGACCGCAATTATAATTTCAGAGTGTCTGTACCAATATTAATTAACAGATAGCAAATGAAATCCAACACACATGGCCGGACAAACACACAGAGGCATACCTTCATGCTAGGAAAGCCGATTCCGACAACGAAATTGGCCATCCAATTAACTAATACGGCGATAGCCATCGCGCTGGGGCGGGGGCCCTGGGAGAACAGCTCGGCAGTGATGAGCCAGGGGATGGAGCCGGGGCCCACCGCGAAGAACACCACGAAACTCAGCGTCGACACCACCGACAAGTAGCTCATCCAGTCGATCATTTCCTGCACATAGCCGAAGAACTCCTATCAGGGGATAGTAATGGTGTCCTTTCCCGTCGCCGACCGGATGATGAAATAAACCACAAACATAAATGCACATCACACACTAGTCTGTCGGTGTGTACGTCAAGCTCCGCGCGATGCGGGGAGTTCCGACTCAGTTGTTGAGTGCTGGTAGCGTAGTGTCGTCCATCTATCGTATGTACTGCGAATGCTGGTGATAAGTGCCATCCTGCTTTTGAGCAGTGTTTGTGTGATTATAAAGTTCGCTTCATTTAAAAACGCGTGCGCTGAGCTCCCCGTGAACTTTTACCACAATTTAGTGGTCAACAAAAATAGTGTTAGTGCTTTGTGAGTGATGTTCCTAACATTTATATTTGAGAATTTATTCCCATTATTTACAATTCTTTCCTACCGAGAGTCCGGTTTCGGAAACAGGAAAGTCGAAGAGGGGGGAGGGCTAGCGAAGCGACGAGTCTATGTGTCTCAATGGTTGTTAACAACTGTCATTATAAACAAACCAAACTCATCAACAGACGTTGATGACGATGGTTCGATGAAGAAAATAACAGTGTATAAGACCATTGGTGACACATACACCCGATGAAGCAAATGACAGTGTGTGAGAAATAAACAGGGGTTAAAGATGATGTGCATGCATAAGTGTTACTACTTATACTACATACATGATATGACAATACGATTTATATATGATAAATTTAGTGATCATAATGATAAGTTTGAAAATACATTCGTACAAATATATATTCAAAATTACTCTGTACTCACAATGAAATGATTTGCAAAACACGTCAAAATAATTCTCATGCCTTTTCTTTAGGTATTAGAATACAGTCAATTCAAGTCATAGTAGCTCCGATTTATCACATTTGACATCTGTCAGTTTTAAGCAGAGGTTCCCTTTTTTGCCATTATTTTTATAAATATGCAATCGTAATTGAAAAATGTTAAGGGGCCGGCGAAGCATGCGTAGTTCATACAAACGTAATACCAAAATAATTTGTAAATCAAACATATTCTTATAGCATTGTGTATTTATTTCGATTTGATTACAGAATATCTAGGTTCCCAAATATATGTTTTGAAAGGACAGTGATATAAAGACGAGACATGAGGAATTTAAAATTTCTATAGAAAACTTATTTTTCTCATAACTCTTGTTTAAATCAGTGTCTCTTTAAAATATATATTTGGGAACCTAGATAATATGTAATCCAATCGAAATAAATACACACTTAAGAATATGTATGATTTACAAATTATTTTGGTATTACGTTTGTATGAACGGCGCTTGCTCCGCAGGCCTCTTAAGCAATTGTGAAGTTTTGACTTCGAAAAAATTGATAATACCTATTTTATGCCATTCGTTACAAGGTTACGTAGTTGTATTTTGATGAAGTGTCAAATGTGATGTTTTAACTTAGCCCTACTGTAGGTTTGCTGTTCATTCATTGACTTTTCAGCTATATGTATATAATTCGCACTATGGCCAAGTGTACAACAACAGACGAATACGGTCGTAGTACGCAGCTCGCAAGACGATGATTCGGCTTTATGAATTTCAGCATAAATATATCGATGCAATAGAGGTCATTAAATAAAAAAACAATTATTTCTGTCACCAAAAATAATTAATAACTTTAGATTCACGATTCACTCTAAAATATTCATTCGGCATGAGATGTGTAATGCAAACCATTTTCCAGTGAATAAATACTAAAAAAAGTATAATTTTGAAGGCGTCACAGTGTTTGACGACTAAAAAATTAAATAAACCAATGAAAGTAAATCTAATTTAGGAAATATTAATTTAATAAGTTGATTTGGAAGAGATCGAGCAACCAATTGGGATATGAGAGAAAATTTCAGTAGTGAAGTATTGATAGTCAAGAAAGTCACAGACAGTGGTGAAGAAAGCGATGAGGAAGCGTGCCAAAGCCATCATTTTAATGTAATCCTTGATCGAGACCAACGATAAATAAGTATATTTATTTATTATTTATTTTATTTGTTTAATATCTCATTATAAAAATAATAGTAAATATTACGCGGTGTCTCTCAAGGAACACATTTGAGGCCAGAATTCCAAAACGAAACACTGGTCCAACTTATACTAAATTACATTACTTTAAAATATGGTCAACACAAGTTCTAGGAGAATATAAATGTTTAAATTATTAGAGTTATTTTGTGGTAGTTTCAATGATTATCAGTAACTGTTTAAGATTTATTGCTGTATTGTTGCGGAGGTCAATGTGGAAGTTACTTTACAAATATCCGAATAATCTTTTGTTACTTCACATAAAGTTTCAACATTACTTTACTTTCATGTAGCCATGTTCAGAAACACTGAACATGGCAAATTACCAGAGAAAACTACCGCAATTTTATAAGACACACCTTTATTAGGAATGAAATGGTGATGAAAATAGAGAAGATGAACATTCCCCCGAGGCCGTAGAGATGCAGCGTCCGTCTTCCAGTGCGGTCCATGAGAGGTAAGGAGACCAGGGTCATGCCGACCATGATAGCCCCGATACCCATGGTCGCGAATTTCGCCGACTCGTCCGTAAGACCCGAAGAAGTGAAGAGCGAAGTGGAGTAATAGAATACCTGAGGATACGATGGTAGATGGGGATCTCACAGTACCTTCAGACTTAGAGCTATTGAGATGAAGAATTGATAGTATCAGAAAAGCCAATCGTATACACAACTTGAGTGGATTAAGTAATAAATTATTTAACGCCTCTTGAATAAGTGGAAGCACTACGAGTCGTTTACGGTAAGATATTATCCTTAGACTGTATTAAACACGAATGTATTGCCTCTAAATATTAAAGCGTTACTACCATAAGCTTGAAGAAGCTATACTATTTGATTACAGTGTCACTTACTGCGTTGATGCCACTGAGCTGCTGCGACAACTGCATGACAACGCCGATGAGCAAGGGAGCGCGTAGCGTGGGAGAACACAGCAGTTCCCTCATTGAGATGGACGCTTCCGCTTGCTGGGCACGTTCCTCGGCACGCATCTCTTCGATATCCTCTTCCACCTTGAGGAGAGATTTAATTAATGGGCTAGATGATTAAAATAATGTAATTAGTCCGTCAGACATATTTAAAAAAAAATCTTTATTCACGTAAACAAAAATTGAAGACGATTCAGTGCGACGAAAACTCGTGTGATGTCACATTTCGAAACATTTTCGATCGAAAAGTGACGTTACAAGCCCATGATCTCTGATGCATTTTATTTTCGTATTTTTTTATTAATTTAATAAAACAAAAAACACGTATCCAATATTTATTGATATTTTACTTGAAAAAATACACAAAAAAAGAAGCATATCATCGATGTACATTGTACTTACATAAAATGTGATTTCGTACCTGATTGCTAGCCCGTAGTCGTCTGAGAGCGCGTCGAGCCTCCTCTTCCCACTGGCGAGTGATAAGTAGGTACCGGGGCGACTCCGGACAGGCAGGCAGCAACAAAAGTTGCAGGATTGCCGGACAGATCGCCAGACCTGAACGTGAGAGTAGCCAAACTTGATCTCCACTTAAGTTCAAATATTTTATTTTTGCCCAATCTTTGCTGATTAACGCCTCATGGTGCATTCACACCGCAGTTACTTTTTGTGAAGCAACGTTTCCAAATGTTATTGAGCAATATCCGATAAAAGAAATATCCGATTATAAAAAGTTATTTCAGGGGACTACAGGAGATAAATTAGCAACCTATTTGTGGTTGTTCAAACTTCGTTTGAAATACTGTTAGAATAAAGTTGTAATCAGCTTACACAACAATTGGTTGTTTCGTCAGTCACAGCGGGCCGAATAGCGCGAAATGAGTGGTTTCGACCGATTTACAAAAAATCTATCGATTGTACTATAATAACAAAACACTATGATGCTAATATGTTGCTTGTAAAGTTATTTGCAAAAAAATCAGAATGATCGCATGCAATTTAGTATGGTTTTTTACTCTTTAAAAGATTTTTTTATAGATAAGCTCGTAATTTTTTTGTATCGATTAAAATTAAATGTACTATGTTTTCAAAACACTATCATATTAGCACATATCCTGAAGAATATCATATATTTTCAGGCATTATAAAACTCGCGTTCAGCTCCTGTAATCGCCTTAACGTGATTGAACGTTTGCCGTGTTAGTATATGTTAGGGAATGTTGCCTAACTTTTGAAAACAGTCAACATGTCGTGACAATTGATTATAACATTGTTAGAGAATGTTATTATAACATAGCACAAATGCTATCCAACACGCTTGTTGCTGTAAGTTAATCTTTGTTATTCTTTATTATATTTTGTTAATTTATATTACTCGCGGTGTGGATGCTATAATAGCATTCAACAAAGAGTAAAAAGCAGATACAAAAGTTACAAATTGTTGCAAAATGTTATCGTATTGCACCGTGTTGCTCCACAAAAACTAACTGCGGTTAGGTTCGATACATAACTTTACACAAAAGTATTATCTCCAGAAAACAGCACTTAAAATCGCCTGTACAGGGTTTTTATATGAGAACCTAATAATTATCGTGTCAGCAACCCTCTCAGCCAATTTGGCTACAGTATACTAATCTTAAGGCAAACACATCAACTTCAAACCTTCCATCCTCACCAGACATACATCAAAGTAACCGAGTCAAGATAAATAAATAAAAACCTCTCCAAGACTAAGTTTGACTTGAAGCACTTCAAGCTACAACACCGCGTCGTTTATGTCAACTACCAACTTGTAAGTTGTCCTTAACTTGTGAACTTCGCACCTGGTCTGCAGCCCCGACGTGCTTCTTAAACTTTGCACTCTCACTTTTCCTTTCATCTCTAATTGCAGTAGCAGTCTATTATTGCACAGTTTCAATGCCTAAGCGTGAAAGAGTGTTCTGAACACGGTTTGAATTCGTCATTCTGAAAGTTTAAATGGAGTTCTGAATTTATTTGGATAGCTGCTTTTAAAGTTTATGTTGCTTGAGATTAATTTGTGGAGATGAAGTATTTGACTAAGTTTGTAATATTAACGTATGATGATTCTGTATTGTACAACTTAGAATTACATCATTTGCGACTGTTGCCAGCCCTTTAATAACTTAAAAGTAACAGAAAAACAATTAGTCGATTTGTTCAGTTTGAACCTTTTGATTTCATTTTATAGTAAAAACGCTTGTAGAGATCTGTTATGTCACGTATCATGCAGTTTCACCTTATGTACAACCTATTTACAGCGCATATGCCTTATATTGAAGTAAACGGGGCGTTATTTGTCCGAAGTCCCGCCCCTTGGCCAATTGTAGATCGACTACGTCAGCTATTACAATATCTAGATCACTTTTATATTGATGAATGCGTTTTGTTTGTACCTATTTTGTTGGAAATGTGCTTCCAATATGAGAAACTTAGAGATTGTGGTTGTACAGTCTAGGACTTGAATTAATAAGCCACTTATACTACTTGCACTTTATGCTATTTTGCACTTTTAATCATTCACGAGTACGAATATTACCTACAAGACCCAGTAGTGAAGAGACAAATGACTCATCAGTTAAAATCCTCGACTGAAACTGCACTAACAAGTGCGGACCATGACAAAGTGATTTATTTTATCGTGACACTTATTCACATATTCTACTTGCTTTTTCTATATCGTGTGATTAATGCTTAACTGTCAGATATTTTATGCCACCCATAGGCTTCTGACTAAAGGTTTCAGCAACGACATGGAGCAGTCAGAAAAAATACTTGCGCGGCAGTCTTTCGAGACTGCTGAAAAAAGTGAAAGCTAAGTAATCTAAATCTGCTACGGGTGCCCCGCGCACGCCTTATTGTTGCTACGCCGTAGCGGATTGGCTACGAGTGCTACGAAGCGTTAGATGACGGTCATGCGAGTGAGTATTCACTTCAGAATTTAAAAATAGATCAATCGAATTTGAAGAGACGTCTTCAAGTGCTGTCGTTGTAATACATTCTTGACTTACCTGTAATCAACTTCTAAGACAAATCTTGCTAAAAAGAGGAACATTTAGTAAATCACATTAATATTAAAAACGTAGCTTACCAAGCAAAATAGGCCATCCTTCATCAGTGCCGAGAATCTGCTCGATGCCCAGGACCTGTGAGAGCAGTAGTCCCACCGTGACCGCCAGTTGATTGACCGTGCCCAGCCCCCCGCGCAGGTTTAGAGGCGCGATCTCCGATATGTACATTGGCACTAATGATGTGTTTAACCCTGGACAAACAAACTTTCGTGTCTGTCTCTTCTTCTTAACGTGGCGATCGAAATGTTGACGGCGTAGAACTGAGCCACTAGTTTGACGCATTCGTCCGACAGTTCCTATAATGAACCAACAACAGTACGCGCAAGACACGATATTAAGTGTGACCTTAAGCTGTTGGTCTCGACTGTCATTTGTTGGTCTTTGACAGCCGATACAGGTAGTCAGTGGCCCGAAATGTGATACTGACAACCAGTTTAACCAAGTGTTATCGTATTACCCAGTACTAGTAGTGGGTTGTGGAGGTCAGATAGGCAGTCGCTCCATATGAAGTTCTGGTATTCAGCTGCATCCGGTTAGACTGAAAGTCGACCCCAACATAGGTAAATATTAGGCTGATGATAAGTTACTAACGAAGTGTATAATATGCGTGTGTAGATACTCTGTGAGTTTCACTTAAAGTACTTACGGGATTATATCCGTGATTTTCCTTAGGTTTTTCGAGCACCCGATATTTCGACGCTGTTGCAAGCATTTGATCGCGGGAATACTGAAGAGGTATGCGGGTGGGACGAAAATTATTTATTATGAGCAGACAAATCTGTCTTCCCTCTCTCTGTAAACCTAAGGAAAATCACGGATATAATCCTGTAAGTACTTTAAGTGAAACTCACAGAGTTTTTCACTACACTTATGTAGTGAAAAATGTTCAGGTCCGTTCGCAACCAGATGAAGCTGAATTTTATATATTTACTATTATGGTTTCATTAAGAACGACTGCTTGTCTGTAATCGATTTCCCTTGATAAGACTAGTTGTCAGACTTTTGAGCCTCTAACTACCAATAAGGACTGTCAAAATGAATATTAAAGAAGTTAGCTGTCTTGCAAAGGACATGAACTACGAAATTTGAAAGATAATAATTATCTTGTTAAACATTTCTTTGGCTTTCTGGTAATCGGTTAAGTTATTAGGTAAGTCAACAGCTTTCTGGTTAGCGGGAGATGATGTTTTTCGTTGAATTCTACTAAAATAATTAAATGAGACGACAGAAATGCTCACAGAGTTAAATAAAATATAATAAATGCATAACCCATGTTATGTGACGTAGGCGAAGTTGCGCGGGTAAGTTAGTAGTGTATGTAATGCACTATGTTGGGCTTGAATACTAATCTAATAAAAAAATAAAATTCAGTTTGTTTTGCATTCAGATTAATGTTTGTGAAATGCGCTTGGATAGTGGACACCCGTTGAAGTCTTTAGTTCCGGTGAGTTTGTACTGGGTTGCGCTAACCTTATATTATTACCTTATAAACTAGTGCTACACTGGAAACATGTACGGGTTGATGCACCTTCAAATTAAGTTTTAACAAAAATTGTAGGATGCCTGAAATTGCCGCTTTTCCAGAGTCAAAACTGGATAGGTACATTATGAATTACGTTACTATTCGTAACATGGTCGTGAAAAGCCATTTTATGAATTTTAATATGATTCGTATCACTTTCGTAAATTTTTATTAATTTGATTCTACTATAGCAGCCATTTCAGGCCTCCAGTAACAGCAACAATCATTTTGATCGTCAAAATGATTAGTACCAGTATTTTTTTTGATTCTATTCGACTTACCACAGTTGACTCCTATGATGAACCTTCCAAATATGAGGAGCTCGTAACAGTGTGATATCTTGGTGAACCCCATGAGACTAGCGCCGCTGATGCCAAGGATGTTGTTTAGCAGTAAGCCCCCTTTCCTGGTAGAATTTAACTATTAATGGACCCCTGTGTCATCAAAGTCATTAACCATTTATTACAATTAGGCCATTAAAAGGGAATTCAGAAAGTAAAATCCGGAAATATTCGAAGATTTGATATTGTAGTTTCGCATGTTGAAGAACAAGGCCTAAATTCTAGTCACGCGTCGGTCGCCGCTGACATCTGCGTCGTAGTATGGTGCTATAGAAAAAATGTATACTCGTGAGCGACTGGCCGTCAGCGCGACAGAAATTCAGGCCTAGGGAACAAACCCCATCGTTACTCTTTTAAATGTATTCGTTTTTATAGAATAACCATGTGTAGAAGTGAAGTATTTTGCTTACTCTGCAACTAATGTTACATGGTGATTGTGATTGCCAACTGTCAAACACGTACATATAGTCGTCCTCGTAATATTGCATTATCTCGCATCAACTGTTCTCATAATTTGTAATTTCGATAAGGTTAGAACAAAAGTTTTGTCACGTGATTATAAACCTTGACGTTGAATGATGTGCTATGGAGATTGAACCTTACGACATGAAAGTAGAGACTAGAGGTTTTTCTCAGATTAGCTATCATAGACTAATAGCAGTTTATAAATTGTTTCTAGATGTTTTCGTCAATCGCACATTCTGATATCAGACGCATCTCGTCACGCGATTCATCTCTCTCCTGGTGCATTCGAGTTCTCTTTGTTCTCAAAACATCGATGAAATCTCAAAGAAATAGCTCAACTGCTTCTTTAATGTTATTTCTTCATCATTCGGAATGCGAGTGAAAGATGTTCAAATTCGTTACCATCAGATCGGTTCATTAATGAATGAATGTTGACCTTTATTTTATTTTGTGTTCAGATGTATAACTTCGAGTAAGAAAATGCAATTCGAGGCATAAATGTACTGAGTGAAGCGTCTGATTTCAGTAAAGTAATTGTTTTCAAGCGATTTATTGTTACTGGCTGTCATAGTCACGTTCTCCGAAAGCTGTGGGTTTGGCGTTTCACGGAATTGAACAATTATTGACATTACAACTGTTATTTTGGACACCGAAATCATTACTAACATTTCATTGTTGTGAAATCTGCCAATTTGATTCTAATTATTTCATTTAGAGAACAATGTATTTTGAAATTGAAATGGACAGATTCATTTGGCATAGCCAAATGGCTTTTTGGTATAAATATTAATGCATTGGCTACTTGAGTTTAAAACCAATAACTCGAAGTGTCATTTTATCTGATATCCTTGATGAGAAATTGAAAAATGTATGGTATTCAAATAATAACAACAATCGAGACTGTGAACAAGATATTAATTATTATCACAGTTTTGAAAGGACAAACGCTTGACGTCATATGACAACGGTTTAAGAATACTTGCAGACTAACCTGCATTTATGCATAGTATGAAACCAAATCGTACTTTTCACACTCGAACGAACTTTATTCTTCCGAACTACTCACTGGATTTTTCTTCTCACGATTTTAAGCATCACTAAGAAGATTTATTCGTGTTTAATTAATATTTAACTAAGGAATAGTGAGCGAATATTTTTAGCTACAGAAAACCTCATCAGACGTATGGCTGGTCCTAGATACAAAATTATCTTACCTGCCGAATCTATTCGCGATCATACCACCAGAAAAGCCGCCGAGCATGCCACCGATAGCGAAGATGCTGACCGCTATGGAGTACAGTCTGTTGACGGTGTCGTCTTGCAGATCCATGCCGTACCGGTTCTTGTATACATCCTTCATGAAGTTTGCGATGTTCTACAAGAGAAATAAATGGTTATACCTACAAAGTGTAAACATACACGATGCCGTCAACTTAAAACTAAGAAAATTTTCTTTTGGGAAGTAAACTCAGGGTATATGCATTGTACACTGCAGGGGTCATGGAGGTATTCTAAGTTATATAAGTAAGTTCTAATATTAAACACGTATTGGAACTTTGACTTTAATTATGTCGGTGACGGATGGTTCCCAAATATGGTTCAGTGCAAAAAAAAACAAGTCACGCCTAAGTGGTGCTACGCCGTAGCAGATCAGCTACGAGTGCTACGAAGCTTTAGGTGACGGTTACGCGACTTCCATGACTTTTGTTCCAAAATGTGTTCAACGTGCCTAAAAAGTTTCTAATTAAAAAATGATCAAACTCAAACTCAAACTCAAATCATTTATTTATCATTTATTGAATGTCGATAAATCGAAAAAAAGGCTACAGTCACAGACACAAGGCATAATAACTTGAGAATGTACTGTAGTTGCCCATTCCCTAGCGTAGATCTCTATGGAGAAGAACGGGCAAGAAACTCCATGGACACTCTTTTCAATCAAAAATGTTGTTACAAAATCTTGGTTACATCTTTCTTGTTGAGATTATACGTATATGTGAGAACGTTGTAGAAAGACGTGCACAATAAGAGCGTCCAGAGTAAAAAAAGAAATAAATCAACAATTTATAAAATAAAGCAATTCAAATTATCCATGGCAGCTAAGAGATGACCAGTCCCGACTGACAGCGCCCGTTCACGAACATGACGCATGGATCAGCGCCAGATCGCCTGGTAAACAGGTGCCTTTCAGTTTTGTGAAACTCTTCACACGTTTACACCTTTTGTTGGAAAAACAGAGCATTGTACCGACTGTCAACTAACTAACCACACTGATTGACTCAAGTTTGGACTGAAACTGAAGAAGTCTTAATTCCGCCTCAATTTGATTTTCCGAAGCGACGCGGCGTGAGCCAAGCGTTAATATTTAATACGTGATTGACTTGAACGGTTCAAGATAGAACGTAGAAAACATGAATCTCGCGGTCTGAAGTCTGGTAATGAAGTTTATTTTGTATTTGTTTTTCTTGACACCTGCGGTCCATTTACTTTGGGCCGTTCAGTCAAAACACCCGGCGGGCGTTTCCACCTTAAGTATAGCAGTAAGAAAATTCCATTAAAACGTTGGATGGTATGTGAGGAAGATGATATAACTAGAGACCACAATGACGACTTATAAAGAAGTGTAGACAAATAGACGACCCGAATGGCGCAGCGGTAGTGAAGCTGCCTTACGTTCTTAGGGTCCTGGGTTCGAATCCCGGTAGGAGCAAATGTTTGTGTGATGAGCATGGACATTTGTTTCCGAGTCATGGATGTTTATATGTATAATAAATATGTATTTACAAACAAAAAAGATATATATGTAGCATATCAACTGTCTGGTGTCCACGACACAAGCCTTGCTTAGTGTGGCACTAGATGGCGCTGTGTGTTAATGTCCAGCGATATTTATATTAATTAAAAAAGACACTGGGAAATAAATTGAACGCCAAATAAATTGAGTGAATGATTAATAAGGTCAGGAGAGCATGATGATATTAATCAACATTCAATTGCGCGTAACTCTCATTAGAGTGTAATGCCTATCAGTTGATGTAATGTGATATTGTCAAGCTCAATTACCTAAGCCAACATGATGACTATGCCGTAGGTGAATTGCAAAATCAGCTGTTTAATAAGCGGCAATAGCCGGCGGGCGCTACGTCCAAGTAAATCAAATAATGGCAGTTTGAACTGAAATCGGGTGATTACATAATGATATGTATATTAATGACACAAAACAAAGCAACAAGCGACAAAATTCAGATCTTAATTCTCAATCTGACTCTGAATTTCTTAGTAACTTCCAATCGTAACCCACTGCATTTCTTTAATGAAAAATGTTTATACGAGTACAATTTTGCTAAAATAAAGTGCACTTATTGTGAAAAGCCACTAAACGTCATATTTATGTTTACAACATGTAAACAGTTTCTTAACGAGGAAAGGAACTGATTCTCCCCGTCATTGCAATGATTTGTTTGTGTGGCACCAAACCTGGGAACCTTCTAGTTACGGAGACATTGGAGGTCAAAGTTACAACTTTTTCCAGTGTTTATTTTAAGTAAATACTAAAGGGTGGAAAACACCTCTTAAAGAAGCCGAAAGACACTTATTCTCCACGTTATTGCGATAATTTTTTTGTTCTACACCATATCTGGGAACAGTTACGGATATATCGGGGGTCAAAGTTACAACTTTTAGACAAGTTTTATTTAAATACAAGTTTTTATGTAAGATTTTTAAATACCTCCACGAACCCCGTACTATTCAATTCATCCATCAGCACAATGTTTTCAGTACGTTACTTTGAGTTCTACCACAAAACGTGATTTATCACACAGAAAAAAAACCTTTTTACCCGCATTTTTTGTTGCTTAGGGTAACTAGGTTTCGCCAAGGGTCCAGTACACTTTGTAAATTGTGTTATTTTAGCTGTTTTGTCAATGCTGTTCAATGTCTACAGTGCTGAGTTCTAATGGTTTACGTTGACCGGGGGCCCTGGTGGTAATTTGTGAACCATTTATTATATTTGTATTGAAAAAACAAGATCGACATGGCCTTGATCATATCGACATTTAATTTATTTTATTAAACAGTCTAGGTTCTGTATATAAACATAACGTAACTACGAGTACAAAGCTCGATTTGCCACATATCGAAACGCCGATCTCAGAAAATGTGTAAAACAGCTAAATTGTGCAATCCGTTTGTAACGGTGACGAATCTGTTAGTATACTTACGGCCGTCTATAAGTGACTTACGTATAGCTGTTGGTTAATGTGCCTTATTCCGTAACTATCGGTGTTTCTATTAACAAAGAATATCCTGTCCGTGTCACCTACCTGTCACTCAATTCATAGAAAAATCAAAAAAAGCTTTTCTGTGACGTTTCGTTCCTAACCGTCTAGTAAGCAAAATGTCAATGTCAAACAAAAATAGAAACCTACCGAAACCGGCCGGTAAGTTATTGAAAATGGCCGCTAATAAAATCCATTAGCACACAACGAGGTAACACTTTATAAACATCGTGTAATTGTTTGGTTCATCAAACGGACTTTCGCCTGAAGGTTTCCGTACCATACTAGTCAGGGGGCAAGTATCCCTCTCATAGAGAGGAGGCCTATATCCCAGCAGTGGGAATATAAGTAGGCTGATGATTATGATGATAGCGGATGGATGAACAGTGGATGCTTAATAAAGGATACCCTTGGGACCAAAGTTAAGTTGGGTATATACCGAACTCTAACAACCAGCTGTCCCAAACATGCCCCAAACGGCCAAAATCATTATATAATATATTATATTATATTATATCTATACTAATATTATAAAGCAGAAGAGTTTGTTTGTTTGGTTGAATGCGCTAATCTCAGGAACTACTGGTTCGAATTGAAAAAATCTTTTTTGTGTTGGATAGTCTATTTATCGAGGAAGGCTTTAGGTTATATAACATCACGCTGCGACTATTAGGAGCGGAGCAGGAATGAAAAATGTTGCAATAAAGGGGTTTTTTTTCCTTTCGTTTTTCTCTCTAATGTGACGCAGACAAAGTTGCGTGGGTCAGCTAGTAATATTATAAAGTAGAAGAGTTTGTTTGTTTGGTTGAACGCGCTAATCTCAGGAACTACCGGCTCGAATTGAAAAATTCTTGTTGCGTTGCATAGTCCATTTATCGAGGAAGAGTATAGGCTATATATCATCACGCTATGAGCAATAGGAGTGGAGCAGTAATAAGAAATGTTGCAAGCGGGAAAAAGCTTCCGTTGAGCAGGCGATGCGTTGCGATATCAAAACTTCACGCGATCGAAGTCGCGGGCGGAAGCTAGTGTTTTATAGGACATTACGAAGATGGTCCTCTCCGGTCTGTACCACGACGTTAAATGGAACCACTTCTTATACTTATAATACACTAGTGGGCGTCACGCGGTGTTACCCGCGTTGTTCCCATTCCCGTGGGAATACAGGAATAAAAAGTAGCCTACGAAATTGTGTGCTCCGTGAAAATTATTGTATTTTTATATATTAACAACAGTGAAGAATAAAGTAAGATATCTCCAAGCCTGATTCTCATTCGCTCCCTCATCCCACATCTATATAATCGTTATCACGTCTATCCCTCTAAAATATCACTTCAGATGCTATTACAATATTCCTAGAACGTTCAATAACTTGCTTCTGCAATTCAGACGGTTCCTATAATTGATTCACTCGAGTCCTTACGTACCTAACTCATCGGGTTCAGTTGCATCGTCTAGATAGCTTCACTATTTGTGTGCATTTAGTTAACGACCTGTTGGAACCTAGTGAATGAACGGAATGACCTGAGTGTCGGCGCTCTGCTTGAACTAATAATCTCTTTGAATCGTCGCTTGTCCAATCGCTGGTAGTGACCATTTCGATTGAATTGACTCTCCCGGAACTTGCTATTCAAGTGATTCGCAAGTTGCATTCAATCGGTATTCGAGATAGTGGAACCATTTGATGATGGTTTCAATTATGAATAGAGTTATCGAAATACAGGACTTATTTTATAGTTGTTTATGTTGTCATTTTGTGATGTCAGACGAATTACGTGTCACCGTTGCTTAGCACTGGGGGTCTGAAATAGCACCTTTAACAGAATCATAACAAAACAAAAATTTCAAATTCTTAAAATCAACTTTATATAATTATAAAGTTCATTTTAGAATTTTAAATTTATGACTAATGATGATAATGACTAATGTGATTCAAATTATGATTAATTTTAGGCCCGCCTGGGCTTCGATTCTGCTATTACGATAGTGTCAGAATAGGCGATCATTGAAGTCACATTGATCAAATTCTGTCAAGTTTTGACAAGTTTGGTAATCTACTAATATAATGGCGTCATTATGACCTCTCAATGAACAACCACTGACACTCCATTGAAAGAAATGACATAGAATATTAATCTCGTACATGAAATCTGGCATGAATTTAAGCGATTATATTCATTTAGTAGTAGATTTCAAAAACCATTTGTACTAATGGTTTTATAATAATGGCAATACGAAAATGCCATTAAAGCACAATTTTATTACGAGACTATCGACCGACCAATGATCGACCATTGTGAATTTAGCAGATTACGAACTTTAAGTTAAATGACAATGGGATGAGAATGGAATCGTGTTGGAGTGACGAATTTATTAAAATAGCAGAATTAGGCCCCTGGTCTGCTGTATTATTTCTATCGGTCGATAAATAAAATGTCTATTAGACAGAGATAGCAACTGTCTTTTCTCTCTGTCACAGTATATTTACGTTAAACAACATAATGATTAATAGTTAAAGACGCTGTTAAAGGTATACAGGATGGAAACTTTCAGCGGGGCACTGCCGCAACGTCAGATAAACTTAAGACCATATTCGTAACTGTCAAGAAGTTCATGTCGTCCTTGTATGTAAAGTTGCACTATTTTATTAATCATGGTGCGACGATTATAGGCAAGTGTTATTATAATAGAATGAAAAATTCACTTTTTACAAAGAAGTTTTTATTTAAACGCTCCGTTTTGTGCACCATCTTTGGGATTCCGCCATAATAGATTTAGAATGACGTCACTAAGCGTACCATGATCATCAAACCAAACGTATATGCAAAACTTTAGCTCAATCCATCGGGGTTAACTGTTTTAAAATTCAGTTGCAAGATTTGACCTAAACAAACAGTGCAAGTTAAGGTGGATGCTCCAAAGCCCGCAAAATTTAAATTTTCATACGTTTTTTACAATTATCAGGCCAGTGTTAGGTAGCATGTTGATGAAAATATTGTTCGCGACTGTAAGACGTGTGTAGTATCATCATAACTCTGTCTCATCGTTCCTCAACCATTAAGAACTTGTAGCTTGTAAAAAAGGTGTATATCTGACCTTGCCAGGAGCGTTAATGACACCAGTGTTGTACCCGAACTGCAGCATGCCCAGGACTGCCGCCAGAATTGCGTACGACAGGAAGAAGGTAAGACCCTGGAACAACAAGTTCTTCATAACACACAACATAACAATCAAGAACACAACATAAAAATTCAAAAAATAGTGCATTTAGTTCTAAAACAACACAATGTCATGACGTGGTGTACAGCATTATTGGTCGCGATTATATTCTTAATTTATTGCGGTGTCAAATTCACACGAGGACGTTCACTGAAATAAAATTTACGGTACGTACCAAAATTATAATTGAAAAAACAAAAAAAAAACAAAAAAAAACATACAAAGTAAAAAGCGGCAGATGACAAAAAAAATAAGCTCCTAGTTATTACGTTGACATTTTTGAATTTTATATTTCCCCGAGTTAGAACTTCCCAACTATATTATCAAATCTTTTTACTCCACATATACTGTTATAGCTCGGATGTCTGCGTTCTTTAGCAGAATTTCAATTTCTACACTACACGTTGACTGGGGGCCCTGTTGGCAATTTGTGATTGAATCCACATGCCAAAACACCCATGTAAAAGTATATATGTAGTTTTACATGGATATTTTGGCGTGTAGCCTCAATCAGAATGACTTTGACTTTATTTTAGGTAATTTATACTGTTTATGTACTGTATATTAAAATAACGTCACTAATACAAGCTCTATTTGCCACAAGAATGCTTATTGAAACGCTGGTCTCAGAAAATATGAAGGAGACGCGTTTTTATGCAATTTGTGGCGACTGATAAAATATGTATAGGGACACTGCGTTTAAGTTTATTTAGTGTACGCTCCGCGCCCTCAAACTCAATTTGTTCCGTGAATGTTGTGAGCTAGAAGGGATCTGCACAATATTCATCTACATTTTTTAACAACGTTTTTGATGCAGTTACTTTTTATCTTGCCAACTTGGAAAACGTTTGCTGGGGTTATTTCGGATGTTTGAACCTACATAGCCTCCCCGATGTCGGAATCTATCCAAGCCAATGTTTGAACATGTTGGTTCTACAATATTGTTGATACCAACCTCTATCGGAAACCAGCTCGTGCGAACTTTCTTCGCTTTCGGAACCTTACTCGATGAACGAACTTTACTCGATGTCTTTGACATAGTATAATTGTAGTACATCATGACATCATTTACTGCACTTGGGTCTACTTTCAGGCAACTAGTGGTGGCGTACTTTGCAGCTCTTCTGATGCCTCGAACCTGTTGGTATCCAATTCATCATAAGTTACCTACCTGTTCTAGCGCCCTGATCTTCTGCTTCTGTTTACAGTCTTCGCTCTCCGAATGTACCGAGTTCCATCCCAAATTTTGAGCCCATCCCGAATCCAATGTCTTTGTGGTATTTAGTATTTGTACCATTTATGATTGATTAATTTAAACATTCATGCACGACATCAAAGTAAAGAGTAAGCCATTGTACAGGTCTAAAATAATAAAAACAAAATATGTTTAATAATTAACAAAATGAAAATTATCCCTAATAACAAAATACATACATTAGTGTCTAATCTATTGAGTACCTGATCCTGTTGTGTGATGTCTCTCTCCTTGTCTCCCTTCGTATACTATTAGTGTTGTAAAAATATCTGTCTTATCAAAGCTTAGGACTAATATAGCGCTTGAGCTTTGAAGCAAATCTGCTCCAAACACAGGCTGCAAGACTCCGAAAAGTGTTTCTTTTAAACATCAACAAAACATCTTATATTAAGAATTTGTAAAAAGTAACAACGTATCTACTAGAGGCTTTGCTTCTCAAACAGATCATATTTACTGGTGCTCAAAGGAGCTATTTTCAGAGTAATCTGTTTGGTAAACAAGGACACCTCAGCCGCCATCAGTTTGGCGTGTGGATACGCAGCTTGTTTAAGAAATGTTTTCATCGTCACTATCCCTAGTCTACGTACCTGTTCTAGCAGTCTGAGTTTCCGCCTCTGTGAGTGTTCTTCTAGCCGGTCCACGTATTCTCGCAGCTCTTCAATCTCTTCTTTGACTTGCTGCACTGTGTCCAACTCTTGCTTGATGGCGACCATGTCACGTTTGACCTGCGGGTTATCCTTAGGTTTTATATCTGCTGAGGAAACATTTAAGACAAAGGTTCGTAGGATTTGGTAACAAAGGTTAAATTTTACCAGTTTAACCTTTTGACCGCCACAGCATAAACGCTCGCGCGTCCTCCACGCCAAGCCACAATTTCATCTACTATTTTGTCACATATTTGTGTCGTTTTGCGTACAGGGCACGCGCTTGCTTGTCACGAATATGTGACAATGGCGTCCAAAAGGTTAAACTACGAACGCGCTACGAATATTTACGATAGTTTTTCTCGAAAAATGTCGAACTAAACGTTATTTGAATCTGGTACGCAAACTTCCATACAAATAGTACTACTGCTACCTTCGGACCGCTATTTCCCGATCAGAAGCTGCTGTTTCCGATCCGAACACGAGAAATGACGGTCGGAAATTCTAAAAGTGAAACAGTTTCCTGCGACTAAGTTCAGATATAACCTAATGCTTTGATTCGTCGGCGTGGCTTGCTTACAGGTGTTCGTTGCTAATTAGAACTATTAGTGGTTGAGCAGTATTGTATTACGAACCATGAGTAATATTCCTTTTTTTTGTGAAACTATGTAGCTATTTTCAGCTACTTAATAGTACAACTTGTAATTGTCGTGGTAATTTGTTCAACATGCTATTCAAATAATTATCTTGTGAATAGCAACTACAACGGACAGGAAAGTTGTTTTAATTTGTATAAGTTTGTGTTGTGAAAATTGTGCCTATGTAATTAAAAAACTCACTTTGTTAGCTAGTTCGATTGACACAAAAGGGGTGTGAAACATCTCTTAACGAAAGGCATTTTTGCTCCCCGGATGTTGCGATATTTTTTTGTTCTACACGATATCTAAATTCCTTTTTTTGACAAGTTTAAAACTCTCTACAACCTCATGAATTCATCCATTAGCACAATGTTTTAAGTGCGTTACATTGAATTCTGTAAAATATATTCTGCAAAAATATAAAATTTCACAAAAAAAGTCGTTTCCCAGCTTTTGGCTCTAGGTACTTATAATGAGTAGTTATCATAAAAAGACTGACATTATTGAGGTGTGTGATCAACGATGATCCATGCGCGACTGAGTACCAGCTACGGGCCATCACTTAGTTTAGTAGGACGAGACGCTGTGAATAAGTCCCGTATCTACCGCGTTTTAATACATCAATGTTTCCCAGCAATATTATTTGTAGCATTACTTAGTTTGATGACGGCGGCTCGCGGTTTGTGGCGGCTTGGTTGACGGCTTCGTGATGTGGTTGTTTACACCCTGCATATTCCCATAAACTTTTGTTATTTCGTGAAACCCGGCCTTATTCTTTCTCTACATTCAAAACGCAAAAAACAATTTATTTTGTGAATTCAATTAGTCGTGTAAACCATTCTGTTTTACATTTGTTTGGCCTAATTATGCAACCTAGTTGCGGCAAAGGTGCTTGCTTGCAGTGGTCACTGTGTCAAGGTTTCCTTGCGGTGATCTGCCAATTAAGCGAGACCAGCCTAGCGTTATCAATCTATAGGTTGACCGCATCAATCAAGGGAAACACGTAGCGTGAGATTGTTCAATTGGCTTGTTAGCGACCTCTTTCGAATCGATGGAATATGAACAATCCTGGTACTATGGTGGTCAAAATAGTGTTATGATATGGATTAGTCTATGAACTTGCGATTTATTAATCATTTATTTCAGTTGGGTTTTTTTTCGTACAGTCTGAAAAGCCGTATGGCCTGATTTCTTGTCGCGTGATGGTGGCGTACGAGTACACATTAATAATAATAATAATCCCCATCGCCGTATCTCTACGTCCCCACCGCTGTATCTCTACGTTGACGACGTGGTGGGGCTTGCGTGCTCCGATGAGCCCTAGGTCTGTGCCGGTAGGGTTTACTTTGCCGAGATAGGTCTAGGGTGAGGGGCCAGACTAAGAGAGATACAATCCAAGCCAAGGTCGCACAAGCTGAGAGCTGCATGGCTAGGGGAGAGGTTAGTCGCAACTCTGGATAATAGGGAACCTCCAGTTTTATTTTCCCTTACCACAGTGAACACAGGGCTCTGCTGTGGCCGACTTTGTTAGTCCCTAGCTACTCGTGGGAACAATATGTTAGCAAGGTCAAAAAAAAACTGAGGCAAATATGCCTTCTGTAGATGATGAAACATCATCAGTTTCTTCATCGTCCTCACCGAGGTCCATCTTTTCATCAATCGCATCATCACCACCTTCATATTTATCACGCTCACCGAGATCATCATCAATACTATCACCAATGGCAGTAGATGTTGTGTCGGAGGCTAATTTAACCAATGTCCCTTCACCCGCTGCTGTCTCAACTACTACGCGAAAGAAATGGAGTAAAGAAATGAACGAATTCATTTGGCGTAGCTACCTAATCATTACAAACTTAGAATCCGACACGAAAGCATACCTTACATTATTACCTCATCAATTCACAGAAAAAATCCCAAACATGAAAGTTTCCAAGCAAAGAATTGGAGATCAAAGAAGAGCAATAGTTTCCAAGAAGTTATTACCTTCCACTACACTCGATACAATTAGGCTTGAAATAAGTAACCATTTACAAACACACAACAATAACTTACAATCATAACCAGAGTTTCTTTCATCTCAAACAGACACACAACCGCACTCACAAGCAGAACCTAAACGAAGGATAAGATGGTCCAACGAACTTAACGAAACTCTTATGAAATGTTATTTTAGGGTAACAAAAATGGAGACGGATATGACAGTTTGGCGAAAAAAATTGAAAGAAAATTTCATAGAATGTTACCCCCATTTAGCACATTTATCGGAGCAGCGTATATCAGACCAAAAAAGAGTAATAGTTAATAATAGTACGATTTCAGAAGCACGACTACAAATATTAAAATCAACAGTACAGAACGAATTAGTTGAAACAGGGCCTTTTCAAAGGCAAGCTGATAGTAGCAGGTCAAATACAGAGGTAGAAAATGTACATTTACACACAATCTCAAATACAGATACACCAAACATAGAGATTGAAAATGTAGAGCCATCACAAACCGAACCAATAGGAGAAAGATCAGATGGTGATAACTTCATTAACTTAGGTACAGACCACCATCTTAACACGCAACACACACGCCTCGAAAGAAATCCTGACATAGATGAAACATTCTCGCAAACACTACAATACTACAAAGACATCCATCCTACAGAGAGAAGTTATATACCCAAGCAAAAAACGTCGAAAAGGTTAGCAAATATAGTTAATTAAATCAACAAAATAATTTAGCCTGAACAAGTTACTAGTGACACGGATTTTAATACTCTTCAGACAGTAATATATTGTGCTGCGTGGACAGCCGTTAAGGCCAACGGTAGTAAGATTTATCTCGAGTCGACTCCATCAAGTTTACAAACCTAAATGGCAGAAGAGGCTAGAACACAAAATAGAGGTTATTAGAGCTAAAATTGGGAGAAAAAACAACAGAAAACTAACTAAGGCAGTGGATACAATATTAAAAAACTACAGGACACGTACGACAAATGAACAACCTAACACACAGCTTGTACATTTTCTAGATACCCTCAAACAAAAAACTAGCAGTAATAAAAAGTAGACTTAAGCGATACACTAAATGCACACTTCGTAAAACACAAAATAACCAGTTTAGGAATAATGAAAAACTATCGATTATTAAAGAAATCGACGACTAACCAAACAGCATCTAATAATAATACACATGGAGTTTTTCCAACCACTGAAGAGTTACAGCCGTTTGGGCTGGGATCTGGGAAAATCCTGTCTGCCATAACGCCGAAGCAGAATGGATTAAAGAAGAAGAAGTTATCCATTCCATCACTGAATTGATGAGTTATTATCAGATTGATATAGGCACTTTTCACGACGTCCTTAAAAGAATACACAATTGGAAAGCGCCTGGTTTAGATTACATACATCTGGTACAAAAAAATTACACATACGCATCCCCACCTCTTTAACCATATTAACGATTTTATAAAAGACCCTACAACGCTTGCCTCTTACATAACAGAAGGTAAGACCTATACGCTAACAAAAGATCCAAGTGACTTATCGAATCCAGCCAAATATAGGCCAATTACTTGTCTGCAAACCTTTTATAAAATAATGACATCATGCATGACTAATTTAATTTATAAACATCTGGAAACACAAAAAATATTAACAAAAGAACAGAAAGGGTGTAAGAAATTAAACCAAGGATGTAAAGAACAGTTAACAATAGATGCAGTAGTACATAAACAGGTTCAACGTACCAAAAAAGATTTACACACTGTGTACATAGATTATAGGAAAGCATACGATTCAGAACCTCACTCATGGTTACTCGAAGTTTTAAAAATATATAAAATACACCCACAACTCATCACTTTTTTAAGTAATATTGTAGAAAAGTGGAACACGCGTTTACAACTGAACACATCAACAGAAATAGTGGAGACAGAACCTATTAAGATCCAGCGAGGAATATTCCAAGGAGACTCACTCAGCCCACTATGGTTCTGTCTTGCATTTAACCCTGTTTCTAACAAATTAAATGCCCTGAAACCCGGTTACCAACTCCAATACAATGAAACAATGACTGACATACTGATTGACCAACAATGTTGTAAAATAAACAATCTCCTGTATATGGAAAATATCAAATTGTATGCTACTTCCCCTGAAGACTTATACGAACTAGCCGATGTAACTGAAAAGTTTTCAAACGATATAGCTATGGACTTTGGGATTGACAAATGTAAAATTAAAACACAACCTCACACACACACACGGTCTAACACACATAGAAACTTATCATCGCAAAATTCCATCATATCATCAACTCATCACATCACCACTTTCACGGGGTAGTACTTGGCTTCGGCCCGTACTTTTCTATAAATCCGGCAATAAAGCCGAGATACGTAAAAGTTAAAATGCCTTCGAATTGTTTGGTTCTAGGACATGCCGGTTTCCTCACGATGTTTTCCTTCACCGTTTTGAGAGCAGTGGTGATGAAATAAATTAGACGAGGAGCTCGTGGCTAAATAATATCAGCCGCTCGGGCCAATCTTTAGGTTAAGCAGTGCTTGCCTAGCTTGGTCTGTGGATGGGTGACCACCCTTACATATCGTGTTTCCTCTTTGCCTCGGAAACCACGTTAAGCTGTTGGTCCCGGCTGTCATTTGTCCATCTTTAGCAGTCGTTACAGGTAGTCAGTGGCCCAAATAGTCTGACAACCAGTCTTACCAAGGGGTATCGTATTACCCAGTATTAACTGGATTGTGGAGGTCAGATAGGCAGTCGCTCCATGTAAAATACTGGATTCAGCTGCATCCGGTTAGACTGGAAGCCGACCCCAACATAGTTGGGAAAAGGTTAGGCAGATGATGAAGTAATGCGCCTGCCTGGGCTCGAACCCACAACTTACTGCTCGTAAGTCGGGGCCGCCACCGCTGCTCTTTGATTTATTTAGATTGGCATAAATCATTAACACTACATTAAATAATCTTTTTACTCGGTCTTCTTATTTAGAATTATCATTCACAGATTTTCGAAATGCGCTAACCAAACATTGGAAAATCCCACCCTGCATAAGGCTTTGCTCTAATAATGTTGTTTTAATTAATACAATATATCTAACACCAAACTAAATTGTTGCACAACGAACGCTCATCATTATGTAAGGTATTCGTAGAATTACTAATAGCGCAGCGGCCAAACGTAGCTATTCCAAAATTTAATTGGTTCGTTCGCTAAAATAATAATGCAACAGACGTGGGGAACGTGATCTCACGGTTTCGTGAAACTCATTTGAAAGCTGCATCTATTCTAGCATTTGCGAAATACTAAAACAACGGGGAACTAGTCTACACTAATAAACTGATAAAGTGGAAATTTTTGTTTTTTTTTGTGTTTGTTTGTAACGAATAAACACAAAAACTGCTGTGCCGATTTAAAAAATTCTTTCACCATTGGAAAGCTACATTTACACTGAGCAACATAGGCTACAAGTTATCTCCGTACTCTTACGGGCACGAGAACTACACGAGTGAAACCGCGTGACGTCCGCTAGTGTATTATATTTGTATTTGTTCATATTTTAGCGGTGTCTTTGTACTCCGTTATGATATACAGTAATGTTACCCCATGTTCTCTCCTGTATGCACATCCCTACTAATATTATAAATGTCAATGTAAGTTTGTTTGTTACTCTTTCACGTAAAACTACTTAACGGATTTTGATGAAATTTTGCACACAGATGTTTATAACTGGATTAAATCAAAGGATACTTTTTATCCCGGTAGTTAGATAATAGTCAATAAAATAAGAACAATAATCAATCTTCGCGCGGGCGAAGCCGCTGGCAGAAGCTAGTAAATTAATAAATATACAGGGTGTTACAGGGTATACACCTCTTCACGAAGCCGAAAGTAACTTGTTCTCCTCGTCATTGCGATCATATTTTTGTTCTACACCATACCTGGGAACCTTCTATTTACGGTGATTTTGGGGGTCAAAGTTCCAACATTTTGACAAGTTTTATTTTTTAAATACATGTTTTTAATGTAAGATTTTTACTTTAAACACCTCCACGACCCCCCTACTAATCAATCCATACATCGGCACAATGTTTTAAGTGCCTTACATTGAGTTATAACACAAAACGTGATTTTCGACCCCAAAAAGTAGTTTCCCAGCAATAACTTTTGCGTAAAGTTACTGTTTGATGTACAGAATGCTTGGTTGACGGCTTCGTGATGAGGTGGTTTACACCCTGTATATTTCAAGATTCTGTTGAGTCGTTTGTTCCCACCATGAAGCGACTCCCTAGAAGGCCCAACTGATCAGTCGGGCTCTCAATGTTTAACAAGTTTCATTAAATTAAAAATATTTAAAAACCCCGACACATAAGGCCATAAATTCATGGTATTTTTTGTTTGGAACGAAGTTCTTTAACGTTGCTTACGGATAGTGCGATTTAGTAGGAATTGTCACGTCACTAAATGCCGTATGCTGTGAGTGTGTAGGTTAATCTATACTAATATTATAAAGTAGAAGAGTTTGTTTGTTTGTTTGGTTGAACGCGCTAATCACAGGAACTACCAGCTCGAATTGAAAAATTATTTTTGCGTTGGATAGTCCATTTATTGAGGAAGGCTATAGGCTATATAACATCACGCCATTACCAATAGGAGCGGAGCAGCAATAAGAAATGTTGCAAAAACGGGGAAAATTTTATTCCTTTTGTGAGCTCTTTCTCTCTTAAGTGACGCAGACGAAGTTGCGTGGGTCAGCTAGTAATATAATATAACACCGAAAGCATATTAACGACATGATCTTGCCTCACAAAATTATTAATGGATCCATACAAGTTTCGAAGCTTCCCATCGAAATAAATGTATCTGTCTCTCGCCATGGTACACCCAGACCTGAATGCATCCTAGATGTGTTCACTCCTTGCCCAACAAGAACTATCCTCGGACATTCGGCACCAATGAACAGGTTGATGAGAACGTACAATGAGCTCCATACACGTTCCAATAGCATTGACATCTTCGACAACAAACTATTGCAATTTCGAAAACAATTGTATTTGATTCTCAGTGGCCACGGTTAATATTTGTATTATTTTATTTCATTACTTAGACACTAATTACTTACGCATTACGCATGATTATTGTTACAATTTTTACTTAATTTTATTAGTTACATATTAGTTATAGTCATTGATTGTGTTATTCTTTAGAGCAACAAATTAGATTTAGCTATTTCTTTTCTTAATTTTTCGTTTTTGTGTACCGAGTTTTGTTTGTATTTGTGCTTAAAGTACTTTATTTTAAAACTTGAAATGCATATATTATGTGAGTGCTGTGCACACCTGTAAGTGACAAATTTACTCTAGATTTTTAGTTAAACCTCAAAGAATATATTAGTGAATAAGTCGTTGGAGTGCCATAAATAAATAAATAAATAAATATTCCTTATTCCCTTTCAATATAGTGTACATTACTACTAGTCAAAATCTTACATTTGATACCCAAAATGAGTCGTGAAAAAAAATATAAATTGCCATTTTATGGTGGCGGCCATCTTAGAATTGAAATGTATTATAGCGTATAGTATTCTACTAGTCAAGTCCTTTCATTTGATACCCATATTGAGGGAGCTGTTGAATAAATATGTAATCCGTCATGTTATGGCGGGGGCCATCTCGGATTGATTTTTATCAAAGAACACTCACGACTAAATCACCTTTCAAACAAAAAAAAAAACAAAATCAAAATCGGTTCATCCGTTCGGGAGCTACGATGCCACAGACACACACCCACACAGACACGTCACACTCCGTCGTTTTTGATTTCGGGGTTGAAAAAAATAGCTGCAGTCAACTCATCGCAGCCACAACCATTTAGAAGTATAGTTGGAAATAAATCAGAAGCCGTTACAGGTTATTGCGCCGCGCCGGGGCAGCAAGTCGAAGTGGTGCCAGCGAGCTGCACGGTTGTGCACGCTAGACACGCAACGCAATACCGCTGCGATACCGAGGCGCAATCATCGAGCTATTTATGGCACGTTCGCGGCCTGAATGTGGGCAATCGTTCGAGAATAATACTTCGACTCGAGCATTTTTCGTTTTACTAGTAAATCTTTGTGCATTTTAGGTCGTGGGCGTGGCCAAAGAGCACTCTGTGTAGTTTGATTATATAAAAACAGCTGTTTAAAAGACATTTTTGTATGGTAACATGTCTTATGTTTTTAGATAATCAGACCGTTATCTTTTCGGTGATCGTAAACCGTAGTCAGTTTGCAGCACAAATTATACAATGCGATTAACGGTGAAAATTTTGAAAACCTCATCTTAAAAATAATTAAATAAACAAACACATTTCGTAAACCGCCAATAAATGTCTGCCGATAGAAATAAAAACCAAGTAATCTATATCTGCTACGGGTTGTGTCCCGCGCACGCCTAAGTGGTGCTACGCCGTAGCGGATCGGCTACGAGTGCTACGAAACGTTCGGTCACGGTCACGCGAGTTCCATGATTTTTGTTCACCTAAAAAGTGTACAAAAGAAGTTTTCACTTATAAATAAAATAAGTCATGAAGTGTCTAAACAATATTAAACTCAATGCTTACTACGGAACCCTCCCATGAGTGCGCTATTCACGTATCACGTGTTTTCGTTTTAAATTCGTCGATCTACAGATAACACAGATGCAGTCGAACAAACCTTTAGCTATATATAACAGCAGTATATAAAGGGTGGGCGTGGCAAATGGGAGGAAACCTATCTAGATACTGGAGTACATACGATGAAATGTACATGTTTCCACTATTTGTTAACAAAACCTACCGAGTTCCGACTCACATTCCACAGTGCAGATTTCAGTTTGTTGTTTTTATTTTGGAACATTCTAGTTCGTTTAGATTTATTATTTTTGTTGTGTTAACGTCGTGAGAAGATAAATTGGATTTTTGATCAGTAACTAAGCAATAAATTAACTCTATTAAGTATAGTACGACACAACCGGGCGGTTTTATCGAATACCGAGTCAAATCCGAACGTAATTCAACGTAGATAGACGCCGAACGGAATTAACCGATCGGCACAAGAGTAACAAAAGCTGAATATACGTCGTAAATGTTTCGAGTCGACTTCGAGGCTCAAAAAATACTACTGAATCGGATGTGCCGACCCGAACAAGAGCAAACACCCCTAAAACCTCTGTGGCGAGTCCGTACGATTTCAAAGCCAATAATTGAAAATAGCGCAGTTGAAAGTTATTTTTACTTGATAAACTACAAGTCTACAGAAGCTATTCTCAATCCTCATCTGTATTCTTTTTAACTTTGACCTCAAGTCGAGTGGTAGCCGGGCGTCAGTGTCAACTGCCACTTTGACCCGACCGCCAACCATCCAACTGTACTCTCTGTGCTACTTAGCCACCTGAGACCGGTTCCACTGCCGGCGATTAGCGCAATAAGCGTAGTTAAAAACAATTTTTTTGCTTCACATAAAACTCGACGGCGCGGCCTAGTAAACAGTCGGCTATCAACGATCAATATACAGCTTGTAAACATACAGGTGTGGTTTGCTTGTTTTACAGGATGGGATATAAAAGCCATCAATCTGAACAAATTTTCGCATGGAGCTATCACAGTCGTGTTTAGGTAGCGCAACATGGTTATTTTGGCGCTTGAACGACATTCGGAAGAGAGCGCTGTTAGTATGGGAGTCCCTTTTAATCTTGAACTTTTTTTTGTTGTTGTCACAGCGGCAATAGAAATACACATTCTGTGAAAAATTTATCTGTCTAGCTATTACGGATCATGAGATACGGCCCGCTGACAGACAGACGGACGGACGGACATTAGAAGCTTAGTAATAGGGCCCCGGTTACCTTTCGGCCACGGAATTCAAAAAACAAGATTGTAAGAAGAAGAAGTGGTACCGATCATATCGCCAATGTTCACGCGCCAGAAGAACCATGTCGCACATTTTTTAATATTTTCTTGCATTTATTGAACGAGAATATCGTTGATAGCTAGTCGCTTCTTCTCTGACAGCGGTGGGACATAGGCCTTACGTGTAATTTGGCAAGTTAACGAACGTTGCCCTACTTTGGTAGAACGTATTACTAACTAGTTATAGGTAACAGTCTTATAAATGAAATGGGTTTATGCAAGAGGGATCTTAAGTGGAGGTTGATTTAAATGCCACATGCGTCTGTCTGTTAGGGACGCCGCACTTTTGTTTGATTCGGCATTATTTGATCCGAGCAATTACTACAGATAGCCGGCTGTCGTTCGCCTTGTGCCGATCGGCTAAATCATGTTCGGGCTAGCTTGGGACAATTCGAGCCAAACCGAGTTGCCACAGTACTCAAACATTCACGGAGCATCCATAAGTGCACACTAACAGTAGTGAGTTCGAACCCAGACCAGGCGCATTACTTTGTGTAATTTATTTCATTACCACTGCCCTCAAACCGTTGAAGGAAAACATCGTGAGTAGAAAACCAAAAAAAATGAAGACTTGTGAAATCTACCAATCAGTGGATTAGAGCCCCTTCGCGTTTATAGAGAGGAGGCCTGAGTCCCAGCAGTGGGACAATAATAGGACGATGATGATGATGCATTAAGGTCCATGTTCACGGAAGAGATAACGGCCTGATTATCTAAAAACAGCTGTCACTGTGACATGTTCCCATACAAAAATGTGTTTTAAACAGCCGTTGTAGATAATCAGACCGTCATTTTTTTGGTGAACGTGAATCTAACTATTTAAATTCATGACTTAACAATAGCTGACACCAAAATGATTGCCTAAAAGTGAATTTTCAACATCAGAGAGCAGCGGTGGCACAGTGGTGGCGGCCCCGACTTACGAACAGTAAGTCGTTCGAACCCAGGCAGGCGCATTACTTTATGTAATTTACTAGCTGACCCACGTCTGCGTCACATAAGAGAGAAAAACGTCCCCGTTTTTTCAACATTTTTCATTCCTGCTCCGCTCCTAATAATCGTAGCGTGATGTTATATAGCCTAAAGCATTCCTCGATAAATGGACTTGGATAGTCCACAAAAAGATTTTTGAAATTCGCGCCGGTAGATCTTGAGATTAGCGCGTTCAACCAAACAAACAAACAAACTCTTCTGCTTTATAATATTAGGTATAGATTTCATTACCACTCAAACCGGTAAAAGAAAACATCGTGAGGAAACCGGCATGTCCTAGAACCAAAAATTCGAAGATTTGTGATATCTACCAACTCGTATTGGGCCCGCGTGGTGGAGTATAGCCCATACGCAAAATACGCGCTTTGACATAGAGTTGCGAACACCAGTCCTTTGTACAATACAACACAAGAAAATCTACACACCGGGTGTAAAGTGACTTTTCAGGAAACCGTCAACCAAGCATTCTGAACATCAAACTAAGTTTACTCCACGCATAAAGATTTGTTGGGAAATTACTTTGCTTTTAGGGTGCAAATCACTTTTTTTGGTAGGGCTCAATGTAACGCATTTAAAACATGGTGCTTTGTCGTGAAGGTGTTTAAAGTAATAAATCTTACATTAAAAACGTGTATTTAACTTTGACCCCCAATATCTCCGTAACTAGAAGGTTCCCAGGAATAGCTAGAACAAAAAATATATCGCAATGACGGCGAGAACGGCTTCATTAAGTCTTTAAACACCCTTTTCTAATTTGTACCTCTTCGAACAACAACATTTTATAGAAATAAAATTCACACACAATATAACGACGACCCGATTGGCGTAGTGGTAGTGACGATGCCTTATGTTGTTAGGGTCCTGGGTTCGAATCCCGGTAGGAGCAAATGTTTGTGTGATGAGCACGGACATTTGTTTCCGAGTCATGGATGTTTATATGTATAATAAGCATGTATTTACAAACAAAAAAGTATATATGTAGTATATCAACTATCTAGTGTCCACGACACATGCTTTGCTTAGTGTGGCACTAGGTGGCGCTGTGTGTTAATGTCCAGCGATATTTATATTTTATATTTATTTTAATTAATATTTAATCTTAAATGAAATTAGACTTTCGACTCATACTTTGATTATGTTATTTAATCATTTGTATGCCCAAGTGGCTGATCATGGAAACATTATTAGTTTATAATTATGTAACCATGAACACCTGCATTTAACTCATGTATCGCAAATAAACGATTTGATTTGATTTGATTTTGTGTAGCTAATTAAACTCTGAATGTCGGAACTGTGCTCAATCACTTTGCAATTATATCGGTGCAGACAGTTTTAGCCTCTGAAATGGCTTAAACTTACCCATTTCAATCGCTTAAACGGTGGTGGTTGGCCGGTTGTTGTGGCCCATTGTCCCCACACAATGGCCGCCCAACAAGCGTTGAACTCAATAGTTCAACGCTGTTCTTTCCCAGTCAATACGGAGAACTGATTAGCTAATTACAATGCTCTGCTTATCTATAACAAGTGATGGGGCAATGTCGTGGCATTCAGTTCACGGGTTTCATAGGTTCGTTATACTCTTCAATTACTAAGGTCTATGTTCACCAAAAAGATGACGTACGATTATCTAAAAACAGCTGTTTAAAACACATTTTTGTATGGGAACAAGTCACATTGACAGCTGTTTTTAGATAATCAGGCTGTTATCTTCTCGGTGAACATGGACCTAAGAAGACGCGGGCGTTGACCACAACGTTTATCCAAGACTAGCTGTTGCCCGCGACTTCGTTCGCGTAAAAATATTGATGGGTCATGTGTGAGACTGCATCGTTGTTCGAGTTGTCGCAAGCGCTACTGAGCATGAGGTCCTGGGTTCGATTTGCGGGACGGGCAAAGTGTTATTGTATTATTTATGCCCGGTTGATGGGATTTAGCTAAATGTGCGAAATGTGAGTGTAGGATTAGATACACCTCTACCTAACAGTGGCGCAGGGTGAAAATAGTGTCAGGGGAAGCCGTAGAAAAAAAAGGAAAACTGTTTTTTTGCTTCTGTTAACTTTTTTCCCCGTGTTAATTTTTACCTCATTTTCACTACCAGCGACACAAAAAACCACGCGCCATTTTTGATTTTTATTTTGACTTCATCTTCATTCATTAAAAGTAAGATCAGAAATGCAGAAGAGAAAAAAAAACAGAAATCTACAAAATAAAAAAATCCAGTTGGTATCAAATACGATATCGACAATTACACATTCAATCTCGTTCTACTATACATAATTTATTTATTTATTTAAACAACACATACAACTATTATTACAGGTTTAGGTACCTAATACAATAGAGCAGTTATATTTAAAGTTAAATTATTTATGTTTTGAATAAGTTAATTAATTTGACAAACTGAAGTAATTGCGCAAAATGCGGCCCGTGTGAATTCGCTCAGTGTACAATTGAAGCAATCAATCTGTTGTGACACCATATTGAGTGCACGCAGCGCGCGCGTTAGCGACGCGTGCTGCAGCAAGTTGGTGCGAGCGGGCGGCACCCACAGGAGCGGCGGCTACCATACTTTCTTTTTCTGCTCCTGCCGTAAGTCCATAATCTTCGGCTTACCTAGGTCCCTACAAAACGGTAAGTACTGCCAGCCGCGAAGTCACGTGTGCTATTAACTTGTGTCGGCCTATACTATTAACTTGCACTGCTGCAAAAGGTCTCTCCTGCTGCTGTTATTCGTGAACGAATGAACAACTACAATGTAAAACTTCATCCCCCCTTTTACCACTTTGTGGGTTGAAATAAAAAAAACCAACGACTTACTAACTTCGATACTTTTTGGTGACTCAAAAAATAAAAACTTTAATTAAAAACAAAATGTTGCTCTTTTTTCACCCCTCAAGGGTTGAAATTCTAATAAAGCCGTTGCGTCAGCTTCCAATCATAAGCCCAGATAACAAATTTTATACTTTTTACGTCGAAAATTAAGAATTTTTCACATACAATTTCATCCCCTTTATAAGCCTTCGGGGTGGAGTTATAAAAAACGCTGAAACACGCATAAATTAATTTTCAATCGTCAGCCTAAACACAAAATTAGAAGATCCTAACTTTAAAATTGACGGACTTTCATATAAGCGTCCATCCCGTATTTTATCCCCTTGGGGGTAGAATTGATCAAAATCCTTTCTTAGCGGATGCCTACGTCATAAAATCTACCTGCATGCCAAATTTCAGCCCGATCCGTCCAGTGGTTCGGGCTGTGCGTTGATAGATCACTATGTCAGTCAGTCAGTCAGTCAGTCACCTTTGAATTATATATATTTAGATAGATATGCATTGTGTGTCAAATATAAATAAATAAATATCGCTCGACATTACACACAGCGCCATCTAGTGCCACACTAAGGAACGAGGCTTGTGTCGTGGACACCGGATAGCTGATATACTACAGATATACTTTTTTGTTTGTAAATACATACTTATTATAAATATAAACATCCATGACTTGGTAAAAAATGTCCAAGCTCATCACACAAACAATTGCTCCTACCGGGATTCGAACCCAGGACCCTAAGAAAGTAAGGCAGCCTTACTACCATTGCGTCATTTGTGTTATATCTACAAATGGTAGCCGGGACCAACAGCTTAACGTGCTTTCCGAGTCGCGGAGGAAACTTGGTAAATAAGGGTGGTCACACATGCACAGACCAACCTAGGCAAGCACAGCTTAACCTAAAGATCGACCCGAGCGGCTGTTATCATTTAGCCACAAGCTCCTCCTCCTTATCAGTACGTTCAATATAGAGTAAAAAACTTTGTGTTTATTTTAAAATACCTCTTTGCTCGTAGTATTGCGCAGTTGAGTGAAGGGTTTATTGGAAAACTCGAGATTCCTTGTAAGTAGCTTAACGTAGCTTGAGTTGATATTAAAATGTTAAACCTGATGCTCATAACTTATATTTTTAGCGTTATAAGGGTTTTTCGTTGGAAGACTTTCTTGGGTAGATAAGTGTATTTTGATGTTTTTTGACCTGCAGTTTTGTCTGTTTGAACAGTCAACATATTTGCGATATTGTATAATCTTAGTTTGTAATCTGGGTCTTAACTATGAAGCGATCTTAAAGTTTTCATAATACGATAAAATTGTATATTCATTTTTGCCTTATATGATTGGTTTACTCAATAAGGTTCGCAGATTTTAGTGAGTGCTCTGAATTGTAAAAACGCACTTAAAATAAGTGAGTAGTTCGGGTGTGGCAATGTTTAAATAAAATACGAAAGCAAAAATATTGTTTAATTCTCCGAATACCCTTTAAAATTCATTGATTTTGTCGGCAAACAAAAAAGGCCCCTCATGCCTTTATAAGCACATTCATAACTAATATCTAACTCCTGAACTCCAGCAAAATCTCTACAAAACCTCCTCTCTATAATTGAGCATTTACGAACTAATTTAAACTGTACTAACTATAAACTATACGGTGTATTTACGAAGTTTCACGATCCGTGTATCTTGTTACATTGTTATTAGATCGAGTCGATAGAACTTCTGAAAACACCAGACTCCAACATATGAGCCGCTCAAAGCCGCCACGATAAATTACAGCAGGCTGCAAAGCTACGCCGTAGCACCTACGCCGTAGCACGTATGCCGTAGCCGCTACGCCGTAGCAAGTACAAGATGCTACGAGTATAATGTAGCAACTACGAGAATATCGAGCCCGTCTAAATATAATAAATAAGTTCAAGCATTTACTTATTTTTTACTTTATGGTTTTTATCAATTGAATGATGTAAATATATTTTTATGTTAACATTATGTGTTTCAGTGTGTACTTTGATGAATCCTAATACTTCATGAGAAACCCGTGTTTTTCTACTAGCTGAATGAACCGAAGGACACGTTGAAGTGAAGGTTGAAGTACTCACAAACAACAACTTTAACTGTGTTTCTTCGCAAATTACACTTAATTTCAGTATTCGTTTAAAACATTAAATCCCCATTGTCAATTCCGTTTAGCCGATCCGTCCTTGATTAACTTCACTGAATGTCATTGTAGCGGTCTGTAATCAACTGTGATTATCAGAGCAATTATATTTTACCATGACCACTATTCACTTTAGAATTCCCTTTTCAGTGCAACTGTCCTTCATCGTACGAGGGTTTGTGAATTTACTGTGAAAATGGTTCTAGTCGATTTAATTATTACCTTGAATTATTTATATTGGAGGCCATACTGACTTCAGTATGGCCTTCAATACCTCAACAGCATATTATTATAACAATAAAATAAAGCAGATTATAGAAGTCTACAATCTGCTTTATTTTATTGTTATAATAAATCACGAATCAACAGCCCGATTGATTAAAGACACGTTCTCAAAGTTGAGACATATCGTGAAAAAACATTCAAGCACGCTCTTATACAGATGCCAGAACACCAAAGTTTTACAATCTGTCAATTTTTTTGTAGATTTTCAACTTTATCGCTAAGGCATTAGGTTCTTTTTACTATGTACGCCCTTAATGTGCACGTCTTTCTGCATCGTTCTCATGTATATACATATAATCCAACATGAACGATGTAACTAAGATTTTATAACAGTATTTTGATTGAAAAGAATATGGAGTTTCTTGCCCATTTTTCTCCCAAAATATTTACGCTTTGGAATCTGCAACTACAGTACTTTCTCAAGTTATTATGCCTTGTGACTCTGACTGTTGTTGTGAGGAGCTCGTGGCTATATATTAACAGCCGCTCGGGTCGATCTTTAGGTTAAGCCGTGCTTGCCTAGGTTGGCCTGTGGGTGACAACCTTTACATACCGAGTTTCGTGCCTCGGAAAGCACGTTAAGCTGTTGGTCCCGGCTGTCATTTGTAGATCTTTGACAGTCGTTTTTTGACATTCAAAAGTGCCGTAATGATCTAATTTAAATAAATACTTGAGTTTTTTTTTCATTTCATTCAAGTTTAACTTGGTTTAATTGTCGGTTTTGGGTAGCCTTGATGTCAAAACTATAAAAGTCAAGTGGTATACGCTCCGGGCCTTGTGTGCTGGACTACTATCCAAACTTTCTCACTCAAAAAAAGGTTCTGTCTCAGTAGTAGGGTTATTTAATTATACAAGATGTAACAAAATAAATTCAAGAGCTCTCGTGTGGCGGCCCAGACCTTGAAACACCTTTGTTCTATGACTTTTGGTAATTTAAAGCTTTTTTTAGCTGTTGGCCAATTCTTAACCAAGTCTTCGTCAAGTGAAAAGTCGACCAATCGCTTGGCGATTTCCCAAATATTAGGTGGGCAGTCGGACCCCACGGCCCTAGTGTACTCGTATCAACCCCAAACGGCTCAAACACCTATTTTGTCGACGCCTTGTAATCCTTTTTGATACTTTTTTATCGCTATTTTAGTTATAGTTTGGAAATCATAATTAAAATAATTCGCTAGAAAAAAAAAAACTCATTTTATTTCTAACTCGTAGAACAATAGTTGTTGTCGAGTTTCATGCTCTGAGAAATCACGCGTCAAATCCTGCATTTATCAGCGACAATAGCCAACTATGCTCACACTCGGCAAGAACCGCTTTAATGTCAAAAGCTTTTTTTGTATGGCCCCTAAAATTTACAACAAAATTCCTCAATCTTACAAAGCTCTGACAACAAATTTATTTTAAAAAATGATTCGGAATTTATTAACAGACCAAGGTTATTATAATATTAATGACTTCTTATCGGATACATTTTGACACATTTTACCTTTTTTATACATGTTTACTTTTTGACATAGAGATATTAGAGTTTGACATAGTATTATTTTGTTATTTTTTGACATGTTTCATATATTTTAGTTGTATCTTGGACATGGTGTTTTTTTTTTTGTTTTGTTTATATCTGTATTGAGTGCTTCAAAGAAAATAATTAATTATTATGTTATTATGAATGTACCTGGAAAACAATGGCTAAAATATATATTTAATAATCCGTATAATTGTAAAAAACAACAAAATTTGTACATATCACGAGGTAAAACATGTACGGACCTAACCTACTTTACTAAGATCTTGCATGCTCGATTTGTGTGTAAAGCATGTTTTAAACAAATAAAGTATCTTTATCTTTATCATACCACGTTTTAATTTTAATATAAGCTTTTATTTAGTTTCGTAAATGGCCGGAAAGCAAATATGAGAATTTACGTTCTCGTATTTATTTTGCTTTCCAATCGCTTTGCTGTCGATCAATTTACTGTTAACATGTGTAATCAATTATCCTGCATTCAAAACTTCGCTACCAATGGCGATTCATTAATTTACTTTAATAAGTGTTCTCTGATTACCGTGTGAACCGATCCAATTTGTTTATTTAGTGGACTTTAATTAATAACGCTTTTTTAATAATGTATTCATAAATGTTATATTTCACACATATTTTGTTGTTCCAGTGTTGATGATCGCACACACATGGCTCTTGGGTCCGATTCTCGGGACCGGTTAAGGGTTTTATGGTTTTCGATCAAAAATAATCAGGGCACAATTTGCACAAAAAAAAGATTTATAGAGAACTGGAATTCTTAGGGTGCCTAAAGAGTATCTTCAGGCATTTACATTTTTTTTTACCCGCAAAAAAAAAATACTGTTAAAAGTAAATAGTTACGACCCGAATGGCGTAGAGGTGGGCGAGGCTGCCTTACGTTCTTAGGGTCTTTGGGTTAGAATCCCGGTAGGAGCAAATGTTTGTGTGATGAGCATGGACATTTGTTTCCGAGTCATGGATGTTTATATGTATAATAAGTATGTATTTACAAACAAAAAAGTATATACGTAGTATATCAACTATCTGGTGTCCACGGCACAAGCCTTGCTTAGTGTGGCAATAGATGGCGCTGTGTGTTAACGTCCAGCGATATTTATTTTATTTTATTTTATTTTCAAGAGGAGCTCATCATTTCAAAACGAAACGGTGGCGGCTGTCAGTGTAAGGCCCGCCAGACCAGAGTATAGAGATAAAGTATAAAGTCGGCATATTTTACTATACATAGAAAGAATAGTGATACTAAAATCTATAGGGTGTCTGGTAATTAGTGTACGAAACTTAAACTCGTGATATGATGTCATGATAACAAACAACTTTTACTACAAAAAATCTTGAAAATCACGAAAAAAAAATCGGCTGTTCAGTCAGTAGGTACTGAACAGCTAATTTTTTTTCGCGATTTCAGTTTTGGTCCCGTTGTAAAAGTTGTTTGTTATCATGACATCATATCACGTGTTTGTTATCATAACATCATATCACGTGTTTGTTATCATAACATCATATCAGGTGTTTAAGTTTCGTACACTAATTACCAGTCACCCTATATGATATTAAACTGTCGAAATATTGTGAACCGTAACATACTGCTTACAATTATAAATGAATTAATTATTAATTATAATATTTTTTTATAATTATTGATTTATCAATTATTAATAATTGCTGTCGTACCTATCGGTGTTTCTATAACCAATGTTAACTTGAAATATCTTATCCCAGTCACCAACCATAATGAAGTGACCACTAATCATAGAAAAAATCAAAGAAACCTTTTCTGTGACGTTTACTTTCCAACCGTCAAACAGACAGAGATTGCAAGTTATTCAAGTCAAGCACAGCACTTAGGTCCGTGTTCACCAAAAAGATGACGCTCTGATTATCTAAAATCAGCTGTTTAAAACACACATTTTTAATGGGAACATGTCACAGTGACAGCTGTTTTTAGATAATCAGGCTGTTATCTTTTCGGTGAACATGGACCTTGATATGGATTAGCATGTACTATAGACGACTATTTGACGACTCGAATGGCGTCGTGGTAGTGACGCTGCCTTAAGTTCTTAGGGTCCTGGGTTCGAATCCCGGTAGGAGCAAATGTTTGTGTGATGATCATGGACATTTGTTTTCGAGTCATGGATGTGTATATGTATAATAAGCATGTATTTACAAGCAAAAAAAAGTATATATGTAGTATATCAACTATCTAGTGTCCACGATACAAGCTTTGCTTAGTGTGGTACTAGGTGGCGCTGTGTGTTAATGTCCAGCGATATTTATATTTATTATAGATTGATTTTTACACTATTTTTAAGACATACCAGCGCTGTTACTTTGCTAGTACTAGTATTATCAGCAATAAATTTGAACTCTGGTGCCCTCAATAACATTTTCAATCACTAACGATTTCAGTTTAACTAGGCATGGTACTATGTTAGCTTTTAGCCAGCGATACGTATAAATGGTTTTTTATACCTATCCTTTCAACGTTTTTTTTTACTTTTATTTAGCTACTTACTACATTATCATCATCTGTCTAATCTTTTCCCAACTATGTTGGGGTCGACTTCCAGTCTAACCGAATGCAGCTGAATACCAGTATTTTACATGGAGCGATTGCCTATCTGACCTCCACAACCCAGTTAGTACCGGGTATTACGATACCCCTAGGTAAGACTGGTCATCAGACTTTTGGGTCACCGAATACCTGTAACGACTGTGCAAAGATTTATAAATGCCAGCCGGGACACTGCTTAACATGCTTTCTGAGGCACGGAGGAAACTCGGTAACCTAGCCTAGCACTGCTTAACTTATAGTAATTATTTTTTATAAATCAGAAACATCCTATCATTTTACACCTTGATTCTCAACGTGGACACGTAATTTTTTATTTTTGTTGTATTAGTTGCTTTGAAATTTCTTTTATTTCACCAGTATACAAGTACCACGTTTCAATTTATACTGTAATCATACTGAAAGCACTTGGGTCTGAACTTAGTCGACTTCGCAGGAACTGCTCGCTTGTGCACACTACAGGGGAGCTCCCGAATTACCTATACAAAAATCTACACGAAGCGTAATTCAAGAGCATATTCATTTGAACGGGGAGGACATAAATGTTCAAACAAACATCCTTAACTTTGAATTAAAATAGCTGTTGAATTTGGTGTAATTTACATCATTTCGACATTGCACACTTTATCATTAAATTCATTAGGGCGTCATCAGTCTGTACATAAATAAAATAATATATTTTTTAATTTGACCAACTAACGAAACTCTTTTGATATGACGGGTGTCGATCTGTTGATTGTGAGTTTAGAAAAGCATTGATGTTTGATCGTATCGATACCCGGCAAGTCTGCGGTGTGTCGCTAGTTAACTACAGTGGTACTTACCTCTGAGACCTCACTCTGGCATGACTCCACGCTCTTGGTCAGTTCCTGAAGCTGCGTGCGGATCTCGCAGAGAGCGACCGTCGTCTCGAGCTGGCGGTCCCCACGTTGCAGGTCATCCAGTTTGGCGGATAGATTCATGCTCATTATGCTCACCTGTCTCTGTAGGCTGCAGCCAAAGACAATGTTAGTCACACCAGCAGCGGGCTTGGACCTCAGCCGTAGAACCTTCCTCGCTACACGACAACTAACAACTCAGTGTTCCAATCAACCAAACTGATCGTGAAAATTGTTCCTGACGCTTGGTAGCAGCTTGACCCTGAGTTGCGGTATAAGTAAGTCTTGCGCCTCCAAGTTGTTTCCCACTTGTTATTTTTCAGAGACGGAACGAGACCCATAAGAATCTAACCGACCGGTGACCTAGAAACTAGGGCGACTACTGACTTGTCTCGTGATTAGTAAACCACCCGTCGGCTGTCTGACGTGCGAGGAAGGCCCGACGACCTCATACTGATAGTATATGTGACACAAAACAAAGTATTTCTATTATAACATAAGTATTTATCACACTGTTTGTTGACGCAGAAACTGCTATGTTTTGACTAAATGATTGACTGAGATCACATATTTCGTTAATTAGAAAAATGATAAGACTTTTGTCCTAGCATTCTTTAAACTCCATCTACAATTCTCTTCTGTAATTTTTGAGAATCTATTAAAATATAATGGGTATGGGTAAACTAAAGTGTGTTTGATTTCACAGAATGGAATTTTAATAAGTTTTGAAACGAAAATTCTTTGCATATTTAGTGTTTCGTGTGAATTATAAATGCCATTGTGCTAATCAAAGTAAAATAATGCTCATTTATTTAAAAATTGTTATCAAAACTTGAAGGTGAAAGGTGAACTAAGACAAAAGGTGAATGCAGTGAGTTAAGTCCAATTTAATTTGTCACTAAAACTCTGTACATTGTTTTTCGCGAAACGAAAAAAAATGATACGTTTTTAGGAAAGTCTTTCTAATTTCTATGGGAAAACACTTGATTTAAACACTACATTGAAACGTTACAACCACACCCATGCAAGCATAACCCCGTCCTATCCCAAGATGTCAGAGGCAAGTGCTAAGCACGCAGGTGTTCCGGGTAGCGAGAGATAAGGTCGTGGCCATTGATGCTAACCACGGCGCCATGGTCCGATGTATGATAGGAACTGTGAATGATGCAGCCACCGCGATCGGACTCGTGGAACGCATCGTCATATCTGTTATACGAGATAGGATGCCAAGCCAAGGTGAAACAAAATGTAGAAGACACATCGACACAGAGAGATCCTTATGATCGTATGCAAATGAAGCCAGTATTAAAGGCGGAAAGCTATCCGGTATTGTCGCTATGGTCACGTACCTAAGTAGTAGCTCCCTGAGTGTGGTCTCGTCTTCCTCCGTCGTCGCATATCGTGTCAGCTTGCCTCCGGCCTCCCGGCCCACATGATCTGGTACCACTGCGTCAAAACTACTTGTTTATTCTTTACATAACTAACTTCCCGATTCATTTCGTCATTGTTTTCCGTATGTTTATCGGTTTTTTATTTCGACGCAGAGTTTGTGGTATGGAATTTGGGTTGCCGAAAGAGTGCGTGGCTCATAATTTTGTATGGTTGGTGCTACGAGTACCTACTCAGCATCGAACCGTTCACCGTTTGCCAATTAGCTTCGATGGCCACGACAGGGTCCCTAATCAATTTTGATGTTCAGCGATACCCACAAACTGGTATGGAAATGAAATTAACATCGGAATTTTTACCGAAACAAAAGGGCTTTAGTTTGGCAAAAAAAAAGTTTAATCGAAAATAAAAATTTAGCACCCTGGTCAATTTCACAATGGACACGTTTTATTGTTTTCAAAATAGTGTCTGAATACTTTTCCCAAAGTGACGCCATTTGAGTCGAAAGTATTTATTAATTCTCTAGTTAAAGTAGTGAACAATACCTGTGGATTTAGACATTTCATTTTAAACACGTTGAATTTATTTGTACAATTTCCCGGCAATAGTATTGCAGGAAAATGGTACGCTATTATATTGTGAGATCAAACTCGAATGAATGAAAACAAGGATGAGAAACAACAGAGAGAACATGTGGGCCGAAGTATGATTACATTCTGAAGAAGTGTGTTTGAATCGGATGGTTTACGATGTGATAGACATTCCATGCACGTGACAGTACTAATATAACACCGACAATGATTGAATGATTTAGTGCATTGATAAAATACTTGTTCTAAATTCTCTTATAAGACTTGTTCTAAATAATGCAGAAGAAGGTATATTAACAAACACGGTTTATAACTAAACTAATTTTGTCGTATAAGTTTAAAGTATATTTACGTCAAATCTCCTACGAAGACTATAAAATTATATAAGTGTTCATTTCTTTGCAGAAATCATTTCAGTCTAGTTGGACTTCTGGTAGATTTAGTACTCTGTAATGCATTTCGCAGAATCCGTTCACTGACGTGGATGGGAATTACACTATCTCGGTCGGGTTCGCGTATTTCAATATCAATGGATAAATTTGATATTCCTGATACAAACTCGGTTCCCATTCATGGATTTATCAAGTTCAACCATTGTTTGTGTGTAGAAATTATTTTATGAATGAAAGCTTTAGATCGACTGCACATCCTGCGACTTTTTATTGCGATTTAGTATTTTACGATTTAAGGCAAGTTTCAGTAATGCTGTGTTTACACTCTTGTTCATTGATGATCTTAGTTGAAATTATTTCTTTAAATTATATCTATACTTATGAGATAAATAGGTTTCAAGGGGATAATATTCCCCTACATACAAACTTACAAACAAAATTTACCTCTTCAAAACCACTGATCTGAATTAGAGAATTTTCTCAATGATGGAAAACTAAATTACTTCCGAGTGTCGCGTATAGGCTCTATTTTTAACGTTTTCGTGTGATAATTTACGACCATTTGGCGAGCGAAGCCGTAGGTAAATACTAGTATGTTATATTAGAAGAAATGTGTGCCATGTGAAATTCTAGGCTCGTCATTTTCTGCTAAGAGGAGTCTAATAATGACAAGATAGCAAAGGAACAATATTTTAAAGCGTGTCGCAATTGAAATATCTAAGACTTTTCTTTAAACTAACTACTCAAATATCATTTACTGATATTTTTTATTTATTTTGCTCCTAAATCTTAATTATTAATTTGGCACTTTAATATACCCTTAATAAACCCCGTTATATTTAAAACGCGACAAACCGATTTATTTTGACTCAAAACGGATAAATCGCAAGCTTGCAGCGAGCCTAAGTGACGTCAGAGGATGCGATTGATTCAATCAGCTTTGGAGCGTCTGGCGTTAACAGTACAAATCGGATCTGCTCGCTCAGAATACTGCACACCAATACGGGTAAGCGAAAGTGCTACCAATTCCGAGAAACGAAAGCCAGTCTGAAAGCTGATTTCAGCGCGTAGTACGCAGCGTAGTACGCCGCGTAGTACTACGAATTAAGCTTGTTTACAAACACAGGTGTTCGCTTCTCGTTTTACACGAGAACTGTCTGATATTTTAACTGGAGGTTTATTTTTAAGTTTTGTTCCGATTATGATTGTTTGTGTTTATTTACGGTATCCCGGATATTTATTTAGATGTTTGTGAAATGTGTCGAGTTCAATCAGGCTTTGTTATCGTATCTGTTGGCTATTTGTGTTTTGATTTCCGTTTGTGTTTTAAGTTTAAATATGGATTTTTTATATGGAGTTGTGGGTGTGTGTGTGTGTGTGTCTATCTAGTTGTATATTGCGTTTTGGGGTTCGTTTTGACTGTTCGATCATATCTTTTAGGCTGTTGATTGCGTACTTTCTTTATTACCTCGTCGAAGGAAGTTGACAAGGGCCTACTTAGACTTTACTTACGGCCACTTTTAAACGGTTTTAACGCAAAAAGACGGGTTATTAAGCTATTGCATAGCTTCTATCGCGGGCCTTGAGCGTGGAGAAAATAACCTAACAACCCCCGTAAAAAACAAATGCAATAGCTTTTTATAATTTTGACGTGTCTCTGTGTGTGTCTGTGTGTGTGTGTGTCTGTCTGTGGCGGATGAATCGATTTTGATTTTGTTTTTTTTTTGTTTGTGAGGTGAATAAATGGGGAGTGTCCGTAGCTATGTTTGATTAAAACCAGTCCAAGATGGCTGCCGCCACAAAATGGTGTATTACATATTTATTCAACCACTCCCTCAATATGGGTATCAAATGAAAGGGCTTAGTGAATTATGACTCTACGTGTGTCGGTTTTTTTTTTTAATTTTTAATTTAATGTATGTCGGATGTTCCAAGCTAACTTTGTTCATACAAACACCGATAGCTACGAGGCGTACGTATATTAACTAACAGTTTTACGTAGGTAAGTTATAGACTTAACGACCCGAATGGCGCAGCAGTAGTGACTGCCTTACGTTCTTAGGGTCCCGGTTTCGAATACCGGTAGGAGCAAATTTTTGATAATGAATGACAGGTTACGGAAGGTTGCTATATCTAACTCTCATTCTCTCATTTAGCTTCCGGATCGTTAGAAACAAAAAATCACAGAAAATCTTTCAGTCCTCCGAGTGACAGGTTCGTGACGCGGGTCGGATGTTCCAAGCTAACTTTGTTCATACAAACACCGATAGCTACGAGGCGTACGTATATTAACTAACAGTTTTACGTAGGTAAGTTATAGACTTGACAACCCGAATGGCGCAGCAGTAGTGACTGCCTTACGTTCTTGGGGTCCCGGTTTCGAATCCCGGTAGGAGCAAACTTATGTGTGCTGGATGAGGATGGACATTTGTTTCCAAGTCAGGGATGTTTATATGCAAAAAGTATCTATGTATATCAACTGTCTGGTGTCCACGACACAAGCCTCGTTGCTTAGTGTGGCACTAGGTGGCGCTGTGATTGACCAGCGATACTTATTTATTGTATTATTTATTTAACAAAGAAATATCTTTGACAAGAATGGCTTTTAAGGGCCGCCTTAAACAGCCATTCTTGTCAAAGATACTTCAGATGTTTTGTGACCTTTACGTGTAGATTTCTTTAAGGACGCTTTCAAGTTAGACGTTTCGTTTCGCACCGCTGCGTTTATCGTACTGCGTACGGACGCAGCGCGGTGCGGCAACCGTGCGGCGCCGGTACCGAATATATATCGACGCCGAGCGGTTGCCGCACCGTGCGCTTTTTATGAAAACAAACGAACGTCCGTTCGCAGTATGGCAAAAGCACAGCTACGGCGCCGCAGCGGTGCGACACGAAACGTCTAAACTGAAAGCGCCCTAAGGTGTTCCTTCCAAACAGTGGCGGCGCTAGACCTAAATTTAGTGTGGGCAAGTTACATTTCGCGAGGCCCTCGAATGGTGCAAAAAGAAGGGAATGTAGTATAAAATAATAAAAAAAACACTTCAAATTAATCAGTTGTTTAGAAAAGAAACAAATCTAAGTTTTTTACTGATACTTCTTTGTAACATTAAAAAAGAGAAATAAAGAAAATGAATTTTTCGAAGAAACAGAAATTTTCTCGAAGTACTAACCTCGAAAATTCGTCGTAAAAAACCGGCCAAGTGCGTGTCGGGCCACGCGCAGTGTAGGATTCCGTAGTAGCCCGTTATCACATGATATTTTTTTATGGTTTATTTATTTTTATTTTAGACTTTGGTTTTTCAATGCACTCTTTACCCGTTATATACAAGCAGCTACTTCATTTTAGTCACTTTAGACTTTTAGAGGAATTATTCTAAGAAAGGGGGGCCTACAGGAACAAATATTTGCACTTTGAATTTTAAGGTGAAAGCGTCAGTAAGGCCCGCGAAATTAAAATTGTCTTACGTTTTTCAACCGACTTCCAAAAAGAGGAGGTTCTCAATTCGTCTGTATTTTTTTTTTGTTTGTTACCTCAGAACTTTCGACTGGGTGAACCAATTTTGATGATTTTTGTTTTATTTGAAAGCTGGTGCTTCTTGTTTGGTCCCATTTTAATTTTCTTAAGATCTGATGCTGATCTTCCGAGATATACAAAGGAACTCTTCAAAAATAGACGGCAAATCTGCAGTAATTGCTGCAATCGCTTGATTGTTTATTGTTTATGTAACATAGTGACGTAACATTACGCCTGAATGCTCTGAGGGAGTACGCAGAAGTGTACAATAAACCCAGATTTCGACAGTTAGATGTGTTAAGTTCCATTTAATGGGATCCTTCAGAAATAGAGGGAATTCCTTAAATTTTATAGGCACACCAGAAGCGATTTTGGGTAGTTTTAGGAAGAGGACGTTCTTGGATTGATCCCATTTCAATTTAAAGATCTAATGAAGAACTTCGGAAGATAGGCGACGGGAACTCCTCAATAAATGATAGAAAATGTACTGGGATCGCTGAAATCTCATGTCTCTCTATTGTTTACACCAGTTCATAACAAAAAATCACACCGTTACGCTGTGAAAGGGTACCCAACCAACAAATTAAAGTTAGTTGTATAGAAGTCCATAGAACGTTTTGTAAAAACTTATCAGTGGTCAAATAAAAGGCCTAAGAAGGTGCGCCTACGAAGAAAGTGGCGCAATTATATCTCCATTCAATTGTATAGTACAACTGTAGCGGTGTCAGGTGTGACCATTTTGGCCTATTACAGTTGATGTAACAAAAACGCTAACTCTATTTGTTGACATATAAAGCCACCACAATGCAAGTATAGTACCTTTTGGTACTGTAAAATAGTTCATGATTCCATTACTTCACTAATATTCATCATTCATTCAATTTACATTCGTTCACACCGCTGCAGTGTCTTCAGTGTTTTTGAAGAGCAAAAGATATAGAATACGAGGGAATCAGAAATTGGAATCGGAGTTAGATATTATTTTATTTTGTAATTAAATTATTCATCTCATAGGGGGAAAATGATATGCGACTGTTATTTTACTGATAAACTGTGTATGGGTTTACGACAAGTTGGGCAACATAAATGTAATTTGAAACTCAGCTATACCACCAAATCACTCTGTCGTAGATTTGTTGTGCCCACTAGTACCTGTGTACTATAACGACGATCTAATAATTCACAATATCACAATATCGCCCTATTCTTGAGTTTTCATCTCTACTATAACGAAAGACCCATTATTGTACGTTCAGGACCTTTATTGCGTTAATCAGGCGCATTAAGGCGACAGTAAACACTGTAATAAAGTTATATCGTTGTATACTAGTCACATTGGTGGTTACAATAACTCCTGACTATAACAGCTATACAAAGTCACGAAGTAAACCTTTACATCAATTCCTAATAGGTCGTTTTTGCTATATAAACTTATAGAGCCAATTTGTATTGGCAAACGCTTTTACACAACAATCAATCACCGCCAAAACCTTTAATCAACTTTTACCCGGCTTTTTGGAGATAAAAGTTTGGTTATAGGGCAAAATTGTTGGTTGGGTAGCCACTAAAAAGTGAAAAATAAAAACTTTTTTGCAAAAAATATAACCGACTTCACACAAAAAATTTGAAAAATAACTTTAGCTTCAGAAGTCGGTGACAAAAAAACTAAATCAATCAAACAAAGGTCACCGACTTCGTTCCTCGATCTTTATGAGCTTGGAGGGTTGTATTGATGATTTTGATGATTATAATTCTGTAACTACGACACTTTTCTAAATCACATATCTACTTATTAAACACGTCTTAACCTTTTAAAAATATGTAACACTATTATTGATTAAATACAAACATGAAGTGCAACTGCGTCTGCGACCGGTTATCTCCATAATACCGACAGTATGCGACAGCCGCTTGAGTGAATGAGTGAGCTCGCGAAAAAAAATGAAGTCGAGTGCAAATACTAACGTAAAAGTCAGAGATCAAAATGTTTTGAATGGTCCGGAGCGAGACGGAATGGGAAGCCGTAACCTCTTTCTGCGAAGCAGTCATGCTAGCGAAGGAAGTGATGAAACGCGAGAGGGAGAGAACCTCTCACCCCAGCCGCCGCGGGAGACACACCGGGCGTGCACCATAGGCGCGGCCTGTGGACAGCGAGCTATGGGCTAACTCGCCGTTCGTCCGTCTTATGACGACAGGCTGTGTCGACCAGACCAGAATGTTCCACGCGCGCCGAGCAAGAGATGTCAGTAATAATCAAGGGGTCCGCAAGGGCCGATGCCTGCCGGGGCTGCGAGACTGTTCGAAAGAGATACCGAGGCCCTGGTACACACACAAGGGCAAAGAAGGAACATGGATGGGTTTTAGTCAGTAAAAATCTGACACTCCGTGAGTCATTTGATGATTTCCCATCCGAAAAAAAAAAATTGTTATATTATGTAAATCTTAGACGAGTCGCGTCTAGGGTTATCATCGTTGTCTTACATCGATGTACGGGGAAATTAGGTACGAACTATTCTAAATGCATGGATTTGGAATGTACTATTTCTTCATACTGAACCTTGTGGCGTGTTGGTACTTTTGGATTTTCCATACTTTTAAATTTTTTTTCGGCTGTGAGGCGCGAGGCCCTTTGCACCGCGAGGCCGTGGGCGGTGGCCCACACCGCCCACGCCTTACGCCGCCTCTGCTTCCAAATAACAATTTCAACGTGCGACAAGTTTCAAGTTTACCCTAACCTTTAAAACTGGTTTGAGGGCAGATGCATTACACAAAAAATAAGTAATGCTTGTCAATTTAATAATATAATAGTTAATTGTTGTTACCCCTGTTATTACTTTTCGGTTAGTTTACTTAGATTGCTAGTTCAACGGTTTTCATTCACGTTTAGGTTCCTTTGTGTGTTTTTATTAGGTAAGGTTTGTTTATAATAATAATAATAGTAATATCGTTTATTTCGGGCAGTAAACCCATTTAAATTAAAAAAAATACATCACATTAAAATGTTCCGTTCCTAGCCCATGAGTGCAAACGTCAATCAACAAACAGTGTAAAACCCAAAGTGATTGTCAAATTCCTAAATTAACGCGAGTGATGCCGCGGGCGCAAGCTACTCGTAGTAAGGTATAATGTTATCTTTGCCTATCTATCATTGACTTATGGGAGTAATGACATCTCTGTCAAATGGCCTACGAGGTAAGTGCATCTTTGTCAAAGGACGGGCAAATGGCAGGTCTGTCAACGGAGCTATGACTGAAGGCGACTAAACTGGCTTAATTAGCCACTCTATTTGTGGTGGTTCAAACTTCGTTTGAAACACTGTTATTGTAGGCATTACAAAGTGGTCGTTACGTCATCGCGTCAGTCACTGCGGGCCGAATGGTGCGAAATTAGTGGTATCGATCGATTTATAAAAAATCTTTTATTTGGACTAAAAAAAATAAAACACTATGAAGCTAATATGTTGCTTGTATTTAAGGCCAAAAAATCAGAATGATCGCATGTATATTTAGAGATGAGTTCGTTTTTTTAGAGATTTTATTCCATCCAGTAAAATTAATTGCATTATGTTTTCAAAATACTATCGTACTAGCATATATCCCGAAGAATATCGTATATTTTTCTGGTTTCGTTTATTGCAGTGAATCATATACTTTTAGGCATTATAAAACTCGCGTTTAGCTCCAGTAGCCGCCTTAAATGTTGGAAAGAGCTATTGCCACTGAGGCTGACTTCTGTAAACTCTTCGTTGCTTAGTGCGTACATTGGATAAGTTATACTGTCACTGTCAAACTTCAAGTGCAATGTCATATTCAAGTCCTAGTGCGTGCAAAGTAACTTTAAGATCTGAGCCTACAGGAATGTCACGTCAAGAAGTATATTTATCTTTATAATGACGTTTTACATATTTTTGGAACAGATGAAAGATTTTTTAGTATCAGTTGTGAAGTGTCAGTGCTCTTTTTGCCTTGTACATAGTTTTTGTCCCGTTATTATCATAATAAACTTTACAGTGTTTCCATCATTCGCCAATTCATTCTTAATACCTACAGTATATTTGCTCACCAACACCGTAGTGTTGGTGAGCTCGGCTATCGAAGGAGAAGCTTGACTTCTGAGACGGGCAGTGACTTAGTATGTAATGGATGGTCAATACTATCCGAAGATTGACCTATGGACTGGAGTTACGACTAATACCGCAGTCAGTTGGGACTGGTCATCTCTTAGCTGCCACGGTTTATTTTAATTACTTTATTTTAAAATTATTAATCCAATCTTTTTTTTACTCGGGACTCTCTTAATGTGGACGTTTTTTTAAATCGTTCTCACATATATATGTAATCTCAACTTGAATGATGTACTTAACTAAGATTTTGCAACAATATTCTAATTGAAAAGAGTGTCCATTGAGTTTCCTGCCCATTCTTCTCCATAGAGATCTACGCTAGGGAATGTGCAACTACAGTACTTTCTCAAGTTAATATGCCTTGTAAGTTAACTGGCTTAGCTTTTTTTGTTATTTTTTTGACATTCAAAAGTACCGTTACCATGTACTTGAAATAAATGCTTTGAGTTTGAGTTTTACTATTAGTGATACAGATATGATATATATACGATATGATATGTGATATTAGTGGGTTTCAACATCTGTGGTGATTGAGTTTGCAAAGACTTGGAAGAAGCAATTCAATTTGATGAGGAAAGCGTTGCCTGCCTCGTTGGTCCAGAGTTCGATTCGCGGGTAGGGCAACATATTGTAGTTTCTATTAGGAATTTTTCAGTAGCAGCAATGGAGTTTGGTTTTGCGACCGATTCATAGCAATCTTCTCGCACCGAAATGCTTAAACACAACAGGCGAAATGTGGGTGTAGTATTCAATACACATCTGTCTAACCCTTCATGGATTTAAGGCGTGATGTTATGTTATGTTTTGAAGAGCGTAATAAGAACAATCTATGCCTCTGCTAGTAGACTATAGTCCGCTCCACGAGAAGCTATAATTTTTGTTAACAAAGAATTTCTACGTCGTCGTACGAGTATCATATGTGTAATACGAAAGTAAAGAGCAATTTCACTTGGCAGGGTTATATTTTGGCGATATCAAGCGCTGTCGTCTAATGTTTTGTGGTACTAGAATTCATCCGATGTCAACGTAAACATTTGGGCCACCATTTTGAAATAAGTTCACACTGACGATGCTGTCATTTTTGAATTTGATCCAAAGGTTGCGAACCCAAATGTGTGTTTACAAAATGTATACTTTCTCGTGGCGGGACTATAGACTATGAGTTACACGTCAGACTTTAGTCAGACGAACTTTTAAACGTTAAAGGATCAGCCAAACTGATTTATGCTAATTGCGGACTTGGGGCCCAACTCTGCTATTTTTATAAATTCGTCATTCCAACACAATCCCATTCCCATCCCATTGTCATTTTGCTTAAAGTTAGTAATCTGCTAAATTCATAATGGTCGATCATTGGTCAGTCAATGGTCTTGTAATAGAATTGTGTTATAGTGACATTGTCGTTTTGCCTTAATAAAAAACCTGTTAGTACTAAGTGGTTTTCAAAACCTACTACTAAAAGAACAAATTTCATTTATACTTTCACACATTCGTCATGTACCTACGAGATTACGTTTCTATGCCATTTCTTTCAATGGAGTGTCAGAAGTTGACCATTGGAAAGTTTATGACGTCTATTGGTAGATTACCAAACTTACCAAAATCAACCATTATGAAATCACGAAGCAATATTTTAAGGGCACTCTACCCATGTCTTTGAAGCAAAGACTGATGGACATGTGCATTCTCCTCATCTTGACTAACATCCAAAAGTCCCAACTCAAGGTTTGCCAACTTGCTATGGAGCACAGTATATTAGGTGTAAAATTAACGGACCGTATTCGTAACACAAATCAAAATCTGTTCAAATCATTGACGTGGCTCAAAAGGCTGCCCAACTTAAATGGGACTGGGCAGGACAAGTCTGTCGCATGCCAAACGAACTGTGGGCCCGTAAGGCTTAGGAATGGTGCCCTGAAACTCTGACACGAGGTCGCGGCAGACCACGAAAGAGATGGCGGGACAAACTGGATGTCTTCCTTGAGAATTGGAAAAAAATAGCACAGAAACGTGATCGTTGGAAGGAATGGAGGGAGGCCTTTGCCCAGCAGTGGGACATAATAATAATGAAATCAATGATAGACTATTGTAATATTGTAATAGCAGACTTGTGGCCTTGCTATGGTCACCGGACACTGATAGATACTTCAGTATTGTATTTGTCCGGTTTGATCAAACCTTCAGGGTGTAAACAGACTCATTTTGTAGCTGTCAACTAAGCATTCTGTGCATCAAATTACGTAACTCTACACATTTTTTTGCTGTGAAATGCCTTTTTCTGGAGTGAAAAATCACATTATTCGGTAGGATTCAATGAAACATTGACACACCAAACATTGTGCTGATGGATGGATTTAATAGTATAATAGGGGTCGTGAAGGTGTTTAAGTAAAGAATGAGTAATAAAAACTCATGAAAAAGTTGTAACTTTGACCCCCAATATCTCCGTAACTGTAGAACATTATGATTGAGAAGAGTGTCCATGGAGTTTCTTGCCCGTTCTTCTCCATAGAGATCTACGCTAGGAAATGGGCAATCTACAGTACTTTCACAGTTTTTATGTCTTGCGACTGGCACTGTAGATACATTTAATGTTTATCTGTATTTCGACAATTCAAAAGTGCCAGTAACTGGCCTACTTGAAATAAATGCTTTGATTTTTGGTTTTTATTTTAAGTTTTAAGTCGGTTAAAATGTTATGTGTATGTTACATGGGGTATAATAATGAATCGATTGACACCTTATTCATCAAAATCAGACGAATAATTTAGGTGCTATGCAGAAACACACGTATAATGTAAATACAAACATACGTAGACAAAGACATACATCATCATCATCATCATCATCTGCCTTTTCCCAACTATGTTGGGGTCGGCTTCCAGTCTAACCGGATGCAGGTGAATACAAGTATTTTACATGGAGCGACTGCCTATCTGACCTCCACAAATTGGGAAATACGATACCATCACTTGATAAGACTAGTGTCAGACATTTCGGGCCACTGACTACCTGTAACGACTGTCAAATATGGACAAATGACATACAGACATACATGAACTGTTAAAATCTTAACCCTTCCTTTTGGCTTAGTCGTAGCCGTAGTCGGGTAAAAAATAACTATAAGTACTCCCGAAAGTCGATGACTTGGTCAGCTTGTTTCATTGACTTTTTCGATACCGACTGCCGATAACCTCCTTTTTAGAAGTCGGTTAAAAAGACGGGGTGTTGTGGCCACATTGTCCAGTAGTATGCTAAGCCGATGAGACGGAAAGCTATTGTAACATCTTAAGCACCGAAAAGTGTAACCAATTAGTAAAAAAAGGTACCAAATGGCGACACTTGGGGGAGACCTATTTCCAGCAGTGGACGTCTTTCGGATGAAATGATGATAATGCTGATGAGGTACTAAAAAACAACCAACCGAAGCTAATAATAAAAGAAAAATAATTGCCTTAACAGAATTAATTTTAATCAGCTTATTAAAACCAGCTAAGACCGAGTCGCACTCGCATATGTAAGGTTCCGTACCATTTTAATAGAGGACCCCCTTTATTTTCTTATAATTTGTTGTTATAGTGGCAACAGAAAATATACATCCCGTAAAAATTACTTTCAGCCTATCACGTATCATGAAATATAGCCCGCTGACAGACAGACAGACGGACGGACAGCGGAGGTTTAGTAATAGAGTCCCATTAGTTACGGAACCCAAAAAATATGAAGCACGGAATTAAATGTTTTCAACGCGTAATCAAACTGGTTAAGTTTCGCCTATTAAAGTTCCTTGCTAATAGGATTTCATTATAAATAGAAATCTGTTTAAGTGTTATCTAGTCATACATATGTAGGTACAATAGGCTAGATTTCACCGTCAATAAATTGCAAATCTATCTACGCAGTCAGTTGGAGTATTGGAAAATAATATACATTTTTTGATTTTGTAAATTATTGAATATTAGCCCAAAACGGAGTACGCTTCAAAACTTAGGAGTGAGGGATCGTGACGCTGTGACGTCAGAACGCACAAAAAATTGTACCATGGCGTGACGTATGAGAATTTTAAAACCGTCGTACCTTCGTCAATTTTGGTTTACGTAACCATAGAAAAAAATACGGATCAATCTTTTTTTTGATAATCTATCTGAAGGCGATTACATGACCTAAACGCGAATTTTATAATAACTAAAAGTATATGATTCACTGCTATAAACCAGACTAGAAAAACATATGATATTCTTCAGGATAAATAAAATAAATAAATAAACGCCACAACGCCATCTAGTGCCACACTTAGCAAGGCTTGTGTCGTGGACACCAGATAGTTGATAAACTACATATATACCTTTTTTGTTTGTGAATACATACTTATTAATTATACATATAAACATCCATGACTCTGAAACAAATTATGTCCATGCTCATCACACAAACATTTGCTCCTACCGGGATTCGAACCCGGGACCCTAAGAACGTAAGGCTGCCTCACTACCGCTGCGCCATTCGGGTCGTCAAAATATGCGTCAGGATATATGCTAGCATGATAGTGTTTTAAAAACATAATACAATTAATTTGACTCGATAAAAAAAATCACGAACTTATCTCTAAAAATTCTCAAACAAAAAAAAAAACATATTAATATGCATGCGATCATTCTGATTTTTTGGCAAATAATTCTTCAAGCAATATATTAGTATGACAGTGTTTTAGTTTTTTAATACAATCAATAGTTTTTTTTGTTAATCGATTGAAACCACTCATTTTGCGCTATTTAGCCCGCAGTGACTGACGTAACAACCACTTTGTAGTGCAAGCTGATTAGAACTTTATACCAACAGCATTTCAAACGAAATTTGAACCACCACAAATAGAGTTGATAATTTAGCTCGTCTAATCGCCTGAAGGACTAATTATTTTTTGTCATATACCCTATTAAACATAGGAGATGCTACAAGTCGTTACCTTTAACTACAGTTAACATAGAGTTGTTGGAGTAAAAAATTATTTAACTAACAATATTTGTTTTTTTTTGTTCCTACTTAGCCCAAAACTAGACAAGTAGTCTTTGTCTTGGGGCTCGGTATTTGAGTTCCAGAGACACTTGAGATGATAAGGTGTGTGGTGGAGCTGAAATGTGTGTGCGTGCTTGGAGCGGTGTGTGTTTGTGCCTATGTGTGTATGGTGTGTGTGATGTATTTATTATTTGTGTATTCGATCCCATTATTTGATCCCGATTAGGGCGGGGTCTTTATATTAATTGTTCGAGTCTTCATAACTAATGTTTTGTAGTATGATCTATAAGTACAGATTTTTTTGCAATGAAATGTTGTAGCATTTGTAAGTGGAAAATGTCTATCTTTGAAGTTTATCAGTCCTCTGCCTTTGTCAAGCTATAACTGTTTCCTGCTTTATTTATGTTTTAACATCATATAAAAGTGCATATAAATAAAGTCAATTACTAAAGGCAGACCTGTATAATGGATGCAAAAATACCCTTAACGAAGTCAAATGGCACTTGTTCGCCGCGTCACTGCGGTCATTTTTTTTTCTGGACTATACCTGGAAACCGTACAATTACGAAGATATGGAGCTCGAAGTTCCCAAGTTTTTTTTAATGTACTTTTCTACACGAATGGCCGATGGGGCCGAAAAGTTATGGAATGGCGACCGCGAACGGAAGACGATGCGTTGGAAGACCTCCCACTAGGTGGACCGATGACCTGGTAAAGGTTGCGGGAATCTGTAGGATGCGAGTCGCAAGGGGCCACTTGGGGGAGGCATATGTCCAGCAGTGGACTTCTTTCGGCTGAGATGATGATGATGTTGATGACTTTTTTACATCCACCAGCACAACGTTTTGAGAACTTCGAGTCTTGCCGTAAAACGAGATTTTTCAGCCCAAAAGAATCATTTCGCAGCAATAATTTTGGCGTACCTAGTTACTTAATTTGATGTAAAGAATGCTTGCTGGACGGCAGTACAAGTACGTAGGAATCGATAAGACTCGATAAGATAAAGGAGATAGTTTTTTTTAGGCCCACCTGGTCGTTGCATTTATTATTCATAATAACACCAAAAAAAAGTAACCATTTTACTATGGTTTTAAAGGAAATATTACGTAGAAATGAAAACGGAATCTTAAAATCATAATAAATAAGCTATGTTATGATATTTTTTTGCGAGTCAAATCATTCCTGTTGTGGTCAATGTCATTTGACAGCAAATACTTACGTGAATAGGGGCGTTTTTCTGTTTACTAAAAAAAGTACGGTACCTATCCGTTGGAAATCATATGTGCTATATAATTATTATAGAATCAGAAAGAATATAAAAATAAATATTATTAAACTATGAGCATTTATAATGCCATTTTTATAGGTTTACACTAAAATCGCATAGGTGGTTTAAACAATCAACGTGGCATGAAACGTTATAAACCCACTTTTTTTGTGATTGACAGACAACTTCATTATTTTGACATTTACTTTTTCTGTTTATTTTGGTTTTCGTAAGTGTTTTTGCAGATTTTTCGCATTTATTCCGGTTAGACAATGCTAAGCTAATTAAACCACTGGAATCTAGAGGTTATAAGGAAGAAATCAATGTAAGTTTCATTATTATATGCTAGAATTTATGTGGGAAACTAATCCTCGAACAAAAAAAATTGTCTCCTTTGACAGTTATTCTCGATAAAATGAGTTTTTATGGAGTCAAAAACTCATTTTATCGAGAATGACTGTCAAATTTATCTTATCGAGTCCTATCGATTCCTACGTACTTGTACTGCCGGTTCGTAAAATATTCGTTTACACCGTGTGGGTGTCGAATCGAATACCGAGAAATTTCCCGATACATTCCGAACATGCGCTTGTTTGAATACGGCCTCTGTACCCAATGATTTGTCTGTACCTCGCTGCCACATACCTGCATGTAAGCCGAGTGCAAGTGGCGAGTTAATTGGGTAACCAGATAATGTAGTTGTCCCGCAGCGTTTATAGGTAAAGCGTTAAGTGGTGATGCTGCGTAACAATCACTTTCAAGTGCTTCGAGTTCGAATTAATGTACTCGTTATTCATTTATGTACAGTCAGCAAAACAGTTAGGTATGCAGGCTAGCAATTTTCTTACTACTAATATAAGTGGAAAAGGGTTCTAATCAATCTGTTTGCAATTTCATCCAAGTCCTTTCAGTAGTTTCTGCGTGAAAGAATAACAAAAATCGATCTTTACCGACTTTTACATTTATAATAGTTGTAAGAAGATTGCTAGCCTGCATACCTAACAGTTTTGCTGACTACTATCGGGGTTTATTGTTAAGCAAATTGACACCCAAATCTATACAGCACCATGCTGAGATAGGAGCCTTTTGGCCTCGTACAGGACGAGTTTCGTTTCTTTTAATTTTTTAATATATATTTGATTTTTCTGTGTAAGTTTTAGAAGTAAGTGTTATACTGATTGTACTGTTTTGTCCTGTGCGGGCTAAGAAATGTTTTTCTTTCTTCTATTATGAATAGGGGTTAAAGTATGAAGTTGCCGTTTTAACAAAGCTGCCAATTTGAATTAAAATAAAACTTGAATAGTCCAAGATTCGCCATAATACACCAAAACTCTAATAATATTAATTTTAAAAAAAATACATTGTTTTCTTTGACTTTCAGTTGTTGAATACGAGTTCCGACGTAGTTTTTTACGACAATCGCAAGCGAAGTAGGAAATGGTTTAATCTTTTGGTCCGATAGCGGAACAATATCTGTCTATAAGCGAAGGTCACCGATAGAAAAGTTATGATAACTATTTGATGGTCACTTCATGGTCTAATTCACTATATATTTTTGAGATCCAGTTACTGCGGTTATCAATTGTGAAGAACTTAAAAAAAAAATGACGAAACTTGCAGAAAAACCACTCCGACTCATCCAATCGAGCTTCGCCATTATTCTTTCTTAGAAAAAGATTGCTCCATGATAACACAAGACCTCACAATGCTCAACAAACCATGTTAATAATACAAGACTTGCAGTTGGAAACCAACCTGCATACTGGCCAGACCTAGCCCCAACCCATTACTAATTATTACGCAAGTTAGACAATTCCCAATACCGCCAATTGTTCGCAGGAAGCTTTACAAAATAACTTCATAGACTTAAGACTACGTACAGTCCAGATCTTTGTAGTTCCCAGGAGCGTATAGTTTTCCAAAATGATGGCAGTAATGTATAGACAATAAGGGTAAATATTTCGATTAAAATAATATATATGTTTGATTTTTTCACCAAACAACATCTATTTAATACACTTATAATATTTCACTTGTTAAATCCCAACCCAAGACAAGAACCTCTGCATTTTCGGATTCATATGCACATTGTCTTGTTGTAAAATTACTATTTGTTTTATCAGTTTTTGTGGGAGGCCCACGGCGACATAAAAACTGGCATAAGATTAGGCAGAAACCAGACCATACCTAAATAAATTGAAGCCATTTGATAAAACTGACAACAATGCGACTAACAAAAGCTCGCCCCGGGCGATGTCTGGAAAAGCACAAAATATCTGCATGAAACACAATTCCTACCTTCCATAAATGTCTGAATGTAAGCGAGGGCCTTCGGACAACGCGCGTGCAATTGTGTATGTCACGAAGCTGCACTAAACACGTTAATTAAACGTGAAACTGTTGACTAGCAAGGAACAAGTTTTAACTGCCCGACATTAGCCCGTCAGCATATGATCCCACCTCCATTGAAACTCGGTTGTACCAGCCGGAACCGATGTTACTAGGCGGCGGAACTTTCCTTTTGTTTTTTAACTGACGTTCGTAGTTTTTGGTTTTCGCTTTTGTGTCAGTTTTTAACTTGTTTTAATCATACCAGCATCGTGCTTGTATAATACTCTGAGAGTTTGGTAGAGGGTAACTATAAACGTATTTAGTCAGTTATGGTTTGTGTCGTATATTATAGGCAATAAGGGCGAAATCGATAGAGAGTTTTTCTAAGTACGAGTACTTTCGATGGAAGGTTTCTCCGTCCAGCTGGCCATAGTGGCTGGTAGTCTACTTACTGCGCCACGGTTGATGTCAGAGTTTTGTTCACGTTATGTTCATCGGACGGATAACTTCAATATCGCCTTAGATATGTATAAATAGATAACTTGAATATTAATGTATGAACGGTATGTCATATTGAGTTTGTATATCACGATATTGTATCGAAGTTGATGGCGCTACATACATTTTATAGCCAACTAGCGCCTTGATTTAACCATCGAGATTCTTTTATTATGAAAACTAAAACCAGGAGGAATAAATTCTCAGTAAAAACCCGGTCACTTATAGATGCATAGAAACTGATTTTAATATATGCATTGTTAATCATAAGATCTTATTAAAAGACGTAACTTTTTAATGTAATGAGCACACTATATTCAATTAGGAAAAGGTTATCTACATTATTGGTCCATTGGTTGCGTTTAATTAAAACAAAATGTTTATCCACGTAATAATTAATATTGTCGGGTTGCATTATAATAAAATTCAATCAAGAGCCTATTAATTGTCAGCATAAAGGTACATGAATATTTCATAACGTGTATCGGCCAACTACCGCGCTGTTTTCTCCTAACGTATTGAATTTGATCAAATTATGGGAAAGTAAACTTTATTAAATTTCATATAAAGTCTTTTTTATCAAACATGCAGTACACTGGTCAATTATAAAGTATACTACTTATTTCATTGCGAGTTAATACCTGCAATTATTTCTTCATTTAAATGAATTAATAATTAAGCTGTAAGCAGCTTAACTATTAATTAATTTAATGGGAGAAATCACCTGGTTTCCGAGGGTTTTGTACAACTAGGGGCTTTATTAAGCCTTTATGGAACTCTACGAACGGAAAGTGTTGTTTTTATGTTTAATTCAGAAACGAATGCACTGATTCATGCTCTTAATTATGTGCCTAGTTATCGTTTAATTGATCGGTTTATAAATTTACATCACTGTGAACAAAATATAATATACAGGGTTATTTGTAAAACACCGGCAACCTCGCAGGAGTGGATTGCTGACATCTTAAACAACAACATTTGTTCTACGACTTTTCCGAAAACGGACAAAAAAAAATCAACTCTCCATACATTTGTCCGAACAGCTGATGGAGTTTTGCTTGAGAAATCGATTTTTTTTGCCTGTTTTCCCAAAAGTCGTAGAACAAATGTTGTTGTTTAAGATGTCAGCAATCCACTCCTGCGAGGTCGCCGGTGTTTTACAAATAACCCTGTATATCCACCTAACCGTGAGATACAATTTTCAGAGTATTAGACAGAAAATCTTTCTTTTCATTTCAGTGGATTTTAGAACTAATGACTTACACCTTATTTATTTTTCTTTACTTGAATGACAAGTGCCCATTGGTTACAGAAAGAAAAGACGGAAATGTACCCAATAGGCACGCATCATCTTGAATAGATTATTATCACGAATACCATTCGTTTTGAAAAGTAAATACAATAAAGATCGTGTGGTCAGACAAAATGATGTAAGTAGTGAAATGATAAAGCGTGCAATTAAGCTAAACGAATTTGATATCTAAGGGTTGCAAAACATATATTCAGCTCGATATATTCGGTTCGACAAACCGAATTGAAACTGCACTTTTTCGGTTGTTCACTCGTGTCGAACGACTGACTGTCTCGTCCAAGGATAGGTACGATTTGAGCTAACCGAGTGGCTTTTTTAAGGGTATCCAGTTGAATATGTGTGTGGCACCCCTCAACTGTCGCGCTTTTATCTTTACGACATTGATACCTTATCGATAGGTGCCACTTTCATGGTTTTGTTCCTTATCGATAAGACGAAAGTGTATCGACATCGGTCAGGCAGCAGCACTCGAGTTGACACGTCATGATTTAACACTTATAAGTATAGAATATAGTAATATTAAATAAATTAATATAACTTAACTTCTAAATGATAAATTGGCGACCGCGCTGATAATACAACTATTTTTTAAATGTATATTTCATTTATATATGCATATTTATACTTACCGTATTTAAGTACATAAGAACGATATGATAAGGGGCGTAATAGGAAAACTTGGGAAACCTTTATGTGCTAAGTCCAGCAGTGGACTAGTGGAGACTTAATTATGACTATGGCTGAAATTATGCTCGCAAAATTATTGCAATAAACCGACCTAATCTAAACATTTCAATCAATCTGATGTTATTAACACATTCTTCTAATATTACATAATTCAGTTTAGTTGCTGCAACTGAGTATCCGAACCAGCATATTTATACGAGAACTGTTTCGACTGCGGTTTTATAATATTCACAGAAATTAAATTCTATGCAAACTGGAGGATTTGCCTGGAATTCGGCTGGATAGTATGAAATGTAGTTTATTCTAATGAATAAATTATGAATTTAATAATACGGTTACATTTCTACGTAACCATCCGGAAATCGTGTTATTACCGAATTCAAAGTACAATCATAAATGTGGTATTGTTCCCATTCGCATATAGTAATCATTATGAAGTAATGGTTTCGACATGTGGTTTATTGAATGCTTTGTGTTATTTTAGATGAGCTAATTATTACCTGAGTTGCACAACAATAGAATGATTTGACATGTAATTACAATATTGTATAGATATCTGACATTTATTATGAACGGTAACCGCGTTAATGATACGCTAAACTGTCCTTTTGTTCAATCAAGTATCTTGACTTGGCTAATCAAGTATCTTGACTTGGTTCGCGAGGTTGTCGACATGTGGGAAGTGGACTCAGCAATCATTGTGCCGATAGTCGTGTCAGCGCATGGCTTAATTGCCAAGAGCCTCGACCAACACCTGAGGAGGCTCTCGTTAGGCAGCTGGATCAAGGGCTTGATTCAGAAAGCGGTACTCCTGGACACGGCCCGTATTGTTAGGAGGTTCCTCTCTCTGGAGCCCTGACCGCCGGTAGCTTGGACCCTGTTCCCGATACCGGTGGGCTACAATTTTTTATATTTTTAAATGTTTTTTTATATCAATATTTAAAAATGTAAAAAAATTGTTGAAAAATTGAACGTTAATGATACGCTAAACTGTCCATTTGTTTATTATTATATTCATATTATAAAGCTGATGACTTTGTTTGTTTTTTAGGTGCGTTAATCTCAGGAACCACTAGTTGGAATTGAAAAAGTATTTTGTGTTGGGTAGTCCATTTATCGACGAAGGTTATAGGCTATTGCAGCAGATGACACTGCTTTAGTTTTTGCCGCCAATACTTGGGATGAGGTATTTGATGCTGCTCAACAGGGCTATAGATATATATCACTAGAAGCTGGCTTCAGGCGAACATTCTAACTTTAAATTTGGAAAAAACCAAGTATATTTCGTTCAGCATTAAAAATTATTCAAGTCTCAGTAGCAGTCGCAAAATTATTTCTCACGAGTGTAACCTGAAAGTCAGCTGCGCTTGTTCTTCGTTGGAGGGTGTACATACCATCAAGTACTTAGGTGTTACTATTGATAGAAATCTAAATTTCAAAGAACATATCAAGCTGCTAGGTGCACGAGTACGAAAACTCATATACGTTTTTAAAAATCTGCGACACGCTGCTGAGCCTTTTATCCTTAAACAAATTTATTATGCCCTATGTCAGTCCTTATTAAATTATTGCATCTCATCCTGGGGGGGTACTTTTAAAACCACTATGAAGTCCATTGAAATCGCTCAGCGCGCAATTCTAAAGGTGTGTATTTATAAACCTATCCTTTTTCCTACTGTGTCTCTATATCAGATTTGTGGGGTTCTTACCGTAAGACAACTTTTCGTCCTCAACATTATCCTTAAACAACATTCAAAACTACCCTATGACCCACTAGTGCAAAACCGAAGAAATAAAAAAGTACGTATGGAACGGCTCACTTGTAAAAGCAAATTTAGTGAAAGATTTATTGAATTTCTTGGTCCGTTCCTTTATAGCAAAATTAATGAAAAACTAAATATTTACCCGCTCACCAAACATAAATGTAAACAAATAGTAATTGAATATTTGCAACAACTAAATTATGAAGAAACGGAATTATTACTAAGCGTCAAACAGTAATTAAAATGCTAGGTTCGAATTAGTTTAAATAGTCTTAGATAATAATCATGCTCACGCACTTTGCTCATACACACACACATACCCACATACATCAACACACACACGCACCCGCATCACTCAAACTCCACATAAATCACCACTAGTTAACACACACTCATAAACACTTCTCACTCACGTATAAACCATTTGTTTGTAAACTATGTGTAATTTAAATTTTATACAATAAGATATGTAATTATTAGTACAACCAACCATATTTCTTTACTGGCATTTTATTGTCTAAATTTCGAGGGAAAAGGCACTGAAAACCGAAATACAGGCATTGCCTAGTTCGGTTGCAGTGGCTACATCCACTTATTAGAAATTAATATTGCCATACTATTTTTCTGTAAATATTACTAAGTTTTTTGATAAATAAAAATTTATTATTATATTATTATTATTATTTTTGTTTTGACTTTTTATTTCTCCGGCTAGCCGGGAATTTCTGATGGCACGGGCCTAAGCCAAGTGTTCATCAGTTGGGTTAAGTGCGGGAACGGAAACATTAGGTTCCATGCAGTTATACGCAGACTGTATTATATTGTCCGACTCACACTGCAGAAACTTTCTAACTAGCCTGCATGTGTTTAAAATCACTGCCTTTTGCAGTAAGTAGTAGGTGCTATCTGGTAAGTTGAGGGAACTCAGGGACTGATGAATCTGTTTGGGAATAACTCCTGTTGACGAAATAACTATAGGAACAATTATAACTTTTTGTAGGCGCCATAGTCGGGTTATTTCGTTTTTTAATTCTGTGTATTTTGATATTTTTTCGGCTATCGTAGGTTGTAGGTTGTGAGTGTTTGGTACGGCTATGTCTATTAAGAATCCAGTGTTGTTAACTTTGTTAATTAATGTGATGTCTGGTCTGTTAAAATGAATTGTGCGGTCGGTGAAGAGAGCTCGGTCAAAGTACAACTTTGTTGTGGTGTTTTCTAGTACTGTTTCAGGGCTGTATTTATAATATGGTACTATAGTGTCTACAAGTTTGCACTGATGAGCTAGTTTCTGGTGGATTATGTTGGCTACTTGGTCGTGTCTGTGTTTATAGTCAGTTTGAGCTATTGATTTGCAGGCACCGGTTATGTGTTGAATTGTTTCCGGGAAACTATTGCATTTTCTGCATGTGTCGTTTGGTAGATTTTTAATGATGTGCTTTCTATAGTTTTTAGTTTCTATAACCTGGTCCTGTATTGCTAGCATGAACCCTTCAGTCTCTGGAAAGTATTATTAACATCAAGCTTTGACCAACAGGAGCGGAGAATAAATGAAAAAAGTTGCAAAATTATTGCTTTTGTGAGTTTTTCTCTCATAGGTGACGTAGACGAAGTTGTGTCAGCTATTATTAGTCGTTTAGTAATAGACTAGTTTATATTTAATTAATAAAATCTAAAAGCAAATTTAGTTGCTAAGTTAATCGGTTTTTTCGCCATAAGTATACATTTTTTGAAGTGAAAGCTTCTTAAGGCGCGTTGACCACTTTTTGAGTAAACAAAGATTATGGAATTCGCGTTACCATCACCTTACGCTTCGTAGCACGCAAACATTACTATTTCTTTATTTCCACGTATTATCGAAGATAGTTTTTCCTTACGTTTTTTGTTATTATCCAGAGCTAATTAGCTAAAGATTCTTGGTATTTGGACATTTGGTAATTAATTGGTCGTATAATTTTTCACCTTGGCAACCCAAAACATGGTTTCGCCTTTTTAGTTGGCAATGTGATACAAGTTATTTGTAGCGTGCTATAAATGTTTATTAAGATAGTCAGTCTGTGAACCATTAATTAATACTATGTCACAACATTTATATTTAACATGCAGTATTGAAAAGGCGGTTTTCCTTACTTTTGTTGCCCTTTGCACGTTATTTGCACACCCCTCTTGGATACTTGCGTCTGCAGTAAATACGGAGAAATAGAAATATATAAGTTATTATCACTGCTTTACTTTCAGTGGCTTTTTTCATAGAAAATTGTTGAAAACTTCTTGGAAAGTTAGAATTAGAAGCCAAGCTTTGTTTTCATCAAAATATACTATTATTTTTGAGTTCATCTTGAAGTGCTAAAGGAGATGTTTGAAAAAGGTTTTAATTGAATTTTAACTGTGACAGATTATTATATTATGTGAATAAATTCAGTGTGATACGCAACATAAACCTGCAATAATGATGGTAAATACAAAAGTTAAAAAAAAATCTTTTTCCGATCCGTGGTAAATAAATTAAATAAAGGGTGTAAATAACCTCTTAACGTAGCCGAAGAGCACTGGTTCTCCCCATCATTGCGATATTTTTTTTGTTCTCCACTATACCTGGGAACCTTCTAGTAACGGAAATATTGGGGGTCAAAATTCCAACTTTTTGACACCTCCACGACCCGGGGTCTTTTCAATCCATCAGCAGATGTTTTGAGTGCATTACATTGAGTTCTACCATTCAAAATGATATTTCACCCCAAAAAAAGGCGTTTCTCAGCAATAATTTTTGCGTAAAGTTACTAAGTTTGATGTACAGAATGCTTGATTGACGGCTTCGTGATGAGGTGGTTTTCACCCTGTATGTAATTATCAGACATAATAAATAGGTACCCAAATGAAAATAAATCTAAATGTACTAAGATAAGGAAACTGACATGGCAACACAGGGTTCCCACACCCCTGTGTTCAGTGGTGACACTCCGGTCGAGCGGTCGCTTCATGGGTAATGACGTCATGAACAAACAATTTACGATCGAACATATTTATGCCGAAGATGGTGTTGTCACGTTACAAAAGTTTGTTAGAATTTTGGGAAATGATGCTAATTTGGGACAAAAATCATATATATAAAAAATTCAACACTATTTTAATTTTCATGAATATTCTATGTTCCTTATTTTATTTGGTAATGTTTTTGGTAGAACTCCTTTTAGATCAGACTGGGTCGTTTTAAAATATTGTATTTAATTACGAAAATATATTTTATACCTTCTTCTTCTTATAATTTGGTTGATAATGCATACGAAATAGAGCCCGTTTTGTGGGTATTTTATGTCATTTTATTTATTTTATTCTTTCAGTTGAGTAAACGGTGATATATTAACAAAACTTGTGTGACACAAATCGACATTTTAGTGCTTTCAAAAGCCGACTATCTACAAATCACTAAACGCGTTCAGCGCTTAACTTGTTTAATCAATCGCATGATAATGATAAAGAATGAAATTGTTTATATGAAAATGATTTTGAAGGAACAATGAAGCAATTATAAATACCCATAATTTGTTCTGAAAAATTAAGAAACATCTGCCATCGACTTTACAATCCTACAGTATTACGTAAGTAAGTAATAATCATTTTTTATCAATTTTTCACTAAAGATTAAGTTATTAAGTTGCTAAAATAGTTCAAGTTATGTACGAGTATTATCAGCGTGCTCGAAGTTACCAGCTAACTTGTGCTTAATGCCGGGAGCCAAAGTTCGGACAATATGCGCCGTAATAGCCATAATCTGCACGGTGCAGGTAAGCCCCTATTCAGCTAGTTATTAAAGCCCGCGACGTTGAAGGAATAAGCCCCTACTTTAAAAATGTAGTCCCATTTTATGCTGGCGAAATTGAATGAATAATAATTGAACATTTTTAAAAAAAACAAACAAGTTTGCTGTCGATGGACAGTAGCATTAACTATGAAAATAAATATAATTACAAAATGAAAGTTAAGTCAATAATTAACAAAAACAATTCTTCTTATTGCAGTTCTACTGGACGGAGCACTTAGAGGCTTTAAATATTTAATAAAATAAGTATGTTTAAAGGGTGTAAAAAGACTCTTGACGAATCTGATAGGCATTTTTTCTCCCCATCATTGCGATAAACCTCCTCGCTCTGAGGAATATTAACATTTTTTTGCTTACACACTATTCAATCAACCCAGCACAATGTTATGAGTGCTTAACATTGATTTTACCGTAAAACGTGATTTTTCATCCCAAAAAAAACGTCATGTCCGAGCAATATTTTTCTTTATCGTTTGGTCATTTAGTTTGTGGACAGAATGCTTGGTTAACGGCATCATGAAGAGTCTGTTTACACCCAATATTTTCATATTTGTCATATTAATATTAGACTATTTATTTTGCAATAGTCTGTCTTAAGAATATTGAAACGTTATGATCCACGCCTGCAGAGAAAACAATAAATTAACTGCACAACAAAACTGTAAAACAAACGAAACTTCTGATTCCTCGGAAACGATTATCGTAGTACGCGTGACTTTGAAAATTCAGACTTTTCTTTTAGGTTTCTAAAAAAAAAGTGAGGAAAAAGTATTTCATTCACCACGCGCTACTTCGCCTCAAGTTAGGCGCTGACTGGGCAATGTTGTGGTTCCTCGTGTTACGGCCTCAGTTGGTTTGGCCTAGTATTTATTACCCGCCGAGTTAGCTGATAACTTTGATCTCGATAGAGTAATTTAAACTTTGAAGCTACGGCTTTGGAGGGAGCTGGCGCGTAATTAAAAATATCAGTTTCAGTTTTTGATTAATTTTAAAGTTGTTCTGTTGCAAGATTAGTAAAACAAGTGGGTTGCTGCATTCGAAATATATTTTGTCAAGGTTTTTTCTTGCTCTCCAACTCGGTCGAAACAACCAAATTGAATGTCCATCAACCAAATTGTTTGAAGCAACCAAATTGCATGTCAATCACAAAAGTGAATTTGATTGAAGTGTGATTGCCTTTATTTACACTACCGTTTCTCTCCAAAACCTTAGCAGTATGAACAGGAATGCTACACAATGATTTTACCTGAAATTTGGTCTATGGGTGAGTACAGAGGGGGTTCCTCCCCTCCCGGGTGTTGATGTTCCAGCAGACGGTGACACGACTGTCTCATGAGCGCTCCCGACACTGCTAGACAGACAATCAGACATACAGACAAACGAAGACAAGTACAGTTGTGTAAGGTTCTAAGGAACTCGCGAAAGGAATCCTATGACGGGCGCGAGCACAAGGCTCGGACGAGCTACGGGTTCCCAACAAACACACTATATGAAGCGGTTCTTACAACACTGTTCGGCGCCCGTGTCTTGTCCCTGTCTTGTTCTGAAATCGCAGATACGACTCGCCAAAGCAGGAATGATAGAAGCAAGCGAAGAAATGCAATCGCATAAGCGGTTTGAAGTGTCGGTAATTAACTGGTCAATGAATAAATAACTAAAATTATTTAAGAATGAATAAGTTTCAAATAATGGGTGAATGGAGAAAATGTAAAGCAGTGGACTGGAGATCAGATTGGTCTTAAATTATAATGATTCAAAGTTGTAGAGTACACAATCTTTTATGCAAGTTGTGTCCTGGGCTCACTCAAGCCTATCTCTCTACAACATATGAAATCTACAATAGTTTAAAATATTTACCTTTATTCTAGTTATTGTCATTTGACTACGGCTGTTGTCAGTCTAACCGGCGACATTCTGTCTGTAACAAAATAAAACTACCATTAATATTGAAACGTTAAAACGTAGAACTTGCAGGAAGCCGGGGGTCTTGATTAAATAGTTGGGGAACAAAGCGATCGATCTGCATGAATTTCAATATCCTTAGCGAATATTTGGCTTGCCGACCACTTCGAACACTAAAATCAACTGAACGGAGCAAGAGGTCAATCGAAGTTATAGACAGAAATCAGTTTGTTTCTGTTGAACGGTAAACTAGGCGGTTCTGCAGGAATGGAAAACGTTACACCTATTAATAGGTTAATAGGTGATAGGTGGGAGTCCCCCATGCTGCAAAGGTGGGTGCGGCTTCATGCTGTTATTTAAATTTTGTTTATGTTTTGCTTCTACTAACATTAGTTTTTTAAGAATATTGTTACTAACAAAATATGGACATAGTCTGAAATAAATGTTTATTATTATTTTGGGTAAACGTTATTTGCTTCTTAGCTCATAGGCTAGTTTATGCTACATTAACGGGCGTCTGCCAAGTCAATGCAGCGTGTGTGTGTGTGATGAAATTTGAGTGTTGTGAGATGCATTATCCTCAATCTGCATGAACTTTCTCACTATTCTGCAGGTGTTTAAAATTGCGGCTTTTTGAAGTGATATATAAATTGAGTCTTTCAGATCTAGTAGTTTGAGGCTATGGTGGAGGTGATTGGGTATAACACCCGTTGTGGAGAGAACAATAGGTACAACGTATTATAACACCCGTTGTGGAGAGAACAATAGGTACAACGTATTTATTATTATTATTATTTGAATTTTGATATAGTTATATACCTTCTAATTATATAAAGGGTGTAAACCACCTCTTAACAAAGCCGAAAGGCACTTGTTCTCCCCGACATTGCGATCATTTTTTTGTCCCACACAAAGGGGGTCAAAGTTCCAAACTTTTCGACATTTTTTTTTTTAAGTACAAGTTTTTATTGTAAGATTTTAACTTTAAACACCTCTACGACCCCCGTACTATTCAATCCATCAGCACAATGGTTTAGGTGCGTTACATTGAGTTCTATAATGACAAAACATGATTTTTCACCCCAAAAAAAACTGTCATTTCCCAGCAATAATTTTAGTATAAAGTCACTTAGTTTGATGTACATTATGCTTGGTTGACGGCTTCGTGATGAGGTGGATTACGCCCTGTATAATATCCCGACAATCTAGAAATGCAAAGAACTTCAGTAGACCCTTTGTTTGGAGACAATAACTACAAAGTGTGGCCGGAACTCGTAAATAAACCTGCAACGCCAGCGGTCCGGTTGAATTACGCGCCATGTTGAGCACTATGACAGGACAAAACTGCTCGAAAATAAAACATTTTACTCTTTACATTTTTTACCCGTTAAAATGATTAAACCACACAAGCTGTGGACCAGAGAGCTAAAACTGAATCACATACGCAATTACGATACTACAAAATACTAAAATATTAAAAATTGCTCTCGTCTACCGGTAGTCTCGTCGCTGTAACTTTATTGTAGTTTGCTTTAAACGTGGATTGTACGACTGCGTTCGAAATATCAGTTCAGTGGAACGAAGCAATTTCAATTGTGAAGCTTCGAACATCGAGGTATTTCTAATATCAAAATTCATTCGAACATAACATAAAATCACGACTATAGGGGAAGGTACGCAGAGGTGTATGTTATAGTGAGTTTTGAGTTTTCAACAGTTATGTAAAGGGGCGAGCCTATTGATACCAACCGAGCCCTAATTCAGACTCGGGGAGGACTCAAACATTCTTGCAACAATTGTATGCGTCACACGGACCCGCAATCGCAGTGATCCGGTTACAGCGACTAGCACCTTTGTTCTGTGATGAAATGATGTGCGCGTGTGCTGAATATTTCAGAGCTCGGTCACACACGTATCAGGACGTAACGAAGCTTAATCGCGTGCTCGATGGGTGTATAATGCCCGGCTGCATACACTGCCTAACTGTGTTAACCGACCCGTAGGTACTTCCCTCGGCTCGGTGACAGTGTGAAAGGTATTACGGCAAGTTACCAGATATATGGCCGAAGGATAATTCGTTCATGTGGTCTTCGATCTTATTATAGAACGCTTGGACTACAAATGGTTATAAAGACAGGCTTAAGAGAGAGGCCGGCCGGGCAGCGGCGACGTACGCAGATGTGTTAGAACTTTTGAGTGATAAGTCGTTAAATCACACGTATTAGGTTATATGCATGACGGCAGTATTCAACAATTGCAAATCTATTTCAGTTTGCGAATTTGGAAAATAATGGACACGTATTTCTTTGTTTTTGTAAATCAATGAATGAAAACCTAGGCGTGACGTATTGAGAATTTTAAAAGCGTCGTATCTTCGTCAATTTTGGTTTACGTAACAAAAGATAAAATATGGGTGAAATAGTTTTTGATAATCTAGAGGAGCTCGTGGCTAAATAATAACAGCCGCTCGGGCCGATCTTTAGGTTAAGCCGTGCTTACCTAGGTTGGTCTGTGGATGGGTGACCTTACATACCGAGTTTCCCTCATGCCTCGGAAAGCACGTTATGCTACTGGCCCAAAAAGTCTGACAACCAGTCTTACCAAATGGTATCGTATTACCCATTATTAACTGTGTTTTGGAGGTCAGACAGGCAGTCGCTCCATGTAAAATACTGGTATTCAGCTGCATCCGGTTAGACTGGAAGTCGACCCCAACATAGTTGAGAAAAGGCTAGGCTGATGATTTTTTGATAATCAAAATGACGGAATTAGTTATTTTTGTCGTCTAGCCTATGAGCACGAACCTATTCTGAATTCTCAAATTGTAAAACCAAACCTAACCTAACACAATGTTCTACGTTTCTGCTTCGTGTAAGTAACATACAAGTTATTTAATTGCCAGACTTCGCCGACAACATAGGCTGAATGTGGTTCTGCGACAAACGATATGATTTGGTGAATTACACTTAACATCACGCAGGTAATCTCAAAAGGGATAGATAGAACTGAAGAGTCTGACTCTCCATGAAGCCATCAACTAGGCATTATGTATTTTAACGTACTTTTTATTGCCAGGAAGCGACTTTTTGTTGGGGTGAAATATCACCTTTTACGATAAAACTCAACGTAATGCACTTACACATTGTGCTTGTGGAAGCATTTAAAGTAAAGTTTCGACCTATTTGAAAAAGTTATAACTTTGACCCCCAATATCTCCGTAACTAGAAGGTTCCCAGGTATGGTCTAGTTAGAACAAAAAAAAAATATTGCAATGACGTGAGGGGGAGAACAAGTGCCTTTCTGCTTCGTTAATAATTTTTTTACCACCCACCATGTCACCAGTCAGTGCCTATTGCCAAGGCTGAGAAATTGCGGATGAGAAACTGTGTGTTGGATTTGATAATGGAAGTCAACTCCACAAACCGAACAGTACTGTTTGTGTCCACAGCCACTCGACGAGGTTACGAGGAAACTATATTAAACCACATTAATTAGTTCAATACCTGTGCGTTAGGTAATTTAATCTCCGTATAAGCCACTGCATGTCACACTGCAAATCAATGATCTCGTAGCGGCGGCGGGCACCGACAGTTAACTTCATTTTCATGTTAATTATACAATTAAACTGAACCGTTTGTGTTCATAGATCCGATAAATGCGTCGGCAAATGAATTTCCCGATACATGTTTAGCGCATTTATCTGCCGGCTAAATACGGATTCACGTTATTATCATAAAATGGATTGGCTTTTGTCCGTCGTCTTGTTATTCGCAAAACAATTGTTTGTGTAGATCAAGGACTATTCATTTCTGCATGTCTATGTGAGGAAAACAGCATTTAGATGAATTCCTAACAATGAGCGCCAGATTTAATAAGAAGAATGAAAAGCGAAGCGAAGCGCGCAAAGGGAGCAAAAAGCTTTGACGATCTAGTATCCCGGTGCCCCCGTAGCTTTTCACGATGTACTGAGGAAGTGAAATTCACTATGCATTGCAATGCCTCTGGATTAGACATACGTAGAGGGTCTTTGTTTCGGATGGGAAATCTTCAAATAACCCTCCCGCGGGGCGGAGCGAAAGGGAATGTCAGACTTTTATTGACTAAAAGCCATCCATGTTCATTCTTAGCCCTAAGTATCAAAATGCCGCGATCTCTTTCGAACCGTCCTTGGCAGTAGCCCTGGCAGGTATCGTACCTTGCCGAGTCCTTCCTTTTTACTGAAATCTCGTTCCCGCCGTCGTCACTGCCAGTTGTCATAAGACGGACGGACGGCGAGCTAGCCCATTACTCGACGTCAATAGGCCCGTGTTACGCAGAGAGCCTGCAACGCTCATAACTTTCAAACTATTATGTGTAAAAGACCAGCATCCCTGATCACAAGAGTGCACTGGACACGTATGCGTAGCTGCAGGTCTGGGGCAGCGGGAAGAGGGCTTAGTTATTTTATAATGAGAAGGTTAGATATAGTTTTACAAGTGTTAATACTTAATAACAACAATGCGAATGACGTCAACATCTGCCTAGCCTTTTCGGTTATGGGGGTTTGGGATTTAGGGTCGTCTTCCAGTCTAACCGGATACAGCTGAATACCAGTATTTTACATGGAGCGACTGCCTATCGGACCTCCACAACCCAGTTAGTACTGGGTAACACGTACCACTTGGTAAGACTGGTTGTCAGACTTAACCAGGCTGGTTGATATATCATTAACTACCTGTAACTATCAAAGATGGACAAATGACAGCTGAGACCAACAGCTTAACGTGCTTTCCGAGGCACGGAGGAAACTTGCTATGTACGGGTGGTCACACATCCACAGACCAACCTAGGCAAGCACAGCTTAACCTAAAGATCGACCCGAGCGGCTGTTATTATTTAACGCCTAGATAATACGAATCACGTGTTCGAATTAAATCAATAGACGACCTGAATGGCGTAGTGGTAGTGACGCTGCCTTACGTTTTTAGGGTCCTGAGTTCGAATCCTGGTAGGAGCAAATGTTTGTGTGATGAGCATGGACATTTGTTTCCGAGTCTTGGTGTATAATAAGTATGTATTTACAAACAAAAAAGTATATATTATGTAGTATATCAACTATTTAGTGTCCACGTCACAAGCTTTGCTTGGTGTGGCACTAGCGCAGGCGCTGTGTGTCAATGTAAAAAAAAAATAAGTAGCATGAATAATAGTGTAATTGACACTTAGTTCTATCACGACTTGATATAGGTACGATGTTATCGACATGTGGAATGTGAACTCTTGCTATTATTTGCTTGCTATATTGTGCCGGCCAATGGCTTTATGGCCAAGCGCCTCGACGAAAATCTTTCGAGGCTCTCTCGATACGGCTCGCATTGTCAGGAGGTTCCTGTCTTTTAGATTTTTGATCGTGAGTCGTCAAGATTCGTGATTAATAATAGTGAACCGATGTTCAAAACAACATATAAATTAAATAATCTATCATATTTTGAGACGTTACTACGAGTATTCATCAAATGAAACCGGAAAACGGTTTCAGGAAAATCAAATTCCGTTTCATATGATATTAACATTTCGGCCATAAATGGTACGTATTTAGAAAGCTTTATTCTGGAAGCCATGTTGCTGGAAAAATTTCCGTTTTAACCGACGGAAAAAAAAGAAGAAGCTACCAATATCCTTTTCAAGGAGATACATGAAAAGAAATATCATACGAACGTCTGATTTATTTTTAAGGAAGTTATTTACGTATTATGAACACGAGGCTTTGAAGAGTGGGTATTGATTGAGTTCATTTATATAATTGTCCTCTTGTATACAAATGGCATGCAAATGTCACGTCGTAATGAATCAACACTAGTTTAGGTATAGAGCTAATCACCTACATTGATTAGATGGAGTATGGAACAAAAAGATATGTTGTACCAACCCCGAATTATATCGGGGTAGGGGTCGGAGAATGATGTCATTGGGATATGCTCGGGAGCGAGCCTATTGCCATCAAACGGGCACAAAGCTAAACTAAATAAATAAATAAATATCGCTGGACATTAACACAGCGCCACCTAGTGCCACACTAAGCAAGGCTTGTGTCGTGGAAACCAGATAGTTGATATACTACATATATACTTTTATGTTTGCAAATACATACTTATTATACATATAAACATCCATGACTCGGAAACAAATGCCCATGCTCATCACACAAACATTTGCTCCTACCGGGATTCGAATCCAGGACCCTGAGAACGTAAGGCAGCCTCACTACCACTATGCCATTCAGGTCGTGAATTTCTCAGTACAGTAAGAAAAATTCCTGAAACCCTATAACACTGCCTGACCTGGGATTCCGAACACAAGATTTCATGAGGATTAGGTCTGACGTGACTGCTGAGGAGCAGTCACGCTTAATACCACGACGCCACCAACGCATTCATACTGAAGCATTCAAGGCAGAAAATATACCGATTTGAATAAGACTATAAATACAGAGTATAAACAGACTCACCACGAAGCCATCAACCAAGCATTCTGTACATCAAACTAAGTAACTTTACGCATTTATTGCTTGAAAACGATATTTTTTTAAGGTAAAAAAACATATTTTGTTGTAGAACTCAATGTAATTATGAATGCTGATAGATGGATTGAATAGTAAGGGGGTCGTGGACGTGTTTTAAGTAAAAATCTTAATTTAAAACCTGTACCTAAAAAAGAAGTGAAGAGCTTGAACTTTGACCCCCCAATATCTTCGTAACTAAGAAAGTGCCTAGGTATTTTAGTGTGAAGTGTGGAACAAAAAACAAGTGCTTTTCAGCTTCATTGAGAGTCTTTTTACACCCTTTATAGATGAAACGACACCTTCCATCTAATTCTCAGCATGACGCATCACATGGTAACGAAACACGACAAAGTATGACTTATGGAAATGTCCCCTTTCTCTTACGTAATTGCGGTTTCGTAAAAGATTCTTGTGGACTTGAAAAAGTTTTAATTACGAAACGATTTCCCAACTAATGATGTAGGCTTTCCTATTCATTGCCCTTTCCCAGCTACGGGAAACAATCGTACGGCGGGTTATTCATCGCGACGTTTTGTTTTTCGACTTTTCTGTTGCGTTGCCCTTTGGGATCTGAACATTTAATTTGGAGAAGTCGTATTAGTGTGAATGGGCTGACGAAATATTTGCACGTGATGGGTCGACACAATAACCATTGTTACGCCGTGCCGTGGAAAAGCACGGCTGCCTTTTTTGTAATTACTTTAGCCTGAAGTGATATCTTTAACTGCAATAGAGGGTGCAGCCTCATCACGAAGCCGTCAACCAAGCATTCTGTACACCGAACTAAGTAACTTTACGCAATTTAGAGCTGAGATACAACTCTTTTTTTTTTAGGTTGAGAACTTCATGTATTGAGATATAACTCAAAAACATTGTTCTGATATATGGAATAGTACGGGGGTCGTGGAGGTGTTTAAAGTAAAATCGTGCACTAAGAACATGCATAAAAAATCACTAGTGTAAAAGTTGGAACTTTGTATAATATCTCCGTAAAAGAAGTGTCCTAGAAAAAAGTGCCTTTCTGCTTCGTTAAGAGATTTTTAACATACTTTATTTTAGACTAGCTGTTGCCCGTGACTCTGTTCCACGTTTTGTAGCGGTTTGTTAAATAGCGTATAGACTTCTTCTAACAACACAAAATTTTCTTAAGCGTGTTCAAATACCCAAACGTTTTAGCTTTATAACATTAGTATAGACATTTATACTCTTACAAACAACCATTGTAAAATGTTTGTTAAGTGAAATAACAACAAAAATGAAAACATCAATGTCTGTGGAGACTTGTTATTATGAATTTAGTGTATCTTAAGTATAATGTACCTGCAATTCTTCCTGCGATAAGTAGGGTACGTTCCATACTCGTCTGGGTAATGACCAAAATAAAATAATTTCAGAACTAAATAAATACCAAATAAATTAAAGGATTTAATAATGAAATGTACATTGCTTTCTTCCTGATAACATCTAGATTTCGGTGGTTAAATTAGCTAAGCCGTGTCTAACCGGAAAAAATGCGAAAAATCTGCAAAAACACTAACGAAAACCAAAAATAAACAGAAAAAGTAAATGTCAAAATAATGAAGTTGTCAGTCAACTACAAAAAAGTTGATTTATAACGTTCCGTGCCACGTTGATTGTTTATAACATCTATGCGATTTTAGTGTAAACCTTTAAAAATAGCGTTAAAAATGCTCACCGTTTCATAATATTAATTTAAATATTCTATTATCATTAAAGCTAATATGATTACCAATGGGTAGGTACTGTACTTTTTATGTAATCGGAAAAAAACGCCCCTGTTCACGTAAGTATATTCTGTCAAATGACATTAAACACAACAGGAATGATTTGACTCGCAAAAAGATATCATAACATAGCTTATTTATTATGTTTTTAAGATTCCTTATATGTAATATTTCGTTTAATACTATAATAAAAAGGTTACTTTTTTAATATAGGCTTAAAAAAATTGTCTCCTTTCAGTACAACAAACTCAAATTTGTTTTCGGTTTAAAGAATTGATTCTCATAAGAACATGTTCACTTACAATAAACAACATTACAAACAACAATACATTTGTTTTATTTTAACTATATAAAACTATACTTATATAATAAAAATAGGTGTTTTCAAACGTACTTATCACACATGGTAACACTTTAAACATAATATATTTCATATCTCATCTTGTTACCATAATGTATTCCAACCCGCCCTCCCCCACCTTGTTCAAATGAACCGGAAGTGCATCCATTAGCGATCGGAAAAACATCCACTTCCTCGCGAGCCGGGAGTGCCCCCGTCAAGTCTATTTAAATTTTCCGTTACCGCATATCGGTACAAATATCGGTCGCAGTATCAATGCAAACATTTTGTACGAGAGAAAATCTTCTAGAGAGCGTCTCTGTCGTCCGAAATATAAGCTATCGAAGGAAGGCTGTCCACGCTTTATACAAAAATGCACTATAATAAGTCCTTTAAGATTTGTACAAACAATGTCATAATGCGCTTAGTAAAAGTGTTAAAATGTTGAACTTCTTAAAATAGGCGGGCTATAGTCAGTCACTTGACGGGTTACATATCACCTCACATGCAAGACCATCCAAGCCAATTCAGTCATAGGAGCCACGCACATTATATTCTAAACTACCACTCCATCCGCGAAAATTGTGATAGCATATTGCATGATATCAATCAAATTTACAGTCATGTCACTCGGTAAAGATGTAGCGTATTTTATGTAGCTGCTGTAATTAAAAAAAATACTGCAATGCTACGAATTTTTAAATTCCAACCAGCAGTTCCTGAGATTAGCGTGTTCAGCCAAACAAACTCGTCAGCTGTAGAATATTTAGTATAGATATTTATGTTCATTTCTCTAAGGTACGCCTGAGAATAAATTAATGTTATGTTATGTTAATACTAGCGCTCAGACCGTCGGGACCGTTAACCCTGGACCACCACTAAATAGAAAAGAACCAAAGTGGCCCGATTGCTCTCTGTATGTAATGCAAAATGTCGGCCTATGTACGCGTCAAAAAGCCCAATCCAAATACATATACGGTTGGAAAGGGCTTCTCAAGAGCTATCACGGTACCAATAAAACACCATATAACCGACTTAAGCAGTACCGGGACCGTAAATGAATGAATGCGGCCGAGCAGATCAACGACTGCAGAGAAAATTGACGTACTAACAATTAGTTGCGACTAATTTTAGATATTCTGATAAATAAACTCGAAACGCCACCGGACTGCAACTAACTTTGTATTTAAATCTCTATCTGATTTAACAAACTTTCGTATCAAAATACGATTGAAAACCGTGATACTAATTTGAGACTAACTCTTTGGAGTCCAGGGAATGAGGGAATACAATGACGGGGTTTGAAAAAGTGGAGTAAGTGTTTTTTCGTAGTTTTGGTGCCAAACCGAATATGACTAAAATTTATCTTAGAATTATTGTCTGCTTCTTAAGATTTACTGTATATACATCCAACATCCCGACTATCCAAGTATTTGTAACAATTATTAGCAACTAGCATTTCGCAAATTATGATAACTCGAATAATTTATAGCCTATTTTATTTAGTAAAGATGTAGCTTCTTAATGGTGAAAGAATTTTAGTTCAAATTCGTTGAGAAGTTCTTGAGTTAAATCGTAACAAACACACGAACGAAAAACCAAATCTTTCTTCATAATAATATAGTAGACTAGATGTTCCTATTAATGCAACTGGCTACCTGAACGTCTGTCATTCCTACCAAAGTGTAATCGTGTTGCTGTAACACTCTTGAAAAATAAGGGATGTGTATTTGAAAACTAGCAAATGTTTCCTCCCCTGGGTTAAATAAAAACGTGCTAGGGGATAAAGTGATAAGTATTTCACATGTTATGTTTTTGCAAAATCATTTCACGAAATCACTTCTTAATATTAACAACATAATCTGATATATATATCCAAAGATAACTTAAAATCGCACTATGGAATGAACTATTCAATGGTGTAACTGTAACAAAGGGTACTTCATAATGTATTGTTAAGGAAAACCATGTTGACAAAACCCAATTTCCAGTGCATTAAAGAACAATGAACTTACAGAGATTATTGCTCCCTCCTATCGAGAAATAGACAATATCGGAGGGCATCGGATATTTTGACTCCCTTTTGTAGCAATTACTTTGTCACCAGGAAACTGTCTTAAAAGCTACTATTATATTCGGCTATTGATAAAAAAAAACGAAAATGCGAAGACCTGTTTTTTGTTGAATGATTATTATTAAACTGTCAGAGAATCCGAAAGATAGTAATTATTTTTAATTTAAAAACAAAGAATGCGAAACCAAAGCTTCTATAAAATTATATATCGCGATGACACTGTGTAAAAACTAAAAAAAAAAAAAAAAAATTAAATCATAGTCAAAAATTAAATTCATTAATTCAATTAATTCGAATCATATTCTCAAATCAAAAAAATATTTTAATACTCACATTTCAAGAGCAGAAAGATGAAATGTTCGCGCGGCTGAACGGAAAACAACACTTAGAATATTCGCGTCCTGAATGAACAGGTAGATGTGTGAGCGATCCGACGGAGAGAGCGAGCCGAGTGAGCGAACTAGCGACAAGTACGACCGCGGGCCCGAGATGCGATGTGAGTGCGGAGCGCTCCACAATCGGAACCTCACTCCGGGCGCGCGCATGCGTCATCGACGGTCGGTGTTTCCCCATCACCCGCTTGCTAGCATATCTGATTTTAAATACCTTTCGATTTAAGCTTTGAGAGATATTTTATGCTTTGAGTCGGAAAAAGTGCAACTCGGGTTGATTAAAAATGTTTAGGTGGAGAACCGAGGTTGCATTAAAAAAAAAATAAACACCAATTTTATATAATTTCATTGATCAGGTTTTTTAAGAGAGTTTGGGAGGTAAAATCTAATTGTATTGCATTCGTCATCATCATCATCATCATCATCAAATAAGCCCGGAATCACGCACTGCTGCAGCAGCAAAAGTTAATCTAACGTTCATTATGTAAAGGTAAGATAAAAAAAACTGTATTATACAGTTCGTATCGGTCTATTTATTGCACCGGTTTTGTATCCGGCACAAACCGATAGTTGCCATACAACAGCCGTAACCGGACACCACACGGACCGTGCTTATCTATGGCGGCTCCGATGTCTATACTAATATCTGAGATAATAACATTTACTCGGGTCGATCTTTAGGTTAAACACTTGGCTTGGTTAATCTGCGAATGGTCCACCTTTACATTTAGAGTTTCCTTCGTGCCTCGGAAAGCACGAAGGAAACTCTACAAAACACAAACGACAGTCAGACCAAACAGATCCCGATTGTCATATGTCCATCTTTGACCGTCGTTACAGGTAGTCAGTGGCCCAAATATTCTGACAACCAGTCTTACCAAGGGGTACCGTATCACTCGGTATAAACTGGGTTGTGGAGGTCAGACAGACAGTCGCTACATGTAAGGCATCCGGTTAGACTGGAAGCCGACCCTAACATAGTTGGGAAAAGGCTAGTCAGATGACTGTAACTAAAATCTATGAGTAATTTGACAAAATATACTGTCACGAAAAAGCCTAAATAAATGATGCATATAACAGTGTTCGTATATAATTGGCAGTGTAAACCACTGCCACACCTGGCTGCGGTTAATATTATAATGTTGTAATGAAAACTATTTAAATTAAAGTTAATTGCCTCATGTCGTCGTACATGTGGCAATTGACTTCATTGCGTAACGTTTGAGGGGTGGACAATGGCTGTTTTTATTAAGCTCGTAATTTTAGGACAAGGATTGTCATCATCATCATCTGCCTAGCTTTTACCCAACTGTGTTGGGGTCGGCTGTTAGCACAAGGTTTGTTTAAGAAGGATATCTATCACCTACCGTAAATTCTTATAGTATTTTTATAAAAACTAGTTTATTAGTCAAGGGCTAATTATCCTTAACATCACGCAAAGGCAGACATAGTCGACTGTACTTTAAAATACTAATCAGTTACCACTTTGTTCTTAGAACGTAGTGCCGCCTTTAGAGGTTATTATTCCCAATAATAAAGTATCGCATTACATTTGGGAGCAAACTTTTCTACTTTAGGCTCTCGAGTGGAAGTGTAAACACCAAACACAGTCAGAGGTAGTTGCATCTCAAATGAGATAATAAAGCAAAGTTTCCGTGCACAACCGCGCACCACTTTCCGTGCACACCGCTTAAGCAAGAAAAACACCAGGCATACATTAGGTGTTTCATTGCAAGTTCTGCGGACTACGTGAACTCGCCGCTCGCCAATAACTTCGTAACCTCACCACAGCTAGATTCGTTTGCCACTTCAATAATTTGAACAAGTATTTTGGTATTTCCAATAGGAAATTGGATATTTTGATCGTTTTATTACAAACTGTGTGTGCATTCTCCGTTCAATTTCGATGAAACGTTTAAACGCGGTGTTGCTCGCAGTGTGTATTTTGTACAACATTTTGGGCTCGGTGTGATGGTTTATTGGAATATCTGATTGCATAGGTAAACTCTGTCGAGTTTTGTTTCTCCCACTCGTTTTGATTACAAATTTTTGGCGCCACTTTTTTAGTTTACCATTCAAATATTTATCATTCATTTACAAAGTCAGTGGCTGGCCAATTTATACTGGTATATTTGTTTTTAGTGAATGCTACCCATGTGTGATGTGGTTATACCACCAACTGATGGAGATATTAAAAAAAAACATGTTATTTAATAAAACTTTATACACAAGTAAAAACTGTACAAAGGCGAACTTAATGTCTTGGGAATTTCCACGCAGTCTACCTTAAGATGATGCAGAGACGATTCACAGTAGGTGCAATTACAGAAGAAAGAATAGAAAATATTTGTAACAAGAAAACCTACAACTTAATTCTGAGACGAAACTGCCAAATTCTTGGGAATATGCTCTCGAGCTTTCACTCAAAATATAGACGCGTCAAGCCAAAACTAGTTAGTGGTGACATCAATTTGTGAGAGCTAAATAATTACCGCAACATGATGCTAGCACGTTCATTAGACGACTACCTCGCCAACTCGATTAATCCCCTCAGCACCATTTTAGGACACCTACTGCTTCTCGGTCAACTATTTCAAAAATTTTAGACATAAACTTATTAGTCTTCGATCCCGCCGCGATATTAACGATTTCAAACGATATTTAGCCCGCCACTGCCACGCCCTATTTATACGCAATAAGGTGGTTTTTAAGTAGTTTTTTTGGAGGTACTCTTCCTGGGGCGTTAAACCACCTTTAAAAAGTTGTAAAATTTCGGAGTTTGGCGCAGGTTAAAGTCATCAAACGTAAAGTGACCGTCCGTTTATATCAGTTAATGAACTTATATAGAACAAGTTGAAGTTACAGCAGCGGCAGCGGCTACGTGGCCATGTTGTGGTACATTGAGTGTTACAAAAAATAAAAATAACCCCACATTTACGCATTGTTCAACGGCAATTTCCTCACACAATACCTCTACATACTTTATCGACGGTGTGTACCGACAATGCTAACTCTAATACTGAAGCCAGGATTTATTCAAATTATGCGCAAAATTGTCGATGCATGTTCTGCTTTTAAGCTAAGTCGGATGATAAAGCGTAAAGTTAAAGCTGAGTTTTAAAAACACGAATTTAATTAACAAAATGTAATGGAATGAAATGGAATGTAAAATCCTTTGAAAGCTGTGAAAACGTAGGCTTTAAATAAAAACATGCTGCATTTATCATCGTTTTTTATGATAAAATATTTCAAAATTGTTGAATGTGAAATGTATTTTCCGTAGAGCAGCACTGGGATTATAGACTTTCATTATGAAAAATAAAGAGACGAATAGCATACCTACCCTATGACCTTTTCTGTGAGAGTTGGTGGACCAACTCCGGATAGGTCGGCGTCACGCCCGTTTTCACACGGTTTTGAAAGCAAGGGTCAATGAAGAAATAAAAAAGAAATATTGTGAACCAGAAGACGATGCGTTGGAAGACCTACCACTACGTGGATCGATGTCCTGGTGAAGGTTGCAGGAATATTAAGTGGATGCGAGTCACACGAGACCAGTCAATGTGGCGACACTTGGGGATGGCCTATGTCTAGCAGCGGACGTCTTTCGGCTGAAATGATTATTATTATTATTTTTTATTTATTTATTTTTTTGAATGATGATCACGAATTGAAGTGTCTGCTTTGAAAGACAACTTGCCTACAAAGAAAGTGAGATGCGAGACGGTTGACAGAGAAGAAGGGAAGAAAAAAACGTGTTGCGTTGACCTTAAGTAACATGGGAAGGTGATGATGATGCAAGAAAGCGAGATGAAATTGGGATAATAGCAAGAGAATTTTGATGACGTAAATGTACACGCCAGAAGCCAGGGCCTGTACTCATACAAACTGAGCCCCTACAACTCGTGACGACTTATTTAAACAAAAAAAAAGATATATATTATTTCCGCTGACCCAACTGGACAAAACGGTCGTTTCGTTGTCCCCACTAGTCTACCCTACTGGCTGGGTTAACGGGAAGTTTGCAATTTTGTTCCCGCTAACCTCACTGTAGCGTTCCACTGGTGGGGTCAACGGAAAGTCTGCAATGGGTATTCCCGTTGATCCTACTGCCGTACATATAAGAAAAAGATTACACGTTTGAGGCAGGGACAATGACAAGGATAATAGTCTGACAGAGATCAAACATCATGAAGAACTTATTACGAGAAAAAAAATTATAGACTGCTAAGACGACGAATAATAGAGAAGTATGCAAAGAAGACAATATTCTGTGACGCTTCAAATAAATAGGCATAAGGGCAGGACAATGATGATCTATAGTTGACGTCAGTGACGTTGGATATCAATATTAATACCGGTCTATTACTGTCTCACTGCTGGGGAGTGGTGACTTCTCATACACAGAAAGCACCAATTATTTTATAAAATATTTCTATATTGAATAACCAACTAGTCGGACAATAAAATCCGTATACGAAGAAGATAGAAATCGTGATTTTCTCGATAACAACACAGATTCCTTGCGGTATAATACACGATGAACGCTGGCTCCTTGCAAGCGCTGCGCCATTGTGCTCGGCCATTTATTTATTACATACCCCTAGCGGGTGCCGGGAAAGTCATGTTAAGTCGTAAGATTGCAATGCCGGTTCTACAATTTTATCAGTTTCATTCACATTTAAACGGCTTTCTTCAGTTTTTTTCGGTATCCTACACAATTGGCCAATGCTTTCAAAGCGATTAGTATTTTGAAATCAATTTTATCAACTTTAAAGCATGGCTTAAGCTAAAGATTGACCCGAACGGCTTTTATTATTTATCGGTTTCAGTGTTTAATACCAAAGCTTTTTATACAGTTCTTATCACCAAGTTATGGTCATTTTTAAGATGTGGTACAGATTATCGAACTGAAACTTTTTGTAAGGGACCAACATCGAAGTCGTGGTTAGGACTTTCGTGGCATCGAGGAAGTTGTACCGATTCGTGGTCTACACCACATCCTGAAATATGAACGCGCCTTTATGATATACAAACACTAAATATATAGGTAAGTATATATTTTTAATTTAACATTATTTTTTCCCCAAAGTAAACCAAAGCATACTTTGTGCTCATTGCAATTAAGTTTAATTCAGAGAACAAAGCGAATCGTCGTTATTTGAGGTGGACTTGGTTCCGTATACCCAACTGATTAAACTTGGAAAATGTTGATTGTAAAATAGTTGTGCACATATCGATAATATGCATGATGTTTGCAGCAAGAAGGTTTAGTATTTCAATAAGTCTTTTCATATAGAATGCAGTATGCAGTTTTTCCCAATTATGTTGAATTATGTTGCTTCCAGTCTAAACGGATGCAGCTGAATACCAATCTGACCTCCACAACCCAGTTAGTACTGGGTAATGCTCCTTGGTAAGACTGGTTGTCAGACTTTTTGGGCCACTGAACGTGTCCGTGACCTGTAACGTGTTCATGCGTTGAGTTATTCCGTTAAAACCTCCTTAATCTCACGACTTTACTCTTTCTGCTTTGCCTACATCAGATCATACACACACGCCACTTGCAAACACAATTCAATTAATTTTTTTTTTCTGCTCAATGAAACGTGTATTTTTAAAGTGAAACTTTTTTAAGCGTGTTGAGCGACCAATAATTATGTAATTCGCGTGACCGTCATCTAACGCTTCGTAGCACTCGTAGCCGATCCGCAATGGCGTAGCAACAATCAGGCGTACGCGGGGATAACCCGTAGCAGAAATACACCGCGACCTTTTAAGTCGTCTTACAAAAACGGTCCACTAAATGTACCCGACATAAAATACGTCTAGGCGCGATTATTATTTTTATTGTTAAGTAATTAAGATAATAGGTACGAAGAAAAATAAATAATACATTAGAAATATGAAACACCCTGTTAAAAATGTTTACGTATCAAACTGTAGTGTATACCTACTCGTACCTAGCGCACGAGTCGAGGAGATCATTCCATCACCATTTTCAACGAGACAAAACTACCTACGCCTTGCGTCATAATAATGAATATAAAAAATATTTTAAAATTTTTCAAATCTCATAAATACGTATTTTTTTATTATGAACGTTTACTAGTCATTGGATACATGAACTGGACTGCCTTTGTAAGACGACTAAAAAGTCACGGTGTAGATTACTAAGTTTTCACTTTTATCGACAATCCTCAAAGACTGCCCCAAACAAATAGTCAGATTTTTATTAGATTAACTATTGACTAGGAAATAACGGCATTGGGGCCGCTATGTAAAAAAAAAAAAAATAGGAATTCATTCATAATAGAATCCCCCAAGGCATCATCGTTTTGTTGTTAACAATCAACAACAACAGCGGCGGCGGCGGTGCATTTTTAAATTATCAACAAGCAATGCCTTGCCGGATATTAATAGTATCCACTACTCTCGCCAGGGAAATAAGAGGAAAATAACTCTTCTCTATGGTTCGTCTACAATGGTGGGACTTTTATAATAGGATTGCGGTAGGTTGCTTCGTCAACAATTTCAATTTTTTCGTAATATGGAACTTGAAGATAGAACCATAAATTGCTTGTTGCTTGTTCGGCTTTGGTGACAAAAAACGACAGACGACGAATAAGACATTTGTAACATGAACATAATATCATCTGTGGTTTAGTCACATGTGTAAGTAAACGGAACAGAGTATAAGCTTCTTAACAACGTGCAAAATTGTTACCTATTTTGGTAGGGTTGTCACAAATGTGAAGACAAAATTAATAAAATATTTACCTACTTACATTTTTTTACTCTTTGTGATAGTTAAAGTACAATCATCATTAATAAATACCAATTTTTACATTAAAATATTCTAACTTGTCACAAAACAACGTGTGTTGCCCTGACAACCCTGAGATTTTCAACTGGCTTTGACAGCGTAAACCGGCGCTTATGCGACAAGCGGCCAGTGGTCGTGACACGTGGTGCAACCGATTCACGCGGTTGTATTAAGCTTATACTTTGTTCCATTTACTAGCTCATGTGGTTCAGTTCCATGTACTCGTAGGTACGGTTGACCAACCTATTTTATTTACATTTTACAAAGCATTTTTAGGTTTAAAATGTAAACCGAATAGATTGGTCGACCGTACTAGGTCCGAAGGGACCCAAAAAGCCGATTCCCGCCGGCTTCACTTCGGAAACTATGACAAATGACTCAATAGCTCGTCCTAGAAATCGAACCCATGACCTCATGCCTCAGGAGCGTTTGCGACCTCTAACCATCAAGGTACTTGTAACATTTTCAAAATGTGATACGTAGGAAATGATCAAAAGATTTATGTTTCAGAAGCGAGGTGATGAAATGTTATGGTTCGTTTGGCTATGTCATGCATGTCAATAGCGTAGTAAGGAAATTTCGGGTGTATATGGACGTGAATGACACATGCCTTACTTCTCTAAGAAATTATATAGGGCTGTGCTGCAGGCTGACTTCGATAATATCACCGATAATGGGAATAAGACTCACCGCACAACTAAGTGGGGAACAATATTAGAGTGAAAATAGATATTGTGGGTCTTACGTAACAGTAAAAAATGTGTGTACAACAAATAATCAAAAGGCAGCGTTGAGAAAGTTTCTAGGAAAACGATGTGCGTCATTTTTCTGCTCTCGCCAAATGATTGCGTACCTACGAATGAGCCCACCACCAACAATGTGCGAGCAATGCGAGCATGGGCGGCATAAGTTTAATTGCCCTCGATTCTATTTAAGGAAATAAGTAGAGAAATTCTTTATATGTAAAAAGAATTTCTCTACTTATTTCTTTGCCATTCATAGTATCATGTACACGTAGGTGTGTGGGTCTATACAATTATACTACGATTCTTACACCTAAGCTTTGCCCACGTCATTCACGATCACACAGAACTCACACGTGCAAGCGTGTACGGCTTTGTGTAACTTGTCACAAGCATCCTTAAACGAACATATTCCTTTATAAATTTCCTAGTATTCGTTCGCTCACCTTAGGCACCAATTTCAGCCTCAAAGCGACTAACTAGACTGGTTTTCAGCTAGATTCTCGCTATAGAAACGAATAATAGATGAAGGTCTTTCGTCGTCGTTTCAGTAAACGAGATAGATATATTGATATTAATATTGGTGTTCGTTAACTCGAAAATCTGAGTCTACTAGTCATTATCACACACAAATAACTCGTTTATAGGTGGTTTATATTTGCTATTCACTAAGGCCTGAATCTTGTCACGCTGGTGGTCGGTTGCGTACGATCGGTCGTGACGTCAGCGAAAACAAAATACGGCAGTCGCTCGGGCCTGACGTCAGCGTCGCAGTTTGATACTATATACTCGTAGAACAGAATGTATAGTATACTCGAACGACCGCCAGCGCGACAAGAATTCAAGCCAGATGATACACAGGAATATTAATCGCCTTTTACTACTCCCAGCGAGACGTCAGGTGAGGGGGCGATGGTCACAGTATTTATTGTTCGACGTTTAATCCGAAATAAGTAATATCTGTTGGCGAGGCCAGTACTTAATTACCAAGTTTCGCCAGAGGGGTTTGCCGGAAAATACTGAGTGAAAATACGCGCAGCTTATTATTTTAATAATCCTACTGTTGAAAATAATCGTTGTCGAATTTTGTTGTTGTTATTTATTACGTTGTAACAGCTAGATCACATGAGTAAGTCGGATCGGCATAACTTCGCCTCATATTTGTTGGCTAATTCGGATCCAAGAAGATGAGCTACCATGCTCAGGTATAAGTCTTGTGTGAATTGCAGTATGGAGTTTCACGGAAAGAGTCACGAACGAGCAAGGCAGTGCTGATCTTGTGCGAAGGCCTAGGGATTCATTTGTTTTTATGTGGGCAGTTTGGTTAAAAATGATGTAAACGGACCCTTCTCGAAGAAGTCATCCAAGCATTCAGTACATCAATCTCTACGAAAAAACGAACTTTAGTTTTACACTCACTCATAAATGCCTTTTGGCTTCGTGAAGATTCCTTTTACACACTTTATTAAAACTACCGTCATCGATGGTCTGACAAGAATTAACTCTGGTTAACAGGTGTCTATGCAATCTGCTCCTATAGTTTATTTATAGCGATCACGGCTCAACAAGTTATACACTCCAGGTCAAATATAGGTTAGTAGAATTTTTATAGCCAACCGTCGTCGTGAGCCTTCGTTAAATTTAGACTTACAGTTTTACACAGGTACGACGTGAACGTTCAAACATTTATTGTAGTTTTTATTTTTTAGTGTGTTGTACTCTGTTGACGTGTTAGAATAATTTAGCATGGACGTTTGTTTCCGAGTCATGGATTAGTATTGTAATTTGTTTCAATACTAATCCATGACTCAAGTATAAATGTAGTATACATACAGGGTGTAAACCACCTCATCACAAAGCCGTTAACCAAGCATTTTGTACATCAAACTAAGTAACTTTACGCTAAAAATTTTGCTGGGAAAAAGCTTTGTTTTTTGAGGTTATAAATCATGTTTTGTGGTAGAACTCCATGAAACGCACTTAAAACATTGTGCTGATGGCTGGATTGAATAGTACGGGGATCGTAGAAATGTTAACAGTTAAAATCTTACAAAAAAAACTTGTACTTATTTAAAAAAAAAACCTTGTCAAAAAGTTGTAACTTTGACCCCCCATAACTCCGTAACTAGAAGGTTCTCAGGTATGGTGTAGAAAAATATCGCAATAATGGGGAGAACAACTGCCGTTCGGCTTCGTGAATAGGTGTTTCACACCATTTATATACTTATATGCTTCACACAACTGAAATGATCATGCTAAGGTGGTCAGGAGAGGTTACAAGACTAGACAAAGTAAGGAACGACAACATTCGAGGCAGCTTTAAAGTAAAACTACCCGACCCGACAACCCTAGACAGAACGTCATAGCGCAGTACAATTAGGAGAGGCGACCCCACTTAATGTGGGATGGAGCAAAAAAGAAGAAGAAGATATGTTTATATATTTAAGGAACCATCTGGACTCCACGATACAAGCCTTGTTTAGTGTGGCACTAGAGAGCGCTGTGTGTAATGTCCAGCGATTATATGTTGCAAGGATTTAGTATGGTCTTTGTAAAGTGTGTCGTTCCTGTTACAAGAATTTAGTATGGACTTATAAAGTGTGTTTCCTGCCTTATTTTGTAAACAAATATTATTTTCTATCATAATATTGAGGTCTGAGCTTTGAATAAATCAGCCAAAAATAAACCTCTTCGTGAATACAAAATATAATAAGGTGTTATTTTTATTTGAGTACCTACGTAACAAAGTCAATTGAGAAAATTACGGGCACGTGTAGGCTTGAGTTAAGGCCGCTCGAGATGACAGCTCAAATCCTTGCTCTCTTTCCCGCGGCACGTATCATGTCATTCCATCTCGCTCGCACTGTCAAAAACATCCTGTCATGGTGGGCTGCACTGTTGATAGCTAAGAATGCTCACCATTGATCCAATTATATTGTTACTATGTATTGTAAATTGATCCCGAAGCACAACATCAAACTCTACGTGAATATTTTAATGTAATCAATTATATAATTTGATAAAACATACTGCTTTGAATATCCATTTATTTTTTAGAGGTAACGTTGAGATATTTTTTTATCAAGATTTTTTTTTGGTATCGGGTCTTACTGTCTCTATGTAAATATAAACTCTTAGCAGCAGTAAACTTTATTATAATCATATTAATCTCAAAGTGAATGCTGCAGATAGAAAAAAAACGAACTCGAATCACGATTTAAGGTAGAAACTTGTGATGCATCTCTCCACGCGTCGAGACACGGCTCTGCGGACGTTTGTAGCAAATTCATTTTGCATAATCGTTCCGCGCGTGTGGCGGCTGACATCTTCATTTATGGGGTTTTAGATTGTTCGCAGTTAGCGTTCCGGATAAAGCCGGACAAAGTTAGGCTTTTTGATTGCGTGTCCAGCAAAAATAAACGGTGTCCGGCTTTAGTTCAGCTTATTTATTTTTTATTTTTTTATTCTCTCATTATGTTTTCTTTAAACTAGTGTTATAGTCAGAATTTTACCATTTTATTTTTATTATTTTTTATGTATTTTCCTGTCGGGCTAATAAATGTTTTTTCTTTCTTTTTTTCTTAATGTAACATAATAATATTGTAATACCAAATGATTTGAAAAGAGTAACCATGGAATTTCTTGCCGGTTCTTCTCCATGGAATCGACCAACGCGAACCGTGCACCTTTTTTCGACGTTTTATGAGTGCCCATATAGGCCTATGCGAAATAAAAAATATGTATTTTATTTAGAAAACAATAATTCCAACATGAACCTTAACTTTGCCACCAATCATTGTGGACTTACAAACTTAGTGTCCACGAAAGCTATACTATTTAAGTACGCTAAGGTAGCTTGGAATGTTCGCGAATATTACCGAGCAGCACATCAGGGCTCAGACAACTAGCTGCAAAGGGTATTAGGTAGGAAACTTTGCTTGCAGAGTTGCAGGCTAAATTTAATAGGTTTGGAACGGCGAACAGGGTTTAAAGTTCCCAGTAACTGTTATGTAGTTAATAAGTCCCAGCGCACTATGCTCTGGACATGTCTGCAGTCCGTACTGGAATTTAATGTTTAGTGGTCTGCCCATCGTTTTATACGAGTAGAAAACTTATTTGCAAGCAATATACAGTAACTTAATTGTTTATTAAATGTTCCCTTTCTTTCTAATTATCCGTTATGTGTATCACACTTCGAATGTGTTACAGAATGACACTTTGAGTTTATAGACAATTTTTTAACTGTTGTTTTTCAATTAGGTAATCAATTCTTTTGTCTCTGTTTATTTAGATTTTGCGTTCAACATTCAGGAGGAAACAAGGGTCGAGCCTCCATCGTGAACTTTGCGAATTGGAGGTAATGGTTCTAGATGAAAACATCTGATAAGATCAAGCTATTTTAAACACTTCAAATCTTTTATTCATCAACTCAGTTTCATACTGTTACAAAGTGGCTCACTTATAACACCCTTGCACAAGCATAATAAAATATAGTTTCTTGGGAAAATTACCACTTGTCACCTACTTTGTTAGAAATGGAAAAATCAAAACAAAGGAAAGCAAAATAAAACTGTTTTTGTTCCACATCGTCGCATCTATAATTCAGAGTTCTACAAAGATTTAAAACCTTTGAAGACCCCACCATTAAATTGGTCGCGCGGAAAATTCGCGGAGCAGCAGGCATGAGAGAGTGATGGTGGCAGACCAGGAAAAAATGTAGGTAGGAGGCCTATTCCCAGCAGTGCAAGTAGGTGAAATAAAGATGGCGATGATGATGAGTGAGCAGGAAAAGTACTTTTTAAATCCTACTTCCTACTTATATTTTAAATGCGAAAGTTTGTGACTATGGATGTATGAATGTTTGTTATTCTTTCAAACAAAAACTAAACACGTATATCAATTATATTATGCACACAGATAGTTAAACATGGGATACTTTTATCCCGGTAGTAAGATCCCATGGTACAATTATAAAACTTGTAAAATCTATATATATATAAATCAATTGCTGTTGGTTAGTCTCGCTAAAATTCGAGAGCGGTAATAGGTAGCTTTTTCCCTCTTATGTGACGCAAACGAAGTTGCGTGGGTCAGCTAGTAAGAAATAAAATTCGTCGACCCGAGGACCCAGTGGTCCATATTAGCTCTGGATAGTAACAAATGAAAGTCACGGGGCGACACCTTGCCCAGCAGTCCGAACAATATCCCTATCAGTATTTTGTCGCAGAATAATTGTTTTTTTTTAATATTTAATTATATAAAAATATTACAATGTGGCCATTAAAACATAGGTATACAATAACTGGCTTCTACCTGAACTAGGAATAAACCAGTATTTCAGGTCACTCGCTCAAGCTAGAAGAGTCATCTAACAATCTAAATCTTTGTGCCTTGTAGCCTTCAGCGATCGCGGTCGGTGCTGCAACGAAGACAGCTCTAGGAACAGTTAATATAGCTCGTCAAGTGATATCTTGAAGCGTTTATTATTTCTTTCACGTCTTTATCAAGAAAATTCTTTTCAACGGAAAAATGTTCTAATGAATTTTCCTTGAAAATCCCGGCTCGTGGGCTTATTACAAGTTGACAGGAGGAGGAGTTCTTTTAACGCCTTTTTATAGTTTGTTGTTCGTTGAGTTTAATTTATTTTATCGTGTTTATTATTTGTAAGTATGCTTATACTTAGCTTGTTTGCAAAGTAATTATGCTTTCTTTATCTTTATAACAATCAAATTCGTCATTGTTTTATATCTTAACTATTGTTTCTGTACATCGAATCATTTTTTTTTATTTTGTCCCTTTCAACTTCAAGACTATGTTTAGTCACATTTCACTTGTATAAACGGTCGTATTGAGTCGGTACCAACGTGTTCTTTGTGTAGCAGCGAGGTACCACCAAGCTATGCAGTGGTACCAGGAGATTTGATTTACCCGTGTAACCACAGGGATTGGTACATAAGATCAAAAATCATAATCGCAATCAAACGTAATTTTAGAATTAGACCAGTTTCACCGGTTGCGGATAAAGTGTCGGTTAGCCTATTAGGAACTTATCTGCCAGATAAACTAACACTTTTGGTTTCACAGGTGTCGGATAGCGATATCTGGTAGATAAAGTATTAGTTATAACCAGCCTTTAACGTTCATTGTTAACGACACCCCCAAAACGACACCCCTGGGGTGTCGTTAACAATAAGCATTTGTTGACGACACCACCGTAATGTTGGGATAACTTATCGCTTAAGAATTTTTTATCGAGCTAGTATACTCTCAATGGTTAATAAACATATGCAATTGTATCTTTTTATCTCTTTCTCTAATGCACTGGCTGATAACGTTTATGACGTTCAAGAGATAAATTATGTGTCATTTGTGAAGTTAATCAATATATTGTCATTTCTAACATTTTCAATAACTTTCGAAGAAAAGGATAACAATGTCCGAATTCAGATTAATAAATACCAATGGCGGAGTAGCCTTACTTTTAGGCAAGTATAAATATCATAAACATAAAAATTATGCAGATGATGGATCAGTATATTGGAGATGTTCCTCTCACAAAAAGTTGAAATGCCATGGAACAGTTACTACTAAGGTAGGTATGCTATAGATGATGTAGGCCACAATTCGTCAAGGTCAAGCAGTTGAATGGTGACGATTCGTCAAGTCAAGACGAATCGTCACCATTCAACTGCTTGACCAATGAACGATAATTCGAGGGAAAAAAAAACGCTTGACGAATTGACACTTGACGAATTGTGGCCTACATCCTATAGATAGAGGCCACTTCCTACTACATATTTCTTGCTCCTGAAATGAGGAATTGTGTGTTTGCTCTTGTTTCAGGATAAACAAATACATGCATTTGGCAAATTACATACATGTGAGCCAAATGTGCACAAAAATGATGCTCTTAAAATAATGCATGAGCTTAGGGAAACCGTTATAACAAGTGATGAACCCATACCGAAACTTTACAACGATGCAACAAACTCCATCAAAGAGACTGGCTTAGAATTAGTGATACCTATACCCTCATTAAATAATTCAACTAGTTTTTTGTATGGTGCACGGAACAAGAGTTTGGATTTAAAAAAAACGGTATACAAATCTGTCAGTGAAATAGAAATTCCATTGAAATTCCGTGATCAGATTTTAGCAGATTATTGTGACAAGGATGAAAAAGTTCTAGTATTTTGTACTAATAATTGCAGGCAAGCAATAGCAAATGTGACAGAATTTTTTATAGACGGCACTTTTAAAACGTGCCCAACTCCATTTACTCAGATTTTCTCTCTACACGGAGATATTGGCAGCACATTGGATAACACTAATGTTGTACCATTAGTGTTCGCACTAATGACCCACAGGCGGCAGAGTAGTTATTTTAAACTGTTCAGCATGATTAAGTCACAACTTGCTAACTGGAAACCTATTAAAGTACATTCTGATTTTGAAATGGCATCAATGAACGCATTAAAAATGTTATTCCCCAATATTGTCCTGAAAGGTTGTTACTTTCACTGGTGCAAAAACATTAACAAAAAAGCAGATAAATTAGGTCATTCAAAAGTTTATGCAGAAAAAAGAATTATAGGGTTAACAAAGGCGTTAGCGTTGCTGCCTTCACAACATATCATGGAAGGGTGGCAATTTATAAAGGCGTTGTGTGCAGGCAATATAGAAATGTCACAATTTACAAAATACGTGGAAACTTTTTGGTTGAAGAAACATTCGATTGATGTGATTAGCGTATTCGGAGAAAGGCATCGCACCAACAACGTGCTTGAGGGATATCATTCAAAATTGAATAAAAACATAAACGCCAGCAACAAAACATTGTTACGTTTGTTGAATAAAATTATGCCATACCAAGGGTCAGGATCCATTACAAAACAAAGGAAAAAAAAGCAAATCACTAACGACAATATGATCATGGAAATCCAGATAGGATTAGTGTCTGGAAGTCTCTCAGTAGGCCAAGCCTTGGAGCAATTAAGAAACTAAAGATACTTTTCCTTCACAGGGTATCTATCAGTTTATTTTGTTGCCAACTGATAAAATATTATTACCCTCTTTTCCAACTCGACAGATTTTTAAGTCGTCAGATTTTCAACTCGACATGTCATGATATTATAATAAAAGTACATTGTAGAAGAGAAGTTTATTTACAAAAAAAATAAAAAGGGTAAAAATAAAACTTATTTAAAATTTTATTAATCTAATGCGTTACATAGTGTAGATAATATTTTATCCACATTATTATTGCTCTTCAATCCATCTGCTATAATTCGGTCTATTTTCATATTTTTTTCAACTTCCGCTTTTCTTCGTTTCTTAGTAGGATTATGTGATACTAAGAACAGTGAAAATATTAAGAAATAAATGTCTTTGTAAGAAAATATATTATAAGGAAAATAATAATAAAATGTGTATTCAATAATTGTACAATTACCGACAGCCTGAAAAACGACTTAAAAATCTGTCGAGTTGGAAATGAACCTATTATTATTATATTTTACGTTTTGGTTTATTAACATTCGCTCACTTTGCTATGATGAGTGAATAAATAACGAGTAAGCAAAAACTTTTTGGTTTTGGATCCCAAAAAGTTCATACACTTCGTTGAAAAAAGAGAAAATTGTCACTCGTGTCAGGCGATTCTCGAACATTTGCCATTTGGAAAAAATTGTGAAATCGTTGATTTTTGAATAGTCAAAATAATGTCGAAACGATCCAAACATGTGCTTGAAAATAAAAATGCTGATTTTGACGCTTCCTATAGTCAAACCTGGGATACTCAAGATACTCAAATGCTCTATGAGCAATATCACGACGTAAATGTTTGTTCTGTTGATGTTAATCCCTCAACTTCACAAAGGGTTCAGAACAAAAAAGAAGTTGGCATTCAATCTGACAATTATAATTGGGGAAAGGACAACAATGTCAGTACACAAACTCCTGAAATGGCTAATGAAGCAAGCCTGCAAGAAGCAAATCGTAAATTCGGTGAATTGATTGGTCAAGAACTTAACAACGTACCTGTCGTAAAAAGAAGACAGATAATGTTTGAAATAATAAGGATTATTGAGCTTCGATCAAGTTAAATAAAAATATCTTTACAGGTTCTTTTTATTTTATTTATTATTTTGGTATAGGTACGAACATACAGCAGGGTAACAACACTATTTGTTAGTGGTGTCGTCAACAAATGCTTTTTGTTAACGACACCCCAGGGGTGTCGTTTTGGGGGTGTCGTTAACAATGAACGGCCTTTAAGTGGTAGATAGTATTAACTATCAGATAACTAACCGACACTTTATCCGGAACCAGTCTCTAAAAAAGCAAAGTTTATTATAAGTTAACAATAATATGTTTTTTAAAGTGTTGAAATTTTGAATCGTTCAGATTATTTATATGGTTTTGAGATTTGCAATGTTTGCTTACGCAAGTTCCTGAAGTATGAGTTTTTTACCATATTAAAATATCCGAACGGAGTATATTTCATTATTTCGTTTCCAAACGCATTTCTCACATTACATTTTTACTGTCATATTGCCAACCGCAGTTTTGAACTACCCATATCCTTCCTTCCTACTACGCTCCCTTGCGACAGAAAGAGAAGGAATATCGCAGTCGGCGTCCAATGAGGCGCGCTTCTGTGGTGATTTTGACAGGAACCACTCATGATTGAAGATACTTTTTTTACTTTGATCCAATGTTACTGGTATGTCAACGAGCAATAAACCGTAGTCAACCATATCGTAGGCAGGAAAATGAAAATAGGTGAATATATATGTCACCAACCAGCTGTAAGAAGGAAGTTGTTAGAAACAAAAGTCAAGCAAATAGGAGATGACGAAAAGATGATGTAAAAAAGATGATGAATTTAAACAGTGATGATGGCTTGTAGAGGTGTATGGCAGAAGAAGATATGTGCACCGGCCTAGTTAATTGGGATTAGGTTAGGAATTTCCCAATATGCCCATACTTCTACACATAACAAACAAAAAGTATCTATGTATTATATCAACTATTTGTTGTCCAGGAAACAAACCTCAGTGTGTCACTAGATGGCGATGTGTGTAATATCCAGCGATATTTATTGTTTATTTTATTATTTTACTATCATTATCCGATGTTGGTGGTTCGACAAACAAACCGACGAACAGGCCCCTCTAGTGGCTAACTCCTCCTACATAAAGGGTGTGAATATCCCACAACGAAGCCAAAAGGCACTTGTTCTCCCCGTCATAGCGATATTTTTTTGACGTGACAACGTCTTATAATTCGATAGAGCCGGCTGCACGCACGAAAAAACATGACTCATGCGGCGTTACCTCGCTGATCGCTCTGAGGCGTTCGATGTAAGGCTTGAAGTGCAAGCGAGAGCGCGGAACGAGTGACAAAGAAGCACAATCGGCCTTTGCGTTCGGCAGCGTTCGACATCCGTCTCTCTCCTACTTGAGTGAGCGATGCGTCTGCGTGGACAGCTGCTGTACTATAGTACATTTACATGTTTTGATCGAGTATCAAGTGCAGTGAAAAGTGAATGTGGTGTCAAAAAATGCTACCATTCCATCAGTATTTTCTTAAGACGTTGTCACGGTTAACTATCGTCAGTAAACCGACTTTACGGACAACTAGTTTTTTTTGTTCTGGACCATACCTGGGAACCTTCTCGTTATGAAAATATAGGGCTCATAGTTCCGAATATTTCACAAGTTGTTAAAGTGAAACCTTCTTTAGGCGTGATGAGCACTTTTTGGGTAAACATTATTCATGGAACTCGCGTAACCGTCACATACGCTTATCGTAGCACTCGTAGCCGATCCGCTACGGCGTAGCACCACTTGGGCGTACTCGGAGCACAACCCGTAGCAGATATAGATATGTTAGTTTACACTTATATCGGCAGTCCCCTAAGACAGCCATGCATGTTAATATAAGTTTTTAGCATAACTTAGCTTTAAAATTCTCCATGACCCATGTATTTTTTAAACATCCATCAGCACAGTGTTTCGAGAGCGTTACACCTTATAACGTGATTTATCACCCCAATATTGCGTTTATTTACTTGATTAAGGTACATGTTCACCGAAAAGCTAACGGTTTGATTATCTAAAAACTGCTGTTTAAAACACATTTTTGTATGGGAGCATGTCACAGTTACAGCTGTTTTTATATAAACAGATCGTTATTTTTTCGGTGAACATGGACCTAAATGTACAGAATGCTTGATAGATGGCTTCGTGGAGAGTCTGAATTTTAAACAACGAATCAAAATAAACTGACATTTGTAGACTGCTCCACTGTTCGAGTTTCAATTCCCGGGTCACTTTGCCCGACAACGTATTCTTAAGTTTTCAAACAGGAGTTTCTTAGTAGCAATCACAGAGTCTGGATTTGTGGCAATAGGCTCGTCCCCTATTACAGACGAAATGTGGTTGAACTATCAGCTAAACCTCTGTCCGGGGGTTACCGGCGAGATGTTTTTTTTTTTAATACTTTTTCTTGTATGAAGAAGCCATTTCAAATTACCTCATATTCATGAGCAGCTTGTATAGTTCCTTCTGCGGGGACACAGACCTCTGCGCGAGCGGTCGCGCCCCACGGATGACCCCAGTGCGGGGTGGTGGGTGTCACATGACTTCCAATGTTTGACATGCAAAAAAACAAAGTTTTCCTTCAACGTTTCGACAGCTGTTTTGTGGAAATTGCCTACTTTCTAACTTTTTTACTACATCAATTTATGCATTTAAAAACTAACAGCGAAGACTACTAACTTTTTTCTTTAATGATAGATAAACTAAGTTACTTACTTTCAAATTGATTTGAAACAACTTATCGGGAAATTCACAAGTTTTTTTCTTGCCATATTCCATAATGTCATGTATGGGAAATGTCAAGTGTTCGATTCCAAGTTCTTTGCTTATCATTTAAATCAAATGCTACAGAGTATGTAGTCGACAGAGACCAATGCTTGTACGGTCGTGAACCCTATGGCAGTCAACATACACATACGATGTTTGCAAGTACTCCGCTCTTGACGTTTCAGAATAATATCGCGAATAGAGTTGGTGTATGACCTTCTAGGGCGGCCTTTACTTCTTTTCAACCACAACACCTTTAAAATCTACACTAATATTATTAAAGAGGTATTTGTAAGTTTCGTAGGGAACTACAGATCCGATTCCGAAAATTTATTCAATAATGGGAAGCTATTCTCTTCTCAAGTGTCATGCAAAAAACGTCTATTAAGTTTATATTAAAAATGTCTATGGGATAATTTACGACCATAAGGTGAGCGAAGCCATGGGTAATAGCAAGTACTTAATAAAATCAATGTCATTGCACACATTACTTAAAACGTAGTTTTCGAAAAAGTCACTAGCTTTCATTCTGATTCGTCTAAATTAAAGCATTTTTTTAAAACTTCGTTTTAAACTATCAACAGAAACATCGCGATTGTATGACGTTCGGTCTCTGTATGAACACTACTCATTGTTCTTGTCCTCACTCTAGCGAACGTGACAAAGTACGAACATGTAATTACTGCTATTTCACACTAATATTCTACGACAATTATTTCGCTTGAATTCTGAGAAATAAGCACTGTCTTGCTATAGAATAATAACAAAGACGGGAACCAACAGATGTAAGGTCCTTTGTCATTATTATTTTCCGTCGGTCGAATAGTTTTTCAGCACAATATTCAAGATTCTGCAAGACAACTTTTGCAAGCGAAACTGGGTTAAGCCGGGTACAGTTCTTTACTAGTTTTTCGTTCTGATGCGCTGAAAGATATATTCGGGACGCTATTGGTGTACTGACGTTCTCTACTAGTTCAAGAAAATTAAGGTTTCACCCTTGTATAAATCTTTATTTTGACATCCTAAAACTCGTCTCAAAATCTACTTGTCGTTGGATGTCCGCGGCTGTGTCCAAGGTCAAAGGTAAAAAAAAACAGTTTTTACGCATTTATTGCAAATATCATGTTTTTGAGGGTTTTATCCTATTTGTATTTTCATAAGTATTGTAAAGGATTAAATTCTCTACAACTTTAAATTGTAGGTTTTTTTTAAATATTATGAACCATTTTCGAGATAGAGGGCAGAGCGCGAGCAGTGTTTAACTATTTCAGTACCTACTGTACCAGTTTGTCGAACTCAGACAAAACATGCGCCAGCAGTGAGAAGACACGACATTCACCGACATTTAGTTCACAAGAAAGTCTTCCCTGTTCCAGCGCCCCACGCTTTTACAATCAAATATTATAATTAAAAGCACATACTTTACACTTCAGCCCAGAAATAGAACCAACATAAACGATCCATATATTTTTTTTGGTTTTTACGTGCATTTATAAAAGCGTGTTTTTTCTAGTATTTATAAACGATTAATTTATTAATAGTTAATATTTTATGTAGTGGCAAAAAGAATATTCCCTTGTTTGGCAAAGCCTTAGTATGTAGTAAGTAAGTGAGTATATAATTTAACATGAATAACAGCGATATCAGTGGGGGCACTGATGTCGACCTTCCAAACTCCAGGCCGTACTTTGAAATTCATAATGGATAAACTCGAAGACTTAGCTAACTTACGTATCGTCACTTAAGTATAAGGAAGTTAGCGAACCGACACTAGCCAAGCTTACAATCGAGTTACTACCGAGCTCCGTGCGGGCAGCCGCATCCCAATCGATATACACCAATCACTGCACAGCACTCTAAAGCACAAACATTTACATGTTCTAATTGTGATTGCCTGTAAGTGGGGCATTTGTGTATACAAAATGGCTGCTTGTGCTGCTTATGCGAAAATAGGTTAACGTTAGGTTAACAGCTTTTGGTGAAAGACCGATTTTGAGGTGAAAAAGTCGTTGTAGACCTTTATTTATTTATTTATTTATTTATTGATATTTTAATTTATGTAATGATTTGCAAGCCGTAAGGTAGACTGTAGTTGATCTCAACAATTATGTACAACATTTTATACCTGTACCTACATTCAAAGTAAATAAAGATCTGATTCTGATTCTAATACTAAAACCTTGCACTGACCTGCAAACTGCAGAAAACGTAAGAAAATTATTGAATTTCCCCGTAATACAGAATCGTGTACAGCTAAGGTCCGCTAACGACGGGTAATCTACCGCCATGGATAGCAACACCGAGTGCTAGAGATATTACCTCTGTACAGTGAGTTACTAGGTATGTGCGCCCAGTTAGCGTGGTGCTTCAAAACATTCAGGTGGGTAGTTCGATATCTTTACTAATTGGAAGCGGATATGCGTTTGTGGAAGCCGAATATTTGGGTTTTTAGTTTTTGACTCGCGCCAGTCGAAAAGTTAGTTTATTTTTCTCTTTTTTCTCCGTGTTAATTTTGACCTCATTTTCACTATTAAAAATCCAAAAACTTTCGTCGGCGCCATTTTTGATTTTGATTTTGACTTCATCTTCATTCATCAAAAGTAAGATCAGAAATGCAAAAGAGAAAAAAAAACAGAAATCTACAAAATAAAAAAATCTAGTTGGTATCAAATACGATATCGACAATTACTCATTCTATCTCGTTCTACTATACATAATTTATTTATTTATTTATTTAAACAACACATACAACTATTATTACAGGTTTAGGTACCTAATACAATAGAGCAGTTATATTTAAAGTTAAATTATTTATGTTTTGAATAAATTAATTAATTTGACAAACTAAAGTAATTGCGCAAAATGCGGCCCCTGTGAATTCGCTCAGTGTACAATTGAAGCAATCAATCTGTTGTGACACCATATTGAGTGCACGCAGCGCGCGCGTCAGCGGCGCGTGCTGCAGCAAGTTGGTGCGAGCGGGCGGCACCCACAGGAGCGGCGGCTGCCATACTTTCTTTTTCTGCTCCTGCCGTAAGTCCATAATCTTCGGCTTACCTAGGTCCCTACAAAACGGTAAGTACTGTGAGCCGCGAAGTCACGTGTGCTATTAACTTGTGTACGGCCTATACTATTAACTTGCACTGCTGCAAAAGGTCTCTCCTGCTGCTGTTATTCGTGAACGAATGAACAACTACAATGCAAAACTTCATCCCCCCTTTACCCCTTTGTGGGTTTAAATAAAAAAAACTAACGACTTACTAACTTTGATACTTTTGGTGACTCAAAAAATAAAAACTTTAATTAGAAACAAAATGTTGCTCTTTCTTCACCCCTCAAGGGTTGAAATTCTAATAAAGCCGTTGCGTCAGCTTCCAATCATAAGCCCAGATAACAAATTTTGTACTTTTTACGTCGAAAATTAAGGATTTTTCACATACAATTTCATCCCCTTTATAAGCCTTCGGGGTGGAGTTATCAAAAACGCTGAAACACGCATAAATTAATTTTCAATCGTCAGCCTAAACACAAAATTAGAAGATCCTAACTTTAAAACTGACGGACTTTCATATAAGCTTCCATCCCCTATTTTATCCCCTTGGGGGTAGAATTGATCAAAATCCTTTCTTAGCGGATGCCTACGTCATAACATCTACCTGCATGCCAAATTTCAGCCCGATCCGTCCAGTGGTTCGGGCTGTGCGTTGATAGATCACTATGTCAGTCAGTCAGTCACCTTTGAATTATATATATTTAGATATTCGGTCAATCATTTGTTATTACTGGCTCCTCCACGTGAGGTAAGCGATGGGTTAAATCATTAAGCGCTCTCCTGTTCACATTAAATCAAATAATTTATTCACATATTCGCATCACGACATTATTCACGCGAAATAAAATAAACACGCGCTTATTAGCGTGACGTGTCACTTGAGTCGCGTTGACCGGTCTCAAAACAATTCGGGTGGATTCTGACTAGCATATTTTAGGTGCGTATAAGCTCGTATAAGCGCGAGTCGCGAGATAAGTGGTTACCAATGTCGTCATTAATTCTTAGCCCCTTCGTACACAAGGCTACAAAAACCTTCGATACTCGACGATTTTAGCCTCCAAGCGACTGCCGCCATACAAATCCATTGAAGTTCGTACACGAGTCGCGTCGCCGACATTATGGATTTGTATGGCGGTAGTCGCTTGGAGACTAAAATCGATTCGTCGAGTATCGAAGATTTTTGTAGCCTTGTGTAGGAAGGGGCTAACAGCTCTAATTTCATACGCGCAACAAAATACGCCAGTCTGAGACCGCTCTAAATATTTTCTTAATTACAATATTTGTTAAGACGGACACTTTCTTTAAAAACTTTCACTTTCTGCAATTACAAACTTTATAACTGCTTGAGAAGTAAGTAAATGAATGGACGAAGGACTTTCCTGGCTCGTAACGGGCGAGCATCTTGAGGTGCCAACATCCCGAGTGGACCCTTCCGAGAATTATTCATTTCATTCCACGAACACGAGAAAAGGAGATTTAAGAGAAACAATAATGGCTGAGAGCACGCTTGGCGTAGTGGCTGAGCGATTGACCGCGGCGCTGCGTATCTCGGGTTTGATCCCCGTAACAAATATTTTTATGGCCTACAGATAGTTGTTCTAGGTCTGGCTATTTGTGTTGTAAACGCAGCCTTGATACAGGAGACCCTATTGAGGGGTAACGTTTTTTGAAAAAAAAATAGTTTAATTAAAAAAGAAAAACTAAATAGCAATCACAACATCAAATGCATAAAACACACGACATTTTGACAGCATTACTTAGGATTCTGATCGTAATCCATAACGCGACTGCTTTATTAATAAAACCGTCTGTATGCAAGAAATTACCGATCGCGTGTTGAGAAGGCCCACTGCATTATGGCCGCATGTTCACAGAAAACCTGACAAACGGACTGACTGCTTGTTTCATTGTAAATTGCTGAAGTGTGCCGCGAACAACCCCTTCGATAACCGACTGGGGTTTACACAGATGGTTCTAAATAATACCCCTATCGAAGCGTGAATATACATAGGCTTTTGCTGATGAATAAAATACCGGTTCTTTGGTAACAACGCGACGATGTGGGAAAATTGTGGGGTGGTATACATTGAATGAATACTTCATTTTGTTTCAATCCACTGATATTTCAGATTTAAAATAATCTCCAAGCACAAATGCACTTTAGACATCATCGTTTATTTGCGAAAATCATTGTTGATTTTTAATAAAATCTGTTACAATCATAAAAGTTCTTGCCCCACAGCGCCGCTGCACGCTGTGGTGAATATTTTTACACGGCAAAAAACGCACGCCAACGGAGAATACACGCGGGAAAAGTTTATCCGCAGTAACGAGGTCGGAATGAGGATGGATAGAAGATCCTAACTGAACTGAATTGTACAAATAGTTATCTAGGGCTGCACCAACACGATATGCACTGGAGTGCAAGTAACTAAGGCGTTCCTACAAGTTCTCTAATAAAGGTTCAAGTTAAACTACAGCTACACACGTGACGTCTCAGTTTTATTAGAGTACTAGCTGACCCACGCAACTTCGTCTGCGTCACTTAAGAGAGAAAAACGAAATGAAAAATATCCTCGTTTTTGCAATATTTATCATTCCTGCTCCGCTCCTAATAATCGTAGCGTGGTGTTATATAGCCTAAAGCCTTCCTCGATAAATGAACTATCCAACACAAAAATAACTTTTCAATTCGAGCCAGTAGTTCTTGAGATTGGCGCGTTCAACCAAACAAACAAACTCTTCTGCTTTTGGTTTAGTCCCATCTCGGCACCTTCCCATCTCGGCACCCATGAATTAATTTATCATTTTTACGAAAAATTCCCATCTCGGCACTCCGGCATTAGTCGTTGCTAAGTACACAGTCATCAAAAATGGATACACTGTATCAGTATAGTGAGTGAATCAAATTGACTCAAAACTAAAAAATGTAAAAAAGGTACCTATAAAATAAGTTTAATTTTATTTTTTTTGTGTTTAGTGGACAAAGTAAAATATATTTTTATGGGATTTAAAAAAAATACGCAAGTGATAAGTAAGCAAGTAAGTGTCATATTTTATCTCTTTCGCTTCGGTTAAGACAGTCAAACCAAAGTAAACCTAACGACTGCTCTTTATGGTTCATTTTTGTGTGATACTAAATTAGAAGTGCTCAGTCCAGATAGTATAATAAGACAATTGCGCAAACTAACAAAAGAAAGAGCGAGATAGAGACAATTAGCAATGCATTCCTATTTCCAAGAAAAAAGAAAAATACGTAGTCCCATGCCGAAATCAACCAATTTGTAGCAAATTATGAAAATGGTTCGATAAATTTAAAAAGCTGCATGGAACAACTGTCTGCAATAATTTCCATATTTGTTTCGTGGACGACGGCAAAGTAACTGTGATTTTATTTATTTTTGATAGGTAATGTTTAAAATTATTGCTATTATTGTAAGAAAATTATGTACAATGTTGATTTCTCTGTGATATAGAAGATTAAAAAAATAGTCTATTTACAACTGTTGATTAGTGTAATATTTTTATTAGTTTGTTTTTTGTATGAAGAGTAACAATTTGCTGTGATTTTATTATTTCAGATATTTTTAAGACGATTTTTTTTATATTTCCAATTTTTACCTATTATGTAGGTATGAAAATATACAATTCCGATTTATGTGATAATTAAGACTGAAAATGAATGTACAGTGAGTTATAGCAATTAGCTGACCCCCTCTGCAATTATTTTATTTATTTGAGCGAAGTAAATAAAATATAAAAGAATTGCAAAGGGGGGTCAGTTAATTGCTATGACTGTACAGTGAACGCGTAATCAAGCCTACTCGTATCATTTAGTACTGGTATGAAAGTCCTCAAAGTATGGACGCCCTTTTGCCTACGTCCCGGCTATACTGATTAAACGTTAATTGTACATAATAACTGTTGATTTTTGTAATATGTTTTTTAATAATTGCTGGAAAGATTTTAAAACAATTATTCCTACGAACCGTGAATTTTTCATATATTTTAAAATTTGTTATGTTACTGCCAAGGCAGAGATCCTCTAAAAAGCGATTCAAGGGCTTGTCTGTGAAAATAGTGATTTAAAAAGAAACAAAAATTATTTAATAAATAATAAAGTTGATTTACTTACTATACTGATACTGTGTTTCCGTTTCTTTTTGTGTACCTTAAAATGATTTATGAGAGGGTGCCGAAATGGGAATTTTTCGTAGACAAGATAAATAAATTCATGGGTGCCGAGATGGGAAGTTGCCGAGATGGGAATAAACCCTGCTTTTTAACATTAGTATGGATATAAATATTAACATTAACACTAAGAACAGGATATTAATCGGTTTACTGTTCCCGATATTTGTTTAATGAAAATGTTGTTTAGTGCCCATGTCAGTTTAAAAACTTAAATAAATAAATATTGTATTGCATTTTATTACTAAGAGGACGGCTGAATCAGGCACGCTGCTACAACCCCAAATAAATTGGGAGTCCAAGAGTTGGACTAGTGTGTGTGAACGACGAGGTTTTGTAAGTAATGTCAGTGAATGCTGTTCGATTGCTGCTCGCAATTTTTTTTGTTTAATTAATATGAAACCTAGTTTTTTTTGCAATTACTAATATTGCAAGTACACTTGCATATATAATTTGATAAATTTTACAAAGTAAAACTGGCACTGCAAATAACCGTAAAGTAATAAAAAATGTTTTATACATGGTAATTCTATTTGTAAGCGCGTGCTCAAAGGCTGTGCCGCTCATTTGAGAGATTGAAGAGCTCTGGAAAAAAGGGTCGCTTCAGGCACTGACATTAAAACCCGTTCGTGTAATAAAATACGATGCAATTTCTTAGTGTTTGTTCTTTTCAACTTTTCAACGGTTAACTTAAACGTTTCTAGGAATGCTTTTCATTTCTTAGATTGTGCTTGAAGCTCCTGAGGGACCCAGTTATATGTTTTTGAAAATAAAATCGTATTATTTTCTACGAAGAGATAGCTCGTGCCCTTGGGAAACGCTGGGAAGCCAGCTTCTACGTAGTTTTTGCTATGATCGTTTGTGCAAAGAATCTCCGTCGATTCATTGCACGAAAAAGATTGTTTATCTTTTATACTTAATCTCCTCATTATTCATGCTAACTCGTACACATCCCGCGAAGAACTTATCCGCACGAGTGAGTTATACAATAAAACATAGGTAATTGTTATCTTTCTGACACGCTACTTAAGAGGGCTATCATATTTTTTCTTATATTTGAGTATTTGTAGAGTCTGAGCAATAAATCTCTCAAGAGAAATAATTAAACTTTCTCGGAAACATTTTTTTTAATTATGTGGCCATGTCTAAACTATAATCACACATCGAAACTGAGTTTCATAATCAGATTCGATGTGTGATTGCAAAAAGTTAGATTTTTCCCTCGTTAATTTGGCGGTTAAAAACAGTAAACAACACATAAAATTACGTAAATGCACCGAAAATGCTTCCTTATTACTAAGCTCGGTTCGCTCGCTCCAGCATGCTAGGTTATCTAAGTAAAATATCTGTCGCCGCCTGCGGTAAATATTTTGACAACGACCACCGGCGAACAAATTGTCACCCAGCACCGGTAGCAGAGACACTCCTTAGCCAAATTAAGGCTTAAGGACCGCAGGGGGGAATTCTAGACCTCTTGTTTTTTTACATTCCAGTTTTCCCCCACGGGGGAATTTTCAGGAGGGATTTGTGGAACAAGATTTTTTCCGATTCCATTTTTCCCCCCTTAGAGAGATTATCAGGGGGGAATTGTAGACTTTTCTTTTTAGATTTCACTTTTCCCCCTCAGGGGGACTTTTAGGGGAGATTTCAGGAATAAGAACCTTTTTGTAAGGCTTATTCCACTATTCCCCCTTAAGAGAATCCCCCTAAGAGGGGAAAACTCAACCCTAATGTAAGAATAATCCAGTTTTTGTTTTGATAAGTTTAGTTTTAAAATTTCTAAACTGCAAATGAAAATTTAAATGAGTAACGGATTCTAAACGCATGTAATTTACTTTCCTATGACTTATTAGCATAGCCCTGACAAGCTAGGTGCATGGAGTATTCCCTAGTTTTACAGACAGTTATATATAGAATATTGGGTCGCAGCAAAATTAAAAGTTTTATATTGCCGGGTTAGAGAAAAAGCCAAATTTTCACTTTTCAGGAATTAAAATACCGATTCGAATGGTATTTAAAGTGAAAAACTGCAAAAAACACGATAGTTGGTTTTGCCTTTAACCCGGCGATATAATATTTCGTTCTTGTATTTTTATTTCGAATTTTATTATTCTAACAACTATTTACATGAATGAAAAAATATTTCACAAAAGCAAAATTCAATTCATTTCATATTCACATTTTTTTATTTTACTTATCAAACAGTGGAATTATTTTGAACGAATGTTGTTTGTTCGGGGTATTTATTTCAAACGAAAAAGTAAAATGAATGTGATGCTATCCAAATTATGATAAAAATTAGAATATCGTGATTGTTTTTGTGTCATCAGAATTTACCCGCATTGATTTTTTGAACGTTATGTTGTAATGTAGGTATAGGAGATTGCATGCATTTCGTCAAAGGTATGAATTGTAAGCATAAGAACTGTAACTAGATAAAATGTTTTTCTTGATAATAAGTTTTATATTAAATAAACAATATGAGGATAAAAAATATTTGATTTGTTATTCTATGATATCGTAGCATAAAAAAATATTTGTAATAAAAATCAATGATTTAAAATTATTTAAAGTTAGTTTGAGATCATTTTTATGTGAAACGAAATTGTATAAAACTGGTACTTGGAGTGTCTACCGGCAGGCACGTTTTCAGCCGAAGTCTAATAAAAAAAGTACGGTTGAACCAAAAACAGGCTTATTCCACTAATCCCCCGTAAGAGAATCCTCCTTAGGGGGGAAAACTGGGCCATAATGTAAGAATAATCCAGAAAGTCCCCTTTTTATTTTGAGTTATTCCTCTATTCCCTGAGTGAATCTTCCTCAAAACCTTAAACATAATAGCCTCCATTTGAAATTAATGCCTTTTATTGCATCTCATTTAATTAGTAGCGTGAATAATCGCGATAAGTAGCAACAATGAGTGTGAAAACTGACGCCTAATAATTACACAAACGCAGTATCATTCAGTTGCGCCGAGCGTGAAGCATTCTCGACAGCGTAAACAATGGCAACTGAAGCGCTATTGAACGGGAATAAACAATAAAGCGATTATATTTATCAACGATATACGGTTGCAATAGCGACATAACTTTCTACATTGTTGAGCTATTATCACAGTTAAATGTTTGTTCAAAAACGAAATGAAAAAAAAATCGGATATGTTTATTAATCAATAGAAACAAAAGCGGCCAAGTGCGAGTCGGACTCGCCCATGAAGGGTTCCGTAACAGCAAGTAACATAGTATAAAAGTTCTTGCAGTTCGTTGTTAATGAAAGGTAAATTGCGGTTTACGATTTTAGACGTATTAAAAAAAACTACTTACTAGATCTCGTTCAAACCAATTTTCGGTGGTAGTTTATATGGTAATGTACATAATATATTTTTTTAGTTTTATCATTCTCTTATTTTAGAAGTTACAGGGGGGGGGGACACATTTTACCACTTTGGAAATGTGTCTCGCGCACACTATACAGTTTAGAAAAAAAAAATTAGAGACCATCAAATCCTACCTAGGTCTACCTAGGTCTTCAAATCATTTTTGAAGACCTAGGTACATCCTAGGTACCTTCATAGGTACCCCGAACGCATGGGTGTGACGAAAAAATAATCGAGTTTTAGTTCTATGTATGGAGACCCCCAAACTTTATTGTTTTTTTTCTATATTTGTGTAAAAATCTTGATGCGGTTCACAGAATACATCTACATACCAAGTTTGAACAGCATAGTTCTTATAGTTTCGGAAAAAAAGTTGCTGTGATATACGGACGGACCGACAGATAAACAGACAGACATGACGAATCTATAAGCGTTCCGTTTTTTGAAATTTGGCAACGGAACCCTAAAAAACAGTTGTGTCAACTAAACTAATATAAATTAGAGGAAATATTGTTTTTTTTTGTTTCTTCGTTACGATTTAACTCAAAAACTGAACAACCGATTTTATTTATTTTCTTCACAATTAGAAAGCTAATTTTTTCAAATAAAATGCTGGCTTTAAATTTAATTGATATCACGCAAATTAGCCGAGGTATCACAACTTTAGTGGTATCACAAATTAGCCGAGGTATCACAATTTCAGCAGTATCACAAATTAGCCGAGGTATCACAATTTTAGCGGTACCACAAATATAGTCACGACGACAATATGAAAAAAATGCAAATCTGTTTAGTCCGTCAGTCAATCAATTGCAAATCTATCAGTTAGAGTATTGGAAAATAATGGACACGTATGTTTTGTTTTCGTAAATCAATGAATATGGACTAAGATAAAACGCATCAAAATTCGGGAGTTGGGATCTCGTGACTCAGAACTCGCTCAAAATTATACCTAGGCGTGACGTATTGAGAATTTTAAAAGTTTCGTATCTTCGTCAATTTTGGTTTATATAAGAAAAGAAAAATATGTATCTAACTGAGGATTAATTATTATTGTTTGTCGTCTACCCTATTATTTATTATCAATCAATCAAATATGAAAACAACACGACCACGACAACACAGTCAAATATGAAAAGCACCTTGGTTTTACACTCCGTAATAGAAATGTATCTACGAGTATATCTATGTAGTATGTTTGAATCTGTTTGAAGCTAGCACTTGTGTTAATTTATTGGTAAAAAAAAACTGGTGTGTAACATATAGTTCAAGCTAACGTGCTGAATGAACAGTTTAAACACAAACACAGTTCCACCTTTAAATATAAACGATAAAACTCGTGCAAAAACAGATGGAAAAATATTTTAAAGCGAGATTCTTTAATTATTATATTAATTGAGTAAATACCAAAATAACTTTCATCAATATTTACCACGTTTTCATCAGGCAGAGCTTTCTTTTCACTCCGTATTTGCGAGTGGTGAGTAAATATTTATTTACTGCAGTAAAATTCGGATCCATTTTGAAATTTTTCGAGCAAAAATTGGATGGAAATGCATATTAAATGTTTTCATTAGTAGAATATGGTACTTATTATTTAGCATCATTTAAAATGTTCAAAGCGAATATAATTGTTGACACTGCATTTCGACATGAATAAATTGGCATATTTGTATTTTATAAGCTTTCATTTCACTTGTTTTACAGTTGGTTGGGCTTACGTTACGCCCCAGTTGGTGCAATGAGTATTTACTTTTGATAAAGTTTAAAATAATAAACATAATATTAATATGTAACAAGTTGTGGGAATTTTCCATATTTATCTCTCTTAACTTTATATATTTTATTATGTGTATATATGTATTTATTATTACTACATGTTTTGGTTATAAATATTTTCTAGATTTTTTTTCTGTTATTGCACCTCCTACGTGTATTGTCTCTGCATCATCATAAGGTGGCCTGGTAGAAAATGCCCAAGGCACTATACTCGTAATTTGTACAGTTTTTACTTGTGCATAAAGGTAAAAAACATAGATAGACTATCAAAGTGGCCATCTTAAAGGTGACTTGGTCAGAATACAGAATGTATGTGGAGGGGGTGACCCGGCTTCTGCAGTGCAGCATTGCAGAAGCCCAAATGCTGAGGTGATACAGTTTACTTAGATTTCCTCATTCGATTTTGAACTTAACCATCAACATTATATTGTTTAACATCATATAGAGTTTGATAGTTTGACTGTAACTTGATGCGCAGTCTGGCGACTATACATACATACATTGTTGAGCGAGGAAAGAAATGTTTTAGGAAGATTGTTGTATTACGGCTGGCGTCATGGAGGCGCCCCGGACACTGATACAAAATAAGATAACCATACTAATTAGACTTTGATAACAAGCCAAAAGCTTTATCGTGCTATCGAATCCCGGTAGGAGCAAATGGTTGTTGTGATGAGCATGGTCATTTGTTTCCGAGTCATGGATGTTTATAGTTATAATAAGTATGTATTTACAAACAAAAAAGTATAAATGTCACCGTAAAATTGTCAAATACGTTATATTGTAATATCTCTAGCGATATTGTAAACTCTCGAATTATTGTCAAACGAACATACTGCTTACCTGTTTTTAATATTTCTATGCTGCTTACAATGAAACACATTATTTTTCATGAAATGGATGCGATGGTAGTCAACTCACGCGGTGTGGAGGGAAGGAGAGTCCCCCTTGCCATGTAGTATGACTCTCATGAAAAGATACTGTACCATTTCTGAGAAATTCCGATTAATATAACCTAACCTTAAAACACTTTATATTCCCCTAAAAAGCGTAGTCGACGGAGCCCCTAAGGTTTAAGTCAACCTAACTAACCTAACGGGGGGGTGCCCTTAGTCCCGATTATGGGGGCAGAGATTCAGTTGACAATCATTGGAGAGATTACAATATCGCTAGAGATAAACACGATATATTGTAATATAACGTTATGTGTTCGAAACCGCGTCCGCTATTGGTTTCTATCTGACAACCAGTCTCAAAGGGTATCATTTTACCCAGTACTAACTAGGGTGTGGAGGTCAGATAGACAGTCGCTCCATATTCAGCTACATCAGGTTAGACTGGAAGCCGACCCCAACATAGTTAAGAAAAAGCAGGCAGATCACAGAAATATCTTTATTATATCTATGAGGCAGATGATGGTAAGCTAGTAGTAGTATAGGATTTAATTAGTTTTATTTTCGATACAAAATGCTTTCGAAATTACGTTATGTTAACGCTTTCGTGATAGGGCGTCGGTTTTTAATGTGTTTTTACTCGGCTTCTAGAAAGCTCCAGTTTGCATGTTACAAATTTAAATTGAAAAGCCGAAGCAGGTTCTCGGTAAATCGATTTGCATGTCACACATCCAATTGAACATTCTCGATATACACCGATTTTAAAAGGGAAATTGTAAGGTTACTTTGAATAAAGCATGTTGATTAGTTTTTACTTTAAAGGTTAGTTGTCAATTACTCGAGTTAAATTAAAGCGATGCACTCGCACGCCATGGTACGCTGTCACTCAGAGCGAGTTTCCAGAAAAAAAAACCAATTTAAAATAAACCCAGAACCTTCTGCAGCACTTGGCCTTGACGCGGGGTTGTGTTTCCGAGAATGTCAGCCAATATGGATAAAAGTGATAAGAAACACCATAGTTGCCAAAAATTGAAACACACATTTATAAATACGCACTTGTTTAATCATCCTGTATATAGCAGGGTCGATGGCTTCATTTACCTGGACTCTAACATATACAACACGGAGTCATGCGAAAAAGAAATTCGTAGACGCATAGGTATGGCAAAGAATGCTATGTCTCAGCTTCAAAAAATATGGAGAGATCGCAACATTTCGCTAAATACCAAAGTGAAATTGGTGAACACGCTGGTCTTTTCGATTTTCGGATACGGAGCAAAAGTTTTGACCTTGAGAAAGGCCGACCGGGCTCGTATAGACACCTTCGAGATGTGTTGCTGGAGGAAGCCTGGACGGCTCAAAATAAAGACCACACTCTCTACGACCTGTCTCCGCAGAGTTTTGAAACTTTTCGGCCTTAAAGCGAGAAAAGATAGTAATAACCTCGAACAAGTGATGGTTACCGGCAAGATGAATGGTAAACGGCCAAAAGATCGCAGCCCTTTTGCGCTGATTCGACCAGATAAGCTCTTCTCGAAACGAAGTTTCATGATGCGCTTCACTTGGCCAAGGATAGACGGACATGGCGAAATATCGTCAGGGAAAAAATGATTTCAAGGGAGCACGACCCTCAGTAATGAGAAGCATCTTTCTTTCTTTCTTTCTTTCTTTCTTAGAAGCATGACTTGAGGAGGAGGATATAGCAGGCATAGAACCTCTACATTAAAATACCTACCCTTTGCAGCACTGCATTATTTAGAATAATAATTAATTAACTCATTTAATACGACAGGTTAAGCCATTAAAATAGCAATCAACCGGTACAAACGACCGATTAAATTACTGGAACGCAATTAATTATTATTAATTTTAACCCGAACAGTGTACTGACCGAACGCAAAACCAAGTTGAGTATAGTGATATCTTCAAAGGAAAATATAGCATGACATTTTCGTTCTCGGCATATCGTCAGTATTCACAGTGACAGAGACGTTATAGGTACAGTCAGCAAAAGAGTTAGGCATGCAGCCTAGCAATCTTCTTACGACTATTATAAATGTAAAAGTCTGTAAAGATAGATTTTTGTTATTCTTTGACGGAGAAACAGTAGTTTGGATGAAATTGTTAATAGATTGATTATAACCATATGTATAATAAAGAAGGAGATATGCCCATTAGACGAAAATGTATCGGAACCCTGTGTTTCCACTTTATCCCTACCACACGGCAACTACTACACATGCAGTTCCGTAAAAGCAATAGATACGCAGTCGCGCACACACCCGCATTTCTTAAATCAGAACGTAGTACACAATCAATTATAAACCTTATGCCATAAAACACATCGTGTATTTACCAAGCACCGTACAACATTCCCACTCAAAAACATCGGTACACAAGCACATCACTAACTCGCCGTAAGAATAAGCGGCCGCACCGCGCGACGCATGTGCTTCGCGTAAATCGTTTGGTGATTTGTACATTGCTTGTCCAGTCACTTAGCGAAAAACTTAGGTAATGATTGAGGACCAATGTATTTATTGCAAAATAGTATAGCCATTTGCTTATGATTGGCAAAAGAGGTCAGGGTAGAGGGGTATTGTGCCTGTCGCGCGGACAACAACACGCCCCCTTGACTTGTTTTTTTTTTATATTTCTATGATTATAACCCTTTTCTATTTATAATAGTAGGAAGAAGATTGCTAGCCTGTCAAACCTAACTGTTATGCTGACTGTACATCGGCTTTGACCCGATGGGGTCAAAGCCGATGTACAGTCAGCATACCTGCCTGCCTGCTGGTGATGACCTGCCTGGCCTTTTCCCAACTATGTTGGGGTCGGCTTCCTGTCTAACCAGATGCAGCTGAATACCAGAATTTTACTAGTATGCGGTTAGATCGATCGCCGTAAACTAGTTAGTACTGGCTAATACGATAGTACTTGGTAAGACTGGTTGTCAGACATTTCGGGCCACTGACTACCTGTAATGCCTGCCAAAGATGGGCGAACAACAGTTTATTGCGCTAACCGAGGCACAGAGGAAACTGGGTATGTAAGGGTGGTCACCCATCCACAGGCCAACCTCGGCAAGCCCGGCTTAACCTAAATAACGAACCAAGTGGTTGTTATTATTTAGCCACGAGCTCCTTTATCTGCTTTTACTTATCTGATCAAATTATTAAAGTGAAACTTTTATTGCATCATCTCATACTTTTTCGTCTGTGTGTCGCATGTCGCGTGACGGTCGGCCCCGGAGTAGGGATAAAGCGAAAGGCGCTCGTAAGAGCAGCCAAGGCCAATATACCGGCCGGCGCCTATAGTTCGCAGCAGGTGACCGTGTAGTGTAAAAAATTTGAAAATTTTTAGTTAATTGTCTATAATGTGAAAAAAAGTTTCACTTTTAACGTGGTTTTATTCTGCGAAACGTAAATAAAACAGGGCTGCTTGAACTCATTTCCTCACGTTTGAGACCTGTGACTCGTTGTGAAAGTTCGTGGTACGCAGATTTCAACGAGTAAACTTGTTTTATGTTGCATGATGCAGGAAATGAGCTTAGTATTTTAGCTCAGATTTCTTATTCCTGGAAAGCAAACTAAGCTTGGAGATAGCAAAGCATTTCTTGCTTAAATATACTTCAAGAATAAATCCAATTCACTTAAACCTTTTGTTTGTTGAAACGTTTAAAGGGGGGTTAAGTTATATCACTGGGCAGACAGCATTTTAGCCATCGCGGAAATCTACACTAATATTATAAAGCTGAAGAGTTTTTTTTTGTTTGTTTGTTTATTTGAACGCGCTAATCTCAGGAACTACTGATTGAAATTGAAACAATATTTTATGTTGGATAGTACATTTATCGAGGAAGGTTATAAGCTATATAACATCACGCTACAACCAATAGAAGCAGAGCATATATAAAAATTGTTTAAAAAACGAGGAATATTTGCCTGTTACTTTTGTGTTTGATAGCTCAGAACTTTTTTTTACTTTTTCGAAAGCTACTTTCCGTGTGGTCCCATTTCAATTTGGTTAAGATCGAATGCTGATCTTCGGAGATATTAATGGAACTCTTAAAAATTTCACAAAAAAATGGAAAAATAACTTGAGCTTCAGAAGTCGGTGACAAAAAACTAAATCAGTCAAACAAAGGTCATTGTCTCTTTTATGTGACGCAGGCAGCGTGGGTCAGCTAGTATCCTATATGAGGGTGGCACAAGAGCGTGGAGCTTGGCATAAGCAACGAGAGGCTTATACCCACCAGTGGGTGAAGTAGGGTTGTGGATGATGATGATGACTGGACTGGCGAGTGCAAATAAGGGTAGGTCCATGTTCACCAAAAAGATGACGGTCTGATTATCTAACACATCTGTTGCTTTTGTATGGGAACATGCTGTTATTAGATAAACAGACCGTTATCTTTTCGGTCAACATGGACCTATAGTCATGCCAATCGGCTAAGGTCGATGTTCACCAAAAATATGACAGTCTGACTATCTAAAAACAGTTGTTTCAAACACATTTTTGTATGGGAACATGTCAGAGTGACAGCTGTTTTTAGATGATCAGACTGTTATCTTTTCGGTGAACATGGACCTAAAAGATAATTATACAGAGTGTAAACAGACTCATTACGAAGCTGTCAACAAAGCATTCTGTCAACACACTATTACTTTACGTGAAAATTATTGCTGGGTAAAACTTTTCTTATCGGGTGGAAATCAATGTACGACACTCAAAACATAATGGTGGTGGATGGATTGAATTGTTCGGGGGTCATGGAGGTGTTTAAAGTAAAAATATGTATTTAACAAAAAAAACTTGTGGACTCCCAAAATTTCAAGTATGGTCTGAACAAAAAAAGATCGCACAGATGGTGAGAACGAGTGCATTTCGTCTTCGTTAAGAGAAAGACTATATACACCCTTTATAACTCGTGACTGCTTTGTAATATATGCAATCCAAGTATCTTTGCAGCAATCGGCACTATATCGACACAATCGATAGTAGTGATGGCCATAGCCAAAAGTGTCTTGGCAACTTTAACTTCTGGCATGGAAAGTATACTAAGGATGTGCCCCTCTCAATAGCCCGGTCCCTCGACGAAAGAAGGGACCTTTCTTGTTTTCTATACTATATCGTTGGGCTAACATTTTAGATATTTAAAAAGAAATTTGTAAGTGCTTTAAATGTAGAAAAGGTTATAAATCTAAAGATGAGCTTATTTATCACAGATTAAACACCATTCAACAACACGTGGTAAAGATACATAGTTTAAGTAAAACTACGCATCTTTACCACCTCATCATCTGCTTGCCTTTTCCCAGCTGTGTTGGGATCGGCTTCCAGTCTGACCGGATGCAGCTGAATACCAGTGTTCTACATGGAGCGACTGCCTATCACACCTCCACAACCCAGTTAGTACTTGGTTATATGATTTCCATTGTTAAGACTGGATGTCAGACTTTTTGGGCCACTGACTACATTTAACGACTGTCAGAGATCTACAAATGACAGCCATCTATATCAATGACATGAATCTTTTGTGACGTTGATTTGTTTAAAAAATTGTAAGGAAGGTAGGGTAAAATCTAACTAACTCAAACCTATTGAATGTTGGTTGTACATTTTCTTGCCTTCTAACACTACTGGGACATCCTGCAAGGAATTCGTTGAGTTATCAGTAACTCTGTATAAGCGTTCTTTAATATAAATCAATGGTTCAACCAACATACTCAACCGGTTTGAACTGAACAGTAATGTAAATATAGTCTAATGTAGTGGGACTCACCTACATTTATTAAAGTTTTTAACTTTGAAATCCAAATTTGATTGAAATGGAGCGACTGCCATCTGACCTCCACAACCCAGTTAGTACTTGATTATCGGTTGTCAGACTTTTTGGGCCACTGACTACCTGTAACGACTGTTTGTGAATCTGTGTGAATTGAAATTGAAATGGTCAAAAATCTACAAATGACAGCCGGAGGCAACTGCTTAACGTGCTTTCCGAGGCACAGAGGAAACTGGGTATCTTATGGGTGGTCACCCATCCGCAGACCAACCTAGGCAAGCACTGCTAAACCTAAAGATCGATCCAAGCGGCTGATATTATTTAGCAATGAGCATAATTTTACTTACATAATACATTTAAAAAAATAAACTCAAACAAGTAACACTAGCTCTAAAACAAGGTTGGTAACGGTACTATAATATGACAGATTCTTTTGTGTTTATTCTATCAAACAGTATAAAATCCATTAACGTTATAAAAGCATTATGTTACATGCAATTTGAATGGCGTACGACGCAAACTATCTCTAACTGAATCTTTGTATTTGAAGCTTATAGTTCAATCAATTACCGCGGGAACCTGGACTTACCTTGAGAATGAAATGTACGAGCGAAATGATAAAAGTTGTACGCAAAGGAATCTTCAAGCTGAGAGCGAGACGCCCGTGGCGGCAAACGCTATTTTCCAGACTTGTACATAATTTGCTTTGTGAAGGGAGCGTCAGTCGTTTTTATCTAAGCTTTTTCCCACAGCGGGTATTTTTGTTTGAGAATTTAAGTTTTATGGACAAGCACCTCTTTGGGTTCACATTTTTGTCTTTCACATGTGTGCATGTGTGAATATTAAGTACATTTCGATACAAGTGCAATTGCAACTTTGTCATTGCAACTTTCAACATTTCACGTGGGTATTTGTCAATACAATTCATGGACACCCATGAATTGTATTGACAAATGCCCACGTGAAATGTCGTTTTTCAATACACATACAAAAAAGATAAATAAGAGAATGCAAACTTTCTTGTCACCAATTCGATAACATTCATATGATAGTAAGGCCTTAAAAAATACGCCTCGTTGCTGAGTTAAAAAAAAAACAATCACCACCGATTTTAGGAATCGATTAGAAAATACTTTTAAAAATAAATAGAATAAAACCACGAGTGAGAAATAAATATGTCACCGTAAAATTGTCAAATACGTTACATTGTAATATCTCTAGCGATATTGTAAACTCTCGAATTATTGTCAAACGAACATAATGCTTACAATAAAACGCATTATTTTTCGTGAAATGGATGCGATGGAAGTCAACTCACGCGTTGTGGAGGGAAGGAGGGGTTCCACTTGCCCAGTGGTACCACTCTCATAAAAAGATACTGTACCATTTCTGAGAAATACCGATTAATATAACCTAACCTTAAAACACTTTATATTCCCCTAAAAAGCAGGTGTGCAGGGTTAAAAGGAACCTAACTAACCTACCGGGGGGGTGCCCCAGTCCCAATTATGGGGGCAGAGATACTTCCGTATGTTCAGTTGACAATAATTCGAGAGATTACAATATCGCTAGAGAGAAACACGTTATATTGTAATATAACGTGTTTGACAATTTTATGGTGACAGATACATTGCATTTTGATAAAAGGCGTTTTTCTAAGGAGAATGTTGAAAATTTGAATACTCAACGGTATGTAGTTTAACTGACATGATGATCCTGATAGAGCATTTTAAAAATCAAGTGTATTTCAAAGGAGATGTTCAATGGAGCCTGGGCCAGCACTCTGTACACTATCGTAAATATCGCTATTTAATACAGTAACCGTTTTTTATTGTTAATTTTTTTCTTCTTAATTTCACTTCAATGTTCAAATTAACTTGGTCAAGGAGACCAACACAACGTAAAATTAAACATGGTGGATCAGAACAGCAGTTTGCAACAGTGTCATTTTGACGATGACATTTGATTGATCACATCCAATCTAAACTCAAAGCAAAGACAGACTCAAAGAAGTCACTTGTTAAAAGTGTCAAAGTCGTCAAATGTCATCTGTCAAAGTCATCAAACGTCATGTCACGCAACTGTCATGGCTGCCCTAAACATAGGGTTTTCTAATTAAAAAACTTCATTTTTGTACGCCTGTACTCTTCTTCAAATAAATTTGTTAGTATTTAAAAAAACCCCCTATTTATAGGGGTGGCCCAAAATTAAACATCTCCTTTTAAATTTTTCGTTCGTCCCGAAGTTTTGTTTCACACTAAAAAATCTTAGTTCGTCGAACATTACTTTTGAATTAGTGCTTCGCCTCAAAATACTAGTGGACGTCAGCCTCTGTACAAGTTTATCAAGCATGCAGCGCTATTTCCAAAGCAATTTGCTCTAGCTTGCCGAAACAGCAATATCGTCACAGAATGTAAGTCGACCGAACGTGTCCACTAGCTTACAGGCACGCCTACCAAAGGGCTTTGACCACCAGCCGATTGGTCAGATTAGATTTAACTTGTGCTGCATTTAATATCGCTTGCTCACTATACTGGCGTGTCAGCAAGTTGATTTTAATTGTATCTTTAGAGTGTAGGACCGTGAGATGCTCACAGCCTTTTCAAAGAATTTCAAAACGTTTGGTTGATACTTCCCGTGACCCAAGAGCTGGCTTTTACCTTGGCCCAAGGGTAAGGGTTTAAAGTTGCCATATGACGTGGCAGCGATGAGGCGGAGTTTTTAATTTTCAAGTTTATTGTTAACTAGCTGACCCACGCAACTTTGTCTGCGTCACATAGGAGAGAAAAACGAAAGGAAAAAAATCCCGTTTTTGCAAAAAATTTCATTCCTGCTCCGCTCCAAATAATTATAGCGTGATGTTATATAATAGCTTAAAGCCTTCCTCAATAAATGGACTATCCAACACAACATAATAACTAATTTTTCGATTCGAGCCGGTAGTTCCCGCGAACAAACAAACTCTTCCGCTTTATAATATTATATATAATATATATAGTATATATTTAGTTACTTCAGGTTAATTTAATTTATAAATGTGTATTAATATTTAGTTATTAAAGTCAGAGTACTTTACCTTTGAGAGTAAATATTTCATGCATGAAGGCTTTGTGAAAAGCTGAAGTCTTTCAAGTCAAAGAAAAACACGATGGCACGATATTTAATACTACCTAAGAGACTGTCTACAGGATTGAAACTACTCGGAAATCATGAATACCATTCATCTCGTCGTTGGAATTTATTTCGTCGTACAACGTCTCGTACAATCTTTGAAAGTGCATTCGCAAATGAAGTCCCAACTCATCCCATTACGTTCACTGAGCGAATATAAAGTTAACTTGGTTCTAAGAATTCCTGTTGGCAAGATTAATCTTACCTTTTACGATATGGCTTTGGCCGAACAGTTCTCAATCGAGGACAGATTTGAAGAATTAATTAGTATGATTAAACTAGACTAGAGACACTTCAATTTTGTTTATTTGTGTGGAGGGAATATGACTTTTTGAAACACATTCATACTGTTTTTTTAATATGAGTAACTTTTTTGGTTTGGGAGAGTAGATAAAAAAAACAGTTTCGAAATAGTATATTTTATAACGAGGGACTAAACGAAGCCATTATATACCCGAGGTGGTTTACCTCCCGAGCTTGCGAGGGAGGCAATGAAAAGCGAGGGTATATTATATTGGCGTTTAGTCTCGAGGTGCAAACTGTACTTTTCACTTCGAGTGCGAGAAAAATAGCCATTTAAAACTGAACAAATTTACACTCGACAAAAATTCAGAACTGAGTGGTCAGTTTTTTCTTCTATCAGGTCAGTCACAGATTAACCATTGAAAACACAACACAATCTCTCAACATTTTCGCAATGGAGATGATCCACACTCCACAGATAATTAGTACCTACATTACTGCAGCGGCTAGCAACAGAGGCATTGCTTTTCAAAATTAACGATGCACACAAACAACCATAATTTTTTTTCGCGTTGAAGAGTTTTTTTTTTTTTCAATAAACCGCTTTCTATTTGCATGCCAATGCGAAATTTAAATAAAACCTTTGACAAGTTACTCTTTTGTGACCATATTTCAGAGAAAAGAATCGTTCCATTTTTAAATTACTTTATACTCCCTAGGTAATAAACGGCCATTTTAATCCCGCTTCGTAGGGCTATAACGGCGTACTTTTAGAGCATGAGAAGTGAAAAATATTTTATTTTATTTCTTGTCTCCGTACATCGTGATCAGTTTCGATTTTGTTTTTTTTTTCATGTCGCCACGGATATCGTGATCAGTGGGTAACACGATAACGAGGGAAACGGATAACGATATCAGTGGATACAACTCGCCGTGATCCGTGGCTAACGTGATCTGATATTGTGATCGGTGGAGACATACCCGACTATAAAAGGTGTAAAAAGACTCTCAACAAATTCGAAAGGCACTTGTTCTCCTCGTCATTGCTGTAAGTGAAAATCTTACTATGGACCTGGGAACCTTCTAGTTACTAGGAGTCAAACAAAGTTCCTACATTTTCACTGGTTTTTTTTTAATACATGGTTTTAATGTTAATAAGATTTTTACTTTAAACACCTTCACGACCCCCGAACTATTCAATTCACCCATCAGCATGTTTTCAGTGCGTTACAATGAGGCCAACCGAAAAACGTGATTTAACATCCCAAAAAAAAAGCATGTGCCAGCAAATCTAGTGAGAGAACTAAGTTAAATGTATAGAATGCTTGGTGCTTGCGCAGTTTTGTGGGATTTGAAGATGGCGCAGTACTCGTAGTGTCAGTTATAACTTTGAGTATCGCCATCTGGCAGAATTTAGAAGATATGGGACTATTTATTCACAATGAAGGCAGGACGTGCGCCCTGCCGGAGTTGCGGGCCTGTTCGAAAGAGATACCGCGGCCCCGGAACGTTAAGGGCGAGGAAAGAACATGGATCGGTTTTTGGTCAGTAAAAGTCTGACACTCCGTCCCGCTCCGTCCAGAGTGGGAGTTGTAATTTGATGATTTCCCATCCTAAAAAAAAAACGTGCGTCTTTGAAAGTTTACTTAATCCTTGTTCGCACAGCTAATTTTGTTTCGCAAAGCAAGTTTTTATCGCGCACTGTATTTTTGACTCTCGATATTCGGGACAGTACTCTAAATCTAACAAGCAGAGATACACTTTCTGTTGGATGCCCAGTGCTCGGTTGAATACGGAGGGGTTGGCCCCTCCGTTTTCATCCGAGCTACAAGTTAAAAAATCTCCGAACGAGGTCGTTTCACATTTTTATGTTACGCTAATTGTACAATTCACTTAAAAAGGCTAATAACGCTAAATTATTCTATTATAGTGAAAGTAAGTTTAGGATATTTCTGAGATGAAACAAATGTTAATTGGCTATACTGGTTTCCGTGAGTTTTTGCTTAAGCATGTATCGAGAGAATGAATATTACTAAATAAGTAAATAAGTTATCTATAATTCGTTCTATTATTATTGAAGTAGAGAAAACGAATTATTAAAAAAAAACACAAGGCTGGCCGCATTGCCACGTTGGAGCCATCCAACGTGGCCAAATGCTGATTCTTTGCCCAAAAAATAGGCACGCCATCTGGTCACGAGATCGACCAACAGTTTAGAGATTTCTCGAAATACTAAGTGGGCACTCGGACCCCATGGTCAAGCTTCTTGGTTAGCTTAATTAAATGTCAGTGAACAAAGGCAACTATCCACACAATCTGGGGACAACACTAAGCTAAGCCTACCCTGCGGCGGAATCGGAGCGTACGGAGCGAAAGGATTCGTTGCATTTGCATTGATTTGTATGGTATTGCTTGCACTGGATCGGCATAACTGCGCCAGAGATCTGTATTTCTGCCGATCAAGTCATCCGCAGTGAATTTCCTTTTGTTTTTCTTCTCAAAATTCTGCTGATAAACAACTTATGATTACAGTATCTTCTTCACTATCTCCATAATGTGAATACTAGTGCTCAGGCGAACTCGATTGCTACGAAAATACCGATATTGCCGATGCAAAATCCGAACGCAGTAGACGCCCCCTATCGGCATTTTATAAATACCGACGCGACGCCTCGTACACTCCGTACGCTCCGATTCCGACGCGGTGTACGCTTAGCTAGCTAGCGTACATTTGTAAAAATACTCTCAAAATAAACTCCCAATCAACCTTGCACCTAATGCTTAAGCAATAAAGTTGATTATCCATTAAAGAAATTTGTCAGATTGTAGTAGCTTGTGCGCTACGTGATGGCGTCTGTTTGTAGTCTGTACTTGGGGCAAAGATAAGTCCCTTACATCCTATAGGTACAGTCGGACAAGCTATTTAGTTTTCACTTTACAATGTAATTTGTGGGTTAAACTGTATACCAAATAGCTTGTTCGATCGTACATTCCAATCCTACTAATATTATAAATGCGGAAATTTATGAGGATGTATGGATATTTGTTACTTTCACGTAAAAAAATAATGAGCGGATTTCAATGAAGTTTTGCACACAGATAGTTCATAACCTGGATTTAAACAAAATATACTTTTTATCTCGGTAGTAAGATCATGGGAAAGCTATCACTAATTTACACTCCACATATGTACAACATATACATAGTACAACTATACCTAGAACTATATATATGTAAACTAGTACCACGCACCTACTTAAAGGGTGTAAACCACCTCATCACAAAGCCGTTAACCATGCATTCTGTACATCAAACTAAGTAACTTTATCCAAAAAATATTGCTGGAAAACAACTTTTTTTTGAGGTTATAAATCATGGTTTGTGGTAAAACTCAATGTAACGCACTTAAAACATTGTGCTGATGGATGACCTCCACGACCCATCCATCAGCACAATGTTAAGTTAAAATCTTACAAAAATAAATTGTATTAAAAAATAAAACTTCTCAAAACGTTGTAACTTTGACCCCATATATCTCCGTAACTAGAAGGTTCGCAGGTATTGTGTACAACAAAAAAATGATCGCAATGATGGGGAGAGCAAGTGCCTTTCGGCTTCGTGAAGAGGTGTTTTACACCCATCATATACAACAATGTCAATAGGGTACTGTCAAAGTACTCCTCCGCATCGCTGTCATCGAGAAACGTGCCCAGAAAACTGGCAGCATTGCCACGTTGAATGGTAATGCTAATTCTTTGGCCAAAGAAAGAGCCAGCCCTCTGTTCACGCGAAGTGTCAATCAGTCGGTGGAAGATTCCCTTAAAAAGGAGCCGCGCACTTGGACCCCATGTCCCGAGCGTTTCGACCCCAAACGGCACAAAGCTGTAGTTACAGTATTTGAGCAGTTACACTTACTCACTCACTCACTTACTCCACATACAACAACAAAGACTTATAGAAATATTTGTAATTTAAGACCGACAGCTGCTTTCCATTCCAACAAATCAGATTTATTTCCGTGTACCACGCAAACAGTGCTCTCGTAGTATTTTTAATTATAGTTTTACTTTACCCCTCGATGGTTCTCACTGAACAAACAATGCGAAAGCTGTATCGTTTAGTCGATTATTGGGTTTTGAACTTTAACGTATGATCGGAAAGGTTCAATTTAAATCAATAAATTTCTGTCATATAGTATTTATCCACATTTAAAAGTCCAACAGTTTACATATACACGTTTTTTGCTGAATATTAATGGTTCAATGAGCTTGTGGGGTGAAATGAAATACAATGGCGTGCTCAAAAATATTTAATTAAACTCGGCGGTGTGCGAAATAAACGCAAAATATGAAATGGTCGCCCCACCACCGCCATCCCTAGCTCTTCCAGCTTACACCACAAAAACCAACTGCGTGAACGTTCGGTCTAACGAATACGAACAATTTGATGACGTTGCGTACACCAGTCATTGACAGGAACTACACTGAAGTATCGGCTCTTGTTCAGTGTTGAAATTTTTACCTATTTTTTGGGAATGTTTGTACGCTTTGTACACTCCTGGAAGCTGCGTTTTACGTTTTTTTTTTTGTGTAGTAAGCAACGACCTGTTACTGGCACTCTCGAGGGGTTTGTGCTGGTAGTCGATTTACAGGCTCTGCCTAGTTCGACTACAGATGACTGCACCACTTATACCTACTGACCTAAATTAGCCTGTTAACACTTTGTAACCTGTGTCTAAGCTTTCTATAAATAAACATTATCATCATCTCCCTAATCTGTCTGTGTCCTAAAGTACTAATGCTGTAACATATTATTATGTTAAAGCATTATTACTCTTATATTGTAATACCAAATTACTTGAAAAGAGTAACCATGGAGTTTCATGCCGATTCTTCTTCATAGAAACGACCAACGCGAACCGTGCACCTTTTCCGACGTGTTGTAAGTGCCCAATTAGGCCTTGAAATTAAATACTTTGATTTTGGTCTGCGCTCAAACGATTCGATATTAGTCCTCAACAATTTGTCCTGTTCCGTAATACAGGTAATAAACAAGCTAACAAGATTCTCGGGTCCCGCTGAGCTTAATTTTCTAGCTCTATTTTCACAGGAATTTTAATATTATGGAAGAAAATATGATATTTTTCTCTTCTCCGCCGCAAGGTGCATTAGTAATTATATTTCTCCGCTCGTTGGTTCCTTTGCAAATGCGGAGTACCTGCTCAAAACCTAGTTACCAGACCCTGGTGCATTAAAGTAGGTAATTTCCCTGCGGCTCTCACCGAGGCCGAGGGTCTGAAGAAATTTCCTTGGAATCTGAGAATAAAATAATTATGCTTTTAAAGACTATGCGCTGGTGTTCTTATTTGTTTACTAGTAATAATACTTTGATTTATTATATGATCTTTGTAGGAAAACACGACGGACGGACGCCATTTAATTAATTGTAAAACATGAAACATATTGTATATGCTTTAAAACAGACTGATCCCTGAGTGTGTTTCGTCATTTCTTCTCAGGGTAGTCAGATACGAAATGTCGACCCTATCTAGCTTAAGTTTAAAATGTGATGACGTGTAAAAGTGATACCTACATCCTATTTACTGAACAAAGAATTTTCATTTCATTTGCAAAAAATATAACATTTTGCACCATCTTGTACTAAACGTAAAACAAATAAAATGTAACATAACTAACAATATTATGCGACAGAGCCATGACCAATCACAATCCACGTTTCAGAAAATTATTGCCAGTGCTCTGCAGGCTAGACAAAGTTGGAATGTTGAATCGATTTATTGACAGTTTGCATTCTGTCGAGTAGAAAACCTATTAATATTTCACCAGTCCCGAGGGCTAGCGGCGTTCGGCAATCTTTTAATAGAATTCGAGTCGACGGTGACTGGCGACAAGCCGAAGACAGGGCGGACATGTTACATCACCGAGAACTCCGTAGACACGTGTATTTTTCTTTCTATCTACAATTTTTAGGACGTTCATTTTTGCAGTGTGATTTTGGTCGATATTTTTTTCGCATTGTGTATGTAAACGTTCACTGGTTTGTGATTGAATTATAAAGGTTTTCTGTTAGAGTGGTCGGAAAATAGTGTGCGGAAAAACAGATATTTTCGTATATCGACTGTATTACTTCCTTAATTATGAACGTGGACGAGACAAAATGAGTGTGTGAGGATCACAGCAGGTTGCTTTCTGTAGTCCTACCACCATGGAAAAAAGGCGTGAGTTTGTATGGGCCTATATTCTCGTTGCGCTGACGGTCGGTCGCGCACGGTCGGTCGTGACGTCAGTGGGAACAAAACATGGCTGTCGGTCGCCGCTGACGTCAGCGTCGTAGTGCTAGCTGTTTACCCGTATACGCCACCGACTGTGCCCGCATACCGTCCGCGCGACAAAGTGAATAATATTGCGCCATCTTGTACTAAACGTAACAAATAAAATGTAACTTATCTAACTCTATTATGCGACAGAACCAGGACTGGTCACAACAAAAAATCAACGTTTCCGAAAATTATTGTCAGCGCTCTGCAGGCTAGACAAAGTTGGAATGTGGAATCGATTTTCACAAAACACACAAAACGTTGGGTAGAAATCTATACGTATATTGTAAGTTACACAGTTTGTTCTACGAATAAACGTTGCTAATCTCCAAACTTACAAACTACATACCTCTTTATAATATAAGTAAAGAGTTAATAGAAAGGCCAATCCCTGCTGAATGTCGTGGAGCGAGATGTAGAACGTCTACCTATACATTTCACAATAAGCAGCAGAATAAAGAACGTCAAAACCGAGTCACACAGTAATAGGCAAATAGTAAAATTAAATAAATATAGCTGGACATTACACACAACGCCATTTAGTGCCACACTAAGCTACGAGGCTTGTGTCGCGGACACCAGATAGTTGATATTTTCTACATAGATATTTAGAGATTAACTTTTTGTTTGCAAATACATACCTCTTATACATATATAATAAACATCCATGACTCGGAAACAAATGTCCACGCTCATCACACAAACATTGGTTTCTACCGGGATTAGAACCCGGGACCCTAAGAACGTAAAGCAGTCACTACCGCCGCGCGTTTCGGGTCGTCAAAGTATAGTTACAGATATACAATATTATAAAAGTTGATAGTACTGGTTATACCGTCGATAGCAACATTTATGGTGGGGCCGTGCTCCCCACGTGGCCCCCAGGTGTTAAGGTGCATGTCATGGTTTCCGACTACACATATAGTTCATTGTAGAGAGCAGCGGTGGCCCAGTGGTGGCGGCCCCAACTTACGAACAGTAAGTCGTGAGTTCAAACCCATACAGGCGTATTACTTTGTGTAATTTATTTGATCACCGCTGCTCTCTAAACGGTGAAAGAAAAGATCGTGAGGAAACCGGAATGTTCTATTCGAAGACTTTTTTTTGTACTTAATATTAAGAACAAAAGTCTTTATAATTAATTACGATCTAGTCTAAAAGACTAGTAAGCAATTTAACTATAACTTAATATGTTACGTGATAGACCACCCCATGAAGCATGATCATATAGACCTATTTCTCTGTTGCCCGTGTTATCAGAACTATTTGAAAAACTGTTATTAGAAAAATACCTTGTTCCAAATCATCAATTTGGCTTCAGGGAAAAACACTCAACAATAGATTAGGTACATAAGATAACTAACAATATCATTGAAAAAACACTTGAAAGCAAGGCATTCTGCGCCACCGTGTTTTCAGATGTAGCGCAAGCTTTTGATAAACTTTGGCATAAGAGTCTAATATTCAAGCTTCTGAGCTTGAATATTAGACTCTTATGCCAAAGTTTGCATGCTACCAGAATTTGTAGATATCCTAGAGTCGTACATTACTAACAGAATGTTTAGAATACGGCAGGAGGGTTCATTCCGAGCTAAAAGCTATAAAAGCTGGTGTACCTCAAGGAAGTGTGCTAGGCCCAATTTTGTATTTTTTATACACATGTGCTGGAACTGGAAAACAACACCATTGCGACCTTTGAAGATGATACTGCAATTATGGCTACCGGATCAAGCCACAGAGAAGCAGTAGAAAAAGTTCATCTAGCTGTGAACAAAGTTTATGACTGGACACAAAAATGGAAGATCAAATTGAATGAGTCAAAATCAATTCACATTGACCTTACAAACAAACACTTGGACTATCACCAGTAATAATAAAATAACCAATATATATCAATAGCAATACATGATAAAATAACCATATACAAGTATATTCTGATGGCATCCAACTTTGCAAAATAATCCAGCAATTCCAAAATAAAGTACTAAGGGATGCTGTCAATGCATCCTGGTACATAAGAAGTGACGACCTTTATCGTGACCTTAAAATGGTATTCGTCACCACCATTATCCAAAAAATTGCTGAAGCCATGAACACAGACTTCATCGACACGTGAATGTTGAGGCAATTCAGCTGCTAGACAACACAGACTTAGTGCGTCGTCGGCTAAAAAGAACTAAACCTTTTGAATTAGTGTAGTGTACAAAGTTAATGAGTAATAGTAACAATGTAGTTGTTATACATATAACACATGAACATAGTGTTTTATAAATTATATTAGACTCTAAGAAAGTGCTACGGTCTTGTGTAAAAGTGCAAATGAACACTATTCTTAGTTTTAACATATTCGAAGACATCCGCACTGACCCCGCGTGGTTGAATTTATAGCCCATTCGCCCATTCTCTCTCATAGAGAAGAGGCCTGTGTCCCAGCAGTGGGAATGATGGCGATGATATAGTTTGTTGATGATCTTCTCTTCGATGATGATCTGATCTTCTCTTCTCTTCTCTGCCTTGTAGATTTGTTAGGCCGAACCTAGACAGCTTAGTTTGGACAGTGGACAGTTATACACGCGCTGTTCAGACTGAGCGGACTAAGGCCGGGCATCTGGAAATTCAGCACCCACGACAGAAGATTCTTCATTCTTCTCCAGCTTCATCTCCTGGGCTCCATAGCTTAAACTGCGTCTTGAGTCGGTGATACCCCGAAGTTGCTTCATAGATTTACCTTCTGGTCACTGTTGATCAATTATAGCAGTTACATACAACCGAGGCGAACAATGATAGCCTATTAATATATAAAATCAAAGTAGGTTCTATTGACAGGCGGATTTTATAAGATTTTACCATGAGTGGTTGAATATAGATTTGTTTTTCATTTTTAACGTAATCTGTCCAATCTCTCATGCAGAATTTACCTTAGAATATGCTTGATTTGTCTACGCCTGCCCCCCTTAACAAAATCCTAGCTACGTCCTTGCTTACTACCACTTTCTATGGTAATCTAAAATAATCCAAATATTGCCTGAAATTTCAAAATGCAAAACCAACATGCAAGATGTAAATGAACTCTTCATATAGCCTTCACCTAACATTCTAAACCAAATAACTCTAAGCAGCAATGATGGCTGAGAAACGACTTTTCTTTAGGGGTATAAACACTTTTTACAGTTGAACTCAATGTAATGCACTCAAAACATTGAGCTTGATTGCACCTAGCATTGAATAGTACGGAGGTCGTGGAGGTCCATAAAGTAAACTAGTGACATTAAAAACTTTGATCCCGAAAATCTCCGTAACTAGAAAGTTCTCAAGCATACCTGAGAACTTTCAAAAGCCCTCCCCCCGCGCTTTCTCCGCCTTCCTTAATGTGTAAAAGTATCCGATATCGGATACTTTTACACATTTTACAAAATGTTAACAATACAAAAACATGAACATGGAAATCTTCACAGAATGACACCTTAATCAAAACACATTGTTTGTGTGATGAGCATGGACATTTGTTTCCGAGTCATGGATGTTTATATGTATAATAAGTATGTATTTACAAACAAAAAAGTATATATGTAGTATATCAACTATCTAGTGTCCACGACACAAGCTTTGCTTAGTGTGGCACTAGGTGCCGCTGTGTGTTATTGTCCAGCGATATTTATTTATTTTATTTACATTGAAATACGGCGGGGAATCGTGAAATGTAACGGGTGGCCCCCCATCCACATACCAACCTAGGCAAGCATGGCTTAACCTACAGAGCGGCTGTTATTATTTAGCCACGAGCTCTTCAAAAATAACTCGTAGAACGCATCAGCACAAAATAGCACTGTGGCAGTGTGATGAGTAAAACAGTACGAGTACGTTGAACATTCAATCCACTGGTTTACCAACTAATTGGTCGACCAGACTACCAACTAGTTGAGTAACCGAGGCCAGTGGGTCCACTAATCATATCAAGCGCTCTGCATGAGGAACGTTTGACAAAAGAAAACGTGCATTCAATAAATGGTTTACCTACACTACACAAACACGGGTTCCTCTTTGTATTCGTAACTCTGTTTACTCTATTAAAATAAACGTCGATAGTTAGTTAGTTTTTCCTTGAATAAATGATTGCAGTTATGACAATGTTTTGTTGGTGCGCATCATTATGTATAGCATATAATAAGTGTATGTGGATATTTTTTATACCAGTAGGTATAAAAATATCCTATATTTTAGTTATGTTTATAACTTGGACAACCATACATTCATTCATCCAAACATACATCCATACATTCATCCATACATACATCCATACATACATCCATACATACATCCATACATACATCCATACATACATCCATACATACATCCATACATACATCCATACATACATCCAAACATACATCCATACATACATTCATACATACATCCATACATACATCCATACATACATCCATACATACATCCATACATACATCCATACATACATCCATACATACATCCATACATACATCCATACATACATCCAAACATACATCCATACATACATCCATACATACATCCAAACATACATCCATACATACATACATCCAAACATACATCCATACATACATCCATACATACATCCATACATACATCCAAACATACATCCATACATACATCCATACATACATCCATACATATATCCAAACATACATCCATACATACATCCAAACATACATCCATACATACATCCATACATACATCCATACATACATCCAAACATACATCCATACATACATCCATTCATACATCCAAACGTACATCCAAACATATATCCATATATACATCCATACATACATCCATACATACATCCATCCATACTCATAAACTTTCGTATTTATGACATTACTAACGGACGTCACGCGGTATCACCCGCGTATTCCCCGGTCACGTACTCCCGTACGGGGATATTATAGACTATGTTACTCGCTGATAATGTAGCTATATCCATCGCTGAAAGAATATTTCAAATCGCTCCAGTAATTTTTACGTTTATTCGTTACATACGAAAAAAACAAAAATCAATACTAATATTATAAAGCAGAAGAGTTTGTTTATTTGTATGATTGTACGCGCTAATCTACCGGCTCGAATTGAAAAATTCTTTTTGCGTTGGATAGTCCATTTATTGAGGAAGGTTATTAATACTAACTTATTATAGGCTATATAACATCATGCACCAATAGGAGCGGAGCAGCAACAAGAAATGTTGCAAGCGGGAAATTTCACTCGAACGAAGTCGCGGGCAGAAGCTAGTACAAACATAAATCTTAAGTCTGTATAATGTTATTATAAGTATCGATATGGATACAGTAGGATTCGTTTCTGAATCAGACGTTGATAGTCCAATAAAACGCTTTTAAGGTTACTGAAGACATGCCATTGACTGATATTCTATCATTCTATGGCATCGTGCTTTGACATTATAAGTCATCTGCCCTAGAATATAATTCAACAGTACAACTACAACTACATCGTATTCTGAACCACCCAGATTACATAATGGCGAGCAACTCTAAGTTTTATATCTAAACTAAATAACACATATTTCAGCACCCAAAATTCTGATAGTACGGAATCCTTTCGACGATAGAAAATAACATTTATTATGTTGATTTTAAAGTTGAGTATTGTTTGGTTGAGACATTATTGAATATTTCATGTTAACTGAACATATCAACTGGATAATATGTATCATTCATGGAATGTAACGCAGTCATGTGAATGCGTTACATTCTAATGTCTGTTCCATTCTGTTTTTAAATATTTCTGTGCTCCATTGCTAGGTATGTCATTACTCTTGGACTTGTTTTACTTCGGTTATATTCATACGCACTAGATTAATCAAACTGGAAAGACCACAGCGGAATTGCTGCCAGCAACGGACAATGACTGAAACATGGGTGAATGTTTGGCTATTACCAACTCTACTCTACACCAGGCTCTGCCTCTGACGCATAAAGTACTGAAGTATGTTTTCTCTCTTAACTAACTCACGAAAACCGGCACGGAAAATAAGAACCTTTTTCTTTTTTGTTCCGAAATCATCAAATGACTCCTGCCACTCAGGGTGGAGCAGGAGGGAGTGTCAGACTTTTACTGACTAAAACCCATCCATGTTCCTTCCTCGCCCTTTATGTTCCGGGGCCACGGTATCTCTTTCGAACAGTCCCGCAGCTCCGGGACGCATCGGCCCTTGCGGAACCCTTCGTTATGCTGACATTTCTTTGAGATATAGTATATTTTTTACTTGCGTTGTCAATTAACGTGACGTACCGTGTGTTATTGTGATGGTATTCGAAACGAAAGACAAACATTTTGAGTTAAGAATACTTACTTCAATGCATGAATTCCTGTTACGCTGGATGCGAGTCGCACGAGACCGGTCGATGTGTTGACACTTAAGGGAGGCCAATGTGGACGACTTTCGACTGAAATGGTGATGATAATGATGTCGGTCGAGATATACAGAAGCAACGAACGCGCCGCTGACGTCAGCGCCGTAGTATTGTGCGATAAAGAACTCATTGTTTACTCGTACGCGCAACCGACGTCAAGCAAGAATTCTTAGAAGAAATTCAGGCAAGTTATTAAAAAAGATGCCGTACATATTCCTTCAAACTGAATTGACATTATCGTACAAAGTAATTTTAGTTATAAAATGTTACACAAGACTTTCCCTTAACACTTTCGAGGAATTACATACCATTAACGGAGCTATAAATAACTGTAAGAAAGAATTCCGTGAAAAGTGTTAAGTAGTATGATTTGCCTTTTGGAAACTCAACGAGCCGATATTTTATGACAAATGAGGTAAGAAAATATTTTTTCGGTACATAATAGGCATGGTACAGACACCATTGAAATCTTTTTTCAACCGACTTCCAAAAACAGGAGGTTTTCAATTCGTCTGTATTAAAAAAAAAAAATTGTGTTTTTTACCTCAAAATTTTCGACTGGGTGAACCGATTTTAATGGTTCTTTTTTTGTTTGAAAGCTGGTGCTTCCCGTGTGGTCCCATTTTAATTTGCTGAAGACCTGATGCTGATTTTCAGAGATATACAATGGAACTCTTAAAAAATACACAGCAAATATGCAGTGATTGCTGCAATCACTTTTAGGTTCATTGTATCTACTATGTCACGACGTGACATCACGCCTGTATGCTCTGAGGGGGTACACAGATGTGCACAATACTCTCAGATTTCGACAGTGTTTGTTACCACAGAACTTTCGATTGGGTGAACCGATTTTGATGGTTCTTTTTTTATTTGAAAGTTGGTGCTTCTCGTGTGGTCCTATTTTAATTTGCTGAACATCTGATGCTGATCTTCGGAGACATAAATCGAACTCTTCAAAAATACACGGCATAGCTGCAGTGATTGCTGCAAACGGATGGTTGTTTTTTGTTTATACAATATCACGACGTAACATCACGCCTGTATGCTTTGAGGGGGTAGTCAGAAGTGTATATTATACCCAGATTTCCACAGTTAGGAGTGTTAAGTTCCATCTATTGGGGATAAGCCCTATTACCGTGACATGTATTGTTTTATTTTATTGGATTGGAAATGATGTACTTCAAGAGAACATTGACGAGTATTTAGTTTCTGATAACTTCTGATTATGGGATCCACGACAAAGGAACTCTTAACTTCGTAAGAGCAAATTAACGATACTCGGTCGAATCTTATACAGGCTATCCGGATATTTGAGTCACCTACCACAACGTCGTTATTAACCGATTTCAAAAATAAGGAGGTTCTCAATTCAATGTTTACCGATTACTCGAAGATGATTGGACCGATTTTGTTTTTTTTTTTAAATTGTTTGAAAGGTTTTTCAGGTTGTTCCATTATCATCAAATCGGGATTTGATGATGAAATCCTGGAGAAATAGAGAGAACTCTTCACATTTTATAGGCACACTAGAAGCGATTTAGGTAGTTTTAGGAAGTGTACTTTCTCGAAGTGATTTGGGCCACCAAGATACAGGCTGTGCCTAGTTTGGGGCCCACGGTTTCTTCTAGTAACTCCTTTTAGTATGCTCATTGTTTTGGTTTTCTTGCTTGTATAATTTGTAACTTGTGTGTGTCAATAAATTGATTTATTATATTTATTTCCATTTCCGTTAGATGAAGATCTGATGAAGAACTTCGGAGATAGTCAACGGAACTCCTCAATAAATGATAGCAAATGTACTGGAATTGCTGAAATCTCATATCTGTCTATTGTTTACTCGTACTCCAGTTCATAACCGAAAATCAAGCCGGTACGCTGTGAAGGGGTAACATATTACCAGTAAAAAATGAAAAATAAAAACTTTTTTACAATTATAAAATCGACTTCAGACAAAAAAAATAGTTTTTTTTTAAAGTTATTTTTCACTTTTTTGTTTTCTCTGAAGTCGGTTTTATTTTTTAGATTGAATGTACGCTTAAAATTTAAAAGGTCTAAGAAACTTCTTAACGAAGCCAAAAGGCACTTGTTCTCTCATTGCGATCATTTTTTACCTGGGGACCTTCTAGTTACGGATTTGGGGTTTAAAGTTCCAACTTTTTAACCAGTTTATAAATACTGTAAGGTTTTATTGTAAGATTTTTACTTTAAACACCTTCACGACCCCTGTACTAATCAATCCATCCATCAGCACAATGTTTTAAGTGCGTTATATGAGTTCTACCAAAACATAAAAAAAAATCCCAGCAGTACTTAATTTTTGCTTAAAGTTACTTAGTTTGATGTACAGATATGAAAGTCTCGCAATGCAGTTCTATCGCATAAATTTATGAGTTATTCTCGACCGTATCAATACTATTCCTGGACTTTGGTCATTGTAAAAGTGGTTCATAATGATGAATACAGTGACCGGTCGAAATTTATGAATATTGTCCGGAAACACGTTGTATACAGTATACAATACACCGTGTAAATGTTGTAATATCGTACCTACAGTATACTTTAGTACGTACGATATTATAAAATTTAATATTATCCTTCTATGAATGGAGTGTAAATCACAATGTGTGCCCATTTCAGAAATTTCTACATTCTATCGAACTTCATTCGCCGATGTCATATTCAGTATTCAATAGCACTTCGTTTTTCGAGAGAATCAAAAGGGTTGTGCGACTATTGTTCAGCGGCACTCCATTGTCGATGGCCAATCAGCGTCTATTCATGCATTTTTCTATGGCATGACAGATCATGAAATATCTGACAGAGTATCATTCCCATTACGCCGGTTTGCAATTTGTCTGTGCTGATTTGGCCGACCCTTAGGCGAGTCTCACACGACACCACAAATCCGCGCGGTATGCCGAAAGTGGCGAAGGATCTTATGGCAGTGCGCCGCGCGGTTAGCGATTTAAGCCTAGCCACCAACGGATTCAAGGCAATGCGACTTAAGAGGCCTGCGAAGGATGCTTTTTTTAATTTGTACAAATACTTAAAGGATTTGTCAAAGATCGTCTTGTTATTACATAATTATGTGAAGTCTCAATAAATAATATTGATAAACAGCAAAGTTATTAGCGATTGTTTATATCCAAAAATGTCATTGCAATATATGGAAATATGGTACAGGCCATTCTTAAATTCTTATTAGTATTCATTCATCGTTTTTGTGACCATACATACATATTTATAAAGGTTTTTATGTCAAATAAAATGGTGGCAGCACTTAATTTCTTTTACAACTTTAGTACACGATATCCTGAGGTACAACGTTTGCCGTACCTATGTCAATAGATTACAAGAAAACATTTATTTGCTTTGGAATAAATTTTCATTTCTTTTGGTCCGCTCCTACTCGTCGCGTGATGTTATTGAGCCTTCTGGGCTTTGCAACATATTTTTTTCCAGTCGAACCAACGGCTTCTGAGATTAGCGCGTTCAACTAAACGAACTCTTCAGCTTTATAATATTACAGTATACGTAACTTGTGATACAGGCTTTGCTGCGTTGTTGTAGAGAAATTTCTCATAGCCTTCGACATAGTCAGGCACAACGGCTTATTTATGTTTTACCAACTAAGAGTAGTGCTCATCTTAGGAGATTTTCTACCGGATCGCACCTTGTGCTATCGCATCGGGAAAGCTCTCTCCTTCCCTCACCCCATTCCGTTACCTTTCCCCTTATCCGCCGCTGTTCACTAGCGACATTTCCAAGAGGGGACTTAGCGTGCATAGTCCGATAGCGCTGGGCTATTTTGATGCTATAAGTCTCAAAAATTAGAAAGTTGCTTATTTCTTGCCTGTGGCTACAGTCGTACATAACAAGCTTATTATTGCGTTTTGTGTCACATCTGACTATTACATTTTCAGCAATTCGATGATTTGTGGTTGATTTTTTTTTTTCAAATCAAAACTGGCAAAAAACAATAAAAGTTTAAAATAATTGTCTCGGATAGCCTGCGGAGTGTGCAAACCCAGTTTGTGTCATTTTAGTCCAGTGAAAACTGACCGGCAGTACAAGTACGTAGGAATCGATAGGACACGATAAGATAAATTTGACAGTCATTCTCGATAAAATGAGTTTTTGACTCCATAAAAACTCATTTTATCGAGAATAACTGTCAAATTTATCTTATCGAGCCCTATCGATTCCTACGTACTTGTACTGCGGGTCAGTAAGAAAGTCCTTTATTTTTTTTTTCAAATAATAAGATTGTGTGAATAAAAGCGACACAAATTATGAAACTCTAAAAATTTGAATTTTCTTTTGTGGATTTTACAGGGCTTTGTAATAAAAAAAATGAAATATCTGCGAATGTCGTGGATGAATTTGGCATGAAATATTTTGAACAACAGATATCAGTACTCTAAAAGGCCTAACACCTATTTCACGGATTATAATAAACTTTTAGAGCTAGTTGGGCGACATGTTAGGTACAAACGGATTCCCGTGTACAGTGATGACACAAAATGCTTTTGTATATAATAATAATAATATATTTAATTAAAATTAAAGTAAAATTTTCAACTATGACTTACTTTTCGTCTAATAATGGTCGAAACTTCATTATTGATCGAAGGGTCGAAGAGACAACTTTTCCATATTATGCAAGTACCTAAAATGACACAAATTAATATATTTGATTGGGCAAATGGTCCAGAAACTATATGCGAAAAACAAACAACTTTAATATTTTTGAAACCTTAAAACCTAGCGCTATTGGACTAGTCACATAATATTTAAGTCTATTGTTCCTCGCTGGACCCCATTGCATATTCCGGTTACGCAGACAACAGCCACGTGTATCGGTTTCCTGTGAGATGCCAAAAGGAATATGGCCCACTCTGTCTTACAGAGTGGAAGCCTTTTTGCCAGCAATGGAAAACTTCCCTTTACACCAGTGCAAGTGCCACAATATCACCATAAATTATACAATACTTGAGACAGTGGTTCACTGAACGCCCCCTTTATTATCAGAGAATCTACATAAACGAAACCGCACGTGAGGTTGTGGAGTGAGCGTAATCTCATTCTTTCGCACATCGACTTTTTTATAGAATCTATTTTTATACAACTTCGTATCTGGCATTTCTCTACCATTAGAACCACCACATTTATACATAATCTAAATATAGCATTTTCTTCTTGTAAACGTGTCGATGGCAATATAAGTTGCGTCGGCCTAAAACTGAGCTACCTACAACTTTGGCGCTTTCGGTTGCATCCATCAGTTCCTGCAGTGAACAAACAACAGCAAACGCAGGACTCGATATGAATTGCCTCATCGTTTGTAGAACAGCACCACATTTACAACACTCATAATACAACATTAAACCCCTACACAATGAGAACCGAGCCTTCTGAGAGTTCAGCATCAAGTATCTTGGATACTTCACTGTAGAGCCCTTGTAAACATATTTCTATTTAAAAGTATTTGTGCAATCTGTTCTATTTTCTATTGGCGAAGTGGCGCTCTCTTTTGTAACTGTCTTCGGAACGTCCATAATAAATGTGGTCAATTCTTTGAGTCCAACAGAATGCACTATAGATGATACATTTTTCCGACCGATCTCGTATTTTCACAAATAAATTGCTCCGGTTTTATTCTTGTGGTTAGATTAGATTCCCCTTTAATGGCTTTGTTTTGTCTTGCTCGTGTCTATTTGCGGATGAATGATGAAATCTTTAATGGAATGATGAGTGAGTTTTCTTAATCAATATACGTTGTCGATATCATCATCATCTGCCTACCTTTTCTCAACTATCCGACCTCCACAACCCACAGTTAGTACTGAGTAATACGATACCTCTTGGTGAAACTAGTTGTGAGTCTTTTTGGGCCACTGACTACCTTTAACGACTGTCAAAGATCTACATATGACAGCCATCTATATCGATGACATGAATCTTATTTGACGTTGATTTGTTTAAAAAATTGTAAGGTAGGTAGGGTAAAATCTAATTAACTCAAAACCTATTGAATGTTGATTGAACATTTTGTTGCCATCTAACACAACTGGGACGTCCTGCAAGTAATACGTCGAGTTATCAGTAACTCTGTATAAGCGTTCTTTAAAATAAATCAATGGTTCAACTAACATACTCAACCGGTTTGAACTAAACAGGAATGTCTAATGTAGTGGGACTCTTTGAAATCCAAAAATAAGCCTGTTTAAGTCTTGAATCGTCAACTATAGTGTGATCTTTAACATCTTTCTAATGAATACATGGTTAATTCGTTTTTGTTCGTACGAAGGTATCTCTAGTATCTTATGGAAAGGGCAATTACCTCTAAACGTATTACGATCATATCTGGCAGTAACTATAGTTTGAGAACGTGCTAAACTGTAGCAGGAACTGAGTTCGAGTTCGATGAGACGCGTTATTTGTGCACCAAGTGAATTTAATACCCCAGCGCCAGCGGCATTAAGCTTCTTCGACAATTTCATACTACGACGAGGCTATTCCGTAATGGTTGTACCTTTTTCCGTGCAATTTTAGCTTTGATGAAACAGTTTTGGGTTACCTATTCTATTTAGGTCCATGTTCACCGAAAAGATAACAGTCTGATTATCTAAAAACAGCTGTCACTGTGGCATGTTCCCATACAAACATGTGTTTTAAACAGCTGTTTTTAGATAATCAGAGCGTCATCTTTTTGGTGAACATGGACCTTAGACTAACATTTTAAAGAGGAAAGACTTGATTTCTTGTTTGTGTGCTTGTTACGATTTAACTTAAGAACTACTCAACCCATTCATCTCCGAGTAACATAGGCTATAAATTGTGTTGATATCATGAAAATTTGCCGAGTTATTACTTTTTTCGCGGACGCTGTGGCGGGCGAAGTGCTATTGTATTTTTTATGAATCTGATGACTTAGACGTTGATTTATTGAAATGGAAAACTCTCACTGTAAACTAACTTACATTGTAATAAGAGAACTCAAAACAAATAGTAAACATGGAAAATATCCAGTTTTCACTGTTATTGATACTGTTAATGATCATATCAGTTTAAAACTTAACTTATTTACGTAGATTTAAGCGGGAAACTGAACGTACTGAGTGACGAATACAGAAAAGGGACATTGAGAGCAATATCAGTGAGATTCCTGAATGAATTGAACCGGTCGCGGTGAGGTATTTTACAGATGGTCGGATCGGAGGAGCTCGTAGCTAATAACAGCCGCTTGGGCCAATCTTTAGGTTAAGGCGAAAGGATACGCCAAACTACAAAATTGACCTCTCTTTGAAAGACTACTACTACTAGACCGATGGACCAAATAATATAAAAAAAATACCTAATACGCATAACATATTTGACTTTAAATTTTAAGTTTAATTTTTTTATTATCTTTTATACTTTAGTCGGAAAAAAATCGAATATAACCTCTTTATATTTGCAATAATTGGCTTACTGTTTTCAAACGAATGAAGCGATTTAAATATTTTTTTCACAATATTATAGACAATTTATTGCTTTATTAAATTTAAGTTCAACATTTCACAAAACTATTAATTAAATCAATAATATCATATTATTACATTTGCGCCCGGTGTCCGCGCTCACTCAGACGCAAAAGCCAGTCACATCCTAGCGTTCGCACGGGAAGGCTGTGTCGCATGTTAGCGCGCCCCGCTCTATAAAATTTGCGTAAAAGAGCATACAGTGCAGATAGGACGTTTCGTGCAGAAGTATGGTTGGGGTATTTAAAAATCGGACATTTCGTTTGCGCTTAGACGTTTTATATGTAAATATTTTATATCAATAAAAAACGGGCCAAGTGCGAGTCGGACTCGCCCATAAAGGGTTCCGTAGCAGCAAGTAACATAATATAAAAGTTCTTATGGTTGGTTGTAACTTTGAAAGATAAATTGCGGTTTACGATTTATGACGTATTGAAAAAAAACTAATTACTTGATCTCGTTCAAACCAATTTTCAATGGAAGTTTGCATAATGTTCATCAGATATTTTTTTAGTTTTATCATTCTCTTATTTTAGACAGGGGGGGACACACATTTTTCCACTTTGGAAGTGTCTCTCGCGCAAACTATTTACTCGTAGTTTAGAAAAGAATGAGCTCCTGAACCTCAATATCATTTTTAGGGTTCCGTAGCCAAAAGGCAAAAAAAACGGAACCTTTATAGATTCGTCATGTCTGTCTGTCTGTCCGTCCGTATGTCACAGTCGCTTCGCAACGGCTCGGCGCCGCTGCCGGCGGACGGCGCGGCGCCGTGCCGTGCCACGGCGTACCCAATATTGCGTTACCCAAAAAACATATATGATGTACATTACCATAAAACTAATAAAATATATGATGTACATTAACATGCAAACTTCAACTGAAAATTGGTTTGGATGAGATATAGTTAGCAGTTTTTGAGATATAGTACATTTTCAAAAACCGCAAATATAATTTGCTATTCATACAAACACTATGAAAAACAAATTTATTTTTACTGTTGACACATTACCTACTAATCTCAATATAATTATATCCCTTATCTATCCTTGCTACTACGGAACAAAAGAAAACGAACAAAAAAAGAATTACTTAAATCGGACTTGTAGTTTCGGAGATATGCGAACACAAACATAAAAACATACATACATAAATTTGGCACATTTTTTCAGACGCTGATATAGACTAATTATAATTATAATTATACGAAAACTGGGCAGTTCTGGAATTATTACATACATACGGGTCGAATTGATAACCTCCTTTTTTTTTGAAGTGGGTAAAAATGGAAACTAATTTTAAAATATAATTACTATTGTCGTATTTAGCGTATCAAAATAAATAATAAAAAAATCTACATCACCAAAAGAATACTTTTAAAAATGCAAATTTTTTAGACTAGTGTTATTACATATTTTTATTGGTCCAAACAAATTGTTAAATAAATAAAGATATTATTTTGATATTTTATTCTTTTACTCTAACAATTTAACTACAATAAATAACTGGGCTCAAGAATATTTTGTTCCCAAAACAGCATTGCAAATGTTCTGGGTCTGCCTACATTCAATCTATTTATGATGATAAAAGCTAATAATAGGCAGCGATAGAAATGCTTCGAACGCATCTGCGTCCGGTGATACTCTTTGACGATCGGGGGAATGCGCGGGCGCGCGGGGCGGTGAGCGCGGGCGCGCAGGGGTAGTCAGCGCTGGCCGCTTGTTTCGTTCAATGCTCAAGGACGTTGGGGTATCCTTTCGCCTTAAGCAGTGCTTGCCTAGGTTGGTCTGTGGATGGGTGACCACCCTTTCTTTTTTTTTAGGTTGGGAAATCATCAAATGGCTTCTTCCACTCTGGGCGGAGCGGGAGGGACTGTCAGACTTTTACTGACTAAAACCCTTAATGATAATGTTCCTTCCTTGCCCTTTATGTTCCGGGGCCGCGGTATCTCTTTCGAACAGGTATCTCCTCCGTGACTCGGATGCTTGCTGTCAAGCTGTAGGTCCCGGCTGTCATTTGTCCATGTTTGGCAGTCGTTACGGCCCAAAAAGTCTTACAATCAGTCTTACCAAGTGGTATCGTATTACCCAGTACTAACTGGACTGTGGAGGTCAGATAAACAGTGCATGTTAAATACTTACTGGTATTCAGCTGCATCCGGTCAGACTGAAAGCTGACCGGATGCGGAGCTGATGATGTTTATTTGGATCGGCAACCGAGCGATAAGAACGTATATGTATATTAGTTTTCTATGTAGGTATACGTTACATAGATAATAGAGACCTATCCAAAAATATGATATTTGGTGCACGAAAATTAAGAAAGTGTAGTTATCATAGTGATTTCAAAACCTAGTTACTTCATATGACGCTTTTTATTAGTTTCCGAAGTAAAATTAACACAAATATCAGAAACTAGTTACTTGATATGACGCTTTTGTTTCGGTAATAAAATAATACAAATCTCAAAACCTAGTTACTTCATTTGAAGCTTTTGTTTTGGAAGTAAAATAAATACAAACGGCAGTATTTAAGCATGCACACTAATGAGTTGCATTTTCTGTGATTTCCACAAGCCCCAGCAATAGACTGCTATCGTGGTTAGGGGCATTCCTCCTTCCATGGTTCCTATTTTCCATTGTTTCGTGGGAACAAACTCCTAGCTCTTCGCGTCTTTATCTATGAAGCGCACTTGCATGTTATTCTTAATTATGCCTATGTGGTTCCAAGAAGAAACCTCCATAAAATATTTTGACACAGGTGTTGCAACTGCATTTATAGATACCTATTTTTTTCTGGTGATCTTAATATTGGAGGTCCATTCAAAACGATACTATACTAACATTATAAAGCTTTAGAATTATAAAGTTTGTTTGGTTGAACGCATATAGAATTATTTGTTCGAATCGAAAAAATATTTTAGTGTTTGATAGTCAATTTACGCTACGACTATGAGGAGTTGAGAGTCATTTTTATTTTGTTAAAGCGTGGAAAATAGCGTTTTATAATAATTTCACGCGGATAAAGGCCAGGCAACAGCATGATTTAATAAAACTGTTTGTGAAAGCTTTTGACAAAAATGGCAGTGTTTTCAATATACTCTTTACGAGAACCTAAATTAGTGTATCCTTTTGAGAATGTATGCAATGCTAAAAGCAGGGACATTTACGTCGGAGCGGAACTCAATTTACGCGCTTAACTGAGTTTATTGTTCCCATTTTGATTGCATCAGTCCAACGTGAACGCCCAAATTTAGGTGCTGAAGTATTTAAGCCGAACTCACTACCTGTCAGTCTCATCATTGTGGCCAAATATTGTTTCGTGGAATTTATTACGAACTAGCTTAAGCCCGTGGCTTCGCCCGCATGGTGTTCGGTACTGTGCCACAGGATCGTAGTACCGGGATAAAAAGTATTCTATATGTTTATCCTGAATACAAACAATCCGCGTGTTTTATTTCATCCAAATTCTTAAGGTAGTTTTTGCGTGTAAGAGTAACAAATATCCTCACAAACTTTCGCATTTATAATATTAGTAAAACTGGTTCGAAAACAATTATTATGATGTCAGATATGAAAATATCCTAAACTTCTATAGAAGTCGGCTTCCTTTTGTTTGTAATTAAATAGAAACTCATAAGGGTTGACTTACTTCCGAAGACATATTGAATTCAATACATTATTGCCTACTACGAGTATTAACCGGGCAATATGGCGCAATATCAATCTGAATGTGATTAAATTGTCGTGGTGGCGGTATCCGGCGAGGTCGTATTGAAGCGCGCTTAATTCGTCTGGGTTTAATGCCCAGCGTGCATACCGTTCGAGGGGAAGCCGGCCTGTGAATATGTGCAACGTTACACGCAGTTTAGATTATTATTTGATAAACGTTCTATTACTTGCATAGATGTTGTACAATGTACAGTCACGAACACTTATAATTTCACGGTTTTTCACTACACTTAAAGTACCTACGGGATAATATCCGTGATTTTCTTTTGATGCTATGTGCTCCCGATATTTCAACGCTGTTGCAAGCATCATGATCACGGATATAATACCGTAAGTACTTTTAGTGTACCTAAAATATAATGCGCGCCGCAACTTGTCGAATAGATTGTCTTAAAATGTATTTGGAGAAAGACGAAAGACGTACGTCATGGCCGCCACCGCTGTGGCATCGCGCTGCTCTCCGTCAACCTCTGACGTAGAGCAGCGGTGGGCTGTGATCGGTAGTCGTTTGACAGAATTTAATACTATATTGTTAGTATGGTAGCGCTGGGTTTTGAGGTTACAAAAGTACTAAAGTCGTTGGTTTTCGCATATAGTTTCATAACCACTTGCCCAACCTACTATATTAATTTGTGTCATTATAAAAGAAAATTCTAAAAAATATATAGATGAAAATTTTACTTTCATTATAATAACGAAGTAGTAACTGCAGTGTAAGTACAGTCACGTCTAATAATATGTATACACTTTCCTTAATATTATAGCTATTTTCGCGAGAAATAACGTTTGTAACTAGGAAATTGGATCTTTTTCATAAAAATATGAGTTCCAGAATACTATGTACATAATAACATTAAATTTTAATCAATACATTAGGAGAAACACAATTTAAAAAATTCTTAAGTGTTTACATATTATTTGACGTGACTGTACGTAAGATTCGATAGGAGTCGATTAGATAAATTTGACAGTTATTCACGATAAAAGAATTTGTAAGGAGTCTAAAACTCATTTTATCGAGAATAACTTTACTGTCAAATTTATTTTATCGAATCCTACGTACTTGCACTGCTGATATACAAAGGCATTTTATGTCATCTCTGTCCACGGGAATCCTTGTATTTAACCAGTAAATAACACGTTGCCTAACTAACTCGAAAATAATATTACAATTATTTACAATCGGTGAAATAGGTGTTACGCGTTTTAGAGTCCTGATATCTGTTGTTCAAAACATATTGTGCCAAATTCATCCAAGATATTTAATTTTTCTTATAAAAAATCCACAACGGAAAACTCAAGTTTTTAGAGTTTATGTGGTTTTGAATATTATGGTGGAACAAAACACTATTCATAGCTTTTGTCGCTTTTATTCACACAATCTTATTATTTGAAAAAAAAATACCTTACAAAAAAATTACAAAAACTGCGTTTGCAGGAGATCCTAGATAAGATATTCTTAGAGACCAGAAGCGGAATATATTAAAAGAAAACAAATCGCACAATAACCTAGAAAGTTATATTTCTTACAAACGATTTATATTTGACAATTAGCACAGAGGTAAAACGATCCTAATCAACACTATAACACCTCTAAAATACGTCCGTCGTGTCCGAAGGCCAGCAGCAGAAAAGGAACGCTGTCAGCGCGCCACCTCTTTTTATACGCTTCCACTCGAAACGGGTAGGTCGAAAGGGGGAACATCTAAGACGGCCGTTCCTGACTGCGTGGCGTCCTCGACCGCAGCATCATTCCCATCAGATCCATCTTCTGTAACCTGGTCGTCATCATTGTTTGGATCATCAGCATTATCTGAAAATACACAAGACCACACGGGTAATTTTAAATAATACGACCACTGTGGTTTGAAGCTAATTCAACCCGAAACAGTTACAGGCGCAAGCGTGCACTCAAGCGCCGGCAACAAAAGCCATCAATGATGATTTATGAAATTGAAACAGCTTCAAACCAGAGATGCTGAAATTCACTTAACCAATGCATCGCAAATGACAGAATCCGGATTTCCATCACTCGCCATACATCGTTATTGACAGAGGCCCAAACGTTTGCTTGTCTTTTCACAAATACATAGTAGAGGCCCAAAGGTTATGCTTGCTATGAATTCGTGACACATTGCGTCATTGAGACAGAGGCCCAAAAGTTCTGCATGTCTCAGCTATGACCGCAAAACAGAGCAGAGGCCCAAACGTTAGCATGCTCAAAACAGAACAAAACAAAGCAGAGGCCCAAACGTTAGCATGCTTAAAACAAAACGACTCACCACTCTCAAAGAAAGCTGAGCACGTGTCCGGCGTCCACTCGCCACGCCATAACATCATGTGTTCGGCGGCGGCTTGGGTCTTTTTTCCATATGACCCAGCTAGTAATTCTAGCTCATATCGATGATGTGGCAGCGCCCGGACAACCTTATACGGGCCACGCATGCCGGAGTCAAGTTTCCCGGTAGTCTGGGCAACTTTACTTACAAAGACAAAGTCACCAACGGCAAATGTACGTGGTTCCCTTCGATCTTCATTAATATAAGCATCCTGATAATGCTGATTCGCTGCGAGAAGCTCAGAAGCTCGTTGCCTCCTCAAGGTCAACAAGGCTTCTCTGTTGGACTGGGAGCTTTCAAGTGCCACGTCTCGCACCAAGGATCTGATGACGGGGGTAGCTGCGTCTATGCCCACCAGCAGCTGGAGCGGTGAAGTCTGGGTAGTGGCTTGTTTAGAGATGTTGAGGGTGAGCTGCACCTTCCAGAGCACATCGGACCATTGCGAGCCTTTATTGCCCACCTCGATCCTCAGCATGTTAAGAACGGTTCGGCAGTACCTTTCTGCTTGACCATTCTCGCGATGCATACCCGGCGTGATAAAGTGTATGCAGGATCCCAGCTCTGAAACCCAATCTTGAAAAGCCCTACTATCAAACATTCTACCACGGTCACATATTATCATAGATGGGGTACCAAATAATGATACTACGTTAGAGAATACACGCTTTAACTCATTGGCGTCTTGTCTATATAAGGAGTAAAGCAGACAATACTTGGAAAAGGCATCTATTACAATTAAAACGTATTTAAAACCATTTGAATCTGGAAGGGGTCCAAGAACATCGGTATGTACAATGGAAAAAGGGATTTCTGGCTTAGACCATGATTGGATTGGTTGAGACGGAGCCCTAGGAACCCTTTTATGTGCCAAACATACAAGACAATGGCCTATATACTTCCTCACAAATTGCCGGAGGCTCGGAAACCAAAAATGGCGCAAAATTAAGTCGGTAGTTTTGTCAATACCAATGTGATCATGGTCGTCATGAAAAACCCTTAACAAACTGAGTCTATGACCCTTCGGGATAAAGCACAAGAGTCGCAGCTCTTCCCCAGTAGGTGTAAATTTGTAAAACAATAAATCATTTTTGATCGTGTACCTCGTCTGATCTAATTGCCCTTCTCTTAATTTAGACATCAATTCCTGAGTCTCTTCATCAGCGGTTTGAGCAATCTTTGCCCAGTTATTCGGATTTCGGATATGAGAGACACTATCGGTAACAGGAAGAGGGTTACGGCTTAAAAAATCCGCGTGTTGCATTAAGGAACCCTTCCTATAGATTAGAGTGAACGTAAAATCCTGCATGTAAATCCACCAGCGCGCGACCCGAGGCAACAAGTCTTTCTTTCGCTCTGTTAGCTTTAAAGAATTACAGTCCGTCACTATCTTGAAGTTAATACCAATAAGATAGTGGCGAAAATGCTGGAGCGCACGTACAACAGCCAACGTTTCCAATTCATAGCTGTGGTACCGAGGCTCCGCGCCCTGAGTGGACTTACTAAAGTACCCAACAACCCTCTTTCTCCCACCGCTGTGCTCTTGGATCAAAATAGCACCAAATCCGACAGCACTAGCGTCTGTGTGAAGTTCCGTAGGCAATTGAGGGTCAAATATTGCTAAAACCGGTTCGTTGGTAAGGCAATTTATAACATAACTGCGAGCAGCGTCCTGCTCAGAGCCCCACAAAAAAGGTTCACCCTTCCTCAGCAGCCTTGCTATACTTGCTGTCTTAGAGGCATAACCAGCAATATAACGGCGAAAATACCCCGCGAGCCCGAGAAACTGGCGAACCTCTTTCACACTTGTAGGTTTAGGGGAACGTACAAGCGCGTCTACTTTACCCGGACTCGGCCGTACCTGACCATGCCCAATCAGTCGTCCTAGGTACTCAATTTCTATGTCTAGAAAAGTACACTTTTTAAAATTTATGGAAAATCCCGCGGCTTTAAGAATCTGTAAGACTTCTTTTAATGTTTTAAGACCTTCATCTACCGAGTTGGACAGGATCAGTACATCATCAATATATGTTAGGACCCTGCCAGTGTCAATGAGAGGTTTTAATGTTTTGGATATAATCCTCTGATAGACGATCGGGGCATTGGCCAGGCCATATGGCATTTTTAAATATTCATACTGCCCTTCAGGCGTTACGAAAGCAGTTTTACTTATTGAATCATCATCCTTCATAGGCACCTGGTGAAAACCAGTGGCCATATCAAGGCTGGTGAAGATCCTGGAACTACCAAGTCTATCGATATGATCGTCTATCAGTGGCAAGGGAAACCTCTCTTTAATGGTAATGGCATTAAGTGCTCGATAGTCGACGCACATCCTATCGCTCCCATCCTTCTTTTTGACGAGGATAATTGGACTCGCATAATCGGATTGCGATTCACGAATTATTCCCTTGCTGAGCAAATCACTGATAATATCGCGAACCCTATTTTTCTCGTCTACCGAAAGCTTATAAGGGCGATGGCTTATCGGGGCGTTAGATGTTAGTTTTATCTCCATGCTACCTGTGTTCACCGTCGACGTTGCTGTGCCGGAAATAAACAAATCGGAAAACTCTTTGATAATTCCCAGTAAACGATCTCTATCGGCACCCACTAATGGGGTTTTGATACACTCATCATCCACAGTGCTCACAAGCTGCACAGATGACTGAACGTCTGACCTAGTAAGCCGCTGCTCACTACTGGTACGAATGTAAATCAACCCTTCGCGATTCAGGACATCAGTTCCAATTAGAATAGGTGCATTGATGCATTCAGAAGGGACAACGTATAAATCAATTTCCAGAGACACCTCTGGGAACTCTACGACAGTCGTAATGACAGAGGTTGATTCAACTACCTGACTTCCGATCCCGCGCATCAAGCGATAAACTGGTAAACGATTAAAATTAAAATGTTTAAGTGCCTTTTCAGAAATCAAAGAAATATCAGAGCCGCTGTCTATTAAAACGTCAACAGGTACCTTCTGTATAACGGCTGAAATTACGTTATTTTGCCTGGGGTCGATTCGGAGCAAAAATTTATCTCACTCGTTTTCTTATCTTTACTCTCAGAGCGCTGTTTTTGGAAACACGAGTCGATTAAATGCCCATCACGTTTACAAAAAGTACAGCGTTGAACGGGTTTCTTGGATTTATCGCTTGATGTCGGTTGAACCGCTTTAGAGCTACTGGGATCCCGATCAGAGCTACTTTTAGACTTTTTGGGACAGTACCATTTCTTATGACCCGTTTTGCCGCAAAGGTGGCAAGTGATATTGCTATCGTTTGACTTAGGAGCCTCACGTTTACGTTGGTTAGACGAGTTATTAGAGGAGACTCGAGCAGTATTATTGTCGGTTTTGGGTTTGACGTAAGCTGATAGATATTCCACAAGATCTTTACATGCTAGCTTAGCGTTGGTTGCCGCAGCCTTGACTTGGGGATCACTGATACCTCTTATAACAATTGCGGATTTTAACTCATCAGATAAACCTTGAACTATATTGAGACGCAGTAAGGATTTACGTGCGTATTCTGCATAGGTTGGGTATTTGTTTGAGTTCGAACACATAGTCTCGTAAAGTATGGATGCATGATCTATGTTACGGGGACAAAGGGATCTAAATTCAACCTTGAAGTTACTCCAAGATCTATCATTCGTCACCCAGTCATTCAACCACGACCCTGCATCACCACGCAAACAAGAACCTATCCGTCCTAGGCACTCCCGATCATCCCAATTATTCATCAGTCGGGCACGGTCAACCTCAGCGCACCAGACATCGAAATCTTGGACACATGGATCAAATGGTGATATGTAAAAGTTATGAGACCTTGATTTTAAAAGCGCACCCAAAGCACCAACAATGCTGCTCGCTACATCATTATTCTGGCTTTGCACGTCAGTTGTACACATGTTATTCCCTGCGATAACCTCGTCGGTTACCCCCGAACCTAGCTCACTAGCAGGGATTGGTGCGACCGGAAGGGAGGACGATAACTGGCTTTCACTAGTTGGGCGCAACGGAATATCACTGCTAGTTGCTGCTGGTAGTCTACGCTCAATTACTTCTAACCTCGTAAGAATTTGATCAAGACCTACATCACGCGAGTTGTCGTGGCGGTTATTAGAATTTCCACGATATCTACGAGAGCGAGAGCGACTATGCGGGCTACGCGAAATACAACGACGGCTAAATGATTCATCTCTACGGTCTATTGAGCTGCTTCTACGGCGGTGTACAACAATCGGCGGCGTCTTACGATTATTCGAATTATCACGACGTTTCCTACGAGAACCGCCACTAGATTGTTGTTCACGAGATTGCCTACGTCCTTTAGACCGAGACGAATGCCCTGGCATTTTGTAAGAAATATAACTTTGGTACTTACGGTTGAAAGTCTACACACAATAATCACAACAATTTTACTTGAACACTGTTATTGAATATTTGAACAGGATAGCAAACAGATTTAAGCGCGTGGCGATCCCACTTCTGATCTTAGAGACCAGAAGCGGAATATATTAAAAGAAAACAAATCGCACAATAACCTAGAAAGTTATATTTCTTACAAACGATTTATATTTGACAATTAGCACAGAGGTAAAACGATCCTAATCAACACTATAACACCTCTAAAATACGTCCGTCGTGTCCGAAGGCCAGCAGCAGAAAAGGAACGCTGTCAGCGCGCCACCTCTTTTTATACGCTTCCACTCGAAACGGGTAGGTCGAAAGGGGGAACATCTAAGAATATCATAATTATTCTAAACTTCAAATCAATTTTGACAGTTTTGATTTGAATAAAAATAATCAAACACATATCATCGAATTACTAAAAATGCAACAGTCAAATGTGAGCTTCATTACGGCTAGCGGCATTACGCTACAGTACGACTCTAACCACAGGCAAGAAATATGCAACTGTAGAATTTTTGAAACTTATGGCATCAAAATAGCCCCCGCGCTATCAGACTATGTGCACTGTTCATCTATCAGTCGATCACAAGTTTTGCAGCCGTAGTTAAAACCTCGTCAGAAGATGGCGAAGTCAGTTACCAATTATACTTACTAAGTTTGCAAAATGTACGGTCGAACAAGCTATGTGGTTTACACTTTACAGTGTAATTTGTGGGTTAAACTGTAAACCAATTAGCTTGTTCGACCGTACTAAGCCGCCTTAGTCTGGCCTTACTTACTCCGATATAAGCCTCTCCAGTCTCTGTTAATTTATTTTGTCTTTCATCTTTCATTCGAAGTTATAAACGTCTGAACACAAAATGAATCACAAGCAACGAAAAACATTAATTATTAGATTAATGAATTAATGATGACAAGATTTCGGAAATACGCATATGAAAAAACTTAGATTAATATTTATGAAGTATAAGAACTATCTGGTATCCACGACACAGTCCTCATTGGCACTAGATGGCGCTGTGCGTAATGTACAGCGATATTGATTTAATTTTTATTCCTAAGTAATTTGATGTCATACGAAAATGAAATGAAACACATCACAAATGTCTCGAGTGAACTATTAGCGCTAGTGATGCGTCTGCTGTCGTCACTAAAACGAAAACTAACCTAACAAAAGAAAATCTATGCAAATATACAGCGTGAAATTTTAATGGTTGTTTTCCCGCGGCAGGACGATTACCCATCAGTAGCACTATCGAAACGCAAAGTTAAACTAAAAAAAAAAGTTATTTTTTTGTATTATGACTTGTTGGGTTTTGTGTTTTATGTAGTCAGGAGGGTATACCGCCGTTTACCCGAATTTTATTTGCCCTAATATCATTTGCAATAATAGTCAACAGCCACAATATCATACGACATAATACTCATTTGCCCTACTCTCATTTGCCATATTAGTCACGTGCCAGAATCATTGTTTCCCATAAAGTCACTTACCATAACATCATTTGTCATAATCATTGTAAGCCCTAATTATCACATGCCATAATTTTATTATGATATGCCATAACATAATTTGCCATCGACATCGGGTGTGTAACGGTTGTTTATATCAAGAGAAATTGGATGCAATTGGGACTTTAGGGCACCCCGACTCGGACAGGTTAGGTTAGAAGGGGATCGGTGATAGGTCGTGTGAGCGAGCGAAGCGAGCGAATAGACCCCGCCATCCCCTTCGTGGTTATTTTTTTATAAACCACACAGAAGTAGGAGCCCCGCGAAGCGGGGCTCCGTCGACCTAGCCTACCATCAACCATGCACAGAAAAAAAAACCATGCACAGAATAAATAAGTTTGTCTCATACTTGTTATGCCATTTAAATATTATGTCTAATAATTATTATGGCACATAAAAATAAGGCAAACAATACTTATGGCATTCGTATCTTATGGTATCTAAAATTCGGGCAATTAAAAGTATGTCATATGTCTTTTAGGGCAAATGAAACATTCGGGCAAATGAAATTCGGGTAAATGAAATTCGGGAAAATGATGATTATGGCATATAATCTTCGGGCAAACAATAGACAACCAGTCAGGAGTAGTGATCAGCTGATTTATACGCGAAGTGCACCGACCGCGCGGCTCTTCTGGACACCCCCCGCGCCCGGCCCGCGTTCCGCGTTAGATATTACTGTTGGTTTAAGTCGCTTTCGAGTTTTGTTTATCACATTGTAAATCTGCCATTTATTGAGCCAACATTTTTTTAAATATATTAATCGATTGTATTACCGATACAAACTCATTTTGCTTCGGGAAAACAACCACTAAAATTTCAGCGTGTATATACAACATTATTTTTTGTTTATACTAAACCCGAAAAGGGGTCATTGTACTCATCATTTTGAACAACTTTTTCTATGGGACGAACCTTGAAATCGCGAAAAAAAAATCAGCTGTTCCCCACATTTTGACGAGTTATGCGAACATAAATGTAGGGAACAGCTGATTTTTTCGCGAATTCAAGGTTCGTCTCATAGAAAAAGTTGTTCAAAATGATGAGTACAATGACCCCTTTTCGGGTTTATTATAAACAAAAAATAATGTTGTATATACAAAAGGAAAATCGAACAGTTCAGAATGAAACCTATCCTCGCGGTCAGGAGCGCTGCTTTCCGTTTGCTCTTGACACGGAACTTTGATCCTGAAACTAGAATATCGGTTAGACATTCTGCACGGATGACATAATTAGGTCAACTTGAGGAAAACGGCTTCTAGATCTATAGCGGATTACCTAGCTTCGCATCGGTTCGGTGTCTCCGGGCTGCGAGGACGTTGTTCCGGACCTGTAAGATCGCTCAACCATGAATCCCTATTAAAGGGGTGGTAACAAGAGGTTTTCTCCATGTAACTCCTCTTTGATGAGTGAATATAAATGTGCAAAAAAAAATATGTTGCTTTAAACTTTAATTTGTACAATTGAAATAATTGTAGATAACTTTATTACTACTACTACATGAAAAAAATGTTCAAAGTAAAGCATTTTTTCTTTGAAATTTTGTAACTACTCCTAAACGGCATTAAGTTTTAGTTTTTTTTTTTACACAGATATTTGTCGCCATTTTCTTAACAAACTGTACAGTTGGAATTTTGATCGAATGATTTATTAGGCTACAAATAAATAAAAAACATCCATTTCGCGCTATTCGGCACGCTGTGACTGACGTAACAACCCTTTTTGTAGTGCAAGCTAATTAGAACTTTATTCTAACAGTTTTTCAAACGAAGTTTGAACCACCACAAATAGAATTGCTAATTTAGCAGATACCACCGCACCGCACACAGGTTCGTAAAAAAAACTTACGGGGCAGTCTTTTGGAGACTTTCGATAGAAACGAAAACTGTGTGTCAGTGCTTCGAAGCGTTAGGTGACGGACACGCGAGTTTCATGATTTTTGTTCACTCAACGCGCCTAAAAAAAATTTCACTTCAAAAAAGGTTATGAAGTTAGAATTCAAGTCGAAGTCTATAAACTTAAGTAGTGTTAGACGAGTGTAGCCACCTGATATTCAGGGTATATAAACAGACCCTTCACAAAGCAATCAACCAAGCATTCTGTACATCAAAGTTAATCATTCCTCGTAAAAATTATTGTTGAGAAATGACTTTTTTTATGGGTAAAAAATCGTGTTTTACGGTAAAACTCAATGTAACACACTCAAAACATAATGCTTATGTAAACGGGTTATGGTGGTTTTTAAAGTAAAGCTAGGAACAAAAAAAAAACAAATACTAGTATTTGAATAAAAATGAGAATCTCCAAAGATAACTAGTAGGTTCCCAGGTATAGTCCTGAACAACACAAAATGATCGCAATGACGGGGAGAACAAGTGCCATAACATTCCTTTTCTCGTTGCATTATTGTGAAAAACCACTCTCCTTAATTCCAGAAAAACCGTCCCAACAATCCAATGAACCCTCTCTTTTTCTCTCAAGTAAAACGACCACTTAGACAGGTCTTGTTCGACATACGAGAGCAAGCAATCTAAGCCCTTTGTTACCATCGAGATTGGTTTGTTCAAGGCACACAGTCACTCTTGCGGTCCGCTGCCTCTGACGTCATGTTGATCAGACCACTTTATCTAACGTAAATGGCAATCTGAATTCATTCCTCGGAATGTATAATACTAGTTATCCTACGCTCTGTGTATGAGAGTTAATGCTGTTGCAACTATGTTTTATGTTTTAGATATCAGTTTGCTTAAATTCAATTTAGCAGAATTCGTTTAGAACATCCGGAGCTAGGATAAATAAACTATTGTCACCACCAAATGTTACCTAAGCTTTTTGTGATCGGAATCGTGAATTCTCTGAAGCCGTTTCACTTCTCTACAAACAACCGAGTCGGTGTCAACACGATTGAATTTGTATCCGACCACCAACAAATAACGTCGGCATACTATTCCTTTACCAACTGAAACCTTCTCGACGTGTTTGGAAATGACTTAAATGGAAATTGAACGCGATCTCGCCATCTTTGGGCGAGGCACGCGTCGTGTTCTAAGCCTGGTGAACGCGCCAACAAAGCGGGAATTGTTGCTATCGATTTTCTATTAGAACGCTCTCACCCCTCGCTTCCGAATCGTGGATGGAGTTCAACTCACCACGATTTACACTCAGCAAAACATATTAAACTTTAACATAACGAATGCAGAACTCAAATTTCAATGAGCGCTTGCTGTGATTCTTTTTGTATTGGAATTTGAGTTCTAAGTTGAGGGTGTGAAGGTGTGTTTTAATTTGTGGGAGTGGGTCGCACCCTATCACGTACCCTAGTAATACCGGTGTCCGCAAACTGTGTTAGTTGAAGGCACACATTCTGCTCACGCCCGAGGGATCACCGAAGCGGACGCGACGCCGATAAAATATTTAATGCGTTTGTAAAAATGCAATTAATTAATGTCTTTCACGTTACTTTAGATTTTGTTGTAATTGCAATGTGTAGTTTTGCATCCTATTCAAAATTCAGGAGTTTGTCACAAAATACACAAATATTAACGATACGCGGTTGCGGACGATACCCGGTCAAATAAATAATTAATAAAGCTGCTATTTTAAATTGTTTAAAGACAGCATTTCAGAATAACACGAAAGTGATAGAAAAATCATCAATCGCGCGACATGTCTCTGTGTGCGTTTATTTGTGTGTGTGAAGGCGCGGATACAGGTTCAGTTACAGACGGGTTGCGTTTAATACCGGTGGTTTACACTTACCAATTTCCGATAGTAAGAAAAAAATGTACCCATTTTATTATCGGTTCGGGTTGAGAATCATAGCATAGATACCTACTTCATTTCTGACTTATCTCCGTACATAGGTGTAAGCTTAGATCTTTAAAACTACGCAACGGATTTTGATGCGGGTTCTTTTAATAGAAACAGTGATTGAAAAGGAAATTTAAAGTGTAGGTATAATTTGCGAACGAGATAACAAAGAGAGAAAACAAAGTTGCCCGCCGGCAGGCAACTTTGTTTTATAATATGTAGTGACGATACGAGTACGTCTTATCAAATATCTTGGTCCCAGTAGGTACTACAGTAATCGTAACTTCAGTAGTGTTTTTAAGTCCTCTTATGTACAAGTTCCACTTGAAACATCTAACTTCAGTATGGTTTTAAGAAGTAAAACCTCCCTCTAGTTCTTTGACACAAAGATGGACTTAACTTACTACTTTAGTGACGAAAACGAGCTTCTAAACTGAGTATTACTCAGTAAAATGTAGACTACGAAAAGAAAACAAGAGGAACAGCCGCGGTCGTTCTAAAAAAACGAAGTATTTTTGAATTTAAAAAAAAACAACTTGCTCCGTCGACAAACCATTTCCCGCAGCGCTATGGTTTACTCTTTGACATGGAATGTCGATAGTGTTGACAGCTGACAGCACTGCGAGCTAGGGTTGCCAACGTATCTTCGGCAAAATATAGTATTATTGTTGTTACAAAAAAATATAGTATTTTATGGAAAAAAGCTAACAAAGATTCATTTGTTATTTATTTATTTTCATAAAATATATAGGTATTTTGTTGCACTTACATTTTTTTTTGGTTCGTTGTTGTTTTTTTAGATACCGACTACGCCTGTTTCTTTCTTCTCGCCATTTTGAGTTTATGACCGAAAATGTCCTTCCTGTAAATGCCGAAGTGGCGTGAATAGAGAGCAGGACTTAAATAACTTTTTTGGTAAGTTGATGTCGGTATTTTTTTTTAAATATGTTGTTATTTTTGGCCTGTAGCTTTGTCAGTAAACTTACTAGGTACAATCTTTTAACAGATAGTTGTTGATGAATGATAAAATCAGTCAAAAGTTATATTATAATTTTATAAATTAAGGATTGTTTGTTAGATTTCGGTCTTGAAAATATAATATTATTGCGTACTATGAATTTTTTCAACAGTATACAGGGTGTAAACCACCTCATCACAAAGCCATTAACCAAGCATTATGTACATCAAACTAAGTAACTTTACGCAAAAGTTATTGCTTGGAAACAACTTTTTTTATAAGGTTTTAAATCATTGTTTGTGGTAAAACTCAATGTAACGCAAACATTGTGCACGCTTAAAACATTGTGCCGATGGACGGATTGAATAGTACGAGGAACGTGGAGGTGTTTAAAGCCAAAAACTTACAAAAATAACTTAAATTTTAAAAAAACTTGCCATAAAGTTGTAACTTTGACCCCCAATATCTTCGTAACTAGAAGGTTCCCAGGTATGGTGTAGAACAAAATATCGCAATGATGGGGAGAACAAGTGCCTTTCAGATTCATGAAGAGGTGTTTTACACCCTTTGTAGTACGCAGACCCGAAATAAAGTACAATACTATATATTATAGTACGGTTAGCAACCCCAGCGCGAGCGGTTCGTTTAACGCGAATGTTTTTCTAGTTCCCAGTAGGCAAACTGTTAGCGACCGACTGAGTTTGCGACGTATCTGCTAGTTTTGCGCTCACTTTACGCAGTTTGCAGCGTTACGTGCGCCGACTGTCTCAGTTAGTGGCCGACTCACAGCAAAACCGGCTTCAGTCGGCGGCGCGGCGGCGGCGGCGATATGGTTGTTCGCCGGGCGTAGTGAGTCCGTTTGCCGCAAACTGTTCATGCAGATAGCTGGAAAGAAGCTTCCAACGTGTTCGGACGTGTTCATGCTTGCATAGCTCATACGGTACAAGCTATTGATGGATATGCGTAGATAGGTAGATAACTTATCTCTTCGCGAATATCCATCGTGACCGAAACAACCACTCCCTTTGTACAACAATAGTATTAGTGAAAGTTCAGTCGGTCGACCTAAATAAGCGGCTAACTCATAACAGTTTGCTTGCGACGCACGACAAATTGATCTGAGTCTGCAGCTAACTCAAATTTCAGTTCGCCACGAATTTGCGGCTCACTCAGTCGGCTGCTAACAGTTTGCCTACTGGTGACACAGCCTTATTCGAAAGTTAAATTAATTTGTGAAATGTCCGTTAGGGGCGAAATGCTGCTTTTGACAGCTTAATTTTGTGTGCAATTTTGAATTTATGTGTACCTTCTACATATTACCGATATTCCCTTTGTATCGTTGCAACATAAGGAGCTTGTGTGCTCAAAGTACTGTTCCATTAGAATTAAATTGAGTTGGCTATGGTTAAAATATGTTTTACAGGAGAATTATAGGAGGAAAAGCTTGAAACTACTCTATTATCATTAGTTTAATTGATCGGTTTTGTTTTTTTTTAACTTGTACAGTACAGATAAAAGACATTCAGATCTTATTTTAAAAGCAAATGAAACATTATGATTGTTGTATGCAGAGATTGGCATCTAGGTAAAACATTTACGAATAAATACAAATGTAATGTATAAAACTTGTCAGTTGTTTTGAATCAGAAGTATCAAGTTTGTTTGTGAGAAGTGCGTTTCTGTCTATTCGATATTTGTTTACTTCTGTTAAACAAATATCGAATAGACACAAACGCACTTCATCACATTTAATAAACTACAGATTTTATAAATGATTGTAACTTATGACATTGATAATATTAAATATTTTGACAGTATAATTTATTTTATTTATTTAATTCTGCTATTACAATAGTGTCAGAAATTCTGAATGGTCTATCATTGATTTCATGAAGTTAAAATTTGATATAATGGCGTCATTATAACTTTCCAATGGTCAACCACCGACACACCATTGAAAGACATGGCATATAATGGTAATCTCGTTCATAATGACAAATGTGTAAGAATTTATATGCTAACGTGAAATTGTAAAACCCGTTATATTGTAATCTATCTATCTAGGAGTGTACTCTCGAAACATTATAAACTGAATTTACTAGTTACAATTTAACGCATTGTTTTTTGTTGAATTGCAATTTAATGAAGTGAAACCATAAAATTGTGAAATGTATGTTACATTAAACGGTTTAGTAGTAGTAGACTTAAACCATTTCTACTAGCGGGTTTTATAATAATGGCAATACGACAATGTCACTAAAACACAAGTCTATTACGAGATCATTGACCGACCAATGATCGATCATTCTGAATTTAGCAGATTACTAACTTTAAGCAAAATGACAATGGGATGAGAATATGATCGTGTTGAAGTGTCGAATTTATAAAAAAAGAGTGAAACCCTTGTGTTTACTTAGTGTGATTCATTGTAAATCTATCCTACATTACGAGCGAACATTACAAGTCTTATAAAGTTTACTTCAGCAGTTTGCAAAGTAATGTTGCCAAACATGAGCGTTCGCAGCGTTCATGTTTGGTCTGCTTAGTTTGAAGCAAGATAAATATTGTAGTAGTGGTATAGTCTGTGTACTTTCCACTTACCCACTTGCCCGCAATGTATAACTTCATCCGGTATCATTTAAACTGTTGGTACGTGCAACGCGCAACGTGAAACGAGCAACTTTGAACTACGGCGACTGCTATTTATTGGACTATGGATAAAGTTCTCCTTGGAAGAGAAGTTTCAAAGGAAAACTGAGATAATTATACCGTGAGCATTTATTTGCATGGATTTATTAATTTGTAATGGATAATTACATGGATAAGGGTGTGGGATGCACTTTTGTAACAGTTTGAAAATAGCTGTTTTTTTATAACTGATGAAAAGATCTATGAGAGGTCTCAGAATTTTGTACTGCGTACGTAGTAACCGTGCCGGTTTTAGCGAGTTAACAACCTTTGTTTGTTTTAAGCTTTACAAGACCTTCTATGAAAAACCGCGGTGAAAACAACAGGCTTAAAATAAAATTAAACCTCCATCACTCTACCACAATTATCGGAAAATAATCGAACGTCCGAGCATGTGAAATTCAGCACAAAAAGAAATGTGGCAGCACAAAATATTCTTTGTTCTCAATGGTTGAGTGCAATTTTAATGATTAAAACACGCAATTCATGGTATTCGAGCCCGTAGCAAACAACGTGCCCAACTACAGAATAATATTTCCTCGGCACAAATAATAAAACGGAATTTTCTCTCAGTACCACGTTCCTGTGGCTTGTTAAAACTCGCTCGACCAATGTTCAGCACAGGGCTGAGCGCCATAATTCAAAATGGCGCTCAGGATACCACATTCACCGCAAACACTGACCACCAGATTGAAGACTATTGTTTGAGAAAATCGAGAGCGAAATGGAATAAGCTCGGCCCTAGCTTTCATATTGCAAACGAATGTTCCTACAAATATTTTAAATGCCAAAACTTGTGAGTATGGATAGATGGATAAATGTTTGTTAATAAAAGTAGAAACCCGATTTGGATGGCTTTTTGGTTGAACAAAAATCATAGCACTCGCGTAACCGTCACCGAACGCTTCGTAGCACACGTAGTCCGCTACGGCGTAGCACCACTTAGGCGTGCGCGGGACACAACCCGTAGCAGATATAGATTACTTAGTTTTCACTTATATTGGCAGTTCCCAAGGACTTTTTTACGCGTTACCACTACCGACAGTACGATCTTGTTCGCGTGGTTTCCCCATCGCAAGTACGTTTATTCAAATGTTTTTGGTTGAGAAACTAATGAGTGAGGCAACCCATGTAGGTTCTGCCAAAACGTAGATCTATAACCGTTAGGCAAGCCTCTACCTATTCTTTTGGAGATAACCGGCGTGAGCAATGCAGACGTAGTACTATGACAAGTATTGTATCCAGGTTTCGGGTTGTCTATTGTTTGCCCGAAGATTATATGCCATAATCATCATTTTCCTGAATTTCATTTACCCGAATTTCATTTGCCCGAATGATTCATTTGCCCTAAAAGACATATGACATACTTTTAATTGCCCGAATTTTAGATACCATAAGATACGAATGCCATAAGTATTGTTTGCCTTATTTTTATGTGCCATAATAATTATAAGACATAATATTTAAATGGCATAACAAGTATTAGACAAACTTATTTATTCTGTGCATGGTTTTTTTTTCTGTGCATGGTTGATGGTGGACTAGGTCGACCTACTTCTGTGTGGTTTATAAAAAAATAACGGGGTGCCCTAAAGTCCCAATTGCATCCAATTTCTCTTGATATAAACAACCGTTACACACCCGATGTCGATGGCAAATTATGTTATGGCATATCATAATTATGGCATGTGATAATTAGGGCATGTGATAATTAGGGCATGTGATAATTAGGGCTTACAATAATTATGACAAATGATGTTATGGTAAGTGACTTTATGGGAAACAATGATTCTGGCACGTGACTAATATGGCAAATGAGATTAGGGCAAATGAGTATTATGTCGTATGATATTATGGCTGTTGACTGTTATGGCAAATGATATTAGGGCAAATAAAATTCGGGTAAACGGCGGTATACGCAGGTTTCGTAGTATCAAGTTTTGTTAGAGGTTCAGAAAGAGACGTCAACACAGGATTACTGTGATGAGTGACAGAGACGAAGCTCTCCGGCTTACACTTGACTGCGGAATTCTCAGCTACCGTGTTCTTCACTTAAAATATCTACTGTGACTGCGATTTATGATTTTCCGTATCAAAGTCGGACTAACAAACATATTAATACTAACTGACCCCAAAACGTTGTTCTGCCATATGAATACATGGTGTGAAATATACTTTACGACCTACTCGCATACCTACAAAATATGTACATATAATACAACTCATAAAGATCGATAGAGCCAAACTTCTTTTGCGATTTTTATGTTTTTTTTTACGGGGTGCGACCACATACCTACACAGTGAAACTACCATATTAACCATATCATACCATATAATTATGACTTCTATAGAAGATACCAGGTGTAAACAGACTCTGAAGAAAGCCATCAACCTTGCTATCTGTATGTGCAATTGTACCTACATCAAACTACATGAGTAGAGCTACACTATTACAGACAAATGCTTGCACTGACTGAACATGGCCACTGTGTGGTTCTTTCTTCAAAATACCATCTTAGACACTGATCTGCATAGTCCTCAAGTGAATTGAGCAAGATTATGTCTGGACTTCAAAAGAGACCATGACCTCTGAGTTTGTTCCGGCTGTTTCTTCTCAGAGTAGTCAGGTACGAAGCACCGCCCATCCAGTATAAAAAATGACGTGTAATTTAGTGTTTTTAAAAAACCTAATTACTGAATTAACATCATTTATCATTTATAACCCCATCGCAAAAAATATTGCTGGAAAACGACTTTTATTTATTGGGATGTAAAAAATTTACAACTTTTATTTATTGGGATGTAAAAAAGTTCATTATACGGTAAAACTAGATAACACACTCAAAAGATAGTACTGATACATGAATCGAATGGTAAACGGGTCATTGAGGTATATGTATTCAAAGTAAACTCATAAGATTCATAACTAGTATTAAAGCCAAATCAGAGGCCCATCGGTAGAATAAAAACTTTGAGGATAGGTTAGGTACATATTCACTGAAAACATAACAGTCTGATTATCCAAAAACAGCTGTCTCTGTGACATGTTCCCATACAAAAGTGTGTTTTAAACAGCTGTTTTTAGATAATTAGACCGACATGTTTTTGGGAAATGATCTATTACGATTTGCCTCTGCGGCTGAGCCTTTAAATCCGCCTTATTACAGTGTTGTACTTATGCCAGTATTAATAGAGAAAATAACTAAAAAAGATTTTTATGGCATGTCAGAAGTATTGTCAGAGAAATTTATTAAAGTGTAAACCTATACTTTGTTATTTTGTATGTTTTAATTTCGCTCGGAGATTACTTGCGTGATCGAATCAGAAATTAAGACGTCCTCAAGAGAACCAAGGTCACCGACGTAGCCCGAAGAATTGTCAAACTTAAGTAGCAGTGCGCACATTGCTCGCAGAACCGATAGCCGATGAGGCCGAAAAGTTCTGGAGAGGCGGCCGCGAACCGGAAGACGGGGCGCGCGTAGGAACACCTCCCACTAGGTGGGCCGATGACCTGGTGAAGGTTGCCGAAATCCGTTGGATGCGAGTCGCAAGGGACCGGTCAATATGGCGACACGAAACGTTTGAACTGAAAGCGCACTTATAGGTTATAAAAACAACCGCTGTAATGAAATAATAAATAACTACAAAAACGTCGAAACATGAATCATCTATCACAGATTAGTTCTAAGATTTTTACGGAAAACCCTACTAGTATTTTATAGAAACACATAGAAAACCGCAAAACACGTTGTAACCGTGTTTTGCGGTTTTCTATGTGTTTATATATATTCGTCCAAAACCAAACTATTTCACGTTTCAATGCAGTTCATTAGCTCCATTGATATCCCATCCATGCATCACCGAATATTTAACAAATAAATTGACGTTCATTTCCGACGCCCTTTGCGTAATGACCTAGAAATGAGACCTTGATTTCATTTGAATAAACATGAACTAGCTTCGTGTTTAGTTACAAACGTTCATGTCAGGCAAGTCAAGGTTAGGTTAGTAAGGAGACAACCTAACGTCCTTTGAGAGCGCTGAACTGTCTCACCCACACGTCACACGCTTCAAGTTGTCTTTGATATTCGACGCACGAGCACTACACACGTTATGCAATAGCTTGTTCGTGTAGCAACAGAGCTCACTTGCTCGCTAGCCAGACTATTGTGTAGGCGGATACATTTGTAGACAATGCGGCGGTGTACTATCTACAGTACCTACAGTACGTCGTGTGTAAACACAACCTCGTCACGAAGCCGTCAACCAAGCGTTCTGTACATCTAACTAAGTAATTTTACGTAAAGTAAAAATTATTGATGGGATAAAACTTTTTTTTGGGGTTAAACAACAACAACAACATACACACAACAACACACAAACATTCAACAGAATACACAAACACACACACCACTTATACACACACACACACACACACACACACATAAACAGAGACGAGTGATACACATTCAACTCATAAACAGAAAAGTCACAAGAATGATTCCGGGTGTTGAAACACGTATTAGTAGTTATTAACTATCTTAATACTAACGTAGCTAATAATCATTGTTAATTTTTTCTTTGTTAAAAACAAACACGATGCGGGTCAGACATCTCGTAGATGCTAAAAACTAAACAGAATGATGCGGTTTTTAGAGAGAGTCAAAAAGTAGTTTGTATTTATTTTATAACTACTGTTTGTTATTTCGTTTGTTTTTTTGTTGGAACGTCAATCGTTCCAATTTTCATTTCACCGACGGTTTGTTTCCCGTAATAGTTTTTGATTGTTGGTACCAGCAGTTTTGTTTGGGCTGCCAATGTTGTTGTTATGTTATGATTGAATTTATTTTGCAGTTCTTTGTTTGTTAACTGTTACTGTTCTATTCACAACCAATTTCAGTACATTTATGTTCGCCTAACTGATCAAAAGTCAAAATGTACCGAACTGCAGATTTTTTTCGCGATTGCAGTTTTGGTCCCTTAATTGTTTGTAACATAAGTACAATCACGTGTTAAGTATCGTACACTAATTATCAGCTCGTGGCTAAACAATAACAGCCGCTCATGTCGATCTTTAGGTTAAGCCGTCTTAGTCTAGGTTGGTCTGTGAATGGGTGACCACCCTTACATACCGGGTTTCCTCCGTGCCTTGGAAAGCAAGCTTTGCTTTCCGAGGCACGCATTCGCTTAACGAAGCGGTTGTTCGCGGCTGTCATTTGCCCATTTTTGACTGTCGTTACAGATAGTCAGTGGCCCATAAAGTCAGACAACTAGTCTTACCAAGGGGTATTGTATTACCCAGTATTAACTGGGTTGTGGAGAGGTCAGATAGGCAGTTGCTCCATGTAAAATACTGGCAGGTATTCATCTGCATCCAATTTGACTGGAAAGCCGACTCCAATATAGTTGGGATTAGGCTAGGCAGATCATGACACTAATTACCAGTCAAACTATACACCGCTAACTTTAATTATTAAAAATATTGGGCTGTATCCCTTCCCTTCCGATCCCTTTACTGATCATATTTGAGGGAATGGGCTATAATCTACCACGCTAGCCCAGTGCGGATTGGTAGATGTCACATGTCTTCGAATTTTTTGGTTCTAGGACATGCCGGTTTCCTCACGATGTTTTTCTTCACCGTTTTGAGAGTGATATTTGTGTAGTCAAAAGTAAAAAAGAAATCCCAAAATTGTCTACGATTTTTTTTTTTTCAATGTGCCTAAGGCATTTCGTTTTAATCCACCCATACGTGTACCTCATTCATCATCGAATTATAGGCAGAACAGTTATATTGTGCGGGCAAGCAGAGACTTCAACGACATATGCAAGGAATATGACTTTGACCCATTCACAATTAGTGTGAATTCGGCCAGAAGGTGTTTAAGCCTTAAGTTTTTCAAGTAGTCGTAGGTTATATTGTTTATTTTGGTTTATATATATATATATATATATATATATATATATATATATATATATATATATATTCTCTCACTTGTATTAAAACTGTGCGTTTTGTGTTTTTGTGCTTTCACCATAGATAACTATTATATGTCTATACGTGAGGACTTGTAATTGGCTTTCTGGTGACTATGGTTTCCTTTTTTTTCCTGTATTTATTAGCTGTAAGTCATCCATGTACTAAATAAATAAATAAATAAATAAATTTGTCACATAGTTGGTAAACTCGTAACTAAATGACGCTACGATGATCGAATGGATGACTGAATAACGAATGACAATCGCTAATAACTTTGTTGTTTATCAATATTATTTATTGATTCTTCACATATTATAATATAGCAACAAGATTATCTTTGACAAGCACTTTAAGTATTTGTACTAGTTAAAAATTAGTGTTGTATATAATTATTATAATTGTATTATAACATCTTGGTTCTCATGATAAATAGCCGGTAGCAAATTATTATTATTATTGTGAAATAATTCAGATTACTCTTTTTCCAGGCCCCACGTTACATTTGTAATCTATACCACAGATAATATAATACTAGCGTATCTATACTAATCAATAATATTATAAAGCAGAAGAGTTTGTTTGTTTGGTTGAACGCGCTAATCTCAGGAACTGCCGGCTCGAATTGAAAAATTATTTTTGTGTAAGATAGTCCATTTATCGAGAAAGGCTTTAGGCTATATATCATCACGCTACAATCATAAGGAGCGGAGCAGGAATGAAAAGTGCTGCAAAAACGGGGACTTTTTTTCCTTTCCTTTTTCTCTCTTATGTGACGCAGACGAAGTTGCGTGGGTCAGCTAGTTTGCAATAAAAGTCCAATATCTACACGTCTCACTAAGAATAGACCATCAAAGAAATCTACCATTTGAAAATCATTCAGTAAGTTGTGTCTAGGCTTTTTCCAGTAACCACTTTGTAAGATTGGTAGTCAGATCTTAGTAACTAGCTTCTGCCCGCGACATCGTTCGCGTGAAGTTTTGATATCGCAACGCATCGCCTGCTCAACGGAAGCTTTTTTCCCACTTGCAACATTTCTTATTGCTGCTCCGCTCCTATTGGACTTAGTGTGATGTTATATAGCCTATAGCCTTCCTCGATAAATGGACTACCCAATGCAAAAAGATATAATATATAATAATTTTTAAATTTCGGGCCAGTAGTTCCTGAGATTAGCGCGTTCAACCAAACAAACAAACTCTTCTGCTTTATTATATTAGTTTAGATTATAATATTAGTTTAGATAAAAGGCTACACTAATTCATTTAAAAAAAAAATAACAGGAAAATCACGAGTAAAGGAAATAAATCAACATAGCCGGAATGAATCATAAAAATATTTTTCCAGCTAACACTAAAATAACGAACCCAATACCTGCCATGTTTACATCGTAGAGTAAACCAAAACTTGACGTACAAAACGTTGGAGCACATGCCCCTGCAGCAGTTGTAGCGCTGCACAAACACAAACGGGGAGAGCGAAGCCCAACATGTAGATTAAACATTGAGCCAGCATAACATGGAGCACCCAATTCATCGCGAGCTTTACAAATATTCCCATTTTACGAATAGCACCGATGTGAAATATTCTGCAAAACTCCATTTTATTTCGATACCCTTTTATGCCAGTGCGAAACTGGAATGAATAGAATAGTTCAGCGATGAGAAACGAATAAATTGTCAATTAACTGGAATTTATGTGGACAACCAAGACTCGACTCGAAATAGAAATGGCATCAAATTCTAGTAAGATAATTTGGAAAATAGTCAATCAACAGCAAAATGCTACGAAAAAACTTGACAATGGCCAAATTATGCTAAAGATAGACAACACTATTATTGATAATGCTGTAGATGTAGCTAACGCTTTTTCAACAAGGTTCGACAACAATGTCTGCCTCGAAGCTTGTGATCATAAATTGGCAATTACATATCTGACTGAAAGTACCAGCAGAGTATACTCTAACATGACTTTTGAAGCAGTTACACCCCTTGAAATTTTCAACACTGTTAAGAGAATGGTCAACAAATCGTCTACAGGCTATGACGAAATCCCCCTGAAAATTATTAAAGATAACATTGACATATTAGCAACTCCACTAGCATCATTTTATAATAACTGTATTGAGGAAGGCCTGTTCCCTGATCAGTTTAAAATTGCAAGGATAATTCCAATTTTTAAGAAGGGTTCAAACCCGGATCCTGGTTGCTACAGGCCGGTTTCCCTATTGCCTGTACTATCAAAGATTTTTGAAAAGATTATGAAGGCTAGACTTATGAAACACTTACAAATGCAACGCATCTTAAATAGAGAACAATTCGGGTATCAAAAATCATTGGGAACCGCCGATGCTGTTGAGGCATTAGTCGATGAGGTTATTTGCCATCTTAATGACAAACACAAGGTAGCAGGTTTATTTCTGGATCTTAGTTCTGCCTTCGACACGGTGGACCATGCAATTTTGCTGGCCAAGATGGAACATTATGGTATACGGGAAAACGTTCTGAAGCTATTTCGATCTTATTTGCATAATAGACGTCAATTTGTTGAGATAAAGTCGGTAGTGGATAAAGAACAAAAAATATTGAACTCCAATTTAATGACAGTATCTCGAGGTGTACCTCAGGGATCTGTACTAGGTCCAATTTTCTTCATCCTATTCCTTAATGATTTAGTTGAGTACATAAAAAAACGTTTTACAGACACCAGTCTAATTATTTTTGCGGATGACACTAATGCGATAGTGTCTGCAAACAACATACATAATTTGGAATTGAAGATCAATAACTTAATAAAAGCTTTTGAACACTGGTTTGGTACAAACAATCTCAAGCTCAATGTAAACAAAACCAAATGTGTACTATTCAGGTCGAACGTTCGGAACAACGCTAGTCTTGAGGTCTTGTCATGTGGAAACAAAGTTGAAGTGGTTGACTATGTAAAATTTCTAGGTGTTCACATTGATGCATTGTTAAGCTGGAAGTTTGAGACATCGTCAGTAACGAAGTCTGTTAGCTCAGCATGCTACGCAATTAGAAGCCTGAGGGAAGAACTGACCTTGGCCCAGCTTAGGATGGTTTACTTTGCCTTGGTTGAGTCCAAGCTGAGATACAGTATTGAGTTTTGGGGAAATAGCTATAAGTACAATATCCGCTCGGCATTTGTAATTCAAAAAAGAGCCATAAGGACAATGCTCCGCTTAAGACAGACGGATTCGTGCAGAGAATTCTTCATATCACTAAATATTTTGACTGTGCCATGCCTGTATATACTGGTGCTGCTAACCAGTCTTGTTAAGAACTTGCCCAAATTCGAAACTGAAGACCAACGACTAGTTAGAGTTAATACACGTAGAAAAGACTTGTCTAACACAATCCAACCGAAATTAAACGTTGTTCATCACAGTCCTAGGTACCAATCAGTATTTTTATATAACAAGCTTCCCTTAGAATTCAAAAGCATTAATAGCGTAAACTTATTTAAGAACAAATTGAAGACATATTTATTGAGGAAGGGTTACTACAGCGTTGATGAGTACCTAGATGATAAGCGACAACCTTAATATTATTGTTCGAAATTGTAAATGATCATAAATGTTGAACGTTATTACTTATTACTTTGATATTTCTTCTAAACAGAGTATTGTTTTTTTTTTTTTTCTTCCTTTTTTGTCCTTTTTTGTCCTTTTGTAGTGCCATTTTGTAGTATTACTTATTTATTTATTAAAACTTTATGCATAAGTAAAAACTCTAGAAATGCGGACTTTATTGTGTTACTCATAGATATTATATGACATCATTAGATATATATTATCAATAGTATCTGTATAATTTTATATCTGACATTTTATTTCTACAATTAGATGACATAATATTACCCTTTTTATGAGTATTTGTTTTTATTCATATTTGACATTCTATTATTATTATTGATTATTCACAGAAAATTAGACGACATATTGTTATTTATTTTTGATTTCATTGCATTATTCTTATGAAAAAACACTTATTTGTTTTCAGATTTTCATTTTTATTTGACCATTTGTTATACTGTAAATTATTTTTATTTGAATGGGTATGGACTATTATCGTCTTGAATTTGTTATTTTTATTATCTTTACATGTTTTTTTTTTCCGACTGTTATGTTTTAATGTTTCGTTTTATAAAATTTCTACACAATGTATTTTGTTCTGAAATAAATGACTTATGACTTATCGACTCTAGAAAAATCAGGTTCTGATTAAATTCTGGTTTCACAAGGAAACACACCTCTTTTGGTTGAAGTCGGTTAAAATGTTACGTATGTTAAGACGACGATTTCAGCTAAATTAGCAACTCCATTTGTGGTGTGTGATACTGTTAGAATAAAGTTCTAATCAGCTTGCACTACAAAGTGGTTGTTACGTCAGTCACTACGGGCCGAATAGTGCAAAATGTTTTCGATCGATTTAAACAATAAATAATGCATCACTGGATGTAGTTTAGCATTTAAAATTGTTTGGTATATTTTGAATTGCTGTTAAAGAAAATTAAGAGGTATGTTTAAAGATTTTTTTATTTGTCAAAATTATTTACAGGTTAAGAGATACACTGCTTTCAACAACCGGTTTTTCGACCGTTTTGAAGAAATCTCCGCCTTAGTAATTGTGTCCTTGGTTACCCTTTGGTTACGGAACTCTTAAAATCCGAGAGCTACACTCAGCAGAGTTCCCCACACATGTAAAGATATCAGTAATTCCTCAACCATTATGTCATGGAATAACTTCGACATCGAGTGAATCTTCCGTGTTCACATTGAAGGGGTAAGGGGTGGGGGAGGGGGTGAACGCCAGCTTTTCAATAACTATGCCATGATATACGCAACGTCTAGGTTAGGACGGAAGAACGGACAGACGGAATATGTGCTGCGGTTTCTAACGAGATTCTTGAACCACGATCGACTGTTCAGTGATTTAATTGAAGAATGTGGTTTGTTCGGTTTAATAGTACAATAGCACTAGGTTTTGAGGTTTCAAAAATATTTAAGTTATTTGTTTTTCGCATATAGTCAACCAAGCATGCTGTACATCAAACTTAGTAACTTCACGTAAAAATTATTGCTGGGAAACCACAACCACTTTGGGGTGAAAAATCATGTTTTGTGGTATAACTCAATGTAACACACTTAAAACATTGTGCTACTGAATGGATTGAATAGTACGTGAGTCGTAGAGGTGATTAAAGTAAAACTCGTACAGTAATAACTTGTATTTAAAAAAAACTTGTCAAAAAGTTGGAACTTTGACCCACAATATCTACAGTATGTAGAAGGTTTCCAGATATGGTGCAGACCAAAAACATGATCGCAATAATGGGAAGAACAAGCGCCTCTCGGCTTCGTTAAGAGGTGTTTTACACCCTTTAGTTTCCGGACCAATTTCTCAACCAACTGTATTAATTCGTGTCATTTTAGGTACTTGCATAAGGAGAAATTTGTCTATTTTCGACCATTATTAGACGAAAAGAAAAATATTTTTGAAAACTAGTAGAACGTAGTAACTGATATACTATACATTTTGTGTCATCTCCGTCCACGGGAACCCTTATATTTAACCATCTTGTTTGTACCTAACACGTCGCCCAACTGGCTCTAAAAGAATATTATAATCGATGAAATAGGTATTAGGCGTTTTAGGTCCATGTTCACCGATAAGATAACAGCCTGATTAGCTAAAAATAGCTGTCACTGTGACATATTACCATACAAAAATTAGTTTTAAACAGCTGTTTTAGATAATCAGACTGTCATCTTTTTGGTGAACATGGACCTTAGAGTACTGATATCTGTTGTTCAAAATATTTTGTGAAAAATTCATCCACGATATTCGTAGATATTCCAGTTATTTTATTACAAAGCCCTGTAAAATCTACAAAAAAAAAGTTTTTAGAGTTTACGCGTTTTTGATTATTTCCACCATAAAAATACACAATCCATAATTTGTGTAGTTATTATTCAATGGATCGTGTTTTTTAACCGACTTCCAAAAAGAGGAGCTTATCAAATCGTCTTTAGTTTTATTTTATTTTTTGTGTTTGTTACCTCAGAACTTTGGACTGGGTGAACCGATTTTGATAATTCTTTTTTTGTTTGAAAGCTGGTGCTTCTCGTTTGGTCCCATTTTATCTGATGCTGATCTTCCGAGATATACAATGTAACTCTTCAAAAATAGACGGCAAATCTGCAGTAATTGCTGCAATCGCTTGTAGGTTTATTTTTCATACTACATCATGACGTAACATCACGCCTGTATGCTCTGAGGGGGTACGCAGATGTGTACAATACTCCAAGATTTCGACAATGTTTGTTGCCTCTGAACTTTCGACTGGGTAAACCGATTTTGATGATTCTTCAATTCAGATTATTCAATTTAAAGATGATGAAGAACTTCGGAAGATAGGCGACGGGAACTCCTCAATAAATGATAGTAAATGTACTGTACTGTACATAACAAAAAATCACGCCGTTACGCTGTGAAAGGGTAAGCACATATGAACCACTAAAAAGTGAAAAATAAAAACCTTTGTTTGATTGATTTAGTTTTTTTGTCACCGACTTATGAAGCTAAAGTTATTTTTCACTTTTTTGTGTGAAGTCGGTTATATTTTTTGCAAAAAAGTTTTTATTCGAAGCTGGAAAAAATCGTTCCTAGACTTATGTGAACTTAGAGGGTTGTATTGATTTTGATGGTTATAATTCTGTAACTACATACGTTTTACATTCGCGAACGATTTTTTCAACTTCATACAACCTACCACTGGCCTGCAAATTGCAAAAAACTTAAGAAAAATTGAATTTCTGACGCTTTCACCTTAATGAGTTAACCGACGACACCGACGCTTTGAGTGTTAGGATAATGTAAGTAATCTTACTTCCTACTAACGTTATAAACGCGTTTAGAGTTGCCAGGTCCGGCGACAGAGCATCGATTGAAAAATTACTGCGAAAATATATAGAAAAATTAGATAAAGAAGGTCCATGGTCTCCTGTGTATCACGAGTTCAAGGCTAATTGATCAGTCGACCTGGCGTTTGCCCAGAACATTGAAGTGAATTATAAACACACCACCGGAATTGAGGAAACGACCGAAGTTCTATTGAATAGTCTGATACCTGATGATTCACCAGTGAATGACAATGACTATCATCAACAGATCAGAGCTGCTGTGCCACCTGGCCCCTTATTCACAACCATTCGATACGTTTCCGTGTCGGTAAGGAATCGAACTCGACTATCTCATTCCCGAACCGAAGAACTGTCGAAACGCTATTCACAGATCCGAACGGATGCGCATTTTTCTATCCGATTGAGATTGAGTTTATTTTTGAAACGTTCCCCACGTTTCAAAAAGGTAGTAAATAGATAATCGTGGTAGTAATTAAAATTGATTTATTTGAATATTTCGATTAAGATATTCCTTAATCGAAATATTCTAACAAACTAATTTTGATTTATGTGACAAAAGAAAAAAATACGGGTCAAATATTTTTTGATAATCTAAGTCTCATTAGAATTTTTCAGTAAAGAAGCCTATTACCAGCGTCAGATCCAGTGACGAATTTATTAATGTTGTCAGTAAAATTGCCTCTTCACAAATCATCAGCTGAAGATGCTTTGACTGTGCCTATTGGGCTGGTTCATTTTTGGAAATTACGGATTTTTTCCTACTCTTCCGCTATACTTTCCGATTAATTTTGTTGCGGGAATAAATGACAGAGCTTCATTGTCTCGGCGCTTTTCTGGTGGTCGCCACTATTGGTTATGGCTTTCAGGAGTTTGGGATAGTGTAGGCAGGTAGGCCCAACAAAAACTAACGTTTTAAATGCAGGAGTTTGTGAAGATAGATGGATGGATGTTTGCTACTCATTGACGCAAAAACTGCTGACCGGATTCAGATGAAATTTGAGTCATGGGTAGTTTATAATCTGGATTAACGCATAGGATACTTTTTGTCTCGGTAACGTGATCCCGTAGGTCATTATCGAACACTATACGAAGACGCAGGCACAAGGTACAACATAATAATTTTTTCATGTTTCGTTTTGGAGAAGTACGCATTGAGCATAATCCTAAACATCAAACACACAAGGTGGAAAACTGAAGTGTGTAGTCAGAGTTACATGCACCACTAAACCGAAAATGTACATTCATAACTTGGTTTCGTTGCTCTAGCTACGCCGTAGTCAAACGCTACGAGTATGCGCTACGCCGCTGTAGCACTCAGCCGCTACGACGCCAGTCGTAGCAATTCTAAACTTTAAAACGTTGAATGAGAGGTTTTGGTGCTCTTAATGAAACGTGTTTGAAGGGTGACTTATTTAAAAGAAAGTACAAGATATAAGATATTATAAAAATGATTACTTTAAGCATCGAGTTCGGTAATGTTAACCTAGTTATAAACTGTACAGGGTGTAAACCACCTCATCATGAAGCCATCAACCAAGCATTCTGTACATTAAGTTACATTAAGTAACTTTACGCAATTTTTTTTTGCTGGTTCAAAGTAAAAATCTGGTTATGTTCAAAGTAAAAATCTTAAAATGAAAACTTGAATTAAAAAAAAAAACGTCTCATAAAGTTGAAACCTTGACGCCCAATATCTCCGTTACTAGAAAGTTCCCAGGCACGATGTAGAACCAAAACATGATCGCAATGACGGGGAGAAAAAGTTCATTTCGGCTTCGTTAAGAGGTGTTTGACACCCTTTATGTGTGCCAAAATTTAATCAAAATCCGTTAAGTAATTTTGCGTGAAAGAGTAAAAAGCATTCATCCATCGTCACAAACTTTCGCATTTATAAAAAATCTGAGAAGTAAGATTTTCGTCAGCTCATAATAACATTCTGGACAGTAACGGCCGTTTTCTATAACTTACTAACGTATAACTGTTGGTTAATGTGCCTTGTTCCGTAGCTATCGGTGTTTCTGTAAACAAAGAATATCAAACCCGTGTCACCTAAAATCAACGAAAGCTTTTCTGTGCGTATTGTCTCTAACCGCCCAGTAAGAAAAAAAACAAACAGACGGAGATAGTAACCTACCGAATCCGGCCAGTAAGTTATTGAAAAATGGCCATAAAAGAATAACAAAGCATTTTTCCGTTTCAAATAAACATCGGAATCAATATAAAACAAAGGGACATTACAAAAATCAAAACTAGTACAAAAACATTCGGACAATCTGTCATAACGAACTGATTGTTTTTTTTTAATTTAAATCCAGCTATCCATTTATTTAAATTAAAAGGCACAGAGTTTGCGATGCTTTGACAGCAAAGAGTATCGGCTAGTCTGCATTTTTTATCTCATTCAGACAGCGATCCGATTGAAATCCGATGACGGATCGGAGTGAACTGAACCGATTGAGCGACAGTTAAATATTGTTTGAGCTCAGCTTGTATTTTTTATATTGTAAAAATATTTTACTGCGAGCAAACACTTGATCGAATGCACAGTCGAGTAATTAATAGGTCAAACAACGTTGGTTCAATTTTGTTGGACCTGCCTTTTATGTTTTTTGTTTGTTAGTTATTATAAAAACGATCGTGTCTGTTACTATTAACACTCAATTCATTATTGCGTTCCCCAATGTACAATTATCTAATAGAAGAAAGAATCGTGGACCCTATCTGGCACAACATAAGTAAGATATTTGAATACGACTTAATAAATTAGTAGATTCTCTAGTTAACGTTAATTTATGTAAAATAGCCGTTTTAAAATAATTATGAATATATTTATAGCTGTTAAATAATCTATAATAGCTCGAAAACTATATATACAACATTATTTTTTGTTTACACTAAACCCGAAAACGGGTCATTGTACTCATCATTTTGAACAACTTTTTCTATGGGACGAACCTTGAAATCGCGAAAAAAAAATCTGCTGTTCCCTACATTTATGTTCGAATAACTCGTCAAAATGTAGGGAACAGCAGATTTTTTTTTCGCGATTTCAAAGTTCGTCCCATAGAAAAAGTTGTTCAAAATGATGAGTACAATGAACCGTTTTCGGGTTTAGTGTAAACAAAAAATAATGTTGTAGAGAATAGCGGAACATACCTACATGGGTTATTTTCGGATACCCCTGGTCGTGAGACGTTTAAATATCATGGTGCTACTCACTAACTTTTCTAACAACACACACATTCTAACAACCACACATTTTGTTGTTTTCTTTCATAAAATAAACAAACACACTCAAATAAAGTGAAAACAATAAATAGTAATAAGTATATTCAACCTCAAAATATCATCGACTTCTTAATTTTTTTGTGTACCCCTAATTTTCTCGGTTTTTACGACATGACAAAACACATATAATTACTTCCCTTCAATGAGTAGTAGTAAAGTACAGACGCCAGCTCATTAGGCTATCCGAATCTGTCTTCTCAATCTCACACCTATAACTATAGCGGTAAAGTTGAAAATCTATTAGAAAAATTTACAGATTTTAGTAGTTTGATGTGCAGGCTGTACTTTGTCTAAAAATCTTAAGAAATTAATTCATTAAAAAAAGGTGCATTGGGTAGTTCAAAAGAACGTCGCGGTCACCTACCGGACACAGAGTAACCAAAAGATCCCACCTCTATTCGTAGATTTTCAAATTATTTTGTAGTAAATTTTGTTGGTTAATATAATTCAACTGTTAATCTAATCATTAACAGACCACTGACCACTGATTGACCACTAATGTAGTCAACGGGTTAAACAGCTGGTTAAATAAATAACAGGTTTTAAACTAAAAACATCAATCGTTAGCGTTAGTCGGCAATTTATTATGTCAAGTTGTCAACGTTTACGATCAATAACAATTTTGTTGCTGTTTAAGTTGAGATCAAAGACGAATATTTTTTTTATTAATCGAATGACCTTTCCGTCGCAGTTTTCTTAGGACTAGCGTTACGAATATTTCCGAAGGAAACGAAATTCACAGAAATGATGGAAATAATACGTTGAGTGCTTTGACGCAAATTAGCAGCTAATATTTTCAACCTGTTTTTTTTTTCCATAATGAACTTGAATCAACACGTTGACTGATGATAAGTTGTTAAAAAACCGTTTATTGATTCAACGCCCACCTCTACAAACGAATTTATTTTTAAACATAATACTGATATGGAAAATGCACGTTGCCTAACTTGCAGAGGCTTGAAACAAAGCGAATAAACCAAGCCTTTGTACGGTAACAGAGTTAAAATAAACAATGTTGGTGAATATTTTAATCACATTTGAGGGCGAACTGGAGGCGCGCCACGCGCACTAGCGAAAACAAAACGTGCTGCCTTAGTTTTAAACCTGTTTTTTATACTACCACTTCTATACAACATACAATGTTTTCTCAATGAGGGATTTTCTTTTTCAACTCTTCCCTAGTCGCTGTATAGATGGCGCTGATCTCGATATGTTACTGCAAGGAACAGAACGTAACATAATTTCACTTGGACTTAATGATTATATTCGGAAGCTTATGCAAACGAAAGTCTCAGTCAACGAGCGTATGTGACGTGTTTTTTCAAACGTTTTGGCTTTGGCACCTAGTAACGTAGTCGGTTCAACGCCATCTATCGAGTTCTTGGAAACTTTTGTTTTTTTAATGAGGGATTTTCTTTTTCAACTCTTCCCTAGTCGCTGGATAGATGGCGCTGGTCTCGATATGTTACTGCAAGGAACATAGAATGTCACATAATTTCACTTGGACCTAATTGTTATATTCGGAAGCTTATGCAAACGAAAGTCTCAGTCAACGAGCGTATGTGACTTGTTTTTTCAAACGTTTTGCCTTTGGCACCTAGTAACTTAATCGGTTCAACGCCGTCTATCGAGTTCTTGGAAACTATTGTTTTTTCCTCTTCGAAAAGAAAACCTCATTACAAACACAAAAGCTATTCATTGGTTAAGGTCACTTATTTCTTTATGAGTTAATAATAAAGTAATGAGTGACTTAACTAATGAATAGCTTTTACTAAAGTTTTCTTAACGGCAAGAGAATGATTATGAAAGACATGTGACCCTGTCATAGAGAAAGGGCCTGTGTCCCAGCAGTGGGAATATTAATGGGCCGATAATGATGATGTAAAAAAGCCCTGTCCGAACCGAAATAAGCATTACCTATAGTATTTCATAATTATGTCTGTTCGGTAACTCGATAATTGTAACGTTCGCAGACATATTTAGCGTTACTATATGCAATTAGTCGAATACGAACATCCAGGACCGGTGGTATCAACATAGATAACGACAAAATCGCTAACTTTCGATCGCTAAAATAACAATGAAAAAATTAATTTGCAATAACGATACTCGCCGGAAACGCAAGCTTTTACCTAAAAAAATAACTTCAATTAATCATTGTAATAATCACCATAGAAAGTATAATACATAATAATGAATTTTAACATGCGTGATTGTTGTGCTTAGGTTACTCCCAATTCCCAAAATACTAAAAAACTTTTAAAACGTGACAACACATCTTCTGCATTAGCATTTTCGATCGTCAATTGTTCGTTCGTGACGTCACCACCCTAGAAGCGACTCGCGACCCGTATCGTCGGTCGCCGCCCGCACCCCTTTTCATCGGGGTATTTTTTTACTTATTATATTTTAAAAAGGATAGGTATTTAGGTTATTATTTAGAAACTAAACTTGCTAAAATACCCTCACGGATCGGACAGGATTTATAACAAAGATCTGTCGAATTGAGACCCTTTTATTGTCATCGGTTAAAATAGTTAGAATTTATGTTATGTTTGCGCGCGCGTGCAGTTAAATTCTCATTTTATCACAAACTCGGTTCAAATTCGTGATACCACCAAACCAACTACAGTCAAAAACTTCACAGGTACTCGTAGCCTCCGGTACGTACGTCACGTAGGTCATAACGACAGTGGCAGTTGACCAATTTTAAACCTTAGCACTCGGAGCATAAAGCTGAAAATGGTGAAATGCTGTTGTAGGCACGTTCACGACTGTTCTCAGTGAACTATCCACGAACAATTACGAGTATAATGAAGTTAGGTTAAACTTGTAACCTGGTTCATTTGTGTTCCACGAACGATGTGTGATCACGTTGACTGCTAGGTATAGTGCACAAATGAAGAGTCATTATCATAGTTCAGGTTCTATTTACTAACACGATTTGTATTTAACATAATGAGTGTAAAAAACTTCTTAACGAAGCCTAGCCTAGGCACTTATTTTCCCCGACGCGTCGCGGCGATAATTTTTTGTTCTATATCATACCTTGCAGAGATATTGGGGGCCAAAGTTCGAACTTCTTTTGTGCTCGTGATAACAAAAACTAATTAACAGTATATTACGAGTATAATGTAAGAAAATCTTTTCCCAGCAATTTTTGCATAAAATTACTTAGTTTTGATCTACGGAATGCTGGGTTGAAGGCTTCGAAATGAGTCTATTTACACCCTTTTTTATTTTTGGATGGGAAATCATCAAATGACTTCTCCTACGCTGGGAACGCTTAAAACAAATACATTTCCTTCCTCGCCCTTTATGTTCCGGGGCTGCGGTATCTCTTTCGAACAGTCCCGCAGCCCCGACAGTCTTCGGCCCTTGCGGGCCCCTCAATTTGCTGACATCTTTTTGAGGTGCGCGTGGAACACAAACACGCCGTCGACACGGCCTGTCGTCATAAGACGGACGGACGGCGAGAGAAGACTTAGCCCAGTTACACGACTCCGCTCCCACCCGGCAAAAAGAATATAAATCAAATATGACGTTTTTTCTTTATAAAGGGTGTAAAACACCTCTTAACGAATACGAAAGGCACTTGTTCTACTCGTCATTCTAATCATTTTTTTGTTCTACACTATACCTGGGAACCTTCTAGTTACGGAGATATTGGGGGTCAAAGTTGCAAGATTTTGACAAGCTTTTTTTTAAATACCGGTTTTTATCGCTTGATTTTTACTTTAAATATCTCTACGACCTCCGTACTATTCAATCCATCCATCAGTACAATGTTTTGAGTGTGTTACATTGAGTTATACCACAAAACATGATTTATAACCTCAAAAAAAAAAGTTGTTTCCCAGCAATATTTTTTGCGTAAAGTTACTTAGTTTGATATACAGAATGCTTGGTTAACGGCTTTGTGATGAGGTGAAATACACCCTGTATATACTTTACATTGGCATTGACAGCGGTGAGCCTGCTGACAGCGAGCTGTCTGCTAATTTATGTTGCCAATGGAAAGTATATCCAAATGGCAATACATAAAGCTCATATTTGATTTTTATTTGTTGGGTGAGAGCGGAGTCGTTTATGTGGGCTACAACCTCCTAGCCCATAGCTCACCGTCCACAGGCCCGCATCTACGGTGGCCGGTAGCTACCACGTGGCCCCGACGCCTGGTGCGTCTGTTAACACCCTGTATTTTGCTTTTAGCAGCTGGGTTAACAAAACGTCTTAACTTAGCACCAGGGTAGCCTATAAAAATCGTAAACAATTTTGTATTTCGCATACGAAATTGTGTTTGTAAGGCTGTTTATTGATTAAAATCATCAATTCGTGGCCGGTACAAATGTGGTTTTACAGAGTATTAACATTAAAATAATACAACCCCTTAATCCCGTTGAATGTATATTTCATGAAAAAGAAATTCCATTAGGATTAAATTAACTAATACGATTGCGTTGATTATTTAAATGATTAATAATGCTATGAGTAAATGCGGATTACCGCATTAACAGCCGCAAATAACATTGTAATAATCATTATAAAACTTATTCGTACATTGACCTGCAAATTGTAAAACCGTGAGTTATTTTGTATATATTTTGCGAGCTAGCTTTTCAGGTAAGATGAGAGAGATGGAGCTAGAGGTTATGTTATCTCGATCTCTTTCTGACTCTGGAAAAAGATTGAAACAACAATAAACTGAATCCCTGATAATAGCTTTTCTCACGATATACACCGTGACTTTTTAGTCGTCTTACAAAAGCAGTCCACTCAATGTACCCGACATAAAATACCTCTAGGCGCGATTATTATCTTTTATCATTAAGTAATTAAGATCGTACCTATTACGTACTATCTACGAAGAAAAATAAATAATACCTACATTAGAAATATGAAACACCCTGTTAAAAAAGTTTAGGTATCAAACTGTAGAGTATACCTACCTAGCGCACGAGTCGAGCAGATTATTACATCACTATTTTCAACGAGACAAAACTACGCCTTGCGTCATAATAATGAACACAAAAAATATTTTTAAATTATTCAAATCTCATAAATACCTATTTTTTATTATGGAAGTTTACTAGTCATTGGATACATGAACTGGTCTACCTTTGTAAAACGACTAAAAATTCACGGTGTATAGGGTAACTGGTAATTAGTGTATGATACTTAAACACGTGATGGTGCTCATGATAACAAACAAGTTTTACTATATGACCAAACCCGCAAAAAAAAAATTCTGCCATCAGTACATTTATGTTCTCCTAATGTACTGAACGGCTGATTTTTCTCATTTTTTTATTGTCCCAAAGTAAAAGTGGTTTAAGTATCGTACACTAATTACCAGTCACACTATATAAAACTGTGTTGATGTGGTGGGAAAATTACCAAAATAAATAAATTTACATACAAATAGTAAGATTTTAATTAGCCCTTGAAGTCAAAGCATTTTGTCTAGACCAAACATCGAAACTATTTAATCGATAGCTATTCTAATTCGATCGAATGAGGTTAGTTTGCCAACAATTAATTGGCATCACCTATTAGCATTGTGGATGCCTCTGACCCGATTCAGCTGTTATTTAAAACTAAGCAGTATTTGGGGACACGTTAGCCTGCATTCGATAAGGGGGCTAGACATCAGCTAGATTTAATTGGTAACACTAAGCTCTCGAGTTCTATTGTGAAAATATTTTAAGAGGACTATCACATTTTTCTTGTATTTGGGTATTTTACAGTCTAATACTGTAACACAAGAAAAATTAAGATATTTATTTTGAGCACTTCTTAAGAGCCCTCTTACAGTCCACTAGCGCCGCCAATCGAAAAAATGTCATAACTCGTAAATAGAATCAAAAATACAAAATGTGGTCTATTATTACTGTAGAAAAGGCAATAACGTAATTTTATAACACATTGTCACCACTTGAAATATAGCTGTTTAGCTAAATCGTGCATTTGTAACAAAAACGGCCGTTTATGTTTTGAATGCACGATTTAGCTAAACAGCTATATTTCGTTTCATTTATCAAATCAGTAGCTGATGATGGGATTCTGGAGAAATAGAGAGAATTCTTCACATTTTAAAGGCACACTAGAAGCGGTTTGGGTAGTTTTAGGAATTGTACTTTCTCGAAGTGATCCTAATTCAATTTGATGAAGATCTGATGAAGAACTTCGGAGATATGCAACGGAACCCCTCAATAAATGATAGCAAATGTACTGGGATTGCCGAAATCTCATATCTGTCTATTGTTTACACCAGTTCATAACCTAAAATCACGCCGGTACGCTGTGAAGGGGTAAACACATGTGAACCACTAAAAAGTGAAAAATAAAAACGTTTTCACAAAAAATAAAACCGACTTCAGAGAAAACAAAAAAGTGAAAAATAACTTCAGAAAAAACGCTTCAGAAGTCGGTGACAAAAAAACTAAATCAATAAAACAAGGGTCACCGACTTCTGAAGCGTTTTTTCTGAAGTTATTTTTCACTTTTTTGTTTTCTCTGAAGTCGGTTTTATTTTTTGTAAAAAAGTTTTTGTATTTTTGATTCTATTTACGAGTTATGACATTTTTTCGATTGGCGGCGCTAGTGGACTGTAAGAGGGCTCTTATGCCTCACTTGTCACGTGGTCCCGGTGGGATATGATATGCTGTTATTATGGATTTGTTTTTTCTATCGATATATTGAGTGAGAAGTCAATCCCTAATACTATGGAACCACAGGTAATTAATATTACCCATGGAGCCGGTAATGGGTCGAACCACGGGACCACGGGTAAGTATTTCCATTATGTACATCAAACTAAGTAATTCTAGGCAAAAATGATTGCTGGCAGCTAGTTATATTATGACTTTTTTTGGGTGAAAAATCACGTTTTACGGTACGATGCAATCTAGCGCACTCAAAACACTAAGTTGATGAGAGGATTGAATAGTACGGGGGTCGTGGAAATACCAAGAAAGTTCGTAGAAAGTTATAAGTAAGTAACAAAAAACTTATGAAAAAGTAGGTACTTTGACACCCAATATATCTGTATCACGGATTCCGGATTTGGTCTAGAACAGTCTTCCCCAAAGTGGGCGATAACGCCCCCTTGTGGGCGCTGCAGGCATAAAGGGGGGAAAAAATGGTGGAGTTGTGAAATGCAGAGGCTTAGGGGGCGACTTGTAATTTCATCTAGGAGGACTCTTAGACACCGACTGAGCTCGCGACTCTCGACTACAACTAGTGAACATCATTTAATATTAATATTAGTATCCTATTATTATATACTTTACTTTGTCTGAATACCATAAAGTTGCGTTTCAATAATCATTATCATTGGCAGGTGTAGCCCGTAAGAATTATTCATATTCATATTTATTTATATGCGTTCCACAAGGTAAAACATGGTGTTAACAAAAAAGGCTTAGAGCTAAGAGCCGTTGTAGACCCTGTCAGGGCACAGCAAATAGTTAACTTGACACCTGAGCGCCGTCGTGTACTACCTACTGCGCTCAAGTTAACTCTTGCGGGTTATAGTAAAAGTCTCGTTTAGAGTGAATGTTTAATCTTCACTAATATAGCTAAAAATAATTAGTTTAATTTGAAGTTACAGTAGTTTCTAAGTAGGTGAAGAAATAATAATAAAGCCATTTATTTTCCAAAATACAACATATTACACTATTATAACGTTTCTTTAATAACATGTCATGCAGTATTATTATCTCATGCAACATAAATAAAATAACTAAATCTAACAAAATTGTTCATATTATAGTTGCCTAATTTAGGTTTTGGTAAACAAATATAACGTTTCACATTTTATTCCTCAGTTTTATAAATTATAATTGAATATTCATCACAAATGATTCCATTAGGATAGACTAATTAAACATTTAAAATATGATTAACAAGCAATAAACATGTAATCAATTAATTAATAATAGATAATTCGATATAATTAAGTCTCATGTTGCATTCAAGTATTATTTAATTTAAAATAGTAAAATGAAATTAATAACAATTAATACAATAATAAAAATAGGTATTTGTGTGAAACGACACTTGTAACATAATAATTCATTAAATAATAATAATAATAAAACGTGATTAATAAAATGAATTCAATAAATTATAAATATAGGTATGTTAAATAGCAGTTGAATTGATTAATTTAATAAATATGTAATAATATAATGATATAGATTGGATCCAATTTTAGTTTTGGGGTACCCAATGTTGGGCAAAGGCCTCCTCCATGCATTTCCACAATTTTGATATGACGCGGTGTGAAAGGTGAAGAAATAGGGGTCCTAAAATAGTACCTGATACAAGTCGAGAAAGTTTGGTATTGTAGTTCAATGCGGTATTAACACACGAGCCGTAAGGCGAGGGTGTTTTTGAGCCAAGAACTGCAATAACAAATGTCCACGTGTATCAAACGACGTTTTTCAATACACTTTTGAAGAAATAAAATAATGTAAAATATTTGTGTCACGAGACTAAGAATCAAATTTTGTTTTTTTCCGCGCTTTGCTTTCGCCAAATTGAAGGAGAGTCAAAGGTATGAAGCCGTTATACAGTGTAATATATATGTTACTGTAAAAGCCCGAAGTGCAGTAAATCTTAAAATTTCCCAGTAAAACCTAAGTTTTACCAGCTTCAGTGGTAAATGTCCGAAATGTTCTATGATCATCGTTAATTTTGGACATGTACCAACATACACTCGGTAAATCTTAAGATTTACCCCAGAGAAGCGGTAAATGTTAAAAAATTGACAAATCGAAACGTGTCAGATCACTGTGGCGTACTCGCGAGCACTCTGCAGCCCCCCACAAAAGCGCGCTCGCCTCCACGCGCTTCATTCGATCGTTTTGCTCGTTTTAATACGAAATTGAATATAATAAAAGAAAATAATTGTGAAATCAGGCATTACCTACGTTTGTTACGAAGACTTGTTTAACGTTCTCGAAGAAATACACGTTACTGTTGGACACGGTGGGAGGACAAGGATGATAATGGCATGTAACCGCAAGTATAAAAATTTAACAGTTGAGGCTATTAAGACCTATTTGAGACTTTGCCAACGTTGCCCAAAGAAACAGAAGTCAAATTATAATGATGCGACTGATTATTAAAAATAAATAAATGGTTAAGAAACACACATGATAATAAAAGTAATAAAAAATAATAACATTAAAACTCGATCATCATAAATATAACTAATTAAAACTATGTAAAGCTTTGACTGACCGATAATTAAAATAAACGATTAAGAAATAGTCATTATTTTATTCCCATAACCAACATTAACCAACCATCATTGGTAAATCTTAGCATTTCCCAAACTCTGCTGGTCAAAGCCCGAAATATTATCTCTTTCTTATAAAATTCGGACATTTACCAACTCATGCTGGTAAATCTTAGAATTTACTGGGAAATCTTAAGATTTACCGTACTTCGGGGTTTTACAGTAACATATATATATGTCACCGTAAAATGTTTTTTTTTTTTAATATGCAATGAACCAATTTGGACTAAGAATAGTGCACTTTTCATATTTTTTCTGCACATGTGTAGAAAAAACATGAAAAATGCACGCGTTTGAAATACACTGGAATTTGAACCTAATCGTAGTGCGAAAAGAACCAGTTTTCGAGATAGTGTATTGAAAAATATTTTATTCTTGAACTGGGCAGTAGACAAAATAAGTTTGGGAATCCCTGGTCTAGAACAAAAAAATATATCGCAATGAAGGCGAAAAGAAAGGCCTCTTTTTATAGTTTTTTACACCCTTGATTAATCAAAGTTTGGTGGCATTTTGTTACGGGGTATTAATTGCAGCTTACCTTAACCATTGCAGCTACGAAAAACGATCTTAGGAGACTAACCATTAGGTTTTAAGAAATTTTGATCGGCATTTATAAATTTTCAGAAAAGTCTACAGCACTAAGATCGCGATTTTTCACTTTTTCTAATGCAAAGAAACCCATTGCGCCGACCCCGAGTAACATGAACAGGAAGATGCTGAATGTGGTTTTATCTAGGTCTTCAGGTTTTCTATATTCATTCAGTCCAGCTGAACATAAATGGTAATACCAACTAATTTCAAATACACTCTTTGAAGCAGGATCTGCACCTTAGGCATTGTGCGTCGTCCTCTATCGTATTCAAGACTAGCTTTAACACAGAAGACTTTGTGCATCGTACGAATAATCTTCGAGACAGGAATATATGTATGCTGCTGTCAAAAGGAACAGCCTTCAGAGTTAGTTTGCTAATGGTAATGGTATTGTGTTAGTCGCAGCAAAATCGTAGAACACGCCGTATTGCATAAAAATATGACTCACATGGTCCTTACATTCACAATAATTGAATAAAATAATAACTTACAAAATGAATGTCTATGATAATTACAAAAATCATTAAATGTCACAGTCACAAAGTAAATATTCATGTCAAATAAGCACACATAGAATAATAAACAAAATAAAATAAAAACAATAAAAATACTGAACTAAGCATTCATGTCAAATCATTCAATGTCACAGTGTATAAAAGAAAGGAATCAATAATAAACAAGTGAAGTCTAAAATTTCGATATTCGCAGAGCAAATTTCATTGGAGCAGCTTAACCCCAAGCTTTTTTACCTTCGAGGTAGTGATTAACATGATAGTAGGCTTTCAGGCATAGCTTCCGATTTGAATTTATTTAGACTAAATGCTTGAATATGGCTCGGAAGTTTATTGTAAAAGCGTATACATTGGCACCAGAACGTTCCCCCTATTTTCTTTAGCCTACGAGGCAGGAATAACAAATTTGTGTTTTTTTCTCGTATTTATGTTGTGGATATCACTGTCTTTTTAAACAACTTAATATTTTTGAGTGCGTACAAAAGGTTTTCATAAATATACTGTGAGGGCATAATAAAAATATTAATGTCTTTAAATTAAGGGAGTACCGGGAACTTAATTTATAAATTGAACAAATTGCCCTTTTTTGCAATACAAATATAGTCTGAATATCGGCGGCATTTCCCCACAAGAGGATACCGTACGACATCACGCTATGGAAATAACCAAAATAAACTAAACGGGCTGTCTATAAATCACAGATTTTTCTGACGGCGTATGCTGCAGAGCTAAGTTTTGTAACTATGCGGGCCCCACTGAAGCTTGGCATCCAAAGTTATGCCTAAGAACACTGTGCTATATTTCGGTTTCAAATTTTTATCCTACATTACTACACTAGTTTCCACTTGTCTTGAATGGGGTATCGTAAACTTAATACATTTGGTTTCTCATTCAGAAGTAGATTGTTAACATTAAACCAATTAATGACTTTTACCAGGGCACTATTAAGAGCCCTCTTACAGTCCACTAGCGCCGCCAATCGAAAAAATGTCATAACTCGTAAATAGAATCAAAAATACAAAATGTGGTCTATTATAACTGTAGAAAAGGCAATAACGTAATTTTATAACACATTGTCACCACTTGAAATATAGCTGTTTAGCTAAATCGTGCATTTGTAACAAAAACGGCCGTTTATGTTTTGAATGTACGATTTAGCTAAACAGCTATATTTCAAGTGTTGATAAGGTGTTATACAATTACGTTATTGCCTTTTCCTCAGTAATAATAGAACATATTTTGTATTTTTGATTCTATTTACGAGTTATGACATTTTTTCGATTGGCGGCGCTAGTGGACTGTAAGAGGGCTCTTAACATCATCCGTAACTAACTGCTAACGTTTAAGTGCTTAACTGCAAACAATAGTATGTCATGATTATCTTTTATGAGGTAAGGCAAGTCATTTATATAAATGAGAAACAAAAATGGACCAAGAATTGAGCCCTGAGGTACCCCCATTCTAATTAGGGATCCGGGAGATCTTTTCCCGTTTACATCAACTCTCTGAATCCTATCACTCAAATATGAAGTAAGAAGATCCAGAGAAGCGTTACGGATTCCGTGGTGGCGTAGTTTCCTGATTAATGTTTCATGAAGAACGCAATCGAAAGCCTTAGATAAATCGCAAAAATTACCAAAGCATCGAATTTGTCCTCACAAGCATTATAAATGTGTCCTAAAAGTTCAACACAGGTAGTTGAACGACCCTTTGTAAAACCGAACTGGTTTTTATGCAATAACTTATGTTTATTGAACAAACTTTGGATTTGTTTCAAAATTAGTATTTTTTTTAATTTACTAAAAGTTGGTAGTACTGAAATAGGTCTATAATTAGTGGGGTCTGTGTCCCGATTTAAACAATGGTATTATTTTACTATATTTCATTAGATCAGGAAACTCATCTCGGTCAAAACAATCGTTAAATATTATTACTAAAGAAGGAGCTACAATGTTTATGATTTAGCAACGTCCACAGAATGACCTCATAGATCAGCGGTATTTTGTTTTGTGAAAACCAATTAGCGAATAAAAACATTCATCATTAAAAATTGAATTCAAATTAGGTCACTAGAACTTTTTTTTTTATATTTCAAACGTTTCACACCCCATTCGATTACTTCTAATTGGAAACTAGGAGCTGCTGCTACACAGTCAAAATGATTCGGGTCGGGTTGATTCGGTACTGCGGGCGGCAATACCGAATATACAGGCTGGAATTTTTCAATGCCACGGAGGGAAAGTATTCGCAATACTGGAGATACACAATTTCACTGAAAAGAAACTATCCTTGATTTAAAAAAAAAAAAAAAACTGTATTCACTGATTTTCAAAAAATCGTTTGCCGCACTCGCTGATCGAACCCACTAAAGTTCGAAAATATACCACCCTGTACTTTTTTGACATCAATCGGTACGGTCAACCGGATCACATCTCTCTAGCAAACAACCAAAGAACAGTTATAAATTCAATGGGATAAATTCAACTAGATAAAGCACTTCTATTCATGGTTTTCCTTGCATTTAGTTTATCATGTTTGTTAGAGAGGTTTGATCCATTTGATTGACCTTATCGATTGATGTCAAAAAGGTACAGAATGTTATTATGTCAAACTTAAGTCGATCCATCCCGGGTTCGATGCCCGAGTGTGGTAAAATAAATAAATATCTCTGGACATTAACACACAGCGCCATCTAGTGCCACACTAAGCAAGGCTTGTATCGTGGACACCAGATAGTTGATATACTACATATATACTTTTTTTATTTGTAAATACATACTTAATATACATATAAACATCCATGACTCGGAAACAAATGTCCATGCTCATCACACAAACATTTTCTGCTGTGTTTTTTTGCTGTTTTTACATTTGCTTTGTTTGAAAATGTTTTCGACAAACTGTGAATACAGACTTGTTTCTTTTTAAAAATAACGGAATGTCTCCTTTGAGTAAAATTTGCTATCTCCAATATTTAGAGTACTTTCCCTCTAGATGGCATTGTAAAATTCCTAAATAATGTTGTTGAACATTCGGGAAAAATTCGGTCAACTTCGCTCAAATTGTTGCGACCCAACATGAAATCCAACAACATAATTTTTATTTTTTTTTTTTTAATTTTTTTTTTTTTTTTTTTTTTTTTTTTATTTTTTTTTTTTTTTTTTTTTTTTTGTGTGTAGTAAGTGATTCGGGTGGCTTTCCTTATTTAAGAAATACTGCCGAATCGATAGTCGATCCCTAGAAGTGTGTAGAATCGGCGCCATCACACAGACGTAGCAGCCGGCGGCGTTGCAAAATGCGTAGTAGGTATTAACACTCTATAAACTTAAATCTAAAAATGACTCACATGACTGCCGTTACTTTGAAGTTATTTTGTTACCTGTTGAAAAAAATAAATTTGAAGTTATTACTTTCTATAATACTAGAAATAGCGATATAGGATGATTTTTTAAACGAGAAATGTTTTTTTATGTACTGCAACCCCCAATGCATTCCTCATTTAAATTGTGCAAGCAGAAAAAACTTATGAATAAAAAAAATCATTATACACGCTGAAATTTTAGTGGTTGTTTTCCCGAAGCGAAATGAATTTGTATCGGTAATACAATCGTTTAATATATTAAAAAAAGAATTGAGTCAATAAATGGCAGATTTACAATGTGATAAACAAAACTCGAAAGCGACTTAAACCAACAGTAATATCTAACGCGGAACGCGGGCCGGGCGCGGGGGGTGTCCAGAACAGCCGCGCGGTCGTTGCACTTCGCGTATAAATCAGCTGATCACTACTCCTGACTTAATACAACACAAAACCCAATAAGTTAAAATATTTTTTTTTAAGTTTAACTTTGCGTTTCGATAGTGCTACTGATGGGTAATCGTTCTGCCGCGGGAAAACAACCATTAAAATTTCACGCTGTATACATACTCGTACTAATATTTTGATTTTCCACTAATTTTACAGACAGCGGCCTGTTTAAATGACCCCTCATTAAAAAATCATCCTGGCATTCGTCTATGTTAGTTACTGTAATAGTAGATTATGCACCAAGGGGACAAAGCAATGTCTTACGTCACGGGCGCTATTTTGAATCCCAAACGTAGCGTGAGGGATTTATGGGCTCCCGAGCAGCACAAGCAAAGCTTCAGTTAACACCCGACCAAAGAGAAGGAGATACGACTCCTGAGAGCAGTGAGGGAGAAGCTCGCCCAAGACGAAGATACTTTTATCCCTGAGGAGCATCCTCTATTTTTCACACCTAATTACGAGGAAATAAAACCAATACGATTTTTAAAATTATCAAAAAATCCCCAGTCTACCATTGGGGTTTTTTTTCTCTCATACTTTAGGGAAATAAATCGTTCGATTTTCAAAACAGTTGGTAGATTGGGGACTTTTGTCTTTTGTTCTTTAGGTTTCCCTAAATCGTTCTTGGGAAAACTGAACACAAAAACTCCAGAATGAACATAAATATAAAATCTTTGTCATTTAATAGTAAAGATCTTTAATTTAAAAATTAAACTCCATGACCCGCGCAACTTTGTCTGCGTCACATAAGAGAGAGAGAGGGCTGGAGAGAGTGGGTTGTACAGGCACCTATAATACATTTCTAAACGAGCTAAAACTTTCTTTGTTGTATCAACGATCCACAAATTGGTACCTACCAGTACTAGTTTAAAACCACGCGCACGAAACCAGGTGAGCCGCGCCACATGATTGTCTGCCTCGCACCGTGCAGTACTTGGTCGTTATTTTGCTGCGGAGTTATTTTAAATCTGTGTTATCTCCTAAGATATTCATTGAAATCATTTGATGTTTGGCAATTTTGTAAAAAATAAATGATTTTGACGACCCAAATGGCATAGTGGTAGTGACGCTACCTTACGTTCTTAGGGTCCTGGGTTCGAATCCCGGTAGGAGCAAATGTTTGTGTGATGAGCATGGACATTTATTTTGTTTCCAAGTCATGGATGTTTATATGTATCATAAGTATGTATTTACAAACAAAAAAATATATATATGTAGTATATCAACTATCTAGTGTCCACGACACAAGCTTTGCTTAGTGTGGCACTAGATGGCGCTGTGTGAATGTCCAGCGATATTTATTTATTTTATATTATTATTGATGTTTATTTGGATAAGGCTTATGTACCGCCTACACATTGAGTTGATCAATACATTGAGTTTTACCATAAAAATTGTTTTTTCACCCCAAAAATAAAAGTCATTTTACAGCAATCATTTTTCTATAGGGTTACTTCAGTTTGATGTACCTACAGAATGCTTGGTTAACGGCTTCGTGAAGAGTCCGTTTACACCATGTTTATCTCACCAAAAATCTCTGAAATTGTAAAAACCGTTACATTGTAATCTGTCTACAGCGAGATTGTCAACAAATCATACTGCTTACAACTTGCCGAAGTGAAACCGTAAAATTATTGAAATGCATCAAATTATCTCTGCCCCCATAATCGGGACTTAGGGTCAACTCACATCGAAAGAGCGGCGAAGGACAGCACAGTTGCAATGTCATATGAATGTTAACTTAAATTCATTACTATAATACTTATTATCACATGAGAAACTCCGGCGCCGCGGGAATTCCGGCGAATTCCATAAACGGCGCCGTGCGACTGACTCGCTTCGATGCCCTTCGCCGCTCTTTCGGTGTGAGTTGACCCTTAGGGAACGCCCACGCGCGAGGTGAGTTCCGTCGCATACATTTCTCAATTTTACGGTTTCACTTCGACAAATTATATCAACCGAAAAATAATGCGTCGTATTGTAAGCAGTATGTTCCAATCCAGTTTACAATCTCGCTGGACAGATTAGAATCTAACGGTTTTTTTTAAATTTTACGATGACATATAGACTAAAATTGACTTTTTGGCGACAAAAAGTACTAGGGGCTGGGTGGTCTGGTTTATTAAAAACCACCAAAGTAGGTAGGTGGTTAGGGTTGATAGGTCATGTAGGGTTATTAGGGTAGGGTGGTGTAGTAAAGTGCATTGTAATATAATTGTAAAGCAAGCCAGGCACAGAAAGAAAGAAAAATAATTTACTAGCCCGACAGGACAACACACACAAAAATAAACATAAACAACAAAAAGTAAACGTAGTGAAAAAATATAACAAAATCATAAAAAATAGGTACAAAAAATATTTGTCCTGTACGAAACCAAAAGGCTCCTATCTCAGCATGGTGCTGTAACATTTAAAAAAAAGCACACACACACAGCTAGTAAATGTATAAATCTGTCCCAGACAATTAATACACGTAGCATTTTTAATGTGTTTATGTAACATTATATTGTTAGTTGATATTTGTGCAAAACATTTACACTTTTATATGTGTTTGTTTATGTTGTCGAGCGTATAGCACTCGTGGGCTGCAGCTGAAAATCAGCGTCAGGTGGCACACCTTGTGTTGCCATCTGACTTTATGCTGAGCTGAGGCCCATTTGGCATTATTAGTTATCTCCATTTATTTATTTTGTAGGTATTTTAATGCCAAATAACACTCAATTTTCTTTCTTTCTTTCATATTAGTCTGAGATTTCAAGAAACTTTGTCCTACTACCTACTAATACTACGAAGAACAGATGCTATTCGTGAGGATGAACATTCAGAACAAACGAAAAGCAAAATGAAACATTCAGATATCCAGACATCCTTGTCTGAAAATTTGTTAATTACAAAATTACTCTTTCACGCAAAATCTGTTTACCGGGTATGAATTAAATTTATATACACAGATATCCTGTATTAACTCATAGAAACTTTTATCCCCGTAGAAAAATCCGGTAAAAAACTACAGAACAAAGAATTTCTACCAAAATACGCAGCGACATTTCAATGGACGAGAAATACTCCCAAATTCAATCAACTTAAGTTATACAAAACTAACGAGCAATCTCACTTGGGCGCGTTATATTTTGGCCATATAAAAAACGACTTCAAAAAAAAAAGAAAAATAACTTTAGCTTCTGAAAACAGTGACCTTTGTTTGATTGATTTAACTTTTTTATCACCGACTTCAGAATCTACAGTTATTTTTCTCTTTTTAGTGGTTCACATGTGCTTGGTATACATGGAAAGTACATAACGTAACAATTACAACAAGCCCAAACACGACTACGATACATTGTCTCATTTTGGAGTTCCAGTGCCTGACTCTTTGCTTCATCATCAGATCTGATGGTAGAATGGTTCTTGTCAAACGCAAATGCTTCACTTGTTGTAGAAAATACCATAATCGCTGTACGTTTTTCTATAAAATTTGAAGAATTCCCTCGATTTTGCCAAGATTTCATCATCAGATCCCAACTTGGTGACTATGGGACCATTTGGAAAGTATACCCTTTCCAACAAAAAAATAATTTTTCAAATTGGTTGGCAAACGACGGAGATATGCGCGAACAAACATAAAAAGAAACATCTGAATTGAGAACCTCCTCCTTTTTTAGAAGTCGGTTAAAGAGCTTTCGTGTAATATTTTGTGGTACTGGAACGGATCTGACATCTTGCACTGTAGTAAACATTTGGGCCGCCATTTTGAAGCAAGCTAGATCACCCTGACGCTGTCGGTTTTTAATTTGACCCAAAGGTTGCGAACCCGAATGTGTGCTTATTAATAGCTTCTTGTGGCGGGAACTATGCATACAGGACATGCCGCGGGCGTAAGTTAGTCTTCTATATTTTTTTGTAGAGATTTTACGAATCTGGTACAGTCTTACACGGAGGTAATGATGATATTACATGCCTCCTAATACGTTCTCTAATTGTGATACGCTCGAAATGAGGTATTTTAAAACTCAAGTCGTAAATCGGTTTGAATAAGATGTCATATTTAGCTTTATAGTATTTTTTTTGTAAAACTGCAGCTACTTTATTTTTCAATAACGTACTCGTACAAAACATTTGTACCAACTTTAGTTTTACTGTTGAGTGTAAATTGATCTAATATGATTGAGTGTTAAAATATTGCTACCCACGGTAGACCATGAATTATTACGACACCAGCGTATCGTGTAAATTGAGTACACCCAAAATTTGTCTAATTAAAAAAAATACTTAAATTTAAAACTTGTACAAATTAGCTTTAGTTATGTCTGTCAGTTTGTCATCCCTGGCACAGTGAGTACTAGATAAACATGGAAAGAAAAACTTTGCGTGATTTGAATACAAGCAATACTGCATAACTCCATCACGCTCGCTTATAATCAACGAGACAGCACTTTCAACACAACATCGAATGCCTCTTACCGTACTATAACATATCAGTGAGCAACTGAAATAAAGCAAACGCAGATCCGAACTACTGCTTCAAAAGCAAGATAAAATAGGCCAATCACTTTACGGAGTTCTGTATGGGAAGGTTCGCACAAAATCATAACCGGACTTATGAGGTTCTTTTTATGCTGATTGGCTAGATAATATTACATCTATTTGTGACCGTATATTGCAAAATTAAGGTGGCTTATAGTTTTACTGGAAATTTTGTTTCTAAGTGATTAATTTGAACTGAAATAAAAGCAAATCTAATAACCGAGATATACTTAGGTAAACTTTTACCTTGCCCTAATAAGTTACTAACGCTATGTTAATTAAGCTTTTTTTTTAGTTGCTTCTACTAATTTTTAGGGGTTTTAAAAAAAGAGTTAATTGTGACTTTAGCAAAATCGATAACCGTATGTTTTAAAGAGTTTAAGCATTTAGTCAGTTGATTGTTCATAATTATCAAGGAATTAAGCAAATAATTCACTTGCTTTTTTAATATTATTTTTTACATGGAATTAAAATACTTAACTGCCATTTTTCTGTTTAACTTTAGTCTCTTAAATAGTTTCAGTAGAAAACTGGCAGAATTAAGCATAAATTCCAACTGCTTACAAAATCTTTCATTTTTTACAAAGATCTCGAACTGTAGGTAGTTTGCGCGGCGCGGCCGCAAGTCGTGTCTCGCCGTCCGTCGCCCGCCCGCTCCTCCGCGCGGCGTGCGGGTCTTTTGCCTTGCGTTCATTTCATTCGTTTTCGAAGCGGCGGTGATCAGCGTAAGAAAATGGAATTCCCGAGTTGTGGGATTTGTGGTTGTGAACTTTGATGTTGTGAACATAGGCGTGAAGGGACAAAGAAAGCTTGTATCGTCAAGTGAAAAACGTAAAGACGGAAAATTTACAACAGTATCTGAAGAGAACATTAAGTTGCACTCAAAGTGCGGTAAAAAAAGTGCGGCAGGAAAGACAAGCCGATGATAGTCCGTTTGACTAGGGTGGAGTCTCCTATTATCGGCCTCCTCCTAATATCGGCAGTTTCGAGAAAATGGAACATAACTATAAAAATATCTCTTAAATCATAATAGTTTTAATGCAAAAAGTGACTCTATATCCATCCGCATTACCTCCAATATTTTGATGCGGGTGCATCAATATTTGAACGTTCAGCTGGCAAAAGAGCACGCGCAGGTGTGGACGTGCGTCGTTTGGTGTCATTGCCGAGTCAAATCCCTGAGTGGACGCATGTCCACTCAGGGATTTCAAGGGCAATCAGCATGTGAGGATAAGTATTTGGAGGGAATTAAACATACCTATGGTGTTATCTTTTATTTTTTCATGAAGAATAACAGTCAAAGTATCTTTTAGATAACATGTTTTTACATTTTTTTGTCTATTTTATTAAATAATAGCGGGGGCGAGATTAGGGATCTACACTGGTCAGCAAATAAACCTAGGAACTGTGATTCGATTTTCTCAAAAAGTATAAAACTTACAACTATCAAAGTTATACCTACAAAAAGTGCGTTTCATGGTGATTACAATGACTGCAAATTAATTCGTGTTTTTGCTACTTTTTTCGATTAATAATGGATACAACACCTCAGGAAGCGGCTCAAGATGTAGCATTACTTCAAGCAGGCATTGCGCAACGTGAAGGCTCGAAGGCTTCGAATCAGCAGATCTTCGGTGCAACGAGTTTACAGACGATACCTAGAGACTGGAGCATTCGATCGCCGTCCAGGTACGGGCAGACCTAGGGCTACATCAGCAGCAGATGATCGTTATATCCACCTTACTGTTCTGCAAAATCGCCACCTCAACGCAGTTCAAGTCCAACAAAGTCTGCGTGACGAACGCCAAGTGGTCATAAGTTCAGATACCGTCAGAAGAAGACTTGCTGAACGGAACCTGACCCCAAAAAGAGCTGCAACAGGCCCAGCATTAACGGCAGCACACCGTCGAGCACGACTTGAATTTGCTCGAGAGCATAGGGATTGGACATTAGAGCAGTGGAGTAATGTACTCTTCACTGATGAGAACAGGGTGAGTCTACATGGAAGTGATCGACGTCTGAGAGTATATCGTCGCCCTGGAGAACGTTATTCTCAGTGTTGGATCGAGGAAACTGTTGCTTATGGAGGAGGATCTGTAATGGTCTGGGGCGGCATCTCGTTAATAGCACATACACCGTTAGTTTTCATCGAACCGACGGGCCGTACACGTGGACTGACTTCTCATCGCTACATTACTGAAATCCTTGCAGACCATGTGGTACCTTACGCAGGATATATCGGACAGGACATGCAATTGATGCATGATAATGCACGGCCTCATGTTGCTCATGTGGTGACCCAGTATCTACGTGACGTCAGCATTCGTACGATGGACTGGCCAGCTCGAAGCCCGGACTTGAATCCGATAGAACACTTATGGGATGAGCTGAAACGTCGGGTTCGAGCCCGGGTACCTGCCCCAACAAGGCTTCCAGAGCTGCGAATCGCAATTGAAGAGGAGTGGAATACAATTCCTTAAGATTTTATCGTCAGGCTCGTAAGGTCGATGAATACAAGGATGCTGGCAGTTATCCGAACAAGGGGAGGGAATACGGAATATAGATCAATTTTTTTTTTTGATTTTATCTTTGTTTTTGGCTTTATTTTTTTTTCACTTTATCATTACTAACGATTGTCATGACTGGAAAACGACTCTTCTTTGTAAAATCCTTAATAAACAGTGAACTATTGTTTAAACCCAATGAGTTTCCTTTCATTTTAATAACCATGAAACGCACTTTCTGTAGGTACAACTTTGATAATTGTAGTTTTTTTAGTTTTTGAGAAAATCGAATTAGAGTGCCTAGGTAGCGGGTGGCTCGGTTTATTTGCTGTCCAGTGTATATTATTGATAAATCTCTATATCGGCCGGGTGGCCGATATTTGGGTAATGCATGAAAATGTTAAACCACATGTTTAGCTATTTTATAAGTTAGCAGTAACATTAATAAGGTTAAAAATGAAACAACAGCTCAGTTTGATAACTAGATCCTAACATCGGGCGCCTCAAAACGAGTTTTATCAATTACGGCCGATATATAGGGAATTGGTGCGTAAAAACGGCCACCTTAGTATGGGTACAAACAACGTGAGGTAAGAAGAAAAAAAATTGAAGAGAATAAAGCGGAGAGAGAGACAAAAACTGGAAATGAGAATAAAAAATAAACCCGCCAAAGAAACAAAAGTAGTAAAGAAGAGTTGATTATAGGACAGAAATCGCGAAACTGACCTCATTGATTTAGCTTCGCAAGACAAGTTTGGAAAAGGAGAAAATTCTTTGTGTTGGCTCTGAAGAAAACCTAATTAGTGATGTTGAAGAAGATGAAAACAAAAATATTGGATGCGACATATGCTCCAATGGTTCCACTTAAAGTATACAGTCCATCGTGGGTGAATTGATGTGGCCTAAGAAGATTCTATTAGAAGGAAATGACATCAGAGTCTTAAAATTAAAATAAATTCTGTTATTATAAACTAAAGACCGCAATGATTCAACATTCCTAAAAAACAAATAATGAAAGGAACTCCAAAAAAAATATTATACATAAAAATAATTACCAAATAAAGTGAATAGAAATTTTAATAGTGCATTTAAAAAAAATGAATGTGATGATAATTAATAAAAGTGATTTGTACCTGAGCTGAGTTGAAATATAAAACGTTATAATTTTTTTTGTAGTTTATTCATCTTACTTCACTTTAGAAAAGGTAGGCCGATATTAGGGTCACAGACGGCGGATATTAGGGTGTTATAGGCCGATATTAAGGGAAATCGCCATATTCGGAAAAAAACATCTATCTTATCAAAAATAACAAAGAATTGGCTGGCTAGATAAATACGATTATGATGAATCAGAAAATCTTTTCGACAGTATTACTTGACCCCCATCACTTTCACACTAACCTAACCACGAACACACACACACTCACACCTACACACACACACACACACACATCCACATCACTCACAAACACCCCGGTCACATTTATCCACACTTTTCTTAGAACGCATTGAGTGTGACTCAATTTAACTTAATTTTTTAATTTATAAAATTGCATATCCTTTTAATGTACATACCTGATACCACGTAGACATTTTTTTATTTTTTTATTACTTTTTAATTTTTATGTTTGTAAATACTTCTAATGCATGCCAAATCTTATAATGTAGGTACCTATTTTTTTAGTCTATCGTCTTTTTACATAATTCTCTGTTAATTGAGAGGTCTGGCTCTTGTGATACAGGAACTCCTAGTACAAGAGCCAGAGCTACACTGATGTTTGAGAAATAATTTGTCAATAAAGATTTATTATTATTTATTTATTTATTTAATTCATAATTTTGCGAATGTAGTAATGGAGTTTCAGTATCCCTTTACCCAAAAAGACACTGCAAGAAAGCAAAAGCCATTAATGTAAAAATTACAAGCAGTCAAAGTCCAAAAAAGTTGACATGGCCGATAATTGGTGCCACCACCCTACCCTATTTGAGCAAAAATATATTTTTATCAAATTTATGGTCGGTAGCAAGATTTTAAAAAACATATTGCGTCAAACCAAACGCAAGCAACATGGGTCGAAATGTTGAGGGAAAAAACAACCACCCATACAAATTGTGCGGTCATCTGATAGGTAGCTACTTTGATACTTATGGGAGTTACTTTATTTATTTTTTCTCATACTTCGACTCATGTTCCTGGGAAAAGGTTGTTCAGTATGACCCGTAGAATCATTCAAATTCGGGTATACCTACCTACCCTTTATTTCATTCTCACAAAAATTGCTTCTGCGCATTCAAGGTCAGCGCTCATAACTCGTTGCACGAATTATATTCTAAAATTAATCGAAATAGGTTCAGCAAATAATTTGAAATACTTATAGCTATTTTTTTACCTATAAATAAAAAAAAATAATGTTTTATTTTTGACCAGAGATCCCTATTTATAAACACACAGTAGGTATACACAAACGAATAAATATTTAGGTACTATATTTCAGACCATTTATACTAAACCTTTATGGATTAAACACTTAATAAAACTTTTAAATGAATCACTCCTTCGTCAGTGGTAGGTACCTACCTGTGCCCACGCTCTGACTCTCTCTTTCGCACAGGCGGCGAGCAGAGCGGATCACGCGCACTCAAATATGAACTTAACGCTCTTAGTGATAAGGTCGACCACTTATAGTATTCCATAAAAAATCTTAAAAAAATTAAGATGCTGTTATTAAATTTGTTTAATTTTAACAATAAATGTTTATGTGATAATATTGTAACGTAATTAAACACTTTTCATTTAGTTATTTTTTTTGACTGAATGGATAACGCAGCAATTACTGTTATGTCACAATGCATTTAAAATATAACTTTAAATTTATGATTTATTTGACTAAAAGCACGCTAACAATGATTTTTCTTCATCAGCAGACGGTTATATATAATTACCTGTAAGTAATGAATGAAAACATGGGAAACCGTGTTTTTTTAATATAAGTACGTTGCCTGCACTTTTTTTGATTAATTTGTGTACATGCTCTCACAGACCCTTCATTATAAGCTATTTTCAGTTTCTTTATCAAGTTATAATTTTCGCTGCGAAAAATGGCATTATTAGGTTTAATGTCCGTTTTCGCGCAATGCTCTTTCATGATTTGCTTAATTTTAATTTATTACGTAATTAAATAAACAGCTCTACAAAATACATAAAAAGAAAACAGTTATGAATTAGTGTAAGGTCCCACCTTAACTTCCCTGGCCTAAAAAATGAATAAGTCATTTAATTTTACTCGAGCAGAATAAATTCCTCTTGAATTATTTAATGGCGTGCCCGCTGTTATTTGTAAATGCATCGACACTCGTTCAATTTTTCGTTGTCAGATCGTCGGAAAATCAGACTGCTATTTGCCTTTTATAAAATTTTCTCGTACGAAATTGTCGGACAATTTTTCCTCAGCCTTGCGCAATCTTCTGAATGCATCGGAATTGAAATAAATATTATGTGACAGACATCCTGTTCCTGGTTTACTTGAAATCTCGAGAGTAAAGGAAGGGAAAAGGATTGAGGAACGGTGTTATATATGTGTTTTAAATAGATTACTTCAGAGTTTTATAATCCGTGGTGAAGTAGTATCATCGTTAGGCTAGAATGAAGTACAATCAACAACAACTTAAGGGTAACTGTACAGTGGTGTCGATTCTGTTGTGCACAAACTAAACTTAATTTAGGCTATTTCTATCTTTTTCTGTCTAATAGAACGAGAAAGAGACGGACGTAATTTAGAGCTGTCAAATTTAATTCGAACTAATATTTCCATACAAATGAAGGGTGCACGTAAAAACATGTCGACTAAAAACACGGTGAAGCGCAAGGCATAATTAAACTAGTTTGACATCTCTAATTTAGTTGATAGCTATTGCTGTCCTTTTCTCGCACTGCCTTTTAGTAAAAGATAGCAATAGCCTAAATTAAGTTTGTGCACAACAGAATCGACACCAGTGTCGACCAAAAGAAACAGGCAATCTCACAAAGCAATAGCTTGACGTTTAATTTGACTTTCGACCTTCTACTTTCAGAAAGTTGTTGTTGTCTGCAAGTACATAGTTGTAGTTCATAATGTCACGTAGCATATGTCAAGATGGCCTATCGCTTGGGCGCGTCCAGAGTTTCATAACTCTCGAATCAGTAGTTCAAATCTCACGCAGTTACTTTATAGACTTTTTGAAGTTTTTACTCGATTGGAAGTAATGAGACAGAAATATTATAATCTTTATCTTATTCGCTTTGATCACAAATTTCGTGAAGTTAGAAGGGTAGATCATACAAAAATAAGTCAATGATTTACATTTCTGTGAGGTAGACATGCGTTTTATGATAATGATAATGAGAGCTTTTATTTTAGAGTAGTCGTAAAAGAGTGAACATTTTAGGCTTTAAGATTCCCGGATGCTGTTTAACTTTTGTTAAATATTCCTTTTGTTTTACATTGTTTGTATAGTAAGCAACGACCTATTGTCGGGCCTACGCTGTCGCCCCATACTTTAGTACTAATGCTGTAATCTAAGGAAAACAACTCTTCACGAGGCCGAAAGGCACTTGTCCTCCCCATCATTGCAATCATTCTACACCATACCTGGGAACCTCCTAGTAACGGAGATATGGGGGGTCAAAGTTACAACTTTTTGAACAGTTTTTTTCTTAAATACAAGTTTTTTTTTGTAAGATTTTCACTTTTAACACTTACACGAACCTTGTACTATTTAATCCATCCATCAGCACAATGTTTTACGTGCGTTACATTGAGTTCTACCACAAAACATGAATTACAACCTCAAAGTAAAAAAAAAATCCCAGCAAAAATTGTAAAGTTACTTAGTTTGATGTACAGAATGCTTGGTTAACGGCTTTGTGATAAGGTGGTTTACACCCTGTATACTAATATTATAAAGCAGAAGGGTTTGTTTGTTTGGTTAAACGCGCTAATCTCAGGAACTACTGGTTCAAATTGCAAAATTATTTTTGTGTTGGATAGTCCATTTATCGAGGAAGGTTTTAGGATATATAACATCACGCTACGGCTATGAAGAGCGGAGCAGGAATGAAAAATGTTGCAAATTTTGTTAATTTATAAATAAATAAAACGAATAAAACAATTTCTTATCTTTCAGCACGACTTTTTTATTCCCACCTTCCAACACCGATAAGATATTACACAATCGCATAAATAGTTAAATAGTTATGGGTTTTTAACTAATATTTAAATTCTTATAAAAAATAATAATGAGCATGAATTCATTAAAAAAAAATATTTATTATTATTTATTATTATTAGCCTAAACAGCTATCAATACCTGATAATCTTTTTTAAATTTTCAGCCATCCAATGGTGTGAACTGGTCGTCACACAAATAAGATCATGTGTTTACTGCGTGTATAACAAAAGAGACGGTATTATATTTATTTTTGTTTCGTGGAGAGCGACGCGACCACTTCCTACAGAAGGCGAACTCTGTGGCTGTGATGTGCGTACTATATTGAGACCACTCACAAATACAGCCGCACGGACGCTCGCCCGTGCGTTCAGAGCAATACGATCCTTAGCGTGCTCATGCACTTATGAACGCTTACTGCACAAACGACACATAAAGACCGGCCAAGTGCTCGAATTGTTAAATTATTTTTAGTTTTTGTTCTAGCGGCCACAGAAATAAACTTTCTGTAATAAGTTCAACGGTCTCCCTATAACAGATCATGAGATACAGCCTGCTGATGGACATTCGGACGGACGGAGGGTCTAATTGATTACCCTCGGGGACGGAACTCTCTAAGAACCGCAAGAAGAGCTTCCAACGCAATCGAGAATAATGCAACAGATTGCCAGCCTATGAGGGTCCCAAAGCTGGGACAGAGGCTCTTTTTTTTATATATTATCATTATTGCGCGTAACCACTTTCAACGTTAAATACTTTTTACAAATTAACCGTTCAGAACTATCACCCAAATAAAAACTAAAAAAAAAAACAAGAGGAAAAAGAAATTTAAACATCGTGTTCCAGTTTCGGGAGATTTCTCAGAACTGACCAAGTAACGGATGTGTCCTGAATATTCTAACATACTTGTACATATTAAACTTATACTCGTGGCAGACTAACAATTTTGGGATAGTACTTGGCTCTGACCGCATGCTCACCGGACCACAGTGGAATCATAATTATCTATTCATCACAATTTCACGGAAAACTGGTCACAATTACACAATTAGTGTGCATTCAATTACGTAATTAGTTCCGACTATCTAATTACGTCACCGATGTGAGATGCAGCTGATGAGTTCATGAGTGCATAATAATATATCAATGCTAGAGACAAGCAAATAAACATTGGATTTTGAGCCTTAGGTTTTACACTTAGGGTCCAGTTTTCATTGCAGTGGTAACGGGTTTATTGAACAATTGTGATGAAATCTAGTTTGAGCCGATTGTTTGTCTGTAGAGTTCAGTGAGTCTGGTGCACGCATAATAGGGTAGTGAAATTAGTTGTGCTCTTATTTGCTTTTTTGCTCTAAAAAAAACGCCTAATTACCGACAAAATGGTAAAATAAAATTTTGAAAAATATTTTTTTATTAGGGTAGCTATTACATTTTTTCGCCGTTTATCCAATCGTGGCGTATCGTTAAAAAGGTCTTGAAATGAAAAAAAATGACTTGAAATACTTGAAATATTAAACTTCAACTTTCAAATTTTCTTTTTCAGGTATCTGCTGGCTTAAAAATCTGTAAAAATCATGATAGTACGAGTACATTTCATGAACTTAAAAGTAGAATAATAGTGGCTAAGGTAACTTCATCAGTTGAGCAGTATAATTTTGTACTAAATACAAAATCCTTGGAATAAATCCTATAAAGTGGCTAATATGAAATAGTTGCTTGATTATAACGGGTGAAGAATGCAATGAAAAACAAAATCTACAATAAAAAACCGACTTCAGAGAAAACAAAAAAGTGAAAAATAACTTCAGAAAAAACGCTTCAGAAGTCGGTGACCTTTTTTTGATTGATTTAGTTTTTTTGTCACCGACTTCTGAAGCGTTTTTTCTGAAGTTATTTTTCACTTTTTTGTTTTCTCTGAAGTCGGTTTTATTTTTTGTAAAAAAGTTTTTATTTTTCACTTTTTAGTGGTTCACATGTGCTTACCCCTTCACAGCGTACCGGCGTGATTTTAGGTTATGAACTGGTGTAAACAATAGACAGATATGAGATTTCGGCAATCCCAGTACATTTGCTATCATTTATTGACGAGTTCCGTTGCATATCCGAAGTTCTTCATCAGATCTTCATCAAATTGAATTGGGATCACTTCGAGAAAGTACAATTTCTAAAACTACCCAACCGCTTCTAGTGTGCCAGCTTTCAAATAAAATAAGAACGATCAAAATCGGTTCACCCAGTAGAAAGTACTGAGGTAACAAATATTTTCTAAATCGGGTGTATTTTACACATGTGCATACCCCCTCAGAGCATACAGGCGTGATGTTCCGTCATAATATAGTATAAACAATGAACCTACAAGCGATGGCAGCAATCACTGCAGATTTGCTGTGTATTTTTGAAGAGTTCCGTTGTATATCTCCGAAGATCAGCATCAGGTCTTCAGCAAATTAAAATGGGACCAAACGGGAAGCACCAGCTTTCAAACAAAAAAAGAACCATCAAAATCGGTTCACCCAGTCGAGAGTACTGAGGTAACAAACACAAAAAAAAAAAAAGAAAAAAAAAAAAAAAAAAATACAGACGAATTGATAACCTCCTCTTTTTGGAAGTCGGTTGAAAATAACACACTAAATTATCGATAAGATGGAAGAACGGGCTACTATTTCATAAAAATGGTTGTCTGTAAAATCGGTTCATGATAATTCAACGTAATGACAAAAAAAAAGATCTATACCCCTTTTCACCCCCTTAAGGATTGAAATTCTAACAACACCGTTGCGTTAGCTTCCAATCATACGCCTCGTTAGTAAATTATATCCTTTTTACTTCGAAAATTAAGGAGTTTCACTGCGCGGAGCCAGACAGGCAATTGGCCGGTTTTTTTGGCATATCATATCGTCCTTTATACAATCATCCATCGCTACTTTAGTCTTGCTCTACTCTTATACTCATCCACATTCATTATCAAAACTTTCCTAACTATATTTTCCTCATTCCTCCGCATCACATGCTTATACCACGACAACCGATTACCACAAAATGTATCTCTCACCAGCGCCACTTATAGACTTCCTCTTATACTTTTACGCATTTCTTATTTTATAAATTCTCGTAACACCACACATCCCTTTCAGCGTTCTCAACTCAGACACATACCTTTCATTCGTCGCTTTTGCGGCACAATTCTCTTATCTATAGAAGACAGAAATGACGATGACAATGATGAAAGAGAAGTAATGGCATGTTGAAATATATTTCATTCCTTAGAAAGCGTGTTTCTCAGTATAGAGTTTCTGCATCACAGAGAAAACCGACAACTTCAGAATCGAGGGAATTACGGCCGTCATACCACTCAAAAAACTAATGAAGAAATAATATCGAAGAGCATTTTCCCTTGCGACGAATTTCTCACTAAGTAGAATTAAACAAGAACCTTACGGAGTGCTTAAGTAGAAAAGCACTTTAATAATATGCATTTGAATTATAGTTTAAAATTAAATGCGAAAACTGTAAGCAACATAATGGAGTTATGTATTTTTTTTTGGCACTTTTAAAATATTTTTTTAACATTTATTTTGGAATTTTGGGATGCGATCATCCGCAAAGTATTCGTTTAAGGGAGCTTATATTTAACGTACACCACACACGTTTTTCGGCAAGCTGTCACCTGCGAGCCAGCGTCACCGCGAACGATATTTTGCTGCCGAAGTAGCGATATATTGGACATTTACTACGTCCGCATCACCGCACGTCCGTGACTCGAGCCCTACCCCACCATGCCCCATCACCTCGGCCATCGAAGCTTCGAATAAAAATGGTTGTCTGTAAAATCGGTTCATGGATGATAATTTAACGTAATAACGTCATTTTTTACGATATTAGTGAGATTAACGAAAAAAATAAAGATTGACACCCCTTTTCACCCCCTTAAGGATTGAAATTCTAACAACACCGTTGCGTTAGCTTCCAATCATACGCCTAGTTAGTAAATATGATTTTTACTTCGAAAATCAAGAACTTTCCGTACACAATTTCATCCCCTTTTTAATCCTTTAAGGGTGAAATTATCAAAAACGCTTAGGCACGTTAATATTACTTTTTAATCGTCAGCCTAAACACAAAAATTTTAAGATCCTAACTCTAAACAGACGAACTTTCATATATACTTTGATTCCCTATTTAGCTTAGGGCTAGGCTAGGCTTCAATATAATCGTGAACTTTCATCTACCCTATAGAATCTACTTTCTTTCTTTTTTGTTACTTAATGTTAAGGTACGCTCCTTTAATTTTTTTCCGACAATTTTCATCACATGAATCACATCGTCTAAGTTAGGAGCGATATAACCTCCTCCATTAGAACTACTTGCTCCAAACGAAATAAAAAACATAAAATGGTAGGTTATTGCATACAATAACCTGGTCACACTTAGCTAAGATTAATTTAAAAATTAGAATCACCTTATTATAATTCAAGTCCTCAGAAACCTCAATAAGACAAAGCTTAAACCATAATTGAACAAAATTAGTTCCCCTTGGCACAATTTCTCGGCTAAAGTACAAAAAGATTTTTCTTAAAACCACAAAACGACACAAATTGCAAAATGCTCGCGGTGAATTATTATGAGGTCAAAGGGAGATGAAAAATTTCGTCTGCACACATGTGAATTTTGCCGCCACTACGAGACATGCATCCGGGAACAACGGCGATTGGCATATATAAATTATGAGTGGTATCTCATAATTATGGAATGGGTAGACGAGTGCAGAGTCGGACATGACAAAAGGACGCCATTAATGGTAAAAAAGAGGTTTGCTGGGTCGCAGCTTCGTGGCGGAAATCGTTTTGAATGGATTTGTTATTTATTTATTTAACAATTTATGTACATGTCATCGTAAAATTAACAAACACGTTAAATTGTAATGTCTCTAGCGAGGTTGTAAAGTCTCCAAATATTGTCAACTGAACATACTTCTTACAATAGAACGCATTATTTTTCGTTAGATTGTAATCTATCGAAGTGGAACCCTAAAATTGGGAAATGCATGCGACGTAAGTATCTCTGCCCCCTTAATCGGGACTTGGGGCGTTAGGTTCCTTTAAACCCTACACTCAGAAATAGGGCCCCCCGCGTAGCGGGGCTCCGTCGACTACGCTTTATACCCCATAACCTAACCTCAAAACACTTTGTATTCCCCTGAATATAAAGTGTTTTGAGGTTAGGTTAATATTAATCGGTATTTCTCAGGAATGGTACATTATCTATCATGAGAATGCCATTGGGCAAGGGGGACCCCTCCTTCCCGCCCTCTTCTCCATACCGTGCGAGTTGACTTTCATCGCATGCATTTGCATGCATTTTGGTTTCACTTCGATAGATTACAATCTACCCACCGAAAAATAATGCGTTTTTTTGTAAGTAGTATGTTCGTTTAATAATACTTCGAGAGTTTTCAATCTCTCTAGTTATTTTACAATCTAACGTGTTTGTCAATTTTACGCAGACATACATACTAAATATATAGAAACTGAATGACGACCTGAATGGCGTAGTGGTAGTGAAGCTGCCTTACGTTCTTAGGGTCCTGGGTTCGAACCGCGGTAGGAGCAAATGTTTGTGTGGAGATTTGTTTCCGAGTTATGGATGTTTATATGTAAAATAAATATATATTTACAAACATAAAAGTAAATATGTAGTATATCAACTATCTGGTGTCCACGACACAAGCCTTGCTTGGTGTGGCAATAGATGGACTCGCCCATGAAGGATTCCGTAGCAGCAAGTTACATGATATAATATTCTTGTAGTTCGTTGTAACTATTTTTTTTTTAATATTTTTGTATTTGAGTAGATTGAATGAAAGGTAAATTGCGATTTACGATTTGTGACGTCCTAAAAAAAACTACTGATCTGATCTCGTTCAAACCAATTTACATGGTAATGACCCCGGAAATTTCCACCGAAACTTGGTTGTCATCATATATTTTACTAGCTGTTGCCCGCGACTTCGTGCGCGTGAAAATATTGATGGGTCATGTGTGAGACTGCATCGTTGTTCGAGTTGTCGCAAGCGCTACTGAGCATGAGGTCCTGGGTTCGATTTGCGGGACGGGCAAAGTGTTATTGTATTATTTGTGCCCGGTTGATGGGATTAAGCTAAATGTGCGAAAAGTGGGTGTAGGATTAGATACACCTCTACCTAACAGTGGCGCAGGGTGAAAATAGTGTCAGGGGAAGCCGTAGAAAAAAAAGGAAAACTGTTTTTTTTTTGCTTCTGTTAACTTTTTTCTCCGTGTTAATTTTGACCTCATTTTCACTATTAAAAATCCAAAAACTTTCGTCGGCGCCATTTTTGATTTTGACTTCATCTTCATTCATCAAAAGTAAGATCAGAAATGCAAAAGAGAAAAAAAAACAGAAATCTACAAAATAAAAAAATCTAGTTGGTATCAAATACGATATCGACAATTACTCATTCTATCTCGTTCTACTATACATAATTTATTTATTTAAACAACACATACAACTATTATTACAGGTTTAGGTACCTAATACAATAGAGCAGTTATATTTAAAGTTAAATTATTTATGTTTTGAATAAATTAATTAATTTGACAAACTAAAGTAATTGCGCAAAATGCGGCCCTTGTGAATTCGCTCAGTGTACATTGAAGCAATCAATCTGTTGTGACAACATATTGAGTGCACGCAGCGCGCGCGTCAGCGGCGCGTGCTGCAGCAAGTTGGTGCGAGCGGGTGGCACCCACAGGAGCGGCGGCTGCCATACTTTCTTTTTCTGCTCCTGCCGTAAGTCCATAATCTTCGGCTTACCTAGGTCCCTACAAAACGGCAAGTACTGTCAGCCGCTAAGTCACGTGTGCTATTAACTTGTGTACGGCCTATGCTATTAACTTGCACTGCTGCAAAAGGTCTCTCCTGCTGCTGTTATTCGTGAACGAATGAACAACTACAATGCAAAACTTCATCCCCCCTTTACCCCTTTGTGGGTTTAAATAAAAAAAACTAACGACTTACTAACTTTGATACTTTTTGGTGACTCAAAAAATAAAAACTTTAATTAGAAACAAAATGTTGCTCTTTCTTCACCCCTCAAGGGTTGAAATTCTAATAAAGCCGTTGCGTCAGCTTCCAATCATAAGCCCAGATAACAAATTTTGTACTTTTTACGTCGAAAATTAAGGATTTTTCACATACAATTTCATCCCCTTTATAAGCCTTCGGGGTGGAGTTATCAAAAACGCTGAAACACGCATAAATTAATTTTCAATCGTCAGCCTAAACACAAAATTAGAAGATCCTAACTTTAAAACTGACGGACTTTCATATAAGCTTCCATCCCCTATTTTATCCCCTTGGGGGTAGAATTGATCAAAATCCTTTCTTAGCGGATGCCTACGTCATAACATCTACCTGCATGCCAAATTTCAGCCCGATCCGTCCAGTGGTTCGGGCTGTGCGTTGATAGATCACTATGTCAGTCAGTCAGTCACCTTTGAATTATATATATTTAGATTTAGTTCTATCATTCTCGTATTTTAGAAGTTACAGAGGGGGGGGGGGCACATTTTATTTATTTATTTATGTATGTAATAATTTATTTACCACTTTGGAAGTGTCTCTCAAACTATCCAGTTTAGAAAAAAAATACATTAGAAACCTCGATATCATTTTTTAAGACCATAGATACCACACGTATGGGTTTGATGAAAAAATTAAAAATGAGTTTCAGTACTAAGTATACCCTCAAAATGTATTGTTTTTTTTTCTATTTTTGTTTGAAAACATTAATACGGTTCACAGAATACATCTCGGTACTTACCAAGTTTCAACAGCATAGTTTTTATAGTTTCGGAAAAAAGTGGCTGTGACATACGGACGGACAGACAGCCAGACATGACGAATCCATAAGGGTTCCGGTTTTGCCATTTGGCTACGGAACCCTAAAAACAGACGTAGACGTGAAAAGAAAAAGAGAAAATGTAATACATGAAACAGTTTATGTTAGTCAAAACCCATGAGTGCGTTTTCTGCATTAAAAAAAATGTTGTTTTAGAACGCCTCAGTTGTTTACCTTGTCTTAAAATTCAAGTTGCTTTTCTATGGGTCAAAAAACAACCTAATAATTTTCAAAGTAAATGTTAGTTATTGTCTAAGTGGTTTTGACTAGTAAAAAGTAGTTTTTACTGATCAACAGTTTTGACTGTGACATTTATATTGTTATTAACCAAAATTACTGAGCATTACGTATCTTTTTTTATTTTGGTTTTTTTAGAAGGTTTTCACAATTAAACTACATAGATTTTATATTTGTGCATGTTGGGGTACAGGCTTATGCAATTTTTGGGCAAGTCCTTTATCCGTTTTTTTTAGTTAAAAACTAGATGACCGGTGTCTTTAGGTACCTCTACCTCGATACCTGATAAGTAGAGGTGACTACGAAAAGGCTAAGATAACATCTTAGTTTTCTTTTTCAAGTAGCTATCTTCTATACGAACGATATGACATAAAACCGAGATGTAGTTTAATTAGGTATGTTTATAAATACGTATGATTCTTCCGAAAAAACGTTACCTAAAACCGATAAAATCCGTTGCGTGATTTAGAAGATCAACGCAGAAACCGACAGAGGCGAAAAACTACTCTTATTTATAATCCTGAGGATATACATTAATTTTGAATCTCTTGTTAAACATATCGTACAAAGGACGTAGTAGTTTAAATGGCACAGTTTTTAAGTTATTGGTAATTTAAGTTTAACCAATTTAATGTTGTGCTGTGAGAAAGAGTCTTTATTTGTGAGATGTTGCCACTTTGTGCAAGCAAAACTATCAAACTGAATTTCATATCGCAATGTTAAAGTACAATTGTGAACAAAATCACCTAAGTTAGAGGCATTTTGTGTTGTGTTGTGATAAAATGAGTTTGTAATCTAAGATGAACACGATATGTTTTTACTTACTGCCACTAAAAGTGAAAAAAATGGTAAAAAATAAAAAAAGTAAAAAAAAATGGCAAGGGACCGGTCAATGTGGCGACACTTGGGGGAGGCCTATGTCTAGCAGTGGACGTCTTTCGGCTGAGATGATGAAAAAAAATTGTTAAAATAAAAAGTAAAAAATTGACAATTTAATGGTCTGAATAACATGCCGAAGTTAATGTATAACCTCAGGTGTATAGGACCCATTGTCCTTAATTCATTGTCAATCAAAGCTTATTACCGGTTGCCCACCGTGTGACGACATAGACAACCCTAGACTAGCGCCTCCCGTAAACGTATTACCGCCTGCAATGTGATCGCAACATTTAATGAGTTCATGAGTTTATAGGGAGGGTATGCAAAGTTCGGTAACGAGTTTAACACTCTCAGTAGCGTCCATCAACTCGTGTGATATGCAAACAACACTCGATCAACACGTGGCAAATATTTCTTTTAAGAGGCTCTCAAGACCTAATTGATGTGATTTAAGCAGTTTTCTACAGAAAAACCAGTTTGTTCTAACACATAACGAAATCGGCTCGATAGAAAATAATTTCAAATATTGGTTTTTAAATTCAAAATGGTCCTATGTCTTTATTTTTTTGTCGGCAATTAAAAGCATGAAGTCAAAATATTCATACGTAAACCGTGAATGAGTAATATTTTACAAACAATCCTTACTTTTTTATTTCACTATGTATTTATTATTATCTTGTTAAACCTGGCCAGTAACAGTGGGCTCTCGTTGACTCCGATAAAAATAGATAGTGTGCGCGCATTTTCGTCTTGACCACCCCTTCATTTTTCGTCGTGACTGATCGGGGTTAATTTATTGAGCATTTAAAGTTGAAAACTTGTCTATCTCGAGTTAAACATTACGAAACTCTTTATTATTTTTACAAGCACTTCGCCCCCGACTTCGTCTGCAATGATAACTCGGCAAAGGGATTTGAACTTTTTGCCCGGGTTTTTTTCCACCATTTTGTTTTTTTTTTATTAAAAAAAAAGGCTACGCATAAGACCTACTTTAAACGATGGCTGTTACAAACAAGTTTTATTTGAGTTTTCAAAATGTTCTACAGTGTCACATTTCCGAGATATGACCTATCAAAGTCTAAATCCAATCACTGATACTTATTATCTTCAGTACAACTTTGATTTGGTCAGGCACGCACAAAACGTGTATCATAGCCAGCATCAATACAAACAAGTTACTTCTGTGACAAAATCTTCTAAAGCGTCATGTAGTCAAGAGATTTAAGCTGTCAAAGTTGTGCTGGTAGTGACCACAAAGCCATGTACTTCGGAAACTTGACACTTTAATTCACAAAAGCGTATTACTATTATTAGTAATGTGCTTTTGTGTAATTAATAACAAAAAACTTTAATACAAATACAAAGTTTCAACACAAATTACACAAATTAATCAGAGTAACCTGAAATAACAAAAAACAACTTTTAAAGCCCTTACTTCTAGCCTAGTTTATATATTTCCTTTACAGGAATCTATTTACTGTTCCATGATTTATTTAATTTCTTATTTTTAATAAAAAAATCACCAATACTGACAGGCAGTGTCACTGACATGATATATCTGAAATCTATAGATAAAACATCCAATAAGAAAAAAATGACACTAAATAGTGTAGGAGGATTTTTGATTTAAAAAAAATATTCGAGAGAGAACCATAGATAATACACAAACTTTTATAAAAGAATGGCACAGATAAAAAATAAAAAAGTATTTAAAAAGGCAATAGACAATTTAATGTTTCCAACATACTCCGCCCGAAGAAAGACAGTATAATACATAAGTTTTCACTGAACTAACTCTTTTCACACACATACACAATATTATATAGCTAAAAGTTAAGTGAACCTTAATTTAACAACTTCCTTACTAATGTGAAGATCCGTGATATCAATAAATCCTTAAGTAACCATCATCTGGTTTCTTTATATAAGTCACTGCAAATACAGATTGGGTAATTTATCGGTGTAAACCGGACTCGCTTGGCGTCTCGCTCACGTCTGGTATCAAATGAATGACCTAGATACATCGACAGGATGTAGTGCCCTTGACAGTGAACTACATACGAGTACATAGACTGTGCATGGTGTTCGTAGAATCACAGGTTCAGTGAAGTCAAATTAAAAGGATACGTATTCAACTATCGAATGGGAATTGAACTACGCTATGTTATTATTTTATACCGAGATTTTAGAAAATATTAATCAAACTATTTAAATGTCAACCCTCATCTATATGTGTTCAGTCGTTTTTGCATGGTAGACAGAGCAACAAACATACAAACTTTCAGGCGTATTATTAGTACCTAACAGCCGATTTGGAATAATTTGTTAGGGTAAGTTTTTGCTTTTTTGTAACATTTTGTTTAGCTATGATTTAAGATTCTAAATATATTTTCTTTTGGTACTTTGCTGTTTGTCTTGATGTACCATTATTTTTGTCTTTTTGGATAATAACTCAGCTTACAGATTTGACTGAAAGATGTTTTATTCCAACACGATAACGTTTATTAACTATTTATTATTTATTACCTACTTACAAGCCTATAATACTTGCAAAGTAGGCTATTATTTCTAAACTGTTTTATCTTAATTTCATCTTATACTTCAGTTCAGTATCTGACCAGATAAACTGTGTCAAAAGTTATTTTACGCTCATGAGTTTATTTCACCACGTAAATAAAATCCTGATAGTAAAACGAAGAAAAACTTTTCGTTCGAAATAAAATACGTAGAACGAAAAAAACGTTTCACTTTCATCAGCAGGTCAGGGAAAGTTATTTTATTTTATTTTTGAATTCCACGCTCATTCTTGTGAAGCCGATGTGAAAGTGAATCCAATAAAAATAAACAGTATTGACGCGTTACAAATTGTAACCCAAACTACGAGGCTCCGAACAAAATAATCATTTGCTCTCTCATCGCATATTTACTAAATATTCCGTCGGAACGTGGTCGAGCGCGCCGCATTCAATTTCCAATCGTTTATTAATTTAATGAATGGAACGCCACACATCAGCTGTCGATGTTACAACAGCAATACGTCGATGTTTGTAAACAATACTTGTGTTGTGAAGTGGCGGCTTGTCCACTACATCATGTACATACAGAGCTAAGTGCTTTATGTAAACAAACAACTATTAGAGGTGCTTATTTTAAATGCGTTGTTTTTGGACACAAGTGCATCATTTCCGATACTTTTTAGAGCTTTTTTTTGTTGTTTTGTTAAGACGATTACGGAACTAAACGCGAGTTTTATAATGCGTGAAAGTGTGTGTATTTACTGCAATAAACAATACCAGAAAAATATATGATATTCTTCAAGATATATGCTAGTATGATAGTGTTTTGAAAACATAGTACATTTACGTTTCTTTTAAATTTTACTGAATAAAAATAAATCACAAACTTATCGTGTAACTGACGCAGTGACTGACGTAACAACCACAGAAGTGCAAGCTGATTAGAACTTTATTCTAACAGTATTTCAAACGAAGTTTGAACCACCACAAATAGAGATGCTAATTTAGCTCCTGAAGTGGGGACTACGTTAAGTCTGTACTGTAGAAATAGTTTATGTGAGTTATCGCTATCTACGAATTCATTTGAAGATGTGACAATTTGTTGTTTTACGTTCTCTTAGAAACTAACATGTGATTGACTTGAAACCACTTCTTTCCAGTTTAAGATTCAGATAATATTTTAGGTTTAACTTGGATGGATAATAGTGTGCATTTTAAAGAACTATATAAATATATTCCCGCTGTAGCCTATCCTGGTTAAGAACACCTGTGTGTACACACAGGTGTTGTTAAGCGTGCTACACTTCGTCGATCTACGAAAGTGCTACGCCGTAGCAATTGGTTTCGTAGCAAGTGCTAACCGTTGTTGATAGGAACTGGATGTTTGTTATCAGTGGAAGTTTTAACCAATTGGTTGAATTTATCAATTGTTTTGAATAGTGTTGACGCTACAGTTATATCAATTGATGCAGTTTGGTATCGAGAATAGTGTTATTTGGTTTGAAACAGTCATAGTTGAAGATGATGTATACTGTTTACCAATTAATTGAAAGTAAGTTGTAAGTTAATTCAATAATATATTGTTTATAGTCATAAAGATGTCTATCTGCATTAAGGTTACACTGTTATTGAAACTGATAACAACTTTCTCGTTTTAATGTAGTTGTGGAAGAATTTTCCGTTCGATATGTTCGGCCGGATTGTGTGTAAGTTTCTCTGTTCATTTGATATATAAGGGAGGTTTGTACATAATGTATTGATAAATAAGTGTTAATGGAGGTAAAGAACTGGTTCCCTGACAATCAGTGTGGTTTCTAAGATTTTTGAGGCTAATGAGTGTTTTATCAATATTTCGTTTATTTGTTAAGTTTAGGGCGCTTTCGTATGTTTCTTGTAGCTTTAACTCATTATTTGTCGTTGTATAAATGATTGTTAGCCTTGTTTACTTAAAGTTTCAAATTAGTTTTGCTCTCAGCTCACCAAATCAATGAAGAAGTGTGAGATATATCGTTACAGATCATTCTTAATGTTTCGAGTCACGCAACGTATTCCATCGAATCGTTTTTTTGTCTTGGTTTTGCAATTTCACTTTGATTGATTATAAGTAAATATTGCACAGCAGTGCTATTATTATGTCGGCGATATAGAAGATGTTTCGAAGTAGTGTTTGAATAATATTGGTCGGTCGCCAGCGGTTGTATGAAAGAATTGTTCATTGCGTAGTTTCATAGTCATTTTAAGCTCTATGGATGACCTAGTTGAGGTATTTTCACTGAGTTTAACTTTTGAGAATTTCTAGTTTTCGCCCGACCGTTCAGTTTCACGACCAAAAGATTTCAACGCGTTGCGTTTATTGCACTTTGAATGCACTCCGCTCGTAATGTTTTCGATACAGGTTTGGTTTGGCTCCCCACAGCCGGATCATTCGCGTTGCAATACATTGTTGTGCTGTGGGGTGGGGTGCGTGACACCGTACGTGGGGGCCCACCCCTGACGACTCACTCCTATTGTCCATTTATGATTCACACGACGTCTCCGACTACATTGCGGTCATACAACTTACATTAGCAAACGCTTCTAGCATCACTTTGTATTGCTGAGCTTCAATCGCAACATAGCAACGCAAAGCCTTAATTCTAAGTTATTGGGATTTGGGTTCAGTGTGTCAGGATCTTGGAATGGGAGTATAGATGTCATACCTATAACCGCCTAACTCACCAGTGCCGTTATTTTTGTTTAAACTATATTTTGTGAAAACGATTGGTTTTTAACAACTGTTTTTTTTTTGGTTCACCCCTCTCCCCTCACCCCCTCCCCTGCTCATTATCGACGGACGAACTTACATAAACGAAACTGTGTCACCGGTTTGTGTTGGGCGCGCTGGCTGCTGTTTGGCGCGTTCAGGTAACAGCTGAGTGCAGGGTGCTCGGCCGAGTCCTGCGGGAAGGTTTACGTACCTGGTCGTGGGCTGTATGCAGGGTGTCGGTGTGCGGCCTGGGCAGCAGCAGCAGAGGCGCGATTAGCTGCAGAGCATGTCCAGCCGGCCTGTCGGGGTCAATGGGACAGTGGGTGGGATACACATGGGGTGCGAGCGAGTCCGGGCGGCGAGCCGCTGGGCGTAGTGAGCGAGTGTATTGCGAGCCTGCCGAGTGCGGCCGCGGCACTCGCGCGTTTAATCCCTTTCGCTTTGGTTCGGTACAGTCGTTGCGGTATCCAAGAGGACACGCGCAGGACTAGATCGGCGTGCGGACGAACGCATGGTTACCGAACATTGCGCGGCGCGGAACATGCGCGCAACGATCGATATAGCGAGGCGTGCTCTGCGGCGCGCATGGATCCAACCCCTCGGATATACGACACCCTTTATTTATATGATGACGTTCGAAATCGACGTCATAATGAAAATTGAGCGAGCGTTTTTGGGAGAAACGCGTGAGAAAAGCTTATGAATAACACGTTCGTCGCGGGCGCCCGAGTAGCGTGTGCGCGGCTTTAGCGTGCCGCCCGCCAGATAAGTATCAGAAGTGCAACTGCACCGTGCCGACCGGCACTCATGAAACGCATTCTCGTTTATTAGCGTCCCTGTTGTTTAAAATGAAGTTAGGCCGACCCAGTTACGTGTATTAGCACAATTTCAGCCTGTGTCATTTTTATGAGATATTTTCAAAAAATTCTAAATACTAGAACGGTTGTAATTAATACTGGTAATGATAATTTTACCTTTATTTTATTTTATTTTTGTTTTTAACTTTTTAGGTTGCACCTTGCTACACCGTCACGTTAAGTAGAAGTGTACCGCTTGAAATAAAACGACGATGAAATGGCGCACGGAACACGTATTTTGCGTATTTATGATGGATTTGTTGATTGAACCATCTGAATTAACTATTGAGTGGTATTGGAATGTTGTATTAATGAGTGGGCGGCGGTCTGAGTGCGGGACGCGGTACGGGCGGGTCCGCCTCCAGGACGTATGGTTGTCTCACTTGCGGCGCGGCAGCCGCGACGTGCACACGTCAGCGCGCTCCGCTTCACTGTCCACGCCGGTTTTCACGAGTGTGCTAACTCGCGCGAACGTTACTAAACTAACATTACTAAACTTTTAAAAGTTGTCTTAAAACTTTTCTAGCATGCCGTGTTTCAGTAATTTTATTCTAATCACCTATAAAAGGCATAAAGTATTTTTTTAAACTAAAAACTTGTAAACACAAGTTCATTTTTTGTTTTTTGGATAACTTTGTTTTGATCGGAAAACACGTCTTTAAATGATTTTGGAAGTATAATTGAATGTGTATTCATTGCTTTCAATCCATAGCATCGTAAACGAACAGTTTTTAAAGAGTTTTAAGTTTTTCGAAACTTTTTAACCACTTTTAATTTGTGACATAAACTTCGATTCTTCGAATAAATTGAAAGCATTTTCGGTACGAAGCAACAATTAAGTATTTTAACCTCACAAAAAGTTTATTAAAGTTTGGAATATCAATTCATACTAGTTGCGTCTTTTGTATTTTATTTGAAGAGCAGTTTACATACGGTTTTATTTTATAAAAAATGATCGCATTTTCCTTTTTATAATCATATCAAGGACTATATACAGATGTGATTTGCAAATAACGGCAGCGCATTGCGTTGCTCTCTTTGAAGTTTTAATTGTATAATTACCATTTTCTTCTACTATAAATTGTTCAGTTTGGATACCTGAATATTATAAATATTGAAATAGTGAATATTTAATAGTGAATATTTTAAATTATAAAGTATGCATTTCATTAATAAAGCTTAATATTTAGACGATATTTTAACGTTTAACTATTTAACGTACTTAATACGGATTAAATTAACAAAATAATTGGGCTCCTTCTAAGGGTTACAAATAACAAAATAAATGATAAAAACCACGGTGACTAACAAAAACTCAACAAGTTTACTACGGTAGTGTGGACACGAGAATAGGCACCGAACATCATCGAAATAGTATCAGAGAGCAGAAATAGTGGGCCGCGTAAAATTAGACGGTCGTGCTCCAAGTTTAGAGCGCTGGTCACTTCTAGCTCGGCGCCGGCATTCAATGTTCGTCGTTGTTTGTAAACAAGACGGTCTGCGCTTTGCAGCATCACATTTTATACTTTATGTTTACTAACTTTAACCCGTTTTTTAGCTTGATAAAACTTCGACATTCTAAATTAATAACTAACTACTAATTCTAATATTATAGAGAGGTATTTGTTTGTGAGATTGTATGTAGGGCGTAATCTTCAGTACTTGTGATCCAACTCAAAAATTCTTTCACTTGCTGAAAGCTACATTATCCGTGGGTGCCATAGGCTATAAATTATATTTAAATCATGCAAGTTGGCCGAGGTGTCGCAATTTTTGCGGACTAAGTCGAGGGTCATTTGCTAGGTTTTACTCGACTACAAAAAAGACAAAAGAAAGGGTAATGATTTTGGCAGTCTATGTATGTATAACAATAATATTCGCTGGAAATTAACACACAGCGCCATCTAGTGTCACACTAAGCAAGGTTTATGTCGTGGACACCAGATATACTACATAAGTAGTATGTTTGTATGTTCCATCGTAGTGCCTAAACTACTAAACCGATTTTAATGAATGAGGTGTTAATATTCGTAATAATGGCCTGGGTAACATAGGCTATTCTCAAAATGTTAATTGACGGCATTGAATGAATATGTTAGTTTAATGTTAAAGAGAGGAGCTCGTGGGTAAATATTAACAGCCGCTCGGGCCGATGTTTAGGTTAAGTCGTGCTTGCCTAGGTTGGTATGTGGATGGGTGACCACCCTTACGTAACGAGCTACCTCCGTACCTCGGAAAGCACTTAAAGCTGTTGGTCCCGGCTGTCACTTGTCATAGGCAGTCAGCGGCCCAAAAAGTCTGACAACCAGTCTTAAGAAGTGGTATCGTATTACCCAGTATAAACTGGGTTGTGGAGGTCAGATAGGCAGTAGCTTAATGTAAAACACTGATATTCAGGTGCATCCGGTTTGACTGGAAGCCGACCCCAACATAGTTGGGAAAACGCAGGCAGGTGATGATGATAACGTTAATGAGTTACGTTAACATACACATTCCAGGGTAATTTTTTCGAGTAATTCAGCAACTCGTCCCAAATTCCCACGGCCCGTTTGGGACGAGTTCATGAAAATCATAATAAATAATATTTTCATCTGCAACTCATACCACGTTTCTTTTTGTGTGGAACTTTATTTATCAACGTTTGGTACAGGTATTAAGACAAGATATTATTATAACAATATTTTTTGCGCGAAGGAACACTTGCGCGAATGGACACTTGCGTAACTGGACTTTTGTGCGACTTAATGGCCACGGAGGTTTACTCTGTAAACATAACATCACGCCTGTTATTACATGAAGGTGGAAATTTTTGGGTTTTCTATCATGAGTGTCGTTTTCATGTTTTTCAGGGTCGCTGATTACGTAAATAACACGATTTTTGCGTTGTTTGATAACCATTTTAAGGTAATTCGCCATTATGTGGCGGCGGCCATCTTGGACCGATTTTCATCAAGCATAGCTAAGAACGCTCCCGACTAATTCACCTTTCAAACAAAAAAAAACAAAATTGAAATCAGTTCATCCGTTAGGGAGCTACAATGCCACACACAAACACACACACACAGACACGTTAAACTTATAAAACCCCGTCGTTTCGGAGGGTTAAATGTTAAGTTAAGTTTATATTAATTTATAAGTTGTGTATGATAAACGAGATCTTCTCGCTATCAAACTGTAAAGTTTGGCGACTTTTAATTTTATAAGATTTAATAATAATAATAAAACAAGATTTTACGAAAACTTAACTCACATTTACGTGAAAACAAATAAAAAATGTTTTGCCCCGACAGTATTTTTTTTTAAATTTTATTATTCGAAAAAACATTATTTACATTTATCATACAACACTTACATACCACACAAACAAATTATACAGGGGGTAAACAGATTTTTCACCACGCCGTTAATCTAGCATTTTGTACATCAAACTAAGGTCCATGTTCACTAAATAGATGACGGTCTGATTATCTAAACACGGCTGTTTAAAACACATTTTTATATGGGAACATGTCACAGTGACAGCTGTTTTTAGATAACCAGACCGTTATCTTTTGGGTGAACATAGACCTAAGTATTAATACGCAAAAAATATTGTTGGAAAATTACTTGTTTTTGGGTGAAAAATCACGTTTTACGGTAAAACTCGATAACACTCAAAACATTGTGCTGGTGGATTGAATAATGTGAGGGGTGGGGAAGGGGTTTAAAGCAAAGTTATCTCATTAAAAACATGAATTTCAAAACAAACTTGTAAAAAATAACAAGTGCTTTTCAGAGTTCTTTTATTTTAGTTATCATTTTTGCATAGACGGTCTTTCTGCGCGATCGGAAATCTCTACTAATACACAAAATCTCGTGTCTCCGAAACGGCTAACCGATTTTTAAGGATTTTTTGCGTACACTCACTGACGTAGACACTGCGTAGGCAAACGAAGTCGCGGGCAACAATTAGTAATTCAATAATATCAGTTTACTGAAATGCGTCACTGGGTCATCGACACCACAGAGTATATAATCAAATCGACACCTGCTTGACACACAAGTGTATTTCGTTTAATATTTTCTTAATCTACACTAACAGTTTTAAAGACGAAATATTTGTATGAGTGTAGCGAATAAACTCGAAAACTTCGGGACCGATTTCAAAAGTTCTTTCACCATTAGAAAGCTAAATTATCTGGAAGTAACAGGCTAAATTATATTTATATCATGCTTAGCTGCTACAAGTGACGAGGTGCTAGTTATATAGTAAGAACACATTAAAAAGATGTACCACAATTTGTTTTGTCTAACATTTAAATGAGTTTTAGCGTCAGTAACACGAACTCAAACGAACGTGCTGGCCCATTCAATATATGTAGTATGTCTGTCTATATATGTCATCTTAACCTGTCACAGAGGCACTGCAATAAATAAAAAAACCTTTAGAAAACCATGACCGCTCACACTAAATGGCAACTGAAATTCTGAAATTGCTCTTGAAAAATAAATGTCGCGACGACAGTTGAAGTAGGAAAGTTCGCGGCAATCAGACTTCTTGAACTTTTAACTTAGAACTCCCTCTGCGCGCTGCAACTCCAAGACGTATTAAAAATAAAACAAATAAAATATTCAACAGACATTGGCCAGTCGTCGAGAGTCCATTAGCCAATCACGGACCTGCCTTACTTTATTGGCGAATATTGTGAAATTAATTTTACAATTCCTGGAAACTGACGCTCACTATTTATATTAAAAATATCTGATGTATTGGCAGAATCCCGCTATTGGTTCAATCGGAAAATAGGTATCGACGCTCAAAGGCTTTTATTTTCAACGGGAAAATATTTTTATGAACGGTTCATGTGTACATCCGTATAATTGTATAATTCACTACGTTTAGCAAACAGTTAGTTGATCCTGAGTTTAGAGGCAACATTTTAACCAGAGATCGTACGGACCTGTAAAGATCAAAGTTGTTAGTTATTTCTTTTAGTTTCCTAACAATATTGGGAATTAAACATAACTAGCGATTTGTAGGAGGGCACTGACACCTTTGCCCAACCTTTCGAAAATAACAGGCTCGATGTTATGTTATGTAAAAAAAGGGTAATACTGCGAAAACTTACCTCACGCTGGTATCCCAAGATATAAGGTACTATAGGAAGGCTATCACAAGAAACACATAAAAACTGTGATTCCATGTCTCAGTAAGGCATACCTGCAAGGCATATACAACATTATTTTTTGTTTATACTAAACCCGAAAAAGGGTCATTGTACTCATCATTTTGAACAACTTTTTCTATTGGACGAACCGTGAAATCGCGAAAAAAAAATCAGCTGTTCCCTACATTTATGTTCGCATAACTCGTCAAAATGTAGGGAACAGCTGATTTTTTTTTCGCGATTTCAAGGTTCGTCCAATAGAAAAAGTACCCTGTATATACCTGAGAGCAGCGGTGGGTCAGTGGTGGCGGCCCCGACTTACAAACAGTCGTGGGTTCGCAGACGCATTACTTTGTGTAGGAAATTTATTTCATCACCACTGCTCTTAAAAACGGTGTGAAGGAAAACATCGTGAGGAAACCGGCATGTCCTAGAACCAAAAATTCGAAGACATGTGACATCTACCAACCCGCACTGGGCCCGCGTGGTGGATTATAGGCCATACGCAAAATACGCGCTTTGACGTGGAGTTACGGACACCTGCCTGTTGTACCATACAATACAAGGCTGTATACCGAAATGATGTAAGTTTATGCACGGTACACCAATAGCCACCAGTTGTGAAATGCAAGTAGATAGCAGATTCAGAATAGTAGTGAGGCTTAGTGGTGTGGCTGTCGCACTGCTGAGCCATAGGTCTCCAGTTCGAGCACAACAACAGTTTGTGTCCGAACTGGAGACCTATTCTATTGAATAGATAATACAGAGCGCACAGAAGATGCACTCCTTTGATCTTGAAGAAAGCCAACATTTTAACTACCTAAACTGGGCACGGTCGATCTAAATTGTGCCTTGACGCCACGCGTTAGCGTATGTTATTCGGCGACTAGCTACTTAATGTTCAAACGCTAGGGCTGCACAACTACTAAAAATAAATACTACAACATTTTTTGTATTTTAATGTGTCATTATATAAATGTTAACTAAAAGTTATTCAATTACAATTGTTTTACTTAAAGATAATGTCTCATATATTTCTTGCCTTCTCAAATTTTATTTTCTACATTTATTAAATGTATTTAAAAATCTATACACGCAACAGTTTATCCGGTTTGTCATTTTCACTAATAGTGATGAATGATGAACTCAGATGATCAATAAATCTGGAGCTGGGCTGGAGCGCGACAGCCCTACCAAACTTGCATAATATTCAATATGCGCGAAGCGGTAGGTTATTATCTCATGTCTACACACGGAGTGACAGAGCTCTGCCCAAAGCACACACCTCTGATTCTTCGGATTCATGTGCGTATTGTATAAAGTTCATTTGCCTCGGTGAAGGAAAACATCGTGAGGAAATCAGCATGCCCCTGATATATTTCTCGACGGCATGATAAGCCATGTCAGAAATCAGTTTGCTAACAGGAGCTGCGGGAATGTTCAAAAATATACCGCGGGCCTGGAACACAAAGGGCTAAGAAGGAACATGGATGGGTTTTAGTCAGTAAAAGTCTGACACTCCTTTCCACTCCGCCCAGGGCGGGAGGGGGTTATTTGATGATTTCCCATCCGAAAAAAAAGGTTACGCAATAACCACACGATACCGTAAGATAGAGTGGAAACGGTTCAGCGGAGCGAGGTTTTTACCTATACATACAAAACCAGGCAAAGAAGTGTGTGAGGAATCTGCTGTCGTGAAAACGTGTTCCTCGAAATAATTGAGTTAGTACCAGCCCTACCTACCTGGTGTCGTTGCAGCCGCGACGAACTTGGAGGCTCAGCGCAGAATCGGCGACAAAATTGAATAAAGCCATCAGCGGTTTGCTGCGAATGACACGGAATTGCTCCGGAATATTATGTTACCTCGCTTCTTACTGCAACCGATGGGAATCAACACTATTCTATTTTATGTATGGCAAGGTTGAGTAGGGTTTTGACTGAATAGTGGCTGAGATCTGGCCGAAAAACCAGGGCCGCCTAAAAGCGTCTAGAGTAGCCGATATCGATACCGATAAACAGTTGTATGAGGGTCGCGCAGAACTGAGAGATGGCGGATGATAGGGGAGGCTTTATACCCAGCAGTGGTTTAGGGCTCAAAATGATGATGATGTATAGTGAGACATTCTACGTCGGACCTATTACATGAGACTCAAACAAAAATGTGGGGGTCTGGGCTTAACCCTTCGGGGTTTGCAGCCGTGATGTTATGTTATCTTTAACCGACTTCAAAAAGGAGGAGGTTCTCAATTCGTCGGAACCTTTTTATTTATGTATGTTCCCCGATTACTCGAAGGTGGCTGGAGCGATTAAAATTATTCTTTTTTTGTTTGAAAAGGTATACTTTCCATGTAGTCCCATAATCATCAAGTCGGGATCTGATGATGGAATCCTGGAGAAATTCAGAGATCTCTTCAAATTTTATAAGGCACATTTGATGTGATTTGGGTAATTTTAGGAAGAATACTTTCTTTAGGTGGTCCCATTTGGTGAAGATCTGATGAAGAACTTCGGAGATAGGCAACGGAACTCCTCAATAAATGATAGCAAATGGACTGCTGACATTTCGTGTCTATCTATTGTTTACCCCAGTTCATAGCATAACATCACGCCGCTACGCTGTGAAGGGATAAGCACAAGTGAACCACTAAATAGTGAAAAATAACTTTAGCTTCAGAAGTCGCTTACAAAAAACTAAGTAAATCAATCAAAGAAAGGTCACCGACTTCGAATGAAGAAATGCTACATTTGATAATACTCAAACTCAAACTCAAATAATTTATTTCAATTAGACCATTAGGGCACTTTTCAATGTCAATAAAACGAGAAAAAAAAAGCGAAGCTACAGTCACAGACACAAGACATAATAACTTTAGAAAGTACTGTAGTTGCCCATTCCTTAGCGTAGATCTCTAGTCCTGCAGTAGATCTGGTCTTGCTGCCTTTCTAAGTGCAAGCTAGGAGATGTATAGGCTTGCATAGTTGACAGCTGAGTTTTAAATTCATAAAACAATCGAGAATGGCAACACTTCTAACAATCATTGAGCGGGCGGCAGTATTATAAAGGACAAAGTTACGTGCCCTTTCATTGCATTCAACTTACACTAATTAAAAATAGTTGTATAGATATTCAAGTAACGAAAATGGGCCGCCATCAATAGTTCATCAGTCACTGAACGTGAAATTACTATCACGTTGAGTATGAGATGGGCCGGAGCCGCGTAGAGGAAGACCAAAGAAACGACGAAAGAAAAAAATGAAAGGCGGTGAGAGCTAAGATGACGAGCAATATAGACGTATGGAAGGAGAAGACATGCTTTGCAGACCCCAAATAAATAGAGATGTTGATGGTGCACTCACAAAAAATAAATATCTCGAACTTACTTAATTTTATCTTATCTCACCGAGGGGTGGTGGAGGGGTTGATCGCACCATAGTAGGTAAAAGGCTAAGCGGATAATGTCAAATAAAGCAAAACTTAAGCTGGTTTGTCAATAAATGCCTGCAATAGCCTATGGATTAATGATACTCAAAGCGCATTCAGCGCCCTGCGGATGCAACACAATAATATCTTCAGAATGTTGCTGTGGCTGCCGCGGTTCTGCAGTACTTCCGCGATGTTTGCTAAAGCGCAAACGAATGATTACTATGCAATAAGACGCAAGCGTGTGTCGTCACTATTGATTGATTAGATGCATTCAGTTAGATGTCCGATGTTCAGATGATGTGTTAGTACTGGTGGAAATGGGCATTAGGCATACGGTTAGATGTCACACAGGCCAGCGACGTGAGATCTGCTTTACCGGCCGACCGCTTCGACGAGCTGTGTCGGTTGAGCATTGCCTTACCCTGAGCGTTAAAGTAGTAGGTAAAAGGAGATCCATCCTTATAACAGGAACCTGTTTCCTCAGAGTTTACATGAAGAAGCAGTTTTCCGGAATAGACAAATCTATGCAGGTCGGTACCGATCGGTATAGGGTTAACTTGCATATAGTTTAAACCTGTTTCTTTATAAGTGAGCGCTTAAGATGACATAGAAATTAATACCTGCGCCGATTGGTACCGACCGGCTCGTACCAGAAACCTGCTCCTTTATGTAAGCACCCTTAAGGCGAGTCCACACTAGTCATGCTAGCAAAGCGTCCCAGTGGCCCCTGTCACCGTAGGAGCCAGCCTGTGGAGGGTGAGCAATAGGATAGCTCGCCGGCCATCCTTCTTACGATGACAGGCCGTGGCGGCGCCGGTGCGTTCGTGTTACACGCACGCCTCAAAGAGATGTCAGCTAAAAGGAAAGGCCGATGCCTGCCGGTGCTGCAAGACTGTTCCTAAGAGAAACCGCGGCCAAAAGGCGATGAAGGAACATGGATGGGTTTTAATAATAAAAAGTCTGACACACCCTTCCGATTCGCCCAGAGCGGGTCATTTGATGATTTCCAAATTGAAAAAAAGGTGAGTCCACACTTCTTATAAAACATGGTTAAACAAATAGTTGAGTGTTCGGTTGCTGTAGGTTGAGCTTTAACTTTGTTCCCCATGATACGGAAGAAAAATTCCGAGAAAAAACTTCTACAATCTATCAAGTTATGAAAAACCTTTTCTCTCGAGGAAAACTTAAAAAGAAAGTTCGCATCTTTCGCTGCAATCTTTAAACTTGTTATAGAGGATTTACTTTTCTTCGAATATCGAAGAACTCGTCGTAAGTTTGTCAGCAAAGTATTACACCAGAGAGCGAACGTCCAAGTTAGCGATGTTACGAGTCGAGTCGAATCATCTGATTCGAATAACTCGAATTAGAGTCTAAACCAGGGATGTAACGGATGTGATGATATCGGAACCGGAATCGGAATCGGAGGTTTGGGATTTGATATATCGGAATCGGAACAGGAATCGGAACCGGAATCGGAGGCGGATGCTGAAGAAGAGAATGTGTGAGAAAGTAGGATTCAATTGAAAAATTCTTTTTGTGTTGGATAGTCCATTTATCGAGGAAGGCTTTAGGCTATTATAACATCACGCTACGATTATTAGGAGCGTTTTTTTCCTATATTTTTTCTCTCTTATGTGACGCAGACGAAGTGGCGTGGGTCAGCTAGTAATACATACATTGACAATCAGTCTTTTTAATTTCAAATACAAGCAACAGAACGCCTGACGAGGCATTGAAAAATCAATCATTATTAATAAACAAATTATTAATTGTATGTACTTGTAAGTACCTATGCTGGTAATTTAAATCGACAGAAAGCACGTTACGAGGGGCTAACCTCGTGGGACACGTATAAACAGGTTTATAGGCGTTGGCCGCGGCCGTATGCCGAAGCCCGACGCAAGGCATCGACCTCCGATTACCTCCGATTGTAAAGTTTCGGAACAGGTATCGGAATCGGAGGTTCAAAATCAATCGGAAGTTCCGACTTATCGGAATCGGAATCGGAGCTCCGTAACATCCCTGGTCTAAACGAGTTGATTCGAATCAAGTTCATTCACAACTCGAATCAACTCGCTTTCCTATTTTCCTAACTGAGCGGATAACGAATGCGAGTGATGCGAGTCATGCGAGTGCGAGTGCACGCGAGTCAGCATCGATTCGCCAACTCGAAACCGAATCGACTCGATGAATATTGACGGGTGACTGACCATTCTTGATCCTTATTACAATGCAAAAAAATGCTCGAATAAACTGTATTGGCGATGGTACCTTACGAAACAAATAGCACACACACAACGGTGAGCGGCGACTAACCTCGAATCAAAAATACGAATACTGTGAACTCGACTCGACTCGCCGATCCGTTTGGCTGTTGCCGCAAAGCGAATCCCATCCGGTTGATACGAGTTGAGTTAACTCGCTTGCAAATATAGGCTCAAGACTCCGACCCCGACTCCGACGTAAAAGCATGAAACAAGAGTAATTGCACTGAAGAGTAATTGCTCCGGTAACACGGACTTACATGCGCCTATAAGATAACAACTGCGGACCATTTAGAGTAATCTCAAACAATCCTGTTTAAAACTCTTAAGAAGCCACTTTTGCTTGTAACGACCAGTACAGGCTAAAACACGCTTTATATAGTTTTGCAAATTCTATTGTAGGATTTGACAACAGCCATTTTGAATAGGTATATACAAATGGTGAAGACCATATCGCGGATTCTAGCGAGGGTTCTGGACAAGTTAATTTTAGTACTACTTTAGATGGAAGAGGTTCGGACTACGAAAGTACCAAATCTTTGAGCAATAATGAAAGCGATAATAACGAAGAACTTTCGGATTATAACAAAAATGTTAAACTGCATTATGCTATTAAAAACTGGGCTTTTCTCTTTTTTTTTGGACTTCAAAATTTCTTATGCTGCATTACTAAGTTCTTCCAAGTTCCTTTGGCACCGTTTGTTGCAGGTTAGTACAAGACGTGACCTTACAATTTCCCCCTCCGCTATTTTAAGTTCTAGATAGGAAATTGTTTGGTTATAAATCGATCGATATCCAGGAACATCGGCATAGTCTTGTTTGTGACGATTTATCGTCGGCAACCTGTTATATAATTAAGTCAAATAAAAACAATGTTTAAACTAATGTTAAACCCAGCACGTAGCACTAACCCTTAAAATATGCTTTTAACTTATCTTACTTATCTATAAATATCAATCGATTTTCATCTGGGCATTACGGAACCCTAATCGGTAACAATGGCGAAACTTCTTCGGTTTTTAGAAAACCCAATATAAACCAATATACTTAAATCGGTACTATGTCACTCTTGGAAATGCTAAAAATACTTATTTTAACACTATATCACACTTGGAAATGCTCACCAATAAAATGGCAGCTGCCTTCGTAAAATTTATTTAAAGCTAATTATAAATATATAAATTATATATATAAAATTCACGTTCCCATACGAATATCTCATTTGACAACAATAAGATTTTTTTACTATGGTTGACATGAATAAATTCTGATATAGGTAAATACTTAAAAATATTTTTACACAGCACAACAATGCGCGACTGTTTACTATATGAGCTTATGGAAGCATTTCTAGGCGCGTATTTATCTTATATTTTACTATAACTTACTTAAATTGAAATTTACAGGAGTAATTGCATTGACGTAATTCAATTACAGGAGCAATATAGGCCTATATGGCATGTCAGCGGTCTAATATAAATACGTTTTAAGTAAAAGTAGACCTATAAAGTGGGCCATTTTCGCAACTTATATGCGGATATAAGTCTCATAAAGTCCTCGATAATGATGGTTCTAGGATAGTTTAAAAACCACTTTTTGCTAGTTGGGGCGTGTGTGGGGGGCTTGTCCCAAAAAAAAAATCACCAAAAACATTCATATTAAACGGGTAGCATTATTTTACTTTATTTATTTATTTATTTAACACTTCAAGCACAAAGTGCAGAGGCAGACTTAATGCCAAAGACTACAATATATATAATGCTTAATGCCAATGGCATTCTCTACCAGTCAATGGTTATGAGATGCAGAGACAAGCAGTGGTAGGTGTCATTCCTTTACAGACTGTTTCAGAAGAAATATACAAAAAAAAAACAATTATTCGAAATAGTTTCACACGCTACCATGACGACCAAGTAGGTGAAAGTTTACAACAGCCTAAAATAAGCTAGTTTCCACCATCAATAAATTGTAAATCTATTTAGTCCGTCAGTAAGAGTATTGGAAAATACTGTACACGATTTTTTTGTTTTTGTAAATCAATGAATATTGACAATGATAAAACTCATCAAAACTCGGGAGTAGGGGTTTGTGACGTCAAAACGCATTAAAAATTAAACCACGGCGTGACGTACAGAGAATTTTAAAAGCGTCATATCTTCGTTAATTTTGGTTTACATAACAAAAGAAAAAAAATGGGGTCAAATATTTGTTCATAATATAACTGACGGAGTAATTAGATTATTTTTGTCATCTACCCTATCATCATCATCATCATCATCTCAACCGAAAGACGTCCACTGCTGAACATAGGCCTCCCCCAGGTGTCGCCACATTGACCAGTCCCTTGCGACTCGCATCCACCGGATTCCCGCAACCTTCACCAGGTCATCGGTCCACCTAGTGGGAGGTCTTCCAACGCATCGTCTTCCGGTTCGCGGTCGCAACCCCAGAACTTTTCGGCCCTATCAGCCATCCGTTCTGCGAGCAATATGCCCTGCCCACTGCCACTTAAGTTTAGCAATTCTTCGGGCTACGTCGGTGACCTTGGTTCTCTTTCGGACGTCTTCATTTCTGATTCGATCACGCACGGAAACTCCGAGCATAGCCCTCTCCATTGCCCTTTGCGACCAGGTTTCGGTCCCGTATGTAATCACTGGCAACACACAATGGTCATAGATTTTCGTCTTGAGACACTGCGGTAATTTGGACGAGAAGCCGTACCGCGCAGCTTCCCGAACGCTGCCCAGCCGAGTCGGATTCGACGATTGACCTCTTTCTCGAAGTTAGACCTACCAAACCGGACCGTTCGTCCTAGGTATACATAATCGTCTACCATTTCGAGTGTAGAGTCTCCGATCATGATAGGAATGGGTGTGACATGGGCATTCAACGTGACCTACGTCTTGTCCATGCTCATTTTTAGACCCACTCTTTCGGAAGCTCTACTGAGGTCATCGAGCATTGAACCAAGGTCCTCCATGGTCTCAGCCACGACCACAATGTCGTCGGCAAACCGAAGGTGAGTGATGAACTCGCCATTGACGTTGATGCCTGGCCCTCTTCAGTCCAGAACCTTGAAGACATCCTCCACTGCAGCGGTGAACAGTTTCGTCTATTGACCTGCCGGTATTTCGACGCCTCATCTGAAGACTGCAGGATCATCTCACGCCACTCCTTCATGAGCTCGAGAGTTTGATCGGACAACCTCTTTTTCTGATCTGTATGACGTGTCTTGAAGAACTTAGACCCGGTCGTATGGACAGTTTCCACGAACCCATCGTCGTATTCGTCCACTGAGCTGCCTAGGCACTCGAAATGATTCTGGAGTTCGAGCTGAAAGCTCTCAGGGTTTTGGATTTGGATCTGTGCTGGACGGAGCGTAGACTTCATCAGTCGAGACCTTTCTAGCTTGATATTGATGTTCAATGTACCTCTTACCATGCGGTGATCGCTCCCGGTTTTCACTGAATTGATCACAGAGACATCATTGAACATTTGCTTCTTGGTTGACATGATGAAGTCGATCTCGTTTTTTGCTGCAACATCTGGGCTCTGCCAGGTCCACTTCCTGTGCTCACGATTTTTGAAAAAGGAGTTCATCATATAGAGGCCCTCCTTCTCCATAAAAATAGCCAGTTGGTGGCTCAGGTGGTTCCGACGTCCAACTCCAAATTGCCCCACCTGCAGCTCATCCCCGTCTCGTTTGCCCAGTTTTGCGTTGAAGTCCCCCATGACAACAGTGAAGTGAGCTTTGAAACCATGCATGCATGAGTTTAGAGATATCCTCATACATGGTCTCCATTTCGTCATCGGGGTGTGCCGAGGTCGGGGCGTAGACCTGTATGACCTTCAGCGAATATCTTGAGGATATTCTGAGTATAAGGTACGCCATCCTGGTCGACACACTCTCGATCTTCACCACGTTTTTCACGAGGGATTTGTGGACGATAAACCGAACACCACCCTGGGACTGGCGGTCGCCCTCTCGGAAATAAAGCAGGCTGGCGGATTTTAGGAGTGTGCGCGTGCTAAACGTTGCCAGGTCCAGTCCTTGGTATAGGCAGCCGGATCCCATTTGGGGATTCTTCGCGCCCCTTGCCACCCCATAACCTCGACCGCTGCCGTTTTGCCATAATCGCCACGCTTGGCAGGCGGGTTGGCGATCGCAGTACGGTTGTTACAAAAGCACAAAGAACGCTGCTGCCCATTCTCTGGTAAGTCCCTTAGCCTCTTACGACACCCACGGGAAGATATGGGATGGTGCTATTATTTATGTCCGACAACATGCGGACACCCTACTTCTACCCTTTTGTATCAAGCGAACTTTGACACCCACTAGCGCCATCTAGTATCGAGTAGCAAAACTAAATGCAGCGTTGAGTAGTGGAACTAACATCAGTAACTGTAGCGATTGAAAATGTTTGACATTCTTTTTGTTGTTGTTATGTAACGGTATATTATTTTTCAAACCACTTCTGATACCATAACATTACGCATGTAATCTTCGAAAGGTCAGGCAGAGGTGTACCAACTACCTAATAATACACCCACATTTTGCGGTGCGCCAGTGTTCACAATCCTTACTTACAATATTTATCTTCGCAAATCAAGTATGTAAGTACGTTCGTAACTTCAAGCACGTGGAGGTCGGAAATTATCCCATGATTATGTCCTAACTCATAGGTGAGCTGTGTCCACCATCGAATCCGTGCAGTTGTCACCGTAAAATTGTCAAACACGTTAGATTGTAATCTCCCTAGCGATATTGTAAACTCGTATTGTCAAACGAACATATTGCTTACAATAACACGCATTATTTTTCGTGTAATGCATGCGATGGTAGTCAACTCATGCGGCGTGGATGAGAGTGGTACCATTGGGCAAGAGGGGGTCCCTCTAAAAAAAAAAAAAAAAAAATTCCTGAAAAATACCGATTAATATTACCTTACCTTAAAACACTTTATTTTCCCCTAAAAAGGGCCCCTAGTTTCGAGAGCAGGGTTTAAAGGAACCTAACTAACCTAAGGGGGGGATGCCCCAAGTCCCGATTATGCATTAGAGGCAGAGATACTTCCATATGTTCAGTTGACAATATTTCGAGAGTTTACAATATCGCTAGAGAGATTACAATCTAACGTGTTTGAGAATTTAACGGTGACACAGTCATTAATGTCGGAAAAGCTTTCAACAGAGTGTAAACGGACTCTTCATGAAGCCTTGTAAAAAAGTTGGAAGTTTGACCCCCAATATCGGAATTAAAAGGAACAAAAACAGCGCAATGAGTCACAACAATGTATTTGGTTACTAGCATGTCTAAAAAATATGTAACTCGAGAGAATAGATCTGTTTTCTTTCTTATCTTTAAAAGTGTCTGAGATATATTAAGGTCATGGCACACTACACGAGCACCACCTGATTCCTGCAATTAACTTATCTTTCCACTAAGCATTAAATCGTAGGTCGTTTAATATATTTTATAATGTCAATATGGATATGACAACGCCAACGGCGGGAAGTCAGCGCGCTTGCCGCTGCCATACAACTCGACACGCACCGAACCCGCGCGCTGTTTGCAAGCGTACCGCGTGCTCCACGCCACTTGGAGTCCCCGCTTCGCGGGGCCCCTATTTCCGAGTGCAGGGTTTAAAGGAACCTAACTAACCTAACGGGGGGCTGCCCCAAGTCCCGGTTACGGGGGCAGAGATACACCCGTATGTTCAGTTGACCATAATTCGAGAGTTTACAATATCGCTAGAGACACAACACAACAATTGACAATTTTACGGTGACATATTATACATATTATTAGACGTGAGTACGTTCAGATTAGATTTTTCAATATGTTGATTTTTCGAAATACCTTTTGTTATTCGAAAGATATTACGCCAGGAATATTTTTCATAAACTACCAGGTGCCACCCTCGAAAGAGCTGTAATCGACTTTGATAAAAAAAAACTTTGCAAAACGGCAAATTAATGTACGTACCTAAATTGCACTAAGTCGTTTCAAAAATTCGGAAGGCATAGGTTTATCAGATAAGGAATTATTAAATAGACCACACGACGATAGATCGTTGACAGAAATAACGAAAAAAAAAAGTACAGTCAAATTGAGAACCTCTATCTAAACTATTTGAAAGATGTCAGAGTTTTTATGCCGCCCAAAGGTCTCTGACTTGGTTTTACATGCCGTCGAGAAATATCTCTCAGTCATGCTGTATAATATACAAATGCACATGAATCCGAAATTTAGAGTTGCGTGACTTGGATTCGAACTCGACACCTTGACTTGGCAGTCCGACGCGGCGGCGGTCACACCTGTGGTCACACCACCGCTTTGCTTGAGGCATTAACTACTGACCAGAATCAGAATGTCTTTGCTACTGACACTCGTGGTTGGAGGTTGTGGTTTTTTAGCCCAATGGCCACAAATCACGCTCTTACCTTTCCTCAAAATATATATTTGAATGTCTTGTAAAAAATCTTGTGTCAAATATTTTGAAGTCAGACGTCATTTGTCACAATAATTTCAGCCGTCTTAATACTTGGTTTATGCTTTGACGTTCGATCTCATACTGTTTAGTCTTTTGTGTTTTGTAAAACAAGCCATTTAAGGTGGAAGAACACTTATCCGCACCGATAGAATCGAATTTTGGATAAAATTTTATAAAACCTCGCACATTCGCGTCCGCGTCGAATCGTCCGATTCAAGCAGAACCCCAGAAATCCTAGACAAATTTTGATTACGTCATCAGATTCGGCGCAGTTGATGCGGGTGATTCGACTGATGCGCATTCTATCAGTTGCGTACGACAGCGCAACGTTAGAGTACTACTTCTTCATTGTTTTCAAAAATAAGTGATTCCAATATTTCGGCGCGTTCGGCGCGGATATGTGTGCGAGGGCTCCATGGCTTCAATTCGTTCGTCGCGGATAAGTGTGCGTCCACCTTTACTTATATGAAATCCTACAAAACATCGCACGTTGATCCGCGTCGAATCGGACGAATAGATGACGTCATACGTATGTGAAAAAAATCTATCAGCGCGGTCGATTCCTACGGCGTGGATAAGTGTGCGTCCACTTTAACTCCCCCCGTACCACAGAGCATCTATATATACGGGAAACTCCTGACAATAATGTGAATCAAGTGCCACAGAACCATATATGCACCACTATTTTCTGAGCAGATACGTTCACATCTGATTGGCCAACAGTTTGTCAAGAAACAGTGATCGTTATTCTCATTTTTTATGCTTTTTGTTGGGTTGCAGCTGTTAAACGTAAAGCAACTGATGATCACCATGGCTTAAAAATATTGCATTAAAAATAAATAAATATCGCTGGATATTACACACAGCGCCATCTAGTGCCGCACTAAGCATAGCCTGTGTCGTCACCAGACAGTTGATAAACTACATATATATACTTTTTGTTTGTAAATACATACTTATTATACATTTAAACAGCCATGACTCGGAAACAAATGTCCATGCTCATCACACAAACTTTTGCTCCTACCGGGATTAGAACCCGGGACCCTAAGAACGTAAGGCAGTCACACTACCGCTGCGCCATTCGGGTCGGCAATGGATCCATTTAGATTTTCAAATCACCGTTTGTAACTTAATGTTCACAGCGAAAGGAGTTGTGTTTGAATACTTATTAATGAAAATGTACACATATCATACTAATTTAAGAAATTATAGTGAGAGTGTGTACGTTGAGTGTTGAACCGCATCTCATCATTAGCACGAATTCGCATTTTTATAGATGCTTTCCTTTTCTTTCCCATATATGTAGAATACGTTGATTAATCAAACTTTTTGCTGTCAACAGGCCACGAAGAAATATTATTTTAAATAAAAAAGTAAAGTTTAAACTTGGAGCGTGGAACAGCGCAGCGTGCAATTTTCGCATAGTTCCAACTTTCAATTGATCCAGTGGGCCGCAATTTAAGCTTTGAAGTGAAATAAAAATCTATTTTTAAGTCCTTTGTCCAGTTTTAAAGTTAAAACATGCGTGAATGTATATCTATACACGGCGGCCAGGCTGGCGTACAAATCGGTAACGCCTGCTGGGAATTGTACTGTCTGGAGCATGGCATCCAGCCGGACGGGCAGATGCCGTCTGACAAAACCGTCGGCGGAGGTGACGACTCGTTCAACACATTCTTCAGCGAGACGGGCGCTGGCAAGCACGTGCCCAGGGCGGTGTTCATCGACTTGGAGCCCACCGTGGTGGACGAGGTGCGCACTGGCACCTACCGTCAGCTGTTCCACCCCGAGCAGCTCATCACGGGCAAGGAAGATGCCGCCAACAACTACGCGCGGGGGCACTACACCATTGGCAAGGAGATTGTGGACTTAGTGCTCGACAGGGTACGAAAACTTGCCGACCAGTGCACTGGCCTGCAAGGATTCTTGATATTCCACTCTTTCGGAGGCGGCACCGGGTCGGGTTTCGCATCCCTGCTCATGGAACGACTCTCTGTCGACTATGGCAAGAAATCAAAACTAGAATTTGCAATCTACCCTGCCCCACAGATCTCGACGGCTGTCGTAGAGCCGTACAACTCTATCCTAACCACTCACACTACACTGGAACACTCTGACGCGGCGTTCATGGTGGACAACGAAGCCATCTACGACATATGCAGGAGGAATTTGGACATTGAGAGGCCCACGTACACTAATCTAAACCGCCTGATTGGTCAAATAGTGTCGTCGATCACCGCGTCCCTGAGATTTGACGGAGCCCTGAATGTGGACTTGACCGAATTCCAGACAAACTTGGTGCCATATCCTAGGATTCACTTCCCGCTAGTGACGTATGCACCTGTCATTTCCGCGGAGAAAGCGTACCATGAACAACTGTCAGTGGCGGAGATCACCAATGCGTGCTTCGAGCCCGCAAATCAGATGGTGAAGTGTGATCCGAGGCACGGCAAGTACATGGCGTGCTGCATGCTGTACCGCGGTGACGTCGTTCCCAAAGATGTAAATGCTGCTATCGGAACCATCAAAACGAAGAGAACTATTCAGTTTGTTGACTGGTGCCCGACTGGGTTCAAGGTGGGCATCAACTACCAGCCGCCGACCGTCGTGCCTGGAGGTGACTTGGCGAAGGTGCAGCGCGCTGTTTGTATGTTGTCAAACACGACTGCCATTGCGGAAGCGTGGTCGCGGCTCAACCACAAGTTTGATCTTATGTATGCTAAGCGAGCGTTCGTCCACTGGTACGTCGGTGAGGGCATGGAAGAGGGGGAGTTTTCAGAGGCTCGCGAGGATCTGGCCGCGTTGGAGAAAGACTACGAGGAGGTCGGCATGGACTCCGGAGAAGGTGAAGGAGAAGGAGGCGAGGAGTATTAACTCGTAACTAATTTGGAACAATTTATGTTTAGGTCATTTATTTTTTTAGGTCTAACAATATCTTTAAAACGTTTGGATTTTTTTAAGGAAAATAAACAAGTGTACCTACCGCATTTAGTTTTGTTTTGTGCCTGAGTTTGCGGCGTATCGGTTGAGTGCCAACGCCCTTCCATATATTTGAAATGGAGTGTCCACTATTTTCTAGTTTTGTGCTCAGTTTACGCAGTTTGCAGCGTAAAGCCGAATACGAGGCTTGACCGAGCGCCGACTGTCTCAAAGCCACTTTCAGACTAGGCACAACACTTTTCGACTTTCTAAGAAAAACATCAGTAAATGACGAATTCACAATTTGTGTCCTGTCCACAATCACTTTCATACACAGCAATTACCTCTCAGGAAGATAATCTCCGACATACTCGTATATATATAGGAAAAAGTATTTTGTGTTTGCCCTAAAAGAAGCTAAAGTTATTTTTTAATGTTTAGACTAATAGTTTATGAGTACATGTCAATGATAGTTTTGTCCGCGCGAAATTACAAATTTCTATGGTCATTTTGTTTCGCCGTCCTGAGCTTCCACCAATGAGTTTAAACGTACAATAAATTCCTGCCCGGCAAGAGACAGCCGTGCTCTACGCGCTGTGGGAATGGTAGCGCACCATATTGCCAGGTCTACCCGCCAAAAATTGTAAGAACGTGATTTCGGTTTAATCGGAACAAAATTTTGCAATTTCGGTGATCAAGTTTTAAAACGATTTTCGCAAGAAATGAAGGTATCACTTTTAAGCATGCTAAGTAGCCTTTGGTACACATTTGGCTAGCCTGGAACTAAAGTGGTATATGTAACATTTATGGCAAAATCCATCTATGAGCATTTTTGTACTTAAAACAATAAATGAATCCGAGCAAAAGTGGTCTAAGTCTAATTCTTCACCAAAGTAAGGACCTTACTTTGGTGAAGAATTAGACTTACATAGATGGATTTTGCCATAAATGTTACATAGACCACTTTAGTTCCAGGCTAGCCATTTAAGGTTATAGAAAACAATAGCCTTGATAGTTTCTTGTAATTCTGAAAAAATAGCCTCGTTTCCAATTTCCGTGGGCCAATTTCTGTGGTTTCCGTGGCATATGGGCCCACGGAAATTACCTTTTTTTTTTTAAGGATGGGAAATCATCAAATGACCCCCCCCCCCCACTCTGGGCGGACCTGACTTCACAGAAATTGTACCAATCAATTATTGTATTGGTTAATGAAGATTTTTGAAAAAAAAACAATATTTGGTATGCCGAAATTACTTTGACAGAACTTCAGATTTGTCAGTCCCTCTCCATCGATCATCAGCCCTTTCCCAGTCCACTGCATCTGCTGGAATATGCATATCTAGTGCCAGGGTTAATAATTTTGGCGATTATGTGTCTCCTAGCAGTCGCTCCATGTAAAATATTGGCATTCAGCTGCATTCGGTTAGACTGGGAGCCGAACGACGAGTTGATGATGATTGTGTCTCCTTGCCTGACACCCCTCTGTGGATGGCGTTTCTTGATTATCTCGTGTAAGAAGACACAGGCAGTAGCGTTTTGATGGAGGTGATTTAGAAATTTTATGAACCTTTCATCGATGCGGCATCTGATTATGGCGTCGTTGATCATTAATCTCATATATGGTCATGGTGGTTAATCGTTCCCAGTTGAGTTTTGCATCGACAGCATTCATAAACAGATCTTCATTAGCTTGCAGTGTTTTGAGTTTGGTATCGATTGGAAAATGTTCCCTCACAACAAGATTCCTTCGCGATGTTCGAAACATTACATATATGTCTGCTCTTACCAAGCGATGATCGCTGCGCTGCCTGTGGAGAACCTATTTATCACATTGACGTCTTCGACCAAAGATTTGTACTTTGTGATGATATAGTCATATTCATTCTTGTGTAAGCCGCCAGGGTGCCTTCATGTCCACTAAGGCTGTTCATGTTTTTTAAACAAGGTGTTCAGTCACGTCTAATAATATGTATACAATTTCCTTAATATTATAGCTATTTTCGCGAGAAATAACAGACCCATGTCTAAGACATTAGCAGCTGATGATTCGTTGCAATCGCAGCAATCCATTGTGAAAAATCTTAAAGTAAAATGCAAAGAGTAAAGTAATGTAATGGTAAAATGCTGGTACCAGTTTAAAAAACACAACATAAATATTTAGGTACCCATGTAATATAATTAAGGCCCATAGACACATACAGACTAACATACATCATTATTATACTTATGAAAAAATGTGTTGGGGTCGTACTCACGTCCAGCAAACAAAAACACGATTTTCTGAACCTTAGCTTGGTTCTGTATTTTTTAAAGAAATTAGTGCCTGTTCTTATCTGATATGCATGAAGATGCTGATTCATTTCGTATGAAAATGTTTTTATTTCGGTTTGTTTATTTTTCTCTAAATCAAAATTGATTCCTTCAAATGATGAAAAATGTCCTTTCTTTGGTATTGTTCGTCGTTTCGTTGAGCTCCTTGTGTTATAAGTCGAGCTACACGATAACTGACAAATGCTTGCACTGACATATTTGAGTCTTGTATTTTCGTCAAAACACATCAGTACCTATACAAATCGTTTGGTGAATATTGTAATTTTAATACCCGTTATCCCAATAGCTGCCCTTTGCCAAACTTAAAAACTGATCTGTATAGAAGAAACTGTTACCCCATGTCTATTAAATAATTTAACAAATTACTTAATGAACTAAAAGACCCTTAGTTTATTCCGAAAAAAATTGTACTCTTGGCTAGTCAGAAAATGTTTCTACGCTACCCAGGAATACCTTAGTTATAAGAATAGAAAATTATTATAACACCTCACTAAGTTCCTATTCTAGTGCAATAATAGTTAGATATTTAATTTAGTATGTTTAGTCATAATTATCACCCATTTTGTTTTGTTTGTTATTTTAAGCTTTTATTTTAGGCTGACCCCACATTTGGCGTGCGCGATCCTCGGGCGTGCGAGTAGCGCGAGCGCCGCGCGTGCGCTGCGCGAGCGTCGGGTGTTGCCGCCGTGTGACGTGCATGCAGCGTGCGCGCAACGCGCGCGCGGCGCTCGCGCTACTCGCACGCCCGAGGATCGCGCACGCCAAATGTGGGGTCAGCCTTATATTTCGTATACCTACCAGAAATGGTTTATATGAGGATCCTTATTGTTAGATTTGAAATGTAACAATTATTTACCATCTATTTATCCATATTATGCGAATCAATTAGGTTCACTCAAATCTGTGTGGTCCTTTCTTCAAAAGACCATCTCAGACACTACATGATCCTCATGTGAATTGAGCAAGATTATGTCTGGACTTCAAAAGAGACTATGACCTCTGTCTGAGTTTGTTTCGGCTGTTTCTTCTCAGAGTAGTCAGGTATGAACCACCGGCCCTATCTAGTTTAAAAAAAATAATCGTGTAAAAGTGTTTGTGAAAACCTACTTACAAAATAAACATCATTTATCAATGTGATGAGTGTGGGACAACATTGTGAAATCGGAAGTGCCTTACTATAGGTATCTGCCCGACCCAGTTCTCGATAATGGCAGTATCACATTGTACTGGGATCATTCCATCATCACTGACATAGTTTGCTTGATATAGTGGTGATAGATCGATCAGAGCGGCGCGCAATAATTGTTGACATAACGGTCACGCATTATGAGAACTTCGTGAAAGCCGAGAAAGATAAACAATTCAAGTACCTATCTAGACTTGGCTCGCGAAGGTGTTGACATGTGGGAAGTGGACTCAGCGATAATTGTGCCGATAGTCGTGTCAGCTCATGACTTAATTGCCAAGAGCCTCGACCAATACCTTTTATTTTTACGGATGGGAAATCATCGAATAACTTCTCCCACTCGGAGCGGGAGGAAGTGTCAGACATTTACTGACTAAAACCCATCCATATTCCTTTCTCCCTTTATGTTCCGGGGCCACGGTATCTATTTCGAACAGTCCCGCAGCCTCGACCAATACCTGCAGAGGCTCTCGTAAGGCAGCTGGATCAAGGGCTTGATTCAGAAAGCGGTACTCCTGGACTGGACACGGCTCGTATTGTTAGGAGGTTCCTCTGTCTGGAGCCCTGACCGCTGGCAGCTTGGACCCTGTTCCCGATACCGGAGGGCTACAATTTTTTTATTTTTTAAAGTTTGTTTTTGTGTTTTGTTTTTAATGATGAATGTGTAAAAAAATAAATAAAGGAATATTAGAACTGTACGTTACGACTATACACGCTGAAATTTTAGTGGTTGTTTTCCCGAAGCGAAATGAGTTTGTATCGGTAATACAATCGATTAATAAATTTAAAAAAAAATAGATTCAATAAATAGCAGATTAACAATGTGATAAATAAAACTCGAAAGCGACTTGAACCAACAGTAATATCTACGCAGAACGCGGGCCGGGCGCGGGGGGTGTCCAGAACAGCCGCGCGGTCGTTGCACTTCGCGTATAAATCAGCTGATCACTACTCCTGACTTAATAAAACACAAAACCCAATAAGTTATAATAAAATTTTGAAAAAAAAAAAACTTTTTTTTATAAGTTTAACTTTCTGTTTCGATAGTGCTACTGATGGGTAATCGTCCTGCCGCGGGAAAACAACCATTAAAATTTCACCCTGTATATACCTACGTATTTTTTTTTCTTGTGGTCCCATAATATCACTAAAAAATATTAAGGGGGAATCCGGGCCCGCGGTTCTGGTCCCGAAAGCCCAGGAGCTTCGTCGCCAATGAATGTAAGTTTCTTTGACGTGCATATTATACCATTTTGATTTCTTCCTACTTGTGTTATTTAAAGCCAAGAAATTTACAAACAATTGGTTTGGAAGTTAAATGATAGCTAATAACGTTTGTTTGTACGAAGTTTCTGGTACCTACCAGAATATATAATGATTTCAAGTAGATATCTCGAATGCGATCCCATGGAATCCTTATTCCCGCAGTCCCTAAATCCTAATGAAAGGACCATTTTAGCAGCCACTCAAAGGCGATCAACACGATCAGTTCAGGACCCCATAGGTTTTCTAAAGTTCCTAAGCCTATAAAAGTAAGAAGGAAAAATTTAAATTGTCTTCGTAACCCACACCTACGGTGCACTAAAAACGAACTCGGGAGCGCTGCACAACACGCCGGAGGCACGGCGCCGCGTTCGGGTGTCCTTAAAATCAATCTCAAACTAAACACCTTTCGTTAACGATAACTTACTTTTTTTGTACTTACACGTAACAAATTAAAAATATATGTTTCATAAAACTCATTTATCTTGCGCCCTGAAAAAAAGTAGGTATTGCTGTAATGTATGTGTGTAACTTTTTTAATTTTACTACAACCGTGTTCAGATTTAATCTACAACTCTCAAATACTACAATAGCATACTAAATTATGATAAATATGAATCCATTATGTCCGAAGTTCTGACGTGACTCATGTTCATATAACTTTTGAAAAATTATACGTACCTACCTACTAAAAAATTGAGGACCGACACTACATTTTTTTTAACTTACTACTAAATAAGTATTCATTTCATTAAGCTACAAAAAGTGGCTCCTCAATCCTTACGGACGTTTTTTTTTGTCAGCAGAACCAAATTGTAAGAAGTTTCATCTCCATCGCCTGGCGGTCGGTAACTGGTTTGTTTTGTTGCAAGATTTGAGCAATACATACTTACTAATAAACAAGGTAACAAACAAACGTGGTAAAATACTATTTGCGTGTGGTGTGAGGGTCACTATGTTAAATAAACGATTCAACCCTGGTGTATGAATGGTGGAAAATGTAGGTACCACATGTAAGGTCCCGCAGGGACAACTATTTTTAACCAACGAAAAAAGTAGAAGAATCTTTTTGTTTGTTTTGCAATACACTGAAACAGAAATAAAAATCTTCCCGCAAGCACTCGAGAATCAGCCAGAGATACAATTAATTGACTTTGGAGCTCTGCTGTCCTGAGAAATTAAGCGTGGAATGGATTTTGGCAGAGGTGTACGTCTGTAGGTACGCCATCACAAACCCCGCCAAAAGCGTACCAAGCCCCCCCTTGAATTCCCCTTAAAGATGCAGAAATGCTCACAAACAGTAAAGTACCTAATATTACGTAGGTAGCCTATTAATAAACAAAAACAAAGTAAATTCTATCGGCAGGTGAATTTTATAAGTTTGTACTATGAATGGTTGAATCTAGATTTGTTTTTCAATTTGAACGCAATCTGTTCCATTGCTCATGCAGCATTTACCATAGAATATGCTTGATTTGTCTACATCCATCTGCTCCCTCCTTAACAAAATCCTAGCTACGCCCTTGAGCCCCGCGGTTGTGGTCTGCCATGCACCTTTTCGCCGAATCGTGATATTAAACATTCATAGAGCGGGTTCGCTTGCCCTATATAAAAGGCTAAGTGTTTGTCACTGGGTTAACTAGGACGTGAACGGATGAGAGGTCACGTTTTACTTGATGGCACGTAGCGTAGCTGGGTAGGTACTTAGTTCCACTAGTTTTAGTACCTAGCACAGCACAATATACATTTTTCTAGCTCGATTTGGTTGATTTTTAACACGACTACAGCAAAGCCAAAAGGAATTGTTATGATTTTAGCAGTCTATGTATGAATGTATAAGTCAGCGTCAGACAAAAACCGTTACATTGTAATCTATCTAGCGAGATTGTTAACTGTTGAAATTTTGTCAACTGAACATACACTACTGTTTACAATATGGCGCATTATTTTTCGGTTGATTGTAATCTGTCGAAGTGAATCCGTAAAAAAATTGTGAAATGCGCATATATTTCACAATTTTACGGACCTCACCTAGCGCGCTATGGAGGGGCGGGAGGGAGGGGGGAGTCCCCCTTTCCACCACTCCCATGAAAAGATAATGCACCATTTCAGAGAAAAACCGATTAATGTAACCTAACCTCAAAAGACTTTAAAGACTATAAAGTTTAGTCGACAGAGCCCCGCTACGCGAGACTGCGATTTATGTCTGCAGGGTTTAAAGTTGGTTTAAGGGACCTAGCTAACCTATCGTCGCGGGCCCCAAATGTCGATAATGGGGGCAGAGATAATTTGAGCGCATGCATTTTACAATTTCACGGTTTCACTCCGACAGACAACAATATTATATCCATTAAGGAGGATGCTCCAATGTAGCCCGCGAAATACAAATTTTCTAATGTTTTTTTGCCATTTGCAGTCCTGTGCTATTACGTATGTTGATGAAAATATCGTTCGCGGCTGTAAAACGTAGGTATGTAGTTACAGAATTATACTCGAGTCGAAGAATGACTTTTTCACGGTCATAGTCGTTCCTCGACTTTTATGAACTTTGAGGGTGGTATTGATGATTTTGATGAAAATAATTCCTTAATAAATTGTCTTTTTTAAGCTTTCACGATCAGAACACATTAAAAAACATATGAAAACGGCTATTTACCTATCGCGAATTCTCCCCGCGACCACAGCTCGTCGATGTTGCCATTCAGCATCCCTGACATAATAACACAATGTGTCGGCAGCCGTTCTTTCAAATGATTATACTGCTTACTAAGTCAAAGTTTAGCAAGTTCTTCACAATGTAGTTTAGTTACCATTATCTTCCTGCCCTTGTCTTATGTTATGTGGGGTCGGCGCAAGCCGCAACATGTTTGTTTTAATTCTATTTGCAATTAAGAGCCCTCTTACAGTCCACTAGCCCCGCCAATCGAAAAAATGTCATAACTCGTAAATAGAATCAAAAATACAAAATGTGGTCTATTATTACTGTAGAAAAGGCAATAACGTAATTTTATAACACATTGTCACCACTTGAAATATAGCTGTTTAGCTAAATCGTGCATTTGTAACAAAAACGGCCGTTTATGTTTTGCGGCGCTAGTGGACTGTAAAACGACCCTTAATTGCATGCAAATTCGTTCAGTAATTTCTGCATGAAAGAATTACAAAAATCGATCCTCAGAAACTTTTGCATGACTCTTTTGTTGACTGTAGGTACCAGAGGCGTAGCTACCGCCGCGCCGTATCTGCCGTTTCAATTAAGTATGCGTAAGTAAAAAATAATAAAAACTTTTCAAAATTTTGAAAGGAAAGTGTTAACTTGAACGATTTGTAAATTTTTTGGAAAAAGTGACATGATAATTCTTTTTCAATACACTTCCTCGAAAACTGGTTCTTTTAGCACTACGATTAGGTTCGAAATGCAGTGTATTTCACACACGTGTGTTTTTCATGTTTTTTCTATACATGTGCAGAAAGCAAAATTGCCACAGATAACTATACCTATACTTAGTCCAAACTGGTCAATGCATAATTAAGGTGGAAGCGTCAGGGTGGCCCGTGAAATTCAAATTTTCTTACGTTATTTGCAATTTTCAGGGCTGTGCTAAGTTTTATGTAGATGCACATATCGGTCGCGACTGTAAGACGTATTAAGTTACAGAATTATAGTCATCAAAATCATCAATCAACCCTCCAAGTTCATAAGACTCGAAAAAGGACTTTGACCGTGAAAAATTCGTACACCACCACTCATTATACCTTCAGATTTAGACATGTTTTTGTTTAATAATTTGGGCATCGCTGACATATGAGAAGGAAAACATTGTGAGGAAATTTAAAAAGTTTTATTGAATCTAAGTCTGAAATCTCCAACCAGTGATGCTTGATGATCACTGCTCGAGTCTTTTCTACATGAGAAATGGCCATTGCCCACCAGTGGGATAATAATAGGTTTATCAGTGTAGAAACCGTAGATATTATATAAGAAATATAGATATTATGTTGCTACTACCTACTTAAATATCTGCTATAAGTTCACCGATGGCTGTTGCATCATCATTCCTGCGAAATTCCTGCCTTATTTTAGATCCTTAAGAGCCTATACAACCTCAGCTCGAATTCTAATTTCGCCCCCACTTCACCGCTCCGCCTAACTCTTTATCTCGCTCGCACAATGGGGCTCGCGGTCACGCGCGCGCGGGCACACCGCGAAGTCGGTGCAATTTTGTTAGATTAAACTACTTTATTTATTGGAGTTCTAAGTATTAAAATTATCAATATTAATATTAATTTGTTACTATTATCAAAAGAAATTTTTATATCATTTTAATTTCAATCTAGGTAGGTACCTTTTTTATCGTGGTAATATAATCCTCCCACCTTGAGTGGAGCGGAAGGGACTGTCAGACTCTTACTGACTAAAATCCACGGGGTACATTTAATAGCCCACTAAACCTACAGAAAGTTGATTTCCAAGCTAAATTTTTCAGTATAAGCTGACCTCTTATTGTACGGAAAGCCTATACAATGCGAGATCAACTTATACTGGAAATTTGCTACAAAATAATAGACGAGCCAACGTAACCGTGCGGGTCCCGCGCATTGAGTTTGTAGTACGCTTGAGTTTTATAGTTTTATCCTTGTATGTATTTATGACAGCCGTTTTTGTATAGTAAGTAGGCCTAAATGCAAGTATATTATAAGTAATAATTAACCTACTAAGTTTTTACGGATGCTGAGCCACTGCATACATTCTATTGTTACAAAAAACTAATCGAGTGCGAGTCACCATTGCATTCAGGGTTCTGTCAGTAAGGAATGTAATCCGGACTATCCGTAATCCGAAAAATCCGGATTTCGGTACATTTTTACACGACTTCTAAATCCGGGTTTGAAAATCGAATCCGGATTTTCTAAACAATAAGAAATTGTTATTCGTGGGCTACATTTCCGCGAGAATATTCAAAAATGTGCTCATCAGCCGAAAGCCTGAACCCGCCTGCCTGACTTGGCTTAACATGCCAAATGTCTCTCAGGCATGTTGGTTTCCTCACGATGTTTCAGCACGCGATGATTATACAATACGCACGTGAATTCGAACACAACTATTTTCAATAAAAAATGGTACAAACTTTGCTAAACACGCTTTTCAATAAAAATAATCATGAAAATCGGACTTCTCTGGAAAAAGTTATGCGTCATCATCATCATCATCCATAGTCCGACTTCACCGACTGCTGGGTACAGGCCTCTCTTTGTTTGTACCAAGCTCCACGCCCTTGTGCCAGTCTCATCCAGCATATTCCCGCAATGGCAACAATATCGTCTGCTTATCTCACCGCTGGACGACCAAAACTTCTGTTTGGATTTCTAGAATGCCACTTGGTCACAGCTTTACTCCACCTGACACCACCGCGCCTTGCTAGGTGTCCTACCCTACTCCATTTGAATTATGATCATTTATCATTATTTCAGCCGAAAGACGTCCACTGCTGGACATAGGCCTATCAAGTGTCGCCACATTGACCGGTCTCGTGCGACTTCATTTGAGTATTGCTCAGGCATAATATACGTATCTACATAAAGAAAAACAGGCGTTGAATTGAGAACTTCTTCCAAAAAACCAAACTTGAGACATCTGACAAGGGAGAAGTCATTCCCAATGACACCGTGATTCAGAAAATGGAGTCAAATGAACAACGCCATTTATAGAGCACGAAGTTAAACTGCTAAAACATATGCATGGAAAGCGGTCGAACAGACACTCTACTGGCTTTAAAAAAAACAAAATAATTTGTTACAAAAAGTGAAAACCGGTTGATTTTTGAACGTGCGAACCAAAGTTATTATCGGAAATCTTACAGCATTACTCAAAATCAAAAAGTATTTTATGTCTGTAGTTCTGTACTGAGGCTTGACCTCGCGATTCACTGTTCGGAAGGCGGTTGCCGCCACCGACGGGCTATTTGTGCTCGTGACAATTTGTCTAAATTACTTATTCTATTAGAATGCATGTTATGACAGTTGTCAGTTGTCAAACAGTTGAAAGCTATAGACGAAATACAATATTGCACCCCCGTAAGTAATTAGCGTGATAATATATAGCCTATGTCCTTCCCTAGGTTGAAATACATCTCCTTGCCAAATTTCATTACGATCCGATCAGCCGTTTTGCCGTGAAAAGGTAGCAGACAGACAGACAAACAGAGTTACTTTCACATTTATATAATGGTATGGATTCAGTGCATTCGACGTCGATTCAGAGCGAGCTTTTTCCGCAGCAGGAATTGAGTGTAACCAAAATCGTAGTAGTTTAAACGACGATAGCACTTTAGATGCCTTATTATTATTGGGTCATATTTTGTCTCCAAAAATTACATAGCTTTTTTGTTTATTCCAGGGCGACAATCTAACTCTACAAAAAACTTAGTTAGTTTAGTTTTGTCTAGCCCTGAATCCCCATAGCACATTGCTGGAGGATTCAGGGCTAGGCTGCCGGTTGAGGAGAAGTGGTCAGGTACCACTTATCCTTCTTCACGTGGATGATCCAAAACTCTTTTCCCGCAACAAATTGCGACTGATGGAAATACCTAACTAATAGTAACTGAAACTTTTAGTAGCGCCATTGGGATAAAATTTGGTGTGGACAAAAGTGCAGTCATGTATGTAAAGCGAAGGGCGATTATGGTATCCTAGGGAATTCAGCTCTCGGATTCCGTACACCTGAGATACCTCTCCTCATCCGAAAACTAAGTACAAGTATTTGGGTATGTCGAAAGCATTAACGTAACTGACATGGGATTAACGTAATTGACTGAAAAGGCTTCAAAACCAAACCAACCAAGGTATTGAATTTGAATAATTTCAAATAACAGAATTAAATTCCCATTCACACAAAATAAGAAACAGAATATGGGTAGATTTGTTTATTTTCGTGAAAAATCCGTAAAATCCGGATAATCCGGATTGGATCAAACATCCGATCCAAAAAATGGATTTTGAAACAGAGCGGATTTGCATTACTAGTTCTGTGGATACATTGACGTGGTAGTAAAACGCTTTGCAACTATAAAAAAAAAAAAACGAAATGTATGACTGCGCGAAATGCGAAATGTATGATGAAATGTATAACAGCATATTGGATTTTTTTTTGTTGTGTTCATGATTCTCAAGGCATGGTTTGTATGACTATGAATATTTGATAGGTAGGTAAGTGTGTGTGAAGCAAGCAATAGTTTGGTTTCTTGCAGCTACCTACAATTATATTTTTTTTACTTTCTAAGCGCTTAGCGGCTGCAGTACGAGTCGCAGGTTCGATTCCCGCACGGAACATGTGTTAGGTATATTATGTGACGGTCTACAAATAGTTGTGAAGACTTGAGTTTGTAACTGCACCGTCTTTTTCAGGAGCAATTGGAGAAATAGGTAAGTATTGGAGTAATAAAAGTATAAAACCTACACTTTGTTGTATGTGTAAAAAAAAACAAACTTATTTAGGATTTTTTTTTATTTTTTTTGAATCTGGAATTTTTATGGTGTAAGTACATAATAAAGAGAATTCTACCGTCTAACTATCTACCCTAAACTGATTGCTCCAAAGTTCCTAACGTAGACGGTGCGATTACAAATACAAGTCTTCACAACTATTTGTAGACCGTCACATAATATACCTAACACATGATCCGTGCGGGAATCGAACCTGCGACCCGTACTGCAGCCGCCAAGCGCTTTGAAAGTAAATAAAATATAATTGTATGTACGGTCTACTCACACAGAAACTGCTCCAAACGTGTGTACCTACTACATATTCACCTACATGTTTGTAATCACTAATATTGTACCTAAATAGATCGGTCAGTAGATACTTCATTTCGATCATATGTTTGAGAAATTCTTTACGCCAACCCTGTCGCTTCTAATTTTTATTTCGGTTATTTCCCATCACGCAAACACTATAAACTCATGTATTTCAATATTTTTATTTGTTGAATTGCGTAATGTGCCCTGAGCGCAAACTGACACAGCCCTCCCGTACGGAAGCCGGAGCAGGACTGAGCGCGGGTGGCGCGCGGCAGGGAACCAACTTTGATATGACCGATATTATAGGCTATTTATTTTACGGCGAAAAAAAAGGAAATTCAAAAAAATAAATAATATAAGACCTGCTCTATAGATAGTTCAGTTAGTATAAAAAGTTTCATGATCTTATTTTAAGTATTATAAGATTGCCAGCGGTTTATTGTTCAGTTTAGAGGTAACTTTGGATATTTTTTCTATCGAGAAAATGTTACGGAATCGTGTTTTCGCCAAATATAGGACTTAACAATAATCCTCAACTTTACCATATATTTATTTCAAAATTTATGCTGCAGTATTTTCGGCGTATCGAAGGATTCTGCTAAGCCATTTGAGGTAGTATAGGCTCTTAATACTTATTTCAGAACTGATGACGTACTTCAACCGTTTTTATTCTTATGTATTTACACGTGACCGTTTTTGGTCGCAAAGACGTCATCAAGTTACGAGTTTCTTTCACTTCTAAATAAATTCGGAAAAGGGGAGGACTGAAGCCTTCCAAAGTTTAACCATTGAACTTATTCATCACTCTCAAAAATAAACTCAAACTGTAACGGATGACGTAGGTACTTCCACTGTTTCTTTTTTTGATGATATTTGTTCACATAAAAATTAATTCTAGAAAGGGGGAGGAAGGGAGACTTCGCATTAAACTTATATCATCACTCAATATAACCAGAACGAGGCTCGTAGGATGTACGCAGAGGTGGTTGTGAGCTGTTATATTTACCGTCATCTGCCTAGCTAATCTTTTCCCAACTATGTTGGGCTCGGCTTCCAGTCTAACCGGATGTACCTGAATACCAGTATTATTTACATGGAGCGACTGCCTATCTGACCTCCACAACCCAGTCAGTATTGGGTAATATGATACCCCTTGACGTAAGTTGTAAGACTGGCTAGTGGCTGTCCGACTTTTCGGGTCACTGACTAGAATGTAACGACTGTCAAAGACCTACGTCTGCAAATGACAGCCGGGACCAACGGATTAACGTGCTTTCCGAGACACGTCGGAAACTTGGTATGTAATGGGTGGTCATCCATCCACAGACAAAGCTAAGCAAGCACGGCATAACCTAAAGATCGATCCGAGCGGCTGTATTATTTAGGCACGATCTACTGGCGTTACCAATCAGCGAATAAATGACAGACAGTCGTTACATGTAGTCATGTGTGGCCCGAAAGTGTGACAATCAGTCTTACCAAAGCGTGTCGTATTACCCAGTACGTACTATTGGCCAATGTAATCTCTTACCACCCTAAAGACTGATTCCCTTATGCAGGCGCTCGGCCACTATAGAAGCGGTTACGTATAAAATTACAAATTTCTCTTTCTTTGTTCTTTTCGTAAAAAGGGTGGTCAGACATCTGTGATCATTGTTAGAAATCACAGATGTGCCAGTTTTTTTTTTAACATTGCATTTTTAACAATTCCGTGATTTTTTCATTGTAACAGCTATTGGCCACATCTTTCTCGTTTTGTTTTGTTTTGACTACTATTGGTTCTCACAAAAATGGACGGTTCGCAGATGTGGTCATCGGTGCAAGCGATTTTGGTTTAAGAGTATAAAGAGACTACGTTGGCCGACTGTACATATACCGCCCGCGATTTGACGAATATCAGATTTGGCCAATGTCGTTCAAACCACGTGGAGTTCAGCAGTTATTCCTCGGGAACCCGTGTCGGAAACGTCGTTAAGGATTTTTTAGAAATAAAACACAATGATAAGATATTTTATGTTGTATTTATTTTTTTAGTGAATTGATTCATGGCTGGGTTGAATAGTACGGGGGTCCGGTCGTGGAGGTGTTGGATGTAAAAATTTTACATTAGAAACTTATACCTATTTAAAAAAAAAGGTTGTCATAAAGTTGGAAATCTAAACCCCAATATCTCCGTAACTAGAAGGTTCCCAGGTATGGTGTAGAACCAAAAAAATATTGCAATAAACAAGTGCCTTTCGACTTCGTTGAGAGGTTTTTTACACCCTTTATATCATTATCTGCCTAGCCTTTTCCCATGAATGATGAAATGATGAAATGAATTTACGTGACGCGTTCTTCTAACTTTACAGTAACATCTTTGCGTAACCTCATGACGCCCCACTGTGCCGTTGCGGAAGTCTCATCAGCTTCTTTCAAAGTTTACGTTGTGAGCTGTTACTTTCAATACTCTGATCCTGTTGCTCCTCATATACATAACCTCCGTCACGTCTTGCAGTCACTCGCGGGTAGGGATACCATCCGTCCGGATTTGTCCGGACATGTCCGGACTTCTAGACTTTTGTCCAGACTTTGTCCGGCTCTTTAATTTGTCCGGATTTTCTGGCTTAGATGGAATACGAATAATAAAACTTGTAGAAGTAATACCAAATAAGTCTTTATTAGTTATTAACTTCAAACTATCAATCAAAAATCAAAGTATAAATCTTCTTTAAACTATTGCAATTAATATGAAAAACAATCAACTACTCCAAACATAAAATATTTTCTTTAAAACAAAATAATTTAACGTAAAATAATCAAACTGACGGGCAACGGGACAACGGGCCGCGCGTGGCGGGCGCTCCCCGCACCCTCCCACACCTCGCGAGCGTCTGCTATCGTGCCTACCATACCACTGTAAGTTAGTGGGTAATATTTGGATTTTGTGACTAAAATGTCCGGACTTTTATTGAAATGCCAGGCTTTTAGTCAGGACTTTTCAAATTTCTAAATGGTAACCCTACTCGCGGGCTGTAAAGTTATCGTTGGCGCTGATGTTAACGCGTCATCGTCTCTGTGGTATGGCAAGGTTAGGTCAACGGATTCCGACCGACGTTGTGCTGTTGAAGATTTTATTGCTGAAATGAACCTATCGATTCATAATACCCCTGATGCACCACCTACTTTTTGCAGCCTAATGGGCGAATCTTGTATTGACGTCACACTTTCTAGTGCAGACGTTCGCTTGGATAGGTGGCGTGTCTTACCAGATGCGTCTTGTAGTGATCATCGCCTGATCGTGTACGAATTTGTTCCGATGTCTACTCAAGGTCCGACTCATATCACTGGTAATTTTAGATATAAAAGTAAAGGCGCGAACTGGGAATTCTTTGGCTCGCTGTTTGCAAGTCACGCCAAAGACTTCACTCGTGATGGGCTGTCAGCTGAAGGAAGTGCTGAAATTATGTCTGACACCTTCACTTACTGTGCTGACATCGCTATTGGTCGCGCATCTATGACCAACCTCCGTAGATGTGATTGGTGGTGTGACTACTTAATTGAACAACGTAAAAGCTATCGCCGAGCGCGTAGACATTTAAACAAGCTTAAAAAACAAAAAGCACCGGAGACCCATTTACCATTGCTTTAAATGCGTTTAGAGTTGCCAGGTCCCGCTACAGAGCATCGACGGAAAAATCTAAGGGTAATTTACTGCGAAAAATTGTAGAAAAATTAGATAAAGAAGGTCCGTGACTCCTTTGTATCACGAGTTCAAAGCTAATCGTTCGGTCGACCTAGCGTTTATCCAAAACATTAAAGTAAATAATAAACACACCACCGGCATTGAGGAAACGACCGAAGTTCTATTAAATACTCTGATACCTGATGATTCGCCGGTAAATGACAATGACTAACATCAACAGATCAGAGCGTGGGCTGCTGTACCACCTGAATCACCAGCGTCAGACCTTCCATCCATTGACGAATTCATTAATGTTGTCAGGAAACTGCCTCTTAAAAAATCAGCAGGTGAAGATAAAATATCTAATCGGATGATCATAGAAGCGTGTAAAACAGCGGGCGACGCCATTCTATCTGTTTTCAACCGATGTATTGCGGAAGGCGTTTTTCCTCGCGTATGGCGACGTGGCTTTATACGAATAATTCCGAAAAGTGGTGATAAGCCACCGGACGACCCTAAGTCGTACAGGCCCTTAACCCTACTACCAAATTTGGGAAAACTCCTGGAGCGCCTTATCGTTCCGCGTTTGCTGCCGGACGGACCAAAGTTTCATAACAACCAATTCGGATTCACCGTGGGTAAATCTACTGTTGACGCGGCACTTTCTGTTAGAAAAATTGTTAATAACTCTGAACACAAGTACGTGGTTGGAATCTTTTTGGATATTTCCGGGGCTTTTGATAACGCCTGGTGGCCGATGCTACTACTTAAAATGAAAAATCGTGGCTGCTACAAAAACATATATAATCTTGTTCATTCATTCTTTTTAAATGGTACCGCGCAACTAAAACTCGGACATCATTCTATGTCAAAGTCCCTTACCATGGGATGTCCACGGGGCTCGGTAATCTCTCCGTATGTATGGAATATAGGTTTTGATGATTTCCTCGCGATCCCACTCCCACCGGGCTGTTCATTAACCGGTTACGCGGACGACGGCCTGCTGCTCATTCAGTCAAGTACCCGGGCTGGCCTCGAGAATTTAGCTGACACTTGCCTACGATTAATATCTCAGTGGGGCGATCGAAACCGTCTGACCTTTGCACCGCATAAAACATTTCAACTAATTTTAAAAGGTGATCTTAAATCGTGGCCGAGCATTAAATTTAATAACGTTCCCGTGAAAAGAAAGCAGTCCGTGTGCTACCTTGGACTGGTCTTAGAAAGGAATTTTTCATTCGTAGATCACATAAAAAATGTCGGTGAAAAAGCTAAAAAGAACTTTTATTCCTTAACGAGGATATCCAAATCTACGTGGGGATTGTCATTTTTAACTTTAAAGACCATCTACGCGGCTACTTACTTGGGTTGTATGTGCTACGGGGCACCTGTTTGGGCCGATAGGGCCACCATAGAAGCGGTGCGACGTAAATTGCTTCAAAGCCAGCGTTTGGCGTTGATATTCTTATGCAAAGCGTATAGGACGGTTAGTACCGAAGCTCTTCCGGTGCTTGCGGGTGTACTTCCAGTCGATCTGGAGGTGCAGCGGCGGGCTGCAATGTACTATAACGCGCGTGAGACCACGGACGCAGACTTTTTAACCGTACGTGATCGTGCCAGGATTTCTAGATTATTCAAACCACAGACCGACGTCTGGGAGGAACTTTTATCTGAATGGCAATGTAGGTGGGACAATTCCATCAAGGGCAGGCACCTCCACCAGTTCTTTCCATCCGTTCGTGAGCGGCTGAACAGGACATGGCTGGAGGTTGATCACTGTGTTGCCCAATTTCTCACGGGCCATGGCAACTTTAAGAGTAAATTATTTTCCTTCAAGCTTGTTGACTCGCCTTTTTGTCAATGCTCAACATCTGACTGCGAATATGAACAATCTGCTCATCACATTTTGTGGGAGTGTAGTCTTTGGCAAAATGAACGCAATATTATGTTGGATAGTGTACAGGTTACATCCGGAGTTATTTACTATACGGACCTTGTGGAAACTAGAGCAAATTTCCGTGCGTTCAAGCGTTTTTGCCATACCTATTATTGGAATCAAATATAACAGCTCTCAACTAGGACCCATTAACGTTAATAATCCGTGGTGCTTGGCAACTGGGCCTATCCCAGTTGTAAACGTCCCTTTGTGCCTTGTGGCCTTGTTTCGTTCTGTCTCCTGCTGATATGGAGGGAAGTGGAAATTACAGTCCTTTCCTACTCCTCCGCTATACTTTCTGATTAATTTCGTTGCGGGATCCAAGACAGTTAAATTCATTCTCTGGGACTTCGTCGAGCTTCATTGTCTCGGCGCTTTTCTGGTGGTCGCCACTGTTGTATCTGGCTTTCAGGAGTTACAGTGGTTTGGGCGTGTGTGGCGGGCTTGTCCCAATTAAAAAAAAAAATAAAAAAAAAAAAAAAAAAATAGCCTTTTCCCAACTATGTTGGGGTCGGTTTCCAGTCTGACCGGATGCAGCTGAACACCAGTACCTATTCTACAGTTTAGTCTTGGATTCCTGCTGCGCTGACGTCGGTCGCCTGCGTCGGTTGCGCGTACGAGTTTACATTGTGTTCTATAATTATAACACCATATGTTGCTACTGTTTTTCTCTTTGACGTACGCGACCGACCGTGCGCGACCAACGTAAGCGTGGTAGGAATTCAGGCCTGACAGCCAGTCTAACGTAGGTGAATCCGTGTACCGTATTACCCAGTAGCTCGGCTAAGGCGGTTAGACAGGCAGTCGCTCCATGTGAAATACTTTTAAGCAGTTGCATCTGGTTGGACTGGAAGCCGACCCCAACGTAGTTACTTTGAGAATGGGTGCGTGATGATGATGAAGGTTGCAGTAACTGTCAAGGGACTGTATAGTGTGACAAGGATCTCTTGGCGCTTGCATGACATTAGTGATATTCTCTGTGGAAATTGGACTACGGCCAAGCGCCACAATGACGCATTGTAGTTTGAACGTAGTGAAAGTATAGATAAATGTACGGCTGTAATCTGCTAACTGTCCGTGCTCAGTTGTGGGGTGCGGAATCTGAAAGTGAAAGAGAAAACATGGATTAGTTCTATCGTAGTGCTGGTTTGTACAACTAGTGGGAGTGAACCCGAATACTGCTCAAACCACGGAACAGAGAAAAACAGTGGAAGTGCAATACACCAAAATTACTGTAGGAACCGCTGTCGCCAAACTCACACATATAAACCGATAATCATATATTGCACTACAAAAAAACAATTCGTTTGATTCGTTGTTCAAAGTTTAGTCAAAATTAGCCTACATCAAAGATTTGGAAATAAACCCTGACGTTCTACAAATAAAATTGATTTTACTTTAGCGGCAAAACGTATTTACGATCTATAGTCACACTAGATTCGATTGACGAGTAAATTCCGCTACTCAACCATAGATGGCGGTATTCTCAGTGAAGTCGCAATTATGAACTTAAACTCGTAAGACATATGGTTGACATTTGCGTGATCGGTCGGTTTCTGCTGCTACTCGGTCAAGGCCGAACCACGTAGCATATTAAATTTATTTATCGATATCGATGGATACCCCATACTTTCTTCAATTCGCAAAAATAAGAGTTGTTGGGAGTATATTTATTTATTTGGTACACAACCAGCTGTTCATTTAAATTATTAATAAATAGACAGACAGACAGGTAAATTTAAAATTAATAAAAGTGCTGGTATGTATGCATGCATGCCTTTTACAAGTGTTCAAAGGAGACAATTTTTTATGGGCCCACCTGGCATTTATTATTCACACTACACCAAAAAAAGTAACCATTTTACAAACGTATGTAAATGAAATAAGTGTATATCCATTTTTCTTTGATGCTTGCGTCTTTGGGAAACCTAAAAGTATTTTAAATGAAGGTTAGAGGACCTGCTGATGTCTATTTAGTGATCAATGCCCTTGCATTGCACTGCAAGCACTGTCTTTTTAAATTTTCTCAATCATTAATAAATTATAATAATTACGTTACTCTTTAAAACATTGATTATACATATTTTTGCTTTAAAGCGTTTATGCAATCTATTAAGAATAAAGGCGACCTTATACTTGTAGTATAATGTAAAACAAAATAAATAATTAATTTAAAAATTGTTTATTCCTTGTCTCGATATCAACCTATAAATTCAAAATTCGACTTGACCACATCACTACTTGAGTAGCGACGTGCTTTCGAGAGTGTTCTATGGAATAGAATCAATCCAAAATAAACTTTATCTTTATGGTATAAGGTTGATTTTGCCCAACCGTTCTATTAAATATGAATAAATATTAACAAAATAAGATTTTCATTAGAAAACAATGAAAATTGTACTTATCGATAATACGAAATACCTCCATTTTTAAGATTTTTCCTCCTACTATCATTTTTACACTCTAAAATGGAACAATACGGCATAGCTGGGGAAATATGAATTTTTCGCGAGACTAGCAACTCGGTGCGATGTTAGAACGCGACTGGGATCAGTTAAGCGTAACCACGCTTAATTGTGGCACGCGTGCCACGCCTACTTTGCACTTCCACTGTTTTTCTCTGTTCCGTGGCTCAAACCACTGAACCTATGCATATATTATGGTATCAGTTGTATAGAAACAGACATAGTAGTAGTACCGTTCGTGACGAAAAAAAAGTACTATTCCCGAGGGAACTACAATAATGTTCTTATGATAATAGATAGCGCCACGTGTCTTTCGAAACATGGCTGAATTATCTATACATATAAAAATCAATTGCTGTTCGTTAGTCTCGCTAAAAGTCAAGAACGGCTGGACCGATTTGGCTCATTTTGGTTTTGAATTATTTGTGGAAGTCCAGGGAAGGTTTAAACGGTGAGAAGTAATAGGTAGGTAGTAGTAGTAGGTAGGTAGGTAGTAGTAGTAGGTAGGTAGGTAGTAGTAGTAGGTAGGTAGGTAGGTAGTAGTAGTAGGTAGGTAGGTAGTAGTAGTAGGTAGGTAGGTAGGTAGTAGTAGGTAGTACTCGGTAGGTAGTAAGTAGTAGCTGACAGGACAACATCTGTTGGGTCGGCTAGTCTTCTTCTAAAAATCAATTACTGTTCGTTAGTCTCGCTAAAACTCGAGAACGGCTGGACTGATTTGGCTCATTTTGGTTTTGAATTATTTGTGGAAGTCCAGGGAAGGTTTAAAAGGACAGAAATAGGTAGGTAGTTAGTAGTGGTAGTAGGTAATAGTTAAAGCCCGACCGAAGGTTCGGTTTCGGTTTCGGTTTCGGCTAGTTTCGGCCACAGTTTCGGTTTCCTTCGGGAACCTTTGGCCCCGCCGAATCTAGGTGCTTATTTATTTATTTATTATATGGCTTCTCAACAATGAGTACACTGTTACAATATCATTTGTACATTACAAACTTAAGTCCAAGCGCCCCATCAATTATAGAAAAATGTATTCGTGAATTGTCGCGCATCGTTCAGCTAACTTTGAGTGAGTTAACGTGATTGCCAGTTGAGTTCGCTAGCCGGCGCGATCGTGATGATTTGAGGTTATGTGGTTTTTCTCGCGCAAACATCATTATTCGCTAGAACTTTTACAATATGAATGTATGTAGAAATCAATGTAAAACTTAAGCGCCGCGCTGTCACCTCACGGCTCTTTGCCTCTAATTTGAAGGCGCCCTAAAAGATGTGTGAAGATACCTGTGATTCAAACATTACTATATTTGTTTTTAATTGTTGTTGGATTAAATTTTGTACCCGTATTCGAACCGCCCTGTACATCCGATACACAACTACCTCCGGTGAATTAACTATTACCGTGAATGACCATTTTTATTGTGTCGCATATTTTCGCTTTAGTACGCGAAGTGCTTTGTCGATTCGGAAGCGTAGTACAGTAGTACTGTACGAGAAAGTTCTCTAGTTAAAGTTCAATTTTTAACTTGAATTAATTTTATTTTTAATAATTACTGCCATGTTTTTTGTATTTTAATCTGTGAGATATTATTTTGACTAATTTCTTTCAGGTTAAAAATGTCACAAAAAGAAAAGAATCCTATTCGGTTTTTTTTTAAAAAAAAACAATATTGGTGCATTTAAGGCTTTTTATTTATTTAAATTATTAATTTTACAAATTGAACTATTTTTGTTTCATAGGTACTTAACTGTCTATACATAAATGTGCGTAAAACACAAAAGATTTAAGATCCTAAAAAAAAATTAAATAAGTTTCTGTTTCGGTTTCGGCTGAAACTGGTGTTTCGGTCGGACACTAGTAATAGTAGGTAGGTAGAAGTAGGTAGTAGTAGGTACCTAGGTAGTAGTGGTACTATACTAGGTAATAGAAGGTAGGTAGAAGTAGGTAGTAGTAGGTACCTAGGTAGTAGTGGTACTATACTAGGTAATAGTAGGTAGGTAGAAGTAGATATTTGAAGGTTGATAGTGGTAGGTAGTAGTAGGTGGGTAGTGTGATGTTTGTACGGGCGGAGCAAAATAAAAGACGGGCACTCACTTAGTTCGTATATTGCGGACTGCCGGCAGCGGCCGGCGCCTAACCTACCTATCTTACATTTAATAATGTTCATCTACCTACATTACATCCCTCCAACACTAATTAACAACAGACGACTAACTTAATAATTAATGTAACTGCTAACTCACTAACTTACGCTATACTAAATGATAACACATAAAATTACACAACTCGCACTTAACTAAATCTAATACTAACTATTAATACTATTAACGGAGACTTAACATTAATACTTAACTAAATCTTAAAATTAACATCTTTATTTAAACTACTTTTCGTAGTGGGGCAAGACTGGGCTGGTACAGGTATAGACGGTGGTGTTGAGAACTCTTCTGCCACTGTATCTCGAGCGGTCTGATCGTTGTTCTGAGGCGGTGACGACGACCCCACCGAGGCCATCGGCCGCTCCGATCGGCTTTCGAGGGGCGACGTAGGTGCTGCTTTAGGAGCAGAAGCTTTCGGCGAACACGGCCTATCTGTGGGGACTACTAGAGAACTCCTTGTCCTACGCCTAAGCTGATCGATATGTCTGTGCACCTGTTTACCGTTACTGTGTAGAACTCTTAGTTGCTTGGCCCTGTCGAGTTAACTATAGTACCGGGCCGCCATTTTCCCCCCTTTAGATATTGTCGATACGAAATGTCGTCTCCTACTTCCACCTTCCTTTCCGTCCCTCCCGCACTATCAATTTGACCTTGCTGCGCTTTTTGTACTCTAACTTCCATATCGGGTTTTAGCACGTCTAGTTTGGTTTGCAACCTCCCTATAAGAGCGTCTGATGGGCTTATTCCCGTAGTGCAGTGTTCCGTATTCCTATAATATAACAAAAATGTGTTCAGATCCTCTTCTACACTTTCGTTATCTAAGTTAGCTTTTTTAATAACTCTTTTTAAAGTCTTAACAGCATTTTCTGCGGCCCCATTGGAGGATGGATGATAGGGGACTGTGAATATATGCTGGATACCGTCACTTTGTACGAATTGTGCAAATTCACTACTAGTGAACGGCGGCCCATTATCCGTCACTATCTGCCTGGGGACTCCCCACCTACTCCACAGCTCGCGCAACCTGATGATCGTATGACTCGCTGCTGTACTGGGAACTTGAAACACCTCCAGCCGCTTGGATGTTGAGTCTACTATTACTAAATAAGTTTTCCCGCATATGGGCCTCATAAAGTCCAGATGCAGGCGAGACCACGGCCTGGCAGGCCAAGGCCAAAGGCGGGGGGCAGCGCGCGGGGGGTCGTCCGCGTACGCGGCGCACACAGTGCACGCGCGACACTCGCGCTCCACCGCCTCGTCGATGCCCGGCCACCATACGTAGCTGCGTGACAGCGCCTTTGACATCACGATGCCCATGTGCGGCTCATGGATGATTTTTTAAATCTTGTCACTGCATTTTTCCGGTATCACCACTCGGTGACCCCACATGACGCACCCTAACTCCTCGTACAGTTCCGTTTTCCTATTGAAATACGGTTATAAGTTCACGATTTCACACCTATCTGACCAACCATCTCGTAGGTAATTTAAAATTCTACTTATTAACCCTTCTTGTGCGAAATACAGGTATGTTTGATCTGGAATTGATTCCTCCTTGACGTTTTTAATGCTATTATTTTCCGGCAGACGCGATGAGCCGTCAGCGCAATTCTCATTAGTGCGAACATATTCTATGTAGTAATTTATATGCTAATAATGTCACTGCCCATCGCTGCATTCTACTAGCCGTCATTGTAGGTATCCCCGTGTGCGGGCCTAACATTGATAATAGGGCTTTGTGATCGGTGCGTAAAATGAATATATTGATGAAATTTACGTATGCTGAATATAATCGCAAGTGCTTCGCGATGTATTTGCGAGTAGTTTTCTCCGCGGCGGTTAGCGATCGTGACGCATATGCTATCGGGCGCTCGCTCTTCGGTCCGGGCTGCGCTAGCACGCCCTCCACCGGTATATTATTCATTATACAATTTATACAATCAATTAGTCATTATACAATGAAAAATACCTACACTTGACGACAACCCGTAAACTAATATATTATACTGCAAGAGACTACAACGTGAATTAAATAAGTGTATTTTTTGTAATCATCTAGTTCTGCTTGGTTGTACCCACGTGAACGGTCAAATTTACAAAAAAAAACTGTGCCCCGTATAGACCTACGAGCACATCTTCAATCTTAGGAAGCGGGTATCGATCGATCAGCAAGGCGGGATTCAGAGTCGCTTTATAGTCCGCACAAATCCGCAACGTACCGTCTGCTTTAGTCACCGGCACCAGAGGTGAGGCCCAGTCGGAGCAGTCGACGGGCTCGACGACGCCGTCGCAGAGCATGGCATCAAGCTCAGCGTCGATGCGCTCGCGCAGCGCGTATGGTACGGGCCGCGCGCGCTGGAACACCGGCGTCGCCCCCGAGCGCACGCGCAGCGTAGCCTTGCCGCCCTTGTACCGACCCAGTCCGCCGCTGAATAACTCCTTATATCTGTCGAGAATATTTTCAATTCCTTCATTAATTTGCACACAGTTCATGCTACTTATTTCTTAGCGGGTACATGTAAGTAAGGGTATTTTTATTTGTAGGTCTGCTAGCCATTGCCTACCTATCAAAGACGTAGTACCGTTTTTATTACAAATTCCAGCTGTTTTTATTGCCCTTGGAATCGAACTCGTGAGCGAATTATGCCCAATGGTTTTATTTTAGTACCATAATAACATTTTAAAATTGTATTGTCCTTCATAAGACACAGATGAGAATAATGAGAAAAATTACGTTCGTAGGTACAGTCATGAAATCGCCGTCTTTATATCTACTTCCATATTTAACACGGTAAAAATAGGTAAACTTACTGGCTTATAATTATTCAGTCTAATCAGGTTTAAACTCTCTTCGATGTCCTCCACGTCGGACTCGCTTACGACCTCCGCGGAATACATATTCCCATTCCGTTGACCACGACGATATGAAGTATCGATGTTCGAAATTCTCCGGACACACCCGACGTAAATGCCCGATACGTTGGCATTTGCCGCACACAAACTTCCTGTTGCGACAGCTTGCCACACTATGGTTAGTGGCTCCGCAAGCTGTGCAGTAGTTGCTGCGTCCCGATGTGAAACTCGTGCTAGCCGGGCGCGCCATGCGGTTCGCGGCTAGACCGCCGCCGCCGCCTCCCGCACCGCCCGCTCCACCGCCCGCGCCGGCCGCATGCTGCCACCGCTCCTGCTGTGACTCGCTCCGCAGCTGTCCCTCTTGTTTGATGCGACCGTGTGTATCGCTTCCGCCTTCGGGCTTGATGTGGACGCTCCATCCACTACCGCTGCGTCTCTTTCAGCAGCTTCTCTTCTTAATGTTAGATTCTTATAGCATTGATCAAAGACGGTATTTACCAAGCGGATGTCCGACGATAGTCTTCTATGCATGTTCCACAACAAAATTCCATCTTATCAAAATTATTCCCGCAATAGCAACAATGTCATCTTGCCTTGTTGAGTTTTTTCCACGAGTACTTCAGGAAAGGAAATATTTGTTGCTCTCAAGGCCTCTACATCCGCATCAGCATCTTGATATGTCTCGGTGCAATTCTCTGCTATAAAAGAGTTACAATATATTATTATTAATAGTTGATGCTTTTCACAATGACCGGCGAGAAAGACAGTATCAAAAAATAGCAAATCTATTTAGTCCGTTAGAGAATTAGAAAATAATGGATACGTTTTTTTTGTAAATCAATGCATATTGACACAGATAAAACGCATCAAAATTCGAGAGTGGGGGCTCATTTCATCAAAACGCACTAAAACTTATACCAAGGCGTGACTTATTGAGAATTTTAAAAGCGTCGTATCTTCATCCACTTTGTTTTACGTAACAAAAAAAAAACGAGTTAAATATTTTTTGATAATTTAACTGGCGGATTAATTCGATATGTTTCGTCTTTCCAATATTGCGTCAAATATTAACTCGTAAGTAATGGTCTCTCTATTAGAAATGGACGTAATTTTATACAAGCTGGACTGAGCACTCATACCCAACAAACGTGCCGAACAAGATATTGTGTGCTCCTGTCTCTTTCTAATAGGGTCACCAAATTTTTTGACGTGACAATGTCTAATAAATCGATCGAATCGAACAGGAAAGCCCTGTGTATTGTTCGCACGACGTCGTCTGTTCATCAGCAGACGACACGTCGGCTGTGGGTTAGTAAATGTCGTCTGTCGGGCAGTCATCATTTGTTTTGCCGAGCGGGTTATTTGTATTCTGCCTAACAGACTACCAACTGTCAAATGTCAGCTGCGTGCATCATACTTGCAAGGCTTCCAGATGGAGCAAACTACACTGGGCATGCTTACCGAGCGGAGACCTCCGGCAAAAGAAGAAAGGTTCTTTAATAACATTGTGAACCTCTTGGATGAAGTTTACCCAGACCAGTAGAGAGCCTGGGGAGTCAATACAACTACTTATAAAGACCTCTTCGGGGAAACAATCTCTTCGGATACAGAATTGCAATCCCATCAGTCAGAGTTGCAAAGGCGTGAAAATACACTCAGCGAGCGACGCTAACCTGGCGATTGGGCCGTGCATTAATTTATACTCTATTAGCAATAATGGCAAAAATACATCCAGTTCAAGCTTACAACCAGTTTCCGGAGGCGATTAATATGATTAAAGCTGAGTTGTTTCAAGACACGAGGCTTCTGAAATACTGAAAGCAGAAGGTAACAACACAGAGATTGCCTCAACCTCAAGCTGCTCGCGGGCCTCTAAAAGAAGCCACAGTCCAGATGCGCCTGCTACTGCTGCTAAATAACCAAAGATGAGTGACTTCATGGCACAACAAAACTTCATCTTAGAAAAACTGCATGTTAGCACAAACTACGAATGAACATGTCCGACTGATGATCAATCGAGATGCCCATTCTCCGTGTTCAGCTCAGAGCCCATTTTTCCCAAGTATGCACTCCAATTATAGCTAAGATGAAGAACCCTCAGCACCAGAAGATAGTTGCAATGCACCACCTATTATCACAGATCCACTGGGATGTGCTAAAATTTCAGATTCGCTCCTACAATATACCTGTGGGACCACGCGAAGACTCCACGTGTTGCGAGTAAATGCTCACGCATTCCGTTGTTAATGGCCTAATATCTCAACAAGTTTCGTCTTTTCTTAACCTTTTGGACGCCATTGTCACATATACGTGACAAGCAAGCGCGTGCCCTGTACGCCAGACGACATAAATATATGGCTAAATAGTAGATGAAATTGTGGCTTGGCGTGGAGGGCACGCGCGTTCGTTTATGCTGTGGCGGTCAAAAGGTTAATTCTCACCACCAGCAACCACCTATCAGTTACTGTATTCATTATTATTTATAAAAAACTTGGGTGACATAAACAAGCTCTATTTAATCATTGCATTTATTTTAGTCAGCCGGAAAAAAAAACCAATCTGGGTGATCTCATAATTTGTGATTGAATAACTGCTCGGCGAATTGACTAACGACTTTGGTGAAATGATAAAAAGGTTTATAATGATGTGCTCTATCCAAATAATAAGTTTAATTTTGTCGGTTGTTGTTGAAAATATCCCGAAAATGTATGCCCGGAGGCTGGGTGATCTCCTTTGCTTAGATGCCCGATTTTTTGCAAAGTAGCGGTAGTTGTTGAGTTGCTGGTATAAGTACGTATTATTTTCTAGCAGAGCTCACCCTTACCTGGGCAGTTTACTGGTGGAGCCAGTCCCAGTTCACCCCTTCTGCCGCAGGAGCCACGCCGACCCGGAACAGAGCCTGCCAATCCGCTCTACGAGTGCTCACCGACTTCTTGCGTGGAACTAATTCGTTCTGAAAGGGATGGACGGTTTTGATTATGTTAAGGTTAACTTTGACTTGTTTCATAATCTTTAAGAAATGTCATGAGTAATCAGCTCGATGACAGCTCTTTAATTATGGTCGACCTGTGCGACATTGACATAAATAAAGTACACTTCGTGTAGTGTGGCCGGGATTATAATAGCATACATAGCATAACGTCACGCTTGAAATCCCTTAAAAGTAAGGCAGGGGTGTACCTATTAGTACACGCACATTTCTACAATTATGTTTGTGAAATCCATTTAATAAGGGATGAGGTTATTGCTATCAATCAGGCACAGGTATGGTGTAGAACATTACAATGATGGGGAGAACAAGTTCCTTTCGGCTTCCTTAAGAGGTGTTTTACACCCTGTTTTTACAAAAAGTACTCGTACATTAAAATGTATAAAATATAATCTATACATACAATTAAATAAGTACGTTTGAATAATTTCAAGGTACTAAGCAGACCATCATTAACCTTTTGGACGCCATTGTCACATATACGTGACAAGCAAGCGCGTGCCCTGTACGCCAAACGACTATATTTGTATATGTGACAAAATAGTAGATGAAATTGTGGCTTGGAGTGGAGGACACGCGCGTGCGTTTATGCTTTGGGGGTTAAAGTTCGACTTTGAAATGCAAAATAAGCCTGATCAAGTCTTGATATATCGTGATTGTGAACCTTTTTTACATTAACATAATGGGTACTTGAAATATTTTCGATAATATTTATACTATATTTGTTTAACAAACTCGCAAGCCAGTATACTCGTACCTACTCACTGGATGCTTGTTTTGTTGAATCTATTATGTTGCCGTGACTTTGAGTATATGGTTCATTTTTTTGGTTCGTACGAAGAGATATTAGAGAAAGGGCAATGACCGCTATTTCCATTTTAACTGTCACTTACTATTCATCATCATCTGCCTGCCTTTTCCCAACTATGTTGGGGTCGGCTTCCAGTCTAACCGGATGCAGCTGAATACCAGTATTTTACATGGAGCGACTGCCTGTCTGACCTCCACAAATTAGTTAATACTGGGAAATACGATAACACTTGGTAAGACTAGTTTCAGACTTTTTGGACCACTGACTACCTGTAAAGACTGTCAAAGATGGACAAAATGACAGACGAGACCGGAGGAAACTCGGTATGTAAGGGTGGTCACCCATCCAAGATCGACCCGAGCGGCTGATATTATTTAGCCACGAGCTCCTCACTTACTATTATATACGCGTAGATATTCACTGAAACCTAGACATTCTTCATATTCTTATTCTTACTCATGAACGGAGTTCATCTAACTGATAAGTAGAGATATTGTCTTTTAGTTATTTTACATTGCTGCCTATGAAGCCAAGTCTCCAGACTTAAGAACACCATAGACGCTGAATTTATCGTGCACACTTACTGAGCCCAGGTGATCTGAATACTTCCACCGTAAGAAATAATAACCCTGGAATTCTAGTTATAAGAATAAAGAAATCTTTCTTCTTTATAATATTAGTATACGTGAATAACCTATACTAATATTAATATTTGATTATTTGTTTTGTGTGTTTGTTAAGATTTAACTCAAGAACCACTCAACCGAATTACAAAGAATAACTAAAAAAAAGAAAAAAATATCTTTAACCATTACAAAGCTTGATCTTTACCAAGTAACATAGGTTATAAATTATATTGATATCATGCAAATTAGATGAGTTATCAAAATTTTCGCGAACAAAGTCGCTGCTCAAATGCTAGTAATTACATATAAGTAATGTAGAAATATGTAGTAAAAGTTGGCAAAAAACTTTTAATTTAACAACTTTGCAATTTTACTTTTAATTTAAAATCACGCTTGTACAAGTAATGTTCTCAGTCAGTTGCGTACTGGAGTAGATCGCTGCGCACACAATTTTAAGAAGAATCCCAGTGCAAGTGCGGTGGTTCTAATCAGACTATCGTCTCTCCTGGTGAAGTTTTTGTGTTATTAATTCTTCTCTTAAACGGCTTGACCGATTCTGATGTTTTTTTTTGTATTCAATTGGCTCTTCTGGATAGTTCTTAACTCTAGTTGGTCGCGTAGATGTCGCTTTTCATCTTCAGTCACCATTATAGTTCAGGCACATTCTTGTTGATAAGGGTATGTGAGGGGGAGAATGTTAGCATGTATGTAGTGGTGGACATACATACTTGCGAACACCCTCCGCCTACCATACCCGACATTGCTGCAAGGATGTATTGTGTTGGCGCTCGGCAGGGATTCTGGATCAGATTTATGAGTTTTCGCCAAATTCATTTAACTTATTTACAACACTTTTCCGTATGCTTTCAATGCGAACTACAACCAAATACCGGACGGAATGGATCAACACAAGAGGCATTAAATTAATTTCTTAAAATGATCTCTATTTAACTTGTAGTCCGGTCAAATTAGCTCAAAGAATAGGGGTAACAATTACAGGTTGGCAAAAATGTCCTGAAACGGAACTAAAAAATTTAATCGTTGGCAACTTCTCCTACTGTCACGTCTAGTCAGTACATGTAATGTCATTTCATGATATCGGTGGCTGTTTTTCGTGTATTTATTGTTATTGTGTTTAAATTGGTGACTCAAAGGGTTCAATATGAACAGAAAAACCATTCGCAGCTCCGTTAGAGAAATAATGTATAAAGTTTATTTGTGATGTTTGGCGGAACATGAAGCTGGACGAATTTTATCGGATATCAACGATGTTTATAAAAGAACTGCGGAAATGTCAGGTAAAATGATCTTTTATCTAAGTAATCAGATGTAATATGTGTGTTTAAACTTGCACTAGATTGTATAAACCATTATACAACTATTATTTACATTGAAAAATACATCGATGAATTTTGTGGTTATGTGCATTTACAAAGAAGCACGCTCCTATAATTTTGATACTTTTTGTGTTACTTCCAGAATAAAAGTAACTAAATATATTATTTTTCTAGGTTAATCCGTAAGTACCATACGACGAATTGCTAGAGAAGGGCATACAAACAAAGGCATTTACTCCACTCCAGAGAAACATAGAGCAGGGCGACCTAAAAAGAATTGGATGATTTTTACTTGTGATCAGACAAAAAGTTCAGAAAGATTTTACATTCTTAGAAAGAAGTATTTTATTAAAGTTTAACTGTCTTTATTTTTTACTGTTGTAGGCCGTGGCTGAACAAGTGTTTGCAAGCATCTCTGTTGGTGATTGGAAAAAAAGCATGTGAACATGTTATGTAAATAGAAAGAGAGTAATATCAAAGGGGACAAACTCTGTATAGTGATATAGACAAAATAGTCAATAATCTGCAAGATGACAGCAGCAGAAACAGACACGAATGAAGAACTTTCAGATGTGGAATATTTAGCCGAAGACATTTTAGATTCTGATTGAAACATCTGTAAAATTCTATCTTTCTTATTAATAAAAATGAAAAAAAGCACTTAGACGGATCGTTGGTATTATTTTCCTCATAATGTAAATCAATATACACACGTACTTGCGCATTATCATACAAAAGCGTGAGTATGTAACGAGCAGAGAAATTTATGTTTATTTCAAGTTTAAGTAATGTATAAAACCCGTTAAAGTCATTTTCATCTGCCTAGCCTTTTCCCAACAAATTTTGGGGTCCGCTTCCAGACTAATCTGGATATATACTATGGATGCAGCGTGGATATCAGTATTTTACATGGAGCGACTGCCTATCTAATCTCCACAACCCAGTAACAAGGTAATACAATACCACTTGGTACGACTTGGTTGTCAGATTTTCGGGCTCCTGACTCACAGTAAAGATTTACAAATGACACGACAACAGCTACAAGTGCTTTCCGAAGCACGGAAGAAACTCTATGACAGATGGTCACCCATCTACAGACTAACCTAGTTAAGCACGTCTTCAGCTTGAAGATTGTCCTGTCCGGCTGTTATTATTTAGCACTGAGCTCTTCTAAAACCCGTCAACGTACACATTAAATAAAAATAAAAATTGAAAAAATAAACCAAAGTATCAAACTGTTATTGTCGTACTATATAGGGTTACAATATGAACGATAGTAGCGCCACCATTATTTTCACGACTTTCTTGCCAAGCTGTACAATAGGCTACAATAATTCCCATAGATCTAAAAACTGTCCCCACTGCTGGGCAATGGACTCCCCTATATCTTTTATCCTCTCCCTGTGCGCTGTGTCCTATTCGGTCAATCAACAAGTGCCTCTGAGCATCGTTATAGATTTCGAAGCCTACCACGAAGACGACGGTGCTCATCTTCTCACGACTATCATTGATTTCTGTTTTGAAGAAAAACTAAAGATGTTTAATACTATACCTTTTCCTTAATATCGTTGCCCTAGCCAAGGAAGGGTAAGCAGGACTTGTGCAGCTCAAGGTCACTGCACATGCGACTGAGGTTGAAGGTCGCGCGGCACATGCTGCTGAACTTCAACGCCGGGAGCAGGCTTACCTGTATAAGACAGAAATTGAAATCAAACGAGGAAAATTCCGCTGTGTACTGCAATGGAGGCTTTGTTTGCAGGTCTTCTATTTTTCTATTGAACTTGTATGTTTAACATTAGGTCTCAACATTCATTTTAGTTGTTATTACATAGGTGATATGGTAGTACCTAGTGCCGCCATCGGACATTGAAGTATTTCTATTTACCTATATAGGGTGACTGGTAATTAGTGTAACATACTTAAACACATGATTGCAAACAACTTTACTGTACTGAACAACTGATCTTTTTTTCGCGGTTTCGATTTTGGTCCCATTGTAAAAGTTGTTTGTTATCATGAGCACAATCACGTGTTTAACAAAAAGATGACGCTCTGATTATCTAAAAACAGCTGTTTAACCCTTAATCTGACAAGAGAAAAAAATCTTTTTTTTTTCTAAATATGTTTTTGTCATCGTTAGATGTTCCTAAAACCGGGAAAAACAATGTAAAAAATCTAGTATATCTCGATTTTGAGAAAATGCATGTCTAGTATACAGGACATTGCCAGGTTCTCCATAACGTAACTGTAAATATCGATGTCCAGTATATTGGACATGGCCGAATTAAGGCATCGTTCGAGAATTTTTCTAAAAACTTTATTTATGCAATTATGAAATAAACAAAAATAAAATGCACGTGTATAAAGAAAATATGTGTTGTTGTACAATTTTAAAATTTAAAATGACATTATTGTTACTTATTTGGCTTCTATAAAATTGTAAAAAACGTAAGTCTAAATCGTCTTTTTTATTATAACATGACAACCCGTCTTGAGATCAATATTTTTCAAAATCAATAGTTATAATATCTAATCAGTAAAACTTTTCTAAAACAATTATTAGTTTCAATTGCTATGGTAATCATAAAAACAATTTCTCTTACGTTCTAAACACAACTTTGATTGCACTTAGCGCAATATACATCAGTCTTATTTTTGGTGCAGTATTTACAGCGACCATAGGATTCTCCAAAGCGCGGCCAATGTCCTACGCCGTCAAAACGCCGTCAAAACGTCATATATTTTCTTATAGGTAATCTAGATCTCCCTTTATTTTGCAGCTCTCTGGCTACTTTACAGCGAAACAACTACGGCATATAGTCATATACCTTACTGCCAGCCGATTACAATGTCTTCGGTATAATAACCAAGCGTTATTTATACAAATGTCGATCATTTGAGCAAAAATGGCAGTGCACCAGCGTCGACTTTTGTAAGTAGTCCGGTATAGTGCTATGAGCAAATCGGCAAGGTCGACGCCCCCCATGTGGTTGTATTGTATTGTATTGTATAACGGGCTGATGTCCGCAATTCCACGGCAAGGCGCGTATTTTGCGTACGGGTGGGAACTTCACTCGATCCATCCCAGCTCCCCAAAGAAGGTCAGCAGCGCCCCGATGTTGCCGACAATCTCGCGGAGAGTACCTGGACGACCGAAGTACTTTGCCCTATATGTTGCAACCGCTGGGCAGTGTAGAAGCACGTGGGCTGCAGTCTCGTCTTCCTCCATGCATGCGCGGCACAGGGGGCTGTCTGTGACTCCTATGACAAAGAGGTGTTTGTTAAAAGAGCCGTGACCGGTGATGGCGGCTGTAATTGTACGCAGCTGTGGCTTGGTTAGCCTAAGCGCGCGTTTGGTGAAGCGGCCGTCGATGGCAGGAAGTGCCTCCTTGGCTTGCCTACACTCGCCGTGGTCAAGCCACAGCTTGTGGTGTATTTCACTAGTTCCGAAAGGGAGTGGTGCGATAGGTTCTGGTCCCACCGCTGCCATGCTCGATCCCCTTCTAGCGAGTTCATCCGCCGCGTCGTTGCCGCGGGAATCGCTGTGTCCTTTGATCCATTGGATGGTTATGTTATTGAGATTACCAACCTGGTTCAGGCGTTGGTGACACTCGTGTATTAACCCGGAGTTCACTGTGTGGTTGTTTAGAGCCAGCAGCACCGCCATGCTGTCCGACAGTATACGGATTGAGTGGCCCACAACTTTCCTGGCTATGATGGCCGATGCCGCCAGGGAGATGCCCATGCATTCTGCCTGAAATACCGTGTTGTGCGCCCCCAGAGGTGTGGCTATGTGGATGTTGAGGTCTTCCGAGAAGACTCCCGCCCCAGTGCCAGTACCTGTTTTAGATCCATCTGTGAAGATCCGTAGTTCCGCGGGGTTTAATCCCTCGCAGCGGTGGTCCTCGTGAAGCTGGATTTTGTATTTCTTGTCGAATACAAATTGCTTCGGTATCCGATCGTTGTATGCTTTCGCCAAGGGGAACTCGCAATAGAATTCCTCCAGTATCGCATTGTGCTGTGTTGTCTTCTTACCCCAGAGCTGAAGTGTTTTAAGGCGTACTGCCGTCATCGTCGCCTCCTGCTGTATGAACAGATGGAGCGGTGGAAGCCCCAACATGGCTTCGAGAGCAGCAGTCGGGGTAGTCCTCATGCAACCAGTGATTGCCATGCAGGCAAGCCTTTGCAGGCGCTGCAGCTTGATGGCTGCTGTACTTAGTTTAGTGCGTGGCCACCAGACCACAGCCCCATAGGCAATCATGGGTCGGATCACCGCGCAGTATAACCAGAGTATAATTTTCGGGGATAGGCCCCATTTCTTACCTATCATCCTCTTGCATTGCCAGAAGGTTATGCAGGCCCTGTTTGTCTTGTTGTCTAGGTGGCTACTCCAGTTTAACTTACTGTCTAGGATGACACCCAGATACTTGACCTCATCGGCTAACTGGAGTTCCGTCTCGAAGAGTTTGGGTAGGCGATAAGGGCCTAGTGTTCGTTTGTGGGTAAACAGGACAAGTTCAGTCTTCGTTGGGTTCACTGAAAGGTCGAACTCTCTGCACCATCGTTCAACGATACGTAGAGCTCGCTGAGTGAGGTCGAAGATTGTCCCCGTCACTTTCCCCGAGATGAGAATAGCGAGGTCGTCGGCATACCCTATTGTGTAGAAGTGGTTCTCGTTGAGTCTAGTGATGAGGTCATTAATCACCAGATTCCAGAGGAGCGGAGATAAAACCCCTCCTTGGGCGCAGCCTCTGGCTATCATGGCCATTTGCTGTTCCCCTTCAAGTCGCACCACTCGTTTGCTCAGCATGTTTGTAATCCAGTCTATCAGTACCTGTTCCACTCCATGGCGAGAGAGCGCGGTGTTGATGCTGGAGAAGTTTGTTTTATCGAAGGCTCCCTCGATGTCTATGAAGGTGCCCAGGCAGCTGCCCTTCTGGTGAATCGCCTCTTCTATCCTGCTGACCACTAGATGGAGGGCGGATTCTGTGGACTTACCCGCGCTGTATGCATGTTGATTAGTGTGAAGTGGGATAGTTTGCAAAGCGCCGTCCCTCAGCTCTCTCTCGCACATTTTTTCCATGGTTTTAAGTAGGAAAGAGGTTAGGCTGATAGCTCGGTAGGATTTGGCGTCAGTATAGTCACTCTTACCCGGCTTTGGAATGAATATGACCTTCACTTCTCTCCATCCCTTTGGAACGTATCTGAAGGCCAGACACGCTCTCAGTATAGGGACCAGTCTGCGGGCGACTGAGATCCCACCCCACTGGAGTAGGGCAGGAAAGATCCCGTCCGGACCAGCCGCCTTGAAAGGATGGAAGCCTTGGATCGCCCACTGGATTTTCTCCAGCGTAACGACTTTTTGTGCATAGCGCCAGTCATTTTCTGACGGTGTTTGGGTTGCCTCAGTCCAGTCGATAGCCTCTGTGAAAGCGCAACCTGGGAAGTGTGTTTCAGTGAGGACGCGCGTTGCTTCTTCTGGTGAGGTGGTAAGTGTGCCGTCTGGTTTGCGGAGAGCAGCAGGCCCAGTCGGGTTCTGCCGTGCTAAAACCTTCCTTACCCTGTTTGCCTGTTGGCAGGATTCGATGCTGCTGCAGTATTTACGCCAACCAGTTGAGCTCCTGTATCTGATGCATTTTTTGTAGCATTTCTTGGCCGCGTAGTACGCGTCCCAGTCTCTATCAGCACGAGTGTTCATGGCTCTGTTTAGGGCAGACCTTACCTTCCCACGCTTACGTTCCAGCTCCGGTCCCCACCATGGTTGATTCCCTGGTGTAGCGGGCGGAGTGGACTCCGGGCAGGTTGAGCGGAAGCTGTCTACCATTGATTTTGTGAGATGACTTACACTCTCGTCGATCCGCGCCGTGTCCTCGTAGGCCATCTCGTAGTTTTTTGACGCAAGTTTGGTTTCGAGGGTGCGTGTGTAGGCAGCACGGTCTGTGTTCCGTGGGTTTCGCCGTGGCATTGTTGGTGTCACACAGACCTGTATGTCGAACCGGATCCACCTGTGGTCCGAGCAGGAGGCCTCCTTTGAGACCTGCCAGCCGGTGGTGAGGGCCGCCATCCCCTCCGATGCCAGGGTGAGGTCTATGATTGTTCGACTGCGTCTGTTTACGAAGGTTGGCTCGGAGCCTGTATTTAGTAGGGTTAGGTTAGTTGTAAACAAGTATTCCACAAGCGCCTTACCTCTTGCATTAGGTGTATCCATGCCCCACAGAGGATGATGCGCGTTTGCGTCGGCGCCTATGACGACCTCCAGCCCAGTGCTCTCGCAGTAAGTCACGAGGCGGGCAAGGTCGTGCGGGGGCGGCTCCTCTGCCTCGGGCATGTAAACGGAGGCGAAGACAACAGCTGTTGCTGTGCCTTCCCGCTGTATCAAGCAATGCAATCAATGCAAAGTAATCGTGTGCCTCCCCCATGTGGTTATTGTAATTGTTTATAAGCTCAGGACAGTCCACGTCAACGGGAGCCTTCACTTCCTTACTATAGCGTTTTATGTTTCCCACTGGGTAGGCATCGGCATAGGTACTGATTAAAGTGACTACCTTATTGTCGAACCATTTGACCACTGCGAACTTATTACTATTGTCAACTAGTTGGCAATAAGATCCTCTACCTTTTTTCTTCAAGGTTTTGTCGTCCACGAGTAGTTTCTCACATCCCTTTAGCCTGTTTTGGCATATGGTCCCAAGACTGAAAATGCCGTAATTTTATGTGTCGCCAAATCTAATGTAGAAAAATAATTATCAAAATATACGACACATGCGCCCGTCTGTATGGTTGTGCAAAGGGCGACTACTGCTTTGGCTCCTAAGGTTAAGGTCTCTTCGTCTTGAGAAAACGGAATATTTTTTAAAGTATCTTCACCCCCATATAGCAGGAAGTCGTAAACAATACCCGAAATACCTGCCCGGATAAAATTTTTAAAACCCCACTTATTGGGTTTCATGGGGTTATATTGTCTTCTATTTCCCGCCTTTGTCCCTTTATACGGTATTGTCATTTCGTCAATGCTATACCTCATCTCCTCTTCAGTAGCTAGGCAGTTCATCCTCACCTTCTCTACAAACGGCCTCACCTTGAAGTATCGATCCAAATCGGGACAGGAATTGTCTACGAAATGGACATTCCTGCGTATGCACTCAAACTTTTTCAGAGGCATAATGTCTGCTATTGCTGGGTATCGCAGTTCTTTGGCCCAATAATCCACGTAAGATGGCAAATTAACAACACCCATAAGTAGAAGTATGGACAGGACATCATTAATATCGTCTTCGGTAACATTTATTGACCGTCCAGTTCTGCGTAGAGGTTTGTGTTATGGACTATATCTTGGATTATATCCACAGAAAAATATTTATGAAAATAAACTGTAGGTCACAATCCTTAATTTCAGCCTTGTGCAGGAACTTGCCTTTTTTCCAATTGTAATTGGTTGTCTTACGCTTTTTTGATATGACGTGTATAATGCGAGTGTTGGTGTGGACGGGTTGTTTTCGTTTTGACCTGGTATTTACAATATTAGGAGCCGGTGACATGTCCACAACAGACTGGATTGATGATAAAGTCGGAATAACATCATAGTTTACCTGGCTGGTAGATGACAACACTTCCCTCATAATTGGTGTGAGAGGCACTGGTAGTTCTTCTTCGACTTCTGGCTCGCTGTTCGGTATTTCGTCGTTAGAAGAATCGTCACTGCCATTGTTGCTGTCGAAAATATTCAGGTTTTCCAATGACGATGGTATGGATGGTGCATTTGATAAGACATCACCAATTACCTGGCAATTGTGCAAATCTGGTTCTTCATCTGAACTGGTCTGGCCTTCTACGTCCGATAGGGCGTTAATTGGTGGCACTAAAGCTCATAATTTTGAGGCACGTGATGTTGTTTTGAAGACCTGTAAATAATAATATTGTTAGGTATCAAAAATAACATATAACGTACATAATATAGATATTAGTTCATAATATTATACTAATTGTTAGTTATATGTCTCATTGGCAATGTCCAGTACTGCACATCACCAAACCATACTAAACCCTCGAGAACCCGGCAATAGGAAGTATACTGGACACACAAGTTTCGCAGAGAATAGCGAAAAATCTTTTAATAATATTATGATTTTAGTATATACGTACATATAAAAAAATGTTCCGGAATATACAGAAAATAAATAATTATTTATTTTGGAACAAAAAAAATCGAGACTGCGGTCGTGACGCGTTCATCCTCCCTGACGTTGCGGCGTCGACTGACCGGCCGAGCGCACGCGCTCATTGACAGTTATTTTTTATGTAATAATGTAGGACATAACCAAGTTATTCCATATATAAAAAAAGACTATTATTTTTAAAAAAATGCTTCAGATTTTTTCAAAGTCGATGTCCCAGCATATTAAGGGTTAAACACATTTTTGTATGGGAACATGTCACAGCGACAGCTGTGTTTAGATAATCAGACTGTTATCTTTTCGGTGAACACGGACCTGTCGCTAATTACCAGTCACCTTAAATGAATGAACTTTTAAGAGGTATTTAGTATTTCACCAACAAACGATTTATCTTTGTTTATGCTATTGTTTTGTCATATTGCTGTGTATTTTGAGAGCAGGAGAGAGGAGAGGAGCGGTGGCCCAGTGGTGGCGGCCCCGACTTACGTTTAGTGAGTCGTGGGTTCGAACCCAGGCAAGCGCATTACTTTGTGTAATTTATTTCATCACCGCTGCTCTCAAAACGGGTGAAGGAAAACATCTTGTGGAAACCGGCATGGCCTAGAACCATAAATTCGAAGAAATGTGATATCTCCCAATTCGCACTGATCCCGCGTTGTGGATTATAGCCCATTCCCTCTCATAGAGAAGAGGCCTGTATCCTAGCAGTAGGAACATTAATAAGCTGATGATGATGACGATGTGGGTTTTAACAAAATATATTAAATCTCATGCCTTTTTTTGTATTGAAGGAAGTGGCTCCATTTTTAGGACTGGATCAATTTACTTTATTACTCCGAACGATCGCATCTTCTAATAGTAAGGTCTAACTTGAAGGTAAGGAAGACACCTACCATAAGCCGTAGTAGACCAAGTTCTGAATGTAGAGACTCAACGAGGGTCTTCTCTACGTTGGAGTCTGCGGCGATCGAGGACCACACGAGGTTGTTCCCGTTGATGTACAGGAGAAGCTGGAATTTTGGATGATCAATGAGTATTGAGAAACTACCATCGTATTAAATAAATCTGTCGTCTCGCTGATTATGTCCCAAATAAATAATCAGCACAAACTAAAAACTGTATGATCTGGCACCGACGACTGCCAATCAACAAAGACAATCAACTCCAGTATTAACATTAAGCGACCGCCTATCAGAACAGAAAACGACAAACTCGTAACTCAGTCTTGGCCAAACTCAATTTATTATTATACGGACTTCACGCGGTATAGCCTGTTTCTCGCTGATAATGTAGCTATCCACTGCTGACAGAATAATTCAAATTGGTTCAGTAGTTTTTAAGTTTATTCGTTACATACAAAAGTACAAATCTCACCTCTTTGTAATATTAGTATGGACTTACGGACGTCACACGGTTTCACCCGCTCAGTTCCCGTTCCCCTAGGAGTACGGAGATAAAATATGGCCTATGTTACTTGCTGATAATATAGTTGTCCATTGCTGAAAGATTTTTTTTTATCGGTTCAATAGTTTCTAAGTTAATTGGTTACATACAAAAACACAAAGTTTTCTTATTTATAATATTAGTATAGATATACGAGTAGATTATTGCCACTGACACGCTAAAAGAATAAGAACAGCCTGTTTTCGATGTGAAACCAACCTGTTTAGTTGTTAAATCAGCTTCCGATCTCGACGGGCTCTTTATCAGCGATTTCGAGGTGTTCTTGACACTGTATGGACTCCGAGCCAGCAGGCAGCGGCAGAAGCAGGTCGCGGCAGGCCATCACGGTGTCGCCATCTGTTGAGTTGTGTTGGTGCTACTTGTTTACTTTTGACTTCTAGACGACCGGAATAGCGCAGCGGTGGTGAGGCTCCTTTACGTTCTTAGGGTCTCGGGTTCGAATCCCGGTAGGGGCAAATACTCGTATTTGTGTGATGAGCGCCGACAGTTGTTTCCGAGCCATGGATTTATAATATGTATTTAATTCCAAAAAAAAAACTATGTAGTATGTCAACTATCTAGTGTCCATGACATAAGCTTCATTGGTTAGTTAATAAGGTTACCAACACAATGCGATGTCTCAAGTCTGTAGAAATTAATGATAACTTTACGCAAATTATCGTACGATTGGAAAACTTAATCAAAACGTGTGTACTACGTATTTATTATTGAACTTAAACTTGATTACTCAATCAGTAGAAGTTCGTCAAAAAATTTAAAAAAATATTGATATATTGTTTTTTTTCTTGCCATGGGGCAAGGGAGACCCTTTCTCTCCACACCACGCGAGTTGACTTCTTTCGCAATCATTTCACAATATTACGGTTTCACATAGGTAGATTATAATCTACCGAAGTGAAAATAATACGTTATATTGTAAGCAGTGTGTTCGTTTGACCAGATTACAATCTTACGTGTTTGTCAATTTTACGGTGACATACATATATGTCGATATAAAATATAATTATAGTTACGTCTGTGACGGACTTGATAACACAATAAAGCTGCTTTAGCATGGCGTTCACATTACGCGATGTTATCGCAACCATTATTTATACTATATAGCAAGCTCAGAAAGAGTTCAAATAAGTGGGGAAACCATTCGCTTACGGTGCGGCCGGGGGTGAGATGAAAACTTGGGTAAATCAAAACAAAATACTAAATGTATAATATCGAAGTATTTGTAATTAAAAGCACAGCTCCCCCACGGCTGCATCCCGATCAAAGGCCTACATTTCACATACAATAAACATATTCAATTGAATCCCCTTTTTAATTTAATGAATAAGGCCCACATTTCACATACAATAAACATATTTAATTGAATCCCCTTTTTAATTTAATGAATAAGGCTAAAATGGAGCAATGGCGAAAATGGGAAAGGTGTCTTGAGGTGAGACGAGACAAAAACTAAATAAATAAACAGTAGGGTCCAGGTCCCTTTCAAAATCTATATCGACCTAGCGACTTGCCTGTGCCCCTTCATCGCACACTCGTGGGGTGCCTAGTAGAAGTTGTTCCTCGGGAACACATGTGTGTTACTGCTGTAAGCCTATCAAGAGAGTTATGGTCATTTTTAACTACTCTATGAGGAATTCAGCTTGGTGATGTGAAATGTTTTAGGTACTTTTAACCCTGTTTGAAAACGAAAATATGACAAAGTATGTACTAGCTCGAAAAAGTACTTTTTTGCTAACACCCGATGTTGTACTGGGATTAACACAGATATTCTATTTTATACATTAACTCAGTTGACAAAACATAATGAAGACATAGTACTGGTCAATCCCAATGGCCGACTCTCTTGCATCTTTAATTAATGTGTAATAGTCACTGGCATAGCTAGGTTTTAGTGAAGGGGGGCCAGGCCTAAACAAAGCAAGAATATTCTAAGGTAAATGCTGCATGACCAATCTAGATTCAACCATTCATAGTACAATCTTATAAAATTCGACTGATAATAGAATCAATTTGTCTTTGTTTATTAATAGGCTACCTACATAATATTACTTTACAGCTGCCCCCTCTAAAAGACACACCTGCCCACATTTTGCTACGCCCTTGGTAATAGTGTACTTCTGTAGGAACTATCACTATTACTCAGTCAGCAAGATTGACTAGTTAGAAAAAGTACTTACTAGTCAACCTTGTTTTGTATTCAAACAGAGCTTATGTATGTCAAATTACTTACCAAATATTCTCCGAGCTTCTTGACCACTGGCTCGTAATGCACTGTCTTGGACCAGCTGTCGCACGTAAGCACAGATTGTATAAGTGGGCATTTTCTCATATCTGGGATTGTTGATTGTCAATCTGTATTTTATTTTAGTGGTCATCAAGGCGCATATTTTGCGTACGAAAAATGCTGTATTATTTAGCCCAATATCTTGTTTGTGACCAAGGGCATTTCCGAAAAATAAAATAGCATAAGTATTTGTAAGTCAATCAGCAATGCGTTTTGAATACTTTTCAAGTTCATTTTTTTAACCTTTATAGATTTTTAAGATATCCAGAAACCTGTAACCTGCTCCCTGGCTGGGGACAGTGCAGGAACACAGGCCTAGCTACACTGCAGGCTTCACCCTAGCTTCGCTTGAACTGGTTGCAGTCTAGACGGGGGCCTGTACGTGTGTACATAAGTGCGCTGCTACTATGGCTCTGTCTGGATGTACTACATGCGTACAGGTACTTATACACCGCCATGAGATCAATGATCCACAGATCAACGTGCCGCGTCTATCTGTGCCCAACGTTTGCACTATATAATATATGGGCAATCATTAATCAAATTATACGTTCGATATTTTCGGGCTTACCACTGGATGGTACCTACTCGCCGAGGAATATGCACCTGATACAACCTTCTCGTCCGCAACGCATTGAGTTCAATTATATCTATCATTCAACCATGGTACAATAATATACATGCATTCAACAATAACAGTAAAAAAAAAATAACACAAATTAATTTTCAAACTTTTTTGACTTTGACATTTCGTTAATGGTTACCACAGAGTATCTACGTTTAATGGTTACCAGTTTTTAAATTCTCCTTTTTTTAATTATCATTTTTATGACCATAGATATAAAGTCTTTAAGTCGCGTACATAGACAATAATTAAGTCTGGCCAGCGAAAGCTGTCCAAGAACAAAGGCGGGGATTATAAAAATTAAGAGCTATTAACACTGCTTAAACGGTGTTGATACTATTTATTATTCAGGCAGTTAACTTTATTTTTATTTTTATGGGCTGTAATTTTCGAGTTTATTATTGTCGGCAACGAGACTATCTCCACATCGGGGCAAGTAGTGGGCAAGAGATGTGTAACCTTTAGGAACTCCTAATGGTCATCATATTAGTCTAAATGAGTTGCAGTGTTAGCTACTTCATTTGCGAGAATGCCACATTAATAATCTTATTATTGAATTCATTAATCTTTTTTCTAATATTATAAACGAGATAATTTTACTTTTGAGATAAAATGATTTTTTTTTAAGCAGATAAAATACTCTTAGAAACAGTCATTATCAGTATATTATTTACAAAACTATAAACATCCTGAAGTGCACAATAAACTGCATAGCTTTCTGAAGAAAAAATGCAACATGCTGCATTAACTCAAATCGAATTGTGGATCATAAAAAGCTACTTTGACACAATAATCAGTTTTAGACCCATCTGTGTATATGAAGTAATGTTCTGGTTTATTTTCTTTAAATTGAAAATAATCAAATTTATTATGCACGGTGTTTAAATGTATGATTGTAGAACTATTAACAAGGTCATTAAGAACTGTTACCAATTTACCTCGAAATTGGTCGCGAAATTTTTCTAAATATTTTTTCATAGTGCCCCCAAGACGATGTTAGGGATAAAAGCGTTATGATAAAAAACAGTAGGAGTTAAAATATATTTACATTAATGATATTATCAATTACAATTTTCGGAAACATGAGTGTTATGAACATCGCCGGTAGCACTAGTACAAATAGTATGTATGAAAACTTTAGGATGAAAAATTTTAGGAAGAGTGATCATTCGGATTACAAATCATTAGGAAGAACAACTTCGGGAAAAGCACTTTACTTGAGTCAATATGGACCTCTTCTAGGGTAGTTTGATGAGTGTTTGGTTAAGTTATGATTAAGAGACCCATGACAACATAACGGATTTCTTCAATTCTTAGGAGCAAATTAACGATAGGTACTCAGCCAAATCTTTTATGGGCTACCCGGATATTTGAGTCACCTATCATAACGTCGTTATTAACCGACTTCAAAAAGGAGGAGGTTCTCAATTCAATGTTCCCCGATTACTTGAAGATGGCTGGATTGACTATTTTTTTTTATTGTTTGAAAGAGTATACTTTCCAGGTGGTCCCATAATTATCAAGTCATTATACTGATACTGGGATCCTGGAAAAATAGAGGGAATTCTTCAAGTTTTATAGGCACACAAGAAGCGGATTTGGGTAGTTTAAGGAAGAGTTTCTCGGAACGATCCCGTTTCAATTTGGTACAGATCTGATGAAGAACTTCAGAGATAGGCCATGGAACTCCTCAATATAATTATGATAGCTAATGTACTGAGATTGCTGGAATCTCAATCGGTCTATTGTTTACACCAGTTCATAATAAAAATGACGCTGGTACACTGTGAAAGGGTAAGCACATATGAAGCACTAAAACGAGAAAAATGAAAACGCTTTTGAAAACTAAAAAATAAAATAATGTTGATTAAAAAAAGATTAAAAGATTGCACATACTTACATTCAAATAAATCAAACTTTTTGCACAAAAAAGGAAACAGAAAGCCAGCCAAATGCAAGTCGGTCTCGTACACAAAGAGTTTTTTCTGTAGCTTCAAACAATTTAAGTCACTGACGCTCATTTAACAATCCTAGTCAACATTGAACAAAATGCTTAAGCGATAAAATTGAAAATCTACACTGGACATCTTGAAATCTCGTAAAAGATATTTGTATTCACCTGATGGAATCCTTTTCCAATAAAATTACATGATTGTTGTCTTCAAAATATATTGATCTAAATAAACATTTATATAAATATAGTTGACTAGTAACACATTTAAATTTAATAAAGAAACCCCCTTTTAAAAATCCTCAATACATGTCTCTTGGTTTTTATTTTACTACTACTGTCTTTTCTTCAATAACAAATTCAACTTCAAATATATTTAAAAACCAACAGTCGAACTCGACCATAAAGCCACACCATAGAGTTTATGACTGCCAGTAACAAGGAACATAAAATTCTATAAAGCTATTTCTATAACATCCCCTCTGAATTTTATGTTTGAAACAATCAGAACAACATACAGAAAACAAACTTATAACTAACTCCCATCAACTCATTTAAAACCCAACTTAATTCAACCCACCCAACTTAACTAAAAACTACAAACAAACTTTTGAATTAATTAATCTAAAAACCTTACATAACTAACTTACAGCAAAATTTCAAATTAATTCCCAAACAACCTTAACTCCTAATAAAACTTCAACTACAACACATAACTCTTCACATTACGGAATGTCCTTCACTTATCACTCACTAAGCATTGTTTTAATGTCAAGAACTTTGTTCTGTCCAGTGGTTTAGTTAAAATATCAGCCAAATTATTTTTAGTAGAACAATAATTAATTTCCAACAAATTTTTATCTATCTTCTCCTTAATAAAATGATATTTAACATCAATATGTTTGCTCCTTCTATTTAAAATTCCATTCTTAATCAATACAATAGCAGATTGATTGTCAACAAACAACTGTGTTCTCGGTAATTTATTAGTCAATTCGTAGATCAGAGACTGAATGTATAGTAGGTCTTTTATACATTCGGCTGCAGAAATGTATTCAGCCTCAGTACTCGAAAGAGCAGTGACTGACTGCTTGCGTGAACACCAATGTATAGGACCACCACCATAAAATACACACATCAAAAGTGTCTAGGGATCAACATATATTTTTGCAATAACTTTTCTCCTGATTGATATTAATTAAAATTTTCTTTAAGGATTCATCAAATAAAGTGTTTTCGTTTGTCACAGTAACGATTAACCAAGTCACCTTTGCATTAATAAAGAAATTTGCCATTTTCCTAATAAAGGGATTTTTGACATTTGAACCACTAACACAAAAGTTCGAAAAAAAGACTGAAATAACAGTTTTCTTTAAAATTTTATTGGGTAACTTAAACAATTAATAATCCGTGTTTCTACCGCGAACACTAACAACACAAGAACATCGGTTTGGCATACTCAAAATGAGTTCATCCAAATCACGCTGTGGAATGGCCGCCCATGTTCGTTGCAACAACAAAAAAAAGGTCTTCTTGCGACTGGATACCCTCCATATTCGGCAGAGCTCTTCTCTGTAGCATATCCCATGCATGCTCAATCGGATTCAAGTCTGGCGACTGAGCAGGCCAGGGCAGGACATTGATGTTAGCTGCGGCGAGAGTCTGTCTTACAACTCTTGCGGTGTGCGGTCGTGCATTATCATGCATTAACTGAAATAAGGGACCGATTTGCACTTGTAGAGGAACGATGACGTCTGATACAATCGTCTCAGCATAAATTTGAGCGTTGAGGTTGCCTCTGATCCAAATCAACTCAGTTCTTCCGCCGATCCAAATACCCGCCCATACCATGATGGTTCCACCACTATAAGGATGGACTTCCTGGCAGGATTTTAATCGCTGTTGGCGTCCAGGGGTTCTCCAGTGTCGTATACGTCTTGTATCCGGTCTCATACCAAAACGAGACTCATCAGAAAAGCACACGAAACGCCATTGTTCTTCTGCCCAATTTCTGTGTTCAAGAGCCCATTGATATCGAATCCTACGATTGTGCATTACTATAGGTGGTACCCGTAGCGGTCTTCGGGAATGAAGGTTCACTTCATGCAAGCGGTTTCTGACTGTTTGGTCGCTAATTAAGTTCCCTGAAGAGTGATGAAGCCTCACGGCTAACATCATGGCGGTTATTGTTGGAGCTCTTCGAGTTAAGATTTGAATGTATCGGTCTTGTCTCCGTGTGGTGCAGCGATACCGTCCTCCATGGCGCTCAGCCACGGTACCAGTGCTTCGGTAACGTGTCCAAAGTCGACTGATAACACTCTGACTTGTATTCAGAGCTAAAGCCACAGTACGTTGCCGGGAACCAGCTTCTATCATTCCCACGGCTCTGAGCATTTCTTCCCTGCTTAAATGACGTCGCCGCTCCATAATAACGTTGGTTTTAATCAGTAGTAGGGAAACAGTAGCACTAATAATGTCTTCAATGCGTTGTATGTTTTTATAGGGAAAATATTGACAGCTGATTTTCATCTTTTACTCGAATTTGATTCACAGTTCCTGATTCAAATTATGAAATGCACCAAAAAGGATCCATATAAATTTATAAAATCATAAATTTATTACAAAGCCACATCTCAATCTCAAGAAATCCGCATAAAAATGCTTGATCCCTAGACACTTTTGATGTGTGTATTACAAAGCCAGTCGTACTTTTCCTAGTATCAGGATCACCTGCGAAGTCTGCATCACAATATGCTTTTAAAATTAATTCATTTCCACGAACATACTGTATACCACTACTAATTGAGTTTTTAATGTACCTAAAAATATTCTTAATATTACTAAAATCATTCATATTCGGATTTTCCTGATGTCTACTGCAATAACCTACATGAAACGATAAATCCAATCTTGTTTTATTTACTAAATATAATAAAGAACCAATTAACTGACGATATTTATGTACATCATCAACTCCACCTTTCCCCTCTTGATGTACATCAACTAAAATATCAGGATGACTACTATCCTTTAAGTTTTCAAATTTAAACTTTTCCAAAATTTGTTTAATATAACTTTCTTGATAAATCTTAATATAATTTTGTTCAACTTTAACATCAAACCCTATAAACTTTTCAGTTTTATCAAATTTACGCATGTCAAATTCAGTTTCTAATTTATTAATAATTTTATTTAAATCAATTTCATTTTCACCAATTAAAATACCATCATCAACATAAATAGCCAAATAAATTCCTTTATCTTTATTCACAAACACACATGGATCAGATTTCAATTGAAACAAACCTAATTTCTTCAAAAATTCCGTCAATCTTTTATTCCACATAAGTGGTGCTTGTTTTAATCCATAAAGACTTTTCTTTAATTTACAAACTTTATTTTCTTTATCTTTAATGTCATATCCTAAAGGTATTTCCATAAAAATTTCTTCATCTAACTCTCCATATAAAAATGCTGTCTTCACATCAAATTGCTTTATTTTTAAACCTTTTTGTGCTGCAATAGCTAACAACAATCTAACACTAGTGGTATTAACCACGGGACTATATGTTTCTTTATAGTCAACATTATGCTTTTGAAGAAAACCTCTTGCCACTAATCTCGCCTTATATCTTCCACCAGGCTTTATTGTAAATATCCATTTATTTGAGATTATTTTTCTATTCTTTGCTTCACACCTGTTCACAATTTCCCAAGTTTTGTTTTTCTCTAATGAATCTTTCTCCTCCATCATTGCTTTACACCATAAATCTTTATCAAAACTGTTAAAAGCTTCTGTATACGTTAAAAATGATGTTTCTAAATCATAATCTTTCAGCCATGATGGCAATCTTCTCTCTCGATTTGGTAAAATTCTCCGTCCAACATTAATTGCTTCAACTGCATCCTCAAACTCATCACTAGTCTCAACTCCTGTATCATTTCTACCTTCCCCTCTCAAAACATTATTATCTTCAACATCAACTCCAACTCCACTATCTTCAACACTAACTCCAACATCTTCAACACTATCTTCAAAATTATCAAAATTATCTTCAACGTCTTCACCACTAACTTCAACATTATCAAAACTATCTTCAAACACCTCATTATCTTCAATATTTCCTTCACCACCAACAGCTCTATCACCACTTTCACTACGAAACACATCACCAACAATTACATCATTATTAACTTCATTATTAATATCACTACGAACATCACCATTATCTCCACTATTAAAACCATTATCACCAATATCGACACTCACCTCTTTAAATAAATTATCTAACTCACTCTGTATCACTTTACGATTACAAAATTTTAAATAATCCGCAACATCACTCTTATTATTATTAAACAATACATCTCTCGAATAAACAATTCTAAAATCAGAAGGATCCCATATCTTATAACCATTATTTGTAAACCCTACTAAAAGCCCTTTGCTACTCCTGGAGTCAAGTTTCTTTAATTGATAATTATTTTTATAATAAGCTAAAGATCCAAAAATATTTAAATGTTTTAAATTTGGTATTCTATTAAACCACATTTCAGCTGGTGTTTTATTATTAATTGTATTTGCACTCCTGTTAATTAAATAGGCAGATGTTAAAACAGCTTCACCCCATAAAACCCGTGGTAGCTGCATATCAAACAGTAATGCTCTAGTTCTTTCCATCAATGACCTATTTAATCGTTCAGCTTTACCATTTAGTTGTGGAGTGTAAGGAATTGTATAGTCAATATTAATTCCTTTACTATTGCAATACATTTTAAGTTGTTTACTATTGTATTCACCACCATTATCGCATCTAAATGTTTTTACTTTTGTTTGAAAATGATTTTCTGCCAAATTAATGTAATTTATTATTTTTGAAAATGCTTCGCTTTTATTTTTAATTAAAAATACTTTAATAAAATGTGTATAGTCGTCCAAAAAAGTTATGAAATATTTGTAACCATCCCATGTTTCAGTTTCGATAGGACCACAAATATCGCTATGTATAATTTCTAATGGTTTAAAAGCTTTTTGTCTAATAGTTTTGAATGGTTTTCGGCATAATTTGGCTTTCGTGCAGACTTCGCAGATGTCGGTTTCCTTTACCAGGCCTCTCTCAATTCCTCTAACAAGATCCTTAGTTTTGGCTATAGGTACATGACCTAATGCACGATGCCAAAACATAGAGTCCAAATAAAAAGAGTTTACTGACCTTGATATTACAACTGGCTTTGCATGAATACTTAGGTAGTACAAACCGTCCCGCTTTAGCTCAGCAGTCACTGATTCAGCCTCCGATCCATAAATATCACATCTATTTCTGAAAATTTTTAAAATATAATTATCATCTGTTAGTCTAGATACAGATATTAAGTTTTTCTTTAATTCAGGAACAAAAAGGACATCTCTCAATATAATATTGTGGGAATAGATGTTGCCCATGATGTTTACATAATAAATATTTCCATCAGCTGTCATGATCTTATAATTTGTTTTTCTTTTATCCTTAAGATAACTCTCAGAATTAACAATATGACTGCTGGTACCTGAGTCAATAATGAACTCAATATTTGCTTCTTCAGTTTCTATATTATTAGTAAAATTGTTACTCACGTTCTTCATGTTTAGACAATGTTTTGTGTAGTGCGAGCTGGTATTACAATGCATACAGTTGTATTTTTCCTTACAATCCGCATATCTGTGTCCACTTTTCAGACATTTGAAACAATTTTGTTGGATATTGTTCAGTCTGTTGTCACCACTCGATATTGGAGTTCTACAAAACCTCGCAATGTGTCCCTTCTTTCCGCATTTGTAACAAGTTTTAATATAAAAACTGGTTGCTTCTTGATTGTTTTCATTATTTTCTCTTGATGTTGTTGCTGTTATTTCATCATTTTTGTTGTTGTTCTTAATTCTCATTTCTAGACTTAATCTTGAAATTAAATTTATAAGTGTTTTATCAGTCAATGAGGTCGCCTCCCATGCTGTGCGGAAATAGCTCATGTTTTCCGGTATACTCGTCAAAATTTTAGTTATAATTTGCTTATCATCAAAACTGTAACCCAAACTTCTTATTTTTGTTGCTTTGTTTTCGATTTCGGTTATATCAGACATCAGATCATCTTTTACAAATTTATAATTATAAAACTCCTCCAATTGATGAGAAATTTGTACGTCCTTGTGTCCCAAAAAAATGTTACCAAATTTTTCAATTATTTCTTTGGTGGTTTTGCAGTTTATTGCATATGACATATATTTTTCGCTTATGGAACATAAAATTATTAATTTTGCCTTCGCATCTTTTTTTTCAAAATCTTTTATATTTTCTTCATCATCTAAAACTGAATTTAAATCTTTTGCTCTCAAAATTAGCATAAGCTTTACCTTCCAAAAAGAATATTCTGATTCGCTGGTTAATTTTGACAATTTGACGTATTCTTCTGCCATTTTAAATATTTCTCCTCACACTTTTCACAATTTCTGGCTTTTAGTTTCGAACTCCACTCTTATCTGCCATCCTGTCTAACTGCCTTCTGGTAGCAGAGCGCCCATACTCAACTGTGGAGGGCCCATAACCTCTTGAAATCTCGTAAAAGATATTTGTATTCACCTGATGGAATCCTTTTCCAATAAAATTACATGATTGTTGTCTTCAAAATATATTGATCTAAATAAACATTTATATAAATATAGTTGACTAGTAACACATTTAAATTTAATAAAGAAACCCCCTTTTAAAAATCCTCAATACATGTCTCTTGGTTTTTATTTTACTACTACTGTCTTTTCTTCAATAACAAATTCAACTTCAAATATATTTAAAAACCAACAGTCGAACTCGACCATAAAGCCACACCATAGAGTTTATGACTGCCAGTAACAAGGAACATAAAATTCTATAAAGCTATTTCTATAACAGGACAGCAAATAAACCAAGCCACCCGCTACCTAGGCACTCTAATTCGATTTTCTCAAAAACTAAAAAACCTACAATTATCAATTTTTTAAATTAGTTGTACCTGCAGAAAGTGCGTTTTATGGTGATTAAAATGAAATGAAACTCATTGCGTTTAATAAATATTTCAGTGTTTATTAAGGATTTTACAAAGAAGAGTCGTTTTCCAGTCGTGACAATCGTCAGTAATGATAAAGTGAAAAAAAAAAATTAAAGCCAAAAACAAAGATAAAATAAAAAAAAGGTTTTGATCAATATTCCGTATTCCCTCCCCTTGCTCGGATAACTGCCAGCATCGTTGTATTCATCGACCTTACGAACCTGACGATCAAATCTTGAGGAATTGTATTCCACTCCTTTTCGATTGCGATTCGCAGCTCTGGAAACCTTGTTGGAGCAGGTACCCGGACTCGAACCCAACGTTTCAGCTCATCCCATAAGTGTTCTATCGGATTCAAGTCCGGGCTTCGAGCTGGCCAGTCCATCGTACGAATGCTGACGTCTCGTAGATACTGGGTCACCACATGAGCAACATGAAGCCGTGCATTATCATGCATCAATTGCATATCCTGTCCGATATATCCTGCGTAAGGTACTCGTGCCACATGGTCTGCGAGGATTTCAGTAATGTAGCGATGAGAAGTCAGTCCACGTGTACGGCCCGTCGGTTCGATGAAAACTAACGCTGTATGTGCTGTGCTGTGTGAACACTGAGAATAACGTTCTCCAGGGCGACGATATACTTTCTGACGTCGATAACTTCCATGTAGGCTCACCCTGGTCTCATCAGTGAAGAGTACATGACTCCACTGCTCTAATGTCCAATCCCTATGCTCTCGAGCAAATTCAAGTCGTGCTCGACGGTGTGCTACCGTTAATGCTGGGCCTGTTGCAGCTCTTTTTGGGGTCTGGTTCCGTTCAGCAAGTCTCCTTCTGACCGTATCTGAACTTATGACCACTTGGCGTTCGTCACGCAGACTTTGTTGGATTTGAACTGCGTTGAGGTGGCGATTTCGCAGAACAGTAAGGTGGATATAACGATCATCTGCTGCTGATGTAGCCCTAGGTGTGCCCGTACCTGGACGGCGATCGAATGCCTTAGAACCTTCCTCGTCGAACTTTAGATTGTTTTCGGCATTACTTTAAAACAAAACCAATGTAAATATGATACATGTGCGCATAGGTTTGTGTGTGTGTGACTACACCGTGGTACACCGTTATTATTGTACCTATGTTAAACAAATGAATAAATGACTTATGACTTACATACACGTATACATCATCAAGATGACTCAAGAGCGAAACGTGTCAATTTTGACACTCTTAAATTTTTGCCATATTAAAACTTCAGAAAATAATTCGTGGACAGCTTTCGTTGGCCAAACTCTACCTACTTGTTCATTATTTTTCTACGGAGTACCTAGGTAATTTTAAAACTGCGAACTCCTAAGATAGAAGGAACTCATAGCGAAATAATAACAGCAGCTCGGGTCGATGTTCAAGTTACGCCGTGCTTGATTGGTCTGTGGATGTTTGACCACCTATTACATACCGAGTTTCCTCCGTGCATTTGTAACAAGTCCATTAACATAATTTCCCTACATTCACATCACAGATTAGATATAAGTAGCTTTGAACTTCTTTCCCGTACAGCACCGTCAGCAGTGAACACAGTGAAGGATTCCACTACAACATCTGGTATCAGGATCCGTATATTTCTTTTAGTACCTACCCAGTTTCAATATTTCTAATTCATTAACTTATGTGGACACAAATATAGAAACTGATTTTAATTTTGATAACACAAAAAATAAGTCAATAATTAGAAAACCAGAATTAGTCGGTCACTGGTTCAAAAGATAATAAGTGTTTATAGGTGGCCGATCTGGACAGTCTCCCCAGCTTGACCACATTTATATCTAGAAAACTAGAGCACCAAGCGAAGATCTGTTTTGATCCTCTCCTTTACTTGGAGTGCTATTTCTAGCTTTCTAGTACCACACCAACGCTAACAGTACCTAACCAATTATATTTATAAACAGTAGCAGTACATAGTGGCTATATTTTTCGTATCTAGTTCACTTTCTAAGTTTTACTAGGAAATAAGTTTTGCTATCTTATTATTATTGTCAACTAGCTGACCCACGCAACTTCGTCTGCGTCACATAAGAGGGAAAAAGCTACCTACTACTACCTACCTACCTACTACTACCTACCTACTACTACCTACCTACTACTACCTACCTACTACTACCTACCTACTACTACCTACCTACTACTACCTACCTACCTACTACCTACCTACTACTACCTACCTACCTACTACTACCTACCTACTACTACCTACCTACTACTACCTACCTACTACTACTTTTTTTATAAGAACCTTCTCCTGACAATAACAAACACAACAAAAAACGAATTAGCGAAATCGGTCCAGGCGTTGTTGAGTTATGCGCTTACCAACACATTTTGCGATTCATTTTTATATTATAGATAGAAAATTTAGCCTTTTTTACCATTAGTATCTTAGGGATCGAGGTCTGAAATAAAGAGTTATTTTTTTATTTTGTTTTGTTTTATTTCCCAAAGTTACCTTAAATATTACGAGTATATTTAAGGTAACTTCATTCCATGACATTTTTATCAATACATTTACAGTTCTATTTTAATTTAAAGTAAAGTATTCATTCATATCCAAGTAACATTAAGACTCATTATTGGGCATTTTTAATACTTATTAACATTAATTAATGATCACAAGTCACAACATTAATTATGTGAGTTCTTACATTAGGTTACATTGGTCATGCATGACCTATACCACTTTATTTTGAATTCCTTTCTTTGAGATTCTATGAGTATGGAGCTCTACTTCCAGACCACTGTGCGTCAGTTATTTTACGAGTACCCCAGGAATAGAAATATGTGTTGCTCTCAAGGGCTCTACATCAGCATCAGCATCTTGATATTTCTCGGTGTGATTCGCTGCTGTAAAAGAGTTACAATATATTAATAGTTGATCGCTGACTTTTCACACTGCCCGGCAAGAATTACGTCAAATATTAAGTAGTTATTATTGAGCTCTATATTCGTTATAGATGTCACCGTAAAATTGTCAAACGCGTTAGATTGTAATCTCTCTAGCGACATTGTAAACTATCGAAATAAAACACATTATATTCAACACACGCGGTGTGGAGGGAAGGAGGGGTTCCCCTTATCCAATGGTTTCATGAAAAGATAATGTATTATTCCTGAGAAACACCGATTAATTTATACAAACATTAAAACACTTTGTATTCCCCTAAAAAGCGTAGTCGTCAGAGCCCCGCTTCGCGGGGTATTTCATGGAGCCTAACTAACCTAAGGGAGGGGTGCCCCGAGTCTCGATTAGAACAGGCAGAAATACTTCCGTATATTCAGTTGACAATGAGAGTTTACAATATCGCTAGATAGATTACAGTCTAACGTGCTTGACAATTTTACGTCACACCATTTTAAAACCTGTACATATTCTGTACAAAACATACTTTGACACTGAGTGTTAATACTGCGTGGCCGCCTGTATGTCAAGACAAACCGACAAAGTGCAATCCACGTTGCGGTCCTGTTTACAGAGACCTTCGCCGATACACCTTTCTACCAAACTGCAAAGACCACGAACAAAATTTCGGCACATCATTACTCTAGGCTGTTTCTCAGACCGAGCAGTTGTAGTTACGGGAGTGGCAGCCGTTAACTTTTCATGCTGGTTTAACTCGCTGAAACTTTCAGAGGAAACCCCTTGATTCTCAACGTCTTCAATCTATAGCATATAATCATTAAGACGATGAGTATTATTGTGGCTCCTCTGACATATCGATCTTGGGTGGCTGTGCTGCTAAATATTTCACTTTTTTATTTAGTTCTGTCCCAACGACGCAACATTTGACCTGGAAGATTGTTCATTTGTTCTGACATAGTGTTGGAATGGTTGTAATAAAAAAATCTGAAAAAAAGAAATAAACATTTAAATACTGTGCATATTCTGTACAAAACCTTTATAATTGACACTGTCTTTTGTGGTACGTACCTTGTTTACATCCACGTTACGATACTGTTTCCACAGCTTTCGGCACATTGTTACACTAGGCTGTTTCTCAGACTGCGCAGTTGTCGTTACCCGAGTGGCAGCCGTTAACTCTTCATGCTGGTTGAACTCGGTGAAACTTTCAGAGGAAACCTATTGATTCTCATCGTCTTCAATCTATAGCACACAATCTTGAAGACAATGAGAATAAATGTGGCTCCTCTGACATATCGATCTTGGGTGGCTGCGCTGCTGGATATTTCACTTTTTTTATTTTGTTCTGTCCCAACGACGCAATATTTAACCTGGAAGATTGTTTATTTGTTCTGACATAGTGTTGGAATGGTTGTTATAACAAATTCTGAAAAATAAGGATTAAACATTAGAAAACTGTGCAGTTTCTGTACAAAACATACATAATTTACACTGTCTTTTGTGGTACAGTACAAACCTTGTTTACATCCACGTTACGGTACTGTTACCACAGCTTTCGGCACATTGTTACACCAGGCTGTATCTCAGACTGGGCAGTTGTAGTTACCGGGGTGGCAGCCGTTAACTCTTCATGCTGGTTGAACTCGTTGAAACTTTCAAAGGAAACCCATTTATTGTCATGGTCTTCAATCTATAGCATGTAATCTTGAAGACAGTGACAATAAATATGGCTCCTCTGACATCGATCTTGGGTGGCTGCGCTGCTGAATATTTTACTTTTTTATTTATTTCCGTCCCAACGATGCAACATTTGACCTGGAAGATTGTTTATTTATTCTGATATGATGTTGGAATGGATGTAATAACATATTCTGAAAAAAAAACATTTATTTGAAACTGTACGTATTCTGTACAAAACATACAAATTTGACACAGTCTTTTGTGGTACAAACCTTGTTTACATCCACGTTACGGTACTGTTACCACAGCTTTCGGTAAATTGTTACACCAGGCTGTATCTCAGACTGGGCAGTTGTAGTTACCGGGGTGGCAGCCGTTAACTCTTCATGCTGGTTGAACTCGTTGAAACTTTCAAAGGAAACCCATTTATTGTCATGGTCTTCAATCTATAGCATGTAATCTTGAAGACAGTGACAATAAATATGGCTCCTCTGACATATCGATCTTGGGTGGCTGCGCTGCTGAATATTTTACTTTTTTATTTATTTCCGTCCCAACGATGCAACATATGACCTGGAAGATTGTTTATTTATTCTGACATAATGTTGGAATGGATGTAATAACATATTCTGAAAATAAAAACATTTATTTTAAAGTGTACGTATTCTGTACAAAACATACTGACACTGTCTTTTGTGGTACAAACCTTGTTTACATCCACGTTACGATACTGTTACCACAGCTTTCGGCACATTATTACACTAGGCTGTTTCTCAGACTGGGCAGTTGTAGTTACCGGAGTGGCGGCCGTTAACTCTTCATGCTGGTTGAACTCGGTGAAACTTTCAAAGGAAACCCATTGATTCTCATCGTCTTCAATCTATAGCATATAATCTTGAAGACGATGAGAATAAATGTGGCTCCTCTGACATATCGATCTTGGGTGGCTGCGCTGCTAAAGATTTCACTTGTTTATTTAGTTCTGTCCCAACGACGCAATATTTGACCTGGAAGATTGTTCATTTGTTCTGACATAATGGTGGAATGGATGTAATAATATATTCTGAAAATAAAAAAAAAAACATTTTAAACTGTACGTATTCTGTACAAAACATACATATTTGACACATTTTTTTGTCTTTTGAGGTACAAACCTTGTTTACATCCACGATACGGTGGATGCCACAGCACACACACACCACAGCCACACACACACACACACACAGCCACACCACACAGCACACCACAGCTCCACAGCTTTCGGCACATTGTTACACTAGGCTGTTTCTCAGACTGGGCAGTTGTAGTTACCGGAGTGGCGGCCGTTAACTATTTATGCTGGTTGTTGAAACTTTCAGAGAAAGCCCTTTCATTATCATCGTCTTCAATAATAATAATATCGCTGGACATTACACACAGCACCATTTAGTGCCACACTAAGCAAGGCTTATGTCGTGGCCACCAGATAGTTGATAAACTAGGTACATATATACTTTTTGTTTGTAAATATGTATATACTTATTATACATATAACATCCATTACTCTGAAACAAATATCCATGCTCATTACACAAACATTTTCTCCTACCGGGATTCGAACCCAGGACCCTATGAACGTAAGGCAGCCCCACTACCACAACGGCATTCGGGTCGTTAATGCAATAGCAAATAAACTTGAAAGCGGTGAAAATAAATGTGGCCCCACTGACATAGTATCAATCTTGGGTGGCGGTGGGCGGTGGGCTCGCATCGCTACTAACGCGTGTTAGTCGCATTTGCAATGCGCTAAAATAGCGATACCAACGCGCTACCAACGCGCTACTGCATCGGGACGGTATCGATGCAAACGCGCGGCCATGTCGGACTACAACGGGGAGAGAACGGAGGGAGGGTGGCGCGTGATTGGAGAACCGAGCATCAATGCAACACAAAATCGCGTTTGCATCGCGACAGTATTGCGTTTGCATCGCGACTGAATCTGGGGCCATGGGCGAGGGCACACAACTAGCGACCGCTTCGCTACCGATGCGGGCGCGTGACAGCATCAGTACAAAAAGTCGCAGTGGGCGAAATGGAAAATGACCGTTGATCATCTATTTTGCTGCACTAGTGGTAGGTATACGAGCATTGAAGGCCACTGTCAAATGCAAGATGGACGCCGATGACCGCGCATTGCAATACGCATTTCACATTCAACTGTGCAGCGATTGGCAGACGATAGCGTATCGAGATTCCGATAGACGAGAAATGTGGAGCTAAACTTATGACACGGTGTTTGAATAATTTAAACCACGCATCACAATTTATTCAACACAAGGCAGTATGTGTGTCTCAACAATATTCTAAAATATGATGGTAAAAAGAAAGTGAGTCAGAATACTAAAATGTCAGTGTCCATAAGGCCGGGACTCCACCAAAGCGGAGATGTGTGCGGTGTGCTGTGTGCTGTGCGAGAAGAGATGTTTTTCAGCTCGCGGGACTCCACCAAAGCGGAGATGTGTGCGGTGTGCTGTGTGCTGTGCGAGAAGAGATGTTTTTCAGCTCGGGTGCGAGGCGTTGAGTGCTCAGTACGCATTCTGACACGAAAGGTAGACGATGTCGCTATTATTACAAAAAAAGTATCTTCTTTTACTTGAAGAAGAACTACAGTCTGAAGAAGCAGAATTGATAGCTTTATACTACCTAAACAAAAGAAAACATCGGTTTTGGAAAAGAAGTCACTTGTATTACCATACCAGTCATGGAGAATTTTTTACTCTGTTTAATGAGTTAGATGATGAAAGTTTTACCAAGTCCTACAGACTACCGAGGAATATATTCTATGAACTACATAACTTAATTAAACCGCATATATTTAAGCAAGATACTAACTACAGGAGATCTATCTGCACCCAAGAGCGGCTAGCAGTATGTTTGAAGTAAGTACCTACCTAATTATTTTTTTGTTAATGTGTGTTTGTGTTTATGTGTGTTATCTGCGTTTGAATGTGATCAGTCTTTTTTGAGTGTTTGTTTTTTTTTGTGTAAAAGGGCTAAGTGAGAAGTACTCAAAACGAGAATCAAGAAGTACGAGAATACATGAAAAATATTATGTAAACTGAGGTATGTAAGGATTACGAGAAATCGAGATCCGTTGTCTCTTTCTACCCCTCCGGGAGACTGGAGTGATGCATATTATGTAAAAACCAAATATATTTTTATATTATCTTATTTATTCATAAAGAAAACAAAAAAATCAACTGCCGTTCTGGGAGTAGCAAAAAAAACGTAAGGTTATATTAGAAACATAACGTACAAAAAAATTATAACAGTAAATCACATGAGACATATTGCTTTCTTTTCCATATAGTTACAAATTATCATATGTGTCTTCTTCGTTTCTGAATGCTTCTTCTATCTGTTCATCGGTCATGTGCGTATCTTCCAAGCTTGGAACAGGTGCCTGTGTCGAACTTGGACCCGGTGTTTGTGTTGAGCTAGGAACCGGTGCCTGTGTTGAGTTAGGACCACCGGCCTGTGTTGATGTAAGAACCGGTGCCTGTGTTGAGCTAGGACCCGGTGTCGAACTTGGACCCGGTGCTGAAGTGTAACCGGGGGAATACCAATTATTTTCATTTGTGTTATACCATGTGTTTTGTAGCTCAAGTTCTTCCAATTCTAAAAGAACATTGAAAATTTTACGTTTAGCCTGAAGCTGCATATATTGAGAAAGTTTTTTTACACTTTTTGATATCGACAGAAAAAAAGTGTCCATTTCGTCAAGGGTATTATTTTTCTCTATCAATGATTGTATTTCTAGTTTTTCTTGGCGTATTCTTTCACGGTTTGCATGGTGCTGTATAAGTAAATTACTTATTTCATCCGATTTTCTTGTTGCATTTCTGCATGTCGAGGCTGAGACGCTTGATGTCGGTGACGGCGAATGTTGTACAGATGGACGATCTTCTGGAGTGCTTCTTGTATGATTGCTTGATGTTTCAAAAAACTCATCGGTTACATTACTTTCCAATGAATTTGTTTCCTGTTCATTTATATTTGTTTGTGAGGTATAATTTGTAGTCCTGTTTCTATTCGTCATATATGGTATCAAAAATTCCATTACCTTCTCATATTTCCATTCACGAATTTGTTTACCACTCTGTCCACTTCTAGTGGCATTCTTCCTTTTTAATGCGTCCCGGTGGCTGTCTCTCAACTTTTTCCACTTAGATTTAGCCGTTTTTACTGAAATAAAAATAATTGAAATCATTATAAATATTAAATGTTGACATTGCCATAGTCAAAATATACTTACCGCATTATCACTCATGCAGAATTTATAACCATTATAAATATTTAAAAAATACCAGAGTTTCAAGGGAAACCAATTTATAAATAAAAATATCTGAAATCAAACATACAAAACGGATTGTATCTCTCGTACGTGGTCGCGGCAGACGGCGGCGTCGAAATTTGAAATGTTAATAAATAACGAGTGATAAATCCATTTTATTTGTTTGATTTCAATGTGTTGTGCTCGTGTGAATCTTAGACTTTTAATTGTTTATTTTCTATTATTTAAAAATGGCTATAACTTTTGAACGAGTGAAAATTCTGTAAATACATAATTTCAGTAATGCCTAATCTTTTATAGTTCCGGAAACAACACGACACTGATTAAGGTGGATAGATGATCGAGTTCTTTGCCATTTTGTCGCTAGATGGCGACACATCCACAGTTTCGAACATTTTCAATTTTTACACCTAACATAGATATTTTTAATAGACAACTTTATTAAATGCGAAACCTAGGGCATCAACTTGATTTTTTTAGATAATCACTGTGCTTGTTAACTAGTATCATGCAAAGATTTCATCAAAATAAAGATTAGCCGCTTGAATATGCTCTTTACACACACATGCAAAGTAAATAGTAGTAACTTTCGACACCACTAGATGTCGTTTTATTCAAACATGGTTGGAAAGGACCAAATTATATAAAACATGAATGTCCTTACATTATAGCAAACCAATTTTAATTTATTTACTACACGGAACAGAGAAAAACAGTGGAAGTGCAATGCACCAAAATTACTGTAGGAACCGCTGTCGCCAAACTCACACATATAAACCGATAATCATATATTGCACTACAAAAAAACAATTCGTGTGATTCGTTGTTCAAAGTTTAGTCAAAATTAGCCTACATCAAAGATTTGGAAATAAACCCTGACGTTCTACAAATAAAATTGATTTTGCTTTAGCGGCAAAACGTATTTACGATCTATAGTCACACTAGATTCGATTGACGAGTAAATTCCGCTACTCAACCATAGATGGCGGTATACTCAGTGAAGTTGCAATTATGAACTTAAACGCGTAAATCATATGGTTGACATTTGCGTGATCGGTCGGTTTCTGCTGCTACTCGGTCAAGGCCGAACCACGTAGCATATTAAATTTATTGATCGATATCGATGGATACCTCATACTTTCTTCAATTCGCAAAAATAAGAGTTGTTGGGAGTATATTTATTTATTTGGTACACAACCAGCTGTTCATTTAAATTATTAATAAATAGACAGGCAGACAGGTAAATTTAAAATTAATAAAAGTGCTGGTATGTATGCATGCATGCCTTTTACAAGTGTTCAAAGGAGACAATTTTTTATGGGCCCACCTGGCATTTATTATTCACACTACACCAAAAAAAGTAACCATTTTACAAACGTATGTAAATGAAATAATACATATCTGTTATAGGTATATACGAGTATATCCATTTTTCTTTGATGCTTGCGTCTTTGGGAAACCTAAAAGTATTTTAAATGAAGGTTAGAGGACCTGCTGATGTCTATTTAGTGATCAATGCCCTTGCATTGCACTGCAAGCACTGTCTTTTTAAATTTTCTCAATCATTAATAAATTATAATAATTACGTTACTCTTTAAAACATTGATTATACATATTTTTGCTTTAAAGCGTTTATGCAATCTATTAAGAATAAAGGCGACCTTATACTTGTATTATAATGTAAAACAAAATAAATAATTAATTTAAAAATTGTTTATTCCTTGTATCGATATCAATCTATAAGTTCAAAATTCGACTTGACCACATCACTACTTGAGTAGCGAAGTGCTTTCGAGAGTGTTCTATGGAATAGAATCAATCCAAAATAAACTTTATCTTAATGGTATAAGGTTGATTTTGCCCAACCGTTCTATTAAATATGAATAAATATTAACAAAATAAGATTTTCATTAGAAAACAATGAAAATTGTACTTACCGATAATTTTTCGAAATCGATTAGTATCTTTCCTGTAAGAATAATCACAGATATAATTAATGTGGCAACACCGAATCAGTGTCCAACCATAAAATGAACGATTCCCTTTAGAGTAGGTACATACCGGTATGTGATGTGATGACAATCAACGAGTGTTGCTAACGTTTGATTTTGTATTTCCTCTTCTAAATCTTATACTTTTTTAAAGTTTTAAGGGTAATTACTAAATATAATTCTACATCACCTTGAAAAGCATCCATTGTACATAAAAATAATACTTACCGTCAATAAAAAACACTTCACTTTTCCATAAAAACTCTTTCACGGACGTTTGAATGGTTCTCAGTAGTAGAGTCGCCAAATATGCTAAACCTGAATGGTGCTTACTACTCAGTTAGCCGTTCAGACGAGCGAAATTTGAACTACAGCTACCATTTTGAGAACGACATTTTGCTGACAGTTAAAAACCCCGAAACATAAATAAACGATGTACAGCAGTCTCTGATTTACAAGTTGTAGGATGTTCTGATATTTAAAAAAACTGACCAAAAATACTGCCCTACGTTTCCCCTTTTTCTTGGTAAACTTCTTAAATGGCAAGACCAATTTATCTTGACGCACTTTGTGTGCTAATAATATTAAAATTTGCAATAGTTATGAAAAACCAAAGTGGTTTGTCTGTGTACCTATTCACTTATCTTGCTGGTTTCACATGAATTAAATATGATTCAATATTTATTGAATCATATTTAGATGTAAGATGAAGATGAAAATGATGATGTAGATGTAATCTTTTTACTTACATACAGTAGAAAGATTTTTAAATCCTTAGGTACCTACTTTAAATTAAAAGTAGATAATACAATAATTACATTAGTATTGTATTTGTGTGAACCAAAGGCACGTCGCAGATATTTTTTTTCACTTTCTGGCATTCTCTCTCATCTCCAAATAAAAATCATTTTATCAATCATAAAATGTAAAATTAGCGGGCAAACCCGCGCGCTAGCGCAAACTTGCTATAAACACAATTTTGATTCGCAAGATGTCAAGACAATTATAACGCATGGGCTGACTGGAGGAATGGCACAGCGCCATCTATAAATAATAAATGTTTACCGAACGTAAACTCGTATTACAACAGTTACGAACTTTTTCTCGTGGTTCATTATATTTCTGTCAGATGGCGCGATTCAGTTCACTCACACATGTAAAGATTTTTCGTTTTTTATTGGGTCAAATTCTCCTAGAAATACTGTTTTTTTTATAAAAATTGGGCGATTTGCGACCATAATACATTATAAAGTACCATTATACTTGCTTTTATTCTGTAGAAACCGTTTATTTACGGAGATTACAGAGCTTGGAAAATGTATGGCGAGGTCTGTCTAGGCAATCACCGATATTATTTTGAAATGACCCTTCTATTCTAACTGAAACCACGACACAAATATAAATCTATATTATAATTATCACAGGTATTTGGCGACTGGTTCAAAATTTTCACAAATAGCTGAAAATTTTAGGATTGGAAAATCGACTGTTCCAAGAATTATAGAAGATGTCTGCGATGCCTTGTGGACAGTATTACAACCTTTGGTTATGCCAGAACTTAATGAAAATGATTGGAAAAAAATTTCAAAGCAATTTGAAGAAATCTGGCAATTCAAAAACTGCGTCGGGGCCATTGATGGCAAGCATGTGTACATGTTTGCACCCCCAAAATCTGGGTCCTCATATTACTGTTATAAACACAGGTTTTCAACTGTAATGATGTGCGTAGCCGACGCTACCCGAAGAATAATTATGGTAGATATAGGTTCAATGGGAAGGTTCAGCGATGGTGGTATTTTTGCTGATAGTATATTCGGAATTCGTTTGAGAGAAAACAGACTAAATCTACCACAGCCACAACCCTGGTACCAAAATGGAGAACCTGTACCGTTTGTTTTTATTGGAGACGAAGCATTCCCTTTGATGCCTAACTTAATGAGACCATATCCACGCGATAATTTAAATAACGAAAAACGAACATACAATTATAGACTTTCAAGAGCTCGTCGTATTGTGGAAGCTACATTTGATGTATTATCACGGAAATGGTACGTATACCGTAAAGAATTTGAATGTAAAATAGAAACAGTGGAAAAAGTGATATAAGCAACGTGTGTTCTACACAACTTTTTAATTGACAAGATGCCTGGCTATCTAGATAATAATGAAACGGGTTTGGCCACGACTATGTTTAACGACACAAACGTGGAAAATCTATTATCGAATGACAATATGGATGCCTATCAAGTTCGAGAAAAATTCTGTAGTTATTTCAACAACGAGGGCGCCGTTCCATGGCAAGACACTCGTATTACAATATTACTTGAACGAAATACTTAGTATAATAAATTGCACTTACCGTCAGATAATTGAGTTTCTTTCAAAACGTTCTCCCAAGCTGCATCTTTGACGTCAGTAAGTTTATAGGTATCTATTGATGTGTTCCATAGACATGGATATTTTTTTACTGATTCAATAAATTGTTCATCCATTACGTTTTATTTAAATTAACTAATTGTTTACGTTGAAAAATACAAACTGCACGAATTATTCACGATAAAAGCGTGTGCTCGCGTGCACGGTAGGTACTAGCAAGATGGCCGGCCGGCCGGCCGGCGCGCGCGCGGGATTCTGCGGGTTGCTAGCGGGCGAGAGGGGGGAGGGTGACATCGCTCACTGCACGCCGCTCACATCTCTCGTCTCCACTGCGCGTCGTCCGCGCACAGCTCACTCTCCGCTTCCATCGCGACATACAAATATTACACATCTCCGCACAGCGATCTCCACTGAAGCTGAGCGGAGAGGAGACGTGTCAATAACTCAATTCTATTGGTTGTTTAAAAAACATCTCCTCTCCGCTCGTCTCGTCTCCGCTTTGGTGGAGTCCCGGCCTAAAGGCGGAGGGCAGGCTTTTTTTCTAAAATCAGTTTTTTGGCCATTACTTTTTCCTATAGAAAATTTTTGAACCATATTTCATTTTTATCATTCTGAGTAAGAATACGGACAACTTTAAATTAAAACTTTTTTGATGCAACCCCTAAATTGGGGAGGGGGTTGAAATTTTTGCAAAAATAAAAATCACATCTCCGAAACAGTAAACATTTTGAGTGTCGCAAAAATATATATTTTTTTGAAAGCAAATTGTTTACTCTACAATTGTTACCTTTGAAAGCAATTAGTTTACTCTACAATTGTTACCTTTGAAGTTTAGCGATAAAACTTATAGTTTTCGAAATAAAAAATTATAACTAAAAAATGCAGAGCGTTTCCATGCTAAACTCTTATGAGAGGATTTAAAAAGGGTAAGCTTTCCATTACAGGACAACATTTTTTTTTTTTTTTTGTAGATTGTACACAGAAGTACCTACAACTCTTTAAAGAAATTTTCAATAGTCGGACGCATCTTCTCCGAAATCTACCTCCTCCTGCAGCTTGACGGAGGGATTTTTTTTAAACAGTTTTTTTATTTTCAGATATTGTTACTTCACTGTAATGGAGAATGAACACTGTCCCGTCGCGCGTCGCGTCGTACCGAAAAACATAGTTAATGTCATAACTTAAGTGATGGAAGGTTGCTACTTAGACATTAGCTTACGGACCGTTCCAAACAAAATGTCTCAGAAGAGCGTTATTGTTTTTTCTACAAATCGCAGTCCTCTGAGAGATAGGTAGGTGACGTGGACAGGATATTCCAAGCTAATTTAGGCAAAGACGGCCGATGTAAATTGTAGATCTAAACCGCCTCGTAAAATGTTATCTCATTAGTTGGTACCTATATTCCTACTTAGGGCACGCCACGATAGTGGCAATAAGTCCCCTCTTTATAGAGTGCCTGGAGAGGCGCCACGGCGTCCTCATCTTCTGCCAGACGCAGGTCCTCACCGGACAAGGATGTTTCGGGAGGTTCTTGCATCGACCCGGGCGTTTCCTCGCGCCCGGTTTCCACTGCGAGGATCGACCGGAGGACACGGTGGAAACACACAGTGGAGGTTTGCCCCGCGTGGGCGGAGCAACGCCATGTCCTCGTAGCGGCGATCGGCGGCGGCGACCTCTCGTATCCGGCCCTGAGGCCCTACTCCCTAACGTTTCGTCCATACGGACGGATCTATCCGTCTTTATCGCGCACGTCTGCAGACGAGTGCGTGTGAGAGACGCGGATAGATCCGTCCGAATGGACGAAACGTTAGGGAGTGGGGCCTCTGGTTCAATCCATGGTCCGGAGCGAGACGGAATGGGAAGACGTCACCTCCTTCTGCGAAGCAGTCATGCTAGCGAAGGAGGTGGCGGTACGCGAGAGGGAGAGAGCCTCCCGCCCCAGCCGCCGCGGGAGACGCACCGGGCGTCGGGGGCCACCGTAGACGCGGGCCTGTGGACGGTTAGCTATGGGCTAGCTATCCGTCTAATGACGACAGGCCGTGTCGACGTCGCGTTCGTGTTCCACGCACGCCTCAAAGAGATGTCAGTAAGTCAAGGGCCGAAGCATGCCTTGCTTGCATGGGTTGCGGGACTGTTCGAGAGAGATACCGTGGCCCCGGAACATAAAGCGCTATGAAGGACCATGGATGGGTTTTACTCAGTAAAAGTGACACTCTTTCCCGCTCCGCCCAGAGTGGGAGAAGTTATTTGACGATTTCCCACCCTAAAAAAAGGTATATTCCTACTTATATGTACCTATATCAATTGGAAACAACAAAATCGTCAACTTAGATCAAGACATTTGTTACTCAAACAGAAGATCCGACAGTGGGCTTTGAACGACGCGACGTATTTCGCCTAGTTTACACAAGATTTATAGAATTCGATTTAAAGGTTACTGAAACCGTCAATCGGGTTTCAATCATTTAAAGTTAAGCAGATAAATCTTTCACACCGTCTCAAATTAACACCGAAATTCACTCACAATAATTCACAGAAAACGATTTCATTTAAGTTTATGAAAAAAAATTGTCCATCGTTCGTCAAAGATTTAGATAGAAACACTTAGGTAATTGTGATTTGATTTGTGTGATGATACAATTAAGAAGCTTTGAGAGGATTTAGTAGTTGCCAATAAGGCGACCGACATTACGTCTCAACTCCGCGGTAGAGGTACAGGTGTACTGTAAGGTACTGTGGCGCTGGGTCTCTGCCGGTGCCCGCTGGTGTATCAAGGGCGGGGCGCGCCAGGTTGGTCGATGGATTCACGCATGCGCAATGAAGGGCGGACACGTTAAAACTTGATGCTCTTTGTCTCGAAGTTGCTGTTGCAGTTGCTATTCTGATGCAAGTGAGGAAACTTTATGTCGTAGCAGTAAGGGCGATTTGTGACGCAAGTTGCTACCTGGCATGGTATGGTTGACTGCACATGAAATAAGTTGTGCAAAAAGTTCAGTCTAATAAGGTGGTACTGGTATTGCAACAGCTATGTTGAATATGTCTCTGATAAACGGGCTTGACTGTGTAAGTATGATTCGTTAATAGAACTTATTGAATGAATTACCTTGGTACCTAAATCAAAGATCCAAGTCCAGGTACCTAAGTGCAGCTACTTGGGTTTCTCCTTAGCTATAATGTTATTACTAAATCGAGGGCTATATGTAGGTACGAGGCGCTAGCTTACGGCTAATAAATAACTCGAAAGTTTTAGTAGGTACTTACGTAGCTCCTACGACTTAAAAACTAATAATACATCATCAAGATTACTAATGCCCTCGGGTACCAAATGGAATTTTGCAATTTCTACAATACAAATAAAATAATAGAATGAAAAGTTAAAACATAAACAAAGCCCGAACGGATGGATGGCACAGAGCGCGCGGGACGCATGCGCGAGTTATTGATTCAAATGCATTACGCCGGCCGTACAGCTATGCAATTAGGTAGGTAGACAGACAATGGTAACCTAGGTGTCGCGAAAAATCTATAATTCTATTAAAATAAGTAGGTACCTATCCATAAATATCCCACACGGTTTGATAAAAAAAAATTGAGTTTCAGTTCTAAGTATGGGGAACCCCCAAAATTTATTCTTTTTTTCTATCGATCATTTTCAACCGACTTCCAAAAAGAGGACGTTCTCAATTCGTCTGTATTTTTTTTGTGTTTGTTACTTCAGAACTTTCGACTGGGTGAACCGATTTTGATGGTTCTTTTTTTGTTTGAAAACTGATGTTTCCCGTGTGGTCCCATTTTAATTTGCTGATGACCTGATGCTGATCTTCGGAGATATACAATGGAACTCTTCAAGAATACACAGCAAATCTGCAGTAGTATCGCTTTCGCACTGCAATCGCTTGTAGGTTCATTGTTTATACTATATCATGACGTAAAATCACGCCAGTATACTCTGAGGAGGTATGCAGATGTGTAAAATACACCCAGATTTCGAAAGTGTCTGTTAGCTCAGAACTTTCGACTGGGTGAACCGATTTTGATGGTTCTTTTTTACTTGAAAGCTGGTGCTTCCTGTGTCGTCTCATAATCATCAAATCAGTATCTGATGATGGGATTCTGGGGAAATAGAGATAATTCTTCACATTTTATAGTTTTAGGAAGTGTACTTTCTCGAAGAACTTTCCCATTTCAATTAGATGAAGATCTGCCCCCGTATTCACAAACGTTCGACTCGTTTTCGATTCGAAAACTCGTATATCTGTCTTCTTCTAGCATTACGAAAACGACCAAGATAGATACGACTTCCCGAATCGGAAGTGAGCCGAAGCGTTGTGAATACGGGGGCTGATGAGAAGAATTTCGGAGATATGCAACGGAACTCCTCAATAAATTATAGCAAACTAGCGACCCGCCCCGGCTTCGCACGGGTGCAATTCTGATACTCTGCGGCGAACCTCACGCTCTATTGAAGATTCTCTCTCTCTCTCAGCTCTATATCTATCCCTAAGCTGACTGAGTCGACCTTCACGTTCTGTTGACGATTCTTCATCTCTTTGTGAACGTACTCTTCTAGTGAACCACTAAAAAGTGAAAAATAAAAACGTTTTTACAAAAAATAAAACCGACTTCAGAGAAAACAAAAAAGTGAAAGTTTTCATTAGGCTGAGAGGTATTTCACGACGGCATTTAAAGCAAAGTCAAAGGCCCATGGGCGGCATAAAAACTCTAACCTTTGACTCTACCACGAGAAAAAAACCAAGAAGCTTTAAAATAAGTACGAATATTTTAGTTTGAGAGTGATTCTACTCTACGTTACAATTTATTACGTACTAGTTTACTAAAAACTTTTAAAAATTCTGAGCCGGGGTTACCATTACTACAGATAGAGTACAAAAGTAAATTGAATTGGGTCCTCGGCTTGACGGTAGAGGACGTTATTTTAAGTAGAAAGTATTAGTATATGTATTGCGAGGTTTTTTTAAATAGCAAAAGTCGACCGCCACTTTGTCACACCGGCCCATTAGGCATCTGGAACTTCGGGTATTTGTCCGTATGGCCAGCCCGGGCCTGAGGGTAGATGCAATGATGCTAGATTATTAGTGCATGCGAAGATTTTAGGGCACGCCACGATGGTGGCGGAAAGTCCCCTCTTTGAGGAGTGACTTGAGAGGCGCCACGACGTTCTCACCTTCCGCCTGACGCAGGTCCTCACCGGACACGGATGTTTCGGGAGGTTCCCGCAACGAATCGGGCGAGCGGAAACGCCCGGGTGTTTCCACTGCGAGGATCGACCGGAGGACACGGTGGAGGTCTGCCCTGCGTGAGCACCGCCATATCCTCGTAGTGGCTATCGGTGGCACCTCTCGCGTCCGGCCTTGGTTCAATCCATGGTCCGGAGCGAGATGGAATGGGAAGCCGCGAGAGGGATAGAGCCTCTCGCCCCAGCCGCCGCGGGGGCCACGTGGTGGCTACCGGCCACCATAGACGCGGGCTTCTGGACGGTTAGTTATGGGCTAGCTAGCCGTCCGTCCGTCTAATGACGATAGGCCGTGTCGACGGCGCTTTCGTGTTCCACGTGCGCCTCCAAAAGACATCAGCAAAGTGAAGGGGCCCGCAAGGGACGAAGCCTGCCGGGGTTGCGCGACTGTTCGAAAGTGATACCGTGGCCCCGGAACATAACACCGATTCTCAAGACTAGGTATGCATGACGTTCATGATCAGCGGTCAGTCGCGCATCATATTCTTCACTGGTCTCTAGAGACCTGGATGTAGATGCGTAAACACGCTGAGAACGCAGGCGTGCTTCGCGATCCGAAGAGGTTTCCATGGAGCGAGTTATAGCCTGATATTAACGAACAGCATCGAGTTTCTCCTGACGCTCTTCGGTATTCTTGGGAACTTATGATCAACAATATTTTAGCTCGTTTGGAAAATTGGGAAAGATTTGACCACTTTCTAGACATGGTTATAGTTTTATTGCGAAGACACCTGATCAATTAAAATCTAAGCGACTGCTCCCCTGCGTTACCGGGGTAGGCTACCGTGTCACGAAGATAAATGGAAAAGGAAATTAAACACTCAAATAACAACAAAAGCCCGAAGGCATTATTTATTCGAAAAAATAAATAGCAGGTTTGGGCAGTAGAGTCCAATTTTCAATGATATACCTACCATCGTCATCGAAAATCAGTCCTAAGCTGTTACCGCTTTCAACGCGTGGAGGTACTCCAAGCTTATGTTATTTTATAATTATACAGTGAATTTAGTGATAGTGTTACATCGGACCTACTAGAACATTCGAGAAAGAGATTACAGTGTGTGTACGTTAGAAGTTCGAGAGCATTCTATTATTATTAGTTTTAAAGTTAGGTAGGTAGAAACTCGCGACCTATTTATAAAAAGACATTAGAAATTCTACCGTACGCCTAGGGCATACGGTTCATATTTGTTTGTACAAGTAGCTAGTAATAATAATTACCTACTTATTCTTTTGTTAGTGTTTTTTATGACCCTCTAGAATATTCGTGGTTATTCTGGTGTGTCTGTTGGCGAGTATAAATACATCGCTCAGACCCGCGACAGGCAGTCTTGTTTTGGCTACACAACGAAGCGAATCGAAGTGAACTTGAAGAGCGATGTCTAAGCGAATAGTGAACAGTAGTGTACTTGTGATTAAGTTTAAATTGTTTTGTGATTAATAAAGTTATTGTGTTGTTTAAGCGGTAGTAATTAATTTATCTCATACCCAGCTCGTAACAATAGCTTTGTTTTCCACATCAGATGTTTCTGGTCTTCGTTTTTTATAAGTCAACAGGAAATGCCCATCAGACCGAACAACTTCTACTAAGACGTCATTCCCATGTGTTATGGTGTAGCTGGGCTCTTGGAGTTCTACAACAGGTGTTCCAGATCTAGAATTTTTATAAGTCAACAGAGAATGCTCAGGTAAAATCCAACCTTTTGGGTTGCGGGCCTGTTCGAAAGAGATACCGCGGCCCCGAAACATAAAGGGCGAGAAGGAAGAAGGAAGGAAGGATGGGTTTTAGTCAGTAAAAGTCTGACACTCCCTCCCGCTCCGCCCAGAGTGGGAGAATAAGTCATTTGATGATTTCCCACCTAACATCAGATTGAACAACTTTTGCTGAAACGGAAAAAAAAAACAAAATAAAAAACAGAAATCAACAAAATAAATAATCTAGTTGGTACCAAATACGATATCGACAATTATTCATTCTATCTCGTTCTACTATACATACTTTCTTTTTCTGCTCCTGCTGTAACTCCATAATCTCACAAAACGGTACTGCCAGCCGCGAAGTCACCTAGCGCGTCCATATGATTTTAGTTCTGAATTCTGACACCGGAGCACGCCTATTTGGCGCTATCTGTTGATTTCTTTGTTGACATGCTTTTGTTTTGCATATTTGAAATGTTTTTGACACTTCGTGTAAGATCTCGAAGAAGACCGGGAAAGCGGGAGGAAGAACCGGGTAGGAGACCGGGAAGAACGGGAAGAAGAACCGTGTAGGAGACCGGCAAGAACAGGAAGACCGGGAAGACCGGGAAGATCGGGAAAAACCGACAGAACGGGAAGAAGACCAGGAAGAACGGGAAGTCTGGGAAGACCGAGAAGAAAGGGAAAAAGACCGGGTAGACTAGGAAGAAGACCGGAAAGATCAAGAAGAAGACCGAGAAGAACAGGAATTAGAACGGCAAGACCGGGAAGTCCGGGACGAAGACCAGGGAGACCAGGAAGACCAGGAAGAACGGGGAGACCGAGAATGTCCTGTACTATTATACAATACAAAAATACAAAATGGTTTATTGTGCTAATGAGATATAACATTACATGAAAATGTGTTTGGAGCCTCCATTTAGGCAAACAATGCCTGTATTAGAAGGCTCCGCTCTTTCAACATCGTTGAAGTACACTGAAACTAACTATGTACTAAATATACTAAACTAACACCAGTTGATGTAATAGTGTACCTTAAGGGTAAATATGCAATGTAGTACATTTTTCCGTATTTATATTTTGCCAATAAAAACTAATCTTAAGAAAGGGAAAAAAAAATGTACGTATAAAAATTAAAATTAAAAAAAAATATTAAAAATATTTAAGTAAAGTTTGCAATTTAAATTATTAACAGTAAAAGTAAGTGAAATAAAACTGTACTATTTACTTGTGAACGTCCTATACTATCAACTTACACTGCTGCAAAAGGTCTCCCCTGCTGCTGTTATTGGTGAACGAATGAACAACTACAATGCAAAACTTGATCCCCTTTTTCCTTTTGTCCTTACAACCATAAGCCTAGATAACAAAGGATAGCATCCAGATAGGGCTATTTTCATAAGTGTCGGCCAAGCAAAATAAACTTACTATTTGGATAAAGCATAACATAGGTAATAGACATTTTTCATTATTACGCCTAAGTCGTAACTCAATTCACCGAAAAGTTATTCAACCACAAAATATCACCCAGATTGGGGTATTTTTTTTGCCGGCCAACTAAAATAAACGCAATATTTAAATAGAGCTTATGGATAGAAACATGTTTTATTATGCTACTCAAGTTTTAAATAAGTAATAATGATTACTATAATAAAAAACGCTACTGGTCGATGATAAAAAAAGATCTGCCAATCTCCTTCAAGCTCAAACTCATTGATGTGTTTATCCTACCCATCCTGACCTACGGTGCCCAGACCTAGTCACTCAATTTATTGCAAAAATACCGCCTTGGGGTCTACCAAAAAGTGACGGAGCATTCTGGGTTTAAAGAGAAAATAAAATACGGAACACAAAGGTGCACTTAAAAACAGGAAATAAAGATGTGGGCAAAAACACTCAAAAATGGGATTGGGTAGGTCACGTGGGCCGCAAGCACAACAACCGCTGGGCAAAGGTCTCAACACGATGAGTTTCTGAGGATAGACGGCGCTGCCGGGGCCGGCCTAGAAATAGGTGACGTGATGATCCGAACGTGCATCACGAAGGCAATGTTTCAAGGTGGCGCAAGAGAAGAGCACCTGGAAGGCTTTTACCCAGCAGTTGGACATTCAAGGTTACTGAAAAATATGTAAAATCTATACGATTAAATGCCTATCACGTTCAGATCATCAGCCTGAAGATAACGACGCCGCCAAGGCCAGTCTAAAAAGAGGTGACTCGTTACTCGAATATTACTACAACAATCTGGGTGACCTCAGATATTTTGTGGTTGAATAACTTCTCGGTGAATTGAGTTACGACTTATGCGTAACAATAAAAAATGTTTATTATGTTATGTTCTATCGAAATAAAAAGTTGATTTTGGTTGGCAAAATATCCCCAAAATGTATGGAGGCCGGGTGATCTCCTTTTGTACTTTTTATGTCGCAAAAATTAAGGATTTTCCATACACAATTTCATCCACCTTTTTAAGCTTTTGGGGTGGAATTATCAAAAATGCTGAAATAAGTATTAAATTAATTTTCAATTGTCAGCCTAAACACAAAACATGAACAAAACATGAAGATCCTAACTTTAAAACTGACGGACTTTCATACAAACTTCCATCCCCTATTTAACCCCTTTAGAGGTGGAGTTCCCAAAAATCCTTTCTTAGTGGAAATTTACAGAGAACATACCCTCCAAGTTTCATGTCTCTAGGACCAGCAGTTTGGGCTGTGCGTTGATATATCACCCAGTCAGTCAGTCAGTCGGTCAGTTTACCATTTTATATTATGTCACCGTAAAATTGTCAAACACGTTATATTGTAATCTCTCTAGCAATATTGTAAACTCTCGAAATATTGTCAAACGAACACACCGGTAGTCAACTCACGCGGTGTGGTATGGTAGTCAACTAACCTAACCTTAAAACACTTTAATTCTCCTTAAAGCGTAGTCGACGGAGCCCCGCTTCGCGGAGCCCCTATTTCCGATTGCATGGTTTAAAGGAACCTAACTAACCTAACGGGGGGTGCCCCAAGTCCCGATTATGGAGGCAGAGATACTCCCGTATGTTCAGTTGACCATATTTGTAGAGTGTTTGACAATTTTGCGGTGACATATATATGGAAGATAGATAGAAGAAGAAGAAAGATAGATAGATAGAAGATTACAGAATATCTATGTTCCCAAATATATCATTTGAAAGGACAACGATATAAAAACGATACCTATCGTAAATATTCGTATGCAATTTATGTTCCAGATTCAATACTGACCAGCGGGTCATAATAAAATTCAATACAATATTAATGCCCTGCTAGACCTCAGGTCGTAAATGACTTAAGTACTTTAGGTTAGGTTTGCATGACATATAATTTGAAATTATCGAGCAGGTGGTGTGGAAAAATTATTTAAACTAAGTGAGTTAATTATACTCTTAACAACAAAGTGAGATACAAATACAATTCAAATCAAGTATAGACAGTTAGTTAGGACCGGGAATGCGGGACTGTTCGCGGGGTTGCGGGAATGTTCGAAAGAGATACCGCGGCCCCAAAACATAAAGGGCAAGGAAGGAACATGGATGGGTTTTAGTCCGTAAAAGTCTGACACTCACTCCCGCTCCGCCCAGAGTGGGAGAAGTTATTTGATGATTTCCCATACTAACAAAAAAAGGCTAGTTAGGATGGACTTTATTTGCCGCTTAACTTTAATCCAATATTGAAATACACATAAGTCGTTCTTTTCTTTAATCCTGGATCATTTCGAGATAACCTATGATTGAAATACCGGCCCTAAATCAAATCAATAAGTAATGGAATAAAAACAATAGAATATTGACTAAATCTAATAATAAGTTATTAGATTTAGAAAATATGTAAATTGCATACAGTATAATTTAAAATAAGTATAAGTATAAAGCTGGTTACACTTTAACCGAACTTTGTTAACCGCCGCCATCGCCACCGTCGTCGTCGGGAGCGGTCGCTTTGCGAGCTGCGCTTGACCATTTGTCTGTCACAAATTAAAAAAAAAAATTGTACAAATTTTTATTTAAAATTTGATTGCAAAGTTTACAAAATATGTTGCATTTCAAAATCAAAATCATCAAAGCATTTACTTCAAGTAGGTCAGTTCCAGGCACTTTTGAGTTGTCGAAACAAAATTGAACTTTTGATGTAGCTACAGTCCCAGTCACAAGCCATAAAAACCGTGAAAGTACTGTAGTTGCCCATTCCCTAGCGTAGATCATTTATATAATATTTAGGTTCAACTATACAATAAAGACGGGTGAAGTACTGCTCTCCTAGATAGGCTAATATTAGCCTGTGTTAAGGAGAGACAGTGCCGGTCCTCTGAAATAATATTATATCGTGTTTAAAGTTTAAAACCGCATCTGGACATAAGTGTAGTTACTATACAATAGTTTTCACAAAAATAAATTAATTTCAGTACAACCACCTATGTAAATAACAATTTACAGCAACAATAAATAAATAAATAAATATCACTGGACATTAACACACAGCGCCACCTAGTGCCACACTGAGTAAAGCTTGTGTGGTGGACACTAGATAGTTGGTATACTACATACAGGGTGATTGGAAGATGGGTGCAAAGCTTTAAGGCGAAGATAGTACAGACAATTTAGAACCATTTAAGCCATGGTTGTCTTAGACGAAGTCTTACCAAATATTTTTAACCAAATTTTTAAGTTTTTTTTCGGAAATTCTCAAAATTTAATGTAAACTGCATAAGTATGGCCAAATTGAATGATAAATGAATTCATTTTTTATTTATTTAATTAAAGTAATGTGTAAGCAATCAAGCAAAACATGTTTTAGGCTTCTGTGTCATTAGACATTTTTTTTACAGACATTTAAAGATCAGAAAAAATAAAAAAATTGTACAATACGTCTTTTAAACCTTATTCAAAAAAAAAACGGAGGGTGCTTTTTTTGTTCAAACCTTTTTGAAGACATGCTTGATAATCGCTCTTTCTTTTGAGGTATCATTTATGCGGATATCTTACAAATTATTGAAATTAGGGCCTACAAACCAATTTGAGGGAGAATTTTTTTTATTTTAGGCAGACTAATTAAAACAACATTTGAATTAAAATTATTTATTTTTCATGTTCAAAATGACGGCCGTGATTCCTAATACAAGCACGGCCCCGTCTTCTAACTTCTGTAGTCGTTATTTTCAACATCATCTCCTGCTTCATTGTCTCAAACGCTGAATTTATTCTTTGTATCAATTCTTCTCTAGTGTTAATTTCTTTGTTGTTATACACCAGTTCCTTGGCCCGGCCCCACACGAAAAAGTCCAACGGGGTCAGATCTGGGGAGCGAGCGGGCCAAGGGATGGGTCCATCCCTGCCGATCCAGCTATCAGGAAAGCAATTGTTGAGGTGTTCCCTTACATTTAAAGTCCAATGCGCTGGACAGCCGTCTTGCTGAAAGATGACTGTTCGGTCTCTTTCGAAGATCGGGACACCTGATTCCTCTACCAGCAGTGGTAAATCAATTTGCAGAAATTGCAAATAATTTTCGCCATTCAATGGATCAGGCAAAAAGTGGGGCCCAATCAATGTTCTGCCAATTATTCCAGCCCATACATTCACAGAGAATTTCATCTGAAATGACACCTGCTTCTTAAAATGTGGATTGTTGTCTACGTCGGCCCATTCATGGATGTTGTGAAAGTTTGTAATACCTTCCCTTGAAAATTTACTTTCATCCGTCCACAAGATTGATTTCAGAAACCACGCATCTTCGATGTCTCTGTTGAGGAGGAAACGGCAGAACTGAATTCTTCTTTGAGGATCTTGCTCTACTAGACCTTGCACACTCCTGCCATGGAACGGATACTTATCATTTTGGTGCATTGTATGCCACACCTTCCATTGAGAAATGTTTAAATTTCGAGCTACTGCTCTAGTACTGGTAGTAGGATCCGCTTGAAATGCTGCTAAAATGTCTTCGTCGACGGCAGTTTCGTGTCTGCCCGGGTTGACTCCAGGTTCCACGCGGTGAAACCCATCTTGGGCAAGACGACGAAACGTGTTGTAAAACACTCGGACATTCGGTATCCTGCGATTCGGATAGCGCTCCATTGCCGTCTGCTCTACCGTACATAAATACGATATCCGCATATTCTTGATTGGAAAAAGTAGCCATAGTCACTTAACAATTAAGAAAAACGGCGTAGGAGCGCACTAAACGTCAACTCAACACAATTAAGTCAAAAATCAACACGTGCAGGAGCGCGAGGCTACGACTGGACACGGTGAAACAAAAAAGTTCAAAACTAACGCAAACAACACGTGCAGGAACGCAAAGGGCTACAACTGAACACGGTAAATTGTGAATCAACACGACAACGTCCACTCACAAGGGCAGTAGTTTGACTAATAAGTAAAAGATGTAACGGCTTCATCACAGACCGACTGACCCTGACTAAAGAAAAACGACTTTGTTGCCTCAGTAACTAAGACCATTTTGCTGTAAAAACCAACTCTTTATCGCTTTTTGCTATTCATTGGGCGTTCTACCTGGAAATGCCGTCGCACCGCGCTCGGTGGCCATTGTTTAGAGAATCCCCTCAATGGGTTCCCCTCAATTGGTTCCTGCATGTGCCAAAAATTCTTAGAATTGAACAATGTTATCATTTCGAGCACATAAAGTATTCTTTTAAGCAAAAATTTTGTGTTTTGTTAGACTGACTAAAATTTAAAATTTCTCCCTCGATTTGGTTTATAGGTCCTAATTTCAATAATTTGTAAGATATCCGCATAAATGATACCTCAAAAGAAAGAGCGATTATCAAGCATGTCTTCAAAAAGGTTTGAACAAAAAAAGCACCCTCCGTTTTTTTTTAAATAAGGTTTAAAAGACGTATTGTACAAATTTTTTATTTTTTCTGAGTTTTAAATATCTGTAAAAAAAATGTCTAATGACACAGAAGCCTAAAACATGTTTTGCTTGGTTGCTTACACATTACTTTAATTAAATAAATAAAAAATGAATTCATTTATCATTCAATTTGGCCATAATTATGCAGTTTACATTAAATTTTGAGAATTTCCGAAAAAAAACTTAAAAATTTGTTTAAAAAAATTTGGTAAGACTTCGTCTAAGACAACCATGGCTTAAATGGTCCTAAATTGTCTATACTATCTTCACCTTAAAGCTTTGCACCCATCTTCCAATCACCCTGTATATACTTTTTTGTTTGTAAATACATTCTTATTATACATTTAAACATCCATGACTCGGAAACAAATGTCCGTGCTCATCACACAAACATTTGCTCCTACTGGGATTCGAAGCCAGGACCCTAAGAACGTAAGGCAGCGTCACTACCACTACGCCAATCAGCTCGTCAATACATATACTAAGTGATAAATGACAATAAATTCAACCAAAATTAAAACTAAAATCATAATCATTATCATATATACAATCAATATCAAAATTAAGATCAAACCATAAATATAAACAATATTAAAACTAAAATAAATATGAAAATCAAAGGAGAATGACCAAAAATGTATGGGCTCTGGTCCAAAAAAAAACTGCTGCCCCCAGGGTTGACTCCATTGTGGGTTAACTTATAATTTTGGACTTACTATGTGTGCCAATGTGCATCAAATTCTAACCCACAGTTACAGACTAATTCAACAATTTTGAATGTGCAAGTGAATGTGCTACTTCTTTTCAAGTTCACGTTTCAGCTAATATCTATGATTCCGTGGGACAGATTTTTTCAGTTCCATAGAAGAAAATTAAGCTTTTGAACCAGTCTTTCATATGAGCTATCTAGTAAATCTGGGGGCAAATCTTTTCTTTTTTTTTTCAAATTTTGGTCCACTTTGGTCATTCTCCTTTAAAATTTATATTATTTATTATTGTTGATAAAAAATATACTTATCTAGAGTATGTGGGTATACATGTGTGTGTATGTATTGTAGGTGCATTGTGTTAAGTGTTTATGTGAGTGTGTATAATTATGTGTGTTTTAATATGATTATTTTGTGAAGAATAATTCAGTGTCATCATAATTGAAGTCCACAAGGAGTTTCCGTACAGTTTTTATACAATTGTAGAATGGGAGTTTAAAGATTGGGCATTTTGCATTAATTTTATAATAGAGAGATGGAGCAAGATACACAGAGAATCGTTTTACGGCAGAAGTACGTGGAGCAGGAATAGTGCAGATTCTGTCTTTCCGACGTTTAGAGATATATCTATAAGGTGTTCTAGGACTATTTATGTAAAATATACTGTTGTCGAACATTTAAAACATTCCCGGATTTATGAAGTTCGGTCGTTGGAAAAAACATAGGTGGTAACTTTGAGTATGGCTCTATGAGCGATTTCCAAAGGGTTCAACAGTGTCTTTGCAGCTCCGCCCAGCAGGAAATGCAATAGGTCACTAGTGATTGGCAAAGAGCGCAGTATTCATTACAAATAACTGAAGTGTGTGCTACATGTCGCAGTATTTTAAATATGTAAATTGATTTACAAATTTTGGTATTACGTTTGTATGAAAAACGCATGCTCCGCAGGCCTCTTAAGTATACATACAGGGTGTATTTCAGCTCATCACAAAGCCGTTAACCAAGCATTCTGTATATAAGTTTCGTAAGCGGCCGAATAGGGTGTTAAAGTGTGATTTGAAATTTAAGTGTGTCGGTCAATGAAGATACCAAGATATTTTATTTGTTCTATCGGAGTAAAAGATGGGCACTGGCAATCCTGGCCCCTTATTCACAACCATTCGACTCGCTTCCGAACCGAATCGAACGTCTTAGATGTCGAAGATGTCATCCAAACGCTATTCACAAATCCGCAATCGAATAATTTTGACAGTTTAATTCGACAAGAAGACTCGAATCTTTCCGACAGCTGTTTGCTGTCGGGAGTCATATCGAACAAAATTTAAACGAAGAAATAAACCATATTTCCAGATTATTTCAGTAAAATAAAAAATATCAAACTTTTTAAACACTGCCTGAAGTAAGTAAATTAAGTTTAATTATAGTCCGGTGTTGTTTGTGAGTTATTAGTTGTTTTATTGACCGTATTTCATTGATGGATCCGCATTTACATAAATTCAATGTGTTTACAAAAATGTGTAATTCGTTCTAGATTTTAGTTAACAAGAAAGAATTGTATACCACTGATATTAAACACTTTTTCAGTCATTTTTCCTTTTAAGAAAAAATAAAATTTGACTTAAAAAAAAACACCGTTTCCGCTTTGCCAGTTTGACGGACGGCTTTTCGACGACGATTCGAAATAAAGTTTTATTTGAAAATTTATATTATTTTATTTCAATAAAATCATTTTGTTTCGTTTGCTGTCTATTAAGTAACTACCTGTATATTTACTTATATAAACAGAACGAAATATCCAAATAAACCAATTTTATTAACTACTTTTCATTTTCTACCACGATCATCTATTTACTACCATTTTATAGCGATCCCCATAAGCACAATCTCAATCGGATAGAAAAAAACGCATCCGTTCGGATCTGTGAATAGCGTTTTGACAGGTCTTCGGTTCGGAAATGAGATAGTCGAATACGATTCCTTACCGACACGGAAACGTATCGAATGGTTGTGAATAAGGGGCCTGCTGCGACATACAACTACTCGAGTGAGATTTTAGAGACATAGAGAAAGGAGATCACCCAGCCTCCATACTGGGAATTTGAATTTATTGAGAAGGTAATAAAATTTGTTTTAGTGGTATTCAGGGTCAAGGAGTGTGTGTAAAGCCATTTTAGTGTGGTGTTAAATCCTTTTTGTGCAATCGACTGCAGTTCCGACCATGAGTTAGCGGTGAAAGTTATTGCTGTGTCATCTGCATTACAAACTATGTATTTGCGCATTTGGTATAATATCTAGTGAATATAAGGAACAAAGTGGGCCCCAAAATACTTTCCTGCGGCACACCGTATTCAATAGCAACTATATCGCTATGGTAATTATCCATGGTCACAAATTGAGACCGGTTTGTTAGGTAGGTTTTAAATAAATTAAGTGGTAGGACCCTTACACCTAAACATTCTAGCTTGAGTAAAAAGGTCGGAATGGGCACACCATCAAAGGCCCTTGTGAGGTCTAAGAAAATGGTCAATGCCTTTTACTATTGTCTAAATTCTTCACTACGTTATCAATTTGTGTATTGCGTCAGTTGTGGATTTGTTTTTACGAAAGCCAAATTGTTGTGTTAACAAAATATTATAATGCTCAAGATAGTGAATGAGTCTTTACGTTCGAGTATATTTGATAAAGTACTAAGTACCGCTATGGGGCGGTAGTTATTTACGAAGCACCCATCGCCGCTCTTGAGAATGGGATGAATGGCTGCCTTTTTTAATGAAGTAGGAAACATGGCTAAATCAAAGCAAAGGTTGAAAATGTGGCATAGTAAAGGTGCGAGGCACGTGGCGTTACGCTTTAAGAGCAGGGTGGAGATACCATCCCAGCCGGTAGCCGCATTTGTACGTAGCATATTTATGGTTGATATAATTTCGTCAGGATCTGTGTTTCAACACAAATGATTTTTTGAAGTTAGATGTGTGGGGAAGTGAAGAGCGGGTAAATGATTGTTTCTTATTTATACTATCTGCAAGATTATTTTATTAAAGAATCTATACTAATACTAGCTGTTGCCCGCGACTTCGTTCGCGTGAAAATATTGATGGGTCATGTGTCAGACTGCATCGTTGTTTGAGTTGTCGCAAGCGCTACTGAGCATGAGGTCCTGGGTTCGATTTGCGGGACGGGCAAAGTGTTATTGTATTATTTGTGCCCGGTTGATGGGATTAAGCTAAATGTGCGAAATGTGGGTGTAGGATAAGATACACCTCTACCTAACAGTGGCGCTGGGTGAAAATAGTGTCAGGGGCAGCCGCAGAAAAAAAAGGAAAACTGTTTTTTTTGATTCTGTTAACTTTTTTCCCGTGTTAATTTTGACCTCATTTTCACTATCAGCGACACCAAAAACCACGGAAACGACACCCATAATTAAAAATCCAAAAACTTTCGTCGGCGCCATTTTTTATTTCATCTTCATTCATCAAAAGTAAGATCAGAAATGCATAAGAGAAAAAAACACAGAACTACAAAAAAAAAAAAAAACTTAGTTGGTATCAAATACGATATCGACAATTACTCATTCTATCTCGTTCTACTATACATAATTTATTTATTTATTTATTTTATTTATTTATTTAAACATATTGAGTGCACGCAGCGCGCGCGTCAGCGGCGCGTGCAGCAGCAAGTTGGTACGAGCGGGCGGCACCCACAGGAGCGGCGGCTGCCATACTTTCTTTTTCTGCTCCTGCCGTAAGGCCATAATCTTCGGCTTACCTAGGTCCCTACAAAACGGTAAGTACTGCCAGCCGCGAAGTCACGTGTGCTATTTACTTGTGTACGGCCTATACTATTAACTTGCACTGCTGCAAAAGGTATCTCCTGCTGCTGTTATTCTTGAACAAATGAACAACTACAATGCAAAACTTCATTCCCCCTTTTACCTCTATGTGGGTTGAAATTAAAAAAAAACTAACGACTTACTAACTTTGATACTTTTTGGTGACCAAAAATAAAAACTTTAATTAAAAACAAAATGTTGCTCTTTTTTCACCCCTCAAGGGTTGAAATTCTAATAAAGCCGTTGCGTCAGCTTCCAATCATAAGCCCAGATAACAAATTCTGTACTTTTAACGTCGAAAATTAAGGTTTTTTCACATACAATTTCATCCCCTTTATAAGCCTTCGGGGTGGAGTAATCAAAAACGCTAAAACACGCATAAATTAATTTTCAATCGTCAGCTTAAACACAAAATTAGAAGATCCTAACTTTAAAACTGACGGACTTTCATATAAGCTTCCATCCCCTATTTTATCCCCTTGGGGGTAGAATTGATCAAAATCCTTTCTTAGCGGATGCCTACGTCATAACATCTACCTGCATGCCAAATTTCAGCCCGATCTGTCCAGTGGTTCGGGCTGTGCGTTGATAGATCACTATGTCAGTCAGTCAGTCAGTCACCTTTGAATTATATATATTTAGATTATAATGCAGAAGAGTTTGTTTGTTTGTTTGTTGGTTAAACGCACTAATCTCAGGAACTACCGGCTCGAATTGAAAAATTCTTTTTGCGTTGGATAGTACATTTAACGAGAAAAGCTATAGGCTATATATCATCACGCTATGACCAATAGGAGCGGAGCAGCAATAAAAAAAGTTACACAATCGGGGGAAATTGTATTCCCTTTGTGAGCTTCTTATCTCTTATGCGACGCAGACGTAGTTGCGTGGTCCAGCTAGTAATGCATAAACACTTGCACGAATGGACACTTGCGCGACTTAATGGCCACTGAGGTTCACTCTGTAGAAACAACATCACGCCTGTTATTACGTGAAGGTGGATTTTTATATGGGTGTCGTTTTTATGGTTTTCGGGGTTGTTGATACGAAAACGAGTTCAGATTGAAAATCCAAGATGGCGTCCAGCTTTTTTTTTTGTCCATCATGGGTGTCCTTTTCATAGTTTTCAGGGTCACTTCCTCGGCGCCATCTTGGATTTTGATTTTGTCCTCATTTTCGTTATCAGCGACCCTAAAAACCATGAAAACGACACCCATGACGGAAAAAGCAAAAATTTTCTTTGGCGCCAATTTCGATATTTTATTTGATCTCATTTTCGTAATAAGCGACCTCGAATACCATAAAACGACACTTGTGACAGAAAACAAAAAAAAACACTTTTAAGTATTAATAGGCGTGATGTTTTGTTTACTCTACAGGGTATACCTTAGTGGCCATAAAGGTGAGCAAAACTCCAGTAGCGCAAGTGTCCATTCGCGCAAAAGTCCATTAGCACTGCATTATATGCGCGCATATAATGTCTTTTCGCGTAGGTGGGTGCCCACAAAGTGTCCTTCGCGCTAAAGTCCCAGATCCTAATTTTAAGATGCACAATAATTTATTTACTATTTTAATTGACGTTTCAGTAAGTTAGAATATTGTTAAAAACGAAAATATATACAATAGTAAAAACAACTAATTTTTTAAATTAATTTCGTAGGGTAAGTTTGATCAAGTTCTTTTTTTTTGGTGGTGCACTTTGTTGTGTATGTGGGTCATTTTGGATGTATTATGAGACTCAAACGATATCAGATTTGCGACAGGTTTGTACGGATGGAGGGACAGTATCGCTAATATTTCGACATCGGGATGACAGTCGGAGCAATGACCTCTATTTCAATCTTAATTGGCACCAACTATAGCAACGGTGGAGGCGGAACGCGAGATGGAGAGAACCTCTCGCCTACTTGAATCTACACTAATATTACAAAGCTGTAGAGTTTGTTTGTTTTTTTTTGGTTGAACTTGCTGTTACTGTTGCTGTACGTGTTGTACTGTATCCAATTGAAAGTGTTACTGTCCAACTAATAGTGTTGTTGTTCCGCGATAGCACATACGTACATACTATATTTTAAGTTTGACTCACACTGTCTCTAACCTTCTCCTTCTCTCTAATGGCGCAGGCGAAGTTGCGTGGTTCAGCTAGTTATTTAATAAAAAGCAGAAATTAGGTTCCAGACAGAATATATTACTTATTTAATATTTTACGAGTTTTTTTAATTTGATTACAACTAACACTAAAATATAATAAATAATTAATCTAAGCTCCAATGCCATCACCGTCATCATCTGAAATGAAACAGAAAGTAATTTAAACACATTGAAGTAGACGTTGAATCCCTTCGTTATTTTTTCTAGGAGTTGCCAGCAGGCTGACTGAGTAGGCTTAGCACAGCTAGGCTATAAGCACTCTTTACGGGCTGCTAATCGTGAGACATTAAAACAATTAGGGAATCTTAGGAAAGGAGATCATGGCCCAAAAACCAACCAGTCCAACGCCAACGAAAAAAGACGTGTCACCCCTGTTGGAGAGGTCAATCCGAGTATTTTTTACTACGGCACCAAGTCTCTACAACCATTCCTTAAGCAATCTTTTGGGTTGAAAAATCTGGTTTTCCGTACGTTTTATTTAACAGAAATCTTTTCGTCTACTGCCAATGATGTGATACGAGATCGTTGGGATGATGACCTTGAACAAGTATTTTACAAACCATTTTAGCTACTCTTTTGATAAAGCTGCGAACTGAGAACTCAAACCTGAGACTTGCGCCGATCTTTAAAAGAAGCAAACCCCTATTTCGCGAATGCCTCTCGACTTAGTCCCACTACATCTGGGCGATTTTCAGCCTCCCGAACCAGCTGGATTCCGGAAAGGCTTTAGCACCGTAGACCACATACATGCACTGCGGTATACAGAAGACCGAACCGACCGACCGTTTGTGGACTACGACAAAGCCTTCGATTTAATCAAGATTTAGGCTGTACTGCAGTCTCTCCAACGGCGCTAAATACGCTACCGGTACATCGAGATTTTGAAGTGTTTGCTCAAAAACGCCACCATGTCATTCCGACTTCAGGACCACACCTCGGAACCTATCCTTCGTCAGCGAGGTGTGAGGCAGCGAGTCATCATATCTACTAAACTGATAACGCTGCACTGGAGAATCTCTTAATGGTTCTGAACTAGAGAGGGCAAAGCCTAAACGTCAATGGCGAGTACGTCACTCGCCTTCGGTTTGCCGTGGTCATGACTCAGACTATGGAAGACCTGTTTGTACTGAGGTGAGAGGTCCTCCATGTATAGCATTGTTGCTATGCTAGATGGCCTCAGTAGAGATTGCGAAAGACTGGCTCTAAAATGAACATGGAAAAAAGTCATTTTGAATGCCTATGTAAAAAAAAAAACTAACCCTCACTCGCAGACGAACTTGCGCGGGTCAGCTAGTACGTAATAAAACTTTTTCGAAGTCCTAAAAAACTCATATCACTTTATCGCCAGCAGATCAAAGATTTTTGTCAAATAAAATGTACGAAAAAACCAGGGGGTCTAAATATATCTACATAAAGTCCATTTTAATAATTTCAAAATGAATCAGAAAATAACAATTTCTTAAAATGGACTTTGGACGACTCAATGGAAACAAAGACCATTTTAAGTTTTTTTTTTTTTTAACGTGATTCTTTTACGATTCTGCTAAAGCGGCCATTATATACCCCCAGATTTATCAAGCCAAAACATCTGCTGAACGAATGGTTGTAGAGACTTGGTGCCGTAGTAAAAATACTTGGACTAACCTCCCCAACAGGGGTGACACGTTTTTATCGTTGGCACTATGTTTCTTGGGCCGAACTTTGTATGAACCGTGCATGGTCTCCTTTTATGGCTGCTACACACGTTACGAAAAATTGTTACGGTCGACGGTACAGTTCAAACTGCGACGATAAATCTACGTGTGAAATGTAAATCCTTTGGGAACAAAGGGTCACTTCTGCATGTTTTTCAACTTTTTCATTTCTTTAATAACTTTGTACTGTTTCAGAGTATTAAGGCCATTTTTATAGTTTTAAATCGACAGTTTATTCACGGATAATTTTGAATATTAAAAAAAAATACAAGAAGGGGTTTTTGAGAAACAAGCCATAAACTGAAGGAAGGCTACCAAAGTCAAATCGGTAAAAAAGGTCACTTCTGCTTTATAGCATTATAAAGCAGAAGTGACACTTTTTATAAAAATAATGAAACATGAAAGTACGTATTTTTATCTATAAGTCACATTAATACTGCAAGTAATATGTAAACAAAAAAGTCACTTCTTATCGTAGCGCCTCGCCGACACAAATGCGCAAGGTCACACTTCGGCTTTCAAAACACTATTGACAGGATGAGAAGTTACGTTTCAAGTAAACGGACCAATAACGCGAAATAATGTAACGATCTTCCCTCCTTCAAAACGATATTATTCAAGCAATTTTCACCCTTTTTACTGACACGACAAAGTCGATTATCGCGGTTTTTTCTGTATATTTAAGACGTTTTTACAAAAAGTTGCAGACGTGACCCTTTATTCGCAAAGGTGCGATGTGTGTATGAGAAAAACTGTACAGTTAGTCCGATTTTTTAGAACTGCACAATTGAACGGAACAGTTTGAAATTTTGGATAGATAAATTGGAGTCGGAAGAAACTGTGCCGATAATCGTAACGTGTGTGCTAGTCGTTTCGGTTTTCACATGGATCGCGGTCTGAATGGTTGTGCGTGCGTTTGATAAAAATAGTGGCCCGTAGTCTATCATGGGGAGGAATAGCATTTATCATAATTGTGTTACTTTTCAATTATTGGCAATATCATGGACATCAAATACAAAAAAATATGCCAATGTTTAGGAAATAACTTAAGTTTTTCATTAAATTAACATAGGAATGAGCTTCTCTTTTCATTAACCATTCTTTACACCAAATACGTGTTTTTTTTCTTCCTTTTGCTTTTTTATGACGAATATTAACCCAACAACTGATAACGTGACGTGACTCGAAGCCATCTCAACGAATTAATTGTCGTACAGTTTTCTAGTAGCATGTGTGGGCACTACGAAACTGTGCAGTTTAACCTGTACCATCCTATTGTAACGATTTTTCGTAACGTTCGTAGCAGCCATTAAAAAAACACACACATACAGGGTGACTGGCTCTGGACCCGCCATAGCAAATTCGCATATAGAGGAGGTCATTTTCTAGTTACTGAACCGTACTTTCCGTAACCAAGATTTTATAGTTTAGGAGATAGGTCAATTTTTATACAAATTTTCCATAATTTGACCTTCAAGCATTCATAACTTTTTTTTTGCTTTATTTTTGTGGGTATTTTTTTACTCTATGTTGGTAGTCATAAACATTGGTGATTAAAATACCTCGGAACTTCCCTCGAACTAGGGTAAAAAAATAAGATAGTACGCTTTTTAAAGAAAATAATGCCAAATGAAAATCATTACGATCAAATTAAACCTCAAATAAAAAAAAAGCTACGGTGTTTCAATAATATTTTTTTATCAAAATTTGTTTTCTAGTTTATAATCTTTCCAACGGTACCTAGTTGGTATTTAAAAAATTGCAAGTTTAAAAAAAAAACAATTCAGTGTAGGTTTGTTGAAGCTAAATGTGCAAATTTATGACTAGGAAGGTAGAAATTTTTAGTGGATTTACATTTTTTATAAAAAAAAATACTTTTACAATGTAAAACTGAAAAAATATAGGAAAAGATATCGGGAAGCAAAACGAAAAACTAAATAAATAAATAAAAAAAACTTGTATTTAAAAAAAAACTCGTCAAAAAGTTGTAACTTTGACCCCCCTATATCTCTGTAACTAGAAGGTTCCCAGGTATGGTGTAGAACAAAAAAAAAACGCAATGATGGGGAGAACAAGTGCCTTTAGGTTACGCGAATTTACACCCTTTATAAAACCAAAAAAAAATCTAGTTGGCTAACGACAATTTTTGTTTTGCGGAGAACTCGAACAGTGTCACAAGTATGTTCAGCACCGCGTCTCGTCCTGCACTAAATATTGGGCGACGGTGGGGTGGCTACGCGATTTGCCAGTAGCGATTACGTAAAAAAATCATATTAAAAAATAAGAATGTTATTGGAAAAAATAAGAACTAGGCCAATTAAGAGATCCTGTGATTGATAATTGAGGATAAAAATGGTAGTAAGTTATAAAAACAGAGGCCACTTTGCGTATTTATTTATGCCCAAGGCATTAAGTCCGCCTTTGTACATCAAGTGCGTAAAGTTTAAATAAATATATATATATATATATATAAATTTGTTTTTTTTTTGTTTTTGAAAGAGGACATGCTTTATATTGTGAAGATTAATTCGTATATTGATTTGAAAAAAAAATCTTGTAAGGGTTACAGAAAAAAAAGGTTCTAACGTATCCTAAATAATGCCCAATTCAGTATGTTCGATTGAAAATCTCTCGAGAGTTTACTATCTCGCTAGATTGATTACAATCTAACGGGTTTTACGATTTTACGGTGACATTTATACGGGGTGAAAAGGAAACCATATGCGAAAAAGGCTGGTTTCCATCCCGTATAATCAGGGCCCCAATTCTGCTATTATAATACTGTCACAATGGTCTATCATTGATTTCAATATTGTTGATAGACATTGTCATTTTTCTAAAAGTTCGTAATCTGCTAAATTCATAATACTCGTAATGGTAGATCATTGGTCGGTCCATGGTCTCGCAATTATGATTGTGTTAGAATGACATTGTTGTAATAATATCTGCCTCTTATGCAAAATTTCATGCTTCTAGACTGCCGGTTACTGTGTAACAACCGTTTTCTTTAACTTACTTATGTATAACTATTGGCTAATATGGCCTACGTCCGTAGTTATCGCTGTTTCTATAAACAAAATTAGCTTGAAATATCCTATTCACCTACCTTTAAAAAGGCAGTAAGTGTGTATTGACTGTTATTGAATTCATGAATTTAAAATGTATTTTTCATCCCATCTATTCGAAAAAGACGACTTGGTTCGCCTTTAAGTGCACCCAAAGGTGGTGTTTTCTATAAGAAACTTTTAGCGGGCAGTAATGAGTTTTTAATCCTCTTTATAAGTGCGCCGCAATTATCTTTGCCGCGCACTTTTTGTATTTGGAACATCTTGTGTTCAGCGCCCAAGAAATCGAACGCAAATATTGTTTGAATAAAGACTGGCTGGTGCGACGGCCCATAGTAGCGCCGCGCGCCGGCTGAATACAAAAAAAAAAGAAATAAAATTAAAAACGCGCGAACTATAGCCCGCGTTTTCGTCAATTTTCACGGATTGATAGAAATTCATGATTTTGTTTTGAAAAATGAGTTCTTCAAGTGACAGTGAAAGTATAGAATTAACTCCTGATAGTATTAGAACTGACGCAAGAAATGTGATGGATAATCTACTACCTGCAAAATCCCGGGAGAAATATACATATGAAAGCTTATGGTAATTTTATTGAATGGAGAAATTCAAGAGGCGCCAAGAATTTTTCAGAATCTGTGTTTTTGGCCTACTTCCAGTACTTAGCCAAAACTAAACAACCTTCCACACTTTGGAGTACCTACTCAATGCTAAAATCAACAGTCAGTTCTAATAACGACGTAAAACTGGACACATATTCGAAATTAATAGCGTATCTGAAGAGGATGTCTGATGGATTTAAACCTAAAAAATCCAAAGTGTTCTCAGTCAAAAACGTGGAGACTTTCCTTAATGAGGCACCCGACAACATCTTTCTTGCCGTAAAAGTAAGTAACTATGTATGTATATATGGTGGATTAGTAAAGTATAACCAGTGTTTTAAAATGCGCATTTTATTGTAACCTGTACTTCGATAGATAGGTACTTGTCTTATTCACATTCGGTTTTGTTACAGGTGGCTTTAATTTTCGGAGTACATGGAGCTTGTCGTGGCAATGAACTTTTAAAAATAACTGTTGATGATGTCGAAAATCACTCGGATAATTTACTGTTAGTAAAGCTGACAGACACAAAAACAAAAATTGACCGATCCTTCGTAATCCGAGGAGAATACAAAACTATTGTACAGAAATACCTGGACCTGCGTCCTGCTGATATAAAGACCAATCGGTTTTTCATCCGTTATCAAAATGGCAAGTGCTTCAAACAAGTTATGGGAAAAAATAAAATTTCTTACATGCCACAAGAAATCGCTACTTATTTGAAGTTACCAGATATCAAGCTATATACAGGACATTGTTTTCGTCGCACTTCTGCTACCCTGTTGGCAGATTCTGGAGCGGACTTAACTGTTCTCAAGCGACATGGAGGATGGAAGTCGAGTGCTGTAGCAGAGGGATATATAGAAGATTCCATTGAGAACAAGGCGAAAACATGTGAACGCATCGTGGAAAACATTAAATTGCAACCATCAGTTAATCCATCCATGCCACTGTCGCCGCGCCCATCTACATCCAAACAAAGAGATTCACCGTCACATTTTCCTCAAAATGAGCCACATTCTGACATTATTTCAAACACGCAGAATAAAATTAAATCTACAACAATCTCTATTCCTAATAAAACTGTAACAATTAATTTTCAAAATTGTGAAAATGTCTCAAATGTAAATATAAGTTTTTAGTTGTTTTATTATTAGATACTACTTAATTTCAATTTAGTTGTTACTCTGTTTCATTAAATATCAATATTACAATAAAATATGAGGCGCCTTTTATTTTCTCATAGTGGGTGATGAAAAGTAGAGTGTATCACTCGGGCGCAAAATATATTTTTGGCTCGGGCGACGTACTTTGAATCCCTCGCTACGTTCAGGATTCTACTAAAGAATCCCTCGCTACGCTCGGGATTCTACTCTAGAATCCCTCACTTCGCTCTGGATTCAAAAAAGCGCCCTCGCCGTAAAAATATTATTTTGCTCCCTTATGATACAATCTACTATTTTGTACTAGATTTTACCAAGGCATCGCTCGCGTTAAGGTTGCAAATTCGATTTTGCTGTTCCCTGACGGGTCTACAGCGCCCGTTAGCTCTAAACCAGCCTAAGTTTGTTAAAACCATGTTTTACCATTTGGAACGCAAATACATTAAGAATATCTAATCCCCCACTGGAACATTTTGTTTCATTTAGTCTATGACACTTGGGGAGAATGTAGCTTCTCATGAGTGAAACAATATTCACAAACTGATCAACTATACCACTTTATAACGTCAAGTCAAGACGTGTCAACACTATCACCTTTATCATCAGTATCCATAGATTCTGATGGCTCCAGGTACGCCGGGGCTAGCGGTGACACCACCACGCCATCCCACACGGTGATCTCCGTTGAAATGTCCTTGCCACCTTCGAAGGGCTGAAGGCCCAGCACGTATCGGTGCCCACCTCGGGCCACCACGCGGAGCAACCTGTGGAGAGAACAACTTTATATAAACATTTGTGTATCATCTGAAAAAAATTACAATGTATTTTCTTTCGACCATTACGGTACTTTTGAATACCAAATGGTTCCGCGCGGTACCGCACGGTAATATGAACTTAGCCTTAAGGGGGACGCACACCTTTCCGCGCCGAACGCGCCAATAGAATCGGTGTATTCCCACTGATCCACCGCTCGTCGTCCCACTGGTAGGGTCCACGGGAAATGATTAAAACAATCAAAAATTGTTTTCGTTGACCCCACCAGTGGGACGACGAGCAGTGGGGTTTACGGGAACAAATAAAATTAGAAAATTTGTTCCCGTTGACCCCACCGTATTTTTAAGCAATTAAATAATAGTACTCAAACACATCGTATGAATCGAGTAGTGTTAGACTAACCTTACGAAAAGTACTAGGCTAGCATAAATTGAAGACCATCACCACCTTGAGCTCATGCCAGTCTGGTACTTTTTGGGGAACATAAATGTGTTATATTATAAAGGGTGTAAAACACCCCTTCACGAAGCCGAAATTCACTTGTTCTCCTCGTCATTGCGATAATTTTTTTGTTCCACACCATACCTGGAAACCTTCTAGTTACGGAGATATTGGGGATCAAAGTTACAACTTTTACAGGTTTTTTTTTTTAAACAGAGGATTTTATGTTAAGATTTTTACTTTAAATACCTACACGAACCCCGTACTATTCAATCCATCCATCAGCACAATGTTTTGAGTGCGTTACATTGAGTTATACCACCAAACGTGATTTTTGACCCCAAAAAAAAATTGTTTCCCAGCAATATTTTTTGCGTAAAGTTACTTAGTTTGATGTACTACAACAGCCAGAAGTCACCTTACAATCTAACAAAACTATGGCATAGCATATTAGTAGTACTTATGACCTTCTTCTTAAAGAACGTTTGACAACACTACACATTGGCAACTTGTTGCCCGCTTATGATTGTTATTAGAAACAATTAGTTAAGCAAGCGTTACGGTGGCTAAAGTGGTTAGTACTGTGCCTCGCATGGCGAACGTTCATGAAAAATATTTTTTAAGTATTACATGTGAAATAAGAATGCTGAGTTGCTAACAAATCACCACTATGAATGATCCATGTGCTCCTGAATACTTAAAAACCTATTTTAAGGTGTTGGGTAGTTCTCACAGTCGGAACCTTCGAGCTTCCAAAAACCTAATCCTTCAAATTCCCTCACACCGTACAGGTTTTATGTCCTCGTCTTATGCTGTCTCCACTATTAAGCTCTGGAACGCGTTACCCCTTGGCATTAAAAAAACCGAAAGCAAATTGGCTTTCAAAAGAGCAATTCGGAAGTTTTATTTAAAGTCTGTCTAAATTGTTTACCAACTAGCCTATATTAGAGTTGTAATAATTATCATAAGGTTTCTCGTATTTCGGACTATTTGTATGTATTTTAATATATATTAGTTTATTTTATATGCTTATTTATGTATTAGTATGTAGGTACCCATTTATGTGTTTGATTTTATTCTTGCAAAATGGCATGTTTGTTTTTATTTTTATTGTACTTTATCACAATGCTGTCTTATTTGACCCAATGGTTGACTGGTAGAGAATGCCTTGTGGCATTAAGTCCGCCTATGTACCACTATTGTACATGAAGTTTAAATAAATAAATAAATAAATATGTTAAATATTCCACAACTAAACCAAGATTCTTTCGTTTTACAATTATTTTCAATCTTAGCGTCGTTATTAAAATATGAGGGTAGGTTTGAAACAAAGTGATAATTTCACTTTGTAAATCTACTCTCATATTTTAACTACTTTACTAGTTTACATAAATTATTCCACTATTCGCTGTTGTTGGTTGGTGAACATAGTTACGAGCGTTTTTGTTATCTTGTTGTTGCTATTTTAGTATTATTCTGAATTCAATATGCAGGCTGATATAATTATTGAAGCCAAGGCAAATATTGTGGCCCCATATTCGAATGACCTTCATATATCTCAAATATCGAATGAAACCGGCTTATGTGTAAATTTATTTTTTTAAATTTATGTGATGATACCTACAAAATATAATGGTAGACAAATCGCTTGATGCAAGTGTGTAGTATAGTTTTTTATTTTAGAGAGGGACTTAGTCGTTGAGAGAAGAGATTTGAGGAAGAAGGTAGCCTGAAGAGTCGTGAGAGGAGCGGAAGACACCAGACACCTCTTATTAGCCAGCCTCAGCGACGTTATATGGTAGCTGAATATGAGACGAATGGTTTCATCCCAACAAGGCGTTTTGCCGATGAGTTCGGCACATCAGTACGCACCGTTCGCCGCATATTCCATGCCGAAGGTCTTCATCGCCGAACGCCAGCTAAAAAACCGTTTTAACGTAACGGCATAAAGAGGCGAGGTTAAGGGCCAGTTTCACCGGTTCCGGATAAAGTGTCGGTTAGTTATCTGAGAGTTAATACTATCTACCACTTAAAGGCTGGTTACTAATACTATATCTACCAGATATCGCTATCCGACACCTGTGAAACCAAAAGTGTTAGTTTATCTAGCAGATAAGTTCCTAATAGGTTAACCGACACTTTATCCGCAACCGGTGAAACTGGCCCTAAGTTATGCCCGGGAATATTTGGTCTTTGATTGGGAGACGACAATATTCACAGACGAAAAATCTTTTAAATCGTGCCAAAAAGGGAAGGCTGCATTTGTGGCGTAAAAATAACACGCGTTGGTCTGAAGGCAATGTCAGACCAAATACGGAGTCAGGCAGAATCAGTGTGAATAAATGGGGGTGGATAAGTGTTCAAGGGCCCGGTGAATTAAGTTATATATCGACGCGAGCCAACAGTGTCAACTATGTGGAAGTGTTGAACGATATATGGGTCCGATTGCGTTTCTTCGACGCACTTAAATAATGCCGATAATTAGACTTAAATTAGTCAAAAATTTGTACTAGTATTAAAGCTATTATTGCGTTTGTTGATTAATTATGTCCACGACACTATATAAGTCCAATTCAGACATAATTATTGTCTAACGCATGGTACAATAATATACTTCGCCAGGTATAGCATTCCGAGAGACAGAAGTCACGTGGGTGACATGCATCTACGTCATAACCGCTATCAATGGTCCTCAAACTTTATAATCTGGGGAAATTCAATCTAGTAAAACATTGATCTAATTATTAAATTCCTACTAAGTTTTGCCTTTAGCTCTTCCCGCGTTGTAGGTTTTCGGTGACTAAAACAATCCTGTATCCATCCTAGGGTTCCAAGCTTCAAATTACAAGCCAAGGATCGGCAGTCTATTTATATGAACAAAGGTACCATAGGTGGAGACATTAGAGAGAGACAAATCAATATAAATATAAACTAGCTGGCCCACGCAACTTCGTCTGCGTCACATAAGAGAGAAAAAGCTCAAAAAGGGAACAAAATTTCCCCCGATTTTGAAACATTTTTCATTGCTGCTCGGCTCCTAGTGGTCCTAGCGTGATGTTATATAGCCTTCCTCGATAAATGGACTATCCAACGCAAAAATAATTTTTCAATTCGAGCCGGTAGTTTCTGAGATTAATAATAAAGCGGCAAACGAACATAATTATGTCCATTTCCATAGACGCAGAATTAAATTCAAATTTAGTGACATGAACTTATTTTAACAGAAACGTAATAGCTTTAGGTTAAGGAAATGGACATAATTAGTAAAAATTTAGTCTGTCATTAATAGATCCGGAGAGAAACGCAATCGGACCCAATGTTGCCTACGGTGCGTAATATCTACCCCGCAGAAGACTTAAACGAGATAAGTTTTGTTCAAGACAATTATTATTGTCCTATTCACCGTGCCAGCATTGTTCGCGAATGGTTTAGCAATCATCCGGAAATTAAAGTTATTTTCATCCCATCTATTCGAAAAAGACGACTTGGTTCGCCTTTAAGTGCACCCAAAGGTGGTGTTTTCTATAAGAAACTTTTAGCGGGCAGTAATGAGTTTTTAATCCTCTTTATAAGTGCGCCGCAATTATCTTTGCCGCGCACTTTTTGAATTTGGAACATCTTGTGTTCAGCGCCCAAGAAATCGAACGCAAATATTGTTTGAATAAAGACTGGCTGGTGCGACGGCCCATAGTAGCGCCGCGCGCCGGCTGAATACAAAAAAAAAAAAAGAAATAAAATTAAAAACGCGCGAACTATAGCCCGCGTTTTCGTCAATTTTCACGGATTGATAGAAATTCATGATTTTGTTTTGAAAAATGAGTTCTTCAAGTGACAGTGAAAGTATAGAATTAACTCCTGATAGTATTAGAACTGACGCAAGAAATGTGATGGATAATCTACTACCTGCAAAATCCCGGGAGAAATATATGAAAGCTTATGGTAATTTTATTGAATGGAGAAATTCAAGAGGCGCCAAGAATTTTTCAGAATCTGTGTTTTTGGCCTACTTCCAGTACTTAGCCAAAACTAAACAACCTTCCACACTTTGGAGTACCTACTCAATGCTAAAATCAACAGTCAGTTCTAATAACGACGTAAAACTGGACACATATTCGAAATTATTAGCGTATCTGAAGAGGATGTCTGATGGATTTAAACCTAAAAAATCCAAAGTGTTCTCAGTCAAAAACGTGGAGACTTTCCTTAATGAGGCACCCGACAACATCTTTCTTGCCGTAAAAGTAAGTAACTATGTATGTATATATGGTGGATTAGTAAAGTATAACCAGTGTTTTAAAATGCGCATTTTATTGTAACCTGTACTTCGATAGATAGGTACTTGTCTTATTCACATTCGGTTTTGTTACAGGTGGCTTTAATTTTCGGAGTACATGGAGCTTGTCGTGGCAATGAACTTTTAAAAATAACTGTTGATGATGTCGAAAATCACTCGGATAATTTACTGTTAGTAAAGCTGACAGACACAAAAACAAAAATTGACCGATCCTTCGTAATCCGAGGAGAATACAAAACTATTGTACAGAAATACCTGGACCTGCGTCCTGCTGATATAAAGACCAATCGGTTTTTCATCCGTTATCAAAATGGCAAGTGCTTCAAACAAGTTATGGGAAAAAATAAAATTTCTTACATGCCACAAGAAATCGCTACTTATTTGAAGTTACCAGATATCAAGCTATATACAGGACATTGTTTTCGTCGCACTTCTGCTACCCTGTTGGCAGATTCTGGAGCGGACTTAACTGTTCTCAAGCGACATGGAGGATGGAAGTCGAGTGCTGTAGCAGAGGGATATATAGAAGATTCCATTGAGAACAAGGCGAAAACATGTGAACGCATCGTGGAAAACATTAAATTGCAACCTTCAGTTAATCCATCCATGCCACTGTCGCCGCGCCCATCTACATCCAAACAAAGAGATTCACCGTCACATTTTCCTCAAAATGAGCCACATTCTGACATTATTTCAAACACGCAGAATAAAATTAAATCTACAACAATCTCTATTCCTAATAAAACTGTAACAATTAATTTTCAAAATTGTGAAAATGTCTCAAATGTAAATATAAGTTTTTAGTTGTTTTATTATTAGATACTACTTAATTTCAATTTAGTTGTTACTCTGTTTCATTAAATATCAATATTACAATAAAATATGAGGCGCCTTTTATTTTCTCATAGTGGGTGATGAAAAGTAGAGTGTATCACTCGGGCGCAAAATATATTTTTGGCTCGGGCGACGTACTTTGAATCCCTCGCTACGTTCAGGATTCTACTAAAGAATCCCTCGCTACGCTCGGGATTCTACTCTAGAATCCCTCACTTCGCTCTGGATTCAAAAAAGCGCCCTCGCCGTAAAAATATTATTTTGCTCCCTTATGATACAATCTACTATTCTTGGCCAGCTCGGTCCCCTGACTTAAACCCCATAGAAAATATATGGGGTTCAATGGTGCAAAGATGGGATGCTCAGGACGAGAGATTCCCTGAGCTACTCAAATCCCATTGCACGCAGTTATGGGATAGTTTGCGCGGCACAAATATCTGTGCAAATATTGTGGCGTCTATGCGTCGACGTCTCATTAGCTGTATCGAGGCTAACGGAGGTCACACTAAAATCATAGACGGGTAGGGTAATTTTGTGTCAGGGGACATAGTGGCTGTAACTTTAACAAATTAGTATTTATGTATTTATGCAATGTGGTTGAAATGACTATTTCTGCCCGAAAGCTTTGGAAACTATACAGTTTAATCATTAAAATATGTTTATTACATGATGTAACACCACACTTCACCTCACAGCCGACTAATTCACACACAGAACACTAACTTTGTATAATTGGGGGCGACCGGTCGGCGCGTGAGCGATTTATGTATTGGGGACACTGTAAAAAGCATCGTTCATTGTTGAACTGAGGCAAAATGTCTGTCTTATTCTTTCTACTACACTCTGTGCAAGTTTAAGCGAGATACGAACAACTTTTATTATCAAATTTATGGCATAACTAACGAACGGAGCACGATGCCCGCCCGGCACGTTGACGCACGTGATCAGCGAGCCAGGCAGGCATTTTTACTGTTCATGGGATAATATAATATATAGTTGTTCAAAGTAATTTACTAAAATAAATTACTAAAACATACGAATAATAATAATTATAGGCCCAACTAGGATTCTAACTCACATCTATCCGGATCACATTAGCGAGTGCAGCCTCGTTACCGATCTAGCTAATGTTAAATTAATTCACTAGTTGAAATTTTGCAAAACTATGAAAAACATAATCAGACTGCGATAAAAAACAAGTTACTGATATTGTCATCCTTGTCTAGCATTGACCACATCTATAACTACTCGTAGCGCGATGCTACACGACATGTTAATTTGTTAGCGTTGGAACATCACTCACACCGATAAATATGCGTATGTATACCGCAGGCGATAATGGTAATTGCGGTGTAAGTGGATTTATTGACTGTACAGAATGCTTGGTTACGGCTTTGTGATGAGGTGGTTTACACCCTGTATGCCTCTATGGCAACAAACGGGACCTATTTTTCCGTTTGTCGCCAGGGGAAATGTACAAGATCATGATCAGAGCTGCCGCAATGTATCGACAGCAATGTCCATTTGTTTCTGTAAAACGGTGAGTGGTATTCACTCACCGTTTCTCATCCATCTTCAACACAGCTCACTGTGAAGAAGATGGATGAGAAACGATTGCATGTAACGGAGAAAAGAATCTTTAGACGGATGAGTGGTGGTAGAAATCTGGGATTGAATTAAGTACTAATTGAGTGTATTAGGGGTCGTTTGAACGTGGCGTCTGTTACAGAATAAAATAAAGGTAGTTTGTCTGTCTTAATGCGGACATGTGATGAGGAAGGATAAAACAAATTAAACTAAAAGGGCGATGAATTTGAATGGTGAGGGATTAGGAGTGAGAGAAAGACCACAGAAAATATTCTAATTGACGGGGAGAATGGAAGTAGAAAATGTGTTCCCAAGAAAAGTGGGTCAAGATTAGAAATACTTTCATCCTTCCGCTACTACATACTGTGCTTGTACTTGGGAACGCTTCCCTATTGTGCCTTCTGAACCTGGTTTAGTGTGTACGGACTTGTGGACAATATATCCTTTGGAACGTGAGTTTGTCTACTTATTCATTATCCACACGATTATTTGATTGTAAATAGTATCAGAAAAATAAAATGTAGACCACATAATACACTGAATAATAATAGAAATCGGCGCGGTTAATTTTACAACTAGTATTTCGAAAGAAAAACGAAGAAGATTTTTACGAATATTTGTCTATGTCAACAGACACATTTGATATCATCTGTGATGGAATACGCCGTGATTGTAATCGTTATACTCGCTATCATTCAGTACTAATAAGTATCGTCCGATCAATACGATGCATCGACGATCGCACGACGAAAAATTAAACAATTTGGTCGCATCGCATGACCGCACGACATTCAATAGGATATCGGTGTATTTGAACGCACGATCGCACGATCATTTTCGTCCGACGGACGCACGATCGCGCGAGAGATGGCAATAGAACAGCTCCTTCTTCTTTCATACTTCGCTATTTCTCGTCATCTCATCAGACTTCTTTTCTTGTCATTGTTAACACAGTCAATCCATCGTTTCTTTGGTCTTCTTCCACTTATGAGTACCATCCACATTCATACCCAAATCTTTCCTCACGACATTTTCCTCATTCCTCCGCATCACATGCCATCAGTCACCGACGCCACTTTTAGACTTCATCTTATCTACTAATTTCTTACTTTATCCATTCGCATATCACCACACATTCCACTTAGCATTCTCATGTCCGCGACATGCAAATGCCTTTCAATCTTTCCAACATACCTATGTATGTTGGAATCTATACTATTATAGACTCTTATTATTATGTAGGGTATAAACAGTCTCTTAACGAAGCAGATAGGCACTTGTTCTCCCCATCATTGCGAGCATTTTTTTGTTCTAAATCATACCTGGGAACCTTCTAGTTACGGAGATATTGGGGGCAAAGTAACAACTTCTCCACAAATATTTTTTTTTAATACATTTTTTAATATTAGATTTTTACTTTAAACACTTCCAAGACCCCCCATGCTATTCAATCCAGTACAATATTTGAGTGTGGTACATTGAGTTTTACCGTAAAACGCGGTTTTTCACCCCGAAAAAGAAAGTCGTTTCCCCGCAATAATTATTGCGTGAAGTTACTTAGGTACATGTTTACCGAAAAGATAATAGTCTGGTTATCTAAAAACAGCTGTCACTGTGACATGTTCCCATACTAAGGTCCATGTTCACCAAGAAGATAACAGTCTGATTATCGAAAAACAGCTGTCACTGTGACATGTTCCGATACAAAAATGTGTTTTAAACAGTTGTTTTAGATAATCAGACTGTTATCTTCTCGGTGAACATGGACCTAAATGTGTTTGTTTTAAACAGCTGATTTTAGATAATCAAACCGTCATCTTTTTGGTGAACATGGACCTTAGTCTTCTTTCTTTATCGTGTGGTTAGTGCCTAACCTATGGTGACTGCCGAGTGAAAGTCATGCTCATTCAAAAGTGATGGTGGTGTGTGCATCTTTTAATCTGAACACTCTTGAATCTCCAAGAGTTTGTAACAATATTGTAATTTAAATGATATGTCCATAGAGTTTCTTGTCCATTCTTCTCCACAGGGATCTATGCTTTCAAATGTGTGTAATGTGTAATTGTACTTTCTCAAGTTAAGTATGACGCACACTAGACCGTGCCTAACCGAGTGTCGGCTGTAGCACAATCCTTTGTCCGTTGCTCGGTAACGGCTCGGAAGCGTGTGTCCATATAAAATTGCACAGTCGGCAGTCGGCTCGGAACCGAAACGGTCTAGCGTGAGTCAAGCTTTATTATACCTTGTGACTGTGACTGTAGCTTTGCTTGATTTTTGTTTTTTTGACATTCAAAAGTGTCGTAATAGTCTAATTGAAATAAATGCTTTGAGTTTTTTAGGCCAAGAAAATTCTATAATAACCATAATTTGGTTAAAGAGTTTTGCTGAATTGGCTGCCTGCTGTTCTATAGCAACGGGGAAGCCGTTGCTATAGAAATTATTTCTATCTTTGTCTTCGTAGAAAGTCAAGTTTACGGGTCGCCCTATGCTCCGACAGACATCGAGTTGTACAGCTGAAGATGGAGTTGATCATGCTACGTGTGCAGCTCGAAAAGGGCTACGTGAGGTGATGATGAGTTGACTCACGTCTGAGCGGTGGCAGCGGCGAGGTCTTGCGCGGCGAGGTCGAGCGATGTGTGCGCGCGCGCGTGCGCCGACTCGCAAGGGTCGGCCAGCCCCGCGCACCCCGGCAGGAACAGCCCGCCGGCCAGGAGCGATAGGGCGCGTCTGCGGACCACACATTTCACAAACATAAGTATCAAGCAGGACCGTAACTTTAAAAAAGCGGCCAAGTGCAAGTTGGACTCGCCCATGAAGGGTTCCATAGAAGCAAATAACATAACATAAAAATATTTGATATGATTGAATGAAAGGTAAATTGCGGTTCACGTACGATTTATGACGTATTAAAAAAAAACTACTTATTAGATCTCGTTCAAACCAATTTTCAGTGGAAGTTTACGTGGTAAAAAAACATACGACGTACGTATATTTTTTTAGGTTTTATCATTCTCTTATTTTAGAAGTTACAGGGGGGAGGCAAATTTTACCGCTTTGGGAATGTATCCATAGATACCCCACACCATGGTACAATAATATACTCCGCCAGGCATAGCATTCCGAGACAGAGGTCACGTGGGTAACACACGTCTACGTCATCATCGCTATCAATGGATCTCAAACTTAACTCAATCTTGTAAAACATTGATCAAATTATTAAATTCCTACTAACTTTTGGCTATAGCTCCTGCCGCATTTCAGTTCCCGGTTTTCATTGACAAAAAGAATTCTGTGTCCATCCTAGGGATCCAAGCTTCAAATTACAAGCCAGGGTTCGGTAGTCTATTTACGAGAATAAAGGTACCAAAAAAGGTACAAAGGTATCATATCAAACGTTAACCTTACTACGATTTAGGATTCGATAATGCAGCATAGAATCACTACCAATTATAATTTAAATACATTAGTAATTTTACAAGCTGACCATTTTTAGTGGTTGTTTTAGGTCCACAATAGTGCAGCCATTCATTAGCCACTGATTCATTTCGGGGAAATAGAAAAACCTTAATGTACCGCCTTTTAAACTTCTACTCTTAAAGTTCCGAAAGAACAACCAACCATTTTGAATATTTTTAAAGTAGTCAAAGAAAAAGATATAACAAAAGACAAACTTTTTAAACGTCCACAAACATAAATGTTGGAAATCACTGTTTACACTGGCACTGAGCGAGACCGGTACATGTGTTACAAAAGAATAGCGATACATGACGAAATGGCGGAGACAGCCCATTTCGGTGTTACCAGTACCACAGATTACAGATACTACACTCCATGTACTTACACGCGCTAATCACCTACCGAGCGCCGGGCAACCGGTAACCCATAGCGCAGTGGGTTGTCAACAGCCGCGCCGCGCGCACGTACCTACGCATATTCCCCAAAGATAACTTTAAAACTATTTGACCGACTTCGAATATTCTCTACGTTAACATTTTTTTTAACAATTCATATTTACATATTCCGTTAAAATAATTATAAATTTTGATACATTTTAAACATGTTTTATTTTATAACGTAGGTACCTTTACTAAAAATCCCTACTAACATCTTCGTCGACAGAGGCAGCACTAGCAATCCGCAATATCCACGCGACTGCGCGATCTACAAAGCAAAACTCACTTTACGTTTGTAAGGTGAGGTACATTTTCGTTCGCAGCGTCTATTCACTTAAAAGTGTAGGCTATTATAGCGGTAGGTATTGAACATTTTGTATGGAGTGAGTTATCTGTCATCTGTGCCAGTAGTGCAAAAGAATAACTCCCTAACAATTTTTATTCCCTGTGCTAATTCGATCAAATATTGAAGTTTTAAGCAGGGACTTGAAACGTTACTCAAAATAACGTTACGCGTAGTTCCAGTACCGATAATTTGTACCGTTCCACCAGGATCGTAACAAAATTAATACCTTGGCTATAACGATACTGACAAACGGAACGAAATCTTAAAGTGTTCACTAACAATATTATCAATATATCGTTATTAGTATAACGATATAATAACGTTATTCATTTCGATACGCAACGTTGCCAGCTTCATGACCATGCTGTGTGCGGTGAGGCCCCGCATACGAAACGCGTCGTCGTCGTCTAGTCTAGTAGTAGGTACTTATTTCTCGAGCGCAATACGGCAACGTAGCATTTCGCTGTGTTTATTTATTTACATTATTTTGATTTTAATTCGTATAGTTTGAGTTTTGACAGTTTCTTTATTAAATCATGGGCCGTAAGAAGAAGAACTTTGTGTACAGATATTTTTCATTGAGCGACGACAAACAGTCGTCGAAATGTGGTGTTCCGGGTTGTAATAAAACTCTTAGGGTAAGTAAAATCTTATATTACTACCTACTTATTAATATTATTGATAGATGAAAGATGATTTAATCGTCCGCGATAGCAGTGTGTGTGATGTTTACAATTACAAAAGGTTTGTCGTAAGTGTTTTCTAAATACATGTAGGGATACGCCGAGTACAAGTTTTACCGAGTACTCGGCGAGTACTCTGCGGTTTAGTTGACACAGGTCTTGGGCGCGAAAACAGGTTTAAACTTGCTCGCCAAATCGCTGGTTGCAACGTGCGCCCGGCGAGCGAGCGCGCATCAAGTACCTACTTGCCATTTTTTGAAAATCTATCAAAGAAATTTGACAGATTGTAGTAACTTGATGTGCTGACGTCTGTACTTCACTTTTCATACCTACGCTCGGCGGTCGCGCTAGGTTTGTCAACTTTGGCTTATGCACAAAAAACTATATATGTAAATTCACGCCAACAAATATTACGTAAGTTGAAAACATGATTTTTTGTTATATTTTGTTGTTTTTAGTGTCATTTAATAGGTTTAGATCTCAATCCGATAGGGCAAAATAAATTGGGTAAATAGGGTAATCCGTTTAGAAGTTATTAGGGATTTTCGATAGTGAAAATTAACAAATTAAAATATGTTTTGTTTAGTTTATATTTCCTTTCTTCCTGATTCATTCTCAACAATAAATCAAACAACTAGATACGAGTGCCACTACCTACCACGATAGGTAGTTTTTTTTTGCGTAAGCCATAGTTGACAATCCTAGCGCGACCGCCGCGCCGAGCGTAGGTATGAAAAGTGAAGTACATACATGTGATTGACTTATGTACCTTTCTGTTTTGTGTTCGGGTTGTTTGTTGCAATATATTATTCCCACCTTCTGCATAATCTTCATGTGGATATATTTGCGGGATGGGCGGTGCTGCATGCATACTGCATTTAAGCTTAATAAATAATACCTAAAGTAAATTATTAAAACTAGATTTTGTAATTGTATACATCAGTATATCAAGGATTTCCGCAAAGTAACGCCTGATTCCATTTTATTTATTTTACAGATTTTAATATTTTAACTGGACATTCATTTACAGTTACACCGTTTACTTCAGTTCATTAGGGCGCAACTTTATTCATTCGCCTTGCAATGTACGAATACACAAATCCAATGTATAAAATGGGCATTATTTGTTTCAGACACAACACGGTGCAAATCTTGCAAAACATTTATCAATACACCATCCACAGGAGTACAAAAATGTTTGCGATCAAAATGAAAGCGGCTCAAGTAGCCATTCAACTCCATTAAAAAAATCTGAAGATACCCTCAATATACTATCCCAAGAGTGCGTAAAATTAGTTGCTATTCATGGACGCCCATTATCATTAATCGATGATGAGGCTTTTCAGAAAATTTTATCGCTAGTTCCGGTAAAAGTCGAAAATGAAAATAAAAAAATTAATTCCTATAACATTAGAGATCAGGTGGTCAAAACTGCATATGAGTTAAGGACGGAACTAGCAAATGAGTTGCGTGGAAAATTTATCAGCCTAAAAGTCGATATCGCATCGATTTCTACAAGAGGGTTTATGGGTGTCAACCTGCAATTTATTCAAAACGGAAGAATAATTTTAAGAAATATTGGCCTCATTGAGTTACACCAAAGCCATACATCCGAATATTTAAAGGAGAAGCTTTTATTTATATTAACAAAATTCCGAATTGACACAAATCAAATTTATTCCATAACCACCGATAATGGAGCCAATATGATAAAAATGGGTAGATTAATGAATGTTTTAGATGATCCTTCCCCAGGCTCTTCAAATAATACAGGTTTAACTTCGGAATCAGATGAAGAAAACGACGGCGATATAAATATTAATGAGAGCGAAATAGAAGCACGACTGGAAGAGATCACAAATTTTGAATACTGTTTTGGAATAATTAGACCCCATATCTGTATTGTCAAATGCGCTGCACACACGTTGCAATTGGCAGTTAATGACGCCTGCAAAAATCCTGAAATACAACTGTCTTTTGCATCTGCGCGAAGAATTATAAAAAAACTACGTACTCCAACTTACAGTATGGCACTCAGAGCAGAAAACAAAAATAAGCCCATTCTGGATTGTCCCACTCGATGGAATTCCACCATAGATATGATTGAGAGTCTATTTACCCTTAAAGATATATGTTCCTCAGATCCTAGAAATCTCTTTTTACCTGATTCGACATGGAAAATTTTAGAAGAAATAGTTGCTGCACTGAAACCAGCGAAAAAATTAATGATAAAATTACAATCAGAACAGCTAACAGTAGGTGACTGCTACTTATCCTGGATGACCTGCAAACTTGAGACATCGGATTTAAATACTACATTAGCCAACGAAATAACTAGTAATATAGAAAACAGAGAAAGTATGCTTTTTAACAGTGAAGCGTTTATAAATGCTATGATTATGGACCCACGAATAAACTCCACCTTGAAAATAGACCAACAACAAGCTGCGAAAAGTCAGATTACGTCCCTGTATACTAGATTATTGAAATTTTATGATTTTGAAAAAAGCAATGATCATATAGATACGACAGAAGTTACAGACCCACCTGATGAATATGAATCTGACAAAGAAAATATTAATAGTGTACAGACCAAATTACGAGATTTCTTAAATACCAGTTACATGGAAAGACATGATAATATTTCAACATTACTGCAACCGAGACTTGGAGGCATCATAGATGAATGCGTGCAAAAATTTAAAGAGGCACTCAGCGTGTTTTTAGAAGAGCCGTTGTTAGATTGTTCTGCAGACATATTAAAGTTTTGGGAACACAAGAAAGAAAAATATCCATCACTGTACAAGGTAGCTAAAATTGTATTGGCAACACCAGTTACTGAAGTGAGCGTCGAAAGATTGTTTTCATCGATGAAATTCGTTGTGTCTGATTTAAGGTTAAATTTAAAAGACGATATTATTGAAGATATTTTGTTTATTCGAAGTAATCATTTGCACAAAAAATATAACAATTAATAAGAAATAATGATTATTCAGTAATTATAATTCAATGCTAAACAATACGGGTTGATTTTTATCTTCTTTTTCTCCAAGTATAAAATTTTATTATTAAAATTAAAAGAAATAACATTTGTAGCCCGCGAAATTCAAATTTTCTTACGTTTTTTGCAATTTGCAAGTCAGTGTCAGGTTGTATCTTGATCAAAATATGATTTGCGACTATAACAGATATGTATTTACAGAATTATAATCATTAGAATAATTAAAATATCTCTCTAAGTTTAACTTAGTCGCGAATCATATTTTGATCAAGATACAACTTGACACTCACCTGCAAACTGCAAAAAACGTAAGAAAATTTGAATTTCGCGGGCTACAACTGCGGATCGCCCTTTTTTTTTTTTTTTTTTTTTTTTTAGGATGGGAAATCATCAAATGACTTCTCCCACTCTGGGCGGAGCGGGAGGGAGTGTCAGACTCTTACTGACTAAAACCCATCCATGTTCCTTCCTCGCCCTTTACGTTCCGGGGCCGCGGTATCTCTTTCGAACAGGCCCGCAACCCCGGCAGGCTTCGGCCCTTGCGGGCCCCTCTCTTTTTGCTGACACTCTTTGAGGCGCGCGTGGAACACGAACGCGCCGTCGACACGGCCTGTCGTCGTCGTTAGACGGCCGGACGGCCAGCTATTGCCCATAGCCAGCCGTCCACAGGCCCGCATCTACGGTGGCCGGTAGCCACCACGTGGCCCCCGACGCCCGTTGCGTCTCCCGCGGCGGCCGGGAAGAGAGGATCTCTCCCTCTCTCGTTCCGCCACCTCCTTCGCTAGCATCACTGCTTCGCAGAAGGAGGTGACGGCTTCCCATTCCGTCTCGCTCCGGACCATGGATTGAACCAGGGCCGGACGCGAGAGGTCGCCGCCGCCGATCGCCGCCACGAGGACACGGCGGAGCTCCGCCCACGCAGGGCAGACTTCCACCGTGTGCTCCACCGTGTCCTCCGGTCGATCCTCGCAGTGGAGACACCCGGGCGATTCCTCCCGCCCGATTCGGTGCAGGTACCTCCCGAAACATCCGTGTCCGGTGAGGACCTGCGTCAGGCGGAAGGTGAGGACGCCGTGGCGCCTCTCCAGCCACTCCTCAAAGAGGGGACTTACCGCCACTATCGTGGCGTGCCCTGCACGGGGTTGCGACAGTCGCTCTCTCCATGTCGCCATGAGATCGCGCCGGAGGTCAGTCCGCTGAGCGGCAATTTGCCGCGGCAGCGGGGTTTCCCCCCGGCGTAGTACCTCCGCGCGCCACTCATGCAGGCGCGCGAGGACTATCGCCTCCAGATCCCACGGCGGCAATCCGGCAAGCAGGCCCGCCGCCTCGCGAGAGATCGTGCGGTACCCACGGACCATCTTTACGGCCACCACTTTTTGGGGCGCGTTCAAATGGTGAGCGGCTCGCCGCTTCAACGAACGCGCCCACACTGGGGCCCCGTAGAGGGCCATGGACCGCACGACTCCCGCGTAGAGCCTGCGGCAGGAGGCGTTCGGCCCCCCAAGGTTGGGCAGGAGCCGCCTGAAGGCAGCCCCTGTCCGTTCCAGCCTGGGGGCCAAACGTCGGAAATGCTCCACGAAGTTCCACCGGCTGTCGAGGACGAGTCCTAGGTACTTCAACGTCGACTCGACGCCGATGGATACCCCTCCTACCGTCAGTGTGGATCCCGACGGTGGCGCATTCCGAGGCCCATGAAAACACATGGCCTCGGACTTGTGCAATGCCACCTCGAGACCCAGTTGCCGGATCCTCTCAACGACTATCGCAACCCCGCGTGTCATGTTGTCGGCCGCCGCCTCGTGCGACCTCCCCTGTGCCAGCACCAGGGTGTCATCTGCGTAGCAGACGACGCTGACACCACTAGGGAGGTCCGCGCGCAGCACCCAGTCGTAACCGATGTTCCACAGGGGCGGTCCCAGAACCGATCCCTGTGGGACACCGCACGACATCTCTCGCCGGTTCCAATCTCCGCAGCGACTGGGGTAGATGACGGCCCTGTCCGTCAAATAGTCCCCGACCACACGACGGAGGTAGGTCGGCACCCGGTGATACCGGAGTGCCTCCATGATGCAGCTCCAGGGCAGGGAGTTGAAGGCGTTGGCGATGTCGAGAGACACCGCCAAAACAACCCCGCCCCGGGATATCGCATCCCCCGTCGTGAGGGCTCTCACGCGCATGATGGCGTCCACTGTAGAGCGCCCCTTGCGGAAACCAAACTGATTCTCCGCAAGATTCGGCCCCATCCCCTCAAGGTGCTCGGCGAGGCGGTTTGCAATGACTCTCTCAAAGAGCTTGCCCACCTCGTCGAGCAACACAATGGGCCGAAATGCGGACGGAGAGTCCGCAGGGCGCCCCGGCTTTTGGATGAGGACCAGTTTCCCCGTCTTCCAACGAAGCGGGAACTGGCCTCTCTCCAAACATGCGCTTAAGAACCCCTTCAGTCGGGGCCCGAGAGCCTCCGCATCCGAGGCCAGGACCCAGGCTTTGCCAGGCAAGCCATCGGGTCCCGGGGCGGTATTTTTGGCCTTGAGCCTACCTACCGCCACTCTCAGGTCTACCCCAGTCACTTCCGGAGTGTCGTCGTCGTCGCTTAGGTCCGACACCGCAGGTGGCGGAGCCATAGGCGGGGGCGGATGTTCCCCCCGCGAGGGGAACAGAGCGCTCACCACGTCCTCCACGAGGTCGGGCCGGAGACTCTGCGTCAGCGGGGGGGCCCAGGTGCGGAGTTTATTCCGCACCATCTTGTAAGGGCGCCCCCACGGATCTCTGTCGAGAGTCTCCAGCATCTCCGAGCGGGCCAGTTCCCTGGCCCGCAGGACAGCCTCCCGGAGGGCGGTCTTCGCCGCTCTGTACCCCTCGTACAGCTCCGCCTCAATGGCTTCCGCATCCGGCGGGCGGATGCGGAGCCTGCGATGCCTGGCGTACAGGCGCCGCGCTTCGACACACGCCTCCCTCAGAGTCGTAATTTCGCGCGACCACCAGTACACCTGGCGTCGGGCGCTTCCTGGCCGGACTCGGGGCATTGCCACGTCACATATGTCGGACATGGCCCCCTGGAACCACTCTGCCTCAGTGTTAACGTCGGCAGGCCTGTCCGGTGATGTCACCCAGGCCTGCACGATCGAGGCTTCCAGGAGGAGCTCCCGGTCCAGCTGCTTCAGCGCCCAACGCGGACCACTCGGGGCCTGTTGGACCGGCGCGCTCGAGGACTGGGTGGAGACTTCAAACCGGATGTACCGGTGGTCGGAATGTGTCTCCACCCCCTCCATGACACGCCAGTCGACTACACGCGGCGACAGAGCGGGGCTAGCGAACGAAATGTCCACCACCGACTCACCCCGCATCCGCACACACGTGGGAACAGAACCCCGATTAAGGACGTCCAGGCCCCTCTCCAGGGCCCAGTCCTCCACCATCCTTCCCCGCACATCTGTGCAACGAGAACCCCAAGCCAGGTTCTTGGCATTGAAGTCCCCGAGGACAAGCACGGGGAGGGAATGGCTTCCGACGACGACACTCAACTCTGCGAGAGAGTTGTGGAACTCGGCGAGAGTTCGGCTCGGGGAGAAGTAGACTCCCACCACGACGATCTCCCCGAACCGTGCTGCTACGCACCCCCGACCCCTCCTGACATTTTCAAGGGTCGGGGTACCGGCGGCGGCCGATGACACTATGGTCACTGAGCCGTCAAGGTCCGCCACCCAGTCTTCCCTGGGCAGGACAAAGTACGGCTCAGAGACCACAGCGATGTTGATCAACCACTGCGCCATGCTCTGAAGCAACAGGTTCTGAGCACAGGCGCAGTGGTTGATGTTCGCCTGGAGGAAGCGTAATGGCGCCGTTATTGAACGTCCATTATCGCTTCCCCCCCTCGGGACCCCTGTGAGGGCCCCTCCGCAGGCGAGCTCGAAGCGGCAGCGGCGGCGGCGACAGCGACAGCGGCTGTGGCGGCCGCGGCAGCGGCAGTGGCGACAGTGGCGTTGGCGGAGGTGGCGGAGGGCCTTCCCCTGCCTTTGGCTCCGCTCTTGGCGGTAGCGGCGCAGGCCTTGCTCCCAGCCCGATGATCGGCCGGCTTGCGGGCCGCCGCACATGCAGGGCAGTGCGGCGCAGCGCTGCAACCAGCCGACACGTGGCCGGGCTGACCGCAGCGGAAACAGAGACCGCTGCGGTCAACCTCCGAGGCACACTTCACTGACACGTGGTGTCCCACGTGGCAGCGGAAGCACCTCAGAGGTCTGGGCTCGAGCAGTTTTACCTGCGCCGATATCCAGCCCACCAAAAGCCTTCGGCCCTCCACAATGGCTTTCGCCGCCGCCACGGGGCAGCTCACCGTAACGGTTTGCATTCCCGAGGGGTCCGGACGAAAGGTGCCTGCCTTGACCTGGTCGGCAGAGCACCCCCCGGACCTAGCGACGGCGGCCACCACCTCCTTCTCGGTGACACAGTCCTCCAGACCCATGACGCGCAGATCGGCGCATCTGACGGGTCTGGAGACTCGGGCCTCGTCCGCGTTTAGGGACGCTCTCAGCTTTTCAGCGAGAGCATCCGCGGACGAGCCGCTGGTTTCACCGGGGATCTCCAGCATCCGAGCCCCCGTCGCGGTGACTCTGAGCCGGAGGCCCCCGGTGATCCCGAGCTCACCGAGATCCACATTCTGTTTGGCCTTCGCCAGCAGGTCGCGGTAGGTCACGCCCTTCTTTTCCGCTTCTGGCTGTAGTGTAATCACTACAGCGGCGGTTTTCGGGGCGCGAAGCCTCGCCGCGACCTTTCGCGCCTTGTTTTGGCGCTGCCGCTCTTGTTTACGGGCCTTTTTGGCCGCCTTTCGCCCCTTCTGCTTCTCCCCGGCCACTTGCCATCCGGCTTCAGCCGTGGGAGGTGCAGGGGGCTGGGGAGGCGATGGTGTTGGCTGCGGCTGACGTCCCGCAGGCACTGGCGCTGGCCCACTCACCGTTGGCGGAGGCAGCGGCACTGTTGCAACCTGTGCCGCTGCCTTGCCCTTGCCTTTCTTCTTCCGGCCTCCTGTCTTCTTAGCCGGCGCCGCCGTCTGCTCGGCCGGCGCCGCCACCCGTTTGTCCGGCACCGGCATATGTTTGGTCGGCTTCACGGATGTTGATGGGGGAGGCAACGCAGCCCCGCCAGAGGGCTGGCTGGACGGTCCCGGTCCGGATGCAGCAGCAGCAGCCGCCGCATAAGAGACCGTACTCGGGCCCGCAACCGCCTTGTTCGCGCCCAGGGGAGGGCGCAGAACAATTCCCTCCAGGACGGAGAACCGTGCCTGGAAGGAGGCCAGCTCCTTTCGGACCAGGTCCAGGACCTGGTTCTCCACCGGCATTGGCTGTTTTTGGGCCTGGGCCCCCCCATTTGTAGGCGCCGCGCGAGAGCTTGCCTCTCGGAGGCTGGCCAGATCCGCCTGGAGCTTCGCGTTCTCCTTTTGGAGAAGCTCCATGGCAGCCGTCACACGGGCCACATCCGCGCGCAGTTTTGTCACCTCATCCCCTTGTGAGGAGGGAGGTGGAGGCCCCGAGAAATACGCCTCCGCCGCCGCCAAGATGGAGGCGGAAGCCGCGGGTATGGCCTGACGTTTCGAAGAAACCTTCACCTTTACGGCCACACTTTTTAGCGCGGCTGCCACCTCCTCTGCAAATCTGGACTTACGCTCCGCCTCGGAGCCGCCAGGTGCACTCGCCTCACTGCCAGACCCCGGGGCAGTCATGCCCGGGTGGCGCCCCTCTTCGGCCAGTCGTGCCGACCTTTCTGAGGCAGAAAGCCCCCCTCGCTTGCCTCGGATCCCCCCGCGCTTGCTGGTGGGGATCTTGCGAGCAGAGGCCATCTGCTCCTCTGAGGACGACGAACAGTCGCCGTCCTTCCGGGACCGCTTGCGGAAGAACTTACTGTTCTCCGTAGCAGCCCCGGCACCCTCGCGGCGGGAGCTCCCTGAGCCTCCCGCAACACTCACCTCACTCAACGCGGCGTCGGACTCCGACACCGCGTTCCTCCTCTCCTCTTCGTTGCCGTTTCCGGCGGTTTTGGTTTGTTGTTTTTCTTCTTCCATATTTGAACCCACGAGTATGGGGGAAATACACTCCTAACTAGGCAGAGACCCCTGTACCTAGAAGGGCAGCTTCTCAGTTTTTATTACTCGCCAGGGGGTCTGCAGGTACCCCAGCGAGGATAAGCAGTAGCGACTGATTCGTCCAATAGGCACACCCGTCAGCCATACATCCCCTCGCGTCGCCGCTTGGGATTCGGGGTAACTTTTTATAGAGGTTTTCTACCTCGCAGTCCGGGCGGTTAAGCCAAGACCCTCGGTCCCTGTCCAAAGGACTCGGAGTCGCGAGACGTGATCCACGGCACTCCGATACGGGATTACGAGATCAACGGTGACAGAGAAGGACGCATCCTTCTCTGTCTGCTCGGCGGCAGGGTAAGTGCACACCGAGCCCGCCGTAACACACTCCTCCGCTGTGCCCTCTGCTTAACAGAGGGTACGCCGAGGAACCCACCGTTGGTCCGTGTAGGACCCCACACATTGCCAGACTCATTAGCCGCGGCAGTGCCAATCCCAAGGGATGAGAATTTCTTCTCATTCCAAGAGGAAGGACACTGCCGCGCCCAGGGTGCACCGGCCCAGCGGCTGCTGTTTCCTCCAGACGTATCGAGAGGAACCAGCAGCTGCCGAGCACACGTGGAGGACTTCTGGCATCGCACCCCATCGCCCTTAACTAAGCTTTGATTAATCAAATGATAATGATTCTATAAATTAATGTAAATCAGCACACGGAATATTTTTGGGACTACTCAACTAGCTTAGACATTTCGACCCGCGACTGTGCTGTGAAACCAGCTCATGACTAAAGATTCCGTTTGTGAGTCTCAAAAATATCTCGTGAGTGGATTAGTAGTAGTAGTCTTATAATTTCTATCATAACGGCAAGCTCCCTGAAATACTGAAATACACATGCTATTAAGGCGAAAGCGTAAGGATGACCCCCTTCAAATGTTCTTACGTTTTTTGCAATTTGCAGGTCAGTATTAAGTTGTATGTTGATCTAAATACGATTCGCGGCCGCAAATATTTATTTATAGAATTATAATCATAAAAATCAACAATACAACTCTCTAAGTTCCTATAATCCTATTGAATGACTATTTCATGAAATCATGACATTTGAGGATTATTCTAATTTAAGGAGTTGTATTGCTGATTCTAATGATTATAATTCTGTAAAATCATTTGTTACGGTCACGAATCAACCTGACACTGACCTGCAAATTACAAAAAACGTAAGACCACCATTACTAAAATTTGCTTCATTAATGTACATTTTCAAAGTGGAATATTATTTCTTCCTCTTAATAGTCTGAGCGTTTATTTATATGCTTATGTTTTAGTGCATCAATATATTTCAAAATATTGATGTAAGCGTTAGATCTCATACATGGAGGTAAAAATTGTAATTCTCCGATAAGTAAATTACCAAAATAATAATTACGTTTATCTAATTCTTTATCAAAAGTGCAATGAATACATTGAACTTCAGAGTTGTCTTCAGAGTTATTTTCTAATGTTATCTCGTTGGCGCTGTGTTTTTCGTTCACTTTCTCAAATAAATCTTGTGTATTCTGTTCGCATTTGTCTGGTATTTTTTCTTTATTACCGTCACAATTATCCATTTTGTCCTCCTCTTGTACATCCTGGTCATCGTTTTCTTGTAAACGTCTTCGTTTAGTTAAAGAAGTAGTTGGCAGCAATAAAGATTGTGACATGTCATATATTTCATCAGAAGAATGTTTTGTGCCTGAAAGAAATACAACCTATAATATTTTCTAAACTACAGGCTATAAACAAATAAGTAATATACCTATGTGTGATTCCGTAACATCAGGCGATATGTACTCCGGGGTTGCGGGCCTATTCGAAAGAGATACCGCGGCCCCGGAACGTAAAAGGCGAGGAAGGAACATGGATGGTTTTTAGTCAGTAAGAGTCTGACACTCCCTCCCGCTCCGCCCAGAGTGGGGGGGGGTCATTTGATGATTTCCCATCCTTAAAAAAAAAAAAAAAGGCGATATGTACTAGCAATATATCACTTGATTGATTGATACCACAAAATCACACTAAGTACTAGTGGTTCTTTAAATAAATTGAAATAGTTACCATTACTATTGTCGATATACGCGTTCCTCTTAAACTCATTCTCATTCTGAACCTCCGTAAAAAGTGGCCGACTATTCTCTTGGAATATACAATCATCGTCACTGTCACCTGTAAATAATGAATAATTATGACTCCAACTAAACACCCGTAAGTAACGAGTACTTCGACAGTCAAACCGAGTTATTCGGCCGATAACGAGTACTAATAAAATGGCCGAATATTGCCGAGTACTTAGTAATAAATGAGTACTCGGCGCATCTCTAAAGCGCACGTCGCTTCGTGAGATATAAAACAGTACTTATGTATTATTAAACGTTATATCTATTATCTATAGACCGCAGGATCAATGAGACAGCATTAACAATTGTATTCATTATTAAATAGCGAAAATGATAGATACTCACCCATTATAATAGTAATAGAACACACCGATGAGACGTATACAGAAAAAAAGTTAAAGTTGACACAATCACATAAATATATAGAAGTAGGCAGATGTCGGGAAAAGATGCGCACTCTCGAACGAATACAGTGGTGGCTTGTGCCGAGACTACCGGGCGACGACGGAGCGGTAGTCAGCGAGAAAAGTTCTTAAGAATAACGTTACAAATGAATCGGTAACGTTTCACTTGTAACGTTATTACAAGCGGATAAGCTTAATGTTACTGATACCTGTAACGTTACTTAAAATTTTGTTCTACGAAAATGATATTCATTAACGTTTCTTTCTTGTAACGTTATTGGTATTTTTAAGTTTTAGTATCGTTACATATTTTGGAACGTTATATGATAACATGAATGATAACGGAACGAAATTCATTTCGTTTTCAAGTCCCTGGTTTTAAGTAAACATTAGGTTGGTATATGATTAAATTAAATTATTTCGTTTGATTAGGCAAACGAAAACAACAATTTAACCGCTTTACATATTTTTTAATAGCATGTTGTTTGAAAATGTTTCCATAATTTCGTGTTTTATCGCAATAAGGGGCAACTGAATTGTGTCAGTCGCGGAATGCCAGACCTTGTTTTATTAGACCATGCCCCACACATGGGTATGTCAAAAAAAAAAATGAGTTTCAGTTCTAAGTATGGGGAACCCCCAAAATTTATTGTATTTTTTCATTTTTTGTGTGCCAATCTTAATGCAGTTCACAGAATACATCTACTTACCAAGTTTTAACAGCATAGTTCTTATAGTTTCGGAAAAAAAGTGGCTGTGACATGCGGATGGACAGACAGACAGCCATGATGAATCCACAAGGGTTCCGTTTTTTGGCATTTGGCTACGGAACCCTAAAAAGCCTCGGTCGGACACAAGTCAAAACCATTCACGCCGCTCGAGTCTTGCTAGCAAATTTTATTGAAGCCTGTTGTATAATGTAGTTAAGCTGAGCTCTTTTAACGTAGTGTAAGTTGAAGAGCTAATTACCTGAAGGCAACATTAATGGGCAGAGCCTGACGCGCTGGGTTGTTCATGATGCAGTGGTGAGCCAGCAGGTCGATCATCCAGGGGGACAGGGGTTCAAGTCCCGCGTGACGCGCGCACATGTCGCGAAGTAGACGGATCAGCACCTGCGGATCCATCAGCACAATATGTTAGTTTCTGTCCGTGAGGCGACGGCTAGCAAGCAATATTACAACGGACTCCCAAACTAGGCTGATTGGTTATTTTTAGGTAAATTTCCTTTTTTTTATAAAAATCTACCTATTGGTCCCTCACCTACGGAGATATATATGTATAGTTGTATACGTATGTATATGGGTGACAAGCAAAATTTAGCCACACTCAACAGGTCGCAATTATGAATAAAAAAATCGAATAGGTCAAAACTTAGGCTAAGTTCGCGAATGGCGTCCACGGGGGCGGTTTTCTAAAATCAGTTTTTCGGCCATAACCCTTTTCATATGGCAAGTTTTTGAACCGTTTTTGATTGTTGAAATGTCCAAAATTTTTGCGATAAAAAATCATATCTCCGAAACAGTAAACATTTTGACCGCGCAATTTTTTTTTATGAAAGCAAATTGTTTTATCTACAATTGTTACTTTTCAAGTTTAGCGATAAAACTTAGTTTACTAAATAAAAAATTATAACTAAAACATTCAGGGGGTTTCCATGCTAATTTCTTATGAGAGGATTTAAAAAGGGTAAACTTTCCATTACAGGACAACGATTTTAAAATCATATTTTTTATGTAGATTGTACACAAGTACAATTCTAACAAATTTTCAACAGTCGGACGCTACAGCACCTTCTCCAAAATCTACCTCCTCCTGCGGCTTGCCGGAGGGATTGTTTACATATTCCCGTCGCTATAATAATAATAATTACAATTACTTTCATAGTCGATCAAATTAGCTTATATTCATAGTCGCTCAGGTAGATCGACACAGTCTACTATTATATTTACAGCATCACTTTAAGCTGAATCACTGTCGCTCAAGGTATAGGTTATCTAGTTTGTGAGGCAGGGTTTTCCATATAGTGTGCTCAGGAGGCCTACCACAAGCTCTTAACGCGATCCACTTTAGGCCCTAAACTGAACTGTTCGTCTAATTCGTACCATGACGTCAGTTTAACGATTCAATTTTAGGCCATGCCATCTGACAGCGATTGACCACAAACTGAGTCGCAAGTTTTGGTTTCATTCATTCAATTTGGTACCATGACGTCCTTATAGCGGCTCAGCTGAAACGCTCAACTGACAAAATAAGCGATTCAATAAAAGTTACTATTTATCTAACATAAACTGAAACGTTTGGTGAATTATTGACAAAAATAAAGTTTTAAGTGCTATTTTAGTGGAATTTTACAAAAACCAACCTTTAGTCTGTCCGTCTGTCTGTCAGTACGTCTGTTCATCGGTCTGTCTATCCGTCTATATGTCCGTCTATCTGTCTGTCGGTCTGTCAGATGGTCTGTCTGTCCGACTGTCTGTCCGTCTGTGTCCGTCTGTCTGTCCAACTGTCTGTCCGTATGACCGTGTATCTGTCCGTCTGACCATCTGCCTGTCCGTCTGTCTGTCCGTCTGCCTGTCCGTCTGTCGGTCCGTCTGTATGTCCGTCTGTTTGTCCGTCTGTCTATCCGTTTGTCTGTCCGTATGTCCGTGTATCTGTCCGTCTGACCATATGTCTGTCCATCCGTCTGTCTGTCCATATGTCCGTCTGCATGTCCGTCTGTCTGTCCATCTGCCTGTCCGTCTGTATGTCCGTCTGTCTATCCGTTTGTCTGTCCGTATGTCCGTGTATCTGTCCGTCTGACCATATGTCTGTCCGTCTGTGTGTCCGTCTGTCTGTCCAACTGTCTGTCCGTATGATCGTGTATCTGTCCGTCTGACCATCTGCCTGTCCGTCTGTCTGTCCATCTGCCTGTCCGTCTGTCGGTCCGTCTGTCGGTCCGTCTGTCTGTCCATCTGTATGTCCGTCTGTTTGTCCGTCTGTCTATCCATTTGTCTGTCCGTATGTCCGTGTATCTGTCCGTCTGACCATATGTCTGTCCATCCGTCTGTCTGTCCATATGTCCGTCTGCATGTCCGTCTGTCTGTCCATCTGCCTGTCCGTCTGTATGTCCGTCTGTCTATCCGTTTGTCTGTCCGTATGTCCGTGTATCTGTCCGTCTGACCATATGTCTGTCCGTCTGTGTGTCCGTCTGTCTGTCCAACTGTCTGTCCGTATGATCGTGTATCTGTCCGTCTGACCATCTGCCTGTCCGTCTGTCTGTCCGTCTGCCTGTCCGTCTGTCGGTCCGTCTGTCTGTCCATCTGTATGTCCGTCTGTTTGTCCGTCTGTCTATCCGTTGGTCTGTCCGTATGTCCGTGTATCTGTCCGTCTGACCATATGTCTGTCCGTCCGTCTGTCTGTCCGTATGTCCGTCTGCATGTCCGTCTGTATGTCCATCGGCCTGTCCGTCTGCCTGTCCGTCTGTCTGTCTGGCTGTCTGTCCATCTGTCTGTATGTCTGACCGTATATCCGTCTGTCTGTCCATCTGTCCGTCCATATTCCTTCGCGCGCCGCCGCACCGTGCGGACGTTTTTGTGGTGAATCGCACCTCAGTGACTCGGTTTTTTAGTGTGCTAAATAGTGATTGGTTGAACCCTTGAACTTTTGATTCCTTGTCACTCTTAAAGGGTTTTTATGAACTGGCTCCTCCCAGTGGGTGTCGACAGAGTAAGATAGAAAGATATTAGTGCATTTCGTCTAAAAGTGAAGGACCCCAATTCGCTGACCTACCATCGGGTTCGAACCTGCGGCGTAACAAGCAGAAGTCGCGCGCTCCGCCATCGAGCCAGCTACGTTACTCACTCGAGTGACGAACTTTCAAACCGGCTCAAGCGCAAGCGGCCCGCAGTGACGTCAACCACCGATCCAGTCAGTGCTACGCGCTACGCCGACCTCTACGAGTTGCTACGAGGCGCGCATTCGCTACGACGCTCACAATATTTCATCACTGTACGTACTACTGGCTACGCTTTAACGCTACGGCAAACAAGCGCTCCGCTTCCACTAACCGGCTTTTTAATTACTTTGGCCTCCGCAAAATCTTGCATATCACGACGCGCGCATCGCTTTTGGTCTTCATAAATTATCCCTACCAGCTATAAATAGCTGTACCACGATGTTCCGAGTCCAACGTTCTCCCTCTTCAAGCAAAACAAACCCACCGACGGAAACCCTCTCTGACTCGGATATTCCATCTACTCAAAAGGAAATCGTCTCAACGCCTTATATAACCACCAGGCAGCACAAACGAGCCCGTGTTGATGGTTCCCCTAAGCATTTCCTGGACGACTTTAGAAAAGAAATAATGGACATGCTTCATTCATGGAAAGCCGAACACGACTCCTTTTTATCAAAGCTGGCTCAAGACATAAACGACCTAAAATCCCAGTGCAAAAATATTCAAAAATCGAACCTGGAAATCGAGCGCTCCATGGATTTTATCAACAAGTCGTATGAAGCAATAAAGAACCGCGTGGAATCGCTCGAAACGGAAAACAAAGAAAATAAAAACTACCTCCTTACTCTCGATAAAAAGCTGAACGAACTACAATACTCAACCCGTAGCGCAAACATTGAGATACGAAATGTCCCGCAGAAGGAAAACGAAAATGTGCAAGACCTCACCACTATTGTGACAAAGATTGGAAACCTTCTCGAAACACCGCTGCAGTCTGGCGATCTTCGGGATATATACCGAGCCCCAGCAAAACCCGGCACCACCAGAAATATCGTCGTTGAATTCTCTAGCGTACAAAGAAAATATGACGTCCTGTCCTCAGTAAGGAATTATAACAAGGCGCGTGATCTCGGTGAGAAACTCAACACCCACCTCATTGGTTTGCCTGGAAATAAACAACCTTTCTATGTAGACGAACACCTCCCACCATCAGGAAAGAAGCTCTTCTTCCAGGCCCGTGAATTCTCCAAACAGAACGGATTTAAATTCTGCTGGGTCAATAACTCTAAAATCTACTTACGAAAGGAGAAGGGTACGAAACAATTCATCATCAACTCTGAACAAAGCCTACTCGACATAAAAAACAATCAATGACTAGACCGTGTAACCTTTTTAATCCTTAAACGAACTTTGCCATGTCATTCCTCTCACCCAATAATACACTACACCAAACATTCACTAATCACACACCCCGTCTCAGAAATGTACACAAAACACAAAAACACCACAACACTCACAACTCCCGCTCACGTCACTAAAATAAATAGAACCCAGGGCCATCGTACAAACCTACCAACTTCAAAGCTTATCAACAAAATCCGTATTCACCCTCCAGCTTCGTCGCGTCACAATATCACCCGCGTTTGTTGTCTTAAACATTTCAATGACTGACACAATCGATATTATATCCGAAATTGACTCCTTCAGTATAGCCAAATCAGCTCTTATTCCCCCCGATCAGTGTACTACTCTACTTAAGAACCCAAATAAATACATAAAAATCATTCATCAAAACATAAGGAGTATCAAGAAAAACCTAAACTTGTTTATATCTACACTTGCACTTACGAACGTTGAATTTGATATCCTTGTGCTAACAGAATGCTGGTTAAAGGTCGCTGGTCCGTTACCAAAAATAGATGGATACATTACCTTCTCCACATCAAGCCACACATCACAAAATGACGGAGTAGTGATCTACGCCAAAAGCCAATTGAATGTTAAGGTTTCAGAACCACAATTTCTCGATGCCAATTGTTTGGTATGTCATGTCAACAATGACTTATGTCTTATTTCCATCTACCGCTCCCCATCCTATAAAAATATCGACAACTTCCTGGATAGCTTATCCAATTTAGTACATCCTCTACCGCTAAACAGTAACGTAGCCCTAATTGGAGATATTAACATCGATATAAAAGCCAATAATGTAGATCGACTATCCGATCAATACCTTACTCTCACAGCGTCTCTCGGTTTACTACCGACGCATAATATTCCTACCAGACAAAACAACTGCCTCGACCATATTCTACTAAGAACGAAGCAAATGGCTCTGACAATGGTAATAGACTCCCCTGTGACGGACCATCTTCCTATTATACTATGCCTTGACATGGGGAAACCCAAAGTCGACCCTTCAAGATCCAGTAACAAAATTGACTATCCATCTATTCTAGACTCCTTCCAAAACACGGATTTTACACCAGTACTAGAATGTTCGGATACAAATAGGGCTACAGATATGTTCATATCAACTGTTTCGTCAGTGATCAAACAACACACAAGGCTAATCTGTGTCCCAAAAAGACAAAGAACAATTAAGCCCTGGATTACACCGGGCCTATTACGATGCATAAGGAACCGGGACAAAATGCACCAAAAACTAAAAAAATCCCCTGACAACACAATCCTCAAAATCACATACCAACGTTACAGAAATTTTTGTAACCGAGTACTACGTAAATTGAAACGGGAATACGAAAAAAACGAACTTGTTAAGGCTAAAGGCAACTCAAAAGCAACATGGAACGTCATTAAAACAATTACGCATACCCGACAAGACAGACAACCCGCTCGCCAACTCTTGAAACTCAAAGATGATCCCACTGCATCCGCCAACGAGGTCAATAATTTTTTCGTCAATATAGGTAAAAAACTGGCTTCGCAAATCACACCCAACCACAACATTCCCTTGCCCGAAAACTCCAACTCGCAACCTAATTCTCTAGTCATTCTAGAAGTCAATCACGAAGAAGTAGAACGTATTATTACGTCTCTTAAAGGGGATTGCGCAGTCGGATGGGACGGCATATCGTCAAAAGTCATAAAAATGTGTAAAAACACACTTATACCGCCAATCACGCACATATGCAACCTCGCTATAAATACAGGTACCTTCCCACGTGCATTTAAGAAGGCCCTCGTTCACCCCATCCATAAGGACGGGAATAGAGAGGTCGCATCCAATTACAGGCCGATATCCGTACTGACAACACTTTCAAAAATTTTGGAACGCATCCTAAACAACAATTTAGTTAATTTTTTCCGCAAATATGACATAATTGCAACAAATCAATACGGTTTCCGACCGGGTATCTCCACGGAGGATGCCGTAGCAGACTTAACTGATCAAATCACAAAAAAAATGGACTCCAGGATGAAAAGTTTTGCCATTTTCCTGGATCTATCAAAGGCCTTCGATACCGTCTCTATTCCCATCCTTATCCGCAAAATGGAAGCCGTCGGCATACGGGGAAATGCACTAAACATTTTTCAAGACTTCCTTACCGATCGTAGACAGTGCGTTAAAATTGAGTCGGTCATCAGCAGCGAGGAAATTTTAAGTTACGGCGTTCCGCAGGGTAGCATTATCTCACCATCACTCTTCCTGCTATATGTAAACGATCTATGCAACCTAAAACTACAATACTGTGACACGTTTATGTATGCAGACGACACTGTACTACTTGCCTACGGTACCGACTGGAAAGCGGCTAAACTCAACGCTGAAGCCTCACTTAGAACAGTAATGGCCTGGCTTTCCGTTAACTTGCTGACCCTCAATATATCAAAAACAAAAGCAATTGCGTTTAGAATCACCGCTAAATCCGCACCCCGGGCTGCGGAATCTTCTTTAACAGCACACGTATGTCAGGATTCAGCCTCCCCTTGTACATGTCTCCCTCTTACGTTGGTATCCTATACCAAATACTTGGGTGTACACATAGATGAGAGACTGGACTGGCACATGCATTTGGGAATATTAAAAACCCGATTAAGGCGTCTCATTTACATTTTCAAAAACCTTCGCGATGTAGCCGATATGGACACGATGAGACTGGTATACCTTGCCCTGTGCCAGTCTATTCTCTCTTACTGTATCCCCGTTTGGGGTGGCACCGGTAAAACTGCGATGTTGGGCCTCGAAAGAGCGCAAAGGGCTTTATTAAAAGTTATGACCCACAAACCTCGTCGATACCCAACACTAACTCTATATAAAGACTGCAATTGTCTCTCTGTTAGGAAACTCTTCATCCTACGCATAATACTCAGGAAACATGCCTCTATTCCACACGCTAAAAATAAAACAGTGCGTAGCGGGAAACCTATTTGTAAATATGCTCAAATTAAAACAAGCTTCGCGACACGACAATGCTCTTTTTTAGCATCTAAATTATACAACAGCTTAAACAAATCTTTAAATATACACACGTTAAACTTATTTAACCTAAAAAGAAAAGTTACTAATTACTTGCTATATTTGACATACGACGAAACTGAAAAATTACTCACGCGTATTTCGTAACACGTTACCTTCGATCACAGCTCCACATAACACCCCTACACAAACCACACAAACTCACACTATATACACCCCCACACAAACGCACAAACACACTCACCCATACACGAACACTTACGCACACCCATGGCAATCACCTTTTTTCCACCTTTTTTCATACACTTCTTAATATAAAAACATCTCGGTACCTAGTAGATAACCCTTTTACATTTACTATTATTACATCTTTGCTGGATATTTTTTTTTTTTTTTTTTTTTTTTTTATCTCAAATTAAAAAGAAAAAAAAGAAAAAAAAAATGTTATTCCATTTTTGTTTACTGTTCAACTTAAATTGTAACGGCTGAAAAGACCACAAGAAGGAACCACTGGCTCTGAAGATACAGGCTATGCTTAGTTTCGGAGTCAGGGATACTTATACTTGATTTGCATAATATAAGCCCTAGCAATGATACCTAACGAAATTGTAAACCAATGTCTAATCTCCTACTTTAAGTCACTACTGATGTACTCTTAGAATAAGATCAATTGTAAAAAGGGTTTGAATAAACATTTATTATTATTATTATATTATTATTATTATATGTCCGTCCATCCATTAATCTGACACTAGAATATGTGCACGAAACAAAGTTATTTGATACTAATAGCGTTGTCTCTTTTCACAAAAAAACATTTCAAACGCAGTTCAGCCTCAAATTACGCTCTTTCATTCATTTTTAACGATCCAAATGTCGCTGAGCGTATTGGACGTCATGGTACGAGTTTGAGCGATGCAGTTTAGGAACCTAAACTGAAATGTCTTGCTTTTGAATCGTTTTTAATTATATCATGGTAGGCCTCCAGTTCTTAGATTGTACTGCATTGTGTTACTACCAACGCTCAAGTAAATTTTTTTTATACTTATAAATCATGTTAAATCTATAAAGCGTGTTCTTTTAGTATTTTAAACTAAATTCAATAAATACTATTAATAGTATTTGATAGGTGCGTCATGTGTCTCGTTTATGTCATTCAAACTGTAAAATCGATCAATCAATAATCTATACTTATATCTATACTAATATACTAATAATATTATAAAGCAGAAGAGTTTGATTGTTTGGTTGGTTGAACGCGCTAATCTCAGGAACTACCAGCTCGAATTGAAAAATTATTTTTGTGTTGGATAGTCCATTTATCGAGGAAGGCTTTAGGCTACATAAGATCACGCTACAATCATTAGGAGCGGACCAGGAATGAAAAATGTTGCAAAAACGGGGACGTTTTTTTCCTTTCGTTTTTCTCTCTTATGTGACGCAGTCGAAGTTGCGTGGGTCAGCTAGTATATTATAAAGCAGAAAAGTTTGTTTGATAGTTTGGTTGGTTGAACGCGCTAATCTCAGGAACTACCGGCTCGAATTGAAAAATTCTTTTTGCGTTGGATAGTCCATTTAACGAGGAAGGCTATAGGCTATATAACATCACGCTATGACCAACAGGAGCGGAGCAGCAATAAGAAATGTTGCAAGCGGGAAAAAGCTTTCGTTGAGCAGGCGATGTGTTGCGATATCAAAACTTCACGCGAACGAAGTCGCGGGCAGAAGCTAGTTATAAATACAAGTCACTTTAAGTGTGAGTCTGTAGAACCGCGTTATTTTTCAATCTAAACGGAACGATGGTTTTTATAAAATAAAATAAATATATTACAATAAGAGCTATATTATTGCAAGTTATATGTATATTTGTTGTTTTTTGTGTGCAATAAAGAATAAGAATCACTTTATTTCCGGCATTGCACATAATTAACACATATTACATACAGTTCAGGCATAGCAGCTGCGTAATGCATACGCGCTGCGTTATACGGTATTCGCCATATTTTAGAAAATCGGCCCAAAATGTTTATTTGTAAGTATCACATTATCATTTCTAAAATAAAATATACAAATCTGCATGATTATTGATTAGTCGCATCGTATCGTATCGGTGTCGGTCGCTGGTAATAAATAAATATCGCTAGATATTACACACAGCGCCATCTAGTGCAAAACTAAGCAAGGCTTGTCGTGGTCACCAGACAGTTGATAAATACTACATATATACTTTGTGTTTGTAAACTTGTTATACATAGAAACATCCATGACTCGGAAAAAAAAAGTCTGTGCTCATCACACAAACACTAAATTTGCTCCTACCGGGATTCGAACCCGGGGCCCTATATCCATAAGGCTGCCTCACTACCGCTACGCCATTCGGGTCGGGTCTTAATATTTAAAAGTGTATTTGAATGAATTTTTGGCTTGCCTTACTTACGCCATTTTCAAAAGGTCAGGCTTCATTCAAAGATCTTCAAACCGCTCCTGCTTGCTGTGATAAACCAATGAATGGATTTTTCATATAAACTGACCTTAATGGAGGAGTGGTGGGCGTTCTCCTCGAACCAGCGGCTGTGGCGGATGGCCGCCAAATGGCTGTTGATCACCTTGTATTCGAGATGCACCTGTTGACAATCACATTCTATAGAAAACTGAAAACTTCATCTTTACAAGGGCCGAAGCTTGCCGGGGCTGCGGGTCTATTCGAAAAAGATACCGCGGCCCCGCAACGTAAAGGGCGAGGAAGGAACATGGATGAGTTTTAGTCAGTAAAAGTCTGACACTCCCTCCTGCTCTGTCCAGAGTGGGAGAAGTCATTTGATGATTTCACACCCAAAAAAAAAACATTAGGTGCCACTTTTTGCCCTTTTTCCAGGTACCCTCATTTAAGTGGCGACAATTACTGATTTTCTCAACTTTTTTTATTTGGTGATAAACATATTTTTTATTAAATTTCAGGGGAACCTTATGTCTCGAACTATCGAGTCGTGACTCGGAGAGCATTATTCGATAAAATGCAACAACAGGACTTGCCTTCTTTTGGGGAAAAATTTAATTATTTTGAAAAGAATGTTCTATCGTCTGAAAATTATTCTGAAGATCAAGTAAAGGATTTGAAGGGTAAATATCATGTCTATGGTCTGACTTTAAAAAAAGATGGTTAAAAGCCAACCGAACACTAACCAATTTTTTAATGCATAATGAAACATGGTTGCAAGGAAGATTTAACATAGCAAAGGCGCCATTGCAGATCCAGAAAAAGCAAGTGAAATCACTGGTGTTGACCTAATCTACAGATTGAAAATAATTTTGGAAGTAATTTCAAGTGGTCATAAAGTCAACTTGCATAAGTTTGTAAGTTATTGCATAGAAACGGCTGATCCCGATCCTGAAGTTTTTAACTCCGAAAACTCAGAAGATGAAGAAACGGGAGAACCTGATGAAGAACCCTGGCACGTCTGATTAATGCAGGATTTAAAAAACAAATCATGTTATATTGTAAATAATGTTATATCATTTCATCTATAAATAATCTCGATTCAAAAATAAAAAAAGACGTTTTTCATGTTGTAATATGGTACAAACAATTAGTTTTAATACAATACACAATAAAAACCCTAATACTTAACAAACAAACATAAAAATAATTTTGACCGGCTAGAAACGCAAAATACCCCTATGTGCGTCGTGCGGGGAGAGGCCGGCCACCGAGGAGCTTGGGACATAGGGACCAACAGGCCCCGAGCCGGGTCCCCGCTACCGGTGGTTGTGTGCAGCGCATGAGATGGACTCAGTCCATGAATGAGAACGTAATGCGCGCATACTACGGGTCTACAGAGGGGGGAACCAACCTCAATGCGTACCGTGTTAGGATGCTGTCTATGTTTCAGGATCTTGAACCAACCGTCAACGCCTCGGCCCAAAGATTGTCCGATCAGGTGCGGGTCATCCAACGCATTCACCTGTTGGACTGAACCACTGTATCATCTTTACTCAAGCACAAACCGCGGTACAAGCATCAGCTATTCATGCAACCCCACCGCGCTCCTACCCTGCTGCAGTGGAAGATGATAGGGTTGCTACGGTAAGTAGGCAGTGCAACGACCGATTGAGGAGCGCTCTGGACGATGCGCTTCGTGAGTATCGATCAATTTCTGCCGAACTTAGACCCCGATTACCACGGTTACCCATGCATAAAAAATAGGGCGCCGGTGTGTGCCCTGGACTCGCAACTAAAGAATATATTCGAGAGTAGCGAGGACCTCGTTGATACACACTCGATTCTGTTCTGTGGGGCTGTTGCGGCATGTCGAGTAGCTAAAGTCAAGTTCCCAAATTGTGACATAGCTACTCGACCAAAACCAGCCGTACCAGCCTGGCAGCGCAAGATCGAGCGCCGTATTGACGGGGCCAGGGTACTCATCGGAAAACTATACTGCTTCAGCGAGGGCAATACACGACTTCGTTTGATGCGCATTGTGAGGCAGGCATTCTCGGGGACTGAAATCAGTCCTCAAGAATACATGTCCCGTGTCACAGAGCGCATCAACTTCCTGAAGCAGAAAGATTATGCATGGGCGAGCCGTATGCGGCGGAATAAGCGGCGGGTTGATCGGTACTCGCAGAATCGCATGTTCCAGAGCAATGAGAGATGGATACAGAACTTGGGAGCGCCCTCAGCAAAATATGACGGACGTGTGCCGCCCGGATGATGCCGCCACGAGTTCCTTCTGGCGCAGCATCTGGTAGGTGCCCGTCTGTCATTCTGAGGCTGACTGGATGTGTGATGTCGAGCGAGTGTGTGAACCTATTCCAACAATGGAACCAGTTTTAATATTCACCAGCAACTTGCCTTGAAATTTAAGCTAGTGGAATCTGAGGTACCGTACTACAAGACAGTATGTGCCCGACTCAGTTCTCGTGAAACACCATGACACGCTGTACTGGGATCAGAGTGCAGTGTGAGGAGATTCCTGTCATTTCCTGTCTCTGCAACCCTAACCACCGGTGACTTGGACCCTGATCCCGACACCGGCGGATCCCTATTTTTTTATTTTTAAATGCTTTTATATCTTTTTGAAGAAATATTTAAAAATGTATAAAGTAAGATGTATAATGAATAAAGGAGATAATAATAATAGTTTATTTATTTCGGAGAAACTCCATATAGAAACATTATTAATGTCAAAAAAACATAAACATAAAATTTTAGTGTTTTAGTAACAACAGCAAAAATGTACCCAGATATATTTTAGTATTTTTAGTACCTATATCTAACTTATGCCTATGGCTGTCCTTACCCACTGATTCTGGAAAGGACAGTCAAAACGTGCAGCAATCGCATTTAGAATGCTGTTGCTGCTGCTTCGTAGACGTAATAATCTATACTAAAATCATTCCATCTAATATGGGTGCCGACTATTTTGGACTGAACTTGTTTTTTTTCTTTTCAGTTTTTTATCACACAGTCGTTTTTTTATTTTTATTTTTAGTTACGATTGTAATAATTAGTATTTGTTGTTATAGCGACAACAGAAATACATCATCTTTTCGTTCACAGAGCTTCACTACGTCGATGAGGTATTTGGGCCAGCTAGTTTAAAACCGGGCACTGGAATCGACCGCCGTGTCGAAAACGTCTAAATCAGTTTGATGAACCTGTGTTCATGAAGTCACTGATGAAGGGTTACGCTTAACCCTGAAGCGCAAACCTATCTAAGTAATAATAGGTAATCAGCCTTTATTTCAATATATCTGCGGTTTGAGCAACATGTTTTTTGCTTATAAACTTCACTACTAGCGGACTTCACGGGGTTTCACCCGCGTAGTTCCCGACCCCGGGGGGAACAAATACCGGTGGGGGGGGCGGGACCAAAATATAGCCAATGTTACTCGCTGATTATGTAGCTATCCACTGTTGAGAGAATTTTTCAAATTGGTCCTGTATTTTTAATTTATTCGTTACATACAAATAACAACCGCACAAATCATTCCTCTTTATAATATTAGTATAGAAGTATGGATTGGTCGTCATCTAATGAGTTTTTTAGGAAGACCATCTTTCACACAGACTAACAATCAATCAATATCTTAATATATATAAATCTCGTGTCACAATGTTTGTCCTCAATGGACTCCTAAACCACTTAATCGATTATAATAAAATTCGCACACCATGTGCAGTTCGATCCAACTTGAGAGATAGGATAGCTTACATTTCAATTTATGAGACGCAGACGAAGTTGCGCCGGTCAGCTAGTATATGTATAAAAATCAATGCCAATTTTCGTTGTAATTTTATAACTCAAGAACGGGCTCACCTATCCAAACCAAATGTATAGGGGTTGTTCGGACTATTTAGTAGATGGTTTATGTGAAGTTTGCACAATATCGGTACAGCGGTTCTTCACGCAGACGAAGTTCCGCGGGTCAGCTAGTTGTCTATAAATTCATACTCACAATTTTCTCATGACATTTTCCTCAATCCTCCGCATCGCATATAACATGAAAACCGCTAACCAAACAAATGATTAGTAAGTGGTGTCTCTTACAGACTTCGTCTTACATACTCATTACAAGTTCTATCTATTTGCGTTACGGCACACTCTCCCCAATCTTGGCCACATCGCCACATGCAATTGCTAGAAATACCAAAAATAACATAATTCCTAAGTTTTGTTACGACGCTAACTATATCAGTGGATCACTATAAATGTAATGCTAGCACTACTATCGGAATATTAATGTGCTAATACAAGATGTAAACGGACTCTTCATTAAGTCGTCGAACAAACATTTTTTTTAGTAAAATTTCGTATTACGGTTGAACTTAATGCTACGCACTCAAAACATTTTGCTAATGGATGCATTGAATGGTAAACGGGTTTTAGAGGAATTTCAAATAAATTTATAATCTAAAACTTGTATAAAAGAACATGTGAAAAAGTTCGAACGTTGACTTCCAATATCTCCGTAATTGGACGGTTAATAGGTATGGTAAAAAAAACGCAATGAAGGAGAGAACAAGTGCCTTTCAGTTTCATTAACGGTTCCTCACCCTTTATGTTCCGGGGCCGCAGTATCTCTTTCGAATAGGCCCGCAACCCCAGATCTATTTACACCCTTTAGACGCGTTATTAAAAAAGATTAAATTACCATTATTACAATAGGGATATAGCACATTTCGTATTGGTAAAATAACGTAGATATTTGGAGTAGCACGATTGTGTGTAGTGATAGTTACCTCCGGCTCCAGCTTCCTCAAGTTCTGGTGCAGCGTGGTGACAAGGACGCGTGCGCCTGCGCTCGGGCCCTTCACCGTAAAGCCGCGCTCGTGGGTCGCGCTCGTCACACACGCACCCGGCGCCGGCATCTCGGTGCGCAGCAACTTGTTCAACTCCTCGCACACCTGTCAACGCGGATATCAATCATGATAAAACGAGAAAGCATGAATCTTGCGCAATAATACAGAATATTAAGGTGAAAGCGTCAGGCTGAGGCTACATTAGGCCGCGATGCGACCTGCGACACATTAGCGATTAAAACAAGTAAATGAATGCTCACGTATATGGCTACACTTTACATCAAATATTACTAGCGGTCTTTTATTTCTTTATGCGACCGGAACAACATTACTGTAATCACGGCATCGGCTACACCAACATAGAAATTAAAGCGAATTTATTAGAAAATACGCCGGAATCTTGCTTGTAATGTAGCCATACCATGGTTTTCTCGTTTCGCTATTACAGTCGCATCGCAAATCGCTGTCTAGTGTAGCCTCAGCCTCAGGGTAGCCCGCGAAATTAAAAACTTTCTTACGAGAGATTCACCCATTTCGGGCATTCTCTTAATATTTACATATTGTGTGTACTGACCTTATTGGCGCCGCTTTTCACAAAGATCAGGTGCGTAGTACTCGCGAGCGGCGTGCGGGTACGACCAGATGTATGAACGTTGACCAAGTAAAATCTCTATGTTAGGATCGTGGCTGGTGGCGTTCTGTAGTGTCTGCCTATCCCCATGGGAAAAAGCCGTGAATTTATGTATATGTCACCGTAAAATTATCAAACACGTTATATCATAATATAACGTGCTCTCTAGCGATATTGTAAACTCTCGAATTATTGTCAACAACATACGGAAGTATCTCTGTCCCCATAATCGGGACTTAGGGCACCCCCCCGTTAGGTTAGTTAGGTTCCTTTAAACCCTGTACTCGGAAATAGGGGCCGTCGACTACGCTTTTAGGGGAATATAAAGTGTTTGAAGGTTAGGTTATATTAATCGATATTTCTCAAGAATGGTACAGTATATTTTCATGAGAGCGGTACCACTGGGCAAAGGGGACCCCTCCTTCCCTCCACACCGCGTGAATTTACTACCATCGCATGCATTTCACGAAAAATAATGCGTTTTATTGCAAGTAGTATGTTCGTTTGACCATTATTCGAGAGTTTATAATATCGCTAGAGATTACAATATAACGTGTTTGACAATTTTACGGTGACATATACAAGGTCAAATTTAATTGCTTTGCGAAATTCAGCAGACGGGTCATTTTCACAAAAAGTGTACACTGTTTTAAATGTGTGGAAATTGAATATTTTGTTGTAATTCGTTTATTTTCATTATATTTACAATCGTTCTTCTTGTCACTAGGTATATGAAAGTAATAATAAAACATCTTATTCTTTAATAATTAATGAAATATTAAAGAATAAGATATTAATATTAATGTTCTTGAGGACCAACATTTCTTCCATTCCGCAACTATAAACTTTCGGTGATAGAAATAAAATAAAACACGCATACATTTAATCAACTAGTATTATTTATTAGTAACGTTTTGTACTTTAATACAAAATAAATAAAAAATTAAATCAATCATAAAAAACATACTTTTTTATCAATTTAATTTCCATTCCGTTACTCTTTGGACGAAATTAGTTCAAGACGTTTTGGTATGTTCCTCAATAAGGACACAATATAGAAATTCTCTTTTAATTTATAATCATCAAGTTATTAGCTTCTACATTATAAAAATTATATGACAATCCGATGGCATTTGTAAAAATGTAAAATAGAACAGTCACGGAATTGACAGTTCCAGTAACGGAATAGAATTCTTAAGACTATTGTACATTAACAAGAAAACTTTGAAATATTGTATACTCTTAATATTGCAAATTGTACACTTCTTATACAGTATGAACAATTTGTACTACGTTATCAACATTATTATTAAGATAATATACAAAAAACAACATTATTGTTGTGTACCTTCTAAAGCTATACCTGCACATTGTCAAAAAAATGAGATCAAAAACTACAAAAGATATATTTTGCAATGGTAATTAAACTTTACGTTTAAGCGTTAAGGTTTATATTAAACTGTAGTTGTTAATATTATTAAACTTTTTGCTATAAATGTAGATTTATTTACGTGTGTGCAAACGTGGCCACTTGAGGGACGTATTTTTATTACTGATCCTTAATCTAGTACTATTATTGATCGAAGTATTAATTTCTGAGTATTAGAATTCTTATTCAGAAACACAAAGTAAATTGTCTTAATAAATCGACATGAATACAGGGTGTAAACCACCTCATCACGAAGCCGTTAACCAAGCTATCTGTACATCAAACTAAGTAACTTTAAGCAAAAATGTTTGCTGGGAAACAACTTTTTTTTTTTGAGGTTATAAATCATCTTTTGTGGTAGAACTCAATGTAACGCACTTAAAACATTGTGCTGATGGATGGATTGAATAGTACGGGGGTCTTGGAAGTGTTAATAGTCAAAATCTTAAAAAACAAAATTGTAATTAAAAAAAAAACTTGTCAAAAAGTTGTAATTTTGACCCCCCATATCTCCGTAACTAACAGGTTCCCAGGTATGGTGTAGAACAAAAAAATGATCGCAATGACGACGGGGAGAACAAGTGGTTTTCGGATTCGTTAAAAGGTGTTTTACACCCTTTATAATGTACCATCTTCCTAAGAATTCCATTCCGAAACTTTTTAGTTCCAATTCTATGTTACTTGCGTTTTGGTAACGGAGCGGAGTCTACCTTTGAACCTTTTTGTTACATTTATCTTGAACTAACATATCTGCAGTGCAAGTACGTAAAATTCGATAGGACTCGATAAGATAAAGACAGTTATTTTCAATAAAATGAGATTTTCACTCCTTAAAAACTCATTTTATCGAGAACAACTGTCAAATTTATCTAATCGAGTCCTCTCGAATCCTACGTACTTGCACTGCTGATCAGCAAGCTTGTTATCAAATTGGGTTCACTGAAAGTATACATATAAAGATATCAAAATAATTCGCAAGAGATAAACTTACTCTACTTTTCGAAAAATCAATCACATTAGTATAAATAATCAACAAAATGTAAAAAAGTAATGTTATTTTAATGAAATTGGTAGTAGGACAGCGCTAAAACAGACTTCTTCTACAATATTTTTTGAAAATTAAGGTATTAAGACTGCTTTTAAATAGTAACAATACGTAACATTGTTAAAAACTAACCACGGATCCTTATTCTTAGTGTAGTTTTTCTGAAACGTGGAAATTATTTGTTAAATATTTAACCAAAGTTGTGGGCCACCCCGAAAACGTGATGTACAGTTTTTGTGAAATGACCCAGACATATAGGTACCTACCGAGTTTATATCTAAACAAGAAACACAATGATTTTTAAGTACTAACTGAGGAATCCGATCCCAAAAAAATCATCATGACTATGAGGGATTTTCTTTTTCAACTCTTCCCTAGTCGCTGGATAGATGGCGCTAATCTCGGTATGTTACTGCAAGGACCGAACGTCACATACTTAACTTGGACCTAATCGTTATTTTCGAAAGCTTATGCAAACAAAAGTGTCTGTCAATTAGCGTGTGTGACGTGTTTTTTCAAGCATTACAGCTTTGGCACCCAGTTACGTAGTCAGATTAACGCCATCTACCGAGTTCATGGAAAATATTTTTTTTTATTCTCAAAAAGAAACCTCTCATTTTCTTTCAATACTGTGATTGTTCAGATATCGATTAAATACAAAATCGTCAATAGTCTGCTGAATTTCGCTGGCTAATTAAATAAAACCTTGTACCTTGGCAAGACGAGCTGGGTTCAATTTTAAGATAGGCCTTCGGTAGCGTAACATCGAGAAAGGTAATAATGAAGCGAGGCCTTTGCCTTGCATAAGTGTGATAAGACTTTATAAGAACTGAAAGATTAAGTAATCATACCTTATTGGACAAGCCCTCAACGGCCTCCTTAGTAGGAAGGGTCTTCATGATGACCACAATGTCAGCCACATTCTTACCAGCCATCATTGTGCCTTTCTTGTAGGATCCAACTTGACGGACCTCATCGAGTTGCTGCCAAAAATATTTAAAAAACCTTTTCAGTTACATTTAAGCTAAGTGTATATTTCACAATTTTACAATTTCACTTCGATAGATTACAATCTACCTAAAAATAATGCGTTAAATTGTAAGCAGTATGTTCGTTTAAAATCTCGCTAGGTAGATTACAATCTAACGGGTTTTACAACATATTTGGTAGCGAGCTAACTAATAACGTAACTACGGAGATATCATTGTTTTAAAAAGGCGCGCCGAAATCGCACGCCCAACCGGCAATCGGTGGACATGTCGCAGGTTTTTCATAAAGTTAGGTTTTTTTTAAAACCGGAAGATGACACATTTTAAACCCAATTCCATCATAAACAAGTAAAAATCCAGATTTTTTATCAAAAACCTTAATTAGTTTGAGTTTATAATGTAGTTCTTGTCAAAATCACGGGTTTGCTTTGTTTTATGACAAATAAATCAATTTAAATTAAATAAATAAAACAATCCATCTTCATTTGCTACTTAGTAGAAAGAAAACAATTAAGTATTTATCCTTCAATCCAATTATGAAATGAATTGTTTCAATTTCACGTACCTATATTAATCTGATTTTGATAAGACGCGAAAATGAAATTTCGTAACTATTAAATACGACTAAACTGAGTCAAAATTTAAAAAAAAGGAATAAAAATGTAATAAAGAAACGTTTACAACGTGCTTGATTTTTTTATAAAGCTAGATAGTATGCTTTATTTTTCAAGACAGTTTGTTGACTTGTGACATTTAGAGTTGCATTTAAAACATTTTTTCATCCCCCCATCTCGGAAAGAGTAATTTTGCTCTCCTATATCTGAGTGCAAAAGCTGTTTTTATCGTCTAGAGGGTAAAATAAATTTGAATTTAGAACATCGTGTGCATAAGCATGTGAATTCAAAACATCATTAAACCTATTTACTTCTACCTCTATGGTGCCGAATTAATCATACAATATATTTTTTTAATTTGTTTAGAACTCAGACTCTGAACCTTCTTGGTGTGCTTTTTTCAATAGGTATGTTTTGCGCGCGCCATTTTCTTTTCAGGTCATATTGTTAACACCTTAAGTTTTAACCTTAAGAAAAACCTAAAATGACCACTTAACTGAATTTGTTAATAATGCGCATTTTTTTGGCGTTTATTCATTTCCTCGCTGAGGTGGGATGAAAAGTTACGTGTTGCACTCGAGTGCAAAGATTTTTCACCTCGTGCTCTTTTGATTCCCTCGCTAACGCTCAAGATTCTAAGTGTTGAATCACTCGCTGCGCTCGTGACTCAATTTTAGAATCTTTCGCTTGCTCGGTCATCAAAATTGAGTACGCGGTTAAAAAACAATTTTGCACTCTTGTATAACAAATAACTATTTTTTGCATGCACATCGATTTGTCTTGCAGCGCACTTTAGATTTTTCGCACGAGCATTTCTTAAAACCTTGGCCTCCATCTTTGAAGCAATTTCACGCAAACTCAGTATATTTGTCGATAGGTTCGTTAAAGGCAATTGTTGATATTTGAATAGAGTTTCGAGATAGCCAGTCTTTTAGTAACGAAAGCGGGGGAAGTCCTTGAGTTCCTGTCAACGGAATTAATGTATATCGGATTGATCATAATATATCCAAACTAGTACTTACAGGTTTTTGATAAAAATCTGGATTGTTACAGGTTTATGATGAAATTGAGTTCAAAATGTGTCATCTTCCGGTTTTTCATCAAAAACCTAATTTTATGAAAAACCTGGGACAGACATATACCTATACTCGTATCAAGCGCGAGTTGCGACCGCTGACGTTTCAAGGGATAAACATTTCACTGCTCGTGAGTGTAAACACGCAATACTTTAATTCATATTAAACTTGGTCAGTAGTACCAATATGTATTTCTCAAGTTATTATTCCTTGTGACTGTAGCTTCGCTTTTCAGTTGTTAGACATTCAAGAGGACCGTAATGGTATCTTTGTTAAAAATGGTTTGTGTTTGACTTAACAACATTTTAATTGTTGTTTTTCTAAAACTGTTTTGATTAAAATTGTATGTTGTCACGAACATAGTACACTCAGCGGCACGGAATCATGGCCAAGCGCTTATCTCGCGATAGCACAAGCTTTAAGTGTTTCTAGCTAATGAATGTTTGTTATGCAGTTATGTTAAAAATTGTTTACCCCTTATTTCAAGAAAATAATTCTTTATGTTTAGGTGCACCACGACGAAACTTAGTTGAATCGTGTCATTTGAGCGACAGTTAACGATTTTATTTGTGTGTTGTGAAGTTTACTGTTCGGTTATTGAATTATGGTGATTTTGTGGTTTTCATTCAGTAAGTGAAAGTGCAATAAAAAAGAAAAAAAATGGCACTAACATCAGCACAAATTACACAAGCCGTAGCATTAATTGTCCAAGGGCTGACACAGCGTTAAGTTTCTATTGCGCTTAACGGAGACAGGCCAGTTCACCCGCAGGCCAAGCAGTGGGGGCATACGGTTCACATTGGGCCAAGATGACTACTTCATTGTTAGAGATGGAGATTTATAAAACCGCTACCTGACTGCTCTTGAGATACGCCAGCGGCTTCAAATTGCGAGAGACGTTAATGTTAACAAGCGTACGGTGAGAAGACGAATGGAGGAAGTTAATTAAAAGCTTGTAGACCAGCACAAGGTCCAGAACGTCTCAGACAGCATCGAGTAGTTCGACTTCAGTTCGCACGAGAACACATCAACTGGAACCACGAGCAATGGGTCAGAAGCTGTTCACAGATGAGTGTCGAATAGCTATACTTGCTCCAGATGGTCTTGAACGAGTCAGGCGAAGTAGAGAGCGGTTTTTACCCATTAAGACCATGCAAACAGTGAGTTTTCATGGAGGCTCAATGGTATGGGAAGTTTAAGTTCTGACGCTTGTACAGATTTGGTTATCACCGATAATCGGCTAATGCACGATAATGCACGCCCATACGTCACACATTACAAATAAGAATATGTAGAAGAGGTTGGCATGCAAAATAGCAGTAGTCAGACTTAAACACAATTGAGCACACCTAGCACATGCTCAAAAGATGGAAGTCCAGCTCCAGCTTCGAACTGTAGCGCTGGCCGCTTGGGGCAGCATACTGCAAGTTGATGTCAGAAACATCATTCAAAGTATGCCAGATCGAACGCAGGTGGCCGAGCTAGAGGAAGAAACACCCGATAAAAAACTTTTACACAATAACGAAAAAGACTTTATCTTAAATTTTTCAGTGTTTTTAAAAAGAGAATGGAAAACTCTTTATTTCAGTGAAAGTGTGTGATTTTATAAACTGATTTGTTTGGGAGGTAAGTAATCTTTTAATTTCTACGTTTTTAAAGTATAAGAGACATTTCTTGAATCCACCTACCCTTAATTTATTGTCAAAAATGCAAATGCAAATGTTTGAATGCAAATAATTAGCAAAATCACGAGTGGGCAAGTTTCCGTGCCGGTGAATGTATGTATTTAGAAATTCATCCAAGTTTATAAGAAGAGGGTTTTTCATTGTTAAGGTCACAAGCAAATCGGCGCCGGGAGAAAAAGGTTATGGAATATAAAGTACAAGAGATATAAAGAGCGTCGGTGATAAACACATATATCATTTAAAAGCTTCTACGAAGAGGGTATATCTTTGTTAAGTCACAAGCAAATCGGCGCCAGAAGAAAAAAGTATAAGTAGGTAGTCCATTATGTACAGTCAGCAAAACAGTTAGGTTTACAGGCTAGCAATCTTTTTACCACTATTATAAGTGGAAAAGGGCAATTTCATCAAAATCCTTTCAGTAGTTTCTGCGTGAAGGAGTAACAAAAATCGATCTTTACAGACTTTTACATTTATAATGGTCGTAAGAAGATTGCTAGCCTGCATGCCTAACTGTTTTGGTGACGGTACAATTAGCTAAAACACAATCTTCTAATTCAGGAGATATAAGGAGCGTCGGGGATTCAGTCAGACATACATCATTTTAAAGCTTAGCAAACAGATTGTTTAAAGCTCATTATAACTAATGCGACCATGTCAAGTATTGCTTTGGGTTTCATATCATAATTGTTGTTTCAGACTTGTGTAAAAGATATTGGAAGGATCCAGTATAAATGGGATCAAAACATAATACAAAGAATGAACTGTGAGCACAGAATAGATAATAGTACTAGCGTACAGAAGCGGCACGCCTTTGATCTTGAAGAAAGCCGACATTTTAAATACATAAACTTGGTGCGCTCGATCTAAATTGTGCTTTGACGTGCCTGCGGCGTGCGTGCGTTGACTTGCGTTAGCGTATTTCATTCGACGTCTCCCTGCTTAATAGTCAATCGGTAGGGTTGCTACAAGAACTTAAAATTAAATAATACCAAAATGTTTGTATTTTAATGTTAATTATTATTTTATTATTATTCAAACTTATATAATTACAATAGTTTTTCTTATTTTTGTTTTCTACATTTATGAATTGTATTAAAACAACCATACGAGCAACAGTTTATCTAGCTTGTCATTTTCACAAATCATGATTAATAATCAATAAATCAGTCACTTATAAAACAAGAAGTACGAATAGGTATAAGTACGCGACGCGCGACGCAAGCGACCAGTCGAAAAAGCGTGAAAAATTAACGCGGCATACGACGTACGCACGGCTGGAGCGCGACAGCCCTATCGAACTTGCATTATTCAATATGCGCGAAGCGGTAGGTATTATCTCATGTCTACACACGGAGTTACAGAGCTGTGCTGTAAGTCATTATTACACCACAAAAAAAATACTCACACATGCTGCGAAGTCACCAGGCGCCACAACAAGGTTGTCCAGCACTGTCTGCAGCTTTGTGACAAGATTCAGCACTGCCGACTGTTCAGCAGGTGTTGGGCATAACTCCCCGTGCCTTTTAAGGAGTGCCTGTAAATTGATTTATTTATATAATTATTATCCATTCACCTCACGCAAAATGGTTCATTAAGATCACTAGGGAGAAGTGTGTAAACCAAAACCCCCATAATAATAAAAATATCCATTTACCCTAAGGCTAATGCACTAGGGTAGCCCGCGAAATTGAAATCTACTGACGTGTTTTTTAAGCTCAAAGCCGTTCCTCGACCTTTTGCCTTAGGCGCGGGTCAAATAGGCCAGGGAAGTTAAGGTGGGACCTTACACTAATTCATAACTGTTTTCTTTTTATATATTTTGTAGATCTGTTTATTTAACAACGTAATAAATTAAAATTAAGCAAATCATGAAAGAGCATTGCGCGAAAACGGACATTAAACCTAATAATGCCATTTTTCGCAGCGAAAATTATAACTTGATAAAGAAACTGAAAATAGCTTATAATGAAGTGTCTCTGACAGCATGTACACAAATTAATCAAAAAAAGTGCAGGCAACGTACTTATATTAAAAAAAACACGGTTTCCCATGTTTTCATTCATTACTTACAGGTAATTATATATAACCGTCTGCTGATGAAGAAAAATCATTGTTAGCGTGTTTTTAGTCAAATAGGTCATAAATTTAAAGTTATATTTTAAATGCATTGTGACAAAACAGAAATTCCTGCGTTATCCATTCAGTCAAAAAAAATAACTAAATGAAAAGTGTTTAATTACGTAACAATATTATCACATAAACATTTATAGTTAAAATTAAACAAATTTAATAACAGCATCTTAATTTTTTTAAGATTTTTTATGAAATGCTATAAGTGGTCGACCTTATCACTAAGTGCGTTAAGTTCATATTTGAGTGCGCGTGATCCGCTCTGCACGTCGCCTGTGCGAAAGAGAGAGACAGAGCGTGGGCACAGGTGAGTACCTACCACTGACAAAGGAGTGATTCATGTAAAAGTTTTATTAGGTGTTTAATCCATTAAGGTCCATAAATGGTCTGAAATAAAACATATAGAATATTAATTAAAATTATTTCAATTCAAAACTACAACCATTCCAAAAGCAAGCAACATGGGTCGAAATATTGAGGGAAAAAACAACCACCCATACAAATTGTGCGGTCATCTGATAGGTAGCTACTTTGATACTTATGGGAGTTACTTTATTTTTTTTTTCTCATACTAATCGAAATAGGTTCAGCAAATAATTTGAAATACTTATAGGTATTTTTTTACCTATAAATAAAATAAAATAAAAATGTTTTATTTTTGACCAGAGATCCCTATTTATAAACACACAGTAGGTATACACACCGTATTGTTCTATATGTTTTACCTAAATATTTATTTGTTTGTGTATACCTACTGTGTGTTTATAAATAGGGATCTCTGGTCAAAAATAAAACATTTTTATTTTATTTTATTTATAGGTAAAAAAATACCTATAAGTATTTCAAATTATTTGCTGAACCTATTTCGATTAATTTTAGAATATAATTCGTGCAACGCGTTATGAGCGCTGACCTTGAATGCGCAGAAGCAATTTTTGTGAGAATGAAATAAAGGGTAGGTAGGTACCTATACCCGAATTTGAATGATTCTACGGGTCACATACTGAACAACCTTTTCCCAGGAACATGAGTCGAAGTATGAGAAAAAAAAAATAAAGTAACTCCCATAAGTATCAAAGTAGCTACCTATCAGATGACCGCACAATTTGTATGGGTGGTTGTTTTTTCCCTCAATATTTCGACCCATGTTGCTTGCTTTTGGAATGGTTGTAGTTTTGAATTGAAATAATTTTAATTATATTATTGTATTGTATTTGTATTTTATTGACTATTTCATTAATTACTAAGTACTTTGACATTTAATGTTATCTAAAAATATGCTTTTTGAATTGTAATTATACCTAATCCTTAATGAACAATGATGATTTAATATGTAATCTTTCCTATTTAAATGTAATGTTGGTATACTCGTAATATTGTCACGGTTTATGCACCATCTCTTCCTACCAATTTGTACGCCACGATATGCGGCTGAACATGTTAGAACTTTTCAGTATAACATTATTATCTTGCATGCAATGTATCATGTACACCATGTTTAAACAAATAAATTTTTACTTTACTTACTTTACTTTACTTTGCGTTTGGTTTGACGCAATATGTTTTTTAAAATCTTGACCATAAATTTGATAAAAATATATTTTTGCTCTAATAGGGTAGAGTGGGGTAGGGTGGTGGCGCCAATTATCGGCCATGTCAACTTTTTTGGACTTTGACTGCTTGTAATTTTTACATTAATAGCTTTTGCTTTCTTGCAGTGTCTTTTTGGGTAAAGGGATACTGAAACTCCATTACTACATTCGCAAAATTATGAATTCTTTGTTATTTTTGATAATATAGATGTTTTTTTCCGAATATGGCGATTTCCCTTAATATCGGCCTATAACACCCTAATATCCGCCGTCTGTGACCCTAATATCGGCCTACTTTTTCTAAAGTGAAGTAATATGAATAAACTACAAAAAAAATATAACGTTTTATATTTCAACTGAGCTCAGGTACAAATCACTTTTATTAATTATCATCACATTCATTTTTTTTTAAATGCACTATTTAAATTTCTATTCACTTTATTTGGTAATTATTTTTATGTATAATAATTTTTTTTGGAGTTCCTTTCATTATTTGTTTTTTAGGAATGTTGAATCATTGCGATCTTTAGTTTATAATAACAGAATTTATTTTAATTTTAAGACTCTGATGTCATTTCCTTCTAATAGAATCTTCTTAGGCCACATCAATTCACCCACGATGGACTGTATACTTTAAGTGGAACCATTGGAGCATATGTCGCATCCAATATTTTTGTTTTCATCTTCTTCAACATCACTAATTAGGTTTTCTTCAGAGCCAGCACAAAGAATTTTCTCCTTTTCCAAACTTGTCTTGCGAAGCTAAATCAATAAGGTCAGTTTCGCGATTTCTGTCCTATAATCAACTCTTCTTTACTACTTTTGTTTCTTTGGAGGGTTTATTTTTTATTCTCATTTCCAGTTTTTGTCTCTCTCTCCGCTTTATTCTCTTCAATTTTTTTCTTATTTCCTCACGTTGTTTGTACCCATACTAAGGTGGCCGTTTTTACGCACCAATTCCCTTTATATCGGCCGTAATTGATAAAACTCGTTTTGAGGCGCCCGATGTTAGGATCTAGTTATCAAACTGAGCTGTTGTTTCATTTTTGACCTTATTAATGTTACTGCTAACGTATAAAATAGCTAAACATGTGGTTTAACATTTTCATGCATTACCCCAATATCGGCCACCCGGCCGATATAGAGATTTATTAATAATATACACTGGACAGCAAATAAACCGAGCCACCCGCTACCTAGGCACTCTAATTCGATTTTCTCAAAAACTAAAAAACCCACAATTATCAAAGTTGTACCTACAGAAAGTGCGTTTCATGGTGATTAAAATGAAAGGAAACTCATTGGGTTTAAACAATAGTTCAGTGTTTATTAAGGATTTTACAAAGAAGAGTCGTTTTCCAGTCATGACAATCCTTAGTAATGATAAAGTGAAAAAAAAATAAAGCCAAAAACAAAGATAAAATCAAAAAAAAGAATTTTTGATCAATATTCCGTATTCCCTCCCCTTGCTCGGATAACTGCCAGCATCCTTGTATTCATCGACCTTACGAGCCTGACGATAAAATCTTAAGGAATTGTATTTCACTCCTCTTCAATTGCGATTCGCAGCTCTGGAAGCCTTGTTGGAGCAGGTACCCGGGCTCGAACCCGACGTTTCAGCTCATCCCATAAGTGTTCTATCGGATTCAAGTCCGGGCTTCGAGCTGGCCAGTCCATCGTACGAATGCTGACGTCGCGTAGATACTGGGTCACCACATGAGCAACATGAGGCCGTGCATTATCATGCATCAATTGCATATCCTATCCGATATATCCTGCGTAAGGTACCACATGGTCTGCAAGGATTTCAGTAATGTAGCGATGAGCCTGCACAGATCCAAATTCAAAACCCCGAGAGCATTCAGCTTTAACTCTAGAATCGTTTCGAGTGCCTCGAAACCCAGTGGACGAATACAACAATGGGTTCGTGGAAACTGTCCATACGACGGGTCTAAGTTCTTCAAGACACGTCGTATAGATCAGAAAAAGAGGTTTTCCGATCAAATTCTCAAGCTCATGAAGGACCGGCGTCTTCAGACGAGGCGTTGAAATACCGGCTTCTTAATAGACAGATCTCTAAATTCTTGAACAGCGACCTCCGCCGCTTTAATACCGCACGTATTAAAGACGCTTTAGAAAGTATTAGAAGCGGAACAAAGGCTCCAAAGTATTTTCAAGAGATGTGGCTATTGGGCAGAGCCAGCTCACAAAACTGAAGACAGCCGATGGCAAGATCTTATCCGCCAAACCAGCTACTGAGGGAGATCGACAGCTTCTACAGACAGTTGTACACGTCAACCAGGAAACCCGTTGACGACCTAGCAAACGACCCAAAAGCTAGACTGACCCGACGTTATACCGAAGACATCCCGGACGTCTGACTGTACGAGATTAGAATGGCTCTGAAACAGCTAAAAAACAACAAGGCACAGGGTGATGACGGAATTACGGCCAAACTCCTGAAGGCGGGCGGAAAACCGGTACTTAAGGCCCTGCAGCTTTTTAATTTCGTCGTACTCGAAGGGAAAACGCCACAGGCATGGTGCATGGGTGTGTTGGTACTCTTTTTCAAGAAGGGCGACGAAGAATTACAGGCCTATCTCACTTCTAAGCCATGTCTACAAGTTGTTTTTCAAGAATCATCACAAATCGTCTCGCGCACAGGTTTGACGATTTCCAGCCATCCAACCAAGCCGGTTTCCGAAAAGGCTTTAGCACCGTGTACCACATACATACGCTTCGGCAGGTTATACAGAAGACTGAAGAGTATAACTTGCCTCTCTGTTCAGCGTTTGTGGACAAGGAGAAAGACTTTGATTTGATCGAGACCTGGGCTGTACTGTAGTCTCTCCAACGGTGCCAAATTTACTACCGTTACATCGAGGTGTTAAAGTGCTCGTACAAAAACGCCACCCTGTCCGTCTGACTTCAGGACCAAACCTGGGACCCTATCCTTCTGCAGCGAGGTGTAAGACAGGGAGACTTCATATTTCCGAAACTGTTCACCGCTGCAGCACTGGAGGATGTCTTCAAGGTTCTGGACTGGAGAGGGCTAGGCATCAACGTTAATGGCGAGTACATGACTCATCTTCGGTATGCTGACGAGCGACGTCGAGTTTTCACTTAGTGATATTCTGTGGTTTAATTTGTAACACCTTATTCAAACTTCGCCACGCCGCCGGCGTCACGCCGCCGCCGGACTAAATTCAACAGCGCGCCGCCGCGCTATAGTTATGTTCCATTTTCTCGAAACTGCAGATATTAGGAGGAGGCCGATAATAGGAGACTCCACCCTAGTCAAACGGACTATCATCGGCTTGTCTTTCCTGCCGCACTTTTTTTTGCCGTACTTTGAATGCAATGTTCGTTTATGTATGAAGCTCTGCACTTTCAGTGCAACTTAATGTTCTCTTCAGATACTGTTGTAAATTTTCCGTCTTTACGTTTTTCAATTGACGATACAAGCTTTCTTTGTCCCTTCACGCCTATGTTCACAACATCAAAGTTCACAACCACAAATCCCACAACTCGGGAATTCCATTTTCTTACGCTGATCACCGCCGCTTCGAAAACGAATGAAATGAACGCAAGGCAAAAGACCCGCACGCCGCCGCCGCCGCGCGGTGGAGCGGGCGGGCGACGGACGGCGAGGACACGACTTGCGGCCGCGCCGCGCAAACTACCTACAGTTCGAGATCTTTGTAAAAAAAGAAAGATTTTGTAAGCAGTTGCAATTTATGCTTAATTCTGCCAGTTTTCTACTGAAACTATTTAAGAGACTAAAGTTAAACAGAAAAATGGCAGTTAAGTATTTTAATTCCATGTAAAAAATAATATAAAAAAAGCAAGTGAATTAATTGCTTAATTCCTTGATAATTATGAACAATCAACTGACTAAATGCTTAAACTCTTTAAAACATACGGTTATCGATTTTGCTAAAGTCACAATTAGCTCTTTTTTTAAAACCCCTAAAAATTAGTAGAAGCAACTAAAAAAAAAGCTTAATTAACGTAGCGTTAGATACTTATTAGGGCAAGGTAAAAGTTTACCTAAGTATATCTCGGTTATTAAATTTGCTTTTATTTCAGTTCAAATTAATCACTTAGAAACAAAATTTCCAGTAAAACTATAAGCCACCTTAATTTTGCAATATACGGTCACAAATAGATGTAATATTATCTAACCAATCAGCATGTAAAGAACCTCATAAGTCCGGTTATGATTTTGTGCGAACCTTCCCATACAGAACTCCGTAAAGTGATTGGCCTAAAACACGAGTGGCGTATGGCGAATGGCAGTGGCGCGGGAGGGCGAGGAAGTGCCGCCACTTCCTCGCCTCCCGCACACCCGCGCCACCGCCATTCGCCATACGCCACTCGTTTTTGACCCGCGCCTTAGGGGGCGTCCATAAATTACGTGAGATGATTAAGGGGGGGAGGGGGTCGAGTCAAATCTCATGTAATCTAACGTTGGAGAGAGGGGGGGTCTCGGCAAATATCACGCAATTTTTTTCTGATTGAAACAAAAAAATATTATACTATTTTGGTCCATTTAATCCAGATTGTACATGCTTAAAAATTAACCTTAAGCGTATATCGTAATACGATTAAGATCATTCACTAATTCGTTCGAGGAAAATAATTTCATTCATACTTCGACGATATACATCTACTGACTGTCAAACCACTATATAATATTTGTTTTATACCAACTAGCTTAATTTAATTTGAATTTACGGTACAGTTTAGCCCGTTCTCTGTTTTCGCGCCACTGTCAGCCGAATGCGCGACTTGATGAACGAGAGCGTACGAGATGAGTGGCAGTGACACACGGATAGGTTCCAACCTGCTTTGTTTATTCTTGTAAATGTTTTACTCGACTCATTGCATGCTCTTACTAATCGAAAATGAGTTATCAAGATTTTTATAAAAAGATAAAGAACTTTAAAAGATACATAAGACGAAGAACCCACATTTTGAAAAATCTCACGTGAGATTGGGAGATGGGGGAGGGGGTTGAATAAAATCTCACGACATCTCACCAGGGGGGGAGGGAGGGACGGAAAATTAAAAAAAACACCTCACGTAATTTATGGACGCCCCCTTAGTACTCATTCACGTTGACTCGCGGGCGCGGTGGCGGGCGCGGGCGCGAAATATCAAACATTGGCGTAATATCCAAGCTAAATCGTGCATTCAAAACATAAACGGCCGTTTTTGTTACAAATGCACGATTTAGCTAAACAGCTATATTTCAAGTGTTGATAAGGTGTTATAAAATTACGTTATTGCCTTTTCTACAGTAATAATAGACCACATTTTGTATTTTTGATTCTATTTACGAGTTATGACATTTTTTCGATTGGCGGCGCTAGTGGACTGTAAGAGGGCTCTTATAAAAGCCTGCAAGATCCATGAAACCACCATGCACTTCTGCGTTTTGCAAGAAATCTAAACTCAGGTCATGTGACAACATAAATGAAGAACAGCGGAAACATTTGTTTGAAAATTTCTGGCAGAATATGAACTGGGAGCAGCGAAGATCATTTATAACTTCACACGTTAACAAAATACCAAAGAAAATGACTAAAAATCCAGAATCATCCAAAAGAACTAATAGTCGAACTTACGTTTTGACGATTGGTAACGTACAGTAAGCGTTCATAAGCGCACAGGCACGCGAAGGATCATTTTGCTGTGAACGCACGGCCGAGCGTCCGTGCGGCTGTATGTGTAAGCTGTCTCAATACAGTACCTACGCACACCACAGCCACAGAGTCGCCTACTGTCGCAAGTTGTCGCGTCGCTCTCCACGAAACAAAAAGATATATATTACCGTCTCTTTTGTTATACACGCAGCAAACGCATGATCGTATTTGCATTGGATAGGTAAACTTCGACCATATCTACCAGGTGTTGATAGCTGTTTAGGTTAAGCAGTGGATTCACGATCAACGTGTCTTGAGTTCAAATCCCGTTAACATACGGGTTTTTTTTTGTAACCACTTTAATTTATATTTGTATTTTATACAAAAACTATTTACTTAGGTATTTATTTTGAAATGGGTTCATGCTCATTATTTATTTTTTATAAAGATTTAAATATAAGTTAATAACCCATCAAAACTATTTATGAGATTGTGTAATATTTTTTCGGTGTTGGAAGTTGGAAAAAAAAGTCGTGCTGACAGATAACAAAAATTGTTTTATTCGTTTCATTTATTCATATAATTAACAACTTTAATAAGATTTGTAACGTCACATTCCTACCTAGATATAAGAAGTTCTCTTGTTACCGTTCATAAGATTTTTTTGTGTATCTGGGCTACCCACTTTTAAGTAATTTTTTATTAACATAACAAGGATATTCTAATAACACAAATATAATTGTTGATACCCACTTCTATCTATCGGTATTCAACAGAGCTTACTGAAAACTAACACATAATTTATACTTCGTGAATATGTTTTTTATGTGACGTCACAATAAATGTAACTCATATTGAGGTTATAGTTTAAGTGTTCATTTTCCTGAAGAAAAGAAGATTGAAACTAAACCTCAATTTAGGAATTATTAATATCGCTAAATATTTTGTAACACGTCTAATTAAAACTAGAACATTAGGGATTAATATTTTGTATAACCCCCATTATTTTCAATGCAGTCAAGTAGACGTATGCGGCTTAAAGTCACCCAAAGGGCAATGGAGAGGGCTATGCTCGGAGTTTACTTGCGTGATCGCATCAGAAATGAAGACATCCGCAAGAGAACCAAGGTCACCGACGTAGCCCGAAGAATTGCTAAACTTAAGTGGCAGTGGGCAGGGCACATTGCTCGCAGAACGGATGGCCGATGGGGTCGAAAAGTTCTGGAGTGGCGACCGCGAACCGGAACAAAATGGAAGTAATCCAGTGAAAGTCTAAATATTCCCGTGCGAAATGTAATCGTTCTTCTTTATGTCTTTCTGTCAAGAAGGGCATTTTAGCTGATCTTCTGTGATGCAAGCCTTCAGCGTGGAGGGCACGGCGAACAGTTTGCGGTGACTCCGAGTGTGTCGTAGGTGTGAAACCATTGGTTTCATACTCGCCCACGATATGTTGTCGCTGCGCTTCGCTAATAAGCGACGACCTTCCACTTCGCTGTCTACTTGCCAGGCTCCCTTCTTCCTCATACCTTTTGATCCAGAGACTTACTGCATTTCTCTAAACAAAAAAAATGATGTTAGGCAGCTGTAATAAATACTAAAGTGACTTCATTCACTCTGCATTTATAAATCCAATAATAAACACTAATTATTTATCTTGCATGATAGATTGAAAAAAAAAATAACGAATTAAGTAAACCACAGGTCACCAAATAAATGAACAATTTATAATACCCATTCGTTTTTAAATTTTTAATGTTTAAGTTACAATTCATAAATAATTATAATACTCACATTTAGTCCTATTAAAGCCACTTTTATGAAGCGCGGATAATTCGCGATAATAGTCGCCCTCGCCTTAATATTAATATTTGCCCGCATTTTAAGAATCACACCAACAACAATACCGCTATCTATTAAACCACACGTCACTGACCATCAAATACCACATTATATAGTGTATTCTGTATGACTACAACCAAACGACAAAGTTCATTCCGATCAAGTTAAAATATTCATAAAACTCATGTCTACCTCACAGAAATCTAACAAAATTCTTGACTTATTTTTCTATCTACCTCCCTAACTTTACGAAATGTGTGAACAAAGCAAACAAGTTAAATAATATAATATTTCTGTAGAGTAAAAACTTACAAAAAGACTAAAAGTAACTGTGCGGGATTTGAACTCACGGCTTACTGATTCGCTCTTAATTCTGGACGGGCCCAACCGCTAGGCCATCATGTCTTAGATATTGGCATTGAAATTATGAACTACAACTAGTTGCTGACAATATCTATTTTGTTGAAAGTAGAAGGTCGTAAGTCAAACTAAACGTCAAGCTATTGCTTTGTGAGATTGCTTATCGACTTTTGGTCGGCACTGTACGTCACCAAGTCTGCAAAAAAATGTTCTTGGCCACTCTTAAAATAAAATAAAAATAAAATAAAATAAGTTTATTACGTATCAATTTGGGTTACATTGCATGTCAAGGAGTCTCCATTTAGGCATAAAAAATGCCTGTAGTTGAAGGCTCCGCTCTTCCCTTACATTTTAGTGATACAAAATAAATTAGAAATTAACAAAAAGAGAAAAAAAAAATAAAAAACAAAGCTATAAAAGTACGATAAATTGTATAAGCGTGTGTACGCATGAGTATGTTTGTGTGTGTGTGTGTGTGTGTGTGTGTGTGTGTGCGTGTGTGTGAGTGTGTGTGCGTGTGTCAGAGTGAGTGTGCGAGTGAGAGGGAGATAAGTTAGAGTGTAGAACTGTACATGTGTGTCTTGCTAAGGGAGTAACATCATTAAGTTTTTATTTATTGTTAACTCACCCGTTGCAAGAGTAACTCTGTGTCATCATAATTTAAATTGTGTAGCCATATTGTTAGTTTTTTTTTACATTCATATTTTTTTTTATCATAAATATACATTAGTTTATTAATTTTATTATACAAGTAGGCGGAGCGTTTTTTAAATTGTCTACTGGCAAACTCAGTTTTAGTTGAGGGAACGTTTACTATATAGTGTTTCTTTCTCTTTTCTAGAATTTTAGGATCATAAGGTATCTCCTTGTGCATTTTGAGGATGATGAGAAGGATGTACAATTTTCTCACTGACAGCAGATTACACAATTTGTAAAGTTTTTCAGTGGAGAATATTCTTTTTTTGAAGTACATCACCTTTAGTATCGCTCTTTGAGCACGTTCTAACTCTAGAAAACTGGATTTCGTTGCTCCACCCCATACTGTTATGCAATATATTAAAACGGACTGGACCAAAGATACATATATTTCGTTTAAAAGATTTCTTTGGTTGTCATTGTTTTTATTTACAGAAATTCTCCTTGGTACAACATATCTCAGCTCTTTGAATATCCAGACAAGTTTTCGCACTCTACTCATGACTAGTTCCAGTTGAGGATGCCAGGAAAGACGCTGGTCAATAATCACTCCCAGATATTTTGTTTGGGTCACTTGTTGGATAGTAGGGCAATTGCAGCAAGTTCGAAACGTATGCATGTCGCAAGTGTGTATTCTCAAATTAAATTCCTTGTCTGGTTGGAACTGATTATAAATATTAAAACAAATGTAGTTGGTTTTTTTAGTGTTCAGGGTGAGCAGATTTTTGTTTAGCCATGTTGCAACAAGAGCTAGCCCTTCTTCTGCACTATTTTTAACCTCATCCCATGTTTTCCCCGAGAAGACGACAGCTGTATCATCAGCGTATGAGAAAACTTTGGCATTATTAATCCTCATATTGCAGAGGTCATTTATATAAATTAAAAATAAGGTAGGTCCTAGAACGCTTCCCTGAGGTACACCGTATGATACATCCGCGTCCTCACCAACTATTTGTTCCAGCTTCACTTTTTGAGTTCTACCAGAAAGGTAATCCTCAAAAAGTGCCAGTGGTATTCCACGAACTCCGATATCTTCAAGCTTGTGTAAAAGAATGGGAATAGAGACGGTGTCAAATGCCTTTCTTAGATCCAAGAAGGCTGCCATACATTTGTTTCCTTTGTCAAGCTGTTCAGTTACAAAGGAACTTAGTGCTGTAACAGCATCTTCAGTTGACTTTTTTTGCCTGAATCCGAATTGAGAAGGTGACAGTATGTCAAATCTATCTAGATACTGCAAGAGGCGAGTATTTATCAATTTTTCTAATATTTTTGAAATCGCAGTTAAAACGGAAATAGGTCGATAGTTGTTGACGTCGTCTCTATCACCACCCTTATACACAGGTGTAACAATAGATTTTTTTAATGGGGCTGGAAAAGCACCTTTTTGAAAACATAGGTTGGCAAGGTGCGTGATAATTGGTACAACTTCGTTCTTAGCCATTTTCAAGAAGCACGTAGGAATATTGTCCCATCCGGGGGCACTGTCAGATCGTAGATTCATAAGTGTAGTACAAACTTCGGGCTGATCAGTGTCTAAAAGTACCATTGAGCCCATGTGTGATGCCGTTATATTTAGGGGATGGCTAGATAAGTTAGTGCCAGATGCTATTTTTTGGGCCAGATCTCTGCCTATACTTGCAAAATATTTATTTATAAAGTTAGCGGATTCTACGGGAGATGATTTTACCTGCAACAGTTCTAAGTTTTTTGTCTGTGATTTATTAGTATAAGTGATATTTTTTATGTTTTTCCAAAGAAGTCTATTGTTTTTGACAGCGTTACTAATTTGATCCCTATTATATTTTCTTCTTAACTTTTTAATGAGATTATTACAGTAGTTTCTATACCGCGTGTATGTCATTTTGGCAATTTCACTGTGAGGATCATTTTGTGCCTTTTTCTGTAATGCATTACGATTCCGAATACATCTCAGAATACCGTGTGTAATCCAGGGTTTTAATAAACGTTTACTGCTTGGGATGGTAATAGTGCGTGTATTAGCAGTCAAAGATTCAGTTATCTTTTCTATTAAAGACATTGTAACTATACTGGGGTCATCAATAAATAAAAGTTCAGCTAAATTTTTGTTTTGCAAATATAGGAGAGCGCTGTTAAAATCAATAGTAGTTTTAGTTTTATTAGGAGTTATTTTGTCTTTTGTTTTTGCCAAAGAAAGAAAGGTGGTATAATGGTCTGTAGTAGTAGTGCGTAATATAGCTATAAATGCAGATATTTTTTTCGGATTCATTTTAAGCATGAAATGATCAAGACAATTCGTGCCTCTAGTGGGTAGTGTATGCCCAGCCAGAATTCCGTATGACGATAACAAAGTAAGGTAGTTTACTCTATTTTTGTGTTCGTAATATTGTTCAGTTTCCCTGGGTCTTAGGTTAATATTTATATCCCCTGTGATCACAATGTTTCTTTTTTGAACATTAAGTGATTCCAGATGTAAACCTAAAGAGTCAACAAAGTTTTCTGCGTTTAAATTTGCAGGGGATCTATATACTCCCAAGACAATTTTATTTAGCACCTCAATTTGGAGACAAGATGCGTGTAAAAGCTTAACTTCAGTAACTTTATGTTTTATAGATTTTTTCACATACGCGACGACCCCGTCATGTTTATTTAAATGATTTGTGGTAAAGTAGCAATTGTAGTTATCAAGTTGTGGTATGGTTTTATTTAAGTTTAGTTGGCATTCCGTTAATATGATGACATCTGTTTCAAATTTAAGGCTAGAAAGTGTAAGTAAAAAATCGTCGAAATTGCAGCAAATGCCTCTAATATTCTGTGATATTAATGTAAAATCATTTTTGTGTATGGATGTATGTTTCTCAAGATCTGTACAGTCGCATGTCACCGATTTAGCGAGCTGTATGTTGTCTATTTCTTGTAGTGTTTCTAAAGATTCACACGCGGCAGCCATTTTTAAAATAATAAGTAATAGCAGTCCCTGCAGGCCTTTGCTTAAAATGTGTGTTGTGTGTCGGTATGATGTTTGTGTTTGTCTTGAGTGTGCTTGTGTTTGTTTGGACATATATTTTAGAAGTGTGTTTATTGTAGTGTTGTCTAAAGTAATTGAAGGAATTATGTGGATTTTGTTGTTTATTGTAGGTGAGTGTGATTTTAAAATTAATAATACAATTTTCGTTTAAAGCTAATAAATAAATTAGAATTATACAATCCAAAATTATAGAGAGGTTAAAATACTGGAAGTTATGATTTATTTCTAATGCTGGTGAGATCGTTCTCTGATTTGATCTGCACGCGTTCGTTATCATCGAGGCGTAGAAAAACCGCTCCACGAAAAATCCAACACGTGTAGCCATTTGTTTTAGCAAATTCCCGGACTTTTGAAAATAACTTGGCAGTTTTTTTTGTGACACTCTCAGACACATAGATAGGTTTCCTTTCTCCTTTCAAGTTAAAATGTCCAGTATGAAGCTTATCACTCAATCCTTTACCTTTGTTGAATTGTTTTGTAGCTGATTGAATCTTTTCTTTCCTTAGTACTGTAGAAAACTCGGCAATAATAGTACCTGTGCTATTCGATTTTTCATGTGGCTTGATTCTATATACATCTTTGATGTCTGTATCTTTGATCTCTACATCAACTATCTTGCCCAACTCAAACAAAAAATTGCTGAGTTCCAATTTCCCTTCAAACTTATTCTGGTCGGAAATCAGTTTTGGTACGTTTCGAATTTCAATTGTTGCTGAACATGTCTTCTTTTCAAAATAATCTACTCTTTCTTCCAGCGCAATAATCCTTTTCCTGTCCTCCTTCTTCTCGTTTTGTAGCGATTCAATTTGCTTCAGAGCCATGTCGTATTTCTCTGATAAAAAACTGATACTTTCTTTTATCTCTTCGCTCTGTTTCTGTAAGTTCGCTTGCAACTCCCTAAAGCGTGCATCTTGTTCAGCTGCCAGAGAGCTGAACAGTGTACGCATTTCTTGCATGACGTCTCCCATATTCACAGCATTCGCAGTTTTAACCTGAGGAGGCGTTCTCAAAGCTCGTCTTTTATTAGTCCTACGGGAAACATTCTCATATTCATTTGTATGTTCTTCCAGATCCTGTTCAGATTCATATTGCAACATACTTGCTCGCTCTTTTAAAGGTTCTTTGTCTTTTAGTGGTGAAGTACGCTGGCCTGACATGGCTGGCTCAGTTCAGTTACTCTCAAATGCACTAGAAAGTTAACAACTACAGGGTCTGGACTGCAAAGTCACCTGCGTGAAACGGAAATGGTCAATGCTCTAGTTCCGTATTTAGTATGTGCCCGGAACGCTACCAGTTGATGACAGATGATGGTTGGCACTGACAGATGACGCTGACGGATGACACTGACAGATGACGTTGACAGATGACGTTGACAGAGACACTGAGAATGGCGTCGACAGGTGATAAGGACAGAGAAGACTCACAGTTTGCTGTCGCCGTCGCACGTTAACGTAGTGTTGATGGTTGTGACGTTCGTGTATGTGTGAGTAGTTAACGCTCACCGCGCCGCACGTTCACCACCGCTTGCTTCTGCGCGCCTAGTACTTCCACTGAATTGTTTCTATTTTATTTTTGATTTAAAATACTTTTATTAAATTATTTCCTTTGCGCTAATTACACGTCCACACTGCTTAGAATCCGAGGGGGGAGAGGAAACTCTTGGAATTAAAGATTGGTTTATCAGATATTGGTTGACAAAAACCGATTGTGCTATGCCTCCCGATTCATCTACTTCAACCAGTAATCGCAGAAATCCAAAGAAAATTGAAGACCACAAATATATTGAAAAGTTTTTAGCAGATCTTCCAAAGATGCCGTCGCAATACTGTCGTGCTAAAACATCACGAGAATATTTAGAACCAGTTTTCACGAACATGATACAGCTTTATAAGACATATAAAGAGAATTGTGAATTAGAGGGTAGAGAATGCCCTGGCCGTAAATTATTTGACAAAATATTTTTGAAACTCAATCTGAGCCTATTCCACCCAAAGAAAGATCAATGCGATGTTTGTTGCGATCATAAAACTGGAAACATTACGGATGAAGAACACGCTGAACATGTTCTGAAGAAAGATCGAGCTAGGAAAGAGAAAGATACTGACAAAGGAATTCCACAGTCCGGAGCTTGTCACGTGTTCACACAGGATGTTGAATCGGTAAAATTGGCCCCGTATCTTCAAGCTAGTGCAGTTTACTATAAAACTAAATTATGCGTCCATAATTTTACACTATACAATATAGCAACTAAGGAAGTAATGTGTTATTGGTTCGATGAGTCAAATAGCACGCTTGAAGCCTCCGTGTTTGCTTCATGCTTAGTAGACCATTTAGAGAAGGTTTTGAGACAGAAATTATTGTCTGTGATTTTATATTCCGATGGCTGTTGCGCTCAAAATCGCAATGCTACCTTAAGTAATGCTTTATTACGTTTAGCGATTGAAAAAAATATTGTGATTACTCAAAAGAATCTGGAAAAAGGCCATACTCACATGGAATGTGACTCGGTACACAGTGCAATAGAGTGCAAATTAAAAGGTAAAGAAATTTTCCTTCCACAACAATACATGGCAATAAGTAAAATTGCTAGGAGTGATCCTATGCCTTACGAAGCTCGTTATTTGGACTATAACTTTTTCACAGACTTTTCGAAAGAATTGATTTATAAATCTATACGTCCTGGTAAAGAAACAGGTGACCCAGTCGTCACAGATATAAGTATGCTAGAATACAGACCAAATGGCACAATTTGGTACAAAGTTGATTTTGATAACGAGCTACAGCCGTTACCACATCGTCCCACGCCAATTAACAACATTAAACAAATAAATGGCCTGCAGAAATTGTACGCAGCTAGAATACTAATTACAAAGCGGAAGTATCAAGATTTGCAAGACCTAAAAAGTGTATTACCACCTAGTTGCCATTCTTTTTATGATGACCTTCCGCACAGCAATCGCTAAAGACTGAAACTTAGATTAGACTAGAGATTTCGAGTTATTCTTTATTATTTTTATTATTTTATTAATACTATTTATATCTTGTTTCTTTGGAGTTTATTAAAGACTAAAACTAATAATTCAAAATATTTACCTATAATAATAAAAAAATATAATTGCATTTTCGCACTAACTAGAAGTTCCTATGTTACCAAACAACTTTAAGTAATTTATATCAACAATGTGATTCTTAAGATTTAAGTTATAGATACCTAATGTTATAAAGATTTGTTAATTTTCTTGAAATATTTCCTAATAAAAGCTTTTCTTTGGAAATCATCTTATATTTAATATATTAATCCCTAACATTTCCGCAAACAACACCGCCTAAATCTAATAAAATATTTGTCAACACAGCTCAAGTCATAAAAAACAAGTTAAAATAAAGTAAATTGTCAAAATAAGTATAAATAATTATTTCTTAACCGCTAACTAGAGTATGTATTAAGTTATGACAGGAATAATCCTCAGATTTTTTAAAATAGACAGTTTTTTACGTCTTCTGTAAAGTTGGTGAAAATGACTTAGGCGGTGTTGTAAGCTAAGGGACGACTAGTTTTACAGCTTACTCCACGAAATTATCCAATGAAGTTTAAATATAGCCTATGACACTCACTAATAATGTGGCTTTCTATTGGTAAAAGAATTTTCAAAATCGGTACAGTAGATCCAGAGATTAGAAAGAAAAGAAAAAATTTGTTCATTTGACGTCAGTAGCACACACACAATAGTAATAAAAAGTTACAAAAAAGAAGAGAAAAAAAATAGTATGTGCCTCACGGCTGCACCAGAAAGGTCCATTTGAACATTCATGCCAGACAGGGGAGGCGGTCTGATACTGGTCTCTTACCTAAGTGACAGACAGAAAACAGTTTCAAACATAACCACATTACTGTCTACAGCCTCACATACTTTGAAATGTGTTAGTTTAAAACATTTTGTCCCATACAAAACTAGTTTTTATTGTTACCAGCTATCAATTGATATATAGGATTAAAGCGTAGCGGCAACTGCGGACTAATTGGTTTCGTAAGCTTTCCACAATTGTGTGAGTGTGGCTCCCAGCTAGGCCATGAACACCTTTTTTTTTTTTTAGGATGGGAATTCATCAAATGACTTCTCCCACTCTGGGCGGAGCGGGAGGGAGTGTCAGACTCTTACTGACTGAAACCCATCCATGTTTCTTCCTCGCCCTGTATCTCTTTCGAACAGGCCCGCAACCCCGGCAGAGGCCATGAACACCTGTGTTTGGGAAAAATAATCAAATTCCATTAGATAAAGTATGTACTTACTGTTATGTATCAATTATTAATTAGTGCCACAAGGGTATAAAATACTCAAGTGTTTGAAGCACAAACAGACAATTGGGACATTATATGGACAGGTTAAAATTTTGCTTTGAAGCAAATGGCATCGTGTTGAACTCATTAATGTGGCACTAGGTGACGCTGTGTGTTAATGTTCAGCAATATTTATTATTATTTATTTATTAATTATGTGGGTATTTGGAAACCTCAACAAATAAGGCAATTGAACCCTACACTTTCAGTTTGTAAATCAAGTACTGTGCTACCTAGTGCGTGCTGAGAATAAAACAAATGTTACTTAATGCTTGTTCTATTAAACATAATAGTGGCGACGAGGACTAGCAGTGTTTAAAATGGAGTGCAGAGCAGTGAAATACAAAGACTTTGATGCACAAACAGACAATTGGGACAATTATATGGACAGGACAAGGTAAAAAGACTTGGGATTAAGCTGCTCCAATGAAATTTGCACTGCCAATATCGAAATTTCGGACTTCGCTTGTTTATTATTGATTCCTTTTCTTACTGTGACATTGAATGATTTGACATGAATGCTTAGTTCAGTATTTTTTTTTTTTACTTTATTGTTTATTGTTTTAAGTGTGTGTGTGTATTTAACATGAATATTTACTTGTTACTTTTGACATTTAATGACTTGACATGAATACTTAGTTCAGTATTTTATTATTTTTTACACTTTTTTGTTTAAAACATAAAACAATAAAAAAAATGTTTTATGTGTGTGTATTTGACATAATCGTATTTTTATTGACATTCATTTTGTAATTTTTTTTTTTTTATTTAATTTTTGTGAATGTGAGGACCATGTGGATCACTTTATTTTTTACTTTTTCATTTTTTTACCCCTCAACTGTCTGGCTGTTTGAGTTCTATAAGCGACCTACCCAGTCCTTTCTTTGGTCTTGTTCGTAAATTCGTTGAGCTCATTGTGTTATAGTTATAAGTCGAGCTACACGATAACTGACAGATGCTTGCACTGACTGGACAAGTTCACTCAAATCTGTGTGGTTCTTTCTTCAAAAGACCATTTCAGACACTAATATCTACATGATCCTCATGTGAATGGAGCAAGATTATGTCTGGACTTCAAAAGAGACAATGACCTCTGAGTTTGTTTCGGCTGTTTCTTCTCAGAGTAGTCAGGTACGAAACACCCAGAGGCGGCGTAAGGCGTGGGCGGTGTGGGCCACCGCCCACGGCCTCGCGGTGCAAAGGGCCTCGCGCCTCACAGCCGAAAAAAAATATTAAAAGTACGGAAATCCAAAAGTACACGCCACAAGGTTCAGTATGAAGTTATAGTACATTCCAAATCCATGCATTTAGGATAGTTCGGTGGTTCGTACCTAATTTCCCCGTACATCGATGTTTGACAACGATGATAATGATAACCTTAGACGCGACTCGTCTAAGATTTATATAATACTAGCTGACTCGCGCAACTTTGTCTGCGTCTCATAATTTGAGATTTAAACTATCCTATCTCTCAAGTTGGATCGAACTGCACATGGTGTGCGAATTTTATTATAATCGGTTAAGTGGTTTAGGAGTCCATTGAGGACAAACATTGTGACACGAGATTTATATATATTAAGATTTTTCTTTTTTTCGGATGGGAAATCATCAAATGACTCATGGAGTGTCAGATTTTTACTGACTAAAACCCATCCATGTTTTTTCTTAGCCCTTTGTGTACCAGGGCCTCGGTATGTCTTTGGAACAGTGCCGTAGTCCCGGCAGGCATCGGCCCTTGCGGTCCCCTTCCATTGGTGACATCGCTTTGAAGCGGGCGTGAAACACTCACGCGCCGTAGACACGGTCTGTCATCATAAGACGAACGGACGTCGAGCTAGCTCATAGCTCACCGTCCACAGGCCCGCGCCTACCGTGCACGTCCGGTGCGTCTCCCGCGGCGGCGGCTGGGACGAGAGGTTCTCTCCTTTTCATTCATTCAAGCAGCTACCGCATGCAGACACAGTCGCACAAGGATAACACGTGTTTAATTATTAGATATTCGAGGGTGATACCTGATTTAGAACAGAGTCGTAGTTACAGAATTATAATCATCAAAATCATAAATCAAATCCAATTTTTAACCGACTTCTAAAAGGAGGAGGTTCTCAATTCGGACGTTTCAATTTTTTTTTTTTTTTATGTTGTTCGGGCATAACTCCGTCGCTTGCCAACTGATTTGGAAAATTCTTTTTTTGTTGGAAAGGGTATTCTTTCCATGGAATCTTGGCGAAAACGAGGGAACTCTTCAAATTTTATATGAAAACGTGTTGCGATTTTGGTATTTTCTACAACAAGTTAAGCATTTGCGTTTCATAAGAACCATTCTACTATAAGATCTGATGATGAAGCCAAGAGTCACGGAACTCCATAATGAGACAATGTACCCTAGTCGTGTTTTCGGCTTGTTGTAATATTGTAACGGTATGCACTTTCCATGTATCAAACACATGTGAACCACTAAAAAGTGAAAAATAAAAACTTTTTTGCAAAAAATAAAACCGACTTAAAAAAAAAACAAAAAAGTGAAAAATAACTTTAGCTTCTGAAGTCGGTGACAAAAAAAAACTAAAGCAATCAAACAAAGGTCACCGACTTCAGAAGCTTTCGAAGTCAAAGTAGTTTTAGTGTTTGTAGTTTTTTTTTTTAATTACTTTGAACAGGTTGACATTTGTATTAAAATTTTTGTTTAAATGACTTTGACCATTCTTGACATTTTTTATTGTATGTTCCATTCATTTTTCCATTGACATGCCACTTATCTTCAATTTATAATTTTATTGTTAACCAATTAATTATTTGCATGCCCAAATGACGGCAAAATGTGGAGGACTTTATTAAAACAGAACATCTATGTACCCATGTTTGCAAAAAATAAATGTTTTTTTTTATTTGATTTGACCTTTGTGAACTTGGAGGATTGTATTAATGATTTTGATGATTATAATTCTGTAACTACATAACTATGTCACAACGTCGCAAACGATGTTTTCATCTACATACAACTTAGCATTGCTCTGCAAATTGCAAAAAACGTAAGAACATTTGAATTTCGCGGGCCACCCTGACCTTAAACTTCAAAGTACAAATATTAATTGTCCTAATCCTTGAAAATTCTAAAGTAAGATGAAGTAGTTGCTTGTTTATAACGGTTGAAGAGTGCATTGAAAAACACTAAAATAAAAAACAAAAACAGTAACAATAAATTATCATGTGATAACGGGCTACTACGGAACCCTACACTGCGCGTGGCGCGACACGCACTTGGCCTGTTTTGAATTTTCGAAGTTTAGTCATTGGAGATCACTATGGAGTTCAGTAAAACCAAAAGTAGATTTCTGTTTTTTCGAAAAGTTCTTTTTCTTTTTTTTTTAAAGTTACAAAGAAGTATTAGTAAAAACTTAGATTTGTTTCTTTATTACAAAACTGATCAATTTGAAGTGATTTTTTATTTTCCTTTCGTTTTGCACCATCCGAGGGCCTCGCTAAATGTACCTTGCCCACACTAAATTTAGGTCTTGCGCCGCCACTGGAAACACCGGCCCGGTTTGTGAAAACCTACTTACAAAATAAACATCATTTATCAGACCAATAGAACAGCGACTACTTCAACAACAGCAGCATAGCCTACACCTAGGGATATCAACGCAGTACAGTCTAACAGTAATTCTCGACTGTGTTACCTGTATGGTGACCGCCACGGAGAAGAATGTCGAATTGCTAAAGCTATGTGCCGATACTGCAAGAAAACAAGACACATAGAAAAGACATGCACATGGTATTGCTAAGAAAAAAAGGGTCAAAAAGACAAGTGAATCGTACCCGTAATGACGACGTAGATATTCAATTGAATGGTATTTACAGCGTCAATAGTGAAGGAATACGAGTACCTTCCTATGACGTAACGGTTGAGCTAGACGGCATGCCGGTGACGATGCAGGTGGACTCCGGTGCTGGAGTCTCGCTGGTAAACGAAAGTAGGTACGTGGAGGAGGCTACGATTAGCGCGGTCACGAGATGCCGCCATTCTTCGCGCCACGCCGCGCCGGCCAACCTACATAGGTACCTGGACAGCGACGCCCATATTTGTGCTTGGCCAGACAACTGTGCATAATGAATGTTCTAGTAGCTAGAGGGTTATGACCAAACTTAATTGGTCGTGATTGGTTTTTAGTAGAGATACAACGAATATTCGACAACTAATCGGTATTCGGCCAGTTTTTCCAGTAGGTATTCGGTGTTCGGCCGAATAGTAAGTAGTATTCGGCCGAACACCGAATACTTAAAAAAGTTGCAAATAGCTTATAAAAGGGAATAAAAAAAGCTTAATTGCTTTTTTTATTCCCTTTTATCGAAACATTTAATTATCCAACAATCATTAATTGCGAAAACTTCAAAATATTTCCAAATAGGAAACTTTATATTCACAAACAAAGCCATTTTAGACAAAATACATTTAAAACACTGCACGTTGTAACACGACTTGTCGGCTACTGAGCCAAATAGGTACTCCCCGCCCCGTAACCGCCGCACGCACCGCATTAAAAATTTGTGTTACTTATTGTTCGCGACGAACGTCACCAAAACAAGTGTATATAGTTTCTTACAAAGATAGTGTAGAGTCAGTGATACATGGGCAATAACAGTGACGAAATAAACAAACGCGTCAGTGATTAGATTTAGTAAATAAACCGAACAGTAAGCGTTAAACTCATATCACCTCGAAAGTGGCATTTTATTTAGTTAAAATATAGTATTATCGAGATCCAGGTAGCCTAGTGTTGCGACCTAGGCCTGGATATAGTTTTGTAGTATCAACATAACCCTTCAGGGAAGCCACTTGTCGAGGATATGACAGTCTAACGCGCCTATCTGTGTTCATAGTATGTAAATTTGGTCTATCATACTGACAGTTGAAGGAACATTACAGGCTGGATAATATAGATACATAAAAGTAAATAGTAGATTCATATAGGCCATACAACACCCTTGTATATGGCACTCTATATACTTACAGCATCAACTCCGGTTTTCGTATAAATTATCCTGAAAGATCCTTCAACCGTCCCAGTTTTAGAAAGTTCTGTACTAATTTATCTATATTTCTTTAATTTCAATAAAGATATGTGTGTTTTTTGTGTTAGTAGATAGATAACACTATGTACAAACCATGTAACGTTAAAAATATAATTAGATATAAGTTCAGAATTGTAATAACAGAAAATATTTGTAAATATCGAAATGAAAATACATAATAAAAAATTCCAAAAATCAGGAAGCGATTTGCGGCTCTCGTTACAGTCAAGTACTCTAGTACGATAGTAAATCTAGATTTCCATAGAATTGTAGTCATCAGTACGGCAAATATTATATTATAATGTGAGTGAATCAAGCAGTAAAAAAGTAGTGCGCGAAAGTCATGAAGGAATATCAAATCGCTTCCTGAAAAGTTATGAAAGTTTATCAGTGTTCTCATTCCCAGTAACCCTTCCCCTTGTTAGGAAACGACTGAGGTTGTCTGAACCGACAGGTGTAGGACGTCAGCGCCGTCTAGGTTCGAAGATTATGTGTGTACAGTTACAGTATAGGCAGAACGTCTGTTAGAGTAGACAGAGCGTCAGGCAAGCACGCATACATCCCCGCGTCTAGCGATCACGCCCGTCCGGCACATTTTCTGGTCCTTCAGAGCCGGATAACCTCAGTTCGTCAGTGATAGTGTAGTTTCTGGTTAATCCGAACCAGATAACCTATGTGAACAGTGCGTCAAGGCTATATACCTCAAAGTTATATACCTCAAAGTTATAAATCTACGTGAACAGTGCTTCAAAGTTATATACATCAAAGTTATACGACAACTTAAATAGACAGTGCGTGAACAGTGCGTCCAAGTTATATACCTCAAAGTTATATATCTCAAAGCTATATACCAATAACTTATGTGAACAGTGCGTCAATATTATATACCGGAACTCGTGTAACCAGTACATAGTGAAGCTAACAGTACATAGTGACAGTACATAAGTGAAAGTATATAACAACAGTACATAAGTGAAGTATATAACAACAGTACATAAGTGAAGTATATAACAATAGTACATAAGTGAAGTATATAACAACAGTACATAAGTGAAGTATATAACAACAGTACATAAGTGAAGTATATAACAACAGTACATAAGTGAAGTATATAACAACAGTACATAAGTGAAGTATATAACAATAGTACATAGGGAAGTATATAACAACAATAGTACATAGGGAAGTATATAACAATAGTACATAGGGAAGTATATAACAACAATATATAGTGAAAATTCATAGTGAAGCGTACAACAAGTGCATAACTAAGGAAAAGAACGCCTATTAAAGCTAATAACTATTTATGAACACTGATAAAACGTATAGTGAAGTTATAGTGAAGTTTACACGTTGAAGACTTACGTTAATAGTTAAAAATAAACAGTAGATCGGTTCGAATAATACAGTGCGGTTATAAATAAAACAAGATGCCGGTAACAAGATCGCAAGGAAGGTCTCCCGCAGAAACACAGGCGGTCGAGACGCGTCAGGACACAGCCATCCGTCACCAGCTGCCACCCCGTTCACCATCCTCTAACGAGGGGTTGGAACAGCTGGCCACCCGCCCTTCCGCTATGCGGGGGGATGAAGACGCAGCCGAGCCACCATCTGCTACTAAGCGAACCAGGTCAGAGGGTATTTCAGATAAAACTATTAAGCCTTCAAATACAACGAGAAAGCCTTCGACGTGTAAGCCTTCAGTCAGGTCTTCAGCGAAGCCTTCAGACAGATCGAGGATTACTCATGAAACTACAGAAGCCGTACCGATGACTACCCGGGGTGACGCCCGTAACGAACATAGTAGATCGCCGTCTCACAAGACGACACGATCAAATAGAAAAGTTTCACAAGCACGTGAGGCTTTATTAAAAATTAGGTTGGAGCTTGCACAAATAGCGCTTCAGAGGGCCGAAGAAGACAACTCTGAAGCTGAATATATGGATGACAGAAACTCAAACGATGAATACGTGCGTTCCTGGTTGGAAGAAGCGCCGGAAGAAGCGCCGCTTCCAGAAGACGACGCCGCCGAGGGGAATATTACAGTTAGACAGCATACCCCCCCCCCTGCGGACGTCAACAGTACAGATATAGAACACCGGGAAAGGGCACCATCGTTACATCCTACAGTTAAAAATGTGTCAAGAGAAACAGTACCAACACAGAAGACCGAACAGTGCAGGGGGGAGGATTCATTACGTCCATTTATAACGGAATTAACATCCGCTATAGCGTCGCTCGCTGATAGAAAAATAGATACAGGGACAGCGAACCAACCCTCGGCGTCGAAGGTCATCATGACCCTACCGAATTTCAGCGGGTCACATACAGAATGGCTTTCGTTCCGCGCCATTTACGAAACAACTCGAACGTACTTCAACGACGTCGAGAATACAGCGAGACTCAGAAGGAGCCTTCATGGAAGAGCATTGGAGACAGTGAGCTCAGAACTCATCGGTCACGCCCGACCAGATGACATCATGCGGGAACTGGAGTTGCAGTTCGGCAGACCAGACTCGATAGCGCAAGCCGAAACCGATCGGCTGAAAGGGCTATCGCGCTGCAGCGAAGCACCGAAAGATATCTGCACGTTCGCGAGTCGCGTGAGAAGCGGCATCGTGACACTACGTGCATTGAAGAAGGAGCACTACCTCATCAACGCTGAGCTGATGCGATCCCTTACGGAGAAGCTGCCGAACTCCCTGCGTGTACAGTGGTACAGAACATACACGGAGAAGTACCAATCACTGCCGGACTTGTCGCTCTTCAGCGAATTCATTACAGAGCAAGCTCGCTTCTGTAGCGCCTTCGCTCCTCCCGAGAACGTACATTCATCCGAAAATGCGACAGGCAAACGAGTTTTGCAAAGAACGCATACAGCGACAGATAAGTCGACTTCGAAATGTCGAATCTGCGAAAAGGAGGGTCATTACGAATCTGAGTGTAAAAAATTCAGAGACGCCTCCAACGATAGAAGATGGGAAATCGCAAAGAAGTTTAGCATGTGCTACCGTTGCCTGCGACATCGCCGAAACGGTCATAAGTGTCGACCGAAGAAATGCGAAACAGGGGGGTGCAAAGCCACGCACCATCGACTGCTGCACTTCACAAAGAAGACTGAAGAAGCGGTCAACCAGCCGCCGAAGCAGGAGGTGGCCCCAGAGACAGTCGCCAGTTCCAGGACGACAGCAAGTCAAGCTTTCCTCAAAATGATACCAGTACGAGTAATAGGACCGGCGGGAGAAGCTTCCACGTACGCTCTCCTCGACGATGGGTCAACAGTATCGCTGATTGACGAAGAGATAGCGCAGCAGATCGGAGCGGAAGGACGCGTAGAACCTCTCACAATAGGCGCGATCGGAAACACGATGATCGACACTCCCAAGTCAAGAAGAGTGTCAGTCACTCTCTCCAGCCAGATGAAGGACAAGATGCCATTCAGAGCGCGTACCATTCCGAAGCTCAACCTAGCGCCGCAGTCGATTAGTGAAGAAGACGTTGCCCAGTGCAAACATCTGGATGACCTCAGACAACAGCTGATTTACAACACCGGCGCGCCGAAGATACTTATAGGTCAAGACAACTGGCACCTATTGCTGGCCACCGAGGTCCGCAAGGGCCCCCAGAACCAACCCGTTGCCTCACTCACAGCGATGGGCTGGACTCTTCACGGCGCGCACACCAGAACTCTCGGTCACCAGGTGCACTACGTCAACAGACTCACAGCAGAAGACCAAGATCTCAACGAACAGCTGCGTGAATTCTTCGCGCTCGAATCTCTGGTCATCAACCCACGTCGTCCTGATTCCGATCCTGAGAAGAAAGCGGAAGACATACTAGACCGTCACACCAAACAAATGGAGAACGGACACATAGAAACGGCCCTGCTCTGGAAAAGTGAAGACATCGAAATGCCAGATAGCTACGGAACTGCACTCAAGAGACTCGTCTCCACTGAAAAGAAGCTCGACAGAAATCCCACTCTTCGCGACAGATATACGGAACAAATGGAATCGTACATCAACAAAGGTTACGCCGAAAAGGCGCCCGAAGTAACCACAGCTGGTAGGACGTGGTACCTACCCCATTTCGAGGTGTACAATCCCATGAAGCCGGAGAAATTTAGAATAGTCCACGACGCCGCAGCCAAATCGAGAGGAATGTCACTAAACGACTTCCTACTCACTGGTCCAGACCTACTACAGTCGCTGCCCGGCGTCATGATGAGGTTCCGTCGACACCCTATAGCGGTCGCCGGCGACATAGCGGAGATGTTCATGCAAGTGAAGGTGCGAACGCAAGATCGTGACGCCCTTCGCTACCTGTGGAGGGGCGACAGAAGACAAGGAGCTCCTGAAGAGTATCGCATGACGTCAATAATATTCGGCGCGGCAAGCTCGCCGTGCACGGCTATCTACGCAAAAAACTGGAACGCGAAGCGGTACAGTGACAGCCAACCGGAAGCAGTGGAAGCCATCATACAGAGTCACTACATGGATGACTACCTCGACAGTTATAAAACGATAGAAGAAGCGACGCGTGTGGCAACAGCTGTCAAGGACATACACCTACAGGCGAAGTTTGAACTCAAAAAATGGGTTTCAAACAGCACAGAAGTCCTAGACCACATAGATCCGACACAGAACAGGACTGAAGTTGTCAACATCGGAAAATCAAGCGCCACAGAAAAGATACTCGGTCTGATATGGAAGCCGACCGAGGACACGCTAGGCTTCAATTTAACGCTCGCACGGCTACCAAGCGACATTCTCGACAAAGAAACACCGACGAAGAGAGAAGCGCTGAAAATCGTCATGTCATTGTATGACCCACTCGGCCTCGCCTCGCCGGTAACGATTCGAGCCAAACAGATTCTCCAGGAAGCTTGGAGACACGGAACCGACTGGGACCAGGCTCTCGAACCAGACCTGTCCGCCCAGTGGCGAAGATGGGTACAACACCTACATCAGTTGAAGGACATCGACCTACCGAGATGTTATCCGGGATACAGCGAAGCTACGGAGACACAGATCCACGTCTTCACCGACGCAAGTGAGATGGCATACGCAGCAGCGGTCTATTGGCGGACAACAACAGAAGATGGACAACGTCACGTCACTCTCGTCATGGCAAAAGCGAAAGTGGCACCGCTCAAACTCCAATCGATACCACGCCTCGAGCTTCAGGGCGCGGTAATGGGAACCCGTTTAGCCGCAGCCGTCATCAGAGAACACGGCATCAAACCAGCTGCAGTGACGTACTGGACAGACAGCAAAACCGTCCTCACTTGGATTCGGCGAGGATCTCGAGCGTACAAGCCGTTCGTTGCCCATCGCATAGCGGCCATCGAGGAGAACAGCAAGGTCGAAGACTGGCGATGGATACCGACAAAAATGAACGTAGCCGACAGCGCCACACGCGACGTTCCACACCACTTCGACAAACATCACGAGTGGTTCCGCGGCCCCGCCTTCTTATCCGACGACCCGTCATCATGGCCGACCGAAAAACCTCCAGTCGACACGGAAACAGGGGAGGAAAGAACTCTCACAGTCACCGAGGAAAAGGTCAACAGTCATTCTCTGATGGAAGCTATTCCGCCACCAACCCGATTCTCAAAATGGGAGCGTCTTCTCCGAGCTACAGCAAGCGTCCTTCGCTTCATACATCTCTGTCAGAACAAAACAGAGAGAACGTTCTACAAACGAACAAAGAAAAATACAGAAAAGGATCCTGACTGGAGACAGCAACAGAAGAAAACGAATAAAGCTCTTCCCAAAACAGTGGCGAAGACACCAAACACTCGATACGAGAAACACATAATAGAAGCGGAATTTCTCCAAAGGGCAGAAAAATTACTCGTACGGGTTTCACAGCAACAGTCGTTTTCGCAGGAAATTACAGATCTGCAACAACAGAGATCCATCAGAAAGGACAGTCGGCTCAGACCGCTTCGTGTGGAAATTATCGACAACGTCATACGTCTAAAAAGCCGTATAGCCGCCATCACCGAAATAGCCGACGACACGAAGCAACCGCCCATCCTTCACGGCGACCACCACACCACCCGATTGTACATCGACTGGACGCACCGAAGTCTACAGCATAGCGGTACCGAGCTCACCATCAACGAAGTGCGCCAACATTATTGGGTCATCAGGATGCGGCCAACCACGAAGAAAGTACTGGCACAATGTCTGCAGTGTCGTATTCGCAAGGCACAACCATCCGTGCCTGCGACCGGCGACCATCCGAGAACGCGCCTAGCACATCATCAGCGGCCGTTCACCTATACCGGGCTCGACTATTTCGGCCCGCTCTCAGTAACAGTTGGTCGACAGCATCACAAGAGGTACGTAGCCCTATTCACGTGTCTCACCACCAGAGCCGTCCACCTCGAGATAGCTGCCAGCCTCAGCGCAGACTCCGCTATACTAGCGCTGCGCCGATTCGCCGCTCGCCGAGGCTGCCCCACCGAGATACACTCCGACAACGGCACCAACATGCACGGTGCCGACAAGGAGCTCCGAGACGCCTTCCAAAGGGAGGCCAGTCGCCGAGGCATCGTGTGGCGCTTCATCACGCCATCAGCGCCTTTCATGGGGGGCGCCTGGGAGCGCCTCGTACGCTGCGTGAAGTCCGCCCTGTACACCGTTCTCCACGAGAGACATCCGCACGAAGAGGTATTGTCTACTCTACTGTGTGAGGCGGAGTACACCGTAAACAGCCGGCCGCTCACGCACGTCTCCGTAGACAGCGACGACGACGAAGCCATCACGCCGAATCATTTCCTTCTCGGCGGGTCAGCCAGGTTGCCAATTCCCGGCACATTCACCGAACAAGACATCAACAGCAAGAAGATGTGGCGGCGCTCACAGATACTCGCCGACATGTTCTGGCGTCGGTGGGTACGAGAATACCTGCCGGAGCTTCAGTACCGGCGGGAGCCACACAGCCGCGGCCCCAGTCTACAGGTCGACGACCCCGTCCTCATAGCGGACGGTCAGCTGCCACGAAACACGTGGCCGCGAGGCCGCATAATAGCCGTCTTCCCTGGGGGCGACGGAGAAGTCCGGACTGCTGAGGTACGCACTTCCGGCGGTACCCTGAAGCGTCCGGTGAAGAAACTCGTGCCCCTACCGAAATGATCCAGACATCGAGACGTCGAGGCAGCGGGCATCGTGACGGCGGGCTCTGACGACAAGGTTCGTCGCTCGCCGGCATGGTGCAGTGCCGCGCCGACGTACAGCGAGTCATCGCTACACTGCACGGCGGGAGACATGTTCGCGACGAACGTCACCAAAACAAGTGTATATAGTTTCTTACAAAGATAGTGTAGAGTCAGTGATACATGGGCAATAACAGTGACGAAATAAACAAACGCGTCAGTGATTAGATTTAGTAAATAAACCGAACAGTAAGCGTTAAACTCATATCACCTCGAAAGTGGCATTTTATTTAGTTAAAATATAGTATTATCGAGATCCAGGTAGCCTAGTGTTGCGACCTAGGCCTGGATATAGTTTTGTAGTATCAACATAACCCTTCAGGGAAGCCACTTGTCGAGGATATGACAGTCTAACGCGCCTATCTGTGTTCATAGTATGTAAATTTGGTCTATCATACTGACAGTTGAAGGAACATTACAGGCTGGATAATATAGATACATAAAAGTAAATAGTAGATTCATATAGGCCATACAACACCCTTGTATATGGCACTCTATATACTTACAGCATCAACTCCGGTTTTCGTATAAATTATCCTGAAAGATCCTTCAACCGTCCCAGTTTTAGAAAGTTCTGTACTAATTTATCTATATTTCTTTAATTTCAATAAAGATATGTGTGTTTTTTGTGTTAGTAGATAGATAACACTATGTACAAACCATGTAACGTTAAAAATATAATTAGATATAAGTTCAGAATTGTAATAACAGAAAATATTTGTAAATATCGAAATGAAAATACATAATAAAAAATTCCAAAAATCAGGAAGCGATTTGCGGCTCTCGTTACAGTCAAGTACTCTAGTACGATAGTAAATCTAGATTTCCATAGAATTGTAGTCATCAGTACGGCAAATATTATATTATAATGTGAGTGAATCAAGCAGTAAAAAAGTAGTGCGCGAAAGTCATGAAGGAATATCAAATCGCTTCCTGAAAAGTTATGAAAGTTTATCAGTGTTCTCATTCCCAGTAACCCTTCCCCTTGTTAGGAAACGACTGAGGTTGTCTGAACCGACAGGTGTAGGACGTCAGCGCCGTCTAGGTTCGAAGATTATGTGTGTACAGTTACAGTATAGGCAGAACGTCTGTTAGAGTAGACAGAGCGTCAGGCAAGCACGCATACATCCCCGCGTCTAGCGATCACGCCCGTCCGGCACACTTATTAGCGTCGACGTCAATTGTACTGGATCACCCGCCGAATATTCGGTATTCGGCCGAGAGCGCCGCCGAATATTCGGTATTCGGCCAAATCACTATTCGTTGCATCTCTAGTTTTCAGCCCTTAAAGTTGACCTTATTCGATACTATCCAGCCTTACAGTAAACAACATGAGCAAGTTGAATAGTAAATTGTTAACAATGGTCTGAGGAAACATAGGGATACCAATATTGGTCTAAGTGTTATGTATACAAACTACGGTAGAGGACCACGTTGGTTATCAGGCGCAGTGACAAATAAAGACGGCCCATCGAGGTATAAAGTTACAACTGAAGATGTTATCAACAGGCATATTGATCAAATACTAAAGAAAAACCCAGTGAATGAGGTTACTGAAGAGGAAGAGCGCAATACTGCTAATGGCAGTGAACACGAGACACACAGTCAGGAACAAGAAGAGACAGGAGATATAGAGGATAGTCAAGGAAGTGAACAAATTATACAAATACCTAACTCAGAAGAATGGGCTGAAATGTTAGGAATACCTGGCGGAGCCGAAGCCAGCTAATACTGGTGGCAAGTTAAAACACAAATTGTGCTTGTATCTCAAGTCACTTATACCAGGCCCAGTGATAACAACTTGATTCTATAACTGCTAGTATTATATCAATTCCTGTAATTCAGTATTCGTTATCTTCTGTTTCTCATAAAGTAAATGTTAATTGCTACAAGAGCTAGTAGATTGATAGTTTACATACTTAGTGGTGTTATCCACTTTTGGTTTATATAATAATGATTTCGAATACTTGGGGGAAAGGTATGTTATATATTTGGTATTTGAAAACCTGCTTAACAAGGTACGTACCCTATAAGTACCCTACACTTTCAGATTCTTAATCAAGTACTGTGCTACCTAGTGCATGCTGAGAATAAAACAAATGTTACTTAATGCTTGTTTTATTGAACATAATACTTACAAATATATCGCTCTAAGGCCCGTATTACAGAACATCGCTCAAAACTCAAGCGTTGCTTAAAACTAGTTTCAACCAATCAAATGGCTTGAATCTAGTTTTAAGTAATGCTAGAGTATTGAGCGATGTTCTGTAATACGGGCCTAAGTTTGTCATGCTATCATACAACTTGTTTGTCTAAAACTGATTTGATGATTCTTAACATGTTTTCAACCCATTAAGAAATGTTACTGGTTACGTTACTGCTTAGAAAAATACCCTTGGGCTTAACACAGGCTATATTAATACAAACAACAGTGTAAAGAACAAATAACACCAATCTTTAAACAAGAAATGTCTTTTGGATTAGTTTGAAATGTATTATAATTCTCCATAATCATCTTGCATACAAATTTTAAATGTTTTATTTTCCAACTTAATAAAGCATTTGAAAAATATATGAAAAATAGCAGGCTGCTGGTATTGGGAGCAGGGTCCAAGGTGCCAGTGGTCAGTTATCAACTACCATATTGAGGAGTACTGCCTTCAGTCAGCCTAGGTAAAGCTAGTTTGTCACCAAACACCACATTAAAATTTGTTGCTCTATTTACTCAATTTGGTGATCAAAATTGATATTAATATTTTTAGGTGATAGATGTCACTAAGTTATTTTTGGTGGTCATTACATTTTCCCCCTTTTATTTTTCTTAATCTCAGTCTTCACGAGGTACTTGTCATGCGGAAACCATCGATAATCATGGCGCAGAATGCTGATCGTCCTATCACCACCACTACCACTTTATCAGGGCTTATTGGCGACAATAGTCCTGTCGATGATAATAGAAAGCTGCCCTGACCGAGTCGTAAAAGACAACAGCAATAACTTAGATTTACCTGTGTTAGAGGAGATTCATCCGGAGGGGGCTTGCATCGAGGAAACGACGGCTCAGCAAGTACCAGGTCGAATGGCGGCCTAAGCATCAGGACGCGAGGCCTGTTGAACGGGGGTCGCCCCATACCACCGCGTAAGCCCATACCCCGTCCTCCGCGACCACCGCCACGAACCATATTTGACTTAAACAACAGAGAATCCTGTTTATTACTACTTCGCGGAATCTCGTTGTTACAACCACTAATACTCAAATTAACTATACAAAATTTAGCCCACACGCTAGGGAAGCGTACCGGGCGGTTAAGACGATAAATTATCAAAGGGCTGATTGATTGTTTTGTCCCTTATTTGTGAATATAGATATTTTCATACACAACACGGACCCAAAATGGTTGAAAACGACGCGGTACTCGGGACCACAGATTAGATATTAGTAGCTAGCGTACGTACATAAATGTTAAGCACAGAGTGAATAATAATCTATATAATAATCACTACCTCCGTTTAGTAATTTTCACACGCAGTTTTCTTTTTTTAAATCCTTAATCGTGACCAGTGACCACACTCCACAGATGTAAAGTCTTTCAGTCGCAAGTCGCATCCATAGATAATAATTATGACTATTTAACTTAAAGCGAAAGCTTCAGGGTGGCCCGCGAAATACAAATTTCTTTCGTTTTTCAATTTCCAAGGCTAAGTTGTATGTTGCTAAACATTTCGGTAGCGACTGTGAGACGTATTCAGTTAAAGAATTTATATAATCATCAAGATCATCAATGAACGAATGAACGAACTTGAAGGGTTATATTGATGATTTTGATGACAACAGAACACGATCAAAATTATTTAAAGTGGAGCACGGGAGATGTAGTTTCGTTTTAAAAAAACAACAGGAAAAACATTCAAGATTCCATAAGAAACAAGATTGTTTATGTGTGGTGTTGGATTTCATAAGTTGGTATGACGCTTTATGTTGATAATTTGTTTGTATTCGTAATAAAACAAAATACTAAGGGTTATTGTTGTTTTCATTTAATTTAGACAATCACATAACACGATTTTCGAATTGTTACGCACTATAATATACCTCTTTGGTTTTAATCATAATGGGTAAACAAGATTTTACATCTCGACAGTTCAGTTTGCTTCCTCTGAATAAAGGTGGACCCACACTCTTCCGCCCGTATATTTTTTTTCTCATCCGTATAACTCTAGCTCTATAATTAGGTATGGCCTGTGCGTTTTACGTCATCGAATCGACGTGGATAAGGGGGATTTTCTTTTTGAACTCTTCCCTCGTCGCTGGATAGATGGCGCTAGTCCGACTACGTTTTTGCAAGGAACAGAATGTCACATAACATCACTTGGACGTGTTTGACAATTTTACGGTGACAATTATATTCGGAAGCTGATGCAAACGAAAGTCAACGAGCTTATATTACGTGTGTTGTTTCAAACGTTTTGGCTTTGGCACCCAGTAACGTAGTCAGATCGATGCCATCTATCGAGTTCATGGAAACTTTTTTTTTTTAATTGTCAAAATGAAAACCTCTCAGTGTGCAAGGTTTTATAGGATTTCATACAAATTATTCTTAAATTCAATTCTTTCTGCTTTTTCGTTTCTTTCGTCTCTGAAAACTTTTCGTTCACCGTAACTTACGACTTTCCATTAAAAAAAGTACCATGGGGTCCTATTTTTGGGCCAACTATAACTATAAAGTTGTCGCGAAAGATGAAATCGCGATGTTCCAAACCTACAAAATGTAAATAGATAACTGTACACGTTAATGATCGTGTCTTCAGTGGGTCTGGCTTCCCTTCTAAGGACGTGCCAAAAGATGAAGCTGAGGGCATAACAACGATCGCACGCAGGAGACGATTGTATGTGTTGGTCGTGTCTACAGCTGCCGGGTCTGGTTGCAATGAGTGCTTCCATGATCGCAATCGCGGGCATAATAACTACTACACGTGTTTCTAGTCCGGACATAATAGAACGCTGGGGTTTTGCGAGAAGGTCCTGTTTTTTTCGCTACGTCTAGGAGAGGCGCGCGTGGAACACAGCGCACTGCCGTCTCGGGTCCAGTGTGATGGGGGGTGACGGATGTCCGCCACCCCTGGACCAATTTAGGGGGGCCGGATGAGGGCGTTGTCAGCCCTCTGCCGACGCCCGGTGCGCCTGCTGCGGGATGGGCGGGAGCTGGTCATCTCCCTCTCCCTTTCCGCAGCTTCCTTCTGCGACATGACGGTCTCGCAGAAGGACATCACCGCGTCCCAGGACTCTGCGCTGCCGACCATCGAGCGAACGACGGTCTCCTCCTACCTCTGCAACGAGGGCACGGCGCGGCTCATCGAAAGCGGCACACTCGGCCAGCGTATGACGCGCCGTATCCTCCGAACAATGGACCCAGTGATGGCACCGGGCGTCCGAAAGTACCTGCGTCGCCCGGAACGTCAGAGAGCCATGCTTCCTCACGAGCCAGTCGTCGAGTACTGGCCGGATCACCTCAACCGAGTTGCGGCCGGCGGTGGGGAAGTCTAGCCTCCCCTGCCATTCCGCCACCATGACCTGTCGGAGCTGAGACCGGTACAGCGTAATCTGTCGCTTCACCAGCCTCTCGCCCCGATGTTCGGCCTCCTCGCGCCACTGGTAAAGTGTCGGGAGGGTCTTCGCCTCCAGGTCCCATGGCGGGGATCCGGCCAGTACGCAAGCTGCCTCGTAGGAGATCGTGCGGTATCCCCGTACGACCCTGACGGCCATCGCTCTCTGCGGTCTGCGCAGGATTGCGATGGTGCGGGCCGTCAGGTCGGTGGGCCATATCGGGCCAACCTCTCTTGCCTGGTTTACCGTATGATTTGTTTTGTAGTAAGACTAATCCTCCCATTGAGACTCATCCCATCCGGTCCCATTGGGCTCCTCTCATTGAGAGGAGGCCGTGTCCCAGCATTGGGAACATTATAGGCTGATGATGATGATAATGATGAAGACTAAAGGATTATACTGCTTCGCTTTAATGTGAAGAGAAGCCCCCGCCTCCCGATATCGCATAGACTCTCACCTATACGGATCCCACACCGGTTTGGATTGTCTCCCAATCCAGTCTCTTATGTTTCGGTCCTCGAGGGCACCGAAGTGGTTATCATCACGCTGATCATCTGTTTGTCCGAGTCCTCATGCGCTACTTATATATCTGTAAGTTTAATTACCCATGAACTTTGGGTTAAGTACCACCTATCTGTTTATAATTAATAGTACCATTGCAAGTGCAATATTTTAGGATGAGTGCTACTTCAATTCTCATCATTAACATGTGACACCCAAGTGCTAATCAGATACTTGGCTTTTTCCGCCTCTGCAAAAGCACGCATTCCAGCTCTCCTTGGTTCAGCCCCAGTGCCTCACCAGCCGGAATGCACCTCCAACAATTACCTATATATGTCACCGTAAAATTGTCAAATACGTTATATTTTAATATCTAGCCAACATAGATAAAACAGACAGCTGCAAACCCCATTTTCTAGAATATAAACTTCTAACCCTACCTTGTATTTATATCTTGTAAATGTGTAAATTTGTTCAAAATAATGAAAAACTCTTCACTACACGAGAAAACATACAGACTCACTACACACTATGACACAAAAATAGACTAAACCAGCCAGGTTCTAAACTAAAAAAAACATTCCCCAAGCACTTTAGTAATGTCAGTTAAAATATAATTATAATAAATTACCAGATGACATTAAAAATGAACAAAAATTTAATATCTTTATAAATAAATTAAAACAATTTCTAATCCGTAAATGTTATTATAATGTACATGAATACTTAAATGATAATTTTAATAAATAAATAAAAATACCAAAAACCGCAATAATAATCTATAATACAAATAATAATAATACATGTATAAATTAAATAAATATTGATGCATAAATTCAATATATAAGACGTAAAAATTATGTGATGCAATTAATGAGGGATTTTCTTTTTCAACTCCCCAAGTCGCTGGATAGATGGCGTTGACTGGGGTACGTTACTGGAAGGAACAGAACGTGACATAATTTTCTGATTATTTCACTTGTATGTTATTTTGAGAACGTAAAATGAAACGTACATTAAAAGTAAATAAATAAAGATATTTTGAAAGAAAAGTAAACATTGATATTTTGAAAAGAAAATAGCCTCTATATGTAACTAAACAAAAAGGAAAAATAAAACAATACTTACCAATACTTTATAGGGTTTTCCACGCCAGAAAGAAAATGTCCCAAGAGAAAAAGAAGAGAAGTCGTTGCCTTGTGGATTTATGTACAAATGAAGACAAGCATCTTTTTCCTAAAGATGAAAGATGATCGTACATTTAAAACCTGGACGGGCCATAAAAAGAAATTCGCACATATGCTAAGTACACTTTAAACCAAATATTACCCCTAAAAATCCCCCTAATCTTGTCCCTTTTAACAATTCTATTCCCTGAATTTAGGGGTAAAACCCTTAAGCTGGCAACCATGCCAGGCGTTTTGACTTTGACACTAGTAACGTAGTCGGGTCAACGCCATCTATAGAGTTGTTGGAAACTATTTTTTTTTAATTTTTAAAATGAAAACCTCTCATTATAAGCCCACCTACCTACACAATATTAATCTACACTAATATTATAAAGAGGAAAACTTTGTTTGTTTGTTTGTTTGGTTGTAATGAATAGGCTTAAAAACTACTGGACCGTTTTTAAAAATTCTTTCACCATTCGAAAGCTACATTATCCACGAGTAACATAGGATATATTTTATCCCCGTACTCCCACGGGAACGGGAATTACGCGGGTGAAACCGCGGGACGTCCGCTAGTCATAGATATAAAGAAAACATTAATATTGAAGTTGTGAACAAATATTTTTAATAGCCCTCCACCTTATTTCTAATTTTTATGTTGTTATGCCCGACAGGGCCCACAATGCTCCAAAACTATTGTATGTATCTTTATGTACCTACCACCTAAGTTCACATTGTGGAATGCAATAAATGTATTGAGTATTGAGTATCTCTAGCGATATTGTAAAGTCTCGAATGATTGTCAAATGAACATACTCCTAACAACAAAACGCATTCATTTTCGTGAAATGCATGCGACGGTAGTCAACTTACGCGGTGTGGAGGGAAGGAGGGGTCCCCCTTGCCCAGTGGCACAACTCTCGTGAAAAGATAATGCACCATTCCTGAGAAATACCGATTAATATAACGTAACCTTAAAACACTTTATATTCCCCCTAAAAAGCGTAGTCGACGGAGCAGATGTATGTTATGGGGGCAGAGATACTTCCGTATGTTCAGTTGACAATAATTCGAGACATTACAATATCGCGAGAAAAAACACGTTATATTGTAATCTAACGTGTTTGACAATTTTACGGTGACATATATATGATATAGCGTAATATTCTTATAGCGTCCGTCGACGCTTGCGCTCGTCAGCGCCACCCAGGCCACGGAGGTAACTCGGTGGTCTGCAAGAGAGGTTGGCCCGATATGGCCCACCGACCTGACGGCCGCACTATCGCAGTCCTGCGCAGACCGCAGAGAGCGATGGCCGTCAGTGTCGTACGGGGATATCGCACGATCTCCTACGAGGCGGCTTGCGTACTGGCCGGATCCCCGCCATGGGACCTGGAGGCGAAGACCCTCCCGACACTGTACCAGTGGCGCGAGGAGGCCGAACATCGGGGCGAGAGGCTGTTGCAGCGACAGATTACGCTGTACCGATCTCAGCTCCGACAGGCCATGGTGGCGGAATGGCAGGGGAGGCTAGACCTCCCCACCGCCGGCCGCAACTCGGTTGAGGTGTCTCTGACGTTCCGGGTGACACAGGTACTCTCGAGGCACGGCTGCTTCGGGAAGTACCGGTCTCGCTTAAGCAGAGAGCCGGACGCCCGGTGCCATCACTGCGTCCATTGTTCGGAGGATATGGCGCGGCATACGCTGGCCGAGTGTGCCGCTTTCGATGAGCCGCGCCGTGCCATCGTTGCAGAGGTAGGAGGAGACCTGTCGCTGCCGGCCGTCGTTCGCTCGAAAGTCGGCAGCGCAGAGTCCTGGGACGCGGTGATGTCCTTCTGCGAGACCGTTATGTCGCAGAAGGAAGCTGCGGAAAGGGAGAGGGAGATGACTAGCTCCCGCCCATCCCGCAGCAGGCGAACCGGGCGTCGGCAGAGGGCTGACAACGCCCTCATCCGGCCCCCTAAACTGGTCCAGGGGTGGCGGATTCGGGGACATCCGTCGCCCCCCATCACACTGGACCCGAGACGGCAGCGCGTTGTGTTCCACGCGCGCCTCTCATACACGAAGCGAAAAAAAAGGACCCTCTCGCAAAACCCTAGCGTTCTATTATGTCCAGACTAGAAACACGTGTAGTAGTTATTATGCCCGCGATTGCGATCATGGAAGCAACTCATTGCAACCAGACCCGGCAGCTGTAGACACGACCAACACATACAACCGTCTCCTGCGTGCGATCGTTGTTATGCCCTCAGCTTCATCTTTTGGCACGTCCTTAGAAGGGAAGCCAGACCCACTGAAGACACTATCATTAACGTGTACAGTTATCTATTTACATTTTGTAGGTTTGGAACATCGCGATTTCATCTTTCGCGACAACTTTATAGTTATAGTTGGCCCAAAAATAGGAACCCATGGTACTTTTTTAATGGAAAGTCGTAATTTAAGGTGAACGAAAACTTATCAGAGACGAAAGAAACGAAAAAGCAGAAAAAATTGGTTGCCTGTAAAGTCGGTATACGGGCGAAAGTTTTACGTGACAACGACTTTCGTATAGTAGGAAGAAGGATGGAATAATAGTAACAATTTAAAACAGAAATTTATACAAAAAATTATATTTAAAACATTAATTTATACAAAGAATCTCGCACTGAATTTCATATTAACAAAATTTTATTTTTACCTTTACACATACATACCTATCTCTCTCACTGTCTCTCTCTCGCTCTGTCTCTCTCGCTCTTAGGCGGGCTAACTGTGCTCGAGTGGAAGGGACGCGTGCCTTTCACTTGTTATGTCTGTCTCTCTCGCTCTTAGGCGGGCTAACCATGCCCGAGTGGAAGGGACGCGTGCCTCTCACTCGCTCTCATTGTGAGCGCATAACGTGAGCGGAGCGTAACGCAGTTTCTTGAAGTGTCACCCGGCAAACCAATTTATAAGACGTTGTCACGTCAAAATTGAATTTTAGAATAATTTGTATGAAATCCTATAAAACCTTGCACACTGAGAGGTTTTCATTTTGACAATTAAAAAAAAAAGGTTTCCATGAACTCGATAGATGGCATCGATCTGACTACGTTACTGGGTGCCAAAGACAAAACGCTTGAAACAACACACGTCACATAAGCTCGTTGACTGACACTTTCGTTTGCATCAGCTTCCGAATTTAATCATTAGGTCCAAGTGATATTATGTGACGTTCTGTTCCTTGCAGTAACGTAGTCGGACTAGCGCCATCTATCCAGCGACTAGGGAAGAGTTGAAAAAGAAAATCCCCCCTTATCCACGTCGATTCGATGACGTTATACGCACAGGCCATATAGAGCTAGAGTTATACAGATGAGAAAAAAAATATACGGGCGGAAGAGTGTGGGTCCACCTTTATTCAGAGGAAGCAAACTGAACTGTCGAGATGTAAAATCTTGTTTACCCATTATGATTAAAACCAAAGAGGTATATTATAGTGCGTAACAATTCGAAAATCGTGTTATGTGATTGTCTAAATTAAATGAAAACAACAATAACCCTTAGTATTTTTTTTTATTACGAATACAAACAAATTATCAACATAAAGCGTCATACCAACTTATGAAATCCAACACCACACATAAACAATCTTGTTTCTTATGGAATTTTGAGTGTTTCTCTTCAATAAAACCCTCTAAGTTTATAAAGATCGAGGAACGACTTTTTCACGATCAAAGACATTCCTCGACCTTTATGAACTTGGAGGGTTGCGTTGACGATTTGGATTTTGCGGGATACCCTGGAGCATCCGTCTAAAGGTGAAAGCGTCAAAGTGGCCCGCGAAATTCAAATTTTCTTACGTTTTAAAACGTAAATTGGAATTTCGTGGCCCACCCTGACGCTTTCACCTTAAACAATACTTTCAATTAAATTGATAATGATAAATTATTACTTTGTATAAACTGTACTAATAAAATTGGAAAAATAATAATTACTTTTCCTTTTATGACTAAACCAAAACTATATCAGCCTATTGCAGTCCACTGCTGAAAACAGGTTTCCCTCATTGTCTTCCGATACTGCGTTATCCGACTAGCTGTGGCTACCACTCAAGGTCCCGTCTACTCCACCGACCATCGGTTCTGATTATTGCCTCAGACGTTTCCAGTCCTGTCGGATGCCACTTTAGCTTGCTACTTTTCTGTAAATTATGAGCTACAAAACAATTTAAAGGCACTAAATAAGACAAGTATATGCCTAGTTGTTAGGGGATTTCAGGGGCATTCAGAAAAAAACTGGAGGGATTTCGTGAAGGTTTGGTAATTGGCAGCATTTATTACTATCCTCGTTAAATTCCTAATGCTTTGTATAATGTATAAATATATTTGTAACACTGTAGAAAAACAAAATATGTTAAACATAATAGTTTTATAGTTTTAGATTTTATGTTGTGTTAGTTATTTATTTGTGAATTCGACTGAAAGACTTGTATCTATGGTCATGAATAAAGATTAAAAAAAAAACATATTTAAATAGAATTTGGTCGTTGGCTGGCCTTTTCTTTTTCTTTCATCGGGTTGTGTCTTTGTTTAAACAGTAAATGTGATTTTAAATTTGGTTGGTTGGTATTATAGACTTTTTAAAATATTCGATGTTTTTGCTTACACACACGGTACCGATTACATCGAAAGGGATTTAAAAAGTTTTGTATTTTGTATTTACTGTCTTGTTTAGTTCGTTCCGGCCGCTCAAGGGCAAAGATTCCCTCGGCATGGCGGCGGTCGGGCACGGGCAGGCCGTATTTTGTAACTAGGTCAAGTTCTGGACAGTCTAGCGGGGCTAACGTACATCTAATTGGTATTGTTGTCTACAAATCCAATCCGGACGCAAGGGTTGACAGCAAATGCAAAAAAATCTAAAAGCTTCGTCGAATTCAAAGGTTTTCTTTTGTCACTCATGTCATCATGATCATTTCTCTTTGATTTCCTTTCCCAGTCCCAAGAGGTAATTAGGTTATTGAAGTCTAGTCGTAGTATAGTCGTTTGTAATAAGCCTGAGGTTTTGTGTATTGACCCTCCATTTAGATTTTCTTATAATGTAAAAAAAAATGTGCTTTCCTCTAGCGATCCCGCCATACTCGGGGGTTCCCTCGGCATGGATGGCGTCGCTCGGGCAGGCTTTTTTCTAACTAGGTGTTAAACATTGGTATTGTTGTGTTATAATTGATTATTTTGTGGTTTTTTCGAGTTTTAGGCTTGGTCGAGTTCTTTTATAGGTTTTCTTTTGTCGCTCAATAAAATCCCTTTACTTTCCAAGGGAATAAGCGTGACTAGTTGTAATGTCTGTTAGAGCTGTGTGCTTTTATAACTCACACAAATTAATTTCTTGAATAGTCCATTACATGATATGTCTTGTGTTCATGAAAATAATTTGTGATCATTTTCTGTCAAAATAAATAGGTATGTGTAGCGTTTAGGATTTTATGTGGATATCTATTATGTTAAAGTAATGTGTGCTATACGCAGATGCGTGAGTCATTCAGAATCCTACACTATCATTGAGTTTGATGCTTGAATTAACAACAATTTTTAAGCATCTGTATAATGCCAGTAGAGTATATTTTTCTATTATTGATTGTTGTTTGGTCCTTAAAAGCTTTAGTGCAAGTACTTTTAAACAAGCTGTGTGGTTTACAGTTCAACCCACAAATTTTATTGTAAAATGTGAACCAAATAGCTCGTTCCACCGTGCTCACTATGTGATCTAAGTCTTGAAGCAGAAGCAAATATGTCCTGCAGCCAACACCACGAGTGTGGTCTACCGATTGGTAGGCCACACTCTGGGTGTTGGCTTATTATTAATAAATTGATTCTTTTATTAATAAATTTAGTGTTATTTATCCATACATGTTATGTTTACTTAATAAATTATATATGATATTTATATTTTTGTAGCCACTGTAGGGTAAAAAGCGTCCTCCATCTTTTTCCATTTTTGTTTGTCTTGGGAACACATCCATTTGGGTGGGTGGTGATTGGTTGGGTGGGTTGAGTTGGGTGTTTTTACCAGCCGTTTTTACCTCATTGTCAACCCAAAGTTTATTTTGCTGTCCTCTGTCTTTTTCCAGTGAGACCGAGCCACTTTTTGTTTATAATGTCCATCTGTTATCCTGGTACCTCGCAATATAGCCTACCCACTTCCACTTGAGTGCCATGGCTTGTTGCAGTGCATCCATGAGTTTTGTTTTGTTGGATAGCTACATTACCAGCGAGTAACAAATGCCATATTTTATCCCGGTACAGTCCCTCGAGAATAAGAACTAGGGTGAAACCGTGTGATGACCATTAGTTTATCTACCAGTCTTATTCTTTAAAAGTTAAAATAGGTTTATGATACATAAACCTATAATAAGCAGAAATATGGCCGATAAATGTGCAGCAGTGTGTGTGTGTGTGTGTATGTGCTGATTATGATGTAATAAAACGTTGCTGGCCCTTTTTAACACTTAATTATTAGGTTTATAATCACATATTACTGCCATTGTGACATTCATTCAACACTCTTTATGACAGCATTTTAAAGATAACAATTGCAATATCTTTAAAAATAAAAATATTCTATAATAATATATTTAAAATAACAAATCAATATTAACGCTTAAGTTTAAAATCAGTAACATTGAAAACAATATTAAAATTAATTTTTATAATGAAGATTATCATAAAACGCATGAGAGTCGCGATGCATATTTATGGTTTTAATGACTGAAGACTGTCGTATTTAGTTTTATCAATCTTGCGAGGTTCAGTGTACAATTGTGTCACATTAATAATGTTCTTGGGTTGTAGGCACAAACTCGCTGAGGTAGGATTTGCCATTCATCTGGGTGACGTAACTTGTAAAAGATACTACCGTCTTTATACAGAAGGCCTCGTATATCATTTACTGTTAGGTCACCGGCTTTTTTACCCGGGCGTATTGGATCAAGACAAACATCATCTTCATAGTTTAAAAAAAAACTATAAGCAACATGGTGAATATGATATGGTTGCTTAGGTCTTGCTTCCCTCATGCGACTAATATAATCACTTGGAGAATAGATTGGAGGACGAAACTTTTTCTCTAATGTTGAGTGGACACTATCCACTTGCATCATTGTATGTCCCTTTTCTAAAATAAGCTGTTCAATCTCTAAACCACTTTCTTGATCTCCCTCATGCCAAACGTAAAGGTGAACATCTTTATTATTGTTAAGGTAAATTGATTGATTATGAACTTGTAATTTCTGCTTGTAATACTGTACTGAGACTAATAACTTAGGGCATAAAAGGCCAGATTGTACATCAATTGTTCAGCACAAGCACCTCAGATGAGCTCAACGCGCCCGCATCAATGTGAGCTTGTAAGCTTCATTTTTTTTTTGGACTAGTTGACCCACGCAACTTCGTCTGCGTCACATAAGAGGGAAAAAGCTACCTACCTTCTACTACTTTTTTTTTCATAAGAACCTTCTCCTGACAATAAGGAACACAACAAAAAAAGAATCATCCAAATCGGTCAAGCCGTTTTCATGCTATGTCGTGACAACGAAAAACTGGTTTCATTTTTATATAATGGAAGATATGTAATGTGTATTCCTTTCGGAAATGTTGTTTTCTTTTTTAGCGGTACATGTGTCGCATTGATCTTTTCGTGGCTTAAAAATGGAAACCTTTTCTTCCAATATTTTTTTTCCTTCAATATTTTACTAAATAGTTTTTTACCTATTGTTTTTTTGTTGTTATCCTTACACCACTCAGTATAAACTCTAAATAAGTGACTCTTAGATTCAAAAGTATCCTCGACGCACATAAGTCGATTTTAGGCATTTAGGCGGTCAAAAATATTTTACAGTGTATTTTGCTTTTTTAGCTTTATTTTATCATTTAGTGTTGTTCTTTGTGTAATAAGCATGTTTTATTGACGAAACACTGAAATAATTCAACAAAAATTAAGAGTATTACCATATTTTTATTATATAAATAGTTATAACATTTTTTTGTATTTGTATATATGTCATCATCATCATCATTCTCTTGCCCTTATCCCAATTTATTTGGGGTCGGCGCAGCATGTCTTCTTCTTATATGTATTTGTATATATGTATTTCAAAATAATATAAATCAGCTTTAGGCCAAAGCAAATATAAAAATTAACTATTTATTTATTCCTCACTGCATCTGATATATCAGACTCTGTGTTTGGTTCAGCTGGTAATAGCATATTTATTGTTTCTGGACAAAATGATTCTCAATTCTTTATTGCGTACCATAATGTATAAAGATGGAAGAAAAAAATATAGTCACAATTATGGACCCTATCGGGCACAGCACAAATTTAGTAGGAGAGAGGAGGAAGAATACTGGCCTTTTTTTGCACTTTATAAATAATGCTGTTTTACTAATGCAGAATTAATTTAACAGTTAATTATTATTATTGTTTCATAAATTATATAGATTTATTTCTTCGAATATAAAACCATTTATTTTTTAAATTATTTATTAGTGTTTTATTAATTTCTCATTATTTTGTGTATTAATTATTTTATGGACGCTCTTATGTTTGTTTATTAGATATTAAAAATGTATTTATAGAAATAATTAGATAGTAAATCATAATTTATCATTTAAGTATTCGCCTATACTATAGTAGCATTTGTCTAAAAGGAAAAGCTTCAGTTTATTTATAAAAAAAAAATGATAATTTATCTGAATTCTGAATTACTGCGGGTAACTTATTAAAAAATTTTATACACATGACCAAGGTACTATTGGAATGCATTTTTAGTCGCGATGTTGGTAAGTTTAGCCTATTTTTATGTCTTAACATAATTTTCGATTGTATATCCTCTCTTTTTGTAAAGAATTCTGGGTACTTACGCACGAACTTACAAACTTCAAATATATAGAGACAGGGTAGGGATAAAATCTTTAGTTCCTGGAAGTGGGATTTACAGCTATCGGTAACCTCAATATTTACTAATATTCTTATTAGTTTCTTTTGTAGGGTAAACAGCGTGGGCGCGTCAGTCCTGTTGCCCCATAAGATGACACCGTACTTCAGCCATGCGTAGGCGTATGCGTAGTAGGTTACTAGTGCAGTATTGAGGTCTGTTGTTTTTTTAATCTCGCGGAGGGTGTATGAAAATTTTGATATTTTTGCTCTTATTCTCTGAATGTGTGACTTCCAGTTTACACGCGTATCAATGTTTAATCCTAGTAACCCTACTAGGACTAAAAATTGATACGCATGAATTGAATTTATCAACTAATTCAAATTAATTATTTTTGTAGCTAAAATTTATATTGATTGGTACTTTTTGACGAGGGTGGAATGAAATTATTTTAGTTTTAGTGTAGTTAATTTCTAGGTTGTGTTCAGACATCCAGTTTATTGTATTTTCGAGTATGGAATTTAGTTTGTCATTTACATTGGTGTCATTTTCGCATGAAGTAAGCACGGAAATGTCATCCGCAAACAGGACACAATGCTCATTTATATTATTAGGAAGGTCATTTACAAGAAATAAGAAACACCCTATTACGCTTCCTTGTGGGATTGAGGCTGTGATTTGTTTGCTAATGGATCTGATTAGTTCTATTTCCTTTCTGTTATCGTTGTAATGTTCAATTTCAACTATTTGTTCCCTGTGTTTCAAATAAGATACAAACCAGTCATAACACTTCCCGCGTAGTCCTATATTATACAGTTTATTTAATAATATTTCGAATTGTACTTTATCATATGCCTTAGTCATATCAAGCATGAGTCCTATCGCGTACTTTTTTTCATTTATTATATCAAGGACTTTTTGAATATATTTGTAGACGGCCAAGGAAGTGGAACGGTTTTTTCGGAAACCGTTTTGGAATTCATTAAATAAATGATATTTTTCACAGAACGCATATACACGATTACACATGGCTTTTTCAAATATTTTGGAAGCTGTTGGTAAGATGGCAATGAGGCGGTAATTATTCGGACCAGTTTTTGAATTCTTTTTGTGGATAGGTTTTATGAGAGCTTTTTTTAAAAGATTGGGGAAAGCTCCTTCTTCAAATGATTGATTAAGTAGTTTATAAAATGGCAAGGTTAGTTGGACCGCTTTCTGCAAATATGATCCAGCCCACTGAAACCTCATTTCGAGATAATTGAGTTTAAAGTTTATTCCGGTATTTCTCTGGCTTTATAATGCTAAATGCTGTATTTTTAATTTTATGATATTCTATGTGTACTAAAGTAATTTACATGCATGTATTTAGTAAATAAGATTTAATAGTTTATTAGGTATTCAAGAAAACGTGTGCGTGAATCATTACCTATTACAAAATAAATTTGGTATGAAATTAGCTGAATAAGGTGCGGAATTAAAACTGCAAAAATGTTCCAAAGTATGACAAAAAATAGAGACTTAGGCACCGGCCACACAGAACAGACGCAAGGCACGGACCCGTCGCAGTCGCGGCGCCCGTTTAATCTACTTGCATATAAAATGTATACAGCCGTCGCGACGTAAAACATACAGAAAAGACGGGACGCCCGTCACGACGGCGTCCTATTGTAAAACATATAGAAAGGACAAGGCGCGGGCAGGGCGCGGGCCTGCACGGGCGCAAGCGGGGGCGCGGAGGGCAGATTTGGAAAAAAAATCTATTCTGTCCATTGCTTAGCCATACCGGATGTACCCAGTAATGTCTAACCCTCTGCAGATTAGCGAGATATACCAGTGCCAATACATCTTCATCTTCAGAAGAAGACATGTTGTCGTATCAAAATCGGACGGTTGAATGCCGGGTAAAGCTTCTAGTGCGCGCCATAAAAAGTCGTGACGGCGCCCTGTCTGCGACGGGTCCGTGTCTTTTCTATATGCGTTAAAAAGTCGTGACGGCGCCCTGTTTGCGACGGGTTCGCGCCCCGCCCTCGTCTTGCGTCTTTTCTGTGTGGCCGTTGGCTTAAACTGTTAAACATTTTTGTTTTATTTAAAAAAATACAAAAGTTACCCTACTCCTCCTCTAAATCAAAGTCAGGTTCTTCACAATAACCATCTATATCGTCTATTATTGCATCGTCTCCCTTCAGTTTTTTATAGTAATCAATGCAATCATTTGGTATAAGATGGAATAACGATTTCAAATCATTTAACTTCGTTTTGTTAATCCGTTTTCCTGAAGGCCATAATGCTTGCAAATCTTCTTCTACGACAGCCAAAGCAACACATTTAAATTTCTTTTTAATGCTCAATTCTTTGTAATCCTCATTAAAGGAAGTTCTCATGAACAAAGAATGTGGACTCTTTTTTGTGATTAAAATTTCTTTTGTCTTTAGCCAGTTTACTTTGCTCTTATCATTAAATGTTTTTCTATTGACTATGTTCTTCTCTAGAATTTGAGATCAAAAAAATCACAACTTTCCATTTTATGCACATGTAAACGGTTTTTGTTTTTGCATTGTTTCATAATAGCAATATAGTCATCCACAGAGTATATCCTTTCATATTGCTTGAGTCGAGTCTCTATTTTTGCGAAATCGTTGTCATTACTCATTCGGAAGAAAAGTGTTTCCGGATTCCAGGTACCGGAAACTGATTGTCTCTAGACTGGGGTGGCTACTTAATAAAGCCTTTAAAATCAAAACGATTTTTATATTCCTATTTTGACCCCCGCAACAGTCACTCCACAAGATCAAATTTTTCACTGTTTCTTGTGTAGAAACTGAATGTCTGACATACGATTTGGAGAAAACATTGCCCTTACCTAGAATACCGACCAATATTGTTTTCTACAAACGGCAGTTATGGGTGTACAACTGCGGTATACACTCGGCTTCCAACGATGTTGGGAATTGTTTTGTTTGGGCTGAAAGCGAGGCTGGAAGAGGGGCCCAAGAAGTGGGTTCATGTTTGGGTCATAATCAAAATCGAAGTCTGATTTTTGGTAAAAATAAAACTCATGTGATTACATGCAAAATCATCTTTTAATTATAAAATGTCCAAATTAATACAATCAAAGGTTCTAATAAGGTCGACTATAATTATTTTTGTAAATATTGCCACTATTTACATTTTATAGATCACAGAAAATATCGAGTTGACCACAGAAATCAATGAAATCAACTTTTGCATCAATAGTGTTTATCGTAATGATGAACAAAACATTTATCGTAATGATGAACAAAACATTTATAATGATTAAATGTATGTGGCATAACAAAATAACCAGCATCTTTTTAAATCAATTAGTCATAAAAATAAATTCTGAGATTCCACAGGAAGTATTTTAATAGTCCACAGGAAAGACCTACATAATCATTTAGGATCACTTTACTTTCATAATTCACACGTCCATTAAATTATAAAAATATTGTCATCGCTATCACGTCGTTGAAAATGCTATTATTAATCATCCTTTTAGTTCTGTGGAGTGGTACAACAAAATCATCATCTTCTGAATAGACATCTTCAAAGTGAAGTCTCCGTATAACTGGAGCACTTAATTCTATTAAACCTTCAGATGTGGAAGAATTGCTAGAAGCAACTGATGTAGAGGCATTCGGAGTTCCAGTTCTAGATAAAGGTCTAGGGCTTAAAGCAATTGGTATTGATGCACTATGTGGCGAACTGGGCTCATTTGATGGTGAACATAACAAATCAGTCTTAACTCCTGTTTGTCCAATTTCATAGTGGCTGTATTTAGTATGAGCTGCACAGAATATACAACTTAACCGTTTTGAATGAAGTATGTTTGGTTGCTTTTTAGACCAGCTTTGGTGAATTTTAAGTGTACCTTTAACGGGGCGTACGGTATTAGAGGCGGCAATTTCTTCAATTTCTGCGACATCAGAATCATCTATGCCAATTGCTTCAATACCCTTACATTTTTCTTCTCTTTTCTTCTTCTTTCTTGAATAGCTGCATCATCTAATCTTGCTTGAGCACGGCGTATTCTTTGTTTCTTCTGTCCGCGGCGTCTTCTCTTTTTTTCTTCCTCTGTAACTATTTTTCTTGGAGGCATATTAGGTAAAACAAAATAAGCTAAATTCAATACCTGCATCCGAAACAAAAAATTACCTAAGCACAAAAGCCTTCAATCGCTTGTCTATTGTCATAAACTAAACAAACAATCTAAGAGTCAAGTCATTTGGTAGCATACGTGCATTTTAGATCAATCCGCATAGCTTTTTCCCAATTATGTTGGGTTTGGTTTTTTAAAAGCGCGTATAAAAATAAGCCAAAACGGATTTTCGTCAATTATTAACATAGTTCTTTGATATGTCAAAATATACCTTATTTCGAGTCCATATAATAATATAGTTTGTGGGTTGGATCATTTTTGCAGAAAGCGGTCCAATTCATCAGCACATTTTATTAATAAGGTCGGTGGCAGTTCATCAACACCGTGACTTTTTTTATTTTTTAAATTCTTTAGTAATGTGTTTACCTCGTAGGGATCAATTGGGCTGAGGAAGATTGAATTCTCTGTAGAACGTACAGCAGGAAATATTTTCGATTTGCCGGTTGAGCTGTTTGTAGCTTCCCCGATAGAAGCAAAAAAATCATTAAATATATTTGCAACCTCCTGGGGTTCAGAAGTTACGCTATTGTTCGTTTGTAGGGTTATGTTACATTTCTCACTCGCAATTTTTTGTTTGTACGTTCATTTACTATGCTCCACATTGTTCCACATTGTTTTGACCTTATTATTAGATTTAGTCATTTTATTTTTAAAGTCTAATTTTTTTGCTGTCGTTACTATCGTCTTTAGAATTTTTTCATATTTTTTATAATGTCTAGTTAATATCGGGTTGTTTGTTTTAGTTGTTTATATTTTTAGTAATCTTTTATTTTTGCAAGAGTTTTTATGCCTAGCGTGAGCCATATTTTTTATATTTTGGTTTCAATTTAATTTTTATTAATGGCATACACTTATTCAATATGGTAATGAGTGTGGCATTAAATGCTTCATAATTACTGTCAACATCTTTTTCTGATGTTATGAGATCGTTCCAATTTATTTCCTGTAATTTAGACTTAAATTTTAATATATTGTTGTGGCTATAAAATCTTTTTCACCACTCCCGCACGAAAGAAGTGTCTTTCTTCTACGAAAACAGTGAGGAAAATTGGTTTTTCCCCACTGTTTGAACAGTGAGGAATGTAATGAACCCGTTCAGAAACTAATCTTGCCTGATTTTTTATGTTAAGTTTTGAAGATATTTAAAAAAATAACGAAGCCGTCTACGACGACGTGGGCTAGTGTTGCGGCAGAAGATTGCCAGTATCTTCCCCACCCCCATATAATGATATGCCCCACCTCAGGCCCCTTGTAATGAGACAGGAATATTAAACACTCAAGTGAAAAGTAATAAAACAACGATAAATGTACCCAACAAAAACGTTACTTTTAACTTGAAATATTGCAGTAATTTTATCATTTAACATTTTAAAATTATTTACATGAATAACAACTCTTTTTATTTAATAATAAAGAATTAGTTTGATTTGCTTTGTGACTATTTAATTTATCACTGAATACTTTCTTGCTGGGAGTGGCGAAAAGTTTTGTATGCAACATGTGAGCAAGTTCATTTGCTATTCGTTTTGTTGAGTCTTTCGCTTACTCAGGATTGAAATATAAAATCACTCGCTGCGCTGAGCGCTGAGCGCTGATCGCCGCCGGTCTATAGAGCTGGACCCTGCAGATTACCTTGCCTGTCCACTGACGCGCCCCAAGCCCTGAAGCCGTACGAGGAAGCTGATCGTCGGTCTACAGAGCTGGACCCTGCCAAAACCTAGCCAAGTATTGTGATTCTACCTACATCATTTTCCAAATTCAGAGCAGCGTATTTTGTTAGGTCCGTGTTTTATATATTAAAGTTACTTGTATGTTACCCTTTTTTATTTTTTTTTCAAGGTTATCTGAGCTTGTTGCTTATTCTGGTAGGGCATACATACTCCGGGCCCTCTTCCCCTTCCCAGTCTGCCTGAGGCAATGGGCAATCACCTGATGCAGGTTCTTGTCGGGGTGCTCGGATCTGACCCTCTGTACTAGATCTGGGGTCAGTCCATGATTTCCATACCTCACCACACACTTAGGCAGACCCGGATATTTAGGGCTCAACATGATCCCATTCTGGAGTTCGGGAATCATCTGCGGAGGAGCCTGTTGGGCCCTGACTTTCACCTTTCTGGGGGGGAGGACTGGTACCTGATGGGGATGAAGATGACTCCACCTCGGGAGACAAGATGTCATTCGTGACATGGAATCTGAAAACACCCCTCTATCCCCTGGCGTTGTCTCGACCCGTCCCGGAATTGCCGTGTAGATCTTGACCTTCTCGATGATCCCGGCGACCCTCTGTCTATCAGCCCCAATCTTGATGAAGTTTAGGTCTACCTGCGTAGTCCGGTTACCGATTTCTTTGACATCCCCGGAGACCCCCTTCAGTGTTTCCCTCACCCGTACTGCCAGGATCCCAACCTGTCTCTCATGCTCGGACTCGCCTGCTTCGGTATAGAGATCCTCCAGACTGCCCATCTCGCTTCTCTGCCTTATGGGGAAGCTTTCCTCCCCTATATGCTCCGCTGAGTCGAATTTCTCTTCCGGGTCGCTTTGAGCTTGTTCCCTGGCCCATGGGTCGTCTAGAGGTCTTAGGTTGTCCCTAAGTGATTCAAGAGCGTTGGTGTGATCAGGGGGTCCAGACTCGAGTTCAGCCTCCTTGTCATACTTCGGTAATCTGTAGTCCCAGTTCTCCCTCGCCGCATTTTCCTTTGCACGTCCTAGATCTTGCGGCTCCATCTGAGTTTTTTTTTCAAGGTTATCTGAGCACTGTTGCTTATTCTGGTAGGGCATACATACTCAGGGCCCTCTTCCCCTTCCCAGTCAGCCTGAAGCAATGGGCAATCACCTGATTTTTGTAATGTGATGCCACTATCAGAATTTATGGGAAGATGATAATGCAAAGTGTGTGATCGACGACTAGATTCGCTTTCAACATTAGTGGCAGTCTTTTTACTTTTTTGTGTCATATATTTGGCTATAATGTCCCATTGTTTCACATGATCACCAGTACTCCAAAACTTACTGAACAGATCAGCACGAACCTTGTGGCTTATTTAATTATAGCATTGCAGACGACAATTGGCACAACTGACTTTAATACTGCTTGCTGCTTTAGTTTTTCCTTTTGACGTGGTATACTCCAATCCTTTGTTATACAAGCGTTTTCTCTTTCTAGTTATCGATTCATTTTCAAGTCTTAAGACGCTTGAGACTCACGTCAGTCCTTTTTTTATCTGCGTTTAGTATTTTTTGGGGTCGATACGGAAGAATAGTCACTATCATTGAACTTTGCAGGCGAGGAAATTGAATTACACGGAGTAGATATTGCCGATACTGAGTCTGTATTTTTGGTGAGGCTGTTATCCACATTCGAATCAGGAAGCCTTTCCGGGGCGGATGTACCGATTTAAGGTGTCAGTGTTCTATCTTCAGTCTCTTTGTAGCAAGAGGTCGGCACCAAAATTAACGTTTAAAGAAGATTCCGAAAATCAGTATTTGGTGAAGGTACGGGGGTATTATCTATGCTGTCAGATGAATCATCAGTGACGACCGAAAACAAAGGTTCAATACTTGCTGGAGTTAATGCAAATGGAGAAGGTTTTTGAATAGAAATGGCCTTTTGTGATCTCGGCTTGCAGAACTGGACATAAAATAATCATGCTCTTGAATAGGCTCATCAAACATGACGTGCTCATATAGAGACACGAATTCAGAATCATCAACTTCAGCAGGTAATGGCGACGAATCTAAAACAATAGGTAAAAAACAAATGGTATTAAAATCATTACTTATTTCAATGTTTTTATAGAAAATGTATTTACAAAAAAAATTGTCAAAGTACCATCAATAAACTTATTACTTAATACGTTTACAATATTAAGTATTGACTACGTAAAAGCCGTTACGTAGTTCATTTTACAAACGAACAAGTATACACACGAATGCATTAAACTACGCTAACTATGAGTTAGCGTAGTGTTGCACGGACTTTGACCAAAGTGGCTACAACTTTAAAAAAAACCTAGCGTATTACTATAAACCTTATTTATATACTTAAACATACATTAATAGGCCTTAATATCACATTAAACTTACCTCTTTCGACAGTATGATGCAATATCTCACTATTTTTATCCACACTCATCAATGAATATTCTTCCTTTTTTGTTAATTCCACTTAATGTTTAGCTCGTTGTCGAGACATTTTCGTAATAATAAAATAACACTAACAACAACTTAAATAATTGGGTTATTGTACCCAATTATTTAAGTTGTTGTTAGTGTTATAAAAAAGTACCTTAACTTAGCGTTTTATAAGAATTGTAACTTTCTTATTTTTGTATATTTCGTCACGATTTTTTAATGACATGTAAACACATTTTAAGCAACTTGGAGTAACAAAACGATTTTACCTAAAATTCGAGTTAGCGTACTATAAATTGCTGGTGTCGATTTGTTCATCAACGCAAAGATATTGTTCTAAAGGAACTTTGGAAAAGGTTTGGTTCAACAAGTGGGCGCAGTTGGAACAGTCTGTCAAATTCCGGATGTTCGCGGGGCAAGTTATGGGAATTATCATTGAAACGTATAAATTGACGAATCTTTCCAAACATCTTCACGGGCATTATCTCTTGAATTATAGGAGTTCCAATGGTGCCATTCCCATGACTGGTAACTCGAGGTAAATGAATCAAAGACATGATTATACACTATACCAATAAATTGCTGAATGTCTGTTGTGGAAACACGATAACTATTATTGGGATCCTTTTGCACAATGTATAAATCATTAAAATCCTTGGAAAACAAAAACAATAAAATCTGGATCGTAGTGTCAAGCTCTAAAATATTGATAAGTTTTCATTTTTCTAAAAAACGCAACTGTTGCTCATTCAAATGCAGGTTTTTCTTCTTCCATCGCAGGTTGAGTTTTTGCGGGTTTCCAGAACGTCCCGCTGATTGGGTTGGTTGCAATCCAGTCGGCACTGCCGTAGAAGATGAGGAACAGGTTCACTGGTTTCTAAACTATGAATGATCTCATCAATATTCACTTCAGCACTTCATTTTCATCGTTAGAAAACTGCCCTTGCGCCATCTCATTCTCACCTCGATAATCTAAATCTGCAACACTGTCGTCGTCATCTTGCAAGCCATCTTCACTGTCTTCGTAAACATTCAACATCTCGGCTATATCACCATTCTGAAGAGGTCGAAAAGTCATTCTAAAAAGAAAAACAAATGAATCAGTTTACCAGCCTTCACAAAGAAAATTTACCCACGTTAGGTAATGTGACATTTCTGGTACAAACACGACAGAAAGTCCAAACTCATTGAAGGTATTCAATAACATGAAAACACACAGTATTTATCACGATTATTTATTTTTTAATTATTTTTCAAAACCACGTAGTTAGTTACACCTGATCAGTCGGCAAACAACGGCCGTTACGCGGCATTATCGCCATCTACATTTTTTATGTTGTACTAATTCAATCCATCGGTTTGTTACAGAGAAGTTACATTGACACAAAACAAATAAAAGAGAAAATATTTGAATTTTGTTAGGCAGAGAATCAGTTTGTTACAGATATGTTACACCGCGCTACAGAGGGTTAAGGACGCTGTTACATTTTTCCACAAATATTAGTGTTTTTCAGGTACCATTTTAATGTTTAAGCTGTCACAAATGTGAAAATTTCATGGTCTTAATTTAAAGATAATATATTAATCTCCAGATAATCATCAGAACAAATCTATGACGTTATACAAAATTTTCGCACAAATACGTTTTTCCCATCACAAGAATCGCAGAAAATTTTAAAAAAAGGGGATAGGTACCAATTTAGGTCATTTTAAAGCATATTTTATCTTAATAATTAATAAGAAATTGCGGTAAATATAGTCCTTTACAGGAAATCCATTTTTTTTTTGTATTCAAATCGCAACATTTTCCAATTACTAGCCAAAGTATAAACATTTGGCGAATTCTTCATACATTTTGCACTCGCGGTTCGTCAATCTGCGCTGAGACGCGCTCCTCAACGGACGGGTGTATCGCTCTGTCGCAAAAAATAAATACGATTTTATTACTAAAAAATATTGTAGTGTGCATGCGTGTGAGTAGGTACCCCCGGTTGTATAGCGTATTCGGAACCTACTTTTATTATTAAAGTGTGGTTTAGAAAATATGTTGGGTAAGATCGGGATTTGTGAAATGGATGGGTGGTGTTAAGCAACTCTTAGTAAGGTTAGGATTTGGATGGGTAAGGCCAAGCTGTTCACGATGAGGTTCGGAAGTGGATGGGGAGGAGAGTTATGATTTAAACTTTTTTTTTTTTAAGTGTGTATGTACGAATATGGGGACAAAATCAAAAATGGTGCCCATAGAAAACTGGAACGAGCAGACTTCTATAGACTCTGGTCCAAGAAGCGTTGTTGGTACTAGGATACTCATATCATTTGTCGTGTTTGATGCTTTGCAATTACCGAAGCTCATGGAAATCGCGAAAAAAAAGGGAAAAAAAAATAGTACCTACTTTTTGTAAATCAAATTCTTCATTTGCCCTCAACACTTAATTACTGATAAACATAAGCGTAACCTTCACGACTATAATCCTTAGAGGGGTAAGCAGACATGTTCATCGTACGCCAGATTTCACAATTGGTCGCATTAATTATTATGAGTTGAAAACGATCCGTTTGCTAAGTTCTGGGGACGAAATCTTCACGACTATAATCCTTAGAGGGGTAAGCACACATGTTCTTCGCACGCCAGATTACACAATTGCTCGCAATAGTTATTACGAGTTGAAAACGATCTGTTTGCTAAATCTTGGAGACGAAATCTTCACGACTGTAATCCTCAGAGGTGTATGCAGCCATGTTCATCGTACGCCGGATTTCACAATTGGTCGCATTAGTTATAATGAGCTGAAAATGATCTATTATCTAGGATTATACACACATCAAAAGTGTCTAGGGATCAACATATATTTTTGCAATAACTTTTCTCCTGATTGATATTAATTAAAATTTTCTTTAAGGATTCATCAAATAAAGTGTTTTCGTTTGTCACAGTAACGATAAACCAAGTCACCTTTGCATTAATAAAGAAATTTGCTATTTTCCTAATAAAGGGATTTTTGACATTTGAACCACTAACACAAAAGTTCGAAAAAAAGACTGAAATAACAGTTTTCTTTAATATTGTTACATCGGACCTACTAGAACATTCGAGAAAGCCAGTGATTACAGTGTGTGTACGTTAGAAGTTCGAGAACATTCCAATATTATTAGTTTTAAAGTTAGGTAGGTACAAACTCGCGACCTATTTATACAAAGACATTAGAATTTCGACCGTACGCCTAGGGCATACGGTTCATATTTGTTTGTTTTGTACCAGTAGCTTGTACCTACAACTTTTATAGGTAATACCTACCTTGTAGGTAGGTACTTACTATTTCTTTTGTTAGTGTTTTTTTATGACCCTCTCGAATGTTCGTGGTTACTCTGGTGTGTCTGTTGGCGAGTATAAATAGAGCGCTCAGGGCCGCGACCGGCAGTCTTGTTTTAGCGACACAACGAAGCGAATCCAAGTGAACTACAAGTGCGATATCTAAGTGAATAGTAAACAGTAGTGTATTTGTGATTACGTTTTGATTGTTTTGTGATTAATAAAGTTATTGTGTTGTTTAATCGGTAGTAATTAATTTATCTCATACCCAGCTCGTAACAAATTGGTGTCAGAAGTGGGATATAAATTATGCCAATCCTACCAAAGGACGACACGGACGGTATCCGTACCAGAAGTCAGCGACAGCAGGATATGGACCAAAGGCGGTTTGGGGATTCTCCGACACAGACACCGGGTGGTGTCCAGCCTACGTCACAGCCAGTCGCTGGCCCATCCGGAGTTTCTCCAGCATCAGGGGCGCCAGACTTGTCAGCTTTAATGGCGCTGCTGCAGGATCAAGCTCGCCGTCAAGAGGAGCAAGCTCGCCGTCAAGAGGAGCAAGCTCGCCGTCAAGAGGAGCAGGCTCGCCGATTGGAAGAGCAACTGCAGCGAGACAAGGAGGAGCAGGCTCGCCGTCAAGAGGAGCAGGCTCGCCGTCAAGAGGAGCAGGCTCGCCGTCAAGAGGAGCAGGCTCGTCGGTTGGAAGAGCAGTTGCAGCGAGACAAAGAGGAGCAGGTCCGCCGCCAGGACGAGCAGATGCTCCTCATAAAGGATCTGCATGCAAGTTTTGGCAAGGACATCAAGTTGATGAAAGAACAGGTCCACCAGCATGAGAATCGCATCTCGGAGGCCGAAGTTCAGATTGCTGGGGTAAAGAAGGCTTTGGGCGAACTGAAGACTGAAGGCGGGACTGTAGCTTCGGTGATTGCTGCACCATCTTCGCGTGGTTTTAAAGTGCCTCCATTCGACGGCACATCTTCGTGGTCGGCTTACAAAATCCAGTTTGAGGCCGTCATGAAGGCGAATGGATGGACCAAACCACAAGCCATGACCGCGCTCACTTTGGGCCTCCGAGACCAGTCTTCAACTATTCTCGAGGCACTCGGCAAGGATGTAACCTACGAGCAGCTGCTGGAGGCGTTGGAGTCCAGATACGGCGACGCGCACCTGGAGCACGTATTCCGTGCCAAGTTGAAGGACCGTGTTCAACGTAGTGCCGAGAACCTACAGCAGTGGGCCCTGGAAATTGAAAAACTCGTTCGGAAAGCCTACCAGTCTGCCCCTGCACTGATTGATGGAAATCTGGTACAGGCCTTCGTTGATGGAATACGTGACTTAGAAGTTAGAGCCGCCGTGAGACTTGGGCATCATGAGACCTTGAAGGACGCCTTAGCCCATGCCTTGGAAGTAGAGGCAGTGAGGCAAGACCACCGAACACACTACGTCAGGGAGGTAGTGGCTTCACCTGTACACGACCGTGCGCAAGGTTACAGACCTAGCTGCTACACAGCTAGAGAAAGGGATCATCTTCGGCCAAGTTTTCCAAAGCAAGTTGTGGCATCACCTGAACGCCAGCGTCCGCGACGATACAGCCCTAGGTGTTACACTTGTTGAGAAAGGGGTCACCTTCGGTCGAATTGTAAAAAGCGAAGCGCACCTAGAGTAGATCAATCTCAGCAGGGAAAAGCGGCTAAGAAGACTGGCCAGCAACAGTGGAGAAACCACAACAACACAGACGAACTGTCAAGAAGACCATTGCCTGAAGATTGTAAGCGTAGTTCCAGACAGGAGCCTAAGGAAGTGGTGCCTGTGAGGATGCTAAGAACGGATCTTAGCGATGAATGGAAGGAGACCCTACAGCAGGCTCAGCACAATGACTCGGATATCAAACCGATCTTCGAGTGGATCAAAGCTGGTGTTCCAAAACCCAAGTGGAGTGATGTGGCTGCGATGAGTTCCATCACGAAGAGTTATTGGGCGCAATGGAACAGCTTGGTGATCCAGGATGGAGTCTTGTGCCGTAAATGGGAAAACGCTAGAGGGGACAGCTGTCATCTACAAATGGTTGTTCCGAAAGCTAAGGTACCGGATGTTCTACGGCTCTACCATGATGGATGTTCTGGTGGACATATGGGGGTAAAAAGGACTCTACTAAAAATTCGAGAACGCTTCTACTGGATCCACTGTCGAGATGATGTGGAGGACTGGTGCCGTAAATGTACCAGTTGTGCGGCCGTGAAGGGACCCCGTACACGCAGCAGAGGTGCATTAAAAGTGTACAACGTTGGAGCCCCTTGGGAACGGATAGCACTAGACGTTGCGGGACCATTTCCAGTAAGTGAGAGCGGAAACAAGTACTTCCTGGTGGTCATGGATTACTTTACAAAGTGGCCGGAAGTCTTCGCCATTCCTAACCAAGAAGCAACAACTGTCGCAGATAAATTAGTTCAAGAAGTCTTCTGTCGTTTTGGAGTACCCTTAGAAATACACAGCGATCAAGGAAGAAATTTTGAATCGCAAGTATTTCAAGAGACTTGTCGATTGATGGGTACCTATAAAACCAGAACCACCTCTTACCACCCACAATCCGATGGAATGGTGGAACGATTCAACCAAACGTTGGAAAGACATCTGGCGAAAGTTGTGGAAAGCCGGCAAAGGGATTGGGACAAGCACATACAGCCGTTTCTTCTGTCTTACCGAAGTGCAGTCCACGAAAGTACGACTGTGACACCAGCCTTCGCGAACTTTGGAAGGGAATTACGGTTACCTGCTGATTTAATCACTGGAACTCCCCCTGATGCTCCATGTAGCGTAACAGATTACGCGAATGACTTGCGTAATAAGTTGAACGATGTTTATGAGCATATCCGACAGTCCGGCCAACAGATGTCTGAGAAGATGAAGACCCGTTATGACCGGAAAGCAAACGGTAGGGGTTTCGACGAGGGTTCACTGGTGTGGTTGCATAACCCAGTGCGGAGCAAGGGGAAGTCTCCGAAGTTACAAGCAAAATGGGATGGACCATACCGAGTCGTGACTAGGATCAACGATGTCACCTACCGAATACAGAAAGGTCCACGAGGTGCGCCTAAAATTGTGCATGTAGACCGGTTGGCGCGATACTACGGGACTAATGATGCTCGGGACGAGCATGTCTAAGGAGGGGGCAGTGTTACATCGGACCTACTAGAACATTCGAGAAAGCCAGTGATTACAGTGTGTGTACGTTAGAAGTTCGAGAACATTCCAATATTATTAGTTTTAAAGTTAGGTAGGTACAAACTCGCGACCTATTTATACAAAGACATTAGAATTTCGACCGTACGCCTAGGGCATACGGTTCATATTTGTTTGTTTTGTACCAGTAGCTTGTACCTACAACTTTTATAGGTAATACCTACCTTGTAGGTAGGTACTTACTATTTCTTTTGTTAGTGTTTTTTTATGACCCTCTCGAATGTTCGTGGTTACTCTGGTGTGTCTGTTGGCGAGTATAAATAGAGCGCTCAGGGCCGCGACCGGCAGTCTTGTTTTAGCGACACAACGAAGCGAATCCAAGTGAACTACAAGTGCGATATCTAAGTGAATAGTAAACAGTAGTGTATTTGTGATTACGTTTTGATTGTTTTGTGATTAATAAAGTTATTGTGTTGTTTAATCGGTAGTAATTAATTTATCTCATACCCAGCTCGTAACAATATTTTATTGGGTGAGCAGGCCAGGGCAGGACATTGATGTTAGCTGCGGCGAGAGTCTGTCTTACAACTCTTGCGGTTTGCGGTCGTGCATTATCATGCATTAACTGAAATAAGGGACCGATTTGCACTTGTAGAGGAACGATGACGTCTGATACAATCGTCTCAGCATAAATTTGAGCGTTGAGGTTGCCTCTGATCCAAATCAACTCAGTTCTTCCGCCGATCCAAATACCCGCCCATACCATGATGGTTCCACGTCCACCACTATAAGGATGGACTTCCTGGCAGGATTTTAATCGCTGTTGGCGTCCAGGGGTTCTCCGTCGTAAACGTCTTGTATCCGGTCTCATACCAAAACGAGACTCATCAGAAAAGCACACGAAACGCCATTGTTCTTCTGCCCAATTTCTGTGTTCAAGAGCCCATTGATATCGAATCCTACGATTGTGCATTACTATAGGTGGTACCCGTAGCGGTCTTCGGGAATGAAGGTTCACTTCATGCAAGCGGTTTCTGACTGTTTGGTCGCTAATTAAGTTCCCTGAAGAGTGATGAAGCCTCACGGCTAACATCATGGCGGTTATTGTTGGAGCTCTTCGAGTTAAGATTTGAATGTATCGGTCTTGTCTCCGTGTGGTGCAGCGATACCGTCCTCCATGGCGCTCAGCCACGGTACCAGTGCTTCGGTAACGTGTCCAAAGTCGACTGATAACACTCTGACTTGTATTCAGAGCTAAAGCCACAGTACGTTGCCGGGAACCAGCTTCTATCATTCCCACGGCTCTGAGCATTTCTTCCCTGCTTAAATGACGTCGCCGCTCCATAATAACGTTGGTTTTAATCAGTAGTAGGGAAACAGTAGCACTAATAATGTCTTCAATGCGTTGTATGTTTTTATAGGGAAAATATTGACAGCTGATTTTCATCTTTTACTCGAATTTGATTCACAGTTCCTGATTCAAATTATGAAATGCACCAAAAAGGATCCATATAAATTTATAAAATCATAAATTTATTACAAAGCCACATCTCAATCTCAAGAAATCCGCATAAAAATGCTTGATCCCTAGACACTTTTGATGTGTGTATTATATATTATACTATAGGATAGGATTGGATAGGATTCAATTAAATGTTCCATATAATTAATAACAAAATGTTCAATCGGAACCCTTACAGATACGTCATGTCTGACTGTCTGTCTGTCTGTCTGTCTGTCTGTCCGTCTGTCTGTCCGTCTGTCTGTCCGTCTGTCTGTCTGTCCGTGTGTCACAGCCACTTTTTTCCGAAACTATAAGAACTATGCTGTTGAAACTTGGTACGTAGATATATTCTGTGAACCACATTAAGATTTATACAAAAAAATATAAAAAAAAGAATACATTTTTAATTTTTTTTTTTAAACTCAGAGACACTTCCAAAGTGGTAAAATGTGTCCCCCCCCCCCTTTAATTCTTGTGACCGGGCGTGTGTTCCGTGCGACATCGACACTGAGATGATGATTTTATTTACGGTAGTCGGTGTCGGTACTGTTGTTTTTAGTTTTTGAACATGGGGCAGGTTTTTTATGTTGGTACCATATTAGGTGTACATATTCTGTTACCCTTAACAGGCGTGATTTTATGTTATGAAAATCGCGAAGAAAAAAATACTATTGATAGGGTCAAGCACCTTCTTTTTTTGCAGTTGGTTGAAAATACTAACCTATTATCACGACAACGGTACTAAGTAATAGTAACCAAACGCATTGTCAAAGGTCCAAGTATTCTTCCGGAGTTAATTTCAATAACATTACAAAATAAAACCAAGGAGCGAAATTATTTAGGTGAAGTATAAAATCGAGCGCTCGGAGTTGTTGAATGTGTGCGTAGTGCGTACGCGTGATGTTGCTGTGTGCGGCATTGAATACCTAAATTTGAGTTCAACGAAAACGGTGCAGCGTCCTTAAGTAAGTAAAATAATGTTATACCTACAAACAATAAAAAAGCACACTGATCATACGCATGCACTGGTTTCCCTACTACATAAATGATGCCATGCAATATTTATTCTTCCCTAACTCTATCTTACTATTCAACTAAAAAAGAAACAAAAACCTGTCCCTGTTATGACGCAAACACAGCAAGGTCTTAACAAATATTAACTTAAAACCTGAACGCGCCTAATAAATTTGGAAAAAATATTTGCATGAAAATACGCAAGGTTCTAAACTATTGGAGTTCTGTATAATGGACAAGTATGCTCGTTAGATTGTGCCTGCGGTAATGCATCTAAACAATCTGTACAAATTAAATGACCACACGGAATTAACGCGGTATTTGGGGAGACTCCCAACAAATGCGACATAATGCTATTACGGCAGGTTCAGCAGCAGGCTCTACAGGCGGGGGTACCAAAGGCTCTACAGGCGGGGGTGGGGGAACCAAAGGCTCCACAGGCGAGGATGCTGGGGCGAAAACAACTTCAGGTACATCTTCTGCAGCCAGAACCTCGAAGGTTACGTCCAATAGTTGGGACGTTGCCGTCAAAAATTGACGCAAAGAAATCAAACCCCTGTCAATGGATCTGTTGTTGCCATTTAAAATGTTGTTGTTGATATAATACCTTTCGCGGTTACGTCTTACCAGTCGACCTAAGCGCTGAGCCTCGAATCGTGCCGCTGTCACTGCCATCTTCTGCTGAATGATCTCTAAACAGACAAAAATTGGTCAATACCTATCATAAAATATAAGATAAAACTTCATGAAAAAAAATTGAAAGTGGACACTGATAATTAATGTCAAAAATAATCAAGGTGCCAGAGAGAGACTGATAGGTATGCAAAACATAACACATTTAACAGACATCTTTGTTCATCACTCAAATATTTTGTTCAAAGCAAAAATACAGCCCACCACTTTTTGGAGCCCAATGCAACATTTCGTGTGCGTGTGGATTGAGAGATCTTATCGAAAAACGTCCAATTCCAACCAAATTATAAGAGGATTTAGGAAATAATTGCGAAAACTTCATGGTTAGGTATAAAATTTGTGAAAAAAATATTTGCATGAAAATACGGAAGGTTCTGACCATTAGAGTTCTGCAAAATGGACAAGTATGCTCGTTAAATTGTGCCTGCTGTAATGCATCTAAACAATCTGTACAAATTAAATGACCACACGGAATTAACGCGGTATTTGGGGCAGACTCCCAACAAATGCGACATAATGCTATTACGGCAGGTTCAGCAGCAGGCTCTACAGGCGGGGGTGGGGGAACCAAAGGCTCTACAGGCGGGGGTGGGGGAACCAAAGGCTCTACAGGCGGGGGTGGGGGAACCAAAGGCTCTACAGGCGGGGGTGGGGGAACCAAAGGCTCTACAGGCGGGGGTGGGGGAACCAAAGGCTCTACAGGCGGGGGTGGGGGAACCAAAGGCTCTACAGGCGGGGGTGGGGGAACCAAAGGCTCTACAGGCGGGGGTGGGGGAACCAAAGGCTCTACAGGCAGGGGTGGGGGAACCAAAGGCTCTACAGGTGGGGGTGGGGGAACCAAAGGCTCTACAGGCGGGGCTGCTGGGGCGAAAAGATAGTCTTCGCCCTGGGTGATTTCAACAGACACATCAGGTACATCCACTGCAGCCAGAACCTCTAAGTTTACGTCCAATAGTTGGAGCGTTGCCGTCAAAAATTGACGCAAAGAAATCTAACCCCTATCAATGGATCTGTTGTTGCCATTAAAAATGTCGTTGTTGATGTAAGACCTTTCGCGGTTACGTCTTACCAGTCGACCTAAGCGCTGAGCCTCGAATCGTGCCGCTGTCACTGCCATCTTCTGCTGAATGATCTCTAAACAGACAAAAATTGGTCAATACCTATCATAAAATATGTGGAGACTGATAACTAATGTCAAAAATAATCAAGGTACCAGAGAGAGACTGATAGGTATGCAAAACATTACACATTTAACAGACATCTTTGTTCATTACTCAAATATTTTGTTCAAAGCAAAAATATAGCCCACCACTTTTTGGAGACCAATGCAACATTTCTGGTACAAACACGACAGAAAGTCAAACTCATGGAAGGTATTTAATAACATAAAACCCACATTATATCACAAAATACATGTACTTGTATATTTTCCAAAAACACAGTATTTATCACGATTATTTATTTTTTAATGATTTTTCAAAACCACGTAGTTGGTTACACCTGATCAGTCGGCAAACAACGGCCGTTACTCGGCATTATCGCCATCTACATTTTTTATGTTGTACTAAGTCGATCCATCGGTTTGTTACAGAGAAGTTACATGGACACAAAATTGGTTTGAGAAAACATTTAAATTTTGTTAGGCAGAGAATCAGTTTGTTACAGATATGTAACACCGCGCTACAGAGGGTTAAGTAAGTAAAATAATATTATACCTACAAACAACAAAAAAGCACACTGATCATACGCATGCACTGGTTTCCCTACTACATAAATGATGGCATGCAATATTTATTCTTAACATTCGCAGCAAGGTCTTAACAAATATTAAAATGAAACGTGAACACGCCTAATAAAATTGGAAAATAATATTAACATGAAAATACGCAAGGTGCTTACTATTGGAGTTCTGCAAAATAGACAAGTCTGCTTGTTAAATTGAGTCGCGACTCGTGGTCCCACTAACTTTTGACCCACTGGTGGGACAGTGTATCGATTTAATTGGCATCAGTCAACGTAATGCAGTCGCTCGTGATCGCACTGATGGTCACAAGGGCTATAACACAAATACACTTCTGGACACATCTATTGGCCCACCTTAGAGTTAAGGTTTCGATGGCCCCTACCGAAATATGATTGCTAGATTGAACAAATACTGTTGATGCAGTTTTAAACCTGATACATTTTACCATCTTTTTCGATCGTATTGTTTTATAATTGAATTCAGAATACCATACGACATGGAGCTACGCCTAACAAGTCGGATATGCATCTTGTTAAAGGCAATTGATTTTTGAATAAAAAACATTTTTTTTTATCAAATAAAGGTTTAATTTAATAACGCCTCCATGGGCATCTACCACAGCTCTCATACGATTAGGCATAGTGTTTATCAACCGCTCTATGAAATTTTGAGGGATCATCTCATCAACTGGCTGACGAGCCCTAACACGTCTTATTAGCTCGTCCCACATGTGCTCAATGGGGTTCATGTCTGGGCTTCTGGCTGGCCAGTCCATAACTGTGATGTTCACATCCCGAAGATATTCCCTGACGATGCCGGCCGCATGGGCTCTTACATTATCATGCATTAAAAGGAAAATTGGGCCCACATAGTCCGCGTATGGTATCACGTGAGGTTCTAATGGACGATTTCTCAAGCTGGTCGTCACGATGAATCGATCCTGCCTTTCAGTTGTGACCCGAGATCGTGGCCTTCTTTGGCGACGAACAAAGCCGCCAGTTTCTAGGTACCTCCGATAAACATAACGGACCGCAGATCGACTTAAATTAAATTGAGCACTCACGTTTCTTTGCTGTCCGGCCTGAATAAGTGCCCACAGCTTGGGCGGCGAGTTCAGGTGAAGTATCCATAGATTATTGAAAGAACCTCACCTTAATGTTTAGAATGTTTGTTGCAAAACCAAAGATATCGATCACTTTTTCGAGAATTAAATCCAAGTAAACCAATAAAACCAAGTTTTCTTAGTATTCGATTGTTTGATATCAAAAAACAGGCTCCAAATTGTCTTTTGTTTCTTTAAATTCTGTGTTCGAAATTCAAAAAAGGACTATTAAATGAAATTGTGAATGTGCCAGGTTCAAAACTGCATAAAAACTTATTGCTCGAAATCAAAATCAAAGCATTTATTTCAAGTAGGCCAGTCCAAACGACTTCCTTTCAATTTTTCAGTAACAGGTGCCACTTTCAAACTTCCTCTAATGTATTCATTTCTTACTTTATCCATTCTTGTCACTCCACACATCCACCTCAACATTCTCATCTCCGCTACATGCAATCGTTTTTCATCCATCTTCTTCACAGCCCAGCATTCTGATCCATACAATACGACAGGTCTAATCACGGTCTTGTAGATTTTCCCCTTTAACTTGAGGGGCATCCGTGGGTCGCAAGTTGTTCCAGTGACCTGTCGCTATTTCATCCATCCTGAGTCGAATCGGTGCGTTACGTCCCGGTGCGTTACATCCCGGTCTACTTCGCCATTTCCCTGAATAAGCGACCCAAGGTACCGAAAATCGGAGCAGACCGGTATGGGCGTTCCGGCAAGGGTTATGGGCACAGGAGTGGAGAGACCGCCGAAATCACAAAACAAGTATTCCGTTTTGGTTCTACTTAATTTCAGGCCAACATTCTCCAGTCTTTGCCACCACACCTCCAATCTGCTCTGTACCTCTAGGCCACTCTCGGCAACTAGAACAATGTCGTCGGCAAGCAGCATGCACCAGGGAGCCTCTTCCTGGTTGTCAAACTTAAGAGCGTCCATTACCACAAGGAAGAGGTAAGGGCTTAAAGCCGACCCTTGGTGCAAGCCGACTGAAACATGAAGCTGCCGGTAGGGCCTGCTGTAGACCGTACTTGGGTTCTACATCGACTATACATAGCAAAAGCAAACTCAAAAGCAAAATAATAAATTCAAATAAACCATGGCGACTAAGAGATGACCAGTCACAACTGACAGCGCCCGTTCACGAACATGACGCATGGATCAGCACCATTTAGCTCAACCATTTTGAAGGGAACTAAATGGTCCGACACACGCGCCACCATCAGCGAGACATTTGAGAGAGCATGACATACTCTCAACCGCCAGAGCATATTCTAGTCAAGAACTGCCGTAGGCTTTCAGTGAATGATAGCTTTCTAGTTCAAAATTAGTAAATCCTCGCCTTAAACAAAATTTTTATATTTATCTTAACTTTTTCTCCTGGTTTATCAGCTGCATTTGTGACTGTATTATTAAGTTGTCTTTTAACAGCTGCAACTGATCTCTTTTCTTTTCGAAAGTATTTTTGCAGTAAAATCTTCTTTAAGTGTATGCAGTAGTTTCAAAACTAACATAATTGTTATTTATACTTTTATAGAGTTTTGAATTCCAACTTTCGCATACGTTATTAGTGCGATGTCTTTCGCTAGATACACACCATTCCCTTACACATTTTTCAGATTTTTCTGAGTTGGGAAAAGGCTAGGCAGATGATGATGATGAGTAGGATAAGTAGGATACATATCGTAAGATACGAGTAATAATAAGTCATTTCTAGTTATAAATCAATATTACACATAGACATGTTGTAATTTTTTTGATTTTTTAATATGTTTTATGTTATATTTTTAATGTGACTTCTTCATGTAGAAGTCCTTTATGATTAATCCAAATAATGAGTCTGATTATTTAAGTGGTTCAATACTCGCAGTTTATTTTAAGTTAAATGACAATAACAATAAAAAACTTTTTGTAGAATAAAACAAAAAAGTGAAAAATAACTAGCTTCTGATGTCGGTGACCTTTGTTTGATTGCTTTAGTTTTCTTTTGTCACCGACTTCAGAAGCTTAAGTTATTTTTCACTTTTTTGTTTTTTTTTTAAGTCGGTTTTATTTTTTGCCAAAAAGTTTTTGTTTTTCACTTTTTAGTGGTTCACATGTGCTTGATATACATGGAAAGTGCATACCGTTACAATTACAACAAGCCCAAACACGACTAGGGTACATTGTCTCGTTATGGAGTTCCGTGACTCTGGCTTCATCATCAGATCTGATGGTAGAATGGTTCTTATCAAACGCAAATGCTTCATTTGTTGTAGAAAATACCAAAATCGCAACACGTTTTCATATAAAATTTGAAGAGTTCCCCCTCGATTTCGCCAAGATTCCATCATCAGATCCCGACTTGGTGGCTATGGGACCATTTGGAAAGAATACCCTTTCCAACAATAAAAGAATTTTCCAAATCGGTTGGCAAGCGACGGAGTTATACCCGAACAAACCAAAAAAAAAAAATTGAAACATCCGAATTGAGAACCTCCTCCTTTTTTAGAAGTCGGTTAAAAAATAGCTATTAAATATGTTTGTATTACTCAGCCCAAAAGGTGATGGACAATATGTATAATGCCCGGTCAATTTGATTATTTGAATAATTAAACTTATATTGTCACTTACGGCATATCTTCCGTGATTATTTATTAAGCCCGCGCCATGGTCGCGGGATAACAAAAACAACAATAACAACAAATGACAGCTTAATAAATAATCACGGAAGATATTCCGTAAGTGACAAATAAGTTTTGTTTTAAACCGTGAAAGCCTAAAACTGTGTTTATTTGAATAATTGTTACCAAATTGTACTCTTATATTGGCCATTATTCATAATGACCGGGCATTATGTATAATGCCCAATTCATCACTTGGTCCGTAACAAATATACATACGAAAGGCATGGCTTCTTTGGATGTTAACAAACGCTATGGCAGGGGTTTTTTAATCCTATCTCTACATGTTCATTTTTTATTCATTGATACCAGAAACCAAACTTTTCAAATTGAAGTAAACACATCACTAGAACTAAAGCAGCTGATTGGTGTCAACGAACTTCTTTTTATCTTACTCCTAGTATTTCTGAATAAAGAGTTCCGCATTTTTATTTCTTTTCCATAACTAAGATTATGTTTTCACCAGGGCCGGCCGTCTCGACATATACAGGGTGTATTTCACCTCATCACAAAGCCGTTAACCAAGCATTCTGTATATTAAACTAAGTAACTTTACGTAAAAAATATTGCTGGGAAACAACTTTTTTTTTTGAGGTTATAAATCATGTTTTGTGGTATAACTCAATGTAACGCACTCAAAACATTGTGCGGATGGATGGATTGAATAGTACGGGGGTGGTAGAGATATTTAAAGTAAAAACAATGCGATAAAAATTGTATTTAAAAAAAAACTTGTCAAAATCTTGCAACTTTGACCCCCAATATCTCCGTAACTACAAGGTTCCCAGGTATAGTGTAGAACAAAAAAATGATCAGAGTGACGAGGGGAACAAGTGACTTTCGTTTTCGTTAAGAGGTGTTTTACACCCTTTATAAGGTGTTAAAAAATGAACTGCAATATAATCACGAAAAATTTTTATCTAATTAACGATCCGTTTCAAAGATATGCCATTTTTTGACTGCGCACAAAATTATTGAATGTGTGCACTTGACTGTACACCGTACAGGGCGCCGCCGCAGACGCCTCGGCGAAGCGCCGCCAGCGCGCGGCACCCCTGCGCTAACGAAAACTACAGCTGATTCTAACTTTCCCATCACATTTTGCAGACTTTGGACTGGCAATTCAACGAATTACTTACAAATAACTTATTTTATTGACCATAATAATGAATTACTGTTTTTAAATTAAGTAAGTTCTTTAAGTTGGTATGTTTAAAAAGTTTGAATCAACCTATTTACAATAATTTAAAAGCTATTGACAAGAAGTCTTAATTTTTACCGTATTTACAAATGTGTATTACGTTCGTTTGCACTGCGATTAATGTGTCTCTATCACTTTTAATGATGTTGAATGTACTTATTATGCGGGTCTTTAATTCGTCACGTGTGCTCGCGTGTGGATTATCATTGAAGTAGTCCAACACTCGATCTTCAATGTCACCGGGTAACCGTGGCCGGCAGGGATCTGGTTGACGAGGACGGAACTGGCCATAGTCTAGCAAGCGCTGGTAGACCCCCAGGATGGTTTGGATAGCAGGCACTCGTCGTTGGTCACCATACAGTTCACGGTACCGGTTACGAGCTGTCGTTAAACATTCACCGGTCATGATGTAGCACACTACCATGTCTAGATACTCCCGATTAGAAAACGTAAACGGCATTGTTCACACAAGGCTGCGCGGGCGCGCGTAAGTAGCGAAATGACAGGGAGCAGCACACCCTTCTCGCGTGACCGATATCTGACGACTAAACTGGGCGGGAAGGGTTCGCGGTGATGCGGAAAGGGCAAGCGAGCCGCGTTGCTATGGCGACGAGGCGCCGGCGCAGCCCTGCGTACAGTGCACATCAAAATGTTTTTTTTTTTTGTATGAAAACTAAAAATGCTTAAAAAAAAAATATTTTTTTTGAAAACGTTTGTTTTTTGATACCTTATATAACGATCGAGAAATGAACTAATTCGGTCGCAAAGTCTCACCGATCCAGGCCCCTTATTCACAACCATTCGACTCGCTTCCGATTCGGAAAGTCGTATATCTGTCTTCTTCTGGCATTACGAAAACGACCGAGATGTCTACGACTTTCCGAATCGGAAGCGAGTCGAATGGTTGTGAATAAGGGGCCAGATGTAGCGATATTTGGTACTCTCTACACTCAAAGGTAACTAGTGTCCTTGGTTTAATAACAATCTTTGTAGCTAACTCAACGGATTTCGTAAAGTTTACGAATATATTTTGCGAGCCTTTTTTCTGCCCGCAAAGTGGATCGTTACCAATGTATGATAATTTATTGGTGGTTTTCACGGAATTATTGACAAAAATGGTGCCGGACGGGCTTATCACTCGAAGGTCTATTGTCTGTTTATCTTTTATTTCAGTTGACATTTTATTTGTAATTTTAATTGTTTTTTTTTTCTTTCTATTCAAATTTGTATATCAGAACGACAAAACATAGCAAGAGCATAGAGCATTTATAAGATCTTTAATATATACCTATGTTTAACAAATAAATAATTATTTTCTGATTCTGTACCAAAGTATGCTGTGCTTAACGTATAAATAGGTTCCGGACATGAATTAGTGTGAACAGGCGTCGCAGATATTAATTTCATTGGAAGTAAGAGGATTCATCAAATAAATATAACACACAATTGTAATCGATTACTATTATCAAATTTATTCAAATATTCTACTAATAAATAAGGTCGCTCACACATTTTAAATCTTATTATGTACTGTCAAAAGTGTACACTCGAGAGCAATGAATCCGGGTCACTTAAAGAATGTTATAAATCTCGGAAATTAAAAATGATAGGTTAATGCAATAAATTGTATTTAATAGACTATGTAATACTCCTTAAATGAAAGTAAAAAAAATATGAGTCACCATACATTTTATTAACACAAAATTACATAAAGAAAAAAACTGCTGATCTCTCCTTAAAACAAAAATAGGAAACATGAAATTTTTGAACTTTATTACGATTTTCTTGAATTTTAATACTTCGTATTGCCTCCTCGTGCTTCCATTACTGCGTTTACGCGGTTTGGCATGCTGTACACCAAGTTCCTTATACGATTTTGGGGAATATTCTCCCATTCCTCTGTGAGAGCAATTTTGAGCTCACGAAGCGTGATTGGGGGAGGGTTTCGTTGTTTTACGCATATGCCTAGCTCGTCCCAAGCATGCTCGATCGGGTTGATATCCGGGCTGCGCGCTGGCCACTCCATACGAGTAATGTTCATCTCTTGAAGGTAGTCATTCACAATCCTACCTGTATGAGGTCGGGCATTGTCATGCATAAATATAGCATCCTCACCTAAATTGACCATAAATGGACCAACGTGATCATTGAGGATTTCTTCCACATATCTTACGCTAGTTAAAGAGCCGTTTTCTATGATCACCAGCTCTGTGCGACTTTCAGAAGAAATTCCGGCCCACACAAGTACAGACCCACCACCGTAGGCTACTTTTTCTTCGATGCATGCTTGCTTGAATCTTTCCCCTGGTCTTCGATACACTCTGTGTCTTCCATCGTGCTTGTAGAGCATAAATTTTGATTCGTCGGAGAACATAACTTTTGACCAATCTTCAATACTCCAATTTACGTGGCTCTGGGCATATCTTAGTCTTGAAATACGATGCCCACGCTCCAGTTTAGGGCCGTTTGCAGGTCTAAAGGGTTTTAAGTTAGATTCAGCAAGCCGACGTCTTACTGTCCATGCACTTGGGTTACTTCCTCCGAGGCGTCGAAACTGATTTGTGAGTTCAGTTCCTGTGAGAAAGCGATTTCGAAGCATGGTGTTCACCAAGTATCGGTCTTCTCGTGCTGTGGTACACCTGATTCTGTCCGTTCCTGGTCTGCGTAGGTTAGAACCAGTTTCTTCGTAACGTCGGAGAACTCTTTGTACTGTGTTGACAGCGACACACCGACAGTCCTGGCTGTATCGCGCTGACTCCGGCCGGTTTCCAGCATTGTAAGTATTCTGGTGCATTCTTCAGGCGTAAGCGACATAATTTCAGCTTGAATAATGAATATAGAGCACTATCAACATGGTTTATGTACCCACATATATGACAGATTACAAACAAAAGCAAAACCAAATGCTGTAATTTCGTAGTTCCATCTTCGAAAGTGGCCCTTTTTCAAATTTGATTTTTTATTATATAACTTGACAATAACTAAGAAGTTTTAATACCTTCATTTAAGGAGTATTACATAGTCTATTAAATACAATTTATTGCATTAACCTAGCATTTTTAGTTTCCGAGATTTTTAGGATTCTTTAAGTGACCCGGATTCATTGCTCTCGAGTGTAGATTATTATCCACTCACAACTACTCGCACTTTCATAAAAAATATTACTCGGCGTTCCGTTTTATGCTTTAGTTGCATAAATTATTGTTCTCACCATGATGAGTGAAAACTATTTTTAATTTATAATAATACTTTATTATAACATTTAGTACATTTTAATTAACATATTTTGTCACTGTCAAACGATTTTCTCTTCTTTTGCCTTGTCTTCATTGAAAAGGTTTTGTATTATAAACAAAGAGGTGTGTAAACAATTATAATACATATGTCAATGTTTATACAGCACGATAGTAGACAATATGTAGTACTTAATTATTAAATAATCCTAGTAAATATAGATGAGGAAAATACCAAGTGATTTTTATATTCTTTATCTAACGTTAGAACAACATCTATTTACTCATCCAGGTGGAGCTACTTTTTATAATGTTAAACTGTATGTATGCATGTTCTTTCATGTAATAAAATTTAACTTATGGAATGAGTTGGTAAAAGTTGACCATTTGGAGAATCAGCCACTTTACGAATTAGTCCTTTTACGAATTAGGCATTTTACTACTTAGTCCTTTTGAGAATTAGCCATTTCGCGAATTAGTCCTTTTGAGAATTAGCCATTTCGCGAATTAGTCCTTTTGAGAACAAGTCCATTCGCGAACGGGCCTTTTTGCGACTGTGTGCCATTTTGCGAATTAGGCATTATACGACTAAACGGTTTGGTTGATTTAGCCATTTCCTTATGGCACAAAAAATATATAGGATAGGTCAACTACTTTCTTAGGTACTTAGAGCCTTAGAAATTAATGATACAACTTCTAAATATTTTAGATTCTGTATATGGGTAATTCTGCGAGTGACTTCACTCATGTTTGAGTTATTTATATTTCAAAGAGTTTCATTTAACACTTAACTGGTTTGGATAATTACAAAATGTAATGGAAAACCACTTCTTTTCCTTTAAGTTAAATGATTCTGTGATTTGCGGATCGGTTGACAAGTTTTCGGTTGACAAGATTCAAACCTTTATAAATTGAATATTTTGGAACTGTCTTGCACTCAAGCATTTATTTTGTGTCATTTACTCTTAATAGCTCTGCTGTGAATCCCTAACAACTATAATATGGTCATATCGAATATTAAAACACAAATATAGTCTTGGAAATATCTGATCAATATTACACACACTACACAAATTCACTGTTTGTTTTTATGCTTGTTCTTCGTTATTTGTCTACCGTAGTCTCCAGCCGGCTCAGAGGCCCTCTGTGGTGTGACACAACAGCTGAACAGCTCGCTATGTGCTGCTTTCGATAGCTTCGGCATGCTTCGACACATCACACGATATACGCGTGAAAATGTAAAATTCCTTGAATATGCTTAGTTCTGTATCCGGACGGAATAACAGCAGAATAGTTCACGGAGCTCCTTTATGAAATTGAGCCATCTCTTCAAACACAACGACCTCAACTCCAAGTGTATTCTCCTCTCCTCCAAAATAAGCTTAAAACGTTTGGGAGTGAACTAGTCCCAATTTTTATTTTCAGTTGCGAATGATTTCATTCAAACCGATGAATGGAATCAAATAATACAAAATTATTTCTCAGTCTTCCATTCAACCAAAAACATATGATGTAGCAATCAATGTAAACGAATTTTATGACTGAAAGTTGATGCGCGGAAGCGATTAATCGCTATACATGGTATCTTTAGATGCAATTACATTTTATTGATTCGTCAATCTGGCGCCTTGCCATCCCCTGTACATTTTGCTACGTTTATGGTTTGAATTTCGGGCGGCTTAAAATAAAACGCTCACATCGGTTGACTCATCTAATAGCAAAATATATTTTTGACCACCTATATCGATCTGGAGTTCCTTTTTGAAATGAGGTACCAAAATATCATTTATTATTTGTGTGCATTTAGTATTCATGTCACTTGTTGATTTCGAATCTTTGAAACATTTTTTACACACAGTTAATTGGTCAATATGTCTTATTGAACTATGTTCAGCAATGTATAAAGCTAACGTACATTCAGCCCTTGCACAATGCTTACACTTTTTTACTGCTACCGGAGCAAAAGACAGTTGTTTATTTTAAGAAATTAATTCGCATTGATTTTTGTTTTTTTGTTTCCAAATGCTTTTTAAGATCATTAAGTTTCGCGTACATTTCTGAATGACAATAAGAACAAAGTGCTTTACTTGCGTCACCAGGCACGGGTTTTAACCAATGCTTGAATTCTTCATATTTTTCCCATTCGCTTCTCTTTTTTCTTTGGGACTTCCATGCTTCGCGTTTATTTTAGACACAGTAATCACAACTAACCAATATCTTTCAAACTTGGAATCGAAAAGAAAAATATTTGTTACACTTGATTGACGTGTTGCGAACGATCAAGAATGACGAAAGAATCAACTGAATTTGGCTAACTACACAGCTTGTTTATAGCGGGGAATTCCCGTTTAGTATCATTCTACGTGGGTGTTGCCAGCAGAACATTTGAAACTCAGCTAAAAATACAAAATAGAAGAATGTTCTATTTTGTATTTTTAGCTGAGTTTCAAATGAACGAGAACGAGACAAATTTTGGGGTTGAAGTTATTTGAGGTTATTTTATGCCAGAACGGATGTTTAAGATTGTTCAGGTGTAGTGGTGGTCTTAAAAAATTTCCAATTAAAAAAAAAAGTCGCATATGCGACGGCTCAAAATCCGCTAGAAGTCTCTAAATATTTTTTTAACGCTTACTCATTTTTTTTGCCGCTTACTCATTTTTTTTGCCGCTAATCACTCGTGAATTCCGCTAGATCTAGCGACAGTCTCTAGAACGGCAACACTGCTAAAAACCCGCATCCATGCCGCGTCGAATGATACCTCCCTCCCCGCTCCACCGCCTTGCTAGTCGCCGTAAACGCAATATAAAGTTTGAAATCTGCCGGCGGACAGCCTGTATCAGGCCGTATGTTATAGGAGGTAAGCAATATTGATTTTAAAAGGTTTTTGTTTGAAGAACGCTGAAGGGGGCGCCACTCGTCTCTACCGAACACATAAATCAGTATAAAAATGTTAGTTCCTATTTTGGCCACGATCTTCTTTCGTGACACGGTCTGTACCTGCACTACACATCAAAATTCCCACGCGAACGAAGTCGCGGGCAACAGTTAGTCTACAATAGATTTACAATATACTTCCTAATATATAATTGCTTATTAGTTTTACCTGTGAAGCTCCATACATTTGGGTTTCCGGAGAGAAATCTGTGCAAAGAAGCGTGAAATCTGTGCAAAGAAGCGTGAAATCTCTCAGCCACATTGGAGGTCCGGTGGGGCCTTTGATAGACCGAGAAGATAGATTTACAATATACTTCCTAATATATAATTGCTAGTTTTGCCTGTGAAGCTCCATACATTTGGCTTTCCGGAGAGAGATCTGTGCAAAGAAGCGTGAAATCTCTCAGCCACATTGGAGGTCCGGTGGGGCCTTTGATAGACCGAGAACCTCTCGGGGTATCCTGTAAAAAAAATACGTTTTCTATATGTTTACAATGTCATAATAACCTAAAGACACAAAGTTGTTACTCTCCGTTGGGATCACACCCACGACCTCAGACGGCATGTGTATATGTCACCGTAAAATTGTCAAATACGTTATATTGTAATATCTCTAGCGATATTGTAAAGTCTCGAATTATGGTCAAATGAACATACTGCTTACAACAAAACGCATTATTTTTCGTGAAATGCATGCGATGGTAGTCAACTTACGCGATGTGGAGGGAAGGTGGGGTTCCCCTTGCCCAGTGGCACAAGTAAGACCCGGTACTGGATTGTTAAAAAAATACCCGGGATTTTCGGTACCGGAATTTGTCAGCACATAGACCAAACAGTTTCGTTTCAGGTGTGCGATGTGCCCTAGACAAATCAGTTTTGAGACAGACTTGTCTTTATGAAGCTAGACTGTCTCAAGACAGTCTTGTCTGTAGTGTGCGGCAGCCTTTATCTATTATTTCTTACTTTTGCAAAAAATTTAGCTACATCATCATCCTACTAATATTATAAATGCGAAAGTTTGTTTGTATGGATGTATGGATGTTTGTTACTCTTTCACGCAAAAACTACTGAACGGATTTGGATGAAATTTTGCACACAGATGGTTTATAACCTGGATTAACACATAGGATACTTTTTATCCCGGTAGTAAGATCCCGTGGGACAATTTCAAACATCGCGCGGGCGAAGCCGCTGGCAGAAGCTAGTACACAATATTTTAACAAAATACGAGTAGTACAAATGTACCTCTCTTAACTTTCGAGAATAAAATAAAATAAACCATTTTTTTTTTAAACTAACCATAGGTTGTTGGTTTGTGGTATTTTAAAAAATACACCTTTGTTATTGATACTACGATTAAAATTTGTACGTTGTACCTACTTATTTCATTGTTTTTTGGATGTGTACGAACGAACACATAAACATTAAACGTAAGAAACTCAACATGATTTGAAGGTAGTCAAATTAAGGGATCAAGTTCCGAATGTCTCGCATGCAAATAAAATATTATTATATCATTTAATATCTACTCTTTCCTACCTTTCGCAATCATTTTAGCCCTTGAGTTTACTTAAATCACCCGTGTTAATTCAACCAGGTGATTCAGTATACTAATAGTAAACTTAATTCGCCTCATTCACCTGGGTGCACTAAGTATACTTAATTCACTGATTTCATTGCAGGCCCGTCGTACCCCTGGCCGGATTAATTAAAATCACATCACATTACTAACCTATTCAGTTGTTTAGATTTGATCAACATTAAAAAAGTGCTTATAAACTTATAAACATTGGTATAAAAAAGGTATATCGAAACAACAATTGTGTTATCACCTATACCAATTCAATACCAGTATTATACTGTACATTTTGGGATGTGTCGTGTTACTTAACCCAAGAAAATAAAAAAAAGGTAACACATACAAATAAGTTTAATTAAACACTGCTCGCTGCTCAGAATGGAAATGTAGGTAGTTTTACTTTACTTGAAGGGCTTGGGACGCGTCGGTGTACAGGCAAGGTAGACTTGCAGGGTCCCGCACTGGAGACCGACGATCAGCTTCCGACTTGCAGGGTCCCGCACTGAAGACCGACGATCAGCTTCCGCGTCGGCTTCAGGACTTGGGGCGCGACAGTGGACAGGCAAGGTAGCTCTGGAGACCGGCGTTCAGCTTGCTTTAGGGCTTGGGGCTCGTCAGTGGACAGGCAAGGTAGACCTGGAGACCGGCGTTCAGCTTCCACGTACGTTGGCTTTCAGACTGTCAATAGTGTCGATATAATACATCTCTTATTAGATCCCGTTCCAGACTGCCGAATGTGACAGTTTTATAGCCAAAAATCCGCAGTTTTTCCATATCAGTTGTTTTATTATAATTCTATAATTCTCCCTAGAATTATTTGACTTTAAAATCAAAAATGTCAGTTGCCTGTATTTAAAACAGCCAGTATTACACAGTAGCCAGTATTATTCAGTAAAAACTTCCTCGAAGAATTCTGAGAGCGTGCTAATTAATTTTATAAAAGTAAGATAAGATACTGTTATTTAGTAAACAATCGTAATTATCTCTAAAATACATTATTTGAGCTAATATACTAATAAAATAAAATAAAATTATATAAATCAAAAGAAACCTTCATAGGCCTAGACCAGTAAGAAAATTATAAGTAGAGGAAAAGTAACTGACAGCTTGACAATTGACGTAATGTCAACAAAGTAAAATGATTTTTATATTTTAACATTAACATGATTTTCGTGTATGTTTTTATTACGAAAGTTTTAAATAAAAGAACTGTAGTCAAAGGCTGTTTGTTTTTATATCAATAAATGATGTTTTTAAATCAAAAAGGATTTTTCTACATCTAAAAAAATTTCGGACTGTACATTTTTTGATTTCATTATCATTTATGAGTGGTCCCAGTCGCCGGAAGAAAATTATTTCATTTTTACGCATCCGGCGATTGGGACCGCGGTCCTAGTTAATTGCGGTCCCAGTCGCCGGAAGCCTCAATATTGAGAAAAAAAAAATTATTTCAGCTAAATCAATGTTTTTAACATTGATTTAGCTGAAATAAATATTATTTTCATCGTTCTAGATCGAATCTAACGCAAGCTAAAATAACTACTGCCAAAGCGCGACGTAGATATATAAAAATATGCAAGGATAATGAATATGAATGATAGTATAAAGTGTGAATAGTCCTCATTGAGTTCTTCATCATTATCCATCAATCTATCGATGTCGTCGCCTATCTGGTCAACAAAGACCCAATCCATTACATCAGTGATCTTATTAAGTCCAAGGACTTGCATTATATACCCGTAAGACATGAGGGCTGCACAATCCTTGTTCCTCGAGTTGGTTGTGGCAATTCTGAAGCATGCTAGTTCGTGGAGGGGAAATTTGTGGAAAAACATATCGAAGGTAGCAACTAGAAAATTATATGGTTTATTATTCTCCCAACTCCTATATAAGTCGACAGCATCTGTCATGTCTAGTGCCTTGGGATTAACAGACTTCAATTGCGAAGATATTCGGGTGGCTATAGCTGACCTATACTCCTGTACTGGTGCCCGGAGCATCCTGTATATTCCTAAGAGATATAAGGCCATCCAAGCATCATCTGCAGGTTGAGCTGGTGTCCCTGTCATTTCCTCCGTCACTAATTTAGTAGTGATATTGACCAAATGTAAAGGCGTTATTTTTTCGTCTTTATGACCTATGTCGATATTGTATGAAGTACAGTCCACGCTCTAACATGGTCCAAACGATCCGTAATAATTTTATTTATTTATTTATTTATTTATTTATTCATTAAACACACACTATCTTTACAGGCAGCTACCCAATACAATAGTGGTTTGCAAACACTCACAAGATACTTTAAACATAACTTACAACTATAATAATAATATATAACACTATAACTAAAACACTAAACTTTAAAAATAACTAGTAAAACCAAAACAAACAGCACTAAAACAAGAAAAAAAAGAGAAGTAAATATTAAATGTAGGAAACAAAATTCAACAAAACTCTTGCGAATTCACTCAAGTTGCACGAAAATATGTCTGTCCTCTCATGCACTTCATTCAGTACACGTATTGTACGGGTGAGAGGTGTTTTTGACAGCAGGTTGGTTTTGGCAACAGGCACGGCCAGCAGTGGCGGTCGCCGCCGCCTCCACACGTACCGGTCCGGTACGCACAGCTTCAGGTGTCGCAGCACTCCCGGGTTATGCGCAACTCCACGCAGGAGCTTAAGCACACACGCCGCCAGTGTAAATTCTCTGCGCACTCTGAGTTCATTGTACCCCACCATACCCAGCACAAACAGTGTAGGATACATTAGCGGGTAAAATGGGTAAACTCCATAAAGTTTGAAATACAAGTGTCTTGTGAATTTATTCTGAACTCGCTCCAGCATGACATTGTATTTCGCTTCATGAGGAGCCCAAATCACCGCACTGTGTTCCAAGTGACTTCTCACCAACGCGTCATAGAGCACCTTAAGTGTGGTAAGGTTCGTAAATCCTTGCGACTGTCTCAGGACGAAACCCAGGTTTCTGTACGCCTTCTTGCAAATCTTAACTATGTGATCCCGGAAAGTAAGATCCGGGGTAAGCAGTACTCCTAGATCTCGTACCTGAGACACTCGCTGCATCGACGCCTCCTCTACTTTATAATCGTAGTCCAAGGTATTCTTCGCGCGCGTAAATGTCATCACTGAGCATTTCGCTGTGTTGAAAAACAGTTTATTTTTTTTACTCCATTCTACCACTCTATCTATGTCTCCCTGCAGTTTCTCACAGTCCGACCCATTCCTGACCTCGAGCAGCAATTTGAGGTCATCTGCAAACAGTAAACATAAACTATGTTTGACTACCTCTGGTAAGTCATTTATCATTAAAATAAATTCGAGAGGACCCAAATTGCTGCCCTGGCTCACGCCTGACCTGGTGTAGTATGGCTCGGATTCGAACCCGTTGTAGTCGACGTACTGCTGTCGATCCTCCAGGTAGCTGGCGAAGAACTGTAAGAGTGTTGGAGTACAGCCAATTTTTGCCAACTTCATTAACAGTACGTCATTATCGACGGTATCAAACGCCTTTTTAAAATCAAAATATGCCACGTCTACCTGTACCCCAGCATCGACGGCGGGCACCACACTCGCCATAAAGTTAAGGAGATTAGTTGCCGTGCTGCGCGCCGGCCTGAAGCCGTGCTGCGCGTCCGATAGCTGTGCGCTCACTTGAGCCTGCACACAGCGTTGAATGGCAGACTCGAAGACTTTTGCCGGTGTTGACAACACTGCAACCGGTCTGTAGCCACTGATATCCGGACCAGACTTTCCTTTGGGAACCGGAATCACTCGAGTGATTTTCCACCTAGGTGGAAACGTTGCTTGTTTTAAACAAGTATTAAAAATGTGATGCAGTGGCTCAGCCAGCACTCTGCCACAGTCTCTAAAAAGAAAAGCTGGAATGCCATCGGGGCCTGATGAGCGCTTTGGCTTGAGCTTTGTGAGCGCTTCCCTTACGTCTTGAAGACTGAGGGTCTCGATGTGTACTCGTGCACTGCTCGCCCCCGCCTCCGCTTCCGCCGAACGCGCCTCAAGTCGCGGCCGCTCTTTTTTGTACACCGACTCAAAAAATGTTGCAAAATGTCGAGCACACTCCTCATCCGAAAGATGTTGACCATTCTCTATGATAATTTGCTTATTTAACCTGCTACGTTTTGACCTAATATACTGCCAAAAAGATTTCGGATCTTTTGTAAATTGATTTTGAATTTTGGTCTTGTGTTCTTTGTGCGCAATTGCTATTGATTTTTTGATGCGGGCTCTGTACTTAGAAAATTCAGAATAATCGCTATTCAGCTTCGTTTTTTTGAAAGTTTTATGGAATCTAGCTTTATTCTTTATATCGCTTATAATATCTGCAGTGTACCATTCGGGATAATTGTATCGAGAGTTTTCACGTTTAAGCTTTTTCCGTGGTACGCAACTATCTAAAATATCACTCAAATTATCATAAAAAATATTCAACATATCCTCCAAATCATGCAACTTGTAAATCATACTCCAATCAGTGGAAGCCAGCATAGAGTACAACAACTCGTAATCGGCTCGATAGAAGTTCCACTGCGGCCTAACACTACGCGGTGCGTGAGTACCGCAGGCAGAGGACGGGGCGGGCGCGGCGGGTGCGGGCAGCGCACGCGCGCAGTGCACAGTAACCGCGAGCGGCGGGTGATGCGAGTCGACAGGCACGAGCGCGTCGTCAGCCGCCACCACCGTCACTTTCCCGCTAAAACCTGAGCTCAAAACCAAATCCAACTGACGACCAAGATAGTTTGGTACTGTGTTACTTTGAGTGAATTCGCAATAGGACACAAAATATTCATAATAATTTTTAACATTTATAGGACACGAATACAAATTAAAATCACCAATAACAATTATTTCTCCATATCTATCACATAAATTCTCTATCAATCTAAATAAAGTCAAATAGTCATTCTCAGAACTCCCTGGTGGTATGTAAACAACACAACATAAAAACAAAAATCTATTATTGAAATAAACCGTTGCACTGACCATTTCAAAAATGCAGGTGTCTATCGAAGCGACCGCGACTTGTACTTGTCGCAGCTCATATCGGTGTGTGGCCACTAAAAACGCTCCTCCCTGCTTCCGACCATCCGCTCGATCGCAACGAAGTATTTGATATCCCGGCGGAATTATTTCAGGATCTTCTATGGATATATTGCAACCAGATTCCGTTACCGCCAATAAATCGAAATTGAATGCCTCAATGTTAGTTCGGAACTCATCCAGTTTAGTTCGTAGACCTCGTACATTTTGATAGAATATAGCGATTTTATGGCTATAATATGTTTGATTTTGTTCGAATTGAATTGATATAATCGAAGTGACAAATAACCTGTAGGAACTTGAAGCGCGTGTGTGCTAAGTGCATCGTTGTATTTGCAACCGAACTGTGCAGTGCGCCCATTTCCGCGAGAACCCAGGAACCACGGAGTGCAACGATTCCGTGTTTGATGAGCAGTCTTGACGCCATCAAATATCAACCTGCAAGCATACCAATCGAAGAAGTCCGAAGCCCAGCCAATTCAGCCATCCATCTTTGTTTTTTGGTGGCGCTGGTGAACAACTTGAACGAGGCAGAACAATCGAATCAATCGGCGGGTTTCACCAAATTCATTCACAAATCCGCTCATTCAATCAAGTGCCAACTTCAAGAAACGAAACATTCGTCCAACGTGTCGGCGTTGGCGACAATCCACGGCATCTTCTCTCACACGTGACGCCCATCTATCGGCGAGCGAGTGAGCGAGAAAGAAGAGTTCGTCGAGTGACAGTTTGAGTAAGCCGTCACAGAGTGCATAGTCGGCCGTCACGAAATATTTTTAAGTTGTCTGTGAAGTTGTCTATCTTTGTTATCTGTACAATTCTTTAGATTAGTTCGGTCGACGCCATTTTGACATTCAATAAATTATCGATTTGCGATTGACGTACGCCGTAGATCTTTATGCAGTTTAGATTTTGTTAAATTAAGGAAAATTGTTGAACCGTTAAAATTAAAAAGTCAAAATGGGAGCCGACGAAGAAGCGTTAAAGCTGATCAAACTAAAACGAGGCTTTAAACAACAGTCACTTACAAAATTGTTCAAAAGTATTGACACAACTGATTGTGCCGCTAAATCAGTCGAGGCGCTTTCTATATTAGAAAATCGTTTAAATACTCTATTTACCGAATACGAAAACCTATGTATTGAGGTATACACTCTTGGCGATAGCGACACATCCGCTGCAGAGATGTGTGAAGAAAGTTATTTGAAAAAACTAGCCATATTGCGCGAACTCATAAATAAGAAATGTCAGCCTCCCCTCAGTTCGCCAAGTTGCTCACACAGCCGCAATTCTCAAACTAAATTACCTGTGATAACCATACCTGTTTTTAACGGTAAGTCTAGTGAATACAAACAATTCATTAGTTTATTCGAATCTTTAATCCACAATGACAAATCACTAGATGACATTAAAAAGTTATATTATTTGCGAAATTTTGTCAAAGATGAACCTTATAACCTCATAATAAATTTACCTTTAGTAGGAGAAAGTTATTCTGAAGCGCTGAAAATTCTAAAAGAAAGATATGACAATAAATATAAGATAATAAACGATCATGTAAACAGCTTGCTTGATTTGCAACCTATAACCAAGTCTAGTGCTGCCAATATTAGGGAATTTGTCTGTACAGTCAAGCAGCAGCTGGCTGCGCTAAAAAATCTTGATCAATCTGTTGATGCTTGGGATCAAATTATTGTTTGCATTTTGACTAGGAAGCTCGATCTGTATTCTAACAGGGAATACCAATTAGATCGGGATTTTAATGTAGAACCTACAGTAAAGCAATTGATTGATTTCTTAGAAAAACGCGCTTTAGCACTCGAAAATGCGGAGTCAGCAAGCCGAGGTGGTCACAGTGCTTCTACTGCACAGCGCATCGAGTCAGCATCGAGTTCAAAGAAATGTCCTGCATCTGCAAGTGTAAGCAATGTAGCTATCAAGCACCCTGCTGCATGCACCTACTGTAAGTGTGAGCACAAGCTTTATAATTGCCCTAAATTCAAATTATGTTCTTCATCTGAAAGAAACAAGTTTGCGGTGGACAATCAGCTATGCAATATATGCCTAAACAAACATGCTAAGAAGTGCCGCTTTTATTTTAAGTGTAATACTTGTAACGGTAAGCATAACACGCTTTTGCATGAGGATGAGCAGGTACAGTCCACTGTGTCGATGGTGTCAGGGGTCTCTAACACACAAGTATTGCTGCCTACTGTACAGGTAAAGTTTTAGCAGCAGATGGAACTGAGGTGCGAGCCAAGGCCCTGCTTGACAGCGGGTCTCAAAATTCTTTTGTTACTGCTGACTTGGCAAGGCGGCTGGGCCTTAAGCCAAAGACAATTAGCTCCAGGGTGATAGGCATTGGGAATGATTCAAGCACGATTAGAGAGAGTGTACATTTGAAAGTCCAATCAGTGGTGTCTTCTTATCAGATGTCAATAAATTGCTATGTTATTGAGCAGATCACATCTAAGATTCCACAGACCCAAATCAACATAAGTGCAATTAAAATACCCTCTCAATTATCACTTGCTGATGCCAATTTTGACACACCCAGTAATATACAAATCCTCATGGCTGCTGATGTATTCTTTCAGGCATTGCTACCCCAGTCTGAACAACATAAGAACGAGCCTTCAGCACTATGTAGACCAGTTGATCCTGAGCACCAGTCTGCATCTCCATATCTTTTAAACACAAGGTTTGGTGTAGTAATTGCAGGTACTATTCCAAATTTATGTCGCAATCAAAAAGCACAAAAAGAATCAATTTCTTTATTCTGTCAATCTTGTAACAATGATATAAATGATACTATCAAAGGTTTTTGGAGAGCTGAATCTGTGCCTGAAATCTTCCCAGAGAAAAGACCTGAGTTTGAGCAAACTGAAAAGCATTTTCAGGAAACTGTTGTATTTAATAATAATCAGTTTCAAGTTAGTTTACCCTTAAAAGTGCCACTCAGTGAAATTAATGAAATGCTCGGTGATTCACTTCATCTGGCTATAAAAAGGTTTCAGAGCTTAGAAAAAAGGCTACAAAAAGATCCTGACTTGTATAAACAATATAAAGCTTTTATTGATGAATACATAGCTTTAGGTCATGGCACATATTCTGATATTGATAAATATAACCTCACTAGTGATCCAATATATTTTTTGCCGCATCACGCTGTATTACGACCGGACAAAAAGACCACTAAGTGTAGAGTAGTATTCGATGCATCTATGTTAACAAGTCAGCGTAGATCTCTTAATGATTTATTATTGAATGGTCCCACAGTTCAGAAAGAACTGTTTGACATTTTATTACTGTTTCGATTAGGTGCTTATGTTTTCAGCACAGATTTAAAGCAAATGTTCAGATGTGTTCTTTTAGATCCCAGACACCGACCACTTCAACTTATTTTGTGGCGGGAGTCACCAAGCGAAAACATAAGGTGTATAGAACTAAATACAGTAACATATGGATTCAAGTGTTCAACATTTCTAGCTACTAGATGTCTCATAGAGTTAGCGAGTAGGTACACAACCGAGTTTCCTGCAGCATCTTTCATTCTGAAAAATCAAACATACTGTGATGACATTTTAGTCTCCAGTAACTGTTTAGAATCTCTATCTCAAATGAAAGATCAATTGATAAGGCTCTTGTCTCTGGGTGGATTCCAGGCACACAAATGGTCTTCAAACGCTGCCGAGATCTTACAGGACATACCTAAAGAAAAACAACACTTTGATGATTTTGATATACAAAAAGAAAATTACTACATTAAGACATTAGGGGTTACATACAATACGAAGACAGACACATTTAAAATTTCTAGTCCATGTCAAGAAAAAATCACGCCACTCACAAAACGCGAAATTGTCAGTTATGTCGCGCGATTTTACGACCCGTTAGGTCTAGCTGGCCCACTCACAGTGTCTGCCAAAATTATTGTTCAAAAACTATGGGCAGCCCATATCAACTGGGACTCTTCACTACCTGACGATTTAAAAAACACTTGGCTAGAGTTTTATAAAAGTCTTCTCATTATGTCTCCAATACACGTTACTAGGAATGTCACCTTACAAGGCCCTACTACAACTCAACTGGTAGGGTATGCAGATGCTAGCAATACAGCATATGGCTGCTGTTTATATTTACGTGAAGTCGACCAGACAGGTAATGTCAAAATCACTTTACTCTGTTCAAAATCTAGACTGGCCCCATTGAGCCAAAAACTTACCACACCCAGACTAGAGCTAAATGCAGTACTATTGCTAGCTAAACTTGTCCGCAGAGTATATTCATTACTATCTCTCAAACTGCATTTCAAGGATGTACTTCTCTTCTCAGACTCGCAAATAGTACTGGCGTGGCTGAAAATTGATTTTACCAAATTAAATACCTATGTAGCGAACAGAGTAAAGATGGTTTCCGAATATGCTGAAACCTTTTCATGGTATTATGTAAGTACAGGAGAAAACCCTGCAGATTGTCTAAGCCGTGGTGTGCAGCCTCATGAGCTCGAACAAAACATGCTGTGGTGGCAGGGCCCCAGTTACTTACACAACAGTAAGTATACTCCACCTGAAACAAATATTAATAAAATTATAAAAGACTTACCTGAGTTGAAGACTGGTGCTGCTGAACTCCCATGCTCGAGTGCTATGGTTTGTAGTGTGGATAATAATAATTCTTTAAAGCTAGAGTTTTTAAACAAATTCTCTACTATTACTAAAATGAATCGTGTACTTACCTATGTGCGTCGTTTTTGTAATAATTTGAACCCAAGGTCAACAAAAATTAAACTTAATTACTTAACTAGCGCTGAGTTAAATGATTCTTTGTTATTGATTGTCAAGTATGAGCAGCAGAATCACTTCTCAAACGAAATAAGTTTGTTAAGGCAAAATAAACCTGTCATAGGCAGTTTAAAACCACTCAATCCTTTTATAGATGGTAATGGTATGTTGAGAGTAGGTGGTCGTTTAGACAGTGCCACTATACCTAACTCACAAAAACACCCTGTAATCTTGCCCAACAAATCACGAGTTACACACTTGATTGTTACTAATGAACATGTAAAAAATTTACATGCAGGTCAAAAACTTATTTTGTCTTCACTTAATCAGCGATTTTGGCTTATCAATGGTTTAAAGGAGATTAAGAAAATCATCCATTCATGTATTATCTGTTTCAGACTTAAAGCGCAAGTTGCTAAGCAACTAATGGGTTCCTTGCCCCCAGATAGAGTAAATATAAGTAGACCATTTCAAAGGGTAGGAGTAGACTTCGCTGGGCCGATCTCTATTAAACAGTCGCGCATCAGGCGTGCCTTAGTATCAAAAGGATACATCTGTGTCTTCGTCTGTTTTACGACGAAGGCAGTGCATCTCGAGATTGTCTCCAATTTAACAACTGCGGCATTTCTAGCTTGCTTTAAGCGATTTGTATCGCGTCGTGGCTTGCCCAGTGATGTCTATTGCGACAATGCCTCTAATTTCAAGGGAGCTAGGAATCAATTAGATGAGCTCTACAAACTGCAGAATTCTACGGAACATCGACGACAGGTGCAGTCACAAACAGCTGAGCAAGGTATCAATTTCCACTTCATACCCAGCTACTCGCCTGTCTTCGGAGGTCTGTGGGAGGCTGCAGTAAAGAGCACCAAATTTCATCTAAAAAGAGTTACTCACAAGGCTTTGTTAACTTTTGAAGAACTATGTACTGTTTTGTGTCAAATAGAGTCAACTCTAAATAGTAGGCCTTTAACGCCTATGTCTACCGATATTAATGACTACTCTTATCTTACTCCAGGACATTTCCTAATTGGTTGTGCATTGAACGCGTATCCAGACAAAAATGTTATAGACACGCCTATAAATAGGTTGACATTTTGGAACATTTGTTGTAACATGTTTCAGAGTTTCTGGAAAGTGTGGAGCAAGCACTATCTCAATGTTCTTCAATGCAGACCCAAATGGAGAAATAGTTCAGATAATATTAAGGTAGGGTCTTTGGTTATTTTGAAGGAAGATAACACTTCACCTCTTCATTGGCCGATGGCCAGAGTTGCAAATGTATTTCCAGGTTCTGATAACAGAGTTAGAACTGTTGAGTTGAGAACTCCAAATGGAAAAACTCATAGAAGGGCAGTTAGTAAAATATGCCTACTCCCCATTAATTGTACTTAGCTAATAAGTTTATTTAGTTTTATTGAGCAACTCGTTTTTAAGTTTTAAAATTTGTTCTTAGATAATAAGCTCATTTAGTTTTATTACAATTTGTTTTTTTTTTAAGATTTAAAATATTGTACTAGGCTAATAAGTTTATTAAGCATTTAGTTTTAAAAGGTTTTAGAAATTAAGTTTTTATTATCATTTCTAAGTGTTTATTTGGTGAACCCATTTCTATCTAAGGCCCTTGAATAAGGACTTTCATACTTGTTTTGTTACAAACATTTCATGTTTCTAGCTATGTTTCTAGTTTTTAAGATGTTGATTTTATTTTATATAAACTCTAGGTTCTTGTCCTGTGGCCGGGAGCATGTAGGAATCCTACAATATTAGCTGGCAATACTGCCTTTTATTCTTAAGCACTCTATTGTTTATGTTCGTTCGTTCTTCGGCTTTAATAGATATTCCATCATGTGTGTAAACCTTATTTAATTCGAATGTGTGAGCGTGTGCATAGGCCACACATCCTGCATTCAACAGTATGTTCATGGATTGATGATCGCAGATATGTCTTGCGTTCATCGATCTCTGTTGACGCAGAAGGGATCCTATCAAATGAATCCACTCAAAAAAGTGTGGGTTCGCTGAGGCTGAAAATGCCGATTTCGTTACCAAACACAGATCTACTTGATAGGGGAAATATGAATAGTCCTCATTGAGTTCTTCATCATTATCCATCAATCTATCGATGTCGTCGCCTATCTGGTCAACAAAGACCCAATCCATTACATCAGTGATCTTATTAAGTCCAAGGACTTGCATTATATACCCGTAAGACATGAGGGCTGCACAATCCTTGTTCCTCGAGTTGGTTGTGGCAATTCTGAAGCATGCTAGTTCGTGGAGGGGAAATTTGTGGAAAAACATATCGAAGGTAGCAACTAGAAAATTATATGGTTTATTATTCTCCCAACTCCTATATAAGTCGACAGCATCTGTCATGTCTAGTGCCTTGGGATTAACAGACTTCAATTGCGAAGATATTCGGGTGGCTATAGCTGACCTATACTCCTGTACTGGTGCCCGGAGCATCCTGTATATTCCTAAGAGATATAAGGCCATCCAAGCATCATCTGCAGGTTGAGCTGGTGTCCCTGTCATTTCCTCCGTCACTAATTTAGTAGTGATATTGACCAAATGTAAAGGCGTTATTTTTTCGTCTTTATGACCTATGTCGATATTGTATATAAATAATAAATAAATAAATGAATGAAGTACAGTCCACGCTCTAACAAAGTGTAAGTACCTAGTGTCTAAATACTATATTTCCTCATAAGTATAAAGTGTCTGAAACATGAAAATACTATAGATGTTACCTAAATATATTGCACGGCCGCTTTTTTGTAGCCATCCGAACTTGGTCGGGTTATGTAGGTTTTCGATGCTTCGTCAGTATTATAATTGTTTTTCTTTAATTACTGGAGTGCGATTCACTAAGGCGACACATCTTTACATCCGAGGGAACAACGGCGAATCATCAGATGTAATTAGATCCGTATTCTTGAGTAAACACTGCGCGATCGTAGCGCCTCAACGATGTCGGCGGCGCGACATAGAACTAAAATATGGTTCCGAATGTATGAAAACGGTATTCACAAACACAAAACATCCTAGCACTTCATCCACGACCACATCGGTACATCTTTGCCTTCGATTTTAACTGTCAAACAGTAAAGCTTGTAAATTGTAGGATGTTTCCTTGGTTGTAGACAATTAAAATGTAAGTAAAACAAGTTATTATTTAAATTAAAATGCATAATATTGTTTTGTTTAACGTAATTTAATTTCTGATACGGTAATACGGCTATTTTTAATATTTTAGATGGCAGTTCGTCTTTCCTGTTTAATTTTTTTGTTGGATGAAGCTAAGCGTCGAGATAATTTAGAAAAAAGACGTCAGGCAAATGCAATACGTAATATGGATCTTGTTTCTACCGATGTTAACTACATTAAGGTATTCAGGTTGACTGAAGAGCTAATTATACAATTGGAAGAAGATCTTTCCCCATTCTTTGATAAGGCGAAACGTCGAGGAGGAATTATCAACCGAACCAAGGTATCAATTTCTAGGTATAGGTACAGTAAGCGTTACACGCACTGCACGCGCGCAGCAGGCACGCTAAGGATCATATTGCTGTGAACGCACGGGCGAGCGTCCGTGCGGCTCTATGTGTAAGCTGTCTCAATACAGTACCTACGCACACCACAGCCACAGAGTCGCCTACTGTCGCAAGTTGTCGCGTCGCTCTCCACGAAACATAAAGAAATATATTACCGTCTCTTTTGTTATGCACGCAGCAAACGCATGATCGTATTTGCATTGGATAGCTAAATTTCGACCATATTTACCAGGCGTTGATAGCTGTTTAGGTTAAGCAGTGGGTTCACGATCAACGTGTCTTGAGTTCAAATCCCGTTTACATAATAAGGGTTTTTTATTTTTTTTTGTAACCACTTTAATTAATATTTGTATTTTATGCAAAAACTATTTACTTAGGTATTTATTTTGAAATGGGTTCATGCTCGTTATTTATTTTTATAAGGATTTAAATATAAGTTAATAACCCATCATAACTATTTATGTGATTGTGTAATATTTTTTCGGTGTTGGAAGGTGGAAAAAAAAGTCGTGCTGACAGATAACAACAATTGTTTTATTCGTTTCATTTATTCATATAATTAACAACTTTAATGAGATTTGTAACGTCACATTCCTACCTAGATATAAGAAGTTCTCTTGTAACCGTTCATAAGATTTTTTTGTGTATCTGTATACCCACTTTGAAGTCATTTTTTATTAACATAACAAGGATATTCTAATCACACAAATATAATTATTGATACCCACTTCTATCTATCGGTATTCAACAGAGCTTACTAAAAACTAATACATAATTTAGACTTCGTGAACATGTTTTTTATGTGACGTCACAATAAATGTAACTCATATTGAGGTTATAGTTTAAGTGTTCATTTTCCCGTAGAAAAGAAGATTGAAACTAAACCTCAATTTAGGAATTATTCTATATTATATTATATGTCGCCGCAGGAGTCTCTATCTGCTAAGATTTAATCTAATTAATAACACTCGTAAACTATTCCATTGTAATATTGATGAACCTGCCATCTCTGCTTTGGCAGTTGGCATTGGCATTAACAATTATTTACAAAAATCATAATTAGATTGACAGAAGGGTTAAGCGCCATCTATTGGCATTTGTATTAACTAAGACTTAAATAGATCACAATTTAAGAGATTACTTAAACAAGTTTAGCTAGAACTACAGTTAAAATTAAGATAGCTAATATTTTATAACTATTGGGATTTTACCAATTTGTCATAGCTCGTTCGTGGACTACGGTTTCTTTGATTGTATGGCAACACTCCACATGTGGTGGATGTCGCCATACAAACGCGCTAAGTACAATTTTAATGGTCAATAAGTCAATTTATAATTCTAAACTATAACTAAATCAGTTTTACTGAAACTAGCTACAAACCAAAATAAGTAACAAGATTATTTACAAAGCAATCTATTAGTGGAAGACTTATTCTTTGTATTAATTTGACGTGTCTTCCGTTTTGTCGGAAATGGTTTAATAACAAGTGTAAAAAGGAATTGAGCTAGTAATTAAGCTTAAACTTAATAATACCTTTGCATTTGTGAATATTAGTATTGTTTTATTATGACAATAATTAAGTGTGAAGTATTCTGATACTGTTTGTAAGTTTTAATGACCTTACGATGTAATGAATTACTGTACTGGGTGAACGAGCAACTTCCGGTCACTCTAAAAGACGCGTTGGAGACGCAGTGTCTCGCTGAGTAAAACAATTGAATTATTAAGAAAAGAATAATGGCTTTTGAAGTGAACATTACAAGCTTGTGTAAATGAGAAATGTAATATTGGTTGAAAAGAGTGTAAGGAGTTTCTTTGTCCGTTCTTCTCCTTATTAACAATATGCGAACGGGCTGCTTGACTCAGAATGTTTATTGTGCCTGTACCTAAATGGTTTCTTAGAAATAAACGTTTGGAGTTTGAGTAAAATGTGGTGTGTGATTTCAACTACCCATCTACCTATCTACCAACAATGAAGAATCACATCGCACGGCGATGTGATGGTTAGAGACTGCAACACATTAAGTATGGCGGCGAATGGCGCCAATATTCGAGGACTGCTCATCTCCAGGGATTCCCTGTCGTGATATCAGAAGAGGTGATAGCTCTTGCGCACTGCTCTTAATGCCGGACATCCAGAACAATTACGAGGAACTAATACTCTTGCTTTCGTGACCATGGCCGAAGGCGTGGCAAAGGAATTATTTACCGAAGTGAATACCACGACAACTTATTATGCTGCCACAGCCAATATACGGTGATAAGTGGCAATGAACTGATAGACAACAAGATTTTCATCAAATTAGCTGACAGATCCTCAACGACATGATAATTATGGCATACCGCAACTAGAACGTGTTGACTCAAGTCAACACATGAAAATGCAATTTACATTGATAACAAACAATGAAGTTGTATGTGATAGAAAACTTCGCACTCAAAATTACCAACATGAACAGCACAGAATGACCGAAGCAGAATAAACAAAGATTGGTCTCCGGGAAAACATCATTACAAAATTAAACCTGCTGATGGATACCCACACCAACCCGGGGAAGTATTTTGTTTTTATTAATTTTAGTATTTATTAACTGTAGATATTTACAGTTAACAATATTTTTACTTACCACATCACACTCTGGCTAGACTTGATCTGAGCCTATAACTAGAAAACCTGTGGAAGTGAAACAACAAAGCTAACCACTCCATAGATTCTACGCACTCAACTCATCAATCAGATTCAACTATTTAATTACTACAAATGAATTAACCAGGTAGTAACAAAGTTGTCAATGTGATGTCAATGACTTTTCAATTACAGAGACTAGAAACATGCAATAGTAAACATTTTTATTAGTAATTAAGTAGTCACATCTGTCTGACATTCTCACTGTAGATTTATACCTCACAATCAGATATTGTTCGCGTTATGTGCAAAGTTTATGGCATTTTCAAATAAAAATGCAAACTTGAAAACATTTGTTATTGGACAATGTGTTGCAAGATTCAAACAAAAACACATTGTTATGAACTCATTTATAAAAACAAGACTAATAATGAAATGTCTAACATATTATTTCAGTACAGCAATTTGTGACAAAGAAATCTTAGCGCACTAAATCAACGAAACAAAGTTTTCAATATTCTGATAAAATGTGAATTTTGTCAGTGCAGCTACACAATCAGCAGTGTTTTAAAAGTGTTTCTGATTAGTTTAACTTTCCCATCTTAGTTTAATTAACTTAATTGAAGTACTTAAATAACTATTTCAAAACAATCAATAACCAACTATAACTTTTACTCCAACTAATTTAAACAATAGTAGAACTGCTTTGTTGATCCAGTGGTTATGAGCCCTATTATTAAAGCATGTGGACCTGGATTCTATTCCCAGGTCAAGCAAAGTGTTATTGGGTTTTTCCATCAGGAATTTCTCAGTAGCAGACCAGACAATCATATGAAAGGCAAATAGCAATATCGCTAAATTAGAGACTTGGGCACGGTGTGGATTTATTATTTACACCTCTGCCTATCCTTTCAGGGATTGCAGGTGTGATGTAATGTACACACAACACTATTATTATTATTTATATGCATTGACTATCTTGTTGGTTGCAAGTGTGACTGTTAACAGTTGAGCATAGGACCCTGGGTTCGATTCCCATCCCAGGTAAAGCAAAGTGTTATTGGGTTTTTCCATTAGAAATTTCTCAGTAGTAACCACAGAGTATGGAATTGTGCCTGGTTAATACAAATACGCTCCCTATTACGTGGGACCTAAACATAACTGGGGAAATGTGAATGCAGTTTTAGCTACACTGCTAACCCATTGAGAATCACAAGCGTGATGTTTTGCTAAGTTATTTATCTGCACGAATTCTCACATTTCAGGTTCCAGGCAATTGTTTTATCACAGAGAAAATGATAACCTACTATCGAAGAAATTGAAACAAAATTGAGAGCAACCATAAAGAAGACTCAAGTTCTTCTAAAACTATGCATGCAGTCACTCCAAGATATTGACATGACATCAAGTGTGGATGGCTATACCAGACGCCATAAGAATATAAGCCGGCTAACCAATACATATCACAATTGGTTTTAGCCAACCAATACAAGCAGACCAATTTCAATATCCCTAACTGTCAACATTCCAACTGTTGACAACGTGACTCAACTCAGTTTTAAAAATGAACAACTTCATGGACTTCAGCCTGGTGAACAGATGACCGTGTCGCCAACTGTGGAGTCTTGAAATGGGGAACAGCATGAGAACAGCCAAACAGGGATGACTGTTACAGTGTCCTCGCACCATAAAATAACAAGTAAAGGTGAGGAGTTTTCAAACTACTTCCTACACTTCCCCACTGATACCTACTGATACATCAGTAGGGGTAATACAATAGCCAATTCAACCTACTTACATGATGCTTGTGTGTGATGAGTGTCATGTATCCACATTCATTATTTTTGTTTTTGTAATGCTGCTAGTTGTTAGCAATTATTAACAATAAAAAATAACAAAGTATTAGTACTCCTAACAGTAACTAATAAAATGAATAGTAATAATACTCACAACAAGCTGTTGGTATCCGTGGAGGAAACAACAAGCTCAATGAATACTCACAACAAATAACACAAATACTATTAGTTTAGTAATAATGATCACAACAAATGACAAACAATACTATCAGTGCCGTGGAGGTACTTGGTAATGAGCATAACAAATAACTTGATCCTATCAGCAGCTGTGTAGGCTACTGATAATGAACACAACAAATTATCCTATCAGTAGCCGTGGAGGATACTGATAATGAAAACAAACTATTAGTGGCCGTGGAGGCATCTAATAAACAATACTCTCATGTTATCCTGCTGGGTCCACGGTGTACTAACACCCAGAGCCTGGTTCCTTATATCCTGTCAAATCAAAGACTTCGTGCCTGTCACGGAGCAATGGTCCTAAACTCCTTATCCTTTAATCCTGTCAAATCAAAGACTTTGTGTCCATCACAGAGCGGTGTTCCTGATCCTATCCTTCTATCCTGTCAAATCCAAGACTTTGTGTCTATCACAGAGCATTACCTTCCCGTGAGAATGAACAAACAAAAAACACATTACTTACACTACACTTACCAAATGAAAATTACAGAATATTGAAAGCAATAAAAAGTTTTAAATAAAACGTATCTAGTAGACAGTAGATCTATAACAAAGTTCTGAAGTCAACTAGAACCATAGATCATTTTAAGCATAACAATTGAATGAAAATGTTAAATTATTAAGAGACAACATTATTTTTAGCGAAAAGCTGACCCATCAACCTCACCTACCATTAGCTCAAATACAAGTTTCAAAAGTGCTTGAAAACTAGCTGATACTAAACACACTAATTCAACAAATGTTGGATAATTTTGACAACAATATTCTTTTTGACTAGTAGCTGATCAAACTATGTCAATAAACTCAATTCAATTCTTGTAATTGGATATTCAGGCTACAACATGTTATTTAACTAATGCGTCATGTTCGTGAACGGTCGCTGTCAGTTGTGACTGGTCATCTCTTAGATGCCATGGCTTATTTGAATGAATTATTTGTTTTTACTATGGACACTTTTAACATGCACATGCTACATTGTTTTCACATAATTTACCATCTCAACATGAATGATGTAACCAAGATTTTGTAACAATAATTTGATTTAAAAGTGTGTCCATGGAGTTTCTTGCCCATTCTTCTCCATAGAGATCTACGCTAGGGAATGGGCAACTACAATACTTTCACAGTTTTTATGTCTTGTGACTGGGACTGTAGCTACATTTAATTTTCATCTTTGTTTTGACAAATCAAAAGTGCCTGTAATTGGTCAACTTGAAATAAATGTTTTGATTTTGATTTTGACAAATAGCTTAAGCAGCTAGAATCTAAGCTAAGCACTACTAAACGATTAAAAAATAATTTCAAGCAGATCTAACTCTGCGACTGTGTGTATGCTTCTAGGTGAAGACATAAACACATTTATTTTTATTGAAATAATTGGAAAATTGAATAGATGTCAGATCTATTACAAGCTTTCTATGTTGACTGGAACTTTCTGTTACCAAATCCTACAATTCAATGAACAATGTAGGATAATAAAAATAAAACCAACAATAATCTGCCGACAAAATTTAACTCCACTATTTCAGATAACAACTACGAATCTCCACATAGTGATGGCAACGGCAGGTGCAGAGCGCGCACCGCCGATCAGAATGGCCGTGTCGCCGCAGGAGTCTCTATCTGCTAAGATTTAATCTAATTAATAACACTCGTAAACTATTCCATTGTAATATTGATGAACCTGCCATCTCTGCTTTGGCAGTTGGCATTGGCATTAACAATTATTTACAAAAATCATAATTAGATTGACAGAAGGGTTAAGCGCCATCTATTGGCATTTGTATTAACTAAGACTTAAATAGATCACAATTTAAGAGATTACTTAAACAAGTTTAGCTAGAACTACAGTTAAAATTAAGATAGCTAATATTTTATAACTATTGGGATTTTACCAATTTGTCATAGCTCGTTCGTGGACTACGGTTTCTTTGATTGTATGGCAACACTCCACATGTGGTGGATGTCGCCATACAAACGCGCTAAGTACAATTTTAATGGTCAATAAGTCAATTTATAATTCTAAACTATAACTAAATCAGTTTTACTGAAACTAGCTACAAACCAAAATAAGTAACAAGATTATTTACAAAGCAATCTATTAGTGGAAGACTTATTCTTTGTATTAATTTGACGTGTCTTCCGTTTTGTCGGAAATGGTTTAATAACAAGTGTAAAAAGGAATTGAGCTAGTAATTAAGCTTAAACTTAATAATACCTTTGCATTTGTGAATATTAGTATTGTTTTATTATGACAATAATTAAGTGTGAAGTATTCTGATACTGTTTGTAAGTTTTAATGACCTTACGATGTAATGAATTACTGTACTGGGTGAACGAGCAACTTCCGGTCACTCTAAAAGACGCGTTGGAGACGCAGTGTCTCGCTGAGTAAAACAATTGAATTATTAAGAAAAGAATAATGGCTTTTGAAGTGAACATTACAAGCTTGTGTAAATGAGAAATGTAATATTGGTTGAAAAGAGTGTAAGGAGTTTCTTTGTCCGTTCTTCTCCTTATTAACAATATGCGAACGGGCTGCTTGACTCAGAATGTTTATTGTGCCTGTACCTAAATGGTTTCTTAGAAATAAACGTTTGGAGTTTGAGTAAAATGTGGTGTGTGATTTCAACTACCCATCTACCTATCTACCAACAATGAAGAATCACATCGCACGGCGATGTGATGGTTAGAGACTGCAACACATTAAGTATGGCGGCGAATGGCGCCAATATTCGAGGACTGCTCATCTCCAGGGATTCCCTGTCGTGATATATATATTATTATAGACGTGTTACAAAATGTTTAGTGATATTCACTAAACATTTTGTAAAACGTCTAATTAAAAGTAGAACATTAATTTTCAATGCAGTCAAGTAGACGTATGCGAATGGACCCCACAATGTTTCAACATATTTCGGTTCTTCTTAAATTTTCCCACACCTTTATGCAATGGGTTGTTAATTGTGTTATACACCTCTCATCTCGTGTATCCCACCTTTGCACTATCAAACCCCATAGATTTTCTATGGGGGCACTCATTCATCCATAATTCGACCTGAGTCTGTATTAGGGATTACATTTCTATCGGACCAGCGAGTGTTATCCTTGCGCCATAAATGAAGTCAACCCTTTTGACTTGATGTAAAAGTCTTTTCATCAGAAAAAATGGTAGTGATCCAGTCAAAGTCTAAATATTCCCGTGCGAAACGTAATCGTTCTTCTTTATGTCTTTCTGTCAACAAGGGCATTTTAGCTGATCTTCTGTGATGCAAGCCTTCAGCGTGGAGGGCACGGCGAACAGTTTGCGGTGACTCCGAGTGTGTCGTAGGTGTGAAACCATTGGTTTCATACTCGCCCACGATATGTTGTCGCTGCGCTTCGCTAATAAGCGACGACCTTCCGCTTCGCTGTCTACTTGCAAAGCTCCCCTCTTCCTCATACCTTTTGATCCAGAGACTTACTGCATTTCTCTAAAACAAAAAAAAAAATATATGTTAGGCAGCTGTAATACAGATGCTATAAATCAAAACTTCACAATTCACTCTGCATTTGTAAATTCAATAAAACACTAATTATTTATCTTGCATGATAGATTGAAAAAAAAAACAACGAATTATGTAAACCACAGGTCACCAAATAAATGGACAATTTATAATACCCATTCGCTTTTAATTTTTAATGTTTAAGTTACAATTCATAAATAATTATAATACTCACATTCAGTTCTATTAAGGCCACTTTTATGCAGCGCGATAATAGTCGCCCTCGCCTTAATATTAATATTTGCCCGCATTTTAAGAATCACACCAACAACAATACTGCTATCTATTAAACCACACGTCACTGACCATCAACTACCACAATATATAGTGTATTATGTATGACTACAACCTAACGACAAAGTTAATTCCGATCAAGTAGAAATATTCATTAAACTCATGTCTACCTCACAGAAATCGAACTAAATCCTTGACTTATTTTTCTATCTACCTCCTTAACTTTACGAAATGTGTGAACAAAGCAAACAAGTTAAAGAATATAATATATCTGTAGAGTAAAAACTTACAGGATTTGAACTCACGGCTTACTGATTCACTCTTAATTCTGGACGGGCCCAACCGCTAGGCCATCATGTCTTAGATATTATTATTACCATTGAAATTATGAACTACAACTAGTTGCTGACAATATCTATTTTGTTGAAAGTAGAAGGTCGTAAGTCAAACTAAACGTCAAGCTATTGCTTTGTGAGATTGCCTATCGACTTTTGGTCGGCACTGTACATAGATTTAATAGAAATCACCATACAGTGGAAAAATGTCTAAAACTTAACTCTCATTCCAGATTTTATGCACTCTCGCATTTTTAGCTAGTGGGAGTTATCAAAAAATATTATGTGAGAATGCAAGAACTTATATCTCGCAAGCATCTGCGTCTTGAGCTATAAGAACCGTAGTAGATGCCATCAACCATCCAGTTGTAATTAAAAAGTACATAAGATTTCCGAAAACAACAAACGAAAGGCAAATTCTCAAAGAAAAGTAAGTATTTCTTAAGTTTCACACTTAAGTTTTTTACTCTCTCACTCCTTTCATAAATCACACCATATGGCTATTTATTTGTATGTTACATACTTAACTAATAGTTTTAAATTTTCATCTTTTATTTAGATTTTATGAAAAATTCAAAATGCCTGGAACCATTGGCTGTGTTGATGGTACCTTGGTATCAATGGTTCGGCCCAAAGAACATGAAGAGCAATATTATTGTAGAAAAGGGTATCATGCTCGAAATGCTGTTATTGTAAGTTTTTTTATTTATTATTTCATTATAGCTATAGTGGGAATAGGAACTTATCTGTTTCAAACCATATTTTAATCTTCTATTTTTGCATTTTTAGATAAATGATCCCGACTTAAATATAATGCAAGTGGATGTAACTTTTGGAGGTGCATTACATGACAGCTTTATATTTAACTAGCTTTTGCCCGCGGCTTCGCTCGCGTAGAATTTGGTCTGCCACATTAAGTTGAATAAAAATGCATAGAGATCACAACCATCAACCATCAATGACGTCTGCCCTCACGCGTCCGCCCGCGTTCGGGTCGCGCACTCGGCCATGCCTCGTCATTGCTTGGATTGCATTGTTCGCCCCTCCCCCGCGACTGCGTCGCCGCATCGCGCTCCGACCGTGCTGCGGCCGCGCCGCCGCCGCGGCGTTAGGCGCTCCGTTCAAGTCAATCATATCGTGATAACTTTAAAACTATTCGGCCAAATTACTTAGTGTGAAAGACAAAGTTTATCTACATTAAATACTTAATGCGAAAAATGTATTCATTTTGATAAGAGTTTGACAATTATATATTAAATGTGCATTGTAAAATAGTACCAAATTTAATTAGATTTATGGTTCACAATTTTGGTTGTACTGGCTGGCTTGCACATAAAAGGTAGATATATGCTGTCGCGGACTTTTATTTAGATCTACTTAAGACAAACAATCCTGCGGTACATCATCTTTATGTAGCTCCATTGGTTTAGGCAGCGCACGCCAAGATAGCTCTCAGATGGAAGATTTTTTTCCGACTTCCTTGACACTTATCGTTATATTATGACCAAAACTACATAAAATCATTATAAATTGTAGCCTATGTGTTATTCTGATGAATAACCTATATTACTGTAAAGTTTCATCCAAATCCGTTTAGTAGTTTTTTCGTGAAAGAGTAACAAACATACATCCATCCTCACAAATTTTCGCATTTATAATATTAGTAGGAAGGATAATTCAGTCATAAAAACGCATTTGGAGCAGCTAAATAATACAGGAGAAACAGTGTATCTGCTTGGTATGTATTTTAAAATGTTTCTTTGCTATTAACCATCAGAAATTGGACCTGTTTTCAGGGGTATTTAAATATGAATAATACATTCAGATATTTATATTATTGTAAAATGAAACTAAATTCCTATTTAATTTATTTCAGGGGACTCCGGTTTTGCTCTTAGGCCATACATGATGGTTCCATGTAGGAACCCCGAGCCTGGATCAAGGGAAGCATATTATAATGATTTGCATGCCACAGCAAGAAATACTGCAGAACGAACCATTGGCATACTAAAAGGCCGTTTTAGGTGCCTTTTGGTTCATCGTGTTCTTCACTATGATCCGGAGACGGGAAAAATTATTAAAGCTTGTTGTGTGTTGCATAACATTTGCAATAAAGCTGGAGTTCTTCCAATAGAATTACCAGCTCATTTACAGAGACAAGAAACGAGGGGGATCCAGTTACTACAACAAGGAAGCCAGGACATAAATGATTTGGACAGTGGACGTCTTGGTAGAGGTCGTCTAATTAATAGACTGTGGCGTGGACAAAATAGTTAATAGTAGAAGTAAATACTAACAATAGACTTTGATATTATTAATTCAGGTAATAAGACAGTGTTTATTATAAATTAGTGTATGTTACATAGTTATATATATTTTTCATCCTAAAAATAGAAAGTGAATGTTAATGTATTTTAAAGTTATATATTATGTTTTACATATAGATAAAATTAACAGTCTAGCAAAATAAAGTCATTTTAGTATAATTTAGTTTTTTTTTATAATTACCTTTGTGTAGATGCTTTTTTTTACCTATTATGTGTAAATGAGTGAACTTTGTAGATTCTCAGATTCTGTTTAACTTTTGTTAAATATTTATCTTGTTTTACATTATTTGTATAGTTAGTGTTTGCGCCTGATTGTTATTCAAAGGCAAATATTGCTAATTGTTTTGATCAGGCGCTTAGAAACGTCGGTAGTTTGCGCACAAAAACCAGCAGACATTTTTGTAAAACTAATTCATCTAGATTCTAAAATGGACGTCCACAATATATTTCATAATATTATGAGCTTGGTATTGTTTAAATTTATAATAGAACGCCAACGCATTAACATTGTCTCATTGTTTTTTAAAATTATAATCATTGTTTACGTGAAGACATCGTCGTTTTATTTAGCACCAAGCTCCAGTGTCTCGAGTAGACAGTTAGCAACAACATGTCGACTGGTCGTTACGCAGTCGTTTACACATTGGCCAGAACGGCTCACATTGGCCAATGGGACTTCATCTCGAGACATAGATTCACTGTACTCCGTATTCCACAAAGCTTACCACTATAGCGTATTGCTTCAAGGCAGGGTGGGATTAGCACAGCGCCACCCCGGACACTGTCTCACTGGGTAGACACGGACTCCCCAGGGGAGTCAAATTGTCTACTGCAGTGGGGTGGAGGACCAAATTCCTCCGTTCATATTGCATTTTATTGTAACACCTAATGATTTGAAAAGAGTAACCATGGAGTTTCTTGCCGGTTCTTCTCCATGGAATCGACCAACGCGAACTGTGCAACTTTTTCGACGTTTTATCTAGGCCTATGTGAAATAAAATATTTAGATTTTTTTGAATTAATAAATAAATAAAACAATCAGAATCAGAATTATTTATTTGTTAAACATAGGTATAAACATTATAGATCATAAAAATATTGATGCTCTTGCTATGTTCTGACATACAAATTTGAATAGAAAAAGAAAACAAAAGTAAACCATTAAAATTACAAATAAAATGTCAACTGAAATAAAAGATTACAATTATAAAACGTCAATTAAAATAAAAAACACACAAACACTATAAGTCAATAACATAAAAAATAAAATTCCAGTACAATTAAAAATTAACAACCTTTTAACATACATACTATTTTTATTTATTTATTAAATCTCGAATTGCGCTACTTATTTTATCAAGAGCCTGAGCCATAGCCTGATAGCCCTCTACTTGCCGACTGATTGCTTGGGCAATCAAAAGTTCCGCTTGTGCTCGGCGTTCTTCGATGGCTATGAAACGCTCTGTGATGCTAGCCATTTCAGAGCGACGTTGTGACGGAGGTGACCTTCTCAATAGTCTCCGGCGCGCTGCAGATTGTCGCGGAGATAGCTGGTGAGTGCGTCGGCGACCGCGTAATGTCTCTCCATGCACACGCCGAGGAGCTGCAATTAATATATTGAACTTATTATACACACATCAAAAGTGTCTAGGGATCAACATATATTTTTGCAATAACTTTTCTCCTGATTGATATTAATTAAAATTTTCTTTAAGGATTCATCAAATAAAGTGTTTTCGTTTGTCACAGTAACGATAAACCAAGTCACCTTTGCATTAATAAAGAAATTTGCCATTTTCCTAATAAAGGGATTTTTGACATTTGAACCACTAACACAAAAGTTCGAAAAAAAGACTGAAATAACAGTTTTCTTTAAAATTTTATTGGGTAACTTAAACAATTAATAATCCGTGTTTCTACCGCGAACACTAACAACACAAGAACATCGGTTTGGCATACTCAAAATGAGTTCATCCAAATCACGCTGTGGAATGGCCGCCCATGTTCGTTGCAACAACAAAAAAAGGTCTTCTTGCGACTGGATACCCTCCATATTCGGCAGAGCTCTTCTCTGTAGCATATCCCATGCATGCTCAATCGGATTCAAGTCTGGCGACTGAGCAGGCCAGGGCAGGACATTGATGTTAGCTGCGGCGAGAGTCTGTCTTACAACTCTTGCGGTGTGCGGTCGTGCATTATCATGCATTAACTGAAATAAGGGACCGATTTGCACTTGTAGAGGAACGATGACGTCTGATACAATCGTCTCAGCATAAATTTGAGCGTTGAGGTTGCCTCTGATCCAAATCAACTCAGTTCTTCCGCCGATCCAAATACCCGCCCATACCATGATGGTTCCACCACTATAAGGATGGATTTCCTGGCAGGATTTTAATCGCTGTTGGCGTCCAGGGGTTCTCCAGTGTCGTATACGTCTTGTATCCGGTCTCATACCAAAACGAGACTCATCAGAAAAGCACACGAAACGCCATTGTTCTTCTGCCCAATTTCTGTGTTCAAGAGCCCATTGATATCGAATCCTACGATTGTGCATTACTATAGGTGGTACCCGTAGCGGTCTTCGGGAATGAAGGTTCACTTCATGCAAGCGGTTTCTGACTGTTTGGTCGCTAATTAAGTTCCCTGAAGAGTGATGAAGCCTCACGGCTAACATCATGGCGGTTATTGTTGGAGCTCTTCGAGTTAAGATTTGAATGTATCGGTCTTGTCTCCGTGTGGTGCAGCGATACCGTCCTCCATGGCGCTCAGCCACGGTACCAGTGCTTCGGTAACGTGTCCAAAGTCGACTGATAACACTCTGACTTGTATTCAGAGCTATAGCCACAGTACGTTGCCGGGAACCAGCTTCTATCATTCCCACGGCTCTGAGTATTTCTTCCCTGCTTAAATGACGTCGCCGCTCCATAATAACGTTGGTTTTAATCAGTAGTAGGGAAACAGTAGCACTAATAATGTCTTCAATGCGTTGTATGTTTTTATAGGGAAAATATTGACAGCTGATTTTCATCTTTTACTCGAATTTGATTCACAGTTCCTGATTCAAATTATGAAATGCACCAAAAGGGATCCATATAAATTTATAAAATCATAAATTTATTACAAAGCCACATCTCAATCTCAAGAAATCCGCATAAAAATGCTTGATCCCTAGACACTCTGCAGGGCAAAGGCCTCCCCTCTTTCCAATTGTCTCTATCCTATATTTATCTGTGTGTAAAATTTCATCCAAATCCGTTCAGTAGTTTTCGGGTGAAAGCATAACAAACAAACTTACATTCACATTTATAAAATTAGTAGGTTTACTTAATTAGTTATTATTAGTATTAGTGGAGTATTATTAGAGAATGCAACTTACTTTGACTGCCCCTTTCCAAAACATCATTTGGCTGTGATGCAGGTCTTGTTGGCTCAGTAAACGAAACCTGAAAATATATGATAGTTGTTGAATTCTTGTTTCACTGTCTATACAATAGTTTAAATCATAATTTTCCAAAACCATACCCTGTTTTGTTCAGCTGCTGGACTATGAGCATCTGGTGCTGGTTCAATCACTTGCTGTTCAGTTGCTACTGATATTGTAGAACTGTCTTGCACACCATCCCCATGAAAAGCAGCAAGATTAGACTGGAATAGAATGTTTTGTTAGGTTCTTTTAATTATTCGAGATAATATTTAAATTACAGTCCACAGCAATACCATATTTATGTCCAGTATTTAGCATTATAGGATCCTATTTTATTTATTACTTTAACATGTATTGATCAAACATAACATGGGTGTTATGCACTAAAGTCAAGAGGTCACATGAGAGGTATATGCATAGGTAGTACCTCACGCTTAGTGGGAAAAGCCATCAACAAAAGAATAAACAAATCTTATACCCATTGCATTTCATGGCTTGGCTCATGTATAAGAACCTCACTTTGTTCAGCCTGATGCTCATTTGGAGGGATAATATTCTGAAAGTTCATTAATTACACAGAAAAAAAAAACTTACTAGTAAAATGCTGGGAGACTCATCACTTTCCACAGTTCTCACATCAAATGGGTCTTCCTAAATATGTAAAAGTATTGTATTATTTATTCATTTCAATCAGAACAATAAATTTGTAAAGGTTTATAGCCTAGAAAATTACATACCTCAAAAGGATTTATTTCTAAGTTCTGATCTCCACAACCAAAACTTTCTCCTCCCATAATTGTTTGTATTTTTAATTCCACGTCGCTCAGTTCTGGCAAATCTTCTATGCCACCACAAGTGCGCCGCCTCGCAGCTGCAATTAAGCTGGACTTCCTCTTAACTGCTCCTTTTTTGTCCTTCCAGTACTGAAGCACAAGTAAGAATTATATGATTTGATGTATTGAATACATAAACACCTAATTGCTCGGTTTGGTTTAACTTTCTGTTGCAATTTTAAATGCTTTTAAAATTGCAATTTTACCCTTTTTTTTTTTTTTTTTTTTTAAGGATGGGAAATCATCAAATGACCCCCCCCACTCTGGGCGGAGCGGGAGGGAGTGTCAGACTCTTACTGACTAAAAACCATCCATGTTCCTTCCTCGCCTTTTACGTTCCGGGGCCGCGGTATCTCTTTCGAACAGGCCCGCAACCCTGCAATTTTACCCTAGCCTAAAGTTACAGTACATACAGTTAATACTAATTTATTCATCAAGAACATGGCCCATGGGCTGTCACTGTAAAATTATACTATACTGTAGAAGGCTACGTTTTCAATGCAATAGTATACGCATAAATTCACACAATATTTTTATTATAATTACTAACCTTACACCACTGTTCCGATGTTTTCGTACAGCCACTACCATCACTGTTTAGAGCTGTTGTTAGTTCGGACCATGCCTGACGACTGCGAATGCGAGCATTCGCAGTACGAGCATGGCCCATAGCCAACCATGGTTTGCTTTCCAAAAAGCTAACTAGCTTTTCCAGCTGATTTATCGAAGGAGCTGCGTTGCGAGACACTAAAAGATAAATGTTTGGTTACTTAAATGTAGTTCTAGAAACTGTGCTGCATATTTAAACAGAATAGTTACTGTGTACTTACTGATAGGTTTGGAACCAAACTAAAACAAAGAATAAGTAGGACGCCATTGGGTTGGGGTTCAAATTTATTTTTAAAGTCCACTTTAGCCACTTAAAACCACTTCGAACCACTTGGAACTTAAGAATTTCGTATTCTGATAAAAAAAACTCTAATCAAGATAGTGATCTAGTTGTTTGTTTTGAGATACATAACCTACAAAAACACGGCAAACACAGAGTATATAATCACTACGACAGGTAATGTCAAAGATTTGATATTGTTTTATTGCTATAATCAAAAATAATTATTTTCCAAGTTGAAAACCATGGTTGAAAATAATATAATTAATTCAATATTCGTTGCATAATAAATATAACATGTAATAGAAATACGTATTGTGCATTTGTATTAATTTATAATGACGAAATAACTTCAAAATAGGTTGGTCGAGATTTTCTCGATTATACTCTAGATTAAACATAGCAACACTGTCATCGTCTTACTTTTCATCGTTGTCGAGTAGATAGTCGACGAGCCTAAGTACCTTACGGAATACGGATTTTATCATCGTTGTTTTCAAAAGCGATATTTACGATGCCACATCAGTGAGCTCGTCGATGTTAACATCTGTGAAGAGTCTGTTAGTGAATCGCATAGCTGAATTTAATGACATGAAATTTTGCATGTGAATAGTTGAATGAATACACTAATTATTGGCATACATTTTACCATGCAATTCATTTAGAACGTCGTGATATTTGACTGCTTTGTAAACAGTGATCTATTCATGGTAAATTTGTCCTATAACTCTTTAATTATACTAACGGAACATCATTGATACTTGGCAACATGTTGCAGACACTTACAAGGTTAGTGTAAACGTGAAAATCTAGACCCCAAACTGCATACTTTAAGAACTAAGACCTAATAAGCGTATTTAACGTTTATATTTTTATCGTTTAAGCCCTACGTTTTTTTCTAAATCTGTTTTTTAAACAAATATAAACAAATTAAAAACAACGTATGTAAAAATCTACAGTTCTCTATGTAAGCGCTTTATATGAAAACTAGCTAATGGCCAAACGTTCGCGTAGCGGAAACTTCAATTTCTCCGAAGTTTATACATGCACTAGTTTTATTCATACATACACAATTACACACTATTTTTGGACACATCTCTTTTCTTCTAAAGTCTATGGATTAATAAAAGTTCCGCCAGGACAACGTTCGCCCAGCGGAATCAGTTTTTGGTGAATTTCTCCACAACAATTTTTATTTACCATACACAATTATACGACGTCATACACTAAATATCTGCATAATTAAAATCTGTAAATTCAACAACATTCCGCTGCGCGTACGCACACCTTTTTTTTTTTTTTTTTTTAAGGATGGGAAATCATCAAATGACCCCCCCCACTCTGGGCGGAGCGGGAGGGAGTGTCAGACTCTTACTGACTAAAAACCATCCATGTTCCTTCCTCGCCTTTTATGTTCCGGGGCCGCGGTATCTCTTTCGAACAGGCCCGCAACCCCGGCAGGCTTCGGCCCTTGCGGGCCCCTCTCTTTTTGCTGACACTCTTTGAGGCGCGCGTGGAACACGAACGCGCCGTCGACACGGCCTGTCGTCGTCGTTAGACGGCCGGACGGCTAGCTAGCCCATAGCCAACCGTCCACAGGCCCGCATCTACGGTGGCCGGTAGCCACCACGTGGCCCCCGACGCCCGTTGCGTCTCCCGCGGCGGCCGGGAAGAGAGGATCTCTCCCTTTCTCGTTCCGCCACCTCCTTCGCTAGCATAACTGCTTCGCAGAAGGAGGCGACGGCTTCCCATTCCGTCTCGCTCCGGACCATGGATTGAACCAGGGCCAGGGTCGCCGCCGCCGATCGCCGCCACGAGGACACGGCGGAGCTCCGCCCACGCAGGGCAGACTTCCACCGTGTGCTCCACCGTGTCCTCCGGTCGATCCTCGCAGTGGAGACACCCGGGCGATTCCTCCCGCCCGATTCGGTGCAGGTACCTCCCGAAACATCCGTGTCCGGTGAGGACCTGCGTCAGGCGGAAGGTGAGGACGCCGTGGCGCCTCTCCAGCCACTCCTCAAAGAGGGGACTTACCGCCACTATCGTGGCGTGCCCTGCACGGGGTTGCGACAGTCGCTCTCTCCATGTCGCCATGAGATCGCGCCGGAGGTCAGTCCGCTGAGCGGAGTTTCCCCCCGGCGTAGTACCTCCGCGCGCCACTCATGCAGGCGCGCGAGGACTATCGCCTCCAGATCCCACGGCGGCAATCCGGCAAGCAGGCCCGCCGCCTCGCGAGAGATCGTGCGGTACCCACGGACCATCTTTACGGCCACCACTTTTTGGGGCGCGTTCAGATGATGAGCGGCACGCCGCTTCAGGGAACGCGCCCACACTGGGGCCCCGTAGAGGGCCATGGACCGCACGACTCCCGCGTAGAGCCTGCGGCAGGAGGCGTTCGGCCCCCCAAGGTTGGGCAGGAGCCGCCTGAAGGCAGCCCCTGTCCGTTCTAGCCTGGGGGCCAAACGTCGGAAATGCTCCACGAAGTTCCACCGGCTGTCGAGGACGAGTCCTAGGTACTTAAACGTCGACTCGACGCCGATGGATACCCCTCCTACCGTCAGTGTGGATCCCGACGGTGGCGCATTCCGAGGCCCATGAAAGCACATGGCCTCGGACTTGTGCAATGCCACCTCGAGACCCAGTTGCCGGATCCTCTCAACGACTATCGCAACCCCGCGTGTCATATTGTCGGCCGCCGCCTCGTGCGACCTCCCCTGTGCCAGCACCAGGGTGTCGTCTGCGTAGCAGACGACGCTGACACCACTTGGGAGGTCCGCGCGCAGCACCCAGTCGTAGCCGATGTTCCACAGGGGCGGTCCCAGAACCGATCCCTGTGGGACACCGCACGACATCTCTCGCCGGTTCCAATCTCCGCAGCGACTGGGGTAGATGACGGCCCTGTCCGTCAAATAGTCCCCGACCACACGACGGAGGTAGGTCGGCACCCGGTGATACCGGAGTGCCTCCCTGATGCAGCTCCAGGGCAGGGAGTTGAAAGCGTTGGCGATGTCGAGAGACACCGCCAAAACAACCCCGCCCCGGGATATCGCATCCCCCGTCGTGAGGGCTCTCACGCGCATGATGGCGTCCACTGTAGAGCGCCCCTTGCGGAAACCAAACTGGTTCTCCGCAAGATTCGGCCCCATCCCCTCAAGGTGCTCGGCGAGGCGGTTTGCAATGACTCTCTCAAAGAGCTTGCCCACCTCGTCGAGCAACACAATGGGCCGAAATGCGGACGGAGAGTCCGCAGGGCGCCCCGGCTTCTGGATGAGGACCAGTTTCCCCGTCTTCCAACGAAGCGGGAACTGGCCTCTCTCCAAACATGCGCTTAAGAACCCTTTCAGTCGGGGCCCGAGAGCCTCGCGTACGCACACCTTACGCTTCGCTTTATTCAAGGCTACAATGGGGTTCTCATATAACATCTCTTTCGGGGCGCGATTCTCTAATAACTGTTTCGCGAACTATTTAAGGATATTGGCAATACGTCTACGAAAACATAATGTACGTCAGAAAAAATCTGCATCTTTTCGGTAAAAGAGGTGACAGACAATTACAGTACTAGTAATAGGGACTAACTAGTTCAGCCTGGCTTTAGACTCGCTAAAGTAGACTCATCTTTCAAGGGGTACTGTTTGAGATGCTATAATAAAATTCCACAAAGTATTCTTGAACTGAATGAAACGAAATTAAATTAAAACATGCATTAAACGCACACTATGTAAGCAAGCATATTACAAGTTTAGCGATTATATCGCTGATAAAAATGATTGGCTTAATGCTGGTCCTGCTCCACATGGACAGGGGCGCTAATTGATAGCATTAAATGGTATTGTTGGAGCTGCTGAAGATTCAATGTTAGTATTATATAATCGCATAGCCTATATTGTGTGAGTACTATGTACTAGGAAGCTATCATTCACTGGAAACCTACGGCAGTTCTTGACCTGAATGTGCCCTGGCGTTGAGAGTATGTCATGCTCTCTCAAATGTCTCGCTGATGGTGGCGCGTGTGTCGGACCAATTAGTTCCCTTCAAAATGGTTGAGCTGAAAAGTGCTGATCCATGCGTCATGTTCGTGAACGGGCGCTGTCAGTTGTGACTGGTCATCTCTTAGTCGCCATGGGTTATTTGAATTAATTATTTTGTTTTTGAGTTGTATTTTAGTTTTGGTTTGCTATGGACGCTTTTACTGTGCATATCTTGCTACATTGTTCTCACATAATATACGAGTACCATCTCAACATGAATTATGTAACCAAGATTTTGATTCAAAGAGTGTCCATGGAGTTTCTAGCCCGTTCTTTTCCATACAGATCTTCGCTAGGGAATGGGCAACTAGCAACTGTAGCTACTTCAAATGTTCATTTTTGTTTCGACAATTCAAAAGTGCCTGTAACTGGCCTACTTGAAATAAATGCTTTGATTTTAATTTTGGTACGGCACTTCGGGGACAGAAGTCAAAGTATATGCGAGCGAAGCGAGCGCGCGTCATGGAGTCGTACGTAGCAGGATCTAATATACTTGTCGTCAGAAGTGGTTTTAACTAATGTTACAACAGTATTTCCTGGTAGTATCGTTTACCTTTAAAAATCCTACCGTTTCCACCTGGGGTACGGCCAAGGGTCTGCAGTGAAATAAGTGAATTAAGGTTACGTTCAGTACACTTAGTGCACCTGGGCGAATTAAAGCTACTCAGCATTGGGAGAATCGTTCCTCCGGACGCCTGTTGACTCGGCCTCTCCTGTCACTGCCATGCAGACACATTCTGCACTCATCAGTAAACAGGACCAATCGCCATTGCGCAACGCTCTAATTGAGATGCTCTCGAGCAAATTGAAGGCGCGCTTGTCGGTGGCCTGCAGCAGTCAATTTAGGGCCCGTCGCAGGTCTTTTTGGTGTCAAGCTGGCTTCCTTCAAGCGTCATCTCACTGTCCACTCGCTGACAGCCACTTTTCGTACAAGGTGTCGATTGCGCAGCGAGGTTGACACAATGAAGCGGTCGTCTCTCTCTGAAGTGCACCGGTGGCGGCTCGTTCTTGGTCTCCGATTTAAGGCACCAGTCTCTTGGAACCGTCTGTATGCTCGGGATACAGAAGACTGACTGGCTCATGGTATTGATTTGTAATACATACTGTGTATCTATTGTCTTCATTTGGCCAAAAGTTATTGAATGTTTCAATGTCTATTGTCGAGGTTGAAGTGGATGGGCTCAATATAAATGTGTGTACAATTATCCTGTACTGCTGGCAATACTGCAGATAATACTTCTTTATTAATTGTAGATGCTTCTGGTTCTATAATATTAGTTATATCTTCGATTTCGGACAACTTATGACGCTCATTAAGAATATCTACACCACTAGTGCTACATCTTTCTTCCTGTAATAGAAAAAGAACTGTTAAATAAAAATACACAAGTGGCTCCGTGAGCTGTAGACCTCGCGAACTCAAACTCCCTTTCTTGCAATGTCTTTTTTGGGTAAAGGGATACTGAAACTCCATTACTACATTAGCAAAATTATGAATCCTTTGTTAATTTTGATAATATAGATGTTTTATTCCGAACTAGCGGACGTCACGCGGTTTCACACGCGTAATTCCCGTTCCCGTGGGAGTACGGGGATAAAATATATCCTATGTTACTCGTGGATAATGTAGCTTTCGAATGGTGGAAGAATTTTTAAAAACGGTCCAGTAGTTTTTAAGCTTATTCATTACAACCAAACAAACAAAGTTTTCCTCTTTATAATATTAGTGTAGATTATGGCGATTTCCGTTAATATCGGCCTCTAACACCCTAATATCCGCCGCCTGTGACCCTAATATCGGCCTACCTTGTTTATAGTAAAGTAAGGTCAATGAACTACTTAAAAAAATATAACGTTTTATATTTCAACTCAGGTCAAGTACAAATCACTTTTATTAACTCATAAATATCTATCACTGAAGATCCATAAAGATAAAATTTCTGTTCTCTTAATTTCGTAATTATTTTTATTTACTCCTAATAGGTCATTTGTTTTTGGAGTTTCTTTCTTTATTTGTTTTTTAAAAATGTAGTTTAGTTATAACAGAATTTATTTTAATTTTTAACCGACTTCTAAAAAAGGAGGGGGTTCTCAATTCGGATGTTTCTATTTTTTAACCGACTTCTAAAAAAGGAGGAGGTTCTCAATTCGGATGTTTCTATTTTTTTTTTTTATTTTTTTTTTATATTTGTTCGGGCATAACTCCGTCGCTTACCAACCGATTTGGATAATTCTTTTTTTGTTGGAAAGGGTATTCTTTCCAAATGGTCCCATAGCCACCAAATCAGGATCTGATGATGGAATCTTGGCGAAATCGAGGGAACTCTTCAAATTTTATATGAAAACGTGTTGCGATTTTGGTATTTTCTACAACAAGTGAAGCATTTGCGTTTGATAAGAACCATTCTACCATCAGATCTGATGATGAAGCCAAGAGTCACGGAACTCCATAATGAGACAATGTACCATAGTCGTGTTTGGGCTTGTTATAATTGTAACGGTATGCACTTTCTATGTATCAAGCACATGTGAACCACTAAAAAGTGAAAAATAAAAACTTTTTTGCAAAAAATAAAACCGACTTCAAAAAAAAAAAGTGAAAAATAACTTTAGCTTCTGAAGTCGGTGACAAAAAAACTAAAGCAATCAAACAAAGGTCACCGACTTCAGAAGCTAAAGTTATTTTTCACTTTTTTGTTTTTTTTTGAAGAAAAGTTTTTTTACGATTCGGATGTCAGTTCCACCTATTTCAATATAATACACCCACAATGGACTGTATAGGTACTTTAAGTGGAACCATTGGGGCTTATGTCGTATCCAATATTTTTGGTTTTATCTTCTTCAACATCACTAATTAGGTCTTCTTCACAGCCAGCACAAAGAATTCTCTACTTTTCCAAACTTGTCTTGAGAAGCTAAATCAGTGAGGTCAGTTTCGCGATTTCTGTCCTTTAAACAACTCTTCTTTACTACTTTTGTTTCTTTGGCTAGTTTATTTTTTTATTCTCATTTCCAGTTTTCGTCTCTCTCTCCGCTTTATTCTCTTCAATTCTTTTTCTTCTTTCCTCACGTTGTTTGTATCCAATACTAAGGTGGCCGTTTCGAATTTCCTTTATATCGGCCGTAGTTGATAAAACTCGTTTTAAGGCGGCCGATGTTAGGATCTACTCGTAGTTATCAAACTGAGCTGTTGTTTCATTTTTAACCTTATCAATGTAACTGCTAACGTATAAAATAGCTAAACATGTGGTTGAACATTTTTATGAATTTCCCCAATATCGGATAATATAGATCCCTAATCTCGGCCCCGCGATTATTTCATAAAATAGACAAAATAAAATAAAATGTAATACCATAGTTATGTTTAGTTCCCTTCAAATACTTATCCTCGCAATGCGCCCACTCAGGGATTTGACTCGGCAATGATACCAAACGACGCATGTCCGCACCTGCGCGTGCTCTTTTGCCTACTGAACGTTCAAATATTGATGCACCCGCATCAAAATATGGGAGGTTATGCGGAGGGATATAGAGTCACTTTATGCATTAAACTGTCAGCGGCGGTTGTTTTTGGTGGGCGAAATTTTTGCATAATTTTGTCCGCCAAACGCAAACGAAACTGCCGCTGTGCCATCGTGGCTGTCCTTGCCGTCGACGTGGCCATAACGAAAGTGTTATGGATGGACACGTTTAGAAGTCAGCGGAAAAGCTTTTTGTACCATATTGGATTACGGACTCGTTCTATGGGAAACGCCTGTAAAAGCTGGTCCTTTTTGTCGACGCCTCCCATAGCCAAGTTCTAATCCAAGACTACTTTCGGCTTATACCGAAAGTAGCCGTACTTTTCTTTGCCCCCGACCTCTACTTTGTGGTACGTCGAAATGAGCGATACCACATTCGTGTCCTTCCACATAACAATCGTCATGTCCCGTGTCTGGCTAAACTCCACTTCACCTGACCGCATAGCCAACTTATTCTTAGTGCGCAAACTATGCGGCACGAACTCCCGGTTCAGACGCAGGGTGCCCATTACGTCTGTCCTCTAAGCTTTGAGGATGCGCGTTAACAAAGGACTGTTGTAGAAGTTGTCCATTACCAGAGTGTGACCTCTGTTCAGTATTGGATGAACTAGGTGCATGACAGTCCTTGATGTTATGCTATCAGGCTCAGGCTCAGCTTTGCCCGTGTCGATAGTCACGACATTATGCTGTTCATTACGTGCCTTTTTCCCTGTGTAAATGATCATCTGCCAGAGATATCCCGTCCTATCCTGCCTGTCCATGGACCCGAAGACCTCGTGGAGCGCGGGTGGCAAGTTTTCCACAACAAACTCACCAGCGTGCCTCCAGCGGGGTGGTTGAGGGTCCGGGCAATCTTCCTCATCCTCGACATCGCTGCCAGGATTCAGAAGACCCGCAGAGCGTTCCCACTGCAGATCATCATCCAGGCCACTTTCGAAAATCAAGGGTTCTGAAACAAGTAATATGAGTTGATGCAACCAGATTATAATCACAAAAGAGGAATAAACAAATAAAAACCTCGCCTTGCCGAAGAAGTCGAAGGACCTGGAGACGAATACTGCAGTGTGGCACCAGAACGCACTGCAGAGGATGATGTGCTCGGCGACAATGAAACAAACTCAAAGTCCGCAGAGACCGTGAGGTTCTCGTCTACCTCATGGCCTTCACCCACCAATATAACCCCCGTGGACGGGGTAAATATTAGTGGCTGAATTTCTCTGTGAAATAAAAAATATATTAAGTAGGCTTCCTTTAAAGAAGGTTTCAAATTCTTCAATAGAGATTAAGTTTAAACTTACTGCGGGGGAGGGGGCGTGATCTCACGAGGCAGCAGCTCCACGTCCTCAGCAGCCGGCAGCTCCTCCTCAGCAGCCGGCAGCTCCTCCTCAATCCTCGAAGGCCCAGTGTCATCCAGCTCTGTATAGAAAAGTATTAAAATATGTTAGGTTGGAAAAATATTAAAAAGTACTAAAATATGTAGGCAGACAATTTACACACTCGATTTCTGCAGCTCCCACTTTTGCAGGATTCGCGGGGGCGGGACGGCTGGCGTGCCCGGCACTAGAGGGCACGGCACCTCTCTCTCAGGTGACAGTTTTCTACATCTAATTTATTTAAACATTTATGATTGTGTAAAGCATAATTTTTTCTAAATATTTTTCTTACCTTCGGGACTTGGGAGGAGGAGGCAGAGTGTCGGGACAGGCAAATTTGCCGATCTCCCGCTGCCTCCTCGCTGCGTAATATTTGCTCCTCTGTGCCGGGCTGAGCTTTCCCTCCCACTTCTCCTGCGCTGCCTTCTTCTTTAGGGCTCTGTGGTATTCCGGCCCTTTAGGTTCAAAACGTCCACTCTCTCAAAACGTCCACTCTCCCAAAACGTCCACTTCCCAAAATGGTAATTCCCTAAATGTCTATTTCCTATTTCGTCCACTTTCCCAAAACGTCCACCTTCCCAAAACGTCCACTTCCCAAAACGGCAACTCCCAAAACGTCTAGTTCACATGAAAAATAAAAACCAGCCAAGTGTGAGTCGGACTCGTGCACAAAAGTTTCCGTACCATTAGCGCCCTCCACACGTACAGTTCGGACCGCGCATCTTGGACTGCGTTCCAAACCGCAGTTAGATCTGTACAGTTTGGATTGCGGATCAAACTGTTGTGCTAATTACGATTAAAAATGCATTCACGGTTTGGATTGCGGACGGAACTAACATAATCTAGACAAACATTCCGAACTGTGCGTGTAAATTGATTTTCAAGAGTTCAGACTGCAGTTTGGACTGGCACGTGCAACGTTGTAACTTATAAAAGTTTTTTACGCAATAGTAAGAAAAAGCGGCCAAGTGCGAGTCGGACTCGCCCATGAAGGGTTCCGTAGCAGATTGAATGAAAGTTAAATTGCTGTTTTCGATTTACAACGTATTAAAAAAAAACTACTCGCAAAATCTCGTTCAAACCAATTTTCGGTGGAAGTTTACATGGTAATGTACATCATATATTTTTTTTAGTTTTATCATTCTCGTATTTCAGAAGTTACAGGGGGGGGACACTTTTTTCTACTTTGGAGGGGTCTCTCGCTCAAACTACTCAAACTATTCAGTTTAGTAAAAAATGATGTTAGAAACCTCAATATCATTTTTGAAGACCTATCCATAGATACCCCACACGTATGGGTATGATGAAAAAAAAAATTTTGAGTTTCAGTTCAGTTCAAATATGGGGACCCCGAAAATTTATTGTTTTTTTTTTCTATTTTTGTGTGAAAATATTAATGCGGTTCACAGAATACATCTACTTACCAAGTTTCAACAGCATAGTTCTTATTGTTTCGGAAAAAAGTCGCCGTGACATACGGACGGACAGACAGACAGACAGACATGGCGAATCTATAAGGGTTCCGTTTCGCTACGAAACCCTAAAAATGGACGATCGTTTGGAGCGAGGCATGGAACGGTGCGTGATGTGTGAAGGGCGCTAATACTTGATGCGCGCGTAAAACTGAGACATGCGCTCGCGTCGATACGCCAGATCGGACTATTAGACCCGCACATCTACACGTACAGTTCGGAGCGAAGAATGGAATGGCGCGTGCTGTTTCCCGCGATCCAAACTGTACGTGTGGAGGGCGCTATTATCTAAACAACATTAGACAAAACGGCAAAATCGCGTTTGTTGTATGGGAGCCCCCCTTAAATAAATAAATAAATAAAAATACATAAATATCGCTGGACATTAACACACAGCGCCACCTAGTGCCACACTAAGCAAAGCTTGTGTCGTGGACACTAGATTGTTGATATGCTACATAATTATATACTTTTTTGTTTGTAAATACATACTTATTATACATATAAACATCCATGACTCGGAAACAAATATCCATGTTCATCACACAAACATTTGCTCCTACCGGGATTCGAACCCAGGACCCTAAGAACGTAAGGCAGCGTCACTACCACTACGCCATTCGGGTCGTCATCAGTTAAATATTTCTTTTATTCTGTTTTTATTAATTGTTAGCGTTATAGCGGCAACAGAAATACATCATCTGTGATAATTTCAAGTGTCGTGTCTTTGTGATATGCGGTTGTGTCGTGTTGAATTGTCCAGTAAAATGTATTTTATTACAATATTGGCTTTTATGGAGGGTTTTTTTTTATTTAAAAAGGTTTATTTGCTTTCTTTAACATCACCGTTTAATAACTATTATATAAAAACAACACCAATGCAGAAAAAAAACCAAACAAAAACGACTTCTTAAGGTAACAACACTAAATAAATTTGATTCAAGCAAGGATTTATAATTGGCTTTTACACCACCATTAAGCCTTAGAATTAAAATAAAAACATCACCTTTTCGATTTCTTATTATACCTACCTACTAGCATTAAAACATTTTAAATATAAAAAAATCTAAATTAAATTACGACAATATGGAATTAATTATCAAATTATTAAAGAGAAAATAAATCTAATTCTAGAACAGAACATAAATAAAAACGACTTTCTAGGGTCACAATCACAACACTAAAATAAATTTGAGTAAACCAAGCTGCCAAATTTTTTGACCACCATTATGCCTTAGAATCACAATTCAAACTTGAGTCTCACTGAAAGATACCTATTTATGTTTTGTTTTGCTTACACTTTATTAGAAGACGCATGTAATTTATTCTTTTTAAAAAGTTAATCGGAGTGATTTCTTTTTTGTATAGTTTTTTCAGTAACTTTCTGTATTTTTCGTCAAACAAAATGTCTGCATTCCGTCTAGTCTTATTAACTGTCTCGAATAGGCAACGTGTTAGTCTGTTATCCTGATATTTAATTTCTTTCTTAATTTTATACAAAAATAAATAAAAATTAGGGCTTTGTGGTATTCGAGCTCGAAGACGTCGATGCCATCCTTCTATTTGATTTGTTGTTCTATGATTATCTTTATATACACTTATTTTATGGGAAGATATGGCCATCCACTGCTTCTCAAAATACGTTTTAAATTTCTTCATACCTGTATTCATTTGTACATTAGCGAATATGTCTTTCGATGTATTCTGTATATATTCTGGCGGAAGCATGGGCAATATAGTAATAAGTCTGCAAAAATTTCTTTCTAATGCCGTTTTATTTAATTTCATTTGTTTTAATTTGCGCCAGACAGCGCGATTGTAATGATAGAAGCAACCAGTAATTTTAGCCTCTGGGTATACATTCTGGACAGCATTAAATTGAGCTTGCTCATAGTCACATTTAAAATGAAATATGTTTACCCCTAATTTGCTTTTTAATAAATTAAAGAAACGGACGTAAGTAGCTTCTCTTTTGTTGGGCAACAAACCATAGAACACCGGTATAATATTGCTGCAATTTTTGTTGGAATCATCAACGTCCAGATGTACACTGTAAATCTGATAAAATGGTGCCGGACAACACCGGAAAGTACCGTCACCGTAATAAGATCCAAGTTTGTCATTTTTAACGAATTTTCTTGCAATTCGAGAAGCAAATATTAAAATTTTTTCATCAATTCCATCTTCGCAAACCAGGAAATCGTTTTGAATTGTTTTTGGAATTGTAACTTCTCCTAAACTTTTAAAAACTAGTTTCTTAACATCAAGGAACTTTTTTCTTTCACGATACAAAGTACTTTTAAGTGAAAAAAAAGACGGTATCCAATTTCTGTACTCTTCTTCCTCTTCAGACCAAATTGTTTCCCGTATGTTATGTACATTATTTTCATAAATTTGCTGGACTGGTTCTAAATTCTCGCACACGTCTTTCTTACATTTATGAATTAACTTCAGTACCTCATTTCGGTGACTATTTGATGCGCAGGTGTGTTTCGTGTCTCTCAAAATGTTGGTACGGCCACTATTCAATGTTATGGTTGCAGAGCACGATATACGGTTATCACATCTCCATAATGATGTCTCGTTTTTATTGCGTTTTGCCAAATAATAGCGATAGCCATCCAACAACAAACAGTCGTTACCTTTTTGAGTTTTAATTATTGATATATTCATTTTTAAACTCAATTTGATTTTTACGCACCTTACAAACCAGACAATGATGAAAATTTAGGATTTTAGAAAATAATTTAATTTATAAATAGTCAATTTTATGAAGCAAATAATATTCTAATGACAATGACGGGAAAGCCACTGTCGCCTGTCACCAACAAAACAGTTTGTAACAGTTGCAGTTTACCACCAAGGAACCAGTAACACTGAGTGAAAACCTTCTTTGCAAAAAATAAAACCGACTTCAAAAAACACGAAAAATGTGAAAATTACTTTATCTTTAGAAGTCGTTGTTTGATTTATTTAGCTTTTTTGTGACCGACTTCTGAAGCTACAAAAAAGGTTTTTATTTTTCACTTTTTAGTGAGTCACATTTGCTTACCCCTTCACAGCGTACCGGCGTGATGTTGTGTGGTTTAAAGGAATATTTTATAGGCGAAACGGATATTGCTTGCTCCTACAATTGAAGAGTTCCGTTACTTTGTCATGGATACCATCATCAGAACCCAACTCTCATCACACACTACCCTTGAAGTACGAGTACATCCTTTCCAATGCAACCGCCTCTTTTTGGAAGTCGGTTGAAAATAAAAAACAACACTGCCACGGTAATAGGGGTAATCCCCAATAAATGGAACTTAAGGCACCCAACTGTCGAAATCTGGGTGTGTTGTACACATCTGCGTACCCCGTCAGAGCATACAGGCGTGATGTTACGTCATGATAGTTTTTAAACATCCAAACAATAAACATCCAGGCATTGCAGCAATCACTGCAGATTTGTAACTCTTTTTGGAAGTCGGTTGGAAAAGAAACCTATGAGGAAAGTGGACGCTTTGAGAGCTGACGTAATGGGAAGTGGACTTTTTGGGAATTGTAGATTTGTGGTCGTTTTAGGAAAGTGGACGAAATAGGAAATAGACATTTAGGGAATTACCATTTTGGGAAGTGGACGTTTTGGGAGAGTGGACGTTTTGAGAGAGTGGACGTTTTGAACCTAAAGGATTCCGGCGAGTACCTTGAAAATAAAAAATTAAACGATTAAAAATAACGCCTTCAAATAATTATCAAATTTCAAATAAATGTTTTCTTACACAAGTGAGGTTCCAGCCAGTTGTGAGGGTCCCGCTTGCGTATCGCCGGAAATATCAAACCACCTAGAAGTAGAAAAATATTGAATGAAGAAAAAACATAATTATGTGATTAAATTTCAAATTAATGTTTACATACGGCGTCGGTTCCGCCTCTGCAGCAGCAGCTACTGCGGGAGGCGGAACCACAGCAAAAAGCCTAGAAGAAGAAAAACATTTAATGAAAAAAAAAAACACATAATTCAAATTAATGTTTTTACATACGTCGTCGGCTCATCTGCTCTCTCCAATAAAACGGACTCACTGTAAAAGATAACATTTTGGTAAGGATCTAAAATAAGTAATCGAATATAATAAATACATAAAAAACAGAAAAAAGCACAAACGTTTCGCTGATCTCCAGGGAGAGTCGGCTACTGCGTGCGCTTCCGGAAGCCTCACGCGTGCCGCGTGGACGCCCGCGTCCACGCCGCCCACTACCTCCACCACCATTAGCTTTAGCATCCATTTCTAAATTGAAAGCAAAGTAAGCAAAAAAAAAGAAAAAAAAATCTTCAAAAACCTTTCCAACATCTTCAAAACAAACAAACAAACATAATTCAAAATAAGAAATTAATAAAAAACAACAAAACAAAGAAAAAACGACTAATGTCCGTTACGAAATTACTCCGGGTGTGTTCCTAGCTTTACGGTGGCGGCTTGACATCTTGACAGTTCATTGAATTTAGGTTTTTCGCCGAACCGTTGAACAAAAACTATAATCTCATCATAATTTTGTATATTTCGTATATGTTTTGCTTGGAAACTATTATCGAGTAACTATTCAATGCGATAGTTGTTACTTTTTACACAGAATTGGTCAAAATTATCAATAACACTACGAAAGCAAAAGTCCGTTGCGACTTACACGCACCGAAAATTTTCAAAATCAAAGCATTTATTTCAAGTACGAGGGGGCGTTTTTATATTCGCGGAATGGGGGATAAGGGGTGGAAATAAAAAAACATTATTTTTCCTTTTCGATATGACGAATACATTTTTTAGATCTTTTAATTAATTTATTTTAAACCCTCATAAAAAAATGATTGCTCTTTGTTTGCAAAATACGCCGAAACTACCTCCTTGACTTCATCATCGGTGGTAATTTTTTTTACCCCGCAGCTCTTTTTTCATTTTTGGAAACAGGTAATAATCACTGGGGGCCAGGTCTGGGCTGTAGGGTGGGTGATCCAAAATATCGAAGCCCACCTTATGCAGGGCAGCCAACGCAACGCGGCAATTGTGAACGGGCGCGTTGTCGTGCAAAAGCAACACACCTTTGCTCAATTTTCCCCGTCTGTTCTCCTTAATGGCTTCTTTAAGTCGCTCTAATATTGAAGCGTAGTATTCTCCGGTAATAGAAACACCTTTATCTTTACAATCGATTAATAATATTCCTTCAGAGTCCCAAAAGACCGTTGCCATGAGTCAAAATCAAAATCAAAATATTTTATTTCACACTAGCGGACGTTACGCGGTTTCACCCGCGTAGTTCCCGTTCTCGTGGGACTACGGGGATAAAATATAGTCTATGTTACTCAGGGTGAATGTAGCTTTCCAATGGTGAAAGAATTTTTGAAATCGGCACAGTAGTTTTTGAGTTTATTCATTACAACCAAACAAACAAAGTTTTCCTCTTTATAATATTAATGTAGATAGGCCTGGATGGGCACTTATAAAACGTCGAAAAAGGTGCACGGTTCGCGTTGGTCGATTCCATGGAGAAGAACCGGCAAGAAACTCCATGGTTACTCTTTTCAAATCATTTGGTATTACAATATTATTGTTTCATTACAGCATTAGTACTAAAGTATGGGGGGACAGCGTAGGCCCGACAATAGGTCGTTGCTTGCTATACAAAAAATGTAAAACAAGAGGAATATTTAACAAAAGTTAAACAGCATCCGGGAGTTTCCCAGCTGACTGTGACACTTTAAACTTCTTAGGGGGTGCTGCGCCCTTTTTATGCCACTGCATGGAGTCTTGTTTCGGTCATAATGATGATTTCTCAGGTTCATAATGATGAACCCAACCCAAGTTTCGTCTCCAGTAACAATTCGACTCAATACGTCATCCTTGTCTTCATTACACAGGTCCAAAAATGCACGTGAACACTCACCGCGCTGTCGTTTTTGCGGCGGTGTGAGCATTCTTGGCACCCATCTTGCACTGACTTTAGTCATGCCAAGATGATCATGAAGAATTTTAAAAATAGTTGTATCGGATACTCCAACCATTTCTGCGAGTTGTTTCTTCTTTAGTCTAGCATCTTCCAATACAATTAACAATAATTTGATTTAAGAGTGTCCATGGAGTTTCTTGCCTGTTCTTCTCCATAGAGATCTACGTTAGGGAATGGGCAACTACAGTACTTTCACAGTTTTTATGTCTTGTGACTGGGACTGTAGCTACATTTAATTTTCATCTTTGTTTCGACAATTCAAAAGTGCCTGTTATTGGCCTACGAGGGTGCGTTTTTAAGTTCGCGGAATGAAAGGGTTAGGTTTGGTGTCAGTCTTGATGCCCTCCAGCCTGAGGCAACGGAGGACCCGTCCCAAGCTGTGAGTGCTCAGAACTTCATCATCCATCAAAACCATGATTCACAAGTAGTACAGCCTGAGATAAGTCATTTTGTATCACCTGATTGTAATGATTGTCATCATTCAGTTATGTTTTCTGAATGTGTTGGTAATATGTAAAAAAGGAAGATATCACCGACTGTGTTTCTGAGTTGTATGGTATTTTCATTTATTTATTTATTTATTCATGTACACACAAAATACATAAAAGGACAATATATTAACATAGAAGAGCACAAAGGTACTGCTTATTTCAAAAGAAATTTCTTCCAGCAGACCTGCGAGAGGAAAGTCTGATAAGAAATGTAGACACAGTGTGTAGAAAAGTCAAACAAGAAAATTTAAACTAAAACTTAAAACGAAACTATGACTATTTAATAGAAACATAGCATACAAATACATACACATATTATTAAAAAACAAAATAAACTACTATTGTAAATATTTACCTATAACATACATACATATATATGTAGAATATTACTGTATAGAAGAGAGGTAATGCTCTTTGACTTGTTTTTCATGTTTCAGACACTTTATACTTATGAAAAAATATAGTATTTAGACACTATAGGTACTTACATTTTATACTATCATTCATACTCATTCATTATCCTTGCATATTTTTATACATCTACGTCGCGCTTTGGCAGTAGTTATTTTAGCTTGAGTTAAATTCGATCTAGAACGATGTTTTAACATTGATTTAGCTGAAATAAAAATATATAATTTCTCAATATTTACTTTGTTGACATTACGTCAATTGTCAAGCTGTCAGTTACTTTTCCTCTACTTTTAATTTTCTTACTGGTCTAGGCCTATGATGATTTCTTTTGATTTATATAATTTAATTTAATTTTATTAATATATTAGCTCAAATAATGTATTTTAGAAATAATTACGATTGTTTACTAAATAACAGTATCTTATCTTACTTTTATAAAATTAATTAGCACGCTCTCAGAATTCTTCCAGGAAGTTTTTACTGAATAATAATGGCCGTTTTAAATACAGGCAACTCACATTTTTGATTTTTAAGTCAAATAATTCTAGAGAGAATTATAGAATTATAATAAAACAACTGATGTGGAAAAACTGTTGATTTTTGGGTATAAAAGGGGATTTCCTGACACATTCGGGCAGTCTACAACGGGATCTCATATGAGTAATACTATATTGACAGTCTGAAAGTCAATGAGTTCACCCTCTAAAGGTGAACAAAGAAGAAGCTGAACGCCGGTCTTCAGAGCTGGACCCTGCAGTCTACCTTGCCTGTCCACTGACGCGCCCCAAGCCCTGAAGCCGTACGAAGAAACTGATAACCGGTCTACAGAGCTGGACCCTGCAGTCTACCTTGCCAGTCCAGTGACACGCCCCAGGCCCTGAAGCCGTACGAAGAAGCTGAACGCCGGTCTCCAGAGCTGGACCCTGCAAATTACCTTGCCTGTCCACTGACGCGCCCCAAGCCCTAAAGCCGACGCGGGAGCTGATCGTCAGTCTACAGAGCTGGACCCTGCCAAAACCTAGCCACGTATTGTAAATCTTCCTACATTTACCAAATTCTGAGCAGCATATTTTGTTAGGTCCGTGTTTTATATTTAAGTTACTTATAAGTGTTACCTTTTTTTTTTGGGATAAGTAACACGACAGTTGCTAAAGTTAAGTTGTAATAAAATCGTATTGTGTGCTTTTCCATATTTTGAAAATTTAAGTAGTAGGAAAAACGATTATTTACATATGTTGAATAAACATGTACACTTTTTAGTAGGTCACTATAGTGACAGGCTTATGTATCTGGATACCAACACTATAGTTGGTAATCTTAAGTCATCACGGGGTAAGGTGTATCTACCTATTGGATGTAGACACAAAATAGCTCGGCTATTAGCTTATAGTATTCACACAGACATAAATAGTATATCTAAGTTTAGTTATATTATTAACACTGCGACAGTCAGTAATTCTATTAATGTACAGGTGACTGGCACAAATGTATATAGCACTAGTGCTATAAATATTTACACACATTTTACTGGGGAGGATCCATCTATCACCATGGAAAATTCTCAATTAGGGTTTTGATAGGGTCCTGTTGTCTGAGGATGGCACGGGTGTCTCCGGCCTCACTCCAAATTTTAATGTGAATTTAAACTAGAAAGTGAGACAACAGAAGGTACCATTAACAATATTTTTGTTAATCCTATCAACAGCAAGGTGGGCATTTCCGTAGAAATTCGTCCCGGTTACAAAATGGAGAAATGTGGAAAAAAAAAATTAAATAGTTTTTTTATAATCTTAAAATGATTTGATATTCATTAAAGATTACTGTAATACTCGTAAAACAACAAAAGAATAACCATCTTCTGAGAAAATATGATTTGTTTGGGACAAGGTAGTGCTTCTGATTTCCATTTTGTAACTTTTTTTGCATTAAAATAAAATGTTACATATTTAATTATTAGGGGGAAAAGTTTTTTTATTGCATAGTAAACGCTACTTTCTTATAAAAAAAGATATTCTGTAACTACTAAATGCGCCAGTTTTTTTGTGATTTAGTAAAAACATGTCCACTTTGTTACTTTTGGAAATTAAGCTTTCTTATTTTCTATTTCCCACAGTGTCGAAAATAGTTAACAAGTTGAGAATATTTTTAAATTTAAAGTTGTAACCCACTTTATCAAAAACTAAACGAATAATGACCTGGTGCCCTGTAGAAACTGGAAATTAAATTAAATTTCATAATTTTAATAATGGGACAGTTACAAAACTGAATGCTGGAGTTACAAAATGGAAACGTAAAGCTTAATTCACATAGTTAATAAAAATTAAAAATGTTAATAGGTTCAGATGATTTTTCATAAAACGAAAATGAAACTAGGAAACCTTAGTTTAATCAGCCTTTAATTACAGTTTGTCCAAATAAACAGTTATTTTTTAATTTTTTCCGGTATCTCCTCTGTTTTTCAGCATTTGTAATGGGCATTTTAACTTACATAAAGCTATAGTATGAATAAATGAACTGTACTCGTAGTATATCGAATGTAAATGAAACAAATGCATTCAAAAAACTTCCATAATATAAGAGCCGTAACATACGAGTAGGTAACACTTGAGGTGTTGTTAAAGATTGCACAAAATAATAATAATCGCTTGCCAAGCATTGAAGAAATTATATTACAATATATAATTATTTTAGCAAAAACCCTCATTCAGCCAGCCCCAAGAAAAGCATGAGATTAGTGGTATTTCATTAGCTAGTAACTTTGAACCAACTTTTAAATTAATGTATTAATATAACAAGTTAGTCATGATTAAGTGCATAAAAAGGGCAAATAAAAAAAATGGACCATCACAACAAAAATATTATCACATAAAAATTGCACACATCATGCTTTTTCGCTTATGTACTCGCCTTTACATTTCCATTTTGTAACTTTGACAATCCACATATATGTAACTAAACAAAATGGAAGTAACGTTTTCATGTTTTTCATTTTAAAATTGCGTGTAGTTAAACATTAGAACAATTAATGCTGTAAGTAATTCAATCAATCATTTTTACTATGATTTTATTATCATTTACAATAACAAGGTGAACAAAAACAAAAACTGATCAGCAGAAATTCCTATAACAAAGTGGATGAATTATACGTAGATGGTAACGCTTTGCAAATTTTGACACGAATAATTTTGACAGCACCTGGTTGCCTACCCAACAAAATGACGGAATCGATGAATAATGTTGCCAAGAAAATAATGTGCTAAGATTTGGCAGTTTATTTTTTACTCAAGTGCAGGAAATACGGTTACAAAGTGTAATTTTCCACTATGTGCAAAATCGTGGGACATAATTAAAATAGTAAAATATAATATTTTTTGTATAGAAGTGGCTGTAATTTATGTTTTATTTTAAAAGCTTTCATTAATTTGAACATTTTAAAATATTTTTTACCTACATGCTTACTTGTATATCATCAATAATCTAACTTAAAGAGTGTCACGACACTGTGGGACACCTTAAAACTGGGGGGGTTCCAAACATATTTTCGTTTTAATTTAACAATAAGTATCGTAAAATCGCAAATTCTTGCTGTTATTTACTGAGTTTAAATATTATACTATCGTAATAAATAGTGAATTAAAATAATACGCCTTCGGTCTCCTAATGAATTATGAATAAAGTCACGGGACAACGCAAAATGCGAGTGGATAAATTTCTACGGAAATGCCCAGGTATCTTCTTGCACTCAATTAGTTAGTAAAAAAGGTCCTCAGCAGAACACCTTAAAATTATTCCACCAAAATATCCAAGACATTTGAAAAGAAGACAAAGAGTATTTGCCCTAAATTTATATTTAGTGATTGGGCAACTAGAGGTATCAGAAAAAGTAGGGAAAGGCTCTAATCAGGAAGTAGCTCAAGAATTTGTTAATTTTTTTACCGATATACCAATAAAAGCTACGGAGGCTCTTAATTCCTCACCTGAAGCCTCAAATGGCTTATAAAAGGCGAATGTGTCTGGCTGCCAGGCTGAATTTAAACACATTAACCCCATGACAGTTATTAAAGCTTTCCGGCAAAATAAAATCAAACTGACTGAAGATTTATGGGGAATGTCTATCAAAGTTTGTACATCTATACTTGAGACCATAGCCCCGTACTTAGCTTTAATTTTTAATTTGTGTAGACCAAGGAGTTTTCCCTGATTTAATGAAATACAGTAAAGTCATACCTCTTTTCAAATCCGGGGACAGTAAAGATGCCAATAATTATAGACCTGTATCCGTGTTACCAGTTTTTAGCAAGGTTTTTGAAAAAGTAATGCTTAATCAAATGCTCTATCATTTTAACACCAACAGAATCTTCCATGATCAACAGTATGGTTTCACCAAGGGACGTTGTACAACTGACGCCGGTGTAACCCTATTAAAGCACATATTTGCAGCGTGCGAAGAGTCCCAAGACGCAATAGGAATTTTCTGTGACCTCTCCAAAGCTTTTGATTGCGTAAATCACGACACATTACTTTTGAAACTGGAGCATTACGGACTGGGTAATTTTGCACTTAGCCTGCTAAAATCTTATTTGAGCGATAGCAAACGACATATTCAAATAAATGGTGTTAATTCACAGGGTTTGAAAGTAAAAATGGGGGTTCCGCAAGGCTCAATATTGGTTTCTTTCCTTTTTCTAGTCTATATAAATGATCTACCCTATTTGTTGAAACACCTACTCGTATCTCCAAATATGGTGTTGTTTGCTGATGACACTTCTCTAATTTTTAAGATAAATAGACGGGCCAAAAATCTAGATGACGTGAATGATGCCCTAACTTCAGGTCTAAAATTGGTTCACAGCAAACAATTTGGTATTAAATGAAAAAAAAAAAACGAAATGCAAAAGATTTTCATTACCGAATGTTAAAAGTAGTGATGATGAGATAATATTGAATAAAGAGAAACTCTAATTCGTAGATAAAACGGTTTTCCTGGGGCTTACGCTTGAATCAAGGCTACAATGGGGTTCTCATTTAACATCCCTTGCGGGGCGCTTAAGTTTAGCAGCATAAATGCCATTAGAAAAATCCGTCAATTCACTGATGTAGATACCGCTAGACTGGTATGTTTTTGTTACTTCCATAGTATAATGTCTTACGGTATTTTGCTATGCGACGGGCTGCTGATATTGAGTCTATATTTATTCTGCAGAAAAGAGCCATCAGAACCATATACAATCTTCGTAGGCGCGATTCTCTAAGGGAGCTATTTAAGGATATTGGCATCATGACGGTTCATTGCCAATACATCTACGAAAACATAATTTACGTCAGAAAAAATCTGCATCTCTTCGGTAAAAGAGGCGACAGACACAATTACAGTACTTGAAATAGGGACCAACTAGTTCACCACAGTTGTTAGTTTCTAGCTTTAGACTCGCTAAAGTAGACTCATCTTTCATGGGGTACTGTTTGAGATGCTATAATAAAATTCCACAAAGTATTCTTGAACTGAATGAGACGAAATTTAAAAATACATTTAACGCACACTATGTAAGCAAGCATATTACAAGTTGAGCGATTATATCGCTGATAAAAATGCTTGGCTCAATGCTAGTCCTGCTCCACAAGGACAGGGGCGCAAAACTTAATAGCATTAAATGGTATTGTTGGAGCTGCTGAAGATTGTACAACTATCTTTGCATATAATATATGTACATTTGAATAAAGATACTAAGCAGACCATCATTTTACAAAACAAGACAACAAAAAAAGCAATTTTCAACATCAGAACACTAGTATTAGCTTGAATCTTTATTAGTTGCCTTCCAGGTCCAACAAGAGCAATAAGTATCAGGAAGGAACAAAACATAATGTTACATCATTCATGTTGAGATGGTAAATTATGTGAGAACAATGTAGCAAGACGTGCACGATAAAAGTGTCCATAGTAAAAACAAAAATATTTTTTTCAAATAAGCCATGGCAACTAATACTATATATGTACATTTGAATAAAGATACTAAGCAGACCATCATTTTACAAAACAAGACAACAAAAAAAGCAATTTTCAACATCAGAACACTAGTATTAGCTTGAATCTTTATTAGTTGCCTTCCAGGTCCAACAAGAGCAATAAGTATCAGGAAGGAACAAAACATAATGTTACATCATTCATGTTGAGATGGTAAATTATGTGAGAACAATGTAGCAAGACGTGCACGATAAAAGTGTCCATAGTAAAAACAAAAATATTTTTTTCAAATAAGCCATGGCAACTAATACTATATATGTACATTTGAATAAAGATACTAAGCAGACCATCATTTTACAAAACAAGACAACAAAAAAAGCAATTTTCAACATCAGAACACTAGTATTAGCTTGAATCTTTATTAGTTGCCTTCCAGGTCCAACAAGAGCAATAAGTATCAGGAAGGAACAAAACATAATGTTACATCATTCATGTTGAGATGGTAAATTATGTGAGAACAATGTAGCAAGACGTGCACGATAAAAGTGTCCATAGTAAAAACAAAAATTTTTTTTTTCAAATAAGCCATGGCAACTAAGAGATCAGTTACAACTGACAGCGCCAGTTCGCGAACATGACGCATGGATCAGCACTATTCAGCTCAACCATTTTGAAGGGAGCTAAGTGGTCCGACACACGCGCCATCATCAGCGAGACATTTGAGTGAGCATGACATACTCTCAACCGCCAGGGCACATTCATGTCAAAAACTAAAGTAGGTTTCCAGTGAATGATAGCTTTCTAGTACATAGTACTTACACAATATGGGCTATGCGATTATATAATACTAACATTGAATCTATACAATGCAAAGATAGTTGTACAATCTTCAGCAGCTCCAACAATACCATTTAATGCTATTAAGTTTTGCGCCCCTGTCCTTGTGGAGCAGGACTAGCATTGAGCCAAGCATTTTTATCAGCGATATAATCGCTCAACTTGTAATATGCTTGCTTACATAGTGTGCGTTAAATGTATTTTTAAATTTCGTCTCATTCAGTTCAAGAATACTTTGTGGAATTTTATTATAGCATCTCAAACAGTACCCCATGAAAGATGAGTCTACTTTAGCGAGTCTAAAGCTAGAAACTAACAACTGTGGTGAACTAGTTGGTCCCTATTTCAAGTACTGTAATTGTGTCTGTCGCCTCTTTTACCGAAGAGATGCAGATTTTTTCTGACGTAAATTATGTTTTCGTAGATGTATTGGCAATGAACCGTCATGATGCCAATATCCTTAAATAGCTCCCTTAGAGAATCGCGCCTACGAAGATTGTATATGGTTCTGATGGCTCTTTTCTGCAGAATAAATATAGACTCAATATCAGCAGCCCGTCCCATAGCAAAATACCGTAAGACATTATACTATGGAAGTAACAAAAACATACCAGTCTAGCGGTATCTACATCAGTGAATTGACGGATTTTTCTAATGGCATTTATGCTGCTAAACTTAAGCGCCCCGCAAGGGATGTTAAATGAGAACCCCATTGTAGCCTTGATTCAAGCGTAAGCCCCAGGAAAACCGTTTTATCTACGAATTAGAGTTTCTCTTTATTCAATATTATCTCATCATCACTACTTTTAACATTCGGTAATGAAAATCTTTTGCATTTCGTTTTTTTTTTTTTCATTTAATACCAAATTGTTTGCTGTGAACCAATTTTAGACCTGAAGTTAGGGCATCATTCACGTCATCTAGATTTTTGGCCCGTCTATTTATCTTAAAAATTAGAGAAGTGTCATCAGCAAACAACACCATATTTGGAGATACGAGTAGGTGTTTCAACAAATAGGGTAGATCATTTATATAGACTAGAAAAAGGAAAGAAACCAATATTGAGCCTTGCGGAACCCCCATTTTTACTTTCAAACCCTGTGAATTAACACCATTTATTTGAATATGTCGTTTGCTATCGCTCAAATAAGATTTTAGCAGGCTAAGTGCAAAATTACCCAGTCCGTAATGCTCCAGTTTCAAAAGTAATGTGTCGTGATTTACGCAATCAAAAGCTTTGGAGAGGTCACAGAAAATTCCTATTGCGTCTTGGGACTCTTCGCACGCTGCAAATATGTGCTTTAATAGGGTTACACCGGCGTCAGTTGTACAACGTCCCTTGGTGAAACCATACTGTTGATCATGGAAGATTCTGTTGGTGTTAAAATGATAGAGCATTTGATTAAGCATTACTTTTTCAAAAACCTTGCTAAAAACTGGTAACACGGATACAGGTCTATAATTATTGGCATCTTTACTGTCCCCGGATTTGAAAAGAGGTATGACTTTACTGTATTTCATTAAATCAGGGAAAACTCCTTGGTCTACACAAATTAAAAATTAAAGCTAAGTACGGGGCTATGGTCTCAAGTATAGATGTACAAACTTTGATAGACATTCCCCATAAATCTTCAGTCAGTTTGATTTTATTTTGCCGGAAAGCTTTAATAACTGTCATGGGGTTAATGTGTTTAAATTCAGCCTGGCAGCCAGACACATTCGCCTTTTATAAGCCATTTGAGGCTTCAGGTGAGGAATTAAGAGCCTCCGTAGCTTTTATTGGTATATCGGTAAAAAAATTAACAAATTCTTGAGCTACTTCCTGATTAGAGCCTTTCCCTACTTTTTCTGATACCTCTAGTTGCCCAATCACTAAATATAAATTTAGGGCAAATACTCTTTGTCTTCTTTTCAAATGTCTTGGATATTTTGGTGGAATAATTTTAAGGTGTTCTGCTGAGGACCTTTTTTACTAACTAATTGAGTGCAAGAAGATACCTTGCTGTTGATAGGATTAACAAAAATATTGTTAATGGTACCTTCTGTTGTCTCACTTTCTAGTTTAAATTCACATTAAAATTTGGAGTGAGGCCGGAGACACCCGTGCCATCCTCAGACAACAGGACCCTATCAAAACCCTAATTGAGAATTTTCCATGGTGACAGATGGATCCTCCCCAGTAAAATGTGTGTAAATATTTATAGCACTAGTGCTATATACATTTGTGCCAGTCACCTGTACATTAATAGAATTACTGACTGTCGCAGTGTTAATAATATAACTAAACTTAGATATACTATTTATGTCTGTGTGAATACTATAAGCTAATAGCCGAGCTATTTTGTGTCTACATCCAATAGGTAGATACACCTTACCCCGTGATGACTTAAGATTACCAACTATAGTGTTGGTATCCAGATACATAAGCCTGTCACTATAGTGACCTACTAAAAAGTGTACATGTTTATTCAACATATGTAAATAATCGTTTTTCCTACTACTTAAATTTTCAAAATATGGAAAAGCACACAATACGATTTTATTACAACTTAACTTTAGCAACTGTCGTGTTACTTATCCCAAAAAAAAAAGGTAACACTTATAAGTAACTTAAATATAAAACACGGACCTAACAAAATATGCTGCTCAGAATTTGGTAAATGTAGGAAGATTTACAATACGTGGCTAGGTTTTGGCAGGGTCCAGCTCTGTAGACTGACGATCAGCTCCCGCGTCGGCTTTAGGGCTTGGGGCGCGTCAGTGGACAGGCAAGGTAATTTGCAGGGTCCAGCTCTGGAGACCGGCGTTCAGCTTCTTCGTACGGCTTCAGGGCCTGGGGCGTGTCACTGGACTGGCAAGGTAGACTGCAGGGTCCAGCTCTGTAGACCGGTTATCAGTTTCTTCGTACGGCTTCAGGGCTTGGGGCGCGTCAGTGGACAGGCAAGGTAGACTGCAGGGTCCAGCTCTGAAGACCGGCGTTCAGCTTCTTCTTTGTTCACCTTTAGAGGGTGAACTCATTGACTTTCAGACTGTCAATATAGTATTACTCATATGAGATCCCGTTGTAGACTGCCCGAATGTGTCAGGAAATCCCCTTTTATACCCAAAAATCAACAGTTTTTCCACATCAGTTGTTTTATTATAATTCTATAATTCTCTCTAGAATTATTTGACTTAAAAATCAAAAATGTGAGTTGCCTGTATTTAAAACGGCCATTATTATTCAGTAAAAACTTCCTGGAAGAATTCTGAGAGCGTGCTAATTAATTTTATAAAAGTAAGATAAGATACTGTTATTTAGTAAACAATCGTAATTATTTCTAAAATACATTATTTGAGCTAATATATTAATAAAATTAAATTAAATTATATAAATCAAAAGAAATCATCATAGGCCTAGAACCAGTAAGAAAATTAAAAGTAGAGGAAAAGTAACTGACAGCTTGACAATTGACGTAATGTCAACAAAGTAAATATTGAGAAATTATATATTTTTATTTCAGCTAAATCAATGTTAAAACATCGTTCTAGATCGAATTTAACTCAAGCTAAAATAACTACTGCCAAAGCGCGACGTAGATGTATAAAAATATGCAAGGATAATGAATGAGTATGAATGATAGTATAAAATGTAAGTACCTATAGTGTCTAAATACTATATTTTTTCATAAGTATAAAGTGTCTGAAACATGAAAAACAAGTCAAAGAGCATTACCTCTCTTCTATACAGTAATATTCTACATATATATGTATGTATGTTATAGGTAAATATTTACAATAGTAGTTTATTTTGTTTTTTAATAATATGTGTATGTATTTGTATGCTATGTTTCTATTAAATAGTCATAGTTTCGTTTTAAGTTTTAGTTTAAATTTTCTTGTTTGACTTTTCTACACACTGTGTCTACATTTCTTATCAGACTTTCCTCTCGCAGGTCTGCTGGAAGAAATTTCTTTTGAAATAAGCAGTACCTTTGTGCTCTTCTATGTTAATATATTGTCCTTTTATGTATTTTGTGTGTACATGAATAAATAAATAAATAAATGAAAATACCATACAACTCAGAAACACAGTCGGTGATATCTTCCTTTTTTACATATTACCAACACATTCAGAAAACATAACTGAATGATGACAATCATTACAATCAGGTGATACAAAATGACTTATCTCAGGCTGTACTACTTGTGAATCATGGTTTTGATGGATGATGAAGTTCTGAGCACTCACAGCTTGGGACGGGTCCTCCGTTGCCTCAGGCTGGAGGGCATCAAGACTGGGTTCACTCCGACAAGTACAATGAGTGTTGCTGAGAGTCAGCAAGTCTACTTTGTCAACCAACTCATTTGTGACAAGAATATTATACATATTATATTTATTATTGTAAAGATTTTAGTGACTCATCAGTGCCTCAATTTCAGATTGTAAGCGCTGAGTGTCTATTTCAGATCATAAATATTTGTACTGTCTTCTAACTTAATTTGATAGTTATTTAATCTATTAACAAGAGAAACACGTTCTTTCCTTAATTGAATATTTTTGGAAAAGTGCTTTTGTTGTTTCTTGTGGTTATTAATTTTTTTAATGATTTTATTCAATCTTACATATTTCTTAATTTTATTTTACTTACTGTATAGTATGAATTATGTTTCAGTAAGGAGTCCTCTGTAAGGTCGTATTGTTATGAGGGAATGAAGGTTACTATTTGTATTTACTAGTTCATTGTACAAATGATTAGTTTCCATAATCTTAGTACGATCCTGTTCCTTTTTAAAAAAAGTTTAACATTAGCATGGACTACTTCCTCTTCTACGTCCCTAATTTTACACAAAGCCTTCTCATATAAGTTGCTGTAGCTGTGGAACCCGTCCGTCACCCAGGATAACTTGAATGTTGTCAATGAGCGGGATCACCTAACGGTATCCCGCTCATTGACAAAATTCAAGTTATCCTGATGAAGGTCTACTAGCTCCCGTTTTAAGCTGGAGTTTTTGTTGTTAATATTAATGATCTCCTCCTCACTGTCTTCTCTCTCCTGCAATAGCTGTTGGCATTGGAGTTTTGAGTCCTTTAGTTCTTGGAGGGGCCGTTCTCAATTTTAGCTCCATATCCTGAGCAGTAGCCTTACGGGTCATCACCGGCATGGTTTCCGGATTGGTTTCTGAAAATTGGAAATAAAGAAACGGTGAGAACTAATAGGATAGATTTATTAAGAAAATTTAAAGATGAAAGGGAGAAAAACAGGGGAAAAAAATGCTGTATTAGCTTAACAGCAGTACAAGTACGTTGAATTCGATAGGACTCGATAAGATAAATTTGACAGTAATCTACACTAATATTATAAAGAGGAAAACTTTGTTTGTTTGTTTGTTTGGTTGTAATGAATAGGCTTAAAAACTACTGGACCGTTTTTAAAAATTCTTCCACCATTCGAAAGCTACATTATCCACGAGTAACATAGGATATAGGTATTTTATCCCCGTACTCCCACGGGAACGGGAATTACGCGTGTGAAACCGCGTGACGTCCGCTAGTTCTCGATAAAATGAGTTTTTGACTCCATAAAAACTAATTTTATCGAGAATAACTGTCAAATTTATCTTATCGAGTCCTATCAATTCCTACGTACTTGTACTGCAGGATTGATATTAGCCGACTGAATTATCAATTTAATTGCATTAATGAGAAGTTTACTATCTTATGATTTTACTTTTTCCTAACGTGGGTAGATTGTTTAGATTATAAAACTTATGATATTTAAATATGACTATATAATTTAATTGTAACAAAATTTTTATGATTATATTAAAAAGATTGATGTAAGTACACAAAGAATAAATCGTTACAAGTTTTACTTTTTACGAAATTACATTTGTCCACAAAACAATTTAGAACCAACACTGGGTTTTAAATTAGCAAATATAACTATTTTAGAATTGGAGTGGACATGTTATATACTTAAAGGAACGATAGTGTGCATAGGTAATAAGGACATATTATGTGTGAAGTAGGGTTTGTAGTAAATGTTTTTGTCTGGGCAAGTGTTTTCGTCCTCGATTTTGCTTCCACGAATTGTCAAGCAATATGAGACATAAACGTAGCCGGTGTGTGTGCGGGATGTTGCTCAGAGCTCTGAGCAGTGTTTAAGTGATGTTTAGTATGTAAATAATACACCAATAATAGGTAAATTAAAACTGCATACTCCCCCGGTTCGAAGAATTCAAATCCACAGTCCACTATTTGACACCTGGTACTTGATTTATCGAATTATCGATTGTTGCGAGTTATCACTTATCACTATATAAACAGGTCACAAACACTACGTGTGTCACTTTATACATTGATTCTACTATACGGAATAGATTTAAAACAAACTAAACAAAAAAAAACAATTATTTTAAAAATCGATGGTGAAAACAAATTTTGTAAGGGACATTGTCCCTCAGAAATTGAAATATACTTACCTCTGGGTAAAACCCCGTTGCACACACATTACCTATATTGTAATTAACCAATAAATCAGTAATTTACTCAAAAATACTCACCCGTTAGCAAAATATTTTTTTTTTTCTGTGAGAACAATTCTGCGTGGCGCCGCGAATTCACAGACTGACTTTGACAATTATTTTCTTAACCACAGACACATTTTTGACGGCCTGTGTTGCAAGTTTTTAAGGCGGATATTCTATATCATTCAAATAAAATAGAGAAAACCGATCCAAAACACAGAGGTTTAAGGGAATAAGCAAAAATATGACGACACAAATATGATCTTCTGTAGCCAGATTTTCAGGAACTTCCTTCAGAGCTCTTCTTTGCAGCATATCCCACGCATGCTCAATGGGATTTAGATCTGGCGATTGAGCAGGCCAGTCTAAGGCTCTAACATTATGTGTATGTAACCAAGCTGCTACCGTTCTCGCCGTGTGTGCCCGGGCATTGTCGTGCATGAGATGATGCTTTCATGCAGTCGCCTTCTTACAGTTTGGACTCACAAGCACTTAGTGTTCCACTCGCAGCCTTTGGACCATTTGAGTCGCCGTTGCATTTGGTTGTGCTCGCGCAGTAATTTGCAAAAATCGGTCTTGTCTGGGGGTAGTGATGCGACTTGGCCCCCGGTGCCTCTCCGCTACTTCACCTGTGGCACGACAATTGAGTCGCCGTTGCATTTGGTTGAGCTCGCGCAGTAATTTATAAAAATCGGTCTTGTCTGGGGGTAGTGATACGACTTGGCCCCCGGTGCCTCTCCGCTACGTCACCTGTGGCACGATAGCGTGTCCACAATCTTGAAATTACATTTTGATGGGTCCCTATGGCCTCAGCAACATTACACTTAACAGATCCAGCTTCCAGCATTCCCACAGCTCGTAACATCTCCGCCCTCGTCAAATGTCGGCGTTGCGTGGCTACAATACCTCAATTTAAACTTTATCTTTCGTTTAAAAATGAAAAGAAAAACTAAACGTAGTTCGTATTGTTTTCTAAATTTCGCACAAATGAAAATTCCCTCTCCTATACATCAAGACATTTTTATGCCACCGAAACAAAAGAATGGGTCATTCCCGTTCGTCCACACCCCGTCGTCCACACTGCGGACGACTGGGAATGTTGCGTTCTGTTCGTCTACACTGTGGACGAACAGAACGCATTATTCCCAGTCGTCCACACCCCGTCATCTTACGTCTAGTATAAGAGTGTTGTAAAAATGGTTATGTTTAAATTATTGTAAATTAAGTTAATCTGTGGTACAAATTGCTCTGTTGTTGCCCTTAATAATTGTAAAATAAGATGATCTGTGATGAAAAACACTGTTGAATTTAAACACTACTTAGTACATATTATGTTGTTATTAAAGAGGTTATATACTTTAAAAATGTTTATATAATGCCAAAAAAAATATTAGATACAATATTGCCTTTTAATTATTGTAAATTATGTTGATCTGTGATGAAAACTAGAATTGTTGTTAATTATTTTAACATTGATGATTTTAAATAAAAAAAAACTTAATAGTTATTAAATTAATTAAACCGTTAAATCATTTATTTAATTTAAATTTTTTTTACACTGACTCTTAAACTAGACATGAAACGAGGTGCGGGTTCCCGATCATCTTATTTTACAATAATTAAGGGCAACAACAGAGCAATTTGTATCACAGTTCAACTTAATTTACAATAATTTAAACAAAACCATTTTTACAACACTCTTATACTAGACGTAAGATGACGGGGTGTGGACGACTGGGAATAATGCGTTCTGTTCGTCCACAGTGTAGACGAACAGAACGCAACATTCCCAGTCGTCCGCAGTGTGGACGACGGGGTGTGGACGAACGGGAATGACCCAAAAGAATTTTCAAAAATTTGAATTTGGAATTAGTCTGAGATAAATTACAAACATCGGTGTATAAAAGATTCCAATGCGGCCAGTACTTTTCGAGTTATATAATTGAGTATGAAATATCCCTAGACCGTGTTGATGTGTGTAGGTAGACATCAGTCTGGAGACTGCCAAAGCTGCAGCCCTCTCCTGCCACTGACCTAGTAACAAATATACGACTTACCAGTCGATGCCCATTGGTGGTTTCAGGCACGGTCATTCGTTGACCATTGTGGCTTAAGTTTTATTGCTGTTACAAAGGGTGTAAAACACCTCTTAACGAAGCCGAAAGGCACTTGTTCTCCCCATCATTGCGATACTTTTTTTGTTCTTCACCATACCTGGGAACCTTCTAGTTACGGAGATATGGGGGGGCAAAATTACAACATAATGACAAGTTTTTTTTCAAATACATTTTTTTTGTAAGATTTTCTTTTTGAACGCACTTAAAACATTGTGCTGATGGATGGATTGAATAGTACGGGGGTCGTGGAGGTGCCACGACGAGTTTTACCCCAAAACACGATTTATTACCTCAAAAAATAAAGTGGTTTCCCAGCAATAATTTTTGCGTAAAGTTACTTAGTTTGATGTACAGAATGCTTGGTTAACGGCTTTCTGATGAGGTGTTTTACACCCTGTATGGATAAGCAACAGTTTATGTTATGCCAAACAAAACATAAGATAATTGAAGAAAAAATTACATGCACTTTCCCTATTACGTGAGTCCCAATGGACACGCATGCATCCACACATAATTACATAGCGTTTAGACAATAAAGAGTGGTATGACCCAGAAAACGGAGTGACTCTACTAGGGACATCGTGGAAAGAACAAAAGGTATACTGGAAGTCTGTCATGTAAGTCTGTGATAAGTCAAGGAAAGAAAAACCTACATACATAGCGTTTAGACAATAAACAGTGGTATGACCCAGAAAACGGTGTGATTCTACTAGCGACTTTGTGGAAAGTACAAAAGGTATACTGGAAGTGTCGTAAGTCAAGGAAAGAAAAAAAAAGCTCAAAATGGAGAAGACTAGAGAGAACTATGGTAAAGCGCGAAACAAGGCTCTATGCAAAGTGGAACACCACTGTCATGTACATGATCGTAGTTTGTGAGTATGGATATATGTATAGACAGTTAAGGGTACTTGTTTCTCTTGTTGACATATACAACATTATTTTTTGTTTATACTAAACCCGAAAAGGGGTAATGACCGAGGAGTACAATGACCCCTTTTCGGGTTTAGTGTAAACAAAAAATAACCCTGTATAAGATGAATTAAGTTGGGGGTAGGTTTGCATCTACACATTGTGTCAGGCTACCTAGCTGAATAAACATGCAGTTACCTAATTTCGTGTTTTAATGATATTTTTGGACATAATATCGGCGACGACGGAGTAAAATAAGTGAAAATGGATCGTAAATGTGTGAAGTTTAGTGAGTTCAACCCACATATGGCACCTTTTTCTTTCCAACATGTATGGTTCCAGCATTTGATATTTACGATCATCGCCCCTATTAAAGTCCAAAATGACTATGCTTGAATTGAGCTTCACGATAAAGTCTTGGCTCCATCCGGTCTTGTTGAACGCCATGGTAGGATGAGATAGTGCAAATTTTGCGCTTCTTATTCTGATATGCCATGACAACGATATCGCCAGCATGACGAGCGACTATCTGACCGTCTTTCAGACGGCACTGCGATATGAGTGGAGGGGCATTGCTACGGTTGACGCGCAATGTACCTACACAATCGGTTTTATGTGCCTTCAGAAATCGGGCCGGACAAGGTCTATTAAACCAATTGTCTAAGAATAGAGTATACCCTTTGTTGAGGAGAGGATGTATAAGCTTTAGGACAGTCGCCGTGCTTTTCAGCAGCGTCGACGGGTAAGTGGGATCGTAGGTAGTTCCAGTACCGAGGTGCACAAAGAAAGACCAAAGGTAGCCAGTGGATGACTCGCACAGTTCGAAGGTTTTATCTCCGAATTTGGCTGCCTTGGTCTTGATGTACTGGCGGAATATGAGGTTACCTTTCCACTAAGTCAGTGATTCATCAATACAAATATTCTGGGATGAGACGTAGGCTTCCTGGAAGCGTGAATTTAAATGATCTAAAATGGGGCCAAAAGAAAAACGTCTGTCGGAGTCTGTCGGAATTATCAGTCGCTCTGTTACTGTTGTCATTGAAATGAAGAGCGCGGCAGAGGTTAAAGTATCTGTTAAGGGAGAACATCTTCCAAAAAATGTTCGTTTGCAGGAGTGGGTTATTTGTAAAACAGGATTTCGTGGTGGGCCATTTTGATGATTCCGAGCATCATCCAGAAGGAAAATAGGACCAAAAGTTCGTGAATATTTGTGCCATACCACTCCCGGACAAAACTAGCGGATGAACCAGCTATCCCCTGAGCATCACGGTTTGTCTCGGTCACTAAAGATGCCGTCATCCCAGTACTGCTTAAACGCCCCATGCGGTTGTTTCGATGCGACTGCAGGCCCCGTTTGTTCAGGCAGAAATTGCGCCCTCCCACCTGAATAGACACGCGTGGATGACCACTCAAATCGCGACGAAATCCCTGTCCCAACAAAAAGAGCCTCGTCCTGACCTACATCAGCATCGAAAAACTGGTCGTCTGCATTCTGGTCATGCGCTTCATTTTCAGGCCTTTGCCTCCTCACTCTCGCAACTACCCGCACTATCGCTGCCTCCCTTGCTCTCCTCACCACTTTCATCACACTCGCTCTCCGATCTTCTGGCACGTCCTCATTACTCAAATAAACCTCCACCAGACTGTCACCCTTTCTCCATTGGGACTCACCTTCCCGTCCTGCTGGCCCCCTCGCCCGGCCGCTTCGGCGTGGTCCGCGCACGCGTTGACCTCCTCGGCCACGCACTCGACTCCTAACGCTCTACCACTTGCGGAGAGTAGACCTGATGCTCGTCGGCCAGATGGTATGTGTCTTCGTCCTCTTGGACGATGACAACATATTCAACCATAAAAATAAACAAAAATTTGTAAATGCAATCATAATTCTTGATGGAAATGTAAAACGAGAAAAAGTAAAAGTATTACTCACCCATAATCACGAGTCGCATCAGCCTCATCATCCGCACCAGGCGTAGGCGACCGAAGAGCACGTGACGGGCTCAGCCTATGAAATGAAAGGTTTTCGTTATATAAATAATTATAATGACTCAAAAACATTTCAAAATGACTTTTATTACTTACGATTGCATCGCACGCGGCGGCTTGATCCCACTGGAGGACTGGCCGTAGGGGAAGGGCTGGCATCAGCAGCAGGTGACGGACTGGGCAAATCGAATTAAAGGTTTTTGTTATTAAAAATACTATTGACTATCAAATATTATTTGGGTGAAACTTACATGATCAGCGGCGCGCTCGCAGGACTTGAGGGGCGTAGTGGGAGCTACTCTCCCACGGCCGTGTACAGTCCGAGGAGAGTCGGTGCCGAGCCGGTATACTAAAATTTCAAAGCCCAACACCTCACACAAAATAACAACAATATAAACAATAAAAAAAACAATCAGGCTTCACATCACCATACAGACAAACAAACCTAAACTCAACAACAGACACTTCTGTCATCATATATAATATCTGTAAATAACTATGATAAATTGCCAGAAGATAACAAAATCTAATTGTAATAACTGACAAAACACCTATTTTGCATCAAAACAATACAATGTCAAGTCTATCTCATTCATCATCGTGCAGTCCGAGGATAGTCGGTGCCGAGCTACACTCGAGAGCAATGAATCCGGGTCACTTAAAGAATGTTAAAAATCTCGGAAACTAAAAATGATAGGTTAATGCAATAAATTGTATTTAATAGACTATTTAATACTCCTACTATGTAATACTCCTTAAATGAAAGTAAAAAAAATATGAGTCACCATACATTTTATTAACACAAAATTACATAAAGAAAAAAACTGCTGATCTCTCCTTAAAACAAAAATAGGAAACATTAAATTTTTGAACTTTATTACGATTTTCTTGAATTTTAATACTTCGTATTGCCTCCTCGTGCTTCCATTACTGCGTTTACGCGGTTTGGCATGCTGTACACCAAGTTCCTTTTACGATTTTGGGGAACATTCTCCCATTCCTCTGTGAGAGCAATTTTGAGCTCACGAAGCGTGATTGGGGGAGGGTTTCGTTGTTTTACGCATCTGCCTAGCTCGTCCCAAGCATGCTCGATCGGGTTGATATCCGGGCTGCGCGCTGGCCACTCCATACGAGTAATGTTCATCTCTTGAAGGTAGTCATTCACAATCCTACCTGTATGAGGTCGGGCATTGTCATGCATAAATATAGCATCCTCACCTAAATTGACCATAAATGGACCAACGTGATCATTGAGGATTTCTTCCACATATCTTACGCTAGTTAAAAAGCCGTTTTCTATGATCACCAGCTCTGTGCGACTTTCAGAAGAAATTCCGGCCCACACAAGTACAGACCCACCACCGTAGGCTACTTTTTCTTCGATGCATGCTTGCTTGAATCTTTCCCCTGGTCTTCGATACACTCTGTGTCTTCCATCGTGCTTGTAGAGCATAAATTTTTAATCGTCGGAGAACATAACGTTTGACCAATCTTCAATACTCCAATTTACGTGGCTCTGGGCATATCTTAGTCTTGAAATACGATGTCCACGCTCCAGTTTAGGGCCGTTTGCAGGTCTAAGGGGTTTTAAGTTAGATTCAGCAAGCCGACGTCTTACTGTCCATGCACTTGGGTTACTTCCTCCGAGGCGTCGAAACTGATTTGTGAGTTCAGTTCCTGTGAGAAAGCGATTTCGAAGCATGGTGTTCACCAAGTATCGGTCTTCTCGTGCTGTGGTACACCTGGTTCTGCCCGTTCCTGGTCTGCGTAGGTTAGAACCAGTTTCTTCGTAACGTCGGAGAACTTTGTACTGTTGACAGCGACACACCGACAGTCCTGGCTGTATCGCGCTGACTCCGGCCGGTTTCCAGCATTGTAAGTATTCTGGTGCATTCTTCAGGCGTAAGCGACATAATTTCAGCTTGAATAATGAATATAGAGCACTATCAACATGGTTCATGTACCCACATATATGACAGATTACAAACAAAAGCAAAACCAAATGCTGTAATTTCGTAGTTCCATCTTCGAAAGTGGCCCTTTTTCAAATTTGATTTTTTATGATATAACTTTACAATAACTAAGAAGTTTTAATACCTTCATTTAAGGAGTATTACATTGTCTATTAAATACAATTTATTGCATTAACCTAGCATTTTTAGTTTCCGAGATTTTTAGGATTCTTTAAGTGACCCGGATTCATTGCTCTCGAGTGTAGTTTACTGAAAATTCAAAACCCAACACCTCATACAAAATAACAACAATATACATGCAGACAAAACACATGCTACATACAAACCTGAACTCGACAACGGATACTTCTGCAATTATTTGTAAGTGTAATAACTGACAAAATACAATGTCAAGTCTGTCTCAATGTCTCACTGATTTGTCTCTTTACAGCAGATTCAGTAATATAATCAAGACGGTGAAAATATTTACCTCATAAGCCGGTTCCTCCAATTCATCGAGGAATTCCGGCTCACCGTATGCCTCCAACTCGTCCAACTCATCCTCAGACAAGTCCACCTCTAGATACTTCCGTCTAACGCCCTCATCCTCCGAGTCGCTCTCGCGGAGCAGCTCCTCGAAATCGCAGGGCACCTCCTCGAAATCGCAGGGCACCTCGCCACCTCCGACGTTCCAAGACATTTCAAAAAAATTAATAATTTGTTTTTTTTGTTCCTGAACCCATACTGTTCCACTGTTGGGCAAAGGCCTCCCAGAAATATTTTACTTCTTTTGTCGATATGACCTACGGCCTAGTGGTCGTTGCGGACATGTTTGAATTTGGCAGTTATGTAATACGTTAACAACATGAGAAAACATCGAAATATGAGAAATCATAGAATAAATACGCCAGGAATATATGAAATTATGAATTATCATAAGTTTTTACGATTTTTACGACCTTACAAAGATACTAATTCATTGAGAATTAACAGAATTCATAACCAACAAAAACGACGCCGTCGAATATTTTGTTTGTTCAAAAGAGTAGTTTTATGGTCTTGTTTCAAACAAACAATTAGATACACACTTGCATTAGATACTAAGTAATTATAATACATCCACTTTTTTCTTTCTTTAAAAACAATTACGCCGAATTGGTCTGACGGTTAACATTGACCTTCGTTAGAAAATACTCGAAATATAAATATATCTGCAAATAAATGCCTCGAATACATGAAATAATGAATTATCACTATTTTATACGTTGCTACTAATGTTTCCTAGACAATATTTACATTATAAATGAGTCAAATTCATATTTTCAATTGTTCATTCAATGGCGACTGACGAAATCGAAATTAGGAATTTGTCTGCTAAAAAATAATTTTGGGACATTTTTTCAAGCAAATTATTATCAAAAAATTTGCAATAGGCACTTCCAATATAATAAACACTTACTTTTCAAGGTTTCACAAAAGATATCACACACAAAAAACAGTAAATATCACGCCCGACGATATATCATCATATCCTGTTTTCCGCTAGCTTCTCGCCGTTTCACAGTTTTACGTATAAAACAACATGCACTAAAAAAACATTACGTGACTTCGGCAAAAAACAACGCATGCATATATCATTTACGAGTATAATGACGTATTCAAGACTTGTACAAAAATCTAGCTTGTTGGGAATTCATGCTAAACTCGCACTTTTTTTCGTGTTTTCGTCTGGAATTAATATATCTAAAATAACCATTGCATTTTTCCATCGGTGTTCAATTGCAGTTGGTTTTTCACGTCTTGCTGCTGGCTAGGAGGTGGCGACACGGAAAAGAAAAAAAATTATACGGACTGACGGGACTAAAGTTATTTCACTTAAATTTCCCTAATAGTCATTCCATCTTTCAATCGGTCTTTTTCAATTACAGTGAGTTTTCACTTCATGCTGCAGTAGGGATGGGCAAGCGAAAAAAATATATCGATATTTTTTAGTGTCGATGAATAAAATAAAATAAGCCTTTATTGCCGTTAAATTATTTGACTAAACATTACATCAAAATTAAAACAATACAGGTGAGAAAAACTAACTAAAACTATTAATTAACTTAAACAATAGAGGTGAGAAAAACTAACTAAAACTATTAATTAACTTAAACCGATTGGCGAGAATATGTTTTTAGTTTAAGTTAATTAATAGTTTTAGTTAATTAATCTCCCCTCTTAACGGCTTGTCTTTCGACATAGGCCTCCTCTAAGGATTTCCACTCATTTCTGTCCTTTGCTGTACGAGTCCATTTTGGGCCAGCTACTTGTTTCAAATCATCTTCCCATCTTTTTGGCTGCCTTCCTCTACTTCTTCTGCTTTCTCTAGGGTACCATTCCGTTATTAATCTAGTCCATTTCTCTTTCTTTTCTCTCAACATATGTCCTGTCCAACGCCATTTCAGTTTTCTGCATACTGATTGCACTTTTCTAAATTTTGTCTTTGCTTTGATCTTTTTTAATTGTATTTTATCCCTTCTTCTTACCCCCAGTACACTTCTCTCTATCCCATTCTGACATATATTTAATTTATTTTGTTGTTGTTCAGTCAAGGCCCAAGTTTGGCATCCGTATGTAAGACATGGCAGTATGCAAGCATTGAAGACTTTTCGTTTCTCTGTCATAGGCATTTCTTTATTTTTCATTATTTCACTCAACGACCAGAATCTCTTCCAAGTGTTTGCTACTCTTCTTTCTATTTCTTTCTGCATGCTCTCCACCGGCGAAACTAACTGTCCTAAATAAATGTATTCGCTTACATATTCTAGCTGCTGGTTATTAACTGTAATAGCATTTTCTTGTGAGGAATTGCTCATCACTTTGGTCTTTGTTAAATTCATTGTGAGCCCTGCATTTGCACTTTCGTCTGCTAATTGTTGTAGCATTTTCTACAAGGTTAATGGGCATGGGTCGATGAATATCGAGTGAAAAAAATCGATATATCGTCAATTTTCGTATGATTATTCATACACATTCCCAAATCATTCAAACTTAGTAAAAAAGAATAAAAGAAAACAGTATTTTTATTGATGCTTGACCCTTAATAATTATATACAGTGTCCCAGGTAGCATTTTCACGTCATTATGTCGTCCGTTTCCGGTACTGCTCGACGTAAAAGACGTTATGTCTTGACGTCGGGGGGTCCCATCAGATGACGTCAATGTGTCACTGCCTCAAGACGTAGTTTACAGACGTTGGAGTGACGTCATGTACTGAATTCATAGGGACGTTACTAGGCCGTACATATTAGGGCAGCCACCGACGCACTTAGGAGTATTTGTACTTAAAACCTGGCCAATATTATTTAGTAACATTTGTGACGTGGAAACTACGAGTATTAAATAAATGTATTAAGATGGTTTTCAAACGTTTATTATAATAAAACAAAAAAATAATCATCTAAATCGTTTATTATAATTAAAAAAAATTAATCATTGTAATGAGATTCAATGTTTTCATCTGATGTGTTGTGTTCTTCGTCACTACTTTCTAGTGATGCATTTTCGGCGTCAGGGAGCAATGGACTTAGTCTATTCTTGAAATTCCCAATGGAATCTAAAAATAAAAAGAGTATTTACTATAAATAATCTTGATTTAAATTAATTCTCTATTATGTTTGAATGTGTGTTAAACAAAATGTCGGAACAAAGCGGAATATTGAAAGTCTAAACTTTATTTAAAATAATCGATCATTACTCGGAAATGCTCGGAACATATACAAAACCCTTTGTTTTTTATTTTTGGAAAAAAAGAGATTATTTTAGTATCCATTGCGAAATTAAAAAAGAAACATTTGTGTCTTTATCTTATATGAAATGATATTATTTATGTTGTTACATACCTTGTACTTCCATATTATTCGAACTGTTTATCCCACCAATTATCAACAAAACGACTAAAACAGCAAATGTTAGGAGCACGAAAAATTGTGTTATCGAGAAAACAATGGACCGCACTGGACGACGACTGAGTTCTGACTACGTGTGTGCATCGCGATGAAGGGGTAGGGGCGCGGGGGTGCGGTACTTTATGAACAGGTTATTTGGCTATCGGAAAGTAATGGTCGCATTGAGTTTGGCCAAACTTTGAATATCCGACTTATGGCCAGTTTTTTTATGCCAATACTCGTATGTGCGACGTTGGATTGACGTCATTTACTGAATTCATAGGGACGTTACTAGGACGAGGTCAGGACCTACGGGGCTGCATATTATGGGCTGCCGTGGTGACGATATCAACAGTGTGTTTTGTAGAAGCAAGCGATTTTCACTTTTATTAAGGCGGGTATTAGTAAAAACGCCCAGAACACACTTACTGCTGATATCGTAAACATGGCAATATGCTCCCCGGAGGTAGCATGGGTGAGAGTCCATCTTATCTACGTACCCTGAATATTATAGTCTCAAGGAATTTTATGGATGAAACTAAAAAAAAACACCATGTAAGTAGTATAATCTATATTTATGAAGCATTAAAAAACACGAACACAATAGGCCATAACAATAATAATATAGGGACCATGTTATTTTAACCAAACAAGTAGTAAATTTACATTTTTAAATCAAACATACATGTCGAATCACTTTAGTTACCGATATTAACGACCTGTATTTGATAGGTACCTACGCCCCCGATTATATCCTGTATTCATTAAAGCAAGTTACATATCTACATTTCAAAAAAAATTCTACCACAATCATAATCATGAAGCATTGGAATGCTTAATGTATAGCCGTTACTGTGGACAACCACACATTTGGTTAAAATGTCATTAACAGGCATCAATTTAAAATGTGAATAATTTTTACTAACATAATATCAATAGCTACTGAATTAAAAGGGTACTCAAAGAACGGCTGATAGTTTGCAAACTCCTTTCCATATATGAATAAAGTGTGATTTTTAAGGATGTTTTGTATCTTAAACACCTTATCCTTAGTAAGACAATAACAATCCGCTTCACGAGATTCTGCTACTTGTAACGTATATTTTTTATATGTTAGTTTTTTATAGCATTCATAAACATTTTCCTCAGGTAGGGGTCCCTACCTGAGAAAAATGTTTTGTTCCAGAATAAAACTGGTCAGAAACGGTTATTTTCGATGAGAAGCTGTATAAATTTGAAGATTCCATTTCTTTCAATCTTCTTACAATTTGTTGTAATGGCTTATTAGGCGATCGTACTAATTTCCTTACACTCTTTAAATGATTTTCAAATGGGAATGCTAAATATTCATCTAGTGTACCAAATAGGCGTACATCATCGCATAAATGACTTAACATGTGAACATTATATACCAAAAACCAGAACAGAATACCAGCGCTGTGACGTTTTTTTTTAATGTTACAGCACCATGCTGAGATAGGAGCCTTTTGGCCTCGTACAGGACGAGTTTCATTCTTTTAATTTTTAAATAAATATTTGTTTTTTTTTTCTGTGTAATTTTTATAAGTACTGTTAATTTTGATGTGTTTGTCCTGTGTGGGCTAATAAATGCTTTTTCTTTCTTTATTTCTTTCTTTCTTTCAAAAAATGTAATCCATAAACCGATTTTGAATGATTTATAAAAATCACAAGTAATTCCTGGGCCAAACCTATACCCAATTCTCTGATATGTTTGTTTGAACATAAAATCGTAATAGCTGAATGAAAACGTGTTTTTTAATGTTAAACTTACCCACTATACAGTCTCGCAGGCGCAGTTGGCAGAATGGCTTTTTTGGATTTCTTCCCATAGAAGTTACACACAAAATTTCATTATCCGAGGCACTTTGCTGGAAATATCCCTGCCTCTACAAGTTATCATGTGTGAAACCTGTAACAAACAATTAATGCATTGTTATTTGTAAATGTATTGTTATTTGTAAAATAGCAAATTAATAAATGAGTGAAAATGGGGGCTCAAAAAAGCTAACGGTCACGGTCAATAAATATCCCGGTCGACATTGGGTCTTATTGAAACTAACCTTGACTGTCAAATGAGTTTTGTTTAGTTTTGCATTGTAAGCGAATATGGACGGACGCGGATGGGTTTCAGTTTCGTAACTCAGTGTCAACGCGAGTGTGTTAACACTGAATTACGAAATTACGATTTGTTTTGCCTGAAGATTTTCCAGAAACAGAGATTTCGCTGAGAAAGTGTTGCAGAATGTCCTCTCAATGCGGAGGGCAAGGTTATAGTAGATATGGTTGTAAAAAATGGTTGGAAGTCTGATAAATGTAGATGTCGCCAAGCCAAAAAGGCAAAGGCTTGTGGCTAAATAATATCAGCCGCTCGGGTCGATCTTTAGGTTAAGCCGTGCTTGTCTAGGTTGGTCTGTGGCCACCCTTACATACCGAGTTTCCTCCGTGCTTCAGAAAGTAAGTTAATCTGTTGGTCCCGACTGTCATTTGTCCATCTTTGACAGTCGTTCCAGGTAGTCAGTGGCCCCAAAAGTCTGACACCAGTTTTACCAAGTCGTATCGCTTTCCCAGTATTAACTGTCTTGTGGAGGTCAGATAGGCAATCGGCGGTAAAATACTGGTATTATTCTACATCCGGTTAGGCTGGAAGCCGACCCCAACATAGTTGGGAAAAGGTTAGGTAGATTATGATGATGAGTAGGATAAGTAGGATATACATATATGGTAGGGTAATAATAAGTCATTTCTATAAAATAAATAGCTGACCCACGCAACTTCGTCTGCGTCAAAAGTACTACCTACCTACTACTACCTACCTACCATTTTTCCTGAATTTTCTTTGCTCTAAACCTCACGGAGCCCGAGACCTTTCCAACGAATGCAAAACCGTGGAAATCCGGTTCGTGCGTTCTGAAGTTATAGCGTCAGGAAGGAAAACCCGACTTATTTTTATATAGTAGATATAAGACATGTTGTACATTTTTTGATTTTTTTAATATGACTTCTTAATGTAGAAGTCCCTAATGATTAATCCAAATAATGAGTCTGATTATTTAAACATAGTTAAATATTTAGTTTATTAAAGTTAAATGACATGAACAATAAAAGAATAGTAATTACATAAATGTTTATAATCTATTATTCTGCCCAAAAGGTGATGGACAATATGTATAATGCCCGGTCAATTTGATTATTTGAATAATTCTTATCAAATTGCACTCTTATACTGGCCATTTTTCATAATCACCGGGCATTATAATTCATCACTTGGTCCATAACATATGCACTGATGATTACACCTTCGGCTTCCTTATCGCGCCCGCCTGTTGCTCGCGCCTTCGGGTGTAACCATCAGCATCGCACTTATTATCAAAAGGTACTATTTACTTTAATAATTCAGCTCTAAACATGATAGTACTAAGTCTAGGACATAATGCTACTTTTCTACAAGCCATCCTGGGCGGGAAAAGAGATGATGTGGCGTTTCTTACTCTTAAACTAAATGGCTGAATGGATCGTAGTGCACTTTGGCTAGGAGATAGATTCTGGGGAAAGACAAAAAAAACAAGTAGGTACCTACTACGTGACATTTTGCAAATTCATCCCTAGAGGGGAAAAAGTATAGGTTTATAATTTACGAGGTACTAGCTTTCATATAAATGCGGATGAAGACACGGGTAACAGCTAATTTAAATATTATATTCATTAAATATATTCTAAAAATATTTTACCAATACAATACATACACACATATTATAATATCTATTCTAAGTATGGTAGAGTAAGCGTTGATAAGTGCACAGGCACGCTAAGGATCATATTGCTGTGAACGCACGGGCGAGCGTCCGTGCGGCTGTATGTGTAAGCTGTCTCAATACAGTACCTACGCACACCACAGCCACAGAGTCGCCTACTGTCGCAAGTTGTCGCGTCGCTCTCCTCGAAACATAAAGAAATATATTACCGTCTCTTTTGTTATACACGCAGCAAACGCATGATCGTATTTGCATTGGATAGCTAAACTTCGACCATATTAACCAGGCGTTGATAGCTGTTTAGGTTAAGCAGTGGGTTCACGATCAACGTGTCTTGAGTTCAAATCCCGTTTACATAATATGGGTTTTTTTTTTTTGTAACCACTTTAATTAATACATATTTGAATTTTATGCAAAAACTATTTACTTAGGTATTTATTTTGAAATGGGTTCATAATCATTATTTATTTTTAAAAGGATTTAAATATAAGTTAATAACCCATCATAACTATTTATGTGATTGTGTTATATTTTTTCGGTGTTGGAAGGTTGAAAAAAAAATCGTACTGACAGATAACAAAAATTGTTTTATTCGTTTCATTTATTCATATAATTAACAACTTTAATGAGATTTGTAACGTCACATTCCTACCTAGATATAAGAAGTTCTCTTGTAACCGTTCATAAGATTTTTTTGTGTATCTGTATACCCACTTTGAAGTCATTTTTTATTAACATAACAAGGATATTCTAATCACACAAATATAATTGTTGATACCCACTTCTATCTATCGGTATTCAACAGAGCTTACTGAAAACTAATACATAATTTATACTTCGTGAATATGTTTTTTATGTGACGTCACAATAAATGTAACTCATATTGAGGTTATAGTTTAAGTGTTCATTTTCCCGAAGAAAAGAAGATTGAAACTAAACCTCAATTTAGGAATTATTAATATCACTAAACATTTTGTAACACGTCTAATTAAAACTAGAACATTAGGGATTAATATTTTGTATAACCCCCATTATTTTCAATGTAGTCAAGTAGACGTATGCGGCTTAAAGTCACCCAAAGGGCAATGGAGACGCTATGCTCGGAGTTTACTTGCGTGATCGAATCAGAAATGAAGACATCCGCAAGAGAACCAAGGTCACCGACGTAGCCCGAAAAATTGCTAAACTTAAGTGGCAGTGGGCAGGGCACATTGCTCGCAGAACGGATGGCCGATGGGGTCGAAAAGTTCTGGAGTGGCGACCGCGAACCGGAACAAAATGGAAGTAATCCAGTCAAAGTCTAAATATTCCCGTGCGAAACGTAATCGTTCTTCTTTATGTCTTTCTGTCAAGAAGGGCATTTTAGCTGATCTTCTGTGATGCAAGCCTTCAGCGTGGAGGGCACGGCGAACAGTTTGCGGTGACTCCGAGTGTGTCGTAGGTGTGAAACCATTGGTTTCATACTCGCCCACGATATGTTGTCGCTGCGCTTCGCTAATAAGCGACGACCTTCCACTTCGCTGTCTACTTGCAAGGCTCCCTTCTTCCTCATACCTTTAGATCCAGAGACTTACTGCATTTCTCTAAACAAAAAAAATGATGTTAGGCAGCTGTAATAAATACTAAAGTGACTTCATTCACTCTGCATTTATAAATCCAATAATAAACACTAATTATTTATCTTGCATGATAGATTGAAAAAAAAAAACAACGATTTTAAGTAAACCACAGGTCACCAAATAAATAAACAATTTATAATACCCATTCGTTTTTAAATTTTAATGTTTAAGTTACAATTCATAAATAATTATAATGCTCACATTCAGTTCTATTAAGGCCACTTTTATGCAGCGCGATAATAGTCGCCCTCGCCATAATATTAATATTTGCCCGCATTTTAAGAATCACACCAACAACAATACTGCTATCTATTAAACCACACGTCACTGACCATCAACTACCACATTATATAGTGTATTATGTATGACTACAACCAAACGACAAAGTTCATTCCGATCAAGTTAAAATATTCATAAAACTCATGTCTACCTCACAGAAATCTAACTAAATTCTTGACTTATTTTTCTATCTACCTCCCTAGCTTTACGAAATGTGTGAACAAAGCAAACAAGTTAAAGAATATAATATTTCTGTAGAGTAAAAACTTACAAAAAGTCTAAAAGTAACTGTGCGGGATTTGAACTCACGGCTTACTGATTCACTCTTAATTCTGGACGGGCCCAACCGCTAGGCCATCATGTCTTAGATTTTGACATTGAAATTATGAACTACAACTAGTTGCTGACTATATCTATTTTGTTGAAAGTAGAAGGTCGTAAGTCAAACTAAACGTCAAGCTATTGCTTTGTGAGATTGCCTATCGACTTTTGGTCGGCACTGTACGTTGTTGGTTAAATTTAAGTAGTCTTATTTCCTTTGTAATCTATGTACAGGTACAATTAAGATTTACCTACAGTTTTAAGTCTACAAGTATAGATATAACTGGGACTTCAGACATCCTAAGTTACCAAAAACTCGACTAAGATATTATTATGATTTATTTCCATCTTACGTAAGATTCTTCCTTGAAGTAGTTAACTATCTGGTTAGACCAATATTCTATGATATTGTTTGGGAAACTAAAAAACAAATAATCTTAAAATTATATAGATAAAAAGGTTAAGCTATATATCTGGTTCCCATTGTACAAGCTCTGCTTAGTTTGGGCCTAGATAGAGCAGTGTAGATTGTCCGCAATATTTATTTATGTAGTACTAGCTGACCCGCGCAACTTCGTCTGCGTAGGACGAACCAACAGTTCTTAAAATTAGCGCGTTCAACCAACCTAACAAACAATCTCTGCAGCATTATAATATTAGTACAGAAGTACAGATTGAAGTCAGAAACAATTTATTTTTTCTCGAATAGGTTTACATTAAACGCCAAAATATTCAACTTATTTTTTTCCAAATAAGGACTCTCCCCTCGACAGCCATACGTTTCCATTGCAAATTCTTTTCGTCTCCAAGCCCATCATGAGACCTTCGATGACAGTCATATTCTAGCTATTTCTAAAGTTCTCATCAAGGTGCATTAAGTGAGCTCAATGATGATATAGCTGCTGTTAACTGTTGAGGATCTCTGGCTACTACCTTCAGTCTCCATTGTTAGACCATCGATGACAGTCATGATTCAGCTAGGCTTAAAGTTCTTATCAAGATGCACGAAATGAGCCTTAAACACGATAGAGCAGATTTGAAGTGTTGCGGACCTCTTGCGACTGCCTTTCGTCTCCATCGTCAGACCTCCGATAGTACTCATACTCTAGCTAGGTCTAAAGTTTATATTAAGGTGCCTGAAATGAGCAGACACACGATATAGCTGCTGTAACTGATCACAGTCAAACTTCAGACAGGTCTAAAGTTGTCAAAATGGTTTATGAAATAAGCCCCAAAACGATCTTCTTCTTTATCGTGTGGTTAGTGCCTAACCTGCTGTCAGAGTTTTTATGCCGCCCAAGGTCCCCTGTCTTGGCTTTACATGCCAAATATCTCTCAGGCATGTTGGTTTCCTCACTATGTTTCAGCAAGCGATGATTATACAATACGCACATGAATTCGAACACAACTATTTTCAAAAAAAAATGGGACAAACTTTGCTAAACACGCTTTTCAATAAAAATAATCATGAAAATCGGACTTCTCTGGAAAAAGTTATGCGTCATCATCATCATCATCCATAGTCCGACTTCACCGACTGCTGGGTACAGGCCTTTGTTTGTTTGTGCCAAGCTCCACGCTCTTGTGCCAGTCTCATCCAAGATATTCCCGCAATGGCAACAATATCGTCTGCTTATCGCACCGCTGGACGACCAAAACTTCTGTTTGGATTTCTAGAATGCCACTTGGTCACAGCTTTACTCCACCTGAAATCACCGCACCTTGCTAGGTGTCCTACCCTACTCCATTTGAATTATCATCATTAATCATTATTTCAGCCGAAAGTCGTCCACTGCTAGCCATTGGCCTATCAAGTGTCGCCACCACATTAACCGGCCTCGTGCGACTTCATCATTCGGTCATTTTAGTATTGCTCAGGCATAATAAACCTACATAAAGAAAAACAGGCGTTGAATTGAGAACTTCTTCCAAAAAACCAAACTTGAGACGTCTGACACGGAAGAAGGTATTCCCAGAGTGGCAGAAGTCATTTGATGATTTCACAACCTAAAAAAAAAAAACAAAAAAAGACATCTGACACTCTTATCATTCTTTCACGGAAAATCATAACACCGTGATTCAGAAAATGGAGTCAAATGAACAACGCCATTTATAGAGCACGACGTTAAACTGCTAAAACATAAGCATGGAAAGCGGTCGAACGGACACTACTGGCTTTGTAGATTTTTAAAGCAGGGTCATGTTGACTATTATTATTATTATTTAGCTCCCTTCAAAGTGGTTGAGCTGAATGGTGCTGATCCATGCGTCATGTTCGTGAACGGGTGCTGTCAGTTGTGACTGGTCATCTCTTAGTTGCCATGGCTTATTTGAAAGAATTATTTTGTTTTTACTATGGACACTTTTAACGTGCACATCTTGCTACATTGTTCTCACATAATCTACCATCTAAACATGAATGATGTAACCAAGATTTTGTAACAATAATTTGATTTAAAAGAGTGTCCATGGAGTTTCTTGCCCGTTCTTCTCCATAGAGATCTACGTTAGGGAATGGGCAACTACAGTACTTTCACAGTTTTTATGTCTTGTGACTGGGACTGTAGCTACATTTAATTTTCATCTTTGTTTCGACAATTCAAAAGTGCCTGTTATTGGCCTACTTGAAATAAATGCTTTGATTTTGATTTTGATATTCTCTTCTTCTCTCTTTGTGATTTTTATTCATTAGTACCATTTTGGTTTCATAGATGTCATTGCATGTATCCTTAGATCATGATGATAAGTTCTCCTTAAATTTTTTTAAGTCATATATCTTTTGATGGAGAGCAACGATTGCAAAGAAACAAAAATCAAAACTTTCTGTAAGTTATGCACAATAATAATTTGTGCAACCACACCCACAAACCACATTGGTTTTATAATTTACACGTAAAAGGGCTACGTAGAGACACACATACACTGACGAAAATTTAAGAAATTGTAGAAAAAGTGTTCTGTGTGCGCCATGTTTACAGATTTATTATTTGAAATAAATGATTCCCAAACTGTCGTTTAAGTGTTACAAAAATGTATGATTTAGAAATATGAAAGTTCTAAAAAAACACAATACTTTGTTACAAAAAGTGAAAACCGGGTGGTTTTTGAACGTGCGAACCAACGTTATTATCGGAAAACTTACAGCATTACACAAAATCAAAAAAAGGATTTCATGTCTGTACTGAGGGCTTGACCTTGCGACTTACTGTCCGAAAGGCGGTTGCCGTCTCCGAAGGGCTATTTGTTCTCCTGACAATTTGTCTAAAATAGTTATTCTATTACAATGCATGTTATGACAGTTGTCAGTTGTCAAACAGTTGAAAACTATAGACGAAATGCAATATTGCTCACCCCCGTAAGTAATTAGCGTGATAATATATAGCCTATGTCCTTCCCTAGGTTGAAATACATCTCCTTGCCAAATTTCATTACGATCCGATCAGCCGCTTTGTCGTGAAAAGGTAGCAGACAGACGGACAGAGTTACTTTCGCATTTATGTAATGGTATGGATGAAACACGCCACACACACACACATATACAAAACGACATTTTAAGTAGTCTCTGTGTAATAACCGCACACAGACACGCGTGTACAAAACAAAATGTTGTGTATGTCTGTATAATTAATTATGAAACCTCAAAAATGTAGCCGCAAAACTAACCTTTTATTGATATCATTTTGTAGTTCTTCACATATTATTATATCTGCCAATTTTTGTCGGTAAAAGTCGTTCAGTACATTCTCTGTTTTATAATATGATGAAATCATTTCTGTTTAATAAATTAATGTGTGCAATGCTAGTGCTCTCAAACGGTTAAGGAAAACATCACGAGGAAAACGGCACATCGCAAAAAACCTAAAATGTGGCAAGTGCACGGAAGGATCCAAGATGTTAATTTGTTTGATTGTGATGCTTATAGGAGCTTAGCTACTTGAGGCGCACTTTAATCCTTTCTCTAAGACGATCCACTGACCCTTTCACTACACCAGTTCGAATAAACTAGTAACACCTGAAGAAGAATCCTAATCATGTCAGACTGATAAAAAATGGTTGAGACATAAAAAAAAAATACCTGGCAAATAGTTTAAATATGCGATCGATAAATGACAACTTAGCTGATGGACCTAAGGCTGATGTAAGTGGAAAATATTGTTTATGAGTTCTAAATAACTTTATCCCATAAATTGATGACTAATTTTTATTTTATTTCTTAGAACATACAAGAACTTCAAAAGTGGCCTATTAATACAACACCACTGTGGTCACGAAGGCGGCCATAGATATCAAATATTAATGAGCGGACTGAGGCAACCTCATTGGTTTCCTGCAGCATAAAAAATGTATATAAAAGGAAGGAAGCTGTCGAGGAAATAAAAGAACAGATATTCGAGGAGGAATTGGAGTTTTAAAGAAAATTGTATGATTTTCAATTGCAAGCAGCAGCCAAAGAAGTTCAAATAAAAACTGCAATTTTAAATCAAATAAATAGTAAGTGTTTATTTAATTTATTATACATACTTTAAATTACAGACTATCAAAGTATTCAGTCATTTGACTTCTTTGGAATCCATAGACAGGATCGCTTATAGTAATCAGTGGACGAGGAATTGATCCATTGTTAATTAGTTCTTCTAAATTTGGAATAGAGCCGTCATTTATAGGTTCACATTCTTTTATACACATGTTATGTAAAACACAACATGCCAACATGACATGGATAGATGTTTCCAACCGCAGTCTAATACCCACTGCTAGCACTGAAAATCGTCTTTTCAGGACTCCATATTGCCGTTCGACTACATTTCTTGTTTTGATGTGAGCATCATTATACTTTTGTTGACCATGGGTTACAGGATTTAGATATGGAGTCAGAAGATGGCTCTGAAAATATGAATCAGTACTTTATACATTTATTATTTCACTGGCCGTTTGGCTCAGAGGTGATGATGTAAATTTAACAGTTGTTTTGAAGTATCGCAGAAATTTGATTAATAAATCCTGTATTTGTTTCAGGTGGAGGCTTTTCTTTAAATTTATTTGGGGTTCAAAAATTTGTTAAAATCCTTCGATCTTTCACGATAAATCCGAGGTCGCCTTATCAAACTTCGGTTACTTAATAACTGTATATCTTCAATTGCTTCTAAAGCTTCATATACATCGTGGTCACTATCCATTTTTATCTCGTACAATAAGAGTAATGTTTGTCAGTCACAAAATAACCTAAAAATATCTGTCATCTAAGTGTTACGGGGTCGTCAATTCATCCCCTAAATTATAAGGGCCCCTTACTGCTTTAGGTGTCACTTAACCGCTGTTGAAATTAAAAGTTGCGTTAGGTGACCCTTATATTTGTTTAGGGGACACTTAAATTTTAAGGGTTACTGGTGAAAACAGGCATAAGTCTACTAACCCTTAATTATTTAAATTCGAACTGCTGCGCTACCGCTGCGCCGCTGTTGAAAAATAGTACGTACTGGTAGTCACCACTGACCAATACAGTATATAATCTATAGCCGCGCGCGCGCGCTTCTGTGTTGCCACTTGCCACTCATGCCAGTGCCAGGGCCCTTGAGTCGTAAAAACGTGAATTACGTTTCGTTTCCTGAAATGTTACATTTTTGTAGCAAAATTTACATTGTTTTTTATTTTTTATTTACATGTTTTTGGGTCTGAGGTCGGAGGCAAACTGGCAAATTGAAAACAAAACAAACAAAAAGAAACGGAAACTACTTCGTTCCCGAACTCTTTCGTTACCGTTCCGAATCGAGTTACCCTCCCTTAGAAGTTAGGGCTTCTACCTATTTTTTGAAGTGATAACTTCTAAGGGAGGGTAAAGAAGGGCAGCCGTGCCTGCCCTGTGACCCAAGCCAGCAACGCCATCTACAATAGTCTACATAGCAAAAGCATAGCCTGGTAGTAGGTACGCAGGTACGCTACACTTCATAAAAGATAGCTTGATCCCTGCGATAGCTGTCAAACTGACATTATGACATCGGTGCAGCATGTCTTCTTCTTCCATACTTCCTACCCGGGAAGCATGGCCGCCGTGGAAACGGGTTTTGTCGACTGACAATCGACAAAAAGACAGATAAATGACAGATTTTCGAAAGACTTCTATCGTCCTTAGCATGGCGATGTTTGACATGTGGAAAAGAAAGGTTAGTCCTTAGCGACAAAAGTCTATAACGCCGAGCATGGCGATATTTTGTTGTCTACTTTTGACACTTGTTGTAGGAATCATTTCTTGACATCCAATGTCAAAAAGTCTACAACACATCAGCCCTAGACATAGACAAGCGGGTTTTTACAAAAACATATTATTTTTTTGTATGCGATTTGGTGAAAAACACGTCGGGGTCCTACCGTCGCTATCTCCTCAGTTTCTATGCTGAGGAAAATTAAGGGAAGGTCAAAAGGAACGCTGTACTAGCTCTAACCGAGAAAACGAGTTCCTCGAAAACTATATAGTAGGTAACCAAATAGATGGTGCAATATCTGTGCCAGGAGCTGAGCGAGGATCTGTTTCCTTACACATCACATGGTCTGCCTGTTCTCGTTAAAGTAGGTAAGTTCAATCCAGGTTAAGTACGCCTTCCAACTAGTTAGGTACCTTGTAAAAATAATAGGCAATCTTATAAGTGGATCAAAGTTCTGCTGACAGGATATTACCATAAGGGTGTTGGCTAAGAGCAAAACATTTGTATTGGCCAAACTACAATAAGCAATTTTTAATGCAATTTGTTGTTAAGTACAGTAAACACAAAGTCAGTTAATTTCCCTCTTTAAAACCTAAGTTTGAGTGGCCTGTAAGAGGCTTGTGTTAGATAGTGTGATAGATATCTAAGTTCTGTTGTTTCAGGCTGAAACCGCGATGGATCCTGTACCCGAACACTAAGGCAGGAAGGCAGACTGTGGCAACTAGGTACCAGCGAAAGTTCAGCCCCCCAAGACATATTGGGAGCCATTAACTCTACCCATGTACAACTGTTACATTGTGATAGTGCGAAAATAAACATAGAAACTACATCTTTCCAATGTTTCATTATTATTTTTGAAATCGTAAATTCACTTTGTTTGTCATTTTAGTTACAGAGCCGACGATACTAAACCTTGTCTGATAACGACAACCAGACTGGGAGAAAAAAAATCAGCTGTTCCCTACATTTTGACGAGTTATGCGAACATAAATGTAGGGAACAGCTGATTTTTTTTTCGCGATTTCAAGGTTCGTCCCATAGAAAAAGTTGTTCAAAATGATGAGTACAATGACCCCTTTTCGGGTTTAGTGTAAACAAAAATTTATGTTGTTTATGTTACGGCTTATTAGCCGTAAAGCCGGGTATTCATTAGGCAACATTTGTTAATAAACTGTTTATGACGGGTTTATTAACAAGTTTACCGTAAACACTGTTTCTGAAACTTGGCAGTCCACACTTCTCAGTTGTTGCCAGGATGTCGCCCGAGGAGGTAGTGATGCTCTGTGCTGCTTATATAATATTACATAAGAGTGCTACTAGAAAAAAAAAGAAGAAAAGGTGGTGGATTCGAAATTATCTTTTAAATAGAAGTTATGTATTTCATGACCTTCGTGGATTTGATGGGTCTTTTCAAAATTTCACGAGAATGTCAACATCAGATTTTGAAATTTTACTGAGATTGATTGGACCAGCCATAACAAAACAGGAAACGAAATTTCGGCATCCTATTGAGCCCCAGAGAAGACTAGCTATAACTTTAAGGTTTCTTGCAACAGGTGACTCATATGGCTCACTGTCATATACTTTTAAAGTATCAAAACAATTAATCAGCAAGATTATACGAGAAGTTTGTCAGGAATTGACAAAAGTTTTAAAGGACTATGTAAAGGTGAGTAAAATAAAATAAATTCAAATCACTCAAGTAGGTATTTATCAAATATTTAAATCAAATCACATCAATTTATTTATTGTGTGTCATCTTCCAACTGGGAAACTATTTCGTCAAGATTACTAAAGCGCAACTCGTCACCAGTAGCAGTATGGACTTGGGGTTCTGGTGTCTGCGTTGGTGTAGATGCATCAGCATATGTCGACGTTGATGATGTGGTGCGGTATCCGTCGCCATAGCCGAGCCATCCATCTCCATAGCCTTGATATCCACCAAAATAATTACTATCGAAATTGCCCATTCTCGCTTGTAGCAATATATTATTTACTAGCTTCTGCCAGCGGCTTCGCCCGCGTGAAGTTTCAAAATTGTCCCATGGGATCTCACTACCGAGATAAAAAGTATCCTATGTGCTAATCCAGGTTGTAAACCATCTGTGTGCAAAATTTCATCCAAATCCGTTCAGTAGTTTTTGCGTGAAAGAGTAACAAACATCCATACATCCATACAAACAAACTTTCGCATTTATAATATTAGTAGGATGTAATACTTGGCCTGTAACAGTACTCTTTGGTTTTTCACATTTTTCAATTCAGATGCCACATACTGGCCATAAATTTCTAATTCGTCTTTAGGTTCCTCCATCTTCTTTTTGGCACTTTTCATAATTTCATACATTTCATTGAGATTCTCGTCACACTTCCTCTTTTTGGAGTTGTTTGACTGTGGAAGTGGCGGTGGCGGTGGCGGCGGTGGCAGTGGCAGTTGTGATGTTGGCGGTGGCGGCGGCACAGTTGGCGGTGTATTTGACGGCTGCGTTGAGGCACTGCCATCCTGTAAATCATTGTTTTAAATTGGTTACAGGTTCCAAGTACTGAACAAGAATGGAAAAACAAGGCTCGCCAGTTCGAATTATTATGGAATTTCCCTCATTGTATCGGCTCCATTGATGGAAAACATATTGTTATTGAAGCACCATTTAACTCTGGCAGTGATTTTTTCAACTATAAAGAACAATTCAGCATTGTACTACTGGCAATAGTTGATGCAGATTACAACTTTATATATGCGAATTGTGGTGCTAAAGGCAGATCTTCCGACAGTGGAGTATTTCAAGAAACTCCATTTTACGATGCAATTACTCAAAACAATTTGAATATTCCACAGCCACAACCAATTTTACCAAATGGTCCGAATCTACCTTATGTAATAGTAGGGGACAGCGCATTTGCCTTATCCGAAAATATTATGAAGCCTTATCCTGGTATTCACAATCGTGGAACTATAAAGCGCATTTACAACTACCGTCTTTCCAGATCAAGAAGGATAGTAGAAAATGTGTTTGGCATATTATGTGCTGTCTTTCGCGTTTTCAGAAAAGCCATACCTCTTAAGCCTGCTACTTGTGAAATTGTAACAATGACATGTGTATATTTGCATAACTTTTTGAGGCGCAATAAACAGTCTCGGGCTATATATACTCCACCAGGAACATTCGATTATGAAGACTCAGAATATAACATTATAGAAGGTTTTTGGCGAAGAGAAATCGGCCCTCACAACAGCATGTTGGATTTACAACCTATTGCAAGACATCCCCCACTAGCTGCTACGGTTGTAAGAGATCAATTTGCTGAATATTTCATTAGTCCAGAAGGTAGTGTGCCGTGGCAAAATTCTCATGCATAATACTTAAAATAGTAGGTACCTATGTACCTACCTGTTTTTTTCCAAATAAAGTTCTGATTATAATTTAGAGTTTTGTGTTTGATTTAAAATTTACTAACCCGTTACCTTGAAAAGATGAAAAAATTACATTAATATTATCAACTTAGCAAATAATATAAAAATGTAGGTACTCACCGTTCCCATTGTATCCGATGTTCCAGATGTCGTTGCACCACGTAATAAAAATTGTAGCGGATCATACCACTGCCATCTGCTTTTAATCACTTCCTCGGCACCGCTTCCAGTTCTTTTTGATGACTTAAGTTTTTTCTTTTCACGAGAAAATTGTGAGCGTAGAATATGCATCTTTGTTTCCACTTCCTTTTGCGACATATTCAATTCTGCAGCAATGTCGGCCCAAGCATCATTTTTTTTAAATTTATCTTTATAATCTTTATTTGAAGCATCCCAAAGTATATTACGCTGTTGGTAAAGCTCTATGAGCATCGAAACCTGGTTGTTGGACCACACTACTTCCATGTTTATAAACTCGCGCAACACACGTCCACACCTATTGACTTTTGCTTATAAACTAGACGTTTCGTCTTGCTCTCCACTCGAAGTGGGGAGCATGGCAACATGTTTAATAAACAATGTTGCATTACCTTTGTATATAAACTGTTTACAGAGATGATGAAACATTGTGAAACACTGTTTATAAACTGTTTACAAACAGTGTTTATAAACAAATGTTGCCTAATGAATACCCGGCTTAACACTCACTGGTATTCACTCTGGTATTCCAGAAGAGCGGCTACACCTAGTTTTAGCCGGTTAGAACTAGGTGTAGCCACTGACTCTTGGTTAAACCTAGTACGAGCCGGTTGTCTTCGGGTAAAACTAGGTCTAGCCTTCATCATGCCGGCTGCAAATTACCTACCGACTAGTTACATTGTAACCTCGAACCATTTGCTTTTTTTCAAATTGTCATCAGAATTGAGAAATACAACTACAGTACTTTCACTGCATGCTTCGTAATCATTGTCGATTTTTACATAGAATACGTACTCCACAACGACGATAGCTGATATTTTTTTGAAAATTCATCAAAATATGCCAAAAATTACGCTTTCTGTAAAATAATTTATATGTTTCTTATTCCTCCAGTCCATAAGGTCTTTCTTAGGTTTTTTAGCGCGATCATTGCGGCAAAAGATTATCTTTTATGTCTCGTTTTGCTCGACGTCAAACTCTTCACGTTTACTGGACATTAATAAATTTATTTTAAACCTAACAAAACACCTGACAACAATTTTAACGCGGTTAGTTTTTCTTCTTCACCACCGATTAACAATTGCGCCACGCGGAAAAACCATGGAAGTAAAACTCTCAACATAGACGACCCGAATGGCGCAGCGGTAGTGAGGCCGCCTTAGGTTCTTAATGTCCCGGGTTCGAATCCCGGTAGAAGCGAATGTTTGTGTGATGAGCATGGACATTTGTTTCCGAGTTATAGATGATTATATGTATTATAAGTATGTATTTACAAACAAAAAAGTATGTAATATGTAGTATATCAACTGTCTGGTGACCACGACAAGCCTTGCTTAGTGAGGCACTGGATGGCGCTGTGTGTAATGTCCAGCAATATTTATTATTATTATGTTGTTTATATTTCTTCTCATTTAAGAGAGCCTAAAAACCTTACACGCGGGTCGGAACCAAGGATGTAAGGCATGCTGTGTGCTCTCTTAGAACATTGGAGCCTGCTCGAAAATTTTGTACGGAAACTAACGCCAGCTATCCCTGTGGATGAAATAATTTACTGGTTGGTTTGCCACTTTATAACAGTGATAAGATTTAATTGAAAATAACATTTTTTTATAAATTAAAGAATGCTTTTTTTTTTCTCATCTATCACAATAGGATATTTCTTATTGAGCAGACACATCGCTGTGGAGAGAGGGTTTGGATCTTTCGTGCACTTAGAAGATCTCTCAATCAGTTTTACATGATGAAGTTTTCTTTTGTTTATTATTGCTGCACTCTCTTTGTTCAACTTCAAAATCTGTCCAACAGCCTTCATTAAGATTTCTTTTCTTTTGTCATTGTCTTCTTTTTTATCTTCCATGTTAATCAGTAATAATAAAAGGATCTAATGATACTTAAATCAAATCAATTAATCATAGAGACTTTTTTAGTCATGGTTACACTATCAACCATCTGTCACCAACTGACAACTGTCATAGCATGCAATAGAACAGCTATTTTAGACAGATTGTTAATAGAACGTGTTGCCCGTTGAGGACTACCACTGACTTAAGAGCTGCATATCGTAAGATCAAACCTCGGTCACGACATACTTTTTGTATTTATTTTGTTCGATTTTGATTTAACCACCACGGGTAGAGAGCGCTGCTTGTATGATGACGGAAATACGGTTGAGTACCGTCTATCTCATTATATATTTTGTAGTCTTTGATGTAAGGTAAAATTTTAATGGAGAGAGTGGACGATAATGACTTTCGGGTGATTCGACAGGTGTTGAGAATGGTGGCTGAAGCATGTAAAGTGTATGATTAGGCATCTGTAGAGTATTGAGGCTTTGTGTGAGATATTAAGGTATAATACCAGTAGATGAGAGAACAATGGGGGCTACGAATATACAGGGTGAATTTTAATTAATGCGACAAAATGAAATTGGAGCTTCAGTTACAGTAACATAGTAATTATAAACTGTTTTTTCTACAATCCAAATCGTTAAAAAAAATTACGCGATTATCGTTTTCAAAAGGTACATTGATGTTATTATCTTTATTTAAGTAAGAATTATCGGTATTCCAGTAATATGCAAAATAAATAAGAAAAATTAAGGCAAAATTAGGTAAATGACCGCTATATTGAGCACTGCGATGAGTCAGCAAGATTTTTGATACTTTTATTATTTTAACGGTTTTCGTAACACTGATCAATTATTTTTTAATTTTTATTTTATACATTTTCTTGACACCACGTATTATTGTATATATCACGACAGGATTTCCCTGGAGAGGAGCAGTCCTCGAATATTGGCGCCATTCGCCGCCATACTTATTGTCTTGCAGTCTCTAACCATCACATCGCCGTGCGATGTGATTCTTCATTGTTGGTAGATAGGTAGATGGGTAGTTGAAATCACACACCACATTTTACTCAAACTCCAAACGTTTATTTCTAAGAAACCATTTAGGTACAGGCACAATAAACATTCTGAGTCGAGCAGCCCGTTCGCCAATATTGTTAATAAGGAGAAGAACGGACAAAGAAACTCCTTACACTCTTATCAACCAATATTACATTTCTCATTTACACAAACTTGTAATGTTCACTTCAAAAGCCATTACTATTTTCTTAATAATTCAATTGTTTTACTCCACGAGACACTGCGTTTTCAACGCGTCTTTTTAGAGTGTCACCGGAAGTTGCTCACTCACTCAGTACAGTAATTCATTACATCGTAAGGTCATTAAAACTTACAAACAATATCAGAATACTTCACACTTAATTATTGTAATAATTAAACAATACTAATATTCACAAATGCAAAGGTATTATTAAGTTTAAGCTTAATTACTAGCTCAATTCCTTTTTACACTTGTTATTAAACCATTTTCGACAAAACGGAAGACACGTCAAATGAATACAAAGAATAAGTCTTCCACTAATAGATTGCTTTGTAAATAATCTTGTTACTTATTTTGGTTTGTAGCTAGTTTCAGTAAAACTGATTTAGTTATAGTTTAGAATTATAAATTGACTTATTGACCATTAAAATTGTACTTAGCGCGTTTGTATGGCGACATCCACCACATGTGGAGTGTTGCCATACAATCAAAGAAACCGTAGTCCACGAACGAGCTATGACAAATTGGTAAAATCCCAATAGTTATAAAATATTAGCTATCTTAATTTTAACTGTAGTTCTAGCTAAACTTGTTTAATTAATCTCTTAAATTGTCACTCGAAGATCTATTTAAGTCCTGGTTAATACAAATGCCAATAGATAGCGCTTAACCCTTCTGTCAATCGAATAATGATTTTTGTCAATAATTGTTAATGCCAACTGCCAAGGCAGAGCTGCCGGTCGATTCTGTAAGATTCGAACAACAACTCGCATCTCACCTCGCTATTCACTCTCACTTCGCATTAGGTTCAAAATGACCTTGATTTTGCATTCTGTAAGCGTCACCTAGGCGCTTGCGAAGTGAAGTGACCTCCGGATCGAGTATGATGGCACTAGTGACTTCCACACTCAACAAAATGTTAATCTAGTTTTATCGATTTTAGTTTTTTGACAAAATTGTTGAGTTTTTAGCACTCAATTTTGGCTAATATGATGACGCCATTAAAATTTCTTGGTTTATGGAATTTGAGGCAGCTAAAAAGTAAAAAAACAGAAAACTCTAAATTCCATTCATGAATATTTACACATCCATAACGAAAAAAAATAATATGTCAGTGTCAGACAGGCAATATTTTGACATTGGGTTGCATTCATAGACGTATAAATCGTTGCATTAGCTACCTACTAATATCTAATCTGTGGTCGTTGCATTGTTGTTTGTTTGTTTTGATCGTTCCGTGCCGAAAATAATTGTAAAATAATCATAAAGTAAGTTTATATTTCGTTTATTCCCAGTCGCCCCCGCAAGGATTGCCACCGGAGGTAAATGGGAATAAAAATTCCCAGTCGCCTCCGGCGGCGACTGGGAAGTCATTGCCCCCACTTCAGTTTCGGTATACATTGCTTTGTTTCTTGTGAAGTATAAAATAATAAGGAAATTTATTCCAAACCTACATCTATCTGATTGATGATAACATTGAAATAAAGTTTCCAACATAGACTTTGTTATTTTACCTTGCGTATCCAAATGTTAAACGTAAATATAAAAATAATGTTTATATCTATACTTTTAATAAATCTGTAGAAGTGAAAATTCTGTACATTTAAAAAATCAAAAAAATAAGTAGCAGATGGTGTTACTAGACCGACACCGAACCTAAAAATGTGATTAAAAAATTTTTTTGTCTGTCTGTCTGTTTGTTCAGGCATCACGCAAAAACTACTGGTTCGATTACGATGAAACTTTGTTTGATTATTCTTTAGTATTCTGGGCACCCTACTGAGTACATTTTATCCCGGAAAATATATAAAATAAAAAACAAATTTAATTTTGCGGTTCGATACCTAGACCCGGCTACTGTACTAACTGTAAGTAATAAGTTTGTCGTAGGTTACGTCTCCAGCAGTGGAGTTCACTAACTCTATATTATAAGTGTGGATGTTTTTTTACTTAATCACGTATAAAACAACTGAACTGATTTTGATGATTTTTTTTTCTTTTGTTTTTAAATGTGTGCGTCTATAATGGCGGAACAAATATGTTTTCTTTCTTTCTTCTGATGAAATTTGGCATGCATATAGGCGTTGTCATGGAAAAGAAAATAGGCTATATAAAACATCACGCTATGACCAGTGACGAAAAATGTCGCAAAAACGGGAGCGGACGCGGACGAAGTCGCGGGCAAAAGCTAGTTATGAATAAACCCATTTTTTTTATTGAAACATGTACCTAGAGTGTGTGTTCAGAATAATTTACTAAGTAAACTAATTAAAAATATTATTTCAAAACACTTAACCACAGATTATGTAGTAGTCATCAATCATATTATCTAGTATTCTGTCTCAGTTGTCCTTTTGTGCTTGAGATACTTTACCGAGATAAAAAAAAAATAGGGACTGTAATGGAAACGACAAAGTTTAAATCAGCATGCGTGGTGTTACCCTCAGTAGGGTGCCCAGAATACTAAAGAATAATCAAACAAAGTTTCATCGTAATCGAACCAGTAGTTTTTGCGTGATGCCTGAACAAACAGACAGACAGACAAAAAAATTTTTTAATCACATTTTTAGGTTTGGTGTCGGTCTAGTAACACCATCTGCTACTTATTTTTTTGATTTTTTAAATGTACAGAATTTTCACTTCTACAGATTTATTATAAGTATAGATATAAACATTATTTTTATATTTACGTTTAACATTTGGATACGCAAGGTAAAATAACAAAGTCTATGTTGGAAACTTTATTTCAATGTTATCATCAATCAGATAGATGTAGGTTTGGAATAAATTTCCTTATTATTTTATACTTCACAAGAAACAAAGCAATGTATACCGAAACTGAAGTGGGGGCAATGACTTCCCAGTCGCCGCCGGAGGCGACTGGGAATTTTTATTCCCATTTGCCTCCGGTGGCAATCCTTGCGGGGGCGACTGGGAATAAACGTTATATTTGTGGTTGTGAAGTTTAAAATCGATATTAATCAAAATAGTATTTTGTTTTCTAATACAACAATAATGTTTCAGTATAAATGAGACACGTTCCTCTCATCCATCGGCTCAAGTTGAAACTCTGGTACAGTTTATGGAAAGAAACTGGCATGGCCAAGGGTTTCTTGAGAACACAAAATGCCAGGTAGCGAAGTCGACGCCAGTGGGACGAACTAGCCGTGCGCCTAAATAGTATAGGTGGCATAATTAAAAGTTACCAAAAGTGGACCAAGGTTAGCATCGCTTTTTTTACTACAATGTTAGTTAGAACCACAAGTGACATAACATTTCTCAAAGTAAACCACTTAACATTCTTCAAAGCAAACCACGCTCATCAACAAATCTTGGTTTAAAGTGTGTTCCTTGATTTCATAAATTTTATCTTATTGTTAATTTTACTCAATCAATTATGTACTAATAATAATAAGAAAATGGAGTTTATTTAATATAGTTTGATTGTTGGTTCCGTGTGTGAGTACAAAATAACTATCAAAACTTTATTGTTCAAACAAATGACAATGAAAAACTGCTATTTAAGATTGTTATTCACACATTTAATGTATGTATGTATGTAATTGGTGTTCTTTTTTCAGCATCACGTCACACATCTTCAGTTGCTGCCCCTCCACCATCACAACAGCGAGCGGAATTCCCCACCACTACTGAGATATTCCTGAGGTTGGAAGAACAGCAGCTGGAGATACAACAACTAGATGCACAAATCCTGCAGTCCTTTCTGGAGAGGAGTGTGGAAAGAGGAAGAGCCATGGATGAAAGGAGTGCAGAGACAGGATTTTAGTTGAAGCTATGGCTGCCGTGGGAAAGGGCTGCAAGCATTGGCACAGGCCAACAATAGAAACAATAGACATAGGATGTAGTTATTCAAATTAATTATAAGAAATAAAAAACTATTAAACGGGTAATAGAGCGGTTTTATTGTTTTTTTTTACCATTTTGTCCATTGGTGATTAATTTGATTTGGTTTGATAAATGATGTTTGTTTTGTAAGTAGGTTTAAACAAACACTTTAACATGTCACTTTTTTTAAACTACCTCTTCTAGTCTCTCTTCTTCTGAAATTGTCACTGCGGGCATTCCTGCATGATTGCACATGTTGTGGAAAACACAACATGCAATAACTATTTTAGTCTGGATGATAATTGAGCACTCTTGTGTACTAACAAGCTCCTAAATCGTCCTTTTATGATACCAATAATTGTGCTCTACTGAATTGCAAGCAGTTAAATGACGGTTATTGTAGAAAGCTTCAGGGGAATTATCTTCAGCACCACTAATTGGTGTCATAAGGTTGGAGCGCTGAGCATTATCCTGAATCACCTGAAAAAAAAACTAGTTAGTATCAAATTAATAACTATGTAGTTTTTATAAATACTTCCTTAATTAGGCTTATATTTTGTAGTAGGGATAGAGAGGGATTAACTAACCAAGCAAAATAACTTCTTTACCAGCATTGTTAACGGCTCTAAGTGAGCTTTTATATCACCATAGTTAAAAATGAAGCTATCATAAGTAGTTCCACTATGTTGGATCCACATTTAAAATATTTAGATCCACATCTGTCATCTGAAAAAAAATAAAAATAAATATTAAGTTGACTAATTTTATTGCATGGTTCTTATTAGTAATATATTACAACATTGAAATTCACTTTACCAATTGCACATTTCTTGCATGGTAACCTTTGTGGCAGTAGAAACGCTTTTCATTCTCAACTAGTTGTTTCAATGCCACCAGAGTGCCATCGACACATTCAAGCGCTGCTGGAAAGCCACACTTTTTGTAGAACCTGCAATTTAAAGTAAGCACTAACATTATTAACTATCACAAAAATGTAAAATTAAAGAAGTTTAATTATAATGTCTTTTAACATTTTTGTCTTTCTTTCCTATGTTCAGGGAATCTTATACCTATATTATTTTACTTTTGCCGGATTATTATTAAGAGCTTCCATTACTTCATATAAACAATGAGATGCTGATGGTTGCGATAAATATGTCCTTAATTTTCATTTATTATTTTCTGATATATATTTCTGATGGTAGTTACCATTAGCCAAAAATGACAAAGTGATAATAGGTATCTATGAAACAATAAATCCAAAAAAAAATCTAGATTTAGTAAAGAAAAAAGCAGGGACCACTATGGTTATTACATGCATAATAATAATATCATTGGGTCCTTAGACTAACATGAAAACATAGCTAGCAGGGAAACAACCTTAAATGGGAATACTCTTTATTGTGGAGTGTTTTCATGTTATAAATGGTAAATTGTGTTGGTGAGCTTGGTTACAAATCTATCAGCTAATTGTGTAAATACTTATAAAGTTACTTGAGACCTACTTAAGTATTAAAAATAAAGCACTTACTTTTACACGAGTTGAAAGTCTTTTGCCTCGACGTTTTGTGTGTTTTATCAGAGGCAGTCATGGAGGAGGATGGAGGCTCATACTCTAGTTGGTCAATTAGTTCCTTTGATAATTTTTATACGCAAAATAGATAAACTTCTAATTTGGTTAGATTGTCAACGTTTTTCTTGTTTATCCAAAGCATGAGCCTCGTCTTAAAGACGTTTTTAACCACAAATTATATAGTTAGTGTACTAATTATTAACACTGTGACATAAACATCTTATTTTAACACTGTTTTTAGAGGATTTCTTTTAATTTCACTTGTAAAATAGATGCTTTTTATTTGACACTTTAAATCGAATTCGTGTTCGAAGTGAGCGTCGAAGTGACGGCGGAATTACCTTACAGAATGCCACTTATTATGTCATCTCATACTTTATCTGTCAAAATATCACGTTTGATTTAGTCCAACTCACTGACACGCTCGCAAGGGTGGCGCTAGTGTAAATTCGAATTATCAACCGAGTTTTTAGAATGCCAATCAAGAAACTCACGGCGGATTCAGTTTCGAAGTTAGGAATGAGTTCTTACAGAATCACACTGATGGCAGGTTCATCAATATTACAATGGAATAGTTTACGAGTGTTATTAATTAGATTAAATCTTAGCAGATAGAGACTCCTGCGGCGACATTTTGTCGCATCTATTCAATTTCATCCTGTATAAACTGTTTCTACTTTCCATTGGGTTTTAATTTCAATTGCAAGATCTTGGTATTTACTGAGCTTTTCGGATATTGTGGCTTGAATATTATGTGAGTTAGGTATTGCTGTCACCGTGATATTGTCAAACACGTTATATTGTAATCTCTCTAGCGATATTGTAAACTCGCTAATTATTGTCAAACGTACATACTGCTTACAATAAAAGGCATTATTTTTCGTGAAATGTTTGCGATGGTAGACAACTCACGCGGTGTGGAGGGAAGGAGGGGTCTCCCTTGCCCAGTGGTACACCGCTATTTCCGAGTGCAGGGTTTAAAGGAACCTAACTAACCTGACGGGGGGGTGCCCCAAGTCCCGATTATGGGGGCAGAGATACTTCCGTATGTTAAGTTGACAATTCGAGAGTTTCCAATATAGCTAGAGTAGTGTTTGACAATTTTACGGTTACATTGCTATATCTATCAAATAAACAGTTTTTTTTGGTTTTGTCGTGAACGGTTATGTCGGGTCTATTGAATTGAATGGTTTTATCAAAAATCAAAATCAAAGCATTTATTTCAAGTAGGCCAGTTACAGGCACTTTTGAATTGTCGAAAAATGAACATTTAAAGTAGCTACAGTCCCAGTCACAAGACATTAAAACTGTGAAAGTACTGTAGTTGCCCATTCCCTAACGTAGATCTCTATGGCGAAGAACGGGCAAGAAACTCCATGGACACTCTTTTAGATCAAAATATTGTTCCAAAATCTTGGTTATACCATTCATGTTAAGATGGTATATTATGTGAGAACAATTAAGCAAGATGTGCAAAACAAAAATAAATAAATAAAATAAAACTCAAAAACAAAATAATGAATTCAAAAAACCTTGGCGACTAAGAAGAGATGACCAGTCAAAATGACAGCGCCCGTTAACGAACATGACGCATGGATCAGCACCATTCAGCTCAACCATTCTGAAGGGAACTGAATTGTCCGACACACGCGCCACCATCAGGGAGACATAGTGAGATAGTAGTGAATAAAGAAAAACTAGAATTCTTAGATAAAACGGTTTTCCTGGGGCTTACGTTTGATTCAAGGCTTCAATGGGGTTCTCATTTAACATCTCTTGCGGGGCGCTTAAGTTCAGCAGCATAATATGCCATTAGAAAAATACGAGTACATCAATTCGCCGATGTAGCTACCGCTAGACTAGTCTATTTTAGTTACTTCCATAGCATAATGTTTTCATTTTGCTCTAAGGACTGCTGAAGTTGAGTCTATATTTATTATGCAGAAAAAAGCCATCAGAGCCATATACAATCTTCGTAGGCGCGCTCAGCGATGCAGGAACATCGAAATTCCCAACCCCCGCGGTGCACGCGATGACGTAACGCCACGCGCCTGATGGCCGCACTGAAGCGTCGCCTACGAGTAAACAATTTTTTTTTTGTCTCTAATTTATTATATTAATTGGTAAATATTGACTATGGTTGAAAGAAAACAATATGTGAACTTTAAAAATAATGTTTCAAAAAGTAAATCGATACCATATATATTTTATGGCTTTTATTGGTGGAAGGTCCCTCATAGTAAAATCCTATTTATTTACAGGCACAGAACTGGCAAAAAACTTTTGCCGACGGTGAAAAATTTTTTCAACAGAATTAAACAAATTATTACGACTAGGTATACAGTTTCATGAAACTTAAAAATATAGTTACATCTGAAAGCTAGATTCATAGAGGAACTTATGCGTAAATATAAAGTACATAAGTCTATTCAATACAGAAATACATGGGATTGATTGAAGGAATTCCCACTTACGTAAAAGCGAACTTAACATTTCTTGTCTTTTTTGTTTAGTGAAGTTTGAGTAAAGAAAATACAATAGATCTAACTATATTCTACAAGAAATGCCCTTTCCAATGAGGTATCACACATGTTATTCAATATCCATCGAAAAAAAATACAAGTAAAGAAATATCACAAATCGGGAGTATTGACAAATCAGTGTCACGTGACACCCATAAAGCCCGGGTTACACTGAATACACGTCACAGGTTAAAAGCTATTGTTTGCAAACATGTGTGATACAAAACATGTGTGATACAAAACATGTGTGATACAAATAATATTGAGGATTCACATGTCCCAATCCAGGTTTCAACGGGAGGATGATTGCAAGAATTTTATTACCCGACTGCAAAAAAAGAGGGTAATGTTTTTCCAATGTATGTAAGTAATATTCGTTGGTACCGTCTACACAGATGAACCGATTTTGATAAATTAAATATCGTTAGATTTGTCTTAGCAGCCAGAATGTCACTGGGTCAATTTAATAAAATAAAAGTAAACAAATTGCGGCACCACATATGGCTTAGTCCCTGAGAGATCTGTGATGGTCTCTAAAGCAACCAATTATATACAGGGCTACGTCACAAAGAGTGCGAGACCTTCTTTTGTGTTTGTAGCACCTCTTGCAATCCAGTTTTTTGGCTACCTTGACAGGGAAGTAGTCGGCTACTGTCAGCGACGGTTGTGGTTTCTGTGGGCGAAATTTTTGCATAATTTCGTCCGCCAAACGCAAACGAAACTGTCGCTGTGCCATCGTGGCTGTCCTTGCCGTCGACGGGGCCATAACGAAAGTGTTATGGATGTACACGTTTAGAAGTCGGCGGAAAAGCTTTTTGTACCAAATTGGATTACGGACTCGTTCTACGGGAAACGCCTGTAAAAGCTGGTCCTTGTTGTCGACGCCTTCCATAGCCAAGTTGTAATCCAAGACTACTTTCGGCTTATACCGAAAGTAGCCGTACTTTTCTTTGCCCCCGACCTCTACTTTGTGGTACGTCGAAATAAGCGATACCACATTCGTGTCCTTCCACATCACAATCGTCATGTCCCGTGTCTGGCTAAACTCCACTTCTTCCTAGTGCGCAAACTATGCGGCACGACCTCCCGGTTCAGACGCAGGGTGCCCATTACGTCTGTCTTCTGAGCCTTGAGGATGCCCGTTAACAAAGGACTGTTGTAGAAGTTGTCCATTACCAGAGTGTGACCTCTGTTCAGTAATGGACACACTAGCTGCATGACAGTCCTTGATGTTATGCTATCAGGCTCAGTTTCGTCCGTAACGATAGCCACGACATTATGCTGTTCATTACGTGCCTTCTTCCCTGTGTAAATAATCATCTGCCAGAGATATCCCGTCTTTGACTCACAGAGCTCTTAGCTCTTTACACCCACCTGCGCCGCTTTAGTCGCGGTGAGCAGTACAAAGGACAGTCTGCCCTTCCACAGCATCAGCGACTCGATAGCGATCTCCTGCCCTGGTAGGTATAATGAGCTAAACTTACTGTTGGGGTGGTCAATCACCGGCTGGATCTTGACCAACTTAGACGGGGTTCCGCTGGCACACAATGCATTATCTACAAAGTGAAGGCACCGCTTCATAAGCCTAAAGCGATAAAACGGCATAATGTCCGGGAAATTGCCCATTTACAAATAAGGTAAACTGGGTGACCAGTAGTCCTCCTCTACCGGGAGTGGGACGATGCTTTGCAGCATGATGATACCGATAAACGTCCAGAAATCTTGTGGCGTTATCGGTACCCACCTCCTCATGCGAGATTTTGCAGGAAGCGAACGATGAGACAGAAGATTTTCCGCATAATTATTAGTCTCAGCGACTGTGAGAATTTGGAACGGCGACAAACCCACAGTGGGGAAAGTTGGTCCCGCTGGCCCGGTAAAACTCCCGCACCCCCGTAAAAACGTCTGGATCGTGAGACCAAGTGAAGTCCAGCATGTCCTCCTGGCTACACTGTCGAAGAGCAAGATCATCCTGCCTGTCCATGGACCCTAAGACCTCGTGGAGCGCGGGTGGCAAGTTTTCCACAACAAACGCAGTAAGTTTAAACTTACTGCGGGGGAGGCGGCGTGATCTCACGAGGCAGCAGCTCCACGTCCTCAGCAGCAGCTCCACGTCCTCAGCAGCCGGCAGCTCCTCCTCAACCATCGAGGGGCCCAGTGTCATCCAACGCTGTATAGAAAAGTAATAAAATATGATAGGTTGGAAAAGTACTAAAATATGTAGGTAGACAATTTACACACTTGATTTCTGCAGCTCTCACTTTTGCAGGATTCGCGGGGGCGCGACGGCTGGCGTGCCCAGCACTAGAGGGCACGACCTCTCGCTCAGGCGACAGTTTTCTGGAAACATAAAAACTATAATTTTCTTAATATTTTTCTTACCTTCGGGACTTGGGAGGAGGAGGCAGAGTGTCGAGACAGGCAAATTTACCGATCTCCCGCTGCCTCCTCGCTGCGTAAAGCTTTCCCTCCCACTTTTTCTCCTGCGCTGCCTTGTTTTTTAAGCCTCTGTGATATTCCGGCGAGTACCTTGAAAATAAAAAATTCAACGATTAAAAGAAACACATGGTATTGCCTTCAAATAATTATTAAATTTCAAATAAATGTTTACCTACACAAGTGAGGTACCAGCCAGTTGTGAGGGTCCCGCTTGCGTATCGCCGGAAATATCAAAACACCTAGAAGAAAAAAAAAATTGAATGAAGAAAAAACATAATTATGTGATTAAATTTCAAATTAATGTTTACATACGGCGTCGGTTCGCAGCTGCTTCGGGAGGCGGAACCATAGCAAAAAGCCTTGAAGAATAAAAACATTGAATGAAAAAAAAAACCCTTATGATTAAAGGAGAATGACCAAAGTGGACCAAAATTTGAAAAAAAAAAGAAAAGTTCTGCCCCCAGATTTACTACATAGCTCATTTGAAAGACTGGTTAAAATGCTTAATTTTCTTCTATGGAACTGAAAAAATCTGTCCCACGGAATCATAGATATTAGCTGAAACGTGAACTTGAAAAAAAGTAGCACATTCACTTGCACATTCAAAATTGTTGAATTAGTCTGCAACTGTGGGTTAGAATTTGATGCGCATTGGCACACATAGTAAGTCCAACATTATAAGTTAACCCACAATGGAGTCAATCCTGGGGGCAGCAGTTTTTTTTTTGGACCAGAGCCCATACATTTTTGGTCATTCTCCTTTCATTTTTTATTTTATTTATTATGGGACAATAAACAGCTACAATATATTATAACATCTACAAAATAATAACAATAATATACATATGAAGTATTAACAATATTGCAGCCCACTACATGATCCGCATGTTAACAAAATTAGGATAAGGTAAAAAGTGCCACTAGATTAAGCATTACTCAGATATGTGAATAAATTGAAATGAGAAAGAAAAAAAAATAATTGAAGTTAAAAAATAAATAAATTTGGGATTATTCGTTATTATTATAACTAAGAATTGAATTTATGTAAAATAAGGAAATTGACATCACATCACCGTACAATTACAAAGTCATAGAATTAATTAATATAAATAATTAAAATGGTTGACATAAATTAAATTAATAATAATAAAGGACTTTCACTATTTCTTATTAGCATTGGATAGGATTTTAAAAACATTGGACTTAAATTTCGATTTCGAACATACAAATAAATATCAATATCAATGAAGCTGCTATTATAGGATTCCACCATACGACGAATAGGGCAACGCAATCCTGAATTAGTCCGACAGGTATTTACTGCGAACAATGTACCTGCACGGACACTACGCTTATTCACAGTGCGGGGGACCACATAACACAACTTACTCGTGAGATCAATGGAATCGAAGTAATTATGAACAATACCATGTAGTACGTTGGCTTCTAGAAATTTTAAGAAAGTCAGAAGAGGATCAGATCATTATTGCACTTTTTATATAATAAAGTTAATGGAGCTGATGTTATTCCCTGGTACAGTACTTCGCCCTTAGACCTGGTCTCTAAGGCTGATATAGCATCTGCAAGAATTTCCTCATCGGAGTGGTCGGCCATGGTTGGGTTGTCTCTCTACAGGCAGGTCATGTTTTTTTTTTTTTTTTTTTTTTCTTAAAGACACTACAAATCTTATAGCTAACTAACAATGTGTGTTTAAAAATAGAAAATATGAAAGGAAATCAAATAAGAGTAAATCATGGGGACATAAAAAGAGGGAAACTTAGATCTAACACAGAGATGGTGCTTGTCTTTGTGCCTTTAATGCCTATATCCAATGTTCGATGTTAATTCACTAACCTTATCTTAAATCTATGACGGCTATGTCCTATTCATGGTCCCTGTGACATTAGAACAATATTGGAAAGAAACCAGGGCAAGGTTTAACACAGAGGTAACCTAAAACTAATCTAAATCTAATAGCAGCTATGCAGGGTGTGGGTTTACTGGGATGCTTATGTCCTCCTGTGTCTGTGGGCAGGGGGTGCCTCATGCTCGTCCTCATCTTCGGAATCAGACGGATGGCGTCTGCGCTTGTGTTGGGTGGAGACTGGATAACCGAGTTTCACCAATTTTGTCTTCGCCTCTGCTGATAGCTCCCCTAACTCAGCTGAGGCCATCTTCTTGATGTACCTGTCTATCATGGTGGTATGTGAGGAAGTGTGTCCGCTCGAGACCTGGAAGTTCTCTCCTATTAGCTTATTGGCCTTGGCGTAGCTGATGGCCGCGTAGTACAGGTCGGGATAGTGAGACTGATTAAGGCGTTGGTGGCTGTTAGGGTCCCTCACTCGGCTATAGGTGTAGTTAGCAGTGGTTTTGGTGTCTTCCCAGGCTTCATGAAGAGCTATTGCCTGGTCTAGTACTGCTGGAATCTCTAGAGCCCGACAATGTGATTTTATAAAGAGATCCATAAGTTGTACGGATTTGAGAGATGCGTACGACCATACCAGCTTTATTAGGTTGAGAATGGCCCCCTCAGCACCTGGTCTATCTATTGCAAGAACCCGGTCCACTATTTCTGGCCGTAGATCGGGTTTTTGGGTGACTATTTTATGGAACACCATGGCCATCCGGGTTATCTTTTCCCACGCGGAGGACATGGCTGATTGCCACCTCTTGGTGAACGCGGGCACATTGCGATTGGTGACGGGTCTTGCTAGCGTCATGTATGAGGCCAAGGTGATTGCTAGAATCTCTTGTCCTACGACCTCTTCTGACTTGACACCCTGAGGCGGCAGAACAATGGCGTCCCGTGAGGATGATACACTTGAGGTGGTGAAGGGTGCAATGAACAAGGCCAGAAAAACCAGCCCACCACACATGATGCTCATCTCATGGGTCCTCTACTTAGGCGTGCGTCCCAGGTGAGTTTGTATAGGCCAATCTATCAAACAAAGTAAATGGACGAAACTTTATGGCCTCGGCCACTTACTGGTGTCTTCTTTCGGTGGTTTGTGAGCTTCAAACACAGGACAACAAACGGTGCTCATCTTACCGGCGCCGACGCCGACGGCCTAAATAAACATAATAAGGGATAGTGGTCATTTTCAACTTGCTACTTTCAACTGTAAGAATGTGAAACGCTCCATCGGTGACGTCAGAGATCTGTGCCGCACCTACGACGTGGTGTGTTTACAGGAAACTTGGCTGATGCCGCACGACATACCAAAGGGTATGTCGTGCGGCATCAGCCAGCACAGTCGACTGAAATGCTCGTATTTGTGCTATTAAAATTACAAAGAGCGATAGACAAGTGATCGTAATGAGTGTTTACTTACCAACTAACTCTGTTGATAACTTACAAGATTTTACTGATTGTTTGAGTGAGATAAGTGCCATTATTGACGAATATGGTATCGAATCTGTTTTTATTGTAGATATGTTTAATGCTGATCCGGGTGGGTTGTTTTACAGTGAGCTTACGCAAATTTTTAGCAACCAGCGGTGGTCAGTTATACGAGTAGATACAGAGATGCTAGGGTTAGACTCGGGTACTTTTATAAGTGATGTGCACGGGACTGGTAGCTGGCTGGACCACTGTTTAGCTACTTACTTGACTAAGCAGACAGTTGTAATTGTGAAAGTTAAGTATTGCACTCTGTGTTCTGATCATTTCCCACTTATGATTACGTGTAATTTAAAATTGTTGCTTGTTTAAGTTTTTAATGCATCACTTATTTTACAATTTATTGTTTTATGTAGCATGTTTTTGGTGAAACGGAACGCACTCTCAAAACACGTCGTCCTCGATAACGGCGGTAGTGACATCAAAATTCATATGTCATAAAATAACTTTTATTTGAAATGTAGGTAAAGTTGCACTACGATTTTATAATAGTATCGTTATCGCAATTTTCGCTTGAATAAAGCACATAAAATTAGTAACATTACTTTATTAAGGCCAAAAAAATTGATGAAAACAAGGTAGATTTTGATAAATGACGTCAAAGTATGGTCGCGACAATTACGGACGTTTGAACTGTCACGGAAAATTGCAGGAGTTTAGTATATTTTTAAGCGACAAGCAGCAGTTGAAATTAACTTTTAATACTTTTCTTGGGATAAAGAAGAATGCCTCGACCAACCGTAAAACGGTCTATTGTGTGGGTATTTTTTGATGTGTCTGCGGATAATAAGACCATCACTTGTAAGCTGTGCCAAAAATCTTATCCAAATCACGGTAATACATCAAACTCAAAGGAAAAACGGATTCACGCTTTTCAGTTTCGTGCTGAAATAGACCGACGTGCTGGACCAGTGATATAAAATCTACCAAATTTAAGACCATCTACATCTGTAAGAAGCACACATCTACATCTGTTGGAAGCCGTCAGAAAAGTTAAAAAAATAAAGCTAGTTCCACGCAAAGTGTAAATTTAACGCAACATGGTGAACAATCAGGTTCACGTTTATGAGCAAAAGATGCAGATCTAACGCCAGAAAAAATTGCAAGTTTTGATGAAGCTGTGGTAGAAATGATAGTGAAAGATTACCAACCGCTTTCTATAGTCGAGGACTCCGGTTTTCGTAACTTAATACACAAAATACAACCTAGTTTCAAACTCAAACTCAAACTCAAAGCATTTATTTCAACTAGACCATTACGGCACTTTTGAATGTCAAATTACAAATTAAATCAAAGCTACAGTCACAGTCACAAGGCATAATAACTTGAGAAAGTAATGTAGTTGCCCATTCCCTAGCGTAGATCTCTATGGAGAAGAACGGGCAAGAAACTCCATGGACACTCTTTTTAAATCAATATATTGTTACAAAATCTTGGTTACATTATTCATGTGTGATTATACATATATGTGAGAACGATGTAGAAAGACGTGCACATTAAGAGCGTCCAGAGAAAAGATTAAATCAACAGTGTAAAAAAAAAAAGAAATTAAAATTAACCATGGCAGCTAAGAGATGACCAGTCCCAACTGACAGCGCCCGTTCACGAACATGACGCATGTATCGGCGCCATTCAACTCGACCATATTGAAGGGAGCTAAATGACCCGACACACCCGCCACCATCAGCGAGACATTTGAGTGAGCATGACAATCTCTCAGCCGCCAAGGCATATTCAAGTCAAAAAAAAGAAAAAGATAACTAAATGTAAATGGTGGCTTTACAGTACATAGAACTCACACAAATGTGCTATGCAGTTATATAATCCTTCCAACAAGGGTTCGAAACAGCAAGGTCCAGCAGCGGCCGCGTGTGACGAGGATGGCTTTGTGAAGGTGGAGAGAAAGAAAAGGAAGAAGCCACCTAGTCGGAACCAGTGCGGGACCGCGCAGGAAGGACCCAGTGGGTTGCGTCCGGCGATACCAACGACGCAGCTCTATGTGTCCCGGCTACTTCACACCACGAAGGTAGAGGAGATCGTGGCGTACGTCCGAGCGAAGACCAACTGGACAGTGAGGGTCGAGAAGTTAGAGTCGCGCCACAACACGAATTTTAAATCATTCGTGGTGCGAGTTCCGACTCATGATATTGAGACCTTCCTCAAGGAAGAGTTTTGGCCGAAAGGTGTCGTGTATCGGCGATTCCGCGGAAGGCTACGCGACACCACGCAGCGCAACATGACGCCGTCTCTTCGTGTTCGGTAGTTTTATTTATGTTTTTGTGGTTTTTAATAAATATGTATGTTAGTCTGTAAGGTATTTGTAATATGGGTCTTTTGTTACCCGAATTAAATGATATTATTATTATTATAATACTACGAGATGGAATCTATACAATGCAAGGATATTTTACAATCTTCTGCAGCTTCCACAATAACGTAACCTGGGAATCAGTTAGTTTGCCTATGGTTGTGGAGCAGGACCAGCATTGAGCCAAGCATTTTTATCATTAATGTAATCCCCCAAATTATAATATGCTTGCCTACATAGTGTGCGTTTTATACAAGATTTAAATTTCGTCTCATTCAGTTGTAGAATGTGAGGAGGTATTTTATTGTAACATTTTAAACAGTACCCCATGAAAGATGAATCTACTTTAGCAAGCCTGAAACCTGGCTGAACGAGTTGGTCCCTATTTCTAGTATTATAGTGGTGTCTGTCACCTCTTTTACTGAATAAATGCAGATTTTTCCAAACGTACATGATGTTATCATAGATGTATTGGCAAGGTACTGTCAAGATGTTAATTTCCTTAAACAGTTCTCTCAGAGAGTCGCGTCTACGTAATTCGTATATGGCTCTGATTGCTCTTTTCTGCAGAATGAATATAGACTCGATGTCTGCCGCACGTCCCCACAGTAAAATTGTAGGAATCCTACAATATTAGCTGGCAATACTGCCTTTTATTCTTAAGCACTCTATTGTTTATGTTCGTTCGTTCTTCACTTCCGTCTAACGATTGCTGTGCAAACATCGCACCGCCGTGTAAAATAACTTTAATAAATAGTTCTGGTGTTAATTACTGCAGTTTGTCACTTTATCCGACCTAAAATACAAAACATACAGTCCACGCTCTAACATGGTCCAAACGATCCGTAATAATTGATATAATCGAAGTGACAAATAACCTGTAGGAACTTGAAGCGCGTGTGTGCTAAGTGCATCGTTGTATTTGCAACCGAACTGTGCAGTGCGCCCATTTCCGCGAGAACCCAGGAACCACGGAGTGCAACGATTCCGTGTTTGATGAGCAGTCTTGACGCCATCAAATATCAACCTGCAAGCATACCAATCGAAGAAGTCCGAAGCCCAGCCAATTCAGCCATCCATCTTTGTTTTTTGGTGGCGCTGGTGAACAACTTGAACGAGGCAGAACAATCGAATCAATCGGCGGGTTTCACCAAATTCATTCACAAATCCGCTCATTCAATCAAGTGCCAACTTCAAGAAACGAAACATTCGTCCAACGTGTCGGCGTTGGCGACAATCCACGGCATCTTCTCTCACACGTGACGCCCATCTATCGGCGAGCGAGTGAGCGAGAAAGAAGAGTTCGTCGAGTGACAGTTTGAGTAAGCCGTCACAGAGTGCATAGTCGGCCGTCACGAAATATTTTTAAGTTGTCTGTGAAGTTGTCTATCTTTGTTATCTGTACAATTCTTTAGATTAGTTCGGTCGACGCCATTTTGACATTCAATAAATTATCGATTTGCGATTGACGTACGCCGTAGATCTTTATGCAGTTTAGATTTTGTTAAATTAAGGAAAATTGTTGAACCGTTAAAATTAAAAAGTCAAAATGGGAGCCGACGAAGAAGCGTTAAAGCTGATCAAACTAAAACGAGGCTTTAAACAACAGTCACTTACAAAATTGTTCAAAAGTATTGACACAACTGATTGTGCCGCTAAATCAGTCGAGGCGCTTTCTATATTAGAAAATCGTTTAAATACTCTATTTACCGAATACGAAAACCTATGTATTGAGGTATACACTCTTGGCGATAGCGACACATCCGCTGCAGAGATGTGTGAAGAAAGTTATTTGAAAAAACTAGCCATATTGCGCGAACTCATAAATAAGAAATGTCAGCCTCCCCTCAGTTCGCCAAGTTGCTCACACAGCCGCAATTCTCAAACTAAATTACCTGTGATAACCATACCTGTTTTTAACGGTAAGTCTAGTGAATACAAACAATTCATTAGTTTATTCGAATCTTTAATCCACAATGACAAATCACTAGATGACATTAAAAAGTTATATTATTTGCGAAATTTTGTCAAAGATGAACCTTATAACCTCATAATAAATTTACCTTTAGTAGGAGAAAGTTATTCTGAAGCGCTGAAAATTCTAAAAGAAAGATATGACAATAAATATAAGATAATAAACGATCATGTAAACAGCTTGCTTGATTTGCAACCTATAACCAAGTCTAGTGCTGCCAATATTAGGGAATTTGTCTGTACAGTCAAGCAGCAGCTGGCTGCGCTAAAAAATCTTGATCAATCTGTTGATGCTTGGGATCAAATTATTGTTTGCATTTTGACTAGGAAGCTCGATCTGTATTCTAACAGGGAATACCAATTAGATCGGGATTTTAATGTAGAACCTACAGTAAAGCAATTGATTGATTTCTTAGAAAAACGCGCTTTAGCACTCGAAAATGCGGAGTCAGCAAGCCGAGGTGGTCACAGTGCTTCTACTGCACAGCGCATCGAGTCAGCATCGAGTTCAAAGAAATGTCCTGCATCTGCAAGTGTAAGCAATGTAGCTATCAAGCACCCTGCTGCATGCACCTACTGTAAGTGTGAGCACAAGCTTTATAATTGCCCTAAATTCAAATTATGTTCTTCATCTGAAAGAAACAAGTTTGCGGTGGACAATCAGCTATGCAATATATGCCTAAACAAACATGCTAAGAAGTGCCGCTTTTATTTTAAGTGTAATACTTGTAACGGTAAGCATAACACGCTTTTGCATGAGGATGAGCAGGTACAGTCCACTGTGTCGATGGTGTCAGGGGTCTCTAACACACAAGTATTGCTGCCTACTGTACAGGTAAAGTTTTAGCAGCAGATGGAACTGAGGTGCGAGCCAAGGCCCTGCTTGACAGCGGGTCTCAAAATTCTTTTGTTACTGCTGACTTGGCAAGGCGGCTGGGCCTTAAGCCAAAGACAATTAGCTCCAGGGTGATAGGCATTGGGAATGATTCAAGCACGATTAGAGAGAGTGTACATTTGAAAGTCCAATCAGTGGTGTCTTCTTATCAGATGTCAATAAATTGCTATGTTATTGAGCAGATCACATCTAAGATTCCACAGACCCAAATCAACATAAGTGCAATTAAAATACCCTCTCAATTATCACTTGCTGATGCCAATTTTGACACACCCAGTAATATACAAATCCTCATGGCTGCTGATGTATTCTTTCAGGCATTGCTACCCCAGTCTGAACAACATAAGAACGAGCCTTCAGCACTATGTAGACCAGTTGATCCTGAGCACCAGTCTGCATCTCCATATCTTTTAAACACAAGGTTTGGTGTAGTAATTGCAGGTACTATTCCAAATTTATGTCGCAATCAAAAAGCACAAAAAGAATCAATTTCTTTATTCTGTCAATCTTGTAACAATGATATAAATGATACTATCAAAGGTTTTTGGAGAGCTGAATCTGTGCCTGAAATCTTCCCAGAGAAAAGACCTGAGTTTGAGCAAACTGAAAAGCATTTTCAGGAAACTGTTGTATTTAATAATAATCAGTTTCAAGTTAGTTTACCCTTAAAAGTGCCACTCAGTGAAATTAATGAAATGCTCGGTGATTCACTTCATCTGGCTATAAAAAGGTTTCAGAGCTTAGAAAAAAGGCTACAAAAAGATCCTGACTTGTATAAACAATATAAAGCTTTTATTGATGAATACATAGCTTTAGGTCATGGCACATATTCTGATATTGATAAATATAACCTCACTAGTGATCCAATATATTTTTTGCCGCATCACGCTGTATTACGACCGGACAAAAAGACCACTAAGTGTAGAGTAGTATTCGATGCATCTATGTTAACAAGTCAGCGTAGATCTCTTAATGATTTATTATTGAATGGTCCCACAGTTCAGAAAGAACTGTTTGACATTTTATTACTGTTTCGATTAGGTGCTTATGTTTTCAGCACAGATTTAAAGCAAATGTTCAGATGTGTTCTTTTAGATCCCAGACACCGACCACTTCAACTTATTTTGTGGCGGGAGTCACCAAGCGAAAACATAAGGTGTATAGAACTAAATACAGTAACATATGGATTCAAGTGTTCAACATTTCTAGCTACTAGATGTCTCATAGAGTTAGCGAGTAGGTACACAACCGAGTTTCCTGCAGCATCTTTCATTCTGAAAAATCAAACATACTGTGATGACATTTTAGTCTCCAGTAACTGTTTAGAATCTCTATCTCAAATGAAAGATCAATTGATAAGGCTCTTGTCTCTGGGTGGATTCCAGGCACACAAATGGTCTTCAAACGCTGCCGAGATCTTACAGGACATACCTAAAGAAAAACAACACTTTGATGATTTTGATATACAAAAAGAAAATTACTACATTAAGACATTAGGGGTTACATACAATACGAAGACAGACACATTTAAAATTTCTAGTCCATGTCAAGAAAAAATCACGCCACTCACAAAACGCGAAATTGTCAGTTATGTCGCGCGATTTTACGACCCGTTAGGTCTAGCTGGCCCACTCACAGTGTCTGCCAAAATTATTGTTCAAAAACTATGGGCAGCCCATATCAACTGGGACTCTTCACTACCTGACGATTTAAAAAACACTTGGCTAGAGTTTTATAAAAGTCTTCTCATTATGTCTCCAATACACGTTACTAGGAATGTCACCTTACAAGGCCCTACTACAACTCAACTGGTAGGGTATGCAGATGCTAGCAATACAGCATATGGCTGCTGTTTATATTTACGTGAAGTCGACCAAACAGGTAATGTCAAAATCACTTTACTCTGTTCAAAATCTAGACTGGCCCCATTGAGCCAAAAACTTACCACACCCAGACTAGAGCTAAATGCAGTACTATTGCTAGCTAAACTTGTCCGCAGAGTATATTCATTACTATCTCTCAAACTGCATTTCAAGGATGTACTTCTCTTCTCAGACTCGCAAACAGTACTGGCGTGGCTGAAAATTGATTTTACCAAATTAAATACCTATGTAGCGAACAGAGTAAAGATGGTTTCCGAATATGCTGAAACCTTTTCATGGTATTATGTAAGTACAGGAGAAAACCCTGCAGATTGTCTAAGCCGTGGTGTGCAGCCTCATGAGCTCGAACAAAACATGCTGTGGTGGCAGGGCCCCAGTTACTTACACAACAGTAAGTATACTCCACCTGAAACAAATATTAATAAAATTATAAAAGACTTACCTGAGTTGAAGACTGGTGCTGCTGAACTCCCATGCTCGAGTGCTATGGTTTGTAGTGTGGATAATAATAATTCTTTAAAGCTAGAGTTTTTAAACAAGTTCTCTACTATTACTAAAATGAATCGTGTACTTACCTATGTGCGTCGTTTTTGTAATAATTTGAACCCAAGGTCAACAAAAATTAAACTTAATTACTTAACTAGCGCTGAGTTAAATGATTCTTTGTTATTGATTGTCAAGTATGAGCAGCAGAATCACTTCTCAAACGAAATAAGTTTGTTAAGGCAAAATAAACCTGTCATAGGCAGTTTAAAACCACTCAATCCTTTTATAGATGGTAATGGTATGTTGAGAGTAGGTGGTCGTTTAGACAGTGCCACTATACCTAACTCACAAAAACACCCTGTAATCTTGCCCAACAAATCACGAGTTACACACTTGATTGTTACTAATGAACATGTAAAAAATTTACATGCAGGTCAAAAACTTATTTTGTCTTCACTTAATCAGCGATTTTGGCTTATCAATGGTTTAAAGGAGATTAAGAAAATCATCCATTCATGTATTATCTGTTTCAGACTTAAAGCGCAAGTTGCTAAGCAACTAATGGGTTCCTTGCCCCCAGATAGAGTAAATATAAGTAGACCATTTCAAAGGGTAGGAGTAGACTTCGCTGGGCCGATCTCTATTAAACAGTCGCGCATCAGGCGTGCCTTAGTATCAAAAGGATACATCTGTGTCTTCGTCTGTTTTACGACGAAGGCAGTGCATCTCGAGATTGTCTCCAATTTAACAACTGCGGCATTTTTAGCTTGCTTTAAGCGTTTTGTATCGCGTCGTGGCTTGCCCAGTGATGTCTATTGCGACAATGCCTCTAATTTCAAGGGAGCTAGGAATCAATTAGATGAGCTCTACAAACTGCAGAATTCTACGGAACATCGACGACAGGTGCAGTCACAAACAGCTGAGCAAGGTATCAATTTCCACTTCATACCCAGCTACTCGCCTGTCTTCGGAGGTCTGTGGGAGGCTGCAGTAAAGAGCACCAAATTTCATCTAAAAAGAGTTACTCAAAAGGCCTTGTTAACTTTTGAAGAACTATGTACTGTTTTGTGTCAAATAGAGTCAACTCTGAATAGTAGGCCTTTAACGCCTATGTCTACCGATATTAATGACTACTCTTATCTTACTCCAGGACATTTCCTAATTGGCTGTGCATTGAACGCGTATCCTGACAAAAATGTTATAGACACGCCTATAAATAGGTTGACATTTTGGAACATTTGTTGTAACATGTTTCAGAGTTTCTGGAAAGTGTGGAGCAAGCACTATCTCAATGTTCTTCAATGCAGACCCAAATGGAGAAATAGTTCAGATAATATTAAGGTAGGGTCTTTGGTTATTTTGAAGGAAGATAACACTTCACCTCTTCATTGGCCGATGGCCAGAGTTGCAAATGTATTTCCAGGTTCTGATAACAGAGTTAGAACTGTTGAGTTGAGAACTCCAAATGGAAAAACTCATAGAAGGGCAGTTAGTAAAATATGCCTACTCCCCATTGATTGTACTTAGCTAATAAGTCTATTTAGTTTTATTAAGCAATTCGTTATTAAGTTTTAAAATTTGTTCTTAGATAATAAGTTTTATTACAATTTCCTTTTTTTTAAGATTTAAAAGGTTGTACTTAGCTAATAAGTTTATTTAGTTTTATTAGGCAACTCGTTTTAAGTTTTAAAATTTGTTCTTAGATAATAAGCTCATTTAGTTTTATTACAATTTGTTTTTTTTTTAAGATTTAAAAGATTGTACTTAGCTAATAAGTTTATTAAGCATTTAATTTTAAAAGGTTTTAGAAATTAAGTTTTTATTATCATTTCTAAGTGTTTATTTGGTGAACCCAGTTCTATCTAAGGCCCTTGAATAAGGACTTTCATACTTGTTTTGTTACAAAAATTTCATGTTTCTAGCTATGTTTCTAGTTTTAAGATGTTGATTTTATTTTATATAAACTCTAGGTTCTTGTCCTGTGGCCGGGAGCATGTAGGAATCCTACAATATTAGCTGGCAATACTGCCTTTTATTCTTAAGCACTCTATTGTTTATGTTCGTTCGTTCTTCACTTCCGTCTAACGATTGCTGTGCAAACATCGCACCGCCGTGTAAAATAACTTTAATAAATAGTTCTGGTGTTAATTACTGCAGTTTGTCACTTTATCCGACCTAAAATACAAAACATACAGTCCACGCTCTAACAAAAATACCGTATGACATAATACTATGAAAATAACTGAAATAGACTAGCCTCGCGGTATCAATATCAGTAAATTGACGGATCTTTCTAACAGCATATGCAGCTGAGCTCAGCCGTCCTGCAAGAGATGTTAAATGAGGACCCCATTGTAGCTTTGAATCGAGCGTGATTCCCAAGAAAACTGTTTTATCGACGAATTCTAGTTTCTCTTGATTCAACATTATGTCACAATCACTACTTTTGACATTTGGTAGGGCAAATCGAATGCACTTAGTTTTTTTCCCATTGAGTACTAAATTGTTAGCGGTAAACCAGTTATGGACCTGCAGTAGGGCATTATTTACATCGTCAAAATTTGTGGCACGTCTGTTTATCCTAAATATTAACGAAGTATCGTCAGCAAACAACACCATATGCGGGTGGATGTTAAATAAATGGGGTAGGTCATTAATATAAGCTAAAAAGAGTAAGGGACCCAGAATCGAACCTTGTGGTACACCCATTTTTACTTTTAAACCCGTAGAATTGACACCATTTATTTGTACTTGCTGATGTCTATCATTCAAATACGACTTTACTAAACTAAGCGCAAGTTTACCTAAACCGTAATGCTTAAGTTTCAAGATCAGGGTTTCGTGATTTACGCAATCAAATGCCTTCGAAAGGTCACAAAAGATTCCTATGGCATCTTGTGCCTCTTCCCACGCAGTAAATATGTGTTTTAATAAAGTAACACCGGCGTCAGTTGTACAACGTCCCTTGGTGAAACCATACTGTTGTTCATGTAATATTTTATTGGTGTTAAAATGGCAAAGCATTTGATTGAGCATTATCTTTTCAAACACCTTGCTGAAAACAGGCAACACGGATACTGGCCTATAGTTATTGGTGTCTTTACTGTCCCCGGATTTAAAAAGCGGTATTACCTTACTGAATTTCATTAGATCCGGGAAGACTCCTTGATCCACGCACAAATTAAATATTGAGGCTAAATACGGTGCTACAGTTTCAATAATTGAGGTACAAGCTTTATTAGACATACCCCATAGGTCTTCGGTTAATTTGATCTTGATTTGTTTAAAAGCTTTTATGATTGTCGTGGGGTTTATATGCTGAAATTTAAATTCATTTGGACAGGCTGAAACGTTTGCTTTTAATAAATCAATAGAGAGCACCGGAGAGGAATTTAAGGTTTCAGTAGTTTTAAGTGGGATACTGGTAAAGAAGTTTACAAATTCTTGAGCAACTTCATTATTGGAGCTGACAAGGCCACCTGAAGTCTCTAGTGTGAAGTCATTACTATGTTTTATATTTCTGTTTGTTTCACTGTTGATAATTTTCCAAACCGTTTTTATTTTGTTATCGGCTGATTTAATTTTATTGCTAATGAATAAGGACTTGGCTACCTTGCAGGTGTTTTTAAAAATTTTCGAGTAATTAGCAACATATTTATTAAAAGATTCTGTGTTGATGTAAGGCTTAAGGCCGTACAGCTCAAACAATCGTTCCCTACTTTTTCTAATACCCTGTGTTGCCCAGTCACTAAAAATAAACTTTGAGCCAATGGTTTTGGTTTTCTTTTTTAAAGTGTTATTGAACTCAGTGTGCACTACCGAAAAGAATTCCTCATACAATTCATTTACATTGTTTCTAATATGGGCTGGTATATTTAGCTTGCTAATTAAATTATTATTAAACTTTTCTAACTTGCTGGGTGTTATTTGTCTGGTCTGAATCTGAATTCTTTGTAATTGTTTATTGTACGCGAAAGCAACAGTCTGCCCGCTGTGATCTGAAGGAAGGTAATTTACGATAGATTTATCCAAGTAGTCGCAGCAACAAAAAACATTGTCAATACATGTAGCAGTATTTGTAGTAATTCGGGTTGGTTCTGAAAAAACGTTTGACAAATTAAAAAATTTAAAGAGACTTAAAAATCTACAGCTGTTTGCATTATTCTCTAAGACATTAACATTAAAGTCCCCACAGATTATTATTATTTTATTACCAGTTACAAGTTTCGCTAAAGCATCTTCCATTACTGATTCAAAGATAGAGTAGTTTAGATAATTAGGGGGTCTGTAAACGCACACTATTACATGCTTATCTAGCTCAACACAAGATAATTCAATACTATGTTCAACCGATAGATCGACAATATCATTACGAGACTTAGATTTAATGCAATTTTTGACTAAGATTAATGAACCCCCACGCATCTTAAGTTTACGGTTAAAGCAACTGCTCACATTGTAATTCTCATAATTTAATTGCATAACTTCATAATCTTTCATCCAATGTTCAGTTAAACAGATAATATCAAACTTCGTTTTTTCTAAAAATAGTTCTATTTCTAATTGTTTGGAAGAAAGTCCCTGAATATTCTGGTGAAACAATTTTAAGGAATTCTGCTCAGCCCCTTTTTTACAATTAATTGATCGAGAGCTAGAAGATACCTCGAAGTTGTTGACGAGTTTAACTAAAGTTTCACTCGTACCTTCTATTGTCTTATTGACTAGTTTAAATCTAAATTAATATGTGTATAATTACAATTAGTATAATTACTAATTTCAGTAGATCTATTTACAGAAAACTGCGACATACCACATATGTCTGAGTTTATACTAAAAGCTAATAGCCGAGCTATTCGACGTCTAAAACTAATAGGCAAGTACGCATTACTCCTAGTTGACTTCAGTTTCTGAACGAAACTGACATTTCTCGACACTAAGTCGAAAAATGTCAACCTGTCACTATAGTGACTAGCTAATAAACACATGCGATTGTTCAGGTTATGGATGTAATGATTTTGCCTGCTTGACAATTTCTGAAAGTATGGAAAGGCACAAAGAATTATTTTCTTACAATTTAGCTTTAACAGTTGAGTGACATTGTCAGTGATATCATCAATTTTTATGTTCAAACTGTTACCAACAAATATAGTTAAAATAGTATTAGGATCTAATTCCTTCCTAGTAATGGATGAAATTATCTGGTTGTAGGAAGCCTGAGGTGTACAATAATTTTGAAAAGAATTACTTTGAAAAGAATTACTCAGATTGTTACTAATTAATTTTCCTAACCCTATTCCTAAACTATCTGAAAACATAATGGAGCAACCACATTGAGTACTACAACACAGGGGTGAACTACTTTTTGTGTTTCCTACCGGTGATGACCCTTGTACATTGTGTAGTGAATTTTGAATGGGTATACAGTCCGGAACACTGCCCAACCGAGCTGGGTCCACCGTTACCTCAGGCAAGAGAGTGACCGGGCTGGATTCCCTTTGTGATGTACATTGAGTGTTGTTGAAGGTCATCATGTCTACACAGTCTGAATTACTATTACAACTATTGACTAACTCATTTGCAGCGAGAATATGTTCTTTAATTTGTTTTTGAGAATTCACATACTTGGCATAACATGACTGTAGTTGACGCTCTAGTAGTTGAATGTCAGATTGTAAGTTTTGAGTGTCTATTTCATAAAACTTCTTACTGTCCTCTAATTTGGTTTGATAATTTCTTAACTTGTTTATAAGAAAAACACGTTCTTTTCTTAGTTTAATGTTTTTGGAACTATGTTTTTGTTGCTTTTTAAAGAACAATGGCCAAAAATCTATAGGAGCTGGACCTCAATTTTATTTTTCATGTCCCAAAATAAGCTATACATAGATCGGTTTGTTTTAATGTTGTAAACATCATCCCGTTTGAAAATCATGTCTAAATGGCCACATTTTTTTATAAAAGCGGCAATTATACTTTTGAGGTTAGAATCAACAACTACCTTCTATCCGACTGTTGCGTAGCCTAAAAGTGTACTTAGCGATAAGCAAAGAGGGTGATAAGCGATCTCGTTTCGATTTCTCTCAAAGAATTTCCCAAAAAATAGTCCAATAAACTCTCAGTTCGATGTCAAAAAGGGCTGTCTATAAAACCAACTTGTGGTCTTGTCCGCTTTGACAAAAGACTTTGATCGATAATTCAATGAAAACTACAACTTGAACAAGGCGTAGTGTAGAAGACAAGGATGGCATAACATTACACGTGAAGTCTTTCTGATAGACTTTTGTGGTTTAACCACTTAAATTCTGGCCGAAGTGAGTTAGTCGCTAGATACACTACCTACCGTCTTTCACTCTTCAATACTCAAGTTGAATAGATATCGACAAATCGAGTATTGGTAGCATACAGGAGTAAATCAAGGGTATTGGTTGGATTTGGGAGCACTTAAATGAAAGATACAGGCTTCATTAAAATACTTTTTAATATTCATAATCTTCTCTTATAACTACAGAATCAAGGAATGCTGCTGGCGCTAATATTGTCGGCTGATGCCTGGCCCACCCAAGATACCGCACCAGAGTCATTACATGTGCACAGCACCCAACCGTTCTTCTACCAACTAGACAATTACAACAATATTCAACTATAGCTTCCCTTCCAGACACATTATTTTCAATTAATATATAAACATAGTATACTTTTCTCGAAATGTGTCTGGATTTAATTTTGCCTCGTATCAGTGAATTATTTCCACTTCCTCTCAAACGATACTCCGTTACATTAATGTTTTCTCTGCTTATTTCAATTCGATACCCTCCATGAAACCTGACATGTTCACCATAATAGGACCTTGCCTGTCGGACCTGGTATGTTCCTAAGGCAAATAATATAATTTCACTATATTCTAGACGGGGGAAAATAATATAAGTATTGGAATGAGCTGTTATGTTATTAAAATCAGATGTTCGTCTATTCATATTTGTAGCGTTTATAAAATCAGATAAATTATTATGTAATGGAAATCGTTCCCTTATCACATTTATGATTTGCTCAGCATCATTCCTATTTTTTAAACGAACACCGAATTTATTTAAAAGGCTTGCAGCTATGGAAAACATCTGCATCATGTGAGGAACAGTTTTGTTAAAAAAATCTTGCCGGAATATTTTAAATCTCTTTTGAAGTATCCGTTAACCACTTCCACCACCCAACGGCATATAGTCACACACCGACTCCTATTAGCTTGCTCGGTAGTGAGCTGATGTTCACCCTCAAGTAAGGATTCTGGCATATATGTTTTGTAGCTGCAAGCCTCTAACAGACTGATTGAATCTCTAAATCCCCTGTCTAGAATAAAAATATCATTATTTTGGAAGTATTGTCTGAGAGAACAGTTTTCATCTCTGAAAAGAGATTTCATTATATCTGCGTCAGATGTGGTAGCTTTGTATGGGCCAAACACAGATATAGATAGACCTAGATAACGCAAGAGCAACTACTTCGCGTGCCCAGCTTACGTACAAAAATCGTAAGCGGCCACTTTCGCGCTCAGTCTGCATCGGTGTGCCGCGCTAGTCGGACGTCAGTAAAAAATATAAAATGGTTAATTGCTCAGTTATAAATTGTAAAAACTGGACAAATGCGAGGAGAAAAAATAAAGGAAATGTTTCCTTCCATCGGTAAGTCATTTTGTGATTAATATTATGCATATTTAATATTAAAATCAATTATTTTTGATCTAATACCCTCTGTAATACCAAATTTGAGAAAAAACATAGGTCATCAAACGTTAACTGCATATTCGTGTTACATTGCGGCTTTTACTAGAAGCGGTTGATGCGACGTTTTGTTTTAACAAGTGATGAATATCGCAGCAAGTGATACTATCGTATATCGCATCGGTTTTGTAGTACAGGGGCTTTTATCATTTTTCTGTCAGTTTTAGCGATTAGTGCTGTTCATCGTAGGCAACACAAATCGATTCTCAAGAATCGATTTCGGAAACAGAGGAATGATTTTGTATTTTATAGGTACTAATTATGTAGACAATTTTAGTAAATAATCGTAACGTTTAGTGTTTTCTTTTAGTTTTCCACATGAACCCAATTTAAAAGAAAAATGGATTGAGGCGACGGGAAAGAAAGATTGGTTCCCAACAAAGCATAGCACTATTTGTTCAATACATTTTGAGGAAGCATGCTTTGTTGAAGGGAAAAAGCAACGAATAGTAACAAAAGCAGCATATCCGACTATTGATGTACTGAAGATCACAACTGATGAAGTTAGTTAATTGAGAAGTCTATGTACTTTCGAGCTTTTTATTACAAGTGTGTAAAGTTTTCAATGTTGATTTTTACTTGTACTTGTATTACAGAATGTAGATCCAAAAGTTACGCCAGAAAAAGCTTTGTTATCGCCAAAAAGGAGGAAATTAGAAAAGGTAAGTACTTTATTGTTATATTTTTATAGGTGCCTTATTTTATTACATACAATACAGGACAGTAATAAAAATAATAAAGAAAATATATAGAGTTCATAGTGTACAAGTACCTACTAATGGATGTTTTCTTGTGTTGTTTAACTTGTTATTATTAATTGTTAATATACCATATAATACAAGCTACCTACCTGGTTTGTAAACATTTGAGGGAGATCTGTGTTTAGCATGTGTTTCAACAGCTGACATGATAATAGTGATTGTTTTGTTTATAAAATGATTTATGTTTCAGGATGTCAACGAATTACTTAAATCAAACGAAAACACTCCAAAGAAAAAAAATATATTTATAAAATTGAATCAGGCAAACGAAAAAGTTATACAGCAAAAGAAACAAATAAAAATTCTGAGGGAACGAAACCGTCGCAAAGTCCAAAAAATACACGCCTTGATAACGTTAATAGAATGCTTAAAAAAGAAATCGTTTATTAATGATGAGCAAGCTAATGTGCTTAAAACAACCAACGTGACAACTCAAGAACTTTATTTAAGACAGTCGAAGAACAAAAACGTAGTCAGTACGTCGAAGTATACACCAGCACTACGGACTTTTGCTCTGACGTTGCATTATTATTCAACAAAAGCTTATAATTATGTCAGAAAGGTTTTTAATTTTAGCTTACCACATCCTCACACTATTCATAAGTGGTATACAGGGTGTATTTCACCTCATCACAAAGCCGTTAACCAAGCATTCTGTATATCAAACTAAGTAACTTTACGCAAAAAATATTGCTGGGAAACAACTTTTTTTTTTGAGGTTATAAATCATGTTTTGTGGTATAAATCAATGTAACACACTTAAAACATTGTGCGGATTGATGGATTGAATAGTACGGGGGTCGTAGAGATATTTAAAGTAAAAATCATGCGATAAAAAGTGGTATTTAAAAAAAAGCTTGTCAAAATCTAGCAACTTTGACCCCCAATATCTCCGTAACTAGAAGGTTCCCAGGTATAGTGTAGAACAAAAAAAATATCAAAATGACGAGTAGAACAAGTGCCTTTCGTATTCGTTAAGAGGTGTTTTACACCCTTTAGATTTATAAATGGTAGTCCTGGATTTACCACTGAATCTTTAGAGGCGTTGAAGTTGATAGCGAATAAAACAAAACGTCCTTTGTATTGCTGTCTTATGATCGATGAAATGGCAATTAGAAGGAAAATTGAATGGGACGGAAATAAATTCCATGGTTATGTCGATTTTGGTGGTGTATTAGATACCGAAGAGGTTCCTGAAGCTAAAGAAGCACTGGTATTTTTAGTCACCGGAATTAATGCTAACTGGAAGGTGATCTTGAAATTTGAATTAATAATGTTTTTTTCTTGTGTATGACGATATTATATTAATTCGGTTTTATTTACAGGTTCCTGTTGGATATTTTTTAATAGATGGAGTAACTAGTCAGCAAAAAGCCGATTTAGTGCTGCAATGCCTGAGACATTTACACGAGTCAAATTTAAACATAGCCGGTCTTACTTTTGATGGATGTCCATCTAACATAACAATGGCAAAAATATTGGGTGGCAAATTTGAACCAAATAATATGAAAACCACGTTTGAACACCCTGTTACTAAACAACCAATTGCATTTTTTTTTGATGCTTGTCATATGATGAAGTTAGTGAGAAATTGTCTTCAATCATGTAAAAACCTTGTTGATGGTAATGGCAAATGTATTTCATGGGAGTATTTTGAACATCTGAACAAACTTCAAACAACGGAATATTTCCATTTAGCCAACAAATTACGGAACCACCACATTAATTTTCACAATCAAAAGATGAAAGTTAAGTTGGCTACCCAACTTCTAAGCAAAAGCGTTGCTGATTCTCTCGATTTCTGTAGAAAAAAATTGAGAATTTCTGATTTTAAAGATTCATTAGCTACAGCGGAATTCGTACGTATTTTTAATGATTTATTCGATGTACTCAATTCTAGAAATTTAAAAAAGTTTGATTATAAGCAGCCTCTTAACTTAAATAACAAATCAAGAATAATAGATTTTTTGGATAAGGCCGAAAGTTACATTATAGGATTGCGAACTTCAGAAGGAGATTTTTTGACTCAAAGTCGCAGAAAAACAGGATTCGTTGGTCTTTTGGTTTGCATCAAAAGTACAAAAGCACTATTTCAACATTTGATTGAAGAAAACAGAATCAAATTTATGTCTATGTACAGATTCAGCCAGGATCACCTAGAGTTGTTCTTTTGCAATATTCGGGCTCACGGTGGAAGTAACAACAATCCGACTTCAAGACAATGTCAATCTTTCTACAAGAAACTGTTGAGCCATGTTGAAATAAAAAACAGTAATGCTGGTAATTGTGTGGAACTGGAACACATTTCAATACTGAATTGTTCTTCGGCGATACAAACAATTAATGCTACCACAATACGCGGACCACTAGCAGATGATGAAACAGATTGTACAGAACTCAATATAAGTAGTCTCCGAGATTTTGATGATTTTTGCAACACGTTGCCACGAATTACAGAATTTAGTGGGCAAATTATCACATATATTGCCGGTTATGTAGTAAGAGCAATACAAAATAATATCAAATGTGACGAATGTATCAATGCGTTGTCTTTACAAGAAAAACCGGGCATTGATCATACTTATGAATTTGTTAATTTCAAGGATAAAGGTGGTCTCGTTTATCCCACAAAAGACGTAATTCAAATATGTAAAGTTGCAGAGATAGAGATTCGAGATATAATTAACAAAACACAAAAATTCAGCATGAAGCCGTCATTAAGTAAACTCCTTCTAATTAATAAGATTTTACGTTATTTTGTCAATAGTAACATCTTCAGTAGCATCGCCATTCATCAATTCGATCAATCGCCAACAGAGAACCATTTAGTAAATTTAATTAAAACAGTTGCGAGTACATATATGGACGTGCGTTTTCATTATTTAACAAAATTTTTGAGATCTGCTGTAACAAAAAGACAATTATATAATAAGCTCATTTTATTGCAGGGACAATAACTTTGTCGTTGCGCCCTTAAAATTGTGAAATAAAATAAAACTACAAATCTTTCAATTGAACTTGAACAAATCAAAGGTTTATTTTCAACTTAATTATAATAAATTATAATTTTAATAAATAGGTAACATAATTCTCGGATTTTGTTGTTTTTCTTCTTATCAATCCGCTAAAATAGAAATAGGTTGACCCTTATGCCCGGTGCAGATTGGTGAAACGTAACATAAATGAGCCGTCCAAATTTATGCAATGCAACCTGCGATGTAACACAATAACTAGGTGAATTTGTTTCAATGTGTGTTACGTTTCACCAATCTGTACATTAGTGACAAACCAAGCAAACCCTACTCAGATCTATATCGTACCTTAATCTCAAAGCATTACATTTTTACTTAGTAGTATCCTTATACTAACGTACATAATACAAAATCAACTTGAATTCTAACAAAAATAAACTTTTGTAAAAATTAGCAACTTAAACTTTGACGTAAATTAACTTATAAAAATAACATTATTTGGCACTTTGCAATTACTCATTTTTAATTAAAAGTAATAAAAAACATATAGGAACTTCTAGTTTCTTCTAAATAGGATGTTTAAAAAGATTCAGATTTTGTTGAGATCAATGAATGCTTTATACTAAACAGAGTGTCAGGGACATCAACGCGAAGCCTGTTACCATGAATTCAGTAGGTACATGATTCTGAACCCCCCAGCGTTAAAATTTTTCGTCGGTTATTAAAAAATAATCTGCTGGTCCATACATTTTGACCGCGTAGGTATTGCACTTTTCTATGAAACAGCAGATTTTTTTAAAATAATCGACGAAAAATTTCAACGCCCCCTGCGTTGAAATTTTTGAAGGTTCAGAACCTGACAGGGTTGCGGGAAAGTACAACTGGGTAACCATCGCCCCTGGCAACAAAGGCAAATGAAGGAACACAGATAGGTTTTAGTCAGTAAGAGTCTGACACGCCCTCCCGCTCCGCCCAGAGCGGGAGAAGTTATTTGATGATTTCCCATCCAAAAAAAAAAAAGGGGGGTTCAGAAGCGTGTACTGAATCAATGGTAATAGGCTTCGCGTCGATGTCCATGACACCCTGTATACCTATATTAGTGACCGATACTTAACACGGGACTTTACTCATCATTATGAACAAATTATTACTATGGGACCAAACCTGAAATCGCGAAAACAAATCAGCTGTTCCATACATTTTGACGAATTTTGCGAACATAAACGTAAGAAACAGCTGATTTTTTTTGACGATTTCAGGTTTGGTCCCATAGTGAAAGTTGTTCATAATGATGAGTAAAGTCACGTGTTTATGTATCGGTCACTAATTACCAAATACCCTATAGAATATTGGAAGATTTTTTTCTTCAGTGATCTTTGCGTCACAAAAATCTTATTTATTTTTCAATTCTTCGAAATCTTTTCCGACGTCCGATGATGAGACATTATATTCCCAATTAGACGTAGTTCGACCGGATCCAAACAGTTTTTTCAGATCAAAATTAACTTTGACATCTGAAAGTATTGTCACTTTGGGTTCTCTTCTGTTTTTTATTATGCTGTTATTTGACTTCGCAGTACATGACAGCTCTAAAGGATCCGTGTCATTTTCATGATTGTGGTGGTCAGTAATCATGACATCATTTTCATTAACATTCACGTGGAGGGCTTTTTTCTGATTCTGCCTACGTCTGTAATAAGCTCTCGAATTTTCACGCCATTTTTCTCGCTGCTTTTTCTGTTCGTCTATGCTCTTGTCCTTGATACCTACAACACGCTTGTCTTTCTTTTTTTTCAAGTAATTTTCTTTATCTTTTTGCTGTCGTAGCTCAAGTAATTTTGCATCCATTTTAATTTTGTTATATCGTATTTTACTGGCTTTCCGTTTAGCTTCCAAAATTTCTTCCCTGGTTTTGTTTTTTGTTTCTGACATTTTGATAATCTACAACAATTACAAGAAATAAGTAGGGAAATACTAACAATTTCAAGAAATTATAAATCCCTAACTGCCTACTAAGCAGATCATTAATTTTATTTTCCTCTGTTTATCTCATTCCTCTGTATATCTAATTTCTCTGTCTATCTCATTCCTCTGTCTATCTCATTACTCTGTCACAAAATCGATTAATTAATCGATTTAAACGATTCTTAATAATTATTTACTGTATACAATTACTCAATAAATAGTATTCGTACGGTAATTGAGAATTGAGAAATGGTATATACAAAGGCGATCTTTATTCAAAATTGAGATTAAAAAGTACCCTTTTTCATCTCAATTTTGAATAAAGATCGATTCGAAAAGCAACGAGATCCCACCGAATCTCGTTGCTTTTGTAAACACTAGAACTAAATTGAATATAAGGTATTTCAATCGAATATTCACGTATTTATAATGGTAAACTTACTTGAAATTTTGGCAAAGGTATCCAAAAACGATGTGTGACCGTCGACGGAACGCGTACGAGCACACAACCTCTCAATACGAAAACTTTCAGCGCACTGCTGGCTGGGTCAGCGCTGGCGCTAGGCGGGGGGTGAGGCGAAACGGGTGCCGCACGCGGCGGCGTCTTTGAATCGAGTTTATTTTCCCATCACTAAATAGTGCTTGTGACGTCATAGTAGGTAGTCAAAAAATGGCACGCTTGGTTTTCATACAAATCGTGATACTTACGTTATCTAGGTCTATCTATATCTGTGGGGCCAAAGCAATCTACAATATAGCCATCAGGTGCCACCAACAAAAATGGTTTTAGCAAGTTCCTATACTTATGCAATGAATAAGTGTCCTTTTGGAACATATAATTGGAGCTTTTATTAATATAAATGTAAGTCCCATCACATATCATTATCGTATTTTCATTATTTTGATTATAAATTGAATTGGGTATCATTAAATTGTGTTGCAACAATTGTTCACGGGTTATATGTTGAAGTCCCAGATTTCGGGGCACAAAATCCTGTACCAATATTTCCTTAACTTTGTCCATTAGTCTTTCTAACGTTCTTCTTGGAACCATTAATAATTGAGACAGCCGGTCATCTGAGTCACCAGTTCTCATCTTCATTAAAAGAGCACCTAAACCCAAGATGCCTCTCTTTGTTTCAAAGAGACGTGGAATTTCATACAGTAAAAGTTCAAACTGCTGTTTATTCATTCCCAGCCAATAATGAAACAAATGTTCATCGATTCTTTCAACACTTTCTATACTGGAGAAATCCAGAAATGTATTGAAAGCATTTATAAAAGAAAATGCATGTTCCACTTGTTCAACAGTAAATGTTCTTAAACTATTTTCGGAATTGAACAACATGTCCCAATCGGTACTAAATGTATGTTCTATACAAATGCGAGCATTTACGGGCAAGTAATATTTGTGCTGGCTTAGAGTTGTTGCTCTTAGTGGGTCAGAAATCCTATGCAAATCTCTATTTTGGCAATTGGTAAAAACACAATGTGATGCAGTATTAGCTGCTCGTCTATAATTCAATAATGTAATCACCCCAGGTACTTCGACAGCTTGCTGGTCGGTGTATAGAGAGCTTTGAAGTTCTTGAGGTTGAGGCTCTGGCTCTGGCTCCGGTTCTGGCTCCAGCTCTGGCTCTGGCTCCGGTTCTGGCTCCAGCTCTGGCTCTGGCTCCAGCTCTGGCTCCGGTACTGGCTCTAGCTCCGGTTCTGGCTCTAACTCCAGCTCGGGTTCTGCCTGCTGCTCAATATTATGCTGCATATTATGTGTTGAAACTCTCTTGAGTCTCAGCCAACAAGGATGACAAACATGGTCTGTTGAAGTTACCTGAAACAACCAACAAGCAAATAAAATCGTTGTTTCAAAACCCCATAATAGGATTGCAGTGATGAATTCACTATAACATTGAAAATAAAAAATACAAACAGAAGTATTTAATAAAAAAAAACATAATTACCTGCCGTGGGGCAATTCTATTTTCAAGTTCCATATGTATTGCTTGTTGCAACTGAGATGGATTCTCCCTCACAATAAGGTCACATTTGCGGTTCCGCAGAGAACTTCCACAAAGTATGCAAACATGCATGTGGCCACGGGAAGATGACGCACCAGGTTCATTAACGAGTCCAGAGTTGACATGCTGTATTGCAGATTGTTTACAGGCATCACATATGTAATCTTCTTCAGTGATCTAAAATAAGAATTAAGAGTTGTATTATGATGTATGATTGTGTGTAATGGTTATGTTGTTATTGTTAAGTACTAAAATAAGTAGGTGTGTTCGATGCAATGATTGCAATCGACCACGTTTTGCTGACCTAGCGATACGATGCGGCCGCACTAAGTGCCCCGCGAGCTCAGTGCATAACGGACAGCAACCGAGTGCATTCATTTCCATCATTTTAGCAATAACTTAGCCTAGTTACCTCAATAAACCCATTAAAGTTGTTTGAGTGTTTAACTGAGTAGCGTAGCGGTTCCCAATAGGTAACACCTAGTCACGTCCCCTACATTTTGGTCCTTCGAGCCTCTGAACTTCGCGGTTGGACTTTAGTTTTTCGGGACTGAGGGCTCGCGAAGTGAACTTAAACAGAACTAGTGACACTTTGAATTGCAGTGGTTTAAAGCTTAGCAGTGACAGTGGTGTTAACTTTAGCAACGAGACTTTAGTGGAAGTATATTGAGTTGGAGTGCCCAATATATTCTCTCAGCGGTAGCAGCAAAAGCGGTACTCGGGGAGTGCCCATCCAGCAGCAGTGGGTTCATAGCTCACATTAGCGGCAACAGCGGATCACTGGTGTGGGAGACAAACCCCATCAGGACAGCAGCGGCAAAGGATTTTTCCAAGTAAGATCGTTTAATTTTTCTTACATCAGCAGCGAGATGGAAAACCTTTATTACATTCAATCTGAGATTGCGGAGAGCATAAGAAAACTCATCGTCAATTTTAAAAAGGATAGCGTAGAGCGTAAAACTATAGATTACTGTAAGCGTAAACTCGAGTTACTTGAGAAGTACTGGGAGGACTTTCAAGTGAATCATGAAAAGACCCTTCCTTTTGAGCAGACAAATCATAAATATTTTATTAAGTCCGAATTTGAGAGCACGAAACAGCTATACTTAACAGCAAAAGAGCTTATCAGTCACTGTAAAGAACAGTTGACGCAGCAACCTCAGAAGGAACCGTGTCTTCCTCAAACAGCACAGCTGGCGCCCGGAACTTCAACGAGTCAGCCAGACCCACCAGCAACAACAACTCCGACCTTCCAGTCAAGAGGGTCCAACAGCAAGCTTGACGATATGCTCCATAAGCAGTCGGTCAATTTTAAAGCGTTTCTTAGAGCAGTCAACAATATTGATGTCGCAACTATCGTTGACAAGTGGGAGTTCGAAGACGCCCTTCGAACCCTGCACAATCGGTGGACTACTATTGATAATCTTCATTGGGAGATTATTGGTGAATCAGAGGAAGATCTAGCAGAAGACTATGAATATCACTTTAGCAAGCACGAGCGTACTTTCAATAGCTTGAAAAAAGCTATTAACTCCAAGATGTGGTCAACATCATATCGCGAGAAATCCACTCCTCAAATGGATATTCCTGTATTTACAGGCCATTACCAGCAGTGGATGCCCTTTAAAGATCTATTTAGCGAAGCAATTCACAAGAACAACGCACTGTCAAACGCTCAAAAAATGCAGTACCTGAAAGGCAAGTTAAAAGGTGAAGCAGAGCGTTTGATTCAGCACCTTCCAATCAGTGCTGATAACTATAACGTTTGTTGGGAGATCCTAAATCATCGATTTGATAACAAGAGGATTATCTTTACAGCGCACGCCAATGTGTTCCTAAATGTGCCAAATATACAGCAGCAATCATTTTCAGCATTTAAAAAATTGCATGACGTCACGTTAGAGAGTCTTCACGCTATCAAAAACCTAGGTGCAGATATTAGCACGTGGGACCCTCTAATTGTACATATCTTATCGCAAAAGCTGGATAGTGAATCTTATTCCGAATACATAGAGTCGTTAAGAAATCCTAGAGAACTACCAATCCTACAAGACTTTTTAGATTTTTTGGAAAATAAATTCACTAGCCTAGAAACATCTCGTCGACGACAAGACACCATGCAAAAGTCGACGCAATCTCAACAGCAAGCGAGTTCATCAAAATCATTACCAAATAGCCGCAAATTTAACAATAATTATAAATCGAACGATTATAATTCGAAGAACTCTAAAGCAATGCACGTGCAGGAAATCAAATGTCCTCATTGTTTTGCTGAGCATAAATTACACAATTGCGAAAGGTTTCTGCAAATGCCGAAGGAAATGAAACTTAAAACCGTCAAACAACTGAAATGTTGTATTAATTGCGTTTTTAATCATAATGGAAATAAATGCCATTCCAAGAAGCGCTGCCTCACGTGTTCGGGCAGGCATCATACTTTATTGCATGATTGTTTTGCTGAGGGCAAACAAAATTATGCTAATGACGAAGATCTCAAGCAAGGAGAGAGTTCAAAGCAAAGCAGCGGCAACGGTGTTCACGCATCTCAGCAAAATTTTACTCAGATTCTTTTAGCTACAGCGTTAATAAAGGTGACAGCAGCAGATAGCACACAGCTGGTCCTGAGAGCTCTCATTGATCAGGGCTCACAGGTATCATTAATAACGGAGAAGGCAGCTCAGCAGTTGGGTTTAAAACGACAGCAATTTGATGGAGCAGTTTCCGGAATTGGAGAAAAGGAATCTAACTGCACGGGCAAGCTAAGCATTACATGCCAGTCTATGTATACGAGCTTCAAATTTGACACGAATGTTTTGATAATGAAAAGTCTTATCAAAAACTTACCAAATCAATCGTTCGAAAAGCCTTCGTGGTCGCATTTGGAAAATATTAATTTAGCGGATCCAGCGTTTAATACAATTCGTCCGGTTGACTTGTTACTCGGGGCAGACGCCTATGCTCTTATCATGCTAGACGGTTTGATAAGAGGTCCTGATTCGTCTTCGCCCTTAGCTCAGCAAACCCAATTAGGATGGGTAATATGCGGAACTGTAAAGCCACAATTCCAGTGTAACGTCATCGTGAATAATACAGCGGACATTCAAAAATTTTGGGAAATTGAAGATATTCACGAGCAAAATGAAATATCAGCGGAAGATCAGCAATGCGTCGAGTATTACCTATCAACGACAAAACGTCTTGAAAGCGGTCGTTACGAAGTTAGGTTGCCGATGAAGCAGCAAGCGAACGATAAGCTGGGATCGTCAAAGGAAATAGCACTAGCGCAATTTAAGAATCTAGAGAAAAAGCTTAACAAGCAAAAGGCTTTAGCTCAGCAATATAAGCAATTTCTAAGCGAATATGAAGAGTTGGGACATATGAAATTAGCGATCTTTAGCAGCGATGGAATAGAGTGTTTTTTACCTCACCATGGGGTTCAGCGAGCGGAATCCTCCACTACAAAGTTACGTGTCGTATTTAATGCGTCCGCAAAAACTTCTTCGGGACTAAGTCTCAATGATGTCATGCATCGAGGACCTAACTTGCAGCAAGATCTGCAGGCACTGTTACTTAAGTGGAGACAATACAGATACGTATTCACTGCCGATATCGAAAAAATGTATCGGCAGATATTAGTAAACGAATCGGATCAAAAACTCCAGAAAATCTTTTGGAGAGCTAAAACTGGACAACCTATTACGACATACCAGTTAACAACGGTTACATATGGCACGAATTCAGCTCCTTTTTTAGCGATGATGACCCTTCGAAAACTAGCAGCGGACGAGAAGCATAACTTTCCTACAGCAGCAAGAATAATTCTTGAAGATTTCTACATGGATGATCTAGTATCCGGAGCTCATACTATCGATGAAGGGAAAAGTAGCATAGCAGAACTTAATTCGTGCCTAAGCAGCGGAAAATTTTTGCTGAGAAAGTGGTCAGCAAATGAGAAAAGGTTATTGGAAGATATAAATTCATCGCAGCAATATAATCAAGCACCATCTTTCATTTTCAAAACTGAAAACACACCAAAAACTCTGGGCTTGAGATGGGATCCAGAAACAGATGAATTCACTTTCCAATATACTTCAACAGCGGATACTTCAAAGCTTACAAAAAGACTACTTCTATCGGAAATATCCAAGTTATTTGATCCTCTAGGTTGGCTAGCGCCGCTAACTACAAAATTCAAATTATTGTTTCAAAAGGTTTGGCTAGATGAAATTCAATGGAGCGATGAAGTTTCACCCGAGATCAGCGATGAGTGGGTCAAATTAACTAAAGATCTGGGATGTATTAGCAGATTCAAAATCCCTCGATGGTTGCAAAGCAAACGAGACGACATTATCCAGTTGCACGGATTTTGTGATGCGTCTCTTAAAGCGTACGCATGTGTCGTATATGCCAGAATTGTAACAAAAAATCGAGTATCTGTAGTACTAGTTGCAGCTAAAACAAGACTAGTACCAAGCAGCAAGACCGTTTCACTTCCAAGATTGGAATTATGTGCAGCGGAGCTATTAACCAGACTACTAACAAAAGTAGTCACAAGCATGAGTAGCATTGATTACGAAATCTATGCTTGGAGCGACTCCAAGATCGTCCTTAGCTGGATACAAGGCTATCCTGAACGATGGAAACCGTTCGTAGCGAATAGGGTGAAGAAAATTATTAGCGTGGTATCACCTGACGTATGGCATTACGTATCAACTAAAGAAAATCCAGCTGATTCAGCGAGCAGAGGACAATCCGTTACACAATTAATAGAGCAAGCGTTGTGGTGGCGAGGCCCAGCTTGGCTATCGACACCCGACTTTAAGCCAAAGCGAGAGCAATCAGAGTATACGACGGAAGAGGAGGTCCGGAGGCAAGTAATAACCGTCCAAAATAGCAATCATGAAGACAGCGTAATTGAAGAATTATTGAATCGCCACAGCTCATTCGATAAAATAAATCGTATAATGGCATGGTTATTACGTGCACTTGCACGGACAAGTAAACAAAAGCCGCCGTATCTCACATTTCAAGAGCTAAGGAAAGCAAAGGTAATTATAATTAAATGCATACAGCGCAGGGAATTTACATCGGATATCGAGAGTTTAATGCTTAGTAAACTTAATTCCAGTAGCAAATTATTAAATCTACAGCCATTTTTAGATGAAAGCGGCATACTAAGAGTCGGGGGACGTCTTAAAAATGCCAACATTAGCCCTGATATGATACATCCAATAATTATCCCATATGACGGGAGATTAACGGAACTTCTTATCCAGCAAGCACATGAACACACCTTCCATGGTGGAGCTCGACTTACCTTGTCTTTACTGAGACAGCAATATTGGATAATTCAAGGAAATAGAGCTACCAAAAAACAGCTTCGTAAATGTGTGACCTGTAAAAAACAAGAACCCAGAAAGCTACATCAAATAATGGGAGACTTGCCTGAATGTCGATCAAATCCAGCGCCTCCATTTTATCATACTGGAATAGACTATACGGGGTTTATTCGAGTAAAAGCAAATAAAGGGAAAGGTATTAAAACAACCAAGGGGTATATCGCCTTGTTTATTTGCATGGTCACAAAAGCGGTCCATATAGAGCTGGTCTCCGACCTAAGCAGTTCGTCATTCTTAGCAGCGTTACGTCGCATGGCGGCACGACGAGGGACTCCAAAGCACATCTATTCGGACAATGGAACAAACTTCGTAGGTGCTAACAAGATCCTTCAGGAGGAACAGCAACAGTTTGAGCGAATTTTTAGCGACACTTTTTACAGAGAAATAGTGGAGATGAGCATAGAATGGCATTGGAACTGCCCTTCTTGGCCAAGTGCTGGAGGGATCTGGGAGCGATCTATTCGGAGTCTTAAACAACATCTGAAAAGAGTAATAGGAGAACAAGCTCTTACATTCGAAGAATACAGCACGATCTTGGCTCAAATTGAAGCGAGCCTAAACTCAAGACCACTGTGCCCAATATGCGAGGATATCGATGACATCGATTTTCTCACTCCAGCGCATTTCTTAACTACTCGAGCCGGCCTAACTGTCATAGACACGGCACAAGATGCGAGGACAAGATGGCATTTAGTGAATAAAACGTTCCAAGATATATGGAAGCGGTGGAAAGCGGAGTATCTCAGCCAGTTGTCGGTTCGCAGCAAGTGGTTAAAGGCACAGAAGAATATAGAGATAGGAGATATGGTAACCATTCATGATGATAACCTACCACCGGGGAGATGGCCCGTTGGTCGGGTGGTTGAGGTCCACCCAGGAAAAGATGGAGCTGTCCGGGTGGTGACCTTAAAAACTAAAAACGGTTTCATAAAGCGGCCCATTATCAAGCTTTCCATCTTACCTATAGCAGAAAACGAAGCAAAAAAGCAGCATTAGCCAAACAATGAAGCAAAAGCGGAAGAGAAAGCGAGCAAGCACTTCAGTAATGGCCCTAAAATCTATGGTATAGCATTATCATTGCTATTTTTTATGAGCCTCATACTGAACACTCAAGCATCATACAAATTAACAGCGTTCGATAGCAATCAAACATTGTATTTTGACCCATTAGGACAAATGCATCTGATTCGTGATCAGTGGAAAATCGTAACTTATTATAATATGTCTCCTTACTGGCAAGGAGACAAAGCGGTCACACAATTTTCGCAATATCTCGAGCAAACATGCGAGAAAATTCAAAAGCAGAGCCATTGTAAAATTATCATCCTACAAATACAACACGATTACGATGAACTACAATACTATAATCAGCTGTTGCTCAATCAGCACTTTGGAGCGCGCTCGCGAACCCGACGCGGGCTTATCAACGCTGTCGGCTCCATAGCTAATTCATTGTTCGGAGTACTGGATCAGGAATTCGCAGAAAAATACAAGCGTGACATTGAACTTGTACACGGGAATATAAACCACCTTAGTCAGCTGTATAGGAATCAGACATCGGTCATAGAAGCGGAGTATAATATATTAAAGCGAACAGAAGAGACTATTGAAAAACAGCATAAGATAATCAATAAACATTTGAATCATTTAGACAGCGTCACCAACACATTGCAGCAGGAGATCGACGTAATGTCTATTCAGCAAGATTTCTCTTTAGCTGCGTTAGCGACCATTAATATGATTCAGAATTTAAAGCGGATTCAGGACACTTTCCTTGACACTATGACTGAAATATATCATGGTCAGATCAATCTGCATCTCTTGACTCCACAACAACTCCGTGCGGAGTTACAGATTGTATCTAGTCAAATATCGAAAGAGCTAGCATTACCGATAGATGACATTCAGTTCAACCTGTATGAGATCTACAAATTGTTACAAGTTAAGGCAAGGATGACAGACGAATATTTTATATTTGAAATTAACTTACCGTTAATTAGCAGGGATACGTTCCAGCTGTACAATTTGATACCAGTTCCGGTACAAATTAATAAAAGTATGATCAGCATCAAGCCAGCGTCAGAATACATAGCGATTAACTTAAGAAGAGATTCATACATAACAGCCAGCGTCAGCGATCTTCAAGGTTGTGAACATCAAGCGCAAAACTATCTTTGTCGTCTTCGAGGGCCAGTCCAGAGTTTAGGTCCCGAGGAACAATTCTGCGAGAAGGAGAAGCTATCTACTTGCAGGATCATCAAATCTAGCTGTGAAAACAAATGGGTTCCATTACACGACTTTTCTACCTATTTGTATTTCTGTTGTGACTCGTACTCTTTGAGAGTCATATGCGACGACGACCTACAAGCGAGCGAAGTCAGCAAAGCTGGACTTATTCAACTATCTAAGCAATGCATTGTGAAGGGTCATGATATAACACTTTATTCTCATCAGCAATTAGAGAATACACTTAAAATTAAACCAAATATACTCGAGATAAAATTAACTCCCATAAATCGAATTATCAGTAATCTTACGCTACCTATCCAAAATTTCCAAGACGATAAGGTCGATGAAGATACCGCACCGATAAACGTATCTTTAAAGCAACTCGGTGAACAAATTGAATCTATGAAAAAATCAGCCGAACAGACGGAAGTTTTAACGACACATGACATACATCAGTATGCGTTGTTGTATAGCCTACTAGCAGCAGCTATCGTAGCGGTCCTGTGGTTCCTGAGGAGGAGGTGTCAGCGGACCAGTGGTCCAACCGCCCAAGGGCGAGTCGAGAGCGTACCAGCGAGTGTGAGTGAGTGTATAAACCAATCTGAGCAAGAGCAAGGCTCTAGTGTAAGTGCGCGAAATCAACCCCTGTCCGAACAAGGGTCAAGTGTCAGTGATAGTGCGCGCGTATCTAATTTTACTAAACGGTGGTCTAGTTTGCGTTCAAAGAGGCGAGACATGTCGACGTCTCCCTTACCTAAAAGGCAATCAGTGTTCTCGATAAATGACTCAACCGTTTGAGCATTCATGTCTAGCTATAAGATATGATTGTTCCATCACCTTGTCAATCATTTTTCATCTAATATTGTCTTAATTCCTTAGCATTTTAAGCTCACACTCACGTAACTCTTTATTTTGTATAAGCTTATCTCATCACCTCATCTGTTCCCGTCGGGAGCATGTTCGATGCAATGATTGCAATCGACCACGTTTTGCTGACCTAGCGATACGATGCGGCCGCACTAAGTGCCCCGCGAGCTCAGTGCATAACGGACAGCAACCGAGTGCATTCATTTCCATCATTTTAGCAATAACTTAGCCTAGTTACCTCAATAAACCCATTAAAGTTGTTTGAGTGTTTAACTGAGTAGCGTAGCGGTTCCCAATAGGTAACACCTAGTCACGTCCCCTACAAGGTGTGTAAATACTTACAATTATTGAAGGATTCCACTCGCAGATCTTAGAAATTACTCTCGTGTCAAGTTCGAAGACGAGATGGCGGCGAAGTGTATCAATGCGTATGTTACAATTAGCACATAGCAATCGCAAGGCTAGTTGTGGCGTCTGCATGATGTCTCTTACAACACAAACCAATCCAAGAAGCAAAATCGTTGTCCAGAAATCAAAAGCACAGAGTAATCGTCACAAGCGTAGTTATCAGTCCGTAAAACAATGCCAAAGTCAAAATAACAGAAGGAAATCCCAAATAGTACAGCGCGTATCACAATATTCACAACAACAACAACTGAAGCAAATACGTAACATGTGCGTATGATTGCCGGCCGCCGGGTGTCAATCGATGACGCGGGTCGGTCGATGACCACAGATGATATAACTTGTCGATGACAAATGACGTTCCGTTGTAAGTAATTGAACAAAACGCTTTCACATAATTATTTTTTATCACAAGGATTCAATGCATAATAAATAGCAATAGTTGACATGTGATGCCTAAATACTAATTTATTTGAATTATTTTATTTTTTTTGTTCACAACTATTCAGAAAAACTTGAATATTTAATAGTCTTTGAGTAACAAGTCTTTTCATCCGCGAAATGAATCGTCAGAAGGTGCGTTCTGAATCTACTATACGAAAATAATTTCGATAAAAATACAAAAACTAAAACAAGGATAACTTTTTTTTGTGGCCACTTAAAAAGGTATTTCTTACGGTATTTATGACCTTATAAAATAAGGGTATTTTTCATATATATGACATATAGGGACGCTATCGTTTCGTCACCAGGTACGATTTGGCCGACCTTCTTTATTACATTTCTTAATAATTCTATTTAGTTTTGCATATTTCTTTATTTTATTTTGGCTTACTTTATAAGTACTACTAGTGTATTTCAAAATAGAATCTTCAGTAAGATCTATTGTTGTTACAGAATGTGGGTTGCAATTTGAATTTAACAATTGATTGTAAAGGTAATCTGTTTCCCAACCTGAGTACATTCTCTTTCCTTCTGAAACTTAACAATTTGATTGTTAGCGTGAAGCAGTTCATCTTCTAAGTCCCTAACTTTACATAAAGCCGTCTCATAATATGTAGTTACTGCAGTCGTTGAAACCATCTGTGACCACCCGCAGTTTGTCCCGTTCATCAACAACCTCCAAGTATTGTTGGTGCAGGTTCACTAGCTCCCGTTTCAAGCTAGTGTTTTTGTGAACGACTTTCTCGATTTCAACCTCATGTTCCTCTCTATCCAATAACAGCTGCTGACATTTGCTGTTTGAATCCTTAAGTTCATCAAGGGCCGTTCTCAACTTAGTTTGCAACTCCTGGGTAGTAGCCTTACGGGTCATCACAGGCATGGTTTCAGGGAATAGAACTGAAAGTAAAAGTACAAAGAATGGTGAGAACTAATTGAATGGACAAAATTAGGAAAGCTAGAAATGAAAGGAGAAAATGAGAAAAGAGTGGAATATGTGATTAATAAACTGGTAACTGAGGTAGGCTTGTGAGTCTTAAGCAAAATACTTCAATAACATGATTTAATTTAGTTAAAGTTACAATGATTTATGTCTTTTACTTTTTTCATAAAGTGGGTACCTAGAACTCTTGGCAAAAAATTATTGGACCTTACTGACTAAAAATGCTAAAAACTAATAAAAAATATGCAATGTACTCTATTGTTTTGTGTTAAGTTGATTAAATAGATAGATATTTACAAAATTAACATATTACTTTCAAACTACACAACTACTTATTTAACAAGTGATACCTGACACTGAACCAAAGTTCAACTACAAAAAGAGTGCCAGATTAATCAGAATAATGATTTGAAAGCTATTAATTAACTAATGTGAGATATTTATATATAAAAGGAAACAATAATACTCCCCAGATTGATCCACTGGAACATCAGCTGTTCGTGATGTAGGTTACCGGTTGAGGTAGGCAAACACTATGTTTTATAGCGTATTTTTTCGTGAAAACAATAATCCTGGGTATTTATGCACTTAGTAGTATTTTAATTACAATAATACATGTTTTTTACACTTAAAATTAATTAAATCTATTTTTAAATTACGGAGCGAAATTTTGACATGTCACTCAACCAGTGTTGCCCTCACTCAACCACAGCCCAGTTACACACTGCCCTCCAGAAAAACTTTTGACCGCTTATTACAAAGCTCATGCAGAAGCTCTTGGGAAGATTCTCAAAGACGTTGAACATTTGTCCCTAACAACTGACTACTGGAAGGCGAGCAATGACAAGACTTCCTCAGCCTTACTGCGCATTATATCCATGATGATAAGGTAGCTTCAAAAACACTAGCGGCCCGGGAAGTAGTTGGATCGCACACAGCATCAACACCGCTGGGGTCATAACTGATATTTTGGAGAAATGGAATGTTTACGTTTATGTTTTGAGAGCAGCGGTGATGAAATAAATTACACAAAGTAATGCGCCTGCCTCGGTTCGAACCCACGACTTACTGAACGTAAGTCGGGGCCGCCACCACTGGGCCACCGCTGCTCTCTACTCAATGTTCTATTTCATATAAATTATATTCTAAACACAAACATAAAATAAAAAAAATAAAAAATCTGGTTGTACCTGCCGTGTTAATATCTACTCGCTAATTACATTTCCTATGTGTTTCTCTTTCAGAATTTGTACGCAGAACATGATGTTTAATACGTAGTATTGAACATCCACAATTTACACATAATTGTCGTTGGTGACCACTACTTGTGTTTTGTTCATTTTCTCGAATCCCTGAATTGTTGAGAGCCAACATCCAGCAAGAATGAGAGACCAAGCACTGGGCTGTAAACTGTAAATAAGACATATGCATATTTATTTTTGTTCAGTTTGTACGGATAATAGAAAAGATTATTTAAAAACTGCTAAACAGAACATTAGCTTACCACTAGCAGTCCATAGTCGAATTTCTGATAGTATTTCAACGGGTTTCAGAGGCCGTCTCCTGCGATGCATAATATCAAAGCCGCAATTGCCGCATCACATTGGTTCCTCAATCCTCATTCCTAGTAGGGCAACAAGATCGTGCGCAGGAGTGTTCATGCCTAGGTTGTCATATAAAGCCGGTTCAACGTTTAACAAAATAGCGCCAGGGTCATCGTCATGAGCAGATTGAGTGTCCAAGGGTAAAGCCGGGTCTTCAATAAAAGCGGTATAGGAGTCCATTGTAACAAAATGAAAAAAACTTCGCAAAAGTAATCGAAACCACATTGAATGTTTTTATTTTCATTTCATTGTATGCATTTGTCATTATTGACAGTTGGTGTAGCCAGGTAAAATGATTTGAAGGCCAAAATCAATGAGTGTTTTATTTGTTTTTAATATAATTAAAAGAAAATAAATATAACACCGTTTGAAAATCACTTGATTACAGATTTTTAAGAAAATGTAATCGTATTTTTATAAGTTTTCGAAATCGATTAGTATCTTTCCTGTAAGAATAATCACAGATATAATTAATGTGGCAACACCGAATCAGTGTCCAACCATAAAATGAACGATTCCCTTTAGAGTAGGTAGGCACATACCGGTATGTGATGTGATGACAATCAACGAGTGTTGCTAACGTTTGATTTTGTATTTCCTCTTCTAAATCTTATACTTTTTTAAAGTTTTAAGGGTAATTACTAAATATAATTCTACATCACCTTGAAAAGCATCCATTGTACATAAAAATAACACTTACCGTCAATAAAAAAACACTTCACTTTTCCATAAAAACTCTTTCACGGACGTTTGAATGGTTCTCAGTAGTAGAGTCGCCAAATATGCTAAACCTGAATGGTGCTTACTACTCAGTTAGCCGTTCAGACGAGCGAAATTTGAACTACAGCTACCATTTTGAGAACGACATTTTGCTGACAGTTAAAAACCCCGAAACATAAATAAACGATGTACAGCAGTCTCTGATTTACAAGTTGTAGGATGTTCTGATATTTAAAAAAACTGACCAAAAATACTGCCCTACGTTTCCCCTTTTTCTTGGTAAACTTCTTAAATGGCAAGACCAATTTATCTTGACGCACTTTGTGTGTAATATTAAAATTTGCAATAGTTATGAAAAACCAAAGTGGTTTGTCTGTGTACCTATTCACTTATCTTGCTGGTTTCACATGAATTAAATATGATGAGTAGTCTTGATCACAATCCGATTGAGCATGTCTGGGATGAGCTAAAAAGAAGAGTTCGAGCAAGAAGCTCTGCTCCTACGCGCCTCCGAGAGCTTCAACTTGCCATTGAAGAGGAGTGGAACGCTGTACCACAAGATTTCATGGTTAAAATTAACACGGTCCATGAAAAACCGTTTAAGAACTGTAATTAAGGCCAGGGGAGAGAATACACCTTATTAATAAACAGTTCGATCAAGAATTTTGAGTTAGATTTTCATTATTTATTAAGCTAAATTGGGTAATTTTACCCGTTTGTTGGGTTTTGTGCCGTAAAACCTCTTAAACGGGTATATTTTACACTGTATTGGATATCATTAGAAAAGTAATGATGTAGACTTTCAATTAGTCTGTTTTTTTTATATTTATACAGATTCACGAAAAAAACTACTTTAACAAAAAAAAGTCAAGGTGTGCGATTTTATTGCTCTCAAGTGTATAATTTACTTCATGATTTGCTATTTAATATGCAGCACCTTATAATTCTGTTTGAACGTTAAAAAGAATAAGTAAAAATAAGTCTGCATACTCCACATCAACTGCTAGACCTTTTTTTGAGTAGATCCATAACGATACGACAGAGATAGACGCTTAATGCCAAAGCTGAATCACAAACACTGCTGGGACAAAGAAGATGGATCAAAATTGCCCCACGTCCTATAACAATAAGACAAATCTCAAAAAAAAGATAAAAATGTAAAAAAAATATGGCATGCTTCCTAAGTTCATCTTTTTACACCTTCATATGAAAAAATGCTATGAAAATAGTTCAGACGGTGTTATGAAAAAATCGTTCGTATGAGAATTTATGGACCGATTAAAAAAAAACCTTTTTTGTTTGAAGGGTACCCCTAAGGTTATCCCATTGCCATAAAGTCGGGTCTCCGGTCTCCAGGATCTTGGAGAAATAAAAGTGAAATCTCAAAAATAAGCTATTTTTTTCAATTAAGGTAGTTTTTTTTAAATTATTTCCACATTTTTGCTATTTATTATGTCTTTTTGCTCTTTTTATAAATTGACACTGTTTTTATAATAATCTACGTTATGATTATTTTTATTCCCATGTTATTTATTTTAAACTTTCCATCATTTTAAACTTTTTTATTATTATTTTTATGTGTTTATGTAACAGTATCCTGTTGATTAATATTTTTCCAAAAATTTTAGACTTTATTATGTGTTTGTTTATGTTGTAGAGCGTATGGCACTCGTGGGCTGCAGCTGAAAATCAGCGTCAGGTGGCACACCTTGTGTTGCCATCTGACATTATGCTGAGCTGAGGCCCTTTTGGCATTAAACTGCTGTTTGTTTATGTATTATGTAAAATGTTATAGGTATTTTAATGCCAAATAAACACAATTTTCTTTCTTTCTTTCTTTACATTACATTTATTTTTTCAATCAAACATCAACTGACAATTATCCCCTTATTCATCTGATTATGAAAACGTGGGAACAAAAGCTTGAGCTTGAAAGTTTGAACACTATACTATACTTTTGACGACCCGAATGGCGTAGTGGTAGTGACTCTGCCTTACGTTCTTAGGGTCCTGGGTTCATATCCCGGTAGGAGCAAATGTTGTTGTGATGAGCATGGACATTTGTTTCCAAGTCATTGATGTTTATATGTATAATAAGTATGTATTTACAAACAAAAATAGTATATATCACGACAGGGAATTCCTGGAGAGCAACAGTCCTCGAATATTGGCGCCATTCGCCGCCATTCTTATTGTCTTACAGTCTCTAACTATCACACCGTGCGATGTGATTCTTCATTGTTGGTAGATAGGTAGATGGGTAGTTGAAATCACACACCACATTTTACTCAAACTACAAACGTTTATTTCTAAGAAACCATTTAGGTACAGGCACAATAAACATTCTGAGTCCAGCAGCCCGTTCGCCAATATTGTTAATAAGGAGAAGAACGGACAAAAACTCCTTACACTCTTTTCAACCAATATTACATTTCTCATTTACACAAGGTTGTAATGTTTTCTTCAAAAGCCATAATTATTTTCTTAATAATTCAATTGTTTTACTCAACGAGACACTGCGTCTTCAACGCGTCTTTTTGAGTCACCGGAAGTTGCTCACTCACTCGGTACAGTAATTCATTACATCGTAAGGTCATTAAAACTTACAAACAATATCAGAATACTTAGCACTTAATTATTGTAATAATTAAACAATACTAATATTCACAAATGCAAAGGTGTTATTAAGTTTAAGCTTAATTACTAGCTCAATTCCTTTTTACACTTGTTATTAAACCATTTCCGACAAAACGGAAGCCAGGTCAAATTAATACAAAGAATAAGTCTTCCACTAATAGATTGCTTTGTAAATAATCTTGTTACTTTTTTGGTTTTTAGCTAGTTTCAGTAAAACTGATTTAGTTATAGTTTAGAATTATAAATTGACTTATTGACCATTAAAATTGTACGAGTACTTAGCGCGTTTGTATGGCGACATCCACCACATGTGGAGTGTTGCCATACAATCAAAGAAACCGTAGTCTACGAACGAGCTATGACAAATTGGTAAAATCCCAATAGTTATAAAATATTAGCTATCTTAATTTTAACTGTAGTTCTAGCTAAACTTGTTTAATTAATCTCTTAAATTGTCACTCGAAGATTTATTTAAGTCTTAGTTAATACAAATGCCAATAGATGGCGCTTTAACCCATCTGTCAATCGAATAATGATTTTTGTAAATAATTGTTAATGCCAACTGCCAAAGCAGAGGTGGCAGGTTCATCAATATTATCGTGGAATAGTTTACGAGTGTTATTAATTAGATTCAATCTTAGCAGATAGAGACTCCTGCGGCGACATATACAGGGTTATTTTTTGTTTATACTAAACCCGAAAAGGGGTCATTTCAGGGGTCAACAACTTTTTCTATGGGACGAACCCATAGAGAAAGTTGTTCAAAATGATGAGTTCAATGACCCCTTTTCGGGTTTAGTATAAACAAAAAATAAGGTTGTATATGTAGTATATCTAGCCCACGACACAAGCTTTGCTTTAGTGTGGCACTAGGTGGCGCTGTGTGTTAATGTCCAGTGATATTGATTTATTTTTATTATTATACAGAATTCAATTATTACTTTGTATACTATACAGGGTGAAATTGAATAGATGCGACAAATTTATATACAACGTGTTGTTTTTGATATCCCATAACTCTAAGGTTATATTCTGTAGGTAAAAATAATACTAAAACTCCAAGAATAGGTGGTCCAAAAATGCATAGTTTCGGAGATATCATCAATCATAATTAAATTAGATCAAAAATAGTCACCAGTATGACGAATCATTACTTCTGCGAGGTTGCCAAACTTCGCAGTAGTGTAGTAAAATAAAATATGTAGGTATGTTGCTATCGGGGCTTCCCGGTGGCAGCTAGTGAAGGGAAAGTCACCTCGTCGACATCGATGAAACCCCAAGTAGTTTGAGTATCTAAATTACGAAGCAAAATTCAAATGACATTACATCTTATTTAATATGCGTTTCAACTAAGAATAGGGCGACCTTGACGCCATATTGTGACATCATGCACGCTTTTCTAATACTTACACGCTCTTAAAAATATGAAAATAACATTAAAAAGATAATAACGATGATAAACTGTACTATATAAAATAAAGCAGTGTTTTTTTAATGTAAAGGTCGTCACAATAATTATGGTGCCAAGGTCATCCTATTCTTAGTTGAAACACATTGTACGCTTTAGTAGAACTACTACTGCACCAAAATGATCAGGTATGCTACCTAAACTAATTACGAATAAGCATAATTAATTCAGTTTTGTACCATATGGCTAAAGTTTAAATTAAGTACCTACTGTGTGAAGGTTATTATTAATTTGAGCCACCTTCGTAATAAGTATTTGCACTTTTGCTTGACAAGAAAATTCATAATCTTCATTGAATTATGATGTGCGTTAAATCAAAGTGTTTAATTTAATGACATAAGACTAAGTACGGGTTAATCGATATCGATTTTATTTAAAAGTTACAACAGCACAAGGTATCCTTCCTATCGCGCGGGGCGCAAGAGTTGCCTAGACACTAACAATGATAACTCGGTGAAGTGCACCTGCTACGACTCGGATGTTTCACTCTCTCATAAGCGTTTGTCGCTTTGGGTAAGTAAGATAGAGCTATTAAATAAGTTCCTGCGTAGCGTCACGGGCTCGGAAGGGACGGACATAAAGCTTAAACAATGAGTTCTATGTGTGTGTGTAGTACTCGGAATATCAGGGTTGTCATCTACGAGTTTTAATACGTAAGATTTTTTAGTCTTTCATTCATTAGGTGTCATTGGCTTTTTTCTGATTTTTTCTAAGCGAAACGAATGGCCTGGATAGCCACATCACACGTACCTAATATGGATTAGATATTCCAATTAAGTAAACGGAGAAGACTTTCTTGTAATTTAATATGTAGGTACAAATAAATAAACCAATTTAAAAACGTTTATGTTGGTTTTCATGTGTATCCTAGCTGTTTACTTTTCTGAAACAATAAAAAGTTTTCATTTCAATGTTCAAAGTTGAAATGACGTCATTTTACAAGGATAGTATCTAGCTTGTGTAGCTAAACATAACTAAAGTTTAGCTACAGAAACTAGACACTATCGTATGATGTTAAATTGTTGACTAACATTAAGTACCTTGATCCCTTCGTCCTTTTTTATAATAATATCCATACGCATTTTACCAAACACGAAATTAAACCTGTCCTGATCCGATCCCACTTTGACAACTAGTTTATGACTTAATTGCCTACATAAATATTGACAACCCTAATAATTGTTTTATCTGACACCGACCTGTTAGGTACCAAATACAATGAACGCACACAATGACATGGAACTTGTAGCGTTAGCAAAAAGTGAAATTATTTTTACTTTAATTAGCAAGCTTTGTTTAACACTTGTTTCCTGACTTTCGTCTCGCTTACAAGTTTCGGTGCCGCGTAAAATTGTTACGGTTTTGCTATTAAGTTTTATTATTGTTTTTTGTTTTTTGTACGTTGGTTTGTTTTTGGGTGTTAACTCAGTTACAATGCCGAGGCATAACTATCCGCCAGAACATCAAGCAGATATTCATTTTGTGTATGGATATTGTAATGGAAATTCCATGGCAGCTACGAGGGAATACCAGCGTCGATTTCCAAATCGCACTGTGCCGGACAATCAAACTTTCATAAACGTAAGTTCACATAGATTATTTAATAATTTTAGCCCTTAGTATGGTCTCTATCAGTAATAATATACATGAAGCAACCCAGTTTAATAAAAAGTCTTAGATGACAGTTAAATTTATTTAATGATTTATTTATTTTATTATTTATGTAGACACAGTAAAATACATAGCGCAACTAGTGCGGCCAACGCACCTGCGCGTTTTTCGGATATTCACCGGGTGCTGGCGGCGGCGCGAACGGGCGTGCATTCAATTTTCTTAACTTTCTTTGAGTGCGGCGCGACGCACTTGTGCGGCCATTGTGCATCTCTATTGTTTCGAAAACATCGTAAAATAAGGGTTGGTAAAGGTGTCTGCACACTAGCTATTGAGATTTTAACATAATAATATAGGTACGATCAACGACCATACAGCCTATAGACTCCTAATAACAGGCGACCGATGTCTGTCAACACATAAAGGGTATAAATCTTATAACCGTCGTCACTCACCGAGTTCGAATTTGTTTCGACCACTCCTGTGAGCCGTGAACACTTCCGCATTACTCCTTTAAAAAATCGATAAAATAGACATAAGTAATATGGCCCCGTGTATACCTAATACGTTGATGTGATAAAGAAAGCCGGACTTCAAGTTTCCTGAAAGACGGTATCACATTTCATCGATAATTTAAAAGTTCCATAATCTAAATTAGATTATTTTTCTGACAATATTTATCGGAGTTCATCTTATACTGGTCATACTTGATGTCTTTTATGATTGCGTCCTTTTCTTTTGAAAGTACTTTTTCGCTATCTCTTTTCCTCGATGTTACGTAAACATAATTAGTGATGTTCCAAATCGTACGACCACCTCTGTTGTCGATAAAGCAAAAAAAACCTATTAGTATTTATTTATAATGCAAATAATATATTTTTAATAATTAAAAATTACAACAGATAGGTACATCTGATAAATTGGGAAACTTTAATTTATTAATTTTAGATACCCACACGATCCTGATTTAAAAATAAATGGATAATTGCAACCAAGCAAGAGAACTGGATCCCATCTACTTATAGTGTAATATGTTCGTCATTTTCAGATATTTTACCTATATGATTCAATCGTAATTAGAATAAAGAAGGTAATTTAATGCAAGTTCAGTATGTAAAAACATATTTTATTATGCTTAAAGTTAAAAAATATCGATACTTTCTTGTTTAGATTTAAAACTGTCCCATCCCTAGTGAAATGCAATGACCTTGAATTGGCCAATCAGAAAGCAGTACCCCGTCGCGTACTTCGTACCTCAGCGAGTTCACAGAATACTGTTTTCGTGCGTTTGATCATGTATTAGGCGTCTATAGGCTGTATGGTCGTTGGGTACGATATACGGCACTACAAAAAGTACGTCAGCTACATTGAACTTGAAGTGCTACAGCGCCATGTATGAAAAAGATGATGAACTAACAAGTAAACCACCAAATACGGCAGTATACCACCATATACGGCAGTATCCAACCAGACATTACACCCACGGCTGGTTGGAGGTTCCAGCCTTTTCTCTGTAGAATGAATTACACTCTGTAACCCAATTTGGGGATATTCTTGAACAGAGTGTAATATGCATTGTACATAGATAAGGGTCGAACCTCTAACCAGACGGATGTTATGTCTCGTTGGATATTGCCCGATTCTTAAGACTTTACAAAACCACAATGTATGCTACACTACCATGTCTAGATACTCCCGATTAGAAAACGTAAACGGCATTGTTCACACGAGGCTGCGCGGGCGCGTGTAAGTAGCGAAATGACAGAGAGCAACACACCCTTCTCGCGCGACAGATATCGGACGACTAAACTGGGCGGGAAGGGTTCGCGGGGATGCGGAAAGGGCAAGCGAGCCGCGTTGCTATGGCGACGAGGCGCCGGCGCAACCCTGCGTACAGCGCACATCAAAATGTTTTAATAAATTGTTTTTTTTTGTGTAAAAAATAAAACTCTTTTTTGGAATACGTTTGTTTTTTGATACAACTTATATTAGTAACCGAGGACGGTGGAGAGGTCTTCTAATTTATCGTAGCGGCACAACAAAAACTACGCCGGCTCCATTCAACAAAAATTGATTATGAACTAACGAGCTAAAATTCACGACAACTAACGGGAAGTAGCCCACTAGACATGAACCTGCCTTGCTGGAGTCTGTTCGCTTCCACGTAGTGATGGAGAATTTACACTGCACCCATGCACTACAGGGAAGCTAACAGACTCCAGCGAGACAGGTTTATGTCTAGTGAGCTACTTCCCAACTGATGTTGTCGGGATCTCGTATATAGTCTTAAGTCTCGGAAAACTTTGTTAGCGAGTTGTAGGAATTCTGCCGTATTTAGCTTGTCTGCCAATTTATTTATGGCTTTTTGTATATTTTTATAATATATCTTACATATATACACAAAAATTAATTCATATGTCCATTGATTTCAGCATCACACGTGAATAAAATTAGTATTTACTATTTTTTATTGAAATTAAATGTTAATCACGCCACGCACGCCATCTATTGAAGTTTATTCAAACCAAGATTCGTTCGTTCGTAAAAGGACTATTGTGAAGTTGCTACAAATTCTTGCTAATTAAATAAAACAATATTTTTAATAAATGTATCTTTAGTTTCACATCACTTTTATTTTAAAAACAAACAGCAGAAGTTTTTAAAAACCAGAGTCGTGCATCAATCTTATATTTTATAGTGTATTATCTATGGTTCTACCTGTCAAAAAGTTTCATCTGAAGCAGTCGTAGTTCGTAAACTTCGTAAGTAAGTTTTAAATGTTCAATAACTGGTGATTTTTTGGGTTTATCTTTGCTTTATTAAAGTCATTGTTGTTTTGTTACAGATTAACGGAAAATTAACAAAATGGGAAACATTATATATAGGTAAATATGGAAGTTCAATAACTTTCATTGCGAACTGTAGGTATCTACCTACACTTTTTTTTAATGTGGTTCACCAAGTTTCACAAGTGGATTTTATGTTTTACAGACGGATCCATACAAGCACATCTGATAAGCACGACAGTATAATGGTATTGACGGTTCTAGGAATCGTCTGTGAATGTTTATGTGGGAATTGTTTTACATGGTGTGACAGCTACTGGAACGTTTTTGAGGCTTTGGGCATATAAATGAAAGTGCTAATGGAATGTGTTTGAGCTTTGGGCATACTAATGATAGTACCTAATTTGGTTCTGAGTCTGCTTTAATGTGGTTCACCAAGTTTCACAATTGGATTTTATGTTTTACAGACGGATCCATACAAGCACATCTGATAAGCACGACAGTATAATGGTATTGACGGTTCTAGGAATCGTCTGTGAATGTTTATGTGGGAATTGTTTTACATGGTGTGACAGCTACTGGAACGTTTTTGAGGCTTTGGGCATATAAATGAAAGTGCTAATGGAATGTGTTTGAGCTTTGGGCATACTAATGATAGTACCTAATTTGGTTCTGAGTCTGCTTGTGACATTGTAAATGATTTTCTCCTTGCATGGTTTTGAGTGGACTTTCAATTTTTAGATGCGCTGAGTTCTTCAGAGGAGCTGATGGGTGGTGGATGGCGGCGGCGGATCGCAGCGAGTAAGTATGACTAGTTGATTAGTAATTATGACTTGGCTTATGGGTGTTCAAATACTGAGTTGTGTAACAAAATGATGGCTTGTGAATGATTATCCTTCTTCACACAATGATAATATAGTGTCTTGTTTTACTTATTGTTGTATGTCTGCTTCATTTTAACGTGTTTAAACTTTTGGCATTTTAAAGCGAATAATAAGATTAATTAATGTTTTTTTTTTAGGACAGAGCCGTTGCTGACTGAGGTGGTGGCAGAAAATTGTGTGTAAGTATTGTTTTATTTGATTATATAGTTATCATCATTTGATGACGATGACTCCAACGGGTCAGATTCCAGCCTAACCAAATGCAACTGATTTTGAGATTCTTATTGTGGGACTAAGTATGACCATCATCTATTATCTATTTTATTATCTATCTATTTAATTCTAATCAATCTAATTTTATAACTCAAGAACGGGCTCACCTATCCAAACCAAATGTTTAGGTTTATGTGAAGTTTGCACAAAATCGGTCGAGCGAGTTCTTCACGCAGACAAAGTTGCGGGTCAGCTAGTCAATATACAGGGTGGCGCAATAGAACGTGCATATTGCATCATTTTTTTTTGCGGGGTAGAAGGGGCGTGGGCGAGGGGAGACCGATATCGTTGGGTAGTGCGGTTCATGAAGTTTTAGTCACTATGAGTCACTTCGACGGGAAGCGTCGCGCATTTTGCGTGCGCGCATTTTACGAAAACTCTCGTTCGTACGTAGTTGTCAGGCGACTATTTTGTTCTGAGTATGGTGTACGGCAAATTAGGGAGGCTCCGAGTGCTAATTTAATTAAAATCTGGATAAAGCGGTTTGAAGAGACTGGATCGACGTTTAAACCACACGCAAAAGGTCGTCCACGCACATCTAGGACCGAAGACAATATTGAGAGTGTTAAGCAGTCGGTACGAGAAGATCCACAAATGTCTACTCGCAAGAGATCGTCTGTCCTAAACATATCGCGACGAAGTTTGCAACGAATTTTAAACTTGGATCTTAAATTGCATCCATACAAGCTGCAATTAACTCAAGAATTGAAAGACTCTGACTTCATAGCACGGCTCACATTTGCTAATGAAATGCTCAATCGGTTTTCAAATTTTGAAAACATCCTTTTCTCTGATGAGGCACATTTTCATATGAATGGGTTCGTAAACCGCCAAAATTGTCGTTATTGGAATAGTGAGAATCCCAGACTCAAACATCAAAAACCGTTACATAGCCCTAAAGTGACAGTTTGGGCCGCAATCTCTGCCAAAGGAATAATTGGTCCTTATTTTTTTGAAAACGCACGGGGGCAAAACATCACTGTTAATACCGAACGCTATGTTGCGATGTTGGAAGGTGTTTTGGCCCCAGAACTTGAAAATTCAAGAATAAACAACTCTAGGACTTGGTTCCAACAAGACGGAGCTACCAGTCACACATCAAATGACTCCATGGCGGTTGTGAAGCAGATGTTCCCTGGCAAACTGATTTCGAAAAGAGGTGATATCCCATGGCCTCCGCGCAGTCCAGACTTGACGCCTCCTGACTTTTTTTTGTGGGGATACCTCAAACACAAAGTCTACACCAATAATCCGAGAAACATCAGTCAGCTCAAGGAGAATATTCGTGGTGAAATGGCAGCAATCACACCAGCACTACTTAAGAAAGTTTTCGGTAATTTCCGTTTGCGGTTAGAGGAGTGCCAACGGAGAGAGGGTCATCATTTAGATGATGTTATTTTTAAAAAATAAACTTCAGTTATCACTTAATAATTGCTTAGTTTTATTTTAACTATACCTTTTGTATTTATTTTTTAATAATTATTTTAAAAATGCACGTTCTATTGCGCCACCCTGTATTATTATTATTATATCTATATATATAAAAGAAAGTTGTGTTAGTTACTCCACTTATAACTCAAGAACGGCTGAACCGATTTAGCTGAAAATTGTCAGGGAGGTAGTTTAGAGCCAGGAGAAGGACATAGGATACTTTTTATCCCGTTAGCTAGTAGTAGGTAGGTAGGTAGTAGGTAGGTAGGTAGTAGTAGGTAGGTAGTAGTAGGTAGGTAGTAGTAGGTAGGTAGTAGTAGGTAGGTAGTAGTAGGTAGGTAGTAGTAGGTAGGTAGTAGTAGGTAGGTAGTGGTTAGTAGTAGGTAGGTAGAAGTAGGTAGGTAGCAGTAGGTAGTGGTAAGTAGGAAGCAGCAGGTAGGTAGTAGTTGGTAGGTATTAGTAGGTAGGTAGTAGTTGGTAGGAAATAGTAGGCAGGTTGTGGTAGGGAGGTAGAAGTGGGTAGGTAGGTAGTGGTAAGTAGGAAGCAGCAGGTAGGTAGTAGTTGGTAGGTATTAGTAGGTAGGTAGTAGTTGGTAGGTAATAGTAGGCAGGTTGTGGTAGGTAGGTATTAGTAGGTACGTAGACGTAGGTAGGTTGTAGTAGGGAGGTAGAAGTGGGTAGGTAGATAGTGGGTAGTAGGTGACAGCATAACGTCTGTCCTACACTACTTGATCAGCCATAGTTTTATTCCCGCCAGCAGTTCAGATATCTAAGAAAAATAAATACTATTTCTAGATATCTACCACTATTTCGGCTATGTGTAGTAAAATTATATTATTTTTACGTTTTACAGCATCACCAGGCCACTGCAACGCTACTCTCCCGAGTTGCAGGGGGACCAGGCGCTGGTGGCGGAGCGCCTCAAATTCTACCGGCGCCTGAGTTTGCCGGAGCTCGGCGAGGAGCGGCGTCAAATGGCGCCAAACGAAGTGGCCGCCCTAACTGCGCGCTGGCGCTCGGCAGTTGCTGCTGCCGAGCAAAAGTTAACTGGGGACGGGGGACCACCAGGGGACTGTCCAGATTAGGGGAGCTCTATGCGAGTTGCAGTTTATAGGTGTTTTCAGAATCCATAATTATTCTTAAGTGACGAAGAATAATTATGGATTCTGAAAAGACCGATATTGTAAATCGGACTCGTATAGAGCTCCCACAATTTTAATGAACTTTTTAAAAATAAAATGATACAGTGAGTTACATCAATTAGCTGACCCAGCTTAACATGAATGGTTGAGATTTTGCAGAACAGGAATCGATAGAATTTTTTTATTCTTTTATATATTATAATTCATTTGAGCTAAAAAGATAAAAATAAAAAAATAATAAAATTCTATCGATTCCTATTCTAAAACATCTCAACCATTTATGCAAAGGTTGATCAGCTTATTGTTATAACTCACTGTACATAAATGTATGATTGTTTTTTTCGTTTTGGCTGTTCACTTCGACTTTGAGGAGGTGGTGCTTGGTAATAATGCTTTCTCGAATTTTTTAGAATTCTATTCTTTTTTGTTTGGCACAAGCAGTAGGGATACAGCATCATCATTTGGATACCAGTGAGATACCAACGCATCGTTTTGTGTTCGCAAGTATAGTAAGCCAACATTTGGTCTTGTCTATTAACACCACTCATAAATTGGTAGTATTTTATGATAATTTCTGGCCCTTAAGATTCTTTGTACTAACAGGCATCAGCTCTGGTGAGCTTTTGGTGTGTCAAGGCGTCACGTTGGTCACGCCACTTGCAAACACAAACACCTTGGCGATTGTACCTGCAGATGCTACCACCTTTCTGCAATTTGGTTGTAACCACTGCTGGGTTTCCTTTGCGCTTGGCTCTCCAGTAACATTCATTCCACTACGAAACAGGCACTCTGAGAGACCAACACTATTATAAAAATTGACCATGTACACATGCCCTGAGCTCAAATGCTCTTCGAGCAGTTTTGCCACCACATTATCTGTGTGGCATTTCCCTCCAACATTTTGGTCTTGTTTTCTGCACTATAATATTATAAAGAGGAAGTAATTGTATTTTTGTGTGTATATTTGTAATGAATAAACTCAAAACTACTGTGCCGATTTCAAAAATTCTTTCACCATTGGAAAGCTACATTCACCCTGAGTAACATTGGCACATTTTATCCCCGTACTCGCACGGAAACTCCGCGGTAAAACCGCGTGACGCCCGCTAGTCGTCTACAAACATAAATTTTTAAGGGAAAGTCAACTCGGTGTGGCATTTACAACGCGTACGGTAATCCTACCTATTTCATAGTAAGATACCTGAGCACAACAAAGCTTTTAGAAACAATAGAAGCAAGGAATTATGCCGAAAATAGTCAACAAAGGGCGCGGCATGCTTTTGTTGAACTTCTCAGGATTTGAAACAGCTAAAAATTGTACGCCGACGTCCTTTTTTCACTATTATGTTTATATTATGTTACAAAAAACTCAAGTCCAGTACAACAAAGCTTATAGAAGCAAGGAATTTTGCTGAAAATTGCCAACAAAGCGTGTCGGTTTGCTATGTTTTTGTTGAATTTATCAGGATTTCGAACTAACATCCTTATTTCAATATTATTTTGATACGACAAAAAATTAAAACTTTAATTCACTGAGCTTATCATAACATAATTATGTTATTCAGTGGGCATTGGGTTGACGTTTTTTTTACAAAAGTTTTAAAGTTTAGTTGACATTAAAATTTGTTTCTCAAAACTTGACAACAACCAAGTGGTACAATATAATGTTATTTTTTAGACATGGGTCGGATTATGTAAAATCGATACCTAATCCTAGTATTTAAAAAAACCTTATCCGAATATTTATTAAGTAATGACTTTATTAAATAAATACTCGGATTAGGTTTGGCCTGGCCTGGCCTGGCCTGGTTTAGGCCTGTGAACGATATTTTGTATCGTATGTGGATTTGGTAAGAAATATTCGTCACAGAGTATGGACGTTCCGTTTCTGATATATTCTCCCATCCAGTAGCCAGATTGTGCTACTGGATGGGATGGAATTCCACCTACCCTCCTCAGAGATTGCCGACGTGTACTGATTCCACCTATAACGCACATCTGTAACCGTGCCATTAGGACTGGGGTATTCCCTGATGCTTTAAAAAAAGCTATTGTATACCCAATTCACAAGAGTGGGGACAGAGACTGCGTCAATAATTACAGGCCCGTATCGGTGTTGTCGGCCTTATCAAAAATTTTGGAAAAAATTCTCTACACGTCCCTCAAAAATTTTATGAATCGGTTTAAAATCTTAGCCGACAACCAGTACGGTTTTCGATCGGGTATCTCTACAGAGGACGCAGTGTTGGATTTGACAGAGCAAGTAGTAGAAAACCTAGACAAAAGGAATAGATCCCTATGTATATATCTAGATCTCTCCAAGGCGTTTGACACAGTTTCTGTTCCTATCCTTTTGTCAAAGTTGGAACGAATTGGAGTACGAGGCAATGTTTTGAATATTTTTAAAGATTATCTTACCGGGCGTAAGCAATGGGTCAAAATAGGTGATTGCCTTAGCGAGGAGCGCACAATCCTCTTTGGGGTACCACAGGGGAGTATTTTGGGACCTCTGTTGTTCTTGGTTTATATAAATGACCTCTGCACAATGTCACTCCAACATACCAAAATTTTTACATATGCAGATGATACTGCTGTATTTGTATGGGGGCGGAATTGGCAGGTGGTCAAGGAACGAGCCGAACACTCTCTCTAAAATAATGACCTGGCTAAGACTAAATCTCCTAACACTAAACCTAAGTAAAACACATTTCTTACCTTTTTTTCTGAGACCCAACACTAAGCCCTTGCCTGACTATTCCATAATAGCACATACTTGCGAGACCCGAAACAAATGTACTTGCCAGGCTATCTCTCGGGTAGACTCGGCAAAATATTTAGGAGTGCTGATGGATGATGGACTGAGGTGGGACAGGCACATTGGCTCGATCATTGCCAGAACTAGGCGGCTTATACATATATTCAGGACCCTTAGGGATTCTGCAACACTGGAAAATCTGAAACTAGTCTACCTAGCCCTATGTCAGTCCATTATCCAATACTGCATAACCGTGTGGGGTGGTGCAGCTAAGACCTACCTGATCGGGTTGGAGCGAGCACAGAGAGCTTTGCTCAAGGTAATGACCAAGAAACCGTACAGGTACCCCACCTCAACACTATTCTCTGAGCTTAAAGTTCTGACTGTCCGCCAGCTCTATGTGCTCAAATCCACCCAGAGAAGACAAAAAAGTGTTCCCTTACCTGACGCCAATAAGCGTAGCAAATCTTCCATATGCCCTACTATACCCTGCCGGACCTCATTTGCCAAACACCAATTTAATAGCTTAAGCAGCAAACTGTACAATCTCGCTAACAAAAAGCTAAACATTGCTAAAATGTGTCGGCAGGAAATGAAGAAGAAATTAGCAGACTGGCTCCAAAAGATGGACTATCAGGAGACTGAAAGTCTGCTTACATACATAATATAATTTGCATCAAATCCATTTGCACTGTGTGTATTCTTACTTTTTCCGTTCTTACACTCATTCAAAGGTGCAAACCAAACCAGACACTCACTCACTCTCATACGCACAGACAACACACTTCCACCACATGCACGCTGACACACAACACAAACACTCATCAACTCACTCACTCACTCTCACACTCAAACATACACACTTAAGCTTTTAACATTATTACCTTATTTTTATTCCTTAAACTGTAATTTTAAATGTAATTGTTGTTCCTATATCCCTTATATTATCCTTATTTTTTATCAATATGTGTTACCAAATGGCAATAACCCTGGCTGTCAACTCTGTTGCGACACTCTCAAAAGCTGTTAGATTAAATAATGGAATCCATGGCTGAACGCTGACCCCTAAAATACAGGTTGAGGCCTAGTTTGGGGGTTAGGATCAGATTTGTGGACAAACACTCGTGTGCTTACTTATTATGATTGGCTTGTAACATGTGTTTTTAATTCTAAGTGTCAAAAATTTTTATTTTTTTATTTTATTTATTATTCTGGAATATTTTCTGATATTTCTGATCGTTTTTTTATAGGCAAACGGTAATTTAAACTAAAAGTCAACGTAAAACTTTTGTTTTACGTTGACTTTTATAAACTTTTTTAAACTCATTCACTTTTATAAACAACTCAAAAAACATACCTATTTTTTTGTAATTTTTACCGAAAAATGTCTTATAATAATTAAAACTATGTATAGACCACCAGCCTACTATGTACCTATGTTATACCAGAGCATTAGGATATTCAAATACATTTCACCCTATTATCACATGAGTTTCTGATTTTTACACATTTATTTTCAATAAAAGACGTGAAAGTTTTGTTATTTTCTTTGAGAGTATCATTCCATATGACATAGGTACATCGCTAGAGCATTAACTAGTCCAGTGGTATTCTACGTAGATGGCGCTGCACGCTGGCGGCAGTGCTAATTAAACTTGAACCTTAACCTCCACATTTTAAGGTACGGAATATCTTTACGGACTCGCATCGAAAAATACCTTATCCACATACCTGTTCCAATATTTATGCCTCACGTCTATTATTTTTTATAACTACCTAACCTAACTTTTTAATCCATAATCTAAAATGACATATTTTTTTTGACATAATCATCATTCGTCCGAATGATAATTTACCCGAACTTTAAATCACTTATTATCATATACCATAAAGTTGAAACGCCTAAATATAATAAGCCCTACATCCGTTTGGCATAAGTATTACAATCAATAATATACAAAAGACATAAAATCGTTTTCAATAAAAGACATAAGTCCTATTCTAAGTAAATGTTGTTAATCGTATGTAGGCGTTGACCTGCAATGCAAGCAAGCATGCGACATGCATGTAGCAAGCAAGCAAGCATGTAGCAAAGCAAGCATGCGGCAAGGATACAGCAAGCAAGTATGCAACAGGCAAGCATGCAGCAAGCAAGCGTGCAGCATGCAAGCATGTAGCATGCAAACGAGCAAGCATCATGCAGCAGGCATGGTTTCTGTCACGGCTCCGGTGCTGCGGGGCTCCGACGGCCTCACGCGAGCTTATCGTCGCAGATGGGTTTAACGCTCACCACCGCAGCCGGCTTGCTGGCCGGCGAAGCCGGCCAGCCTCAGCCGCGGCGGGGAGTGTTACAACCACCTGCTCCTCAACTCGCGGCCCGCCTCGCCCCTCCGCGCCTACGCGATTTTAAATAACACTCTTGGGGTAGGGCATACAAGACTGCGTGGAGTCGGATTTATAGCAATTCGTTTCTGTCACTGAAACCTAACTTTTAGGAAGTTTTTTTAGCGACTAACAATTTATAAATGACCATACTTAGGACATACGACTTTATGTCATGTAAAATTAGGAGATTCAATTATTATAGTATTCGATATTATGAACAAAATAGTATTAGAAGTAAAGTTAGTTATGTAAAACGTAATTTCGGTGTTTTGAACATTATGGTTACTGAAGTTTATAGCAAAAGTGTTATGGATAATGATCTTCGGACAAAAAAAATTAGGACAATCATGAAATTTCTCATGAAACGTAAAATGAAAAAAAAAAACAAAATTTTACAAATTGACTGAGTTGTCTACTCTTAGAGGATAGTATCATTAGTATAAAAAAGGTGACAAAAGATTTTTTTCTGAATAACATGTGTCGTTGTAAAACAGATATAAGTTGAAGTTGGGGTAGGTGAGACAGGGGAGTTGAAATTATTTCGCCGCTCTGGATGAAACAACAAGTTTTTCAGCCACGCTCGCGTTAACAAAGTGAGAAAGAAAGAAAAAAAAAAGCATTTATTTAAAAAAAAAAGGACAAAAACATTAAAAAAATTACAGTGAAAATATTTACAAAATTTTGAGGCCGGGAGGACGCGCCAGGACGCTCCCAGGCGCTGAAGAAACTTCCCTCAAGGGAAATCCCCTCTTTTTAGGGGTGAGACATGCTGTCGCCAAACTCAACCGAGTTGTTAAGCGACCTGGGTCACTGTCGAGTGAACTCGGCGAGTTTGGGACAGTGTCGTCAAAGGGTGTCCCCACCCTGGGCGGCGTCATTTCGCCGGCGGCACCGTCAAAGTCAACTGAAACAAAAACATTTACTAGAAGGATGCACAGAGCCTGGAAATAGGAAAAAGAAAAGATCTATCATGCCCAGCAGTGGATAACCATATTACTAACCTCTTTGTAGTTGGAGTTCGTCCTCCAGCGCAGGACCACCCGCTTCGAGCCCCCTAGAGGGCCCTGCACGGGGGGACGACGGCCCTGCTGCCGACGGCCGTTCCAGAGTAGGGTTTCTAAATAAAAATATAACAACATTGAATATGTAGAACAAATGAAAGTATTTAAAAAGTTCTAAAGCATTTCAACAACTAACTGGGTGCGGCGTCGATCCTCGGCTTCGGCAACGCGCAGGCAGTCTCGAACCCGTACAATGACGCTAACAGCGCACTGGCCGCTGTCTCGACTGCCCAGGCTGCCGCGTAATCGCCCGCGACCAGGGAAGCCCCTGCGGCTTATCGTTTCATTTTTTCCCCTAAAATTATTTTACAGTTTTATTTCAATTACTTTTGAATGACAATAAATTGGAGCAGCGCATGCGTATTCCTTCACCAGAAATTTCAGCGCAATGTAGCGACATGCGAGTCGGCAGCAAAAAATGTATGCATGAAAAAGGAGCACATTCGCGTACGAAAAAAAAGCGAGTCTTGGAACTCACAAAACAAGTCGAATCTAGATTTCAAAAACGTAAATAGCATCGTTTTAAAAAAGAAAAAAAAAGAATAGAAATTTTGAATACCTATGAAAATATCAATCACTAAATAATAATACCATTTTTAAGTGCAAGCTTCAGGTGCGAACTTAAAATAAAAGTAGTAAGCATTAATTGTCTATCACAAACAAAACGCATCACAAACCTTATAAAAAAAAAAATTACGTTATGTAACGCCGTCTGTACAAACCCTTACTACTTTTAAATAGAACCAGACTTAGGTCACCCTGACAGAAATCTGTTGAACACGTCATGTCATTAAATAATGTAATCGTTACGAAACTACTTTTTCTTGCATAAAACTTTTTTTCTACCCAAATATCATAAACCCTCTCTAATGCGTTCAAAAACCATAGGCAATGACCAGTATTACCAACCTGCAGAAATAAACGGAACTGTAATGAACTCATAACGCAACTGAAAACCGTAGGTTATGAGTTTTAAAGGAGATGGCCAATTTACTTAGGGCACTCTGCCTAGCATCTGAATACTCATGTACATTAACGATTGTTGCTTTATTTTGAATTTAGTATGCTCTAAAATGAATTGCAAAAGTTACATAATCCAGTAACTTCAGATTTCTTAGAAATCTTTGTTTTTAATTGTTAGAAATCCAGCCCTGCTTGTCTGAGGTGATTTAGGTACCTATCTATACAACGTGTAACGGAAAGGGTATATCCATCCTTAACCACTAAAGATAACAGCTGGTATAGAATCACTATACGAAGTTTCAGCTCAAAATAAGATACTCAAAAAATTGATACCAAAATTTTGGTATCGTAAGATTCTGAAGTTCAAATCATAACAAACGTGTCACTTCACCACGTAGGTCAATAACTTTGCACGTTACTTGCACACATCACTCTCTCTCTCTCTAATAAAGAAATAAATAAATCTCTTCGGTAATCCTGCGCGCCTAGTACCGTCAAGTAGCCTAGAAGGCGGTGTTTCTGTGTCGGCGCGCACTGACGAGATCAAAAGGGCCGCCGCGCGGCGGCCTCTTTTAGAGCAAAAGCGCGCGGTGCCACAGAATAGAAAACTTACCTACTTTACCTTGATATTAAAAATTATTAATGCGTAATTATTGATTTACTTATTTACGGTTTACTCGTTAATTTCAAGCAAGTAATTTCACGTAAAAACTGAGATAACAAAAGTTACGTAACAAAAATTCGAAACAAAGTTTAGTTACGTTAGCTAGTTTCATCCTATTATTTATTACCGAGTAAACAGTAAAATCTTAAAGCTTCGTTTTATCAAATACTTACATTTTAAAGATGGGGTTCGATGTGGTGGCCTTGGTATTGTATGCACAAGGCCGCTCGCTTGTTCATGGATTGTTGAACATTCTGAAGCATTTGTGGTGTTACCGTCGTGAAAGCGGCCTCAATGCGCACTTTCATTTGATCCATTGTATCACACGGCACTGCGTACACTACGTTTTTAATGTACCCCCACAAAAAAAAGTCCAACGGCGTAAGGTCTGGGGACCGCGGAGGCCAAGCCACGCTTCCACTCCCACGCCCGATCCATTGGGGAAAGCGCTCGTCTAAATAATGACGCACATCTCGAGCAAAGTGTGCCGGTGCACCGTCTTGCTGAAATATTAAATTATTCCCCATCACAAGATTCACATAGCGTGGCACTGGCAGCACTGTGAGGACATCGTCCAATTCGTTCCGTAGAAAGTTTAAATAATTTTGGCCGTTTAGGCTTTGCGGCAAGAAAACTGGTCCAACGACGACATCCCCGATTATTCCTGCCCACACATTCAGTCGCCATTGGTGTTGGAATGAGGACTCTGTCGAAGCATGCGGGTTCGTGTGAGACCAAACATGTTCATTGTGGACATTACTTATTCCAGCTCTTGTGAAGGATGCCTCATCGGTCCACAACACTCTTGAACCAAAATCTGGCGAAGCTTGTGACTGGCTCCGGTACCACTCGCAAAATGTCACACGAGGCAAAAAATCTGCCGGTGTCAGCTCCTGGGTGCGACGGAAGTGGTATGGGTGCTGTCCGTCATTGCTCAGTACTCGCCATACCTGCATATGGTTAGACGCACCCAGCGCTAATGCAGCTCGACGTGTGCTAGAGCGTGGATTGATTTCGAAATGATCCAGCACGGCCTCTTCAAATTCTGGATCGGTAGTACTCGGGCGGCCCTCTGATGCAGGTGCGTGGAATGACCCAGTTTGGTGCAGACGATGTACCATCCGACTAAAGCACGCCAACGAAGGCAGCTGTCGACGCTCAGCATCTGGTCTACCCTCAATAAACCGTTCATGGTACAGTTCTCGGGCAGCACGCAAATTACCATGTTCTGCTCCGACACACAGTATCATTTCGTAATATTCGGCATTACTAAATGACATTTTGCAAACCCAACAATAACAAACACAACAAAAAAAAACACAACAAAAACGATAACTTAACAACAATAACAACGAAAACAAAGTCAATTTTTTAAATTCAAGGTAGCCGTACTGAAATGATGCGCGAATCACACGTGGAAACAGTATGCACCGCACGCGGAACACTTGACGACTGACGACTGACGAGCAAACAATGCAAAAAAAAACCTCCTATTCCCTGCTATCCTGCTAATAGGGTAGCTGTCCCATTTAGTGTCCACCACTATTAAAAAATATTGTTTTACGTCCTAATAAAAATTTCAAATAAACACCAATAATTAGAAATGTCCCCAAAAATAAAACAAGAGTTAACTACATAAATCAAATTCAAAATTGAAAAATCATTAATTTCAATAAATTAAACATGATAATAAACATAAACATCTGTGGTACATTTTTATTTCAGAATCTGAACCCCGGGGCTTTTATTTCAAAATAACATTAATACTTAATAATCTTTGATCAAAATAATAACATTATCAGAGTTATTCTGAATCTGATTAGAAGTATTATTTACCAGGAGTAAGGAGTAATTTAAACTGCATGGACTGCAATTGGTTCACATACCCTAAATCGGATGATAGTGTGTCTAATGTCTGTCTATGTGTGTCTAACGTCGAAATTAGGGTTATGTGAGGGAAAGATTTTCAATTCGCAATAACAATATTCTCGTTACTCATGCGGTCCTAGTACTTTTATTAATTTCTTTCCGCAGCTAGATACAGTTTTGCGCATTTTTTAGTCCTACAGACAGACTGTAATTGCATTCTTGTATTATTTAAAGAAAATGTATTAACTTCTTGTTAATAGTTTTCGTAACCTTATTTTTAAAATTATGAACGGAACCCACTGTGATTTTATTTGTACTAGGAATTGCATAAGTTGCATAGAGGTGGTGTTTTGGGTTCAGTTGGACAAATTACTGTTACTAAATCCTTTTTCTATTCTTAGTTCTAATAATGACTAACAATAATGTTTATTTAATAAATTAATTCCTGTTAGGATGCATGTAACGATTTTTGTGAGAAATTCAATCAATGGCGCAAGATGACGTTTTTTCGAATCGATTCGTTTTAATCTGATCTTCAAGCAAATTGATTCAATAGTAAGGTTAATCAGATCTCCTGGATCTTATGTGTAAAAAAATATTATGATAAGGGTGCATACTTTAGTTATACGAGTTATAGCTGTATTTTAATAAATTATCGCACGGCGTCTTATTCTGTATTGTGATATTGTTCTCATTGTGATTTTAACCGACGATTTTACGTTATTTTGAATATCGGTTCTAGTGCACGGTGTTCGGTCTGTGGATTGTTATTAAATTAGGTATTTACTGTTTTGAAGGTACGATAGTAGATACCAATTAATTCATTAACTTTCAGCAAAGTTGACACAATAGTTAAACAATGGCGTCTGACCCTTACGGCCAGGCTTAACAGATCAAGGATCTACATAATAATCTTCAAAAGAAAAACTACGTAAAAACAAACAAGTGTGTAAATTATTTAGTTAGCAAAAAATAAACATGCGGAACCCTCGTTTCGAAAGTATCAGGAGTAAGAGGTTTATTCTTACTTGCAAATAGTTCGCTGACACCGATCAGCTGATTTAGTGCTAGTGATGTGTTTATTGCAATTTGAAAAGTTTGGTTTCTGGTATCAATGTATTTAAAAAAATCATAACTTCCGAACATGTAGAGGTAGGGTTAAAAAACCCTTGCCATATCGTTTGTTACCATCCAAAGAAGCCGTGCCTTTCGTATGTATATACCCTTTCCGTTACAGGTTGTATAATAATATAAAACCCTGTGAGAGTAGTAGGACATTAATGGAATGTTTAGTAGGTACCTATGACATGTATATTATATTGATAAATGATAAAAGATTATGTAGTCTACAGGATTGTAGTTTTAAAATAAAAACAAACATTTAATAACTTTTGAAATAAATATTTAATATTCAACAATTCTGACAAAAATATCATCTAAAAATGATGCTGGTGGAGTAATATTGGTCTGATGTCTTGCCCAGCCTAAATACCATATCATTGTCATCACATGGCAACAACAGCCTACCGTCCTATTACCGACCAAGCAATTGCAATAGTAACCCAAAATTGTTTCTAGTGGGCAGTTGCTATTGGGCTCAACATCAAACAAAATATATGTATAATATATCTTTCGACCTGTATGCCTAGACTTTATACGCCCCCTTAATAAATAAGGCGTATTCCCACCTATACGTAGGACCATCTCCTGGGAATGATCCAGTTCTGGACACACTTCCACCTCATATACTCCATTTTGTCTTATGTGTTCCCCATAGTATGATCGGGCCTGTTTGACTTGGTATGGCCCTAGTGCGAATAGCAGCAACTGGTTATGGGTAAATATTGGAAATCTCTCCAGTTGCGGTAGATTACCGTCAATTCTTGTGAACATGGTTCTTCTTCTATTTAAATTGTATTCGTTCACCAACTCCCCCAAATGATTTGGCACATCCATGAATCGTATCGCCCTCTCTATAATTTGTTCACAATTAGGACTATCTATAAGGCAAGGATGGAATTTATTTAAAATAGCTGCTGCTATTTTAAAATCGATCATTAAATGAGTAGCAGCTAGATTAAAAAAACGTTGTCTAAACAATTTGTAATCTCTTTTGAACCTGCCGTTAACAACTTCGACTACCCATCTGCAAAGTGTTACCCTTCTACTTTTATTAGCCTGGGAATAGCTTAATTGAGTTTGTCCTGGGTCTAATGATTCTGGTTTAAAAACTCTATAATTATATAGTTCCAAAGTTGGTATAGCATCGCGAAATCCACGATCTAAAATAAATATATCATTAGCTCTAAAAAATATGACCATCACATGATACAATCAAAAATGGTTTTACTAAGTTGTCATATTTGTGTAAACTATAAGTTTTTTTTTGAAACATATAGTTCGCACTTTTCTGTAGGTAAATATATGTGCCATCAAAAATGATTATAGCAGACCTATTCTCAGGTGCTGCTTCAGGGTCACTAAAGAGAGCCGAAGGAATTCTCAAATTCCTGGCCACAATTTCAGAATGAGTTATATGATTGACTCCTAGGTGCTGTGGTACAAAATTCTCATAAAGGCAAGATCTAACTTTTTTCATTTTCAATTCTAAAGTAGCTCTAGGAATATTAAAAATTGTTGACAATCTACGGTTGCTTTCACCAGTCCTTAACTTTGCTAAATATATAGCTAAGGCTGTGTTTGGTTTCCGTAAATTAAGTGCTGGCAAACTATTGAATAAGCAAATGAACTCGGTTACAGTAAGACCTGTCCAATAATGACACACATGGTTGGGCATTACATGGATATTTTCAAAATTAATGTATTCACCTGTACATTTAGATATTTTGATTATATCCTCTATTTGACCAGCATTAAAAGAAGAAAATGAAAAACTATTTTGGGGCAACTCATGCCACTGACTTGAATATAAATGTGACTCACATACTCTTGAACTACGAGGAATATAAAAATTATGATCATTGATTAAAATCCGCTTTACAAAGTCAGGTATTAGATTAAAGGATCTATTATAACATCTCAAAAATACACAATGGGCAGAGGTATTTGAAGCCCTCTTATAGTTAGGTAATGTGATAAGAGTAGAACTACGAGGTGGTGGTAAAACAGCCGGTGGAGGTAAGATGGGGGGCTCGGGTGGTGGTGACATTGAAGTTTCATTTTGTATATTATCTGCATGTTCACCAGTTTCTTCTCGAGAAGAATCTTGATCTAATTGTCTATTAGCCCTCATCCAGCAGGGATGACAAACATAGTTTCTTGTTATTCCCTGAAACAAAGAATATTGACTTTTAAATAATATAACTTACACGCACAATGGTCCACTTTAGGGACTAAGTGTGGAAACTTAAACCCCATAATAGAATGGTACTAATAAACTTGTTATAGTTTAATGGGGTGAAAGTTACATAGAACGTAAAGTGTTTTTGGACTTCTAGGTCTTGCATACTTACAATTGTATCACACACTGACCCTTGTTTCACTTATTATTAGAAAAGAGAAAATTATGTTTTTTCATGACCACTTTTTTGTAATATTATTTCCACACATCAAAATAGAAGCTCGTGGCTAAATAATATCAGTCGCTCGGGTCGATCTTTAGGTTAAGCCATGCTTGACTAGGTTGGTCTGTGGATGGGTGAATCACCCTTACATACCGAGTTTTATGTTAAAAGCATGTTAAGCTGTTGGTCCCGACTGTCATTTGTCCATCTTTGACAGTTGTCACAGTTAGTCAGTGGCCCAAAAATTCTGACACCAGTCTCACCAAGTTGAATCGTATTTCCCAGTATTAACTGGGTTGTGGAGGTAAGATAGGCAGTCGCTCCATGTAAAATACTGGTATTCAGCTACATCCGGTTAGACTGGAAGCCGACCCCAGCGTAGTTGGGAAAACGCTAGGCAGATGATGATTTGCAGACATCAAAATAAATATTACTGTTGTTAAACAAGAAAATAATCATACCTGAAGTCTTGCAGTAAAAGAAAATTGCAGTAGAAGTGGTGACTCCGATTCAATAATATGATGTCTTATGTCCCTTACTGATCGGCCACAACCAAGGCAAACCATAGCGTGTCCCAGTATTCTATGGTTGGCACCTTCAGAAGTAACCAGCAAGAAGCATTGGTGACAAATATGTCCATCTTCTGGAAGCTGAATGACAAAGTAGACTATTAGATTGTAGGTATAATCAACATTTATAACATTTATCTTTGTGATATGAAAAAGGTTCTACATAAATACTTATTTTGTATATGTTTATAGGTTTTCAACTTATTTTAAATAGTACATACCTGAATGGCTATCCATTGCACAAGCATTCTTTGGAAATGCATGTCTAACGAAGACACAACATGTCTTCTTAGCCGTCCCGTAGCTATACCGCAGTTAATACACCTCATTTTAAATTGTCAATGTCCAAAACGTAAGCACAATCAAGACCGTATTACTAAGCACTAGATAATCGTTAGGCAATGGAAACAGTCCGTGTAGAATAGCAATGGTCGATATGGAGAAAAGATAATCGCACAGTTTACAAACAAACAACAAACGGAGGTCGCAGACGCACGCGCAAGTTGAGAGACGTCAAACGAAAACGAAACGGCGGGAGGGCGGATGTCAAACGATTGTCAAACCTGTCATGTCGTTCCGTTCCAATGTTATAAGAAAAAAAAAAGTTATTAAAATAAATATTTCATAGCATTGGAGTAATTTAAAAATTATGGTTTTTATTATGATTACGATAGTTAATAATCATTTGGCAGCCAGAATAATTTTTAATATCACTCTGATGGAAGTTTAATATTTCACCTCTCAAGGGAATGGAACGTTTATTCAACATGGCGCGCTATCTCGATATGCCGGAAACGCAAAACAACTATTAATGTTTAAATGTTTTGTAGGAAGTTGTACGAAAGTATAAATAGTTTTGTAATTTTTATTTCTATTTTTATTTATTTATAATTAGGCGTCTTTTAATGTACATGGCACTTAGTAACTAGGCTGAAACTGGCCATCTCCTTTGGAACAGGTGTCAAATTCAAGTGAGTGTGCTATTCACCCACATTAAATCAGATACCAATAAAAAAAAGGACACCAATTCAGTATGATTTTAATTATAAATCGCACGACATTTTGATCTCGAGTGACACAAGAATAGTGACTTTGTTCGTTTGCCTATGATTAAAAAAAAAATGACAGATATCCGAAACGCTGCCATTTCGAGCTGTCATTTGTTCGTTAGCTTTTTATTTCCAGTAATCCAGTTACGAGTAGACAAATTTTCTGATAAGTTCTTTATTTTTGTCGAAAATGAGTGATAGTGACTCAGAAATTGACATGAATACTCCGCCAGATATCGTAAATGCAGCGACGAATGCAACTAATAACCAGGCCCCTTATTCACAACCATTCGATACGTTTCCGTGTCGGTAAGGAATCGTATTCGACTATCTCATTTCCGAAACGAAGAACTGTCAAAACGCTATTCACAGATTCGAACGGATGCGTTTTTTTCTATCCGATTGAGATTGTGTTTATGGGGATCGCTATAAAATGTAAATAGATGATCGTGGTAGAAAATGAAAAGTAGTAAATAAAATTGGTTTATTTGAATATTTCGTTCTGTTTATATAAGTAAATATACAGGTAGTTACTTAATAGACAGCAAACGAAACAAAATGATTTTATTGAAATAACATAATATAAATTTTCAAATAAACTTTATTTCGAATAATAACAGCTTTGTAAACAGCCGTCTGTCAAACTGGCAAAGCGGAAACGTTGTTTTTTTTTAAGTAATATTTTATTTTTTCTTAAAAGGAAAAATAACTGAAAAAGTGTTTAATATCAGTGAAATACAATTCTTGCTTGTTAACTAAAATCTAGAACGAATTACACATTTTTGTAAACACATTGAATTTATGTAAATGTGGATCCATCAATGAAATACGGTCAATAAAACAACTAATAACTCACAAACAACACCGGACTATAATTAAACTTAATTTACTTACTTCAGGCAGTGTTTAAAAAGTTTGGTATTTTTTATTTTACTGAAATAATCTGGAAATATGGTTTATTTCTTCGTTTAAATTTTGTTCGATATGACTCCCGACAGCAAACAGCTGTCGGAAAGATTCGAGTCTTCTTGTCGAATTGAACTGTCAAAATTATTCGATTGCGGATTTGTGAATAGCGTTTGGATGACATCTTCGACATCTGAGACGTTCGATTCGGTTCGGAAGCGAGTCGAATGGTTGTGAATAAGGGGCCTGTTCGCACAAAAATCAAGGGCCAAGTAACAATGCAGGTCATTTCCCTATGGTTCCTGAACCCATCATAGAGCCCTTATGATATTTGGGTAGATAAAGTAGTGTATGCAACTATACATAATTCCTTCCTTCATTATGCACAGTCGCATAAACTACTATTAACAATACACGATCACTTTTATGTCGTTTTGTAACCAAAAGCCATGAACTCGATCATCAAACTCTGAATCTAACCTCTTTTTTTCTTTAGTTCGGCTTTGAAGCGCCACCGAGTCGGTCTGGCGCCGTTGTTTAATTAACTATTGTGTCTACTTCGCTAACAGATTAAGGTTTATGAACATTTCTACCGTTTTTATACACTTGTATGCACATAATAATTTTTATTTTACTATCAAACGACCGCCATTGGTCACATCGCGAACAAGAACTTTTTCAGAGGCGAAATATTGCAACTTCGCGATTCTAAAACGAATGAACTTTAACAAAATATTATAGCACGATTCTTTACGATCATTTTGATGTATAATGGTATCAGCTAGTAACAATAATATCAGAATACTCACGACATTTCACTGTATGAGTCGTCTAATCCGTGAAAAGAATCGTAGAATCCGTGTCAAGTGAAAAACACAGAGTATATAATAATCACTGTGAAAAGTTTGTCGATGGAATATATAATTATAGAGATGGCACCCAAACCGGTTTAGTCTATGTTTTACTTAATTTTTTGAAGCAAGTGCACACTAATACTTGTAGTTAGTAACTGAAAAGCTTCGGATAGTTGTGCTCTTTGCGGGCTATTATGTGGTAGAGTACTTACCTACAGCATTTTCGGCCAGCTCGAGACCGTACGACTCGTGCAATATCCAAGATGATGCTCTATGGGTTAACTTGTCGATGGAATAGTGCAGTTAACCAACTCCGGTTAGGACGTAGAGAAATTTATAGTACCTAATAATTTCGCAAATAATTGTGTTATGATTCGTAACATAATATTTGTGTAACAATTACGAGTGTTAGGGATGTTTTAGGCTGCCCATAGAAAGATTTAAAAAAAACTCTGAAATTTAACATGCGCTAGACAAGTCTCAAAATTCTAGTCTTTTTATTACATCGAAAAAATTTAGTTAATTCCCACAAAAGCCACCAAACAACTCAGTTGAAGTTGTAAAATGTAACTAAACGCGGTGTGAAACCTAATAACTAAAATTTTTGAACGAAAATATTCATGTCGTTTGGTGGTTGGTAGCACTGATGACAAAAGACAAACCTGGCTGCCAGTAAATGCGGTATTCAGTAAAAAGTGGCAACACTGCCGGAGTGACATGTCTAATCTTTGTTCTGTATTTTAAAATTAAATTTAATTAGTAATTATGTTATAATAAGGTGTAATTATGTGCATATACGTATCCTAAATGCGTAAATAGTCAGGAAAATTGTTATCCTGAAAATTGATAAAGTTTTCGGTAATACAACGATACCGGTAACCTAGAAACAACAGCTGACGTTCTAACTACGAAGTTAAACGGATTATTCGGGGGAAGTATTGTCTACTTTTATTTAATAATAGCACACAATCGTCACTTTAACTCTCTAACACATCCATGCCAATTTCTAGTCTGTTTATTTTTGCTGAATCATTACCCTGCACTGGTTACAAATCTCTTTGTTGAGAACCGGTCATAAAACAACAAACACAGTAATACTTTGTTTTATTTTCAAATCGATATTTTCAATACAAATCCATAAATATATTATTTATGATCATTTATTGTGTATTATAACTTTAATTAAGTAATATCATAAGATAAGTTTAAATTTTCTTGTAAGCAATCTACCCACATAAGTAAAAGTAAATCCCTAAGACAATAAAATCATTGAAATTGAACACTCATTTCAATTTGACACATTAAATTGGATGAACTTTTAAAGCTAATATATAGTAAACCTCATTCTTTTAATAACTAAAGGCTCTTTCTTGTCTTTCTTTTTTGTTTTGTGTTTTCCCCTTTCATCGCTAACTTTCCTTTATTGATATATTCTATTAGTTCTTACCGTTTCTTAATTTCTAATTTTCAGTAACCCATCCTTAAACCATGCCTGTGATGACCCGTAAGGCTACTGCTCTGGATATGGAGTTTAAATTGAGAACGGCCTAGAGATGGGTGATAAATAACTTCACAGTGAAAAAATCACCGTGATCCGCTAACTAAAGTGATCACTGTGATCTGTAACGAAGGAACTACGTTCCAAGTAACGTATATCGTTCCACGTTACGTTCCGTGTCACTGACACCGGCCAATCGCGCATTCGCGCCTGCCCTAACCAGCGCTCTTGCTGATCACAGTGATGGCGATTGGCGTGACGTCCTTTATTACGTCACTCGCGACTGGCTCGCTCGTGCGGAGTCGGGCGCGCTCGGTCGGCCATTCAGCGCTTCGGCGTTGGTCGGCAGCACTCGGCACGACTGGTGGCGGTAGAGTAATTGCGATAAAAAGAGACAGAGCACAATAACACTACAGAGCTAAGTTCTATTAGATACGGCGGATTAAAGACCAAATGCGTCATGATATTTTAATTTAGGACATACATTTTAATAAAACTTAAAACTATTGAAATAACGTTGTTGGCTATTTCAAGTTTCATTTATTATAAAATCAATAATTGAATTTTAAAATGTTATTATTAAGTTGGTATAATAATAATTTATAATAAAGCACAAACTTAAAACTACACAAGGAAAAAATAATAATCGGTTAAATAAGTATAATTCATATTTATTTTATATAAATAATTAAATACCGAGAATTTTAATCAAGTATAAAATATTTTTAAGTCTTGTGTACGTGTCTATTCTAGCTTAGGTCTGTCAATCGGTTTGCATTTCCGCGAATTATTCGAATATTTCTAGGAAATGCATTTGAATGCAATTGATTAAATAAATTCGCCTTAAACAGGTCAATTTCGTCTTTTTTTGCTTGTGTTCATCTGATACGTGCACGTGAATTAAGTATTAGAAAGTTTATTAAACGAAGAAAGTTAGCAAAGTTCTGAATTTTGACCAGAAGAAGTGAAGTGAAAAAAAGTGCTGTGTAAATATAGGTAGTTAAAATATGTAAATAATATGTTTTAAGACTGGTGTGACAAACAGTGAATTAAACTTTTTGTGTGCATAATAAATTTAAGTTAGTGATAGGTTCATTTATTTCATATTGTATTATAAAATAATACTATAAAAATAAAATTAACAAAGTACTATAAAACTCTTGATAGCCATGGCAGATTCACGGAAAATGAAAACCAGCAATTTATGGAATTGTTTTGACGGTGCAACAGATGTAAACAAAATAGCTATCTGTAAGATATGCCAAAGTAAACTCAGTTATAAGTCGTCTACATCCAACTTAAAAAAACACTTGGAAAGGAAACATCCTACCATACAATTTGTTACGTCAAAACCTATATCATCCGATTCGTCACAACCATTAATCACTCAACCACCTACATCGATATCCGTTCCATCAACATCGACATCCGTTCCATCAACATCTACAACCATTCCATCGGATTCCACCTGTAGTTCCAATGATAATGGACAGCCATCGAACTCGACCAACAATGGTGACGGCGGGGAACGCGCAAAAACATCATGGCCTTTAATTCTCGCTCCTTCAAAACCAGCACACCTTAATCCTAATCAAAACATAACTAGATACATAAATAGAAAACTAACACCTAATGAAAAAAAAAACTTGGACCGTCTATTAATGCAGCTATTTATTTACGACTATCAACCGTTTTCAATTGTACAAGACAGGGGATTCAGAGCTTTTGTTGCCGGTTTAAACCCATCATACCAACTACCGGATAGAAAAGTCTTATCGAATAGTCTTTTGCCAGCTCTATACGAAACATGTCTGGCACAGACAAAAACAAAAATTGAAGCAGAAGCAGAGACTGTCTGCTTAACTACGGACATTTGGACATCAAGTGTCAATGATGCATACCTGGGAGTCACAGGCCATTACATTGATAATAAATATAATTTAAAATCTGTGCTGTTGGAGTGTGCACCTATGTGGGGCTCACATACAGCCGAAAATATTAAAAACATTGTGGTCCGCATAGTACAAGACTTTAAACTAAAAGAAAAGGTTTTGATAATGGTTACCGACAATGCAAGTAACATGAAGAGTGCTGTGGAGAAAATGGGCTTCAAACATTTTGGGTGTTATGCTCACACTTTGAACCTTGTAGTCAAACACTGTACCACGGAAAATACTGCTGACAAAACCGTACGTGACTTAATAAATAAAGTGAAAAACATTGTCTCACTATAAAAAAAGTGTAAAAGCCACCGAAAAATTAGTGTTATACCAAAAACAAAACGGTGTTACCGTGCCGAAAAAGGTGCTGCAAGACGTAGCTACGAGGTGGAATTCCACATTAAAAATGCTGGAGCGCTTTGTTCTTCTTGAAGACGCCATTAAGGCTACTATGGCTTTATTATGCGACGAAAAATGGGACACCTTGACACCAGAAGAATGGCGCATTTGTCGAGAAATGTGTGTTGTACTACAACCGTTCGACCAGCTGACTGAGACAAAGAGCGCAGAGAAATACGTGTCAGGGAGTCAAATTTTAATCCTTACAAGAGGCCTCATCTCGGCGCTGAACCGAATGTTACAAATAACAGATGATCATCTTGAGGAAGATTTCGTTGACGGACTACACGATTCTTCGAAAAATTTAATAAGTTCCTTGCGGTCAGAGACTGAGAAAAGATTCCCTAATTTGGAAGCCAGCAAAACAATAGGAGTTGCTACTTTGCTAGATCCGCGCTTCAAACTCAACGTTTTCCGGAACCAAAATTATGCTCTGGATGTAAAAAAGATGGTGACTGAACTGGTCGCTGGAAATATTAAAAAACGGAAGCCAGACCAGCAATCCGCAGAAGATATTGAGCCCACTGAGCCCCCACCCAAAAAAGCCAGGTTTGATATTTGGAGCGAGTATGATAGCATAATAAATACTGCGCGGCCCGAAGGGACCCCAACATCGCAAGCTGTCATAGAAGTGCAGAGATATCTGGAGTTGCCTATTTTGGGTAGAAAGGACTTGGAGTGGTGGCGGACTTTCGAGCACAGCTTTCCAAATTTAGCTGTTTTAGCGAGAAGAAGGCTCAATTTCCTCGCAACGTCGGTGCCATGTGAAAGACTATTTTCCAAAGCAGGAAATATACTCAATGAGAGGCGCACATGGCTTGACGTTCGGAAAGTCAAACAACTTTTATTTTTAAATTCCAATTTCGAACCTTAAAACTACTAAAATAAACATAAACAAAAAAACATAAAATATAAAAAAAGAAAAAAAAAGTCTACCTACTTGTAAAATATGTAAATAAAAAACCATTAGTACCTATTAAAAAATGTAAATAATGTAAATTTAAAATTATTGTAAATAGTTGATTCAAAATAATAAACACGCCGCATTCTCTTTTTTTATAATATGAAAACACAGCTTTCTCTAACGATTTAGTTCAAATCAAATTTTATTTCCACTAAATGGTCAGAGAAAACATACATACGTAAAAGGATCTCGCATCAGTTTCCATCTATGTAGATAGTATATTTTATTTGTTGATATTCAACATTGATTTAAAATGCGACAGTCCTAAGCCTGTAAAAGTGTGAAGGTTATTTTGAATTAATATGCGCTCTGTCTCTCTTTTGTATCTTTGTATTAGACTTTTAAAAGACATTATAGCAAAGAGAAAACCTGAAACCATTACCGAATGACAACAGCTAACTAAATCGTGTACCTAATAGTGATCCGAGTGATACAGTCATCACTCCGATCATGATTAGTTACACGATTCAGTTGACGATAACTACCTTAATAAAAGTAATTTATTGACCTAGCCGTACTCAGTAGGGAACTTAAAAATTATCGTGACTTTGTCACGTCGCGTCGGTCACTCACGGCACAATATACTACTACATATTGTGTTGGTAGCCCGAAAGTGACCGTCGTGACAAAGTCACGATTATTTTTTAACGTTACTTTCAAGTCACAGGAACGACAGTCACGGTGACTGGAAAGTAACGACTTCGCACATGTCTAGAACGGCCCTCCAAGAACTTAAAGAATCAAACCTCCAAGTCCAACAACTGTTACAGGAGAGAGAGGAGAGTGAGGTGGAAGTCGATAAGATTAACGGCAAAAACTCCAGCTTAAAACGGGAGCTAGTAGACCTTCATCAGCAATACTTGGACGTTGTGGATGAACGGGATCAACTGAAGGTGGTCATGGATGGTTTCAGTAATTGTAGTGATTTATATGAGCAGGCTTTATTTAAAATTAGGGACTTAGAAGAAAAGTTAATTCATGCCAATAGTTGTATAATAAAGTTACAGAAAGTAAGTGCATGTTCACAGGCTAGAGAAACAAACCTCTTATATGATGAATTATTAAACAATAATAATAATTGTAACCCCCCTTCCTTAATAACTATTGATCTGACAGAAGATTCATTAATGAAACAAAATTATACAGTTAGCAATAACAAATTAAAAAAATATGCAAAGTTGAATAGAATAATAAAAAAATGTAATCAATTTAGGAAACAATAAAAACGCTTTTCCAAATATATTCCACTGAGGAAAGAGCGTGTTGATTTAGTCAATAAGTTAAATAATTATCAAATAAAATTGGAAGACAGTGTAAAAATTTATCAAATTGATACTCAGCAATTACAGTCTGAAATACAGGTACTTCAGAATTCACTAAGTTCCCTTTCTAGTAGGTATTTGATATCTCAGGACCAAATTAGGGAACATATTTTTGCAGCAAATGAGTTGGTAATGGGTCAATGTAGTTGTCAGACCGTTACCAACCATGACAATTTCCAGCCTGAGGTAATGGAGGACCCGTCCCAGGTTGAGAATTTGTCTCAGGACAGTTTACCGGACCAACAATCAAATAATTTTACTCATGATAGTCTGCCTGAGAGTGGTAATTTTATTTCTCAAAATAGTCATGATTGTAATCTTTCAGTTATGTTCTCTGACAGTATAGGTAAGGGGCTAGGTAAATTAATTAGCAATAACCTGAATTATTGTACCCAAAACAATTGTATGCCAGGGTCAAGCTACAAACAGGTTATGGCATCTGCGACAAAAACCGTTTGTGATCCTAGTACCACCATAACTATATGTGTAGGTAATAGTTCTAAGATTAAGAAGGAAGATATCACTGACTGTGTATCCGAGTTGTTAAAGTTAAAATGTAGTAAAATCATATTGTGTGCTTTCCCTATTTTGAAAATTTGGGTAATAGAAAAAACAATTATATACACATGTTAAATAACCATATTCATTTTCTAGTAGGTCACTATAGTGATAGACTTATGTATCTGGATATCAACACTATTGTTGGTTATCTTAAGTCGACACAAGGTAAGGTGTATCTACCTATTGTATGTAGACACAAAATAGCTCGGCTATTATCTTATAGTATTCACACAGACATAAATAGTATGTCTAAGTTTAGTTATATTATTAATACATCGACAATTAGTAATTCTACTAATATTCAGGTGACTGGCACTAATGAATATAGCACTAGTGCTATAAATGTTTACACACATACTGAGAAGGATTCATCTGTCACCGTGGAAAATTCTCAATTAGGGTTTATTAGTGATAGGGTCTTATTGTCAGAGGATGGCACGGGAGTCTCCGGCCTCACTCCATATATTAATTTAAACTAGAAAGTGAGACAACAGAAGGTACCATTAACAATATTATTGTTAATCCTACCAACAAAAAGGTATCTTCTTGCACTCAATTAGTGAGTAAAAAAGGGCCTCAGCAGAACACCTTAAAATTATTCCACCAAAATATCCAAGGCATTTCTTCCAAATTATTAGAAATTGAATTGTTTTTAGAAAATAGTAAGTTTGACATTATTTGTTTCACTGAACATTGGCTAAAGGATTAATTACCAAATGCTTATTAATTATGAAAACTATATGGTGGGTAGCTGCTTTAACCGTAAAACTATGCTTCGTGGAGGATCCTTAATATTAATAAAAAATAGTTTGAAATATAAGCAACGTTATGACATAGTAGGTCTCTCGGTTGAACATTGCGTCGAACTGTCCTGTGTTGAGCTAGATAAGCATGTAGTTGTGTGTGTGTACAGACCCCCAAACTATCAAAACTTTTCCTTATTTGAATCAATAATGGAAGATGTCCTGGCAAAACTTGCAGCCAGTAATAAGTCAACAATTCGCCCATGACTATTAACAATGTCGAATGTGAAAAACGGCAACTTTACAGGAGAGAGATGCAAAGTATTAATTCCATATATCTTTGTTCTTAATTAAAGTAGGCTTATGAAATTTTAGAGTAATGCTTTATTATTTATTTGTGTTCGGGATAATATTATGAATAGCCGGTATTTAATGTGTAAATATAAGAAAAGTCACATAATACTTTTTTAACGGGGTAAAACTAATGATGATTTGTCGGAAGTACCAGAACCGACATTGTTGCTTGTTCAAAATTAATGATTGCTTGTCGGAAGTGCCACTTACGACATTGTTAAATTATTATATTTGTTAAAACTGCATGTCGTATGTAAAAACTACTGAAGAAAATACCAAAAATGTAAAGAAATTAAATATATTTATTGACAATGAACAGACTATGAAAACTTATTCAAATAAAGACAATCATCTAAAGACTTTCATCCCGTGAACACAGTCGGAACTGGCAGATAGCGAGCGCTCACCCGCCCGCGCGCCCCGCTAAGAACGTCGGTTGTTATTATCCGACATTGTTAGCGGACTATCTAGGTAACTTCCGACATTTTTAATATAGTTATTTTAAAAACTATGTATTACTTTTTATTTCAGCTGATGATAGCCTTAGATATTTAGGCACGTTTTATGCAATAAACAAAAAAACACGATTTTGCAGATCCGACTTTGTTAATAGTCATGGGCGAATTATTTGTGGTGATTTCAATATCAATATTTTAGAAGAGGATTCAAATAGCAGTCGGTTATTAAATCTTTTTAAGTCATTTGACTTGACCAACACTTTTATAGAACCTACTAGAGTAACTTCGTCTTCTGCTACTTGTATAGATAATGTTTTCTGCAATTGTGATTATTTAGATAAAGCCATAGTAAATTGTTTGCCGTCTGACCATAGCGGACAAACTGTAACTTTTAGGTGTTAAACTCCAATACAAAATGTTCAGATTAAATTCAGACCTATAACTTCTTGCAAATTAAATAGATATAATATTTCCCTACAGAACTAGTTAAGTGAAATGAGCCAAGAGGATATTAATATAAATCAATTGTATGATCGTTTCTTTTCATTAGTTCACACGGAATTCAACAAAACTTTTGAAAAGAAGACAAAGTATTGTATTATATAAAAAATAACAGCATTCACCAATATATCGACGAAAAGAAATGACAATATATTGCGTTATTACTACCCTGGGGTCTGACAAACCCATAAATTGCAATAAATCCGTCAAAACAGTGAAAGCGCTGACGCTCGACTAATTACAAGATGGCCGCCGACGTCACTAGAGATTAGACTCGAGTGACATAAAAGTGCATTCAATTATTGCAAAAATATTTAGAAATATTCATCCTCTGGGGTTTGCTGGACCCCCGGGTAGGGTTTAAGGGTTAAGTATACTCCAGGGCTAAATTATTGCAAAAAGTAGGAAAAAGTAGATTAAATGGTATAATATTTTATTTGCATATGAGAGACATTTGGAACTTGATGCATTCATTTTGACGGTCACGCACCAATTCTTCGCAGCACGAAAAATCAGTCTTTTGGGTTCAAACCCGAGACCTTGAGTCTTGACAGTGACCCGAGTCTTGACAGTGTAACTGCCACAAGTTTAAACGTTTCTACATCTTCTTCTTGATCAGCCCTTATTTCATTTTCTATGGTTCAGTCAACTCTCCAGCTGTTATTTTACTTGGCTACCTATCGTATGGATTATGCGGCACAAAATGTACGATAAAATATTGCTTTCAGATGGCACGTACACCTGCTGAGGTAGAAAGGGACATGCAGACCATCTTCGGAGATTCGGGTTCCGAAGATGTTGAGTCCGACGGGTCTGACACCGAAAGCGTCACCTCCAACGCGTCAGACAGGTATGGACTCTAAGAATTGAATATCTAATTTTATAACCGTATTCATATTATAGTGTTTGTTTCAAGCCTTGAACGGTTTTTAAGTAGATATCATTTCTTCTTTATAGCTCTTCGGTGGCCGTAGACGACCTGTCTCCGGATGGAGAGTGGACGGAAGAGACAGGAGTCGTTAATTCTTTCCCTTTTACCGGGACACCTTCTATACTAATCGCGGATGCTGCAAATAAAGGACCCGTAGATTATTTTAAATCAATTTTTAAAGAAAGTTTCATTGGCAGCCTAGCGGAAATGACCAACATGCATGCCCAAATTTTATTGTCCAGGCCAGTGAAACCAAACAGCCGCATCACTAAATGGAAAAGTACCAATGTTGGTGAATTATGGACATTTTTAGGCATATTATTTTATATTAGAACCGCTAGGCTGTCCAAGCTTTCAGATTACTGGAAGAAAAGTCCGTATGTAAAATTTAATATGAATAAATATATGTCAAGGGACAGATTTTTGTTAATTTTAAGGTGCCTATTTTTTAATAATGTATACGAATCTGTAATAAGATATTCAAAAGTAGATTTTTTACTAAATTATTTTAATGAAACTATGAAAAATTTAATTTATCCCGACAAGGAATTGAGTATAGATGAGTCGATGGTTGGGTATAGGGGGCGTTGCATCATGCGACAATACATTAAAAATAAAAGGCACAAATATGGCATCAAGTTATATGTTTTGGCGGATCCTAAGGGATTAGTACACAAAATCCACATGTACCGCGGATCCGCAGATGTTGACGTGGGTGGTGTAGGCCACGTCAACAAAGTTGTCATGCTCCTATTAAAAGATTATTTGAATAGCGGCCATTCTGTCTACATGGACAATTTCTATAACAGTGTCCAGTTGGCAGAAACGTTATTATCAAAAAAAACGTACTGTACAGGAACTTTGCTACCTAAAAGAAAAAATAACCCTAAAGCAGTAATAATCAAAAAGCTTTTAAAAGGAGGGAATATTTTTAGATATAATGGAAAAGGTGTGTGTGTCGGTAAATGGAAAGACAAAAGGGATGTGCTCACTATTTCCACTGAGCACACATCCCAATTGGTGCCAGTGGAAAACAGGCGTGGTCGTGTGGTCAACAAACCAGCTATGGTTGTTCAATATAATAAATTTATGAAAGGTGTTGACCGACACGACCAAATGTTGGCCTACTACTCTTGTGAGCACAAAGCTATGAGGTGGTATAAAAAAATCGGCATACACATCCTGCAGATGATGTTGTTAAATTCCTTTTTCCTGTTTAAAAAAGGTACAAGCAGTACTCTTTCCCTAGAGTCATATAGGGAAAAAGTACTGCTTGAACTTATTCCCCCAAAACCTGACACACTTGCGCCTCGAAAGGCAACACACATGCCAAAAGAGTTGGAGAGAAATGGCAATGGTTGTCTTAAAAGGCGCAAATGTGTCAGGTGCTGGGTAAAAGACAAAAAAAGGAGAGACACAAAAATCTACTGCATGGATTGTGATGTCGGCCTCTGTCTTTCCTGTTACGGTGCATACCACGATGAAATTCCCGGACAGTAATTTTTCTGGTATTAACAATTGCTTCCATACATTTTTGCCCATTGTCCACTGGACAATGTGCAAAAATGTATGGAAGCTGGTACACCCCTCCAATAGCAATGGCATATACGTCGTTGGATAGGTCTTTTCAACTGAAACAACATTTGCTATGACAGCTTTGTTGAAATGTTTTCCATTCTGAGTTATAGGTTAAAAACAAAGGTGAAAATTAACAATTTGTATTAACCCTAGATCACTAAACTTTTTTTTTTCAAACTCTGTCACTAAACATTAGTCCTACAATCTAACAAAATAAAACCGCAATATTTATCAAAACTAGAGTATTTATTTAGAAAAAGTCTACTTAAAATATGGAATGTCTTTTAAATTACCACATAATAAAACAAAAGGTTAAAAAAATATATTCTTGGCAGTCGGCGCACACTGGAACCGTATGTTCCCCGCAAATCGCGTCTTGCAGCGGCTGCAAACATATTTAGTCATCCTGTGTTTTTTGTAAGGACAAAAATAACATATTTTGCGCTTATTTTGTTGCGCTTGAGAGGTACTAGGAGTAGCATCTTCAATTTTTAAAATATCTTTGATACTAGCTTTTATATCCCTCCTCAAAGTGACAGTGTTATACCGCTCTCGTAACCATGGCTCTATGAGCTTATCGGCTAAACTTTGGACGAAAGTCCTACGTCTCATTGGTTTTTGCCGTTCTCTGACCATGTTCGACACATAGATGACATATGAATTAATTAGGTACAGGTTCAAGACATTATAAAACACGCATTGAGGCCATCTATTGGTTTTGCGATTGACACATATAGCTGAGCACATTTACAACCTGAGAGGTTGTATTACCAGATCCTGGTGAGAAGCTATGGGTAGACAAGGCTGCAAACACTCCAAAGAATCATCATCAGAATCTAGGATTCTGTTTCTGTTACGGCTTCTCCGGGAAACATTTAGATCTTCATCAGAAGAACTCGACGAATCATCTTCAATTTCGTCTGTATCCTCGACTAAGTCCTCCTCTAAGTTGTCATCAGGTTCGGAGTCCGAAGGCACACCAGATGGTCCAAAAAATGGTGAATCGTCATCGTCATTATCCGACTCGTTCAAAATCTGCAATATTTTATCTTGATCTCGTATCAAATCCATCTGTAACAGAAAATACTGCTAAAACAAAATGTTCAAAATCTCATAAAAAAATAAAAAATGATAACAAGTTCATAAAATAAATATTGCTCGTAGTATCACACATATTTATTATTCATTTACATTAATCAGTAATTAGTTATTATAGATAAAATCGTAAATAAAAAGAAATATTTCATAACTTACCTTTCTTCACTTTTGTGGCGCAATTACTAAACATTAGCCTGAGAGACTACTATTGCGTAATATCTCTGGAAGTAGGAAGCGTGCGTACGCAATGCGAGTTCACGGGTCACTGATTGGCCGAATTAGGAAGGTACTGAGCGGCTGAGGGGGGTGCGGTAACGGGAACATACATAAACAGCGAATGCGTCAGAGTCGTGTAGCCTGTGAGACTAATGTTTAGTGATCTAGGGTTAATATTATAATAATAATAATAATAATAATCGTTTATTCATCAAAAGGGGCACACTTACAATTTAGTATCAGAAACAAGTAAAATAGAGCACTGTTGCTTATTGCCTGAACTAGGTGGAACCTGTGTTTCAGGCTAGAAGGTGCATAAATACCTACTTAAAATAAATAAATTAACATTAAGAGAAATGTAAAAGTAAATGACTAACATTACGACTTACATAGAAAAAAAACAAACAACATGTCAGCAGTTTACCTGCAGACAACAAGTAAATCTTCTGTTTGTGCATAGGTCATGGGTTGTAAAAAAGTAATAATAGCCTTTTTACAGATAAAATAGTTCAACTTATATATACTTAGTTTTCTATTTAATCTATTGTACAGAAATGGGCCTAAAAATGTAAAGAATCTTTCCACAAAGACATGTTTGGAGGTTGCTTTAGAAATGCATACAATATCATTCCGTCTCTTGTTAGTATTGTCAGCATTGTACGTGAGCATGGTGTGCTGTTTTAATACCAGGTGCATAATAAATAGCTGGCGCACAGTCAGCACGTTGCAGGATTTATACAGCTGATCTGTGGGAAAGTAAAAGGGATGGAAATTCGCCACCTTTAAAATTGCTCTTTGAGCTCTTTCGAGGGGTAGCAGGATAGTTTTTGATGCGCCTCCCCATGAAATAATACAGTAGTGAATTATAGATTGACATAGCGCGAAATAAACTTGTGTGATTAGTTTAGGATCTGCAAAAGTTCGTATTTTTTTAAATACATATATTAATTTGCGCACTCTTTTAACGAGACTTTCAATATGATACCTAAAAGAGAGTGTGTCGTCAATTATAACCCCTAAGTATTTAATATTACTGGTTTTGAGGATAGAAGGACAATTGCAAATGTGGACTGACCGATTATCACATTGATGGGCATATACATGGAGGTTCGTGAGTGTGTGAGACTTGCGCATGGAGAAGTGGATGTATTTTGTCTTATCAGCATTTAGTGTTAGTAGATTGCTTTGAAGCCAATTAGTCACAGTATTAAAGCCAAGTTGAGCGTTTTCAAACAGTTCGCTACTGTTTTCAGCAGAAAATATTAGCGCCGTGTCGTCAGCATATGATATGATTTTGCCGTGATTGATATTTAGGTTACACAGGTCGTTAATATAAACCAGGAAAAGGGTAGGGCCCAATATACTTCCCTGGGGAACACCAAATCCAGTATTTTTCAGCTCATCGCTCGTAAAATTGTCGATCCTAACACACTGGTATCGATCGTTTAAATAGTCAGCAAGTAATGTTAGAGGCGTGCCCCTTATTCCTATGACCTCTAGTTTCCTCAGAAGCACAGAAATAGAGACAGTGTCAAAAGCTTTCGCTAAATCAAGGAAGACTCCCATGACCTGGTTGCCTTTGCCCATATTGTAACATCTTAGTGCCTGAGAAAAATAAACACCAATGACGTTGTTTATTAATGTATTGGGTTTGGGTGTGGTTTGGGTTGGGTTTGGTTTGGTTTTAGCTTGGTTATGGTTTGGTTTTGTTTTGATATGGTTTGAATTTGGTTTGGTTTGGGTTTGGTACGGTTTTGGTTTGGGTTGAAGGTTTTATGATGAAATACATGAATAAACAACGTTATTGGTGTTATTTTTATAACTGTGTATTAATGTATTGGGTTGGTTGTTATGGTTTGGGTTGGGTTTGGTTTTGGTTTGGGTTGAAAGTTTTAATATGCACGTGCAATAACGTTGATTTTTGTATTGGGTTGATTGTAATGGTTTGGGTTGGGTTTGGGTGGAGTTTGAGTTGGATTCGGTTTGGTTTTAGCTTGGTTTTGTTTTGATATGGTTTGGTTTGGGTTTGGTACGGTTTTGGTTTGGGTTGAAGGTTTTATGATGAAATACATGAATAAACAACGTTATTGGTGTTATTTTTATAACTGTGTATTAATGTATTGGGTCTGTTGTAATGGTACGGGTTAGGTTTGGTTTTAGTTTGGTTTTGGTTTGGGTTGAAGGTTTTAATATGCACGTGCAATAACGTTGATTATTGTATTGTGTTGATTGTAATGGTTAGGTTTGGTTTGGGATGGTTTGGTTTGGTTTTGGGTTGGAGGTTTTATTATTAAATACATGAATAAACAACATCATTGCTGTTATTTTTCTCAGACACAAGATATTACAATGTTAATGCATAGTTGTTAATTTTCACCTTTGTTTTTAACCTTAAACTCAGAATGGACCAACATTTCAACAAAACTGCCATAGGTCATGTTATTCCAGTTAAAAGACCTATCCAACGACGTACATGTCATTGCTATTGGAGGGGCGTACTAATCGGCCCATTCTCAATTTCTTTTTTAGTTTTCTATTTTGCCTTCTATTTTTAATGTTACGTCGTATTTTTATGTTATTTTATAGATAATAAATATCAATGTATTAGATTCCTCTGTAAATATTATGACTATCTCTATACATTAAATGTAATGTATCTAATTATGTCTGTATGCATTATGTAGTGTCATTTCTGTTTTTTTTTTTATAAATGAAATAATTTTTTTTACTGTATAAACTTATTCGTTTTATTCTACGACTTACCTACTCCCTACCTAAAACAAGTCTGATGTTATTGCTCAGCTAGATAATTCGTCAATTCGTATACCTATTAGTAAAAGATTTGGCATGGCAACACTAAGAGTTCAATTTCATTCATTCATTCACTCGACAACAAATGATGAGCAAAAGCAAATTCAAAAGAGAAAAATAGCCCCAGGCCTAACTTGACCAAAAATTGTAACAAAAATCACTGCCATGTGCACACACCTTTACATGTAGCGTAATAAATGCTAAAATGTTTTATGACTGTCGTAAAACTCGAAAATTTTCGCCCGCTCAGAAGCGCCGAGCCGCACTGGGGCAAAGTATTTAACGGCGCACTAATGCGCCTAGCCGCACTGGGTAGACTTTCTTCATCCGCGCATACGCGATAATAGCACCACACGAAATATTTACTGACCGCTCATCTGCGTTTGCCGCACCTGTTAATTATCTATTTACTTAGCCATGCTACAAATTAGTATATAAATCAGCAGGTAATGCGCCGTGAATTGTGTCGTCTCAATTTGTCAACGTGACGCTGTCACGAAATAAAACTCATTTGCAAGATCCGAGAATATCTTTCGGATTGCAGATGAGTTTTGTTACGGTAAAATTCAACCGATGCTCATCATTGGCATTGACAACTGGCATCTCACCGTATCCAGGGCCACACGTAAGGGGTCTAAGTCACAACCCGTCGACTGCACTTGGTTAGGGGGTATTGTTCGGTTTCGGTTGTAGTTCAACTACTCGGGTTGATGTTGTTAGCCACGCCACGCTGTTTGAGACCGCGTCTGTAGACCAGAGCGACCGTTCCGAATTAGAGCAGCTTATTAAGGACCAGTACAAACTTGAGTCTATAGGTATTTTGAAACGTGAGGCGCGCAATTCCGATGATGAACGTGCTGGTCAGATTATTGAGCGCACAGCACGCCGCCTGCCCAGCGGTCGTTTTGAAGTAGGTCTGATTTGGAAGTCTGACGTTTTGTCGTTACCTGATAGTTACAACCTCGCCTTATCTAGGTTTTTAGGCTTGGAGAAGAAGTTTTCTAGGGATAGTGGCTACGCAGAGCGGTATCGTATATAACATTCTCAATAAGGTTAGGAAGAGCTACGCCGAGCTGTGTCCAGAGGCACAGCTCAGTGTGCCACGTATTTGGTACCTGCCTCACTTTGGCGTAGTCAACTCAAACAAGCCTAATAAGCTACGGGTTGTGCACGACGCGACGCCGCTGCGCGTTTTTCGGATGTCGTCGATGATGTTCGGTGACGCTTCTAGTCCCTTAACGGCAATTTACATTAAAAATAAAAATGCGGCCGAGCATCAAACACGACACCCGGACGCAGTACGTGCAATCATTTGCGATCATTATATGGACGATTGCGTCTGCAGCCTTGGAAGTGTGGATGAAGCAGCCAAATTGACCGCTGATATTATTTATGCTGTCCACAAAAACCGGGATTTTGGTGGCTGGGCCTCCAACAGCGCCTCGGCCCTGACGTTGTTGCGAAGACTTAGCGATCGCTCCGGACTTTCAGCTGAAAAAGAAGTTGACGCGTGGGACAGGATCTCTTTCCCTTCAGGAAGAGAATCTATTGTTGTTTTGAACTCGGCAAATTCATTCCTCAATGCGATGATTTCTTCCTTCATATTCTCCAATGTGGCAAATTTCAACGACAACGCGCAGGACATAGACGCGCATTTCATGCAGGACCATAGACTCAGTTTCCGGCACAGGTGTAGGTGGCGACATTAGCGTGAAGGGTTGAAAGGCATTGCCAGCAGTTAGATTAGTGGCACTTATCTTACTACTGCAACGCTACGTAAGCTTTCTGTCACCAAGCTTTCGATATTCCTGCACAGCGAAAGTGTAGTTCCTGATTGCAGACTGTGCAGTGAGCTTCATCAGTTAGCGGTTCCTCACAGGAGCCACACTTGTGATTCATGATTAAGATTCTTAGGTTTTTTTATTTAAGATTCAGTCAGATTTATTTAAGATTCAGTCTTAAGCCTACTTTCTTTTGAAACGGGGCGTGCAGCGTCAATCAACTTACACACATCAACAGAATCTAGGGATATTTTATATTTCATCAAATATCTAAAAATCTATGAAGAATTTTCTGATATAGTAAATAGAAAAATGATAATTTATTTTAAGGTCTATAGTAAACAATAAAAAACATTTCGTGATTTTTTTGTTTTAAATAAGTATGTAAATTTTTTTCATTGCCGTAGAAAATTAATATGGTAAAAAACTTCATTTCTTCTTATAAAGCTATTAATTTTAAGGAAAATTGAAAAAGCCTTATTAAATCTAATTATTAATAATCAGTGTTGCCACCTATTACATTAATTACACATCAACATCGATTGTTCATGCTTAAAATTAGATTGTCAATGTCTTGCTGCGGTATGAGGTCCCATGTTCTTTGCAAGTGTTCGTAAAGTTGTTGTTCTGTCGTCAAATTTGGCGGTAAATCTCTCAAAGCTTTTCGTTGTAACATGTCCCAGGCATGCTCGATAGGATTTAAGTCGGGCGACTGTGCAGGCCAATCCAAAACTCGAATATTGTGGTCTCGGAGAGCGGCCGACACCCAGCCGCGCCGTATGGGAAGGAGCATTATCGTGCATGAGTAGAAATTCCTGGCCCATTTGGATTCTGAGTGGGACAATAACAGACTCTACTACCTCCTCGTGGTATTTTTGTGCAGTCTTGCTACCTTGGATCCAAATGAGCTGGGTTCGTCCGCCAAGACGAATTCCTGCGCACACCATGATTGTCCCGCCTTGGTATGAGTGGACCTCCTGAGGGTGCCGTGGACGGCTAACTCTCCCTGGAGTTCTCCAAACGCGTGTTCTTCGTGAATCCAGATGAAACCCAAACCGGGACTCGTCGGTGAACAGCACCACTTGATATCACGTTTTGGCTGGTGTGTAGGGCCTCAGCAACGACACGTTGAATAGCACCATTTTCTAGTATGCCCACGGCTCGTAACATTTCATCTCGACTCAAATGACGACGTGACATGACTCCTAAAGCTCACACGGCACGTTAAATTAAAAAAGAATAACAATCTAATCCCTTTTCATTAATTAATATTAATAAAACAATTTTAATATTCCTTAACGTAACGAATTACTAACAATTTTGCAGTATTTTGTTTTTTTTTTTTTTTTTAATTTTGAAAATAAAGAATAGATGAGGTTTCAATCTGTATACAAACTTTTTATGAAAACTAAAAAGATTTTAAACTAAACATTCGTAAATAATTTAGGATTAAGGTATCCCTAGATTATGTTGATGTGTGTATATTCACTGTTGAAAGGATCTAATTGTACGCGTATGGCGTTCAGCAGATGAGATAAAGCAGGCATCTAAAACTGCGTAGCCACGTAATGGAAATTTAGGATTTTCAGGTGAACGGCGAAAAAATGAAGGCGCACTGATTAGCTCGCGCGGTAGCACGAATAAATGGCAGCCAGATGCTAAACCGAGTATAATCAGCAACCACGGGTGATGGTGAGTCACCTGTCTGAGTTAATGTCAAACCCACCAGATCTCTATTGGATCTATTTTCCTAAGGAGCTGGTGTGTCAATAGGAGCTGGTTCACAAGGCCATTCGTTTGATGATGTAAAAAAGTAAAAATGATGGCCCAGTAAACCACCGTGAGTTGATTGTAAATTCATCTTTGAATCTGGTGGCATCATCCGCGACATTCAAAGATGAAGGTACGTACTTCCAATCAGAAACATTGGTAATCTCGCAAAGGAGAAGGGAATGACTCCATAGATTCCTGGGCCCAGGTGTTAACTGAATCAAACTTGCCTTATTTGTAAGAGGATATTAAAACAACACCTCACTGAAAATTTGGTGAAATTTGGCTATCCAGGAACCAAGTTATATGAATTATAGTAAAAGTGAGGTTATACATATTAAAGCATTGTAGTTTTTTATGTTATTTACGAAATACGAAATATTGAACCAGTGGTGGCCGAGTAGTAACGGCGCTGACTTACGAGTTGTAGGTCTTGAGTTCAAACCCAGCCAGACGCATTACTTTGTGTAGTTTATTTCATCACCATTGCTCGTAAAACGTTGAAGGAAAACATCGTGAGGAAACCGGCGTGTCTAAAATTCGAAGACATGTGACATTCACCAACCCGCAGTAAGCCCTCGAGGTGGATTACGGCCCATTCCCTTTCCCAGAGAGGGCTGAGTTCCAGCAGTGGGAAAATTAAAAGGCTGGTACGAAATACTTTTGAATGGTTGTCTAATGGTTTTATTCATGGAACGTGTGAAGTCGCAAAGATCTGATACGTTTGGCTCTCACGCGCCCTGGACAGTCGCTACAGTCGAAGACAAGTTTCTACATACATATCTTGTAACCTAGAAGCAGTAGGCACCAACCTTTTAAAAACTAAAAAAAGGGGGAAGAGGAAGTAAAATAAATCACCAACATATATGTATAAAACATGTTTTATTCATCTTCAATGATTATAAGAATATCATCCAAAAACTGTGCAGGAGGTACGATATTTTCACACACAACCACAACCACATTTTGGGCCAAGTCCCAACATGCTTGGCATACAAAGTTCTCACTGGTTACCTGAAATAAAATAACTATTTAAATCTAAGTTAACCATAAATAAGCTTCATTACAAAGCCTAGTGCATGTTCAACCAAATCTCTACGTCCCTGCAGAGACTGAAATGGACTCATTGGGACTCGAGGGTCACCTACACCTTTTTTATGAGGAAAACAGTCAAACGGCACATTCCATAGATTGAATATTATGTCTATTTAATCAACTAATTGGCTATTGATTTAATATGTGATGTCCAATAAAAACACAAACGATAGACATGAAGCCAACATGGCTTGTTAGACTAAAAGCACGATTTGAATATGTAAAAGAAATGGGTAAAAAAACTTACAGGCTGAGATGCACGCCACTGACGAATAACTGATAAAATCGCCTCATCTTCCAAGACTCTTCTACCAATAGAGTTACTGCGACCAGTCGCAATCGTACAATTTACACAGCGATCCATGTCGTCAATATCCGATCGATGGGCGTAAACAGTTGTCCAAAACAGAGAGCCAGGTAATATAGAGTAGTAAGATCCGTCAAATAGTTCGATAAAATATGCAAAGCCGAGGTTAAACAATTAAACAAGAAAAACGAGTGCACTCAGAACGAAAAAAAACGAACGAGTGGATCTGTCAGTCAGTGATTGACGCAGACGGATGTCAGACACAAGTATTGCCGGAAGAAAAAAAAAAGAACTAGGAATCGATTCAATCGATTCCACGAAAGCTTGATAATATGCTCTTGTCACTCGATTGTCATACATATTTTCAGATTTTACCGATTTATTAATAATCGATTACTAGTAATTCAGGCATTATTTAATCGATTATTTAGTTTCATTAACTTAATTTAAGTTTTCTCGCTTCCTGGGTAAAAACATTGGTACCATATTTTGTGATTTCCGTTAGAAAAATATAACGGTTTTTAATACACATTTCAACTAGTTAACTGCTGGGCCCAGAAGTCCCCTTCTCCTTTCACAAATTCTATGTGCGACAAAGGACTTAAAGCTGCTTGGGTCAGAACGTAACCGTTTGAGAGTCTGACCAGAGATAAACTCTTTCTGGCTTTTGCTTGTGAGATTCTAAAATAAAAACAGCTAAGCGAGCTGCGATTAAAGCTGCTTGAAGCTCAAGTCTTGGTATTGTCGTAGGTTTTAAAGGAGCAACACGGGCTTTACCACTTATTTAAGAGAGTTCAATGTTTCCATTTGGATATCAGAAACGCCAATAAGCAACACAAGCGTATGCTTGCTCATTTGCATCGGCAAATACATGTAATTGAATTAAACCTATATGATCCTTTGAATTGTAGTTGCAGCGGGAACAGAGTTGTTCAAAACCTTTGTTAATTTTTTGTACCATTGTGACCACTTTTCTACAAATTTCCTCGGCAACAGTTTATCCCAAGATGTGGCAAGTTTCCAAGTCTTTTGGAATAAAACACAGCCTTTTATAATAACGGGAGTACGAAAACCAAGAGGGTCGAAAATTCAGGGAGGCTGCGGGTTGCGATGCAGTTCCGCGGCGAATGATTTTCGAGAATGTGAGATGCCAATTATCAATTCCGAGTAAAAACGTTGGTTTAGCGTTCTCATGCTAAATCATTTATGTAATCGTACTTTTTAATTTGTTCTGTAAGTATTGACTGTTTCGCAATAGTCAAGTTGGGAATAGACCTTACTACATTATCATGGACGTCTGAACTATGAAAGCCTTTTACTTTAATATTAACATATCTGACCTCAATATCTTTGCTAAGACCACCAATGCAGTCAACTCGAATATGCTTTTTAGGTCCAGTTGCACCTATAAGGTCAGAGACGGATTGATCAATAAATGAGGCAGTTGACCCGTCATCAAGCATCGCATAAGTATCAAAACTAGCTCGAGGGCCTCGACCTTTGAACTGGCGCTGAATTGGGTGAGGCACTGTGAGAAACAATAGTTGGTACCTCTTTGTTTAATTGATGTGCTTCTGCTTGGGCCTCTAGGTCTTCGTTCGTGCACACATCTGCATGTGCCGCAATTTCGACGATAGGCCTGTGAAGCAAAGTGTTATGTCTCCGACTGTACTTGCACCCGACTTTTTCACAATGTTTTTTGCATGCAACATATTTGTGTGAACCTTTACTTAAGCATCTGTAACACCTTATTTTCGGTTACCCATTTCCAACGGTCAACAATAGACAACGCAGAAAACTTTTCAAAACCTACATCTTGTGGGAACTCTGACGTTGTCGAAGAAGTTGAGTGAAAAACCTTCGTGGGTTGCTTGACAATCGTGCTAGGTTTGGGCGGTTTGACATTTTGAGAAAAATAATTATCGGAATAAAACATACAATGTTTTATTTGACGACTTGATTCAGTATCTAAAAAATTGGCCAAAAGTTCTAATTTAAATTTTCCAGAATCGTGATGTGATGATGCAAAATCAACCCACCTGTATCGTAAAAGTGGAGTCAACTTCCCAATGATAGTATTGGCGAGTTCAGGAGAGACCAGATATTCCGGTTTATGTAGCTCTCGAATCACGTGTTCTTAGCCGACAAGCAAAGATGTTGAGATCCTTTGCGGATTCATTTAGCGGTTACCTGGCTAGAGATCTAATCAATGACAACTGGTGAAGAATAATGAATTCTGGTTGTCCAAATCGACTCTCTAAGGAGCCCATGATTTGTGCAGGATCCACGGCGGTCATCAACAGCGCCGAGACAGACTCTCGGGCGACCCCGAGCAACGCACTACTAAGCCTGGCTAGGTTTTCTTTCGGCGTAAAGCTAAGCTCTGACCGCTTGAAAGCAAGCCAGTCAGAAGCGCTACTGTCGTAAGAAGGAAGATTGACACTAACCTGTTTACGTTTGCATCCCAGGTCCGTGATCACTTTGGCCAGTTTAATAAAAGAATCTCCACATTTTAAAATGTGGAGGATGGAGGCCACTAGATCGTATATTACCAAATAAAATAAATCAGACATCGGCGCATAACGACAGACACTGCGAATGACTTTAGGATCGAAGCCTTCGCCCTCTACAAATCGTACTTGTAAAATGTCAACAGCGCCATCGCCTTTTAAATATGATAGTTGATTGTCAATGGTAAGATCTGTTGGCAACAAAAACTTTTTTACGAAAGACAATTCGTTAGTATACAACATGTTTACTTTGATCCGCTTTTCACGTTTTATGGCTTCAGAAAACAGCTTCCTAGTTATTACTAGGAAGCTGTTTTTAAATTGTTTGTTTTTAATTTTTTTTTTTTTTTGAAATAATATTATATTTAATATAATTTAAAGCCGCGGATATTAACACCATTTTTCCTCAAAAACCACTCATCTGCCTGCTGTCTTCTTACATCCCAAAAGAACACAGTTCATTGTCAATTGGAGTATTGTATTGAATTATACAACGGGCTAGTGTCCGCAACTCCACGTCAAAGCGCGTATTCTGCGTATAATTAGAGTATTCAAAAAATGTTTACGCCGCGCGCCGGTAAGACGCATATTCATTCATTCATTCATTTCAGCTGAAAGACGTTAACAGCTTCCCCTAAGTGTCGCCACATTGACCGGTCTCGTGCGACTCGCATCCAACGGATTCCCGCAAACTTCACCAGGGCCGGCAGTCTCGACATAGATAACGATCGAAAAACGAACGAATTCGGTCGCAAAGTCTCACCGATCAAGATGTAGCGATATTTGGTAGTCTCTACACTCGAAGGTAACGAGTGTCCTTGGTTTACTAGCAATCTTTGTAGCTAACTCAACGAATTTCGTTAAGTTTACGTATTTACCTATTTTGCGAGCCTTTTTGACAGCCCGCAAAGTGAATTGTTTCCAATGTAAGGTTTATTGGTGGTTTTCACGGAATTACTGGCAAAAGCTGTGCCGGGCGGACTTTTTACTCGAAGGTCTATTGTCTGTACCAAAGTATGCAGTGCCCTACATGCCCAGGTATCATGCTTAGGTTCCGGACATGAATTAGTGTGAATAGGCGTCGCTAATATTAATTTAATTGGTAGGAAGAGGATTCATTTAAATAAAAATAACTTACAACTGTAATCGATTGTTATTATCAACTTTATTAACATCAAAGTTATTCAAATATTCTACTAATAATTATGTTTGCTTGCACATTTTAAATCTTAATGTACTTACTGTTTAAAACCAAATGTATAAAACATGTAATGAAGGTCGTATGAACATAAACACAACAAATATTGGATTCCAATGACAATGACAACAATTCAAAACCAATTGACAAGTTTGACATTGACATTAAGCCTATGTTGCAACGACGCAAATTCTAATTTTCATAAATATCTAAACTTTTTTTAAACGGTTTTGGCTCTACTTACAAGTTTTTATGAAAAATAGTACCTTAAAAATAAGGCTTTTATAGTCTCAGTTTAAGATACAAAAAAAACAATGTTTTTAATTGAACCAAGTTTTGTACTTTTCCCCATATTCAAGGAGATTTTGTAAAAGCATAAAATTGTCTTTGAAAAAGCTGACATTAGTAACGACGCTGTCGGAAGCTAACGTAACATAAATAATATCGAAAAAATCGGTTGCAATACCAACGCTTGCGAGAAACGCAAGTCTCTACATTCAAGTTAACGCACAAACTCGTACATTACAATGACATATTGATGTCGGTAGGCTAGCGAAAAACGTATTCATAGTTCGGCATTTTTATAGCCTTAACAAATATCTTTGAATATGATTAAAATTTAAGCACACAATTTAATCAAAATAGCGGTTTTATTGAAAAAATTAAAGATTTTTTTTTATCATATTAACACAATTTCTAACGACTTTGCTTCAGATTTTTCTTCTAAGCAGCTTCTATTGTTTTTGGGAAATATTGAAACACCACGTCGGGTGTCATAGGCCGCGTTCCAAGATAGGCTGTAAACGATATGAGCGTTCCGAATGACCATGAGCGCGATCACAAGCGCGATATCGATGTTCCTCGAGTCGTCATGACACGAGCCATCTTGCGATTACACCGACCATGCCCTAACGAAATATCACCGTGAGCGCTGTCAAATGACCTAATGACAGATCTTAGCTGTCATAATCGTGAAAACTAAATCGGAACGCAAAATGTTGATGTGAGCGCTGTGAGTGATTATTTCATATCTCGGAATGCACCCAAAGTATTTGTTTTGACATATACCTACTTTTAAACAAAACGAAGCACTGACGAGTTTTTGGAGTATATTTTGTGTGAAAGATTATTATCATATACAATGAGTGGAGGTCATGATGCAGGTGCAGCTACAGGCCCGGGTCCTAGCGGGGTCAAGTAAGTTAGCAAAAAAATTTACCTAGAACATCTTTTTCACAATCTAAAATTGTCGATTTCATACTTTTTCTGTCTGTTGTAATGAAATAATTTTTGAATATAGTCTAGTATTTTCTTTAATATTTCAGGCGCAAGCGTACAGCCCGGTTAACCAGTGGCCAAATAGATGCCCTTTTGGCAAAACTAGAAGCCCGCCCTCATTTATTTACACGGAGATTTACCGGCTTTCAGGGCCGAGAAAATTTTGAAGAGGGATGGAAGGAGGTGACTCCACAGCTGAACCAGTTGCCTAATGGTTCAGTTAAAAAAACTGAACAGTGGATGACGGTTAATTTTACACCTATTAGCAACATACACGTCCAATTTTACTCATATTATTTACTTGTAATTGTTTATCTTCCCTGTAGGTTTGGCGAGACTTAAAGAGCCGGGCCTGCGCTAAGGCAGCCCGGCTAAGACACGAACTGATACAAACGGGCAACCGTGCCGTCACCACTGCTCCACTGACTGAGGTTGAGAAGAGAATTGTCTCCTTAGTTGGTGGAGAATATACCCTCGGTACCGAATGTCTAGACTCTATGCCGGTGGAGTTTTGATTGTCATGATACACCCTTCCAGTCTTACCAAGTGGTATTGTATTACCCAGCACTAAATTGGTTGTGGAGGTCAGATATGCAGTTGCTACATATAAAATACTGGCATTCAGCTGCATCTGGTTAGACTGGAAGGAGCCCCCAACTAAGTTCTACTATATCTCCTGTGACATGAAAATACTTAAATCAAATTTTTAATTATTTATAGATAACCCAAAATGAAAATCAAGTAGTGCTTACAACTGAGGTGCCAGGCGGTGATGCCAGTGAGGTCATCATCCATGTGAGTTTTTGAAATTTGCTGACAACAAACGTGCATTCTGTTAAAGTTCTCAAGAATTAAAATCAATTATTACTAATTACAGACTCAGAATTGGAGATAACTGACGTCGAGGATCCTAGTGGCAGCAGGGTGATAGTCACAGCTGGTGCATCATCACCACCACCGCCAACTGAAATGATGATGACACCCAGACTGTCGCCAGCACTACAAATTTGTAAGTTTGACTTCCTATGAATTTATTTCTCTTGTAATGCTACCCACTTACCCAGCTGTGTCAGAGCATAAACGCAAGGATTATTAAAATGTGTACTTATCATTTCAGCAGTGAATCACACACCTCAACCTGCACCCACCAGGCCGAGGTCCACCAGAATTAGAAGTAAGATTAAATTAAATTACTAGAATTTGACAGAATTACAATAAAAATAAGGTGAAGTTTATTTTTTCAGATCTAAATCCTCGCCGCTCTGTCGCTGAACAGTAATCGTCAGCTCGGGAGGATTTTATGGCTATTGCGGCGTCAAATGCTGAAGCAATGAAAGTACACACATCAAAAGTGTCTAGGGATCAACATATATTTTTGCAATAACTTTTCTCCTGATTGATATTAATTAAAATTTTCTTTAAGGATTCATCAAATAAAGTGTTTTCGTTTGTCACAGTAATGATAAACCAAGTCACCTTTGCATTAATAAAGAAATTTGCCATTTTCCTAATAAAGGGATTTTTGACATTTGAACCACTAACACAAAAGTTCGAAAAAAAGACTGAAATAACAGTTTTCTTTAAAATTTTATTGGGTAACTTAAACAATTAATAATCCGTGTTTCTACCGCGAACACTAACAACACAAGAACATCGGTTTGGCATACTCAAAATGAGTTCATCCAAATCACGCTGTGGAATGGCCGCCCATGTTCGTTGCAACAACAAAAAAAGGTCTTCTTGCGACTGGATACCCTCCATATTCGGCAGAGCTCTTCTCTGTAGCATATCCCATGCATGCTCAATCGGATTCAAGTCTGGCGACTGAGCAGGCCAGGGCAGGACATTGATGTTAGCTGCGGCGAGAGTCTGTCTTACAACTCTTGCGGTGTGCGGTCGTGCATTATCATGCATTAACTGAAATAAGGGACCGATTTGCACTTGTAGAGGAACGATGACGTCTGATACAATCGTCTCAGCATAAATTTGAGCGTTGAGGTTGCCTCTGATCCAAATCAACTCAGTTCTTCCGCCGATCCAAATACCCGCCCATACCATGATGGTTCCACCACTATAAGGATGGACTTCCTGGCAGGATTTTAATCGCTGTTGGCGTCCAGGGGTTCTCCAGTGTCGTATACGTCTTGTATCCGGTCTCATACCAAAACGAGACTCATCAGAAAAGCACACGAAACGCCATTGTTCTTCTGCCCAATTTCTGTGTTCAAGAGCCCATTGATATCGAATCCTACGATTGTGCATTACTATAGGTGGTACCCGTAGCGGTCTTCGGGAATGAAGGTTCACTTCATGCAAGCGGTTTCTGACTGTTTGGTCGCTAATTAAGTTCCCTGAAGAGTGATGAAGCCTCACGGCTAACATCATGGCGGTTATTGTTGGAGCTCTTCGAGTTAAGATTTGAATGTATCGGTCTTGTCTCCGTGTGGTGCAGCGATACCGTCCTCCATGGCGCTCAGCCACGGTACCAGTGCTTCGGTAACGTGTCCAAAGTCGACTGATAACACTCTGACTTGTATTCAGAGCTAAAGTCACAGTACGTTGCAGGGAACCAGCTTCTATCATTCCCACGGCTCTGAGCATTTCTTCCCTGCTTAAATGACGTCGCCGCTCCATAATAACGTTGGTTTTAATAAGTAGTAACAGTAGCACTAATAATGTCTTCAATGCGTTGTATGTTTTTATAGGGAAAATATTGACAGCTGATTTTCATCTTTTACTCGAATTTGATTCACAGTTCCTGATTCAAATTATGAAATGCAAAAAGGATCCATATAAATTTATAAAATCATAAATTTATTACAGGAACTTAACTGGAACGCGCCCAGACACCACTAAGTGCCCTTAATAATTTAATTTCGTAGAGTTAATATCAGCTGTGAAACCTATATTTATTCCGCCGAACTTAAGTGCAGTGAAGGGTTTATAGCCCAATAATTGTTTGCAGTGCAATGCAATCAAAATAAACAAAAATAAAACCCACATTAAAAAGTGCCGGTCATAGTGACTAATTCGCGTGTGCACGGAATCCTCACGGTTGTGCAAACGAGTGAACGGCGAAAGTCCTATGTACGCGAAAGTGTTACTCGCTGTCAGTGCTACCAACTCACCGACGACGCAGAAGCGTTCCAGCGGTTAATGAATTAAACCAGTTGCATTGCATTGTGAGTACACAAATTATCTCACAACAACAAAGCTCACTTAAAATAATATACTTAAGAACACAACAATAAATGGTGTAGACGAGAACAATTTTGCTAATACTAATTAATAATTACTGTCTTAGTACATACGAAAGAGTCACAAGGATGGATAACTTGGAAAGGCGAAAAAGTGTCAACAATGTAACTCTTAGAAGAAATAAAACAAATAATATTTCCAACGAATCATTAAACTTATCCTACTCATCAGTCACATCTAATCCACATACAAGAAGTTGGCCAGACCTATCCACAGCCCACACAGAGGATATAGAAGCACTAAAAGAAGAAATACAGGGTGTATTTCACCTCATCACAAAGCCGTTAACCAAGCATTCTGTATATCAAACTAAGTAACTTTACGCAAAAAATATTGCTGGGAAACAACTTTTTTTTTTGAGGTTATAAATCATGTTTTGTGGTATAACTCAAAGTAACACACTCAAAAACATTGTGCGGATGGATGGATTGAATAGTACGGGGTTCGTAGAGATATTTAAAGTAAAAACCATGCGATAAAAAGTGGTATTTAAAAAAAAACTTGTCAAAATCTTGAAACTTTGACCCCCAATATCTCCGTAACTAGAAGGTTCCCAGGTATAGTGTAGAACAAAAAAATGATCAGAATGACGAGGAGAACAAGTGCCTTTCGTATTCGTTAAGAGGTGTTTTACACCCTTTATATAAACTAAAACACGAATTAGAAAGCGCACACCAAGAAATTGACACTTTAACAACTGAAAATAACGAGCTAAAACAAAAAACGATTGAACAAGAGAGATAAATAATACATTTTAAAGAAGATTACCATGGATCCCCATCTAACAAGAATTCTCCTCGTAAAAGAAAACCCAAAAGCAGCTGTAATGATATTTTATTGGATGAGACCATCGCTGCCGGTACCGACAGTAACAACCAAGAGGATATAAGTACCTCTCAGCCGATAGATGTCGCCACTGGTACATTGCAACAGCTTACCGCGGAAAAGAAAAATGAATTACAGCCCAACTCGAGTAACGAAGGCAAGGCTGAATCATTTAAAATTACTAAGAAAAATAATATATACATCTTTGGAGATCACCAAGCCCACGGCCATAATAAAACCTTGACGAACACCAGGTCTAACAAATGGAATGATAACTACAAAGTAAGGTCTTTTGTCAAGCCAGGGGCTATGAGTGCACAAATACTTAATAGTTGCAATGATGACTTCATAAATATATTGACCCCGGACGATATTATCATTTTGTGGTAGGCTCTAACGATAAAAGCCCATATTCTTATATAAGTGAACTATGTAACGTATTATATAAACTTCGTAACAATACTGTATTCATCACTAATGTGCAATATAACCCATACTTAAACGAAGATACAATCAATTATAATTTAGAAATGGTTGTACAAAACTACAAAAACTGTAAATACGTAAAAATACACAAGTCGGTGAACAAACATAATAATAATGCTAGTCTAATGAAAAGCTACCAACATATACGATACATACGAGAATTGATTTTAAGAAATATCAAACAGAATTTCTCAATCAATGTAAGAACAAATTAGCTAGAACACTTCCAACGAACACACTTGCACAACACTCTGAATCAATCACACAAGCAAGACCCCTAAAAACAACACAAACAAAAATTACTACATATTTTGAAAGAATAACAACCAAAATAAACACAAATATTAAGTTTTTTCGAAGATCAAAATAAAACTAAAGCAATTACGTTAATTCACCAGAATATTGCCGGAGTACTAAATAAGCAAGAATTAATTGAAGTAGCTTTGACAGACTTACAACTTGAGTTGGGTTCCATTGACATATGTCTCACGGAAACCTTCCTTAAAAGTGGGTCTGAATCCAACCTTAGAATTAAAAACTATAAAATGGCGTCTTTCTTCTCGCGATCAAACCACCGCCGGGGTGGTTCATGTATTCTAATAAAAAATAACATACAATACAAAGAAATCGTCAACCTTCTCCCCCCTATCCCCCTCCAATTCGAGTACTGTGCTATTGAAATTCTTAAACACAACCTAATTGTCGTATGCATTTACAGAACACCTACACATGATGCTGCTACATTTCTAAACAGTTTGGAGCTCCTCACAAATAAACTGTGTGCAAAGGCTAAAAAAAAATCATCCTTTGCGGTGACTGGAATATAGACATCCTAAAAAGAAATAAAACATCCGATGACCTAATTGCCATTCTTAATAATAACAACTTGAAAAACCATATTACAAGACCGACTAGGAAAACCTCTTGTTTGGATTTAATTGTAAGCAATATGCACGACGCTAAGCCTTTACTGCACTATTTAGCACTATCCGACCACGAAACTGCACAATCTCTAACAGTTAAATTAGACATTGATAATAAAGTTAAGGACATTCACAGTTTTTGGTTTAAAACTGTAAGGGAGCTCAATGAAGAAAACATAACCAAATTTAGAGATTGTCTGTCGAGCTTATCTTTTTCTGAGGTGTACGAATGCCACTCAACAAACGACGCCTTCAATTGTCTTCACGATACAATTACTCTTTTTTACAATTTATGCTTCCCCATTATCAAAGTTAAAAATAGTAACAAGCAAGTGAAAAACCGAGCCCTAACAAAAAGTATAAAACGATGTTGTATTACAAAACGAACATTATACCTAAAATATAACCTTTGTAGAGATAACAAAAAACGAAACAAAAAAAAATATGACGACTACACTAGAATATTAAAAAGATGTATACAAAATGCGCAACAAATTAATAGCTTTCAATACATCAAAAATGCAAAAAATGCAAGCAAGGCAGCATGGAATTTAATAAAAACAGATGTTAATAATACGTCAAGTTACTCTGACATTGACACAATACAAGTTGATACTGAAATTTATGACGACCCTAACCATATCTGTAACCTTTTTAATGACTACTACATATCACTTACTAATACGACCCAGAACCCACGAGAAAATAATCAGAATACAAATTTTACAATTCCCCAGAATCCCAAAAGCATTTTCCTAACACCAATAGATGAAACAGATGTGTATAAAATAATTCTTAGTTTAAAAAATACAAACGCGACTGGTTATGACGACTTAAATACTAAAGTGTTGAAGAGATGTGCACGGAGTCTGGTCTCCCCTTTAAGTTACATAATAAATGTATCCCTAAGTGAAGGAGTTTTTCCATGTCGACTGAAAAAGTCTATTATCAAACCTTTATACAAGAAAGGCGTAAAGTCAGATATGAGTAATTACCGACCAGTCACTTTAATCCCCATAGTGTCGAAAATATTTGAGAAAGTGATGTGTCATAAAATAGAGAACTTTTTGACATCATGTTACATCCTTAAAAAAGAACAGTTTGGATTTAGGAAGGGGAGCTCGACTTCCTCGGCATGTTTCTCCTTAATAAAACAGATAACCGAAAGTCTAAACCAAAAATCCAAAATAGGCTGTGTCTTTTTAGACATGACGAAAGCCTTTGACTTTGTCTGCCATAAAACACTGCTATCCAAATTGTCTCACTATGGTATCCGCGGAAAGGCCAACGACTGGATCAAAAGCTTTCTGGCCGACCGTATGCAATGCGTAGAAATAAAAAGAAATTATCAAAAAGAACAAAAAACATTCAGATCTAAATACGTGAAAAACAACGTCGGCACACCTCAAGGCGGGACTTTATCCCCTCTTTTCTTTCTTGTCTACATCAACGACTTACCAGAGGCGATAAACGAGGAGTGCGTACTATTTGCTGACGACACAACATTGATTATTAAAAGCGACGATAACAAAGACTTGGAAAAACGAATTGCTGAAGCATTAGGCAAGGCAATCAAATGGCTAGAAAGTAACAATTTAAAAATAAACATGGCAAAAACAAATATAATAAAATTCCAAGCACTCAGCACAAACACAGAGACTCTAGACATCCAATATAACAATTGTCCCTTAAACATTGTTAATGAATGTGTATTCTTAGGTATAACCGTGGACAAAAACTGCAGTTGGAAACCACACATTGATACCATAATCAAAAAAATTGATCGCTTTGTGTATGTTCTGAAAAGAATAAGACAGACGGTCGATCTAAGTACTGCAATGGTTGCTTACCATGCTTATGTAGCATCTGTACTCAGATATGGTCTTATAATATGGGGAAACTCAGTAGACGTACAAAGAGTGTTTAAAGGACAAAAAAAATGCATCCGAGCAATATGTGGAGCAAACTTTTTAGATAGCTGTAAACCATTATTTCGGAAGCTTAAAGTACTGTCTTTACCGTGTCTTTATATTTTTGAAATATGCGTTTTTGTAAAAAAGAATTATGACTTATTCGAGAAAATCAGTTACAAATTAAATAGTAGAACACGGCACAAAGACAAATTGAAACTACCCCAAATAAAATTAATGCTATTTAAAAGAAATACTTACTGCATGGCAATTATTGTATTTAACCATTTGCCAAATAGTATTCAAGACTTGCCATTGCGGTTATTCAAAAGGGTATTGTCTAGACTGCTATTGGAAAAAAGCTATTACAGTGTTCAAGAATACTTAGAGGATAAGTCGTTAGTGACCATGCAGCAAAATAATCTTTAGTCCATCACATGACATAGTCATTATTAATTATTATATCACTGCAATACAATTTCAATATTTAAATAACTTAGCATAATGTATATCCGAATTCATAATAGTTTTGTTAATTTATTAATGATTCTTGGACTTGCATGTATTGATTTAAGAATATTTTAATTGACATTATCTTAATATTTTTCAATCTGATTCTGAGTTAGTGATTTATAACTGGTTGCGCCAACATTCAAATATCAATTGACATCCGCTATTTCCTATTCCCATCCCTTTCCCGCACATACCTCGCGAGTGAAATGCATTGATTCGCGATTTTTTCCGCCGCTCACGCACTTCCGAAACGCACCGCGACAAGTGTGCATTGGCGTCGGCCCGCTCCGCTAGAAATTGCAAAACTGAACTGAATCTCCGCATTTTCCATATATTCGTAATAAGACTCTCGTAATAAACTTGTTGTGTGTGAGTGAGGACAGTGGCTTGAAGCCCAACAGCCCCCTGGACCAGGAACGTGAACCGGTGCACCGGCGACGACGCGGCGACGCGAGCACGTGGCTCCTGTAAAGGTTTGTGCTTCCCTCCCTTACTATTTCGGGTTGTACTCCATGATCCTACACCCACCGCAACTCGAATTTCCTATCGCCAAAGCGTTTGTCAATCGTTTTTGTTTCGCAACACAGTATAATTACAGTCCACTAAATTCGCCTTTCGCGCCACCATTTTATTTGGTCCCTCTCACCGGATAGTTAAGTATTTGAATTAGGTACATATTTCTTGTAGTTATCGTATTAGTATTTATTCCATAGGGAATAAACGCACCGCACCGCAGTCTTATACCTAACGCAATTCGTTGTTTGTTTCGCGCGCATTGTTCATCTATTAACTACGTACATACGTAATAGGTACCTACCTACATAGTCGTAGCTATAGATCGCTCATATTACATACATTCGGAAGTCTACAAGTATTATAACAGAGATACATCCTAGTGGGTAAATTAGGATCGAGTTAAAATTACCTACAGCTCGTTTTATCAGCTTACCCACTTTAGGTATTTAGAAATTGTCCGCGTCACTGTTTTCCTTCACATAATCGTAAAAATAACTTGATTTGTTTGTTTACCGCATTGATTGTGTGTAGTAAGTTGTTCACAATGCCTCCAAAGGACAGCAAAGTTCAATTGAAACTTTTATATGCCAAAAGAGACATGCTATTTTCTCGCGTGCAATCTATTTGTGATAATGCACTTAAAACAAATGATCTAGCCATAAGGGATTCGTTCTTATGTTCTATAGAAAACTTAGATAGTTTGCGCACGGAATTTGAATCCGTAATTCATGAAATTAACGTTTTCGAGTTAGAATTAAATCCAGAATACGCTGTGAGTTACCAAGCTTTGGCGTCATTTGATGATTTATTTTGTCGCATCAAACGCGTCGCGAGAAGCTTGGAGAAGTTGTCTGCACCTCAGAGCCAGGCAATTCACACTCGCGATCGACCTAAATTACCGCCTATTCAGATACCTGAATTTAATGGTGATATTCGCAACTGGAATCAGTTTATAGATAGTTTTGAAAACACTATAGATAATAACGTCTCTTTGACAGATCATGAAAAATTACACTATCTGGTTGAAAAGTTAACTGGTAAAGCTAAAACTGTTTGTGCCGGCATCACTTTTAGTGCCGACAATTATCCATTAATCTTACAAACTTTAAAGTCGAAATACGAAGACAAAAGATTAGTAGCTACCGCATATTTAGATCAGTTATTCGACTTGAAAAATATCACAGTTTGTAATGAATATAATTTAGAGAAGTTTTTAGATACTTTTGCATCATCTGTTCGCGCAGTAAAGAACCTGAAGGTCGATGACCTCTGCGACTTTTTGTTTTTATATTTAGGTTTAAAGAAGTTAGACAGTGAAACTGTTCGTTTATTTGAAATGAACCATCGTAGTAGTAAACTGCCAAAATTCAATGATTTAGAATGTTTTGTTCGCGATCATATTAAAATATTGCAACGCACTTCGTCAAACCATGAAGTTACGAAGAAAGTAGTCACTAAGTCCGACCGTCGAATGGATGCGCCTTCGAAGTCACAAAAGTCGACACATACGTATGTGAATACCGCACCTACACCTGTACAATCTAATTGCTCTTTGTGTAATAGTCAACATCCGCAATTGTACAAGTGTTCTGGTTTCTTAAAATTAATGCCTTATGATCGTTATAAGTTTGTTCGCGAAAACAATTTATGTTTTAACTGCCTAAGTGACAAGCATCGGGTTACGTCTTGTAATAGTAGTCAAAGTTGTCGTAAGTGCACTTCAAAGCACCACACTTTACTTCACTTAGAGAAAAATAATAATAATGCCGCATCCAATGTGAGCACAGTTGGTTTATCAAGCGGTGACTCGTCGTCGCAGACAGTCAGTGCGAACTCTGCGGTCGCTTCGCAGCCGCAGCCGCAGCCAGCGCGCGACGTTGCCCGCTCGCAGACCGCCGTGAGCGACGTCACGTTGTGTTCGATGTCCGCAAGCAGTGCGTGTACTACCGTGGTGCTCGCGACCGCTCACGTTGTTGTTGATGATGCTTTAGGTAATCCGTGTCTTGTTCGTGCATTGTTAGATAGCGCTTCGCAGAGTAATTTTTTGACTCAAAATTGTTGTCAACGCCTTGGGTTTAGTATTAATAACCGACAAGCCCGATCAGTTGTTAAGGGGTTCGGTGGTTTAAAATCAACCATTCATGGTTCGATTAAAATTAAATTTACATCGCGTTTTAATTCCGATATTTGTTTCGATATGGATTCGCTTGTTGTAGATAAAATTACGGAACAATTGCCTACTGTCCCGGTTGACACGTCTTTATTGACTAAATTTAAAGATCTACCGTTGGCAGATGAATCTTATGGTGTCCCTGGAGACGTCGATATGTTGATCGGCGCTTCGATTCTCCCGCATCTTCAGTTATCGCGTAAGGTTCAAGGTCATTCGTCGTACCCCGCACCGCACGCCCTAGAAACAGTTCTAGGTTTTGTTATTGTTGGTTCCGCACCCGCACATTTAGATAATTACTCGACTGTGTCACACTGCTGCACTGTTGAGCCGCCGCTGGAGTCTACCATCCGCAGGTTTTGGGAAATTGAAGAGGTCAATGTCCCGCCTATCCTAAGCCCTGATGATAAGGTGGCCGAGGAGATTTATTGTCGCACGACTACTCGAGATAATGATGGTCGTTATGTTGTCGCGCTTCCATTCAAGGGAGATATTTTTTCGCTCGGTGACTCCTACGCTTCCGCTCAAAAACGCTTTTCTTGTTTAGAACGTAAGATGCAAGCATCTCCGAAGTTGAAGCAAGCCTATGATGAGGTAGTTATCGAATACCTAGATAAAGGATACATCTCACCTGCGCCCATCGCCGAAACTGACGAGACTCGAGATCATCCATCTTACATCATCCCGCACCACGGAGTGGTTAGAGAAGACAAGCTTACTACTAAGCTTCGCGTGGTTTTGGACGGCAGTGCTAAGACTAGCACTTCTGTATCGCTTAATGACATTTTGTATTGTGGTCAAAACCTTCAAGGTAACTTATTTGACATAATTGTAAATTTCCGCTTGTTTGCTGTCGCGCTTTCCGCCGACATAAGGCAAATGTTTCTTTCCATTGGTATTCGCGACTGCGACCGCAAATTTCAACGTTTTTTGTATAGATTTTCGCCTCAAGAACCTTTAAAAGTTTACGAGTTTAATCGTGTGTGTTTTGGGCTTAAGTCCAGTCCTTTCCATGCACTTCGCACTATCAAGCAATTAGCCGCTGATGAGGGTGAAAGATTCCCGAAAGCGAAAGACACTATTGAGACTGGGCTATACATGGATGACTTTGTTTATAGTGTAGCCAGCGAAGCAGAGGCCGTTGAGACCGCCGCTCAAGTAATAAATCTTATGAAAGCCGGTCAGTTTGATCTGGTGAAGTGGACAAGTAACTCGCAAACCGCTCTTGATTCGATTCCACTATCTCATCAATTATCTTCAGTGAAGGAATTCGATGGTGATGATACGCACAAGGTTCTAGGCTTAAGTTGGTCACCCGCGTCTGACATGTTCAGTCTTAAAGTTAGTTCGACTCCGCAAATTTGTACTAAGCGCATTATCCTTTCGTGTGTAGCACGTATATGGGATGTTATGGGATTTGTAGCTCCTGTCGTTTTATATGCCAAGTTGCTTATAAAGGAACTTTGGCTTTCCAATAGTGATTGGGACGACCCCGCGCCCGACAATATTGTGAAATTGTGGGCTCGCTTTCGGAACGAGCTTCCATTGCTCGATCAAATAAAAATTCCTCGCCATGTTGGTATATGGTTGGACAGTATAGTTACTGTTGTAGGCTTCGCAGACGCTAGTGAAAAGGCTTACGGGGGAGTAGTTTACTTCCACGTTTTGAATGCTGACAAGGTCTCGGTTAGTCTTATAAGCGCTAAATCCAAGGTCTCCCCTCGCAAGGTCGTTTCTCTGGCACGCCTGGAGCTGTGCGCTATACTTTTGTTAGTGCAACTAATTAGCTCTATTGTTAATGCTTGTAGGCACCGCATTGTTATAAATAGAATTATGGCTTTTTCTGACTCTACTGTTGCTTTGTGTTGGGCACATTCTTCGCCCCATCGCTGGGACACATTCGTCGCTAATAGAGTGGCTAAAATTCAGTCCGAATTGCCACCAGAAAATCTCTTTCACGTTGCTGGCACAGATAACCCCGCCGATTGTCTCTCCCGTGGATTGCTCCCTTCGCAAATCTTAGATCATCCATTGTGGTTCTGCGCTCCGCCTTGGATTCATAGAGTGCTTGAGGAATGGCCGGTTAAGCCTTTTAACCCAGCTGCTATTTCAGAACCACCCGAAGAGAAGAAGCATTCGCTTGTAATTTCAGTTCCACGTGAAGAGTCGATTATTTTATTGTTGTCTGATCGCGTCTCGTCTTGGTCGAGACTTTTGCGTTGTGTGGTGTATGTCTGTCGTTTTCTAAAACTGTTACCCACGCACGGTAATATAACCGCCGCTGATCTGGATAAAGCTGAGTCAGTCGTGATTCGTGAATTGCAAAGATTTTATTTCGCATCAGAATTTAGTAGTTTAGAGTCCAATAAAACTTGTAGCCGCGCTTTTCAACATTTGAAACCCTTTTTGCAGAATGGTCTCATTCGAGTAGGTGGTCGGTTGAGAAATTCCGAATTAGGATTTGAACAAAAGCATCCAGTAGTTTTACCCCGCAAGGACCATATTTTAGATTTGATTGTAGATTATCATCATAAGGTGAATTGTCACGCAGGTCCGGACTTGTTGATGTCTATCCTAAGACAGAAGTATTGGATACTTTCCGCTCGCAATTTGATTCGCGCTAGAGTGCACAAATGTGTGCCCTGCTTTAAGCTTCGCCCGCGTTTTATCACGCCTGAAATGGCTGATCATCGCTCATGTCGTGTTGTTCAATCTGCTAAACCTTTCGTACACACCGGAACAGACTTCGCCGGCCCGTTTAGGGTAACTATTGCTCGTGGTCGTGGTATACGCTCCACAAAAGCTTACGTTTGTCTATTTATTTGTATGACCACTCGTGCGGTTCACATAGAACTGACCGGTGATTTAAGTACGCAAAGTTTTATGTCCGCGTTTAAACGTTTTTTGTCACGCCGTGGTCCGGTGAAACGTTTATATTCGGACAACGGTACTAATTATGTTGGAGCTCGCCGTAGTATCACGGAATTACACGCATTCTTGCGGTCAAAGTATTATCAGAGTGAATTCGCTCATGTTTTGGCTGAAAATCGTATTGAATGGCATTTTAATACGCCCGCTGCTAGTCATTTTGGTGGTAATTGGGAGACTAATATTAAGAGCCTCAAGTCGCATCTGTTCCGCGTTATAGGCGTACAGATTCTCTCTTATGAGGAGCTGAGTACTGTACTCGCTCAGGTAGAGGCAGTAATGAATACTCGTCCACTGTGTCGAACTCTATCTAGTGACCCGTCAGAGTCTTTAGCTTTAACGCCGGCTCACTTCTTAACCACGACTCCTCTTAAGTATTTGCCCGCTATGGATGTTGATGAAGACAGACTGCATCTCCTAAAGCGTCACGCTCTTTTGGATAGATTGGTTCAATCCTTTTGGAGGCGTTGGAGAACAGATTATTTGCACACGCTGCAGTCGCGTCAAAAATGGAATACTCCATCGAATCCAGTCACCGCTGGTACTGTGGTAGTTTTAATGACCGAGAGTGCGCCCCCTCTACACTGGCCTCTAGGTGTAGTGGAGGAAGTTTTCCCTGATCAAAGGGGAGTAACGCGTATAGTACGAGTTAAAACCGCAACCGGTTCGTATTTACGTCCGGTTATTCGCCTCTGTCCTCTGCCTAATCAGCAGCAGGTTTCATCTTAGTTTTGTAGTTTTAGTTACGCTTTATATATAGTTTAGGAATAAGTTAGCAGTTAGAGGTTACAACAGATTTTAGTTATTTGATTAGTTTCGCTTATTGTTTTGAAGGTGACCCTTCAAACCCGGGGGGAATGGTTGCGCCAACATTCAAATATCAATTGACATCCGCTATTTCCTATTCCCATCCCTTTCCCGCACATACCTCGCGAGTGAAATGCATTGATTCGCGATTTTTTCCGCCGCTCACGCACTTCCGAAACGCACCGCGACAAGTGTGCATTGGCGTCGGCCCGCTCCGCTAGAAATTGCAAAACTGAACTGAATCTCCGCATTTTCCATATATTCGTAATAAGACTCTCGTAATAAACTTGTTGTGTGTGAGTGAGGACAGTGGCTTGAAGCCCAACAGCCCCCTGGACCAGGAACGTGAACCGGTGCACCGGCGACGACGCGGCGACGCGAGCACGTGGCTCCTGTAAAGGTTTGTGCTTCCCTCCCTTACTATTTCGGGTTGTACTCCATGATCCTACACCCACCGCAACTCGAATTTCCTATCGCCAAAGCGTTTGTCAATCGTTTTTGTTTCGCAACACAGTATAATTACAGTCCACTAAATTCGCCTTTCGCGCCACCAATAACCTTTTTGTTTTTGTATAAAAAATAATATTTGTACGCCATATTATGGCAGGATATGCTGGAACCAAGATTGTAACATCTATTTTGTACCATGTTCTAACAAATAAACATTTTTGATTTGATTTGATTTGATTTACAAAGCCACATCTCAATCTCAAGAAATCCGCATAAAAATGCTTGATCCCTAGACACTTTTGATGTGTGTATGTTGTAGCACTGATTTACATGATTATTCATTCTTTGTATTCTGAAAATCCAACAGCTTGTATAAACTCAAATCTATTTAGGTACATGTCTCCCACAATATAATATACTTACCTGAATTGTGTATATTTGTTGAATCTGACCAATGTAAAATAATTCATGTATATTATCATGGTGGGAAGTAAAGTTAATTGATTGATTGATTTGTATTTTTCTTTGCAGATGCTTGGAACTGCAGCTAGGACACAGGCTGAAGCTGCAAAATTACATGGGGAGGCAATGAAGGTATGTTGTATCATTAACATTGAATTATCTTGAACATACATAGGTCCTATAAGGCGCGGGTCAAATACGGCGCCTAAGTGGCCGGCGGAACATGCGAAGTTCATACAAACGTAATACCGAAATAATTTGTAAATCTAACATATTCTTAAGGGGGTCATTCCCGCTCGTCCACACCCCGTCGTCCACACTGCGGACGACTGGGAATGTTGCGTTCTGTTCGTCTACACTGTGGACGAACAGAACGCATTATTCCCAGTCGTCCGCACCCCGTCATCTCACGTCTAGTCTAAGAGTGTTGTAAAAATGGTTATGTTTAAATTATTGTAAATTAAGTCAATCTGTGATATAAATTACTCTGTTGTTGCCCTTAATTATTGTAAAATAAGATGATCTGTGATGAAAAATACTGTTGAATTTAAACACTACTTAGTACATATTATGTTGTTATTAAAGAGGTTATATACTTTAAAAATATTTATATGTCGCCGCAGGAGTCTCTATCTGCTAAGATTTAATCTAATTAATAACACTCGTAAACTATTCCATTTTAATATTGATAAACCTGCCATCTCTGCTTTGGCAGTTGGCATTAACAATTATTTACAAAAATCATTATTCGATTGACAGAAGGGTTAAGCGCCATCTATTGGCATTTGTATTAACTAAGACTTAAATAGATCTTCGAGTGACAATTTAAGAGATTAATTAAACAAGTTTTGCTAGAACTACAGTTAAAATTAAGATAGCTAATATTTTATAACTATTGGGATTTTACCAATTTGTCATAGCTCGTTCGTGGACTACGGTTTCTTTGATTGTATGGCAACACTCCACATGTGGTGGATGTCGCCATACAAACGCGCTAAGTACAATTTTAATGGTCAATAAGTCAATTTATAATTCTAAACTATAACTAAATCAGTTTTACTGAAACTAGCTACAAACCAAAATAAGTAACAAGATTATTTACAAAGCAATCTATTAGTGGAAGACTTATTCTTTGTATTAATTTGTCGTGTCTTCCGTTTTGTCGGAAATGGTTTAATAACAAGTGTAAAAAGGAATTGAGCTAGTAATTAAGCTTAAACTTAATAATACCTTTGCATTTGTGAATATTAGTATTGTTTAATATTACAATAATTAAGTGTGAAGTATTCTGATATTGTTTGTAAGTTTTAATGACCTTACGATGTAATGAATTACTGTACTGAGTGAGTGAGCAACTTCCGGGCACTCTAAAAAAGACGCGTTGAAGACGTAGTGTTTCGTTGAGTAAAACAATTGAATTATTAAGAAAAGAATAATGGCTTTTGAAGTGAACATAACAAGTTTGTGTAAATGAGAAATGTAATATTGGTTGATAAGAGTGTAAGGAGTTTCTTTGTCCGTTCTTCTCCTTATTAATAATATTGGCGAACGGGCTGCTCGACTCAGAATGTTTATTGTGCCTGTACCTAAATGGTTTCTTAGAAATAAACGTTTGGAGTTTGAGTAAAATGTGGTGTGTGATTTCAACTACCCATCTACCTATCTACCAACAATGAAGAATCACATCGCACGGCGATGTGATGGTTAGAGACTGCAAGACAATAAGTATGGCGGCGAATGGCGCCAATATTCGAGGACTGCTCCTCTCCAGGGAAATCCTGTCGTGATATATATATCAATGATATCGATGATTCTTCATTGTTGGTAGATAGGTAGATGGGTAGTTGAAATCACACACCACATTTTACTCAAACTCCAATCGTTTATTTCTAAGAAACCATTTAGGTACAGGCACAATAAACATTCTGAGTCAAGCAGCCCGTTCGCATATTGTTAATAAGGAGAAGAACGGACAAAGAAACTCCTTACACTCTTTTCAACCAATATTACATTTCTCATTTACACAAGCTTGTAATGTTCACTTCAAAAGCCATTACTATTTTCTTAATAATTCAATTGTTTTACTCAACGAGACACTGCATTTACAACGCGTCTCTCTAGAGTGACCGGAAGTTGCTCGCTCACTCAGTACCGTAATTCATTACATCGTAAGGTCATTAAAACTTACAAACAATATCAGAATACTTCACACTTAATTATTGTAATAATTAAACAATACTAATATTCACAAATGCAAAGGTATTATTAAGTTTAAGCTTAATTACTAGCTCAATTCATCGCTCTACTAGCACTCAAGTAGAGCGGACGTGTGTATTAGCGATTTTATTTACTAAATGACGCAAAAATAATATTCAAGTGATCTGTGACCTAGATACCAAACCGCATTTTGTGCTAAGTTTGTGATTTACTTTGGTGAATAACAAGTAGTTATGCGAAATATCTAAGAACTGAGTAAATATGTCAAATATTGGAAACAGCCCTCGGAGTATTCCACCTCCTAGCAGCCCTGCTACCAAACCCCAATCACCTTATTATTCGGAAGAAGGAAGATCAGAAGCAGTGGAAACCTGCGATATTAGTAACTGGTTGACCTCCATTGATAAATGCCTGAGTGAAGTATGTCACATTGCTCAAGAAGGAAAGCTGAACTCCGAACAAAAGCTGAGGATCAATAACCTTTCGCGCAAGGTAGAACATGGCGTTTCACAAATGGCAGTTTACTACCAGGACTTGAGGCTCAAGGTTAGAGAATATCAAGCGGTGAAGGAAGAAAGGAAGCTTACGAATTGCCTTGAAAATTTCCAACAAACCATTCAAGCTAGCATTGAAGAAAACTGCACCAAGACAAAGATAGCAGAAAAAGTGTCGTTTGCTGACATGGTTAAAACGAATACCAATAATTACTTGCGCCCAAATACCCTAAGCTCTATTGCAATTTATCCAACAGATAAATTGAAATCTAGTGACGACACAAAAACTCTAGTCCAAAAAATAATATGCCCGGAACAAATGAAATTGCACGTTCGAGGATTACGCAAAACAAAAAACGGGGGCGTTATTATCAGCACAGAGACAAAAGACGACATTGAAAAACTAAGACAATCGTCACAGCTAAGCAGTTCAGGCCTGAAAATAGAAGAGCCCCATAAGAGAAGACCAAGAATTGCTGTCATAGGAGTTCCGGCCGTTTTAAGTGATCAAGAAGTCTACGATTGCATTTATGAGCAGAACTTAGCGGACAATGTGCCTAATTTACCTCGTGACTCTTTTATGTCTTCGATCAAATTAAGTCACAAGTCAGGTAAAAAGGAAGGACCTACGTGTAACTTTATTCTTGAAGTTACTGCCAGCATAAGAAAAGCCCTGATAAACCAAAACCGAGTTTACATTAATTGGACATCTTGCCCAGTGAGGGACTTTACACTTGTGACCAGATGCTTTAAATGTCAACAGTATGGACATGCTGCAAAGACCTGTCGGGAAGCTACCTACACGTGTGGACATTGTGGAGAGACGGGTCATCAATCCAATGTGTGCAATAAAAGTGCTGAACTGCCACAGTGTGCAACATGCTTGCGTTTTAAAAAACCGAGCAAACACAAAACAGGCGATCTAGAGTGCCCCGCTAAGAAAATAGCTGAGGCAAGATATGTCAATTCAATCAATTATAATGACGCGTGACAACGCTTATCTTTTTCAATAAGTTCCGTTTAGTAATTTGTGTTATAATTTAATCATAAGAATATTGACCTTTATGTACCTACTATTGTCGCACTTAGAATAGTAAAATTGTAGTCTTTAGTGTTTATAAATTATAATACAATCACTGGTATATTTTACATTTAGGTGACATAGCATTTTTCTCTGTCGACACAAAGTAAACGTGACCTGGATTTTGTGTTATGCTGCATTGCCAAAATTATAGAATGTTGCAAAGAAGTTACATAAACAAAACTGTTTTTCTTACTTTGAATAGAGCAAAATTTTATAGATAAGTTATTTACTAATTGTTTGTTTAAGGAATCTTAGAAAATATTTATGTATAAGCGCTTGAGTGAGATACCTGAGATACAGGTTTATTCCTAGTTCAGGTAGAATCCAATTATTGTATACCTATAGTTTTAAGGCCATATTGTAAATATTTTTGTATTTCAATTATTTCAAATAAACAATTTCAATTTCAATTTCAATTTCAATTCCTTTTTACACTTGTTATTAAACCATTTCCGACAAAACGGAAGACAAGTCAAATTAATACAAAGAATAAGTCTTCCACTAATAGATTGCTTTGTAAATAATCTTGTTACTTATTTTGGTTTGTAGCTAGTTTCAGTAAAACTGATTTAGTTATAGTTTAGAATTATAAATTGACTTATTGACCATTAAAATTGTACTTAGCGCGTTTGTATGGCGACATCCACCACATGTGGAGTGTTGCCATACAATCAAAGAAACCGTAGTCCACGAACGAGCTATGACAAATTGGTAAAATCCCAATAGTTATAAAATATTAGCTATCTTAATTTTAACTGTAGTTCTAGCAAAACTTGTTTAATTAATCTCTTAAATTGTCACTCGAAGATCTATTTAAGTCTTAGTTAATACAAATGCCAATAGATGGCGCTTAACCCTTCTGTCAATCGAATAACGATTTTTGTAAATAATTGTTAATGCCAACTGCCAAAGCAGAGATGGCAGGTTCATCAATATTATCATGGAATAGTTTACGAGTGTTATTAGATTAAATCTTAGCAGATAGAGACTTCTGCGGCGACATATATAATGCCAAAAAAATATTAGTTAAAATATTGCCTTTTAATTATTGTCAATTATGTTAATCTGTGATAAAAACTAGAATTGTTGTTAATTATTTTAACATTGATGATTATAAATAAAAAAAACTGAATAGTTATTAAATAAATTAAACCGTTAAATCATTTATTTAATTAAAATTTTCTTTTCACTGACTCTTAAACTAGACATGAAACGAGGTGCGGGCGACTGGGAACGTTGCGCTCTGTTCGTCTACACTGTGAACGAACAGAACGCATCTTTCCCAGTCGTCCGCAGTGTGGACGACGGGGTGTGGACGAACGGGAACAACCCTTCTTAAGGTAGTATGTATTTATTTTGTATGGATTACAGAATATCTATGACTGATTTAAACAAGATTTATAAGAAAAATAAGTTTTCTATGGAAATTTAAAATTTATCTTGTTTTCATTATTATCATTGTCCATACAAAATATTTTGGGAACATAGATATTCTGTAATCCAATCGAAATCAATACCCACTACCTTAAGAATATGTTTGATTTACAAATTATTTTGGTATTATGTTTGTATGAAGTACACACGGTCTGCCGTCCCCTTATCTCATGTTATAGTATTCTGGAGACTCAACAGCATAAATGTAACAGAAAAATAGCAAACATTTCTCAATATACCTGTGTTTTTCTATGCAGGAACTTGCTGCTGTTGCAAAATTGCAAGCAGAGGCAACGAAAATACACGCAGAAGCAATGATGGTATGTTTTTGCATAGATCTGAAATATCATGAAAATATATCCTCTGCCTAGCCCTTCAAACACTGTGACTGAACAGCATATGACAGAGAACCAACAAACATTTATTGATCTATTTGTTTTTCTCTTTACAGAAGTTTGCTGATGCTGCCAAGACACAAGCGCAAACACATATTACGCTGGCTAGCGCTCTTGAGAATTTTTTAACAAATAAAAATCTTTATATTGAAACATTTTTTATTTGTAAAAGTAAAATAATTAATTAAAACAGGTATTGATCAGTCGCCTTTGAATCCTTTCTGCAACTGCTCTACCAGTGCCAGTAACTAGAACAAAATATTGGGTAAAAAGAAAATATTGAAACAGGAATATTCAAGTTACATAATTACATTATTATTATGTAAGTACCTGTATTATCAAGATCAACATCATGAAATCCATCATCATTTGTTGATGTGGTAGCTTCTGGTACTTCCATCAACCTAAGTTTTATTCTCATGTTGTGGAGAACGGCACAAGCATTTATTATTAGTCCCGCACGATAGGGCTCATACATTAACTGACGTTGATGTGAGAGACACCGAAACACCGACTTCAACACTCTAAAGCATCGCTCTACTACATTCCTTGCAGAGCAGTGAGCATCTGTATAGCGACGCTCTGGAGTTCCAATTTGTCGATGTTTCAGTGGAGTCATCAGCCATGGCTCCAGTGGATATCCATCATCACCTAAAAAAATTAAAATTGAAAGAATACTAAGCAGTCTTATTTGCACCCTCTTCTGGACAAGCTTGGCACATAACTTACCAAGTAACCATGTACGGCGGTTCCCGCCATCAAAACAATGTTTCATGGCTGTGCGCACAGGACAGTTTGCCCATATATGTGCATCATGTCTTGCTCCTGGCCATCGAGCATTTACATTTAATATAATGAGGTCTGGGTCACACACCTAAAATCAAAATATACTACCTATATATACCTATCAATACACCTTTTTTCTTATGTAAATTCATGAAACAATAATGTTATGAAAGTAAACTTACGACTTGTACATTCAGTGAATGGCCCTCATGGTGACCACTCACATAAGCCTCTTCGTGAACCCTTGGTGCTAAAATTTTCATATGGCTGCAATCAATAGCCCCAATAGCGTCTGGAAATGGGTGTGGAGCGTGCCGGAACTTCTCCTTTGCCAATCGTCGCTCTTCTTGGCTTATTGGGAATTTAATGTGCTTCCGCAACAGCTTTTCGTTGATAGCCTCGGTTACAGCATGTATGCACCGGCTAACAGATTTTTGGCTCATGCTGCAACCCCACTGCAAGCCAATAGGCCACTGATAGCAGCCACTTGCATAGAATCGGAGTGCCGTCAGTATCTATGTGGAAGGAAATAAAATATAGAGTGGCAAATATTTTAATCGATTGGAATATTATAATATTGTCAGTGTATACAATAATAAGCAAATACACTCACTTGGCACTCCACAGAAAATCCGTAAGGTCGTTGTTTTTTCAGAGATGTTGATAACTCAGTTACGAGTTCATTAAACATTGCTTTGGTGATTCTGTATTGGTTAATAAACTCACTATCCTCTAAATTGAGTGGCTTTTCTATAGCACGCCGGTTTCGTCCGATTTTTCTTCGTGCTATCGTATCCCGTCTATGCTCGAGCACAACCAAATCCCACGCTAAATAAAATACTTATACATACTAGCAAAAATGGTTTGAGAAGCTTCCTATATTTGTGTAAAGAATATGTATCTTTTGAAACTTGTAATTTGAACTTTTGTTAATGTAAATATATGTTCCATCACAAATGACTATAGCATTGTATTCATTTCCAAACAGCCCATTGGGAATGGTTAAATTACGTTAAATCAATTCATCACGAGTAATATGATTAATGCCAAGATATCGTGATACAAAACCTTGGCATAAAATCTCCCGTACATGGTCCATTAAACGCTCTAACGTTCGACGAGGCACTTGTACCAATGTGGCAATTCTCATCTGAATCCCCCTGTTCTCATTTTTCCCTAATTACCTCTATGCAGTTCAGAGATACGCGGTATTTCTCCAATTAAAACATTATACTTTTCTTTTGAGAATCCTATCCAGTACTGAAATATTCAAGAGATGGAAGAGAATCCTTATCTTAAATATTTTCGGAGTCAAGCGTGGGACTAAATGCATTCACAAAGGAAAATACATACTGTATTTGATCTACGTTAAATTTAGAAATACTGTTTTCTGCATCATATAATGGCGCTTTTGCAGAATGACTCGTTCTCAAAATGTCGCTTTCTCACAATGTCTCTTTCGCAGAATGTCTCTTGTATCCCATGAATTATTTATCAAATGGTGACTGCACACACGAGCTAATTTTGGCAAATAATAATTATGACTATGCAGAACCGTGGCTCGTAACTTATCACAGATATTGTGAAATGTGGTGCTGCTGCAATTTGGAAAGACACAAGTGTGTGTAGAATTGGCTGCTCGTCTGTAAATAGTTAATTCTACTGCCTGAGTTCCCGTCGTACCGTTTGCACCATTGACCTGCACCATCAACGGTGCAGATGAGACATTAGTTTCGTTTGCACCATTAATATTAATACAACTTACTTCACCCTACTTTGCTTATCATCGTAAAATAAAAAACCAATATAAGGCCGTATTTTGCTTGTGTGCGAAATCATTTTTAAGTCCCGACGCAAAAACGACGGGATGTTAATAAGTTTGACGTGTCTGACCTGTCTGACCTGTGTGTCTGTGGCATCTTAGCAGCCGAACGGATGAACCGATTTTGATATTGTTTTGTTTGAAAGGTGAATTATTCAGGAGTGTTCTTAGCTATGTTTTATAAAAATCAGTCCAAGATGGCCGCCGCCACACAATTATTCAACAACTCCCTCAATATGGGTATCAAATAAGAGCCTTTCACCCGTAAGACGCGAGAAAGAACTTCGTTTAAAAAAAAATACCATAAAATATGACCCTCTATGGGGTTTTATAAATTTTTAATTTAATGTTACTTGTTATTAATATGAATAAACATCCAAAAACCAACAAAAATAATACATTTAAAAATAAATTCACAACTACTTCGAAGATATAAAAAACTAGCGGTCGCCCGCGGCTCCGCCCGCGTGGATGTCGGTTACCGCTGCAAAAAGCCTACCCAGGAAAGACACGGTCAGCAAAATGATTCACAGGTCAATTCACAGACACCGACAGTAACGTTGACGACGCAGTCATTATCCGCAGGCTGCACAGATTGTCTTTCTGTGTATGTTAAGTTGTTAATGATGAAAATATTTAAATGTAATTAATACTAAGTTTTCACTTCTGCCGGCAGTCCCGGAGCGCAACCCGTTGTTTAAGGATAGATAACTAAAGCGATTATTGTAGAGCTTCTCCATAAACAACATTTGACGTTAAATTATTTTCAGGTAACAAAATATACTGATGGTCGGGGGCCCCGACCCGTGATAGGGCAACGTAAAGTTGCCCATGCGTAAAACATTCTTTTCGTAAATCAATTCCTACTAATTTGAATGTTTGGCCCTGGGATTTGTTTATCGTTAGTGCGAAAGAAATTTTTACTGGAAATTGGAGCCTTTTGAAGGGTATAGGCAAATCAGTAGGGATCATGGGTATTCTTGGTATATGAGCTAATTCACCAGCTGCAGGGCCGGTGATAATCTTCGCTACTATTAAATTATCTTTTAGCTCCTTTATAAGAAGTCTCGTGCCATTACACATGTTGGGGGGGCTTAAATTTCTGAGAAGCATTATCGGTAACGACAGTTCATGAGGTGGTAGCCCAGCGGGGTTCAGAGAATTTAAAAATTCCTGGGGGTAGTGCACAGCGTCCTCGATGTTAGTGACGGTGTCTATGGATTTATAGCACTTGACTTCACCCGGTACTTTCTGCATAATTAAACTGTTTATTTCGTTGACTGTTTCATTCCTGGGAGAAACTATTGCTCACACAGCCAACGAAAATCATTTTGATGTAAGTTTTCGATGTCAGGATATATAGCATCTATCAGACTATCTAAATTATGGACTATTTGGCCTAGAGACTCATCCAAAGTAACCGCATAATCGGTGCCCAAATTTAAAGATGGAAAAATTCCTTCTCCAAGTTTCAGCAGCTGTTGTGGAAAATTGCTATGCGTATTTCCATGTAGATGAGCTCTCATATTGGTGCGCAAATTCAAATGTTGAACAGATGTCCAAAGGTGAGACGATTTTAAACATGCCTTCATAATATCTGCTCGCGTACCTCTGTTGACGACTGGAAGCGTTTGTCGGAAATCTCCAGCAAATACAAAAGTGATACCACCCATGACATTAGCAGAGCTTCGGAGGTCTTTTAAAGTACGGTCCACGGCCTCCACATGAGCTCTATGACTCATGGTGCATTCATCCCATATTACCAACGACGCGTCTTGCAGCAACTTACCAAGAGGCCCATTTTTCCGAATAGAGCACGTAGACCGTTGATCTAAAGATACGGATAGCGGGAGTTTAAACGTAGAGTGAGCAGTTTTTCCTTCGTTCAAGAGAGTTGCAGCAATTCCTGACGAAGCAACTGCAATCGCTATCTTCCCTGATTGCCGTATCTTAGCAAGTATCAAATTTGCGAGAAAAGTCTTTCCGGTGCCTCCTGGTGCGTCCAAAAAAATAATCTCCCCATGTTATTGTTCACGCTGTCCACAATAGTCTCATAAGCATGTCTTTGATCTGGTACTAATTTTGGCACATTGTCATTAACAAACGCTGTTAGATCATTTCTGTTATACTGTTGTACCATTGTGTCAATAGTATTATTCTGGGTACGAACGGGAGAAGGTAATCCAAAATCACTTACATTTTTGTCGTTTAATTCTAGAAGTTTGTTTTCTATTTCGATTAATCCTTCATTATAAATGACTTCAATGAAGGGTAAAGTGTTATCCTGATTTTGTTGTCTGATACGATGTCTAATATCTTCACAGAACTGATCTTTGAAAGTATCCCATAACTTCAATGGTTCCGATGGTTGACAAAATAAAAGTATGACTACGAACAACTCCCTTAGTTTTTTTGGACAATGTGATAACGAAGCTTCGCTTAAACTGTTACCCCAATGGTCATCGTTTTCAAGTAAACCTCGGTCACGGCAAGCTGCTTGATACGTCTCTTTGACAATACCGTTTACAGTTTTAAGGTATGCAAATGAGGTCGGACCGCGTACGTGGTGCAGTAGAATCCTAAGATAAAAACACTCTGATTGGGATGGATGTATCCCGTAGACTCTTCCTAAAGCGGTATCTTTTTTTATCCCCGGATGTTCAACTATATCTTCACCACGCCTCCTTCTAGTGAATTTACTACTAGGTTTTGGACCACTTGATGAGCTGTCCCTGGTGTAAAATACACCCTTTGACCGTTCTCTAGATGAACGGCCAAATGCACTACAGTAGGATGCCGGTCGTGAACGGGAAATTCAAATAAGCGCCAGACAGCTTCAGATGTGCTTATGTACCTGCCATTTAAATAGTTTTCAACCTCATCGTGTGGGTTTCTAAGGCTAAAAGTTGCCTGATCTGAACCTTTATTTATATACTTACATATATATTTAATGGCTTGGATAGAGTGGCAATACTCCACGTTTATATGAGCGTTAAAAGTCTTACATAGTAGCGGGGAGTATGGAACAATCCACCTATTATCTATCGTCACCATGTTGCCCCTGATTTGTAGCGTAGTGCTCCGACCGCCATTTCCTGTATCGCGCCTACGATAAACTGGATACCCATCCTCTCCGGTCTGGGTATCGTTCATGAAACGGCGAGGGTTTTTTTTGTGCAGACACCGTTCTTCATGCATGGTGCAGCTAAATTATGTTCTCCGCAGGGTCCATGTATCATATTTTTAGTTATAATGTCGTGTAGTACCGGATCAATTTGTTGATCGGGTAGCTCCGCAACTATGACACTGTCGATCTCATCTGGTTGTATTTTAGTTTCTAGCCAGAAAAGCAAATGACAATGAGGTAAACCGCGCTTTTGCCACTCCACACTTGCCATATAACATTTTACTTTACCGAATATCTGTTCTTTGACAAATAATTTGATGAATTTCTTCATCTTTAAATGAAATACACGTGAAATTATGTCATGACGGTCGAAAGACCGTTGTCCTGGTAGCAGCTCCGCTTTAATTTCAGGCCATTCGGGGTTACATGTAAAAGTGACAAATAAGTCAGGTCTACCATAATTTCGGACGTACGTCATCGCGTCCTGCGTTTTCTCGTGCATGAAACGCGGAGAACCCGTAAATGACGATGGCAATATGACATGTTGACCGATATTTGTTGGGTCAACATTTGCGTCATGATTTAAGGCATCTCTGAGATGAATGTAGTCATCAGCCCTCAGTCTTTGTTGATTCCGAGAAATATAATTTAATCTTTCCGATATCATTTTCGCCATCATGTCAACACAATATCGACTAAATAAGTCTCTGTAATAATGTAACGGATTAAAAGAGTTAGTTCTAAACATTAATCTAAATGCATAAAATTGCATGCACGAAACAATTTTATTACGCGCAGAACCCTGCTGAGGGATAGTCAAATAATAACCGTCTTCTCCTGTCGCAAACATTATAGGATTCTGTAGTGGATCATAGGACCGATGTAGCTCAGAAACTCTTTTGAGCTGTCCGTCTCTACCGTGTAAGACTATATCCCTGGGACCTTTGTCTTCATCGACCAAGAGAACGGCTACCTCGTTTACAGTAGGAGCATTATATCTGCCTCTGTGTGCTGTCTGTGGAGTGCGATCTGAATGAATAATTAACTTTAAATTATCTGAGGAGTTAAGTTCTAAGTTTTGTTTAAAACTTCGTATATACACGTTATGATTATTCAAAGCGGTCTGTAATTCACGAATTAAATCCATTTTTAAGGTTGGTGCGATGCTTGATCGCAACGATAACTGGTCTGCATCCGAAATAAAATATATTTGCAAGAACTGTGGGTTTTGGCCTGACGGTGGTAAAAGGCTACCAATGAGATGATACACCTGTCCTTCAATTTTAAAAGTGGGCATAAAATTTCCTTCCCTGATTTCTTTTGCGCCAAACGAAGTCATTTGAAAAAGACTATTGTATCTACGTATGTTTGTTAAAAAATGACCAGATAATGGATGGTTATTAGTTAAAAGATTTTTTATTGGTTGTGGTGGCTCCTGAAGGTTAGGAAGACAAATTTTACCTGAAGCACAGCACATACCATTAGGTTCGTCTGTCCATTTCTTGGCAGAGCAGTTAGAGCAGATCTTATTCATGACTCCGATTTGGACGGACGCTTGTTGTGCATAATCAACCTGCGGATCATATCTGAAACCCAGTCTGTTGCTGTTAGCTAAAATTCGATTGCGAACTGTGTTTGTGGACAACTGCTGTCTCTCTGCTTGAGCTCTAAGTCGCTGCAAACGCTCGACACTCGACTCTCTTTCGCGCAACTGAGAGGTCCTTATATTTGGTTCATGAAGACGTTGGGAACGCTCCAGCCTCGACTCTTGAGCGCGTAGCTCGGAGGTTCTCAGACTTTGTTCGGAAAGGCGTTGCGAACGCTCGACACTTGACTCTCGTTCGCGTAAGTCAGAGGTCCTTACATTTTGTTCATGAAGACGTTGGGAACGCTCCAGCCTCGACTCTCGTGCACGTAACTCAGAGGTTCTCAGATTTTGTTGTGCAAGGCGTTGCGAACGTTCGACACTCGACTCTCGTGCGGCGTACCTGAGAGTTTCTCTGATTTTGTTCAGCAAGGCGTTGTGAACGTTTAGGTGAAGATTCTCCCATACGACGTATTCTTGCTGCCCGTGCTTGAGAGCTATGTTTAGAAAGTTGAGACCTGGCTCTCTTAGACATTTTCAAATGTTTAAGAAAATGTTAATAGCGTGTAATAGTCTAGCTCTGAAAAGAACTGTTGTTTAGCCCTGAAAAGAACTGTTGGTTAGCCCTGAAAAGAACTGTTGGTTAGCCCTGAAAAGAACTTTTGTTTAGCTCTGAGAAGAACTTTTACGTAGGTGTAGTTTTAAGAACGAAATCTAAAAAAAATCGCACAAAAATTATTAGACTTCGCGCACGACCGCTGCGTAGGGAGCCGACCTCGCGACTGAGCCGCGCGGGTACCTTACTCATAGATCTAAACTCCCCTCCCGCACGCGCACCCCCGCCTTGGTGACGCCCACTTCGCAACGGGCCGTGCAGCAGAAATCGTAATATTTTAATTTCGCCATAACTTCAAAACCAAACGTCCAATTTTAATCATTCAAAGACCAAATATTATCTCCATAAACTGTTCTTAGTGATGAAATCATTTATTTTGATAAGGATTAATAGCATGAGTAAAATAAACGCGTTTAAATGTAGTCCAATAAAAATTCAAGATTTTTAAATAAAAAAATGGCGGCTGTGCCTCACTCGACATAGATGGGTATAGTGTGTCGCGGACTTTTTTGTAGATATTTATAAGATCTACAATTAATTACAACATTTTATGGTTCTATCTTTTATAGTTTAGGCAGCGTACGCAAAATAAGTAACTTTTCTGGTTGATTTTTTACACCTTGTGTCCGAAAAACCCAAATATCTTACGGAACCCTATTTTCTTTTCAAAATAAAATATAGCCTGTGTTACTCGTGGATAATGTAGCTTTCGAATGGTGAAAGAATTTTTAAAATCGGTCCAGTAGTTTTTGAGCCTATTCAGTACAAACAAACAAACATACAAACAAAGTTTTCCTCTTTATAATATTAGTGTAGAAAAATACTTCATTTCTGGAAACTACAAAAAAGGTCCCTCAGTCCACACACACACGTAACAGTATATTTTATATCTAGGAACTAAACGAAGCCATATTAAACCAGAGGTGGTTTTGTCAATGAAACCGAGGGTATATTAAGTCGGCGTTTAGCCTCGAGGTGCAAACTGCACTTTTCACTTCGAGAAAGTACAAAACCATTTGTTTCTTATTCCTCCAGTCCATAAAACAATCGCAAGTTTTAGGCAAATCTTTTTATCTATTATGCATTTTGCTCTTTGCTCGACCTCAAACTCTTCACTGTCACTGGAAATTCTTAATAACTTTATTTAAAACCGACACTCGACAAAAATTTAAAAATTTTTCGAGGTTAGTTTTTTCGTCAAAACCAGGCACAGATTAACAATTTAAAACACATGTCGCCACCTTCTTTGTGGATGTAACAAAAACTATCAATATTTTTGTAACGAAGAAATATGGTTCACACTTCACAGATAATAGTATATTTACTGGCTGTTTGAGTTTGTCTACGCACATGAAGGAAATTAAAAAACTAACTTTACTTCCTAGAGACTAAAGTGGTTACTTCAGTCCCGCTTTGTAGGGCTATATTGGCGTACTTTTAGAGCATGAGAAGTGAAAACCTATTTTAATGTTCCCTAAAATTAAAAATTAAACTTTATAACATGAACTCGGAGTTTACCTTAATTTTTCAAAAAATAGCGGCACATCAATGTCGCCATTTGTTAATTGGTTTTGTACATGCATTATATATTTGTTACATTTCTTGACATGTTTTGCCCTGTTGTTGTGTGGATATGTTGCAGGATGCCGCTTTTAATGCTGTTAACGCATTTAGCGTACAACACTAAAAGCGGCATCCTGCTTAAGCACAGCTAGGCATTTATTATCAGTTGCTGGTCTTCTTTTGAAACAGTTATTTATATAGCCATTCCACACGTTGTTTGCGCGATGCCTTTCACCAAAGCTAACTTCTACAACATCATTTTCTGCAACAATGTAATCCCATCCATCATCAATTTTTGAAATAGGCAGAAGAGGCAGGACCGTGCATAGAGATACAGTTTTATTAATTTTATTATGCTTCTTTAAATTAAACTTTTTGCTTTTCTCCACAATTGATTTTGGAAATGGAAATAACACCCATGATGCATTGCTAAAGGAAACACACTTCTTACGGCACCGATAAACGATTGTTCGTAGTCCGATATAAATTTTAAAGGGTTCCATTCTGGAATTTGCGACTTAATCATTTCCAACATTAGAGTATATGTTTCCTTTTTTTTATTTTCCAAAAGAACATAAGCAACCGGTACAACAAAGTTTTTATCTTCGGTACTTCCTAGGTCGCAAAAGATAACATATAACTGTTTGAATGGCTTAGGACACTTATTGAATGTACCGTCGCTAAAGAAAATTTTCCCGTTTTTAATCATTTATTTCGCGTTCGTGATGACAGTCAGCCAAGAGGAAATCTTTATGATCATTACCAATTTCGACTTCAGTTCCGACACTGTAAGCAGTCTTCTTAACTCCCAGTTTTTCTTTATCCGTCTATAAGCAACGGATTTATAACTTTCGTACTGTGGCAGTGTTTCAATTAGGTTTAGCCCCATATCTTTGAAAGTAGCCACAGTCTTTTTATAAATGGCAGGTACTGTTTCTGCTGAAGTTGTCGCTGTATCTATGCTCGAACTTATTAAATGGCATACGGCATTTTTATTTTCATCAGGCATACAGTTATTTGAATGCTCACGTTTCTTCACAAACTCCGACTCATCCTAAAAAATAAAATGTCTATCATAATTTCGGTAAAAATCAGCTTGTGAACTGTAAAAAAACCCCGCGACTTGTGCTTGACCCACGGGTTTCGCCCACTAGTCTATTTATGTTTTTTTGCCTTTGAAACCAATCATAAATGCTACGTACGTACCTCTGTAATGGTTATCGTTCCTGTGCATTTTGTTTTTTTTTTAATGTTTACATCTCCAAAAGCTATTTAAATTTTTGTACTGTGTGTGAAAATGGTACTGATACCCTTCGAACAATAAAAGTCTTCCTCGACTTTGTGCAACAAAAGTTAAATTATTTTCGCTCATTGTAATTTGTTCTAAAGCCCCAATTATACAATTATTGACATAAAATGACAGAATTAAAATAAAATAGTTACCTTGTCAATGTCAACACTTAACGACGGAATATCGAAGTATACCACCGCATTTTGATAGTATAATAGTGTCATATGAATGGTGCAGATGAGACCAAACCCAATCCTTGGTTTCTTTACGAAACTAATTTGTCTCATCTGCACCATTGATGGTGCAGGTCAATGGTGCAAACGGTACGACGGGCTTGAGTTGGCTCAGGTTGGGTTGATCTTGATGGCTGGCTCAGATTTTCTTCTGGTTCCACATTGTCAGTGGTGTCCAGTTGATGTCTGCTTTCATCTTGACGATTCATACGTAGAACCTCTCTTTTTGTGCGTAACCAGCACGCATGGCAAACACGATCTAAAGATGATCTCTAAAAATGAAAAAGATAAATTGGGATTTAACTTGCTGCCTTATCACACAACACGCACGCTTGACACGTAATCAATCTTTTAGCACCTAAATTGCAAAACTAAACAAACCTCTCGCGGTCCTACTTTGCTCTTTATTATATTAATTATAGATTGCTGCATCTCAGTAGGATTTTGTCTTATTATTATGTCACTCTGTCTTTGAGGTGTTGAACAGTCACATAAAAGGCACACACATTTCTATGCCCCCTCGTACTTGGTCTAGCTTCTTCAGTGCTAGAAAATTATTAACTATTAACATTAAAAAATTAAAATATTAATAAAAATAACCTGACAATAGATAGGCATTGCATTGTCTTATTTTCTTTTACGTGGTGTCTTGTCCACTGCGGCATTGGCTTTTTCTTTTACGTGTTTAGTATTGACTCGTTGTTCGTTCAGTTTTCTAATCGCTTCATATAATCCAAGTTTTTTATCGTCAAACAACGTATTTCAACGACGATGCCATGCCTCATAGTACCGCCCTAAAAGGGATTTCGGGATTGGCAGAAACGCGGCAGATTAATATACGGGGAGGATACCTTGTACCCTGATAAGAATCTAAGTACCTCTGCCCTATATGAGCCCCATATGTATGTTTGCGCGCCTAGCGATCAGACACAATGATAGTATACGAACAAATTATCTAAAACTCCAGAAATCGCAAATCATTAAAGCATATCAGTTTAAGGGAAAAACAGGTTAAGGGATTATTTAAAAAAAATATATATATCCGACGATGTCCCCAAGTGTGCCCGAAATCATGGCGAGCCCGACTGCACGAGTGACGTAATCGCTGTCCGCCCGTCCACGCATCTATCTACTTACAGCATTCTCATAACATTACCTGATAAATGCAACTTTTCCTGACAAAATACCTACCTTACGTGTTGCGTGACGAGTCTAAATGTAACTTTGATGTGACAACAAAGAAAATGAAAAGTAATCCAAACTACTGAGTAGGTATTTTGGCGTATTTAAAGAGTTAATTACAATTTTATGTACGTACTACTAAAAATCACCGATTAAATTTACGTAGAGGTAATTGGGTCGTCTAAGACAGATTAGATATCTACTAACTTGGTACTGTTCAAAATTCACACATTTTTGGTTGTTGAGCACTCGAGAATCTGATTTCGGCATACATCCTACGAGCCTCGTACAGGTTATTTATCACCCGCGATGGCGTAAAGCCGTATCATTTCAGTCCACTGTTCACTTGTTTAAGACATAGCACTAAATTTACGCGCGGTCGTTGACCGCCGGGTCAGCTGTTTCCGAGTGCGTTAGGGTGAAATGATCTTGAAGAAAATAGTGGAAAAGATTGCGTTTTTTCATTGGTTTTAGGTTCTACTAATGAAACCAAACCCCTGGTTTCAAGGATAACGGTGTGCACACTAACACCTTGTATGTAATTATAATAAAACGAAACGTAAAACTAGTACCAAAATATATACAGCAATGACACTTAGTACTCCTCCGCATCGCTGTCATCGGGAAACGTGCCCAGAAGACTGGCAGCATAGCCACGTTGAATGGCAATACCAATTCTTTCGCCAAAGAAAGAGCCAGCCCTCTGGTCACGCGAAGTGTCGATAAGTCGGCGGGAGAGTTCCTTAAAAAGGAGACGCGCACTGGGACCCCATGACCCAAGCGTTTCGACCCCAAACGACGCAAATACTGTAACCTTATTGAGGTTACAGTATTGCGTCCTTTGACGATCTTAGCAGCTGCAGCAGCAGCGCCTGCAGCAGCAGCGCCTGCACAGCCCGCCGTGCTTGCAACGTGGTAAGGCGCAAGAATGTCGACACAAGTTGCGTCCCACACCAAAGGCCTGCCAACGCTCCAAGGCATGCCGTCCGGTCTCTTGCCATCGTCTCGCACCAAGCCGTTTGTTTCAGTACGCCGGCGCTGGCAAGAGCCCGACGAATACTGTCGTTGATGCTGGTGCGCCGTGCAATGCTACCTGCGCTCCTGTAGCAGGACAGGCCATGGTGTCCGAGGCTGTTGACAGCTACACCGCAGTGACAACGATGCGGAGTAACACAAGGTGCGCCTAAGCGTAGACTGGTACCGACCCGGAACGATGCGTCATCCATCATAGTGCCAACGGTGAATGACGGAAGTGCCTGAAACCATAAGCCTGACTCCCATTCCCCCACAGCCAGCAGACGGGCACGCTCCACAGTATTGATTGACGTACGAAAAAGGGTATTTCCCACTGACTCTGAGAGGACAGGTTGCCGGGCAAATAAAGTTTTTTTTTTCGGTAATTTTAATTTTTAGTGGCAAAGAGTTAAATTTAGAAGTGATAGTGTCAGTGGTTTCTGGAAGGTAAATTTCGCACTTCGAAAGGTTACGGTCTAGGCCAATGTAACTAAATTTATCTTTAAGAATGTTAAATCTTTTAAAAGACTGTGTCACAATCACCTCCCAGGGTTCCATCATCTAGGTATCATACGTTGAATTTAGCTTTCGAATAATTGGATTAATTGCTAGACTAAAAATTACTGGCCCAAGAGGGTTACCCTGTTGGCATCCAACGGATGATTCCAAAAAATTGTCCTTAAAGAGTAATTTTGAGGGGTTCATTGGTAAAGATATCTGTAAATTTTGTTTACGGAATTAAAGGCAGTTTTAATGTCAACCTTAAGGATGACCTCACCCTTAGCACCATGCAGGTAAGTGGACAGAGCGTCTACCGCAGCCTCATAGCCCTCTTTGGACACGAATCCAAGCTGTAGGGGCTGGAATTTTCTGGCCAGTGTTTCTCTGTAAGTTACGACAGTAAGTTGACCCTACGGCAATGGGACGAAGCCCGCCATCCTTCTTACGTAGGGCACAAAGTTTGGCCCCGTAAAGAATATCGCTGACGGCATCGTTCACATTGCCGGAGAGCATGAGATTGATGAGGGCCGTCAGCTCCTTCAAAAAGGACTCACCAGCTTCCCCGGCGCTTGTACAAATAAGGTTCTTCAAATGTTGAGGAGTCAGGCCGTCCAGGCCGCCAGCGGAGCCACTCCGGAAGGAACAGACGGCCGCACATACATGCTGAGCTATAATTTGGAGTGTGTTAGTTTCCGGAATGGGGGGTCAGGGAAGGTGAGGTCATCAGCCGGGGCGAGATGTTTGCTCTCCAGAGCTGCAAGAGTCTCTGGAGAGTACGGTGCAACCACATCGCTGCTAAAGATGATTCTAGCTACACCAGTGATATTACCCTCGCCTAATTTAGATTCTACATGATTTTGGCTCAAAACTTTGGGGCCGAATTGTTACAGTTGTCTTTATTTTAAGTTGTTTAGGTTTTCTTATTTACCAAATCTTTTTGCACATGTAGGAAAGGTAAGTAATTGCCCCCAAGCGTTTTGAGAGTTCTCTCGGGCAGCGAGGCGGACACAACGGGCTAAGCTTGATGCTACAGAAGGTCGCGCGCCTCGACGAACTCTCTTTAAAACAGGAGTTGAAGCTTTTCATTTTGAAAGATATTTCTAAAAGGGTTGAATGGGTGGATTAGGTGTAAGGGGAAAAGGTATTGTGGGGCATGAAGAAGGTACATTGAGGGACTTATGTTTTCTCCCAAAATGTATCTTCAAGCCTCTTTCACCCTTAAAAAAGCGTGCTTGGGAACAGTTTAGGCATCTTAGTAGGACATCCAGCGATGTGGTAGGTTGACTGACACTTCGTTCGGCGTCACAACAGTCATTGTTAGACATTGAAAACACAATTTTTTTTATAAAATTTACGTAATAACTTAGCACATACTCGTACAACATAAAATCATTAAAAAACCAAACAAAACCACAAGTAAAAAGTCAAGCACGCGCGCGGCCTGGGGCGCCGCCGCGCCGCCGGTCGCGCCGATCACGCTGGTATTTCGCTTAAGCCTTTCCCGTATATACAGGGTGTCCCAAAACTAAACGATAATCTGAGACCGGATGAAAGGCCAAGTTATAACAGTTCTGGGAAAAAAAATCCATATCACTCAGTTAAGCGATAATAGACATTTAAAAAAAAAAGTTTAAATTCAACACCCTTGGTCGCATTTTCAAGTCCTGTGATCACCAATGTCACAATTTCGCTCTGATTTTTTTTTAATTTCGTGATCTTCATTAACGATGCTATTCGTAATCGTAACTACAAATTAATGCTAAAAACATTGTTAATTTAATCAAATAAGTTAAGTTTTAGTGAGTCATGGTTCACTAAAATATTGTTAGTTAACTTTGACACATCATTTTGAAAAAAAAAAAATGTACTACACTACCCTTGGCAAGTTATTTCAAAAGATGGCGCATTTAATCAAGATTTCAAAATGGTGCAACACTTGCCAGTTTTCTTCCCATTGAAAATTTTATTTCTTAATTTTTTCAAATTGAGCTCATTTTGAACAACTCAACATTAGGAATTTTTGTTACTAAAATTTTTTATTTTTTGTATCTAGTCTGAAATAAAATTATTATTTCAAGTAAAGAGGTAATTGAGTCAGTTAATAACCGATTTTTATTGTAAAAAACATAATAATTAATAATTAAAAAAACAATGAACGAACCATCATAAAACTTTTTATTTAATTATTCTCCTTATACTAAAGTAAATGTTTGAATTGTTTTCCTCCGGCACGAATACAGGCTCTGCAACGCCTTACAAAAGTTCCAGGGTGTATGACATAAATTCTAAATAATTTATCTTGCTGTTTAAGGTTTCCATAATATTTTCTGTTATTTTGCTGGGATCCTCAAAAACTTCCATCCGAAAATATTATTTTAAAGCATCATGTTGGTCAAGGGTTCTGTAAACACAGGCTTTAAGAGAAAGCCATCGAGTATTCGATGGGCTCAAAATTTTTGTAATTTTATTTGTCGAGCTCCTACAGAAATGTGCAGCAATATCCACCATACCATCTTGGTAGCTTTAGACAAGCTTTTGAGGCCACAAGATGGATGAGATGGCAGCTGCATTTTATGCAAGTTATGCCTGGTACCTTTTCTTTTAGGTGCGAAAAAACAGAGTTGTGCTCACCAACCATGCTGTTTGTGGTATCAGATGCGAATCCAATGAAGTTTTTAGGTGGAATAGAGCGAATTTCCAGCCAGTTCAGTATTCCTGCACTTAAATCTTCTACTTGACCCGAATCAGTCTCAAACATATCGAGGAATTTGGTATTTACGCTTTCTATTTGCGGATTATAAAATATTATTGATTGTTTGTTCACTGTGTTATCAGTGGTCTCATCCATGAAGAGACAGAAAAAAAATCCGGGATCTTTTATTATTTTAACTAAATCGGCAGCGCTTGCCGACGCTATTAATTTTGTTATAATGTTGGTGGCTTTGGTGCGACCTAAAGTCTCTTGTTGAGAACAGTGTGAAGGTCTCGAAGGTGGTGATGAGAAATAAGTGGACTGTATTATTTGCTGGTACAAACTGAATTTATTACAGGAATAATCGATATATAAACAATGCGGTGGCCCGTGGAGAAGTGTTCTGTTGACCGCGTCCCCCGCGCTGCGCTCCGCACCTCCTGGTTCAGCGGCACGGAGGCGCAGCCTGCGGCACCCGAAGATGTCGAGGTTCGATTCTCGACAAGTTCCCGCCCACGTTGAGATGAGTGTTGAGGAAGTTAAATGTCTTGAGCTAGAAGAGGGCAAATGATATTGTATGCTCTTCGAATGTTGCCTTTCCTCGTCTTTTCTTCAGTAACACGATTGATCCCGTCGACACCAGGGTAAAAGGACTAAGTCGTTAAGCTTAAGCTTATTGTTGGAGGACGTCAACCACTAGGTTCTCTGCTGCAGAGTTGAGATATATTCGTCTCGAAATCGGGCCCCGAAATGTTGCCGTATATATTCGATTATCTTATAGCGCTCCGTACAGGTAATATCCTTTTCTAAAATTTGTGGATGTGGAATTGACGTGAGTGGTCGTCAATCAAGAAATGGGAAGGGGTGAGTGCGGTGAAGTCGATGGGATCAGTAGACAGGATAATAAGTGGGCGAGAGTTTAAAAGAGCCTCAATTCGAGCCAAACATGTGGCCATCTCTTCATACGTAAAATGAACTGCTTGTAACAAACGTCTAAGGTGATGTTTAGTCGAGCGGACAGCTGCCTCTGCCATTCCATTAAAGTGCGTAAGTGTGTGGACTATATGGAGGGGTAAAGGAGATAGCCAGTATTGGGCTAAAGTATGTACAGAAACGATACGTATATGTCACCGTAAAATTGTCAAATACGTTATATTGTAATATCTCTAGCGATATTGTAAAGTCTCGAATTATTGTCAAATGAACATACTGCTTACAACAAAACGCATAATTTTTCGTGAAATGCTTGCGATGGTAGTCAACTTACGCGGTGTGGAGGGAAGGAGGGGTCCCCCTTGCCCAGTGGCACAACTCTCATGAAAAGATATGCACCATTCCTGAGAAATACCGATTAATATAACATAACCTTAAAACACTTTATATTCCCGCTCAAAAGCGTAGCCGACGGAGCCCCGCTTCGCGGAGCCCCTATTTCCGAGTGCAGGGTTTAAAGGAACCTAACTAACCTAACGGGGGGGTGCCCCAAGTCCCGGTTATGGGGGCAGAGATACTTCCGTATGTTCAGTTGACAATAATTCGAGAAATTACAATATCGCGAGAAAAATCACGTTATATTATAATATAACGTGTTTGACAATTTTACGGTGACGTATACAACGTTATTTTTTAGTCGTTTTAATCCCTCTAAGTGCGGATAGTACTCATGAAAATGAACAACTTTTACTATGGGACCGACTATGAAATCTCGAAAAAAAAAACAGCTGCTTCATACATTATTGGAAGCGTAACTCGAAAAAATGTATGCAGCAGCTGTTTTTTTTTCGAGATTTCATAGTCGGTCCCATAGTAAAAATTGTTTGAATGGATATGTCAATAAGCATATTTGCCTCATCTGGAGTGAAGACCAGCCAGAAGCATTGCACCACTGCATCCCGAAAAATGTACTGTTTGGTGTGGATTATGGGCCGGTGGCATCATCGGGCCGTACTTTTTCAGAGACGACAATGGCCGAAACGTTACTGTGAATGGCGAGCGTTACCGTGTGATGATTGGCGTTTTTTTTTTGCCAAAATGGAAGAATTGGACATGCCTGACATGTTTTTTCAACATGCCACATGCCACACGGCAGGACGGACGGTAGCAAATTATCCGAAGAATATTTTTGAGATTGCATAACATAAAAAGGAAACACAAACATGAGTAACTTTAACCCACGGTCCTCAACAACGCGGAAAGGCGGGAAATCCATAACAAACAAGTTCATTATGTGATTGTCGATTTCTGACTTGCACCTACTTGCATTTTTGACAACGACATGCCAGTACATGTCGCGGTGTTGATACGTCCTGATCCTGATGAAACAATTTCTAATCCCGTGCTTGCCACAGTTGTACTGGTTGTGGTTGAAGTTGAAGCAGTGGTACAAATAGGAACCGTTGTCTCTTGCATATTTACTTCTCCTCGCGCCTCCGGTAAAATCAATATTACTTGTTTAGTAGGTAGCTAGTTACTTTTAATAAAACCGAAACGTATAAACTACTGTACTGTACTGTACTTAAAATATTTACTTTAAAACAATACGAAACACTAGTTACACTTAATAACACTAGTAGGTACTATACAAAATGAATATACTTTATGATCATCTTTAAATCAATTAGACTAGCATTAAAATACGGAAACCAGCTAAACGAACGGATGAAATTTGTGTCACTGGTCACGTACGCATGATGCACTTGCACTGCCAAAAGTTAGGTCAAGGTTCATTGTAGAATTACTCTTTAAAATAAATCAAACGAGAAATTTTTTTTGTCATATTACCGAAAAATAGGTTAAAATTAAAACTGGGTATACAAACCAGAGCGTTATTATATTAATAAACTAGCTGTTGCCCGTGACTTCGTCCGCGTAAACCACCCTTGTCACCTAGGGGTATAAAAGTAGCCTTCGACTTGTTCTCTGCCCTACCAAATATACACATCTCTTTAATTAAAATCGGTGAAGTCGTTTTGAAGGACTTCGATAACAAACAATGTGACACGAAATTTTTATATATTAGATAGTTTTGTCCGCGGCTTCGTTTGCGTTACATTCGGGGTAATTTTAATGAAAAAATGAGGGAATTTCACTTCGCTAAACAAAGATTTAGTAAAATAGATTCAGCTGAATTTTAAAGATAAAAGTACATATCCAGACGTTGCTCATAAATAAGTTGGTTTCAAAGCAGAACAGAGAAAGAAATATAATGTAAAATCGTAAATTATTGTCTAGGATGGAAATACTATGGCCGGTAATATATACATAACGATGTGATACGTAGCTACGAAAACAAACAAAAATTAAAGAAAAATTAGATTAGTGTTAAGTGAAAACCATGAAAACGACGGATAATCCAAAAAAAAATCTTGAACGCCATTTGGATTTTCATTTTGACCTCACTTTCGTAATCACAGCTACCCCGAAAACCATGAAAATGTCGCCCATGACGGTAAAGCCAAAAAAATGCGCACCTTCATGTAATAACAGACGTGATGTTATGTTTACTGTTGTGATGAATGGAGGGGGAGAGAAAGACCTAAAAAAAGATGGATGGATTGTGATATGAAAGAAAGAAGATTAAATGGTAGCATGCCAGTTAACAGATTATAATTGAAGAAGAAATCGTGTTGCGCAGACCCCAAGTAAAGCTGTCGCGGTGAGGCAACTATCAGTCCCACCAATTCCGAAGCTCGTTTAAGTTGCACTTTAGAACTGTTAGAGAATCCGATCAGAAATAAACTTGATTTGATATTCGTCTGTGAGCTTCAGTGACGTACGATCAGGTCAGCCTGGAGCTCCAATCTTGGATTTGAAACGGGTTTCAGGGGCGCCAGCCTACCCTTTCCCCCGATCAGGGATAAGCTTACGTTGTCAGCGTCGTCTGTGAAGCGCCAGTAGGCCATGCAGGCGTACGCGCGTTCACTAGCGTCGGCAAATCATGAAGTTGGGCATTCTTAATGCGCCCGGTGTCGCGAAAGTAGCAAATGTGAATTTCGAGAAATCAACTTTTCCAGTCTTCAATCAGATCAACCGGCAGTGTATGATCACAGTCGATGCCCAACTTCCAGGTTTTCTGGAATAGTGCGCGGCCTTTCATGGTAACGGGAGTTAAAAACTAAAGGATCGTAGATAGACATCAGTAGAGACAAGGCTGAACGTTTCGTATACTTAGTAGGGGCATTTGGAAGATTCTTGACGAAATGAAGATTGTCCTCGCTTATGTTCCACGTAAGACCTAATACCCGAATTTGTGAAAGAGACGTCGGACCTAAGCTCACCTCAGTAGTAGCGTCTGTTGCATATAAGTCTGCAGAGATTAGCGCTAGGGCTTTCTTGCAATTCAAAACCTAAGAACGCATCTCGAAGCAGGCCGCTTTATGTATGGACCATATTTCAAATGCTCGCTGAGCAGCCTCGCTGATGCTGTCAAAACTCCCTAAGAAGTCGTCCATGTAATGGTCCTCGTCGATAGACCGCACAGACATTATGCCCCTCAAATAAAAGCCTTGGTACGATACTTTTGAAAAAATCACATTCGGACATAACGTACACTGTGTTTCTTTCTTGAATTTGCATTCTGTACTGCATCGACAAAGTCGTTGAAATCGTAGACTTTTTTTTCTTTAAAACATTTCCACCTGACGGTGAAAATTCAGGGTTAAATGATCGGTTGTCACAAAAGAGGGGGTTCGAAATATTGGACTTTATTTTGAGCCGCGCAGTTATCAGCCCATAAAATAACATGTTTTGCGTCTCTTTTGTGCAACAGAAAACTTCTAAAAGCAGATATCTTCCTGATTTCTGCAGAATCAGAATCTTTATTTGTTAAACATAGGTATTAATTAACATAAAGGTGTTAGGTTAAACATATTTGAGCGCTATGATTTGCCGCGAAGGCATACAAATTTTAAATAAAATGTAATTATAAAAACTAAAATGAAGTACTTAAAAACCAATAGTAACAAAACAATAAAACAAAACGAAGCATAAACTAAAAAAAGTTAAAATTACCATTTATAAAATCTGGAACAGTATAATAACATTTTTCTATTAATAGAGAGGAGAGAGCTTTCTTAAATTTTGATAGGGACAATGTTCTTATACTATCGGGTATTTTATTGTAAATTTTTGAAGCCATTCCAAAAAAACTCTTTTTCATCAAAGCGGTTCTGCATTTCATGTCGCACAATTTATTTATGTATTGAGAACGCATTGGAGTTTTTTTTTACATCTGAAACTTTTGTAAAAAGATGTAAATTAACTTTAACAAACAAAGCAGTTTCAAAGATGTACATAGCTGGCAAAGTAAGTAATTTTAATGATTTAAAAATGTGGTGCACAAGATTCGGTAATTTTAAGCCACACATGGATCGAATACATCGCTTTTGCGCTTTAAAAACTGTCTCTCTTTCAGTAGATTGCCCCCAAAAAATAACACCAAACCTGAGAACTGATGCAACCAATCCGTGACATATCACGGATTGGTTGCATCAGTTCTCAGGTTTGGCAGCATCAGGTTTGAATAGCATACTATTAAGAGTGTTTCGTTCCATAGAACAGCAAAAGACACTTTATCTTCTTTGGTTTTTCCACGAGGTACAAAAGTATTATACGAAGACAAAAAATTGTGTGACTGTTCCTAAATTACCCTATTCTGATACAATTTTCGCTTTTCCTAAATCATGCTATTCATTAGTATTTATGATCAGCTTCCCCTTAGGGGAAGGAGCAGTGCCCCACCTCCGCGCAAGCTCTGTAGGTTTCATCCTTTGACTGGATGGCCTTCCACTGACTGGATGGACTGAATTCCAAATGAGGGGTTTGTCTTGGCCCTGTCCCGTCCTTAGAGGCTAAGGGACAGGGCTGGGATGGGACACAAGGTGAAGTTAGTATTGGAATTCACTGTTAGATATACAGGGTTATTTGTAAAACACCAACAACCTCGCAGGAGTAGATTACTAACATCATAAACAACATCATTTGTTCTGCGACTTTTGGGAAAACAGGCAAAAAAATCGACTTCTCATGCAAAACTCCATCAGCTGTTCGGACATTATGTATGGAGATTTGATTTTTTTTTGTCTGTTTTCGGAAAAGTCGTAGTACAAATAATGTTGTTGTTTAAGATGTCAGTAATCTAACCCACCCTGTATACATGAATAATATCAAATCTTATGAGGCAAAACGCCAATAAAGTATGAAGCTAATAAAACAAAAGGACGCAATATAAATATGATACGATATAATGCTAGAAGTTTGGTAAGGAATCGTTACGCTTGTGCTTAAGAACCTATTAATTAGTTCTTTACGTTATTTTATTAGATTCCAAAAGTAGATGCCGCTTGCAAACGCAAACGGGCTCATGTACAAGTACATGGATTCGTTTGACAACGTTTGCCCGGCGTACGTGTACTGTTAGATCTAAGCGCATTGTCCTACTAAGGGCACTGCTACGAACTCCAACAGCACACGTTCCCTAAGCGCTTTCTACATGTCTTTTCCAATCTTAAGTCTTGGGTTGTGAGGCCAATGCTATTGAAGAAGACAGGTTTTCATTATCTTTACTTACACGCGTACTCTCGTTGATAAACACCCTTACGTCCGTCTACCCCATTTATTAGATCAATTTGCACAAGCGCATCGTAGACTATTACTCACTACTCTCAATACTCACTGTAGCAGAACATATTGCAATGTTACTGTTAAGCGCCGAAATGGTCATATGTTTCGTCATTTCTCGTTCCTCTAATATTCCCCATGTCGAGTTTGCGTGTCTCGCTAAATAGTTTTGATTCAGAAATACGGCCTACAAGAACGGCCTGAGTTTGATTTTAACGAGACACAGTCCCTAGCTTTCCTTAGAACGAAGCTATCACTTCAGTTTGTGGTACTTTGTGATGCCTACCCCTCTCCCTGGAACGTACGTCACCAGCTTCAAAGCAATTTTCTGAGCTAGATTTTTGGAAGCAGTATTCATCTGCAGCGTTTGATTGATTTGTAACTCAAGTACGAGTTAATGTAATAATACTTAAAAGTTTAATTAGGTGAGTCCTTCTATGAATATTATGGTGCTGACTTCATCACTTAACAATATTCTTTGTTCTAATCAAAATGCGAATATTACGATTTGGCCTCCCATTTGTGAAGAGTCAGGTAAAAGTCAATATTCGTCATTAGTCGATTGTATATGGGTACAATGTACATGTATGAAGATTGTAGAACGTAAGCGGTAGGCTTGCTTCGTCTCCGTAGATCAAACGCAGCTTATGAATATTTGCTCAAGTACGGGTTAGGAAATAGACAATAACACATGAGATAATAATATACATTATGATGACATGAAGCAATCGCTCCGTCATGCTGCAATAAGAGATTACTGTCAGCCCTTTCGCGCTACCGTCCAACTGTAATTTAAGCGAGGATTTAATTATACACTTACCACGTGTTCTTTAAAGATGGTCAGTCTTCAACTAACTTACTGAATACTGTAGTTTCGCCTTCGCCGCCGCCTGGCTCCTTTCACGTAACAACACTCACTTTTATTAGACTTAATATGTATTACCGTAAACCGGGGTCACTTTGATCAAAATTGAACTTTGAAGGTCAATGTCTTTTAAATGTGTGGGTGTAAAAAAATATAAAAAAAAAATCTTAAAATTGGTTTTTTTATTACTCTCGATTACTGTAATACTACATGAAAAATGTAACTTTGTTTTGAGAAAAATAAATAAAAACTATCTGATCAAAGTTAAACGTAGGATGGGGTTACTTTGATACCCCATATTTTATTTCGTAGTTACAAAGTAACCCCAATTACAATGCCAATACAATTTAAAAAATTAAAATCTGCCAACGGGATCAATAATTATTGACATTTTAGTAATATGGGGTAACTTTGATCTATTAAAAGCCATTAAATTATAAATATTTCTTTATTAAAAATGGTTCTAACAAAATTTCAGCTTACAGAGTGTTTTACAGCGACATAATCAGTCCTTCCTATTTATTAATTTTAAATTCTTTTAATTAAAACTAAACACGAACTTAAAATTTTTTAGGCTTCAAAAAATCAACAATATAGAACCTGTAAAATTGTTTCTTACTGTTTTCATATCTATGTATCTATGGACCTAAAAAAAAAGGCGGACGCCGTCTTCTTTAACAATAACTGAAGCACCCATAGTAAGTCAGTGCACTAATGCTGACAGGTGCGCACGCAGACATTCACACCATAGTAAGTCTGCCGTCGGCCATTACGTTTTGAACGATGCTACGTGTGCCCGCTTGTTATTTTGCGTAATAAAAATTAAAGTATGCCCTCGTGTGTTGTGAAAAGTTGTCGAAACCATAGAGGTTCAATTAAAAAAAGCCAGGGGATCACTTTTCATAGGTAAGCATGTAATTTTAAACCTTATTTCTCGATTTTACATTAATAAATTTAATAAGTCTCGAAATCAATCAGTGTTGCAACCATTTCAAGTTTTAAATTGCTTTAAAAGTGGGAGATTTATATTTATATGTTAATATTTATTGTGTTCTTCTGTATTTTATAGATTTCCCTCAGCAAATGATGCATGGAAAAATGATTGGATAAAAATAATAAGAGAGTGTAGAAATGAGTGTAGAAAGAAAATAATTGGAAGCCATCTAAATCTAGTGTAATGTGTAGTATGCATTTTGAGAAGAATTGTTTATACACAACTAAAGGGGGACTTTTTCGCGTTGTTGCTTACGCCATACCAACAAAGGTAATTTAATTAATTTAAAGTCCTCTTCTTATAACTTAACATTGTAATTTTAATTTATAACAGTTTAACAAAAGTTGAACTTTTTTTTTAGTTTTTGTTTGATACGTAATAAGTAATTACTTCCAGTGTTTCTGACGAGGTGTGTTTTTGTAGTTTTTACATGAATGTAACATTATCTTTGTTCTATGTCTATCTAAGAAAAAACATCATGTTAGTAGACCTAGAGTCTAATAACCTGATGTTTTTATTTATTTTAGAGTTCACTAGCAATTGAAGCTGTAGCCTCAGGTTCCCGGCAGCAAAAATTGGAACATCCTTTTTTACAAAATTTAACGACGCCTTTGACACAAGTGAGTAGCCTAACCTACCTACTGAAAATCTCATGATATTTTATACCTGGTTACGGAAATAATATTCATTTTCTTTTAGAGTTCATCTGCAGTTGAAGAAATTTCTGTACAAGAATCGACATTGCAACAGCCATGCTTATTATACTCAAATTTGTCCTTGCAAAATGTAAGTATTTACCCACAGAAAAAAAAGTTTTTCGAGTTTATTATTAAAAATGCAAATACTAACATTATTACGAAAATGTAATATGTTTGTTAATTTTTTTAGGAGTCACCTGAAACTGTAATACCTGGAGTTGAATTGGAACAACCATTGTCAATACTATTTAGTCCCCGTAAACGACGTATGAAGAAAGACCTGATAAAAATGCGCACCTTGATGCAAAATCAAAAAAAGAAAGTAAAAGTTTTAAATGAAAAAGTTTGACGTCTCCAAGATAAAAACAAAACTTTGAAAGGTATTTCAAAAACTCAAAAAGGTCAAAATCAACATAATTTTCTTCTTTAAGAGTTTTTGAAATACCTTTCAAAGTTTTGTTTTTATCTTGGAGACGTCAAACTTTTTGATTTAAAACTTTTATTTTCTTTTTAACAAATTAAATGAAGACATTGTCGCTGCTAGCATTTTCAATAATTACAATAAAAAAAAACTAAAGAAAAAAGTTAAATACTCACCGTCTATGAAAAAATTTTGCTTGACCCTCAATTATTATTCTCCAAAAGCTTACGATTACGTTAGGCAAACTTTTAATACCTGCCTTCCTCATCGCAAGACACTGGTCAAGTGGTACGGACATTTTAATGCAGAACCAGGTTTTACTGAAGAATCTTTTCAGGCATTAAAAGCAAAAGCTCAAGTAAGTGAGCATCGGCCTTTGTGCACTTTACTCTTTGACGAAGTTGCTATTAGAGCACAAAAAATTTGGGACGGTAAAAAATATATAGGCCTAGAAGATATGGGTTCAGGAGTTGAAGAAGGTGCGCCTTTGGCAAGCCAAGCATTAGCTTTTTTACTCGTTGGGATTAACCACCGCTTCAAACTACCATTGGGATATTTTTTGAGTAGTTCATTAAGAGGTGAACAGAAAGCTAATTTAATAAAATTATGTCTTATCAAATGTGTTGAAGCTGACATTGATGTTGTTGCATTGACATGCGATGGTCATCAAACCAATTTCAATGCATTGGAGTTGCTTGGTTGCAATTTCAAACCTGAGTCGTTAAAAACAACGTTTACTCATCCTGCCAATGGTACTAAGGTTGCATTTTTTCTGGATCCTAGTCATGTGATGAAATTATTAAGAAACCATTTAGAATCAAAAAGAGAGTTCATGGATAAGAATGAACAAAAAATGGAACTACATTGAGGAACTCAATAACTTACAAGAGAAAGAAGGTTTACACTTGGCCAATAAATTAACAAGGAAACATGTTAATTTTAAAAATAATGTAATGAAGGTAAAACTTGCCACTCAGGTGTATAGTGAAAGCGTAGCAGTTGCTATAAAAGCGTGCAGAGAAGACCTAAATCTAGAAATATTTAAAGATTCAAAGGCAACGGAAAATTTCATTAGCAAAATGAATATAATGTTCGACATATTCAATTCTCGAAATGTATTTCAAAAAGGCAAGTAAAGAAAGACGGTCGAGTGACGTATGTTATTACCGTATTTTATAAACGCTTAGTAGATGCAAAATGCAAAACTAGTTTCCTTGGCATCTTAATAAATATTGACAGTTTGAAACAACTGTATGCGAAATTGATTGGTGACAATCAGTTGGTGTTCCTACCAACCTATAAATTGAGCCAGGATCATCTTGAGATGTTTTTTTCATCCATGAGTATGCAAGGAGGCTTTAATGATAACCCTAATGTTCGGCAGTTTATAGGTTGTTATAAAAAACTGTTGGCACACCTAGAAGTACGATGCCTGACCACTGGCAATTGTGTTCCTTTAGAGCAAATAGCGATACTTAATTGTTTTTCGGCCAAAAAAATAATTAACACAACGACTCCATCATACCGTCACAAAGAACAAGAAGATGATGTTAGTTATGACTGTCATTCATGAAAGAAATCACCAAAGGCGATGACAACCTGGCACAACGATTAGAAATAGAAGACTTCAATGATTATAGAAAGTTGATTGTAGGATATCTGGCAGGCAGCATTTGTCATTACGCAATTAAAACTATCAAGTGCCAAAAATGTGTCGCGCGGCTATGTACGCGCAGTCTTCGCGCGAACTCGATAACGTTCGGGTGTAGAAAAAATGTCTTGCGAAAAGATAAAGTGCATAGAGTGTAACATCGTTATAAATGAGTTATTATGTTTTGTGCAAAACAAAATTGACATTATGGACGAAGAAAGTTTAATTCGGTTGTGTGTAAGCACATATACGACCGCGGAAATTACCATGGCCAAGGATTTATTGTTTGAATCCATTTCTACGAGTACCCGCAACATTTCGCGACGCAGGAACCGTGAACAAAAAGATTTAGAGGATATTATTTGCGTGTTTAAGAGCACATATCCAGATAAAACCCCTATCTTTGTTGCACGGGAATTAGAGAAATTACCCCCAGTATCCTTCGATCATATCGACGTCACGGCCTTATTAAAGGATATCGTCGTATTAAAATCGGAGATGAGAAACCTAAAGGATTCCTGTGCTACGGTCGACCAACTAAACAGGGTAAAAGCAGAAATAAACGACATGAAATTTGCGTCGTTGGTAGATATTGAACGCACTGGCACCACAAACGTAAACATAAAACGAGGTGCTTACTTACTGGATAGCGGTCGAGATAGTGGTCCAATCGGTTTGTTAAATCTCTCAAACCGTAACAACTTCAATAGTTCACCAGAGCAAAATGAATTAATTAATGATCATGTAAATTGGCGATCCCCGTTATCTCTGGAGAAAATAAACACGGACGGTGATCATACTAAAACATCCGTATGCAGAGCTACACATCACACAACCGCGGTCACCGCCGTCACTGCGGCGGCCTGCGAGCCCCGGCCTCAGGCGATTGGTGGGAGCGGAGCGGTCAGCTGTTCGCCGGTACGTACATAACGCGCGGCCTACGTCTTCAAACAGGTTTTCTAAAGAGATAAGAACGAATACATCGCTAGCTGCGGCTGGTAAAGACGACTTGTTGAACGTAAACAAAGTAAAATCCTTAGCGGAAATAACGCGCGATGGTGAATGGAAGTCGCAGAATCCTGAAAACGAGTGGATTCTTGTGCAAAAGAAAAGACTCAAAAACAAACATGAGTCACACTTAGTCAGAGGTAAGGCTGCCTGTATGCCTGGAAATAACCTGCAAGTATGACGATACCTTTGTTTATTTCTAACGTGCACAAAGATACATCTGAAAAGGATATCGCAGAGTACGTACTTTCAAGAATAAAAGAAAAAGTCGTATTACAGAAAATCAAGATGAAGGCACAAAGGGAATATAATGCATTTAAAATTATGGTTCCGAGTGCTAAGCTAGACATGTTTTTGAATGGTGAGTTATGGCCGGCCGATATTACATGCAGACGCTTCAGACCTTATAAAAACCCTCAGTCTGATGGCGGTGAAGAATTCAGTAAACAAAAATAATTATGCATAGTGTAAATCTCATTACATACAACTGCAAGAACATCAAGCGGTCTATTGAGGGTATTAGACAGCTTTGCAGTCTTGCGGACATTATTGCGCTGCAAGAGACCTGGCTACAGCCTGAAGAGCTACCGTACCTGTCCAGCGTGCACGTGGACTTCGGAAGCACGGGGACGTCTGCTATGGACACTGCTGCCGGCATCATCAGAGGTCGTCCCTTTGGCGGAGTTGCGCTATTGTGGCGTAAGACGGTGTTCCCTTGCGTTTCAGTGATTGAGTGTTCGAATCCGCGTATTGCGGCAATTCGTCTTACGACGAATGATAGGCCAGTGCTAGTCATATGTGTGTATATGCCAACTGACTGCATAGAAAATGTGTCGGAGTTCACGGACTGTCTAAGTTGCATCAGTGCCATAATAAGTGAAAGTGACATCGAGTCTGTTTTCATACTGGGTGACTACAACGCGCATCCAGGTGAGCGTTTTTACCGTGAACTAATAGATTTCTCGATGGAGCAAGATTGGACTTGTGTCGATACCAATAGATTACAACTGTCGTCGGGGACGTTCACATTTATTAGTGAGGCTCACGGAAGCACGCGGTGGCTCGATCACTGTCTAGTGACTGACTCTGCTAAGGACTGTATAACAGGTGTATCCGTAAAATACGACGTCTATTGGTCTGATCATTTACCACTTGTTGTAACTTGTAATCTCGATGTTATAAGGCAGAAAACAAGTCCACAAAAAACTCCTTGTAATAAAATAAATTGGGGAGAAAGGAATGTTGAACAATGTTACGCTTATGAAAATATGTGTAATTCTCAATTAAGGCATATTGATTTATTAGCAGACTTACAAAAGTGCTGTGGTAAATATTGTAGTGATCTATATCATAAAGAATTAATAAATAATTTATATAGTGACATAGTCAAAGTTTTATGTTCGTGTGCTACAGCGACCTATGCGAGCAGTCGAGGTAAGCGGAAACCCCTGGCTGGGTGGAACAAATATGTGAGCGAGGCTCACAGGAATGCCAGGTTGGAGTTCAATGTATGGTGTTGGTACGGTCAACCTCCTACTGGCCCCATTTTTGACGCTATGATGAGGGCACGAAAAATCTTTAAAGGAAAGCTTAAGTGGTGCCAAAAACACCAAGAACAAATTAGAATGGATCTACTAGCAAAACACCATGCTAAATCGGATTTTAAGGGTTTTTGGAAAGCCACTAGTAGGTTGAACCCTAAGCCTGGTGTTCCTGTGAGCGTCGACGGGTGTTCCAGCCCTAGGGATATAGCTGAATTGTTTAAAAAACAATTCGCTATTAAGTCGACACTGGGGCCGCCGTGCGGGGTGTTCGATGCTGGACCCGAGCAAGCAGAGGTGACAACTGTCATTCTGGCAAAGGATATCCGGCAGATAGTTCAGAAGATGACAAGAGGAAAGTCGCCTGGTCATGATGGGCTCAGCATCAAGCACTTGCAGCATGCTGGTCCCCATCTGCCTCGAGTGCTGGCACTTCTATTCAATCTTTGCCTTAGTCATTCACATCTTCCGCCTGATCTGGTGCGGACTCTGGTGGTGCCGGTGATCAAAAGTAAGACTGGAGACGTGTCGGACAAGTCTAACTACAGGCCTATTTCACTCGCCACCGTCATAGCCAAGGTACTTGACGGCGTGCTCAACTCACATTTAAATAAACATGTGCAGCTCTGTGACGCTCAGTTTGGATTCCGGCCTGGGTTGTCTACGGAAACGGCTATTGTTAGCTTGAAGCATGCTGTCAGGTATTATACGGCTAGAAATACACCCGTATATGCCGTTTTCCTTGACCTGTCTAGGGCTTTTGATCTTGTCCCATACGATCTTCTTTGGAAAAAACTAGACGAGACAACACTGCCGCCAGAGTTTACATTACTCCTCAAGCACTGGTATCTAAACCAGGAGACTCAGGTGCGATGGGCGGGTGAGCTGTCGGAGCCATGCCGGCCGGAGTGCGGGGTGAGGCAGGGGGGCCTATCCTCACCTTTGCTCTTCGGTCTGTATGTCAATGCGCTGATTGAGGGACTCAGCGGCATGCGTGTCGGATGCTATGTTGATGGAGTTTGTTTTAACAACATTAGCTATGCGGATGACATGGTGCTGCTGGCTCCCTCGATCGGTGCTCTCCGGAAGCTACTCAATGTGTGCGAGTCGTACGCTGTAGCACACGGATTGATTTACAACAGCAGAAAGACAGAAGTCATGGTCTTCAGGTCTGGGACCAGGTGCCCCACTACAGTACCTCCTCTTCTCATGAAAGGTGATGCGATAAACAGGGTATACAAATTTAAATATCTGGGCCACCTGGTGACGGATGACCTGAGGGATGATCTGGATTTAGAGAGGGAACGCAGAGCATTGTCAGTAAGGGCGAATATGTTGGCACGCCGGTTCTCTCGATGTACAGCTGCAATTAAAATAGTCCTTTTCAAGGCATACTGCACATCGCTGTACTCGGGAGCCCTGTGGTTCACGTATACCCAAAAAGCTTATAATGCTCTGCGTATCCAGTATAATAATGCGTTCAGGGTATTGCTGCGACTGTCACGCTTCTGTAGTGCCTCTGCAATGTTTGCTGAGGCACGCACTGAAAGTTTTGATGCGTTGTGGCGTAAGAAATCAGCCTCGCTGCTCCACAGACTGCGTTGCAGTCCCAACACTATCCTGCAATCGATAGCCGCCCGGGCAGACAGCCCATTAGTGTGGGCGCTAACTAATCGCACCCGATCTGTTTTAGTTATTAAGTACAAACATAGGCTAAGTCATATTGTTACTAACACAGTGGACCTCTTTGTAGTCTGGCAAATAAATAATAATAATAAATATGTAGTGACGACTGGCTTTTTTTTCATAAGTTGATAAATTTAAAAACAAGGGGAGGCTTACGTTTCCCATCAAAAGATTTGTACGACCTTTGTTGCACTAGTGAGATGGTGGTCCGAAGACTTATAAAAGATAAAATAACAATATATAATGAAAGACAACATCTGTACATGTTAAACAAAATCCTAGAAAAATTTATAGCAAACGACAACATTTTTTTAGATTTGTAATTTGAACATACATTTGCAGGAATAGAACACAAAATAGATTTAATTAAATATATAGCCGAAAAATACCTAAACATTCGTTTCCACCACATATGTAAATTAGAAGGGATTTCTAGATGTATCGATAGCAAAAGACAAGTATACAAAAATTTAAACCAACAAAAGGGTTTGTAAAAATTTAATAACATTAAATGAGTTGTAAATATTTTTAATATCCAATGTGTTTTATTTACTTTACCTTTATTTTAACAATATCTGTCACAAAAACTTGTAATAAAACCAAGTGCAAGGGAAATCTTATTGAAATATTGTTTAAAAATGGGTAATTTTTCATCATCTGGCATCCCTTTACACACGCACATATAGTTACGCAGCCGCCATTGTGATGCTTCAATTTTTTCTTAATGAAGTTACGTCCGCCTTTTTTTATAGGTCCATGTATGTATCCAATAACTCTTATAATCTCACAATAAGCAATTAAATCTCATGCTAGTTCTGCAAGTTCTGTTCTTCTTTTGTATTCACGGGAACCAAGTTTCTTTGTATATATTCGCGGCATTCTCCTGGATAAAAAAATATTTATTCATTTACCAAAACCCATTGCAAGTTAAATAAAAGCTTGAAAAAAAGTTATTTGAAAAAAGAGTTTACTCTCTGGGGTTAATTTGATCATTTGATCAATCTCACACCACATACCCTATCAATGACACCCCGTATTAAACAAACTCAAGTCATTGCATTCATTTTGAGGTTAGAAAAACAATAACCACTGTATTGGTTAATCGATCATAGGTCATGTATTGGAAATTATCTAAAAATGTCATTATACCACCACGTAATTAAGTACATATGAAGTTTTGCAGCACAATAATTAAGCCATAAATAGAGAATAACAATATAATTACCTTTTTAAATTAATATTGTTGGTGAATTCCCAGCGTGTCCTCAGAAGAAGATTTGACAGTTCTTCAGTTTTGTATAATTAAAAAAAGAAAGTACCAAATTGCGTTCCGTTTTACGTAATTCGCGATTTTATATGAAAAGGAAGTTTCGATCAAAGTCATCCCGTGAATCAATGTAACCCCGGTTTACGGTACTACATATTTTTAGCTCATCTTAATATCGAAATTATGCTAACCTTCCGAGTCTAACCTAGGACGTCCTAGTTCTTTTACTATTATAGACCGGTCTATCCCGCGAACTCAGTCAGACCTCTCCAAGCGTCTAAGGCCATCTCTCGCTCACCTCAATTAATCTAAACAGACCTTTCAATCCAACTATAATAAACTTTTACAAACATTATCACACTTTCGCGGCCACACACTCAATCATAGACTCCTAGTATTTTCTGCGTCTCGTAGCTTAACTCCTAGCTTATCGTCTCGTCTCTCCCGGGGTGTCAACACGACTCTCCTGGCCTCTCTCTCCAGCCGTTTCTCGCCTGTACCGTTTTTTTCCAGAATCCGCCTTGCCTGTCGATGCTTTTTGTGACTCTTTCAGTTGTTTTAAGTGTGCGTCCGGATTTTACCCAAAACCAGAGTTTATATTACAAACACGTGTGCTTATCAATTATGAGTCGCTCGTAGAAATAGGATATTCTAACATTTCTAAGCAATTCTTTGAAAGGCCTGTCAGCCGGCCCATTAAAATAAGGGATTTATGAGTTTGAAAGTTTTTACGTTCTGTCTTTAAATGCCAATTGTAGAAAAGACGCCTCGTCGTTTTTTGGCTCTGAACGATCTTTGGGGTACCTTTGATGTATTTAATAATAAGATTTTCCTCACCATTTTCCTTACGACGGATTAGTTCTTGGCTGAGCTTTTTCATTACTGCTTTCTGAGTGCGGGTCAGGGTCTGGTCCGAGTATACTTTAATGTTATCCGGCAGTTTATTTTTGTTTCGGAGTATTTTCTTCGCTTCTTCGGGTGATCTAAAGCAAATCATCAGTGGGCGGTTTTTCTCTGTGGTGTATTTTCCAAGCCAAATTGTTTTTATTATCTTGTTCGGTCAATGCATTTTGCAGAATGTTTTGGGCTGAACTCATGTCCTCAGCCTGACGTGCGGCGTTATCAGGTATTGTTGGTTCAGGTAGGCCAGCGATTATTACATTTTTGCTTCTAGTCGTCCGTTCCTGCAGTTCATTTATTACTTTTTCATTGGCAAAATCACAGTTTTGAAGTGAATCTGATTTCGGTGGTGTAGATTTGAGTTCATTAATTTGAGTTTCAAGCTTAGATATCTTCAGTTCTGCAGATAGGTTATTTTGCTTCAGATCTGAAATTTCAGCTTTCATATTGTTATGTTCAGCTAACATCTTTGGAGTTGAATTTTTTATCTCATTGACCTTTTTTTTTTTTTTTTTTAGGATGGGAAATCATCAAATGACTTCTCCCACTCTGGGCGGAGCGGGAGGGAGTGTCAGACTCTTACTGACTAAATCCCATCCATGTTCCTTCCTCGCCCTTTATGTTCCGGGGCCGCGGTATCTCTTTCGAACAGGCCCGCAACCCCGGCTTCATTGAAGAGATATCATCGCGCTCTGGCTTCAAATTTGTCTCCAGTGATGCAATCATTTCATCTCGAAGTTTATTTATGGCAGTCAATATATCGCAGCATTCTCTTTGTTTTCTCTTCCGATATGTGACGCGGTTATCTGTTTCATCACCACTAGTTTTTGAAAAATCTGATTGCGAACCACTTTGACCTACTGTTATGTTCGTGGATTGTGGCGAGCGTGGACCACTCATAATGGTTTGACGTGTTTTTAAGTAGGCGTGGAAAGAGGATAAAAAATGCAACTATCTCTTTTACCCGAGGTGGAGCGGGGGGCGCGGGCGCCTCTGGCGCGCTGCTGCTCGTTGATGTGGGATGATGGATGGTCGTAACAGGTTTAATGTAGATTTCTTCTGTTCCGGGTACCGCGTCAGTATCAGAATTACTTTCCAGTACATCCTCAATTTGTTCTTGAACTACGTCAATTTTATCACTAGGTGGTTTTGGAAACAGTGTTTTATGAATATGAGGCAAATCATGTGTTGAAGCAACGAGTATTTCATGAACATCGGCTAACACTACGAGCGACTTTGGAACAGTTTCTTAATGGGATGATTATGGTAAAACTGTATCGGCGATATTATATTTCTTTTTTTTATTGTATGGTTTGGTGGTTCGTACTTTTGGTCTCGAGCGCTGTCATCAGAAACTTCATAAATATCAACATCAGCAGACTCATTATTTTCTTCATCATCTCATGGCATAGTTTCATCACAAACTAGAGAAACACCACACTGGTATTATGGAAAGATGGTATTTGCATCTCAGACTCAGTAAATAATAGGTGATCTGGCATAGAAGGTACGTTCGAAGGCTCTGGCGAAGGTGGAGATGGTTCATTTGCAGTCTCTGGTGGAGCAGGTTCGTTTGCAGTCGCTAGTGGGGAAGATACAGTTTGACAAAAAAGAGTAGAAAATCCGGGGGCCGCCACTGTGCTGTTCATATGGCATCCTGCTGTGACCGTATAGCGTACCAACCAAGTTATCGTCTTGATACTTTTTTTTATGCATATTTATTCAAATCAGTAACTATCATTTAATTGAACGAAAGAATTTATTCTCCCCATATAACTGGCTAAAAATAAATAAACTCGGTTCCAAAAATAACGGGTCAGTCACATAAACCCGAATATCTCCCGAACTACGTATGCCATCCCAATGAAACGAAGACTGTTCAATTATGAATTTAATTATACAGATAAAAAATAAAATTAAAAAAAAACTAAAGTAGTCATATTTTTCTTAAGATTCATTTTTTTTATGATTGTTTTTTTGCTGTTTTTCATCACTTTCTTCATTTAATATTTTGTATTGCCTCCACAAGCTCTTCTGACAGCTTCCAGGCGATTAGGCATGCTGTACACCAAATTTCGGAGCCGGTGCTGAGGAATACCTTCCCATTCCTCCACCAGTGCTTGTTTGAGCTCGGGAAGCGTGATTGGTGGGGACTTTCGACCTTTCTTGCATCTCTGAAGCTCTTCTCAGGCTTGCTCGATGGGGTTTAAGTCCGGGCTTCGCGCTGGCCACTGCATGAGTTCGATACCGACTTCTTCAAGGTAGTCATGTACAATTCTGGCGGTATGGGGACGCGCATTATCATGCTTTAATATGCCATGCCGGTCCATCCTGGCCATAAAAGGGGTTAAAATTTCCATTATAGGCCATCGATTTATGGGTCGGGGAGAGGGGCTACCCCCTGTCCCATCCCCACACCGCGGAGCCCCATGGTTATGGAGATATCCATGGTAAAGAACCGGGAATGTTGAATTTACCCACACACACCAAAATAATAATTAAAAAGAGGGCGCCATTTGTCACGTACTCCTCTCTAAATGAATGCCCTGGAGGGCCACGTGGCAAAGAAAATAAATAAAACAAGAAATTCGAGTACTTTGTTTAAAAGTAAAAAAAAACATGTACACGAATATCTATGTAAAAAAAACTAATTAAATAAACTAACTCAGCGACAGGGGTCGCTTAAACAAAATGGAATCTTTGGTGTGTGGGGGTGGATTTCCTAATTAAAGCGTTACCATTAAAGAAGGTATGTAGCTTTCACAAGTCCCTACAGAATAATACCACGGTTTAATATCATATCAAAAAAGATGCATCGACCTCGCTGCTTCCCTTGCTTTCCAGCTTAAAACCTGCTGGCCTGACGGAGTGCTCCGCTCAGGCAATGAGCCAATTGGGACAAGCCCGCCACACACGCCCAAACCACTGTAACTCCTGAAAGCCAGAATCAACAGTGGCGACCACCAGAAAAGCGCCGAGACAATGAAAGAAAGAAAGAAAGAAAGAGCGGAGGAGTAGGAAAGAACTGTAATTTCCACTTCCCTCCATATCAGCAGGAGACAGAACGAAACAAGGCCAATAGGCACAAAGGGACGTTTACAACTGGGATAGGTCCAGTTGCCAGTTGGAAAAAGTGGCAACACTGCCCGAGTGACATGTCAAATATCCGCTCCGTATTTTAAAATTAAATTTAATTAGTAATTAAGTTATATTATGGTGTAATTTTAAGTAATCTCGTAAAATAAATGTGTAAATACTCAGGAAAATTGTTTTCCTGTTCATTAATAAAGGATTTGGTTGTACGACGACGTTACCGGTAACCTAAAACAACAGCTGATGTTCGAACGACGGATTCATACGGGGAGTATTTGTTTACTTTTATTAATAAGCGCCGAATACACTAGGGAACATTTTGTCCCGCAACATGACGCACGACACTAAAGCCACGGATACACTAGGGGACAATTGGAGCAACATGTTGCGGAACATGTTCCTCAACAACTACGTGGAATGTGCCGACATACATGTCGCGGAACATTTTGTCGACCACACTTCTCAGTGTTAATAGAAATGTCGCCCGAGGAGGTTGTGGCAATTAGTGCTGCGTACATAGTAATTATATCGAGTGTGTTGAAACGTAAGAGAAAGAGAAGGTGGTGGATGCGGAATTTCTTATTACAACGAGAAAGAAGAGTTAATATTCTAAGTGATCTCCGAATGTCTGACGGATCGTTTGTGAATTTTACTCGCATGTCATCATCTGATTTTGAAACTTTATTGCAAATGAATTCTTTTCTAGGCAATTTAAACGCCTTGGCAATATCCTCCCATGCATCATTTTTCTTTATTTTATTTCGATAGTCACGGTGTGAAGTATCCCACAACAAGTCACGACTTTCGTAAAGCTCTATAAGCAAAAGCACGGTATCATTTCCCCACACTACAGACATTTTAAAGGCACGTTGCGTACGCGACTACACTCAGTGACAAATGGCGCAACACTGACGCGGGACACGTGCGCTCGCTCTCGAGGCGGGAGCAAGCAACATGCCCCGCGTCACGTACAATGTTGTGGGTCATGTTGCGGGACACTATGCAACGTTGCAGCGTCACGTATATTTAGTGTCGCGCGTCATGTTGCGGGACAAAATGTTCCCTAGTGTATTCGGCGCTTAAATATACGTGACGCTGCAACGTTGCATAGTGTCCCGCAACATGACCCACAACATTGTACGTGACGCGGGGCATGTTGCTTGCTCCCGCCTCGAGAGCGAGCGCACGTGTCCCGCGTCAGTGTTGGACCAGTGTTGCAACCTCCTCGGGCGACATTTCTATAAACACTGAGAAGTGTGGTCGACAAAATGTTCCGCGACATGTATGTCGGCACATTCCACGTAGTTGTTGAGGAACATGTTCCGCAACATGTTGCTCCAATTGTCCCCTAGTGTATCCGTGGCTTTATAATAGCACACAATCGCCCTATTAACTATATAACACGTCCACTCCAATTCTAGTATAGTTTTTTTTGATAATTTAGTACCCTTTAGTGGTTCTAAATTGTTTTGTTGACAAATGTCATTTCGTAAAAAAAGTAAAACTTTAACGATTTAAACTTTGTGCACATCAATTTGTCTACAATAATAGTTAATTATAAAGTTCGTGATAGTTATTTTATTAACGTCTTGAAGTAATATTGTAATAATCTTAAGTTTTTGGTCTTGGCATTCTACCCACTTATTAAAAAGTAAAACCCTAAGATACTTAGTTAAATTCTTAATATAGCAATAAAATTGATTATTCTGTGAGCTAAGAATCATTCCTGTCAAGTTAATATAGCAGCCAACCTCATTTCTTTGAGTAACTTAAGTTTTTCCCTGTCTTTTTTTTGTTTTTCCTCTTTTTATTTCTAATTTTCTTCATTGGTCTGTCCTATTAGTTCTCACCGTTTCTTTATTTCAAATTTACAGTAACCAATCCGGACACCATGCCTGTGATGACCCGTAAGGCTACTGCTCGGGATATGGAGCTAAAATTGAGAACGGCCCTCCAAGAACTGAAGGACTCAAAACTCGAATGCCAACAGCTGTTGCAGGAGAGAGAAGACAGTGAGGAGGAGGTCTTGAACGTTAACAGCAAAAACACGAGCTTAAAACGGGAGCTAGTAGACCTGCATCAGGAATTCTTGAATGTTGTCAATGAACGGGATCAACTGAGGGTGGTCACGGATGGGTTCAATTCTTGTAGCAACTTGTATGAGGAAGCTTTATGTAAAATTAGGGACCTAGAGGATGAATTAATCCATGCAAATTTTAAACTTTTAAATTTAAAAAAGGAAGAGGATCATACTCAGGCTATGGAAACTGAACATTTGTACAGAGAATTAGTAAATACAAATTGTAACCCGCATTCCATTACAACAATTGACCTATCAGAGGACTCCTTACTAAATCATAACAACATCCATAAAATGAGCCAAAATAAAATTAAGAAATATGCACGATTCAATAAAATCATTAAAAAATGTAATAAATACAAGAAACAACAGAAACACCATTCCAAAAATATCCAATTAAGAAAAGAACGTGTTTCTCTTGTTAATAAATTAAATAACTATCAGAAAAATTAAATTAATTAAATTAGAAGATAGTATAAATATTTATGAAATTGACACTCAGCGCTTACAATCAGAAATACAGGCTCTTAATAAGTCACTACAGTCTTTATATAATAAATATGAACGCTCACAAAATCAAATTAAAGAGCATATTCTTGCAACAACTGCATTGGTAGACAAAGTGGACTCGCTGACTCTCAGCAACGTTCAGTGTACTTGTCAGAGGGAATCCAGAAATGATGTCCAGTCTGAGGCAACGGAGGACCCGTGCCCAGCTGTGAGAACTCAGGGCTGTGATTCCAGCCAAGATTCAATACCTGACTTAGGTAATTCTGTCTCACCTAATAGTCTAGATTCAAATCTTTCAGTTATGTTCTCTGATAGTATTGGTAGAGGGATGGGGAAATTAATCAGTAATAGCCTGAGTTATTGTACCCAAAATTATTGTATGCCAGGGTCGACCTACAAACAGGTTATGACATCTGCAACAAAAACTGTTTGTAATCCTAATACCACCATAACTATATGTGTTGGTAATAGTTCTAAGATAAAAAAGGAAGATATCACTGACTGTGTATCAGAGTTGTTGAAGTTAAACTGTAGCAAAATCATATTGTGTGCTTTTCCCTATTTTAAAAATTTGGGTAGTAGAAAAAACAATTATACAGGGTGTAAGGAGAACGCTTCTGAAGCCAGAACGTAGATTATATACAACCTAAATGCAAACGAATACCAATAACCTTTCGCTTTAAATTGATTATTTTCAAAACTTCATATTTCGTAAACGCGCAGTGGAAACGAAAGTACAAAAGTGAGGTCACTGACACGCAAGGCAACGTCGCGCCACCGCGCGCCCGCGCTTATCAGTCGCCGAGCGCCCGCGCTCGCGGCCGCCGAGCGCTCCGGCCGAGTCGCGGGATTTAATACGGAATTTACAAACATCACTTTCAAAATACCTAGGCCGCCGCCCCCTACAACCCTTCATAAAATTATGAATTTTAATCGCAATTGTAGTCCATTGTGAAAAGCTGACAGAGGCATTTTACATACCTGTCTAAATCCTTTGCGACCTTATGAGGTTTGGCTCGAACTGGGCTCCATCCATTTCAATACAAAGCCGGGCCCGTTGCTGTGTCGACCCGTGAACACGAGGCATTAGTGTTGGATCCTCAACACATTCTTCTCGTAGTTTATTAAAAACGCTCACTATTCTGCCCCGCATTTCATCAGCACTGTCACATTCCCGATCAAACACTCTTTCTTTCACATACCCCCACAAAAATAAGTCCAGTGGCGTTAAGTCGGGTGAACGAGCCGGCCAGGCGTGCGGCCCCAGCCTTCCGATCCAGCGGTCATTAAAAAGTTCAGTGAGACGCTCGCGGACGGGACGCGTAACATGCGGTGGAGCGCCATCGTGCTGGAACCATGCTCGACGAAATTCAGCCAGCGACACATTGTCTAGCATATCATCTAAACGTTCATTTATAAAATTAAGATATGCTGATCCATTGAGGCGCTGCGGTAGAAACACTGGTCCTAAAATTTGTCCATTAAAAACACCAGCCCATACGTTGACGGACCATCTGGTCTGCTGGCCGGTTTCTTGAGTGGCGTACGGGTTCACGTCTGACCATACATGGGCATTCCTCCTGTTCCACGTCCCGTTTCTCGTGAATGTGGACTCGTCCGTCCAGATTATGTGCTCAATGAAGCCAGGCGCACGCTGTTGTTGATCTAGCAGCCAACGACAGTACGCACGACGACGAATGCGATCATTGGGCAGCAAAGCTTGTACTTTGTGTATTTTGTAGGGCCGCATTCTGTTCCGGCGCAAGACTTTATGAACTGTCCAGTGAGAAACTGTCGGTAAACCCCGTCGCCGCAATAATTTCGCCGCACTTCATGTGCCTAGGCGTGGATTTTGGCGAATCACATTTAAAATACGCTCCTCAGTCTGAACATTCACTTGTTGTCCACCACCTGCCGCCATCGGAGCAATCGGTCGATTTTCCAAGACTCGCTGAAAAGCTGCCGTTATCATGCGAGAATCAGACGGATGCCGGACGTTTGGAAATCGGTTTCGATAAATTCTCAACGCTAGAGATGCATTCCCAAGGGCTTCTCCTAAACACATCAACATGTTGCCGTATTCACGAGCACTGTACACGTATGCCTGAGGCATTGTTTAAAACAACAAAAAATAATAACTAAAAATAATAAAACAGCACTAAAAACGTAACAATTATAACTAAACACAAATTTAAAACTAACAAAACAATAATTAAATACGATTCAATATCGATCGGATAAACGTAACGTACGTTAGCTCACGAACCGAGTCGGAAAGGAACTGACTAGATTACTATTATTTACTAAAGAAGTACTATGAAGATCATACGAGCCGCAGTCGTTTGATCTACCGACAAACGTTACCGCCGCACGTGCCGCGTTGCGATGTGCAAAGACCAACAATTTACAGAGGCGAAAATGTTAAAATATTCATTTTAATTGTTAGGAAATTGTACTTATGCTATTACAAACTGTTTTCATTTTCTAACTTTTAAATAAGATTTAACCGGTTTCTTAGACTCAATTAATTAAATTATTCACTTTAAATTGGTTTACTTACTAAATGAAGGATCCAGTTCTTGCAATAAACAAACGCGCATCGTGTGACTTTAATTGCATTGACATAAAGTTCAAATTCAATTGATTCACGCGCGCTGGTTGCTTTAAACTGTACATGCGATGAAAATTTTTTAGTCAATCACAGCTGATGTCGACGATCTTTTAATTTATTTCATTTACTATCGATTATCGACATAATACAAAACTGTTATTAAATGCACGACATAGTGCATCAATTTAAAACTGTTGACGCCTCTGTAATGTTAATTTTTATTTAGGGGCCGCCGCGGCCGCGCCGCGCGCCGGCGCTGCGCAGCAGTAGCGGCGTAGGTAGTCGACGCAACGCATCTCTCTCAAACTTGGTGGCCCGGGTTCAAACTTCGGCCTATACCAATGAGTTTTGTCTTATTAGTCGTGCAGAGTGTTTTTTATTTGTATTTTTGTTCATCGAATACTCAGCCGATTGTCGACAGATTTTCAAAATTCTTTTTTTGTTAGAAAGTTGATAGTTCTGAGGTGGTCCCACTGTCACCAAGTCAGGATCTGATGATGGAATCTTAGAGAAATCGAGGGCAACCCTCAAATTTTGTAAGCTCACTTCGACACCCGCTAAGTATATGTATGTATCTGCCAGATACACGAAATAGTTTTTATTGCATTTTTGGCATCTATATACGTATATATACCACATACATTTTTATTTTATTTTTTCAATGAACCTAACATACATTTTTCTCAAACGTATAATTGTTTATCTGCATAAGCTGACAAATTAACACAGCGAACAACCATTTAAGTTCCTGTTACATACTTCGACGCGGGGGGAAAAGGGCGCGCGGTGCGGGTAACTGCCGGTCACTCAGTTCTCCGGCGGGCAGCGAGTTGTGCGCGCGAGTGTTGCGTTGTTTTTTACCATGTCGAGTGAACGTTACAAATTTTTAACTACATTAAGGGAAGATGCAATTAAAAGACCAAAAAATGCTGTGGACCAAACAATAAGCGTAACATCAGACCAGATAGACTCGCCATCAAGGCAAGGTAAGTAATATTAACTAAATACTTTATAATTATTAAATGATATTATTTTAAGTGCACCCATAAATTGAGATTTCTACCTTTACTGTAAATATTCGAACGTCTTAGAATGATAATCTATCGTCATGACGACAATACTGCAATTTATTCATTCCCGATGCATAAGTATGTAACTACGCAGTTACACATTTTTACGTCGGAATTTAGTTTGATTGAAAAATGTATCTAGGCACTTACATACTTATTGTACGGAATGTGATTAAAATAAAATCTGTTAACTAACAGATATATTGTTTTACATTGGATTTTAACTTGATGATTAATATCTATCTGTATACTTACATAGTTTTACTTTTATGAAATGATGTTGATTATCGTAGAAAATCGAGTGTATTATTGTGGTTTGATTGTTTCAGATACTCCAGTGCACTTCTCAAAATATTTCACTGCTGAAGACTTGCAACAAATGACGGACTTAATAGAAAACAGTGATGAAGAAACGAGTACTGCACAACACCATTTCAAACCCTCAGAAAGTTCCAGAACACATTCCCCAAGTCATACAGCTCCAGTGATTTTGCCGAATAACTCTCATGACCCCATATTGCCAACACTAACGCCACAATCACCCATGATGAGCCATGTCACTTCCGGTATTCAAAATGATATTTCAATTGATTCGCCAAATTTTAATTTCTCGTCAGTCATAGCTCAAACAATTGCTCAATTAGATTGTGATTATATAATATCACCAGCTCCTACACCAAACGTTGTCATGCCAGTTAGCTCACCTATGCCAATACAGACCCCGATAATAGAAAACACTATATCTGACATTGAACCATCACCGAGGCGCAGGGTATCCACAAGAAAAAAAGATAAAGGTAGATTACGAATGGTCCATCAAGACCAATGGTTGGATGTTATGCGTAAAAAAAATAAAAATTTAGGAAATGCGTACAAAAGCAGGGATGGTAAAATAAGGAAAAAGAAAGAGATGGGGCCATGTTGTGGAGAGAAATGTCAGTTAAAATGTTCTCAAAAAATTACTAATGTTGACAGAGATTTGCTTTTTGTGGCATTTTGGTCAATGGGAGATATAGTTCGTCATTGGGATTTTATCAATAAGTACTGTGATAAAATTCCAAAACGTAGGGTTTATACTGAAACTGCCTCTAGAAGAGAATTTACGTTGCGCTATTATTTACCAACACAAATAGATAATAAACAAGATGATAATGAGGTACATGAGACTGATTCAGTGTCTTCAAAGACACAGACAACGAAGATACAGGTATGTAAAACCATGTTTTTGAACACTTTTGGGATCAAACAAGGCCTGGTATATTCTGCTTTGAAAAAGCTTTCATTGCAAGGCACTGTTGTCCACGACAAAAGAGGCATCCATAAACATACTAAGAAAATTACTGAAGAAATGATTGCAAGTGTTTGTGATCATGTGAACAGCTTTGCACCTGTGGAATCGCATTATGTTCGAAGACGTACGAACAAAGTATATTTAGATGGATCTCTTACATTTGCTCGAATGTTTCTGCTGTATAAAGATTGGAATGATCCTCAAAATCAAAGTAAAGTTAAAACAGCAAGACAATACCGAGACATTGTCAATAAGAACATAAATTTGGGGTTCCACGTCCCCAAAAAAGATCAGTGTGATGTTTGTCAAGTGTATAAAAACTTACCACGTCCTGTTACTGAAGAGCAGCTTAACACATACAATACCCACATGAGAAACAAGACTATAGCGCGAGAGCTAAAGAACAAAGATAAAGAAAGCACTATTAAATCAAAAGACGTACTCACAGCGGTTTATGATTTTCAAAAAGTGCATGGAATGCCCTGTGGAGAAACTAGTATTCTTTATTATAAGAGAAAGCTAACTGTGTTCAATTTTACAATATACGAAATGGGAAGCAGAGTTGCCAAGTGCTATGTTTGGGATGAAAGCACTGCTAAGCTTGCCGAGGAGCAAACGAAGTGAGTAGCTGTTTATATGATTATATTAAAGAACATCACCAAAAAGGCATAAAAACATTCAACTTTTGGTCCGACAATTGCGGGGGACAAAACCGCAATCGTATCGTTTTTGCAGCCTATTTACGAGCTGCAAAAGATTTTGAAGTCACTATAACTCATAAATATTTTGAGAAAGGCCATACACAAAATGAGGGTGATAGTGTACACGCTCTTATCGAGAGAACTGCCAAGAATAAAATTGTGTACACCCCCGAACAATGGTATGCCCTCATAAGGTGGGCCAAACAAGATGGAAACCCTTACCTAGTCCAGGAAATGACTACTTTAAATTTTATGAATTTCAAAGCACTGCTCCCTGGATACAACTGGACTAAAAACACAAACAGAGAACGAGTTTTCTGGTCTCAACTAAGACAGTTAGAAATATGGCCGCAATTCTCTGACAGAATACAGTATAAAACAGATTTTTGTGACCATGAGTTCAAATGCATTATTGTAAATAATGCATTAGAGACTCCCATAACCAGATCAAGGAACCGCATAAGATTAGACAACAGTCCACTTCCAGCCCCTCTGGCAAGGACATTGACCCAAGCTTACGAGGGGAAATTACCAATACCCGAGGCTAAACTTCAGGATTTGAAGTACTTATGCCGAAATAATGTTATACCATCTGTTTATCATGACTTTTACATGAGTTTGATGGAGGGCAGCAATGAGAACCAACATGACAATGAAGATGAAGAAGACGAATGAAGAAGTCATTTTGTGATCTCTGTACTGATTAGTTGATTACTGTTGTGGTCATAAGTCATTAATGATAAATTAAAATGTGCAATTTTATTACTCAATAAGTAAAATATAGAATAAAACCTTGTTAGAATTATTATAAGTAAGTAAACAATGATAGTTCAGTAATATGATATTAAATTTGATCTCAGTGCAAGAATGTCCAAATAGGTTTATGAAACGACTGATTTATATAATTGATAAGTAATTTTAAAAACTTAATATACTCATTCTATTTATAAGTATCATTACGTTATTTTGATATTTTTTTTGAGACAAACCTCATACTTTTTACGAAATGAACAAAAACTGCCTTTAAGGCAATTTTTTATAAAGTTTAAGAATATTTTTGTTATTGGATAGTTTTACATAAGTGATTTCTAGTTCAGTAAGAACTTATACCTAATGAAACAGAAGAGAAAAGTCTGATTAATCAGTAGGTAGGCAGATGCCATTTTTAATTAATGTTACATTAGATCTTCGGTGTTATAAACATACAACATATAATTAATAATAATGTTACTGTTTGACACGTGAAACGTTTGAAATGTACATTTTTGTGTTTTGAAAATAAACATTAGATAATACAAATATATCCACTGCTTTTATTTCAACATACCAAAACACATGATGATTTTTACAAGTTTGGAATTCAGTTACACTTGTATGCACAATAATATAATTACGGTGGTAAATTATGTAAGTATCAGTTACACAGGATAATTCAATTGACTTTACCAATTATAAGTACGTATCTGGCAGTTAAAGCAATAAGGTACCTGAATATTCCAATGAAGAAATGTGTATATGCCAGTTAGCATATTTTGATTGTTTATTACAACGCAGTAAAAGTATGCATGTGTGATAAAACAAAAACTTGAAGATTTAGAAACAAAATATACTATAAATAATAAATTCCACTTAAGTTTAAACCCGCTCACCAAATATTATACTTTAATTCCTTATAGGGGCTTAGTTATAGCGATTTAAAAAAAATGAAATCTTCTATTCGCTCTCCTATAAATTTTTCAGTTACGCAGTTGTACTTAGGAGGTGTCGACTTATTGTTTTTCGCATATTTTATGAAGTATCTTGTGTATTCGCGTATGGTTGTCACCATCTCAGGTGGCGTGGCTGATGATGGAAGGTACAACTCCTTGACAGTAAGAAGTTACTCGAATAAGCAAGGACTGTTTATTTAGTAAATTGTTTTGATGTTCGATAGGGTATTTACCATATTTGGTCTCATGATCATCAAGTCATAACCTGATGCTGCAGTCAGGATAGTCTGCAGAGTACCTAACTCCTCGACAACTAACAGCAGAAATATCGTGTTTAGGCTCATTGAAAAGGGTTCGATGTGTGGATAAACGTACTGTTAATGAGGAAGTTAGTTTTTAAGGTGTTTTTTTTTAAATTGAAGTCGGTTGTATTTTTTAGCAAAAAGTTTTTGTTTCGATATTTATTGTTAAGTTTGCCGATATGAAGTCATCGACGCCAGGTCTAGAGATAATGTCGGGATGTAGGTTGGTAAACATTTTAGTTTTGTTGCTATGCAAAATTTTAGTGACGGAATTAACAGTTTCAATTTTTTAAACGTTTCTTTCTCAATCACAGTAGTGAGTAGGTAGCTAAGTACCTTCGTAATGGGCCTCAAGGTTAAGCAAAGTAAACTGGATTTTTCTGACTTGTAAAATTTGCGAATATTCAGATCAAAATAAAATTGTAACCCTGTTCAAGGGGAAAATCATTACGATCCTTGCACGAATGGAACCCGAAAGCAGATATGCCACTACTAGGTAGAAGTGAACTGAAAAGACATTTGCTTCAAGCGATCGAGTAAAGGTTAGTAGTTTAGGAGCGCACTACATAGTCAGCTGTCGCGTCGCACGTCGCGTCGCGTCGGCTGCGCGGCTGTCGGCGACCGCGCGCGGTCTTTGAACCCGAGGTCATGCGCGAGCGTCAGCTGATATTTATTTACGAATACCTTGCTTGTTAGAGTTTTTAAGAAAAAAAAATTGTTTAATCGCATGGTTTCATTTAACTGTTCCCACAGCATAGTGTATGAAAAATGATAAAAAAAATAGGTAAAATTGTAAATAAAAAAAACTGGTTTTTTGATGGCATCGTATCGAGAATCACTAGCCTTATCACCTGTCTTCGTTTTCGGAAGCGTTTCCCTTACACCCTGTATACACATGTTAAATAACCATGTACATTTTCTGGCAGGTCACTATAGTGACAGACTTATATACCTAGATATCAACACTCTTGTTGGTAAACTTAAGTCGACACGGGGTAAGGTGTATCTACCTATTAGATGTAGACACAAAATAGCTTCGCTATTAGCTTTTAATATTCACACAGACATAAATAGTATGTCTAAGTTTAGTACTATTATTAACACTGCGACTATTAGTAATTCTACTAATGTACAGGTGACTTCAAATGAATATAGCAGTAGTGCTATAAATCTTTACAAATATTGCTCAGAGGAGGATCCATCTGTCACCGTGGTGAATCCTCAATTAGGGTCTATTAGTGATAGGGTCTTGTTGTCTGAGGATGGCACGGGAGTCTCCGGCCTCACTCAAAATATTAATATGAATTTAAACTAGAAAGTGAGACAACAGAAGGTACTATTAATTCTTGCACTCAATTAGTTACTAAAAAAGGGCCTCAGCAGAACACCTTAAAAATATTCCACCAAAATATCCAAGGAATGTCTTGCAAATTATTAGAAATTGAATTGTTTTTAGAAAATAGTAAGTTTGACATTATATGTTTTACTGAACATTGGTTAAAGGATTACCAAATGCTTATTAATTATGAGAACTATATGGTGGGTAGCTGCTTTAACCGTAAAACGATGCTTCGTGGAGGTTCCCTAATATTAATAAAAAATAGTTTTAAATATAAGCAACGTGATGACATAGTAGGTCTCTCGGTTGAACATTGCGTCGAACTGTCCTGTGTTGAGCTAGATAAGCATGTAATTGTGTGTGTGTACAGACCCCCAAACTATCAAAACTTTTCCATATTTGAATCAATAATGGAAGATGTCCTGGCAAAACTTGCAGCCAGTAATAAATCTACTATAATTTGTGGTGATTTCAATATCAATATTTTAGAAGAAAATTCACATAGCGGTCGGTTACTAAATCTTTTTAAATCATTTGACTTGACTAACGTTTTTATTGAACCTAATAGCTAGAATCACAGCATCTTCTGCTACTTGTATAGATAATGTTTTCTGCGATTGTGATTACTTAGATAAAGCCATAGTAAATTGTTTGCCGTCCGACTATAGCGGACAAACTGTAACTTATAGGTGTAATACACCATTGCAAAAAGTACAGATTAAATTTAGACCCATAACTTCTAGCGAATTAAATGGGTTTAATATTTCCCTACAGAACAAGTTAAGTGTTATGAGCCATGACGATATTAATATAAATCAATTGTATAATCGTTTCTTTTCAATAGTTCACACGGAATTCAACAAAACTTTTGAAAAGAAGACAAAGAGTATTTGCCCTAAATTCATATTTAGTGATTGGGCAACTAGAGGTATCAGAAAAAGTAGGGAAAGACTATTTAAGTTTTATGGCCTTAAGCCTTTTATTAACACTGAAACTTTTAACAAGTATGTTGCTAAGTATTCAAATTTTTTTAGAAATACATGCAGGGTTGCTAAAGCCCTGCACATTAGCAACAAGATCAAAACAGCAGAAAATAAAATAAAGACAGTTTGGAAAGTCATAAATAACGAGACTAACAGGAAGAAAATACGCAACACTAGCTACACATTAGATAGAGCATGTGATCCTAAAAGCTCTAATCAGGAAGTAGCTCAAGAATTTGTAAATTTCTTTACAGAGATACCATTAAAAACTACGGAGGCTCTTAATTCCTCTCCTGAAGTCTCAATGAGTTTATTAAAGGCGAATGTGTCTGGCTGCCTGGCTGAATTTAAATTTAAACACATTAACCCTATGGTAGTTATTAAAGCTTTCCGGCAAATAAAAATCAAACTGACCCACACAGGCGAAAAATCAATAAAAGTCGGACAAAACCAAAAAACTTAAAAGTACTCCAAATGAATAAAAACATGTTTTACCGATAAGTCTGATAGACAATACACCCTACCTGCGCACGCGGGGCGGACCTTTATTTATCTACGCGCCTGGGTCTTAGTCCAAAGTTCGACTTGATCAACAGCGGATGTGTTCAAAAGTGAAAGTGTTGCTTTTAACTATTACGATTTTTATAATTTTCTTCGTGAAAGTCTTTGTTTTTTCGATGGATTCACTTCCAGGAAGTAATAAACCAGTTAATAACATCTACTTTTGGTAGTAATGCTTGATATTTAATATTTAAAAAAAATATTTACTGTGACGTTGTACTGTTTTGCATTTATTTAAACTTCACAAAAGGGTAAAGTATAACTTCCCGAGAGATCCGGCGGCGTTGTTATTAGTGTTTTTAGAGAGTGTGGACTTTGCTGTTCAATATACAATCACAGTTTTATGCGACCGTGAGCGACGCTTTAACAAAATTGTCTTTTTAGTCGACCATCTATTTTGGACGCAGTCTACGTAAAACAAAACAATGCCTTGCCTTGCCTGCAATCGGTTACGTAATTGGTGCTTAATATTAGTTTGATATTGTTGTAGGATCAACTGACGAGGAAGTGAGCTTTAGCAGAAAGACTCTAATGGCCTACTAAAGGGAGGAAACAAGAAAGTCGAACCAAGGATGTTCGAAAGTACAGAGCTCAGAGCGGTTTTCAAGAAAATTAGCCATGGAAGACACTTTTAATAGACTTTGGTGTCTTCCAATCCTTTTATAACGGGGTTAAGGAAACTTATCGCAAAAAAAAAAAAAAATGTGCCCAGACGTTTTAAATCCATTGAATGAACCAAATATTACTACTGATAGTGAATAATAAAAATGTCTTAAAATGATATAATGTATTTTTTGTGACTTACCAACCCTTGTTTACTCATTTTGTAGAATAATAATGAATGTTTAGGTTTTGTCCGACTTTTATTGATTTTTCGCCTGTGTGTGACCGAAGATCTATGGGGAATGTCTATCAAAGTTTGTACATCCATACTTGAGACTATAGCCCCATACTTAGCTTTAATTTTTAATCTATGTGTGGACCAAGGAGTCTTCCCTGATTTAATGAAATACAGTAAAGTCATACCTCTTTTCAAATCCGGGGACAGTAAAGACACTAACAATTATAGACCTGTCTCCGTGTTGCCAGTTTTTAGCAAGGTTTTTGAAAAAGTAATGCTTGATCAAATGCTCTATCACTTTAACACCAACAGAATCTTACATGATCAACAGTATGGTTTCACCAAGGGACGTTGTACAACTGACGCCGGTGTAACCTTATTAAAGCACATATTTACTGCGTGGGAAGAGTCCCAAGACGCTATAGGAATTTTTTGTGACCTCTCCAAAGCGTTTGATTTCGTAAACCACGACACATTACTTATGAAACTTGAGCATTACGGACTGGGTAAACTTGCACTTAGTTTGGTAAGATCATATTTAAATGATAGACAACAATATGTTCAGATAAATGGTGTTAACTCACAGGGTTTAAAAATAAAAATGGGGGTTCCACAAGGCTCAATATTGGGTCCTTTCCTTTTTCTAGTATATATAAATGATCTACCCTATTTATTGAAAAACAAACCTCAAAATATGGTGTTATTTGCTGATGACACTTCCCTGATTTTTAAGATAAATAGACGGGCACAAAATTTAGATGACGTGAACAATGCCCTACTGCAGGTCCAAAATTGGTTCACAGCAAACAATTTGGTATTAAATGAAAAAAAAACCAAATGCTTAAGATTTGCTTTACCGAATGTTAAGGGTAGTGATTGTGATATATTATTGAATAATGAGAAACTTGAATTCGTAGATAAAACGGTTTTCCTGGGGATTACGCTTGATTCAAGGCTACAATGGGGTTCTCATTTAACATCTCTTGCGGGGCGGCTAAGCTCAGCAGCATATGCCATTAGAAAAATTCGTCAATTTACTGATGTAGATACCGCTAGACTGGTTTATTTTAGTTACTTCCATAGTATAATGTCTTACGGTATTTTGCTATGGGGACGAGCTGCAGATATTGAGTCTATATTTATTCTGCAGAAAAGAGCCATTAGAGCCATATATAATCTTCGTAGGCGCGATTCTCTAAGAGAGCTGTTTAAGGATATTGGCATTATGACGGTACATTGTCAATACATCTACGAAAACATAATGTACGTCAGAAAAAATTTGTATCTTTTTGGTAAAAGAGGTGACAGACATAACTACAGTACTAGAAATAGGGACCAATTAGTTCAGCCAGGCTTTAGACTCGCTAAAGTAGACTCATCTTTCATGGGGTACTGTTTGAGATGCTATAATAAAATTCCACAAAGTATTCTTGAACTCACACTTTGTCAACAAGCATATTACAAGTTGAGCGATTATATCGCTGATAGAGATGCTTGGCTCAATGCTGGTCCTGCTCCATAAGGACAGGGACGCATAAATTGATAGCATTAAATGGTATTGTTGGAGCTGCTGAAGATTGTACTTAACTATCTTTGCATTGTATAGATTCAATGTTAGTATTATATAATCGCATAGCCCATATTGTGTGAGTACTATGTACTAGAAAGCTATCATTCACTGGAAGCCTACGGCAGTTCTTGACTGGAATGTGCCCTGGCGGTTGAGAGTATGTCATGCTCTCTCAAATGTCTCGCTGATGGTGGCGCGTGTGTCGGACCATTTAGTTCCCTTCAAAATGGTTGAGCTGAATGGTGCTGATCCATGCGTCATGTTCGTGAACGGGCGCTGTCAGTTGTGACTGGTCATCTCTTAGTCGCCATGGGTTATTTGAATTAATTATTTAGTTTTTGAGTTGTATTTTATTTTGTTTTGCTATGGACACTTTTAGCGTGCACATCTTGCTACATTGTTCTCACATAATATACCATCTCAACATGAATGATGTAACCAAGATTTTGTAACAATATTTTGATTTCAAAGAGTGTCCATGGAGTTTCTTGCCCGTTCTTCTCCATAGAGATCTACGTTAGGGAATGGGCAACTACAGTACTTTCACAGTTTTTTATGTCTTGTGACTGGGACTGTAGCTACTTTAAATGTTCATTTTGTTTTGACAATTCAAAAGTGCCTGTAACTGGCCTACTTGAAATAAATGCTTTGATTTTTTTTTTTTTTTTGCCTAACACCTCGGATAAATATTAACGTTAATGGGTCCTAAGTAGAGAGCTGTTATATTTGATTGCAATAATAGGTATGGCAAAAACGCTTAAACGCATGGAAATTTGCTCTAGTTTCTACAAGGTCCGTATAGTAAATAACTCCGGATGTAACCTGTACACTATCCAACATAATATTGCGTTTATTTTGCCAAAGACTACACTCCCACAAAATGTGATGAGCAGATTGTTCATATTCGCAGTCAGATGTTGAACATTGACAAAAAGGCGAGTCAACAAGCTTGAAGGAAAATATTTTACTCTTAAAGTTGCCATGGCCCGTGAGAAAATGGGCAACACAGTGATCAACCTCCAGCCATGTCCTGTCCAGCCGCTCACGAACGGATGGAATGAACTGGTGGAGGTGTCTGCCCTTGATGGAATTGTCACACCTGCATTGCCATTCAGATAAAAGTTCCTCCCAGACGTCGGTCTGTGGTTTGAATAATCTAGAAATCTTAGCACGATCACGTATGGTTAAAAAGTAGGCATCCGTGGTTTCACGCGCGTTGTAGTACATTGCAGCCCGCCGCTGCACCTCAAGATCGACTGGAAGTACACCCGCAAGCACCGGAAGAGCATCGGTACTAACCGTCCTATACGCTTTGCATAAGAATATCAGCGCCAAACGCTGGCTTTGAAGCAATTTACGTCGCGCCGCTCCTATGGTGTCCCTATCGGCCCAAACAGGTGCCCCGTTGCACATACAACCCAAGTAAGTAGCCACGTAGATGGTCTTTAAAGTTAAAAATGACCATCCCCACGTAGATTTGGATATCCTCGTTAAGGAATAAAAGTTCTTTTTAGCTTTTTCACCGACATTTTTTATGTGATCTACGAATGAAAAATTCCTCTCTAAGACCAGTCCAAGGTAGCACACGGACTGCTTTCTTTTCACGGGAACGTTATTAAATTTAATACCCGGCCACGATTTAAGATCACCTTTTAAAATTAGTTGAAAAGTTTTATGCGGTGCAAAGGTCAGACGGTTTCGATCGCCCCACTGAGATATTAATCGTAGGCAAGTGTCAGCTAAATTCTCGAGTCCAGCCCGGGTACTTGACTGAATGAGCAGCAGGCCTGAAAATGACACGAGTAATAATAAGTAACAATAAAATAACGAAAGAACGTCAATGGTCGTAGGCACGTGACATGAAGAGAGAACAAACAACTCACCAGATCATCGAGATTTTCCAGAATCTGGAATACGTTCTGATGTCTGACCCCGCCAACCCTGTTACTTTCTTGTAACCGATAAATCAGGTCCACCTGGACTCCTCATGGAAATTCCTAGGCACGAGATATTCTATTGTAACCTGGAAACAAAATCAACACTGAGCCAACGAAACGAGAACTCTCCAATCCGGGATTTCCACGAGTAATCTTAGAAGAAACTCACCTTACAATAAAACCAGAACTATTTAGGGATTGCGACTAGCGTCGTCAAATGAAAAAAATAAATAAAAGATGGCGAAATAGGTACATCCTTCTAAAATAACACGTCAACCTGTCAAGAGCTTCGGGTTACCCGCCCCGCTTACAAATTCCGACCTTACTCCCGAAATATAGGAATTCTTCCAAATCTTAATTTTTTAAAACGAACACAATACCACAGCAAACAGCTTACTCAGTCGAAATAATTTGACTGAGTAACTTATAATGAATCTTGCTGGAATATTAACCACTAAACGACGTTTGAATTCACAACAAGTACTTCCTCAACTTTTGCACATTTGCAATGTTAGAGAACCCAACCTTCGTCTGGCAACACTGTAACTCGATCCGACGCTTGTGATTGGACAAGCATTTGTCAATGGCGGATGACTTGTCGCGTTCCAGTTAATTCTCGTTTCCCGAAGAACTAAGTCGTCATTGCGCTAAGGCGCGAAAATTCAAATTGTGATCTATTCTAAATCACCACGTTACAGTATTTAATTGTTTTTGTGTGCCTTCTATTTGAATGTTTGTTCGTATTTTTTCATTTTCACAGCAACAACAATTCCGTATTTCGTCCCTTTTAACCCATTGCTTATTAAAATATAAATCGAATTTTCTTATTTCTTCACCAACAGGACTTTTTGGCTCCAGCATTAATGAAAGATTCAGGTAACCGAGCAAGTCCAACACACTTTGCGACGTGTCTTTTCTTAGGTTTTGGTTAAAATGGTAGTAACACCCTTGAAATATGATTTCTGGAAACCTTTTCTTGATAGCTTGAATTGCAGCTAATTTAGAGTCCATTGTTATTTTTTCTGGCGACTGCAGGCTGTTTTTAATCAAATTAAACAATATTTTGTAGCTCCGCATTTTCTTACCACATAGCAGACAAAATATTAATGGTTTTATGTACTGACTACATTCATCCAATGCATGTATTGTGTAGCTGTAGAGTTTTAGGAACCCTTTAAACAGCTCTTAAAAGAGCCATCAGCAAAAAAGTACTTAACGGTAATTTCATATCGACGTTGTAGTAATATCTAATAACTTCAAAACCATGATTTTTTACGTTTGAATCGAGATGTTACTTATATTTAAAAATCCAGGATCTTAGTCAATTCTATCTTTGAATAAATAAATAAAATCACTATAGTTAATTCAAATCAGCATTAATAATTGCGTTTAGTCGACATTTGACAGATTCTACTTTTGACATCATAGTCTACTATTGACAGATTCTACATATGACAGATTCTACATATGACAGATTCTACGTATGACAGATTCTACATATGACAGATTCTACGTATGACAGATTCTGTATTGGACAGATTTTGAAAAAGTGAGACAAGTAACGGACACCTTGTGGAATCAAAAATAATACTGCTAAATAGTAATCACTATATTTATTGATAACCATAATTTTTTTTTATAACTAGTATTAAATGTTTGTGTATAAACTACATAATCGGCATTATCAACCTATAACACTCCTAAACAAAACCAGATAGCTAATCAATAACATCCGCTAAATCGTTCCGTGTTCACTTCTAATGCAAATGTATAATTTATATCCAGTATAATTTACATACAGTACACTAACATGTTTACAATCAATTTTTAAAAGTCCCATAATGGGCTGTTTAGGCAGTTTCCTTTGCCGTGTTACTAGAACAAATAGAGAAAAAAGATAATTTAAAAAATGGTGGGTACTTTTAAAACTTTTCGCAACTTTATTCGATCTCTTTATATGACGGCTAATCTACTTAGTTCAGTTTGGTGTTTTTGTGATAATTCTCAAAGTTTGATACGTGTTGTTACCTTTATGTATGTCTTTTTCATAATATGGCGGAAGAAAGGGAATTTGTCGTAGAAAAAAATAAAAAAGGTTTTAACACAATCTTGTACGAAGGATACCGTTTTAACAAAATCAAACGAGTCAATAAAGATCAAAGTACGTGTTGGCGCTGTGTGAAGAGAAATGAGTGCAGTGCATCTATAACAGTGGATGTTAATTTAATGAAAATTCTTCGTTAATCTCCACATACGTGTCAGGCTGATCATCTCGAAAACGAGTTATTTATAAAAACTAACATGGTGAAGAGGGAAGTGTGTAAAAACTTGGGTCCGATTAAAATGATTTTTGAACATATTTTTGACAGTACCGACGGACCGAGTAGAATTCCGACCTTTCACGACAAAAAAGATAGCTTTTATAATGCAAGAAAAAAGTATTTGAGCGCAGAACTATTGTCATTTAATAAAATTGAAGATGTGTTTATTCCCAAAGTCCTAGGTGAGAATTTCCTATTTGCTGAAGAAGGTACAGAAGAGAAAATACTGGTCTTCATAACTAAATTAGCGCCGGGCAAGGTTGTGCTTCGGTGATGGTACATTTAAAAGTGTTCCCAAGCCATTCTACCAACAAGCCATTTTACTGTGCACATAGACCTAGATTCTGATACAAACTCAACAAATATAGTCCCTGTGCTATACGCGTTACTGCCGAATAAATCCCAAGCTACATACATGCGACTTTTTTAAATAATTAAATTTTTGGGTTTTAGTATCAATTATTTCAAATGCGACTACGAAGTAGGCATTATGAATGCTGTAAGATCAGTTTTCCCGGAATCAAATGTAAGTGGATGCTACTATCACTATCAAAAAGCTGTGTGGAAGAAAGCCAAAGAAATAAAAGTAAATAGGACTAGTGAAGAAAGACGAATTGTAAGAATGGCTGCCATCCTACCTTTACTACCAGCCCAGTACATTTCAGAGGGGCGTCAATTGATTTTGGACAAAATGGAATCTGTTCATACCGATAAAATGCAAGAGTTCAGTTATTATTACAAGAGGCAATGGTCCAGTTTGAGTCCTTCAATTTTAAGTTGTGCCAACCAACGTAATCCAACGAACAATGCATTAGAAGGATGGCATCACAGACTTAACGTCCTAATCCCAAAGCGACCAAGCCTGTTCAATTTTATCCAAAAGTTGCGTAAAGAAGCCCACCACTGCAATATTAGGCTTCGTAATAGCCTCTTCCAATCTGTGCGAAAAAATCGTCGGTACCGCGACATTAACTTTGATAAAAAACTTTTTTACAAAAAATAAAACCGACTTCAGAGAAAACAAAAAAAGTGAAAAATAACTTCAGAAAAAACGCTTCAGAAGTCGGTGACCTTTTTTTGATTTGATTGATTTAGTTTTTTTGTCACCGACTTCTGAAGCGTTTTTTCTGAAGTTATTTTTCACTTTTTTTGTTTTCTCTGAAGTCGGTTTTATTTTTTGTAAAAAAGTTTTTATTTTTCACTTTTTAGTGGTTCACATGTGCTTACCCCTTCACAACGTACCGGCGTGATTTTAGGTTATGAACTGGTGTAAATAATAGACAGATATGAGATTTCGGCAATCCCAGTACATTTGCTATCATTTATTGAGGAGTTCCGTTGCATATCCGAAGTTCTTCATCAGATCTACATCAAATTGAATTGGGATCACTTCGAGAAAGTACAATTCCTAAAACTACCCAAACCGCTTCTAGTGTGCCTATAAAATGTGAAGAATTCTCTCTATTTCTCCAGAATCCCATCATCAGCTACTGATTTGATGATTATAAGACCACACAGGAAGCACCAGCTTTCAAATAAAATAAGAACGATCAAAATTGGTTCACCCAGTAGAAAGTACTGAGGTAACAAATATTTTCGAAATCGGGTGTATTTTACACATGTGCGTACCCCCTCAGAGCATACAGGCGTGATGTTACGTCATAATATAGTATAAACAATGAACCTACAAGCGATGGCAGCAATCACTGCAGATTTGCTGTGTATTTTTGAAGAGTTCCGTTGTATATCTCCGAAGATCAGCATCAGGTCTTCAGCAAACTAAAATGGGACCAAACGGGAAGCACCAGCTTTCAAACAAGAAAAGAACCATCAAAATCGGTTCACCCAGTCGAGAGTACTGAGGTAACAAACACAAAAAAAAAAAAAAAAAAAAAAAAAAAAAAAAAATACAGACGAATTGATAACCTCCTCTTTTTGGAAGTCGGTTGAAAAATACAGCAAAATTGTCAATAAACTTCAAAGTGATGAAATATCGGTCGAAGATTTTTTTAAGAAAATAATTTATATACAACTGCTCCTGTAATTTTTATTTTTAATCTTTATTTACTTACAAATAATTATCATTTTTATTAATGTGATTGTTTAAATACCGATGTAACTATGTTACTAATTTGTATTTTTTTAGAATGAATAAAGAGAATACTAATTATAATTAATGTGATAAAAATGATTGTTGCTTGTTAATTAATAACGTTTCCACTGTTTTCACTGTGATTGTTTATACGTAATTATGTTAACAAAAAAATAATTTTAACGTTAATTTGGTAATTGTGACTGTTTCTAAAAATATTAGTACTATAATACAAACATTTAATACTAGTTATAAAAACAAATTATGCTTATCAATAAATATAGTGATTACTATTTAGCAGTATTATTTTTGATTCCACAAGGTGTCCGTTACTTGTCTCACTTTTTCAAAATCTGTCAAATACAGAATCTGTCATACGTAGAATCTGTCATATGTAGAATCTGTCATATGTAGAATCTTAGACTATGATGTCAAAAGTAGAATCTGTCAAATGTCGACTAAACGCTCTAGATTGTAGATTGTATTAACTGTAACTAAAACAGTTGGAGTGCCACTGGCGGTTATTAAGATTCTCACGAGTTTATAATCTTATGTATCTGAGGTAGAGGCATATAGTCGGCATCAAAATCTAGTTGCACTTCGATGGTCATTATGTTGTAATAGATGACTCCACTGTCTACCTCTTTGACAAATTCATGATCAATCTGGATTGGTTCATTAGGATTTGACCTACGTGCCTTTCTTGTAATAGTGATGTATTCACTTGCCAGTTGTATTTTTCTATTCTTCAGTTATCGCTCAACGGCGCTGTGAACTGAATTACATTTCATCTGCGAATGACCAAGCTCTAAAAAATGTTGAGTGATCATAATGTTATTTCTCTTGCTTACATTAAGCAATGCATTCGACATTACAAGGTTGCGGTTTTGATTAGTACAATCATCTAAGAAAATTACTATAGGTATTTTTTTCGGAATGCAATTTTTATCCAAGTAATCGACCAGGAATGACGCAAAGTACTTTAGGTTTAGTCAGCGAAAGTCTCATCGAACCTATAGCAAGCCCAATGTTTATTTATCAAATAGTAGATATACCGTAAAATAATGGCAATTCGGTTTTGTCTTAAACTTTAACTGTCGTGGTATACGTCTCACAGACTTAATAATTTTTATTATAGAATATTTTTCAAAATCGACGCGCGGCCTTACCTCTCCCGGTACCTTTCTACCGCGTCATCCTGTTGACAGGCATGGCCGCGAGCGCGCCGAGTGCACAAGTTTTCACGTAGGGGAGCGATCGCCGTCTCACAGACGTAAGTACGGTGTTTATGTGCAAAAACTTAGCATGCCTCTTGGTCGTAGCCTCTGTGTTTACGTAGGTAACCACATAATACCCCATAGTGTCTAGTTGACGTTACATCGGTTTATGTTTTATTAAATTTCGCAGAATGCTTAGAAAGAGATAATATATTCGTACCCCAACGACAATGCCACAAACGCCTAGGAAAAAAAAGAAAAGCAATGACTGTATACTACGACGTTAAAAATGTACTAAATATGTGCCTTGTTTTTTAATTATTGAAAGTAGACTAAACATTGTTGTTGTTTTTTAACTATAGTACAAAAAAGTAACGATGTTTCAAGTAAATTTTTCGATTGATGAGTGTTTTTTTTAAAGATTAAATGCTGTTCCTAAATTAAGCTAAGCAGGATATTGTGTATTCATAAGTAAATGTTGATTATCCTTAAAATAAGGATGGTAGTTTTATTAAGCTATTGCATAGCTTTTGTCGCGGGCCTTAAGCGTGGAGACCGACTCCAGAAATTCCGTAACGAAAATAACCTAACACCCCCCGTAAAAAACTAATGCAATAGCTTTACCGCGGTAGTCCCCGAGTGCCACACGTCTTTTTTGTATCTGTAATTAATTAACTTACACTTATGTATCAATCAATTTTTCAAACCCTTACAGTACAGTATTGTTTAATTTATATATATATTTTTTTTATGTCTATGAGACGGTACCGCGGCGCTAGAGTTAAATTTAGACCGGGTCATTCGTCGACTGGCGACAGTGAAACTTGCGACTCCCCGCGAGATGGCAAGTTTCAATTTTTATATTATTTTTTGTCGTCATCTCGCGCTGAATAGTCAAAGAACCTCGTAGGAGTATATTTTGATGACAGTACAAAGAGCCTCGCGGGAGACATTTTTGATGACAGTGCAAAGAGCCCCGCGGGAGACATGATTGATGAGAGTGCAGAGCCCCACGGGACACATTTTTGATGACAGTGCAAAGAGCTTCGCGGGAGGCATTTTTGATGACAGTGCAAAGAGCCCCGCGGTGACATGTTTGATGACAGTGCAGAGCCCCGCGGGACACTCTTTTTCAGATTTCCAACTTCTATAGCATGTTTGGTTAAACGAGGGACATATTTAAGGAAGGTATTCAGTATTCGATTCTCAACCCAAAGATGTAAGTAACCTGTAACTTTAAATTTTATCATTAAATCATCAAGTGAACTCTAGGTCTCACGCGGCAAAACACGTGCCGAGACTGAACTCCGTGCGGAAACTCCGCCCCTTTCCTTTATATTGTCCCAGATGCACCGACAGGGTACACCCGCGGGGCACCCCGCGCATACCTCAGTGTATGCGCGAGTGCCGCTACTTCCGCATTCTAATATTGCGTTTCCGCGTATCGCATAAACAAACAACCCCGGTTACTCCGTGATATTAAGTGTGTCCTGTTAACGTGTTCTTGAATAACCAAAAATTACGTCTTAGTCCAGTGAAGAATATTGAGATTATGAATAGTGGTGGCGCCTTACACCAGTTACTTGGGCGGAAATGTAAACTCTTAGCGTTTATCCCAGACGCAGGGAGCTGGTTTGATAAAATAGTGGACTGTATTTGTCGCGGGTTGAAAAGTACCTACGTAGGTGGTCTGAGCTTGCAAATGCGACACGAAATTAGGACGACGAGCCTGTAAATATGGACAGAGGAATTTGGCAGGAAACATGCAGCACCACTGACCTGTAGATTCGCCGGCTTCAATCTGGGGGTTCGAGTCCTTGCTGTATTCAGGGGCAGCGCACGAGGGGGCGCACAGACGCCTTTCACCACAAATAAGCACGCACTTTTCAGTGTTTTAGATAATAGTTTGTAAATGCACTCGCGGCAAATTAATAAGGGAGTATGTTCTTGGTAAGGCTACTCTCGTTCAAGTGCCCGATATAGTCTTCAATTTTTCACACAGTCACCGTCCACGGTGACAAGGACAGCGATAGTCCAGGTGCATGTGGGAAAAGGATGGGATACCATAGGATAGTGACGCAGTTTGCAAGTCATTTTTACTTCTATCCTACAGTGATAATTATAAACAAATTCGAAATCCAACAAATAGAATAGAATAGAAATAATTTATTTGCGTTGAATGTAGGTACATACACGAGTTGTTACAGTAATGGTTACAGCAATTCCTGGTACATTCTACCAATTGGCATGCAAAAATTTATACTTAGGTATAGCTACAATATACAAACACAACCTCAATTTAAAATTTTCAAAATCACTCAACAAATTATCGTGTAACTATCAAAAAAATAAATCAATTAGTATAACATAATAATAATACTGCTATATTTTATCTGTTAGGAAATCTGACACAGAATAATAACATTTTTGTATTAAAAAAGATGAAAGCTGTTTTTAAAAAAATCTCAAAGGTTGTTCCTTGATGCTATTTGGAATCTTATTATAGATTACAGGCACCATACCTAAAACATTTTTTTAATAGAGATGTTTTGTGAGCACCGGTACATAACTTATATTTATACTGAGATCTGATTGTTGCACTTCGGTGTGTTGTGTCCTTTGAGTAGGGAATAAATTACTATTACTTTTGACAAAAATAGATATCTCTAATATGTAAAGGCAGGGAAAAGTAAGTAGTTTATTATCAACAAAAAAGGTTTGCAGCTGTCTGTAACTTTCAATTTAAACATTGCTCTTAGACAGCGTTTTTGGGCTTTAAAGATATTTTCTCGTTCACAACAATTGCCCCAAAATATGACACCAAACCTTAAGTTCGACACTACTAAGCAACCAGTAAAGTGTTGATGTTTACCTTTTTGGAAAGGTTATAGAGAACGTGATGAACCTAATTTTTTGCAAATAGCTTCAGCTTGTGGTTTCCATGTAACTTGGCTATCTATTAAAATTCCTAAAAAATTGGCTATATTGGCTTTGTCGCCTGCCTGACCATTGTAATTCAAATTTAAGTCTTCGGGGTGTTTACGTTGGTAAAAATGCATAACTTTAGTTTTCTCTATACAGGGTGAAATTGAATAGATGCGACAAATTTAAATATACAATAATACGTGTTGTCAAGAAAATGTATTAAATATAAAATTAAAAAATAATTGATCAGTGTTACGAAAACCGTTAAAATAATAAAAGTATCAAAAATCTTGCCGACTCATCGCAGTACTCAATGTAGCGGTCATTTACCTAATGTTGCCTTAATTTTTGTTATTTATTTTGCATATTACTGGAATACTGATAATTTGTACTTAAATAAAGATAATAACATCAATGGACCTTTTGAAAACGATAATCGCGTAATTTTTTTTAACGATTTAGATTGTAGAAAAAACAGTTTATAATTACTATGTTACTGTAACTGAACCTCCAATTTCATTTTGTCGCATTAATTAAAATTCACCCTGTATTTATTAACAAATTATTATGATTGAGCCAATTAATTGATAATTGTTTTAAAACATTATTAATATCTATTTCGTATTGCGCTTTATTAACACAACTAGCTGTTGCCCGCGACTTCGTTCGCGTGAAAATATTGATGGGTCATGTGTGAGACTGCATCGTTGTTCGAGTTGTCGCAAGCGCTACTGAGCATGAGGTCCTGGGTTCGATTTGCGGGACGGGCAAAGTGTTATTGTATTATTTGGGCCCGGTTGATGGGATTAAGCTAAATGTGCGAAATGTGGGTGTAGGATTAGATACACCAGGGGAGGGGCCCGCAAGGGCCGAAGCCTGCCGGCCGGGGTTTCGGGCCTGTTCGAAAGATACCGCAGCCCCGGAACATAAAGGGCGAGGATGGAACATGGATGGGTTTTAGTCAGTAAGAGTCTGACACTCCCTCCCGCTCCGCCCAGAGTGGGAGAAGTCATTTGATAATTTCCCATCCTAAAATACCTAACAGTGGCGCAGGGTGAAAATAGTGTCAGGGGAAGCCGTAAAAAAAAAAGGAAAACTGTTATTTTTGCTTCTGTTAACTTTTTTCCCCGTGTTAATTTTGACCTCATTTTCACTATCAGCGACACCAAAAACCACGGAAACGACACCCATGATTAAAAATCCAAAAACTTTCGTCGGCGCCATTTCTGATTTGATCTTCATTCATCAAAAGTAAGATCAGAAATGCAGAAGAGAAAAAAAAACAGAAATCTACAAAATAAAAAAAATCTAGTTGGTATCAAATACGATATCGACAATTACTCATTCTATCTCGTTCTACTATACATAATTTATTTATTTATTTATTTTATTTATTTATTTAAACAACACATACAACTATTATTACAGGTACCTAATACAATAGAGCAGTTATATTTAAAGTTAAATTATTTATGTTTTAAATAAATTGATTATTTTGACAAACTAAAGTAATTGCGCAAAATGCGGCCCGTGTGAATTCGCTCAGTGTACAATTGAAGCAATCAATCTGTTGTGACACCATATTGAGTGCACGCAGCGCGCGCGTGAGCGGCGCGTGCTGCAGCAAGTTGGTGCGAGCGGGCGGCACCCACAGGAGCGGCGGCTGCCATACTTTCTTTTTCTGCTCCTGTCGTAAGTCCATAATCTTCGGCTTACCTAGGTCCCTACAAAACGGTAAGTACTGCCAGCCGCGAAGTCACGTGTGCTATTAACTTGTGTCGGCCTATACTATTAACTTGCACTGCCGGTCTCTCCTGCTGCTGTTATTCCTGAACGAATGAACAACTACAATGCAAAACTTCATCCCCCCTTTTACCCCTTTGTGGGTTGAAATAAAAAAACCAACGACTTACTAACTTCGATACTTTTTGGTGACTCAAAAAATAAAAACTTTAATTAAAAACAAAATTTTACTCTTTTTTCACTTCTCAAGGGTTGAAATTCTAATAAAACCGTTGCGTCAGCTTCCAATCATAAGCCCAGATAACAAATTTTGTACTTTTTACGTCGAAAATTAAGGATTTTTCACATTCAATTTCATCCCCTTTATAACCCTTCGGGGTAGAAGTTATCAAAAACGCTGAAAGACGTATAAAATAATTTTCAATCGTCAGCCTAAACACAAAATTAGAAGATCCTAACTTTAAAACTGACGGACTTTCATATAAGCTTCCATCCCCTATTTTATCCCCTTGGGGGTAGAATTGATCAAAATCCTTTCTTAGCGGATGCCTACGTCATAACATCTACCTGCATGCCAAATTTCAGCCCGATCCGTCCAGTGGTTCGGGCTGTGCGTTGATAGATCACTATGTCAGTCAGTCAGTCAGTCACCTTTGAATTATATATATTTAGATTAATTATCGCTGTGCTGTCATCAGCAAACAATATCATTGGATTAGAAATTTGACGTGCGATCGTTTATGTAAATTAAGAAAAGTAACGGCCCGAGAACGCTCCCTTGTGGTACACCGAATTTAATGTATTTATAGGAAGATACATGTTTTATTTCTCGTTTTGTTTTCATGCAAACGGGTCATTCCCGTTCGTCCACACCCCGTCATAAACCCGTAAAAAAACTTAATAGTTATTAAATTAATTAAACCATTAAATCATTTATTTAATTTAAAATTTCTTTACACTGACTCTTAAACTAGACATGAAACGAGGTGCGGGTGACTGGGAGCGTTGCGTTCTGTTCGTCTACACTGTGAACGAACAGAACGCATCTTTCCCTGTCACTGTTTTTTTTTTATTTAAAGTCATCAATGTTAAAATAATTAACAACAATTCTAGTTTTCATCACAGATCAACATAATTTACAATAATTAAAAGGCAATATTTTATCTAATATTTTTTTGGCATTATATAAACATTTTTAAAGTACACACATCAAAAGTGTCTAGGGATCAACATATATTTTTGCAATAACTTTTCTCCTGATTGATATTAATTAAAATTTTCTTTAAGGAAAATAAAATATAGTGTTTTCGTTTGTCACAGTAACGATAAACCAAGTCACCTTTGCATTAATAAAGAAATTTGCCATTTTCCTAATAAAAGGATTTTTGACATTTGAACCACTAACACAAAAGTTCGAAAAAAAGACTGAAATAACAGTTTTCTTTAAAATTTTATTGGGTAACTTAAACAATTAATAATCCGTGTTTCTACCGCGAACACTAACAACACAAGAACATCGGTTTGGCATACTCAAAATGAGTTCATCCAAATCACGCTGTGGAATGGCCGCCCATGTTCGTTGCAACAACAAAAAAAGGTCTTCTTGCGACTGGATACCCTCCATATTCGGCAGAGCTCTTCTCTGTAGCATATCCCATGCATGCTCAATCGGATTCAAGTCTGGCGACTGAGCAGGCCAGGGCAGGACATTGATGTTAGCTGCGGCGAGAGTCTGTCTTACAACTCTTGCGGTGTGCGGTCGTGCATTATCATGCATTAACTGAAATAAGGGACCGATTTGCACTTGTAGAGGAACGATGACGTCTGATACAATCGTCTCAGCATAAATTTGAGCGTTGAGGTTGCCTCTGATCCAAATCAACTCAGTTCTTCCGCCGATCCAAATACCCGCCCATACCATGATGATTCCACCACTATAAGGATGGACTTCCTGGCAGGATTTTAATCGCTGTTGGCGTCCAGGGGTTCTCCAGTGTCGTATACGTCTTGTATCCGGTCTCATACCAAAACGAGACTCATCAGAAAAGCACACGAAACGCCATTGTTCTTCTGCCCAATTTCTGTGTTCAAGAGCCCATTGATATCGAATCCTACGATTGTGCATTACTATAGGTGGTACCCGTAGCAGTCTTCGGGAATGAAGGTTCACTTCATGCAAGCGGTTTCTGACTGTTTGGTCGCTAATTAAGTTCCCTGAAGAGTGATGAAGCCTCACGGCTAACATCATGGCGGTTATTGTTGGAGCTCTTCGAGTTAAGATTTGAATGTATCGGTCTTGTCTCCGTGTGGTGCAGCGATACCGTCCTCCATGGCGCTCAGCCACGGTACCAGTGCTTCGGTAACGTGTCCAAAGTCGACTGATAACACTCTGACTTGTATTCAGAGCTAAAGCCACAGTACGTTGCCGGGAACCAGCTTCTATCATTCCCACGGCTCTGAGCATTTCTTCCCTGCTTAAATGACGTCGCCGCTCCATAATAACGTTGGTTTTAATCAGTAGTAGGGAAACAGTAGCACTAATAATGTCTTCAATGCGTTGTATGTTTTTATAGGGAAAATATTGACAGCTGATTTTCATCTTTTACTCGAATTTGATTCACAGTTCCTGATTCAAATTATGAAATGCACCAAAAAGGATCCATATAAATTTATAAAATCATAAATTTATTACAAAGCCACATCTCAATCTCAAGAAATCCGCATAAAAATGCTTGATCCCTAGACACTTTTGATGTGTGTATATAACCTCTTTAATAACAACATAATATGTACTAAGTAATGTTTAAATTCAACAGTATTTTTCATCACAGATCATCTTATTTTACAATAATTAAGGGCAACAACAGAGCAATCTGTATCACAGATCCACTTAATTTACAATAATTTAAACATAACCATTTTTACAACACTCTTATACTAGACGTGAGATGACGGGGTGTGGACGACTGGGAATAATGCGTTCCGTTCGTCCACAGTGTAGACGAACAGAACGCAACATTCCCAGTCGTCCGCAGTGTGGACGACGGGGTGTGGACGAACGGGAATGCCCCATGCAAACCCTGGCAACTTCTGTAACTTGCTTACGACCGGTTAAATATGATTTTATTAAATCAAGAGCGTTTCCACGTATGGCATAGGCGTTTAATTTTTCTAAGAGTTTTTCATGATTAACATAATCGAAGGCTTTTGACATGTCTGTTATTGTTAGGAAACACACAACACCTTCCTCAGCCACGGATGCAAACCAAATAGTTTCGGTTACCGCTAGAAAGAAATATTTCATCAGTGTATTGAATAACAATGTTTACAATATTTTTTGAGTCAATGATGTATTATATCAATTTGAACCAGTTACTAATGATCTTAATTATTATAATTGCAATACGTAACTGGCGAGACGATTCTCTTTTAGTGTAGTTTTGATGATATAAATATCCATCTATTTGGTGTACCTACCCAATATGTTGATTCAATATTCATAAAGTAAGTAGGTACTTTAAGTAATGTGGTAGATGGAAATTCAGTTCTCCGTCATTTGTGCATTACCGCCAACTTTATAGTAGTGTTGTAGTTTTATTCTTGCATGCCGATTTTAAATGTGTTCTGATTTTACATATTTGTAGTTTCTTAATATTTGAACTGAACATGATATATGAACTGTTTTAGTGTCCTCATTTTTCATAACTGTGTTTAACAAATCATACACAGCCATATTAATATTTTCGTTCTTTCTAAACCCTTTTTGTTCGTCGCAAAAAATATTAAATTTTGTTAATAACTTATAAAGTGACTCATAGATCACTTTTTCTATAATTTTTGAAAATATTGGGATGAGAGCAATCGGTCTATAGTTCGCCATACTTTCTTTGTCAAGCTTTTTGAAAAGTGGCTTAACTACAACAGTTTTAAGATTCTCTGGAAATTTTCCAGCAGTTATACTATTCTTAATGATATGACTTAGGGGACCAGCTATGCAACTAGATACAAATTTTATTACTCTAGTTGAGATATGGTTCGTGCTTAAGTGTTTTCTAGTGATAGTGTGCGAGGAACCGTTCATTATTATGCAAGGTGTCAATCAACGACTGCGAACATTCGGTCAGTACGTAGTAGTACCTAGTAATACCTAGATATTTGCCTGTCCCAAGCTAGATTGACACGCACACATGTTCTGCGATAAGCGCATGCCAGACTCGAGACTTACGCGAAGTTTCGGCATGGATCTATCTGTTATTTATAAGTGTTTTCTTTTTGTTCAAATGTTTATTAGTAAGTATCATGTAAGCATGGACTATTGAGGGTTTGAATAAGATCCTCGTTTAAATGAAGTCTTGTCAAATTTTCTAATTTAATGTAGTACAATAGTTGTTTTATGCTTTTCAGAGCCATGTGAATTCCGTAACTCAAACAAAGACTCAGAATCAAAGCGCTCCTGCTTCTGACAGCTTAGCAACAATTCGCAACTTTCCAAAAGATCTGGGCCTGCAGTCTCGACATTAGTAACGACGCTCTCGGAAGCTAACGTAACACAAATAATTACGAAAACATTCGGTTGCAATAACAACGCTTGCGAGAAATGCAAGTCTCTACATTAAAGTTAACGTGCAAACTCTTACATTATCTTGACATATTGATGTCGTTAGGCTAGAGAAAAACGTATTTATAGTTCGGCTTTTTCAGATACAATTTTATGCTTTCACAAAATCTCCTTGAATATGGGGAAAAGTAGAAAACATGATTCAATAAAAAAAAATGTTGTTTTTGCATCTTAAACGGAGACTTTAAAAGCCTTGTTGTGATGGCATTATTTTTCATGAAAACTCGTTAGTAGAGCGAAAAACGTATTTATGGAAATTACAATTTGCCTCCTTGCAACATTGGCTTAATGTCAACGTCAAACTTGTTTATTGGTTTTGTATTGTTGTCATCGTCATTGGAATCCAATATTTGTTGTGTTAATGTTTTCAATGGTATTTTCTGAAGCATTTTTCATTGATAGAAAGAAAGAAAAGAAAGAAAAAAATGTTTATACGTCGCAAGGTCATGACGTGCGTACAATATTAATAAGGTAAACATAGAACGCATTAAAACAAACACAAACACTTAAACTTAAACCGAAAATGAACACAGCAACATTAACATAATAGTAAGACTAAACGGACAAAAAATTAAAAATTGCACGCCGTGAGTGCGACAAATAGGTTTACCACTCAGCATGATGCTGTGCTATGGGGAACCCACAGAACAGCGCTGGTTTTCAGTGGTCACCTGTGAAAAACGTACGGAAGCCAATACAGCGATATTTGAATAAATGAGTATGTAACTAAAATAAAACAGATCGGACTTAGAGTATACAATAATTAGCATAAAAACATAAACATTTCAATTAAAAAAATAAAGGTACAATAGGATACAGACTGCAGGCTGAACAAAACAAACACAATAACAAAGACATGACAGGTTTTTTTTTTTTGTCTCGCTCTTACCCCACCTTTGCGTCGCCACCGCGCCTTCGCCTGTAGCCCTGCGCGCGCGCTGCATTTCTCCTCTATGCCTGTTGGCGCGTTGACGTACGTTGCGTCATACATAAGTCAGCGCAGCGCGCCGAGCCGTCAGCGGCGGCGCGGTTTCGCCCGACTCACGAGTCTTGTGTACTCACGTGATGCATGTCACGCGACTAGTTGCTATGGTGCTACCGATAGTTACCTTACTATGTATGTACATACAGCTTAGTCGAGGCTTAATAACACGTAATGTGTTTTCTTGGAAAAAAAAGTGATGCCGTCTCGAGCCGCCTGGATAGATATGCCTCGCCGATAGATGATTAAGCTTATGTAAGTAATTATTTATATTGTATTTGCTGTTCATATTTTTGTCTTTCTAAAAGGATTCTTTTTAAATGTAACTTAAAATTTTGTTTTGTTTTTAGGGATCTTATGGGAGGTGGCAGATCATTCCAGCAGCGAGTGGCGGCATACTTGAAACAACCCCTGAAGGCAATGGTCTTATGTCGAGGCATCGAGAGTGGATTGGACGTGGAACGAGCAGAATAACTGTAGTGATCGTGCCTCCAGCTAATTTTTTTGGACAGATATTCCGGTTAGTGTGTTTTTATGATACCGAACATCAAAACTGCCAAGTGTAATTTCCGTCGTGCAGCCATTTTAAGAATGTTGTTTTCATTTAAATACGGTGTGATATGATGCCTGCGGGGTATGTTTAAGCAGTAACGAGCACATGCATTTTGTACTCGTTGTATTAATCGTTCAGTACGTGTAAGAAGACATGGTCCGTAAACAGTGTCGCAATAATTCAGTTTGGACAGTACTAGGCTATCCACCAATCTCTTTCTTATCGCGACACTAAGGAAATCCCTCACTCTGTACAAAACTTTCAGTCTATAAAAACAGTTTTTTACTACGCCATTTATATGTTCTTCAAATCGTAGTTCCGGATCAGTAATTAGCCCAAGATTACAAGCGATTTCTACCTTTTAAATACTTTCCCCCATAATTATGACATCAGGTTTAGCAGAAAGGATTGATTTGATTTGATTTCTGCTCCCCATGACCATGAACTTTGATTTTTGAGGGTTCAGTACTAGAGAGTTGTCCTTAGACCACATAGCAATTTTATCAAGCTCCTCATTGAGGGTACGCACGGCGGCTGCTGTGTTACTGGCGTTAAATGAAACATATAGCTGAGTGTCATCCGCGTATACATGATAATTGCATTTCTTTATACATGTCGTTATGTCAGCACTATATAGGATATAGAGAAGCGGACCGAGCAGGGATCCCTGGGGAACTCCCCTTGTTATTGTTTGTGGTGAGGAAGATAACGTGGAACCGTCTTTCTTGCGCAATTCCACCCGTTGTGACCTGCCGGTCAGGTAGCTTTCAAACCAACCCGTTGCCCGCCTATCAAAACCATAGTTCGACAATTTGGACAGTAATAAGGGAATATTAATCGAGTCGAACGCACGTGAATAATCAAGCAATACCAGTATAGATCCCTCACCACGGTCCCGAGCTTCCAGAATGTTACCTAACACATCCGCCAGGGCAGTTGCGGTTCCGCGCCCTTTCCTAAAACCCGATTGAAGTTCAGGCAGCATACCATGCGCCTCGAGAAAATCGGTGACCTGTAAATACACCACCCTCTCCAACACCTTGGACAAACATGGCAAAATACTTATGGGGCGAAGGTCTTTGTAGCTTTGAGGGTTATTATTCTTTGGAAGAGGCCGACCAATTGCATTTCGCCACAAAACAGGAAATTTACTTGAGGTTATGGATCTGTTTATAATCTCTGTAATTGTAGTAAGTGATTGCGGTAGTGTAAGGGATAACATGTCTCTCGATATGCCGTCAATACCTTGTGCGTTAGTTGATATATTTTTAATTATATTTAGAACTGTTTTCGAGTCAGTTGGCATTATCGACAAATTTTCGGACCCAAAACGGTTAGATTTAAAAAAGTTTTCTTGAGTTGTGTTAACATTGGGGTCACCCGGGACATCTAGAAAAGCTGAATTTATACCGTTCGGGTCGTCAAATGGTTCTAAGAGCACATCATCGTTCTTACTCACTGGAAGTACATGTTTTTTTAAATTATGCCACAACGATTTTGAGTCGCCTATATTTTCATTAATATATTTTGTAAAAAATGCTTTTTTCTCATTTAGTAAACCAACTATTGCTTGGTGTTTGAGGTCTAGGTAGTAACGTTTGTGTGCTTCCAGCTTGGTTTGACGGTATCGATCGCGGGCTTCATTTCTTAATCTAAACATTAACTTTATAATGTCAGTTATCCACGGTGTTGGTTGCGTTTTGAAAACCTTGGTTTTTATAGGTGCATGGGCATCAAAAAGTTGAATTAGGTGTGAGTTAAAGGAATGCACCATGTCATCAACATCCTGCAGCTCGCAGATTGAGTCCCATGGGATGGCCTCGAGATCTCTCTTGAAATCATCAGCTGATATGTCTCTAAGCGCACGATATGTCACCTTTTTACGTAAAGGTTTCTCTTTTTTTAATAGAATCACGCATGAAACAAACGAGTGATGACCTAGCTCCGCTATATGGTTCACAGCAACGTCCCGATACCGCGCGTCCGTACATATCACATCGATCAGGGTAGCGCTTTCTCCTACAAAGTGCGTAGGCGTAAGTACTATTTGTTCCATGTCACAATAATTTAAAAACTTGGTGAGCTTTTTTGTTTTGGAATTATTGATGTCAAGCATATTTACATTGAGATTGCCTAGTAAAATAATGTTGTCGTATGGGGCCAGTGCACAGATACTGTCTGTAATCGCGTCTAGAAATATATTTAAATCTAACCAAGGGGGGCGGTATGCAGTTCCTATTAGTAACTTTTTCTTATTGGCGGTAATATTCAGCCACATTTGTTCCACCTGTGGATGATGCGGATGAGCTCTGATTCGGGCGGTGGTTCCGGCTTTGATAGTAGAGGTAAAGCTCACACAGCTAAAGCTGCGACCCCGCTGGACATACTTCTAGATTCACATGTAAATGTAGTGAAGTTATACTGGAACTCGACCTAAAGTTCTTAGGTCGTTGTGTTTGAAGAGATGGCTGAAATTCTTAAACGAGCTCCGTGAACAATTCTGTTCCGTCCGGATACAGAAATAAGCAAATTCAAGGAATTTTACATTTTCACGCTGATATCGTGTGATGTGTCGAAGCATGCCGAAGCTATCGGAAGCAGCACGTAACGAGCTGTTGAGCTGTTGTGTCACACCACAGGCCTCCGAGCCGGCTGGAAACTACGGTAGACACATTTGTCTACCGTAGTTTCCAGCACGTCATTACGAAGAAGAAGCAAAAAAACAAACAGTGAATTTGTGTAGTGTGTGTAATATTGATCAGATATTTCCAAGACTATATTTGTGTATAATCGCGGTGTTCCAATATTCGATATTACCATATTATAGTTATTAGGGATTCACAGCAGACCTATCAATGGTAAATAACATAAAATAAATGCTTGAATGCAAGATAGTTCCAAAATATTCAATTAACAAAGGTTTGAATCTTGAAAACCGATCTGCAAATCACAGAATCATTTAACTTAAAGGAAAAGAAGTGGTTTTCCATTACGTTTTGTAATTATCCAAACCCGTGTAAAATGAAACTCTTTCAAAATAGAAATAACTCAAACATGAGTGAAGTCACTCGCAGAATTACCCGTATACAGAATCTAAGTATTTAGAAGTTGTACCAATTTATAATTCTCTACCTAAGAACGTAGTTGACATATCCTATGTATTTTTTATACCTTAAGGAAACTGCTAAATCAACCAAATTAAACACCATGACAAGTTCTTCAAAAATATTAACCTCACATTCTTCCCATATAAAAAAATGCATTGTGTAATTTAATGTTAATTTTGATATTCATGTTAGTACTGATAAAACTATTTTATCATTATAAAATAAGACTCGTGGTTGTGACATGTAAAAATATAATTTGAATAAATAACAGCGGTTGCTAAGCAATGCCGACATCTGACATCATACATTTTTAAAAAGGTTATCAAAAATAATAAGGTTCTAGTCTGTCATAGTCCTTAACATCCTCCCTTTTTGACAACCCTATTACTATATCAAACCAATTTGTTTTGCGATTGATACAATCCGTGGCTTATGTAATGCTTTGGTCAGTATATCCGCTAGTTGGAACTCGCTGGGAACGTATTCTACACGTATTTCTCCATTAGCAACGAGTTCTCTCACATAGAAATGTCGAATAGCAATATGCTTAGTTCTTCTATGGAGTTCTGGATTGTGTGAGATCTTTATGGCTGCATCATTATCAACCCTTAGCTTAGGTATTTCTTTCAATTTAGATATTTCATCAAAGAGTCTTTTGATCCAGACAATCTCTCTAGCCGCTTCACTGGCAGCAACCAATTCAGCTTCGGTGCTTGATATCGCAACACATGTTTGTCGTCGACTTGTCCAAGATATTGCTCCTCCAGAGTATAAGCATAATATGCCTGATGTTGAACGTCCGGTACTTTGGTCTCCACCGTGGTCAGAATCACTGTAGCATTCTAGAATTCCAGCATTGCAGCTCTTCCTAAAAACTATTCCATAGTTGAAAGTTCCTTTGATGTATCTTAGGATACGTTTCAGCCTCTGGATGTCTTCTTTAGAAGGGTTTTCTAGACTCCGGGATACAACGCTTACAGCATATGCTAAGTCCGGTCTAGTTCCAACGGTCAGATATGCGAGTGCTCCCACAGCTTGTCTATACGGAAATAAAGCAGGGTCTACTACCTCTTTATCCAGATCTGGCAGTCCATCTTTTTGTATAGGAGTGGTAACAGGTTTGCAGTCACTCATACCAAAACGATCTAAAACTTTCTGAGCATAGTGCTTTTGTGACACTTTTATATTACCGTCATGGTCCTCTATTTCTAATCCTAGAAAATAGGACGCATCTTTTATTGTGATTTTAAATCTTCTCTTCAATTCTCTCATTAACTTTTCAGAATCTTCCTGATTTGTTGCAGCGACCAAACCGTCATCTACATAGAGAGCAAGAATAATTTTGTTTCTCGCACGGTTTCTTATAAACAGGCAGGGGTCGGTATCGCATTGATTGAATCCAATGGTTTTTAAATAATCCACCATACATTTATTCCAACACCGAGGCGCTTGCTTGAGACCATACAAACTTTTCTTGAGTTTACAAACCTTGTTAGATCCATCAGAGTAACCATCAGGTTGATTCATATATATTTCTTCACTCAGTGAACCATAGAGAAAAGCAGTTGATACATCAAACTGTGTGAGTTTTAGGCCTTCATTTGCAGCAACGCTTAAGACTGATCTTATTGTCGACATCTTAGCAACTGGGCTGAAAGTCTCATCATAGTCGATGCCTTTTTTCTGTGTATATCCTCTAGCAACTAGTCTTGCTTTGAATTTATCTAGAGAACCATCAGCATTGGTTTTGATTTTATATATCCATTTACAGGATATAGGCTTCCTGTCTTTTGGAAGGTCCACCATTATCCAGGTTTTGTTTTCCTTTAAAGTTTGTAATTTTGTGATCTTTATGCATACTAGTAATTGCTTCTTTATAGGTTCATTTATCTGATTAAAAATTTCATCTGACATCATGACGTAATCTCCGAATCTAATAGGTGGTCGTATTTGACTTCTATCTCGTAGAGTCACTCTAGTGGCTATCTCAGCTATATCATCTGAGATTATTGGTCGTTCAGTGTCATCACCATCATCTAGGGTGTCTTCATAGGGAGGTGATTCTGGCATTGATGCTTCTGAAGACATTTGAAATTGTTCAGTAGAGTCATCTTGGCTTTCTATTTCCTGACTCATAACCAAATCCGGCGATGTGAGGGGCAAAGTCGAACTAAGCTCATCAGGGCTACTTGCAGCGCGATCCAAGCTATTTTCGACACAATCATCCTCCCTTGCATCACACAACGGTGGTACTGAAAGTGGAAAGTGTATTTCGACTGAAGGTTGTTCTTCCAAATCACTTTGACCAAATGGAGTCAATACTGATTCATTTAATGTAACGTCTCTTGACCTTATGAGTTTACCATGTTTATTCAGTAAGCGATAGCCTTCATCACCCTCATATCCAATTAGAATGCATTTCTCAGCCTTTTTAGATAGCTCCTCCTTTTTTGTTGAGGAATATGAGCATAACATTCACATCCAATTATTTTTAGGTGACTGATTGCTGGCTTCTTCTTAAACCACAATTCAAATGGTGATTTTCCATTTTCTGAGGTTGGACCAGTCCTGTTTAACACGTACGCAGCGGTATTTATCAATTCTGCCCATGTAGCTGACGGTAACTCTTCGTGAGCATGCATCATTGTACGAGCGGCTTCAACTAAGGTTCTATTCTCACGTTCACTAAGACCATTTTGTTGCGGTGTATAGGGCATCGTGAGCCTTTGTCTGATTCCAGCTTCTTGTAGAATGCACCTGACGTTCTGATTATCAAATTCACCTCCGTTATCGCTAAGAAATTCTTTAACAGAGTATCCAGCTATTTTACATTCTTGTAACATTTGTCGGAGTTTCAGGTAAACTTCCGATTTTTGTCGAATAAAATAAATGTGTCTGTATTTGCTGTAGTCATCTTTGAATAAAACGAAGTAGCGAAATTTGTTAAAAGGAGGGAATGGACCACATACATCAGCGTGTAAAATTTCTGCAGGTAATTTAGCTCGTACTCTTGTTCCAAAAGACTTCTGTGTGTTTTACCATAAATACAGCCAGTACACAATTCTGAATCTAGTCGAACTTTAATTCCTAGTTCTTGTTCTATAACACCTTTAACGTGTTTTTTATTCTGATGGGCTAACCTTTCGTGATACAGTTGTAGTATGTTTTCTGTTGGCAAAATGTTTACAATAGGTGTTGACTTTATAATAGTCTCTTCATTGAGCTTGTATAAGCCACCATTCTTGATCCTTTTGCCAGTCAGTCTAACTTGTCCATCAACTTTTAGCGAACAGTGTTCCCTTTCAGACGTGAAAACGCTTTTATTTAGTCTGTCTTGAGTGGCCAGTACAGAAAATAGATTTCGCATAATATCAGGTACATACCATACATCACAGAGTGTTACTCTGGATTCCTTGCCATTGATAGCCGTTTTCAAGTCAACAGTACCTTTGCCAATTGCTTTGACAGTACGATACGATTATCTTCAAAATGCTGGAAACTAGAAAAATAGTCGTTTCGGCAGGTGACATGATTAGTTGCACCATTGTCGACGAACCAACTCGATGTATCATAGTTTGTAAGCATTGAATTTACATCTGTATTGACTTGCATGAGCAATAAGTTCAAACTTGATCGGTTCTGTTTACTTTCAGGCTTGGCTGGTTTACCGTCAGCTTTCCATTTATGACATTGCCTTACTTTGTGACCGACTTTTCCACAATATCCACATTTCTTCTTTGCTTTATTATAATTCTGTAAGGCTAGAGCTTCTGCAGGACCTTCACTTTTAAAAGAGATAGAGCGCTCATAGGCACAGAGTTGTGTAGTCAGATTTTCTATTGTTCTATCTGTCTTTGACATCAACATCCAGCTTGATTTGAATGAGAAATATGGTTCAGGTAGAGTATCCAGAATTTTGCAGATTAATAGGATATCTGGCAATTCAGACTTGTCTATCTTCATTAATTCATTTATCAAATCTGACCAAATGGTTTTTATTTTGGAGATATGAGTTGTGATGTCATGTGACGGATCTTTTGAATAGCTGAAGAACCTCATACATAGATCATAAATTTTGTCTTCAGACTTGCCATCGAACAAACGATGTAGTTCGTCCCAAACTTCTTTAGATGAGTTAAAACGCATGATTTTCTGAAGAGTTTCATCTGACATATTTGCGGTAAGCAGAAGTAATGCAGAACTATCAATTTTATTAGATTTTTCCATAGCAGTATTATATCGAGAAATTTCGTCGACATTATTGGTAATAGGTTTCACTGGTTTTATTAGATCACCGTTTACTGCATCCAATCCACCGGGCATACCTCTTAGTAGTAATGTCGCTTTAAATTTCCAAGTCGACCAGTTCTTCACACCCTCCAGGTGACCAATGTCAATTTTACAACTTGGTGATTGCATTATGATTATTCGTCTTCCCAGATTATTTAAACTTGGTTGATGACTGCTCTCGTTACTTGTAACCACGCTCTGCTACCATGATAAAACTATTTTATCATTATAAAATAAGACTCGTGGTTGTGACATGTAAAAATATAATTTGAATAAATAACAGCGGTTGCTAAGCAATGCCGACATCTGACATCATACGTTTTAAAAAAAGTTATCAAAAATAATAAGGTTCTAGTCTATCATACTCCTTAACAAGTACGAGTATTTCAAAAAAATATAATTTTGCATTGTTTGAAGAGTATATTTGTGTGTATCATTATTTGTATTGATGCAGATATTTGTACCTATGCGATGTTCAGTTGAAATAAATTTTTAAAATGTTTTGGTGATAATGATTGTACGCAGGTACCTATTTTTTAGTAAACACTAATTTTACTATTAAGATGATGTGTGTGTATTAGTTATTATGTCTTAGACATGGGTCGTACTTGCAAAATCGAGTACCAGGGCTTCCAAGTACGTCTACTTTAAAAAACCTGGTCCTAAAACCAGGGCTCGGGATACTTTCAAGTACTTTTTATCTGGATAGGAAATGTAACACGTATTCCTGTACACATAAGGAGCACAATCGCGTTTTGAAATAAATACCTACTTACAGACGATTGAATTTCCTACTTCTATGTCAAGTCCTGTTGGTAGAAAAATACTTGCGTAGGAAATTGAACCCTGACCTCTTATAAATAAGGCGCACAATCGCGTTTACAAATACATACTTGCAAAGACAAACCATTACAGTAAAAATACTTGCATACGAAATTGTTCCGTAGAACCTTACAAATAAGGAGCAGGATCGCATTTACGAAAACTAACGTGGTTATTGAACTATTGAAGATTGGATTGAAAACCTACGTAGATTTTATGAAGTTTGTAAATACCGCTACTCAGTCAGACCAGGTGGTAGGTAGAATAAAAATCCGTAGCTAATAGATGTAGGTAGAATAAAAATCCGTAGCTAATAGATCGTTTATTAGTTTTTTTAATTAATACATTCATTAGTCAATAACAAGTTTAGCACGGTATTGAATGAATAATGAAACCCTTCCTTCCTACTTAAAAACAGGCTTAGGACTGTCAGCTGGGAAATATAATATTATTATTATGCTTATTTAAATATTTTAGTTATAAAACTACCTATTAAACACAAAAATTCCCAAGTGTTTTTATTTTTATTATTCTATGTTTAATTTCTTATCTAAATAAAATAATCGTTATTATTTTAGTAGGTAGCTGGCGTAGTTAAAAGGTTTCAATTCATTTTATGATTATTATAAAGTATTTACAGCATGTACTTTTCTTTTAGATATTTACAACTCCTTATGTACTTTTTTTTTGTTTTTTCGTAGGTTTTCTAATTTTCGACTTCCATATTTACAACGAGATGCGAGACGCACAGGACCGTTCATTGTGGCGACACTTGGGGGAGGCCTATGTCCAGCAGTGGACGTCTATCGGCTGAAATGATGATGATGATGATTTTTACAACACGGTAGGTATTCTTCTTTAAATATTTAGAAAATGGTATTCTTTACATATTAACAACACGGTATTCGTAACATATTTACAACACAGTATTCTTTACATATATACAACACGGTATTCTTTACATATTTACAATATATACATGGCGTTTAAATGAATTACGCTCTTCGGTTTTGGTTAAGAAACAACAGTTGTTGAACTTTGCGGCTCCCCAGTCGGTTTCTTCTTTCAGTCAGGATATTCCCTGCAGCAGAGAACAATCGCTTGCAAGGTACGCTAGTAGCCATTGCATTCAGTTTTGCCCGGGCTAACTTGGCTAAATACGGGTATGTATTTTTATTACATCGCCACCATTCTAACGGATTTACGTCCGGCGTCATCACATTGTCGTCTAAATACCGCTGCACTTCAATAATCGCTCCGCTATTGGCTGATCCTGCTGGACGGATATTTTGCATTGTTTTATTATAATGCTTCCAAATCAAGCTATTTGGTTTTGTGGTGGCTGCCGCTTCTTCTTGGTGTGACGTATCTACGTCACACCAAGAAAAAGCGGCAATTGATAGCAATGTAATGTTTTCTTCGTTTATCATCGCAGTCACCAATGATATGACGTGTTTCTTGGCGTTCAATACTTTGATTTTCAAAATATAATTTATACCTCGGGTAGAGAAACATGGATGTTGTGAATGTTCTGCTATTTTCCACATTCGCAAATATGGATGTTATTTCTAATAGCAGGTCTTGTCGGCACATTTCTACCTCATGGGGAAAAACTTTAATATGGTTATTATGCTGATACTCTGGATCGGCAATTTCTTTGAGTGCGCTGGTAAGACCGACCGTAATAGGCAGCACTGAACTACCAGTCACATATATTTGGCCACTCATTTCCTTCGTGACCTCTTCGCACGGCTCCAGTACCACAATTAAGGCTTCACAGACGTCCCATTCATAGCTCGTCAGAGATATGATGCCCGAAGAATCTAAATTGCTTATCGCACATTTTATTTCATCCTTCAGCTCCACGAACCTCTGCATATAAAATGTTGAGTTCCATCGGGTAACCACATCCTGAATCGGTCGTTTGACTGTATTGTTTGCCTGCTCTTGGTATTTTTTTTAATTTGTTCCTAGCTGTATTACTGCGTTTAAAATGCGAGACAATCATCTTTACTTTATTTATAATATTTATTAAAGCAGTAGTGCCTAATGCTTTTTGCACAGCGAAATTCAGGGTATGGGCGTAGCAGCCAAAGTGCTTCCACTGTAGAATTGTGACAGCATTTTTAATGTTGGCTCCGTTGTCCGACACCACTAGCAGGACTTTATCAGCTACGTTTCACTCTTGGACGACGTTCTGCAACTCTTCTGCTAAATTTACGCCTGTGTGGCTTTTTTCTAGTACCTTGCACTTCAAGAGTACTGATTGCAGTATAAAGTTTTGGTCAATTTTGTCTGTTTTGGAAAAAGTCGTAGAACAAATGTTGTTGTTTAAGATGTCAGTAATCTATTCCTGCGAGGTTATTGGTGTTTTACAAATAACCCTGTATATTGTCCTAAATCTACAAAATGGTCCCAGGCCATACTTCTTTTAGGTGCCATATTTACAAGTTATTAACTTATCACACTACACGGTATTTACACTAAACAAACAAAACAAAATTATTACTTAGACAAATTAGAAAATTAGAATTAGAAAGTTCGCAAGAAATTAGGTCACGCACGATGCACGAGTGATCGGTGACGTAAATAAATAGCCACAAAGCGGGTCAGGTGCATCATAAAAAAGTCGCAAATATTAAAATTCCTTTCCTACGCGCGATTGTGCATCTTAAAACTCTTGTAATAGTGTCGTAGTAAATACCGTTATTATTATTGCAGTTTACATTTCGGAGTTCAAGATTAAAAATAAAAATCAAATTGCATATTTGTTCCTTACTTCTGCATACTTAAAGTTAACTTTCCATCTTAACAGTGGAAATAGGAGCGAGAACGATGTATCATTATTTTCAATTGTAAAGAGTGCGCGCCGCTTGAGATCCGAACGCGGCCGAAGCGGGCCGACGCGCGACGGCGTCCGCCGAAGCCACGTCACGATTCACGAATCAGCGAGACTCGGGCGGCGCGCGGGCGAGCATCGAGCCCCGACTCGACGCGCGACGAAGCGAGTCCGAGTATCCGTATTTAAATAATACTTTGAAGTCTTAAAGCAAGTCTTGCAAGTATTTCGGGTCAGCACCTGGTGTACGTACTTTTTTTTTTTTTTTTTTTTTTTGTTTTGGCAGGAGTGGGAAATATCCCCGCGGACACCTCGACTATCGCACAGGAATTTCTCTTGTGCAACAGTCGAGGTAGTGCCGGACTCGAACCGGCTAAAACCACACTCCTGCCCCACCAGTGTCCCTCTGACATTGATCAGAGACCTTGTGTACCATATTTTTAACTTATCTGGCGACAGATTTTAAAATAATAAAAAAAGGCCGAAGAGACCGCGCTGTATGCGTTTAATTTTGACGTTTACTTTTTAATACTATTTCCAACTCTGTTTATTTGTATTTAATTTGTATGCTTTTATTTTCATATAAAATACTTCATCTACTATAATATATTTCTGTTCAACTAAACTACTTAATTATTACTTGCATCTTTATACTATTCTACTACTTTACTTTATTCAAAAATTTATGCATTTTGGTTACTTTTCACAAAATATTTTCATTTTTCTATCCCAATTATTTTAATCCTCATGGTATTTCCTTTGTTTCTTTTTATTTAGAATGATTTGGTTTTACTTATTTTATGAATACTCTATATTTACTATATAATTTTGCATAATAGTTTTCAACCGAATCTTTTTGAAACTGATTTTTTGCCAATCTGACACAACTTGTCGATTCCACCAGAGTTGACTTACAAACTAACACAATTTCAGCCACTTTCTCACGAAAGTAACTCTTATTATCCCCATTCGTTAAGCCAACCCTAGTGGTTCGCTCAATGCGTCTGCAATCTGTTTGTGTCAGACTGGCCATCCCTGTGAACGCAGAAGTGGGCGCATCGACAACTTTAGCAATACGCTATGGTTGCTCTAGCGAATGCGTCCCACTTCTTGCGTATCGGGCATTCTATGCTGAACGCATTGTGCGAGTGTTCCCCGAGCTTGGCTCTGGTGCAGTTCACGCACGACGCTGGTTCGCCAAGGTGTTTGACTGGGCAGTCCACCCTAAGGTGTGGACCGCCGCAGTGGCTGCATAGGTCAACAGGCTCTACGCAAAGACGCTTGCCGTGACCGTATGCTAAGCAGCGCGTGCACTGCACCAGAGGCGTCTGGTCTTCGACGCGCACTCTCTGGAGGTCAATACGCAGTTTGCCTCCTTCGAGTGCCCGCCTCCAGATAGCAGGGGAAACACTCAACACAATGCTGTTCACATGAGGGTTACGGGATTTCTTCCTGAATTTTATGGACACCTTTTTATCCTCGTCGCCGAGGCCGTCAAATAACTCCCGGTTCTGATTCTTAAGGGCTCGCAACACGTCCTCGTCACTGTGGAGCAGCAGCACGTCCCTAAGAATCAGGGTGTACGTACTTGGAAGCAAATACCTGGTGTAAAAACCTGGTCGCGTAAATACGTACCTTCCCTATTATGTCTTGTTTAAAATTTTGACATAGGATAAGTTCAGGTAAGATGTACTGCGATTTGTAATTTTCATGCCATTGTAATAAGGGTATGATGAAATGTGTTCTTTTTATTACTTCTCATTTTATGCAAATAAAGACATAAAGGTCGTATGTACAGTAAGCGTTCATAAGCGCACAGGCACGCGAAGGATCATTTTGCTGTGAACGCACGGCCGAGCGTCCGTGCGGCTGTATGTGTAAGCTGTCTCAATACAGTACCTACGCACACCACAGCCACAGAGTCGCCTACTGTCGCAAGTTGTCGCGTCGCTCTCCACGAAACAAAAAGATATATATTACCGTCTCTTTTGTTATACACGCAGCAAACGCATGATCGTATTTGCATTGGATAGGTAAACTTCGACCATATCTACCAGGTGTTGATAGCTGTTTAGGTTAAGCAGTGGATTCACGATCAACGTGTCTTGAGTTCAAATCCCGTTAACATACGGGTTTTTTTTTGTAACCACTTTAATTTATATTTGTATTTTATACAAAAACTATTTACTTAGGTATTTATTTTGAAATGGGTTCATGCTCATTATTTATTTTTTATAAAGATTTAAATATAAGTTAATAACCCATCATAACTATTTATGAGATTGTGTAATATTTTTTCGGTGTTGGAAGTTGGAAAAAAAAGTCGTGCTGACAGATAACAAAAATTGTTTTATTCGTTTCATTTATTCATATAATTAACAACTTTAATAAGATTTGTAACGTCACATTCCTACCTAGATATAAGAAGTTCTCTTGTTACCGTTCATAAGATTTTTTTGTGTATCTGGGCTACCCACTTTTAAGTCATTTTTTATTAACATAACAAGGATATTCTAATAACACAAATATAATTGTTGATACCCACTTCTATCTATCGGTATTCAACAGAGCTTACTGAAAACTAACACATAATTTATACTTCGTGAATATGTTTTTTATGTGACGTCACAATAAATGTAACTCATATTGAGGTTATAGTTTAAGTGTTCATTTTCCTGAAGAAAAGAAGATTGAAACTAAACCTCAATTTAGGAATTATTAATATCGCTAAATATTTTGTAACACGTCTAATTAAAACTAGAACATTAGGGATTAATATTTTGTATAACCCCCATTATTTTCAATGCAGTCAAGTAGACGTATGCGGCTTAAAGTCACCCAAAGGGCAATGGAGAGGGCTATGCTCGGAGTTTACTTGCGTGATCGCATCAGAAATGAAGACATCCGCAAGAGAACCAAGGTCACAGACGTAGCCCGAAGAATTGCTAAACTTAAGTGGCAGTGGGCAGGGCACATTGCTCGCAGAACGGATGGCCGATGGGGTCGAAAAGTTCTGGAGTGGCGACCGCGAACCGGAACAAAATGGAAGTAATCCAGTGAAAGTCTAAATATTCCCGTGCGAAATGTAATCGTTCTTCTTTATGTCTTTCTGTCAAGAAGGGCATTTTAGCTGATCTTCTGTGATGCAAGCCTTCAGCGTGGAGGGCACGGCGAACAGTTTGCGGTGACTCCGAGTGTGTCGTAGGTGTGAAACCATTGGTTTCATACTCGCCCACGATATGTTGTCGCTGCGCTTCGCTAATAAGCGACGACCTTCCACTTCGCTGTCTACTTGCCAGGCTCCCTTCTTCCTCATACCTTTTGATCCAGAGACTTACTGCATTTCTCTAAACAAAAAAAATGATGTTAGGCAGCTGTAATAAATACTAAAGTGACTTCATTCACTCTGCATTTATAAATCCAATAATAAACACTAATTATTTATCTTGCATGATAGATTGAAAAAAAAAATAACGAATTAAGTAAACCACAGGTCACCAAATAAATGAACAATTTATTATACCCATTCGTTTTTAAATTTTTAATGTTTAAGTTACAATTCATAAATAATTATAATACTCACATTTAGTCCTATTAAAGCCACTTTTATGAAGCGCGGATAATTCGCGATAATAGTCGCCCTCGCCTTAATATTAATATTTGCCCGCATTTTAAGAATCACACCAACAACAATACCGCTATCTATTAAACCACACGTCACTGACCATCAAATACCACATTATATAGTGTATTCTGTATGACTACAACCAAACGACAAAGTTCATTCCGATCAAGTTAAAATATTCATAAAACTCATGTCTACCTCACAGAAATCTAACAAAATTCTTGACTTATTTTTCTATCTACCTCCCTAACTTTACGAAATGTGTGAACAAAGCAAACAAGTTAAATAATATAATATTTCTGTAGAGTAAAAACTTACAAAAAGACTAAAAGTAACTGTGCGGGATTTGAACTCACGGCTTACTGATTCGCTCTTAATTCTGGACGGGCCCAACCGCTAGGCCATCATGTCTTAGATATTGGCATTGAAATTATGAACTACAACTAGTTGCTGACAATATCTATTTTGTTGAAAGTAGAAGGTCGTAAGTCAAACTAAACGTCAAGCTATTGCTTTGTGAGATTGCTTATCGACTTTTGGTCGGCACTGTACATACGACCTTTATTTCGAAAGAGGAGAAGGAGAAGAAGTTTTCACACAGTTCGAATACACAGTAACAACACTATTGCCGTTCCCGAGTCCCACTTGGCATCCTAAGAGAGAGTAAGAGTGTCAATATAGGAACACTGTCCCCGGTCTCCTCTGTGAACCACGCGCTTCCCACATACGAAGTTTATGAAAACATGGATACACCATCAGAGATCTCTTCTGTAAGTCCAAACGCCACCTACTACTAATTCCAGAAAAAAGAAAAACTTCTAAAGGAAAGGAGCACATTGCGCAAAAAGACAGGTGGCTTGTGGTCCAAAGAAAACAGAAGAAAAACAGTGGTGAATAATTCGTGAATAAAAAGGGAAGGTGGTCGAAAGTAAAGAATTAAAGGATCTTCATACCGTGTAGGCGATAGAAATTAAACAATTATGTGCAGAGGAAAAAATAGCCGTTCGCGAGCTTCGTCAAAGGAAATTCAACAGTTAAAAAAAAAAGGAATATTCTAAACACCTAATAATTGTCAAAACAGATTATGCTAAAAAATAGATATCTTGCCACAGATTAACCATCATAAATTGCGAGTCGCCATCTGGCGGAACAATGTGCAATTAAATTTGAATGAGCCCGCGCACGTTGCCTTATTTATTTTGAAAACACAAAAAAGTACGATATTGTTATTTGTTACAATATTAAATCTTAATCTAGTTAAATCTAGAAAGTAATTAACTTATTATTAACTTAAGTCTAAGTTTTATTTATATAAAACAAAAGAAATTACAACTGTGGCGTGTGTCGCCTACATACCGATAAGTGCTGATTGAAGTGTACTCAAAATTTTTCTCATGAAGATCGAAACCGATTCTTTAAATATTTTTGGCTTTTAGGTGAGAAGACAAAGCACTGAATTTGTTTTTAGAAACACAAAAAAGAGTCTAAAGCGACGCCAAACAACGGAAGTTACGAAGCGCGAAAGACAAAACACTTTACCAGTACTTTTTGCCGGATGCAGAAAAAAATCCAGTAAAGGTATGCAAGACAATGTTTCTCAACACTATAGCGCTAAGTGAACGCGTAGTGAGTACGGCATGGAAGAAGTTTGATGGAAACACGGTGATAGAAGATGACAAAGGGCTCGTTATGAACATTAATGACGCGCTATAATGATTGTATGGTCAAAAGTGTTTGCGATCACGTAAGATGTTTTCCAGTAGTTGAGGCTCATTACGTTCGTAGGAATTCAAAGAAGCCCTATCTAGAAGACGTTGATGTCGGCCGTACCCTAAAGTAGCGACTTTTCACATACGACAATGTTAATTGCTACGGTAAGAATTTTGAATACAGTATAAGGACAGTATGAAGCAAGTATTACAATAATCAAAATTCTTAATCAAAATTCTCACAAATATGTAACATATAAAAATGGACTCAAAATATACCAATTTAATAAAAATGTGAAAAATGTATTGGTACAAAAAATATATTTACACTAAACCTAAGCCCAGTACACATCTATCATGTGCCACACGCTGCAATCGTTTAGTTAAGATTTCAGCGGGCATATCACTTGATTTCTGATGACATCTGTGCACTCTGACTGTAGGAAATATTGTGGACTGTATATTAAATTAAAGCTGCAATAAAATTACGAGTCACTGACACAACTGCTTTAATTTGACAAACGACAAATCTAGAAACGAGTAAAAAACATAGATAATATAAAAAGGTCGCAACATCATCCCCCCGTGTAGCGATGCTACACAGCTACCTACTGGAGTGGTAGTACGGCTAACTTCCGGTTGGTCTCTTAAGCGTTCCGCCTTTCGTGACCACGTCAGCCACGCGCACAACCCCATCCTTACCTGGGTAAACTCTCGTCACGCGCCCCATAGGCCACACTCCTCGGGGTAGGTCAGGATCCACGACCAGGATAACGTCATCAACAGTCAAATTGCGATATCCGCCTCCTTGCTGCTTCTTTGTCTTGAGGAGGGATAAATACTCCTTGAGCCACCTACACCAAACAATTCAGAGAGGCGAAGAGCCTTTTTCCACTCTTTTCTTAGTGAGAACACTGTATCGTCAAGAGGGGTAGGTAATTGCTGATTTGATGAACTGCCTATTAAAAATTGAAAAGGTGTGAGGCTTTGATATTCATTATCAGCTGCAACATATGTCAAAGGTCTCGAATTAACAATTGCTTCGGCTTCTAATAGAAGCGTGTGTAGCAGTTCTTCTCGTTGGGCTTTTTCTCTTAAAGTCACCTGAAGGGCTGTCTTCACGCAGCGTATGAGCCTCTCCCAACATCCACCCATAAAGGGCGACGCAGGTGGAATAAAGCTCCATTCAATTTGATTATTGGCAACAAAATCATGCACAGCGTTGCAGAAAAAATCAGTTAACTGACGGTTTGCCCCAATAAAAGCGGTGCCGTTATCTGACAAGATTTTTCGTGGAACACCACGACGGGCTATAAAACGTCGTAAGCAGGAGATAGCGGAGTCGGCAGAAAGGCTTGCTACAATCTCTAGGTGCACTGCTCGCGTTGTCAAACAGTGCCACCCATCTTTTCTCTCTACGACGACCAATAGACACATTCACAGGGCCAAAGTAGTCTAAACCAACGTTGGTAAATCGACGATGGTAACAATCAAGTCTGACATCAGGACAATCGCCTGTAGGTGGCGTTTGAGGTGCTGCTTTTTGTTTCAAGCAAAATGCGCAATTTCTTGATATTTTCCGGACCTCACTACGGCATCTCAAAATCCAATATCATTGTTTAAGCTCATTGCAGATGTCGTGTTACTTATCCCAAGAAAATAAAAAAAGGTAACACATACAAATAACTTTAATTAAACACTGCTCGCTGCTCAGAATTGAAATGTAGGTAGTTTTACAATACTTGGAGGGCTTGGGACGCGTCGGTGTACAGGCAAGGTAGACTCGCAGGGTCCCGCACTGGAGACCGACGATCAGCTTCCGCGTCGGCTTCAGGACTTGGGGCGCGACAGTGGACAGGCAAGGTAGCTCTGGAGACCGGCGTTTAGCTTGCTTTAGGGCTTGGGGCACGTCAGTAGACAAGCAAGGTGGACCTGGAGACCGGCGTTCAGCTTCTACGTACGCTGACTTTCAGACTGTCAATAGTGTAGATATAATACATCTCGTATGAGATCCCGTTCCAGACTGCCGAATGTGACAGGAAATCCCCTTTTATAGCCAAAAATCCGCAGTTTTTCCATATCAGTTGTTTTATTATAATTCTATAATTCTCCCTAGAATTATTTGACTTTTAAATCAAAAATGTCAGTTGCCTGTATTTAAAACAGCCAGTATTATTCAGCAAAAACTTTCTCGAAGAATTCTGAGAGCGTGCTAATTAATTTTATAAAAGTAAGATAAGATACTGTTATTTAGTAAACAAACGTAATTATCTCTAAAATACATTATTTGAGCTAATATATTAATAAAATAAAATAAAATTATATAAATCAAAAGAAACCTTCATAGGCCTAGACCAGTAAGAAAATTATAAGTAGAGGAAAAGTAACTGACAGCTTGACAATTGACGTTATGTCAACAAAGTAAATAATGAGAAAATAATTTTTATTTCAGCTAAATCAATGTTAAAACATCGTTCTAGATCGAATCTAACGCAAGCTAAAATAACTACTGCCAAAGCGCGACGTAGATGTATAAAAATATGCAAGGATAATGAGAATGAGTGATAGTATAAAGTGTCTGAAACATGAAAATACTATACAGACTAGTTCGTTAAAGGCGTGAGCAGCTTTGAGGTGGTAGGACTGAATAAGGAGGCGAATAGCTGGATGACGACCATCAAGTATAATCGGGGACGTAGTGTTGTAGTCCATAGACCATATAAGTGAAAATCGTTGTTGTCATCCAGACAAACATGGTTCGCGAAATGGAGAGGCTTGGTCCAGCTACCACATTTTCCATGTAATACCCATCCTAAAGCTGTGCGGGTTGCTACAGGTTGATTTTTAGAACCCTCTCTCAAATCACGACTAACTGTCAAATACCAATGGTCAGCACCAAGAAGAATTTTGGGTGTCGCATCTACGAGTGTGAGCTGATCAATTAAATTTATTAAATGAGAACACTGATATAAATCGTCTCTGGTAATATTTTGCGTGAACAAGGTGTCCATAGCTATAGCGTTAGTGACAGAAAATACATCACTACAATTTTTACCCTTAATAGAAAAGCTAACCTGTTGGATAGGTTTATGGTGTTGACATGCCAGCGACACCGTCGACCTTGATTGATTCCACCGGTCCTGTCGCACCGATACGACGTGCCACCTCTGAGTCAATCAAGGTTGCCGTGGAACCGTCATCCAGTAATGCGTACGTGTCATATGTACCAGTAGGTCCGGTTACTTTAACAGGCACGATTTTAAGAAACACACGGGATTGAGATATATTTTTACCAAATAGAACAGACTCAGTAGTATTGGAAATGGTTACGATTCGAGCCTGATCGTCAGCTTCAGGTGAAAATACATTTTAAATCATTAACAACGTGGGTCGCATGTATAGGCGGCGTTGAATGCAAAAGCGGATTACGGAAGCGTTCGCAGCCGTCGACGCCACATCGATTGATCCTGCACGTCTTCCACCGATGAGCCTTGGATTTAAGACACTTGTAACAAATCCTGACATCTCTCAGCCAACGCCATTTATCATCTAAAGGTAGAGCCTTGAAATCGCTACATTCGCTCAATTCGTGCTTATTTTTACAGTTTTAATCCCTGTACTAGTGCTACGAGTTGACGTAACGTGCATGCTTTCACGTCGAATAAAATCGCTGCCACCTTGGCGAGCATTAGGACGTTTGGAGAAATCCAGAACTAAACCGAATCTATTCTGTTAATCAGCCTCAATATCAAGAAATGTTGACAACACTTGTAGTTTCGGCACAGATTGGTCGCTACGGTAAGCAAAATCTTTCTACTGACTGAACAATATTGGAGTTAATTTGCTAAGTACAGTATGGAATATTTCGATAGAGGGAAATCTCATGTAGTACTATAGTCTCGGGTAGCGCGAACGTCTTCTCCAGCATGTCCACCACTGCTTTAGGATGTTCGGCAGTGTACAGCAATGCAGACACGCTCTCTAGGGCACGCCCGCGTAGCGCGCAGCGTAAGCGAGCGAGATTTTCTGTAGGCGTAAACAAGTGTTGAGTGTCGTTATAAGTGCGTTTAAACATTAACCACTCGGTAGCCTTTCCGCTAAATGGCATTAATTCGATATATTTATAAGAAATCTTATGTGAATTATTTTGGTTAGAAGGTTTAACGGGCCTGGCTGTAAGACAAAAATCATTATTTGGCTCTAAGTGATGATTTTCGGAATGAGTCAAAATAGGTTGATCATGGGTGGTCAACATGTCTGTTTTCTTTGGGTCATTCTGTGGAAATGGTTGACAGTCGTCAACCCAAGATTGTATACGAGATTGACTCACCGAATGAAATGAATTTTCTTTAGCCTCCTGCGACGCCAGGTTCGCCAACAGCTCGAGTTCTTCTACTCTGGTAACCTGTTGGAGTAGCTTACGATCGCGAGCTAGCTGCTGTTCGGCGAGTTGGTGCTCACGTTGCAGGAGCTCTTGTTCTCTTTCTAAAGATTTTCTGGCCAAAAGTGCCTCTGCGGTCAACTTACGTGTCTTAATGATAGTGGCTGATGACCGTGAGGAAACTGACACACCAGATCTATAATTAGATTAAGCAAGTTCAGAGCTAATAGTGGGATTCTGGCGAGACGTTACGGAGACCGGATCGACGACCGCGGGTGTATTTGTGGCTTCGGTCGAAAAGGAGTCCATTTCGGGGGACTGACCGAGCCCACCCGCGACGGGCGTTTCCGATTCTGAATGCATTTCGCCAGTATCCCAGCTGTGCCAATGATTTCGTTTTGGACCTCGTGTTCATTTTACGGCGAGATAGGACCAAAACATGTAGGAAATATTGTGGACTGTATATTAAAGCTGCAATAAAATTACGAGTCACTGACACAACTGCTTTAATTTGACAAACGACAAATCTAGAAACGAGTAAAAAACATAGATAATATAAAAACACTGACTATCGGTACAAATAGTAACGGTATTAGGTAATAATGTTTGCCTTACCATAGAATCTGAAATTAATTCAGTGATAAACCTCCTTAAATAAATCGCTTCCTTCGTAGCTTCACTCATTGCCATATACTCGGCTTCCGCTGAGGACAAAGCTGTGGTTTGCTGCTTCCGCGAGGCCTGTGAAATCGGACCGCCTGCTAATTTGAAACAATAACCAGTATAAGAAGGGCGATCTATATTACAGTTTGCCCAATCGGCATCGCAAGATCCTTCAACAACCAATTAATTCTTGATATGGATTGTTGACATTTCTATTATTTGAAAAAGAAAATCATTCTTCAAAAAGTGTAACGTCTGTACACTTTTGTAAGAATCTAGGACAAAATGATTTTTTTAAAAGATAACTGTTAGGATCTTCTGTATAGCCTACAAATATAGCTTCATAAGTTTTAAGATCCAAATTCTTACGCTGACAAGAAGGTATATGGATAAGAGCTCTGCACCCGAAAACTCTGAGATTACTTAGGTCCAGTTTGCAAACATCCCAAAACTCGTAGGGAGTTTAATAATTTAAGCACGGTGTCATCTATTCTTCAGGTACACAGCCGTTCGAACAGCATCTTCCCAAAAAGCCTTAGAAAGATCGCTTTCAGCCATAAGAGAGCGTGCCTTTTCTACAATTGAGCGATTAGTGCGCTTTGCAACACCATTCTGCTGAGGGCTAAATGGTACCGTAGTTTGATGCTGAGTACCACAAGATCTAAGATAACTTGAGAATTCACTCTTGACGAATTCCTTCCCATTATCAGTCCTTATTGTTTCAATTTGAGCCCCAGTTTCTCTTTCAACCATTGATTGGAAGTGACAAAGTCTATCCTTTACCTCTGTCTTAGAAGAAATAAAATATACAAATATAGTTCTCGGAAAATCATCTATAAACGCTAAAAAATATAAACTACCCTGAAAAGAGCTAACTGACAATGGTCCACAAAGGTCAGAGTAGATCAGTTCTAACATTGAAGTTGCTCTATAACGCCTTAAACAGTTTTCGAGCTTGTTTCGCTTGAACACAAGCAACACATGGATATTTATCCACATTCTTAAAATCAATAACCTTATGACTATTTTTCAGCAGATTCATACCGACGCGACATAAATGACCTAAACGCTTATGCCATACTTGAATCAGAGTGCACATCATAGGTTCTATATTGGGGAATATTCACCGCACAATCAAGTGTGTAATTTCCACCACAAGGCGAGCCATGTAGAACCGCATCACCTGTAAAAGAGGAGGTTTTTGAATAATAAAAATTACAACCAGACTTGTCTAACATTACAGTAAACCCTTTTTCTATCGCTGTCTCCACAGATAGAAGATTTGTTTGCAAGTTAGGTACACACATCACATCATTAATAGTGTTTTTAGTACACACATCAAAAGTGTCTAGGGATCAAGCATTTTTATGCGGATTTCTTGAGATTGAGATGTGGCTTTGTAATAAATTTATGTTTTTATAAATTTATATGGATCCTTTTTGGTGCATTTCATAATTTGAATCAGGAACTGTGAATCAAATTCGAGTAAAAGATGAAAATCAGCTGTCAATATTTTCCCTATAAAAACATACAACGCATTGAAGACATTATTAGTGCTACTGTTTCCCTACTACTGATTAAAACCAACGTTATTATGGAGCGGCGACGTCATTTAAGCAGGGAAGAAATGCTCAGAGCCGTGGGAATGATAGAAGCTGGTTCCCGGCAACGTACTGTGGCTTTAGCTCTGAATACAAGTCAGAGTGTTATCAGTCGACTTTGGACACGTTACCGAAGCACTGGTACCGTGGCTGAGCGCCATGGAGGACGGTATCGCTGCACCACACGGAGACAAGACCGATACATTCAAATCTTAACTCGAAGAGCTCCAACAATAACCGCCATGATGTTAGCCGTGAGGCTTCATCACTCTTCAGGGAACTTAATTAGCGACCAAACAGTCAGAAACCGCTTGCATGAAGTGAACCTTCATTCCCGAAGACCGCTACGGGTACCACCTATAGTAATGCACAATCGTAGGATTCGATATCAATGGGCTCTTGAACACAGAAATTGGGCAGAAGAACAATGGCGTTTCGTGTGCTTTTCTGATGAGTCTCGTTTTGGTATGAGACCGGATACAAGACGTATACGACACTGGAGAACCCCTGGACGCCAACAGCGATTAAAATCCTGCCAGGAAGTCCATCCTTATAGTGGTGGAATCATCATGGTATGGGCGGGTATTTGGATCGGCGGAAGAACTGAGTTGATTTGGATCAGAGGCAACCTCAACGCTCAAATTTATGCTGAGACGATTGTATCAGACGTCATCGTTCCTCTACAAGTGCAAATCGGTCCCTTATTTCAGTTAATGCATGATAATGCACGACCGCACACCGCAAGAGTTGTAAGACAGACTCTCGCCGCAGCTAACATCAATGTCCTGCCCTGGCCTGCTCAGTCGCCAGACTTGAATCCGATTGAGCATGCATGGGATATGCTACAGAGAAGAGCTCTGCCGAATATGGAGGGTATCCAGTCGCAAGAAGACCTTTTTTTGTTGTTGCAACGAACATGGGCGGCCATTCCACAGCGTGATTTGGATGAACTCATTTTGAGTATGCCAAACCGATGTTCTTGTGTTGTTAGTGTTCGCGGTAGAAACACGGATTATTAATTGTTTAAGTTACCCAATAAAATTTTAAAGAAAACTGTTATTTCAGTCTTTTTTTCGAACTTTTGTGTTAGTGGTTCAAATGTCAAAAATCCTTTTATTAGGAAAATGGCAAATTTCTTTATTAATGCAAAGGTGACTTGGTTTATCGTTACTGTGACAAACGAAAACACTATATTTGATGAATCCTTAAAGAAAATTTTAATTAATATCAATCAGGAGAAAAGTTATTGCAAAAATATATGTTGATCCCTAGACACTTTTGATGTGTGTATTTACGTTGTTTCCGGTATTTATAGATATTTTACCGATGCCTTCAGCGTCAATCTTAGTCCCGTCTGCAACTGTTATCTTATTGTCAATAGGCTTTAAGTCTACAAACCAATCTCGTCTTGAAGTCATAATAATGTGTTTGGTAGCGCCTGAATCAATGTACCATTTGTCCATGTCATAATTATTCGTTGCTCCTAAAACAGACATAGAGGTCGAGTCCTTATTAGTAGGATTCTTCCTTTTCATGACTTTCTTTTTCTTTAGAGGACAGGTTGGTCTCTTGCGACCAGGTTCTCCATAATCATAACGCACAATGTTCTTTGCCTTAGACTCAACAGAAGAGGCATCAACCTTTAACTTAGCAGCTGTCTCTAGTTTTACCGAGCTTTCCTTGGACATTTCGTTCAGTAATTCGGACTTTTCCAGTTCGGAGGTAACATTAACGTTACTATATTCGAGAGCCATAATCACCACCCATAAGAATAGCAGCAATGGACGCATCATCTATTACTTTGTCTATATCCACCAAATCTTGAGCAGTGGAAAAATCAGCATTGATATACGACTCAATATTATTATCAAAGTGAAAACAAAAAAAAAAAAATCAATCATCAACAATCAACATCATCATTCTCAATCTGTAAACTTCCGTTCTTAAATGTAAACATACCTTTGTCCTCATAAGCATTTTGTAGAGCTTTCCATGCGGCCGTGGTTGCAGATGATTCAAGGGTAAGACAAATTTTTGTTAGTGCCTTCTGATCGCTCCTAATCTTTGTAACGTTGGAAACGTTCATGCCTGTAGGGTAGCCACTGATCGCTTCCCACATCTCCTCATGCATAAGATAATCATTTTAAATTTCCACGTACTATATACCCTTCTCTATTATGTAGAGAGAATGTTGGAATTGAGGAACTACGCATACCTCGCTCATTTATCGCCATCTATTTCGATAATAGACTCGAAAGAATTTGGCGCTTACTACATTTTTAATCCTCGAAACGTCTCGCGGGACGCGAGCTTGAGACATCAGTTTGTTTCACCGATCAGTAACCCTTGCTCTGTTGAGACGGGCAGTCTATATCACTTTTCTCCGCGCCTAGCCGCCCTTATTATTTTCATAATATTACTAATTTTTTGTTGAGTAACATGGCTAACAAGAAAAATACAATAGCAAAACGAAAGAAGCGAGAAGTAGAGCAGTTGAAAACTCAATGTATGGCTGATTGCCGAAGTCGAAAGTACTTATGTATTTTTTACGTGCCTAAGCGCATAGTAAACTCAAAATAAACGGATGATTGATTTGTTCGTGCATTGTTTTGTGTGAAATTATTATACTCACATACAACGTTGGATCCGAGTGGCGACACTTTAGGGAGGCCTATGTCCAGCAGTGGACGTCTTTCAGCTGATACCTACAACCCGTACGAATTAACTATTATGTAGGTATATTATTATAAATTATTAAAATTGTGGTAGTTATTATTTAAAGAAATTTGTTTTATTACTTGTACTTATGTGTTATTATTACTTGAAAGTGGGGTGGGTAGTAGGTAGGTAGAAGGTAGATAGTAGGTAGGGAGAAGGTAGATAGTATGTAGGTAAAAGGTAGGTAGTAGGTAGGTTGGGTCGGCTAGTAAAGATTTAAAATAGACGGGTGTCTTAAAATGGCCGCTTTAGCACAATCATAATATGAATCACGTTAAAAAACTAAAATTCTTAAAATGGACTCAATGTTTATGACAGTAAAGTCCATTTTAACATTTTTATTAATGTGATTCCGAACACTCGCTTGTTTCAGGTATAATTTCCCAGAAAATAATGTAAATTGAGTGATCGAGTTTTTTGATAGGTCGAAAATAATTTTAATAATTACCAAAATTTATCACTAGATAAGTACGTTTATCTTTGCCTACTACCGCAGTCTCACATACCTTATGTATGCACCTAGGTTTTCATAAAGAATGATGAATACCTATTTACAATACTCTGGCCAAGTATTTTTTTTACATTTCCAGTATAACGTGGCCTCACTATGTATACATTTTTGTACAATGAGAGATCTGCATAAACTGGTTCTGTATAGCTTGACCACCTGTCGTTCTTACCAAAGTTCCTTTATTTACCCCCGACGCAAAGACGACGGGGTGCTATAAGTTTGACTTGTGTTTTGGTGTCTGTGGCATCGTAGCATCCGAACGGATGAAACGATTTTAATTTTGTTTTTTATTAGAAAGGTGAATTAGTCGGGAGTCTTCTTAGCTATGTTTGATGAAAATTGGTTCAAGATAACCGCCGACACAAAATGGCGGATTACTTACATATCTTTTTCACAATTCCTTCGATATGGGTATCAAATGAAAGGGCGTGACTAGTAAAATACTAATAATAAGATAAATTTACAATCCAAGATGGTCGCCACCACAAAATGGCGAAGTATCTTTTTTTTCAATATGGGTATCAAATGAAAGATTTTGACTAGTACAATAATGACTATATTCAAAGGTTTTTTTTTTTGTACTATAATATTAAGAACAAAATTCTTAATAATTAATTACGATCTAGCCTAAAAGACTAATAAGCAATTTAACTCTAACTTAATATGTTACGTGATAGAATATGTTAAAACTAAGAATAGTGATCATTTGCACAGGGAATAAGGAATATTATCTAACGAAATGAGGCACGGAAAGTGGAGTGATGACTGGTTCCTAGAACTTAATTATCAATTATTTTCTATTTAACTTCATTACATTATGTGTCGAAGGGTTTTTTTTAAATTTAATATTACTTGTTCGTATTATACTATTTTCAGTAATGATTTAAAAAACCAAATAGGTAGTTCCTTGAGTAGTAACGTTATGAAGCTCGAGTTGCAAAACGGCAAAAAACGGGACCCATAAGGCCCATTTTTTTCCGAAACTATAAGAACTATGCTGTTGAAACTTGGTAAATAGATGTATTCTGTGAACCGCATTAAGATTTTCACACAAAAATAGAAAAAAAATGAATAAACTTTAAGGGTTCCCACATAATTAGAACTGAAACTCATTACGTGGGGTATCTAAGGATAGGTCTTCAAAAATAATATTGAAGTTTTTATATATTTTTTTTCTATACTGAATAGTTTGCGCGAGAGACACTTCCAAAGAGGTAAAATGTGTGTTTCCCAACCTGTAACTTTTAAAATAAGAAAATAATAAAACTAAAAAAATATGATGTACATTGTAAACTACCACGTAAACTACCATGTAAACTACCACCGAAAAGTGGTTTGAACGAGATCTAGTAAGTGTTTTTTGAATACGTCATAAACCGTTTATCGCAATTTATCCTATTCATTCAATCAACTCATATTTGAGTTGCTTTTTTTGTGCCGGGGTGGAAAACCCTCGATGGATGTCCTCCGCCCTAGAGAGAGCGGAGGGGTCTGTCAGACTCGTACTGACTAAAAACCACCCTTGCACCGGTGATCATGGGAACTAGTGCGCCTTCCACGATCCCCGGCTAGTGTCGGCCACTGCGGGCCTCCTCAGGTCTGCGGGGGGAGTGAGGTGTACTCCTCCCCGACGTCATATAGAGGTGCGCGCGGAATACTTCGCGCCACCGCCTCGGATATATTTGAGTTGCTGCTTCAACCCTTCATGGGCGAGAGAGACACGGCTGTTCCGGACAGGTACGGCGGCCACACGTACCTGTCCGGAACACACAAACCTACGTTCCCTAAAATGTCCGCATTATGTACCTTCCCTCTAAGTACCTTGAATATGTACGAGGTGAGTTTGAGATCCCTCCTGACCCTCAGTTCGTTATACCCAACCATACCCAAAACAAATAAAGTTGGGTACATAAGCGGATAAAAAGGGTATACACCATACAATTTCAAATATAAATATCTCACAAACTTGTTTTGCACTTTCTCCAGCATGACCCTATATTTAGTTTCATTTGGAGCCCAAATGATTACGTTACACTCTAACTGACTTCTAACCAAAGCATTATAAAGGGTGTAAAACACCTCTTAACGAATACGAAAGGGACTTGTTCTCCTCGTCATTCTGATCATTTTTTTTGTTCTACACTATACCTGGGAATCTTCTAGTTACGGAGATATTGGGGGTCAAAGTTGCAAGATTTTGATAAGTTTTTTTTTAAATACTACTTTTTATCGCATGATTTTTACTTAAAATATCTCTACGACCCCCGTACTATTAAATGCATCCATCCGCACAATGTTTTGAGTGCGTTACATTGAGTTATAACACAAAACATGATTTATAACCTCAAAAAAAAAAGTTGTTTCCCAGCAATATTTTTTGCGTAAAGTTACTTAGTTTGATATACAGAATGCTTGGTTAACGGCTTTGTGATGAGGTGAAATACACCCTGTATAAAGCTATAACCGATTTTATGTTCGTAAATTTACTCACCGTACGGGGCATAAAACCTAAATTACGATACGCTTTATGGCAGCAGCTTATGATGTGATCACGAAACGTCAGCCCCGTGTTGAATTTCACCGAGAATGAATTGCAAAGGCCCAAGGATACTGCCCTGACTCACCCCAGACCTGGTAAAATATGGCTCTGACTTGTGCCCCCCATATTCCACATATTGTTGCCTACCGCTTAAGTAACTTGCATAAAACCTTAGCAGATGTGGAGTGAAACCAAACACTGCTAACTTTTTGAGCAAAATATCATTATTTACCAGATCAAATGCTTTCTTAAAATCGAAGTAAGCAGCATCAGTTTGCCCTCCACTGTCCACCGATGGCACAAGACTAACCATATGGCTCAGGAGATTGCTAGTGGTACTTTTTTCCGGTCGAAACCCATGCTGTGCATCTGACAACTGACCGCGGACCTGTTTAAATAAACTCTTATGAATAGCAGCTTCAAAAACCTTAGCCGGGGTCGACAGCACTGCGACAGGCCTGTAACCATCCACCGTCATCCCTGCGCTTTCTTTTGGCACCGGAACATCGCGGGTAATCTTCCACCTCTCAGGAAAAACAGCTCCATTCAGGCATTTATTATAAATATATTACAACGGTTGGGCCAGCACCATTCGACAATCCCTAAGGATGTAAGGTGGCATGAAAATGTCTGCAGGGCCAGACGGCCCTGCAGACATTTTCTCATCCCAAGTCCAGACTGAATCTTTTTTTAAAAGATAATATTTGAGTTTTTTCTGACAAGTTATTTATAAAGGTCCTAAATAATTGATCATACCTAATATTCTCTGTAACTCTTTGTCATTTTTTGGTGTGGGCATATTGACAATGGCTTTGACTTTCTCTTTGTCTGCCCTGGCACTATCTTTACTGAAGATATAACCCAAGAAACCTTCAGAGACTAAAAATTTACATTTTGACTTATAAAATTTTAAATTGACGACGTGCTCTCTGCATGACTTTATGTAATATTTCATTATGAGCTGATTCATTTGGGCCATGCCGAGTATTATGCCATGTATCTGGTACGTTTGCATAACCTCCAAACGCGTATATGCTATACGGTCGTGTCTGTCCAATCTGGTCCTTCCTAACCCTAAAGCTGATGTAACCACTTGGTTGTTTCTGCTTTGACGTATCTTGAACTACTGGTTCTACGCATGTCCAGCAAACCTGAGCGAGAGCTCCTTCGGCATTCTTCTTCACCTAAGGGATGATCTTAATCTTCTCCTCTGTTCGGTTGAGAGCCAATGAGACTTTCTCATATAATTCAGTGTTATACTGAAAGCGCGGAAACTTCGTTGGAAACGCGTCTTCTATAATGTTCGGACTTTCCAAGAACGCTACTTGGTCATTTGTTAACGTGGCGGCACGTGCCCATCCCAGACAATTTCTGGTGGGTGTTCCTGCTACTGCGTCAGCTGGTGCTAACGTATCGGGCAAGTTCCATTCTTGAACGCCCGGTGTTCCGGTAACTCTAAGATCTTTCTGTATCCTTTGTTTGCAAACTAAAGACCTTGGCATCGCCATGTACATCCAAATGGGTGTATGATCCAACTCTACCAAAATCGCCTGTTTTAGTCGGCCATGCGGGCATTCTCAGTTTATATCTGATATTTGTGCTATCTACGACATGTCCAAGTGCTTTAATGTACGCTTCAATCGGTGCTGGGCCTGGGAGTTGATGATTGCCAGAAAGTATCTGACCTGCAAAGGAGTCTTCGTCATAACTAGAATCTCCTTCTTCCTGTTTCAAGGTAATGAGACGAGCATATAAGCTCATAACGCTAAAATAGACCCACGCGGATTTACTATCAATGTATATTAAGACTCCTTCAATATCACCAAATAAATTCATCATAACTCTTTAAAAAAATTCTGACGAAGCATTTATTCCATATGGTAATCTTAAATACTTATATCTGCCAAATGGTGTTTGAAAAGTACACAATTCTGAATTATATTCATCTAGCTAGACGTATCATCCAAAATCCAGACGTATCATCCAAAATCCAGAAAAAGCATCTAAATGAGAAAAACATACAGCCCCTTCAAGCTGTGACCTAATTGCATCAATTGACTTGAGTGGATAGAATTCCTTCATGATATTTTTATTTTGATTCCTAGGATCTAGACATATTCTTAACTGACCTGTGCTTTTTACAGTAACGACAACTGAATTAACCCACTCAGTAGGTTTTGTGACCTTCTAAATAACATTCATCTTCTCCATGCGATCCAACTCTTCTCGTAATTTCCCTTGTAACGCGAATGGAACTCTCCTGTGCGGATCAACGCATGGTACTGCTTCAGGCTCGAGTTTAAGATGACAGACTGGAGGTAGACACCCAAGACCCTGAAAAACATAATTACATTTTGTTTTGTTACTGAAAATACACGTTTTATTATATACCTAACTTTACACAAGTTGGTAGACCAAGAACATTTGGACAATCTAAGTTTGCTACTATAAACGTTATAGATTCGACGACGTTATTATTGTTTATACACAAATTGCAATTTAAGCTGACTTTCCCTAATATCGGAATGGATTTTCCACCAAATCCTGTGACGTTTATCTGACATTTGACAAGCAATACTTTTGACAGATTGTTTTGACGTTTAATGTTATTGTATGTTTGTTTTGACATAATGTTGACATCTGCACCTGAGTCTATGATGCATTTAATTTGTTTATTACCTACTAATAAATTTATTTCCCAAGACTGTTTAGAATGACTACTTTCCTAAGTGTTGACTTTATGTTGATTATGACTGTTTGTATGTGACTGTGAATACTGACTTTGATTATGACTATTTGTATGTGACTGTGAATACTGATGACTGTTTATGTGGTGATAATATTGTATTTTGTTGTGAGATCCCTCAGACTTGTGACCATTTTCATCTTTGAGATGTAAACATGGACACTGTCATTTTATATTTTGACTATTTGTTTGGTGAGTGAATCTCTCAGACGTGTGATTGCTTTCATCACTGAGATGTTGATATTTTTCAATCCATCTCTCAGACATATCACCATTTTCTTCACAGAGATAATGTGAATGGGGACGTTGACTTTGGGACTTTTGACTATTTGAGTCTCCGTGAGATCTCTTTGACTTGTCACTGTTCGCATCATAGGGATACAGTGACTGTGACTGGTCTAAATATGACCACTGTGACGGTGACTGTTTGGACTGTGACGATTGACTGACTGGTGACTTTACTTTGTGTGCCTGTTCGGTGTGACTGTTTGACTGACTGCTTTGTAAATGACTTTGACTCGACTTTGACTGACTGTTCAACATTCCAACAAAATATTCTTGACTACTATCTGAATTAAACGAATGCATCTGATTGACTTTTTCATTTTTGAAGCAATATTTAGCAAAATGACCAAAAGATTTACATGACCTGCATTGCATGCCTTTAGCTGGGCACTTGTAGCGATGTGACTGCCCACAGCGGCTGCATGTCTTCGAGTTGCTGGTGTGGTCGCTGTTTGAAGCTGGACCACGACTGCTCGAAGCTGACTGGCGTTTGCTCGAAGCTGATTTGCGACTGGAAGCTCGCTGTCGGCTTTCACCTCGACCACGGCTCCTTCGACTGAGTTGCATGTCGTTTTCACTGGCGACGCCGCTCCCTTTGATAATTTTCTCGGCATCCTGCTGTGCGACTATGAGTGTCATCGCCAGCTCTTGCGTTCTCTGATGTGTCAAATCCGGTTCTTGCAATAACCTCTGACGTACATGTGACAAATCAATATTGAGGTTTGCAATGAAAATATCTTTAATGAGCGATTCCCTGAGCGTGCCAAACTCACATTCCCTGCTCTTTGTTTCTAAATCCGTGAGGGAATCATGGATGCTTTCCGATTTCTCTTGCTTCCGTGTGAAGAATAGGTATCTGCACATCGTCACGTTTCTCCTCGGCTCGAAGAAATTGTCGAATTTGGACTTGACCTCGCTGAGTGTGCTCGCATCTATTTTCTGGTTGAACGTGTTGAATATATTGAGACCACGTTCTCCGATTAAGTGTAGAAGAATGGCTATTTTGCGTTTTTCGGTCGACTTGTCCAGGCCTGTGGCTAACAAATACAGATCCAACTGTTGCTGCCATTTCTTCCACGCCTCCGCATTATTATTCGCTGGATCCGACGAGATGTGGAGTTGTTTCAGACTCGTGCGATGAAAATATTGACTTCTATAATATTCGTACTTTATTTGCGAGGTTCGAAATCTTCAGCATTCATCGTAGCAGTAGCTAGTTTATTGCGAACAATGATTGATGATTTCTGTTTCAAATCTTCACAAGCGCCGTGGCAGGTTACTCGCTCTTCATAATTATCTTACTTATTGAGTTTTGAAAGTCCACCTACAACGAACTTTGGTTTTAGACCAAACCTTTTCTCTGAGTAGATGTGCCCGGGTGGGTTGCCAGGCCATAAAATGCAAAGCCCGGACTGCGCACTATATAAAGCCGGACATTTTGCCCTAAAAGCCGGACATGTTTTTTTATTGCCAATGTTTTTACAGCTGGGCTGTTGAAAAATTATTTATACGTGATGTAAAGTGAGGATGAGATCGAAGATGGAGTGTGCCAGATATAAATGCATATTAGCTATTTATTAAAAGATGGACATAATACTTATAATAAAAAAACTCGTTTACGAATTTGGAATGTTTATTCAGTTACACTATTACAGTTTTACTTACAAACGAATCATCAGTCTTTTGTAGATTATTAATTATTATTAAAACTAAAAAACAAACGAATATAGCTCTCTTTTGGCATTCTTAATATTATAAACCAAAAAAACATTATAAAACAAATAAAAATAACCATTCTTCTGGAAAGTAACAAAAAGATAATATTAATTTTACTGCTACGGAATTTACTTTATAATAGGTACTTATTTATAGAACAATTTAAAATCTTTAGAAAATAACAAAAAACTAGTTATATTTGGCACTTGCACCTACTTTGTCAAGAATGTTGTTTTCCTTAGAAATCATATCGTAAAATTCTTTACATGTTAATTTTAAATTGCATAGTAAGAACATCATCTTAGCAATTGTATCTGTTTGCAGTCTACTGCGTTCTTTTGTCCACTGGGCGTTTATCAAAGAGAAAACTCTTTCAACGTTGGCATTGTGGCCTGGTATTGCAAAATAATATTCTGCCAACTTGAGCAGTTCCGAATAAAATTCTTCATTATTAAATGATTTAAAATAAGAGGTCCACTTCTGATGTGCCAACAGCTTTATTGTCATTTAACTGTACATTTTTTCTAGACAAAGTGTCTATCGTTTTTGCCCCTTGTTCCCAGCTTGGAATATTAGATAGACTCATCCACTGAAAGTGTTTTAAGTCAGTACAAAAATCACTGGTCCAGGAATTCAGGTAATCTTTGGCAATATTGTACATTTTTCTCATGTTTTGTTTAAAATCTTCTACCTCATCCCGACGAGTCTCCGATAAACGCCGTAAAATTTCGGTCACTTTCATTGGGCAAAAATTTTGTTCCAATCTTTCGTTTATATTTTCCACTATCTGCGAACACTGCTCAATTACTTCATTGACAGAAATATCATCAGTTTCAGTGTGTTTGATTCGGCTTTGGTATATAGACATGAAATAATGTAAGAGCCATAAATAACACTCAGAGAAGTCATTTTCGAAAAACATTTGCAATGTACTGGCCGGATAACTCAGTGAAAGAAAGTATGACTAATGGCTCGTACATTTGCAAGATTCTCTCTATGGCGGGATAAAGAGAGAGCCAGCGGATTTTTGAATGGCTAAGCATACGTTTAAAATCAATTTCCAATTCTGAACAAACATTTTTTAAAGCTTCAGTACGAACTGTGAAGCTGGCAAAATGGTTGTGCATTTGCATCACTATGCTGTCTACACAGATTGGTAAAGATTCGATTGCGTGATGTACGGAATTGCTGAAGATATGTGTAATACATCCAACACCGACCATATCATCATTTTGAGTAACTGATTTGAGTCTACTGTAGACGCTGTTGGTCTCACTTCTCTCTCTACCGCCAAAGTTAGTATTGGTGTTGTCCGCTGAAAAAGCAATTAATTTATCCAATAAGTTTTTGTCCGTCAAAATAGCGTGTATGTAAGTGGATATTGTTTCAGCAGTCTCAGTTAAAGCCTGTAGCTCCAGTAATTTTACTTGAATTCCTCCCTTTTCAGGGTTGAAATATTGTATAAGCACAGGAAATAGCTTAATAGCACCATGGTTGCTACTATCTGTGGAGACGCTCAAGTATCTGATTTTTGACACTTCTTTTAACATATTTTCTTGGGCAAATGGGCCTAAAACGTTTTTTAGGATAGCTTCAGCTTTTGTGCGGGAACAGGTTACACCTTTTGCGATTTGCGAATCTGGATATATACTCTTGCAAAGTGGAGCTGTGCAATCTAGTGAGTTAAATGATTCGTGATGTTTGACGGTATGATATACTAGAGTAGCTTCTGTGGCTCGAACGCTCCGTTGGAGATTTAAGTTCGCATTGGATTCCATGAAAGTATCAATTCTTGATGTAGATGCCGTACTACGAATCTTCATTTTGTGTTTTTCGGTATTTAAATGCTTTTCTAAGTCAGCTTTGCCCTTATTAGCAATGGAAATTATTTGATCACAAATTACACATTTTGCGTCCCATGGCTCTTTGCCAGATTTAAATATCTTGTATTGACTTTTTAAACTGTCAGAAAATATACACTCGAGAGCAATGAATCCGGGTCACTTAAAGAATCCTAAAAATCTCGGAAACTAAAAATGCTAGGTTAATGCAATAAATTGTATTTAATAGACAATGTAATACTCCTTAAATGAAGGTATTAAAACTTCTTAGTTATTGTAAAGTTATATCATAAAAAATCAAATTTGAAAAAAGGGCCACTTTCGAAGATGGAACTACGAAATTACAGCATTTGGTTTTGCTTTTGTTTGTAATCTGTCATATATGTGGGTACATAAACCATGTTGATAGTGCTCTATATTCATTATTCAAGCTGAAATTATGTCGCTTACGCCTGAAGAATGCACCAGAATACTTACAATGCTGGAAACCGGCCGGAGTCAGCGCGATACAGCCAGGACTGTCGGTGTGTCGCTGTCAACAGTACAAAGAGTTCTCCGACGTTACGAAGAAACTGGTTCTAACCTACGCAGACCAGGAACGGGCAGAACCAGGTGTACCACAGCACGAGAAGACCGATACTTGGTGAACACCATGCTTCGAAATCGCTTTCTCACAGGAACTGAACTCACAAATCAGTTTCGACGCCTCGGAGGAAGTAACCCAAGTGCATGGACAGTAAGACGTCGGCTTGCTGAATCTAACTTAAAACCCCTTAGACCTGCCCTAAACTGGAGCGTGGGCATCGTATTTCAAGACTAAGATATGCCCAGAGCCACGTAAATTGGAGTATTGAAGATTGGTCAAAAGTTATGTTCTCCGACGAATCAAAATTTATGCTCTACAAGCACGATGGAAGACACAGAGTGTATCGAAGACCAGGGGAAAGATTCAAGCAAGCATGCATCGAAGAAAAAGTAGCCTACGGTGGTGGGTCTGTACTTGTGTGGGCCGGAATTTCTTCTGAAAGTCGCACAGAGCTGGTGATCATAGAAAACGGCTCTTTAACTAGCGTAAGATATGTGGAAGAAATCCTCAATGATCACGTTGGTCCATTTATGGTCAATTTAGGTGAGGATGCTATATTTATGCATGACAATGCCCGACCTCATACAGGTAGGATTGTGAATGACTACCTTCAAGAGATGAACATTACTCGTATGGAGTGGCCAGCGCGCAGCCCGGATATCAACCCGATCGAGCATGCTTGGGACGAGCTAGGCAGATGCGTAAAACAACGAAACCCTCCCCCAATCACGCTTCGTGAGCTCAAAATTGCTCTCACAGAGGAATGGGAGAATATTCCCCAAAATCGTATAAGGAACTTGGTGTACAGCATGCCAAACCGCGTAAACGCAGTAATGGAAGCACGAGGAGGCAATACGAAGTATTAAAATTCAAGAAAATCGTAATAAAGTTCAAAAATTTCATGTTTCCTATTTTTGTTTTAAGGAGAGATCAGCAGTTTTTTTCTTTATGTAATTTTGTGTTAATAAAATGTATGGTGACTCATATTTTTTTTACTTTCATTTAAGGAGTATTACATAGTCTATTAAATACAATTTATTGCATTAACCTATCATTTTTAGTTTCCGAGATTTTTAACATTCTTTAAGTGACCCGGATTCATTGCTCTCGAGTGTACATGTTCTTTTCGACATGACTAATAGAGAGATCCGAAACAAAGACGTTTTACTTGTATTTGAGGTTTGTCAATAACACATTAATGCTACAAATAGGAAAATATAAAACTAACTCACCAAAAATACGGTCGCCGCTAACTGAAATACAAACACGCACGCACAAATACCACGCGATCCTAGGGCAGACTAACGGGCGCGACCCTGTCTGCCGACGGTGCGGGTAGCAGCGGGGCGGGGTAGTCACGCAGCGCTCGCACACGAAACGCGCGGCGCGGCGCGATGCGCGATACGCTGGCGGGAAGACAGTTTACTCTCCGCTCGGGTCGGGCGCTCGTCCGCCCATCGTTCGTACAAAAGCCGGACAGGCCGAACACGTACATATTTGGCCGGACGCGACCGCAAAAAGCCGAACATGTCCGGCTAAAGCCGGACACCTGGCAAGCCTACCCAGGTGGCCCATTCGTGTTTAGCTAATACATAATTATTTGTTTTGGTATGACGACTGCGGCTTATTTCTTACTGTGGTTTTTGTGATGGTCGTAATTTGTCCCATTTACAGATGTCTTAGCAGAATGTCTTCAATTTCTTCGTATTCAGTGTTCGACTCAGTTTGACTTTCCGATTCATTTGTGTAAGACTGACTTATTGATTCTACAAAATTAGGTACAATACAGGGAAAAAAGGTATGATTATTTCTTTTGAGCGATAAATACAATGCCTTTGCTGACATTTTTCCTTGTAATCCTTCACTGATTGTTGAATAAATTTCATCAACAGACGGCGGCAAATCACTTTCATTTTTAAATGAATGTTTATATTTCGTTGATACTTTTTTTTGTTCATCTAATGATACTAAACTCTTTTTTCCTCGCTGCATTTCGAAAATATTTAAAATACTCACATTCACTTAGGATTGGTAGTAGATATGAAAACCAACCCAACAATAAACAGCACAGATTGATATAAGGCTAATTTCAAATCAAATTTAAATTAGGAATGCACTCGACTTTATTCAATTTCCTCCATTTCAATATTAAAGTCTGATTCACCCCCAAACCCTTCGAAATCGTCTTGAAGATAGGTATTACGTCTAAGAGATTTGTAAACAGGTAGACAATCTTTAGGGATCAGATTAAACATCTACTTTAAATCTTCTTATTTATCTTGAGGTATTTCCTGTTGCTAGATTTTACAAAATCAAATCATCATAGCAGACGAAATATTTTCATTTAAAATCGTATTATTTTATTTTGTTTTTACAATAATATTTTGAAAGACATTAATTTTTTTAAATAATATTATGTTTAGTTTTATTACTATACATATTATATAATAATTGTTTTATATTGGTTGTGTTACTAAAAATGGTTCTGTTTAGTTATTTAATTCCAATTCTTTTAAATTAACCATAGATATATCACATCAAAAATCAATTAAGCAAAAAGTATCCAAACAATTTGGATCATTTTTGTAAAGAACACCGGTCAACTTGCGAACAAATTTTTGTTGATATTTTATTTTAGCGTCTGCCCATGAAAATTATATAAAAGTATAGAGTTTGAATTCCTGAAGAGTTTTGTCTTCAGTCATATTTTTCTAGGAAGTCAGGATTAAAAGATATTCTAGTTTGAAGTTTTAGAGGTTATATCTTGTTAACAACAGACTATTCGAAAAATAAATCTAAAAATACCTTTACTCACTTTAAATACATTAATATAAATGCATTTATTTACAACTAGCTGCGCCACGCGAAGTTTAGAAGAATATAAGGATACCCACTATTCTTAGAATAGTTTAAGGACTCCGTATTCAGAATATTAAGTCCAACAGACGTTCGTAGGTCTACCACATGGCCCACATGGTCACACGAGACGTAATTAGGTACTTACCTACTTAAATAAATGATCAGAAGAATATTTATTTAACCCTAGATCACTAAACTTTTTTTTTTCAAACTCTGTCACTAAACATTAGTCCTACAATCTAACAAAATAAAACCGCAATATTTATCAAAACTAGAGTATTTATTTAGAAAAAGTCTACTTAAAATATGGAATGTCTTTTAAATTACCACATAATAAAACAAAAGGTTAAAAAAATATATTCTTGGCAGTCGGCGCACACTGGAACCGTATGTTCCCCGCAAATCGCGTCTTGCAGCGGCTGCAAACATATTTAGTCATCCTGTGTTTTTTGTAAGGACAAAAATAACATATTTTGCGCTTATTTTGTTGCGCTTGAGAGGTACTAGGAGTAGCATCTTCAATTTTTAAAATATCTTTGATACTAGCTTTTATATCCCTCCTCAAAGTGACAGTGTTATACCGCTCTCGTAACCATGGCTCTATGAGCTTATCGGCTAAACTTTGGACGAAAGTCCTACGTCTCATTGGTTTTTGCCGTTCTCTGACCATGTTCGACACATAGATGACATATGAATTAATTAGGTACAGGTTCAAGACATTATAAAACACGCATTGAGGCCATCTATTGGTTTTGCGATTGACACATATAGCTGAGCACATTTACAACCTGAGAGGTTGTATTACCAGATCCTGGTGAGAAGCTATGGGTAGACAAGGCTGCAAACACTCCAAAGAATCATCATCAGAATCTAGGATTCTGTTTCTGTTACGGCTTCTCCGGGAAACATTTAGATCTTCATCAGAAGAACTCGACGAATCATCTTCAATTTCGTCTGTATCCTCGACTAAGTCCTCCTCTAAGTTGTCATCAGGTTCGGAGTCCGAAGGCACACCAGATGGTCCAAAAAATGGTGAATCGTCATCGTCATTATCCGACTCGTTCAAAATCTGCAATATTTTATCTTGATCTCGTATCAAATCCATCTGTAACAGAAAATACTGCTAAAACAAAATGTTCAAAATCTCATAAAAAAATAAAAAATGATAACAAGTTCATAAAATAAATATTGCTCGTAGTATCACACATATTTATTATTCATTTACATTAATCAGTAATTAGTTATTATAGATAAAATCGTAAATAAAAAGAAATATTTCATAACTTACCTTTCTTCACTTTTGTGGCGCAATTACTAAACATTAGCCTGAGAGACTACTATTGCGTAATATCTCTGGAAGTAGGAAGCGTGCGTACGCAATGCGAGTTCACGGGTCACTGATTGGCCGAATTAGGAAGGTACTGAGCGGCTGAGGGGGGTGCGGTAACGGGAACATACATAAACAGCGAATGCGTCAGAGTCGTGTAGCCTGTGAGACTAATGTTTAGTGATCTAGGGTTAATTACCTTAGTCAACTATCTATAGGGCAGTTAGTTAGAGATATATTTTGATAAATAAGTCGCCAACCCGTCTTGAGCAAGCGTGGAGATCAATGTTCGTGCCTTCTCTGTTGAGAAAAGGCCTTTGCCCTGCAGTGGGACAGTAATAGGCTGGTATTATTATTATTTTTTTTTCATGGTGAATACTAAACTTACTTTTAAAATCAATTCTGTGAAAGTAGAGAGAAAATGGGATATGTGTTGTGCTTAGTAATTTAAAAAATAAAACAATTCTGTTAAAACCATAAAGTAATTTATTCTGTCAATTCTTATTATTGCCTACCCGGGCTCTAAATCACAGCCTGCATTCGATTCTTCATTAATTTGATCAGGTTTTTGACGGTGCCTTGAGGAATTCTGTCTCACCCGTCTATTAACGCGGCCTTCAATGCTTTTATCAATCAATCATTTCATTTTCAGGCATCTTAAGGCCCATAGATAAGATACACGACATTACGATACAACTTAGAATATACTTATACATACAAAATATAACTTATAAACTATGAACACATGAAGTGACGGCGTCGTGTTACGCTGCGTGGTGTCACGTAGCCTGCCGCGAAAACGTCGGTAGACAACACCCTTCGGCCAAAACTCTTCCTTGAGAAACTTGTCGAGAAATTGTGTCGGAACTCGCACCACAAACGACTTGAAGTTGGTGTTGTGACGCGACTCCAACTTCTCGACCCTCAAGGTCCAGCTGGTCTTCATCTTCATGTACTCTACGAGTTCTATAACCTACTCAACCTTCGTGGAGTGAGGCAGTCGGGACACATAAAGCAAAGTCTTAGTTGGTATTGCTGGACGCAGCAGCATATTTGGTACTGACAGTCCAGTACCGCATTGATAGCGACAAGTAGGCTTTTTCTTCTTCTTCTGAACTAAGGTGAAGCCGTCCTCATCACATTTCTGCTTGGCTGGACAGCGTTGTACCGGATTCCTCGGAAGGGTATCACAGCGACGGTTCTACTTTCCCCCTTTCTGCTGCTTAAGTTGTTTTGCAGCTGAATCGATTTATGGTTGAAGGGACTGTATTTCTGCCCAGGAACCTTCTCTTGAGCTCGTCCCATAAACGTTCAATATCAGTCCATCGCCCGTATGTATATTCACTTCATTCAGGAACTTTCGCATGATACGCGCCGTGTGATATCTTCGGCCCCTTCAGGCGCGAAAACAAGCGTGGTTTTTTCCTCTAAAGACGCAGCTCAGCCATTATACTACATACAATACAATACACACTTTATTATTATTCTAATATGTACCTATTATGAAGAGACAATTCGTGACACAATGATGTATGTGATGGAAGGCCATAACTCTATTTAAGGCTTTTCACGGCCGAAAAGGCCTCAAATGAAGATGCGGATTTCAACAAGTATGCAAACTATTCGTAGAGAACATCGTTTTTGAGGCCAAACGCCCTTCTATCTAAGTGTATCTGGTGGCTACGGGCGACTTATACAGAATTTCTTGCTGAATTCGAATCAATGTTTAACTGAGATTTGGCAAAAATGTTAGTTAAGGCCTTTCACCGTATGACGGTACAGCGCATGTCATTAAGCAGGTTGACAAATAAAATGTCATGTTTTGTTTTTGTTGGAGATGACGTTAAAGGTGGACACACACTTATCAATAATAAAATAAAAAAAGCAAGAAATATTTATTTCTCATACGTATGACGTCATCTATTCGTACGATTCGACGCGGGTAAGTGTGCTAGGTTTTATAATATTTCATACAAGTTATTCTAAAATTCGATTCTTTCGGCGCGGTCGATTGTTTCGACGCGGATAGGTGTGCGTTCACCTTAAAAGTATATCTTAGCCAAAAGCCATGAAGTCAATCCAGGAAGAAAAAAAATAAGTCATGATTATTTTTCTCATTCATCATTATTCTAGTCAAGTGAGCTCATAATAATGAGGAATTTTTTTACAGACTTCGTTAGACCTTAAGTTTGATTTGATAAATCTTTGTAAATTATTTCGTAGGCATCTATCACGGTGACATACGTAGACGCTCAATAATTTCATCAACAATTGTTTCGCCCGGGTTCTTTACAAGTGCGTTCTTTAATTTTTTTATTCTTATGTGAGTACTCATATAAGAATAAAAAAATTGCACCGGTCAATGGCACCGATTACTCGTGGGAATTTCGCTATTTTATAAAAACTTGCAGATAGTTGTCGCAATTCCTCTTCAGTTTCAGGTAACCATATAAACTTGTCATATAATGTAGCTATAGCATGAGTCACTCTATGAATTATTCGGCATCCTGTTCCTTCTTGAAGACTGATCATATCCCCACAAGTATTAAGTTGGCTCCCTGTAGCATAATAGCGCAGTGTACACAGTCAATGTTCATAGGTGATACAGCAGCATTCCTGTCAACAGAAAAACAGTAGGTTTGTTATCACGCAAGTTGGTAGGTACCTACCGGCCAACCTAGGTAAATAAATAAGTAGGTAACTTATGATGTAGCTACATAATGGACTGATATAAAAAAAAATCTATAAGTAGTTGATGTAAGAATTCCGTACATATCTTATATCTTACCAGTAGTACCTATCTTACAAGTCCTTAATAGGGAAACACAGTAGCTTACTTAAGTACTTACTTTTCTGTTTTAAATAAAAATCTAGGTTCAATTATTTCTAGCAAAAACATCGTTGTCTTCTTGGTTAGGCGAAATCTTCGAAAGTACTTCGTCTCCGTCAGGGTTTTCAACAAATTTGATCTTGCCTCAGTAACCCGTAAATCACGAGATTAGTTTATATAGTTGACAATTTCTTCGTCCTCGTCATCAATTTCATCAAAAAGAAACTCAAACCAACTCATTATTCTTATCACACTCCAATTATTCACGCACGCCGCATGACCAAAATATAACCTCAAATTCAACTGCTAAATATGTTTAGCACGTTGAACAGCCATGTTTGGCCGTTTCAATTTGACAGATCGTTAATTGTGTTTAACTTGTGGTGAACTTGTGTAGTTAAACAGATTTTTGCCCTTAAAAGAAATTTTAAACATGTTTAATCGTTTGGTAAAACTGGCCCTTAAACTTGTAAACACATAAACAAATTATAATTTAAAGGGAAAAGGAAAAATATTATAAAATAACAATTTAAAACGTATGCATGTGAATGAGCGAGTGTGTGTGTGAGTATGTATGCTAGAATAAATTATTTCCTGTTCAGTAGGTAATCTGAACAGAGACAACTCTGGAATCGTTGAATTTTTTAAGACACATACACGCAGCAATAGGTTCTCCTGCGATAATCACCCATTTTAATTTATGTATATCTGTAAGCCGTGACGCGCGAACTTTGTACGGTGTGCAAGCCTCGACTGGCGGCAGTAAGACACGGGTTGAGATTTTGTTAGAGCGTGCGTGCGACAACGTAAAGATAGTATGACGCACACATACAAGCCGCGCGCGGTGCATTTATATGAAGACTAGCTGACCCACGCAACTTCGTCTGCGTCACATAAGAGGGAAAAAGCTACCTACTACTACCTACCTACCTACTACTACATTTTTTTTTTCATAAGAACCTTTTCCTGACAATAACAAACACAACAAAAAAAGAATCAGCCAAATCGGTCAAGCCGTTTTCATGCTATGTCGTGACAACGGAAAACGGGTTTCATTATTATAATATAGATAGATATCACGACAGGGAATCCCTGGAGAGGAGCAGTCCTCGAATATTGGCGCCATTCGCCGCCATACTTGTCTTGCAGTCTATAACCATCACATAGCCGTGCGATGTGATTCTTCATTGTTGGTAGACAGGTAGATGGGTAGTTGAAATCACACACCTCATTTTACTCAAACTCCAAACGTTTATTTCTAAGAAACCATTTAGGTACAGGCACAATAAACATTCTGAGTCAAGCAGCCCGTTCGCATATCTATCTTCTATAATATAAAAATGAATCGCAAAATGTGTTGGTAAGCGCATAACTCAACAACGCCTGGACCGATTTCACTAATTCTTTTTTTGTTGTGTTTGTTATTGTCAGGAGAAGGTTCTTATGAAAAAAAAATATAGTAGTAGTAGGTAGGTAGTAGTAGGTAGGTAGTAGTAGGTAGGTAGTAGTAGGTAGGTAGTAGTAGGTAGGTAGTAGTAGGTAGTTAGGATTAGGTGGGTAGTACTTTTGACGCAGACGAAGTTGCGTGGGTCAGCTAGTTGTTAATAAGGAGAAGAACGGACAAAGAAACTCCTTACACTCTTTTCAACCAATATTACATTTCTCATTTACACAAGCTTGTAATGTTCACTTCAAAAGCCATTATTCTTTTCTTAATAATTCAATTGTTTTACTCAGCGAGACACTGCGTCTCCAACGCGTCTTTTTGAGTGACCGGAAGTTACTCACTCACTCAGTACAGTAATTCATTACATCGTAAGGTCATTAAAACTTACAAACAATATCAGAATACTTCACACTTAATTATTCTAATAATTAAACAATACTAATATTCACAAATGCAAAGGTGTTATTAAGTTTAAGCTTAATTACTAGCTCAATTCCTTTTTACAGTTGTTATTAAACCATTTCCGACAAAACGGAAGCTAGGTCAAATTAATACAAATAATAAGTAAGTAATAATCTTATTACTTATTTTGGTTTGTAGCTAGTTTCAGTAAAACTGATTTAGTTATAGTTTAGAATTATAAATTGACTTATTGACCATTAAAATTGTACTTAGCGCGTTTGTATGGCGACATCCACCACATGTGGAGTGTTGCCATACCATCAAAGAAACCGTAGTCCACGAACGAGCTATGACAAATTGGTAAAATCCCAATAGTTATAAAATATTAGCTATCTTAATTTTAACTGTAGTTCTAGCTAAACTTGTTTAATTAATCTCTTAAATTGTCACTCGAAGATCTATTTAAGTCTTAGTTAATACAAATGCCAATAGATGGCGCTTAACCCTTCTGTCAATCGAATAATGATTTTTGTAAATAATTGTTAATGCCAACTGCCAAAGCAGAGATGGCAGGTTCATCAATATTAGCATGGAATAGTTTACGAGTGTTATTAATTAGATTAAATCTTAGCAGATAGAGACTCCTGCGGCGACATATATATATCCTACTTGTCTTTTTTACTATGCCTTTGACGTCATTGGAATAGCCGACAAGGATACATTTTTCTGACTTTCTGTCCCACTTTAATCTCTTTTGTTTCGGCACATGTACCATGATTGTACAACCGAAAACACGTAAATGACTTCCATCAGGGTTTCTGTCCGTCCATATCTCGAAAGGAGTTTTATAATTTAATGATGCGGTAACAGTCCTGTTCTGTAAGTACACTGCAGTGTGTGCCGCCTCTGCCCAAAACCTTTTCTCGAGACCTGCATCAAACAGTAGACACTTGACTTTCTCAACGATAGTCAGGTTATATCGTTCGAACAGACCATTTTGCTGAGGTGTGTATGGGTTCCTTTTTTGATGTACTATCCCATGCGATATCAAATAATCGTCAAACTTGAGGTTGCAGAATTCTGTCCCATTGTCACTTCTCAAGTTTCCAGTAACTTGTTGTATTGGATTCTGTGCTCCGCTCAAACTTTGGAACATGTCCAATGTCTTTCTCGTTGTTAAAGATTAAAAAAAAACATTAAAATATATTTTAAGCACTTAATACTTACGTCAAACGTGAAAACCACACACATTATAGAAGGGATCAAAATAATGATTGCAAATACCTGAAACTGGGAATGACAGTCCTAGTTAAATTTGATTTATATTTAGAGGAATTTAATACCGACTCTGAAGCATCCTAAAAACCAGTATCGGCGAAAAACCAATGCGGCTGCCATCTGGTTGTGTCAGACTGGTCATCACTGTATACGCGGAAGTGGGCGCATTGACAACTTTAGCAATAGGCTATGGTTGCTCGTGCACTTCCTGCGTATTGGGCATTATTTCCTGAACGCATTGCTCTGGTGCAGTTCACGCACGCCGCTGCTTCGCCAAGATCTTTAACTGGGCAGTCCACCCTAAGGTGTGGACCGCCGCAGTGGCTGCATAGGTCAACAGGCTCTACGCATAAGCGCTTGCCGTGACCGTATGCTAGGCAGCGCGTGCACTGCACCAGAGGCGTCTGGTCTTCGACGCGCACTCTCTGGAGGTCAATTCGCAATTTGTTTCCTTCGAGTGCCCGTCTCCAGAGAGCAGTGGAAACACTCATCACAATGCTGTTGACATGCGGGTTTCGCGACTTTTTCCGAAACTTTCTGTCAAATAGCTCCCGGTTCTGATTCTTTAGGGCTCGCAACACGTCGTCACACTGTGGATCAGCAACACGTCCCTAAGAATCAGAAGCAGGTCCCTGTTTTTCACGTCCTCGACGACGAGATTCTCTCCGGCCTCCTCCAATCGCTTCTCAAGTTTGTTCCTCTCCTCCTTCGTTTCGCACCCCGTAATTACCTTTTGGTCTTTGGCCTTTCTTACTCTAACTACGCGCACCCAGCCCTCCTTCGCGTCCACCGCTTTTCGCACTCTTTCAAGGATTTCGGCCCCCCGTATCTATCTCTTGTGTTGAGGTGACAACCACGGAATGCAGCGTCGTTCGCTCCAGGGCTTGCGCCCCGGTGACTTACTGACGGCCGCTACGTTCGCGTAGGTTGTCTCCCCCACACTTTCTCTGCTGGCCAGACTGTCTTGGAGCCTATCAAGTTTCTCGGAGTTGTCTTTTAGCTCCGAGATGTGCTCCTTCATGGTCCTTAGGAGCTCAGTCTGGCCAGCGAGAACTTTCATAGAAATGGGTTGGGGGCCGAAGTCAGCAGTGGGCACGGGTTCCGGTACGGCAATGGGTGCGGTAGGGGCCTTGTCACGCTCGAACTCCTTCACCAGCTCAAAAAGCCTGTTTATGGCCTCGAGCACCGCAGTTTTGATGTCGGTCCTGAGGTTGCGAGAGTTGGCCAAGTTAAGCTTGGCCTTATTCAGGCAAGCTCTCGCCTCGTCAGTGCGACTGCAGTACCTCGCCTCAGGCTTCTCGAGCGGCGCCGAAGCGTCAATAGCAACCCGGCGCGTCCCCGGAGTAGCAAGGCCCGCCAGCGAGGCGGAAGGAGTGTTGTCTCCGAAGGAGATCCTCCTCCTCGCGTTAGCAGACGACTCGCTCGCTTTCTCCGGAGCCTAATGTCCTCAAGGTAGCGGATGGGGTGCGGAACATATTATTCTCTAACGGCATCTAATAAAATAAAATACAGACGAACCCCTGTAAAGTGGAGGCCCGTTTGACTAGTCTCTGCTGTTTCCCTATAAAGGGGGGTACACAGAAGATAATAAGTAACAATCGGTTAAAATATAAATACAATTATTAATAATTAAATTGTCAAAAAGAAATATATATGAGCCTGCGACTTGGTCAAATAAAATAAAAATGACAAAAAATCCTAAAAAACACTTCACACCCCAACAAAAGTAATCCCAGAGAAAATAAAGATACGAAAATTTTGCCGAAAATCCCACGTCTACCTTCCTATATACCAGAGGGCGGGTGGGTGGGCAAATTTTTTTCGTGCTAGGGGCGCGTGCCATTTGTCCAGAGACGCGTCTCCGCGCGGGCTAGCGAATTATGGAATAAAACTCTGTAGGTGCGAACAAAAATTTTGAGTTGTGGTCGATAAACCAGTTTTCGAAAGAAAAAAATTGGAATTTCACCCACTAACTGGAGACCGGGACACGGAACGCGGACCAGAATTCAGGGAAGAAGGGTGAGGACTATAGTAACTATAATCTAAATTGAAATGTGAAAGAAAATTTGGAAAAACAATTAATTTTAAGGAATTTCTCTGAAAATAAGGGATGGAGTCCAGACGCGCGTGTAAAGTGCGCGCGATATGGTCAGAACACAGGCGGACGCCTAGTTTGGTCTAAAAAAGCCGAAAACAGCGTCAAAATCGCACGTCTAGAATAGAAGATATCGGGCGTCTATGGATTAAGATCTGACGAGTTTACGCTAGACTGTGATAACGGTCTGGAATTCAGACACGTCTCGATTTGGGATTAAACGGTGCTTAGCTCTTGAAAAGTCAGGATCCACCAATCACTCGTTTTAGATGGTGCTTACTCCCAGCCTCCCTTAGACCTCCAAAGTAGGAAAATGAGGCGGGAAAAGGTGACTACTATGACCCCGTCTACCCACAAAACGTTTAATCCGTTTAAACGTGGGAAGAAAACTTTGAGATTTCCAATGAGAAACCGCATCTATATGCACAGCGCGAGTCGCGATGCAGATACACGTAGCCCTTATAGGACTTATGACCACGACCCGTTGCTGTTCTTATTTGCATCGGTACCGCGTAGTTGACAGCTACATGAAGAAAAGGCTTACTTGTCACTATGCCACTAAACTGTCGAATACACTGTACGCATTTGCGAATGTGAACCTTGATCAAATGGGATTGATGAGGAACCATGATGAGATGTTTCATATCATCACTTCTTTGTGAATTTTGGATCCTACCCCCTACTCTCATCAAGCCCTTATTATCCAAGTAAGGATTCAATGAAACCATACCACCAGGTTTACTGACTTCCAGCTTGTATTGTCTATCTATACAGGGTGTATTTCACCTCATCACAAAGCCGTTAACCAAGCATTCTGTATATCAAACTAAGTAACTTTACGCAAAAAATATTGCTGGGAAACAACTTTTTTTTGTTGAGGTTATAAATCATGTTTTGTGGTATAACTCAATGTAACACACTCAAAACATTGTGCGGATGGATGGATAAAATAGTACGGGGGTCGTAGAGATATTTAAAGTAAAAATCATGCGATTAAAAAGTGGCATTTAAAAAAACCTTGTTAAAATCTTGCAACTTAGACCCCCAATATCTCCGTAACTAGAAGGTTCCCAGGTATAGTGTAGAACAAAAAAATGATCGCAATGACGAGGAGAACAAGTGCCTTTCGTTTTCGTTAAGAGGTGTTTTACACCCTTTATTTCTGTTTTACACCTAACCTTTTGACTTTGCTTCGGGCAACAATGCATGGTGTCCGCAATTTTAATTTTATTTTCGAACAGCAGGTGTTGGGGCTAATTCCACGATTTTGTCAGCTAACTTCGACACTTTATCCAAATTAAGGTCAGCCTGTGCTGCTTGTATTGTTTGTGCTTGTTGGGGCAGATGACGCAACCAAAGTTGATGATATTATCATCTGGAAGCGCCGGGCCGTCAAAAGAAGTCATTGTATGAGGACTTCTTTCAATTTTTCATATTTCGCTCCCGCTGGTTGATTTGTTATTATATTAAATCCTCAACTTCACCTGCCAGCCTCTGATCCAGTAGACTATTACGTTATTGTATTTGGTAGTATCACCGACAATATTAGCCATTTGTAACTTGGCCTCCACTAGTGTAAACCAGATTGCCGGCTTGTCAGCCCAAAATGAAGGTTATTTTACTGCTATCCTTTGCCATCACTTAATTCTGGCCTAGCTGCTTTTATAATGCTGCAATCAGTTTCTCGAGTTGTGCCTGAAGCTGTTCGCTCGCCATCATACGTACTAAACTTCGTAGCAAACCTTTTTTTGATCCATGAGATCGACCCCACCCATATTTTTATTGTACTTTACAATAAGTTCAGGACAAGTAACATATATCTTGTCACCACTTCCTTGCACACGTCTCTTGACTGTCGTTGTAGGTATTTATTTATTTATTAACACTTCAAGCGGAAGACGGACAGCGCCGCCGAGGCCGACCCAGGAAAAGTCAATACAATGTAAAATTGTTATTTCTGTTTCGAATCCTTGATTTTTACAGAAAATGTAACTAGTTTATTATTTTAGATAAGAGATACTGATTCGTGTTCTTTTAATAATGTTCATTGTCTCCAACTAAAGTTGATTTTATAGTTGATTATCTAAGAATCTTATGAATGACTAGTGTTTACAAGATTAAAGATCTCAATTATTTTTTTAGATGAGTTGAGTAAGACTTTCGATATTTGTTTCGAGTTTTTGATTTTATTGTTTATTTTGGTCAAAATAAAAAATGTTACAACATGAATACAAAATTTATTTTATATTATTTTATAATCTTCAATAAAATACTGTAACAAGTAACAAAATTTAATAAAAAAAAATAGTGATATAAAATAATTAATGGCTCCATTAAATAACCTTTTCATAAATATATTGCATATTATTTAAAAAAAAATGCATGGTATTCGAATTAAAATGAAATAGGATAAACATTTTTGCTTCTCCTGAACATTTAAACTTTTTGAGATGTTACACTATTTTATCGGAGGTGCGATATGTTCGTCTATTGCTTGGGTTTTGGTGTTGGTCATAGCGGTTTGAAAAGCTTGGTGAAGTGACCTATAACAGGTCGTATTTTATATGCTCTCTCATAAGAGGGATCAGTCCTAATCGGTTCTGTTTAAATTGTCACTAAAATGCAAGTTCCTACGCATTTCTTCAAAGCGGCTTATAGGCATCACATTAGCAATGTATGGGACTCCCATGTCAGGATCTGTAAACCAATAGCTCCTGAATGTAGGTAAGCTGTGGTATCCCATAACAAAGTTCATGTCCAGAAAAGGTTTGGCTTCTTCATTATTTATGATAAAAGTTCAACCATTTTGTTCAGCATAACGGGTAGATTCGCGAACAATAATCTCCTCCACTGAGTTTTTGAATCCAGCAACTGCATTAAAAATTGTTCCAGGGGTCAGTTCCATGTTAGGCAGTTCAGTGTTAGTGAAATTGTAACATTGCATCTCACGGAAATGATGCGGTGAAAATGATTTTTTCGCCAGTTGAAAAAAGGGACAGCAATGTCAGGTGGTTGATTTTCGATTACTTTTTCTAGAGGCGCTGGGCTTGGATCAATTTCAACTGTTGATATACCCGCATCTCTATCCTGCGCTATAAAAGTTTGGTCCTCTTCACTAAGGAGCAAACCATCCTCGTTGGCGCTGTTGCCAGCCATCATGACTTCGAATAAATAACATTGAGCGATCGTAAAGATGCGATTGTTCGTGCTATACGTGATGATGTACGAGAAATGTCTAGATTATCAATAGAGTTATCGTATCTGATAAACTTTTTCTACAAACACTACAGCAATCGGGATGATTGTCACATTCTGTTTCCGAAATTTGATGCACTACAGTTTACATATGCATTGAAGGGTGTTGTCTATGCACGGCATGCCTACTCGCGCCTGGAGGCGCGCGGTGGCTGAGGAGGCGCGCGGGTGGCGGCAGCAGCATCGGGCGACAGCGGCGGCTGAGGGGCGCGCGGGCGGGAGCGCGGATGCGCGCGCCTACCGCCGCCTCACTTCTAAATTTTACCACGACGAAGAAACTACTTTGTAAAACACTTGTATCTTGAATTACACCAGATCAATCAGTCCACTGTATTTTATTTATCTCTTCTTTTCTATTCTCTGCTCCTTTAATTGAGCACAAGGCGTAAACGCGCCAACATATGGTCCTTCGCAAGTTGAACATCACAGCGTGATTTGGCGTTTGCAAGAATACAAGACAACAGACGTTGGTGGACATTGACCCCGCGTCGCTTCGTTGAAAAAAGCAGAATCATCGTCGCCTACGCGCTACGGTTGAAGATTTGAAGTCGCAACTGGGATCGTGGATAAGGACTCGGATATTCGTGAGATCGTTCCAATTATGCCTTTTATCTGTCTATTTCCTATTCATTATTTCCAGTTAATAGTTTTTTATAACGCTACTCTTTCTATTAGTTACCGATTCATTGCCCTATTGAGTTGGTTCATAGCGTATTTCATTTACTTTGTCGTATATGCATCTTTCATTTTCACAGAAAAGCCATAATTCGTTCTTCCAATATTTTTTTCAAGTTAAATCTAAATGCATTTAGAACATTTTATTGACTCACTAGCTGACCCACGCAACTTAGTCTGCGTCAAGTAGAAAAGAAAAAGTTCACAAAAGGAATAAATTATGCCTGTTTTTGCAACATTTTACATTTATGCTCTGCTCTCCTATTGGTCGTAGCGTAATGTTATATAGTCTTCCTCGATAAATAGGCTATCTAACACAAAAAATATTTTTCCAATTCGAACCAGTAGTTTCTGAGACTAGCGTGTCCAAACAAACAAACAAACTCTTTAGCTTTACAATAATAGTATAGGATTCAGAGGATATATTAATTCCATGCCAGTTTCTAGGAAGTTTACAATCAAGTTATAGTTACTCATAACACTTACAATAAATTATGCAAATTAATTTTCCTTGACTGTTTTAGGTGTGCGATGTTAACTGCAGACTTTTAAATGTTAATGCACGATTCCCAGGGTCCACACATGACCAATTTATATTTAATTCGAGCATAATCAAAACAGAAATGAATCGATTGACAGATGCCAGGATTGGGAAATATTATTTAATTGGTAAGACATTTTATTTTTTCAACTTTTTTCTGTAAGTACTTTTTTCACCAATACTCAATTCATGATGTAAGTAAAACATAATACTAACATGTTTTAAGCCAAAATACACAGTATTTTGAAATGGTAAGTTACAAATAAATTACAACAACACATTATAAAACATCTATTTAATATTACTATAAGATGTAATAAAAAAAAGAAATTTAAAAAATACTAATATGTACAAAAAATGACAAAAATTATTTCTAAAACTAAATATCGTCTTCACCCTCCATTCTTCACCCTCCACCTCTTCAGACACAGTTAATCCGGTCTGCTGGTACCTGAAACATAATAATATTATGTATTACATATATGTTTTTGTTACAGGTGATTCTGGATATGTGAAGGAACAATTCATGATCACACCTATTTTACCCACACCAGAAGATGGCTCACCAGAGCACAATTAAAATATGGTCCTCTCTCAAACCAGAAACTGTATTGAGAGAACGAATGGCATTTTAAAAGCAGTGTTTAGATGTCTGCGGAAGGACAGGACCCTTCACTACCAACCGACTGCAGCTGCAAATATTATAATTGCATGCTGCACCATCTACAATATGATGCATGAACATAGGTAAGTGTGGATGACTTGTTGTAAGTGATCCTTATTACATAGTACAGTTACGGGTTAACCACTAGTAACGGGCCTTTCTATGCTGACCTCAATAATCTTTATTATTACACATTTGTTTTACATTTAGTTATTCTTGCAGGTTACCATTCCCTGATATTGAGGATGTTGATGATGATATTGCTGCAGAAGCTGTAATCGGGATTGCAGCACCGACAATAGTTCCAAGAACAGCTACTTTACGCAGACAGCAAGAAATTGTAAATATAATAAACAGTAATTAAAGGTAATGGCCCATTTAGTGTGAAAAATATACCCACGGCGTACAGAAATAAAATATGGCGGGAATCAAAGACAAATGATTATACTTTTCAATGATAAGTGGCGCATTGCTGTGGCTCATGGGGATCATGAAAGAATAATAATAAAAAAATGCAATCTACCTAGTATGAAAACTTAACTTACAACTTGTGGTTTTAGGGAGGAAGAATAAAATACATTTTTTTTAATGTTTATTCAGCCCCATCAATGTCTAAAACATTGTCCAAGAAAGCCGCAGGTGTTTCAATGTTTTCTTGATGTCTGGCCCAGGATATAAAGTACACTATGCTCACAATATGGGCACGACTTCCTATAGTGCGGCGGCCGTGAATGCATGAGCAGTAGTATCCCTCGATACTCTCTCGACCATGTCGTGTTGCATTCACCAAAACAGAAGTATAATATTGTTTACTCCTGACATGTCGAGACTGTATTCTTCCTCTAATTAATATTTTGTTGTCAACCAACGTGCGGTCTTCTTCTTCGTGTCGATGATTCCCGTCGTTGTTTTATTAGATTTGTTTCGACCAGAACTCAGCCACGTCAACGGCGCTGGTGGTGGCTTCGGACAGGTCCCTTAGAGTGCAGGTGGAGTTGCACAAAGAGCATGTCAGGAGGTGGGCCATGGTTTGAGACAAGGCTCCGCAGTCGCACTCAGCTTTATCAGAATACCCCCACCGGACCAAGTTGAACCTGCAGCGGCCCACTTGGCTTCTAAGTCGATTTAGAGTCTTCCAAGTGGGCCATGGCAGTTGGTGACCCGCGGGGAGTTTTTCTGCAGGCTCAACATAGTGAGCCGGGGGAGGATATTTAAGGAGCCACAGCTTTTTGCGGGCTTCACCAACCTTAGTGTGGTCGATTGGTGGAATATTCGACCTAAGGAAGCTGTTCCGACTCTTCAACCTGCCTTGCGAAATCTCCGCATGTGTTCTGTATACTTCTAATGTGTACAGACCATTTGGCCGCATGTGCTCGTGGCAGTAAGATCTGGCTAATCTCAAGTGATAACTCCCCAATGTAAACAAAGTCAATTCTTCATATTATGTAAGTTGAGGAAAATCACCGAAAGATGGATCATTACCATCAATAGACAGAGACAGCAATATACGTGTATTATATTACCGGAACAAACGCGTTTGCTTTATGTGTGCTGATATTTTTATTTAACTAAACAATGGCAAAATAAGTTTGTTTGTTTCATTTTCAAGTCTAAACCACTGAACCGATTTTGATTAAATTGCCGTGTGTAGATATATTTTTTGATTTGGAGTCGGACATAGTATACTTTTTACCTAAGTGACATGTTTCCATGGATAAAATAATTTACAGACAGGCGAAACCGCTAATTATTATCCAATTTTTATTGGTCTGCTGCAAGATTTCTCCAACGAATTATTTTTTAATTTTTACATATAATGAAAAGTGGGTTATGCTTGCATTATATACCACTATTTTCGTTTTTGTACAAAAACATTTTTGAACCGGGTCGGATTATGGGCCATGACCTTTATTTACCACTAAGTACTTTTCTATTTACTACTACACTACAAAAACTTGTTAGTACACATCAATTGGATGAATTATTCAATAACATAACCTACTTTTTGTCCCTAGTTTCACTTTTGTCTACCTACCTCTACTAGGAAAAAAATAATAATTATCTTACATTTGAAATTCAATTAACTTATTCCTTTTTACCATGATTTTGTTCCGCGAAATGTCCTATTATGTAAAAAAAATATAAATATGTGAAATACTTTATGTGCACATTAGTCTGTCTGTTCAATAACTACTCTTCAGCATCATCATTATTTCAGCCGAAGGACGTCCACTGTTGGACATAGTTCTTCCAACGCATCGTCTTCCGGTTCGCGGTCGCCACTCCAGAACTTTTCGACCCCATCGGTCATTCGCGGGATATTCAGTGCCGCCACTAGTGCCTGTTAGTCACAAGTATATATCATACACACATTCACAGACACCGTACAGTTACCCATACACACACAGGCACACGCTACGCACGCCAATTAATTCGAGTCACTCTCGGCTAATCTAAAGTTTTTGTCTGTGTACTTCGTAATTGGCGTAATGTTCATTTTCTTTCTTTTCATATTAATGTACAGTAAGCTGTGAAGCTACCTTTCATTCATAAAATAAATAAATAAATAAATTCGTTCTGCATGCATTGTGCCCTGCCCACTGCTACTTAAGTTTGGCAATTCTTTGGGCTATGTGAGTGACCAGAATGAGTGAGTCAGCATGCCTATAATTAAATCCTTGATGGTACTTATTGGAAATTAATGACACCTGTAGGAAAGGTATGATAAAACCGGCCAAGTGCGAGTCGGGGGTCGCTCTATTAGGGTTCCGGCAGACAAAATGTCTTATTTTGCACAATTTTTTTGCAGAAATAAACAATTTACAAATGTTTTCTTTGAGTACAGCAAGGTTTTGCTGCTGGGATTGCTCGAAAATTTTCACTATTCCCTGCTGCTGCACGGCATGCGCTGTTGCGGGCGAGATGGTGTCCGGAATTGTGTTGGTGGTGGTGGTGGTGGTGGTGTTGGTGGTGGAGGAGGATTTCCTTTTATGTATAAAAAAAAAACATTAATAATTTCGCGGCAGGAATATTGAAAAATATTCTTATTATTGAGAGCAGCAGTGGCCCAGTGGCGGCGGCCCCGACTTACGAACAGTAAGTCGTGGATTCGAACCCAGGTAGGCGCATTACTTTGTGTAATTTATTTCATCACCACTGCTCTCAAAAACGGTGAAGGAAAACATCGTGAAGAAAACGGCATGTCCTAGAACCATAAAATCCCGATGTCGGCGATGAGACCCTATCTCCACACCAGGGTGCAAATAGTGCCCATACGTAAAAAGCAACGTGAGTGGAGTAAAATTTTCAAAACACTAGTTGAATTAGTGTTTTGAAAATTTGTGATAATAATTTTAATGTCGTAAATAAGTTATGTTTTGATGGAATCTTATTGGCATCGCCCTAGTTTGATGTTAATTTAGCACCCTCATAATTTTAAAGTCTAATAAGACTGAGAAAATGTAATTTAAAGATTTGAGTCACATAATTACGTAACTTGAAAAAGTGTTTTTTTGTTCGTTAAGATATGACGTTCAAATAACTGTGAAAACGCTGGACTTGACTTAAAAGCGTTATTCATGCAAGAATCATGTAAATCGGTCCAGTACTTTAGGAAATATAAGGCAAAATAATAATAATAAGTTTAATAATAATAAAGTTTATTGTGTCCAAAAGTTATACACAAACAATTTGGGTTTGGAGTCTTCATTTAAGCAGATAATGCCTGTATTAGAGGACTCCGCTCCTTCACAACAGTAGGTACTTACTTAAAACACAATAAAGACAATGCAGTAAATCAAAATAACAAAATATAAATTATATAAATTATATGGACATGAGTGAGTGTGTGCATGAGTGTGTGGGTGTTGTTGAGTGTTATGAGTGTTGAAGGATATGTGGTTGTATGAGTCTGTGTGTGTGACTGTACGTGTAGGTATGAGAGAGTAACTGTGTGTGTGAGCGTGAGCGGGACGTGTACATGTATTAAGTTACGTTTTGTAGGAGAGCTTCAGTATTTTCATATGTCAGTGGTTTTATCCAGTCAATTAACATTTCTTTACAAACATGATAAGACTTTGAATGTACAAATATTTCTTTATTTATTTTGTTATACAGTTGAGCTGAACGTTTACTGAATTGCATAGATCCGAATTTGGTCTTGGTCATAGGTGTTTGAACAATATTATGTTTCCTTCTCCTAGAGTGTATTTCCGAATTATAAGGTAAGGTTTTGTGCTTTTTTAAAATTGTTTGAGTAATATATAGTTTTCTAACTGACAATACATCACTAAGTTTGTAAAGGTTCTCAGTAGAAAATCTCTTTTTTTTAAAGTGCATTATTTTGAGCAGGGCTCGTTGTGCTCGCTCTAATTGGATGAATTTAGACTTTGCTGCCCCACCCCAAACAGGAATACAGTATATCAATATTGATTGCGCAAGAGAAATATAAATTTGAGTGAGCACATTACCACCCGGCTTACCGCTACTCTGAATAGACCTAGGCAGCACGTGACGCAGAGACTTAAAAATCCAATTTAGCTTGCGGACTCTATTAGCCACTTGCTCAAGATGGGGATACCAGGACAGTCTCTGATCCAGCATTACTCCCAAATATTTTGTGCTAGAGACTTTGCCAATACTAGAACAGTTACACTTATCAACATTAGTACCACCACAAGTGTGTACAGTGATTCGAAAATCGCCGGTTGGTTGAGAACGGTTGCAGATGCTGAAACTAATAAAGTTTGTTTTGGTAGTATTTAATGTGAGAACATTAGCATTGAGCCAATTCACAACAAGGGACATTCCTGTTTCAGCACTTAGCTGCACATCATGCCATGTCTTACCACAGAAGATGACAGCTGTATCATCGGCGTACGACAGGACTTTGGCATTAGGAATTTTCATATTACACAGGTCGTTTATGTATAACAAGAAGAGCGTTGGACCTAATACACTTCCTTGGGGGACGCCGCATCTGTGACATCACTTATGTGTTGCCCCACTTTGACTCTCTGTTTTCTATTCGCGAGGTAGCTCTTAAACAGATCAAGCGCGATATCTCTAATACCCACACTTTCCAGCTTGCTAACAAGGATAGGAGTAGAGACGGTATCAAATGCCTTTCTGAGGTCTAAAAAGACAGTTAGGCACTTATCTCCATTGTCAAGATGATTAGCTACTAATGAAGTTAGTGATATGACGGCGTCCTCAGTAGAAATACCTTGACGAAAACCAAACTGTGAGTCAGAGATGATATTGAATTTGTTTATGTAATTAAGTAGCCTAAAATAGATAGTAAACATTGTTTACATCGTAAATTTCACACATTGTTCTAGAATATTTTTTGAATGTTATGTAAGGAGCAATACAAATGTTTTAAAAGGAAATATAATAGGTGCAATAAGCTATGGACACTACCTGTTACATATTAAGTATGAACGACATAATTATTATGAGAGGCTTCCTATTGCTACATCACAGCCTATACAGGATGAAAGTTGACTGAGAAGACAACATACCATACATGCACAAATGAAAATAACAAGAGATGAGATAAAACAAAAAAAAAACCTTCAGTGTCAGTAAACTCCTCATGTATGATAAAATCAAGAGGTGGGGGAGGAGATTGCCTCGGAGGTTGGGCTGAAAATGGGATTAAAAAGTGAATTTTATTATATTTTTAGGTAGACAAGGCAAATAACAATGGGGCACTGTTATAATGTTTATTTTGATAAATTTGTTAATTTAAAGTCACTGAAAAACACCTACCTCCAGATATTGATGATTCAGGGACCTCCATTCCCTCAGAGGTTGCCCGTCCAATAATGCTCAGTATTTTTTCGTCAAATTCTGATAATACTGGCACTGGCCTGCTGGCTCAGAGGTTGTAGGTTGAATCCCCATAGTACATATTAATTTGTGTTTGGTCAGTATTCCTGGGGATGGTACTGTTACGAGCTGGGTATGAGATAAATTAATTACTACCGATTTAACAACACAATAACTTTATTAAGCACAAAACAACTTAAACTTAATCACAAATACACTACTGATCACTATTCGCTTAGATATCGCATTTCAAGTTCACTTCGATTTGCTTCGCTGTGTAGCTAAAACAAGACTGACTGTCGCGGCCCCGAGCGCTCTATTTATACTCGGCAACAGATACACCAGAATAACCACGAACATTCTAGAGAGTCATAAAAAAACACTAACAAAAGATTCGTAGGTACCTACCTACCAGGTAGGTATTACCTATAAAAGTAGTAGGTATAAGCTACTTGTACAAAACAAACAAATATGAACCGTATGCCCTAGGCATACGGTCGAAATTCTAATGTCTTTGTATAAAGAGGTCGCGAGTTTGTACCTACCTAACTTTAAAACTAATAATAATAGAATGCTCTCGAACTTCTAACGTACACACACTGTAATCACTGGCTTTCTCGAATGTTCTAGTAGGTCCGATGTAACACTGCCCCCTCCTTAGGTATGCTCGTCCCGAGCATCATTCGTCCTGTAGTATCGCGCCAACCGGTCTACATGCACAATCTTAGGCGCACCTCGTGGACCCTTCTGTATTCGGTAGGTGACATCGTTGATCCTAGTCACGACTCGGTATGGCCCATCCCATTTTGCTTGTAACTTCGGAGACTTCCCCTTGCTCCGCACTGGGTTATGCAACCACACCAGTGAATCCTCGTCGAAACCCCAACCGTTTGCCTTCCGATCATAACGGGTCTTCATCTTCTCAGACATCTGTTGGCCGGATTGTCGGATATGCTCATAAACATCGTTCAACTTATTACGCAAGTCGTTCGCGTAATCTGTTACGCTACATGGAGCATCAGGGGGAGTTCCAGTGATTAAATCAGCAGGTAACCGTAATTCCCTTCCAAAGTTCGCGAAGGCTGGTGTCACAGTCGTACTTTCGTGGACTGCACTTCGGTAAGACAGAAGAAACGGCTGTATGTGCTTGTCCCAATCCCTTTGCCGGCTTTCCACAACTTTCGCCAGATATCTCTCCAACGTTTGGTTGAATCGTTCTACCATTCCATCGGATTGTGGGTGGTAAGAGGTGGTTCTGGTTTTATGGGTACCCATCAATCGACAAGTCTCTTGAAATACTTACGATTCAAAATTTCTTCCCTGATCGCTGTGTATTTCTAAGGGTACTCCAAAACGACAGAAGACTTCTTGAACCAATTTATCTGCGACAGTTGTTGCTTCTGGGTTAGGAATGGCGAAGACTTCCGGCCACTTTGTAAAGTAATCCATGACCACCAGGAAGTACCTGTTTCCGCTCTCGCTTACTGGAAATGGTCCCGCAACGTCTAGTGCTATCCGTTCCCAAGGGGCTCCAACGTTGTACACTTTTAATGCACCTCTGCTGCGTGTCTGGGGTCCTTTCACGGCCGCACAACTGGTACATTTGCGGCACCAGTCCTCCACATCATCTCGACAGTGGATCCAGTAGAAGCGTTCTCGAATTTTTAGTAGAGTCCTCTTTACCCCCATATGTCCTCCAGAACATCCATCATGGTAGAGCCGTAGAACATCCGGTACCTTAGCTTTAGGAACAACCATTTGTAGATGACAGCTGTCCCCTCTAGCGTTTTCCCATTTACGGCACAAGACTCCATCCTGGATCACCAAGCTGTTCCATTGCGCCCAATAACTCTTCGTGATGGAACTCATCGCAGCCACATCACTCCACTTGGGTTTAGGAACACCAGCTTTGATCCACTCGAAGATCGGTTTGATATCCGAGTCGTTTTGCTGAGCCTGCTGTAGGGTCTCCTTCCATTCATCGCTGAGATCCGTTCTAAGCATCCTCACGGGCACTACTTCCTTAGTCTCTTGCCTGGCACAGTGCTTACAGTCTTCAGGATAAGGTCTTCTTGACAAGGCGTCTGCGTTACCGTGAGTTCTCCAACTGCGATGTTCAGTTACGAAATCAAACTCTTGGAGTAGTTCAATCCATCTCGCCACTTGCCCCTCTGGATTCTTGAACTGTAATAGCCACTTCAGTGCAGCATGGTCAGTTCGTAATTGGAATTTGCGTCCCAGCAAATATTTACTGAAGTGCTGCACTGTCTTTACTACAGCGAGTAGCTCCCGTCTTGTAACGCAGTAATTTCTTTCTGGCTTAGATAAAGACTTGCTGAAGTAAGCTATTACAACCTCCCGGTCTCCTTTCCGTTGAGTTACTTTACTGGCATCTGTGTCAACTATGAAGTCATTTTCGGTGTCAGGATATCCCAAAATAGGTGTGTTGCACAGACGTTTCTTTAATTCCTGAAATGCGACGTCGCAGTCATCGTCCCAACAGAATTGCCTCTTTTCCTCAGTGAGTTTGTGCAGAGGTTTTGCAATGTCGGCAAAATTCTTGACAAACCTTCGATAGTAGGAGCACAAACCCAGGAATGAGCTGACCTGTGTCTTGTCTTTCGGAACTGGCCAATCCTTGACGGCGACTACTTTTTCTGGGTCTGTTTGAACTTTCCCCGAAACTATGTGTCCTAAGAAGTTCACTTGCTGTCTGAAAAACGAACACTTTTTCGGACTTAACTTGAGATTTGCTGTTTGGATTTTCGACAGCACTCGGTTGAGATTTTTAAGGTGATCTTCAAATGTACGGCCCGCGATGATTATGTCATCTAAATAGACAAGACATGCGTCTCCAATCAATCCGGCGAGTACTTGCTCCATCAGCCTTTCAAACGTCGCAGGAGCGTTGCACAAACCGAATGGCATAACTTTAAACTGCCATAGCCCTTTTCCTGTTGAGAATGCAGTTTTCTCCTTGTCCTTGGGGTCTATTTCTACTTGCCAGTAGCCACTCTTCAGATCAAGTGTGGTAAACCACTTCTTACCAGTCAGCGTATCCAGTGTGTCATCGATCCTAGGCAGCGGGTAGCTGTCCTTTTTCGTGACGTCGTTCAGTCGTCGATAGACCACACAGAAGCGCATACTGCCGTCCTTTTTCTTTACCAGGACCACAGGAGAACACCATGGACTCGATGAAGGCTCTATAACGCCGTCCTTCACCATTCCCGCAATCATGGTTTCTACCTCTTTTTCTCGTGCAACTGGCAGTCCTCTTGGTCGCTGACGGATAGGTAACTCGTTACCTGTATAAATCTGGTGCTGAATAAGTCCAGTTCTCCCTATGTCAGCATCATTCGAAGAAAAAATGTTGGCGTACTGAAGTAACATCTTCTTAGCCTTGTCCATTTCTCCTTTAGTTAAATCGCAGTTTTCCAAAAGCGTTGACACGTCAAATTTTGAACTACGAATTTCATTTCCGGTAGGGACATCTTGCAATTGACGCATCCAAGCTACTTCCTCGCAAGTGCCATCAAGGTGCCTTTCTTAATCACTTGCTCCTGGTCACTTGAATTCAGTATGCGTACTGCTGAGATGTTGGTGGCCTTGACCAGAGTTCGTGCCATCTTCCATGGGAAGTTGTTCACCCTTTCTATCAGAACACTCCGACCTTTGTTTCCAGAATTCTGTGGTAGACTAATTGGCACCATCGTTTCTGATCTGCGGGGAAGAACAATCTTCTTCAGGCAGTACACTTTTCCTGACGGTGCACCTTCCATGAACACTTCCTCTGAACCACATTTCAGTACTCCTTGATCAACGTCGATCTCACAACGATATTTCCGCATGAAGTCCAAGCCCAAGATGCAATCGTCCACTATGTCGGCCACGATGACATTCTGCTTGTAAAATCTGTCTCCCAATTTTAACTCCACCTCCTTCTTGCCTCGGACGTATATGTGCTGACCGGTAGCTGTTAGTAACTGTATACGGTCGTGCTTATTGAAGTAGTCCCCAAGAAACCGACTTGCTAGTTTAGAATTGACGACCGGGTGAGAAGCTCCAGTATCCAACGTCTGTTTGCATGGTGTTCCATTGACTTCGCCTTTGATGGTCAGGCTGTTCCCGTCATGTGCTTGCGAGAACAAGATTCTCGGGGCTCTTTCAATACCAGCCAGCACCCGCCCCCCAGTCCTGGCATTTACTCGTTTCCCTGCTGTGGCTGGGCAGTCACTTCAGCCACTCTTCCCTGCTGATCTTCTCCGTTAGCTAAAGGGCGTGGATCGATCGAGATAACTCTCTCGATATTCGGGTACAATGACAAGGCGCTAGTCCAGGCGGCTCCGGGCGCGGAGCAAAATCAAAATCAAAGCATTTATTTCAAGTAGGCCAATATCAGGCACTTTTGAATTGTCGAAACAAAGATGAACATTTAAAGTAGCTACAGTCCCAGTCACAAGACATAAAAACTGTGAAAGTACTGTAGTTGCCCATTCCCTAGCGTAGATCTCTATGGAGAAGAACGGGCAAGAAACTCCATGGACACTCTTTTAAATCAAAATATAGTTACAAAATCTTGGTTACATCATTCATGTTGAGATGGTAGATTATGTGAGAACAATGTAGCAAGATGTGCACGTTAAAAGTGTCCATAGTAAAAAACAAAATAATTCATTCAAATAAGCCATGGCAACTAAGAGATGACCAGTCACAACTGACAGCACCCGTTCACGAACATGACGCATGGATCAGCACCATTCAGCTCAACCACTTTGAAGGGAGCTAAATGATCCGACGCACGCGCCACCATCAGCGAGACATTTGACTGAGCATGACATACTCTCAACCGCCAGGGCACATTCAAGTCAAAAACTAAAGTAGGTTTCCAGTGAATGATAGCTTTCTAGTACATAGTACTCACGCAATATGGGCTATGCGATTATATAATACTAACATTGAATCTATACAATGCAAAGATAGTTGTACAATCTTCAGCAGCTCCAACAATACCATTTAATGCTATCAAGTTTTGCGCCCCTGTCCTTGTGGAGCAGGACCAGCATTGAGCCAAGCATTTTTATCAGCGATATAATCGCTCAACTTGTAATATGCTTGCTTACATAATGTGCGTTTAATACATGTTTTAAATTTCGTCTCATTCAGTTCAAGAATACTTTGTGGAATTTTATTATAGCATCTCAAACAGTACCCCATGAAAGATGAGTCTACTTTAGCGAGTCTAAAGCCTGGCTGAACTAGTTGGTTCCTATTTCTAGTACTGTAATTGTGTCTGTCGCCTCTTTTACCGAAAAGATGCAGATTTTTTCTGACGTACATTATGTTTTCGTAGATGTATTGGCAATGAACCGTCATGATGCCAATATCCTTAAATAGTTCCCTTAGAGAATCGCGCCTACGAAGATTATATATGGCTCTGATGGCTCTTTTCTGCAGAATAAATATAGACTCAGTATCAGCAGCCCGTCCCCATAGCAAAATACCGTAAGACATTTTACTATGGAAGTAACTAAAATAGACCAGTCTAGCGGTATCCACATCAGTGAATTGACGGATTTTTCTAATGGCATATGCTGCTGAACTTAAGCGCCCCGCAAGAGATGTTAAATGAGAACCCCTTGCCTAGCCTTGAATCAAGCGTAAGCCCCAGGAAAACCATTTTATCTACGAATTCGAGTTTCTCTTTATTCAATATTATCTCACAATCACTACTTTTAACATTCGGTAATGAAAATCTTATGCATTTAGTTTTGTTTTCATTTAATACCAAATTGTTTGCTGTGAACCAATTTTGGACCTGAAGTAGGGCATCATTCACGTCATCTAGATTGTTGGCCCGTCTATTTATCTTAAAAATTAGAGAAGTGTCATCAGCAAACAACACCATATTTTGAGATTGGTGTTTCAACAAATAGGGTAGATCATTTATATAGACTAGAAAAAGGAAAGGACCCAATATTGAGCCTTGCGGAACCCCCATTTTTACATTCAAACCCTGTGAATTAACACCGTTTATTTGAACATGTTGTTTTCTATCGCTCAAATAAGATTTTAGCAGGCTAAGTGCAAGTTTACCCAGTCCGTAATGCTCAAGTTTCAAAAGCAATGTGTGAGCCTATGTAGACAATGCTTGAATGCGACGGAGTGAAAGACAGTCGCGAGATTCTTCTGTCCCTCTTCGTGTATGCTCTCGATATGTCGCAATACTTCAAAGGAGTAATCTGTTGTCGAAATGATAGGCATGCTTCCTTCGAGGACTCCGTCGCTCGAGATAGCCCTTCCTAATAACGCCATTCCGTTTATTTCGCACGCGTTTCTGATGACGTTGGAATTGAATATAGACTCTAGCTCGGCTCCACACCATCTAACTTTCCTCCTTGAAGTCAAAGCGTTCCTAATCGTATTGCATAGTTTAACGCGCTCTGACCTGGAGCTGAGTTTGTGGAGGGCATAATCAAAGAAGCTGAATGGGAAATTCATGGGCGGCATCGATCTGAGGTCGATGAGCATTCCCGCTTCTAGCAGTAACTCCTCGGGTTCGGGCGATCTTGAGATCACGATAAGCGTGGATTCTCCGTATCCGCACATGAACCAGAGCCTCTCTCTTGTTTGCTCGTCATTCACAGGAGTATTGAACACAAGTTTAGTCTCAACTAAGTAACCAAGCTCGGCATAAAGTTTCTGGCTCACCAATATCCCACAGTAATTGCGCATTGCAGCGGACTCTATTTATACTCGGCAACAGATACACCAGAATAACCACGAACCTTCTAGTGAGTCATAAAAACACACTAACAAAAGATTCGTAGGTACCAGGTAGGTATTACCTATAAAAGTAGTAGGTTGTTGTTGTTGTGTTTTGTACAAGTAGCTTATAAGCTACTTGTACAAAACAAACAAATATGAACCGTATGCCCTAGGCATACGGTCGAAATTCTAATGTCTTTGTATAAATAGGTCGCGAGTTTGTACCTACCTAACTTTAAAACTAATAATAATAGGATGCTCTCGAACTTCTAACGTACACACACTGTAATCACTGGCTTTCTCGAATGTTCTAGTAGGTCCGATGTAACAGTACATTAAGCTGTTGGTCCAATTATTATTGTGATAAGGCTCTCCCTCCACCTATCAATCTCGGGATGTAATAACAATCAGGGAAAAGCAGAGTGGTGACTGTGATTTGCTTCACAGTTTACAAATCATAGGAACACTTCTGACACCACTTTGGGGATTCATGTTTTTTTCATTACATTATGAGAATAAAACATGTGAAACAAAAGTTAAAAACATATAAACAAATGATATAAAATTAAAGTAATCACTCACAGTTATCCACTGATCTACAGATTTGTTAGGGCCAAGGTTTGCAAGCTCTTCTGCCAATTTAGCCCACTTCTCATTTTGCTGGACCACGCCCATCGGTCCTGTTAAGGTCCCGAGGGCGAGGTCCTAATTGACGAGCATATAATTAACAAGCACATTTTTTTGGTTATTGTTACAGCGCCGCCTAAAAGTAAACATAGGATTAATGCCACTAACCCCTGAGTACATCCAGCAGCCTTTTTTATTGAGAAAAGCTAATACTATAACACTATTGTTAGAAACCAATTTTCAGAACATACCTAATGAACATGCAACTTTGATGTGGAATGGTAAAAGATGATAAAATATTGTAAAAGTTGGTTGAAGTAATTAAAGCACTGGATTCTTGCTTGCTCGTTAACACTATTTATTAGTTTTTCAGCCAAAATAACTGACTGAGGACTGTTACTTAACTAGAGAGTAGTCCTAAGATTATATTGTAAAATATCTAATAGAGAAAGGTAGTTAGTTAACCGATGAATATATAAAATTATCATCTATAAAAAGCTGTTCAATATAAAAAATACCTACCTTGCTGATTCAGCCATCTCCATAAACGTTGGCTGAAATTAATATTCCTGTCGTACACAATGTTCTTGAACGTTTTATATTTTCATAACCTCAACTCAATAATGTCAACAGTCATGTGAGTCATGTCTTGTCAACAACAAGAACAACAAACTTTTTTTGGGGCATAGGTATGCACGACGAAGCATAGAAGATTGAATTTTTTCTGCATTTTTACTAAAATAAACCACAATTTTTGGCGGTACTTGTAAGAAGCGCCTATGCGCATGCGATGGTATGTCGAGATCATGCTAACTAAGTTAGAGTCTCGCCATACCATCACCATCACATCGGAACAGTAACTGAACAAAACTTCACCATGCCGTAAGTCAGACTTAGACAAAGTTTTGAAAGAATCCGGCACAAACTCCCTGTTCAAACGCAATGTCCCGTACACGTCTGTCTTTTGGCGTTTCAGACAACGAGCTAATTACGGACTATTGTAAAAATTGACCATTATTAAAGTGTGCCCTAGGTGAAGCAATGGCTCAACTAGCTGATACACAATGTGTGCAGTGGCGTTACCTAGACGCAAGTCATCAGACGATCCTACCAATCTGTCTGATGCCTCGTCTTGTGATTGTGTACCTACTAGCCTATCCCCTACCAGTCTATCTGATGCCTGTTCTTGCGTGTGAGTTGTCCCTACCAGCCTATCTAATACTTCGTCTTGCTTGTGTGATGTCCCTACCAGCCTATCTGATACGTCGTCTTGTGTGTGTGTCCCTAGTGGTGTCCCTACCAACCTATCTTCGACCTGTGTGTGTTTGTGTCATCTGTAGTGTTGTCTGTTGCGAGCGTGTGTGAGTGTGACCCCTGCCCCTGTGTTTGTTTGCCAGCGTATAAAATACACTTCCAAAGAAAGCCGGTTGACGACTCGCATAGTTCGTACGTCTTCACGCCGACCCGTGCGGCCTTCGACGATATCTTTTGAGCGAAGTTCAGTCTCCCGGACCACTTCAAAAGAGATTCGTCTACAACTATCTCTTTTGATGGATTATATAAGGAGGAAAACTTTTGAGTTGAAATAGTCAACCACTCTGTCAACTCTCCATGTTCTGCTCGACTTTTCTGCGGTGTCGTTGTCAATGAAGTGCAACAACGACTTCAAAAGATAAAAACGGTCATACGACATGATAGTTCGGAAGTATGGCATAGTGCCATACCCGTTGTATTTAAAATAAAGTTCCTCGTCAGGGAGGGGGATACAGACCCTGGAGAATGAGTGTGGCTAGGAATGAGTACATCTCGGGTCTGTTAGTGGGTGTCCACTGGCGTAGGCGTGAGTGTGGTGCGAGTGTATTTTGTCGAGTTTTAGTGTGCAGTTTTTGTGTGGCGTACGAGGGTCATTCAATAAATACTTAGCCTACAAAAAGTAAACGAAAATTTTGGAAAAGTGGCAATTTATTTTTCAACATAGTCTCCTTTTAGTTCGATACACTTAGCCCAGCGATGCTCCAACTTTTTTAACCCGTCCGAAAAATAGTTTTTGTCATCCTCTCTTCTTAGTTAGTCTCGTCAACCAACATATCAACAAACTCAGTGTCGACCATCTTGTGGAAGACTTCGAGTATTAATGTCTGGTCGGTCATGTGGAAAGTGGGGCCTGGTGTGCCAGTGAACGTTTCTGGTTGGCCTTGGAATATAGCCTCGTCGTTCCCCCACGAAAAATCGTAGGCAGACGACGGGGCTATGTTACGCAAGGCCGCGTCATTAAGACTGTCTTCGTTCTCTAAAATCTCTAATTGAGAAGGGGTGAAGTCAGCCGTTGTTGCAACTTCATCGTCAGCAGTTCTTACAGAAGGTAAGATCTGCTCGTCAGTGTTCGTGTTAGTGTTTAACTCAAAGTCGTCGTCGTCGCTATCCAGTTCATCCAGCCAGCCGGTGGTGACATGCGCCATGTTGGGGTCGTGTATCCCTGTAAACCAAAAATATAGTACAAACCAATATAATATAAAGCTTTTGTTAAATATTATGTAGTATAATATTTACCTATCGTCCTTCGTCGTGGTGGCGGTTCAGGCAGCGTGGGCGCGCAGATGATCTCGACATGTTGCTCCACTCCCAACGGTGCCAACAGCCCTGTAAATATATAGAGTGTATACCACCTCATCACAAAGCCGTTAACCAAGCATTCTGTACCTCAAACAAGTGCCTTTACGCAAAAATGATTGCTGGAACACAACTTTTTTATTGAGGTTATAAATTAAGCTTTGTGGTAGAACTCAATGGAACGCACTTATATAATTGTGCTGATGGATGGATTGAATAGTACAGGGGTCGTGGAGGTGCTAAAAGTCAAAATCTTAAAAAAAAACATGTTTTAAAAAAAATTGGTTAGAAAGTTGTAACTTTGACCCCCCATTAGGGTGTCCCTTATATGGGTAAATTTTTTTTTTTTCAAATATTGAAACGCATACCCCTTCATTCTTTTTAGAGTACTTAAGACTTACTCAAATACAAAATTTTATCTTCCTATGTCAACATTAACCCGTGCCGACAGAACCGTAAAGATTTGGAAATTCACTGTCTTTAAAGAAAGAAAGAAAGAAAGAAAGAAAGAAAAAGCATTTATTAGCCCACACAGGACAAACACATCAAAATTAAAAGTACTTATAAAAATTACACAGAAAAAAAAACAAATATTTATTTAAAATTAAAAGAATGAAACTCGTCCTGTACGAGGCCAAAAGGCTCCTATCTCAGCATGGTGCTGTAACATTAAAAAAAAACGTCACAGCGCTGGTATTCTGATAGGGCCCAAAGTGTAGGTGATGCCACGGTCAGGCCAGATACGGATAAAAAAATAAATAAAAATAAAGTGTAGACGAATAAACAATACAAATAAATTAATGTGTGAAGTGTAAATAAATATAGAGAAAAAATATTAACACCTACACCCCACGTAACGAATCCTGTTCGCAATCTGTGCCATGCCTTTCACTGGCAACACTGACGAACACAGACGCGGGCGCAGATATTCACTTGCTACTAAATTAATATGTAATCTGTGATTCACTTCACATTTTGTAGTGATTATTATACTCTGTGCTGTGCATTTTGTTTTGTTTTGATTGGAATATTTACGTATGTCAAAACATTAATACCAAATAAAATAAAACAAAATAATACTGTGATCATAATCATAACAGATAGTGTGCAGTGATAGTGTAATGTAACATAATAATATACGAATTAAACTGGGGCTGTCAACAGAGTCCATTTATCGGTAAAAGAAGTGCTTCTCAGTGTTGAGGCGACGGGAAATCTTAACCAGATACTAGAAAATGAGTTATCATCCAAATAACCTACAAAAATAATTACGACAAGACGCTCCGTCACCCATCGCCAGATGCGTGCAGAACCATTGGTAAGTTTAACTAGATAAAACTTTTTGCTGTTGGAGTAGATATCTTTTGTATTTATTTCTAAAAGTACCAATGGTTTTTAGGGCACGAAACGGTGGTGGGAGGTCATTCCAGCAGCGACTGGCGGCGAATTTGAAACTACCACGGAAGGCAGCAGTTCTGTGGGAGGAAGCCAACATCAGGTATGAAGATGCTCTAGTTTTTATTTGGTTAATATCCCGCGACCAAGATAGTTTATTATATAAATAATCTGGTTTCTTTGTGAGAATAGTGCCAAAGAGAAGGGTAGCCAGGTGAAGTTTCCTCCGCGCTGACATTCTCATCAAATTACCCTCATTCAAAAATGGAGTGATATGGGTTCTGGGCGGCACATTGTAACAGAACCGTGCACACGCATTCTGTACCCGCTGGATCAGCTTCTGACTTCTACCGAGAATGCACGCCCCATACACAGTGTCAGCGTAGTTCAACTTGGATAAGACAAGTGACTCACATAGCATGACTCGCATATCCACACTTATGTAGGGACGGACACGATATAAAAGCTTTAGTCGGTAGAAGCAGTTGCGCACAGCTTCCAGAATGTGTGTTTCAAAGTTAAGTTGTCCATCAAAAATTACCCCGAGGTTACGAGCTTCCAGAACCCTCTCAACACCACTACCATCAATCCTTAGGTCCAGGTTGCAACTAAGCATTTTGTTAAGAAAATCCCTGGATCCCATCACAATATATTTGGACTTAGTTGGATTCAGAACCAAGGAGTTTCTTCTGGACCAATCAGATATTCTTACCAGATCATCATTAACTTTCTTCACTGTTTCAGCAACATCCGGGGCTCTAAAGGAGAGATACATCTGTAAATCATCAGCATACAAATGGAACCTAGTGTTGATTAAGCATTTGACAATGTCAGCGCTGTACAAGATGAAGAGGAGTGGGCCAAGGATAGATCCTTGAGGGACACCCCTGCTCACGTGCTGTGGACTAGAGGACATATTATCTCCATTGTCACATGACACCTGGACAAATTGTGATCGATTGGTGAGGTAGCTCTCAAACCATTTAACTGTTACAACGTCACAACCATAAAAAGACAGCTTGGCGAGAAGAAGCGAAGTATTTATAGAGTCAAAAGCTCGTGAAAAATCAAGAAGGACCAGGAGGGTTCCCATGCCCCGGTCTCTGGCCTCAAGTATGTTCCCAACCACATCCAGTAGTGCAGTTGTCGTGCTGTGGCCCCTACGAAATCCAGATTGTGCCTGGGGTAAAATACCATTGTTTTCCAGATATGCCCTAAGCTGATTAGCTACAACCCTTTCCAGAACTTTCGATAAACAAGGGAGCAGACTGATAGGGCGGAGATCCTTCACAGTGGAGGGGTTGGGAACTTTAGGAATAGGTCTGACGATTGCCATTTTCCACAGATCTGGGAAGGAAGAAGTTACAATTGATCTATTAATAATTGCCGTAATGACTGATAGAGTACGAGGGAGAGTCAACATCAGCATCTCCAGAGAAATCCGGTCAGAGCCCTGCGCATTGGATCTGAGACTACGCAGAATTCTCAACACAACTTCCTCCTCAACAGGCTCAAGCCGGAAACTACTGTCACTGTGCCGATGTTGTTCAAAATAAGTTAAATCTTCAGAAGCGACCTCTCCACTGCCAGGAACATCCAGGAAGTGCTGGTTAATGGTATCTGGATTGTTACAGAAGTGAGGCAGACCATGCTCCGATTTTTTTGTGTTGGTTATTGTGGACTTAATATGACTCCATAACTTCTTAGGCTGTGTAATATTATCATTGATATATGTTTTAAAGTAAGCGCACTTCTCAGTCTCAATTGCCGTTCTTACCAGGTATTTTAACTCAGTGTAAGATTTTCTATGGTTATCAGATTTTGTAGCTTTAGACTTTACATGGCACTTGTCACGCAACCTCATCATTTCCTTCACAGTGAAGGTTATCCAGGGAAGCGACTTTTCTTTAATTAAGACCTTTTTAACAGGTGCATGCAAATCAAATAGTGCCAAAATGTATTGATTAAACATTTCAACCATTAAGTTTACGTCTTGAAGACTTTCAATATGTTCCCAGTCTATCTTATTAAGGTCATTATTAAAAAGTTCAGGGAGGACATCCTTAAGCGGCCTGTAGGTAATCCAATGCGGGATAGGTTTCTCTACTTTGAAATTTAATTCTAGACTTATAATTGCGTGCTGACCGAGTTCAGGGATGTGTGAAACTGAGTGCCGACACACACGTGCGTCAGTGCACGCAACATCAATTAATGTTTCGCTATGATCGGTAAAATGAGTCGGTTCAGTTACAATTTGTTTGAGCTTACAGCAATGTAAAAAAATATTTAGAAGCTTCGTTTTGTTATCAGAAGGGTTTAAAACGTTAATATTGAAGTCACCCACTAAGAGAACCCTATCCACATTGGTAAAAGAGGAAAGAGAGTCAGTGATCGCATCCAGAAAAACATTCACATCAAGCCACGGGGGTCTATATGCAGTGCCAACAATAACCGACTGCGAGTTAATGTTTAGTTTAAGCCACATCTGCTCGACTTGCGACGTTGGTGGGTGCGGCAAGGCACGCGCGCGCACTCCGCGGCGCAGGTAAAAACCCACACCACCCCCACGTCCACCGCGCACGCTGGCCGGTCGCGGCACATGCCGCAGCCGGTAGCCCGGGACTGACGGTGCACGGCCCTCCTCTCCTTGCCTGAGCCAAGTCTCATTTATGGCCATGATATCCACCTCGAGACTTTCCATAGCTACGAGAAATTCGTCATGGCGTGATCCCAATGACCCCGCGTTAAAAAAACCAACTTTAAGATTTTTAGTCTTGTTCATTTGTATATATATATATGGAGAGAGTATTCTTTTTAAATAGTGTGTGATGTAAATAGTGTATAGTTAGCACAGAGATAAAGTAATGGAAGAAATATTGTGAATATATTGCAAGGTATGTAGTATATAATGATGTTTGTAAAAATGTACATAGAATAAGTAGCATTGTAAAGGAATAGATGACAAATCTTGTTATAACATGTAAATAATGAATGTAATATGTAAACAATGATCGGGCAACTAGGCCCCAGAATAGAACCATATAATACTGAGACAGGAAGCAAGAAGGCCCTGCACAGAACAAGCTCAAATACAAATCTATACTAATGTGTAGTAAATGATGTAGCCATTTAGAGAAAAGGTAACTTATAGTAACTTATATTAGTGACATACAATTGTGACAAAAATGTTACACCTGCCGGTCAACAGACACCTCATGACCAAAAACCCGAGCAAAGTCCTCCTCCGAGCGGATGCAATAGGTGGGCTTGCCGTCACCTTGCTTAGCCAGGATGCGGCCGAATTTCGTCCACGTGAACTTCCACCCAAGACGGCTGCCAGCTTCACGCACACGGTGGAACAATTGCCTGTTTGTTCTGGTGAGCCTCTCGTTCACGTAAAAGCGACGCGAAGGCGCAGGAAGACCGAGGTCCGCAGTGGTGGCGCCGCGACGCACGCGCGCGCTTTTTAGCAGGTCGTCGCGTAGCCCGCGCCGCGTCAGCCGCACCACGATGCGCCGAGCTCGCGCCGGGGCAGACCCTGCTCCTGCCGGGCCCGCTCCTCCGGCCGGACTCGCCGCGCCCGCCGACTGTGGCTCACGGTCAGACTTTAGACCTACACGTTGCGCGAACACAATGTCCCGGTCATCGAGACCCACACCAAGCTTCGCCGCCACCAGGCCAACGGTGTGCAGCACATTTTCACCCGGGACTTCAGGGATGTTGGCAATCTCCAAGTCGGAGCCAAGTAAGTCCTGCTCGCGGTCGTTGAGCTCCAACTGCAGCTGCGTCACAATCCGCTCCAGCTGATTCACTTTGGCGTCTGGCAGAACGTCACTTTGCCTGGTTTCCAGAGCCTCGATTCTGGCCTCCAGGCTGTCGACCCGCTCACTGCAGGCTCCCACCGACGAGTACAAGCCGGCCATTTCACGACGGAACTCTCTTACCTCATCCCTGACCTCACGAAGTTCGGTGCGGAAGAGCTTTATTTCTTCACGGAGGGTCAGCTGGGTATCCAGTGACGAGGGCCCCTCGCCAGGCCCCTGCTCGCTCCCAGCTCGGGACAGCACCTTGGCCACCGCAGCCGAGGACTCGGCCTCCGCACCCCTCGCCTGAGTTACCGCGACAGGTGACCCAACCATACCACCCCGGACGGCAGCCGAAGCCTCAGCCACCAACGACGTCGCCACTACCGAAGCTGCTGCCGCTGATGAGACTGCTTCCACAGCAGGCGCCGATGACGCTGCCGCCGAAGGTAACACAGAAAGATCACCGGCCCCGGCCAGTACGGCGCCTCTTATACTCCTGGGCAACCTTTTCCTGCACTCAGGGCACAGCCAGTCACTGCTAATCTGCGATTTTTCGGGCAGCAGCAAGCAGGCAAAGTGGTATGTATTGTGACACGCTGAGTTACCACATGTAGCGCCCCCTTTTGCAGAGAGGAATCTTCCACAAGTTGTACACTTTTTCATAACGGTACAACGAAGAGCAGCCAGATGGCGCTGCCCTCAGTACAGTCGAACGGCGCTAGATGGCACTTACGGCGCAGATATTATTGACACCGATCAATGACACCGCTGTGGGCTATTGTCTTATGTCACCTTTTGGGGGTATCAGTAACCACAGAAACCCACGAATAACCCTGTTTTTCTTAAAATAAAAAATCAGAAAACCAGATTCACTATTGTTTTTTCTGTATCACACCATTAAATCAAGCAAGACAGTCCCACGAACAATCACACACGAATATTAGAATATATAGCACTATTGAACACGAACTTCGCGCGGAATGTTGTAGTTTTTATATTATTTACACGTCAAAACATTAACAGCTGGTGCGTACCGTACACTGTCCGTGACGTCACCCAAAGTGTCTTTAACACTTATCGTTGTAAAGCTAAATGAAATAAAAGGTTTTAAGTTTACATATAAAAGACAAAACTTAAAACTAATAATAGGCGTCAAAAAATTCGTCCTCACCGCTGTCACCCGGTAGTGTACCCAAGCGGTAGGCTGGCAGCACTGCCACGTAGAACGGCAATGCTTAATCGCTAGGCGAAATAAAAGCCAGCCTTTGGGTCACGGGAAGTGTTAACAAGGCGCTGACAGATATCTTAAGCGAGGCCACTCGGACCCCACGGCCCGAGTTTCAACCCCGAACGGCTCAAACATATAATTGCCGATATTTGCGCCGCTTGAGGTTCTCTGCTTGCGCAGCAGTAGCGCCAGCACAACACGCAGTTCTCCTTTCAATCATCCTGTATTAGATGCAGTTGTGCCACAGCACTATAATTGTATTTTTGTCCTCGAGGTTCCAGTCATAAAGTCCGGTTGAAACAGCGTTATCTTGATCTTGACAGGAAGAGCTCTCCAGTTTGGGGACGGCTAAAAGTTGTTCCTTTTCTCCGACCGAAATAAAAATCGGCAGGCGTTCTTCTTTAGAACTTCTTACTTCGAATCCGGGTAATAATTTCATGTCCCAGTGAACGGTCACCGTTTCAGGCAAATTATCTTCGGCTCTATCTTTTCTACTCTGTGTGCGAATGCGTTGAATAATCGGGAAATTATCACAACTAAGATTTAGGGCGTTCACTACAGCCTGAAGTATATAGACAGAATCCCTTATGCTTAATTGACATCTATCTAAAGCTGCAACTAACTTAGGAGTGTTGAAGTCATTCCTTCCTCTTCTTGAAGTTGTTACAGAACTTACCATTTGAGATGTCGATGGCAAGGGTTCGTTCGTCAAGGCTTTCATCAGAGCGCGTAGGTTGATCGGGATTTTCTTGCGTTTCGATAAAATCTTCTGTAGTTAGCGATGACGACAAACTTTCGGAACACATTTGCTCATGTCTTTCCGCCACTTCGTGTGTTCGTAATTTAAATTTTGTATGTATTAGTATATTTTTACGTTGTTATGCCTGATAGTAAAATTATTGATTGATTGATTTATTAAACGTCCTGGACACCTTGGTTTTAATTGTCTTTGTAAAAAGATACTTCTTCTAAGATATCTTCTTCCATGCTTCCATTGCTTTATCGAATAAGTTTTCGAAATTGTTTTGAAAGTCCTCCTCTCGGCGCTTGTAAACATCTTGCGATTTTTTGTTTTTTTTTTTTGTAACTCTCCAAGCACTATGAAGATCCACAAGTTTTTTTTCACAGGCAAAGCTCTGGTAGGGATTCTAGCCTTTTCTCAGAATATAAACCACTATCAAACGACAACATTAGCGATTTCATTAACAGTCAAATAAATTCGCGAATGCAAAAAAATGAAAACTGCAAGAACTTGACGTCGATTAGACGCAAACTATGCTCCAGTTACTTGATGGTTCAATTCACCAACAAAGAAAATACTTGTTTTATTGCTTCTTAATACCACTGCAATTTTTCAGCTTTAAAACAATGTTAATCACAAGACTTACTGAAAACAAATGACAAATACGGCGAGTACGCGCCGCTAGTTTCGCATAATTTGTATGAACATGTTTCGATGCAAGTCGGCACGGGTTATCGTTCTTCAAATGAAGTAAAAATTGATTTTTGAGTGTTTTAGGAACATATAAACAAAACTAAGAGGTATGCGTTAAAAAATAAAAACTTTGAAAAATAAGGGACACACTACCCCCCATACAAAAAAAAAATATCGCAATGATAGTGCCTAGTTATAATAGAATATCTAGGTTGTAATTATGTTACGATGGGATTTTCTATCAATGACATATCCCCCTACTCTTCCCCTGAAGATATGTCACGAATAAAATATCCCCTCTTAACAGGGGTTTTCGATGCAGTATCTATACTGAGCTGCGTCGATAAGCGTCCAGGGTACCAGTCGCTGTCGTGGGAGAGTTGGGGACTGTGTCGTCCCAGGGAGTGCCCTCCCTTACAGGCGACTTACCGCTGGTCTCGGACTCAGCGAAATCGACTGAAACAAAAACATAAATTTGAAGGGCGGGCGCACAGAGCCTGGAAATAAGCGAAAGCAAGGTTATATAACCATATCACTTACTTATCTCTATTTCGGCAGGCACCTCCTACAGCGCTGGTGCTTCACGGGAGGCCCTAGAAGGACCAGGTTGGGGCTCCCATGAAGGTTCTCCTAGTGGCTCGCTCCTTGAAGAACCTGCACGGGTGACCCAGAAAGGTCCTACTAGGGCTTCCTCCTCAGAAGGACCAAATGCCCATGATGGCCCTGCACGGGGCTCCCAGGTGGCCGGCCGGTAAGCGGGCGCCACCAACGGCCCTGAAGGCTCTGCTTCCTCTTCTGCCGGCAGCTCGACCCCCGGCAAAAAGATGCGGGGTCCGCGTGCCGATGGGAATCTAAATAAAATTTTAAAATAACATTGAACACCTAGAACACATAAAAACATGACATAAAAGAACAAACCTCCGTTTTCCCTTCGAGTCCGGCGCACCCGGCATCATGATCCGGCCTCCCTGCTCTTCCCGCTTCCTCTGGACGTGGAGGTGCTTCGACGCTGGCGTCATAGTCGCCAACATCCGCTTTTCAGCGGCTATGGCCGCCCTCGCTTCCTCCAGTTCAGTGCTAAAATAAAAATCCGTATCTTATGTCTGGCTCAGAAGAAAAATAAAGACAAATCCCAAGCTATACATACGGCTGCTGGTCGCCGTCTCCACCTCGCCCACCTCGCCGGCTACCACGGCCACGAGCACGACCGCGACCAAGACCTTCGCCTTCTCCACTGAAATAGGTAAAAGGTCCTATAATAGGTAGGTCTTGGTAGGTGTTTTTACGAAAGTAAGAAGCAAGATCACAACAATACAAACAGCGCCTGGTCTCCGGCTCCGCCTCGGCTGCCGCCACGGCTGGCGCGGGCGCGTCCACGACCGCGGCCACGAGAGCGACCACGCCCGCGACCCTGCCCGCGATAACCTCCTCCGGAACATAGTCCGGGGACACATTCATATCAATGAATTCTTCATCACTAAAATATTTAAATTCATATTAACTAACTTCTTTAGAATGACAATAAAGTGATGCAGCGCATGCGTATTCCTTCCCCAGCAAAACTCAGCGGAATGTAGCGATGTGAAAAAAATGAGTCTCGAAAGTCACAAAACAATTCTCAAACACGATCATTCTAAAACAGGTAGGTACGTGGTTTTACTAAATTAATATAATAAGTAAAAACTGCGTAGCTCTGTACGTTCTTTTGTCGCTTTATTATCCTAGCCCGTTGCCGTTGCACGTGTAGACTATTGTTACTAGGGGTCATGGATTATCTATACGTAAAATAGGTAGGTACATAGTTTTACGAAATACACAAAAATCGTATTTATTAAAATATAAAAAAAAGTGAAATTCACCCGTAACTTCCTACACTTAAGGTGCAAAATGATAAAACATGTTTAAAAAAAAAAACACTGTTTCTCGTCCTGTATGATTTGTTAATAAAAACATGATTTGTTTTAAATATAAACAAATTCAAAGCAACGTATGTAAAAATCTACAGCTCTCTATGTAAGCGCTTTATATGAAAACTAGCTAATGGCCAAACGTTCGCGTAGCGGAAACTTGAATTTCTCCGAGGTTTATGCATGCACTAGTTTTATTCATACATACACAATTACACACAAATACACACTAATTTTTGGACACATCTCTTTTCTTCTAAAGTCTATGGATTAAAAAAAGTTCCGCCAGGACAACGTTCGCCCAGCGGAATCAGTTTTTGGTGAATTTCTCCACAATGGTTGCGTGCACCAATTTTTTTTTACCATACACAATTATACGACGTCATACACTAAATATCTGCATAATTAAAATCTTTAAATTCAACAACATTCCGCTGCGCGTACGCACACCTTAGATCCCTCTCAGCAACCGAAACCTATAAGTATTTGTGTATGTCGGAAGCGCTGGGCATCAGTGTGGCTGACATGAAGCAATCGTCGGAGCGCTTCTTTAGCCGCCTGAAAAAAGTATTTAATAGTCTTTTATCGGGCGGAAATAAGGTGCGTGCCTTCAACGATTGGGTCATGCCAGTTTTGATGTACTCTTTCGGCATACTCAAATGGACTCAAACCGAACTAGACGCCCTGGATACTGTGCACGACACAGGAATAACCTAGGTACAGAAGTGTTCAATAATAAGTGTTTAACAATAAGATAGTGTTTGTATATAACTTGAAATAAATCATATTTTTTCTTTGCGTTTAATTACCTAGTCCGTAGATCTATAAGTGTCAAAACTGTTTCAAAATGTGTATTTATTTTTTCCTTATAAGAATATAAGTCTAATAAGTCAATTAAGTCATAGGACTAAATAAGACTGAATCTTATGTAATAAATAGAGTTAAGCAATATTTATGTGTAGAATAGGAAATAAACATTGTAAGGGGTGTCCTACCACATGAAAATGCATGAGTTTAGGTTTCCCATACAAAAGAGCACCTACGCTCTGATTGGTCAAGGGGCGTGGCGTTAGTGCCGTGTGCAAAAATATGGCCTATAAAGAGGGCGCATTTTCGGTGGTCGGGCATTCCAAAAATCAGCATTGTACGAAGAACATCAAATAAAGAAGCAGTATGAAAAACCAAGTATTTATTTAGAAGAAGGAATCCCGCTGCCCTCCCTAGCTTACACTCTTCTGCCTGCACCCCCTGCAAATAAGGGATCCTCAGCCCCACAAATAATCTCCTAGTCGACAATTCACGCCCGCCATCAGCGACACGTGCAGAACCAGGATCAACTGAGCGGTCCTGAACATTATTGGTCCTTCGCAGCCGGATCGTCAGCCAGCATCAAGAAAAATGTTTCTAACACGCAGTCAAGACGGAGAACGAACGAAACGCCGGCTGGAAGAGCTGAGGACACCTACGGCCATAGAAGAGGCCGCATCAGGCAACCCCTCGACGAGTGACGCGCCGAACATCGCTACCGACACGTCGGGCACCAGCAGCGGAACAAACGATTCGACCGCCACCACGACGGGAACAGAAGACACGAGTGCCGCGTCCCATCAAGAGAAGACATCGCAGCACACGTTACGAAAAAAGGGCAACCGGTCACGCTGCTCCGTGGTTTCACACAAAAAGAAACTAGCGGAGCTTAAAGCGAAAGAAAAACTGGCTGAATTAAAACTCGAGCAAACAAGAGCCGAGATGGAGTTACAACAAGTACGGGTCCAGCGACTTCAAGCAGAAGAAGACAGACACCTCAGAAGACGACGAAGAAGGGGAAGACGACCTAGCTTCAGTCCGCATCAACACGTGGCTGAAAGAACCTGAAGCGGGCCACCCACAGTCATCACAAGAGGCGGAGAAGAAGCAAGAAGACCCCGTCGAAGTGACATCAACAAAAGAAGAATCACGTCAACCATTAATAGACGTGTCAACCCTCGCCGCCGCTCTCTCTAAAGCGGTACGAAGCACGAGGGAACCGCCAAAATACATTCAAGAACTACCGCTATTCAACGGAAGCTGCGCGGACTGGCTCGGCTTCAAGGCGGCATATGAAGAAACATTGAAATACTTCACGAGAACAGAAAACTTGGCGCGAATACGTCGTAGTCTACGGGGAACAGCGAAAGAAGCGGTTGGCTGTCTGATAGTGAGCCAACCAGATCCTGAGATCGTCATCGATGCCTTACAAAGAAGATTCGGAAGACCAGAAGCACTCATCCACGTCGAAATAGAGAAACTCAAGTCGCTGAACCGGGTCACAGACAACCCAAGAGATCTGTGCATCTTCGCCGGTCGAGTGACAAACATAGTGGGCACCATCGAAGCGCTGAAGAAACCTCAATACCTACACAGTCCTGAAATGGCGCGAATAGTAAACGAGAAGCTCACGCCTATACTGAAAAACAAGTGGTACGACTACGCCGCGTTGAAAAAAGGAGATAGTTGAAGAAAGTCTCCATGTTCCTAAATGAAGAAGCAGACAAGTGTGGCGCCTACCCTCTACCAGAGATGACCAGCGACGACACTACGGGAAAAGAGCGCAAGAACAGAAGAACAGAACGCACCTTCGCCGCGGAGAAGAGATCGACATCAAACGACAACTGCCCGCAGTGTTAACAAAACCACAAGCTACCTGACTGCCAGCAGTTCGTCGCTCTCGACACCGATGGGAGGTAGCAAAGAAAAACAACATCTGCTACCGCTGCCTACGTAGTAAACATCGCCGTATCCAATGCAGAGCTCCGCCATGTGGGAAACATGGGTGCCCCATGAGACACCATAAGCTACTTCATCATGAGAAGAATCAAGACTCAACGGGCGACGCCGCTAAGAAAGAAACGGCAGCGCCAGCAGTAGAAGTCACATCAACAGCCAAGCCATGTGACCATCGACGCGCCTACCTCAAGATTGCGCCCGTCATATTAAAGGGGCCGCACTCAAGCATCGAGACATACGCATTATTAGACGAAGGCAGCACAGTCACACTGGTCGACGCATCAATAGCTGACGTCATCGGAGCCGACGGACCCACCAACACTATGTGGATCTAAGGCATCGGAAACGAGATGAGACACGACACCAGCAAGGTCATCAACCTCGCCATAAGAGGAAAATACGCAGAAGAAGAATACAAGATAGAAGCCGCGCGCACTGTTGAGAGATTGAACTTCACGCCAGAGACAGTGCACGACCGCCACCTGCCGGCGTAGCATGGCGTTCTATCTCTACTCTACCAAGACACGACAAAGCTCTTTTCCATACAACTTGACATGTCTTGAGTCTTGGCCATCCCCGAGCATGCGGCGACCCATAGACTCGAGTTTGTAAGAAGACAAAGAAATTGAATGACTTTCCATGGCAACGGAGACGCAGCTAGTGATGTAGATATTCTAAAAATCCTACGATAATATTTACGTTTAGTTAACCAAAAAAATGTGTCAAACGCGCAGTTTTTATCACCTTTTGAACGTAACTCAAAGCAACAACGAAACGTATTACTCGTATAGTTTTTAATCTGTGTCTGACTCAGATGAAGTGTAAACTTTATGTCATACTACACTCGCGAGCAACCAAATAGACTCAAGCCTTGTCAGCGCACACATACATTGATACAACTAAAATGATGAATGGAAATTATTAAAATGATATGTCATTCGAAAGCTTAAGATGTCAGCTTTAATTTGATATCATTATCATTGAAATCCATCCATCATTTTTGAAATAAATGATGTCTGAACGCAAGAGTAGGATAAACGGGAATTTAGGAAAAAGGGTATGTGTCTCGTATTTGACAAATGAAAAAAAAAAAAAAAAAAAAAAAAAAAAATTAAATCAGTATACCTTCAAGCGTCTTCTCACTGTCCACTCGCTGACAGCCACTTGTCGTACACGTCTCAGTTCTTGCTGCACATCAACGCCCGTAAGGTGTCGATTGCGCAGCGAGGTTGAGACAATGAAGCAGCCGTCTCTCTCTAAAGTGCACCGGTGGCGGCTCGTTCTTGGTCTCCGATTGAAGGCACCAGTCTCTTGGAACCGTCTGTATACTCGAGATACAGAAGACTGGCTCAAGTGGAGCTTGGCAGCGACTGCTCGCTGGCTTAACCCTTGTTGCAACAAGGCAACAACTTGAGCGGCTTCTTCTGGTGTGGTATCCATGGGTTAGCGAAAACAAGGAATGCAATTTGCGGAGATGTGTACCGGTCAACCTGTAATAGGCAACTGATAAGATAAGTGCAGTGCATAATCAGTGCTGTGTCCCCCCCGTCAGGGGGGGACGCAGCAGGCGGTACCAGGGCTATGCCCCCTGCCCGCGGAGGCTATACCGGGGCCCGCTTAAGCGGAGCCCGTATATTGGTGGGGCGCTGCCCCTGGATCCTACTGGGTGCATGTTATCATGCACCCATGTGTGTAGATGTGATGATGTGACTATAGGCGCGCTACAGCGCTGTAATACAGCGCTGTTTTCTTCACAGCACCTCGGCGGTCCGTCCCCGCCAGGTGAGACCTCCGGTTACCCGGAGGAGGCCCGGCGGGGGACAACCAGCGACAGAGGTGCCGACTTATAGCGCACCTACAGTTAATGTGTGAGTCCCGTCCGCCCCACTAACCAGAGCTAGCCGGCAGTGGTACGGACTAAGGAAACGACGTGTGTGTGTGGGCGGTATTGTATTGTGTAACACCGCCCATGTGTGCGTGTATCGCAGGCCCTGGGGCCGCGACAACGCGTGAGTCTACGTGTGTGTAGAGAGATGCATGTCTGTTCTTGCTACGTAACATGCCCATATTAACTTGGCCCATGTCACGCAGCTGGGTGAGAGTAGTGTGTGTGGAGTCTATCTGTGCAGGTAAGCTGCGTGTAACGGGAAAACAGCTCACCTGGGTCCAGTCCGGTGGAGAGGCGGCGGAGGGGGGGGCGACCATGCCTTGCAGGGCCGCAGGAAGTCCCTGTCCCGACCGGCCTAGCCTTGATACATCATGAGTAGCGAGGCCAGGCCGTCCAGGACAACGAGCTCGATGCTCTGACCCTGCCTGATGGCCTTTATCAGGTCCATCAGCAGGGTAATGGCGCGAGCTGTGAACTCCTTTGTTGTGGAGGCAGGACCGGTGGTTGGGCCGGCAGAGGTGGCGTCTTTCTTGGCGCGGCATTCGGCAACTTGCGCGCGGATTTCCTGGAGTCTATGGGCCGTCGGCCGCGCCAAGTCGGCGCCGGTCGGCTGGCCCTCTGGCAGCTCCGTTTCTGGCCTCGGTGGGACCACAATCGGTGCCACAGCCCGCGCCTGGGGCGAAGGCTGGTCGCCCGCTTGGTCTCCCTCAGAAGCGGTGGGGGGCTCGGGTGCCTTACCCTTGCCCCCTCGCTTCCTCTTCTTTCCCCTCCGCCGCTTCGAGGAGGGGGGAGCTTCTCCCCTGTTGGTGGGCCCGTTGGCCGCCGCCATCAGCGACTCGCCTTGGGCCTCGGTAGAGGCAATGTCCTTGGGCCTCTCGGTGGCCGCTGTCGGCCGTCGTGAGGCGGTAATGGCGGCGGCTGTGCCCGCCCGCCTGTTCGCCCTTATTTCCGCTTGGTACGTCGGGCACTTTAAGTTGTTGGCGGGATGATCGCCCCCGCAGTTGGCGCACGTGGCTGGTACGTCACGTGGCCGGGGGCAGTCCCGCGCTGAGTGCCCTTCACCGCAGCGGACGCAGGCGAGCGGTCGGTGGCAGTGGTGCGACGAGTGCCTCCATTTCTGGCACCGGTGGCACTGGGCGGGCCCACGTTTGCCCCGCCAGGCTTCAATTTTGACACCTCTCATGTTCAGGAACACGGAGGTGTCGAAGATCCTGCGTACGTCAGGCGTCCTGCTGAGTACGGCGTGGAACACGCAGCCAGGTCGTCCCAGGCTCGCCTTGATATGGCGAACGTACTCCGGCTGGTATCCCAACGCGCGGAGCTCCTCCTCGATTTCTGAAGGGGTGGTGTCGGCAGGCAGCCCCCTGATGGCCACCTTACAGCTTCGCTCCGCCTGCGGCGAGTAGGCGAACCAGGATATGCCCTCTTCTTCCTCCAGGCCGGTCAAGTACCGCTGGACCACCCTATATTCGACTTCACTCTCAGGAGTGAAGCGAATTCCAGCGCCGAATGGTCGGGCGCTGGGTGGGTGGCCCAGCTTGTCCTTGAGGGCCCTGAAATGGGAGGCCCATCCTGGCAGCTTTTCCACCACAAGCGGAGGATACTTCAGCCGCTTCTGCGGCTTCGGCTTCGGCTGGTTGGCGGCAGCGTTGTCCGTGTCCTGGGGGGCCGCCGGCTGTGAGGGAGAGACAGCTTTAGCCATACTCACCCCTTGCTGGGTCCCCGGATACGTCGGCGTCGGTGGTGGAGAGGGGGGAGGCGTGCGGCGGATGACCTCCGCGAAGGTAGGCGATCCGGCGGCGGCCCGCTCTCCCCGCCGCGGCGCGCTCTCGCGCTGCGGCAGCGGGTCGAGGCAGTACCGCTTTGCCTCCTCCTCTGGCTCGTCCGTGCTGCGGCGGCGTCTCTGAGGACGCGGCTCCGGCCATTGGTCGTGGCCGCGCTCCCGTGACGCCTCCGGTGGAGTTTTGTTGGGGTTGCGCCTTCCTGACGCACTCGACCTCGACTCATCCGACCCTGCGGACGAGACCGACATACTCGAGCCGGTTCTCGGCGAGTATGCCGACCACCCGGCCGGGGAGTCGTAGGCCGAGGCGCGAGGGGGCGCCGGCGAGGCGGGCAGCTGGGGCGTCCGGGCTGCCGGGCGCGCTCCAGTCGGCCGCTTGGTGCTGCTGATGGCGTGCCTCTCCGCGGACCCAGCCCCCGAGGGGGCGGTCGACGCGGCGGGGCGTGCAGTAGCGGCGGTCGGTGGGGACGCAGCGGTGCGCCTGGGTGGCGTCATCGGCGCTGGCGGGCTGCTCGTCGCCACATAAGTCCGTGGTTGGGGTGTGGGCGCGCGCACCGGGGGCGCGGGATCGCGCTCGACCGCACGCGCGGGTGCGGGAACAGCGGTCCGCGCCTGTGGTGCGCGGCTAGTCTTCGGTGTGGGTGGGCCCGGCGACTGCATCGGGACCGGACGGAACGCGGTCGGGCGCACGGGTACGGCGTGCGGTCGGCTCGGCGGAGGCATCGGCGCAACACGCGCAGGCGCCGACGACGTCGACGGGCCGCTCGCAACGGCTGCCGCGCCTCGACCTGCTCCCTCCTCTTCCCTCTTCTCTTCCCGGGCCGGCGGCTTCTTGCTCCTCGCTGAGCTCGAGGGCTTCGCCTTGCCGGACGTCTTCCTCCCCTCCGCACGAGGGGGGGGGGGGTTCGGGCGGCGCTGGGTCGGGCAGTGTGATGTCGATGTTCGGCATCGACACCGTCCGGTCCAGCGCCCAGCGGGACACCTCATAGGTGTCGGGGTTGGGCATCTTTTTCCTCCTTGGCTTCACTAGCTGGGTGGTGGGCTCGCGATCGCGTCGGTGCTGCAGCACCGGGCAGCAGGTGGCACCCCCTGTGCTCGCACCAGTGCTGAGCACTCGCACGAACACAGGGAAGTGGGTATGTTGCGATCCGCGCGAGCGGAGACTTTCGCCGAGTACCCCCAATTAAGTTGATTTTCGGCGAAGTCTCCTCCCGAAGTCGTTTGGTGGCGCTGCACGTCACTGAACGCGTCCGATGTGGACCACTGGCCGATCCTGATAAGATAAACCGGAAGTGGGGGGGTTTTATAGCGGGAGCAGGTAGCGCAAGTCGTGGATTCCTAAAGAGGTAATTTACGCTGACGGCCAATTAAAATGTGTCAATAAATCAGCGCTTAGTTTTTTTTTTAAGGTATTGATGTTAATTGAAAGCCTAATTCTTCAGCTTTCAAATGACATATCACTTTTGTAATTACCATTTATCGTTTCAGGAAAATCAATGCATATGTGCGCCGTCTAGGCTTGAGTCGATTTGGTTGCTCGCGAGTGTAGTTAGAGAGCCGACGACACTAAACCTAGTCTGATAAGACTCCCCGAAGATGTATATAATAATTATTTAATTAATTACTTTATTATTAATGGGGGAACACGAAATGGCGATTGTTTGTTGATGATCGAACTGTTTGGAAAACGCAGCAGTCATTTTTCTTTCACAGAAATTGATGATCTTTCAGATTTGCGTTGGTATTTTCTAAGTACATAATAAGTCTGGGAGTCGTTATCAGACAAGGTTTAGTATCGTCGGCTCTCTAACTATAATGACAAACAAAGTGAATTTTCGATTTCAAAAATAATAATGAAACATTGGAAAGATGTAGTTTATATGTTTATTTTCGCATTATCACAATGTAACAGAGTTGTACATGGGTAGAGTTAATGGCTCCCAATATGTCTTGGGAGGCTGAACTTTCGCTGGTACCTAGTTGCCACAGTCTTCCTTCCTGCCTTAGTGTTCGGGTACAGGATCCATCGCGGTTTCAGCCTGAAACAACAGAACTTAAATATCTATCACACTATCTAACTCGGGTCACTCAAACTTAAATTAACTGACTTTGTGTTTATTGTAACTGTTGAAATTAATAGTTTAATACTTACATCAAATGAATGAATCTTTATAATCTGTGTCATTAGCAACTAATATGTTGGTAACACTGTTTTTCTATGAATAAAATAGTTCTCTGGTAGCCACCGTTATAGAAAGATAAACTTGTTTTATTTAAATATTATAATAGGTTATGGGCCCAGCCTAGACCTATTTAGTTAAAAGTTGCAAAGTTATAGTAACAGTAGCGTAGGAATAGTGAGTGCACAGTGGACGATTGATTGCGTGCGATTCACTGTAGTGAACACTGACTTTGACCTTGTGTTGCACGTGGTTGAAAAGAACGCCGCGTGTGGTCAACAGAAATGGCTTCGAATTCGTTTATTGCAAATGTGCCGAAACTATAAGGTCGGGAAAATTATAGCGAGTGGGCGTTTGCTGCCGAAAATCTGTTAGTACTCGAGGGCAAGCTAAGTTTTCTCAAGACTGAAGGACGTGAAGCAACCATTGCGGAGGACGCCATGACAAAAGCCAAGTTGATCTTAACTATCGATCCGTCGTTGTATGTCCATATTAAGAGTGCTAAATCCACTAAGGAACTATGGCAGAAATTGCAGCAGATGTTTGACGACGCTGGTTTTTCGAGAAGAATTATGTTATTGAGGACTCTGATATCAATACGTCTCGAAACTTCCGATTCTATGACAAGTTACATTACTCAAATTATTGAGACGGGGCAGAAATTATCAAGAACTGGTTTTTTAGTAAATGATGAGTGGATTGGCAGTCTAATGTTGGCAGGATTGCCAGATAAATATTTTCCAATGCTGATGGCCATCGAACATTCAGGGATCGCCATTACGGCGGATGTTGTAAAATCAAAATTATTAGACATGTCCGGAAGTGAAGATTCGACGGAAACTGCATACAGGGGTTCCATCTATCTGGCAGAATCTTGTTGCTCCGAAATTCATTTAGCATAACACACTTGGCATAATTTTCTTTAAACGAATATATTAAAGGCATATTTTTTTTAAATATACTTATTGTTTGGGCGAATGTGTGTATGACCGAATTTCGAATGGCATACTTTTAGATGGCAGTTTTTTATTTGGCATAAATTACCTTTGGCATTGTTCAAATTTCGCATAATTTCGTTTAGAATAATGTTTATTTAGAACGACGATTATTTGATATAATTTCACTTGGCATACTATGAAGATTGCAGAATTTCATTTGGAGTAATTGTATTTGGCAGTATTGCCATTTTTTAATGCCACAAAATAGCATTTTAACCTTAATTTAAAATTAAAATATTATCTTAAAAAGTCAATATGTTGTGCTAGAAAAGTTAGTGACGGAAACGAATCGCTCCAAAACCGACTCCACGTAGTCTTGTCTGCCCTACCCCTAGAGTGTAATTTAAAAGCTCACCACCGCAGCTTCGGCTTGCTGGCCGGCTAAGCCGGCCAGCCTCAGCCGCGGCGGCGAGTGTTAAAACCACCTGCTCCTCAGCTCGCGGCCCGCCTCGCCCCTCCGCGCCGGAGCCGTGACAGAAACCTGCATGTTGCATTCTCGTTTGCTGCATGCTTGCTGCATGCTTGCTGCATGCTTGCTGCATGCTCATTGCATGCATGGTATATGCGGGTTTGCATGTTTGCTGCATGCTTGCTGCACGTTTGATGCATGCTTGCTGCAGGCTTGCTGCATGCTTGCTGTATGCTTACTGCATGCATGGTGTATGCAGGTTTGCATGTTTGCTGCATGCTTGCTGCATGCATGGTGTATGTTTGTTTGCAGGTCTGCCTGCTTCTTACAGGAAAATAAAAACCACATGATCTCAATCTACTGTTTTAATAAAAGAAAGAAAGAAAATTATGTTTATTTAGCCGTTAAACCCAAAATATTATGACTTTCAAAAGATGATTCAAACTATAAACTTCCTGAGATGTGATAGTTCTGCCATTCAATGACTATTGATATGAAATTTATGCCAATAGATGATTCTAACCTTAAACTTTCTGCGATAGGATGGTTCAACGTTTAATGTTTATGCATATGAAATTTATGCAAAACGATGATACTGACCTCCAACTATCTGCGACAAGATGGTTCGACTTTTAATTTTTATGCATATGAAATTTATGCCTTTAGATGATTCTGACTTACAAAATTATGAGTTTGAATGTATGATAAATGCGTGTCTGCCAAACGATTTTCTGCGAAATGAAGTTTATGCTATCCGCTGTTATGAAAAGTAATAATATGGCATAAAAAGTTCTGCTATAAAGGGTGGACCCATTCTAAAGGGCGCCAACATGTCAATCAAAAACCGAAGTCGTTCAATAAATCGGGCAACTCGTTCAAAGATGGCGAAACGTCAAATGTCAACAACAAAGGAAACAAAGTGTTATCGTTGTAAACAGATCGGGCACTACAAGAATAAGTGTACACAAATCCTAGATACAAAAGCAAACAATTCGAATGCGTTTACTGCCGTGTTTTTAAGTGGAAAGTTCAGAAAGACTGATTGGTATTTGGATTCCGGTGCGAGTGTGCATCACATCAAACGTAAACAATATTCGGAACACATCAGAAAACACGAGTATAAAGGAGATCACAGCGGCTAATAGAGGAGTGATGCCTGTGTTATGCTCGGGTGATGTAGATATTGTTACAATCACGTCGAAAAGCAAAAATTATATCACAGTAAAGGACGTGTTATGTGTGCCTAGTGTTGCTACGAACTTGATATCAGTGAGTAAATTGATAGAAAATGGAAACAGAGTTGACTTTCAGAAAAATTGTTGCTATATCTATAACAGTAGAAATCAACTGGTTGGAGAGGCCACATTAGTTGATGGTGTTTACAAACTTAATGTGGAAGAGAGACACGACTGTTTGTTTACGATACCTGACAGTGTGAAGAGCGAGTTATGGCATCGAAGAATGGGTCATTTGAATAGCAGTGACCTTAATTTAATGAAAGGTGCAGTTGTGGGTATAGACTTCAAGGATAAAGCAGTTATTGATAAAAGTACATGTGTTGTGTGCTGTCAAGGGAAGCAGTCACGATTACCATTCAACCATGTGAGCACAAGAAGCAGTGAAGTACTCAATATCATTCATGCAGACGTGTGCGGACCCATGGAGGTGACTTCAATTGGTGGCTGCAGGTATTTTCTCATTTTTGTAGATGACTACAAACGCATGACCTTTATTTATTTTCTGAAGGCCAAGAACCAAGTGTTTAAATATTATAAGGAGTTCAAAGCTTTAGTTGAGAATCAACAGAATAAGAAAATTAAAATATTTAGAACTGATAACGGTCTGGAATTCTGTAATGTGTTGTTTGATAGTTACTTGGCTGAAGCTGGTATAGTACATCAAAAGACTAACACATATACCCCAGAACAAAATGCAATTAGTGAACGCATGAACAGAACTTTGGTAGAAAGGGCTCGTTGCATGTTGTTTGATGCTGGACTAGACAAAAGTTTTTGGGCCGAGGCCGTAAATACAGCCGTTTACCTTAAGAATAGGTCACCAGCATCGGGATTACAAAACATGACACCTTTTGAGCTTTGGACCAATAGTAAACCAGATCTTAGTCACATCAGGATTTTTGGGAGTCAGGTCATGGTGCATATCCCTAAGCAAAAGAGACTTAAGTGGGATACTAAGTCTAAACCACATATTCTGGTTGGTTATGCTGAAAACGTCAAAGGGTATAGGATTTATGACCCACATAAGAAGTGTGTGTCTGTGAGCAGGGATGTCATAATCCAAGAAAACTTGAAGAGTAACATAGATGATAAGATATCAGTTTCAGTGGGGGAAATCTCAGAAACGCAACAAGTTAAGAGGGAAAAAGATGAGCCTGTGGATATAGTCATTAGTACAGAACCTGAAAATGATACTAACCAAACAGATAATACTGACCAGGCTAATAACTCTATATTGCAGAATGTAGACGAGATTCCACCCCCACAAGAACCAAAGAGGATCAGGAAGCCACCACAGCGTTATGGTTATTCAGACTTGTGCATACAGTCAAATGCTGAGAATCAAAGTGATCCAGTTAGTGTCCAACAAGCTCTACGAGGCCACGACAAAGACAATTGGATTGCTGCGATGGAAGAAGAACTTCAGGCATTTGAAGACAATGATGCCTGGGTAGTGTTGAGCGAAGTGCCTCAAGGAAAAACATTAGTGCAGTGTAAATGGGTTTATAAAAGAAAATTAGGTAGTGATAACAGTGTTCGATATCGTGCTCGTCTAGTGGCAAAGGGTTTCACCCAGAAACCAGGTATAGACTATGAAGAGACATTCTCGCCTGTAGTGCGTCACTGTACCTTAAGATTATTGTTTGCACTTTCTGTACAATTAGATTTAAATGTAAGTCACTTAGATGTTAAAACTGCTTTTTTGAATGGCATTTTGAAAAGAGGATATTTATATGGCTTATCCACAAGTTGATTTAGATAGTAATAATAACAGGAAAATTGTTAAATTAAATAAGGCTATTTACGGACTGAAACAGTCGTCAAGATCATGGTATGAAAAAGTTGATCAGTGTTTGACAGAATTAGGCTTCAAAAGAAGTGATATAGAACCGTGTGTATTCACAACATTTCATAATAATGTGAAAGTTATTATTGCCTTATATGTGGATGATTTCTTTGTGTATTCAAATTGTAAAGTAGAGACAGAAAAATTAATTTCAGTATTGAGTTCTAAATTTCAAATTAAAGATCTTGGACAGGTAAAGCAATGCTTGGGAATGAGAGTAAATATTGATAGTAAGAGTAATGTTTGTACCTTAGATCAGGAACAATACATTGATCAATTGTTAATTAAATTCAATATGTTAAATTGTAAAGAGGCTAGTACACCTATGGAATCAAAACTAAATATAGATAAAAATGATAATGTTAATGATACTAATATTCCATATCAACAGCTAATAGGAAGCCTCATGTATTTGTCTGTGTTAACAAGGCCCGACATAGCATTTAGTGTTAGTTTTTTGAGTCAATTTAATTCTTGTCACACTAGCACTCATTGGAGTTATGCTAAACGCATTCTCAGATATTTAAAGAAGACTAAACATTATTGTATAAGGTATGTAAAAGGAAACTCTGAATTGTTGGGATTTGCTGATGCCGACTGGGCTAATAGTGGTGTTGACCGAAAATCATACACAGGGTATTGTTTTATGATGTCAGAAGGTGTCATATCATGGGAGAGCAGGAAACAAAGGACTGTGGCTCTTTCAAGTATGGAAGCCGAATACATGTCAATGGCAGAAGCATGTAAAGAGTCCATGTATTTGAGAGTACTGTTGTCTGAAGTTACTAATCAAGATGTATGTCCTATTACCTTCTACAATGATAGCCAGAGTGCACAAAAATTTATTGGCAATCATGCCTTACATAGAAAAAGTAAACATATAGACATCCGTTATCATTTCCTAAGAAATGCTGTCAGTAATAATGTTGTAAATATTAAATATATGTGTACCAACGATATGCCAGCTGATGTTCTCACAAAGGCGCTTGGTGCAACAAAGCATTACCAATGTATTAAAGCCTTGGGACTTGTTAGTTTATAGAAAATATTATTTAATGGTTGCATTTGATGTAGTGGGGGTGTTGAAATTAATAGTTTAATACTTACATCAAATGAATGAATCTTTATAATCTGTGTCATTAGCAACTAATATGTTGGTAACACTGTTTTTCTATGAATAAAATAGTTCTCTGGTAGCCACCGTTATAGAAAGATAAACTTGTTTTATTTAAATATTATAATAGTAACTACAATGTTTTGCTCTTAGCCAACACCCCTTTGGTAATATCCTGTCAGCAGAACTTTGATCCACTTATAAGATTGCCCATTATTTTTACAAGGTACCTAACTAGTTGGAAGGCGTAATTAACCTGGATTGAACTTACCTACTTTAACGAAAACAGGCAGACCATGTGATGTGTAAGGAAACAGATCCTCGCTCAGCTCCTGGCACAGATATTGCACCATCTATTTGGTTACCTACTACGTATATAGTTTTCGAGGAACTCGTTTTCCGAGAGATTGAAAGCCCCGGTTAGAGCTAGTACAGCGTTCCTTTTGACCTTCCCTTCATTTTCCCTCAGCATATAAACTGAGGAAATGGCGACGGTAGAACCCCGACATGTTTTTCACCAAATCGCGTACAAAAATATAATATGTTTTTGTAAAAACCCGCTTGTCTAGGTCTAATGTGTTGTAGACTTTTTGACATTAGAAGTCAAGAAACGATTTCTACAACAACTGTCAAAAGTAGACAAAAAAATATCGCCATGCTCGACGTTATAGACTTTTGTCGCTAGAGACTAGAGATTTGTCTTTTCCACATGTCAAACATCGCCATGCTAAGGACGGTAGAAGTCTTTCGAAAATCTGTCATTTATCTGTCATTTTGTCGATTGTCAGTATGGAAAAGAGCTTTGTCGAGTCTTGGTAGACTAGAGATAGAACGCCATGCTACGCCGGCTGGAAGACTGCGAGCATCTGAACGACATCAAGGATCAGATCACATACGAACACGCCTCGCCCAAGCTGTTAATTGGTCAAGATAACTGGCACCTCATAGTGTCAAGAAAACTACGCACCGGACGTCGCAACCAGCCAGTTGCCTCCCTCACGCAACTCGGTTGGGTGCTGCATGGCTGTCACAGCTCACTATCAGCCACTGTAGCTTTCTGTGGAAAACTTAAGAACCAGGAAGAAGAGCCTTCGATTGAAGAAAAAATCAAGGATTATTTCAAACTTGAATCCTTGTGCATCGAACCGAAGAAACCAAAAGAAGATCCTGAACAGAGAGCCATACAGATATTAGAAGAAACGAGCAAGAGACTGCCCGACGGAAAATTTGAAACCGGCCTGCTGTGGAAAGAAAAGAACTTCTACATACCAAATAACTACAACGAAGCTGAGCGACGCCTGCGTTCCCTAGAGAAAAAACTAGACAAAGATCAAGATCTGAAAATAAAATACGAAGAAAGAATACATAACCTATTCAAGTCCGGTTATGCAGAACGAGCACCCGTCCCGGCACCAGAGGGAAAGACCTGGTACCTGCCTCACTTCCCGGACATCAACCCAGCCAAGCCACACAAGCCGCCTCGACTGGTTCACGACGCGTCTGCCAAGGGCACCGGCATGTGTCTCAACGACATGCTATACCCAGGGCCGGACCTCCTACAGTCCCTCCCTGGAGTGATTATGCGATTCAGACAATACGCATACGCCGTCAGTGGATACATCAAAGAAATGTTTATGCAGGTGAAGATCAGACAAGAAGACAGAGATGCTCTCAGATTCCTGTGGAGAGGCGAACGGCGGGAGGGCAAACAAACCGGAAGAATATCGCATGACGTCGGTCATATTCGGATCCACGTCATCACCATGCACCGCTCTCTACATAAAAAACAAGAACGCGAGCGAGATTGCATCCACTTATCCAGCGGCGGTAGCAGCAATACAGAAGAACAACTACATGGACGACTACCTACAAAGCTTCCCCACTATCATGGAAGGGAGAATCGAGGGAAACCACAAAAACAGTCGATTACATACACAAGAAGGCAGGTTTCGTGCTAGATGGGTGGACATCAAACAACTTGAGAACCATCGAAGAATTCAACCCACCAGAACAAAACAAGTCAGCCACAGTAAGCCTAGGTGGCACCGAAACTGAAAAGACGCTCGGGCTACTCTGGTATGTGAAAGAAGATCACATCGGGTTCAACACAAACACGATCAAGATACCGGCAGAAGTCAGAGAAAACCAGCGCTCTCCAACAACACGAGAAGCCCTCAGCATCATAATGCGCTCTTCCACCTACTGGGGCTGATATCACCCATCACCACTCCAGCCAAGAGAATATTCCAAGACACCTGGAGTTACAAAACCGACTGGGATGACCCCTTACCAACAGAGCTGGAAGAAAGATGGAAAAATTGGATGACGTCACTCAGCACAATCAAACTGCTGCGAGTCTCACGGTGTTATGACGTCGAACCCAGCGTTTCGCGACAGCTGCACACCTTCGTCGACGCGAGCGAGCAAGCCTACGCCGCCGCCACGTACTGGAGAACAGAACGAACCGACGGCAGCGTGCACGTAGCCTTAGCGGCAGCAAAGAGCCGCGTGACACCACTAAAACCAGTGTCCATGCCCAGGCTCGAACTACAAGCCGCCTTGCTGGGTGCCCGCCTCGCACAAACCGTCAGAAGAGAGCACGAGTACGAGGTCGCAAGTCAGACATACTGGAGCGACTCACGCACAGCACTAGTGTGGATCCGTTCAGAGCCACGCACCTACAAGTCATTCGTGGCCCATCGCCTCGCCGAAATAGAAGAAACAACGAAGAAAAACGAGTGGCGATGGCTATCAACAAAGGACAACGTAGCTGACGACGCAACGCGAGAGACGCCAGACAACTTCACTGCCACTCACAGATGGTTTCAAGGACCCTCATTCCTGAGAAACCCAGAATCCCAGTGGCCTCAGGAAGAAAAAACGGTGAAATACGACACCGGAGAACAAAAAGAAAAATGCAACCTACAACAGCTGGGGAGAAGCCCAGGTCAAAGCCCTCTCCCTTTTTTTTTTTTTTTTTTTAAGGATGGGAAATCATCAAATGACCCCCCCCACTCTGGGCGGAGCGGGAGGGAGTGTCAGACTCATACTGACTAAAAACCATCCATGTTCCTTCCTCGCCTTTTACGTTCCGGGGCCGCGGTATCTCTTTCGAACAGGCCCGCAACCCCGGCAGGCTTCGGCTCTTGGGGGACCCTCTCTTTTTGTTGACATCTCTTTGAGGCGCGCGTGGAACACGAACGCGCCGTCGACACGGCCTGTCGTCGTCGTTAGACGGCCGGACGGCTAGCTAGCCCATAGCCAGCCGTCCACAGGCCCGCATCTACGGTGGCCGGTAGCCACCCCGTGGCCCCCGACGCCCATTGCGTCTCCCGCGGCGGCCGGGAAGAGAGGATCTCTCCCTCTCTCGTTCCGCCACGTCCTTCGCTAGCATGACTGCTTCGCAGAAGGAGGCGACGGCTTCCCATTCCGTCTCGCTCCGGACCATGGATTGAACCAGGGCCGGACGCGAGAGGTCGCCGCCGCCGATCGCTGCCACGAGGACACGGCGGAGCTCCGCCCACGCAGGGCAGACTTCCACCGTGTGCTCCACCGTGTCCTCCGGTCGATCCTCGCAGTGGAGACACCCGGGCGATTCCTCCCGCCCGATTCGGTGCAGGTACCTCCCGAAACATCCGTGTCCGGTGAGGACCTGCGTCAGGCGGAAGGTGAGGACGCCGTGGCGCCTCTCTAGCCACTCCTCAAAGAGGGGACTTACCGCCACTATCGTGGCGTGCCCTGCACGGGGTTGCGACAGTCGCTCTCTCCATGTCGCCATGAGATCGCGCCGGAGGTCAGTCCGCTGAGCGGCAATTTGCCGCGGCAGCGGAGTTTCCCCCCCCCGTAGTACCTCCGCGCGCCACTCATGCAGGCGCGCGAGGACTATCGCCTCCAGATCCCACGGCGGCAATCCGGCAAGCAGGCCCGCCGCCTCGCGAGAGATCGTGCGGTACCCACGGACCATCTTTACGGCCACCACTTTTTGGGGCGCGTTCAGATAGTGAGCGGCACGCCGCTTCAACGAGCGCGCCCACACTGGGGCCCCGTAGAGGGCCATGGACCGCACGACTCCCGCGTAGAGCCTACGGCAGGAGACGTTCGGCCCCCAAGGTTGGGCAGGAGCCGCCTGAAGGCAGCCCCTGTCCGTTCCAGCCTGGGGGCCAAACGTCGAAAATGCTCCACGAAGTTCCACCGGCTGTCGAGGACGAATCCTAGGTACTTCAACGTCGACTCGACGCCGATGGATACCCCTCCTACCGTCAGCATGGATCCCGACGGTGGCGCATTCCGCGGCCCATGAAAGCACATGGCCTCGGACTTGTGCAGTGCCACCTCGAGACCCAGTTGCCGGATCCTCTCGACGACTATCGCAACCCTGCGTGTCATAGTTTCGGCCGCCGCCTCGTGCGACCTCCCCTGCGCCAGCACCAGGGTGTCGTCTGCACGCTGACTCCACTAGGGAGGTCCGCGCGCAGCACCCAGTCGTAACCGATGTTCCACAGGGGCGGTCCCAGAACCGATCCCTGTGGGACACCGCACGACATCTCTCGCCGGTTCCAATTTCCGCAGCGACTGGGGTAGATGACGGCCCTGCCCGTCAAATAGTCCCCGACAACACGACGGAGGTAGGTCGGCACCCGGTGATACCGGAGTGCCTCCCTGATGCAGCTCCAGGGCAGGGAGTTGAAGGCGTTGGCGATGTCGAGAGACACCGCCAAGACGACTCCGCCCCGGGATATCGCATCCCCCGTCGTGAGGGCTCTCACGCGCATGATTGCGAGCCCTTTCAGTCGGGGCCCGAGAGCCTCCGCATCCGAGGCCAGGACCCAGGCTTTGCCAGGCAAGCCATCGGGTCCCGGGGCGGTGTTTTTGGCCTTGAGCCTTCCTACCGCCACTCTCAGGTCTACCACAGTCACTTCCGGAGTGTCGTCGTCGTCGCTTGGGTCCTCTTCCGGCACCGCAAGTGGCGGAGCCATAGGCGGGGGCGGATGTTCCCCCCGCGAGGGGAACAGAGCGCTCACCACGTCCTCCACGAGCTCTGGCCGGAGACTCTGCGTCAGCGGGGGAGCCCAGGTGCGGAGTTTATTCCGCACCATCTTGTAAGGGCGCCCCCACGGATCTCTGTTGAGAGTCTCCAGCATCTCCGAGCGGGCCAGTTCCCTGGCCCGCAGGACAGCGTCCCGGAGGGCGGTCTTCGCCGCTCTGTATCCCTCGTACAGCTCCGCCTCAATGGCTGCTGCATCCGGCGGGCGGATGCGGAGCTTGCGATGCCTGGCGTACAGGCGCCGCGCTTCAACGCACGCCTCGCGTAGAGACGTTATTTCGCGCGACCACCAGTACACCTGACGTCGGGCGCTTCCTGGCCGGACTCGGGGCATTGCCACGTCACAAATGTCGGACATGGCCTCCTGGAACCACTCTGCCTCGCTATTAACGTCGGCAGGCCTGTCCGGTGATGTCACCCAGGCCTGCACGATCGAGGCTTCCAGGAGAAGCTCCCGGTCCAGCTGCTTCAGCGCCCAACGCGGACCACTCGGGGCCTGTTAGACCGGCGCGCTCGAGGACTGGGTGGTGACGTCAAACCGGATGTACCGGTGGTCGGAATATGTCTCCACCCCCTCCATGACACGCCAGTCAACGACACGCGGCGACAGAGCGGGGCTAGCGAACGAGATGTCCACCACCGACTCGCCCCGCATCCGCACACACGTGGGAACAGAACCCCGATTAAGGACGTCCAGGCCCTTCTCCAGGGCCCAGTCCTCCACCATCCTTCCCCGCACATCTGTACAGCTAGAACCCCAGGCCAAGTTCTTGGCATTGAAGTCCCCGAGGACAAGCACGGGGAGGGAATGGTTTCCGACGACGACACTCAACTCTGCGAGAGAGTTGTGGAACTCGGCGAGAGTTCGGCTCGGGGAGAAGTATACTCCCACCACTTCGATCTCCCCGAACAGTGCTGCTACGCACCCCCGACCCCTCCTGACATTTTCAAGGGTCGGGGTACAAAGCCCTCTCCCTCACATAGAAAAGTTCTCCAAGTGGCTTCGACTCATAAGAACAACGGCAAGAGTGTTACAATTCATCGAACTCTGCCGACCCCACAAAAGTATAGTCGCAGCTGCAAGAAAACGCACAATAAAAACAAAGGTCGACGACCCCGACTGGCGCAGAACTAAGAAAAAACCAACCCCAGCGCGAGTGTCAAACGATTCGCCCCGCGCCACCGTTCGCTACCACGACATACCCGCCTCGTGCCTAACAAGGGCGGAAAACCTGTGGATAAAAGCAAGTCAAAAGGAAAGCTTCACAGCTGAGATCGACCGCATAACTAGAGGTCATCCACCTAGCAACAACGATCGTCTGTGCCAACTCAGCGTGTACATCGACGAAGAGGGCATCATACGCCTAAGAGGACGAGTGAACGCAGCGCAAAACATACAAGAAGATACCTCCAATCCTCCTATATTGGAAGGTAACCAAACCTACACTCGCCTGTACATAGCTTATGTACATGAAAAACTACATCACGGCGGTTTGGAAATGGTCGTGAACGAGTTACGACAACGGCTGTGGATATTGAAACTACGCCCGGCAGTGAGAAACATAGTAAAGAGCTGCCTACCGTGCCGCATCAAGAAGGCGAAACCAGCTGTTCCTCTCACGGGCGATCTACCAGCTGCACGCCTGGCACACCACGCGCGACCGTTCACATTCACTGGACTCGACTACTTCGGCCCAATCGAAGTAACAGTCGCTCGCCACCACGAGAAAAGGTACGGCGCAGTCTTCACCTGCATGACCTCCAGGGCGATCCACATAGAGATCGCACACTCGCTAAGCGCCGACTCAGCGATATCGGCACTAAGAAGATTCATGGCCAGACGAGGCTGCCCCAAGGAAATGTGGAGCGACAACGCCACATGGTTCAAAGCAGCAGAGAAGGAACTCTGCGAAGCCGCACTCGAAGCCATGCACCACGAGACTGCGTGCCACTCCATCAAGGGGAGATATATTCCACCCTCAGCACCATTCATGGGAGGAACATGGGAGATAATGGTACGGTCAGTAAAAAAAGCCCTGCGCGTCACATTGAACGAGCGATACCCGAGCGACGAGACGCTGTCCACGCTGCTGGTTGAGGTCGAGAACACAGTCAACTCACGACCCTTAACCCACGTCTCTGTCGACCCCCAAGAGCCAGAAGCCTTGACGCCGAACCACATACTTATCGGGCCCAATTCCCACGTCCCGGTACCCGGCCACTTCGAAGAAAGCGACGTCACAGCTCGCCAGCAATGGAAGCGAGCCCAGGTGTTGGCTGACATGTTCTGGAGAAGATGGGTCAAGGAATACTTGCCACTACTTCAGCAGCGGCGGGAGCCAACCAGCACAGGCAGCCAACCTAAAGTGGGTGACCTAGTCATCATCTGCGACAGCCAGCTGTATCCGGGAGCCGACGGGAAGGTTCGAGTCGTGGACGTCACCACCAGCAGCGGCCACATCCTGCGTCGCCCTACCAGGAAGATCGTCGTACTACCAACGGAGTCGCGGCCTCGCGACGGCGGGAGAATGTGCACGACACAGGAATAACCTAGGTACATAAGTGTTCAATAATAAGTGTTTAACAATAAGATAGTGTTTGTATATAACTTGAAATAAATCATATTTTTTCTTTGCGTTTAATTACCTAGTCCGTAGATCTATAAGTGTCAAAACTGTTCTAATAAGTCAATTTAGTCATAGGACTAAATAAGACTGAATCTTATGTAATAAATAGAGTTAAGCAATATTTATGTGCAGAATAAGAAATAAACATTGTAAGGGGTGTCCTACCACATGAAAATGCATGAGTTTAGGTTTCCTATACAAAAGAGCACCTACGCTCTGATTGGTCAAGGGGCGTGGCGTTAGTGCCGTGTGCAAAAATATGGCCTATAAAGAGGGCGCATTTTCGGTGGTCGGGCATTCCAAAAATCAGCATTGTACGAAGAACATCAAGTGTGCGTACGCGCAGCGGAATGTTGTTGAATTTAAAGATTTTAATTATGCAGATATTTAGTGTATGACGTCGTATAATTGTGTATGGTAAAAAAAAAATTGTGCACGCAACCATTGTGGAGAAATTCACCAAAAACTGATTCCGCTGGGCGAACGTTGTCCTGGCGGAACTTTTTTTAATCCATAGACTTTAGAAGAAAAGAGATGTGTCCAAAAATTAGTGTGTATTTGTGTGTAATTGTGTATGTATGAATAAAACTAGTGCATGCATAAACTTCGGAGAAATTCAAGTTTCCGCTACGCGAACGTTTGGCCATTAGCTAGTTTTCATATAAAGCGCTTACATAGAGAACTGTAGATTTTTACATACGTTGTTTTGAATTTGTTTATATTTGTTTAAAAAACAGATTCAGAAAAAATCGTAGGGCTTAAAAGATAAAAATATAAACGTAAAATACGCTTATTAGGTCTTAGTTCTTAAAGTATGCACTTTGGGGTCTAGATTTTCACGTTTATACAAACCTTGTAAGTGTCTGCAACATGTTGCCAAGTATCAATGATGTTCCGTTAGTAATTAAAGAGTTATAGGACAAATTTACCATGAATAGATCACTGTTTACAAAGCAGTCAAATATCACGACGTTCTAAATGAATTGCATGGTAAAATGTATGCCAATAAATTAGTGTATTCATTCAACTATTCACATGCAAAATTTCATGTCATTAAATTCAGTAATTAAAGAAAAACAATTATAATACTGACGAAGCATCGAAAACCTACATAACCCGACCAAGTTCGGATGGCTACAAAAAAGCGGCCGTGCCATATATCTAAGAAACGTTCTTAACCTTTCAATATAGTATTTATTAATATGGTACAGTTGCGTACACAAGCGTTAGGAAAAAATAAAACAATTGCATTTCTTGAATGAAAAATATTTTTTTAATAATAACGCCACTATCTACGATAAAAACAAATCTTCAATTAACAAGTACTTCTCTATTTAATATCCGCGTACAAAAATATTTTAAATTACATATAATACTTAATTATGTAATTATAATAACGTTAACAAACGCTTGCAATAGACTTAAATGTGTTTTAACTAAAATAGATTATGAACTAGCTTTTGCCCGCGACTTCGTTCGCGTGGATGACGAAACTTAGGGTAAGTATAATATTTCGAGCTTCAATAAAAATTTTCCTACCTACCTACCTACTTTCTGTCATAGTCATATACATTTAAAAGAGTAGGTGTACAAAAATAAATGACCTATAAATTATATCGAAACAACAATTGTGTTATCACCTATACCAATTCAATACCGGTATTATACTGTAAATTTTGGGATGTTACCTAAATATATTGCACGGCCGTTTTTTTGTAGCCATCCGAACTTGGTCGGGTTATGTAGGTTTTCGATGCTTAGTCAGTATTATAATTGTTTTTCTTTAATTACTGAATTTAATGACATGAAATTTTGCATAAGAATAGTTGAATGAATACACTAATTATTGACATACATATTACCATGCAATTCCTTCAGAACGTCGTGATATTTGACTGCTTGGTAAACAGTGATCTGTTCATGGTAAATTTGTCCTATAACTCTTTAGTTACTAACGGAACATCATTGATACTTGGCAACATGTTGCAGACACTTACAAGGTTTATATAAACGTGAAAATCTAGACCCCAAAGTGCATACTTTAAGAACTAAGACCTAATAAGCGTATTTTACGTTTATATTTTTATCTTTTAAGCCCTACGATTTTTTCTAAATCTGTTTTTTTTTTAAATATAAACAAATTCAAAGCAACGTATGTAAAAATCTACAGCTCTCTATGTAAGCGCTTTATATGAAAACTAGCTAATGGCCAAACGTTCGCGTAGCGGAAACTTGAATTTCTCCGAAGTTTATGCATGCACTAGTTTTATTCATACATACACAATTACACACAAATACACACTAATTTTTGGACACATCTCTTTTCTTCTAAAGTCTATGGATTAAAAAAAGTTCCGCCAGGACAACGTTCGCCCAGCGGAATCAGTTTTTGGTGAATTTCTCCACAATGGTTGCGTGCACAATTTTTTTTTTACCATACACAATTATACGACGTCATACACTAAATATCTGCATTATTAAAATCTTTAAATTCAACAACATTCCGCTGCGCGTACGCACACGAACATCAAATAAAGAAGCAGTATGAAAAACCAAGTATTTATTTAGAAGAAGGAATCCCGCTGCCCTCCCTAGCTTACACTCTTCTGCCTGCACCCCCTGCAAATAAGAGATCCTCAGCCCCACAAATAATCTCCTAGTCGACGATTCACGCCCGCCATCAGCGACACGTGCAGAACCAGGCTCAACTGAGCGGTCCTGAACAGATACTAAGGTCCGTAAATTGTTGACGGCATCTCGAATGCATCACCCGCGTTCTTCAGTTATGAGACTGTATATCCCGCGGAAGTGTGGGGGTCGTGGCTTTTTAAACGCTAAGACTCTCCACAATCGCAAGATATGCAGTCTCAGGGAATATTTCCTGGAAGCTGACGTGGAGATGCATCGAGATGTGGTCGCGATGGACAAGGGCCTTACCCCGCTCTCCTTGGCAAAAGAGAACTGGCGCAAACCTGTAGTACTTCCTACTGATGATCGCAGGAAAGAATGGCAGGGCAAGGAGCTTCACGGGCGCTTTTACCGAGCTCTTCATGGGCCCCATGTAGATTTTCTAGCGTCCGTGTCCTGGCTACGTTCCGGGGACCTCTTCGGAGAAACCGAAGGTTTTGTCTGTGCAATTATGGATGAAGTAATGATGACGAATAACTACCGGAGATTTATTGTGAAGGACGGTACGGTTGACATATGTCGGGCATGCCACCGTCCAGGCGAATCAATCCGTCACATTTTCTCCGGGTGTTCTCGTCTAGCTAACGCAGAGTACTTGCATAGACACAACCTTGTAGCCAGGATTATCCATCAGCAACTTGCTCTAAAATACAATCTTGTGGAATCGGAAGTGCCCTACTATAGGTATGTGCCCGACCCAGTTCTCGTTAATGGCAGTATCACACTACTGGGATCAATCCATCATCACTGACAGGACTGTTATAGCCAATAGGCCTGATATAGTAGTGATGGATCGATCAGAGCGGCGCGCAATGATTGTTGACATAACGGTCCCGCATGGTGAGAACCTCGTGAAAGCCGAGAAAGATAAACAAATCAAGTATCTTGACTTGGCTCGCGAGGTTGTCGACATGTGGGAAGTGGACTCGGCGATCATTGTGCCGATAGTCGTGTCGGCCCATGGCTTAATTGCCAAGAGCCTCGACCAATACCTGAGGAGGCTCTCGTTAGGCAGCTGGATCAAGGGCTTGATTCAGAAAGCGGTACTCCTTGACACGGCTCGTATTGTTAGGAGGTTCCTCTCTCTGGAGCCCTGACCGCCGGTAGCTTGGACCCTGTTCCCGATACCGGTGGGCTAATTTTTTTATATTTTTAAATGTTTTTTATATATTTTTTATATTAATATTTAAAATGTAAAGACTTTGTTTAAAAATGAATAAAGGAAATAACATTTAATCAATTTTATTGATTGTAGACAGTCCTAAGCCTGGAAAGTATGAACGAAAGTTCATTGATCATTTAAAACGCTTTATGTGATATTATTATACTCTTTCATGTACAGCGCGTTACGAGATAACATTCACTACGCGAAGCCTGTTTAGCATGTTGCCGAATAAAATGAAATCGTCTCTGCGTTCAGATTGCTACCGAGTTTTGTTATAGCGTGCTATAAATATAGCATATAAAATAGCATGCTGTAAAAATATAGTCAAGAGTCTATAGCGCGTTTACAGTTTATAGCAGAATTGAACACCACTATTTACAACGCAAAGTAAGCAGAAGCATCAAAAAACTTCATGACGAGCAATGGGATAAGATGATCGGCGAACTCGAACCGACCCACCAGGCATTCTGGGAACTTCAGAGGAAAATGCGATCTTCCTCTAAAGTTGCCTCCATGCCTCCCCTCACGCGCCCCGATAATACCGTCGCATTCGACGACGTCGACAAAGCCGAATGCCTAGCCGACAGTCTTGAAGAGCAATGCTCCCCCAGTACCCAGCTAGTAGACCCAGCCCACCTCGCCGAGGTGGATGCTGAAGTCGAACGCAGGACCTCGCTACCCCCCGTAGAAGACCCTGATAATCCCTACCCTCAGTCACCCCTGAAGAGGTAAAGGATATAATCAAGGGCCTTAAACATAGGAAAGCCCCTGGCTCAGACGGAATCACCAATAGGGTATTCAAACTCTTCTCCCCAGCCCTTACAGTGCTAATGACCGCTATCTTCAATAACGCCATGGCCAATAACGTGTTCCCACTAGCGTGGAAACAGGCCACAGTAATAGGCATTCCCAAACCGGGTAAGCCCAAGTCCTCGCCGAGTAGTTACCGGCCCATTAGTTTGCTCGACGTGTTTGGTAAAATCTATGAGAGACTTATTTATAAGCGACTCAAAGATTTCGCCGAAGCAAAGAGCTTCATTCCGACAGAGCAGTTTGGCTTTAGACCACAACACTCCTGCGTCCAACAAGGGTTTTTTCGATAGGGCCGAAAAACACCCTAACCCGTTAGTCGTTTCATCAGCTAGTTACGTCGCCTCCGCGATATCTAGGATTCGCCGCCCAAGATCCACCCTCCTCCAGCCCGATGACCCCATCACCCTCTTGCAGGAAAGTCGTAGGGAAACCAGCACACTTAGAAAGCACACAAGACGACTCACATACAAACCGCGAATAAGGTCTCGCCGCCGAGGCACACCGCGACCCCCCAGTAATATCATTACTTCACGACCCTTGCTCGATGAGCCAGCCCGCGACGCTGAGCATGTAACGATGTTAAACTCCCCAAATAATATCCCGACCCAGCCTGTCCCTTGCTATCCTCCCGATAATGACGCACTAAGTCTAGGCCCGAACCCCACAGGGGGTACCCTTAGTGATCGTCATTTAAATGTATTTAATTAGTCGCTAACATATTGGTCCTTCTACTGTGAATAGTGATATGGTGCGAACCGATCAGCTGCAAAAGCTTTGGTAATGGGTAATGAAGGTAAGACCGTTGCGAAGAGGGAGCTGGAGCCGCTGCCTGCGCCCACCAATCCTCACGCCAGTTCGGCGACCGCTCCACCGGCGCCTTCTCGCCCCGTTAGTACGACCTCATCTCGCTCTTCAGCCACGGCAGTGGCCAGACGGTTGGCCGCGGAGGCGCTACATGCGCGAGCGAGCGATTAGTCGTCGAACGTGAGGCTGCTGATTTAGAGCTCCGCGCAGAAATTGCCGCCATCGAAGCTGACGCGAGTCAGCGCAGCGCGAGGAACAGCCACCGCGTACACCAGTGGCTTAGTAAGTCTGAAGCGGACCGTAATTGCATTACAACGTTTAAACGTAATAATGCTTTCAGGCAAGCAGACCCCGAAGTGCATGTCGCGCCCATTGCGTGGACAGCGACAGGGCCACAGCCCTCCGATGCAGCCCCGGAAGCGGCACGCAACGAGAACAGCACGGAGGTTCCGAAGCTCATAAAGTCCCTCGAAGTATTGATTGCTAATATTAATAATGGCAATAGCCCCGGAATACATAACGTTCTTTTACCTAGGTTTGATGGAAAGTCTCATTTAGATTGGCTAAGCCTTAAAAAGGTCTTCCAAGATACGCAAGGTTCATATAGTGCTGCCAACAACCTAGCGCGCCTAAACGCGGCGCTCACAGGCGCAGCACGCGAAGCGGTGGCGGCGCTGCTAGTTACGACGCATGAACACGGCGCCGTGCTGCGTGCGCTCGATACCCGTTTCGGCCGCCCTGAGCTTGTGGTGGCGCAAGAGGTCGCCGCAGTGCGCGCACTGCCGCGTCTTAGTGGAGAAGGTAAAGATCTAGCTATTTTTACTAGCCGAGTTCGCAACTGTGTTGAGGTAATTCGTTTGTTAGAACATTCGGAGTATCTCGCATCGCCGGAACTTTTTCAGGCGGTTATTACGAAAATCTCACCATTACTGCGAGCTAAGTGGATAGATTTTGCCGCTCGTTACGAGGCTGGTGATCAGTCGAAGCTAGAAATATTAGCAGACTTTCTAGCGCACGAGATTGACCTCCAGGCTCGCTTTGGCATAATCACTGAGCCGGCTACTGCGTCTTACGCATCAGATAGTAGACGGGCCAGGGATCACGTGCACGCTGTCGCTGAAAGCCAGCACGCTGTTACAAATTTAGCGCCGCATTTTTCGGTTTATTCCCATCTCGGCACCTTCCCATCTCGGCACCCATGAAAACACATGCACAGGCAAAGAGATTTTTACCACCAACAACACCAAGAAGTTTTGGATCAAATATATGCTTGTGTAGCGGCACTAACATATTTCTTATCATACACACATACATACACACTACTTACGCAGATATAAAAACACACTCATATTTATTTAGACGATTCGACACATTATATTTAATATGTATCTAAACTTCACCGGACGGGCTCAGTGGAAACATACCTCTCGAGAAACCTGTTTCAACGCACGCCGGCCGCCCGGCGCGCGCGCACCGCGCACCGCCTCACCAGTCCTGATCTGTTCTCGACGCGAGCGCACGCCGCTTAAAACTGTTACTGTTCTGCTTATACCCGCTTAACGAAGTGTTTGATAGCGAATAAACATTCAGCCGAAGTGCGGCCTTAATTCACTGTGCTATCTAGGATAGCCTGCTTACGCTGTGAACTTTATAAACGCTTTTATCTCTCTGCCGATCTGTGCTTTCACTCATTCTAATTTCTTGTGACAATATTGTGTGTGCATGTGCTTTCAAGACATTATAAGCTGACTACAATATCTACCTGAAGACTTTCATTCCATCACCCCAGTGCACACCTATAAGGAAGTATCAACGACGACAAGGTAGGATTTACCCATACTATTCCTACACTTGTGCCAACAACAAGGAAAGATCAATTAACCTGTTTGTGTCCAACACAAATAAAATATCCCGTTAACAAGAATATTTTAACACTGAACACAATAATAGATACTGGAGTGTTAAGTCGGTAGCTCCAAAAGAGCACATATCAAGCATGGTACTATAATGGATAAACCAAATTATAAACTATAATTATATAATAATGTTCTAAGTACTTTGTTTAAGTACAATGGTTCAAGAAACCATTTGCCATCAAATCTATGCACTGTAATATCCCAAAACCATTAGTATTGAGAGAATAAGGGGTAAAGACTTACAAAGTTTGAAGGTCTTAACAACCTGTCAATGTACAAATGTCAGCAACTAAACCTGTTTTAGTTACAAATAAAATTGCAATTTTATTCAACCATAAAACCCCAACCTCATCTTAGAACAAAGAAAATATTCTTATGATCATTATGATCTTATCATGATTTTAGATCCAATCTAAAATAACATATTTGATAGTAACTCATTGCTCTACCTAGCAATCTGTAGTACAATGATAAATTATGGGTGTATGTATTATTTATGTAATTCATTTATACCCCTTATGTCTAATAGTAATTTTTGGAAAAAATCCAGGACCAGATAGCTTTTTTCTGCATTGGATTAGATTTAAAAATCACTTAAATAATTGCCACTAGTCATATTATTTCTTAAAATTGAAGAGAAACAATGTTCCCTTTACTTTGACTGCTGATTATCAAGACTGTACTTAAACATAATTTCATTGTTCACTGGTTCCGGCCGTTGACCCCATAATCAGCTGTAGTTTTCTGACAAAGAACCTTGTAGAGAACTCAGAACAAAAAATCACAACTAAATACCCGGGGTAGGCATATTGTGAGATTTACATTATATCATCATCTCATAAAGAGGAATTTTAATTAAAAATGTCATTCATTTTCACTGCCAATTGGAGTACCTTTTGGCTTTAATAGCTTTCTATTGAAAGTAAGCACTAAAAGTGAAACAAGGGGGGAGGTGAACATGGGAGTGCAAAGACAAGCAATTAGGGAGTGCAGAGACAAACAAACAGATTTACATTATATCATCATCTCATAAAGACGAATTTAACAAAAAATTACATTCATAATCACTGCAAATTGGAGTACCTATTGGCTTTAATAGCTTTCCATTGAAATTAAGAACTAAAGTGAAACAAGGAGGGAGGTGCACCTACTTGGTAGTGCAGAGAAAAAAATGCCATACATTTCATGCAGAAGAGTTCATAAAATCCAACTAAAAATCATAGCAATGAGTACACTATAGAAATTTAGCAAAACACATAATGTTGCCTGAAAATAGACAACATACATACGAGTAGGTATCCACTAATTGCAAAGATTTTATTAGTTATAAAACAAGCATTCAATTCTGCTTGCTCTTAGCTTGTCAAGCAATGACTAATTTTTTGACGGCAGAGACCCTTGAAAGACATTGTCAGGGAATCACTGCTGGTTCTGACAGAAGTAACATTTGAAATAGTTTGGAAAATTATACTGACAACACAAGATGTTGGAGCTAGCTCTGCCTAAAATCCACTGCAACATAGCAAATATTTACCATTGAGCCAATACCTCTAAGTATCATATTTTTTCTTATAAATGAAACAGCAAAACCACTTGCTCCATTATAAGCTGTTTGGGAAAACCAAATAATTTGAATCAACAGATTAATGGCATTAGCCAGAAATCAGTTTCTAAAAACCTAAATAAACAAACAGTTTGGGAAAATAACTCACTCTCGGTGTATCTCTCATCTCAAATTCGGTTCGACCATTAAGGAGTGAACTCCTTAGTATCTATTATAATATTTTGTCATAAGGCCCTTAGCAATTTTTCCTAAGGGTACTTCAAAATACTCATTGTAATACAGTAAAGAGATTATTTTCTCCTATTTCTGATTAATTGAATGTAACATTAATCGGTGATGAGAGAGTAAATACTTTAATATCCATAATATTTAGTCAAGGCTCTACTAGACCTTTAGAAAATTATTGAGCTTTATTCAGAGTAAATACTACTAGGTACTAATTAATAATCAGTTTAATTCTATAGTAATGAAGTGAAAAGATTTCTGCTTTCTGATCAATTGAAGGTAACATTAATTGGAAACAATGTTTTGAATAGACAAGCTTATCTACTATTGAACAATAGTTGGACATTGTATCTAAGAAAGAAGAAAGAAAAATATTTATTTGACGTCAGTTAATGAAGCACACACAATACTAAATAAAAAAGATACAAAACAATAAGTTGGACTTAGTAGTAATGTGCTGTGTGCCTCACGGCTGCGCCAAAAAGGTCCATTTCAGCATTTATGCCAGACAGGTGATGAAGCTGTCTGACGCTGGTCTTCCAATGAACCTTGAGAGGGTACGTTACAGAATAAACGGTTTCAAACAATATATAAACAAACTAGCTGACCCACGCAATTTCGTCTGCGTCAAAAGTTACCTACTACTACCTACCTACTAAAACCTACCTACTACTACCTACTACTACCTACCTACCTACTACTACTTACCTACCTACTACTACCTACTACTACCTACCTACCTATTACTACTTACCTACCTACTACTACCTACCTACTGCTACCTACCTACTACTACCTACCTACTACTACCTACCTACTATTACCTACCTACTACTACCTACCTACTACTACCTACATACTACTACCTACCTACTACTACCTACATACTACTACCTACCTACTACTACCTACATACTACTACCTACCTACTACTACCTACCTACTACTACCTACCTACTACTACATTTTTTTTAAGAACTTTCTCCTGGCAATAACAAACAACAAAAGAAGAATTTGTGAAATCGGTCCAGGCGTTGTTGAGTTATGCGCTTACCAACACATTTTGCGATTCATTTTTATATTATAGACTAGCTGACCCACGCAACTTCGTCTGCGTCACATAAGAGGGAAAAAGCTGCCTACTACTACCTACCTACTACTAACTACCTACCTACTACTACCTATCTACTACTACCTACCTACTACCATTTTTTAACCTTCTCCTGACAATAAAAAACACAACAAAAAAAGAATTAGTGAAATCGGTCCAGGCGTTGTTGAGTTATGCGCTTACCAACACATTTTGCGATTCATTTTTATATTATAGAAGATAAACAAATGGTTAATAAGAATAAATAGATAACGAGTAAATTCATTGAACGTGTAATTACGAGTACGAAAATAGAGAAAATATACAGGGTGTATTTCACCTCATCACAAAGCCGTTAACCAAGCATTCTGTATATCAAACTAAGTAACTTTACGCAAAAAATATTGCTGGGAAACAACTTTTTTTTTTGAGGTTATAAATCATGTTTTGTTGTATAACTCAATGTAACACACTCAAAACATTGTGCGGATGGATAGATTGAATAGTAATGGGGGTCGTAGAGATATTTAAAGTAAAAATCATGCGATAAAAAGTGGTATTTAAAAAAAAGCTTGTCAAAATCTTGCAACTTTGACCCCCAGTATCTCCGTAACTAGAAGGTTCCCAGGTATAGTGTAGAACAAAAAAATGATCAGAATGATGAGTAGAACAAGTGCCTTTCGTATTCGTTAAGAGGTGTTTTACACCCTATATATAAAAAATAAGTATTTTATTGTGTTGGAAAGTATAAATCGGTGTTTGTGTAGGCTAAACAAAACATAGAATAAAATAAAATAAAATAAACCCAGCTACAACCTTTATGGACAACAACAATAAATAGGACACGGCGTGTTTTCGTCTCGCTCCCACCCCACCCTTGCACCTCTGCCCGCGCCGCAGCCTGCGCGCGCGCCACCCACCGATCATGCGGCCACATTTCTCCTGTGCACCTGTTAGCGTGTTGACGTAGGTACTTTGCGTCAAAAAGTCGGAGCGGTGGCACGGTGGCGGCGCCGCCGCGCCGCACGAGTCCCTGTGATCACGTGACGCGTCTCGCGTGATTAGTGATCTACCTATTTGTATTTGGTCGACGCTTAATAACCAGTACTTAACGCGTTTTCTTGGGAATCATAATAGCCAAAGAATACATAATATTGGCATTGGAAATACCGTCTCGAGTCGCTCGGATAGATATGCCCTGCCGATGGATTATGAACCTTATGTGTGTGCACGACGACGACGTAAAGTAGTGGCGCCGCCGCTACTCGCTGTATCTATTAAAACTTGTACCGACCTGTCCCTGTTATAACCTACTTGTAAAGCGACCGCGCCGCGTGCTCAGCGACAGGAAAAAACTTGTTTGCGCCGCTCGGTCGCTTCGCGCGTTACCATTGGTCGGAGAGAACAAATATGGCCGGCTCCCGCGCCCCGCAAATCGATGCGTATAAAAGGCCCCGACATTGGCAGCGCGCAAACCAGTCAGTCAATGTAAATCTTTATCTGTAGAATCTGCTGTCAATATTCTCTAAGTCTGTTTTCAATATAAATTTTATTCTGCTAAAGTTCTATATTTCTTTGAGTCTCGCTACCTCACCAAATCTAATACAGTCCACTCGTCCGTAACATTCTGGTCCTTCGAAAGCCGAATCTTAAGATCCAGCAGCCAGCAGTATGGTGCTAACACGCAGTCGTAGTGGAGACTCCAGGAGAGAACAGACCCAGCAAGAGCCTTCAGTGTCCGCCGGACCGGGTGCCAGCAAGTCGGCACCAGAATCCAGCACGAAATCGGTCAGCGTGACGGACACAGGCAGCGGGTCTGCAACAACCAACAGCACCGACGCCACGCACACGCATAGTACGCTCAAGCCAGGTACCAGGTCACACCGTTCTACATCTTCGAAAAAGAAGCGCCTCGCAGAGCTGGAGGCCAGAGAACGACTGGCTGAAATGAAGGTCAAGCAAGCGCAGGCGGAGCGGGAGCTGCAAGAAATACAGCTACAACGCATCAGAGCCGAAGCAGAGTCGAGTGAAGACGACGACTTAGAGGACGACCTCGCCTCCGTAAGGATTGGAACGTGGCTCGCGCAACCGGCGCCGCCACCCGGAGGTGAGACTCGACCGCCGCCACACGACGCCAGCGGCGGGAAGATTGGCAGGGACGCAGCGAAGGACACCGGCGGCGCGACAGCCGCTCAACCGCTGCGAGCCGACGACGGTTACGAAGAAAGTGTGTGTGCGAATTTAAACAAGGGCAATATCGCGAGTGAAGTGTTACGCGGGAGTGATAAAGTGATAGACGTAGGGACACTCGCCGCGGCCCTAGCACAGGCCGCGCGCAGTTCGAGAGAGCCCCGCAAGTACGTCCAGCAGTTACCCATCTTCGACGGAAAACCCGGTGAGTGGTTAGCTTATAAGGCCGCGTATTGTGACTCACACACGTATTTTTCCTGTGTAGAAAATGTTGCTAGGATTAGGATGAGCCTCAGAGGCGCCGCAAAGGAAGCTGTAGGTTGTCTATTGTTTAGTCAATCAGACCCTCAGGTCATTCTAGACGCACTAGAAAGACGTTTCGGTAGGCCCGAGGCCTTGATTATTGCCGAGTTAGAGCAGGTAAAATTATTACCTTAACTAAATGATAACCCTAGGGACATTTGTATTTTCGCTAGCCGTATTGCAAACACGGTGGGTACGGTAGAAGCACTAAAAAGAACTCAATATTTACATAGCCCCGAAATGTCGCGTTGTATTGTAGAAAAGTTAACGCCAATATTAAGAAACAAATGGTATGACTACGCGGCTAATAGAAAGATTGAAGATATTCCCGAATTAAAGCTCTTATCTATGTTTATAAATGAAGAGGCTGACAAATGTGGCGCTTATGCACAGCCAGAACGTGGTAATGACGACTCCAGTGGTGTACGACAACGGCGCAGGGTTGAGCGCACGTTCAACGTGAATAAGGAAACATCAAACGAGCAATGCCCGGCTTGCAAGCAACACGGCCATAAATTGCCAGACTGCAGTAGATATAAACAGCTAGACATAGATACTCGATGGGATATAGCAAAAAGCTCCAACATGTGTTTTAGATGCCTACGAAACAAGCATAGAAGGTATATGTGTAAAGCGCCTATTTGTGACGTAAACGAATGTAATATGAAACATCACAAACTATTGCATAAAGAGCGTAAAGTTGAGGCGTCACACAACGTAGCGACACCGGCGCCGACGCCTGTTATCACACACGAAACCGTTACGTCGGCGCGGGAAACTGTATCGACGACTTCGCCGCAGAATCGCCGCGCGTATTTAAAAATAGTACCTGTCACATTGAGCGGACCACATACAAGTATAGACACGTATGCCTTGTTAGACGATGGGAGTACAGTCACCTTGTTAGACGCCTCTGTAGCAGATATCCTAGGTGCAGATGGGCCAGCGAGTCCTATGTGGATACAAGGCATAGGCACGGAGGTCAAGCATGAACAAAGCCGATCCGTGAGCCTCCACATACAAGGCAAGCACCATAGCGACCTACAGAAGATAGAGGCGGCGCGCACAGTTACTAGGCTGGAAATTATGGCGCAAACTGTACAAACCGAAGACATAAATAATTGTAGGCATTTAGACGACATAAGTAGCACTCTTATTTATGAACACGCGCGACCAATGATTTTGATAGGCCAAGATAACTGGCATTTATTAGTAGCTACAGAAACACGAACAAGTGGGCGTGATCAACCGGTAGCATCGAACACAAAACTCGGATGGGTATTGCATGGATGTCAGTACTCCGTAAATAAAGTTATAGCCACATTTTGCGGCCACATCAAAATCAAAGAAAATCTGGAACCAATAGAAGAAACCATGAGAAACTTTTTCAAATTAGAATCACTAGGTATAGAACCTAGGATACCTAGAGATGATCCGCAACAACGAGCTTTAGACATCTTGGAAAAGACGAGTCGACGATTATCCGACGGCAGCTTCGAGACCGGACTGTTGTGGAAACAAGAGGTACCTAAAATACCAAACAACTACCTAGGTGCCCTAAAACGGCTAGAAAATCTAGAACGGCGCCTAGATAAGGACGAAAACCTCAAGACCCAGTATTTGCAACGCCTTGACAACTTATTTAACTCAGGCTATGCAGAAAAGGCACCCGAATCCTGCACAATCAATAAAACCTGGTACCTACCTCATTTCCCAGTGGTCAACCCAGCCAAGCCACATAAGCCGCCACGACTCGTACACGATGCGGCTGCAAAGACTGCGGGTATGTGCCTAAATGATCTACTTCTATCGGGACCTGACCTATTACAATCGTTGCCCGGTATTTTAATGCGTTTCCGTCAAAATAAAATAGCTGTGTCAGCGGACATTAAAGAAATGTTTATGAGGATAAAGATAAGGGAAGAAGATCGTGATGCGCTGAGATTTTTATGGCGCGGCGATCAACGAAGTGGACCGCCAGATGAATATCGCATGACTTCTGTTATATTTGGCGCGACGTCATCCCCATGTACGGCGCTATATATTAAGGACCGCAACGCTAGAGACTTTGCCGATAGATACCCAGCCGCCGCGTCAGCAATAATAAATAATCATTATATGGATGATTACCTTCAGAGTTTTTCCAGCGAAGAGGAAGCCAAGAAAATAACAACGCAAGTAGATTACATTCATAAAAAGGCCAACTTTGTTTTATGCGGTTGGACATCAAACAATACAAATGTGTTAAACAATGACCTCGCGCCTTCACAAGACATAAAAGTATTAGGCGGCGACGACACCGAGAAAGCCCTAGGGCTACGATGGGATACTAAGAAAGATTGCTTTATATTTCGAATTAATAAAAACAAAACACCTATTGAATTACTAAACAACATACGCGCACCCACCAAACGAGAGGCGCTCAGTATAATTATGTCTATATTCGACCCACTAGGAATTATATCACCTATCACTAGACCAGCTAAAAGGATACTTCAAAACACATGGAAGTACAAAACGGAGTGGGACAAACCACTACCCGAGGAGTTACAACCAAAATGGAAAGAATGGATGAAGTCACTAAGTACTATAGAAACGCTATCGATCCCACGTTGTTACGATTACGGTGACGTCACAGCCAGAGAAGTACATACGTTCGTAGACGCAAGCGAAGAGGCATACGCCGCAGCGGTATACTGGCGAACTGAACGATCAGACGGCAGCGTACAAGTGACCCTGGTGGCAGCCAAGAGCAGGGTAGCCCCACTTAAACCGGTATCAATACCTAGGCTGGAGCTGCAAGCCGCACTATTAGGAGCGCGCCTAGCCCGAACGGTCGTACAAGAACATGACTACGAGGTTAACGACCTAACATACTGGAGCGACTCTACCACCGCTCTAGCCTGGATTCAAGCCGAACCACGCACATTCAAGACTTTCGTGGCGCATCGTGTCGCTGAAATTGAGGAACTCACCAAGAAAAACGAATGGAGGTGGCTACCCTCAAAAGATAACGTGGCAGACGACGCGACACGCAGCACTCCGGAACATTTTAACTCGGAACACAGATGGTTTCGCGGCCCCGAGTTCCTTAGAAAAAGCAGAGATGAATGGCCACAGGATAAAAAGGTCATTGCCCCCAAGGATACGAGTGAAGAACGCGTCAAATGTCATGTGATCAACGAGACAAAAGTAAACGATCACCTCCCAAATATTACACGTTTTTCCAAATGGACACGTTTGATAAGGACAACTGCAAGAGTACTTCAGTTCATTGACCTGTGTAGACCAAGTAAGCATACTGTCGAACATAAGTGTACTAAGAAAAATGCATCGAAAGATCCAACTTGAAAAATAATACACAAAAACAAACCCGTTAAAAAAGTTACGCAAAAAATAACAAAGAATAAAATAGTAAACTACGTACCTATACCTGCTACTTACATACTACGCGCCGAAGAACAATGGGTCAAGGGCGTGCAAGCCGAAAGCTTCACAAAAGAAATTGCCGCCATAAAGAATAACAAAGCGGCGCCCGGCGACAGCTCGTTATCAGTATTAAGTACATTCCTAGACAGCGCAGGTGTTTTACGTTTGCGCGGGAGAATCACAGCTGTGCAAGATGTGAATGAAGAAATAAAAAACCCTATTATACTCGAGGGAAAGCATAGGTATACGAAGCTATATATAGCATATATACATGAAAGTTTACATCATGGCGGGACCGAGATAACAGTAAATGAGATAAGACAACGTCTTTGGATTACAAAACTACGTCCATCTGTAAAAAATGTTATAAAGAGCTGTTTATATTGCAAAATAAAGAAGGCAAAGCCCGCCATACCTTCTACGGGGAACCTACCGTACCCCCGTTTGGCCCATCACGCACGGCCTTTCACTTTTACCGGATTAGATTATTTTGGCCCCATATCTGTCACTGTAGGTAGGCACAAAGAAAAAAGATATGGAGCCTTATTTACCTGCTTAACGTGTAGGGCTATACACATAGAAATAGCTAGCTCGCTTAGTGCAGACTCAGCTATCGCTGCTCTCAGGCGGTTTATAGGTAGGAGAGGTTGTCCCAAGGAGATATGGAGCGACAACGCTACCTGCTTCAAAGCGGCAGATAGGGAGCTAGGTGAAAGCGCCTTAAGCGCTTTAGGGAGTGAGTCCAATGCGCGGTCCATAAGCTGGAAATACATACCTCCCGCATCGCCGTTCATGGGCGGGGCCTGGGAGAGGATGGTGAGGGCAGTCAAGGAAGCTTTGAAGGTCACGCTGAAGGAAGTCCACCCGTCAGACGAGACTCTTGCCACGCTACTCGTGGAAGTGGAAAACACAGTGAACTCCAGGCCACTCACACATGTCAACGTGTCTCCAGACGAGCCCGAAGCCCTCACGCCTAACCATATTCTGATCGGTCCTAACCCAAATGTACCCTCACCGGGTAATTTCACCGCAGCAGACGTCACAGCACGGCACCAATGGCGGCGCGCCCAGGCACTCGCAGATGTCTTTTGGCGACGATGGGTTCGTGAGCACCTGCCACTTCTACAAAACCGGCGGGAGCCTTACGGCAGCGGCACCCCACCCAAGGTCGGAGATGTCGTCGTGATCTGTGACCCTAACCTCCCACGCAACACCTGGCCCAAGGGAAGGGTGACGCAGGTGTTGCCAGGCGCAGATGGAGAGGTACGAGTGGTAGACGTCATGACCAGGGGACTCGTACTACGAAGACCGACGAAGCGCATTGTCGTGCTTCCCACAGAGTCGCCTGATGGCGACGCACAGTGGTCCGGATTTTGAATATGGAGGACTTAGGACCCAAGGTCAATATTTCAGGCTGAAAAAAATCATATGGACAAGTAAGTAAACGCTCATCAACGTTTGTTCTAGCGGTTTTCATGGAATTGTTTAATTTCGCGAAAAAAAAAATATTAAATAAAAAAATGTATGGAGAAAAAGTGAAATAATTTTTTTTCTCGACTTGTTTAAAAGTGTTAGCAATGAAACCTTTTGTATGCTATTATATTACCTTTATTCATTAATTTCACAAATATTTTTTACGCATATACTTGCAGCCTTGGCTAAAATAAGCATCGGAACTTTCAATATTTTTATTTCTACTATTTGTGACAATTAAAGGTTTTTCTTTATAGTCACATAATTTTTGTATATTTTCAATATTATAAATATTAATAGTCATTATTTGCCGACGATTTTTGACTTTCAATTATATTGAAAAATAGATACAATTTAATTTCATAAATCATAATAATATTTTACTTCTTTGTTGTTAGCGCTGTTACTCTAAGCGTAGTTAGTGACAGAATGACGCATTGCCTGCTCACCTCCCCCCACCCTTTTTCTCCAAGGGTCTTATACCCTCTAGTTGCGCGCTAATGAATCATTTAAAAGATACGAGAGCTCCTGCTATTAGACATTCAACCCTTGAAGAGTCAACATACCTGAAAATTTTAACGTGAAGAAAACTACCTACTTAATCATGTCTGGATTTGGTACTTACCTGGACATTTATATGTTTCTACGAAAAGGAGACCTCAAGGACTACAAAAGACTACATCAAGCAATTATGGACTGCATTTCGCTTGAAATTTCGCAAGAAGATAGTGAAAAAATATTGAATTTTGCAAGATCTCTTTCTGTGAACTTAAATCGTCGATGGACCGAAGCACATAGAGTACAAAAAACATTCATGAAAAAGCATATGAACTGGTTAGAGACAAGAATTAAGTGGCCTGAATGTGAATCTGCAAATCTCACCGAAATCTTTGAAGCGAGCGAAAATTTGGATCATCATTTCCCAGAAGAAGAAGCAACTGGTCCTTTTGCATCTACTTCGAAGGCGACTAGTGACATGGGCACTTCTACAGACGTTATATCAAGGAAGCCATTTGAAGATTTGGGAAATAAGCAGAAGAAAAGGCGATCGGGTACTTTACTCGACTATCCGGAAGAGGAACTCGCTTTTGCTTTTGTTACAAAGCTAAAATCTAATGGGAAAGAAGTTCTTGCACGCATCATCGATCATCTTATCAAGAAACCTGAAAAGGTTGAAGAAGTTGAATCATTTTTATTAATGAACAGAAAGAAAGAGACTTTGCAGGAAAATCGAGTTTTGGCCCTGAGTAAGGGCCAAAACTCGAAGATTTACATTCAGGCCACTTAATTCTTGTCTCTAACCAGTTCATATGCTTTTTCATGAATGTTTTTTGTACTCTATGTGCTTCGGTCCATCGACGATTTAAGTTCACAGAAAGAGATCTTGCAAAATTCAATATTTTTTCACTATCTTCTTGCGAAATTTCAAGCGAAATGCAGTCCATAATTGCTTGATGTAGTCTTTTGTAGTCCTTGAGGTCTCCTTTTCGTAGAAACATATAAATGTCCAGGTAAGTACCAAATCCAGACATGATTAAGTAGGTAGTTTTCTTCACGTTAAAATTTTCAGGTATGTTGACTCTTCAAGGGTTGAATGTCTAATAGCAGGAGCTCTCGTATCTTTTAAATGATTCATTAGCGCGCAACTAGAGGGTATAAGACCCTTGGAGAAAAAGGGTGGGGGGAGGTGAGCAGGCAATGCGTCATTCTGTCACTAACTACGCTTAGAGTAACAGCGCTAACAACAAAGAAGTAAAATATTATTATGATTTATGAAATTAAATTGTATCTATTTTTCAAAATAATTGAAAGTCAAAAATTGTCGGCAAATAATGACTATTAATATTGAAAATATACGAAAATTATGTGACTATAAAGAAAAACCTTTAATTGTCACAAATAGTTGAAATAAAAATATTGAAAGTTCCGATGCTTATTTTAGCCAAGGCTGCAAGTATATGTGAAAAAAATATTTGTGAAATTAATGAATAAAGGTAATATAATAGCATACAAAAGGTTTCATTGCTAACACTTTTAAACAAGTCGAGAAAAAAAATTATTTCACTTTTTCTCCATACATTTTTTTTTTCAATATTTTTTTTTCGCGAAATTAAACAATTCCATGAAAACCGCTAGAACAAACGTTGATGAGCGTTTACTTATTTGTCCATATGATTTTTTTCAGCCTGAAATATTGACCTTGGGTCCTAAGTCCTCCATATTCAAAATCCGGACCACTGTGCGACGGCGGGAGAAGTGTGCACGACGACGACGTAAAGTAGTGGCGCCGCCGCTACTAGCTGTATCTATTAAAACTTGTACCGACCTGTCCCTGTTATAACCTACTTGTAAAGCGACCGCGCCGCGTGCTCAGCGACAGGAAAAAACTTGTTTGCGTCGCTCGGTCGCTTCGCGCGTTACCATTGGTCGGAGAGAACAAATAACATACGATAGCGATAACATACGATAACATAGAGAACAAAGAACAAATAAATATGGCCGGCTCCCGCGCCCCGCAAATCGATGCGTATAAAAGGCCCCGACATTGGCAGCGCGCAAACCACCCGAACCCCCCACCGCCCCTGAGGGAGACCAAGCGGGCGACCTGCCTTCGTCCCGGGCGCGGGCTGTGGCACCGATTGTGGTCCCACCGAGGCCAGAAACGGAGCTGCCAGGGGGCCAGCCGGCCGGCGCCGACTTGGCGCGGCCGACGGCCCATAGACTTCAAGAAATCCGCGCGCAAGTGTCAGAATGCCGCGCCAAGAGAGACGCCACCTCTGCCGGCCCAACCACCGGTCCTGCCTCCACAACGAAGGAGTTCACAGCTCGTGCCATTACCCTACTGATGGACCTGATAAAGGCCATCAGGCAGGGCCAGAGCATCGAGCTCGTTGTCCTGGACGGCCTGGCCTCGCTACTCATGATGTATCAAGGCTAGGCCGGTCGGGACAAGGACTTCCTGCGGCCCTGCAAGGCATGGTCGCCCCCCCCTCCGCCGCCTCTCCACCGGACTGGACCCAGGTGAGCTGTTTTCCCGTTACACGCAGCTTACCTGCACAGATAGACTCCACACACACTACTCTCACCCAGCTGCGTGACATGGGCCAAGTTAATATGGGCATGTTACGTAGCAAGAACAGACATGCATCTCTCTACACACACGTAGACTCACGCGCTGTCGCGGCCTTAGGCTGGTTTTATAGTCACGCCGCTAGACGCGCCGTTGGGCAGAATTTGTATTGGAGTAGTAGGTAGTAGCGTTTCAAATTCCGTCCAACGGCGCGTCTAGCGGCGTGACTATAAAACCAGCCTTAGGGCCTGCGATACACGCACACATGGGCGGTGTTACACAATACAATACCGCCCACACACACACGTCGTTTCCTTAGTCCGTACCACTGCCGGCTAGCTCTGGTTAGTGGGGCGGACGGGACTCACACACTAACTGTAGGTGCGCTATAAGTCGGCACCTCTGTCGCTGGTTGTCCCCCGCCGGGCCTCCTCCGGGTAACCGGAGGTCTCACCTGGCGGGGACGGACCGCCGAGGTGCTGTGAAGAAAACAGCGCTGTGTTACAGCGCTGTAGCGCGCCTACAGTCACATCATTGCATCTACACACATGGGTGCATGATAATCATGCACCCAGTAGGACCCAGGGGCAGCGCCCCACCAAACAAGGGCTCCGCTTAAGCGGGCCCCGGTATAGCCTCCGCGGGCAGGGGGCATAGCCCTGGTACCGCCTGCTGCGTCCCCCCCTGACGGGGGGGACACAGCACTGATTTCGCATCGCACCGCGCGCAAACCAGTCAGTCAATGTAAATCTTTATATGTAGAATCTGCTGTCAATATTCTCTAAGTCTGTTTTCAATATAAATTTTATTCTGCTAAAGTTCTATATTTCTTTGAGTCTCGCTACCTCACCAAATCTAATACAGTCCACTCGTCCGTAACAATGTGAGTATTGGTTTATACCTAGTGTATTAAAATTTGCTGTTTTTACTTTTTTCTTGGACAGGACTGTTACAAAAAATAAATAATTTTAAACGTTTTATTTTGTTTTTAGGAATCCTATAGAAGAATGGCAGATCATCTCTAAGTCAGTATCTCTAAGTCAAACTCTTACATTATATTCTTTTATTTATGCAATTAGGTACCATTTGAGATAATACACCTATGGAGCTCTATACTTACCTTGGTAGCACTTTTCTGGTGCAGGTGTTTTAACAAAAGGCCCCTAAGTGAATGAATGGGCATAATACCAGCGACTTCCTTTGAAAGTATTTCCGAACAACTCAACACTAATTAATTGAAAGCCTTTTGCAAACACACCCATTAAATACTAACACTGCAACTGAATTTCAAATAATCAAATTACTTACTGAGAAATCTGAAGACATCATTGGCTCATTAATAGAATATTTCAAAAGTATCATTAATCTCATCAAAGCTTGGCAATATGAGCAAAATTTTGAAAACAAAGATATTAATTGTTCTCTTAGCTCTAAATTAAACCCATGAGCTATAAAGCAGTTATTAGGATATATCAAGCTCTAATATTTGTAAGGTTGTCACATTTCAGTGAAAGTGGTACTTAAACTTCATAAATGGTCCCCCTCACAACACAACCCAAACAACAGCTCAAACCAGAGCTGGCATCAACTAAGCTAGACATAATGTTGATTATATATAAGTTGCTAAAGCGACCATATAAAAACCTTATATATTTATTACATACTCTTAAAGTTATAACATTAAAGGTACTACACTCCTATATAAGGAGAAGGCCATAAGTTATTTTCATAAATCATTTCAGAATTATTTGCATTTTAATCAGATAAATAATTAATTATTGCAGCAAGCTCTAAACATCTACAATGTTAAATAATTATTTGAAAGATTGCCACGAAGTAAAATTGGGAATCAAACGAGCTTACCTGTTAAGGGAAGTCTTGATTCTAATTTTATGGTTTATTCTAGGGTTGCCAACTATACTGTTTTAAACAGTATTCTACTGTTTTTCACTAAATTATACTTTTTACTGTTTAACAAAAAAAAAGTATACAAAATACTGTTTTCAGCATCAAAATGTAGACACATTATTATGTGTTACATTTAGACGCTCACAATTTTTTTTTATTTAGTCAGAGGGCGCACATTACACTGCTCAGTGCAGCGCAGCCACAAACATATCGCACTGAGTTTCTGAACGAATCTGTAGTGTCAAATATTCAAGGCTGTCAGCTGTCACTCACTGACAGACATGCGAGTGTGTGTGTACGTACGTTCTCAGAATCTATCCGTTTTTTTGCGTGGACCTTGTTTTTGTAATAAATCTTTAATTAAATTATTTATTTTTTAAATCTTTATTAAAGTAATTAAATATAAGTAATACAGTGATAAGTTTAGTGTACAAAAGATGGAAAGTGACAACGAATTATCTACTTCTACAACGCCAAGAAAGAAAGCCAAACTGTCGAAGGTACAACAAAAATATAAGCACGAATGGGAATGCCAATATGACTGGTTAACTAATGATCCTCTGTGCGAATTTAATGCTAAATGCAAAATATGCGCTTTAACATTTACTATTTCTCACGCAGGTGTTGGACAGGTTTGGTACTTTCGTTTGCATTTGCTTGATTTCCACTTATCTATTTTTTGACATGCTTAAATTATTAGACATTAAGGTAACTATTTTACATAATATATATATATTTCGTTTCTGTTTTTTAAGGTTAAACAACACTTGACCAGCAAAAAACATAAAGCAAAAATGGAAATGAGAAAATCTAGTGGATTGTTACAAAAGTTTTTTCCTAAAACTTCTGCTTCTACATCAGGCTTGTCTTCCCCTTCTAATGAAGATACCAAGTTAACAGCGGCCGAGTTAGCGATGACATACCATACTGTCAAGCATAATTTATCGTACAGTAGCCAGGACTGTGGTATCAAATTAAATAAGATTATCTTTGTCGATTCAAAAACAGCCACTAACTTACGATTGGCTAGGACAAAAATGGAGGCATTAGTGACCGAAGTTCTTGGCCCACATTCCTTGCAGTCTGTTATTGACCAGTTAAATAAAGACAATGTATTTTACTGTCTACAAACTGATGCCTCCAATAAAAAAAATATAAAATTGTTTCCTCTGGTAGTTCAATATTTTACTCCTAAAAATGGAATACAACAAAAATTAATTGATTTCTATGAAAATCCAGATGAATCAGCCAATGGGATGTTTTCAGCCATTAAAAACTCTTTAGAGTTTTATCAACTTCCTTTCAATCAATTATCTGGTTTTAGCGCAGACAATACAAATGCAAATTTTGGACATAATCATTCATTATATACAAACATCTTAGAAGTTGTGCCAGACTTAATAAAAGGAAATTGTCATGCCCATATTGTGCATAATTCAGTAAAAAATTCTATGAATTGTTTAAATTATGATATTGAAAACATTATATTAAAAATCTATAGTCATTTTTCTGTTTCTGCATGCAGAAGGGAAGAATTAAAAAGATTTGTAGCGGTTGCTGAAGGAGAATTCCATGAAATAAAAAGACACATAGGAACTCGTTGGCTATCTCTTCTACCAGCAATTGATACAATTTTACTTAATTCGACACCAATTTGTAATTATTTTGTTAGTTTGGATGTTGACTGTCCAATGGTTATACAAAATGTATTAATGTTAGATGATAATGGTAAAAATAATGTGATTTATAGTTACCTTCTTTATGCTAGTCACATACTAAATGTTTTCAATAAAACAATTAAAAAATTAGAAGGAAATAATGTAACTATCTTAGATGTTTATAACATTATGACTGGTTTAAAGACTGAGCTAATTCAAAGAAAAAATGATAAGTATTTTGGCCATGAAACAAAAAAAGTTTTAAATATTATTAGAGAGACATCCCAAGAAGTTTTTGATAGAACTATAAATAACTTTATACTTTTTATTGAAAAGGCTAATTTGTACTTAGAAAAATGGTTTGATTTCAGTCAGACTAACTGGCTTTCTTTAATTAGCTGTTTGTCATTAAAGTCTGCAGTCACGTTTGATCATTTTGAAAAAATTATAGAGAATCTAAATTTGTATAGACTTAATATTGGAATGGACGATTTATATTCTGAAATAACAAATTTTAAAGTAATTTATGAAAAAGTATCTGAAGATAAAGATTTTCTTGAAATGAGTACTAGCCAAAAGTGGAGCCATTTATTAGTAAACACTTCAGAAGAATTTAAAAATATAATTAAAATTGTCTCATATCTACTTTCTGTTCCCGCCACCTCAGCATTTACTGAAAGAGTTTTTTCAGTAATGAATGCTAAGTGGCGAGATGATAGAAATAAAGCATCTATCAATTTAATAAAAAATGAGCTCCTCATTTATTTTAATTTCAATTTTGATTGTAATGAGACATATGATGATTTTAAAAACGATTGTAAATTAGTAAGTTGTGCGAGAAGCTCCAAAAAATATGTATTTAAAAATAATAAATAAATACTGTTTGTTTTGCTAAAATACTGTTTAATAATCTTCATAGACCTGAATATACTTTATTTCTTGTAAAAAAAGTTGGCAACCCTAGTTTATTCCCATCTCGGCACCTTCCCATCTCGGCACCCATGAATTTATTTATCTTGTCTACGAAAAATTCCCATTTCGGCACCCTCTCATAAATCATTTTAAGGTACACAAAAAGAAACGGAAACACAGTATCAGTATAGTAAGTAAATCAACTTTATTATTTATTAAATAATTTTTGTTTCTTTTTAAATTACCATTTTCACAGACAAGCCCTTGAATCGCTTTTTAGAGGCTCCATTATTCTCTGCCTTGGCAGTAACATAACAAATTTTAAAATTTATGAAAAATTCACGGTTCGCAGGAATAATTGTTTTAAAATCTTTCCAGCAATTATATAAAAACATATTACAAAAATCAACAGTTATTACGAGTATGTACAATTAACGTTTAATCAGTATAACCGGGACGTAAGCAAAAGGGCGTCCATACTTTGAGGACTTTCATACTAGTAATAAATGATACGAGTAGGCTTGTTTACGCGTTCACTGTACAGCCATAGCAATTAACTGATCCCCCTTTGCAATTTTTTTATATTTTATTTACTTCGCTCAAATAAACAAAATATAAAATAATTGCAAAGGGGGTCAGTTAATTGCTATAACTCGCTGTACATTCATTTTCAGTCTTAATTATCACATAAATCGGAATTGTATATGTGCATACCTACATAATAGGTAAAAATTCGAAATATAAAAAATATTAGACAAAAAAAAAAAAAAAAACTTATTTTATAGGTACTTTTTTTTTAGTTTTGAGTCAATTTGATTTACTCACTATACTGATACAGTGTATCCATTTTTTGATGACTGTGTACTTAGCAACGACTAATGACGGAGTGCCGAGATGGGAATTTTTCGTAAAGATGATAAATTAATTCATGGGTGCCGAGATGGGAAGGTGCCGAGATGGGACTAAACCAATTTTATGAGTGGCAATCTGAAAAATAATTACCCACCCACCACTGTAATATAGCTAATAGCCCCCAAAGCTGCAATAATTAGTCTACCTAATTCAATGTTAACCTTTCAGGAAAACATAGTGAAAGTAGGTATTTATTTATTTATTTGGAACTACTCTGTATACAGAGATTGTTCCCTATAATGTGATCTCTAAAATAAGTGACGTGCCATGTGTCAAAACGGGGAAACTGTATATAGAGACCAACATTGCAACAATTAAAAAATATTCTTTTTATTTCTCTAAAATTCGCGGTGTGTTAAATGTAGATATAAGGAATACTACCATGTTAAATAATTATTTTTCAGATTGCCACTCATAAAATTAGAATCAAGACTTCGCTTAACAGGTAAGCTCGTTTGATTCCCAATTGTACATTTAAAACTTTTTTTATTAAATTTGTATTTTTGTAGCCAAAATTAAACAGCGGCAAGTTATATTTAATAAAGAGTAACTTGGCCGCTTTTTCACCTTTTAGCCTATTTCGATGATCTTCATATATTAAACCAGCTCCGCTAAATAATTGCTCACTGGCTACACTGCTGGGGGGAGCTGATAAGTATTGGCGAACTATTGGCAAAATATGGGGGTACTAGCTGTTGCCCGCGACTTCGTTCGCGTGAAAATATTGATGGGTCATGTGTGAGACTGCATCGTTGTTCGAGTTGTCGCAAGCGCTACTGAGCATGAGGTCCTGGGTTCGATTTGCGGGACGGGCAAAGTGTTATTGTATTATTTGTGCCCGGTTGATGGGATTAAGCTAAATGTGCGAAATGTGGGTGTAGGATTAGATGGGTCATTCCCGTTCGTCCACACCCCGTCGTCCACACTGCGGACGACTGGGAATGTTGCGTTCTGTTCGTCTACACTGTGGACGAACAGAACGCATTATTCCCAGTCGTCCACACCCCGTCATCTCACGTCTAGTATAAGAGTGTTGTAAAAATGGTTATGTTTATATTATTGTAAATTAAGTGGATCTGTGATACAGATTGATCTGTTGTTGCCCTTAATTATTGTAAAATAAGATGATCTGTGATGAAAAATACTGTTGAATTTAAACACTACTTAGTACATATTATGTTGTTATTAAAGAGGTTATATACTTTAAAAATGTTTATATAATGCCAAAAAAATATTAGATAAAATGTTGCCTTTTAATTATTGTAAATTATGTTGATCTGTGATGAAAACTAGAATTGTTGTTAATTATTTTAACATTGATGATTTTAAATAAAAAAAACAGTGACAGGGAAAGATGCGTTCTGTTCGTTCACAGTGTAGACGAACAGAACGCAACGTTCCCAGTCACCCGCACCTCATTTCATGTCTAGTTTAAGAGTCAGTGTAAAGAAATTTTAAATTAAATAAATGATTTAACGGTTTAATTAATTTAATAACTATTAAGTTTTTTTTTATTTAAAATCATCAATGTTAAAATAATTAACAACAATTCTAGTTTTCATCACAGATCAACATAATTTACAATAATTAAAAGGCAATATTTTATCTAATATTTTTTTGGCATTATATAAACATTTTTAAAGTATATAACCTCTTTAATAACTACCTAATATGTACTAAGTAGTGTTTAAATTCAACAGTATTTTTCATCACAGATCATCTTATTTTACAATAATTAAGGGCAACAACAGAGCAATCTGTATCACAGATCCAGTTAATTTACAATAATTTAAACATAACCATTTTTACAACACTCTTATACTAGACGTGAGATGAGGGGGTGTGGACGACTGGGAATAATGCGTTCTGTTCGTCCACAGTGTAGACGAACAGAACGCAACATTCCCAGTGGTCCGCAGTGTGGACGACGGGGTGTGGACGAACGGGAATGACCCGATTAGATACACCTCTACCTAACAGTGGCGCAGGGTGAAAATAGTGTCAGGGGAAGCCGTAGAAAAAAAAGGAAAACTGTTTTGTTTGCTTCTGTTAACTTTTTTCCCCGTGTTAATTTGGACCTCATTTGAGTCTTTGGTCAACTCATCCCGCTCAATCCCATCCCGCGGGATGAGTTGTCCTAGTGGAATTTTTGAATCGGACAACTCATCCCGCTGATATATTTTACGTCTTGTACGGACATGAAGAAAAGTGCTTTAAAACTAAATTCAATGATTTCCTGGTGCATATTTTATGTGTAATACAACAACGCAACCACAAACGTACAAATTGCATTTAATCTATTGCTTGAGTAAAGGACAGTTCAAGGTCAACTCATCGGGAAATGCGAATACGACTACCTGCTTCCAGCCAATCACAGACAAGAAACTTATCACAATAGGAAGGGTTGAGTGCATCTTTCTATTTTTTCGTACTTAGTTGTGTTAAAGTGATTGAATGTGTGTGAATGTGTGATTTTTTTGTGAACAGTTAAATACATATTTATCAATATCAAGTTATAAGTGCTTTCAATTCGTTCCTTGGGTGAGTAAATTTAATAATTGTTTTTACTAAAGTAGGTTTTTTTTTAATTTTTGTTATACGCATATAAAAGCATACGACCATGGCTATCCTCTAAACATCACATTAAAATATATTACTTGTTGGTAAGTTGTTTATTTAATAGACGTTAAATATTGAATAGTTTGTACATAACTATTTCAGATGAGAATGCTTGTTTCAAACTTTTGAGAGCGTGATTTTTCAGTAGTCGGGTTTTAGCTATTGAATTTAATTTTCGTTAGCTTTTTTTTGTCCCGCAGAATCAAAAATACAAATTTTGAACTGAATATCTTAAAGCATTCTCTCCCAATAAATTATTTAAGTACTGAATTTTATACGTAGTACTTAATAATCTTTAATGCTTATTATTTTTCCCCTTAGAATCAACCATCAAAATGTATGAAGATAGCCCTTCAACTTCACGTGGCAATCTATCTCTAAATATAAGTACTACTCAAAGAGGTTCCAAAAAGTTAACAAGACATGGCTATGAATACGTTATTAAAAGACAAAATAATGACAAATCAATCTTGTGGCGGTGTGCGAAAATGAAAACATGCTCTGCGACGATAAAAACTAACTCTGATTTTAATGTGATAATGAATGAAACGAGTCATAGTCATGAACCCTTAAATACAACAGAAGTTGAGATAAAAATGCAAATGGAGAAGTGCTCAAAGGCTGTACAGGAGAATTTGTCTGATCCGATCTCAAAAATATTTGAAGAAAATATGGCTTCTCTGGAAGATCGTGGTTTAGATCTAATAAAGAAGTTGCCAGCTCTAAATAGTGTACAAAAAATGCTGTATAGAAAAAGAAATAAATCAATAGGAGCAAGAAAATTAACTTTTGCAAAAGCTAAAGATGTTGAAGTGCCGAAAAAATTTGAAAAGATATTATTTGCTGATTACGCACATGGGAAAACGCGTATTCTGATATTTGCTGATAATGAATTGAAAAAATACATGGCAACTTGTAAGAAATTTTACATGGATGGTACATTCAAAGTTTGTCCAAAGCCATTCTATCAATTGTACACTATTCACGCTGAGCTTGGAAGCAGTCAAGAATATCTTAATGTCATTCCAGTAATATACGCTCTGTTACCTGATAAGAAAATGTCCACGTACGAGCTGTTATTTCAAATAATAAAAAGTCAAATAACTGAGTGGGACCCCAATGACATTACAGTTGATTTTGAAGTTCCAGCTATATTGGCAATTCGAAGCAACTTCCCGGGTGTGAAAATAACGGGCTGCTATTTCCACTTCAATCGCAGTCTCTGGCGTAAAGCTAAGGCGCTAGGTGTATGCAAAACACAATTAGGCAAAATTCATGTAAAACTCTGTGCTGCTTTGTCTCATCTCCCATCCGAGTTAGTTAATGAAGAATGGCTCTACGTGATGGAGGAAGCTCCAAACAGCAACTGTGTCACACAATTTAATGACTACTTCGTGAAAACTTGGCTCGAAAATTCGGTTCTCGCAGACACTTGGTGTACATTCCGGCAAATGAATAAGACAAATAATGTTGTAGAAATATGGAACGGGCACATCAAAAAATATATTAAATCAAAACCGAATATTGCTCAATTTTCGGAGGGCTTAATCAAAGATATACATTTCTTCGCCTCCATTATAAGAAAATCTACAGGCGGCTTCAAAATTTCGACGAGATTGCCTGAAACTATAGAGAACAAGAAAAAAATTGACTATGCCATAAACCAACTAATCACCGGTCAAATCACAGTAGGACATTGTTTAGAAAAACTAAGAAGTTGACTATGTTTAAATGACGTCGTAAATTTTGTATCTATAATTTTATTTTATATAGGTATGTCAAATATTTAATCTTGTTGATTTTAATGATTATTTATTCAGATTTTAATTGTAAGTTTTTTTTTATATTCGTGCATTTTTATTTGGGACTTATAATCATAGAGTATAATTTTAACTAGTTTTAAGTAAATCTTAAGAATCCAAATAGTTGTTAATAATTGTTAATTTTTTAGTTTTATTTCAAATTTTAAGACTATTTACATTTTTTAATACGTGATTTTTAATCAAACGACTGTGATTTTAACTAATTTTAAGTAAACCAGTTATAATCTAAAAACTAGTTGTTAATTATTTAGTTTGATTGATAAATGTTACAGATTTGATTGTTAAATATTCTTTTTAGAAAATTTAGATTTTTATACGTAACTTTTAATGAAACTATTGAGATTTTGACTAGTTTCTTTATGTTTAATTTATTGATTTTGATAGTTAAAACTGTGATTTCTGATTGTTTAAATACTTTACAGTGTAATAATATTAATCAAGGGCAATTTTAATAGTTATTGTTTTTTTTAATTTCTATAAATGAAACTACTGTGATTTTTGATTATATCAGCTTAACCAAGCTATGGGTGTTTAATTTTTTCCCCAAACACTTTTGTTCATGAATGTACAAATATTTCAAATAATACAATACATTTTACCTTTTCTTTAAAGCGGTATGAGTTGACCAAAGAAAAATAATAAAAATATTAATGCGGACAACTTATCCCGCGGGATAAGTTTTAAGCGGGATGAGTTGACCAAAACCTCATTTTCACTATCAGCGACACAAAAAACCACGGAAACGACACCCATGATTAAAAATCCAAAACCTTCGGCGGCGCCATTTTTGATTTTTATTTTGACTTCATCTTCATTCATCAAAAGTAAGATCAGAAATGCAGAAGAGAAAAAAAACAGAAATCTACAAAATAAAAAAATCTAGTTGGTATCAAATACGATATCGACAATTACTCATTCCATCTCGTTCTACTATACATAATTTATTTTATTTATTTATTTATTTAAACAACACATTCAACTATTATTACAGGTTTAGGTACCTAATACAATAGAGCAGTTATATTTAAAGTTAAATTATTTATGTTTAGAATAAATTAATTAATTTGACAAACTAAAGTAATTGCGCAAAATGCGGCCCGTGTGAATTCGCTCAGTGTACAATTGAAGCAATCAATCTGTTGTGACACCATATTGAGTTGGTGCGAGCGGGCGGCACTCACAGGAGGAGCGGCGGCTGTCATACTTTCTTTTTCTGCTGCTGCCGTAAGTCCATAATCTTCGGCTTACCTAGGTCCCTACAAAACGGTAAGTACTGCCAGCCGCGAAGTCACGTGTGCTATTAACTTGTGTACGGCCTATACTATTAACTTGCACTGCTGCAAAAGGTCTCACCTGCTGCTGTTATTCGTGAACGAATGAACAACTACAATGCAAAATTTCATCCCCCCTTTTACCCCTTTGTGGGTTGAAATAAAAAAAACTAACGACTTACTAACTTTGACACTGTTTGGTGACTCAAAAAATAAAAACTTTAATTAAACACAAAATGTTGCTCTTTTTTCACCCCTCAAGGGTTGAAATTCTAATAAAGCCGTTGCGTCAGCTTCCAGTCATAAGCCCAGATAACAAATTTTGTACTTTTTACGTCGAAAATTAACGATTTTTCACCTACAATTTCATCCCCTTTATAAGCCTTCGGGGTGGAGTTATCAAAACACGCTGAAACACGCATAAATTAATTTTAAATGGTTAGCCTCAACACAAAATTAGAAGATCCTAAGTTTAAAACTGAAGGACTTTCATATAAGCTTCCATCCCCTATTTTATCCCCTTGGGGGTAGAATTGATCAAAACCCTTTCTTAGCGGATGCCTACGTCATAACATCTACCTACATGCCAAATTTCAGCCCGATCCGTCCAGTGGTTCGGGCTGTGCGTTGATAGATCACTATGTCAGTCAGTCAGTCACCTTTGAATTATATATATTTAGAAGATTTGTGCACATTTCCATTCCACCACATAAGGGGATCCTCATGAAGAGGTAGTCTTTTTTGTTTCTTGTACTCCCGAAGGTGTGACTGTATCTTTAAAAGTAAATTGTCACCATCGTCAGCTGTAGAAGAGTCCTCCTCCTGGTCTTCATTTACACTTAACATCGATTCCAATATTTGCAATGATGCTGATGATTTGGAAGTAGAAGGCTGCACTTCAATATCTTCAATTGCAATTTGAGTTCGGCTTCTTTTGGGGGAAGGTTCGCAGTCATCATCTTGGATGGAATTGGATTGTCTGGTTCTAATAGTGTTAATCGTCATATTAAGTAATTTAGATTCAACCTGCTCTGCAATGACGCTGGTGAAAAAATGCGATTTGTATCGCGGATCCAAATACGTCGCAATAGTGTATTTGTCGTCTTCGACCAGGTTTCCAAATCTTACACTTGAATTCAATTCATCGCGTAATTTTGTTATAAAATGTATGAATTGTTCTGAAGTATTAGGTTTCGTCTCTTCTTGTTGTAATGTGGTCTCAAGAACTTGAATTAATAGTATGACTGATGAAATACTGATTTGAGAACTACTTAGATTCCTTGTTATTTCTTCAAATGGCTGCATTAATTGCACAAATTTTTAGGTAGTTGTGCCCATATTATAAGTATCATATATTATCTTGCATGGGCGAGGAACGAAGGTGATTTGATTCAACCTGCGGGATTTTTAGACTTAGTATGTTTGGACATAGAAAATAATTAATAAATAAAAGAGATTACTGTTACAATTACAACAAAACCGCGTACATGTTTTTAGTTCGTGTATAGTTTGTGTATAGTTTTAAACTGTATTTTCTTTGATTATTTGGGCAATAAAGTTTTTATGATAATACCCTCTTAAGACCTGAACTTGAACCAAATATGATAATAATGTTTTTTGTGGTTTATTGTAGTTACAGGGGTATAAAATAATAAGACACACAATTTTTTTTAGTTTTTTTTTTAATTTATATAATTAATAAAAAAGTTGGTGCACATATGTGTACCTTAGGTTTCAGCGTGGGCCAAAGCTCTTGTAATTGTGGTAGCTTACAAAACAATTATTTTTGAGCACACATAGGTACACATTGCATTTGACACACATGGTGCGGCAGCGTGAGGAGCACGTTGGATGTCGACATTTTGAAGCGAACTTGCTGTCCACAAATCGCGGCAGATGACCCACATTGTCAAGCCTAATTTCAGGTTGTGGTTGGGGTCCTGGTTGAGACTGGTGCGTGCGACTGCAAATTCGCATAAGTACTTGACATTGCTGCGAATGCGTAGTCTTTATAAAAGGGGTTTCTGCGTAGACAATCTCGTTCGTTTTGAAGGGGGGCTGTGTACCTTTATGTTCCAGCCTACAGACCAGTTACCCGCATTGGGTATCTCACGTCCTTCGCGTGGGTCTACCAGAGAGTTGACTGCAGCTGGCATACGTCTAGCAGAGACGCACATTTTGCGACAAGCACAGCTAGATTTATTCCCTGACGAAATTAGACGTCTGGCCAGCCATCTAGACCAACCCTTGCCACGCACCAGCCGATTGTCAAAATTATCTGTTTTTATGAGCGATGATGGATTGATGCGCTTGTCTGGCCGCATATCAGCCGCATTACAAGTAAGAGCAGAAACGAAAAGCCCCATCGTTCTTGACGGAAGACACCCAGCCGTGCATCTACTTGTACACCACCATCATCGTAGGGCTGCACATGCGAACACAGAGACAGTTGTCAACGAGTTGCGCCAAGACTACTACCTACTTAGTTTAAGAAATACAGTCCGCACAGTCGCCTTTAACTGTCAGTTCTGCCGAATTCGAAGAGCTGTGAACTTTCAGCCCCTCAAGGATATTTACCAGAGGCACGTCTGGCACACCATAGACGAGCGTTCACGTTTTCGGGACTGGATTATTTCGGGCCAATTCAAGTTGCTGTCGGCCGAAGAAGAGAGAAGAGGTATGTCGCTCTTTACACGTGTCTCGTGTCCCGCGCCGTCCACTTACACCCGAGATTAATAATGTATCTCTGATCCAAGGATAGAGTCAATCTAAGATTGCTGTATACTGCGCGATCGATCTCCAATCCTGATGCCAATATCAAAACTAAGCAATCGTTTTTTTTTTTCGATCCAGATTGCAAGCGATCCTTTCCCTCCCGACCGTTCCGTTTCACTTTTAATTTTGATAATGCAATGCATTATGTTCTCTGTTTCATGAAAATAAAAGAGTCACTAAACTACCCCAAAATATACCTTTTGTGTCAAAACAAAATAATTACGTGTCCAAAACGCCGTAAAATTTACAATCGTTAAATTATATTTACAATACTTCAACTATTTTATCAGGAACGGAACGTGAATTTGACGCCTTGACTGTTTGTTGTTTTGTTCATTTTTGTGGGTTTACTTGCTTGGCGGTTCTATCTAATTATTATTGATCATTTGGTGTGTGTATGTAAAACGGGGTGAATAAGGACTCAGGGGTAAATAGGGTCAAATCGAGGAATCTAGTTTCTAAGCCACAAAATAAAAAAATAAAAACTTCCAATTGCTACCTTTTTTTTCTTCTAAAAGTAGAATATATTATCTTCTAACTGGCAACACCGAAGCGTTATGAAGTTAGTAAAAGGTGTCAAAAATCTTCTTTCAAATAAGACTGTAGATGTGAGGTTGCGGTATTGTCCCCTAAGTTGACCGTTTTTGGAAATTCTAGTGTTTTTTTGACAACGTGAGGAGTTAGCCAACGATATAATATCTTTAAGAAGCTACACAAAAAGAGGTAAGTCTAGATTTTACATAGTTTTTGTTTGAAATCGTTTTCTTTAAAACCTCTGAGATTGTTTATTTTTTCGAGGTGAATAAATACGGTAACGGGGTGACAAGGGACGGCTAAAGTACAAATAGAGTCGCCTATACTTGGTAAATAGGGACATATGAAAGTTGATTAGGAACGGTAACGTTTGAATAGGGTCAGGGCTGCTACAACATGAATTGAACATTTTATCGCATTGTTTTGCAGGATTTCACTTTTTATTAAAATAAGGCATAATTATATACACATATATGACGGCGCGCCGATTATGGACTAGTTTTAATTATAAAGTAGCCAATTATTACTTTGCGATTTATTGTTAATCATAACTCGATTTTTCAATGTTGTTAGTTTTAGTCGATTAGTTAATCGGTAAAATAAAAATTATGAGCGGGTAACCCCGAATAGAGTAGTAAGTGTCACTACGAGTAATGGCGGCGGTCATTCTATTGACAGCTGCCGAACGAAGTGCACACGTGCTAACCTATTGGCTCGCAATCTAGTTTCATCTTGTTAAGTGTTTGTGATTTTGCATAGATTTGTGAGTAAATCAAATAATAAGACATTGGACGATACAAGTGTGCTTTTATTTTCAAATTCCGGTCGTTATAACGCCCACGATGGATAGCGAAAGCCAAGACCGCTGCGAGGCCCCTTCTGACGCTCCGGCATCAGAAGTGGGATCACCTATGACGAACCAGGAACAGAATAAAGGTCAGTGCGTTAATATTTCACAAGATAATGAGTGTGAACGCTGGAAACGTCTTTTTGAAATGCAGCAACAAAGTATGATGGAATTAATTCGTACTATACGAGAACCACGTGCTTCCAGCATGATAATAACGTTACCTGAGTTTAATCCTGATACTCCAGAGCACGACGCTCGCGCTTGGTGTGAAACAGTGGACATATGTTTACAAGAAAAACCTATTTCCGGCAGTGATTTGATAATTACAATGAGCAAGGCACTCAAGGGTTCGGCATCATCATGGCTTGCCCAATCTAGCTATTCTGGAATTACGTGGCCGCAATTAAAAGACCTGTTTTTAGCTCGTTATGATACTGTTGAAACTCCAGCTGCGAATTTATGGCGATTACTCAATAGTACTCCAAAGGAAGGCGAGTGTTTATCTGCGTATGCTGGGCGGTTTATGAGCACTATATTAGCGCGGTGGAAGTCTTTGTCGATGGAACAGATTGCGATCGCGCTTACTCTAGCACATGCTTCAAAAATTGAGCCGCGACTGCAAAGAATCACATTTACCACGGAGATTGACACTCGTAATAAATTACAACAAGAGCTCATGGCTTTTAGCTTTAGAAAAAGAGGACCTCCGAACAGTGAGAAGACTACTCCGACTGTGGAAGCGAAGAAGCCACGTCTGGATATTGCGCGGCGATGCTACAATTGTGGCAAGCCGGGTCACGTATCTAGTGAATGTCGAGGCAATAGTAGTCGTGACCACAATACTAATACACGTTCTGAGATTTCAGATACCACCTCCTCTCAACAGTCAAAGGAAACTGGCGCGCAGAAGAAGACGATTACTCCAACCTGCTTCAAGTGTGGTGAACGAGGTCACATCGCGCCGCGCTGCCCCAGTGTGGATGTCAAGGCCAGCGATGCACGGACCGACCGACGAGTGGATATCTGTTCCATCCAGCCAGCTACAGATCAGCTCTTAGATGAAACCGGTGAGAAGTTTTCATTTTGTTTTGACTCGGGTGCCGAATGCTCTTTAATAAAACAAGTTCTGTTAGATAGATTTCCAGGAAAACGACAATATAATACAGTAACATTAGTGGGTATAAGTAACGCGCGCCTTAATAGCAACATCCAAATTCTTTCTACAGTTTCGATTCAGGGTTATTCAGTGCAGTTACTATTTCATGTGGTGCCCGATTTGTGTATTTCCAATGATATAATGATTGGACGGGATCTGCTTACATTAGGGTATTCAATAGAGATTTTTGAAAATAATCTTGTCCTTAAAAGAAATAGGGTAGTATCTATTTGTGACATAGATATAAAGGTAAACAACTTCGAAAGTATAGATTGCGACGTACCTTATCGTGAGAAAGAGCAATTAATAACTTTACTGAAAAATTATTCTCGTAATTTCGTAGAGGGTATACCCACTGGTAGAGTTAGTACAGGTCAGCTGGTCATTAAACTAATTGACCCTAATCTCACGGTTCAACGTAGACCCTATAGGTTAAGTCCAGACGAAAGACAAGAAGTACGCCGTCAAATCAAAGAACTTTTGTGTGCTGGCATTATACGTGAAAGTTCTTCCCCCTTCGCGAGCCCAATCATCCTAGTAAAGAAGAAGGACGGGAGCGATAGGCTCTGCGTAGATTATAGGGAATTAAACAGCAATACGGTGCCTGATAGATATCCTTTGCCACTAATTTCGGATCAAATACAGCGTTTAGTGGGGGCTAACTATTTTACTTCGTTAGATATGGCTAGCGGGTACCATCAAATACCAGTTGAGGAAAATTCCATAGAACGTACCGCGTTTGTTACACCGGATGGCCAGTTCGAGTATTTATCAATGCCATTTGGTCTTCGTAATGCACCGTCAGTGTACCAACGTGCCATTAATAAGGCCCTTGGGGCACTAACTGAGTCATTCGCTGTCGTATACATTGATGACGTAATTATTCCATCACGAACAGTAGGCGAGGGCATCGAACGATTACAACTAGTTCTGAAAGCGTTAACCGATTCGGGATTTTCTTTAAATATAAAGAAATGTAGTTTTCTTAAGACGAGGGTAGAATTTCTGGGTTTTGAAGTGTCAGCCGGTGAAATAAGACCGAATCCTCGTAAAATTCGAGCCCTTACTGAACTTCCACCACCTCAAAACGTAACGCAGCTTCGCCAATTCATTGGTTTGGCTTCCTACTTTAGGCAATTTGTACCGGGGTTTTCTCAAAAAGCAGCTCCGCTTTATGGGCTTACGTCAGGAAAAGGAAAAATTAATTGGACTCCCCAGCTCGAGAAGGTTCGAAAGGATTTAATAGACATTTTGATCGACAAACCTGTATTGATGATCTTTGATCCTAATCTTCCGACAGAGTTGCATACAGATGCCAGCGCTGAGGGTTATGGTGCAATACTAATGCAGCGAGTCGATGGCAAACTGCATGTAGTTGAATATTACAGTCGCCGAACCTCAAGCGCTGAATCAAAATACCACTCATATGAGCTGGAGACGCTTGCTGTGGTGAACGCTGTCAAGCATTTTCGTCACTATTTGCAGGGTAGAAGGTTTACGGTCGTAACTGATTGCAATGCTGTCAAGGCGTCCAAGTCGAAAATAGACCTTACACCTCGGGTTCATAGGTGGTGGTGTTTCCTGCAAGCTTTTGACTTTGATATTGAGTATAGACTGGGAAAACACATGAGCCACGTAGACTTCTTTTCCCGTAACCCGTTGCCAACCACAGTGGGTTCAGTCATTAGAACCGAACCAAAACGTATTCATTTGACCACGATTTCAGACCACTGGTTAAAGGCTGAGCAAGAAAAAGATAACGAAATTAATTCTATTCTGACGAAACTTCAGGCAAATGAGCTTAATAGTGATATCGCTAAAACTTACGAAATTAGGCGCGGTCTTCTTCATCGGAAAATTGACAGAAATAATAAGAGCTGTTGGTTGCCAATAGTGCCTAGGGAATTTCAGTGGGCTATAATTAACCATGTACACGAAAGTATCATGCACTTAGGGTGGGACAAAACACTAGAAAAGGCTTACTGCCACTATTGGTTCCCAAATATGAACAAATACGTACGAAAATTTGTAGATAATTGCATAACTTGCAGAATGTCGAAGTCTAACTCAGGGAAAGTTCAAGCTGAACTACACCCAATCCCTAAAACTCCAATCCCATGGCATACCATTCACATGGATGCAACAGGTAAACTTAGCGGTAAAAAAGACGCAAAAGAGTATGTTTTTGTATCAATAGACGCTTTTACTAAGTACGTAATATTACATCATACACGCAACATAGACGCAAACAGTGCCATTAAGGCATTAAAATACAATGTGTCTTTGTTTGGTGCCCCCACACGCGTTATAGCCGACCAAGGTCGATGCTTTGCTGGAAAAGAGTTTAGGGATTTTTGCAACGCACACAACATTAACCTACACCTTGTAGCTACCGGATCAAGCCGCGCAAATGGGCAGGTAGAGCGGGTTATGTCCACATTAAAAAATTTGCTAACTGCTGTTGAGGTAGATAATAATAAGTCATGGCAAGATGCACTGCCTGACATTCAGCTAGCCCTCAATTGTACTATGTGTAGGGTTACCAAGGCAAGTCCATTGGAATTGTTAATAGGAAAGGTTGCTAGGCCCCTTAACTTAATGTCATTAGAAACAGATAACATAGAAGTTAATTTGAATCATATTAGAGAGCAAGCGACGCGAGCAATACAGGCTAACGCTTCTTCGGAAAAAGTTAGGTTTGATAAAAGTAAAGCAATGTTAAAAAAAATTCAAGTTGGTGATTATGTGCTCCTTGAAAATCACGAGCGTAATCAAACCAAGCTTGACCCAAAATTCAAAGGCCCTTATAAAGTAGTTGAGCTGTTGGATGGTGACAGATATTTACTGCGGGCCCTTAACTCTAATAGGACGTATAAATACGCGCACGATCGTGTGCGTGCTATGCCCGAATGTTATGTTCCATTAGAGTTAAGTGGCGGGTTAGAAATCCCAACTAACCAAATTGAGACAGAATGTGCCGATGACGGCCATGGTAAGCAATTACGTTTCCTTTCAATTGTACTTTGTGATCTATGTGACAACGACTAGCTTGTGTAGCAAAGACTGGCCTATGTGGCAACAGTTAGCCTGTGTGGCAAAGACTAGCCTATGTGGCAAAGACTAGCCTATGTGGCAATGACTAGCCTGTGTGGCAATGACTAGCCTGTGTGGCAATGACTAGCCTGTGTGGCAATGACTAGCCTGTGTGGCAATGACTAGCCTGTGTGGCATTGACTGACGTTTGTGACATATTTTGTAGGACCCTATATTATGTGTGTCTTTTACGAAACATTTCGTTGTATTTGAATTTAAAATTTGTAATCACTGTAAGTTGATGTATAACATGAGCGGTCAGGGAGACCGAACGGAGCATACTGTAATGGACTATTTCTTTGGCTTACAGATGAGACCGACACACACGAGGACGTGTGATAATGCAGGACGGCCGTGACGGCGCGCCGATTATGGACTAGTTTTAATTATAAAGTAGCCAATTATTACTTTGCGATTTATTGTTAATCATAACTCGATTTTTCAATGTTGTTAGTTTTAGTCGATTAGTTAATCGGTAAAATAAAAATTATGAGCGGGTAACCCCGAATAGAGTAGTAAGTGTCACTACGAGTAATGGCGGCGGTCATTCTATTGACAGCTGCCGAACGAAGTGCACACGTGCTAACCTATTGGCTCGCAATCTAGTTTCATCTTGTTAAGTGTTTGTGATTTTGCATAGATTTGTGAGTAAATCAAATAATAAGACATTGGACGATACAAGTGTGCTTTTATTTTCAAATTCCGGTCGTTATAACGCCCACGATGGATAGCGAAAGCCAAGACCGCTGCGAGGCCCCTTCTGACGCTCCGGCATATAAATATTATACCAAAGATGAAGACATATTACGTGATCTCATGGACAGTACCTAAACTTGGATAGGTTCGTAAGAATAACATAAATAGAAATATTCTTTGTTTAAAACTTTGAAGATTAAGTGTTAATTTTTGAGATAATTATTTTTATAATACTGATTGTTCCTAATTTTTATTTTTATACGAGTGATGGTTCCTAATTTTGTTATTTTTATATGTCTAGATAAAAAAAATGTTAAATTGGTTATAGGGATAGGTTTTACTTAGGTACCCAAATTCTACAGGTATAATATAAGGTACTATAATAAAAATACGTGATTTCTGTCATAAATACCTAGATAACAGACAAAATATTTTTTATATAGATACCTAAACCTAGTCTTGGCTTAAAATGATGAGTCGATTTTAAAAGTGTTAATTTTTGAGATCTTTATTTTATAAGGTGGTTCATAATTTGCTATTTTTCTATACAGAGTATTACTAAAAGTTATCCATAAGAGATCAATCAAGTGTAATTCGAAACTTTGAGTGTAACAACCTGTTAAGTAAAATATTTATGCTCTTTTATTTCAATAAAAAATTTTGGATTTATTGTATTATTTTTATTTCCAAAAATTTTAAATTTAATGAAGAAAATTAATCTTTTAGCAGAAGGTAATTAGTTCTTTTTTAAATAGTAAAGTGACAACCCTACTAGTTTTTCCCAATTTACCCATGTCTCGTTCCAGGTCACCCCACTTCAAGCATGAATAGGGACAGCCTATATTTTTGTTAAAATATCTAAATTTTAACTAATTCTGGGGATATTTTTAACATTTACGAAAAGTATTAACTGCCGGAAACCCTTGGAAAGAGTTATCAATATTGCATTCGTCCTACAACATCGATTAATTTCAGTGACAAGCTCGATTTTGTCCCTATTCACCCCATTTTACTACCTAAGTACCAGATTTCTATAATGGACTGCGAAATTGTAAGTATTTATCTTATAATTGTATGATCGTAGTAATGATGCATCTTTTTTCGCGCCTCGCCGGTGCGACGCTGTTCCCGATAAGTTTATCAACGTTTTTTTTGTTACTAGGTAAAAGGCAAGCCTCTAACCAAAGAAGAATCAAAGTTTCTGCTAGACCTGATTGAAAGAAGTAAAATTATTACCTCGAAAACGACGAACGCCCCCAATAACAAATTAAAAAATGAGGAGTGGATTCGTTTGGCAGATAGTTTTAATGCCAATGCTACAAACAGCCCTAAGACACCACAGCAGCTGCGTTTGAAATGGGAGAACTTAAAAAAGAACGCACGTAAACGCAGCACTAAAATCAGGCTGAAACAATTCAAGGTACATTTACAATACTTCTCATTTCTATTTAGATATGCCGCCGCATTATTCCCCACCTGTTTGATTGTAACAAAATCTCATTCAAAACAAACTAATTATGTAAAACCATTTATGATGATCTTGGTAATTACGCCATGTATTGGTTTCTATGTGAATTAGAAACATCTAGTATTTTTTTAAGATTTATTATTAAATTAATTCTGATGTGCTTGTTAAAACTATAGTTAAAATACAATTATCTACCTATCATCATCGAACAATTACACCGAGATTGGTCAGAGAGAGACTGCAATGGGTACTCCCACCGTCTCAGATATGACTAAACTTAATTAATCAATCCCATAATATTAATAATGACTATTATTTTCAGACTGGTGGTGGACCTGCTGACTACATACCCCCAGATGACATTCTAGACCGAGTAACTGGCTTACTAGGAAGTACTGCCAGTGGATTCACGGTACCATTTGGGGGTCACAGGGAGACAGAGGTTTTAACTATTGGTGGTGATGATAGTGGTGGTAGTGGTAATGGATTTTGTGATGCAAGGGTGACAGTTGAGGATGCAGTTTCAATACCTGTTGACCAGGGTATTGAGACTGATCTGTGATGGTGTTGTCATGACTGATAGTCAGGTGATAACAACATTGATCACAACATCATAACACCAGTCAAACCCAAGAGGTTCACATTTAGTACACCTAGGGCAGGTAATTGTCATTGAAATCCTTATAATTATGTATAATAATTTCCTATGTATAATAAAATGACGAGATATAGCAATTTAAGCAACTAAATTTTATCCCTAAAAATACCCATTACAAGCCATGGGGTAAAGCTAGTTTGCCATTGTTATATTTCACAGTAAGTTACCTATTTTATTTTGTTTATGAAAATATTTCTCTAAGAGCTATGTTGTGCAGTAAACAACTTTCCATCATATTGTTTTTTTTTCAGTGAGAAAGAAATTGATAACGGATGATTGCAAGGCGGCTAGGAACAGTGCAATAGCTGAATATTTTAGTGCCAAGAAACAGTGTGTGGATGCTAAATTATTAAATATTAATTTAGAAAATGATCAATTAAAATTAAGAAACTTACAGCTAAAAAACGAAAAGCTAATATTGGAAACAGAAAAAAAATTTAGAATTAGAAAAGTTAAGGAATCAGTGATTATTTAATTTTAAATGCTTGTTTCTTACAATAGCTTATCAAGAAGAACTTTATACAACACTGATATGTCATTTGAATGCATATATATATATAATTATGTTATATGTATGTATATATATATATAATAATGATATGTCATTTGAATGCATATATATATATATCACGACAGGGAATCCCTGGAGAAGAGCAGTCCTCGAATATTGGCGCCATTCGCCGCCATACTTAATGTCTTGCAGACTATAACCATCACATCGCCGTGCGATGTGATTCTTCATTGTTGGTAGATAGGTAGATGGGTAGTTGAAATCACACACCACATTTTACTCAAACTCCAAACGTTTATTTCTAAGAAACCATTTAGGTAAAGGCACAATAAACATTCTGAGTCAAGCAGCCGCAGCCCGTTCGCATATTGTTAATAAGGAGAAGAACGGACAAAGAAACTCCTTACACTCTTTTCAACCAATATTACATTTCTCATTTACACAAGCTTGTAATGTTTACTTTAAAAGCCATTACTATTTTCTTAATAATTCAATTGTTTTACTCAACGAGACACACCGCGTCTTCAACGCGTCTCTCTAGAGTGACCGGAAGTTGCTCACTCCATCAGTACAGTAATTCATTACATCGTAAGGTCATTAAAACTTACAAACAATATCAGAATACTTCACACTTAATTATTGTAATAATTAAACAATACTAATATTCACAAATGCAAAGGTATTATTAAGTTTAAGCTTAATTACTAGCTCAATTCCTTTTTACACTTGTTATTAAACCATTTCCGACAAAACGGAAGACACGTCAAATTAATACAAAGAATAAGTCTTCCACTAATAGATTGCTTTGTAAATAATCTTGTTACTTATTTTGGTTTGTAGCTAGTTTCAGTAAAACTGATTTAGTTATAGTTTAGAATTATAAATTGACTTATTGACCATTAAAATTGTACTTAGCGCGTTTGTATGGCGACATCCACCACATGTGGAGTGTTGCCATACAATCAAAGAAACCGTAGTCCACGAACGAGCTATGACAAATTGGTAAAATCCCAATAGTTATAAAATATTAGCTATCTTAATTTTAACTGTAGTTCTAGCTAAACTTGTTTAATTAATCTCTTAAATTGTCACTCGAAGATCTATTTAAGTCTTAGTTAATACAAATGCCAATAGATGGCGCTTAACCCTTCTCTCAATCGAATAATGATTTTAGTAAATAATTGTTAATGCCAACTGCCAAAGCAGAGATGGCAGGTTCATCAATATTACAATGGAATAGTTTACGAGTGTTATTAATTAGATTAAATCTTAGCAGATAGAGACTCCTGCGGCGACACGGCCATTCTGATCGGCGGTGCGCGCTCTGCACCTGCCGTCGCCATCACTATGTGGAGATTCGTAGTTGTTATCTGAAATAGTGGAGATAAATTTTGTCGGCAGATTATTGTTGCTTTTATTTTTATAATCCTACATTGTTCATTGAATTGTAGGATTTGGTAACAGAAAGTTCCAGTCAACATAGAAAGCTTGTAATAGATCTGACATCTATTCAATTTTCCAATTATTTAAATAAAAATAAATGTGTTTATGTCTTCACCTAGAAGCATACACAGTTGCAGAGTTAGATCTGCTTGAAATTATTTTTTAATCTTTTAGTAGTGCTTAGCTTAGATTCAAGCTGCTTAAGCTATTTGTCAAAATCAAAATCAAAGCATTTATTTCAAGTTGACCAATTACAGGCACTTTTGATTTGTCAAAACAAAGATGAAAATTAAATGTAGCTACAGTCCCAGTCACAAGACATAAAAACTGTGAAAGTATTGTAGTTGCCCATTCCCTAGCGTAGATCTCTATGGAGAAGAATGGGCAAGAAACTCCATGGACACTTTTTTAAATCAAATTATTGTTACAAAATCTTGGTTACATCATTCATGTTGAGATGGTAAATTTTGTGAGAACAATGTAGCATGTGCATGTTAAAAGTGTCCATAGTAAAAACAAAATAATTAATTCAAATAAGCCATGGCATCTAAGAGATGACCAGTCACAACTGACAGCGCCCGTTCACGAACATGACGCATTAGTTAAATAACATGTTGTAGCCTGGATTATCCAATTACAAGAATTGAATTGAGTTTATTGACATAGTTTGATCAGCTACTAGTCAAAAAGAATATTGTTGTCAAAATTATCCAACATGTGTTGAATTAGTGTGTTTAGTATCAGCTAGTTTTCAAGCACTTTTGAAACTTGTATTTGAGCTAATGGTAGGTGAGGTTGATGGGTCAGCTGTTCGCTAAAAATAATGTTGTCTCTTAATCCTACTAATATTATAAATGCGAAAGTTTGTGAGGATGTATGTTTGTTACTCTTTCACGCAAAAACTACTGAACGGATTTGGATCAAATTTAGCACACAGATAGTTTATTACCTGGATTAACACATAGGATACTTTTTATCCCGGTAATAAGATCCCGTGGGATAATTTCAAACTTCACGCGGGCGAAGCCGCTGGCAGAAGCTAGTAATTTAACATTTTCATTAAATTCTTATGCTTAAAATGATCTATGGTTCTAGTTGACTTCAGAACTTTGCTATAGATCTACTGTCTACTAGATACGTTTTATTTAAAACTTTTTATTGCTTTCAATATTCTGTAATTTTCATTTGATAAGTGTAGTGTAAGTAATGTGTTTTTTTGTTTGTTCATTCTCACGGGAAGGTAATGCTCTGTGATAGACACAAAGTCTTGGATTTGACAGGATAGAAGGATAGGATCAGGAACACCGCTCTGTGATGGACACAAAGTCTTTGATTTGACAGGATTAAAGGATAAGGAGTTTAGGACCATTGCTCCGTGACAGGCACGAAGTCTTTGATTTGACAGGATATAAGGAACCAGGCTCTGGGTGTTAGTACACCGTGGACCCAGCAGGATAACATGAGAGTATTGTTTATTAGATGCCTCCACGGCCACTAATAGTTAGTTTTCATTATCAGTATCCTCCACGGCTACTGATAGGATAATTTGTTGTGTTCATTATCAGTAGCCTACACAGCTGCTGATAGGATCAAGTTATTTGTTATGCTCATTACCAAGTACCTCCACGGCACTGATAGTATTGTTTGTCATTTGTTGTGATCATTATTACTAAACTATTTGTGTTATTTGTTGTGAGTATTCATTGAGCTTGTTGTTTCCTCCACGGATACCAACAGCTTGTTCTGAGTATTATTACTATTCATTTTATTAGTTACTGTTAGGAGTACTAACATTTAGTTATTTTCATTGTTAATAATTGCTAACAACTAGCAGCATTACAAAAACAAAAATAATGAATGTGGATACATGACACTCATCACACACGAGCATCATGTAAGTAGGTTGAATTGGCTATTGTATTACCCCTATTGATGTATCAGTGGGGAAGTGTAGGAAGTAGTTTGAAAACTCCTCACCTTTACTTGTTATTTTATGGTGCGAGGACACTGTAACAGTCATCCCTGTTTGGCTGTTCTCATGCTGTTCCCCATTTGAAGACTCCAGTTGGCGACACGGTCATCTGTTCACCAGGCTGAATTCCATGATGTTGTTCATTTTTAAAACTGAGTTGAGTCACGTTGTCAACAGTTGGAATGTTGATAGTGTTACATCGGACCTACCAGCTCGTAACAATAGTTTGTTGAAATTGGTCTGCTTGTATTGGTTGGCTAAAACCAATTGTGATATGTATTGGTTAGCCGGCTTATATTCTTAAAGGTATTCTTATGGCGGTGGTATAGCCTTCCTTCACTTGATGTCATGTCACTATCTTGGAGTGACTGCATGCATAGTTTTAGAAGAACTTGAGTCTTCTTTATGGTTGCTCTCAATTTTGTTTCAATTTCTTTGATAGTAGGTTATCATTTTCTCTGTGATAAAACAACTGCCTGGAACCTGAAATGTGAGAATTCGTGCAGATAAATAACTTATCAAAACATCACGCTTGTGATTCTCAATGGGTTAGCAGTGTAGCTAAAACTGCATTCACATTTCCCCAGTTATGTTTAGGTTGCACGTAATAGGGAGCGTATTTGTATTAACCAGGCACAATTCCATACTCTGTGGTTACTACTGAGAAATTCCTAATGGAAAAACCCAACAACACTTTGCTTTACCTGGGATGGGAATCGAACCCAGGGTCCTATGCTTAACTGTTAACAGTCACACTTGCAACCAACGAGGTAGTCAGTGCAAGTAAATAATAATAATAGTGTTGTGTGTACATAACATCACACCTGCAATCCCTGAAAGGATAGGCAGAGGTGTAAATAATAAATCCACACCGTGCCCAAGTCTCTAATTTAGCGATATTGCTATTTGCCTTTCATATGATTGTCTGGCCTGCTACTGAGAAATTCCTGATGGAAAAAACCCAATAACACATTGCCTGACCTGGGAATAGAATCCAGGTCCACATGCTTTAATAATACGGCTCATAACCACTGGACCAACAAAGCAGTCCTACTATTGTTTAAATTAGTTGGAGTAAAACTTATAGTTGGTTATTGATTGTTTTGAAATAGTTATTTAAGTACTTCAATTAAGTTAATTAAACTAAGATGGGAAAGTTAAACTTATCAGAAACACTTTTAAAACACTGCTGATTGTGTAGCTGCACTGACATAACATTCACATTTTATCAGAATATTGAAAACTTTGTTTCGTTGATTTAGTGCGCTAAGATTTCTTTGTCACAAATTGCTGTACTGAAATAATATGTTAGACATTTCATTATTAGTCTTGTTTTTATAAATGAGTTCATAACAATGTGTTTTTGTTTGAATCTTGCAACACATTGTCCAATAACAAATGTTTTCAAGTTTGCATTTTTATTTGAAAATGCCATAATCGTTGCACATAACGCAAACAATATCTGATTGTGAGGTATAAATCTACAGTGTGAATGTCAGACAGATGTGACTACTTAATTACTAATAAAAATGTTTACTATTGCATGTTTCTAGTCTCTGTAATTGAAAAGTAACTGACATCACATTGACAACGTAGTTACTACTTGGTTAATTCATTTGTAGTAATTAAATAGTTGAATCTGATTGATGAGTTGAGTGCGTAGAATCTATGGAGTGGTTAGTTTTGTTGTTTCACTTCCACAGGTTTTCTAGTTATAGGCTCAGCTCAAGTCTAGTTTATCTAGCCAGAGTGTGTTGTGGTAAATAAAAATATTGTTAACTGTAAATATCTAGGTACAGTTAATAATACTAAAATTAATAAAAACAAAATACTTCCCGGGGTTGGTGTGGGTATCCATCAGCAGGTTTATTTGTAATGATGTTTTCCCGGAGACCAACTTTGTTTATTCTGCTTCGGTCATTCTGTGCTGTTCATGATGATAATTTTGAGTGTGAAGTTTTCTATCACATACAACTTCATTGTTTGTTACCAATGAAAATTGCATTTTCATGTGTTGACTTGAGTCAATACGTTCTAGTTGCGGTAAGCCATAATTATCATGTCGGTGAGGATCTGTCATCCAATTTGATGAAAATCTTGTTGTTTATCAGTTCATTGCCACTTATCACCGTATATTGGCTGTGGCAGCATAATAAGTCGTCGTGGTATTCACTTCGGTAAATAATTTCTTTGCCACGCCTTCAGCCATGGTCACGAAAGCAAGAGTATTAGTTCCTCGCAATTGTTCTGGATGTCCGGCATTATGAGCAGTGCGCAAGAGCTATCACCTCTTCTGATATCACGACAGGGAATCCCTGGAGAAGAGCAGTCCTCGAATATTGGCGCCATTCGCCGCCATACTTAATGTCTTGCAGACTATAACCATCACATCGCCGTGCGATGTGATTCTTCATTGTTGGTAGATAGGTAGATGGGTAGTTGAAATCACACACCACATTTTACTCAAACTCCAAACGTTTATTTCTAAGAAACCATTTAGGTAAAGGCACAATAAACATTCTGAGTCAAGCAGCCCGTTCGCCAATATTGTTAATAAGGAGAAGAACGGACAAAGAAACTCCTTACACTCTTATCAACCAATATTGCATTTCTCATTTACAGAAACTTGCAATGTTCACTTCAAAAGCCATTACTATTTTCTTAATAATTCAATTGTTTTACTCAACGAGACACTGCGTCTTCAACGCGTCTTTTTAGAGTCACCGGAAGTTGCTCACTCACTCAGTACAGTAATTCATTACATCGTAAGGTCATTAAAACTTGGGTTGCGGGCCTGTTCGAAAGAGATACCGCGGCCCCGGAACATAAAGGGCGAGGAAGGAACATGGATGGGTTTTAGTCAGTAAGAGTCTGACACTCCCTCCCGCTCCGCCCAGAGTGGGAAAAGTCATTTGATGATTTCCCATCCTAAAAAAAAAAAAAAAAAGGTCATTAAAACTTACAAACGATATCAGAATACTTCTCACTTAATTATTGTAATAATTAAACAATACTAATATTCACAAATGCCAAGGTGTTATTAAGTTTAAGCTTAATTACTAGCTCAATTCCTTTTTACACTTGTTATTAAACCATTTCCGACAAAACGGAAGTCAGGTCAAATTAATACAAAAAATAAGTCTTCCACTAATAGATTGCTTTGTAAATAATCTTATTACTTATTTTGGTTTGTAGCTAGTTTCAGTAAAACTGATTTAGTTATAATTTAGAATTATAAATTGACTTATTGACCATTAAAATTGTACTTAGCGCGTTTGTATGGCGACGTCCACCATATGTGGAGTGTTGTTATACAATCAAAGAAACCGTAGTCCACGAACGAGCTATGACAAACTGGTAAAATCCCAATAATTATAAAATATTAGCTATCTTAATTTTAACTGTAGTTCTAGCTAAACTTGTTTAATTAATCTCTTAAATTGTCACTCGAAGATCTATTTAAGTCTTCCAATAGATGGCGCTTAACCCTTCTGTCAATCGAATAATGATTTTTGTAAATAATTGTTAATGCCAACTGCCAAAGCAGAGATGGCAGGTTCATCAATATTATCATGGAATAGTTTACGAGTGTTATTAATTAGATTAAATCTTAGCAGATAGAGACTCCTGCGGCGACATATATATTCAAATTCAAAAAAGTCATTTCAGTTCATCACAAGCTAATTGATTAACATTTGGAAACATTGTGGGACCCGCTGAAGATTGTAGAACTCTTTGCATTGTATAAGCTCAATTTAGCATTTTATAAGTACATACATTATCAGAACATTTGTGAGTACTATGTATGTATGTACCTACCCATACCCTACCTACATACCATAAATTACTATTTGTTTTTATTGTTATACTTTTTACTCTGGATGCTTCTGTTTTATTTGTTGTAAATAAAACATGTGAATTATAGCAATGTTGTTTTATTTCCTGAATACCTAGAAACTTTCTTCTATATAAGTACAATAAAATAAAGTATATCACTTTCATCTGCTACCGGAAGTAATTATTTATAAGATCAGCTCTTTCCCGGATGTCTTGATCTTCATTATTTAAGTTTTCTATGGGCTCTGCCGGTGGCAAGTCCACTTCTGCAGGAATTTCCTCCAGGTTATAACTCCTGCAAACGTTGTGCAGCACTGCAGTGGCTATTATTACTGCTTGGGTCTTTAGCAATGATAACCGCATTGTTAGTGCCACAACTGGAAATCTTCGCTTCCAGACGCCAAAGGTTCTAAAATAATAAAAATTATGTTGTTTAAAAGCTTGCTACCAGATGATTTTGGGTAGCCTTGGCTACTTTCTATAAAACCATACTATCTGTACTATTTTAATAGTTACATTTCTATGGTATCCCTTGTTTTAATATGTGCTTCATTATAATTCTGTTCTGCTTCACTAACAGGACTTAGAAGTGGTGTCAGCAGATAATGTCTGTTTGGATAAGCACTATCACCAAGCATCCAGCGGTTACCAAAGTTACCTGCATCACATTGCGCTGCAAATATGCATATAATTAATATCAAATAAGTAATATTACGAGTACCATCACAAAACAATGTATGTAGTAAGTACCTCTAAGAATAGAGTTGTTGAAAATTGTAGCATCATGCGCTGAACCTGGTCACCGCGCTACCACATTCATAAATTTTAAATCAGCATCGCAGATCGCTTGGACATTAAGGGAAAAGTAACCCTTACGATTTCTATATTCTTCACCTATAATATGACCTAAAATAAACCAAAGCAGAATTACTGGGTATATTAACTTATTGTAAGTTATTCATACACATGTTATTTTAGCACTCACATGGTTATTTAAAATTATTCAATAAATCACTTGGATTGTCTAATCAACAACAAGAGAGTTAACACAAGAGGCTTCTTAGTTTGAATAACTCGATGACAATTTATGAGATTATATACACTAAGTCTCACAATTAGTTTCAAAACATAAAATGCACATGTGCACAAATGTTCCAACTAGTTTGCATACCTTGTGGAAGTTTCACGGATAAACGGCATCAACTGAGGTAATAGAGAATTCACTACAGCTTAAGATAACCTAAATCTAAAGGTGAATTCAGCATCATCAAGACTTTGCATGTAGTTCACCCTTTTGAGTCTTCGTGGACAAGCACGTTGTCTATCATCAGCGGCGCTGTCAGTGTTCCAGTCTGATAACAGAGCAAAGACCTCCATATCACTATCGTCACTATCACTTGAAAATACTGAAAATGCCATAACTTGTTCTAAATCGTAATTATATATCTGGATATCAATACTATTGTAGGTAATCTTAAGTCGACACGGGGTAAGGTGTATCTACCTATTGGATGTAGACACAAAATAGCTCGGCTATTAGCTTATAGTATTCATACAGACATAAATAGCATATCTAAGTTTAGTTATATTATTAACACTGCGACGATTAGTAAATCTACTAATGTACTGGTGACTGGTACAAATGAATATAGCACAGAGCTATAAATGTTCACAAACATTGTACTGAGGAGGATCCATCTGTCACCATAGAAAATTCTCAATTAGGGTTTATTAGTGAGAGGGTCTTATTGTCTGAGGATGGCACAGGAGTCTTCGGCCTCACTTCAAATATAAATTTAAACTAGAAAGTGAGACAACAGAAGGTACCATTAACAATATTTTCGTTAATCCTACCAACAGCAAGGTATCTTCTTGCACTCAATTAGTTAGTAAAAAACTCTTAAAATTATTCCACCAAAATATCCAAGGCATTTCTATTAAAAAACGCTCTCTAAAAAATATTCGCCAGAATTAAGAACTTTTGTTCTCACTTTAAAGGAGATAGTTTTGTTTGGGCCCACCTGGTCGTTGCATTTATTATTCATAATAACACCAAAAAAAAGTAACCATTTTACTATGGTTTTAAAGGAAATATTACGTAGAAATGAAAACGGAATCTTAAAATCATAATAAATGTCCAAACGGTTATAAGATGTTGGGTGCGTATGCGCCTACCTAGCTATCGTTAGTTATTTATTTACAGTACACACATTGTAAGTTAGTTTTTTTAGTACCAATATACAGAGCGTACGAGAAAGACGTTGTTTCTGTTCAAAAATCCCTTCAAACAAAAGTGAACCTTAACTTCCTAAACATATGGTCCATATCGAACCGGATTGTGTCACCTACGATCGCGCATCGCCGAGCGCCGCGAGAACAAAAGAACGCATTCCTTAGATAAGGATTCGTCGGGTGATCGGCAACTTACGCTTAATGAGACTTTTTATTACAAAAACAACGAGTTAACAAGTATTACGGTGACTTATTGAGTAAACAAAAAGAACTATTAGTTATTTACGAATTACGAGTGTGGTATTGCTAATAATAATACATTACTGAAGTGAGCTAAAGACTTGAACAATTAGTGGTATCCGAGACGAAATAACTACTATAGTGAGTGTGTTGGGATTATTAAAACAGTGACGCGTCTAATTATACATATACAATGGAGGAGTTAGTTACATTACAAGAACAGTTGATGAATAATTTGAAGAAAGCCGAACGAAATTATAGGAAAACGCCGAAAGAAAGAATAAAACGATCTTATTTAGAAACCCGATTGGAGGTACTTGAACTTCAATATACAGAATTCAAAGAAGGGCATAAGGCTATAATTTCTGCAGCATCGAAAGATAAAAGGGAACCATATTTCACCGAAGACTGTTACGAACAGTTTGAAGAAATGTACGTGCAGTATAAAACCAGTTTACGTGAAGCATTGGAGCCATTTTTGACACCACCCTTTTCTCAATCGCCAATTGCTTCAACCTCTATCGCTAGTAATAATGAGAACAGCTACAATGATGTTAAGCTACCACGTATCACTCTACCTACATTTGGAGGTAAATATGAAGAGTGGCAAACGTTTTATGATATGTTTTCGTCACTTATTCACAACAACAAGGCCATAACATCTGTTCAAAAATTACATTATTTAAAAAGTAATTTGTCGGGTGAAGCGATGAATCTTTTACGAAACTTTGCAACTACTGAAGCAAATTATGAGGAGGCATGGAAACAACTTGTAAAAAGGTATAATAACAAGCGTTACAACTGCAATGCTATTATGAATAACCTGATTGGACTTAAGAAAATACACAACGAGTCGGCTAATTCAATAAAACATTTACTAGACACCACATCAACTTGTTTGAAGTCGCTGCAGAGTATAGGCATTAACACAGATAACTGGGATGAAATAATTGTTTATTTAACTGTCGCAAAGTTGGACGCGGAATCAATAAAACAGTGGGAACAGTACCTTAATAATTTGTCTAGTGATGGACTACCCACTTGGTCACAGTTGAAAGACTATTTAGAGTACAGATTCAGATCCATAGAAATGATTGATTCCACAACTCAACGTTCAACACAAACAGTGAAGCCAGTACAAAAACCAAGAACGTTCCACACGTCAGTTGAAAACAAACCCAAGCCTAAGGATGTTGAGTGTGCAATGTGTCACGAGAGCCATTATATTTACCATTGCAAACGCTTCGGACTTATAACGCCTAAGGAAAGACAAGAGTTCGTGCAAAATAATAAATTGTGTTTCAACTGCCTGTCACCTACACATTCCGTTATCAAGTGTCGTCAATCAATGAGTTGCAAGAAATGTGGTAGAAGACACCACACACTGCTTCACTTCGAGAGAGAGAAAACTGAGATACACAAACAAGCAAGTGAGGTAGCAATGTCACCGAGTGAACAACACGAGAAGGCGAGCACACCACGAGGTGACACCCACATTACAACTACATTTACTAGGGAGGAGTTGCAGCCTGCCAGGGTACTCCTTGCAACGGCGCGAGTTAAGGTATTTAATTCACAAGGTTGTAAACAATGTATTCGAGCTTTATTAGATCAAGGGTCACAAGCCTCGTTAGTTACAGAGGCTACAGTTCAGTTACTTGGGTTAAAACGTATACCAGTAAATGGTTTTGTGTCAGGGCTGGGTGATGGTCATACGAGAATAAAACACAGAGTTTCACTTACATTGGAATCACGCCATGATCCAGCAAATGTTATTCAAGTTAATGCTTACGTAATGCATTCTTTGACGTCTATGCTTCCCACAGCCAATCTAAAGCCTCATGAGTGGGTTGAAATTAATAGTTTACCTCTAGCAGACCCCACCTATGCAACACCAGGTAAGATTGATATACTGCTAGGTGCGGAAGTTTATGGAAATATATTGCTTGAAGGTATGGTTAAGCAATCTCAAGGTAGTTTAATTGCCCAAAACACACTTTTAGGTTGGATTATTTCAGGTCAAGTGTCAAGAGAACCCCATTCGTCCGTAGGAAGAAATCTGATGAGCATGCATGTACATTTAGAAGAGACTGATTTACTTAAGTCATTTTGGGAAATGGAGAATGAACCTAACTCAATACAAAAGGAGATGACTGCAAACGAGAAGGTATGTGAAGACTTATTTGATTCAACCACAGTTAGAGATGCTACTGGAAGATTTATAGTAAGGTTACCTTTTGCGACTGATGATCCTAAGTGTCAGTACGGTCAGTCAAAACAAAGAGCTATCAAAATGTTAGAGAGTCTAGAGCGAAGGTTATCACGCGATCCCCAGTTGAGAATAGACTATAATAAAGTATTTGAGGAATATTTAAGTTTAAACCACATGACTGAAGTAAATGAGCAAGCGGTAGAGAATTCACGAGCGGTCTATCTTCCTCATCATGCCGTGGTGAGAGAGGATAAGGACACTACAAAGGTGAGAGTCGTTTTCAACGCGTCAAGCAAGGGAAACAATAACATATCATTAAATGATGATCTTCTTGTGGGACCTAAGTTACAACAAGATCTTAGGCATATATTAATGAGATGGAGAAACCACAAAATAGGTCTAGTCGCAGATATTACGAAATTCTATAGAATGGTCCGAGTAGCTGAAGAAGATACTGATTTTCAGAGAATTGTGTGGAGATTTAACCCAGCTGAAGAAATACGACATTTTAAGCTTGTGAGGCTAACGTTTGGTACGGCATGCGCGCCATACCTAGCTGTTAAATCTTTACAAAGACTAGCAGAGTTGGAGGAACATAAATACCCGTTAGCAGCAAAAATAACTAAACTAGACTATTATATGGATGATTTGATGTCAGGGGCTGAAACAATAACTGAAGCATTACAAATTTACTATGAGATGAACGAGCTTATGAAATTGGGTGGATTTGAACTCCAAAAGTGGAACAGCAACAGTGAAAACTTTATGAATCATATCGGCAAGAGTGAAGAACAACATAGTGACCAAAATACACCAATAAAGGTAAATAATTCAATTAAGGTACTCGGAGTAAGTTGGTGTCGGAAATCTGACCATTTTGAATACGTGCTCAACTTACCCGACGCCAAAGAGGAGACGGTCACTAAACGACAAATACTGTCTGTTATAGCACGATTATATGATCCGTTAGGCTGGATTGCGCCCGTGGTGGTTGTTGCCAAAATCTTTATACAGAAGCTTTGGAAATCGGGTCTTGAGTGGGATGACGGATTAACGGAGGATCTGCTTAGGCAGTGGTTAACTTATAAAAATCATTTAATTGATTTAAGAGAACTTACAATACCAAGATGGCTAAACGTAACGCGAGCCTCTAAAACGGAATTACATGTGTTTTCAGATGCATCACAAGCAGCCTACGCAGCTGCAGTTTACGTACGAGTCACTGATGAGTCCAATAATGTCTATGTACATTTAGTCACTGCAAAAACCAAAGTTGCACCAATTGAGAAGGAAGTTTCGATTCCACGGTTAGAGTTGTGTGGGGCAACTTTGGCTGCTAAACTGATTTATGAGGTGTCACAGGTAATGGAGATACCGAAGAAATATTTATATGGATGGACAGACTCCACTGTTGTCCTAGCTTGGCTCAAAGGAGGCTCAAGTAGATGGGCGACATTTGTCAGTAATAGGGTGTCTACAATTTTAAATATTTTAGATTATGAACAGTGGGGACATGTCTCCACTGATGCAAACCCCGCCGATTGTGCATCAAGAGGCCTACAACCACGAGAGTTAATAACCCATCCACTGTGGTGGAAAGGACCTCAATGGCTGGCAGAGAAAAACATACAAAAGGTCAACACAGATGTCATAGATACACATGAAGAGGAGAAAATCGAGTCTTTATATGTTTCATCTAATATTAATGAGTTATGCGTTTGGTTGAGATTTTCTTCATTAACGAAATTATTAAAAGTTTTATCATACTGTAGGAGAATATTGTTATGGAAGTTACCGAAAAGTGAGCGACCGAATTTACCTAAATTTATTACCGCAGACGAATTAAATGATACTTTAATGGCATTGATTAAACTTATTCAAGAACGCGCGTTTCTAGTTGAGATTAAACAGTTAAAAACTCGAGGATATGTATCTAAAAAGAGCTCTTTACGAACTCTTTGTCCGTTTTTAGATAAAAAAGGGATATTAAGAGTCAGTGGCCGCATAACACATGCCGATGCAGCCAATGATACGAGACATCCGATAATTATACCTGCTAAACACCATGTTACCATGCTCATAATTATCGATGCTCATCTCAAAACATTACATGGAGGCCCACAGGTTATGTTGAACCTCTTGAGAACAAAATATTGGATACTAAGAGCAAAGGAACGTGTCAAGAAATGCTTTAGAGAATGTGTCGTATGTTTAAGATACTCCACGAAGAAGTCAGTACCATTAATGGGTTCACTTCCGGAGGCGAGAGTAAAACCCAGTAAACCATTTAAGTCTACTGGCGTTGATTATTGCGGTCCGGTGAATATTCGATTCTCCCCTGGAAGAGGTTCTAAGTCATACAAGGGCTATATATGCCTTTTTGTCTGTATGGTGACAAGAGCTATACATTTGGAAGCTGTTACGGACTTGACTGCGAAAGGCTTTATCGCGGCGTTCAAGCGTTTCACTGCGAGGAGAGGCCACTGTCACGACTTATATAGTGATAACGGCACTAATTTTGTTGGCGCGGACAAACAAATGAGAGAAATGTTCAACAATGCCAAGTCGAGTCTCCCAAAGGAAATAGCGGAGTTACTTACGTTAGAGCGAACAACGTGGCACTTTATACCACCTCACGCCCCAAATTTTGGTGGGTTGTGGGAAGCTGGTGTCCGTAGTACCAAGACACATCTACGTAAGGTAGTCGGTAATGCCACACTTACTTATGAGGAAATGGCAACAGTTCTAGCACAAGTGGAAGCGTGCTTAAATTCACGACCCATAACTTTACTTAGTGACAATTTCAATGACCCACTCCCCTTGACACCAGGCCATTTTTTGGTAGGTGAGCCGTTGATTAATATAGCTGAGGAGGATTATTCTGAATCCAATGTAGTAGGTTTAGATAGATGGAGATTAACTCAAAAAATTGTAAACAACTTTTGGAATAGATGGTCAAAAGAATATCTAGTAAGTCTAAGCCAGAGGTATAAGTGGAATTCTAAAGGTACTGAACCAGAAATTGGTGATATTGTTGTCTTAAAAGAGGATAACGTTCCTCCAGCTAAGTGGATTCTTGGTAAAATTATACAAAAACATCCGGGTCATGACAACATTACCCGTGTCGTGACTGTCAAATGTAAGACAGGAGAATACAAGCGCCCACTTAGTAAGATTTGCATTATAACAAAATAAAATATTAACTTGTATTATTTTAAGTAGGTAATTTTACACTTTAAGAATTTTACAGTTTAAGTAATTTTACTTTTCTTTATATTTTTTATGTTGAGGTATACACAAACCGAGTTATTTGTACTTATCATGCTTTTACTTTTAAGATTTGTTTTATGTCATAAAACTATTGTAACCAAACAAATAGGGTTGAGTCAAACTTATAATAAGTGATAGTCATTTAATGTTGCTCTGCTCTCAGATCAGATGATTATGATTTCTTGTTATTGTGTATTAGGTCTTATTACTTTCCTAAACTTTTTAGTGCATAGGTGCACATATATCATAATGTTTTAAGTTAAGTTCGTGCACCTACTATTTTGTTATTTTTAGAACTTAGTTTTTAGTGCATAGGTGCACATATCGGTATTATAAAGTTTTAAATTAAGTTCGTGCACCTACTATTTTGTTATTTTTTAAACTTAGTTTTGTTTGTTGAACTCACTATTTAGACGTAGTTTTGTGAAGATTCTGTCAAGGTGATCACTAAGATTGTGTTATGTGTTATGTACCTACTAACCTTGATTATAAGGATCATAGTGACTAAAGAACGATGTTCTTTGGTGGGCGGAATGTCCAAACGGTTATAAGATGTTGGGTGCGTATGCGCCTACCTAGCTATCGTTAGTTATTTATTTACAGTCCACACATTGTAAGTTAGTTTTTTTAGTACCAATATACAGAGCGTACGAGAAAGACGTTGTTTCTGTTCAAAAATCCCTTCAAACAAAAGTGAACCTTAACTTCCTAAACAATAAATAAGCTATGTTATGATATTTTTTTGCGAGTCAAATCATTCCTGTTGTGGTCAATGTCATTTGACAGCAAATACTTACGTGAATAGGGGCGTTTTTCTGTTTACTAAAAAAAGTACGGTACCTATCCGTTGGAAATCATAAGTGCTATATAATTATTATAGAATCAGAAAGAATATAAAAATAAATATTATTAAACTATGAGCATTTTTAATGCCATTTTTATAGGTTTACATTAAAATCGCATAGGTGGTTTAAACAATCAACGTGGCATGAAACGTTATAAACCCACTTTTTTGTGATTGACAGACAACTTCATTATTTTGACATTTACTTTTTCTGTTTATTTTGGTTTTCGTAAGTGTTTTTGCAGATTTTTCGCATTTATTCCGGTTAGACAATGCTAAGCTAATTAAACCACTGGAATCTAGAGGTTATAAGGAAGAAATCAATGTAAGTTTCATTATTATATGCTAGAATTTATGTGGGAAACTAATCCTCGAACAAAAAAAATTGTCTCCTTTTTATTCCGCTTAGGCATATAAATAAGTAAGAAAAACTTTTCAAACGTGTCTACCATCTGTTAAGACATTAAGTAAATGGTACCAGACTATAGATGGTAGACCAGGCAGACAAAAGAGGCTTTTAACGCACTTAAATAAAAATAAAGCTGCCCAATGCGATGGAGAATTAGTTACCACTTTAGTGTTCGACGAAATAAAAATTAAATCTCAAGTCGAATTCGTTCCTGCTACACAGCGTACTTTCGGCTATGTAGACTTTGGCGCAGAAATTCAAACCGTCTGCTCCAGTGAATGTATTGAAGCATTGGTTCTACTTGTTGTTGGGCTAAATAAAAGATTTAAGGTACCTATAGGATACTTTTTGACGAACGGCACTAATGCGGAACAAAAACACAAACTTGTTTTGAAATGTGTCATCAAAACGATGTCACTATAAAAGCTGTTATTTTGATGGATGTCCTGCAAACATTGCAATGTTTAAATTTATTAGACTGTAGTTTGTTGGAAAAAAACATGAAAACATTTTTTCCTCATCCAATAACTAAAAATCAAGTTTTTTTTTATCCAGTTCATATGTTGAATTAGTGCGAAATGCATTTGAATGTTATAGGGAATTTAAAAATAGTGACGGTGGTTTGATTAAGTGGGACTACATAGAATTACTTTACAACATCAAGGATAAGGAACAATTTCACTTAGCAAATAAATTAAGACTTTCCCACATACAATTTAAGCAAAACATAATGAAAGTTAAACTAGCTGCCCAGTTGTTTAGCCGTAGTGTTGCAACAGCTTTGAAATTCTGCAAATCAGAACTACAGCTATATATATATATCAAGACGTCGGCGTCGACGCCACTGTAGAAATGTTATTGCTGTTTAATGATTTATTTGACATACTGGACTTGAAAGTTCACGGTTACGGCTTCAAGCGAGCTCTTAATAAAGATAACGTTTTCCTCCAATGTTTTAAAGAGACTAAAGGAATGCAAAAATATTCTTACCTTAAACGTAAACATAAAAGACAACATGACCATTAAGCTTATTAATTCGCCACATTACACAGGGTTCATAGGGTTTTGTGCAGCAATAAACAGTGTTATCGGAATGTTTCATGATTTACTAGATAAAAATAATTCTTCTATTAAGTATATACCTTTTAACAAAATTTCTCAAGATCATATAGAACTGTTTTTTGCTAATATAAGAGCACACGGTGGTAGTAATGTTACTTCTACTCCTAGACTATTCGAAGCTATATGTATAAAAAATATACTAATACACACGGAGTTAATCGACGTCTCTACTGGCAACTGCGTTCCTTTTGAACATATATCCATCTTAAACTGTTCATCAGCATTGAGTAGAATTAATTTGACAACTACTTTGGATGACAAACAAAATGTTAGCATTGATGAACTTGAAAGTCGTGATGACTTAAACCGTGCCCTTGAAAGGATTTCTTTGTCTCTTTTCACTGAAAGGGCAGTAGAGTACATTGCGGATTTTTTGTTTTTTGTTGTTTGGGCAGGAGTGGGAAATCCCCGCGGCACCTCGACTATCCCACAGGAATTTCTCTTGTGAGACAGTCGAGGTAGTGCCGGACTCGAACCGGCTAAAAACCACTCCTGCCTAGCCAGTGTCCCTCTGACATTATCAGAGACCTTGTTTATTCAGGTGTTAGGTTAGTGACTAGTAGTAGCTATAGATATAGAAGTGTGACCTGCGTGTCATGCGCGTACGCCTCCGACGCTCAGTGCAAATAAAGGACTTGTTACCGAAGGCCGTGTCTTATATAACAGTGGCGACGAGTTACGGTTACCCACGCACGCTCATAAAGTAATGGCGAATTTTATTGGTTCAGTTCCTATTTTTGAGCTCGGCCAGGACTGGAACATCTTTAAAGAAAAGCTTTCTCAATGGTTAACAGCGAACACGTTGTTGATAAAAGCAGAAGGAAAGGAAGATGATCAGCGAAAGGCGGTACTTCTGAGTGCACTCAACAATGACGCGTATAAGTTGGTACGCGAGTTAATTGCGCCAAAGACAGTTGAGGAAATAACTTATGAAGAGTTAACTACAGAGCTAGATAAGCACTTCGTGCCAAAGAAGTCAGTGTTAGCTGAAAGATATGTTTTTCATACGGCGGCGCAAGACGCAGGCGAAGATTTGACGCAGTGGGCGGCCCGAGTGCGGCGCCTGGCACCACTGCCAGGCGCCGCACCGAACTTGCAGTCCACACTGCAAGTTCGGAACAGCCATGGACGAAATGTTGCGGGATCGGTTCATCATTGGGATGCTGCCAGGGCCAGAACGGGACAAATTATTCATGGACGAAAAGGCTTCTGTTACATTGCCCAAGGCGTTAGAAATAGCAGTGGCTGTAAATAGTGCAAAACAAGCAGCACGGCAGTCATCCACGGCTGCATCATCAGCAGCGACCAGCACCGACGTATTCAAGATAGCGGCAAGACCGGCAAAATCGTCGGTAAAGTGTAGTGTGTGCGGCTATAGCAATCATACAGCGGACAAGTGTCGGTTTGCTACGTTTAAGTGTAAAAAATATGGAGTGAAAGGGCACTTAAAAAAAATGTGTAACAAGAAAAGTGGACATATAAATTCCCTACAAGCGTCGAATGACGAAAGTGATGACGACGGTAAGAATGTTCTAGTGTGTAACATACGTAGTTACCGCGGCGAGCCTATGACGCTGTCTGTCGACGTGAACGGCCAATTGATATCTTTCGAAGTAGACAGTGGGTCTTGTGCTACTGCTATCCCACTGAATATTAACCAGAAATATTTTAGCAATATGTCATTAGAGCATCCAAAGTCGGTGCTAAAAGCATACTCGGGTGAAAAATTAAACGTAGTGGGAGTAATGAAGGTTCCGATTACGTACGCGGGTGAACAAAAGAATATCGAAATATATGTCATTAGAGGGGCCGGGCCAGCATTGTTAGGTAGAAATTTTTTATCGTTATATAAATTACAGTTATCTAAAGTTAATCATTGTCAAGAGTTGGCAGAACTTGACTACTATCAAAACAGCTATCCAAAGCTATTTTCCAATACATTAGGTACATTTAACAAGTATAAAATAAAACTAACCTTAAAACCGGACAGTAAACCGAGTTTCTTTCGGGCTAGAACCGTACCGTTTTCCCTAAAAAGTAAGGTGGAAAAGGAATTGAATAGACTAGTGGAAACTGGTGTATTAATCCCGGTCGAACATTCCGAATTTGCGAGCCCAATAGAACCAATACATGTCAATTTATTAATCAATCACTTGAGCATAAATTGAGACATCAGAATGGCTACATTTGCGGGTCCCTACCCGCAAATGTAGCCATTCTGATTTCCCAATTTAACAACCAGCCAGCCAGCCAGCTAGGTAGGAGAGATATCGTAACTAACATAGTTGCATTCATGGATTGGGTTCAGAAAACCAACAATTATGATTTGATGGCAGCCGACGAGGCTATAAGTGCTGTTTACTGGTGCCTCAACATAACCGATGACCCAGAAGCCACATACAAGACAGCAACCGTGGACAATGGGTCAGTAAATGTAAAGAGCAGACAAACAACAGCATTCCTGGCACTGAGTGTCCTAATAGGGTATGTGAAGGAGCTTACGGTGAAGAATGCAGATGTGGGGAAGAAGTGATGGGTGGCCGGACTCTCCTCTCAGACGATTTCAGACAGTGTGGATACATCCATAAAGACATCTGTATGGAACACCGTGTTACGCCTTCGACAGGATATATACTCCAAGACGGGTGTAAGGGAGTTAGTGTTGAAGAAATATCTTGCAACAAGAAATAGTTTTAGCACTTTCCCACCTACAGTGCGAGCTGTGTACACTCAACTGGAGTTGGTATTTGACCTGGCCTTTTTGAAGTCGGTCCAATGCATGAAAGAGTTTATCATGACGGGGAGCAACGTACTCCTTCTCCCCAACGTGCGACAAGAGGCTCGGACATTCCTAGAAGTCTACCAGACAACAAGCACAACTGAAGGAAGCTTCTTTAAACTTTGTAGGCTTGTTGACAGCAATAAGCATCCGGATCTGAACCATGCCCTATAATAATAATAGGCAACATCGTGAGCTTATCGCTCAAAAATATCATCTTCATTTTATTTTCATATAATTTATTGGTTTTTATACAAAGCGCTTTTACAATAGTTCTAATAAAGTTTTGAAACCACTCAAAAACAAACCGGAAGATTAAAAAAAAAACCGGAAAGCAAACCAAAACATTGAAAAGATGAAAATCTGTTTCACTACGACCCATGACGTCTGTCAAAGACGTCAATACTCAAACATTTGGAAAAACGAAGATTGATGAGATGATATTTAAGCAAAATGATTACGAGAGCTGCCTCCCGACGCGCACTTATTCCATCCCCGGACTCGTCGCTCAGCTCCGCCTCGCCGCCACCGGACCCCGGATCACCAGTGTCACCGGTTGCGGCAGTTGCGTCGAGCTCGAGTGACGAATATTTCTCTCCGCCGACGTCGCCAACACCTGTACGTCGTGCGGGGAGAGGCCGGCCACCGAAGGGCTTGGGACTCAGGGGCCAACAGGCCCCGAGCCGGGTCCCCGCTACCGGTGGTTGTGTGCAGCGCATGAAATGGACTCAACTAATGAACGAGAACGTCATGCGCGCATACTACGAGTCTACAGAGGGGGGGACTAACCTCACTGCGTACCGTGTTAGGATGCAGTCACTGTTTCAGGATCTTGAACCAACTGTCAACGCCTCAGCTCAACGACTATCGGATCAAGTGCGGGTCATCCAACGCAATCACCTGTTGGACGGCGCCGCGCTTGCAAACCCACCGCGATCCAACCCTGCTGTTGTAGAGGAAGATGATAGGGTTGCCACGGTAAGTAGCCAGTGCAACGATCGATTGAGGAGCGCACTGGAGGATGCACTTCATGAGTATCGATCAACTTCTGCTGAACTTAGGCCCCGATTACCACGGTTACCCATGCATAAAAAAAATAGGGCGCTGGTGTGTGCCCTGGACTCACAACTCAAGAATGTATTCGAGAGTAGCGAGGACCTCGTTGATACACACTCGATCCTGTTTTGCGGGGCTGTTGCGGCATGTCGTTTAGCTAATGTCAAGTTCCCAAATTGTGACTTAGCTACTCGACCAAAACCAGCCGTACCAGCCTGGCAACGCAGGATTGAGCGCCGTATCGATGGGGCCAGGGTACTCATCGGCAAACTACACTGCTTCAGGGAGGGCAATACACGACCACGTGTGATGCGTTTTGTGAGGCGGGCATTCTCGGGGACTGAAATCAGTCCTCAAGAATACATGTCCCGTGTCACAGAGCGCATCGACTTCCTGAAGCAGAAAGTTTATGCATGGGCGAGCCGTATACGGCGGTATAAGCGGCGGGTTGATCGGTACTCGCAGAATCGCATGTTCCAGAGCGATGAAAGGTGGGTATACAGAGCTTGGGAGCGACCTCAGCAAAATATGACGGACGTGTGCCGCCCGGATGATGCCGCCACGAGTTCCTTCTGGCGCAGCATCTGGTCGGTGCCCGTTTGTCATTCTGAGGCTGACTGGATGCGTGATGTTGAGCGAGTGTGTGAACCTATTCCAACAATGGAACCAATTTTAATAACGCCACTGGATATAGCCAGAGCAGTTCGTCCGTTACCGAATTGGAAATCACCGGGACCGGTCGGACTGCATAACTTCTGGCTCAAGTGGTTTAGTAGTTCACACACTTGCCTGGCATCCCAATTCCAGTCATCCTTAGAGTCTGGGTCCTTACCACAGTTTTTAACAACAGGTATAACCCACCTGCTCCATAAGTCAGGAAGTCCCGCGGAACCCAAGAACTACAGACCGATCACGTGTTTGTCGACGGTCTATAAACTTCTTACATCCATTTTGAGAACGAAAATTAATACTCACGTTGACAGTAACTCAATTATGTCTGCCTCTCAAAATGGATGTAGTAATGGGTCCCGTGGTACTAAGGAGCTACTCCTCATCGACATGGCCATTAGCCAACAGGTCCGTCGAGCCCGCAAGGATCTGTCAACATGCTGGATAGATTATAAGAAGGCCTACGACTCGGTGCCACATTCATGGCTCAAGAGGGTGCTGGAGTTGTACAAGATAGATGCAACTCTACGCACCTTCCTTGAGTCATGTATGGGGCAATGGAGGACGGTCCTTCGATATCCAGGATGTCGACAGATCCAGGGAAACGATGAACCTGTTTGGATTAAACGGGGAATATTCCAGGGCGACAGTCTGAGTCCCCTTTGGTTCTGTTTAGCCCTGAATCCTGTAAGCACATTGCTGGAGAATTCAGGGCTAGGCTACCGGTTGAGGAAAGATGGTCAGGTTATATCTCACCTGCTTTACATGGATGATCTGAAACTCTTTGCCCCCAACAAATTGCAACTGATGGAGCTACTGAAAGTAACCGAAACTTTTAGTAGCGCCATCGGGATGGAATTTGGTGTGGACAAATGTGCAGTCATGTATGTAAAGCGAGGGAAGATTATGGGATCCGAGGGACTTCAACTCTCGGATTCCATACACCTAAGATCCCTTTCCTCATCCGAGAGCTATAAATATTTGGGTATGTCGGAAGCGTTAGGCATTAACGTAACTGACTTGAAACAATCGTTGAAGGAGCGCTTCTTCGGTCGCCTAAAGAAGGTATTAAATAGCCTTCTTTCAGGTGGGAAAAAGGAGCGCTTTCAACGGTTGAGTCATGCCGGTTTTAATGTACTCTTTCGGCATACTCAAATGGACACAGACCGAACTCGGCGCCTTGGATAGAAGAGTTTGTACACTGCTGACCGAAAACCGGATGCATCACCCACGATCGTCAGTGATGAGACTGTACATCCTGCGGAAGTGCGGGGGTCGAGGCTTTTTAAATGCGAAGACGCAGCCTCAGAGAATATTTTCTAAAAGCCGACGTGGGTATGCACCGAGATGTGGTCGCAGTGGACAAGGGACTCACCCCGTTGTCCATGGCTAAAGAGAACTGGCGCAAACCTGTGGTACTTACTACCGATGACCGCAAGAAAGAATGGCAGGGCAAGGAGCTTCACGGGCGCTTCTACCGGGCTCTTCATGGGCCCGATGTAGATTTTCTAGCGTCCGTGTCCTGGCTACGTTTTGGTGACCTCTTCGGGGAAACTGAAGGTTTTGTCTGTGCGATTATGGACGAAGTTATGTTAACGAACAACTACCGGAAATATATTATGAAGGACGGGACGGTTGACGTGTGTCGGGCATGCCACTGTCCGGGTGAGTCCATCAGACATATTATTTCTGGTTGTTCTCGTCTGGCTAACGGCGAGTACTTGCACAGGCACAACCAAGTAGCCAGAATTATTCACCAGCAACTTGCCTTGAAATTTAAGCTTGTGGAATCTGAGGTACCGTACTACAAGTATGTGCCCGACCCAGTTCTTGTGAAAGACCATGTCACGCTGTACTGGGATCAGTCTATCATTACTGACAGGACTATTGTTGCCAATAAGCCTGACATAGTGGTGATAGACCGATCAGCGCGCCGCGTAATGATAATCGATGTTACTATCCCTCATGACGAGAACCTCGTGAAAGCTGAGAAAGAGAAACAAATGAAGTATCTCGACTTGGCACACGAGGTTCGCAACATGTGGAATATGAACTCGGTTATCATTGTGCCGATTGTCGTGACGGCCAATGGCCTGATAGCCAAGAGCCTCGACGAACATCTGTCGAAGCTCTATTTAGGCGGTTGGATCAAGGGCCTGATTCAGAAGGCAGTACTCCTCGATACGGCACGCATTGTGAGGAGGTTCCTGTCTCTACAACCCTAACCACCGGTGACTTGGACCCTGCTCCCGACACCGGCGGATCCCTATTTTATATATTTTTAAATGTTTTTATATGTTTTTTAAGAACATTTAAAAATGTATCAAGTAAGATATACAACGAATAAAGGAGATTGTTCGGAAACCTCTAGAACCCAATGATGACGTCGACGGAGGCGGCACGGCGACGGCGTCAGCGGGGGCACGGCGCGGCGCGGGGAGCTCACCTATATAAGACGCAACCACGGTCCGGAGCGACCCCACTCAATCAGCTTTGAGCATTGTACGCGTCGCGCGCCATTGCAAATCTTTTATTGTTAATATTTTATAATAAACCAGTATTTTCGATATCTGCGTCGTCATTCATACAGCCCACTCAAAATCTCCTCAACAAATTGGTCCTTCGCAAGAAAAACAAGACGATCAGCAGCGGCAGGCGTGCGGCGGCGCGGGCGCGGGTATTGCAGTGCAGAAAAAACATCAACGTGGCGCACACACGGGTCCCAGAGAAAAAATCAACGAGAACGGACAAATGTGGCTACAGATCGGTAAATAGTGTGTCGTTCCAATTAAACATTTCAGTCCCTTCATACTTTCTAAATTTTCCCAGCTTTCTTTGGCCATTTAATCTGTTCTATTCTCTTTCCCACATTTTTTAGTCATCGCATTCATTTCAATTCACATATTTCAAGCCTGGTTATTGCTCAAACCTATTATACATCGCTGCATAATTAGTCGCAGAGCAAAAAATAAGAAACCTGTTTTGCACGAGCACGTGGTAGCTTGACCGCTCATTCTATCAAGGTCAACATCTGTCGCTTTGCACTCATTGAATTAGTCACCGCGTTGCTTGCTTGATATTTACAGATTTTAACGTAATCAATCTTTAATTATGGAGTCTAAAGTTAAAGAATTAATTAAGAAACGTGCAAGCTGTAAGGCTAAGCTTACGCTTTTCAGCAATTATTTAATTGTAGTCCTTTCTTGTGCACGATTAAGTGATCTACAAGTAACAGAACTAGAAACCCGTCTTGATAAAATGGATTTATTATATAATGATTATGATAAAATACAGGGGGAGATCGAGCTGATGATGGAGGACCCCGCCGAGGCCTTGGGTGATCGCGAAACTTTTCAAAACCAATACTTCTCCTTGGTGTCCTCGGCGCGCGAGGTGCAACGTCATCATGGCGAGCGAAGAGCCAGCGTGTTGGTGAGTTCCGTACAGGCTTCAGATGTTAATGACGTCACACAGTCTAAACATAGTGTAGTGAAATTACCTCAAATTAGTTTACCGCATTTTGATGGAAGCTATCAGCATTGGCTCGAGTTTAGAGACACTTTCGATTCATTAATACACAAGAACACGTTGCTGGACGATATAAGTAAATTTCACTATCTTAGGTCCTCGTTAAAAGGTGCTGCTGCCTTAATTATTAGAAGTTTAGATTTTAACTCAGGTAACTATAGCATCGCTTGGGATCTATTGACGAAACGGTACAATAATAATCGTCTTTTGGTAAATAATCATGTTCAATCGTTGTTTAATGTCGACCAAATAGAAAAGGAGTCTAGTAAAGCAGTACGTCATCTAGTCGATGTAACCATGAAAAATCTGAGGGCTTTAACAATTCTAGGACAACCAACGCAACACTGGGACATCTTAATTATTTATATAATGGCTCAGAAGTTAGATACTAAAACTTATATTCATTGGGAAGAATTTAGAAATACATTATCCGAGGCACCTACATTGTCTCAATTTGTAACATTTTTAAATAACAGGGCGGACTTGTTAGAATCTGTTGAGGAATCAGAAATTAATAAAAACAAAACCTCAAACAATAAATTAAATAAACAAAAAAGCTTTGCAGTAACATCAACTGATTGCAACAATGGTTCAAATAAAGGCTCGAGCTCAAATTGTCCAATGTGTAAACAAAGTCATGTTTTATTTAAATGTGATAGTTTTCGTAAACTGACTTCAGACGTACGTATTCAGAAGGCTAAAGAATATAAGGTTTGCCTTAATTGTTTAAATCCGGGCCATTCCGAAAATAAATGTAAATTATGGGCTCGGTGCAAGTATTGTAAGGCAAAACATAACACGCTGTTACACGTGGACAAAGATAGTGAGCCGCCTACCAATAATCAAATAACAGATAATGTTACACTAACAGCCAAAGCCATACAGAATACTACTTCTTCCACCGTATTGCTTTCCACAGCGAGGGTGAAAGTGCGAGACAGCAGTGGCCGCAGCCACGTGGCGAGGGTGCTCTTGGACAACGGTAGTACCGCAAATTTCATAACTAAGGAGCTGTGTGGTAAGCTGGGTTCACTTAAACGAAACGTGAACTCCAAAATAACGGGTATTAACCAGCAAACTTGTAAAAGCACACAGTCTTGTTCTTTAACCTTGGAATCTTACTCGGGTAATTATAAAACAACAATTGATTGTTTAGTATTACCTGAGATAACTAAATCACTACCATCGACATTAATTGATATTAGTACTATTCCATTGCCATCAGGCATCTGTCTAGCTGATCCTCACTATTATAAACCGTCAAGCGTAGACATATTACTAGGTGCTGAACAGTTTTGGAATATTTTGGGTACTAACACAATCAATTTAGGCAAACATCAACCTAGATTATACGAATCTAAATTAGGATGGCTTATCTCTGGGTATATTGCACAACCTAGTCCATCCCGTGACCAACCAGTGTGTAATTTTGTTCAGGAAATAAAACCTGAACTCACTCGGTTCTGGGAACTAGATTCAATATCAGAAAAACATTCGTTGTCAGCCGAGGAACGCGCATGTGAGGAACATTTTTTATGCACTACTACTCGTGGCATAGACGGACGTTTTATTGTAAAAATGCCATTTAAACATTCACCCGAAGCATTAGGTGACTCATACCAGATGGCAAAAGTTCGATTTCTTTCGCTAGAACGTAGGTTCGATCGTGATCCCTTATTTAAAAGTAGGTATATAGATTTTATGCGCGAGTATCTACAACTAGGGCACATGTCTGAAGATAATAATTCAAATGATAACATAAGTTATTATTTACCACATCACGGTGTTATGCGCGAGCAAAGTACTACAACTAAATTAAGAGTTGTCTTTGACGCGTCAGCTGTGACAACTTCAGGTATTTCTTTAAATCACCTACAAATGATTGGTCCCACTGTGCAGGACGATCTTTATTCTATTTTGTTACGTTTTCGACAACATCGATACGGAGTATCAGCAGATATAGAAAAAATGTACAGAGCTATAGAATTAAATAAATCTCAACGCTCTTTACAAAAAATCCTATTTAGATTTAATAAAAATGAACCGATTAAAACATATGTTCTTAACACAGTTACTTATGGCACAGCTTCGGCACCATATTTAGCGACAAAGTCACTCGTAAGTCTCGCTTCACAGGCCTCAAATGACGGCGTTAAGCAAGCTATACAACGAGACATGTACGTAGACGATTATCTCGGGGGCTGTGACACTGAGTCCGCCACCATACAGTTATGCAAGGAGGTGAGTTCGATCCTGGCATCAGCTCAATTCAAATTAAGAAAATGGCAATCTAAATCAGCCCACAGGTGATGAAGGCTATATTATCATCTCTTAATCCGAATGATAATAACGTACTCGATTTAAATCGTAACCAATCGTCCAACACTTCTAAAATATTGGGTTTAAACTGGGTTTGCGATTTAGATAATTTAACCTTTTTTATAAATCTACCTCCAAGTAATAAAATAACTAAACGATATATTTTATCTAGCATTAGCCAAATCTTTGACCCATTAGGCCTAGTGGGGCCATGTGTCGTATTGGCAAAGATAACAATGCAAAAATTATGGCTAGAGAAATGTTCGTGGGATGAACCAGTTTCTCATGACACTCAAGAACGTTGGCTGTCGTTCGTCACTACGTTATCGTGTCTGAATAATTTAAATATACCACGGCATGAATTTAATTATAACTATAAATTAATTGAGTTGCACACTTTTACAGATGCCTCTGAATGTGCCTATGGGGCATGTGTGTATGTTCGTTGCCTAAATAATGATGGTACAACGACCATTCACCATTTAACTTCCAAAAATAAGGTCGCTCCTATTAAACATACAACCATACCCCGTCTTGAACTATGTGGGGCCTTATTGGGAGCAAGACTGTGTGCAAAGGTAGTAGCCTCATTAACTATTAAAATAAATAAATTTTATTATTGGTGTGATTCGACGATAGTTCTCTGTTGGTTATCTACATCACCAAATAAACTAAAACCTTTTGTCCGCAACCGTGTCAGTGAGATCATACAAGAAAGTACCGGGGAAAATTCATGGAGATACGTGTCGTCGAAAGAGAACCCGGCGGACCTAGTATCTCGCGGGCTGAGGGCCGATCAAATCGGCACCTGTTCATTGTGGTGGTCGGGCGGGTCAGAGCCCATTCGTCCCCTAAAATTCGTCCCCCAGCATAAAAGTTGTGGATTCGGCCCCTATATAGGTGCCCATTGGTCTCCTGGTAGGGGACCAATTAATATTTTTGTAAAAAATATTATTTTTAAGGTACCCATTCGTCCCCTCTAATATATATACAATATAAGTTAAAGATTCGGCACCTGTTCAGGTGCCTATTGGTCCCCCGAGATAAAATTAGCTATATTTTACATAAGAAACGGTTAACATGGTACACTTATGAACAGTTTATTAACGGAATTAATTTAATAAATCATAACAGATCATTGAAAAAAGAGCTATGATCCGTCATGATAATAATATAACCTGTCGATAGGCTTACGATGTAAAATTGATGTAAAATTAAATAAACATGTATGTTTATTTAATGTATAATATATCCTCTGAAAGAGGTAGACCAATTTTATTGAGAGGATGGTATCAGTTATATATGAAGTAAAAATACAAAAATGGCTCATTTTATTGGACATGCACGCAAAGAAATACTTGCCATGGAAGTATCACAATCGTTTCCCGAACCATTCGCCAGAGCGATTGAGATCAAGAAGTACCCTAATTTTAATCGCGAAGACGGCTTCAAACTCTCTTCAGCTTGGAATCCAGTAATCACTAAGTGTACTCGTCAAGTGAAATCGCCTCAATATACGGACACTGTTAGTGTACTGTGCTGTCCTAGTGTGAACCGGCCCTAATTAACATTTATGAAGATGAGGGTAGTTAAATAAACGCCTTCACTTTGCTGTCGCGGTACCTCCAATACTTCAGTCTCCCCGCAACCACGGTTGGTGCAATCCGGTCGAAACGTCGGGATTAAATTAAAGGTAAATTCGCGATAAATGGGTCTTCTTAAGTTTTATAATGTGTTCTGATCGTGAAAGTTTAAAAAAGACAATTTTGCATGTAGTTGGTTAATATACAAAAAAAATATACGAGTATGTTGATTTATCATTCTTGGAGATATTATCGAATCAATTGCCCCTATCCTAACAGGCATATTCAATCAATGTTTGGATAGCGGTAAATTCCCTGATCTAATGAAACTTAGTAAAGTAGTACCAATTTTCAAATCTGATTGTAAGAGTGATCCCTCTAATTATAGACCTATATCTGTGCTTCCAGCGTTGAGTAAAATGCCTTATGTTTTTAAATACGATTATTCTAAAAAGTAATAAACGGTGCGGGGGGAGGGTGGCGTCATTAGAATCACAGACACTGCGGATTTCTCAGTCACGATGCCACAGTGGTCGGGTGAGCATCGCGCATTCGCCATCGAGGCATTTTTCAAGAGTAACGATTCTTACGTGATTGCTCGTCGACAATTTTGCTCACGCTTCGGTATTCGGCGGATAAGTGACGGACCGAGTGTGAATTTAATTCGTTCCTGGGTGCAGAGGTTCCGCGCAAGTGCTTCGGCTTTAAACACCCCACGGCCAGGGCCTAGCCGATCTTCAAGGACCCCCGATAACATTGAACTGGTGGAACGGAGTTAACATGAAAATTCACGACTTTCAATACGGAAAAGGGCAGCCTCATTGGGACTTCCAAGAGCCATCATTCACGAAATTTTGAAAAAGGATCTGAAGCTCCATCCTTTTAAAATTCAAATTGTTCAAGAACTGAAAGAAAGTGACTTTCTTAATCGCAAAATCTTTTGTGAAACGATGTTGGAGCATTTTCGCACGGTGAATTCCATTTTTTGGAGCGACGAGGCTCATTTCCATTTAAACGGGCACGTTAACAAGCAAAATTGCCGTTACTGGTCTCCAAGAACCCGTAACCCTCGACTGAAACACCAAAGACCATTGCACTGCCCCAAGGTAACTGTTTGGTGTGCTTTATCCACGAATGGGATTATTGGACCTTTTTTTTTTTTAAAATGCCCGGGGCCAGGCGATAAATGTCAATAGTGAGAATTATGGTCGCATGATTACGGATTTCTTTTTGCCGAACCTGCGAACACATCCATCGTTTTCATCACACGCGTGGTTCCAACAGGATGGTGCGACTGCACACACGGCCAGAGCTTCAATGAATTTGCTTCGAGAAGTTTTCCCTCACAAACTGATTAGTCGCTTTGGAGACATCCCGTGGCCACCGAGATCGCCCGATTTGACCCCAATGGATTTTTTTTTGTGGGGATACCTCAAAGAGAGAGTATACACTAACAATCCGCAAAATATTGCGGATTTAAAAGAAAACATTCGTCGAGAAATCGGTGCAATTGAACCGAGCTTACTGCAGCTTGTGGCGCGAAACACGAAGCTCCGTTTTGAACAATGCGTGCAACTCGATGGAAGACATTTGGATGATGTTATCTTTAAAAAATAATTTCCGCACGTTTACACTATCTACTTTAACTTTTAAATAAACTATATGTCAAATAGTTATTTTTTTATTAATTTTTGAAAATATAAATCTGCCACCAGACACCCTGTATTTTATCCCCGTACTCCCACGGGAACGGGAATTACGCGTGTGAAACCGCGTGACGTCCGCTAGTGTGAAATAAAATATTTTGATTTTGATTTTGATTTTATCTAGTCTTCAATAATTACTGTGATTTTAGTTTTTTTTTTGCACTTTTATAATTTTTTAGATTTAAGTTATTATGATTTTGCATGTATATAGTTGGTAAATATTCAAAAAAAATAGAAGTGATTATTTACTGTTGATATGTGTTCTATTTTTTTTGCACATTTTATATATAATGTTGATTTATACGATGGTCAGTCAAGGCTGATTTTTGTAAAAGAGTTGTATTTTGTTAGTTTCTAGGACATTGTGATTTTGCATGTGTATTTGTGTTAGTAAAAATGTTGGTTTTACATAGTTGATAAAGACTGATTTCACTTTTTATATTTCTTTTATACAAAGTTATTGTGATATTGCATTATTTTGTAGATCTCTTTGACTGTACAAAGTACTAACAATTAATTGTTATATTGGTATTGATATTTGGTTATTTGTTTGTACACTGGATGTAAATTAATCTAAAATTCAGTTATTACTAGGATTTTATTTAAATAGTTACACAGTTTTATTTTATTGCATAAAGATATTATATTTATCATATATTTTACTAAATATTTACAAATGTACAAGAAACCAAAAGTTGTTTAAGTACTTTGAAGACTGGCTTAATGCCTAGAGCCTAGAGGTATTTTATTAAACTTAATCTTATTTGCAATAAACATGATATCTACCGAATTACTATATTTTATTATTTTACCCTTTTCTGCGCGACTGTACCAGGACTACCAAGCTGCAGTATACACATACACATGTACTTATATTAGAAGAATGAATAAAAATAAATATTTTTCAGGGGACGAATGGGCCCCTCAAAAGTTCCAGGGGACGAGTGGGCACAGGGTCCGAATCTTAGGAGACGAATGGGCTCTGACCCGGTCGGGCCCAGGGTTTTTAAATTTCGGTGAAGACCGTTGGCCTAAAATGCCAAATAAAAATATAGGTTCAAATTCCAATATACCTGAAATTAAAGTTCATTTAGTAGATAACTGTCAATCAACTCAATCAGTAATCAGTCGTTTGATAAGTAATAAATCAAACATAAACAAATTGAAACGTATTATTGCTTATATACTTAGGTTCATTTTTAATTTAAAAAATCTAAACGGCAGGTTGTGTGGTCATTTATCATGTGATGAATTACAGGAAGCATTTACGGTCATGATACGTATTAGTCAAATGGAAATGTTTCCTGACGAATACAAAACACTTAGTTTAAAAAAGCCATTATCTAGGAAAAATAGACTTGTTTCATTATCTCCATTTTTAGATGATCGGGGTGTAATTCGCGTAGGTGGCAGATTAAATAACGCTAACTACAGTTACGACATTAAACATCCGATATTGCTAGATAGTAAACATCACATTACAAAAATATTATTTCTTTGCGAACATCTTAAACTTATGCACGCAGGGCCACAACTTCTTTTATCACACATTCGTCAAACTTACTGGCCTTTAGGAGGCAGAAATCTATCTAAAGGTATATTCAGAGAATGTGTCAAATGTTTCAGATTTAGAACTCAGGCGGTGCAACCAGTCATGGGTCAGCTACCATGCACGAGGACACAGCTTGAATTTCCATTTAATAATTGTAGTGTCGACTACGCCGGACCAATGCTAATAGCTGACCGCAAAGGCAGAGGTACCAGACTCATTAAGTCTTATATCTGTGTGTTTGTCTGTTTGGCAGTAAAAGCTGTCCATCTGGAGCTTGTGACGGATCTTACCAAAGACGCTTATCTGGCCGCTTTAAAGAGATTCATTGCTCGTCGGGGTAAATCACACAGCATCCTCTCTGATAATGGCACGGCGTTTGTGGGAGTATTTAATGAGCTTGCACAATTCTTATCTAATTCAAATTTAGAGACCGATCTTGCACAAGATGGTATTAAGTTTAGCTTTACTCCTCCTTATAGCCCACATTTCAATGGTATAACAGAGGCCGCTGTTAAATCTACTAAAAAACATTTGAAAACTATTGTTCATTCTTCTCATTTAACGTATGAAGAAATGAACACATACTTAGTCCAAATTGAGGCTATTTTAAATTCCCGTCCCCTTGTTGCCCTTTCTTCGTCACCTGACGACTTTACCGCTCTCACTCCATCTCACTTCTTAATTGGACGACCGCTTATATCCGTTTCTCAGCCACAGGTACACTCCATCAACATCACCCGATTGGATCGCTACAGAAGAATTGAGCATCTCCGACAACACTTTTGGAACCGATTCAGTATTGAATATGTTGTCATGTTGCAGCAGAGAAGCAGATGGCATGCGTCCACAGGCGAACTTAAATTAAATCAATTAGTTCTGATCAGAGAGAAAACGCAACCACCACTACGATGGCTAATGGGCCGTATCATCAAGGTGTTTCCTGGTCCTGATGGCATCACAAGGGTGGCAGAGATCAAAACCAAGAAGGGAAACATTACAAGGGCTTTCAATAACATATGTCCTTTACCTATTGAAGACAATGTTTCAACCCGGGCAGGATGTTCGGAAACCTCTAGAACCCAATGATGACGTCGACGGAGGCGGCACGGCGACGGCGTCAGCGGGGGCACGGTGCGGCGCGGGGAGCTCACCTATATAAGACGCAACCACGGTCCGGAGCGACCCCACTCGATCAGCTTTGAGCACTGTACGCGTCGCGCACCGAGACCGCCGCCGACGTCAACAGACTGGCAGAGGAGCTCACCGCCTGCATTCAACGCGCGCTAGATGAAGCGACGACAACCCCACCGACGCAACCGGGGGGGGGGGGACTTACGTACAAGCCCCTCCCACATAACATAAAGACCATGATCGCCGAGCGGAGGCGACTACGCAGGCGGTGGCAAGACACCGGTTGTCCCACAACCAAACGCGACCTCAACAGACTGGCGGAGAAGGTCAGGGTCAAGTTGCAGGAACTAAACTCAGCGGGCTGGGAGGAACGAATCGACGCGGCAGAGGGCGACTGGCCGTCGATCCACAAACTCTGCAGATCGCTCACGAACACCCCAGCCCCAGTACGACCATTACGTCACAGCGACGGGGCGCCCAGATATATGGCAGCAGACCGCGCTGAGATCTTTGCTGAGCACTTGGAGCGTCAGTTCCAGCCAAACCCAACCACCGACGCCGACCATGTCGCAGCAGTCGAGAGGCACCTTGGGGAATACTTCGCATCGCCGGTAGCCCACGACGAGATTCCAGTATATTTTTCACCTAACGCAGTCAGACGCGCCATCCTCAGGACGAAGCTGAGGAAGGCCCCAGGCGCGGACGGAATAACGAACACAGCGCTGCGCCACCTGCCCTACAGAACAGTGGCAGCGCTGGCGCGCCTGTTCACCGGAATCCTACGCACCGGGACTTTCCCGGCTGCGTGGAAGGAGGGGCGCGTCATCATGCTGCCCAAACCAAATAAGAACGTCCTGAAACCGGAAAGCTACCGGCCCATCACTCTCCTGTCCTGCATCTCCAAGGTGTTTGAACAACTCCTGCTGCGACACCTACATGAACACGTGAAGCCGCGAGACGAACAGTTTGGGTTTCGCTCGGAACACTCGACGACGCTCCAGCTGTCGAGGGTACTGCACCTGCTCACAGCAGCAGTCAACAAGAAAGAGCGCGCGGTTGCAGTATTCCTCGACATGGAAAAAGCGTTTGACCGTGTATGGCACGCCGGTCTGCTATACAAGCTCTCAACGACAGACACGCCTCGTCGCTTGGTACAAGTGGTCTCCTCCTTCCTCACGGACCGAACATTCAGGGTGGTGGTCGACGGCGCGCTATCAAGCGCGCGTCCCATCGCGGCCGGAGTGCCACAAGGCAGCTGCGTCTCCCCATGGTGCTACTCATGTTACACCGACGACATCCCCAGCACACAGGACACCACGCTCGCGCTGTACGCCGACGACGCCGCGTACATATCTTCATCACTGAACGTGCAGCACGCGGCCATCAAGATGCAGCGCGTGCTAGATCTTCTGCCGGAATGGCTGTCCAAATGGAGGTTGTCGGTGAACGTGGGGAAAACCCAGGCACTGACTGTGGGAGGCCACAAAAGGCCACCACCCCTGAAACTACAGGACACGGACGTCGAGTGGTCGTCGCAGGCTAAATACCTCGGCGTCACCATCGACTCCCACCTTACAATGGTACCGCACGTCCGCACAATCGTCGCAAAAAGCAGGAACGCCCGCTTCCTGCTCCTACCGGTGCTCCGATCCCGCCTCCCGCTGCGTGCCAAGCTGGGCGTGTACAAAACGTACCTCCGTCCGCTGCTCACGTACGCCGCACCAGCTTGGTACGCCCTCACAAGCGCCAAGAACAAGGAATTACTACAAAGACAACAGAACATCGCACTAAGACGAGTCACAGCCGCTCCACGCTTCGTGAGGAACGCAGTTATACAGCGGGACTTGGACATCGAGAGCGTAGAGGACTTCTGCGGCCGCCTCGCGACCAACATGTTCGCGCGCGCCGATGCCTCTGCCCGGCCCCACATCCGTAACATAGCGCCATGGCACACTCGGCCACCTGACGCGGGGCGCCCGCAGCGACGCCTACCACGCGACCTAGTAGCGGACGTGCGTGACAATACCACGCCACCGGACTGACTCCGGAGTGTGTCGCTTTTATATATTTATTTATTACTGCGACACACTCTACAATAAGACTCCACATCCACTACTCACACCTGGTGAAACGTCGTGTTCTAAGTTAATATAGGCACGACGTACACCCCCCACCTCATACCCGCACGACACTTCATGCGATTAAACTCACACGATACATAGCGGCGCGGGCGCACTATGTACTCGTTATCATGGGCGGTGTTACTATAACACAATACCGCTCACACACACATACATGGCCCCTTAGCCCGGAGCGCATCGGCTAGCTTCGATAACGCTGTGGGCGGGGGCCCCTCTCCTGGTAGCCCCAGCCGCCTCCGGCTGGTCATCATCCGCTAGGCTTCACCCGGGGCACCGGGAGTTCCACCTGGCGGTGACAGACCGCCGAGGCGGCGTGAAGATACGGTTTACACCGTGGCGCCCTCTACACACACTTTGCGACACTAAATCACAGGCGAGCGGCAACGCGTGCTCGCCACCGTCTATAGGTCTACAAGGCCAACACAATGATGATGCCCGTATGTTTACGGGCATAGACAGACTCCGCGGGACAAAGGGCGCTGCCCATACCCCGCTGGCCGTGCCCTCATTTAGAGGAGCACAGCGAACTCCAGTGATACGCGTCGCGCGCCATTGCAAATCTTTTATTGTTAATATTTTATAATAAACCAGTATTTTCGATATCTGCGTCGTCATTCATACAGCCCACTCAAAATCTCCTCAACAGAGATAATAATAATATCATTTTATTATCAGGCAACTAAGGCCCATAGATAAAATACACTCGAGAGCAATGAATCCGGGTCACTTAAAGAATCCTAAAAATCTCGGAAACTAAAAATGCTAGGTTAATGCAATAAATTGTATTTAATAGACAATATAATACTCCTTAAATGAAGGTATTAAAACTTCTTAGTTATTGTAAAGTTATATCATAAAAAATCAAATTTGAAAAAGGGCCACTTTCGAAGATGGAACTACGAAATTACAGCATTTGGTTTTGCTTTTGTTTGTAATCTGTCATATATGTGGGTACATAAACCATGTTGATAGTGCTCTATATTCATTATTCAAGCTGAAATTATGTCGCTTACGCCTGAAGAATGCACCAGAATACTTACAATGCTGGAAACCGGCCGGAGTCAGCACGATACAGCCAGGACTGTCGGTGTGTCGCTGTCAACAGTACAAAGAGTTCTCCGACGTTAAGAAGAAACTGGTTCTAACCTACGCAGACCAGGAACGGGCAGAACCAGGTGTACCACAGCACGAGAAGACCGATACTTGGTGAACACCATGCTTCGAAATCGCTTTCTCACAGGAACTGAACTCACAAATCAGTTTCGACGCCTCGGAGGAAGTAACCCAAGTGCATGGACAGTAAGACGTCGGCTTGCTGAATCTAACTTAAAACCCCTTAGACCTGCAAACGGCCCTAAACTGGAGCGTGGGCATCGTATTTCAAGACTAAGATATGCCCAGAGCCACGTAAATTGGAGTATTGAAGATTGGTCAAAAGTTATGTTCTCCGACGAATCAAAATTTATGCTCTACAAGCACGATGGAAGACACAGAGTGTATCTAAGACCAGGGGAAAGATTCAAGCAAGCATGCATCGAAGAAAAAGTAGCCTACGGTGGTGGGTCTGTACTTGTGTGGGCCGGAATTTCTTCTGAAAGTCGCACAGAGCTGGTGATCATAGAAAACGGCTCTTTAACTAGCGTAAGATATGTGGAAGAAATCCTCAATGATCACGTTGGTCCATTTATGGTCAATTTAGGTGAGGATGCTATATTTATGCATGACAATGCCCGACCTCATACAGGTAGGATTGTGAATGACTACCTTCAAGAGATGAACATTACTCGTATGGAGTGGCCAGCGCGCAGCCCGGATATCAACCCGATCGAGCGTGCTTGGGACAAGCTAGGCAGATGCGTAAAACAACGAAACCCTCCCCCAATCACGCTTCGTGAGCTCAAAATTGCTCTCACAGAGGAATGGGAGAATATTCCCCAAAATCGTATAAGGAACTTGGTGTACAGCATGCCAAACCGCGTAAACGCAGTAATGGAAGCACGAGGAGGCAATACGAAGTATTAAAATTCAAGAAAATCGTAATAAAGTTCAAAAATTTCATGTTTCCTATTTTTGTTTTAAGGAGAGATCAGCAGTTTTTTTTTTTATGTAATTTTGTGTTAATAAAATGTATGGTGACTCATTTTTTTTTTACTTTCATTTAAGGAGTATTACATAGTCTATTAAATACAATTTATTGCATTAACCTATCATTTTTAGTTTCCGAGATTTTTAACATTCTTTAAGTGACCCGGATTCATTGCTCTCGAGTGTACACCAATAACAAAACAACAAAAACAATAAACTAATACATATTCTAACTTATAAAAACAAAATTAAATACGTAACGTGGTCGGCGTCGTGTTTCGCTGCGTGGTGTCGCGTAACCGTCCACGGAAACGTCGATACACGACACCCATCGGCCAAAAGTCCTCCTTCATGCAGGTCTGTAGATGGTCAGACGGAACTCGTACCACAAATGATTTAAAGTTAATGTTGTGGCGCGATTCCAACCTTTCGACCCGCAGAATGAAGTTGATCTTCACTTTCAAATACTGCACCACTTCCTCAGTTGTAGTGGAGTGATGCAGACGCGAAATGTACAGCTGCGTCGTAGGCACAGCAGGACGCAGCAGCATGTTGGGTCCACTCGGTGCGGTACCGCACAGGTTGCGAGAACAGGGCTTCTTCTTCCTCCTCCTTTCCACTTTCGTGAAGCCCTCCTCATCAACTTGGCTAGTTCTTGGCACGGAGCTACGGACCGCAGCCAGGGCAGGTTGAGCCAATTTTTCCCCTTTTCTGGTTTGTCGCTTAGGCTGCGACGCAACAGATCTTCCGCTAGTGACAAAAGCAGCGTAGGCACGTTTAGGGGTCGACGTACCTACGCGTGACGTTTCCGCAGCCGGTGTTGTGGTGCGGGCGACGACGGCGGCGGGTGGCGCTTGCTCAGCGTTATCGGCGGCTGGTGACGCCACACTTGTGTTCGGCGATTCAAAACTGCCGATGGCTGCATTTTGCGCCCCTCGACGCGTGTTCACCTTTGAGGCCTCAGGTGACCCAATTTCCGAACCCACGTTGCGCAATAGAGGTATTTCCGCACGTAGCTCGGATTTGGTTTTTTCCGACACCTCCATTCTTGACTGCATCTTGGTCATCTCCGCTTTCAAAGAAGTGATGTCCTTTAGCAGCCGAGTAACGTCGACGTGATCGAAAGTGACGGGAGGCAGTTTACTTAGCTGCTTCGCCACGAAATCTGGCACGTCGTCCGGGTCAGTCTTCTTCAGCATATCAATAATGTCCTGAAGGCTCTTCTCGGTTCCATCTCTGCGCCGAGAGGGCATCTGGTCCAGTTTTCCAAGGGACTGGAACAGCAAGAGTTTTCCGCTGCTGATGTCATCCTCCTTGAAATTGGATCGGCATATCTGCAGGATGCTCACCTCATCCATGTAATCGATGGCATGGACTAGGAATGCCAGCAATTCATTTACTATAAGTTGTTTGGAATAGTTATACGGGCAGCGGCTATGGCCGCGCAACACGCGAAAGATATCCCAATCCCAATCCTATATCCCAATCTGTATTGGGATATGCCTTGGCTCTCCAGTGAGCAAGAAATACCAAAAGGGTTCAGAAGAATTACCAGGGGAGCAAGGCTATTATAGACAGAGCGGTGGATTTAGAAATGGGGAAGAGATTGCTGTCCTCCAAGACACATCGGGCTATACCTCCTATCTCTGCAGAGGACAAGGAGTGGTTGACGAACCTGGGATGCAATACAGATCCGGAATTCATGGCTACTGCGCTAAAGACAGATCCCAAGAAAAGTGGACATGTAAATTCCCTACAAGCGTCGAATGACGAAAGTGATGACGACGGTAAGAATGTTCTAGTGTGTAACATACGTAGTTACCGCGGCGAGCCTATGACGCTGTCTGTCGACGTGAACGGCCAATTGATATCTTTCGAAGTAGACAGTGGGTCTTGTGCTATTGCTATCCCACTGAATATTTACCAGAAATATTTTAGCAATATGTCATTAGAGCATCCAAAGTCGGTGCTAAAAGCATACTCGGGTGAAAAATTAAACGTAGTGGGAGTAATGAAGGTTCCGATTACGTATGCGGGTGAATAAAAGAATATCGAAATATATGTCATTAGAGGGGCCGGGCCAGCATTGTTAGGTAGAAATTTTTTATCGTTATATAAATTACAGTTATCTAAAGTTAATCATTGTCAAGAGTTGGCAGAACTTGACTACTATCAAAACAGCTATCCAAAGCTGTTTTCCAATACATTAGGTATATTTAACAAGTATAAAATAAAACTAACCTTAAAACCGGACAGTAAACCGAGTTTCTTTCGGGCTAGAACCGTACCGTTTTCCCTAAAAAGTAAGGTGGAAAAGGAATTGAATAGACTAGTGGAAACTGGTGTATTAATCCCGGTCGAACATTCCGAATTTGCGAGCCCAATAGTACCAATACTGAAAAAAACGGTGAGATTCGTTTGTGTGCTGATTTTTCCGTGTCATTAAATAAATGCTTACACATAGATAAATATCCATTGCCAAGAACAGAAGAACTATTTTCTAAATTACACGGGGGCAAACAATTCTCGCAGTTAGATTTAAGTAATGCGTATTTACAACTTATGTTAGATGAGGATTCACAAATTTACACCACAATAAATACGCACAAGGGCTTATTTAAGTTTACGCGGTTGGTTAGCAAATGCTCCGGCTATTTTCCAAAAAACCATGGAAAATTTACTCAACGGTATTGAGTGGGTACTTTGTCTATTGGATGACGTCCTTATAACGGGAAGTACAAAAACAGAACATACGAATCGGTTACAACAAGTTTTCCACCGTTTACAAGAAGCTGGGTTGGTTCTAAATAAAACCAAATGTAAATTGTTTCAAGATTCGGTGACATATTTAGGATTTGTTATTGATAATAAAGGGATACACACATCACTGGATAAAGTAACAGCAATGACTAACACCAAAGCCCCAAGTAATGTGCAGGAACTAAAATCATTTTTAGGGTTTGTTAATTATTACAGAATGTTTATTGCGAATGCGTCGTCTATACTTAGTCCGTTAAACGATTTACTAAAAAAAGATGTTGACTGGTCATGGTCAGACATTCATAAAGCTGCTTTCAATCAAATTAAGATGGAGCTGACAACAGCTCAAACACTAGCACATTTTGATCCTTCATTAAAATTGGTTTTGACAGTGGATGCATCACCAACAGGGCTAGGGGCAGTTTTGGCACAAATAGAAGCTAATGGGGTAGAACGACCCATCGCATATGCGTCAAGGTATGATTCCGAACCACGCTGCACGCAGCAGTGCTGCCGCGACACTATTGGTCCCCATACAATTTCTATAAGTTTATATGAGATTACATTCCGAGCTAGGCAGCAATGTCGCGGCAGCAATGTAGCGGCAGCACTGCTGCGCATCAGTGTCGCCCTACCGCCGCGACAGACCAGTAGTGACGCGTCTGCCGCCGCAGCAAGTGTACCTACGTGAATGTGACGTAAATTGACAACAATAGGATGAATTTCTCTGATTCAGAAGAGGAACAGTTAATTAACTATGTGACTTTATATCCAGCCCTTTACGATAGCAGTCATACTAATTATCGTAATAATTTAATAAAAGAAAACATATGGAAGGATATATCGAAGAAAATCAATAAAACAAGTGAGTTGATGTTCTTATTAACTTTATTTTCATTTCATGGTTACATACCTACTACTTGGTTACAGAATTTTTTTTCTAACTTTTGTTTATTAAATTACTAAAATAAGTTTATGAATATCTTTTTAGAAAAGAATAACCGTAACACAGAAAAAAGAAAAACAAAAAATACTGTTCAAATGATAAGCTCCTGCTTTTGTGGAGATCGGTTAAAAATGTATTTTGCTTGAAATATACTATATTCGACTAATTGCTGCTTCTTGCCATGACACTGAACCGTTCTCAGTAACGAAAAAATCTTTTAGTTTGTCTCTGACTTCGAATCCATTGCTATTCGAAAACCCACCCGAAGCCACTAAATCTATCATGTTTTGGTCAGGGAGATTGTCACTATTTGTTTGATAATGTGGAATGCTATTTTCTTCGAGGTAACCATCTCGAAGTAAATTGTGCAAACAACAAGCTGTTAGTATAAGGTCGTCAACCACCTCTGTCGATATACCGATAGGCGAATAGAAAACTCTGAAAACTTGACTTAAAAGACCAAAAGCATTTTCTGTCACTCTCCGAGCTCGACATAATCTGTAGTTATAAATTTCTTTGTCTCTAGACAATCTCGCTGTTCTTCTTGGGTATGGCTTCATCATAAAGCTACTAAGAGAAAACGCCTCGTCTCCAATTAAAAAGTGGGGTAGAGTTACATTTGTTCCAGGCAAATTCTTAGGTGGAGGAATATGAAATCTCTCGTTTGCTATATCATTGCCCATTCTTGACTTTTGAAAAATGCCATTGTCAGATTCTTTGCCGTAAGCTCCTACATCAATGGCTATAAATTTGTAATTTGCATCCACAATAGCTAACAAGACAACTGAAAAGTAGTCTTTATAATTAAAAAAGAGGGATCCACTATTTTTTGGAGCTTTGATACGCACATGTTTGCCATCTATTCCACCAACGCAATTCGGTATATTCCATTTATGCCAAAAACATGTTTCAACGACTGTAAAGTCGTTTTCCTCCAGAGGCTTCATTAGGAGAGGGACTAATTCTTGCCTTAAAACTTTCAATACACGTTTCACGATACGTGATATATAGCTCTCAGATATACGGTATGAATAAGATAAGGATCTGAAACTTTCACCGGTAGCCATGAACCTGTAAAAGTCATAATACTATTTTGATATATATAAAATAATAATAATAATGATTTAACAAAGTGAGAGACATGATGAAATCCTTTACTCATTTTGTTTAGGTATTTAACTAAACTTTAATGTCTATGTGTTTCTTTATTCTTTTTAATTTTAAAAACTCAGTAAATAAAATGCAGCTAAAACCAATCTAAATAGGTACAACAATAGTTTAGGCAGGAAATGTGTTTTTCTTAAAAAGTTACATCATTGTTTACCTTTATTTAAATATCTAAACAATACTAGTATAGTTTGATGTAGTTATGTATTTAAGTTCGTAGAATACACCAAACTCATCCAGAAAAACATACCTCACTCAAGTTCTTGGTTTTAGGTGATGACTGCAAGAAAAAATGGAAAATGATACGCGATTCCTATACAAGATATAAAAAAAAAAATAAGGCGGGTACTGGGTCAGCCGCAGCAAAAAACGCAAAAGACAAAAGGTACCAACAGTTGTCGTTCCTAGACAATATTCCCGAACACAGATCGGGGGGTACGAATATAATAGCCTCACCTCCGAATGTCACTGATAATGAGGATAGTATTGATTTAGATCACCTAGAAAGAGCATCACAAAATGAACATACCGAGGAAACGGAAACATCACTGGTTCTAAATGAGACTCCAATAAAAGTAAAACGCTTTAAACAAAGCGACGATAATATAATAAACATTTGGAAAGAAAGAAATGAAAAAAGGCAAGATTTGATTAAGACGATTGTCCAACGCAAGGATGATGACGTACAACTTTTCTGCAATTATATTGGTAACGTTTTACGAAGTTTACCGCCTTTACAAAAGGCTGAAGCGAAAAGGCATATTAGCTCTGTTGTATCAGATTATGAAATCTTGGCAGCAAGAATTGCGACCGGAACGGAGAGATCAGATACGTTGAGTTCCTCGTATTACATAACTTCATCAGAAGGGTCTGGGTCTTCAACGAATGTATCTCCAGGCCCTACAGATACGCATCATCTATCAGTACTTGGCCAAAGCCCTGTTCAAGATATTACGGGCCCATATTCTCCTATTACATAGGACATGTATCATCACCAGAACCTACAGATTTACGTACAACTAATCAAGACACCAATGATAGTCTGCAAGACTTTTTTAATTTATAAACTTAACTCACCTTAATGTTAAGAATAATTTTTCTTCAGCGTTGATAACTTCCTTGCGAGAAACTTTTGCTTCAATTTCGTCAGCAATTAAACTATGAATAAAACTGAACTGTTTTTTATTTAAACGACAGTACTCTCTGAATTTTACGTCATCACTTATCAAATGGTTTTTAATCAGCGTCTTGTAACATCCTTCCCATTGTCTGCTTTTATAAAACGAATCTGTTGCTTTTCTTTTACTATTGGTATAAAGCAACAATAAATCATCGTCATCTTCTTCCTCTTCCAAAAGTAATAATAAAAGTTGGTCATCAATCGACATCTTGTCAACTCAAAGTAAACTAACGAATACACAACAACGCATCACCGTGAACAGAGCGACACTGCCGCCTTGGTCGGAATCAGCGCGGCAGGCAGCACTGTTGGGCAGCACCTTAGTGGCAGCACTGCGGCAACAGCACTGTTGCTTGTTGCCGAGTTCGGAATCAAACCTTCACGGTCCCTCAGCAGTGCTGAAAAAAATTATAGTCAAATCAAAAGGGAGGCAACAGCAATAGTTTTCGGCATTCGTCGATTCCACCAATATTTATACGGTGTTGCAAATCCATTTATATTGCGCACCGATCACAAGCCGCTTATGTTTATATTTCATCCCGACAAAGGCATACCCGAAGTGTCCGCTAACCGGTTACAGCGATACGCTTTGTTTTTGTCAAGCTATAACTATGAGATACAGTACATACCCAGCGCTAATAATTGTGCCGACTATTTCAGTCGGGCTGTCATCAAAGGTGCGCGTAGTGTGCGGCCGATCACTGATAACAGTGACACCGGTTCATTCTCAGAAATAGGTTACGTAGGTGTCAGTACCGATGACTCATTTGTTTACAATAATAAGTTAGGCGACATGGCCACCTACATTCATTTTGTTGCCGACGGGCAATTACCTATATCTTTAGATGAAGTTCGTTTAGAGACAAGTAAGGATAGCATGTTACAGCAGGTTTTACATTATGTACAAAAAGGTTGGCCTAAAATTAAATCAGATGACACTAATTTATTGCCATTCTATAAATGTCGATATGATTTAACTAGGGAAGGTGACTGTCTGATTAGGGGACACAAATTGATAATACCAAAGTCATTGCGGAACAAAATTTTAGAAGAACTACATAGACCACATTTAGGTATTTTAAAAACAAAGATTGAGGCAAGATCTAGGTTCTGGTGGCCTCAGATAGATAAGGATATAGAAAATAAGGTAGCTAACTGCGGATAGGGTTGCCAGGTGTTAGGATAAAGCAGGACATACGTCGGATTTTTGATTGCTTGTCCGGCCAAAATAAGCGGCATCCGGCCTGTTAGGATTTAGGTAGGATTTTTCAATTTCGAAATTCGCGCGCGGATCGAGATCGAATCACGCCGAACGAGTATCGGGCGACCGGCGGCCGCGCGCTCGGCTAGCCGAGTTGACCCGAGAACAGCCGACCGCTGCACAGTGGTCTGGAAATCGAGCTCCATACTCATAGAAACTTTTTGTAAAGAATTAAAAAAATAAAAATTGTAATGGCTCTGGTATACCTCCCTTTACATCATATTAACGTATGGATGGTACAAGTCACAATACGCGTGAGAAAAAAAATATTTACGATTTTTTTGTATGGGAGAAAACACTAAAAGTACGTTTTTTCGAAACTTAATGGAACTGTTAGGCTGGTGCTTACACGAGCTATAGTCCTATACACGGCGATCAAGATGACATACAACTTATGTACCTTTAGGCGCAGCTTCGCGCGTAGCAAATTTTTTAAGTTTTGAATTTTCGTAATGTGATTTTTCAAATGTTTGCCATGGTTAAATGACGTTGACGATCGATTTACTTATAATATAATTAGATTTAGCCTGCTAATGACCTTAATGATGACAATAATTTAAAAAAGACGTTGATTTTAAAGATTTCATTCCTACTATTCCTAGAACCTCATTCGTTAATCACCGTGGTTAAGGATAAGATATTATTAGATACTAATGACATGAGCATTAACTAGCTCTAGCACGGCCAAATGGGCCCTAATCACAATACCATTTTATTGTCCGTAATATTGGATATTGGTAACTAATTAGAGAATAGCGAACGATAATAAGGGTAGTTGCATAAAAACAGGACAATTGACTCTAATTTTATCAGTAGCTCTCAGGAGTCTTTGGTCAACTCATCCCGCTCAATCCCATCCCGCGGGATGAGTTGTCCTAGTGGAATTTTTGAATCGGACAACTCATCCCGCTGATATATTTTACGTCTTGTACGGACATGAAGAAAAGTGCTTTAAAACTAAATTCAATGATTTCCTGGTGCATATTTTATGTGTAATACAACAACGCAACCACAAACGTACAAATTGCATTTAATCTATTGCTTGAGTAAAGGACAGTTCAAGGTCAACTCATCGGGAAATGCGAATACGACTACCTGCTTCCAGCCAATCACAGACAAGAAACTTATCACAATAGGAAGGGTTGAGTGCATCTTTCTATTTTTTCGTACTTAGTTGTGTTAAAGTGATTGAATGTGTGTGAATGTGTGATTTTTTTGTGAACAGTTAAATACATATTTATCAATATCAAGTTATAAGTGCTTTCAATTCGTTCCTTGGGCGAGTAAATTTAATAATTGTTTTTACTAAAGTAGGTTTTTTTTTAATTTTTGTTATACGCATATAAAAGCATACGACCATGGCTATCCTCTAAACATCACATTAAAATATATTACTTGTTGGTAAGTTGTTTATTTAATAGACGTTAAATATTGAATAGTTTGTACATAACTATTTCAGATGAGAATGCTTGTTTCAAACTTTTGAGAGCGTGATTTTTCAGTAGTCGGGTTTTAGCTATTGAATTTATTTTTTATTAGCTTTTTTTTGTCCCGCAGAATCAAAAATACAAATTTTGAACTGAATATCTTAAAGCATTCTCTCCCAATAAATTATTTAAGTACTTAATTTTATACGTAGTACTTAATAATCTTTAATGCTTATTATTTTTCCCCTTAGAATCAACCATCAAAATGTATGAAGATAGCCCTTCAACTTCACGTGGCAATCTATCTCTAAATATAAGTACTACTCAAAGAGGTTCCAAAAAGTTAACAAGACATGGCTATGAATACGTTATTAAAAGACAAAATAATGACAAATCAATCTTGTGGCGGTGTGCGAAAATGAAAACATGCTCTGCGACGATAAAAACTAACTCTGATTTTAATGTGATAATGAATGAAACGAGTCATAGTCATGAACCCTTAAATACAACAGAAGTTGAGATAAAAATGCAAATGGAGAAGTGCTCAAAGGCTGTACAGGAGAATTTGTCTGATCCGATCTCAAAAATATTTGAAGAAAATATGGCTTCTCTGGAAGATCGTGGTTTAGATCTAATAAAGAAGTTGCCAGCTCTAAATAGTGTACAAAAAATGCTGTATAGAAAAAGAAATAAATCAATAGGAGCAAGAAAATTAACTTTTGCAAAAGCTAAAGATGTTGAAGTGCCGAAAAAATTTGAAAAGATATTATTTGCTGATTACGCACATGGGAAAACGCGTATTCTGATATTTGCTGATAATGAATTGAAAAAATACATGGCAACTTGTAAGAAATTTTACATGGATGGTACATTCAAAGTTTGTCCAAAGCCATTCTATCAATTGTACACTATTCACGCTGAGCTTGGAAGCAGTCAAGAATATCTTAATGTCATTCCAGTAATATACGCTCTGTTACCTGATAAGAAAATGTCCACGTACGAGCTGTTATTTCAAATAATAAAAAGTCAAATAACTGAGTGGGACCCCAATGACATTACAGTTGATTTTGAAGTTCCAGCTATATTGGCAATTCGAAGCAACTTCCCGGGTGTGAAAATAACGGGCTGCTATTTCCACTTCAATCGCAGTCTCTGGCGTAAAGCTAAGGCGCTAGGTGTATGCAAAACACAATTAGGCAAAATTCATGTAAAACTCTGTGCTGCTTTGTCTCATCTCCCATCCGAGTTAGTTAATGAAGGATGGCTCTACGTGATGGAGGAAGCTCCAAACAGCAACTGTGTCACACAATTTAATGACTACTTCGTGAAAACTTGGCTCGAAAATTCGGTTCTCGCAGACACTTGGTGTACATTCCGGCAAATGAATAAGACAAATAATGTTGTAGAAATATGGAACGGGCACATCAAAAAATATATTAAATCAAAACCGAATATTGCTCAATTTTCGGAGGGCTTAATCAAAGATATACATTTCTTCGCCTCCATTATAAGAAAATCTACAGGCGGCTTCAAAATTTCGACGAGATTGCCTGAAACTATAGAGAACAAGAAAAAAATTGACTATGCCATAAACCAACTAATCACCGGTCAAATCACAGTAGGACATTGTTTAGAAAAACTAAGAAGTTGACTATGTTTAAATGACGTCGTAAATTTTGTATCTATAATTTTATTTTATATAGGTATGTCAAATATTTAATCTTGTTGATTTTAATGATTATTTATTCAGATTTTAATTGTAAGCTTTTTTTTATATTCGTGCATTTTTATTTGGGACTTATAATCATAGAGTATAATTTTAACTAGTTTTAAGTAAATCTTAAGAATCCAAATAGTTGTTAATAATTGTTAATTTTTTAGTTTTATTTCAAATTTTAAGACTATTTACATTTTTTAATACGTGATTTTTAATCAAACGACTGTGATTTTAACTAATTTTAAGTAAACCAGTTATAATCTAAAAACTAGTTGTTAATTATTTAGTTTGATTGATAAATGTTATAGATTTGATTGTTAAATATTCTTTTTAGAAAATTTAGATTTTTATACGTAACTTTTAATGAAACTATTGAGATTTTGACTAGTTTCTTTATGTTTAATTTATTGATTTTGATAGTTAAAACTGTGATTTCTGATTGTTTAAATACTTTACAGTGTAATAATATTAATCAAGGGCAATTTTAATAGTTATTGTTTTTTTTTAATTTCTATAAATGAAACTACTATGATTTTTGATTATATCAGCTTAACCAAGCTATGGGTGTTTAATTTTTTCCCCAAACACTTGTTCATGAATGTACAAATATTTCAAATAATACAATACATTTTACCTTTTCTTTAAAGCGGTATGAGTTGACCAAAGAAAAATAATAAAAATATTAATGCGGACAACTTATCCCGCGGGATAAGTTTTAAGCGGGATGAGTTGACCAAAACCTCGCTCTCAGTACTTGTGCGCGCTAACTTATTACCTTATATTTATTATTGTGTTGTGATGGAAGGTTTCTGTACCAATTTGGACATGGTTCATGGTTGTGGCAAACAACAGTAGTTTTTCAGAGCCCAATGTTTTATTTGAAGCTTTGGAGAATTCTGTTGAATTGTCGGAAAATGAAAAGAAGGAATTGAAACAATTCTGTCAGAGTCATGTGAGTTACTTAAGGAAGAAATGGATCTCATGTAATTGCACGAGACGTACATATATAAAAAAGTATAAGACCTGGCTTCAAGAGAACATCAAATGGCCCGAGGTCTTGAGAGAAAAAATGACTACTTCTGTGGTGTCGTCGCTAGAGCAGCAACCATGTTCCAGTTCTGACTTTGGTGTAAGTGAGGGTACATCAACATCCTACACACCGAAGACGTGCAGTGTTGGAACATCAACATCAGTTGTGTCGTCGAGAAAACCATTCGTGGAGATAGGCCCTTTACAGAAGAGAAGGAGAGTGGAGAGGTCCTAACTCATAGCACTGAAAGCCTTGCTCATGCAACTGGTTTAAAAGCAGAAAACAAGAATGTAGCAGATATCATTAAACTGGTATCGGAGCATCCCGAAGAGGCTACAAAGATAAAGAAATTGTTAAATACAAACAAAACTGTGCCTATATATTCTGCTGACAAAGCTTTAGGTATTTTTACCTCATTGAAGCTTTCGAAGTGGCAGTATATAATATTAAGATTTTGTGCAAAAGAAGAAGGAATACCACTGTATCCTTCTTATACTGCTATCCTTAAGGCGAAAAAGGACTTCTACCCCCCAAAAGATACCAAAGACATCACGGAAAGAGAGGTAAAAGTAAAGCTCCAAGCAATTTTGGACAAAACTGTGGCTAGGCTTGGAAAATCCTTACGTGTGGAATCTTCACTGAATGACAAAGAGTTGACACTTCTATGCAAGTGGGGCTTTGATGGTGCTTGGTCCTGTTTTTTTGCAACTACCCTTATTATCGTTCGCTATTCTCTAATTAGTTACCAATATTACAGACAATAAAATTGTATTGTGATTAGGGCCCATTTGGCCCTGCTAGAGCTAGTTAATGCTCATGTCATTAGTATCTAATAATATCTTATCCTTAACCACGGTGATTAACGAATGAGATTCTAGGAATGAAATCTTTAAAATCAACGTCTTTTTTTAATTATTGTCATCATTAAGGTCATTAGCAGGCTAAATCTAATTATATTATAAGTAAATCCATCGTCAACGTCATTTAACCATGGCAAACATTTGAAAAATCACATTACGAAAATTCAAAACTTAAAAAATTTGCTACGCGCGACGCGGCGCCTAAAGGTACATAAGTTGTATGTCATCTTGATTGCCGTGTATAGGACTACAGCTCGTGTAAGCACCAGCCTAACAGTTCCATTAAGTTTCGAGAAAACGTACTTTTAGTGTTTTCTCCCATACAAAAAAATCGTAAATATTTTTTTTCTCACGCGTATTGTGACTTGTACCATCCATACGTTAATATGATGTAAAGGGAGGTATACCAGAGCCATTACAATTTTTATTTTTTTAATACTTTACTAAAAGTTTGTATGAGTATGGAGCTCGATTTCCAGACCACTGTGCGCTGTCGCGCCCGCCCGCCCCTGCTTGCTCGGCTCGCCAGTCGCTAGCGAACGCAGTGTGTGGATGCGCATCGCTTTCTCGGATTTTGTATTCAGCGACAATTATTTTGGTGAGTATTTTACTGTACTTTACTTATGTCACTTAATTCAAATGTTACCTTTATGATTATGAGTGAGGTTAGTGTATAAAGGGTGTAAAACACCTCTTCACGAACCGAAAGGGACTTGTTTTACCCATCATGGCGATATTTTTTTTGTTCTACACCATACCTGGGAACCTTCTAGTCACGGAGATATGGGGGGTCAAAGTTACAACTTTTTGACAAGTTTTTTTTTTAATACAGGTTTTTTTGTAAGATTTTAACTATTTTAACTTCCACGACCCCAGTACTATTTAATCCATCCATCAGCACAATGGTTTTAAGAGCGTTACTTTGAGTTCTACCACAAAACATGATTTATAACCTCAAAAAAAAAAGTTGGTTCCCAGCAATATTTTTTACGTAGAGTTACTTAGTTTAATGTACAGAATGCTTGGTTAACGGGTTTGTGATGAGGTGGTTTACACCCTGTATGTGTGATATGAATGATGCTATAAGATACTAATAAAATGGTTGTATTATTTTCAGATCTCAAAATGCCAAAGCGAAAATGTATATTTTCAGAAGAATTAAAACGATCCTACAAAATGTTTAAGCAAGCAGGGGAGCCGTGGGAAGTTAAATGCGAGGTTTGTGATGTAATATTATCAATACAAAGTAGAGGAAAGTTCGATCTGGAAAAACATTTGGGTACCGAAAAGCATCGAAAAAGTATTAGGACCGCTGCTGCGTGTTCGTCCAAAATGGATAATTACGTGATTGTACAATCAGGACCAAGAGATGAAGTGTCGGCAGCTGAGGCTACATTAGTTTTTCATACGGTAAAACATAATCAGTCATTTAATTCACTAGACTGTTCAGTACCACTTCAAAAGTGTCTTTATGCTGATTCAAACATTGCAAAAGAAGTAACCTGTGCAAGAACAAAGGCAGAAGCAATTTTGAAAAATCTCGCGCCATATGTTTTAAAAAGAATATTGGACGAGTTGTCTGAAATAAAATACATAAGCGCCTCTACCGACGCAAGTAATCATGGTGCTATTAAGTTATTCCCGCTGTTAATTCAGTATTTTGATTACATGAAAGACGGAATTCAGGTCTCTCTAATAGATATTCAATCACAACAAAATGAGACATCCGAAACGATATCTAATTACGTCTACGATTCTTTGCGCGACAAAAACCTCACGAACAAACTAGTGGCTTATTCGGCGGATAATGCAGCTACGAATTTTGGTGGCACAGATAGAAATGGACAAAACAATGTTTTCGCTTTACTAAAAACTCTAACAAACAATGAGCATATTGTTGGAATCGGTTGCGTTGCACATATTTTTAATAATTCAGTGCACAGGGCTATAGATTCGTTGCCATTGTGCTTCGAAAGCATTGTAATGCAGCTTCACAACCATTTTGCGACTTTCACAGTGCGTACTGAAGAACTGAAAAGGATTAGCTCTGAATTAGACGTTCATTTTCAAAAAATGCTTTATCATTCAAAGACGCGCTGGCTGAGTTTGTCCCCAGCGATAGAAAGGATTTTACAGATGTATGACCCGCTTAAGTCATATTTCCAGAAAAATGAAAATAATGCATCCAGAACATTAAGAGATTTTTTTGACAATGATCTAAACGAAGGTTATTTTTGGGCTGTTCATTCTTTCATGGCCATTTATCAAAACTACATCAAAAGTACAGAGAAGGCTGATGTTTCTGTAAATGAGGTATTGGATAACTGTTCTGAGATAATGAACAGCATAAATGCAAGAATAGAACAAGATTTTTGTCCACTAAAAGTGCAATCTATTTTGCGTAAATTTAATGACAACGACAAGAATTCTGAAAAAGTGACTGCTTTCAGAGAAAATATTAAAAGCATGTACACAATCGCAGTAGAATATTTACAGTCATGGACTGAAAACTTATACAAAGAGACAAAACATTTTTCATGGATGTCTTTAAAAGATGTTCCTGAATGGAACCAAGTTTCTAATACTATAAGTATTTTATCCCAAAACAACGTCAAAATCGATGACAGTAAATGTTTTGATCAACTGCAAAACCTGAAAAGCTTTTTAAATAATAATAAAGAGAATGATGAATTCAAGAAAAAGTTAGCCCACAAAAAATGGGTAACATAATATTAAATCAATGAATTCTGAAGAGCTTTTCAGAATTTTTGACATTATGTCAATTTTATTTTTCGATTCCTGGCCACAACGCAAATGTTGAGAGAGTGTTCTCTTGGATTGGCCAGCAGTGGACCAAACAAAGAAACAAGCTATACGTTGACACAATTTCCAAAATTTTAATTGTAGAGTATAATTTAAAACACATGTCATGCAAAGATTTTCATAACAACATATTAAAAGAAAAAGAAGTTTTAAAGCAAATTTCCGCTAACGAAAAATATTAGGTTATTAGTTGTTGTCATACTTGTCATACAAGCTTTTAAAGTTTAAAAGTTTAGTTTTGTTTAAATAAAGGAGAAGTTATGTTTTGTTTTGTTTAAATAAAGGAGAAGATATATGTTTTGTTTCGCTTACGTTACGTTGATTTATTTTTGTTGTTATGTTTAATTTTGATAATGTTAAGTAAGAAAATAATTTTTGTTTTGTTATAATATAACGACTGATGATTAAGAGAGTTAGAGACTGATTTATAATAAAGAAATATTAGCTTGATTTTGCTTTTGTTTTATTAAAATGCAATCAGAAAATCCCGGATTTCCATTTTTTTTAAGTAACACAAAAAATGTGAGGCGTCCGGATTTTTCGACCGAATGTTAGGACAAAAAAAAATAGTTTTACACTTTTTATAAAAAAATGGACAAAAAAAACTAGATGTCCGGATTTTTTACCCAAATGTCAGGACAAACTCACAGGTCTGTCCGGCTTTTGCGTCTGAGGACCTGGCAACCGATTTTTTTGGTCCTTGGCAAGGAGAAATGTATTTAATCATTATCAATGCATTCACAAAATGGGTAGAATGTTTTTCCCTTAGCAGTGATTACTCGACAGCTGCAGTAATAGTGAAACTGCAAGAAACAATGGCTAGGTTTGGAACAATTCATACGATTGTCACTGACAGCGGAACCTCGTTTACTAGCAAAACATTTAAAGATTTCTGCCACCTCAATGGAATAAAACATATTACTTCGCCAACTTATTCGCCATCTAGTAATGGGCAAGCAGAAATTTATGTTAAGATAATTAAAAAGTTCTTAAAAGGGTTAGTAGCACAGGGCACCCCCAAAAACAAAATTAAAGCACACCTTTCAGAATTTTTATTCAGATATAGAAACTCAAAACATACGACGACGGACAGCTCTCCGGCCGAACTAATGCTCGGGCGTAAATTGCGTTGCAGGTTTGATTTATTAGACACCTCAGTGGTGGCGGCGGCGCCCGCGCTTGAGGTGTCACCGTCGTCCTCATTATCGCCACAAGACTTGAAAGAAAAAGTGCGCAAAAAGCAAATCATACAAGCCACAAACTATAAAGGCAGGAGAAAAATTAAATTCCATATCAATGATGCAGTATGGGTAAAAGGAAGTAATAATAAATGGGTACGGGGTACAGTTCATAAAACAATTGGTAAAAGTTTATACGACGTGTATATACCAGAGAAAAACGTAATTATTAAAAAGCATAAAAACCAATTATATAAATTAAAATCTCACGAGGCACCGCAGCAGGACAACGACATGGATTGGGCTCTCCCGGACTCCAAGATCGACGGAGAACACTTTTACCACAAGGTGGTCGCGTATAAGGCCAGCAAAGCCACAACTCACAGGGAGAAGAGGAAGAGTGGAGCGAGGCAAGCTCAGAGCTTAAAGAAGCGATAAGAGCGCCAGCGGCTGAAACAGAAGCTGAGCTAACAGCTGAGCCAAGAGCGGCACCAACAGCTGAGCTAGGAGCTAGGGCAGCTGATCCTAAGCCGGATCACCGAACGGATACGGAAGCTCGTCCTAAATTAAGGAATATTACTAGAGCCGATTACCGTAAATTCTTCTAGTTATGTACTATTGTTATTCTTATTATTCTTTTAGTTATATACTGTTGTAATCAAGAAATAAGGGTGGAGGGATGTTAGGTTAGTGACTAGTAGTAGCTATAGATATAGAAGTGTGACCTGCGTGTCATGCGCGTACGCCTCCGACGCGACGCTCAGTGCAAATAAAGGACTTGTTACCGAAGGCCGTGTCTTATATAACATCAGGTAACTCTTGTTTGCGACTTGTTGGTTTGAGGCCGAAGAGACCACGCTCTATAAAATTTATTATTTTCAGTTGTTTCTGTTTTTGCATTTTTACGGATGATTCACTATTCTAACAACGTTTCATAACATTCTGTTAAATTTACTTAGCGTTTTTAAATTCGCTAATTTTTTATGTAATATTATTCAATAATTAAGTTTCTACTATTTTGGTTCTATTATTTAAACTAGTTTATAAATCTGAATATAAAAAAAAATCCGATGAATGCCATTTTTACCCTTTCCACTATTGCTGTCTTTCAATTTCTATTCCTGTATTTTATTCTAATTTTAATTATAACAAAATAATATAGGGAATATATACTCAGTATATATTTTTATAATAATTTTTCTGTTTTTTGCTTGACAGTATTTTGCAATCGTGACACAACCTAGCGTTTCCACTAAGATTGACTCTTGGTCTGGTTCAACTCCAGTCACTTTCGCATGAAGGTGGCTCCAGTTTCCGATCTCCGTAAAGCCAATCCTAGTGGTTCGCTCTATACAGCTGCACTCCAGTTGCATCGAAATTTGAATCAATGTGTACGTGTAAGTGGGCCCACCGAGAACTTTAGCAACTTTATGCTACGGTTGCTCGCGCGAATGCGCCCCACTTCCTATGTATCGGGCAATCGTTACTGAATGCATTGTGCTGCTGCTCCAAAAGCTTGGCTCTGGTGCAGTTAATGCACGCCGCTGCTTCTCCGGTCTGTTTGACTGGGCAGTCCAACCTAAGGTGTGGACCGCCGCAGTGGCTACAGAGATCGGCTGCTCCGTACACAGACTTTTGCCGTGTCCGTATGCCAGACAGCGGGTACACTGCATCAGAGGCGTCTGGTCTTCGACGCGCACTCTCTGGAGGTCAATCCGAAGTTTGCCCCCTTCGAGTGCCCTCTTCCAGATAGCCGGGGTAACACTCAGCACAATGCTATTCGTACGCGGGTTTCGACACTTCTTTCCGAATTTGACGGACATTTTGAGGTCCCCGTCATCGAGGCCTTCAAAGATCTCCCGGTTCTGGTTCCTAAGGGCTCTCAGTACCTCCTCGTCACTATGCACTAACAGCACGTTCCTTAGAACCAGAAGCGGGTCCCGATTCTTCACCGCCTCGACGACGAGGTTCTCTCCGGCCGATTCAAGTCGCTTTTTTAACTTTTCTCTCTCCTCCTTCGTTGCGCAGCCCATGATGACCTTTTGGTCCTTAGCCTTTCGGACCCTCTCAACTCGCACCCAGCCCTCATTCGCATCCACTGCTTTTCGCACTCTTTCGAGAACTTCTGCCCCCGTATCCATCTCGTGTGTGGAAGAGACCACCACGGAGTGCAGCGTCGTTCGCTCCGGGGCCTGTGCCCCATTTTGGGTTTTGATGACGGCCGCTACACTCGCGTAAGTGGTCTCCCCCGCACTTTCCCTGCTTTCCAGACTGTCTTGGAGCTTTTCCACCCTCTCGGTGTTCTGTTTTACAATCGAGATGTGCTCCTTGAGGGTGGTAATGAGCTCTACATTGCGGGGTTTGTGTCTAGTTCGTCAATCAAACATTTAAAATGTGAGACATGCATTAGAGCTTTAGTTTGCTTACATCAGGATCAAAGTAGGTAAATAGCTTACAGAGACAAAGGTAGCTTGATGTATACTTCACCAGATGTTATTAAAATTTGTCGTCGTTCTGCAATTACTATTAAAGCATACCTCGAAAAAATTGCCAAAAATCGTCCTGGTCAATAAAACCTTAAGAGCCGGCAGTACGCCATTGAACTTAGTCATGTGGTCGTGGCTAAGTCAAAGTCTCCCGCGCGCGCCTCTTACCCCTAACAATACTCACGTGCAACACGAACTATAATATTGCATCAAAGCGCCTGGCGCCGCCCGGCCTCCGCCGCATGCTATCTACCTATCGCTTCCAGTAACTATATCTAATACAGAGATGTAAAACATTAAGACCGCAAGCAAGGAAAAATATAATTATGTATAATTTATATTTTTTCTGTATTAACATTAATTTTTAAATGCGCGCCTCAAAGAGCTCTCAGCAATCTGACGGAGGCCCCATAGAGGACCAAACGCCTGCTAGGGTCGTGGGACTGTCTTATCAGATAACCGTGACCCTAGAACCTAAAGGGCTATTGATGAACTCATTGGATGATTTTAACACGAAAAAAAAGGTAAATGGTTGAAAATCGATTACTTAAAGAAATTAAAAAAAAAAAATCAGTTACTGATTCTGAACAAAACTAGGTTTCACAGACCTACACTAAAAATAAAAATAATGTTGTACATTTCTACACAAAATTTTATGAAAATATAATTGACAAAATGTTTAACAACCATGTTCGTTACTTTCATACTTTTTGTTTGCATATTTTTACGTATAATACCGAAATATCAACCATAGATGATTTATAAATTAATAGTGCTCTTCAAAACATTTTTGTGTGACAATGGCGGATAGGCGGTGGCTAGCGGCTTCTATGAAGGCAACAATACGAATACAAAAATATAACGTTCCTACAGTCGAAATAGTTTTTTTTTAGTTGCGAGGTACTATTTTCTATGAAAATATTGGACCTAAATAAGACCTTATTTTATTAAGTTAACCGTGTAATTCGACTGTGCATCGGATTCTCAGAATAATTTTAGCAAACTGCGCACTTACCTAATTTAGAAAAAAAAAAATAGTTTTATGGTAATGTAATATTTATGGTTTGGTAATAAAGACCGAATTCGCTTATCGTATTAGTTGATGTTATAGAGTCTATACCGTTTACCTAATAATTTTAGTTAATAATCTTGTATGTTATCAACTAAGTTTTTAAAAACAGTGCATTTTTGTTCGAACAAGTATTGATAAACGTAAATCGGTAACTGGAATCCCAACCCTACGCATACGTGGTACATCCTTAGTGGAGCGAGCAGAGACAAGTCAACCCTGACTTGTTTCTGCTCGCTCCACTAACGTATGTCAGCGGTGTGATTTGACATGGCCGGCAAATTCAAGTGACATAACGTGACATAACGGTCCCGCATGATGAGAACCTCGTGAACGCCGAGAAAGATAAACAAATCAAGTATCTTGACTTTGCTCGCGAGGTTGTCGACATGTGGGAAGTGGACTCGGCGATCATTGCGCCGATAGTCGTGTCGGCCCATGGCTTAATTGCCAAGAGCCTCGACCAATACCTGAGGAGGCTCTCGTTAGGCAGCTGGATCAAGGGCTTGATTCAGAAAGCGGTACTCCTGGACACGGCTCATATTGTTAGGAGGTTCCTCTCTCTGGAGCTCTGACCGCCGGTAGCTTGGACCCTGTTCCCGATACCGGTGGGTTACAATTTTTTATATTTTTAAATGATTTTTATATATTTTTATGTTAATATTTAAAAATGTAAGAAGTTTGTGAAAAATTTGAATAAAGGAAATTAACAAAAAAAAAAAAATTAACGACAACTAGTAATTATTATTTACAACGTTATACCTAATTACACTCTAAAATAATCTAATATTTACACACACTATAATATATAACAACAAAAAAAAAATTGTTGGTCAGGCTACCGAAGTACCGACAATTCTTGTTTTGCCGTGAAAAGTGTTATAGGTCCGTTCAGCACGGGCTACGCGAATTGCGAGTAGCGATTACGTAAAAAAAAACATATAAAAAAATTAAGAAGATTATTGACAAAAATAAGAACAAGGTCCCATATGCATTACTTACTCGTAATATTATATTTTGGTGGCAATTAAAAGATCCTGTGATTGATAGTTTAGGAGAAAAATGGTAGAAAGTTATAAAAACAGAGGCCACTTTGTGTATTTATTTATGATATTTTTTTTTTTTTTTTTTTAAAGAAGAGGACATGCTTTATATTATGTAGAATAATATACAACCTTATTTTTTGTTTATACTAAACCCGAAAAGGGGTCATTGTACTCATCATTTTGAACAACTTTTTCTATGGGACGAACCCTGAAATCGCGAAAAAAAAATCAACTGTTCCCTACATTTTGACGAGTTATGCGAACATAAATGTAGGGAACAGCTGTTTTTTTTTTCGCGATTTCAGGGTTCGTCCCATAGAAAAAGTTGTTCAAAATGATGAGTACAATGACCCCTTTTCGGGTTTAGTATAAACAAAAAATAACCCTGTATATTATTTTGAAAAAAAATCTTGTAAGGGTTACGGAAAAAAAAGGTTCTAACGTATCCTAAATGAAGCCCAATTCACATATATCTATGCCTTAAGTAGTTTCATTGGCGAGGAGTTATTTCCTAATATAAGTCATCATCAATTCCACTCTGAAGTAATTAATCATGTAATGGATTTGTCAATGAGTATTATGCAGAAATACATTTCCACAAGGCTTGCTTTTCTTACAAAATCATCACAGCACAAAAATACTGTTCGAAGAATTTATACATAGTGAATACATTTCAAAAATGATTGGTGGTGATTTTTTAAATGTAAAAACACAATATCTATCGTAAATTTAGTTTATATTTTGTAAAAAAAAAAATGGATTTTCGTCACTTGAGATAAGTTATCCGAAATTTTGTCAAATGTTTTTTATACGCTTTACGGCTTGCTTTTCATCAAAAATACGAGGGCGGTCCTATAAATACCCGACCTTACTTACTTACTGGCAGTTTTTATTTGATTGAATACTCTTTTTGGGAAGCGTGGACATTAAGAAATTTAAATTTAGAATTCGAACGCGCTAGGTCATTTGGCATTTGTTCTGAAGCAGATTTAGTGAAAGCTTTCATCGAATTTTTCGACTATGGATAAAATTGGTGTTCGTTACGTAACTGCTAGACCCTAAACACACTTTCTCAAAACTTTTATTTGAACAAGAACATCTTCGTGTCCTACACTGTGGGCCTCAGCAACTGTTAAATACTATTCGTGAGCAATTCTGGCCTACAGGTGGGAAAGTGTTAGCTGCAACTACTGTCAGAAAGTGTGTTCGCTGTCAGAGATTTAGAGCTAAGCCTTTAGAACCCATAATGGGTAATCTACCAGAATCTCGTGTAACTCCTGCTCCACCATTTTCGACTTGTGGCACTGATTTTGCGGGACCCTTTTTAATTTTAAATAGAAAGGGTCGCGGTGCAAAAACCTCTAAGTGCTATTTATGCATATTTGTTTGTTTCAGCACGAAAGCTGTACACTTGGAGGTCGTGAGTGACCTAAGTAGCGATGCCTTCATTTTATGCTTGCGTAGATTCATTTCACGAAGAGGTAACCTCACACCATATACTGTGACAATGGAAAAAACTTTGTAGGAGCTTGTAACGAACTGAACAGACTTCTCAGGGAAAATTAACGCTCAGTTAGCGGCTTTACAAGCAAAGAGGGTATAACTTTTAATTGCTCTTCCGCGTACGCACCACATTTCGGCGGGATCTGGGAAGCAGGAGTCAAAACAGCTAAACATCACTTAAAACGGATAGCGGGTAATTCTAGTTTAACCTTTGAAGAAATATACACTCTATTTGCACAGATTGAGGCAATTATGAATTCACGGCCTATTACGTCAATGTTTGCTGATCCTTCCGCTCTGTCAGCACTTACACCGAGACACTTCCTCGTGGGCCGACCATTAACCTCACTACCTTCACCCGTTTTCCAAAAGGCAAGCATCAACCGATACCAGTTGATTGAGCGCTTGAGACATCACTTCTGGTCTCGATGGACAAAGGACTATTTATCCACTCTACAACAACGCGTCAAGTGGCAGCGTGCACAAGACCATGTTCGTGTTGGCGACCTGGTCCTCATCCTAGACAATCAGCTGCCACCTACGAAGTGGCTCATGGGCCGCATCACCAAGCGGAGCTGACGGCGTATGCAGAGTGGTTGACGTGAAGACTGAGAACGTCGTCATTCATAGGCCCGTCTCAAAACTATCTCTACTAGAATCCCAAGAGCTCCTTGGGGAACATATCCCCAAGGGGGGGGAGGATGTTCGCAACGGAGCTGGAACAAGTTTATGTTGAATATCGTCGATGCGTCGCGGACGTAACGCGACGGGCAGCCTGCGCCGGCGGCGGCCATCTTTATCGACTTCCTTTTTTTTTCTACACCGATGACGACAACACGCGCAGACAACGCGCTATTCTTTTTCTTATAATACTTCCTTTAAAATGTAACAACATGTCACGAGTAAACGATAAAAACAACAAACCAGTTTAATTGAAGTTGATCAACCCCAACATAAGAATTTCGACCGTACGCCTAGGGCATACGGTTCAATTTTTTTTGTTGTGTACAAGTAGCTTATATCTACTACTTTTATTAACCTGCCTACCTACTTACCTATTCTTTTGTTAGTGTTTTTTATGACCCTCGAGAATATTCGTGGTCATTCTGGTGTGTCTGTTGGCGAGTATTAATACACCACTCAGGCCCGCAACCGTCAGTCATCAAAAACACATTCGATGGTCGGCCGCCGCAGCGTGCAGACGTGCGCTACGCTCCGCTCCGTCGACTCCCCGCGCCCCCGCGCCTCCGTTCCGGTCAGCTGCAGTGCTATGTCGTAGCCCTGCCCCTCACCGTGTCTACGATCAGTCGTAGCACTACTACGATTTGTGATTCGTCACTACGAAAGTGTGCTACGCCGTAGCGAGCTAGCTACGGCTACGAGTGCTTGCACTCTAGTAGTTGGTCCGTTGCGTAAAACTGTCTTTTTCAAGACAAATTCCCACGTCAAAAACGGTTGCCCCTTCAGGGAAATCCACAATTCAGTGGTACTTGGGTACCTTACAGTGCTAATCCCAAGTGGGTGTTGACCCGACACACCCGCTGACCCTCTTCAAGGGAGGGCAATCCGTTGAAAGGGCTCTGACTGCGGCCTTAGGGGATCTCCTAGTCGCAGTCTGGTAGCACCTAGGGTTTGCAATTCGAATATTCGAATATTCATTTTATTGGAATATCCCGTACAATTTCAAATTCGAATAATTCATTAAAATTATCTGAATATTCGAATAGTCAATAAAGTATTAAAGGCCCTTATATTGTTTTGATTCTAAGTCCAACCCTGCCCTTGAGTCCCACCCTGTTGTGTCCTTGTACTCAATCGTTCACTCAGTCATCAGTCGTCCCTCGCCCGACGCCAAAAACAGTGTGCATGCGCGAACGCATAATTATTTGAGAGTTGTGTTGTGTTACTGTTATTACCTGCGCGTGGCGACATTCACGTAAGTATTTCAGACAAACCTTATTAATTCCACAAACTATTATTAAGTAGTGTAGAAACAGGAATATTGGCTCAATAGTAGGTAGGTATACCGACCTAAAACTTGAAAGTCGAGGTCATTACTACGAAAAAGCACTATTGAATTAAAATTTAAATATTTTAGAATGTATTAAGAGTAAATAGGATAAACCGAGTACTTACTGTCTTTTTTGCTATAGGTTAGGTTAGTAGATTATAGTATAGACTAATCTAACCTAACTACTGAGCCGAAATTCCTGTTTCTACACTGCTACACTGAGGTTGAGATAAATAAACGTTACTAAGCAAGTGCTTTGACTTAGCCATTCTCTGTCTCTATCAAGCACTTAGTAGTTTGCCCGTTGCGCGACAGTGACAACCGATGCTAAGCCAAAGCAAGTGCTTAGTAGCGTTTATTTATTTCGGCTTAAGTGTTTTACTTTGCAACGGTGTTCTGCATTTCTCTGACGTAGCTTACGTATTAAATCCCTCCTTACGCTACTTACTGATTTGGTTGGTTACGCGAGCCGGTGCATGATGTGATCAGTTACGATATTAAAAATATTAGATTGTTGTGTGTGACATTTTAAACTACTTAAACTTACATACAGTAGGTATTATACAGAGTGGAGAAGACAATACGACAATAAATGAAAACACGCGTAATACTAGTTCATAGGAATAGTTCTACACAATTAAAAAAACCCAAAACTGAAATTAAAAAAAAACAAACAGACAAAATCTAACTCTAAGGATACTCTTTATGACTCTCATTGGCCTGGTTTAAGGTCTGGTTAAGGTGCAGTAAATCAAATTTAGCGAAAGTTTTTAAATAGCGAGTTTGCAAGGGGTCGTTAACCTGTTAGTGCTTCCTTAAAATCAGATACATCATGTAGCAAATGTTGAAGGTGAAAAATAATTTCCTGTGACTAAACTACTTGATATTTTCAATCGTTTTTTTTTTGTTTGTTAGGAACGTCTTGAGGTATGCGTAGTTTAAAACTACGCATGTAGTTTAATTTATTGTCGTATTGTCATCACCACCCTGTATTTATAATAATCGTATCTAATTTAAATTTGTTCTGATTTCAGTTCCTGCATTGAAAGACAACAGAAAAAATCTTAGTGATGGCGAGTGGAAGTGTTGACAAAGTTGAATTCAAACCTACACCAAACGATCTAAAGACAAAAAATCTGTGTGGCAACACTTTTTACGTGCTGAAGGTGGTTCGCAAGCAAAATGCAAAATCTGCAAAGTAGTATTGTCAAACTCCATGTCAACGACTCCTTTTGACATACATCTTCGACAAAGCATTCCATATTTGTAAAGGGACAGATCAATAATTCTGATGAGGTTACAGTTACTGCAAGTGGAAGTAAAGAAAATTCCAATGACTGTCCTTGGCGGTGGGCGAGGGACGACTGATGACTGAGTGAACGATTGAGTACAAGGACACAACACTCAAGGGCAGGGTTGGACTTAGAATCAAAACAATATAAGGGCCTTTAATACTTTATTAACTATTCGAATATTCAGATAATTTTAATGAATTATTCGAATTTGAAATTGTACCGGATATTCGATTAAAATGAATATTCGAATTGCAAACCCTAGGTGCTACCAGACTGCGACTAGGAGATCCCCCAAGGCCGCAGTCAGAGCCCTTCCAACGGATTGCCCTCCCTTGAAGTACAGAAGAAGAAAAGGCGACTCACAGATTATTTCAAATCTGAAGATAGCTCCGAAGACGTGCTCTCCATGTTGGCAGCTTTAGATGGTCTGTCGTTTTTTCGTATATATAAATCTAAAACGATACGTAAGCTATTCAATAAAAGCGGATATAAGTTACCTGAGTCTCCCCACACAATAAAGAAAATTGTCATCACCAGAAGCAACCAACTTAAGGCAGAACTAACTGAGGAATTAAACCTTCTGAAATCTTTAGGGATAAAATTCACCATCACCCTCGATGAGTGGACGTCGTCTCAAAATGTACGGTATATGAATGTCAACATTCATTCACCAAAATTAAAACGTAAATCGTTCAGAAACCTGGGTTTAGCTAAACTGACAGGAAAGGGCACAGCAGATAACTGTCTCAACATTCTGAAAAGAAAAATTGCTGAATATAATCTGTCATCAGATGATGATATAATTTGCCTGGCATCTGATGGAGCGAGCGTTATGTGTGCCCTAGGTCGAAAGACCAATGCATTTCATCAACTATGCTTAGCGCATGGTATTCAACTGGCAGTAATTGATGTTCTATACAAGAAGAATAAAGCCATTCCTGAACAAAAAAGCGAAAATCGAAACAACTATGTTTCATTATTGTTATATATGTACCTACAATGTCGACGGATACATAGTGTAGGAGTGCGGGCTGCGCCCCGCCCCTCCCCGCCGCGCGGGTACCCGTTTTAAATATAAGAATTAGTGTGCAACCAACTAGCGAGTTTGATTGACCTCTGACACTTCCGTATCCAACACGTGGCGACGAGCGAACTCACTTTAAAAAAGAAATGGCTACGGGATCGACTTATGGCGTTCTATCTACTTTTGATCACATATCACAAGAGTGGAATAGTTTCAAATTGCGAATAAACCAGTGGTTTATCGCAAACGACATAACTACAGAAATGGACAAGTCATCAATAAAACGGAGGGCGATATTGTTAACGTCGTTGGTTGAATCGACGTTCGAACTCGCCTGCGACCTGGCGCAACCAAACAAGGTGGAAGAACTGGGTTACGAGGCGATAATAAGGCTCCTCGACGACCATTTTACACCAAAAAGGTTTGGGTTTGCAGAGAAATCAACCTTCTATTCTGCTACACAGCGGCCAGGTGAGTGGCACACTCAATGCCACATGTCGTGTATTGTATTCTACAGCCCATTTTCTAAGATCACTATGTAGTTGAAAATTGGAATAATCTTCAATGTCACTTTCATCTTCGTGCACAGGTTCCTCACTAATACAATCTTCTAAGTCTCATCGCTTTTTATCGATAAAATGTCGTTTTGTGTAGAATGATTAATATAATCATTCTGTCTAAAATTTTCAGAGTAACTATTTTGTACGGAACCTTCTCCAATTTCTACGATTCGTTCTTCGCCAGATACAAAGCTAGAACCCGACACCTGAATTATTTCTTTATAAGTTTTCTGAACTTTTCGTTTGTAATAACCACTTCTTTTTAGCCGTTTCCATTTATTTAGATCCATTTTTGAAAGAAAAGTAAATAGAACACCACGTCGGCAACGAATACGACACAACAAAATAAAAATGTCCGCACTGTTATAGTCTAACAGCATTTGCAAGACCATTATAAACCAATGTATTCTTGTACAGGACACCACGGATATAGTTTTGGATACTAAGTATTTTATATTAAACCTTTATAATCGTGTTAAGATTATAACAATATTGGTTTATACCACTATACAACCGCTCCATTTTACTTATAATTGTTCTGTTAAGTGAATTTATAAATACTTATAAAACCAAGTAATAAATGCAAATAGTTTCCAGTATGTTTGGTTCTGTTTATCACTCTTACTGTCGTACTTTACTTAAAGTAGTTCTATAATGCTTCTTGTTAGCAGTTATAAGTATAGCTTACTAGTTTATCTACTCTTGAGTGCATTTACACCCTGGTGACACTTTTATAAGTCACCCAAGCTTATATTGCACCCTTAATTTCGACCTATTAGTAATTATAAGTTAATGTATAAGATCAGATATACTATAAGGCCCAACTAACTCCATGCATACAATTATAAGCGTGGCAGTAAATTCTAGAACCGTTAAGAGAACATTATAAGTGCTGGAGGCCTATAACATCTGCACTCTAGGATAATTTTGCTGCTTGGGCTAGCTTTAAGAGTTCGAAATCGATAGTGGTTCTGCAGTAAGTGTAATTCCGAAAAATACATACCAAATAATATATATTAATGACGGGGTGCAATGTGGAAGTTGCAAGAAATTCTTGGATTTCTCATGTGCAAGTGTGTCCGAAGTGGGTTGGAGAAAACTTGGACCCGAACGAAGAGCGCAATGGAAATGTCCTGCTTGTAAATCGTCGCCTGGTCTGCTTTCGCCGCAACCTTCTGCTTCACTGGATACAGTCCTGGGTGAAATTCGCGAAATGAGGCAGCAGCTGCTGAGCTTACCAACCCTTGTCAGTGACATACGATCGATTAAAGATGAATTGACCGAGCTTAAAAAGAGTTGTGACTTCTCTAGTGGTAGACTTGATGAATTCGATACCAGACTTGCCGGACTAGAAAAAAAAAACCTCCGAGTTTGAGAAGCTTCAGGACACTGTCTCTTCATTTCAAACTGAATTAGCGTCAACAAAGCTTGAGTTTCTCTTGAGTTCCTCGTTTGAGCAGCGATCCAGGCTAAATAATGTGGAGATTAAAGGTGTCCCTCTAAAGAAGGATGATAACTTATTCTCGATCGTTGACGCTATCAGCAGCAAAATTAATTACAAGTGTCCTAAGACCCAGATCAATTACATTTCAAGGGTGCCTATTCATAATTCCAAGGAAAAATTAGTGATTGTGAGCTTCCTCAATAGATGTATAAAAGAAGATTTTATTGCGGCTGCACGTGCTGATAAGGATCTCTCCACCTCTGACATAGGTTTTCAAGGAGCACCTCAACGTATTTATGTCAACGACCATCTAACTGTGGAGTCCAAAAAACTTCTAAATGTAACTAAAATCGCCGCTAAAGAAAAACGCTATGAATTCTTTTGGGTGAAACACGGCAAAATACATGTGCGCAAGGATGTTAATTGCAAAACCTTTATAATAAGAAAAGAATTTGATTTAAACAAAATTGTTTAAACCGTTTTTTTAAGTTCGTTTGCTGCTTTTCCAGTTTTAAATTGTATCGAAGTTTGAACATCAATTGCTATTTGCTTTGTTTTTGTAAAAGGTTTAGCAGCTCTGTACTGCTAATGAGCCTCTATTGTATTCCTTATCGCGCTGTTCGTCTTCGAGTTCCAATACTCAACTATACATTTGTCTCGCTTACTCATATAAATAAATAAATAAATATCACTGGACATTAACACACAGCGCCATCTAGTGCCGCACTAAGCAAGGCTTGTGTCGTGGACACCAGATAGTTGAAATACTAATATACTTTTTTGTTTGTAAATACATACTTATTATACATACAAACATCCATGACTCGGAAACAAATGTGCATGCTCATCACACAAACATTTGCTCCTACCGGGATTCGAACCCAGGACCCTATGAACGCAAGGCAGCTACAGGGTAAATACTACCGGGGAAAACACAGTAAAGACTTTAAAGAGAAAGACAATGTATGGATAACTAAGAATACAAATAGTAAAAAATTCAGTTGGGTTCAAGGCATCATAAAGAAGAAAATCGGCAATGTCATGATATGTCGCTGCCTGCTTGCTCGCATAAACATGTCCTGCCAAATATCGGATGATTTGTACATTCTTGCTAACTTTACTCATTTTACTTAAGTAAATTATATGATTTTATGTCACAGTTCGGAATTCCACACACGTTGGTGAGTGATAACGGTACGTCGGTCGTTTACATCCTTAGAGTTTGAGGACTTTTGTAGTCTAAACGGTATAGAGCATGTCCTATCTCCTGTATACCACCCAGCTAGTAATGGGCAACCCGAGAGCTTCGTTAAGATAATAAAAAAGGGGCTAAATACTATCATATTGGAGGGTGGTAATAAAAAAAATATGCACGGGAAAATTTCAAAATTTTTATTCGATTACAGGAACTCAAAAAATAGTACCACTGATAAGTCACCCGCAAAGTTAGTCTTCAGGCGTGCGCTGCGCTCGCGGCTGGATCTATTGAACCCTATCGCGCCGTCACCATCATCCACAGATCTAACTCGAACCGTCGCACACAATCAGTCCTTACAGGACTTCCAATCGTCATAAAAAAGAACTTGAAGTAACAGGCCACTTAAGTGATTTTTATTATCCACCCTTATTAACAGGAATAAAACGTCTACTGCGAAAATTGCCACTGTGGTCGAATGCCTTGATCCCTCTTGCAAAAACATATTAATTACTTAAAAGTAGAGCTAAATATTGTAGCGAGTCAATTTCACATAGAACCTAACACTGTAAAAAAAAAACAAATCGCATTGAAGAGTTCAAGCAGACGAGGTCGTTGCTGTAAAGCCACGCATCAATATAAAAATTATGAAAAAATGGTAACATAGTGTGACGATTGTTAAAGAGCATAGACACGGAGGCAGGTCCACGCGGGTAGGTGTGTCACTGCACTAGACTCGTTTATAGATGATACTCTATATCTCTCAGACGTTTGTCACTAGAACCGAGCGGACGTGCACCCGTTTGCATTCCACTAAATTGTTGTTTTATTTAACTACCATCTGTGCTTACCTATTGTAACGAGTGAACGTTACACATAGTTCAAAATTTATCTGTGGTTAACACGCGTGGAATTGATGCAATAATGTTTTAAGTTGCATTTGGCTTCAAGTCGTTTTCTAATTTCAAAATGTAAATCGAGCCAAAAGTAAATATACTTCGAAACTATGTTAAACCAAAAAGTTGACAAAGTCACGGTATATAAAATGAGAAATTACATTGGTCACGACTATTTTAACTGGTCATCGCATGTAAGTAAAGAAAATAACAGATTGTGAAGGCAATTTGTTGGGACAAATGTTTGCCAATTTATTTTACACTGCTCAGTTTACAAAACCTTTCACAAAAGAAAAATGCCAACATTGTGTAGAAATGATGAGACTTTTATACCTTTGAATATTAGCGTAATTAACATGTTGGGCATTTTTGCATTAGAAGAGTCACTTGCTATCGAAAGAACTCGTCAAATTTGTAAAAATAATTGCGATAGAACTGTCATTTCAAGCTACAAATTACAAAAGATTAGAAGCTTTGATTTAAATGGAACAGAGGCAATGGTTTTGTGCAATATCCCGGTCACTATTAATATTCAAAATTTATGAAGTGGTGCCATTGAATATGTAGGGAATTCAATGGGGACTCTAGGCCATTATAAGTGTCTTACGCTTAGCCATGACTACTGGCTATGTTACGATGATTTGGCCTTGAAAATTAATTCGGTATTCATAGACACCCTTACTCACTTTAAGACCAATATGTACCAATACTTATTGCAAATAAATGATTATGATTATGATTATGATTATGATTATATTGTAGCGAATGCTCTTTGAATTTTCAAATACATCTAAAAACAATGCTACTTTTTCTATGACTATTTCATAGCATAGGTAACATAATATTTCAGTTCCGTGAGTTTTCAATGATATTTAAAAACTTATCTGTGATTTTATGATGATATATCGCATCGTTTGTCAAACACGAGAGTTTGAACCAATGGTGAGTCGTTATTCAAAAAAGAAAAACACCGCGTGTGTCAGTGTTGTACAGAACGCCACAGCAACAGCGCGTAAGTCGGTTTTATTCCATAGTTAAACGTGTCACGACAAGTGGTCCGGATAATTTCATAAAAATTAAGGTAAATATGATTCATATTGGTTTCGTAATAGTTTTATTAGCTTATCTACATAATTTAAATTATTTATTAAGTGTTATTTTTCCGTTTTTACTTATATTTAAAACAAAAAAAGTACTTAAAATTACGTAATGAGTTACGCGGTGTTACAATCAACTTGTAAAATGACTTGCGCGGTGTTTTATGCTGATTTTAATACCTATTATTTTTGTCTTGTAGGGAATAAACACCATGGATCAATCCAGTGATGATGAAGACGTTCTTCACTTGTGCAATGAACTAGGCATAAAATTACAAAAGAAGGTAAAACGACAAACAATGAATATTGAAAATATTGACATAAATAATCTGCCCGTCATATTAGCAGCTGAAGAGATACAGTCTGAAATTCACGCACCTCCTTTAACACAGCCTCTTGAAATTTACAGCAACTACCTTTCTCTACCCTCCTTGCCTCATACACCTATGTCTGCACTGATAGATGTACCAGAGTCGTATAAAGGTCTCTCTGAGTTTTTGGCCATTGGAGATGCAACTGAACCGCACCTCCAAACGTATAATGTATTCAATACTGCAACAGTTGATGTAACCTCCTCATGTATGTCCACAACGGTTGAAACATCGAAAGTTGTATCCGTTGATTCTGTATCTTTGTCGACGCCGCCAGTTGATATGTCATTTCTTGAGCCTGTAGAAGCTATATCAACGGAGTGTGAGCCTACGTCTCTTCTCTGCTCCAACGAATTTCAAGAAGAAGAAATTAGACTATCGTCTGTACAGGGTGAAATTGTAAACACGATACCAAGTACTGATGAGATTGAAGAATACGGCGATCTTAGTGCTTGCAGAAAGAGGTGCTCAAAAGGATGTGCGGACAAGAAAAAATGGACCAAAAATTCTAACAAAGTTCTAAGAATGGAAGGGAATGAATATTTAGGATATCGCCGCGATAGTAAGGAGAAAAAGTTTAAGGTGCTTCATGATACAATGAGGCCAGCCCGTGAAATAGGCAGTGCATGCACTTCTGAATTCTGCAAGAAATCAAAGTTGCGAGCCTGTAATAGTATAGCAGAGGAAGAGCGAAAACTACTCTAAACAAATTACTGGAAAAAAATGACGTGGGATCAGCGAAAGTAATACATTATTTCGCATGTTGAAATATGCCCAAAAAAACAAGTAAATTCTTCAGACTCTAGACGTGGTGAGAGCAAACAATATTTTTTAACTACTTCAGATGGGCGTGTTCAGGTATGTCAGCATACTTTTCTAAATACCTTTGGTATTAAAGAGTGGACAGTGCGATATTGGTTATCAATGTCGGATTCTGGGATGGCAAAAAAGTCGCAGCTTACTCACAAAGTTGTAGAAGGACACTCAAAGAAAGACGATATTTCTTTTCTAAAGGACTTTTTTAATAGTTTGCCTAAAATGCCCTCGCACTACTGTCGAGCTACTACAACCAGGCAATATTTAGAGCCTATTATAGAAAATAAAAATCACCTTTACAATCTTTATTGTAAAAGGTGTTCTGAAGAAAATAAGCAAGCTGTCAGCCGCTGGTCTTTTGATCAAATATTTTCAGAACAAAATCTAAGTTTATTTCAACCGAAGAAAGACCAGTGCGACACATGTTGCGCTTTTAAAGCAGGAAACATTAACGAAAATACCTATCGAAACCACATTAATCTTAAGGACTTAGCTAGAGAAGAGAAGACAAAGGACAAGACACGAGCACTGGCAGGAGAAGTACATCTATTTACGCATGATCTTCAATCTGTAAAGTTGTGTCCTAAGTTAAATGCTAGTGCATTATATTATAAGACGAAATTGTGTGTACACAATTTCACTATGTTTAATCTGGCTACAAAAGACGTTTATTGCTACTGGTTTGATGAACTCAATGCAGGTTTGGTGGCCTCTGTTTTTGTATCGTGTATTATTGATTGTCTGAAGAAAATTCTTCAAGATAAACTTATGCCGATTGTCTTATTTTCTGACGGTTGTACGGCACAAAACAGGAATGCTATATTATCCAATGCTCTCTTGGAATTAGCTATGGAGTACAAAGTCGTAATAACTCAGAAGTTCCTAGAGAAAGGTCACACGCAAATGGAATGTGACTCTTGTCACAGTGCAATAGAATGCAAAATCAAAAACAAGGAAATTTACTTACCCTCACAGTACGCGGCGATTTCTAAAGAAGCTAGACCTAAACCACCCTTCCACGTCTACTTTTTGAATTACGATTTTTTTGAAGATTACTCCAATAAAAAAGAATTTTTGTATGAATCGATTCGTCCTGGTAGAATTGCTAAAGATCCTACGGTGACAGATATAAGAGCATTGGAATATAGTCCTGCTGGTTTAATTAGATATAAATTAAATTTTAGTGATGAGTATGAAGAATTACCTAGAAGATTTAAGCCAAACCAAAAGCGACAGGGCCCAAGGCCTAAGCTTTATAGTAGTTACCTAAAAGTAAATGAAAATAAATGGAAACATCTACAAGAATTAAAGGCAGTCATCCCTTCTGACTGTCACAGTTTTTACGATACTCTACCTCATTAAGATCTCAGACCACTTACCATTTTATAAGGATTATGAACAAGTCATATTATTTTTATTTAAGGTTAGATAACACCTTACTTTTGATATTATTTTGTTGATTTTTTAAAAGACTTTAGTGATGACTCTCTGAGACTGAACTCTAATAATAACTTAAAAGGACTGATTTTTAAGAATTTTAAATTGTTTACGAGGTTTATTGTTTTTTTTTCTCGATTTTATTTTTATGTGTAATTTTTGATTAGACTATAAGATAATAAAACCTGCTAAAAATGTAATGTTTAATTAAAACTACTTCAATTTTAATCGTGTTTCAATTCATTTGTTAACCGTAAGTCCCTCCTATATCTAAAAAAATAAGGCAACACCGCGTAAGTCATAAAAAAATATATAAACTAATTTTGTTTTAAAATTGGATGTGTCTACATGAATTAAACATATTTTAATTTCTATATTGAATAAACCTAAATATGAACAGTTGTTTGAGGCTAAATAAAACGATTCTTTTGCTCTCCTGAAAAGTTGTGTATTTTGACTCCCGCGGTGTTAGAACTTAAGCGACGAATTATAATTAAGTGGTTTAGTCCCATCTCGGCACCTTCCCATCTCGGCACCCATGAATTAATTTATCATCTTTACGAAAAATTCCCATCTCGGCACTCCGTCATTAGTTGTCGTTGCTAAGTACACAGTCATCAAAAAATGGATACACTGTATCAGTATAGTGAGTAAATCAAATTGACACAAAACTAAAAAATGTAAAAGTACCTATAAAATAAGTTTAATTTTTTTTAGTGTTTAGTGGACAAAGTAAAATATATTTTCATGGGACTTCAAAAAAAATACGCAAGTAATAAGTAAGCAAGTAAGTGTCATATTTTCTGGCTATCTCTTTCGCCTTGGTTAATATAGTCAAACCAAAGTAAACCTAACGACTGCTCATTATGGTTCATTTTTGTGTAATACTAAATTAGAAGTGCTCAGTTCAGATAGTATAATAAGACAATAGCGCAAACTAAGAAAAGAAAGAGCGAGATAGAGACAATTAGCAATGCGGCCGGTGTCAAATCTGTTTAATGTACAATTACATTCGTTATGCATGTGTTTACTCTTCAGTCATTTTATCAGTATTTCTAGTTTTTTAGAGATAAACGGATCGTCACGTTATAAATTCAAGTGAGTTACAAAATAATAATGAGTGCAGGACCAAGTAATGGGAGATCAGTGCTAAATTATGTGAAGTCCCAACGTGGCCAAAAGGTACTTCTACACGCAGGTCATCAATACTATGTACAAAAGCAAAATAAGGACTCTACAAGGTGGCGATGCGTGAACTCAAAAATAAAAAACGGGTGTTATGGGCGTATGACTGTACAAGGTAACATAGTGCTAAATGAAAACAGACATTCACCCGAGTGTATGCCAAACTTTGAAAAAAATTAAGTTAAAGATATCATATATCAGTGTGAACAGCAAGTGTGCGACGATATGTCGTCCGTGTTTCAAATATACGAAAAAGTCGCCTGTAAAAAAAACCGCAGCGTTCGTGTTGCAAAAGTGTTACCAGATCTTGAAAATATTAAATCAAGACTGTACAGGCGTATCGTAAAAATCGTAATAAACGTTTAAAAGTTTCAAAAACTCAGTATGATATTACATAATAACTGTTGATTTTTGTAATGTTTTTACATAATTGCTGGAAAGATTTTGTACGGTTAGGGACCTTACACCTTGAGTTGATGCTGATTGATACACTGATAACTGATTGATTGATATTTATTGATAAAAGTATGATTGCATGATAAATGAGTGCACGCGGTATGAATGCTATTCGTGTACTAAATTAGCCGGCCCGGCGCAGGTAAAATGCTGACATATTGATATGAAAACTGTGCTGTGCTTGCACTGTACAGATTTTAAAACAATTATTCCTACGAACCGTGAATTTTTCATATATTTTAAAATTTGTTATGTTACTGCCAAGGGATAATGGAGCCTCTAAAAAGCGATTCAAGCGCTTGTCTGTGAAAATGGTAATTTAAAAAGAAACAAAAATTATTTAGTAAATAATAAAGTTGATTTACTTGCTATACTGATACTGTGTTTCCGTTTCTTTTGGTGTACCTTAAAATGATTTATGAGAGGGTGCCGAAATTGGAATTTTCCGTAGACAAGATAAAGAAATTCATGGGTGCCGAGATGGGAATAAACCTTTGAACGAAACTGCTCATTGTCATGAACCTATTGATTTTGCGAAAGATAAAGTGAACCGCCAAATCCAAAAATGTGTAGAAGATGTTCAAAAGGACATAAATATCCCTGTTGCGCAAGTGTTTGAGAATAATATGGAAGTTCTTATAGACGAGGGATTAAATTTTGTTACACAATTACCACATTTTCATAACATAGAAAAGCGACTCTACAAAAAAAGAAACGATGCTATTGGAGCAAAAAAAGTCACTTTTCACAAAGCTGCCGATGTCGAAGTACCAAAAATGTACCAAAAATTGTTGCTTGCTGACTATAGAGGGCAAAAAAAGCGCGTAATTGAGTTTGCAAGTGAAGAAATGAAAAAATATTTTAAACTGTGCAAACATTTCTATATTGATGGCACATTTAAAATTTGTATTAAGTCATTTTATCAACTCTGTACTATACATGCAGATGTTGGAAGTTATGAAGACTACGTAAATGTTGTTCCAGTAGCTTATGCACTTCTACCTGATAAGAAGACATCTACGTATAAGTTGCTTTTTGAACTCATAAAAAGCCAGATACCCGAATGGGAGCCGGCTGTAATGACCATGGACTTCGAAGTTTCATCAATACAAGCATCAATGCATGCATAAACTTCGGAGAAATTCAAGTTTCCGCTGCGCGAACGTTTGGCCATTAGCTAGTTTTCATATAAAGCGCTTACATAAAGAGCTGTAGATTTTTACATACATTGTTTTGAATTTGTTTGTATTTGTGTAAAAAACAGATTTAGAAAAAACCGCAGGGCTTAAAAGATAAAAATATAAACGTAAAATAAGCTTATTAGGTCTTAGTTCTTAAAGTCTGCACTTTGGGGTCTAGATTTTCACGTTTATACAAACCTTGTAAGTGCACCCTTGCAAACATATTTTTATTTATTTTAAATCAACATTATTTCAAATCATTTTAAAATAAAAACTATGGCATTAAAAAAAGTCAAGTCAGTATTTTTTTTTTGCTTTAGATAATTTGGTTGTTCTCTATCTATAGCATTGTCTAATCTATAAAGAGCAGAAAATTCTTCTTCTTCAGAGTTACTGGTTTGCTCTATAAAATTACGTAAGGTATTCAATGCGGATGGAAACCCATGAACGCATGTACTATGCGCGTCTTCTATGTCATCTAAATCATTAGTATCGGTTTTCTGAGCAATTTCAAAGGAATCAAAATTGAACACCTGACACCAAGCAAGCAAACACGTGTTTACGTGAGTCATACATTTATTATCGTATACTCCTAAAATGTTTTCTAAGAAACAATAGTGTACTCACATTGTCGGCAAGTTCTTAAAGTCGGTAACTTATTTTTTTTCGAACAATAGAGGTAATAAATTCCAAATGATCAAGTTGTAAAGGTTGTAAAATAAAACGTTGCTATGTTCGAGATACAGAGGTCAAATTTAATTTTTTGAGTTATAGAGTGAAAATATGTACCAAAATGGCTTGGAGGGACTCGGTGATTATTTCGACTAACAGAAGGTCAAGATTTCAAGTAATGGAGGTTTTGGTGTTTGAAGGGAAGGGAACAAAATATTTTTTCGAGATTTGGAGGTTTTTGACTTATCGAGGTTCGACTTAACGAGGTTCTACTGTATACATAATTATACGACGTCATACACTAAATATCTGCATAATTAAAATCTTTAAATTCAACAACATTCCGCTGCGCGAACGCACACCACATAATCTTGATTTACAAGTGTTTCTTGGGTTTGCACGAGCACTAGACATATTAAAACAACTTTTAAACGGTTTAACTCGCGTACCTATATTAATCTGCCTGCGACCACGAACGCTGAAAAGCTTTCGAAACGTCAGGAATATATTAATAATTAATATACGCGGGTTAAACCGTTTAAAATTTGTATTTTTCGTTCATTTATTGTTTTACTAGCTTTTGCTCGCGGCTTCGCTCGCGTTAAATTCGGGGTAACACAGTTCCCCTTTTCTGATTTGCAGGTACCTGCTACCTGTAGTTTTTGCAATAGCAATGTTAAGTTTTCCCTTTTCTTCCCTCTTTCTCACTCAAAACACAATCTTTTTAAAAAAAAATAGCCTATGTCCGTCTCCAGGGTCCCAACTATCTCTGTTCCAAAATTCATCAAAATCGGTTTAGCCATTTAGGCGTGAAGACGTAACAAACAAACAAACTCACTTTCGCTTTTATAGTATTAGTAAGGATTAACATATAATTACATTTTTAAATACTTATTTCTTAAAAACATAAAAAAATTGTATTATTATTACAAGTGTGTATTTTATACCTAATGTTATATATTAACAAAATATTATATTAATATATATATTAACAAAATATTATATTAATACTTATAAATATTAACAACATATTATATTAATATATATATATTAACAAAATATTACTATTCCAATGCGATCACATTTTAAAAAAATGTGTAAGTTCTCCCAGGATATATATTTTTTAAGTTGCCCCACACTAGGAATTTCACCTGTATCGTGGGTGCGTTTACAAACATTTAAATTCACGTACACAAACAGCCAGACTCGAAACAACTACCTGTAGGCCATACAAATAATTGCTCCGTGCGGGAATCGAACCCGCGACACGCAGCGCAGCAGTCAATCGCTCAGCCAATGCGCTAACCGTTTCGTCATATTTTTTATTCTTGTTGTTTTTTTTTAGGTTATGGACCCCTTCGAGAATCCACTACCATCCTGCTCTTGGGAAAGCCCTAATTGGGATTTCCCTTGGATCGAAGACACTGTAGGAGCCATGGAATCTTCGAATTCAACTCCGCCCTTGAACCAGCCACCTTCAGCTTTAACTGACTCTGAGCTCTTAGGGATCCTCTCTGAAAATGTTTTAGATGAGATAGATACAGATGACGACGACTGCCAAATAGATTTAAATGAGCTAGAAGAAACTTTACCTCTTGATACATTTAACGATGAATGGCAACCAGGGAATCCTGGTCAATATAACGAAATTCCTTTCACCAAGACAACCGGTCTCCAAGAAAACATAGCTGAAACACCAATCAGCTATTTTAACGCTTTATGCAATGAAGAACTGCTTAATTTATTAACTCGCTCTACCAACGAGTACGGGGAAAAGGAAAGAGCTGCAAGCAGAAGTCCACAAAGCAGAGCTAAGTTTTGGAAACCCATAAGTTGCAGCGATATAAAATTATTCTTTGGATTATTATTCCACATGGGCTTCATAAAAATAAATCGACTATCAGATTATTGGAAAACCGATTCATATTTTAACCAACCAGTATTTTCTAAAGCAATGTCGCGTAATACTTTTTTATTAATTTTAAGAATGTTGTGCGTCAATACAGGAGGAACTACAAGCAATTGTAAAATAAAACCAATAATTGATTATTTCAATAGAAGAATGTTAGAAATTTATTATCCCACTAAAAATATAGTGATTGACGAATCAATGATGTTATGGAGAGGAAGATTAAAATGTCGACAATATATGAAAGGAAAGAAAAATAAGTATGGTCTGAAGTTTTATGCACTTGCCGATCAGCTAGGGGTTGTGCTAAAATTGCATCTGTATGGGGGTGCCTCTGATATGCTTGTTGGTGGAACAAACCACGTTAAAAAAGTCGTTAAACATTTAATGGATGCATATATAAATGTGGGACACCATTTGTTCATAGATAATTTTTATACAAGCGTGGGTCTGGTGGATGAATTATATAATAAACATACTTATTGTACAGGAACTCTGAGAAAAATGAGGCAAGGCAATCCTAAAACATTATTAAAAACAAAATTAAAAAAGGGTGAGTTATGCATATTACATAAAAATAACATTTGCATAATTAAATGGATGGATCAACGGGAGGTATTGGCTATCTCAACAAAATACAATGGTAATTTAGATAGTACCAGAAATCGCAGGGGGCAAATTAAACTTAAACCCCAAATAATTAAATATTACAATGAAAATATGAGTGCCATTGATCGACATGACCAAATGCTATCGTATTACTCATGTGAACACAAGAGTCTTAGGTGGTATAAAAAAGTTATAATCCACATTATGCAAATAATATTAATAAATTCTTTCTTCCTGTACAATAAGTACTCAGCGAATAACAAGATATCTTTATATGATTTTAGATTAAATGTAATAAAATCTATTATCGAGCCTCATTTAATACCGGATTTGCGACTTCCATTGGGGACAAATGTTCATTGCATTATGAAATTAGAAAAAGACACAAAAGGCAAAACTAAGCGAAGAAGATGCGCCCACTGCTAGACAACGAAAAAAAAAAGGGTAGCAACATTGTTTGCTTGCGAGAAATGTCCCCAACAGCCAGGCTTGTGCATAGAATGCTTCAAACCATATCACAAATATTAATTATTCAGTTATAATTTCGAAGTACTTAAGCTAAATGAAAGACCAGTTAAAGTTTTAATTTTTTTTTTACTACGTAAATCAGTCTCATTATTATGTAGTGGACCACAATATATGATTATTTATTAATGTTTTGAAAAAAATATATACATATATGACATATGTATCAGTATTATATTCTAATCACAGCCTATTATCGACACTGTAACATTGTTTATAAAAACAGAGAGGATGTTCTATCTGATAGCCCAGATTGTCCAGGTTTTCATGGTTTCAGTATGTCTTGATTGCTATTACATATAACAAAGTTATTACAAAATATGATTAGGTAGGTACTTAATTCCTAAATAAAAAATACTTAATATATAATTATTAGGTATACTCTTAATCACAGCTTATATTTCCAAATCTGATTGTCCGTTCTCCTTTTTTTGTAATCAATAAAAATCTTTTTGTCTTAATCTTTGTCTTTTATTTCAATCTTCATACTGTCTTATTGTGCGAATTAATTTTTCATAGCATTCCAATCGCCTGTTTGCGGGCACATTTCTAAGTCTAAAAGCAAGCATTATACCCAAATCATGCTCGAACTGGGCGTAAATTGGAGGTAGTTCGTTTTCTGTATTCAGTTCGGCTTTTAAATCTTTTGCAAATAATGCGTTAAAATATTTTTTGGCGGCACAACATGCAGGACTTGTTTTGGTTTCACCTAAAGAATCATTATTTTCTGTCATTGGCAATTTATCTGTTTTCAATTTCTTTGCAACACATTCATCAGAATCAGTAATTTCATCTAGGCTACCGTCTGTTGATTCTGTGTCACAAGTACGTGAACCATCAAATTTCCTTTTCAATGGAAAGTTTTGTAATATTGACTGACTACATTCAGGATAGTTATCAGAGCATTCTTCCTGATTATCTGCAGTAAAACAAATAAATACTATTACTTACAATTAAGTAAACAAATTAGCATAATAAAGTCTTAGGTTTGCGCGAGCACTAGACATAAAAAACGTTTCGAAAGCTTTTCAGCGTTCGTGGTTCGTGGTCTGCCTGCGACCACGAACGCTGAAACGTCAAGAATATATAAATGATTAATATACGCGAGTTATACCGTTTATAAAAATCGTTTTATTAAATAAATTATCATTTAGGAGGGTACCTAATGTTTTGTTTGCCGTAACATAATTTGTACTAATACTGTTTTCCATAATCGTCCCCGCTCATAATATTTATTTGCTATTATCATTTATTCTGTTATTCGCAGCCATGCACACGGCTGCATAGTTGCGTATTTATGCCTCCCTTACCCCTATTTTTGGCAATTAATATTAAAAAATATATCCTATGTGAGAAAATTATAGAAAACAATAAATTAAATAAATACGCTATCTTCAACTAAAATATAATAGGTACCTAACCTATCGTTCCTTAAAATTGCAATAATTGAGTTATCTAAGTTAATATTATGAAATATTTCAAAATAACCACAAAATGTTTATGATTTCTTACAAAATTAAAATTATAGAAAACAATAAATTAAATAAATACGCTATCTTCAACTAAAATATAATAGGTACCTAACCTTTCGTTCCTTAAAATTGCAATAATTGAGTTATCTAAGTTAATATTATGAAATATTTCAAAATAAGCACAAAATGTTTATGATCTCTTACAAAATTACGATAATTACTTACCTAAAAAACTATTTTCAGCCATAACTCCAGGTTAAATCTCACGACCGTATTTGAATCACCTTTATTCTTGCTCAGCGAATGGCAAACTAACTAATACTCATCGCTAAACCGAAAAAAAGACAGATTTAGAATTTAACTCTATCGAAGTGCCACTGGACACGCCTAGCGTGTCCAAGTTTAACGAGATGCAGTGCCGCCGACACGCCTGGCGTGTCCGCGTGATTTTATAGGGCGGCATCGCTATGAACTTAAAGAAAAATGTGGTGGCAGTGAACGTGTTAAATACGCCTAGTGACCGTTCATTCTGACGGACACCAAAATAGCGAATATACAAAAAGATAATCGTGCCAAAGCTCTAGTTGAAGAACACTTAAAGCGCTTCCCAAGAGTTGAGTCTCATTACTGTCGAGCCAATTCTACTCGTGAATATTTGCACCCAGATTTAACTATTAGGAAAATGCATCAAACGCTTGTCGAAGACTTGCAGGAAGCCTTTCTCTTTACAGAAAACTATTTAAATGTAAAATCTTTTCATCGTCCTAAGAAAGACCAGTGCAGTTAATGCTCAACATATACCACCCATATACTGCAAAAGCAATCATTCCGTACAAAACTATCAAGACGAAAAAAAGAAGCTCAAAAAGATGCATTAAAATAGATTGTGCTACTTTTGATCTCCAGCAGGTTATTAATTTACCCATTAGTAATGAAAGCGCTGTGTTTTACAAGAGAAGGTTATCGGTGTATAATTTCACTATTTACGAGATGGTATGACATGATTGTTTCGCTATACGTGGCATGAAGGACAAAGTAAGAGAGGGGCTTCAGAAATTTCTACTGCTTTAAACATTTTCCTTAAAAGTTTGGACGAAAAAGAAATTCAGAAAGTCTACAGCGGCCAAAATAAAAATTCAATTGTAGCAGCTACCCTTCTTTATGTTATTAACAATTCCCTTTCAATTCAAGAAATTGTTTTAAGCATCTCTGTCCCATGCCATGGCCAAAATGAGGGCGACTCTGCTCATAGTGCCATTGACTACGCAATTAAAAAAGTGATGACATTTTCCTTCCTTCTCAGTTAATTCTCATTATAAAATTGGCCCGAAGACGACAACCATATATAGTAACAGCTCTAAGCTATCCGGATTTTTTAGATTTTAAGGCACTCTCACAAAATTTGCGTCTACTTTCTGTTCGAAAAGATGACACTGGTGAATTTGTAGATTGGAAACAAATGATGGAATTATCTTTTATGAAGACTGATCCCAACTATTTTTTTTTAAACTGATCACTCTGCTGTAAATTCTCGTTCATTGACATTAAGAAGGCAAGTTTCTGGAGAATCACACTCACAAATTTTACCACTCAATGTTACACAACCAAAGATTTCTCAAGAAAAGTAGAACGATCTAATGGCTTTGACTGCGGGTGACACACCAGTCATAAGATTACCCGAATTCGTTTCGTTTTATCGTTCACTGCATCATTAAGATAGTACCTATACTTCAAACTGCAAACCACCTGTTTTCTAAACGTAATTACAATTTACTGTTAAGATTTGATAAAAAGACTGATTTTAAAATTGATACTGAATCACTTGCTTCATGTGATCTCACAATATGACTGAATGAATGGTGATATCTAGGTAACTACACTGAAAGAAATCGAGCCAATCAAGCATGACACTTTGCTTGATTGAAAAAAAAATGAATGAAACTATCAAAAAATATGAAAATAGATTATTCAATATTATTTTGTTCTCACAATAAAGTTAAAATGATCAACTCTTAAACATGGCACATCACAGATTCAATCAAGTTGCATGATAAGTTCTATAATAATTTATTTATTGTTTTTATAATTAAGAAATTATTGTTTGTATAACCACAGAATATTTAATACTTATACCCAAAATCTATAAAACAAGCAACCTTTTATTTAATGGCACTTTTTAAATACGAATGTTACTCATGTATGATTCACACACTCACAATAAAGTTAAAATGATCAACTCTTCTGGATATTTTAAACATGGCACATCACAGATTAAATCAAGCTGCATGATAAGTTCTATAATAATTAATTTATTGTTTTTATAATTAAGAAATGATTGTTTGTATAACCACAGAATATTTAATACAAATACCCAAAATCTATAAAACAAGCAACCTTTTATTTAATGGCACTTTTTAAATACGAATGTTACTCTTGTATGATTCACACACTCACAATAAAGTTAAAATGATCAACTCTTCTGGATATTTTAAACATGGCACATCACAGATTAAATCAAGCTGCATGATAAGTTCTATAATAATTTATTTATTGTTTTTATAATTAAGAAATGATTGTTTGTATAACCACAGAATATTTAATACAAATACCCAAAATATATAAAACAAGCAACCTTTTATTTAATTGAATAATGGCACGTTTTAAATATGAATGTAATCTTGTATGACTGCTTAATGTCTGTTGCTCACACAGTGTTTCAAGTCGAGACTCGTTCGTTCATCTTTATTAATTTTACATTTCATTTTCATTTCGTAATTTCGTTCGTTTCGTTTGGGAGTCCAAGAAAAGCACGCTTTTGGCGTCGCGGAGTGAATTAATTCAATTTTATTTTAAGTTATTGCGCGGTTACATCCAATAAAACAAAATTCATCAACACCTGATTGTGATGGAAGATGTGTGCGACCTTCTCCAGGCTTGGGGGCTGCCCGAATTACGTGCCACTTTTATCAGTAAGTACCTACTTAGCCTTTTTGGCAAAGATATAATAATACGAGTATGTATGTTGTTTTCACATCAATTATTCATCAACGATTATTTTGCAGAAAATGAAATGAATATGCAGGCGCTTTCTGCACTTACACATGATAGTATCAAAGAGCTGGTTCCTCTATTAGGGCCTAGATCCCTATTTTTACGGAGCTGGAAAATGTGGAAGTCGGATTTCACAGCCTCTTTCACAGACATCAGCGGTATTGGTAATATATCTTCAAGTGTAAGTATCTGGGTAGGTACTTACCCATATACAACATTATTTTTTGTTTACACTAAACCCGAAAAGGGCTCATTTTACTCATCATTTTGAACAACTTTTTCTATGGGACGAACCTTGAAATCACGAAAAAAAATGTTGTATAGGAGTCAGGTAGATAGGTACAACTGGGTCAAGTTAACTAGTCAATGTCAAGTTATGTATGTCAGCCTAGTGTGTAGTGCAGTCTTGCTAGTACTTAAACGTGACAGCAGTTTTCGTTTCTGAGTCGACTAACGAAAGTTAAATTCAATTACGAAAACGGACGCCTATCCAATGCCTCGAATTGATGAACTGCTGCAATCTACTAAACGTGGACGTTGTCACATGAGTTCAATAGATTTGCGATCTGGGTACTGGCAAGTGTCAGTTAAAGAAGAGGATAGGGATAAGACGGCTTTCGTCACCCCTTTCGGAACCTTCCGTTTTAAAAGGATGCCGTTCGGTCTGGAGAACGGACCGGCCACTTTTCAGCGTCTGAAAGACAGAATGCGATCCGGTTCAGCATTAAAGGATGTTACAATTCTAGGGTATTTAGACGATTTGTTAATTATAATGCAGGGGGATTTTTCCAGGCACCTGGAAGATCTGCGAATCGTTTTTGAACAGCTGATGAAGTTCAAATTGCGTGCGAACCGAGAAAAATGTGTATTTGCGAGAGAATCGGTTAAATATTTAGGGCATGTGATCTCACTGCAGGGAGTCTCAGCTGATGAAGAGAAGATTCAAGCCATCTTAGACATGAAAGAGTCGTCTTCACTGGGATACCTCAGAACATTCATACAAACATGTTCTTGGTTTAGGAAATTTATTCCCAAGTTTTCGGAGGTAGCAGAGCCACTGACAAGGCTGACGAGGAAACATCAACCTGGGACATGGGGACCAGATCAAGCTGAAGCTTCCAGTCATTTAAAAAGGGCTTCTGACGTCTGCGCTAATCCTCATACAGGCCGACTACTCTAATTCATTCATCCTGCGCACAGATGCGAGCAACTACGCGATAGGCGCAGTGTTGCTTCAAGGAGAAAAGAATGAGGAACGACCTATTGAATTTGTATTTTTTTTTTGTTTGTTGTCAGCAGCAGAGCGAAATTATTCGACCACGGAGCGGGAGGCTCTGGCGGTCGTTTGGGCAGTCGACCGTATGCGGGGTTACATTGATGGCCATCCAGTTATCATAGCCAATGATCACCAACCCTTGAAATGGCTGTTGTCATTAAAATCGCCAACGGGTCGTCTGGTGCGTTGGGCTCTGAAACTGCAGGCCTACATCCAGTATGTTGTGGCCGATGCACTCAGCCGCTTTGTCTGTACAGATGAGTCTCGCGAAACCTGTGCAATATGTTCCGTTATTATTGATTTGCCTACGCGAGATCTTACGGAGCTACGTGCAGCACAAGAATCTGACCCAGTTTCCAATAAAATTATAAAGGACAAAAGAAGGAAAGGTACAGAAGAAGTCTCCTCTCGGCGTTGGACTGAACGCGGTTATCTTATGGAACGTGGTATCTTTTACCGCTATAACCCAGATACAGACAACGAGTCACCGCAATTGGTGATACCTGTGAGCATGCGTGAGGAGATTCTGAGAGAATGTCATGATGCTCCAATTGCAGGTCATCCTGGTATAGAGAGAACGTACCAAAAGATAGCTCAAAACTATTATTTCCCTGGTATGAGAAGAATAGTAACAGATTACGTAAAATCATGTTCCTCATGTCAACGCTATAAAGCGACAAATTGCGTTGAATAAAACGGTTGCACTGTTCGCGCGGCGAATCGTTCATTGCACTTGCACTGATTTTTTGCGTTAAATGTCTCTTAATAAATAATTGCTTTCTAAAATTGTGAATTCTGTACACTGCTTCGCCAAGAATGTTTTTAATTTTTCTTCACACATGATTGAACACTCGATTGGCAAGTAATTTTATTTTATTTGTGAAAGAATAACCTTGACACGTGCGTTAATTGCTAATGAAGTCACGGTCACTGGCGAAAAAAAGGAGTCAAGATCGCAAGCGGCGCAAGTTTAAGAAGACAAGGCAGGCATGATAACGCGCCGCGCGAGAGTAAAAGAGATAAAACGTGTCTGCACTCGCATGCATTTTGCTCTAAATTATCAATGTCATATTACATACTACACCAGACGCTGGACTTCTGGACTCGTATGTATTTTGCGCTAGTATTTCAAAGCAAAATGTATTTTGATTCAGACACTCTCTGAATAGGTATACAGTTTGCTCTTTAACTACAAAGGCAAACTGCGATCGAACTCAGCAACTCCGGTCTGGGTCAGCATACAGTTTGGCAATACGCTGCCCGGCCGGCGGCGGCGGCACTCGCTTTCTCGGAGCCCACCCCGACGGACGATATTCTCAAAACGTTTATTTAAATATACATCATGTTTTTTTCCGGGACACTTACTACAGTAAATCTAGTCGGCAATATACCAAGCCTTTTTACACAGTCCACTATTATTTCATTTACCCCAACGTGCAAGTCGAACATATGAAATCATGTTTTCACTTTTGAAAAGCCAAGTTCCGTCATTACAACCAAACGAATTTACTCTAGATTACGAGGCTAGCGCAATGACTGCTTTCATTTTAGTCGTTGTTTGTGGAGAAAGGCTGAGAAATTAGATGTAAAAAACTGTTTAGATCTCACATTAAACGTTGTGTGGCAATATGCAACCTTCCTGAGGAAATGATAAAGGATGGTTGGTTGTACATTAAGGAAGAGAATGCAGAAATCGGTAATATTAACGAGTTTAACAATTATTTTGAAAGCACATGACTGGACGACAAGTCCCCGTTTTCTAACGGTGTTTATATAAAGTTCAGATTAGAACAAATAACTTTCGAGTTCTGGAACAGGAGGTAAAATAAAAAAGATTCCTCCAATACCTAATTTAGCAAAATAATTATATAAATTGCAAAAGGACTCAAACTATTACTTTGGGCTCTATAGAAAAAATGGACTCATCAGCAAAAAAAAAGAAGTCACTAAATTAACGAACACTCGGATAACGACTTTTAAAAGAATTAGTGGACTAAGAAATAAGCGTAGGACAGTGCCTTGAAAAATTATGTTATTTTCAAACTAATTAAGCTATTGCTCTTGACCAGCTTGCAAGACAAGAAAGTGTAGAAATCAGCCCGTGTGGAGTATTCATAGACGATAAGATACAATTTTGGCAGCTGCCCCAGATGGCTTAGTCGGTAGCGACACAATTGTAGAGGTTAAATATCCATTTTCTGCTTTCAAAATACCTATAGAAGAGCCCATACGTAAAGAAGAAAAAGATATGGAGTATAAAAGAAAAAAAAACTAATTAACAAGAACCACTCTTGGTTTTACCAAGTCCAAGGACAGTTACACATAAGCAAAAGAAACAAGTGCCTTTTTGCATTGTGGTCTAGTCAAAATCAAATATCGGCTGTGGAAACAATATTTCGCGAAGACGACTTTTGGGAAAAGAAAATGATAGGTAAACTTACCGTAGGGAGCACATATTGCCTGAATTAGTTGACCCTCGCCAAACAAGAAACATGTGTTTGAGACAACCAACAATTATTTACAATAAACGTCAGCTCAGAGACTAACGCTGGACCCTCAAATTGCAAGCGGTTATGTTATGAAATAGATCATTCTAGAGAGTTCGTTACTCCTGGACCATCAAATGAAGAACATGTATTATCGATTGTTGACTACTGATGTTAGATAACTGATTAGAATCAAAACCCATTTACACGATGCAAGTTTATCGCCAGTTGCATACAATAATATTCAAACAATAAAAACTGGCATCGTCTAGACAGCGTGTCACATGCTTGCTCTATTAGGCAATTTTCCCATTCAAAACAGTTCTTGGTATAAAAGATACGTACAATCATTTCTTATGCAATTTTTGTATTCAATAAGATTCTCTCTGTATTTGCAATTATGAGTACAGTGGGTATGTTGATTGTTGCTAATAATATAATTTATTTTTGCTTTTAAGTTTTTGTCCGCGTATAAACAGTTGCTTGCAATCCTTGAAGGTCAATTATTACGCTTAAATTATGACATTTAAGTATTGCACTTGTTCAAGAAAATGGCCTTATGTAAATGAAGCGTAAAAATTAGTTTATTAGTAACCTATTGTACATTATTCTTTTGCTAGTGTAGTAACGTCTTAATTTTAGCATCTGGCAACTCTCAAGCTTTTGTCATCAACGTTCAATCCAACAAGAATTGTCCTCCGAACTAAAATAAAAGTTTTATAAATATAAAATTAATATAAATACGTTCATGTGTCTTTCTTTCATTATACATGAAAGTGGTCCTTCGCGCTAGAGAAGTGTTTTTCGAAGAAAATAGGAACAAAGGCGGCCATTGCGCAAGAAATTCCCCGGCACGTTGTGTCTGAGTCGACGCGACGTCTCCTACAACGTCTGGTAAATAGGAGGCGATACGATACACACGCGGATTCCCCGATTTTTGGCCGGCTATCTGCGGCGCATTGTTCGTCGGTCAGGAATTGCGCCTACAGCGGAATTTTCCTGTTGAGATCCACAACAAATTCTGCCTATTGCAGAAGCTCAAGGCTAATTTTCTTCACAAATTAGTGAAAAAATCATCAGAACCAACTGTTTATACAAGATTACAGTGGGTTCAAGGTGCTGAATAGGTTTGTACCTATCAACGCGGCCATACTTCTTTGTTTCGGCCGGCGACGCGGCGAGCGGCGTGTCGGCGTGACGTCGGGCATTATCCGGTCCGGTTCATAAATCCGTCTTGGCCGAGAGCGGCGAGTGAACGAGAACGACTTCCGGTCAGCAAAACAGTAATTCACGATAAGAAAAATATTCCGTTCGTTCGCGTGAATAAAACGAAAAATGAATGACAAGTGACGTGTTGTCAATCGGTAGTGCGTTTGACAGGTCATAGTAAATATTGTGCGGTTGTAACGGTACATAAACATTGCGGCCTACGTAGGCTGTTCAGTGAAAGAACAATAATAAGTATGGCAGATGAAGATCTAAAACTGTTGGGTGTTAGGCGGGGCCATATTAAAGTAGGGCTGCCATACGTCCCGGTACACCGGGACATGTCCCGGTTTGAAGCGTTGTGTCCCGGTGTCCCGGCCATCAAGTTATTTGTCCCGGTATGCACACAATCCGCAAGCTACCCTTGTGTACAGTTTGACCGTTAGCGCTGTACCGCTCTTGAGGTATGTGCGCGGCGAGACATGGGGGGCAGGGGAGGGACAGCCGACCGCTCTGTCAGTCTGCCGGCAACTAGCGTAGCGTGTCAGATTTAAAATATCGTACATCGATATCGTAAGATCTGTCTGACAAGTTAAATCTTATATACAATACCCTTGCTCTTTCTTTCCCTTCCCCCTCCTCGCTGCGCTTTCGTAAGGCGCGGTACAGCGCTGTGGCTAAACTATAGGAAAGTACCACGTCTGTGATCGGCGAGTTATAGAAGTGGAGCAGAGGCGTGCGCGCGCGAGAGCGCGCGGCGACGTCCGATGATAATTAGAGTGAGTTTCGTTCGATGATAACCCGCGTCCCGCACCGCGCGCCTCCGCTCCCGCGCTCCTCCGCCCACGCGTCTGGTTTATTTAAATCGTTGCAGTGTTTTGTTTAGTTGCTTTAGAGAACAACGTATGTTGCGCTTTACCTTGCGCTGCGCACTGTCCTGTACTTTGAAGTTTAGTTTATTGCCAGTATTTTGCTAAAAAGTCATGCCAAAAAGAAAGTGTTTGTTTTCTGACGATTATACTAAAGAGTGGTCATTCATTAAAAGAGGAAGAAATGATTATGAAGCCTTGTGTTCTATTTGCGGCTTACATATATCTGTTAGTCATGGCGGTAAGTCAAGTATCAAAGACCATATTCAAAGTAAAAATCACAAGACGAAATTATCTGTTGCATCAACTTCTAAAGATATATCGACATTCATGATCAAACAAAATACCACCGAAGACATATTAATATGCGCTGCCGAATTGACCACTGCTTATAAAGTTGTAAAGCACCACCAATCATTTAGTTCTTTAGATTGTACGACAAAATTGAATGCCGTAATGTATCCTGATTCAAGTATCGCGGCAAAACAATCAACTGCAAGAACGAAGGCTACTGCTATCATTAAACACATATTGGCTCCACATTCGATCGCGCAAATTAAAACAGAAGTCGAAAAAGTTCCTTTTTATGGTATTTCTACCGATTCTAGCAATCACAGAGCGGACAAGTTATTTCCACTACTAATACAGTACTTTACGGAAAAAGAAGGATTGAAAATTAAATTACTGAAATTAAACTCATTGCCGAATGAAACGTCTGATACAATCACTTCATTTTGTATAAAGTCGTTGCAGGATTATTTATTATTTATTTATTATTTTACCAAACTATGTATTTATTGTTTTAATTAATGATTTATTTGTATATTTATCTCCGCATAATGTAGTGCATGCTGTGCTTTTCTATAAGTGATGAGGCGCTTAGATTTAAGTTTGGGATGTACAAATGACATACTCATTGTTGAGAAGCCATATAATAAATAAATAAGTAAATTTTAATAATAATAATACATGTATAAATTAAATAAATATTGATGCATAAATTCAATATATAAGTCGCAAAAATTATGTGATGCAATTAATTATAAGCCCACCTACCTACATAATATTAATCATAGATATTAAGAAAACTTTAATGTTGAAGTTGTGAACAAATATTTATAATAGCCCTCCTCCTTATTTTTAATTTTTATGTTGTTATGCCCGACAGGGCCCACAATGCTCCAAAACTATATTATGTATTTTTATGTACCTACCACCTAAGTTCACATTGTGGAATGCAATAAATGTATTGAGTATTGAGTATTGAGGATCAAAACATCCCCGTGCAAAATATTGTTGCTTTCAGTGCGGATAACACAAACACTAACTTTGGAGGAAGAGATAGGCGTGGAGTTAATAATGTTTTTGTTAAATTAAAAGAGATTTTGTCTAAAGACATTGAAGGCATCGGTTGCCCAGCGCACATTCTGCACAATACAGCTTCCTCTGCTACCGATATGATGTCGATTGACGTGGAGTCTATTGTTCTGAAAATTTTCAAGTATTTTTCCATTTTCACTGTAAGAGTGGAACGCCTTAAAGATTTTTGTGAGCATGCAGCAATAGACTACAACAATATACTCTCACATTCCAGAAGTCGGTGGCTTTCACTGCTTCCAGCAATTGAACGCATACTAAAGTTGTGGCTGCCACTGAAAGAATTTTTCGCTAATGAAGCCAATGCCCCAAAAGCTGTAGTCGATTTTTTCGCTAATCCCTTATCAGAACTTTACACTCTTTTTGTGCACAGTCAAGCATTTCTGATTGAAAAACAAATAAAGAAGATTGAAAATTCAGTTATTACTATTGTTGAAGTGAAAAATGTTTTGGAGGATACAAAAAAACAGTTGAGTGACAGATTACTAAATAAATATTTAGGCAATCAAACAAGACAACTTTATAACAAACTAAAGAATGATGGCACAATTAATACAAATCAATCCGAAGCATTTGACAAAGAAACGGGAGATTTCTTTAACACTGCTATCCGTTATCTCGAACAGTGGACAGAACCGATGACAAAATTTGATGTTTTCGCTTGGATGATTTTAAATGATATTCCTCAATGGCAACAAGTAGAAGAAACTACAAGATATTTAAATGAAAAAGATATAGCAGTAGATGATTCAATGTTTGAAGAATTTATGTACTTAAAATCGTTTCTGGAATGTGAAATGACCGATGAATGGAAAGCTAAGAATATGCAAGAAAAATGGAAATACTTTTTTGAAAAAACCGAAGAACTGGAAAGAAAAGCAAATCTTCTTAAAATGTGTCAATATATTTTTGCAATCCCTGGCCACAATGCTCACGTGGAACGAGTGTTTTCGTTAATTTCAGCGCAGTGGACGAAAGAACGAAATTCACTCAGTGTAAGCACAGTGGAAAGCATCATTCAATGCATTTATAATTATAAAATGACATGCGTAGAATTTTATAATTATGTTAAAGGGGAAAAGGAGTTATTGTCAAAGGTAAAATCTACTGAAAAATATGAGTGGGCAAAGAAAAGTGTAGTGTAAGAAGACTTTTGCTACTTTATGATTAAATTTCCTTATATACCTACTATTGTTTTTTTAATAAACCATGGTTTGCCTTATTTTTGTTCTAATTGTCCCGGTCTCTGAATTTATGGCAGCCCTATATTAAAGGAACAATGACACGGTTGGAGGCATTCGTTAATGATGCGTCAATCTTAACTACAGCGGGCGAAGTAATGATACAAGAACGCAAAAATAAGCTCGTCAGCGCATATAAGGAATATGAAGAGGTAACTACAGATATTTTGTTATTAGATAGCTCAGATATTGAGGATGTCTCCTTAGTCGAAGAAAATATTTCAATGTCCCAACTAAACTCAGCAAAACCGTGAAGGATTTAAAAGCAAAAGATGTCAAACCTTGAGCTGATATATCGGAATCAAAATTACCTAACATTCAAATTCCATCATTTGATGGAAAAGACTTTACTAAATTTAAACCCCTCATGGATCTGTTCGAAGCAGTATTCGACACTAATAAATCTTTGTCCAATGTACAAAAACTATTCTATTTGAGACATTATTTAGTAAGTGAAGCATTATCTGTAATCATAAATTGACCAGTTGCAAATTAGTCTTATTCGGAGGCTTTAACTTTACTTAAAAAACGATATGACAACAAGGCAAGATTTATTTCAAATCATATAAATATCTTGCTAGATTTGCCTAGCATGCAAAAGGGAACAGCAACAGCTATTCGGTCATTAGTGACAGATTTTCAACAGCAACTTTATGCTATAAAAAATTTAGGTGAACCTGTTGATAAGTGGGATATGCTATTGATATCCATACTTGCCAGGAAACTAGATTCATACACAAACAGGGCATACCACCTCGAAAGAGTGGACCTTGATAAAAATCCTTGTTGGCGACTGGCTGGATAAACTACTACCTTTTTTAAATATACTTTTTATTGATTTGTTTGGTTCTTTTTCATACTGAATTTGACGTTGTGTCACTTTTGCTGTCCTTTGTGTTCGCTGTAATTTCTCTAGTTTTTCTATTTTAATTAAATATTGATTCTAATAGCCACCATCACATCGTTTCATTCACATCCTTAAATACAGTCCACTCGCTCACCAACAATCCTACTATGGAGGAATTCATGTCGACGACCAATGTCGTTTCTAGCAATAAACAAAAGGCTTTATGTAGCTTTTGTGAAAAACAGAACCATCCTGTTTATATGTGTCCAAACTTCATCCTGTTTATATGTGTCCAAACTTCAAATTAGCACCTCTAGAGGGACGAATCAAGTTTATAGAAGACACAAATAGGTGTAAAATTTGTTTAAATATACATCCTAACAAATGTAAATTCAGTTTTAAATGTAAGGTGTGCAAAAAACCCCACAACTCACTTTTACACGAAGAAAAACCCGATGAGGAGGTTGCAAATGCAAATGTTGCAATGTGTTCAACGAATCAATGTAACGATGAAGTTCTACTTGCTACACTTAAAGTCAAGCTCATCCACAATTATGGTCGTGAAGTTTTTGCAAAGCGCTGCTCGATGGTGCGAGTCAGGGATCGTTTATAATACAATCATTAGTTGACAAATGACAACTTAATGTTGAAACCAATAAAGACACGACTGTAGTAGGATTTGGAAAGAAAACATCTTATTTAAATAAAACTGTAAATCTTTCAGTTTATTCATGTACTCATTCTTACATTTAATGTAAAAGATTGCCATGTAGTAGAAAATATAACATCACAACTGCCCCACAAGTACATTGATGCGTATAGGCTAAATATTCCCGAACAAATTAATCTTGGTGATGTAAAATTTAATGCTCCCTCTGAGATATCTCTTCTTTTGGGTGCAAGTGTATACTTTGAAAGCATATTAGATGGATGTATAAAACTAAAGTGTGCTCCAGTTTTGCAAAACACACTATTTGGTTATATTGTAGGTGGAAACATGGATTGTAATCAACCCAAAAACAGTGGCAACATTATTTCTACTAATTTAATCATGTGAAAATTATAACAAATTAGACAACATTATGGAACGACACAATTTTGGCTGTCGGAGAAAATGCCTGAGGAACCAGTGACAAATTCATGTGACTTTGAGAAAGCTAAATACATAATCGCAAAAGTTAAGATTTTAATCAATTGAATTCGAGAATGGTTAGCATCAGAACTTACATAATCAAGGTAGAGGACAACTTTAATCCGTATACAAATTCGAGATTTTAAATCTGTATTTATGGAAATGACACCGGTTTCATCTGAGTTTTAGGATATACCTTATTAACTTTTCTAATATCTAAAAATATAAAAATTCAGTTGTAAATCTTAATGCTAAATGTTGATTCATTTTCCTTCAATGATAAATATTGATTCAAATTACAACTACATTCCTTTTTTAAAAAAAATACGTTGTTTTATTGAAATTTCATTACGTACTATTTTTTTCCTTGAAATGTTGGCAAAAATACGATCTTTTCTAGTCCATGGAACGATCTTCTAAAAAATAAAGTTGGCAACACTGCGGCCCGCCATTTAATTATTTATTGTTCATTTGTGCGCCTGCGGCTGCGGAGTGTTTTTGTTCACATCAACAAAGTTATTAGCCTGATGGGCAATAGGCGGGCTGTGTTATAATTTAGTTATTTAACCCTTCTGTGTTTGTTAAATGTTTAAACTAGTAGAGTTTTGCGACGATGCTGGTTACGGAGGAGAACTCGGTGTGGTACGTACAGATTGGTTGACACCACGGAAGACACACTACATGTGGCCCCCATATAAAACTGCTAATAAATTTAACAAATGTCTTAGTAGTGACGAGGCTCCAAATATAACGTGGACATTTTTTTTGTAAAACGTTTGTTTTACGAAACGGGAAAGCTTTTCTTAAGTAGGTATCTAACTTCCTACAACCCGTGCGAATGAACTCGAACGTTCTGGGACTAAAGATGTTATAGGAAATACTTACAAAAGATCTGTTCCAACAACATCTTATTATGTTCTTATTAAATAATCTCGTGCAAATCTCTAAAATTTCCTAGAGGTTTTAATACTACAACCGCGCATCATTTTGCACAGCCTAAATTGAATTTAAATAATCGGTTATATGGTATCTAAGTACTTTCAGCTTTTAATTTAAATTTATCTTCAGCTTTTAATTTAATTTTAGATAACCTGCTAAAGGCGCGACAAAAATGAAAAATAGCTGAAAGTGAGCCAGAATTAGCCACTGACCAGGAAGAAGAGACCAGAAAAAGAAAAAAGAAAACTGTATTTGAAAGTCATAGCGAGAGCGATGGAAAAAGGGAAAATTTAAAACATATAAAAATAAGTTATCCGAAACCACCTAACAGATCACTGGCTAATAATGGTAAGTAATATAGTTACCTACATTAAATGTTGTGTGAAGATTATACCTAAATACTAAGGTATTGAGAAACAATTAAAACATTGGTACAGTTGAGTGCACGCCAAGCTTGACACTATGGACCGGTCCTGTATTGTATGGCACGTAGTATAAATCAAAGATCAGCTTAAACTGTTAGTGTAAAGCTTTACGTGCTCCCAACTGTACCTATGTACCTACTTACTTAGCACTGATTTACCTACCTATTTAGCCTAAAATAAAAAAAATTAGCTAGATGAAAAAATAAAATCAACATTTCAACACCTCATGAACAAATATAGGTAATAATTATGTGTAGGTACGGTACAGTGTAATTTTGTTTCAATTATTTTACAAATGACCCTGTTGATGTACAATATTTTGTTCAATCTAATTGGGTACCTACCTACTTTAATAAATAATTAAATAAGTATTTAATTTTCTTGCCTACAGTGCCTCGGATGACAAAGGCAAGCACAAGCAACCAAAACTATATTGGTAAGGCAGTTCTTACTATCTTAGTAATAATATAATTATGAAAGCTAAGTATGAAAGTTTAAGTTTGGATGTCTGGATCCGATGAATGCTTTTTACTCAGTCACACCCAACAAGAACAAAACCCATTGATCACACCACACCAGAACAGCTGAATGGATATGGATGAAATTTGGCACGGAGAAAGATTATAGTCTGAATAGCACATAGAGAAGGGGCCGTAATCCACCACGCGGGCCCATTGCGGGTTGGTGAATGTCACATGTCTTCGAATGTTTGGTTCTAGAACATGTCGGTTTCCTCACAATGTTTTCCTTCACCGTTTTGAGCCGCTACAGATCTCAGTTCAAAACAATCAAAGTTCTTCTTCATGCAGCTCTTCCTCTTCGAGCAGTAATTCATCTTCATCTAGCATTGGGACACATATTTCAGATTCAATCCAGTCTAAGGAGTTCAATATTAGTATTGACTATTTGACACAACCGGCCGAGAAACTACCGAGCACATCTAAATATTTGCAAAATAGTATGATTCCAGAATCTATTCCTATTGAATTACCTAGAGCAAGATCATTAAGTTCTTGTTCATATAAATCAAAATCCTCTATAGCATCATCAAGAGCAGGTGATTTTTCCCCAGATGATGATGGCGCTGATTATGTCCCACCACTTAACCAAGCCTCACATGGGGAAAGCTCTAGCAGTGAGCCAGCTGGACTGGAACGCTAACGTTCCAGTCCCTATGGTTTCCCCCACAAAAAAAAAGCGTAAGGGTGTGGTAAATGATGCGAAAAAAACGCTAAGAAGTTGCGTAATTCAGGAAAACAATACGTTTCACTATCCAAAACTAAGAGACTTATTTCGGAAAGACGCATGGGCCCTCCTTGTACAGAACGATGTCGTTTAAGATGTTCAGAAAAAATTGATGAATATCTTAGAAATGCTATATTCAAGCTATATTGGGAAATGGGCTGTATAACTCGACAGAGGGATTTTATATGTAAACATTTGACTATTGTAACACCAAAGTACAGTTACAAAAGGGAGAATAACAATCGTAAACCAAAGCATGCGTGTTTGTAAAATATTTTTTTTAAATACTCTAGGTATAAATGATAGACCGATTAGAACTGTATTAGAGAAGATGTGTGATAGTGGTATTGTAGAGCCAGAGAAGAGGGGGAAACATGGAAACCAACACAAGGTTCTCGATGAAGTGGTACAGGGTATAAAACATCATATTGATTCCATACCGCGTATCGAGAGTCAAGGCAACAGACGAGTCGGGAGTTTATTGACGGTGGCAAAAATTTAATGGATTTATTCAGGGATTACAAAAAAATGTGTGAAGACGAAGGAAAGCCAGCCGGTGAGCAACATACTTGCTCTGGCTAATTTTAGGATTAAGAGTATCACACATACATTTTTGATATCAGGCCATACACAAAATGAGAACGATAACGTACAGTAAGCGTTCATAAGTGCAGAGGCACGCTAAGGATCATATTGCTGTGAACGCACGAGCGAGCGTCCGTGCGGCCTGTATGTGTAAGCTGTCTCAATACAGTACCTACGCACACCACAGCCACAGAGTCGCCTACTGTCGCAAGTTGTCGCGTCGTTCTCCACGAAACAAAAAGATATATATTGCCGTCTCTTTTGTTATACACGCAGCAAACGCATGATCGTATTTGCATTGGATAGCTACACTTCGACCATATCTACCTGTTAAGCAGTGGGTTCACGATCAACGTGTCTTGAGTTCAAATCCCGTTTACGTTATACGGGTTTTTTTTTTGTAACCACTTTAATTAATGTTTGTATTTTATGCAAAAACTATTTACTTAAGTATTTATTTTGAAATGGGTTCATGCTCATTATTTATTTTTATAAAGATTTAAATATAAGTTAATAACCCATCATAACTATTTATGAGATTGTGTAATATTTTTTCGGTGTTGGAAGGTGGAAAAAAAAGTCGTGCTGACAGATAACAACAATTGTTTTATTCGTTTCATTTATTCATATAATTAACAACTTTAATAAGATTTGTAACGTCACATTCCTACCTAGATATAAGAAGTTCTCTTGTAACCGTTCATAAGATTCTTTTGTGTATCTGTATACCCACTTTGAAGTTATTTTTTAGTAACATAACAAGGATATTCTAATAACACAAATATAATTGTTGATACCCACTTCTATCTATCGGTATTCAACAGAGCTTACTGAAAACTAATACATAATTTATACTTCGTGAATATGTTTTTTATGTGACGTCACAATAAATGTAACTCATATTGAGGTTATAGTTTAAGTGTTCATTTTCCTGAAGAAAAGAAGATTGAAACTAAACCTCAATTTAGGAATTATTAATATCGCTAAATATTTTGTAACACGTCTAATTAAAACTAGAACATTAGGGATTAATATTTTGTATAACCCCCATTATTTTCAATGCAGTCAAGTAGACGTATGCGGCTTAAAGTTACCCAAAGGGCAATGGAGAGGGCTATGCTCGGAGTTTACTTGCGTGATCGCATCAGAAATGAAGACATCCGCAAGAGAACCAAGGTCACCGACGTAGCCCGAAGAATTGCTAAACTTAAGTGGCAGTAGGCAGGGCACATTGCTCGCAGAACGGATGGCCGATGGGGTCGAAAAGTTCTGGAGTGGCGACCGCGAACCGGAACAAAATGGAAGTAATCCAGTGAAAGTCTAAATATTCCCGTGCGAAACGTAATCGTTCTTCTTTATGTCTTTCTGTCAAGAAGGGCATTTTAGCTGATCTTCTGTGATGCAAGCCTTCAGCGTGGAGGGCACGGCGAACAGTTTGCGGTGACTCCGAGTGTGTCGTAGGTGTGAAACCATTGGTTTCATACTCGCCTACGATATGTTGTCGCTGCGCTTCGCTAATAAGCGACGACCTTCCACTTCGCTGTCTACTTGCAAGGCTCCCTTCTTCCTCATACCTTTTGATCCAGAGACTTACTGCATTTCTCTAAACAAAAAAAATTATGTTAGGCAGCTGTAATAAATACTAAAGTGACTTCATTCACTCTGCATTTATAAATCTAATAATAAACACTAATTATTTATCTTGCATGATAGATTGAAAAAAATAACAACGAATTAAGTAAACCACAGGTCACCAAATAACTGAACAATTTATAATACCCATTCGTTTTTAATTTTTAATGTTTAAGTTACAATTCATAAATAATTATAATACTCACATTCAGTTCTATTAAGGCCACTTTTATGAAGCGCGGATAATTCACGATAATAGTCGCCCTCGCCTTAATATTAATATTTGCCCGCATTTTAAGAATCACACCAACAACAATACCGCTATCTATTAAACCACACGTCACTGACCTTCAGCTACCACATTATATAGTGTATTATGTATGACTACAACCAAACGACAAAGTTCATTCCGATCAAGTTAAAATATTCATAAAACTCATGACGACTCGAATGGCGTAGTGGTAGTGACGCTGCCTTACGTTCTAAGGGTCCTGGGTTCGAATCCCGGTAGGAGCAAATGTTTGTGTGATGAGCATGGACATTTGTTTCCGAGTCATGGATGTTTATATGTATAATAAGTATGTATTTACAAACAAAAAAGTATATATATGTAGTATATCAACTATCTAGTGTCCACGATACAAGCTTTGCTTAGTGTGGTACTAGGTGGCGCTGTGTGTTAATGTCCAGCGATATTTATTATTTATATTTATGTCTACCTCACAGAAATCTAACAAAATTCTTGACTTATTTTTCTATCTACCTCCCTAACTTTACGAAATGTGTGAACAAAGCAAACAAGTTAAAGAATATAATATTTCTGTAGAGTAAAAACTTACAAAAAGACTAAAAGTAACTGTGCGGGATTTGAACTCACGGCTTACTGATTCACTCTTAATTCTGGACGGGCCCAACCGCTAGGCCATCATGTCTTAGATATTGGCATTGAAATTATGAACTACAACTAGTTGCTGACAATATCTATTTTGTTGAAAGTAGAAGGTCGTAAGTCAAATTAAACGTCAAGCTATTGCTTTGTGAGATTGCTTATCGACTTTTGGTCGGCACTGTACACTCTGTTGTAGAAAAAGAAGTTAGGAAGTTTTTGAAGTCATCACCAATTTATGTTCCAGAGCAATATATCACTTTAATAAAATCAGCCAAAAAACGAGGCAATACTTACAATGTAAAAGGAATGCTGTACTCCGATATTTTTGATTTAAAAAATTTAGATTATGCGATTTTCCGACATTAAAGTCATAAAATTTGTTAAGGCAAACCATGTAGAAATAAGAATACTTTATAAAAACTCCTTTACTGAAAACCAGTTAAATGAAATCGACAATCTCGCTCTAGACGCAATGCAAACCGTCTGGGTTTTCCGTTAAAACAACATAATAGTACAAAATTATAGTTAACTACCAGAAAAAAGAATAACCTAAAATCCTTAATAGACAGCAATTTAATCCCACGGTATTATGCAGAATTGTTTTACAATGGTATTTTGTAATTTTTTTGACAAAATTTTCAATCCCAACAATGTTATTTGTTGAATTTTGATTTTTTTTAAATCTGTGTACTTTTCTAAAAAAATACTGGAGTTAAGTCTGATTATTTTATAGTATGTACAATGATACTGGAGAAGATGTTTGTTGTTTGTTTTTTTTTTTAATTAACAGAATTTTATGTTTTAATTAAACAAGTTTAGCTAGAACTACAGTTAAAATTAAGATAGCTAATATTTTATAACTATTGGGATTTTACCAATTAATCATAGCTCGTTCGTGGACTACGGTTTCTTTGATTGTATGGCAACACTCCACATGTGGTGGATGTCGCCATACAAACGCGCTAAGTACAATTTTAATGGTCAATAAGTCAATTTATAATTCTAAACTATAACTAAATTAGTTTTACTGAAACTAGCTACAAACCAAAATAAGTAACAAGATTATTTACAAAGCAATCTATTAGTGGAAGACTTATTGTTTGTATTAATTTGACCTGACTTCCGTTTTGTCAGAAATGGTTTAATAACAAGTGTAAAAAGGAATTGAGCTAGTAATTAAGCTTAAACTTAATAACACCTTTGCATTTGTGAATATTAGTATTGTTTAATTATTACAATAATTCAGTGTGAAGTATTCTGATATTGTTTGTAAGTTTTAATGACCTTACGATGTAATGAATTACTGTACTGAGTGAGTGAGCAACTTCCGGTGACTCTAAAGAGACGCGTTGAAGACGCAGTGTCTCGTTGAGTAAAACAATTGAATTATTAAGAGTATAGTAATGGCTTTGAAGTGAACATAACAAGTTTGTGTAAATGAGAAATGTAATATTGGTTGATAAGAGTGTAAGGAGTTTCTTTGTCCGTTCTTCTCCTTATTAACAATATTGGCGAACGGGCTGCTTGACTCAGAATGTTTATTGTGCCTGTACCTAAATGGTTTCTTAGAAATAAACGTTTGGAGTTTGAGTAAAACGTGGTGTGTGATTTCAACTACCCAACTACCTATCTACTAACAATGAAGAATCACATCGCACGGCGATGTGATGATTAGAGACTGCAAGACAATAAATATGGCGGCGAATGGCGCCAATATTCGAGGACTGCTCCTCTCCAGGGAAATCCTGTCGTGATATATATAAATCTCGTGTCACAATGTTTGTCCTCAATGGACTCCTAAACTACTTGACCGATTATAATAAAATTCGCACACCATGTGCAGTTCGATCCAACTTGAGAGATAGGATAGTTTAAATCTGAAATTATAGTCGCAATTTTAATTTATTGTTAATTATTTGTCTGTTATTGTTTGACAGTCACAATTATCTGTTAAATCCAAATGATTCTAACAGATGTCGATACCTTTCGACTGGGTTGTGTAAGTAATCAATATATGGCGCTGCTATGGTAAATCTACGAACGTGTCATATAAGCTACATTTTAATAGGATAGTTTAAATCTCAAATTATAGTCGCAATTTTAATTTATTGCTAATTATTTGGCTGTTATTATTTCACAACTGTCACAATTATCTGTTAACTCCAAATGATTCTAACAGACGTCGATACCTTTCGACTGGGTTGAGTAAGTAATCAATAGATGGCGCTGCTATGGTAAATCTACGAACGTGTCATATAAGCTACATTTTAACAGCATAATTACCACGTGTTGTTGACGCTATAAAATTAATTAAATTTATTTTGTAGTGAACGAAATACCGTATAATTCAATTATTTCCACTTTTTAAATTTTTGGTGTTAGCATAGCCGGCCACGTGTTACTTAGACTGAAGTGTAAATTGAATTCATATTATAATGAAGATAATACAGTGAAATTAATCCTGTTTTTTACTTATTTGTGCTTCATTGATCAAAACTTTATAATTTAATTTGAATATGTGTATGTAAGTATTATCACATACTTATAAAATTTAATTAAAATGACAAAGCAAAAATGATACACAATTTCCTATACTTTTTCAATAGTTGTACAAATGTTTTTTTTTTTATTGTTTTTATTTAACCTCTATTAAATAATATTTAGCACTTATTATTTGAATGTGCTATGATAACAAGTTTTTCAGATTTTTTTCTTATATTTAAACGATTAAATTAGTATTTCAATTCTTATTGAAATTATTATTTAAACTCTTTAATTTAAATATGTACATATCAGTATTATCACATAATTATAAAAGTTAATTAGAATGATTTTCATTTTTTTTTTCTCATTTTAAACGATTAATTTATTATTTTCAGTCAAATGCCACGGAAAAAATCTAACCTCAACAACGCGAGCACCAGAGAGGCACGACGCAAACGTATTAAAAGCGCCCATCAGTTGGCAGAACAAATTGAATCAAGAAATCCAGCTCAAAGAATCAGGACAGCAGAAGGTCATGCACAAGAATCTCAAGAACAGTGTAACGAACGTCTTCAAGAGAATATCATAAGAACAAGAGCAGCAGGAGAACGAGACATAGACACAGTAGGAGCACAGGAACAATAATTTCAATTTATACATGTAAGTAATATCACATAGTTTTTTAAAAGTTAATAATATATCAATGAGAAAATGGCACAAAGCTCCCCACACTTTTTCAATAATTGTACAATTTTTTTAATATTATTTTTATTTAACCTCCATTGAAAATTATTTTGCACTTATTATTTCAATGTGCTATGATAACATGTTTATCAGTTCCTCTTTCTAATATTTAAACGATTAAATTATTATTTTCAGTCAACTGCCACCGAAAAAATCTAACCTCAACAACGCGAGCAGCAAAGGGTCACGACGCAAACGTGTTGAAAGAGCTCAGTAATTACCAGAACAAATCGAAACAAGAAATGCAGCTCAAAGAATCAGGACTCCAGAAAGTCGTGCACAAGAAACTCAAGAACAGCGTGACGAACGTCTGCAACAGAATATTACGAGAACAAGAGCGGCACGAGAACGAAACATAGCTACAGTAAGAGTACTAGATCGACAAAGGCAACGGATCAGCCGCTCATTAACACGTGCATCATTCGTTCGGCTTGCCTTTGAATATGCACCAGATATTAACTACTCAGCGCATTCAAAAACTGCTATCGGTGGAATAGATAAAGTATACAGACCGAAGACATTCCGACCTCGCCGCAGAGGTCAGGCGCGTAATCCCCGTTCAATCCCTCCCCGACCCTTGCTCGAGCCAGCCCGCGATACTGAGCCTATAGTAACAAAACAGTCCCTAAATAATGACAACCAGATCCAGCCTGTCCCTTTGCTGCCGCCAGCGGCGCCCTAAGCCGAGGTCCGTACCCCACAGGGGGTGCCCTTAGAGTGGTGTCGCTTAGTTTATAGTAATTTTTGCCCTGGCTGGAGGCCTTAAATTCAAGGCATCCACAGGACTTGCCCGGTTAAGCAAAACCCAGTCTTCAGTCTTCTCAGAATGAACTGCGAGATGCCCTACTCAAAAAAATAAAAAAAAGGTTTGTGTTTTTTTGCTGCATTCAAAAAGTACTCTGCTCCTTTGGCGGTTTTCCACAAGATCCGAGTTCGAAAGAACAATTGGCGAGAGTAGTTCGCTTGGAAATACAGGAAAACCACTGGTCCTCAAGTAAAACAGCAAGAAAAGACCATGAATTCATAAGGAACTACTAGAAAAATAAATACAACCGTATTGGTTGAAGTAGCAGTATTTCATATAGCATTTTACGTATATTGTATACATGTAAACCACAAAAATAAGAAGTCACAAAGCAAACTTTTTCACACTTCAAATGTTTGTCTCAGATTTGTTTTACATTCTCTAGCACTGAGTTTCTGGATCCAACAGCTCTTGAAACTAAGATAAACATATTGAATATGACTCTGAAGTATGACTATTATAGATTGAATTATGATTTTATTATTTACTTTTGATATGTCTGTGTGTGCTTAAGTGGTTTTCTAGGCCTAGGTCGCAACCTAGGCTACCTGGATCTCAACAAATTACTAAATTAAAGCTATAAAATGTCACTTTCGAGCTGATATGAATCGGTTTATTTACTAATTCTAATCACTGACGCACTTATTTATTCGTCACTGTTATTGCCCATGTTTCACTGACTTTGCACTATTGTTGCAAATAAACTATGTACACTCAATGTGTTGGTGACGTTCGTCGCGAACACAAGCTGTGTTAGCCATTTCTAATATTCAATTTTAAACAAAATACAATTATAAAACTTTCTAGTTAATCTCTAAATAGGGCGTAACCCACAGTAGCCAGTGAGAAGTGAGCCATGTTTTGTCGTTATAAACGTGAACTTTTGGTGTTATGCATCTACATCATACGCAAAAGAAAATATAAATATATAATTAAACAAAAAAACAATTATTTAATTGCTACTTTTTACACAAATCGTCCACGTTGACAATTCTTGCAGTCCGTCAAATGTGACATGAGATCACTTTGAGCGCCAATGATGCCATGGTTACTATGCTTTGTTTAACCAATTAGCGACGAGCTTTAACTACCACCCAATCATTACTTTGTTATGTTAGTAAGGAACAAATCAGCTGTTTCAAGAAAACAAACGTCGCGTCGCGGGGCCGTCTATCAAAAAGGTTTTGTTTGAAGTTCTTCGCCCGTTGTCGGAAGCAGCAAACAAAACCCACGAGTTTATTACATTTCCAGCAAACAAGGGAAGCCTTTATTAATGTATGAAAATAGACAGTACAGAAAATTCAAATCTTACAAAACTAATGAAAATGTGTTATGGCGGTGCGTGTTTAGACCTTGTAGTGGATACTTGACGATTGACAGTAAAGAAGTTTTAAAAATTATGGATCACACGTGTGGGGCACCAATGACCAGCTCTGAGACTGAAATAAAGAAGGCTATATGTGAAATTCGGGAAGAAGCCGCAGCCAGTGATGCTCCTGTGCCAACTTTATTCAAAAGAAAAGTGAACAAAATACTAGATCAAGGACACAACTTTGCTGGTGATTGTCCAAATTTTAAAAATATTAAATCCGGCCTTTACAACAAAAGAAACAGGATCCTGTGGAGTTGCCCGTTTATGTGCAAAATCTAAGGGAGACGTACAAGTTAGTATCTAAGTATTTGATCATGTTAGAAGGTTTTCAGTATGGATAACTACTTTGCCGTAACCCCGCACTTATCTGGGACCCGCACCATGCGCCCGTGCTTTAGCGGACGGCCTAAGAGAGAAAACCTCATACGATCGTGTTATAACATGTTAGGATCCAAATGAGACTGCTTACGAATAATGAATATACCATAAATGTTCCCACTGCAAGGACATACGCTTCCTCTCTGTGTGACAGTTCGCAAAAAGAAAACGATAGTGGTGGCAAATTCTTGAATATTCATTTATTTTAAACTCTAGTAGTATTAACATCATCATATCAGCCTAAAAGCGGCCACTGCTGGACCCAAGCCTCCCAAGGATCTCCATGACGAATGGTGTCGGCTACCCGTGACCTTCAGATGTAATACAAATAACATGTGCAATTTACTTTCAGGTACCCAAACAATTTTCAGACTTCTTGTTGGCTGATTATAATGATGGAAGATCACGAATTCTAGTATTCGCTACAAAAAAAGGCAGAGAAGAACTGGCCAGAACACGCCATTTGTACTGCAATGGTACATTTTAAAGTGCGCCAAAACCTTTTCGCCACATATATACAGTACAATTGGTGAGATCGATGGTGTGGTTAAGCCATTGGCTCGTGCTATGCTTTTAGACAAAAAAAAGTCTACATATAGGACATAGTTTCACCTTTTAATTTCTGCACTACCTGATATGCATGTGGATTTTTTTTACTAGCGACTATGAAGAAGCGGCTGTAAAAAGAATACTGAGTTTATTTCCCAACGTGACAATGAAGGGATGCTACTTTCACTTTAAACAGGCCTTAAAAAAAAGGAAAGGAACTTGGGCACAGTAAAAATAGCGTTTATAGAAAACAAGTTGCTTTGTGTACTGTGCTACCACACTTGCCACCAAATACGTTGGACGAAGCATGGCTATATAATATCATGAGTGAGAGTCCACGTGACGTAAACATCACACGTTTTAATGATTATAATTATGGTAACGCAGTGGATTGACCACCGATTCTGGTCAAATAAATGGTGTTGTTACAGCCAGGCTCACAAGACCAACAACTATCCTGAGACATACTACTCAGTGATAAATAAAGCCTTCCATAAATAAAAATGGAAGCAAAAATCTGGCAAATGTTTTAAGGGTTCTCCAAGAAAATTGCAAAAATTATGCTGAAATTCGTGGAAAAGTGGATATTTCTAAATCTCAAAAATATGCAAAACGTAGGAACCAAATAATAAACAATATCATAGAAGAGTACAAAAGAGGCTTTATTTCTCTGTATGGAAAAGCTGCGTTTTTAAAAAACATAGCCATTGATAAAATTTAACCTCATGTTCGTTTAATTAAGTAATCTAGATTCAATCTCTTTAGTATTATACATATAATCGCATAGCCCATATTGTGTGTGTACTATGTACTAGAAAGCTATCATTCACAGAAACCTACGTCAGTTCTTGACTTGAATGTGCCCTGGCGGTTCAGAGTATGTCATGCTCACTCAAATGTCTTGCTCATGGCGGCGCGTATGTCGGACCATTTAGTTCCCTTCAAAATGGTTTAGCTGAATGGTGCTGATACATGCATCATGTTCGTGAACGGGCGCTGTCAGTTGTGAGTGGTCATCTCTTAGTTGCCATGGCTTAATTGAATGAATTATTTTGTTTTACTGTAGACACTTTTCACGTGCACATCTTGCTACATTGTTCTAGTAGAGTGAAAGTAGCATCCCTTCACTGTCACGTTGGAAAATATAGCAGTATTCCTTTAACAGCCGCTTCTAAAAGTCTCTAGTAAAAAGGTGAAACAATGTCTTTAGACTTTTTTATCTAAAAGCATAGTACATGCCAATGGTTTGCCCACACCATCGATCTCACCAAATAATATACCTACCATCTCAACATGAATGATGTTACCAAGATTTTGTAACAATAATTTAATTTAAAAGAGTATCCATGGAGTTTCTGGCCCGTTCTTCTCCATAGAGATCAACGCTAGGGAATGGGTAACTACAAAAATTGATTGCGGCGACACTCACTCCACTTCAAAACAAGCCAACGCAGTGTTATTATTGCCCCGAAAAACGTATCCGATAGAACAGGTTATTTTAGAAGTGCGAGAAAAACACCCGTGTAGCAATTTAGTGATAGGATCTGGAGATATTTTTTTTTTATCATTATAACTCAATAACAATCTGTTTTCAGTCATTCGAGCCACATATGAGGGTTACGCCATGATGACAAATGGCAGGTCATGCAAATTTTCTAAAGATAACCAAGTTTTTGCGGTGGCTAAAGAATTGGCAATATTTTTTATTTGGAATTGCAGTATAAGTATGATTACAAGACTGCGTTCTGCAACACTTGTAAATGACTTTAATGAGTGGCACAGAAAACTCACGTATCAAAACTTTACTTACGAAGATATTCTGCAACAACATAATGTTGCTGTTAAACAAACCACTAAACCTGAGTGTGAGAGTTGTTTAGCTGGGAAAATACATCGATTACCGTTTAGCAAAAAGTGAGAACGTGAGTTCAAGAACTTGCGAGCTGATTCATGCGGATACTTGCAGCCCAATGGAAGAAGCATCTATTGGAGGGTCGAGATATTTTGTCATACTGAAGGACGACTTGAGTAGTAATTATACAAGTGTTTACTTTGTGAAAACAAAATATGAAATTGATAACATGCATTGATAACTTCATTAATAAGGCCGACAACATAAAGGGAATCATTATCATCTTCCTGCCCTTGTCCCATGTTACTTGGGGTCTGCGCAACACGTTTTCTTCTTCTGCAACCGTCATGCTATCATTTACTCCATTTTCTTTCATATCGCACAATCCATCCACCGTTTTTTTGGTCATGTTTAGAAGTGACAATGGACAATTGACGATTGTAACGCATCATACTACGCAGTAAGCCACTTCCACCAAGATGGACTCTCAGGTGAAAGACAATTCTACTGACATCGTAAGCGAGAAGAAGACTTTAGGCAAGCACAAGACCGGAAAGAATTCGAGGAAAACTAGAACTGACAATTTCCGTTTGGAAAAGAACCAGAAGACCGCGGATTCCATACTTTCTGGAATATTTGCCCGCCTTAAGATTTCAGATCCTACGACCGTCTCCTCCGCTCCTTTAGCGAAGGTCGTGCATCCCGTCGTCGCTCCAATTGGCGTTAAGACTCTGCCTCAATACGTTGACCGTGTTTGGGACACAATGCAAGCCATTGGTACTAGGCCATTTAGCCAGCTTGACACTCCCGGGAATAAAGCTACCTTCACAAAAGGCGCGCTTATATTAGCTGAAGCTAAGTTATCCTACGCACAGCGCAGGACAGCTGAAACTCCGGATGATGAATTACCAGCCCGCAAACTCTACTCTGAGGAGGAACTCAACGACCTCAATCAGATGGCGAAATCGACACCTTTGCCGCTAGCTGTTTATATAGAGTGTATCGGCGTCACCAAAGACGCAGACCAAGTGATTACACCTGTCGCCGCTATCTCTAACGAACAACCTGCACTTTCGGGCGCACTTACTTGGTTTCCAAGACAACTGTTACCACTGTTAAGATTCTTCCGTGGTGACGTTGCGTTGTTGGGACTATTTGTAAAGAAATAAGTGAAAGAACTGTTTTCGGAATGTGGGATAACACACACAAAAATATTAATTTGTTTAAAAAATACAGTGATATCCACAACATAAATACGAGAAACAAACACAAATTTGTTATTCCTGCTACGAGGCTCAAGACAATAAGGGGAACGTTCAAATGCTGATGTATACGCTTTTACAATAAACTTGTGAGCCATATTCAAGCACTTAGTCTAAATAAATTCAAATCGTTTATAAAACGGAAGCTATGCCGGAAAGCCTACTATCATGTTAATCACTACCTCGAAGATAAAAAGGCTTGGGATTGAGCTGCTCCAATGAAATTTGCTCTGCGAATATCGAAAAATCAGACTTCGCTTGTTTATTATTGATTCCTTTCTTTTATACACTGTGACATTGAATGATTTGACATGAATGCATATAATTTTTTACATAAAGTAAAAAATTATATGCATTCATGTCAAAAAATGTTTATTATTTTGTGTGTGTGTATTTGACATGAATACTTAATTCAGTATTTCTTTTTACATGTTTTCGTTTATTTTTTATTGTTTTATGTGTGTATTTGACATATCGTATTTTTTTGACATTCATTTTGTAAATTTTTTTTTTTTTTTTTGTGAGTGTGAGGACCATGTGGGTCTCATTTTTATTTTTATTTTATTCTTTTCACCCCTCAACCGTCTGGCAGTTTGAGTTCTATAAGCGACCTACTGTGGTATTGTTCGTCGTTTCGTTGTGCTCCTTGTATTTAGGCCGAGCTACACGATAACTGACAAATGCTTGCACTGACTGGGCAGGTTCACTCAAACTGTGTGGCCCTTTCTTCAAAAGACCATCTCAGACACTAATACCTACATGATCCTCATGTGAATTGAGCAAGATCATGTCTGGACTTCAAAAGAGACTATGACCTCTGAGTTTGTTTCGGCTGTTTCTTCTCAGATTAGTCAGGTACGCAACACAGGCACCACATAGTTTAAAAAAAAAATGACGTGTAACAGTGTTTGTGAAAACCTACTTACAAAATAAACATCATTTATCACACCAAACCACTGTACCCTATACGCCGGAGTAAAACAGAAAGGCTTAAAGGGAAAATAGGACATAGGTGGAAGCAGCACGGACAGTGTTACACGAATAAACTTTCTAAAGAAACTAGGCGGAAACAGTTAATACAGCATTTTCTGTATTGAACAGAACTGGAAAAAGTCATATAAACGATAAGTCACCATTTGAAGTACCTATGGAGATAGTAATCTCTCTAGAGAGATTGTAACTGTGAGGTGCTGAATGCTGACCTGAACAGTAAAATGGTAGGAATAAGTTTCCTTGCGAAAGATATTTCGAAAGCCATAAGTCAGTTTAAGCGGGGAAAGTCCCCTGGCCACGACGCACTCAGCATTGAGCACCTACAGCACGCCGGGCCACACTTAGCAAGAGTTCTTGCAATGTTCTTCTCGTTGTGTGTGTGCCACTCCTACCTACCCGCGGATTTCATGAGGACAGTGGTAGTGCCGGTGGTAAAAAATAAAACGGGCGATATGGCGGACAAAAATAACTACATGCCCATATCGCTGGCAACTGTAGTGGCGAAGGTTTTTGATAGTGTGCTTAACACACAGTTAAATAAACACGTAAAGCTGCATGACAATCAGTTTGGTTTTCGACCGAAACTTTCCACAGAGAGTGCAATACTGTGTTTAAAGCACACTGTTAAATACTACACAAAGAGGAAGACCCCGGTATACGCATGCTTCCTCGATTTATCCAAGGCTTTTGACCTCGTTTCGTACGACATCCTCTGGAGGAAGCTGGAGAGCACAGACTTACCGTCAGAGCTCATCAGCTTGCTCCGGTACTGGTACGGGCACCAGGTCAATAGTGTCCGATGGGCGGGAGCGATGTCGGACCCTTATACAAGTGTATGTGGCGTGAGGCAGGGCAGTTTGACCTCTCCTACCTTGTTCAACTTGTACATGAATGAACTGATCGTCTCGCTCAGCAGTCCACATGTCGGATGCTATATAGATGGAGTTTGTGTCAACAATATGAGTTATGCGGACGACATGGTGCTGCTGAGCGCGTCGATCTGTGGGCTGAGGAGACTACTCCGTACGTGTACAGAATACGCGCATGGTCATGGGTTGAAATACAATGGGAAGAAAAGCCAGTACATGGTTTTTCAGGGCATTGGTGTGTCGAGCCCTATGAACATTCCAAATGTTTTCCTAGATGGAGTTCCAATAGACCGAGTGGACCAATTTAAATACTTAGGGCATCTACTCACCAATGACCTTAAAGACCATGCTGACATGGACCGGGAGCGGAGGGCACTGTCAAGGCGAGCCAACATGATAGCCCGCAGGTTTTCGCGTTGTACTGGGGATGTAAAGGTGACGCTTTTTAGAGCGTACTGCACGTCCCTATACTCGTGCGCCCTGTGGGCTGACTATTCTGAAAAGGCATACAGTGCCCTCCGTGTCCAGTACAACAACGCGTTCCGGGCGGTGCTGGGGCTGCCCCGTTTCTGTAGCGCATCGGGGATGTTCGCGATGACACGCACTGATTGTTTTCACGCTTCCATGCGGAAGCGGTGTGCGTCTCTAGTGCGGCGGGTGCGGGCCAGCCCCAATGCCATCTTGGCAATGATCGCGAATAAGCTGGACTGCCCTTATGTCCGGCATTGCTGTGGCAGGCATGTTGCTCCTCAAATGCCGATTAGAAAATTATAATTATTGTGATTATTTTTGCAAAGTAGTTTTATTGATTTATTTTATTTACATACTTAATTTTAATTTTGGACTTATATTTTATTGTTAATTTGGTTATTTTAATTCTGATTGCGATGTATTTTAATGTTGACTTTGATTTTTATTTTTAAATTGATTTTAATTTTCGATTTAGACGGTGTAATTTTATTTAGATTTTAACTTTGATTATGGTTTTTTTTTTTTTTTTTTGATTCAAGTAATGTAATGTAATGTAATTTTATCATGTAATCTATATGGGTTTACTGCCTGAAATAAACGATATTATTAATACAAAATGCGGCACAAAAAGTTTTCCCAAATACGCTAATTTCTGGATGTTATTGCCATTTTTTGAAATCCCTGTGGAAGAAAGCAAAACACTTGGAACTCAAATCTAGACTACATAAGCGACACGTTGCCCTTTGCGCCTCACTAGCTTTAATACCAGAACAATATATAGAAGACGGTTGGCTTTATATCATGGAGGACTGCTCTCAAAATAATCTAATTTCAGCTTTTAATGATTATTTTGTCGAGAACTGGCTCGATAATAAAACTATAGCCAGAAATTGGAATGTATATGGACAACGTCATCGGACGACTAACCTTGTAAAAAGCTGGCATTCCAAAATTAATCGTAAAATTAATGGTAGACATAAACCAAACATTTTGCAATGTTTAGACACTCTACATAAAGATGCGAATTTATCAAAAACTAAAATGGAAAGATGCAAAGGGGTGTGTGTCCAAACAAATAATCGGACTCCTGAATCGATTGAAAATGAAGCGAGAATAAATCGCATAATTAGCCAATTTTTTGAAAATCAGATTTCACTAGGCCACTGCATGGAAAAGCTATGCATATATTCTTAATTTAAAATGAAAAACAAGTATATAATGTTGATTTGTTTAATCTTCAATAATTATTGTGATTTTAGTATTTTTTTTTGTTGTAGTTATATTTTTTATTAGATTTAAGTTATTATGATTTTGCGTGTAGTTGGTTAATATACAAAAAAAATATAATATGTTGATTTATCTAGTCTTTAATAATAACTGTGATTTTAGTTTTTTTTTTGTACTGTTATATTTTTTTTAGGTTTAAGTTATTATGATTTTGCATGTATGTAGTTGGTAAATATACAAAAAAATAAGAAGTGATTATTTACTGTTGACATTGTGTTTTTTTTTTTTGCATATTTTATATTTAATGTTGATTTATATGATGGTCAATCAAGGCTGATTTTTGTAAAAGAGTTGTATTTTGTTAGTTTCTAGGACATTGTGATTTTGCATGTGTATTTGTTGTTAGTAAAAATGTTGGTTTTACATAGTTAATAAAGACTGATTTCACTTTTTATATTTCTTTTATACAAAGTACTAACAATTAATTGTTATTTGGTTATTTGTTTGTACACTGGATGCAAATTAATCAAAAATTCAGTTATTACTAGGATTTTACTTAAATAGTTACACAGTTTTATTTCACTGCATAATGATATTATAGTTATCATATGTTTTGCTAAATATTTACAAATGTACAAGAAACCAAAAGTTGTTTTATTATTTTGAAGACTGACTTAATGCCTAGAGCCTAGAGGTATTTTATTAACCTTAATATTATTTGCAATAAACATGATATCTACCGAATTACTATATTTTTTATTTTACTCTTTTCTGCGCTACTGTACCAAGACTACCAAGTTGCAGTATACACATATACATGTACTTATATCAGAAGAATGAATTAAAATAAATATTCTTCAGGGGACGAATGAGCCCCTCAAAAGTTCCAGGGGACGAGTGGGCACAGGGTGCGAATCTTAGGGGACGAATGGGCTCTGACCCGATATGAGGGTCGTATCAACGGGTAGGTACCGTACTTTTTTAGTAAACAGAAAAACGCCCCTATTCAGGTAAGTGGTTGCTGTCAAATGACATTGACCACAACAGGAATGATGATTTGACTCGCAAAACAATATCATAACATAGCTTATTTCTTATGATTTAAACATTCCGTTTTCATTTCTACGTCATATTTCGTTCAATACCATAGTAAAAAGGGTTACTTTTTTTGGTGTTATTATGAATAATAAATGCAACGACCAGGTGGGCCCAAAAAACATTATCTCCTTTATTTAGTTTCAATGTTAACTCAGCTAACTCAATCTGAGTAAGCGTTTCATTAGAGGTAATGTTCGATAAAAAGTTTCTGAATTTAGTTATTTGACTTTTTATGGAACTACGTTTCACTAAAAGATCCTGTAACTCACGAGGATCGTTTGTGCTAGTTTCACCTCTATAATCTTAACCCTAATTATAAACTGAATCTTTGAAAAAAAAAAAATTGATTTAATAAATTAAACAAGTTGTTTCGCAGTGGTTTCATTATGGAAATATACAGACACAAACTAAGTGATGAGAATGTAAATAAATAAAAGGTTATTTATTATATTATTATATAATAAATAACCTTATTATATTATAATTATTCTAATAATTATTCTAATTAAATTAAATTATAAGCCTGAGAGGAAACACGAACAAAGAACTACGATAATATCAAAGGAAGATGGCCTATATTGTATTTATGTTTATAGTTTACTAATAGGTTATACGATTTTAATTAACTGTGTATGATGAATTCATGTAATGTTTTAAGACACTACAATGACTACAGACACTAATGCACTCGTAGAAGCTATTTAAAATAGGTATTCGATAGATTTAATGAGGATAAGGGGTGTAAAGGTAAGGTAACAGGGAATTCGCAAGGAAAATTGGGCACTCAGCTGCATTTCGAGGCTGCGGTACGTTGCTGAATGCTGATCGCTGACCGGCGGTGGCTGCAATGGCCGGTGCACCTTTAGGGAACCCAGGTATCTTCTTGAATCGGTTGAAACGGTGGCTGCGGCGCAATGGTTACATCAACAGCGCGTGGTCGCGTGCTTACGCACATTTTTTCCGTCAAAAAATGCAGGTTTGCATTGGCCGATGCTGCGGTACAATGCTGAATGCTGATCGCTGACCGGCGGTGGCTGCAATGGCTGATGCACTTCCAGGAAAACCAGGTATGTTTCTTGATTTACTTGATAGGCGGCTGCTATGCAATGGCTACACCGACAACGCGTGGTCGCGAGCTCGAACGAACGAACTTGTTTTTCGTGAAAATTGCAGGTCCTGTCACGGTCGCCAGATGTTGGGGCTTCAGATTTCTCAATGAAACTCCCGTTGAATGAGGTATTGGTGAATATAATCAGTAAAAACCATTATTTTACAATAAAACGTGCGGAGCGAGAGGTTGCCGCTATGATGACAGTCCGCCGCCACAGTCAGACCGCTATTTTAACACAAAATAAACAAAATGTAGGTGGAAGAATAAAATAGTTTTATAGTCACAATAATCGGAGGAGGGTAGGTCTCGGTGCCTAGCCTTTTTGAACGGCAATCACAACAAACACTGCACTGTGACACCACACTTAACGCAGGCGTTAACAACAAGTATTTAAATGACATTATTTTAATGAAAAACATCAACAGCAGGAATATCAAAAAGGAGTTCAAAAATTACAAGAAAATTATGCATAACCCTTAAGCTGGAGGAGACATGGGTCTCTACATCACATACTTGAGTATGGACGTGAGTTCTTCTTTAAGGGTGCCCAGGTGAGTTCAGCATTGAAACGAATCTCTAGAATGGCCAGCGAGGCTAATCAAACAATTCCCTCTTTTAATGGCGATATTGCGGGTGTGTTCTCCGCAGGGATGGGTGCCGCACAAAAGGACCATCTCCCTATACCAGCATACTGGTGCACGGTCCTAGAAGCCTCTGTAATGGCTCAGGACAGATTCCCCGAGTTACAAAGTTATCCTTAGTTTGTCTCCTATCGGTACCTCGAACATTAGGAGGGTGGCCTATAACCTTGTTCCCGAATTTTTAAACACGGGCTGTACAAGATCCATTAACATGCGCCCTGCATTTAGTACGCACTATTATGAAATCACCGAGACATAGGGAGTACATTCTTAGAATAGCCACAGCGAGAATGAAAGAGTCAAACCCAACTATGTTAATAAAAGATCCTCAGTCCCTACCTCTTGTTATGCCACGGCAACCTGAAAACTACCTGAAGAATAAGATAGCTGAAGGACTCTCCGCCATTATAAAGAATAGGGAGTTGAAGCCCCTCTTTGAGCCTACCGTAGAAGACAAGAAGGACCTACTAATAGGGGATCTGATGGCCATAGACCCCTGCAATCCAAAATTGATATCTAAAATTATGACTCTCTCCAATGTAGGGAAACAAGAGGCGCTTATTAGCAAGTTTTCGAGCACACGATCTCTCTACAAGCAGTTGCCTGTAGAGAGTGAAGCTCTGAGAGTGAGGTTCTTAGAGACATTAGAGCTATGGAAGAGACAATGATAGACCACATTCTGCACAGATATCCTGATCCCTGATTTCTTGGAAAATCACGAGACTAAAATGGCTGAAGAAATACAAAGCATGCCCTTTGTTGCAGCCAACGGCCAAATAACATTGCACACAGGAATGGTTTATTGGCAGAACAGATTACAATCGTTCTGTTCAGTATCGCCTAATAATCCACACCAGCCACCTGCCATTTGGGCCCATCTAAGACCAATTCTTCATCTTATCCGCGAAGAAACTCCAGAACTATCTATTATACATTTTTATTCTGAAGGACATTCGTCCCAATATCGCCAGAAGAATAATTTCTTCCTTCACAGTTTTTTCACTAATACTCTTCGGTTACAATATTTTACTTGGTCATAATTTGAAGCCGGGAACGGCAAGGGTGTGGCGGACGGAATTGGAGGGTCTATCAAAAGAACGCTCGACCGACGAGTGTGTTTTGGGAACGATGGCACGAGTGCTATAGATGCATATAACATTTGAAAAAAAAAATGAAAGTTGTGATTTTTTTATATTCAAGACTCAGAAATAAAGTTGTAGTTTCATGACAAGATTTCACAAGACGATTTGAATAAAAAATTAATAAATAATACATGTATTTTTATTTCTTACCTTTAAGTAGTCCTTCTGTAAAACCTTCTATATTGCTTCACAGGTTTTTGGTATGATGGCGAAAAGTGCTTGTGGTGATATTATTGTAGAAAATTTAAACATTCATAAGATCTCCCTGTAGCTAAAAATCTTAAAGTTGTCGTTAATCTTTCATGAGGTGTTTTAGCATTTCTCAATATGGTGTCTTGCCTTTTTATTAATGGTGTCACCAAAGACAGCAGATGCAAATATGTTTCTTCATTCATTCTCAATTTATCTATCAAGGATGTGTGTGAATACGATTTTCCCAACAGAAGCCAGTGTTAACACCACAATTCACGTTTTTTTTCGTTTTCTTCTTTTTTCTTTTAACACATACAGTAGCCCCTGAAAGATACTTGAAGGTGTGTATGCTGTATGGACATGCGATTTAACTGTACAGTTCGACTGTAAATCGCACAGTTAAAACTGAAGGTGTGTAGCCCGCATAATACCGGCGATATTTCTTTCGATTATATACGAAAATTACACGAAATACAAAGCAGTGAGGGGTTGAAATTTGCCAATAAATTAAGCGATAAGATATAGATTTAAAAAACAAAAAAAAAGAATGTTACGCTTGCTGCGCAAGTACTTACTTCATCAGTTGCTGATGCAATAGATTTTTTAAGGGTTAGTGGTAATCTTGAGTTACTAAATAGCGAAGCGACGACAGAGTTCCTGCATATGATATAATTATAAGGTGCTCTAAAAATATCTGCCACGGCTGCAATGGGAGACAGTATTATGTTTATAGATTACAATACTAATGATAAATTATTGATCATTGGTCATATTTTTTTTCATACTAATAATTGTATGTATAAATTTGAATTGATTTATTGGCATAAAACCATCCCGTAGAGTTAACCTGTTGCGGTACCGCACCAAATTCAATTCAATAATTTTGCAAAACGCCGGCGCCGTTCATACACTATTGCCATTCTTACATCAAACAATGCCGCTGCGCGCCGGCCACTCGGTCGTCAAGAAGCGCCGCGCCACCCCGCGCGCCCCACGCTCACCCGCGCGCCCCTACCCTCACCCGCACTACCCCGTTCGTCGCACGCGCAAGCCGACCGCCCGCTCGCCAGTCGTCCCCCGGTTCCCCGCCCGCTCGGAGCGACGGGAATATCGCGCGCGTTTTCATTCAAAATGCCTCCCAGACGACGGTATTCCAATCAAGAATATCTTGAAATGGTATTGTGCTACCGCGAGTGTAACTCCATAACTGCTCATGCGGTTAACTTATACCAGCAGAGGTTTGGTGTGCGAGTAAGTCACCATACCATTCTGGATGCCGTGTACAGATTCAGGGAACACGGCCGCTTTGACCCGCCTCCGGTTGACGCAGGCAGGCCTCCATATTCTGCCGAATTCGAAGAGGAAGTGTTGGACTTCTTCCGGCGTCATCCTCTAGCGAGCACCAGGGATGCTGCTCGAGTCTTCGACGTGAGCGACAACTACGTGTGGCGACTTTTGAATCGGGAAGGGCTCCACCCGTATCACTTTACCAGGGTACAAGAGTTGCATCCACATGACTACACGGCTCGCCTCGAGTTTTGTAACTGGATTCGAGAAGAACGCCGCAACATTCTGTGGACTGACGAGTCCACATTCACACGGGTTGGTATGTTCAACATACACAATGCGCATTACTGGACTGAGTCGAATCCTCGTGTTGTGCAGCCTGACCACTTTCAGACTCGGTTTAGTGTGGATGTGTGGGCCGGGATACTTGGCAACAGAATTTTAGTGTTCTTGGACAGACTGAACGGAGAGACGTATTTGCGCCTACTACGAACCCGTGTGAGAAGAATGTTGGAACGTATTCCTCTTGAAGAGGTAAGAGGGCTACACTTTCAACATGATGGAGCACCACCTCATTTTGCCATCAGCGTACGAGAATTTTTGAACGGTGTGTGGTACGGCGGTGAAAGGTGGATAGGCCGAGGAGGGCCAGTGCCGTGACCTCCTCGCTCGCCGGATTTAACCCCTCTAGACTTTTTTTTGTGGGGTCGTGTAAAGGACCTTGTGTACGACCAAACCGAACATGACATTAGAAGTGTGGAAGAACTAAAAAGGCGCATCAAACGCGCATTTAGGCAAGTTAAAAGTGAAACGGACACATTAAATAGAGTGAAGAGACACGTACGTAAGCGTGCCTACATTTGTGTGCAACGCCAAGGCGGACTTGTGCAACAGTTTTGTAGATAAGTAGGTAGGGAGTGTGTAAATAACTGTAAATACGGTGCAATTGTTGTAAATAAGATGATTAACTTTTAAACACGCCAAGTTACTGTAATTTATCGTTATTTGATGTTAATCTACTCGTAAGTAGGTACCGTAAGTAGTACCTATTGTTTAAAAAATAATAAGGAAGAAAATTGCGATTCTTAGACTAACTTGACAGTCCAAAGCCTGTTTTAAGTGTGATGGGAAGTTTATCATCTTATTTACGTCAGTTTTTGGAAGGATGCAGTAGCTGGTAAGTAATTTCACTTTTAAAACACTTGTTTGCCTGCGTACCTACCTAGTGGATGAGATAGTGACGAACTAGTCAGCTGATTTCAGTTTTCATTCACAGCAGACATGGAAAGAGATAGCAGTTGTTTTCATTGACGAAGCGACATATCGTGCGTAATTTGTGAACCACGTTATGCAGAGTAGAGTCAATGTTTATTAAGAGCCCTCTTACAGTCCACTAGCGCCGCCAATCGAAAAAATGTCATAACTCGTAAATAGAATCAAAAATACAAAATATGTTCTATTATTACTGTGGAAAAGGCAATAACGTAATTGTATAACACCTTATCAACACTTGAAATATAGCTGTTTAGCTAAATCGTGCATTCAAAACATAAACGGCCGTTTTTGTTACAAATGCACGATTTAGCTAAACAGCTATATTTCAAGTGGTGACAATGTGTTATAAAATTACGTTATTGCCTTTTCTACAGTAATAATAGACCACATTTTGTATTTTTTAATCTATTTACGAGTTATGACATTTTTTCGATTGGCGGCGCTAGTGGACTGTAAGAGGGCTCTTAAACTATTTTATTTTCTCAAATTAAATTAAATGTTCCGGGGTACAAAAGGTCTACACTATTGTAATCTTTAAACACAATAGTACCCCCCATTAAAGCCGTGGCAGATATTTTTATAGCACCTTATATAGAATTTTTCGATCTAATGAATTCAAAATCACCCTTTGGAAAAGGTTCCAAGACTCCTTTGTCAATGAAAAACAAACGTTATTGGGAACCATTTAAAGATACTGAAATATATATAAAATCCTTAAAAATAAATGACAAGAGGTATTTTATATCACCCTAGAAAAACATTTGCATTGGGTTTTTAATAAACATACATAGTTTTTCATTACTTGTTAGAGATTTGTGTACACTGGAGCAAAATCCATTGAAATATTTGTTGACTTGTTCACATATTTCTTTCATGCATTAGGGCTCGCGCACAAGATAACCCGTGTCCTCTTGAGTTCCGCTTTATAATGAGAAAAATGTTGTTCAGGCATTCTGTCCAGCCGTCCATCAAAGCCAACTGCGCTGAAAATGACTTTGAGACTTCACACATCTTCGATTTCAATAAACCGAAAAGTTTGTTTCAACCTAAGAACCTGACTACCAACAAGACGTTAAAAATGTGTTCCAAAATTTAGATGCTATTCATACTAGCCCTTACCAGGAAATATTCAATTATTGCACCTGTATGTCCAAGAAAATAGCCTCATGTAAATTAATGAAGCTTCAGTGTTTTTGAATAAAACTAATAAACAAATATTATTATGATGATTATACGATATTTCTTACGATAGTTTCTTATTTATAGCAAAATTAAAAACCAATTTTGGGTTTTGATTATAGAATCGAATCGAATGTATAGGTGGTACCTGCAACGTTTCTTTTTATTCCGTATTCCGGGACTGATCATTTTTTTAACTTTCTGACTACAGAATCAAATGCTAACTAATGTCGAAAAGTAGATTACCAAAATGGCGTAACAAACGTCATGATATCCCAGTTTGGCGAAAATAATTTTACCACCTACTTGAGAAATCGCTTCCAACCATTGTATCCTTTTAATTATGCATTCCGATGTCTACAATGAATATCTAATATTAATAAGAAAACTTAAACTTAAACTTTATAACATCTTCTTTCTTTGTCCAGGCGGTTTTCCTTTGGAATGCGCTCCCTCAGAATATCAGGACGGTATCCAATCGGTTCACATTTAAAGTGAAAGCTCGAGAACACATACACAAGACGTTGGCAGATTCGTCTCAGAACTAAGTTGTTGTAGTTTTTTATTTTTTTATTTTACCTCTCATTACTTATACGTATATATATATATATATATATATATATTATATATATTTATGTTTTATGTATGTATATAAGTATTTATTTTTATATTTTATTTTAGTTTTAAATATTTTCGTATCTATTTGTTTTCTGTTCTTGCACCTACTGAGTATTGTCTCTGCATCACCCTAAGGTAGACTGGTAGAAAATGCCCAAGGCATTAAGTCCGCCTTTGTACAGTTTTTACTTGTGCATAAAGTTTTAATAAATAATAATAAAAAAATAAAACTAAGATGAAATAGAATACCTACTCAAAACTTTTATTTCACGACATACAAACAACATTGGAATGCATTGAAGGTGTTAAAAAATTAACAACAACACACCTATCCCGCAGCAGACAACACACCGGCAACACACCGGCAAGAAGCTTGACGGTGCTCTGACTGAACAATTTTATTTGGTCGCTAATCAATACTGCGCATCGTTCAGGTTCAAAATGTCCAATTCTCAAAATGTCCAACGGTTTCAAAACGTCCAATTCTCAAAACGTCCAATTCCCAAAACGTCCAATTCCCGAAATGTCCAATTCACACAACGTCCAATTTCCAAAATGTCCAAATCTTAAAATGTCCAATTCTCAAAATGTCCAATATTTGAGAATGTGGTAAATTTTGTTCAATAACTCATCAAAGCGCTTTTTTAATCCTTACGTAAAACAATAAATACAAAATACTGAAAGAATCAAAAAACATGTTTTATTTAGAAGTAGCAAATTAACGCATTTTAGTATTTAACTATCCGCTAGAGGCGATGTAAAAGGTTCAATTTTTTTTCTACATTCGTACTGAAAGACATTTTTTTACGTCTGCTTGCTGTGTCCCATTGCTGGGCAAAAGCCTTAAGCCAAAGGTTTCCAATTTTGCTTACAATTGCCTTATCCAACCAAATCGAAGAACGAGTCCAGATCGGTACGCCAGTGTTTCTTGGGCCTGCCTCGGTTGCGACGGCTGTCTGCAAGCACTCACTATGTGACTATCTGCGCCCATCTACCCGGTTTCATCCTAGAAACGTAACTCGACCAGTCCCATTTCAACATCGCAGACATATCGCCAACACCGACGATGCCTGTCTTCGGCCATATTTAGTAGCAACTTAAAAAAAAAGCAATAGTGATAATTCATTATTTTATGTAATAGAGGCATATACAGGGTGTCAGGTAATAATTAATGGATAACCTTGAAATGGCTTACAGAAGAACTTTTGGCTCATTCCCTTCTCTGTCTTTCCTTAAAAATCTACCTATCACAGTAATCCAAGATTTATAAACCTCGTCTAAAGCTGAAGGTTTTCGGGGTTTTTTAGGGGGACATAATCTATTAAAAAAATTCTCACTGTGAATTATTTTTTCCATTTTATTGCAATGCTTATTATTTTCCCAATTTATTACGTAGTTTTAATCGATTCTTATTATTTTTTCTCTTCTATTTTTTAAGATATCATGTAAATTATTTCTTTAAATTCATTATATCTTTCGTGTGGTGTTATGATGTACTTTGATTTAAATTAACCTACAGTAGGTGCTACTCATGTGATTTATTGCAAGCTGAATGAAATATTACGTAGATAATCTCAATGAGGTGTATTTCATAACGTCAAACAGGAGTGTGTTTGCTGTTTTGAGCTAAAACTTTTTTTTCAGAAACACCTGTGGGTTGTCATACACCGAATAAAATAATTCCTATTGTAGAACTGGACATAATTTGAACCAACTACAAGTGATAGAACCTGAAACTAACCTGAACAAGGTTGAAACAGAGCCAGTGCCAGATCCTCAATACGAGACTGTACCAGATGGATTAATTGATGAGGTCTTGGGAGAAGACCCTACTAAAACTGATAAATACGGGCCTAACGTTCATGACGACATAGCATCCCGCTGGGAACACATTGCTGAAGAAGGTCTACATAAAGACAAAAAAAAAATACTTTTAAAACTTTCCTTATCCTAGAGAACTGTAAATTCTTAGATGCCACAGAACTGAACCCAGAAATAAAAGCAGGCTATCTGAACCAGTAGAGGGACCACATACTAGATGGCCAACAATATCTACTGGCTCATGCCACCGCCTGCTGCTCAAGGATAAACATAGAAAAATAGGGATTACAAAAAACAAGCGGGTTGCATACCGTTAACTTTTTCACATGCATAGAAATTCCAGGCGCTCGCTTATCCGGTTTGAGTAAGGAAACTAAAGATATAGTTGCTCAAACAAAATTTGAAAAGTATGGTGATAATTTAGGTGTGTATTGTTCTACAAAAAAGTTATGGTTGTGTGTCTTTAGTCTATACTTGTCACTTATGAGTTTAATAAAGTCTATTCAAAATTCTTATATAAAGGGTGTAAAACACCTCCTCACGAAGCCGAAAGGCACTTGTTCTCTCCACCATTGCGATCATTTTTTTGTTCTACACACTATCTAGTTACGGCGATATTTGGGGTCAAAGTTACAACTTTTCGACAAGTTTTTTTTTTAAATACAAGTTTTTTTTTAAGATTTTAACTTTTAACACCTCCACGACCTCCGTACTATTCAATCCTTCCAACAGCACAATGCATTACACTGCGTTACATCGATTTCTACCACAAAACATGATTAATAACCTCAAAAAAAAATACTTTTTGTAAAGTTACTTAGTTTGATGTACAGAATGCTTGGTTAACGGCTTTGTGATGAGGTGGTTTACACCCCGTATAAATCACCGTAAAATTGTCAAACACGTTAGATTGTAAAATAACTAGAGAGATTGAAACTCTCGAAATATTGTCAAACGAACATTAATACTGCTTACAATAAAAAGCATTATTTTTCTTGAAATGCATGCGATGGTAGTCAACTCACGCGGTGTGGAGGGAAGGAGGGGTCCCCTTGCCCAATGTAATGTACCATTATTGAGAAATACCCATTAATATAATAACCTAACCTTAAAACACTTTATATTCCCCTAAAAGCGTAGTCTATTTCCGAGTGCAGGGTGTAAAGGAACTTAACTAACCTAACGGGGACCCGCCCCAAGTCCCGATTATAGGGCAGAGTTTACAATATCGCTAGAGAGATTACAATCTAACGGGTTTGACAATTTTACGGTGACATTACATATATTTTTACCATTTACATTATCCCTACATGTAATCAGCATGAAGTAAAAAGAAATACAATGGCAGGGAATAATGTGAATTTTCACGGAATGTAAATGTTAAGAAACCGAAAAAGTTACCAAACATGGAAATTCAAAACGAGAATGCGTCTCATTCATGAGGAGCTGCGGACAACTACTACTAGGTACGATGATTCTGATAAAACGGCGGAGGATTTGCGCTCTCGCAATGGCCAGAAGGCGTTGTCAATAATATGCCTTACTGTAGACGGAGCTGGAATTGCGCATGTGAGTGTGTGAACACGGCAACGAAGCTTGGAGTGCTTTACAAAAGCCATACGAAGATTTAGGTATGGGTAGAAGGCTATCTCCAGAGTGTAGACCGGGTTAAAATGCTAAAATGTTAGGACACAATGAATAAGCTTTTATTAATATTTATCATTATTTTACATGTAACCCAGTTACAAAATATGTCTTTTGTGAAACAGTTTTCGAAAATGTCGCTAAACGTCATTTTACTCCTATTCCGATGACGTCTCTTAACACAACATTTGTTAACAAATTATTTATAAACTCCTTAAACATTCTAAATATTTTATGTATAAAAGTTTAATAAATTAATCGTTTTAAATAAAAACCTCTTCAAATACTTTGCATGGTTAACTTGAACTTTAAATCAAATTATTGTTACAAGAAAAACGTCATCCGTCGCAGTAACATCATCATCATTCTCTTGCCCTTATCCCAATTTATTTGGGGTCGGCGCATTTGTCGCAGTAACGTCAAATATTATTGATAAAAACGCATTTTCGAACGCATCTTTTGATACACCTTACCGGGTGTGCGGTAGGGGGCTTCACTCGACGGAAACCTTTCGGTGAATAAGCACGTGCGCGTCTGAGAACTGTAAGTAAATTTTGATAGTTATTCACATTTTGTCATCAAAAATATCATTTGTGTTTCAACCTAAATTCCTTAAATGTAAACATGTAATATTTTCGTTTGGTTTTTATTCAACAGCCAGTGGCAAATGATTTCATTTAGTAAATTCATAACGAATGTTACAGACAAGTCCATACAGGTTTTTTTCTCAACTGGTCATTCTATGCTACATAATTGTCGGCAACTTGTCGTTGCCAAGAATGATACTAAGTTTCATATAATGATTTACATATTGATTTTCATGATGACATGTTACTAAGAATGATTTTCATGCAATTTTTTTTTCTTATTGTTTATTTAAGGAACTTGTATTTTTTTCCGACTGCAAAAACTGTACTGGAACCAATTTATAACTTATCTTAGATTAAAACCCTATATTTTACTTATTTATTTATTTTAACTTCATGCACATAATGTACAAAGGCGGACTTAATGCCTTGGGCATTTTCTACCAGTCTACCTTAGGGTGATGCAGAGATGAAACGGTAGGTGCAATAGTAGAGAAAATTATGAAGAATTAAATATAAAAATAAATACAAATATGAATACATACAACAATTATAAAAAGTGAGGAAAGATAAAAGACAATAAAAAAAAAGTAGATGAAGAAAACAAACAAATTGAATGTGGGATAAGTCTGCCAACTTTTTATGTAAGTGCTCGCGAGCTTTTATTTTAAATATGAGCCGACTGGTTGTCATCCTGATATTCTAAGGGAGCGCATTCCAAAGAAAAACCACCTAGACAGGAAAGGAAGATTTAGCGCCAATGTAAGAAGACGCTATGACGAAATAAAAAATGATCTGGAGCTGGTTGCCATTGAAAAAGAAAGATGAAAACAATATCTTAATAGAAATTAAGAGAAAAAGATTGCCCAGATTAAAGATAAAACTGCTAGGTCTCAAAGAGAACAAAGGAAAAGAAAGATAATTCTAGAAAATACCGTCAGAGAATAAAAGAAAATCTTAATAAAAACGTACATTGGAAACAGTTCAGGTTGAAGCAGCCCCGGTTGCAAATGCTTCTAATGAGGCTGAGAAAAATCTAGAAGAAGAGGATCCTTTGCACACGACCGTGACTCTCCAGAACTTAAACGTGCAGTGAGAAAAAATAGATACAGAGAATTTTAAAAAGGAAGGCATTAATGTCTATAATAAACACATTAAAAAGAAAAAGAAATCACAACGTAAAAGTATAATTAATCTACAGAAAAAAATTGATCGCATTAAAACATATCAGTTGAAGACACAAATAAGAAAATAAATAATAAACCAAATAAAGAACGAAATCTTTCTGCTAAATCCACAAGCTGTATAAACCGCATATCTGAAATTATGAAATCGATCATTTCATTTTATTGTGACGACTCTAATAGTACATTTGCTGCAGGAAAAAAAGAATTTGTAACAAGGAATAAGAAAAGAATGAAAAAGCGGTACCTAACAGCTTCGTGAATCGATTTATATAAAAATTTAAAAATGAATCTACTCGTAACAATCGTATTCATTATTCTTTTTTTTTGCAAAAACTGGCCTTTCTGGGTACTACTTCCTAAGCCAGCTTACAGAGAAACGTGCATCTGTGCTACTCATGTGAATATGGTGTTGTTGGGGAGTACCTTGAATAAGGCATCTATAATAAATGAAAAGAAACCAGAAGACATAATATCCACGTTGTGTTGCGGTTGATATAACTCAGGATGTTTGCAAAGAATTTGCCAAATATGTGCAACACGCTACGTTGTGTACAAAGAGTTTAATAATGAAATTGATTTAATGATTTTTCAATGGAACTGAGTTAAAAAAGAAATAGTTTTAGAAAATTGAACTAAAGAAAAATGTTGTTCAGACATTCTGTCCAGCCGCCCATCAAAGCCAACTGCGTTGAAAATGACTTTGAGACTTCACACATCTTCGATTTCAAAAACCGAAAAGTTTGTTTCAACCTCGGGATGAACCTGACTCCAACAAGACGTTGAAAATGTGTTCCAAAATTTAGATGCTATTCATACTAGCCCTTACCAGGAAAGAATGTTGTATTATGTAACTGGTTACATTATGAAACAAATTATTACCCGCATTTTATGTGAACATTGCTATAATGCGTTAGTAGCACCTAAAAGTCAGCCAACAGATCATTGATATTCTCTAATTATAAATAAGTTCAATTCATTCACCACATTTGTGAACCGAGGTAAACTTTATTTATTTTCCTTCGGTAGGAGCTTACAAAATAGTAAAATATTGTGATAAAATTTTTCAACAAGCTCATTGATGGGACAACTAAGAGCAAATAACATTGAAAATAAATAAATTAATCTCGTATCCCAATATTTTACTCCTGTTATCCTCTGTTGCAGGAAATGTTTAAGCATCCGATCATGGACTCAGATTTTTTTTTACAGACGGGCAGTCTATGTCACTTTGCTCCGCGCCTAGCCGCCCTTATTATTTTCATAATATTACAATTTTTTTGTTGAGTAACATGGCTAACAAGAAAAATACAATAGCAAAACGGAAGAAGCGAGAAGTAAAGCAGTTGAACACTCAATGTATGGCTTATTGCCGTAGTCGAAAGTACTTATGTATTTTTTACGTGCCTAAGCGCATAGTAAACTCAAAATAAACGGATGATTGATTTGATCTTGCATTGTTTTTGTGTGAAATTATTATAACTACATACAAAGCTGGATGCGAGTCGCCGTTGACCGGTCAATGTGGCGACACTTTAGGGAGGCCTATGTCCAGCAGTGGACGTCTTTCGGCTGATACAACCCGTACGAATTAACTATTATGTAGGTATATTATTATGAAAAGGGATTTTATTACTGTTTTATTACTTGTAGATACTTATGTGTTATTATTACGTGAAAGTAGTGGGTGGGTAGTAGGTAGATAGTAGGTAGGTAGAATGTAGGTAGTAGGTAGGTCGGGTCGGCTAGTAAAGATTTAAAATAGACGAGGGCCCTTAACTGGCCGCTTTAGCAAAATCATAATATGAATCACGTTAAAAAAATAAACTTCTTAAAATGGACTCTTATGTTTATGACAGTAAAGCCCATTTTAACAAAAAAAATTGATTGAGAAAGGCACCCAAGATTTGAACAGTGGACTGTAGGCATCCAAGGGGTAATGACCAGATTGTATAACAGCGAAGGCTCTCCCATTAAAGAAACAAGAGGAGGCGATCGAAAGTCAAATCTGTATGAAGCAAAAAAACTCTCAGTACAATGGTTTATAGAAAAATTTAAAGGGCACGAAAGCCATTACTGCAGATCACAAACAAAAAGACTATACCTGCCAGCCGGATTGAATATTAGAAAAATGTGGCGGATCTATGACTCATGAGATGCTGAACTTAAAGTAAAACAAAGTTTTTTTGGAGTATATTTAACAGGTACTATAACATCGGGTTCGGCACCCCGAGAACAGACGTATGTTCTACTTGTATATCGTTGCAGGAACAACTAAAAGTTGAAAAAGATGTAACGAAAAGAAACGAGTTAATGATTCAGAAAATACTCCACGGTCTTAAATAGAAAGCGTTTAACAGCATATTGAAGGAGGATAGCCAAGACACAAAAACCATAAGCTTTGACTGTCAAAAAAAACAGGCTCTGCCAAAATTGCTTGATCAATCTGCCTATTTCAGCAGGCAGTTTAATTTTTACCACTTTGCTATAGTGGAGGGCAACTCGAAAGCTAAACTCGGAAAAGAAAACGTACATTCTTACTATTGGAATGAAACAACTCACGCCAAAGGGGGCAATGAAATTATAAGTGCGGTTTACCATTTTCTACAGAATGTAGAGATCTCAGAACATATAAAAGTTCTTCGTATAGTATGTGATGGTTGTTCGGGCCAAAATAAAAACACTGGTATGATCAGCATGCTAGGTAAATGGCTTTATGTTGAAGCCCCAAGACATCTAAAAAAAATTGAATTGATTTTCCCAATTGTTGGGCATTCGTTCATATCGCCTGATCGTGTGTTCGCTAAAAATTGAAAAGACGCTGAAGACAAAGGAAGTTGTAACGTCTCCATTGGAATATGCAGCTGTGTTACAAGCACATGGATCATGCGTAGACCTAGCATCATTCCAGTTTATGACTGGAAGATAGCTCATGCTTCCATCATTAAACCGACGACATCCTGGGAGCTAATTCTCATTTTATGCGATATTTGAGTGATATGATAAATATCTAGTCACGTAAATATCGCATGTGATAATTGTCATATCTATTAAAAATATCGATCCCGTGCTAAAATCCGTATCCTCGTGGGAAAAAGATATATTGGCAATCGAGATGGTAATAGATAATATTATCATTACGTTCATTCAAATCTTTTGCACAGATTATATCGTTTTTGTCGCTGCCAAGGATCGTTCAACAAGTTCCGTTTTTCATCGACTGTCGAGTTGATAATCGATAACTTTATTTTGTCTTCAAATTAACAAATTTTCTGATAATTTGGATTGATAGAATGTTTTTAGTGTTCGTTTTACCTAATGTGTTAATGTAAAGTGAATTTGACTAGTTTAACCCTCTGCAGCTGAGGTTACGTCTGACAGACAACGCGACATAAAATTTTGGTTGCTATGCCGCCATTTTTCCGAGAATCGTTCTGCGCCGCTCAGTAGCTTCCTGCGCCCGCCGCCCGCGCGCCCCTCCCGTCAGTGCGGCGACGACAGCCGCGGCGTGCGTACGTGACGAGTATTACAGCTTTGGTGTCCGTGATACGTAAGGTCAGTAATAAGTGATGTGTCGTGTAGACGTATTGTCAGTAAAATGATTATATCCCAATACTGTATTATGGACGTCACGTCAGTATTTTCATACTGTATTTTATACTACACGACAGCAAAATAGTTGATATGTACGTAATTCATTGTTTATTTTGAAATATTACATACTGATATGCGTTATTCATTTTAGATGGATTGTAACCAACAACAACCAACTGACCGACCGTCTAGGAAGAGAAAGGGTACCGACGACCATATTCAGCAATGGTTGGAGGAAGAAGACGAGTTAGAGTTTAGTGATGTCGACGATGAGGTTGCCGATCGGAATTTCACCATTGAGGAGGAAATACATGAAGAAGTGAGTGAAATATCGAGTGGTGATGAACAAGAAACATTACAGGAGCAGCCGGCCAGTCCTGGAAGCATAGACTCTGAAGAGGTTGTTTTGCCAAATTCAAGTGGTAATAATAAGTACGTAGGTAAGAATGGTTTCGTTTGGACGAAAACTGAATTTTCAAGGACCTCACGAACACCTGCACATAACATTGTATCTTTGCCAAGACCAACTTCGGAGCATGTATTTCTTGGATTTGAAAAACTATGGCAAAAATTATTTGATGCAGAGATGATAGAAACATTGGTTTTCTGCACAAATAAAAAACTTGAAGCCTATCGCAGACAATTCGCAAATTTTGCCAAGCATGAGCTCAAAGATACAACTTCTATAGAAATGAAATCACTACTTGGGTGCTAATATTACGCTTCGGTTTTTAAATGTAATGATGCCGATTCAAACTATTTGTTTGCAACTGATGGAACAGGTCATGAAATATTTAGATGTGTAATGTCTAAATATAGGTTCAACACTCTTTTGAACTGCTTGAGATTGGATAATATTGGTGACCGACAGGAACGCTTGCAAACAGATCCACTTGCTCCTGTTTCTGCATTTTTCGACAAGTTTATAGCGAATTGTCAAGCTCATTTTACACCCGGTCCTTACACCTGTATTGATGAAATGCTTTTAGCTTTCAAAGGTCGTTGCAAATTTGTTATTTATATGCCCAATAAACCTACTAAATATGGTATTAAAATTATGATTTTAAGTGATGCTCGTCAATTGTACGTTTACAATGCCTACATTTATCATGGGAAGAGTTCTGATGGTCTGGGGCTTACCGAAACAGAGAAGAAGTTAGCTGTGCCTACGCAATCTGTATTGCGACTGGTGAAACCAATAGAAAATTCGAACAGAAACGTAACAGCTGATAACTGGTTTAGCTCTATACCCTTGGCTGAACTTTTACTGCAAAAAAAATTGACATATTTAGGAACACTAAAAAAAAACAAACGCGAGATTCCACCTGAGTTCAAACCAAGCAAAAATAGAGCTGTTGGAAGTTCTTTATATGGATTCACTAAAGATTTGACTTTAGTTTCTTATGTCCCAAAAAAAGACAGGGCAGTGATCCTCCTCTCCTCTTGCCACCACCATGCCAGTACCGATGAAGTAACTAATAAACCTTCCATGATTGTGGATTATAATCATAGTAAAGGTGTGGACGAAATAGATAAAAAATGTGCCATTTATTCATGTAGCCGCAAAACTCGACGTTGGCCACAAGCAATTTTTTATCGATTACTGGATATAGCGGGTATTAATGCATATGTGCTTTACAGTGAGTATCCAGATTGCAAAATGAGAAGAGCTAACTTTCTTATGCACCTTGCAAGGGAATTGGTACTGCCAGCTCTAAAACAGCGAGTTTATAATGAAAAACTTCCAAGAGAATTGCGTATGACTCTTCGGCGCGTTTTAGGACAAGATTTGCAACCTTCTCAGCCACCAAGCGACACTGGCACATCATTAACAAGAAAGTTGTGTCATATCTGTCCAAGTAAATTGAAGCGGCAAACAAGATTTATTTGTTGCATTTGCGCAAAACCGATCTGTTTGCAGTGCGCCGCTCAAGTTTGCGCTGATTGTAAGACTGAACTTTGAGACTGTATTGTAACAAAAGTACTCTAAGGATTCCTAATTTTTATTTTTTTATGAATAGATTCAAGCCAGAAGAAGGCAAAACTAAGGTATTTTTTGTTATGTTTTTTAATATTTTTCATTTTGTTAATTTTTAATAGTCCAAAAGTTCCTTGATCTCGTAATTGATACAAATATAATTATAAATTCTTAAATCTGATTTTTATTGCAATTCTCATTGAAATTCCCATTTAAAAATATGTCAACAGGTATATTAATTCAAGTTCCATGATAAAATATATAATACCTACAACATAAATAGTACTCAACTTACACGTCTGTCAGACCACTCCTCAATATAATAGAAATTAAAATGGCACCTCAGTTGCAGAGGGTTAAAATAATTTTCATGTAAAAAGTAAATCTTAACATTACATGCGCATACTTTTTGTGGAACGGAGTGTAAATTACAGCCGTCAACTCCGTCAAGAGCTGCCAAAATTTTTAAGGCTAAGTTTTAGTTTGAGTTAATTTATTGTGAAGAATCGAACAAAATTAAAATATTGACAAAATGAGCTCTTCCACAAAAAAAAAGAAAAGATTACCCGAGCGTAGCGCAAAAAGGTCGCTTGGTGAGCATTTTGGAGGCAGACCCAGAACTTCGTGGGAGGAAGTTCTCTGCCTCCTTCACAATTAAAAGATTTATTTATTTAACCATATTATTAAGCCTTAGACTAGGGAAAAAAGAATGGACTCGGCATAAACATCTATACGAACAGTAGGTTTTAGAAATGTGATATATTTCGACGGCATAGTTACTAAAATATCGGCATCTCTTTTCAACTTATGAGGGTAATCATAAATAAAAAAGGATAACTGTAGTTTTATCAATACTAAAAATGGCAACATTATTTTGGTGACGTCACAAAATATATCGCTGCGGCCGGTCGCCAAGCCAACAACAAACAACAAGTACATCAGCTGTCATCGCGACTTATTTGTTTCAGTGTTTTGAAGAAAATTTTGTGATAATAAGCTATAATTGTGCTTGTGTATAGTGTTTGTGTTATGGGTGCAGTGTGTCAGGCTGCCGCATGAAAAGCAACAAAAAACATCCCAATTTAACGTTGCACAGGTTAGTAACCGAATTCATTCATAATATCTTGTTTTTTCTATTATTTTGAAAGATTTTGCCATTTGTAAGGAAGTTTATAAAGACAAACTTGCTTTACTGTAATCATTTACTGTTTTACTATTAAAATAATGATTTTTAAGAAAATCATTCGTCAACCATAAAATATAGAGTTTCGGTTACACATTTTCAATATATCGATATTACTTATATCGACAGATGAATAATAATTAAACTTAATTTCTTTTTTATGATTTTAGATTGCCAACATGTAAAGAAAGAAAAGAACAGTGGCTGGATATACTTGGGATTGAAAATTTGAACACTACAACCAAACATATTTTTATTTGTTCCCTGCATTTTGAAGAGAGATGTTTCAACCGAACTTTAAATGTAACAAGACTGCGCGATGATGGTTTGCCTTCAAATGAGTTGATGGTAAGTTTGTTATAAATTGTAATTTGATAGGTATGTTTATAGTGTTTACCTACTTACTGACAAGTAACCGAAATAAACCAGTTGATGGAGAGAGAGATGGGATGAGAAGCATGTCAGCAGCTGGAAGCTGAAATACTGGTATAAAGTTTCAGATTTAAATACACATCAGTCAGAAAAAATAAATAAGTAGATAAATGTTTTTATCTGAAAATTATAAAACATTCTAAAAATTCTCGAGGAGACTGAATCAAAACCTATATAAGTTGAATGATTTTAACTTTCAAGTTATAAAAATGTTATACAAATTTTAAAATGCAAGCAAAACAAATGTGTATGTGTTAGTGATTAAATTGGCAATGTAAATATTATTAAACATTTATTGTTATTCTTTGTTTAGTTACCAGCACAATTTGATGAGTGTGAGCAACAACAATCTGTTTCTCACAGGGTGATGGAAGAGAAACCTGTCTGTAGCACTTCTAACTATGCAAATGTCAGTGTAATATTTCATAATAATTACATTATTATATGAACGAAACAAATGAGGCCAAACTTGATGGGGTTGCATCGTTTCAATAAATAGTTCCTGTAGTTACCTTCCGGCTTCATCACCAGGGACTAGAGAGACTAGAGAAATTTCGTGTCTATGCTGTCGACTGTTAAAGAGATCCTTTATCTGTAGCCAATCCTGAATCTCTATTCAGATCATGTCTATCATAAAAATGCATTAAGAGCCATTTCACGTTTTCGCGCAAATATCTAAGGTTTTAGTCGCCTAATTTGCCATCTTTGATAACACTCTCGCATTTTTAAATACATGTTTAAAATAGACTAGACTTTCGTATTGATACTTAATGTAACACATTTGTAAATACTTATTTGTTAACAGTGTAGTGATTAATCTCCGACAACTAGTTTACTGAAAAATCATCGCTGAGTCAATTTCGGACTCCTATATCTACGATAAATATTTATAAATTTCACTTGAAAAAATACACAAAGCATGAGACAAATACTTTTGTCGACACATAATGTACTAAAATTTCGATAATTAATAACATACACTAGTAAAAAAACAAAGTCTTAGGGCAATTTTTAAGTTTTATATTGCTATTTTATCGTGATTTTTTTGTTTGAACGAAGCGTAATTTCATTAAATAAAATATGTAAAAATAAACTATGCTCTTTTACTAAACTAATTCCAAAGTTTCATTAATCAATTCGTTTAATCAACCATAATAAATTTAATAACATCACTCTAAATTCGAATAAATTACGATGCATAAGCCGGCACCGAATAGTACGGCCTGAGCACTTACATTTTGTGAAATGGCTCTTAACTTCGGAACGCATTGGGTCATCCATCTAACCAAATAGAATTCACATTCATAACAAATAGGTAGTCACGATTGCATGGTCAAAGTCAAGATTGTATGGTAAGTACCTAAAGGAATGTTCCTTTAGGTACTTACCATACAATCTTGACTTTTAAATACAAACTCACTCATCAGTCAATATTAAAAAAATATTTTTACTTTTCCTTTACAGTTAACAGCCCAATTTAATTAATGTGAGCAACTAAAATTTGTTTCTCACAAAGCACTGGAAGAGGAGTCTTTCTGCAGTACTTCTAGCTATAGCTATTCAGATGTAAGTGTTCTATTTTATAATATTATGTTACTATTGGTACTGTGGAGAAGCTCGTGGCGAAATAATAACAGCCGCACAGGTCGATCTACAAGCAAGGTTAAGCCGCGCTTGCCGAGGTTTGTCTGTGGATGGGTGACCATCTGTCATAGCGAGTTTCGTCCATGCCTCGTAGCACGTAAAGCCGTTAGTCCCGGCTGTCATTTGTACATCTTTGACAGTCGTTACTGTTAGTGAGAAGCTCGAAAGTCTGACAACCAGTCTTACCAAGGTATCGTATTACCCAGTTACTGGGTTGTGGAGGTCAGATCGCTCCATGTAAAATACTGATATTCTGCTGCATCCGGTTCGATTGGAAGCCGACCAACCGGCTACGACGAAAAGGCTAGGCAGATGAAGATGAGTATAGGTACTGTGGGCAGCGTAACTGGTAATTTAAAATAATTTACGATAGAAAACTTGTACGAATTTGCAGTAAGCTTATGTATTTTTCTTTGTTTCAGGATAAAGCGCTTGAAATTATTCAAAAATTAAAATCAAAATGTGAACATCAGAAGAAAACAATTAAAACATTAAATGAAAAAGTGAGAAGACAGAGTAAGAAAATAGCAGATTTTAAAACTGTAATGAAAGATTTAAAAGACAAAAATTATGAGAATGATGATCATGCGGCTGTGTTGGAGCAGTGTTCAGGCCCCATAGATTTCTAAAAAGACAATATTGCAAAATTATTTCTTAAGCCATATTACACTAATAAATCAGATTCATCAATTATAATTCAGAATTAAATCAGATTTACCTACGTAATAAAATATCGAAAATCACCGCTTTGCAAATAAATACCATAGCTTTAAGTCCGGGAGGTACCGTTGCAAATAAAAAAGTCATAGTAAGCAGAGGCTGATATTGTCATCGAAGGTTAATCTTATGTTACCAATAAGTGAACCAACCGTCAGCTGCTCAAGTAGCGGTGCGTGTAGGATTTGGAGGTTACGGAAGGTTATTGAAAACTCAAATCCTCAAGTCAATTTAATGATTGCAAATGATATTCCCAGTGTACTGAATTCTGCTGTTGTTACTGTTAGTGAGATATCAAGCCTCCAACTCGATGAAGTTGCCGCTGTTGGTGAGATATCGACTCCCAACCTAATGAAGTAGCCGGTATTGGTGAGGTATCAAGTCCAGTGAAGTTGCCATTATTGGTGACATCTTACAACCGACCTGATGAATTGACTTTTGGTGAGATAACTAACCCTTAACCTGATGAATTAGAAAAAACTGATACGTATCACGGAGATTTATCAATCAATAAGAAAAGACAAAATAGAGCTAATAAAGAACCGGGTAAGCGGGAAAAAAAACTTGAAATAAAATTTAAGAATGAAAGGAGAGGCGTATTTAGGCTATAGACGAGTCACGAATAATCATATGAAAAAAAAAGTCCATCATGATGTCTTTAGGCCTGCAAGAAGTTTGAAATCTACTTGTATTTCATCGTTTTGTAAGAAATCAAAACTGAGAAGTTGTGATAACATAGATGAAGGAAAAAGAAAGGGGTTATTTGAAATATTTTGGAAAACAATGTCATGGGAACAAAGAAAAACTTTTGTATGTTGTCATGTTGTAGCAAATGACAAAAAAGTTACTAAAAATACTGAGTCAACAAGATCTAAAACTAGCTTATTTCCTCACTATTGGAAACATACGCCATCAAGTATGCAAAAAGATGTTTGATGAACCTATCCTTCTGCAGCGAGGTGTAAGACAGGGAGACGTCATATCTCCGAAACTGTTCACCGCTGCACTGGAGGATGTCTTCAAGGTTCTGGACTGTAGAGGGCTAGGCATCAACGTCAATGGCGAGTTCATCACTCACCTTCGGTTTGCCGACGATATTGTGGTCATGGCTGAGACCATGGAGGACTTCAGTACAATGCTCGATGACCTCAGTAGAGCTTCCGAAAGAGTGGGTCTAAAAATGAACATGGAGAAGACGAAGGTCAATTTTGAATGCCCATGTCACACCCATTTCTATCAAGATCGGAGACTCTCCACTCGAAATTGTAGACGATTATATATACCTAGGACAAACGGTCCAGTTAGGTAGGTCTAATTTCGAGAAAGAGGTCAATCGTCGAATCCGACTCGGTTGGGCAGCGTTCGGGAAACTGCGCGGTATCTTCTCGTCCAACTTACCGCAGTGTCTCAAGACGAAAGTCTATGACCAGTGTGTTGCCAGTGATTACACACGGGACCGAAACGTGGTCGCTCACAATGGGCCTTATCAAAAGGCTTAAAGTCACCCAAAGGGCAATGGCGAGGGCTATGCTCGGAGTTTCCTTGCATGATCGAATCAGAAACGAAGACATACACAAGAGAACCAAGGTCACCGACGTAGCCCGAAGAATTGCTAAACTTAAGTGGCAGTGGGCAGGGCACATTGCTCGCAGAACGGATGGCCGTTGGGGCCGAAAAGTTCAGGAGTGGCACAGGTACATAAGACCTTCATTACATGTTTATACATTTGGTTTTAAACAGTAAGTACATAATAAGATTTAAAATGTGTGAGCGACCTTATTTATTAGTAGAATATTTCAATAACTTTGACATTAATAAAGTTAATAATAGGAATCGATTACAGTTGTGTTATTTTTATTTAAATTAATCTTCTTCCTACCAATCATCACAATATAAACAGGCTTACACAACAACTTATCAGATTGTTCAAACATGAACTTAGGTTCCTAAGTTCTAATTTTAATTAAATAATTATAGAAGTTATTTTTAGGTTAGCACAATCAAAACACAATTTACAAAAACAATGTTACGTGTCACATAAACCGCTTAATATAAAATATTCCCTAAAACCAAGTATTGTAACGCTCATAGGGCGCTACTCAACTTAGTCGCGTAATAGTCGATAAAAATTAGAGTGGTCAACTACTGAAGGGAAAAGCATCGTAGTCGGGCGGGTAGTCACCGTTAATTGATATCCATTCAGTGTGATATGTGATACCAATACATTATGACATTCTCGATTGCTATCAAAGTTCGATTACAACCAAAGCTCGTTAGTCACTGGATATCAGAAAGATACGTAATAGCCCTGCTGGTCATCGCGCCTTCATTGCAAACCATCTGGTTGCAGGACTTCTTTATTTATTTATTTAAAATTATGTAAATAACACCTTAACAGCTATAACGCCAATGCGATGTTACTACCAAGAACTCACTTACAATTAACAAAAAAATAAACAGACTTACATTTAAAAAATACCTACAATTAAAACAATCAGCTATTAACATTCTCGATGCACTTCAGTGCAATTCCTGTGAACTGCGTCAGGCTGCAGTGAAATATATCTACTTCAACAGAAATAATATTTAAGAGTCTTATGGCGCGTGACAAGGGGGCAAACTTGTTCAGGTTGGTCCCACAGGATGGCTCCAGTAACGTAGGCGTGGGGCGACGCGCGCCCCCGCAACCGGGTGGCGCGCGCAGCCCCAGCCCTGCTAACAACTCGACTTGGACCGCTTTAGCCCGATCTCTTTTACAACTCTCGAAATCTAAATCTCTATGAAGAAATCATACCAGCGGGAAGTTCTAAATTAATACGGTTACCCGTTAACGCACCCGGTGGTGAAGTCTTCGTAGAAGAACAGATAATTGGTAATTGCATTATATCCGAATGCCTGACTACCGTTTCAAATAATCGCGGTACTGTCGAAGTGACCAACCCAACCAATAACGACATAATATTTCTGGACCATGCCACTAAGGCAACGATACATAATGTCGAATGCACTGAGCAAACGTCACCCCGCGCTAGTAAAGTTACATCACAGTTACGTACCGATCACTTAAATGAGGAAGGAGGAAAAAGCTAATCTACACTCACCGGCACGGAAACTTGCCCACTCGTGATTTTGTTGATTATTTGCATTCAAACGTTTGCATTTGCATTTTTGACAACAAATTAAGGGTAGGTGGATTCAAGAGGTGTATCTTATGCTTTAAAAGCTTAGAAATGAAAATATTTGATTTATAGAATTTGATTTAATGTTTTTTCCAATATTAAAAGACGATTGAAATATCTAAAGTAGTTGCTCAAAGTTGTTACGTTGTTTTCTTTTTGTACCTAACATTTACCTGTGAGCATACGTTGATAGCTGTGAGGTTCCCAATATTGATCTCAATGGTTTCCAAGTGTTATGTTCATTGTAGTTTGTTCGAATGATTTTGGCTTGCGATTTGTAGAAGGAGTCTTCCCTTCATTTGTACTTCGTCACTAAACTCTTAGTAACACTTCCTTAATATAAATTAATAATAAGATTTGAAACAATAGCCAGTATAAGAACGGCGATCTATATTACAGTTTGCCCAATCGGCATCGCAAAATCCTACAAGGGATACTAGATTTTCTATGACAAATCGAGTAATCTAAAGTGCCTTTTAGATATTGTAAGACTCTCTTTGCGGCTAACCAGTGAGTCTTGTTGTATCGAGTATTGAACTGACTTAGGTAACTTTTTTTTTTTTTTTTTTTTTTTTTATTATTCAAAAAAAACATTAATTACATTGATCATACAACACTTACATACCACACAAACCATCGTGGGTTTACCAGTGGTATGCCAGACACAGCCACTCGGTGCCACAACATAAAATTAATAACTATATGTAGTAATTAACACGTAGGACGCGCGAGATTCGGGCGCAGGTGAGGCATACGGTGGGGCGCAAGCGCCCTCCCCCCCCCCCGGACACCCCTCACCCCGCCGCAGACGGGCGAGGCGGGGCGCGCGATGGCGGGGGAGCGCGCGCCATCCTCATACCACACACCCGGACCGCACGCGCACCGCCAATATAGTTATAGGAAATTATTTAGGATAGTATTAATATTATTTTAAAGTATAAAAATTACTGAAAGAGACCTTCCTAGACCGTGCCACAATCTAGAAAGTATCTCTTCAGCACTTTCGAACAATTTTTCACATTTATTGTATTGCAGATTTCTAGCGGTAAGTCATTCATAATTGATGGTAGCATGCATTCCCACGTCCTTGTTCCATAGACGTTATTACATTTAGGTATCTTATATGTGGGTAGGTATGACAAACAACGTAACGACTTTAGCCTTTCGTATTTTCGTATTAAACCTAGGTTGTGGTAGTTCTCGTTTACAAAGAGTAATCGCGCCTTGTCAAAGACATTTACAATTTGACAGTACTTAAAGAGACCCGTGTTATCATCTTGGAATTCTTGTTTTATTCTTCTGGGTACAATGGTTTTTAGAATACGTAACTGTAGCTTGTAAATGTCCTCGATGTAAGTTTTGTATGTGCGCCCGTAGCTACTTAGGCCGTAGTCAATAACGGAATCAGCTAGTGCCAAGTACAATGTTCTGAGCGTTTTATAAGGAAGTTTATACTTAAGTATCGATAACTTTGATAGAACAGATCTAAGCTTATTACATACGTGATCAATGTGCGGCCGCCAGTGGAAATTACTGTCTATTATAAGACCAAGATACATGTGATGAGTCACCAGCTCTAATGTCTGGCAACTACACGCTGTGATCGGTCGGTGTAAACACAGATGCTCATGGGCGACGACAGAAGGTACTAAAGACGCCGTCAGGTAAGGTGAGTGTATATGCAGAAGTTTAGTTTTTTTTGCGTTAATAACAAGACCAACGTCGTGAGCCCACTTACATAGGAGGTCGAAGTTACCCTGCATCACTCTCTGTGCCTCACGTATATCTTTATGAGCAGCAACTAGACAAGTATCGTCAGCAAATTGGTACACGGAGCCCTCTGTAAAGATGTTACACATATCGTTCACGTACAGTAAGTATTCGGTCGGCCCGATAATTGAACCTTGAGCTGTGCCTTTATCGGTTGCAATCATGCTACTTAACGAGCCTGCCACACTCACCGACGTGAAGCGGTTTTTGTGGTAGTTTTTGAACCATTCTAAAAGGGGACCCCGTATACCACTTTGCTGTAATTTATTAAATAGCGTCCTATATTCCAAACAATCAAAGGCTTTGCTGAAATCAATGAGGACAACAAGTACATGTTCACGATTGTCCAGGCACCTGTTGACCTCATTACTAAACTTAGCCAACAATTGTGAGGTATTTTTGTTTTTTTGAAAGCCGTATTGTTTATCATTAATCACCCCATTTTTTGTCAAAAAATTGTTGATTTCTCGTCCGAGATACCTCTCAATTATCTTATCAATACATGATAATATTGTAATTGGCCTATAATTATTTACATCTGTGTACGAACCATTCTTATGGATAGGTCTTACTATTCCAACCTTTAGTTGATCAGGGTACAAGGACGTCGCAATACATGTGTTAATTAGATGTGTTATGACGGGAGTAATTTCCTTATATATATATTTTAAATCTTTGACTCGGATGCCATCGTAACCTGGACACTTCTTTTCGTTTAGGTGTTTTATTATAGAGGCTACAACATCATCTTTAGCCTTTTGCAATCTCATTGATGAGCTACAATTATAAATATATGAATTGACATCTAGAATTGGTGTGTTACATTGCGATTTACAAGTATTCTTTACATTATCTCTGAATTCGGTGGCAAACTTATTAGATACAATATTTGGCAATAGTTTAAAATGTTTTGTAATTATTTCGTCTATAGATTTATTTATTTTTCCACATAAACTGTTTATAATTTCCCAAACTTTTTTTGAATTATGAAAATTGGATTTTACCTCATTCAGAAAATAGTTATTTTTTACATTATTAATATGTTTATTTGTTTTATTTCTGTATTTATTGTACAATAGCCTATTTGCCCGATTACTTGGATCTTTAAGCCAAATATCTAATAGTTGATCTCTTCTCTCACACATTTTTTCTATTCTAGTACTTTTCCACTTACACATTTGTCTTTTACCTAGTTTAATTTTTACATTGTACTTACAGTGATCATATACATAAGAAAACTTATCTAATATAAAACATAATATCTCTTCCGGGTTGTCGTAATCCAATGCCAAACTCCAGTTAATTTTATTCAACTCACATTGCAACTTACTATTATCTAATTTACTAATGATTTTATATTGGTTGGCTTTGTTTACATACGTATTGTCGACTAGCGCGCAGCCGGTTATGAAGTGGTCGGCTAATGAGTTTTTTATAACAGCTGTTTGTACGGCGCGGCAGTCGACACTACGTATAAATATATGATCAATACATGATTTTGTTATGCACTCGCCTCGCTTATCTATTCGAGTAAACTGGTTTATTCCGCATTCAAGGCCCATTTCACAGAGTGAGTTCAGATAATGTTTAGTTAGCGCAGTAATTTGTTTTAAGTCGATATTCATGTCACCTATCAGAACAAAATTGTTTTTTTGTGGAAATTTATTGATGACACTACCTAGCTCCTCGATGAACCGAGCCTTGTCCGCATCCGGTGGTCTATACACAGCACACAAACTAATAGATGAACCATAGTCCGTTTTAAGCTCGCCGGTTAAACATTCGAAGTTCCGTGTACTCGTAGGTAGTCTAGTGAAGCAAACACTCTTATGCACGTATACGATTACTCCGCCTCCCTTCCTAGCACTACGCAACTGAGTATTCATATCGTAGTCCACGAGCTCGAACAATGATTTAGTCCTGTCGGAGATATTTGCCTCGGTGATGATGACCAGGTGAATAGTTTGAGGGCAGTTCATGATGATGTATTCAAGTTGAGAGAAGTTCTTCAGCATTGATCTGATGTTAACGTGAAGCATTGTTATTGAGTTGTATATCTTTGGTAATTCCTCTGTGTATTCATTCCAATGTTTGTAAGTGTTTTCACTAATGTTATCGTATGTATCATCCATTTTTGGTGGTTTTAGACTGGTAAGGGGGACACTACAAAACATTTATATGATGATGAGGGTAGGGGGCTTCAACTGTCCTGATTATTTTTAAATTCAGAGACGAGTTTCTGTATATCCTTCTCAGATCTGATGTTGTAGGTTTTTCCCTTTTCGTACCTTTTTACTAGTATTTGCCCGTTCTTGCACCAGACAAATTTACATATGCTTGTTCCTTTCAGAGCAGTTTTCGTTGCCCAGAGAAGGTAAGCTGTTGTGGGTGATAAGCTTTCTCTGAGGTATATTTTGTTATCCTCACCGCAACCGAGATCTCTTCCAGTGATATTGTGAGTCCTGGCGACTGTTAGCCATGAATCCCGACAGCCCTCCTTAAGAGTTACTACGATTACCGGGGGGAGTTTTCCTGTTTTGGCTTCAGGTCGGTTAACTTTTTTGCGGTATACGTTGACGACGTCATCGGGTTTTAGATTTAAGTTTGTGCATAGGTTTTTCATCACCCTATCCACGTCTTCAGTTTCGGCAACACCACAAACTTCCATGTTATTGACCAAATTGTTTTGTTCACTTGCATTAAGCTTTTGTTCCACTACCTCCATTTTAAGTTCGAGATTTTTATATTTGTTTTTTAGCTCCATGTTCTGGTTTTCCACTAGTTTTAAGTTATGTTCATATGTTTTTATCTTCTGCTCGTACTCGTCGATCTTGTCTGAGTAGAACTGTAAGGTGCTTTGCAACTCTTCTTTCATTATGTCGCGTATCTCACGCCGTATATCACCTAGGATGCGTTGAGTTATGTTGGTATCCATGAGGTTCTCCGTGTCTGTGATATCTTCATCATCGACGTCCGGCAGGATACAGGATAGGCGTTTGGGTTTAACATTTCCCACACATGAACGACATTTCCAATCAACGGCCTCCGTCGAGTATAAAACATTCAACTGATCTGCAGTTATCGAAGCACATGATGCATGAATCCATTTGCTACACTTTGAACACTGTATACCCGGACTTTTTTTCGTCACCAGTTTTCCGCACTTGGCACATTTCACCATTTTGATGAATAGATCGGTGCGTAGTTGGAATAATGAATAAGGTGTCAGTAAACTTCGAATAATCGCACACGCAGATAATAAGGCGGTACGCGTCTAACTGGTTTCGCACCGAGCGCGTGAATTGAAACTAGTCGCGTATGCGACGTCTGGACGAACTCAGGAACATAAGACAACCAATTAATTCTTGATATAGATTCTTGACATTTCTATTATTTCAAAAAGAAAAACAATCTACAAAAAATGTAACGTCTGTACACTTTTGTAAGAATCTAGGACAACATGAAATACTAAAAAGATAACTATTAGGATCTTCTGTATTTATTTATTTTTATTTTATTTTATTTATTTGGAAGTACCAACAATTACACAATATATATGACAAAAAATAAAATATAAGAAGCTATACAAATGTGCAACCAACAACGTTCTCCACAGATACACAAAAGACAAAGACAATGTTGATGAAGTAAAAGTCGAAAAAAGTAGATAAATTCATGAGATAAAACTCATATACAGCAAAGCCACTAAGGAAAACTATTATAATAAAATATTATTCACAAAGATTCTGGATTGTGTCAAGTAATATCTTTCTAAATGATCCAACAGACAGAGCAAATATATCCAGGTTAGAGAATAACTTATTGAAATTGCCTGTGAGACGACGTAGAGGCGCACGCAAGCCTGCATTCGTGCGACTAGGAGTGACAGCGAAAACAGGGCGCGAGCGCACCTCCCGTCTCTGAATCGTTCTAGGTACAACAAAGCAAAGCTTGTTACGGATATCCACACAATCATATGAGTTGTTACACAGATCGTATAGAAACATAGTATCTAGAAAAGTACGTCTAGACTTCAAAGAGATCATATTATATTTGTTTAGCAAGTCGTTATATGATTTATAAATACGACTTCTGGTACAACGGTAATGCATCGTTTTCAGAAACTTGCGTTGTATACGTTCAATACTGTCATTATATTTATTATAATAGGGACTCCACACTGGCACAGCATATTCAAGTTGAGATCGGATTAATGACCGATACAAATGTAAATACGTGCTCGGGTTAATGAATTCTGCTGCTGATCTTATAACGAAGCCATACATTCGATAAGCCTGGCTTATGATTTCATCAACATGTGCATCCAGGTGCAGTTTAATATCGAGTAGTATCCCCAGATCACGAATTGTGTTGACTCTGTCTAGGCTTTCACTTTGTAGTGCATAAGGGTGCTTAAGTTGGTTTTTGTTTTTGGTAAAGCTGATACAGCAACATTTGGGTATACTGAGTTGGAGTTTGTTTTTAATACAATACTCGGCTAAGCGATTAAGATCTTGTTGGAGTAAGTGACAATCTATTAAAGTTCTAACGGGCCTAAATATTTTCAGATCGTCTGCATAAAGTAGGAACTTAGAGTCATGGAAACATATGTCGATGTCATTCATAAAAATTATGAACAAAAGAGGTCCCAGAATTGAACCCTGGGGCACCCCTGATGTCACGGTTATGGTGGTGGAATGGAACCCATTGACCACTACCTTTTGTGTTCGATTTGACACATAGGAAACAAACCACCGTAGCAGATCCCCGCGTATTCCGTTGAATGCTAGCTTTTTTAAAAGCAATTCATGATCGACCCTGTCAAAGGCTTTTCGAAAGTCAGTGTATACAGCGTCCACTTGTACACGAGAGTCCATATTATTAAATAAATAGTCGGTGAAAGCTATCATATTAGTTGTTGTAGACCTTCTTTTTACGAACCCGTGCTGTTGTTGTAATATTTTGTCATGGACAATTGGATACAACTGATCGTGAACGAGCCTTTCGAAAAGCTTTGACAATGCCGATAAAATAGAAATGGGCCGATAATTTTCAACGTCATGTTTTGAACCGCTTTTATGAACGGGAGTAATATTTGCCCGCTTCCAGATTTCTGTGAAAGTTCCCTGACGCAAACACTTATTATAGATTATATACAATGGTGCACATAACGCCTGAGCTGCCTTGTTAAGGAAAATTGGTGGAATACCGTCTGGGCCTGGCCCTTTAGTGCAATCTAAACATTTAAGAGCACTGAGTACTTGGTCAGTAGTAACCTCAAGACTACTAACAACGGAACTACATATTTTCAGCATATTCATTGTCCTGGGTCTGATTATTTGAGAGAGTAGAGGTTCGTACACAGAATGGAAGAAGTTTGCAAAGTGATTACAAATCTCCTCAGGATCGGTCGATGATAGATGTTTATAGTGCATGGTTGAAGGGATTGGAGCTTTAGACTGCCGATTAGACACATAGGTCCAGAAATATTTGGTGTTGACTTTTATACTATCTTCTACTGATTTCAAGTATAGACTGTAACATTTCTTGCAGTCAGCATGGAATCTGGACCTGTAAAGTGAAAACTGTTCATAGTCAGATATGTTTTGATAGGTCTTCCATTTGTTCCATGCCTTCAATTTATTTTTAAATACATGCATTAAAGATGGGGAAAACCACAATGGAAATTTGGTAGACCTAACTGTCTTTAGAGGAACATGGGCTTTAATAATTTGATATACAATTTCGTAGAACGTATTCAGCGCGTCTTCTGCAGATTGTTCGTGAAGTTTATTAACCCAGTTAATTTTGAGCAGATCGCGATTAATAAGTTCATAGTTCGCCTTAGAATAATTATGCTTTTGAGTCGCTTTACGCATCATCGCACTGCTGTGCAACTTACAGGGCGCTAAGATATACAGCGGCGGGTGATGGAGATCTGGTTTCAACAGTAAGTCAGTTGGTGCAAAAACAGAACAGTCATTGTTACTTATCACCAAGTCTAAAATCTTCCCGCTCGAGTTCTTAATATTATTGTACTGGTAGCTATTGAGCAGGGACATAAAAATACTCAAGTGCCTGCAGACTGAAGAACTACCAACACACATTTGTTGCGTAGTAGCCGTGGTGTTGCCACCAGCGAGCCAATCAATGTCAGGAAGATTATAATCACCAACTACGTAAAAGTTTTCAACGCGCCCGTCCTCCAACAGGGTTTGCAGGGACTCTAAGTAGGCAACATAAGTACTTTCGGGTGTTTTGGGTGGGATATATGCTGAACATATTATATCATATTTTCCTGTCTTTGCGCTAGGCAACCGTAGTATGATGTGATCAATGCTTTTATTAAATTGAAAAGCGGGTTCAACTATATTGGATCCGAGTCCCTTCAACACTGCAACAAGGGTTCCACCGCCATCCTTCTTTTTTGTTGCCTCGCGATCCCTGTCACATCTGCACACTGTGTACCGATCATCAATAAATTCGGAGTCTAATATTTCAGAAGTGAGCCATGTCTCTGTGAGTATAATGATATCATAACAATTTGATAAAATATTCATATAAAGAACATGCAGTTTAGTGCGGAGCCCCCTACAATTTTGATAGTAGATAGATAACTTGTCGTTAGCCATTTTCATGGGGAAGGAATACAATAATCTGACCGAACAGAACAGCTTTACGGTTATAATCAGAACACGTGATGTGATAGTTAAAATTGTTCTCTTTGAAATCTGACGAACCCAATAAAGTAAAAAGTACAGGCATTGATAAGGCATTAACATCGCTAGAGTACAGTATAAACATGGACAGCAAAAACAAACATGATACACATTTTAAAAGGAACATACAACCCTCAGAACGCACACATTTATAGTAACATTTACAAACTACAGACAACGCAATTACATGCATACACCGGTCGCAGGGCTCAACCAGAGTCCCCTTGATTAAAATCAACACAACTAGATGACCTGCTAAACAATACGACCAGGGTACATCTCCACTACACATAAAAAAAATAATGAACAAGAGCAAACACTTATTAATCATAATGTCTAGGCCGCTAGTCATCCTTCGCGGCAGCACCGGGTTTGATTTGACCAATATCTTGGTGTGATCGAATGGCAAACGATTCTGTATAGCCTACTAATATAGCTTCATAAGTTTTAATATAGGATAAGACCTCTGCACCCGAAAACTTCGAGATTAGTTAGGTCTGGTTTGCAACCATTCCAAAACTCGTAGGGAGTTTTATTATTTAAGGCACGGTGTGGGCATCTATTCTTCAGGTACACAGCCGTTCTAACAGCCATGCGGCAGCAGTGGTGGCATTCAATACGAAAAGTCCATTATACAATATACAAAAATCACTTTTGGGTAGAAAATCAAAAACAAAATCATTGGAAGACAGAAGAAAACAATAAAATAAGTGTAGGTAGAAGAAATCTTAAAAGTGTCAGGAAACTTCCTTTTACCAAAACACTGAAACCGGCTGCGACCGTAGATAAAAATTATGAAACAGTCAGTTGTCAAAAGCCAGATGAACAAGTTTACGAGCTAGCAAAATAAAGTTTTTTGAAAAATCTAGAAAAAACTAGTCTTTAAAAGTTAGAGCTTGAACGAGCTACAATCTTACAAAGGGAAAGTAGTGAGTGGTTAGAGCTTCGTAGAAATTTATTAACTGCGTCAAACTTTGGAAAGATTATCAATCGTCGCCCAACTACCCGCGCAAGTATCGTCAAAGCTTTGTTATACAAAAGTAATATTTCAAGCGTAGCTTCAATAAAACACGGTGTAGATAATGAAGCTCTTGCTCTTGACCTGCAACGCGAGGCTCTTACCACTGCTATTAAAGAGCTCTCATCCAAGCATAATTCTATTAAGTCAGATATTAAGGAAGCGCTGTCAGGACCAAACTCTGCTTTCAAGGCGATTTATGATGACATCTTGCAATATGTTTGTGGTCGTAAAGTGGAAACAATAGAACTACGAAGGAATGCGATCCTACCGAAAGATGAGTACTACGCAACACCGCTTAATGCCATCCCTCCTTCTTCGACACATCTTTTTGATGAGCAGCAGGTGCCAGAATTGATGAAGCAACCTTCACTACAAGGATTTTTTCGGATGGATTTCTTCAAATTCCTACAAACCAAGACCTCAACCAAGAACCTCTACAAACTTTGAAAAAAGAAAGAAGTTCCCTAAAACGTCAAAATCTTCCTATCGTCCAAGATCCCATACCGTCAAAGCGACGAATGCTGAGTCGGGAAAGTTAGGACTTTCCCGACTCAGCATTCGTCGGCCGCTACGCGTCGGGCGCGTCGGCTACGCTTTGTCGCCTTTCTAGGGTAGGCCCTAGAAAGGCGACAAAGCGTAGCCAAATCCCCGGCTCCAGGGACAGGTTTCACAGAGAATCCGAAGCCAAAAAGCCTAAGAGATCCTGACTTACAGGACTTCAGAGGGGCAGGCTAGGCAATTACGTAAACATATGGCGGTTTTACGGGGCTCCTCCTGGAATCTTAAAGATCATAGCAAGATATTCCATTCCATTTGTAATCAAATCTCCTCTTGTCCATCTAACGACCAACCGCCTGTCCACATTTCGAACTATAGGGATAGACTCAGAGGCGCTGATATCTCAGGGAATTTTGGAGGATTGCCATGCCCAGGTCGGTTACCTATAGAAGATGTTCCCAGTTCCAAAGTCCGACGGAAGTCTTCGCTCTATTATAAATCTACGCGGACTAAACATTTATCTATGCCCAAAGAAATTTCGCCTCCTTAATCATCTCAAAGTGCCAGATTTCCTGCAAGAGTCAGATTTTCTAGCAAAAATAGACATTTCTCAGGCATACTTTCACATACCTGTGAAATCAGGCCACAAAATTCTTCAGCTGAAAAATTGTATGCACGCAGCGTATAACAGGTCGGGATGAAGCACAATAATAGTTCAACTGCACAAATGTCCACTTCAATTTTCACAATTTTAATGTTCAATTTTAATCTCACACGCGGGCTAAGTTAACCACAAAATCGGCGCGGACAATTAACAAATAAGCCCGGTTTGGTACACAATTGGGGGCGTTCCGCTTCCGTCCAATCAACACTGAATCACAACCAAAATCTTGCAAACAAAGGGGATTTTCTTAGATTCTCCAATTATCTCAATCAATGCTACATGTAGTCGCTACAAGCCGTTATATGTATTAAGCCCAAAAATAGTAGACAGAAATACTTGTGCCTGCGTAAAACACGCGAATATAAGTTTCATGGTTAGCAAATTGAAGCAATTACGTTTATTAAATACGGATAACTCAATTGAGCTGGTGTCAACAATAGTTCGTAATATAAATGACAAGACTTGCATGTACAATGAATATCACACTTCGTCTTCCAGATAAATTCAAATATTCAAAAAATACCGCCCATCAACAAAGTGAAGACCAAATTACAAAAAGTACAGTTAAGGAAGAAACTACGGAATCATTACAAAAACTTCAGCAGACATTTTGTACTCAGCTACGGCTGTTTAAGAAGCATTATTTTAAAATAATGCACGTATTTAGGTCTACACAAATTGTAAGAATAAACTCACTGAAAGCGACATTGTTGTGCATTGTGACTTCTCTGAGAATTATATCTGTAGTTCACAGAAGAAGTACAGTGAATGCACTTTGGTGCTTCCAAAAGACAGATATCTTTGCACACCGGTCTTATGCCAATCGCGAAGATGGACCAACTACATCTTTTTGTACGATATCGCTAAATACCAATCATGCACCTGGCGGTTTTTGGGCCCATCTTACCCCTGTTGTTGGAGACTGGCTGGTTTGCCACCTTCTTTAAGAAGTGTATTTATTTTTGTAATGACTTTTTATATTTTTGTGACTTGTTCAGTTGTCAAGTGTGCTTTGCTTTGTACATACCTCAACATTCTCATCTCCGCTACATGCAATCGTTTTTCATCCCTCTTCTTCACAGCCAGGCATTCTGATCCATACAATACGACAGGTCTAATCACGGACTTGTAGATTTTCCCCTTTAACTTGAGGGGCATCCGTGGGTCGCAAGTTGTTCCAGTGACCTGTCATCGGAGCAGACCGGTATGGGCGTTCCGGCAAGGGTTATAGGCACAGGAGTGGAGAGACCGCCGAAATCACAAAACAAGTATTCCGTTTTGGTTCTACTTAATTTCAGGTCAACAAGCAATACATATGGAACTTGAAAATAGAATTGCCCCACGGCAGGTAATTATGATTTTTTTTATTAAATACTTCTGTTTGTATTTTTTATTTTCAATGTTATAGTGAATTCATCACTGCAATCCTAATATGGGGTTTTGAAACAGTGATTTTATTTGCTTGTTGGTTGTTTCAGGTAACTTAATCAAACCATGTTTGTCATCCTTGTTGGCTGAGACTCAAGAGAGTTGCAACACATAATATGCAGCAAAATATTGAGCAGCAGGCAAAGCCCGAGCTGGAGAAAGAGCCAGAACTGGAGCCAGAGCCTCAACCTCAAGAAACTCAAAGCTCTCTATACACTGACCAGCAAGCTTTCGAAGTACCTGGGGTGATTACTTTATTACAGTATAGACGAGCAGCTAATACTGCATCACATTGTGTTTTTACCAATATCCAAAATAGAGATTTGCATAGGATTTCTGACCCACTAAGAGCAACAACTCTAAGGGCTGGTTTTTTGATCCGTAGTCAAACACCGTATAACAATTTGTTAGATTAACCATAGTCAACTTATCAACTAATGGTTAGAGGGCTATTACGTTTTTCGATGTCTAGTTTAACTTTAGTCAACCTTGACCATTGGTTATTATATTGCCAGTGTAATGAGAAATGTTTTCCTCAAAAAGGCTATGGTTTTTTGGGGGTAACGTTTTTCTATGTGACAACACTACTCTTAACGATTGAACGAAACCAAAAGAAACGTCTTATTTGTTATTCGTCTTATTTTAAATGTCAAAAGTTCAAAACTCATGAAATAAAAATCAAACAGTTTAATATAATACCACGAGAAACAACACAACAAGTTTCTCCTTATATTTTTCACTCCGTGTTATTTATTGAATTGTTCTTGATTTTTGCCGTAACTGCCAAGCATCTTCTGCCATCTTAAATATGTCAGGATACAGCCAACAATCAATCAAGTTAGTATTTTTGTATGTTTACATTGAGATATCTCTGAAATCATCAAGAGTTACCTAGCTCGTGTTTGATTTTTTACTTGTACGTAACTTTGTTTTTTATTCTAGGGACCGCAGCTCTAATTTCTGTTAAGAAGAAACAAAAAATCTAATGTTGCTTCTACAGGATTACCCAGTAATAACAACAAAAAAAACTGATCACTCCAGCAACCAGCAAAAAGAAGCTGCTTGGAAATTGCTCACTGAAAAATTTAATTCCGATGAGATGAAATACCGCAGCACAAAGCAGTTGCAGTAGAAATATAATAATATGAAAAAAAACTGCAAGAAAGGTACCTGGCTACAGTATCTTTTTCCCAATCATTTTATAGTTTGATGCTATAATACAGAATATTTCACAATTGATTATTTTAATTTAGGAAATGGCAGGAGAGAAGTATGGAAGGCGGCTAACTGGTGGGGGACCAGCCCTCCGCCACCATCAGAAACCAACGAATGGTTAAAAGAGGTGATTCTTTTACATTGCTTTAAAATACGATTTTCCATATAGTGAAAGACAAAGAATTTGGTATGGTTCAAGTTGATGCCAAAATGATTGATGGGCCCTAGTCAACTATCTTGGTGCAATGTTATTATGATAATAAATTATATTTTATTATATTAATTACAGGCATGCCTAAAACAAGTTTGGCTGAGGCTGATATAGATATTGTATTCTGTGAGTCCGAGAACCACCTGAAGGATAATGTACTCAACAATATTGGTAAGTATTATTATTTGAATTTGAATTATGCATAATATTCTTTAGGTTTAACAAAATAGTTTCACAACTTTAAATTTGTTCCAGGACTATCAAAATTATTTGATTCATCTACACCAAAGTCTATGCTGCGAAAACCAGTATCAAAGGAGCTGTGTAAGTAAAATGTCAAACTCAAATAATTTATTTCAATTAGACCATTACGGCACTTTTAAATCAAAGCTACAGTCACAGTCACAAGGCATAATAACTTGAGAAAGTACTGTAGTTGCCCGTCTGATGTACTTAATGCATAAACATCATTATAAAATATTTTCATACAGTAACAAAATTTGTCCTTTATTATGTTATTTTGAGGAGGCCTATGTCCAGCAGTGGACTGCTATAGACTGATGATGATGATGTTATTTTATGTTTTAGCTTTCAAAGAAAACAAAAGAAAGACTGCATTCACTCCACTGGAAACGCGGAAGCGCATAATTTTGCATACTGAAAGAAAAATGTATTTTTTGAGTTGCAAGCAGCAGCGAGAAAGTGAATTGTCCCAGTATGCTAAGGAAGAACATGAGCAAAACATGAGACACAGACAAGAAATCCATGACCAAGAGCTGCAGTTTAAAAAAAAATGCATGATTTAATATTAGAAAAATGTAAATTTGAGGCTGAAAAGGCAAAAGTAGATTTTAATAAAGCTAACAATTGATCAAAAAACATATTTTGCAAATTTTCAACTATTTGTTACTATTTTTAACCATTAGTTGAGTTAACTACGGATAAAAAAACCGGCCCTAAGCCAACACAAATATTACTTGCCCGCAAATGCTCGCGTTTGTATAGAACATACATTTAGTACCGATTGGGATGTGTTGTTCAATTCCGAAAATAGTTTAAGAACATTTACTGTTAAACAAGTAGAACATGCATTTTCTTTTATAATAATTACCAATTACCAATACATTTCTGGATTTCTCCAGTATAGAAAGTGTCGAAAGATTCATTGAACATTTGTTTCATTATTGGCTGGGAATGAATAAACAGCAGTTTGAACTTTTAATTCCGCGTCTCTTTGAAACAAAGAGAGGAATTTCGGGTTTAAGTGCTCTTTTAATCAAGATGAGAACTGGTGACTCAGATGACCGGCTATCTCAATTATTAATGGTTCCAAGACGAACGTTAGAAAAACTGATGGATAAAGTTAAAGAAATATTGGTACAGGATTTTTTGCCCCGAAATTTGGGACTTAAACATATATCCAGTGAACAATTGTTGCAACACAATTTAATGATACCAAATTCAATGTATAATCAAAATAATGAAAATACGATAATGATATGTGATGGATGGGACTTACATTTATATTAATAAAAGCTCCAATTATATGTTCCAAAAGGACACTTATTCATTGCATAAGTATAGGAACTTGCTAAAACCATTTTTGCTGGTGGCACCTGATGGCTACATTGTAGACTGCTTTCGCCCATACAAAGCTACCACATCTGATGCAGATACAATGAAATCTCTTTTCAGAGATGAAAACTGTTCTCTCAGACAAAACTTTGAAAATAATGATATTTCTATTCTAGACAGGGGATTTAGAGATTCAGTCTGAGTTAGAGGCTTGCAGCTACAAATCATATATGCCGGAATCCTTGCTTGAGGGTGAACATCAGCTCAAGCTAATAGGAGTCGGTGTGTGACTATATGCCGTTGGGTGGTGGAAGTGGTTAACGGATACTTTAAAAGAGATTTTAAAATATTCCGGCAAGATTTTTTTAACAAAACCGTTCCTCACATGATGCAGATGTCTTCCATAGCTGCAAGCTTTTTAAATAAATTCGGTGTTCGTTTAAAAATAGGAATGATGCTGGGCAAATCATAAATGTGATTAGGGAACGATTTCCATTACATAATAATTTATCTTATTTTATAAACACTACAAATATGAATAGACGAACATCTGATTTTATTAAAATAACAGCTCATTCCAGTACTTACATTATTTTCCCCCGTCTAGAATATAGTGAAATTATATTATTTGCCTTAGGAACTTACCAGGTCCGACAGGCAAGGTCCTATTATGGTGAACATGTCAGGTTTCACGGAGGGTATCGAATTGAAATAAGCAGAGAAAACATTAATGTAACGGAGTATCGTTTGAGAGGAAGTGGAAATAATTCACTGATAAGAGGCAAAAATTAATCCAGACACATTTCGAGAAAAGTATTATTATGTTTAAATATTAATTGAAAATAATATATCTGGAAGGGAAGCTAAAGTTGAGTATTGTTGTAATTGTCTAGTTGGTAGAAGAACGGTCGGGTGCTGTGCACATGTAATGACTCTGGTGTGGTATCTTAGGTGGGCCAGGCCTCAGCCGACAATATCAGCGCCAGCAGCATTCCTTGATTCTGTAGTTGTAAGAGAAGATGATGAATAATTAAAAGTATTTTTGTGAAGCCTGTTTCTTTCATTTAAGTGCTCCCAAATCCAACCAATACCCTTGATTTACTCCTATATCCTACCAATACTCGATTTGTCGATATCTATTCAACTTGAGTATTGAAGAGTGAAAGACGGTAGGTAGTGATCTAGCTACTAACTCACTTCGGCCAGAATTGAAGTGGTTAAACCACAAAAGTCTATCAGAAAGACTTCACGTGTAATGTTATCCTTGTCTTCAACACTACGCTTTGTTCAAGTCGGTGCACTAAAGGTGTAGTTTTCATTGAATTATCGGTCAAAATCTTTTGTCAAAGCGGACAAGACCACAATTTGGTTTTATAGACAGCCCTTTTCGACATCGAACTGAGAGTTTATTGGTCAAGGTGCGCTTTGACACATGTTCTATTTTTTGGGAAATTCTTTGAGAGAAATCGAAACGAGATCGCTTATCACCCTTCTTGCTTATCGCTAAGTACTTTTAGGCTACGCAACAGTCGGATAGAAGGTAGTTGTTAGTTCTAACCTCAAAAGTATAATTGCCGCTTTTATAAAAAAATGTGGCCATTTAGACATGATTTTCAAACGGGATGATGTTTACAACATTCAAACAAACCGATCTATGTATAGCTTATTTTGGGACATGAAAAATAAAATTGAGGTCCACAGCTCCTATAGATTTTTGGCCATTGTTCTTTACGCACGAGAAACTTAGGACTCCGCACGCGGCGCGCGCTCCGACGAGCGACGTGGACTCGCTTTGGCGACAGCTGGCCGACGGAGGTCTTGAGGACTCATCGTTCACTCGATCGCTGCGCGTGCGCGCCGGCTGCGGCGCGGTCGTTGACCGCCGGGGTCGGCGGTCAGCTGTCTCCGAGTGCGTTAGGGTGAAATGATCTTGAAGAAAATAGTGCATTTTCTTTAAAAAAAAAAGGTTGCTTTTTTCATTGGTTTTAGGTTCTACTAATGAAACCAAACCCCTGGTTTCAAGGATAACGGTGTTCACACTAACACCCTGTAGAAAACGAGGTCTTGTTTATCATGGACAACCATGAATCCCATCTATCAGTGGATGGATTAAATTTCTGCAAAACAAATGGGATCATCATTCTTACCCTGCCACCACACACGTCAAATAAGCTGCAACCACTGGATCGCACTGTGTTTGGGCCATTTACGACTTTTTACAACAGTGGTTTGGATTCATGGATGTTAGCACACCCTGGGCAAACTATTAGCATTTATGAAATCCCACAAATGAGTGTTCTAGCTTGGGATAGAGCTGCCAATCCTATGAATGTAAAATCTGGTTTCAGATGTACAGGTATTTGGCCCTTTGATATAAATATATTTACGGATGTAGATTTCTTATCATCCTATGTGACAGATCGTAATTCACCAGCGTTATACCTAGAAGAATTTGAAGAACCAGCTGTTGCCACTCCTTCCACTTCACATATCACACTAGCTACACCAATGCCCTCTCCAATAAATGTACACAGGAAGTGTGATGATCATTTTTGTCCCGACCATAGTTCTTGGATAGATTCTATTCATTCCGTAAGTACTAGTGTTTTGACTTTGCCATCAACACAGCAAAAAAAGAAGAGATCAAGAAAACGATTTGTTAATAAGGACTATTAGTCTGACGTAAAACGAAAATATTAAAAAAAATCTGATGTAGATTTCTTATCATCCTATGTGACAGATCGTAATTCACCAGCGTTATACCTAGAAGAATTTGAAGAACCAGCTGTTGCCACTCCTTCCACTTCACATATCACACTAGCTACACCAATGCCCTCTCCAATAAATGTACACAGGAAGTGTGATGATCATTTTTGTCCCGACCATAGTTCTTGGATAGATTCTATTCATTCCGTAAGTACTAGTGTTTTGACTTTGCCATCAACACAGCAAAAAAAGAAGAGATCAAGAAAACGATTTGTTAATAAGGACTATTAGTCTGACGTAAAACGAAAATATAAAAAAAAATCTGGGTAAAAGCTGTGTCAAAAAGAGGCAAATTCGTTGAGGATAAAGTAATGGGAAAACCTTGCAGTTGTCGGTATAAATGTGCGGAAAAAATCTGAAAACCAAAGACTAGCATGCTTCACTAGGTTTTGGAAACTTGGGAGTTCAGAAAAACAATGGGAATTTGTTGCAAAATATGTAAAAAAATCTCCTAAATATAGATGTTTAAACCGGAGTACTCCTAACAACCGTCAGTTTGCACTTAAGTATTTCTTGCCAATTAAATCTTTAAACGCCGATGCAACTACTATAAACGTCTGCAAGACCATGTTCTTAAAAACACTAGCTAGTGAACTAGCTAGTGAAAGTATCATCAAAACCACATTTAAAAAATATGATGGTGTGGCAGATTTTGAGGAAGACCACCGAGGCAAACATAACCATCACAAATCCATCATTAATAATGACATGATAAAGAGTGTGTGTGATCATGTAAATTCATTTGTTCCCGTTGAATCTCACTTTATTCTAAAGGACTCGACCAAATTATATCTATGTACTACGATGGTAGTCTCAGTATAAGCCGAGTGTTTAAACTGTATAACGATTGGTTCGATCAAAACATATACCCATCAAAAGCAACGACAGTACGCCAGTATAGGGAAATATTGAATAACAATTTTATTCTTGGTTTTCATATACCGAAAAAGGACCAGTGTGATGTTTGTCATGCTTTTACAAATAATCGGACACCTACAAATGAAGAAATATAAAAACATATGGACGCTAAGAAAACTGCACGTACCATGAAACAAAAAGACAAGCATGATGCTACAGAGTCTCAAGGATCCATTGTGACAGCAGTTTGTGATTCCCAGAAGGTATTGACTTGTCAGCACGGCCAAATAAGTATATTTTATTACAAAAGAAAATTATCTGCCTTTAACTTTACAATTTTTAATATGACAAAAGAAAGCAGTGTGCTATATGTGGGATGAAACAGTAGCTAAACGAGGAGCTAATGAAGTGGGTAGTTGTCTATTAGATTTCATAAAAGATAATTGTACAGAAGGCACAAAAGAATTTCGTTTCTGGTCCGATAATTGTGCTTTCTTTTTCTTTAGATTTGTGTTTTCTGTATATTTACTTGCAGCAAAAAAATACAAGGTGTCTATTACACATCGTTTTTTAGAGAAGGGACATACCCAAAACGAGGGAGAAAGTGCCCACGCCGTCATAGAGCGTTCGTCTCATTCCAAAACGATTTATACACCTTATGAATGGCGCCTGCTTGTGGGATGGGCAAAAACAGAAGGAGAACCATATTTAGTTAAAAATATGGTACAGGAAAACTTTTTAACTTTAAGACCCATGTAAATGAAATGCTTAGTTATACGAAACGATACAAGAAACTCATCGGTATTGCCTGTCTTAGAGCGTGCTTATTGTTCACCACTTAAGTTAACAAAAGATAAACGTAATGATTTGGAGAGCATGTGCAGAACAGGTGTTATAAATGCCACTAATGCAATTTTTTTTAGATCTTTACCCTACAAATCTAACAATGCAAATGACGACTTAAGTGATGAAAGTGATGAATAATACTTTTATTTTATATTTTTCTTTTGTACGAGAGACAGAGTCTGGTTAAATTTAATAAGACTGATTAAAACTGTATTCAAATAATAATACCCAGTTGTACCCACTTAAATTAGTCGAAGTAAAATAAAGATACTTGATTTTGTGATTACACTGATTACTTATACGGCTTATTGTTTAACCGTAAAGGACGACCCTTTGTAAAGTATTTTTTTAACTGTTTGTTGGAGATGGTTTTTGAAGGCTGTTAGTTTCTTTTTTTCAAGTTTTTTTTAAGTGATTTACAGGCATAAATAACATACTCACTTGTTTTAGATATTAAGGTAATTTTTAGATTTCTACTGAATGTTATTAATTTTTGATCCATTTAACTAGAATATGTCAAAAATTGATTATTGATTATATGTGCTATTTTGAATTGTTTAGAATGTTGTTAATTTTCTTTTGTGTTTGAGTTTAAACATATTTTTAAATACATATCTGGAAAAAATATTTTCAAGCAAAACTGTGATTCAATTTGAGTAATAAATACCTAAGTGATCACATCAAATGGTTTTCTTTCTTACTACCTACATTTAGAGACAACATAGGTGAGGACATTTGCAACATAAGACATAATTATGTAGGCAAATACCGATATACACCATCTCTTGTACACATGAAACAAAGTCGCATGTGTGGTTGAGTCTTAGTTTATTCCAAAAAACAAACTCACATCATTACTTAGGAATAAAATTTTAAATAAAATACATATTTAAAATAAAACATTAACAAGCAAAAACAAGTAAACTAAATAAACAAATACCTTTCACCATAATGTTCTACAATTTTTTTTTGGCAACTTATCGATTCGTGTAACTTTATTGATTCGCACTGCAACTAGACAATATTGAAGATACTCGTAGGGCTTTGTTCTTGGGACCCGTCGATATAGAAACACAGGGCTGTGATGATTCAAATGAATCTAACATAACAGTAAATGAGAGTGTCCTTGTAAAGTATTTTGAAAAAAATAAGTGGATTTTACTTTGTTGGGTTTATAGAAAGCGTGCAAAATCCAAACTAATATTATAAATGCGAAAGTAACTCTGTCTGTCTGTATTTCTGTCTGTCTGTCTTTGCTTCACGCCTAAACTACTGAACCGATTTGTATGAAATTTGGTGCAGACATAGTTTGGAACTTGAGAAAGGACATAGGATAGCTTTTATTACAAAAATAAAATAAAAAATAAAATTTATTCCGGACATACAGCGCCATCTATTGGTCAAGAGTCGGCATCAAACAGTACTAAAATTCATCGGAAAAATGTAAGTAAATAGTAAAAAGGTATGAAAAATATAATATAATACTTTTACTGCAAACAATTTCCAAGAGATTAACTTCTGCTCTAAAAACAACACACCGCTTTTTTTGAGCTCTGCACAAGAGATGAATTTGCAAGGACGCTCCTCTATGTTGATTTACCAAGATATTACACTTGGAACGCAACAAGGAGAGAATGGAAACGACGAATCCAAGGAGTACCGGTTCAGAATTGGCCTGGTGTCAAATCTGGAGATGCCTTAGGCCGAGTTTACACGGTCCACGTTACTAATATGGAGTGTTTTTGTCTGTTTGTCTGAGAATACTGTTACACCACGTGCGGGGGCCAACTTCTTTTGCAGATCTCAAAAAGCTAAATGATCAAGAATTCTCGACATTTAGAGAGGCATGTGAGGCAAGAGGACTATTAGAGAACGATAATCATTGGGATCTAACTCTAGAAGAGGCCGCACAATGCAAATCTGCGCCACAGGTGAGAGAGCTTTTTGCTATATTAATAGCAACGTGTGGACTCTCAAACCCTGAATATCTGTGGGGAAAATATAAAAATGATATGGCGGAGGACATTTTACGCAGATTTCAAGAAGAGGACCCAAATATTTCGTATAATGATGTAATTTACAATGACGCTCTGACCAAGGTTGAGGACCAAGTGATAACTATCACTGGTAAATATTCGTCCGATTTTGGTATGAGCAGACCCAATGGCGGATAAACGTATAAGCACTACAAGCACGTGCTTGGGGCCCCTGTTCTCCAGGGGCCTCCATCCTCTGCTGGCGTTTCATTTTATACCTACATTTTATCGAGATTCACCCACATGTCCGAGATCACAAGGCGCGGGCGGTCCAGGAGTAACCCCTTATTAGTGAATATGATAATTACGTTTTGATATTACCTTATTTATATTATATTATGTCAATGTTTTTTGGTTTGTCTAAGTTGTTTACTTCATTATAAAAAGTTCCACGTATATGTTACTGTAAAAGCCCGAAGTGCAATAAATCTTAAAATTTCCCAGTAAAACCTAAGTTTTACCAGCTTCAGTGGTAAATGTCCGAAATGTTCTATGATCATCGTTAATTTTGGACATGTACCAACATACACTCGGTAAATCTTAAGATTTACCCCAGAGAAGCGGTAAATGTTAAAAAATTGACAAATCGAAACGTGTCAGATCACTGTGGCGTACTCTCGAGCACTCTGCAGCCCACGAAATTGAATATAATAAAAGAAAAAATAATGAAATCAGGCATTACCATTTTACATTAGTAAATACACCGAATTATGGCGATGTAATAACTTGTAATTTTATAAAGTCTTCACTAATGAGCTTGTTATTCACTCTTATCGCTTAGGAATGTGCGATTCCTTTGTATTCGATCGGCCGTACAATTTTTATAACTTTTAAAAAATAACACTTATGAATCCGGTTCGTTTGGACCATATGTTTAGCGAGTTAAGGTTCACTTTAGGTTGGCACAGAAACTAGAATGATGAAGACGTGTGTTTGCTTCAAATCTTTATTTCTCACTAACTCTGGTTACCATCACATATAAATATACAGGTACCTATAATACTTCCTAACATACCGCCCACCAAAAGAGCTCTAAGTTCTTTTAAACAAATCAAAATCAAATTATAACGTTTAATTAATTTACACATTGCAAATAACAATCAAATACTAGAAACAAAATGGCAGATAGTCATAACTATGACCAATTGTAAACTAATGAAATTAAATGCTCCGTAAATTAATCTTACTTCAGTACATACAATTTAATTAACCTAAACGGTTTACATATTAAAATTACACCTTAGTGTCTATAGGTAGAATACATAATTTACCAATTGATCGCTTAACTATGTGGTTACCGGTTTTCACACTATACACTCTAGTAACTGCATCTTGGCCTGGGTGTTTGTCTACTATGCGTCCAAGTGGCCATCTCCCAGGAACAGCATTTTCAGTCTTTACAAGCACTATCTGACCAATTTCTAAGTCTGGAACAGTCTTTAACCACTTCGGGCGTTGCTGTGGTCTTGCCAAGTACTCATGCTGCCATCGCTGCCAAAAGTCATTCAGTAGCTTTTGAATTTGCTGCCAGCGAGATAGCTTGCTGACAGATACATCTTTCAAGCTTGGTGAAGGTACGGCGATTGGTGCTTCCCCAATCAGGAAATGTCCTGGAGTGAGTACCTCCATGTTATCCTTGTCTGAATCATCAATGGGGCACAACGGTCGTGAATTTAAACAAGCCTCAATTTGGCACAAAAGTGTAGTCATCTCTTCAAACGTCAGGTGACTATTCAAGACTCGTTTCAGGTGATACTTGGTGGATTTTATGCCGGCTTCCCATAGCCCACCGAAGTTCGGACTGTATCACGGAATAAAATGCCACTGCGTCCCATCTTTGGCCAAAGTATCTGCTATATCACCTTCAAATTCTAATTTAGCTGCGTTCCAGGCTTCAACAAGCTCTTTGTTGGCTCCGACAAAGTTTCGGCCCTGGTCACTCCACATGTGATTGCATCTTCCTCTACGTGACACAAATCTTCTGAACGCACCGATTAATGCTTCAGATGTCAGGTCGCCAACAAGTTCTAAATGTATGGCTTTAGTTGCCATACATATAAACAAAGCAATATAACCTTTGTTCGTTTTAGCGCCTCTTCCTTTAGACATTAAGATTTGGTACGGGCCAGCAAAGTCAACACCGCAGCGCAAGAATGCTCGGGCCGGAGTCACTCGTTCCTTGGGTAAGTCTCCCATCAACTGGGTTCTGATTTGAGCCCTTTGTTTTGCACAGATCAAACATCTATGCACTGTCGCCCTGATTAAACCTTTTCCTCTCACAATCCAGTATTTAGATCGAATATAATTATACATTAACTGTACACCTCCATGCAAAGTAACCATATGTGCATCGGCCACAATCAGTTTTGTCAAATAGGATTTATTATCTAAGATGATGGGGTGTTTTCTGTCCGTGTCTATACTGGCGTGTCGAATTCTACCGCCCACCCTGATGATATTATTTTGATCTAAATACGGATTGAGTGACTTCAATACACTCCTATTCTTAACCTTACCCTTTTCTTTCAGGTCTTTCATTTCTTCTTCGAAACATTCTGTTTGTGTTATTTGTACACATGTGTGTAATGATCTTTCTAATTCTTCAGTATTTTTAATTCTTCAGTATACTTATTTTTGTTTTCTTCTTTTTCAGGTTCAAGAATTGTCGGCAGTATACCACTGCTTGCAGTAACTCCGTCAGTGTATCACATATCTCGAAGCGGGTTGACCAATTTTTGTCTTCGACAGATTGTTGTTCAGCCACGTTTACATTTATGACCTTTCTGATTTCTAGGTCTGTCGAAGTGCTTATGCTTGTAAATATTATTTCCTTTAGTTTCAGCCATTCCGGTCCTTCCCACCATAATCGACAATTCTTCAACTACGACAGCAGCATGCCCCTGGATACAACATCTGCTGGGTTTTCCTTTGATGGGACGTGAAACCATTTGTCACCGATGTTATCGATTATCGTCACGACTCTGTTCCTCACAAAGGTTTGCCATCTTGAAGGATCTCCTTGCAACCAAGATAAAACGATTTTCGAGTCTGTCCATGAAAATATTTGAATAGTAGGAATATGCATGGCCTCGCTTATTTGTTTTAATAATTTTGAAAGTAATACTGCACCACACAGCTCCAGTCGCGGTAGTGACATTGGTTTTACAGGCGCAACTCTGGATTTAGCAGCAATTATGGTCGTTTTGTATTGATTGTCTTCTCCTAGCACCCTCAGGTAAGCTACGGCTCCATATGCTTTTTCAGAAGGATCACAGTAACCGTGTACAGAAGCGTCCTTCATGTTTTCACTTGTGCATTGTAACCATCGCTGCAGTTGAACTACCTTCAAATGTGATAAGCTTTCTCTTATACTAATCCATTCTTTTTCTGTTTCAGGGTCTACTTCGTCATCTCAGGCAGTGTGCTTCAACCACAAACTTTGGATTAACATTTTTGCAGGAACTATAGCTGGAGCCAGCCATCCCAGCGGATCGAATAGCCGGTGAACGTCAGCCAAAATCTTTCTTTTGGTCACGCCTCCAGTCATGAGGGCGTAATCAAGATGATAATGAATAGTGTCATCACCCATGTTCCAGGATAAACCTAGTGTTCTGACAGTGCCATGCAATTTCATGTCTATTTTAACTTGCTTACTATGCTGTTCAGCCTTAAATTGCTTCAGAAATTTGCTACTGTTAGATGCCCACTTTTGCAGCGTGAAACCTCCTTTTTGTAGGATATGGCTAATATTCTTAGCTACTTCTATAGCCTGTTCTACTGTATCCTGTCCTGACATCAGATCATCCATGAAAAAATCATGTTTGATGGTTTCAGCTGCTATAGGATATTCTTTACCTTCATCTTCTGCTAGTTGTTGCAATGTTTTCACAGCAAGGTAAGGGGCAGAAGCAGTACCAAATGTGACTCGTAGCAGACGATAATCTTTAATGGATTCTGTTTCGTGCTGACGCCAAAGAATACGCTGGTAGTCTGCGTCTTCCTGCGTTACCAATATCTGTCTATACATTTTTTCTATGTCAGACACAAAACAGACGGGTTTCATTCTCCACCTCATGACTAGTGACCTCATGTCTTCCTGTAGCTGAGGGCCTATCAGTAGTTCGTCATTCAGAGATATATGATTGCAACCCTTGGACGAAGCATTAAAGACAACTCTAACCTTCGTTGTTTCACTCGTTTCTTTCAGGACTGGATGGTGTGGTAAGTATACTGCTGAATTATCGATCTCGTTTATTGGAACTATTTCCATGTGATTCAGATCAATATACTCTTTCATTACTTTTGTGTATTCCGTCCTCAAGTCTTTATCTTCCTCAAAGCGTTTTTCAAGTTGCATGTATCTTCTCAAAGCTATATCTCTAGTTTTACCTTCACTTGCCTTTGGTTGTTTTGTTTTTAGTGGCAATTTTACCACATACCTTCCTTCGACGTTTCGCTTGTAGGTTTCCTTGTATATCTTCTCACAAGTTTCTTCTTCTGCTGTTAGTTTCTTCTTACTGTCATCTTCTACTTCCCAAAAAGATTTCAAAATATTTTCCACATCAATATGTTGATGCATGACAGTAATATCTTCCGTAGAAGTGTTTTCTTCAACCCTTCCAAAAAGAATCCATCCTAGGCGTGTATCTAGTGCACTTGGAGAGCCTAATGGACCTTTAACTATACCGCCCTTCAGAATGATGTCATAGATTTGAACACCTAATAAAAGGTCCACTCGCCCTGGTTGATTATAACTTGGATCTGCCAGGGTGAGGCCTTGTAAATGCGGCCAGTTAGCGATTTTGTGGGTGAAATGTCTTGGTGGTAAATTGGAGGTTATGTTCTTTGGTATGACGTATGCCTTCAGTGAAATCTTGAAATCTTCACACCGAGATAATAGATTAAATTCTACGGTGTGATGTATTTGTGTCTGTTTCTCTCCAATTGTTGTGAGTGTTCCTCTGCTTGATTTGCGTTTTATCTTTAGTCGTTGTGCTGCTCTCTCACTGATAAAACTTTCATGTGATCCTTGGTCAATTAAGGCGCGCAATACAATTGTTAGTCCGTTATCATCCTTAACATACACTAGTGCTGTTGCCAGCAAAGCTGTGGACTTCTTCGTAGTGAAGTGTGATGCTATTGCAACGTCTTCTTTTGTTTCTTCTTTATTTTGTTCCTTTCCTTCGATATGACTGTGTGGAGTTTGTGTATTGTCTGACTGCTTGTTGTTACTTCTCTGCTGATGCAACAGTGAGTGATGTCGACGATTGCATCGACGGCAGAACACAGGTACTCGACATTTCCAGGCTGAATGCCCTGGTGCCAGACAATTGTAGCAGAGGCTGTTCTTCTTTACAAACTCGTTCCTCTCCATAGGTTGAAGCTTTATAAAATCTTTACAATGGCATAGGGCATGGTCTTCTTTGCACATTGTACACGTCTTCGCCGGTGTGGCTGCAGAAACATGGCATGACTTATCTTTAATGGTTTAGGGATTATACAACACGGTGAGTGTCCACAGTAATCCCTATTTGAGTACTGCTCCTTCTGGATACGGGTTCTGGAGTCAATGAAAATCGGGTTGCGTTAACCGAATATATTTCGCGTGATCCCAGAGAGAGAGGACCGTTCGCCCGGACCAGTGCGCAGTAACTGGTCGTTCCCATGCATACATCACGCGCGCATACAATTTGCTAACCTTGCACTCTGCCTTACGTACATACATGTGTCCCTACACTACTTCCCCCCAAAATTTTACAAAATTTTCTTACATCTACTACACTTATCATAAACATTACGCCTAGTCACATACAAAGTGTAAACCTTACGCTACAAACGGCTACTTATTGCGATAAGCACTGGTCACTGTGAATAATAACAATGCACGGTGGCCGGATCGGATTACGCGTAGCTGGCTTGTGACGGTTGCTGTGGGACGCTACGTGTCTCCACGTGCCCAGGCAACACCGTCACCACACCGGATGCATTCTTGATTTCTTTATGTACCATTTTCTTGACGCGATGACGAAAATGACGACACAATACGAGCACTGCGATGAGCGCGACCGCGGTTGCCATGACTGCGAAACCGATCTCGTACTTCGTCACTTTTGACTCTATCGCATTATTTTGGGCGATGACAACTTCTTCTTTGCTGTACGTCTTGCCCATGGTGAACAATTTTTACGTAAGTATCGCTACTCGGAATGATAATGAATGCTATTATAACTCAGTGCTTCTTGCAGTAAGTATTACTAATTAATGAGTATAGGTACATGTGTGTGCAAAATCAAAGTTCATTCGCTTCAAGGCTAAAGGAAGTAGAATTTATAGTTTGCACACACCGATATTTAAAACAATGTTCAATCTTGTTTACATAAAATTGCCTTAGCAGAGTCGGCATTATTTCTATACTAGTTATATTACAGGGTGCGGTCATCCATTTTTCAGGAGCCGACTTGATGGTATTCCATTTGGCAATACAGAACTTACATCTAGGTTTTAAGGGTAGTTGCCGTAACTTCCACTCTGCAATAACATAATGACACCATAAAGGCCGGCGGTAGCTTCCGTTACGACAACGCCAAACATAAATAATTTTGTTAAATAAAATGGCCAAAATTAAAAAAAAACAATACAAAAACACACAAAATAATGTTGGAACATTAGTATTCGCAGCTCTCATTGAATCTTACGGGTGGTCTAATGGTGCGACCACTGCGACTTGTCTTTGACTGAGGCTTATTAACGATGGGAATCGGTGACAATGGTACTGGGTTCGATTCTGAGTTTGTGTTTTTATGAGAATTTTCTATAGAAGTGCCTGGTTGTTTGTCATTACGTTCTTCATTTAATAAGTAAGCTGGCTTCAGCCTATCAATGGACACACTAGCTTTCCTGTTTGGTAGCTGAATTACAAATACTTTGCCTTTTCTTTCTAAAACTTGGTAGGGGCCTTCGTAAGTAGGTGTTAATGGTTTGCGTACCGCATCGTTGCGAATAAATACATGGTCGCATTTATATAGATCACTGTGAATAAACAATGTATGTACGTGAGTCTCGCAGTTGCCGTGATACTGGTTTTAGATTTTTTATCGTATCTTGTAAGTTCCTTATGAACTCGTGATCATCACTGCTTCGTTTATTGGAGGCACTGTAGAAGTCTCCCGGTAAACGAAGTGTTTGGCTATACACATACTCTGCGGGACTAACGCCATTGTCGCTCCTACCTACTGTACGTAACCCTAGCAACACTGTAGGCAGGAGCGACAATGGCGTTAGTCCCGCAGAGTATGTGTATGGCCAAACACTTCGTTTCTTCGTCATCACGTCGGGGTCACCACTTTAGGGATTATACAACACGGTGAGTGTCCACAGTAATCCCTATTTGAGTACTGCTCCTTCTGGATACGGGTTCTGGAGTCAATGAAAATCGGGTTGCGTTAACCGAATATATTTCGCGTGATCCCAGAGAGAGAGGACCGTTCGCCCGGACCAGTGCGAAGTAACTGGTCGTTCCCATGCATACATCACGCGCGCATACAATTTGCTAACCTTGCACTCTGCCTTACGCCAAACCCTTGTTTGAACCTGAGGTAGAGGAAAAGAAAGCTCAACTCGTCGAGGATCTCATGTCAATAAGGCCTTGTAACCCAAAACTCATTTCTAAAATAATGACCCTATCTAACGTGGGGAAACAAGAAACACTAATAAGCAAGTTCTCCAGTACACGGTCTATACAAGCCGTAGCATGTAGGGTTTGGAGCTCAGAGATAGAGGTGTTGAGGGACATCAGAGCGATGGAAGAAACCATGAAAGACCATATCCTATATAGACATCCTGATCGGACCCTGGCCACCCTGACAGTAGTACCTTGTTTAACCCAGATGGCTCAGGAGTTAAGAGAGAGGGTGGGGTCTCCCCTTGGAAGGTGTTACAATGCCGGCCCAGCAAGAACAATCTCAAATATGTGAGTGGGATTCAATACCGGTGGAGCATTATGACAAGGCAATATCCTTATCCTTAGAGGGAGATCCCACCACCAACTGGCACTTGACAAGGGGTCCAGTTCCACCTTACATAGGGGCTCCCACCCGAGTTAGAGCTAAAAGACAGCCGCTACAAGAAATGGAATCATATAGCTTCACTCAGGCACTCTCCCAGTGCCTACAGCTACGATCATGGGTTCATGGAGACTCCGGACTTACAGAGCTTCTTGATACCATCATACGTGAAAAGACTGACGCCTCAAAGGAGGATCTAGATAGAAGAACGTCACATGTCTATTCTGGATCCCTCACTCATCGCTTGCCCTGTCCCACAATGAGCTCCTTTGAGGTAGCTGAACCACTACTTTGGTTCACCAACTCAAATGTACGGAACTTAGACTCCAAAAATTTATAAAAATCTTTCAAGGTGGCTAACTTGTTAAACTCCTGAGTGTATGTATGCTGCTCCCAGTCCTTGTGGGTCTCAGGGTCTAATTTCTGAACCACTAGAAATATAACTAGAGGGTCGCAGTTGTCAATAGATAAATCCTGATTTTGTAGACTATTCAAACATTCAGCTGTAGTGTCTAGCAAGGCTTTTATCTGATTTGCAGTTGGTGTCTTCATCGCCTTTTGTCCGGTAAGTCGTTTGAACAAGGTATTTACTATCACTCGTTTATTGCCGAAGCGATTTTTCAATATATTCCACGCTTGTTCGTAGTTATTGTCCGTGACCTTTATATGTTTCAGCAAGGCTTCAGCTTCACCGGTGATACTTGATTTCAGATATTGCAACTTCTGTACCAAACTTAGCGACGTATTGTCATGGACTAGTGATATAAACAAGTCATGATAAGTGGGCCAATCATCGTAATTACCATTAAACTCAGGCAGCTGTATCCTCGGTAATTTAACTTGTGTTTGGTTCGTACCGGCGTTACTACATACTTCTGCAGCTGTTGATGTCAACGAAGAAATCATGTCCTTTAAATCTCCTTGTAAACACAAGAACAAGTCTTCAATAACGTAATAATCTTCGTTAACAAAGTACGGGATGGTCGCACGGTTTTCTTTCGGTGTACACTTAACGAGTTCTTCATGTGTTGATTTAAAACACTGCCAATATTCTTCTATGCATTGTAATCTTGCTTGAATGTAACCTTTTGTTAGTCGTGCCCGTGGACATTTCTTCAAATTACCTTGGGCTTTCTGCATTTTACTAGCTGTTTCTTCCAGAAGATTGAGTAATTGACTGCTTGGAGTACTCATTTTTGAAAAACGGGGGTTTTTTCTTTGATTTTAAACCCAAATTCAAGTAAATACACCGAATTATGGCGATGTAATAACTTGTAATTTTATAAAGTCTTCACTAATGAGCTTGTTATTCACTCTTATCGCTTAGGAATGTGCGATTCCTTTGTATTCGATCGGCCGTACAATTTTTATAACTTTTAAAAAATAACACTTATGAATCCGGTTCGTTTGGACCATATGTTTAGCGAGTTAAGGTTCACTTTAGGTTGGCAAAGAAACTAGAATGATGAAGACGTGTGTTTGCTTCAAATCTTTATTTCTCACTAACTCTGGTTACCATCACATATAAATATACAGGTACCTATAATACTTCCTAACACTACGTTTGTTACGAAGACTTGTTTAACGTTCTCGAAGAAATACACGTTACTGTTGGACACGGTGGGAGGACAAGGATGATAATGGAATGTAACCGCAAGTATAAAAATTTAACAGTTGAGGCTAATTAAGATCTATTTGAGACTGCCAACGTTGCCTAAAGAAACAGAAGTCAAATTATAATGATGCGACTGATTATTAATAATAAATAAATGGTTAAGAAACACACATGATAATAAAAGTAATAAAAAATAATAACATTAAAACTGTATCATCATAAATATAATTAAAACTATGTTAAGCTTTGACTGACCGATAATTAAAATAAACGATTAAGAAATAGTCATTATTTTATTCCCATAACCAACATTAACCAACCATCATTGGTAAATCTTAGCATTTCCCAAACTCTGCTGGTAAAAGCCCGAAATATTGTCTTTTTTTTTATAAAATTCGGACATTTACCAACTCATGCTAGTAAATCTTAGAATTTACTGGGAAATCTTAAGATTTACCGTACTTCGGGGTTTTACAGAACATATACACCACTTTAGTATTTTTATTTAGCTTCCGTTATAGCGATAGTCCCCTTCACATACACCCCCGCAGGGCCCCGCCCGCCGCGCGCCCGCGCGCCCTCACGTCTTCGCGCCGCGGGGCCGCGACCGACCGAATGAGTTAGTTGTCTTTGCTTTGCAAATAATAGTGCACGTCGTACGCATACCACACGTACCTACTTTACTTACGGAGTGGCTTTGATTGAAACTATACTTATCGTTACCCCACACAAAGTTATCAGCTAAGTTCTATACTTATGCTTTCACCATTAATTACTTACACGTATAAAGAAATTAGATAGATAATCACTATGAAATGTTCACTGTAAAACGTTCGACCGGCCCGCTGCCCGCAGCATACTTCCGCATACGTACGTATATAACAATAAGATCATTTCAAACAAAAGACATTATAATTTATGACTACAAATTACAATGCCATTCCAGTAGAGGGAACTTACATAAAACTTGATTTTTCGTGAGTATTTATGACCTACTAATGATTTAAAGTAAAAAATACTTAGATTTTTTTAGTTACTTGTGATTTTGAATTTTAAACAACCGCAAAAGTTCATGGCGCAACATTAATTTATTTGGAACAGACTTTAATTCATTTAAAACCCGCGGGGTTAGCTGCCGGACCTAATTATATTAGGTTGACTAGGTAGGACTGGACCTGCTTTCAAAATAAATAAATTGTACAAGCCACATTGAAATAACTTTCTCGCGTAATGACTTATTTGGAGGGAAACATTTAAAATCACGTTCAAATTTCAAATACGTTCGAATTTCGAGTTCAGGGTGGGGTGGCCTGTACATTTAAACTCTAGAAAAATAAGCTCGGCTCCCATAAAAAGTAAAAAAAAAAAAACAACTTTTGTATGGGAGCTACCTTTTTTAGAGTTTTCTCGTACTAACCGAGTATGCCATATTATAGATAGTATGTAGTTAATATTATACAAAATTTCAAAAAAATCGTTGTCGCCTTTTCTGAGAAAAAAATATATTTGTGTTTCATTTGTATGACAGGTACCATAAATAATCAAGTAATCTAAAATTTAAAACAAAACTGTCCTAGCTATTTACAAAATAACCCATAATACAAAATTTCATCCAATACGGTTTAGCGGTTAAGGCTCTAGAAAAAATATTAAAAAAAAACATTATTAATATTAAAATATAAGAAAATAGTACCTAAATATTTTTATATTGTTTTCTTATATTAAAAATAAATTCATCATCATTTCAGCCGGCAGCCGGAAGACGTCTATTGCTGAACATAGGCCCCATAAAATAAATTATTTTCAGTAATTTTATAAAACACTTAAATTATTGTAATAACCTACACAGCTTACACATACGCAATAAAGGTCCCTATTATATTTTTTTTTATTAATAATACTAATTTATTTCAGGTAGGTACGCAAGCACAGTACGTATACAGAAGGTGATATTTGTTATTGATGCTAATAATCAACATTAAAAATGAAACGCCATCATCTCAGTGGCGCACAAAAACGCAAACAGGCAGAACTGAAGAAGAAAAAAACAGATGCACTTCCAAAATTGACATCGTTTTTTTTAAGCAATCATTCAGAATCGGGCAAAGATAATAATGTATGTCAAGAATCTCAATCTGTATCATCTGTTACAACACAAATTGATAAAAACAGTACTATAGGCCCCTCAGATGATCATTCTGATGACGATGAAATAACTGTCGAAATTAAAACACCTGTTCCTGTACCCGATAAATCTGAACCTGTTATTGTTGCGATTCCTGAAGTTTCAGAAATTGAACTCGTTAATTCTAATAAAAAGACAGATGCTGGGCTGTGGACGGAATTTTCTGAGGAAGATATTTGCTATTGGATTGATCACGGTCCAGAAAGTTGTCAGCACCATCAGGGCCCATTTCATGAATCACGCCGTACATATGCTAGTGGTAAAAGTGTCCGTTTTTGCACACCACGACTATTTTTCGATAAAAAAGCCAACGGTGAAACATATAAACGGGAATGGTTATTGTATTCACAAACAAAAGGATCTTTGTATTGCTTTGTTTGCAAGTTGTTTGGTAACAAATGCATCGCCACAGCGCCGAGCCAATTTGCAGTTGACGGATTTAGTGATTGGCGAAACGTAATTGCAATTGAGCACCATGAAAACAGTTCAGCTCATAAGGACTTTATGCTAACTTATTTGAGTAGAAGACAAGGTCTAGGGATCACCAAAAATCTAGAGGCACAAGTAAAAGAAGAAAGAAAATATTGGCAAAATGTATTGCAACGAGTTATTGCAGTTATACAAACGCTTGCAGAACGTGGTTTGGCCTTTAGGGGGCATGATGAGTCTTTTGGATCTATACACAATGGGAATTTTTAGGGTTTACTTGAACTTGTGGCTCAATTTGATCCATTTTTAGCAAGCCATATTGCAAGATATGGAAATAAAGGGAAAGGCAACCCATCATATCTATCGAAAACAGTATGCGACGAGCTTATCGATTTAATGAGTGATAAAGTTCACAAAGTGATTGTCGAAGAAATACAATCAGCTGGATACTTCAGCCTCTCAGTGGACTCTACGCCTGATCTATCACATACGGATCAACTAAGTATTATTTTGAGATACGTATCGCCGTCTGATGGGAAGCCCGTGGAACGATTTCTAACGTTTTTAAATTTAAAAAGTCATACCGGAGAAGAGATGGCAAATTTGGTACTCAGTTATCTAGAGGGTTGCAAAATAGATATTGCAAAGTGTAGAGGACAATCATATGATAATGCTGCTAATATGTCAGGACGATACAAAGGGATGCAGCAAAAGATTTTAGAGCATAAAAAATATGCTGCATTTATACCATGCGCTGCACATACTCTAAACTTGATTGGTCGCAGTGCTGTTGATTGTTGTACGATCGCAGTTAATTTTTTTTCAACTGTGCAGTTGTTATACACTTTTTTTTCAGCTTCCTCTCATCGGTGGGCAGTTTTAAAGAAATTAATAGGCAACTATAGCGTTCTAAAGTCACTGTCGGACACTCGTTGGGAAGCTCACGCTGTAGCTACGAGTGCAATATTACAATCTTATTCGAAAATTTTAGATGTTTTAGATGAAATTGCTGAGGACATAAACCAAAAAGGGGAGACTAGGCTAGAAGCACAAAATATTTCAAACAAAATGCAAGAGTTTGAGTTTATATTTATGCTCACTTTGTGGAATGATATTTTACAAGTTTTTCGTCGCACCAGTAAAGGGCTCCAAGAAGAAGGATTAGATCTTAAAACGTGTGCCAATTTGTATCATTCTTTATCAGATCATCTCGTTGAAAATAGGAATCAATTTGAAAAATTTGAAGGCGAGGCAAGAAAAATTTTTCCTAATGGGGAATATAAGGAAACTCGAAGACGAACTAGGAAGAAACAAGTAAATGATGGAAATGCAGAAGAAGTTGATTTGAATCCTAGAGACAAATTCCGCATTTGAATCTTTCAATGTAATAATTGACACACTTAATGCTCAAATGCAAAGAAGAGGTGAGGTATATATACTACGAAGTTTCACAAAAGTTTTCATTTCTTGCGGATCTAAATAAATCATGTTCAGAATATGAAAACGATATACAATTGCTGTTAGAAGCTTATCCAGAAGACTTCAATGAAAACTTCCTCGGCGAATTTAATCATTTTCTTAAATATGTTCGAATAAAATATGAATATTTAGAAACAAAGGTCACCCATTCCGATCTATATGAAATGATTATTAAGGATAAAGTAAAGTGCGTTTTCCCAAACATAGAAGTGGCATTTAGAATCTTTCACAGCTTAATGATTACTAACTGCTCTGCTGAACGATCCTTCTCACAACTGAAAAGATTAAAAAACCCACAAAGAACAAAAATCTGTCAAGACAAGCTTAATTCTTTAGCATTAATGTGTATTGAGGCAGACATACTTCGTCAGATAAATTTCGACGATGTAATCTCGGAGTTTGCTCTGATTAAGGCAAGGAAAAAAATGTTTTAAGTTTTAAATTATACCTACTACATTTTCTATTTTGATGAAGTTTCATTTTATACTTCCTTCCAGCGATAGAGGGCCTACACAGCCTCTGTGCTTAGGGCCTCGGAAACTCTTAATCCGCCACTGAGCAGACCACAAAGAATTGGGGAAGTCAGTAATGATTTAATGCGAGAGCTAAATTATGATCCAGTTTTGTTACAGCAACAAATAACAGAGGCCCTTCCACTTTTAAATCCAGAACAAAGATTAGTCTTTGATCAACAAAGTTGCCAGTGGTTTGTTCTTTTTGGATGCTCCAGGAAGTACCGGCAAAACCTTTCTTCTAAACTTATTATTAGCTGAAATCCGGAAAGATAAAGGAGTCGCTGTGGCAGTAGCTTCATCCGGAATAGCTGCTACGCTGCTTAGTGGAGGACGAACGGCCCACTCAGTTCTAAAATTGCCACTAAATTTAGCTCATGAGGAAATGCCAATTTGTAACATAAGTAAAAGTAGTGAGCGTGGAAGAATGTTGCAACAATATAAACTGCTGGTTTGGGATGAATGTACGATGTCCCATAAAAGAGCAATCGAAGCACTTCATCGCACGATGAAAGACATTAAAAACAATCAAGGTATTATGGGAGGAATGGTGGTTCTATTGGCCGGTGACTTCCGGCAGACCCTGCCGGTTATAGCAAGGGGCACACCGGCAGATGAAATCAATGCCTGTTTAAAAGCATCTGTGCTATGGACACATGTGAAAAAGGTTTCATTGTCGACGAATATGCGAGTATTACTCCATAATGATTGTCAAGCCGGGCAGTATGCTGCTGCTCTTCTGAAGATCGGCGAGGATCGTATGCCTACCGACTCCGAGAGTATGATCACGCTGAGCAGCGAATTATGCCAAATTGTGGATAGCACATACAATTTCAAAAATAGTGTCTATCCGGATTTACGCGCTAATATCGAAAATCGGGAATGGTTATGCGAAAGGGCGATATTGGCGCCAACAAATGAAATAGTAGGCCGGATAAATGACCAAATTATGTCTGACGTAGAGGGAGATGTCATCGAGTATCTATCAGTAGATGACGTCGTGGATACCGTGCAAGTGACATCTTACAAAACAGAGTTTCTCAACTCCTTAGAGTTATCAGGAGTGCCTTCTCACAAGTTGAGGCTGAAAGTTGGAGTTCCTGTGATGCTTATGAGAAACCTAGATCCACCAAGGCTATGTAACGGCACACGGTTACAAGTAACCTATTTAGGACGGAATGTCATTAAAGCCGTTATTATGACTGGAATGGCAAAAGGCGAAACTGTAATTATTCCCCGCATTCCCATCATTCCAACTGATTTGCCATTCCAATTCAAAAGAGTTCAGTTTCCGCTGAAAACTGCGTTTGCAATGACCATAAATTAAGCCCAAGGGCAAACGCTTAAAGTTGCGGGGGTACATCTTGAAAAAGACTGTTTCTCCCATGGACAACTCTACGTTGCGTGCTCAAGAGTGTCAAAACCACAAGACCTATATATTTTTGCAAAGGATGGTAAAACTAAAAACGTGGTATACAGAAATGTCTTGGTGTAAGAAACTTTAATAATCTTTAAAGCCTAAAATAATAGAAAATTTGTCAAGGGAGAAACAGTCTTTTTTTCTGAAATGGCAAATAGAAATAATAGTTTGAAAATAAGGGAAAAATAACATTTTCGCCTTTTACGGCTTTAATGCCCTTAGTGAGTATACATATCTTCAACTAGCTGACCCACGCAACTTCGTCTGCGTCACTTAGGTATATTTTTTTTTTTTTTTTTTTCTTTTAAAGGTTTTTTATTTATATTACAATCTAGCCTAATAAGGCTAATAAGCAATTTTAATCTAACTTAATTTGCTAAAAGTAAAATTATATCTAAGAACACGTCCATTGCGTTTACTTAGCGTCTATTAAGGCGATGTCACTTTGTTCTTGTGTCCATATAAATAGCTAGGTACTATATTTCACTCACGGTAAATTCACAAATATAATATAATATCACTCCATTACACTACACTAACTCAAAAGGTTTAGTCCTTTTGAGCCTTCTTACTATGTCCGTGTTATCGAGGAGCTGGATGGCCTCGACATTAACATGATGATGAAGCCGATGTTCGTGAGCTTCTGCATATTTTTGGATAATACTGTTTACGAACTCTATATTTAGGTCCCGATGGATGTCGTCAATTCTTATATACCAAGGCGCATTCACGATGTTCTTGAGTACTTTGTTCTGGAATTTTTGTATAATTTCGACATTGCTTTCTTTGGCGCAACCCCATAGTTGTATACCATAAGTCCATACTGGCATAAGGACGGATTTGTAGAGCAGGATCTTGTTAGGAACTGACAGTGCGGAATGCCTTCCTAATAACCAGTTCATGCTTCTGTAACGAATTTCCAATTCTTCTCGTTTCTTTTTGACATGGGCTTTCCAGCGAAGCTTTGCGTCTAAGGTCATACCAAGATATTTGGCAGTGTTTTCGTGCGGTACAGTTTTGTTGTTTATATACACTGGGTTGTGTTCCGATTTCTTGTTAGTGAAGTCAATGTGAATGGATTTTGTTTCATTCAACTTGATCTTCCACTTTTTGGTCCAATCATAGAATTGATTGATTGCTGTTTGTACTTTTACCACAGCTTCCTTGTGATTAGATCCTATGGACATAATTGCGGTATCATCAGCAAAAGTAGCAATAGTTGCATTTTCTAGTTCTGGTATATCACATGTGTACAATAGGTACAGGACCGGGCCTAGAACACTTCCTTGTGGTACACCAGCTTTTATTTCCTTTATTTCAGAATAAGAATTTTCTTGCCTTACTCTAAAGACTCTACCAGTTATGTATGATTCTAGTATGTCTGCGAACTGTTTTGGCAGCATAGTTCTTAGTTTATAAATCAATCCCTTGTGCCAAACTTTGTCAAAAGCCTGGGCTACATCTAAAAATACAGTGGTGCATACTTTCCTATCTTCAAGGGCTTTTTCAATAACTGTTGTTATTCTATGCACCTGATCTATCGTTGAATGTTTTTCTCTGAATCCAAATTGATAGTCTGGTATAATATTGCTATTTTCTATAATAGGTTTCAGTCGTTTTAGAAGTAGTTTCTCGAAAAGCTTTGACATCACTGGCAGCAAGGAGATAGGCCTGTATGAAGATGCATCTTGAGGTGGTTTCCCTGATTTGGGGATCATGATCACTTCTGCAACTTTCCATTGGTCAGGAACATGCTTTAGTCTAAAAGACGCATTGAGTATTTTAGTGAGATTTACCAAGGCTTTTCTTGGTAGATTCTTTAGGATTTCCCCTGTGATAAGGTCATAACCAGGGGATTTTTTTAGGCTGATGTGATCTCTGATTTCTTTAAATACTTCTTTTGGTGTAACAAGTTTTATCTCTTGGTCTATTTGTTGTTGTTGTTCCCAGTGGAGTTCTTGGTCAGCGCTCTCGGTTTGTGTAAAAGTGTCTTCTAGGTGTTGGGCAAACCTTGATGCTTTTTGCTCGTTACTTATCGCCCATTGCCCATTTAGTTCTTTTATTGGCGGTATGTGAGCAATAGGTTGTTTTTGGTTCCTTGTGGCTTTCCATAGTGAGTAATCAGTCGATCGATCATTAGTCAGTTGAAGAAGATGTCTAGTTAAATTTTCGTCGCGAACTTTCTTGATTGCCTTCCTAATTTGTTTGGTTTTTCTATTTAACAGTGTCTTATCTTGGGGAAACCTGTTTCGCTGCCACTTTTGTCTCAATGTTCTTTTTTCTCTGATCAGATCTGTTATTTCTTTTGGATAAGTATGAACCTTAACAGTTACTTTTTTCTCGGGTGTATTTGCCCATGCAGTTTGTTGGACATTTACAATAAATTTGCTTAATTCTAAATTTAGTTGTTGCTTATCATTTATGAATATATTTAAGTCTATTTTACTGTCTAAGTCTATTTTAAAGGATTCCCAGTCTGTAAACTTGTTCACGAGAAATGGAATACCTTCTCTCTGCTTGACATGTTCACTAGTATATAAAATTATTGGTGAGTGATCAGAGTTCATATTAAATCCCTCTTCGGCACTTATAAAGTCAGAGGATATTCCTTTATATATAAAAAAGTCAATTAAGTCTGGAATTTTTCTCGAGTCTGTTGGCCAGTATGTCGGCTTTCCAGTTGAAAGAACCTCTGATTTGGTTTCTTGTATAGCACTTAGTGGCTCTCTGCCTTTTGTAGTAGTTAGTCTGGAGCCCCAATAGGTATTCTTGGCATTGAAGTCACCACCTAATATAAATCTATTTCCAAGTAGCGCTAAGAGTGTCCTGTATTGATCTTTTTTTAGTGCGTATTTTGGGGGGATGTATATAGCTGCTATAGTAACCGAGTCGTATCTTTTCATTTTAACAGTAACACCGATTACTTGCATTTCTTGATCTTCACATTTCGTCTGTTCATAATGATGTATGTTCTCTCTAATGATGACGGCGCTACCTCCTCTTGCTGCGTTATCAGGATGCAGGGCATGATATATCTTGTAGCCTTGGAATCTTACAAATGACTGTCGTGTGAAGTGTGATTCCGATATTAAGCATATATCGATGTTTTCTGTATCTAGGACTACTTGTAACTCATGTTGGTGTTGCAGCAGTCCATTAGCATTCCAAGCCATGATCTTGAGGTTATTAATCATTTTCGCAGACGAATTGGAGCTTTTTTGACACCCATTTCTAGTTTTTTAAGCCGTTCATCAAATGCTGACATTAGGCTTAAAATTTGGTCGAGTTTTGATTCCGAACTGATCTCCAAATTGTTTTTGACCACTTGAGAGTATGAGGACGGCTTGGGTGGTTGGTAAGTCATTCCCTTCTTTTCATTCGTTTCTATGTTAGCTAATGGTTCGGTATACTTCTTTGGTTGGGATGCAGTTTGCTTTTTAGTGTATTTACTTTTTAATACTTGCATCTCCTTTGCTACTATACACCCTCTATAGTTAGCTGGATGTGGCTCACCACAATGAACACATTTTGGTTTATCTTGTGCTGGTTTCACACAGTCTGCTGTGAGGTGTTTGCCCGTGCACTTGACGCACCTTGGTTCTTTCGAACAGTACTTCTGGGTGTGTCCATAAGCTTGGCATCTTTTGCACTGAGGAACAAGCTTAGATGCTCGTAGTGGGTGGATTTCAACCTTGCACCCTAGAATATTGGTGATTCCATAAACTTTGTTTACATCTTCATCTTTATCGAATGTCAACATGAACATGTTGAGTGGTTCTTTTTTCCTCCAACTCAATTTGATTGCAGCATTTTCAATTTTGTAGCCCTTGTTTTTCAGATACTCCACAATTCTTTCTGGCTGGCATGTATGATGCAGCTTTTTGGCCATCACTCGTATCGGTCTGGCTTGTTTGTTCTCATACGTGTGCCAGAGTAAATTATGTGATGTTAGTAGCTTCGTAATCTCTCTATAGGCATCTTCGTTGGTTGCATTTATTTTGACGCAATCTCCGTTCATCATTTTTATGGTGAACGTGTCACCTTGAGTACTGGCTATTGTGTCATAGAATGACTGGTAATCTTTAACACCCTGCACATTTATTGGAGGTGGCTTTGGCGTTTTTTTGGGTTTTATATTCCCTTGTTCACTACTAACATTGTTCTGGGAGGGGGGAGTCAGCGTAAGGTTCAGCTTCCGTTTTTTTCGCTTATTTTCTATCCTAATCCACTCCGTTTCTCTGGCTAGTTCCTCCTCATCCGTCTCATATTCGATAGGATTGGATGAACTTTCTTTGTTGGCCTTTTCAGTGGCCTTATTTTTCTCTTGGTCAGTTTGATCAGTTTGGTGTTGCAAGATTTCACGTAACTTTTCCATTTCGGTTTTAAGCTCCATTACTTGACATTGTAGTTCTTGCCGCTTTGCCTTTTCTTCGCTGTAATACTTAAACAGCTCATGTTCCAAATTGGTAGTCAAATTTATTGTATGCGGTTTCGTAGCCATGTCGGTGAAAGATGTCTTCGCCTTAACAAATGTTATGATGATCAAGCATGTTTACACAAACAGTATCTAGGTCATTGCGACAACTCCGAGCGAACTGATGACGCACGGGTCGGCCACACTGTTATGATGCGTATGCACTTTGCTAGCTACGGCACGCGATCGCGAGAGGCACGTCCGTCCTCTAAGTAGGACCGGGCTGACGACATAGGTATATGAGAGAAAAAGCTCACAAAAGGAATAATTTTTCCCCGTTTTTGTAAGATTTTTCATTTATGCTCCGCTCCTATTGGTCGTAGCGTGATGTTATATAGCCTATAACCTTCCTCGATGAATGGGCTGTCCAACACTAATAGCATGCATGCTTCAATAGCGTACTTTCCCATTGAAAGTCATCTTCTAATGGGCCTCGTCGTTGTTATGAAATTATTTTGTTACGCGAGTTATTTTAATTCAGTTACATTTCCCAAGATCTTCATCTAAATGAAATGGTGTAAATGGCAATTTTGGTCACAATTAAACGCTAAAGATGACTAACGTATTTATTTTGATAAAGATTAATACTATGTCTGTAAAAACACCTTCGCAAATGAAGCATTATTTATGACGTAATTTTAAAATCATAAAAATGGTTATTGCGAGTCAATCTTCAAAGATAGACATATGCTGTCGCGGCCTTTTTTTAGAACTTTTTAGAGCAATAATTCCTTAGTACATAATTTTCATGTAACTTGTACTGTTTAAGCAGCTACGCAACGGAAGCTCTCAAAAACTTTTTTGCAAAAAATATAACCGACTTCACACAAAAAAGTGAAAAATAACTTTAGCTTCAGAAGTCGGTGACCTTTGTTTGATTGATTTCGTTTTTTTGTCACCGACTTCTGAAGCTAAAGTTATTTTTCACTTTTTTGTGTGACGTCGGTTATATTTTTTGCAAAAAAGTTTTTATTTTTCACTTTTTAGTGGTTCATATGTGCTTACCCTTTCACAGCGTAACGGTGTGATTTTTTGTTATGAACTGGTGTAAACAATAGAGAGATATGAGATTTCAGCGATCCCAGTACATTTGCTATCATTTATTAAGGAGTTCCCGTCGCCTATCTTCCGAAGTTCTTCATCAGATCTTTACCAAATTGAAATGGGATCACTCCAAGAACGTACTCTTCCTAAAACTACCCAAATCGCTTCTGGTGTGCCTATAAAATTTAAGGAATTCCCTCTATTTCTCCAGGATCCCATTAAATGGAACTTAACACATCCAACTGTCGAAATCTGGGTGTATTGTACACTTCTGCGTACTTCCTCAGAGCATACAGGCGTGATGTTACGTCACTATGTTACATAAACAATAAACAACCAAGCGATTGCAGCAATTACTGCAGCTTTGCCGTGTATTTTAGAAGAGTTCCATTTATATCTCCGAAGATCAGCGTCAGATCTTTTAATTTTAAAATGGAACCAGACGGAAAGCACCAGCTTTCAAATAAAAAAAGAATAATCAAAATCGGTTAACCCAGTCGAAAGTTCAGAGGCAACAAACATTGTCGAAATCTGGGAGTTTTGTACACATCTAGGTACCCCTTCAGAGCATACAGGCGTGATGTTACGTCATGATGTAGTATAAACAATGAACCTACAAGCGATTGCAGCAATTACTGCAGATTTACCGTCTATTTTTGAAGAGTTCCATTGTATATCTCGGAAGATCAGCATCAGATCTTCAGCAAATTAAAATGGGACCAAACGAGAAGCACCAGCTTTCAAATAAAAAAAGAATCATCAAAATCGGTTCACCCAGTCGAAAGTTCTGAGGTAACAAACACAAAAAAAAAACAAAAAAAAAAAAAAACATACAGACGAATTGATAACCTCCTCTTTTTGGAAGTCGGTTGAAAAGGAATCATTTTTCCCGTTTTTGCAACATTTTTCATTTATGTTCCGCTCCTATTGGTCATAGCGTGATGATATATAGCCTATACCTTCCAGGATAAATGGACTATCCAACACAAAAAGATTTTTTCAATTCCAACCAGTAGTTCCTGAGATTAGCGCGTTCAAACAAACAAACTGTTCAGCTACCTATATAATATTATTATAGATTCAAACGCAGAGCTCATTATGTTGATTTTTGAAGAGTTCCCTAGAATATCTTCCAATAATGGAAGATAATCTAGGGAACTCTTCTCATATTAGAGTCAAAGGAATGGGTGCGCCAAAGTTCACCTAAATTTTTAACTCCGGTAATTGGAAATCCGTAAAATGATCTTCCCAACATTTTTCATCATAACAATCACAATTCCTAACTACTCTGTCTCTAATTTCGGGGTTTTGATGCATCAACGATTCCAAGAATTTCTAAAATCTACCGAAAGGGATTTATCTGATCTCTACCAAACTAAAGTGAAATGGTTAAGCAGTAGTGTAATGCATTTGATAGATTGGGGAACTTAAGGAAGGAGATTCAAGACTTTCTGACGGTGCCAAAGCAAATGATACGACTTTAAGATAATGTCTGACAAAAAGTGGCTTCCAGGTTCCACATTTTTCACAGATTTGCTGTCACACCTAAATAGACTAAATACAAAGCTTTCAGTGCAAGAATCAATTCTTAGATGAGCATCGAGGGCATTTAGAAGTCTACAAATAACAGCTTCAATAGATTTACACTTGTGTAGAGAAAACTGAACTTACCCAACATCTGAAGAAACTGCACAAAGAATTCGAGACAACATTCAAGATCTAAGAGAATTGAGCAATCACAAAATATTTTTTTGATACCTTTTTAATATGAATGCCAATGTAATGCACATTGAAACAACTATTTCTTTACATCAGCAAATTGGAATTTTATAAGTCTATTTCGAGGACACAATACCCAAATACAGTTAAGCAAGCCAAAAAAATAATGGTTATGTTTGTTTAACACATTTGTTAATACAAATAGCTTGTCTTTGTGGGAACAAATGTTTTCAAATATGAAACTAAAAAAATGTATTCGTAATAGGCTTTCTGATATGATGACTACATTTTTTCACCGGCTAAAATCCATATGTTACACCATTGCCATCACTAAATTTTTATTTTATTGCTTGATGAGCCAACAACAAGCCATATTCACGAGACCAGCTGGGCTTATCTGGTGAAAAGTTTAACCCGTGAGCAAGTACATAGTGAATGCAGTACCAGTCAATGCATTCACTCAAGTATGTGATTTAGTACTGACGTCAGGTCAGAATAGCAGGAAAAAGTCAAAAAGAATGAGGAGATATTCAAGAGCCACAAAGTTAGACAAAAAAATATTCAGAAAAAGAATTTGTTTATGGAAAATAGTCAATTTTTAGGACTCAAGCTTTCGGGTTAGTCCCGCTATGGTATGGTCCCGGTATGGCACCCTCTTAAAATACCTATCAAAAAGTCCCGCTATGGTACCCATCTTTTAGATCTACGTTAGACAATAGAAGGTACAACTGAAAAGAAAAGTGTATCTATAAATAAATACTTTTAGGAGTGTATCAATAAAACGTCTGTTTGCGATATTAAATCAGTCTTTTATTAATTCAAAATATTTATAAAAAAATATCAAACAGTAAAACGAAATATTAATTGCAATGTAATTTTTAAAATAATCAACAATATTAATTACCAATAATCAACAATAAAAAAAATAAAAAAAATCCACATCTCAGAAAAGTATTACTGTAAATATTATAAACTACAAATAAAAACAACATCCAGACATAAATATTAGTTACAAATAATCAACATTGAGAAAAGGCAGTAATTGTAAATTTATATAAACTACAAAAATAATCAACAACCAACTAGACAAATATATAAATTACAAATAATCAACATGGAGAAAAAGGCGCAAATTGTAAACATAAACTACAAAAAATAATCAACATCGAGAAAAAGTATTAAACATTTTAATAGGCTAAAAACAAAATTAAAATAAACTATTTTTTTTAATGTTCGGATCGAAATATTGACTTTGATATGTTAATCAGAAAATCACCAATGGAGATAGCTTTATTTTCGTAACTTTTTGTTAGCTTTTGAATCTGGCGGTCGATTTCTATACTTGTTCTTTTTCTTGAATTTATAGGTGATCTTTTTAGTCGAAAGCTATAACAAAAATCATCAGTTATTTAAGTTAAGCTATATTTTTTTCAGTAACCGTCTGTAATAGAAGGCGACAACCAATAATATCTACCAAAATAAATAAAATCAAATCCATTTTCAAATTATTCTATGTACTCGTATTATGTAAAAAAATATATATCTGCTTTTAAAAATATTATATCTGCTTAAAAATATTGTCTAAAAAATACAACTTACTTGGCTTGTTTTATATCAAAGTGACATGTGTCGTTGCCAATTGTTTGCAGAAACAATAATAAACTGGGATTTTTTCCAATAATTTTGTTGAATCTGCCATTCCATGATTCCGCCAAGTTAGTTGTTCTATGGCGTTCATTATGGCAACACCAAATGAGGTCTGGATATTCAAGCCACTGAGTGACAAAATAGTCATTGAATTTGGTCATAGCTTCATCGTCGAAACTGAAAAAAATACTTATTAAACGTTCGTACTTGTAAAGCAATGAAATTAACAGGTCCTTACTGATATTGTTGTTCTTTACTTTTTTGCCATATAATTAGAGTTAAGTACTCAAACATCATTTTGGAAAGTAACCAAGATATTATACCTATTTTCCATTATATGCAGCCAGCCGTCTTCAATATCTTGTTTTGGCAAAAACGCCAAGCCTATGCATTGCTTAACATGGTTCGAGGACTCTTCGTGTTCCATGAGATTTAAAGATTTCGCTTTTTTGATAACGTTCTTTTGAAAATGTACGTTACATCCATTTATTTTGATATCAGGAAAAATCTTCGCTGCTGCATTTATTACTCCTATTTCATAATCGAAGGTAAATTTCGATGGACGCCATTCAGGCAAAGTTTGTTTAATCAATTCGAAAACTTTTTCATAAGTTTTCCCTTCTTTGTTTTTTAACAGAATATAAAATAATGGTGCTACATTCGTGGATAACTCAGTGCTTCCCATGTCTCCATGAATGACATAAACTTGTTCGAATGGGTTTGGGCAGCCGTCGAAAGTGCCATCACCAAAGTAATGCGTTACACATTTTATATATTCCTTTACTTCTGTCGAGGAAAATATAATTATTCGATTACAGTCTTCATTACAATAATCAGCCAATACATACTTATTAAATTCTTCTGGTATTATAATTTCTTCCACATTCTTAAATTGTGTTTTTGGTACGTTCAACGACTTATTTCGGTGTCTGTATACTGTTTTTAATTTTTTATAGTCAGGAACATTTCCTGTAAGGTGTAACCCTTTGTCTTTTAAGTTACCCATGTGTTTTTCGAAAATTTTCTGTACTGATCCGTAATTTGAATTTACTTCTTTTTTGCACTCACTTATAGCCATTTGAACTTCATTGTCTTCAAAATGTGGCACGCACTGATCACTGTGTTTATAATCTTTAATTATTGTATTATTGGTATTCTCAATAGTTATATATCCACTACATTTAATACTATTTCTCCTATTTACACAATGCCAAGTACTTGAATTTTTATTTTCTCTGCGTTTAATATATTTATGTCCGGCACGTAATAAAGTTTTTCCACCGCGTCGACTGTCAATAATTATTAAATTTACACCACGTGAACTACTTGACCCAGACATTGCAATAGATAAACTAACAAGCTATCCTAATTACTCATATCGCAAAAGTACAGCTGCAAATAGCAAACTAAACCCGGAATAATACTGTATCTCTCTATTTTCATAAAAACAAAAGGGAAGAGCTAGATACGAATTCGAGGAAGGGCTCGTCTCTATTGTTTTACGAAAAAACCGGTTGGTCAGGTAACTACCTGAAGTGAAACGACAATTACCGAGCGTGATTTGTTTAAAAAATAGTATTAATAAATATTATCTTGCTTAACTATAATAGTTAAGAAAAGATATTTTTTATTAATACTATTTTTTTCGTAACGCATTGTATAACTTTTCTTTACAACAGTACCAAAAACTGAAGGGTACCATAGCGGGACTTTTTGATAGGTATTTTAAGAGGGTGCCATACCGGGACCATACCATAGCGGGACTAACCGAAGCTTTCCACTTAATCCTACCAATTTGTCTTTAAATGTTTATGTCCACAGAACTGATCAGATCTTATTGAGCAATTATGGCACCTATGCACTGAACAATCATGAAAGTCAACCTAGCCACTTAGTTTAAATTAGAAACACAGAAATCAAAACCAGGCTCAAATTGGATTAAATACCATGTGCCAGAACAAAATTTAGGCACAAGAGATGATTATTTTGAAACTCTTATCCCTATCAAAAGTATATTTTTTTAATCAACTACTATTTGGTTATTCATATCAACAGTGGTGTAAACACAACCTCAGAACTTCAAGACACAACCAAAATCAAAATCAGAGCATTTATTTCAAGTAGGCCAGTTGCAGGCACTTTTGAATTTTCGAAACAAAAATGATCATTAAATGTAGCTACAGTCCCAGTCACAAGACAAAAAAAAACTATGAGTGCTGTAGTTGCCGATTCTCTAGCGTAGATCTCTATGGAAAAGCAAGAATATCCATGTACACAAGACAATAAATAAATAAATAATTCATTGAAATAAGTCATGGCAACCAGAGATGACCAGTCACAACTGACAGCACCCATTCACGAACATGACGCATGGATCACCAACCATTCAACTCAACCATATTGAACAAACTACGAACAAATTATGAATTAACAAAAAAATATCGTTTAATTTTTAGAAGCACCATTTTAATATTAAAGACATTATAGGATAACAACTGACACTCAAAACAATTTGTAGATATCTATTTCAGTGTTCCTATACTTTTTCCTAACAGTTAAAGCAAATTTTTTACTTCAGGACTTTTCTGAATGGCCGTTTGGAAAACAAATAAGAGCTCCTCAAATAAAACGACTCGACACAACTCAATGACATTCACATCAAAGATATTTAGACATATTTTTTGTTTATAGATAAACAACAGCACAAGTTCCTCAAGAAAATAAGTTTTAAGCCAATACAATATTTGTGAAGACTTGAAGTACAAGGGTTGAGTAGGTACTTGAATTAAGTACAAAAAATCAATCAATTGCTACCGCAAAAGTGCAAGGGGTTCTGTATCTAGAGATATGCCTCATGCTTGCCTGTTCAAAGTATCGACAGACTATACACCCAGATCTGTTATGTCACTGGTGGGTTTTGGACTATTTCTCTGAGCACGCGGTTTGGATGGACATGCAGGCGAGGCCGAAGGCACGGGCACGCACGCAGCTTTTCCATGTGAGGGTGTTGTTGTTGCGCTATAACGTAGCGCCACTTGCTTCACGCAACCTCGGCGGTCTGTCACCGCCAGGTGAGACCTCCGGTTACACGGAGGAGGCCCAGCGGGTGATAACCAGCGACAGAGGTGACTCAGGCGCTCCCCAAGAGGGGCAACCCCCTTCCGCAGAATACCAAGCCAAACGAAGAAGAAAGTGAAAGTTGTTGAGCAAATTAGCAGAACGAATAGAACGATCGATGCGATCGACGCACGGATCGATCAATCAACCGATGTGACAGATGGATGCAGTGTTGCCAGCGAGGTCTTATGAAAAGTTCCCTGAAATGTACCACAGATTAGATATTAGAAATGTGCAAAAAAGTACGAAAGTCACGAAGATCGACCAACAGGATTCGAATGAATCCGATTGACCAGGCGACTAAGTTTAATTGTACGCTGAGACTTCGACACAGTACACTCAGTGTATAATAATATGTCAGCGTCGCATTGTAAAAACCGTAAGATTGTATTATTACTAGCGAGACTTGTAAACTCTCGATAAATTGTCAAACGAACATACTTACTGCTTACAAAATGACGCATTACTTTTAGGTGAATTATAATCTCAAAACGCTATATATTCCCCTAAAAGGTGTCGTCGACGTGGCTCTTATTTCTGTCTGCAAGGTTTAAAGGGAGGGATGGCGATCCGGGATCGATTAAACGAAAAATGTATTATTCGAACCAAGAAAATCGTTCTTTTAATTCGATATGTCGTACTGAATCAATTAATTGGATCGATACATAACCCTTTAAAATCGACATTAGATTTTTTCTGTGTTTGTAAAAACTATACAATTAGTTGTAGGCAGTGCTTCCAAATCGTGGGTAAAATGACCCCCCACTTTGTAGGACACTCTCGTCTAAACACATTAAATATGGTAAAAAGTGGGGGAACATTTTACCCACGATCTGATTAACTGATCTGTCGCGTCGTAACGCGAATGTAAATAAAATAATTATAAATAATAGAAATTACATGGCAATACCAACGCATCGTTACTCTGTAATGACAGAATGTTTATCTGTGGTAAGGTCCACAGACACAGAGTGCATTATAGTACGATCCATAGACATATAAATAGTATGGACTGGAAATACCTACAAAAAAAAGGTGCATACCTACAATACAAAATTTCTCACAAAATGGCTGCCAATGCTAGGGTTGTGCCAGTCACGGAATAAAGGTTACTACAACCACACCATAACAAGTATCGATAATAACACTATCTAATATTACTAGATTTCACGTTTGAATCTAGTTATATTCTTACAGTCTGTTGTAACTGAAAAATGAGTAAGTAAGTCCTTCTGATATCTGACAGTTAATAAGTGTTTTTTTCTGCACAGAATTTAAAATAGTAGATTGTTCGACAAGGGTGCAAAATAATATTCTTACGGCATGGGCGCTATACTATAATCCTGAGCGAGGTATTCAACGTACTTCGCCTGAGGGACTCTATTCTTACTCTACTTTTCATCTGTAAAATAAAAATGTTATTTTGTTCAAAAACTGTCTCTGTGACACATTTACTGATCTCTTACCGTGATATTTGTACCTTGAATCTAGGAAAATATCAATTATCGATTTAATTAGGAGTAAGTTGTGGTTACTATTATGCTCGGGATCAGAGTCCGCATGAAAAAAAGTCTTTAAATCATGCAATTCACACATGAATTTAAAAATGTACAGATGATGTAACTCTGGTTTCGATTTTTGTTCGAAGTGAGTTTTCATATTTTTTTCTGTCTTTATCAGAATATCCATCACACTAGAAGAAGCGTAATTATTTAAGTCCACCTCTTGACTTTATGTAAATCAGTATCGTAAAATATTACGGCAACGGTACTACACTATTCCACCATGACGTATAATGTAAACAAACTAATGATTTTATGAAATTAAAAAGAAAGGTCTGTTGGTCGGAAATAAGCCCAAATATGAACACTACAGCCATAAATGTATGATCGCTTAGCATTTTTTCACTGAAAGTGTATTACTATGTGTAATATTGCATGAAAACCGGCTCCTAACCTGTGCAAAGACAATTGAGGTTGATTTTCCGTCTTTCTTGTACCACACTTCATAATGCAACACAAAGGCATGTTGAATGACTGTTTTTCACTATATACGTGCAATTTTAAAACTAAACTCCTCGTAATTTTCTCACAAATCTCAAAAAATGTAAAAGTAAACACTCATTTGACAGCAGAACTACCACGAACTCGTCTCATAATATGGCGAATACGGCACTTACCTACGATTGTCACTACGTCACAACAAAATGTTGCCAATAAGAGCAACAACAGAAATATTGTTGTCTCTTTCAACAAATACGATTACCACATTAGATAAAACGAAACAAAACGATATTTCACAATCTGTTTCGTATTTCACCCATATATGCATAAGCAAATGTAGGTATAGAATATCGCGGCACCTCCATATATTTTCTATCTCAATGGTACGATCCCGCCAAAAGCAAATGTCATGGCTTGGAACCGACAATCTTTCGGTGTTCTGCGGATACAAGTAAAAGTGGAACTGACGAGTCGCTCGTCAACAGAGTGTTGTGTGAAAGCTAAGTAGCCCCCTAAGTTCCCCCTGAATTGCGCTAAGTAGAGCTAAGTTAAGTAGCCATAAGTAGCTTTTGAGTAGTTGCTATTATGAGAGTAAGCATGAGGCTAAAGTTGTTAGCTGGTGGCGGTGCTTGTAGATCATTAGATATGATGTAGAACAAGTAACGCTGTACTGATCGAGCCTGTGTCGAGCTGGCCTCATGGGTAGCATGCGGCAGATCGACAAGGCAGGCTGATGAAAGCCACCTGTTAAAAGAGCCTGTGTCGAGCTGGCCTCGTGGGTGGCACGTGGCAGATTGACAAGGCTAACTAATGAAAGCCACCTGCTAAAAGAGCCTGTGTCAAGCTGGCCTCGTGGGTGGCACGTGGCAGATTGACAAGGCTAGTTTATGAAAGGCTCCCCCCTGAAGAGATATTATGGTACGTACCTACTGATAATCTACCGAGCGTGCAGCTTGGCAAGTCTGGCTTATGAAAGCTTAAAGGCCTAGAGTTGGAACGGACGGCCATGAGGGTCAGATCCTGAAAGAACTGTAGAGTTAAAGTAAAGTAAAGAACTGTAAGAGTAGATTCCTGGGGCAGGAGAGGGCAAGGGTTGGCCAAGAGAGGGTCTGAACGAATGCCACTGCTTAGTGTTGGGGACGCCTTGAGCAGTAGATGCAAGGGTTGGCCAAGAGAGGGTCTGAACTAATGCAACTGCTTAGCGTTAGAGAGCCTTGGGCAAAAGAGTGCGAGGGTTGGCTAAGAGAGTCTGAACCTAAGCAACAACACTAGAGTCGGGGATGTATGAGCTATACAACCCCTTATATCCTTAATGGTGCATGAGTGTGGCGCTAACGCTTATTTCTATTTACAGCTTGAGAAGAAGTGGCATAGTCATGGGCAGGATTGACCACCCTGATGATGCTTCCTTCTCCCCGCCCATGGTACAGAAGAGTGAGTGAGTTGGAGTTAGTATCAATGGGCGTAAACACCTACAGATGGTGAACAGCAGCGGCTAGCAGCTCGCTGAAGGGTGCGGCTAGAGATGGTGAACAAGCTGTGGAAGGAAGGTGAAATAAGGAAGAGAACAATAAAGCGAGGTACGATACTCAAAGTATTTATTACCATGATGAGATCATTATATTATTCGTGCGCCTGCTAATGTAAGTGAACCTAAGGCACGATTATATTACATACCCCATATGGCTTACATAATAGAGCAGGGGCGTCACGACAAAGGGGCCTGGTGGCACCTAAAACTTGTGAATTTTGAAAATAAATGTCTCGTTATTATATGATCTGATACTTTTTTTTATTATTTTTTATTTTAAATAAAGAACAAAACAAAATATAAATATAGGAACATCACAAAAACCTCAATAGGTTTGTCCGGATGTTGATCCACTTATAAGCTATCTTAACACTAGACTATAAAATGACATGACTTTGACATGGTATAAATAATTGTTATTATCGAAGTCCCTGACTTTGCTGATTAAGTGGCCTGCGGAGCATGCGAGGTTCATACAAACGTAATACCAAAATATTTTGTAAATCAAACATATTCTTAAGGTAGTGTGTATTTGTATCGATTGAATTACAGAATATATAGTTTCCCGAACATGTTTCGAATGTCCACTGATTTGTGATGCGGAGGAATGAGGAAATTGTCGTGAGAAAAGTTTTGAGTATGAATGAAACAAGAGTTATGAGAAAAAAAAAAATCTATAGGAATTTTAGATTCCTCATATCTCGTCGTTATATCACTGTCGTTTCAAAATATTTATTTGGGAACATTTAAAATATTCTGTAATCCAATCGAAATATATAATTATGTCACCGTAAAATTGTCAAACACGTTATAATACAATATAACGTGTTTTTTCTCGCGATATTGTAATGTCTCGAATTATTGTCAACTGAACATACGGAAGTATCTCTGCCCCAATAATCGGGACTTGGGGCACCCCCCCGTTAGGTTAGTTAGGTTCCTTTAAACCCTGCACTCGGAAATAGGGGCCCCGCGAAGCGGGGCTCCGTCGACTGCGCTTTTTAGGGGGAATATAAAGTGTTTTAAGGTTATGTTATATTAATCGGTATTTCTCAGGAATGGTGCATTATCTTTTCACGAGAGTTGTGCCACTGGGCAAGGGGGACCCCTCCTTCCCTCCACACCGCGTAAGTTGACTACCATCGCATCCATTTCACGAAAAATAATGCGTTTTGTTTTAAGCAGTATGTTCATTTGACAATAATTCGAGACTTTACAATATCGCTAGAGATATTATAATATAACCTATTTGACAATTTTACGGTGACATATATTGTGATGGATCGAAGACTGTGCGGCTGAGAAGAGGGAGACACAAGCACCAGTTAATCACCCTTGTATCTTCGCATGTTTTATGATTTTGTCAAAATAAAATATAAACGTCCATTTTGTAATAGTCCTTTTATTGCAGTAAAATATGACAGTTCCGTGCAGTGTTGCAAGCGTTTAAAAAATATAATATAAAAATGATACCAGAGTACATAATCTACAACATCCTCCCACCACCCAACAAAGGAACATTGATATATCAATATAAATAGGTATTAGTCATTCAATTTTACATTACAATAGGTACACATAAAAACATTTCCATTTAATAAAATTCAATAATTATTAAAATTCACGCACCTACAAAGTCATGTATAAATTCAAATTGTGTAAAAAATACAATGTCACATCAAATATTACGTCAAAACAATCGGATTCATAAATTCGTTGTGTAAAAAAAAATACAAAGTCACATAAAATATTATGTCCAAACAGTTACATTCATTCATAGGTACACATTCAACAATAAATTAAATGGTCATTAAAATTATAATAAGGTACTGCAATACTATGTGGACGTGTAACATAATATGCGTGATACAGCAAGAACAGAATCGGGGCCGACAAATTAATTTACTATTCTAAAAATCGTTTTGGCACTTTTATCTCTCTTCCGTGTCTAGTGACCACGGAGGGCGGTTGAGTCAAGTTGTCCAAGTCTGAGTTCGACGCCTCACCAGAGTTCAAATCCTCATTATGTAAACAAGTCTCAGGCTTACCTGTGTTGCTGCCTGTTCTACGCCACTCATCGGAAACAGCTGATAGTTCCAGGGGATAAAGCTTTTGGCAAGCTCGTATCCATTCACCATTCGCAGTCTGTACTCTTACGGCTCTGCTGTGTCCATCAGCACCTGTCAACAATTCTTTTACTATTCCTAAAGGCCAATATAATCTCTTGGAATCTGTCTCAATTAGAACAATGTCATTCACTTTAGGAAAATTTGGTATACACCTGTTTCTACTGCAAAGTAAAGCTAAGTATTCGTTTCTAAAACGTTGTCTATAATCGGCTCGTAATTTATCTAAATATTGATAACGAATATTAATATTATTTGAATCTATTTGATCCAAATCAGGTGTATCTGTAGAATGTAGAGGATGCAAAAACATCATAGGAGTGAGCGGTTTTAATGAGTAGTCGTCTGTTGCTACATATGTCAATGGACGGCTATTTATGACTGCTTCACATTCACAAAGTAAAGTCGACAACTCAATCCATGTTACAGTCTGTTTACCCAAAATTCTCCGTAACATATCCTTTACTACCCTAACAAGACGCTCCCACCATCCTCCCCACCAAGGTGCTCTGGGTGGTAAGAAACGCCATTTAATTGGCGGGGGAACGATCGCTGTCGCAGCCTCGATTTCACACCAATTTATTTCTTTCAATAAATTAGCTGAACCCTGAAAATTACTACCACAATCAGTGTAAATGACATTTATACGACCTCTTCGTGCTATAAAACGACGTAGAGCCATCAAAAAGCTGTTAGTAGATAAGGAATCTACCAATTCCAAATGTACTGCTCTGTAAGTAGCGCATGTAAATAGCACTATCCAGCATTTTTCTTGATTACGAAGATATAACGGTCCCGCAAGATCTATTCCTGTCACCTGAAAGACTGCGGATGCTTCAACTCTGCCTGCAGGCAACGGCGCTTCAGGAACTTCATAGTGTTTGCATTTGTCCCTTTTACATACTACGCATCGCGCCACGATCTTCTTGGCGAGACGTCTTATGTTCAAAATCCAGAAACAATTTCTGAGATTTGACATCAAGAGCTGTGTCCCTGCATGATTTAGTTTTTCGTGTCGCTGTCGTACTAGCCGTTGTATTATTTCATTTCTGCCAGGCAACAGTACTGGATTCACGAATTTCTTATCTTCATGACTCAACTCCAATCTTGTCTTTACTCTGATTACTCCTTCATCATCCATAAATGTGTTTAGATTCTTCGGTAAACATTTTTGAGTAAATTCTTCTTTCTGTAACAATCTTATCAACGAATTCTCTGCATTTATATATTCGTCATTTGTTATATCCGATCCATGTGCATTAAATTTCTTTCTTACTTTACAACTCATGCGTAAAATCCATGCTACAAGTCTGACCATACGGTTATACTTAGAAAAATACATTAACTTCCGACTAAATGGAACAGTTGTAACGTCGGTACAAATTACAGCATTCTTACTAATTTCAGCACGCACCAACTCTTCACACGCGTCACTCAAGTTACCCACCGATGATTTAGGCCAATCTTCGATATTGTCTTTGAGCCAAGTAGGGCCTTCCCACCACCGACTTTCTAATAATCTCTGTGCATTGCATCCTCGCGACGGCAAATCAGCCGGATTGTGTTCGCCTGGTAAATGGTGCCAATCATTGCGATTTGAAGTTGTGCATATTTCTTTGACTCTATTGGATACAAATAATTTCCATTGTGTTTGTCTTTTTATCCATGCATACACTACTGCTGAATCAGTCCAAAAATAGGTTTTGTATTTCTTACATTGAGCCAATATTCCAGACTCCATAACTTCTTTATACAACCGAGATGCGATAAGAGCACCCATAAGTTCCAATCTAGGTAATGACATTTTCTTGCTAGCTGGAGCCACTCTACTCTTTGCTAAAATGAGTTGTACATGTACATTTTTATCTTTTCGTGTTCTTAAGAACACACAGCCAGCATAGGATGTTTGGCATGCATCCCCAAATATGTGTAGACTGGTCACACATTCTTCTATAGGTGCAACTGATACACGTCTTGGAATACGACACTGATTGATTAAATGAGCTGTTTTCAACCAATTTTTAAATTCCTGAGCCAAATTGGAAGGTATTTCTTCATCCCAGTCAAGGTTCAGTTCCCAGATTTTTTGCATAATAAGCTTAGGTATTAAAGTTGTTGGACAAACTAATCCCAGTGGATCAAACACATGTTGAGCCACAGAGATCACATACCTCTTTGTTATATGTTCTGATGAAGAAACATTTATGCTCACATTACATCGTATGTCATCTTGCAATGTATTCCATGTCAGTCCCAATACTGAAATTGAAACTGTGTCGTCTATTCTACGAGGAGCTGTTACCCATCCACGCAGATCAAACATACCACTTTTCATTATAGTTGCCGATTCTGTAATAAAGGTTTTTAGTTCCTCAATACTATCAAAACTCGTTACACAGTTGTCAACATAGAATGACTCTTTTAATTTAGTTGCTGTCTTCTTGTAGCCCTCTGTGCACAAATCCAAATGATAATTCAAAGTTGCACTTAATAAAAATGGACTACAAGTGATTCCAAAAACAACTCTCTTATGTCTGTATGTCACTATTTTATCACATGTCTCTATATTTTCCCACCAAAGGAACTTAAGATAATCTCTGTCTTGTTCTGTAACACATATTTGTAAAAACGCTTGCTTTATATCAGAGACAACTCCATAAGCACCTTTTCTAAATTGTATTAATAATTTCGGTAACAATTCTATCATATTAACACCTTTATCCAAGCAACTGTTCAGTGACCACCCATTTCGGTCCTTGGTGGACGCGTCGTACACAGGGCGCACTCGAGTTGAAGTACTATGTGGTTTTATGACACCGTGATGAGGTAAGTAGTGACCGTTTTCCATGTTATCATCTGTAACCTTCTCAATAATATCATCCTTCTCCCAAGTTTGTAGGACATGATTGTAAGTATTTAGGTTACCTGTCAACTTCAATTTCTTTGTAGTCGACTCCAGCCTCTTAGATGCTACTTCATAATTAGTGCTGAGCCTCGGACACCCATCCTTCCACAGCAGTGACACGTTGTAACGGCCTTCTGCATTCACTGAAATGTTGTTGTTAAAATTTTTAAGAACTTCAGTTTCAGTAACATTTTTGCACTGCTTTTCATAGGGGTCTTGAATACCTAATAACTCCACACTCCACAAATCAGAAAGATTTGTTTTCGAAAAGCATGAAACACTATTAGTGTTGACTGAATTTAAATTATTTATTGGGCCTTGTAATGTCCATCCTAAATTGGTTTTGACAGCCATCAGGTTGTCATCTAAATGTACCAATTCATTAGTAACTATGGACCCAAGATGATCAGACCCAATTAAGAGACCAATTTCAGTGTCTGCAAATTGAAAATCACTGATCTTAATGTTTAAGTCTCGCAACTTCTTAGACAATGCCACATTCTTAACTTTTGGTAGGTGCCCGCATAAATCAGCCTGTTGTAATGCATTGATCTCAGCATGAAATGAGTTGTCCAAACTACTCACCTTTAATTCAAAGCACTTATATACCTCAGCTGGTTGTTCTACACCTCCAAATAACATATGCCCTATCTTCTCTGTGCCAGTCTGCCGCAGCCCCAATTTCTTGACTACTGCAGCTTTCACATACGACCTTTGTGATCCGCTGTCTAATAATGCTCTCACCTTCTCATATTTACCATTATAGGCGACATTCACAATCAGCGTCTGTAATAAAGTTGTAGTGTTATTTCTGGCACATATAAGTACATTCTCAGATGTTCTATTATCACTGCTCTTATTATGTACATCAGGACACAAAATAACAAAATGACGCCTTCCACATGCTATACATTTGACAAAGTTTTTACATTTATTAGCCATATGTCCCTTTCTTAGACATATGTAGCAACAGCCTTTCTTCTTAATTGCCTCCTTTTTATCATCTAAAGACATCTTACTTGCTTTACTACATTCAAAGGTATTATGGCCACTTTTATCACAAAAATAACAATTACTATTAGGATTTGAAAACTCCTTACCAGGTTTTGTGTTGGACACCAGTGCTGCTGCTGTTGGTAGACTTGATTCACTGTTAAAAGAGGATTTAGAACCCACACAAGCATCAAACTCAGACCTAGCCAACTTCACACGCTCCTCCGTGTCCACTTCACATTTCAAAAAATTTAATAATTTGGTAAGTTGATTCGAAGACTTATTATCAACATTAATCCTATTCCAGGCAATTAAAATTGTTTCAGGTATGGCTGATTCAACTAAAGGATATAAAATTGTTTCATATTTTTGCTTTACAATGCCTAAAGTTTCTAAAGATAATAGATAAGTTGACAATTTATCATATAGATTCCTAATAGATTGTTGATTTTTGTTATGATTGAGAACTAAAGTTAATAACTGTCTAACATAAACCTGAATTAATAAATCTTCACAGCCAAACCTTGCCTTCAGTTGATCAATGGCTTTGGAGTAGTTGTCCGCTGATGGGGGAAAACTTTCCACCAACGCTCGTGCATTGCTGCCCTCCTTCATTGACTGGATCAAATATTGAAATTTATCTTCATTGTTCATATTAGTATCCATGTGAATCTTTTTGAACTGACCCCAGAAACCTAACCAATTCTTTAGATCATCATCAAATTTCTTGAATTCAATTTTAGGTAGTTTGTAATTCTTAGCTGATTTCACCTCTTGAGATGTTACATCAGTGGTGGTGTTCTTGAAACTTGAACAGATTTCTTTAATGGTATACCATTTGTGAACAAATTCTTCAGCTTTATCAACTTCTTCTGTGTAGCTTGCTTCATTAAAATCTTCTAAGCTTAACATTCTTTCTCGAATCTGATTGTCTAATTTATTTAACTGTTGAATTTTTTCTTCCAAATAGGTTATTTCTATTGTTGCTTTCGAAAAATTCCGTTCTTTAATATGTGATTCTACTGCTGTTGCGCTCCTGTTAAATAGTCTTCGAAGTTGATCCCGCTCCCGGATATCTTTTAATGCTTGTGCAGCCATAGTGTGGTATGATCACGCTACACGTGGACAAGCCGGGTCGGTCGGACTTCTGTGCAAGTTCTTGATATTTCCCACGGTCGCCACTTTGTGATGGATCGAAGACTGTGCGGCTGAGAAGAGGGAGACACAAGCACCAGTTAATCACCCTTGTATCTTCGCATGTTTTATGATTTTGTCAAAATAAAATATAAACGTCCATTTTGTAATAGTCCTTTTATTGCAGTAAAATATGACAGTTCCGTGCAGTGTTGCAAGCGTTTAAAAAATATAATATAAAAATGATACCAGAGTACATAATCTACAACATATATATTGCAACAATCAAAATTTTTATCCCATTTACCATTGTGCATTGAGCCATAGATAAATCACCAACTGCTGAAGTTAGTGACCCATGAAAGTCAGGAGAAAGAACAGAAAAAAGATGGCGCGTAACGGAAAAATGTGACGCGTAACGAAAAAATGTTACACTACATTTTTTTCAAACCCCGATAAAGAAGTTTCACTTCACTTAAAAAAAGTGAAAGAGTAACTGTAGCAGGAAAAATGTATTATATGTGTATACTTATGTATTACTTTATTTATTTATTGATCACCAAGTTGATCACGTCTCCTTTGCTATAACTGAAAACATAACGTAACGACTTCTAGCAGTGGCAGCACTGCTTTTCACCATCTGTCACATCCTAATATTTTATCTGTGGCACAGAGTATATAATCTACCGTACGTTACGTTTAATCTGTGGTCACATCCATGATCGCATCATTGTACCATGATCGCATCGATCTACTAAAGCGTACTAATATCTAATCTGTGGCATCGATCAACATCGATCATCTTCCTTTTCTTGTCAACTTTTATTCTCTTAGAACGGCTGTCCACGGACTGGGCTCGTCCTTTTCTGTAGGGGACCGCCTGAGTCATCTCTGTCGCTAGTTATCACTCGCGAGGCCTCCTCCGAGAAACCGGAGGTCTCACTTGGCGCCCTTGGCGGTGACAGACCGCCGAGGTGGCGTGAAGCAAGTGGTGCTGTGCTACGTAACAGCGCCGCGTCGCTCCTACCGAAGTAACCGAACACAAACGACACTCTTCGGCGTCGCCTGCATGGCTATTTATTGCGGTTCCCCGCTGTTACGGGTACGCTATTTGCTTCCGCGGGCCCAAGGACATAGTCCAAACCCGCCTTCGGTATAAATAGAGCTGCGTGTACTGTCTGCAATTGGCATTGTGACATGAGGAATGCCTCTGTAGACAGAACCGCTTGCATTTTTGTGGTAGCGATTGGATTGATTCTTTTGGAATAAGGACCTACACAACAACCCTTGTATTTCAACTCTTCACTAAATCATATTGTTAACTTAAAGCTCATTTCCTTGAGTAACTTGTGTTGTTGTATATCTTAAAACAAAAAATATGTTTTAATAACTTTGATAAAATGAAGCGTGTTGAACTTGGTTTTGTGAATGCTATTGAGTCAGCTTAGTCAAAGACATCACAAGTGTCAAGTTGGTTTACTACAGGATCTCTAATTTGTTTTTCAAATATAATAAGTAGTCTTAATATTTTCAACCATTCAGAGAAGTCTCGGAGTAAGAAATTTGCCTAAATCGTTGGTAAAATTATGGGAACACTGAAATATATCTTTTTGATTATCAGTTGTTCACCTACACTGTTATAAGAAGATACTACAAATTTGTTGGTCTTAGTTGTGTCTTGAAGTACCGAGGTTGTGTTTTCACCTCTATAGATATAAAAACCACAAGTAGTAGTAGATTTAGAAAATGTATATCATGGAAAGGGGTAACAGTTTTAAAATATTCGTCTCTTGTGCCTTAATCGGCTGTTTTGTTGTTTTGGCAATATGGTATTGGTCCAATTTGATCCTTGTTTGGATTTCCATGTTTCACACAATTAAGTTGACTTTCATGATTGTTCAGTGGAGGTGCCTTAGCTTATTCAAAAAGATCTGATTAGTTCTGTGGAGATAAACATTTAAAGCTAAATTGGTAGGATTGGGTTGAAAACTTAGTTATTTTCCATAAACATTTTGTATCTTAATTGGTGGCTCGTGAATATATCTGCACATTTAGTTTTTGTCTCTTTCCTAATATTCTGACCTGACTTCAGCAGTGGGCACAAAATCATTTTTATTCCTGTGTGACTCATTGCATGGGTACTGCTTGCACTATGTACTCACAGAGTGACTTGCTCGCAGGTTAAACTTACCACCGGTCAAGTGCGGCTGGTCTCGTTAATACGGTTTGTTGAAGGCTCGTCAAAAAGAAAATTTAAACTAAGTCTGCAGCAAAGTGACATGTGGAATCCTTTTTGTTTCTGCATAAGCTGGCTCCATTTGTGATTCTGAAAATTTTGGCAGTGAAAAAAGGTGGTCATCAGAAAGCCTATTAAGAAGACAATTTTTACTCAGTTTCAACATTGAAAACATTTGTTCCTACAAACAGCTTGTACCAAACCTAAACATTCTTTTTTGTGTGTGGTAAACTATATTTCGCACGCTTATTATTAAAGTGACCAAATTAAAAAAAATTGTTTTTTGGCAAATCACAAAAAAACATTTTGCAATTAGGACTTCGGTTGTTTATTTGGACATAAATGTCACAAGATGTTAGTTGCATAGTTATTTTTTTATTATAGATTATGAACCACATATTTGCGTGAAACTTAAATTTCAATTGAATACTATTTATTTTGTTTATTGTAGGCTGTCAAAATTGTTTTTGTAGTTTTAGGTCTATGTAATACTAAGAAGCAGTTAGTCTGCTAAAATGATAAAGACCTAATTAGTTTTAAGTTGGTTTATTATTAAATTCAAATACTACTTGGCTGTATTATGTAAGGTTTAGGACTCATTATTACTAAAATGATAACGTCGTTGATAGTCCAATACCGCGTAACCAACATTGTTAAATACCGCGTACCTATGTAGTGTACATAGGTACGCGGTATTCACAGATTTTACAGGAGAGCCAAAAAACCAAATTTATAAAAAACTAATCGGCCGAACTTAGAATGAACTTGAGCATAGGCCTGTTTCGTTCTCACTTATCTTATGTACTGTTTTTAAAGTCAATATTCACTATAGTTTATTTACAAAGTCACTTACGCTGTGTAGTTTCAAACGTTTCTGGATCATATAGGGTAAACCACCCTAATATCGGCCCCTTAAGCCTTTTTCAGTTTTAAAGTACTCATAATATCTCAATCTGTTATATAAAGTGTTAACATAGTTTTTTTCCTATTGTGAAATTTAATTGGTTTCTTATTCTTACGTAAAACTTGGAAAATAACCTAGTTGTTTAATTATTATGAATTATTTTATCAATACATTCCGATATTCCCCAATACCGGCCCCTTTTGCCCAAAGCCGGCCAGATTTTTTCCTTATATCGGCATATGCAAAATGTATGGTTCAACACTAACCTGTAAGCAGCAGTGGACAAATTAAACGGCTTAGGTATTTGAAAAAAAACAACATCAAACATTGATTTGTCAACTATTTATATTATTCAGTCTTCAAAATTTAGATGAGGTACAATTGAGATCAAATAATCAAAAAACACATAAAAACAAAATAAAATCAACAACAAAAAAACACGTAAATTGGGCACAATAAAATCAACGTCACAATATAACAAAATTAGGAACATAATAGGTGGGGTAGTAACTAAAAAACAGCTTATTACACTAAATGAATGAGGCAGTGATGGCAGGTAAAATCTTCTTCTGCTACATCTATATAATTTCTTCCATGCTGCGTTGTGCACCCTAAATGAAACCACCTAGGGCAAACATCGCAGCCAATATTCTTTAATTGGTCTTCTTCTACATCGCTTATCAGCTCTTCTTCACAACCAGCGCATCGAATTTTGTCTTTCGTAATTTTATGTCTAGGAGGTGAAGGTGACACTGAAACGACAACTGTGTTTTCATTTTCGTCAGACTGTCTCTTTGTCATGTCTTTATTAGCTGCCTTGCTCTTACGCTTTGTCTTCTCCTGAGTAATTTTTAACTTTTTTCAGGCGTTTTCAATTTTTTTATTTTCCATTCGTTTTTTCCTTTCTTCACGCTGTTTTATTTTATTTTCCTTTTCGTCATCTTTTTCACGAGTAAACTGTCTCCATTTTTCTGAAGATATGGCTAATGGCATTTGTTCCCCCTTTGACTTTCTTTTATTGCCAAAATTAAGAGATTTTGGGGCAAACAAATGATTTCTAAATGCTGGTGACAAAGAGTTCCTAGATGTTGGAGTTGATGGCTTAGGAGTCAGACGTCTAGCAGTCGGCGAGGAACCCTCAAACATATTTGTGGATGGAGTATTGATGATTTCCGAGGTAATACTCAATGATGGAGATCCCGGGAGGGAAAAATCAAAATCAGAGGCAACGTCGATGTTGTCAAACAGATTACTGCTGGTGCAGAACATTGACGTATCTCTCGGAGTACTGATCATTTCTAATTTGCATTTGCCAGTGCAGGATTTGCTATTATGTGGGCCCAGTGGTAATTTGTTCGGAGCTAAGTCGACATTCATTAGAAATTGTTCTTTTTCGCAATAGTTAAGAATTTGAGGGACTCTTAAGCGAATGTTTGGGTTATTAAACCCAGTAAATTCGCCTTTGATGTAATCGGCTTCAGTGCAAATTTCATCGTCAATAGCTTGTGTGGTTATCCGACGACTGAGGGGATTGACTTTATGATCCTGTTCTTTTTGATTAATGTTTTTATCTATGGCTGTGCAATGGATATCTGCGGTAACAGACATAGTTTGTGCAGGAATATCTGGCGAGCTCGACCGGTTGGGCGTATTTATTTTTATTTGTGGGCACATGTCAGGTTCTAGTGGTAGAACTATGACTGATTCGGAAAAAATTTCTGCACTTGTAATTTTTGGAATCGAATGCCAAATACTTGATGGTTCTAGACTTGGAATTGGAGATAATTTTCTACCAACTGTTACTAACATTCCTTCGTCATTTACAATGAATAGCTCAACTTGTGAGTTAGCGTCAGTTGCCAAATTTATGTCAGTATTATTATTTTTTATAATATTAATTCTTTCTTCTTTGTCTATTGATGATCTTTTATTCGTTTTAATGTTTAGGTTTGGTCCGTTCAGTTCGAGAGATTTTCGTTTTTGGCTCTGACACGTATTTGCACTATCATTTTTATCCATAATGATTTTTTCGAGTACGCTTGGATCTATACCAGCATCCCTCAATTGCGTTTTGCATTGATTTATCACTTTTACAGCTGTTTTACATTCTGTCTCTGCAATTATATTTATATCATCCATACTCTCCTGCTCATTTAATTTTTCAATTGTATTTTTAATACATTTTGTGTAATCGACAGCGTTAGGATTATAAGGGTACAGTCCACATCTACGGAATCCATTTTTAATGGTTTGAGACGTTACTCCGTTTATAGCCTGTTTTAATAATGGACAGAAAGTGACTTTTGTCAAGGTCTTACTTGAATTTTCACCACTATCTTGCCAATCTTTCACTGATTTCTTCCATTGAAGTTTGAGTGGTCGGAAAACACTGACATCTGCAGGCTGCATTATATGTGTGGTGTTGGGTGGAAGAGCGTAAAGTATTATCCCATTTTCTTCACAGAATTTGCTTAAATCTTTGGTCAAATGGGACTTGTGGCCGTCGACCAACAGCAGCACGGGTTTCGAAATATTGTTAGTTTCAAGCCAATTATTAAAAGAATTAGCTACGTATTCGTAGAACAATCCGCTCTTCATCCAGCCACTATCTGAGACACCGATAAACCATGACGACGGTGCACTGTCTGTAATGTCTTTTGGTGGTTTTCGGACATACGGAAATATCACCATAGGCGGCAAAGACTCGCCGCTTGCAGAAATCACTAGGAGTACTGTGATTGTCTCCTTTTCATTTCCTTTTTTCAACTCGTAAATATTTTTCCAACCTTTGGGGCCTAGAACTTTGCCTGATTTTGGACAAATACTGAAGCTTGTTTCATCACCGTTGAAAATTCTTCGCGGGTCTTCTAAAACATCCTGCATTCCAATATCGATTAAGTAAGTTTCCAGATCACGAAACCATTTCCTTAAGTATTCTTCGGTGACAATAGCTCTAGCTGTACCAATAGCTCTTTCACTTAGGCTCGGATGACGCTTTATGAAACCGTTGTACCATTTAACACCTGGTCTTCCGTTTTTAAATGCGTTCGGTCTACCGTCATCTCTAATAATTTTTTCGACGGTATTAATGAGATCGGTGCGCTTTCGTGGGAAACCACATTTCGCAAGGTTTATGAGCCAATCTACTAGAGCTTGCTCTTCAATTTCATTCAGGACTGTGTGTCTCCCTATAGAAGATGTTTCTTCATCTACCCTTCCATGTAATCGGTCCTGAAGAGTAGTTCTGGGTATTCCATAAAATCGGGAAGCAGATCTAACGCTCATGACATCATTCCTAACCGAATTTATAGCGTCTTTGATCCGTGATCTATTGTATTTCAGACGTGTATGTTTATCATTTGTTTCTTTGGATTGTTTACCCATTGTGTCAAATCTGTACAACAAAATATAAAATTAGTCTTACGAGTAGTAGAGAATATATTTCCGCCGTAAAAAAGCTCATGCATTCATGAAGTTAAGGGACTTAGAAAAATATGATTCTAATATTGAATAAAAATCGCGCCTAGAGGTATTTTATGTCGGCTACATTGAGTGGACCAGTTTTGTAAGACGACTACAAAGTCACGGTGTATAATTATGTCTCCACGATACTTCACGAGAATGAACCACAGAGACACTAGCCCGTTATACAATACAACCTATCAAGGAAAAGAAAATACACAACAAAATTAAAAAAAAAGGTATATAGTAAAATGACAAACGGAGCCGCCTCTGCCGGCCGGTTTTAGGATTCGTTGTAAAAAAAATATTGCCTAATATCGGCCGGGGCGGCCGGTATTTGGATTTGTACTAATAAACAGAAACCTAACTCCGGCCTCCTAAAATTACCATAAAGCATGATTTCTTTGTTAAAATAAGTATCTAAGGCGATTCTTTCGAAAACAAGCAATACTCATAACTTTTAATGAATATAATACGTTAAAATCGCTTACCCCAAAATGTCGTCCACCGTTGGTCCGAGATCAAAAGGCCGGCGATAAGCACACGCTCGCACGCCTCCGCGTTCTACGACCTACTGAGTATCCTATAGCACAAAGAGCGCCGCCATGTTGGTATTGTCTATTGTGTATGACATAAGGTCTATTTTAGTGCAATATTATCCTAACATTAAGACACGGTTTTTAATTTACTCCACGATTTCTTCGGCACGGCCGATATTAGGAGAGGGCCGGTGTTAGGGCACTTTACCCTACAGTACTTACGCGAAACTGTAAAGAAAAAAAAAACCACAACCCCAATCAATCATTTATTTAATAGAATTAAGGGTTTAAATGATTTAGTTAAATCAAAAATATTATATGATTATTAAAGAATCAATTGTATCAACATTAAGTATGTAAAGTTATCAAAACTAATAGTCAACATTATTTCTTCTTTATAAAGGGTGTAAAACACCTCTTAACGAATACGAAAGGCACTTGTTCTCCTCGTCATTCTGATCATTTTTTTGTTCTACACTATACCTGGGAACCTCCTAGTTACGGAGATATAGGGGGTCAAAGTTGCAAGATTTTTACAAGTTTTTTTTTAAATAACACTTTTTATCGCATGATTTTTACTTTAAATATCTCTACGACCTCCGTACTATTCAATCCATCCATCCGCACAATGTTTTGAGTGCGTTACATTGAGTAATACCACAAAACATGATTTAAAACCTCAAAAAAAAAAGTTGTTTCCCAGCAATATTTATTGCGGAAAGTTACTTAGTTTGATATACAGAATGCTTGGTTAACAGCTTTGTGATGAGGTGAAATACACCCTGTATACTAACTGAGCTTATAAACTGTGAGAGCAGTTGCTATTGCAGTTTATAAGCTGTGTAGCTGTGTAGCTAAGCTGCATAGTTATGCAGGATCATCTTAAAACATCAAATAAAAAAATAAAATAAACTTTTAGTAACTAAATATGAGCTGATGCCATTATCATTTAGGAACAAATTAAAAAGTCTTCAAATTATAACTTTTAACTCAAAAATATTTCTAGCTTTTTCTAAAAAGTCTTCTCTTCTATAATAATTATTGTTACAATAAACAAATTAACTATTGCTAATGAGATCTATTGAAGATATTTATAATTTTTCGCAACAAAAACAAACTTGACTAATATTACTATTTCTTTTTAAACGGCAAATTATCATAAAATGCGTGACAATCACGGGGTATGACACTTTTCAGTTGTTGCAAGTGTTCATACTTGGTTTCCTGAATAGGTAGTTTCGACGAATAAAGTGAAGGAATGCTGAATAAAGGTGAAGAAATATTCTTAGGCCTCCGAGGTAGGGGGCTGAAATCTGCTTCCAAATGATTTTTATATTCAATTGTCCCATTAGGGTTGTACTTAAGAACGCGAAGATCAACACAGCCATCACCAACCCCTCGTCCAGGTCTTATCGAGTCGTATATTTGGTATTTTTTTGCGCTGTAATCTTTGAAGAACGTGTAGTCTGGTTGGATAACAGTGTATGGAAATGGTCTTCTCCTAGCTTCTTTTGTAATGGATGCATACTGTGAGGGCAAAAAAATCTCGACATTTTTTAATTTTCTTTCAATAACAGAATGTACTGAGTCCACCTCCATCTGCGTGTGGCCTTTTTCTAAATATTTTTGGGTTATAGTCACGTTCTTCTTCATTGCCAATAGGAGGAGTGTATTTGATAGTACACTATTTCTATTTTGCGCTGTGCATCCATCACTCCAAATGATAGTATCTTTTGGATCTCTTTCTAACAATTTCGTAATATAACCAGCATAAAAAGATGCATACGATCACAAGCTGTCTCGTCAAACCAATAACAATCGACATGGTCTGTTCCAAGGTTGTAAACCGTAAAATTATGTACTGCTAACTTCGTTTTAAAATACAGCGCACTAGCGTTCAAAGAAGGGCACAACTTCACCGCCTGCAAGTCCGCAGTTATAGCGTGGATTATTTTTAATTTTGCCTTCTCTTTATCTCTTCTCTTCTCGCGCTATTTTTTTGGCTTCGACATGCTGTTGGTAGGCTCCTTATTTTACATTACCAGCCTTATATGAGGTACAGAAATCACATGCGTCTTTCTTTGGTTGGTATAAGCCCTATGTTTTCCTCTTCAAAGACGTCATTAAAGAGCTTTTGTGATGCGGCCGGCACGGAGTTTGATGCTGTACAATATTCTACGTACATTCTGTAGAGCGCAGATTTCGATTGAATGATAGGTTCTAGATATTGTTTTGTACTAGATTGGCGACAGTAATGTGATGGTAACTTAGGTAAATTATTCAGGTAACTTTTTACGGAATGTCTTTTAGTCTCAGTATTAAGCAAAATATTTGAAATTTCGTTATTAGGCCGTCTTTGATTTCTATCTCCTAGCCAATAACGGACAGTCCATTCCTTGATGCCAAGTGTAGAAAGAAATGTTTTGAGACAAACTCTTTTTTTTTGTGCCATTCACGTGCAGGTGATACTCCTTACTATGAAGACGCCGAGAGATATTTTCCGATATTTTCCTCTGAGTTGTCTTTATGTCCGTCATAGCACATACAAATACCTTCTTCTCTTTCCAAGATCTAGACCAAAAAGTTTCAAATCGATGGCTTAATCTGCAAATCGGCCAACTCCGTTTTATGCAATTTTAGAGGAAGGCAAAAAAACTGAATAAAAAATTAAATATTTACAATATCCATATTCCAAAATACTATTTGGTGCTTTTTTATTTTGCATACGGGATTAACTGAACGTTATGAAAAAATATATTGATCACATACCTTTAAAATTGATTTTTGGAGTTGGCCTATTTGTAAATTAAAAAATGATAAAAATACGGGAGTTGTCCACTTTTCTGTGACTCCTATATTTAGATTTATTTAGATTTTTTATATTAGTATTGGGTAATAAGAGAAAAAAAAACTATGTTTTTATCACTTAATATGTTTTATTACGTCTTATATTGTTATAAGTCTTCATTCATGTGGTATGTTGTCGTAGAAGTCCCTGTAGTCCACCGGTAGAGTAGATTTTAATTCTTGGAGGTCTTTGTACTTACGTTTTTTAATTTGTAGCCGATTTTTATGAAGATTCGGCAAGCTTTCAACCGCCGTGGGTGTGATATTTCGATCGCATCGTTGTGGTAGTAACTGCCACTCGTCTTTAAATCTTAGCTTAAAGTATATGCTCCCTTTTTTATATTGCAGCGCACGAAAGTCTGTGACCTGAACACAAACAATAATACAGGGTGTAAGGGACAGCCCTCCGCAAACTGATAGGGTGATTTCAGTACATCGTACTAAGTTGACCGGTACTTGAAATTATTTCAGGAAATTTATGGGAATCCAATAAAACTGATTTGTTTAATTACTTCGAACGCAATGTATCGCTACCTCTGTAAAACGCACGCAGCGAACGGCAGCGCAGCGAGCTTTCGAAAGGACGGCCGCGCTCGCGCCACGTGTTATTACGTCACTTTGAAACGAGCGAGAGCGAACAATAAATTATTATTTAGCAGATAGCCGCGTTACGTACAAAAAAAGTAAAAGAAAAACCCTACCTTAAAATCGCTCCGGTCGTATTAGACAAGGCTCGAAGTGACCTCCACCGAGGCGTTCACAAAGATTGGCACGGCGCAGGGTCTCAGCATGTAAACGGGTCATCAAGGTGGGATCCTCGTTGCAGCTGTAGCGCAGCTGGTGAAACGTGTTCGTGATGCGGTCTCGCATTTCCTCCTCACTCGCACATACACTGATAAACACCTTTTCTTTTATGTATCCCCACAAAGAGGAGTCTAAAGGCGTTAGGTCTGGCGATCGTGCTGGCCACGGTTGCGGTCCAAACCTACCAAGCCAGCGACGCGGAAAGGTGGCGTTTAGATGGGAACGCACTGGTAGCGTTATGTGCGGAGGGGCTCCATCATGCTGGAACCAGATCATCGGCAAGTGCGCGAGTGGTGGATCACCCAGGGCTTCCCATTCCATCTCCAGCTCGTCACGGAGGATCTGTAGTTCTCTTTCGAGGTCAGTACGAAGAAAGTCGAGATAGCGCAGTCCGTCCATGCGCGCGGGAAGAAACACCGGCCCCAGAATTTTATTGCCATAAATTCCTGCCTAGACATTTACTGACCAACGCGTTTGATGTCCGGACTCCTGGATTTCGAAAGAGTTACTTTGCGACCAGTAATGTGCATTTCGGCGATTCCACATACCGTTACGAGTAAAAGTCGACTCATCAGTCCATATCACATGTGATATAAAATTGGAGTTTCGATGTTGTTCAGTCCGCAACCACCGACAGAACTCAACGCGATGTCCGCGATCACGTGGCAATAGGGCTTGGACCTTGTGTATGACATAAGGACGTTGCTGATCCCTTCGCAACGTTCTGTGCACGGACCAGTGTGAGACGCGGGCTCCATTATGCCGCCGTAATAATCGAGCTGCAGTGCGTGTGCCCAAGCGTGGATTTCGACGAACCAGTTCTAAAATCCTTTCTTGAGTTTGACCGCGAATTGGTCTTCCGGCGCCTTCTTGACTGGGAACAATGGGCTGGTTATCTAGCAATCGTTGATAGGCATCGGTAATTATCCGAGAGTCTGATGGATGCCGACGGTCAGGATACCTATCAACGTAAATTCTGAGCGCTTCCCTTGAATTTCCCCGAGCTTCTCCGTAACACATTATCATTTCCCCATACTCACGCGCACTAAAAGTATTAATTTTTAACAAAATCAATAAACACCAAAACTAACAAAAAACATAACAATCCGACAGCGCGAGCGATCCGCACCGACAAAAGTTCGCGGTACACGCGCGGTGCATTCGCGACAGGACACAACAGCGACTGCATGCATGCGACACTGCCACACAAACATAAAACTGATGTTACCAATTACACGAAAATTTTTGCACGAAATTTCTTGCAATAAATAAATAATAATGATGCTTGAATGAACTAAAGTTATCATTCTGTTATTTTTTGTAGATAAATGAAACGATTAATTCGTCACTTTAATTCAAATTTTACTAACTTCTAAATAACAAAAAGGAATTAATAAATTTCGATCAAATAAAATAATAGTAGTAGTTTATCTACTTTTTTTTTAGTTATCTGCTTCTCATCTTTTCTCTTTATCGCCGCATTTTGAGCACAGGTTGTCAAATTCGGTACAATTTTCATAAACTTAAAATGAGCGAATGACACACTGTATCCAGTCCTTAATAAGAGTAAGTTGGATAGTGTAATAATTTTCCTCACGCCCAGCACAGTTGTCTTGTTTATTTTTCGTATCAATATCTGAATCCCAGAGTATTGGTCTTATTGCCACGCGTCCGCGATGTCTTCGCTGAGCAGCCGCGGCGTGTTAGCGACGAATTTGCTCCACGCCCACTCCGCCCCCGCAACCGCTCGCAAAGCGCTAGAGAAATAACGCCCTTAGTTCCAAAAATAATTGAACTGACCATCTCTCCCATACAGCCATCTCCCCCGGACTTACCGTAATGTTAAACTATGCATACACAAACAATCGCAGCAATCGCGAGACATGTCCTGTCGTTTTTGAAGATTTCTATCGTCTATGGTTAGTCCATAACCTCCTGACCCTATGATCATGAGACTAATAATGCCTCAAGTCAAGCAGCCATACATACAAGAGAGATATTCGCGAATTATATTAATGAACATTGAAGGTTTCGTAACTTAGCGGAAGTGGCAGGCCAGAAGAACAGCCAGCCACCTAACGAAATGATTGCAAGAGTAAATTACTAAACTTAATAATAATGTAAATAAAACTTACCTGTGGATTCTACTGCTTCGGCAACATTCTTCCAACTTCTTTGTACTAATAAACGATTCCTATAATGTTTATGTTTTTTGTCCCACAACAATCTTTGCTCACGCACTGCGGCGATCAACGCTTCTGAATCAACCATTACATATATTAATTTTCTTCTTAGGGCGAAAAATGTTATAGTTCGTGTTGTCGCATCTGGTCGCCCTCAAAACAAGTGCGCGTTACGTCGCGTCTCGCCGCAGACTGTCATATTAAGGCCGCATGTAGGGTATGCCGTTGAGTTGATCGCGTTCGTCACGTTCGCAGCGTCGCGTCGCGTCGCGTTCGTCGCTCACGCAGGACACCGGGTCTAATGCCAGTCTCATTTCTTGCCTCCAGTACATATGAATTCGTGGATAAGTTATGCACCCCATTATAAATTGCACACCAATGAACTTCTTCATTTCTACAGGATTGGTATGAAGAACCCTTCCAGTTTGCCTCAAGTAGTAATTATTTGTGCAGTAAGCAGTCTTCTCATAAAATGCATCGTTAAAATAGTCCTCGAAGTATTCGAGAGGCGTTCTAATGGTTTGTTGTTCGCATGGCGGAAAATTATGTTCTTTTTGGTCACATGGAATAGATTTCCATAGCCTTCGCCTAGACGGATCCCTGTTGCGTTGAGCTGCCACGGACTGAGCACGACCGCTAGGTAGCGGAGTACCAGATAAATCAGCCAGCTGATTATTTCTACTCATGCGGTCCCTCGTGCGGTACCTAGAAGTACCATGAGATGTGCTTGATGCGCTTGATGAACGATCAGGTAGATGATGCCGGCGACTTACAGAACGACCACGTTGAGAGACACCACGATGTCATTGCAAAGATCCTCGACCTCTCTGTGAATACCCACGACCACGTTGAGATCCAGCGCAGACTGTATTCGGACTAGGACATATTATTTCTGGTACCTGAATGTTAGTGGCTTCTTCTTCTTGCTCGCTGTTAGAAATTTCGTCGTCTGAATACGACTGACCCGCCACCCGATCTGGTACAGACTCAATGCCTTCCTCTTCATGACATGGTCATAAATCATGGTCATCTCTTAGCTGCCATGGATAATTTGAATTGTTTTATTTTATAAATTATTGATTTATTTCTTTTTTTTACTCTGGACGCTCTTATTGTGCACGTCTTTCTACATCGTTCTCACATATATGTATAATCTCAACAAGAAAGATGTAACCAAGATTTTGTAACAACATTTTTGATTGAAAAGAGTGTCCATGGAGTTTCTTGCCCGTTCTTCTCCATAGAGATCTACGCTAGGGAATGGGCAACTACAGTACATTCTCAAGTTATTATGCCTTGTGTCTGTGACTGTAGCCTTTTTTTTTTCGTTTTATCGACATTCAAAAGTGCCGTAATGGTCTAGTTGAAATAAATGATTTGAGTTTGAGTTTGAGTTTGAGTTTGACATTCCTCATCTTCGATACCCTCTATCTCAGACTCTAGGGAAAGAGTACTGCTTGTACCTTTTTTAACAAGGAAAAGGAATTTAATAACATCATCTGCAGTATGTGTATGCCGATTTTTTTGTACCACCTCATTGCTTTATGCTCACTAGGGTAGTAGGCCAACATTTGGTCGTGTCGGTCCACACCTTTAATAAATTTGTTATATTCAACAACCATTGTTGGTTTGTTGACCACACGACCACGCCTGTTTTCCACTGGCACCAATTGGGATGTGTGCTCAGTGGAAATAGTGAGCACATCCCTTTTGTCTTTCCATTTACCGACAAACACACCTTTTCCGTTAAATCTATAAATATTCCCTCCTTTTAAAAGCTTTTTAATAATTACAGCTTTAGTGTTGTTTTTTCTTTTAGGAAGCAAAGTTCCTGTACAGTACGTTTTTTTTTTATAATAACGTTTCTGCTAATTGGACACTACACTTAAAATACTTATCCGTGATTTTCCTTCAGTATTTCCGCGATCATGATGCTTGCAACAGCGTCGAAATATCGGGTGCTCGAAAAACATAAGGAAAATCACGGATATAATCCCGTAAGTACTTAAAGTGTAGTGAACAACCGTGAAAGTCTAAAACAGTGCATTAATTGGACACTGTTGTAGAAATTGTCCATGTAGACAGAATGGCCGCTATTCAAATAATCTTTTAGTAGGAGCATGACAACTTCGTTGACGTGGCCTACACCACCCACGTCAACATCTGCGGATCCGCGGTACATGTGTATTTTGTGTACTAATCCCTTAGGATCCGCCAAAACATATAACTTGATGCCATATTTGTGCCTTTTATTCTTAATGTATTGTCGCATGATGCAACGCCCCCTAAACCCAACCATCGACTCGTCAATACTTAAGTCCTTGTCGGGATATATTAATTTTATCATTGATTCATTAAAATAATTTAGCAAATATTCAACTTTTGAGTATCTTATTACGGATTCATAAGTATTATTAAAAAAGAGGCATCTTAAAATTAACAAAAATCTATCCCTTGACATATACTTTGTTTACATGAAATTTCACGTACGGACTTTTTTTCCAGTAGTCCGAAATCTTACTCAGCCTAGCGGTTACAATGAAAAATAAAATCCCTAAAAATGTCTACAATTCAGCCACATTGGTAGATTTCCACTTTGTAATGCGGCTGTTGGGTTTAAGTGGCCTTGATAGCAAAATTTGGGCATGCATATTCTTCATTTCCGCTAGTCTGGAAATGAAAGTTTCTTTAAACATTGCCTTGAAATAATCGATGGGTCCTTTATTTGAAGCATCCGCGATCATAATTTCAGGTGTCCCGGTAAAAGGATAATAATGAATTACTCCAGTTTCTTCAGTCCACTCTCCATCCGGAAACAGGTCGTTGATGACCACTGAAGAGCTATAAAGAAGAAATGATATCTACTTAAAAACCGTTCAAGGCTTGAAACTAACATTATAATATGAATACGGTTATAAAATTAGATATTCAATTCTTGGAGTACATACCTGTATGACGCGTTGGACGACGCTTGGGTGACGCTTTCGCTGTCAGAACCGTCGGACTCAACATCTTCGGAAGCAGAATCTCCGAAAATGTTTTGCATGTCGCGTTCTACTTCAGCAGGTGTACGTGCCATCTAAAAGCAATATTTTGTCGTATATTTTGTGCCGCATAATCCATACGATGGGTAGCCAAGTAAAATAACAGCTGGAGAGTTGACTGAACCATAGAAAATGAAATAAAGGCTGATCAAGAAGAAGATGTAGAAACGTTTAAACATGTGGCAGTTCACTGTCAAGACTTAGGTCTCGGGTTCGAACCCAAGACTGATTTTTCGTGCTGCGAAGAATTGGTGCGTGACCGTCAAAATGAAGGCATCAAGTTCCAAATGTCTCTCATATGCAAATAAAATATTATACCATTTAATCTACTTTTTCCTACCTTTTGCAATAATTTTAGCCCTGGAGTTTACTTAAATCACCCGTGTTAATTCATCCACGTGTATTTAGTATACTAATAGTAAACTTTATTCGCCTAATTCACCTGGGTGCACTAAGTATACTGAAAGTAAACTTTATTCACTGATTTCATTGCAGACCCGTCTAACCCCTGGCCGGTATTTTTTTTAAGTTAAACGATACAACCAGGTAATATTCGGATAAGAACAATTTTATTTAATCATTTAAACCTTTAGGGGCGGCACAGGCACCGGGCCGTAGGCCGCTGAAGGATCCCGGCGCAGGTACGGCACTTCGGGGAACAGCAACCGAACCAATGCATCGCCTATTTGGCTGTGCTGGTGGCGGTCCTTCTTGCCCTTCTGCAACATCTGGAAGCTCGTAACAATAAAATATGTAATAAAATTGTATCCCCAACTTTCTTGTAACTTTTTCAAGTCATAAAAGTCATGATAAGATAAGTACGCTCATTAACTATAAAACCTTTCCCTGATTTTCGTGCATTTTTAATTATTGAAATATATTGGTGTGGTGAATATATAGGTATCTTAAATTCTTTTTTACCTCTTTCTCTATAAGGCTATGTATGTTATCGGCCTCATTTTGGGTATGCCCTTTGATTAAAAATTTGTGTGTGATGGAATTAATATTGAAATGTGTAACTTCGTAAAGATAGAGTGTAACGATAAAAGTCAATGGGCAAATAGTATGGGAGAAAAACCCACGCCGGACAGAAATGCAATAGTGAAGATATGTAGATAAAATGTATCTAGTTATCATGGTAAGGGTCGCTTTCTTGTGGGATGCGGGACAAAGAGAAAAAAAAATCTTTTACATATTTCAAATCATTTATTCGGTGTGATCAATATCTACTGTTATATCATCTAAAAATACCGCAGGGGCTTCAATTTGTTGTTGGTGCCTAGCCCAGGATAAAAAATAAACTATACTGGCTATATGCGCGCAGCTCCCGACGGAGCGGCGGCCGTGTATACACGAGCAGTAGTAGTCTTCAACACTTTGTCTTCCTTGTGTCGCTGGGTTAATTAAAATATATGTGTAATATTGTCGCGCTCTGACATGTCGCGACTGAATTCGTCCCTTTATCAATATTTTATTATTTATTTTTTCTTGATGACGATAGAGTTCTATCGTGTAGACACCATTACTGCCGTCCGATAACTATAATGCCGCTAACCCCAAAAACCAAAATTCGAGAAAAGCGCGGGAGAAGTTAAAATCACTGCTGTTCAAAAACCATTTTACCGATTTTAAATGTTAAAATATCATAAAATAGGAAATTTTAAGGGCTATAAGACGGTTTTAAATTAAAACCAAAAAAATTAGCTTATTTTGAGATAATGCTATAAAACTGATTGCAGTTAGTATTCATTGCATAAATTGATAACAAAAGCCACAGCTATAACGCCATTAGGACAACCCTAGCGGCATTCTAGTGATTGGTTTTGCATAAATTTTAGGAACTTGTAAAGCACTAGAAATATTGTTTTTGTTCCCAATCTATATTGCCGTTAAACTTTTTCAGAATTTTATTGCTAAGTTTTTTATTTTTAGCTAATCGTATAATGCAAAACTAAAATGCGGTTAACGTAATTTAACTGCAATTTAGTCTAAGAAAATACGTAAAACTTTCATACGTTTAAATTTCTATTTATTTTATCAGCAGTTACTACACTTTAATGCAGCTAAACACTAAACCATCTATCTTATCGGCAATTTAGCGATGTATATTAGTGATGTAACGAATATTCGCATTCGCATTCGCATTCGCCAATATTCGCATATTTTTCGATATTCGCATTCGCATTCCTATTCGCAAAAAACGATGCGAATATTTAGCGAATGTATTTAACAAACAAAAAGGAAATTATTATATGGTTGCATATGAAATGATAACACAACTGATAAGATTTATATATTTTTATTTAACCATACTTGAATTAAAAAAAAATATTATGGAACAGTCTTGGTAAGCAACTAAATTAGAAACACTTTCTCTTTTGTTCTTGTTAGTCTAATTAAAATATTAACAAAATCACAACTTAACTCCACCACAGAAAAAATAATGAATGTCCATGCCTTACATATATTTTGAAAAAAATCTAATTCTAAATTCAAGTATCTTTTGTGAAAACAGAACTTCAGAGATCCAATCAAATCTAAGTATAATATTAATTTATAACCTTTTTGGCTTTAATTATATATTTTTCCATCCCACTATATATTTTCTAAGAATTAAATATGATAATGAAATATAAACTTAAAAAATCAAATAATGAATACTTGACTATTTGTAAATAAGCTTTTTACAAAAACAAAAAATATTTATTTCTATTTAAAACAAAAGTAAAGTTCTAATATTCATAATGTTAACATTTGGTTTCAATTGCACATTTTTTCACTAATTTTCTTTTTCTATGAATTAAAAATAATCAAATATAAACTACACAATTATAGTTTTGCTAATAACAAGTTGACACAGTTGACTATTAAAATAATTAAACTCGCTGTAACTTTAAATTCTTAGTAATTAAATTGAAGTAAAGGAATGTTAAATTTTAAAAATAAAAGTTTTGAAGCTCTTTCTCCGTGCAGCCTGTTTCGGTGAGGTGTGTAGAGAAGTCCAGCTCCACTGAAAACTCTTTCACTGGGGACACTTGTGGGTGGAGTTACCAAATATTCTCTGGCTACAGGAGAAAGAATACCATATTTATTGCTATTAACTTTCCACCAAAGAAGTGGGTCTTCTTCATTTTCAATACGTTTATCCAATACATAATCATTAATATTTTTTTTAATTAAAACTTCTACAGGATTTGGAATTTCATTTTCTAATTCTTCCTCGCTTTCACTTGAGTCCATCATCATTTTCATAGTTTCTTTTAGTGATACAGATTTTTCTGAAAGACTGGCACTGGAGCCAAAGTTTTCCTTAACCTGATTAGTCGTTTTAGGACGCTTTGAATTTGAACATGAAGGAAAGCTGAAGTCCTCATTTCCAATTAAATCCAAAATATTTTTCACGACCTGATCTTTGGTTGAAGGATTTTTGAAAAATTTCGATTTGTACCTAGGATCAATAAAAGTTGCTGTAGCAAATAATTTGTCGTTTTCCAAGTGAGAAAATCTGTGATTCATTTCTTGTTTTAAAACGAGTATAGTTTTTCTAATGCATTCTTCAGATGCCTCATATTCATCAATCACCTTTTCCAGGGTGGCCAATAACGGAATCACAGACGATATGGAAACATTGGCTGCACTTAGTTCTCGTGTTATTTCTTCAAAAGGTTTAAGCAATGTAATTAATTTTTCCACAACTATCCATTCATCTGAACTTAGTTGTGAAATTTTGTTGTTAGTGGAAGCATAAAGGCACAGTGAATCTTTGTTTTTTAAAATTCGTTCTAACATGTAAAAGTTGCTATTCCATCTCGTAACACACTCTTGGATTATCTTGAGCTTTGGTTGATTAAGTTTTTCTTGTAGATTAGCAAGTTCATCTTGAGCTACATTAGAGTGGTGAAAATGTGTTGCTATCTTTTTACATTTGTTAATGACTGCAATGATAGATTCTTGTGACTTAAGCCCTTCCTTAACAACAAGTTGAATTTGGTGCGATAAACAATCAATGTTTTTAATATTTAATAAAGAAATACCTTTTTTCATGTTAGTGCCACCGTCCCTAACAATACATAATACCTTTTCTTTGGGAATTCCCCATGATGACAACATAGTTTCTAGCTTTACGGCTATATTTTCTCCTGTATGTCGCCCATCATTAAATACTTCAGATTTCAAAACAATCATTTTTCTTTCAAAACTTTTGGTAATTCCGTGACAAGTGAAACTTATCAGCGATACCCCAGAGCAAGAATCAGACCAGATATCAGTTGTAAACGCTAGTTTTTCAAATGATTTGATTAATTCCAGAATTTTATCTTTTACCTTGCCATATAATTTTTCGCAAATAAACGGAGTAAAATATTGCCGAGATTTTAAATTATACGAGGGGCACACTTGGTTAATCAATCTCACAAATCCAAGGCATTCCACAAAACTAAATGGTAAGTCCTCCAGTGCAATCATTTCGCCAATTAAATTATCTAGCTCCAAAGACTTGGTGTTGTTGTTATCCCATTTTTTATTTTTTTCGATGCAATCACCTAAAGATATTTGCTTAAGGTCGGTTTTGGTACATTGTCGCGAAGAGGACGCCAAAGAATTTATTTTAGCAGCACCTCGCTTTTCATGCTCTCTTCTTTTCAATTCGTCATATTCATTTTTGTGTTTAGTTTCTAGGTGATTTCGCATAGCACTAGTGGTCCTGCCTTTGCGCGAGTACTTTTTATCACACAACTTGCAATTTACATTTTCAGCATCATATATTGTGAAATAAGTCCAAACTTCGCTAACACGTGCTTTACTCATGTTTTTATACCACTTTGTCACTTGAATATCAGTTAAATTTGGGAAATGCAATAACACCAAACTAACCTCAAATCAAAACAATACTTTTCGAATGAACTTTCTGTGACTAACTTCGTTCATTCAACCTGTATCGGCTCGGCTATGTTCAATTTAAACATGGCCGACACGAAATGTCAAACATTTTGCGCGCGCTTTATTTGAAATTTAACATTCGCATTCGCATTCGCATTCGCGAATATTGAAGATGAATATTCGCATTCGCATTCGCATTCGCGAATGTGAAAAATCCAACATTCGTTACATCACTAATGTATATGTTACATCATGATTGAAAAAATACAACAAAATGCATCTAAAGTGAAAATTTTACTAAAGGTATTTAGTTAATTTCAGGTTGATTACTGATTATTTATATGAAATAATAAATAACAGGTCATAATTTTAAATGAGTATTTAATCATTTTTTTTTTTTACTTAAAAAATAGTTATCTATATAAATAAAAATGAATTGTTGTTCGTTAGTCTGATTAAAACTCGAGAACGGCTGGGCCGATTGAGCTGATTTTGGTTTTAAAATGTTTGTCGTAGTCCAGGGAAGGTTTAAACGGTGAGAAGTAGACAGGTAGGTAGGTAGGTAGTAGGTAGGTAGGAAAAAATGCATTGCAACGCATGCAGGGTACAGCTAGTTATAAATGAAATCTTTTTGGAAAAATTATTACACTCACAAAATATAGTTTAACTCTGGACAAGTATTTAGTAAGTCCATGGTTTAACATAACGATCAAATATCTCGGTCCTTTAAAACGACAAAGTCAAAGTGTGAACTTAAAAGAAAGAAAGACATGTCGAATAAATGTTTAGAAAAACTTTTAAACTTTACAATAATACAAATGAAAATAAAATACAAGCTATCACTTGTAACGTAACAAAAATATAAACTTTCTATAATAATAAATTGTAAGGACACTTCACAAATAAGACTATTCCAAACTTTAAAACATGAATAATTATAAACTCTATTACTCCCAAACTCTTAATTAATTCTAATTTGTACCTTCTTAAAAATCAGTCACAATAAGTGTTCTCAAATGAAAAACTTTTATACTTAACTAATAAACGTCTCTGTAATAGGAACATTTTTAATCAACAAATAGGTAACAAATAAACTTACACTACTTTTCCAACTATTAAGTAATATAATATTGTAAACGATCCGCTATAAAAACGAGATAACCATAATCAGTCTCTACGAGAACTTCTTTTAATTTAAATGTAATCAGTCTCAGTCTCTGCGAGATCTTTTTTTAATGGGTTTCTTTGCATTTTCATCAACAGCTATTATTGGTAAGTTTTTCCAAAAAAGCTGTTTATGGGTTGGGACTATATTTGTTAATTTTTTTATCAAATCAGCTTTTCGTGCGGATTGTATACCCTTTGGTTCCGTGCGAAATACCAGTTCCATAATATCAGGCGTTTTCAAATATTTTTCATTTAAAAACCGCAACACAGTAAAATTATCATCGTTAAAATCATTTTTATACTTGATATCGTAACTTTCTCGTACAAAACGTACCTGAACCATATTATTCAAATATGCTCGTGGGTTTGCGTTTTGAATTCTTCTGTCCGAAATAAAGTTTGGCACATCCAAAAAATCTTCTACTGCCATAGATTTCACAACGACTTGCGACTTATTAATTGATGCCACTGTATCTACAAAATCTGTGAAATCATACAATTTGTTTTTGTTTTTCATTGCCAGCTCTACTTGATGGTGCACTTGGTCACAAGACATAAATGTGTGACCTGGTTCAAAATAATAAAGTGTTATTTCTTTTGTAGCAATTGTTTCGCTGTTAATTAAATGAACGAGAAATTCATATAGGAGCCAGTTCTTATTCTGTGCGCTGCAGTTATCCAACCTTACATGTAAACTAGTGACATCTCTATTATGAAGAAGGAATTGGTAGAAAGTAGATATTATGTCATTTTGTTTTCGTCCTGCAATGCCATCATGCCAAAGAACGGTGAGCGGCTTTGATTTTGTTGTAATTTTGCCAAGTGGAGAAAACGTTTCGTTGTATACTACTAAACGTTGACAAAAGATTATACTTTTGAATGCTTCAAGCCTAGGCAACATGATGACTTTTTCTAGATCTGCGCTAAAATATTTTGTAGAAGTATCTTCTGTTGCGTCTCTATGTTCACTGTACAATTTTCTAGCCTTTTTATATTTTTCATGATGTTTAGCCCATTCCGCACAATCATCACAATCTGCAACCATCTGGCTGGTGGCATCATGAGAAGTTTCATTTTGATGCAAGTGGTAATGCTCACATGTTTCACATTCCTCATTACCAAGCCGTGTAAAACGTATATTCATTTCCTTTATATTCTTTCTATAATATTCATATGAAACCTTTTTATCCGGATACTTTTCACAAAAATGTTTGTGCATCTCAGTAATAGTTAGATCACTTGGCAAGTATCGCCGTAAAGGAGCATGTTCACGGCGGTAATGGTGTTCTAATGGTTTAAAAGATTCAACATGTTCAATCACTAATGATCGATCGAATTGAGGTGTTTTCTGGTGCTTCCCGCGCTTATCTACAGATAAATTATCGAAATCGTTGTATAATATTCTGTCGTTTGTTTTCTCATATCCTAAAGTAGTTATAAAAAATATCTTGCATACTTCTATTCTAGTAGAATCACTTTTTTTAAGAGCGAAAGTTCGTTTTGGATTTCTTTTAGGCTCTTGTGTATATTTTCGCTTTGGTATTGCTAATGAAGTGTGCGCTCTGACAAATGAGTGTCGCTCTTGCCACGACATGTTCCAGTAGGTTGTATTTATTTGTTCTCGTTCTTCGTGGCTGAAAAGAGAAGTACATCTTTTCCTACATTTTTGGTTACATGCATTTTTAACGCCATAACGTTCTAATATCTTTTTATTTTTTGCGTCCATTTTCCGCTGAAGTCGTGTAGTTGCATATTTTTTCCGTTTTTTAGGGGGTTCTAATATCTCAGGTTCCAAACATTGCGTGGTATCCAAATCATTCGTAGTTAAAGTTTGAGAAACGCCAAAATCAGTTGGTTCCAAACATTGCGTGGTATCCAAATCATTCGTAGTTAAAGTTTGAGAAACGCCAAAATCAGTTGTATTTCTTCGCTTGTGCGGTCGTGGCGATAATGGTACATCTTTTGCAGTTTGAAAACAATCAAATGAAATTCTGCGTTTATTTGTGTTTGGTTTGCTGTTCTCTGCAATGCATAAGCTTTTCAAAGCATTCTTTTTATTTTCTTGTTTCTCCATGGTATCTTGTTTAATTGTTCTTAGTTGAGTTATCTTTTCTTGCTTCACTTCTAGGTGACTAATTTTAACATCATTACTTTTCAACAGTTTTTTGTTCTTTTTATTATTAAAGCTAGATCTATGGTTTTTGCAATCGACATAAGTAAAATCATTTTCAAAATGAACGTAACAAAGTAGTCCCAGACATTTCCCACATGAACTATGTATTTCTTGATAACAATTAATATACTCACATAATAACGCTTCAAACTTTTCCGGTGATTTATTTTTATTATTTTTCTTAAGCTGTCGGTTTCATTAATTCTCTTCTTTGTTTGTGATTTCCTGTATTTGTTGAAAAATTGATGATATTACAGTCATTTTCTTTATTATGCTCTTTTTCAGTAGAAAATGGATGATGTTTTATGCAAGAAATAGCTAAAGCTGTTTGACTGTCAAAATGATCTGGACACAATAGACAAAAACATACTTCACAACTGCTAATAGCTGGTTCAATGCAATGTTCATATTCACAATGCTGCGAATAACTTGATACCATAGATTTTTTGTTAGTATCTTCAATATCGTCTACTATTATTGTTTCACTAGATTGTTCACTATAGATATCGGTGTCTGGAATGTAATCGTCATCTTTGCTGTCGTCTGACGTTGTATACGGATCTTGTTCTTGCATTTCAGTATCAATGTATGCGTCAGATAATGAAAGTGTCTCGTCACAGTACAAAAAACCTGCAGACATCTCGTTTTCAATTTCATTCTCTTTTTCTTTTTGTTTCTCGTTCTCCTTCTCACTCGATTTCTGGTTCATTTTCTTACTCTCTTTCTCACTCCTCTTCTCGCTCTCCTTTTCACTATCCATTTCACTATCCTGTATGTTCTCCTTCTCGTTATCTTTCTCACTCTTTTTTTTGGTCTCCTTTACGTTCTCCTTCTCGATCTCTTTCTCATTCTCCTTTATGTTCTCCTTCTCGATCTCCTTTTCACTCTCCTTTATGTTCTCCTTCTCGATCTCCTTTTCACTCACTTTTAAGTTCTCCTCACTATCCTTTACGTTCTCGTTCTCGGTATCCTTCTCACTCTCCTTTACGTTCTCCTTCTCACTGTCCTTTACGTTCTCCTTCTCACTCACCTCCTTAATCTCTTTCTCACTCTCCTTTATGTTCTCCTTCTCGATCTCCTTTTCACTATCCTTTATGTTCTTCTTCTCGATCTCCTTTTCACTCTCTTTTATGTTCTCCTTCTCGATCTCATTCTCACTATCCTTTACGTTCTCGTTTTCGGTATCCTTCTCACTCTCCTTTACGTTCTCCTTCTCACTGTCCTTTACGTTCTCCTTCTCACTCACCTCCTTAATCTCCTTCTCACTCTCCATTTTGTTCTCCTTCTCGCTCTCTTTTTCACTCGAATTTGCGTATTCCTTCTCATTATTCTCAGTTTTCTTCTCCTTCTCCTGATTTTCTTTTTCGCATGTTTCACAGAATCCGACGTTTACTAGTTGTCGATGTCGATGTACTGGTTTTTCTTTCAATTCTACGGTATTATTTACGGGCTTTATATTTTTTTGTTTTTTAATGGATTTTATTTCGTCCAAATAGTTTTCTATGTTATCAAATTTTTTTAATAAGTGTGGAGAGTGCAAGGTGGTTTTGTATTCATTTCTATAGTCAAAAATTGCACCATGTTTTTTGAAGTCGTATGGCCGGGAAAATATAGATTTTATGTCAGTCTTTTTAATATTTGGTGATCTTGTTTTGTGTAATATAATATCCTTTCTTGTATACATGTTCTGAAAAAATAAAAACATTTAACCATTAAACCAACCATAACAAAACAATCGACCTAAGGTGATTGTTATTTTATGTTAAAACAACACAATATCTATATCAACAAAAAATCATATTTTCAACTTACGTAACGTTTTGGTGGCCTGAATTTCCTTACAAAAATTTAGTTACTTCGTTTATACTGATTCAAAATAGGAAACTGTTGTAAAAAACGAGCTTAGATACCCACCTTACAGCATTATATGATTCTTATTTCTTCCTAATTCGCGTAATAAGTTTGTTTTGAGTCATTAAGGTCATCGAACTTGAACGCGCGGCGTTTTCTGCGCATGCAACCCTAGCATTTCTTATCTCACTTACACAAGCATGGTACGCGTTCACCTACACGAGCTTAGATTGTGTGCATAGGAAGTGTAGGAACGCGTTTGTTCGCCAGTGACCGAGGTAGTTTGTTAGGTAGGTAGTTTTTTCGCCAGTGACGTATGACTAAAATCGATGTAAACTGATCTCCAACTGCAGTAGTTGCAGTATTGAGGCGAATACCATTTTAAACCGAACATTCGACATCCCAGAAACGGAACACAACGCGCTCAGCCACCAACACTTACGAATTGAATTGAGATGGCAAATATTTATTTTATTGTCCTAGGTAATTTTAAAAACGTCTTTTAAAAGAAATTTTACTAGCTTAAGATTTAGTTTTTCAAAATAAAATGGGCAGTAAAACTTACGTAGCATGTAGATGTGATTTGGCGCCAAATAACTTCCCGCGTAAGCGCACTTCGGTCACCTCTGCTGATGCGTGACACGTCCGTCTCGTCTAGACTCCTGCGCCAAACTGCGATCGGATTCGCACACTCCGCGACCGTTGAATGAACGAGAGTTTATAACCGCATTTTAGCTAAGTAATGTGGGATAGTCGCGTTTTAGTCTTGACTAAGTGTAAAATTATTTCAGTTTTTATTTTAATTTGCCGTCATAAGCCCTTTAATAATTGCAAAGTAATGATAAAAAAAATCGAAATAAAATGCTAAAATGCCGCTATTGCATTTTAACTACATTATTGCTTAGTGTTTTCACTTAACGGCATTAAAGCTTTGGATTGTTTTATATTAATGAAAAATATAACACAGCTGTAACGAGTTTAAAGTACTTTAACCTCATTATTGTTAGTGAAAACAAAGTAACGGCAATGTAGTCATGCAAATGCTTGCTAAAATTGCTTTTAATCGCGTTTTAGCCATGCATTTACTATTTACTGCATTTTAGCATTGTTTACATTCAAAATTTAGGCATATAACGGCATGTTTCTTTTCATTATCTCGAAAACTATTATAGATAGAAAAATACGGGTAAAATCAGTCGATAGAACTTTTTTTTCTGATTCAGAATATATTAAAAAGTCGAAATTGACAAAGTGTGGGTTAGCGGCATTATAGCTATCGGACGGCAGATTAGGTCTTATGTGTTCATGGCAGTACGACCTAGCAAGTCTTAAATGATAGCTGCCCAATGTAAACCGTATAAGTTCTTCAAATGTTAACTGTGGGAAGTCTCTAAAATCTGGATTGTTTCCATCTAATGGCATGAAAGCAACTCTTTGTCTATTAATTTGTTTTCAATTACGTGTTGCGCCAGTTCGTTCTCTCTATTCATTCTACCATTTATAATGTTAATAAACTGGTCGACATATACACTATCTTCATAAGGACGCCTGGTAGCATTGATGATAGCCGCTGTTATTTTGAAGTCCGTCATCATATTTCGCATAGCAACATTGAAATATGTGTATCGAAATATTTTAAAATCTTTATTAAAACGACTGTTTATGGACACGATTGCCCATCGACACATTGTTATCAACCTTAACTTATTGGCATCTAGCGTCGTCAATTGTTCTCCTCTTCCTCTGGATGGTGGCATATGTGGAACATAGTTAAAAATTAACAATTTGAGAGCCATAAAATATTAGTGAAAAGTAACAATTAAATTAACACAAGAAATATCGCGCTTTAGAGTAGTTTGGACATTATTAGGTAGTTAAAATCAAAATATTAAAATGAGCATTTAAGTCTCTCCTCAGATTTATAATTTTTAACAATAATCTTGACATGACATAATCAGTTCACAAGTCACATCACAATCAATAAAATTAAACAAGTCTTATTGAACTTTTTAAAACAAATAAAAAAATTAAGGGCTCAACAGCAAATATTATAATAAAAATCATCATAAGAAACACTTAAATATATGAGAACTCACTATCAAGAAAATCGGTCTACTCTATGTGCTACGCTGTTCTTGATAGTGAGTTCTCAAGAGAATTAACGAATCTAACATTTTGTTAGAGATTGAGCTTCGTATTCGGTTACAAAACTAACCAGCGAGCGCTTGAAAGTACCCGTTCACTCTCCACACTCGTGGGAAGTATGAAATTTAAATAATTATAAGCTTGTGTCAGATATAGACCTCGCTCACCACCATTATCATACATTGCTTTTTCAGATTTGACAAATCCAGAAAGTTCAAAATGTTTAGTTGTATATTTACGGGGCTTTGTCTGGCATTTATGTAGCTCTTTATCAAGCTGTTCTTGTAGTGTTAAATCATCAACTGTAACGTCAACATCAGAAGCAGAAGACGAAGAGTCATCTTGATTTTCTGCATGCTCAGTGGTAGTTGTAGTGTAGGGCTTGTAATTAAGCTGGCGTAGCAGAGTAACAATGATCTCGCAAATTTCGTCGCTTTTTGGTTTTATAAAAGTTTCATCATTGTCTATAGAAGTCGTTCGAATTGTGCAGATAGTGGAAAACACCTGCAAGTAGTAGTCGCCTTTGCTTGATACGATTTCGCAAGTTTGTAGCCAGCCTAGCACTTAAAAAAATATTCTGCTCGTCGAGTTTTTTAAGCATGAATCGCAAAGCCGTGTCAGCTGTATAAAGAGTCGCATCACGTCGGAACAATGTGAGAACAGATAGTTTTATGACATTCAAGCTATGATGAATGTTGTTCAGTGTTTGAATGTCATCATCTGAAAAGGAAACCTCAGATTTCCAATCTATTAGTGCCTTCAGAACTGTGTCTTTTATTTTTCTTTTATTGTCGTAGCAAATCAGCTTTTAGAGGTGACTTTCTTACAGACCTTACAAGGCGCCGAACTTTTTCTATAAGTTCCTTGTATGTTTTTGGTTCAACCCGAGCAGTGGGAGTTTCAATTTCTAAACGACTGTCATTCGTTGGTGGCGGTGCGGAATCTGCGTCCTCGTCGCTTTCAGATTCGCTGTCTTCATCTGAATCAATTGCCTCGTTGATGGATACCGGCTGGAGTTCTCTTTCTTCGTTCGAATCTTTATATAACTTGTCAATTACCGCGAGTTGATTACCGTGTTACCGTGTTAGTTACCGTGGGCGAGACATATTTGGTGGTCTGCTTGTTTGCCCATCTTCAGACTTTCTTCTTCCCGCTCTGGTTAACACGCCAGGTGTGTGAAGAGGGGCGGATGTTATACCTGTATGCAATACTTCCCCTTTGGATCTGGTCTCCAGTGCTGAGATGGCTTCGGATAGCATGTCGTCATCGGAGTGGTCTGCCATCTTGGTCTTCTCTTTGGGGTTGGTAGGTTGATTTTTTCTTAAAGATATTGGTTATTTTCCTTATACATCTAAAACACAACCTTGGGGGGCCAAGAACAGTGGTGCGCTTGTGTAGAGGCCTCACTTCCTGCTGCGGTGCCTTTGTGACGGGGGTTCTTCAAAGTCCTCGTCTTCGGAGTCCACTGGATGGGTTCTGCGTCTGCTGGGTGGTAGCCGTTGCAGTATGTCCCCATTTTCGTCATCACGCTCGCACCGTCGGTTGTAAGGCTAACGACGTCCTCATCCAAAGACACGCCGAATTTAGCGAGTTGGTCTCGCAACATATTATATGCTGCAAAAGCTGACATTGATCCAGTCATTTTGACGAGGCCAAGATTCTTGAAATTGAACCCACCGAAACCGTTGCTGTGCAAATTTATGTTCATGTATCTCTTATTTCGCAAGGATGTCCACTCGTCCAAAGTTAGTTCGAATCTGTGGCCTTCTGTTTTTAACTTCTGTATTTTATTTTTTATGTCTGCTTTGACTTCTTCAGCTTGAGTAAATATTATCTTTGCTCTTGTACTCGGCGATTTAGGTAGATCGTGTCCACTTTTTTTGAACATCCTTTGGAGATCTTGACTCTGAACAAAATAACGGAAAGAACACCCGTCCAGTGCTGCCATTCGCGACATGATCACTTCCATTTTTTCATTAGACTTGGAACTGAAGAAATCAGTCATAATATTCCTTTTCTTAGTTTCTGTAGTCAGTATCGGTTGTCTTTGGTTTGAAGTTCGTGGAGTATCATCAGTCGTTTCATGCTCAATGCCGATGTAGAGTTGTCGTCTTCACTTTCCTTCAAATCTACGTTTATTGCATGTTTTTTGCAAATTTTGCATTTTGCAGATTGACCGTCACTTGCACGAAGAAAATGAGTCCATAAATTGGTCGTTGTCCTTTCATTGGTGAATTCTTTGTACTGACATTCGTTTTTTTTCGACGACGACCTTAAAAAAAAACAAAAACATGTAAATCACGCAAGTTATTTCTGTGCAATTGTACAGTAGACAGATACTCGTATTTATGCAAGTATCTGTCTACTATGCTTACCTACTTATCAGTACATATGCAGGAGGTTGGAAATTTTGCATAATCAGTTGCACTGTGAAACAAAACTCGCGGTAACTTCGTACGAGACTAGAGAGCTCTCGAGTTCACCATGATATATTCGAAGATTTGCTGACATAACATGAAAAATAGAGATAAACACGTCTTTTAAACCAGCTAGTCTTACAATTAGCGCGGTGTAGGTAAGTACTGTAAATAGTAGGGAATTAATAAATGGTTCGCTGGCCAGCTTGATGTATCTATGTGCAATAATCGCTAGAATAAACGTTGACAGTAGTTACTATTACTACATACTCGTAATATATTACATATACTCACTGAAAACATAACACTTAAATTAAACGCAATTATGTTAAAAACTACTTACATTTTGTCATAAATTGCCTTTTCGTAAATGTGTTCACTGGCGCGCAGCGCTCTCCTCCCGTCAAACACTTGTGGGCAACAAATCGCGCGACTGACTGGCCGCTGGGGGGAGGAGGGGGATGCGCGGGGGCGGTACTGGTGCGGTACCATAGGGTAGCAAAACTAAACACATTTTTAAATTAAAAAAAAAATGAACATCGAAATGCGATAAATTGAGCCCAATTCCGGAGTTGAAATATCGGAAAAACTATCCGGAATTCCGGAATTTTACTAGAACATTGCAGCCTGCACTGGTCATTACATGGTTGTTTAACTTCACGAGCTTTAGTTATAATATTTTTGCTATTAATACACCGTGAAATTTTAATGGTTGTTTTCCCGCGGCAGGACGATTACCCATCAGTAAGCACTATCGAAAAGCAAAGTTAAACTTTTTTTTTTTTCAAATTATTTTTTTACTTATTGGGTTTTGTGTTGTATTAAGTCAGGAGTAATGATCAGCTGATTTATACGCGAAGTGCAACGACCGCACGGCTGTTCTGGACACCCCCCGCGCCCGTCCCGCATTCCGCGTACATATTACTGTTGGTTCAAGTCGCTTTCGAGTTTAGTTTATCACATTGTTAATCTGCCATTTATTGAGTCTAATTTTTATTTTATATATTAATCGATTGTATTACCGATACAATTTCATTTCGCTTCGGGAAAACAACCACTAAAATTTCACGGTGTAATATGACTTACCACAATTTCTCATTTTTTTTGCTTTAGTTTGCTTCCAGTTTTCCGGTTATCTAGTGCGTTTTTTACCTTAAGGCTTAGTAAAAACTGTAGGTGTTGCTGAAGTTGTGCCTTGTGTTAAATTTTCTTGATTCTCCATTGTTCCGCCGTCTGTCTTGTTGGCTCAGGTGCACTAGTTTCTGTGTTATAAGCATTTATATGTTCTTCCAAAGTCTCTGCGTTAGAGCTATCAGATGACGAACTTAAGTCCGAAGTTGAGGAAGAACTCGAACTTGAACTACGAGTACGGGGAAATAACAAATTACTGCCCTACTGGCCTTTTTGTACCTCGAAATTAAGATCGCCATCACTTAAATCTGCGTCGCTTTCTCCAGGATTAACAGGTGACACGCGGTAATCTATTACTACCTGGTTACGGCCTTCAGTATGTTTGAAATACTCAGAGGCATTCAAATGTCATTTATTTTCGGGTTTATTATAAACATCACATAACATCTGTAAGAAAACATAAAAGGTGATTTAATAATAATAAGTAAAAATAATAGTTATATACATAGATAACTCGCTTTCGTAAAATTTTTGATATTCTTGGAATTGTAGATGCATCAAACCCCTTGAACGTATTAAGTTCTACTGTGGCTAAGTTGACTTTCATGGTTGTTCAGTGTCATAGCTTATTCGAAAAGATCTGATGAGTTCTGTGGAGATAAACATTTAAAGCCAAATTGGTAGGATTGGGTTGAAAACTTAGCAATTTTACACAACATGACAACAACAACGTGCAAATATATTCAAGAGCCCCCGCTCTTGAATATATCTACTATAATAATCATCTAATATACTTAAGTATTATTTGATGATTATTATAGTATATTTTATGAATAAAGGACATTCTAGTAAATGAAACATAACTTAGTTTGACAAAACACGATAATTATTATTATCATAACAAAAAGACAATGCACTGATGACAGTGCTATTACTCAATGATTACACAATCAAGAAAATTATAATAAGGTCCTATTACAGTTAAAAATCTTAATCAGAATCCTCATCGTGACCTTATTCAGCATCACAAAAGCTATAAAATGGTTGATAATGGTGGGGAATTTCTTGGAGTTACACAGGCTTAGGAAATCATTTTACAAAACGTTTTTTAACAGGGGCTTGTCGTATGCTGGCTTTAATTCAATACTTTCAATTGTTTTGGACACCTGGGTTCTGCCGACGCTGTCTACTTCTGCCTGCATCGTAATCCAATTCAATATAATCCTGATCAAAATCATATTTGAAAAGAAAATAGTTAGGTTTACTGTGTAACACACTAACCTCCATCGGACTTGGGTTCAACAAGTTATTTTACATTTCTTTTAGGATATATTTGTCTCCGGAGACTTAAGCGTTCATGATGATACTAAATAAATAAATAAATAAAATAAAATAGAGTCATTGTAATTGTTGACTACCTGACGGACAGGGCCGTCATCTACCCCAGTCGCAGCAGAGAATGGAACCGGCGAGAGATGTCGTGCGGTGTCCCACAGGGATCGGTTCTGGGACCGCCCCTGTGGAACATCGGTTACGACTGGGTGCTGCGCTCCGACCTCCGTAGTGGTTTCAGCGTCGTTTGCTACGCTGACGATACCCTGGTGCTGGCACAGGGGAGCACCGAGCTGCACCGAATCGGGCGGGAGGAAACGCCCGGGTGTTTCTACTGCGAGGATCGACCGGAGGACACGGTGGAGCACACGGTGGAAGTCTGCCCTGCGTGGGCGGAGCACCGCCGTGTCCTCGTAGCGGCGATCAGCGGCGGCGACCTCTCGCGTCCGGCCCTGGTTCAATCCATGGTCCGGAGCGAGACGGAATGGGAAGCCGTCACCTCCTTCTGCGAAGCAGTCATGCTAGCGAAGGAGGTGGCGGAACGAGAGAGGGAAAGAGCCACTCTTCCCGGCCGCCGCGGGAGACGCACCGGGCGTCGGGGGCCACGTGATGGCTACCGGCCACCGTAGATGCGGGCCTGTGGACGGTTGGCTATGGGCTAGCTAGCCGTCCGTCCGTCTAACAACGACGACAGGCCGTGTCGACGGCGCGTTCGTGTTCCACGCGCGCCTCAAAGAGATGTCAGCATAAGGGGAGGGGCCCGCAAGGGCCGAAGCCTGCCGGGGTTGCGGGCCTGTTCGAAAGAGGTACCGCGGCCCCGGAACATAAAGGGCGATGAAGGAACATGGATGGGTTTTAGCCAGTAAAAGTCTGACACTCCCTCCCGCTCCGCCCAGAGTGATTTAATAACACGCGGAGTTGCGATAGTCGCAGAAAGGACTGGGTCACGAGGTGGCACTGCACAAGTCCGAGGCCATGTGCTTTCATGGGCATACTAATAATGTACATGTAAATATCTACACTAATATTATAAAGAGGAAAACTTTGTTTGTTTGTTTGTTTGGTTGTAATGAATAGGCTTAAAAACTACTGGACCGTTTTTAAAAATTCTTTCACCATTCGAAAGCTACATTATCCACGAGTAACATAGGATATATTTTATCCCCGTACTCCCACGGGAACGGGAATTACGCGGGTGAAACCGCGTGGCGGGCGCTAGTACCTAATAAAATGTTATACACATTGCAACAGGATGTATTTAATTTTGTACCTATTACGTCATGTAAATACCTAGGTACAATAAATTAAAATCACCCAAGTTCGTATCTACTAGTGATGTAACGAATGTTGGATTTTTCACATTCGCGAATGCGAATGCGAATGCGAATATTCATCTTCAATATTCGCGAATGCGAATGCGAATGCGAATGTTAAATTTCAAATAAAGCGCGCGCAAAATGTTTGACATTTCGTGTCGGCCATGTTTAAATTGAACATAGCCGAGCCGATACAGGTTGAATGAACGAAGTTAGTCACAGAAAGTTCATTCGAAAAGTATTGTTTTGATTTGAGGTTAGTTTGGTGTTATTGCATTTCCCAAATTTAACTGATATTCAAGTGACAAAGTGGTATAAAAACATGAGTAAAGCACGTGTTAGCGAAGTTTGGACTTATTTCACAATATATGATGCTGAAAATGTAAATTGCAAGTTGTGTGATAAAAAGTACTCGCGCAAAGGCAGGACCACTAGTGCTATGCGAAATCACCTAGAAACTAAACACAAAAATGAATATGACGAATTGAAAAGAAGAGAGCATGAAAAGCGAGGTGCTGCTAAAATAAATTCTTTGGCGTCCTCTTCGCGACAATGTACCAAAACCGACCTTAAGCAAATATCTTTAGGTGATTGCATCGAAAAAAATAAAAAATGGGATAACAACAACACCAAGTCTTTGGAGCTAGATAATTTAATTGGCGAAATGATTGCACTGGAGGACTTACCATTTAGTTTTGTGGAATGCCTTGGATTTGTGAGATTGATTAACCAAGTGTGCCCCTCGTATAATTTAAAATCTCGGCAATATTTTACTCCGTTTATTTGCGAAAAATTATATGGCAAGGTAAAAGATAAAATTCTGGAATTAATCAAATCATTTGAAAAACTAGCGTTTACAACTGATATCTGGTCTGATTCTTGCTCTGGGGTATCGCTGATAAGTTTCACTTGTCACGGAATTACCAAAAGTTTTGAAAGAAAAATGATTGTTTTGAAATCTGAAGTATTTAATGATGGGCGACATACAGGAGAAAATATAGCCGTAAAGCTAGAAACTATGTTGTCATCATGGGGAATTCCCAAAGAAAAGGTATTATGTATTGTTAGGGACGGTGGCACTAACATGAAAAAAGGTATTTCTTTATTAAATATTAAAAACATTGATTGTTTATCGCACCAAATTCAACTTGTTGTTAAGGAAGGGCTTAAGTCACAAGAATCTATCATTGCAGTCATTAACAAATGTAAAAAGATAGCAACACATTTTCACCACTCTAATGTAGCTCAAGATGAACTTGCTAATCTACAAGAAAAACTTAATCAACCAAAGCTCAAGATAATCCAAGAGTGTGTTACGAGATGGAATAGCAACTTTTACATGTTAGAACGAATTTTAAAAAACAAAGATTCACTGTGCCTTTATGCTTCCACTAACAACAAAATTTCACAACTAAGTTCAGATGAATGGATAGTTGTGGAAAAATTAATTACATTGCTTAAACCTTTTGAAGAAATAACACGAGAACTAAGTGCAGCCAATGTTTCCATATCGTCTGTGATTCCGTTATTGGCCACCCTGGAAAAGGTGATTGATGAATATGAGGCATCTGAAGAATGCATTAGAAAAACTATACTCGTTTTAAAACAAGAAATGAATCACAGATTTTCTCACTTGGAAAACGACAAATTATTTGCTACAGCAACTTTTATTGATCCTAGGTACAAATCGAAATTTTTCAAAAATCCTTCAACCAAAGATCAGGTCGTGAAAAATATTTTGGATTTAATTGGAAATGAGGACTTCAGCTTTCCTTCATGTTCAAATTCAAAGCGTCCTAAAACGACTAATCAGGTTAAGGAAAACTTTGGCTCCAGTGCCAGTCTTTCAGAAAAATCTGTATCACTAAAAGAAACTATGAAAATGATGATGGACTCAAGTGAAAGCGAGGAAGAATTAGAAAATGAAATTCCAAATCCTGTAGAAGTTTTAATTAAAAAAAATATTAATGATTATGTATTGGATAAACGTATTGAAAATGAAGAAGACCCACTTCTTTGGTGGAAAGTTAATAGCAATAAATATGGTATTCTTTCTCCTGTAGCCAGAGAATATTTGGTAACTCCACCCACAAGTGTCCCCAGTGAAAGAGTTTTCAGTGGAGCTGGACTTCTCTACACACCTCACCGAAACAGGCTGCACGGAGAAAGAGCTTCAAAACTTTTATTTTTAAAATTTAACATTCCTTTACTTCAATTTAATTACTAAGAATTTAAAGTTACAGCGAGTTTAATTATTTTAATAGTCAACTGTGTCAACTTGTTATTAGCAAAACTATAATTGTGTAGTTTATATTTGATTATTTTTAATTCATAGAAAAAGAAAATTAGTGAAAAAATGTGCAATTGAAACCAAATGTTAACATTATGAATATTAGAACTTTACTTTTGTTTTAAATAGAAATAAATATTTTTTGTTTTTGTAAAAAGCTTATTTACAAATAGTCAAGTATTCATTATTTGATTTTTTAAGTTTATATTTCATTATCATATTTAATTCTTAGAAAATATATAGTGGGATGGAAAAATATATAATTAAAGCCAAAAAGGTTATAAATTAATATTATACTTAGATTTGATTGGATCTCTGAAGTTCTGTTTTCACAAAAGATACTTGAATTTAGAATTAGATTTTTTTCAAAATATATGTAAGGCATGGACATTCATTATTTTTTCTGTGGTGGAGTTAAGTTGTGATTTTGTTAATATTTTAATTAGACTAACAAGAACAAAAGAGAAAGTGTTTCTAATTTAGTTGCTTACCAAGACTGTTCCATAATATTTTTTTTTAATTCAAGTATGGTTAAATAAAAATATATAAATCTTATCAGTTGTGTTATCATTTCATATGCAACCATATAATAATTTCCTTTTTGTTTGTTAAATACATTCGCTAAATATTCGCATCGTTTTTTGCGAATAGGAATGCGAATGCGAATATCGAAAAATATGCGAATATTGGCGAATGCGAATGCGAATGCGAATATTCGTTACATCACTAGTATCTACACAAAAAATAGTAAACTCATAAAAATGGCGTAGGTTATCGAACCTTTTCGTGTGCTGGTGAAAATAATAAACAATAAATTAGCTACTTACCGTCTTTTTTTTAATATTTGCTACTATTGACCACTCTTTGTCAACCAAAATGGCCAAGTGTGTGCAGGACATCATCACATTGATGAAGAGCACCGACCCGGACGACGTGCCCGCTTTCGTGGCGAAGGAGCTTCATAAGCTGCCCCCAGTCACGTTTGACCACGTCGACGTCACCAGGTTGCTGAAAGACACCACAAATCTCAAGGCAAACAGTTGTTGCGCAACGCTGTTAAGGTAAATAGGTCGCCTGGTGCCCCTAATGTGAGCACTCGTTGCGAAGCGAGAAAAGCTTGCGTCGGCAGTTTCGAGTCAGCGAGCTCCACTGCGTCACCTGCTGCTATCGCACGCGTTGCAACATGCGCCGCCGAAGTTGCTGACTCAGTGCCGGTCGTGGCCGTGACTCGTGTAGGTACGTCGACCCCTAAACGTGCCTACGCTGGTATTGTCACCATGCACAAACCGGTATCGCAGGTGAAGAAGGGGGGAAATAAGAGCTGCTGTGAAGCTTCCAAACGGGGGTTCAAAACAGCAAGGCCCAGCAACGGCCTCGTGTGACAAGGATGGCTTTGTGATGGTGGAGAGGAAGAAGAGGAAGAAGCCGCCTAATCGGAACCAGTGCGGGACCGCGCTGGCAGGACCCAATATGCTGCTGCGTCCGGCGATACCGACGACGCAGCTCTATGTGTCCCGGCTACATCACACCACGAAGGTTGGAGTTCCGACTCATCATATTATATCAAAATCACACACTTCTCCGGCCGGATTCGCCAAGACAAAGCTTTTATACCTGTAGGATTAGGTTTACCTGGGCAATATTGCTTCATCCCACAGGCGCCCGTAAAAGGAATTATCATTTCGTCAATTGACAGTTTTTGATCCTTTGGTATGGAATAACAACTCTTAAGAATTTCTTCGATAAGAGGGTGAACTTTCCAGAGCTTGTCTTTACTTTTATCTTCGGCAGAAAAGTCGTTGTCATTAACGAGTTTTAAAAAAATCCGAAGAGTGAAAAGTCTGTTCCGAGACATATGATCAGCTACAAAAGCGACACGAAATTTGTGTTAAGTTAATAGTTTTTTGATGGCAGATTTAAAATGGCAGGATTATTTAAACCAAAAATTACGTTTAAATATCATGTCATAATTTTAGGTCGCTGGGCCGCAATTTGATGATTTTTAAAACTGTCTTGGGCCGGAGTGCCAAAATATTGTTGTCATTAAATTAGGTAATTGGGCCTTACGAGGTAAAGTGCATGTTCTATACCGTCTGACGGTTATGCGGCAAATGAGGGAATTGGAAGCGGTAAATAATCGGGCAGAGCAGGCAACGGAGAATCTGCGTGGGGTGCAGGCTAGCAAAGCAAAAAGAAAAAACCATTCACTATGACTGCAAAGCATGAATAATAATAATAATAATAATAATCTGGCAACATCGTGAGCTTATCGCTCAAAAATATCATCTTCATTTTATTTTCATATAATTTATTGGTTTTTATACAAAGCGCTTTTACAATAGTTCTAATAAAGTTTTGAAACCACTCAAATATTAATTAATTGAAAAAATAAACCGGAAAGCAAACCAAAACATTGAAAAGATGAAAATCTGTTTCACTACGACCCATGACGTCTGTCAAAGACGTCAATACTCAAACATTTGGAAAAACGAAGATTGATGAGATGATATTTAAACAAAATGATTACGAGAGCTGCCTCCCGACGCGCACTTATTCCATCCCCGGACTCGTCGCTCAGCTCCGCCTCGCCGCCACCGGACCCCGGATCACCAGTGTCACCGGTTGCGGCAGTTGCGTCGAGCTCGAGTGACGAATATTTCTCTCCGCCGACGTCGCCAACACCTGTACGTCGTGCGGGGAGAGGCCGGCCACCGAAGGGCTTGGGACTTAGGGGCCAACAGGCCCCGAGCCGGGTCCCCGCTACCGGTGGTTGTGTGCAGCGCATGAAATGGACTCAACTAATGAACGAGAACGTCATGCGCGCATACTACGGGTCTACAGAGGGGGGGACTAACCTCACTGCGTACCGTGTTAGGATGCTGTCTCTGTTTCAGGATCTTGAACCAACTGTCAACGCCTCAGCTCAACGACTATCGGATCAAGTGCGGGTCATCCAACGCAATCACCTGTTGGACGGCGCCGCGCTTGATAGGCTGCGCTCAGAGGTACTGAGCAACCGTATCATCTTAACTCCGGCACAAACCGCGGTACAAGCCTCATCTATAGATGCAAACCCACCGCGATCCAACCCTGCTGTTGTAGAGGAAGATGATAGGGTTGCCACGGTAAGTAGCCAGTGCAACGATCGATTGAGGAGCGCACTGGAGGATGCACTTCATGAGTATCGATCAACTTCTGTTGAACTTAGGCCCCGATTACCACGGTTACCCATGCATAAGAAAAATAGGGCGTTGGTGTGTGCCCTGGACTCACAACTCAAGAATGTATTCGAGAGTAGCGAGGACCTCGTTGATACACACTCGATCCTGTTTTGCGGGGCTGTTGCGGCATGTCGTTTAGCTAATGTCAAGTTCCCAAATTGTGACTTAGCTACTCGACCAAAACCAGCCGTACCAGCCTGGCAACGCAGGATTGAGCGCCGTATCGATGGGGCCAGGGTACTCATCGGCAAACTACACTGCTTCAGGGAGGGCAATACACGACCACGTGTGATGCGTTTTGTGAGGCGGGCATTCTCGGGGACTGAAATCAGTCCTCAAGAATACATGTCCCGTGTCACAGAGCGCATCGACTTCCTGAAGCAGAAAGTTTATGCATGGGCGAGCCGTATACGGCGGTATAAGCGGCGGGTTGATCGGTACTCGCAGAATCGCATGTTCCAGAGCGATGAAAGGTGGGTATACAGAGCTTGGGAGCGACCTCAGCAAAATATGACGGACGTGTGCCGCCCGGATGATGCCGCCACGAGTTCCTTCTGGCGCAGCATCTGGTCGGTGCCCGTCTGTCATTCTGAGGCTGACTGGATGCGTGATGTTGAGCGAGTGTGTGAACCTATTCCAACAATGGAACCAATTTTAATAACGCCACTGGATGTAGCCAGAGCAGTTCGTCCGTTACCGAATTGGAAATCACCGGGACCGGACGGACTGCATAACTTCTGGCTCAAGTGGTTTAGTAGTTCACACACTTGCCTGGCATCCCAATTCCAGTCATCCTTAGAGTCTGGGTCCTTACCACAGTTTTTAACAACAGGTATAACCCACCTGCTCCATAAGTCAGGTAGTCCCGCGGAACCCAAGAACTACAGACCGATCACGTGTTTGTCGACGGTCTATAAACTTCTTACATCCATTTTGAGAACGAAAATTAATACTCACGTTGACAGTAACTCAATTATGTCTGCCTCTCAAAATGGATGTAGGAATGGGTCCCGTGGTACTAAGGAGCTACTCCTCATCGACATGGCCATTAGCCAACAGGTCCGTCGAGCCCGCAAGGATCTGTCAACATGCTGGATAGATTATAAGAAGGCCTACGACTCGGTGCCACATTCATGGCTCAGGAGGGTGCTGGAGTTGTACAAGATAGATGCAACTCTACGCACCTTCCTTGAGTCATGTATGGGGCAATGGAGGACGGTCCTTCGATATCCAGGATGTCGACAGATCCAGGGAAACGATGAACCTGTTTGGATTAAACGGGGAATATTCCAGGGCGACAGTCTGAGTCCCCTTTGGTTCTGTTTAGCCCTGAATCCTGTAAGCACATTGCTGGAGAATTCAGGGCTAGGCTACCGGTTGAGGAAAGATGGTCAGGTTATATCTCACCTGCTTTACATGGATGATCTGAAACTCTTTGCCCCCAACAAATTGCAACTGATGGAGCTACTGAAAGTAACCGAAACTTTTAGTAGCGCCATTGGGATGGAATTTGGTGTGGACAAATGTGCAGTCATGTATGTAAAGCGAGGGAAGATTATGGGATCCGAGGGACTTCAACTCTCGGATTCCATACACCTAAGATCCCTTTCCTCATCCGAGAGCTATAAATATTTGGGTATGTCGGAAGCGTTAGGCATTAACGTAACTGACATGAAACAATCGTTGAAGGAGCGCTTCTTCGGTCGCCTAAAGAAGGTATTAAATAGCCTTCTTTCTGGTGGGAACAAGGTGCGCGCCTTCAACGGTTGGGTCATGCCGGTTTTAATGTACTCTTTCGGCATACTCAAATGGACACAGACCGAACTCGACGCCTTGGATAGAAGAGTTCGTACACTGCTGACCGAAAACCGGATGCATCACCCACGATCGTCAGTGATGAGACTGTACATCCCGCGGAAGTGCGGGGGTCGAGGCTTTTTAAATGCGAAGACCCTCCATAACCGCGAGGTGTGCAGCCTCAGAGAATATTTTCTAAAAGCCGACGTGGGTATGCACCGAGATGTGGTCGCAGTGGACAAGGGACTCACCCCGTTGTCCATGGCTAAAGAGAACTGGCGCAACCCTGTGGTACTTACTACCGATGACCGCAAGAAAGAATGGCAGGGCAAGGAGCTTCACGGGCGCTTCTACCGGGCTCTTCATGGGCCCGATGTAGATTTTCTAGCGTCCGTGTCCTGGCTACGTTTTGGTGACCTCTTTGGGGAAACTGAAGGTTTTGTCTGTGCGATTATGGACGAAGTTATGTTAACGAACAACTACCGGAAATATATTATGAAGGACGGGACGGTTGACGTGTGTCGGGCATGCCACTGTCCGGGTGAGTCCATCAGACATATTATTTCTGGTTGTTCTCGTCTGGCTAACGGCGAGTACTTGCACAGGCACAACCAAGTAGCCAGAATTATTCACCAGCAACTTGCCTTGAAATTTAAGCTTGTGGAATCTGAGGTACCGTACTACAAGTATGTGCCCGACCCAGTTCTTGTGAAAGACCATGTCACGCTGTACTGGGATCAGTCTATCATTACTGACAGGACTATTTTTGCCAATAAGCCTGACATAGTGGTGATAGACCGATCAGCGCGCCGCGTAATGATAATCGATGTTACTATCCCTCATGACGAGAACCTCGTGAAAGCTGAGAAAGAGAAACAAACGAAGTATCTCGACTTGGCACACGAGGTTCGCGACATGTGGAATATGAGCTCGGTTATCATTGTGCCGATTGTCGTGACGGCCAATGGCCTGATAGCCAAGAGCCTCGATGAACATCTGTCGAAGCTCTCTTTAGGCGGTTGGATCAAGGGCCTGATTCAGAAGGCAGTACTCCTCGATACGGCTCGCATTGTGAGGAGGTTCCTGTCTCTGCAACCCTAACCACCGGTGACTTGGACCCTGCTCCCGACACCGGCGGATCCCTATTTTTTATATTTTTAAATGTTTTTATATGTTTTTTAAGAAATATTTAAAAATGTACAAAATAAGATGATAAATGAATAAAGGAGATAATAATAAATATAATAATAAATATCGCTGGACATTAACACAGCGCCACCTAGTGCCACACTAAGCAAAGCTTGTGTCGTGGATACTAGATAGTTGATATACTACATATATACTTTTTTGTTTGTAAATACATACTTATTATACATATAAACATCCATGACTCGGAAACAAATGTCCATGCTCATCACACAATCATTTGCTCCTACCGGGATTCGAACCCAGGACCCTAAGAACGTAAGGCAGCGTCACTACCACTACGCCAATCGGGTCGTCAATCGAATATAGTATGGACAAGAAAGGTGTTCTATAACTCACCGACAAGGGATTTATTTGCACCTCATTTTGCGGCGTGCCACTCCTCCCTACAGCTTCCGTGCCTGCATCAAGCAGAGCGGCGATTCTCTCATCCAAAGGGGATATAGAAGTGGGTACGCCTGGCCCTCCACCTGTACCCCTTTGATTATGCCGAATCTGCTTGATGCGGTTGAGTAAGCGGCACTTATAGTCAGTATACCACTAAAAATATTACAAAATTGGTTATTTACCCAAGTAGAATGTACCAATACACGTAGGTATAATATTGATAGAATCTAACGGACCTTTCTCCACTCTTTGGTAGTTCTTTGATCACCGTCTGCCTCGGCATTTAATATATTGGCGCACTCTGCCCAAAGGCGCGATGTGAGGGCACTCCCCTCTCTTGATCTAAGTCTGCCACGGGCAAGGTCCCTGTGACCCTCTAAATATTCCACCAGCAGTTCGATTTGCCGCAGGGAAACTCTTTTGCGTGAAGTCATATCTACTGAGGAATCAGGATGAAACACTTAGAAAGACATTTATACTGCTACTTCATCGTTTATCTAGTTACATTCTTATACATAATTTTATTATAATATAATACATGCTTACCGTCTATTAAAGTATAAATCTTTTGAGTTTTCCTGTGATTTACACTGTCTTGTATTTCAATTTTCTCGTCATTGGCGGGTCTGTTATTTTGACAGGTTTATTTATTTATTTATTTATTGACACATCAACGACTTATTCACTAATTAATTACATTAAATATATTCAATTTCGACAGCGTTGCGGTGAACTCGTCACTTATAGGTGTGCACAGCACTTGTATAATCAATAGTTAAAAAATTAAAATGGAAATTTATAATTACAAAATTAAAATTTACAAAGTATACATTGATCGTGGTTCGTGGTTCGTGTTTTCGTTGAATTCGTCATCATGGGGCAATGACAAAGCATCATTCAGCCTAATTTTAGTAAAGAGTTAAATTAAGAATTAAATCATTATAATTTGTCGGTATAGTAAGAAAAAGCACTAAAATCGGTACTAGGGTATTATTTTAATATTAAAATAACGTAATATTTATTGAAAAGTAATCGATTCGTTTCGATTTCATTTCAATAAATATTACGTTCCACACCATAAGTAGATTGGTTGAGTTTGGTTGACGTTCAGCTGACGTGCAGTTCACGCGTAGTTCACGCGCAGCTTACGCGCAATTCAAAGATTACAAGAATACCGTTTGTCACTTAACTGCAGCTGCACTACAACTTCATATCGATGTGTCATAAAATTACGTGAATTAGCTTTCTGATCGGAGGCGCTTAAGAAGGCGCCCGATGTCCAAAGTTGCTCCGAGTACAACGGCGACGGGGTCACCATTTGAGGGGATCGTTTCTGGTGTAGTGTAGTGCAAAGACTTGCGGGTTGTCAATGTTTATTGTATTACGTATAACTTGTTTCTCTTGAATATGGTGTATATTACATGGTACATGACACGTGGATAATAACAATGTAAAAGGCTTTATATAAAACATAACCCCCAAAACCAGTCTTTTTCTCTCTGTGTAGCGTGTTTGTGTGGTTTTACAGCGGAAGCACAGATACCACACCACTAAGGATTTTATTTCCGGTTTGGAACCGGGGCTATTCGCCACAAAACTATTGAAATAAACAACTCAAATATAGGTTAGTTAAATGGTGAAAAATAATTTGCTTATATGAAATGTCAGGGTTAATAGTGGTATTTTCCGCATCGCTTTCTTCACTATCTGACAGTATAACAAAACGACGTCGCTTATGCAGTGATGTAGAGTTGGGCACTCAGCGCATGTGCTAGCACGTTTGTATCGACTCACTTTGTCAAAAAGAGTCACTCGCACACTTGATTTAGATGTGCTACCACAGTTACACACAAAGTAAAACGAGTGACACACAAAGGAACGTTAATTACAAAGTTATAATGTCATTGTCTGACGTCTGTCATTGGGATTTCGATATTTTTTTCTCTAGTTTTCACATATTTCTCCCGGTTGTTTAGAAAATACGTAGAAAATGAAAAACGACAAAAAAAAGAATAAGCCAACAAATCTTCACTTGTCAGTGTCATTCTCATGTCATATCCGTCATTTCTACTGGTAGAATATCGGAAACGACTGGGTCGGACCACTCGTTGCAAAATTCACGGGTATGAATATTCTATTCAAAAATAGCGATTTTAGGGATTCGCAAACGAATTCTGCGATTTCGTACACGATTTGGAATTCTATTGATTCAAAAATACGGCCCCCGATACTCGTACTGGCAACTGAAGCATAGTTTTGCGACGAAGTATCTGTATTGTTACATCGGACCTACTAGAACATTCGAGAAAGCAAGTGAATACAGTGTGTGTACGTTAGAAGTTCGGGAGCATTCTATTATTATTAGTTTTAAAGTTAGGTAGGTAGAAACTCGCGACCTATTTATAAAGACATTAGAATTTCGATCGTACGCCTAGGGCATACGGTTCATATTTGTTTGTACAAGTAGCTAGTAATAATAATTACCTACCTACTATTCCTTTGTTAGTATTTTTTATGACCCTCTAGAATATTCCTTGGTTACATCATTCATCTTGTGATTATACATATATGTGAGAACGATGTAGAAAGACGTGCACATTAACAGCGTCCAGAGAAAAGATTAAGGGCTGATTTTTCAATCATTAGATAACATTTATCAGAAGAGTAAATCTGACATTTTGACAGAGAGTCCATACAAAAACTGTCAAATTATGAAACTTATTCCTCCGACAAAAGTTAACTGGCGATTGAAAAACCAGCCCTAAATCAACTTAAAAAATAAATAAATTAAAATTAACCGTGGCAGCTGAGAGTTGACCGTTCACGAACATGACGCATGTATCAGCACCATTCAACTCGACCATATTGAAGGGAATTAAATGACCCGACACATCCGCCACCATCACCGAGACATTTGAGTGAGCATGACATTCTCTCAGCCGCCAGGGCATATTCAAGTCAAAAAAAGAAAAAAAGATAACTAAATGTAAAATGGTGGCCTTACAATACGAGTACATAGAACTCACACATGTGGTATGCAATTACATAATATTAAGAGATGGAATCTATACAATGCAAGGATATTTTTACAATCTTCACAATCTTCTGCAGCTTCCACAATAACTTGACTGGGAATCAATTAGTTTGCTTCTATGGTTGTGGAGCAGGACCGGCATTGAGCCAAGCATTTTTAACATCAATGTAGTCCCCCAACTTATAATATGCTTGACTACATAGTGTGCGTTTTACACAAGATTTAAATTTCGTCTCATTCAGTTGTAGAATATGGGGAGGTATTTTATTGTAACATTTTAAACAGTACCCGGTGAAAGAGGAATCTACTTTAGCAAGCCTGAAACCTGGCTGAACTATTTCGTCCCTATTTCTAGTATTATAGTTTGTTTTTATTAAGATATTTGCTCATATAAGCTATAACTACTTCTTTATCGTCTTTTATTTGTGTTAACATACCTCCGATGCCAAAGTTAGAAGCATCGCGATGTACAGAGAAAGGGAGATCGTAGTCAGGACAAGCTAGTATAGGAGTAGTTACAAGAGCTTCTTTTAACTTATTAAAAGCCAAAGTAGCATCCTTATCCCAAATGAATTTAGGGACATCTTTACCAGAAAAAGTTAATTTATTAAGTGGAGTTGCAAATGTGCTGAAGTTAGGAATAAAACGACGAAACCAACTACAAGTTCCAATAAAGTTTCTCACTTCTTTACGAGTAGTGGGAGTAGGGAATTCGAGTATTGCTTTAATTTTAACCGGAACTGAGCCTAAACCGTACTCATCTACAATGTATCCTAAGTGTTTAAGATCATTTTTAAAGAATTGACTTTTATCGAAGTTAATAGTCAATTTAGCAAACGTTAATTTCTCGAGAACTTTAACTAGATAAGAGTTATGCTCTTCAAATGATTCAGATATAATAATTATATCATCAAGGTAACAAAAGGACCTTTAAGTCTTTGCTGGGTAGCTGGAGCATTAGTTAAACCAAAGGGCACGTTAACAATTGAGTTTATATTTTCCGCAAAGGCCCTACAGTGAAGCAGCAACCCGTGCGTGATTGTGCCAAGGAGATTCTCTAGCTTTGTAAGCGAGGGGGAAGGTTGAGTGGCTAAAGTACCCAGTTCCATGTTTATTTTAAGAGCGCTAAATACTGACGCCACCTGCAAGTGCTTTTCCACTGCCTTGTAACGGATCCGGTTCCAGCTATCGGTGCCCAGCCTTTGGTACTCAATTCCTTCCCTCTTGAGTTGCGCTGAAGGCTCGGGTATCAGAGGGTCCGCTTCTTTAGTTGTGGGCAGAAATTCGAGCTCCTTCTCGTCTCCCTCGACTTGCCAATATGGGTCCAAAGCAGGTGCTCTCCATGACGGAGAACCAGAGGTCTCCGAAACTGCATCTTCTTCATCGTTGGAAAAGCTATTTTCTTTGTCAGAATCACAGTCGGACTGTTGTCGCCGCTCTAGTTTGTCCAACAATACCGCAAACATCCCCTCCACTCTCTGCTCCAGAGCGTCGATTCTGGCATCCCGCGATGTGGAGGGTGAATCTGAGTTCCTCCTGCAGCTACGTGCAGAAGGCTCTTGATTTCGCGACGTTACAGAGGACGTACTCCTTATCTTGCGACTAGTCTCCTCCGTTTCAGAGTGGGCCCCGGAGAGAATTTGATCGGCTTCGGCTCTTGTGTGTAACAGTGGCCTTAGTGCCTCAACTGGTTGTTTGAAAAACTCAGTGAGCGCTGCCGAGCCCCGAATGCGGTTTGCCACAGCCGGTGGCCCGAGAATAAGAGCCCGCGTAAAAGCCCAATCGAGAAGTTTACATCTTATCTATCGATACCCCTTCTCCGAAAGGTGATCCGCCTCTGGTAAAAATGCACGGATTAGGCCCATGGTAGGCAGGGCAAATACTAATTTATTTAAAATTTTGGGATCGATCTTCTCACTGAACACTTCTTCTTTTTTTATTTTTTTTATTTTAGGGTTAGCACTTTCACTCTATCCAAAATTTCCTCGTCCTGGTCCGTAGCTGCATGGGGGTTACCAGTTTCCCTCGTTGGGTCATCTAAAGCCAAAGCAAAACGGTCATGCATACCCAAGCAGGTCCATTCAATTTGACCTCTAGCGACTCATTGATATTATATTTTATATTCCTCTATAGGCTTTGCTTAAGCCGAAAGCCGAAGCTTAAAATAATCGAGCCGAGGCGTACAATCTAAGAGCTGCGCCACTCAATCAATGAGCCGCACTGCCCAAATTTTTAGACGCGCCGCTCAAGTTTCGAGCCGCGCTGCCGGAATCTTGAGCCGCGCCGCCGGAACCTTGAGCCGCGCCGCCCAAATCCTGAGCCGCACCGCTCAAGTTCTGGGCCGCGCCGTCCAATTCCTGGGCCGCGCGGCCCACTATTTGGGCTAGTCATAGTCACCTATGACTTGACGGACTGTGGCTGAATAGCCGACTTGTCAAACGAGCGCAGTTGCTGCGTCGTGATCGTCTCATCTAGGTACGTATATTGTGGATGGTATGTCCGACAAATACAATGATAACTCGTGCATATTTTGCGGATGGCATGTCCGACAAAAACTATGCTAACGGCAATGACATCGAGCATGCTAAGGTTGCGATATTTCACATTCACAATAAATTCCGAATAAACCCGCACCTTGAACATAACAAACAAAACAGAAACAAATAAATAATTGAATGACTTACCCCGATATCCAATGGTAAACCACTCACAAAACGTTTCAACAACGTTGAAATAGCACACTTTTCGTAAATAATACGTTTTATTTTAATCGTAATCACAACGTAAACAAAACATGTGCGTACATCAGGTAACAGTAATCGTACTGACGAGAACGCGCGCTCTCCCGTCGCGCGGCGGAGGCCGCCGCCCCACGCGTAGGTTATCTCCGAAGGTCAAGCCGAAGGCACAGAACTGAAATATCGGGAATTGTGTAAATGAAAGGTAAGTTACACCGTATTCGCTCGACCACTTTGACCCTTGACCACTTTGAACTTAGGTCTCATTAATGTTAATATTTGTGCGTGGTGCTAGGCAGCTGGGCCTAGCCCAGTTGTAAACGTCCCTTTGTGAATATTGTTTCGTTCTGTCTTCTGCTGATAAATTTTGGTTTTTCCAACTCTTCCGCTATACTTTTCTGATAAATTTCGTTGCGGAATCCAAGACTAAAAAATTCATTCTCTGGGACTTCATCGATCTTCATTGTGTCGGCGATTTTCTGGTGGTCGCCACTGTTGATGCCAGATATCAGGAGTTACAGTAGTCTTGGAATAGTGTGGCGGGGTTGTCTCAAGCACATTATATACGATTTTCTATGAAGTAAGCTTTAAACATACTACGAATATTAATTGCATCCGATGTGGAAGAATTGTTTCGTTGAAAAATATTTATAGGAGTTCGAGGCACGATTAGCTGATAGCAATCTTCATCAGCATTTCTATCTATGTCGATTATAATATTATGAATAAGACATACGGCTTTAATTATAATACATGAAACTTGATCATTTGTTTCCATTGGTTTATTTAGGATTCGCCGTTATGCGATCGAGTCGACTATTGAAATAATCTTTTTCGGCAGGTAGATTTCTGGATGGGAATGGTCGAAGTAAATGAGATTTTAATGGGTATGCTTCATCGCCTATCAATACATAAATACATATGGGAGAGTATGTGATGTCCCTCAAACACAACTTTCAGGTGGTATATTAGAATCGTCATTTTCCTATAGATTATTTATCACTGAATAGTGGAATATTCTTATAAACCTTTTGTGTGCATCCGCTACCCCTTGTAAAATATTAGAATAAAATTCTTAATAATTATAAAATTGAGACCCAGTGTCATATGGACACTTTATTTATTCTATAATGCTTTCCATCTATGGATCCAATGCAGTTAGGAAATCCCCAAAGTTCAAAATAATTTGCAATCTTTTTTTTTGACTTTGTACTGACAGTTTTGGCATAGTATGAATATTTACGAATGCAGTCCATATTGCTGAATATGTTTTCACTATTATCTTGGATACTGTTGCTGTACCTATGCGGTAGTGATATGCTAGTTCTGTATGCCGCTGGCAAGATAACTGGAACAAAAACAAATTAAATGTTTTGAAGGTTCTGCAGGTTCAGCTGCATCAAAATCATCTGCTTAGCCTTTTTCCCATCGTTGTTTTATTAAATTTGTTTCGACCAGAACTCAGCCACGTCAACGGCGCTGGTGGTGGCTTCGGACAGGTCCCTTAGAGTGCAGGTGGAGTTGCACAAAGAGCATGTCAGGAGGTGGGCCATGGTTTGAGACAAGGCTCCGCAGTCGCACTCAGTTTTATCAGAATATCCCCACCGGACCAAGTTGAACCTGCAGCGGCCCACTTGGCTTCTAAGTCGATTTAGAGTCTTCCAGGTGGGCCATGGCAGTTGGTGACCCGCGGGGAGTTTTTCTGCAGGCTCAACATAGTGAGCCGGAGGAGGATATTTAAGGAGCCACAGCTTTTTGCGGGCTTCACCAACCTTAGTGTGGTCGATTGGTGGAATATTCGACCTAAGGAAGCTGTTCCGACTCTTCAGCCTGCCTTGCGAAATCTCCGCATTATAAAGAGAATGGCGTTTATCTGTCTCTTTTTATGTTTTTCGAAGGAGCAGGCAACCTCTCTTCGAACTTCAGGAGGAGCCACTCCTGCAGCCAGTGGAGTTGGATTTAGGCAGCCAGTGATAATTTTGCAGGTTTCGTTAAGTGCTACATCTACCTCTCGGGCATGAGCGGATCGATGCCACACTGGGCATGCAAATTCGCTAGCCGAGAAGCAGAGAGCCATGCCAGAAGTCCGTAGTTCGTGTGCGGAGGCGCCCCAGGCGGTAGATGTTAGCCGACGTAGCAGGTTATTGCGAGCGCCCACCTTTAGTTTTGTCTTAAAACAATGGTGCTTGTAGGTGAGTGACCGATCTAATATAGCCCCCAGATAGACGGGGTTGTTGTTATGCTCGTTATCCGAGCCCCGCCATTTTATTTTTAGCGTTTTGCTGGCTTGACGGTTTCTGAGGTGGAACACCAGACCAGTGTGGACCTGCAGCTGAACAGTATTTTTCAAAAGCGACTGCCTATCCTACCTCCACAACCCAGTTAGTAAAATCCTATTATACGATCTGGTGCTGCAAAAAACGACACCAAATGGGTACCGCAATGGAAATATTTCAATTCGATGAGGGGTCTCCAAGATAAGGTTTGGCCTGAGCCAAGTTCCGTTAATTTATTTGTGCCATCCAATGTATTTTCTGAGAGTAGATCAACAACACACGTCCATCCTCTGAAAGCTCTGAGCACCTAAAAGACGTTCACTTGCTAATCAACGGAGTGAAATGTTGAGGATGCAGAATGAGAACCTTAATTTAATTAAAACACGTATAGAAAACAACAAAGAAGATGAACTGAAAAAAGATGAAGACTATATGTTCTTTATGTGTGTATTGCCAGCTTTTAAAAGGTTAAACAACCTTCAAAAGCTCAAATTGCGTCATAAAGTAACTGAAAAGATACTATGTTCAAAAATAGTACCAGTGTTCTAGAAGATTGTGTTGATCAGCCCGAATACAACGTTGCACTTGTGATTCGTCGATTATATTGACTAGCTCAAGCCAACAACCAGTGGTTAGGAGAGATGTAGGTAATGAGGATCACTTAAGCGAAAATTGAAATAAAACCGTATCTACGAGTATATTCGACTATTTATTTGATTGCTCTAAAGCTGGGTATCCATTTGCGCAGCCTCGTGGTGAGCTGCCTCATCCTGAGCGTGCCGCGGGCTGCGGAAAGTACATGCGTCTCCACTTGAACATACATAATATCGTATCGAGCGGCAAGCCTCAACCCGAGCCACGATTTTCTCAATTCCACATTAACCACCATGGTTGACGCACGTAAAGTCGCTGCAGCATTAGTAATAATTAGTCACTACAAAAGGAAGCAACATAAAAGGAAGCAACATAAGAAACGGAAACATCGATGGTGGATTAAGGAAATATATCGTCAGCGAAATGTTCATGCAAAACAATTGTTGTCAGATATGACCTTTGAAGGCGTAGAAGAAACTATTAAACATTTTACCTGGATGAACTCTGAAACCTTTGAAGATTTATGTATCAAGCTTGAACCAATAATTGGAAAAAAAGATACATCGTTTCGCAAAGCAATCACAACAAAAGAACGACTGGCCATTACCCTGAGGTTTTTACAACCCGGCCGCGATAACTAGACACCTGGCTCAAATGACATTTGTCTATAGTACTGAGTGCAAAAAAATATAGTGCGTGCTGTACTTTTTGTACGTACTGATTTATAATTTATTACCTACTGAAATAAAACAAGTACTAATGACGAATGTAGTATTTTTGGCTTCATTATCATTACAATTTGGAGCAGTAACTTACCAATATTCGTATTAATATTTTTTTTTATAAAATTAAGTTCTTTCTTGTTAAAGTAAGAAGTAGGTAGAACAATTAATTTCTTACAGAAATAAAACAAAAAAGGATGTTATATTCATTTATTATTAAAATTATAACGAATGGTCACTCAATTCTTCTATACCAGACATATTATTATCGCTGTCATTTTCTGTGTCCTCGCTTTCGCTTTCAGAAGAAGTCTCTTCTCCTCCAAGAGAAATAATGAATTCCCTTTCTCGGTGTTCTTGAAGTCGATCTTTCACCCAATATTCTTCCTGCAGTCTCTGGACATGATTAACTTCTTTTTTCCAGTCCGCAACTGAAATTGACTGGATTGCTTCTCTAGTCAACTTTTCAATAAGTCTTTCAGACTGATCTATATTTTTGTCTGCCACCCTTTGTTTAACTAAATTCCAGATGTATTCTATTAGATTTAGATCACAGTGGTAGGGTGGCAGACGTACAACCTCGTGGCCAACAACAGTTCGTCTACCACATATCTTTTTTCTGGCTTATTTAATTTTATGATGTGCTATAATTCTGATACGGCGCGTTATCTATTACAACTATGCCGTTTGGAGGCAAATTTGGCAACAACTTTTCGTTGAGCCACTTAACAAAATTTTTTGTGTCCATCTCGTCGTGGTAATCGCCTGTCTTGCTTTTACATTTATATAATAACTCGGCCCCGGGGATGAAACCATATTCGCCACCCGCATGAACGAGAATCCAACGTTGGCCGGGATTGCTATTTTTTTTTATACTAGCGTCGCTACTATTCTGCCAGCATTTTCTCACTGTGTAGTGAGAATGTATCCAGGTTTCATCTATATACGTCACCGGTTTTTTTTCCGATCCGAGGTCGTTATTCTCTTTCATTCGTCGCAGGTAGCGAGCCCTCCAGGCAGCGATATCAGGCTTTTGACTCAAAACCAATCGGGCATTCTTGCATTTCTTAAATTTGTATCCCAAATGATCCTTTGAGATGATCCGCAAAGTAGTCCTCTCACCTGTAAAAAAGAGTATTTTTTATAATTTAAGTTCATTTCCTCATGGTAAAAATATTCTATTAGGTACCAAAATTTTAGCCAGGTATTATATAAAATAGTAATAAAAAAACAACAAAATCGTGAGTACGCTTTATGCAAAAAAGTATTCGAGCGATCGAGACAAGAGTGAATGCGAAACACAATAGAACACAAGCCACCGGGCCGCCGCCGCCGCGCCGCCGGCTCGCAGTTCCGGGAATTCTTTTGTAGGTATAATATTTTCGAAAACTGCATAGCGTACGGAACCGTACACATTCTTTAGAAAACAAAAAAAAACTACCTTGACAGTACTTGACACATATACGATGTTACTGGCATAGGTACTTGTTGGATAAAAAAAATATTAGAGAAACACACTTACCCGGAAAATTCAAATCCTTTTTTGCAGCGGCCAATATTTTCTTCAGCGTAGGGACTTCCTTTTTGACAGTGTAGAAACTGTTGATTAAGTTTCTCAGGGCAATTAAGTCGAAATTGTCCAAATTTATTCGTTTCCGTGATTTTCTCTTCTTGCCAGGTGTTGACGGTTCAGTTGATGGTCCGGGTAATTGGGCAGACGTTGAAGTACTCGGCACCGGTAGAATTGATGGTGTCACTGGTTTTACTTGCTTTTTTATTCTCATTAATGTACTTTTAGATATACCTGTAACCGCGCAAGTTCTATTTATCGGTTGATCCACCGGAATCATAAACTTTTTATTCACTTTTTCATGCTCATAACTTTTTTTTGGGTCCACAGGAATCGGGAATTTGCTAACTTTCTTCTCACGTTCAAAAAAAGCCAACACCTTGAGTATTAAGGCCCTCTCTTTACTGTGTATGGTTTTACCCATCGTATAATTTTAACAACGGTAACAAGAACACGTCCAACGTAACGATAAACAAAAACTCAACAAAATAATTATAACAGCAAACAAACAAATGACTCCGAAACTCAAGAAAGGGTACGTGCAACGGTAACGGCTATGCTAACGTTACTGAAGGACGAGAGCGGGGCAGCGGGAGGGGGGTTGAGTTTCGAGCCAGGTGTCTAGTTATCGCGCCCGGGTTGTAGCAAGTAGTGATTCGTTTGTTAGTTTGCAATACCTTTTTAGAGTGTCAAAGCAATCTATTTCAAAAATTGTTCGCGAAACATGTGATGCCTTAGTAAAAGTGCTCAAAGAATATGTTTAGGTATGTATGTAAAAATGCTTTATTAATCAAAATTTTAGTAAAGTACAAAGTTACAATAATTACAGAGTAGTAAATTGTTCAGTATTTCCAGTAGAATCTTGTGAGTTCACAGATATTTGCCCATATTGTTGGGAATTTTGTACGTTCGCAGAAGTTTGGCCGTATTGTTACGTGTAGTATCCTTGTCGTGTACCTGGTAACATCCCGGTATCAGCTTGAAATAAGATATCCATTATAACTTTTTTAACGTGTGCTAAAGTAATCGGATCATATTTTCTAAGTTTTACAGTAATATGTTTACCAAACGTATCATAACTATCATCTGTATAATTTAAAACTTCCATAGCTTTATCTAGATCTATATTATCTTCACAAGCATCAGTCATTTTTCTTTTATTTAATCTTGAAGTTCCGGGCTGCGTCTGTTGTTGATCATCACGGGGCAAAGATGATCGCTCGGAAGAAGAAGTTTCACGCATCGATTCATTTTCTTGGAATAATTCTTCATTCTGTAAATTAAAATAGAATTCGCACGGTGGTACTTGGGGTATCTATAAACCAATCTAACTACTAGGGACAACCCTCAAAATCTGTTTGTTTAAACATCCGTATGCAGAAAGACAAACGCGCCAAAGGACTTAATTTATTAAGTAGTGTAAGCTACATCTCAGAAATGAATGACTTTGCGAAAGCAAACCAAATACAGTATTACGACTCAAACAAAACTTCTTTCTCCACAATACTTGAAAACAAACACACATATTAATGAATACTTACGATACTTACTTGCTGCTTTTAAAATCTAAATTACATCATTTATTACGATTGTAACTTGTTTACGTTTTTCCTGCTGGCGTCCTGAACAAGAAGTATCCGATTAAACGAAATTCCGCCAAATAAAATGCCATCTTCTACGAAAATCGATTCAGCCTGAGAGCATGGACTTCGTAAGTCCGTGCCAAAATTATGAACTACGCGCATGGATATGGTAAGTACGAGTTGCAAGCAAACAGCTCGGACATCCTGTTCTAAGCTCGTCCTCGTGCTTAGTCTTATTTGAATTTTAATGAAAAGATAACAATAAAGGAAGATAACAAACAACATGTACATTATCTTCGAATCAATAAACAAAAAGACCTACACCAGTAAATATCATTTACAAGTTCGTTATTCAACCAAAATCAAAATATTTTATTTCATATAAGCCTAAATGGGCACTTATAAAACTCTTTTCAAATCATTTGGTAAAACATGAATATTATGTTACAGCATTAGTACTTCAGTATGGGGGGACAACCATCCAGTTATAAATTATACCAGTTAATTTTTACTCACAATTTCTAAGTAAATACCTACAATACTTATTATCTTAGACTTTTACAATTCGTATTCATAACAGATCAACATTACAATTCAATCATAAAATCCTCGAAATATGCTGCTATATCAAAACGGAAATTAAAGCGAAGATTATCTTCGCTTTAATTTCCGTTTTGATAAGTTAAACAAGTTTCGCACATGACTTTTATTAATTGGTGTATTGCAATGTTTTTATTCGAGAAAATAATATCAAACTTTAATTGAAAAAGGTCTAGAATTTTCATCATTGCAGAACTGCTTATAAACCTGGTACAAATGGTACTTATTTCGAACAATTGGCTCTATAAAATTTACTTGTGTTTTCTGTCTTTTTTAGGGTGTTTTTATAATGTGACGGTAGTTTAGGGATAGAATGAAAAAAACGTTTATTTTTTTTGTTCGGGTATTTGGCCACCCACATAAATTGTAGCATTTAATAATGAAACTAACATTGATTTTTTCCTTATAACCACTAAATTCTAGTAGTTAAAGTTACGCATTGTCTATCCGGAATAAATGCGAAAAACTGCAAAAACACTTAAGAAAACCAAAATAAACAGAAAAAGTAAATGTCAAAATAATGAAGTGTAATAGTGAAGCCTTACCTTCCATCCGAAGCCTCTTGTTAAGGTTCTTTTTCCATTGTTTAGGAACAGCCTTCTTTCTCCTTTTTCTGCCATCAGACATATCGCCATAGAATACTTCCGAGTTGTCTTTTTTAAACTTTCACGATCAGAACACATTATAAAACATATGAATACGGGTATTTACGAAAAAAAAAACCCACCCTCCCATAAATACCCGTATTCATAATCAGCCGTATTAATAAACACAGACTAGAAGCAAGAATAACTTAACTCCTAGGCGTAAGTTTAGAGTAATTCAATTTTGTATTAATAAACATAGAGTACGGGCGCTTGTACACGCTAAGAAAATTTACCGTTCCTGCGGCAGACAAGACAAATTCTTCGTGTATACGACAAGAATTTTGTCTGTTCCACACACGAAAACTTTTCGTGTCTTCCGCAGACAAGACCAATGGAAACGTGTACACGACACGATTTTTTTCGTTCAGTCGTCAGTCGGGCGTAGGGCGCGCAAGTAATAACAAGTGTGATAATCAGTGTGAGTTTCGTTTATTTATATACCTAAATGTTAACTACAAAGCAAAAAAGAATGATAATAGCATATTATTATTATAACAAAATAAAAAAAGAAACAAAAAACAAGAGACTTTACTGGGTTCATCCAATTATACAAGAGAAAAATGAGTTTGGTGGGTTCATTACCCTTTACCGTGTCATGCGACAACATGAGGAAAAATTTGTGGATTATTTTCGCATGAAAATATCTACGTTTGACAAGCTTTTGACAAGTATAGAAAATAATATACGACATGAAAATACCAAAATGCGAGAAAGTATTCCTCCATACATTAGATTGGCCGTAACATTAAGGTAAGTAATTTTTTTAAGCATATTTATTTGAACGTTGTACAATAATAAATGTCTTTGAAGTGTTACATGTTTCCAAATTCAACAGACCCCTCATGTTCATATTCTTCAGAAAAGTCAAACTGAAATTCATCTGTATGCGATGTTTCCACACTACTAATAGTTTCGGTGTCAAATTGAATGGATGTAGATTTTTGAGTACTGTAACCTGGTCGAGTCGAGTATGATGGGCCGGCTACGTTAAATGACGACGTAGAAGGCTGCGTTGTTTTGTAATACTCAGTACTCCATTGATGCTGAACATCACTTCCCTTTCGTTGTTGCGTAGCACGCACAAGTTTTAAAACTTCAAACTGGAAATCCACCATTTCCGCATCACCGAACTTATCAACGCTCGGAGCTATACTTTTAAAAAATGACATGGCACGGCTCTCTTCTTCTTTGGTAACAGTCTTTATAAATTCTGCCATATTTTTGTCCACCTCGCTAATATCCTGTTTATTTTTTTTCGCGATCGGTGTATGTTCTACGGGACTTTTTTCCACGTTTGTTGTTTCGGGTATATTTGACTCAGTGTCTCGGCGTGTTACAATTTTTGTCAAAAATAACATTTCGTCGTAAAAATCACATTTACGAATCTTCTTAGCTCCCGATCCCGATTTCATTTCTTTAAGTCTTCTGTGACATTTCATCCACCTATCTCGCAAAGTTGTCCATTTTTTTGCTGTAGACTTTGCTGAAACCAAAAACGAACTACCGTAAGAAAGTAGGTAGGTACCATCTATTGCAAGTAGACATAAACTACATATAAAAAAGGAAATGACCTCATTGTAAGAGTAAGAACACACTTGCAATTAATCGCACTGCAAGTTGCAAGTGTGTTCTTGCTCTAAGACATTGTTACAATTTTTTACAGATACATGGCAACTGGAGATGCCTTCGCACGTCTTCATTTCGATTTTCGAATCGGAATAAAAACAGTAGCGAACATTGTACGTGAAGTTACTCATCATATTTGGTCAGAATTATCTACAGATTATATGCGAATGCCAACACAAGAAGAATGGTTGAATATAGCACAGGGATATGAAATAAAAGCCAATTTTCCACACTGTCTTGGAGCAGTGGACGGGAAACATATTAGAATAATTAAACCCGAAGAAAGTGGATCAATGTTTTTAAATTATAAACATTTCTTTTCTATTGTTCTCATGGCTATTGTGGATTCCAACTACAATTACATTTTTATTGATGTAGGGTCGTATGGTAAAGAATGTGATTCAAATGTTTTCAAAGAAACACAGTTTTGGAAAAAACTTGTTGACAATACGTTAAACATACCATCCCCATGCTCTATAATAAATATTAACTATATATTACCATATGTTTTTGTAGCTGATGAAGCTTTCGCACTTCATGTTAACGTACTTCGACCCTACGGTGGTAACGAACTCACAAAAGAACAAAAGATATTCAATTATCGCTTGACAAGGGCAAGAAGATACGTCGAGTGTGCATTTGGAATAATGGCCAACAAATGGAGAATTCTGCACCGATCTTTAAACTTAAGTCTCGATTTAACAGTTGCTATTGTAAAAACTACTTGCGTTTTGCAAAATTTTATTCATACAGAAGAAGGTCACGTTGAGCCTTTAATCAATCGAGACCGATTAAATAGTCGATTGCATTTAGAAGGCAATAATCTGACAGCAGACGAAATTCGTCAAAAATATACTGAATATTTTTCCTCTGATGAAGGATCATTGCCATGGCAAGATAAATACACATAAAAAATAAGTTCTAAAACTAAAACCCGACTACTAAATTTTAATCCAAAAAGTGTGAAACAAGGAAGTATTCTTACCTGCCATATTGTTTAAATAAACAATTACATGTCATATTTTATTTCATGTTTATACGTATTTTATTATAAGTATTAGTCATTATCGTTTTTAGCAAAGCCGTGGTCGTATGCTATTTAGCGCTATTGAACTTATGATTGCTTGCAACTTAAATCTTTTATTGTAGATGTATTTAGTGTGGGTAACGACAATGATTAATATTTATAATAATATATAGTTATATAGAATATACCTAGTAATCTGTATTTTTGAAAATTGTAAAAAGATAGTAATATGTTGTAAGTACTTACCATATTCATTTTTTTTGACATTTGTCATTTCGTCGAAGTCTTTGTTTAAGATAATAAATATTTCTCTCCATGCTTCGTATGTGAGTCTTTTATCTTTATATATCTCTAAAGTTTTGTCCCACAATACCGGTCGTCCTTCTACTAAAGTTATAAGTAACTCATCAGCCATTTTGTACTCTACGCTGCAATACACGTCCACACCAAACGCACAACAAAAACTACCTGTTCAACCCTACTACACCGCCCCCCGCCGCTCCGCAACAACGTTCGCCGCGTCGTGTCTTGCGCAGACAAGATTTTTTTCGTGCACCGCTGCGAGCAGTGTACACAGTTATTTTCTAGTTACGACACGAATTCTTAGGTATGCCCGGCGTTTTTTCTTAGCGTGTACAAGCGCCCTAAGGAAGGAGTAACCTCATCTGAATCTACTCTCGTAGTAAAAGTTCATCCTTCGCACTACCTAGTTTAAGGAGTGGCTAAGCATAGAACAAATGTGTATTTTGACATTTGACGGCATTCATAACCTACAAACCTCAGTGAGGTTACTTCATTTTTACTGCTTTGCGCGCGTTAATGTTTTGTTATTGAATGTGGTGTTTGTTTGGTTAGCGAAAAGATGGATATTGATTATTGAGAATTTATTATTGATAATATTATTATTAAATATAATAGATTATTGAGAATTTTTAGTCTGTACACTATTTCTGTACATACTCGTAAATAAAAAACATTTAAGTTAACAAAAATATTTATTTATAGAACTTTAAAAAAATATTTATCTATGAAGCGTCACGTGCTTTCCTTATTTCCAACATTTCTAGTTCCAGTATTGCTGCTTTGAATTTTTCTTTTTCAAGTATTGCTGCATTTAATTTTTCTTTGTTTATTTTAATTTTGTGATCTTCATCAGCCATTTCCATTCGCCTCAAATGTTCGTCATCTTTTAAAAGTTTGCTATGGCTCAACATGCGGCTCACATAATCTTCTTGGTCGAATAATAAGAAAATATTAAAAACAATCAGAGAACCGCAAATAAAAAAAATAAAAAAAATACAGACGAATTGAGAACCTCTCTTTTTGGAAGTCGGTTGATAAAATACCACGCATTGCGTGGTCTTTTCAAAATCAACATGAGAATTACCTTTTCTTCTTCATCCCAGTTAATGGAACGATTGCGCTATTGGCTCATTTTTTCACAATATCAAGTTAAGGTTTTCGGATTAATTTAATTATCTCCCGACACACAAAATTAACTTTTTATTAGACCTTTTGTTTATAAAACGGCACAGACGAAAAGTCAATGATTATGTCAATTTGACAGACAACTTCACGAAATGTCATAAATATCATTCTTTGTTCATTCAATAGCTCACTCTTTTTACTTTTAAATTGACTGGGTTGCCATAGCATTCACACTAATATCGGTGTAAGAAATGTATTGTTACTACAAGGTTACTCCATGTTTATTAATATCAGTTTTACTGCTTTGTTAATACTCCGTTCCACTGGGATTAGCTAGTCCAAGTGTAACGTAAGATGATTTTTGGAATGGATGATTTTTATTAATAAGACTGAATATGTTTTATAATGTACTTCCGATTTATTTTGCAGCTCTTGTACTGTATTCTCTACGTCACTCAGAGAACTGTCGGAAGACTAACTGTCCAAATCGGGCGCTGCCGAACATTCACTGTTTTCCCTACCTGACATGTGAAGGCTCATTATCAAATCCGAAATCTGTAGGCTGAATTAGTGAGGTATCGATTGCTGATGGCATCTCAGTAGAAGGTTTAAGGGACGCACACTTATTCAGCCCTATTCAGCTTATGCCCATAGAATACAACGATTTTGTATGAGACGCGTACGCGTACGCTGAATAAGTGTGCGTAGTCCCTTAAACTTCCTGAACTACTTTCTAGCGTCAATTCTATAATTTCTTCAAAGTCTGCATGTATTTGTGAGGAATTGGCTAAGGGAGTATTGACGATAACTGAATTTTCTATGTTAGAGATCTGCAGTGAAACGGAAGTGATATTTAATTGGTCTATAAACTCTATCTGCACAGGAATAAGAGGAGCAGTATGCGTAGGTATGATGGAATCTTGTACCGCTTGGTTTTCATTTGTTTTGCGTCTGCATCTTGTTTTTCTGACTCGAAATCTTCTGTACAGTTTGGTAGCGTATGACAATTTAAGAATCTGACATAAAAAATGTTTACTGAAAGCCCTGATGAATTGTATGCACTTGCATACAATTCATCTGGTTCCCGACAAATTCTACCAGCCTGCCTCATGAGACCAAATAAATTTTCTAAGCAATCATTGTTAATTCTTCGTGTGAAAATATAATCTTAACTCTCAGATCTCATATCTTTATATAACTGCCGAATTAAATTAATTGTTACGTTGAAAGCATTTATGAATTTAATTATTTTGGTTACATCTCGGCCGTTATTTTATTTTTAACTCATGCTATTGTTACGAGCTGGGTATGAGATAAATTAATTACTACCGATTAAACAACACAATAACTTTATTAATCGCAAAACAATTTAAACTTAATCACAAGTACACTACAATACACTACTGTTCACTATTCGCTTAGATATCGCTCTTCAAGTTCACTTCGATTCGCTTCGTTGTGTAGCCAAAACAAGACTGCCTGTCGCGAGCCTGAGCGATGTATTTATACTTGCCAACAGACACACCAGAATAACCACGAATATTCTAGAAGGTCATAAAAAACACTAACAAAAGAATAGCAGGTAGATAGTTTCACATCTGTGAGATGAGAAACTGTTTAAACAATTTCACATCTGTGTTGTAAAATTCAAATTGTCTAAAGCAATGGATGCTTTAGACGATGCACAAACTGACGTTACACGTATCACACGGCCAAACTGTGCGAACATCTTTTTTAGATTTCGCGCACAGTTTGCAGCGCGTTCTGCCGGTTGTAAGCTTTAGGAAATGCCCAATTTTTGGTACCTGAGTAGGCAGTTGTGCATTGTGCTTTTTTAATATTAAATCGGCCAGTTTCAACCGAAACTGCCGCTGCGGTATTTTTAATAACGAAGAATAAATACACTCGAGAGCAATGAATCCGGGTCACTTAAAGAATGTTAAAAATCTCGGAAACTAAAAAGATAGGTTAATGCAATAAATTGTATTTAATAGACTATGTAATACTCCTTAAATGAAAGTAAAAAAAATATGAGTCACCATACATTTTATTAACACAAAATTACATAAAGAAAAAAACTGCTGATCTCTCCTTAAAACAAAAATAGGAAACATGAAATTTTTGAACTTTATTACGATTTTCTTGAATTTTAATACTTCGTATTGCCTCCTCGTGCTTCCATTACTGCGTTTACGCGGTTTGGCATGCTGTACACCAAGTTCCTTATACGATTTTGGGGAATATTCTCCCATTCCTCTGTGAGAGCAATTTTGAGCTCACGAAGCGTGATTGGGGGAGGGTTTCGTTGTTTTACGCATCTGCCTAGCTCGTCCCAAGCATGGCCACTCCATACGAGTAATGTTCATCTCTTGAAGGTAGTCATTCACAATCCTACCTGTATGAGGTCGGGCATTGTCATGCATAAATATAGCATCCTCACCTAAATTGACCATAAATGGACCAACGTGATCATTGAGGATTTCTTCCACATATCTTACGCTAGTTAAAGAGCCGTTTTCTATGATCACCAGCTCTGTGCGACTTTCAGAAGAAATTCCGGCCCACACAAGTACAGACCCACCACCGTAGGCTACTTTTTCTTCGATGCATGCTTGCTTGAATCTTTCCCCTGGTCTTCGATACACTCTGTGTCTTCCATCGTGCTTGTAGAGCATAAATTTTGATTCGTCAGAGAACATAACTTTTGACCAATCTTCAATACTCCAATTTACGTGGCTCTGGGCATATCTTAGTCTTGAAATACGATGCCCACGCTCCAGTTTAGGGCCGTTTGCAGGTCTAAGGGGTTTTAAGTTAGATTCAGCAAGCCGACGTCTTACTGTCCATGCACTTGGGTTACTTCCTCCGAGGCGTCGAAACTGATTTGTGAGTTCAGTTCCTGTGAGAAAGCGATTTCGAAGCATGGTGTTCACCAAGTATCGGTCTTCTCGTGCTGTGGTACACCTGGTTCTGCCCGTTCCTGGTCTGCGTAGGTTAGAACCAGTTTCTTCGTAACGTCGGAGAACTCTTTGTACTGTTGACAGCGACACACCGACAGTCCTGGCTGTATCGCGCTGACTCCGGCCGGTTTCCAGCATTGTAAGTATTCTGGTGCATTCTTCAGGCGTAAGCGACATAATTTCAGCTTGAATAATGAATATAGAGCACTATCAACATGGTTTATGTACCCACATTAGTGATGTAACGAATATTCGCATTCGCATTCGCATTCGCCAATATTCGCATATTTTTCGATATTCGCATTCGCATTCCTATTCGCAAAAAACGATGCGAATATTTAGCGAATGTATTTAACAAACAAAAAGGAAATTATTATATGGTTGCATATGAAATGATAACACAACTGATAAGATTTATATATTTTTATTTAACCATACTTGAATTAAAAAAAAATATTATGGAACAGTCTTGGTAAGCAACTAAATTAGAAACACTTTCTCTTTTGTTCTTGTTAGTCTAATTAAAATATTAACAAAATCACAACTTAACTCCACCACAGAAAAAATAATGAATGTCCATGCCTTACATATATTTTGAAAAAAATCTAATTCTAAATTCAAGTATCTTTTGTGAAAACAGAACTTCAGAGATCCAATCAAATCTAAGTATAATATTAATTTATAACCTTTTTGGCTTTAATTATATATTTTTCCATCCCACTATATATTTTCTAAGAATTAAATATGATAATGAAATATAAACTTAAAAAATCAAATAATGAATACTTGACTATTTGTAAATAAGCTTTTTACAAAAACAAAAAATATTTATTTCTATTTAAAACAAAAGTAAAGTTCTAATATTCATAATGTTAACATTTGGTTTCAATTGCACATTTTTTCACTAATTTTCTTTTTCTATGAATTAAAAATAATCAAATATAAACTACACAATTATAGTTTTGCTAATAACAAGTTGACACAGTTGACTATTAAAATAATTAAACTCGCTGTAACTTTAAATTCTTAGTAATTAAATTGAAGTAAAGGAATGTTAAATTTTAAAAATAAAAGTTTTGAAGCTCTTTCTCCGTGCAGCCTGTTTCGGTGAGGTGTGTAGAGAAGTCCAGCTCCACTGAAAACTCTTTCACTGGGGACACTTGTGGGTGGAGTTACCAAATATTCTCTGGCTACAGGAGAAAGAATACCATATTTATTGCTATTAACTTTCCACCAAAGAAGTGGGTCTTCTTCATTTTCAATACGTTTATCCAATACATAATCATTAATATTTTTTTTAATTAAAACTTCTACAGGATTTGGAATTTCATTTTCTAATTCTTCCTCGCTTTCACTTGAGTCCATCATCATTTTCATAGTTTCTTTTAGTGATACAGATTTTTCTGAAAGACTGGCACTGGAGCCAAAGTTTTCCTTAACCTGATTAGTCGTTTTAGGACGCTTTGAATTTGAACATGAAGGAAAGCTGAAGTCCTCATTTCCAATTAAATCCAAAATATTTTTCACGACCTGATCTTTGGTTGAAGGATTTTTGAAAAATTTCGATTTGTACCTAGGATCAATAAAAGTTGCTGTAGCAAATAATTTGTCGTTTTCCAAGTGAGAAAATCTGTGATTCATTTCTTGTTTTAAAACGAGTATAGTTTTTCTAATGCATTCTTCAGATGCCTCATATTCATCAATCACCTTTTCCAGGGTGGCCAATAACGGAATCACAGACGATATGGAAACATTGGCTGCACTTAGTTCTCGTGTTATTTCTTCAAAAGGTTTAAGCAATGTAATTAATTTTTCCACAACTATCCATTCATCTGAACTTAGTTGTGAAATTTTGTTGTTAGTGGAAGCATAAAGGCACAGTGAATCTTTGTTTTTTAAAATTCGTTCTAACATGTAAAAGTTGCTATTCCATCTCGTAACACACTCTTGGATTATCTTGAGCTTTGGTTGATTAAGTTTTTCTTGTAGATTAGCAAGTTCATCTTGAGCTACATTAGAGTGGTGAAAATGTGTTGCTATCTTTTTACATTTGTTAATGACTGCAATGATAGATTCTTGTGACTTAAGCCCTTCCTTAACAACAAGTTGAATTTGGTGCGATAAACAATCAATGTTTTTAATATTTAATAAAGAAATACCTTTTTTCATGTTAGTGCCACCGTCCCTAACAATACATAATACCTTTTCTTTGGGAATTCCCCATGATGACAACATAGTTTCTAGCTTTACGGCTATATTTTCTCCTGTATGTCGCCCATCATTAAATACTTCAGATTTCAAAACAATCATTTTTCTTTCAAAACTTTTGGTAATTCCGTGACAAGTGAAACTTATCAGCGATACCCCAGAGCAAGAATCAGACCAGATATCAGTTGTAAACGCTAGTTTTTCAAATGATTTGATTAATTCCAGAATTTTATCTTTTACCTTGCCATATAATTTTTCGCAAATAAACGGAGTAAAATATTGCCGAGATTTTAAATTATACGAGGGGCACACTTGGTTAATCAATCTCACAAATCCAAGGCATTCCACAAAACTAAATGGTAAGTCCTCCAGTGCAATCATTTCGCCAATTAAATTATCTAGCTCCAAAGACTTGGTGTTGTTGTTATCCCATTTTTTATTTTTTTCGATGCAATCACCTAAAGATATTTGCTTAAGGTCGGTTTTGGTACATTGTCGCGAAGAGGACGCCAAAGAATTTATTTTAGCAGCACCTCGCTTTTCATGCTCTCTTCTTTTCAATTCGTCATATTCATTTTTGTGTTTAGTTTCTAGGTGATTTCGCATAGCACTAGTGGTCCTGCCTTTGCGCGAGTACTTTTTATCACACAACTTGCAATTTACATTTTCAGCATCATATATTGTGAAATAAGTCCAAACTTCGCTAACACGTGCTTTACTCATGTTTTTATACCACTTTGTCACTTGAATATCAGTTAAATTTGGGAAATGCAATAACACCAAACTAACCTCAAATCAAAACAATACTTTTCGAATGAACTTTCTGTGACTAACTTCGTTCATTCAACCTGTATCGGCTCGGCTATGTTCAATTTAAACATGGCCGACACGAAATGTCAAACATTTTGCGCGCGCTTTATTTGAAATTTAACATTCGCATTCGCATTCGCATTCGCGAATATTGAAGATGAATATTCGCATTCGCATTCGCATTCGCGAATGTGAAAAATCCAACATTCGTTACATCACTAACCCACATATATGACAGATTTCAAACAAAAGCAAAACCAAATGCTGTAATTTCGTAGTTCCATCTTCGAAAGTGGCCCTTTTTCAAATTTGATTTTTTATGATATAACTTTACAATAACTAAGAAGTTTTAATACCTTCATTTAAGGAGTATTACATTGTCTATTAAATACAATTTACTAGCGTATTTAACCTAGCATTTTTTGTTTCCGAGATTTTTAGGATTCTTTAAGTGACCCGGATTCATTGCTCTCGAGTGTAATATGCGAATTATGAGTCGAGACGTTTAGCAGCCTCCGGAATAATTTTTTGTACCATATATGGTTGCGTATCCTTTCCACGGGGAATGCCTGCAAAAGTTGATCCTTTTTGTCGACACCCCCCATGGCAAGGCTGTAATCAAGGACTACTTGAGGTTTAAATCTAAAGATCCCGTGTTTTTCCTTTCCACTGATTTCCACTTTGTGATAAGTGGAAATCAGTGAAACAAGGTTTGAATCTCTCCACACAACTATGGACCAGTCAAGAGTGTGGCTTTTAGCCACTTCCCCCGTATGCATATTGCTTTTTGTTTTTGATTTTAGGCTGTCCGGCACAAATTGCCGATTCAGCCTAATAGTGCCGACCGTATCAGTTTTTCGGCTTTTTAGTGAACGAGACAGCAGTGGCGATTTGTAGAAGTTGTCCATCAACAACGTGTGGCCTTTATCAAGTAAAGGCCGAACAAGCCTATAAACTAAAAACTGGATACAAACTGGATACTGTTTAGCAAAAATTTTGCAATACTTAAGTCAACTGTAACCATTAAAATGTATAATTGACTTGACATCTTACTGTAAAATAATTAATGTGGTTTGACAGCACGTTATTGCCGTACCTATACAAATAAAGTCTACTCTACAATTTATTTATAAATTAAAAAGATTTCATTAAGTGAAATTTATATAGATCTACCTGTCTGTATTACATTTGGTCTGCCGACCAAATTTTCACGACGGGCATGTTGTACTGTGAAAGAATAATAATTTATTAGCGTTAGTGAAGTGACTAATTATTAACGCAGCACATTTAATAAAAAAAAATATATCATCGCTTTTTGCTAGGTACGCCTGTCATGTCATCAGTGAAACAATAGTTCACCTGCCACAGCCAAAAGTTTTTGAAAATGGAACCTCGCAACGAATCGGTTGTTTAACCTACAAATACAAATTACGGCTTGGACTATTTTAAATTTAGATGTAAGTACCTATCTAGTACGCAGGTAAGTAGGTACTTACGTTTATTTAATGGCAAACGACTGCAACAACCCTGGACGTGAACTGAACGTGAGCCAACTGCAAGCTGCTTCCACAATCCACAAGTTCTTTCTAAAACAGTATAATATGTAACGCTGTATAGTCTAATGCAGATTTCACTAGATTGTTGATGCAAGAAACTAAAGTATATCTATTACTCACCTTAGTAGTACGGTGTCGTGTGAGCACAAAGAATTAACAAACAAACACAGCGCTACAGCAGCCTGCAGGTTAAAACTTGTTCAGGCTTCACAATCTTGTTCTTGAATCCACTTGAATCCACACTTGAATCTTTACCGGCTCCGAACGCGCGAAAGAAAAGAATAGACCGTGGAAGTGTGACGTAACAAGATGGCGAATTTTGACGTATGGGTAAAAACAAACAGGTTTCGATTGCGGATTTTTGTTATTTTAGCTTTTTTTGTAATAAATAATAATGTCTGCGGTTGTACCTACATATTTTTGTTAAGTTTCAAACTCGCTCACTCGGTGCGTCGCCGGGCGTGTGACTCATCATGTCGTCTTATTAATTTACCTACGTACCGTTTTTATCGTTTGTTTTGGTTGGTAGACAGACACAACGCGGACGCGAAGTAATAGGCCTTATTACTATGACGTAAGAGTTCAAAATTGTTTCTTCCAAGAGAGGGATACGTTGACGATTTGGCGATCAGGGGCCGTATTTTTGAATCACTCGAAGTGTATCTTAAATTCGTGCACGAAAGCAAAACGTATACGAAATGAATTTCGATTGCTCCAAATTTTAAGTATTTTTAAAGTAATAGAAATGAGTGTTGCCTTAAAACTCGAATCTTATAACATTTTTCATTTTACGCAGAAAAATAAAAACCGGAATGCCATAACTCGTTGTTTTAAAAAACCTGTAATGAGTTACGGTGGAACGGAACGTTAATTAAAAAGTTATAATGTCATTTTCTGACGTCTGTCATTGGGATGTCGATATTTTTTTCTTTAATTTTCACATGTTTTTCACGGTTGTTATTTGTGGTGGATTTGTTTTTGAATTGTTAAAGAAGCAAATCAAATAGCAATAAGCAAATCCTAGGGACACATTTTTCTTCTCTCGCCAGAAGGCAAGCACATCCCCCTTCAAATTCTCCACTTCTTGATCGACCGAAGCTAGGAATCTCGAGCATTTTTGAGAAAAATCTATTCCTATTGTCGCTTCTACTACTACTGTGCTTCTTAGATAATTTCATCAGCAAATATTGAGAGGAAGAGGACCTTGGCTCTGATAGATTACGGGAAGTTTCACCGCAATCGACAATCGGAACATGGAAATTCAGAATCATTTACATGTTTATGATGCCATCTGCCATAAGAGCCGCAAGACTTGTATCATCATTTATCATTTCAACCGAAAGACGTCCACTGCTGAACATAGGCCTTCCTCAAGTGTCGCCACATTGACTGGCCCCGTGCTAATGGTATCCAGCAGATTTCCGCAGCCCTCACCAGATCATCTGTCCACCTTGTGGGAGGCCTTCCAACACAACGTCTTCCGTTTCACGGTCGCTACTCCAGAACTTTTCGGCCCCATCGGCCATCCGTTCTCCGAGCAATGTGCCCTGCCCATTGCCACTTAAGTTTGGCAATTCTTCGGGCTACGTCGGTTACTTTGGCTCACTCACTACGCAACTTCCCGAACGCTGCCCAGCCGAGTCGGAGTCGAGTCTCCTCACGATCAATCTCCTCACGTTCAGTCTCCTCATGTTCAATCTCCCCATGTTCAGTCTCCTCACGATCAATCTCCCCACGTCCAGTCTCCTCACGTTCAATCTCCCCACGATCACGATCAATCTCGTCACGTATAGTCTTTTTACGTCTAGTCTCTTTATGTTCAAGTAAAAGTCTTTCAATACGAATTGGTGAATTAGAATCAGAATATGAAAGTATAGAATCAGGGCAGTAGTTTTTATCAATGACACTGTCGTCAGAATTTTCAAAATATTTTACAGCTCTGTTAATATTGTCATATTCTTCATCGGAGGATGGTAGGGTTTCATAGCACTCTAGAGAATGTCTGGTAAAGGTCGTATTAAAAGATTTTTCTGCAGTCGGTTTAATTAGTGATGGCCTTGGAATCAGCTGGTGGTTGGTTGTTTCAAAGGGTTCAGAAACATGTGGTTTTCGGTTTTGATTTTGCGATATAGCCAAAAAAAGAATTTTGTCTCTTCTGGACATGATGTTGCCTGAAAAAAAAATATTTTGCTTAGGGACAATAAATCGCGTGGTAGAAGAACATACTGGTTTTCTCCGGAAATTAAGTAGCTACTTAACTTCACCGTATGTTTCAGAAAATTAAAAAGTAAGATAAATAATTATGAAGGTGACTCCTACTAATTTTATACCTGCTTAAATCGAAAAAAAAAACATGAAAACAAAAGAAAAATACAAAAGCAATTTTTCTGAAATAATAGACGAATTAATTCAAAATGTCCCGTTGTGACAATATAAGAAAAAAAACAACCATCCTATTACACTTTAAAAGAATTCACAAAACAATACCCAATAGAAAACTAGTACAAAAGAAAAGTGTATTTAAAAAGTATTTTATTACGATGAGAAATCGCAAAAACAAATTTAAAAAATCAGTTCTTTGAGTTCGACCGTTCCGGCATGGTACGTTTTACGCGTAATGCGCGCATGAACCCGAACATACCTACCTATTTTGTTGCTGAGTTATTCAAAACTAATGTTATCTCCTAACATGCTGTGCCACTACGACGTCAATTAATTAAAACAATATTTGTGTCTTTTAATAACTAAACAAAGTAGAACTGGCTAATAACATCATATCGTATTAATGCCCGTGACATAAAATAAGTAATATTAAATACGTTAGGTACTTACCGCCGAAAATGGTTCGCACGTGCCTGTGATCGTCCGAATCGATGCCTTGCCGCGACTGGCGTTTGGACGAAATATTTTACTCCCCTCGTACCCCCTCATCCCCTGGTGCTAGTTATAAACGCAATAAATGGTGAATTTATTGCAGTTTATTTCGTGTAGGTATACTGTATTCGTTTAATCTTCCTACAAATAAATGCAATAAATCTACTTACCACATCAATTTTAGTATTCTTCCCATAATCAGTAATAAGACCCCTTAACATAACTGCAATAATTCAAGCTTATTGTACTTATAACTTGTAAATGAGAACCACAGTAACGAAATATGGTAATTATAAATGCAATAACTCTACTTATTGCAGAAATAGTTAGTACATTATTTAATAGCGTAAATAAGGTTCCGTACCATATCTGCAATAACTCAAACTTATTGCACTTTTAGCTAGTAAATTAATATTACAAATGACGAACTATACTAATAATAAATGTACTAACTAGAGTATGCTTATTACAGATATAGTTAGTTAAACTACATAATAGCGTAAGTAAGTTATTCCTATCTATAGTTATTTCGGTCTTGATATGTAAGTCATAAGGCACCGACATAGATATTGCAGTTATGCTTAGTGTTAAAACCGGCTACGTCATAGATACGTAAAAAGTGTCTAAAAAGAATATACAGGATGTAAACCACCTCATCACAAAGCCGTTAACCAAGCATTCTGTACATCAAACTAAGTAACTTTACGCAAAAATTATTGCTGGGAAAAAACTTTTTTCTTTGAGGTTATAAATCATATTTTGTGGTAGAACTCAATGTTACGCACTTAAAACATGGTGCTGATGGATGGATTGAATAGTACGGGGGTTGTGGAGGTGTTAAAAGTCAAAATCTTTTGGTTGTCTGTAAAGTCGGTTTACGGACGATAGATTTACGTGATAACGTCATAATCATTATTTTATGTAATACAAAAAAGGAGGTGGAACGTTACTATTTTTCATGAGTGTTGCTGGTATTATCAATTTATAAGACGTTATCACGTCAAAAACATGTATTTAAAAAAAACTTGTCAAAAAGTTGTAACTTTGACCCCCCAGATCTCCGTAACTAGAAGGTTCCCAGGTATGGTGTAGAACAAAGAAATGATCGCAATGATGGGGAGAACAAGTGCTTTTCGGCTTCGTGAAGAAGTGTTTTACACCCTTTATAGATCTCGTTCTGCAGATTCCGAATATGTACTTAACTCAATTTGGGGCAAAACTCGAGTTATTGCACTTTTCGTAAGGACGGCAGTGTTGCTGGCCGCTGCAGGAATGTACTATTTCTTTAAATATTGCATGTGAATTTCAGCAAGATCATAATAGTAGTACCTACTTACCTAAGTTCCAATAATGATACTATGCAAAGTACCCTAATTTTGTTCATTGTAGGACAACATTGAGCCTGAACATTGTGTTGATTTCACAATTTTAACAGGTAAATTGTCCTAATATAATTATTGTAAGTTACAAAAATTTACATTTGCAAAGTAACAGCAATGTTGTTGATGGAAGTTGCAGCAACTTTGTAATGGTGGCTTGTTTGCAGTTAAATAAAAAGATGTTTCAAAAACGATATTCCAGGAACGTTAATAATTGTAAGTTACAATAAGTTTCATTTGCAAAATAGCAGCAATGTTGTTTATGGAAGTTACAACGACGTTGTAATGGTGACTTGTTGACAGTTTAATAAAAATATGTTGGAAAAATGACATTCCAGGAACGTTAATAATTGTTAGTTACAATAAGTTTCATTTGCAAAATAACGGCAATGTTGTTTGAGGAAGTTGTAACGACGTTGTAATGGTGACATTACAACGTTTAAAAAACAACTTTTATACGTAATGTTGTTGCGACATCTGTTTTAACATTTTGGTAAGTTAAAACATACATGTTAAACGAAAATAGCCGTAATGTTTTTGTGATCTTTCTTTTTAAACGTTCATATGGGGGTCTATCAACATTGTAGAAAGTTTCTGTCAGTTTCATGCTTAGTGGGAGTGTGAGGATTAATTAATGAAAAATAATTTCTAAGAACACTTGTTAGTTTGCTTACCGGTGAAAACCCATGTATAAACCTGAAAAGAAATCTGAAAAACATCCGGTCATATGCTTCTGCCTCATACCTCATCATTCTTTTTTCATCCTCAGGCATCCGTCACCATGCAATGTCAAAAACAATACATAAAAATACTCTCCAATGGACCAGGAACTTGAACTTATTATACAACATAAATAAGTCTATATAAATAAAATAAATATTTGAATACATAAACAATATAGAGAACGTTAAAAAGGTGAAAAATGTAAGAGGATAGGATTATAATAAATACATAGAATTTTATGGAACAGTGTGAAACTCCTTGAAGCAAAACTCCAAGCAGAGAGAAAGTCGGCACTCCGCACATTCATAGGACGTCTTAGCATTCTGGTTGCCCTGTCGATCTGTACACCACACACATTTTCGACGGGACGTCCTAGCTGAGCCGCCTTCTTTGCGTGCTATGCGTTGTATGAAATGCCGGTCCGCTAAGCGACAAAGAGGAAAATGTGAACGTCTACTGAAGGCGGTTGCTACTGAACGAGGCACTGGTACGAGTTAAATGGTTACTTTCCAAATCTTTCAGTAACTTCAGACGAAACACCTAAGCTTGGTAAGACTGACCCGTTGACATCTCCAGTAGTACCCGACTGTTCTGAATAGTAATATTCAGAAACCTTTTAAATAACTTCCTGGTCCATTTCATGCACTGCTTTCGCTCTATCAAGTAAGGCTCAAGCATTTGGTCCAAACGATCAACTCCACCCATCCCAAGGTTGTAATCAGCTAATAAGTGTGGGCTTATTGACTGATATTCTTCCAGGCTTAGGAGCCGTTTTAGTTTGAGCTATGTCGTGGTACGTGGATATTAGGATCAATTGCTTATGGTCTTGGTAAACCATCACCATGACATCGCCAGATCGACGACCCATATATTCACCCTCCACTAACTTGACTTTCTTTGAGGGTGAAACGATCTTACGACATACACGGAGTGTGCCAACGCAATCCGTTTTTCGCCTTTTCAAAAATCTCGCTAGTGAAGGGGAATTGAACCAATTATCCATGTAAAATATATGTCCAAGGTCTCAAGCGGCCTCATCAGTCTAAGAACTGTGTTGGTACTTGAAGGCAAGGAAGAATTGGTACCAAGATAAATAAAAAAAAAACAAAGGTAACCTGTGCTAGATTCACACAAATTAAAACTATATACCGTAACGTGCGGATTTAGTTTTGATGTACTGTTTTATGGACAGAGGTCCTTTACAAAGAATAAGGGATTCATCAATACAGATGTTCTGGCTCGGAGTATTAAGTTCCTGAAATTTTGAATTTATGTGTTTTATAATTGGCCCCATCGGGTTTTAATACATTGAGAGAGAGCAGAACCCCTGGCAAAATGTAGGGCTCGATTCAAAAGCCAATATTTTCTTCTTTAAAAAGAAGCCTGAACGCATCCGTTCTCAATAATGGTAACTTGCTAAAGCAAGATTTCACTGATAATATTTTGATGATACCAATCATCATCCAAAATGCGAACAGTACCAATATTTCATGCACATTCGTATCATGTCATAGCCTGGCAAATCTTTCACTCGTTCTCTTAATTTCGTCAGCATACCTGTTGGTTTCTTGGACAATGTGACTTAAAATGCTGTCATTCCAAATGGATCTGAAAGCATCGTAGGGATCAACAAAATGTCGAGATGTGTCAACGATATCTCGAAGAAAGCGCTCTTTCTCACCATGCCAGCCATTCATCGTTTCCCACTTAAACTCTTCCTGTTCTCTCTCATAAAAATGCGCTTCCTCCTTATTCCGGTTTCACTTGCTGTCCTCAAGTATACCGATCTCGAAAAATCTTTTTCCTCCCATTCGCGTTGACTGTCGGTCGAGGATGACGACGCGCTGTCTCTATTGGACGAACTTCTTCCTGTGGTGGGGGGAACCCACGTGCTCGGGAACCTCTTCTTGATGAACTTCGTCTTCTGTTGCTTTGCACCCTACCACGACTTGGTCGATTAGGAAGCCTTGGTGGTGCTAATTCTTCAGGTACGGTCTCTTCGTCCGAGGATTCGGAAGAACTAGAAAAATTGCTTTGAAAAGCAACGGGATCTATAGAATATTCATCTTCGCTGTCATCTTCGAATTCCGATTCGTTTAGATAATTTATTATTCTTCATCACGCCTAGTCTTTATCACGGAGATCTGTAAAGCATGAACAAAAAAAAAGCATTAGCCATCAGCACCAACCGCAATTAGATCTACCAGAGTAAAGACCGAAAGTGCAAATATTTGAACAAATTCAAATAGTGCTATCTATGAACTAAGACCTGGAGTGCTTTATGAAAATTTGTACATAATAATATATGATAGGTTATTTTTTTTTATGGGAAGCTTCGTTTCCCATGAAATAACAAGTTAAACTTAATTAGTTGGATATAATAAAAAGCAAAATTAATAAATATCTTAGCAAAACAATCACGATTGCTTAGGTTAATCTTGATTGAAACTTACTTCTTCGCTGTCCATGCGCCATCTTCGAACGACAACCACAAATGATTTTGACAGCTTTGTTTTTTTTTGTGTTGGTTGCATTGCGAAACGAAACGTCAAACCTGTCCATAGACGCATAGTTGTAAAATTTTGTCCACTGATAAAAAATAAAAAAGTGCGGGTCAATTTAAAAATATGTACAAAATTTTGTACGCTGGGACTACACCATTATGGAGGTTGCAATATTTCCGGGACTGAATGACGACATTCATTTTGTGCAAAAACTTGTACAAGGGGTCTTAGGGGGATAAACGATGTCAATGAAATTATATTAATAAGTCATCTTCAGATGAGTCGTTCCCGTCCGTAACATCATATTAATCTCCGATTGATACGACTCTTTGGTACCAATTAATTTTAGAATACTGTTTGGGATTTCACAGTCGTTGCAGCATTTTCCTACTATCTTCATACCGCAGCGTACTCTTAATATAGCAGTTAAAAGATTCAATCCCATCCTGTTTCTCTGCTTGTTTTTTTATTATAGTCATACTGCTAGACAGTCTTTCCACATCGGCGTTGGAATGCGGCAAGATTAAAAGTGTGATCGCAAAAGTCACCAATTTGTGAAATCTTCCTTGTGCATCCTTGAATTGCAGACTTCATACCAAAATCTTTTTGTATTTTTGGTTTCATGCCATTTCAACAAATGAATTTGACGCCATTGATCGTCCACTTTCGCAATGAATTCAAAACTTTTGTGTAATTGAGCCATAATGTCGATCAGATTTTCTTTGTTATGCACTCTTCAATAAACTTTATTTTTGTTCAGCGCCCATCTTATCTGCACTCAGCAGAAATTCTGTTGTCTCTTGTTTTGCAGCTCGTCCGCTACTTATGTTAAAATAAATCTTCATTGTCCATTTTCTCATTGAATGGATCCAAATGATCTTTTATGGTCTTTACTAATTCACTGAATGCCTTTGAATTTGTTTCAATGTTCCGTTTTCTTAGGTCTGTAGAAACGTCATGGCTGTTGTTTATGTTTAAATCATCTATCAGTTCTGTAATTATTTTTGTTCTGATACTATGGCTTAAAGCCCAGCGCTGCACTGCCGAGCTCCGATTGAGTTCGTTACGTGTATCAGACCTGTCAGCTTGTTTCCAGCATTAGCATTGATGGTTTGTTCCAAAACCAAATCGACCGGTGAACGGAAAAAGGCTATTGTCTCTTCTTTTGATGCCAAAAGCTCCCCTTTTAAAATCTTCAACCAGCTCTGGAGCTTTTTTTTTCATCTCCAGTAAATCACTGTGATGTTTTATTGACCACCGCGCATATTTCTGGTGGTTGAAAATGAAAAATAAGTCAGCCATCCTAAACAGAGAACCCATATACAAATCTAGATCTCTTGTTCGAATAGCTCTTGATATTTTGAGATAAGTGCTTACATACTCCATGTACTGACTGTAATACTGTGCTGTTTTACCATGTTTGCCTTTTAAGGTCTCGGCGTTGTATTTTGTGTATTCTTCAATATAGTATTCCAGCAATCCCGAATTTTCAGGCAACGTTGTATTTTCTACTTCATTCACAGGTAAGTTCTTCAATAAGGGATCGATCTGACCAACTTCAAGGTTGGTTTCGCGAATAAACCTTTCAAATTGCAAGCAGTGCAACGCTGCAAATAAAAGGGGGTGAATTCTTTTGCATCTATTGAAATGGTTGCCTCCTAAAAACCCATTAAGTGATCCAGATGCCAAAATTCCGCATTCCGTTAAGATGTTTTCTAAGCCACAGTAGTTAATATATTTCCTTAACGCTTTGAAAAATGCCATCTCAATATGAAAAGCTCCGAAGTTGATAAAAACTTTATCATATCTACGAGTAGGCTTTCTACGATTTGGATTTGTTGAGCCATTTTCGCAATAGCTAAATCATATGTGGCAATTATGGTTTCTTGTTCACATTGATCTCTTATTTTTTCTGCAAGTCTAAGTGTGTCATTTACCACCGTGTAACTTGTCGGGGATAGATTTATTTGGGGCAAATAATCAACACTTTGATTTTCACTATTATCTTTACACAGTAAAGAGTTAAACCCCGTCCACATGGGTGTTTCGTCAAACCAAGCTTTAAATGCTTGGCTGGTTTGATTTGACCATTATATATTATATAAACTGAATCCTGGCATACTGAATTTATTTTTATTTCATTTTCTGTTGTTAGTTGTCTCCTAACGTCAGGACCTTGCACCAGTGAACTCACAAGAGTATAAAGTAGTTGAGAAATTTCACACTCCCCTTCGACTATGTCTTTAGGTTGTAAATTTCGAGGAAGCTTTTTTTTTGCAGACACAACCGACTTTATCATTAAAGCAGTATTGCGCACGATTTCTTCATTATTCTGCTCTTGAAACACAGATTCATTAATTAAACTTTGGACGTCAATATCCTTTCTATAAACAATCTTTTTCTTGCGATTACCGTCAGACCTTTCGATTATGATAGAGTCCTCAAATGTTTTTAACATTTTACTTTCTGAATGTTGAACATTAAAGCTTAGACTGACCATAGTTACTTGGTTCATCAATTTCATACAAAATTATATTGGATGTTTATAGTGGTTCTGGCGAGGACTTTGCCAGGTTCACTCTTCAGCTGCTATTATCTAGCTGGTATATAGAAATTCCGTTTAATGTAATTATCTATAGCGGTAATTCTCGTGCCGCCAGGCGAATGCGAGACAAATTTACTCGCTCGTATTGCCGGATTATTGGCACCAATCGTTGGAGCAAATGGTCCAACCATATTGAAGTTATTATTTATATTGGGCAACCAGCCCTGCGGTATAGCGCCCTGTACGGTATAACATGCGCCCCTCGCATTATTAGTCCTTTCTCGGTGTAAAACGGACACATTATTATAACCTGCCGTGTCCGATCCAAAAGAAGACGCTCCACTAATCTGGCACTGCTTCTTGCTTAATCGCTGGACGTCAGGTGTTTGTTCAGGGACCCTAACAAACTGAACGTTACTGGGAAGGGTCTTCGGTTTTAGGTAGTTGCGAACCGTTGGCGAGGATCTACCCATATCGCGCATTTTAAAGCGCCCTCTCAATTCAAAAAGTACGGTGTTCACTCTGCTCATCAGCTCCGGACATATTCGAAGGCGGGCTGCTGCTGTGTCACCGTCTGGAAAGTCGAATCCCTCGATAGGTAGCCTTGCCTCTGCAGGTAAAACGTCTACTGGGCCATGTCCAAATAAATTGGGAGTTGGTATCGCTCCGGGGGGAATAAGTGCGGCAGAGAGCGGCTGTATCTCTGGCTCACCATGCTGTCTCCTGGAAATAAGAACCCTGTTTGAAGACACAAGTGGTGAAATGTAGCACTCGTAGACATTGTGGTTTTCGGGTGTTAGTATGCCGAACGATCCAGCGGAAATATCACCATCCGCGGCTTGTGGAACGGCGACGTCAGGAAGATTAAACTTAATTTCCTCCCCTCCGACAGTGGTCGTGTTGCATATGCTCGTTATGTAATGGTACAAGTGGTCTGGAATGCACAGATCTTCTGGGAGTAGGTCTTGGCACCTTGCGGCGTCTATCTTCCTCTCACCATTGTCGAGCGTCAAATCAATGAGGTAGCAGTTGAGAACTGTAGCCGAATGTTGGAACATTGAAAATGGCATTCTACGGTCCAATCTGGGGTCTATCCCTCTAAGGAATCGTATGTACGCTCCACCTGGTCGATATATCCTCCGAATTCAAAATTCTGGCAGTACGTCTCCTGCACTGTGTTGTGTGGTATTGAGCTAGTATGTGGCCCTGGATCATAAAGGGGCTCATCAACCGGTGCGGTCTCGTCCTTAGCTCTAAAGTCGTAGGAGGCTGCGGTATCTGTCTTCACTTCCTTCCTATCCGACTTTTGTTTTCCTGGCTGCACTACGGTCAGTACGACCGCGTGGTTTTACAGGGCGCTCTTCGAAATCTCGTAACCTCGTTCCAGTCAATGTTGGTTTGTAACGTGAGAGCAAATCGTTTAAATACATAATTTTCTCATTGTCTATGATTACCCGTTTAATATACCATTAATTCTTCATAAATAACTTCATAATAATCATTAATTTATTTCAGATCATTAAAATCCATAAAATACAAGCACATTACATAAAAAATCAATTAAAATCATTAAATAAAAATTTAAAAAATCACATAAAACTAAAAGAAAATTGAATTAGTAAAATTACATAAAAATAAAAACATAAATTATATAAAATTAAATTAAAATCAATAAGTAAAATAACATCAATATTAAATCAAAAACAAAAGTATAAGCCATAGCCTTAGTCATAAGCTTCTGCGTGTAATTTTCTTTTGGCAAACCAATTAGATTTTTCACAAATGACATCCCGTGTTTTTTGTATTTTCTGCTCAAAAACTTTCATACATTTTCTATGGTAATAGAAATTTTCGCAATTCTCTAAATATTCACATAAATCAACATCTTGTGGCTCTGTTGCAATTTTTTTTTGTTAAGTCTACAAAATAATCTGTACTTATAATTACTCCTGCGGGACCCCACTCGTTGACCACTGTTTACAAAAAATACAAGACTGTCCGTGTTGATCTGAAGAGGTTTCTGCCGCCAAATCTGGAAACTCCGCCGTTATTGATTCTGATAGATTAACTGCAAACTCCTAAAAAAGTAACGAAAAATGCAAAATTAGCAAACAATTATTGAAAACCTGTTTGGTTTCATTTAAAAAGAAAAAGATAATTTGAATCAATTATTTCGATACCTACCTCTGATTCCATATCGTTATCGTCTGATGCCTTTGGGTCGTAATCAGGTACACCCATATCTACGCGTGTTTCCGATGTCGAGGGCTGCAAATTATATTTTACTTAATTACTTCATGCTGTGGTGTGAGCATAACGGATTATCTGATAATATTTCTTAGTGAAAGATTACAGCTTACCTCAGCAGTTTGATCTTGAACATTATCGTCCAGGAACTTCGGATCTAGTATGTCCTCATCAGGTGGACCTGATGCCGCCAGTATTTCCGGTGACATCATTGAGCTTGAAGCCTAAAATATTAATTGTTTTTGTATAAAAATGCATAAAATTCCCATAATAAATTATGTATAATTATTAAAAATATTTTTTTGATAATATCATTATTACCTTGGCGATCGGATCATCAACACTACCGCTCAGGTCCTTCAGGTCCAGTGTGTCGTCAATAGATGTATCTGACATTGCCTGTTTTTCCGGTCGTATCACTGAGCTGGAAGGCTGAAATATTTACATGTAATTATTATTTGGTGGTGCTAAAGAGTTAACTATTATTATACATTTTTTAAATAATAACCCTCTACCACCTAATCTTGTTACACAACCACCTACCATACGTCTCACAGACGGGCGAGTAAAAAGACTTTCGTATATAAAACCTAAGGGTGAAAGGTTTGTTTTGTAATTAAAATCAATTAAAATACATATTAACGTCTTTATTAAAGTATACAAGGCACATAAAAACTTACATATTTTACAAAAATCTTAATTTGTTTGGAACAACTCTTAATTCTAACGCAAAAATTTTCTTATTCAAAAAACGAGATCTACAAAAATAATCACAAGACATAGGAACTTATTTCTTTCTGTTTATAAAAATACAATAATCAGCAAGTAATATAAAATCAAAACTTTCTAAATATAATCATATCTTTTGCAAAATTGCAGGGCACCAATCCTATAGATTTTCCCGACAGTGAATGCACATTTTTTGGAAGCATTCGATACAAATCGGCTTGTGTATGAAAGGCTCTTCATCTTCAGACGAAAATTCTTGCTCTGCAGGTGAAACCTGGTGGTTGAGATACAATAATGTCATGATTTTCCTCATCATTTGATTCATCCCCTTCAGAATTCGATTCGCAGCTATCTTGCAATGCATGCTGAATGTCAATGTCCAAATCGACACTGCTGCCTTCATCATGTCGTCAGATTGATGTCCTAACCAACTTTCACTCACACTACCACTAGAAACCATTTTAAACTGAAACAGAACAAAAACACAATTTCAAAAAAGTCACGCAACCACCTACCATACGTCTTACAGACGGAACACGACCATTTCTTACTTACCAGTGACAAACGCGCGCACCTTCGACGACGACGAGCGCTTGAGCGGCACTTATGGATGCTGCAGGAAGGTACAGGGACGTGCAAGTTGATACGTGTTTTGCTCGCCAAAATATTACCAATTTCATTTTCTTTGCGTCTGACAGACTTATGTCAGGTGGTTAAGGGATAATATTATTATTGCCTTGGCGATCAGATCATCAACACTACCGCTCAGGAACTTCGGGTCCAGTGTGTCATTAATAGGTGTTTCTGACATTGCCTGTTTTTCCGGTCGTATCACTGAACTGGACGGCTGAAATATTTATATATTTGTATAAGAATAAAAAATAACAAACTTACCTACGTGTGATTTGAGTGTTAACTTGAACGTTATTTAGTATAACTGTAGTAAATTTTATGATAAATAATACTAGAAGGAAAGAGGCCATTCTCAAAAACTAAAGCAGTTTGGAGTATGTTAGCTCTTATCATACATATCTATGTGAAATGTGGAACAAAAACTTGCCAAATCAGAGCCTGCAGAGTCTTGGTATTTTCTTTTTAAAGCGGTAACTCTTTTATAACATTCCAAATGATATCCATATTTACTTCTGTTATCTAGTTAGAGTTAAAATGTAGCACTATAACCTACAAAATTAACAATTTACACGTTATTATTTTGTGGATAGATAAATTGAGATCAATCACTCAAAATTTACGTCACGCTTCTCACAGTCAGCAACGAAAACTGATGCGCTTCCTACCTACCTGCACTGCGCCTGCCCACAAAGCTATTGTTTGAAATTGTATGCAGCAGTGGCCTTGAACGCTGGTCAGCGACGATGTGAGAGTGAAATGCCGTGCGTATTCATTTTATACTAAGCGACACTGACTTTGTCCGTAATTAGGTACAATTAGGATATTTAAGATCTTGTTTTTTTATTTTTTTTGCTGCATGCGTTTCATAAACTATAAATGCGAACGTGTGTTTGTCTGTTCGTTACTTCTTCAAGCAAAAACTAGAGAACGGATTTGGATGAAACTTTACAGTGTTATATCCTACCTAAATATTACCACGGGAAAAGCCGCGGGGCAGAAAGCTAATAAAAACATAAAAACATAAATTCAACTCATAAAAATCACTGATGATTCATGATTCATTATTTCATATTATTTCTACATGATAAACATTGTTATGCAGCACAAAAATGCCCGTTTAACTATATCACGTTGAAAGTAAAAGGCAACATCACTTTTTTCAATATTTGAATATATGACCAAAACTGGTACATTTACCCTATTATTTCAACACCATGAGACGCAAGTCTGTTAGTGCGTCGACTTTTATTTAATATCCCGATTTTTATTAAATGATACCCTGAATCATAGCATCTATACAAGAATTTCTCGTTATTCCAAGATTTTGACATATATTGTTCGAAGTGGCTGACCAGAAAAACTACCAAGCTGAAGGCAGGCAACCCTATATATTCATGAACGGCTCATCTAGGGCAATCGATCTGCATCAGTTTCATCGTGCCATCTGATGAGGTAATTGACCCCATTTTTGAGGCTCATAAAACATGGCTGATCTCGAAACCTGCCAGGCTTTGGGCTGGCAACCTATGCAGGTTGTTATCTCCAAATGTGTCTCTTTCGATGAGTAAACGTTTCGTTCTGCCACCTTATGATGTAATTTTCGATCAAAATAGCGATACGACGACGAAAAAAAAAATAAGTTCTTCCAGGATTTGCGATGGCAACCAACTAAAATCCAGTGTTTCTAATTAGTATCAATCACTATTTTACATTTCTGATCTCCCATCTTGGGGGTTAGGGTTTCGTGCAACGGGAGCTTAGTCTATAGTATTCAGTCAGTTTCGGTATTAATCTTATGCTTTTATAGCCAGGGTTTTATTTAAGCAACTTTAATAAATGAGACCAATTGGCAGTTTTGGTCACGCCATCTTGTAAGTATTATTTTATTGAGCCCTGGTCAGAGATTGCATTTTTGTACCACTTTTGTCAAGGTGGATTTGCCGTCAATATAAAGATTTTTCTTAAGAATCTATACATACGCCTTTGGATTCTGTTTAAAATGGTTAGTGCTGCATTTTTTCCCGTAGCGTGAATCATCGTCCTTTGTCTCTTTTTATCTTCTCGCCACTGTACCCGCATTTATAGTTTTGCTGTACTTGAGCTATTTTGAAGTACATCGAGTGCTGCAGGATTGGCAAAAATATTTTTGCAGCCTGCATTTTCAACTGTACATCGCTTTGATTCCTGGAGTTTATACGTTCTAGCAGATATTTTCCTGCCTGAAAATTAAAAATAAATTATTTCAGTGGTGTACTATTAGGGTATGTCTTTGTGTTAATCCTTTAGCGATTCGATGTTATTTTGAATGAGTATGCACATAAGTTTTACTTGAGAATGTATCTAATATTATACACACACTGAACAACCGATAGGTTATCTTTTTATGTACATAGTAGGTAAAGCCATAAAACTGAAAATATTGAGCTCTCTAAATCTATATTTGTTTATTAATACTATTTTTTAGAGATATCATGATTTGAGGAGTAGTTTGCGGAACTTACCAACATATCGTGTCCGGAAATGAAAATCATATAATAATTGTAACAATACGTAAAAGATATTGCTAAAAGCATGTAAGTATAATCAAACGACGGTTTCATTTTAATAAAATTCATTTTTCAAAAACTGGTTGACATACGTCATTTTGGCTGTTACATAAATTAAATTATGTGTGGAATGCAACGGAACTTCCGTTAAAATGGCTTTATAAATAATAACAAAAATCTTCTAAAATTATTAATCCGCCGCTGGTCTTTAAAAATGTAATCAAAACTGCAAATGGCTGTAAAATTCATGGTTATTATGTTGAAGGAATAACTCCAGATCAATACAGCTCTTGCAAATCGTTGTACTTATTGCTATTGGACCACTGTAAGCTTTTTGCAAAATTACTCTCGACGAGGTTGCTCTTTTGCCCCTTCTGAATACCTTTTTTTTAAGTTCTCGCTTTCCAAGTCATATTTAAAATAGATTTGTTCTGGGTCATCCTTGCGATATTAAATCCATTTGATTTTTAACCATTACAAACCACCAATTCACAGTCTCCTCATCAGTATCTGTTTTACAGTTCTTAATCATATTCAGATTCTTCAAATCATAAATATCTTCCTGTCCCATGTCTTGTACTTTGTTATTAGGATTTCTTCTTGACGCAGTTCTAATAATAGTGTAGCTACGAATCAAAAATTGGTACACTTTTCTTGGCCAGCTCTATAGTAGCGTGAATGTTATCAACTTCCATCTGACTGTGACCAGGTTCAAAATATTTTCTATTTATTTCCGGTTTATCCAAAAAAACCACAAAATACAACATCAAGGCAGAAATCCACATATTTCGGCATTTACTCGCGCAAGTGTCGGACATAAAAGTGATCGGTTTGCCGTCTGCTTTTTCTTGGATCATCTTTGTTCAAATATATGACGTATTTGAATAAAGATGATCCAACCTCATTAGTACCTTTATTACCAACTGTAGGGTTATTTATAATAAAAAAACACAATAACACCACAAGAATTATATAATATGAATATATGGAAATAAATTAAAGTAATATTAATAAATCTAAATACCTACCGTACCGTACCTTAGTACCTAATTTTAATCAACATTATTTATGTTGATTAAAATTAGGTACTAAGGTAAGGTATTACAGATAAACAATTCACTGTGAGACCTAGATTTATCACCCTATCCTGAAGCTTCAGACGAGGTAAAAACAAGATAAGTTTTTCTTACATGGTTTTTTTTTTTACATGAAATTTAAATAAAACCGTCATGGTTACTAAATATGTTAGATTGTCGAATTCTGCACCCTAAATCTTCCAACTCACCGATTTTGGTTTATTCGTACTCGTAGTTGAATCGTCTCGAAGGTAATGAAATTATGGTTCTTAACTAACCTTGATGTGAAAAGGAAACTGCTAAATCAACCAAATTAAATACCATGACAAGTTCCTCAAGAATATTCATCTCACATTCTTCCCATATTAAAAATGCATTGTGTAATTAATGTTAATTTTGATTTTCATGTTAGTATTTAAAAAAAAAAATTTTTTGCATTGTGTGAAGAGTATATTTGTGTGTATCCTTGTTTGTATTGATGCAGATATTTGTATCTATGCGATGGTCAGTTGATATAAAATTATAAAATGTTTTGGTGATAATGATTGTACGCAATAAGATTTAAAATGTGTGAGCGACCATATTTATTGGTAGAATATTTGAATAACTTTAATATTAATCAAGTTGATAATAGGAATCGATTACAGTTGTGTGTTATTTTCATTTAAATGAATCCCCTGCCTACCAATTAAATAAATATTAGCGACGCCTATTCACACTAATTCATGTCCGGAACCAATTTATAGGTTAGGTTCGGCTTACGGCCATAAAAGGCCGAAAGCACAAAATACTTTGGTACAGACAATAGACCTTCGAGTAATAAGCCCGTCCGGCACAGTTTTTGTCAGTAATTCCGCGAAAACCACCAATAAGTTAACTTACATTGGTAACGATTCACTTTGCGGGCTGTCAAAAAGGCTCGCAGAATATGTTCGTAAACTTAACGAAATTCGTTCAGTTATCTACAAAGAATGTTAGTAAACCAAGGACACTCGTTACCTTTGAGTGTAGAGACTACCAAATATTCGCTACATCTGGATCGGTGAGACTTTGCGACCAAATTTGAGACTTTTGCGATCGTTATCTATGTCGAGACTGCCGCCGGCCCAGAGAAAGCCTAGCAGTTTGTCTATAAATAAAAATAGTAAGAATATTTTATTACATATCGAGACTTTTATAATAAAAGCGAACATTTTCTTCATTACCAGCACCTTCGGATGAAATTTGGGTATTTGGCATATCAACAAAGGTGGGGAAGAATATGATTCGTCATCACGGCTTTGGTTGCTTATCTAACTATAAATAATAATTGGTGTTCTCAATTCATTTCTTTGTAACTTCATTTGTTTATGCTCTACTTCACTTATAGCTTTCCTTATTTCTTAAGAGTTTTTCAAAATTTTCACCATAAATCAGCCAAACAATCATCACTAATAGAACTTGAACTTCTTTTATATAACGCTTTCGATGAACTGGGGCATGATGGATTGATTTCAGGCGATGTTCAGCATATGGGACACTTTCGGGGGGTTATTCCCAAAGTACAACATTCTTTTGTTCTAAAAAGATAAGAATCTCATTCATTCATTCCCAATTTACTCCAATGAATTATTATTATTTAAAAATACTTATTATTTTATAAATAGTAATTGGTGTTCTCAATTCATTTTTTTGTAACTTCATTTGTTTATGCTCTACTTCACTTATAGCTTTAAGCAAATCCATTATAATTCGAATTTGATCCAATTTTGGAAGGTTTTCACCAATTTACTCATGCTTAAAAAAAGTATCATAATCTTTCAGTTCGTTTTTATGCCTTATTTCTTAAGAGTTTTTCATAATTTTCACCATAAATCAGCCAAACAATCATCACTAATAGAACTTGAACTTCTTTTATATAACGCTTACGATGGACTGGGGCATGATGGATTGATTTCAGGGGACGGTCAGCATATGGGATACTTTCGGGGGGTTATTCCCAAAGTACTCCATTCTTTTGTTCTAAAAAGATAAGAATCTCATACATTCAGCCGAACCATGTAGAATCGCCTCACCTTCAAAAGAAAAATCATTATCTTCATAAATCTGCAACCATTTTTATCAAAAAGTACTACAAAACCTGCGTCTACGACTTTCTTGACAGAAAAAGAATTATTAGTAAGTTTAGGTATATACAACATCTTTGATGCTGTTTACCACACTACACACAGTGTTATTAGATTTGACACCAATACCACCACAGTCGATCTTTTCACCATTGGCAACAGTAACAGTGCTGCCTTCTAATAGTTTGTTGTCCTTAAACCAATCTCATCTAGGAGTCATGTGTTTTAGATCACCAAAATCAATAAACCACCTATTTACCTCCAAACACGAAGATCCAAGAGCACTAAAAGAAGTAGTCTGTCTGATGAACTAACGCTTTTCTTTACCTTATTGCGTTGGGGACAGTCAGGCCGTTTGTGTCCAGGGGCCTAATTCAGATATTTTATAAATTCGTCACCCCAACGTGCATACATGATTCTATTCCCATTCCATTGTATTTTTGCTAAACATTCACAATGCAATAGAGTCGGCTTCGATGTATTTGCTTGTTTAGCGTGTTTGATCAAGTGGTTTAATGCCTGGCGGTGAAAGGTCGTGGCCCAAAAATTAAACATTTTTTAAATTGAAAACATATAATTTTTATTGAGTAAACGTTGTTCTCTTTTAGCACTGTGAGTACGTTTTTAAGTCTTGCATCATGTTCTTTTACATCACGTCCAAAGACTACTACGAGTATGTCATCTATAAAGTTTACAACAACTTCGCATGGCAATAAGATTTTCTAAATTTTTTGAAAATGTTCAGGTGCACGTGCACACGATATACCAAACATTAACCTTTTGTATTGGTAAAATTCTTTGCTGTTAATTAACGTTGTGATTGCTCTACATTTTTTTTCTAGTTCAACGTGATGAAAAGCGTTTTATGTCTAATTTTGAATTAAGTATTGCTTTACCAAATTTAGAAATTAGTTGTTCCATTGTAAGCAAAGGATGATTTTCTCTAATGATGGCTTTGTTGGCGGCACTCATGTCTAAACATATACGAATACCATCATCAGGCTATAGAACCGGTAGCATTGGAGAAACCCAAGAAGATGGTTTATTTACAGGTTCAACGATGTCAATTTTAACCAGTTCGTCTAATTTTTGTTTATCTTTGATTCCACAGGAATTGGTCGATAAGGCTGAAAAACGGAGATTTTTTATTTAATCTCTGATAGGATGTCTTTGAATTTTGTAAATGGATTATCGTCAATGTCTTTAAATTTTGTAAATGGATTATCTCAATGGAATAAAGATTGAAGTTTTAGTACATTTTTACCTTAAAGATTGCTTGACCCATTATTATGGCTATTTGCATCAAAAGAACCCAAAACTTTAAGTGGATCTTTAGCACCGTAACCCATGACCGTTTTGTTTTGGGACTTGCTGGTTGGAGATTATAACTTAAGTTTAGTTTTTTCATATGCTCCCAAGTTTTACCGCTTAAAATATTAGAGGTACTACCGGAATCAATTAGCATTTTTATATTTATTTTACCAACCTGACCATTAAACACAGAGCAGGAACTATTATCACTTAATGTGATTTTTGCTGCCACATCGGCAACAGACAACGTTTTTCTTTAATAAACGTTTTGTAGTTATTGTGTCAATTTTGTTAAGACTGGTAGTTTTGGCATTTGAGCTCTGACTATCGTGGAAATTGTTAATTTGCCTTTCCACGATTTCTATGGAATTAACTTCTGCTATGATTATTTCAACTGCTACTGTATCACCAAGTTTGAAAATGTTTATTCTCGATTTATTCGAGAAAAACTTTTCTGTTTTTTGGTCGATAAGATTGTTATCTTCCTTAGTAAAATTGCATTTTGAGCTTTGACGGCTCAACCGAATCAAAAACGTTTCGAATTTTTCATCCGACTCTTGTTTTATTAACCGTAAAATGTGTCTTTCAAATAAATAGCTTTGTTTTGGGGAAAAACAGTCATCTAATTTTTTGATCGCGATATCATAAATATCAGTTGCGGCCGGATCAGTCGAGCGAGCTTCAGGTAAATTAAAATATATATCTTGAAGGCACATTTATTATTAACTTTTAACAATAGATAACATGTATCTCCATTGCTTCAACCTTGTCTAAGAGGTACTTTTGCGAGAAAATGTTCCCATAATCTCTTGCATCATCAACTCATCCTTCGTAGTCACGTAAACCATGTTGTTCATTCGCAATGAATTAAATTAAATGAGTTAAATTTATTATTACAATGGTTTGCGGAATAGCCACGATACTCGCGACGCACCATGGCGATGTACATGGGCGTCTGATGTTGCTTCAAAATAAGTTAAAACGTTCATCTCCATGTTTTCATCACATGCCCTTTGTTTTATTTTTTTTTGGCTTTTTCAAACTTTCGTGGGTCTTTAAATAGTAAACAATTTTAATGAATATCTTACGAGTAGGTATAATACGTGTCGGATATTTAATATGGTACTAATGTAGTGCACAAGATCAATTTCTGTCATTTTTAAAGTAAGCTTCCAATAATTCCAAGTGATCAGTGATTGTAAAACGCATTTTGTCACCAAACAGCGATACACACAAAAATACCTAAGCAAAATTTTAACCATCTAGCGTGATGAAATACGTGAGAACTACGTATTATGAGCGCTAATTCTAAACGCGTCGACAATTGTTAACTTGCGAGTGTGAGATTCTAGAATACGTTCATTCGTTTCGCGTTCATTCCATACATTAGTAACCGGCCAAAATAAATTGACAGTCGCATTTTGTGTTCATAACACAAGTGACTGCCGATTCAAATTGTTGTGGTTATACAAGTTAGACGACATTATTTATCTGTGGTCAGTGGTCATTAGTTTCGTTTGTGTTTACGAAAGTTTGTGTTGTGATTTGCATACAGTTTTGAATATTATCGTTAAAAATAAAGACTAGCCCGTGCCAATTTGAAATGTTGGTAACATAAACGGAGCAGTTAGTGTAATTTATATCTCTTGGCGTGTAGTGAGTGACCTTGATCCATCTGTGAAGTTCGTAAAACTAAGGTTACTTTTTAGGCATGGAGATCTAAGCAAATGATCTAATAATGCCCCAGTGGCTTGTAGTGTAACACTCTATCATTGTTTACGTGACCGTGATACGTAAACGTTTTTGTGGCGTTAAATTACGCTTAATAATATGTTTTTGCGGTCCAAACATAAACATTCATCAAACATTCTCCAAACTAAATAATACGAGATTCCATTGTAAGTTTTATTCACAATATTTGAAATTAAATTAATTACTTTGTTTTATGACCACTCTCACGATGCTCTCACCACAAAATCTAAAGTGACAACTTTCACGCTAGCAAGTGACTGTGTTTCGTATTCAAGCTGTCAAAATTGTAACTTGCACTCGCGTTATACATGCAAATGTTAGCAATGTGCTCGAAACGGTCCTTACTAGAGGCACTGGATTGTCACTATCGACGACGTCAACTCGATCTACGCGATACAGACGTAACTCGAATTTTAGTATGAAACTCGCACTGAGCATACTGGTCATCGGTCCAACTAGTGGGAGGTCTTCCAACGTGTGTTGATAAACTAATTTAATTCTATGGTGACCCTTTCACAGCGTACCGGCGTGATTTTTTGTTATGAACTGGTGCAAACAATAGACAGACATTATTTTTGTTTTTTGGAATGGGCATCTCGCAGTTCAGTCTGAGAAGACTGGCTTCTGCTTAACCGGGCAAGTCCTGTGGATGCCTTGAATTTAAGGCCTCCAGCCAGGGCGAAAATAACTAAAAACTAAGCGACAGCGCTCTAAGGGCACCCCCTGTGGGGTACGAACCTCGGCTTAGGGCGTCGCTGGGGGCAGCAAAGGGACAGGCTGGATCTGATTGTCATTATTTAGGGACTGATTTATTACTATAGGCTCAGCATCGCGGGCTGGCTCGAGCAAGGGTCGGGGAGGGATTGAACGGGGATTTCGCGCCGGACCTCTGCGGCGAGGTCGGTAGGTTTTCGGTCTGTATTTGTAAGCTCTACGAACTGTACTGGTATCTTTCCTACTCTCTTGCAAGATAGTCGATCGTCGGGGGCGACTAGGGTGTGACGCGGACGTTGGACGGAGCTAATACGCGATGGGTCGTACCGGGCGGCCGATGCGATTAGGGGATTCCTATGCTTAATAGCAGAGTCGAAGTAACGCTTGGAAAGGCGTTTCATGAACTGCTTAACGGTGGGGATTCTAAGGTCTACGTGAAGACTATCGTTACGGACGTAAGGGGGGGCACCGGTGATCTTACGGAGAAATCGGTTCTGCAAGGTCTGCATCGTGTGGATATGACGCGGGTGGGCATGCGCGAATACTATGCAAGCATAGGTCATGATGGGACGGATGACTGCGGTGAAAAGACGCAATTTGCACTTGAGTGACAATTTGCTCTTCCTAGTGATCATGAAGTGGAGCCGGCCCAATGCAAAGGCAGCCCGGTCACGAGCTGCTTTGATGTGGGCCTTGAACGACAGATGGTCGTCCAGAATAACTCCGAGATACTTGGCTTGCCTCTCCCAGGGGATAGGCTTACCGAACATAGTGATGGGGGGACCTGGCGAACGCTTAAGGCGTGCCTTATAGTACAAAACTGCCTGGCTTTTTTCGGGATTAACTTCTATTCTCCACTTACGGAACCAAGCGCCGAGCGAGTCGGCGGCTTTCTGGAGAATGCGGCGGATGTTATCCGGAGAACGGCCGGTGTAATAGATCGCGGTGTCGTCAGCGAATAGTGCTGTTTGAACCTTCTGGTTCCTCGGAATGTCGCTGGTGTACAGCGTGAACGCGAGGGGAGAGATAACGGAGCCCTGAGGGACTCCGGCGCGAATCGGATGGGGGGAGGATAACGTCTTACCCACACGGTAGCGGAAGGTACGGTTTGACAAAAAGTCTCGTAAGATGAGCACGAGACGGTCGGGCACACCGAGCTGGTATAGCTTGTATATCAGCCCGTTGTGCCAGACCTTGTCAAAAGCTTTCGCGATATCGAAATACATCACCCCCTGTAACGTTACGTTTTCCTGGGGAGGAAAATGTAAGGTTGCATTGTGTAAAGTTTAAAGAAAAATGGCAAGAGAAAATATGATGGTTTAATAATACAACGAAATAGAAATTTACTAAGTTAGGGAAGCCGATACGAAGCCGTTAGCATGGTGATAATGGTCCAGGTCCAGGTCCGAAGTTCGCAGTTGGCAGAAACCGCTCGCCGCAGTGATAGGCTCACTCGCAGTCGCCAATCTTCGATGGTTCGAGGGTCGAGGCTCACCCGCTGTCCGTGTCCAGGTGCTCAGAAGTATAGTAGGAGTAGCAGCAGTTGTCGCAGTCGCAGTCGCAGTAGTAGCAGCAGTGGGATAGTAGAAGTAGCAGCAGTTCTCGCAGTCGCAGTAGTAGCAGTAGTAAGTTTTCAAGGCCGTCAACGGTCCAGGGGCTTTCAATAGTAGTAGCACCAGCAGCAGTGTAAGGCCGTCAGAACTTCATTACGACGCCAGGACAAGATTTCACCGGCTTAGCGACCATGTCTAATAATAATACTTTTAGAGGAAGTTCCAGCTTGTTGCTGGCTCAAGGACCACACGCAGACTGAATCTTTTCGACTCGGCTTCCCGTCATGAAGAAATGATGAATTTCAAACTGTTGGTTCTAGAACATAGAAAAATAAAATGGTTAACAAAGAAGGTATCAAACATCAAATGTATAAAACCTACAACTCCAAGTTACAGCAATAAAATTAAAAGAAAAACTAGGCTTGTCATTGTCATTATGACATCACAAAAGTAAACAAAGATTTTGAACCACTAAAATATACAGAAATGCTATAAATAATACTAATTAAAAGGCGGAAAAGGCATGCTAAGCCTCCGCATAAAGGCTATGCAGTTATTCGGAAAGAACGTATGATAAAATTTTGAATTACAATAGACAAAAACGTAAGTACAAAAACACAAACATTACATTACCCCGAAAACCCCGGAAAATTTTTGAATACAATGAAAAAATTTTCTTATTTAGTAATAAGAGCGTATTAAGAGAGCATTATACAGCATAAATTAAACTTAAATGATTATTTACAGTGTTATAGCAAGTTTAAAAATTAAGACTAAGATTCCCCATAACCCCTGAAAATGAACTAGAAAAATTTTGTGGTTGTAAATAAGACCTTGCTCTTTCATACACCTTTCATCAACCTACCCTGCAACCTTCCTCAATCATACATCACCAGCATACTTAGGGGATATGGTTCACATTCAATGACGCATACTCCTCAAGGAATTATTTTTGGCTTTACGAAGGCTTGTTTTTTTTAGTTAGGTGTCGTAACCCGCACCTTTTTGAAAACCCAATTTAAAAATTAAAATTAATATTTACAGATTTTCCTGCTTTAAGAAAAAACAGTCAAGGTCTAGGAGCATATAGCGCTTAAGAGAAGCCTTCAAGCTTTAAGAGCATAAAATGCTTAAAAGAAGCCTTCAAGCTTCAAGTTCAAGTATCAAGGTTCAAGGATTAAAAAAATTAAAACTAACTTATTATCTAAGGTTCACAAAGGCTTATTTTACGAGTTGCGAGTCCGCTCGACACAATACAAAATCAAGAAAATAGGGGATTAATAAGCCAAAAGTTTTTTGAAGGTAAACCTTGTGGAGCATTTACAAAACTTAAATCTAAATGATTTTTACAAGAATATAAGTTCTAAGAGACATCAAGGAGAGGAAATAAAAACGACTGCTTAATTATTCAAGTTAAATAAAAAATAAAAATGAAAATTATTCACTAAGACGTAAGTAATGAGACAACTAATCTAAATATTAAGATTAGAATAAGATTTAGAATTATAATTCAATACAATAGGAATACAAAAAAAATACAGAGCAGATAAAACTACACTTTAAAATCTTTAACGTGCCATTTTCCTCTCAAACCGTTCTGATCCTCTAAAATGAAAACAAGTGGTGATAGTTTCTCAACAATTGTACATTTTACGAATTTAGGAGCTAACTTAGCACTAAAATAGGCGCCGGCATTACTTTGAACGTAATTTTTCCGCCAGACGGTATCGCCGATATTAAATTCTTTAAAACTGTGCCTAGTGTTATAATGAGAAGCGTTTTTTGTATGAGCCATTAATAGTGCAACCTGAACCTTATCGAAGAAAACAGATAATAACCCTATGTTAGCAGCATAAATATCACGAGGTAGGAAAATTATTTCATCAAGGTTCGGGCAACTAGAATAGAATGAACCACATGTTATGGTTTCACGGCCAAAAACTAGAAAAGATGGGGAGAACCCTGTCGTAGCATTTACCGAGCTATTTAGTGCAAGTTGAATTTTCTGTAACGGAATGTCCCAAGAACGGTGATCATCACCGACTAACTGCGATAGCGCCGTGATAATTGTTCTATTATAACGTTCAGTTGGATTAATTTGAGGGCAATATTTAGGTGAATAGAATATAAAGGGAACTTTATAATTATTTAAAAAATGTTGAAACTCATTAGACTGAAATTGTGAACCGTTATCCATGATAATGGTTTGTGGTACACCATGAACTAAAAATACAAAGTTTTCAAGATAATGTATAATATTAGTAGCTGTAGCACGTTTAATAGGAAAAATAAGGCAGTATTTAGAAAATGAACAAGTTATCACGAGAATATACTGATTACGTTGTCTCGTCATAGGCAAAGGACCCATAAGATCTAACGATATATTTTGAAATGGCCTCGAGCATATTTTTGGATTACCCATAAGACCATATGGTGAGTGATTCGAATGTTTATAAGCAAGACATGTCTCGCATGTAGAACACACTTTTTCTACTTCTCTAAACATCCCTGACCAATAATATCTTAAGGAAAGCTTCTTGTAAGTTTTAAAGATACCAATGTGGGGGTTATTATTTATTAAACCATGGCTAGATTTAATAAGATCCATCCTCTCAGAGGGAGGTGGAACTTCCTTCCATGATAAATCTTCATTAAGGTCATTGTTCGAGTTAGAATAACGATATAACTTATTATCGCGAATTTTATAGTTCGGATAATCATCAGGGTTATCCCGACATTTTGTAAAAAGTTGATTGAAATGTTCCAATTGAGACGCGTTGTCCGTAGACACAGGTGCCACCTGATCAAGTGTATCTGGACACTTATGACGAGAAAGTAAATCCGGGACTACATTATCTTTTCCTTTCTTATGTGTCAGAATAAAATCAAAACATGATAGTCTAAGAGACCAACGAGCTAATCTCCCAGACGGATTAGTCAAATTCAAGAACCATTTCAGTGCAGCATGATCAGTGTTAACTGTGAACGATTTACCATTATCAAGATAACAACGCCAATGTTCGAGTGCAGCGATAACAGCTAATGTTTCGCGTTCTGTAGTAGAATAATTTTGTTCATGTTTACTAAGAGTTCTGCTCATATACGCAATAACCACTTCAACATTGTCCTGTTTCTGAGTCAACATAGTTCCTATACCATAATTAGAAGCGTCACAATGAACAGAGTAAGGAAGATCAAAGTTAGGGCAAGTTAAAATCGGGGTCGAAGTCAAACATTCTTTCAGTTTGGCAAAGCTTAAATCTGCTTCCTGATTCCAAGCGAATTTTTTGGGAGAACTTTTCCCAGCAGACGTCAATTTGCAAAGAGGTGCGGCAATGGAACTAAAATTCGGAATAAAACGGCGGAACCAACTACATGTACCCAGGAATTGCCTAACTTCTTTTTTAGACGTAGGGATAGGATAAGCTAAAATAGCTTCAATTTTACTGGGATCGGCTCGAAGTCCTTGCTCATCAACTACATAACCAAGGTATTTGAGTTCTTTACGAAAAAACTTACTTTTTTCAAAGTTAATAGTAAGACCAGCATAAGAGAGTTTTTTATGAACTTTCAGTAACAAAGAAATATGTTCCTCAAATGTGGAACTGATGATAATAATGTCGTCTAAATAACAAAATACTTTATTATCGAATTCAGGAGTAAATAAGTGATCCATCAATCTTTGCTGAGTCGCAGGACTGTTAGTTAGACCAAAGGGCATTACCGTAAACCTAAATGAACCTCTGCCAGGCACATAGAATCCAGTTTTATCCCTATCTTCAGGATGTAAAGGAATTTCCCAAAAAGCTTTGGCAATATCAATGCTAGACAAATATTTACAGTCTTTAAGATTATCCAGTATTTCAGAAATAAAAGGAAGGCTATAGGCGTCCTTACGAGTGATTGAATTTAATTTCCTACTATCAACGCAGAAACGCCATTCGCCATTCGACTTAGGCGTAATAAGAACAGGAGACAACCAAGGACTTTCACATCTTTCAATGACCTTTAATTTGAGCATTTTATCGACTTCGTCAATAAGAATCTTTTGCTTTTCAGGAGAGAGGCGATAACAACGTTGCTTAATAGGCAAATTATTACCGGTATTAATTCGATGACAAATTAAATTAGTAAGACCTAATTTACCTTTTTTTTTTCAAAAGAAATTTCTTTAAAATGTTCGATCATATCCCTAGCAATATTTAATTGGTTATCGGTAAGGTGATCGAATGACATGATTTTATTTTCAATAGCACAATTTGTAAAATCCCTACTATGAGGATTAAGTTCAAGCGAAAGTATCTTAGGACACAGATCAAATTTTTTCCAGAAGTCCCAGCCAAGAATCAAAGATGGATATATCTCCGGAAAAACATAAGCTCTAATGACACGAGTTTGGTTATTATAACTCACTGGTAAATTGAAATAACCAGTAGATGATGATTTTTGTTTATTAGCAACAATAACTTGAGTTGATGACTTGAATAGTTTAAACCCTAGCTTTAGAATATCTTTATGAGAATTATTTCCTAAAATAGTAAAACAGCTTCCGCTATCCAAGAGACCCGAAAAACTTACATTGTTAATAGATACCTTAATAAAAGGTCTATTACAGTCCCTTTCTTTGTCATAGATTGCAGAAGTGGTTTTATAACAAAACATAAAATTTCGGACAGTGTCTAACCACCGATTCCAATCTTTAAGATTAAATTTTTCAGTTTTAGAACTATTCAAGTCACTTTTTAGTTTTTTGTTTGAGAAACCGAACATTTGGGACAATTTGAAATTTTAACGCCCTTCAAACCACACTTGAAACATATTAAGAATCTGGGTTGAGTACAGGCTCTTAAAGTATGACCCGTAACACGACAACGCCAACAGTAATCCTCTTTGGGTTTACCTTGAGTTTGAGAGGCAGGAGGTTGCGAAGAAGAAGAAGAAAACTGTTGCTTCTTCTGTATTGTGTTAGAATGACCAACGTTGGGATTATTTTTAGAAGTCGCCGGACGATAAGCAAACTCCGCAGCGCAAGATGGGGTATCTGAATATCTAGGTTCATGAAAATTAAGATCCCTTTCAGATATTTTTTCATAGCGAATGCGCAGGTTGAAATCAATGAGTCAATTGATTTAATGTCTTTTAGCGCAACGAAAACTGAATAACATGGTCTAATGTTATGCAGTAGAATTTCCAGTTGGTCGCTTTCTGCTAGTTTTTTTGAAAGACGATTAAACATGCCGAACATAATTGAGACATAAACAATGATAGTCTCCGTTGCCCCTTGAGTCCGATTCCTAATAGCTTCTAGTAGTTTATAATCGTAGTCCTGAATCCCAAAATCTTTAATTAGCATAATATGGATCTGAGTCCAAGTCAACGAAGGATTCCGACTATGCTGAAACCTGAACCAATGAAGCGCATCTCCGACAAAAATCTCAAAAGCATGTTTAACCAGAGTTACTTCTGAGATATTCCTAGAGATCTGAAATTCCTCCAACTTCTGCAAGAACGACCTAGGACAAGTTTTTCCATCGTAAGAAAACCTTTTAAAATCTTTTACAAAATTGTACGAGTAACAATTCTGTTCCACCGAGGAAGACTGTGGCATACCCCAAACTGCAGTAGGATATGTGACTGGTTGAGATGGAGCTAAAACCTCAGGTTCTGAAATTCGCGGACTGAAAAGAGGGTCAGCTTGCTTCTGAGCAGGAGGACTATGCATTTCCACTAATACATCCTCGGTTTCAATGTGATCTAAAGCTAAAGTTTCAAATCGTTTCTGGAGTAAGAAGAAACGAGATCTTACGCTTGAACATAGCTCTATTAATGGTGGAACAGCACTAATGCGTTCTAAACGATAGAAAAGATGATTAATAAATGACTCTATCCTTTTAAAACCACTACGATCCCCCGATGATTCTATATGTGCGATTTTACCATCGATATAGTTAAGGGTAATTTCCGCCTGAGATAGGTCATGATGAAGAGGAATGGGTGAGGATTTAATGTCGCTTGATAAAACATGTTGAAGTTTCGTCATCTGATCTTTTAGATCCGTCAGAGTATCCGCTGGTTTTTCAGCTCTGATTATCACTTCATATTCTAGCTCAAGTTTGTTTAAATAAGAGAATTTTATTGGTCTATCCATGATTCAAGTTTCCAGATATGACAGAACTCAAGTAAGAGAGTGAGTGTATGTGAGAAGACTCTCAAAGAGTAAGACTCGGAGGGTATAAAGAGGGTTAAATATCGAGTAAGAGGGGGCTCAAGTAACAGTAACTATGAGAGATCAGCACAAAGTCCAGAGAGGACTCGGCACTCTAAGTCCAGAGAGGACTCGGCACTCTAAGTCAAGAGAGGACTCGGCACTCTAAGTCAAGAGAGGACTCGGCACTCTAAGTCAAGAGAGGACTCAGAATAGAGTAAGACTGAGAGGGTTTTTTTTATAAAATGATATTACGTTTCAAGTTTTAAAATTATTAACATTGAAAACCGTTAAAAAAAATCGTAAAAAAAAAATAGGTAAAATTCTAAACCCAACCTTAGTACTTACTCTATGACCCGTTACCTAGCAACAATATAGTAACAAGTTAATCAAAAATATGACAAAATAATGAAAATTTATACAATTTCTTTTAATATGAAGACTAAGCTGAGGTATGATTACAGGTTGGTCGCATAGGTTGCACTATCCGTGGTAACAAATCTAAACTAGATGAAATGAAATAATGGTTCAAGTGTTATGGTGGAGTATTTGGAATGAGTGTATCGTAGGTTTCAAGGTTTGTAAAAACTTCTACAGGATACTCTCCTGTATCGGTCGTGAAGTGTCTCAACAACCAACTTGGGAGTGTCCACGAATGGATTAGCACATCAAGCGGCCATTGAGTACGAATACCAGAGGGTAATCGCTGTGGTGTGCAAGTCTGTGGGGATGTAGTGTAGTGTGATGTTTCTGTAGAGAGTAAAGTATAAGTGGTAAACGACTACAGGATATTGTCCTATAGTCGTCGTATAGTAACCAATCTCCAACCTTGGCAGTGCCCACCAGTGGGTTAACACAACCAAGAGGCCGAAAGGGTGCCAATTATCTTTCGATAATGGAATGTCTGTGGGGGTGAAGAATAATTGAGTGATGTATAGTAAGGATTGAGAGGTGATAGATGAAAAATGATGAAAAATAAGTTACCAAATAAGATTACTTGTGTAAGTTTTGTTTTTGAATTTTGGGAGGGATGAAGTATTTAAGAGCACAGGGCGGGGTTTTAAAAGTTGGGCGCCAAACTGTAACGTTACGTTTTCCTGGGGAGGAAAATGTAAGGTTGCATTGTGTAAAGTTTAAAGAAAAATGGCAAGAGAAAATATGATGGTTTAATAATACAACGAAATAGAAATTTACTAAGTTAGGGAAGCCGATACGAAGCCGTTAGCATGGTGATAATGGTCCAGGTCCAGGTCCGAAGTTCGCAGTTGGCAGAAACCGCTCGCCGCAGTGATAGGCTCACTCGCAGTCGCCAATCTTCGATGGTTCGAGGGTCGAGGCTCACCCGCTGTCCGTGTCCAGGTGCTCAGAAGTATAGTAGGAGTAGCAGCAGTTGTCGCAGTCGCAGTCGCAGTAGTAGCAGCAGTGGGATAGTAGAAGTAGCAGCAGTTCTCGCAGTCGCAGTAGTAGCAGTAGTAAGTTTTCAAGGCCGTCAACGGTCCAGGGGCTTTCAATAGTAGTAGCACCAGCAGCAGTGTAAGGCCGTCAGAACTTCATTACGACGCCAGGACAAGATTTCACCGGCTTAGCGACCATGTCTAATAATAATACTTTTAGAGGAAGTTCCAGCTTGTTGCTGGCTCAAGGACCACACGCAGACTGAATCTTTTCGACTCGGCTTCCCGTCATGAAGAAATGATGAATTTCAAACTGTTGGTTCTAGAACATAGAAAAATAAAATGGTTAACAAAGAAGGTATCAAACATCAAATGTATAAAACCTACAACTCCAAGTTACAGCAATAAAATTAAAAGAAAAACTAGGCTTGTCATTGTCATTATGACATCACAAAAGTAAACAAAGATTTTGAACCACTAAAATATACAGAAATGCTATAAATAATACTAATTAAAAGGCGGAAAAGGCATGCTAAGCCTCCGCATAAAGGCTATGCAGTTATTCGGAAAGAACGTATGATAAAATTTTGAATTACAATAGACAAAAACGTAAGTACAAAAACACAAACATTACACCCCGTCATCGCACTACGCTGGAAACCAGCGCTAACGTGTTCGACGATGCGGTGGACTTGATGTATGCAAGAATGTTCGGTCCTGAAGCCGAACTGTTCTTTCGGGATGAGGCCCTTTGTCTCGGCATAATCTCTGAGACGCTTATAAATAAGCCTTTCATAGATTTTGCCGAGAGCACTCAGGAGACTGATCGGCCTGTAGCTGGAGGGCTGGGCTTTCGGTTTCCCAGGTTTGGGAATACCTATAACAGTGGCCTCTTTCCACGTTTGGGGGAAAATATTATTGCTCAGGGCGCCATTGAAGATGGCAGCCAAAAGGACTATGAGCCTAGCGGGAAGGGCTTTAAAAACTCTATTTGTGAAACCGTCGGCGCCTGGGGCTTTCCGAGGCTTTAACTTATCTATAATATCCTTGACCTCTTCCGGGGTGATGGCGGGGAGGGGGTCATCGGGATCTTCAAAAGGGGGAAGCGATGCTCTACGTTCAACTTCTGCATCCACCTCATCGAGGTGCTGCTTGTCTACTGGTAGAGTGCTTGGCGAACATTGAGATTCCAAGCTGTCGGCTAGGCATTCTGCTTTTTCAGAGTCGTCAAAAGCGACGCTCTTATCGGGACGGATGAGGGGTGGAGAGGAGACCTCTTCCGAGGTGCGCAACTTCCTTTGAAGCTGCCAGAAGGCTTGATGAGTGGGCTCGAGTTCGCTAAGCGTTTTGTCCCATTGATTTGAGCGAAACTCACTAGTGCGTTTCTTTACAGCACGCTGTAAGGAACGCATGTGAGCTTTGTTCGCATCGCAGGGCCAAGAGCTGTAGGCACGTATGGCGGCGTTCTTCTCGGTTATCAGTTCACGTATATCGTCGGGAAGTATCCAGCGGCGATCACTCACCGCTGGTACTTCACGAGAACAATCCTTCAGTACGGATTGTACGTGTTCTGTAAACGAGTCGATTGCAGCCTCGGTGTCTGCGACTGAGACGATATGGTCGGGAATACCATCTAGAAGTGGTGACGTTTCGGATTTCAGCATATTGCTTACTTTCCTCCAGTCGGTAGTGAGAATAGTGGGAAGGGGCTGGCTGGGGTCAATGATACCCGAGCGAGGAATTAAGTGCATGAGCACTGGGCGGTGATCGGAGTGGAGCTCGTGTAATGTCTCAATCATGTGTAACCGAAGGTTCACATTCTTGAGCAGCGCTATATCGAGAACGTCGGGAAGATGACTGACAGTGTCAGGATAGTGCGTGTGCTCCATAGGAGCGACCGCGTCGAAACTAAGAGTTTGACCTAGATCGTAGAGGACTTTCCCTCTCGGGTTCGTCGTTCTACTGTTCCAGGCCGGGTGTTTGGCGTTGAGATCGCCCGCGATGATCACGGAGTCACTCAAGCCGAAAAGAAGGGTGAGATCGCTAACCAGGAGGTTATGATCTTCCCATGTATTAGTGGGGGCCAAATAAGCAGAAACTAAATGTACCGGTTGATGACCGGTCATAGCAAGCCGACAGATTGAAACCTCAAGTAGGGACTTTAAAGGAGGGGGATCGATGGGAATACAATGCAATTCCTTGCGAAAGTAAATGAGGGTGCCACCCTTGTGACAACGTAGCCTATCATTGCGAACTATGCGGTAGTTGGCAATCTTGGGGTCGCGGTGGCTTGGTTTGAGGAACGTCTCCTGGATGAGGAGAACGTCAACGTTATGGTCACGGAGGAAGGCGGCGATCTCGTCGCGCTGTCCTCTCATGCCATTGGCGTTAAAATAACCTAATCTAAGGGACCGGGGTTGGGTGCAAGAGGGATTTGGTGTGATATCCATTACGGCGCGAAGTTGAGGTTACGTAGGGTTGACTTGATGACTGGATAGGCATCAATAATGTCGACGACTTGCTGAAGGTCCGTTGCAGCTCTGAGCTCAGCGACCATGCGGTCGGCCTCAGCGGTGCAAAGTGGTTGGAACCTCATCAAGTAATTCAAATTAGATTCCTGTGAAGCAGGAGCGCGGGTTGGAGCAGCGGGAGCTCGGGTTTGCGGAGGGACCTGAGGGGCGGCCACAGGAGTGGGCGCTGGGACAGGGTTGTCCAAAAGACCGGGCATGGGGGGTTGGGTTTTCCCTTCGCGAGGGCAGGGAACGCTTGCTGATGGTTCAGCATGTTCCAAGGAGAAGGCCTCTGCGGGCTGAGACGCTCTGGGAGGACCTTTGACGGGACTTTGAAAGAAGAGGGAGCTTCCCTCTGCTGGCGTTGGTTGGCGCGATTGGCCAACTTGCCAGCGGACTGTTTCGGGGCTTTGGGGCAGCCCCTGTAGTTAGCCGGGTGGCCAGACTGTCCGCATAGCACGCAACTAGGCGGCTCTGTGCAGAGACTCCTGTCCTTGGGACGGGTGCAGTCTGCCGTGGCGTGGTCGCCGAGGCACTTTACACACCTATGCGGTGCGTAACAGTACTTTTGGCTGTGGCCATAGAGTTGGCAGCGATGACACTGCCCTACTATTTTGAGTTTCTTGGGCCTCTCGATAATGATGCCCGAGAGCGAACATACCGATCGGACCTTGAATATTGGGTGGTGCCCTTCAACCGGGTCACATATTACGAGTACCATGTCGTACTCGTCACCCCCTTGGGACCTATTCTTGTGAAGGCGGTGGACCGCCGAAACAGGGATACCCTGGGATGTAAGATCATCCAGGATGTCGGAGGAGGGAATCTCCTTGGGGATCCGCTTAATGACCACACGGGTCGGCTTCTCCTCAGGGAGACTATAGGTGTGGAAGGCGACGTTCCTTCCACGAAGCGCGTGAACGAGATTACGGAAATCCGTAGACGTGGGGGTCTTTACTTTGATACCCTGGAGGGTAGACGTGGCGTTAGTGTATTGGATCTTGCGATCCACACACATTTTGGAGATCTCTGTCCACCTGGATTTCTCCTGGATGTACAGAGCGGGTGGCTTCAGCTGCTTCTTTGAAGAAGGAGCAGCTGAGGAGGGGGCTGGCTGTGAAGCAGCCATGAGGCTTGCAGGGCGGCTGACAGGAGCCGCACCTTGCGGTTGAGATGTAGCCATAGGGCTAGGCGGGCGACTGCCCTGGGGGGCAGCTTGGGGAGCGATGGGGGCTAACGGGGACGGGGAGGCTTGAGGAGCAAGGGGAGGCGCGTTGAGGGCTGTAACAGCCTTCTTGGCCTTATTGGCCTTAGCCTTCCTTCCCTTCTTCCTCTTGCCCTTTTGCACCAGCTGAAAGTCCTCCGATTCAGAGGACGAGGAGTTGGTGCTGGGGGAGTCAGGGGAGCTCTCAGCGGCAGAGGGCGCGGACTCAACAATCTCCATATCGGAGGAGGAGGGTTGAGTGATCGGAGCGGGGGAGGGCGAACGCGACGGACTTTCCCTAGGTGGGGTACGAATGGCCTTGAGGAGGGCCCTAAATCTATCCTTCTTAAAAGGAGTAAGGAGATCGGCGTACTTCTCCTTCATGTAGTCGCTGTCGTCAGCTAATAGCTCTGCTATTAGCTGATCGAACTGCCTATTCAAAATTGAGTTACGTTCTTTCGCCATCTTGGCATGGGGAACCTAACTCTAAAACCTAATATTGGTAGCCTAACTAGGAGCTAACTACCTAGTCCCGAGGAGACACGTAAAACGTGAGCTCCCCGGGCAGACAGTTCCCCGTTAAAAACGAACCCACCCTTGTGTTTTTCGTAGTGCTAACTGGCAAGAAGAAAAACACAAACAAACTTGCCAGCGACACGACTGTCTGAGAATTGCCTGAAGGGCCTAATCTGATTCCTATCTAACGATACCAGTACCTAGGTCCCCGGGTAGGTGCGCCCGGGGATGTGTGGCCTCTCCTGAACTTGTGCGAACAGGGAGGTGAGTACCTAAGGTGTGCCCTAAGCTTGTAAACCTGTCGCCAGTCTTATTGTGCGACAGGGCCCTAGTCCCGCAAGGGGCTCTAGTGCGAAGGGGTAGACACTCCCAACCGACACTAGGTGTGTAGCTGTGAACGAAGTCGAAGACTAGGTTTGACGAGGGAAGCCCCCAAGGCCAAGGTCCTAGCTCCCGATGCCAATGGGATGCCTCGCCCTGAAGGGGTCCGGCGGGTAGGATTGGGTCACCACCCTCTTGACTTCGTTAACACCGTTAGGTTTCCCGTCAAGAACCACAAAACCGTGGCTTTTCCCTGAAGGGGCAACAAAAACGCGGACGATAAGGAAATATAGCCTCGAAAGAGGCTGTTTTTTTGCCACTGAGTGACACCGGTTAGAATGTGTACTAATACAAGTATCAGACACAAACTAACGATGCACTACGGGACGGTAGGCACTGGGCCTTGATGCTCGGCGAAGCGGCGAAGCTGCGACGAACAGGACGGGAGGCGCGGTGGGGCGCGGAGAGTCGACGGAGCGGGGCGGAGCGCACGTCTGCACGCTACGGCGGCCGAGCGTCGAATGCAATAGACAGACATGAGATTTGGTATCATTTATTGCTGTGTTCCGTTGCTTATCTCTCTCTCTCTCCATTAAATCTGCACCAAATTGAAACGGGATCACTCTGCAAAGTACTACTCCAAAAACTACCCACATCGCATCAAGTGTGCCTATAAAATTTGAAGAGTCTGTATTTTTCCAGGATCCCAACATCAGTATCCCTGACTTGGGACGACCTGGGAAGTATCAATCAATATTATCGTTAAAACAATAAATACAAAAACAAAATCGGTCTAGCCATCTTCGAGTAATCGGGGAACATTGAATTGAGAACCTCCTCCTTTTCAACCGATTTCCAAAAAGAGGAGGTTCTCAATTCGTCTATGTTTTTTTTTTTTTTTTTTTTTTTTTTTTTTTTTTTTTGTGTTTGTTACCTCAGTACTCTCGACTGGGTGAACCGATTTTGATGGTTCTTTTTTTGTTTGAAAGCTGGTGCTTCCCGTTTGGTCCCATTTTAGTTTGCTGAAGACCTGATGCTGATCTTCGGAGATATACAACGGAACTCTTCAAAAATACACAGCAAATCTGCAGTGATTGCTGCCATCGCTTGTAGCTTCATTGTTTATACTATATTATGACGTAACATCACGCCTGTTTGCTCTGAGGCGGTACGCACATGTGTAAAATACACCAGATTTCGAAAATATTTGTTACCTCAGTACTTTCTACTGGGTGAACCGATTATGATCGTTCTTTTTTTATTTGAAAGCTGGTGCTTCCTGTGTGGTCTCATAATCATCAAATCAGTAGCTGATGATGGGATTCTGGAGAAATAGAGAGAATTCTTCACATTTTATAGGCACACTAGAAGCGGTTTGGGTAGTTTTAGGAATTGTACTTTCTCGAAGTGATCCCAATTCAATTTGATGAAGATCTGATGAAGAACTTCGGAGATATGCAACGGAACTCCTCAATAAATGATAGCAAATGTACTGGGATTGTCGAAATCTCATATCTGTCTATTGTTTACACCAGTTCATAACCTAAAATCACGCCGGGACGCTGTGAAGGGGTAAGCACATGTGAACCACTAAAAAGTGAAAAATAAAAACTTAAAAAAAAAAAAAACCGACTTCAGAGAAAACAAAAAAGTGAAAAATAAGTTCAGAAAAAACGCTTCAGAAGTCGGTGACAAAAAAACTAAAACAATCAAACAAAGGTCACCGACTTCTGAAGCGTTTTTTCTGAAGTTGTTTTTCACTTTTTTGTTTAAATCGGTTTTATTTTTTTGAAGTCGGTTAATAACGACGTTATGGTAGGTGACTCAAATATCCGGGTAGCCTTATAAGATTTGGCCGAGTGTCGTAAATTTGCTCCATCGCAATTTGTAATTCGTGTAATTTGCTCCGTTTCTTTGTCATGGATCCCTTAATCAGAACCTAACCAAACACTTTCAAACTACCCTTGAAATACACCCTTTCCAATAAAATAAAATAAAAAACAGTACATGTCACGGTAATAGGATTATCGCCATTAAATGGAACTTAACACACCTAGCTGTAGAAATCTGGGAGTATTGTACACATGATCTGCGTACCCCCTCAGAGCATACAGCCGTGATGTTCTGTCACTAAAATAAAAAAATAAAAAAAATAAAATAAGCCTTTATTGCTGTTTTACAATAGTTTAAATGAGATTAGTTACTGATGATCGGTTTTCACACCACAGCTTGTCCTTCGACAAAGGCCTCCTCCAAAGACTTCCACCGATCTCTGTCTCTTGCAATTCTGGGCCATTCTGGACCAGCAACTCTTTTGAGATCGTCTTCCCAGCGTTTTATTGGTCTACCTTTACTTCTTTTGCCATCCCTGGGGTACCATTCTGATATTAGTCTAGTCCATTTCTCATTCCTCTCTCTTATCATATGTCCTGCCCATTTCCATTTCAGTGTTCTGCATACTTTATTCACATCTCTAAATTTAGTTACATTTTTAATTTTGTTTAATCTTATTTTATCTCTTCTTTTTACTCCGATTACACTTCTTTCTATTCCATTTTGACATACTATTATTTTATTGTTGAGTTTTTCTGTTAATGACCAAGTTTGACAACCATATGTTAAACATGGCAGAATGCAGGTGTTATATACTTTTCTTTTGTCTTTAATTGGCATGTCTTTATTTTTCATAACTTCGCTAAGAGACCAAAATCTTTTCCATGTGTTGGCGATTCTTCTGTCAATTTCTTTGTGCATAGCATCCTGTGTAGTTATTAGCTGTCCTAGATATATATATTCATCGACGTATTCTATTTTCTCCTTGTTTACAATGATGTTGTATGTCTGTGAAGCATTAGTCATAATTTTGGTTTTTGTTGTGTTCATTGAGAGTCCTGCTTTTATGCTTTGGTCAGCTAGTTGTTGTAGCATTTGCTCTAGTTTTTTTGGACAATCTGAGAACAATATTAGATCGTCTGCAAAACGTAGGTGATTCAGGTTTTCACCGTTTATGTTGAGTCCATATTTGTTCCAATCTAGGCTTTTGAATACCATCTCTAAGGCCGCTGAAAACAGTTTAGGTGAAATTGGGTCTCCCTGTCGGACGCCTCTTTCTATGGGAAACTCCTCCCCCGTTGCTTCCAGCCTGATTTGGGCCGTGCTTTTTGAGTATATGTTCTTTAGTATTTGTATATACTTTCCCTGTATCCCTTGAGAACGCAATGCTTCCCAGATGTATTCATGTTCTAAGGAATCGAAGGCCTTGTTATAATCCACAAATCCTAGATAGTAAGTTTTATTGTATTCGTTGTATTTTTGTAAGATTTGTCTTAGTACATGTATATGATCTACTGTTGAGTATTTACTACGGAAACCCGCTTGTTCTTTCGGTTGGTTTTCCTCGAGTATGGATGTGATTCTGAACAAAATTATTTTAGAAAACACTTTATAGATGTTTGACATCAAGCTGATTGGTCGATAATTGGCTATTTCTCCTCTGTCTCCTTTTTTATGGAGTAATATTATGGTTGATTTTGTCCAATCTGTAGGAATAATCTCAGTCTCAATAATTTCATTAAATATATCTGTTAGAATAGGGGTAATGATTGGAAGGTTAGCTTTTAGTAGTTCATTCGTTATTTGGTCGGTTCCAGGAGTCTTGTCTCTCTTTTGGGTATTAATTGCTCTTATTATTTCTTCCTTTAATATTTTTGGTATCGGTTCTAAGTCTGTTATATTCATTTCTGTAATCTCTTTCCTTAGGTTTTTACTCTGGTACAATTTTCGGTAATAATCCGTTGCTATTTTAAGAATTTCTGGTCTCTTATTTGTGTAATTTCCGTCTTTAGTCTTCACTTTTAGCATCCAGTCTTTTTTAGAATCCAGTTCTTTAATAGCCTTTTTTGTTCCCCCAGATTTTTCGATATGTTTTTTCAATGTATTTTGTCTTTTAAGTTTCCTATCTTTTCTTATATTTTCACTTATCTCTTTACTAATTTTTGCTATTTTGCAGCGGTTGATTTTGTTCTCTTTTCTTTGTAGTAAATCCTTTCTTTCCTGTAGCAGCTCTTGTGTCTTATCAGAAATGCCCTTTTTGCTTTTTGGATTAACTTTTTTGGTTTCTGTTTGTAAAATGTTTATAAATTTTTCATACTTGGCCTGAGTTGGGTTGGTGGTTTCCTTATTTTTTCCTATTGATTCTTTTAGACTTGTCATAAGTTGGTCGCTATTACGAGTGTAGATGTAGGAAGGACTATCATTATGGAACATTCTTTTCCTCTTTATAGGTGTACTTGTCAGCCTAGCTCGGACCATTTTATGGTCTGAATTAAAGTTTAGATTATGTATGATTGACACATCTTGGATCATTTTGGCATTATTAGACATAATGAAATCAATTTCATTTTTATGTAATCCGTTGGGGGATATCCACGTCCATTGCTTTGTTTTATTTTTCTTGTAGAAACGGTTGAGGATCCTTAATTTGTTTTCCAAAGCGAAAGTGACCAATCTATCTCCATTCTTGCTTCTTTTTCCATTTCCGTATTTACCCACGGTGTATTCTTCTCCATTATTACACGTTCCTATTTGACCATTAAAGTCACCCATAACAATGATATTTTTGTGGGAATTTGTTATAGTTGTTCGTAAATCTTCATAAAATTTTTCAATTTTTACTATATCTTCTTTTTTGTCTGATTCAGTTGGTGAGTAGGCTTGAATGATGGTCCACTTTTCATTTTTATGCAAGGGTAATGTTATGTTTAACACTGATATTCTTTCAGTTATCCCTTTGATTTCTTCGATTCTATGTGCAAGTCTCTTTTTAATTAAGAAGCCCACACCATACAGTCCTGGTGTCTCACCTTTGTAGTGTAGTATGTAGTCCCCGTAGTCTTCTATACCTTCGCCATGTCTTCTCATTTCACTGATTCCTATTATGTCCCACTTTATTTCTGCTATGGCTAGTTCGAGTTCAATGCGCTTTTCGGTAGTTCGTAGCGACCTTGTATTCAAAGTAGCTATATATATATCCGAGGTGTGTTTGGCTATCTTTGGAGGGTTGTGGTCTTTTTCCCCCACGAGGACCAGTCGGCTTGGGGGAGGGTGTTCTGTTTCCTTTGTGTTATTGTTCTGCTTGTTATTTGGTTGTTGTTTCCGATCATCGGTGTCTAATTGCTATTGTTCCTTTGCGTCTGGGTATCCGGAGTAAGATAGAGATCGACCTCTCATCATATCAAATGCGTTTATTCTTTTGTTTGTTGGTGGATTTAATGTCTGCTGTTTCCTTGGTTGTTGCAGATCAGTTTGCGGAGAGGTAGAGATCCCTCTTTTCCTTTTATCGTTGGTACCAGTATTTTCCTTGACGATTAATTGGTCATACTTGATGTAGGCAAATTTTCCTTTTTTTCTTGCTTCTATGAGCTGGGGTTGTAGGGCCTTTCTCTTTTCTAAGATTTCCTTTGAGTAGTCTTCTGTTAGGTATATCTCCTTCAGTTTCTTTTTATTCTTCATTATTTCGTTCTTTTTCCACCCGCTAACTAAGGAAAGGAGTGTAGGCCTAGGTTTTCCATTTTTATTTGTGTTCCCGATACGGTGAATTTTATTTACTTCCCATTCATCTACATTTATCTCTAATTCTTGTTGAAAAGATTTCTTCACATTGTTAAGTAATTGTAATGTAGACTTTTCCTCCTCCTTCAACCCATGAATTATTATATTGTTGGATTTTTTATCTCTTTCTAGATACTCCACCTTTTTTTCCAAATTTTCCACTTTCATTTGCAACTTTTTGTTTTCTTCTAGAAGAGGTTTTAATTTATCGTCTATTTTTTCCATAATTGTTTGACTTAATTCCACTGTTTGCTTTTGCATTTCAATTTTCATTTTTTCGAACAGTAGTTGAAATTGATCTTCCATATTTTTGCGTGTAACGAAACGTGTATATCAAATGAGTTGTTTTAATTTTCCTCGTTGGCAACACTTGGGCGACACTGACAGATGCTTTGACGTTGACAGCCTTCTATGATACTGATCACTGATGTCTTTGTCTATGGATGAATATAATTTCTAACCTCAATTCGTCCGCTGGTTTTGTGTCTTCTGTTTTGTAGTGAAATCAGACACTATGCACTGTTTGTTATTAATAGCATTCAATTCTCACTTTGTTTTCGTTCCGCCGTGATGTAATTGCGAAACAGTGGCGTTTTTCTATTTATTTATCGTTAATTTGTCGGAGCTTTGTCACTGTGATGTTTACGATATGATTCTGTCACTATGTTGTATTTATTGTTCATGAAAGTAGTATTAAAATACTACCTTCATGAACAGTCGTGTTTTTTGGTCCACAACTGTTAACAATCCGTCTCACAACAGTTTGAATGTCTTCATAAAATCTAGTGTTTAAAACTTTCTACTTTAAATCAATATTGCATTATGAGGAACTGAAGTTATTACTATAAATATTATATCCAGGTATTTTAAAACTATTCTATATATCTTTAAACCATATTTCGTTAACTTTACTAGTAGCACTTTTGATGTTATACGTGGCAAACGCACGTAAGCTTAGACAGTGTGTGACTTGGCATTACTTGAGATTTTAACTAGAGTTCCTTTAATACTATTTACGGTGGTAGGCGTATTATATCCCTTATTACCGATTTCTACTAACGTCTGTACCAGGGCCATTTGTACATCGTTGTTGGAAACTATTTGGGCCTTGATGTCCACTTTAGGAGGGACAGATTTATTTACATTATGTCCAGTATTATTTGCAAATGTATGTACAGACTTATTTACAGTGTCAGTTGTGTTAATTTTTGGAGGTAGCAGAGATGGAAATACAGTATTATTACTATATGTCGTTTCGTCAATGTAGCACTCGCATTAGTAATCTTATTTTTTTTTTTCTAAAATTTTATTTAACTTAATTGGACATAATCTAGAAATTGCAAGTTGAGGCCAGAGGTCTTGATAGGATCTGGAATTTTGATTTCAGTGTTTCACTTGCATATTCCAATCTTTCACAGCACAATCCTCACCTAGTTTGTGGACGGTACCGTAACGATTATATATTTTTATGTATTCCGATGGATTTATAATTACTTCTTTATTTTTTACCTATTTTTCAATATGTCCAAAAATACGATCCGCTGGCATGAATGAATGCCCGGGAACCGGAAATATAAGTTCTACGATCTTAACATGTCTTGGGGCACGATTTGTTAGCCAGTACGCAACCATAGCAATCATGACAGTATTTTTGTTTTGAGACCCGCATACGTCTCCCATCATTCGCAGCTTTTTTTTGCCCGTGAAATTGGTCTGCGAAAGGAAATCGAAAACTGCTGATGCAATCTCGTTCGCAGATTTACCATAGAAATTTTCTGTCCACGCATATTTAAGGTGTTAAAAAATTAACTGCAAGAATTTCGTGTACGTACTCGGTATCAAAAAACAAACGTATTCAAAAAAAATAAATAATAATAAAATAATTTTTAAGCATTTTTAGTTTTTACACATAAAAAAACAATTTATTAAAACATTTTGATGTGCACTGTACGCAGGGCTGCGCCGGCGCCTCGTCGCCATAGCAACGCGGCTCGCTTGCCCTTTCCGCATCCCCGCGAACCCTTCCCGCCCAGTTTAGTCGTCCGATATCTGTCGCGCGAGAAGGGTGTGCTGCTCTCTGTCATTTCGCTACATACGCGCGCCCGCGCAGTCTCGTGTGAACAATGCCGTTTACGTTTTCTAATCGGGAGTATCTAGACATGGTAGTGTGCTAGCTAGATCATGAACGGTGAAAGTTTAACCGCAGCTCGTAACCGGTACCGTGAACTGTAAGGTGACCAACGACGAGTGCCTGCTATCCAAACCATCCTGGGGGTCTACCAGCGGCAGCGCTTGCTAGACTATGGCCAGTTCCTCGTCAACCAGATGCCGGCCGGCCACGGTTACCCGGTGACATTGAAGATTGAGTGTTGGACTACTTCAATGATAATCCACACGCGAGCACACGTGACGAATTAAAGACCCGCATAATAAGTGCATTCCACATTGTTAAAAGTACATACACATTAATCGCAGTGCAAACGAACGTAATACACATTTGTAAATACGGTAAAAATTAAGTCTCTGTCAATAGCTTTTAAATTATTGTAAATAGGTTGATTCAAACTTTTTAAACATACCAACTTAAAGAACTTACTTAATTTAAAAACAGTAATTCATTATTATGGTCAATAAAATAAGTTATTTGTAAGTAATTCGATGAATTGCCAGTCCAAAGTCTGCAAAATGTGATGGGAAACTTAGAATCAGCTGTAGAGTTTTCGTTAGCGCTATCGCAGGGGCCAACGACCCCGCGCGCGGGCGGCGCGGGCGCCCTGTACGGTGTACAGTCAAGTGCACATATTCAATAATTTTGTGCGCAGTCAAAAAATTGCATATTTTTGAAACGGATCGTTAATTAGGTAAAATTTTTTCGTGATTATATTTTATTTGTGACTCCTAACAACTCCTCAAGTTTCTTGCAGTTCATTTTTTAACACCTTATAATAATAATAATAACCTAGCTACTGAAGGTAACTGAAACCTTCAGTAGCGCCATCAGGATGGAATTTGGTGTAGACAAATGTGCGGTCATGCATGTAAAGCGAGGGGAGATTGTGGAATCTGTGGGAACCCAGCTCTCTGATTCCATAAATCTTAGATCCCTCTCAGCAACGGAAACTTATCCAATTGGATATGTCGGAAGCGTTGGGGATCAATGTTGCTGACATGAAGCAATCGTTGAAGGAGCGCTTCTTTGGCGGCGTGAAAAAAGTATTTAATAGTCTTTTATCGGGCGGAAATAAGGTGCGTGCCTTCAACGGTTGGGTCATGCCGGTTTTGATGTACTCTTTCGGCATACTCAAATGGACTCAAACAGAACAAGACGCCCTGGATACGAAGGTCCGTAAATTGTTGACGGCATATCGAATGCATCACCCGCGTTCTTCGGTAATGAGACTATATCCCGCGGAAGTGTGGGGGTCGAGGCTTTTTAAACGCTAAGACTCTCCACAATCGTGAGATATGCGAATATTTCCTAGCAGCCGACGTGGGGATGCATCGAGATGTGGTCGCGATGGACAAGGGCCTCACCCCGCTCTCCTTGGCTAAAGAGAACTGGCGCATACCTGTAGTATTTACTATTGATGACCGCAGAAAAGAATGGCAGAGCAAGGAGCTTCACGGGCGCTTTTACCGGGCTCTTCATGGGCCCGATGTAGATATTCAAGCGTCCGTGTCCTGGCTACGATCTGGGGACCTCTTCGGAGAAACCGAAGGTTTTGACTGTGCAATTATGGATGAAGTTATGATGACGAATAACTACCGGAGATTTATTGTGAAGGACGGTACGGTTGACATATGTCGGGCATGCCGCCGTCCAGGCGAATCAATCCGTCACATTATCTCCGGGTGTTCTCGTCTAGCTAACGGAGAATACTTGCACAGACACAACCTTGTAGCCAGGATTATCCATCAGCAACTTGCTCTAAAATACAATCTTGTGGAATCGGAAGTGCCGTACTATAAGTATGTGCCCGACCCAGTTCTCAATAATGGCAGTATCACACTGTACTGGGATCAATCCATCATCACTGACAGGACTGTTATAGCCAATAGGCCTGATATAGTGGTGCTGGATCGATCAGAGCGGCGCGCAATGATTGTTGACATAACGGTCCCGCATGATGAGAACCTCGTGAAAGCCGAGAAAGATAAACAAATCAAGTATCTTGACTTGGCACGCGAGGTTGTCGACATGTGGGAAGTGGACTCGGCGATCATTGTGCCGATAGTCGTGTCGGCCCATGACTTAATTGCCAAGAGCCTCGACCAATACCTGAGGAGGCTCTCGTTAGGCAGCTGGATCAAGGGCTTGATTCAGAAAGCGGTACTTCTTGACACGGCTCGTATTGTTAGGAGGTTCCTCTCTCTGGAGCCCTGACCGCCGGTAGCTTGGACCCTGTTCCCGATACCGGTGGGCTACAATTTTTTATATTTTTAAATGTTTTTTGTATATTCTTTATATTAATATTTAAAAATAAATGTAAAGAGTTTGTTGAAAACTTAATAAATGAAATAATAATAATAATAAAATTTATTTCAGACCATCGAGTCCATATTTAAAACATTACAATTTTTATCGTTCATACATAAAACACACACATGAAAGAACACAAAAACATAGGTACATAAAATGAGATATGGACATTTTCTTTTGGGTTTGTGCTATTTCCCAGTACAATAGTAAAATTGTAGATGTAAAGTTGACGGGAATAATATGCAGCTTGGTCTGCAACCTTTGGCAAAACTTGGTTTTTCTGGCAATCAAATGATATTGAAACCGTGTTTTTTTATCATGTTCTCGCAAAAAGGTATAAAAGCACTTCGCTTTTAATTTGTGAATCCGAAATGTAGCCATGATTTGAACTTTTTCTTCATTTTGTGCATTTTTTATTTTTTCTGATAGCTCCGTAGATTTGGAGCAGACGTCTACTCGTGGTGTTTTAAATCCGATGTTATAATTTGTGTTAAAAATGTATCTAAAATAACATTGTCGCACCTTGAGACTTTCATCTACTTGTTTATCTTGATACAGTCGCCACATTTTACGAATGTTCAAATCAGATGATACATATTTTCTTTCTGATGTGGCTGATCGGCAATAATGGGACTCAATAAACGTAAAGGACTCAATGAATCACTTTACATTTTCTTTTTTTGCTGAATTTTTATTTGAAACTCTATCACCGATTCGATTTTCCTGTGGAATAGTGCCATGTAGCAAGAATTTTTTAGAAATATTACGAAGTCGATGTATTCCAACGCTAAGAATCTTCGAAAAGGTTCGTTGACAAACTCTTATCATTTTATATGGTTTCGTGTATGTACGGACATAAAACTTAGTATAAGTTTGCGATTCTGCTCGCGTTTCCTATTAGACATGGGTCGTACTTGCAAAATCGAGTACCAGGGCTTCCAAGTACGTCTATTTTAAAAAACCTGGTCCTAAAACCAGGGCTCGGGATACTTTCAAGTACTTTTTATCTGGATAGAAAATTGACCCGTATTGCTGTACACATAAGGAGCACAATCGCGTTTTCAAATAAATACCTACTTAAAGACGATTGAATTTCCTACTTCTATGTCAAGTCCTGTTGGTAGTAAAATACTTGCATAGGAAATTGAACCCTGATTTCTTATGAATAAGGCGCACAATCGCGTTGACAAATAAATACTTTAAAAGACGAACCATTAAAGTAAAAATACTTGCATACGAAATTGTTCCGTAGAGCCTTACAAATAAGGAGCAGGATCGCATTTACAAAAACTAACGTGGTTATTGAACTATTGAAGATTGGATTGAAAACCTACGTAGATTTTATGAAGTTTGTAAATACCGCTACTCAGTCAGACCAGGTGGCAGGTAGAATAAAAATCCGTAACTAATAGATCGTTTATTTTTTTACTTATTATTAAATACATTCATTAGTCAATAACAAGTTTAGCACGGTATTAAATGATTAATGAAACCCTTCCTTCCTACTTAAAAACAGGCTTAGGACTGTCAGCTGGGAAATATAATATTATTATTATGCTTATTTAATTATTTTAGTTAGGAATTTTTGTGTTTAATAGGTAGTTTTAATTAGTTAAGTGTTTTTATTTTTCTTATTCTATGTTTAATTTCTTATCTAAATAAAATAATCGTTATTATTTTAGTAGGTAGCTGGCGTAGTTAAAAGGTTTCAATTCATTTTATGATTATTATAAAGTACATATTTACAGCATGTACTTTTCTTTTAGATATTTACAACTCCTTTTGTTTCTGTTTTTTCGTAGGTTTTCTAATTTTCGACTTCCATATTTACAACGAGATGCGAGACGCACAGGACCGTTCATTGTGGCGACACTTGGGGGAGGCCTATTTCCTGCAGTGGACGTCTATCGGCTGAAATGATGATGATGATATTTACAACACGGTAGGTATTCTTCTTTAGGCTGCATATCCCATATAAATAAATTCTTTATTCGGTCGTCTATTTCCTTTTTTAATCTGCAGCAATCACGGCGAAGAAATGCCGAAATAGCGAAAACCGTCCTTGTACTTGGTCTCGTTGCCTGTATAAATTGTGAATTTGACGGCTGTGGCGGTGGCGCTTGCTGCGACCTGATCTCTTCTTGACGAACAGAATTTTGCGCTAGATGCTGTTGTTGCACTTCTTCGCGTGGCACTCAATTAACGGCAAGGTGTTTTCTTTGAACATGTTTTGTCAAATTTGATACACCCGATTTAAAAGAAATTATGGCTTTGCACTTTTGCACTCACCTATATACTGACCTAAATCTACAAAATGGTCCCAGGCCACACTTATTTTAGGTGCCATATTTACAACTTATTAACTACACGGTATTTACACTAAACAAACAAAACAAAAATTTTACTTAGACAAATTAGAAAATTAGAATTAGAAAGTTCGCAAGAAATTAGGTCACGCACGATGCACGAGTGATCGGTGACGTAAATAAATAACCACTAAGCGGGTCAGGTGCATCTTAAAACTCTTGTAATACTGCCGTGATTCTTTAAAAGGCAACCTTCTGACAACACTGATTTTTGAAAAAACCGCGAGAGCAGTCTTCATTTTGTTTTTTTTACTTTAATTAATCTGCGTAAGAAATATGACATATATGGTGGGTTTTTTTATAAAGGGTGCCCGTTGTATCTCATTTAGTGTTACTGGATCCATTTTTACACATATAAATAAACTAGCTGTTGCCCGCGACTTCGTTCGCGTAAAAATATTGATGGGTCATGTGTGAGACTGCATCGTTGTTCGAGTTGTCGCAAGCGCTACTGAGCATGAGGTCCTGGGTTCGATTTGCAGGACGGGCAAAGTGTTATTGTATTATTTATGCCCGGTTGATGGGATTTAGCTAAATGTGCGAAATGTGGGTGTAGGATTAGATACACCTCTACCTAACAATGGCGCAGGGTGAAAATAGTGTCAGGGGAAGCCGTAGAAAAAAAAGGAAAACTGTTTTTTTGCTTCTGTTAACTTTTTTCCCCGTGTTAATTTTTACCTCATTTTCACTACCAGCGACACAAAAAACCACGCGCCATTTTTGATTTTTATTTTGACTTCATCTTCATTCATTAAAAGTAAGATCAGAAATGCAGAAGAGAAAAAAAACAGAAATCTACAAAATAAAAAAATCTAGTTGGTATCAAATACGATATCGACAATTACTCATTCTATCTCGTTCTACTATACATAATTTATTTATTTATTTAAACAACACATACAACTATTATTACAGGTTAAGGTACCTAATACAATAGAGCAGTTATATTTAAAGTTTAATTATTTATGTTTTGAATAAGTTAATTAATTTGACAAACTAAAGTAATTGCGCAAAATGCGGCCCGTGTGAATTCGCTCAGTGTACAATTGAAGCAATCAATCTGTTGTGACACCATATTGAGTGCACGCAGCGCGCGCTTCAGCGGCGCGTGCTGCAGCAAGTTGGTGCGAGCGGGCGGCACCCACAGGAGCGGCGGCTGCCATACTTTCTTTTTCTGCTCCTCCCGTAAGTCCATAATCTTCGGCTTACCTAGGTCCCTACAAAACGGTAAGTACTGCCAGCCGCGAAGTCACGTGTGCTATTAACTTGTGTCGGCCTATACTATTAACTTGCACTGCTGCAAAAGGTCTCTCCTGCTGCTGTTATTCGTGAACGAATGAACAACTACAATGCAAAACTTCATCCCCCCTTTTACCACTTTGTGGGTTGAAATAAAAAAAACCAACGACTTACTAACTTCGATACTTTTGGTGACTCAAAAAATAAAAACTTTAATTAAAAACAAAATGTTGCTCTTTTTTCACCCCTCAAGGGTTGAAATTCTAATAAAGCCGTTGCGTCAGCTTCCAATCATAAGCCCAGATAACAAATTTTATACTTTTTACGTCGAAAATTAAGAATTTTTCACATACAATTTCATCCCCTTTATAAGCCTTCGGGGTGGAGTTATAAAAAACGCTGAAACACGCATAAATTAATTTTCAATCGTCAGCCTAAACACAAAATTAGAAGATCCTAACTTTAAAATTGACGGACTTTCATATAAGCGTCCATCCCGTATTTTATCCCCTTGGGGGTAGAATTGATCAAAATCCTTTCTTAGCGGATGCCTACGTCATAAAATCTACCTGCATGCCAAATTTCAGCCCGATCCGTCCAGTGGTTCGGGCTGTGCGTTGATAGATCACTATGTCAGTCAGTCAGTCAGTCAGTCACCTTTGAATTATATATATTTAGATAAATTTTATGAATTATTGTATTTGTTAACATTATTAGGATAATTTTACATCCTTTAATAATCCAGTAAAAGACAGCTTCAGTCCCGAAGCTGCCTTTTAGTGAATTATTCGTATTTTTTTTTAATTGAAAATCATTTATAGTACGTTCGCGTTAAGAATGCAGTGAGTCATCATTACCCGTCGGCCTAGCCCCGCCCCCTGACCAATCAAATCTTTTCAAATTACAAAGTCAAGTTCACAATGACAGTTGAAGGCATTGCTATGAACGCAACGATTGTTTCCTGTCATTTGTGTTAACTGATTTAAATTAAAAAAATGAATACATCTCCAATTCGTAAAAATAAAAGTGGTTCGTTAATTCATAGTGGGGAAAGAAAAATAATTTACAATGTTTTTAAGTATTTTAAACAGTGTTATTTAAATGTGACTTTGGACAGCATAGTACTAAAAACGGCAGTTGCATACTAGTGATAGTGATTAAAATATGATATTAATGATTTAATTTTGATTTTAAACTTTTAAGTGTATTTTTATAAATTCATTAAAACTTAATCTTTTAAAATATAATTTGTTTGAATTTAACACCACTGTGAATACACCTTTATCTTGCAGTTGCACTGATGACTCACTGCATTCTTAACGCGAACGAACTATAGTCACCAAATTCACTGTACATAATTCTTTAAAAGGCCGTTTATTCACTGAGCTGCCTTTTTAAAAAGTATTGAAAACAAAAATCCTATTTGAAACATTTCTAACAAAGATGTGAGAGTCCAATAACTGCCCTTTAATACAGTTTTGCAGCGAACTACTTTCTTAAAAACCTTTTTGAATAAATATAGCATCTAAGGAAATCATTAAAAAGCAGCCAAAAATTCTCAACTGCAGTTTGCTGTTTTTTAAACAATTATCTACTTATGTAATTCTTTTAACTGAGCTTGGATAAGCAGCAGTCGAGGGTAATTGAGTTTCAAATTAAAGGAAAAAATAATGGTAAAATCAAAAAAAAATTTTATTAATTGGCAGGGTACAAAAATCAGTAAAAAACTTAAAAATATCGTTACGGCTCATACATTAGTCACCGTATGACGTCACTTACACTCGTTACACGAATATTCACTATATAGAGAATAATTGTATCTTTCACTTAGAGTACGTGCATAATTAATAAGTGAAGGTATGTTTATTAAATAGAAACAATTATAACTTCAGTTGTGTAACTCGCAATTACGGGCGATCACATAAACTGTAATTTTATTAGATCGCTATTGTACCTCTACATACTTACAATATTATTTATTAGGAACATTGTTCATTCTTAAGATAACTAATAGGCACTTAAACAAGAGATCAACAGTTTCAGTAGATACGAATAGTAATCATTATGAAATACTTAACTTTATGGCACACTGAAAACAACTGTAGTCACGTCAAACGTGTTTAAGTTATTAATATCACAATTAATTATTATAAAAATTATACAGGGTGATTGGAAGATGGGTGCAAAGCTTTAAGGTGAAGATAGTATAGACAATTTAGGACCATTTAAGCCATGGTTGTCTTAGACGAAGTCTTACCAAATTTTTTTAAACAAATTTTTAAGTTTTTTTTCGGAAATTCTCAAAATTTAATGTAAACTGCATAATTATGGCCAAATTGAATGATAAATGAATTCATTTTTTATTTATTTAATTAAAGTAATGTGTAAGCAACCAAGCAAAACATGTTTTAGGCTTCTGTGTCATTAGACATTTTTTTTACAGATATTTAAAGCTCAGAAAAAATAAAAAATTTGTACAATACGTCTTTTAAACCTTATTTAAAAAAAAAACGGAGGGTGCTTTTTTTGTTCAAACCTTTTTGAAGACATGCTTGATAATCGCTCTTTCTTTTGAGGTATCATTTATGCGGATATCTTACAAATTATTGAAATTAGGACCTATAAACCAAATCGAGGGAGAAATTTTAAATTTTAGGCAGTCTAACAAAACACAAAATTTTTGCTTAAAAGAATACTTTATGTGCTCGAAATGATAACATTGTTCAATTCTAAGAATTTTTGGCACATGCAGGAACCAATTGAGGGGAACCCATTGAGGGGATTCTCTAAACAATGGCCACCGAGCGCGGTGCGACGGCATTTCCAGGTAGAACGCCCAATGAATAGCAAAAAGCGATAAAGAGTTGGTTTTTACAGCAAAATGGTCTTAGTTACTGAGGCAACAAAGTCGTTTTTCTTTAGTCAGGGTCAGTCGGTCTGTGATGAAGCCGTTACATCTTTTACTTATTAGTCAAACTACTGCCCTTGTGAGTGGACGTTGTCGTGTTGATTCACAATTTACCGTGTTCAGTTGTAGCCCTTTGCGTTCCTGCACGTGTTGTTTGCGTTAGTTTTGAACTTTTTTGTTTCACCGTGTCCAGTCGTAGCCTCGCGCTCCTGCACGTGTTGATTTTTGACTTAATTGTGTTGAGTTGACGTTTAGTGCGCTCCTACGCCGTTTTTCTTAATTGTTAAGTGACTATGGCTACTTTTTCCAATCAAGAATATGCGGATATCGTATTTATGTACGGTAGAGCAGACGGCAATGGATCTTTGGCGCGACGGATGTATCAAGAGCGCTATCCGAATCGCAGGATACCGAATGTCCGAGTGTTTTACAACACGTTTCGTCGTCTTGCCCAAGATGGTTTTCACCGCGTGGAACCTGGAGTCAACCCGGGCAGACACGAAACTGCCGTCGACGAAGACATTTTAGCAGCATTTCAAGCGGATCCTACTACCAGTACTAGAGCAGTAGCTCGAAATTTAAACATTTCTCAATGGAAGGTGTGGCATACAATGCACCAAAATGATAAGTATCCGTTCCATGGCAGGAGTGTGCAAGGTCTAGTAGAGCAAGATCCTCAAAGAAGAATTCAGTTCTGCCGTTTCCTCCTCAACAGAGACATCGAAGATGCGTGGTTTCTGAAATCAATCTTGTGGACGGATGAAAGTAAATTTTCAAGGGAAGGTATTACAAACTTTCACAACATCCATGAATGGGCCGACGTAGACAACAATCCACATTTTAAGAAGCAGGTGTCATTTCAGATGAAATTCTCTGTGAATGTATGGGCTGGAATAATTGGCAGAACATTGATTGGGCCCCACTTTTTGCCTGATCCATTGAATGGCGAAAATTATTTGCAATTTCTGCAAATTGATTTACCACTGCTGGTAGAGGAATCAGGTGTCCCGATCTTCGAAAGAGACCGAACAGTCATCTTTCAGCAAGACGGCTGTCCAGCGCATTGGACTTTAAATGTAAGGGAACACCTCAACAATTGCTTTCCTGATAGCTGGATCGGCAGGGATGGACCCATCCCTTGGCCCGCTCGCTCCCCAGATCTGACCCCGTTGGACTTTTTCGTGTGGGGCCGGGCCAAGGAACTGGTGTATAACAACAAAGAAATTAACACTAGAGAAGAATTGATACAAAGAATAAATTCAGCGTTTGAGACAATGAAGCAGGAGATGATGTTGAAAATAACGACTACAGAAGTTAGAAGACGGGGCCGTGCTTGTATTAGGAATCACGGCCGTCATTTTGAACATGAAAAATAAATAATTTTAATTCAAATGTTGTTTTAATTAGTCTGCCTAAAATAAAAAAAATTCTCCCTCAAATTGGTTTGTAGGCCCTAATTTCAATAATTTGTAAGATATCCGCATAAATGATACCTCAAAAGAAAGAGCGATTATCAAGCATGTCTTCAAAAAGGTTTGAACAAAAAAGCACCCTCCGTTTTTTTTTTTGAATAAGGTTTAAAAGACGTATTGTACAATTTTTTTATTTTTTCTGATCTTTAAATGTCTGTAAAAAAAATGTCTAATGACACAGAAGCCTAAAACATGTTTTGCTTGATTGCTTACACATTACTTTAATTAAATAAATAAAAAATGAATTCATTTATCATTCAATTTGGCCATAATTATGCAGTTTACATTAAATTTTGCGAATTTCCGAAAAAAAACTTAAAAATTTGGTTAAAAATATTTGGTAAGACTTCGTCTAAGACAACCATGGCTTAAATGGTTCTAAATTGTCTGTACTATCTTCGCCTTAAAGCTTTGCACCCATCTTCCAATCACCCTGTATAGTTATTAATTAAGATAACTTAACGTAACATAGGTTTTTTTAAGTCTCATAACAGTCTTAGGTTTTATTCCTATAATCGAATTTTAATGCTTATCAGTCTTGTAATCATATTCGTAGCATAAACATTAATTTAAAAACTTACTCAAAAATAAAAGGTACAAAAATGGATAATGTAAATTATAAAATAGGTATAAATAAAAATAGTCTTTAAATATCACCATCATCTGATATCGGTAAATTCTTCCAAAATAATAATTTATGCGGCGGTATTATGGAGCCGAGTTTAGACACAATATTATCCTTCCTTTCTCTTGAAATGCCTCTTGGTTTTTCGGAACGACAAAACCGAGACAAGACTAGGATTTCTTAGATAAGTGTCTTTCAAAAAGCACATTGAAATTTCTTGACCATTATAGTCATTTTCATAAAAAAGGTCATATGACCCTCTTTGAAAACTAACTTTCGTCATGTTACTGATGTATGCCCTTGGATTTGAAGTTTGCACGCGTCTTTTAGAAACATTGTCATGAACATCGAAAAAATTTGGCGGAGACATTTCTTTCACAAACACTTTTTTGGAACAAGCCTGTGCCACTGCATTGCTCAAATCAACAAAATCATAGATTTTCCCCATCTTCTTCATAGAGAGTTCCACTTGATGATGAAAGTGGTCACTACTCATAAAAGTATGACCGGGTTCGAAGTAGTGAAATGTTATCTTCTCAGTACTTATTATGTCAGAATTTACGAGGTGAACCATTAGGAAATACAGCAACCAATTCTTATTCTGACCGGTGCAGTTGTCCATCCAAATGTTAATGTATTTATAATCACGAAAACGTAGCATAAACTCGTAAAAGCAGCTCATGATGTCTTCCTGTTTTCTTCCCGCCACTGCATCATGCCACAAAACTGCAAAAGTATCGTGTTCAGCATTTTTGCCTAACGGAGCGAACGTTTGATTGTAAGCAGTTAAACGCTGGCAAAACAAAACTTTTTTAAATGTATCCATTCTTGGAAGCATTATAATTTTCTCAAGATCCGTACTAAAATATATAGTATCATTTTTACTTTGTATTTTGTTGTGTTCGTTATATAGTTTTCGTGCTTCAGTGTATTTCTTACGATGGTTGATCCAGTTTGAGCATATATCACAATCAGATGGAATATTGTCCGATTCATGCCCAGTAGATTTGCAATGTATCTTAAAGGATTCACAACTCTCACATTCTTCATTGCCAAGTTGGGCAAAAGAAATGTTCCTACTTTTCAGGTGCTTTCTATACAAATCGTATTTAAATTTGGTATCTGGATTTTTCTGCGTAAAATCCTCGAACATAAATTTTATTGTGATATCACTAGGCAAATACAAACGTTGGGGTGCATGTTCTCTGCGATAGTGTGAAATTTGAGGTTGAAATGAGTCTATATGCTGATCTAAAGTAGAACGATCTATTTTCGGAATTTTAGCATGTTTGCCTCGATTGTCGATGTTCGGCTTTTGTAAAGAGTTATACAAGACTTTATCATTTTTTTTATGAAAACCTAGCGTTGTTAAAAAGAACACTTTACAAACTTCGATAATCTCATCATGGCTATTTTTTAACGAAAATACCCGACGCTTATGTATTTTAGGATTCTTCGTAGTCACTCTTTTAGGGGTTGCAGTAGCAGAGTAACTTTGTACAAATATACGCCGTTCGTTCCAATTTAAGCTCCAATAGTAGCTGTTGATTTCTTCCCGACGAAGTTCACTGATCTTAGTGAAACATTTTTTGAGACATTTTTCGTCACACCCGGGCTTGACAAGATACTTTTGTGTGCGGTTAGAAGTGCCAGAAGGCCCTGCAGTTGAAGAAGTTGGAAAAGGAATAGGTGCCGGATCTATTGCAGTTGTATTGCCAATATCTGGATCACGAACTAAATCTCTCAACTCCAAGTCACTTGCCGTTTGTTCTGTATTTCTAGGGGAAAATAAAATATCTGTCGAAAATTTTCTACATGATCTCTTGGCTTTGGAGGACGAAGGGTCGTAGGTTTTATCCTTTACCGAATCATCTGATCCATAGTCATCATCACCATCTGATGACGGAGCATTTTCAAAACAATGTAAGTGTATTTTGCGTCTCAAGGATTCTGGGGATCGGGAAGGCGTCGGGATCATCGGAGACGCTGGTGGCTTTGAGGATGTTGACGTTACGCCTACGGTTTCTTTAAATGTACTAGTGAGGTTATTGACTTCAGCTATCTTCCCTAATTGGGAACCGTGTTCATTAAATGTATTAAATATAGGCAAATTTAATGAATAATACCTTTTATATATTTCTGGTTCTCTTGACCAGTTCGGCTCTAGTCCTGAGGATCCGGCGATGTCTTGGTGGCTTATTTTCTCAATAGGTTCGCCAAATTCGTACGTAATTGTTTTTTCCATTGTTGTTTGTATTGACAAAAAATCAGATCGACTGTTCATGGATGTATCGACAGGTTCCCGGTTCTTTGATACGCAGCCTCCTCCTCCATTACATAGCTCTATCAACTTTTTAGACCGTATTCTAGACATGATCTTGATTGTCTGTGGATGTATATAAAAGTAGTATAAATAAGTATTTTTAAAAGTAACTAAAATAAATAAATCAAAAAGGATACTTAACTTTGGGAACTTACTTACATTAGTGTATCAGGAGTTCGTAAACATCAACTTAATAAACCGGCCGCTTACGCCTTGAAATGTTCATGTACTTGATGACTTATAAACTCAGCTAGTAGCCACACTCGACGTTCAATTTCACTGTTGAAAATTAGGCATACAATCAGTAGGTACCTACATACATTACACACATTTTTAGGTACTAAGTTTGAAAGCGCGAACTCGCAAAATGCTTACCTCTAATGGCGAACTCCGTTAATATTGGCGCGAACGCCGAGAACACCGCCCTCCTACGTCTGGCGCGGCTCACGACCGTCAGCGTTCTGACACTGATTCTACACAAAAATTCACTAGCGCGCGACAAAATTTGACTGCCTTTTAATGAATTATTGCCAGAAAACTGCTTTCTAGTATCCGATAGACTCAACATATTAGTAAATAAAAATTTTGAAGGCAACGTGAACTTCTTTTTTTGAAGTATAGAATAAAATAATATCTATCAAATAATTATTAAAAAGGCAGCCAAAGTCACATGACTGCCTTTAAAGAAATGTTTCCTCAAAAGCGGCCTTTAAGTGAATTAGTGTGAAGATAATTCTATAGAATAGAATTTGAAAAAGACAGTTTTGTACAACACTGCTTTTTAAGTAAGTTTTTGCTTAAAATATTCTCAAATATTTTGCATTTATGGGACTTTAACTGCCTTTTTAAGAATAAATGTGATATGACTGTCTTTTTATAAATTTGGCACTGGTATCAAAACCACTTCACTGCTTTTAATAAAAAAAATATCTCAAAAGCTAAATAAGTTTCAGAAAAACGGGTTAGATAGGTCGAAGCGCCTTTTTTTCCTGATGTCGCTCAATGTTTAAACTCAAAATCGGTAAATTGTCAGATGACTGCTTTTTAAAGAATCACGGCAGAATAGTGTCGTAGTAAATACCGTTATTATTAATTGCAGTTTACATTTCGGAGTTCAAGGTTAAAAATAAAAATCAAATTTCATTTTTGTTCCTTACTTCTGCATATTTAAAGTTAACTTTCCATCTTTAAAGTGGAAATAGGAGCGAGAACGATGTATCATTATTTTCAATTGTAAAGAGTGCGCGCCGCTTGAGACCCGAACGCGGCCGAAGCGGGCCGACGCGCGACGGCGCCCGCCGAAGCCACGTCACGATTCACGAGTCAGCTAGACTCGGGCGGCGGGCGGGCGAGCGTCGAGCCCCGACTCGACGCGCGACGAAGCGAGTCCGAGTATCCGTATTTAAATAATACTTTGAAGTCTTGCAAGTATTTCGGGTCAGTACCTGGTGTACGTACTTGGAAGCAAATACCTGGTGTAAAAACCTGGTCGCGTAAATACGTACCTTCCCTATTTCCTATTTGACGTCTTCGACGCTTCGGCGTGTGAACTTTCATGAATTTTAATAAAAAAATATCTTGAAAGGTTTTGTCGGTTTGGCATAAAATGATTGGTGAAATAGTCTTATATCTTGAGGATTGAGACTATTGCATTTTAATTTTTCACTTTTCTTATGCGTGCAACTTCTAACATCCGTTAAACTTGGTAATCTTTTAGCCGAGTACCTAAAAAAAAAAATACTTAAGTTATCAACAAGTTACAAATCCTATTTAAAAACCCCATGAAATCGCAATAAAACTAACTTGCTTGTTCAAAAGATACAGTGCTGTGACTGTGATGGACTGAGAGCGTAAGCTTAATAATAATAAATAAATCATCGGCGATCATTGTGCCGATAGTCGTATCGGCCCATGGCTTAATGGCCAAGAGCCTCGACCAATACCTGAGGAGGCTCTCGTTAGGCAGCTGGATCAAGGGCTTGATTCAGAAAGCGGTACTCCTTGACACGGCTCGTATTGTTAGGAGGTACCTCTCTCTGGAGCCCTGACCGCGGCGTAGCTTGGACCCTGTTCCCGATACCGGTGGGCTACAATTTTTTATTTTTTTAAATGTTTTTTTAAATATGTTTTATATTAATATTTAAAAATGTAAAGAGTTTGTTTAAAAATGAATAAAGGGGATAAATAAAGTCCATTGGCACCATTTGGTAACGGAATTTGTTTTATAAAGGGTGTCTTTGACATCAACGAACAAACGAATACCGCGGATCCAGTACATGATTCTGGACCCCCAGTGGTGGAATTTCTCTTCAGATTTTTCCTATTTTTTAAAAAAATGTTGTGATTTTTTATTTTAAACTGTATAAACCGTTATTCTAACCACAACAACTACAAAAAAATATTGAAAATAAATAATTAAAAAGTCATTAAGGTAAATAAAGTCGTAATTCTAATCAACCCCATTGGCGTTTTTAATTTAACACATTGACTGCCATGTAGGGCACCGGTGACCGAAGGCGGTCTTGTATTAAGGCGCCACGTAGGACACCGGTGACCTCACGGTAAACCTGTTTTCAGAGTTAATTTACGGGCCGTAGGACGCGTTTTCTCTAGATTTCCTATTAGTAAGTGACCGGAATGGCGCTCAGGAGTAATACTTTCGCATGGTTTCTATGTAACGTAAAAATATTTTGAATTATTGAAGATAAACCTTCAATAACGTTAAAAATCCCAGAACATAAAATTTTTTTAAATCCAATCGTATTTATAAATGGTATGGGAAGAATAATAAAACGAGTAGTAAAATTAAACTTTTTTACCTTTTAGTATAAAATTGCCTACTAATCTAAAAAAAAAACCAAAAAAAAGAAAGGAAAAAATATATCTGAAAATGAAGTTCACATTCTTACAATTACAAATACCGATGGCACTTATTAAAACATTGAAGACAATAGTGGGGTAGTCCAGGACATTCAGGACAATAGGTTGCCACTTTTTTTGCCTTGTTTTTAGCAAGTCTTGATCCAAACGTCGTGACACTGGTTTTGTAGCATTCTACACAGAAGCGCCTGGATTGCCTTACTTTGCTTTTAATGTAAGGCGGCCTCTAGACCTACAATAACATTGTACAATACTTTTATTGTACAATAAGATTGAAAGGAGCTCTGAATCCAAACGAGCAATTATATTGCACAATAATACGAACAGCACAATGTTTTCGCGTTCAGTCGGAGAATAGTATTGATCCCGTGTGCACCGTGCGAAGCAACATGTCCGAACAAGATTTAGCTGCAGCTGTAGTGTTGTTGCTTGTGGCTAAACGTAAACGAACACGTCGCTGGTCGAAAGATTGGTACAAGAAAAGGCAGAAATATACTCACGAAAATCTTTTAAAAGACTTGATGTTAACTGAGGAAGCAGACTTCAACAATTTTGTACGACTGAGCTCTGAACAGTTTCAAAAGCTACTAGGATTGGTCACGCCATTGATTGAGAAAAAAAATACAAACATGAGGGAAGCAATACCACCTTTTCAACGGCTTTCAATAACATTACGGTATCTAGCGACTGGAAATACTCTGGAAGATTTAAAGTTTCACAGTGCTATTTCTCCACAAAGTCTTTCCTTAATAATTATGGAAACATGCGATGCGATAATACACAAACGCGCGCGAGCGAGCGAGAGCGCGGACGTGTTTACTTTTGGAATAATTACTTAAATTGATTTTTCGGTTAATCACTGATGTAGAAACCTAAATGGATACGAAATGTAACGGTTGTGAAGATGTCATTAAAGATGTGTTACATATGCAGTGTTCGAGGGATAAATGTAAAAAACTGTACCACCTGAATTGTCTTGCCTTATCGGAGTCGCAGTTCACGGCATTCACGCCGGAGTATAAGAAAAGATGGGTATGTCCCGAATGCACATGCACTATTCCGAAGAAAGGGAATTCGGAAACACCAGTCCGAGGAAACACAACAGTAGACGAACCTTATACACCTAGTTACGTTAACACTGAGCGTGGCAGTCGTCGCAATCCAAAGGAAGTCACTGTGATTGACAGCGGGAACCAAGTGCTTGATGAACTACGTGAGTTTCGCTTAGAGATTAAAACTCGTCTGGATGAGCAAAAGAAAGAATTTACACTACTAAAGAATAAATTAGTTAATACAGAAACCGAATTGAAGGATTTAAAAAGCATACTGAAGGTAGTTCAAGAAAAAGCAAGTAAAGTCGATATTCTAGAGACTAGAATTAAAGTACTTTTGGAGAAAAATGAACAATTAGAGACTAGTCTTACTGCCAGAAATATCATGGAGAAAAGGGAGACTGAAGAAGAACCTGAAAGGCCGGTGACAGTGTCATTTGCAAACAAAGTCAAGGAAATGCAACCGGAGGTAGTTGGTAATTTTGTACCAATTAAGGAATGTGTGGCCACGAAATCGGCAAACATAGTAATAACCGGGAAAGAACAAGAAACAAAGAGAGAGAAGAATTTAAATAGACCTGCAGTTAATGTTATTGAAAAAGAAAACGAAAACCCAGGAAAAGAAGAAAAATGGACATTGGTTAATAGAAAAAAAAACAGATATCCAAATAGCGAAGTGAGGAAAGGAGGAAGCATGGGTTCAACTGGAATTCAGGGAACTGAGCGAAATAAATATTTACATGTATGGCGTCTGCAAAAGGAGACTACTGTGGAAAATGTAGAAAAACATGTGAAGACGCTATGCGGAGAGGCATTGCCAATTAAAATAGAAAAAATAAAACACAAGACAGAAAGAGACTATGCTTCCTTCATTGTAGGAGTGCCGGAAAGCAAGTATGAAGTGTTGTGTAAACCAGAAAGTTGGGCAGTAAACATCGAGTTCTGCGAATGGGTGTGGTTTCGGAGACCAACCAATAAACAAAAACCCCCGGAGTAAATTGGTGGAGATATTTTACCAAAATGTCAGGGGACTCCGCACTAAATTGGAGGGTTTTTATGGAGGAGTTTTGTCTTCTAGCGCAAACTTATTTGCCATAACAGAAACTGGCTGCAATGAGTCGATACATGACGCAGAATTAATTCCGCCTGGTTACTCCATCATACGATGTGACCGCGCAGATGGGCGCAAACACGGAGGCGCGTGTCTCGTGGCCCCACCGAGTTTCGAGCTGCGGCGAGTGTCGCTGCCCGGTGACGTCAACATCGATCATCAGGTATTTGAACTGGTTTGTGCGTCAGTGTACCAGCGGAATAGGTTATTGTTTTTGTTATGTGTTGTTTATATACCACCTAATAGTAACGAAAACGAATATATGGTCTTATTTAGAATTATTGAACAAATGTGATCTTTTAATGACACTATTGTAATAGGTGACTTCAATTTGAATTCTTGTCATGTTAACGTCCAAAATTATTTTCAATGTTTCGAAACTTATTGTGGATTCACTCAGAGTAACAAAGTGGCTAACTGCAATGGTCGACAACTGGATCTAGTGTTGAGTACATTCACGGAGGAAGGGAGTGTGATAGTGCGCGCGGCGGAGGTCCCTCTCGTGCCGGTGGACGCGTTTCACCCGCCGCTCGAGGTGTCTGTGAGTCTGCGCGTGCGGCAGTGCCAGCGCGCGGGCTTATCAGCACCGACATCGGATAGCCATGAACCTGTTGGCTGGAATTTTAATAAAGCTGATTTTTTAACGCTGTACTCATCAATTGCATCCGTAGATTGGGCTCCAATGTATGAGTTAGATTTAGAAACGAGTTTAAAATATTTCTATAATGTTATTAATTCCATATTAAATGATTGCGTTCCAAAGAAAAAGCGAAGTCGTGTAAACTCAAGGTATATGTACCCTGAGTGGTACACTGCTGAAATAATTCGCGACATAAAATTAAAGGCGGTCCTACATAAACGGTACAAAACAAGTGGGGGGAGGCCTGATTACGAAGCGTTTGCTCAATGTAGAACTAAAGTTAAAAATTTAATACTTTGTGCTCGCAAACAGTACGAGCATCGTGTTCAACATCAAATGCTGGAAGACCCTAAGTCTTTCTGGAATTTTGCTAAATCCAGGAGAGGTAGTAGAAGTCCGCAAAAGATTTTAAAGAATGGCGAACCGTTGACTGACGAACAATGCGTTCAGGAGTTTGCTGAGTACTTTTATTCGGTGTATAGTACGGAGCAAGCTGAGTTAGATGTGAGTGCAGCCATGGCGGAAGCGGGGGGGGCGAACGGAGCGGCGCGGGTGCATCTTGATTTCTTGCAACTGTCGGACGTATGTTGCGCGCTTCAACAACTTAAACCGAAAAGGTCTGCAGGGCCAGACGGCATACCACCTTACATCTTTAGGGATTGTCGAATGGTGCTGGCCCAACCGTTGCAATATATTTATAATCAATGCCTGAATGGAGCTGTTTTTCCTGAGAGGTGGAAGATTACCCGCGTTGTTCCGGTGCCAAAAGGAAGCGCAGGGATGACGGTGGATGGTTACAGGCCTGTCGCAGTGCTGTCGACCCCGGCCAAGGTTTTTGAAGCGGCTATTCATAAGAGTATATTTAAACAGGTCCGCGGTCAGTTGTCAGATGCACAGCATGGGTTTCGACCGGCAAAAAGCACCACTAGCAATCTCCTGAGCCATATGGTTAGTCTCGTGCCATCGGTGGACAGTGGAGGGCAAACTGATGCTGCTTACTTCGATTTTAAGAAAGCATTTGATCTGGTAAATAATGATATTTTGCTCAAAAAGTTAGCAGTGTTTGGTTTCACTCCACATCTGCTAAGGTTTTTTGCAAGTTACTTAAGCGGTAGGCAACAGTATGTGGAATATGCGGGGCACAAGTCAGAGCCATATTTTACCAGGTCTGGGGTGAGTCAGGGCAGTAACCTTGGGCCTTTGCAATTCATTCTCGTGATTAATGACCTGCCAGAGGTTGTTAAAGATGCCAAGTGTTTGCTGTTCGCTGATGACCTCAAGCTATCACTGGAGATAAGTGGAGTGGATGACTGCGAGAGGCTTCAGAGAGACATAGATAGAGTGGCGACCTGGAGCAAGAACAACCTCTTGCAGTTCAACACCTCAAAGTGTGTAACAATCACTTTCTCTCGCGCGCGTACTCCTATTAAATTTAATTATAATTTGAACGGGGTGCAGATGACTAGGGCTACGGAAGTTAGGGACTTGGGGGTGAAATTCAACACGGGGCTGACGTTTCGTGATCACATCATAAGCTGCTGCAAAAAAGCTTATCGTAATTTAGGTTTTATGCTCCGTACGGTAAGTAAATTTACGAACATAAAAGCGGTTATAGCTTTATATAATGCTTTGGTTTAGAAGTCAGTTAGAGTGTAACGCAATCATTTGGGCTCCACATGAAACTAAATATAGGGTCATGCTGGAGAAAGTACAAAACAAGTTTGTGAGATATTTATATTTGAAATTGTATGGTGTATACCCTTTTTATCCGCTTATGTACCCAACTTTATTTGTTTTGGGTATGGTTGGGTATAACGAACTGAGGGTCAGGAGGGATCTCACACTCACCTCGTACATATTCAAGGTACTTAGAGGGAAGGTACATAATGCGGACATTTTAGGGAACATAGGTTTGTGTGTTCCGGACAGGTACGTGGGGCGACGTCGGCAGCCACGTTTACTGGCGGTGCCGCGCGCGCGGACCAATCTGTTAGGGGAGGCGCCAATGACGCGTGCGCTCCGCACTCTCAACCTGGTTGATGTTGATTTGTTTCATTGTTCTCTGAGTGAGTTCACAAAAAATGCTTTATTTGTAATTAGTTACGGCAATTAATATTGTTATTGTTTACACTATCGCATTAGGTAACCCTGTAAAGATAGTCGTAAGGTGGAGAAATAAATAAATAAATAAATAAATGTTTTGAAGGAATTTATCAAGGTAAATAAAGATTATAATCTTTTCATTTATTTATTAAACTGTATATATTGAGAAAATGTATCTTCGTTCGCGTCATCAGCATCATTTTCCTGTTGAAAATTGTTCATGTTCTGTTGATTATTCTCTTGGAAGTACTGCTGGTTATGTGGCAGCTGCTCAGATGGAAGTTCAGAATTTTGCTGTTGAGAATAGTTTATAAAATATCGAGGCGATGGCGTGCCGCTGTAACCTGTTGGAGTTGGCGTGGATCTGGTATATGTCGGAGATGGAGTTATCGTAACTGTTGGAGTATTTATTTTTACCGAATTGCGGTGTAAAAGCCCTAATTGTCCTTCCATGATAATGGCAGCAATAGCATTTTTAGCAAAGATTTGTTGCATTGGTTCCATTTTCTTTAAATCTGCAGCACAAGACAAAGCCCAATTTTGATATTCGTCTGGTTTCTCTCTAAGACGGTTAGCTGCCAATTCCATAAGGTCATCATCAAGTTTTCTCTTTATTTTTTTAGCTTTAGTCTTCGGAACTGCATATGATGCACAGACAGGTATTTGGTCCTAAAAGTTGGCCAAAAATATTTGGTACGCCTAATGGCTGTCAAACGATGTTTTATTTTAGTTTTAGCTTGGAAAAGGTAAAAAAAAGCGTATGTAATATAAACAAGCATTTATTCTTCATTTTCGTCGTCTTCATCAAAACTTAAATTTAAAATGTCACTTTCTAGTAGCAGATTTAAAACATCATTCGAAAGTGACAGATTTTTTTTATTCTTCCTCTTCCTCATGCCCGTCAGGACAGGGTCGGAAGTTAAGAGGAGCCTGTTAAAAACATCTGCGTTGCAATCAACCCGGGAAAACTTTCGGGCGTAGTTGAGCCGGAACATCCTAATGTGTTTGTTGCGGGCTTCTGCCGCTTCTTCGGACAGTTGTCCAATGGGAAGAATTGCTTCCCTTACCACTGAAGCCCCATGACGCAACACTTTATGCAATGTCGGAGACATAGGGTAAAACTTATACAAAGAAACGTACAACTTTGCCGTTTCTTGGCAATATCTTTCAAACATCTCGCAGTTTATTTTTAAACCACAGCATAATGTGTCCAAAATCACTTTTAATCTATAAATTAAATTTACGTCTATCCCCGTAATTGTCGCTGATACTTCGAAATTTTCAAAAAAACGTCTGCTAGTGTTTCCGTCATTGGTATTTCCAAAGTTGGCTTTTGGTATATCCACCAACAGACCGAGTTTCTCCCGGAACTTATCTTGGATTTCTTTTTTTTTATTTTCCACTGCTTGCTTTTCCTCGGCAGTAAGGCGAACGTTCCATTTTTTTACGGGCAATCTATAGGCCACATGTAAAATGCTCTCAAAAAATCTTATCCGAGCATGCAACAAAGATAAGCCGAATTCTAGGTTTTCTTTTTTGCATGGTCTCTCCTTCTCCAAATCATTAAACTGTAATGACGTGGCGCCGCATATGTAGCACCTCATGGTTGATTTAGTATGCGTAGCAGCATTGCATACTTTTCCATCAATCATGGTGAAAAGCATTTTATGCTTGATGGAAAAGCTGTCGACTTCGCTTTTAGTGAGCGCTGTTATTTGCGATTTAATATAGTCAATCTCTTCATTTGTCACATCTGTAGTTTCTTTTATGAATCTTATTCTTATTGGCCGACAATACCGTGGTGAAGATGGGGTAGGATTTTGCCACAGTATTTTTCTTTCCGGTCCGAAAATCAACTGAAGCGGTACCATGGAACTTTGGAATATGTTTGCGTCCGAATCGGCTTCATTTTCAAATTTCATTTTGTACTGCATCTGTTGAGATCCATCGCAGCCCCATTTACTTATTAATACTAATGATTGTTTTTCTGCTTCACTCAATTGTTCCACTGCCTCACCAAGATGTAAAATCAGTCGTCGTGCCGTGTGATCCATGAGATTTTGAACCTGTACTTCAGCGCACGTTTCAGTTACTCTGTGGATTTCAGGATAGCAATCTTTTTTTAACTTTTTCAAAATCGAATAGCACGGATAAAAACTTGGATTAGTATCTCGTACTACTTCATATTGGGCCTGTGTTAGTCCCGCTTCAACAAACATAAACAATGCACGTGAATGTGCTAATCTTTTTGATTTCTCCTGATCTTCTTCGTAGGTGCTTTTTTTCATAGCTACCGCATATTTCCTTGCTCTTCTGGGACTTTTTGTTAAATCTTTTACGATTTTTGATGCATCTACTTTGCCCGTCTCCCGTAATTTCATCTGTGTTGCATACGTCAATTCATCTGTGTCAGATGATCTTAGTTCTTTAGTTTTACGTCTTTTGCTTCTTTCACTCAACTCTAAAAACGATTTTTGAGGTCGACCGGGACTTTCTCCTACAACAAAAAACAATAGATGTACTCAAACAAATACTTTATATTACTAACTCTAAAATTAAAATTTAAGTTAAAAACTACTTATTGTGCGGGTAAACAAAATACTTCAAAGCATAACAATACAATAGAAGTAATGGAATTTGAGTATCACCTACCTGCTTTCGGTAGCGATATGCATCCTTTAAGCCACTCGGCATTGTTTTCTAGGAATCTCGCCTTTGTTTTGCGAGCAGCTAACCATTTTTGTTTAAATTGATGTCTGATGATCGATAGTTTTTGCTTTACATCAGCAATATTTTGGTCATTTTCTGCATATTGATTGAGCAGTTCCCGCTCCATACATTGCAACTTTTCATCAAAAGTTGAGGTATTTGAGCGTTCCATTATATTAAACAAATCATTTCGAGTCATAACTCTCATTCCAGAAGAGCCTATAACAAAAATACACCAAATATAAGTAAAACTTCAATTACTGAGTATCGAGCGTGTCTAGGGAAAAAAATCACCAAAAATAGAGGGGCACTTTGGGGCGGCTATTTCGTACTTAAATACCTCCTTAAAGGTCTATTCTAAAGCTAATCATTACAATTTTGGCTTAGAAATGATGAGAAATATATTAAAACTCCCTTTGATCTTCCAAAATGTGTTTTTTAAAAGCAGTTTCTTGGGGCTTACTTCTCAAGGGTATAAATTAAGAAAAGCTATAGATTACTTGTTAAAAGTAAGTGCCAAATAAAATACATACCTGGTTGTGCACAATCCATAATGAAAACCAACACAAAATCGTTCAGTTACAAGATGGCAAATATTTTAAAACAACGAAATCTGAGCGCATCGAACAATCACACGAACACTTTTGGCGAACGGTAACTTCCGACTGAGCCCACGACGTACTGGAAGGGGCTAGCACTTTGTGTTTTTTGCTATTGTTTGGAGCGGTTATCCTTGTTTTAGGAAACAATGGCTTAGAGGGAGTAGAACTAATATAAAAAAAATCGATTTTGGCCAGCTTTTAGGGTCAAATACCTGTCTGTGTGATGATGCTTGATTCGCTCCAACAGTTGTAGTATCTTCCTAAAAAGATAAATAATTTGTTTTTATTTTATTTTCAGTTACCGCAAACAGCCGAGGAATGGCAACAAGTTGCCAAAGATTTTGAGAGCCAGTGGAATGCCCCTCATGTAATCGGTGCTATAGATGGCAAACACGTGGAAATAAAGAAACCTCCTGGTTCTGGATCATACTACTACAACTACAAAAAAACATTCAGTATTGTGTTGATGGCGGTTGTAAATGCAAACTACGAGTTCATTATGGTTGATGTTGGGACTAATGGTCGTGTATCAGATGGAGGTGTGCTGCAGAATACAGCATTTGGACAGCAATTAAAAAATAATGCTTTAAATATCCCACCACCTGCATTGTTGCCAGGAAGTTCCCGAAAACTCCCATACTTTTTTGTTGGGGACGATGCTTTTCCAATGTCTCAAAATTTAATGAAACCATATCGTTGAGGCTCAGAATGTCAACTTCCCAAAATGTCTCCTGGTACCAAAATGTCAACTTCCCAAAATGTCCCTTTCCCAAAATGTCCCTTTCCCAAAATGTCTCTTTCCCAAAATGTCCCTTTCCCAAAATGTCCCTTTCCCAAAATGCCGCTTTCCCAAAATGTCCCCCATTCTTAGAATTAAGCGTTATAACCCAACCAAAAAATAAAAAACAAAAGAATAATCAACATTTTTATTTTAATTACTTAGTGGTATCAACTCTTTCGTCATTTTTTCATTAGAAAAGGAATTTGAAATGAAATATAGTTATATACTATAAAGAAAAAAAATAAAAAATAACTTTAATTACAACTAATACGTTCAAGTACACAGTATTTCAATAGGATTTCAATAATCAAATACAGACTGATAATTAAGCGTTACAACTATTATCAAATTTAGAAAGAAATTCAATTAAATAAAGCAAGTCTCAATAATATCAATTTCTTTAGAAATTGTTGAATTGTGAGATGATTTCCTTGTAATTGTTTTAAATATCTTGCATATTTTCTATCGAACTCAGTATCTCTGAGCCTTCTTCTGCGGTTGGTCTGCTTAAATAGTGAATCCTGTATACGACCATCCCAGTATTTGCTCTCTTTTTTTATCTTATGTATAAAAAATAATACAAATTTGGATTCTTTGGTATAAGGCTATTTACACGTCGGTGCCATCCTTCTAGAGCATTGGTTGTTCTATGGCGTTGGCCAGCGCAGCTTAATATTAACGGTGATTTTCTGGGATACCAGGTAGACTCGAAATAACTGCGAAAACGCCTCATCTCTGATGTACTTGGCGCTGTTTCCAAAATATAATTCCATGCGCCTGGTATATGATTTGCCGGCACCAAAGGAAGAATGGCGGTCATTCTAGTCACGTTACGACCAGCTCTTGTTTTATTCAATTTTGTTTTTTTTGAATATTTCCAAATCGCTGCATTGAAGTGATGGTAACAACCAGTCACTCTAGCCTGCGGAAAAACCGCCGAAACTGCGTTCATGATGGCAATTTCATAATCCGATTTGAAAGTTTTAATTTGGATCTTTAAATTCTCTTTTATGAGACTAAATAGTCGCATATATGTTTGTTCCGATTTGTTTGGTAAGAGGGCGTATATAACCGGTACCATGTTTGTAGTATTTTCATCCGATGCTAAATCCATGTGCAATACAAACATTTGATAAAATGGTTTTTGAGCTGATTTAAACGTCCCATCGGCATAGTATGAACCTGGCTTTCTCATTATTTTTTTAGCGATAGTGCTGGAAAAAATTATAATTTTTTCCGTACTGCCATCTTCACATACTAAAAACTTTTTTGCTAAACTTTGTGGTATTTGAACTGTTTCGGTATTATTATGTACTAGCAAGTCTGTATTCAAATATTTTTTTCGCGCTCGGTAAAGAGAGCTTTTTAAGGAACGAAATGTTGGTATCAAGTCTCGATCATTCTCATTGCTTAGGTCTGCCAAAGTAGATACGCAAATTTTTTGAATCGGCCCTAAATTATCACACACTTCCTTCTTCAACCTCATTTTTTCTTTTTTAATATTGATGGCAACAATATTAAGTTCACAAGTATGCGTTGATTCTCTTAAAACAATTTTCCTGCTTTTATTTAATGTTAATGATGCATTACATACGGTTCTATTAATACATCGCCATAACGTAGTGTCTTTGTTAGTTTTGTTTTTAGTGTTTGATTTCCTTTTTGGTTACATATAAAGTCTAATTCCTCACTCATTTTCAAGTTATTAATAAAAACACGTCGCAAACAACAAAAATAAACTTTCTCACGTAAGTATACACAATAACATTGAATAGAATAAAATGTCAATGAAATACATATTTTTTTTAAAAGTACCCACTTTTGTGAGATATTTTTTTTTCTTGATAGTTTCGTTTAGTTTATGCAACATACACTCTAACAAATACATTCAACAAATACATTCTGCAAATACATTCTAACAGTTATGATCTTGGTAGTTACATTTATTTACATCCAACGAGTACAGCGCAACAAGCGAGGACGATTATAATTATTGTTTTTTATTTTTTAGTTGGATTATTACGCTTAATTCTAAGAATGGGGGACATTTTGGGAAAGCGGCATTTTGGGAAAGGGACATTTTGGGAAAGAGACATTTTGGGAAAGAGACATTTTGGGAAAGGGACATTTTGGGAAAGGGACATTATGAGAAGTTGACATTTTGGTACCAGGAGACATTTTGGGAAGTTGACATTCTGAGCCTCAACGAACCATATAGCCAAACTGGGTTAACAAAAGAGAAAAGAATATGCTACTATCGAATATCGCGAGCTAGAAGAATGGTTGAAAGTGTTTTTGGTATACTAGCTACTCGTTTTGGAGTATTTCAAAGGGCATTTCCTTTTGATCCAATAAAAGTAAGGAAAATTGTTTTGACTTGTTGTTATCTACACAATTTTCTGAGAAAATCGCGTTCGTATTTATCTCCATCATTCATGTTTCGTGAAGATAACGAATCAGGAATAATACACCCGCCATCTCAGGAAGTATTCCAGTTGACAACATTGGAAAATATCAATAAGAAAAATTCGCTGAATATCGCGAAGCAAGCACGGGACGAATACAGTGGATTTTGTAACAACGAAGGTGCAGTTCCCTGGCAAAATAAAATGGTCTCGTAAAACACAATTTTGTATTCATTTAAATTAAATAAATTAAAATTTACCTGTGTGTTAGTATTGTCCAAAGCAGAAGGTTCACTCTCTCCTCCCGGACTACCTATAGTAGACTGAGTATCCATACTAGACTGTGAATCCGATGCGGATTCCAGATCTTTTAAAAATAACATTTCTTTAAAATACCATAAAGTAGGTTCGTAAATGTCGTCTGTACTAGATCCGGATTTCATCGACTGGAGGTGTTTCTTGAGCTCCTTCCGGTAGTTAGTTCTTAAAGAATTGAATTTTTTCTTCACATCATCTTTGCTTGCCTGTGAAAACATCTCTTTGTATTTAGACAACAATGTTTCGTAAGCATTGTTTTTTTTATCACGGTCATGATATTCTTTGCACTTGACATTCCACAGAGACGGCAATTCTCTGTACAATTGGATACATTCGCAGATAAACTCCCTTTCCTTAACTTTTGGATTCTCTTTTTCCACCATTTTGCATGCGCGCGTGTACTCCTCGTGACGACGAACCACAGACTGAAAAATATTGCGCAATACTGACCCTACACGATGCAATGAAAAAACATGGTGCAATAAAAATTAAACTCGCTCAAACTTTCGGCCAATCATTGTGCAATCTTCAATATTAACCCTAAACGGTCAATTAAATTGCACAATTCGCAATATTGTGCAATATAATTGACCGTTTAGAGGCCGCCTAAGTTTCAGTTTTTTAGGTCTCTTAGAAATAGATTCATTTTCGGTTTTATTTTTACCAGAGTCTACTAGATATTCCACTAATTGACGTCAGAATTCTACAATTTCCTTGTTGAGTTGTATTTTCGCAAAACATGATCCAGGCATTTACTACAGTCGTATTTAAAATTAATTCGATGCCTAATTTCTTATACCATTTTATGGTTTTTCTTAATGGTGATGAATACGTGCTCATCTGATCGCTCATGTCTACAGATCCTTTTGCTTTATTATATGCTATAACCATCTTCGGTTTTCGAATCACTTTTCCTTTTTTATGCATACTAGCAAATCCTTTAGAGTGTTTAGTGGAGAGCATGAATACACTTCGTTTATCCTCCCAGTGCAACACTGTTATACCGCATTCGTTTTCCATTGCTACAGATTCGCCTGGTTTGAGTTTTGCATCAATAACTTGTTTGGGCAGGCCCTTTCTATTTTTTTAAATGAGTAGGGTCACCTGTTCACAAATGAAACACCAAAATTTCAAACCATCCTGTCTCTGCCGTTTCTCTAGTTAGGAGTCTAATTTTTTGCATCAAGATAGACAATTTAATTAGTTATCTCATCGTATTAATTTTTTTTACTGTACTTTTATAATTTATGCATAAAAGAGCTTTTTTTTAAAAATGAACTTTGTTTCATTGTGTCCATATATGTGTATTCAATGAAACACCTGAATTTTTACAATGAAACAAGGCTAAGCAACAATGAAACAGTATTATTAGTAGGTAGTGTTTTGTTTGCTTTTAATCAACCCAGGTAGGTATCTATGCATTAAATTAAAGAAATTTAAATGAAAATAATGTTTTATTCATAGTAATTATTATCTACGATATTAATCAGACTTAAACATTAACAATCACAGAGGTAATACCTGCTGGTTCAGGTTTAACAAAAAAACAATCACCCTGTCTCTGTCTTACAGGTCTTAAAAACTTATAAAATTTCAAAACAAATAAGTAGATAGGTACCTCAGTATTTTTTCGCTTAAAACAATCTAATATTTATCCTCTTCTTCTGACTAATCTATGTTGTACGAGTTGCAGTCTCATTATTTAAAATATCACAATCAATGTCATTTTTTTTTTCGCTTAAAACAATCTAATATTAATTAACCTCTTCTTCTAACTAATCTATGTTGTACGAGTTGTAGTCTCATTATTTAAAATATCAGAATCACTGTCATTTTTTTTTTCTCTTAAAACAATCTAATATTAATTATCCTCTTCTTCTAACTAATCTATGTGGTACGAGTTGCAGTCTCATTATTTAAAATATCACAATGATTTTAATTATAATAAGGTTTATCTTCTTATTAATTTAAGAATAAACAGGTAACAAAAATATCACATGATTAAAACCAAAACCCGAAACTCAGCCAGATTTTAACGCAAATTTAGTCTAGGTGATACACGAAGAGGGAAAACATAGAACGAGTTTCGGCTTTTGGTGCCGTTAATTTTTGGCTGAGGTAGAATCATCTTTATGTCTGTCAGTCTTATTTCTGAAAGATCTGGCTCTAAAGGGCTATAAAATTTTATCTCAGTCTTGTTTTTTACTCTCAAGAAAGAAACACCATATGCATTGGCACTTATTACTTCAGTAATCAATGCGACGTAGAATATTTCAAGCTTTTTGGTTTCAAAACCAACCATAACGTAGTCGCCTTCTTGGGGTTTTCGATCGATTCGTTTAAAATTTTCAGTTACCAAAGGTAAATCTTCATCGGTATCATCTTCTTCTTCATCTATGTCACTCAGTTCTGTTTCACTTTGAGATACCACCATATCTTCCTCTTCTTCGCATCGCATAGTTTCTGCATCTGATTGATTGCCATGAAGTTTACTCTTTTTGCGTTTATTTTTTCCTTTTTCGTCACACAGAATTGGTCGCTTTGTTTTCTTGGTTGCAGATTTTCTTTCTTGAGCTTTGTTCCTTTCTTCAGCAATTTGATTTTTTTCAGGCGTATCCGTCGCAATCATGCTTCTACCGAGCTTTCTTGGCTTGCGCCGTCCAGTTCGTGGGCCAGCCTTTAATGGTGGCATAAACTCTTTAGGCGATTTGAAATTACCTTTGGTACCAGAAGAAGAGCTTGCGGCAACACAAGCATCGGAAGGCGGTGTAATTTCCCTGATGGTAAGTAAATTTAAGCTCTGTGAAGGTAAAATAGCTGTGTGCAAAAGATTTTCAACAATAGGGTCTTCAAAAATACGCTCATCTATTTCCAATAAGGATGGACTGTCAGCTTCTCGTGGTGGAGGACTTTCAGCGTACGTTGCATCTGACGAGGGACTGCCAAGATTTATTGGCTGATGTCGTGGGTGGTCAGAGGAAGCAGAAACTGGAAATTCTGAGGATGGTCCAGGCTGTTCTCTACCGGTGAGTTCTCGGGAAGCAGAAACGGGCAATTCTGAGGATGGTTCGGGCTGTTCTCTGTTGGTTACTTCTGATGGCATGAAGTCGATTTCTTCGAAAATGTCTGCGTTGTATGGGAAGATTCCACATTTTTTGAAAGCTGCTGCAATATTTACTGGCGTCATTGCCTTCTGATATGCTTGACCCACACACTCGGCGACGTTGTAGATTGTCATCGGTTTGCCTGGGTTTCTTCGCAACCACGAATCTACAGCACTGTTATAATACGTCTTAAATGGTCCGTTTAAGCCCACATCAAGTGGTTGCATTTTGGCTGTTGTGTGTGGGTGCAGAGTAAGAACACAGACCCCAGACATTTTGGCCAAATCTAAAGCATCAATACTTAAGTGGGATTCGTGATTGTCCATGATTAATAATGCGGGGTTTTCTGGAGAGGCGCATGTATGTTTTATAAAGTGCTTCATGACTTGGACAAATAGCTCTGTGTTCATCCACCCACTCGGGGTAGCAAGCCCAAGGGACCCTGGAGGTGCGCCGGTCAACATAAAATCCTTGTAATTTTTCCTCGGGAAAACAAGAACCGGAGGTAAAGCTTGCCCTGACGCGCATACAATCGCACAAGTTGTAACCAAAGTCCCTTTCTCACCACTAGTAACCTTGCCTAGATTGTGGCGTCCTTTGGGAGCCATGACTTTTTGTGGTTTTTGAACAGTTGTGGTTGCTGTTTCATCTAAATTGTACACTCTACAACCATTGCCGAAAGATGGGTGACGATCCATAGCATTTTTCAGATTGTTAAAAAAAGTATTGACGGTTTCTCTATTGAAGGCAGTAGCCCGCGCCAAACTGCAAGCCTCAGGCTTTTTTAGTGATAAATCTGGATGCCTAGACCTAAAAGATCTAAGCCACTCAATGCCTGCCATTTTTTCAGACCTCCAACTGACAGGAAATTTAATATTATTTATATGAGCCATCTGGTACGCAACGCTGCGAACGTCTTTACTAGAAAGACCATAAAATTTTGACGCGCAATCTTTGATGTACTCTTTAAGATGAGCTTCTTGGTCTTCTGTAAATACTCTGTTAACATTATAGTTTGGAATTAACCTTTGATTCTTCAAATCCGTGTCACTGACATTTTTATTCTTTTTAACATACCGGAATAGTGTGGGGTAATGAACACTGCATTCACTAGCAGCTTTTCTTAGACTCCATCCCTGCCTTATAAGCTGAATAGCTTTAAGCATGTTAGCTGCCGAATGATCTCCTTTTTTTCTTATAATAGCTTTACTACGTGCCATCTGAAAAATAATAAATAAATAAAATAACTACAAAGTAGGTAGTTGCTGTAGATAGCCAATAAAAAGCTTTAAGAAAGTTGCTTGTGTTTAGAAAAATTATCGTTATTGTTATTTTCCACATGGCCTACAATGATACAAGATAGTACACAATGACACACTGTTTCATTGTATACAACATACTTTTGTTTCATTGTAAACCAACACGGTATTTTTTTATAACATAAATAAAAATTGCAACAAAGAGTGAACTATTTTCATACAGATTTAAGTCAAAAGACACTTTGAAACGTACAGAATGCAACGTAATATTGAACAATACGAAATTATCTTCTATAATTTGCTAAAAAATCACCAAATATGACCAAAAATTCTTACTTTTTCGCAGCAATATTCACTAGAGACGACCTCTTCCACGCGGCGCGCTCGCAAACTGGGCGTGTGCGGGGGGGGGCTGAGAAGGTCCTTTCTTGCTATCCTGCTCTATCTGGCAACGTCGCATTTTTGAAATATCGCAAAGTTTCACTGTGTACGATTGTTTCAATGTTGGACAGGTGACCTATACCTATCTAGAAGTTCATTGGCTAAATCCAAACTCGTATACCAATTATCCGTAGCTACGGTGTGCCCCAAATCAAGTATTTCTTTACAGAGTGACATTACAACGTTTTTAGGCATTGTATTCAGCGTAAAGTTCTAATTTACAAGAATAACCTGGTATTGTGCACAGTTTGAACATCTTCATTCCATATTTGTGCCGTTTGCTCTTATTATATTGCCTAAAGATCAATCGCCCGCGGTAAAGCACTTGACTTTCGTCGACATAAACTTCTTTAGGCGAATAGTACCGCCGAAATGAGTTATTTAACGTATCTATCAGACTGCGTATTTTATAGATTCTATCGGTGGTATCTGCAGTTTCGTTGTCAACGAAATGCAGATTCTGCAACAACAGTTCGAATCTATTACGACTCATGATCGAAGGTGCAAAAGTTTGTTTGAAAACTCTGTCTGTGCTCCAATATAAACTTATTTTTGGGAGTTTGATTAGTCCCATGTACATAATTAGTCCAAAAAGAGCCTTGACTTCATTTTTGTTTGTTGGCTTCCAACTATTCAAACGCGATGACGGCTTTGAGCTTTCGCGTCGCTCAGCATACAAGTTGGTTTGCACAACTATTTCCTCAAAAATTTCGTCTGAGACTAATAATGAAAAATAGGCTCCTGGGTCTGCATTTCTTAGTTCAATATCATACGGTTTCTTGATACCTAGAACAAATCCGTACTTTGGTTATAAAAGGACATAAATAGGCAGTAGACTATTTAAAAAGAGTAAAAATATTCTTGACTGTTGAGCATTAACCATAGAAAACATACAGATGAATTGAGAACCTCCTTCTTTTTTAAGTCGGTTAATGAATAAAACACAAACTTATAGCACATAAATGATATATTATTATATTAATATCATTATAAATACCTGTTGGCTCCGTAAATGCAATCACTGATGGTTGGAGTCCTCTTGGTTCTCTCCATTTATGTGGCCTACTTGACGACATAAGAGCCACATTTTGAGTGTCAAAATTTTCCACCGAATCACATTCACTTTCCGAATCGCTTCTTATATAAAGACGCCTTCGATTTTTTGGGGGATGGATATTCTCATCTCCAATACGATTTAGAGGAAGATTTGTGTACGGAACACAAATCTTCCTCTAAATCGTATACATTGTCACATAACGTGTCTACTTTATTCAACAATGACTTTTCCAGTAAATCAATTTCATATAAATTATCTTGGGTAAAAAATAAGTCCTCAGAGTTTATATCTAAATCGGACATTGTTTACTAAGTACGTACGACAAAAGAAAGTGGTAATCGCAAAATGACATAACGTAACATCCGTTTCGTGATAGCGCGTGTAAGCGACTGAGGTGCGCGGGTGCCCGGAGAGATGACTGCACGGCGCCTTGGTAACAGAAATCAACATAATTACTTCTGTGCGCCATGTAGGGTACCGGTGACATCGTGAAGTTTTTTTTTAATTTTCTACGGAACCCTGCCTCCGATTGGCCCCCTAAATTTAATACTATGTATATCTAGACCCATAACATCAATTGGCACAATTATTATTTTTTGTTATTTTTGTCATTATTACTCTGGCAGTTAATGTGTTAAACAAAAAACAAAAAAGTTAGCAAAAAAACCGACGAAAAATTCCGCCACTGGGGGGTCCAGAATCATGTACTGACAAAGACACCCTGTATAATAAATTAAGAATATAATAAATAAATAACAATTAATATAATAGGTACTAAGAAAATAAATAATGTAACAATAAATATAATGTAAATAACATAAAAAGAACAACCTCCAGTTTAATAGTAGAATACGGATTGGATCCGTTCCGTGTCTCACGTATTGCATAAACACGACCAATAGTAAAGCAAACGAAACTTACCTATCACGCTTATCTACGTTGCGCTTCCACACATTTTCATTACGAATCCTTTTCCTTGACTTATTCCCTTGCACTGGAGCAATATTAATTTCCATTTTTTGATGATTTTCTATTTAAAAACTGAAAAAGAAAATTACACAATAAACCAAAACAACAGCCGGACGCCATTACACTCCTAACAAAATACTGTGTTGTGATTGGTCGCGTCGCAATAGTGGCGCTTTTGCTATTTAAATTTTATCAGAGGCGGTTTTGTACCTAACTTCATATTTCTCATGTCATTTTCTATAGGATAGAGGCGATTTTGAACGTATTTTATTCAACAAAACCAACGACGAGAAGAAGAGGGTTGCCAACAATCAAAAACACATTCAGGCTTTGAAATGGGATAGAAGCGTTTTTGCATCTATAGGGTCAAATATAAAATACAAACAGTTTTCCTTTTTCTTAATAATGGACTAAAGCTAATATAAATCAGGGAATAAAAGTATTAAAATAAAAAGTAAAAACAGTTTTCCATTTTTCTTCCAGGTATTCATTTATAGAGTTATGTGGTTTTTGTATTTAGAATTTATGTATGTTATTAGTTTTTATTTCGGGTTTTATGAGTTAGATAATAATTATGAGCTGCCTCGACCTTATGACCTTCATTTCATCACTTTCATCCCAAAATGTGGTTTTTCCATAAATCAACTGATTAAGAGGAGGCTCCCTAAATTTTACGTTAATTTGCATTAATATGCTGAAACAGTCACACATACAATCAAAATGGAACTTTAGTATATGATTCATTGGATCTTTTTCTTTCCATGTACAAGACAGTTACGTAATTGTAACATTTTCGCTCGATTCATTTTTTATTCAAAAATCATGTCTTTTTTAAAGATTATTACTTTTTTTTTCAAGATTGCTTGGCCTTTATGTCTAAAATAAATGTTAACAGTAAGAAAATATAGTTTACTATCCAGCCACAAGATATTTTTTCTCTAGATCAATTATTACTTTAGTTATAAACAAAATAAGAATTGAGACTTACGACATTTAGTTTCGAGCTCGAATGCGATCAAAGAGCGCACGCGGTATTCAACCTTATTACGGCTACGTTAGCGTCTTTCACCATAGCGGTCTAACCGGTTTCTCAGTGCCACGCTGTGCGTCGTCGTGAGTGGGTCTGTTTCGCACGCGGGTGCGTCCATTAGGTTTTTTATTTTTGAGTTATTTTAATAAAATTCATATTATAACGCTATACAATGGGAAACAAAGATAATAAAAGATATGTTCATAAGAGAAAGAAAGTAGAACGTTTGAAAAATATTGCAAGAACCATGAGAGAAGCTAAGCAGTAAGTATTTTTTTTTATTATGTAGGTACTTAAATATTATTTTGACGAAACGTCTAATCTAAAGTATAAAATTGTATGACACAGTCATGTCGATATTCATACAATTTTATACTTTAGATTATGGTAATAAGGTCCTATTTTCAATGGAGTCAGTAAATTCCTCGAAAATTTTTCCGTTCTGTTTCTATCTAAACACCACGACAAATACGCAACAATGACCACAATGGACATACATACTTCTAGATACCTCTATAAAGATATTATTGAAGACGTTCTTTATCAAAACTACCTACCTACTACAAATAATATTGCATGCACCTGCAACCTAGCGCTTGAGTTCAAGGCCAGTTGCGTTGGAAATTGTACGAACATAGGAAGCTATGGAGACGATTTGATTATTATAAATAAAAGTAGTATATTGTTATACTACTTTTATTGTTTTGTTTTTGCTTATATTTTTTGACATTTATAGAAGGAGTAATTTATTTAATTAATTAAAATTTCATTAAAATTACACTTTGTTTATTATTAAATTGTTGAAGATGTTTTATCCAAATAATGACTAAAAAGTAAATATTTTCTTAGGAAAAAGAATGAAGACAAATTTGAATGTCATCCGGAACAGGGAAAGTTATTGGAGACGCCTTCTCAATTGCATAATCTAGTTTCCGTTCCTGCAAATTACGAAGATAAGTAAGTACTCCTAATTATTTTGAATAATCAACTATTTATCTATAATAATCTTAACTAATATTATAAATGCGAAAGTGAGTTTGTTTGTTTGTTACCTCTCACGCTAAAACGGATGACCGGATTTAAATTTGGCATACGGGTAGACTATGACCTGCGGGTAAACTACGTAACAACCCACTACCAATCGTAATCAATTCATTTTGACAGTTCAGAAACATTCATTGTTAACATTCCCATGTGTATCGTGTCTCGAATATTATTGATTTTTTTTATATATAATAATTATGTTTTTTTAAGGTCCGATCGTAGCAATGAAAGTAAGAGACATGGGAATTCTTCACCGTCGTCCAGCCTCGTGCATGAACCTCTATTATCAAATACCGATCGTGACAAAAACAACATTTCTACTAATACTATTTCCAATAATAACAGTAACGCGGTAAGAATAAGGCTCATACTTGATACAGAAGTACTCCAGCTCCACATGCTTAACGTCAAACAGCTTATTTGAATAGTTCAGCTATCTACTTAGTTTTACATTTTATGTCTAAAACTTCATTACATTTTCAGATCGAAGTCCAAGAAACATTAATTGATTCGCATACAAATGGAAATTGCCCTTATGAGGTACAAAGTTACGGTGAAAATGTAAGTTTCAGCTCAATTCCCGGACGGTTTTACTTTAAACAGTATTTGGACAAAATGGATTCTTATTGTTTATCATAACTACATATTTATAATTATTTTGTTATTTCAGGTATGTAGTGTGCTAACTGGAAGACGTATTATTGAATTTTCTTGATAAATTGAAAGTGGTTGCTGATCATAAATCGCTTTTTAATTGTGGATTAAGTTCAATTCAATTGCTTTCTGAACACCAAAATGGACTTTTTTCCCGGCTAAATTTGCAGTGCATGATGTGCAATAAAAAATTTCAAATAGAGGCAACGGAACAAAACGTCAATAAAGACGCTGTAGCTGGAATACTGGCAAGTGGCGGTGGTCATGCTCAGTTAAAGCAATTCACAGCTGCTGTCGACCTTCCCGAAATTAAGGAGAAGAATTTCCTTAAACTTCAAGATCAAGTGGCGGATGACTGGGAATATACCGCGTGGGCTGAAATGAAAAAAGCTGCAGAAATAGAAAGAGAAGCCGCATTAAACGAAGGCCGCGTAAATAAAGACGGCATAGCAGTGATAGACGTCATCGTAGATGGTTGTTGGTGTAGACGATCGTATCAAACGAATTATGCTGCTAATTCAGGATGCGCAGCTATAATAGGCAGACGTACGGGTAAAGTCTTATACATGGCAGTAAAAAACAAATATTGTTGCATTTGTCAAAAAAGTGGAAATGCTATAAAAAAGACCATGTATGTTACAAAAACTACGACGGGCCATCTACAGGCATGGAAGCAACAATCATAGCCGAAGGATTCAAAAAATCTATTGAAATGCACAATATTATTTATGGACGATTTATAGCAGATGGCGATAGCAGTACCTACACGAAAATTATTGAGTCACGCCCCTACGCAAACATTACAGTCGAAAAGATTAACTGTAGAAATCATATTTTGCGCCGATTTTGTAATAACATGCAGAAACTCGTGACCGACACACGGTACCCTATAAAAGACAGAAAGCTTGTTAGTAAAGTCAAAATTTTGTCAGCTCGCAAATATATCTGTGACGCCATTAAAATTAACAAACCAGACAAAAACTGCGACAACTTGCATCATGATATAAATAATTCCGTATATCATGCCTTTGGAAAACATTCCAAGTGCAAAAAAGATATATGTTCGCACACTGACGATAGTATCACGCAATTTGACGCTTCCAGTCTATGGCAAAGAATTAAAATGCTTGCAGCTAACGTTGCTTCGCATTCCAGAAGTCTCATTGAGGATGTCGACAGCAACGTTGTTGAACAATTCAACGGCGTCGTTGCTAAGTTAGTTGGTGGTAAACGCATAAATTACTCTCAACGTCGTGGCTACCAAACTCGATGCGCCGGTGCTGTTATATCGTTTAACACTGGGAAACTATTGTCAACTGTTCACCGAAGTACTCAAAATAAAATACACCCAGAAAAGCATTAAAAAAATACGAAGAAACAATTTGTAAGAAAAGAGAAAGAAATAGGGTGGCACAACGAAAAAAGAAGCGCCATTTTGCTAAGTTTCAGCCTTCGGATAGGAACTATGGTGAAAATGCAGAACAACCAGATATGGATCCGACGACTTTCGAAATGGCGAAAAAAACTTTTCTAAAAAATTTAGAAAAGACAGAAGAAGAACGGGCTCACATCACTAAGCAAACAATTTTGCAAAGTGAATGTGGTGAGTGGCTTGAGCTAAGACGCAACCTTTTGACGGCTTCCAACTTTGGTAAAGTCATAAAAAGAAGAAAGACCAATAGCTGCAGAAATATAGTGAAAAACATGCTGTACGGAGCTGCTATAGACCATGTTTCGTCTATACAACATGGTAGACAACACGAGGCGGTGGCTTTGGAACAATTATCTAACCTAAAAAATATAAAAATTGATAAATGTGGACTTTTTATCGACGAAGTCCTTCCGTTTCTAGGGGCTACTCCGGATGGAATCACCAATGATATGGTCGTTGAAATAAAATGTCCCATAGCCCCTTTTAAAATGGGGATCGATGCTGCAATTGACCAAAAGAAAGTGCATTTCTGAAAAAAAACCAAAACGGTGAAGTGAGTATTATGTTAAAAACTGGGTTCAAGGTATTATGAATACAGGAACATACACGGACACACATACATACATTAATAAATACATACCTACTAAAAACATTACCCTTCTTTTTGGCCTCAATGCATTCGGGTAATTTAAGATATGTATTTTTATTTTCAGATTAATGTATGCAAAAAATCTGACTGGTATTATCAAGCTCAAGGTCAGATGCATATAGCAAGAAAAACAAAATGCCTATTTGCCGTATGGTATGGAGATAATAAATTCAAAATTGAAGTACTGGAAAAAGATGACGAATTTTGGAGAAAGGAGATGGAACCTAAACTAGTCTCTTTTTATATGGATTGTCTGCTGCCCGAGTTGGTAGATCCACTATATCCTAAAAAAAAAAATGATTCGTGATCCTGAATATGTCAGAAAACGAACAGTGCAAGATGAAAATAGCTTAGGAACTGCAAATATCATATCAGATGAGCCAGTATCAAAGTCAAGGAGGCTAGATTTTAGTAAATTTTAAATTAAAACCTTTAAAATGAAAATGTTGTGTTTTCAAAATCTTAAATCTCTGAAAGTTTTTTAACAAGTGCTTTGTTTTGACACAATGTTGTATTCAAATAAGATAAGATTTAGTTTTGAACATTTTTTTCCAAATGCCATAATTTGCACGGATTATTGTATTTTTTATTATTTTCTAACAATAATTAAAAAAATTAAAAGACCAATGATTTTTAATGAAAACTTCAAATACATGACAGGTACCAACGTGCAACGTTAAATGCGCAAGATCTAAAGGAGTCATTGTACTCATTATTATGAACAACTTTTACTATTGAACCAAACCTGAAATCCCAAAAAAAAATCAGCTGACCTCTTTAGAGGTTTTACGCATTTAACGTTACACCTTGTAGGTATATCTAAATTCGATAAAACCCAAAAAAAAGAACTAATTTTCTAAACTCTTAAATCAAATATTTTTTTCATTTCATCATGTTTAAATATAGATACCTAACACGTCTGCGAAGTTTCGCTAGCTAATGTAATTTGACCATGTTCAATACGTAAGTATGTATACAAATTCAAATTAAATCGGTGTAGATATCTAAAAATAATAAACCTAATTAAAAGAAAAGAAGAAAAAAATCATAATTGCGAAAACTATTTTCTTATTTCATAAAATAAATAAAGGTGTCTCTATTCCATCTATGTTCGCTATTCTAAAATAAAAATACAATAAAGTTTGAATATTCCGCGACGCGCGATGTTCGGCTCGCTCGCGGGAAATGAAGCGCGGACCGCGAGGGAGCGGGGTGCATGAGGCGGAGCTTGCGTAGAAATTATTTTAGAGTGCCTGGTCTTAATGTCCTTACACCAATTGTTCAAAAAGATATTTTTTTTTGTTACCATAAATTTTATTGATACATTTCTATGATGGTTACATGTAATAAAATTGTAGTTGATATTTATTGACAACACTAGTTCCAAATATGTGTTTATATTTTTGCTTTGACATTTTGTCTTTAGAACTTCAGTAACAATATTTTCTGAATTAAAAAAGAATGGAAATGCCTCACGACTTGGGTAAGAAAGCCAAGTTTTTGTGCTATCATACTCTTTAATTTTAATATATTTATGAAAGTCCTGCATTTCTTCAGATTCGAAATCATTTCTACAGGTTTGACAATCATTATAAATATTTTTTTTTTTCAAAGGTAGATCAGTCTACCACTACAGTATGCTACTGCTGCACATTTTTCTGTGTTTTCTGGATTTGTTATTAAATTTTCTACATCAGCGTCCATTATGCACAAGTGCTCCTCCGCTATTTCAAAATTAACATTGCTTGTTTCTGGTTGGGGTAGGTTTTCAGTTAATATTTTTTTTAATGATTGCAATAATTCAAAATTGTCTTCTTCACAATTAGCCCCAACCGATTTGTAAGATGTAATATTACATATCAGTAATTATTTGTAAGCGTTAATAAAGGCATGAGCACTTGGCATATTATTGCGGAGACCATGTGCTCTTATCGCCCCAAAGAAATTTTCTAAGGGGTCTTGATTAATATGCCGCAGCAGTATCGATTTCAAACCTGCAGTATGCAAATCCTTCGTCAGGGCGAGAAAAGCTTCGATACTTTTTACCCAACTCGTTAAAGACGGCACAGTTGCTCTGTTACCAGTTTTTGTGATGAACGTCATGGATTTCAATATTGGTAATTTTTTATACCACAATCTGCGATGTGGAGATTGCCGAGTTACAGCACATCTATAATTTTTTCCTAGCTCAGGTTTATGGAAATTGCCATTGACAGAACCAAATAATTAGTCGAAGAATAAGAATCGTAACTTTTTTTCGGCAGTTTCCCTTCATCTGAAAAGAAAAACAGTTTAGAAATAACTTTCATCGTGATTGCATAAGGATCGATAATGAAACATTCACTGACGACATGGCCAGACTTAATCACTGACGCAGAGGAAGGTACTGAAGCTACAAATTAATATTGTTTCTATGATAAAGAAGTAGCCACAAAAATATTTTTTTAAATTTAACTCCCGCCGTCAAGTAATTAAAGTTAAATGTACTGTTATTAAATATTTTCAATAAAAAAAATTGGTTGCCTGTAAAGTCGGTATACGGGCGAAAGTTTTACGTGACAACGACTTTGAGTGGTAAAATAATTTTAATGTGAATATTCATTCGTATAGTAGGAAGAAGGATGAAATAATAGTAACAATTTAAAACATTTATTTATACAAAGAATTATATTTAAAACATTAATTTATACAAAGAATCTCGCACTGAATTTCATATTAACATCATCATCATCATCATCATCATCATCATCAGCCTATATGTTCCCACTGCTGGGACACGGCCTCCTCTCAATGAGAGGGAATGGGCTATAATCTACCACGCGGGCCCAGTGCGGATTGGTAGATGTCACATGTCTTCGAATTTTTGGTTCTAGGACATGCCGGTTTCCTCACGATGTTTTCCTTCACCGTTGAATTTCATATTAACAAAATTTTATTTTTACCTTTACACATACAGACCTATCTCTCTCCCTCTCTCTCTCTCGCTCTGTCTCTCTCGCTCTTAGGCGGGCTAACTGTGCTCGAGTGGAAGGGACGCGTGCCTTTCACTTTTTATGTCTGTCTCTCTCGCTCTTAGGCGGGCTAACCATGCCCGAGTGGAAGGGACGCGTTCCTCTCACTCGCTCTCATTGTGAGCGCATAACGTGAGCGGAGCGTAACGCAGTTTCTTGAAGTGTCACCCGGCAAACCAATTTATAAGACGTTATCACGTCAAAACACAAACCTGCCATAAATCCCATCGTCATGCCAACGGTATTGCTAAACACAAGTTGTGGATAGACATGCTCAGCTGTTAACTTCGTCAAAAGCTTAACTCCTCTGTATTTTGGTCCTCGTTTATATAATGCTTCTACAACATTATTTTTTGTTTATACTAAACCCATAAAGGGGTCATTGTACTCGTCATTTTGAACAACTTTTTCTATGGGACGAACCTTAAAATCGCGAAAAAAAAACAGCTGTTCCCTACATTTTCACGAGTTATGCGAACATAAATGTAAGGAACAGCTGATTTTTTTTTCGCGATTTCGAGGTTCGTCCCATAGAAAAAGTTGTTCAATATGATGAGTACAATGACCCCTTTTCGGGTTAAGTGTAAACAAAAAATAATTTTGTATATGTGACCAAGAAGTTAACTTGCTTTTACCATCTTCTTTAAAATGCAAAGCTTTTGTAAGATGTTTATTTCTAACGCCCTTTATGAGATGAGGTGGGTCATAAATTGGGTATTTTTTTTTTTAATTTATCTCAAAAAAGCCTCCAGGATAATTTTTTCCATAACTCAAATAGTTGCCTTCAGTTGGCTTCATCAAAAGGTTAAGTGCTGCCATATTGGTTGCATCTTGGTCACATACAGTTGCAACCACGTTTAACCCAATTTTATTTAAAGCATGAATGATATTTTTCAATTGCTTGCACAAATCTGCCGTTTTAGTGCTTCCTTTGCAAAATGAAATAAAAACGCACACATGGTCACAGAATATCTTTGATCTCTCTTCACCGTTATCAATGAAACAATGGATAACATCATTGGTCTTGTCATAGAATACATTAGGTGCTATGGCCATTTCATCAAAAATCAGACAGCAATACTTGTGACGGGTGGGCATTTTATCTACTTTTCTTTTCAAATGTTCAAATATTATTTCATTGATTCCTGGGTGCAGATTTATTTTGCAAAGTAATTTCTCTGAAGTTTTTCTCTTGGGAAGTATGCACATTTGACCAAGTATTCTGTATGCTCTAGGGGAAGGCTTGTATAAAGATAAACAGAGAACTTTCTCATCTAGAGTAAAACGCCTCCCTGCAGGTTTCTTCACAAACTGCTTGATCTGCATTGCGAAAAACGTCTGAGCTGCTAGTGGCATTTTTTCTTTTACCATTTGATACGCAGAAGATTTCATAATTTTTTCTGCCATTAGCATTTCCATTCTTAATTTTTTATTTGTATTGCGAGCTTTGCGCAATTTTGCTTTAACATCAGATATTATGTCCTTCAGCTTCTTTTCTGTTGCTGTTAAAGGCATGGAAATTTTATCACAACCTGAAAAAATTATCTTAAATTTACTAATTAGAATTATAGAATATTTATTTGAACATAACTAATTTGTTTATAAGTCTTACATCCATATTCATTACTTATAGTATTTAATAAAAATGTTATTTTTTTTGTATAAGATTCTACCGACTACGCGGCGACGATTTGACGACCCGAATGGCGCAGCGATAGTGAGGCTGCCTTACGCCAATTATGAGTTTATTTATTTTCATTTTGGTACAAACGGCAGAGTCTCGGATGGTGGTGTTATATAAATGTATTCGGCATTTTAGTTGCCAGGTTTGGTATATTAAAAACAGAAATTAACATGGATTTAGACAACATAAAAAAATCGTAATGACTTGCTGTGCTCTGCATAATTACTTACGCCGTAATAGTCCTAACACCTATACACCGTTAACTGTATTTGATAGATAAAACTTTGAAAATTATGAATTTGAAGAAGGCCTCCGGTGTGATTTACTAGGACTCCGAAGGCGACCATTACGTAGTAACGATACTGGTAATCAAGTAAGAGAATTATTTGTCGAGTATTGCCGGATCTGTACCTTGGCAGAACAATTTCATAGGACTTTATTAATAATTTTAGAAATAATAAATAAATAATTTTATAAATGTATAAAACATAATAAGTAAAAAATAATAAATATTGTGTACTTACTGTATCTATTTAACTACTTGTCCCTCCATATGGCTGCTCTTGATCTTTTAAAAACAATAATTTCTCATAGTACCACAACTTTGGTACATAAATCTTGTCAGTACCACTTCCCGATGCACGAGAAGACTCCACTTTTTTAAGTTCCTTACGGAAAGCAGTACGCAGGTTGTTAATTTTCTTTTGCACTTTACTTATGTCTGCACTGGGATCTACTTGCTTCATTTCCCTAAGTAATACCTCATAACATCCAGTTCGTTTCATCTGATTATAGTAGTCCTTGTGTTTTATTTTCCATTAAACCTCGTGTTCTCAGAGTAACTCTATAAATTCCAACAGGAAATCCTTGCTCCACGACATCGCAAATAATTTACAGTGCTACTCGCACGAAAGATAGAGGCAGACTGACGATGATCGCATCCGATCACGCCATACACGGGCGATATATCGAACGATGTTCAGATCGCAATCGATATTTTCGGGGTTGTCTGTTGAAATCTCCAATCGAACGTTCGACCACAAAATCGGATGCGATATTGCCACACACGTACAATTTGTCGTTCGATTTTAAGATCGAGCGACGAATCGTTACGGTAATTGCCCCGTGTATGGGCACCTTTAGACGTGATATAGTCGCAATCAAACCAGGAAAATAATGTGAGTTCTCATGCTTACCCATATAAGAATCGACACTGAGAGAGCAATTGTTTTTTCTGGATCAACTTTATTATTGAACCAGGTTGGAAACATAAGTTCTGATTCGTTCGATTTAATAACAGTGTTTCCTTAAACGTCATTGAATATAGATTGACCTACTTCATCATTTAATTTTTATTTATCTTCAATTTCTATTTCTGTGTCTTTTGTTTGGAAAAGACTCAACTTATTTAATCTGTTTTTGGCCTCTTCACTTCGAGTAGGAGTACCATTATTGTTCAAGAATTCACGTTCACTTAATATAACGATTATCATATCAGACAAGATCTTTTCATCCCCCCATCTCGGAAAGAGTATTTTTTCTCTTCGATATCTGAGTGCAAAAGCCGTTTTTATCGTCATGAGGGTAAAGTAAATTTGAATTAAGAACATCGTGTGCACTAAGTATGTAAATTCAAAACATAATAAACCTATTTACTTCTACCTTTATGGTGCCGAAAATCTCATACATTTTTTTTTTAATTTGTTAAGAACTCAGACTCGGAACCTTCTTGGTGTACTTTTTTAATATGTTTTCCGCGCGCCATTTTCTTTTCAAGTCATATTGTTAACACCTTAGGTTAAAAGCAAGGAATCCAACTTAAAAACAAGTGAAAAACCTAAAATGACCACTCATTATCTAGCGACGAGGAAGTTTATTTGACGCCAACAGAATTAAGTAAATTTATTAATAATGCGCATTTTTTTGCGTTTATTCATTTCTTCGCTGAGGTGGGATGAAAAGTTACGTGTTGCACTCGAGTGCAAAGATTTTTCACCTCGTGCTCTTTTGATTCCCTCGCTAACGCTCAAGATTCTAAGTTTTGAATCACTCGCTTCGCTCGTGACTCAATTTTAGAATATTTCGCTTGCTCGGTCATTAAAATTGAGCACGCGGTTAAAAAACAACTTTGCACTCTTGTATAACAAATAACTATTTCTACATAGTGTCATCACACTTTTTCAACTACATAAAACATTTAAGATAATAAAATTGACTCTACTATCAACGTGTTTAGGCAAGATAAGATGAAAAGAATTATCGCGCAATGACTTGTATCAATACGTATACAGGATGGAAACGGTTAACGGGACAGTAAAGGGAGCTGCCATAACCGTTGCAGCTACACGAAAATGGTCTTACGAAACCATCCATAATTGTTCGTGGAATTTTGATCCCCATTCACAGATTTAAAAAAAAAGTACAGTTAACAAGAAAATTGCTAGCCGTCATTTTTTTGTGAAATTTTGTTCCCCATTTAGATTTTTTTTTAAATATTGGCAGGAACATTGCTATTTTATACAAACATTTTTTTGATGCCTGTCGATTCTGATTCTTAAGGTCTTTCAGTTAAGGTCCCCTTACTGCCCCGTTTTCCGTTTATACCCTATATAGCATGAATTCGGAAGACTTCCCTTTTTCTAACTTTTTGTACGCATCTTCTACGTAGTTTGCTGTAGACTCATGCTTTGTAAGGGCCCTAACGAAACGACAGCCCCAATTAAAGTAGAAGAGTCATCTAGGTTAACCATTAGGTAATCATTAGGTAAAAGCTATAGAATTATTATGTGGGGAAATAGCACAGACGCCCAATCACTTCTAATCCTCCAAAAGAAAATAATTCGTATTATAGTTAATATTGACCAAACCGATAGCTGTAAACCCTATTTTATAAAGCACAAAATACTCACTTTGCCATCTATTTATATATTGGAAATATGCAAATTTGTTAGGATACACATGAACTTTTTTACAACTCGCGGTGATAAACATAATAATCGATCTGTTAGGTATAAAAATATGCTAATGTTACCGTCATCGCGCATGAAATACACTCCAATAGTCCCTACGTAATGTCCATAAAAATATTCAATAAACTACCCGATTCATTAAAGGATGAAACTAACAATAAGACATTTATTAGCAAACTAAAGGAAATATTAATTAAAAAAGCCTATTACACCATAAACGAGTACTTACATGACAAAGCAATTGTTTAACTCAGACTAACACTAAAATACTATTACATACCCTAAGTTGGTCAAAAATTTAAATGTGATTAATGTATAAAAAAAAATGGATTTGTTTTAATGAATAATTTCTTTTAACATAATGTTTAATTCAAGAAAATAATTATAATTAACAACATTTTCGACATTGTATAATAATTCTTACTTATTGTTAATTTATTTATTTGTTTTTTATTAATTTTATTTTGTATTTAAATTTGATACTTTTTGCTGTGCCCTACAGGGTCCATAATTGTACCTAGCTATAAGCCTATTATAAGATCTGTAAAACTAACATTATGGAATGCAAATAAAGATATGAATATGAATATGAATATGAATAACCTCATTTGGGATTGGGTTAAATTGACTCCAAGATTTGAACCATTTATATAAACTATCCATCAATTGGCTTTAAGAAATCATTTGAGTCACAGGTACTCTTTGGTCTCCATAGCACATACGTAAAATAATAAATGTTTGGTAAAGATAAGCTTGTACGATGGCCCCAATTCTTGGAAGATACTTCCGGTAGCATCTATAGTAACAATTGTTTTGTTTATTTTCTTTAATTCTTCGCAATAAGCTTCTTGGATTAGATGCCAATATTAAAAATAAAATTGAAATAATGAGACATGTCTGTTTGCTTCCTTGTATGGCGAGATTTGAGTCAATATCCATAGCGACAAAATTTAATTAGGATTGTCACAGAATTTGCGTAGGAGCTTCTTTTTTCTTCAGATTTAATTTGACGAAGACAAACTACAGTTGGTTCGGTTTCACCCGACAACATCATTTAATTAGCCATTTTATTGCGGTATGAAATCGCAGACTCATATTTAGGATCGGCAGACATCTCACAACGTTTAAAAAGGTGAAAGTTTAAAAATTTCATTATAACAGCTTACAAAACAATTACAATTATAAGATTACTCAGTGTGGTCTCAAGAAAGAAAACGAACAGCGTAACGACAAAGCACTTTATTTTATAAAAATTAACTGACTCTAAACATCGTTACATCTCCTTTTAAACTGATCCAAACAAAGACACTTCAAAGTGGGGCGCTCCAAGTGGGGAGCGCAATCTACGTCACTACCGGCACTATTTTTGAATAATTTTATAACACAGACTTCCTTTTTATAAACGGAAATAGATTTAATATTTATTTTCTACCGGAAGTCAGCCTAACACCAATTATTAAAAATAAGTCGTCTATAACATTTATCATCTATAATATTCATGAAACCCTATAATATTTATAAAAGCTAACAATCGGCCTTCCTGACATTTAGTTTGTCCTCAAACTAATTTTGACAACGATAATGAAAACAAAAATACCATTAACTGGTATCTAATAATCTCAAAATCCTTCAATCAGTATTCAGTTCAATAATCTACTCTAATACATATGTCACCCATTGCATCGCAAGCTTCACCGGACCAAGTTCATTTACTTGCCGGCCACTGTACGACTTCCAATAAGTGACCTATGTCTATTAATGGGAGACACACCGTGAGACTTCGCCGGAGGCTGACCACCCAACGTCTTCCAACCAGACCCACTGGTTGCAACGTGGACTTCGCCAACCAAACCGACCACCCCACGACTTCTATCTCAGTATCATATCTTTATTATACTTTTATTCATCATTATATCCTTGCATCTTTACTATACTATTATACATCATTATATGATTATTATACATGCAGAATAAAATTATGCAACATTTGCAAAGTTAACACATTATAGACACCAATACCATTATTCACTTCAATTACATAACTATAAATTAATATAAATTACATCACAACTGACACATAATTATACACCAAACAGACCACAAGATGAAAAAATATTTAAAAAATCAATTCTTTCTTACTTCTTTACTATTACTCTATCAACCTGATAACTCTTCGTCAGATTCAGATTCAGTACTAGGTTCATTTATGCTTGTGCTAATCCATGGTTGTATCTGATCTACTGCCCAAACATTGCAATAGTGTTTTTTGCCAATGCTAGAACCCGGTATGCTTGTGCCTCATACCTGTCATTGTCTAAAACTTTTGAGACCCTGTAGGGACCAGAGTATACTGGTACTAACTTTTTACTTTTTCCTTCATTATGACCTACTTGTTTTTGAATTTTGACTAAATCCCCTATCGCATATTTCCTGGCACCTTTACGAGTTCTATCAAATCTATCTTTTTGCTTATGTTGGTCCTGTGAAATATGTTGACTAACATCGGCCCTTATTTCTTCTATATTATTATCTATCGGCCTAGTATCTTCAAATATCTCATTCATAACATTTTCGCTACTATGAGTTAAATTTCGACCAAATAATGCTTCTGCTGGGGTTTTACCAGTCCCTTTGTTTAAAGTATTATTTAAACCCCATTGAATATTACCCAATTCAGTATCCCATTTTGTTTCACCTAACTTGTCTGTGTATGTTGATAATGATCCTAAAATTGTCCGATTATAGCGCTCCACCTGGCCGTTGGCTCGAGGTGAAGCAACTGCATTTAAGATGTGCCTAATATGGTGTTTTTCACAAAACCTATGAAATTCATCTGAGGTAAATGAGGTACCCCGATCTGAGATCAAACGTTTTGGATAGCCAAATGTTGTAAAAATTTCCTCGAGTGCCCTAATAGTCGGACTTGACTTTAAAGTGCGCAATGGCTTGATTATGCAAAATTTGGTAAACGCATCTACCAGTACAAGTAAATAAACATTACCTTTGGAACTCTTTACGAAGGGGCCTAGGTGGTCAATATGCACCGTCTCAAAAGGTATATCATTTTTGGGTATAGAATGTAAAAACCCTTCTTTCTTACCAGCTGGCATTTTTCCATAAGCACAATGAATGCAAGCCTTAACATATTTAGTGATAAATCTTTTCATTTTCGGAAACCAAAAATCTTTGCTAATTTTACTAAATGTTTTGTCGACAGAAAAATGACCAATGTCATCATGGTTTTGTTTGCATATTTGCCATCTAGCCCCCTTCGGGATTACCCATTTTAATTCATCCATAACACGTCTAAATAACCGGTTGTCTTTCATAACAAAATTTTGTTTTATGTCAGTAACATCTTTATATTTAGGGTCGTTCAAAATCTCTTTTATGAAACATAATTTTGGATCTGATAACTGTACACTTAGCAACCAGTCGTCTTGAGTAATATTTAGAACTCTGAAATCTACTTCACTATTAAAATCATTTATATCGATAGGGTTCCTGCTTAATGCGTCAACATGTGTCATACTATGATTAGGGCGGTAAACAATATCACAATCATACTCCTGAAAAGCCAGCCACCAGCGGGCTATTCGCGGTAAAATATCTCGCTTAGAAAAAGTGGATCTCAAGGCATTACAGTCGGTCATAATAGTAAATTTTAGACCTAGTAAATAAACACGAAAGCGATGGAGTGAAGCAACAACAGCCAACGTTTCGAGATCATACGCATGAAATTTTTGTTCATCAATTGTAGTTTTTCTACTAAAATATGCGACTGGCTTTAGGGAGGCTTGATCATTTTCTTTTTGTAGAAGTATACCTGCTAGTCCCATTTTGCTCGCATCGGTATGCAACTCTGTGATATAGTTTGGACTGTATAGGGTCAATAAGGGGCGTTCAATTAATTTAGATTTAAGGTTTTCAAAAGCTACCACCTGCTCATCTTCCCATCTCCATGGACAGCTCTTTCTTGTTAGATCAGTTAGCGGCCGGGCGATTATAGAAAACTTATCAATAAATTTTCGGAAATAACTGGCAAGACCTATAAATTGCCTGACTTCGTGTACAGTTCGTGGCACAGGAAAATTTCTTACTGCCTCAATCTTAACCTTACCCGGCTTAATTCCCTCGCTTGTAATTTCGTAACCCAAGTAATCTATGGAGGTTTGAAAAAAATAACATTTTTTTACATTTAACGTTAAATTGGCCTCATTTAATAAGTTAAAAGTAGCTTCAAGTTTTTGAACACCTTGCTCGAAATCTTTAGAATGTATTATCAAATCATCCATATAAGCCAAGGCTGGTTTACCCTTACTATCACTTGACTCGTGAGCTCGTTTCAAACTCAAGGCTCGAGCCATAGTCCTCTGGAATACTGAGGGCGCATTGGCCAGACCAAAGGGCATCCTTTTAAATTGATACAAGCCGTCAGGGGTGACAAATGCTGTAACATGTCGGCATTCCTCCCTTATGGGCACCTGGTAGTAGCCACTCATCAGATCTAGGGTAGTATAGTATTTACTGCCGCTTAACTGATCCAACTGATCATCTATCAATGGGAGTGGAAAATGATCCTTAACTGTACGACTATTAAGAGTTCTATAGTCTATGCACAAGCGATGCCCTCCGGTTTTCTTTGACACGAGTATAATTGGACTAGCGTAAGATGATGAAGATTCCTCAATAATGTCATTTTGTAACAACTCTTTAACCATTTCATGAACTAACTGCCTTTCTTTGTAGCTTAGCCTATAGGGTCTATAAACAACTGGAGTACTATTGGACAACTTTATCTCCATCTCACTTATAGTAGTGCAACCTAATTCCGAAAGATTTTGGGCAAATGTTTTTCTATACTTTGTTATTAATTTCTTGACAGTTTCAGTTTCTTTGAGTGATAGTTCTGGATTAATGTTAATGTCGTTAGTATCAATAGGATAACAATGGGTTTGAATATGTAAACAGTTTAATTTTTCAATGTTTTTGTTATACTGAACTTTGTTGCCTCTTACCACTAACGTATCTTTTTTAATTTGTAACATTTTATTGCTTAAAACAACCAGAGATATTTCACACGATTTATCCATTATTTTATAGACCCCTTCCTTGATCCAATATTGACAATTTTGATAAACTCTATAACTACCTGGCACGAATATTATGGAATCTTCGTCAGTCGTAGTGTAGCATTTAATTAACCCTACATCAGTGCAAGAAAAGTTCGACTCAGCAAATAACTTGATGACATCGCCAGTCTCATGTTCAATATCAGGCAAGATTGTATTACAAAAGACATTGCGTTTCAAAATTTCAAGAGCACTATCTGTCTTTATAACTATAATATGTGGCAATTCAGTAAAATTTTGTCCGACTAGCATAGGAACATGTAATTGCTCAGATGGAACAACATATGTTGTGATCAAAGCCTCAACACCATCTATGGATAGCAATAATCGAGTTTCACCTAAAACTGTAATGCGAGCCTCACCAACACCACTTATGACCGGTAAACAATTCGTACTAATTGTTAAATTATATTGGTACGCTATCGAGTCGCTAATAAGAGTGCACTCACTTCCAAAATCAATGAAACAGTTGATTGGTGAATTACCGTTATCAATAAAAGCATTTTTATAATATTTATTTTGTAAAGTTTTTGTTTTTGAAGTAGCCGTCAACATAACCCGTTTATTTTGATTTTCCTTTTTATTATCAGTTTGGTTCCCCTTTTTTTTACTAAAACAGTCATCTGATTTGTGCCCATATCTTTGACAATGTTCACATTTTATAACTGGTTTCGGACATTGAAATACTCGATGACCAGTCTCTTTGCAGTTAAAACATAACATCTCAGAACCATTAGTTGATTTACGACACTGACTAGCACGATGGCCCTTCATGTTACAGTTATTACAAATCAGAGTAGAAGTATTTGGTAAGGAAGATTTATATTTATTTAATTTAGGTACTACATCTCTTTGTTCACGACACATGTCCTTTAGATATTTTAATAAGTCTTCTGGTTGGACAAAGCGGGCCGAAGATGCACCAGTTCTTATGGTGCGATCTTCTAAACCATATATGATGCAATCCACAGCTTTCTTGCCTGATATGTCACATGCATTTAATAGAATCATTTTATTGTAATAATACTCGTCAACAGAGTCACCTACACTATACTTTTTCCCTAACATCTCATTCAGCAAAGCTCCGTAGTTAGTCTCGGTAGGAAAAGCTCTTTTAAGATGTTCCTGCCATTCTAACCATGTATTTTTTATAGTTTTTAAACCCTCGTACCATTTTTTGGCGTGACCTACAAGCCGTGGCAGGGCAAAATGGGCCGTTTGTTGATCAGACCAACCATAGATTTGAGCGCATTCGTTGACTTTCACTAACCAGTTATCTATTCTATGGTTTTGAATAGACGGGTCAAATTCAGGAATAATATTTTTATCATGATTATATTTGATAGAATGATCAGGTTTCACACAAGAAGAAATAAAACTTAATAAATCCTGAATATTCATCGGAACATTCATGTTAAGAAAATTATTTAACATACCCCCCGATGAGCCTGGTGTCGTCTTCCCTTGTCCATCGTCCACCACACTGCTTCCACTTGCACGCGATTCCTCGCTGACATTCCTCGTACCTTCCTCTGCATTGATAACCGGGGTCACGGATCCGGTAACCACCCCAGGGGCTTGGGGCGGGCTACTATTATCCAACGTTGATTCACTAAGATCGACTGCCGATGGAATCACACTAGGACTCCTACTTTCCCTTATTCGCTTAGACCTGTTCGATTTCTTGTTTTTCTGGCTCTTGCGGCTACTGTGGGAACGCATCCGGCTTTTTGAGCGTAAACGTCGCTTTGCATCCTTATGGCGGCGTCGCCTCACACGTCTCTCATTATACGAATCATCAGAATCACTAGTCGAAGAATCACTGCTTTTATCGCGTTTACGTCTCGGCATAATTTAAAAGTATAGTTCACCACACCAGCAAAATTCACTGTTCACAGTTTTATAGTTCAAAAATAAAAAAAAACAAAAGTACACTTTTGTTTTACTTCTTCGCAAGTCCACACAAACACAATCACATCATACAGTTCAAAGAAAAATAATTCGACTTTTGTAATCACTTCTCTGCACACAAACACCTTACTGTCTAATTTTCTACAAATAAGTCCACTGAATTTTCTTGGTTGATCCCACTTCTGATATAAGATTACTCAGTGTGGTCTCAAGAAAGAAAACGAACAGCGTAACGACAAAGCACTTTATTTTATAAAAATTAACTGACTCTAAACATCGTTACATCTCCTTTTAAACTGATCCAAACAAAGACACTTCAAAGTGGGGCGCTCCAAGTGGGGAGCGCAATCTACGTCACTACCGGCACTATTTTTGAATAATTTTATAACACAGACTTCCTTTTTATAAACGGAAATAGATTTAATATTTATTTTCTACCGGAAGTCAGCCTAACACCAATTATTAAAAATAAGTCGTCTATAACATTTATCATCTATAATATTCATGAAACCCTATAATATTTATAAAAGCTAACACAATGAACAATTTTATCTAGAGGCCAACTTAATTTAACCTTTAGTTCTACTTGGCACTGTTTACAGAATCCATTGCGTGCTATTTTATGTCATTTTCAATAGACTAATAAAGAAATAAGAAAGAAAAATAGCTATTCGTCGCAAGGTCATGTCGTACATAAAATATTATTTAAGTAAACATACAACCCATTATCTGCTTAATTAGCAACCCTATTTGTGGTGGTTCAAACTTCGTTTGAAATACTGATGGAATAAAGTTCTAATCAGCTTGCACTACAAAGTGTTTGTTATGTCAGTTACAGCGGGCCGAATAGTGCGAAATTAGTGGTTTTCATTTAATTGTAGCCTAATCAATCATTAGATCACAATTCCCACTGTACACTTTGTGAAGTAAATATCGATAAATATTTGTGTGTAAAATGAAACTAAAACTTTAACATTAAGCGCGCGCTGCATTTTTCCTCTACGCTTCATGGCGCGTTGACGTCCTTTCCGTCAGAAGTTAGCGCAGCGCGTGGAGTCCTGGGCGGCGCGGTTTCGCACGAGTCTTTTGTCCTCACGTGTCTAGTTTCTACAGTGCTGCCGATAGCTACGTTGCTATGTAAGATACAGCTTTGTCGAGGCTTAATAAGACGGTACGTGTTTTCTTGGAAACGTTATGCCGTCTGGAACCGATAGATGTGCCTCGCCGATAGATGATTAAACCATATGAAAGCCATTATTTATAGTGTATTTGCTGTTCATACTTTTGTTTATCTAAAAGGATTCTTTTTAAATGAGTCATCTAATATCAAAGGCGGTAATAATAATAATAATAACGTTTATTTCGGGCTACGCCCATAGTGTTAGTAACAATGGCCTTAAAAACTAGTGTTAGTAGACATACATACACACACAAAACGTAATATCCACATTGGGAGATTTTGTAGAAAATGGAAAATTTGTATATTACGAGAAATGTATTATCTTACTGCTTGGAAACTAATTATAGAATATAATAACAACATTTTTAACTCTTTGAAATGATTTCCTTATCAACAAATAGACTAGAAATTTTCGTAAAACCGTTGAAGATTGCCGGATCTGATAGACACATGTGGGGTGGATATTGCCGGATTTAATTTAGGCGGGCAGTGTGATATTATGAAAATCTAGCGGGACAAAATTATTTTGGCCCATATTTACGTGTTATTAGGTGGTAAAATATAAATAAATAAAAAAAACATTGATAGTTTTAGACGTATAATATATTTTCACAACTATACATCAATAAGTAAATATAAAAAGAAGCTTTATAAAGTTGCGTAGACTCAATTTTGAGATTCTTCAGAATCTTCGTCAGATTCTTCAATACTTTCATCCGAGTCTTCAGATTCGGATTCAGATTCACCAGAATCTCTATTTGTTTCTTCTACTGGTATCTCACGTTCACTACTTGGAATTTTTATTTCTAATAGCTCATTTACCTCGGGTATAATGTTACCACGCTTTGTTTTTGGAGCCGAACGCAAACTAGCAATATACGGATCTGATAAAATTAACAATCTATTCAGTAAATCTCGATTTGTGTTAATTCTTGAAGATTTTCTTGTAAAAAGTTCCCGGAATTTCCTATTTTGTTTGTTCTGTGCCTCTTGAGCTTTTTCAGACATTTGACCTATTGGTAAAACACATGCAGAAATTATTTCTTTTCCGTGAAATAAAATTTTATTGACGCTTACTGGCATTGGGTACCACAAATACTCCTTAAAATACAATTCCCTTGTTGCTTTGGCGAATTCATGGAATTTGTCAACATTTATGAAATATCCGCTATTTATGGTCTCTAATATCACATGGAAACGTTTGATAAGCTCAACATTTACACCAGTTATTTCTCCTGACTTTTCTGCATTTCGGAAATACTTACAAGCTGTATTACCATCATTAGTGTTTCCGGTTTGTTGTTTTGGCATATCTACTAAAAGACCCAATTCGCTTCTAAACTTTTCTTGCAAGAACTTTTTTTTTTCAGCCATTTTGTTTTTATTTTCGTTTCCCCTAGCCTGCCATGTTTTTATATCCAGACGGTAAGATATGTGCAAGATGCATTCAAATAACCTTATCCAAGAATGCAGAAGTGATATACCCAGAGATAGGAATTCACTTTTTACTCTCTTTTCTAAAATGATTTCTTCGTTATTCATTTCACTGGGTTTGGCACCACATATATAGCATGTTTGTGTGGATTTACATGAAGATACTGCATTACATATTTTGCCGTCTATCATACAGAATATCAGTGTTGACTTTACTAACACTTCCATGTCATTTACAATAATTTTAGTAGGTACCAGTGATCTAGCTTGTTCTTTGATTTTGTCAATTTCGGTCACAATAATATTTGGAGTTTCTTTGGCAAACACAAACTTTATAGGTCGACAATACCTTGTTGATGATTTCGAAGGGTTTTGCCTAACAATTTGTTTACCACTTTGACCATTCATCGCATACAATTGTATTGGCACCATTGAAATACTGAACAAACTTTCATCACTAGAGTGTGGTTCAGAAAATTTTTGTTTGTTGCGATTTTGTTCTGCTCCATCACAACCCCATTTAATAACGATATCTAGATTTCTTAAGTCTTTTATCGTTTTCAGGACCTCTTCTTGCACTTTACATAATCTTAATATCGTGTGATTCATTAAAGATTGAAGTTTAATTTCGGCATGTGTTTCTGAAACATTAATTTCACTTGGATAACACAAATGTTTTGCCGTTTTCACTCTGTAGTATGGTGGATACATATTTTTTTTAATCAATTTTGATTGCTCGCTTATAATGCGATATTGGTGTGTCGACAAATTTGCATTAACCATTAATGCCAGGGCTTGGTCATTCGAAAGGCCACCTTGCTTTGGATTGATTAGACACCTCCGTGCTTTTTTTATTGCCGTACCTCTTCTAGGTGAAAACAGGCTAAGCTCCTTCACAATAGCTGCTGAATCTCTTTTGCCCGACTGGCGAAGCTGTATTTCGTTTGCCATCGATATCTCTTCTGGACACGTAGTTTCAAAAAGATGACGAATTCGCCGTCTCTTTGTTTTTTCACTGCACAATTCAAAGTCTTTCGTTGGTCTTCCGGCCCGGTTACTTGTTCCAGGAAGTGAAACATCAACGATAGTCTCACTAACAATACCAGTAAATGATATGTTCGCTTCCAACCATGAAGAATTCGTGTTCAGAAAGCGATCTCGATGTCTTCCCGATTTCGACCATTTTTCGTCAATTTTTTGACTAAGGCGGCCTCTAGACCTACAATAACATTGTACAATACTTTTATTGTACAATAAGATTGAAAGGAGCTCTGAATCCAAACGAGCAATTATATTGCACAATAATACGAACAGCACAATGTTTTCGCGTTCAGTCGGAGAATAGTATTGATCCCGTGTGCACCGTGCGAAGCAACATGTCCGAACAAGATTTAGCTGCAGCTGTAGTGTTGTTGCTTGTGGCTAAACGTAAACGAACACGTCGCTGGTCGAAAGATTGGTACAAGAAAAGGCAGAAATATACTCACAAAAATCTTTTAAAAGACTTGATGTTAACTGAGGAAGCAGACTTCAACAATTTTGTACGACTGAGCTCTGAACAGTTTTAAAAGCTACTAGGATTGGTCACGCCATTGATTGAGAAAAAAAATACAAACATGAGGGAAGCAATACCACCTTTTCAACGGCTTTCAATAACATTACGGTATCTAGCGACTGGAAATACTCTGGAAGATTTAAAGTTTCACAGTGCTATTTCTCCACAAAGTCTTTCCTTAATAATTATGGAAACATGCGATGCGATAATACATGTTTTGAAGGAATTTATCAAGGTAAATAAAGATTATAATCTTTTCATTTATTTATTAAACTGTATATATTGAGAAAATGTATCTTCGTTCGCGTCATCAGCATCATTTTCCTGTTGAAAATTGTTCATGTTCTGTTGATTATTCTCTTGGAAGTACTGCTGGTTATGTGGCAGCTGCTCAGATGGAAGTTCAGAATTTTGCTGTTGAGAATAGTTTATAAAATATCGAGGCGATGGCGTGCCGCTGTAACCTGTTGGAGTTGGCGTGGATCTGGTATATGTCGGAGATGGAGTTATCGTAACTGTTGGAGTATTTATTTTTACCGAATTGCGGTGTAAAAGCCCTAATTGTCCTTCCATGATAATGGCAGCAATAGCATTTTTAGCAAAGATTTGTTGCATTGGTTCCATTTTCTTTAAATCTGCAGCACAAGACAAAGCCCAATTTTGATATTCGTCTGGTTTCTCTCTAAGACGGTTAGCAGCCAATTCCATAAGGTCATCATCAAGTTTTCTCTTTATTTTTTTAGCTTTAGTCTTCGGAACTGCATATGATGATGCTTGATTCGCTCCAACAGTTGTAGTATCTTCCTAAAAAGATAAATAATTTGTTTTTATTTTATTTTCAGTTACCGCAAACAGCCGAGGAATGGCAACAAGTTGCCAAAGATTTTGAGAGCCAGTGGAATGCCCCTCATGTAATCGGTGCTATAGATGGCAAACACGTGGAAATAAACAAAACCTCCTGGTTCTGGATCATACTACTACAACTACAAAAAAACATTCAGTATTGTGTTGATGGCGGTTGTAAATGCAAACTACGAGTTCATTATGGTTGATGTTGGGACTAATGGTCGTGTATCAGATGGAGGTGTGCTGCAGAATACAGCATTTGGACAGCAATTAAAAAATAATGCTTTAAATATCCCACCACCTGCATTGTTGCCAGGAAGTTCCCGAAAACTCCCATACTTTTTTGTTGGGGACGATGCTTTTCCAATGTCTCAAAATTTAATGAAACCATATAGCCAAACTGGATTAACAAAAGGGAAAAGAATATGCAACTATCGAATATCGCGAGCTAGAAGAATGGTTGAAAGTGTTTTTGGTATACTAGCTACTCGTTTTGGAGTATTTCAAAGGGCATTTCCATTTGATCCAATAAAAGTAAGGAAAATTGTTTTGACTTGTTGTTATCTACACAATTTTCTGAGAAAATCGCGTTCGTATTTATCTCCATCATTCATGTTTCGTGAAGATAACGAATCAGGAATAATACACCCGCCATCTCAGGAAGTATTCCAGTTGACAACATTGGAAAATATCAATAAGAAAAATTCGCTGAATATCGCGAAGCAAGCACGGGACGAATACAGTGGATTTTGTAACAACGAAGGTGCAGTTCCCTGGCAAAATAAAATGGTCTCGTAAAACACAATTTTGTATTCATTTAAATTAAATAAATTAAAATTTACCTGTGTGTTAGTATTGTCCAAAGCAGAAGGTTCACTCTCTCCTCCCGGACTACCTATAGTAGACTGACTATCCATACTAGACTGTGAATCCGATGCGGATTCCAGATCTTTTAAAAATAACATTTCTTTAAAATACCATAAAGTAGGTTCGTAAATGTCGTCTGTACTAGATCCGGATTTCATCGACTGGAGGTGTTTCTTGAGCTCCTTCCGGTAGTTAGTTCTTAAAGAATTGAATTTTTTCTTCACATCATCTTTGCTTGCCTGTGAAAACATCTCTTTGTATTTAGACAACAATGTTTCGTAAGCATTGTTTTTTTTATCACGGTCATGATATTCTTTGCACTTGACATTCCACAGAGACGGCAATTCTCTGTACAATTGGATACATTCGCAGATAAACTCCCTTTCCTTAACTTTTGGATTCTCTTTTTCCGCCATTTTGCATGCGCGCGTGTACTCCTCGTGACGACGAACCACAGACTGAAAAATATTGCGCAATACTGACCCTACACGATGCAATGAAAAAACATGGTGCAATAAAAATTAAACTCGCTCAAACTTACGGCCAATCATTGTGCAATCTTCAATATTAACCCTAAACGGTCAATTAAATTGCACAATTCGCAATATTGTGCAATATAATTGACCGTTTAGAGGCCGCCTAACTCTACTGATTGTTGCTTTTAAACTCTTCAGAATATCATCCGAAATGGACTGGATACCAAGTTCTTGTAAAGTATAATGCAACTAAGCCTCTTGTCTTGATTCTTTAGCGTTAGCAAACCAAACATCAAAAAACGAACGACGAGAAATATGCGAAGTCATTCTAAAATAAGAAAATGTTGTATGAGTGTCGCAAACTTGCGCCAGCAAATGAACAATTTTCTTAAAGTATATAAAAATACCATTCATAAAAATATACTCAGTCCACAGAGAAATGCAGAGAAACTAATTAAAACCGTAGATGATAGTAAGAAAGTACTGTTTATGATCAAATAAAACGACGTTTGACGACTCGAATGGCGTAGTGGTAGTGAAGCTGCCTTGCGTTCTTAGGGTCCTGGGTTCGAATCCCGGTAGGAGCAAATGTTTGTGTGATGAGCATGGACATTTGTTTCCGAGTCATGGATGTTTGTATGTATAATAAGTATGTATTTACAAACAAAAAAGTATATATGTAGTATATCAACTATCTGGTGTCCACGACACAAGCCTTGCTTAGTGTGGCACTAGATGGCGCTGTGTTTAATGTCCAGCGATATTTATTTATTTATTTATTTATTTTAAAAACCTTTCTCTGTTAATTTAATATTTATGATGAAAGTAATAAAATAATAACAAAAAAAAATATATAATAATTTACCTTGAAGGTCCCACAAAAACGATAACAACACAAAATCACCACTAGCACACAGAAACACAGCGTATTCATCGAGCGAACTCAGACGAATGAAACGGTAGCAGCGAGCGGTCGGTCGTTGTGGCTCAGGTAGCCGGCCGTCCCGTCCCGTTTATACCTGCTATTGTTTCAAAGCTAATGAGATACTACAATCTAGTTGAAATCGTAAATTATTTTACTCGACTTATGTTTTTTTTTTAGGTTATTAACACTAGAATCACACAGTATTATAATCAAAAAAAAAAAAAAGAAGTATTCCTAAAAACCAATAATTTGAAAAATCTGAAACTTTGCTCTCTAATTTAAACTTACTTAAACTACACAGTTATCTTCAATACGTGGTTCACAATGTAATTCTGTTGGGTAATTATCTTTGTCATCTTCTATATTTGATGTTTGAGAGAAAATGTTTTTATTAAAGTCCAATCGATTGCGAAGGGCTGCTTAAAAGTTTTTTGACATCTGCTACTTTGGAAGGTTTTACTTTTACAGAACTTATACCAAATGACCTCTGGATTCATGTCACTGGCTTTTTTATTTCTCCAAGTCACTTTTTTCAAAACACCTTCAGAATTATTAAAGTGTACCTCACCTTGTACTACCACCTTGTACTACACCTTGTACTACACCTTGTACTACTTGTACATTGTCTGCCTGAGCTGATCGTTGTATAAAAAAATCTTTTGGATTTTTTAAACTGAAAGTGCCAAGACCCTACATCCTTAATCACCGTCTTGAAGTCAAAGACCTCACAATCAAAACCTAATCTAACAGTCGTGCTGTGTGTGCCTATTACTCGTATTTCCAATTAATCTTTCGGGTTTATGATGCATTCAAATTTTCTCACATCTTTTTGCGGGATAGAGGAATGTCTCACCACAGGAAAAACTATTTCTATTTTTCGCACATGATTAGGAGCCAAATCTACTAACTATTTTGAGCACATTGCACAGTGTGTGATTTTGCCTTAGTTGCGGACGTGCCAGGTTTATTTTTTATTTGTATAGATTAAACCTTAATAAAGCATTCCCAAAAATACCCCTTTTGATATTTCACTTCATTTAGGAGATACAAATATTTAAGTGAAAGGTCACTGACTTTTTTGAAAAAGATTTTCGACTCTATTTCTTCAATAAAGCAAATGTCAGTCTCTTGTAAAATATGTATTATTGTAGGTTTGAAATATTATAGTATAGTGTAGAAAATAATTGCAAAACCCTAACGTCACAGGAACAAGAATAAAAAATATTTTGTAAATAAACGAAAAATAGAAATATATAATTAGCTGACGACTCGAATGGCGTAATGGTAATGACGCTGCCTTACGTTCTTAGGGTCCTGGGTTCGAATCCCGGTAGGAGCAAATGTTTGTGTGATGAGCATGAACATTTGTTTCCGAGTCATGGATGTTTGTATGTATAATAAGTATGTGTTTACAAACAAAAAAGTATATATGTAGTATATCAACTATCTGGTGTCCACGACACAAGCCTTGCTTAGTGTGGCACTAGATGGCGCTGTGTGTTTAATGTCCAGCGATATTTATTTATTATTATTATTTACGGGTCGCGTTTTTTTTGCCTGCGTACTATACTTATCTATATAGTATCTTCAACTTGAGAAAATTTTAAATATGTATCTAGCGAGATCTCGAAGATATTGCGTTTCTAAGTTATTTTTTTTTAATTCTATGGGAATAGGGTTGTCACAGAGAAGTAAATATTTAAGTTGATTAATGCAATCGATTTTTTATTATTAGTTGTCGTTTCGATACTATCATTAACAAAACGGATTATGACGAGGACACTCTATTGATGACTTTGCTTTTAAAAAGAAAATTAGTGCGAAAACGAGAACATAAAATAATAATAAAAGCCACCAGCCATGTCTATATGCCTAAAAATTCTGCAAATGTTTTTCGATGTTGGTCTGATAGTGCTGTTCGTGCTGTGTTTCCATCGTTGGTTGTCCCCGACTTTGGACGAGCAACATCAACCAAAAGTGACATTTTGTCTCTTATTTCAGTCTGTATTCTCTTTTTTCGCTCCTCTACAATTGTGGCTTCTGGTGAATTTTTAGTTACCCTCCACTTCATAACTGCTGAGTCATTTTTGTACCCCAAGTGCAATAAGAACTCGAAAATTTTTATCCAGGCATTAGGGACTTAATCCATGACGTAAGGCTTCTGGATTTACGGGATTGTTCATGACAACATCCAACTTATGAAACTCGGTTGCTGTAGCTCCACAACAAGCACAACGCAATTGCGAAGTGGTTCCCGTAATAACGTTAATTACTTTACCATCTATAACAGTTAAATATAATTTGGGATCTGAGATTATACTTTGACCTTCGTCAGTTTCAGCATAAAGTGATGTTAGTTGATTTACTATTTTCGACATCATTTTAATTATTTTTGACTGCGGCTGATCTTGAAGTGAGTCTTCGAAATCCTTTCGAATACGACGCATTTGACGGGAGCTCTTTTCATTCGAAGCAGATGGAGTGTCCTTAGATGTTCCAGGTTTTGGCTCCTCTTGGCGGTTACTAAATATGTTTGAAGTAGATGGATGCGACGACAAGATTAGACGACGTTGCGCAATAACTCGATCGGCTGCACAAAAGCTGGACCAAATCTGGAGAGACCGTCGAATTACTAAAAATATCAAAATTCGCCTTATGAACACCTTGGTCTTCCCGATCTTCCTCTATGGAGCGGAGACGTGGACATTGCGTATGCAGGAGCGACGAAAGATTGACGCCCTTGAAATGTGGTGTTGGAGGCGCATGCTAGGGATTTCGTGGACCGCTCATCGGACTAACGTGTCAATACTCAAAGAACTCAATATTAAACAAAGACTGTCGTCGCTTGTGCAACTACGAATCCTCAGATTCTTTTGACACGTTACCCGTAACAATGATTAAATGGAGCGTTTGGTAATCCAGGGTAGAGTCGAAGGCACGAGACTACGTAGTTGATCACCAACCCGTTGGACAGATTCCATTAAAACTGTCACCAAGATCCCTCTGGCAGAATGTACTCGCCATGCGGCCAATAGAGACCGGTGGAAAAGGATCGCGAAGGCAGTGACCGCAGCTGTGAACGACCCCTCATGACCACGACCACTCTGTCAAGAGTGAACGACTGAGACGAAGAAGAAGATGGAGTTTCATATGAAGTTTCAGGTATCGGTCGGTAGATTCCCGGATGCTGTTTAACTTTTGTTAAATATTCCTTTTGTTTTACATTTTTTGTATAGCAAGCAACGACCTATTGTCGGGCCAACGCTGCCACCCCATACTTTAGTACTAATGCTGTAATGAAACAATAATATTGTAATACCAAATGATTTGAAAAGAGTAACCATGGAGTTTCTTGCCGGTTCTTCTCCATGGAATCGACCAACGCGAACCGTGCACCTTTTTCGACGTTTTATAAGTGCCCATCCAGGCCTATGTGAAATAAAATATTTTGATTTTGATTTTTGATTTTGGTCCTGTAAGCACCATACCGCTTACAGATCCCGTACTTGATGGTTACAGATCCCATACGTGGAGGCGGATGTCCACAAATCGGTAGTTACAGATAGTATACAGATAGTTTCGGCTTCTGCAGCTACTTTATTGTGAATGTTCATTTTACATTTGTGGTACAGTTCCGGCAGCATGCTGTTACTTATAGTTTTGCGTGTCGGTAAAACATACCCTGGGATCCACCTTGAATACTTCCTGAACGACCTTTCTTCCACTAAGGAAAACGGATGGAAAGCATCAATGAACAGATCCATTAAATCCGCATCAATAAGTTTTAGCTGTTCCGCAAAGTTTTTTTTGGGGTGTATGCATCCATTTGCCTCATCATTGGAGGAAAGGCAAGGGATGGTGCCGCAGGTCCCGCCCGCGGGTCGTATTTCATTCGGCATGCTCGTAGACGTAGATGGTATGGCATCAGCCATGCGCACATAACTCGATGGAATTTGAGTAGCTTGCAAAGAGTCTGGTGTCATAAGTCATTTATTTCTTAACAAAAAACATTGTGTAGACAAATAATAGAGCCAGAGCAGTATGACATCGGCCAGAGCAAGTTTTCTTTCTGACAGAGCTATTTTTTTTGTGGCCAGATCATTTTTTTTCAATAAGGTATTATATTACTTTTATTACAAGCAGAGGAGCGTTACGCTTGTATCAACTGTGTTATTCATGCTATTCTATTGTTTTAAACATCACTTGAAACTTTTTCACATTGGTAATTACTCGTAGATGAATACAATTTTAAGACTTTCTACTAAAACATTTCTTGTCTGCGCATCGGAGGCAAGAAACTCATTTTGTAAGTTGCGTGCACAACCTCTTCTTACCATTTGCTGTGTGGAAGAGGCGGACGCTTGAAGGGTGGGTGTCCGGTGGTGAGGTAGGTGGCGGCAGTGGAGGTGAAGAAGCAAAGGCTGGTGGCGGTGATATTGCCTGAGGCACAGGTGGGGGTATAGACAGAGAGATGTTGCTGGTGGTGGTGCTAGTGGGAGTGGAACTATGATCTGAAATAAAAAATGTACATTAACATAATATACAGGGTGTGGCGGAAATAATGGATAACCCTGTAACTGCCAGTAGGTCATATAATGGTCTATCATATATCCCAATTTCAAACTCAGGTGGTCAGGCATTTCAAAGTTATTTTTATTTGTTTATTTTTTTTGAAAATATTGTACCTATTTTATAAAATCAGCTGCCGTTTCAACATTTAACGTAGTTTTTTTATTCTGTTTTTTGCGTTCTACTTCTGAATGTTTGTGTAATCACACGTGTATGAAGATTTTTTGTTACACTCTAAAATGATTTCAGAAAAAAACACATAATACTTACTTTTTATTTTTTTTTGATTGAAATCTGTAACTTTGACTCCATACCCTGAAAAAAAAATGTATGGCACAGTTATGGCCCATTATTTTAAATAGTTGTCCATATCATGCGGATTCTATAATGGTATCATAGTGGCCAGTATCGTACAAGTGTGCAAAACTATTTCAGTTTGAATTCAAAAGGTCCATAATTTCAAAAAAATATTAAATTAAAAAAAATGTGATTCTGTATTTTACTAATGTTCTGTGTCATGTAAATTGTTGTAAAAACGTTTCTAACTCACTTTGACATTGCTAAAACACCACTCAGGTAAAAAAAACCGGTCCTTTCTTTGTTTCGTTGTGCAGGAAGGACGGGTATTTGAATTTACACAATTTACACAGTTGGCAGCTTGAAAATCCACATTTAATTAGACAAGACCGATCGCAGTACCAAGTGAAAATCAATTTATGGACAGGAATAATTAACGGCCAAATTATCGGTCCGTTTGAGCTGCCACCGACTCTTAATGCTGAAAGCTATTTGAACTTCCTGCAAAATAATTTACCCGAGCTGTTAGAAGACGTTCCTAATGAAACACGTGAGAACATGTGGCTGCAAAACGACGGCTGCCCTGCACATTTTAGTGCACTTTTTAATGTTCCTGTATATCACAAAATAGTATTAATATCATAACATTTAAAAGACACCGTTGGTTACCTGGCCTAACACAGTCTCGGATTGACCGGCCATTCCATAGGCACTTTCTGTGCCTATGATTTTAAGAATCCGCTATCGAACCTTCATTATAACGTAAGACATCCGCGGAAGCGCACCCAACGAAGTCACGTGAACTCTCACACCGCAAGGGGAGAATGACCCGAGGCCGATCAGCTGTGAACCAACTATTGTTCGAAACGTTAATAACAATACCGGCTTTATGTAAGAAGTCAATACCGAGTAACGTGTCATTGTTAACTGAATTAGGAAAAATAACAATTTATCATTTGTCATTTACTACGGAACGAATAGTGTAGTTTACGAAGCAGTGCGTACAGACTCGAACCGGCTACGGTACGCTTAGCGGCCGTATCAATCAACCCGGTACCGCGATGACTGTCTATCTCGATATCGAGTATCGGCCGACCGTCAGTACATAAGTTCGACGCGGACAAGTTACCTACTCTAACTGGCAACGCATCGCAGTCGAGGTCAACATTACACTTACAAGTATTATTATTACATAAACAATCAGATTGAGACACATTACAATTACATAAATTATTAGTTTCGCTATTCAAAGTAACTTTATACTTACAACTATTATTACAAAAAACAAGCAGATTGAGACACATTACTTAAATTATTTACAACAGTTTCGCTATTCAAAGCAGGGATGTTACGAATGAGTTGACAAAAACTCCACAGAGTATATAATCACTATAAAGAAATATGCGCATTGCCAGCCTGAAAAGGATTTATTATTTCTAATAACCTTTTTCAGGGTCTATTAGTGGTATATTTAACAGTTACATGGTAATATAATGAAATAACGTCTAAAATGTAGAAGTTTAAGAGCCAGTTTCACCGGTTGTGAATAAAGTGTCGGTTAGTTATCTGATAGTTAATACTATCTACCACTTAAAGGCTGGCTCCTGTTGAAATAGCCAAGAGCCAACTCTCGGTTCTTCAAAAAAATTAAGCGAGCCGAGAGCTTGTTTACGGTGACTGTCGGCGCCTCACATATGCGTGGACGACCGCGGGGAGGGCGCGGGGCTCGGGGTACCGAACCCGGCAACGCGAGCGGCGCTGCGCGCCCTAACACTCACTGAGCTCACAGACGCCGGCCACTCCGGGCATTTCTTTGTACGGTCTTCATAACTTGTTGTACATGTTAATTGTGGTATTACACCTATTTTAATACAGTCCACTACTTTTATTACAAAGTCCCAACCGAGTCTATTCATTGATCCGGCTCGAAGGACCAATGAATAGACTCGGTTGGGACTTTGTAATAAAAATATTTACAATTTCTATTCTGAAGTGCCATTCAGAATAGAAATTGTAACACTTCAATTCATCACATGGTTTTATTATCCTCCCAACACAGTAATTGGGACTTTTTTAAGTTCTACCTTCTCTTATTTTAAATTTAATTCATCTTCAGCATTCATAGTTTTATTAGAAAAATGAAATTTCAAACTCGGGAAACCGCCGCTGGCGTATTTCCCTTTCCGTGTTGAACTGGCGACACCGGTCTCGAGAAATCCACACGCTTTTGTTTTACTACAGAATCCTACGATATCCCGTGTTCAATTCGCGTCAACTGAGCACGCCTTTGTGATCAAGTGGCGCTGGGTAAGGTTTAACAAAATCGTGTGCAGTTGAACTGAACACTTTTTTGACTTGACTCTTAGACTGTTTGAGTCTTCAAAAGCGTGTTGAATCAGCGACGGTATTATTCTATAGTAGACAGTAGGTTGTATTATTAACTCAATATGATTTCAATGAAATATTACATACAATACAATTAATGAAACATTTATTATCAGCACAAAAATAACAAAAAAAACACCGACAAGACAACTATTTTGCGGAATGTTCGTTTTGGTCTATGTTCACAGCGATATTGTGTACACGTTTCTTTTTAACAGGACGGCCGGACTGAATTCTACCACTGCTGGGTAATTGTTTTTGATGCCGTCTCGAAATAGATGTAGGTTGGACCTTTATTTTTCGTGAACGTCGTATTTTCTTATCATGCATGTATGAAACAATAGAGGAAGGAGTCTGCAATCGAGATAGTTCAGATGAATATTTTTTCAGTATTTGTGTGTTTACTGGATTTGGTTCTTCTTAAAGTACTTTGATTATTCTAATAAACTCAGACTCAATTGCGTCTACAGTAATCATATAATTTTCTTGAATTGAAGACTCTGTGGAAATATTATTTTCTGTGTTATCAGGTTCATTAATCGGCAACGTAAACTTTTGCTGTGAGGTGCCTTGACTTTTTCAGCCATCTCCATGTCATTTGAATCCAGTGTTATATTTTGGAAGAAATAGGGGTTATATTCGTCTCCCAATGCCAATTTGGCCAAATCTTGGCGACAATCTTCAGTCAAATTTAATGATGTACTCGTAGTAAGCGTTATGACAAAGTTGAGTTCCACAGCACATACATGCTTGCAGTAGCGTCCACCTTTCCCTGATAAACAGTCACACGTTCCCATTTCAGAATCAACTACATACACGTCTGTTTTTTTCTTTTATTAAGTAAGACGTGTCATCAAGTGGTGATATTTGAGTTTGTAACGTTTAGGGCTCAGCCGGTAAATGAAACTTGTAAGAATCAGTACAAACTATAATAGGCAAAAATAAAAGTAAAAAAATTATAATAGTAAAAAAAACAATTAGGTGTGGGTACTTAATTAGAATTAATAATCACCCCAGTAAAAGACTGGTGTGGGTTCTATATATCGAGCTCGTGTTGGGTTCTAGACCGCCTAAAGAAAACCACTATCCTGAAGGTTCCAGAACGTAGATGTTTTGTAGAATAATGTTTGGTAGGTAGGTCGGTCTTGCAGTTGTTGAGGGTAGCGCGTAGCCTGCAGAGTTGTACAGCCACAGCCCCTGCAGCAGCAGCTAATCAAGGTTGACCGGTACGGAAGAACCCTGGAATATCCGGAATTGGGCATTTTAGAAAATGACCGAATTCGTACTACTGACTGCAACATCCCGATAGCCGTCGGAAATGGAATCTACGGTGGAAGGTGGTGTTCTAGCATCAATTAGCTATCAAGATGAAGCAGTCTAAGCAGCGTGGTACAATTTAGAAGCATGATGAAGCAGAAAAATGAAATCTAGTAATGCGAGGTAGATGGAAAAATAACAAGAATGATTTACAGGAATTTACAATACAATGATCGACTACAATTCACCAACTACATTAATCAAGAATTAAATACATACATGAAAGGTTGAAGAGAATTTAAAGGTATCCGTCATGTTCCGTAACAACAATGTCAAGGACATTCGGTAAATAAAAGAAAGAAAATTACTAGATGATTAAAATAGCAATCACCGTTGATACACCGGCTCAATACTGTGATTTAAATCAACAATTCAGGTGTCCTAACTTGGCACTACTACAAAGCGATATTTTGCCAAGTCATGCTACGAATACCTACTTAATTCTAGTTAAAAAGTTTTGCAACACTCACCCGATCGGGGTTACACTGATTTTAACTTTTATTATTTATGCAGCAAATAAATTAGATGTTATAATAATATGCTCCAAGCAATAGCGATAGGAGATTGGCAGAGGTAAAATAAAAAAAATGGCACACACGATCACTCTGCCGATGTGTAGTGAGAAGTGAAAGGACCCTCGACCGGCCGTGGCAGCACGGCCGGTCGAGAGATTCCTTTTGTCTCTCGAGCCGTTGGTAATCCGCGAACGTTACGTGCGCGAGTTTTGTGACGGTATCTTAATAATGATTCCTCTAACGCCAGCTAAAAGTACCCTCAGCTGCGAGCGTAAATAGATATTTCATTTCAAGTATGATTCAAATGTGTTAGCAACCATGTACAACGTTACAAGTTATCGACTTACTTTTCTGACAAAACTTTTCGTAGCTTACTGTTAACTTTCGCTCTCTCTCCCATTAGCAAATTGCAACAATCTTTTTTTGTGGTAATTTTCAAACGTGTCAGTGATAAAATCCAGGATGGCACACATATTGAAAACTTTACATCTTTGCAATATAATATCTTTAAAAATTCTTATAGACGCCTCGCAAAAGTTGTTTGTGTTATGTCCTCTATTGATAATGTCATGCCTATATGACAAACACCATTCTTCTCGTCGGGCCCACATATTTGTTAAATAATTTTACAATTTATAATTTGTCACGACTTTTACGTCTTCATTCAATATGGACATATTTAATTCGGCCTCTGCTATAGTATTTGAATACATAACTTTGCGGAACAGTTTCATTATGTATTGATTGTCATCTTTATTAACATTATGCTCTGTTTGCCAAAGCCAACGCCATATTGCTTGATTAACGTGAAATATGCAAAGCAAAAGCCGGGTGTTAGGTAAAACTGACTTCAACGCATTTCTTTCAGCTCTGCTGTCATCGGTCATGGCTACACTTGGCTGAAATAATTTGTTGAATTTATTTTCGAGGAACTCTTTCAGAGTTTTGAACGCTAAACTGTATTGTTCTTCTGTCTGATTAGCGTGTAAAATTATTGCAACAGGCAACGCACCAGTATTAGAAGCTGCAAAAATAAATGTCACACATGTGTTATTGATCACATGATCCGCTGGTATCTATAAAAACTATTTCATCGGCTAATCCTTTAGTGAAAACTCGCTGCATTATTGGTGTAATAATTACACAAATAGTAGGATTCTCCAGTATGATCAAGTCTATACCCAATTTCCCTAACTGGTCTTGTTTTCTTTTCAAAATTTGTAACACAGTCTGTTCATTTCTATTTCCATAATTTTGTTTACGCCATTGTTCGTAAAGATACACAACTTGACGATCTAGAGGGTTATGCTGAGCGTTAGCTAAGATTTTGTAGACATCGCTTTCATAATTACTAATAATATTGAATTCATGGTAAATCTTAGCGCCCGCGGCAGTCATACCTCTATCGAAATAAGTTATAAATATTTGTTTCGTATCGTTCGAACATCGGAGCAAGGATAACGATTGAGCTACATTAACTCTGTGGGAATGATGGAAGTGGATGTCAACTATAACATTATATCCTTTTCTCAGCAGGGTTGAGCTTCTCAGAGTACTTGGTATAGTTTTCAAAAATTTTATATTAAGAGACGACTTGCAATTAAAGTTTCTGTTAACACCTTGCGTTTTATTTATCAATTTATTTCTTTCAGAAAGATGGCATACATACAATTTTCCGAATTCATCACGTATGGGTTCTGCAAACCGTCTTTTCATAACCCAGTTAGAATTTGTTTGTTTTGAAAAACATTCCACAAATCTAGCACATTTTTCGTCGTATTCTCCGTCATAATGTAATAAGCACTGAACTTTACACTTATAACTGTCACTCGACTGTCCATCATAGTTGAGTATTTCAAAATCTTTAGTGATTTCACTGAAAACCCTTTTAAACTCTTCCATTATGCACTATGTAAACAAAACATAACCTTGAACGCACAGTAACAAACAAATAACGAATTGCAATGAGAAGCGCGCGAATCCAACTTCGGGCGCTCTCGCCTGCTTCGGCCCGCACGATTTATCCCGAACATTTACGAACGTCGATATCAGTACGGATTTGTTTCGAATAGACAGGTTAAAAAACCGTGTTCAATTCAATTACACACTGTTTTGTAAAACTTCTTTTAATGTTGCTTGATCGCAAAAGCGTGCTCAGTTGACGCGAATTGAACACGGGATCGTAGGATTCCGTAGTAAAACAAAAGCGTGTGGATTGCGCGAGACCGGTGTCGCCAGTTGAACACGGAAAGGGAAATACGCGCGCCGCTGCAAGTTTTTGACAGATGTCTGTTTTATTTCAGAAAGGCAAAGACTAAAAAACATTTGTGGTAAAAACCTTATTTTTTAACGATTTTGGCATATTTCAGTGAATCTTGTTTTTTTTTTTAATATTAACACGTTTTTGTATTGTTATAAAAACCCATATTATAAAGATTTAATTTAAAAAAAAAAGGCATTTCATAAAGTGGTAGGTTTGATATAACCTCTATAGTTGCATGGTAGATTTTTGTTAGCAACACTTAAACCTATTGAACCTGCCACACTGTTGACATACTATCGACGATACTCTAAACACATTTTAATTAAAAGGTAACTAAAAAAAAACTTCTTTTAAAACCCGACATTTAATTGATTCATTAAATGCATAAAAAATACGCTGCTCTCTCATTTTTAAATAAGGGCCCTCCCCTTATTTAAAAATGAAAGAGCAGCGTATTTTTTTTAGTTCTTTTAAAACCTGATCCCAGGTGTTGGAAGAAATATATTCATCATTAATTCCGAACTTTTTTCCAGTTTTAGCACAGATTTAGCAAAATATAACTTCAAGTTCATCATTTTCTTCAACACCTTGCAACATAACGATATTCTGTTTTTGTATCTTTAAGTTTAAACCAGCACAAAGTCCCCGTTTCAGATTGTTTTTTTACCAGATGTTGAGGACTTTGAAGTTTGGTTTTAAAACTGGTTGGTACAGAAACTTGTGGTGTTTCTTGAGGCTTCTTCCTGTGTTCTTGAGATGTGAAATTGATTAGTGGTTCAACTTCTGAATCGCTAGCTCCGTATCTATCATCAACAAGTAGAGGAATTTTACGATGTGTTTGTGGATATTCCAAAGTACACAATTGAAAATGACGACAGCTCTGAGTCACTGCAGCAGCTCAAACTTTTCAATGTCGTGAAATTAGGTATAAATACCCAACCGGTAAATTGGTGAACCTTTAGTGTGCCTGAAAAAGTCTTTATACCTTCCGTAGAACCTAATTTTGCTGCTTCTTCAGATATGTCTGCATCATCTACGGTGAAACTTTTAATATTCGGGCAGGTTTTCTCAATGGCTTTAGCTAAGACATCCATTGATGAGATATCGGTGTCACACTTCGATACTGGGTGACTGGCCCATCGCTCAAGAAATGTAAAGTAACAGTAGCCGGCAGACAGTCAAGCATGGGCTATAAATTTTAGCTCTTGGTCGATCTTTAGTATAGACAACAACAGTGTGCATACTTATTTGCTGTCTTGATCCTTCAAAATGAAATGATTGTACTTCAGCGTATTTCGTTAAGTAATGTTCACTAAAATCTACGTGTATAATTGCTTCTGACTCAGTAAGGGACTCTTTTTTGGTTTTATAGTTTGATGTTGATGTTGGTGCACTATGTTTAGTTCGTGATTCAAAAACTTTTCAATCTTTGATTCCAATTCCAAAATCAAGCCCCTTGGTAGAATCTGTAGTGAGCTTTTAACGCATTTCGTTATAGTTCGTGGTTTTTGAGTTATTAAATCCACGATATCTTAGCGTACACTTTCCCACTTCCTGTAAAATATTGGAATGGTGTTATCGAATTCTTTGTAATGTAGACCTTTGATTAAACACGACTTGCACTCGCGTCATAAACATTTTTCGTTGAATCTATTGCAGCAAACTTGGCCTAGAAAGTCCACACACAGTTTCGACACAGATATTATCTTAAATACACTCGAGAGCAATGAATCCGGGTCACTTAAAGAATCCTAAAAATCTCGGAAACTAAAAATGCTAGGGTAATGCAATAAATTGTATTTAATAGACAATGTAATACTCCTTAAATGAAGGTATTAAAACTTCTTAGTTATTGTAAAGTTATATCATAAAAAATCAAATTTGAAAAAGGGCCATTTTCGAAGATGGAACTACGAAATTACAGCATTTGGTTTTGCTTTTGTTTGTAATCTGTCATATATGTGGGTACATAAACCATGTTGATAGTGCTCTATATTCATTATTCAAGCTGAAATTATGTCGCTTACGCCTGAAGAATGCACCAGAATACTTACAATGCTGGAAACCGGCCGGAGTCAGCGCGATACAGCCAGGACTGTCGGTGTGTCGCTGTCAACAGTACAAAGAGTTCTCCGACCTTACGAAGAAACTGGTTCTAACCTACGCAGACCAGGAACGGGCAGAACCAGGTGTACCACAGCACGAGAAGACCGATACTTGGTGAACACCATGCTTCGAAATCGCTTTCTCACAGGAACTGAACTCACAAATCAGTTTCGACGCCTCGGAGGAAGTAACCCAAGTGCATGGACAGTAAGACGTCGGCTTGCTGAATCTAACTTAAAACCCCTTAGACCTGCAAATGGCCCTAAACTGGAGCGTGGGCATCGTATTTCAAGACTAAGATATGCCCAGAGCCACTTAAATTGGAGTATTGAAGATTGGTCAAAAGTTATGTTCTCCGACGAATCAAAATTTATGCTCTACAAGCACGATGGAAGACACAGAGTGTATCGAAGACCAGGGGAAATATTCAAGCAAGCATGCATCGAAGAAAAAGTAGCCTACGGTGGTGGGTCTGTACTTGTGTGGGCCGGAATTTCTTCTGAAAGTCGCACAGAGCTGGTGATCATAGAAAACGGCTCTTTAACTAGCGTAAGATATGTGGAAGAAATCCTCAATGATCACGTTGGTCCATTTATGGTCAATTTAGGTGAGGATGCTATATTTATGCATGACAATGCCCGACCTCATACAGGTAGGATTGTGAATGACTACCTTCAAGAGATGAACATTACTCGTATGGAGTGGCCAGCGCGCAGCCCGGATATCAACCCGATCGAGCATGCTTGGGACGAGCTAGGCAGATGCGTAAAACAACGAAACCCTCCCCCAATCACGCTTCGTGAGCTCAAAATTGCTCTCACAGAGGAATGGGAGAATATTCCCCAAAATCGTATAAGGAACTTGGTGTACAGCATGCCAAACCGCGTAAACGCAGTAATGGAAGCACGAGGAGGCAATACGAAGTATTAAAATTCAAGAAAATCGTAATAAAGTTCAAAAATTTCATGTTTCCTATTTTTGTTTTAAGGAGAGATCAGCAGTTTTTTTCTTTATGTAATTTTGTGTTAATAAAATGTATGGTGACTCATATTTTTTTTACTTTCATTAAGGAGTATTACATAGTCTATTAAATACAATTTATTGCATTAACCTATCATTTTTAGTTTCCGAGATTTTTAACATTCTTTAAGTGACCCGGATTCATTGCTCTCGAGTGTATACAATGTCGCCCATGCGCATGTGACCGCCCGTAATATTCTGAATATTCATGAAAAAATATCGAAAATAAACTTCAAAAGGGGGGGTCTATCTGTAACATTTATCATGTTATTCAATTTTGAATTTTTTAAGTAGAGTTTGTAGACTTGCTTTCTATTTTTTGACACATCTTCGAAGTTTATGGGTTGATTTGTATTTTGTTTATTATTTCCAAAAGCTTATGAGTTATTTTAACAGGTTAATTAACATTTTACTAAAAATTATCGACTACGAAAAAAAAAAACGGAATCGAAGTAATTTTTTCGGTAAAAAATTGTGTATTTATTTTAAAAAAACTAGTGTAAGTCCATAAATTATCCCCATAGGACCACTTTTTTAATCATTATTTGTAATCTACTACATAACAGCTAAAAATTTACAGAACATTATTAAACCAAACTGTAACTAAATCCAAAGTAAAACTCTAAAACTCTAAGAGTCAAATTTAGGAAAAGAAAATGTGAAAGTCAATTAAATGTCCCCGCTTTTAGCAGTGAGTACTAAAAGGTTAAACTAATAAGGAGGATGATAATGGAAATAAAAACAAACAAGCAATAGCCAGATTTTTACTTAAAAAATAAAAAATACAAGAATTTTAATTAATTAGATTTTCGAAATGGTCCCCACCCTCCTGTAAACAAACTAAAGCTCTCATGGCAACACTTTTTATTGTACGACGTAATTCTTCACGGTTTTCTTTAATTTCCGCAGCAGCAGCAAAAATCCTAGCCGTTAATTGCTCGCGGCTTTGAATGGGCACGGCATACACTTTTTGTTTCATGTTGCCCCAAAGATAAAAATCTAAGGGTGTAAGGTCGGGAGATCGCGGCGGCCAAGCAATGGGACCTCCTCTGCCAATCCATCGCGGATAATTTTGATTTAAATAATCACGAACTAGTCGTGCGAAGTGTGCTGGAGCTCCATCTAATTGCAGATACATCCGCCTTCTTGTTTCCAGCGGTAGTTCCTCCAAAAGCAACGGCAACGTATTGACTATAAAATCTAAAAATGCGTGTTGATCTAGTCTGTTTGGTAACACGAAAGGGCCAATAAGTTCACCGTCAATCATTCCAGCCCATACATTTATGGGAAATTGAGTCTGGAAAGTTGTTTCTCTAATGACGTGTGGATTTTCAGTGGCCCACACATGAAGATTGCGATGATTTGTTATACCCGCCCTTGTAAACGTGGCTTCATCTGTCCACAAAATCTTCCTCATAAAATTGAGATTAGCTCTTTGCTGTGCAATTATCCAATTACAAAAAACAGATCTCGCACCGTAATCGACATTTTCCAAATGTTGTGCACGTCGGAAATGATAAGGATGCAGGCCTTCTTTTTTGAGAATTCTCCAAACTCTTATTCTTGGTATACCTACTCTTATCGATAGGAGACGAATGCTTAGCATAGGGTTAGCGCGCACTAATCGTAACACATCCTCTTCCACGTCTACATCAACAATCACGCCGGGCTCATTTTGTTGCGGAAATAATCCTCTTTCGCAAAAAAGACGATGTACGGCAATGAAGGATCGGTACCCAAGTACTGGTCTACTTGGATATCGACGTCTGTACTCTTCGACAGCAGCGCGTGCATTTCCATTACAAACACCGTAAATGAAATGCATGTCAGCCACATGAGACGGCGGTAGATCACGCAATCGTACCATTGCAATGATACGAGTAGTTAACAAACTTTCCTCACAAGATTAAGTAGTGCACAAATCACAAAACACGTAGCGTCACGGGGTCAGTAATCAAGCGACTGAATGAAGTAACGCTAGCCGACAAGGGTGTGCACGTGGTAGGGACGCAATTGTTAAAAAGCTGTTTCTAGGAACCGGTTTCTACCTGAGCGACCCTTTTTATTTGAATAGTTGCAAATGTTCAACAAGTTGTTTGCTGGTTTTTTTTTAGAGATAGGTATTAGTAATGTTCTGTGAATTTTTAGCTGTTATGTAGTAGATTACAAATAATGATTAAAAAAGTGGTCCTATGGGGATAATTTATGGACTTACACTAGTTTTTTTTAAAATAAATACACTATTTTTTACCGAAAAAATTACTTCGATTCCGTTTTTTTTTTTCGTAGTCGATAATTTTTAGTAAAATGTTAATTAACCTGTTAAAATAACTCATAAGCTTTTGGAAATAATAAACAAAATACAAATCGACCCATAAACTTCGGAGATGTGTCAAAAAATAGAAAGCAAGTCTACAAACTCTACTTAAAAAATTCAAAATTGAATAACATGATAAATGTTACAGATAGACCCCCCCTTTTGAAGTTTATTTTCGATATTTTTTCATGAATATTCAGAATATTACGGGCGGTCACATGCGCATGGGCGACATTGTATATTGCCGTGTATAACAAACATGCAAGTGTTACGACCGTCACAGCGTGGCTGGACGACCCAAAATGGTCGGAGTTTGCAGAACATTGGGTAAGATATTTTAATGTGTGTCTTTTGTGCAAGCGTTGCCACAAAACGTTTGTGCAAGCGTATCTAGCATAACTCGCTTTTGCTAACGGTCGCCCTTCTTCGTTGCTGCTCGAATCATCTTCCATAAATTTGACTATGTACGTTTTCAAAATCTCACAGTTTTCTCTTGAGCTGCGCTTTGTGTCCATCAGTCTTAATTTCTTGCCTATTTTACTCAAAGGTTTTATTTTCATTTCTTTCGGTAAAACATTATATTTATTAACCATGTTCCCGCTTACAATATCCTGAAGACTCTTCATCATTCCACTCATTATCGTTCATTATTTGAACAGCGTGGTGTTTCAGGAGCAATGATCGTGATATGATTTCTTGAGCATCTGGCCGGTCGTGAATAAGCGGATGAAAACGATTAATTAAAGCCGATGCAATTTGAAAGTCATCCATTAAATGTAACAGGTTAATCAGGAAACTACACCACTACGGAATCCGTAACGCCTCTCTGGATCTTCTTACTTCTTATTTGAGTGATACGATTCAGAGAGTTGATGTTAACGGGAAAAGATCTCCCGGATCCGCAGTAAAAATGGGGGTACCCCAGGGCTCAATTCATGGTCCATTTTTGTTTCTTATTTACATAAATGACTTGCCTTACTTCATAAAGGATAATCATGACGTAGTATTGTTTGCAGACGACACTTATCTTTTATTTAAACTCAAACGTCAGCAGCCAGTTATGGATAATGTTAATAGTAGCGTGATGTCGTACGGTATTCTCTTGTGGGGCAATGCCGCCGATATTCAAATAATATTTGTTTTACAAAAAAGGGCAATTCGATCAATTTATAAACTAAGTCCCAGATACTCCCTCAGAGAAAAATTTAAGGAGATTTATATTCTTACTGTGCCCTCTTAGTTTATTTATGAAAACCTTGTGTTCGCACACAAAAATATTAATTTGTTTAAAAAATACAGTGATATCCACAACATACTCGTAAATACGAGGAACAAACAGAAATTTGTTGTTCCTGCAACGTGGCTCAAAAAAATAGGGGGTACGTTCAGATGCCAATGTATACGTTTTTACAATAAACTTCCCAGCCATATTCAAGCACTAAGCCTGAATAAATTCAAATCGTTTATAAAACAGAAGCTATGCCTGAAAGCTTTCTTTCTATCATGTCAATCACTATCTCGAAGATTAAAAGGCTTGGGATTAAACTGCTCCAATAAAATTTGCTCAGTGGATGTTGAAATTTCGGACTTCGCTGGTTTATTGTTGATTCCTTTATTTTAAACACTGTGACATTGAATGAATTAACACGAATACTTAGTTCAGTATTTTGTTATTTTTTGTTTTTTTTTGTTTGTTTTATGTGTGTATTTGACATTTCGTATTTTTATTGACATTCGTTTTTGTAAAATAGATTTTTATTTTATTTAATAATAGTGAATGTGAGGACATTTTGTTTTTTTTTTCCACGACTGTCTGGCAGTTTGAGTACTATAAGCGACCTACCCAAATGTTCTTTCTTTGGTATTGTTCGTCGTTTCGTTTAGCTCCTTGAGTTATAAGTCCTCATGTGAATTAAGGAAGATTGTCTGGACTTCTAAAGAGACTATGACCTCTGAGTTTGTATCGGCTATTTCTTCTCGGAGTAGTCAGGGACGAAACACCGGCCCCATCTAGTTTAAAAAAAAATGACGTGTAAAAGTGTTTGAGAACACCTACTTGCTGAATAAATATCATTTATCATTTAACGGGCCCTGTTAAAAAAATTGTCTAAATAGCTTGAAGTCACGTTTAACACGTCCATTCAAAACTTCCACTACCCATCTACACAAAGGCACACAGCTACTTTTATTGGCTTGCAATGCCGTTAATTGTGTTTCTCCTTCATCCACTGATTCAGGCTTAAATACTTTATAGCCATAAGATTCTAAAAATGGTACGCAATCTCGAAATCCTCTATCTAAAATAAAAATATCATCTGATCTAAAAAAAGACCTCATAGGCCCATTTTCATTTTCAAACAAATGCTTCATTATTTCAGAATCTGTTTGTGTTGCAGCCACGACCTCGTCTATATAGTTCAGGACCCCGGACAGAAATTCCCCGTTGCGATGTATAATTACTGTCTGTTTTGAGTCTTTTAATGACAATATCTTGGTGTGTTTCCTTTTTCATTACAATTCCATCATTCCATATTAAATGTACTATCTTGGTTTGGTGCAATCATGTCATTTAGTCTAATTTCTGCATCAAGTAGAGTCCTTTTTCTCTTTTCTAAAGTAATTTCTTCATTCGTTGCTTCTAAGGCTGTCGTAACATTATTAAATTTACCGGGTAAAGCGAGTAACAAATGTACTACTTTATCAGACTCGTCCATTTTTGACATCACTTCAATGTCATTTACCAGCTTGTCATATTTTAAGAAAAAATCTTGTAATTTTTCGTTCATGTCACATTTCAACTCGATTAGTCTCTTTTTCAAATTATATTTATTCATTATACTTTTTCGTGCAAAGATGTTTTCTAAAGAACCCATCATATCTTTTGCACTTTTGCACCCTTTCACAATCTCCAAAAAATGATCTCCTATGCATTGTACTATTAGCGATCTCGCTTCTGCATCCTTCTTTTTATCTGCCTCCTTCACCTTCTCCGAACAGTTCGAGCGCTTACAGATACGCCGTGGAAGTCGCGAAGTTGATTTTGTATCTCAATGGAGGTTAGGTGACGATGTCTCAAGCTGGTCGTCACGATGAGCCGATCCTATCTTTCAGTTGTGACCCGAGATCGTGGCCTTCCTTGGCGACGAACAAAACCGCCAGTCTCTAGGTACCTCTGATAAACATTTCGGACCGCAGATCGACTTAAATTAAGTCGAGCACTCACGTTTCTTTGGCTGTGTCCGGCCTGAATAAGTGCCACAGCTTGGGCGGCGACTTCTGGTGAAGTATCCATAGATTATTGATAGAACCTCACCTTAATGTTAAGATTAGTATGTTTGTTTCAAAACCAACGATATCAATCACTTTTTCAAGAATGAAATCCAAGTAAACCAATAAAACCAAGTTTTCTTAGTATTCGATTGTTTGATATCAACAAACAGGCTCCAAATTGTCTTGTTTCTTTAAATTCTGTGTTCGAAATTCAGAAGAAGACTATTGAATGAAATTCTGAATGTGCCTGGTTCAAAACTGCATAAAAACTTTTGGCTCGACCTAATATAAAATTTTAGCTAGGACCAAACGAAACTGAAAATACACGGTGGGCCAATAGATGTGTCCAGAAGTGTATATTATTACAATAGATACAACGTTCTAAGCTGTCACAAGCACCGTTATCAGAGCCCCTAGTCTTTCCAATTAAAATGTATTAAAAAATAAAACAAATAAAATGTAGGTATTAAAAAAAACAATAAAACGTTCGGTACGTAAACTATTTTAGTACTTAATATACTATATTTTTGTTAGAATTGGATTTACTTATTCCGTAATGAGATCAATAATGACTTAATATTGTGTTTACCTGCTTGTAAACCATATAACTCAATATTATTTATTTAGTTACTTAGGAACCCAATCAGCATTGTGAATACCCTTACACTATAAATCAAATAATCAATAAAATAAAACCGTTTAATAAAAAGGTGCAATATAAAAAAAAAACAGTCTCCAATATCCAATATTGCAGGTTATATCTGTTTCCTTTAGCCGTGCTCACGCGTTCCTCACATTCAGGCATATCGTACCAGAATTGCATTTTATGCAGTACGCTAATACCTTTTAACGCGTTGATAACTGCGTCTCTTCTTGCCTAGTCGATACCTTTTCTAACCGAGCAACGCACTCTGTAAAATCCAGAAAATCATATAGTTTTCCTTTCTTTTTCATGGAGAGCTCGACTTGGTGATGAAACTGATCACAGCTCATAAATGTGTGTCCAGGCTCAAAGTATTGAAAGGTTATTGTTTCAGTGGCAATCAAGTCGCTGTTATAAAAGGAGAAAATAATAACCAGTTCTTATTTTGGGCACTGCAGTTATACATCCAAATGGTGATATGTTTTACGTCACAGTGTTGCAAAATAAAATAATAATAACAGCTCATAATATCTTCTTGTTTGCGACCAGAGATGCCATCATGCCAAATACCTACATGCTAGTGGCTTATGTTGACTAGGAATTTTACCTACAGGTGCGAATGTGAGGTTGAACGTTGTTAATTTATGGGACTCATACAAATTGCGCGCTTTATTATATTTCTGTTTATGACATATATATAAATTGCAAGCCTCACAGTTATCCGGAACCATATTTTTTGCATCATGAGCTGTATCTTTGGCATGTAACTTATTCGCTTCACAAACTTCGCACTCCTCATTACCAAGTTTAGCAAAAGTTGTATTCAAAATAACTTATGTATGATTGCTCTGGGATCTTACTCTATTAGTCTGTCTGTTCAATAACTACTCTTCAGCATCGTCATCATCATTTCAGCCGGAAGACGTCCACTGCTGGACATAAGCCTCCCAAGTGGCATCGTCTTCCGATTCGCGGCGGGAGTTTTTCAGCCCCATCGGCCATTCGCGGGAAGGTCAGTGCCGCCACTAGTGCCAGTTAATCTCAAATATATAATATCATACACACATTCACAGACACCGTACAGTTACCCATACGCATACAGGCACATACTACATATTTAAATGCCAATTCATTGGAGTCACTCATGGCTAATCAAAAGTTTTTTTCTGTGTACTTCGTTATCGGCGTAATGTTAATTTTCTTTTTTTTTTTCATTTTAATGTACAGGGTAGATGTACACTGGTATTTGTTTAGTAACAAACTCGTTCTGATCTTCGTCTAGATTTTGTTGAAGTTATATTTTGATAATTAGAATCATCTTCAATAATTTTCAAAACTTATATGATGTTGGTGGTTTTTGATACTTTTCTATTTAGCATAGCATGTCAACCTTCCAGCTTATTAGTGGTGCGACGTCGTTCCATAACAACACCATTTATTTTCCATAAGTCGGTTTTCAAACCATTGTTCTACGAAATAATTATTACATTTTTTCACTCAGGGTTCACCTGGGCTATCTTCCAATGCCAAAAGTCCTTAAATTATTTAGGCACTTCATTTCGTTGACGGCCGAATAGCAACTTTGTTTCGCCTGAACTTTATTCCTTTGCTTGTAAAAACCTGATTGTTGAACATTTTTATATAGTGGTAATTCTGTGATAACGTTTTGCTCGAATTCTGTGAGTACTTTAGCGCAACCACTGCTTCATAGTATATTGATGGTACAGTCTGTTTGAATTCCTTTGACACTCGTTGTTTACACAGTGACATAATCTGCTGCACTTTATTTTTGGCACCATTAGTTACACATAAATGCAATGAAGATTGAATGACTTTGCTTTCCACTTCTAATATCGTCACAGTTCCATGGCATGTAGGTATCGATCACTAATAAATTATTAGTGATCGATGAGCGTAGGCAATACAACGTCAAAAAGATGTTCCGTTTTTAAACTTTTTCTTAAGATGATACTGATGTCCTTACAGAAGTAGTAGTCGATATATCAGAAATTTTTGCAAGAAGAACTTGTGCACGCACCGACCACTTGGTAACTACACAAATGTCGATTCTTACGAATAAAGATTAAAATAGAATGTAATGACGGTATTTTAGTTAAATAGTATGCAACTATAGGGTAGACTGATGATTTTTCATCGTAACTGAACTTCTGTACTTGGTCGAGTGGAAACCAAAACTTGGCTTCAAAATGAAATCCACTCTCGACCCCCAAAGGTTGAGAAGAAATTGTAGTTAGGACACTTCGCTCGTCCCCTCGAATTAAATTGGGATTAAAAAGTGTATTTTATTATATTTATAGGTAGACAAGGCAAAGGACAATAGGGCACTGTTACAATGTTTATTTTAATAAATTTGTTAGTAGTAGTTTATAGTAACTGAACAACGCCTACCTCCAGATATAGATGATTCAGGGACCTCCATTCCCTCTGAGGTTGCCGGACCAATAATGCTCAGTATTGTATCATCAATTTCTGATAATACTGGCACTGGCCTGTCAGGATTGCCAGTTTCTTGCAGATCTTGAGCCCGCTTTGCATTGGCAGTCTTGGCCCCACATTTCAGATTCCTCCATGTCTGTATGAAAAGCATTAGCAGTATTATAACCTTAAAGCTTAATCACAGTAATTATTCAGACTGCCTCTGTGACTAAATTGTCAATTGTCTAGCACCCGCCTGCTGACTCAGAGGTTGTAGGTTGGATCCCCATAGTACACATTAATTTGTGTTTGGTCAGTATCCCTGGGGAAGTTACATTAAGGTGTTGGTCCAATTATTATTGTGATAAGGCTCTCCCTCCACCCATCAATCTTGGGATGTAATAATAATCAGGGAAAAACAGAGTGGCGACTGTGATTTTCCACAGTTTTCCATCATTGGAACACTTCTGACACCACTTCGGGGATTCATGTTGAGAGATGTTGTTCATTACATTATGAGAAAACAAAAAAAAAACATGTGAAACAAAAGTTGAAAAACATATAAACAAATGATATAAAATTAAAGTAATCACTAACAGTTATCCACTGATCTACGGATTTTTTGTTAGGGCCAAGGTTTGCGAGCACATTTGCCAATTTAGGCCACTTCTCATTTTGCTGAACCATGCCCATCGGTCCTGTTGAGTCCCGAGGGTGAGGTCCTTAGTGGCCAGTAATAATATAATAATTGACAACACATTTTTTTGTGTATTGTTACAGCGCCGCCTAAAAGTAAACATAGGATTAATGCCACTAACCACTGACATCCAGCAGCCTTTTTTATTTAGAAAAAGTTATTACTCTAATCACTGTTGTTAGAAACCAATTTCCAGTACTTAATGAACATGCAACTTCGATGTGGAATGGTAAAAGATGATAATAAAATATTGTAAAAGTTGGTTAAAGTGATTAAAGCACTGGATTCTTGCTTGCTCGTTACAACTATTTGCTAGTTTTTCAACCAAAATAGCCCACTAACTTAGGACTGTTACTTAACTAGAGAGTAGTCCGAAGATTATATTGTCAAATATTTTATAGAGAAAGTTAGATATTATTCGTCGAATCTATAAAATTATCATAAAAACTGTTCAAAATAAAAAATACGTACCTTGCTGATTCAGCCGTCTCCAAGAACGTTGGATGAAATATTCCTGTCGTACACTTGTCATGATTTCTTACCGAACGTTTTTTTATTTTATTTTTATTAACCTCACCTCAAATACTCAATAACGAACTGAGTTTAATGTTACGTAAAATAACATAATTATTATATCATAAAAAAAATCCTCCTGTCCTAGAGATCAAAAATATAGTATACTGTTACAACCGACAAATTTTACATTCATCAGTACACAACACACCAGAGAGCACCATCAATATTCTGAGTAAAGCCCAGTCTCTCACTACCTGTCACTTCCAGCATCATATCTTCAGACAGATCAGCTCTAATGTAGCTTAGTTGTGCTCCGGAGTCCAGCAATACTCGTACTTCTCGCATGCTTGGAGTAAGCCTGATCTCATCACTTCTGTATACAGTCTAGTTGCTATAAGTGCTCTCATCAGCATTAATCTTTTTAGACACATAGTTTTCTTGATTGGAGTTACTCTACTCTTAGCTATTACAAGCTGGACTGATACTAGATTTTCATGCTTTGTGCGTAAGAATATACAGTCTCAGAATATTCCTAAAAAAAGCTCTGATAAAGAAGTACCATTAGTACAAAAAATAAAATCAATTGCTCGAGAAAATAGGGCTGATATTAGACACAGGAAAATAGTGGATTCAAATAAAGGACTTACTATTGAGAATGAAGAAACTAAAGTTGAGGACAATAATATAACTGATAACAACAGTCATCATCATGTCATGACTTCATCAACACAAGACAATTTAGTAGATTATAGAAATTATCGTCCCCAAGAAGATTGGAGTATAGCTGACATTCTTTGTGACAAAGAACTTTTGGAAAAGTGCACTCAAATAAATTTTCTTCCTATGTGGGAAGAGGGTAGATCAGCTTTAAAGAAATTAACCCTCTCAGATTTACTCAGTAGTGATATGTATTTATTTACTTTTACGGGTATTCATTCAATAGAACTTTTAGAAACATTGGTGACTTGTGTTAATGAATTGGCTTTAGATGCTCCAACAAATAAGAAAATGTTATCTGTAAGAGACAGAGTTATTTTGACAATGGTAAAAATTAAACAAAATATGTCATTTAGAGCCCTTGGTGTTTTGTTTGGTATAAACAGGCAGACATGTTCTAATTATTTTAATAATATGTGCCCCATGCTGAGTAGAGTACTTAAAGTTGTTATTCCTTGGCCTGATATCGAAATGATACGTAGCAACCTACCTAAATCATTCCAAAATTATAAAAATACAAGAATAATATTAGACTGCTGAAACTGTGATTGAAAAATGTAAATTTTTAAAATGTAGAATATTGAAATACTCTCAATATAAAAAAAACAATACAGCGAAGTTTAATATTGGAATAACTCCTTCTGGCCTTATAACTGAAATAAGTGCATCTTATGGTGGTCGAGCATCAGATAAACATATTGTAAATGAATCAGGAATCTTAAATAAATGTGAGTTTAATGATGGAGTGATGGTGGATAAAGGATACAGGATTGAATCCGAATGTTATGAAGTTAGTTAAGGATATTAATTAAATAGTTAGTATAAGTAACATTTGATTAATTATGCAATGTATTTATATATTAATGTTCTTGTTACAACGTCTGCTTCAGCTTGTCAGGCCTCCTTTCTTAAGTCAGAAAAAGCAGATGACCAAAGAAGATGCAATCCGCACTGCAGAGATTGCACGGGCAAGAGTGCATGTTGAGAGAGTGATACAGAGATTACGGCAATATAAACTTCTATGTGGACCATTACCATGGTCACTGGCGCCTTATTTTGATGATATATTGAATATTGTTTGTGGTCTTACAAATTTGGGTCCACCAATTATTCACATTGATAAATTTATGTAGTTATTGAAAATTATACCTAAAAGCGAAACAAGGGAAGCTTATGAATGGGAAGGGTATTGTAAGTGGTAATAAATTTTTACAGTGAATAAATAATTTAGTACATAAGAGTTGTATTTATTTTTATTCAAATTCAGTCATAATTTGATCCATACTTGTCTCCTTAACTATTATAGGAAAAAAATTCTCAAAATAAACATTAACAAGACATACACAAATTTCCAAATTATCATCATCATCATCATCAGCCTATAATGTTCCCACTGCTGGGACTCGGCCTCCTCTCAATGAGAGGGAATGGGCTATAATCTACCACGCGGGCCCAGTGCGGATTGGTAGATGTCACATGTCTAAAAACATGTCCAAATTATGATTTTCATCAAATGAAACTCTTCTTACAGCTAAATCCTTTCCTATTTCAGAGTAAACTAAATAATCACATTCTGTAATACCTGACAATAACATACCCACTTGCATTTGAGTATAATGCTGAGTATTTTTTTTCAAATTTTGATTTTTATCTAATATAGGAATTGCATTCATTTCTATAAGTTCATCTGCAGTTAACCGAGTTCCTTCCTTCAATGTCTTAATCTCAATATTTCTAAGAAAATTTCCATCTTTATCTATGGCAGTACCGTCTAGACTTGCAGAAAGCCATGGTAATTCTGGTCGCACCAGTAATCCAGACTCTAAAATCATGCAGCTATAATGCTCTGCATACAAATCTCTTGCGACTGCTTCACAACGAAGACCTCTGATAGTATCTTCATTCCCAAGGAAATTACTGTGGAAAAACCTCATGATATCTTTTATCCCAATCAGCATTTTTATTAGAATAATAAGTAAACTGGGCTCTCGCTTTGGAGGCTGTTAGTCTTACTTTTCTAGCTTTATGCCAAGAAGGAGTACCCTGCTCAGCATTGATTATTTCTGTACTTTGGCCTAATGATACAGCTACATATCTGTTGTAAAATTCAAATTCATTTACTTCACATGTCTTCAACTTTTCTTCAGTCAGTTTTCTTAATACACTCATTACCCGCCACGAATTAAAAGTCAATAGTTTTTCAGGAAATTTTGTCTTGTCTACACTTCTACTTGACGCACTTCTTACCCTTTCACCATAATCAACAACTCCATCACCTCTTCGCATTAGACTTGTAAACAAAGAATATTCACTGTTTGGTGTGCCTGAAATAGACAATATAATTTTTGAAATTTCATTTTAGTTTGTAATGTGTATATTCAATCTGTCAAATTGATGTTTTCCAGGTAGCTGCCATATACTCTTATGTTGTACAAGTATTTACTCTGCATTAACTTCATTCTCCAACGACTTTCCATCTCCTCAGTGACTTCTGGCATTGTTTTCACATAGGCGCCCTTCTGTCCTTTCACATGGCACATTTCAGATAATGATTTTGCTTCGTATGCCTTCAATGCTGTAGTTTTAAGTGTACCCCATTGTTTCTCAATATCCGTACAACTCAGGTCCTCCAGATCTGCCTCCTCAGTTCTGAGAAAGAGAAAAATAGCTAATCATTTACAATTATGGTCTAATTTTAGTACTGATATAGGTAAGTACTTTAAGTTATCTATTACCTGGCTGTGAAATTGTTACAGACAGACAGCCAGAGTATTTATTTATTTATTTATTTATAATATGTGTTTACATTTCTCTGAAGCTCCAGCAGGGCAATCGCAGACCTTTGTGACTTCTTGTTCATTATCTCCAACTAATCTATTTCCATATTCTTGAGATACATCTATCCACAGTTTTATAATGGCTGGATGTTTGGAATTTAATCCCGACGTACGCAGTACCAGTGCTTGTACGTGAATTAAGTTATTATTTTTCTCTTTTTTTCCAACCGAAATCACCATTCCACTCCGTAATAATTCTTCACCAGAACGCATTGGTTTTGTGTATCCTGCAGTTGCATTAATTACATCGACTATTGACAACATAATTATTGTCTTTTACAGCAAAACGGTACTTAAATCTGATTTGTATTAACATTTAAGTTTTTCCCTGACGTTAACTGTAACGAAAACTGTCAAAGTGTCGTTCTTAGACAGCTTCACAATTTTGTCACTAGAGGCGCTAGTTAGAATCTTTGCATCGCCAATAAAAGAAGACTCAATGTGTACAACTGCACCGTATTTAACGTTGTATCAAAAGCTGCCTATTGCTACCTATGGAATGAGTCATTAGGGGGAAAAGGTTGCGATGAAGGTGGGACGTGCATTTACAAATTTCTGAAAGACCACTGTGTTGGAAAATATGTTTTTTTTTTTTACACTGACAATTGTTCTGCACAGAATAAAAATAAATACCTGCTAAGCCTCTACCACTATGCTATCAACGTTTTGGGTGTTGTGTCAATAACACACAAGACACACCCAAAACGAAGGTGACAGCGTGCATAGCACTATTGAACGGGAAAAAACACGAATTCTGAAAAATGGATCCATTTTTGTGCCAACACAATGGAAATCAGTAATACAATGTGCCAAGAAAAGTGGGACTCCATACGAGGTTCACGAATTGGACTTCAGTGACATCCTCGATTTGAAGGACTTAGTCACGCAGTTTGGCAAAAACTTCACAGTTAATAATGACGGTGATCGTGTTGTATGGAATGAAATAAAAAAATATTTATTTAAAAAAAAAATAAAAAAAAAAATATACTAGTATTATTATTATTATTTTTTTTTTTTATTATTTTTTTTTTTTTTATTATAATAAGTATGTATTTACAAACAAAAAGTATATATGTAGTTTATCAACTATCCTAACTAGCCTTGCTTAGTGTGGCACTAGATGGCGCTGTGTGTTAATGTCCAGCGATATTTATTTATTTATGCAGGCGTCTTCTCCATACTTGATTTTTTATAACGACACCTATGACCCGAATTCAACAATGAAGTGCCAACAAAACGAGGGGCAGAAGTGCTGCAAATGTTGAACTACATCTACGAAATAAGTACCACCAGCGACCAAAGATATCAAACCTAAAAAAAAGACTTGCTTGCTTTATGCGACTCAAATGTCATTCCAAGAGTATACCGAGAATATTACTCAAGTTTAGAGGCTGGAGACAATCATATTGAACACGATGAGCATAACGAAAATGATTAATTTGAAGCACTTATTATTTTAAGATTTCTCTTTTCATTTTTTTAATATTAAATAAACCAATAGGATTATTAAATTTATTGTTTTTTTTTATTTCATTACTAGCATATTTAGAAATATTCTAATTAGTTTTTAAATTTTCATAAAATATTTAATTCATTATTGGAACATTTCACAAAAAACCTGATAACTCAAAAACTACAAATCACTTCCTAAATCTTTGTAACACAATAAACTTGGCTATAATCTACATTATAATTCAATAAATAAAAAAACATAAAATGACCTCAAGGTAAAGTAAAATCACATTTGAATATTTCCAAAAACTTTAAACCTCAATACTCAAAAACGTATCATTTTGAAATGTTCCATTACTGTTTCTGACCGACGATGTGTAGTACCATAGTTTGGTTCGGTGTTATATTGTTGTTCGGGCTTATCAAATGAAGAAAAATTGTGTAAAGGATTTGTTCTTTCGATGACTGTATGGGTTCTGGCAACAGAAGTTGGTGCGTATTGCTGAGATGAATGAAATTCATTTGAAATATCGAATCCTGAACTTGATATTGAAGGACGACTTCGCTGCACAACTGAAGCTAACTCCACATTTTCCAAATGCTTTATTTCTGCATCAGTAACAATACGTAAAACATCGCGTTTTATTGCAGCTTGTAATTTTGGTGACAAAGTCTTCGCTGTTGCCGCCATTGCCTGAAAAAATATCTCCTTAGGATGTTGTTCCTTCTTTTGGTTTTTAATGTATTTTTTTAATACTTCTGCTGTTGTTTCCGTATGGTGTGCTTCCGATGACATGTATGATCGCTGACGAACATGTCTAGCTGGTCTAGAATCTGATGCATTGATGGAAACGACATTTGAGATACAGGTGATTGTGCTTCAGGAAAAGGAACAGTTGATGCTGTTTCGGGAGGTTGTGTATTTTCGATATGCTGCGTATCTTTGGAAAGCTGTGTATCTTTGGAAAGCTGTGTATTTTCGGAAGAAGAGTCTAAATTTGAGAGCTGAGGTCTATCTTGAAAAAAACTTTTGCAGAAATTCAAGTTCCTTTTCAAATTTAATTGGTCGCCTCTTTTTGGCAGCGTCACCGCTTTTGTACACCCTCTTTTTTAAGGCTTTTCTATAATTGTTACGAAGGCTGCTCCACGCCTTCTGGCATTCTTCATCTGTAACAAGAATTAAGTATTTCAAATAACACTCGCTTGTAAGTCGTCTACAGTCCCCGGCACGTAACTTGGCAAGCTTTTGACGTAGTGGGGGTAAGTTCGCGCATCGTACACTTGGTGGAAGAAAAAAGTGGTCACTTTTATTGCTTGTCATTATTCTATGTTTATTGAATAATGATAAGATGATGATGATTTATTTTTAATTGTAACGTCAATGCAAGTAGAGGAATTCGTGACATGTATTAGGAGTTAAAATAAAAGTAAAAGTACTGTTACGAGCTGGGTATGAGATAAATTAATTACTACCGGTTAAACAACACAATAACTTTATTAATCACAAAACAATCAATACTTAATCACAAATACACTACTGTTTACTATTCACTTAGATATCGCACTTGTAGTTCACTTGGATTCGCTTCGTTGTGTCGCTAAAACAAGACTGCCGGTCGCGGCCCTGAGCGCTCTATTTATACTCGCCAACAGACACACCAGAATAACGACGAACATTCGAGAGGGTCATAAAAAAACACTAACAAAAAATAGCAGGTAGATAGGTACCTACTAAAAACCAGTACCTACCTAACCTACCTAACCTACTTGTACAAAACAAGCAAATATGAACCTTATGCCCTAGGCGTACGGTCGAAATTCTAATGTCTTTTTATAAATAGGTCGCGAGTTTGTACCTACCTAACTTTAAAACTAATAATAATAGAATGCTCCCGAACTTCTAACGTACGCACACTGTAATCGCCGACTTTCTCGAATGTTCTAGTAGGTCCGATGTAACACTGCCCCCTCCTTAGACATGCTCGTCCCGAGCATCATTAGTCCCGTAGTATCGCGCCAACCGATCTACATGCACAATCTTAGGCGCACCTCGTGGGCCCTTCTGTATTCGGTAGGTGACATCGTTGATCCTAGTCACGACTCGGTATGGCCCATCCCATTTTGCTTGTAACTTCGGAGACTTCCCCTTGCTCCGCACTGGGTTATGCAACCACACCAGTGAACCCTCGTCGAAACCCCTACCGTTGGCTTTCCGATCATAACGGGTCTTCATCTTCTCAGACATCTGTTGGCTGGATTGTCGGATATGCTCAGGGATCAATTCTATTGCGGATGGTCCAGAAGGAGCGATTCCCCGTAAAGTTACATTGTTCAATTGTAGCAAACTATTAAATAATACTCGTGATGTTCGGCTATTTCTAAGTAGCATTGACGCTATCCCTCCCGATCCGTCACCACATGCCAGGGCATCCCTGTAATGGATCTTCAATTCCTTTATGATTGATCTTACTTTGTAGTGTGAGCCTGTAGAACATTGGAACAATCTAAGACCTGATATAGTGGGGTTCTGGTATCTGGGGACCTCGATATTACTTGGTACATACTCGTCTGCCGAGCCATGTAAATACGGGACCTCATATTTTCGGACATATCCAACAGTTTCATTTCTCCATCTGTTGATCGCAGTCGACGAGGGAACCGGAGGCTTGACACGAATGTCCTTGCAAGAGTGTCTCACTTCTCTATCTATCCTAAAGACAGTCCCTCCAATCGTCATTCCAGCGGTCTTGTCAGCATCAGGGTCTTTGATCTGTTGGACCAACTCTTTCAAAGCTCGGATCTTATCTATTTTGATGGACTTTACATCTTTCTGATAAAGCTCCTCCGTCAACTCTCCTGACACATACATCGATAATATTATATCCTTCACATTCATGTCTGAAAATATGTATAATTCAGAGTATAGGGGAGTATAATATTTATGTATTACTAATTGTCGTTTGAATAATGTCTTCAAATAGTTTTTCCCAAGTAGACCAAGATCTGTGTTAGTAAGAGGGTAAGATGGAGGGATCTTGTGGGGAATACTTGAGAACTCCAATAAAAAATTCTCCCCTCTCCATATATTTATTAAGCCTGGATGTCTCGAAACTCTCTCTATCATGAATAACACACCTCCTAAAAGGGCGGGACGCGGTCTTCTCAACTCAAGGACTGACCTCCTGCTTAATGCACTCAGACTTGCAGCTCTTATCAATCCGTCCAAAAGGCCCTTCATGAAAGGATCAGGAGACACTTTCGTTTGTAAGATGTTCGGAAACAAAGAAACATTGTCGGATTCACGCGACCCTGCATTGGACAGATCCCCAAAAATGAATCCTTGTGCACGACCGATATGATAGCTCTTTTCCCGGACTGTTAACTCATCCCACTTCCCAAGGGGCAGTTCTACACTTTCTCTCTTCAGTTCGCCCAAAGCCTTCTTTACCCCAGCAATCTGAACTTCGGCCTCCGAGATGCGATTCTCATGCTGGTGGACCTGTTCTTTCATCAACTTGATATCCTTGCCAAAACTTGCATGCAGATCCTTTATGAGGAGCATCTGCTCGTCCTGGCGGCGGACCTGCTCCTCTTTGTCCTGCTGCAACTGCTCTTCCAACCGGCGAGCCTGCTCCTCTTGACGGCGAGCCTGCTCCTCCTTGTCTCGCTGCAGTTGCTCTTCCAATCGGCGAGCCTGCTCCTCTTGACGGCGAGCTTGCTCCTCTTGACGGCGAGCTTGATCCTGCAGCAGCGCCATTAAAGCTGACAAGTCTGGCGCCCCTGATGCTGGAGAAACTCCGGATGGGCCAGCGACTGGCTGTGACGTAGGCTGGACACCACCCGGTGTCTGTGTCGGAGAATCCCCAAACCGCCTTTGGTCCATATCCTGCTGTCGCTGACTTCTGGTACGGATACCGTCCGTGTCGTCCTTTGGTAGGATTGGCATAATTTATCTCTCACTTCTGACACCAATTTGTTACGAGCTGGGTATGAGATAAATTAATTACTACCGGTTAAACAACACAATAACTTTATTAATCACAAAACAATCAATACTTAATCACAAATACACTACTGTTTACTATTCACTTAGATATCGCACTTGTAGTTCACTTGGATTCGCTTCGTTGTGTCGCTATAACAAGACTGCCGGTCGCGGCCCTGAGCGCTCTATTTATACTCGCCAACAGACACACCAGAATAACGACGAACATTCGAGAGGGTCATAAAAAAACACTAACTAAAAAATAGCAGGTAGATAGGTACCTACTAAAAACCAGTACCTACCTAACCTACCTAACCTACTTGTACAAAACAAGCAAATATGAACCTTATGCCCTAGGCGTACGGTCGAAATTCTAATGTCTTTTTATAAATAGGTCGCGAGTTTGTACCTACCTAACTTTAAAACTAATAATAATAGAATGCTCCCGAACTTCTAACGTACGCACACTGTAATCGCCGACTTTCTCGAATGTTCTAGTAGGTCCGATAAAGTTACATAAAATCCAAAACTATTAATCCTCTTCGTCACTATCACTTAATAATGCTACCCCTGGCATCAAATTAGAAGCACCACCTGAGCTGGTGGAAGGAGTGGGCTCTTTATCCTCGACAAAACTGTCGTCACTCTCGTCGCTGGAGGAGTCGCTATCGTCACCGGTGTAAATTAAAAAAACGTTCCGTGACTGTGTCGACTATATGGTCGCTTTTTATATAATCGGCCTCAATTTTTTTTACCTTACCACATAACTTCGACCATTCATCGGCGCCCATTAATGCAACTTTTTCTTTTACAAACTCCATTGCACTGGTCACATTCCATGTAACATTTTTGTTTGCTACATAACCTTTGATTGCCGCCCATGCCATTTCTATTGGATTTAAGTGATGGTAGGGTGGCAATCGCAGAACACTATGGTTGTGTTCTGCAAGTATTTGATCTAAACTATATTTTTTAAAGTGTTCTTTGTACAGTTTAATTAATTTGTACAATTGAGGTTTCAGCATGCTTTCCTCGAATGGTATACCCTTTTCCACCAGCCACCTCTGCATGTCCGCTTTCTTGGCATTCGAGATGGGTGCAGGATCGTACTGCTTGTTGTGGTACGATGCATTGTCTATTACTAACACCGCATTTGGCGGCAGGTTCGGTATTAGTTGGCTGCGAAGCCATTTCGTGTAATTATTATAGTTCATGTTGTCATGAAAGTCCCCTGACTTTGAGCTTCGGATCCAGCGTGCACTATTACAATCCGCTGCCCTTTTGAAATGGGTTTTTTAAGCCCTTTTAGTGATCCATCTGACCACGCTTTAGACCCTGTAAAAAAAGATAATGATTGTTTGACATAAGTATAAGTCTCTCTCGTAACGTCCAGACAATTTCACAGGACACAGGACACAAATTGCGAAATCAAAATAAGATAATTAGGGTAGGTATTAGGGTGGGCTTGTATTGTATATGTCGCCGCAGAAGTCTCTATCTGCTAAGATTTAATCTAATTAATAACACTCGTAAACTATTCCATGATAATATTGATGAACCTGCCATCTCTGCTTTGGCAGTTGGCATTAACAATTATTTACAAAAATCGATTGACAGAAGGGTTAAGCGCCATCTATTGGCATTTGTATTAACTAAGACTTAAATAGATCTTCGAGTGACAATTTAAGAGATTAATTAAACAAGTTTAGCTAGAACTACAGTTAAAATTAAGATAGCTAATATTTTATAACTATTGGGATTTTACCAATTTGTCATAGCTCGTTCGTGGACTACGGTTTCCATGATTGTATGGCAACACTCCACATGTGGTGGATGTCGCCATACAAACGCGCTAAGTACAATTTTAATGGTCAATAAGTCAATTTATAATTCTAAACTATAACTAAATCAGTTTTACTGAAACTAGCTACAAACCAAAATAAGTAACAAGATTATTTACAAAGCAATCTATTAGTGGAAGACTTATTCTTTGTATTAATTTGACGTGTCTTCCGTTTTGTCGGAAATGGTTTAATAACAAGTGTAAAAAGGAATTGAGCTAGTAATTAAGCTTAAACTTAATAATACCTTTGCATTTGTGAATATTAGTATTGTTTAATTATTACAATAATTAAGTGTGAAGTATTCTGATATTGTTTGTAAGTTTTAATGACCTTACGATGTAATGAATTACTGTACTGAGTGAGTGAGCAACTTCCGGTCACTCCAAAAAGACGCGTTGAAGACGCGGTGTGTCTCGTTGAGTAAAACAATTGAATTATTAAGAAAATAGTAATGGCTTTTAAAGTAAACATTACAAGCTTGTGTAAATGAGAAATGTAATATTGGTTGAAAAGAGTGTAAGGAGTTTCTTTGTCCGTTCTTCTCCTTATTAACAATATGCGAACGGGCTGCTTGACTCAGAATGTTAATTGTGCCTGTACCTAAATGGTTTCTTAGAAATAAACGTTTGGAGTTTGAGTAAAATGTGGTGTGTGATTTCAACTACCCATCTACCTATCTACCAACAATGAAGAATCGCATGTGATGGTTATAGGCTGCAAGACATTAAGTATGGCGGCGAATGGCGCCAATATTCGAGGACTGCTCCTCTCCAGGGATTCCCTGTCGTGATATCAGAAGTGGGATAGCTCTTGCGCACTGCTCATAATGCCGGACATCCAGAACAATTACGAGGAACTAATACTCTTGCTTTCGTGACCATGGCCGAAGGCGTGGCAAAGGAATTATTCACCGAAGTGAATACCACGACGACTTATTAAGCTGCAACAGCCAATATACTGTGTTAAGTAGCAATAAACAGATAGACAACAAGATTTTCATCAACTTAGCTGACAGATCCCTACCAACATGATAATTATGGCTTACCGCGTGTTGACCCAAGTCAGACCATAAGAGCACATGAAAATGCAATTTACATTGGTAACAAACAATGAAGTTGTATGTGAACTTCACACTCAAAATTACCAACATGAACAGCACAGAATGACCGAAGCAGAATAAACAAAGATTGGTCTTCAGAAAACATCACTACAAATTAACCCTGCTGATGGATACCCACACCAAGCCCGGGAAGTATTTTGTTTTTATTAATTTTAGTATTTATTAACTGTAGATACAGTTAACAATATTTTAACTTACCACATCACACTCTGGCTAGATAAATGCCACCTATAACTAGAAAACCTGTGGAAGTGAAACAACAAAACTAATCACTCCGTAGATCCTACGCACTCAACTCATCAATCAGATTCAACTATTTAATTACTACAAATGAATTAACCAAGTAGTAACTACGTTGTCAATGTGATGTCAGTGACTTTTCAATTACAGAGACTAGAAACATGCAATAGTAAACATTTTTATTAGTAATTAAGTAGTCACATCTGTCTGACATTCACACTGTAGATTTATACCTCACAATCAGATATTGTTTGCGTTATGTGCAAAGTTTATGGCATTCAAATAAAAATGCAAACTTGAAAACATTTGTCATTGGACAATGTGTTGCAAGATTCAAACAAAACACATTGTTATGAACTCATTTATAAAAACAAGACTAATAATGAAATGTCTAACATATTATTTCAGTACAGCAATTTGTGACAAAGAAATCTTAGCGCACTAAATCAACGAAACAAAGTTTTCAATATTCTGATAAAATGTGAATGTTATGTCAGTGCAGCTACACAATCAGCAGTGTTTTAAAAGTGTTTCTGATTAGTTTAACTTTACCATCTTAGTTTAATTAACTTAATTGAAGTACTTAAATAACTATTTCAAAACAATCAATAAACAACTATAACTTTTACTCCAACTAATTTAAACAATAGTAGGACTGCTTTGTTGGTCCAGTGGTTATGAGCCGTATTATTAAAGCATGTGGACCTGGATTCTATTCCCAGGTCAGGCAAAGTGTTATTGGGTTTTTCCATCAGGAATTTCTCAGTAGCAGGCCAGACAATCATATGAAAGGCAAATAGCAATATCGCTAAATTAGAGACTTGGGCACAGTGTGGTTTTATTATTTACACCTCTGCCTATCCTTTCAGGGATTGCAGGTGTGATGTTATGTACACACAACACTATTATTATTATTTACTTGCACTGACTACCTCGTTGGTTGCAAGTGTGACTGTTAACAGTTGAGCATAGGACCTTGGGTTCGATTCCCATCCCAGGTAAAGCAAAGTGTTATTGGGTTTTTCCATTAGGAATTTCTCAGTAGTAACCACAGAGTATGGAATTGTGCCTGGTTAATACAAATACGCTCGCTATTACGTGGGACCTAAACATAACTGGGGAAATGTGAATGCAGTTTTAGCTAAACTGCTAACCCATTGAGAATCACAAGCGTGATGTTTTGATAAGTTATTTATCTGCACGAATTCTCACATTTCAGGTTCCAGGCAGTTGTTTTATCACAAAGAAAATGATAACCTACTATCAAAGAAATTGAAACAAAATTGAGAGCAACCATAAAGAAGACTTAAGTTCTTCTAAAACTATGCATGCAGTCGCTCCAAGATAGTGACATGACATCAAGTGTGGAAGGCTATACCACCGCCATAAGAATACCTTTAAGAATATAAGCCGGCTAACCAATACATATCACAATTGGTTTTAGCCAACCAATACAAGCAGAACAATTTCAATATAAACTGTCAACATTCCAACTGTTGACAATGTGACTCAACTCAGTTTTAAAACTGAACAACTTCATGAACTTTAGCCTGGTGAACAGATGACCGTGTCGCCAACTGTGGAGTCTTGAAATGGGGAACAGCATGAGAACAGCCAAACAAGGATGACTGTTACAGTGTCCTCGCACCATAAAATAACAAGTAAAGGTGAGGAGTTTTCAAACTACTTCCTACACTTCCCCACTGATACCTACTGATACATCAATAGGGGTAATACAATAGCCAATTCAACCTACTTACATGATGCTCGTGTGTGATGAGTGTCATGTATCCACATTCATTATTTTTGTTTTTATAATGCTGCTAGTTGTTAGCAATTATTAACAATAAAAAATAACAAAGTATTAGTACTCCTAACAGTAACTAATAAAATGAATAGTAATAATACTCACAACAAGCTGCTGGTATCCGTGGAGGAAACAACAAGCTCAATGAATACTCACAACAAATAACACAAATACTATTAGTTTAGTAATAATGATCACAACAAATGACAAACAATACTATCAGTGCCGTGGAGGTACTTGGTAATGAGCATAACAAATAACTTGATCCTATCAGCAGCTGTGTAGGCTACTGATAATGAACACAACAAATTATCCTATCAGTAGCCGTGGAGGATACTGATAATGAAAACAAACTATTAGTGGCCGTGGAGGCATCTAATAAACAATACTCTCATGTTATCCTGCTGGGTCCACGGTGTACTAACACCCAGAGCCTGGTTCCTTATATCCTGTCAAATCAAAGACTTCGTGCCTGTCACGGAGCAATGGTCCTAAACTCCTTATCCTTTAATCCTGTCAAATCAAAGACTTTGTGTCCATCACAGAGCGGTGTTCCTGATCCTATCCTTCTATCCTGTCAAATCCAAGACTTTGTGTCTATCACAGAGCATTACCTTCCCGTGAGAATGAACAAACACATTACTTACACTACACTTACCAAATGAAAATTACAGAATATTGAAAGCAATAAAAAGTTTTAAATAAAACGTATCTAGTAGACAGTAGATCTATAACAAAGTTCTGAAGTCAACTAGAACCATAGATCATTTTAAGCATAAGAATTTAATGAAAATGTTAAATTATTAAGAGACAACATTATTTTTAGCGAACAGCTGACCCATCAACCTCACCTACCATTAGCTCAAATACAAGTATCAAAAGTGCTTGAAAACTAGCTGATACTAAACACACTAATTCAACAAATGTTGGATAATTTTGACAACAATATTCTTTTTGACTAGTAGCTGATCAAACTATGTCAATAAATTCAATTCAATTCTTGTAATTGGATATTCAGGCTACAACATGTTATTTAACTAATGCGTCATGTTCGTGAACGGGCGCTGTCAGTTGTGACTGGTCATCTCTTAGATGCCATGGCTTATTTGAATGAATTATTTGTTTTTACTATGGACACTTTTACCATGCACATGCTACATTGTTTTCACATAATTTACCATCTCAACATGAATGATGTAACCAAGATTTTGTAACAATAATTTGATTTAAAAGAGTGTCCATGGAGTTTCTTGCCCATTCTTCTCCATAGAGATCTACGCTAGGGAATGGGCAACTACAATACTTTCACAGTTTTTATGTCTTGTGACTGTAGCTACATTTAATTTTCATCTTTGTTTTGACAAATCAAAAGTGCCTGTAATTGGTCAACTTGAAATAAATGCTTTGATTTTGATTTTGACAAATAGCTTAAGCAGCTTGAATCTAAGCTAAGCACTACTAAAAGATTAAAAAATAATTTCAAGCAGATCTAACTCTGCGACTGTATGTATGCTTTTAGGTGAAGACATAAACACATTTATTTTTATTGAAATAATTGGAAAATTGAATAGATGTCAGATCTATTACAAGCTTTCTATGTTGACTGGAACTTTCTGTTACCAAATCCTACAATTCAATGAACATTGTAGGATAATAAAAATAAAAGCAACTATAATCTGCCGACAAAATTTATCTCCACTATTTCAGATAACAACTACGAATCTCCACATAGTGATGGCGACGGCAGGTGCAGAGCGCGCACCGCCGATCAGAATGGCCGTGTCGCCGCAGAAGTCTCTATCTGCTAAGATTTAATCTAATTAATAACACTCGTAAACTATTCCATGATAATATTGATGAACCTGCCATCTCTGCTTTGGCAGTTGGCATTAACAATTATTTACAAAAATCGATTGACAGAAGGGTTAAGCGCCATCTATTGGCATTTGTATTAACTAAGACTTAAATAGATCTTCGAGTGACAATTTAAGAGATTAATTAAACAAGTTTAGCTAGAACTACAGTTAAAATTAAGATAGCTAATATTTTATAACTATTGGGATTTTACCAATTTGTCATAGCTCGTTCGTGGACTACGGTTTCCATGATTGTATGGCAACACTCCACATGTGGTGGATGTCGCCATACAAACGCGCTAAGTACAATTTTAATGGTCAATAAGTCAATTTATGATTCTAAACTATAACTAAATCAGTTTTACTGAAACTAGCTACAAACCAAAATAAGTAACAAGATTATTTACAAAGCAATCTATTAGTGGAAGACTTATTCTTTGTATTAATTTGACGTGTCTTCCGTTTTGTCGGAAATGGTTTAATAACAAGTGTAAAAAGGAATTGAGCTAGTAATTAAGCTTAAACTTAATAATACCTTTGCATTTGTGAATATTAGTATTGTTTAATTATTACAATAATTAAGTGTGAAGTATTCTGATATTGTTTGTAAGTTTTAATGACCTTACGATGTAATGAATTACTGTACTGAGTGAGTGAGCAACTTCCGGTCACTCCAAAAAGACGCGTTGAAGACGCGGTGTGTCTCGTTGAGTAAAACAATTGAATTATTAAGAAAATAGTAATGGCTTTTAAAGTAAACATTACAAGCTTGTGTAAATGAGAAATGTAATATTGGTTGAAAAGAGTGTAAGGAGTTTCTTTGTCCGTTCTTCTCCTTATTAACAATATGCGAACGGGCTGCTTGACTCAGAATGTTAATTGTGCCTGTACCTAAATGGTTTCTTAGAAATAAACGTTTGGAGTTTGAGTAAAATGTGGTGTGTGATTTCAACTACCCATCTACCTATCTACCAACAATGAAGAATCGCATGTGATGGTTATAGGCTGCAAGACATTAAGTATGGCGGCGAATGGCGCCAATATTCGAGGACTGCTCCTCTCCAGGGATTCCCTGTCGTGATATATATATTATAACACTATGTATTATTACAATTATTTACATGTATATTTGTCATTTGTGTGCAATAGGGTTGATGAGGAAGTAGTTATGAGGAAGAGGATGCGGATGAGGAACTATTAAAAATACGTTTTGAGGAAGAGGATGAGGATATGAGGAGGAGGATGTGGATGAGGATGAGGAAGAGGATGCGGAAGAAGAATATAGAACCTGTGATTTGGAATTGAAATTTTAAATAAAAGAAAGATTGCGAATGGGCCCTTTAATATTTAGAAAAAAAAAGACAATTTAATAGTCAAAATTCACAACAGGGAGGTTGAATTTAACGAAAATTAACTTTGAAGCTGTTTCTCCTGATAGACGGTTTCGTAATTCGTCGTAAACTAATCCAGCGCCACTGAAAAGGCGCTCACTAGAGACACTTGATGGAGGGGCTGAAAGATACTGGCGCACAGCTCTGTAAAGTTCAAAATATTTGGGGTTCATTTTCCACCACAAAAGACTGTCTTCTTGAAGACATATTCTCTTCTCTTTAATATAATTAATTATTAGTGACTTCAGGATAAGAAATCTGTCAATGGGTGCGATTGGACTTCTTCCTCATAAATTCTTCTTAATTAATGAGGATGTGGAAGAGGATGAGGAATCGCTAAAAAATGAGGAACTCCCGCATTATGAGGATGAGAAAGAGGAATCCTCATCAACCCTAGTGTGCAATAAAGAATAAGAATAATTGTTACATACCTGAATGAGATGAATCAACGTACGATTCATCTGTATAAATAATAGGTCTTCCTTCTTCCCTATATTTAGTAATCGTTCTAAGGAACTCTATCTTTAGCAATCTAATGTTTGATTGTTCTATTAAAAGTTTTCTGTTGTTTTCGGCTTTTTTCCATCGGAAGCCCAAGTTCTTTAAAATCCTGCGCAGACTGCGCTCCGACCCATTAAAATTAATATCGTCTTTCAGTTTCTTTCTTAATTTTTCAACTGTGGGCAGCTCTTTATTAGTTATGTGGTAATTATGGATACAAGTTCTTACCACCGACTGGTCAAAAGTGTCGATCTCTGTAACTGGCTTTGTTTTGTTCCTTTTTTTCCCCGGTGTCCTAAAGACAGTGAGGAATTCGGAATTTCTACCTTCCTTGACTATACGTCTAACAGTTCTTTCTGACGTTTTAGTTGCTTCTGCAGTCCGTTTTACCGTCTCTTTTTCTGTCCGAGCTTCTTTCTCCATAAAACAGTACACATCGTACACCATTTTTCTAGCATGTCTGCGTAAAACGGTATTTGATCCTGGCATTGTAAACACCAGCAATAACAACACCTCGTAACAAGAACTAAATTTAAAACAAAAAGCGTCTACGTCCCGTTCGCTCCCGATTACACTTGCTTGCAACTTTCGGTGCAAGCAAGTGTAATCGGGAGCGAACGGGACGTAGACGCGGTGCGGGAGGCAAGGGTCTACTGACGCACCAATCGCGCGCTCGGATCGCCGCTACCTCATACCCCGCGTCCCGCTTGACCACCAAAGAGACCTAAAAAACGACTTCAGCGCATCTAACGACTCTTGCCAAGTTACGTGCCGGGAACTGTACTAATGTTTTTTGTTTTGTTACAGGTATTTAATTACAGGGGCAAGTCTTTAGCTTTTAGCTATCGTATAGGATTCACTGCTGTGCGTAAAATAGTCCACGGAACCTGTCAAGCAATATTTACTGTATTTAGGTCTACTGCATTGCCGAAACCCACGAGCCAACAATGGCAGTCAATTGCAACCGACTTTGATAAATTTTGGAATTTTCCTAACTGCATTGGGGTCATAGATGGTAAACATTTTAAGATTAGAGCTCCTAATAACAGTGGAAGTATGTATAGCAACTACAGAAGTTCTTTAGCATCGTTTTATTAGCCGTCGTGGATGCAAAATACAAATTTGTGATTGTAGATGTCGGAGCATATGGTCGAAATAGCGATGGCGGTATACTTCAAAGCTCTAAATTTGGTTCGAAACTACGTAATGGTTTTTTATGCATACCACCGGAAAAGGCTTTACCACATTCAACTCAAAAATTACCCCTCGTATTTGTCGCCGATGAAGCCTTTCCACTAACAGAAAATATTATGAGAATATACTCACATCTTTTGAATGATGAAAAAAAAAAGGATATTCAATTTCAATTATCGCTTAAGTAGAGCACGGCGTATTGTAGAAAATGCTTTTGGAATGTTACAAGAAAGATTTGAATTAATTCAAAAAGGTATAAAAGTTCAACCAAAGTACATTAACAACATTATACTAGCAAGCACGTGTTTGCATAACTTTATCATTGATGGTCATTCTATGGAGGCACTTAGCTCTAATACTAATAATGCAATCGATAGAACCAATGATACAGTTTTCAACAATCTGGAAGGGATGGTTGTAAGAGATTGTTTCACGGAATATTTTTCTAATGTTGGTAACGTGTACTGGCAAAATGAAATTATAAATAGATGTTAGTTTCTATTTCTGACAATAAATAGGTAAGTGAAAAAATAACTTACGGTTTCGGCCCCTATTTCCGAGTGCAGGGTTAAAAGGAACCTAACTAACCTAACGGGAGGGTGCCCCAAGTCCCGATTATGGCGGCAGAGATACTTCCGTATGTTCAGTTGACAATAATTCGAGACATTACAATATCGCGAGAAAAAACACGTTATATTGTAATATAACGTATTTGACAATTTTACGGTGACATATACAGTCATGCGAACGAACCAGATTAATCAGTTTCTCTTCATCCATTTTTCCGTATTTTACGTGAAAGTAATATTACTATAGTAATCACTCACCACGCTCAGCAGGGCCGTAGCTAGGGTCGAATTTGAGGTAGGGCAGCATTAGTTACAGGTAGGGCGGAAGTAAAAAAATTATCATAATTGATCTGCCGTCGAAACACGGGCTCCTAAATCAATCACCATGTATATCACCATCATGTGAATAGTTATTCGTAGACAAATAATTACTGTGACAGTGCATGAGCATGGATCTAAGAACTATTAAATCCTCAATGATGAAGAACAAGTGAATAAGATGGTTGAACTTCCAGATTTGGATGTAGAGATCCACGTCTGAGTGAGAGTGAGGTAATAATTAATTATTGGGTGGGGTGATACGAGTAAATAGAAACGACCAAAAATATCATTAAGATCACATTGTTTTTGCGTACTTATTATAATAATTAACTAACATAATAATAAAAAACATTTAAAACAGCTGAATTCTACGATTCGCCATGTTATTAAAAATGCGAAGAACTTCGTTCAGATCAACTGATTTTGTTCTTTTTTTTTCAAAGGCCAGAAATACCATACCAGCCATTCTCTCGTGACCCATTGACAGCCTTTGAGGCCTATTGATTGCAGTTAAAGTTGAAAACGTAGATTCACACACTGCAGTGCTACATCCTATGGTCGCCACAGACGCAAAAAGTTCATATGTATCTTTGAACGCCTCTCGTTGCCTGTACAAAACTTGCAATGTATTTTCCATTATATCCTCGTTACGACTCAAGTAAGCTTTAACCACACTAGCCTCTTCTCTTGATGGAACTTTCAGACCTGAAAAATTAGTTAAAATTGTAAATTGAACATGACAATTTTTTTGAATTATTTTTTTTTTTTAAACTTACCCAAATTTTTCAGTGGAACCATTTTATCTACATCCAACTCATCAAGACTTGCAATCGAATTAATTAAATCATCGTTGTCCGAAAACCTTCTTTGTAATTCAGCAATTAAAATGTCCAACGTTTCGAAATACTCAGACTTAAATGGCTCGTCGTTCTCATCTATATTTTGTCTGGCGGAGGAACAGGGGGTGTACGTCAAATAGTCATCCATCCGATTTGGTTTTTTTACTTGCCTCTTCGAGGTCTGTGTCCTATTTTCAGATTCGCCGCAGTCATTGCTTGTTAAAGACTTAGCTTCTTCCAGAATTTGATTATACATTTGATTTGATCTTAATTTAATAATTTCATCTTTGACACACTTTATGATTGTTATGGCATCTTTTAATCCTGCGCTTCGGGCTTGCAAAGCTGCGTCTGCAGGTTGTAGCGTGGATAAGATTTTTTTGGCCACAACCATGGCTATTCGGAATTCCAGATCAAGCATGACTTTTTTAATACCTATACTCTTGGCGACGTCATCACCGTTGAATCTGCCATTTTTAATTTCTTTCAAAGTCTGCAAAATCGATGAATAATTATCGTATACAACTTTTGTAACTGCTAAATGTCCAGACCAGCGTTGTTCGAGGAGTCGGCCAATCCTTTTTCCATCATATAAGGCAGCTATTTTGCCATGATGAAAGAATTCATGTAACATGATGCATTGGTCAAAAAATAAACGAATAAAAGTCATTTCTGAGATAGTCCTGATGACTATTAAGTGCAAGCGATGGTTATAGCAGTGGACGTAAGGAATTTTTCGGCCCAATTTATTTTCTATTCTAGTCGCAACTCCTGAAACTTTCCCACTCATTACACTTGCGCCATCATAGCATTGGCTAAGCATACAAGAGGGGTCAATGTTATTTTCCGTGAGAGTATTTAACGTTAATTCCGTGAAAGTGGCTGCATCAAGATTTTCAGTAGTCTTAACCATCAGCAACGACTCATTGACGACACCATCCTTGACGTAGCGTATTGCTAATGCAATATTTTCGCGGTTATTTTTATCTCTCGTCCCATCTTCCATTAGAGTAAACCATTTCACGTCAGATTCATTAATATCTTTGACAATGGAACTTCGTACCGCTTGAACCATTGCTTGAATTATTTGATTTTGAATTTCGGGTGAACGATATGTTGCGTTTTGTGGTATATGAGTGAGAACCTCGTTCAAATTTGGATCTTTCATACATGTGTATTCAAATAAATTCTGAAATAATCCTTGTTCTTTTTCTTCTTCCAAAATATAATTTCCACGCAAAGCTAATTCGTTGACAATTAGAAATTGTATTACTTCCATGACAGACTTTACATAATACCTATATTTTTCTAATACTTTTTGATTTATTAACGTTTCAACACTGCTAGATGCAGATATTCTTTGTAATTTCTCCTGCCACATCGACATAGCTTGAATATGAGAAATTGATTTTTCATGTTTTGGAAAACCAGTTTTAGAATCAGTGGCATTTTTCCAGTTTCTAAATCCTGTGGAAGTGTACGAAGTCTGTTTGCTTCCATGAGGTAAAAATTGCTGGCATGGATAGCAAAAAGCAGCATCTTTCTCGACAGAATACTGCAACCATTTATAACGCTTGAACCAATCGGAAACAAAGGCCCTGTTGTGTTGTTTTGGATATGTGTCTAAAACAACTTGTTCTATTGGTTCTCCGATTTGTGCAATATCAGACGGAATACCATAGCTAACGTTACCTGTTGCTACGGAACTAGGAGTAGCGATTGTATTTGGTGCTTCCACCTGTTTTGAACAGTTAGGTTTTTCGTGGTCAATTTGCTCCTCAAGTCTTCGTTTTTTTCCAAAGAAAGCCCGTATATCCATCGCGAAATAAATGAATCTTCAATTTATAGCAATACAAATAACAATTGTATCGATTTTTGTCTAAAGCACTCTTCACCGTACACTTCACTTAACCAAACTACAAACAATCATAATCAATCTTTAGGTCAGGTTTAAAAGGGGATTCCCCGTACCATAGATTGCAATATAGCCCATATTGCAGTCTATGGTACGGGGATTCCCTCTGCATCACACAGATATTGGCGCCCAGTACACGCTCAATCTGGATCACGATCCAGATCTTGCCTTCTCGCTCTTAGATAAGACGGTGTCCCTTTCAGACTCCTACGTGAAAGGGACATAATTCAGTTGAATCTTCAACTGTTGACAATTGTAAACAATTGGAAAGGTGGCTAAAATGTCATGGGCGTCCGCAAAAAGGGAAAAAAAATTAGCTGATTGAGAGGTTAGTCATCGAAAGTTTAATCTAAAAACTTATAAAAAAAAATAACTTTTTCACTTTTATTCTAATTAATAATGTCAATTCATTTATTCTTCTGTAATTGAAAATATATTTTAGTTAACTTAAGTATTACTATGGAAGTAATTAATAAATTAAGTCATTAATATTTTGAGGCTACAAATGACATTAATAATTAGACAAATGTAAATATATTTAGTAGCTTTTATCATAAATAAAACGTTTAATACGAGATAATATAATTATAAAAAAATTATGCAATTATGAATAATCGAGTAAAAATATTTCTATAGATTTACTTATATAAAAAATATATAGAATCACTTATATAGAAATATATAGAGTTTTATATAAGATGAAAATTGTTAAATCAGTATGTATTAGTTTTGAATGATTTGTATTGTGTATCACTATAACATAGGTACTGACAAAATTATTATAATGGATTATAAAAAAACGGTTATTTTGACTTACTACTTTATTTCTTTTTCTATGTTTTTACAATTAATCGACTTGAATTAATATTTTCGCGTGTAGCGGGCACTTTAGCATGGTTGTTTACAAAAAACAGTACGAAAAAAATGGCGGATGCTAACGTATGCGCACAAAAAAAATTGTGATGAAAAGGCCTATAAACCCTTAGAATAATAACTATAGCCCTATTCTAATTCTTTGTATAAACCCATCGCTTCATGAGATGGCGCTTCGAATGCCATCTATACACAGAACAAAGAATGTAACACTTTTTTTTGCATTCACTGATAAAACACCTGAAATTCAATAAAATATAAACAATATCCATTTGAGGTTGTTTTTGTTTTGACGTTTTGTTTTTATTCAGCAAAATGTCATCATGACATTTGTCATTGGTGCGTTCCGTTTCATCGGCTTTAGTTTGAACCAATACAAGAGTCTTACCATCACATTATAAATTTTGTTGCAAACTTAGATACCTATCGCTACATTTTTTTTCTCAAACTATGAACAAACAATTTAATTATAATAATTTATCTTAGTTTTAGATATTTTTAAGGTAGGGCATTGTGGTTTCAAGGTAGGGCATTGCCCCACAATGCCCCCCCCTAGCTACGGCCATGACGCTCAGTCAGTGTGAGAGACAAAAAATCGCGCGCGCCAGTGTGTTTTCTCCCTCCCTTGCCCCCGCGCACCGACCGGACTGCGCCCCACCGAAATGCTGCACAAATCGACCCCAAAGTGACCCATACGTCTCGCGGGACGCAATGGCGCGCCGCGGCATCCCGTAGAATGAAACAGCAAGACACGTCATGCCGCCGCATCCTGCGGCGTGTCGCGTCATGCCGCAGCATCCTGCGGCACGTCGCGGCATCATGGTATCAAAATAAAGTAACATAATTTCTAAACTCATTGAAATAAGATTCAAAATAACTTAATCAGTATTAAAATCCTTTGCCATGACACACCGTGCCGTGCCGGCAGTGGGCGCCAGCCCTAAGACGACCCAATTACCTACTCAGTAGTTTTGATTACTTTTCATTTTCTTTGTTGTCACATCAAAGTTACATTTAAACTCGTCACGCAACACGTTAGGTAGGTATTTTGCCAGGAAAAGCATTTATCAGGTTATGTTACGAGAATTCTGTAAGTAATTAGATACGAGTAGATGCGTCGACGGGCGGACAGCGATTACGTCACTCGTGCAGTCGGGCTCGCCATGATTTTGGGGACATCGTCGGATATTTTTTTTAATTTTAAAGAAAATCCCTTATCCTGTTTTTTAACTCGGTCCTATATTTTTTATGTATGTCAACTACCCATGGTTTGAGTGACAACGGTGTTCTCACTAACACCTTGTATAGTTGAGATAAGTTTTGTTACTTACTGGACATCTTACTATTATTCATCAGGGAAACCTGCTATCATGGGATGTTTTTGGGGGTATACCGCCGTTTACCCGAATTTTATTTGCCCTAATATAATTTGCCATAATAGTGTAACGGTTGTTAATATCAAGAGAAATTGGATGCAATTGGGACTTTAGGGCACCCCGACTCGCATAGGTTAGGTTAGAAGGGGATGGCGGGGTCGTGTGAGCGAGCGAAGCGAGCGAATAGACCCCGCCATCACCTTCGTGGTTATTTTTTTATAAACCACACAGAAGTAGGAGCCCCGCGAGGCGGGGCTCCGTCGACCTAGCCCGCCATCAACCATGCACAGAAAAAAAAACCATGCACAGAATAAACAAGTTCTTGTTATGCCATTTAAATATTATGCCATTTCAATATTATGTCTAATAATTATTATGGCACATAAAAATAAGGCAAATAATACTTATGGCATTCGTATCTTATGGTATCTAAAATTCGGGTAATTAAAAGTATGTCATATGTCTTTTAGGGCAAATGAAACATTCGGGCAAATGAAATTCGGGTAATTGAAATTCGGGAAAATTATGATATAATCTATATAATCTTCGGGCAAACAATAGACAACCAAAAAAAAACGCGTTCCCTATTTATTGAACACTCTGCCTGCTGACATCAGATAAGAAGATAATAAATTAAAATGCGGACTAAAAAAAATATTTATTTGATAATATGTAAGTGTACACATTTCACATTCTTAATAAGGTATAAATTATTAATGAAATGTGTTTATGTTATAGATGTACCTACTTGATTTAAAGTTTATTGTAAGAGACTCAGTGACCTCACAGTTAAACTGCGTAAGCAGTTTTGTGGGGCACTAGTTTTAAGACTTTTTATGTACTTAAATAGATCATTCATTCCTTCATACTAAATATTAACAAGATTATAATTGTAATAAACTAATTAGCGTCTCAATGCAGCAACTTGTGCTTACATATAAGGAAGAGTGTTGTGACTTATTTTTAAGTTAAATTAATTTGACTGTGGACCTTATTAAAAAGACTGAAACTGAAACTAGAGACCAATTCAAAAATAACCTTTGGTTCGAACTGAGGTATGGCAGGGTAACAGCTTCTAGAGCGTATGAAGTGAGTCGGTGTCAGACCAATAATGGGACTCTGATTTCTATTATTATGGGGGAGAAGATACCAGACCCACCAGCAATTAAACGGGGTAGATATTTAGAAAATGAAGTTAAAGGAATAGTTAACAAGAAACTAGGGAAAACATCAAGAATACTGGACTGTTCATATCCGAAATGAATATATCCGAATGGTTGTCTATTGTTTGCCCGATGATTATATGCCATAATCATCGGGCAAATTTTCCCGAATTTCATTTGCCCGAATGTTGCATTTGCCCAAAAAGACATATGACATACTTTTAATTGCCCGAATTTTAGATACCATAAGATACGAATGCCATAATTATTGTTTGCCTTATTTTAATGTGCCATAATAATTATTAGACATAATATTTAAATGGCATAACAAGTATTAGACAAATATTTAATACCCGTAATAATCATTACACATGATGACATTATATTATTTAATCGCCACAATAAATTGTTTTCGAATCTTTTTCCAAGCGACGCATTTACTCGTGATGTTTCTACAGGCGCTTTAGAATGTACTTTAGTTATAAATACATTAGTGGGTACACGGAACATTTTGTAAGCGATATTTTATTGACAATACCGTAACTGCGTCTAAAGTAGTTCGCTGTTGTATTTGTGTTTTAAAATGGATTTAACTAATGTTCGCCAGTTATTTCAAAAGGAAAAGGTGGTGTGAAACTCAATGTAAACGGTTATACGTACGATCAGAACACAAAAAGTGAAGTTGAAGTGTTACTGGGTCTGTGAATTACGCAGAAAATTAAATTGCAATGCGCGAGCAATAACGTCGTTTTCCGAAAATACAGAAAAACATACAATTGTGAAGAATGACGATGATCATAATCATGAACCCAACGCCAATAGATTAAATGTCGCAGGTTTGTCGAATAAATTAAAAAGCATTGCGGCAAAAGATATAAGTCTAAAACCATGCCAAATTGTTTCAACTGCTATAGCTGAATTTCACAATCAGCCATTACAAATGCCATCAACAAGTGCCATGAAACAGACAATATACCGAGAAACAAAGAAGCATAATTATAGATGTATTTAATGAGCCAACAGATATATATTTCACGATCAACCATGACAAACTAAAATTACATGACGAAAGTATTATTATAAATGATAAATTATTTCAGGAAAACAAGCGTATCATAATTTATTCTTCACGGAAAATGATGGAGTTCTTGTGTCGATCTACACTGTGGATTCTAGATGGTACATTTAAAATCGTACCTACACAAATCTGCAGTTGTATACTATTCACGGCAACGTTATGGCCAATAGGAAAAGCACAGTACCGCTTCTGTTTGCACTATGTACAAACAAAGATAATAACACTTATAATAAACTATTTCAGTTCATCATAAAATACAGTAATGAGAATAATATGATGTTAAATGTTCAGAATTGTATCATGGATTTTGAGCTAGGCGCAATACAGTGTATGAAACTGAATTTTCATGAAATAAACCTGAATGGCTGTCACTGACATTTAACTCAAATTATTTACAGGCAAATTCAAACCAATGGGAAAACAGTAATATATGGGAAGAATTATCGTTTTTCTTTGGAAATGAAGTCCTTGCTGGCATTGTCATTTTTAAGCCCAAGAGAAATTCCTGAATATTTTAAAGAGTGGGTGGAAACTATATTGCCAGAAAGTGTGCAAATTGCAAGATGGTTTGATGAAAATTACATTACTGGTACTAATAATAAACCTCCGCTTTTCCATCCTTCTTTCGGGAGTATTTATGAAATCCATAATGCTGGAAAACTTTGCTGAAGCTTGGCACAATCGAATAAACAGATTAATGGGGTAATTCCATTCTGGTTTTTACTTTTTCAGTAAAGAAGTAATGAAAGAGTATCTTAAAGTAATGATAGATATTGAAATGATTTTAAATGGTGAACCAGAAAAAAGAAAAAGAAACAAACAATCAGTCGGACAATCAAAATTAATGAGATACTATCTAAGAAAGAAGAATATACAAAAGAAGATTTTTTGCGTGCTTTAGCATCAAATTTGTAATTGCATTAAAAAAGAAATTGTACTACCTAATTATAATTATATAGTTTAATTAATAAACTTGTTTTAAATTCTAATACTTACCTACTTATTAGCTTTCTGGCTGTCGATGTCGATGGGTGCGCAATGTTTGGTATAATAAGACTAAACTTATTCATTCTGTGCATGGTTTTTTTTCTGTGCATGGTTGACGGTGGGCTAGGTCGACGGAGCCTCGCTTCGCGGGGCTCCTACTTCTGTGTGGTTTATAAAAAAATAACCACGAAGGGGATGGCGGGGTCGTGTGAGCGAGCGAAGCGAGCGAAACCTAACCTGTCCGAGTCGGGGTGCCTAAAGTCCCAATTGCATCCAATTTCTCTTGATATAAACAACCGTTACACACCCGATGTCGATGGCAAATTATGTTATGGCATATCATAATTATAGCATGTGATAATTAGGGCTTACAATGATTATGACAAATGATGTTATGGTAAGTGACTTTATGGGACACAATGATTCTGGCACGTGACTAATATGGCAAATGAGAGTAGGGCAAATGAGTATTATGTCGTATCATATTATGGCTGTTGACTATTATGGCAAATGATATTAGGGCAAATAAAATTCGGGTAAACGGCGGTATAAGTACCCGTTACACTGCACAAAGTCTATCTTGCTAAGTTCGTTATAAAAGTCTTTTGACATCAGATTCACATCACAGCCCGAATCAATTAACGCACTAGCCATTTTACCGCGCACAAACACTGGTTTTAGTAGTTTTATACTACGTACAATGCTTGCAACCGGTACATTTTTGACAGATTTCTTGTTTTCTTTGTTTACATTCGAAGTGTCAAATCCAACAACATGGGCGTCGTCTCTATAGCCAATCGCCGTCCTCCGTGGTATCGTATTGCCAACATCATAACACGAATCATTTGTCCTTGTCGCCGTGTAAACTTCGCCTTGAACATCGTCTTGAACATCGTCGCTCGCGCAGCTGGTGGCGCCCTCTTGCAACATGTTGAAGAATGTTTTCTTCGACATCTGATTGGTTGATTCTCGTTGTTCAGTGCCAACCTTCGGAAATTGTTCGTGCTCTTGTTCTCCGAAACCGAACGCGCCCGAAGCCGAACTGGCCATCTTTTTCTTTGGACAATTAGGAGAAATATGACCAAATTCATTGCAATGGAAGCACTTTTTTCCTTGCGACCGGTGAGGAAAATTTTCTTACGAATGATTATTTTCTCTACAGTTGAAACATCGCATCATTTCAGCCGCGTTTCTTCTATTATTAACACTCTGTGTGCCACTTGGCGGCTTACTACGTCGAATATCATTAACTGAATTTTTCTTGAACGTCGCGTAAAACTTTAGTTGTTCTTTCAGGTCCGCTTACGTTGTGATACCATATAACATTGTCTTGTTTATTTCATCATCTATGATGCCGGCCACTATACAGGGTGTAAACCACCTCATCACAAAGCCGTTAAACAAGCATTTTGTACATCAAACTAAGTAACTTTACGCAAGAAATATTGCTGGGAAACAACTTTTTTTTTGAGGTTATAAATCATGTTTTGCGGTAGAACTCAATGTAACGCACTTAAAACATTGTGCTGATTGATGGATTGAATAGAACGGGGGTCGTGGAGGTGTTAAAAGTTAAAATCTTACAAAAAATACTTGTACTTAAAAAAAAACTTGTCAAGAAGTTGGAACTTTGACCCCCCATATCTCCGTAACTAGAAGGTTCCCAGGTATGGTGTAGAACAAAAAAATGATCGCAATGATGGGGAGAACAAGTGCTTTTCAGCTTCGTGAAGAGGTGTTTTACACCCATTATATTTGATAGCGACATAGTCAGGCATTTTTCCGCGTTTGCCTAATTCCTTCATAATCAACATGTACACTGAAAAAAATGTTAGGTTGGATTTAACAGATTTTGCGTAAAAGTAACCAAAGTTTGCGGTTGATTTCGGTCCTATCACGAATTTTGGTTGATTTTACCAAACACTAAGTTGGTGTTGTACCAAATTTATTTGGTAGATTACACCTATATTTTGTACATTTTTACCGAAGTAATTTAGTAACATTTCTCACCAAAGTACTTTAGTATAATTTTTACCAAAGTAATTTAGTAAAATTTCTCACTTTAGTACTTTAGTATAATTTTTACCAGATTACTTTAGTAACATTTTTCACCAAAGTACTTTAGTAACATTTTTTACCAAAGTAATTTAGTAACATTTCTCACCAAAGTACTTTAGTAACATTTTTTACCAAAGTAATTTAGTAACATTTCTCACCAAAGTACTTTAGTAAAATTTTTACCAAAATACTTTAGTAACATGTTTCACCAAAGTACTTTAGTAACATTTTTTACCATAGTACTTTAATAACGTTTCTCACTAAAGAACTTTAGTAGATTTTCAACCAAAGTACTTTTGTAACCTTTTCATCAAAGTACTTTAGTAAAAAAGTACAATGTGGTTTGCTGCAATCTACCAAAGAGATATTGTATATTTTACCCAACATACTTGGTTTTTTTTACCAAATACATTTTGTATGTTCTACTGTTACCTTTTTGATACTGTTAAAACCTTTTTAGTCTAATAAGCACACCCTGGCCATTACTTTTTTGACAAACTATATGTCTGTCACTTCACTTCTCTTGTTATACGTAATTTTAAATACACGTTTTTTATTTCCTAATAAAATAGTTTTTTCCTTTACTAGCCTACTGTATTGGCTCTGTATGAACAAGTGGTTATGGTCCCTCCAACGTCCACCACGAAGCAGCAGTCAGCAGCGGATACCAGTACAGCGGTAACAAATTCTTCAAATATGACAAATGCAATAAGCATTAGTAAGCTAAATGGTCATAACTTCAACACATGGGCATTTAGTTTGGAGTGCTATCTGACGGACGTCGACTTATGGGACGTTGTAATACAAGCGGTCGATCCCACCGATCCCATCGCCACGCGCAGAGACGCGAAGGCACGAGCTAAGATTTGCCTCACGTGTGACGAGTCGGTCTATCCAGTCATAAGGTCAGCAAAAACCGCATTCGAAACCTTCAATTGTTTGAAGAAGGCCTACGCCGATAGCGGACTGACAAGGAGATTAGCACTAATGAAGAGTCTGTTAGGAAACGCATACACAGGAAACATACAAGAGTATGTGAACAAGGCGTTATCGACGCAGCAAGAGCTGCAGGGAATAGGAGCAGCAGTGGACGATGAGTTTCTTGGCATCATCATGCTCGCTGGACTTCCAGAAAGATTTCATCCATTCGTCATGACTCTCGAACATTCGAACACGAAGGTATCATCGGAAAATGTGGTGACAGCACTTCTAAAAGAGGACGTGCGCACCGCAACAGCTACTACCACCAGAGGAACTGTCAGTGCAGCGCTACAAACGAAGGACGAGAAGAAGTTCTGTATCTATTGTAAAAAACTAGGTCACGTAGTATCGCAATGTAGGAAGCTCAGACAAAAGAAAAACAAAAATGTTTCGGCTAACACTTCTACACATTATACATCCGAATTCACACTTTCATCCTGTTTTTCTAACATTCCTCCCACAAGTTCTCTAGATTGGTATATTGACTCTGGCGCAACTTCCCATATGAGTAACAGGAAAGATTGGTATGCAACCATGTCATCCCACGTCACCCCTATTACAGTTGCTAACAAGGAGCAATTACTAAGCCATGGTAAAGGTACTGTAAATATTCATATTTCCGATAGTGTAAATAAAATAAGTGATGTTCTTTATATCCCTGGTCTCGCTACAAATCTTTTATCTGTAAGCAATTTAGTTAAAAAAGGCTTCGATGTTTTGTTTACATCGAAAGGCGCAAGCATCATCCAAAGCGGCGGATGTCAAGTGACAGGATCTGTCATTGCTACAGGTTCAAACCATAAAGGAATATACAGGTTGGATCTGAGTAGCTCACAAGCGTTGTATTCTTCGACCAAAGAGTCTGCAATGCTGTGGCATAGGCGTCTTGGTCATCTAAATGCAAAAAGTATGAATATACTTAAAATTAAATCTATCGGTTTAGATTACAACGGTAACTACACCGAAAAGTGTGTTCCATGCCTACAAGGTAAATTATCTAAAAAACCGTTTAAAAACTCTAAAAGTAAATCAAGCAAAGTCCTACAGTTAATCCATTCGGACTTATGCGGACCTATGAGTACGCACTCGTGGGGTGGAGCTTTGTACTTACTGACTTTTACAGACGACTTTAGTCGCAAAACTTTTGGATATCTTTTGAAAACAAAAGCCGAAGTTTTTGCAAAGTTTGTAGAGTTTAAACATTTAGTAGAAAATCAAACCGGTGAAAGAATAAAAGTCCTACGTTCGGACAATGGTCGTGAATACGTAAATAACGATATGTGTACTTTTCTTAAGGAAAATGGCATCGTGCATCAGACCACGGTCCCGTACACCCCTCAACAGAATGGAGTTTCCGAACGAGTAAACCGGACAATAATCGAAAAAGCTCGATCAATGCTCCAAGACTCAAAACTACCCTTGGCGTATTGGGGAGAAGCGGTAAATACGGCTATCTATCTGAAGAACCGTTCACCAACGCAAGCCTTGAACAACAAAATACCAGAAGAACTTTGGAAGGGAAACAAAATCAACGTATCTCATTTAAGAGTTTTTGGTTGCGAAGCTCACGTTCTTGTGCCTAAAGAAAAACGTACGAAACTAGATTCTAAGACACAAAAGTGTATTTTCGTTGGCTATGCTACAGAAAGCAAAGGATACCGTCTCATAAATCCCGAAAATCCTGGAGTGATCATAGTCGCTAGAGATGTTGTCTTCATAGAGGACAAGACGCCGATAGAGTCCCAAAATTCTTCTTCCAGCGAGACGCTACCCTCGCCACAATCGCAAGTAATCCTTGTACCCATTCAAGATGAGGAACAACTAGTTCCGCAAACGCAGCATCATTCACAGCCAGAGACACTACCTCAGGTGTCATCTTTTGATCACCCGACAGCCCTACATGATCCTGTAACCCCTGAAGTATTACCAGGCGCTCCCGACGCTGAACCCAGTGAAGAGCCAACCATCGAAATGAGATATCCGATTCGGGAACGACATCCTCCCAAACGATATAGTCAGTGTGGCCTCTTCATGACTTCAGACATGGAACCGGAGACTTATCAAGAAATTACAGATCATCCCCAAAAAGAAAAATGGCTAGAAGCTATGAAGGCTGAATATGATTCATTGATGAAGCATGGAACGTGGATCCTAGTTGACCGACCCTCCGATAGAAAAACTACAAAGAGCAAATGGGTATTCAAAATTAAAAAGGACACAAGTGGACAGATCACTAAATATAAAGCCAGGCTAGTAGCAAAAGGGTTCACCCAAGTAGCAAGTGTGGACTACGGCGAAACTTTTTCTCCTGTCGCTAGACTGTCTTCAGTACGGCTATTAATAGCAGTTGCTGTCCAAAACAACTTGCAAGTAGAACACCTTGATGTGGAGACTGCCTTTTTAAATGGAGACTTGGAAGAGGAGATTTATATGGAACAACCCGAAGGTTTTTCAACAGATCCAAAGGGCAAAGTATGTCTTCTCAAGAAGTCCCTTTATGGCCTTAAGCAAGCTCCACGCCAGTGGAACAAAAAGGTGTGTGAAGCAATGAAAACATTGTCCCTAACTCAAGCCACGACAGAACACTGCCTCTACTACAAAAGAGAAGGTAATGACTTCCTCGTTGTCGCAGTTTTTGTTGATGACTTCTTTATACTTGGCAATAATGCTAAAATGAAAGATAATTTCAAGAATCACCTGAAGAAAATATTCACTGTCAAAGATCTCGGTCCCCTTAAGGACTGTCTTGGAATGAGAGTTATACAAAAGGAAGGTTGCATAACTCTAGATCAGACCAAATATATTCAAAAGCTATTACACAAGTTTGGCATGAATGACGCTATTCCCGTGACTACGCCATTGGAACCCAGCCTAAAACTTTCGTTACCTGACAAAGAAGAGGAAAATATTGAAGTCCCCTATCAAGAGCTTATCGGCTCATTAATGTACGTTTCCATATGTACACGACCAGACATTGCACATGCAGTCTCGTACTTGTCTCAATTCAACGTACATTACGGGGAAGTGCACTGGAGAGCCGCTAAGAGAGTTCTTCGGTACCTTAAGGAGACTGTACACCTCAAACTTTTATACAAACCAGGTCAGTCCTACCCAACAGGATGGTATACCGCCGTTTACCCGAATTTTATTTGCCCTAATATCATTTGCCATAATAGTCAACAGCCATAATATCATACGACATAATACTCATTTGCCCTACTCTCATTTGCCATATTAGTCACGTGCCAGAATCATTGTTTCCCATAAAGTCACTTACCATAACATCATTTGTCATAATCATTGTAAGCCCTAATTATCACATGCCCTAATTATCACATGCCATAATTATGATATGCCATAACATAATTTGCCATCGACATCGGGTGTGTAACGGTTGTTTATATCAAAAGAAATTGAATGCAATTGGGACTTTAGGGCACCCCGACTCGGACAGGTTAGGTTAGAAGGGGATGGCGGGGTCGTGTGAGCGAGCGAAGCGAGCGAATAGACCCCGCCATCCCCTTCGTGGTTATTTTTTTATAAACCACACAGAAGTAGGAGCCCCGCGAAGCGGGGCTCCGTCGACCTAGCCCACCATCAACCATGCACAGAAAAAAAACCATGCACAGAATAAATAAGTTTGTCTAATACTTGTTATGCCATTTAAATATTATGTCTAATAATTATTATGGCACATAAAAATAAGGCAAACAATACTTATGGCATTCGTATTTTATGGTATCTAAAATTCGGGCAATTAAAAGTATGTCATATGTCTTTTAGGGCAAATGAAACATTCGGGCAAATGAAATTCGGGTAAATGAAATTCGGGAAAATGATGATTATGGCATATAATCTTCGGGCAAACAATAGACAACCCAACAGGATATGCCGATGCGGACTATGGGAATAACATAATAGATAGGCGATCCTTTACAGGATTCATATTCTTTATGAGTGGAGCTCCCATCTCATGGGAAGCGCGCAAGCAGCGCACAGTCGCTCTTTCCACGACAGAAGCTGAATATATGGCTCTTGGGGAAGCTTGCAAGGAGGCAATATACCTAAAATCGCTCATTTCAGAAATATTCGCCATCATTCATCCTATCGTCATTCACTCAGACAATCAAAGCTCGATTAAACTGGCTCACAACAACACATATCACGCACGCACTAAACACATAGACATCAAACACCATTTCATTCGAGACTCACTTGCACATCACAACCTAACCCTGAAATATATACCAAGTAATGATAACATTGCCGATATTCTCACAAAACCATTACCAAGGATTAAACATGCTAGATGTGCAAATCTCTTAGGTTTAGTTTAGTGTAGGTTTTGCACAATGTTTTTATTTTTTTTTGTTGGTATGTATATAGTTGTGTTATAGTGAGTGATAGGTAGGTGTGTACAGGTGTTCTTTTTTCTTGTGAATGTATACAGTATGTTTTTTTTTGTTTTGTGTGTTAGTGTTAAGTGCACAGTTAACTTTGATATGATGTTTTTATATGTTGTTGTAAATTTTATTCCTTATACAGGGTGTCCATATTACGGGGAGGTGTTAAAACCTTTTTAGTCTAATAAGCACACCCTGGCAATTACTTTTTTGACAAACTATATGTCTGTCACTTCACTTCTCTTGTTATACGTAATTTTAAATACACGTTTTTTATTTCCTAATAAAATAGTTTTTTCTTTTACTAGCCTACTGTATTGGCTCTGTATGAACAAGTGATACAAATTACCGAAGGTAGTTTAATAGAAAATGCAAAGGTATTTGGTAAAATCTACAACAAAAATTTGGTAGATAGCACTTAATAAATGGTAGAATGTATTAAATCAGTTTGATAAGGAAACTAAACTTAACTCGTAAGTATAATCATTTTATTTGGTAAACTCTAACAATCAGAATTTAGCAGTATTTACTAATCACGTTTGGTGTATTTTATCAGCGTTAGTTTGGTAATATTTATCAGATTTAATTTTAGTTACTACCAAAGGTTGTTTGGTAATATCTACCAGATGTGTAATGTAGTTCTTATCAAGGTTAACTTAGTATATTCTATCAGATATGTTTCGTGCTTTTTATTAGAGATCATATTGTATTGTCTACCAGACGTGTATCGTAGATTTTATCAAGTCAATTAAGTATACAACATTTGTTTGGTAATATCTAACAGATTTATGCTGTAGTTATTACCAAACTTTAACTGGTAATATATACCAATATTTTATCAGTGCTTTTCTGATTGTACCGGTCTTAGTTTTGTAAAACATACCAAATAAATAGTGTAAATTTTAATGGTGTTATTTTGGTTAATTTATCAAACTAACACCAGTAAAATATACACCAGTTTTTGGTATATATTACCAAACATTGATTTCCAGAATATTAATAGGGTGTGGTATCATTGAAAATTAGAAACTTAGTAGCTAATCTACTAAGTTTCTAATTTTCAATGATACCACACTCAATTATGGCACACGCTAAAAATATTGTAGAAGAAAAAACCTTACAAGAAATACTGGGTCTGAAAAAAAAGGTTTTATGACCGTTTGACAAATACTTCAAAAATATACAGGATTATTGATAATTCAACATATTCCTTTCTATTACAGTAAAGTTCATTATTTGCAGTTAAAAAGGTCATGAGCCTCTAGCCGAAAATCAGCAGTTTCTAGAATACGTCAAATTACCAGAAACTTTATTTAATATGGGCCTAAAAAAGGTGGTTTAAAGAAAAATAAACAGATTTTTGGTACATATCATAAAATTTATTTTACCAATCTTAAATACAATTAAATAATCACTAGGTCACTCATCTTAAAATTATATCCGTATAGGATTCAAAACCTTTCCTATTCTATAGGACACAAGGCTGCCAGGTTTTGGCCAGGATGCTGATGAGCTTTACCCAGGCACCAGGGTGCCCGCATTCGACATTTGTATTAAGGCGAGTACAGCCGCGAAACTAGCGCGACTTCGAAAATGTTCTTATATCTCTTAAATTAGATCAATTTTCATTAATTTCCGCCTGTTAGATACCAGGGAACACCTATAATATGTAGGTATTTAATGTTAATCACTGTATACAATTTGTCGTTATGTAGTTGTCCCAAAAAACTTGCACAACAAAAAGCGGCCGTTTAAGTTTTCTGCAAGTTTTTTGGGACAACTACAGAACGACAAATTGTTTACAGTAACCTAATACAGATTATAGGTGTTTCCCAAGTATCTAAAAGGCGGAAATTATTTAGATTTAGGAGATTAAGAACATTTTGAGCTAGTTTCGCGGCTATACTCGCCTTAAAACGTTATCAACGTAATGTCGCCACCAAAAGTTCACTTTATCCGTCAACGCCACGCCATCCAATAGGAGTGTTCCAGCTCGGAAATGCACACTTGATATTGGTTGGCGTTAAGAGCTGAAGTGAACATCAATCGGCACACATGTAGAATGAGGGCCATAGTAAAGGCATAAGTTAAATCAAAATTCGAAAATAACTAAACTGGGTTTAAGTAATACAATTATCGCTAGATCACTTATTTTTAAAGTATGTCAGTTTATGGATAAAAACTTTATTTTTATTTTAAATTAATTTTTCATTTAATTTTAGTAGTAACTAAATCGACAATAAGATTCACCTGTGGCAATAACATGAACATTAGTGGGAGAAATAATTACATTTTCTGGTTTCAAAAGCTCCATGGAATCGTTTTCTCCTTCAATTGAATAAGCTTGAAAATGATCATTAAAACCAGAGCATTTTAATGATTTACATAGAAAATATAAACTCATAAAGTATTTAGAACGAAAAATTCTTTCTAATTTGAAAAAATATATATCATTTTCATTAGTAGTAACTAATATCATTCCTGGGTTATTTATACTTTGTGCCCTTAAAACGTATCCATTGAAAATCACAAGATAAATCAACATCTTGATTAGAAGTATTGTTAATGTGAGAAATATCCACATGCGACTCCCGTACAGTAACTTTTCCTAATTCCACTCGAGGCTCTAATCCCTTTTTTACAAAAAGTCTGTTTGCAAACGCTAACTGTTCTTTCATTAGCAACGTTAGACATATGTTTTTTCTAGAAGTTATGATATGAGCTGTGTTTTTCAATGTTTTGTGTTTAGCTTCAAATCTTATGCACCATAATTGCTTTAAGGGGCCCACCTGCTCAAAAATATGCGGGTAATGTAACATCAAATGTTGTTTTGGTTTTAATGTATCATTAAAAAGGTTAATGTAATTTTCGTGATGTTCAGTAATTAAAGATTCTAACAAGTTAACAGTCGGAGCATCTACAACGCTACATAATAAAATCTGAATTATTTTTAGTAAGATTATTAAAAATTGCCATACGGGATCGTCACTAGGAACTAAATCTCCAACTAATAGAGGGAACAAATGCACAAACATCAACATTTCCGAAGCTGACATTTTAAACTTACTGCGAACTAAATGTTCTTGATTGATGCAAACAGACTTATTGTTAAGCTCTGTAACTGAATAGTCAAATAATTTTAAGCGATTATTTAAAGTGGCCAGGTCAAAACAGTGTAATATTTGAGTATAATACAAAATAATATGAGCTAAGTCGTAATGACACACTCCTTCGAAAATATCGTGCATAATATCAACACAACAGTTATCCACTACGTGAAAGCTAGGAATATCATTAAAACAACAATATTCACTTATTCCTGTTTCTGTAACATTATTTTGCTCAAAGTCATTAGCATAACTATCCTGACCTCTTAATAGTGCATTATCTGCTTTGGTTTGTTATTTCATAATAGATTTGTGACTTTTACATATTCTACAGTAGTAATTGCTGCTAAAAGATTTAGAAAATCCGAGTATTGTGTTTAGTCCTAGATTGTCCCCTAATATCATTCCAAGTATAAAATAGATTTTCACTTTACCATTTGCAGTATCTATATCTATACCTTCTTCCTCTAAATATTTTAATTCTTTAATCAGTTCGTTGAATGCGGAGTGATTACCGTATATCATAACAGAGGAGTTGTACAACATTGCAAACAAACACATTATCCAGCAGTGAAAGATATTCCTGTGGCATAGTAGGAAATTGATAATATACAGCTGATATTGAATGTACACCGGCGTGGCTACCCAAGGGATTATTACATTCGAAATCATCGAAATATATAAAAAAAGGACAACAGAGTTTACCTTCTTGCCTTGCAATTTTTTTTTGCCAAATTAAACTGTGAGCAAAATTTGGAAAATCAACTTCGTTAGGTTTTAATGTATTTGAAACTAATTTATAAAAATTGGGTAACTCAAAAAATTTCTTGAATACTGAGCGATGCGGTAATTTGGCGCCAGTACAGGATTTAGGCGCAAGCATTACTGAAGTGTTGACTGTATTGACAGCAACATTTTCATTAATAATGTACTTTTCAGGAGCAATGTAGCAATCAATGTCTGTAAAGTATTTTGTAATTTGATATTCTGTGCGTATATTATCAAAAGGATTTGAAATCAGTTTATGTATGTTATCTTTATCAATTTGACTGAACTCATTAAAAATAGGCATTACATGTTTAAAAATATTACCAAGAACTTGAATAATATTTTCTAATATTTTAAGAGCAGTTTTCCGGTTAACCCCACCGTCACTGAATAATGAAAGCGCTAACGTAACGGCAGATTTCTCTATCATACTATGGGCAGTATCCAAAGCGTTCTCACGACAAACATTGTTTAGAGGATGATATTCAGAGGATTCACAAGGATCTAACAAACTACACGTATCATGTACATTTTCACTTAAAGCGCAATCATTTGTAGGGAGATTTTGATTCAAATTGTTTGTTTCTTCAAATGTTGAGAAATTAAGTGGCGTCTAAAAGACCGTACATTTTGATATTCGCGATCACATTGATACTGTTTACAGCGATATGTTGCGTTTACACTTAAGTTATGGTCTTTTAAATGTTTACAAAAATCTTGGTAATCTTCAACTGAAGCGAGACATTTGAAACAAACAAACATTTTGATTAAATTTAGCAAATAAATCACTTATTCTAAGTCGGAGATAAAAGATGAGACTCCCGAAAGCTTTTTGTCTGATTTTGTGTCAATGTTATAAAAACATTTTTGCAGAAATAGCCAAATGTGAACGGCTTCTGTGGGATATTCTGCGTCCAGGCAGTGAAAAGTTTTGAAGCATACATCCAGCGCTTTCAAGAAGGAGTCTATTTTTTAAAGGATGTTATCATACGCAACATAAAACTCCTTTAGGGCATCGATGGTTGGTCCGACAGCAATAATGATGGGTTGGCACCGTAGACCCTTAGCAGTTTGGGCTTTTCGCCGATAGTCTAGCTGGGTGGGCACTTCGCTTTGGTTCTGGAAATTAGAATGAATTCTTTACTTTTAACCATATTTTTTATAATTCCTAGTCAGTGTTGACACTGAGCATTTTTTATTGCTTAGGTATTGCAATTAAGTATTTACTTAAAGGGGTTCGGAACGTAATTCACCCTTATGATTAGTCTGTGCGAAGCTCTCAAGCAAGAAGTGTACATATACAGGCTGTTCCAAGGCTATGCCACATGAAGGGAAAGTATCTTAACTATTGTAGATAAACAGTTTTACTGAAAGAAGACATCATTTTGATTTTAAAAACAATTTGAAACGAGTTCAAAGATTTTTGAATAATCGCCTACCTGAACCGGGAATCGAACCCGCCAAATTGTAAAAAAAATCAAAAGGCTCAATCGGAAGCTTACTTTTTTCCACGTAACATAGCATCTTAAATAAAAGGAAGATCATGAAATTTTACTTTTAATTTCAGGAAAATTAATACATACTTAGCCTTTTCTTTGACTGTGCTGTGTTCTAAATACTGAATTTATCATTTTAAGTATTACTAATAAGTAGGTACTTGAGAAATAAATGAACATGGGACACATTTTGAGGATATGCTAAATTAAATTAATTTTAAGCAAAATGTAGTATTTTAATTAAATGTAAAATTTGATGTTCTTCCATTTTATTTAAAATGCCATGTTACTTGGAAAAAAATAAAGCTTCCGATGGAGCCTTTTGATCGGGGAAGTAAAATTACGGGATTTTTTTTTACAATTTGGCGTGTTTGATTCCCGGTTCAGATAGGCGATTATTCAAAAATCTATGTATGCAGTTCAAATTGTTTTTAAAATCAAAACAATGTCTTAATTTAGTAAAAATGTCTATCTACAATACTTACTTTGTACGTTCCGCTTTTTTTCAATATCATCATTAGATTTAATTATATTCCTGTTTTATTGATATATAATAAATATTTATTAAACTAGATAACATACAAAGTTAAATTTTGGTCCGACTGACGGTATATCAAAAATGTGTCAAAATTGGTTAAGGCTTAGGGCGTGGAAATCGTCTAAGTGAAATTATACATACCTTTGCATGAATAATGAAACTGTTCATAGCTTCTTGAATGCTTGGCTTTATGATTTTTTTTTTGCCACACACACAGTTGGAACTATTTTATATCCAATTGCCGCGCAATAACAGAAGTCTCGAACATCTGAAAAATAAAAATGGAATAAGTTATGATGCATATTCGTTGATTTAATTAGTTTTATTAAGAAGTTTAGCCAGATAACTGGTTATCAGAGATTTTTTTGCTAAACCTCCGAAACTATTTTTGATATTGTACTTAAATATACTTAAGAAATGTAAATGGTTTTATTACCAAAACTTTTACTAATTTCACACTAAAACCGAAACTCCGAGTTCGGCTTTTGTTGCCAGTAAAAGTTATGGCACAGATTGACGAACATTACGGTTACGTGGGGTGTCGATGTAACTATTAATTTTGTTTTGCTTTCTATTTATTTTTAATTATATTTGCTCGTTTATACTTTGTTTATACTTATTTATTTTTTATTCTTAACCGTATCTGACCGTGGCATCACTTTGGGCCCTATCAGAATATCAGCGCTGTGACGTTTTTTTTTTAAATGTTACAGCACCATGCTGAGATAGGAGCCTTTTGGTCTTGTACAGGACAAATTCTGTTTTTGTATTTTGTTTGTTTTTTCTTATGTTTTATTTATTATTACTATTATCTTTTTTTTTTATTCTCTCATTATGTTTACTTTAAACTAGTGTTATAATCACAATTTTACTATTATTTTTTTTTATTTATGTGTTGTCCTGTCGGGCTAATAAATGCTTTTTCTTTCTTTCTTTCTTATGGTTTTGTAAATTCTAGTATCTTATATATATATTATATATATTCTCTTCTTCAAGTATTTAGTAATTTTCAACCGACTTCCAAAAAGAGGAGGTTATCAATTCGTCTGTATGTTTTTTTTTTTTTTTTTTTGTGTTTGTTACCTCAGAACTTTCGAGTGGGTGAACCAATTTTGATTATTCTTTTTTTATTTGAAAGCTGGTTTTTGTCGTTTGGTCCCATTTTAATTTGCTGAAGATCTGATGCTGATCTTCCGAGATATACAATGGAACTCTTCAAAAATAGACGGTAAATATGCAGTAATTGCTGCAATCGCTTGTAGGTTCATTGTTCATCCTACATCATGACGTAACATCACGCCTGTATGCTCTGAGGGGGTACGCAGATGTGTACAATACACCCAGATATCGACAGTTAGATGTGTTATGTTCCATTTAATGGGATCTTGGAAATAGAGGGAATTCCTTAAATTTTATAGGCACACCAGAAGCGATTTGGGTAGTTTTAGGAAGAGTACGTTCTTGGCGTGATCCCATTTCAATTTGGTAAAGATCTGATGAAGAACTTCGGAAGATAGGCGACGGGAACTCCTTAATAAATGATAGCAAATGTACTGGGATGGCTGAAATCTCATGTCTCTCTATTGTTTACACCAGTTCATAACAAAAAATCGCACATCGTGAAACGCACATATGAACCACTAAAAAATGAAAAATAAAAACTTTTTTGCAAAAAATATAACCGACTTCAGAGAAAACAAAAAAGTGAAAAATAACTTCAGAAAAAACGCTTCAGAAGTCGGTGACAAAAAAACTAAATCAATGAAACAAAGGTCACCGACTTATGAAGCGTTTTTTCTGAAGTTATTTTTAACATTTTTTTACCACAGCGACAAGTACTTAGGTTACTTTTAAACACTGTTTAATGTTTCGTATTAATATTGTAGGAGAAAATAATATGACTTTGTGCGGCGTGAAAGGTTATAATAACCAAAGCATGTTAAAATAATGTTATAACAAGCTTTTCATTAATTTAATTTGCAATGTACCTACGTACGTATGTTTCTTCGGGTGGAATCTTGCAACTCAATTTTGAAGCAGATATCCTCAACCGATTGAGCTGAAATTTGGCATATCTAAGTAAGTAGGTAGGTACTTGACTTGGATGACAATACAATAATAAGGTAGGTACCATAGGGGTTGGTCTGATGCTGGAGCCGGAAGGTGGCCCTAGAATCTCTGTAATAAATAAAGCAATCGTACCGAGTTTGGGCTCTTCAGAATCGTCTTGGTGAGCAATTGCTGGATGTTCAAAGAAAAGTACCTACAGTAAATTAAATTTTTGACAAACATAATCACCGACAAGTAAAGACAAAACGATTCATTAATCATTACATAGTATAAAACAACGTCGTTTCCCGCTGTCTGTCTGTCCCTATGTAGGACGTAGGTATGCTATCTTTAAAACTACGCAACGGATTTTGATGTGTTTTTTTTAATAGATTAGACAGTGATTCAAGAGTAAGGTTTTTAAGTAGGTATAAATAAAACATGCATAGGTACCTACCTAATATATTTAGTATGAGCATTGCACCCGTGCGAAGTCGGGTCGGGTCGCTAGTTGGTTACAATATAATTTACCAATTGTATTAACCACAGATGTAGGAACATATGACTCTATGCTTTGAAAACCTGTGATTTGCAACCAGATTTTTCAAAAATACAAGTAGGTAGGTATAATTTGCACGCCTAGTATGGTAGACTGTAGCTGATCCCAATTATTTATGCACAACATCTTATACCTGTAAGTACCTACATTCAAAGCAAATAAAGATCTGATTCTAATTCTGATGTAGTCTCAATTTGGACTTGCAAATTACACTTCGAAAGCGTAAAAAACCAGCTGATAGAAAGCGATCTCTTCCACACAACCTTTACTTTATTACTACTAACTTTATTATTGTTAGGTTAGTTATATACGAGTATAATGTTATAGTTATGTGTAAGTTATAAAACTGCTAATGGATTTTGAATCTTATAACGTTAACAATAAACGTGCTATTCAAACGGTCTGTTTTGGTACAACTCGGTCAACATAAGTACCTACCTAGACCTGCATACCTACGTACTTCGTATATTAATGAATAAATGTACCTACTACGAACGGATCCTGTTATACTTAAATGTATATTATAATTACTTAGTAATAATGTAAATTATTGTTCCCATGGAAGTAATGTACCAAGGTACCTATAATATCTTATAAGGGAATCAATGTCTTTAAACCTTCTTTTTTTTTACGGATGGGTAATCATCAAATGATTTCTCCCGCACTGGGCGGAGCAGGAGGGAGTGTCTGACTTTTACTTACTAAAACCCATCCATGTTCCTTCATCGCCCTTTGTGTTTCGGGGCCACGAGGTATTTCTTTCGAACAGCCCGCAGCCCCGGCAGGCATGTCTTTAAACGTTTGCTGTACAATCTGAGATAAAATCACTGTCAGTCAGTATAAAAATAGTGATTTTCAAACTTTAAAATCTCGTGAACGGTAAGAGGGTTTTTATTGAAATTCAGGATTTGGCAAATAGAAGACGGTCTTAAGTTATTGGGGGGGTCAAAAGTGGACCGAAATGATTCACATAACACAGTAACAATGATATGATTTTATCATTGTTACTGTGTTTTGTTAACTAAAACAAATCACATCAATTTAGTTTGGTTGATTTACCAAACTAAATTGATGTGATTTGTTTTAGTTACAATATACAATACTCGTCAGTCGTTTAAACCACAAGTCTGTTAAATAATAAAAAACCGGACAAGTGCGAGTTAAACTCACGTGGAGAGGGTTCCGTCCGTACCTATGATTGTTACTTTAAAAACCATAGACTTCTTAAGGTAACGAACTATTTTCTGTATTTTTTCAAAATTGTAGGCCCAGTAGTTTCGAAGATAAGGGGACGAATAATCAATTTTCGTCTATTTTCTAATTTACCCCTTTTTGTAAAGTGTCCCTATGTTTACAATTCATTCATTTACGTAACACGTCCGTCTTTGGGTCACCGACTTACATAATATGTGTACCAAATTTCATCCCAATTGGTTTAGTGGTTTCGGAGGAAATTGGCTGTGACAGATGGACGGCCAGGCAGACACACGAGTGATCCTGTAAGGGTTCCGTTTTTTCCTTTTGAGGTACGGGTAACTCAAAAAATTAAAATAATTAAAAAAACAAGGGAAGGGGGCATAATTCAACAAATAATAAAAACTAGTCAAGCGATATATATGTACTAAATAGATAGATATACTAAACCACCTCATCACGAAGCCGTTAACCAAGCATTCTGTACATCAAACTAGGTAACTTTATGCAAAAAATATTGCTGGGAAACGTCTTTTTTTTTGGGATGTAAAATCATGTTTAGTGGTAGAACTCAATGTATCGCACTCAAAACATTGTGCTGATGGATGGATTGAATAGTACGGGGAACGTGGAGGTGTGTAAAGTAAAAATTTTACATGAAAAACTTGTATTTAAAAAAAAAACGTGTCAAAAAGTTGAAGCTTTGACCCCCAATATCTCCGTAACTAAATAGAAGGTTCCCAGGTATGGTGTAGAACAAAAAAATGTTCGCAATGATGGGGAGAACAATTGCCTTTCGGCTTCGTGATGAGGTTTTTTACACCCTTTATATATACTTACCTAATCTTCTTCTTCTTCTTATATATAAAAATGAATTGCTGTTCGTTAATCTCGCTAAAACTCGAGAACGGCTGGACCGGTTTGGCTAATTTTGGTTTTGAAATATTTGTGGTAGTCCAGGGAAGGTTTAAAAGGTGAGAAATAGGGAAAAAGGGCATTGCAACGCATGCCAGGGTTTTTTTTTTTTTTTTTTTTTTTGGATATGGCATCTCGCAGTTCAGTCTGAGAAGACTGGCTTCTGCTTAACCGGGCTAATCCTGTGGATGCCTTGAATCTTAGGCCTCCGGCCAGGGCGAAAATAACTAAAAACTAAGCGACAGCGCTCTAAGGGCACCCCCTGTGGGGTACGAACCTCGGCTTAGGGCGTCGCTGGGGGCAGCAAAGGGACAGGCTGGATCTGATTGTCCTTATTTAGGGACTGATTTAATACTACAGGCTCAGCGTCGCGGGCTGGCTCGAGCAAGGGTCGGGGAGGGATTGATCGGGGATTTCGCGCCGGACCTCTGCGGCGAGGTCGGTATGTTTTCGGTCTGTATTTGTACGCTCTGCGAACCGTACTGGTATCTTTCCTACTCTCTTGCAAGATAGTGATCGGATCGTTCATGCCAGGGTACAGCTAGTTTTAAATAAATATGTAAAAATTATAAAATGTTGATACGAAACCCTCGGTGCGCGAGTTTGACTTGCACTTAACCGAATCATCTTTAGGGTTCCGTACCCAGAGGGTAAAAACGGAACCCTACTACTAAGACTTCGCTGTCTGTCGTCTGTCTGTCACCCAGGCTGTATCTCATGAACCGTGATAGCTAGAAAGTTGAAATTTTCACTGATGATGTATTTCTGTTGCCGCTATTAACAAATACTAAAAACAGAATAAAATTATTACTTAAGAGGGGCTTCCATACAACAAACGTGTTTTTTTGCCGTTTTGTCTAGTGTTGTATAGATAATGGTACGGAACCCTTCGTGCGCGAGTCCGACTCGCACTTGGCCGGTTTTCAAATGAGTCTGCTACTCATTACCAACTGTCCCAGTAAATGTAACTATAAATTGCTTTGAAACTAACACAGTAACAATGATAAAATCAACCGAACTATGCGGTTGTGACTTGTTCAGTAAAATGTACAATATTGTTTGTTAGTTTACACTGTGAACTCTGGTAGAAACTATATTTTGATCGCAACCTGTGTAGTTCTATAAGTTCAACCAAGAGGTCTTGTTATATGTATTATATTTTTATGATAAAATCAACCAGACTAAATTCTTGAGATTTGTTTTGTAAAATGTACAATATTGTTTGTTAGTTTACACTGTGAACTCTGGTAGAAACTATATTTTGATCGCAACCTGTGTAGTTCTATAAGTTCAACCAAGAGGTCTTGTTATATGTATTATATTTTTATGATAAAATCAACCAGACTAAATTCTTGAGATTTGTTTTGTAAAATGTACAATATTGTTTGTTAGTTTACACTGTGAACTCTGGTAGAAACTATATTTTGATCGCAACCTGTGTAGTTCTATAAGTTCAACCAAGAGGTCTTGTTATATGTATTATATTTTTATGATAAAATCAACCAGACTAAATTCTTGAGATTTGTTTTGTAAAATGTACAATATTGTTTGTTAGTTTACACTGTGAACTCTGGTAGAAACTATATTTTGATCGCAACCTGTGTAGTTCTTTAAGTTCAACCGCGAGGTCTTGTTACATTTATCATAATTTTATGATAAAATCAACCAGACTAAATTGTTGACATTTGTTTGGTAAAATGAACAATACGCTTTGTTGATTTACATCAAAACTCTGGTACCAACTTCAGCCTTTTTAGTTTTGTAAGTTCAATAGCGAGGTTTTGTTATATTTATCGTAGTTTCCTTGTAATTCAGCCAACCTTTGCTAATTTGGTAAATCCAACAAACCTTTTTTTTCAGTGTAGTCAATACATGACGCGTCGCATTCCGTCGTGCGCCCCGGAGCAAACCGGTAGTCTCGTCCTCACCCGCTGTGAACTTAACACAATAAGAACTTAGTGTGCGTAACTGTGCGTGTGTGACAAGTTATTCCATCGGTGTTATCGGCAGTTTTTTTGTGCTCAAACTCGCATTCCTTCATTAGCACAGAGTAGTGTCGCGGACAGAGACTTATTAACAAAGTGATGGATACTGTAAACAGCACCTTCGACCAAATTAGTAACGTCAACAATCCACCGCGATCGGGTGAAATGAGCGTTGATGGGTCGTTAATTGAGAAGGAGTCTCCTCCTCCTTACGTCACTTGCCGCCGAGGCCTAGCGTGCAGTAAGGAATCGGACTGGCGTGACGAACTTAAGGACTTCCAGGCAAACATAAAGTCTATGCTCGAAACCTGTTTATTAAAACAAGATGAGAAGTGTGCCTTACTACTCTCCAAATTTGAAGACGTGAAGTCGTCCATTAAATTCATTAGCGACAAATATGATGGTCTGGAGGTGAAGTTGAAGAATTTTGATTCTCGTGTGACGCAGCTGGAGGAGAAAGTTTCTTCGCCCGAAGTAGTGCAACAACGGATTGCGACATTAGAGGCAAAGTTGGAAGCTGCAGAACAGAAATCCCGAAACTGTAACGTCGAGATAAGTAATCTGCCTGAAAAGCGTGGCGAAAATCTAATGTCGATCCTTGAAAGCATAGCTATCTTAATCAAGCAGCCGTTATCACCTCGTGACGTAATTGCTGTCCATCGTGTCCCACTAATGGATCCAAAATCCTCCAAACCAAAAAACATAGTCGTCAAACTTTCTGGCCAAATACTACGCGATAACTTCATTGCAGCAGCGCGTCTCAAAAAGGGAATCACATCAGAAGAACTGAAGTTGAGTGGTAATCCACAACAGAAAATATACATATATCAACGAACATCTTACACTACAGAATAAGAAGTTGTTTCGTCATACAAAGGAGATTGCACAACATAAAAACTTTTTTGCAAAAAATAAAACCGACTTCAAAAAAAACAAAAAAGTGAAAAATAACTTTAGCTTCTGAAGTCGGTGACCTTTGTTTGATTGCTTTAGTTATTTTGTCACCGACTTCAGAAGCTAAAGTTATTTTTCACTTTTTTGTTTTTTTTGAAGTCGGTTTTATTTTTTGCAAAAAAGTTTTTATTTTTCACTTTTTAGTGGTTCACAGGTGCTTGATACATGGAAAGTGCATACCGTTACAATTACAACAAGCCTAAACACGACTATGGTACATTGTCTCATTATGGAGTTCCGTGACTCTTGGCTTCATCATCAGATCTGATGGTAGAATGGTTCTTATCAAACGCAAATGCTTCACTTGTTGTAGAAAATACCAAAATCGCAACACGTTTTCAGATAAAATTTGAAGATTTCCCTCGATTTCGCCAAGATTCCATCATCAGATCCCAATTTGGTGGCTATGGGACCAACTTGGAAGTATACCCTTTCAAACAAAAAAAGAATTTTTCAAATCGGTTCAGGCGTCTTCGAGTAATCGGTGAACATACATAAAAAAAAAAAAAAATACATACAGTCGAATAGAGAACCTCCTCCTTTTTGGAAGTCGGTTAAAAACGGGTATCGATTTGTCTGGATTAAACACGGAGTTATACTCGTACGTGCTGAAATCCCCGAAGCGGCTTTCACTATTCGTTCCGAGAAAGACTTATCTAAAATCAAACCCTATAATAAAGTGTCTGGATAAACTATTGAAAATGTATATCTATAATTGCGTAAAAGTGCCACTTACTTTCCTTTTCTTACTTTGTAACTTGTTATTTTGTTTGCCATATAGTCTGTGTTCTCTGGCTAATGTGTTACTCTGTGTTGTTTACGCCGTTCGTACTAACGATGTGAGTCTAAAATGTGTTACGATTACCCCCACGTTTCTCAATATTAGTGCAGTTAATTTAGATTTTAATAAATATCTGATTTGTTTTGTGTTCATAACCTGTATGCTTATCCGAATTCTTATAGTAATTGTCAATTTAACATTAATTTTTATTTTTGGCATTCACATACACAGTTACTATAAAGTATTTAGAATCATATTATCATATTACCTACATTTTTTTCAATTGTATTTGCAACTACTAAAAACTTTTATTATGTTGAGTGTTTACTATTTTCATTTAACATATTCTAATTTGCTTAAGTCAGATATTACATTAATTTATTTGGGCTCCAGGCTTTGTTTTGGTAACGACATATATATCTCTTCTGATTTCAATGGATAAATACAATTTAACTGTTTATTACCAAAACTGTCGAGGACTGCGTACCAAGCTATACATTACTTATGAATATCTTGTCTTTTTCCTATGATGTAATAATTCTCACGGAGACTTGGCTTATGCCAAGCATATCAGACGCTGAGTTTATTGATGACCGTTATTTAGTGTTCAGATGCGACCGCGACCGCTGCACCACGGAGAAGCGTGACGGTGGTGGAGTACTGATAGCCGTTCTGCGCACATTACGACCAACTAACATTTTGATGCGCCCCTCTCACGTTGATATTGAACACGTCGTGGTGCAGCTGCCGGGGTCGCACCCTACAAACCGCCATATTATAAGTGCAGCCTATATACCGCCCCGTTCACTAGACGTTTTGTACACATCACATTTTGATAAGTTACTAGACATTATCAATGATACTGGTACTGAAGCATTCTACATTACAGGCGATTACAATTTGCCCGGCATTAACTGGCTGGATCGTAGTGGATGCAACTATGTTGTTCCACAACCGACGGATGTCTTGGGTACTTATCTATGCAATTTTATTTCTTTAACCAATATTTTTCAATATAACACACAGAGAAATAGTTTAGGGCGTATACTGGATTTGTTTTTGTCGAGCGTTGACTGTGAGTCTAAATCATGTACACCATTGCTACCGCTTGATGTTTACCACCCGCCTTTTTCAGTAGTCACCTCATTTGTTACTAAATTTATGCCTATGAAGCGCAATTTATCTGTGAGACATAATTTTTTTAAGGCTAACTATGAATTAATTAATAATGAGCTAAGCATGTTGGACTGGAATCAATTGCTTCACGACCTTTCTGCTGAACAATCGGTTAATACATTTTATGATCAAATTTATAGTATAATAAAAAGGCATGTTCCGCTCTCTCGTATCAGGAACTCAGATTTTCCATTGTGGTTCTCACCTTCACTCATTCGTATTTTCAAAGCGAAAGAAAAAGCTTGGTTGAAATGGAAAACGTACTTTAACGAGTCTGACTACGTTACTTTTTCTTCTCATCGTAAACGTTTTAAATCTGAATGTGACAACTGTTTTAAAAAATACATGAGATCAGTCGAAGACAGTATATCGCTCGGCATTAAACATTTCTGGAGGTACGTTTCACACAAGAAGGGTAAGGCGCAGATTCCAGCGAATATGTTTCTTGGAAATCACAACTCAAATAATCCAACCGAAATATGTAATATGTTCTCCACTTTTTTTACCTCCGTTTATGAACCTTCCAATTTTGACCCCGAGACGTGGCAGCCACCTAGCACATACGCTGAAAATTCACCCTTTATCTCCGAAATCCATCTGCCAGTTAATGTCATACTTAACGCAATAAATCAGTTAGACTTAAATAAAGGTGCTGGTCCAGATGGCTTGCCACCCATCTTTATAAAGAAAACTGCAGAAAATATTGTCCTACCACTTCATATTATATTTAATCGATGTTTAAGAGAAGGCACTTTTCCCGATATTTGGAAACGGGCACATATAACACCAGTGTTTAAAAGTGATGACGTAAACAATATAGAAAATTATCGCCCTATCTCTATACTGTCCACCTTGTCGAAGCTCTTCGAGAGTCTTGTACATGGCGAGGTGTACTCTCACATTCACAACCTCATTGTTGGTGAGCAGCATGGATTTGTCAAACGACGATCTACCAATACTAATCTCATGTTGTTCACTGACTTTCTATTCAAAAATATGGATGAAGGGGTTCAAGTAGACGCTGTGTACACAGATTTTCGGAAAGCTTTTGATAAGGTGGACCACAAACTGCTTTAGATAAAATTGCATACAACGGCATCCGTGGCAGTTTACTGCGTTGGTTTATGGCTTATATATTTAACAGGTCGCAAAAAATAGTTATCAATGGTTTCCAATCCAGCTCAATTATTGTCACCTCTGGGGTGCCCCAGGGCTCTATCATGGGGCCCCTGCTCTTTACTCTGTTTATCAATGACATTAAGAAATGCTTCATTCATTCCCAATTTCTAATGTATGCAGACGACATAAAGATTTATAAGTCGTGTAAAAAGACACAAGACTGCCTACTTCTACAGGAGGACCTTGATAGACTTTCTCGATATTGTTCATCCAACAAACTTCATCTTAGCTTACCTAAGTGCAATGCAATCACTTTCACAAAAAACAAAAACATTTTAGTATTTGATTATTGTCTTCATGGTTTCTGTCTACAAAGAGTTGACCACATTCGAGATCTTGGGATTGTAATGGACTCAAAATTACACTTTAATCTTCATATTGATAATATTGTTAACAAAGCGTATCGTATGTTTGGTTTTGTCATGAGATCCTCTAACGACTTTAAAAGACCGTCTACTTTTTTACTTCTGTACAAAGCTTTGGTACGCTCTCAATTGGAATTCGCAGTACCGATTTGGAGTCCCATTTTTGATGTTTATATAAAAAGAATTGAAATGGTTCAGAAAAAATATCTCCGTTCTATGCACTACAGATGCACTAAGTCAAAATTACCATACACTGAATTATTAAAGCGTTACAAGATTCAAGGCTTGGAGTCTAGACGCAACCTTCTGATGGCCATGTTGCTGCATGGTCTGTGTAATAACAGATTTGATTGTCCTGATATCACTAACAACTTATGTTACATTGTACCTAGAACTGCGATGCGCAGAGAGGCGCGCGTGCCCCGGCTGTTCCACACCGCAAGGTGTAGAACTCACGCTGGCGCAAGGGCGCCTCTCCGACGCATCGTAGATACGTATAACACACATTTTATCGAGCTTGATATTTTTGCGCTTACACACGTTAAGTTCAAAAAGATGGCTATTGAATCTTTAAAGTAGCCATCTGATACCTTTTATCCCAAAATTACTGAGTCTCTCTTAATTTTTCGAATATTAATGCACGCATTTAACTATTCTATTGTTATTATTTCGCGGATATTGGTGTGGGTTACACGTTTATTTAGTTTTAAGCTTAATCTGTAATACTTTTATTGTAATGTGTAACTGTTTAATGTCCCAATAAAGTAAAATAAAATAAAATAAAATGACTCGTCTTTCTTCTTTTGTCTTGCGCTCATCAGCTCGTGTATCTTTTTAACGTCTAAAGTATCAGAGAATTCCTTGCCCATGGCCACTTTTAAGTCTTCCCAGGATTTTAACACTGTTTCGCTGCGCATCCACAATGCTGCTGTGCCGGTTAGCGAACGTCGAGCCACCAATAATACCTGAGTCGGACTCCACTGAAATACGTCACCGTGCTCTTCTATTTCCTTTATCCTCATAGACACCGTATGCGTTTCGTCTTGCGCACTGAATTGTCGAATGAGTTGTTCCGTTAGGTGCAATTAGGTGCAATAAGCCGCCGTGTGCCGTTCGTGCCAGCGCTGGAGGTTATAGTATTTTCATGTTTCAGACACTTTATACTTGTGAGGAAATATAGTATTTAGACACTATAGGTACTTACACTTTATACTATCATTCATATTCATTATTCTTGCATATTTTTATACATCTACGTCGCGCTTTGGCAGTAGTTATTTTAGCTTGCGTTAGATTCGATCTAGAACGATGTTTTAACATTGATTTCGCTGAAATAAAAATTATTTTCTCAATATTTACTTTGTTGACATTACGTCAATTGTCAAGCTGTCAGTTACTTTTCCTCTACTTATAATTTTCTTACTGGCCTAGGCCTATGAAGGTTTCTTTTGATTTATATAATTTAATTTAATTTTATTAATATATTAGCTCAAATAATGTATTTTAGAGATAATTACGATTGTTTACTAAATAACAGTATCTTATCTTACTTTTATATAATTAATTAGCACGCTCTCAGAATTCTTCGAGGAAGTTTTTACTGAATAATACTGGCTGTTTTAAATACAGGCAACTGACATTATTGATTTTAAAGTCAAATAATTCTAGGGAGAATTATAGAATTTTATTAAAACAACTGATATGGAAAAACTGCGGATTTTTGGCTATAAAAGGAGATTTTCCTGCCACATTCGGCAGTCTGGAACGGGATCTCATACGAGATATATTATATCGTCACTACTGACAGTCAAAAAGTCAACGTTACGTGGAAGCTGAACGCCGGTTTGCAAGTCTACCTTGCCTGCCCACTGACGAGCCCCAAGCCCTAAAGCAGCGGAACGCCTGTCTCAAGAACTACCTTGCCTGTCCACTGTCGCGCCCCAAGACCTGAAGCCGACGCGGAAGCCGATCGTCGGTCTTCAGTACCCTGCAAGTCGGAAGCTGGTCATCTGTCTCCAGTGCGGGACCTCACAAGTCTACCTTGCCTGTACACCGAAGCGTCCCAAGCCCAAGTCAAGTACAGTAAAACTACCTACTATAAGTCCATTCTGAGCAGCATTTATGTTTAGGTCTTTTTTAAAATAAATTTATTTGTTTGTGTTACCTATTTTTTATTTTCTGGGATAAGTAACACGACAAGGTGCCGCCGCATCTTGAAACTCAAAGTCGTCTTTTGCCGTCATCTTAATTTATTTCTCGTAGCCGTCATAATAATAGTAAGAATATCGTCGTAAACGTCGTCGTCGTTGTTGTTGTCCGTAGGATACGTTGGAGAAAATCAATCGGCGTGCGTCGTTATGGCGTCGAATATGTTTATGTCGCCTACAGTACCTCAAGAAATTCATCAAATTATTATGTCACTAAAGAATACGTCTAGCACTGGGTATGACGATATAAGAACAAATATTATAAAACAGGTATCTACAATAATTTCTCCTGTGTTGAGTCATCTCATCAATATGTGCATATACCATGGCTACTTTCCAGAGGAATTAAAAATAACAATTATAAAACCTCTCTCAAGAAAGATAACAGAGAAGATATGTCTTGTTACAGACCTCTAGCGTTAGTACCGATTTTTTCAAAAGTATTCGAAAAAGCAATATATAATCAACTTACTTCATACTTTGAAAAAAATTGCCTTTTCGTTGATAACCAGAAAGGTTTTAGGAAAAACAGATCCATTGACATGGCCATCTACGATTTTTTACAAATGGTTACCAGTAGAGTGGATAAGAGGCTACCAACTCTAGCACTTTATATGGACATGTCAAAAGCTTTTGATCGCGTAGACCATACATTACTAATAAATAAACTTAACGCATACGGAATAAGATGTAATATATCAAATCTAATAAAATCGTATCTATCTGATAGACAACAAATAACGTCCATAAGTAGAATTAAAAAAAAAAAACGAAACAGCATATAAATCCAGCCAAAGAGCGGTGAATTATGGAGTACCACAAGGTAGTGTACTCGGACCGCCCCTATTTATTATTTATATTAATGACTTTCCAACAGCATCAACATATCCTATGACAATGTTTGCAGATGACAGCACTTTACTTTTTAATAGTGACGAGGTAAGTACATTGGAGTCTGAGATTAATTCTACTTTACTATCAGTTGTGAATTGGCTGCAGAATAATAATTTGATTATAAATCTTGATAAAACAGTATTAATGACATTTCAACAAAGAATAAATTACAATCTGGACTTAAGGTGCGGTGTTATCTCAATATTCCCAAAAATTGGTTTCTTAGAACGTCGAGTATGACGTAATGTAATAAAAATAAGTAACGCGAAAAATACAGTGAACAGAGAAGGGTATAAAGAAGAATTTAAACCGAACAGAATAATAAATAATAGTTTGATATTCCCAATAAAAAATTGGGAAGTTGTAGCACAAAAATAAACTTTGACGTCAAAGATCTCTGTATTTATCAACAGCGATAACAACAGTTTTTTTTTAAGAATTTAGTAGGTTTTCCATTTTTTTTAAACTTTAACCAAACCATTATTTAATTTTATGTCTATATTTTAAATAATCTAAAGAAAAGCAGTAAAACAAATGCCCATTCGCAGCTTACGTCACATTTCAACACAAATATCATTTTCATTTTTCAATCTTATTGACGCTCCATAGTGGTGACAATAGTTTACGCGGTCATATTTTAGTCGTCGGGCAGCGCTCGACTTGGATAGTTGGTACCGGACGCTCTGTGCATAATTCGATTGTAGTTTTCAAGTAATTTATGACTGAAAACAGTGCGTGAATTGAACTAAAGTTATGTGGTGGACTACTAAGGCTACTCACTGCCTAATATTGAAGTAAAAATTCAGTCTCAGTGGCAATATGGGCAATAAAAATAAAATGTTGCGAAAGAGTTTTACAAGAAAAAGACGAAAAACTCGAAAAAATGATGGAATGTTTGGGTAAGTAGGATGATTACGGTATTGTATCATAACATTTGAAATTTGTATTTAGTTTAGTTTATTTACGAAACTGTATAAATCTATAGAAACGGTATTGACAATTTCTACAAACATTTTGCTAAATCCAAAAACAAATAGGTGCACTCTATTTTGATGTCTATAGAATGCATATTTGAATGAGCCTAGTGCAAACGTCTCTGGTCGAAGCAACCATCGAGGCGATAGCCATATTGCAATAGTTGGTATATGTAATAAAAACAGACTTGCAGATAAATCAGAGTGCGTTCGTAATTATTATAATAATATAAATATTGCACTAGTTATTTAAAAAGCATTTTGATTCTTTTGTAAGATTATTTTTATAATATTTATTGAGTCATAAGACCAGTGCCGATAATTTTTGAAAACGAAAAAAATCACAGTAGGATGAAACCCATTGGAAAAGAAAGAGAATATAACAAAAATGAAAGGAAAAATAATTTACGGGCGAACCGAGGTCGGGAAGTGGGGGTTGGGTAAAAAGCGGTTTATCTCGATTTCTTCTGCATTCACACTTTTTTCAAGTAACCTCAAAATTTATGTGAAAAATTCAAATAACCAAGTTTTTGGTTTTATATTTTTATCTTTTACACAGCAATTTTTTTTTTCTTCAGCAAGTTGTAGATCTTTTTATTACCAACAACTTTGCCATTAAACTTTTTCCATAGGACTTCTAGTTTTGCCGGAAATCGAGATAAACCGTTTTTTACCCTTAACCCTCCCCCCTTCCCCCACTTCCCGACCTCAGATCACCCGTAAATTATTTTTGTTATATTCTCTTTCTTTTCCAATGGGTTTCATCCTACTGTGATTTTTTTCGTTTTTTTACCGTTTTCAAAGGTATCTGTACTGGTCTATATTAGTAGTATCTTAGTTTCTATACAGACGGCTTCGTGTAGGGTCTTTTTACACCCTTTATTTCTTAGTTTATAATAATAAATACTACCTACTTATTTTCTTTTTTAGATCAATGAAACGGAAAGTTGGTGATACTAATGTTGGTCAATCAAGTTCGTCAGTTGAATCTTTGCCTAGAGAGTAAGTTTTTTTTTTCTGTTTAGTTCCTATAAATATTTTATCTTACCCGCCGTAGACGAGCAGCACGTTGCCAAAGGCAGATAAACTGCAGCAGTCACCACCGGTCAACTGCAGCCGTCGACGGCAGCCGCCGTGTCCTTCACGCAAATGTCTTTCGCGCAAGTATCTTGATACCAAGCAATAACAGTGTTTCTTCATCGGAAGACATTTTGCGACTGGCTCCTGCCGACCACGCACGATTGCGTGGCATGTCACAACTGCAAGCGTCGCTACCTGTCGGCGGCTGCCGTTGACGGCTGCAGTAGACCGGTGGCGACGGCTGCAGTTTATCTGCAGTTGGCAAAGTGCCGCTCGTCTGTAAGAACCCTTTGTCGGTGAGTAACGGTATTAGGTAAAGTAAAAGTACAAATTAAAAAAAAATTGTAGTAACTCTTTATTCATATTATTTTTTTGTTTTCAGAGCAAAGAAACAAAAAGTTTGTAAAACTGATGTTGGTCAACCCAGTAGCTCAACTGAATCTATGCTAAGAGAGTAAGCGTTGTTTAGATCCAAAATGAATGTTTCAATGATGAGTTCATCACTGTAATAATTTTATCAAAAATGAGTTTAACATAATATACAATTTCTTTCAGTTTAAGCAGTCCAATAAACGTCAATCCTGAAATATTTGAACTGGTACCAGTGGTTCCAAATTCTAATTCTAAAGTGTGAGTACTACATCTGCAGATAGATAAAAACTTATATATAAACATATAAATATAAAATTATTTTTCTGTAAAATATTGTACAATATGTATATATATATAAATATATTTAATGTTTTTAGGACAAGTCTTCAGTTTGAAAAAACTAATAATGAAATGTTTGTGTCAGTTTATCTGAATGATCAGAGTTATTAGGCAAATATTAAAATTTGCAATATGATAAAAGAAAAAGGACTCCCAGGCGGCAGGCCGCGTGTGTGACTAACACTTGCGTTTTTTTTTAATATTTACATTTGACTCGCTTTGTTTCAGAAACCCAACTGGTGAAATGTATTCTGTAGAACCGGAAAACGAACAAAGCTACGCAGGAATTACCGGCAGATGAATAATAGATATAACCTACTTTTTTAAGAAACTGAAAGAAATCTCAAATCATAGTGCATTTTTTAACTGTGGTTTTCAGTGTTTAACTTTGCTGGGTGAAAAGAGAGTTGGGTTAATTTCAAAGTTTAGGTTAAAATGCGAAATGTGTGGTTTATTTTTTTATATCGATTCTATAGATCCCGCACACACTGAGAACGTTGATACTAATATTGGTGCTGTAATAGGAATAGTATCTTCAGGAATAGCGTACTCTCAATTTGAAGAGATATCGTCTTCTATGGATGTGCCTATCTTTTCTGAGCGATACTATTCCAAAATACAGAATAACGTATTCGACCAGTGGGAGGCAACAGCTGCCGAGGAGATGGAAGCAGCTGCTGGACGAGAACGTCAAGCTGCCATAGCTGAAGGAAGAGTAAAAGATGGTATTGCAGTAATAGATGTGTACGCTGATGGCTGTTGGAGTGCAAGATCCTATGGAAACAATTATAAAGCTCTGTCTGGAGCTGCTGCTATAATTGGCAGAAAATTTGGTGAGGTATTATTTATAGCTGTCAAAAACAAATTTTGTGTTATTTGCGCTCGTGCACAGAAAAAAAATATAAAACCAAAAGAACACGTCTGTTATAAAAATTATGAGGGATCATCCACGGGAATGGAAGCTGCAATTATTAGCGAGGGCTTTAAGCACTCAATTGAGATGTACAACATCATTTACGGAAGGCTTATTGCATATGGCGATTCAGCAACATATGCAAAAATTTTAGCACAAAATCCATACCCTAACACAACGGTGGTCAAAATTGAATGCCGGAATCACATACTCCGTAATCTATGTAATAAATTACGAACAGTTTCAAAAGAGGTCAAATACCCATTAAAATATAGAAAATTATTAAGTGATCAAAAGGTGATGAGCATAAGAAAGGTGATAGTTTCTTCAATCAAAGAACAACGTAAGTTAGTGGAAGAGGGATCTTGTACAATTGCACAGGCTAAAAATCATTTGCATTTTGATATACAGTATTCTTTATACCACTCGTTCGGAGACCACCGCGAATGTAAGGATTATTACTGCAATAAAGAAAAGTCATTGATGAGTGCTATGGAAGTGACAAATTCGACATTTTGGTTTCGGTTGAAAGCAATAATTGGGGCTGTAGCCTCCAAATCACAAAGCCTAGTAGAAGATGTTGACACCAACGCTGCTGAACGGTTTAATAGTGTAGTAGCTAAGATTGTTGGTGGACAACGGATAAACTTTTCTATGAGAAGAGCTTATCAAGGAAGATGCGCTGCAGCTGTCGTCGCATATAATAACAGATTACCCAAGCATACATTGCAAAAAAAAATTTTAGCCCAAGAAGCTGTTTAAAAAAGATGGAACAAAGACGTGAAAATAAAAGGTCATGGAATCGAAGAAATCCGCATAAAAAAAAATAGATTCCTTAATAAAATAGAAGGTACTAGCTTAAATAATGATTATGGTGTGAACTGTGCTGCTCCTGACATGTCACAAGAGGATTTCGAGACAGCAAAAAAGGAATTCCTCCATAATTTAAAAACAGTAACCACGAACCACGCACCAGTAGCGGTCGAGGTTATGGCGTGGCAAGGGGTGCTAAGAATCCCCGGATGGGATCCGGCTGCCAACACCAACGACTGGACCTGGCAACGTATAACACGCGCACACTCCGGACCGACGAGAAGATAGCGGAGCTCGAAGAGGAATTGAGCAGGCTGCGATGGAGTATTGTGGGATTATCTGAAGTCCGAAGAGAGGGGAAGGACACGATAATCCTAAGATCCGGCAACCTGCTTTATTTCCGAGAGGGTGACCGCCAGTCCCAGGGTGGTGTTGGGTTTATCGTCCACAAGTCCCTTGTGAACAACGTGGTGAAGATCGAGAGTGTGTCGACCAGGGTGGCGTACCTTATACTCAGAATATCCTCAAGATATTCGCTGAAGGTCATACAGGTCTACGCCCCGACCTCGGCACACCCCGACGACGAAGTGGAGACCATGTATGAGGATATCTCTAAAGCCATGCATGGTTTCAAAACTCACTTCACCGTTGTCATGGGGGACTTCAACGCGAAACTGGGCAAACGAGACGGGGATGAGCTGCAGGTGGGGCAATTTGGAGTTGGACGTCGGAACCACCGGGGCCACCAACTGGCTAGTTTTATGGAGAAGGAGGGCCTCTATATGATGAACTCCTTCTTCAAAAAGCGTGAGCACAGGAAGTGGACCTGGCAGAGCCCAGATGGTGCAACAAAAAACGAGATCGACTTCATCATGTCAACCAAGAAGCAAATGTTCAATGATGTCTCTGTGATCAATTCGGTGAAAACCGGGAGCGATCACCGCATGGTAAGAGGCACATTTAACATAAATATCAAGCTAGAAAGGTCTCGACTGATGAAGTCTACGCTCCGTCCAGCACAGATCCAAATTCAAAACCCCGAGAGCTTTCAGCTCGAACTCCAGAATCGTTTCGAGTGCCTAGGCGGCTCAGTGGACGAATATAACGATGGGTTCGTGGAAACTGTCCATACGACCGGGTCTAAGTTCTTCAAGACACGTCGTACAGATCAGAAAAAGAGGTTCTCCGATCAAACTCTCGAGCTCATGAAGGAGCGGCGTGAGTTGATCCGCAGTCTTCAGATGAGGCGTCGAAATACCGGCAGCTCAATAGACGGATCTCTAAATCCTTAAAGAGCGACCTCCGCCGCTTTAATACAGAGCGTATTAAAGACGCGATCGAGCGGAACAAAGGCTCAAAAGTATTTTCAAGAGATCTGGCTATTGGGCAGAGCCAGCTCACGAAACTGAAGACCGACGATGACAGGATCTTATCCGCCAAACCGGAGCTACTGAGGGAGATCGAGAGCTTCTATGGACAGTTGTACACGTCAACCAGCAAACCCATTGTCGATCTAGCAAACGACCCAAGAGCTAGACTAACCCGACACTATACCGAAGATATCCCGGACGTCAGCCTGTACGAGATTAGGATGGCTCTGAAACAACTCAAAAACAACAAGGCACCGGGGGATGACGGAATTACTGCCGAACTCCTGAAGGCGGGTGGAAAACCGGTACTTAAGGCCCTTCAAAAGCTATTCAATTCCGTCATACTCGAGGGGAAAACGCCACAGGCATGGTGCAGGGGTGTGGTGGTGCTCTTCTTCAAGAAGGGTGACAATGCCCGGTTGAAGAATTACAGGCCCATCTCACTTCTAAGCCATGTTTACAAGTTGTTTTCACGAGTCATCACGAATCGTCTCGCGCGCAGGTTTGACGATTTCCAGCCACCCGAACAAGCCGGTTTCCGAAAAGGTTTTAGCACCGTGGACCACATACATACGCTTCGGCAGGTTATACAGAAGACCGAAGAGTATAACTTGCCTCTCTGCTTAGCGTTTGTGGACTACGAAAAAGCCTTTGATTCGATCGAAACCTGGGCTGTACTGCAGTCTCTCCAACGGTGCCAAATTGACTATCGGTACATCGAGGTGTTGAAGTGTTTGTACAAAAACGCCACCATGTCAGTCCGACTTCAGGACCAAGCCTCGGAACCTATCCTTCTGCAGCGAGGTGTAAGACAGGGAGACGTCATATCTCCGAAACTGTTCACCGCTGCACTGGAGGATGTCTTCAAGGTTCTGGACTGGAGAGGGCTAGGCATCAACGTCAATGGCGAGTACATCACTCACCTTCGGTTTGCCGACGATATTGTGGTCATGGCTGAGACCATGGAGGACCTCAGTACAATGCTCGATGACCTCTGTAGAGCCTCCAAAAGAGTGGGTCTAAAAATGAACATGGACAAGACGAAGGTCATGTTGAATGCCCATGTCACACCCATTCCTATCAAGATCGGAGACTCTTCACTCGAAATTGTAGACGATTATGTATACCTAGGACAAATGGTCCAGTTAGGTAGGTCTAACTTCGAGAAAGAGGTCAATCGTCGAATCCGACTCGGCTGGGCAACGTTCGGGAAGCTGCGCGGTATCTTCTCGTCCAACTTACCGCAGTGTCTCAAGACGAAAGTCTATGACCAGTGTGTGTTGCCAGTGATTACATACGGGACCGAAACGTGGTCGCTCACAATGGGCCTTATCAAAAGGCTTAAAGTAACCCAAAGGGCAATGGAGAGGGCTATGCTCGGAGTTTCCTTGCGTGATCGAATCAGAAATGAAGACATCCGCAAGAGAACCAAGGTCACCGACGTAGCCCGAAGAATTGCTAAACTTAAGTGGCAGTGGGCAGGGCACATTGCTCGCAGAACGGATGGCCGATGGGGCCGAAAAGTTCTGGAGTGGCGACCGCGAACCGGAAGACGATGCGTTGGAAGACCTCCCACTAGGTGGACCGATGACCTGGTGAAGGTTGCGGGAATCCGGTGGATGCGAGTAGCAAGGGACCGGTCAATGTGGCGACACTTGGGGGAGGCCTATGTCCAGCAGTGGACGTCTTTCGGCTGAGATGATTATGATGAACCACGAGAAGGGATCGTATCCAAAACGAAACCAAATTACAAAGAGATTGCAGTGATTGGCTAGAATTAAGAAAAAATATGGTAACAGCATCAAATTTTGGTCAAATTATCAAAAGGCGGAAAAACAAAAGTTGCGCAAATATGGTAAAAACTTATTATATACAAAAAATATATCACATATCGCGTCAATTGCTCATGGAGTTGAAAATGAGAAACTGGCCCTGCAACAACTCGAAAAACAGGAAAATGTTGTGATCGAGTCCTGTGGATTATTTATAGATAGTCAGTACCCTTTTATCGGCGCAACACCCGATGGAATTATCGGCGAGGATACAATTGTGGAACTTAAATGTCCAGTGACAGCTTATAAAAAAGGGATAGAGGAAGCAATTAAAGAAAATAAAATCCAGATATATAAATACAATAAAAAAGAAGATAATTACTCAATCAATCGTAACAGTAATTGGTACTTTCAAGTACAGGGACAGCTTCATGTCACACAGAAAAATAAGTGTATTTTTGCAATTTGGGGTGGACAAAACCAAAATTTAAAATTAGAAATCATAGAAAAGGACGACAATTTCTGGAATCTTAAAATGTAACAAGAATTGGTCGGATTTTATATGAACTGCCTTCTTCCTGAAATAGTGGACCCCAGACATACACGTGGCATGCCTATACGCAATGGTATTATATTAGAAACGCAAAATAATTTACCAACCGAGCAAATACCAATTAATATTCAGCCAGCAGCAGCTTCCATTCCCGTGGATGATCCCTCTATCGTCTAAATTTTCCAGAATTCTAGCTTACGTCCCGGCTCCGCATTTTCTTAGAAACATTATGGCATTTGTCATTTTGGAGCTGTGATATTATTGCATTTATTTAGAGTTTATGTGATTTTTAAGTGGTCCGAGGGCCTTCATGTTGGTTTTATTTTCTATTTTTTTACCGCACCCACTAAGTACCTATCTAAAACACAAACATTAGTTTGAAATGGCATAACTACCCATTTAATTAACCCTTCCATCCCTGATACTGACTTACACCCGAAAAGCATAATTCCCCTTCTAGAGCAGTCGGGTAAAATTCGGAATGTTTATATTTGACCTATTTATCATGTACTGTAACAAAAATAAACAGTAGTGATTTAATTGTTTTTTTTTAAATTGTTATGTGTAATTATATATTGTATCATATTATGAACCGACACTGTAATTACATCGAATTTTAGAACGCACGTCATAAGTAAGTATATTCAACAGAAAACATCTGATTTCCTTACGTATATATCACGACAGGATTTCCCTGGAGAGGAGCAGTCCTCGAATATTGGCGCCATTCGCCGCCATACTTATTGTCTTGCAGTCTCTAACCATCACATCGCCGTGCGATGTGATTCTTCATTGTTGGTAGATAGGTAGATGGGTAGTTGAAATCACACACCACATTTTACTCAAACTCCAAACGTTTATTTCTAAGAAACCATTTATGTACATGCACAATAAACATTCCGAGTCGAGCAGCCCGTTCGCCAATATTGTTAATAAGGAGAAGAACGGACAAAAAAACTCCTTACACTCTTATCAACCAATATTACATTTCTCATTTACACAAACTTGTAATGTTCACTTCAAAAGCCATTACTATTTTCTTAATAATTCAATTGTTTTACTCAACGAGACACTGCGTTTTCAACGCGTCTTTTTAGAGTGACCGGAAGTTGCTCACTCACTCATTACAGTAATTCATTACATCGTAAGGTCATCAAAACTTACAAACAATATCAGAATACTTCACACTTAATTATTGTAATAATTAAACAATACTAATATTCACAAATGCAAAGGTATTATTAAGTTTAAGCTTAATTACTAGCTCAATTCCTTTTTACACTTGTTATTAAACCATTTCCGACAAAACGGAAGACACGTCAAATTAATACAAAGAATAAGTCTTCCACTAATAGATTGCTTTGTAAATAATCTTGTTACTTATTTTGGTTTGTAGCTAGTTTCAGTAAAACTGATTTAGTTATAGTTTAGAATTATAAATTGACTTATTGACCATTAAAATTGTACTTAGCGCGTTTGTATGGCGACATCCACCACATGTGGAGTGTTGCCATACAATCAAAGAAACCGTAGTCCACGAACGAGCTATGACAAATTGGTAAAATCCCAATAGTTATAAAATATTAGCTATCTTAATTTTAACTGTAGTTATAGCTAAACTTGTTTAATTAATCTCTTAAATTGTCACTCGAAGATCTATTTAAGTCTTAGTTAATACAAATGCCAATAGATGGCGCTTAACCCTTCTGTCAATTGAATAATGATTTTTGTAAATAATTGTTAATGCCAACTGCCAAAGCAGAGATGGCAGGTTCATCAATATTATCATGGAATAGTTTACGAGTGTTATTAATTAGATTAAATCTTAGCAGATAGAGACTCCTGCGGCGACATATACTATGCAACTTTCCTTGAGCACACAAACGCCCGTGTTAGCGTTTGCGAGTGTGTGCATTACCGTAAAACGCGCAGATGCGGTTGTGTGAGTGCGGTAATAGCGATTAAAATCGTCGTCAGTCCGCGCCTTAAATATTAAATACAAAGACAAAACTATTAATGAAGCAAATGTGACTAAATTCCTTGGACTAAACATAGAAAACACTTTAAAATGGAATTCCCAAATTGACAAAGTATGCAGTAAGCTATGCACATGTTAAGTAAAACTCCTATGCTTTGCACATGTTAAGTAAAACGGCCAATCGAGCAACAGTCTTAACGGCGTATCATGGCCTAGTAGCTTCAACATTGAAATACGGAATTATATTTTGGGGCAATGCCACGGGTAAAGATATGGTATTTAAGTGCCAAAAAAGATGTATAAGAGCTATTCATAATTTGCAGATAACAGACAGCTGCAAACCGTTTTTAAAAAATGCAAAAATATTAACTATGCCGTCGTTATTGTACGGAAGTAAAGAATAACGAGGGAAAGTGCATCGGCTATCTTCGCCAATGTTCGGGTGATTTCGGCAAGCGCGGCGCGTGCCCTGCGACCTACGACCTCCGCCTCGTTAGTCAAGCTCGGACGTCATCGGAGACGCATGCGTTTTCTTATTCAATCAAATTATCTTTTGTCCTGTATTGTTTCCAAGTGAATTACTAATATAGATTTATAGTTAAAAGTTAATCCGAGTTTATTTTCTCTCCATTATAAAGTTCCTTTCAGTTCAGAAGTGCGATGAACTTATTTCCACAAAAGTGAATCAAAAATTGAAAATTTTCAAAATAAGAACGCATGTGTGTCCTGTGACACCATTACCGTAGGTAAAAATGCGCGCCCGAATTGGTCGCCCGCGTTGCCGCGCCAATCGGTCATAGCGTAGGTACCTAAGATTCGGCATTGTTTTTCGCGCGTTATTGGCGTTGTTTCGCGCGTATTTATTATGGTGGTTATTGTTTACACAATCCGCTCACTCGCGCCGCCGTGATTATACTACTTATTACCGTTTCTGATTAATTGTGAAAGAAGTTTTTGTTTGCTGTGGTGATTTCGTGCATTGTGCCGTGCAAATAAATATGGATATTAATAAATTAGTGGAGCGATTAAAATCGCTAGAGAAGAAAGTGTATGGCGTTCCCCAGAGCCCTAATGAAGATGGCTCGCTGACGCCTCCATTGCGGCCGTCGCTTGTGAGCGATGGTCGGTGTTATGTTCGACGTCCGGTGTCGCCGGCGAGGGCCGTGGGTAGTACCACAGGCACCCTGGCCCCGGCTCAGCAACCATCAACGTCGAGATACGCGCTGGATGCCCCGGCATCCGCGTGTTGTTTCGGGCATGGTGCAGTCACAGCGACGCCGCCGGTGGAGTCAGCCTACGTGCCGCATACCGTGGTGACGCCAACGATGTCAGCTATGCCGGCCGCATTACCCGGCCTGCTTTCGGCAACAGCGTGTGCGCTGCCCCAAGGTACCGCGCACCCCGCGCACCAACAGGTGCCCCCCGCGAGCGCATCGTTTGATGAGGTGACCAATGTCACTGGAACTGGGTATGTCCATTCACAATCACAGTTACGATACGTTGGCCGCAGTGATCCCATACCTGAATTCGACCCACAAAAATCAATAATTAACATGGAGAACTGGCTTAAGAAAATTGAAGGACTCTCGTATATGTATGGCTGGGACGAAAAGACGACCATATTCAACACATCTTCTAAATTGAAGGGCTATGCCCGCCAGTGGTTTGACCAATTAATTGATATTAATATGACATGGTTAGGCTTTAAAGCTCAGCTTATGGTCGCCTTTCCATCCCAGAAAAGTAAATTAAATATGTTGCGTGATTTAGTGAATATTGTTAGAAAACCTGGTGATGATTTTATGCAATTTTATCATGATAAATTGGCTCTGGGTAATGCTTGTGGTCTTCCACCATCCCTCACAACGGAGATTATTATAGGGACAATCGGGAGCCAAGTAGTAGAAATTGGTGCTGTATCGGCAGCTTGTAATGAACCCGGTAAATTATTAAACTATCTGTCGTCGTTACGCACCGCCGCCGCTGAGGTTAGTACCTCAGATAATACACGTAACTATAATACCTCAAAAGGAGTGCGGTGCACCATATGTAAACGACGGGGTCATATTTCATCCACCTGTCGCTATAAGCGTGATAAGTCATTATGTACTATTTGCCATAAGCCGGGTCATGTAGCAGATAAGTGTTTTCGCAAGGTAAATAAATGTTCGTACTGTGGTAAGTCGGGTCATATTAAAGATGAGTGCCTAAAGTTGAAAGCTCGTAATTCGAATAAAAACCCCGCATCCACTGTATCACAGTCAGTATTGTAAACGCAATAAATAACGAAAACCGATCTGCTAGTGCCAAATATTATATGATGATTAAAGTAAATAACTCTCCGATAGAAGCGTTCATTGATTTCGGTAGCTCATGTATAACAATCACTCACTCCGCTGCAAAACAGTTAAACATTGTAATTCGACCTTGTGATCATAACTGCATTATTGGCGGGTTTGGTGACTCTAAGATAACACCAATAGGTGAATCTTATGTACACATTTGTGCTGACGAAGCGTCGTGTGAGACTCGCGCGTATATTGTACCGGACTACGCTCAAAATATTGGTGTGATTGTCGGGCAACCGTTTACCGATTACCCGAATGTTTATGTAATTAAGACGCCGACGTCTTTAAAGATGTATAACGCAAATCATTTATGTGATTTACCTAACATATGCGAGGGTGCCGAGCGTATTAAGTTTATCCCAGACGGTAAAGTTACTTTATTACCCGGGGTTAATAAGATAGTGGTATCGTGCGAAGAGGTGATGTTAGGTGAAGCGTCTGTGCGTCGTACGGAACATAAGTCCCCTAGGGCTGAGTGTATCATACCGGAGCATAACCTTGAAATTATCGACGGTAGGGCTGTAATGAGTATAATAAATATTAATAAAAATAGTATACACTTACCGGTTAACCAATGTGTTGCCCGCGCCGCGATAACCGATGGCTCTAAAATGTATACGGTAGGTGATAACCTACGTCCTGATGTGCTTGCCGACCTGGAGTCTATCCTTAATGAATATTCGGAATGTTTCTCTGATGTCGATGATGGAAAAATAGGCAAATGCTCAGTAAAAATGCACATCGAACTGACCGATAAGGAGAAGGTAATATATTACCGCCCCTACCGCATGTCGGCTAGTGACCGCGATAAAGTACGCGAAATAATTAGTGACCTCTTAACTAAGGGTATAATTGAAGAGTCTACCTCTCCGTACGCCAGCCCGGTGCTGCTTGTTCCCAAAAAGACAGGAGAGCCGCGCATGTGCGTCGATTACCGAGCACTTAATAAAATAACGAAAAAGGAACGCTACCCCTTGCCGCTTATACAGGATCAATTGGATCGCTTATCTAAAGCTCGCGTCTTTTCCTGTCTCGATATTTTGTCCGCCTATCATTGTATAGAATTAGACGACGATAGTAAACATCTTACGGCGTTTATAACGCCGAACGGACATTACCAATACAAGCGAATGAGTTTCGGTCTCGCGAATGCGCCGTCCGTGTTCCAACGCGCTATAGATGAGATACTTGGCCCGCTTAAGTTTGAATTTTGTACAGCGTATTTGGACGATATATTGATATATTCTAGTGAGACGAATATCGCCCTACAACACTTAAGAGCGGTATTAGAACGCATTCGTGATTCTAAAATGACTCTCAGGCTCGATAAATGCTCGTTTCTCGTTTCTCGCGTGGAATACTTAGGCCATGAAGTTAGCAATGGTGAAGTAAAGCCGGCCCAGCATAAATTAAATGCTGTTAAAGATTATCGAGTACCCGAGAACGTACACCAGGCAAGACAATTCATGGGCTTAGCCAGTTATTTTAGGAAATATGTGCGTAATTTTGCCACTCTCGCGCGACCTATAACTTTACTTACAAGAAAAGACCAACCATGGGCTTGGGGCTCTGAGCAGCAACAAGCCTTTGATTCTATTAGAGAAATATTAGTGAGCCGTCCAGTATTACTTTTATTCAACCCCGATTACGAGTCGCAAGTACACACGGACGCGTCAAAACATGGTCTCGGGGGTATTTTATTACAAAGGCCGCCTGGTGGTTCGTGGCAACCAGTCGCGTACGCTAGTCGTCAAACGACTACAGCAGAGCAACGCTATCATAGTTTTGAGCTAGAAACATTAGCTGTCGTAATGTCATTGCAAAAGTTTCGAGTTTATTTGACCGGTATAAAGTTCGTAATAGTCACCGACTGCAATGCTTTGCGGTGGACGTGGTCCAAGCGAGATCTGAATCCCCGTATTGCGAGGTGGTGGCTCGAGGTCCAAGGTTATAACTTTGACGTAGAATATCGCGCTGGTAAATCCATGGCTCACGTGGATGCGTTGAGTCGCAATCCTGTGGAATCCGTAATGCGTTGCGTAGAAAAGGACCTAATAGAAAGCATGCAAGGTGATGACGACTCAATCCGCCTCACTGTGAACCAGCTTAAAGATGAAATTTCCGTCGGTAATGTCAGCGGTTTAGCGCGAGACTATGTACTTGATAATGGCGTACTGTTTAGGAAAATTAATAACCAAAATAAAGTGGTCGTGCCCCGTCAATCTCGGTGGTCCCTCGTACAAACATTCCATGATAATAATGGGCATGCCAACTACACTAAAACATACGATGCTATGAAGGAAAAATACTGGTTTGGTGGCATGAGGCGTTTTGTTCAAAAATATGTTGGTGGTTGTTTATCGTGCCAATACGCCAAGAAACCCACAGGTCGTAAGGTAGGACTTCTACACCCCATTGAAAAGGTGGCTGTACCATTCCACACAGTACACGTGGACCACCTCGGCCCATTCTGTAAGAGTCCATCGGGCAAGATGCATATTTTAGCGATCGTCGACGCTTTTACTCGTTTTATATGGATCGAGGCGGTCCGCGATACTAGCTGTGCAGGAGTGTTAAAAACCTTTGACCAGTTCATTAAAACATTCGGGTTGCCAAGCCGAATTATAAGTGACCGTGGCAAAGCATTTGATTGCCACGACTTCAAAAAATACTGTCGTGACAGGCAGATAAAGCATGTTATGACAGCAGTCGCTAGTCCGAGAGCCAACGGCCAAGTAGAGCGATTTAACCGCTCTATATTAAATGCTTTAGTTGCTTACGTCGGCGAAGACGAGCAAAATCGCTGGGAAGATTTTTTGCCTAAGGTACAATTGGGTCTTAATTCCAATGTTAATGTTAGCACAGGAAAATCCCCATTAGAGTTGCTGTATGGTTTTCGTCCGCGACTCGCAGGCGACATTGTCGTGCCGACAAGGTCCGATATCACCGCAATCAGAGCGAGTGCAGTTACTCGATCGCAAGAGGCCGCCCGACAGGCTAAAGCTTCCTTTGATAAAAGGAGACGTGAGGGTGTTCCATTTAAAGAAGGAGACCTTGTTCTTGCGGAGCGCAAAGTATTTAAAAAAGGTCTTCGTAGTGGCAAGCTTATGTCACGATTTGACGGCCCATATGTGGTAGTCAAAGTATTGCCTCATGATCGATACTTAATAGCGAGCAATAGTACTCGCGGTCGTCCCTATAAAAATGTCCTCGCCAGGGATAAATTAAAACTTATGCAGCATCCTACTGACCTTGACTCAGACTAACAGTTTTTGTACTTATAACAATTGATGTGTGTGCCCAATAATGTTGTGTGTGCTACTCGTATAATATATGAAATATTGATAATGTTGAACAAGTTGAAATTGTATTGAGAATGTAATTATAAATGCAGCTCGGCTACGAATAATGAGTTTTCAAATTGCTATTTTATTTAATGTTTATTGCTCAATTATTTCATGGTTAGGTTATTAGTTCATTTTTCATGGTAGGATTTAGAGGTGATAGTTTATGGTAGGGCTTATAGTAGGATAATTATTAACTTATTATTCGAGTTGAAGATGCATCTATAAGTCGTGATTTCGAATGAGTGGTTGTTGCTATAATGTGTGACAGAAAGAAGTGTGGTGTTCTAAACATGTTTCATATTGTTTGTGCTTATGTATTTTTGCTTATGGTGTGGTATGATAATAACTGTGGTAAGGGTAACAGACTTTTGTTATGATTATGACCCGACCTAATGGACCATACGAATTAATAAATGAGGCATGTAACAATTAACGGGACTTTCACTGACTTTAACCATTATGCTTATAAAGCTGCTGTGGATTGTCAGCTCATAATTTATTATACTAATTCCCGGCCGGGTATAGACAGGCACCGACTCGGTGTCGCGTCTAGGAAATGATGAAATTTCCATTGGTTGGTAATAGATACACCGTGTCGTTACCGCCGACAGACATGTTTTTACGTGTCGTCTATAGATGACAGATAACCGGGGTATCGGCGCCCCAGTTTAAGGTCTTTAAAATCCACATTCACGTCAGCAGTGATCTGTGGCCCTGGTGTCGTCATCTGACAGATATCTAGTCGTCGTCACTCAGTCAGTGATAGATAACGAAAGGTGTCGTCTTTGATGATAGATGATCCCACGTATAATATTATTATTGTTCTTTCAGTCAGATAGCTAATGATGGTAGTCGACTGATTGACAGTTATTCAATAAATCTGCTGATACTATAAACGTGGGCGTCGTCATCTCTACGACAGATACATTTACAAGTGTCGTCGAAAAGCGCCGGACACATTAAGAAGTGGCAATACAATAATTCTGCATCCTATATGGATAGCTCAGAACGTTGTACAGTGAATAGCTCATCACATCATTAATTTATTTCTCTTCTTCTCGTTGTACTTAAATTCTATTACAAATACATAATGGTTTGAAGTAAGACGGCTGTTGACTGTGCAAAGTTAGGCAGGGCACATTAATACGTGCCGCCACTAACGTTTCTTCGCAGCAGTGACAGATCACCTCAAGGGGTGTCGTCATATACTCACCTCCTAGCTACGCGGGACGCGCAGCATCATCAGAATGGCCGACTGTACGGAAGTAAAGAATAACGAGGGAAAGTGCATCGGCTATCTTCGCCAATGTTCGGGTGATTTCGGCAAGCGCGGCGCGTGCCCTGCGACCTACGACCTCCGCCTCGTTAGTCAAGCTCGGACGTCATCGGAGACGCATGCGTTTTCTTATTCAATCAAATTATCTTTTGTCCTGTATTGTTTCCAAGTGAATTACTAATATAGATTTATAGTTAAAAGTTAATCCGAGTTTATTTTCTCTCCATTATAAAGTTCCTTTCATTATATATCTATGAAACGTCTATGTTCGTGAAAAATAATTTACATAAATTTCCTCGAGTAACTAGTCAGCGCCGCTGTGATCGGTTACAAACAGTCGGATCTAGTGCTGCACTATACAGAAACAGTATTTTTGTAATGGCTCCAAAGGTCTATAATAAAATACCAAAATATATAAGAAGTGAAGATAATGTCCGCAAATTCAAGAGTAAATTGCATTCATTCCTAATAGATAAGACATATTACTCTATAGAAGAATTCTTAAATGATAAATATGACATTACGAGCCCTCTAATATTTTTTTTCTTTATTTTCTTTATTAATAATATATTTCATTGACATTTTCTCCAATATTACAAAATACATTAATAGCTTTCTTTAGAATTTACCGTTGACATGCATGAAAAATAAATTATAATTGTTTCATAATTAATTAATAATACCTATTTTGAAATCTCATTATTTGACTTTGTATTGTATAGATCCAGAGTTATTATTACAAATATTTGTACACCAATTTCATTGGTAGGACACAGAGCTCAACTAAAATGTATGAATAAGACCTTATTTTAATACCTGTGTTTCACAAATAAAGATGATTTGATTTGATTTGATATCTGGTCGTGCTTCGTGCTCATACGCACGGTCGTTCGGCGTTTTACTCCACTTATTTCACCGCAATCCCGGGCGAGCCCCCAAGTTTGTGGGATCTTTTGGTGAAATAATAGGAGAATTTCGAAGAAAACTCGTATATTTACTTGCAAACTTTTATATAAAAAATAACACGTCTATCGTTTAACATATGTCGTCTCGCCATATTTTGTTCTCAATCCTCCTCTCTCTTTTGCACATCCATACCTTTCACTCGCACTTTTGCATACGTTTCCTTTTACACAAATTCGTTCCACATAGGTATGTACAGGCGGGCGGCAGTGTTTTTTGCCCGGATTGTAAAAAGCCCGATTACCTCTTTGTAGATACTCGTATATACTCAAGTATCATCGTGCGAAATCGGGGTGTGTCGCTAGTCAAAAATATCGTAAATCATTCAACAGAAATGTCCAAACGCCTAGGAAAAAGTGAATAGCAATATTTCATTTGTTTGCTGTTTTTATACCTATTGACGTAGGAGTTACCCGAATATATTTTCGGGATTGTAAAGAAATTACGTTCGTAAGTTCCTGACACTTTTTTCATATGAAATACTAATATTCACCTATTCAGCATTACTTATTGCAAGGTTTTTCAATACGGGGGCCGCGCCCATGCTTCCATTTAGCCATGTCCTTTGCTGAATGGGATTTAAATTTTTGCAAACTTCTTCCTTGATTGTATTAAAAAACCCCGTAATTTTTTTAGGATCGGTCAAGCACTTATAACATCAGACCAGTAGTATCACGAATTATTTTAGTTTTTGCTATGTATGTGTAAAGATATATTTGAAAGTAGGCAATCGTTATGTTAGCGAAAAATCAAAGACAAAGTGTCATAACGGTCCTGCATGATGAGAACCTCGTGAAAGCCGAGAAAGATAAACAAATAGAGTATGTTGACTTGGCTCGCGAGGTTGTCGACATGTGGGAAGTGGACTCAGCGATCATTGTGCCGATAGTGGTGTCAGCGCATGGCTTAATTGCCAAGAGCCTCGACCAACACCTGAGAAGGTTTTCGTTAGGCAGCTGGATCAAGGGCTTGATTCAGAAAGCGGAACTCCTGGACACGGCCCGTATTGTTAAGAGGTTCCTCTCTCTGGAACCCTGACCGCCGGTAGTTTGGACCCTGTTCCCGATACCGGTGGGCTACAATTTTTAAATGTTTTTGTTATATATATTTTTATAATAATATTTAAAATGTAGAAAATTTGTGTCAAAATGAATAAAAGAATAATAATAATATTTATTAAACTTTTAGGGCGGATTCGACCAAACGAGAGTAAATTTTATTCTTAGAATAAATAGCTATTTACTCGAGAGTAAGCTCAATTTGCATTCTACCAAACATTAACCCGTGGCTAAAGTCACTATACGAGAGTAAATTATTATACGGTCGATTTTGGTGGAGTAAAGTCTTAAACTGGGAATAACGAAACGAAATGTCAAAATGTTAGGTTATGTACATTTACCTTGTCAAAAATCATCCGTCCGTGTTGATATTCTTTGTTTTTGTGTGGTTTTCAATCAAAACCTCGCCATAATGGAACGTTTGAGAAATATGATCGAAGAATCCGATAGCGACGATGATTACGTGCCAAGGCGTCCAAGGTGGATAAAAGACAGAACTAATTACTTCGAAGATTATGATGACAAAGATTTCGCTGTTAGATTTAGTAGTTGTTAGAAGCCACTCTTTGTTTGTTAGCTAAACTTGAGCATAAGTTGGAATATTCGTCAAACCGGTGAGTACATTGTATGATACTTATAAATAATCTATCTATTTGGTACAGTATCTGTCCATTTACTTGTTTACAATACCTAATCATTATATCAATGCGCAAAATGTTAATTTTATTTATTTATTTTACAGGAATTTCTCCATATCGCCAATAAATCAGCTGTTAGCAACTTTGAGGTTCTATGCAACCAATTCTACGCAGATGAGTATTGGTGACTATGGCGGTATGAGTACCCCCACTGCAAATAAAGTTATACATCAAGTGACTGCTGCAATAGCCTCCTTACACAAAGACTTTATCAAATTTCCTGAAACAAGTACTGAAATAAGAAAAGTGCAAGAAGACTTTTATCAGATAGCCTGCTTTCCAAGAGTAATTGGTGCAATGGATTGCACACATATTCGCATCGCCTCTGTTCCATTACGGTTACAAGTGGGTGGTGAACAAGCTGAATTATTCCGTAATAGAAAAGGATATTTCTCTATAAACGTGCAGACAATCTGCAATGCTAATCTTGAGATTATAGACATAGTAGCTAGATGGCCTGGATCATCTCATGATAGCAACATATTTAACAATAGTTACAGGAAAGCACAATTTGAATCTGGTACATATGGTAATGCACTATTGGTAGTAGATGGGGGCTAAGCATCAACCCAATACATGATGCCACCATTAGAGAACCCCAGTGGACCAGTGGAACAGCTCTACAATGAATCACAAATCAGGACACGAAATCCTGTGGAACGCAGCTATGGACTATGGAAGAGGCGCTTTCCTGTGCTAGCATTTGGAATGCGTATTAAATTGGAAAGAATTCTGAATGTGATCATTGCTACAGCTGTTTTGCACAACATTTTGAGACGTCGAGGAGAAGAAGTACCCCCAGATGATCCAGAAATTATCCTCCCTGCCCCCTGGAATGAAATTATAAATGATGGACATATACCTTTTGCTGCGGATGCAGGATCTGCCCGAGAATATAGGGCACGAGATGCACTAATAGCAGATTATTTTCAACATTTAATGTGAAAAGATATTTTTTTTTGTTACTAACAAAGTATGTAAGTTTATCGTTACTAACATTAGGGATGCAAATCTGAAAATAAATGTTATTTTAATAAATAACAACTAATCATAGCATGTTGTATATTTTATTAAATTATGTACATTCCTATATGGTTTAAGGCGACAAAATACAACACACACAACAGAGTCATCAAAATTTATCTATACTTATAATAAAACTGTAAAAAAGACTTCATTCTGAATTTCATTCAACTTCATCTTCTGAATTATTGTTCTCTTCTGGATATTCCTTCTGTTTTTGTCTGAGCTCCAACAATAACAGCTTAGTTTTTATTTTTTCCTGTTTTAAAATTTCATTTTTAATGTCCAGGTCTATTTGCGCAGTAAGTTTTTTTTGGTATGCCTCTTCCGCAGCAAATTTTTTTTGCAAATTTATTGCTTCAATTTTGTTCTTGTGGAGCATTTCTAGCGATGTTGTTGTGGAATTGTGTTCAGGTCTTCTCCTTGACATTCCACTTTTTTTGTCGCTTGCTGTTTTCAGTGAGGCAGACACAGGAGTCCTTAGTAACTGAGGGCTATAATCACCCCAATCCTGAAATGAAGTGAATGGTTAAAATTGTTATGTGGTTATCATAATCGGCTTATATGCTCCTATCAAGGGATGCTTAAGAATAGAATAGAATAGAATATTATTACAATATAATAATAATATAATAATATATTAATATTATTATATGTTTATTTCCTACCTATTGAAAATCCCTGGTTGGTCAGATCAATCAGTCAATCAGCCACCATAAAGGATGGAGACAAGGTAGTGTACAAATAAGCTACCTTTTTAACTGCTTGGATGTTATTCTCTTCTGGTATCTTCAGCGGTACTGACAATGGAGTCCATGGGTCCTAAAAGGAAATGGGTAAAATTTTTAATCATCATCACACACTTACATCATAATAGCCTATAATACTACTGTTTTCATAATTGGTGGGCAATGCTTGAGTGTACTTATTAAACTCATTACCTTAAGTGTTTGCATTTCACATCCCGACATGGTCTCATCATCCATTGGAAGCACTGAGTTATCTGTAAGTATAGATAATATAAATTGCGTTAAAATGTAATTTGCCAACCATTCATGAGAAAAGGTCAGAATAACCAGAATATTATGGAAATAACATGTGTTCAAAATCAGTTAATATGTATGTCACCGTAAAATTGTCAAATTCGTTATATTGTAATATCTCTAGCGATATTGTAAAATCTCGAAATATTGTCAAATGAACATACTGCTTACAACAAAACGCATTATTTTTCGTGAAATGCATGCGATGGTAGTCAACTCACGCGGTGTGGAGGGAAGGTGGGGTCCCCCTTGTCCAGTGGTACAACTCTGATGAAAAGATATTGTACCATTCCTGAGAAATACCGATTAATATAACCTAACCTTAAAACACTTTATATTCCCCTAAAAAGCGTAGTTGACGGAGCCCCGCTTCGCGGGGCCCCTATTTCCGAGTGCAGGGTTTAAAGGAACCTAACTAACCTAACGGGGGGGTGCCCCAAGTCCCGATTATGGGGGCAAGAGATACTTCCGTATGTTTAGTTGACAATAATTCGAGATATTACAATATCGCTAGAGAGAAACACGTTATATTGTAATATAACGTTTTTGACAATTTTACGGTGACATGTATAAGGAAACTGCAGAAGTGCTATGATTGTGTCTTACAATATATTATTCTTGTATAATGTAAATACATCATGTTTTCCACTAACCTTCAATAATTATTAGGGGAGATTGTGGCATATTAATATCCACATATTGCGCAGGAGTAATTATTGCTTCTTGGCTACCCTGCTCTTCTTGGGTGGGAACGGCCGGAAGAATTGCGTCACTATCGTTCGGATTAAATAAGCCTACTGCACTTGTGGATATGAGGCTCAATATCCGCTTAGTACAGGGATCCTCCTTTTTAGGTAAAGCTGGTCCACCACCTAAAATAAATAAGTATACTTTTATGATTAGCCTGATTGGATGAAGTCATATGATTGAAGCGGTTAGCCACAATATAGGTGCCACTTTACAGGTCGCAGTGGCTGTTGGGCTGTCTAAGACCAACCCCTATTCACCAAATAATAATAATTTTATGTTGAAGTAGGTAATAAAAAACAATTTGAATACTATACTTAAATACTTCATAATTTTAAATTGAACCTTACCTGTCTTTAGGATAGCCATTCTTGAATCTGCTGCTTCTTTTTTTGCAGCTTTTTTCATTGCTTCCCATTGTGCTTTTAAATTTTCAGCCAGTCGATGTACCAGGGCAGTTTGCGAGTTATATTCTTGCGCAATTATCTTCCACTCTTCGGATTTTTGCCGTAAAGTTGTGCCATCGGTTTTTTTATTTTCTACTATAGCGAAATGTTTCGCTACCAAGTCAACCAACAGGCTCTTCTCCGATGCCATCCAGTTTGCGCTTCTCTTTCTTTTCGGTGCGGACATCGTGAACAGTCACCAATTTCGCCAAATAAGTAAATCAATTCTATTTAAAAATCGCAACCAAGAAAATACCACACAATCGACCAAGGAACATATTTACTCTGCCAGTGACAGTAATGAGTAAAGAAAGTGACGTTTAAATCTACCAAATATAATAGTACATTCCTCAAGTATAATAAGTACAGATGCAATGACCTTTCGTTTAGTAGCATTATGTATTAGATCATTTCATTCGTTCAATCCCATTCAATGCCAAAGACAGCCAAAGAGTAACTATACGAGAATAATTTTAATCTAGGTATAGTGTGGTAGAACGTAAATCAAATTACTCCTCGAGTAAGTATTGAGAGTAAAATAATCCTGGTATAGTTACTCGCGTGTAATTTCGAATTTGGTCGAATCCACCCTTAGTAGTGCTATCAGGATGGAATTTGGTGTGGACAAATGTAGTCATGTATGTAAAGCGATGGGAGATTATGGAATCCGAGGGGCTTAAGCTCTCGGATTCCATACACCTAAGATCCCTTTCCTCATCCGAGAGCTATAAGTATTTGGGTATGTCGGAAGCATTAGGTATTAACGTAACTGACAAGAAGCAATCGTTGAGGGAGCGCTTCTTTGATCGCCTAAAGGTATTAAATAGCCTTCTTTCGGCATACTCAAATGGACTCAGACCGAACTCGGACGCTCTGGATAGAAGAGTTGACCGAAAATCGGATGCATCACCCACGGTCATCGGTGATGAGACTGTACGTCCCGCGAAAGTGCGGGGTCGAGGCTTTTTAAATGCGAAGACCCTTCACAACCGCGAAGTGTGCAACCTCAGAGAATATTTTTTTAAAGTCGACGTGGGGATGCATTGAGATGTGGTCGCAGTGGACAAGGGACTCAACCCGCATGTCCATGGCTAAGGAGAACTGGCGCAAACCTGTAGTACTTACTACTGATGACCGCAAGAAAGAATGGCAAGGCAAAGAGCATCACAGTCTACCGGGCTCGTCACAAAAATCCAAAGTACGGATAGCTGCAATCTTATTTCCGGCTTACCGGTTATCAGCGGGCCGGCGTCGGGTACCTTTCTACCTGCGTGGCCGCTACCAACATCTTCGGGTTGAGGAGAAGAAATTCTCATCCCTTGGGAAATGTTACTGTCGCGGCTAATATTCTGGGGAGGGCTAACATCGTTCGTCGTGCGATGACGTGCGGGTCTATCTTGCGGGGTTCGATGTGCATTGAGGAGGATTTCGTGGTGTACCGTGCGATGGCTCATAGATCGGGCTCATTGGACGGTATGTGATTTGTGATTCACTCCTCGAAGTTCTCGGGGAGTAAATCAGGGGTGGGGATCCTCCTTCATCTTGGATGACGGCATCTGTCGCCCTCTGGTACGCGTCTGCACATCAGATGTGACTATGAGCGTGGCGAATCGTCGTGATAAAGGATCAAGGGGGAGGAGGGGAATATATTATGTGTATGTATAATTATATTAATATGTTTATAAGTATATGTTTATATATTTATTTAGATGAAATAGGGAGTCAGGGACCGCACCCTTTAAAGGAATAAAATGGTTAAAAAAACGAGTTGTAAAGAAGTACCCCAGGGCGGTACCAGCTGCTCAGCAGTTGGAGAATCCGTCACGGTCCACGGATCGTCAAGCCCCCCGTATTCTGGGGAGGGCACCAACCGTTTTCCGCTTGCCAATAGCAACGAGAGCCGAGGAGGCTCAACACGATCACGGTCTTTCGAAGACCTGATCTCTTTTAAACCGCGCCACGCGGCCGACGCATTGTCGGATTCTGGCACTGCGTCACTAAGGCTGGGAGCAGAGGCTCCAGCACGAGGGGGGACTACGGAACCACGACTGGTTCTCGAACAAGTGAGTGTGTTGTAGACATGGGCGACGCGCCGGCGCCGCCGCGCCGCGTCTCCCCCGCGCGTCGCCGCCGCCGTCGGCAGTTGCTGCTCGGCGTGAGCGAAGCTAGCACGTGCCGTTTTGTTTCGGTTTTTTTTTGTGTTTCATTTTTAAATGACCAGTTTATTAAATATTAGGGTGAATATTTGAAGATAGACATATTCAGGAATCGTAAATTAAGTTGAAATAATGCTTCCAATTACACTTTTTTGGATTTAATGTGTACTTTATAGTGCAGCTTAACGAAATAAATGAAACGCACAGTATTTTAGTTGCTGTATAGGTCTGAATCTGAAGCCGAAAATTTTCGTCGAACGGTGATGAGATATAAAACATACGGTAATTAGCATTTAAAAAATGGTAATTAGGTTTCGTTATTGGTAATTAGGAATAATATGAATAATATATACTTGAATCACATATTTATTAATTATTTAGTGACAATAAAGGACATTAAACTTAACTATTTAGTGACGTGATTGTATTAAAAAAAACACTCAAAACTCAACCCGCATTCTTAAATAACAATAACATTGTAGAGTAGTTCCAATAAAATCAATTAAAATAATACTTCAAAACTCAATATGTATAGAACATACATGTAAGTTCCATCTAAAATATTTCTTGAACTCGATGAGATCGTATACAAAAACTTAAAAATATTCATACTTAAATCCGAATGAGTCGCTTTCATGACCAGAAACTGCACAGGTACTTAATCATATAATAATTCAAACTTAAGTAGATCTGCAACACATCACACGGCAATGATAAACAGAAAAATACAAATTAATGATTTGCTGTTCCTACCAAACTTTGGCAATTATGGTGCTTACCTTAATTTTAAAAATAAAGAAACAACAAAATAAAAGGTTTCAAAATAAAAACAATAACAATTATCTTTCTAGTAATCTGAAAAATCTAAAATCAACTAAAAGATTACTTCAAAACTCGGTGTAAATAGAACATAACGTACAAGTTTCATCCAAAATATTTCTTAAATGTAATGAGATCAGTTACAAAAACTAAAAAATATCACAATTGAAATCCGAATCTGTATCACTTTCATGACCAAGAAATGTGCAGGTAGTCTCAGATGCAGTCTCATGTGGATCTGCAACATCATCACACACCAATACTGGTCCAATAACAGGCTGGACATCAACTATCTCATTTGCGCTTAGCTGTGATGTAGATTGAACGTAGTCTTCAAATACACCAGAAAAATTCATATCACTACCACTAGCAGAAATATTATACTGATTTACCATATTCTCAATGGGTATATTAGGGTCCAAGTGAAACTTATTATCAGGTTTTAAATCAGACAGCATTCAGTTTCGTTTCTTTTGCGTTTTGGTTTTATTAAAACATTACTTAGATTTTAATAGGTCTGTTAATCGGTGTAATTTTGGCTATTATGGTTGTGGTTGCATCAATCATATTATTATTTATATTCTCTTTATTTGTAATAAGTGTTGATTCATTTTTGTCTTTACAGCATAATTTTCCGATAAATTTTGTATGTTTACAGTCCATGTCCAAGCACAAAAAGCAACTAGTTTCTCTGAATATCAGATGGTCCTTTTCTTTCTGCCACAGTATTTGATGAACTTTCATCGTACCTTTTAATGGTTTCAGCTGTTCTGAAGGTATCAACATATCTTTTTCAATTATTTGGTATTCTTCAACAGTTGCTAGGTTAATTTTTTGTGTGTTTTGTCTCACTATGTTCAAAAATCCATCTAATGTTACAACATCTTTACCTTGCGCTACAGCAGCGTCAGCAGTGCGTTTAACAACTGCTCCTACTCCATCTGCAGCACCTTTGCCGTGAGCTGATTCAAAGTAATTCCAGGTGACCATCTTTAGCCCATGAAAATACCAACTCAGTTTAGAAATAACATAAAACATTGTTTTATTTCTGTACTGGCTACTTGGCGAATCGGATAGGAAATGTAATGTGTCTATATTTTTTCTTGTGAGAGTTCACAAATTCAAGTAAAGGGATGATGTGCGCCCATACAGCAGCAGAATCATGTCGCAAGTTTTCGCTTACTGTACAAAATGATGTGTTTGTCAAATTACTTGAATCATCCGTCATATATATAACTGCAGTATGAAGTGTCAACTCTTGCCTACTTCCTCCAAAGTGGAAGGCTTGAACTTCCGACTCATATTTTAAAGCATAGTTTTCACTAAAATCTATGTGAATTATTGCTTCATTGTCCTTGATATGTTCTTTTAGATCTTTTATTGCAGTAAATTGCCACCTACGAGTACCTTCATGTTTGAAAAATAAAGGAATTATATTTTCTAATACTTCAATAGCTTGTTTCGGTGATGTGGTCAAATAATTTAGCTTTTGACTTTTTTGAGCTTTTTCTAAGCAAATCTCTCTTGCATGATTTTAAAACGCAATTATGTTATTCTATTTCTTATGTATTCTAATTAGTTCCCTGATTGCAGATTTTGTACTGAAGTCATTGACTCTGAGTACTCACACTGTAACTGAAAAAAAAACAGGAGAAAAGATAAATGAAATGATCCAGGGCGTAAAGAAAAAGTTTGGACTGGATGCGAAAAATATTTACGCTGTAACGGATGCTGGAAGCAACGTGAAATGGGCAGTTTCGTTGGGAAACATGGAGCACCATTTGTGCCTCGGACATGGGCTTCATAACCTTGTGACCGTGGATGGTAGAGATAGTGTCCCAGAAGTAAAAGAACTGGTTAATAAATGTAAAAAAATTGTCAAGACTGTGCGCTACCGGTTACCAGAGGTGGAGTTAGAAGCAGAAAAGGTGCAGAAAGAATTTTTGGATAGTGTTGAACGAGTAGTAGAAACATTAGAAATTGATGAGAGTAACCCTATTTTACAGAGCAATTCGCAGACAGCTACAGAAGCAAGCACCGAAGGGTTTGCAGAAGACATGTCACTTACGACAGCTGATAATTTTAGAAATATTCCGTCAATTAAGACTGCTACGCCTACACGTTGATGTTGACGTTGATGCTGGAGAGTTTAATTCATGTTTGCAATCGTGATCCAATAAACAATATGTTAAGAAAAGTAGGAAAAGATGAGCTAAAAATTACTCAAAATGAGTGGATTCTTTTGGAAGATTTAGTCAAGTTTTTAAAACGATTCCGTGAAGCAGTCGAAATTATGTCATCCCAAAAGACCTGCACTATGAATGTTGCACTTGTATTTCGCTCTGAAATAATTGATGTTCTAAAATCACTTGATGATGACGAATCATTGGTTCTGTTTCGTTTGAAACGCAACATGTTGGCGAATATTGATAAAAGATTTCCTGTTACGAAACCTGTAGTAGCTCGTATCCCGGGGTCACGGTTGGGTTGCCGCCCTTGTGAACGGGATCGTCACGATCGGGGCATATTTTTCGCCCAACAGGAGTCTCGCCGATTTCGAGAGTTTCCTTGTCGAGTTGGGAGCCGTCGTCGGCGGGTCTCACCCTCGGCCCATACTGCTTCTCGGTGATCTGAACGCCAAATCTGCGGCGTGGGGATCCCCGGTCAAGACCCGAGAGGCGATGTGCTAGAGGAGTGGGCCATTACGACGGGCCTGGCCGTCTTGAATCGGGGCTCGGCCTATACGTGTGTGCGACAGCGGGGCGGGTCCATAGTGGATGTCTCATTCGCTAGCCCCGCTGTCGTGCACCGTGTTCATGATTGGCACGTGGCAGCGGAGGTGGAGACGCTATCGGACCACCGATATATACGCTTCGACGTCTCCGCCCAAACCGCTGGAGGTCGTAGCCAATCGGCCCTCCCCGGAGAGACGGCCCGCGTTGGGCTCTGAAACGCCTCGACAGGGAGGCTCTCGAAGAAGCCACTATCCTCTTGGCCTGGGTTCGGGAGTCGACTATCGTCGGTCCCGTCGTCGTCGAACAGGAGGCGCAGTGGTTTGGAGACGCTTTGACGCAAATCTGCGACGCGTCCATGCCACGCGTCTCCCCTCTTTCCGCAAGGCACCGCGTGTACTGGTGGTGCATCGAGATCGAGCGACTGCGCGTCGCATGTGCAGATGCCAGACGCCCGTACACCCGATGTCGGAGGAGACATCGCCGGGACCCCGACGAAGAAGCCGCGCTGTATGAGGTGTACCGCGCGGCGAAGGAGGCTCTGTGGCTGGCCATCGGCCAGTCAAAGACGCGCTCTAGAGAAGAACTGCTGGCGACCTTAGACGGGGATCCCTGGGGGCGCCCATACCGTATGGTCCGAGGGAAACTTCGGCCGTGGGCCCCCCCGCTAACGGAAAGTCTCGAGCCGCAGTTTCTGGAGCGAGCTCCGCCCACAGCTGCAGAGCCAGAAGAAGAGGAGGGCGAAACCGTCCCAGAGGTGACACAGGCGGAGATGAGCGCGGCCGTGATGCGGCTCCGGGCAAAAAATACTGCTTCGGGGCCAGACGGAGTGCCTGGCCGCGCTCTAGTCCTCGCCCTGAAAGAGCTCGAGCCCCCACTGAAGGGACTCTTCTCGGCGTGCCTTGAGCAGGGCCATTTCCCTAAAAGGTGGAAAGCTGGTCGACTGGTCCTGCTCAAGAAGGCGGGGCGCCCGGCGGATTTGTCGTCCGCTTATCGGCCCATAGTGCTGCTGGACGAGGCGGGCAAGTTGTTCGAGCGAGTAATCGCAGACCGCCTCGTCAGCCACATGTGACGGCCGAACCTGGACGACAGCCAGTTTGGCTTCCGGTGTGGGCACTCTACCATCGACGCCATCAGGAGAGTAAGAGTCCTGGCGGAGGAAGCGGTTTCCCAGGGTGGGGTGGTGCTGGCGGTGTCTCTGGACATCTCCAACGCGTTCAACACCTTGCCCTGGAGTTGCATTAGGGAGGCCCTGCGATACCATAGGGTGCCTTCCTACCTCCGCAACATCGTGGGGGCGTATCTTTCGGGGAGGTGTGTCACCTTAGGCCGTCGCGAGATGTCGTGCGGTGTTCCACAGGGCTCGGTTCTGGGCCCACCCCTGTGGAACATCGGGTACGACTGGGTTTTGCGGTGCGAGCTCCCGCCGGGTATGAACCTGACGTGTTATGCGGACGACACGCTGGTCACGGCCCGGGGGAGCTCTTACAGGGAAGCAGCGTTGCTGGCTACGGCTGCGGTCTCACACATGGTGAGCCGCATACGGCGCCTGGGCCTGGAGGTGGCCCTCAACAAGTCGGAGGCCATCGCTTTTCATGGCCCCCGACGGGCACTGCCGTTGGGATCACACATTGTGGTCAGGGGGGTCCCGATCGCTGTCGAGTCAACCATGAAATACCTTGGATTGGTGCTCGACAGCCGTTAGGACTTCGGCCCCCACTTTCAGCGGCTGGTGCCCAAGTTGATGGGCGCGGCGGGCGCGCTGTCAACGCTGCTTCCCAATCTGGGGGGCCCGAGCTCCGCCGGCAGGAGGTTGTACGTGGGGATCGTGCGATTGATGGCAGCGGAAGTCGCATCAGATCCCGCTGCCCCCTGACGCAAGTGTGCGAGGGAACACCGGTGTGGTTTTACGAGTCTGACAGACCCCACCGCTCTCCCCCGGGCGGTTCCACAACGTGAAAAAAAAAAGGAGAGTAACCCCCAGGCGGGCTTGGAGAACATAGTGACCATAGCCTAACTAAATAACCTTCCCCACGAACACCCTCTCCGAAACAAAATGTATTTTAATTTTTTTAAGATATAGGTATTTAAAAATGTAAATGATATGTTTTATAAAATGAAATAATAATCATTTTATTATCAGGCAACTAAGGCCCATAGATAAAATACATAAAATTACATTAAACAACAATAATAAACTAATACATATTTTAAACCTTATACTAAAACTATACACGCAGCGTTGTCGGCGTCGTGTTTCGCTGCATGGTGTCGCGTCACCGTCCTCGGAAGCGACGATATATGACACCCATCGGTAAAAAAAAGTCTTCTTTCAAGCAGGTCTGTAGATGTTGGGTTGGTACTCGAACCACAAATGACCTAAAGTTGATGTTGTGGTGCGATTACAACCTTTCAACCCGCAGAATGAAGTTGGTCTTCGCTTTCAAGTACTGCACCACTTCCTCAGTTGTAGTGGAGTGATGCAGACGCGAAATGTACAGTTGCGTCGTAGGCACAGCAGCGCGCAGCGGCATGTTGGTGAGCACCCACTTTACGTTTATCCCCTTTTCTGGTTTGTCTAGGCTGCGACGCATCAGATTTGCTTGATATTGGTTTCTCTTCTTTTCGCACATTTGGTAAGTCACCGGGAAACCGTATACCTCTAAGGTCAATGTGGACAAATCCGTCATACTTTTTTGAAAGTTGAAGTTATTCGACTATAACTAGCACCCTAACTACTTTAATATAAATTTGATGGTTGTAAGTGATAAAGAATTTTGTTGTCCTTTACACACATCCATGCGAAACAACAGAATATTCCTCTATATTTAACTAAAAATGTTTTTTTAAAAAACGGTCATTAGACGGATTTTCCCGATGATTGGGGCAAATTCGTCTAGTAGCAAATTTTCCTAGAATTACGCCGTTATATCAACCGTATGTAATTTGTAAACAAGTAAATACACATGTTGAGGAAAAATGTATTGTAAAATCATTAAAAGAAAGTTGAATTTACGTTTAATTAATCCGGCCTATTTTTATAACCAGGGATTTTAAACCTTTCCAAAAAGTTTGAAAACAAAATGAAGTATTTTTACATACAATCAACAATCATCAGTTTACGTTTTCAGGTACTTACACTGAAACATGCCTATCTTATTATGAGGTTTATTTTGTATTGACTTAAATAAATAGGGTTACTTTTAATGAATCGATTAGGTATTAGATCATTACAATTTTAAATAACGCTACACGTCACACATTGTATTCAAAATCAAGTAATGAAAATCAGTTTCCAAAAGAAAATGGGTTTTATTCATATTGACAATATTATATTTATTAATGATATATTTTTAATGTTAAAATGGAACATACTAAAAGTTGAAGGGTTTTATCCTTAGGTATTTACTACGCAACACACGTAAATCTTTAAATTTAAAAATATAATATTATAAATGAAATATAATTTGCTGATCTATGAGCAGTGAGAGAATAAACAAAACAAGTACAAACAAAATGAAAAAAAAAAATCCTTACTTAACAAACGTAAATCTTAAAAATATTCAAAATATAATATTAGTAATTAAATATATGAATAAGATCAATCAGTGATAGCATAAACAAATGAGTTAACAATACTTTTAATAAATCTAGCAAAAGAATACTGCATCGTCTTCATCGTTTAAAAAGAAATCATTTCTTTTTTCCGGATCTTTTGAAAAATTAATTCTTTTTACTATAGAATTCTGTGGAACCTCATCTCGATCTATTTTTCTTGTTATCTTAAATGCAAGTTCTGGTTTCTTTACGGTTTTGTAAAACTTTATTGAGAAGTACGGTTCATTCGTCTGTTCGTCAGCGTAGACGTCATCTATGACGCCAAACATAATAAGTCCACTTTTTTTAACATAATATTTTACCAGGACATGGTCATTCACACAATAGCTTTCACATTCTTGCTCCGTATCATTATTCTCATTACTTATAAATTCTATTTTATTAATGTTTTCAGTCTCTTCGTTTGGGAGCAATATGGGCTGCTCAGTCTGTTCATATTCGTGCTCCGTATCATTATTACTTAAAATATCTATTTTATTTATATTTTCAGTCTCTTCGTCTTGAATTAAAATGGTCTCCCCTGTCTGGCTTAGATTAATATAGTCAAATAATTTCGTGTCTAGTAAAAACTTATGGTATTCATCGTTACTCTCATAATCTGATTGAATATTAACTATGTCGGAATCACTATGAGAGCTAATTGTTCCAGATACACTAGTAGTTGAACTTGTGGAAGACATTTCATGTTTCTTCTGTTTTCGATATCCAAGAAATTGAAAATCATCATAGGTATCTTCTTTATCATCGTGAGGGCATTGTATTTTATTTTCTTTACCAATTCTGTTTTTACTCTTTTTTCCGATTCCTTTGCCTTTAGGTGTTATGGTAGTCTTTTTATTATTATTTTTAATCTCAAATGATGCAGCAAAGTTATTAATAACTCTTCCATTCCTAGACGCATTCCCTTTTTGAATGCCCGAAGGTCCAGGTTCTGTTAATAAATGTTCCTCATCACGCACTGTTGGATTTTGAAGTACAATGTTTGACAAAATTTTTATCTTATGAGAGTCAACTGTTTGATTTTATAAGCAATGAGGGAGATCTTCAGCTTTTTCTGCGATAAATGGTTGGGAGTTAGTGTTGGTTTTTCGACTTTTACTTAATATAACGACATCGTCACTAAGATTAGGCGTGGGACTGGATCGGCGTTTTCGTTTTACAACATTTTCTTTCTTAATATTTTTAAGATTTTGCATTTGTTTTTTCAACTCTATGACGTCGTCGTGCGTTATGACTTCTGCGCCTGGTGCCACTCTGCAGCGTTTTTTTTTTGTCGAGTTGTTACCACGCTTTACTTTTTGCAAAAGTAACTCCTCAAATGTTATATGCTTCGTTTCAATAGGCTGCCTTAAATCTAAATGATTGCTGCTGTCATCAGTAACATCATTCATCATCAGTAACAAATTTCCAGTCTTAATCTGGTTATCAGACGCTATGACGTTTTGATTAAAGAAATTTAAGGCTATCATAAGCAATGTGTGAGGTTCTGTTTTTATTGGTTCAATGTCACACTTCACATCATTGATTCGAATCTCGGAAGACACAGAATGTTCGAGGTAATTTACAGACAAAGCAGGATTGTAAGGATTTTCTTGCGTTTTTGTTGTACTTATGTGTTCCTTCCAGCGGCTCAACTTCAAAGCATCGAATTTTGACTCGTCAACTGCAGTAGGATTAAAAGGATAAATACCCCCTTTGTTGAAGCCGCTGCACAATACTTGCGGATCTATTTGGGCCCATACTGATGCAATCATGCGAGAAAATTCTTTTTTCGACAATGGTACTCCATAATTCAGCCGCTGCCATTTCACAAGATCAATATCCCATCGATCTTTAAATGATTTCATAACCGAAATGTCCAGCGGCTGTAATAAATGGCTTGTATGCGCAGGTAGTTTTAAAATTGTAATATTTTCTTTCCGTGCTTCTTCTATTATATTCAACCCCACATGAGTTGAGTGGCCGTCATAAATAAGTAAAACAGGACGTTGATTGCCAATCGTCGGCAAAAAAGATTTTTTGAAGAAGGCTTCAAACACTTCCGTCTCCATCCAACCATTTTTTGTAGCCATATGTCGTCCCTGGAAATGCTTCAGGAAGTCCACTCGTCCCAAACATACTTTGAACACAATTAGGGGAGGTGTTTTTGCTCCTATCGCGGTTGCACCTAGTAACACCGTCGTATTATCACGTCCAGGTGTTGCGATAACTCTTGTTGCTGCATGACCTTTGAGACCTACTATTTTTGTTTTAGACGGATCTTTTGAAAAACTGGTCTCGTCTAAGTTCCAGATTGCTTCAGGCTTTTCTTCTAAACCTAATTCCAATATAGTTTTATTGAGTAGATCAAAGTACCCATAAATCACAAATGGATCAATCGCTGTTTTCCGAGCGTATTCAACAGCCTGTGGTTTTTTAACCGAAAGGTTATGTCGTTTTCGAAATGAGGCCAACCAATCCTTTCCCGGTATTCCATTTTTGAAACATGTTTGCAGATTGTTTTGGTTTACATATTCTCCAACCATGTCAGAAACTTCTGCCCTACTAAGACCAAAACCATATTTTTCCATTGTACGAAGGCAGCAAGCGAGATTTTGTTCAATCATCAAAGGTAAAGTGGTTTTTCTCCCTAGTGTACTTGCAAGAACTTTTTTTGTGGACGTGGTCCATAATGGTCATCCGTGGAATTTGGTAGAGTTGCGCTGCTTTATATCCAGTCAATGTTCCATTTTGGACTGCCAGTACAGCTGCATGCAACTTTTCCTTATTATAGGAACCCTTTGTTGTTTTTCTTTTATAGTTTCTCACCATGATTACTGTTCTTAAGGCTCCTTTCATTCTGCAGCGTGTCGCCGGTCGCGTGCAGCGCTGCCGGTCGAGTAGAGCATTTCACAGTTTTGCGTGTGCACTCGACCGGACTGGACGTGTACAGTCATGGATACAATCAATAAAAAAAAACTTATTTTGATTTCTGTGCTATACAGGGTGTATTTCACCTCATCACAAAGCCGTTAACCAAGCATTCTGTATATCAAACTAAGTAACTTTACGCAAAAAATATTGCTGGGAAACAACTTTTTTTTTTGAGGTTATAAATCATGTTTTGTGGTATAACTCAATGTGACGCACTCAAAACATTGTGCGAATGGATGGATTGAATAGTACGGGGGTCGCAGAGATATTTTAAGTAAAAATCATGCGATAAAAAGTGGTATTAAAAAACAAACTTAACAAAATCTTGCAACTTTGAACCCCAACATCTCCGTAACTAAAAGGTTCCCAGGTATAGTGTAGAACAAAAAAATGATTAGAATGACGAGGAGAACAAGTGCCTTTCGTATTCGTTAAGAGGTGTTTTACACCCTATATTATTACAACAAAAAACGTCGTGCTAACCGAAAAGGAAAATTGTTTATGCACCCTATAACTTCGGAGCGTTTGTTGAGTGGTGCATTCGTATCGCTGTATTCGCAACTGCGAGAAGATGAAAATATTTTTTTCAATTATTTTAGGATGTCAATGAGCACATTTGACGAACTGATTTTTAAAATTGAAAACGAAATAGCTCATACTAGTTTACTCCGAATAGCTATAACGCCTACGGAACGCTTGGCAGTCACAATAAGGTATGTTTGGCAAACTTTTGTTACCTACTTCAATTTAAATAATGAATTAGTCATATTTTACATCATCATTTAATCAAAAAGTCATCATTCATTTAAAAAAAACAGTTAAAGTGTAGTGAAATCAAAATTAAACGAGTCTTCTGTATCATAGTCGTCGGTGGAGCATGATGAAGCACTCACAGGAGATACTTTCGAAGTACTAGGCATGGCTGGACCAGCACTTGTAGATAGACCAATGCTTGTAGATGGCCCCATATTTGTAGATTGGCACGGGACTAAACTGGTACATGTATCTTGGTTTATTCCAACGAGTAATTGTAGAACCTGACTCCGAAAAAAATATTTTTTTTTCAAAGTCTAGTCTTCTAACTGCAGGGAGGATTGAATTGAAGAATGCCACGTCTTCATCAAAAGCAAGACTGTTAGTAGAATTCCACATCTCAACTAACTCTTTCTCAAACGTAGTCATTTCCTGTGTCTTTTTCTTTTTATTACGGACGTTCGGCAAATCGTTTTCTGGGTCCCGGGAATCATTTTGTGTCAATGGATTGTCAGAAGTTTGTGCATTTTCAACAGACTCGGATTCGTGAACATCGCTTAAATCGGTTACAGGGTCTAAAAATGACATACAGTCAGCAAAAACATATTTTCTTTTAGGGATAGCTCCAGAACCCGATTTCTTAAATTTTACTGCCGTTTTGTAACGTACGTATTGATCTCTCGCACTTTTCCACCTCTGATGTAAACTCTTTACTGAAACAATTAAATTTATTCTGTTACAGGTACCTTGCATCTGGAAACACATTTACTGATCTACATTACTCTTATCGTATGGGGATTTCTACAATCAGTGGAATAGTGAAAGAAGTATGTCAAGCTATTTGGGTTTCTTTAAAAAACGAAGTCTTAAAGCTTCCGAATGAACCTAACGAATGGATTGAAGTTGCTACAGAATTTGAGAAGAATACAAATTTTCCGCAATGCGTTGGAGCCCTGGATGGCAAACACATACGCATGATAATGCCACAACACACTGCTTCACTCAATTTTTATTTCAAGGGGTAGTTTTCAATTGTTTTACTAGCAATGTGTGATGCAAACTATAAATTCCAATATATAAATGTGGGAGCACCGGGAAAAAATTCTGATGCAGGGATATTTAGAGAATCGTCACTTATGAAAAAAATTGAGAATGGTACTATCAATCTACCTTCACCTAAAGCGCTTCCTGGAATGAGAACTCCGGTTCCGTATGTGATACTCGGTGATGAAGCATTTGGAATTACACGTAATATTTTGAGGCCTTATGCAAGAAAAAATCTTAATTATAAGAAGAAAATCTTTAACTATCGTCACCGTCGTGCTAGACGGATGATTGAATCCACTTTTGGAATATTAACTAATAAGTTCCGAATTTTTCATAGACCTCTCAATGTGAACACAGACCTCGCAATCGACATCGTAAAATGTTGTTGTGTATTACACGATTTCATTAGAATAAAAGATGGTTACCAACATCAAGATACTTTGGTAATCCAAGGGCTTGCAGACTCAAATAATTCAATAGTGAACAACTCAATTGGAAATGAAGTTCGTGATCACTATGCACATTATTTCAGAAGAAGGTAAAGTGGCAGGACTATTGTATTACATAGGCTGCGAAATAAATAACTATGTTTTGTATTTACGTGTTTTTTCTTTTTCTCTCTGCGTCCAGTCGTCAACATTTTCAAATAACTCTTTCATTATTTCCACCCAACAACTCTGTTTCACATCCCTGTCTTTATACAACGGGTATCGTAAGTCCCAAATAGCACGCCTTTTCTGAACTTCTCTTATCAATTGTTCCGTATCAATAGCCGCCATGATTGTACTCAAAACGCACGCGCGCACGTCTAACAATGAAAGGAGCCTAAGTAATCATGAGAAAACTGAAAACAAACAAATAATAATACATTTTTATAAACATTATAACTGACCATAAGTCAAATATAGTATTAGTTGACACTAAAGCAAAAACGGATACGTAACTATCATATTTTTAATGAATTCCGACTTTTAGATATTTTGGCAGTTTGTTGTAAGCGCCATGTTCACGGGTAAACGGTAAGTAGCGGTGGTTTAAAGTGGAAGCTCCAGGGTAGCCCGCAAAATTAAATTTTCTTACGTTTTTTTGCAATTTGCAGGTCTGTGATGGGTTGTGTGTTGATAAAAATATGATTCTGTCTCGATTACATTACTATTTCATGAAAAAGTCATTCAATCGACTTACATGAACTTGGAGGTTTGTATTGGTGATTTTGGTGATTAAGAAGACTACCACTTTACAGCCATGAATCATATTTTACCCGTAAATTACACAAAACCTAACCTAAGAAAATTTGAATTTCGCGGCCTGCCGTGGAGCATCCATCTTAAGTGTAATACTTGTTAGTGTAAGTTACTAATTGAGTTTAAAAACGTATGCCACCAAATCCATTCAAACGTTCTAGAGAAAACAAAAATAGTACAACACAAACGAATCATTCAGGTCGATAGCAAAAATTAAAAATAAATAAAATGAAAAAGGTTGACAATATCTGCAATGGGGTGATTCCGGTGTATGACGATTTGGCCCCTTTGATATTAGACGGATTTTCCCACTTGACCATTTTCAAGTTATACATTTTTACAAACAATTATTTATGTATCTATTGGTTTTTATGCAAAATAAATAGAAAAATCCGTTAGAACACTTATTAAACTACATGATAAACATACTGAGAAAGTCGTAACTTGTAAAATTGAATATTTACCTTATTCGAAACGTCAGCACGCAACACTTGAGGTTCGAGTTCGGAGCACAACTAAACTTCAAACGTATTTTTTTTAATCTTCTAGACAATTTTGCTCCATCTATGAATAAAAAATTTAGTTCGAACTAAAAAGTGACCCTGTTTTATCGACCGAATCAGCATTAGTGTAACTATTCTGGAAATAGTAGTAAACGCATGAGTACGGAATAGCCCCGTAGACGAATTTGGCCACATTGACCTTAGCTAAATTGCGTACCAATGAAATTTCAGAAAATTCTGCTGAAAAAACTGTTTTGTAAAACAGTGTGCCCGGCTGATCTAGCTTTAATTGAAGCCAAACACATTCTGAGATTTTGAATGACAGGCCATCTTTGTTCTTCTTTCGCGTTACTAATGGCCGTTCTTTTTTATAAACAAGGCGGTAACGTCTTTGAAATGCCTCAATTCCATATCGAACACTTCAAAAGGTCTTCTTCCTCCACATGTCCTTATGAAAAGGGACCAATCCCTAGGCATGGCTATTTGCATAGTCTTCTTCAGCTGTTTTTTTTTTTCTTCTCTATTAATGAATGTATTTGGTCTACCTCCATATGAGTTTGGCCTTTTAGCATGTATTTGTGATTTATCACTTTTAAGTTTAAAAAATTGTGGAGCATCTAAATATATGCCATTACTATCATTAAATTTTTGTTCTGGCCTGCGCAATTGCGCAGGCCAGAACAGAAACCAAAATGTCAATCTATCTCTATTATCTGACCAAAATGTCAATTCTTCAACAGTTTCAATTCTTGTTTTGTTTTCCTCTGCCAACGAATGACACAGGAGGCTATTTCATTGCCTCCTCTCCCGTCTACGTTGTCAACTATATGTATATGACTATAGCTTACGCAAATAGAAAGATTTGGTATTGGTTAAATTTGGTGTAGCCAGAACTATTTCGAGCCTCTTCTTTATCAGCTTTTTTAAAATTATACCTTTCTTTAGATGCTGTCTGGTGTACTTCTCGTTCTTTTTCAATTTCTATTTTTTCTATTTCTTCTATAGCGTCTTTTAATTTTCTTTCAAAAGCATCACAATCGTCACATGTGTCAATTGAAGGTAGTTTAAAACTAAGGTTAAATTTTGAATTAAAAACATTTCTTCGCGATGAGGTTTTTAGCTGTTTCTTCTTGTATCATGAGTTCTTTGTAATGTTAGTACATGGTGGCAATGTTTAAGTCCGATCCTAAATATTTTTTTCCTACTTTTTTGGCGTGAATAGTGGCTCTCATAGCAGGGATAGGAGTTGCTATGACCCATTGTTCTTTTTATCATTGGTTCAGGAGACTTGTTTCCTGGGACATGTTTTCCCCTCTAGTCTCCAATTGTTAACCCTCCCTCCAGTTTTTTTTTCACGCTTAGTTGAACAAATCTTTTTCCAATCGAGAGAGTATTCAAGAACATAACCTTGCATACCCTTACTCTGCAACAGTCTATAGTTAGAGTATAGGTGTAAGAGAACTGTCTCTGATCAACCTGTAAAAATCGTAAACAATGTAACAAAAGAAATATATATTTCGCCGCAGGAGTCTCTATCTGCTAAGATTTAATCTAATTAATAACACTCGTAAACTATTCCATTGTAATATTGATGAACCTGCCATCTCTGCTTTGGCAGTTGGCATTAACAATTATTTACAAAAATCATTATTCGATTGAGAGAAGGGTTAAGCGCCATCTATTGGCATTTGTATTAACTAAGACTTAAATAGATCTTCGAGTGACAATTTAAGAGATTAATTAAACAAGTTTAGCTAGAACTACAGTTAAAATTAAGATAGCTAATATTTTATAACTATTGGGATTTTACCAATTTGTCATAGCTCGTTCGTGGACTACGGTTTCTTTGATTGTATGGCAACACTCCACATGTGGTGGATGTCGCCATACAAACGCGCTAAGTACAATTTTAATGGTCAATAAGTCAATTTATAATTCTAAACTATAACTAAATCAGTTTTACTGAAACTAGCTACAAACCAAAATAAGTAACAAGATTATTTACAAAGCAATCTATTAGTGGAAGACTTATTCTTTGTATTAATTTGACGTGTCTTCCGTTTTGTCGGAAATGGTTTAATAACAAGTGTAAAAAGGAATTGAGCTAGTAATGAAGCTTAAACTTAATAATACCTTTGCATTTGTGAATATTAGTATTGTTTAATTATTACAATAATTAAGTGTGAAGTATTCTGATATTGTTTGTAAGTTTTGATGACCTTACGATGTAATGAATTACTGTACTGAGGGAGTGAGCAACTTCCGGTCACTCTAGAGAGACGCGTTGAAGACGCGGTGTGTCTCGTTGAGTAAAACAATTGAATTATTAAGAAAATAGTAATGGCTTTTAAAGTAAACATTACAAGCTTGTGTAAATGAGAAATGTAATATTGGTTGAAAAGAGTGTAAGGAGTTTCTTTGTCCGTTCTTCTCCTTATTAACAATATGCGAACGGGCTGCTTGACTCAGAATGTTTATTGTGCCTGTACCTAAATGGTTTCTTAGAAATAAACGTTTGGAGTTTGAGTAAAATGTGGTGTGTGATTTCAACTACCCATCTACCTATCTACCAACAATGAAGAATCACATCGCACGGCGATGTGATGGTTATAGACTGCTGCTGTTATAGACATTAAGTATGGCGGCGAATGGCGCCAATATTCGAGGACTGCTCTTCTCCAGGGATTCCCTGTCGTGATATCAGAAGAGGTGATAGCTCTTGCGCACTGCTCATAATGCCGGACATCCAGAACAATTGCGAGGAACTAATACTCTTGCTTTCGTGACCATGGCCGAAGGCGTGGCAAAGAAATTATTTACCGAAGTGAATACCACGACGACTTATTATGCTGCCACAGCCAATATACGGTGATAAGTGGCAATGAACTGATAAACAACAAGATTTTCATCAAATTGGCTGACAGATCCTCACCGACATGATAATTATGGCTTACCGCAACTAGAACGTATTGACTCAAGTCAACACATGAAAATGCAATTTACATTGGTAACAAACAATGAAGTTGTATGTGATAGAAAACTTCACACTCAAAATTATCATCATGAACAGCACAGAATGACCGAAGCAGAATAAACAAAGTTGGTCTCCGGGAAAACATCAGTACAAATAAACCTGCTGATGGATACCCACACCAACCCCGGGAAGTATTTTGTTTTTATTAATTTTAGTATTATTAACTGTAGATATTTACAGTTAACAATATTTTTATTTACCACAACTCTGGCTAGATAAACTAGACTTGAGCTGAGCCTATAACTAGAAAACCTGTGGAAGTGAAACAACAAAACTAACCACTCCATAGATTCTACGCACTCAACTCATCAATCAGATTCAACTATTTAATTACTACAAATGAATTAACCAAGTAGTAACTACGTTGTCAATGTGATGTCAGTGACTTTTCAATTACAGAGACTAGAAACATGCAATAGTAAACATTTTTATTAGTAATTAAGTAGTCACATCTGTCTGACATTCACACTGTAGATTTATACCTCACAATCAGATATTGTTTGCGTTATGTGCAAAGTTTATGGCATTTTCAAATAAAAATGCAAACTTGAAAACATTTATTATTGGACAATGTGTTGCAAGATTCAAACAAAAACACATTGTTATGAACTCATTTATAAAAACAAGACTAATAATGAAATGTCTAACATATTATTTCAGTACAGCAATTTGTGACAAAGAAATCTTAGCGCACTAAATCAACGAAACAAAGTTTTCAATATTCTGATAAAATGTGAATGTTATGTCAGTGCAGCTACACAATCAGCAGTGTTTTAAATGTGTTTCTGATAAGTTTAACTTTCCCATCTTAGTTTAATTAACTTAATTGAAGTACTTAAATAACTATTTCAAAACAATCAATAACCAACTATAACTTTTACTCCAACTAATTTAAACAATAGTAGGACTGCTTTGTTGGTCCAGTGGTTATGAGCCGTATTATTAAAGCATGTGGACCTGGATTCTATTCCCAGGTCAGGCAAAGTGTTATTGGGTTTTTCCATCAGGAATTTCTCAGTAGCAGGCCAGACAATCATATGAAAGGCAAATAGCAATATCGCTAAATTAGAGACTTGGGCACGGTGTGGATTTATTATTTACACCTCTGCCTATCCTTTCAGGGATTGCAGGTGTGATGTTATGTACACGCAACACTATTATTATTATTTACTTGCACTGACTACCTCGTTGGTTGCAAGTGTGACTGTTAACAGTTGAGCATAGGACCCTGGGTTCGATTCCCATCCCAGGTAAAGCAAAGTGTTGTAGGGTTTTTCCATTAGGAATTTCTCAGTAGTAACCACAGAGTATGGAATTGTGCCTGGTTAATACAAATACGCTCCCTATTACGTGCGACCTAAACATAACTGGGGAAATGTGAATGCAGTTTTAGCTACACTGCTAACCCATTGAGAATCACAAGCGTGATGTTTTGATAAGTTATTTATCTGCACGAATTCTCACATTTCAGGTTCCAGGCAGTTGTTTTATCACAGAGAAAATGATAACCTACTATCAAAGAAATTGAAACAAAATTGAGAGCAACCATAAAGAAGACTCAAGTTCTTCTAAAACTATGCATGCAGTCACTCCAAGATAGTGACATGACATCAAGTGTGGAAGGCTATACCACCGCCATAAGAATACCTTTAAGAATATAAGCCGGCTAACCAATACATATCACAATTGGTTTTAGCCAACCAATACAAGCACACCAATTTCAACATAAACTGTCAACATTCCAACTGTTGACAATGTGACTCAACTCAGCTTTAAAAAAAAAAAAAATGAACAACTTCATGGACTTCAGCCTGGTGAACAGATGACCGTGTCGCCAGCTATAGAGTCTTGAAATGGGGAACAGCATGAGAACAGCCAAACAGGGATGACTGTTACAGTGTCCTCGCACCATAAAATAACAAGTAAAGGTGAGGAGTTTTCAAACTACTTCCTACACTTCCCCACTGATACCTACTGATACATCAATAGGGGTAATACAATAGCCAATTCAACCTACTTACATGCTGCTCATGTGTGATGAGTGTCATGTATCCACATTCATTATTTTTGTTTTTGTAATGCTGCTAGTTGTTTAACAATAAAAAATAACAAAGTATTAGTACTCCTAACAGTAAACAATAAAATGAAAAGTAATAATACTTACAACAAGCTGTTGTTATCCGTGGAGGAAACAACAAGCTCAATGAATACTCACAACAAATAACACAAATACTATTAGTTTAGTAATAATGATCACAACAAATGACGAACAATGCTATCAGTGCCGTGGAGGTACTTGGTAATGAGCATAACAAATAACTTGATCCTATCAGCAGCTGTGTAGGCTACTGATAACGAACACAACCAATTATCCTATCAGTAGCCGTGGAGGATACTGATAATGAACACTACCAATTATCCTATCAGTAGCCGTGGAGGATACTGATAATGAACACTACCAATTATCCTATCAGTAGCCGTGGAGGATACTGATAATGAAAACAAACTATTAGTGGCCGTGGAGGCATCTAATAAATAATACTCTCATGTTATCCTGCTGGGTCCACGGTGTACTAACACCCAGAGCCTGGTTCCTTATATCCTGTCAAATCAAAGACTTCGTGCCTGTCACGGAGCAATGGTCCTAAACTCCTTATCCTTTAATCCTGTCAAATCAAAGACTTTGTGTCCATCACAGAGCGGTGTTCCTGATCCTATCCTTCTATCCTGTCAAATCCAAGACTTTGTGTCTATCACAGAGCATTACCTTCCCGTGAGAATGAACAAACAAAAAAACACATTACTTACACTACACCTACCAAATGAAAATTACAGAATATTGAAAGCATTAAAAAGTTTTAAATAAAACATATCTAGTAGATAGTAGATCTATAACAAAGTTCTGAAGTCAACTAGAACCATAAGAATTTAATGAAAATGTTAAATTATTAGAGACAACATTATTTTTAGCGAACAGCTGACCCATCAACCTGACCTACCATTAGCTCAAATACAAGTTTCAAAAGTGCTTGAAAACTAGCTGATACTAAACACACTAATTCAACAAATGTTGGATAATTTTTACATCAATATTCTTTTTGACTAGTAGCTGATCAAACTATGTCAATAAACTCAATTCAATTCTTGTAATTGGATAATTCAGGCTACAACATGTTATTTAACTAATGCGTCATGTTCGTGAACGGGCGCTGTCAGTTGTGACTGGTCATCTCTTAGATGCCATGGCTTATTTGAAAGAATTATTTTGTTTTTACTATGGACACTTTTAACATGCACATGCTACATTGTTCTCACATAATTTACCATCTCAACATGAATGATGTAACCAAGATTTTGTAACAATAATTTGATTTAAAAGAGTGTCCATGGAGTTTCTTGCCCATTCTTCTCCATAGAGATCTACGCTAGGGAATGGGCAACTACAATACTTTCACAGTTTTTATGTCTTGTGACTGGGACTGTAGCTACATTTAATTTTCATCTTTGTTTTGACAAATCAAAAGTGCCTGTAATTGGTCAACTTGAAATAAATGCTTTGATTTTGATTTTGACAAATAGCTTAAGCAGCTTGAATCTAAGCTAAGCACTACTAAAAGATTAAAAAATAATTTCAAGCAGATCTAACTCTGCGACTGTGTATGCTTCTAGGTGAAGACATAAACACATTTATTTTTATTGAAATAATTGGAAAATTGAATAGATGTCAGATCTATTACAAGCTTTCTATGTTGACTGGAACTTTCTGTTACCAAATCCTACAATTCAATGAACAATGTAGGATTATAAAAATAAAAGCAACAATAATCTGCCGACAAAATTTATCTCCACTATTTCAGATAACAACTACGAATCTCCACATAGTGATGGCGACGGCAGGTGCAGAGCGCGCACCGCCGATCAGAATGGCCGTGTCGCCGCAGGAGTCTCTATCTGCTAAGATTTAATCTAATTAATAACACTCGTAAACTATTCCATTGTAATATTGATGAACCTGCCATCTCTGCTTTGGCAGTTGGCATTAACAATTATTTACAAAAATCATTATTCGATTGAGAGAAGGGTTAAGCGCCATCTATTGGCATTTGTATTAACTAAGACTTAAATAGATCTTCGAGTGACAATTTAAGAGATTAATTAAACAAGTTTAGCTAGAACTACAGTTAAAATTAAGATAGCTAATATTTTATAACTATTGGGATTTTACCAATTTGTCATAGCTCGTTCGTGGACTACGGTTTCTTTGATTGTATGGCAACACTCCACATGTGGTGGATGTCGCCATACAAACGCGCTAAGTACAATTTTAATGGTCAATAAGTCAATTTATAATTCTAAACTATAACTAAATCAGTTTTACTGAAACTAGCTACAAACCAAAATAAGTAACAAGATTATTTACAAAGCAATCTATTAGTGGAAGACTTATTCTTTGTATTAATTTGACGTGTCTTCCGTTTTGTCGGAAATGGTTTAATAACAAGTGTAAAAAGGAATTGAGCTAGTAATGAAGCTTAAACTTAATAATACCTTTGCATTTGTGAATATTAGTATTGTTTAATTATTACAATAATTAAGTGTGAAGTATTCTGATATTGTTTGTAAGTTTTGATGACCTTACGATGTAATGAATTACTGTACTGAGGGAGTGAGCAACTTCCGGTCACTCTAGAGAGACGCGTTGAAGACGCGGTGTGTCTCGTTGAGTAAAACAATTGAATTATTAAGAAAATAGTAATGGCTTTTAAAGTAAACATTACAAGCTTGTGTAAATGAGAAATGTAATATTGGTTGAAAAGAGTGTAAGGAGTTTCTTTGTCCGTTCTTCTCCTTATTAACAATATGCGAACGGGCTGCTTGACTCAGAATGTTTATTGTGCCTGTACCTAAATGGTTTCTTAGAAATAAACGTTTGGAGTTTGAGTAAAATGTGGTGTGTGATTTCAACTACCCATCTGCCTATCTACCAACAATGAAGAATCACATCGCACGGCGATGTGATGGTTATAGACTGCTGCTGTTATAGACATTAAGTATGGCGGCGAATGGCGCCAATATTCGAGGACTGCTCTTCTCCAGGGATTCCCTGTCGTGATATATATAATAATCCGCTTTATTTCTTTTGTTACATTGTTAACAGTAAATTATCGACGCTGATCCCAATTAAGACATGTTTTCCAAAATTGGTTAAAGATCAGCAGCCTTTTTTAGCCTTCTTTAGATATCTTCGTGTAATATGTGAATTTGCAAGTACATGGAGGTTTTAGCATGCGACTACATCAGGTTTCTTCTTGGCCACTGTTGAATGATATGGAGATCCTTTCAAACTCGTAGCTTTGGAAACGTTCCGTTTCCATTTTGCTGGATTTCTTATTAATTTCTTTACTTTTTGTATTGATGGTACTTGATTCATGATTTAAGTACACAACTCCATTAAAATTTGCGTATTGATGAAATCGGATATTACTTTTTTTTTTGCAAACTACAGCTTTTGAAATGTAGGGTGTCGCGTCGTGGGCAAACAAAGTTTTGTTTGTGCATTAGAGGTGGGTCGCTACGTCATTTCTAAGAAACGTAACGAAACCAGTGACTTTGTCGGCGTCACCTGTATCAAAAAGGGGATAAATATAATGACCACCATAAAATGCTTTGATACCCTTAGTTTTGTAACCAAAAATATCTACTTAACACCAGAAAAATAAAGTCTAAAAATACAATAGTACCAGCTATTTTAGTCACGACTCCACTTTAAATTGTATTCGACCACCAAATTTAGTAAATGATCACCAAATCTTGACGACTCAAACTCAAACCTCAAGTCATTTATTTCAATTAGACCATTACGGCACTTTTGAATGTCAAAAATTGTAACGCTTTTAAAAGGACTGGCGTCGGTTATAAATAAAAAGACAAAAGGTTAAGAACTAGATTTTAATTAACAATAAAAGTTTACTTACTAGGTATAAATTAAGATAAAAGAATGGGCGCCTTGTGGCCCGCTTAGAAAACACTAAGTTAGCCACTATTTTAAAAATACAAGATAATCATAAACAATTAAAACTAAACATGAGACTAAATAACCCCGGGGGGTTCGACCAAAACCTGTCTGTGATTGGATCTCAATTATGGTTATTCAATAACACGGCACAATAATAGTGAAGCGTGGCTGGGGAAGGGATCCCAGTCCACAATACCGGTAAGTCCACTCAGGTGTTCAGGACTCTGGACTCGGAGAGGAGCAGACCGTGTCTCACACACCAGTCTGCCGGGGTGAAAGGTACGGGCTAGGCTCTGCGGGCAAGGCCCACGCGCAGCCTGGAGGGTGTGGTGGTTCCCCACCAAGTTATACTTGTGGTAAAAAAAAAACCCTGTCGATGAACGACCCTAATTAGTTTCAAGCCTACTAAAAGTAGCCTACTCTCAACAACAGAAATTGAACTTACCCAGAATTCCTGGGGTATTTCCACAATAATCAGGCTCCCGACTCCAACCAAGAATTGGCCACCAGAGGGGCGAGTGGAACAACCCACCGGTCGACAAGCCTGAAAAAGATCGACGCTAGGTTAGACTTCTCCACGCGGCGCGGCCCATAGAATTGGCCTTGTTTCAAATCGCACTTCGTTAGACTGACCTCCAAATTGCAGACAGACACGCGTAAAGCTGTTCAACAGTTATTGGGTGTCCGGATCCGTGCTGAAGGTGACGCCGGCTGAGCACTATGTCCCGTCACTCTCCCGCGGCTAGCTTTCCCGGTTCCTCTGGCAAAAATGGCCGAATTCACACTGTAGGGCCACGCTCGGGGGGAGTCGTGGGGGAGTGTTGCCAGACGGCAGACTTTTGCTCTCATCTCGGGATAAGATGAGAGCGTAGGGCTCTGTCCCGGTCGTTGTACAATTGGGGCTTTATTGATCTTTGCACCTTTCATCACTAACACCGTCACACAATATTTGTGAACCCCCTGGAGGATGGTTCTACTGAATTAACGGGAACACAACGTTTCTAGATGGTAAACTTCTCAATTAGTTCACAATAATACATTTGGGGAGATGTCATTGACTACGTCGTCCACACTGACATTCTAACTTTTTTAATTATGGCTGCGTTCCGTTATCGCCGTTAGCAAAAGTTGCGTTCCAAAGATCACTTTTGTGTTTTTAATCGATTATATGAAATAATCGAATTGAATGGAAACCAAGGGTTACAAAATACAAAACTAAATCAAAGCTACAGTCACAGTCACAAGGCATAATAGCTTGAGAAAGTACTGTAGTTGCCCATTCCCTAGTGTAGATCTCTATGGAGATGTAGCAGCTCATACTTACGTACCTAGGCATACGTATTAGAAGAGCGCACACGGCCGTCTGCCACCGTGCGCCCGCGCGTACTAAGCTGGCCGACAAGAGAAAGGAATTCGGATCGCACGGCCGCTGTATCATTGCGCTAGCACCTCGAAGAGAGCGCGGCACATAGTACCGCCATTTACAATTTGTGTTAGTTATTAAGTTTGTCTATGTACCCTGATTTTTATTATTTTTGGATTTCGAAATTGTATATAAGCCGTGCCTTAGAATAAAATCTACAGATCGTTATTCGTCTTCTTATTTACTACAACCTAAGCATCGATTCCTTACATTAGTGATCCCCAATCACTAAAGTGGTGACCCCGCGTTCAAAATGACTGAGAAAGAAGACAAGATCCCTACGCATGAAGACGTCGAATCAATTAGCGTCCAGTCGCGCATACCTAAGTTCTGGTGCGACAGACCTAAGCTTTGGTTCGCCCAATTTGAGGTCATTATCTACAACCAGAAGCTCGGCGATGAAGGCAAGTTCGCGCTAGTTGTGGCTCAGCTAGAAATCAAGGACATCGACCAAATCAGCGACATCATCCTGTCACCGCCCAACTCCGGCCGATACGACGCAGTAAAACGAAGATTGTTGGAGGTATATGAAGACAGCGAGGGTATTCAGCTACAAAAACTGCTGAATGATATGGAACTCGGCGACCAGCGTCCATCGCAGTTGCTTCGCCGAATGAGAAACCTTGCTGGGAAAAAGATTCCAGATGACACCCTGAAAATGTTGTGGCAAGGACACCTACCTGCTTCTACCCGCACAGTGTTGGCAGTAAGTGAAGAATCCAAGCTTGACTCGTTGGCCGCCATGGCAGACAGAATGCAAGAACAGCTGAAAGAGGTAAACGCCGTGTGTTCCTGCCAGTGTCAACCTTCCACGTCAAAAGCGTCAACGCCATCAGTGCCAGCTGAAACAACGCCGACAGCTGAACCAACAGAGAAACTCTTCAGCATGATAGAAGCTCTAACCAAGGAAGTTGCAGCGCTGAAAACAAATCGATCTCGCAAATTTCAACGCCGATTCAATAATTCTAGAAGCCGTTCCCGCTCCAAATCTCGGGATAGAAGAAATGCCGTGTGCTATTTTCACCAGAAATTCGGCAAGGCAGCATACCGATGCAGAAGCCCGTGCAGTTTTAAAGGAATCACAAGCGAAAAGCCGGAAAACTAAAGAAGACCCAAGCCGTGGCGGTGGCCGAAGTCGACGATTTATCCTCATACCGCCTATTTATTCACGACAAATCATCCGGAAAAAAGTTCCTTGTCGACACGGGTGCAAATGTTTCTGTTTTACCCGCCACAGCACGCGATAAACAGCGAACACCCACCAACTACTTGTACGCAGCAAATGGTTCAAAAATACCCACATACGGCGAGCGAACCATTGAACTCAACATCGGAATGCGGCGTGCCTACAGTTGGCGATTTATGGTTGCAACAGTCAGTAGGCCGATATTAGGCGCTGATTTCTTGCACCACCACACACTTATGGTAGATCTCCATGGACGACGATTGGTGGATAAAAAAACCAATTTATCGGCACGAGGTTTCCTGTCACCAGCGGCAGAAGGAAGCATCCGTACCATCGACGACAAGTTTCCCTACCACGACCTGTTAGCCGAGTACCCAGACATCACGAGACCAAACTTAAAGAAACTGGGAAATAGTGAAGTCGAACACTATCTAGAAACTACCGGCCCGCCGATATTTACTAAAGCGAGACCACTACCGCCGCATAAGTACAACGCTGCAAAACAAGAATTCCAACTCATGATGAGCGAGGGAATTTGTCGACTGTCTAGTAGCCCATGGGCCAGTCCATTACACATGGTTATGAAAAAGGATGGTACCTACAGATCCTGTGGTGATTATCGCAGACTCAATGCCGTAACCACACCCGATCGATACCCGATACCACGACTTCACGACTTCACACATAACCTCGAAGGCAAGAAGATTTTTTCAAAAATTGATCTGCAGAAGGCCTACTACCAGATCAAAAATAGAGAAGAAGACGTGAAGAAGACAGCCGTGATTACTCCTTTTGGCTTGTACGAGTTCACTAGGATGTGTTTTGGTTTGAAGAATGCAGGCCAGACATTCCAACGACACATGGACAACGTGCTTCGCGGCCTACCCGTTTTTCCATTCGTCGACGACATTCTCGTAGCTTCTGAGAATCAAGAAGTACACAGGAGAGAGCTTCAAGAAGTGTTTAAGCGACTCAGCGACAGTGGTTTAAAAATAAACGTCGCTAAGTGTATCTTCGGCCAGTCAAAACTCGATTTCCTGGGATACACAATAAGCCCTGAAGGCATTACACCGACGGAAGAAAAGGTTCAAGCAATCCAGTCGTATCCATTGCCAAATACGATCCAAGAACTACGTCGTTTCGTCGGAATGCTGAACTTTTATCGTTCGAGTATACCCCATGCGGCTGAACATCAAAAAGAATTGAGTAAATACTTTCACAACGCCAAGAAAAACGATAAAACAAAAATACAGTGGACCGAAGAGGCGAAACAAGCATTCAACCAATGTAAACAAGACATCAAGAACTGCGCATTATTGTCCTATCCATCACTGAGCGAACCTTTCGCAGTGATGACAGACGCATCAAACACATGTGCTGGTGCTGTTATACAACAGAAGATCAACGGCAAATGGCGACCACTTGGATTTTTCTCCAAAAAGTTCAGTGACGCACAACAAAAATACAGCACGTACGACCGTGAATTGCTAGCAATCTACATGGCAATACGACATTTCCGCCGAGTGTTTGAAGGACGAGAGTTAATTGTATACACGGACCACAAACCGCTGTGTAACGCATTAACTTCAAACAGCAAGTCTGAGACACCCCGCCGAACAAGATACCTTGAATATATCGGACAGTTCACGTCAAATATTCAACACGTAACCGGCCAGGACAACCAAGTCGCAGATGCACTATCGCGAGTCGAAACAATAACATGCCCGACGCCACTGGATTACACCGAGCTAGCAATAAAACAAGACCAAGACGAAGAATTGAAAATGCTAGCAAACAAAGGAAAATACACATTCAAGAAGATCGCCATTCCCAACTCAACTGCCCAAGTTACCTGTGAGATGTCATCAAGCACTGCCCGTCCATATCTGCCACCAGATTTTCGAAAAGATGCATACCAAGCGATTCACGACCTTAGTCACCCAGGCATAAGGGCGACAAGGAAGCTAGTCACTGCCCGCTACTTTTGGCCCTCCATGAATAGTGACGTAAATGAGTGGACTAGAACATGCGACGCGTGCCAGCGTGCGAAGGTGCAACAACACACTAAGACACCCATTGCAAGTTTCCAACAGGCAAACAAATTGGAGCATGTACATATGGATATCGTTGGCCCGTTACCTATTTCAGACGGCTATCGATATCTATTGACCATGATAGATAGGGCTACCAAATGGCCTGAAGCCTGCCCATTGGAAGACATAACCGCAGAAAAGGTTGCTAACGCATTTTATGAAGGTTGGATCGCGAGATTCGGTTGCCCAGTAACCATAACCACCGACCAGGGGAGGCAATTCGAGTCAGACCTATTTAATAAATTGATGCAACGCATGGGAATTCACCGCACCCGCACTACTGCCTACCACCCGCAGTGTAACGGCGTGATAGAACGATGGCACCGCACACTCAAGACGTCACTCACCGCAAGACTAAAATCTGCAACATGGTCACGTGAGCTACCCACAGTGCTACTGGGACTACGCGTTTCGGTAAAAGAAGATGTTGGTGCGAGTACAGCTGAATTACTATATGGCCAAACGCTGCGATTACCCGGAGAATTCTATGAAGAATCAACAAAACATCGCGACACGATTTCCAACTTAATGAATAAGTTGAATGGAGCGTTAAAAAAGGCCCAGGCGCAACGGAAATCAAACCAATCCCGAGCGACATTTATCCACGACGCCCTACCTAAATGTTCGCATGTTTACCTACGCAATGACGCATCACGCAAGCCTCTGACGCCGACTTACGATGGCCCGTACGAAGTGATCAGTCGTAACGACAAGTACTTCACTGTCCAGTTACGCAATAGACGCGCAAACATAACTGTTGACAGATTGAAGCCAGCTTTCCAGTTGAACACCGAGTCAGAAGCACCAGTCACAGATACGTACGCGTATATCACAAGATCAGGAAGGACATCGAAGCCCTGCGTGCGTTTCACTAGCGGGGGAATGATGTAGCAGCTCATACTTACGTACCTAGGCATACGTATTAGAAGAGCGCACACGGCCGTCTGCCACCGTGCGCCCGCGCGTACTAAGCTGGCCGACAAGAGAAAGGAATTCGGATCGCACGGCCGCTGTATCATTGCGCTAGCACCTCGAAGAGAGCGCGGCACATAGTACCGCCATTTACAATTTGTGTTAGTTATTAAGTTTGTCTATGTACCCTGATTTTTATTATTTTTGGATTTCGAAATTGTATATAAGCCGTGCCTTAGAATAAAATCTACAGATCGTTATTCGTCTTCTTATTTACTACAACCTAAGCATCGATTCCTTACATTAGTGATCCCCAATCACTAAAGAGAAGAACGGGCAAGAAACTCCATGGACACTCTTTTCAATCAAAATATTGTTACAAAATCTTGGTTACATCATTCATGTTGTGATTATACATACATATATGTGAGAACGATGTAGAAAGACGTGCACATTAAGAGCGTCCAGAGAAAAGATTAAATCAACTAAAAAAATAAATCAATTAAAATTAACCGTGGCAGCTGAGAGTTGACCAGTCTCAATTGACAGCGCCCGTTCACGAACATGATGGTTCGCTAAACTGCCGACAGTATCTTTAAAGACGTGGACAGAACGTTACCAATGGGCAAAACTGTCGAAGCAGGTGCCTTTAAAGAATAGCACTGAGCTAGTTTGCTCATACAGAATTCCAGCTGGGTTAGATTTAGAATGCAAAAATTTTGAAAAGCCGTGGGAAACCTTTGACGAATACAAAGAGCAACATTTTAAAGAGTGGGAAGTTATAATGCCCCGAGAAAAGGAAAATTGGTTGCAAGGCACATGCAATTGCCCAAAGTTTCTCAAAGATTACATTTGTAAGCATCTCGTTGGATTGGCGATTCGGCTTAAGCACGTCTAGACACCTTCAGAGGCCAGAACTATTCCGATTGGCATGAAGCGCAAAAGAGGACGACCAACCAAAGCCAAAAAAGCGTTAATTGTGCAGTAAATTGTTACAGAAGACTGATTCTTATAATGTTATTAATTATTAGAGGACTAACTTTTTATGTTTGTTCATATAATTAAAAAAAGGATGATTAACATTGTAAGAGTTTTATTTTTTCTTTGTTCAATGTGTTTTTCAATACACTCCCTCGAAAACACACTCTTATCGCACTGTGTAGAGGCATGCAATAGACAATTTTCCACACTAGTGCAGGAAAAGGTGCAGTCTATCCCCCGCCCCACCATAATGTTATTACATTTATTGTATCAGGCCGAACGCGCATCGTCCCCCACGAGTCGCAGATCGTCTCCCGTTCATTAATTTCAGTGAGCATTGAAAAATGTCGTTTGAGACACGTGCAAAGTCAATGCAACCCTCGGCTCCATAACTTAAAATGCCTAACCTACGGCTCGGGTGGATTCCGCCTCGGTCGCAATGACAAACTTCCTGCATTTGTATCAAAATGTTCTATATTTTGCCAAGGGTAATTTACTATATAAATCGGATAAGAAATGTAATTTTTTGCATGTCATTTTAAATTGAAATGTGGTTAATAATTTGATTTTCATTAACATTTTCATTATCTTTGGGTTTGATTTTTTTGGAGTCAGTTTACTTAAACAGGATAGCAAGATGTAAAAACTTTGATTATAATTTTATACAGGGTGTAAACCACCTCATCACAAAGCTGTTAACCAAGCATTCTGTACATCAAGCCAAGTAACTTTACGTAAAAAATATTGCTGGGAAACAACTTTTTTTGAGGTTATAAATCATGTTTTGTGATAGAACTCAATGTAATGCTCTTAAAACATTGTGCTGATGGATGGATTGAATAGTACGGGGGTCGTGGAGGTGTTATTGGTCAAAATCTTACAAAAAAAACTTGAACTTAAAAAAAACCTTGTCAAAAAGTTGTAACTTTGACCCCCCATATCTCCGTAACTAGAAGGTTCCCAGGTATGATGTATAACAAAAAAATGATCGCAATGATGGGGAGAATAAGTGCCTTTCGGCTTCGTGAAGAGGTGTTTTACACCCTTTATTAAAACGCTGGTATAATTTTTATTTTGGTGATCATTTACTACTTTTGGTGATCATTTACTAGTTTTGGGATAACAATGATTTATTTGGACTCATTTTGCTTAAACAGGATAGCAGAATTTAAAAACTTTGGTTATAATTTTGGTGATCATTTAATATTTTTGGGTTACTCATGATTTACTTGGAGTCATTTTACTTAAATAAAATAGCTAAGTGTTAAAACTTTGGTTATAATTTACTATTTTTGTCTGCTATTTGTTACTATATCTGGTGGTAAGTTAAACATAAGCCTTTCAAAAATAGTGATTTTTGTAGCTAGTTATTTTTATTCAGCTACTGTGATTGTTTGCATAAATACCTCGTCCAACTATACAGTTACACACGAAAATAAATTAATCACTCTCTAAGTTTTTGTAGCTAGCTATCAGTTATATCAATAAATGAACTTCCCTTCATACTTTATTTTATTCTGGCTTAGTGCTGACTGCAATAATGTTTGAAAAATGTTTATTAGAAGACTATAAGTTTAATAAAATGATCAATGTTTTTTTTATAAAAAACGTATGAAAATTAAACGTATACTAGTTAATTAATATTGTAACATTGTTTCGTTTCTTGTTGTATACTTCGTTTCAGATTATTTCGGCCTAAAAATCACAGTTAACAGTAATAACGCGTTCCAAAAATCACTGCTTGTAATTTGACTCGAAACTGGTGCTTCGATTACATGCCGCGTAGCTAGTTACTATAACCAGAGACCTGAAATAACGCCCACCCCTACTGTGCATTGTGTATCGGAGTCATCACTTAATTTACCTGTTTCATCAACGTGAATCACTGGTCTATCTGAGTCATTCCCGCTCGTCCACACCCCGTCATCTCACGTCTAGTCTAAGAGTTAATAAAAAGAAAATATGATGATAGTATTTTCTTATATAATAAAAATACTTTTAAAATATTATGTTCTTAGCTTTATTACTTTAGTAAGGCAAAACTTTAAAATAACATACCTTGTAAATCTAAAGCTTTGTGCGTATTTGATACTAAATGTATAGCATAAGGATGATTCACATATTAATTTTACATATTGGGTATTGTATTAATATCAGTTTAAATGCAATTAATATGCAAAAAGTTTTAAAGTTACAATCGCCTGGATATACGAGTATTACTGACAAAAATTGTAAACAGTTATGTTGTAAAAATGGTTATGTTTAAATTATTGTAAATTAAGTTGATCTGTGATACAAATTACTCTGTTGTTGCCCTTAATTATTGTAAAATTAGATGATCTGTGATGAAAAATACTGTTGAATTTAAACACTACTTAGTACATAATATTTATTATGTGTAGATACTCGTAATACCGAAAAAAATATTAGTTAAAATATTTCCTTTTAATTATTGTAAATTATGTTGCTCTGTGATAAAAACTAGAATTGTGGTTAATTATTTTAACATTTGATGATTTTAAGTAAAAAAAAAAATAGTTATGTTGTTTTTAGCTAAAAGTAACCAAACTAACCAACTTAAACTAAAAGCTTATAAAATGGCGTCAAAAAACTCCTCCTCTATCTACGCTGTCAACTGGTAATGTCCCCAAGAGACTGGCAGAGTTACTACGCTGAATGGCAACGCTAAGTAAAAAAACTTAAAAGCCAGCCCTAGGGTCACGGGAAGTGTCAACTAAGCGTTTTGAAATTTCCTTGAAAAGGCTGTGAGCACTCGGACCCCACGGCCCTAGAGTTTCAACCCCAAACGGCTCGATAATATAGTTACCAAAAAAGTTACTATATTTACGCCGCTTGAGGTTCTCCGCAGCCGCAGCGGCAGCCCCTGCACAGCACGATGAACTAGGAAGATGGGAAGGTGCAAGAGTATCGATTCATGTAGCGTCCCACACCAGAGGCCTACCCGTCTTCCACGGAAACAAAGACATACCGTCCGGTCTCTTGCCATCGTCGCGTGCCAAACCATTGGGTTCTAATAAAGCTTGAACACCAAGAGATCGGCGGATGATGTAATTCAAGTTCGCGTGCTGCGCAAATCGGCTCGCACTTCGGCTGCATGACAGGCCGTGGTGTCCGAGGCTATTGACAACTTCACCACAGTGACAGCGGTGAGGAGAACAACATGGAGCATTAAATAATTTATTTAAGAAGAGGGAGGGAAGGAGGGGTCCGCCTTGCCCAGTGGTACCACTCTCATAATTATTGTTGCGTTGACAGTGCTAAACGTTGGGTGCCGAACGGTTGCTCCGTAAGCGACGTAAACTGTAATCCGCCGCGCCGTTTGAATACCTACTAAAAGCATGGTAACTTATTTGTTCGATATTTATTTATGTAACTACTGGTTTTGGTTTTGGTCGTTTTAATTCTGAATGATAATAATGTTATGGTGCCGTATTTGTACTGACGCCATTTTATTACTAAACATTGAAAACATGAAAGAGCCATTTTTTTTTATATTATGGCTTTACTTTACAAACCGATCTTGTGAATACAGAGACGTATATGTAAATATGTTTATTCTTTACTGAATTCTGTGTGGCTTAGCGAGCTTTATTGTAATTGAGTCTCTTTATTTTTATTTCAGTTAAAGATTGAGATTAATAGTGAAAAGAAGAGCAAATCACATTTTGCAACTATTAAATAGCCGAAATGAAAATACAATGAAGGAACAGTGTGAAGAGATGAGAACAGCAAGTTCCAAAGGTTGTACTAGTGTTCAAAATGAATCCGAAGGGTGTGGAAAGGAAAACAATTAGAATCTACCATTGAATAAGGCGACAGACACTAACTAGTATGAATCCTGAAATGTTACCGCAAGTGAAATCTGAACAACGGATTTTAACTGTAACAGTCGTGAGTATAAGAATAAGAATAAGAATAAGAATAATTTATTTAAAAAGAAGGTATTACAAAAGTATACATTTAAGTGCAGTAGAGTTATTTTTAACAATTGTATAATTAGTGCTTATAATTAAACTACAATTACAATATATATAACAGTTGCTGCCGTTGCTGGTAACGAAATTGTCAAATACAAATGATAGGTAGCGACATACCTGATCTAGGTTTATTTAAACCTGTGTTTCAGGCCCTCACTTTACATTGCAAAATTTAATTAGGACAGTAAAAGTTTTCAAAATAAAATCAATCTAATAACAATTACAACAAAAATAAAAAAATAAAACAATATATAATGTTATAGTATAATGTTGATTCAATTATTATTGAAGAACAAACAGCACAAAAAACAAGAGATCAGTCCAGTAGTACATCATCTGCCAGTTCTTCTACGTCATTAAAGTTCCAGTGCATCGTCGTCTTCATCGGTGAAACAAAACGGAGACGAAATGAACAGTAACTGTTCACCTTCAATCATATCATCTTCGTGTACGTAACAGACTGCACGAATGTAATTTGTGCCGATCCTGGAACTAGCAAAAGACGTTTAAATAAAGACAAACTACTCAATCACCTGTGCACTCTGAGGAATCAGATGTTGATTTAAGTGGAGCTGTTCGAACTTATAACGATTTATCGCTATGTCTTTAAGTTCTTCAACCACCACAAATGACAATGAAAATGATGTAAACGTTGCAATTGTTTGTTCTGAATTACTTTTACAGAATATAAAATCTAGGAAGCGTCTGGGCAATCCATTTCAATGGAAACAAAATATCGTTAAATCGCTTCCGAATAGCGGAAAAGCCTACCAATCACTTTCAAAAATTAATAAAGAGGTACCTGCAAAAAAGGAAGAGATTGTAGACTTCGTTTTAAGGTATTGTTGAGTTTGTAGACTTCGTTGTTCTGATAATGTAACCGCTGAGAAGAGATGCGAAATATTTGACTTTTATTGGCAGCCAAGTAATTTTTGGACTTGCAAGCAATCTTTTATCAAGGCTTATGGAGTTGAAACCCAAATACAAGTACACAAATGCTGCCAATCCTCGTAAACAAAACAAAGCTTTTTATTTTACTGTTGATAGCCAAAGAATATGAAACTTTTTATATCAATAAACTATAAATGGTGTAAAACACCTCTTCACAAAGCCGAAAGGCACTTGTTCTCCCAATCATTGCGATATTTTTTTTGTTCTACACCATATCTAGGAACCTTCTAGTTACGGAAATATGCGGGGTCAAAGTTACAACTTTTCGACAAGTCTTTTTTTAAACACCAGTTTGTTTTGTTAGATTTTAACTTTTAACACTTCCACGAACCCCGTAATATTCATTCCATACATCAGCACAATGCTTTAAGTGCGTAACATTGAGTTCTACCACAAAACATGATTTATAACCTCAAAAAAAAGTTTCCCAGCATGAATTTTTGCGTAAAGTTACTTAGTTTGATGTGCCGAATGCTTGGTTAGCGGCTTTGTGATGAGGTGGTTTACACCCTGTATACACCGTGAAATTTTAATGGTTGTTTTCCCGCAGCGGGACGATTACCCATCAGTAGTACTATCGAAACACATGAAAAACTTAAAAAAAAAGTTTTTTTCTAAAATCATTAAAAAAGTATTCATTAACTCGAAAGCGCGAAAATCAATAGTATAACGTAGGTACCTAGTACAATAGACATAACGTAGGTACCTACACGAAACGCACGCGGCGCGGGAAGAGTGAATAATAAATGTTCAGAGCAAAATAAGCTCTCGAACATGGTGATACGGCAATAACTAGCCTGCCCGCACGCGGCAAGTGAGGCCCCCCGCGCCATCGTCGCAACATAAAAGGATGCCGCCAAATGTTGCGATCCGCGCTTAGTCCTTCCGCGAACATCATACGTTCAATACGTAATCGACATCTTTTCAAAAAATAATCGTCATTACAATTTTTCTAATTTAGTTTGTCGCTATCTATGGTGCAATTATACGCCAGGGCTAATTACGATTCCCATGCTGCCCGGCGACTTTACGCGGAGCCGCAAAACTTGCAGTCACTCCGTCTTCGTGGGGTTTTGATCCGGCAAGTCCCACAGGCCCGATAAGTGAGATAGTGGACGCTTTCACTATCGTGAGACGTGACAGAGACACTCTAATCAAACTGAAAGACAATCAGTTAAAACGTGGTCGTCTGTGCATTGAACGTAGTGGTTTGCATTTCTAACAATTATAACGGTATTTATTCAATCGGACAGTTATTGCTTACGTCAGGAATCAAGGTGGAACGAAATTTACGAATCTCGAATTCTACTGTCGATGGTGGAAAAGATAAATAATTCTATGAGCAGAACTCCATCAGATACGAATCCTGATAAGATACATTCCAGGAATATAAAACTACATAGCCGATCATCTATGGCGACAGAAAGCAATTCCCGATTGGCATTTAACAGAAGCAGTCACTCAAAAATATTCTTGAAATGGGGTATTCCATCAGTGGATCTGTTTGCGACGAAGCAATCCAGAGTAGTTACGTCCTTATGTCAGCAAATGCGAGTAGGATCAGGAAGCCCTATTTGTAGATGCGTTCATTCAGGTGTGGAACTTCGAGAAAGCATGGGTGTTTCCTCCACCAGCCTTGGTTACAAGAGTTCTACATCACCTCAACTCGGCGACAGCAGTTTACATAGTCGTCGCGCCGAAGAAAAAGCCGAAAATACAGGCTGGTCACATAGTTGTGACCATTGGATTTGCTTCAAAAATCTTGGAGGCCAAGCACCCTATAAACTTATTCCGCGGGTTGGAAGAGATGGATTGAATGGGCCAATAAATACTCAGTGCCAGTAAATACTCCTAGTCCATAAGTTATTTATTCAATCATAAAAAAATATCGTATAGTACGATCTTAGTAAATAAGTCTGTTGTAACCTCTTTTGTAGATCCTAGTCGAGCTGATTTGATTAATAATAACCCCGTTGTCAGACATGCTTAATTCCTCAAAACTTGAACTCATATGAAACTTAATTGGAATTAGACTCATTAATAATGTATGTACACAACTAATAGTCTAAGATCCCGCTATACAACGACCTTCACCGAGATGCTTATTTAATGAGACGTATTTTTTATGTTATTAAATATGCCAATAAATCTCGACATCAGAAGCATCATGTCGGATTTGCAGATACAACCAAAATTACTCTTTATTGTATCAATATTATGTTTTTGTTGCTCTTTCTAACGATCTGACCCTGGTATTTCTATCTCTTACCATTTTATAGATACACTCATGCATAATGTCGGATTTACAGACTTTTTCAAATACCTTAGAGCCATAAGCTTTTTTGTTTGCTTGCATCTTTATGCATCAAACTATAAATAGTTTCATGAGCCGTATTTCAACCTAATACATTATGAATTAAAAATGTTTGGCCTAATATGCTGATAGCAACAGCAGATACGCATTTATGCCTCTAAAGTTAACAATAAAATTATAGTGCGTATCTCCAAATTTAGCATTATGCTTAAAAAAATGTTGCAAAACGCTACAAAAGCATAAAGTCTATTCTTCTTATAGGACTTTATTGTTGTTATAATAATGTTTTGTGTGTTATATTGTGTACTTTCAAGGAATTACAACCTTATGACTCCAAAAATTAATACAAAAATGTAATATACCTGGTCGGTACTTATGATAGTTCGGATAGATTCGTATTACATCGAGTGGTAGGTACCTCACGCGGCGTGTCGGCGAATGGCGTGCGACAGCATTATAGCTTATTACAGTAAGAGTGAGTGAGAGAAACGCGTGTACAACGAGCCGACCGTCGCCGCGGCGGCGCGGCGCGTCGTCGCGTCGCACAGGCACACTCGGCGTCAGTTGTAAACATACTCGTATCATTCATTCGGCCCGCAGCGTACGGTTGCACGCGTCGTTTAACTACCTGCTTTTAGTTAATTCGATTGATTATAAGGAAAACAGTGGTAAATGGATAGTGATAGTGTGATATTATTATACTGTGTTTGTGTTTGATAAAATAAAGCAGTAATGGAGAACAACACCAATAAAGTAAGTATTAGCCTACAATTTTACGCTTGCGTCTGTTGGCACATGCTGCATGACGAGTTTTTGTACCTAGGTTTATTATTTTGCTAACTAAGGTGTTAAAAAAAATACTTACTCGTTGTATTATTCTTACAGAACACTGGGCCGTTGTTCGAAGAATTGTTTGAAAGACGACGACGGCTTGCTAATCTACGCGAAAAAGTTATTCAGCATCGTGAGATAAAAGAATTTGATGTCCAAAAAAAAGAACGAATTTATGCAAAAGCACCTAGAAAAATTGAGAGTTTTTCAAACGAAGAAAACACTATCGTCCATGGCTGTAATTTGGATGATGGCAAAGAATTCAATTTTGATTATGGCAGTGATGACAGTGTTAAAGATAAAAATTATGAACCGCATGAAGACTATGACTCCAGTTGTAGTGACATAAGTAATTCTCCTAATTTGAGAGTCATAAAAATTTCACAAGTGCACGTAAAAAGACGCCTATTCTCACAAGAAAAGAGCACTAATAATTCTATTAAACAAAAATGCAATATTCCTATGAAAAAACACAACACATCATCACTGAATAGGAAAACAACTGAAGGTCAAATACATGCAGAAAACATTCAGACTTCTGACTTAATAACAGTAGAAGATCTTTTAGGACCGCAAAAGTTATATGATGGAAACCATGACATTCAGACAAATTCAGCGGATTTAGACGAGTGCTTTTATTCACCTATTAAGAAAAAATCACGTTTAGATAGACCAGTGATTCACGTTGATGAAATAGGTGAATTAAGTGATGACTCCGATACACAATGCACAGACAAGACTTTATGTTTGCCCACGACACCTGACATTTCAAAAACTGTAGTTTGCAAAAAAAAAGTATTATCCGATTTCATCAATACGCAAATTTCCTACCCGACGATGCTTGTTGACGTTAATGGAGTTGTGTACTTAAATCATGAACAAGTACCATCAACACAAAAAGTAAAGAAATTAATAAGAAATCCAGTAAAATGGAAACGGAACGTTTCCAAAGCTGCGAGATTGAAAGGATCTCCATATCATTCAACAGTGGCCAAGAAGAAACCTGACGTAGAGGGTCGCATGCTAAAACCTCCATGTACTTGCAAATTCACATGTTACACGAAGATATCGCCAGAAAAAAGACTGCTGATCTTTAACCAATTTTGGAAAACATGTCTTAATTGGGATCAGCGTCGACAATTTATTGTAAACAATGTAACAAAAGAAATAAAGCGGACTATGAGAACAGGTGGGGACATACAAGTTGATAGAAGAAAGTTCTCTTACACCTATACTCTAACTATAGACTGTTGCAGAGTAAGGGTATGCAAGGTTATGTTCTTGAATACTCTCTCGATTGGAGAAAGATTTGTTAAACTAAGCGTGGAAAAAAAACTGGAGGGAGGGTTAACAATTGGAGACCAGAGGGGAAAACATGTCCCAGGAAACAAGTCTCCTGAACCAATGATAAAAAGAATAATGGATCATATCAACTCCTATCCCTGCTATGAAAGTCACTATTCACGCCAAAAAAGTGGGAAAAAATATTTAGGATCGGACTTAAACATTGCCACCATGTACCAACATTACAAAGAACTCATGATACAAGAAGAAACACCTGAAAACCTCATCGCAAAGGAATGGATTTACCGAAATGTTTTTAATACAAAATTTAACCTTAGTTTTAAACTACCTTCAGTTGACACGTGTGACGATTGTGATGCTTTTGAAAGAAAATTAAAAGACGCCATAGAAGAAACAGAAAAAATAGAAATTGAAAAAGAACGAGAAGTACACCAGACAGCATCCAAAGAAAGGTATGATTTAAAAAAAGCTGATAAAGAAGAGGCACAAAATAGTTCTGGAAAGAAAAAAGTTTTAATGTTTGATTTACAGAAATGTTTGGCTACACCAAATTTAACCAATACCAAATCTTTCTATTTGCGTAAGCTATGGACTTTAAACTTAACTATATATGACGCAACGAGTAACGTTGCGACAAATATGATATGGTCTGAGAACGTAGGCGGGAGAGGAGGCAATGAAATAGCCTCCTGTGTCATTCGTTGGGCAGAGGAAAACAAAACAAAAATTGAAACTATTGAAGAATTGACATTTTGGTCGGATAATTGCGCAGGCCAGAACAGAAATTTAATGATAGTAATGGCATATATTTGGTTGCTCCACAAATTTTCAAACTTAAAAGTGATAAATCACAAATACATGCTAAAAGGCCACACTCATATGGAGGTAGACCAAATACATTCATTAATAGAGAAGAAAAAAAAACAGCTGAAGACTATGCAAATAGCCATTCCTAGGGATTGGTCCCAATTCATAAGGACATGTGGAGGAAGAAGACCTTTTGAAGTGTTCGATATGGAATTGAGGCATTTCAAAGACGTTACCGCCTTGTATAAAAAGAACGGGCCATTAGTAACGCGAAAGAAGAACAAAGATGGCCTGGAATTCAAAATCTCAGAATGTGTTTGGCTTCAATTAAAGCAAGATCAGCCGGGCACACTGTTTTACAAAACAGTTTTTTCAGCAGAGTTTTCTGAAATTTCATTGGTACGCAATTTAGCTAGAGGTATACGGTTTCCCGGTGACTTACCAAATGTGCGAAAAGAAGAGAAACCAATATCTTCTGCTAAATATAAAGATTTAATTACACTTTTGGAATGGGTGCCAGTAGAATTTCACGGTTTTTACACAAATCTCAAACATAACGACAATGAGCCTGATTTTCCTGAGACTGATTAGATTCAATATTTTTTTATTATTATTTTAAACCTAAGTTACCAAGCTTGTCACTAAGCTCATTTTATTTTTTTTTGTTACGTTTAATAGGTACTTTTTTATGATAAATGTTTATTAGAAGTAAAGATTTTAATTTAATTTGGAAATTTGTTATTTTTTCTTTCTAAACCTTTCTAAACGTTGTCTGGTTAATGTAGTTTTTATGAGAACTTCCGCCCTTCTGCTTGAAATTAAAGTAACAAGTATGTAAGAAGTAAACAGCAATATCAACAGATCAGACTATAGTTAATTGTTTTATATCTAAGATCATAATGCTACATTTCAATATAACACAAAAACTTATCGCCAAAAATCGCAAGCATATCGTCGGATATAAACATAGGCTTGCAGTTTTAAGCACTCATCTATTAAATTTCAGGCATAAAGTCTGATGTAAAGGATTACAAAGATTACAAATTATATTAAATTCATTTTAACAGTTAGAGTAATGCTTGTAATTAAAATCGAAAGGTACAATTGCCTAAGAAATATTAAAAAAGAACACTGACTTAAATACCTAAACTTCAATCAATAAGAAGAAAAAATGTTTGTCAGTTTTGTTTTTGCTCTCCTGAAAAGTTTGCATTTTACACATCCGACATGATGCTTCTCACGTCCAGAAATATATCCTATATGGGTTGCCTAACAAATTTTAGTCCAGAGTATTTTTAATTAATAATTAAAAAATATATTTTTTTTAAACATTGCACCGGTGTGATTATTAAATAAATTTGATACCAATCGAAAGTTTGAAGCCCATAGAATATGCAAACGTTAGGTTGCCTATTTTTTTCCGGTCACAACCACGGGTTGCCAGGTGTAAACAGGTAAATCTATAAGTACTAGCATTTTGCAACGGTCTGATTATTGAATCAAACTTAGATAAAATGCAAGATTATTTCATAAGGAACACGGTGGTATAGGGTTGCCAGCGAAAAATCAGTCCCGAATTACGGTTGTCGAATTTTAAATAATAAAATATCGCTGCGAGTGAATGTGTGTGAGAGAGAGGTCCCAGAGCAACCATCCCATCCGGTAGAAAAGGACGCAGCGTAGCAGCTGTTTAAAGTCCGCCCATTTAAAGAAGGAGAGTGCGCATGCTATTTGTGCTTGGAAATGAAAAGGATAGCGATAGACTGCTGTGCATTATTTTGGAGTCATAGATATAGTATTATATAGATGGCGAGAAAGCGTGTCGCTGAAAGGGACAAAAAAAAAGTACTTCACTACATTTAGGGTTACCCTGTTAGGAAAAATGTACCCCATAATTAGTGATAAAATTAGAAATAGGTACCTACACAAAGCCTGAAGTTTAGACCGATGAAATCTGAACCGAGTCTATCGCTATCCTTTTCATTTCCAAGCACAAATAGCATGCGCACTCTCCTTCTTTAAATGGGCGGACTTTAAACAGCTGCTACGCTGCGTCCTTTTCTACCGCATAGGATGGTTGCTCTGGGACCTCTCTCTCACACACATTCACTCGCAGCGATATTTTATTATTTAAAATTCGACAACCGTAATTCGGGACTGATTTTTCGCAGGCAACCTCATACCACCGTGTTCCTTATGAAATAATCTTTCATTTTATCTAAGTTTGATTCAATAATCAGACCGTTGCAAAATGCTAGTACTTATAGATTTACCTGTTTACACCTGGCAACCCGTGGTTGTGACCGGAAAAAAATAGGCAACCTAACGTTTGCATATTCTATGGGCTTCAAACTTTCGATTTGTATCAAATTTATTTAATAATCACACCGGTGCAATGTTGAAAAAAAAAATTTTTTTTAATTATTAATTAAAAATACTCTGGACTGAAATTTGTTAGGCAACCCATATAGGATATATTTATTGGCATATTTAATAACATAAAAAATACGTCTCATTAAATAAGCATCTCGGTGAAGGTCGTTGTATAGCGGGATCCTATACTATAACGTAAGTTTTATAAAAAATGTTTATTTTGACTTTTATTTTTTTACTTTTTAACTAAATGGGGCCGGTGTTTCGTACCTGACTACTCTGAGAAGAAACAGCCGAAACAAACTCAGAGATCGTAGTCTATTTCATGATTTTAAATTAACACTAATCTGATAGTTAATTAACACAAAGGTTTCAAACAAAAGAAGATTATACATGGAAACAGGATTGACAAATAAATACTATTCGTCGTTTGAAACGGAAGCGCTGATATCATTGGAATCAGGTGTGTTTTCTCCACATACCTGCCATTTACCTTCAACTCTTTTAAGATGGAAAATATTCCTCCTCAACTCTTGTCCGGTGATGGCGTTCGTGATGTCATATTCATAACAACCTGTAGAATTAATAATCGTATGTGGTGTAGGGTTAAAATTTGGTGTTCATTTATTTTCTTTAACTAGATTTTTTGCGTAAACCTTTTCGCCGACATCTATTTCTGTGCTCTCCGCTTTCCGTTTCCTGTCCGCTTTTTTCTTTCATTATTTTGTCCCTATCTCTAAACTCTGAAATATATGGTTGGTCAATATCCGTTATTGATGGTATCTTATCCTCTTATATCTTAAACTACCTATTATAAAATATATCGAGAGGGTGTTTTTCCAGTAGTCGAGTGTGGCGTACTATTGTACATAATTAGATATTGTAGCAAATCATCATAACAGTCTTATTTCTGGGTTTGACTGATCCGTAATCTTTGGAGAATATCGCGATTTTGGCGTTCATATTCGACATTTTGTTGAGGCGAGTAGGGTGCAGTGAAATTAATCCTGATATTTGATTCACGACAATATGTTTTAAACTCGTCGCTAGCAAATTTTTTCCCATTGTCGGCAGTTATATTGTGAGGAAAACCTAACCTGAAAATATTTATTTCAGTACTTTTATTGTTTCTGCAGATGATATGGTCTTCATTAGCTTCACTTCTTTATATCTGCTAAAACAATCTTCTATGACGAACAAATAATGGCCACTAGGAAGTGGACCCAAAAAAACAACCGCAAAATCTACCCAAGCTTCGGTAACTCTTGACGAGTCAGTGGCATTGGGCGATTTGGAGCATCAGAATCTATTTTGGGCCACCATACTGTTGAGATTTTATAAGGAAACACACTAGTTTTCATACTTTATATGATTTACTATTTAAAATATTGCACATACACAGTTCGTACGTTAAGGCTGCGACGACAGGGGATGTGACACCAGAGTTGCCACATTCACACAAAATTATTAGGCAATGACATGCAGTGTTATACAGCCAAGGCAAGGCAAGGTGTACACTATTCTAAAATGAGCGATTATAAAGATATTATTATAATACTTCAACACCCGCCCTTAATTTCGTTATTTTTCAAACACTACATCTTGAATTTTCTTAAACACAAGGCTTTTAATTTCGTTTTTTTTCTAATTTCTGAATTATTTGCTGCGAAAAGCTTATATGTACACTCTTGTTTTTGCTTTGTTTTCACTTTACTCACAGGTATCACTGACACATAAGCACCCGTGTGGACAAGGTACACAATTCCCGTTTTGGAGTCTTTCACACAAAGTCGGTGGTTTCCCGCGGCACAATCTTCCACCGACGCTGATTGCACCGCGTCTAGTTTTCCTGCTTCTTGCCCCAGCTACACGGTGATTCACACGTTCGCGCGTTGCTCCTATAGCGGTAATGATGTCTGCATAGCCAGTCGGGGGATTCCGGTGTTCGCCGCGACCGACTCTTGGATCTGGAACGTTGTTGCCATCGCCTTCCACTGTCTGTGTCTCCTGCAGTGCTTCTATTTCGCTTCCTGATCTCATTTATTTCTCCGCGTAATTCCTTCATCTCCATTGCTAATACCTTCAAGTGATTAGCTACGCTATCACTTGCGCTGGGTCCTGCTGCTGGTGTACTTGGTGCTATGGATGCGACCTCGCCGCTTCCCAAGGTTTCTAATATTTTATCCGCCTTCGTAGCCATCTCCTCCAACTTTCTATCCTCACTCATTGCCAGTAGTGCGCGTACATTAGGTGTTAGCTTGTCTAACCATAGCCTCTTTAGCGGTTCTTCTGTCAGATCACATTTTTTGCTAACGATGTCATCTTTCTGAGTAATTGCGACGGGTTTTGTGTTCCCAGGTGAGAGTGCAGATAAACAGTTACAGAAATTAATGCACGAAATGGTGCATTAATTTCTGAAACTGTTTATCTGCACTCTCTTGTGTCTTATTTTTTCGTCCTATGTTTTCTGCTTTCAATTTGCTTATCGTGAAATTCATGTTGTTCAGTTTACTCTTATAATAAAAAACAGAGACATCACCACGCGGTAACTGCAGAACAGCCTGTAAGTCGTATACAGACACGGTCAGGTTTTGGTTCATCTTAAGAGCTTCCTTGTCTTTTTTCTTTTCTTCTCTACATAAATTCTTTTCTACTAAGTGTTCATCATATTTTATCTTAAGTTTTTCTTTATCTTCTTGGTTTGAATTTTCATAAGCCACACATAACTCACATCTATCTTTCTTTGGTATAAAGAAACCTAAATTAAATTCACCATTAAAAATGCGACTATACATCACATAGTTTCCATAATTTTGTCCAGCCTTTTTACACTGATCTACGTAGTCCCTATGTAAGTCAGAAATAGACTTTCCTCCATCAATGTATTCGCGGATAGTTTGTGCCCTCAAATAATGACTTTCAATTCTTGGTATTCCTTTTATATGAGCCCTTATATCATTTTTTATAGTTTCGCCTACAGTATAATGTTTCTTATGTTTTCCTCTTTGATCTTCTTTCAAAAACCCCCAATAGATTTTTCAGTTACTGTTCTGATTGTTCTGTTGTTAATATCCAAAGTATTTTTAAACATAGTTTTGCAGACCCTCTTCAATGAATCTTCAACATCGAAATAGAAAGCATAATTGTTTTTTCGCGGTTTTTGAGCTTTGACATATCGGTACTTCACTTCTATAGGTCTTATATGTTTATGTATAAATTGCCTTTGTTTCTCTAAATCTTGCAAAGTCCAGTAAGAATCAAACAATTGAAGCCTTATTTCTTCAGTAAGAAAATAACTGCATTTCAGCCTGCAACTTTCGCCACAACCTTCTTTAATACCTTTTTTAGGAATATTTCGTCCTGATTTTGTTTGATAAGGCAATCCTGAGTTCCTTAGAACGTTAGTTACATTTTGCTTCCATTGTCGTTCAACACGACGTTTTTTACGTGAAGTTGGCATTTCTTCCGACACCTCATTTTCTTCCTGCAGGCAATTCCTATCTAAATTTGATACTAGTGAAGTTGATGGGCGGCCTTCGTGATTATCTTCACTTGGTTTTGCCTTAGGTGACAAAATTGACGAGCTGCATGAGGATGATGAACTGGAGGAAGATGAACTTGAGTCGGACGATGAAGAACTTGAAGTGCTCGATGATGATGATGATCGACGTTGAGGAACGACCATAATATTTTTCTTACTCTATTAAGATTCTTTTCTAGCTCTAGATCTAACATCGGCTTAGATTGCAAATTAGAAATATTTTCGAAAGTTTCGTTTACATTAACATTTCCTTTGTTTAAGCTGTCATGTATTGCTTCTAAATTATTTTTTTGAGTACCCTCTTATATAAAAATGGTTTCATTTTTTTCTTGACCATGCTGTCCATTTGGCTCCAGGCACAGAGACAAAATTTTGCTTGATCTGGACATAGTATATCTTTGTAGATACAACCTAAGGACAATAAACATAATAATTTTAGTTTAAAAAGTACATATTAAAATGAATTCATACAAGATACCAACATAAACAATATTAAAATTATGTCCTAACAATACCTAAAACAATGACACATTTTGACACAAATCAGTTTATATTCATAAAATTATCAAGTAAACTATCATAATTAGACACAATACACTGTAAATTCCAAAATATACATAGTTTTTGTCTAGTCCTAATCACATATAATGTAATATGTCGAATCAGGACACTTCATCAAAATAAAAAATAAAAATGTTAAGTGACATTTATCACATTTAATGTCATAACTTAATACGGATCACTTTATTGCGAATAGTATAGTAACTTTTGACTTACCTTAATCAAATAAACTGTCTTAAGTCGAAATAACCTCTTAATACCCTTAATTTGTATTATTATCGTGCTTGCTATTTTGTGATCCTCTACTATTATCTCTGTGTCTACTCGTGAGAACCTGTAAAGCTGTTGGTTCTCCTTTGAATAAATAAATAAATATAAATTTATGTATAGTTTCATGAATGTAATGAAACCTAACGTCAATATGCTTGGACCTTTTATTGATAGTATACCTGTTTTTATCTCATCAAATGAATAGCACTCTGATTATCTAAAATTTAAGCATCTGAATATTAATTTTAAGTTCTTTTAGCAATGATTTTATGAATATTTCGACTTTACAACACTCTGCAGCAGATATAAATGCTGCCTCTGTGGATAAAAGTGCCATTAGCGACTGCCTTCTTGAGCACCAAGTAACAGGACAGCCTGCCAACATGATCATGTACCCTGTGGTACTTCTACGAGTATCACAATCACCAGCATAGTCAGAATTACAGTACAAGTCTTAATCTTTTATATCTCCTGTATTTTTGTAGAGCAACCCATCATTAAAAAACAAAAATCTCTTCTTTAAATATTTAAAGATTCGTTTTATTTGCACTACATCCTGCCTAGTAGGTTTTTCTACTTTGCGACTGGCTAACCCTACCGCATAAGCAATATCAGGTCTTGTCCTGGTCTTGAGATACAGTAAGCTTCCAACAGCTTCTCTATATGGAAAAAGATTTTTACCATTTTCATCTGGAACAATTCCTTCTTGACTTGTACCAAGGTGTGTCGACGGTTTCGCAATCTAACATATATATATATTTTTCTAGTATATTTTTGGTATAGTTTTTTGAGACAACAGAATTCCATCATTTTGAAATGTAATTTGTAAACCTAAAAATGTCTTTGGTTCTTCATATATTTTTATTTCTATTATTTTATCTATATAGAGAAAATAATTCTTAATGCAGATTGACATGCTACGGGGCTAAAGATTTCATCATAATCTTATCCTTTTGTTCGAAACCCCTCACAACAATCCTAGCTTTGTATGATCCATCTTCTTTTACTCGAAAAACCCACTTGTTGGTTAGAATCTTAAGACTGTGCCGAGTAAACAAGGCGCGCGGAAAATAGGTATTTACTGCAGCGCTCGAGTCGTGTGAGTCGTTACGCACACAATGACAAGTTCGCTCGACGCCCGCTTGCAGTTGCGCGACAATAGTTAGTAACTTAGGATTTTCTAAAATTGAGTTGCTGTATTGAGTGACTAGATAGTTATTAAACATTATTTTTATATAAAACTAGCTTTTGCCCGCGGCTTCGCTCGCGTAGAATTTGGTCTGCCACATTAAGTTACGTGACATTTTTTTTTTAAATACTGATATTTTTTTAATGTACCTTCACATCGTACATCCCAGATTTCTAACTTCAAAATTAGTTTCCATTCAATCTTTGAACTCCTATACCTAATATTTAGAGGGTATCTCTTGAGGGTGGAATTATCTGAATTCCTTTTTAAGTGTGTCTATTTTAAGCTGTTCAATGTTACCTTTGGACATTGACTCAGCACTCGGCCTGGCTCACGCGCGGCCCAGTTAAAATAATGATTTGGTTGCATCTTACACGCATAGAATACATAGAATTAGTATAATAGTGTGTGTTAAGAAAAAGTAGTATATAAGCAGAACATTTTGTAAATAAATCAGATTTGAATTTTATATTCTTGTCTCATTACCCCTCGCTGTGGCCAAGACACCTTTAGCCATCTTCGGATCAGTCCCGTGAGTCTGCGGGATTGGCAGTGAGTTTATCCTTCCCGAACCTGGTATTCCTGTCTACTATCCGTCTGTAACCTTAGGTCGCATGGTGCAGACATCCTGAACTTATTTATATATTTATTTATCACATACTAGGTATATGGTAGGTTAGGGCTGTAGGGCTTATAGGGCTTAGGGTCATAGGGACTGTTAGGCTTGTAGGTCTCTGTAGGTTCCTTTATCTTACCATATATTTCCATGTACCATCACACCCTTGACAGTATTGCGGCCTTACGTGACGTTTGTTAAGGGTGGATGTACATTTTGGTCCTTCGAGCATTTGAATCGCGCGCCCATTGTAGGGATATACGTTGACAGACTGACACTTCAGAGAACTGGGGGCTGGTGTACTCAACAAAGCATCAGTTTTCAGTAATCTGAAGTACATTGTACTAGGGTATTCTGTCGGAAAGCCTCTCGTTGCGGATCGGTCACTGGCCTCTCACAAGCGGGTCTCACCAGCTGATTGAGAAGTCGCACGAATATAACAAGAGCGCAGATACCACTAGTACGGACTTAACAGTTAGAGTAGGGTAGGGCGTTAGGGAAGAGGAGAGAAGAACACTATGGAGACACAGGAAGTTAACGAACTAATCAGGAGCCAGGAAGCGGATTACAACGAGATCAGAAGGTTGTTGACAAACATAAAAAAAGACTCGCCCACAAGAAAAACCGAAAAATACATCAACGAAAGAAAGAAAACTTTAAATCAAGTTTTTCAGCGAGTTCAAGAAAACCACTTAATACTACAGGAACAGGAGGTGTTATCAACCCATAAATATATTACTACAAACTACTTTGCCAACATTAAAAAATATTACGACGAAGGAATCAAGTACCTTGAAGAATGCGAAGAAAGGCAACAACATGTGCAAAGTGTCTATGAACCGAGACTGTTAGAAGAAGATGAAGACAAGGACGGAGTCAGTAGCCCAAAACTATTTATACAACTATTCCGAATGTCGCAGATAACAAAGAAAATATCTCAGGCTAAGGAATCCGTAACTCAAAACAAGCCGATATGGCATTTACAAACACTGTTACAAACTTTACAAAAACAATGGCTAGAAATTGAAGAAACTCACATCGGACTACTAATGGCCGAAAGTACACTGGACAACAGCTACTTCAGAGATAATTGTTTCGAAAAAACACAGAAAGATTACGACATTACTACGGAGTTATTGGAAGAAAGAATTTTTCAAATCTCAGATGAAAAAGTTATTTCAACAAAATCCTCGGGAAAACTACCACGAATAAGTATTCCCATATTCACGGGGGACTATGACTCTTGGGAAACATTCCAAGACTTATTCAGAAAAATAATTCACGAAGATAACTCAATTTCTTCAACAGAAAAAATGCAGTACCTAAAAACACACGTAAAAGGCGACGCAGCAAGATTAATACGTCATCTAACAATAAGCGAAATAAATTATGAAACAGCTTGGAAGTTGCTGACGCAGAGATATGAAGACGAGCGCATGATTTCTACTAAATTTATTGACAAATTATTAGATTTACCTAAAATTCAACGAGCAAACGCGGCACAATTACGAGATATGCATGACACTATAAATGAATGTCTTGAGGCACTAAAAAATCAACGCATCAACACATCGTCTTGGGGCCCTCTATTGATAAGAATAGTCAGTAGAAAATGGGATGAAGAAACTAATACGAAGTATGAAGACCAACTACAAAACCGAAATAAAATACAATCCTTTGACGAGATGATGAAATTCATGGAAAACCGTTTTAATTGCCTTAAGTCCTTCGACGGATCTACTTCATATACTAATACCTCAAAACAACTATCGCGGGAAAAACAAACAACAGAAAAATATAAGCGCTGTTGGTTTTGTCAAAAGAATGATCATATTATTCATCACTGCCCTAGTTTCAAGGCGTTAAGCGTCAACGATCGATACAAGGCCGTCACGCAAAAAAGAATGTGCAAACGTTGCTTAAATCACGATGATCAGAAACAATGTGTGAGTGCAGTTTATAAACAATGTGAAATTTGTCAACATAAGGGACACAACGTGTTATTGCATCAATCTAGGCCGTTTCAAAACAAAGACAACGCTAAAAAATACACATAAAAAAATACAGGTACAGAGAAGTCACAAAATATAGCGACATCGAACTTATCAGCAACTAAAAATGACGCTAAAAATACAACTTTACTAGCTACTGCCATAGTAAGGACTACCTCGTACGATGGGATGCCGCAGATGCTTAGAGTATTATGTGATCAGGGATCAGAAGCGTCATTTTGCACTGAAGAAGTAGCACAATTGTTGTCTTACCCACGACAAAAAATCCAAGCCGAAATAAAGGGTATCGGAGATGAAAAACCAAAAACTTCAAACTACACAATCAACATTACTCTACAACCAAGGTACTCCAGCGATTACAAACTGCCAGTGACGCTAATAGTACTACCAAAACTAACAAGTTCATTACCAAGGAACGATTTACAACAATTACAAGAAAAAATCTTGGATAACGCTCTTATAGCAGACCCAACTTATTATAAAAAGGGACCAATTGATATAATATTAGGTGCCCAAGAATACAGCAGAATATTACTACAGGGTTTCGAAAGCTTAGTCTTTCGAAACCCTGTAGGACCCTGTGGACGGAATTATCGCCCAGAACACAGAATTGGGGTGGATTTTATCCGGATTTTATCCCAATGAAACGAAGAATGGGGTAAAAATACTTAGTATGGTGGCGTGCACCGAAGATGTACGACAACTTACAAAATTTTGGGAATTAGAAGAAATTCCACAAGACTACAAACTAACACAGGATGACCAGACCTGTGAAAACTACTATAAAGAAACAACAGTAAGAAACTCAGACGGAACTTACACGGTACGACTACCTTTAAAGGATTCAAACTTAAACTTAAACTTGAACGGTGAATCACGCAGGAAAGCCGCTGCACGACTACTACAACTAGAACGACAGTTCGCAAAAAATGAAAAATTACGACAACAATACATTGACTTCATGAATGAATACTTACTTATGGGTCATATGAGAAAAGTAGCTACAACGAACTACAACTCAGGAAAATACTACATACCACATCAGGCAGTAATTAAGGAAGATTCACTAACTACAAAATTACGCGTGGTTTTTGATGCGAGCAGTAAAAGCAGCACAAAAATAAGCCTTAATGACAATATGTATAAAGGACCACGATTACAACAAGACTTATCCACTATACTTCTACGATGGCGAAAACATAAGTTTGCCTTCATGGCGGATATTATGAAAATGTACCGATTTATAAAAATTAATGAATTAGACGTCACACATCAAAGGATACTATGGAGATTTTCTCCAAAACACCCAATAAGTGAATATGAGCTTACAACGGTAACCTACGGTACAACTAGTGCCCCCTACCTTGCGGTGCGAACATTGCAACAACTTGCGATAGACGAACAAAACAATTACCCAATCGCAAGTCAAGCTACATTACAAGATTTCTACGTAGATGATATTTTATCCGGAGATTCCCAGGAAAGTGCAGCTAAGGAATTGCAGAGTCAGTTAATATCCATGTTAAACAAGGGCGGTTTTAAACTTCGAAAATGGTCGTCAAATAGTTCAGAGCTACTGGAAAACATACCGGTGGAAGACAAAGACGATCAACTGCTCAAACTACCGTTAGACGAGTCCAGGAAGTCATTAGGCATAATATGGTCACCACGAGAAGACAGTTTTTATTTCCAAATAACTATAACGGAAAATAAAAAACCAACGAAAAGATTTATTATGTCAGAAGTTGCAAAAATATTCGATCCCCTGGGCTGGTTAGCACCAATTATAATTAAAATGAAGCTGCTTATACAAGAACTCTGGACGAACGACATAGGATGGGATCAACCTGTTGATGACATACTCCAGAAAAAATGGGTTGAATTACAAAACCAACTTAAAAGTATAGAAGAAATTAAAGTTCCACGGTGGTGTTACATAACAGACAGCACAGAGATTGAGCTATATGGTTTCAGCGACGCTTCTGAAAAAGCGTACGGAGCGGTGGTATATAGCCGTGTAAAAATCAATAACATCTACTACGTTACATTATTACAAGCAAAATCAAAAGTGGCACCAAAGAAGCAAAAAACTACTCTACCTCGACTTGAGTTATGCGCTGCACTGCTACTAGCCGGCTTAATGGAAAAAGTAAAGGAAGCGCTTAACTGCAAAAATATCACGATATCTTGTTGGACGGATTCTATGATCACCTTAGGATGGGTACGAGGAGAGCCTGAGCGGTGGCAAACGTTCGTAGCCAATAGGGTATCACAAATCAAACAATTATTACCAAACGCAGAATGGAACCATGTAATTTCTGCAGATAACCCGGCTGATATCATTTCAAGAGGTCTTGAACCGGAAAAAATGATTAAATACTCCTTATGGTGGAACGGTCCTCATTGGTTAAAAACCAATCAGATTCCTATCACGAAACGTATGCCGCAGCCGAACCAAGAAACTAAATTATGTCATACAACTACAGCTGAGATTGAGAAGAATGATCTCTGGAATAGATTCTCCACATAGACAAAATGATAAGGGTGTTGTCTTATTGCTACAAATTTACAAACAAACAAACAACAAATAAACTACTTACTTGTAATGAACTAAACGTGACATTAAAACGAATACTCCTGAAAATACAACAGCAGGAATTCAAAGATGACTTGAAAACTATACAAGGTGGACAACCCTTGAAGAAAAACAAAACATTATCCACTTTAGATCCATTTATAGACGAGGATGGACTACTAAGAGTTGGAGGCAGATTACAAAACTCCGAATTGCCTTACAATCAAAAACATCCAATACTTTTACCATACAACCATCATGTAACGTCATTAATTATACAAGACGCACATTTAAAAACATTACATGGTGGCAACAAATTGACATTGGCCTATTTACGACAAAGATACTGGATCATTAGTGGGAAAAGGAAAGTGAAGAGTTTAATTAATAAATGTGTGAGGTGCATACGATACAAAGCAGACACAAACTCTCAAAAAATGGGAATACTACCAAAAGCACGAGTAACGCAATCCCACCCATTCAGTTATACGGGAGTGGATTATGCGGGACCAATACAAACAAGAACTATGAAAGGAAGAGGTCACAAGTCCTATAAATCATACATTGCTGTTTTTGTATGTTTAGCAACAAAAGCAATACACCTAGAATTGGTGGGAGATTTAACAACAGAAACATTTATCGCAGCGCTACGCAGATTCATGGCACGAAGAGGTCACGTGTTACACATGTACAGTGACAATGCAACAAACTTCGTTGGAGCAGCGAATTTTTTACATCAAGAAATATTACAAATCACGCAATCGCCGCAATTTCAAAACACAATAACAAATATAGGAACACAGTGGCACTTTATTCCTCCATCATCACCACATTTTGGTGGCATCTGGGAAGCTGGCGTAAAGTCAGTGAAACATCACTTACGTCGAGTAATCGGAGATTCGACACTAACATACGAGGAAATGACAACCTTTCTCCACCAAATTGAAGCATGTTTGAATTCAAGACCATTGTGTGCACAAACCGAAAATACTAATGACAACACAATACTAACTCCAAGCCATTTTCTTATTGGCCGAGAAGCAGTAGGAACACCAGACCCGATCGAAAACATTAACACTGACCTAGTAAACAGATGGAAACAAATTCAAAAGATGAAAAAAGATTTTTGGAACAGTTGGACAAAAGATTATCTACACCAACTTCAGCAAAGATACAAGTGGAAACAAGCACATGAAAATGCAAAAATTGGAACTGTAGTACTAATAAAAGACGACAATATAAATCCAAGTAAATGGCCATTAGCAAAAATCACAGAAGTACACCCGGGAGATGATGGTGTAGTTAGAGTGGTAACTCTTCAAAAATCAACAGGCGCTTGTCATAAAAGATCAATCCACACGTTGATCCCGCTCCCTGTGAACGAAAACATAGAAATTGATACAACGAGCAAAGACAGGCAAACACCTACGCAATGTAACATATCAACAGCCACAATAAACAAAAAAGGTATACGATCACCGAAAAGTTGGATAAAGGGTTTACTAGTTCACACAATAATTATTCTATTAATCGGCACTGTGTCGACTACGCCCACATACACATTAAAAAGTTTAAACGCAGGACTATATGTAGAAGATATAGGAACCACAACTATTAATCGAGGAACGTTTAGAATTGAAACGGATTACGAGAGAGGAAGCTTGGAAATAGACCATAAAAAGATCGAAAAAATAACAACACAATTTCAACAACTCTGCAAGGACACTCAATACATCATGGATGAAACGCATTGCAACGAATTTTATCACCATTTAAACGAAGAAAAAACAAAGTTTGAGACAACAAAAGAATACCTAACAGAGATAAAGAAAAATAGGAAGAAACGAGGGTTCTTGGGACAACTTTTAACATCGGTGTTCGGAGTTAACGATGAAGTGTACAGGGACATAGATACATTGAATAACAATCAGCAGAAACTTATAGACGCTGCCAACCATCAAACAAAGATAATGATATCTACCATCGCAGGTGTAAACCAAACCGAAGAACAAATCCAGAAAAAGTTAGAGAAGTTCCAAGCAAAACTAAATGAAGCAATATCATTCATGAATAACCACAATGTTTGGTATAAATCGATTGACAAAAATCATATTAAGATACAAGTAATGCAAACCTACGAGTTAGCAAACAATTTTATAAATGAGATTATGGACTACTATAAAGGGTTACTTGAAATATATTTACAAAAAGCAACTATATATAGTATACTAACACCAAAACACATCAGCAACATAATAAAAATGGCCAATCAAAAACTACCATCAAACTTAAAACTTATTCAGGATCAAATAATACACACTGAGATGAATATAAATACTACGCACATAAGAGTGTACGCTTATTTCCCAATACACGATATAACAAAGTATACTCTGATACACGTAACGCCAATTCCAGAGAGAAAAACAGATGGATCATTCGAGTGCTTAACTATTCAGCAGACATTCATGGGTTTCGATTACAACAACGAGCGCTACTTTGAATTAAATCAAGAAGAATTTAAAGACTGTCTTCATAGTGATGCAGGGTTTGTCTGCTATCCTGTAGCTGTCAAGAACATGCAATTAAATAAAAATTGCATAGTTGAACAACTCTTTAGAACAGAGAATTACACCCACACCCAATGCACGTCAAAGACCTACAAAATATCGACGGATGTTGTATGGAAGCAATTATACATGCAAAACACCTGGCTTTTCATTACAACTAAATCCGTAGCCATATCGATTGTGTGTGACGGTCAAGGAAAATAAATTACTATTCATGATGTCGGAGTTCTACACATCTCCGAGAATTGCGTCATTAAAACACTTAACAACATACTTGCTGCAAAAAGAACAACAACTGTAACAGTACTAGCTTCTTATGCTAAAACAATGAACTTCTCCATTAATACGCAGATATTACCAACAAATATAAACGATATATCCAAGGAGGAATTAGTTTTAGACAAGTCAAAAGGAGTTTTCGACCACTTAGTTACATCCGAAACAAACTTACAAACTGAGCTACAAAACACAATTTGGAAACAATTAGAGTCTCATACATACATCGCTAGCATCACCACTTCACTTGTTATTATAAGTTTAGCATGTGTTTTAATTTATTTCGGTCCACAGGTGTTGAATAAACTTCGAGCCACCATTGCAGCAAGAAGGAAAACGGTGCCGCCTCTGCAGCAACCAACGATCTGCACATCACAAACGCAACAAACACAACAGCGGTACGGCATACCACACAGCGTGCCCACCCGTCAGTCACAACAAACTGAACAAGGCCAGGCCAGACCATACGAGACCATCGAGCTGTACCAAATGGAGTCCCGTTCCTGAGAGTCGCCAGGATGTTCAATGTTACCTTTGGACATTGACTCAGCACTCGGCCTGGCTCACGCGCGGCCCAGTTAAAATAATGATTTGGTTGCATCTTACACGCATAGAATACATAGAATTAGTATAATAGTGTGTGTTAAGAAAAAGTAGTATATAAGCAGAACATTTTGTAAATAAATCAGATTTGAATTTTATATTCTTGTCTCATTACCCCTCGCTGTGGCCAAGACACCTTTAGCCATCTTCGGATCAGTCCCGTGAGTCTGCGGGATTGGCAGTGAGTTTATCCTTCCCGAACCTGGTATTCCTGTCTACTATCCGTCTGTAACCTTAGGTCGCATGGTGCAGACATCCTGAACTTATTTATATATTTATTTATCACATACTAGGTATATGGTAGGTTAGGGCTGTAGGGCTTATAGGGCTTAGGGTCATAGGGACTGTTAGGCTTGTAGGTCTCTGTAGGTTCCTTTATCTTACCATATATTTCCATGTACCATCACACCCTTGACAGTATTGCGGCCTTACGTGACGTTTGTTAAGGGTGGATGTACAAAGCTATAATAGAACTCTGCAAATTTCAAAATGCTAAGTCCAGTGGTTTCTTCATCAATCTTTACCTGTATGGTATGTTTATAAAAAGTAGGCTTGAGATTATCCTATCCAGCACAAACGGATTACTAAACACTGACAACTAAACAGGTCGGACCAATGTTACTTGCATTTAATCACTACATAGTATAAAACAAAGAAGCTTTCTTTTTCCGCAATATTTGCAATCTATGTTCATTGCTTCCATTTTTATAAGCTTGTGACTTTCATAATCAAGAGTCTCGTCATACTCAAATGCAGCTTTATTAAACACTGCCCATGTATTTCTTGTAAATGTTTGACGTCGCTGTACTGCCCTTTCAGCAACAGTGCTTCTGCGAGATTCGGGCATTTCAGACGTTTCAGTGGCTCTTTGGGACGCCATGTAAGTCGCTTGCTGCAGACGTCGGGCTTGTGATTGTTCTGGTGTCTCTTTAGCTCGCTGAGATATCAGATAATTAGCATGCTGTTGTCGCCGATCTAGAGACTGTTTTATCGTCTCTGCAGCTCGCTGAGACACCAGATACTCCGCATGTCGTTGACGTCGCTTGGGACTGTTCTGGAGTTTCAGCAGCCCGTTGAGATGCCAGAAACTCCGCATTCCGTTCACGTCGGGCTTGGGATTGTTCTGGAGTCTCTGCGGCTCTTTGTACCGCACAACGCACCGCCTGTTCAAGCCTTCGTTGCTGGGCTTGTTGAGACGTCTCATCACGTCTAGTTATTTTCATAACTCGGGCTTTATTAGAGCTTTGCGAAAGATTGGACTTACGCTTTCGCGGCATTTTTATAACTATTTTTTTGTAATTACAAAATATCTAACTTTATTAAAGTTCAAACAAAATACTCAAACAATTCCAATAGCTAACCTATAAATACAACTAACCGTTATTCTTAATCTAACAAAATTATAATAACACAGTGTAATGAAAAAAAAATAACTTACTAATAACGAATATTTTATCCACTCAAATAACTAAAAACAAAATTCTATAATCAATTAAACAAAAAGAAAAATCTCATACGAATGAAATTTAAATAAAAGTAATCTATATTTTTATTTAAAAATACCTACAGCATGAAGGTATGTAACGAATTGAACATTAATGCTATCAAAAAGCGAATTAGTTAGGTAGGTACCTATACGTTAAACTGTAACAAAATTATAAGTAGTAATCAAACGAAAATTAAAAGTAGGTAAGTACTTAATATTTTTATTTGCTACTTATAAAAACTATATATCTAAATAACGAAATCCTATATTTAAACAAACAATAAAGAAAAATTCTTATACGACTGAATTAAAAATCGCTAATCGCTATCTAGGATAAACGATGAAGAATAAATGACATGACAATAAAAATGCATAGAGATCACAACCATCAATGACGTCTGCCCTCACGCGTCTGCCCGCGTTTTGGTCGCGCACTCGGCGATGCCTCGTCATTGCTTGGATTGCATTGTTCGCCCCTCCCCCGACTGCGACGCCGCATCGCGCTCCGCCCGTGCTGCGGCCGCGCCGCCGCGGCGTTAGGCGCTCCGTTCAAGTCAATCATATCGTGATAACTTTTAAAGTATTCGGCTAAATTACTTAGTGTGCAAGACAGAGTTTATGTACATTAAATACTTAATGCGAGAAATGTATTCATTTTGATAAGAGTTTGATAATTATATACTAAATGTGCATTGTAAAATAGTACCAAATTTAATTAGATTTATGGTTCACAATTTTGGTTGTACTGGCTTGCACATAAAAGGTAGATATATGCTGTCGCGGACTTTTATTTAGATCTACTTAAGACAAACAATCCTGCGGTACATCATCTTTATGTAACTCCATTGGTTTAGGCAGCGCACGCCAAGATAGCTCTCAGATGGAAGATTTTTTTCCGACTTAATTGACACGTATCGTTATATTATGACCAAAACTACATAAAATCATTATAATTTGTAGCCTATGTGTTATTCTGATGAATAACCTATATACTGTAAAGTTTCATCCAAATCCGTTCAGTAGTTTTTTCGTGAAAGAGTAACAAACATACATCCATCCTCACAAACTTTCGCATTTATAATACTAGTAGGACAGATTATTAGATTTAATGATGATAAATTTAATAATCTGTATTATATAAAAATAATGTTATATGTCCTCTTACTACTCATCCGATTGTGATGAAATTTTGGTTTTGTGGTTTGCACGCCCGGGAATTCAATACTCAATACTCAATACTCAATACATTTATTGCATTCCACAATGTGAACTTAGGTGGTAGGTACATAAAAATACATAATATAGTTTTGGAGCATTGTGGGCCCTGTCGGGCATAACAAACATTCCTACAAACCTAGGTAGGCTAGGTGCATAGGTATGCAAGGTAGATAGGTAGGTAAGTAGGCATCCTAATAATAAAACCAGTGTGTAATAAAAAATCTATAATTGCCTAATGTACAAGGCACCTTGCTTATTTTACCACAGGGAACCAAACCACAGGGAAATGTAATATATTTATTATACTGGGTGTAACGGAAAGGTATGGTTATAAAATATATTATAAAAGTTGTCTCTGCCCATGTAGATGAACAACTAGCTGACCAAAATTTGTGTGGCGATACAATAAAAAAAACCGGTCAAGTGCGACTCGGATTCGCGCACCGAGGGTTCCGTTCTTACCTTCGATTCCCGAATAGAGTATCGAAAAAGTAAAGACTTGAGTATTTGATATTAATTTCAGCTTAATACCTTCACGTATTCTTGAGAAAAAGAACTTTAACAGACGGACAAAAAGTTCATGCAATTTATTGCGCTTTTCTTTTCCGTTTCTTTGTTCTTTTAGATTCTAATTTACGTTTCGAATCTTTTTGTTTATTCTTTTCATTAATCGCGTCAAGAATATATTTAGGTTCCCTAATCTCCATTTGCCTATCTAACCGAGAATCAAGAATTTCCGGTAGTAAGCAATCAAAATAAAAACTTTTCAGTTTTTCTTCCATTTTACACCAAAATTCTTTATCTTCCTCAATAAGTTCAACCTTCATGTTCACTTGAGTCCAAACTGCAAATATGCATGTTTTTTTTTGTGTAACGTGTAGTTGTCCTTGCGCTTGGAAGTACCAATCGTGATTTTTATTTATATTGAAATTACCTGCCTTGTCTCTTTTCCATAAATTAATTTTCTTTTCTGTTATGCCATCGTCAACACTCCTAAGCTGAGTAAGGACATTTAATTTCGACAATTTCGTCGTTTCCCACAATTCCATCCGGACTTTCTCCTAAAAAAAGTAAATTTCGGTCTATATATAATCCACACATCCGTATGGGAGTTCCAATATGTAGCTCCAGTTGATCACGCGCAAGGTGTTCATAGTTTTGACCGTGTTTAATAGATTTCACATGATCTAATTTTTTTTCTGTCACGATACTTTTGACCAAGGGCCCGCATTTTATATTGCCTCGTTTACACACTTTTCCAAAAACAGATGCCGTGAGCTGCAATTTCCGTTCCTGACGCCAATTCCATTGAATCGGCCTGCAGAATAGTTCTTCTTTCTAATTCATGGCGATCATTGTCGGTTAACGTTATTGTTTTCAGATGATCAGTTTTAGCAAATTCAAAATCGGCCTCACTTAAGTCAGGCTTTTCACAACATTCGCCATAATTTTTGTCTTTCCCACTAGTAGGCTTTTTGGTCTTTTTGTTAAACGGTTTATATAATCTACGTTTTGCCGACGCTAATCTTTTAAGATCTCTCTTGGCTTCGAGACGTTTTATATGTTTGTTGGGACTAAAAAAAAAAAATTGAAAAAAATTTACTCAAGGTAATTTTTTTTTACTTAGGTATGACAGTGGTTGTCTCGAATTGAATGAGACCACTGATGCAGCACATCGTCCAGCATACGACTGCCTACCTGAATAATTTATTCTTTTTCCACCAATGAACTTCGCTACGATACTATTAAAAACTTCAGCAATGTTGCTATTTACATTATGCATCAAGCTTGTAACATTATTCACAAGTCTGGAAGTGAATTTCAATATGGCTGAAAATATAAAGCCAGGGTTCTTTACTTTTCATCGTTGAAACTAGATTTTCGTCTGTCAATGACTCCACTTCGTTCAGTTTTTTGCAATAATAAGATTTCCAAACACGTGGTGTGGCCCGTTCAACAAATCCTGCTTTAGTTCCAAAACTTTTTGAGAAAATGTTTTGTCGTTTTGCGCATATATGTTTTACAGCACCAGTTACTGAACGCCTTAAACGCAATATGTTTTGTTGAAGAGCTTTTCGGTACCTTAATGGGTAGGTTATGTTTCTGGTCAGCTCATCTAATTTAGTGCAGTAATTCCGCAATAAATGATTAGTGCATTCAATTTTCTCCACTAACACATTGCGTTAAGGTTTTGATTTTTCTATATTTTTATGTGTACTTGCATCACCGTCAGCTATCAATCTTGAATAAATAAGTCAGTAAGTAAGAAGTAATGCAATATTTATTTTTAACTGCCATATATAAAACTTTTTTGTCCTATAACCAATTATTACTACTGCACCCGATAAAGCATTATAATTCTTTCGATACGATCTTTTAGACCAGCAGCCGTCAGCAACCACAGTTATCATCGGTACTCCGTTCAAATCCACGTCCCCGTTGAGAATAGCTAGATCGTACTCTTCTTTAGCTGCTTCCTCCATGCTTTTTTCTTTGGCTAATTCCCATAGTCCACAGACCTAGTTATGGCATTTGGCGTATAATTAATCGGACATACAGGGAATATCAAGAGAAGTTGAAACTTGTTCTAAACCCGAAAACCCCACTCCTATCGACATAAAACCGCCTACAGCATTATCGTTCAGGTTGAGGTCTGTGGGGTTATCTGGTTCTTTACTATTTATTAATTAATTTTTTTCAACACATTTGACAAATAAAATAGAATTTCGATAGAAAGCCTTTTTTAACCTCTTTGGTAAGTTTTAAACAACTTAAGTTGCATGCAGTGGAGAGTTGTGATTAGCAATTTCTTGCAGTTGTTTAAAGAGGTATGCAAAATCCACCATTCTATTTCCATGTATTATGATCTCGTCTTTATCTTCAAATTCTTCTGCTATCGAAATGTTTGAATATGATTCCGAATGTTTTGAAGAATCCTGAAAGAAAATAAGAATATTGTTAGTAGTCCTAAAGCCACGGGAAGAAACTTGTATCAAGGTCCAAGACACATTTGAAAATGTATCTAAGATAAATCAACTTACATCGAGATTGTTGCATGGACTATCATTGCTAACTAATTGAAGGTTCTTCAGCAACGTAATGGTAAGGTTCTTCAACAACATCTTGACAAGGTTCTTCATTGGTCAGCGTTTCCTAAAAATATAATGTAACTGTTACCTATAGTTAGTATAAATAATATTATTAAATTATCGTAATTTTATATTTATATTATTAACCTAACCGTACCTTAAAATGCTGTGTACCGACTAAAAGGAATATAATTTACAAATACATACATAATCACAAAATACATATATATGAATGACTTAAGCCAGCAAATACTGGCCTCAGAGGCTAAGACTTTCAAATTCATAAGTACTTTGTAAGTTATCTTGGGCGTCATTGAAAATAGTGAAGAAAAACATCGTAAGGAAACCTGGACTTGTAGATATTATTTAAACTTAAAATCACCAAACCGTCTAGTTTTCTGTATGAGAAAAGGCCTTTGCTCTGCTGTGGAACAGTTACAGGCTAGTATTATTATTATATGTATATTATAAATTTAACTCACGCCATTGGAAGAATTTTCAGTTTCATTTTCTTTGTTTGCATCAGAAATAGGTCTACCATAAAACAAATATCATGTAACAACCAAAGTTTTCAATATAATAAAGCATGTCTTAGAACTGGAAACATATATATCTTGAATGTACAGGTTCAAGATGTTTGTAATAATAGCTTATCTATCAGAATTCAGTAATACTTCATAAGAAATAATTGAAATAAGCTTTAATCATAATGGTGAAAGTAGTAATTCCATGCTTATCGAATGTTTGATGTAAAGTTGCATCCGACATCTTGAATTTTAAAATGCATGCCAGATTTGGAATCGCCAGCCCCAAAAACCCATTACACTACACCCATATCGAATTTTTGAGAAAAAGTTGCATCGGCCATCTTGGATTTTAAAATGCTTGCCAGATTAGGAATCGCCACCCCCAAAAACCCATTACACGACACCCATATCGAATTTCTGAGAAAAAGTTGCATCGGGCATCTTGGATTTTAAAATAAATGTCATATTTGCAGTCGCCACCCCTAAAACCTACTAAACGATACCCATATCGAATATTTGAGAAAGAAACTAATAAATATTACATCCGCCATTATGGTAAAAGGAAATAAAATCGTAAAATAAAAATACGTACACACTCGCAATAGACAATCAGCTATATTGGTTTGTCCTGTTAAGGTTGCGTACCACTAGACAAAAAGTCTATGAGTAATTCTGTCAACTGAAGAAAAAAAAATTTTAGTGTCATATGTCAAGTGTGGTTTTTTCAATGTCGTTCATAAAGTAACTAAATGTGTATATCAAAATATTTTAAACAATATTACGTGCGTGAGGTGTGGACTATTAACTATCTTTTGTGTTGTGTTACGAACTACTTCTGATCCCACTGCTGCTGTTCACTAGGTGAGTGATACTTTATTAGGTTCTGGGTCCCATCGGAAGGAGAAGAAATGGATTTTTAGACGAAGATTGAACTCGTCAAATTAGCGGGCAAGGAAAATTGGGCTACCTGGATATATAAAATTTCTATAATGCTGGAAGGCACAGAAGGTGCCACGGAACATTGAGCTATTGATATATACTAGAGATGCAAACCTCAACAAAATTGACAAAAAAAGTGTAACCACCATTTAAACGCGACGACGTAGCTTTGAAACCACTAACATTTCAAAGTGAACGTATATTTGTCTCGCTTACACAAGTCACAAGAACAATACTGTCGCTTTAATTAGACAAAGACGGCAATATAAACTTGCAATGGTGGGATGGGGTGGCCTACTCATGCGAAATTTTACCCAACTTTTTTAAGCCTAAAAAATATTTAATACGCGAAAATAATTAAAGCCTTTGTTACTGGCTAAAGATGTAGCTGTGTGTGAAAGTATTTTTTAAATCGTAACAAACACACAAACAAACAATAAAACTTTTTCTCTTTATAATATTATTATTTAGTTTATTAATTTATATACACATTCGCTTTTTGGATCTATTTTGTCTTGATCACGGAAGTGCTTCGAAAATGAGAAAAACCAAAGCATTTATTTCAAGTAGGCCAATTACAGGCACTTTTGAATATTCGAAACAAATATGAAAATTATGTAGCTACAGTCCCAGTCACAAGACATAAAAACTGTGATATCCTTCGATCATATCGACGTCACGGCCTTATTAAAGGATATCGTCGTATTAAAATCGGAGATGAGAAACCTAAAGGATTCCTGTGCTACGGTCGACCAACTAAACAGGGTAAAAGCAGAAATAAACGACATGAAATTTGCGTCGTTGGTAGATATTGAACGCACTGGCACCACAAACGTAAACATAAAACGAGGTGCTTACTTACTGGATAGCGGTCGAGATAGTGGTCCAATCGGTTTGTTAAATCTCTCAAACCGTAACAACTTCAATAGTTCACCAGAGCAAAATGAATTAATTAATGATCATGTAAATTGGCGATCCCCGTTATCTCTGGAGAAAATAAACAAGGACGGTGATCATACTAAAACATCCGTATGCAGAGCTACACATCACACAACCGCGCACAGACTGGTATTTGGTCCTAAAAGTTGGCCAAAATTACATTTTTTTATATTAGTTCTACTCCCTTTAAGCCATTGTTTTCAAAAATTAGGATAACCGCTTCAAATAATTACAAAAAACACAAAACGCTAGTACCATCCCTCACGTGGTGGGTTCAGTCGGAAGTTACCGTTCGCCTACTGAGTCCGTGTGATTGTTCGATGCGCACAAATTTCATTGTTTTGAAATATTTGTTATCGTGTGATTTAACGATTTTGTGTTGGTTTTCACTGTGGATTGTGCACAACCAGGTATGTACTTTATTTAGCACTCAATTTTAACAACTAATCTGTAGCCTTTCTTGATTTATGTCCTTGAAAGGTACGCACCAAAAAACTGCTTTAAAAAACACATTATGGAAGATCAAAGGGGGTTTTAATGTGTTTCTCACCATTTCTAAGCCAAAATTGTAATTGTTAGTTATAGAATAGACTTTATAGGATATAATTAAGCACAAAACAGCCACCCCAATGCACCCCCCTATTTTTGGTGAATTTTTTCCGTAAGTACTTTCGAAAGTCTGTAATTTAATTTTTACTTATATCTTGTGTATTTTTGTTTTAGGCTCTTCTGGAATGAGGGTTTTGACTGGAAATGATTTATTTAATATAATGGAACGCTCTCATTGATCAACATTTATTAAAAAGTTGCAATTTATGGAGTGGGAACTACTCAATCAATATGCAGAAAATCACCAAAATATTGATGATGTAAAGCAAAACTGTCGATTATCATAATAATTTAGAGGAGGCCAAGGTTTTTCATGGCTTCAGCCATGCAAAAAAGAAAACATGGAATTCGGTTTATCTTTATAACATGCTCGAATAAGATTTTTTGAGAGCATTTAACATGTGGTCTATAGATTGTCCGTAAAATGGAATGTACGCCTTGCTGCCGAAGAAAAGCAATCAGTGGAAAATAGGAAAAAAGAAATCCAAAATAAGTTCCGAGAGCAACTTGGTCTATTGGTCGATAAGCCAAAAGCCAACTTTGGTAATACCAATGACGGAAACACCAGTAGACGGTTTTTTGAGAACTTAGAAATATCGGCGGCAATTACTGGGATAGATCTAAATTTGATTTAACGATTTGAAGTAATTTTGGACACATTAGTTTTAAAATACATATGGTTTTAAAATAAACGTGGAGGCGTTTGAAAGATATTGTCAAGAAACGGCTAAGTTATAATTTTCCTTGTATAACTTTTATCCAATGTCTCCAACATTACATAACGTATTGTGTCATGGGGACGAAGTGGTGGCGGAAGCCATTCCTCCCATTGGACAATTGTCCGAAGAAGCGGCAGAAGCACGCAACAAACACATTAGAATTTTCCGGCTCCACTACGCTCGGAAGTTTTCCCGGGTAGGGTAGCTTGCAACGCTGATGCTCAAAACAGGCTCCTCATAACATCTGACCCTGTCCTGACGGGCATGAGAAAGAAGAAGAGTAAAACAAAACCCTCACTTTCGGACGACGTTCTAAATTTGTTACTAGAAAGTGAAATGAAAATTTTAAATATGACGACGAAAATGACGAGTAAATGCTTGTATACATTACGTATGCCTTTTTTTCACCATTTCCAAGCTAAAAATGAAATAAAACAATGTTAGACAGCCACTAAGGATATAAAATATTTTTGGCCAACTTTTAGTACCAAATACCAGTCTGTGCCGCGGTCACCGCCGTCACTGCGGCGGCCTGCGAGCCCCGGCCTCAGGCGAGTGGTGGGAGCGGAGCGGTCAGCTGTTCGCCGGTACATAACGCGCGGCCTACGTCTTCAAACAGGTTTTCTAAAGAGATAAGAACGAATACATCGCTAACTGCGGCTGGTAAAGACGACTTGTTGAACGACGTAAAATCCTTAGCGGAAATAACGCGCGATGGTGAATGGAAGTCGCAGAATCCTGAAAACGAGTGGATTCTTGTGCAAAAGAAAAGACTCAAAAACAAACATGAGTCACAGTTAGTCAGAGGTAAGGCTGCCTGTATGCCTTTTTTTTTTTTTTTTTTAGGATGGGAAATCATCAAATGACTTCTCCCACTCTGGGCGGAGCGGGAGGGAGTGTCAGACTCTTACTGACTAAAACCCATCCATGTTCCTTCCTCGCTCTTTATGTTCCGGGGCCGCGGTATCTCTTTCGAACAGGCCCGCAACCCCGGCAGGGCTGCCTGTATGCCTGGAAATAAGTTTAAGTCTGCAAGTATGACGATACCTTTGTTTATTTCTAACGTGCACAAAGATACATCTGAAAAGGATATCGCAGAGTACGTACTTTCAAGAATAAAAGAAAAATTCGTATTACAGAAAATCAAGATGAAGGCACAAAGGGAATATAATGCATTTAAAATTATGCAGAACGGAACGTTAATTGTCACGTTAACATCGGCTCTGTAATTTTTTATGTTTATAAATAGTCTAAGTGTTTATTTCTATATAAAAAGTGATTCAAATGAACAATAAAACTAAAACGTACGGACTATAACAACAATAATATGCAAAATTGACAATACAGTGAAAAAAACACAGTGAAAAACATAACAATACAAATCAGTGTAAATAACAATACGATTCGTTTTTTGTGTGTTAAGCGCCCTTAAATATTAATTACCGAAGTGTTAAAACCCAAATAAGCTATTTTCAAGAAGCATAACGTTCGGCAAAACAAAAAAGTGAAAAAAATAAACAAAACGGTTGTATCATTCAAAACCACTTCAAAAAATGCAAATCACTATGCTATGCAATTTGTAACAGCGCCATCTAACTAATCTTGTGGGTACTGTCTACTAGATTTGATTTCGATTATTGTCATACATCCCGCAGCGTGTGTGGGACCTTGTACTATCGAATATCACAGTGATCAATAGATGTCGCTGTCAATAAAACGACGTAAGCGGATCACTATTTCACATTACTGATTATAGACACGTTTGGTCTTGGGGCCGTAACTGCACCCGCTCTGCAACTCGATAACGCAAGTGCGGGTTCGAATCCCAGAAACTGAATTTCTTTTTCTATGTTTTACGTATAAAAACAAATTAAAGTCGACTGTATTCAATATGAATTTCCTAGAAAACATTACTTTCCGACGTACTAGGACTAAATCAGACTCCATTTTGAACGACAGTGAGGTAACTGGTACGATGTTAAATGAGACAGTCACTAGTGTACCGGAGATGTCCGACGACGATGACAATGAAATCAAGACACTGCGAGATCAAATTACTAACCTGACACTTGACTTACAGAGTGCTCACTTAGAAATTGAACAACTGACTTTAGAAAATAATAATCTCAAAACAACGAATGTTAATCTGAGCAAACAAAATGAGCTATACAAGAAAGTCACTTGTAGTCCAGTTAAATTAAAATCACCTAGCACAAAAAAGGCAAAAAACCTTAATAAAAATCATACTCACATGCAAACAGAAACATTGAAGCTTGGAGAAAATAATAATAAAACTCCAGTCATCAAAAATAACGCAAGCCCGATAAGGGTGGAAGGAAGCGAAAAACTTAAACTTACACCACCAATAAACCAATGCATAAATAATGTTGGCGAAAACAAGTCGAAACGTAATAAAATCTACGTAATAAGCACAGACAACAAAAATAAATTACTTCATATTGCAGAAAACACTTTTGAGAAATATGAACTGTGCCATTACATCAAGCCTAGTGGAACTATCAAACTTCTTTTAGAAGGTATCAAAGATAAGTTGTCAGAGTTCACTCTACAGGACTTCTGTATTATATTGATAGGTGAGGAAGATTTCAAAATGACAAATAAATATTTTGATAGCATTTTACTAATTAGGCAAATTTTGCAAGAAGTATCGAACACTAATATAATTATTGGCACCCCGACGTACAAATTCTACACAAACAACTACCTATATAATTCAAGAGTGGAAACCTTTAATAATTTACTATATCTGGATACTATTACTCATGGGCATGCGTATTTTCTGGACAGTAACTTGAACCTAAAGTACGACGACACTATGTTCAACAAACGCACGGGTGTAATAAATTATAATGGAATGCAATCGATTTTTAATGATATCTTCAAAATGACTATTGACATACAATCATCAATCACCGACTTTTACCAACCTGACAACCAAATGAAGACAGTAACCGCATCAGAAGAGACGGGACAGTTTTTTCTTCAATCGTATTAATGTAATGCATCAAAACATTGCTGGATTGTTAAACAAATCAGACCTTTTAACTGTACAATTAGAAAATTTGGAAAATCAAGGGACAACTGTCGATGTACTCTGTTTAACAGAGCATTTCATAACATCTGGCCATGAGAGTTTATTGCACATTCCGAATTTTCACCTAGCCGCTCTGTTTTCACGGAGCAATAATCGAGGGGGAACTTGTATACTTGTAAGACAGGGGCACCAGTACAGGGAACTACCAGATGTTGCTAAACAGTCTGTATCGGGCGCATTTGAGATTTGTGCTATAGAACTGACTTCCTATTCAATTATTGTTATATGTGTGTATAGAGTACCAAAATATAATTACTTGACATTTTATGAAAAACTTGATATAGTATTAAAAAAAATTTGTACATTATCGAATAAAAAAATTGTGTTGTGTGGTGATCTTAACATTAATGTACTGTTAAGAAATAGGATTACTCTCGATGGTGGAACACTTCCTACTCAACTATAACTTGACTCTAGCTATATACCGGCCTACAAGGCCTCATAGTAAAACGTGCATTGATAACTTTGCACATAATCTAAGAAAAGGTTGGAAAACGGAAATTATTGACCTTATGTTATCGGATCACACAGCACAAATACTTAAAATACCTGTCAATAAAACGTATCGCATGAAATTTTGGAAAATGGTTAAAAAAAAATACTCCAAAGAGAACCTTGAAAAATTTAAATCATGTTTACAAAGTTTATCTTTCAATGAAGTCTACGAAAGTAATGATGTTAATGTAGCTTATAAAGCATTTTTTGAAATGTTCTCATTGTTTTACCATCTATGTTTTCCAGAGCAAATAATAACTATAAATACTAACAAACAGGTTAAATGGATTTCTCATGGCATAAAACAAAACACAAAACACAAACAAACAAAACATGTAGTAAAAAACAGAGACGATTATTGTGGGCTTACAGACCAACAAAAAAAGGTAAAAGTCACCTGAAAAAATACGCTATGCGTTATAAAAAAATTGTTAGACTAACTCAGAAGGCACAAAATAACTACTTCATAAAAAACTCACAAAATAAATCCAAAGCCACATGGCAGATAGTCAATAGATCTAAAGCTAACCTACCTAAAGAACAAATACTTACCATAAAAACAGGAGATTTGACTTACACAAACCCGAATGACATAGCTAATGCATTTAATAACTACTTTATTGACGACATAGAGAATAATTTAACAAATAACATTAAAATAAACAAAAACTTAGATAATTTGACATCGCAATCAATGTTTATGCAGCCTGTTCTAGAAACCGATATTATTTTTGCCACAAAGACACTTAAAAATACTAATACTGTAGGGTTTGACGGTATATCTACGAAAGTAATTAAATATGTAATTGAACTTATAGCACCTCCCCTAGCACATATTATTAATATAGGTATTACTGAGGGCACCTATCCCGAAGGCTTGAAAAAAGTCATAATAAAACCGCTCCACAAAAAGGAAGACAAGACACTTATAAATAATTACCGGCCAATAGCCAAGATACCTGTTTTCTCCAAAATCTTTGAAAAAGTTATTTATAACTCGCTCTACCAATATTTTCACAAATATAATATCTTGTGCAAAGAACAAAATGGATTCCGGAGAAGTAAAACAATTAACATGGCTATCTTCGACCTATTAAATAATGTTATGTCTGCTGTCGATAAAAATACTCCTATCTGTGCTATTTACACGGACATGACTAAAGCCTTTGATTATGTTGATCATAAAATCCTTCTAGACAAATTGCACTGCTATGGCATCAGAGGGAACATTCTAAAATTACTAGAATCATATCTAAGTAATCGACAACAATGTACTGAAATCACAAGAGTGTGCGCGAAAACAAAAACGGAACAAACCTACTTGTCAAATTTCAGAAGTATAAAATATGGAGTGCCTCAGGGTAGTGTGCTTGGGCCACCTTTATTTCTTATTTACATAAATGATTTGCCAAAAGTGACACCACAACAAATGATTTTGTTTGCAGACGATAGCACTGCCGTAGTAACTTGTAAAGACTTAAATACTTATCAACTTGACATTAATAATACTCTTACTGACATAATTAATTGGCTTAATATGAATAATTTAATAATCAACCTCAAGAAAACCAAAGTAATGCATTTCCACCAAAGAATTGAAACTCCAAAAATTTGTGTCAATTACAATGGCAACGAAATAGAGGAAGTAAAAGTAAGCGTTTTTTTAGGTATCCATATTGACAATACCCTTAACTGGAAAGCTCATATAGAACAGCTATGTAAGAAAATTAATAAATCTGCCTATGCACTCTTTCAATTGGCTCGAAAAGTAAATACAGACGCGTTACTTGTTGCCTATCATGGACTAGTAGCCTCACTCTTACGATACGGAATTATTTTTTGGGGTAATTCCCCGGATAAAGAATTATTATTCAAGGCACAAAAAAGGTGCATAAGAGCCATGTGTGGTCTGAAAACAGATGACAGCTGTGCACCGCATTTTAAATCGTTAAAAATACTAACGTTACCGGCGTTATACATATTAGAAATTAGTATCTTTGTCAAAACGAATCCCAACCTTTTTGAGAAAATGACAATGGTACGAAGTGTTCCAATTCGTAGTCAGTACAAGAATGCTTTATGTAATTGCAAATGTAAAACTGCACTAGTAAAAAAAAGTGTCCTTGGTATGGCTCCACGCATTTACAATAAAATTCCAGATGCCATAAAAGAACTAGATTTTGCACAGTTTAAGAAAAAAATGAAATTGTACTTAATTGGAAAATGCTATTATACAGTTGACGAATATTTAAATGACGAATTAATTTAGAATTACAAATATTGAGGTTTAACAAATTGAGACTAATTATATTTTGACAGTAAATTACTTTGACATGTATTATTCTGACATAGATTATTATTATATTAATGTTTTTTTTTACGTTGTTTATACTTAAATTGAATTTTGACGACGACCCTCAGTCTGATGGCGGTGAAGAATTTAGTAAACAAAAATAATTATGCATAGTGTAAATCTCATTACATACAACTGCAAGAACATCAAGCGGTCTATTGAGGGTATTAGACAGCTTTGCAGTCTTGCGGACATTATTGCGCTGCAAGAGACCTGGCTACAGCCTGAAGAGCTACCGTACCTGTCCAGCGTGCACGTGGACTTCGGAAGCACGGGGACGTCTGCTATGGACACTGCTGCCGGCATCATCAGAGGTCGTCCCTTTGGCGGAGTTGCGCTATTGTGGCGTAAGACGGTGTTCCCTTGCGTTTCAGTGATTGAGTGTTCGAATCCGCGTATTGCGGCAATTCGTCTTACGACGAATGATAGGCCAGTGCTAGTCATAAGTGTGTATATGCCAACTGACTGCATAGAAAATGTGTCGGAGTTCACGGACTGTCTAAGTTGCATCAGTGCCATAATAAGTGAAAGTGACATCGAGTCTGTTTTCATACTGGGTGACTACAACGCGCATCCAGGTGAGCGTTTTTACCGTGAACTAATAGATTTCTCGATGGAGCAAGATTGGACTTGTGTCGATACCAATAGATTACAACTGTCGTCGGGGACGTTCACATTTATTAGTGAGGCTCACGGAAGCACGCGGTGGCTCGATCACTGTCTAGTGACTGACTCTGCTAAGGACTGTATAACAGGTGTATCCGTAAAATACGACGTCTATTGGTCTGATCATTTACCACTTGTTGTAACTTGTGATCTCGATGTTATAAGGCAGAAAACAAGTCCACAAAAAACTCCTTGTAATAAAATAAATTGGAGAGAAAGGAATGTTGAACAATGTTACGCTTATGAAAATATGTGTAATTCTCAATTAAGGCATATTGATTTATTAGCAGACTTACAAAAGTGCTGTGGTAAATATTGTAGTGATCTATATCATAAAGAATTAATAAATAATTTATATAGTGACATAGTCAAAGTTTTATGTTCGTGTGCTACAGCGACCTATGCGAGCAGTCGAGGTAAGCGGAAACCCCTGGCTGGGTGGAACAAATATGTGAGCGAGGCTCACAGGAATGCCAGGTCGGAGTTCAATGTATGGTGTTGGTACGGTCAACCTCCTACTGGCCCCATTTTTGACGCTATGATGAGGGCACGAAAAATCTTTAAAGGAAAGCTTAAGTGGTGCCAAAAACACCAAGAACAAATTAGAATGGATCTACTAGCAAAACACCATGCTAAATCGGATTTTAAGGGTTTTTGGAAAGCCACTAGTAGGTTGAACCCTAAGCCTGGTGTTCCTGTGAGCGTCGACGGGTGTTCCAGCCCTGGGGATATAGCTGAATTGTTTAAAAAACAATTCGCTATTAAGTCGACACTGGGGCCGCCGTGCGGGGTGTTCGATGCTGGACCCGAGCAAGCAGAGGTGACAACTGTCATTCTGGCAAAGGATATCCGGCAGATAGTTCAGAAGATGACAAGAGGAAAGTCGCCTGGTCATGATGGGCTCAGCATCGAGCACTTGCAGCATGCTGGTCCCCACCTGCCTCGAGTGCTGGCACTTCTATTCAATCTTTGCCTTAGTCATTCACATCTTCCGCCGGATCTGGTGCGGACTCTGGTGGTGCCGGTGATCAAAAGTAAGACTGGAGACGTGTCGGACAAGTCTAACTACAGGCCTATTTCACTCGCCACCGTCATAGCCAAGGTACTTGACAGCGTGCTCAACTCACATTTAAATAAACATGTGCAGCTCTGTGACGCTCAGTTTGGATTCCGGCCTGGGTTGTCCACGGAAACGGCTATTGTTAGCTTGAAGCATGCTGTCAGGTATTATACGGCTAGAAATACACCCGTATATGCCGTTTTCCTTGACCTGTCTAGGGCTTTTGATCTTGTCCCATACGATCTTCTTTCTAGATAAAACAGACGCTGGATACACACTAACGAACATTACAACACATTATACACTTACTCACCTCATGTATATGGACGATATTAAGTTATATGCACCTGACAAAAACGCACTTTTCATATTAGCTGACACAACTCAACAATTTTCGGATGATATTTGTATGTCATTTGGAGTAGATAAGTGCAAAATTTTATCTATTGTAAATGGTAAAGTACAAAATAATAGTTACACACTCGGGTCAGGCCAATTAATAGAGCCAATGGATGAACAGAGCACATACAAATATCTAGGTTTTAAACAATCGAGACAAATACATCAAAAGATGACTAAACAAGATCTGCTCAGTAAATTCTCACACCGCTTAAACCTCATTTTGAAAACTAACCTTAACTCCAAAAACACTATTAAAGCAATCAACACATTCGCACTCACTCACTCTACCACGCCAAGAAGGAGGAAGAGGTCTGATAGACATACACAATTTACACAATAAACAAATACATTCACTCAGATCGTACTTTTATAATAAATCCGAAAATTCATCACTACACAAACATGTTACCGAAAACGATAGGAAACTTACGCCACTTAACTTACACGATAGGAACACTCAAATTAATGAAGTCCCCATAACCACACAAGAAAAAATTACTGCATGGTCTGCCAAGGCCCTCCACGGGAGACACCGAGCCTATCTGAGCCAGCCACACGTCGACAAAACTAAGTCGAACGAATGGCTCAAACGAGGCGAGTTATTTCCCGAGACAGAAGGATTTATGCTGGCAATCCAGGACCAAATAATAGCTACTCGTAATTACAGGAAATATATAATTAAAGACCCTCATCAGCCGACTGACTTATGCAGACATTGCAACACTGTCTCTGAGACCATTCAACACATTACAGGAGCTTGTAAATCACTTGCACAGACTGACTACAAGCATCGACATGACCAAGTTGCCGCTATTATACACCAACACTTAGCATTCAAATATAAATTCATAAGTGAGATGAAACCATATTATAAATATAAACCCGAAATAACACTAGAAAATAGGAATCAGAAAATCTATTGGGACAGGACTATTATAACAGACAAAACTATACATTTCAATAGACCAGATATAACCCTTCACGACAAAACCAACAAAACAGTTTACCTAATAGATATAGCTATCCCAAATTCACACAACATTCAAACTACAATATCTGAAAAGCTTAGTAAATATCAAGACCTCGCCATAGAAATAAAAACCCAGTGGGAAGCACAAACCGTCCACATCGTCCCTATAGTGCTCTCTTCCACTGGTATCGTACCGAAATCTCTTATGCAAAGCTTGAACACTTTACACATGCCGCCCCACACACTTCATCTCCTCCAAAAAGCCACAATTCTTAACACCTGTCGCATCACCAGGAAATTTTTAACTTCGTCTACAATATCATCAACATTCTCCATTTAAATTTCCCCCTACAAACTTGGCTACGGCCCGTGGGTAGGGTTTTTGTACTCTCTTACGAGAGAAGAAAATTAAAGAACAAGAAATAATAATAATTATGCAACACTAAACGTCATCAGACGTCTTGATATTTGGTTCCTAATTTTGTTTATAAATAATTTATTTAAATAGTTTTTAAATAGTCTGGAACCCTTTTAATATATTCAATAACTAAATTATTACCGCACAAAATAAAATGCAGCCCATAAATAAGCAAAAACACAGAAGAAAAACCTAATCAATAATGACGTATGTCAAACCAAAAAACGATATCGGAAATCCAGAATTTAAATCAAGACAATGTTGACGAGAGCCGCTGCTCGACGCGCACGCCTACCGCCTCCGGACCCGTCGCTCAGCTCCGCCTCGCCGCCGCCGGAACCCAGCCCCATCGTGAGTGCTGTGACACCGGCCGTGGCAGTTGCGTCGAGCTCAAGCGACGAGTATTTCTCTCCGCCCACGACGCCACCACCTGCTCGTCGACGGGGAGGACGCCGGCCGCCGGACGGCTTAGGACGTCGAGGCCCACCGGCTTCTGATAGGGTCCCAGCTCCCGGCGGAAGTGTGCAGCGCATGCGATGGACGCAATCAAACAATGAAAACGTCATGCGCGCATACTATGGGGCTACAGAGGGGGGAAACAACCTGACCGCGTACCGTGTTAGGATGCTCTCCTTGTTTCAGGTGCTTGAGCCAGCTGTCAACGTGTCGGCACAACGACTGTCGGATCAGGTGCGAGTCATCCAACGTAATCGTATGTTGGATGACACCGTACTTGATCGCTTGCGAACTGAAATGCATAGTAGCCATGTCATTGCCACGCCGCCCTCGCAGGCTGTGGTTCCACCACAGTCAACCACAATAACATATCGCGATGACGACGTGAGTAGTGACATGATTACTAATGTAAGTACCCAGTACAGTGAGGGTATGAGGAGTGCTTTGGAGGGTGCGATTCGAGAATATCGGTTCATGACACCAGAGCTTAGACCGCGTTTACCTCGCTTGCCCATGCATAACAAAAATAGGATGCTGGTGGCTGTTCTGGATTCGCAGTTGTCAAATTATTTTGATAACTGCGAAGACCTCACCGATGTTCACTCAATCCTGTATTGTGCGGCCGTAGCGGCATGTCGTGTAGCTCGTGTCAAATTTTCTGATGACAGTGCTACACGGCCAAAACCAGCCGTACCGGCATGGCAGTACAGGATTGAACAACGTATTGGTGGGGCCAGAGCACTCATCGGCAAATTGATCTGCTTCAGGGAGGGCAATACTCGCCCTAGAGTGATGCGTTTTGTGAGGCGGGCGTTCTCGGGGACTGATATCAATCCTCGAGACTACATGTCCCGTGTCACAGAGCGCATCGACTTCCTGAAGCAGAAAGTGTATGCATGGGCAAGCCGTATACGTAGGTATAAGCGGCGGGTGGATCGATACACTCAGAATCGCACATTCCAAAGAGATGAAAGGTGGGTTTATAGGGCTTGGGAGCGACCGGACCAAGGTGTGGCTGACACGCGCCTACCGGATGATGATGCAATGTGTTCGTTCTGGCGCAGCATCTGGTCGGTGCCTGTCAGCCATGCTGAGGGTGAATGGACTCGGGTTATTGAGCGAGCGTGTGATCCAGTACCAGAAATGGGGGCAATTACTATCAGCCCCCAAGACGTAGCTTGTGCAGTCCGTCCGTTGCCTAATTGGAAATCTCCAGGGCCGGATGGGCTGCACAATTTCTGGATTAAATGGTTCACAAGGTCGCATGCTCGCTTGGCGACCCTATTCCAGTCAGCCTTAGAGTCGGGGTCGCTGCCAGAGTTCCTGACAACAGGTATAACCCACCTGCTTCATAAATCGGGTAGTACTGCGGAACCCAAAAATTATAGACCAATCACCTGTCTCCCGACTGTCTATAAAGTTCTTACATCCATTTTGAGAACAAAAATTTGTAAACATGTAGATGACAATTCTGTCATGTCTGCTTCCCAAAATGGATGTAGGAATGGGTCCCGTGGTACTAAGGAGCTACTCCTCATTGATATGGCTATTAGTCAACAGGTTCGCCGTTCCCGAAAGGATCTGTCGACATGTTGGATAGACTATAAGAAGGCCTATGACTCAGTGCCACATACATGGCTCATGAGGGTGCTAGAGTTGTATAAAGTTGATGCAACTCTGCGCACCTTCCTGATGTCGTGTATGGGGCAATGGAGGACAGTCCTTCGCTATCCAGGATGTCGGCAAATTCAGAGGAATAGTGAGCCGATAAGGATAGAGCGAGGAATATTTCAGGGCGATAGTTTGAGTCCACTTTGGTTCTGCTTAGCCTTGAATCCTCTTAGCACACTGCTGGAGGATTCAGGGCTAGGCTATCAGTTGCGGAAAGATGGTCGGGTTATATCTCACCTCCTTTACATGGATGACTTGAAACTCTTTGCCCCCAACGATTTGCAACTGATGGAGCTACTGAAGGTAACTGAAACCTTCAGTAGCGCCATCAGGATGGAATTTGGTGTGGACAAATGTGCGGTCATGCATGTAAAGCGAGGGGAGATTGTGGAGTCTGTGGGAACCCAGCTCTCAGATTCCATAAATCTTAGATCCCTTTCAGCAACTGAAACCTATAAGTATTTGGGTATGTCGGAAGCGCTGGGCATCAATGTGGCTGACATGAAGCAATCGTTGAAGGAGCGCTTCTTTGGCCGCCTGAAAAAAGTATTTAATAGTCTTTTATCGGGCGGTAATAAGGTGCGTGCCTTCAACGGTTGGGTCATGCCAGTTTTGATGTACTCTTTCGGCATACTCAAATGGACTCAAACCGAACTAGACGCCCTGGATACGAAGGTCCGTAAATTGCTGACGGCATTTCGAATGCATCACCCGCGTTCTTCAGTTATGAGACTGTATATCCCGCGAAAGTGTGGGGGTCGTGGCTTTTTAAACGCTAAGACTCTCCACAATCGCGAGATATGCAGTCTCAGGGATTATTTCCTAGAAGCCGACGTGGGGATGCATCGAGATGTGGTCACGATGGACAAGGGCCTCACCCCGCTCTCCTTGGCTAAAGAGAACTGGCGCAAACCTATAATACTTACTACTGATGACCGCAGGAAAGAATGGCAGGGCAAGGAGCTTCACGGGCGCTTCTACCGGGCTCTTCATGGGCCCGATGTAGATTTTCTAGCGTCCGTGTCCTGGTTACGTTCCGGGGACCTCTTCGGAGAAACCGAAGGTTTTGTCTGTGCAATTATGGATGAAGTAATGATGACGAATAACTACCGGAGATTTATTGTGAAGGACGGTACGGTTGACATATGTCGGGCATGCCACCGTCCAGGCGAATCAATCCGTCACATTATCTCCGGATGTTCTCGTCTAGCTAACGGAGAGTACTTGCATAGACACAATCTTGTAGCCAGGATTATCCATCAGCAACTTGCTCTAAAATACAATCTTGTGGAATCGGAAGTGCCCTACTATAGGTATGTGCCCGACCCAGTTCTCGTTAATGGCAGTATCACACTGTACTGGGATCAATCCATCATCACTGACAGGACTGTTATAGCTAATAGACCTGATATAGTGGTGATGGATCGATCAGAGCGGCGCGCAATGATTGTTGACATAACGGTCCCGCATGATGAGAACCTCGTGAAAGCCGAGAAAGATAAACAAATCAAGTATCTTGACTTGGCTCGCGAGGTTGTCGACATGTGGGAAGTGGACTCAGCAATCATTGTGCCGATAGTAGTGTCAGCGCATGGCTTAATTGCCAAGAGCCTCGACCAACACCTGAGGAGGCTCTCGTTAGGCAGCTGGATCAAGGGCTTGATTCAGAAAGCGGTACTCCTGGACACGGCCCGTATCGTTAGGAGGTTCCTCTCTCTGGAGCCCTGACTGCCGGTAGCTTGGACCCTGTTCCCGATACCGGTGGGCTACAATTTTTTATATTTTTAAATGTTTTTTTATATATTTTTTATAATAATATTTAAAAATGTAAAAGATTTGGACATAATTAAATAAAGGAAATAATAATTATAAAAAGTCAGAAACAATAAAATTAAGTATGGAAAGTAATTCCGGTTAATTAATTATGTGTTTGTGATTTTAAATCGCACTCTTTCGATACGCATTTACCCATTTTTTGTCCCGTGTCACTTCCGTAGGCATCTAACAGAACACTGAACTGACGTTAGCGACGCATATGTATCTGTACATATGTCCCGTGGCAACGCCATGGCGTGGTAATTGCTAATCTAGTAACATATATATCTATGCCACGGAAGCAGTTAAGGGGAAACTCAAAAAGCTGGTCCTTGCTGAAGGAGCAGGTGACGCTGACATCAGCACCTATAACACTGCAATGGCCAAGTATAGGCGTACTGAGAGTGGCGCTCTACTGATGCTAACTACTAACATGACCGAGGATACACTAAAGAAAGTTATGCGATACAAAAGGGCACAAGAGGTTTGGCAAGAGCTGCATAGGCTATTTGACGGACAAACAGACGACAGAGCGTATAATTTATGCTTGGAGTTCTTCGGGTTTCGTAAAAGAAAGGAAGATGACATTCCTACTCACATGTCGCACCTTAAGAATCTATGGAATGAATTGAAGGCGGAGATTGCTAAAATCGAGGGGTAGCCTCGATTTTAGCAATCTCTAAGCTCCCTGAATTATTCCTGATATCTATATTGTAATAATAAAAAATTAAAAAATATTAGATGCTAGGTGTTTTCCAGTGTTGTGAAGCTACTGGGTTAAAATAAAATATGAATAGTGTGTGTGCTCAAAAAATAAGTTTAAAAATGAACCTCGGGCGCCAGAGCACACACCATGCTTACGGATTGTTCAGGCAGCAGGCATTAAAAACCTTTAATCTGCTAGCGGGGGGCATCAATAAAAGTCGAACATAGTTATAAGAAAAATCTAACTTTATTTGCCCGTAGGCTGCTGGGCTTAAACTAAACAATTGAAGATTCCTTCCTAAAAAAAACGAGTATTTAAAACTAAGAAAGTCAGAAGAGGATCAGATCATTATTGCACTTTTTATATAATAAAGTTAAAATTATACCAAGGCCAGAAAAACCAGCCCACCACACATGATGCTCATCTCATGGGTCCTCTACTTAGGCGTGCGTCCCAGGTGAGTTTGTATAGGAGCCGCGCGTCCAAAATTTTAAGAGGTGGAAGGAAAAGGAAACACCTCATTGGGTGTTTCCTTCAAAATACAAATGATTGTCCTCCTCACGCAGGGCATCCAGAATAGCTAATAAGAGTATGATTCCATCGAAATAAAACAAATTCCCAGGGGGAACTATGGAAGACTACCGGCTGACACCATTTATTGGATTATTTACCGGTGTCTTGTAACCCGTTTATACGGATTTATTTTAGAGCGATCCAAATCACCGCATTCTTCTAAAATTTTCAGTCGGAAAGTGACAGTTGTCAAAGACAAACTCCACAGCTAAGAAAAAATCAGTGTGACCACTACACAAAAAAATAATTTTAAAGAAATGAATCCGCTTTCATGTAACAGGCTTAAAAGACCCGTTACATTACATCCCTCCCCGAAAAATAAAAGAAAGGAACTTTCTTTTATTAGAAAGAAATCTTCAACCAAATAAACCAAACCTAATTATTTTCTAATTCCAAATAAAAAAAATCATAAAAGATTCAAAGTGTAAATGAATTCTGAAAACGTCAAGTGACTAAGTATCAAGAACTCAATAAAAGCAAAAAAATATAAATAACAAAAAAAGGAAATCTGTGAAAAACAGAATAAAAAAATAAGTTATAAAAACTTAGATAAATGAAACGAAGAGAGAAATCTCTTACCGCTTCCAAACTACAACCTTTAGTGCAGTTAGGCACCTTCGCCACTGACTAAAAATTTCGAACAAACTCGAACAATATACCAAAACAAACTACAACTTTTGGTACAATTAGGCACCGTCGCCACTGATCAAAAATTTCGAACTAACAATATACCAATACAAAACAAACTACAATTTTAAGTGCAGTTAGGCACCTTCGCCACTGACTAAAAATTTCAATCCATTTGGAACAGCACAACCTTGAGTGCAGTTAGGCACTATCGCCACTGACTACTAGGTCAGCTGCTTCCAACTCTACCATCTCTAGAGTGCAGTTAGGCTCTATCGCCACTGACTAACTCCGTGTTCTACAATCCAAAAAATATTTGAAAATCCAAACAAAAGTTTTCAAATAAAGCTGAAGGACTTTATTTTAAAATATTGTTACAGGAACAACCTGCAACAAAACAAAGAAAAAGCGTATTGTGATCGGCTCATCACCACTGAATTCCCGAGCACAACAGCTGCAATAGAATGTGAATGCTGTGACTGGCTCAACACTACCAATCTCCCAGACACAAACAAATTCACAAAAAACATTGAGATCTCCAATGAGAAATCTCAATAACAAAAGGGCGAAACCCAAAGTTTCACAATGCGATCGGCACACCACCACCGAACTTCCGAGCGCAAAGAAAAAGAATGACGAAAGTCAAAAAAAATAAATCCCGCATTGTGATTGGAACAACAATGTCCAACACAATGGAAAAGGAAAAAATATGGCCGGGGCCAAAATCCCACATTGTGACCGGCACAACACCACCGACCTTCCGAGCACAATGGTAAAAGAGTCGAAATCAAGGTCAAAAATTACACCAAGATCCAAAAAAATGATAAGGCATTTTGCAACAAAAGTTACAGAATGACCCTAAAAAGCAAAGTCCAGGATGAACGCGTTACTAACAAAGTCAAATCCGATCATTAAAAAGAATGAAACTCTAGTAAAAATGAGAAACAATTCTGACAATGAACAAAACAAAATAGATTTAAAAATCGATTACTATTTATAACGAAGAGGAAATAGAATGGTTTTAAACTATGAAAAAAAATGAAGATTACAAAAACTTGAAGTTGAAATTAAGTCTTTTAATCCCAAGGTAAAATCTGTGGCCCTAGTGAAAAGGGGTACAAGTCCGATTTTATCGAAAATTAGTTAAATATACCAAATTGATCAGAAAGAAATGCTCTATCATTTGGTGCAAACGGATCTAAGCTATCTCTAAAAACAAAGAAGTTATTTGGTGCATATGGGTTTAACTAATACAAACAAAACTACATAATTCGGATTCAAGTACTTTCGTATTGTTTTAAACTGAAAAATAAAAAAACAAAATTGTGTTTTTTAATCTAAATCAACATAAACTACCTACGTTTTTATCAAATTGGTGTTTACCAATACAACAACAGATGTTCCTTATTAAATGGCTTAGTGAGTAATGATATTACTAGACACCAATTTGTTTTCACCAAAATAAATGTCAAACATCAAGTATAACTCTTTTGAGATCAGTATTCACATTATGTTATTGTGAAATTAATAAATGTAATATAATACAATTCTAGTTGTATCCTACGAATAGCTTTCATTTTACGTGAGAAACGATATAACTCGTCGCTGCGGGGGAGTGGTGCGGGTGAGTGGGGAGCGGATAGCGCCCGCGTCCCGTCAGTCGCTCGCGCATCCTACTGAGCAGAACCTGTGTCGACGCGCTGCAGTAACGCAAGTAAGTTAGATCGTTTTACACATATTTTTTTGTAATTTATGTCGTAGTGAATGTATACTTTAACAGGTTCAAGTCTAATTGTACCTTTTTACACCTAATAATTACGTTACAAGAATGTATTAAGGAACGTAACTATTTGGAAATCTCTACATAGTAGGTATAAATCTTTAAAAATACGCAACGGATTTTGATGTATTTTTAATAGATAGAGTGATTCATGAAGTAGGTTAAATACATAGTTTTTGTACATTTTTATTTAAGTTAGTTCTTTTCTTTTTAGGATGGCTGGGAGAGGTAGAATTAACCGAATGATAGATCTTGTTCATCGAGAACTGGAAATGGTTAATGACGTGGATTGCTTAATTGAAGAACCTGTATCTACTTGTTTTCTGTTTACCGAGAATCAATCTCCGAAGCCAGGATTTTCGAAGGATAACTCTCCAAAGCCAGGATGTTCTACGGATTATGCCCCAATATTTGAATGTTTAAAAAACGTTTCACCAATCAGTTCAAAAGTATGTTCTCCTATGCCTGGATGTTCCCAAAATTTTTCCTCAAGGCCGAACCCCGACAAAGATGACAATATTTACTCTCCAAAGCCAGGATGTTCTACGGATTATGCCCCAATATTTGAATGTTTAAAAAACGTTTCACCAATCAGTTCAAAAGTATGTTCTTCTATGCCTGGATGTTCCCAAAATTTAACCCCAAGGCCGAACCCCGACAAAGATGACAATATTTACTCTCCAAAGCCAGGATGTTCTACGGATTATGCCCCAATATTTGAATGTTTAAAAAACGTTTCACCAATCAGTTCCAAAGTATGTTCTTCTATGCCTGGATGTTCCCAAAATTTAACCCCAAGGCCGAACCCCGACAAAGATGACAATATGTTATTTACTGATTCCGACGAAACATATCTCATATGTCTTGATATTGTTTCTCTATTAGTTGATAAGCTGCCATGCCCTGATCTCGATTATTCTGGTGAAAGTAGTGATGACTACATACCAAATACACCCGATACAAGTGACTCGGATTGTTCAATACGGAATAGGCGTGCAAAAGGAAGACGCAATGTTATTATTCCTCAGTCAGACGAGAGCAATAATACGTCATTTTGGGATAGAGAAGGTGTTATACAGGGTCGAAAACGTAAACCTAGGAAAAGTACAAAAGAAAGAAGAGAAGATAGAGAAAATAGAAAAAAGAAAAGAAATCTTGGAAAAAGTTACCAGACAAAAAACGGAAAACCTGTTGAAGAAAGGAACATGAAAAGTTTGGAAACTTGTAGGATGAAATGTGCTGAAAGAATTCCTGAAGCGTTAAGAAAAAAAATCTTTGATCGTTATTGGAGTTTAGGTGACTATGATAGGCGTGTACTGTTCATAAGTAACCTTATAACGTTAAAAGGAAAAGCAACACAAAAAATGGCGCCTACAATCAAAAATAGGAATTATTCAAACGAGTTTTTCCTGAAGTTGGATTTAGAGTGTCATCGCATTTGTAAGGGTTGTTTTTTAAAAACATTCGATGAAACGCCCAAGTTTGTCCAAACTGTGACAGATAAATTAAAGCTAAGCGGTGGTTTGATTATAAATAAATCGTCAAGAGGGAAAAAACCCAGTGTCTTTAAAATTGATGATGAAAGGCTAGAAGATGTTAAAGCTCAAATTTTGTCATTCCCTCTTTACGAAAGTCATTATGGGCGATCGAAGACAAACAAAAAGTTTTTGCCACCCCATTTAACTATCAAGGACATGTACAAGGCTTACTGTGAGATGCATGAAAATCCAGTATCAATCACCATCTACTCATGGGTTTTCAGAGCCCAAAATCTATCTTTTAAGGCGCCTTATGTTGATACGTGTGTGAAATGCGATACTTTAGGTACGAAAATAAAATATAGTGAAGGTGCGGAGAGAGAAGAAAATGACAAGCTTTTGATACAGCACCAACGTAGAGCAGAAACTATTTATGATCAAAAATCTCAAGATCGGGCGCTTTCAATTACAAAAAAAGATACAGTAGTCTTGTCATTTGACTTACAGCAATGCTTGCCAACACCATACCTCAAATCTGGTGCTGCATTTTACAAACGTCCACTATGGACTTATAATTTGACTTTGAGGGACTGTACCTCTAATAAGGTATATTGTTTTATGTGGCATGAAGGAATTGGTGGTAGAGGGGCAAATCAAGTAGCTTCCTGTTTGTTTTATTACATGATGAACTGCGTACCTGATGAGATAAAGCATCTTGTATTTTATTCTGACTCCTGTTCTGGCCAAAATAAAAATATTCACGTTGTTTGCATGTTCCTGTTAGCTATGCGTAACAATACAAATTTGGAAACCATAACGCATAATTTTTTAGTACCAGGCCATACTCACATGGATTGTGACGTAGATCATGCGTTAATTGAAAAGGCCAAGAAAAAAACTCAAATGGACATTCATCATCCGCGGGATTGGTATCAACTTGTAAGAACATGTAGTAAAAAGAAACCATTTACTGTTGTAGAAATGCATTCTGAATTATTTCTAGATTTTGCCAGTTATCTTAAAGGGCCACTGCAACAAAAGAAAATTGATGAAAATAAGAAGAAGTTTAACTTATCTGCGTGTGCAGCTTTTAAGTATAAAAAAGGAGAATTTCCTCAATTTCATTACAAAATGCATGGCGAAGATGAATGGAACACAGTGAATTTGCAAAGAAAACGAGGAAAGTCACCGCTCCCAAGTGTTTTTGAAACTGAATGTATACCCAAATTATACGATGGGCCGATTGCAATTTCTTATGAGAAAAAACAAGACTTACTTAGTCTTCTCCCACTGGTAAACCCCAGTGTCAGATCTTTTTATACTAATTTAATAAGTAATGATAACAAAGATCAGCATCCTCTTCTAAATGATGACAGCGAAGATGAGATTTTCTAAATCTTTTAGTTTCTTAGTATGTTTTTTTAACTGTTCCTATAATTTCAAACATTGTAAAAGATCCTTTGATTAGGTACCTACTTTACTAAAAGAAATTTAATTATTAATTAAATTTCTAATTTTTTTTCCTAATTTTTTTTATCTCAATTTGTGATTTTTCTGCAGATTAAGATGTGAGTTTCTCTTATTTTTTTTGGTATGGTTCAAATACGCAAGAAATTTTAAAAATAAATATAATTTTGTATACCGCTTGTTTTATTTCCATTAAAATATGGGTTTAAGTAGCACAAAATAGTTCATATAAGTCTACATGTACCACCCGCCACGTATAAAATATTTGTGAAAAAGAAGCCAAGATATTTTTTTCATAATTTTCAATTTTTTTTAAAGTTGACTTAAAGTACACAGCTAAACACTAATTTCTTATAAATTGAGCTATTAAATATTTCATTTAATTACTTGGTTATCATAAAATTCATTCAAATGCGTATTCCTTTTCACATAAGCGAATTATCAATTTACTTATGTGTGAAGGGGTATAAGTTATTTTATACCCTCGAGGAATTTATTTTGTGGAGGGTATAAGTCATTATCTTAAAAACTATTAACTTTACATAAAAATAACTCAATAATAATAAAGAACATACTCTGTTTACCTATAAAAAACATCACATGTATTACTTTTGCTGGCGGTTTAAATGTCACACGAGGACAAACACGCAATTTGAGCGCGCCGTGTGTTTTTTGCCTCTCCTGTAAAGTTGTAGTTTTAGACTTAAATCCCTTTTCACTAGGGCCACAGAAATTACCTGAAGTGTAGGATTATATAAGATTCTCATAAAATGTAAACAGGTAAAAAGGTTACCCTTAAAAAGAAAATAGAATCATATATAATCCAACAAAAACAAACAAAACATAAATAAGATCCTTCGATGTGAAAAACAGTTAGTGTGAAAAAAAAAACTAGTATTAAATTGACCAGAATGACCTAAGCTTTATTTTAGAAAGAATCGAATTGGAATCTAATAAATTATAGTGAAGTTACCTAACATAATAATAAGTTTCAAACAGTAATAGCCTTTCATACATCATTCTAACAAATACTGATCTTCACACAAAAATACTCAATAACAAAACAAAGTCTAAAAGTTCCCAAAATTAAAATTTAATAATATCTTTAACATGATAACGCCCCACTGAACCTTTATTTAAATCTTTCAAAACATAGACGTTATCTGAAACCTTTTCAGTTATTTTACACTTTACAAACTTAGGTGCAAGCTTAGCCGAAAAATATGCAGGCGCATGAGATTGAACAAAACTTCTTCTCCACACCATATCACCCACATCAAAAGAAATGACTTTCCGACCTTTATTATAATAAGCGGCATTTCGCTTATACCCCTTTAACAAGTAAGCTTGAACTTTAACAAAAATATCACTAAGTGAACTAAGAGAAACTGCATAAGCATTCCTATTTGAAATTTCTAGTTGAGTTAAATCTTCAACAGAACTACTAAAATGATGTAATGACGCATCAAGAATAAGCTCCCTACCAAACATCAGAAAGTTAGGAGTAAACTCAGTAGCAAGGTTTACACTATTATTTAAAGCTAATTGAACATTGGGCAAAAAACTTGACCAAGTTCTATGATCATCTTTAACAAAACACGATATGCAGGTTTCGACCGTTTTATTATACCTCTCAACAGGATTATTTTGAGGTGTATACAAAGTATTATAAAATATTTTGGTTATATTAAAACCTTTCATAAAATCTACAAAATGTTTTGAAGTAAATTGGGTTCCATTGTCACAGACTACTATTTTTGGACAACCAAACTTAAGAAATATTTCTTTTTCAAAATGTTTACAAATTACTCTAGTGGTAGCATTGACCATTGGAAAGAACCAGCAATATTTAGTAAAAACATCTACAACCGAAAGTATGTATCTATGACCAGAATAAGTTTTAGGTAGAATTCCTATGGTATCAACGGATAGCATGAGCATGGGACGATCAACCTTTTTAGGATTAATCATAATACCAAAAGGTGGAGATGTAGTATGTTTATAAGCTTTACAAGTATCGCAAGTCAAAATGTATTTATGAACATCATTAAACATTCCCTTCCAAAAATAACATTGTTTTAATTTCTTCAAAGTTTTATGTATTCCCAAGTGTCCAGAATTTACATCAACATGATTTGATCTAATAGTATCTAAAATATGTTCTTTAGGTATAACAATCTTCCAGTCCAAAAGACTGTGAGGATTATATTTATTTTTACAAATTTTATACAAAGTATTATTTTCAACTCTAAAGTTTTTATATTTCCTGGGAGATTTTTGACATTGGGTAAATATTTTCCTATACCAAGGGTCAGTAATTTCATCGTCAGGTAAGACTAAATTATCCTGAGCGTTTATAGCGGCGACTTCTATGCGAGATAAAGCATCTGGAACTAAATGTAATGAACCTTTTTTATGAATAATATCGAAAGTAAATTGAGAAATTCTAGCAGCCCAACGAGCTAAACGTCCACTAGGATTACTGAGACCTAAAAGCCATTTCAAACAAGCGCATTCAAGGAATTAAACGAAGGCAACGCTTGAGCCGTAAAAGCCGAAGAAGAGTGAGCGATTCTCGAGTCAAAGGGATTGTTAACATCTGTGACATTAACCACCTCATGAACTTTCTCAGCAGCATTCATATCAGCAGCAGTACCAGTATCAAGATCACCCGATTCCTGAAGCGGCGGAAACTGAACTCCCTTGTCCATGATTAACAAAACAGCAAGTCGAATAAGAAGCGATAAGCAAGAACTAAACGTCAAAAAGTTTTAAGATTTGAAAATAAATTCTCAAGTTTGAGGTTAAGTATGAAAGTCAATGTGGTTTGCCCATGAAAAATTACTAAGTTAAATATCGTTTTAAAAAAGTGCAATAATCACTTACAAACAGCTTAAGTCTAGTTAAATTAAATGTACAATATTGTACTTAACAATTAGATTAAATTAATTACATACAAAGTTAAACTTAGTTTTTTAAAATAACTTTCCTGTTGAGTGCAACAACTAAACGCGGTCTATACTATAAATATGTTGGTTTTGCTAAGAAAAAAACATGTTATTAAAACAAACAAGTCAATAAACAAAATTATCAATTGTAAACACCAAACATTGTTTACAAAGATTCACCAAAATAAGTTAAGTACTACTTATGAGTCAAAAACTAAAATAAACACAAAGTTATTAACATTAGTTATTAAAATAACAATGATGAACAAACAAAAGACTCATAGGTTAATTAATTATTGTGCAATAATGACCGTATATACTCATAAACAAGCACCAGACAACCTACTTCAAGTCCCTGTTCGGGCGCCAATTGTAATAATAAAAAAAATACAAAATATATAGATGCTAGGTGTTTTCCAGTGTTGTGAAGCTACTGGGTTAAAATAAAATATGAATAGTGTGTGTGCTCAAAAAATAAGTTTAAAAATGAACCTCGGGCGCCAGAGCACACACCATGCTTACGGATTGTTCAGGCAGCAGGCATTAAAAACCTTTAATCTGCTAGCGGGGGGCATCAATAAAAGTCGAACATAGTTATAAGAAAAATCTAACTTTATTTGCCCGTAGGCTGCTGGGCTTAAACTAAACAATTGAAGATTCCTTCCTAAAAAAAACGAGTATTTAAAACTAAGAAAGTCAGAAGAGGATCAGATCATTATTGCACTTTTTATATAATAAAGTTAATGGAGCTGATGTTATTCCCTGGTACAGTACTTCGCCCTTAGACCTGGTCTCTAAGGCTGATATAGCATCTGCAAGAATTTCCTCATCGGAGTGGTCGGCCATGGTTGGGTTGTCTCTCTACAGGCAGGTCATGTTTTTTTTTTTTTTTTTTTTTTTTCTTAAAGACACTACAAATCTTATAGCTAACTAACAATGTGTGTTTAAAAATAGAAAATATGAAAGGAAATCAAATAAGAGTAAATCATGGGGACATAAAAAGAGGGAAACTTAGATCTAACACAGAGATGGTGCTTGTCTTTGTGCCTTTAATGCCTATATCTAATGTTCGATGTTAATTCACTAACCTTATCTTAAATCTATGACGGCTATGTCCTATTCATGGTCCCTGTGACATTAGAACAATATTGGAAAGAAACCAGGGCAAGGTTTAACACAGAGGTAACCTAAAACTAATCTAAATCTAATAGCAGCTATGCAGGGTGTGGGTTTACTGGGATGCTTATGTCCTCCTGTGTCTGTGGGCAGGGGGTGCCTCAAGCTCGTCCTCATCTTCGGAATCAGACGGATGGCGTCTGCGCTTGTGTTGGGTGGAGACTGGATAACCGAGTTTCACCAATTTTGTCTTCGCCTCTGCTGATAGCTCCCCTAACTCAGCTGAGGCCATCTTCTTGATGTACCTGTCTATCATGGTGGTATGTGAGGAAGTGTGTCCGCTCGAGACCTGGAAGTTCTCTCCTATAAGCTTATTGGCCTTGGCGTAGCTGATGGCCGCGTAGTACAGGTCGGGATAGTGAGACTGATTAAGGCGTTGGTGGCTGTTAGGGTCCCTCACTCGGCTATAGGTGTAGTTAGCAGTGGTTTTGGTGTCTTCCCAGGCTTCATGAAGAGCTATTGCCTGGTCTAGTACTGCTGGAATCTCTAGAGCCCGACAATGTGATTTTATAAAGAGATCCATAAGTTGTACGGATTTGAGAGATGCGTACGACCATACCAGCTTTATTTGGTTCAGGATGGCCCCCTCAGCACCTGGTCTATCTATTGCAAGAACCCGGTCCACTATTTCTGGCCGTAGATCGGGTTTTTGGGTGACTATTTTATGGAACACCATGGCCATCCGGGTTATCTTTTCCCACGCGGAGGAAGGTATCTGATCAGTTAGGTTTTGGCCGGACATGGCTGATTGCCACCTCTTGGTGAACGCGGGCACATTGCGATTGGTGACGGGTTTTGCTAGCGTCATGTATGAGGCCAAGGTGATTGCTAGAATCTCTTGTCCTACGACTTCTTCTGACTTGACACCCTTTTTTTTTTTTTTTTTTTTTTTTTTAGGATGGGAAATCATCAAATGACTTCTCCCACTCTGGGCGGAGCGGGAGGGAGTGTCAGACTCTTACTGACTAAAACCCATCCATGTTCCTTCCTCGCCCTTTACGTTCCGGGGCCGCGGTATCTCTTTCGAACAGGCCCGCAACCCCGGCAGGCTTCGGCCCTTGCGGGCCCCTCTCTTTTTGCTGACACTCTTTGAGGCGCGCGTGGAACACGAACGCGCCGTCGACACGGCCTGTCGTCGTCGTTAGACGGCCGGACGGCCAGCTATTGCCCATAGCCAGCCGTCCACAGGCCCGCATCTACGGTGGCCGGTAGCCACCACGTGGCCCCCGACGCCCGTTGCGTCTCCCGCGGCGGCCGGGAAGAGAGGATCTCTCCCTCTCTCGTTCCGCCACCTCCTTCGCTAGCATGACTGCTTCGCAGAAGGAGGCGACGGCTTCCCATTCCGTCTCGCTCCGGACCATGGATTGAACCAGGGCCGGACGCGAGAGGTCGCCGCCGCCGATCGCCGCCACGAGGACACGGCGGAGCTCCGCCCTGACTTGACACCCTGAGGCGGCAGAACAATGGCGTCCCGTGAGGATGATACACTTGAGGTGGTGAAGGGTGCAATGAACAAGGCCAGAAAAACCAGCCCACCACACATGATGCTCATCTCATGGGTCCTCTACTTAGGCGTGCGTCCCAGGTGAGTTTGTATAGGAGCCGCGCGTCCAAAATTTTAAGAGGTGGAAGGAAAAGGAAACACCTCATTGGGTGTTTCCTTCAAAATACAAATGATTGTCCTCCTCACGCAGGGCATCCAGAATAGCTAATAAGAGTATGATTCCATCGAAATAAAACAAATTCCCAGGGGGAACTATGGACGACTACCGGCTGACACCATTTATTGGATTATTTACCGGTGTCTTGTAACCCGTTTATACGGATTTATTTTAGAGCGATCCAAATCACCGCATTCTTCTAAAATTTTCAGTCGGAAAGTGACAGTTGTCAAAGACAAACTCCACAGCTAAGAAAAAATCAGTGTGACCACTACACAAAAAAATAAGTTTAAAGAAATGAATCCGCTTTCATGTAACAGGCTTAAAAGACCCGTTACAATATAGATATGGTCTTAGATACACTTGACAATCGGTATTTCAACAAACAGTCTGAAAGGCCTATCGACAGTTTAACGACGCATCTTTGTACGTTCGAAATAGAGCTAGGTAGTCAAGAGAACTCACGGCAGGAGGCGCTAGTGACTACACCTACTGAACGTCAAAATAAGAAGAATTCGGACGAGCAGCTGATTTGTAACTACTGTTCCGTAAAAGAACACAGAGTTCGCAAGTGTAAGAAGTGGATTAAGGATGAGAGGCCACAGAAAGGGGTCATAAAGCATACAAGTTTATCATATCGGAGGCCAATCTATCAAACAAAGTAAATGGACGAAACTTTATGGCCTCGGCCACTTACTGGTGTCTTCTTTCGGTGGTTTGTGAGCTTCAAACACAGGACAACAAACGGTGCTCATCTTACCGGCGCCGACGCCGACGGCCTAAATAAACATAATAAGGGATAGTGGTCATTTTCAACTTGCTACTTTCAACTGTAAGAATGTGAAACGCTCCATCGGTGACGTCAGAGATCTGTGCCGCACCTACGACGTGGTGTGTTTACAGGAAACTTGGCTGATGCCGCACGACATACCAAAGGGTATGTCGTGCGGCATCAGCCAGCACAGTCGACTGAAATGCTCGTATTTGTGCTATTAAAATTACAAAGAGCGATAGACAAGTGATCGTAATGAGTGTTTACTTACCAACTAACTCTGTTGATAACTTACAAGATTTTACTGATTGTTTGAGTGAGATAAGTGCCATTATTGACGAATATGGGATCGAATCTGTTTTTATTGTAGGTATGTTTAATGCTGATCCGGGTGGGTTGTTTTACAGTGAGCTTACGCAAATTTTTAGCAACCAGCGGTGGTCAGTTATACGAGTAGATACAGAGATGCTAGGGTTAGACTCGGGTACTTTTATAAGTGATGTGCACGGGACTGGTAGCTGGCTGGACCACTGTTTAGCTACTTACTTGGCTAAGCAGACAGTTGTAATTGTGAAAGTTAAGTATTGCACTCTGTGTTCTGATCATTTCCCACTTATGATTACGTGTAATTTAAAATTGTTGCTTGTTTAAGTTTTTAATGCATCACTTATTTTACAATTTATTGTTTTATGTAGCATGTTTTTGGTGAAACGGAACGCACTCTCAAAACACGTCGTCCTCGATAACGGCGGTAGTGACATCAAAATTCATATGTCATAAAATAACTTTTATTTGAAATGTAGGTAAAGTTGCACTACGATTTTATAATAGTATCGTTATCGCAATTTTCGCTTGAATAAAGCACATAAAATTAGTAACATTACTTTATAAAGGCCAAAAAAATTGATGAAAACAAGGTAGATTTTGATAAATGACGTCAAAGTATGGTCGCGACAATTACGGACGTTTGAACTGTCACGGAAAATTGCAGGAGTTTAGTATATTTTTAAGCGACAAGCAGCAGTTGAAATTAACTTTTAATACTTTTCTTGGGATAAAGAAGAATGCCTCGACCAACCGTAAAACGGTCTATTGTGTGGGTATTTTTTGATGTGTCTGCGGATAATAAGACCATCACTTGTAAGCTGTGCCAAAAATCTTATCCAAATCACGGTAATACATCAAACTCAAAGGAAAAACGGATTCACGCTTTTCAGTTTCGTGCTGAAATAGACCGACGTGCTGGACCAGTGATATAAAATCTACCAAATTTAAGACCATCTACATCTGTAAGAAGCACACATCTACATCTGTTGGAAGCCGTCAGAAAAGTTAAAAAAATAAAGCTAGTTCCACGCAAAGTGTAAATTTAACGCAACATGGTGAACAATCAGGTTCACGTTTATGAGCAAAAGATGCAGATCTAACGCCAGAAAAAATTGCAAGTTTTGATGAAGCTGTGGTAGAAATGATAGTGAAAGATTACCAACCGCTTTCTATAGTCGAGGACTCCGGTTTTCGTAACTTAATACACAAATTACAACCTAGTTTCAAACTCAAACTCAAACTCAAACTCAAAGCATTTATTTCAACTAGACCATTACGGCACTTTTGAAAGTCAAATTACAAATTAAATCAAAGCTACAGTCACAGTCACAAGGCATAATAACTTGAGAAAGTACTGTAGTTGCCCATTCCCTAGCGTAGATCTCTATGGAGAAGAACGGGCAAGAAACTCCATGGACACTCTTTTTAAATCAATATATTGTTACAAAATCTTGGTTACATTATTCATGTGTGATTATACATATATGTGAGAACGATGTAGAAAGACGTGCACATTAAGAGCGTCCAGAGAAAAGATTAAATCAACAGTGTAAAAAAAAAAAGAAATTAAAATTAACCATGGCAGCTAAGAGATGACCAGTCCCAACTGACAGCGCCCGTTCACGAACATGACGCATGTATCGGCGCCATTCAACTCGACCATATTGAAGGGAGCTAAATGACCCGACACATCCGCCACCATCAGCGAGACATTTGAGTGAGCATGACAATCTCTCAGCCGCCAAGGCATATTCAAGTCAAAAAAAAGAAAAAGATAACTAAATGTAAATGGTGGCTTTACAGTACATAGAACTCACACAAATGTGCTATGCAGTTATATAATACTACGAGATGGAATCTATACAATGCAAGGATATTTTACAATCTTCTGCAGCTTCCACAATAACGTAACCTGGGAATCAGTTAGTTTGCCTATGGTTGTGGAGCAGGACCAGCATTGAGCCAAGCATTTTTATCATTAATGTAATCCCCCAAATTATAATATGCTTGCCTACATAGTGTGCGTTTTATACAAGATTTAAATTTCGTCTCATTCAGTTGTAGAATGTGAGGAGGTATTTTATTGTAACATTTTAAACAGTACCCCATGAAAGATGAATCTACTTTAGCAAGCCTGAAACCTGGCTGAACGAGTTGGTCCCTATTTCTAGTATTATAGTGGTGTCTGTCACCTCTTTTACTGAATAAATGCAGATTTTTCCAAACGTACATGATGTTATCATAGATGTATTGGCAAGGTACTGTCAAGATGTTAATTTCCTTAAACAGTTCTCTCAGAGAGTCGCGTCTACGTAATTCGTATATGGCTCTGATTGCTCTTTTCTGCAGAATGAATATAGACTCGATGTCTGCCGCACGTCCCCACAGTAAAATACCGTATGACATAATACTATGAAAATAACTGAAATAGACTAGCCTCGCGGTATCAATATCAGTAAATTGACGGATCTTTCTAACAGCATATGCAGCTGAGCTCAGCCGTCCTGCAAGAGATGTTAAATGAGGACCCCATTGTAGCTTTGAATCGAGCGTGATTCCCAAGAAAACTGTTTTATCGACGAATTCTAGTTTCTCTTGATTCAACATTATGTCACAATCACTACTTTTGACATTTGGTAGGGCAAATCGAATGCACTTAGTTTTTTTCCCATTGAGTACTAAATTGTTAGCGGTAAACCAGTTATGGACCTGCAGTAGGGCATTATTTACATCGTCAAAATTTGTGGCACGTCTGTTTATCCTAAATATTAACGAAGTATCGTCAGCAAACAACACCATATGCGGGTGGATGTTAAATAAATGGGGTAGGTCATTAATATAAGCTAAAAAGAGGAAGGGACCCAGAATCGAACCTTGTGGTACACCCATTTTTACTTTTAAACCCGTAGAATTGACACCATTTATTTGTACTTGCTGATGTCTATCATTCAAATACGACTTTACTAAACTAAGCGCAAGTTTACCTAAACCGTAATGCTTAAGTTTCAAGATCAGGGTTTCGTGATTTACGCAATCAAATGCCTTCGAAAGGTCACAAAAGATTCCTATGGCATCTTGTGCCTCTTCCCACGCAGTAAATATGTGTTTTAATAAAGTAACACCGGCGTCAGTTGTACAACGTCCCTTGGTGAAACCATACTGTTGTTCATGTAATATTTTATTGGTGTTAAAATGGCAAAGCATTTGATTGAGCATTATCTTTTCAAACACCTTGCTGAAAACAGGCAACACGGATACTGGCCTATAGTTATTGGTGTCTTTACTGTCCCCGGATTTAAAAAGCGGTATTACCTTACTGAATTTCATTAGATCCGGGAAGACTCCTTGATCCACGCACAAATTAAATATTGAGGCTAAATACGGTGCTACAGTTTCAATAATTGAGGTACAAGCTTTATTAGACATACCCCATAGGTCTTCGGTTAGTTTGATCTTGATTTGTTTAAAAGCTTTTATGATTGTCGTGGGGTTTATATGCTGAAATTTAAATTCATTTGGACAGGCTGAAACGTTTGCTTTTAATAAATCAATAGAGAGCACCGGAGAGGAATTTAAGGTTTCAGTAGTTTTAAGTGGGATACTGGTAAAGAAGTTTACAAATTCTTGAGCAACTTCATTATTGGAGCTGACAAGGCCACCTGAAGTCTCTAGTGTGAAGTCATTACTATGTTTTATATTTCTGTTTGTTTCACTGTTGATAATTTTCCAAACCGTTTTTATTTTGTTATCGGCTGATTTAATTTTATTGCTAATGAATAAGGACTTGGCTACCTTGCAGGTGTTTTTAAAAATTTTCGAGTAATTAGCAACATATTTATTAAAAGATTCTGTGTTGATGTAAGGCTTAAGGCCGTACAGCTCAAACAATCGTTCCCTACTTTTTCTAATACCCTGTGTTGCCCAGTCACTAAAAATAAACTTTGAGCCAATGGTTTTGGTTTTCTTTTTTAAAGTGTTATTGAACTCAGTGTGCACTACCGAAAAGAATTCCTCATACAATTCATTTACATTGTTTCTAATATGGGCTGGTATATTTAGCTTGCTAATTAAATTATTATTAAACTTTTCTAACTTGCTGGGTGTTATTTGTCTGGTCTGAATCTGAATTCTTTGTAATTGTTTATTGTACGCGAAAGCAACAGTCTGCCCGCTGTGATCTGAAGGAAGGTAATTTACGATAGATTTATCCAAGTAGTCGCAGCAACAAAAAACATTGTCAATACATGTAGCAGTATTTGTAGTAATTCGGGTTGGTTCTGAAAAAACGTTTGACAAATTAAAAGATTTAAAGAGACTTAAAAATCTACAGCTGTTTGCATTATTCTCTAAGACATTAACATTAAAGTCCCCACAGATTATTATTATTTTATTACCAGTTACAAGTTTCGCTAAAGCATCTTCCATTACTGATTCAAAGATAGAGTAGTTTAGATAATTAGGGGGTCTGTAAACGCACACTATTACATGCTTATCTAGCTCAACACAAGATAATTCAATACTATGTTTAACCGATAGATCGACAATATCATTACGAGACTTAGATTTAATGCAATTTTTGACTAAGATTAATGAACCCCCACGCATCTTAAGTTTACGGTTAAAGCAACTGCTCACATTGTAATTCTCATAATTTAATTGCATAACTTCATAATCTTTCATCCAATGTTCAGTTAAACAGATAATATCAAACTTCGTTATTTCTAAAAATAGTTCTATTTCTAATTGTTTGGAAGAAAGTCCCTTAATATTCTGGTGAAACAATTTTAAGGAATTCTGCTCAGCCCCTTTTTTACAATTAATTGATCGAGAGCTAGAAGATACCTCGAAGTTGTTGACGAGTTTAACTAAAGTTTCACTCGTACCTTCTATTGTCTTATTGACTAGTTTAAATCTAAATTAATATGTGTATAATTACAATTAGTATAATTACTAATTTCAGTAGACCTATTTACAGAAAACTGCGACATACCACATATTTTTATTCGACGTCTAAAACTAATAGGCAATTACGCATTACTCCTAGTTGACTTCAGTTTCTGAACGAAACTGTTAGTGTCGAAAAATGTCAACCTGTCACTATAGTGACTAGCTAATAAACACATGCGATTGTTCAGGTTATGGATGTAATGATTTTGCCTGCTTGACAATTTCTGAAAGTATGGAAAGGCACAAAGAATTATTTTCTTACAATTTAGCTTTAACAGTTGAGTGACATTGTCAGTGATATCATCAATTTTTATGTTCAAACTGTTACCAACAAATATAGTTAAAATAGTATTAGGATCTAATTCCTTCCTAGTAATGGATGAAATTATCTGGTTGTAGGAAGCCTGAGGTGTACAATAATTTTGAAAAGAATTACTTTGAAAAGAATTACTCAGATTGTTACTAATTAATTTTCCTAACCCTATTCCTAAACTATCTGAAAACATGATGGAGCAACCACATTGAGTACTACAACACAGGGGTGAACTACTTTTTGTGTTTCCTACCGGTGATGACCCTTGTACATTGTGTAGTGAATTTTGAATGGGTATACAGTCCGGAACACTGCCCAACCGAGCTGGGTCCACCGTTACCTCAGGCAAGAGAGTGACCGGGCTGGATTCCCTTTGTGATGTACATTGAGTGTTGTTGAAGGTCATCATGTCTACACAGTCTGAATTACTATTACAACTATTGACTAACTCATTTGCAGCGAGAATATGTTCTTTAATTTGTTTTTGAGAATTCACATACTTGGCATAACATGACTGTAGTTGACGCTCTAGTAGTTGAATGTCAGATTGTAAGTTTTGAGTGTCTATTTCATAAAACTTCTTACTGTCCTCTAATTTGGTTTGATAATTTCTTAACTTGTTTATAAGAAAAACACGTTCTTTTCTTAGTTTAATGTTTTTGGAACTATGTTTTTGTTGCTTTTAATAATTCTATTTAGTTTTGCATATTTCATTATTTTATTTTGGCTTACTTTATAAGTACTACTAGTGTATTTCAAAATAGAATCTTCAGTAAGATCTATTGTTGTTACAGAATGTGGGTTGCAATTTGAATTTAACAATTGATTGTAAAGGTAATCTGTTTCCCTAACCTGAGTACATTCTCTTTCTTTCTGAAACTTAACAATTTGATTGTTAGCGTGAAGCAGTTCATCTTCTAAGTCCCTAACTTTACATAAAGCCGTCTCATAATAGTTACTGCAGTCGTTGAAACCATCTGTGACCACCCGCAGTTTGTCCCGTTCATCAACAACCTCCAAGTATTGTTGGTGCAGGTTCACTAGCTCCCGTTTCAAGCTAGTGTTTTTGTGAACGACTTTCTCGATTTCAACCTCATGTTCCTCTCTATCCAATAACAGCTGCTGACATTTGCTGTTTGAATCCTTAAGTTCATCAAGGGCCGTTCTCAACTTAGTTTGCAACTCCTGGGTAGTAGCCTTACGGGTCATCACAGGCATGGTTTCAGGGAATAGAACTGAAAGTAAAAGTACAAAGAATGGTGAGAACTAATTGAATGGACAAAATTAGGAAAGCTAGAAATGAAAGGAGAAAATGAGAAAAGAGTGGAATATGTGATTAATAAACTGGTAACTGAGCAAAAAAAGGTAGGCTTGTGAGTCTTAAGCAAAATACTTCAATAACATGATTTAATTTAGTTAAAGTTACAATGATTTATGTCTTTTACTTTTTTCATAAAGTGGGTACCTAGAACTCTTGGCAAAAAATTATTGGACCTTACTGACTAAAAATGCTAAAAACTAATAAAAAATATGCAATGTACTCTATTGTTTTGTGTTAAGTTGATTAAATAGATAGATATTTACAAAATTAACATATTACTTTCAAACTACACAACTACTTATTTAACAAGTGATACCTGACACTGAACCAAAGTTCAACTACAAAAAGAGTGCCAGATTAATCAGAATAATGATTTGAAAGCTATTAATTAACTAATGTGAGATATTTATGTCCGTTTCAACCGCGCGGCCACCTCATAGTATTTGATGAAACTTTGCCAGGAATTAGTGTTAATTTGTTACTTTACACACTTCTTTTCGTGAATTTGTTACAAAAAAAACTAAGACGCTATGACAAAAAATAGTTGGCCGCTAGAACCGCCACTTGCCGTAATCATCGCCCGTGATTACACAGAAACTATATAATGCAGATAGACGAATGATGGATCAAAAGAAAGGCCATAATTTGTTCAATTTGTTACAAAAATAAAAAACGTCAAAACGTAAATAAACAAAAAGTTATGCAATATTTAGTTTTCAGGTTATGAGTAGGTAGTTATGTCACCATAAATATCAAATTAATAGAGGCTAATGTGTATGGACAATTAGTTACTAATTTGTTACAGCGAATAAACAGAAAAAATATATTAGAAAGTAGGTTCAATAATTTGTTAGAGTCGATTTTAGTTGGCCGCTCGGACGGCAATATGCCTAAAATACAATGGCGTTTATCTCGTTATTAAAAGTAGGTTTAAGCTTAGTTAAAGTACTAAGCGACGGGTAACGTAACCTAGTTTGGATAAATACGGCGAATATAACTGCAGCATTCATATTTTAAAAGATATTTACAAAAAACAGTAGTATGAAACCGTATGAGAGTAGGGTGACCATGATCACATTAGTACAAAGGCATGTTTTTAATGTTGTACTCTGTTTGAACGAATATGCGGTACGTTTTGCGGCCATATTGATGTCTATTGTTCTTAATTCTTTGAAGTATTTACTGATAAGATTTTCGTTTCATTGACTTTCCGCAGGTGTTTTATGATGGGAACGATTCCAGAAAAAGGATCTCTTTTGTTCCCAAACTATTGTTAAAAATATTTGTCGCACGGGGTTTAAAAAGCCATAATTTTTTGTTGTGAATATTGTCATTACTGTGCTGAATTTTGAAGTGTGTGCTCGTACGTATTTAATTCCCGTGATTTTCATACTACTAAGTTACTGAGACAATTAAAACTAAATTCAGAAGTGTCTAAAACTGCTTAGCTATGAGTTGTGCCCACTTATATATTGGATTTGTTAATGTAGAACTCACCACCAAAAAGTGTATTGCAGACTCAGAGGGATCGAAATCGACTGCGGTAAGTTTAATTTTTACAATTTTATGATGAGATCACGAAGAAGTCTTAAAAATATTCTTAGCTTAATAACTTACATTAATTTACCTGTATAATATAATTGTGGTAACCACACTCCTTTCGTTATTTAAAAAGTAATATTCGGCGCCAATTTCAAATCGGATAATATAGAACAGGATAAATCACGGCTTTTAAGTATTCTTTTTTTTAAACCAATGGCAGAGCTCTATTTAAAGGGCTCTTAAGTTCTGTCCAATCGCAAGCCTGCTTTTATATATGCGTTTCCCGCCAATTGTCTAGGTATAGTAAAAGAGTGACAATTCAGCCCACCCACGTTTCGTGTTTTCAAACAGTGAATACGTAAAATTTAAATTAACAAACTTATTAACTGCTATAGTGATTCCCTAGGGAAGAATTAACTGATAATTCACTTAACTGTGAACATTCTGTGTGAAAGTGCATCAACGTGCATCTTGAATCTTGAGACCTAGATCCAGGCAACCCCTAGTGACGAGCGTAATATCCAATGTAAGGATTTCTGTCTTAGGGACAGATTCTTAAGCGCTATAACTGGTCTCTACAATCCGGTGGCTGCTCCCAAATGAAAAAAATCTCCTTTTAAAAATTTTATTAATGTATTGTCGCTGTTAAATGACTATGGGGAATAAAAAAAAATGATATCGTTAATATTTACAAACATCAAAGAAATCTTTTTAAAATAACTCGCTGCATCAGTAACGTCGACTTTTCTTAATTATAGAAATTTCTTGCCCTTAGTATGTACTTACATAGCAGTAATTGGTAGTACCTATGTATATTTTGTGTGTGATGCAGTCAACGGATGTTTGACCTTTGTATTCATATTATCAATTGTTTTATTGCAGCAAAAATGGGTAAAGCTGGACGAAAACCTATTGTTGAGAAATCAAAACAGAGAGAAGTTTTTATGAAATATGCCGACAAACTACTGGATGTTAAATTGAGAGACCCTATATTTGATACAATTGCAAGTGATTTGGATAATCTTATGACACCGGCAGCCCTTTACATGTCACTGAAAAGGAATTTCAGGGAGTTTCTAAACACTGAATGTAAGCAGCAAACTGTATGTCTGTCCTCGTCATCTTTATCATCATCCTCAAGCAATAGCCCGAGAACCTCATCCAAAATATCACATTCTCATGTCGAGTCCAACCAGCATCATAGTGAAAACGACACAAAGAACTTCAAGTTTGAATTAGATATCTATGACTGGAAAAAACTGCAACCATTAAATGTCTTGTATAAAAGAAATGACTTGAGAACATGTACTCCATTTAAAAAATATAAAATACTGCCTAAGTACAAATGGGTGGATATTTTAAGAGAAAAGATTTGGCTTATTTCTAGATTACCATGCACATGGAATTTCAAAAGTTACAAAGTGGAGTCTGAGCATCATATTTTAGTAAAAGGTCAATGCAGTCAATGTAGCGCTTTTACAAAAATAGCGTGTCAAAAAATAACAGATAATATTATTGAAGGACAATGCCAAATCACAGTCGGAGAAAAAAATAAAAAACATGATCCGAGAAAAAAATATAGAATGAATGCATTGGTCAGACGAAAATTAGCTAAAAAGCTCAAACACGATTCAGCTTCTTTGGTTCATAAACAACTGGCAGCAAAAATGTCTAAACAAGGAATTACAGATACAGCACCAGTAATCCCAACACTCAATGCATTGCGAAAAATTAAGTACGAAGAACGAAAAAGAATGTGGTTACACAATAACGTTATTCTGAGCATTCTTACGATGGCTGTGACCAAACCAATTTTTTTACGTGATATACACTTTTTTCCTCGAATTCACATTTATTACTGGACTGATGAACAACAACAATACTGCCGTGAATATCAATCTTGTTTTCAAAGATTAAGCACATTGGATGCTACAGGTTCAATCTTTCAACCTCTTAAATTACCAAATGGTTATGAATTGAGTAAGAGACTTTTCTTATACGTAATAATATTAATAAATCAATTCGATGTGTGTGTACCTTTATGTCAGATGATAACCGATTCACATGACACTGCGTCTGTTTCTGCATGGTTATTACAGTGGTTGAAAAATGTTCGTTGTCATCCTGACGAAGTTATAACAGACGATTCTTCTGCGTTAGTAGCAGCAAATGTTAGAACATTCAGTGATTTTACATGTGTGAAAGACTATTTACTTCGTTGTTTTAGTATTTTGAATGGAAATAAAGAAGAACTACCAAAAACATTTATTAGATTAGATACCAGTCATTTTATAAAGACTCTGTATAATTTGAATTGCTTCGAAAATGTTGACACAAAAATTAAAATGTATTATATTCATTGTATCCGCTACATTAAAGAATGTCAAGACTTTGCACTTGTAAAGGAAATCATTACAAAAATGATAAAACTTTGCCTACATCAAAATGATTTTGAAAACGATGATTCAGGTTTGAAGGAGAGCAAGCAAAACCTTGACAATTTGTTAAACAGTCATAAGTATGCTGATTTTAAAAATGTGGATCAAAATGAAGAATTTGAATATGATCAAATTGTCATTGATGATGCCGGCGTTCGAGACATTGTCGCATGGTTCGATCTGTTGGTAGATAATGAAAAAAAAAGTAACCCAGCAAATTCCTATGTTGGTAAAAGTAGTTCATATTATTTACCACTTTTCATCCCTACTTTAAAAAGATTATTTATAAAACTTCCTTTGTGGAGCAACGTAATGTGCTCTTATTTCAAATCGGAAACCTTAAACGCATCGTCTTCATGTGTAGAAAGCTATTTTCGCACTTTAAAACAGTTAGTTTTTAAAACAAAAATAGCGAGACAACGAATTGACGAATATTTGCAGCATCATTACGATTATATCAAAGGAGAATTGCATTTAGCATTAAATCAATTAAAAAACTTAGGTTCCACTACTTTACTAAAATCTAAATCACGCCGAACTAGGCGTGCCATGACTAAAAATATTTATAAAAAAGAAAAGGTAAATCCTAAAAAACAAATCCAACAAAAACAAAAAGAATTATATTTTTCCAGTGATTCTATATTTAGTGATAGACCATCCTATTTGGAGAACTGGCGAGGAGAATCGAATACACATAATCGCCTGAAAAAAGATGATGAAATAGTAATTATAAGAAACGGGAATTTAGCTTTGAAGGAAAGCTCGGGTTATTTCAATACATGTGCCTTCGATTCGGCATTTTATTTAATAGGTCAAGCCTGTATTAGAAGTTCTGCTTTCAAAAGCTTTTTGAGTGAATTAAAAGGAGATTGTGTTATTAATTACATTTTTATGCTTTTGAACGGAGCACATGATATAGAGCAAATTTACAATTGTAGATCAGAAATAACAAAAACTTTTTTCCAAAATAAAGACTGCAGTTGCAATGTGGCTCACATATTTGAAAAAATATTTATAAAATATTTTACAAGTGCTCAATACTTGAAAACCTGTACAAATTGTAATTACATACAATTGAAAAGAGACCATGTATTTATTTTAATTAACCTTGATATTTTAAAGTTATTTGGAATATCAAGTTTAGAAGAAGCAATTTGTTTCGATGAAAAAATTAACACAATGTGTCAGAAATGTGACACACAGTTGAAAGGAGAACTTAAGTTAGGCGAGATCATAACATTTGATTTAAACGGAGCTGCAGACTCAGTCTTACTCACTGAGCTGCCGATTACTATTAACATTAAGGATAATTACTATTTCTTAGTTGGTACTATAGAATTTATACCAGGCACAAAAATAGGCCACTATAAATGTCATTTTTTAAATAACAATACATATTTTTGTTACCACGACAATTCTTTTAAAATCGACATAAGTACCTCTAAGAAAATTTGTCTACATTCTGTGTCATATATTCGAGTCAGTTAATTTATAAATATTATGTTAGTTTATAAAGTTTTTATATTTATCTTGTTGACTTTAATTACTTGATTGTTTTGCCTTTGTGTTGATTTTGAATAAAGAAATTTTAATCGATAACTGACTTTTACTTTTATGAAGTATGCTACAGGATGCCTTAACTTAAAATGTATTTATATAAGCACTCGCCCTAAAAAAATAAGATATAAATATCGAACATTACAACAGTCACTATTCAGTCTCACTTCATTGTGAAAATGCATGGTCACCCTACTCTCTTAAGGTTTCATACTACTGTTTTTTGTAAATATCTTTTAAAATATGAATGCTGCAGTTATATTCGCCGTATTTATCCAAACTAGGTTACGTTACCCGTCGCTTAGTACTTTAACTAAGCTTAAACCTACTTTTAATAACGAGATAAACGCCATTGTATTTTAGGCATATTGCCGTCCGAGCGGCCAACTAAAATCGACTCTAACAAATTATTGAACCTACTTTCTAATATATTTTTTCTGTTTATTCGCTGTAACAAATTAGTAACTAATTGTCCATACACATTAGCCTCTATTAATTTGATATTTATGGTGACATAACTACCTACTCATAACCTGAAAACTAAATATTGCATAACTTTTTGTTTATTTACGTTTTGACGTTTTTTATTTTTGTAACAAATTGAACAAATTATGGCCTTTCTTTTGATCCATCATTCGTCTATCTGCATTATATAGTTTCTGTGTAATCACGGGCGATGATTACGGCAAGTGGCGGTTCTAGCGGCCAACTATTTTTTGTCATAGCGTCTTAGTTTTTTTTGTAACAAATTCACGAAAAGAAGTGTGTAAAGTAACAAATTAACACTAATTCCTGGCAAAGTTTCATCAAATACTATGAGGTGGCCGCGCGGTTGAAACGGACATAGATATTTATATATAAAAGGAAACAATAATACTCCCCAGATTGATCCACTGGAACATCAGCTGTTCGTGATGTAGGTTACCGGTTGAGGTAGGCAAACACTATGTTTTATAGCGTATTTTTTCGTGAAAACAATAATCCTGGGTATTTATGCACTTAGTAGTATTTTAATTACAATAATACATGTTTTTTACACTTAAAATTAATTAAATTTATTTTTAAATTACGGAGCGAAATTTTGACATGTCACTCAACCAGTGTTGCCCTCACTCAACCACAGCCCAGTTACACACTGCCCTCCAGAAAAACTTTTGACCGCTTATTACAAAGCTCATGCAGAAGCTCTTGGGAAGATTCTCAAAGACGTTGAACATTTGTCCCTAACAACTGACTACTGGAAGGCGAGCAATGACAAGACTTCCTCAGCCTTACTGCGCATTATATCCATGATGATAAGGTAGCTTCAAAAACACTAGCGGCCCGGGAAGTAGTTGGATCGCACACAGCATCAACACCGCTGGGGTCATAACTGATATTTTGGAGAAATGGAATGTTTACGGAAATGTAGTGACAGTAGTTACTAACAACGCCGCAAACAAGAAGAAAGCGGTATGTGAGAACCTATGCAAACACCACCATCCTTGCGTAGCCCACACCATTAACTTAACAGTTAATGATGCAATATCCCCAGATTTAACGACATTGCGCGCAAAATGTATAAGCATTATCACCCATTTTAAGCAGAGCTCAGTTTCAGAGATGTCACCACTAGGAATAGTATATATATTATGCTGGAAAGACTTGTAGAATTAAAACAGCCATTAACACTTGGTGATGCGATAAAGCGGTGTAGTAAAAGCGAAAAAAGATATGAGCGGGCGAGGATGGTTGGCGCTAAAAACTGCAATCAGACGAGAGCTAAAGAAAAGCAATCCTCACCATGCAATGTCGCCACGAGGTCCAGAAGGTCCTTCTTGCAGATATTTGAAGCAGCGTGCCCAAGCGGTAGATTTTGACGTACATTTGGGCGGGTTTATGGAAGATGATCGCGGACGGCGGCGAGCATGCAAGCGAGGTTTTATTGGCACGGAAGAACAATTAACATGAACTATAATGGCGGCGCGGCGCAGAGAGACGAGCAGCGGCGAGGAGCGGCGCAGTTGGCGGAGCGGAGTTTGATGGACGACTGATTGGTGACAGGCTCGCCGGAACACATGCGTGAGCGAATGAGTGAATGCAATCTCAACACTCGCTGACTGAATTTTCGGCACAACCAAACACTAGCTCTGGCTGATTTAACTGACAGAACGCCTGAAAACTTAACAGGTAATGAATGGGCAACTATTAAAGACTGCTTATAAACTTTAAAGCCATTCCTAGAATTGACTCAAAAGCTCTCTGGAGAGAAATACATCACCATGTCCACCATAGTGCCTTTAATAAGAGGATTACAATTTTCTCTGAGAAACGTTTTACCAACAACACCAATCGGCACTGCACTTCAGATGTCACTAATTGACATGGTGTCTCGCAGGCTTGGAAACCTCGATACCAACGAAATTGTATCTAAAGCTACTTTTCTAGATCCAAGGTTCAAAAAAGCAGGATTCGGACAAGATGACAATGCTAAAAATGCCCAACAATTGGTTACTGACGAACTTTCACACCTTTTGAGCCAGGACCAAGCTCAAAGAGCGTTGACAGAAACTAATAGAAATGAAAATCCTGCTCGTTAACAACAATCGTACTACTGGATCAATATTATGGGCATATTTTGACGAAAAAGTTGCCCAAAATCATGAAACCCAAAAGACTACAACGTCGGTAATTATAATGGTTAAGCGATATTTGGAAACTAGCTTGATAAATAGGACCCTCGCAATTACTGGCGAGAGCATGAAAATTTTCCGGGACTATATACAAACACAATTTGATGATGTTACCTGAAACAACCAACAAGCAAATAAAATAATTGTTTCAAAATCCCATATTAGGATTGCAGTGATGAATTCTCTATAACATTGAAAATAAAAAAATACAAACAGAAGTATTTAATAAAAAAAACATAATTACCTGTCGTGGGGCAAATCTATTTTCAAGTTCCATATTTATTGCTTGTTGACTGAGATGGATTATTTCTCACAATAAGCTCACATCTGCGGTTTCGCAGAGAACTATCGAACAAACATGCATGTGGCCACGGAAAGATCACGCACCAGGTTCATTGACTAGTCCAGAGTTGACATGCTGTACTGCCGATTGTTTACAGGCATCACATATGTAATCTTCTTCAGTGATCGAAGATAAGAATTAGGAGTTGTAAGTTGTAAAATAAATAGGTGTGTAAATACTTACTATTATTGAAGGATTCCATTCGCAGATCCTAGAAATTACTCGCGTGTCAAGTTCGAAGACGAGATGGCGGCGAAATGTATCAATGCGTATGTTATAATAGGCGTGACGAAAGATTTTGAAATCCTCTTCCCTAATGAGGGTACACATTTACTTTTTACGAAAAAACCTTTATTTCGGTAATTAACTTAAGTTTAACGAAGTTAAGTCATTTTTCTAATATTTTTTCAATAGTGCGCAAAAACGGCTCTCAGGTGTCATAGCGTCGCCTCTGACGTCACACCTAGGTTAACAATGCCATTGTGTCTATGCGTAGCGAAGAAAGTTAACAAAATATTAAATTTCAAATGAATTCCAAAGTTTTTAAGTGAAGTGCAGTACCACAGTGTAACAACACATCAATAACAACACCCAACAAAGTGTTTGTGTATATGTTATGGACCAGGTGATTAATGCGGGCATTATACATAATGTTCAAGCATTATGCATAATGGCTATCTCTCTCGGGCTAAGTGATTAATACTATCTTAACTTCATTATTTATCACATTGCACGGTCATTATTATATTGCTACACGATAATTGGGCAATTTGATAATAAAGCTAAATTTGACGCGGTGTGAGGGCGGGGAGGGAGGCACACATGGCGTGGTACGCTTTGACCAATCAGAGACTGCCATCCAGCGCGCGGCTCGTGCGGCGGACTTCAAGCGGTATTGTTTTTGTTTAGTTTTGCATTGTAAGCGAATATGGACGGCCGCGGATGGGTTTCAGTTTCGTAACTCAGTGTCAACGCGAGTGTGTTAACACTGCATTACGAAATTAAGATTTATTATGCCTGAAGATGTTCCAGAGACAGAGATTTCGCTGAGAAAGTGTTGCAGAATGTCCTCTAAATGCGGAGGGCAAGGTTATAATATATATGTTTATTTTCTCATCACAAACGTTTATAGTAGATGTGGTTGTAAAAATGGATGGAAGTCTGATAATGTAGTTGTCGCCAAGCCAAAAAGGCAAAGGCAAAGGCTCGTGGTTAAATAATACAAGCCGCTCGGGTCGATCTTTAGGTTAAGCCGTGCTTGCCTAGGTTCGTCTGTGGATGGGTGACCACCCTTACATACCGAGTTTCCTTCGAGCCTCGGAAAGTACGTTAAGCTGTTAGTCCCGACTCATTTGTCCATCTTTGACAGTCGTTTTTTTTTTTTTTTTTTTTTTTTCTGTCGTTACAGGTATTCAGTGGCCCCAAAAGTCTGACACCAGTCTTACCAAGTGGTATCGTTTTCCCAGAGTTAACTGGGTTGTGGAGGTCAGATAGGCAGTCGTTCTATGTAAAATGCTGGTATTCAGCTGCATCCGGTTAGACTGGAAGCCGACCCCAAAATAGTTGGGAAAAGGCTAGGAGATGATGATGATGAGTAGGATAAGTAGGATATAATGATATAGTACGATAGTAATAAGTCATTTCTATAAAACAATATTAGACATAGACATGTTGTAAATTTTTCGATTTTTAAATACGTTTTATGTTATATTTTTAATATGACTTGATTAATCCAAATAATGAGTCTGATTATTTCAATGGTTCAATATTTATGACAATAACAATAAAAAAATAGTAATTAAATATGTTTGTATTACTCTGCCCAAAAGGTGATGGACAATATGTATAATGCCCGGTCAATTTGATTATTTGAATAATTCTTATCAAATTGCACTCTTATATTGGCCATTTTTCATAATGACCGGGCATTATGTATAATGCTCAATTCATCACTTGGTCCATAACATATATACCAAACAAGAAAATAATAAGTGGTAAAAGCTCGCACGGCGAAACCCGAATGACGTTGTCACGAATTTGCCACTTATTTCTGTGAAGACCACTTTAATGTGAGTATGTTAACATGTATTGATTGGTCCTAAACTTAAAATGTTTGGTGGACGTGATATAGTTGAAATATTGAGACTGCAATTTTGAGGCTATGTTTGTTTTGGTCTTGGCTATCATTCTTATCATCAATTATAATCGTTTACTATCTTTTTTCAGTTGCCAAATGATATGGAGAATCTTCTAATGGGGTCAGTATCACAATTACGTATGAAACCAGGATGTATGCCCCATACATTCATGTGCCAACCAGACAGGAAAACACGACCATCAGATAGAACAGAGCGACCTTATGTAGCGAGATGTTAGAGGATGACAAAAGGAGAGAAGATTTAAACGCTTTAGAGTGTACCTTGAAGAAAATTAAAAAAGTCCCCGTTCTTTTATTATGTAGTTAACTTGATTCAAGAACAGACAAATATACCATATTTGACTATGTCTAAAACTTGCGGTTTGATTAATATACAAGATTCTCATTATTAAATAAAACACAAAAAAAAGTCTTTTTTTTCTATTCTATACTTTTATATATCAATGGATATACATGGGTTTTCCAAAATTTAATAACACTTTCAAGAAGGCCTGACATATATTGCTCATCAAAAGTTATACATATAATTTCTACTTTTAAATCGACTTCAAAAAAGAGGAGGTTCTCATATATTAGCAGAAAAGTTTGGGTTTGCAACTCAAAAGTAACACTTATTTAGACCACTCAGGTACATTTGCATTCGAATCTGGGCAAAAAAATTGTTGCTAGGTTTCCCATTTTTTATGTAATTGAGATAAGTTTTGTTACTTATTGGACATTTTATCTCGACAATGCTATCTTCACATATTCCATCAGGGGAACCTGCTATCACGGTATGTCATTGGGATAAGAACAGTACACGCCCCTTATTCACAACCATTCGACTAGCTTCCGATTCGGAAAGTCGTATGTCTATCTCGGTCATTTTCGTAATGCCAGAAGAAGACAGATATACGACTTTCCGAATCGGAAGCGAGTCGAATGGTTGTGAATAAGGGGCCTGTATTCTTAATTTTTTCCCTAGTTTCTTGCTATTTCTCGTTTAAGTTGCACATAACTGATTGCATCATCCCCATAGGATGGTCTTGAAGACCTGAAATAATTGATATTAATTAGAATAAATAAATACACATTGACTTGGTGATTTATCAGATTTTATGTGTTTACTATTAGGAAAAACAGTACTAGTAGGTGCTTTTTAATTACAGAAATGTACTCGGTAGAACGGGTATTACCACTGGAGCCGAGGCAGGTCGCTACTATAGTATAATACCTTTATATTCTATAACAAATACATTGTTATGTAAGGGGGAGAAAAGAAAATAAACTCGCGTGAGTTCAAAACGAGTTTAACTACGTAAAGGGTAAAGAAAAATACAAAGGAGATAGCCAGTATTGGGCTAAAGTATGTACAGAAACGATACCTACTCGTATGTATACTAAAAAAAACTAGATTTTTTACTGATTAAAACTAACATGTAACAATAATAAAATTCTATCGGAATGAGCTAAAAATTATAATTTGAAATATGTTTTTAATTTAATGTAGTTCTAAAACTAGCTCCGTAAACAAGCTGTCAGGCCATTTTAAGTTCGTTCTGAAACTAGTAGTTCTAAAGAAGTTATTAAAAAAACGAAATCTTTTTTGTTTTAGCATTTGTCATGAACATTACAATCTTCTAAATACAGGGTTATTTTTTGTTTATACTAAACCCGAAAAGGGGTCATTGTACTCATCATTTTGAACAACTTTTTCTATGGGACGAACCCTGAAATCGCGAAAAAAAAATCAGCTGTTCCCTACATTTATGTTCGCATAACTCGTCAAAATGTAGGGAACAGCTGATTTTTTTTTCGCGATTTCAGGGGTAGCTAAGCCTTGCCTCAAAACGAGCAATATTGTCTAACTAGATAGGTTTAAGCGGTATTTTCAGTTAACGTAATGTAGTATTCAATTACAAAATACTGTACTCATTCGTATCCCTCTATATCGTATCACTTGAAAGGTTTTGATTTGATTTTCACGATATGTAGACTGAAGGATTTATAATTTATTTAGAAGTTGCGCAGTAGGTATCACCAACGAAACGTTCCTCGTGAATCAATTGATTTAATGGTGACAATGGTATTAAAATACTTCCGATGTAGGATTTACATTGAGGAACCTTCTTAATGTTTGTAACTATGGACACCATATCTGTTATGTCATGTGGAATAAACCCTAATACTGAAAGCAGGGCTGTTTTATTATAACATTTTATTCCACATGTAAACGTATCTATTAGGACTCCGAAATATGGAAAAGTATCTCCGTCCAGAGCGGTTCGACGGAGACCCACATCGGGGCAAACTAGTTATGTTTCAGCACAGTGGAGACATTGGAGAAAAACTTTTGAAAATGTTCTCGGAACAAATGAAAAAAAAAACCGTCAGATGCATCAATGAGTTTTCGTATGTTCGTATTTTTTCTTCAAGCCATTCTGACTATGAATGTCACTAACACCTGAAGTTGCGACAATAGCTACTTCTCTGTATAGGAAATTTGATAATAACTCCAGTTTAGGTATGGAGCTAGTTTGATTACAGGTGCAGTATTCGGCCTACTTGGTAATAACTGCGGGCGGTAGTTTCGCGCGGATTATCGTGGCTGTTTCTGGACTGTATTCCGATAGCTTGATAGCTTTCACAGCCATAACGTAATTTTTAACCTTAATCGCGAAGTTTACTATCTCTGTGTGGTATGCAGTTGGAAGGGGTGAATCTTCTTTAGTTGCGTGAATGTTTTATGGATGATACACTCCGGCCTGCCGAAGCGTAGTTCCAGTATGTTTATAATATCTTGCAGTGGTGTATTGCCTTTAAGTAGCGATGAAACGGCCTCTTTAGCTTCACCGCGTAGGCACTTGCGTAATCGCCAAATGTTCTCCGCATCACTGTAGTTACACAGGTTTGACGATTCACGATAAGATTCCGATAATAAAGAACGAGCAAGTAGTTCTTTATTATTATTACCACGATCGTTATTTTTCGTAAATAGGTGCAACGCATCCGTCAACTGTTTCACGCTGACGCCTTGGGGCGGCGGGCGCTCGTTTGACAGGAATTTTGCGCGATCGGTGCGACGCCATCTTGACTATCTAGCCACATGTCGACTTTTGATTTCGAGCACGTAGAAACAGGTCCTCGAGATTCCTGCTCCAACTCGGCTATGTCTACTTCTAGCTTCTTCTCGATGAGATCTTTCTCTATCTGAGCTAACTTTTGAGCCGCTTCATACTTAAGCCTTTTGCGGGCCGCCGCTGACGAACACGTGGTTTTATCACTTTTCACTGAGTTTTTGAATAACTGTTCATTTTTACTAGTAGTCAGCTGCTCCATGACACGTTTGCTACGTGTTACAACACCCTTCGGGGGTGTGCGAAGCAGAGACATCCCTGCACACAGGTTTTGAGTCCAACTAAAACACGTGGCGGAGATTCAAAATCGGGCTTAAAGGACCACTTAATGTTGCGCACAGAACGCAGTACGTGATTTTGGTTGGAGTATGTAAGTGAAACAAGTTATTTATCAGTTAAAAGTCCGAGGTCCTGCATCGGTACGTGCGCTCGATACGGTGGCGGAAGACGAACTGAAACGATCGAATGCTCGATCGACGCGGGCGCGTGAATGAACATCGGGCAAGTGAACCCGTTTAGGGTTGCCAGGTCCTCAGACGCAAAAGCCGGACAGACCTGTGAGTGTGTCCTGACATAAGGGTAAAAAATCCGGACATCTTGTTTTTTTTGTCCATTTTTTTATAAAAAGTGTAAAACTATTTTTTTTTTGTCCTAACATTCGGTCGAAAAATCCGGATTTAGTCACGAGTATCGGCTAGCCGAGCGCGCGGCCGCCGGTCGCCGCGCCCCGCGTCGCGCCGATACTCGTTCGCCGTGATTCGATCTCGATCCGCGCGCGAATTTCGAAATTGAAAAATCCTACCTAAATCCTAACAGGCCGGATGCCGCTTATTTTGGCCGGACAAGCAATCAAAAATCCTACGTATGTCCTGCTTTATCCTAACACCTGGCAACCCTAAACCCGTTCAATTTGTAAACTATTGAAGTCTGAACGTATGTTGCAGCGGTGGGACCTCGGTACTTGTCTATATTAATAATTTCGTCAAGGGGTACGGTAGACTCGATCGAAACCTTATATGAATAACAAAACATAAAAAAATATTGATTTTGAGTCGACAACATATATCCGCAAAATTCGAATTATGGAGAATTTCGTTAAATTCCGATGGCACTGAAAAACAAATCACTGTCGCCGTCTTAGATACGCCTCGCTAATCAACACATTGCGTGCGTCGCGCCAAAAAAGTATCCATCACAAAGAACTGTCACTCACGTGACTATTTAAAACGAAACGTCTTGCCGCCGTAAACATTTAGTGAATCATAAAAAACTTAATACTCATCGTCAGTCGTTGACAGTAACTGTTCGCGAAAATATTATTTTTGACACTTTTTTATGATATACTCTTTGTTATGTGTTTTTTCTTTAAACCTGAGATTGGCCGATTACGATAACGGGTTATTGTACATTCGTCACAAAGTAAATTCGTCATATTTTGAAAAATCCATACATTAAAAGTAAATTCGTCACATGTATAAAAATATGTGTAAACTCGTCACAGGTTCATGAGGGTTATTGTAAAATTCTTTAAGTAGCGATAGCAAGCAAGTTTTTAGCGCTCGAAATTAAATATACTCCTGCACACGCCATCGTGCTCGCTCGTTCCCTGCTCAGTGACTCCTTTGACCTTGTCGATGCTTGTGGTGATCTGTTCCAAATGTGATTTGTGATAGGTGCGTCTTTGAAAAAATGGATCTTGATCAACCTGGTACAAGCTCGGGAAGCCATGGTGTAAGTATTTTATTATTTAATGCTATTGTACAAATCATTACTATATGTATTATATTATCTATCTCTTAGATTTAATAAGGTACTATAGAGCGCTGGGCCTGTATTATGATTATTGACAGTTTTATCGACATTGTCCCCGCTTCAGGTTCGTGAAGTATATTAATTTGTTACCGCCACTCTAGACTTAGTTATATTTCCATATAAATTGAATTATTTCATGTATTTAGGATGATTGTGAATAAATATAAGAGTATTTTATAAATAATACTCTTGTATAGCTTACTTTCGACACGAGCACGAGAAACGAAAACAAAATGGCGGACGACCTGATCGGTTACACAGAATTTGAAGCTTTGTGAAAATAGATCTGTTTTTAACTCAAATATTACAGAAAGATATCACTTGCCTATGAACTTTCATCAATAAATTATTTTTTTGTAAAGTTGATTTTAGTTTATTTCTAAATATATTCAATGTTTTGCTCGTTTATTAAAAAACGTTTATATTTTTTTCAGATCACTTTGACTAAAACAGAAAGAGGGCAGCGTATGCTTGTAAGACATGGTCATACGTAAAATTTCCACAGTGAAACTAAGATTGGCACTGTATGGAGATGCACTAATCGTTCATGTAGTGCAAATATTAAAATTTCGGAGATTCATGACATCAGAATTTTGCATGAATCGGCCCACAAGTGTCAACCAAATATAGTGAAAACTGAAATTATAAAGGCAAGAAATCTTTGCAAGGAAGCAGCAGCCAACACTATCACACCTATGCCTCAAATGTATGAAGAAGCTTTTCAATCCGCCAAGGATGAGTGATAGTATTTTTTACATAGTTTATATACTTATAAGTCTTACTATTTTTATATAGTTATAGACAAGTCAGCCACTCAGAATCTGTGATTTTTACTTAGGTTAAGAAAAAAAGTGATTATAACTGTGATGTAATTATTTTTCTTATAATTGTAATGTTGTTCGTAAATCAGCCACTCAAAATCTGTGATTTTTATGTAGCTTTTATTTAAATACTTTAATTGTTTTTCTTGTTATTTGTAATGTTACGTACCAGCCACTTGAGAACTAAGATTTTTACGTAGATGTTAGGTTATTATATTTATTTATATTGTTGTAGGCAAGTCAGCAAGTCTATATTTATTTATATTGTTGTAGGCAAGTCAGCAAGTCGAGATCTGTGATTCTTCATAAATGTTATGTTAAATTTAAAAAAAATGATGGTTATTGCTGTTTTTTAACGTCTTTCTGTTGTTTATCTTATTATTGTTAAGTTTTAGTCAAATCGTTCACTCGAGAACTGTGATTGTTGTTATGTAGATGTAAGGTAAATTATTAAACTTGATGTGATTCTGAAAAATATACAACATTTTATTCTACTTCTTGTTTATTTTTTTTGCTATAAGTGCGAATAAAACCTATGTGACGAGATTACAATAAAAAAAAAAAAATATTAGAAATTGTGGCAAATTTACACATACTTTTTTTCGTGACGAATTTACTTTGTGACGAATGTACAACAACCCACGATAACAACCATAGAAAAAAGAATACTAACCATAACCATAAAAGTTGAAGTTTTCGTTCAAATGTCATTTAGTTTCGCATAGTGATTTATTCGTTTGGATTACACACATCATGCCAAAAATCGTAAGTATTTCATAAACTGTTCCGTTAGTCGTGTCTCTGTCTTCGTTTATTATTATTTGTTTGATGATACCTATGTCATTCTGTTAACAGCCGGATCTCCTTGCATTTGGTAAACATTGTCACAATTGTGGAAAGTGGATGCAGCGAAGGGCTCTTCGTAAAGATGGTGAGTAGTATTTTAGTAGGTATGTATCGTAAGTATTTCATAAACTGTTCCGTTAGTCGTGTCTCTGTCTTCGTTTATTATTATTTGTTTGATGATACCTATGTCATTCTGTTAACAGCCGGATCTCCTTGCATTTGGTAAACATTGTCACAATTGTGGAAAGTGGATGCAGCGAAGGGCTCTTCGTAAAGATGGTGAGTAGTATTTTAGTAGGTATGTAGGCAGGTTGTGTTTTAAGTGAATTTTGTTCTGTTTTCTTCTTGATTTGTGGATTGTAAGACTTTCTGCATTTAAATAAAATAAGTATACTTATTTACTTCCAGTGACATGCAATTTTTGTAATAGCAAAATATTTGTAAGAAACTGCAAGCAAATGCAAATGTACAGTCGATGTTTGGAATGCGACAACATTATACTCGGTAAGCGGCTCAATATTTTTTCTCTATAACACGACAAATAATAATAAATGACCACATGCATAGCCTGTGTTGAGTTGTCATGAACACATACAGAAACAGACACGATTTTTGCACCGTTTTTCTTGATAATGGAATGGACCCTTTCATGCGCAAGTTCAACTTGAACTTGGCTGGTTCTTATTATACAATTAGACATTATTAATTGTATAATATAATAATATATTTTTGCAGATAATTTCAATTATTGCGAGTGTTGTGGCCTAGAAACAATTAGGCAGTTAAGAATAACCAAGGCTCGGACACTTTCAAACCTTTTTCCAAAAAATCAAACTTCTCCTGCTCCATCTAAAAATTTATTTGATGACTTTCAGGTAAGTTAATGGTGTACGTCACTGAGTAAAGTAAAATGAAAAATAATGCTTATTACCAGATAGAGGTGGGAGGATATAACTACACCTATATACATTCACAATACTTATTATTATTTGAATATTTGTCTAATATATTTTCTCTTTTAAGGTCGATAACGAAGAGTTGACGCTAATCGAAGATTCACTGATGACTGATGATGTTTCTTCGGACAACGAGAAAAAACAGCTGCTATCAGTCAGCAGTGATTTTATTTCTTTAGAAGAAGAGGAGAAAGAAAACATATCAAATGGCGGGCAGACCCCCGAAGAAACGTATTTACGTTTCCAGTTAGTCCTGGGGGGCTGATGTTCTGTACTAAACCTGGTTGAATATTTATTCAACCAGGTTTAGTACAGAACATCAGCCCCCCAGGACTAACTAGGTATATTTAGCACTTTCAAATAACACCATTCAAGTATCAGTACATTCAGTTGGTTCTATGATTTATGAATGTGTTCAATGTCAAGCACTTCATTTTTTAGGTGAAAAAATTAAAAATCGTTTTAAAAATTGTTGTCATAATGGGAAGGTATACATAGACCCAGACAGAATATTAAAGAAGCCAATTCCAGATATATTATTAGATTTATACGAAGGCAATACGTCTGATTCTAATCATTTTAAGGCTAATATACGACAATATAATTCAACATTTGCAATGGCATCGATAAATTCAAACTTGAACACACTCCCTCCAGGATTTTCACTTATGGGTACAAGGGCAAATTTATATAAAAACTGGATCTTTGGTTCCGTTGCAAGGTCATAAACCACAATACAACCAATTGTATATAATTGAAGATGAAGCAGCATTAAATGAACGATTATCTGATTCTAGAAATAACATATGTAGAAACAATATAATGAGGTCCTTACAAACAATGCTCAATGAATCCAATCCTTTTGTCAAAATATACAGAAACGTGGCTGCAATTTTAGCTGAAGAGGAATTAAAAGCAGTCTCAGAAAATCGACCCAAATATTCGGTATCAATGCAGTTTTATAAACATAAATCTCTTGACTTGCGTCGGTATAACACACCATCAAATCGACACCTGCAATTTAAAACATCGTAACTCATTTTTCCCTACTTTTCAGTAGAGCGAATCAAAGATTTAAAAAATTCTTACTCTGTTCCTATAAGTCCTAGGGACCTCCAACTTTGTAAATACAAGTAAAAAGGTATAATCTACATTCCAGTATGACTAATACGTTGTTTACTTATGTATTTCATATATTTTTGTGACTTACAATGATATTTCACGAAAAACGGTTTTCCAAATTACAATAATAATTGTAACTCAGACATACAATGCAATTTAGTATGATTATAACTATATTCACCGAAAAAATAATTGTAAGTTAAAATATTATTTACAAATCATTCCGAGAAGCGGCTCAAGCAAGGGGGCTCCTTTTTGACGATCAAGAATGGGAAAGATGTTTGGATGAAGCAATTGGTTTCAAACTTCCTCGGCAATTACGACAGCTGTTTGCGTTAATTTGCGTATTTTGTGAAGTAACTGATCCTAATGCTCTTTGGGAAAAGTTTGCATCACATTTTATCGAAGACTTTACAAGATCACGCCCTGAAATATTATCCAAACAGTTGGCTTTACAAGCAATTGATGAAACATTAAAACTCCACGGAAAGAGATTAACAGATTTCGGACTTCCGGAGCCAGATATTGATGAAAATAATATTTTCTTATCTGATCCCGTTTATGACTGTGACCGTGAAAAAGCAAATGGCTATGAAAAATACCAAAAATTGAACACCGAACAAAAATATGTGGTCGATACAATATTAAACGCTGTGAATAATCCCACAGAGAAAAAGCTGTTTTACCTTGACGGCCCAGGAGGAACTGGTAAAACTTTTGTATTTACAACTATTTTACATATTTTAAGATCTTAAAACAAATTATGCCTGCCCATAGCGTTTTCTGGTATTGCAGCAACACTGTTAGATGGTGGTAGAACAGCTCACTCCCGATTTAAAATTCCAATTAATTCAGATATAGATTCTACGTCGCATATGTCGTTAGGGTCACCAGCAGCTAGCTTATTGAAGGAAACTCATTTAATCATTTGGGATGAAGCACCCATAACTAAATGTCATGACATTGTTGTAGTTGATCGACTCTTTCAAGATATAATGAAAAATAAATTACCTTTTGGAGGCAAAACTTTGTTATTCGCAGGAGACTTTCGTCAGATTTTACCAGTTGCAGTTAATGGGTCACGAAATGATATTATAAAAGCTTCATTAAGCACTTTTCAATGTGGCCAAACTTTACTCAACTCCAGTGGGCTCATAATATGAGAGCTCACGATGATTTAGAGTTTGCTCAATGGGTATTAAAGGTAGGCGATGGATCAGCTAATGAAGATAATAATGACAACATTGAACTGCCTCAGCGATGCATTGTAGATAATTCAATTGTAGACCATATTTTTGGTGTTTCCCTTAACACAAATGATTATAAAAGTTATTCAATGAAATCTATCCTTACTCCCAAAAACGATGATTGTTTTCAATTGAACGACCAAGTTGTCGTAATAATTCCCGGCCTGATTAAAATTTATGAAAGTTCTGACGCTGTTGTTGAGGACGATCATAATGATGTTTTAAACTATCCTGTAGAATTTCTAAATTCTATAACGCCTGCAGGATTACCACCACACATTCTAAAATTAAAAGTTGGTTGTATAGTAATGCTTTTGAGAAATTTGAACCCGGCTGTTGGGTTATGCAACGGAACCCGTCTTATTGTTAGAGCGTTAGCTTCACGTGTCATTGATGTCGAAATTATTTGTGGTAGCCATGTGGGAACCCGAGTTTTTATTCCTCGAATTCGGCTCCAGCCATCTAACAGTCAACTGCCTTTTAAATTTAGTCGGCTTCAGTTTCCCATTCGCATAGCATTCGCTATGACAATAAACAAAAGCCAAGGACAAACTTTCGACAAAATCGGTATATTTTTACCTAATACTGTGTTCACCCATGGAAGATTCGATGATGTAAAAATTCAAATTATCAATACCACTGAACAAGGCTTGAAAGGTGATAAATATTTATCGAAAAATGTTATATATGTTACGGCCAATACCCGAAGTGCGGCTGCACCTAGTTTTAGCCGGTTAGAACTAGGTGTAGCCACTTACTCTTGGTTAAACGGTTAAACCTAGTACGAGCCGATTGTTTTCGGGTAAAACTAGGTCTATCCTTCATCATGCCGGCTACAACTAGGTTCGGCCATTCCTTGTTGGATAAAACTAGGTCTATCCGATATCATTCCGGCTACAACTAGGTCCAGACAATCCCTGTTGGATAAAACTTAGATGCGTGTCCCGCCAAGCCTTCCGCCCCGCGTCACACTCATGACTCACCGCATCTGTAGCAGCGGCGCGGGGTGGAGGGCATAGCGAGGCACGCGCCTCTGTAGGATGTGAGCGCCAGGTGCTGCTGATCTACTGCAGGTCTATTAGCGAGTGTGACTCACAGCGTCTGCAGCAGCAGCGCGTGTCTTAGTTTTATCTAACAGGGATTGGCTGTACATAGTTGTAGCCGGCATGCTATCGGCAGAGCTTTTTTAGATATTAAAAAAACATCCAATAAAACGAAACGTAGAGTTTTTTTATTCTTATAAATCACATTGTAATAATTAACACAAATTATTAGGAGTACAATTTTTAATATAATAGGAACAATCAGGAACATTTTTTTAACAAAAGACAATAGTTGCATATTATAATTTAAAGAATGTTATTGTAATAATTATAAATCACACTTTTAAAAAGTAACATAAACTATCCAGGCGCCTGTTACTTGTTTCAACTTGTTTGCATCTAGTTTTATCCAACAGGGAATGGCTGGACCTAGTTGTAGCCGGCATGATGAAGGCTAGACCTAGTTTTACCCGAAGACAATCGGCTCGTACTAGGTTTAACCAAGAGTAAGTGGCTACACCTAGTTCTAGCCGGCTAAAACTAGGTGTAGCCGCACTTCGGGTATTAGCCGTAACATATATAAAGAAATTTTATCATAATCAATCTGTGATGTATAATAGAGAATATTTCTTTATAAGTACCTTTGCCAAATTCTCGGATAAGTACTCATTGTAAAATTACAATTTAAATACTTCCTAATATTATCATTAATTTAGCCGATTTGAATTAAGAAACACAATTCAATTTTTTATTTTTAATATTAGTAAGTACTTATCTACCTGACAAAATAGAGAAAAAGACTGAGTGCTTTAAACAAAGAGGTTTACAGAGAGTAAACCTTAAAAATATGTTTTGTTAATTTGTCTTAGTTTATTTTGAATGTTCATTTGAAATAAAAATAATTTGTGTCAAAACTTTTGCAATTTTTATTTACTATATTTATTAAACACAACGAACGAAGCTATACGAATCTATATTTAATATTCTTTGAGAACCGATGACTACAGAAATATCTACCTACATTTTGCACCTAGATGTGTATTATGAGTCAAATTTCACCCGAGCGAAGCCGGGGTTTCATCTAGTTTATTATAAAATGAAGCATAACATAAATGGCAAGATGTTTTCCATACGTAACAATAGCATAGCGTACAGCAACACCAAGGTAAAGATCAGACATACTGTAGTGTAATAAAAGTAAATTTTCGAACACTTATTTGAGATCTATTCCCATCCAATACCACGACACAATACCATTTGGTATTAGTTTATTTCTGAATTTATTTTCTATTCCCAACGAGTACCATATTTAAAAAAAAAAAAATCTATTACTAACGAATACCAAAACGTTAATATTTGTACACTCAGTTACACAAAGTTTTATTTTATTTTCTAACATTTACATACTATACTATCGTAATTGAATGATAAAAGTCTAAAACTTTCCAAACTAACAAATAAGTAGTTCAAATGAATCATTTCTCTTTACCTGCAAAAAAGGGTCGATTTTTGTCTATTGTTTTGAAATTCGAAGCAACCAATCAGAGTTTAGTGCAAAATAAGTCTTGTTCTCAGACAGACAACTCAGTTCAGTACATTTCCCTGCCTGCGACGGGTAGTGCATACGTCATTATACCTACATCAGTGAAAGTGATATATTTTTATAAAGTGAGTATTTTAGTGTAATTAAATTGCTATTTACTTATCTTGTGTGTTCCTATTTTTTAAATAGGTATTATCATAGTAGGTAGGTACCTAATTAAAAAGAAGCAAAGCTAGAGTTTAATGTGTGAGTAATACCTATTTATGTTTTATATTATGTATATTTGTTCATCACATATATATGTTTATCACAGAAATGGCTGATGAAGCTGATAAACCTTCAACATCTTCGGGAAACCCAGGAGGACTGACGTTTATAAAAAGAAATGGTGGTTTGGTTTTGCTGAGAGCTGGTTACCAGTACACTAAAAAACGGGAGAGTAAAAATCGATGGAGCCATTGGAGATGTGTGAAGGTTAACGAGTGCAGTGGATCTTTGCAAATTAAGGTATGTTTTAAGCATCTACATTGTTGTTTTAGTTTTTAGTCAGTCAATCAGTATTTGTATTGATTTGTTGCTGTCTCTGCAGGATGGCAATATTTCCAATGAGAAAAATCATAGCTGCGAGCCCGATGAAGTAAAGAACTTAATGGCGAAGGAACTGAATAATTTACGAGAAACGGTATTAAAGTCTGATTTCACCCCAATACCAAGGATTTATAACACATTTAAATCCCAATTCTCTGAAGCTGAACGGAATTTTGTGAAAAATATCCCATCATTTCAAAACACGAAAACAAAATTGTATAAAGCAAGAAACAAGGAAGCTGATGTGTCTAAAATAAAGTGCAAATCAGTAGATGAAGTAGAAATCCCTTTACAATTCCGAGATTTTGTACTGTATGATTATAAAGACGAATCCAATACCCGAATAATTATTTTGGCCCATCCAAATCAACTAGCGCAAATGGCAAAAATTAAAGTTTATGAATGTGATGGGACGTTTAAATGTTGCCCTGTGCCATTTGTCCAATTATATTCTATTCATGGAGATCTTGGAAGCGACGAAGAACACACTCGCATAGTTCCTTTAATTTATGTTTTACTGAATTCTAAAACAGAAGAAACATACAAAACTTTATTTGAAATTTTGAAACAAAATATTCCTGGATGGGAACCCTCTAAGTTTATGTCAGATTTTGAACAAGCAGCAATGAACGCCATTTCAGCTGTCTTTCCCTCAGTTGAGGTAAAAGGGTGTTACTTTCATTACTCAAAAAATGTATGGAAAAAAGCAAAAGATCTGAATCTGACTAAAGATGCTATCACCCGAAGACATGTAAGACTTTCATCTTTACTGCCTTTACTTCCGCGAGACTTAATATCACAAGGCTGGTGCTACATTATGGAAGACTAGCTTCTGCCAGCGGCTTCGCCCGCGTGAAGTTTGAAATTATCCCACGGGATCTTATTACCGGGATAAAAAGTATCCTATGTGTTAATCCAGGTAATAAACTATCTGTGTGCTAAATTTGATCCAAATCCGTTCAGTAGTTTTTGCGTGAAAGAGTAACAAACATACATCCTCACAAACTTTCGCATTTATAATATTAGTAGGATAGTCCTGAAAATGTCGCAATTGAAGCATTTAATAACTACATGGTGTCGCAATGGTTGGAAGACGAGAGTTTTGTAGACACTTGGTGTGTTTATGGTGAACGCCATGGAACCACGAATTCCGTAGAGTCTTGGCATATGAAATTAAACTCCACTGTGCCCAAAAATGCCAATTTATATCAGCTTTTAAAAGCTCTGAAAGAAGACGCAGATTTGCAATCAGTGGTTGTTAATCAACACATGACCAATGCACCTGACGCAAAGCGACGTGCAACGGAAACTATATCGAAAAATCGGTGGATCACATACGTTACTGACCAACTCCGTGAACAGAAAATTAGCGTTGGTCACTGTTTAGAAAAATTAAAGGTCTGACTTCTATTTGGCGAAATTTTAAAATGATGCTGATTACTACCAGAAATGCTTACTGAATTTTAGCAAATTTAAAAAAAAAAACTTTTAAATGTTACCAAATTATTTATATTATAAACAAATAACTACTAAGCTACATAATTATTTTAAAAGTTGATTGTCTGTGATATTTTATAACTATTGTTAGATTGTAAGTAAATTCAAAATTGTTGATGTTTTTTGCCAAAAACATTGTTACATTTAAAGTTGATTATCTGTGATATTTTATAATTTTGTTAGATTTGAAGTAAAATATTCATATTCGAGTTTTGAAATTTTTTACGTGATTTATTATTATGAAAATACGTAAATAGTTACATTAAAAGTTGATTATCTGTGATATTTTATAATTTTGTTAGATTTTAAGTAAATTATTCATATTCGATTTTTTGAAAGTTTTTTACGTGATTTATTATTATGAATATATGCAAATAGTTACATTAAAAGTTGATTATCTGTGATATTTTAAAACTATTGTTAGATTGTAAGTAAAATATTCATTTTTGAAGATTTTGCCAAAAACATTGTTTTATTAAAAGTTGATTATTTGTGATATTTTATAATTTTGTTAGATTATCAGTACTTTAACTATTCATATTCGATTTTTTGCCAAATTTTTACGTGATTCATTACTAAGATACGCAATTATATAATCACCATATAAAAAATTACAAATTAAAAAACAATATTTATATTCAAACCCTAATCTTGATTAAACATCACTTAAAATCACTCAAAGCTTTTTAATTTTACTGAACCTGACTGTACCTAATTTCTTCAAACTGGTTTTGGTATTGGTTTTAAAATGTGGTACTCGTTGGGAATAGAAAATAAATTCGGAAATAAACTAATACCAAATGGTATTAGCTCTTGGTATTGGATGGGAATAGATCTAATTTGAAATCAGAATATTATGTGCAACATCTGTACCTTCTGTGAAGTGTGGAGCTCGTTAACAGTGTAACCGTTCGTTTCAATTATATTGAAGTATTAAATGTACCCTCCTTTTTTTGCGTTAAGTAGAATTTTATTGTATTCCAGTATACCTACGATTGTTTATACATAGTTTGATGTACAGAATGCTTGCTTGACGGCTTCGTGATGAGGTGTTTTACACCCTTTATAATCATCATCATCAGCCTATAATGTTCCCACTGCTGGGACACGGGCCTCCTCTCAATGAGAGGGAATGGGCTATAATCTACCACGCGGGCCCAGTGCGGATTGGTAGATGTCACATGTCTTCGAATTTTTGGTTCTAGGACATGCCGGTTTCCTCACGATGTTTTCCTTCACCGTTTTGAGAGCAGCGGTGATGAAATAAATTACACAAAGTAATGCGCCTGTCTGGGTTCGAACCCACGACTTACTGTTCGTAAGTCGGGGCCGCCACCACTGTGCCACCGCTGCCACTCCCCTTTATAATGAGTGATCAAAATATCTTACCGAACCAAAATACGAGTACCCAAGATATAAATAAAGATAGTAACTAGCAATCTTAGAAAAGAAAACGCCTTGTTCGTCATATTAGTAGCTCATCATTGTCATCAAGCACTAGTTCTAGTAGTTCTGATAGTTCAACAAACCGTAAGCATTCTTGCCCTTTGCGTAAAAGAAACAAGCGCAGCCAAAGAGACCGTAAATTAGAAAAGTTATTCGAAGAAGTGGCCGATCTTAAGAAAAAAAATATGAATCGAATTTGATTCCGGATCATTATATGAACATGATCGCGAAGAATGTTTTCTGTAGATGAACTGGATTATTCTGAATTTCTTTGTCAATAGGGACGAAAACGAAAAATCCTGATATCTTATTTAGACAGTAAAAAAAGTATTCACTGTTTTATTATGATCCCGATTGGACAATTCCGAAGTTTTTTATTATTATTATTGGGTCAACCAGGCTCTAAAACTCAAAAACAGTTACACAAATTTATTGAATTCCCGAGTATACCCGGGTATATCAAGAAGTGTCCCGAAGAAATTTTACTATGGACGCTAAGGTAAGAAAAAGTGTTTCTTTTTTTAACTTTAATTCAACATTATTGATAGGTTGTAACGCGCACCGTCTCAAAAGCCATGTACTCTTTAGGGAATCATAGTGCCGTTAGGTTGGTTAGCGTGGGTGCCGCCAACCTAACACGTGCGTCCTGCCCCTAAAATACACCCTGTTGTGCCAGCAACAAACAACAACACATTTTGCGCGCGCACTTGATCGCGTCCCGCCAGAATTGTCTTTGCTATAATTGTGTAAAGGGTGTAAAACACCTCTTCACGAACCCGAAAGGCACTTGTTCTCCCCATCATTGCGATCATTGTTTTTTGTTCTACACCAAACCTGGGAGTCTTCTAGTTACGGAGATATGGGGGGTCAAAGTTACAACTTTTTGACAAGTTTTTTTTGCAAAATTTTTACTTTTAACACCTCCACGACCCCCGTATTATTCAATCCATCCATCACCACAATGTTTTAAGTGCGTTACATTGAGTTTTACCACAAAACAAGATTTATAACCTCAAAAAAAATGTTGTTTCCCAGCAATAATTTTTGCGTAAAGTAACTTAGTTTGATGTACAGAATGCTTGGTTAACGGCTTTGCGATGAGGTGTTTTACACCCTGTATAACTTCCTGTTTCTTTTGTTCACATATATGTATTTCCTTGTGCCACAACGATTTACATTAAAATAAGTTTTAACCAGTGTGCGAGTATATTTTATAGAACCCCTACAAGTGGCTGCCCAACGCAACGTGCCGCGAGTGGTATAAGTGCTCGTTTGAATTCAAAACGGCGCAAGTTTTTCATCAGGATAAGTGGCCGCCATGCAGCAATCCTAAACGAAAGCGTTCGAGCGCCTGTTGGAGAAAGTCATCAGTCGCCAACCGCCATCTCCAGTTCCTAACTCTGCGTCTCCATCACAGGCCGTCGGCAGCGGCACCTTCACGCACTGCACCGCCCGGTTCGGCGGTGACGCCGACGAGTCCGTGGATGCCTTCATAGACGCCATCCAGAGCTACAAGGACTGCGCTAACGTCTCTGAGGAAAACGCCCTCAGGGTCTCTCAATGGTGCTTACCAATAACGCCGCAATTTGGTACCAAGGTGTGAAAAAGGAAATTAAAACATGGGATGATGCCATTGAATCACTTATCAATACCTACGGTGACAAAAGACCTTCGCATATATATATTGAACTGTTTCAACAGAGGCAAGGCGATCAAAATACGGACGTGTTCGTCGCTAAATGGCGTGCGTTGCTGTCAAAAAATCCCGCAAACGAACTATCTGACAAAGCGCAAGTCGATATGGTGTACAGCCTACTTGACGCACAGATAAGAAAACACCTGAGGAGAGAGGACTTCACGAACATCTCGGGCATGCTTTGCCTCGCCCGTTTCATTGACATCGAAGTTTCCGATACGCATACTCAGACCCAGCCGCAGCCCGGCCCGCCATCCAGCGGCCGCTTCACAAAGTCGACGAGCAACGGCGGCGGCCCCGCCTATTTAAGGTTGCATATTTATGTATGCACTGGCCTGTGAGAATAATCATATTTAACACATGTCTGTCACTGATTTGAAATTAGTATAGTTACGGTTTTTGTTTATGTTCTGATACTTAGTAACCGGCCTTTGTAACTTGCGTGTAAAAAAAATATTGACCACGAATGAATATACTCTACCATCCTACTACTGCTCTTATCATTATTCCAATAGGTTATGGGCCCAGGTCTCGGAAGCACGCAAATTCGTCCGACTACCCAAACTGGAAATTCCTGGTGCGAAATTACTTTGAGAATAAAAACTGGTTGGGAGTAATTTCTACAGATGTAGTAAATGCTGACGTAGACCGGCAGGCACGAACGACAATATGCTTGTTGTTAGAACCAGAGTGCTTTACCCACGTTTACAATGCGAAGACTGCGAAAGAAGCCTGGAATAGCTTACGGAAAGCGTATGAAGACAAAAGTTGGGGAAGACGTATACATATTCAGCGAGAAAATTTTAACTGTAAGTTAGAGAATTTCGATTCTATGGAAAGCTACATATCCAAAACTACGATCCTGACACAACAATTGCCCGATATTGATGCTCAAATCTTTGATGATTGGATCATATCGATTTTGCTGGGTGGATTGACCGCTGAGTACAGCCCTCTCATTATAGCTGTAGATAATAGTGGACAAGAAATTACGTTGGAGCAAATTAAAATGAAATTGTTACAAGAAGGAAGTAGACAGAGTAAGTTGAACACAGAGTACGATAAAGTTTTAGGTACACGTAAAGTAGAGAACGATGCAAGATCTAACACTAAAACGAATGATCGTAAGCAGAAGTTCGTCTATAAGTGTTTTAAGTGCCACAAGCAAAGACACAAGGCGTCTAAATGCAAGGAGCGGATCAAAACCGCGAACATCTGCCTGAATACGAAGGGGGCGATAAACAAAGATAAGTGGTATTTAGACAGTGGGTGCTCAAATCATATGACCCATGATAAAAACAAAGTACAGACGCATTGAAAAGTCCGGAATTTTATTTTAAATATAATTCATTGAAAAACTGACTAAGTTTCATCACTAATACGTTTATAACAGTATTATATGAAACTACTTACGTTTGTGGCACATTTATGTAACTCAAACAAGTTATATTCACCACCTGCCAGCTGATCAACTGCACCACACAACACAACTATAGTAAGCTTCACAACACAATATGTCGCAAATTGCTGAAGTTCTGGCTGCTCAGAAAACACTGGAGGAAGATGGGCGAACTGGAGGCACTGATAGAGTGCGCTGGGCCTGCCAAGGACACCGTAGCGAAGATAGCAGAAGAGTTTCGTAGTTTTCGGGAGCTTGTGTTCACCATGCTTGGTATGCTGCGAAGCCAAATCCAGGAGTGTGCCAAGCAGATTGATGGATTGGAAACCAGGCACCGTCGGAAAGCCTTGGTTTTCCAAGGCATACCTGAAGCGGACGATGAAAACTGCACGGCTGTCATCATGGATGTTTAAAATGCCAAGTTGTCACTCAAGAGCATTTCTCCAACTTCACTTAAAGCCTGTCACAGACTGGGGGCCCTCAGCAAGGAACATCACAGGCTCCTTGTAAGGTTTGCCAGTGTAGAGCTGAAGTCACTGGTTTGGAAGGCTAAGACAGGCTTGAAAGGCTCCAAAATATCGGTGAAAGAATTCCTGACTAGGACCAGACAATCTGTCTTTGGAAAAGCACGGGAGCACTTCAGCGTGCGGTCGTGTTGGACCCAAGACGGGGTTATTTTCATTAAAGCTCCTGACGGACGTCGGCACAGGATTACTACATTTGATGAGCTGAAGCCCTTGGTAGCCAAGTACCCCAAGGCAACGGACGCGGCTCCTTCTACGAGTGGATGAGGTGGCGACGCTCCCGGGAACCTGAGGAACATAAAACGTAATTATTAGGTTAGAATTCTTGATGTTTGGTTCTTCTTTCGTATTGGTAGTTTGTAAATCCAAATATTTACTTACTTTTTTGTAATTGTCCAGTTTTATAGTTATCATTCATATGTTTATTAATCCAACTGCTTATTTCTTCTTTTAATTTTCATTACTTCTTGATGCAATGATAATTAAGTACCCTCAACTGTGTTTATTATTTAATATAAAATAGTGTGAGTTGTTGATATTTTAGTGATTGTCATCTTCGGTTTATCAAGTTGACGTTTAGAAAGTGACACTGACGTTACAAGTATACGTTTTGAAACTTTATGTCTGGTAACCTCACAGCTTATAAAACTCTTCTTGGGCTCGACTTCCTCAATGCTACAGGTATGGCTATTGATTTTTCTATTTCTTCCTGGCACTTTTCTGGGTGTACGCAGACTTACCCGCTGGAGTACGAGGGTGAACCATTGTCACAGCCCAACTCAATCTCTGTGTCTTCTACGAGTATGTCGTTAAGAGCTGACGAAGGTTTGTTGCTTACCGGTGATAAACGCCAACAGCTCACTGATTTACTTCAACGTCATGAAGATGCCTTCCGTCTAGAAGAAGAGGCTAGTCCCTACGCCGGGCATCATATTGATCCGGAAGGCCCGCGAAGAGGGCCGCAATGGAGGCCGAGATCAACAAAATACTGAAGGATGGCGTTATTCAGGAATGTGAGTCGGCATGGGCCGCACCAGATCTACTCATACCTAAGAAGAATGGTTCAACTAGGTTCTGCGTTGACTATCTTCGACTTAATGCCGTCACTAAAAGCGACACTTACCCTTTGCCGGTCATCGAGAGACGCCAAGACTTTCGAAAAGAGTGCTGACGCTTCCCGACGCTAATCTCCAGTTTTTCAGGTAGGTGACCAAGTTCTGTTAACCACTCATTCTGTTGCCCGGGCCACACCAACGAGAAATGCCATTGCTTATAATGCACGTTCACCGTAGGTGTAGCCACGAGTCAACGCGATAATTTGACAACGGCATTCACATTGCCGTTTGGCGTTAGGCGATAGCTCAAGTGGCGGTACATCAAAGAAATCAACGCGAGAATAAACGCGATAAAGCGGCCACACTACGTCAGTGTCAGTGTGCATCGTGAGCGCGACGGGATCGCACGCGTTTGTGTTTGAAAACTCGTACCTACCTACTGTGACTATGGAGTGGAGCAATGAAAAAGTTATTACGTTTCTCGAGATCCTACAAACAGAACCATGTTTGTGGGATCCGAGATTAAAAACTTTCAAAAATCGTGGAACGCAAAATGATGCTTGGCGCCGCATAATGGAATAATTACCGTTTCAAACCTCCATAGAAGAAATTAAAGAAGAAGGAAAGCCTAATAATGGGCTATTATTATGAAAAAGTCTTTGAAGTCCGGAGCTGGAAAAGATGACGTGTACAAAACAAATTGGTTTGCATTCGAAACGATGGACAATTTCCTACGAGGAGTATACAATAGTAGCTGCACATTAAATACAGAGGTGGTAAGTACCTACCTACGTAATAATTTTAGTCAGTCAGTCAATATAAGTAGTCAGTAGCAAGTGGGTTTTACGGTTTTAGGATTCTGTCGATATTTTTTTGTTTCATCTTACATTTTCGCCTCAGGCGTAGGTACAGTTAAAATCACTAAGATGGCGCGCCTGAAGTTAGCCGCTAGCAACTTGAGCGCTTGTTTACTCGTATAAAAAACAATGTTAAAAAAAAAATACATGTCATGTAAAAATATAAATGTTTAAAAGACATGTCAACATTTGGTTAACTACCTAAACTGATGGAGTACCTGTAGTAAGTTACTCTAGTAGTAAGTCACTATGACACATAGAAAGTTATAACATTACTGTTATGAATATAAGAAAATGAAAAAACAACAAAAAATAAAACCGACTTCAAAAAAAACAAAAAAGTGAAAAATAACTTTAGCTTCTGAAGTGGGTGACAAAAAAACTAAAGCAATCAAACAAAGATCTATGAAGCCTGCACTTTCGTAAAAACCAATATGCATTTATATAGGCCTGTCGAAAGTCAACGACGCTCAAATAAGTTGCACTTGCTATATACAAAAACCAATTTTTACCATAAAAGTATAAATGCAATGGCTCCAAAACTGTACAATAAATTACCAGATAAAGTTATTTTAGCCAAAAACTTAAATAATTTCAAACGTCAGCTTTTTAAATTATTGAGTGACAAGGCGTATTACTCTGTCGATGAATTCCTTAGTGACAAATCTTTGTAATATATTTATTAATTTTCCTGTCAATTTATTTTTATTTTTTGTTTTTGCTGACATTATGTTTTTTTTGATTTGGTATCGTTATAATTATTTGAAAATTTTAAATTCTGCTGACATTTTGTACTATATAGTTATATAACGATTTAATTTTATTTCATGTAATTTTATTGATTGACTCTAATTGTTTTGATTTAATTTGTATTTATTGATTTTTATTGTTTTGATTTTATTTATATTTATTCATTTTAATTTTTTTGATTTAATTTACATTTAATTGCTTTGATTTAATCTAATTTCATGAAACATTTTGTATGCCTACCGGCGGAACATAGTTAGTTTCTGAATTTTATGTATTTTTAACACCTACTTTTACCTATGTTCACAAAATAAATAAATTAGATTAGAGAAAAAATGTTGACATGTCTTTTATCTAAAAATTGTCTTAAAAATTTTACAATTAGGTATTTACCTAAATCGATGTTAGGTAATTAACTAAATATACTCTTTGTAAATCTTTTATACGATTTTTTTTATAGAAAAGTCATGCCAAGATTGTTTACGTTTAGTTCTATAACTAAACGGATGCAGTATAGAATATATTTTTTTGCAATTAAAGATGCCAAATATTTGATTTTAAGAAATAACCAATCGAATAGGTGTATTTTTTTTAAAATTTTACTACTTAATCACATAAGTAATAAGTTAATACGTAGCATTTTATCCTGTCAATGGAATGTACGAGATCCGCGAGAAAAGTGACGGATACGGACATGGACCTAAAAAAAAGGCGGACGCCGTCTTCTTTAACAATAACTGAAGCACCCATAGTAAGTCAGTGCACTAATGCTGACAGGTGCGCACGCACACATTCACACCATAGTAAGTCTGCCGTCGGCCATTACGTTTTGAACGATGCTACGTGTGCCCGCTTGTTATTTTGCGTAATAAATCGTAATAAACAATATCTGTCACAACAACTTGGTTTTATTACAAGTTTTTGTGACAGATATTGTTTATAATCTTATTGAAATATTGTTTAAAAATGGGTAATTTTTCATCATCTGGCATCCCTTTACACACGCACACATAGTTACGCAGCCGCTATTGTGATGCTTCAATTTTTTCTTAATGAAGTTACGTCCGCCTTTTTTTTTAGGTCCATGGATACGGACCTTATTTTTGCCGCGGATGTCCGCGAATACGGATCTCTGGAACATCACTAATAAAAACCACCTAGACCACACTAATTACGCCCTGATGTTTGCAAGGCGACCTCCGTCGCCGACAATATATATATTTTCCGGATTCCCTACTACAAAGATCCATACTAGAGAAACTATTGCTGTCACATTGCTGTCTGTCCGTCTGCGTGTCAATGTGTCTGTTCGTCCTTCGGTCTATCCATTGTCCTGTGTGTATACGAGTATGTGTCTTTCCGTCTGTAAAACTTATTTCAATATACTTGTAATATTCTTTTAATTTTCACACATCCCTGTCTCCACACCATCAAGCATTCAGTCCATCGCCAAATCCTCCGATATACCAGTCGCCTCCACCTCACGATACAAATAGTCTACCTATAGACCAATTCTCAGTTCAAACTCCCCAAGAAAATTACCATTTCCTAGAATTACCACCGCCAACCCGTGCTTCACAAATATTAATCAGAGTCCGGTCAAATAAAGATAGTTCAAGTTTAAAAAACTGGTTCCCTATCCATTAGCATAAAAATTTAAGACCTAATATAACTTAGCATAATGTTGTTTGGCATAATTATATTTTCGCATAATATAATTACGCATAACAGCTCATGCATAATTTTTTTAAGCATTATGTCTGTAACCATAATAATGATTAGGCATAATATTTTAAAGCATAAACTTACTAAGCATAAAGTTCTAAAGCATAACTTTTTTAAGCATAAAGTTCTAAAGCATAACTTTTTTAAGCATAATATCCTAAAGCATCTTTTTTAAGCATAATATCCTAAAGCATAAAAGTTAAGCATAAATAAAATAACATACCATGAAACAATTATTAACACCTAGAATATTAGACACTATACACGTTTATACAATATTGCTCTAATGAAATTTGTAGGCGCTTGATATTGTAGGTAGAATAGAACAGCACGCAAGCAAGCATGCCGCATGCAAGATGCAACATGCAAGCAAGCATGCAACATGCAAGCAAGCATGCAACATGCAAGCAAGCATGCAGCATGCAAGCAAGCATGCAAGCAAGCAGCATGCAGCAGGCAGAGTTTCTGTGACGGCTCCGGCGCTGCGGCCCTCCGGCGGCCCCACGCGCCTACGCGATTTTAAATAACACTCTAGGGGTAGGACAAACAAGACTACGTGAAGTTGGTTTTGCAGCAATTCGGTTCTGTCACTAACTTTTGTTGCACAGCATATTAATTTTTTAACCAACAATATTATTTGATTATTACAGGAACTATAGCTAATTGGTTTGCTCAGAATTATGTATGGGGCACTACAAGTTCACCACCACCATTTCCACCCAAAGTCTGGAGTACGTTTTTACTAGTAAAGGAAAATATACCCAGGACACAAAATTATGCAGAAGCATGGCACAATAGATTTGCTCATTTTGTGGGAAAACACCATCCTGAATTTTATTTTTCGGCAAAAAAGATAGTTCAAGAAATAAGACATCAAACCATTGAAATAGATAAACTGGATGTTGTAACATCACTTATACCAAAAAAAAAAGAAAAAATACACGGAACAACCAAAAAAATTGAAAAAACCATAAGTAAAAAAGATGAGTATCCTTCTAAACTAGAATATTTACAAGCAATTGCTAAAAATATACACCTAAAATAAATAATTAAGGACTACTATTTCAATCAGTTAACTTCTATCTGAGGAATAACCGCCATATTTATTTCTCATAATAGAAGACTGTTTATTTCACATAGCAGTGAATTAGTTAACTGATTGAAGTTAACTAATTTCACTGCTGTGTGAAATAAACGTTTCTCGCGATTGAAAATGTCATGTATATTTATAATAAATCATTTGCATGAACATTGTTTTTGTTATTTATATTAATTGTATGCCTAAATATTATTATGCTAATAGTCATTAGGCCTACTAACGTTATGCTAAAAGTCTTTAGGCCTACTAACGTTATGCTAATAGTCATTAGGTCTACTAACGTTATGCGAATCAAATTTATGCCTAAAACATAAAATGTATGCCAACATAAAATGTATGCCTAAAAAAATTATGCTAAAGTATTATTATGCCAAAAGAAATTGTGCCAAAATCGTTATGCGGAAGTATATTAGGAAAACACATTATGCGAAAAGAAGGGATCCCTAAAAAACTATGTAAAAGCCATGTTAATTACTTCAATAAACAAGTAAATGAAAGACATTTATACAGAGTATGTTGTTTTATTTTCCAAAGTCACAACAAATCTAACAATCACCAATCACATCAAAATAATCATTTATTTTTATTTTTTATTTTAGAGAACACAAAGGGGTACTTCCTTTTGCTCCCCCTGGTTCTTCACGTAGGGGGAGCACAAGGAGTTACCCATTTTATGTTGTCGACACCTTATAAATTATCCATGGTCTTGAAATGTTCTGCGAATTTATTCCTAACCTGCATTGCTGTTAAAGCTGAACGTCGTGCAATTCTCCTTATTGACTCGAAAGCGCCTTCGCCTTGGCCAATGTCTGTTCTCCAGGTTCCAGGATTTATTATTTGTCCGTTGATTGTTTATAATTGTGTCTGTGTAGCCTGATGGGGTGTAAATTGATCGCGAGTTAGAAATTTTTCTTAAAAAGTTATGTAATAAAGCACATGCCATTACGACTCTTGAAGCTTCGTTTGGTTGTAGAGCTATAGGTTTTCTGAGTACTCGAAACCGTGCAGACATAATACCAACATGCGTTTTCCACAACATTACGAAAGACAGTTTACGATTGAAGTTTCGTTGCATACTTCCTTGGGGGTGGTCTCCGGGAAAAGGTTTCATTATGTTGGGGTGCAATGGAAATGCATTGTCAACAACAAAAACGTAAGGCATATTTACATCGCCATCAGAAAGTGGTTCAGGTTGTGGCAAATGTAAGGAATTTGTTTGAAGTTTTTCGAATTAAACACATCTCTAAATACATCACCGTCACTGATTTTACCCTTGTTGCCTACATCGCAAAACATAAAACAAAAATTACGATCCACTAGGGCCATCAAAACAATACCAGGCCTCCGTCACTCTACTTGCGCGCTATAAGTACCTACCGCCCAGCCGAGCGGTCTCGCTCCGCCGGCGGAGCAAATTCAGTGCGGTTTTCGCAAGCGAAGCGCGCGCACGCCGTTCAATTTTAATACCTAGTGCTGTTCGTTCGTACGCGTATTACGATGCCGTATAGTGCCTTATGTGCTGTAGATGGGTGTAAATCAAGCAAAAGAAGGGATAAACACCTATCATTTTTCCATTAAAAAAAAACACCTCCACGCTATTTATTTTAACAATTCTTTTTCATACATATTTCGTTGTTATACTTATTTTTAAAACAATTACAAATTCTGATACATTATAGAACATGTTTTATTTTATATTGTACGTCTATACTAAAAATCCCGTCATCTTCGTCGACAGAGGCAGCCCTAGCAATTCACAATATCCACGCGGCTGCGCGATCTACAAAGCAAAACCCACTTTACGATTGTAAGGTTAGGTACATTTTCGTTCGCAGCGTCTATCGAGTTGAAAGTGTAGGCTATTATAGCGGTAGGTATTGAAAATTTTGTATGGAGTGAGTTATCTGGCTAATCTGTGACAATACTAAACGTATGCTTGTAATTAAATTGACCCACTGTGAATCGGTGACATTGTAATTTAGGCTATTACTATCTTTTTCTCACTAATAAAACGATAAAGAGACGGACGTAATTTAGAGCTGTCAAATTTAATTCGAACTAATATTTCCGTACAAATGAAGGGTGCACGTAAAAACATGTCGACTAAAACACGGTGAAGCGCAAGGCATAAACTAGTTTGACATCTCTAACTTAGTGCATAGCTATAGCCGTCCTTTTCTCGCACTGCATTTTAGTAAAAGATAGCAATAGTCTTAAATAAGTTTAGTTTGTGCACAACAGAATCGACACCATTATGACAACATGTTTACCATCGATTGCTCCCATGCAATGAGGAAATGTATCTTTAAAATCAGATTCCTTTTGTAGCCATTCGTTTTCATTTCCCGGTAACTTGATCATGCCCTTCAATACAGATATGAGAGCAGCACAACATTCCCTTACAATATTGGAAATCACTTGGTGAGACATCTTGAACAAATAATGTAAACTTCTGTAGCTATCTCCTGTAGCTAAATATCGTAAAGTAACTGCTAGTCGAACTTTGGCAGGTATAGATAGACGAAATTTAGTTTTTTGTTTTTCTATCAAAGGCCCAACTCTGCTTTAAATTAATTCGAAATCAGTTGCTGACATTCGAACGAATCCCTCGAACTGGTTGCTTGGTTCAGCTAGTAGGTTGGAGAATATTTCTTCCATAGTGTTCCTGCAAGATATAAAAAGGTAAATAAATATTTGCATTACTTCAAAAGTATACTTTAAACAGTATAAAATAGAAAGTTTAACATGGTACAGTTGAAGTCGAGTAAGATGGCGCGCCTGAAGTTAGCCGCTAGCAATTTTAGCGCTTGTTTACTTACCTACTCGTAAAAAAATAACTGTTTAAAAAAATGCCATTTGATATTAATATTGCTGTTATAAACAGTTATTGGCATTTATTTTGATAAAACATTAGCGCTGTGTAAACAAGCGCTAAAGTTGCTAGCGGCTAACTTCAGGCGCGCCATCTTACGTGACTTGAACTATAATAGGTACCGATTATTATTATTATTCTTTTATTTGACAACAAACTCTACGTTAATAAACACAGAAAGACTTACAGTGTACGATTCCTGTGCATTTGTATCATCCACCATCTTCTTTTTCTTTGCTTCCTTTTTTTCTTCATTCGGTAATAATTCAGTAAATTTATGAAGAAGTCAAAGTACATCACGATTATTGTGGCGGAAGAACGTAATGCCTTGCCGTGGGCCTGATATTGCAGATGATGTGCTAATTTCGCAGGGGATTTCAGACATGAATGTCTGGTACTGTTTTTTTGAGTATTTGGGGCTAGACTTTTGGGAATTATTAGCAGAACAGAGCAACCTGTACTCAGCTCAGAAAAGAGATCTAAAGTCAATAGATACAAATGCTATTGAAATGATCCATTTTGCCGGCGTGCAACTGATGCTCCCTCAAATATCCCCAAGGAAAGCTCTACTGGTGTTAAGATCTTTGTGTACCTATAATTAGGGACACAATCAGTCGTGATCGTTTTTTTTTGAGCTTAGGACCTATTTGCACTTAGTGGACGTCAACCAGCCAAATCCTAATGACAAGCAGTGGAAAACAGACCTTTGATAGACCCCATTCTAAAAAAATGTCATAGTTTGCCACGCTCGAAACATATGTCAATTGACGAGAAAGTGATACCATTTTCCGGGCGATGTGAATTCCGCCAATACGTGCCAGCTAAGCCAAATCGACTTGGCCTGAAGAACTTCGTGCTGGCTGCCCGAGATGGGTTGGTATTGGATTTTGAAATTTATGTAGGCAAGGATACATTACCTGCAGATACCATGAAAAATCTAGGACTAGGAGCGGGTATCGTGGAAAAACTTTGTCGCACAATTACTGGTAGCTGTGTTTTGTACACAGATAGATTTTTTACTAGTCTGAAGCTGGCAGAACATTTACTGGAAAAAAATGATGCATTTTTCTAACTGGAACTGCAATGTCAAATAGGATTGGGCTAGTAGCAAAGAAACTGAAGAATAACAAGGCATTAGGAAGAGGAGAGTGGGACGAAAGAGTAAGAAGTGATGAGAATGTGTGTGTCGTAAAATGGATGGATACAAAGGCCGTGACAATGTTGTCTACATGTTCAGGGAGCGCTTCTGCAGATACCTGCAAACGGTGGTGTAAAAAAGAAAAGTGGAAAATAGACGTAGGCCGGCCAGCAGCAATCAGAAATTACAACACCTGTATGGATGGAATAGACTTGTGCGACAGACTAATCGCTTACTACCGGAGTGCAATGCGAACAAGAAAGTGGACTACAAGAACTCTTGGCCATTTTATTGACTTGGTTGTCGTCAATTGCTGGATAATGTACACCCGCTGTTGCGCCGAAGAAAATGTCCAACGCAAGGACAAGTTAGGCTTACTACAATACCCCAATTAACATTTATGAAGATGAGTGAGGGTAGTTGAATAAACGCCTTCACTTTGCTGTCGCGGTACCTCCAATACTTCAGTCTCCCCGCGACCACGGCTGGTGCAATCCGGTCGAAACGTCGGGATTAAATTAAAGGTAAATTCGCGATAAATATCCGCCTTCTTAAGTTTTATAATGTGTTACTACAATACCGACTGAATCTAGCCGAAGCGATGATGAAGTTTAGCGGCGGAAGGGTTGAACCCAACTTCTTGGCTCTTGGTTCCAGATCTCGTCCCAGCGCCAGCCCTTCGATAAGATCCAGCTCGACTTCTACAAGCGATGTATGTGAACCGCCCACAAAAAAACACCGGCAAGTTGTACCCCAACCACAACCTGAAATTAGGCTTGACAATGTGGGTCATCTGCCGCGATTTGTGGACAGCAAGTTCGCTTCAAAATGTCGACATCCAACGTGCTCCTCACGCTGCCGCACCATGTGTGTCAAATGCAATGTGTGTCTATGTAGTGCTCAAAAATAATTGTTTTGAAAGCTACCACAATTACAAGAGCTTTGGCCCACGCTGAAACCTAAAGGTGGGTACAGATTGGTGCAATACAACATGTAATGCAACATGCAATGCAAGAATTTGAGGTCCACATTGCTGCAATGTATCATGTAATGTAACAGGATTCCCATAGTGTGGACGCCTCGCGCGCACGAACTGCGCCTGGGTCGCGCACGCTCCGAGCGTTACAACTCATGCGCGGCTCGATCCGAGATTTGTCGGTTTTTAGTACGAACACAAAGGGGCGCGCAGTGTACGCAGGACTCAGCCGTGGACGGTCGTTCGTTTCGTTCGCATGCGCAACGATCATGGCGGTGAAAGAGGGTGCGTGGAGTGATGACGAGTCACTTTTATTGATAGAGGAATAGAACAAGGGAAGTTTTATGGAACCCTCAAAATGAAAACTTTTATAAACAAAATTTAAAGAAAGATGCGTGGGACGAAATCGGAAATGTATTGAAAATAACAGCAGAAAAGTGCATTAACAAAATGGCAAGTCTTCTCTCTTCTTACCGCCGTGAAAAAGCAAAGGAAAAAGAATCCAAGGGGACTGGAAAAGGTAAGAATAACGCATTTTATTTGTTTTTATATAGGTATTTATTACAATTTAAGTCATCAAAAAATTAAGGTACCTACTTAGATAATTAAATCAAATTAGAAAAAAAGTACAATGGAGTTTATAAATCTAAAAATATTTTTTTTGCATAAACTATTTATACCTAGCGAATAAAAACATATATATATGTCACCGTAAAATTGTCAAATACGTTATATTGTAATATCTCTAGCGATATTGTAAAGTCTCGAATTATTGTCAAATGAACATACTGCTTACAACAAAACGCATAATTTTTCGTGAAATGCATGCGATGGTAGTCTTAAACGCGGTGTGGAGGGAAGGAGGGGTCCCCCTTGCCCAGTGGCACAACTCTCATGAAAAGATAATGCACCATTCCTGAGAAATACCGATTAATATAACATAACCTTAAAACACTTTATATTCTCCCTAAAAAGCGTAGTCGACGGAGCCCCGCTTCGCGGGGCCCCTATTTCCGAGTGCAGGGTTTAAAGGAACCTAACTAACCCAACGGGGGGGTGCCCCAAGTCTCGATTATGGAGGCAGAGATACTTCCGTATGTTCATTTGACAATAATTCGAGACATGACAATATCGCGAGAAAAAACACGTTATATTGTAATATAACGTGTTTGACAATTTTACGGTGACATATATTCAATTTATACAGGATGTTTTAAGTCGATTAAATAATAAATAGTTGATAGTTAAACGTGGCTGCCAAGGGATTTATTTTTAATTTGTTTGTTTAAATTCAATATTGACGACGTTTTGTAGGAGCTAGAATAGTATTGTTATTATGCATTAAATAACATAGTTTATTATTAAAAGAATTATGTGCAGTAACTAACTATAGGTCAATAATTAAAGTAAAGCTAGTAAATAAATAAAAGTGTATTAATGTATGTGTGTTTTATAGCAGGTACTTCGGACACATACACAAGTCGATGGTTTGCCTACAATGCTTTAAAGTTCCTAGACGATAGAAACACACCAAGAAAGAGAAAAAATACGGTAAGATTTAAAGTACGAGCGTCTGTCTTGCCAAGAAACCTTTCCTTCATTCATAAAATAATCAGCTAATTCGTCTCTGATAGCATTAAGATGCGCAGGCGATCGTCTAGGGATATTTCTTACAGGCAGTATTGATGTGATGTTATTGTTACATCGGACCTACTAGAACATTCGAGAAAGCCAGTGATTACAGTGTGTGTACGTTAGAAGTTCGAGAGCATTCTATTATTATTAGTTTTAAAGTTAGGTAGGTACAAACTCGCGACCTATTTATACAAAGACATTAGAATTTCGACCGTACGCCTAGGGCATAAGGTTCATATTTTCTTGTTTTGTACAAGTAGGTTATACCTACTTGTTACCTACTTGTGGTTTGTTTTTTATTACCTAGTACCTATCTACCTGCTATTTTTTGTTAGTGTTTTTTTTTATGACCCTCTCGAATGTTCGTGGTTATTCTGGTGTGTCCGTTGGCGAGTATAAATAGAGCGCTCAGGGCCGCGACCGGCAGTCTTGTTTTAGCTACACAGCGAAGCGAATCGACGTGAACTTGAAGTGCGATATCTAAGCAAATAGTGATCAGTAGTGTATTTGTAATTAAGTTTAAGTTGTTTTGTGATTAATAAAGTTATTGTGTGTGTGACTGTTCCTAAATTACCCTAGGCTGATAAAATTTTCGTTTTTCCTAATTCGTGCTATTTATTAGTATTTATAGTCAGCTTCTCCCTAAGGAGAAGGGATCGCGCCCCGCCCCGCGCGATCCGGTAGGACTCGTCTCCAGGCTGGTCACCTTCCCCTGACTATGATAAATGAATTCCTTAACATATAGCAGTCCAATGCCTCGAATCAATATTAGATCAAGGACAGGATTGAAAGATATAGTAAATCAGACTATGGAATTCATAGTTATTGAAGTGTATTGAATGTGGTTTCGAAAGTGTAAAACATAACTAAGAGATGCTAAGTATATTCTTATGGCAACCAATAGTCTTTGTTAGTAACCCTTACGCTAGCGTAATAGGTAATTGGTCAGTCGTGACTCACACGATACTTCACATCTTCACATATTGTACTCAGAGTAACACTTCCATAAGTGACGCAGGCGGCTTCTCAGCGGCAATCGTCGGCATCATGCTCCTAGTGAGCATTGTCCCTAGCAGTTCTTTCGAACTGGTGAACGTGACAAGGCGGCTTTTCAGCGGCAGAACGTCAATCATCATGCTAACCAGTAGTCATGGTCCCTAACAGTCCGAAGACTGGTTATAATATAGATGTGGTATCAAACCATTCCAATCCCACCCCATGGATCATGTGCTCGTTTTGTACAGCTAGTGCATCTGCAAGACACGTGCTTGTGTCAGGCTGACCGAATCATTTGTCAGAGATAAGAACTATTATTCTCGAATCACTATATGGTTGTCCATAATAGAATTGAGGATCAAACTCAAAACGCAAGTTGGCTGAATTGATGGTTAGAGCTATTGAATACATAATTCAAGAATTACCAGATGATAGAGTTGATAAATCAAAACTCAAGAACCATTTTGCAATAGAGTTGGAGATCTACTCTATTGAAATTCTATAGACAGCCCCCAAATCGCCCATACCCTCACCACTTCCTAGTGCCTTGGAGATGAGGAGAAGAAGTGGTGGAACAAACTCCTCAACAACACAATGTCTGTCTGTTTAGTTTTAAGAACTTTAATAACACCATCAGCCTAGGATAATTATTGTAATAGGACTCACCCAGTCGCTCACCAACAAACACACACACATACTAGATTAGTCTCAACTAACTAGGCTCTCAACCCGCATGTATTTAACTTATTCAATCACCCGACAACTCACTGGCACTCAACTCGACCTAGCCTCTTGGTACTAACCAAGTCCTAACTTAGCTCAAATCGCTTATCGTCTCCACCCTCTAGCGGTCCCAAACCGACTGTCGACAGCCTACCTCCTCATGGCCCTCGTCCCCCGCCTTTTTAGCAAAATCCCACGGCTCGTCCTTTTTTTGTGAATCTTTCAATTGTTTGAAGTGATGGTCCGGGTTTTACCCAATGACCAGAGTTTATTACAAACACGTGTGCTTATCTATTATGAGTCGCTCGTAGAAATAGGATATTTTTAAGTTTCTAAAGAATCATTTGAGAAGCTTGTCAGCCATACCCATTAAAATAAGGGATTTATGAGCTTGAAAGTTTTTACGTTTTGTCCTTCAATGCCAAATGTAGAAAGTTAATAGCTTTGTAAGTGTTTGGCTCCGTGTGTTGATTTTAAAATAAATATTATGAAAGTATTTGCTTAATAAATGCATCGGCCAGTCACATTTGGTTTAATCGGTAGTAATTAATTTATCTCATACCCAGCTCGTAACAAATTGGTGTCAGAAGTGAGAGATAAATTATGCCAATTCTACCAAAGGAAGACACGGAGGGTATCCGTACCAGAAGCCAGCGACAGCAGGATATGGACCAAAGGCGGTTTGGAGATTCTCCGACACAGACACCGGGTGGTGTCCAGCCTACGTCAGAGCCAGTCGCTGGCCCATCTGGAGTTTCTTCAGCATTAAGAAGACTGAAGGCGGGACTGTAGCTACAGTGGTTGCTGCACCTACTTTGCGTGGTAAAAGTTCCGCCATTCGACGGAACATCGTCGTGGTCGGCCTATAAAATCCAGTTTGAGGCCGTCATGAAGGCGAATGGATGGACCAAATCACAAGCCATGACCGCGCTCACCTTGGGCCTCCGAGACCAGGCTTTAACTATTCTCGAGGCACTCGGCAAGGATGTAACCTACGAGCAGCTGCTGGAGGCGTTGGAGTCCAGATACGGCGACGCGCACCTGGAGCACGTATTCCGTGCTAAGTTGAAGGACCGTGTTCAACGTAGTGCCGAGAACCTACAGCAGTGGGCCCTGGAAGTTGAAAAACTCGTTCGGAAAGCCTACCAGTCTGCCCCTGCACTGATTGATGGAAATCTGGTACAAGCCTTCGTTGATGGAATACGTGACTTAGAAGTTAGAGCTGCCGTGAGACTGGGGCATCATGAGACGTTGAAGGACGCCTTGGCCCATGCCTTAGAAGTAGAGGCAGTGAGGCAAGACCACAGAACGCACCGTGTCAGGGAGGTTGTTGCATCACCTGTACGCGACCGCCCACAGGGGTATAGTCCTAGGTGCTACACATGTGGAGAAAGGGGTCATCTTCGGTCCAGCTGTCCTAAGCGCAGCACCCCGAGAGAAGATCAGCAGGGAAGAGTGGCTGAAGTGACTGCCCAGCTACAGCAGGGAAACGAGTAAATGCCAGGACTGAGGGGCGGGTGCTGGCTGGTATTGAAAGAGCCCCGAGAATCTTGATCTCGCAAGCACATGACGGGAACAGCCTGACCATCAAAGGCGAAGTCAATGGAACACCATGCAAACTGACGTTGGATACTGGAGCATCTCACACGGTCGTCAATTCCAAACTAGCAAGTCGGTTTCTTGGGGACTACTTCAATAAGCACGACCGTATACAGTTACTAACAGCTACCGGTCAGCACATAAACGTCCGAGGCAAGAAAGAGGTGGAGTTAAAATTGGGTGACAGATTTTACAAGCAGAATGTCATCGTGGCTGACATAGTGGACGATTGCATCTTGGGCTTGGACTTCATGCGGAAATATCGTTGTGAGATCGACGTTGATCAAGGAGTACTGAAATGTGGTTCAGAGGAAGTCTTCATGGAAGGTGCACCGTCAGGGAAAGTGTACTGCTTGAAGAAGATTGTTCTTCCTCGCAGATCAGAAACGGTTGTGCCAATTTGTTTGCCACGGAATTCTGGAAACAAAGGTCGAAGTGTTCTAATAGAAAGGGTGAACAATGACTTCCCATGGAAGATGGCACGAACTCTGGTCAAGGCCACCAACATCTCAGCAGTGCGCATACTGAATCCAAGTGACCAGGAGCAAGTAATTAAGAAGGGCACCTTGATCGGCACTTGCGAAGAAGTAGCTTGGATGCGTCAATTGCAAGATGTGCCTACCGAAAATGAAATTCGCAGTTCAAAATTTGACGTGTCAGCGCTTTTGGAAAACTGCGATTTAACTAAAGGAGAAATGGACAAGGCTAAGAAGATGTTACTTCAGTACGCCAACATTTTCTCTTCGAATGATGCTGACATAGGGAGAACTGGACTTGTTCAGCACCAGATTAATACAGGTAACGAGTTACCTATCCGTCAGCGACCAAGAAGACTGCCAGTTGCACGAGAGAAAGAGGTAGAAACCATGATTGAGGGAATGGTGAAGGACGGTGTTATAGAGCCTTCATCGAGTCCATGGTGTTCTCCTGTGGTCCTGGTAAAGAAAAAGGACGGCAGTATGCGCTTCTGTGTGGACTATCGACGACTGAACGACGTCACGAAAAAGGACAGCTACCCGCTGCCTAGGATCGATGACACACTGGACACGCTGACTGGTATGAAATGGTTTACCACACTTGATCTGAAAAGTGGCTACTGGCAAGTAGAAATAGACCGCAAGGACAAGGAGAAAACTGCATTCTCAACAGGAAAAGGGCTATGGCAGTTTAAAGTTATGCCATTCGGTTTGTGCAACGCTCCTGCGACGTTCGAAAGGCTGATGGAGCAAGTACTCGCCGGATTGATTGGAGACGCATGTCTTGTCTATCTAGACGACATAATCATCGTGGGCCGTACATTTGAAGATCACCTTAAAAACCTCAACCGAGTGCTGTCGAAAATCCAAACAGCAAATCTCAAGTTAAGTCCGAAAAAGTGTTCGTTTTTCAGACAGCAAGTGAACTTCTTAGGACACATAGTTTCGGGGGAAGGTGTTCAAACAGACCCAGAAAAAGTAGTCGCCGTCAAGGATTGGCCAGTTCCGAAAGACAAGACACAGGTCAGAGCATTCCTGGGTTTGTGCTCCTACTATCGAAGATTTGTCAAGAATTTTGCCGTTGCCAAACCTCTGCACAAACTCACTGAGGAAAAGAGGCAATTCTGTTGGGACGAGGACTGCGACGTTGCATTTCAGGAATTAAAGAAACGTCTGTGCAACACACCTGTTTTGGGATATCCTGACACTGAAAATGACTTCATAGTTGACACAGATGCCAGTAATACTGGAATTGGGGGCGTGCTGTCTCAACGGAAAGGAGACCGGGAGGGTGTAATAGCTTACTTCAGCAAGTCTTTATCGAAGCCAGAAAGAAATTACTGCGTTACAAGACGGCAGCACTCGCTGTAGTAAAGACAGTGCAGCACTTCAGTAAATATTTGCTTGGACGCAAATTCCAATTACGAACTGACCATGCTGCACTGAAGTGGCTATTACAGTTCAAGAATCCAGAGGGGCAAGTGGCGAGATGGATTGAACTACTCCAAGAGTTTGATTTCGTAACTGAACATCGCAGTGGGAGAACTCACGGTAACGCAGACGCCTTGTCAAGGAGACCTTGTCCTGAAGACTGTAAGCACTGTGCCAGGCAACAGACTAAGGAAGTAGTGCCCGTGAGGATGCTTAGAACGGATCTCAGCGATGAATGGAAGGAGACCCTACAGCAGACTCAGCAAAACGACTCGGATATCAAACCGATTTTCGAGTGGATTAAAGCTGGTGTTCCTAAACCCAAGTGGAGTGATGTGGCTGCGATGAGTTCCATCACGAAGAGTTATTGGGCGCAATGGAACAGCTTGATGATCCAGGATGGAGTCTTGTGCCGTAAATGGGAAAACGCTAGAGGGGACAGTTGTCATCTACAAATGGTTGTCCCTAAAGCTAAGGTACCGGATGTTCTACGGCTCTACCATGATGGATGTTCTGGAGGACATATGGGGGTAAAAAGGACTCTACTAAAAATTCGAGGACGCTTTTACTGGATCCACTGTCGTGATGATGTGGAGGACTGGTGTCGCAAATGTTCCAGTTGTGCAGCCGTGAAAGGACCCCAGACACGCAGCAGAGGTGCATTAAAAGTGTACAACGTTGGAGCCCCTTGGGAACGGATAGCACTAGACGTTGCGGGACCATTTCCAGTAAGTGAGAGCGGAAACAGGTACTTCCTGGTGGTCATGGATTACTTTACAAAGTGGCCGGAAGTCTTCGCCATTCCTAACCAAGAAGCAACAACTGTCGCAGATAAATTGGTTCAAGAAGTCTTCTGTCGTTTTGGAGTACCCTTAGAAATACACAGCGATCAAGGAAGAAATTTTGAATCGCAAGTATTTCAAGAGACTTGTCGATTGATGGGTACCCATAAAACCAGAACCACCTCTTACCACCCACAATCCGATGGAATGGTGGAACGATTCAACCAAACGTTGGAGAGATATCTGGCGAAAGTTGTGGAAAGTCGGCAAAGGGATTGGGACAAGCACATACAGCCGTTTCTTCTGTCTTACCGAAGTGCAGTCCACGAAAGTACGACTGTGACACCAGCCTTCGCGAACTTTGGAAGGGAATTACGGCTACCTGCTGATTTAATCACTGGAACTCCCCCTGATGCTCCATGTAGTGTAACAGATTACGCGAATGACTTGCGTAATAAGTTGAACGATGTTTATGAGCATATCCGACATTCCAGCCAACAGATGTCTGAGAAGATGAAGACCCGTTATGATCGGAAGGCAAACGGTAGGGGTTTCGAAGAGGGTTCACTGGTGTGGTTGCATAACCCAGTGCGGAGCAAGGGGAAGTCTCCGAAGTTACAAGCAAAATGGGATGGGCCATACCGAGTCGTGACTAGGATCAACGATGTCACCTACCGAATACAGAAGGGTCCACGAGGTGCGCCTAAGATTGTGCATGTAGACCGGTTGGCGCGATACTACGGGACTAATGATGCTCGGGACGAGCATGTCTAATGAGGGGGCAGTGTTACATCGGACCTACTAGAACATTCGAGAAAGCCAGTGATTACAGTGTGTGTACGTTAGAAGTTCGAGAGCATTCTATTATTATTAGTTTTAAAGTTAGGTAGGTACAAACTCGCGACCTATTTATACCAAGATATTAGAATTTCGACCGTACGCCTAGGGCATAAGGTTCATATTTTCTTGTTTTGTACAAGTAGGTTATACCTACTTGTTACCTACTTGTGGTTTGTTTTTTATTACCTAGTACCTATCTACCTGCTATTTTTTGTTAGTGTTTTTTTATGACCCTCTCGAATGTTCGTGGTTATTCTGGTGTGTCCGTTGGCGAGTATAAATAGAGCGCTTAGGGCCGCGACCGGCAGTCTTGTTTTAGCTACACAGCGAAGCGAATCGACGTGAACTTGAAGTGCGATATCTAAGCGAATAGTGATCAGTAGTGTATTTGTAATTAAGTTTAAGTTGTTTTGTGATTAATAAAGTTATTGTGTGGTTTAATCGGTAGTAATTAATTTATCTCATACCCAGCTCGTAACATTATTATTATTTTGCCTCCACGTACCTTCATTTAAATTTCCATCTTCCTCCCTATCAACTAACCCTGGAATCATGTACACGTTTGTAGAGTGGCGTTTTAAATAATTGTGTAAAAGTGTGATTGCTATAACTACCAATTCAGCTTTTTCGGGTTGTAAAAGTATTGGTTTTCTTAAAACTCTGAACACAGACGATACAATGCCAAATACTTTTTCAACAACCCGTCTAGCTCTGCTTAATCTATAATTAAATATTCTCTTCGATGAACCCTTTGGATGTATCCCAGCATATGGCTCCATCAAGTATTCACTTAAAGCAAACGCACAAACGCCTAAAAAAAAATATGGTATAGAAACATTTCTATCGGATAGGGGAAGTGACTCTGGCAGGTCTAATGTTCGATTCTCTATCTTATCATATAATTGGGTATCTTTGAAAACTCCGCCATCAGAAATCTTCCCTTGACAACCTACGTCTACGAATAGAAAATTATAGTCTGCATCAACTAGAGCAAACAAAACGATGCTAAAATTTTGTTTATAATTATAAAACTCGGTTCCGCTTTTAATAGGGGCTTGAAGTAAAACGTGCTTCCCGTCCAATGCCCCTATTCAGTGTGGGAAGTGCCACCGGTCTTCAAACTCCTTGCTTATCTTCAACCAGGCGTTGGCAGTCTTGGGTACTTTAAAAAAATACCTAAATCAATAATAATTATTTCCAGGCGTCCATTCAACGCTCAGTCTCTAAAAACAATGCCACCGAAGCCACGCAACATGAGTTCACCCCTCCAGCACCACCAAATGAGCATGGTCTACAGGAAGCGAAACGATCCAGAAGAGACGAAAACAATGTTCTTACCGATGTAGTGGGGATATTGAAAACAACTGCACAGAAATTGGACAGTTCATCAAGCATTCCTGACTTAACAAAAAGTTTTGTTTCATTTATAGGAGCTAAAATGAGTAACTATTCCTCTCAGACTAGGACTTCGGTTGAACACGCAATATTTGAAATTATTATGAAAGCCGATAGGGGATATTATGAATCTTGGCAACATCAACCAAATGCATATACAGAACCATACTCCAATCGTCCCTCAACTTCAGTATCCTACGGTTATACCACAGCAGAAAATGTAGACGCTGCTGACTACTCAATCAGCCAGCAGCCCTTGTCGGTCTCTTCACAAGACTCACAGCACTCTTCTATAGATGATTTTACTAATTTAATTTAGTTAACAAAGAAAAATAAAGATTTTGATTATACGTACCTATGTTTTCTTTTAATTCTTCAATTATAGCAGAGAACACTTCAGGAACAATTCCACTTATAGATTGTTTAGATACTCTAAATGTATACTGTAGACTTGTGTAAGAGTCCCCGGAGCTTAAAAATCGAAGAGTAATCGCTAGTCTATCTTGGGCTGAAATTGGAGCTCTTAAATTTTTCATAGTTTTTCATAGATTGTTTCATAGTTGCAATTAAAACTTGGGTTAATATCAAAAATATTGTAAATATAGTTTTCCATAGAGATCTATGTTGCAGTTTTCTTAAAAATACTCTACTTTAACATAGAAAAATCACAGATTGTTTCATAATTGCAATTAAATCTTGGATTAATATCAAAAATATTGTAAATATAGTTTTCCATAGAGATCTATGTTGCAGTTTTCTTAAAAATACTCTACTTTAACATAAAAAAAATCACAGATTGCTTCATAATTACAATAGAAACTTGGACAAATATCAAAAACATTGTAAATATTGTTGTACATAGAGATCTATGTTGAAGTTTTCTTATAGCTACCTGTAATTAAATAAATTATTACTAATCAGAATCTTAATTTCTCTAGACAATGTCCAACTGAAATTAAGCCATTTTTATAATCTTTTATTGTGTTTTCGATTATATTATTATTTATTTCAGCATATTTTTGATGACTCGAATAATCCATTTTTACTCTGATTTCGGCATAATTATTGCAATTTTTTTTTGGAAGCAATCTAAAAGTTTTGCCAGATTTATGGCTCTGTTTTTATTGAAAATTTTATTTATTTCAGAGTAATGAGACTCTGTATAATTATTAGTTTTATTTTTAACGTTATAACACGACCATTTGTCGTGCCATAACTTATGTTCGAGCCACTGAGTTACAATGTAATCGTTAAATCTAGAAATACTTTCTCCTTCAGGACATTCGCTCATGATGTAGAGCCAGGCCTCATCCAAGTCTTCCAGCGGTAAATGTGGCAAAACCGTACATAAGGCAACATGTTTTCTATGTATGCCATTCTTATCTAATCCTAATTCCTTAGATTTATTTTTTATTGCTTTTTTTAAATGAAAATAGCATCCCATATCCTGTGTGTTAGGAAATACTGCTGTAAAACTCCTGACGGCAGCTTCCTCAAAATCGCTTGTGAAAACTTTGACTTGCATTTTGGGTATTGTTGCTTTTAATAATTGAAACAATATGTTATAAGTCGATTTTTTTTTGTCATGTAATAAAGCATAGGCTAAAGGTTTAACAATATTTTTAACCTCACCGTGGATGCTGTAAATTTGAAGAAATGGTTTAGGCGCGCATTTAAAAGTTCCGTCGCAGTATATATGATCGCAGCTTTGAAGTTCCTGTCTACTCTTCTGTGTAGCAAATAAAAGTATTCTTGTTTTTCCGTCGTTATAGTCAGCAAGTACAAAATCTTGAAACGGTTGAGGTACCTGGATATCAAATAAATACTTCTCATTAAATACAAATGCATTTGTACTAAGTTAAATAATAATAATACTTATTTATTGTCACAAATATTTACATAGGATGTACACATATTGAAGAAAGTAAAGTAAAACAAATGACTCTTTGAAACAACCGTGACTTTCTTTTTTCCACAAAATAAAAGCAGCCATATAAGATAGTTACTCCATAAATCGTTCAATATCTGCGACTAAAAAATTGGTCACGACATTAACAAAACAAAAGTCTTTTCAAAGTGAAATCATGTATTATTATCAACATTATCCCATTATTATAGAATAATATAAAATAAATAAATAAATAAAGTTTCATTTCATTACAATAACATTGAAATAAAAAAAACATACATGGATTCCATGTCTCAATATCTTCATAATATTCTAAGGAAATATTAATTCTACTTACTTGTACATCTTTATGTGACTTCGCAAACAATCTATTTACACCGAGAGATTTGTTTCTCTTATTGTAGAGGCCGGACTTAACATTTTTAAATTGTGGCATATCACTGATTAAATTCAATCCTCGGTCCAATGTATCATTAAGTTTTTGCTTGTAGATTGTAGGAATGGGCTCCATGGTGGAAACTACTTGCTGCTCGAGTAAATGCATTGCTTCCCTAATTTGGGTCTCCAAAACGTTTGAGGCACATTTATGTTCTTTTATTTTAACTACTTCTTCCATGCTACTTGATGTGAGTAAGCCACTACACCCTTTTTTAATACACCGCCACAAAGCATTACCGTTTTTATAAATCTTGTGTTTACTATATTGTTTGTTATTATACACTAACACTTGTGTCCCCTTCCGGCCAAGTACGTAATTAATAGATGGGTTAATGTTTCTACTACTTGGACCTGCCATCGGCTCCATTATTTTGTTTGAATAAATTGCACAAAAAACAGAAAAAATAACAATAACAAGACCGGCCGGCGCACAGTTGCATACTAGCCCGTGACGTCGCGACAGTGTACCAAGCAAGTAAACAAGTTCCGGAAACGATCGGCTAAATTCGGGTTGGCTCGGGAATTCAGTGGCGGGCGCACGCGTTTGACTATAAGCGCATCATGTATACGTGTTGTCTATGGGATTTATATATGAACATTATGAAAATTACAAGTATTGAATCACATTATTATAATGAAACTGAAACATGTTAGATATTTAAATTAGTCTTTTAAATAATAGATATTTTCTTCTATCGATAATTTTATTTCTTAGTCCCCGCACTATGCGAGTGATATTCGTAGGTGTGCTTCGTGGAATAGGAAAATAATTATTTTAAATTTTTATTTGAAGCCCACCTACGTGTGTGCTAAGTGGAATACTTTAGGTGGGCTTCGTCTGGGTGTGCTTCGTTTGGGTGTGCTTCCTGGAATACCTCCTTTGTCTTGTTCTAAATAGCTGAGATAATTCACTCCAGAGCGTTTTATTCTTGTTGTAATAGGGTTCCATATTCCCCCCAAAAAAGAAAAACTCTTTTTTTAAAAGCTAAATGGCTTGGCCCAAGAACGAAAATATCTTGTTCTAAATAGCTGAGATAATTCACTCAAGAGCGTTTTATTCTTGTTGTAAAATTGAACGTATTCCATTAAAATCACATACGTTTTTCTTTTAAGCTTTAAGCTCTTATCTTGTAGTTAAATATCATAGCTATTAAGAACAAGATATCTTAAATTTGAAGATATCTTGTTCTAAATAGCTATCACATTTAACTCGTATAAGATAAGAGCTTTAGGTAAATTGAATGGAATATGTTCCATTTTACAACAAGAATATAACTTTCTACGAGAAGAATTAAACACGCATTAAAAGAAAAACGTATTACATGTGATTTGAACGGAATACCTAAGTTCCATTTTACAACAAGAATAAAACGCTTGAATATATAAATCAAAAACCTAAACCTCAACAAACCTAATCTATACAAGCCAAATCATTTTCGAACCCCATTTGTAGGTACCTATTAGGAAGATGTTTGTACTAAATAATGAAATAAAAGTGAAATGTAAGTTTATCATTTATTCTGAAAATTACTTGACACTATAGGATACTACAGGATACTGCAGGATACTACATTATAGTATCCAACATTTAATCAAAGTAATTTATATTGATATAGGTACCTATATAACATTCTAAAATTATCTATTTGTATAAAGAATACAATGTATTATTATTACTAAGTTTTAGGGTTCGCTACCGTCCAAAGAAAATCTGAGATGAAAACTAGAATAAATAACTGATGTTGTTTTACTACCCATTTTGAATGTTAGAAAAACCAGAATCCTGATTTTTTTTTATAAGTAGCTACACAATGTATAGCTATAATTGTAAAGAAAGAAAAAAAATTGTGACCTTTTTAAGATTTTCCTTGGGCGGTAGCGTAGACAGACCCTAAAATATTAATAAAAATTCTGAAATACCTACAGTATTGTTTTCTCAAGTGGATTAACGAAACGAACAGGCGATCCGAAAGAAACAAAAAAATCGACAAAATATGATGCACCCTAATAATATATAATTATGTTTACAATTTTATCATACATAGTTTACTACTAAATCATAAGTTATAGCGGCATATTTAATAAACATGACGTGTTTGCTCCGCGTTACTTTTCCTGAAATCGCAACCTAAATTAATTCAAGGAAATTGTGTCGAGGTTACTGACGTTTCGGTTTTCATAATGTCATTAAATTCTAATATTATTTTCTTATATGCTAAATTACAAACGATTGTCATGGATTATTTGCTTTACTCTTCTTCCTAACAGCTTTACAAGAATACTTTTTTTTATGTAAAATTAAATCATATTATTTTATAAAATAAGTAAATGATTATTTATAAAATGAAACATACAAATTACCACCTACTGAGCGAAGAGTCAAGTCTAATAAAAGCAAATAATAAATCCACACTTCGTCTGTTTCGTCAACCAAGTCACCGACAAAGTAACGGAAATTTCTCACAAAGCATAAGATCTCCGACGCCGAAAATATTATGATTCCATTACACAAATGTTGCTTAGTTATGGGTGGGGGGTGATTATGTTCGGATCTAGTATATGTGAAGTATTTAGTTCTGGAATTTAATTGCTCTAACGTTTACTTCTGGAATTTAGTAACTCTAAGGGCCTGTTTCACCACCCTCAAGTAAAGTGTCGAGTAGGCTAATCGCCAGTTAAAGTGACCCGTAACTTCACGTGCGAGTTTCACGACGTTCGAGTAGCACTAATCATAAGATTAACTGACCCGTAACTTACTTACCACGTCTTCTGCCAATTAGCGTGCTTTACTCGACGATTAAGTATTGTCAGCTGTTGTCTTTTCTTGCATCACCAACGATTATTTTAAAATAAACGAATAAAAATGGATTTATTTGATTTAATTGATCATCAGTTGGATGAATTAGAACATTCTTCGACGCAACGAATAGCGAGGATTCGTGTATTTAAATTCCGTGTTGATTATTTTACGGACATGGATGAAACTGATTTTTTCGCTAGGTTTCGTCTATCGAAATATGCAGTAAACCAAGTGCATAACTTTATTAAACATAAAATAATGCCTAAATCGCAAAGGTGAGTGGTATTTTTTAATTATTCAAGTGATTTTACCTAAGATAACCTATCAAACCATATTAATCCCTCCTATAATTTAAAGTACCTACTTATGTGTTCTGTTACCTGTTGATTGAAGTAGGTGCAGTTAGTAGGTACATTATAAAAAATCTTTATTTCAGAAATCAAGCAGTTCCAACAAAAACAAGCCTACTATTAACGTTGAGGTATCTCGCTACTGGATCCTATTTAAGAAGTGCGGCTGATTTTTGTGGAGTCAGTCCACCAACAGCAAGCCGTATCGTTAAGAAGGTGACTGAGGCTATTGCTCAACTACGCACAATGATAATAAAGTTCCCTGACAACTTAAGCACCCTTCAAGATGGTTTTTATGAAATCGCAAGCTTCCCTAGGGTAATAGGGGCTCTAGATTGTACCCATGTTGCAATAAAGTCACCTGGTATGTTTTATTCTTTAATGTTGTCATGCCAATGTAAGAAAATAATAACTTGGTAATCATTATTTGGGTACATAATAAAATATTAAAATGTAATCCACATCCACTTTTCATTTCAGGAGGCAATTCAGCTGAAAATTATAGGAACAGAAAGTCAAACTTCTCAATTAATGTTCAGGTTGTTTGTGACAGCCAATTAAAATGCTTGGATGTTGTAGCAAGATGGCCAGGATCTGCTCATGATCAGACAATTTTCAATAATTCATCTTTGAAACACAGATTTGAAAGTGGACAATTTAGAGATGGCTTACTTCTTGGTGACAGTGGATATGAGTTAAAGCAATATCTTTTGACACCTTTTCTGAACCCATCATCCCCGGCAGAAAATTTATATAATGAGTCACATATTCGAACAAGGAATACTATTGAAAGATGTTTTGGTGTGTGCAAGAACAGGTTTCCTGTCCTTAGGCGACAGATAACATTAAACTTAGCTCGTGTACAAGCTATAATAGTTGCCTGCTTTGTATTGCATAATATTGCAATTGATGTAAATGAAAGAAACTTTGGGGACAACTACAACTCAACTGATACACAGACTCTGGAAGAAATTGCAGCGCAGAGCCCTGAGCTGAATTATGATCCTAGAAATAGAATGGTGCAAGAATATTTTTTACCATTACTAAATAATAATAGACCATAAAACAAACAATTTATTTATTTAAAATTGTTTCCTAATTTTAATTTGTACTCTTCTTCCTTCCATTTGCGCTCCTTTTCTTTAAACTCTGCCTCCTTCTTGCGTTCATTTTCTTCAAATTCCCACACCTTCTTTTTTTCAATTATTTCAGCTTCCAAAAAATCTTTTTGGAGCTGAACTAGTTCCAGCTTAGCTTGAGTCAGCTCATCAAAAAGTGTTTTTTTCGGTACATTAGCTGTAAATAAAACAATAGTGAAATTAAGTTGAGAAAGAAATTGTACATTTTTATATACATTACAATGCTATTATTATGTCATACCAATCAGTGCAGGATGTTTTCTTGATTTTAAATTTCTTCTGCTAGTGACATCCCATTTTTTATTGGCAGAAGTAGTTGGAGTAGTACCACATCTCCCATTTGGCGTTTCATGCAAAGCTTTGTCTGTAATAAAAAATAAGTATATATTAATTTCAAATATATGTTTACTTTTATAGAAGAGAACTCTTGTTTCATATTAAGAAATAGCACATGGCCGTGTCCGGTATCAGACTGGACGGTTACAGATATTAACCAGTGTGAGGTAGACCTTAAGTTTACATGACTGCTGTTGCTGTTAATTTATCATTACTGCTATTACTTGAAGGTTACAAGTGAAAAGTATCAAAAATACACTCACCATTCACGTTGTCTACTTTTAATATATTTGTTTCCGGAACTGTTTCGGCACTAGTAGTGGGTGGCAATGGTTCAAACTCATTTGTAACAAGTAGTACAACTTCTGTAAAAAAGGTACAGCAATAATTAGCAATCAAGTTAATTAATGTGAAATAAGTAATGATTTAACTTTGATTGTGCGACACAGCAGGCACATTATATTCTTTTGCAAATATGTTGATAGGTACCTACATGACAGCTATAATAATAATAAATAAATAGTTTATTGGTAAAAACTAGTATAAGTATAAACACAATAATATTAGATTGGATCCTCCTTTTAGGCAGTTAGTGCCTGTATTAGGAGAGTCCGCTATTCTTTAAAGGAAGTATTATGGATACTTACGGGTTTGAGTAGCCTCACTTTCTACAACCTCAGTTGTGTCCATTTGCAACGGTGGAATTCTTAAAAATTCTTCCATTTTAGGAACATCAATTGTGTCTGCAACAAAGCATATACTTAGGTATTTTATTTGAATAGGTATGACTAATTATTTACAATAAACCACTTTTGATTTCAAATAGACCGCATCGGTAAAGACGGTCACGTTCCCTAGTGTTTTTTTAAACAAGTGAACAAGCTTACCTTCTTGATTTTGTGGCAATACATCGGAGTCGAAAATACTTTCCAAGCCATCGGCGCTTAACGTTATCATGGCTTTAATTTGTTCTTCCACATTATCGAGTGGAGGAGCTGTGTTCTTACCACCTCCGGTACGGTAAAGTTCCGAGCGACATGCAGCTGACTTTTTCCTGACTGTACGTTTCAAGCCCTCATATTTGACCTTTAACGTTTTGGTCGATCTAAATATGCCTCCAGATCGAGCATTAAATTCATTTTGAATGCTTTCCCAAGCGGCTTCCTTCATTTTCCACGTCGAAGCATCACTTTGTTTATTCTCCAGCACAGCATGGTATTTTTGTACAAGTGATACTAAAATTTCCCTCTCATGTAACGAAAAGTTTGCACTTCTATCTCTTTTAACTTTATCCATGATAATTAAATACGTAAGTACTTAATAACTTAAGAAATTAAAATCGCACGAGTTAATATTTCCAACCGAACAGACAATCCACTACTACAACAAACAACAATGCACAAATGACAGCTGCAATGACGTTTGACGAGTGACATTGACGTAATATTGAACGAATGTGATGTATGATTTGTTACGTTACTCACTTAACCAGCAAGTTGTTACTCGGAGCTTATTTTTCGTTTGTGAAATCGACAAAAGATACTCGTAACCTTTACTTGCTGATTAACGTTAATTGAGAAGTAACTAATCAACACTTTACTTGGAGATGGTGAACGAGGCCCTAACTCTAACTAACCTTTCTGTTTATAAATGATTGTATTATTGAAGCCATACTATATCTATGAACTCCTTCACATAAATCATGCATGACATCTACACTGGTATTTTCACAAGCATGGAAGCTGTCTAGACTGTTCCATACACAGTCTTCTTTTACGCCAATATTATTGGCTAGACAATGATCATAATCAGCTCGTGATCGTATTTTTTCTTCATTTTCTGAGATGGCAGTTTGGCATTCTTGTTTATCCATAGTACAAATTCGACAATAATAATTGGCGGAAAAACTTTCCATGTAACCCAAAATAGAATTAAGTCCTAAATTATCTCCTGATAAAGCAATCAAGTAGAATTTTACTTTTAGTTTCTCATTATTAGAAAGTATGTCTATACCACACCTTTCCAAAAAATTCAATTCGCTAAGTAAAGGTTGAAAAACAGCTTTATTACCAAATTTTACTCTGTGGCTTGAATAAAAAAGCAGAGCCAAGAAAATATTTTCCAGACGACTGGCAAACTGCGGTGGAATAGTTGCAATGCTACAATAAACAGCACCGACTTTATGTTTACCGGCATGACTGCCTAATGGATTGCCGTTTTCGAAATCGTCATAGTAAATATATATAGGAATTGAAATATCTGAGCTATGTTCATGTTCGGCTCTAACTTTCCATAATACTCCATTAACAACGTTTCGCAATAAATTTTCGGTGCTACTAAGATATCTTTGATAATCTAGTATGGTCTGCAGGACGTGTGGTAATTCTAAAAACAACTTTAAACTATTTCTCAAAGGTACCAAATGAACGTATTCATCCTTTAAAGACATAATAACTTTGGAATCTACTCTTTTTGGTGCCTTAGAGACACCGATTTTTTTCTTAATTGGTTTAACGAACTTACCACTCGCATTAAAAAAGTTTATGAGTCTATGTTCGGTTTCAATTGCTTTAAAGCAGTTCTTCAAAATATCCAAGCACATACTTAAATTCTTCATTGGCCATTTGTCGTTACTATCAATATTTCCAAGCACTGGAATTCGGTTTTCTATGTAAGTTACTGAATCAGCAAGAAAACTTTAAAAAATACCGATTACGTTTTGTATTTGATTTCTTGGCATGTTTAAGTTACTGTACAATTTCGATATAAGAAGTGTAACAGATAAGTGAAGGTCTTTTTGAAATTGCATTGTTACATCCTCACTGTCTTTAGTACAGTTCTCACTGTTAGATTTAAGTTTGGTAGAACTATTTAACTTTATAGGATCATGTGTTTGAGTTTCATTTATAGTTATATTATACTTCGGCTTCGTCCTCGGTATTAGCAATGATAAACACTTGTAGTAACGCACAGAGATCGCCAATATCGCACTATATTGAGGGTATTTCCCTGTTTACACTCAACTTTCCAGTGGAATTCTTATTTTTTTTTTTTTTTGACGGTATTCTCACTTTACTTGGTTGCTGTGACCGAGCCCGGCCTTCATTCGCGATTCAGTGCTCCGCCAGTTCGCACAATTAAAATTATTAATTTCAGTTTCGTTTTTCGAAAGTATAAAAAGTGTTTGGAAAAAATGCCGAAACGACGAAATGACGATCATCAGTATGATGATTTGTTTAAAAAGCTGAGGAAGATCGAAAAGGAAATTCAACGAGACAAAAAATGTCGACGTCGCCGCCGAGTTCGTGTTTTGTCAAGTTCGTGTTCATCGTCATCATCGTCGCAGGACTCTTCTGCCAGACAGTCGGAACCAAGAGGTTAGTACCTACCTACAAGTTTCAATATTATAAAAGTGAAAATGAGTAGATATTGCAATGGTATCGCGGGCAGCTTGAGGGGCTGTCTCGTACCACAAAAAATGTGTCGCGCGTAGCTTTTGGGGCTACGTCTTCACTGTCAAGACTCACTTCGTGGGCAAGCAATATCACGTCATGACGTTGCGGATAGCTTTTGGGGCTATCTCTTCGTTAATTGAACTTAATAAATCTACCCACTTATACTATAAATGCGACTTGTGTTGCGGGTAGCTTCTGGGGCAATTTTTTCACTGTTTTAGATAAATACTAAAAAATTAAAAGACATACAACACGTGTTGCGGATAGCTTGAGGGGCTATCTCTTCACAAATGTTCAGTGTTGCCGGTAGATAAATGATTATCTCCCTTTGAAATACGGTCTGTAACGTTATTAAACGTTATTTTCAGACAGCGCCTCACCGAGTCCTACCCAAGTCGAAGACCTGCCGCAAGACATGGTTCCACCATGCGCGTCAGGTCAGAGGGATGGTGATCCGCTAGATGTTGCACTCTCCACGCCGGCTAATGAACCGGGCTCTAATCCTGCTCCAGAGATTTTAGAGGACGCCATGCCACCTGAATTAGATGACGAAATACTTCAAATTCTTGGCGTAGATCCGACTAAGCCCAGTGTTTTTGGAAAACAGATACAGAAGGATGTGGCGGTCCGATTTGAACATATTGCCACTACAGGCCTAACAAAAGAAGACCGTAAGGAGCTTACTGAAAAATATCTGTTGCCCGAAAACTGTAAACTCGTTGGAGCTCCAGCCCTTAACCCAGAGATTAAGGCTGCGTTGTCGGAAATGGTGGTTAAACGCGACAAGGTAATCGAAACAAAGCAATCGATAATGGCTGCTGCCATTTCCAGCGTTGGGCAGGCGATCACTGTCCTGCTTTCGTCTAATGACAAAAATACCGATCTCTTACGACTGCTTATGGACACAGGGCGCACCCTTAGTGATTGTCAACACAACGATACAGTGACCAGACGTAACTTCGTCTTGTACGCAGTAAAGAAGGATATGAAGGAGTCTCTTCAAAACACTAAGGTGGATAACTTCCTTTTTGGAGAGCAATTATCGGATACTTTAAAAGCCGCCAAAGCCATAAGCAAGTCAGGCGCGGACTTAAAACCCCCGCCACCACCTAAACATTTTGCACGAAACACGCCGGCAAAAAACTGGAAGGGCTACAATCCGGCTCGCAAGAATGCGGCGACGAAGAAGGATACGACAACATCGACTCCAACGAAATCGTCGACAACAACGATGACGAGGAGTTCGCGCCCCAACTCTTACAGGCAGTCGCAGCATCAGCGGCCTGCATACAAGCGCCGCTCTTAGGATCTGCAGCAGACGCGCGCACCGCTTCAACATCATTGGTAAATTATTCTGGTAGACTAGAACTATTCTACGACCAATGGTGTCTGATCACACACGATCCACTGGTCCTCTCATATATTAAAGGCTATGAGATTCCATTTTCAAGGCCTGTTTTCCAAAGAGAAATCCCTTTTTCTAGAACATGTTCTAGTGAAGAAGAATCTCATTATAAGACAGCTATAAATGAACTCTTATTTATTGGTGCCATTTCTAAATGTCATCCTTGTGAAGGGCAGTTCATATCTAAAACTTTTTTAGTGCCAAAACCAAACGGTAAAATGAGATTTATCCTCAACCTGAAAAGTTTAAATAAATTCATTGATACCAAACATTTCTAAATTGAAGATTTGCGTACTGCACTTAAGTTGATTTCTAAAGATTACTTCATGGCAAAACTCGACCTGAAAGATGCATATTATTTTGTTAAAATTCATGCGGATAGTAGAAAATATCTACGTTTTAAATGGAATGATCAACTTTTTCAGTTTAATTGTTTACCTTTCGGTCTTAGTACTTCACCATTTGTTTTTACAAAGATTTTAAAACCTGTAGCCAAACTTCTCCGCTCTGCGGGCTACCTGTCGACCGTGTACTTAGACGATTGGTTTCTAACAGCTTCAACTTACGAAAAATGCTTAGAAAATGTTTCGCAGACTAGAATGTTACTAACATCTTTAGGCTTTGTCATAAATGATATAAAAAGTAACCCAATACCAAGCAAGTCTTGCTTGTTTCTTGGTTATAACATTAACACAAAAAAAATTCATGTCAATCTACCCGCCGAAAAAGTACATCGTATAAAAAACCAAGTAGCTAAGTTTTTTTCCTTAAAAAGATGCAAAATAAGAGAATTTGCAAGTTTTGTTGGTTTACTAGTTTCTGCATGTCCAGCCATTGAATATGGATGGCTTTATACGAAATCATTTGAACGAATTAAGTATCTTAACTTGAAACAGGATGATAATTACGATCGATTCATGAACATCCCAAAGACAATACTACCAGACCTTAGCTGGTGGAAACAAGCCGTACCGAATTCTGTGAACAAGATAAAACTTGACAGCTACGACTTAGAAATTTTTTCAGATGCCTCAAACACGGGTTGGGGGGTAGCCTGTGGAGAACAGAGAGCTAGCGGTCTGTGGAATGACCAGGAACATGCTATGCACATCAATTATTTAGAAATTTTAGCTGCTTATTTTGGCCTAAAAATATTCTCTAAAGACTTGTTTAACCGTCAAATTCTATTGAGAATCGATAACACGACTGCTATCTCATATGTAAACCGCATGGGAGGTATCCAATACCCACACCTTACGGAGGTTACAAAAGCATTATGGCAGTGGTGTGAAAAGCGTCACTTGTATGTTTATGCTTCATATATTCGGTCTGTGGATAACACAGAAGCTGACGCAGAATCCAGGCGGATTCACCCAGACATTGAATGGGAGTTGTCTAGTGATGCCTTTACAAACATTTTAGAAAATTTCGGCTCTCCTAACATTGATCTCTTTGCAAGTAGAATAAACAAAAAGTGTGATATCTACATTTCTTGGCACCGTGATCCAGAGGCTCACGCTGTTAATGCCTTTACTATAAACTGGAATCAGTTCTACTTTTATGCGTTCCCTCCGTTTTCAGTAATCCTTAAGGTGTTACGAAAAATAATAACGGATAAAGCGAAGGGTATCGTAGTTGTACCTCTGTGGCCTACTCAGCCCTGGTATCCTATATTTAGAAGTTTAATCTCATCGCAGACCCTAACTTTTAGACCTAACGGAAATCTAATTAAAACTCCTCATTCCAGCAATCGGAAGATGCACACCCAGATTACCCTGGTTGCCGCAGTATTATCAGGTCGGCGTTCCTAAGAAAGAAAACTCCTGCATCAGCCATAGATTTAATGGTTACGTCTCTCTCATCAAATTCTATAAAACAATACAATGTTTATTTAAAAAAATGGTACATCTATTGCTATCAAAATAATGTAGATTTATATGATGCATCAATTTCTGATGTTATAAGTTTTTTAACGTGTTTGTACAATACAGGAGCTCAATATGGAACTCTCAATACGTGTCGCTCTGCTCTTGCCCTCACCATAGGAGATCATGTTGGATCCGATCTAAATATAAAACGTTTTTTCAAAGGCGTATTTAGGTCACGTCCTCCTATGCCTAAGTATGATACAACGTGGGATCCATCCTTAGTATTAAGTTTTTTAGAAAAATGCTTTCCACATGCTTAACACTTGACGTTTTATCAAAAAAACTTGTTACTCTGTTGGCCTTAATAACCGCTCACAGGGTGCAAACATTTTCAAAAATTAATATAGACAACATAACGATTTCAACATCTAGTATTTCTATTAAAATAACAGAATTAATCAAAACCTCACTTGTCGGTTGCCCACAGCCCGTTTTAGAAATATGCCCGGAAATATGCCCTGGAAAAACGTTGCAACACTATTTAAGTCGAACAGAACCCTTGTGTGGGAACATTAGAAATCTGTTCATAGGACTCAAAAGACCGCATCGTGGCGTATCCAGCCAAACATTGAGTCGCTGGATCCGCAGCACTCTGTGCGATAGTGGCGTGCCAGCGGCGGCGTTCTCGGCGCACAGCACGCGGCACGCCACTACCTCACTAGCACACCGCCTTGGTGTTAATCTTGACGTTGTCAGAAGGACTGCTGGCTGGAGTGCCAGTTCTGATGCGTTCTTTAAGTTCTATAATAGACCCTTACATAATGTTGAATCTATCAACAGATCGTTTGCCTGTACAATTATGAACAATTATAATAAGGGGGTTTAATCATTTGATTATGTTTTCTATGTGTTTCTAAATAAAAGTCTGATAAAAATAAAAAATAGATTTTTATATTCTTAGCCACTGCTTTAGTAATCAATATTTCACAATAGATACCAAATATCTCTAAAGGTCTACAAGTGTTTATCATTGCTAATACCGAGGACGAAGCCGAAGTATAATTAGTGATTAAACGAACTTACCTGTAAGTGGAGTTCTATCATAATTATACGAAGGCTTCGTCCGAAGGTATTAGCAACCCACCCGCTCATTTGTATGAGTATGCTCAGTTAATCTTAGCTCCCACCCTCTACGTGAAATATTACATTCAACTCTGAACTAAATGAAGGCCGGGCTCGGTCACAGCAACCAAGTAAAGTGAGAATACAGTCAAAAAAAAAAAAAAAAAAATTAGAATTCCACTGGAAAGTTGAGTGTAAACAGGGAAATACCCTCAATATAGTGCGATATTGGCGATCTCTGTGCGTTACTACAAGTGTTTATCATTGCTAATACCTTCGGACGAAGCCTTCGTATAATTATGATAGAACTTCACTTACAGGTAAGTTCGTTTAATCACTAATTATTACATATTGCAGAATCCGGATGCGATGTTCTTTCCATGGGCTTACTGTCAAGTCGGCGATTATCAAACAATTTGTGAAAAATTGTCAAATGATCTTTTAAAGGATACTTTGTACCATACATTCTCTGACAATTTTCAATAGGACAATGAAAGTTATTTTTTATTTCATGAATTAGTTCTAAATGCAAAATGTATTTTTTTTAAATTACCAACATCCGCTTTGCACTCGGTACACAGCATTTTATGGATTTATTTTACTTTTTTCGTACAAAATTGACGCCACAAAGTATTCTCTAACAGTCAACCTTAGAACAAAGCAGATAAATTTTAGGCGGTGCATACGCAATCAAGAAATTACATTTAGGCAGGACTTTATACACGTCCATAAGACCAAATGTCAGCTCAAAATTCAGTAAACATCTTTTTACATTGACGAATTTTTATAAAACTCAACCTTACTATTAAAAACCAAATTTTACACATCTAAGTTTAAAACATCGACTATATATGGTGGTACTGTATCATACGCTGTATGGACTTGGTACACTTTTTTTTGAATGATTATGTGGAGGTGCTCAGCCACTTGGGGATACTTAGCGTGAAAGACGTGGTATATCTTGAACAATAAGTCGAACGCCTTTGCAGCTGACTGCATGTGGTATTTGACATCATCAATTACGATGTATATCTGGGAGAAGTTTTGCAGCGGTCCTTGTATGAGCACGTATGGTTGCACGGTGTCTTTCCGCGCTGCCGCCTTAGTTTTCTGGGTTTGGATTACGTGGTCGATATCTCCGGCGTCCTGCATTAAAAACACAATATTAAAGTCATGCCATAATTCCCAGGAATATTCCCCAGCTCAACAGAGGCTCTACTATTAAAATCGAAGTTCGAAGATGCGATGGCTCTGTTCCTTTCTCTTCATGGTAACACGCTGTGGTTTTGAAAACGTGGTGAATTTTTGGAGGTTACGTACTAGATTATTGAAACTAAAAAAAAAATAGCAAAAAAAAATAACCATTTTTTTTAAATTTAGGTAGGTAAGTATGTAAAAAAATATCCCCAACATATTTTTAAGATTTAATTCAAATATAATCGAACATTGACCTGGCATCAAATTAAGTAGGTTGCGAGGAAGGTATGAATTAGGATCGCTTTTTTATTCGTAAACCTCTGCTGCTAGGTCACTGACCCGGCCTCAGCTGTTCGCTTATAATTAGCTAAAAATGCATGGTAGAAGTAATACGTGCATGATTTTAGTTACAATTAAAAAAAAAATATTATCAGTACTTACCTAATTAAAAATTATTGGTGTTTATTACTGAGCATAGAATCGCACTATCTACTGCTATGACAACACGTCTGTTAAATTTATCACGTTTACAAAACCACAGCGTGTATATGTAGGGACAGAGCATTCAAAGTTATTTGTATGAAGAACCAAAAATAATTTAATAATTTTGAGAAAGCAGATATCATTTACTATTTCGTAACCTGTGCACTAAGCAATATGTTGAATTTATCGGATACTAGCTATTCCCCGGGACTCAAACTATCTCTATACCAAATTTCATCTAAATCGGTTGTCTGTCTGTCTGTTACCTCTTCACACTTAAACCACTGAACCGATTTAGATGAAATTTGGTATGGAGATAGTTTCAATCTCAGGGAAGGACATAGGATAGTTTTTATCCCGGAAATCATAAACAAATAGGGGGTGGAAGTTTGAATGGAGGCGCGATTTAAACGACTTCGACGAAAAAAGAAGTCGCAAAAGCTAGAACTAATTGGGGCACTTCAACATAATTATATTATATTATTTTCGCATCACAAAGATGGCAACTCCACTAAGTGGACGAAAACCGGCTAAACCACCCTATATCCATTCCATCCATTCAATTTTAATTGGGTACATGCAATACTTACATCTATTTGAACCAATAAGCCCCGGATTGATTCAGAAGTTGAGAACTTGACTTTTCTTGATTTTCGGCGTTTGGGTGGTATTAAAAAACCTAACAGGTAAATCTGGACAGGTATTCTTTTGTCTGAAATAAAACATTAAAAAAAATTAATAAGTAGGTACAGATTTTAATAAGACAACCAATTTAAAATGCATTGTTATTGACCATGTCATATGAAGTGTAATAAGTATGTTAGTCTCGACTACTCAACCATTGATCTCACACCAAAACACATAATTATATTAAAAAGACCAAGTTTTTTTACACTAAGTACTTTTGGTGGCATATAAGAATTTGGCCTAATTATTACATTTGTATGTTATGGTGGGATACCAATGTTATATTATGTATCGGTGAGTAATTTGTTCTTAAACTCGATTTATCCTACTCCAAAATTTAACTCAAGATAGACTTGTATTATCGCATGGCATGGCACAGATGGGTACTAGGACGATATACCAATATGGCTACTATAAATACTTATAAATAGATAGAAAAGATCTAAATTTCTGGTACAAATATTAGTGTTTATCACAAAAATATTTGCTTTAACCGGGGATTGAACCCGGGATTGCTAGCTTCGTAGGCAGGGTGAATTGCATTGGTGAAGGCCCACTAGGCCAACACAGACTGGATAAATATGTAGGTACTTACCGTCGTCAATGATATTTCCTAGACCTTCAGGCTGGTTTTATAGTCACGCCGCTAGACGCGCCGTTGGACAGAATTTGAAACGCTACTACCTAGTTATGGAAGCACCACCGCCAATACGAATTGTGCGTATGTCAGCATAAGAGCGGGACTGCATCGCGGTGCTTGCGTCATTCCTGGAGAGATAAAGTTGTTATGTCTAGATTTTAAGTTTAGCTCTTAGGGACTCACTCCGTGTGCGCATCCGAATCTGTAAACACGTTGCCACATATTAAATAGTAATTAATCAAATTATTAATTTTATTTCAAAAATCTCGTCTAAGACGCTCCCAATTCTGACTGGCGCAGCCGGGTCGGATCACTGAGGAAGCTGTCCCGCGTTAACTAGTGATTTTTCGCGAATAGACTTTTCCGATCTTCACAACAGTACGCGTGGTGTACGGCGAAGTGGTCCAACGAACCAAACAAATATTGTCAGCGACGTGACTTGGAGACGAGAGCTGATGATGGGCGAGGCAGGCTGGTGAGTACGACTTTTCACCTCCTTTCTTATACCTCATATCCATCATACCCCTTGTTAACTTGGAATTGGACATTTTCCATTTTGACTGTTATATGGTTTTCTTAAATTAATTATAAGTGCCTAATGTAAAAATACATGAGATAGTAAAATAATGAAAATAAATAGAGTGATAGAATAATAATAGAGTTTTACATCGTAGGTAACATTTCAGATAACATAATTTTATTGAGTTCTAAGATATAATTATTAATCATAGGTAATATAATTATTAATAACTAGTTATAATTATTGTAATAAACAAGTAGAGTTCATAGAGTTAATTTTAACGTAAAAACTTGTCACAAATTACCGCCGAAATGACGGAAGTTAAACTCATTCCCAACGAATTATATAAAATTCTCCCAAGTTTCGATGGCAATAAACGCCATCTGAATTTGTTTCTGCGTACATGTGAATACATAATTGACAAATTTAAATCATCCAAATTACAAGAAGAATATTTAATGTATGTTGTGACTAGCCGTCTAACGGGCGACGCAGCAGCGCTGATAAGCGAGCGCGTAGACATCCGGACGTGGGCGGAATTCAAAGAATTGTTTGAGATACACTTTGGTGATCCACGAAGCGAAGAATGTCTGGCCATAGAATTAGAGACATTAAAAATTAAAAATAATGAAAGTCACACAGATTTTTGCGCACGGATTCAATCAGTAAAGTCTGTTCTATTATCAAAAGTTAATCAAACCAATGACACAAACTCACGAGTAAGTAAGACTGCCATATACAACATGTAACTTAATTAACGCACATCCTGAAAATAGTTTGTTCAGAATCGTTTACTGAATCGATTTATATCATTTTTAATATAGGTAATTTTTTATCCCAATAATAATTAAAACTACGGAAATTATTGTCATGTTAACCCTGTACAGTCAAAACAAATTGAAATGGACCGTAAGTCAAAGTAATAAGACTTTTAAAATCGCAGTTTTATTTGTATTCATACAAATTCCATCATTCAATACAAAATAAAGAAAAATAAACCTTATTCCAAGAATCATAAGGTCTTTGAATTACAAAATGCATTGTAAACTTTGATTTGACCGCACGCACACACTAACAGGAACAGGACAAAGGACGCCGATAAACCGCCTACTTTCGTTCCCTTTCTGCTGCGAACTAAAAGCCCAGGATAGAGCGAGATAGCCACAATGCATCACCGCTTGCGCGGCTACGATGAAAGCGAACTTAAAATGTAAACATTAGTCACGCGCGGGCAATATTAGCGGAAAGAAGTTACGTATTGTTATCGAATATTCTTTCGCGCGCAATGTCTTTCTTGTGCGACTGTGTGCGTTGCGTGCGTAGTAGGATGACCAAAAAGTTCTCCAAGAATTGCTATAACTAATTTAGTAAATAACAATGCATGTACATGTTAAATTAAAATTTCAGTTTATGTATTATGATTATAACATAATATTCTAATTGGGGTGTTTGAGGGTGTGCGTTAATTACGTTACATGTTGTATAATAATACAGCCCTACAGGTATTTTTATACAATTTACCTGAAAATATGGTACGTATAGTGCGTCTTAAAAAACCACAGACCTTGGAAGAGGCCTTGTCCATAGTTTTAGAAGAAATTAATTTCTATGAGCAGTATCAAATGCGAGGTAAAATGCTAAACTCTAACCATAATTCGAAACCACAGCTTACTTTAACATCGGCACCTCAGCAATCTTTCAAATTTGGTTTACCTCAACAGCCTACGGGCTTCAGACTTCCGATGATGCAACAAAATCAACCATTTAAAAATAATTTTGGTGCAACACCCAAATTTAATTTCGGAATCCCGCCGAAAAGGCCTTTTAACTTGCCGCAAGGACCCCATCCATTCCAAGGCCAATTTGGTATGAATAAACAAAACTTTATGCCAATGCAACTTCCGTTTGGATATAGACCTAATTTCGGTTATAGACCCCCTGGCTATCAACAAATGTTACCAATGCTTCCACAACGATTCGGTAGTAATAATCGTTATGGTAATACGATTCCACAACAAAACACACAAAATAAACCTCAACCAAACAACACAGATGTTACTATGAGAACTGCTCCGCAAAGATCACCTCAGCAAGGTTTTCCTCTTAATGAATTAGAACTGTATCCTTATAATGATGATTATTTTACAAATTTCGAGGGATATTACTATGATGTTTTTCCTTGCGAAGAAAATACTTCTCCGATAGACTCGGAAACTGAAAATCCAAAGATAGAGTTAGAAAATAATGATAATGGTAACCAGACGGCTGAATCCATCCCACAAGTGGAAAATTTTTGTATACGGGCCTCCACAGAGCAACACCTGAAAGAATAACTCTAAACTGTAATACTTTAAAATTAAAGTTACCACATATATACATACCGGAAATAGAAGGCAAGTTCATGATCGACACGGGTAGCACTCGTTCATTTATACATCCTAAAAAAGCAAATCAATATTTTCATAATTATATTTCATACGAACCATTCGAAGTAGTTAGCACACATGCCTCAAGTAAACATAGTCATGTAATACAAATTCCCCTATTCTCTATATTTCAAAGTACAGATTATCATAAATTTTACGTATATAACGTTGATTCACTATACGATGGGTTGATAGGAAATGATCTTTTAAAGCAATTAGAAGCCGTTATAGATCTAAAAAGACGTGTTCTAATAACGAAGACTGCGGAAATACCTATCTGTCTAGATTCGGATATTAACGTTATACATGTTGTAGAACTTCCTCCGCGAACAGAAATTCGAGCAAAAATACCAACTAATATAATAAATGGTGAAGGAATACTAAATTACATTGAATTTTATAAAGGAGTGCGGATGCCTACCGCTCTTGTGAAATGTATTAATGGTTATGCAACAACCGTCATACAAAATGCATCAGATAAATATGTAGAAATATGTGTCACAAAGCCTTTTGTAGTGTCTGAATATAATGAAAAAGAATGCCTTGTTAATTCTATAGACAATTTAAAAATAGAGACTGACCAATTATTATGCGAAAATCTAACTAAATTACGACTAGACCACATGAATGACGAAGAAAAGGCATGTATACAAAAGTTATGTGAAGAATTCAGAGATATATTTTATTGTGACCAAATACCTTTAAGTTTTACTAATCAGGTAAAACATTGCATTAGAACAAAAAATGAAGATCCAATTTATACTAAACCATATAGACAAGCCCCTGCTCAGGCAGCAGAAATCAATAGACAAGTCGAAAAACTTTTAAAAGATAACGTAATCCAGGAATCCTTTTCTCCCTGGAGTTCACCAGTTCATCTTGTGCCCAAAAAACCCGATGCTTCTGGTGAGGTAAAATACAGAATGGTGATCGACTACAGAAGACTTAACGCTATTACGATAGATGACAAGTACCCTCTTCCTAACATAACTGACCTTTTTGATAAACTGGGTAAAAGCACTTACTTTACAACTTTAGATTTGGCTAGTGGCTATCACCAAGTTGAATTAAATAAGGACGATATACCGAAAACTGCCTTCAGCACCCAAAACGGGCATTATGAGTTCTTAAGGATGCCGTTCGGACTTAAAACAGCTCCGGCAACTTTTCAACGAGCAATGGACAACATCATGCGAGGTCTTCAAGGAATACATTGTCTTATATATCTCGATGACGTAATCATTTTTTCATCCAGCCTTCAGGAGCACCTACAGAAACTTAGAGCCGTTTTTAATAGACTACGACAGACTAACCTAAAAGTACAACTAGATAAATCTGAATTCTTACGGAAAGAAGTTTTGTACCTAGGACATACGATCACGAAAGACGGACTAAAACCAAATAACGATAAAATTGAAGCTATTCTAAAATATCCTCTCCCTAAGACAACAACAGAGATTAAAAGTTTTCTTGGTCTCGTCGGATACTATAGAAAATTTATTAAAGATTTCGCTAGAATTACCCAACCTTTAACGTCTTGTCTAAAGAAACGAAACAAAATTATCATAGATCAAAACTACATAGATGCTTTTAATAAATGTAAAGAAGTGCTTACTACTGCCCCCTTATTACAATACCCCGACTCTACTAAACCCTACATTTTAACAACTGACGCCTCTAATGTAGCTCTCGGTGCTGTCCTATCCCAAGGACCTATTGGAGCAGACAAACCAGTCGCATATGCAAGTCGCACACTTAGCGACACGGAAACACGCTATAGCACAATAGAGCGAGAACTTTTAGCCATTATTTGGGCCGTTAAACATTTCAGGCCCTACTTGTACGGAAACAAGTTCCAAATTTTTACCGACCACAGACCTCTTGCTTGGTTATATTCTCTGAAAGAACCAAACAGTAAACTGACCCGCTGGCGCCTCCGCCTTCAGGAGTATGACTTTACAATTATTTATAAAAATGGCAAACAAAATAGTAATGCCGATGCCTTATCACGTATAAAACTTAATGCCATAGATTCTGACGACGACGACGTATCAATGGAAGTTAATATAGACGAATCCGACATACAAAATGTAATACAACCATTAAAAGAACAAAAAAAAAATACTACTAAGCCTGAAATTAAAAACGAAACAGAAATAATAACGATCTCAGACTCTGACTCTGACTCTAATGTGACCACACCAGAAGACCTATTTCAAGAAAATTTCCCTATTCCTTCAATAACCAGTAGTAGTAGAACAGATACGGTAGCCTCCAATATAGAACCAGACTCATCTGGGATGCCAATCTTAAGAGAGGCAATTGACACTAAACCAAACCAAATATTAGTGTTTTCCTGGTTTCAAAATAAATTACAAGTTCAAAATTTGTCTAGAAAGAACCAAAAAGTCTTAGAAGTATTTCTCCCATTAGATAACGAAGAATTAATCAAACAATTTTTAAAAGAGTATATTACACCCAAACGAAAATATTTTATATACTTTGAGAGCGAAATACATAGAAGATTATTTACTAAAGTTATTATAGAAATTTTCAAGAAAGATTCAGTAGAATTCTTTGAGTGCACTGATAGAGTAATATATATAGAGGATGAGAAAGAACAAAAGGCTGTTATATTAAAGCATCACGAAGGAAAGACCTGCCATAGAGGAATTAAAGAAACAATAGTTAGGATTCGTCGAAATTATTATTGGGAAAACATGCAAGATACCGTAGCAGCAGTAATAAATATGTGTGAGCCCTGTAAACAAATGAAATACGAAAGAAAACCCATAAAACCGATTTTGCAATTAACACAAACACAGGATGCTCCTTTTCAGGAAATATTTATCGACTTATTTAGTATGGAAAAGAAATATTATTTAACACTAGTAGACGCTTTCAGTAAACTAGGACAGGCCATCGAAATCCCAAGTAGGCACTCGACAGAAGTAGCGCGAGCCTTATTAAAGTACTTTTCAATATACGGTGTGCCTAGGAAGATATCTTGTGACCCTGGCACCGAATTTAACAATGAACTCATGCGCGAGCTTTTAGCTATGTATAAAATAGAGATCCACATAACAACGCCAAACAATCCCAACTCTACCGGCATCGTAGAGCGATTTCACTCTACAATTATAGAGATATATAGGCTTGCAAAATATGAGCGTAAATGTACAGACGCGGCTTCTATAATGACCTATTCTATAATGGCATACAATCACACTATACATTCCACTACAGGATTAACACCTTTTGAAGTAACATTTGGACATACTGACTCCGGTAAAATATTTGATGTAAACGTAGAAAAGGCGTATACACAACAATTAGTAAAAGATCATGCAAAGCGCACAAAATATCTGTACAGGTACATAGCTGAAAAGATTGTTGCTACTAAGCAAAAAGCTAGAATAAATAAAGGCGGCGAAACTGAGCTAAGTTTACAAGAAGAAGACAGTATTTTTGTGAAGGACATTAATATACGAAAAAGTAAAGATAAACCCAGGTACCATAAAGCAAAAGTAATAGGACAAATAGATAGGAACGTATTACCAGTACAGATAGGAAAAAGACAAACTAAAGTGCCTCTTAAAAACGTTAAACGTCCTTCACAGGTCGTGGCGGATCATCGTGATCTTGAACATCGTGATCAAGATCCAGGGCCTTCAACTTCAAGAGATTAAAAATAATCCAGGCATACTACCCGTTAAACAAGGGCAGGCGGTAGTAGAGAGAGATAAGTGGACTTTAGTTAAGATATTAGATTTTAAGGCGATAAATGATGATTTAGTATTTAATATTAATAGATATAAAGAGTTTAGCAATATAGTTGACATCCATAAGCCATACGCAAATGAGTTCCAAAATATGAAATTACAGGTAGAATACTTACGTAACTCGACAGTCATGAAATTCAGGCAGCTTATTCCATCAAAACGCTTCAAGCGCGGCCTCATTGACCCTCTCGGCTCAATTATTAAAACGCTGACTGGTAATCTGGCCCATGAGGATGCTATTCAATATGACACTCAAATATCTCAACTAAAAATTGGCCAAACTCACATAGATAAGAAAATAACTATCATTTCAAAAATGATTGATTCCATTACTAATAAAAGTACATCTCTACAGGAAAATATACAAATCCTGGACGAACGCATGAAACGCATAGAGAGAATTGTTAAGAACATAGGTACTAAAGAAAATAACTCTATATACTCTACATATGTTTTAAGCATGTTTGATATGTTTGTAAATAATTTTAGGACATTATATATAGTTTTAAATGAAATCGAAACTGCGCTGTCATTTACGAAAGTTTCTGTTGTACATCAAGCCATTGTTGACCCATCTGAATTATTATCAGTGTTAAACAATATTTCTAAAACTGAAAGCTTAATTTATCCTGTAACAGAAAAAACTTTACTAATGTTAGAAAGAACTATGTCTGTTAAAGCATACGTAAAAGAAAACCAAATAACATTCATTATGGAAATCCCACTAATAGATAAGAATACGTACAACTACTTCAAAATTTATTCATTACCAATTCTTAATAAAAATTGTATAGCTACTGTTATAATTCCTAAATATCCTTACCTTCTGGTGAAAGGTCCTATATACTTACCGCTAGCCAGCCCATGTGAAGAGATTGCACCCAACCAATTCCTGTGCAAGGAAAACGATATTGTATTGTATCCTGAAAGTACGTGCATAGAACAATTGATGAATTTTGCTTCAAACCTCAGTCTATGTACACCGCTCGTGGTTGACTTGGAAAGCTTGAAAGTACAGCCCATTGATTCCCTGAAATGGATAATTTATACAAGAAATGAAATAATACTTACCGAAACATGTGCTGATGATATTATCAGGAAACCGATCAAGGGCACATATATATTGGAAATTAATGGAAAATGCAATGTCTATTTGAAAAATATAAAACTACACCAACGACAATATGATTTAAGGAGAATACAATATCAAGTAATCCCGGTTGCGGTTCTACCTAAATTAGAGGAAACATCTATCGATTGGAACAGGACAGTGAACCTAAACCACCTTAATTTCGATGATTTGAAACATCTATCCTACTCATTAAATGGTGAAATAGTGGAAAGTGAAATAGCAAAAAGTGATAGTGCGTTAAAAACAAATAGTGTTAGCTTAGCGACTGTACTACTCTATGTAATTTTAGTTATAACATGTCTTAGTATAGTTATTTGGAAGAAAATGTCTTGTATAAGTCAAGTTCTGCGAAATCATCGGAATCAAAATATTACCGATGGTCTCGCACTTGGTGAGGGAGGAGTTATGGAAGCACCACCGCCAATACGAATTGTGCGTATGTCAGCATAAGAGCGGGACTGCATCGCGGTGCTTGCGTCATTCCTGGAGAGATAAAGTTGTTATGTCTAGATTTTAAGTTTAGCTCTTAGGGACTCACTCCGTGTGCGCATCCGAATCTGTAAACACGTTGCCACATATTAAATAGTAATTAATCAAATTATTAATTTTATTTCAAAAATCTCGTCTAAGACGCTCCCAATTCTGACTACCTACTACTCCAATACAAATTCTGCCCAACGGCGCGTCTAGCGGCGTGACTATAAAACCAGCCTCAATGATAGCTTTTGCATCTTCATTAGTCACCATACTTTCTCTAAGCTTCAAAAGTTTCGAGAAAAAATGATCCCAGTTTTTATAAAAGTTAAGTGACTTCTCTTTATATTGTTTCTCAAAATCCAAAAGAATCTGTAACAATTTGGAAATATGAAACAGAGTTGCATAATACAGAGTGAGCATTCCAAATGGGACAGTAGGGTAAATGTTGAAAATAAGACCATTTGAAAAAGAGTTCATTCAGTAATTCAAATAGAATGCCTCAGGCCGTCTATGTCAATTTTTTAAATGAAATTATTTTGAGAAATGTTTTACCAGAGTATCTGCTTTGCCGTCTTTTAAAATGGGCCATGTTTCGAGAAATTCGTGTACAGTTTGAAATTGTTGTTTGTGTCTTAATTCAAAGGTGTTATTCCACCTTTCACAAACTTGGTCCCATGGCTCATTATTATGTTTCAGCCAAATAGCGTCATCATTTGAGACCGCCTCTGAAATAAATCCAAGAAAAAATGTATTGTAACTTTTCCATACTTTGTGAAAGTGTTTTGAAGTATGTACCTTCCAATCTCAAAAAGAAGAAAATCTCTTAAGGTGATTGGATGATCGAGTTCTTTGCCATTTTGTCGCTAGATGGCGACACATCCACAGTTTCGAACATTTTCAATTTTTACACCTAACATAGATATTTTTAATAGACAACTTTATTAAATGCGAAACCTAGGGCATTAACTTGATTTTTTAGATAATCACTGTGCTTGTTAACTAGTATCATGCAAAGATTTGATCAAAATAAAGATTAGCCGCTTGAATATGCTCTTTACACACACATGCAAAGTAAATAGTAGTAACTTTCGACACCACTAGATGTAGTTTTATTCAAACATGGTTGGAAAGGACCAAATTATATAAAATATGAATGTCCTTACATTATAGCAAACAAATTTTAATTTATTTACTAAGCATACTATATACTACTAGAGGTTAAATTGTTATGTTCCAATCCATTCTATGCATACTTTTGTTTCTAGGCTCGATATCCGATACCTTTCACCATAACAGTATTATAATATCTGTGCCATAACAAATTATTCAGATAAATTATTGTGGGTAATAAAGGTACGTTGTACCTATATAGGTTGTTATGTGACTGAACCTAAATAGTACATAACGTGTAAATAAATTGTGATGTGTACTAAATAAATAAAAGATATGTTATTCAATTGTAAAGCTTTTTATTGTAAGTACCTTTACTATAAATTAATAATATTTTTCTATGGTTCATATTTTCATACAAATAATCGTTTTATTCACTCTCAGTTTCTGGTTGGATTCGAACCATCGACTCGTACCACCATACAAAGATAACATAGTTTTTTTAAATATTTTGATATTTACAATTATGATTCTGAATTTAGTATTAGAAAGAATTATGTACGTAGATTACAATTTATATAACATCACACGTAAGTGTATATAACGGCACATGTAAGTATCTTACACAACAACACACACGTGGTTGCTAGCTAACCATATCATTTATGTTTCAAGAATACCTACTTATTATACAATTTTGAACTTCAATAAATATTCTTTTACAATTGAATTGTTAGACTGGTACCTAAATACATGAGTGAAACATATCTACATAGAAAATTCTTATAAACTAACAAATAACACAAACTATACATCGCTACGTTCAAAAATAGCATAATAATAGTTTATAATGTTCTCACTGCTGAGACTCGGGCCTCCTCTCAACAGTGGTGATGAAATAATTTACACAAAGCAAAGTCGCTTGGGTTCGAACCATCGACTGGTACCACCAGACAAAGATAAGTAGGTACATAAAAAATATTATAACTAAATATCTTCTCTTCTACGCGCTACTTTTTGGTCTCGCTGCCGTCGCCGTGCAGTATTAATCTTCTACTTGTCACTTTTTACTTCCATTTATATAATTTCCGTGCGATCTGAATCAAATGCTGGAAGAAGCAGTTTGCCCTGCAACAAATGAATTTACAGTTTTGTTAGACTATACTTACTGAACCCACACCTCAGAGACCTGAGGAATAAGTTAGGAAATGAGTAAGACATAATATATTTTTCATACCTTTTAATTCCTTGATGTCTAGACATTTGGCATTTTTTTCAACTCGTCTCAAAATAATTTCCGGCAGTACACATGTTTTAAAGAAAGTTACCAACTTCGGCATCATAGCATTGATAAATTCTTCATCCCGGTTAACTTCTATTACAGTCAATGGTAATAGATGGAGGGTAGATGCACATATAATGTGAGATCCCTGTCTACAACTGAAAGATATCTTCAACTAACATATTATGCTCTAGAAAATATTAAATTCGACATTTTGGGTCTTTCCGAAGTCAGAAGAACAGGTTGCAATATAGAAGAATACAAAGACTACATTCTATGTTACATGGGAGAAACGAAAGGGAAAAAAAAAAAAAATTTTGGGTTAAAAAAACTTTTGGGACTTAAAAAATTTTTGGGACTTTTGCCCCTAACCCTACTCAAGGTGAAAAGTAAGGAGAAATTTTAAGTCCCAAAAATTTATTTAACCCAAAATTTTTTTTTTGTTTTCTGCACGGCTCATGGTGCCTATAAGCGTATGGTACCAAATCGAAAAAAAAAAATTTTTCGAAAAATTTTCTAAGTCCCAAAAATTTTTTGAACCAAAAAAATTTTTTCTTCGTTTTCTTTGCTTCTCATAGCGCCCCTAAGGATATACTCCAACTCCTAAAAATCCGCCCCTAAGGCTACCCACTGACCGGTTTCAGTATTACTTAAAGTTTAATTCGGTACCCAATATGCGGGCAAAGTTCTTTCAAATAAATATCATTCGAAACCAAATATTTGAATTGTTCTTTGCCTATATCATTTTCTGTAAAAAAAAACTTATTTTTTAATTGATTAGGTACAAATGATGAATATGAGCTGTAGGTAAACATAAAAGTATTTTTTATTTTAGCATTAAGTACCAGTAAGTGCGACCCAAAACACTACTCCATGAAATTAGTTTTGTTTTCATTCTAAGTAGCATGGGCAATGGAACAGTATACCTAATTTAATTATATAAGTATTTAATTATTAGGTAAGTATACTGCTAATACATTACGCTTTCGGTATACCTATTGATTTAAGCTTTCACGATTTACTTAAGTACACACATTATTTTATCTAAACGGGATCTAATAGCGTATTAATTTATCCTATCTAAAGAGTCGCTAGCACGGTCGACGCTTCATACAAACATAGTTTGGTTCTCATTTATTTTAAAACGGCATGCTGGAAAAACATGCCAGGTAGGTAGGTAGGTACGCGGCGGCGCCCGGCGGTTTCGAGCGGATTGAAATTTTGTACCTATCACGAATTCACGATCAAGATCTTATCTTACCTACATCGCCTACCGACTACCCACACGGAACCGCCGCCGCCATAGATCATCATAAAAATGCACAACTTACTTTTGAAGTTCTCCACGACTTCTGACGGCACATCCCAGGATACCAGGATGTTTTCTATAGTTCCGTCCTCGTCCATTATCATAATCAGCTAATTTTGGTAATATCCACTCACTAAAGCAATTCAGGACAGACAAAATATGATTTGCCGACACGACGCGACGCAACGAACGAATACGAATTGAATTGAGTGGCGGTTGGCACTTTGGCAGCAAGCAGCAAGCAAGCTTTAAAATGTTGCCAGTACTTGATTTTTATTTTACCCAATAAATACATCACTTATAATAATATAGAAATTTGTATGGATGGTGTAGATTAATTTATTGTGTGGAACTTCTTTTTTCGCAAAATATGTAAGATAGGTAAGTAGAGGGCTACAGTAGGGGTACCCTTACTCACCTCACTATTAGGTTAATAGTGAGGCCTGGGCACATTTACTCTGAAATCCGAAAAACTAACATCGTATCGTGCTGTCTTATTCCCTCTCGGGTTATACACCATATGAGTAAGTAGAACGGCAGGACATGAAGTTGGATTGAATTAATTTCGGAGTAGGGTAGGTAGGTAGATGTGTTTATTTTTTCTCACGGTATAATAATTATGCTTTTTAAATGTTTGTTTTATTTAATGCCATGGGCGCCGGCAGCACTTGCACCCCCCTGTCAGGAAAGAAAATACATAGATTTTTTTTTAAATTTCGTCTAGATTGCTGTCCTAATTTGTTAATCACCTTGCCAATCAGTTCAGTATCCTTCAGTATAATACATGTATAATTATAAAATTGGCGGATTTACCAATAGGCGTCAAATCTGGGGCCATTTTTTATGTCTTATAAAAATTAAAAGATTCATTTATACATATTTAAGTACTTACTTAGATGTTATTATGTCCATAATTCAACGTGTAATATTTTTCATCACTTTGGCCACAAAATGTTTCAAAACAACGATTTTTTGACATAATATTATTATTATGACAGATCACGCTATCACGTAAAATTACCGACCGTAAACCGACTTTACTGACAATCAATTTTTTTGTTTCCACAAAGTTCAATCGCCATGATTGTGAACTAGATTATCGAAATTGTACCTATATAACGGGGGCGGCGAATTTTGAATAGCCTACGGGCGGCAATGTGTGAATCCGCCAGTGATTACTAATATTATCCATATTTTATATTAGTTGATAGTATAGTGTTGAGATGAAGCAAATTGTCTTTAGTCTTCCCGCGCGCGAGGCCCTCAGAGAATTCGTAGAATAATAATTCACAAATAATAAACTTCCGAGTTGAACGGAATTTTTCTCAATGTTTAGATGCCCCTCCCTGAAAGTAATCCTGGCGGCGCGGTGCCCATGATTTATGCCTTTTATATTTCAAAAACCATATCAAAAGCGTGGTAGATTGTGTTAAGATGAGATTGCAGATGATGATTATGAGATGCAAGTCCCCGATAATCTGGTAAACAACATAATACAGCAACACTGCTCATAGTAAAAAAAACAATCTCAAAACAAGATTTGGTAAATGTTGCTGCAAGAAATACCTACTATCTTGGTGCAACAATGCACAGAGAATACAATCTTGGCTCAAGATTCATGAATTTATGTGCATACAAGAATTTATAACCAAGAAATAATGTCTTGGTACAATATTGCTTTTACTTTCGATGGTCTTAAATCAAGATTCATGAACTTAGCTGCATCAGTACCTAGGTATAAACAACATTGAACAAATACCTATACCTACCTACCTAATAGTGATTTTTAACCGACTTCCAAACAAGGAGGAGGTTCATTTGTATGTATTTTTTTTGACGTGAACGTCATAAAACCGATGGCGTTGAAATTTTGCATACAGATGTAGACCCAGGTAAGTTTAGTAACAATGCAATAATCTGGTAGGTACTATTGCGCTGATCTCATGATGGAGTCAGGAGGTAGATAGTGGAACTACTCAACGGCGAACAGCAAAGACACGAAATTTTGTAAATGGATTTAACTATAATACTTATAGCTGAGACTTATAGGTAGCCTGTTCTAAACTCCATCATGACTTGGCTGCTGCTCCCAGGGTTGACTTCCGGCGAGGGAACTCCTCAACAGTGAATACCTAGTAAGTAGGTAGGTACAGACTACAGACATAAAGTTTTTTATATGGATTTTACCATAATAGCCTGTTCTAAATTCTATCATGACGTGGCTGATGCACCCAGGGTTGACTTCCGGCGAGAGAACTCCTCAACAGTAAATAGGACAAACATGTTTTTTTTTTAAATTTGTGATATTCCGTTTTAAACTTCGTCATGATGTGGCTTCTATCTAGATCATAAAACTTGGTTTGCACCCAAAAAAAAAAAAAAATTAATATTATACCTAATTACTATAAGCGCTACCCACTCATTGAAGTCGGTGCCAGGCCAGCCAAGTCTAAAAAACAATCTCAGTCTAGTAGAGGTAGTAAAAGATACTATTTATGTAGTAAATAGGTAGATACTTGTAGGTACCTACCTAGTAAGGTAGGTATTACTATTTTATTTACCAAATATTTCATTCATAGTCATAGTTATTTATTGCATTAATATGTTGAGGTAGGTACAATCCGTACAATCGTCTTAAATAAAGTTACACATGGCGTAGCAACAGAGCTAAAGCGGACCGACGCGACGCATTGAACTTGCTATAATAGGTACTTAAAATGTTTACGTAGGTAATTCAGAATTTTCAGTAGGAATTACTATACTTACCTACTACTCGGTGCCAGCTAAGCCAAGTAGTTATTAAAACTGCCTCGTTGGTCTAGTGGTCGTAAGCGCGACTGCAGTGCATGAGGTCCTGGGTTCGATTCCCGAGTCGGACAAAAAGTGCTATTGGGTTTTTCATTAGAAATTTCCCAGTAGTACCTAGCCCGGAGTTTGGAAGTTGGCGGTATAATACCCCCGTGCTTCGGAAAGCACGTTAAGAGCGGGCCTAAAGCCAAGAAAAATTCTGATTTCCCCCGCGCGTCTCGCCACACCCGCATTAGTGCGTTTGTCAAACACGGGCGGCGGCGCCACGATGCGCGACACGCGGGACCGAACTCGCGTACTTGAAATCATTGAGCTGAGTATATGCAACATAGATAGATGAAACCACTTTCTTTTCTTTTTTTTTTAGTTTTTTAAACACGTTCAATGCATTCCTATGTTGTTTGTATGTAGTGAAATAAAAGTTTTGAGTACTCCATTTCACCTTAGTTTTCTTAATATTAGGTATTTATTGTAGACATCGGATAGTTGGATGCATTTACTTACTATAATTTTTGGGCAAGTAATTATGAAAACGCATTGGTTTTTCGGTAGATTGTAATCTATCGAAGTGAAACCGTAATATTGTGAAATGCATCCGATGGAAGTCAACTCGCGCAGTGTGGAGGAGAGGGAGGGAAGGAGGGGTCCCCCTTGCCCAATGGTACCACTCTCATGAAAAGATATTCTACCATTACTGAGAAATACCGATTTATATAACGTAACCTCAAAACACTATATTCCCCTAAAAAGCGTAGTCGACGGAGCCCCGCTACGCGGGGCCCCTATTTCTGTCTGCAGGGTTTAAAGGAACCTTACTAACCTAACGTGAGGGTGCCTAAAGTCCCGATTATGGGGGTAGAGATACTTCAGTCGCATGCATTTCTCTATATTACGGTTTCACTTCGATAGATTACAATCTACCGAAAAATAATGCGTTATATTGTAAGCAGTATGTTCAGTTGACAATATTTCGAGAGTTTACAACCTCGCTAGAGAGACTACAATCTAACGTGTTTGACAATTTTACGGTGACATAATATAATTATGAAATTCATTTTTTAAATTACTTATCTTGACGTTTGTTACGCCATTTTGGTAATCTACTTTTCGACATTAGTTAGCATTTAATTCTGTAGTCAGAAAGTTAAAAAAAATATCAATTCCGGAATCCGGAATAAAAAGAAACGTTGCAGGTATCCATACATTCGATTCTATAATCAGAACTCTAAATTGGTTTTTAATTTTGCTACAAATAAGAAACGATCGTAAGAAATATCGTATAATCATCATAATAATATTTGTTTATTAGTTTTATTCAAAAACACTGATGACTGAAGCTACATGCCATCGCCATAACATGCATAATTACATCACTGAAGCATACATTTACGATTGTTTTCAGAAAGTAAATATTGATATTAACAGCGACATACATCATTGATGGAGGATATTTAATCAATAAAGATCAAATAAAATATCAGAAGATGAAGATGTTGCTAAAGTTCTACGACGTTGTTCTGCGACTTTAATATTTCTCGTAAAGTCATTGTAGCCATCAAATCGAAAGTAACTCTGGGACCACTTTTTGAATCGTTACATCTCAAAAACGGTGGCTCTTAGGAAAAAAGTATTTAGACATTTTTATAGATAATTATCTGATTTACAATTTTTGTCTGAACTAATTTTATGATAAAGCTTACCGTTTTGCTGAAAATCGTGAAAACCCGTTTTTGTAACCTTTGACCCCGAGTAAATTTTTTGCACGAGCCGGATCGATGAGGACTTTTCACATTTCCTTTATAATAGTGTATTTAACAAACCTACCAATATTCAGCCAAGTCGGAATTTTCGTAACTTCACCCCTATTTTTTAGTCTGATTTGACCGGTAATACTTGACTGTGAATTTGACTGAATCTTGAGTGAAACTAGTTATTTCTCTTACCGAGAAATATGTTACTTGCTTTAAGAATGTCATAATACTTGTCTGAAAATTAAACTAATTCTTGGGTGAAATAAATAATATCTCCTACCGAGAAACATATTACTTGCTTTAAGAATGTCTTAATACTCGACTGTGAATTTAACTGAATCTTGGGTGAAACTAATAATTTCTCTTACCGAGAAATATGTTACTTGCTTTAAGAATGTCTTAATACTTGACTGTGAATTTAACTGAATCTTGGGTGAAACTAGTCATTTCTCTTACCGAGAAATATGTTACTTGCTTTAAGAATGTCTTAATACTTGACTGTGAATGTAACTGAATCTTGGGTGAAACTAATAATTTCTCTTACCAAGAAATATGTTACTTGCTTTAAGAATGTCTTAATACTTGACTGTGAATTTAACTGAATCTTGGGTGAAACTAGTAATTTCTCTTACCGAGAAATATGTTACTTGCTTTAAGAATGTCTTAATACTTGACTGTGAATGTAACTGAATCTTGGGTGAAACTAATAATTTCTCTTACCAAGAAATATGTTACTTGCTTTAAGAATGTCTTAATACTTGACTGTGAATTTAACTGAATCTTGGGTGAAACTAGTAATTTCTCTTACCGAGAAATATGTTACTTGCTTTAAGAATGTCTTAATACTCGACTGTGAATTTAACTGAATCTTGGGTGAAACTAATAATTTCTCTTACCGAGAAATATGTTACTTGCTTTAAGAATGTCTTAATACTTGACTGTGAATTTAACTGAATCTTGGGTGAAACTAGTAATTTCTCTTACTGAGAAATATGTTACTTGCTTTAAGAATGTCTTAATACTTGACTGTGAATTTAACTGAATCTTGGGTGAAACTAATAATTTCTCTTACCGAGAAATATGTTACTTGCTTTAAGAATGTCTTAATACTTGACTGTGAATTTAACTAAATCTTGGGTGAAACTAGTTATTTCTCCTACCGAGAAATATGTTACTTGCTTTAAGAATGTCATAATACTTGTCTGAAAATTTAACTAATTCTTGAGTAAAATAAATAATATCTTCTACCGGGAAATGTATTACTTGCTGTAAGAATGTCTTAATACTTTACTGTGAAATTAAAGTGATTCTTGTGTGAAACTAGTAATATCTTCTGCCAAGAAATATATTACTTGCTTGAAGATTTTTAAATTATTCATTTGAGATCTGAACTGATTCTTGAGCCAAGGTCGAATCTATATTGGTACAAAAAATAATTTTTGAGTCAAATCCGCGCAGTTGAGAAATAATCATTCTTAATGTTAGAAATAAATTGGTTTTGATTTTAGATATAAGTTTTGACTTAAATAATTTTTCTTTTGAACAAAGATTTTCGATCTTGAAATTGAAGAATTCTTAATTTTTGAAGCGTTAGTTGGATTATCTTAGTACAAGATATATATATTTGAGATCAAGAAATATTAGGTGAAACATAGTTGGTTCTTGGTTCAAAAGAACATTTTTTTCTGTGAAGGCAGCAGGGAACATGCAATGTAAGGCAGAATATTACATTACATGTTGCATTGCACCAATCTGTACCCACCTTAAGGTACACATATGTGCACCAACTTTTTTATTAATTATATTAATTTAATAAAATACAAAAAAAAATTGTATGTCTTATTTATACCCCTATAACTACAATAAAACACATAAACTGAATTTTCCTTTGGAGATTGTTTTATTTTTATACTCGCGTAATGTACTTTCACTGTTTTTTTCTTTTGTTCTTGAAATTTTTCAGGATCCGTGGTTTTTAATTTTTCCCTATATCTTTTTTGTCGTTCTGCAGCAGTTAACGGCATTGTCTAAAAAAAGGTCATTGGGCATATCTGACCCGCTTTGCGAAGAGTGGCGGACATTAACCAAAATAGTTTTAAACTAAGGGGAATGATATGACCTTTCACTGCATACAATTATTTTATTAATAATCGATGGAGAAAAATGTACAGGACCGTTTAAAAAAAAAAACAAACAGTTTCAGTGGATTTTTTTTCATCTTATAACCATACAGCATTTTGCACGGATGAGCCAATGTTCAGTAACATGTATACGCTGTCTCTTTCGCACATTAGACAAGCAGAAAAGGTTTCGTTGCGCTCGCGCACAAACTCACCGCCCCCCACGCAGTCCTTCGTTAGCTACCGTTGATCGATCTGTACGTTTACCTGGTTTATTTTATCTATTGTTTTAACGACTACTATTAGCGTGTTTCATGGACTCTGGTTATTTGCTTTTGGTTTGGATTTTCGTTGATATGGAAAGACAAAACAGTTGTGTGTCGTGCAATCGATCTGTGTTACGTCGAAGAAAACACAGTCTTAATGCAATGTTTCTCGAAAGGTATCGGGATCTCGTAGTGTTGTTATTACAAGAAATCATAATCATAGAAGAACATTAGAGAGGAAGTTGAAAATAGCGAGAGAATGCTTAACTGAAGATTTTGTTCCACGTTACCTGGGCTAAAATCATATAAGAAGAAGTGAAGAAGTGGTGGCAAGAAATCTTCGTATCCCAGTCCATATTTTAGGTGGTAGCCAAAATAAACCGGCAGCCATTCTTGTATTCGACGGAACATATATTTACCTTCAGAAGAGTGCGAATTTCCTATTCCAAAGAAAAACCTACAGCCTTCACAAATTCCGCAACCTGGTAAAACCTTTTCTAATCGTATGTACAGACGGCTATACAATAGAAGTCGTAGGACCGTATTCAGCAACTACTTTGGATGCAACTACACACATCAAAAGTGTCTAGGGATCAACATATATTTTTGCAATAACTTTTCTCCTGATTGATATTAATTAAAATTTTCTTTAAGGATTCATCAAATAAAGTGTTTTCGTTTGTCACAGTAACGATAAACCAAGTCACCTTTGCATTAATAAAGAAATTTGCCATTTTCCTAATAAAGGGATTTTTGACATTTGAACCACTAACACAAAAGTTCGAAAAAAAGACTGAAATAACAGTTTTCTTTAAAATTTTATTGGCTAACTTAAACAATTAATAATCCGTGTTTCTACCGCGAACACTAACAACACAAGAACATCGGTTTGGCATACTCAAAATGAGTTCATCCAAATCACGCTGTGGAATGGCCGCCCATGTTCGTTGCAACAACAAAAAAAGGTCTTCTTGCGACTGGATACCCTCCATATTCGGCAGAGCTCTTCTCTGTAGCATATCCCATGCATGCTCAATCGGATTCAAGTCTGGCGACTGAGCAGGCCAGGGCAGGACATTGATGTTAGCTGCGGCGAGAGTCTGTCTTACAACTCTTGCGGTGTGCGGTCGTGCATTATCATGCATTAACTGAAATAAGGGACCGATTTGCACTTGTAGAGGAACGATGACGTCTGATACAATCGTCTCAGCATAAATTTGAGCGTTGAGGTTGCCTCTGATCCAAATCAACTCAGTTCTTCCGCCGATCCAAATACCCGCCCATACCATGATGGTTCCACCACTATAAGGATGGACTTCCTGGCAGGATTTTAATCGCTGTTGGCGTCCAGGGGTTCTCCAGTGTCGTATACGTCTTGTATCCGGTCTCATACCAAAACGAGACTCATCAGAAAAGCACACGAAACGCCATTGTTCTTCTGCCCAATTTCTGTGTTCAAGAGCCCATTGATATCGAATCCTACGATTGTGCATTACTATAGGTGGTACCCGTAGCGGTCTTCGGGAATGAAGGTTCACTTCATGCAAGCGGTTTCTGACTGTTTGGTCGCTAATTAAGTTCCCTGAAGAGTGATGAAGCCTCACGGCTAACATCATGGCGGTTATTGTTGGAGCTCTTCGAGTTAAGATTTGAATGTATCGGTCTTGTCTCCGTGTGGTGCAGCGATACCGTCCTCCATGGCGCTCAGCCACGGTACCAGTGCTTCGGTAACGTGTCCAAAGTCGACTGATAACACTCTGACTTGTATTCAGAGCTAAAGCCACAGTACGTTGCCGGGAACCAGCTTCTATCATTCCCACGGCTCTGAGCATTTCTTCCCTGCTTAAATGACGTCGCCGCTCCATAATAACGTTAGTTTTAATCAGTAGTAGGGAAACAGTAGCACTAATAATGTCTTCAATGCGTTGTATGTTTTTATAGGGAAAATATTGACAGCTGATTTTCATCTTTTACTCGAATTTGATTCACAGTTCCTGATTCAAATTATGAAATGCACCAAAAAGGATCCATATAAATTTATAAAATCATAAATTTATTACAAAGCCACATCTCAATCTCAAGAAATCCGCATAAAAATGCTTGATCCCTAGACACTTTTGATGTGTGTATTATGCGCAGCCTGATGCAAAAAAGCTCAGCTTGGCATTGGCATCTTAGACCTAACGACGTGTTTCTACTGGACCGTGGCTTTCGGGATTCTATCCCTGCTATTGAAGAACGTGGATATAATCCCTACATGCTACCAACTAGAGAAAGAGGAGAACAGTTATCTACACCTGACGCTAATAAATCTCGGTTAATTACGATGTGCCGTTGGGTGATTGAAACAATTAATGGACGATTTAAGAAGGATTTAAAAATATTTCGACATACATATTTTAATGTTGCGATGCGAAATATGATGACTGATTTTAAAATAACCGTGGCAATTATCAACGCTACTCGGCGGCAATACGAATACAATATATACGCCGAGCAGTTTATGGATATTATAAATCAAAATATAAACAGAGAAAATGAGTTGGCAGAATACGTATCAACAAATAACTTGAACAGACAAAGAGTAGCATTTGTGCATCTAGATGGAAACAGTCCAGATTTTGAGGATTTTCCACAGCTGAGCTTTGAAGATTTAATCTTATTCACGTTGGGCTCATACCATTTGAGAATCGCAAGGTCTTATTGTCACGAGCACATACGACCAAACGGGGATTATATCGTAGAAATGTATCGACACCAACATTTAATAGATAATAAAATATTGATCAGAGGACGAGCAGGTCCTCACCGGACACGGATGTTTCGGGAGGTACCTGCACCGAATCGGGCGGGAGGAAACGCCCGGGTGTCTCCACTGTGAGGATCGACCGGAGGACACGGTGGAGCACACGGTGGAAGTCTGCCCTGCGTGGGCGGAGCTCCGCCGTGTCCTCGTGGCGGCGATCGGCGGCGGCGACCTCTCGCGTCCGGTCCTGGTTCAATCCATGGTCCGGAGCGAGACGGAATGGGAAGCCGTCGCCTCCTTCTGCGAAGCAGTCATGCTAGCGAAGGAGGTGGCGGAACGAGAGAGGGAGAGATCCTCTCTTCCCGGCCGCCGCGGGAGACGCAACGGGCGTCGGGGGCCACCGTAGATGCGGGCCTGTGGACGGTTGGCTATGGGCTAGCTAGCCGTCCGTCCGTCTAACGACGACGACAGGCCGTGTCGACGGCCCGTTCGTGTTCCACGCGCGCCTCAAAGAGATGTCAGCATAAGGGGAGGGGCCCGCAAGGGCCGAAGCCTGCCGGGGTTGCGGGCCTGTTCGAAAGAGATACCGCGGCCCCGGAACATAAAGGGCGAGGAAGGAACATGGATGGGTTTTAGTCAGTGAGAGTCTGACACTCCCTCCCGCTCCGCCCAGAGTGGGAGAAGTCATTTGATGATTTCCCATCCTAAAAAAAAAAAAAAAAAGGACGAATCCAGTCACGCCATATTCGAATGAAACAGTACTATACATATATTTTTTTAAACCCAACACAACACTGAAGACAAAGAATAGAAGAATACTACTGCTCATGTATACACGGCCGCCGCACTGTCGGGAGCTGCGCTCATATCGCTAACATAGTTTATTATCTGTCTTGGGCCAGAAATCAGGAAGCAACAGACGCACCTGCTGCTTTTTTAAATGATTTGAGGCTTGATTTGGATCAAATTGAATAAAAAATACATGAATGAATTAGCGTTTTATTCATCTTCCCTATATCAGTTTCTAACACTTGAATTTTTCGAGATTCCCGTGGCTCACATTAATGCGACTAATGCCATAGTAAATCAGAGCCATATGGTTTCCATACTAAGGTGCCCAATGACCTTTACAACATAAATATTTAAATATAAGAAAATAATTGACTGTAGTCTGGTCATTTTAGACATAAAAACAGTAGTCAAATAACAAAAATTCCGAGAGAGCAAAATTTTTGTGGAGAGCTTGGGTCCTCCATCAGAAATAAATATTTAAAAGTGCCCATTGATCCCAAGTGTGTTAAAAAAATTATTCAGGGTCAAAGGTCAAAAAACGAGTTTTTCGTAATTTTCAACAAAACGGTAAGTTTTATCAAAAAAAAATAGCTCAGATAAAATTTTCATCTACAAAAATGTCCCAACTTTTTTTTCTAAGAGCCTCCGTTTTACTTATATTGATTCAAAATGTTGAAAGAAGCCATCGTCTTGACCTTTTTGTTTTGACCGTTTTGACCTTTGACCCCGATTTTTTTTTTATATTTCTTTCTGATGGTGAACCCAAACTCTCCACAAAAATTTGCCTCCGTCGGTATTTTTATTTCAAATGTCTAAAATGACCGGACCGGAACGTAATAAATTAGGTTAAGTAAGCTTAACTTGCACTTAGCAGGTTTTCAATATAAAAAATCATGCATACAAAATCACACTCAGATACATTAGGTACCTACTTTAAAAAATCAGTCCAAACACCGTTATGCATGAGGCTTTATAGATCTACTGCGTTATGTAACACATACTTTTGTCTTACAATAACACAAAGATAACACAAAAATGACACAAATGTAACACAGGAGTAATACAAATGCACACACAAAAGCTACATTTTTCAAACAATTTTAGGTTATATTTCGGACCAAAAAGTCTGCAAACGTCGAAATCACCTGATGAAAGTGGTATGGCTGTATGTAAAACTGATTTACCAAAAAGTCTGCAAACGTCGAAATCACCTGATGAAAGTGGTAGTCTTATAAAGTTTGCAAAAAAGGCCCATATAAACTTTTTACCTACGCGTAATGTATTATTTGAGGCGGGATCATCTAACATGGCTGTATATAAAGAAGATTTAACAAAGAGTCTTCAGATGACGAAAACAGTGGATTTTGGTGGTGGAGGTTTCTCAAAGTCAGAAAAAAACATCTCAAGTTTTGAAAACAATACCAATTCCGCGAAATCACGACAATGTACATTTCAATAAGAAAAAAAATGAAAAATACAAAACGAAGAAGCCCTCACAGTGTTCTAGTTCAACTACAAGTGTTTCTGACAGCATGAACGAGCATACTGACTCTAGTATAATGGACATTGAAATGGAAAATGACATAGGAAACGCTCCCCTTTGGTGTTTTGAACACGCAAGACCACATAGTGCAAATAATTATAACAGTATCCCAGATGACTTTGACGACAAGATGTCTTACGATATTACGAAATGGGACAACATAGACTTATGTGATTCTAAAATACAAAACCAATACGAACCTGATTTCTCCCAAGATCAAAGTAAGGTCTCGACACAAGACGAATGCCCGAAGTTCGACACTTACAACATATCAAGACCAGCTTCACTTCTCCCTGTTAGTGATCCCAGCCAACGTGTCGAAAATTTGAATTCACAGGTGTCACGTCCGTCAATTTTCGAACACTCAATGATCAAAATTACTAACGAGAATGATGCTGTGCTGTCAGATAAAATACCAAGTCCATCAAACAATGAAAGTGAACAAACATCTTACGATTATTCTGTGAATGATAAAGTTTTGGTGCGTTATTATGCCAGGAATAAGACATGGAAGTACTATATAGGATGTTATGACACGTAATAATGGCGAGATAAAAATTAAAAAGCCTAAAAAAATTGACAGAGATACAGTCCTAGAAACATTGATGGTAAAGATAATTGAAATTGATAGAGTATCATATAAACTAGAAGAGTATATATTACATGACTCAGCAGACGCAATTTATTTCTGATTGGATGGCCTTTAATTTGGAAGAGTTTACTTGTTTTTTTTTGTGTTTATTTTGCTAGTTTTTTTTAAACATTTCCGTCCATCCATCTTTTCTTTGGTCTCCCTCTTCATCTCCATCCATCCACACGTATACTCTACTCATAACTCTTTTAGTAACATGCGTTTCATCCCCGTACAAAGACACATTACATGGCCGTACCAAGACAAAGGGTTCCCTTTCAACTTTTAAGTAACTTGCGCCACTTTCAAACTTTCTTTAATATTCTTATTTCTCACTTTATCTATTCTCGTCACGCCACACATCCATCTCAACATTCTCATTTCAGCTACATGCAATCTTTTGTCATCCGGCTTTTTTATAGCCCAACATTTATTAAGGGGCCAAATTTGCAGGCAGCTCAAAATAAAATCTGTTCCTTTTATACAAACAGTCAATACTTCATCATCTTCCTGCCCTTATCCCGTTTTATTTGGGGTCGGCGCAACACGTTTTTTTCTTCCATTCTGTCCTGTTGCTCGTCACACTATCACTAACTCCCTTTTTATTCATATCACTTCTCACACAATCCATCCATCTTTTCTTTGGCCTCCCTCTCCCTCTCCATCCATACTTACAGACAGTCTATACTTACTCAACAGAAACAGTTAATACTTACTCAATGGAAATGTGTTACACCTGATTTTTTTTGGCGAGTTACAAAGTTGGCTCATTAGTAAAAGTTGTTCTTGCCTATCTAGAACTAATTCAAAATCATTCCTTAAAGAACTCGGAATCCTTTTTATTTCGTGGAATATGATAGGTAGGTACGTGATTCTTGTTAAGTTTTATTGTATTTTTATAAATGTCATTATTAAAAGTACATCGCTTAAATATCGTATTTAATTACTCCTATAACACTGCATGTCCTATTTTTTTTTATCTTGTATTTATTTAGGTTATATATTTAACCATTATGAAACTACCTTTACGCGAAATATGTATTACTTTTGTGCAACGGTAACACAAAATCTGTTGTGTTACTTTTGTGATATAATTTACAATTTTGGTGGCCCATATAAAGCTAGATAAACGTATCTGAGTAGATTTTGTGTTGCCAAATTGCTTTTTTCATCCAAAGAAAATTGTAGTATTTTATTTGCTTTTATAAGTTTTATTTCTTTTCGTATAATTTAGTCCTAATAATGTTAACAAGTCGAAATAATAAATAATTATTAATTAATGTTTGTTTTAAAACTCTGTAATATCCAAAAGGTCTTCTAGGTAACGCGCGACCGCTGCCGTTACAAAAGACTGCGCGCCCGCTTGAAGGTTAAATGAAAATAACTAGTTTTTTTTACTTTTTACGACTTTTTTGGCAAAATTTTATACGAATGAATACACTATTGATGGATTTGTGGAACCTAAATAAAAACAAACCAATGATTTCGCTGACCATGCCCTTGCGTTTATGTTACGGGGAATGGTTCATAAGTAACTTCTGTAGGCTAATTCACGTAACTAAAGACGTGCGGTTGCAGTGCAGCTGCAGTTAAGTTTCGATCAAAACAACGCTTTTCGTATTCTCTACCGCTGTCAGACACGCTCGCGTCAAGTTCGCGTCACGCGAGCGCAATAACGGTATTCTACTGTTGCGCGTCTTTGGTGCGTACTTTGGAACGAAACATGATCGGTATTCTACTATTCATTTGACGTGTCAAAATGACAGCTTAGAAGTTTAAATTCGATCAACGTGCAGTTTTGTTTACGCACAACATAAGTTCCTCTTTAATTACTTTTGTTGGCATCAAATTGTATTTTTTGAAGATGTAAGTGTTTTAAATTGATTAATGTATTTAGACAAGTTAACCACAAGTCATTTTCAATGAAATCCTAAATGTTTTTTACCTTTTTAGTGAATAATGAGTTTCCAACTTGGATTGAGAATTTTATCCCTCGCTGCCGAAGTTGATGAAGTCGAACGTCGTCAAGCTTTGAGAAGACACAGGTTTTCTGTGGATCCATTCCATATTTCTGATCGAGAATTCCAGAAAACCTATCGTCTGAGCAAAAGCTTGACTCGACAATTGATAGCGAAATTATCAACATAATTATATTCCGAAGGAGAGAAGGAAAGATAGTTTGAGTGTACAGGCAAAGGTTAGTCGAACCATACTACTATTGTAATCTATTGTAATTTAATCAAGCTGAAGAGTTTGTTAGTTTGAACGGGCTAATCACTAGAACTAATAAGTAGTCAATTCAAAGTTACTTGAAGGTTATAGGCCATTTAACATTACGCTATGAAACCGTGAGGTACAATTAGTATTGGAATTAAATAATGCAAAATACATTATACCTATTTTACAATAGGTAGTCTAAAAATTGAGTGACTTTCAGGTTCTCATAACACTAGCTTTCTTGGCAACTGGATCATATCAGACTCTGGTTGGCCAAAGCAGGTGCCATGGAGTATCACAGCCCACTGTGTCGAGAGCGATCCGGCAAGTCACAAAAGCCCTGAACATGAGAAACTTATTTACCGACTATGTTAAGTTTCCCATGACAAGGGAAGCCCGTGATGAAGTAAAAAGATGGTAAAATAAAAATTTATGGAATCTTACTTTTAGAGTTATTGTTAGTTTAATTTATTTTATCTATTAACAAAATATCTGTTTTTTATTTCAGTTTTTATAGAAAGTTCAAGTTGCCAGGGGTAATTGGCTGTATTGATGGCACCCATGTTGCCATTATAAGACCCAGCCAACATTAAGAACGCTATTTTAATAGAAAAGGATATCATTCCCTGAATGTGATGATTGTATGTAATCAAAATGAATCTACTTTAAAAAACAAGCAATACTTGGGTAGCTATTAATATTATGTCATAAAAAAACCTGTATCTACATTTGAAAATTATTGTTTTAGATATGTGATGCAGATCTCAACATTTTATGTATTGACCCCAGTAAACCTGGGGCAACCCATGATTCGTCAGTATGGCGTGATCACCCATTACAGGCCTATCTCAACCAAAAATATGCTGAAGAGGAAATATATTTGCTTGGTGAATGTCCTTCCTTATTAATACATACTAAAAAGTATAATCATTCATTTAATTATGCTTACATTAAATATTTTGAATTATATTTTTATTTTAATAATTATTCTTCCAGGTGACAGCGGTAATGCATTGAGGAAGATTATGATGACCCCAGTGTTGAACGCAATACCAGGCTCCCCTGAAGAGCATTACTATAAGCTGCAAGTCTCGGCCCGCAATACAGTAGAGAGATGCATTGGTGTCTTGAAAGCTCGATTCAGGTATGTTTTTGGGTAAAACTAGTTTTCTCTAAGTTTCCTTTTCATAATCATACTCTTTTTTATTATCTTTAGCTCAAGAAGTCAAACCAAATGAATGTATTGAAGGCCATCTTCTATTTATTGTTAGGTATTTATTTTAGTTTCTAAATGTCTTTGTTACAGGTGTTTGTTAGCTGCACGCATGCTTCACTATGATCCTGTTTTTGCAGGCCAAATAGTGAATGCCTGTGCAGTATTGCACAATATAGCAAACAAGGCACGTTTGCCAGTACCCCAACTGACACATCAAGAGCGTGAGCAAGAGGAGAGAATGCGTGTACGGCGTAGAGCTGCTGAGGAGGATGTGCGTACGGAGACACAGAGTATTCTTGCCCAAAGCAATAGGCGGCCAAACAGGGATTTATTGGAAGGTCGAGCTGTCCACGACGACGAGGGTTGTTTCTGCGACACTGTCTAGCTGCAGAAGCCTCTTGCGCACTGAAATAAAATAAAAATATTATATTATGGATATCAGACTGTTATTTATTTCCTAATGTGACAAATTTCTATAATTACCTTTCAGTAAAATGCGTGATGTCTTGTGTCATAGCGGGTGTACCATCAACAATAATATTATCTTCATCTCTGAAAAAATAAATAACATGAATATTAACTGGTTAGTAATAGCACAGCTATTATAAAATGTTAATAGTGCTTGACATAAATTGAAACTCACATAATATTAATACTATTGTTGGGTATAGGTGCAGGTTCTATACCGTCTGACAGTAATTCAGCAAATGAGGGAATTGGAACTGGTAAATTATCGGGCAGAGCAGGCAACGGAGAAACTGCGTGGGGTGCAGGCTAGCAAAGCAAAAAGAAAAAATCATTCACTATGACTGCAAAGCATGAATGTAGTATGGACAAGAATGGTGTTCTATAACTCACCAACAAGCGATTGATTTGCACCACATTTTGGGGCGTGCCACTCCTCCCTACAGCTTCCGTGCCTGCATCAAGCAGAGCGGCGATTCTCTCATCCAAAGGGGATATCGAAGTGGGTACGCCTGGCCCTCCACCTGTACCCCTTTGGTTATGCCGAATCTGCTTGATGCGGTTGAGTAAGCGGCACTTATAGTCAGTATACCACTAAAAATATTACAAAACGGTTATTTACCCAAGTAGAATGTACCAATACACGTAGGTACAATATTGATAGAATCTAACAGACCTTACTACACTCTTTAGGAGTTCTTTGATCACCGTCTCCCTCGGCATTTAATATATTTGCGCACTCTGCCCAAAGGCGCGATGTGAGGGCACTCCCCTCCCTTGATCGAAGTCTGCCACGGGCAAGGTCCCTGTGACCCTCTAGATATTCCACCAGCAGTTCCATTTGCCGCAGGGAAACTCTTTTGCGTGAAGTCATATCTATTGAGGAATCAGGATGAAACACTATGAAATATATTTATACTGCTACTTCATCGTTTATCTAGTTACATTCTTATACATAATTTTATTATAATATAATACATGCTTACCGTCTATCTTAATCTTCTTAATATATATAAATCTCGTGTCACAATGTTTGTCCTCAATGGACTCCTAAACCACTTAACCGATTATAATAAAATTCGCACACCATGTGCAGTTCGATCCAACTTGAGAGATAGGATAGTTTAAATCTCAAATTATGAGACGCAGACGAAGTTGCGCGAGTCAGCTAGTTAAAGTATAAATCTTTTGAGTTTTCCTTACACTGTCTTGTTTTTCAATTTTCTCGTCATTGGCGGGTCTGTTATTTTGACAGGTTTGGTTTCGTCATCATGGGGCAATGACAAAGCATCATTCAGCCTAATTTTAGTAAAATATGAGTTAAATTGTGAATTAAATAATTATAATTTGTCTATATAGTAAGAAAAAGCACTAAAATCGCAACTAGGGTATTATTTTAATATTAAAATAACGTAATTTTTATTGAAATGTAATCGATTCTTTTCGATTATTTAGTAAGTACTATTTTTTCTCTCATATGGCTACACCATAAGTAGATTGGTTGAGTTTGGTTGACGTTCAGCTGACGTGCAGTTCACGCGCAGCTTACGCGCAATTCAAAGATTACAAGAATACCGTTTGTCACTCGAACTTAAACTTAACTGCAGCTGCACTACAACTACATCGATGTGTCATAAAATTACGTGAATTAGCCTTCTGGTCTTTTATTTCTGTAAAGGTAAACCCCAGAAGCTTTTGGGGTTGAATTAAAACAAATTCTGAAAGAAATGATCACTGCTGTTGGTAAAACAGGACTGAAACCGTTGGTTTTAGTGTTTGACCAAGGTACAGCATTTCGAGCTGCCCTGAAGAGTCTCCAAGAAGATAAAAGGTGACTGCAGATAATTGCTGGTTAAAATATTGGTGAGTAGGTCTTGTTCTTTTTACGTGCATGCTTTTGTGACAACGTTTTAACTATACTTATAGTACCCGACCCAACAAATGTTTTGATGTCCATTGTAACAATATCATTTTAATGTTTCAGATGATATTATTGTAGTAAACGAACAGAAGCTAGTGTGATTCATGATCCACCACACCTTATTAAAGGGTTGAGAAATAATTTCCATACAAAAAAATATATCCGTTAATGGGGAAATATCCAAACGGAGTGATATAGTTGATGTATGTAAAACCGACTGCAACCATGCACAGGCGCGCCTCCTCCATAAGTTGACTGGCGAAAAAATAAAAAAAATAAAGTAATATGTAATATGAAACCTGTGCCCTGAAACCTGTAAAATTGTAATTTATAATATTTTATTTCAGGTGACAAAATTGCACTACCGTGTTTAATTTCACACGTCGGGGACAGTAGCTGCTACATTGTCTTACACTGCTCAGTTTTGTAAGTTACTGTACTGATTGTTTTGTTTTAAGAGTTTAGTTTATGACCTTAGTATTCATCATCACAGCCCTTTTCCTTGACCTTAGTATTGACTTAATAATAATTAACTTTGTTATTTGTTGTAGCTTATTATGCAGATGGAACCAAAGTAAGCCCTACATTGAAGAACACAGCTAAAGTTAACGCATTCTTTGACGACCTGTTTGACTCAGTCAATGGAACAGGCTTCAACAAGGATTCAAAAGGGAAGCCTTTAAGGGAGGCAGTAACAGAAAAGTCGCAGCACCATGCAATTTGGAGGGAAGCAATAAAAACACTAAAACTTATTAAAATTTTCGATAACACGGCAAGGAAACATCGGTGCCATCGTTAAAAAATTGGATTATAACTTTGAAAAGTAACCAGAGAGTGTAGCAAAACTAGAATGAAAGAAACAATAAAATTATGCGCCCGCGATATTCAAATTCAGATCCCATCCAAAACTGTTCTGGCCAAATGCGGGCGTATAATTTTAGAAATACAAGTCTAGATTGGCATGCCTTAAAAAGTACCTTTAAATCACTGTTAATCACGAGGTTCATGAGTTTCACTTAGACAGCTACAATTGTCAAGGAGATTCAGGTACACAGTTATTATAATTAAAATCACTTTTAAAATCAACAAGTTTATCATTTGCAGATACTGAGTTAGGTTCACCTGAGTCCTCTGAGCTATCGAACTAGGTTAAAAGTGATAGCATTCAACACTCAGCAAGGCAAGATATGCTACAGGTCCACTCACGTGCATTTAAAGCATTACAAAAAATATAGTGTCTGCATTGTGAAGAAAATTTATCTAGTAGCGAATCCAACTATGATTAAAATAGTGTAAACAATTTTATTTCCATCAGAGAGTTCAAGAGCATAGAAGAAAAGAAATTGACGTACCCTTCTGAAAATGCTGTGAGATTTTTTGGAATTATCATAGAAGAAGCAAACAAATACTTAGAAAATCAACCTGAATGTAGTCCTATTATACAAAATATTAAGAATCATACTAAATTGTGATCTGCGTAAGGATGCTATTTCTGAATGCTTTCTTTTTCTTGCATTTACTTTAAGATTAGCAGTATTCAATTGGTGCAATGTTACTAGTAAAATATTAAAAGGCACAGATGCTTTCCAACTTGAAAAGCAAATGCAAATGCAATTAAAGCATAATACATTCAAAACCAAAGTAAAAAGAAATGAAAGTAATACGAAAAGTTGTTTTTTTCCTAACCTTCCCTTAGTAACTTATTCGCAAAACCTATTGCAATTATTGCAATATGCTTATAAAATGGAATTGACATTGCCGAGAAGATATGGATTTGCAAGTGCTTGTATAGAAGATGACAACATATTCACGGGTGAGATATCATTGCAAGAAGCCTTGGAAGGTCCTGAGAAACCACAGAGGTTAGCGGCAGTACATGAGTTACAGTCGTTCGAGAAAAATAGTGCATGGGAATTCGTAGATGTACCAATAAATGGTACTATAGTGCAGTGCAAATGGGTTTTGTGGAAAAAGTACGATATTGAAAACACTGTGCGTTACCGTGCTCGTTTAGTCGCAAAAGGCTTCACTCAAAAACAGATACCGAACAGAAACACGTAGTTTTAACTACGTTTTGTGGCGGTAAATGTGTAATGAAAGCTGCGATTTCGATCCTCCAACATGAGCGGATTGAATTTCAGATCTCCGTACTTGCAAGATTAGTTTTCCGAAAAGTCAGTACGTAGTAACCCCTTAGATGGCGAAAGACTTTGTTTTATGAATTTTATAGCGTTATACTGATTGGTGATGTTGGCAAGATGCTGCATGAATATAGATAGATTTTTATTTAAAATATTAACAAGCAATTGATGCGATGTCTTCACGCTGTCTTTCACAGTTTTCTTGCAAATCTTCTCATTGCCTTTAATTGTTACAGTACAATTCTTAGTTAACTTCATTTGCCATTTAACAAAGTGTAATTTGGAACTTTCTCAGAACATTGTGAACATTTCCATTCCAAGCAAGGAACACTAAGAGCATTAATTATTACAGCAAAGAGATTTAGCTAAATCGGTGGCAGAATAATGATTTAATATCTTATTTTGGTGTACGGTTTCAACAATATAATCATTATTAGTATGAACGGCACACAGGTAACTTGTATTTATTGATGCGGCTTTAGGTAATGTTACCCAAAATGGACGATGTCGGCGGAATGTTTCGTATAAGCCATTCAAACCAGTCTTATTGTTAACTTTTTTATGAAGGTTTAGAAGTGTATCATTTAGAAGACGAATTTATTTGACTTTTCTCGTGATCGTTTTCTTTTTGCCAGCTGTTAGTCTGCTAGTTTCATCATTGATTAAAAATTCATGTATCCTATTTCTTAAGCCAATATTTATGATAATCTCTTGTCCTTTACTTTCTTTAAATCTTATTATTCCCATCCTATATTTAGAGAGCTTCCGTTCTAAAACATTTAATATTTTTATTAAAAAATGATATTAAGCCATCAATACCCGGCGATTTCGTAAACGTATTGCTTGACCCACCTCTACACGTGAGTTTGATGAGCGAGAAGAACTGGGAGAAGAAAGCGGTGTATTCACGCAGAATATTTCTTCCGATCGTTTTCTCAGTCGATTTCATTCACGTCTTAGCTTGGCTTTTTCACGCCACATTTTTCGTATCTGTCGCTGCTGTCTCCGTGTAAAATCATTAAATGTCTTCAATAACCCATTTTGTTTCTTTAGATGATATTTTCGCGTTCTTTTCTACGTCATTCTTCAATGGCAGTAGCATCTAATTTAACTGTAGCTCTTCGCGTGCTAAGTTTTTTCTGTTCTCGACGATGTATTTTTTTCTCTTCGTCAGTTAAATGGGTTCTAGACTTACTGGATCGAGGCATTGTACCTGAAACAAACCCAACCATGATAGGCACCCCACATTTTGCAAAAAATAAGTCGAGCACTTTTTTCGGTGCTGATGCCAATAATGCGGTAATTAAATCAATAATGCAGTATTTAAATCATGCTATCTCAGAAACCTTTAAAATGTTATTTTTTGTGGACATACATCTTTCCTGTAGACTTTTATGTTCACAAGAGAGATATTTCAAACTAAAATCAAATTAGCCATTTTATTTTTAAGGTAAGAAAAACAACAAAAGAAACTTTAAAAATACTCCTCACAAGAAACATCGGCGCAATATTTCCTAAAATATAAAATAATAACTTATCAAATTACAACCCAAGCGGGAATGAACTTTGACAAAAAAACTTTATTTAATTTTAAAACTTCGTAAATTAGAAAATGACAAGTAGCTGTACTGACAAGAACTCCAACAAATGGCGGCTATCCCGTCTTGTCAATTTAAAAAATATTAGATACATACTACTTTCACGTTTCTATTGAGTGTTCCTATGTCTATTTATCTCCCCGTATACTTCCTTATTTGATCGTTGGCGGTGTTTAATGGGCTTTCGTTGAATTTTTGAGGAGAGACCCGAAAACTGACTGTAAGTCGACGTCGTACACTTAGTGCTGGTGGACATATTCTGAACTGTTTGAGTATACCCAGTTCTTGATTCACGTTTGCAATTGTGTTTTTATAGTTTTAAATTTTATAAAATAATATTATCCATCTCACTCCGTGTGCTTCCTAAATTTGATTTTAATTGTTTAATTTCATCTTTCATTTCCGCCATGTAAGTTGAACATATGTTGGTAGATAAATCGAGACTTCTACCCAACAATTCATCACAAGACATGGGGCTATTCTTGCTTTGATCAAGGAAGTCCATAGACCTTGATATATTAGCTTGGCGTCTCCGCAATGTTACGTTGCTTATTACTTCCATGTCAGAAATTAATTTTGGTTATTGAATTTGTAGTTAGGTGATACGATCAAATTTTGGAACGAATGTGTCTTTAATTCTATATTGTTGAAAGAAATGCTGGTGAAACATCCACAAAATATCACCAATGAGATAAGTCGTATGTTAGAACTTGCCGCCAACCAAGCGCACTAGCGCTTGGTTGGCGGCACAGCGATTACTAAATCGCTGTCGAAATAAGCGATCATACTGTTGAAAATAGGATGAGAAATTTGCTGGTCATTTGTGTTGTGGTCCAAAGGTTAGTTTTGAGTCAGGCAAAATGTATCCGTGTTTTGTTTGTTCAACGGATTGTTTTGGAGTAATATTAAAAAATACACTCACTTGTTCATGTTATTTCCTTAAACTTTTTTGCTGATTTCTTCGTTAGGGTGATTATTATGTTGTGGTGTAATAATATTTCACAAATCTTCACTAATTTAGCTTTTGGATTTCACTTAATATTTTTAGTCATCTGTAGTATTAAAAATATGAATTTTTGATCACAAACATTATATAATGGGAGTCACGTAACACTGAATCATATTCTTCAAGGAAACTTGATAAAGAATTACTTTGACTATTAAAAAAATATTTTGTATAGCGAGCTAACGTTACTTGGGTTCGAACTCGAGACCGATTATGCCCGCCGTCCGACGTGCTCGGTGATGGCGGGTGGTGCTTTCAATTATACTCGAGTTTAAACTTCAATCACTTTGATAAACTTCAATCACTTTATGTTAGAATTTAGATCACAAGCTTTTCACATAAAACCACGTTTACGTTTACGACATAGCTATCATGCCCGCCGACCACACGTGCCATCCCATCTCCCTGTTTACGGAAGTCCCACAGTATCCGTTCAGTAACTTAATAACAATAGTAAAATCAATCAGCCTGACAAACAATACTAGAACACTTTACAATAATTGTGTTACTATTAATGAATGACAGAATTTACAAATTTGAACATGTTCTTAGACATTTATAATAATATCGTCCTCATTACTTTCTACAGTCTTCATCTATAATATCTTGGAACATTTCCGGTGGTGTAAAAAATTATGTTAAACAAAAGCTTATTACTAGTAGTTTGCAGTGTAAAATATTCTTATTAATTTAAAGTTGGTAACTTACATAGTTCTCGTAATGAATTTAAGCATTCAGGTATTGATGGTTAAAATCACACTCGGTGCCATTCTTCCTTACAGTAGGTGATGCCGTATCATAAAGAAACTCAGTGTCAAGTAATTAACTATTAATTGCTAACATGAATGGAAATCTAAAATTGTTAAACAAATATTCTTATGTTAATTATAGCGATAGTTTTAGATATAACATCGAGTTTAGTTTAATCATTGATTTTCAAGTGATACTTGTTTAAGTATATTCTCTATTATCCGTGTAATTTGAATTTCACGCCTTACAGTTAATTTCCCTTTTTATATTTTTTATCTATACTTACTCTGCTCTGTGGAACATGGAACTAAGTTGTTGTCTAAAGTGATCTTATTAAAAAGTATTTTTTAACTATCGAAAGTTATTTAATTCCAACAATATGGATTAAGATTTCATAGACAGGCCAGTAGATGGCGCCGCTGAACTCTATATTCTGAAGATACTCGATACTCGAAGAAAATGTGATTTATTTAAACCCAGGTGAGTCTTCCTCGGGTAAAACTCCGATGACAACGAAGCCATCTTGAGGTAGCTAGAAAATGGTGAAATTTCAGAAGACGAGTCCAGCGATAATGAAGATGATAAATCGACTACTATTCGAGTCAGAGATCTTCAGATGGAGCAAGAAGATGAAGATAATGTAGGTAATTCGCCCGCTGACCCTGAGTTGGATGCAAATTCGCCGTTAGTCAACGAATCTTCTGACATTCAACATTTAGGGATCGTTGAAAGTCCAGCTCCTTTGGTAAATAATTACACCAGCAACCCTCGAAATATAGTATGGAGGGTAAGAAATATGGACATTGTCCAAACGCTTTTAAATTCGAAGGAAACACTGAGAGCTCACAAGAAATTCTTAGTTTGGGAACGCCATTTTAGTTTTTTTCTTACTTCTTCGATGAAGAAATGTTGAAATTTCTTGTGGACGAATCAAATAAATATGCTTTCCAAAATAATCCCAACTTTACAGATCTCGGAGTTACGAAAGTTTCTTGGAATTCTTATTTTTACAAGTGTTTGCGATTATCCTAGTGTCAGGTCATATTGGTCAAACATTGCTAAATTCGAACCTATAGCACAAACCATGAATCGCAACCGATTTAATTAAATCAGACAAATTTTTCATATGAAGGACGACATTAAGCATTTGCCCTCCGATCATCCCCAACACGGCCGACTGCATAAAGTTAGACCAGTGATAGATCATTTGAATAAAAAAAATATTACTATACTGTTAGGAAGAAATGAGGTTTCGCGTAGTATTATGAAGAAATGAGGTTGTACGTTATAGCACAGGTTACTTCTATGGAAAGGAGTGACAGACAACTTGCATTAGTCTCTGGTTGCGAGAGACTCGTGGCGAATATCGCTCAAAGGGCTGTAAGATTTGTATTTTCCTATTTTATGTACTTACTCGCTATTTTTCGAGTGTGATACGTGACTTAGAAAAGTGTAACACCGAATATCACGTCCCCGTAAGTTTACGAATACCAAACACTTAACAACGAATGCACGCTACCTCGAAAAACTTAACGCCGTAGCCATGCGAACTCGAATAACGAAATCTCTAATTCACCTATACGAAACACTTACTCGTAACAAAGAATGCACGCTACCACTAAAAACTGAACACCGTAGCCATGTGATCTCGAATAACTAAACCTCTAAAAATCATCGTAAAAAGTCTTTATTCATATAACAATCAACCAAATCAAACATTAAAAAAAAATGTCATATTATGTGTCAATCAATTATATTTTTCCTTAGAGGGTACATGGAATACAATATTAGCTGTATAACCAGTTCTTATAATACTTGTTATGGGAATTGCGGTCAGTGATGATGGCGCACTTACAATTTCTAATATCTAAAAAGAATAAAAGACTATTGCTACACGAAGGATATTTGTTTACTTTAGACAGACGTTTAAATACAAAATGTTATTGGCAGTGTGTAAAAAAGTGGGCATACTGTTGTGGATCGCGAATAATAACTCAGGTAAGAAGTTATTTATTAAGTATTGTACATTCAAGTTTTTTTTTTTATCTAACCTATATTGTTCCACTGCTGGGCAAAGCCTCATAGTCTTCCACAGTTCCCTTTGTGGCGCCTTCTCTTGCCAATCTTCCGTAAAAGCCTGTAAGTCGTCCCGCCAGCGTTTTCTAGGCCTCCCTCGGTGACGACGCCCATCTTCCGGCACCCACTGCGTGACGACTCTAGTCCATCTGTCCTAATGCATTCTACATACGTGACCCGCTCAATCCCACTTAAGCTCAGCAGACTTATAACCCACGTCGGTGATTCCTGTTTTGGAGCGTATTGTGGTGTTGCGTATTCGGTCGCTGAGTTTGATACCCAACACGCTACGCTCCATCACTCTTTGGCAAACCTTGAGTAAAAATACATTAAGTGTTTTGTAAAGGTAGTCCGGTTTTATAATTTTGTATTGTAATTGTATTAATATCAGTAACTAGCTTCTGCCAGCGGCTTCGCCCGCGTGAAGTTTGAAATTATCCCACGGGATCTTATTACCGGGATAAAAAGTATCCTATGTGTTAATCCAGGTAATAAACTATCTGTGTGCTAAATTTGATCCAAATCCGTTCAGTAGTTTTTGCGTGAAAGAGTAACAAACATCCATACATCCATACAAACAAACTTTCGCATTTATAATATTAGTAGGATTATTGCAGGAAAACAACAGCGGGGTTGAGGAAATAATAAAATACAATAATGAGCATTGTCACAGTCCTGAACCAGAAGTAATAGATGACTTAAAATTGAGAGCTAGATTGAAAAGACGAGCGAAGAATAGTATGGACGGACCGGCACAGGTAATACAGGCGGCGATTCAAGATATTCCTAGTGGAAGTGCCCCCTACTTACCTAGTATAAATGCGATGAGAATGGTGGTAAATAGAGCAAGAATGATTGGTGTTCCTACATCTCCAAAAAAGCTCCATAATCTAGTCATTCCAAATAAATACAGTAATTTTCTGCTGGCTCACTACAGTACTGAAGAAGATAGTATTTTATTGTTTGGTACGTCAGAAAATATAAGACTTCTCCAGCTGTCACCATTTTGGATCTTAGATGGTACATTTCGTACCTGTCCAACAGTTTTTTATCAAATTTATACGGTGCACGGATTAATTGGATTGCACGATACCGTGCAAAAGGTGGTACCATTGGTGTTTGGGCTCCTGTCCAACAAAAATAAGAGAATTTATTGTTTATTTTTTGAGCTTCTCAAGTCGCGAGCATCTCAATTTGGAACCAATTTGCAACCTGACGTAGTAATTACAGACTTCGAGAAGGCGTCAATAAATGCGGTGAAACAAGTGTTTCCTGAAACTAAACACAAGTGTTGTTATTTCCATCTGGCTCAAAATATTTGGAAGCATATCCAGTCTACTGGTCTCTCCAAACAATACTCAGAATCGACATCTTTCGCTCACAAAATGCGTCATTTGGCCGCGTTAGCCTTTTTAAAACCAGATGAGATACCTGAGGCTTTTGAAATACTAAAAGAAAAAGTATTACCCAAGGATGCAAGGAAAGTCATTGATTGGTTTTCCAAATATGTACTACGTCAATGGTACTTATAAGAAAAGGACTACTCAAAACCTCGGATCATTAAAGACAAACTTGCACAAAGTGCCTTAAAGACAAACTTGCACAAAGTGCCTCCATTGTTTCCGCCTGACATCTGGTCGGTGAATAGCTCGATAGGAACCACTGTTCCAATTACACAAAATGAGGTGGAATCATGGCACCACCGCTGGAACACCCTATTGGGCAGAAAGAAATGGAATTTATGTAAGACCATTGAAGAATTAAACAAGGAACAAAAACATACAGAATTAATAGTTGAAAAATTAAATTCGCAGTCTCAAGAAACCAAAAGATCAAAGAAAAAAGAAAATAGGGAAGAAAAAAAAAAAAAACATTTGGAAAAAAAGGAAACTATGGACTTAACCACATTTTTAGATGGTCTTGCATACGTCTTGTGTTATTTTAAACGTTAACTGTTTTTTTTTTAATGTTCAATTTGGTTGGTTATATTGTCATGGAAAAATATAATAAAATGGTTGATTAAAAAAAAGATTGTTATATGAATAAAGACTTTTTACGATGATTTTTAGAGGTTTAGTTATTCGAGATCACATGGCTGCGTGTTCAGTTTTTAGTGGTAGCGTGCATTCTTTGTTACGAGTAAGTGTTTCGTATAGGTGAATTAGAGATTTCGTTATTCGAGTTCGCATGGCTACGGCGTTAAGTTTTTCGAGGTAGCGTGCATTCGTTGTTAAGTGTTTCGTATTCGTAAACTTACGGGGACGTGATATTCGGTGTTACACTTTTCTAAGTCACGTATCACACTCCTATTTTTATAAACAATTACGTGTTAATTGGATTCGGTGTGATTTGTTGTGGTTAAGGATAGTTTCAGCAATTGATATTTTGTTCCAAGTTAGAATAAACGGTTGTATTCATTACTTCATGTACCTCGTTGTCTTATTTTAAACATCTTCACTTCTGGATGCTAAATATACCGTTTCCGGTTATCACTGGACGAGCAAATGTGTGCAACAAAAATAAAGCATAAAGTGGGGATTCAAATTATATGTTTTATGCTCTCTTTCTAGGTACGCGTACAGATTTGAAGTTTACTCAGGAGATAAGGACATTGAACGTCTACCTGGAGAACCAGACCTCGGAGTAGTATCAAATACTGTTATTCGATTGTTACAACCACTCCCAAGGCACATCAACCATATTTATTTTGATTATTTTTACAGCCATATTCCTCTGCTACATTACTTGGCAAAAGAAGGTATTTATTGTTTTGGCACTGTACAGAGAAACAGGCTTGGTAAGTCTTGCAAGTTGCCAGAATAAAAGGAAATCTTGAAGTCTAACATACCTAGAGGCATATCATGAAAACGTTGCCTCTTTGGAAAGCATAGAATTTTCGGCAACGAGCTGGAAATACAATAAGCAGGTTTTATTGCTTTCCACTTATGTTGGTGCTGAAACAGCCAAACAAAATACTGGCAAGAATTGAATGATATCAACACTGATGATTTGCACGCACACAGCCGCGCGCTGCAGGCAGGTATATACGCACACACATCCACCAGCTGGTCACACAGGAATCTATCACAAAGCGCAGGCGGTCTTAGATAGTGGTAGTGAGCGTTGTATAATCACACAAACATTAAGCGACAAAATGTATTTCTTAAAAAAAACAAAAAAAAAATGTATTTCTTGCACGTTTTTCCTTGTCAGGAGTTTATTGTATATATTTTAAGACACATTGTCGGCACTATAGGTCTGTTGTAAAGAACCAATTTCTAATATTATTGTTTGTAAATACATGACTGTTTGTTGCCAAAATAAAATAAAATAAAATAAATAAAAAAAATAAAATAAATCAGCCAATTATACAGTCCACTTATAATATACATGGTGTTGGAGACTTTGTGTCATAAATAAAACACATCATCATAACAAATGCGGGAGATCGACGTCTGACTACTTACTAAAGAAAACTCATCCTACACAGGTGGATCCCGCGGGATGAATCGACCTATTGCATTTTTGAATTGGTGAACTGATCACACTGACCAATTTGTAATTTGTATAGTCAAGAAGAAAAGTTTCTTAAAATTAATTTATATGGTGACTAGCTGACCAACGCAACTTCGTCTGCGTCACATATATGAGAGAAAAAGCTCACAAAAGGAATAAATTTTCCCCGTTTTTGCAACATTTTTCATTTATGTTCCGCTCCTATTGGTCATAGCGTGATGATATATAGCCTATAACCTTCCTCGATAGATGGACTATCCAACACAAACAGATTTTTTCAATTCCAACCAGTAGTTCCTGAGATTAGCGCGTTCAAACAAACAAACTCTTCAGCTTTATAATATTAGTATAGATTCCTGTTGGCCCTATGCCCGTGTCCACACTGGTGTGGCGGGGGTGGGTTTAATTTATATTTATTTATTACCTAGTTTAACTACTCAAAATATTGTGTAGGATCTAGTGGTGTTTGTTAGTAGTGTAGTTGTGCTAGTTACGGGCAGTAACCTTACGAACAGTACCAGGCTGGCATGAATCCAAGAAAGTATTGTATTATATTGTATAACGAGCTGGGGTATTTAAGGCCATACCTATACAGAATTATTGAAATACGAGTACATACCACCTTGAGCTCATGCCAGCCTGGTACTTGTTGGTGGAATTTTTCAATGCCACCTGCAGTGAAAGTAAGTATACTCTAAATACTGGAGATAGCAAACTTTACTTAAAGGAAACGAAACATTCCTTTATTTTTTAAAGAAAATCTTCATTCACATATCTTCGAAAATATGCTTGCCAAACTTGGGAATCAAACCGAGCGAAAAAATAATGTCCTGTACTTTTTTTATAGCAATCGATGGGTTCATCTATGAATATTTATACTGCAGAACGCGGTGGCCAAAAGTTAATAGGGCATGGATATACATATGTTATAAAAAGAAAAAATAAGGATAAAACAATTTTGTGGCGTTGCATAAATAAGAGAGCATCGTGCATTGCGACAATAAAGACCGAGTGATTGTTCTCAGATTTTGAACGAACCAAGGCATTCCCATAGGAGTTGAATAAAATGACGTAACAATACAAATGGATAAGTGTGCGAAAGCGGTCCAAAAAAAATTGTCGCTACGTATCTTGGTAGATTTTTTTGTTTACAAAAATTATAGCTTCTAGTGGCGCGGACTGTAGTTGGTTTTAAAGCATGATATATTCATAAAAATAAATTACTTATACCTGATGGAGGTAAGAAAGTGATGCAATGTTTTGATAATTAGTTCGTCAGTGAATCAGCGAAAATTACGAAATCCAAAATTACAGTAAATCGAAGTCCGCCAATTTTTCCTCCAAGTATGTGGTCAAATGCGCGGAGTCGGTGGTGTTCCAGAAAGCATAAAAGCACACAGAATGCACTATCGAACTCATTAATTTCTCAGAACCAACGCTTAAGAGAAAAAGATCAAAATATCACTCACCATTTGTCAGAAAAGGAAGATATGGACAATTGGCCATTAAAAAAACCTATTTCAAAGTCCTATTACTGATCAAAAACAGATTCAATTTGGCCAATAAATAATTTCAAAGGCACGTAAGGGGTGTAAAAAAGCCTCTTAACTAAGCCGAAAAACACATGTTCTTCCCGTCATTGTGATCATTTATTTGTTCTAGACCAGCGGTCAGCAACCCGAGGGCCGTGTGCGGCGGTGGCAGTCGCGGATTTACTTTTGCAAACCTTTTTTCGTGTGATATTGAGGAAGTACCGAGTGATTTACAAATTAAACGTGATTGATCTCCAATAAAATGATGCTATGAAAAGCTCTTTCTATGAAATCAATGATCTTGTTAAATTTCATGGCAGATAGCCATCTCATTTTGTCAACAAAATGAGATGGCTATCTTCAAGCACTTATTTATGCAAACTAACTTTCTCTATCCTAGTGTTTGATTTATCACTGTAAAGGGTTAAAAAGAATAGTCTTCTATTGCTTTTCTCAACATTCTGAATTTGCGTTTAAAAAACATTTTTCTTCCAACCAAATAGGTCTTCGCTGTTTGGGTTACATTCCTCTTCTACCTTCCTCAAGAGCGATAAATTAAAAAAACAACATTACTCACTACTATCACACACTGATGGTTCAGTGGCCACTGACAGTTGCGAAAAATCTTCTTAAATGCAGGAGGATCTGTTAAACCTGTAAAATACGCAAACGCAGCAGAAAAGGTCATGGCAAGGATGAACACAGTATCATGGATTGTGATTGTAATCCCCAAGAGACCGTTCTTGAAAATACCAATGGTGACCAAGCGTCGCCCCAACTTGAGCCACAGTCAAAGCCTAGTCAAGCAAGTTTTGAGCCAGTTGGTAGGATCCCGTACGTACATACATTTCCGATGTCCTTATTTGATACATGTACAGCGCATCACCGACTTACCTAATAGTGGAACTGTATTACATCCCATTGCGTTTGGACACTTTTAGTGTTTCAGATGCTATATGTACGGACATACAAAATTACAATGTAGGGCTGCAGAGCCGAAATGTTTTAAATGCGGACAAAATCATTCAGCTTAATCTTGTAGCATTGAGGAGGATTGTGCATCTTGTATAAATTGTTCTAGTTTTCACTTTGCTATAAATAAAGTATGCCCTGAGTTTAAGAGACAAAGAGGTATCAAAAACACTATGGCTCATTCATGTATTTCTTATTTGGAGGCTAATAAGTTGCATCGTCCTCTATGTCTTATGCAGATAAAGTTGTTTCAGGTAGTAAAATTTCTCAATCAGATTCCAAATCCACATACTTCCACACTAATGATAATGTGAATAATGGTCCTAGGACAACTTCATATAAAAACACAGTATTTAAAAAACCACGTTCGCCTCCTAAATCTGCGTCTGGATATGACAGAGCAGCACACAATGCATTAATAAATGAGTTTTGTTTATCAAGTCAATGGGTGTGCACTACAGAATAAACCCGAACAAAAATAAGATCATTAACAGATTATGGATTCAATTAACAATCTTATTAAAATACTACAAAATAAAAAAATACATATAACCGAACAACGCTGACCTAATTTGTAAATTACTGACAGACAAAAACGATAATGGATTTGATTATTCAATGAAACGTCCGGTCAGTGAATAATAATAAAACTGATTTTATCTCCTTAGTTAACAAGTATAAACCACTTATTGCATTGAGTGAAACATGGCTTATAAGCACGATCGACTAATTGGTATTCCAGGTTATGTTTGCATTCGTTATGACAGAACTGATGGCTACGGTGGTGTTGCCATCTTAATCAAAAACAATGTTGCATTTTCTCAAATTACCTTACCCAATCATTATTCTTTACTTGATTTCGTTGCTGTACGTGTAAATAATGTATCATATGCCTCTGTATACAGGGTGTTAGTGTTAGCACCGTTATCCTTGAAACCTTGGTTGCCAACCCTATCTGTCAGTTTCAAACAACGTTCACTGATTGGCAAGAAATTGACGTTTTTGAAATGTGATTTCATCAAATGTCACGTGACCGACTGTCTTTCGCGCGAATTTTTAATTAATAAATTCTTTTTTATATATATAACGCTAAAAAAATCCCGTTGGAAAATTTAATGAATTTTCTTCTGACACGACGAACGTGATGGTCGGCGCATATAATTCTGTGTTCGCCAAATTGAAAGAAAGACTTCCTAACATAGTGTATGTCCGCTGCTCTTGCCATATGATTCATTTAGCTGCCTCTAAAGCTTGTCTAAAACTGCCAAAATCAGTAGAAGATATGTTACGGAACATTGGCTCCCATTTCAGCCGCAGCCACAACCGACAATAAAAGCTTGCAGAAATGCAACGCTTCTACCAAACAAAAATTCATCAGATACTTTTGCCGGCAACAACTCGGTGGCTCTCTTTAAATGCATGTGTCGACCGAACGCTGGAACAGTATCCTGCAGTGGAAGCCTATTTCAGACTTGAAATAGTGGAAGATCCGTCCAGAATAACAGAAAGTATCATTGTCAGTTTGCGTAACCAGTTTACAAAATTGTATCTCGAGTTCATGGCATATGTGCTAGACTTGCTAAATGACTTCAATTTACTTTTCAGTCTGAATCGCCATTACTTCATAAACTGAAACCTGCCGTTGAAGGGCTCATCCGCACAATTGCAAGTAACTTCATTGATTGACATGATGTCAGAAACACGCCTCCTCTAGAGATCGAACATAAAAACCCAAGGTTGTAGGTACTTGTCTTTGAAAAATTTGTACCTCGGTGTTCTTGTGGACTCAAGCCTCAACGAGGTTGAAAATAATGTTAGAAAAGTGAACCTGGAAAGATTCAAACTCGATTGCCTGGCATTTCATGTTGAAGTTATAAAAAAAATAAAACAAAGATTTATATTTACAGACCCAATATATGACATAATACAAATAATCTAGAATTAGAATTGGCTTTTAAGAGAGCAGCTCGAAAATTCTATTTGAAGTCGGACTAAATTAATTTCTTCTCAATCTTTACTAATTATTATAAGGTTTCTCGTTTTTCGGTCTATTTGTATGTTTTTTTTTTAATATGAATTAGTTTATTTTATGTGCATATATATATGTATTAGTATGTATACCCATTTTTGTGTTTAAATTCTATGTTTAAAATGATATTTTTATTTTTATTGTACTCTATCGCACACAATACTGTCCTGTTTGACCCAAAGGTTGACTGGTAGAAAATGCCTTGTGGCATTAAGTCCGCCTATGTACATGAAGTTTAAATAAAGAAATAAAAACTATAAAATCGTTTCATCCAAAAATGATAACTTCAATTTTAGACAGGTTTCCTTTTTTAAGCCCCAGGAGTACTGTTTATTAGATCTGGCAAGTGTGGACGACAGTATATCGATTCAAATGAATGCTGTTGATTTTTGGACAAAATCATTTAAATTAAAGGCCATACCTGAAACAGAAAAATTCTAAAATTTACAAATCCTGATAGCATCCCTATTAATTCTGCCTTTTTTTTAATGCCTCAGTGGAAAGAGTATTTAGCAAACTAAAGCTGATAAAGACTGAACATCGGAATCGCCTCAATACCGAAACTATTGCTGCATTAATATGGCTACTAGTTCATCTATACAGCAACAAGGTGGTATAAACAATTTTGATCCCAGCTTTTCTGTTAAATAAAGTTAGTTAAATAAAGTAATAAAGTAGTAAAATTCATGTGATTTAGTAGTGATAGATTTAGCTGATTTAGTAAACACCTAAATACAACATCAAACTACCTTTTTTTGCAAATTTTGGAATAAATAAAAAATTATGATTTTGAGGTAAATAAAAAATGATTTTCTGTTGAAAAATATCGGGGGGCATCACACAAGCGAAAAATCGATAAAAGCTGGCATAAACTAAAAAAATAAAAATGTCATAAAACTTTTTCTAATTGTTCTATCTTACGACTCAATGAATGGGCCTAATTACCTGCGCCTGCGCCGGCCGGCTATGAGTCACAGAACGGACGCGCCATCTTAGTCCAAAGTTTGACTTGTTAAGCGGCGGATGTGTTTTATGCAATTTTTGTAACATTTCAATCTAAAATATTGTAAGTTATAGTGAAATTATTGGTGTTTCAACAATGGATGTCCTTCCAGGAGGTAATAATTGTTTATTTTTATAGTGATCCAATTTTATAAGTCAAATCTTTCATTAGTTATGATTGTTTTACGAAATCAGTATTTTTTTTTCAAACACGAGATTTCTCATAGAGTAAAAGTTTAATTTCCTGCCATTTCATTCCTTAAAATAACCTTCACTGCACTCTTTATTTACTGTTTAATTTATAAAAGTAACTTTTAAAGGCGACCAATTTAGACGCTTTAACAAAATATGCGTTTGAATGAGAATTAATATTGAGTCTCCTGTGTAACTCAACTAAGTATTAATTACACGTCTCGGCTCAGCACGGGTTTGTCTTTGTAGATAGACATAGAGTGTGAAAGACTTTTTTTTAGATTTAATAGTAAGTAATAATTATTCAATACATCACTTCCATGTAACTAGAACGATTTTAACAATGCACGTCTAGTAAGCATTCCAGTGGGGATTTTTTTTCATCTGGGTCGAGAGGCAGCGTGATACCTGAGTTAATGTATACAAAAGATACATAAAATGTATACTAAAATCTTACTAATGAATTAGTCTACCTATTAGTGAAAACTACTTTATTAACCGACTTCAAAAAAAAGGTTATCAATTTGACCCGTATGTGTGTAATATTTTCAGAACTGCCCAGTTTTCATATATGTTAGTCTATATCAGCGTCTGAACAAATGTGCCAAATTTCATAAGTGTATGTATGTTTGTAAGTTTGTATGTTTTTATGTTTGTTCCCGCATATCTCCGGAACTACAAGTCCGATTTAAGTAATTCTTTTTTTGTTGTAATAGGTATTATTCAACTTAGGGAATAGTGCAAGTTTCATCAAAATCGATTCAGTAATTTTTGAGATATTTATTATTATTTTACATTGAAGTCGGTTGTACTTTCTTTGGAAAAATTACTTGTTTTAATTTTACTTCTTCTTTCTAGGATCCAACAATGAAGAAATTTGTATTAACAGAATAACTCTAGTGAGTTACTACCGAGAGTATCGGTCTAAGAGGGGTGTTGATCGAATGCATTATTTGTGTAACAAAGTTGCAAATGCCCTAAGAGTGCCAGAATTGTCAAGTGACATAAAAAGTGTCTTAAGCAAACTGGTTTACACATACAAACAAAAGCTGGAAACGTCACATAAAAACTTTGAGCGATGTAAAAACTAATAAAAATTGGTTTGAAACGTATGTTACATTTCCTGTACCGAGCAGAAGACAAAAAAGAAGTAGTGGTTCGGGTGGTCGTCCCGTTAAAGACTTTGAAGACTGTTCTGAACGTACGAAACGCAAAAATACTGAAGACGTTAGGAAGAATTTAACACCTGCTGAATTAGCTTTTGCTGCACACATGGAATACCGCGCAGCAGGAGAAGTTAATAAATCTAAATTGATAAAAGATATATCTGCAAGTACAACTTTAAAACCAGTTGATGAACCACATGCACGCTATACGCCAGATAAAGCGTTGTCTTTAGTTATTGAAAGTCACCTAACAAAACACCAATACAATGTATTGCGTAAGTCTGCATTAGAGTTAAATTGCAATCTTTACCCTAATTACGAGTCTGTAACAGAAGCTAAAAAGAGGTGTTACCCCGAGGGTATTATGTGTACTGAAATAAAAGCTGAAGTATCTCTCCAAAATCTTTTAAACCACACTGCTGAAAGACTTTTGTTTTCTCTAAAAGAAGTGATTTTACATTTGAATCCCAATCAGAAGCAAGACCTGTGCCTTATTTCAAAGTGGGGGTGTGACGGATCTGGAAGCCATTCCCAATACAAACAAAAGTTTCAAGATCAAGAATCATCGGACGAGCACATGATGGTTACGGCAATAGTGCCAATACGTGTAATAACTACGAGTAATGTACTTGTCTGGCAAAATCCCCGGCCTTCTTCACCACGATACTGCCGGCCTTGGAGGCTTCAGATGGCTCCTGAAACCTCTGAACTCTCAAGACAAGAAGCTGCAAATTTACAAATAGAGAGAGCAGACCTTTTGCCAACAAAAAATGAGGAATGGTGCATTAAACACGACCTAAAATTAACAATGGTAGACGGAAAAATGATAAACGCTCTAACTGACACCAGCTCAGCGATGCGTTGTTACCTTTGTGGAGCCACAAGCAAGTATTTTAACAAAATAAACTTTTGTTTAAAAAAAACAGTGAAGACCGAAAATTTAGAATATGGCATTTCTTCCCTCCATGCCTGGATACGATTAGCTGAATGCGTGTTACATCTGGCATATAAATTAAAACTTGCCAAGTGGCAAGCAAGAGGCGAAAGAGATAAAGAGATCGTTGCTTCAGAAAAGAAACGAATTCAAAATTAATTCTTAGAAAAACTTGGACTACATGTGGACAAACCAGACGACCAACGAGACCAAGACAGGGAGGAGGGACGTCAACAGACGGCAATACAGCACGCATAATGTTCCAGCACGCAGAAGAAGTATCTCAAATCACTGGAATCAACCTAAATATTATCAATCGATTGCACACAATATTAAAACTTTTATCTTGTGGTTATAGAATACGCACAGAAAAATTTAAACACTTTTGCCTTCAAACCGCGTCCGCATTTGTCATGAACTATCTTTGGTTTAACATGCCAACTACGTTGCACAAAATATTGGTCCACGGTCATCAAATTGTTGAAAATATGGGTAATGCTATAGGACTTCTAAGTGAAGATGCGCAAGAAAGTCGCAACAAGGACATTAGAAAGTACAGAGAACAATTCTCAAGAAAATTTTCAAGGAAAATGACTATGGAAGACACATACCACAGACTCATCACTCATGGTATCTTCAGACCCTTATATAACCGGATTAAGGACCTTAATCTAAAAAAAAAAATCGTCTTTCTCTCCTTTAGACCTAAGTCTAATGATGAAATTTTTTCATAAAACAATATTCTCTTAATATACTTTATGTTCTCACAACGATGTTTTATTTAATACATATCCCGTTATAATTACAATCTGTTACTCTTGAACATGTTATTTCTCAGTTAAACTACTTAAATTAGGATTTATTCATGAAAATATTAACAAACCCAGCAAATTAAATGAACATTAGGTTTATGCCAACTTTTATCGATATTTCGCCTCTGTGGGGCACAGCAGTGCCCCCGCCAAGTCGAGCGCGGAGCAAACACTGCCGTGCCTTCCTTTGCTGGAACCATTTCGCCGCATTTTCAGGCCCCTATTTGAGAACCTCTGGATAGGACCAGAACGCAGAAATTTTCTTCATCCAGTAAGCTATAATCATAAATTTAAAATCCAAAATTCCAAGTCAAGTTAAGCGAAAGCAAAGTTTCGCATTTATGACACTCACTCACTCATGATCATCATAATAGAGCGAGTACTTCCCATAAACTCAGAGAGCTGAAATTTGGTACAGAGTTAGGGTATAATGACCACACAAAAGGAAAACTATAAAACTAGGATAATCGAAGATCTGAAGTACCTAGTGACCCTGATTAGAAAACACAAGAGCCCAACCAAACTATTAGAAATCGACATACCGCCTTCACAAAAAATACTCAATTTGGTGGCCGCTTCATTTGATGTCAAAAATCGAAGGTCTGCGATTGTTCCACGAAGCGTCCCACTGCTGGGCGAATGCCTCCGCTTCTGCTTTTAATACGCATATAAATAAAATTAAAGGAAAACTCTGAATAAGTCTTGACTTGCTTTTATGATTATACTTACAAGTTTACAAGAAGAAATAGTCGAACTAACTTTATTCCATTCGAACATTACACAAATTAAATAAAAAAATTACACTAGCATATTAACTTCACTCAAAATTTGGTCAAAATATAATGCATTGGACTAAGGCCCGTATTACAGAACATCGCTCAATACTCAAGCATTACTTAAAACTAGATTCAAGCCATTTGATTGGTTGAAACTAGTTTTAAGCAACGCTTGAGTTTTGAGCGATGTTCTGTAATACGGGCTTAAGAGTGGCGGTGATACCCGCACATGGCGCTGAATGTATGTATTTTAAAACGCGCTAACGTTTTTTTTTTCGAGAACTTTGGCTTCATTCCGTATTAGAAAATTATCGCTTACAGCGCTCACATCAATATTTTGCGTTCCGATTTAGATTTCACGATTATGACAGCTAAGAGCTGTCATCAAGTTATTTGACAGCGCTCACGGTGTCACATTCTTCTTGTTTTTAGACATTCAAAGATTTACTCCAGAAATCTTTAGATGGAAGGGGCCTTACCAGCCTTTACTCAGAATCTGGACTATTGTCAAACACCGGGCGAAGAAAGATTTGTAACAAAATGATTAAAAACTTGTTAGAAGCGGATCACACTGATGTGTAAATTACACCACTACGGAATTCGTGGTCAAGCTGCTGATCTGGTTCTTTCTTATCTATCAAACAGGCAGCAAAAAGTAAATGTAAATGGGGCGACGTCCTCCGGGTCTCTAGTCAAGATAGGCGTGCCCCAAGGTTCAATTCTCGGTCCTTTCCTATTTCTTGTGTACATTAATGATCTCCCTTATATGATGCCCAAATTATCAGATATAATTTTATTTGCTGATGACACCTCGCTAATTTTTAAAATAAATAGAAAGGATACGCTTGTCCAACATGTTAACGAAAGTCTAACCGTTCTCTCGAAATGGTTCGCTGCTAATAATCTTTTATTGAATGCAAGCAAAACTAAGTGTTTAAAATTCTCCTTACCAAATGTACCACAACGTGATCTTAATTTAAATCTTGACGGCAATAAACTTGATGTTATAGCGGAAACTGTATTCTTAGGGATTACTATAGATTCAAAATTACAGTGGGGCGCGCACATTAGAACTCTTTCAGGTAGGTTAAGCTCAGCTGCATATGCAGTTAGGAAAATAAGGCAGTTAACGGATGTAGCCACAGCTAGGTTAGTTTACTATGCTTATTTCCACAGTATTATGTCTTACGGCATCCTGCTGTGGGGATCAGCAGCAGACGTTGACTCCATTTTTATACTACAAAAAAGGGCAGTCCGCGCGATTTATAAAATGGGTCCTCGCGAGTCACTCAGGCAAAAATTCAAAGAGATCGATATATTAACTCTGCCTTCACTTTATATCTTTGAATGTATTTTATATGTCCGCAAAAATCGAGGGCTTTTCAAAATTAGAACAGTTATATAACAAGTTGCCAAAGTCAGTTATAGAACTGACCGATGGAAAGTTCAAGAACTATATTAAACGTGTCCTTATGAAAAAAGCATATTACAAAATCAAGGACTACGTTGATGACAAAGAAGTTTGGCTATGATTCCTTCTGCGCATGCGGCTTCCCTGGTAGCTCATAAACGGCACAGATTTGTGGATGTCTCTAACTATTCTCAATCTCATTATTCTTTTTCTTTTGATTCAGATTATTACAATAGTTTTCAAATCATTTTTTCTCATATTTTGCTCAGAATAGTTACAGCACTGATGACAATATTTGTGTCACTTGTTTAATTTAGTTCTTTAATTTATTTTTTTATAATATTCTATTTTTTATTTATTTTTATTTATTTACCTTTGTATAGATGTTTTTTTACCTATTATTTGTGAATGAGTGAACATTGAAGGCCTTTTAGATTCCCGGATGCTGTTTAACTTTTGTTAAATATTTCTTTTGTTTTACATTTTTTTTTGTATAGCAAGCAACGACCTATTGTCGGGCCTACGCTGTCCCCCCATACTTTAGTACAAATGCTGTAATGAAAAATAATATTGTAATACCAAATGATTTGAAAAGAGTAACCATGGAGTTTCTTGCCGGTTCTTCTCCATGGAATCGACCAACGCGAACCGTGCACCTTTTTCGACGTTTTATAAGTGCCCATCCAGGCCTATGTGAAATAAAATATTTTGATTTTGATTTTGATTTTGATTTTGATTTTGATTTTGATCCGGACAGAAGAATTCCAAGTTCTACACTTTTGCAATACGCTCAAGAAATCAAGTGAAGGAAAATATTTCTTCAACATACTTTGTACCATACTTCAACAATTCAAAATTAAAGATCAAACGATGTGCGAAAGGAAAACTCTATGATTGTCTTCAGAATCGAAAGAGTACTAGTAGTCTAGCCTAATTAAATCAAAGAAAAACACTGAAGATAAGAACGACACGAATGAATCACGTGTGCAAGATTCAGGTTAGTTAATACACATAGATGAAAAAGAACAACCATTTAAGTATATATTTATGTCAGACAATGAATTGTTTTTATCCGCGGATGAATCTGCTGCTTCTTCAAGCGATGGAAGCTTTTGCTCTTTAAATGACACTCTTGGTGAATTTTTGAAGCAGAAGTTTAATGACAACTCTAACCGGTTAGTGAATGTGTGTCATATTAATGCACAAAGCGTTCCGAGCCACTATAGTGAGCTTTACGACGCCTTTAACAACAGCAACGTTCACGCCATCCTGATCTCCGAAACTTGGCTCAAACCACATCTCCTGTCCACTGCTTACCCTCTTACTGGCTTCGTCCTTATACGGAATGATAGGATTGGTAGAGGTGGGGGTGGTGTGGTGTCCCCCCTCTGTTGATTACTTCACTGAATTCGAATCAGTACTTGAATCTTTGGGGTTCAGAATATGCACATCACATCATTATGGGTGACTTCAATACAAATCTCCTTTCCCGCAATGCCCCTCGATCCTGTAAACTCCTCCAGCTTATCGAGTTGGTTAGTCTGCACGTCTTGCCACTCCAGCCTACCCATCATAACACTGTCGGTGATGACACCTGGCTCGATCTGATCCTTACCTCTAATCCTTCTCTTGTATCCTCCCATGGTCAGCATGACGCTCCTGGTTTTTCTCATCACGACTTGATTTTCCACTCTTATATCCTGAAACCTCCCAAACCTAACCGTAACCGTCAAAATTGTTTAATTCTAGTGGAAGTGGAAGAAAGTTTTTCACCTGCTTTGCGCAAATTTGCGCTGTGCCTAAATTGTATAAGCCCGCGTGCATATAAATATGTAAGGCAACAATTTAAAACTTGTTTACCTCATCCGTCCACTCTTACCACATGGTACAAATGTTTTGATGGCAGTCCAGGATTTACTACAGAATCTTTAAATTGCATTAAATTACTTGCTAAACGAAAGGATAAACTATTGTACGATGGACGAGATGGCAATCAGAAAACATGTTCATTGGGACGGGGAAAAATGCATTGGTTTGGTTAATTACGGAGAAGCGTTAGATGGCCATAGCATTGCAGAAGCTAGAGAAGCCTTGGTCTTTATGGTAACATCTATCAATGATGGGTGGAAAATTCCTGTAGGTTATTTTTTTATTAACGGGTGCACCGTGGAGCAAAAGGCTCATCTGGTAACGCCATGTATAAATTTGTTTTTGGACTGTGATATAATTATATCATCTCTGACATTTGATGGGTGCCCTGCAAATTTTTCGATAGTCAAAAGTTTGGGTTGCAGTTTGGACTAAACTGAAAATATAACACCATTTTTTGTAATTAAAGGTCATGAGATAGTCATTATTCCAGACCCGCTCATATGTTGAAATTAGTTACAAATACTCTCGGTCAAAAAAAAAATGAACTTACTAATGCAAAAGGGGAAAACATTTCATGGCAATTTATCGAAAAATTGAATGAATTGCAAGACAGGGAAGGCCTACACTTGGCAAACCGCCTCAGAACACAGCATGTTAATTTTATAATCCATTGTAACCATGACTTTGACGAAATTAATAAGTTCCATTACTTGAGAGCATCTCTTGAGGGAACTGCTGCAGTAGTAATTAAATCTATTGAGTTTTCTTCGAGGAATTATTCTGTAGCATGGAGATTATTATGTGATCGATTTGACAACAAACGATTGTTGGTACAGAATCATGTATCCGCATTATTTAATAAAGACTTGCGAGCATTAGAGTCGTTAGGAGAACCTGCTAAATCCTGGGATACCCTTTTGATTGAATTTGTTACTCGTAAGCTTGATCAACAGACGTGTCGTGAGTGGGAGGAGTATAAAGGTAGGATCGACAAAGATAGTACGATCACGTTAGACGCATTGATGCAGTTCCTACGTAATCGAGCCAATCTAATCGAGACCTTAGAACTTAGTCGCTATAATCTTTCCCAAACATCAGGTAAACCAGGCCCTATGATCAAGTCTATGGTAGCAACACAATCTCCTAACAGTTATGTCACTGAATTAGCTTCCAAAGTATGTCCTAAATGTAATAAAAAAGATCACACTTTAAATAATTGTTCACAGTTTCTCGCATTAAGCAAGGATGATCGTCTCAAATTACTACCCAGTTATGAAGTCTGTTACAACTGCTTTCATATCAGCAAGATCATAAGCAGCAATGTGTTGATATCAACCGCCTTGGTCAAACTGCGGGACCACAATGGTCGCGTGCATCTCGTTCGCGCAGTTCTTGACAGCGGTAGCACCTCGTCATTCATAACTGACAGGTTGTGTAAACAACTCAGTTTAATAACTAGCCAAGTTAATAAATCGATTCTTGGCATCAACAATGTCACTTCGCAAGTAGGCAAAACATGTCGTATTAGGATGGCGTCATTAGATGATAGTTTTACTTTTGAACTTGATTGTTTTGTATCACATTCAGTGTCTTAAAAATAAAAACGTGCGCTTTGTGTTGTAACGCGCGGTTCAATGATGGCGTTCAGTGTGGGAGCTGCAAAAAGTATTTAGATTGTCGTGATTTTGCATTGTTGTAACATAATTTTATTTAGAAATAAGGCAACACTAGCTGTCACTTTTGTAGCCAATCACGAACCCTAGTATCATTATGGTAGGGGGTAAGATTGGGGACACGCCGGCATCGGCAGTCGGTAGTTAGTTCGTGTTTGGCTATCGTAGCATTAAGACATGTCGACAGCACACTGGATAGTAAGACTGTGAATTGTATATTAGTTTGGAATAAACAAGTTGAGTTATAAACAGAGTTATCATTTCATAAAAACTCAGATGTGTAATTATCTACGCATTCAACAAAATAACAGGTACGTAATTAATTCATTTTCGGAAGTTAGTCGAAATTATTGGAATATAGATTTATTGGAATTTGTTGAATTTTTTAAATTGATATTTATTAACGCATAAGGCTACTCTTTGATTGCAATCTACGATAGCAGAGTTTTAAAATAAGCAGTACATGAGTGAAGTTACTTTAAAAAGCAAATCCGGTAAACTTCAGTCTATTTAGTTTCCTGTACACTAATGCAAATAGAATATACATTCTCATTTTATAATGAATAATATAAATTAAGTTACTTTGATGCGGAAATAGTAGTGAAAACTAATATCCACTATTAAATTGGCCATGTGTCGTTTAGTTATTGGTATTATGTTACAATGCAAAATCACGATAAGATTTTGGCTGCGCAAACATATCTGAAGCTGGATGGAGAAAGCTGGGTGCTACTAGATTGCACAGTGGAAGTGCTCAGCTTGTAGAATCTCATCTCCAGTTGTGCCCTCCTCGGACCAAGCGTCTCTTGAAACCATCCTGAGTGAAATTCGGTAAATGAAGCGTCAGTTACTTAATCTACCGACACTAAGGTCCATGTTCACCGAAAAGATAACAGTCTGTTAATTTGAAAACAGCTGTTTAAAACACATTTTCATGTGCACCAAAGCAAATCAACCGATTAAACCCGCTAATCTACTGTTGTCTCTAACCGAGGTGGGAGAGGTTGTTAAGTCCAGGTTAGTAGATACTCGGTGTATTTTGACGCAACTTGCAAATAGTCTTTGAGGTTACATCCAGATAAATTATTGAGAATTTACCATGCAGTCTGCTTTAAATTATATTTTAGAAGAGGATGACGTTTTGGACGAGTTTGAAACCCTAGAGAGACTTTTGCGAACTCCTCGTTTGTATCCTACCAGACGACACTACTTCACGGAGTTTGGTGAAAGAGCCTTCCTCTCAAGGTTTCGTTTGACCAAATCAAGCGCCCTGGAAGTTCTTGCTTTGATAGAAAAAGATATAGAGTTCCAAACGATAAGTAAGTCCTTACCTACCTTTATATAGATACCATAAGTATGAATACTTTCGCACGTAGATACAAATCGAGCATTTCATATACCTACCACAACATAAGCAAGTAAGTACCTACTATGACTTTATCAAACCAGTCTACATAAAAATATCCATGTAGCACGTAGGTACGCAAAATACCTAAGTATTTTATTTTATCCTTTTCAGGAACAGTTCGTTGAGTCCCATTAACCAGTTGCTTTTGACGCTTCGCTACTACGCTACTGGATGTCACCAACTGACGACGGGCGATTTCGCTGGCGTTAGTCGACCAACAGCCAATAGGGTGATCCACCGAGTCTCAGCAGCAATAGCTTCTTTGAGCAAAACCTTTATTCAGTTTCCTGCAACTGAGGAAGAAATTGAACAAACTCAGCTGGGATTCTATAATATCGCAAAGTTTCCCAGGGTTATAAGTGCATTAGACTGCACCCACATTAAAATACGATCTCCTGGAGGTACCCATGCCGAGACATTCAGAAATAGAAAGGGCTATATGTCTTTCAATGTGCAAGCAATATGCAACTCCCAGATGCAGTTAACCGATCTGGTGGTAAGATGGCCTGGGAGCACTCATGATGGGCGAATTTTTAGTATTCGCCCTACGCACATATGGAGATTCGGTTCTTGTGGCAGACAGTGGGTACATGAGCATGTGAGCATTATTGGACGGGTAACCTCTGAGGGAATGGAGGTCCCTGAATCATCAATATCTGGAGGTAGGTGTTTTTCAGTGACTATAAATTAACAAATTTATCAAAATAAACATTATAACAGTGCCCCATTGTTCTTTACCTTGTCTACCTATAAATATGATAAAATACACTTTTTAATCCCATTTTCAGCCCAACCTCCGAGGCAATCTCCTCCCCCACCTCTTGATTTTATCATACATGAGGAGTTTACTGACACTGAAGAAGGTATATGTTTTTTGTTTTATCTCATCTCTTGTTATTTTCATTTGGGCATGTTGTCTTCTCAGTCAACTTTCATCCTGTATAGGCTGTGATGTAGCAATAGGAAGCCTCTCATAATAATTATGTCGTTCATACTTAATTTGTAACAGGTAGTATCCATAGCTTATTACACCATTTTTCCTTTTAAAAGAATTGTATTGCTCCTTACATAACATACAAAAATATGCCAGAACAATATGTGAAATTGACGATGTAAACAATGTGTACTATCTATTTTGCCTTATATTTCCTAAAGTACTGAACCGATTTACATGATTCTTGCATGAATAACGGTATCAAGTCAAGTCCAACGTTTTTACAGTAATTTGAACGTCATATCTTAACGAACACAAAAACACCTTATCAAGTTACGTAATTATGTGACTCAAATCTTTAAATTACATTTTCTCAGTCTTATTAGACTTAAAAATTATGATGGTGCTAAATTAACATCAAACTAGGACGATTCTAATAAGATTCCGACAAAAAATAACTTATTTACGACATTAAAATTATTATCACAAATCAAAACACTAATTCAACTAGTGTTTTGAAAACAACACTCGACTCACGTTGCTTTTACGTATGGGCACTATTTGCACCCTGGTGTGGAGAAATTCCGGACACCATCTCGCCCGCAACAGCGCATGCCGTGCAGCAGCAGGGAATAGTGAAAATTTTCGAGCAATCCCAGCAGCAAAACCTTGCTGTACTCAAAGAAAACATTTGTAAATTGTTTATTTCTGCAAAAAAATTGTGCAAAATAAGACATTTTGTCTGCCGGAACCCTAATAGAGCGACCCCCGACTCGCACTTGGCCGGTTTTATCATACCTTTCCTACAGGTGTCATTCATTTCCAATAATTCAGACATCTGTCTCAATTAATGCGAATCTGTCATCAATCCAATGCGGAGATTTTACGTATGCAGATTCTCATCAACAAGTAAAGAAAGTGGGCGGAGGCGGAGCCAGAGTGTTGTTTTGGAGTCGCCACCAATAAAAAGCAGTATCTGGACTTATTTTAAAATAGACAAAAATGATCCGGAGAAGTCGGTGTGGTAGTAGGTAATAAAAGTTACTCGCGAAAGGGATGCACTACTACTTGTAGCAGATATATTACATAAGCTGCTACTAGTTTTTCAAACCAAACAAATAACCTTGGTCAACAACATTTTGAGGTTATTTTGCCAATGAAACCATGAACCCGAAACACGTTAGAGAATGGATAACCAGCATCATACATGAGACGGTTAGGTGTTAGATAGCTCAAAACAGTATTTACTTAGAATTGAGAAGTTGTAAATAACTAGTAATCATGTGAACACTAACCAATGTCGGCAATATTGACATGCAGATTGTTCATTGTCTACGGCACAGATTCGGGTCATAAAACCATCTTTGGAATCCTCATAAAACATACAATCCAAATAAAACAATGGTTATAGGATTTATTAAAACTTTTTATTTGACATCAAAAATAATTTTATTATAGAAGTTGTCGCGTTTCATTCCACGCAACCGTCAAATCATACGGGTCGCGCTCAGTCATTGTAAAGATACACTTAAAAATCCATAACTTTATCAAGAGTATATTTACGCAAACAATTCAGTCATGTGTGTGTATGGGATACGGCAACGTATTAATTAAGATGTATCACCTTAAAATTAGAATTAATAAATATAAGCAATTCATTTTCCATGTTGCCATGTTAAGTGAAACGAATTGTCAATTTTGCATATTTGAGAATTTCCGTTTTTAGACGTCAGTCTGGGTCCAACATCCGCGCACGCTTCACGTGAGAACCCGGACTCCCGGCGTTGTTCGGTTTTTTTAAATTTAAGATGGCGGAGTAAAAATTTTCCACGCGTCCATGTGCGCAATATTTCTTTTTCGTTGTAATTTTTAACGCAATTCTGCGATGGACTACGGCCTGTAGCCACGAGGATGTCGGTTAAATCGATTTCGTCACCTCCGTAAATGTGGCGCAAGCAAATCAACGCTGCGAGAACTTAGCGCGTGGCTTCATCGATGACCGCGTGTCCACGGTAACCTCACGACCGGCTGAAGGAGGTCGAGAAGACGCGGACGTAGCGATATCTTCGCTCAGCTCAGCGTGCCAGCGTCCTTGGGAGGCGTCCCGTCCGTAGGGCTCCGCATTAGCGTGAGTGTCTGCCACCATCCATGTGTGGTAGGCGACCCCAAGGACTATTCGTCGTGCCTGCTTCGCTTCCCGCACCCGCCTTCTACACCAGCCTCCGCGCGCCCAGGCGCGAGGCCACGACGATCGCTATCGAGCACGTGCTCTGGCGATCGCCCGGTCCCCCAGCCCCGCGGAGAACCGCGAGAGCTTCGGCGACGTTCTACGGCGTAGGGAGTGCGATCATGGTACCATGAGTAAGTTCACCTTTTTATATAATCTGGCCAGAGAAAAACTAGAGTCAGTGCGCGTTTAACTTCAGAGGCCCGCTGCCCTATTCCTACTTCAGAATACTTAGTAGTAAGGTGTAAACGACTTTGTACAGCCTTCGATAACTTATGTAAATAACTTGTGTTAATATATTACCATTGTTATTGTTCTGGTTGAACTTCCTAGTTTTATTCTGAACAAACCTCCCATAGTCTTTCCAAAGCAAGAGGTCCTTGAACCAATAGTTTGATGCATACTCCGAGAGCTTGAAGACCTTTTTATTTGTAATCCTAAAATCATCGTGTGTTTACCTTCTACTTACTTACAACCTTAAACCACAACCTTTTTTCTTTTGCACCTCAACTACAACACTTTAACTATAACAATTATTTTTTTTTTTTTTTTTTTTTCTCACACACGACAATGGCGCCCGAACGTTTATTATAACATTATACTATGGGATTTGTTTGGAGTATTTCTGGTGATTGTTTTTTTATAGTCAAAACTTGTTGCGTTAACATTCCCCAACACAATTTGTATTGAAAACTTTTAGGTAGCATCTGAACAGTGAGTGCTTCGCATTTTTGTGAGTTTATTTGTTTTGGTGAAGCAACATTTTACAGTTGAAAACATGACATTTTGATTTTTTTTTTGGGAAATATTTTATATTCATGTACTGACAACAGTAACTTTATTTGGATTGCTCTCACTACTTCCTCAGCAAGCACCGTTCAGGTACTAACCGTTTAAATTTAATAATAATTTCTGTTGTGTCGTCACAATGGCTGACCCACCAGAAAAATTTGAAGATACAGAGGATGATGTGCACGACAAATCCGATTCAGACGATGTCTCTCGAAATGTAACGCGTAGACAAAAAGATGCATTTCAGCAATCAATGTCAACCGCATCCCAGGACACAAAACACACTTACCAACCTTCACATAGTCAAACGGTACCAGCAGTCGACTCGAATGTCATAACTTATGTAGTACGCGATGACAATTTCAGATCATGGAATTTAAAGTTCACCGGCGACTCAAGTATAGTGGATTTTTTCTTGCGAATTGATGACTGCATGCGCACTAGAGACGTACCGGAACATAAAATTGTTAAATGTTTTTCAGACTTATTGGGCGGAAAAGCACTAGATTATTATAGACAGATTAGAGACTCAGTAGTCACTTTGGAGGATTTGCAAAATAAGTTTAGAACATTCTTCTCATCTTTTGACAATGATTTCACCTTGGAGAAACAAATTAGAGATCACAAGCAAAGCGTAGGTCAACCATTGCATATCTACGTGCTAGACATGCAAACCTTAAACTCAAGACTTACTTCACCATTGTCAGAAATTACCCTTATAGAAATTATAAAACATAATTTATTGCCAACCTATGCACAACTCTTAGCTGTCAATGACATACAGACCATTGACAGATTAATTTCACTAGGCAAGCGTTACGAAGCATACGCTGTATCCACACCATGTAACTCTGTCACAAAACCTAATAAGGGTCCGAAACAAGTAACCGTCCTTAACACTCAATATAAGAAAAAGGAAAAAACACCGGTTACATGCCAGAAATGTAAGAAGTCTGGTCATACATATAAACAATGCAGATCAGTACCTGGCATTGTTTGCTTTAAGTGTGGGGCAAAAGGGGTACTAACTACCCGCTGTCCAAAGTGCAACCCACAGACAAACACCCACCCGGAACAAAAATCAAATTCAAAAAACTAGATCACCCAGGAGTACCTAGTGCCTCTCCAAATAAACAACACTTAGGTACGGTGACTCCTGGTATAACATGTGGGAAACTAGACAACAGAATCTTTGTAGAATTCTTAATTAAAGACAGAACTTACAGCGGACTTTTGGATACAGGTGCAAACCTCTCAGTTATAGGTAACGATTACCATAACCATCTTTCAGATTTAGGATTCAAAATAGAAACAACACACTGGACCGCAAAGTGTGCCAACGGATCTCAAGTGAGAACGATAGGTACTATGTCCATACCAGTCAACTTCAAAGATAAAACTTGGGATATCACATTTATGGTTATACCAGAGATTTCCGACAACTTCATTTTAGGCATGGACTTTGTACATCAATTTGGAATTTTAAATTATTTTTATTTTGATAGCATACAGCTAGTTGACAAAAATAACGACATACACCCACAAGCTTCAAAACAGCTGTGCGGTATAACATCCAAAAATGAACTATCACCATTAGAAACAATAGAACTAGAAAAAGTAATTAATAAATTTAAAACAATAAGTACAGAAGAGAAAGGTTTAGGAAAAACCGACATAATTGAACATAGAATTGTAACAACAGGTTCACCAATTAAACAAAAATACTACCCTTTATCGCCAGTGAAATTGCAAGCACTGAACGATGAAGTGGACAGAATGTTAGAACTAGGCGTAATTGCTCCATCTAAATCACCTTGGTCCAACCCGGTTGTTATGACTCCAAAAAAAGATGGTTCACTCAGATTATGTTTGGATGCTAGAAAGCTTAATGATGTCACTCTAAAAGACTCCTACCCATTGCCTTATATATCTTCAATATTAGATAACCTTAAAGGAGCTCGTTATTTAACTTCAGTAGACTTATCAGCTGCTTATTGGCAACTACCACTTTGCGATTCCGATAATTTAGATGGTAATGGCACTTCTTGTCAGAAAACCGCATTCGTAGTACCTAACAGAGGACTATTTGAATTCAAGAGAATGCCTTTTGGATTATGTAACGCAGGTTGCGATTTGCAACGTTTGATTGACTCATTGTTTCACCACAAGTATGGCGAAAAAATTTTTGGATATTGTGATGATCTTTTAATAGCTACTACTTCATTTGAAGAGCATATTGCTATATTGAACGATGTCATAGAAACATTAAGCAAAGCAGGTTTGACAATAAATTTTGAAAAATGCGAATTTTGTAAAGATCAGCTAAATTACTTGGGCTACGTTGTAAGCTCAAAAGGCCTGCAAACAGATCCAAGGAAATTGGACTGTATTAGAAATTTCCCAAGACCAACTACAGCGAAACAGTTGCGAGCGTTCATAGGTTTATGTTCATACTACAGGAGATTTGTTAATAACTTTTCAACAATAATAGCTCCAATGACGGCGTTAATAGGTAAGAAAAAAGGAAAAGAGGCAATAGCTTGGTGTATTGAAGCGGAAAGGTCTTTCATAGCACTCAAAGAAGCACTTACTCAAGCTCCAGTATTAGCCTGTCCGGATTTTACAATACCGTTTCAGATTCATACCGACGCATCATCGGTCGGAATTGGTAGCGTTCTTGTACAAGAAATAGACGGTGTAGAACATCCCGTAGCATTTCACTCCCGTTTACTGTCAAAAACAGAACGAAATTATAGCACAACGGAGCGAGAGCTGTTGGCAGTAGTAGATTCCGTTATACATTTTAGGCCTTACATTGATTGTGCTCATTTTATTTTGGTTACAGACCACATGTGTCTAAAGTGGTTAAAATCATTAAACAACCCGTCAGGTCGTTTAGCTCGTTGGGCAATGCAACTAGCTTGTTTTGACTTTGAAATCCGTCATCGGAAAGGTGCTTTGCACGTAGTTCCAGATGCGTTATCTAGAGCAGAACTCAACGCAGTATCATTTTCAGGGGGTACGAATTCAAGCGATGAGTGGTACAATAAATTATTTAAAAATGTACAAACTCATCCAACATATCATAAGAACTATCAAATAAAAAATAACATATTGTACAGATACAGTAAACCCTTGACACAGTTACAAGAGGAAAACTCATGGAAAATGGTTATACCACATGACGTAGCACAGGACTGCATAAAGGAAAATCACGAAATAACCGCCGTGCATCCTGGTTCATTTAAAACTTTAGCAAAGATAAAAGAAAATTACTTCTGGAAGGGTATGTATGCAGATGTTAAGAGTTATGTGACAAACTGTGAAAAGTGTAAGGCTTATAAACACTCAAATGAAACACCACACGGACACATGACAAACCAGAAAAAGGTAGATCGTCCTATGCATACACTCTCCATTGACACAATTGGTCCCTTTGCAAAAGCATACTCAGGTCATGTATATATTCTTTCCATTGTAGATGTATTCACAAAATATTGTTGGCTACACCCCCTTAGAACTGCAACCACAAAGACAGCAACTTCTTTTATCGAATCAGAAATTTTATTAAAAGAGGGCACACCATGCGTTATTATATGTGACAACGCCACGATTTTTCAAAGTAAGGAATTTAAAAACTTTTGTACAAAATATTCAATACCAAAAATATTTTACAACGCATATTATGCACCACAATCAAACACTGTGGAACGCTATAATCAAACCATTCAAACTTGCTTAGCTATGTTAGTAGAGGAAGACCAGAGAAATTGGTCTAGGTTCCTTCCTCAAATCCAGTTATTTTTAAACACTTCCATAAATCTAGCTACAGGATACACACCATATTTTTTGGCCAGAGGTCGTGAAATCATCTCTGACGGTGCTTTGCATACCTTGAGGGGCAACGCACCACATTCAATTGATGATATTCAACTCGCCAATAGGAACGAAAAAGCAGATTCCTTAAATGAACTTGCAGATATTTTCCAACGTGTAAGCTGTACATTGACCAAAGCGTACAAACAGAATGCGAACAGATATAACCTACGACGCCGAGAGCTCGGGCTAAAAGTTGGTGATATTGTTTGGAGGCGTAACTTTGTACAGTCAAATGCGGCAAAGTTTTTCTCAGCTAAATTAGCACCAAGGTTTGTCAAATGTAAAATAGTCGACAAACTATCCGATGTTGTTTACCAATTAGAGGAAATAAACACAAAAACTATAGGGAAGTATCACGTCAAGGACATAATAAAAGTGCCATAAAAACGGTGTTGTTAATTATGCTTAGTTTTCTGACCGTTAAAAAAATGATGCATTTGCACATTCTTGGTCGATTTATTTTTAAGTGACCTTTTCTAAACTAAACTGAATTGTTCCTGTATCAGTGGCTCCCCATGGCCCTGATAACGTTTGTTTTTTCAAAATCAATTCAGGACTTTTCCCAAAACAATTGGAAATAATTTTTTTTATATGGGGTATTTTGGTCAAAATAAACATTTTTTTTTCTAGTGACTATTTTTGTCACTACACTGAATTGCTTCGGTATCAGTGGCTCTCTACGACCCTGATCCCATTTGTTTTTCAAAATCGGTTCAGTAATTATTACAAAACAATTGAAAATAAGTTTAATCTTGGATATTTTGATCAAAATATTTATTATTTTGCAAGTGACTATTTTTGTCACTACTCTGAATTGCTTCGGTATCAGTGGCTCCCTACGACCCTGATCCCATTTGTTTTATCAAAAACAGTTCAGTACTTTTTTCAAAACAATTGAAAAAAAGTTTTTTTTTATGGGTATATTGATCAAAATATATTTCTTTACTTTGGAAGTGACAATACTTGTCACCACACTGAATTGCTACGGTATCAGTGGTTCTCAACGACCCTGATTCCTTTTGTTTTTTTCAAAAACAGTTCAGTATTTTTTTTCAAAACAAATGAAAAAAAAAACCTTTTTAAACATTGAGGTAGGAATTTTTTCCCACAAACAATTTTACAACTTGTCCGCTTACAAAAGAATTGGGTGACGACTCATATTCATCAAAAGCATTGGCAGTCATTTCAGTGACATGCTAAAATTGGACATTATTATGTACATAATACTTAGTTACTTAGACACATAGATGATGGCATCAACATTTAATTACTTAGTATTATTTTAGCTATAGTTCATTTTAGGAAACCAATTCATTGGTCATTCAAAGTTCTTATTTCATAGGTAGTGCACTGATAGTTAGTAGGCCATGGTCAATAGTTCATAAGCTCGTAGTTTATAGTAGGCCAACAACAAATACTTGTTAGGTCAATGACTTTTAAGTCAATAGTTTAGTAAGCATACTTTTAATCAGGTATTAAACCATAAGGTAGCTTTATTTTAATAGAACGATTAGTTCATATTTTCATTATTTTACAATACTCACCATAGCTCTATAACTTACATTGTTCAACACAATCCTTACAGATTCCAGTGTTGATCGGTACATTTAAAAAAAACTTTTCATATACTATAAAAACTTTTTTAAACTCGGTTAGCCCGGCTGTGTCGGCTAACGGGGTTAGCCTTTTCCCGTGAAGGGGGGTATTGTAGCAGATATATTACATAAGCTGCTACTAGTTTTTCAAACCAAACAAATAACCTTGGTCAACAACATTTTGAGGTTATTTTGCCAATGAAACCATGAACCCGAAACACGTTAGAGAATGGATAACCAGCATCATACATGAGACGGTTAGGTGTTAGATAGCTCAAAACAGTATTTACTTAGAATTGAGAAGTTGTAAATAACTAGTAATCATGTGAACACTAACCAATGTCGGCAATATTGACATGCAGATTGTTCATTGTCTACGGCACAGATTCGGGTCATAAAACCATCTTTGGAATCCTCATAAAACATACAATCCAAATAAGACAATGGTTATAGGATTTATTAAAACTTTTTATTTGACATCAAAAATAATTTTATTATAGAAGTTGTCGCGTTTCATTCCACGCAACCGTCAAATCATACGGGTCGCGCTCAGTCATTGTAAAGATACACTTAAAAATCCATAACTTTATCAAGAGTATATTTACGCAAACAATTCAGTCATGTGTGTGTATGGGATACGGCAACGTATTAATTAAGATGTATCACCTTAAAATTAGAATTAATAAATATAAGCAATTCATTTTCCATGTTGCCATGTTAAGTGAAACGAATTGTCAATTTTGCATATTTGTGAATTTCCGTTTTTAGACGTCAGTCTGGGTCCAACATCCGCGCACGCTTCACGTGAGAACCCGGACTCCCGGCGTTGTTCGGTTTTTTTAAATTTAAGATGGCGGAGTAAAAATTTTCCACGCGTCCATGTGCGCAATATTTCTTTTTCGTTGTAATTTTTAACGCAATTCTGCGATGGACTACGGCCTGTAGCCACGAGGATGTCGGTTAAATCGATTTCGTCACCTCCGTAAATGTGGCGCAAGCAAATCAACGCTGCGAGAACTCAGCGCGTGGCTTCATCGATGACCGCGTGTCCACGGTAACCTCACGACCGGCTGAAGGAGGTCGAGAAGACGCGGACGTAGCGATATCTTCGCTCAGCTCAGCGTGCCAGCGTCCTTGGGAGGCGTCCCGTCCGTAGGGCTCCGCATTAGCGTGAGTGTCTGCCACCATCCATGTGTGGTAGGCGACCCCAAGGACTATTCGTCGTGCCTGCTTCGCTTCCCGCACCCGCCTTCTACACCAGCCTCCGCGCGCCCAGGCGCGAGGCCACGACGATCGCTATCGAGCACGTGCTCTGGCGATCGCCCGGTCCCCCAGCCCCGCGGAGAACCGCGAGAGCTTCGGCGACGTTCTACGGCGTAGGGAGTGCGATCATGGTACCATGAGTAAGTTCACCTTTTTATATAATCTGGCCAGAGAAAAACTAGAGTCAGTGCGCGTTTAACTTCAGAGGCCCGCTGCCCTATTCCTACTTCAGAATACTTAGTAGTAAGGTGTAAACGACTTTGTACAGCCTTCGATAACTTATGTAAATAACTTGTGTTAATATATTACCATTGTTATTGTTCTGGTTGAACTTCCTAGTTTTATTCTGAACAAACCTCCCATAGTCTTTCCAAAGCAAGAGGTCCTTGAACCAATAGTTTGATGCATACTCCGAGAGCTTGAAGACCTTTTTATTTGTAATCCTAAAATCATCGTGTGTTTACCTTCTACTTACTTACAACCTTAAACCACAACCTTTTTTCTTTTGCACCTCAACTACAACACTTTAACTATAACAATTATTTTTTTATTTATTTATTTATTTTTTTTTTTTTTCTCACACACGACATACTTCTTTGAAAAATCACCTGAAATCAATACACCCGGAGGAGTTTTGTGTTTTCTAAAGTGCAAATAAAGAAAATGAATTGAAGAAAATTCAAATTCATTTATTTTGTGAACACAGGGTATATACATATCTCATGGCGACATGGAGAGAGCGACTGTCGCAACCCCGTGCAGGGCACGCCACGATAGTGGCGGTAAGTCCCCTCTTTGAGGAGTGCCTCGAGAGGCGCCACGGCGTCCTCACCTTCCGCCTGACGCAGGTCCTCACCGGACACGGATGTTTCGGGAGGTACCTGCACCGAATCAGGCGGGAGGAGACGCCCGGGTGTCTCCACTGCGAGGATCGACCGGAGGACACGGTGGAGCACACGGTGGAAGTCTGCCCCGCGTGGGCGGAGCTCCGCCGTGTCCTCGTGGCGGCGATCGGCGGCGGCGACCTCTCGCGTCCGGCCCTGGTTCAATCCATGGTCCGGAGCGAGACGGAATGGGAAGCCGTCGCCTCCTTCTGCGAAGCAGTCATGCTAGCGAAGGAGGTGGCGGAACGAGAGAGGGAGAGATCCTCTCTTCCCGGCCGCCGCGGGAGACGCAACGGGCGTCGGGGGCCACGTGGTGGCTACCGGCCACCGTAGATGCGGGCCTGTGGACGGCTGGCTATGGGCTAGCTAGCCGTCCGGCCGTCTAACGACGACGACAGGCCGTGTCGACGGCGCGTTCGTGTTCCACGCGCGCCTCAAAGAGATGTCAGCAAAAGGAGAGGGGCCCGCAAGGGCCGAAGCCTGCCGGGGTTGCGGGCCTGTTCGAAAGAGATACCGCGGCCCCGGAACGTAAAAGGCGAGGAAGGAACATGGATGGTTTTTAGTCAGTAAGAGTCTGACACTCCCTCCCTCCCGCTCCGCCCAGAGTGGGGGGGGGGGTTATTTGATGATTTCCCATCCTTAAAAAAATAAAAGTGTACATACATAATTATAGAAGATGTTATAATTAATAAAATCCGAGCTGTGCCCCGCCAAAAGTCATACCAAATATTAAAGGATCAGGAACATAATACAAAAATAAATAAATAAAAAATCGTCACCAAACAAAAAACATTACATCTATCAATTCAAAAGTACAACCACAAATAATTATAGACAAAGTCAAAATTAGATAAAATGTCAAATTAAATAAAGGAAAAGGAACGAAAAATACAAAATAAAAATGTCAATACTAGCAATTAATTAATACAACAATAATCAAGATTAACAAAATAATTTATCATTTTCACTTAACATAAAAACAGATTCGATTTGGAAAGAATTAAAATCAAATCAAATCAAACAACAAAAAATAAACAATTAACAATTATTTATTCTATTCACAATGCGCTCAACCAGACATTAAAACTGGCCAGTTACCGAGCCAGCGTAGGTTTTAGTGCCCGGCCCCGAATGGGGCCCGTACCGAACTTTATGGTTATAAAGATTCGTCTAACACGTATTTAGCTAAAAGCTTCCTAAAATGTTTAACACATGCTAGACCGCTGTCTAATTTACGCTACCACAAAACCGTTTTTAGCGGGCATCTTTCTAGAATACGTCTAACTCCAACATTTTTTTTCGCTTGGTCACATTTAGTTCACTCGTTCCATTTTATGCAAAGAATCTACGATTGAAATGACAACGATGAGAAATGAAATTAATTGCAACTAAAGAAAGGAACGTAATACTTAACACTAATTTCATTTATGTTCTGTTTTTTGGTTGTTGATTTGCATCTCGAAGACTTGAATAGAATTTTGTTATCTTGCTATCTTGCTCTGGTGCTATTTTCAACCGACTTCCAAAAAGAGGAGGTTATCAATTCGTCTGTATGTTTTTTTTTTTTTTTTTTGTGTTTGTTACCTCAGAACTTTCGACTGGGTGAACCGATTTTGATGATTCTTTTTTTATTTGAAAGCTGATGCTTGTCGATTGGTCCCATTTTAATTTGTTGAAGATCTGATGCTGATCTTCCGAGATATACAATGGAACTCTTCAAAAAAAGACGGCAAATCTGCAGTAATTGCTGCAATCGCTTGTAGGTTCATTGTTCATACTACATCATGACGTAACATCACGCCTGTATGCTCTGAGGGGGTACCTAGATGTGTACAATACTCCCAGATTTCGACAATGTTTGTTGCCTCTAAACTTTCGACTGGGTTAACCGATTTTGATGATTCTTTTTTTATTTGAATGCTGGTGCTTTCCGTGTGGTTCCATTTTAATTTGGTTGAGATCTGACGCTGATCTTCGGAGATATAAATGGAACTCTTCAAAAATACACGGCAAAGCTGCAGTAATTGCTGCAATCGCTTGGTTGTTTATTGTTTATGTAACGTAGTGACGTAACATCACGCCTGTATGCTCTGAGGGAGTACGCAGAAGTGTACAATACACCCAGATTTCGACAGTTAGATGTGTTAAGTTCCATTTAATGGGATCTTGGAGAAATAGAGGGAATTCCTTAAATTTTATAGGCACTCCAAAAGCGATTTGGGTAGGTTTTGGAAGAGTACGTTCTTGGAGTGACCCCATTTCAATTTGGTAAAGATCTGATGAAGAACTTCGGAAGATAGGCGCAGGAACTCCTCAATAAATGATAGCAAATGTAGGTACTGGGATCGTTGAAATCTCATATCTGTCTATTGTTTACACCAGTTCATAAAAAAAAATTACGCCGGTACGCTGTGAAGGGGTAAGTACATGTGACCTACTAAAAAATGAAAAATAAAAACTTTTTTACAAAAAATAAAACCGACTTCAGAGAAAACAAAAAAGTGAAAAATAACTTTAGCTTCAGAAGTCGGTGACAAAAAAACTAAATCAATCAAACAAAGGTCACCGACTTCTGAAGCTAAAGTTATTTTTCACTTTTTTGTTTTGTTAACTCCAATCCCAAAGTAGATTTAAAAGAGGGAAAAAGGAATCGTTCCTGTGGAAAAAACTGGACGCAAGAAGAAAAAGTAAGATGTACCTGAAAAATAACCACTATAATAACAACTATGATACGATTAATGAGCTATCTAACCTTTTGTTTCTTGATTGTGCAGATCCAGGACCATCCTTAATTTCAAGCCCAGAACCGTCTATATCACTGCTTCAACAGACTTCCTAATTGATGAATGTTCCTTTTTGGAAGGTACAGAAGCCGTACCACTAGTAGTTTCTCCAAAATATTCCATACTTTAACCTCATCTTACACCGACCGTTAAAGAAATTAACAAAAATTTTGATGGCGATCCCATCCAACTTACGTCACCTATTAAAAAAGTGAAGGTGCTCAAACCCCTTCAAATACACTTTGAAGAATACGAACCCAAACCCAAACAAACCCAAATAATCAAACCCAAATAAGATTTAACAAAAAAAGTTGAAAATCAGAACATACCCTGTGAAGAATACGCCAATAAACCCCTATCAAACCCAAATAAGATTTAACAAAAAAAGTTGAAAATCAGAACATACCCTGTGAAGAATACGCCAATAAACCCCTATCAAACCCAAGTAAGATTTAACAAAAATAGTTGAAAATCAGAACATACCCTGTGAAGAATACGCCAATAAACACCTATCAAACCCAAGTAAGATTTAACAAAAATAGTTGAAAATCAGAACATACCCTGTGAAGAATACGCCAATAAACCCCTATCAAACCCAAGTAAGATTTAACAAAAATAGTTGAAAATCAGAACATACCCTGTGAAGAATACGCCAATAAACACCTATCAAACCAAAGTAAGATTCAACAAAAAAAGTTGAAAATCAGAACATACCCTGTGAAGAATACGCCAATAAACCCCTATCAAACCCAAGTAAGATTTAGCAAAAAAAACTGATTGTCTGTAAAGTCGGTTTACTGACGATAGTTGAACGTGACAACGTCTTAAGAAAATACTGATGGAATGGTAGCATTTTTTGACACCACATTCACTTTTCACTGCACTTGATACTCGATCAAAACATGTAAATGTACTATAGTATAGCAGCTGTCCACGCAGACGCATCGCTCACTCAAGTAGGAGAGAGACGGATGTCGAACGCTGCCGAACGCAAAGGCCGATTGTCGCTTCTATGTCACTCGTTCCGCGCTCTCGCTTGCACTTCAAGCCTTACATGGAACGCCTCAGAGCGATCAGCGAGGTAACGCCGCATGAGGTAACGCCGCATGAGTCATGTTTTTTCGTGCGTGCAGCCGGCTCTATCGAATTATAAGACGTTGTCACGTCAAAAGTTGAAAATCAGAACATACCCTGTGAAGAATACGCCAATAAACCCCTATCAAACCCAAGTAAGATTTTACAAAAAAAAGTTGAGAATCGGAACATAATAATAGGGAAACGTAATGCGTCATCGAGAACATTTCCTTGTCATGTTTGTAAAACTCGCCAAAGTTTCATTCTGCAAGAAATAGCAAAATGTATGGGTATGGAGCAAATGGATTTGCATATAATGTAGTGGTACTACATCATTTGATTGTATTTGTTCAGTGTGCTTAGTGCTTAGGTGATGAAGTCATGATGAGTGTTTTTTTTTTCATAAATGGGTCTCATAATAGACTTGTCAGTATGCTATAATTTTCATAGTGTAGATACGTTCGTAGAAATAAATAATTTAATTATTTTACGAACGAAACAGCACTAAGAAAAAAAATACAATAATAATGACTTTCATATATTTTGTTTTACGATTTTACGTTACATTTGTGTTAAGAATTCCATAAAATTATATTTTAGAGTGTTTTATATGACTTTTTCAACACGCAAGCCTGCAGGGCTAGCATAGGCCGGGGATAAAACTTTTATCCACCGCTGCACCGGTTATTTCCACTGACAAGGGATAACATTATTTTAACCACCTACCAAAGCATATCATATACCATATTAATAAATGAATTCGCGTCCAGGAAATAAAAAAAGAAATGCTTATTTTGTTACCCCCGATTTTCTTGACACTGCCGTTAATAATATTCTTGAAGGCATTTTGTTTAAGAAACTTCCCAAATGTGATGGGATGCAGTGTGGTTCCATAATTTTTAGATATAACCATTTTTTTGGACGTGTACTACAAATGGTGCGATGTCTGATTTTTCATAAAGATGACTTTATAAAAAATCAGACATGGCTATCAGACATATTATCCCAATTTGAGTGGGAACTCAAGGAGCTGGAGCAACCGATAATACAGTTAATCAACACTGTTAAAGTGTAGTTACTGTTAAGCAAGTTTCCCGCGCTATCGAGTTTTTCAATTTGAGGTTATGAACTCAAATGGAAAAACTCGAGGAACAATGCACGCTATGTGGAGATAAACACAAACGAGTAAGTTGGAAAAGTTCACTGGGTTGAATGTCGACGAGAGATGGCAACACGTCAAGCAAAACCAGTTATGTTTCAAGTGCATTATCAAGAAACATGGAAAGAACTTCTGTCGTGCAAGTAGGTGCGCGTCGTGTAATAACGCTCACCACACGTTGTTACATGCCGACTAGAGCGAGTTAGTGATTACACTGGGAAGGCATTATTGAAAATAATGCCCCTGTGTGTAACAGTGAACGGAGAGGATAAACAATGTTATGCCCTATTGGATAACGGGGCGACCGTTTCACTGATTTACGACTCTCTAGCGGAAAGTGCCAGTGGGACGCAAGTTCCACTAACATGACCCAGTGCGCGCGGTCAAGTAATCGTCGACGATACATCAAGGGTCATTAGTGTGACAGTGCGTGGTCCAAACGGGCAAACACATAAAGTGAATTGTCGTACATTAAAAATCCTGGACTTGGCCGCACAAACAGTGGCTGCCACAGTGGTATAGGAACCCACCCACACTCGCGACTTGGGTTGCGAAGAGATGAGGGGAGCCAGGCCGCTGCTGTTGCTGGTCAGGACAACTGGGAGCTGCTGACCAGATGCTGCTGCAGACTCAGCTATCCTTGCCTTGAGCCCCTTGATTGCGCGCCGCGAGCGACCTTCTGACATGTACTCCGACCGCAGCACGAACTTCGTCGGGGCACACGCCGAGTTACGCGCAGCTCTCCGCGACATGGACCAAGATAAACTAAAAAGCGAGGTGACGGGCCGACTGGTGCACTCAAACAAAAACGCACTAAAGGCAACGCTGCGAGAGCGTGCCCCCCGCGAGGACATTCTCTATAGTAAAGAGAATAGTGCTTTCTAATGACACAGTTAAGTCGCGCATTCAAAAAATGTCAACTGATATTGAAGACCAAGTTATTAACAAGATTTAAAACAGCCTTTATTTTACATTACAATGTGATGAGTCTATGCTGTCAATTACTAGTATTTATTCGATTTTTGGAGGACAATAAAATGTTTAAAGAAGAATTATTATTTTCTCAAGAACTGCAAACGACGTTGCATGGTGCAGATGTTATGAATGCAATAAGTCAATATATGGAGAAACATGGACTTATGTGGGAAAGGCTTGCCTGGTTTTGTACAGACGGTGCTCTTGCTATGCTTGGTTCTCGCTCTGCTCTTGCAGCAATGGTAAAAACCAAAAATCCATCCGCAATAACGACGCACTGCGTTATTCACCGTCAAGCATTGGCTGCCGAAACGCTCCCGGAATGCTTTACTATATGCTCTGAAAACAGCTATAAAAGTACAGAAAAACATAATGCTCCATTTGACAAACATTTTGTAAAATGGTCCCTTATGACTAAAAGGATAAAGATACTTTATTGTTAAGAACATGCGTTTACACACAAATCGAGCATGCAAGATCTTAGTAAAGTAGGTTAGGTCCGTACATGTTTTACCTCGTGAGGTGTACAAATTTGTATTTCTTTACAATTTACGGATTAAAAAAAATATCAGTCAACCCGCGATCATGGCGCTTGCAACAGCGTCGAAATATCGGGAGCTCAACTTAATAAATAATCACGGAAGATATCCCGTAAGTGACAATATAAGTTTAGTTTTAAACAGTGAAAGCCTAAAACAGTGTTTTAAAAATAATATTTAAGCCATTGTTTTCCAGGTAAGTACATTCATAATAACAAAATATTTTTTTTTTTTTTTTTGAAGCACTTAATAGCGGAATGTGGCCCCCTTAAATATTTTTAACTTAGAATCACGCCACCTAGTATATTGTGCATGAAATACGTAGCTCTTTTGACAGCTATCGAATATAACCAACAAAATCCGCGAGATGGTGTTACGTGCGTTTGTTATTTGAACAAGTCGCTACACGCACCGGTCAAACTTGTGAAACCGCTCTGCATTTTATTCATTTTTTCTGGAAAAACTAACTTTTACGTCTGGTGATTTGAACATTGTGGTTGATAAACGTTTTTCTACTGGATTTTATTTCTGGAAAAACTAACTTTTACGTCTGGTGATTTGAACATTGTGGTTGATAAACGTTTTTCTACTGGATTTTAAAGTTACTTATACAAAACCTTTAGATAAATATATGTATTTTTGCATGTTTACAAATTCTTTAATAGTTGTAATTTGACCCCCTCACAGTCCTCCTATTATGATCCCCGGGGGGCATATAAAATGTTTGATTGATGTATCAGTCTTGCATGTTTTAAAATTTTGTTTTTAGATGCCTCGAGTCAGCCTGCTCTCTCCATCTTCGAAAAAAAAGAAAACGTGGGATCCTGATCAAATGAAGAAGGCAATCGAAGCTGTAAGGACAAAGGTCATGGGCTATAAAAAGGCTGTAAAAACGATTTCTGTACCAAGATCCACATTGAAACGATTGGTGAAGGACTCTCAAGAATCTTTAGTTACTGGTGCATAAACCGCTTGGTAGAAAACCCATGCTTCCACTTCACCTGGAAAAGAGGTTAGTGGAGTATCTTTTGTATATGCCTATATGGAATCTATATACTACGGACTTTGGCTGTCAAAAATAAGATCGCAAACCAATTTAGAAATAAAGTAGCAGGGCGTGCTTGGATGGACCATTTTCTGAAGCAACATAAAGACAGCCTGTCCCTACGCAGACCTATGGGGACTTCGTATGCTCGCGCTCAAGGCTTTAACCGTGAAGCAGTTAAAGAATTTTTTGACATCTTAGAAGCTGAGATGAGCAAAATAAACTATCCTGCCGACAGGATTTTCAAAGTCGATGAGACGGGGTTTACAGTTGTGCAGTCAAAAATACCACAGGTGGTGGGAAAAAAAGGGAAGAAGCAGATAGGAGCTTTGACTGCTGCAGAACGAGGTTCTCTATGTACTTTGGTTTGTTGCATGAGTGCATCAGGTATCTTTGTACCGCCTATGATGATTTTCCCTAGAAAAAACTTTACGGATTTACGGTTGGATTCAATCAAATTTGTTTTCCGAATGGTTCAGGCATTTTATTGAAAAAACAAATCCAACAGAGGCCTCTCCAGTGTTGCTCATCTTTGATGGACACTACAGTCACACTCGTAATTTAGAGGTAATAGAGCTGGCCCGCGAAAACCATGTCACTATCATCAGTCTACCACCTCATACGACCCATCAACTCCAGCCATTAGACAAGACGTTCATGGGTGCACGTAAGAGTCATTACAGTGAGGAGATTCGCAAGTTTCTTATTCATTCTGAACGAATGCTTGAACCTTACGATATTGCTGAGCTTTTTGGCCGGGCATATCTCAAGTGTACTACGGGGGAAATTGCAGTGAATGGTTTTCGTGCTACAGGCATTTACCCATTCAATCCCCAAGTTTTCACAGATGTTGATTTTATAACGGAAGCATCAAACAATAATCAGTCTTGCCACAATCCAGAGGGTCAAAGTACAAGTGGTGTGGCTGACCAAGGTGCCCCAAAAATGATTAGAGGGGTACAAGAGATGCCGACTGATTTGATCCTGCCAGAAGACATTCTGCCCATCCCCGTGGCTAAGACTAGGACATCTAATCGTGGAAGAAAATCTACAACAGCAAAAGTGATCACATCATCACCTTACAAAAATCAATTAACCGAATCTTTGCGTTTAGCTGAGACTCGTGGACTAGGGCGCGGTCGCGGTCATTGTCGAAACCAAAGTGGTATGGGCAGTGGCAACAGGGCTCGACGTCAGAGAGTTGATACATCCAGCAGTAGCTCTGCGTAAAGTGTAAAGTAAAGTGAGGCAATTATTGAATCTGACTCTGAATATGACGAGCAATTCGATCCAGATAGGATGACTGAAAATATAGATACGAGCTGTATATTTTGTGAAACAAATTATTCTAGCGATAGGCCTGGAGAAGAGTGGATTCACTGCTTGAGTTGCAATTTATGGGCCCATACAGCCTGTGCAGGCCCTGAAGGCGAATATTATATTTGTGATTTTTGCCGTTAATGTTTAATTAAAATTCAATATGTTTAATATTGCCCCCAGGGTGCCATATAACCCTCACCTAATGTCATATGGTCAAAGGACATTGCTCGTCGTCCATACATGGCTCGCCTAAGATCCAACAGGGAGGTGTATTTACTTTTTGGGTTTTAGATAATGTATATATTCGATTGAACCTGAATTAAAACAACGGACACTTTTGAGAATCCAGAAAAAATCAAAACACTTTCGGGTTTTGAGGTTATATTTACGTCAATAAAAACATTCGGTTCTGTTGCCATCTGTCAATTTACAACTGGTATAGGGGTCTTTTGGCTTCGTTCAGGACCTTTCGTTGATTTTTATTTTTTTTTCTCTATGTTTTGTTTACAATAATTTTAAATAATGTTATTTTTATGTGTTTTGTCCTGCACGGGCTAATAAATGCTTTTTATTTCTTATTGCTTGTTTCAAACAGCGCTTTCAATCGAGTTTTTTGATAACCCGTATTATTCCGCGAAATCCTAGCGGACTGTTTGTAACTAAAAACCATTATCGTATATCAAGTGTTGAGAATACTGACGCTTGTCTGTGTCAAACTCTTATTAAGAGTGCTGTACAAAGACTAGGCTGTATGAGCTATAATACCTTTGCCTATTAAAAACCCTAAATTGAACCAAAAAATAATAAGTTAATAACATCACATGTCCGAGGATCATGACGGAAGTTTATAGGTACTTTTTAAAATGTTTTCGAAATTAAAAAGTGTCCGTTCTATTGAAATATTTGGAATGTAAATTATTAAAAGAATAATGAATTATAGTAAATGTTTCATGCGTGTTGATTCATAGGCCATTTTTGACAATGTCCTTTGTCATTTTAAAAAATAAATAGTTTTTTGATAATCCTGTGGTTATTTTATTTATTCTACAGACAGGTGACAGGTATGCATGGAGGAATAGGTAAGGAACACTGTAAAGTACTTACTTGATTTAGAAGAGTAGTATTTTTGACATTAGGTCTCAAAAACAAAGTAGGGGGCCACATTACCACCTTTTCCTCTACATACATAAATGTTACGGCTACTACCCGAAGTGCGGCTGCACCTAGTTTTAGCCGGTTAGAACTAGGTGTAGCCACTTACTCTTGGTTAAACCTAGTACGAGCCGATTGTTTTCGGGTAAAACTAGGTCTATCCTTCATCATGCCGGCTACAACTAGGTTCGGCCATTCCCTGTTGGATAAAACTAGGTCTATCCGATATCATTCCGGCTAGAACTAGGTCCAGACAATCCTTGTTGGATAAAACTTAGATGCGTGTCCCGCCAAGCCTTCCGCCCCGCGTCACACTCATGACTCACCGCATCTGCAGCAGCTGCGCGGGGTGGAGGGCATAGCGAGGCACGCGCCTCTGTAGGATGTGAGCGCTAGGTGCTGCTGATCTACTGCAGGTCTACTAGCGTGTGTGACTCACAGCGTCTGCAGCAGCAGCGCGTGTCTTAGTTTTATCTATCAGGGATTGGCTGTACATAGTTGTAGCCGGCATGCTATCGGCAGAGCTTTTTTAGATATTAAAAAAAACATCCAATAAAAAGAAACGTAAAGAGTTGTTTTATTCTTATAAATCACATTGTAATAATTAACACAAATTATTAGGAGTACAATTTTTTATATAATAGGAACAATCAGGAACATTTTTTTAACAACAGATAATAGTTGCATATTTTAATTTAAAGAATGTTATTATAATTATAAATCACACTTTTATAAAGTAACATAAACTATCCAGGCGCCTGTTACTTGTTTCAACTTGTTTGCATCTAGTTGTATCCAACAGGGTATGGCTGGACCTAGTTGTAGCCGGCATGATTAAGGCTAGACCTAGTTTTACCCGAAGACAATCGGCTCGTACTAGGTTTAACCAAGAGTAAGTGGCTACACCTAGTTCTAACCGGCTAATACTAGGTGTAGCCGCACTTCGGGTATTAGCCGTAACATAAACAAAACAAAAAAAATACACCATGTCCAAGATACAACTAAACTAAATAAAATATGTCAAAAAGGTACAAAATTATACTATGTCAAACTGTTATACACCGTGAAATCTTTACTTTATGCCGATATAATGTTTCTATTTTGAAATTTATATTTGAGTGCTTAATGCAGAGACACGTGTTTCGATTGTGTATGGTTGGACTTAAAATATAAAAAGGTTTGTAAAAAGGTTTGAATCGACAAAATGTGTAAAATGCTGCAATACCACCTTCTTTCTTGTACTTATCATATAAACCTCGCAAAGACATATTAAGATATCTTATTTGCTGTCTATTTTTATTTAACGTTTTGCATTCGCGTTTGCCTGCAGTGGCCCTACTCACATCATCGCGATTATAAAATTCTATAATAGATTTTTTGATATTTGAATTTTTTTTAAACGCTTTTTTGTCTCTAACTCGTACACCGATTTGCCTTGAATTGATTATTGTTTTCACAGGTTTTGTAAGTTAATTTCAGTGATGCTTCTAAGACTTCATTTCTAGCTTTTATTTTTAATAAATCGGTCTCAAACTTCTTTCTTTCTTCCGTTATGCATTTTTGTAGTCTGTATATTTTTTTTCTCGCAGTTTCGTGAGCTCGTTCCAGGTAAGTAATGCGACTTTGCGCTTTACATATTCTATTTTTAATTTGTTTCTAGACTTTCGTAGACTTGCTGTAGCTTTGTACAATCTAAATATAGTTGATGATGTTTCAGTCGACGTCTCTGGTGGTGTTTTTTCCGTAGCCATGGTATTCATTGATATATCCGTTGCTGTCTCCGCTAAAGCAGCCGTTCTTGTTAAAGAGCTTGCACTGATTTCTTTTTTTTTAGATTCTCTTTTATCCTTTTGTTTTTCTTCTTTCCACTTTCTTCTTTGCTTATTTTTTTCTGTTTCTGTCATTTCCGATATTTTTTTATATTTATATTTTGATTTTATTCTTTCTAAATTTTTCTTCCTTATTTCTTCCAACTTATCCGGGTTTTTAATGCTATCAAAGCTCGTGTACCTAATAATCTGAAAACGATAAAAGGAACAATGAACATTCATCAGGTTACTTGTATGCATGGCAATAATCAAATTCAGCATCGTATCTTGAGTTGTTTTTGCACTAAAACTAAATTATCTTGCACTTGCTATAACCCAACTGAACATACATTTGAAAATGTTCTAGAAATTGTGCCACAATCTGTACATGAAGACTCATATAAAACAGAAGTTATACGAAATGTTGAAGTGGATGAATATGATGAATATGGACTTGAAGAAACTGATAGCCAAGTTATAAACAACGATATACAATAATTTATTCTACCAAATACAGAACCTACAATTGGTAACACGATCGTCCACGATACTTGTTTCGCAAACAATATTAATATGACAACTGACTTGCCAATTATATGCATTGACGATGACGATCTACCACAACAATCAGGAAAAAAAACGAAATAGAAAATTACAGATTTTTATTTTGTAGCGACAGCAAGAGCGTAGAAAATGACAAAGAAAACAGGAAAATTGATGAAAACCTGAAAATTAATCAAATAGAACCTTATCCAACAATTTCGAAAAATCGTTTAGATTCAGGCTCAACCTCTAAAATCGAGTATATAAAAGAACCGACGAAGAAATCGTTGACTTCTGTTGTGACACGTAAAGTAGTTTGCAGTAAATGTAAAAGTCCTTCATCATTTCACAGTTTAGTGAAATGTATGAGTTGTAAAAAATACTTCTGTGTAACGTGCACAGAAGGTCAATCGTACTTTGACTATACAGGGTGAATTTTAATTAATGCGACAAAATGAAATTGGAGCTTCAGTTACAGTAACATAGTAATTATAAACTGTTTTTTCTACAATCTAAATCGTTAAAAAAAAAACGCGATTATCGTTTTCAAAAGGTCCATTGATGTTATTATCTTTATTTAAGTACGAATTATCGATATTCCAGTAATATGCAAAATAAATAAGGAAAATTAAGGCAAAATTAGGTAAATTACCTCTATATTGAGCACTGCGATGAGTCGGCAAGATTTTTGATCCTTTCATTATTTTAACGGTTTTCGTAACACTGATCAATTATTTTTTAATTTTATATTTTATACATTTTCTTGACAACACGCATTATTGTATATTTAAATTTGTCGCATCTATTCAATTTCACCCTGTATATGCAATTGTTGTTTTCGGGATGATTAAACTGGTGTTTACGAGAGTTAAGTATATAGGTATGTAACTACAGAATTTAATGTTGGAGTATATATTGTTTTTTTTTCCAGGGTAGTGAGTGGCGAAGTAATTTCAAAATGGTCGTATATTTTGATATCGACAAAGTTATTGTTAAAAATGATTTTTATACATTTCTTTAAGCAAATGTTGCCTGGCCCTGGTTATCAACACATTTCATATTGCCAGAGCAGTGTTTCGATTGTGGTGGTAGTACCCAAAGCACGTTGAATGCAACGCTTTCTCATTTTATACTGATCATGAATAGAGAGGATGTCAAATACTTATTAAAAAGCAATTGGTTTTGGTGCAAAACATGCAAATATATCAGCGTGTATGATCATTATCCCGATGATGAATGCAGAAGTTGCAATCAATAGATGGACCTTTTCTAATCTCATAGTTATTATTAACAGTGTGTTTGCTAGTTTTTTTTTATAAAATGTTTTTGTGTTTAAAGAAGTGTTTTTAAGTTACTAATTCAGATGTTGAATATGTTTGTAGGTTATATAAATTGTATTTGAATTGATGCCGTTTAAGCTATGTAAAATTTTAGAATGTTTGATGTTTCTACCTCAATGTTCCTTATTACTAATAAGTATTATTAAGTTACCAATATGTTGAGTTTCTATAGATAAATGAGATTATACTAAAGTGAAACAAACTTTGTTAAGTTTTAGGATAATGAATGTCGTGTAGGTAGGTACTTCAATTACAAATAAGTTTACATTTCTAATTTTTTAAGATTCTATGTGATAAAAATGAGACTTTATACTTAAGCCAATCAAATTGTGTTATTGGACTGTATTACAGTGTAGTGTTGGTCTTGTTCCTGAATATTCTTAGATCTCGTAATATAAGTGTTATTATGTGATTAATATTTTATATATTATGTAGGCTTCTTACTGATTCTTGCAATTTTTAAAACCAACGAAGTGAAAAATTCGCTTTAAAAAGAAAGTTTAAAATTTGGTACAGCGTAACCTGTACCAAATTTTGTTGAAATTTTATTGATTACTAATAAGTGTTGTTATATTATTAATCATTTATGTTTCATAGTGTAGTTTTTGTCATAAGACTGCTAAAGCTGTAAGTACTCCCAAATAATATCCTAAAAATGTTTAGATATAATTACCTATTAAGGTGAAAACTCCTAGGTAGCCAATTCAAATTTTCATAAGTTTTTTTTTGCAGGTTAGTATCAGGTTCCATGTTCATGAAATATGAATCGCGGCCGTAACACATGTGGTTTTACCGAGTCATCGATAAAACCCTCAAACCCTCACCTCACCTAAACCCTCTAATCTTATATTTCAATTGAATGACTTATGAATGAAAAAGCCATTCATTTAGAATATTTGAACAGAGGAATCGCAAAAAAACCTTACGAAAATTTTAATTTTGCGAGGTACCTTGAGCAGTCCCTTCAAGAATGAAACAAGATTTTTTTTGATTATATTACGATGTTAAATGTTGCTCAAAGACTAATCCGTCGTTTAATTTCTTGTACTAATTCTGCTCTAGCCCTGCGGTTTCCATGATGATAAAAAGTAAATTTTGATGATGATGATGATGAAGAATAACATTTATCCGGAGCATAAAGTTATCTAAATTTCATCCAAATCCTTTCAACCGTAAAACATTAAACATCCTTATCACTAAAACGTCTATAATGCCTAGTACATTGTAGACGTTGCCTTATATTTTTTATTTTGTTACCTAATGTACTTTTTTTGTTACTGTCCCAGAAAAAATCTGATTTCTTTTTATGTTTTATTTATTTAATTTTTAACATAAAACAATAAATCTCATAAAGAGACTCAAGGATACTTAAAATTTTAATAAAAAGCACGTAAAATCGAGAAATATTGTTTATTTTTCATATTATCAAAACTTTAAATTTTATTTAGGTGAAAGGTAACAAAAAAAAATAAACTTAACTTGAAATATTCTTTTACTTTTCTTGGTATTTCTTTCCAATGATGTTATTAAGTTTGTCATGAAGTATCAAGAAAATTATTATTCTGGATATAACAATTGCTACTTCAAAGTTTTTTTTAACAAATAAAAAGTAACAAAATAAGAATGCGTAATCCACCTTCATTTAGTTTTTAATACATTTTACACAAAATTCATAAATAAAATAGATTTTCTTATAAAAATCCAAATGTAAACAATGTAATGTGTGTATGTAATAAAGTAAACTACCTGATTTCATGAAAAAAAAAACGATTTTTATGTATATTTTTATTTTTAGCGATTTTTTGAAATTATGGCAAAAAAAAGAGAAACGCTCAAAAGTATTTATTAGCCCGACAGGACAACACATAAAATAAATGGTAAAATTGTGATTATAACATTGGGTGCTGTAACATTTAAAAGAAAAACGTCACAGCGCTGTTATTCTGATAGGGCCCAAAGTGATGCCACGGTCAGATACGGCTAAGAATAAAAATAAATAAAGTATAAACGAGCAAATATAAATAAAAATAAATAGAAAAGCAAAACAAAAATAATAGTTACATCGACACCCCACGTAACCGTAATGTTCGTCAATCTGTGCCATAACTTTCACTGGCAACACAGACAAACAAAGACGCGGTCGCAGACTTCTCTATGTAATCTGTGGCGCAGACATACTTGTTTTGTTTGGGTACAATGTCATCAAAGAGAATTCAAACGTATAATTAAATTTTTAACTCTGTAATACAAAATACTACTCGTGTAATCTGTTACTGTAATCATAATCCCAGATGGTGTGCAGTGATTGTGTAACCGAAGTACTAGTATTATATTTTATTATAGTGGCGCTGTCAACACGTTCAAAACAAGAAATAATAATTTTATTATTACATAAAACCAGTGTAGTCGTGAGTGAAAGGAAAAAGTGATTTTAAGTTACGTCAAAACAGTGCATCCCGGTGCAGATGTGACAGGAATTCACTACCAGACGCCAGAAAACTACGTGTCGTCCTGTAATCCAATAAAAATGACGGCGAGACGCTCCACATTGGTTCAAGGGCGGAAAAAAGTCCTTTGTTTCAACCTTGTTTAAAATGTCTACAATTTGGTACACACATACTAGAATGTTAGTAGAAACAAGTCCTAAAATTAATACGGATAAATAATTATACAGTATTTAATTATATGATGCCAAAGTAGGGTGATCGAGAATTTACAAATTTCGTGCAAAAAATATTGTTATTTCAAGTATGAATAGAACCAAAATACTATAATTATCAACTTTCATTTTTAGTTTAGTCATAAGTTTATTGTGTGTATTAATAAAATAGTAAACATAATGTTATAATATTATGAATAATTACTTGCTATTACATTTTTAGTGAAGAAGGTCATTTGGAACCTTTTGTCTTCAATCATGAGATCATAACTAATCTCCGTTATCGACCGATACGTAATAATATACTTTCGGAGATTAATTAGACCCTATAGATTAAGAATACATTAGTTTTGGCTGCGATAACCTGCGATCTTGGAAATACCAGGTCCTTAACTAATGACGCTCTGTAATTAAGAAAAAGTGCATTATATTAATAAGTGTTTCTAATGAGGGTAATTAACATTTTATCATATCATTGAATGGTAGTTTTAACTTCACTTACAATTATTTTCTCTTACGATAACAGTGTTATTATAGTGATGGATAGCTTTACTATTGTCTATGCCGATTTAGTGGAAATCATAATATCAAGTAATCGTGAGATACATAAATGCCTCAAAAATTTAAAACTTATGTATCCACAGCTTACAGAAAGTGTTTGGAATCAAGTTTATGAAAAGTTAAGCCGTAATTTTCTACCCGTATTTACAAAAAAGTGGCAAACTGCAGCGAGAAATAAAAATGCTTTTATGGCAAAAAATGAACAGTGGCTGAAAAAATATTTTTACCGTTGAGACATCTTCGGTGCAGACTGATGTGGTGAATTGTGACAGTAATTTTCCAGGGCCATCAAAACGCTCTCATAGAGGACGACCAGAAAAATCATTTGATGAATGTTGCGATCGAACAAAGCGATATAAAGTTAAAAGATTGTGTGAAAGCGTTCCTGAAGAAATGATTAAGAAAGCTGCCTCTAAGGTACTCGTACAAGAAGAATCATCGGATACTATCAAGTTTACTCCAGAAAAAGCGTTGGCATTATTACTTGATGCATCACTTTCGAAACATCAATATCAAGTACTGAGAAATGCAGCAAAAAGTATTGGTTGTGATATTTTTCCCGATTATCATAAAGTACTTGAAGTAAAAAGGCAATGCTACCCCACGGATATTGATGTAACGGAAAGCTACGCTTGTGTAAGTTTGCAGTCATTACTGGATCACACAACCAGAAGATTATTTGAAGTAATGTCTGAAGACGACCTTACACAGATTAGTGTAAATTCAACGTTTTTACACAAGTGGGGATGTGACGGATCATCAGGTCATGCTGAGTACAAACATTAGTTCCACTGCGTCTGTATGAAAAGGAAAATAAATCTGTTGTGTATTGGACAAATGCAACTCCTTCTTCTACAAGGTGTTGTCGCCCGGTACAATTCCAATTTCAAAAAGAAACTACAGAATCTACGAAAAATTAAATTGCTAGAATGGAGTCTGAAATAGCAAACTTAAATGAAACTGTTATTAGTTTAAAGGAAAAGACTTACAAAGTCTACCATAAACTTGTGTTCACAATGATAGATGGCAAAATAGCGCAGACAGTTACGGACACATCATCATGTGCAGTGTGTTTTATATGCAAGTCAAAGCCATCAGAAATGAATAACCTTGACCAAGTGCGAAATAAAACTGTGGATACGGAGGCTCTCAAGGTCGGTTTATCCCCGCTTCACGCACGGATTAAATTTATGGAATGCATATTACATATTGCGTACAATATGTCATTTACCAGTTGGAGAACGAACGCAACTACCAAACAACAAAAAGATGAAGAGAAGAAAAGAATCCAAAGTGAGCTGTTTCAACGTTTAGGTCTAAAAGTGGATTTTGTAAAGCAAGGAATGGGAACATCTAACGATGGAAATACGTCTAGAAGATTTTTCAATAATGCAGACATTGTAGCTGAAGTCACAAGAGTCGATAAAGAACTTATTCATCGGTTTGGTATAATATTGCAAACAATTAATTCTAGTGCATTAGTTGATTCGGATAAGTTTGGTAGTTATTGTTACGAGACTGCTGAACTATACGTAAGCCTGTACAGCTGGTATAATATGCCAAATACTGTGCATAAAATCTTGCTGCATGGCAAAGAAATAATAAGTGTTGCTGCCTTACCTATTGGGATGTTATCTGAGGAAGCTCAAGAAGCGCGAAATAAAGATTACCGCAATTATAGGTTAGGTCATTCAAGAAAATGTTCTCGTCTATCATGTAATGAAGATGTTATGAATATGCTCTTAGCTTCCTCAGATCCCCTTATCAACAGTTTACGTGCAGTACCGAATAAAAAATACTATCCTCTTCACGATGATGCCAAAGCTTTATTAGTGGATAGCACCCATCTCTCAATCAATGTCTTCTCTATTTAATATTTAGTTTATTAATATTTATTTATTTAAAAATGCTGATTTATTTATATGAAATTCATGTGAAAAAATTTGATGAATATTTTCATGTTAATAAAAAAAAAATACGTGTTATATCTTTCTCTTTGTAAACTGGTACATCCATTATATCATTTTAATAAAGTATTATGAAGAAACGCAACGTCTTTTCATTTAAAAATAATATTTTCCGCATGCCCGTACTACCTGCACCACTGTGCGCTCCGGCCACCCACCCCTGCAGGCTGCGTGCAAACATTAAAGTGAGTTTATTCTATATTTTTTTGCTGTTGGAGTAAGTATTGTTTGTATCTACTTCTAAACGCACCAATTGTTTTTAGAGCACCAAAAGGTGGAGGGAGATTCCAGCAGCGACTGGCAGCGAACCTGAAACTACCACGGAAAGCAGCAGTTTTGTGGGAGGAAGCAAACATCAGGTAAGACGATGCTCTGGTTTTTATTTGATTGACATCACGCGACCAAGACTAAATCTAACCATAAACGGATGAGTAACGGGTACGCCTCATTCTTTCTCACTACACAAGTCAACAGGTGAGGGGGGGTAACAAAGGAAAACCTAAAAAGACATATCAACGGGAATATAGTGAAGACAATTATGCCTTTCTAGGCGATATTAGCCTCACAAACGACATCATAAGTTTAACTACACTGTCGCAAGTTTTTGATTACTTTTTTACTTCTGAAATGTTTACCTACATTATTAAAGAAATCAGTCGTTACGCTAATCAACAGGGAAAAGATGCCAACATTACTGAATTAGAAATGCGACAGTTTGTAGGCATTCTAATTTATATGTCTGTGGTTCATTATCCGACAACTCGACATTGCACGAAGTCTGGGATGGAATTAGAGCCTATTGAGAAGACGATGACCTGTAACAGATTCGAGGAAATCAGGAGGTTCATTCATTTGGTCGACAGTACGTCTAATCTTCAGCCAGAGAACCCGCAATATGATAAGCTTAAAAAATAAGACCCTTTCTGTCTCAAGTCAGAGATCGACTACTGACGGTGCCAAAAGAGTAGTATCTCGCAGTAGACGAACAAATCATACCCACAAAAACCCGCCAAAGCACCTTAAAGCAGTATAATCCCAAGAAACGGCGCGCGGCGTGTCAGGATTTTCCTACGACTTTGACCTGTACGCGGGGAAACAATCTTATGTCATTCCAGATGGTGAACGAAACATTGGGACCAGCAGCAATGTTGTCTTGAGGCTCACCTAAACAGTCCCAGAAAGTCTAAATTACAGGGTGTTTTTTGATAACTGGTTCACAAGTATAGAATTGATGATCCAAATGGATAAAAAAGGAATCTTGCCCTTGGGAACTGTGAGAGCCAATAGACTGCCAAATTGCCGACTAAAGCAGACCTTTCAAAAAGGGTAGAGGATCTGCAGTGGAACTTGAAACGAATGTTGATGACAGAACAGTCACTGTTGTAAGTTGGCTCGACAACAAAGTTGTAAATATATGTTCTGCTTAGGCCCACTTGCGCCAGTCTAGGTTAACACGGTTAACTCAGAGGTAAATGCTACTTTGGAGTTAAATTCTAATAATGTCTTGCACCATCAAGAGTTAGGGGTTAACCATGAGTTAAAAGAGTGTCCATGGAGTTTCTTGCCCGTTCTTCTCCATAGAGATCTACGCTAGGGAATGGGCAACTACAGTACTTTCACAGTTTTTATGACTTGTGACTGGGACTGTAGCTACTTTAAATGTTCATTTTTGTTTCGACAATTCAAAAGTGCCTGTAACTGGCCTACTTGAAATAAATGCTTTGATTTTGATTTTGATTGATTTAATTTTTAACCCACTGATGTGGGAGGGTTAAAGTCAACTAACTCTAGGTTGGTAATGTTAAAATTGAGATATTTTAGGTTAGGTACGCTTTGATTGTGTCTTGTGTTTGTTGCATTCAGTGATATCGGTTTTATTTTGTCATGAAAATGATAAATGAATGGTGGTTATCTGATGATGATGAAGAGATCATCGAATACATTAGTTCAGACTTTTATAACAGAAGAATTGCAGAACGGACTGATCATTTTTACTCACAAAGAGACAAAGATTTCCATAGAAGATTTCGACAACAAAAAGAAACTGTTCTCTATTTATTAGATAAAATTGAAAATAGATTGCAATATACAAATGCGAATACAAAGTAAGTACCTACATGTGACTGACATTACGTTTTTAGTGATTAGTGCTTCTTCAGTGAACTCCTTTTAAAATAGACTGGATATTGGATTTAAGTGCAATGATATTACCTACTGTGTTGCTACGCAGTACGCTGCTAGTGTATATGTAATAATAGGTACCTATTCACAGTATTGTTTAATTTTATTTTTCCAGTGAGGCTGTATCACCTATGAACCAACTATTATGTGCATTACGGTTTTACGCCACTGGAAGTCAATTACTGACTTGTGGAGATGTCATTGGGGTACATGAGTCAACAGCATGCAAGATCATACATAAGGTCACTGATGCTATAGCTCGGTTATATCCACAATTTATATTTATGCCCACTACCGGTTTAGAGCAAAGGCAAGCGGCATTGGAATTTTACCAGATTGCACGATTTCCACGAATCATTGGGGCAATAGATTGTACTCATGTGCGAATGAAATCTCCAGGTACTTACCTTTGTAAATACTTTTTTTTATTATCATAGCTACATAGTATTCAAAATATGTTAAAAAACAGAAACTGATTATAATAGTACACGTAATACAAACCTATACTGCTAAAATCATAACCCTTCCTTTTGGCTTCTTGTTTCAGGAGCAGAAACTGCAGAGATATACCGAAATAGGAAGGGATACTTTTCAATCAATATGCAGACAATATGTTCAGCTGATTTAGTGTTCAATGATGTTGTTACCAGCGTAGACATTGTTTGCAAGGAACATACGGAAATTACTGCTTACTTGGTAATAGTGGATATGCACAATCAACATTTATGATGACATCATTGGCAACAGTGACTTCCATAAATCAGTCATTATACAGGGTGTCTCATTCAAATCGGTCAGTATGGGAAAGTCTGAAACTATAAGACATACGAAGATCTGTTCTGAGGAACCATGTCATCGATTTTAATAACAAGAAAAACTGCATTCATACATTTTAAAAAACATCTGTACTCCGTTCGGGAATCGAACCCGGTTATTTTGAAAACAAAAACCTACACTATTTCTATTTAGATATCGATTGTGTAGGCCTTAAGCAGTAAATGTCTGTATGAAATATGATGTCTGAAATGAATAAAATGCATTGTTTCCACATACTTTAATTTATTTTAGTAGGTGCTTGAACTGACCACGTTTACAATATTAAACAAGTTCAGGTATTTAAAATGGTCTCTATGGTTGTTTGTACCTCTTTGCTGATGTTGCAATTTGATACATACACTGCTTTACATACATATGACATTGGCATTGCATTAAACCATTCCGGAAGTTTTGTTATCTGCGATAATATTATCTAATATCGTGTTGAATGTTTTACTGAAAAAGACAGTGGTCACTTCGAGCACCTACTAAAATAAATTAAAGTATGTGGAAACGATGCATTTTATTCATACATTTACCGCTTAAGACCTACACAATCGATATCTAAATAGAAATAGTGTTGGATTTTTTTTTCAAAATAACCGGGTTCGATTCCCGAACGGAGTACAGATGTTTTTTAAAATGTATGAATGCAGTTTTTCTTGTTATTAAAATCGATGACATGGTTCCTCAGTACAGATCCTCGTATGTCTTTTAGTTTCATACTTCCCCATACTGACCGATTTGAATGAGACACCCTGTATAACGAGTCGCAGATAAGGACATGAAACACTATAGAGCGAACCTTTGCAGTATGGAAAAGAAGGTTCCCTATTGTGACAAGAGGGATTCAAGTACATACATTTAAGGAGAATACCTGGCATCATTATTGCTACTTGTGTGCTTCATAATATTGCACGGCTTCTAAAAGACGTAAAACCACCCGTTGATCCAGAATATCCTCCTATCATTGATAGTTTTGATGTATTGGAATTACCAGCCAGCACTGGCTCAGTCAGAAGTACATCAGGACACCGCGCTCGACATGACCTGATAGAAGAACATTTTGGTAGATTAGTAAACTAGTTCTGCCTTATTTCTGAACTTAATTTGTTTGTGTAGTGTAAGGTTATAAGTTTAGATAAATGAAATAATAATTTAATAACAAAATTTATTTATTTACCTAGCTCTAAAAGTTACATAAAACCAATCTCAACCTTACTGAACCCTTTACTGAATTTGAAGATAAACATATCAAAATAAAAATACACTCTTAATTGTAGGTACTCGTAGATTATGTATAGGATCTCCACCAAAATAATCATGTTATCAGTTTTATTTTGTAAAATTAATTAAATTACTTCATTAACATCAACTCAGTCAAATTGCCTCTCTATATCAAAGTATTTACCTACTTTTATTTTTTAATTCAGGTATTCATCAAAACCTTTGCCAGAAAGGGTGAGCGATCACGATACAAAAGCTCTTCAATGTTGCAAATTAACAATGGCGCAAATTAACAAATTGCATACAACATTTTATGCCCATCCGAATAAACAGAAACAAGACGCACTAATTTTAAAATTTTGCTCTATTGTACCCGTGAAGCTCAGGCCTGGTTTTAAAGGGTAAAGACAGACAAGCATTAAATACGCCGTACACATTGACAAACGAAAAGTGCCCATATGCCAAAAGTTCTTTCTTAAAATATTTGACATAACTAAGCACCGGGTGGCGTACGTTATGCAAAGGTTTTTTTTTTGTTGGTGAATTTGCTGATGAACGGCGTGGTGGAAACCACAAAGAAAATAAATACAAGGAACAGAAACAATCAATCCACAATTTTATTAGAAATCTTCTATGTGTAGAAACACATTATTGTCGCAAAACAAAGCACACAGAAAGAAAATATCTGTCTTGCGATCTGAACTTATCAAAACTCTATGACGTTTACAAAAGAAGTGAATATTCGCATCCAAATGTGAAAAAATCTTATTTTCGAAATATTTTCAACAACAAATACAATATTGGGTTTGGGTCACCGCAGACCGATGTTTGCTCTAAGTGTTTGGAGATTTCCGGCAGAACTAAACATGAAACTGATGCCAGCAAAAAAAAATGTTCTTATAACTGAGAAGAGGGTTCATTCGCTAAGAGCAAAATCTTTTTTTGATAAGCTGCGCGAAGAAATAGATGGGCTTAAAATTATCTCTTTTGACTGTCAGAAAAATCTTCCCCTCCCTACGGTACCGGATCAAATTAATTTGACCATGGTGGAGGGATCATCCACACAACCATTGTCGAAAGAAAATGTCTTCTCTTATGTGTGCACTGAAAATGAGTAAAGCAAAGACTCAAATCTTGTTGCGTCCGCGGTGTACCACCGTTTAACTGAAACGGATAAAACTAATATCACAACGATTCGATTGGTTGCCGACGGTTGTGGCGGCCAAAACAAAAACTGCATTGTTGTTGGTGCCTGCTCTAAATGGTTGCTGAGAAATCCCAGTATCAAAACAATTGGAATAGTGTTCCCAGTTACTGGGCATTCTTTTATGCCCGCGGACAGGGTTTTTAGAGTAATTGAAAAAAAAATTAAGAGACTTGAAGTCATATTACACCAAAAGGAGATAAAAGAAATTATAGCAGAAACGGCGACTTTGGTGGAACTTGGAAAAGATTGTCCGATTTTAGATTGGAGGGATTCAGTTAAAAACGTAATAAAGCCGACAACATCTTGGTCAATACAGTTCAAGGAATGTAAACGGTTTATCTTGAAACGATCTAAAAAAATTGGCAATGTACTCGTTAGAGGTGAACTATTTTACAAAAGTGACGTGGCAAAACCAGTAAACATTTGCAAACGGCAAAAAAATATTGATATGATTGAGGCGCAAGTTTTGCCCTCAGTTGTGGCGATAAACAAAAATAAACTTGCAGACGTTAATAAGTTGCTGTGCAAGCATTTTGGGGCCGGGTGGATGGAGCTGCAAATTTTAACATTTTATAAAGAGTTACTCAGCTCACAAGAAACACAGTTTCACCTGTAGTACACGATTTTTGTGAGGAACCATTGGAAGATGGTCACGACTTACGGATTTAGAAAAACGAAAAAGAAAGATTTTTTTGAATGTTCAATTATAAACTGATGTTTAATTTTGGTTATTATAATACTTTTAGTTACTTTCTTTTTACTTTTGTACACGCGTCGTTTAATTATTTTCGTTTATCTAAAAATTGTATCGCTTTTTTTAGCTATTGCTTCAGGTATGTTGAATATTATCTTTTGACATGTTTCGTTTTCTTATTATTATTTTTTAACATAATGTAATGTCATTTTATATCAATTGAAATGAAAAATAAACAATATTACGGTAACATGAACATGTAAATTATACGCGCGTGGACTTTATTAAAAAACATTAATTTTATGTGCGAAACTGATTTACGTAATATTTTGAATTAAAGTATAATAATTTACATTTGTATGTTATTGACAACCCTTGGTTTACCTCAGTTTTGTTAGAATCAAATATGGCAATCTGACATTTAGTTGGGATCAAATATGGATACCTATCTGTAATAGGCTTGACATCAAATACGGCTATCTTCAATGTTTAGAATCAAAACCGGCAATCTGAAATAAAGATTCGTCACCTATTTCTTTGATATTAACTTCACCTCGTTTTTTGTGTGTTTTCTAATAGCATCAATAATTAAAGATACCCAAACAAATAATTATTTGATTAATTAAGTACAAACGTTTTTCTTTCATTGCCACTATTTAGTCAAAATGCAGATATCCGCTTTTGATTCTATAGGACTCATTATTTAAAAGGTTCTTACAACTTTGTAATTCGACCTTTAACTGAACTACGTTTTACAATTAAATCCTTCAAGTCTTTTATTGAATGACTAGCTGTAGGAACTTGAAGTTTAACACCTTCACCTGGTGATCTTGAACGCAAATCACTCATACTTGTATGCGACATAATAAAAATTCAGCAATACCAAAATGGAACACACACAGATAATGAATTAAACAAAGAAATACTTAACACTCTCACTGCCATGGGATCCGCTAGCAGGCCCCAAGTTTTTGAGTGCAAAGGGCCGTTTTTACATTAACAGCAGGCCGTGGGTGTCGCCAGCCGCCCCCAAAACATTTTGTCCGTTACGCCGCTTGTAATTTTCTAGAATTTGCCTGTGACGCCAGCTATAGTAATTGTCAGTTGCCCGCCGGCCGCCCCCTTGGCTCGCTGTGTACGTCGTTTTCCCGCGCTTTCGCAACTTTCGGGATTAGAGGCAATTTTGTTGCACAGAATATTATTTTATAGTGTGTAAAACATGTCGGACGACTCGGACTATGATCCTGATTACGTGCCTTTGTCGGAATCTAGTTGTAGTACCGATATTGATGAATACACCGATAGTGAAAACGCCGACGAAGATGTCACTGCGCAGAATTTACATCAAAATGACCGCCCTGTACAACAGTTGGTAGGTAGTGATTGGAATCCACCAACTGGTTTTCGTAAAAAACAATTCCCTTTGGCTTTTACATCTGGTATAAAAAATATTCCCTACACGTGTGAGACCGAACTGGATTACTATTCTTTGTTTGTGGACGGCGAAATAATGAACCTGATGGTGACTATGACTAACTGTTATGCGAATAAAACGAAAGTAATGACAGTTTTGAGACGATCAAGTAGGATGTAGAATTGGACCGATTGTGATCAAAATGAAATGAAGAAATTCCTTGGTCTGATGATATGGATGGGTATAAAAAACTGCCTAAGATATCTGATTACTGGAGTCAGAATTTATTATACAAAAATCCCGTGGCTGGATCAGTAATGAGCCGAAATCGCTTTGAATTGTTGCTGCGGTGCTGGCATTTTGAGGATACATATTTTCACTCGACACCTGGCGCTGACAGACTTATCCGAGTAAAAGGTCTGGTAGACTTGATAACAAAAAAGTTTCAGAATTATAACTCACCTGGAGAATATCTAACTGTAGATGAGACAATGGTTGCCTTCCGTGGCAGGATTGTTTTCATGCAATATATTCCTGGAAAGAGGCACAAGTATGGGATAAAACTGTTCAAAATATGTGATGAAAATGGTTATGTACATGATCTGATAGTATATGAAGGTAAAAAAACGACGCCTGGACAAAATTTGTCTAAAGAAGTAGTTATGAAACTTAGCGAAAAATACTTAGATGTGGGCCGAACTATTGTTACCGATAATTTTTATACAAGCGTGGACTTAGCTAAAGCGCTTTTAAATCGGTCTACGCATTTGATTGGCACAATTAGAAAAAATCGAAAAGGTTTGCCAAAAGACATTGTCTGCACAAAGTTGCAAAAAGGTGAGATGATAGCAAAAGAAAATGATGACGGAATTTTGGTTTTAAAGTGGAAAGACAAGAGAGATGTTCTGGCGTTATCAGCCAAACATTCAGTTGGATTTGTGACAGTCTGGAGCAAGCGAAATAGGCGAAAAACAGCTTTGAAACCATCAGTAATTGCCGAATACAACAAATACAAAAGTACGATTGACTTTTCTGATCAGATGAGCAGTTACTGTAAACCTTCAAGAAGAAACGTACGTAGGTTTCAAAAGCTGGCAATTGAATTACTGCTACGAAAAACTACGTCTGTCGTAAACGCCTACTTGATATACAAGTCTCGTAAAAGACTTACAACAAAAACTTATACAATTACGAAATTTCGAGAGAACCTATGCATACAGTTGATGCGACTTACAACAGCGACGTGCTACCAATCCTGTCGGAACCGAACATGAGTTCGGAAAGAACCCCCTGACTGACCATCGCAATCGACTAATACGCCGCAAGTGTATATGTTATGGACCAAGTGATGAATTGGGTATTATACACAATGCCCGGTCATTATGAAAAACGGCCAATATAAGAGTGCAATTTGATAAGAATTATCCAAATAATCAAATTGACCGGGCATTAACTTAAAATAAACTAAATATTGAACCATTTACGATTCGAATGGCGTAGTGGTAGTGACGCTGCCTTACGTTCTTAGGGTCCTGGGTTTGAATCCCGGTAGGAGCAAATGTTTGTGTGATGAGCATGTACATGAACATCCATGACTCGGAAACAATTTGTTTCCGAGTCACGGATGTTTATTTGTATACTAAGTATGTATTTACAAACAAAAAAGTATATATGTAGTATATCAACTATCTAGTGTCCACGACACAAGCTTTGCTTAGTGTGGTACTAGGTGGCGCTGTGTGTTAATGTCCAACGATATTTATTTATTTAAATAATCAGACTCATTATTTGGATTAATCATTAAGGACTTTTAAGAAGTCATATTAAAAATATAGCATAAAAATGTCTAACATTGTTTTATAGAAATTACTTATTATTATACTACTATATATATCCTACTTGTCCTACTCATCATCATCATCTACTTAGCCTTTTCCCAACTATGTTGGGGTCAGCTTCCAGTCTAACTGGATGCAGCTGAATACCAGTATTTTACATGGAGCGACTGCCTAACTGACCTCCACAACCCAGTTAATTCTGGGAAAACGATACCACTTGGTAAGACTGGTGTCAGACTTTTGGGGCCACTGACTACCTGTAACGACGGTCAAAGATGGACAAAAGACAGTCGGGACCAACGGCTTAACGTACTTTCGCTACTACTTAGCGGCAGTGCTACTGATCGAGAAGGTAGTCTACTACGAGTACCAGCTAAGAGAAGGCGTTATAAGCAGAAGTTTCGGGAAGAATGGTTGCTGAATAAAGAATGTCGTGACTGGTTAAGAAAAGATAATAGGGACTTATCGAAGGCGACCTGCATGTTTATAATACATCTTTCAATGCCGAAATAAGTGTAATTAAACGCCTTAAAAAGGAGCTAAACATGTGAATAATTTAAAGAGATGTAGTGCTTCAACGTCCAAAAAACAACAGTCCATAGTAAGTCTTTTTAAATCCATGCCAACATATGAAAAGCAATTGTTAAAGATTACGGAAATAAAATTAGCTGCTTTTGTTGCTGAGCATAAAATGTCACATAATGTCATGAATCACTTAGCGGATTTATTACCAAATTTATTCCCTGATTCACAGATAGCCAAAGACATTAAAATAAAAAGAACTAAAGTATAAGCAGTGATCAATAATTGTATTGGGTATCTGAAAAAGAAAATTAGATTAGTGACTTGAAATCGCAAATGTTTTCAATTTTAATAGACGAAAGTACAGATATTGCTGTAGTAATAAAAACAGTAGCTGTAGTGATCCGGTACTTTGACCCAATAATTGGTAAAGTGGTTACTCGGTTTTGGGATTTAATTCAATTATATTTTGATGAAAAAACAACTGATCATGTCGCAAATGCGAAAAACTTTGTTTATAATGTTATTGATTTATTTCAAAAGTATAGGATTCCTATGGAAAATATCATAGGTTTCGGCTCTGATGGATGCAACACAATGAAGGAATGTAATAATTCGATTTCGTCAACGTTGTCCAGGCATAATTGTGATCAAATGCATTTGCCATTCTCTGCATCTTTGCGCTAGTGACGCATGTAAAGAGCTTCCACTAAATTGTGAAAAAATGGCGCGAAATATTTAAAATTATTTTAAATCCAGTACTGCCGTCCGATAGCTATAATGCCGCTAACCCACACTTTGTCAATTTCGACTTTTTAATATATTCTGAATCAGAAAAAAAAGTTCGACTGATTTTACCCGTATTTTTCTATCTATAATAGTTTTAGAGATAATGAAAAGAAACATGCCGTTATATGCCTAAATTTTGAATGTAAACAATGCTAAAATGCAGTAAATAGTAAATGCATGGCTAAAACGCGATTAAAAGCAATTTTAGCAAGCATTTGCATGACTACATTGCCGTTACTTTGTTTTCACTAACAATAATGAGGTTAAAGTACTTTAAACTCGTTACAGCTGTGTTATATTTTTCATTAATATAAAACAATCCAAAGCTTTAAGTGAAAACACTAAGCAATAATGTAGTTAAAATGCAATAGCGGCATTTTAGCATTTTAATTCGAATTTTTTTTATCATTACTTTGCAATTATTAAAGGGCTTATGACGGCAAATTAAAATGAAAACTGAAATAATTTTACACTTAGTCAAGACTAAAACGCGACTATCCCACATTACTTAGCTAAAATGCGGTTATAAACTCTCGTTCATTCAACGGTCGCGGAGTGTGCGAATCCGATCGCAGTTTGGCGCAGGAGTCTAGACGAGACGGACGTGTCACGCATCAGCAGAGGTGACCGCAGTGCGCTTACGCGGGAAGTTATTTGGCGCCAAATCACATCTACATGCTACGTAAGTTTTACTGCCCATTTTATTTTGAAAAACTAAATCTTAAGCTAGTAAAATTTCTTTTAAAAGACGTTTTTAAAATTATCTAGGACAATAAAATAAATATTTGCCATCTCAATTCAATTCGTAAGTGTTGGTGGCTGAGCGCGTTGTGTTCCGTTTCTGGGATGTCGAATGTTCGGTTTAAAATGGTATTCGCCTCAATACTGCAACTACTGCAGTTGGAGATCAGTTTACATCGGTTTTAGTCATACGTCACTGGCGAAAAAACTACCTACCTAACAAACTACCTCGGTCACTGGCGAACAAACGCGTTCCTACACTTCCTACGCACACAATCTAAGCTCGTGTAGGTGAACGCGTACCATGCTTGTGTAAGTGAGATAAGAAATGCTAGGGTTGCATGCGCAGAAAACGCCGCGCGTTCAAGTTCGATGACCTTAATGACTCAAAACAAACTTATTGCGCGAATTAGGAAGAAATAAGAATCATATAATGCTGTAAGGTGGGTATCTAAGCTCGTTTTTTACAATAGTTTCCTATTTTGAATCAGTATAAACGAAGTAACTAAATTTTTGTAAGGAAATTCAGGCCACCAAAACGTTACATAAGTTGAAAATATGATTTTTTGTTGATATAGATATTGTGTTGTTTTAACATAAAATAACAATCACCTTAGGTCGATTGTTTTGTTATGGTTGGTTTAATGGTTAAATGTTTTTTTTTTTTCAGAACATGTATACAAGAAAGGATATTATATTACACAAAACAAGATCACCAAATATTAAAAAGACTGACATAAAATCTATATTTTCCCGGCCATACGACTTCAAAAAACATGGTGCAATTTTTGACTATAGAAATGAATACAAAACCACCTTGCACTCTCCACACTTATTAAAAAAAATTGATAACATGGAAAACTATTTGGACGAAATAAAATCCATTCAAAAACAAAAAAATATAAAGCCCGTAAATAATACCGCAGAATTGAAAGAAAAACCAGTACATCGACATCGACAACTAGTAAACGTCGGATTCTGTGAAACATGCGAAAAAGAAAATCAGGAGAAGGAGAAGAAAACTGAGAATAATGAGAAGGAATACGCAAATTCGAGTGAAAAAGAGAGCGAGAAGGAGAACAAAATGGAGAGTGAGAAGGAGATTAAGGAGGTGAGTGAGAAGGAGAACGTAAAGGACAGTGAGAAAGTGAACGTATAGGAGAGTGAGAAGGATACCGAAAACGAGAACGTAAAGGATAGTGAGAATGAGATCGAGAAGGAGAACATAAAGGAGAGTGAGAAAGAGATTAAGGAGGTGAGTGAGAAGGAGAACGTAAAGGACAGTGAGAAGGAGAACGTAAAGGAGAGTGAGAAGGATACCGAGAACGAGAACGTAAAGGATAGTGAGAAGGAGAACTTAAAGTGAGTGAAAAGGAGATCGAGAAGGAGAACATAAAGGAGAGTGAAAAGGAGATCGAGAAGGAGAACATAAAGGAGAATGAGAAAGAGATCGAGAAGGAGAACGTAAAGGAGACCAAAAAAAAGAGTGAGAAAGATAACGAGAAGGAGAACATACAGGATAGTGAAATGGATAGTGAAAAGGAGAGCGAGAAGAGGAGTGAGAAAGAGAGTAAGAAAATGAACCAGAAATCGAGTGAGAAGGAGAACGAGAAACAAAAAGAAAAAGAGAATGAAATTGAAAACGAGATATCTGCAGGTTTTTTGTACTGTGACGAGACACTTTCATTATCTGACGCATACATTGATACTGAAATGCAAGAACAAGATCCGTATACAACGTCAGACGACAGCAAAGATGACGATTACATTCCAGACACAGATATCTATAGTGAACAATCTAGTGAAACAATAATAGTAGACGATATTGAAGATACTAACAAAAAATCTATGGTATCAAGTTATTCGCAGCATTGTGAATATGAACATTGCATTGAACCAGCTATTAGCAGTAGTGAAGTATGTTTTTGTCTATTGTGTCCAGATCATTTTGACAGTCAAACAGCTTTAGCTATTTCTTGCATAAAACATCATCCATTTTCTACTGAAAAAGAGCATAATAAAGAAAATGACTGTAATATCATAAATTTTTCAACAAATACAGGAAATCACAAACAAAGAAGAGAATTAATGAAACCAGTACAGCTTAAGAAAAATAATAAAAATAAATCACCGGAAAAGTTTGAAGCGTTATTATGTGAGTATATTAATTGTTATCAAGAAATACATAGTTCATGTGGGAAATGTCTGGGACTACTTTGTTACGTTCATTTTGAAAATGATTTTACTTATGTCGATTGCAAAAACCATAGATCTAGCTTTAATAATAAAAAGAACAAAAAACTGTTGAAAAGTAATGATGTTAAAATTAGTCACCTAGAAGTGAAGCAAGAAAAGATAACTCAACTAAGAACAATTAAACAAGATACCATGGAGAAACAAGAAAATAAAAAGAATGCTTTGAAAAGCTTATGCATTGCAGAGAACAGCAAACCAAACACAAATAAACGCAGAATTTCATTTGATTGTTTTCAAACTGCAAAAGATGTACCATTATCGCCACGACCGCACAAGCGAAGAAATACAACTGATTTTGGCGTTTCTCAAACTTTAACTACGAATGATTTGGATACCACGCAATGTTTGGAACCAACTGATTTTGGCGTTTCTCAAACTTTAACTACGAATGATTTGGATACCACGCAATGTTTGGAACCTGAGATATTAGAACCCCCTAAAAAACGGAAAAAATATGCAACTACACGACTTCAGCGGAAAATGGACGCAAAAAATAAAAAGATATTAGAACGTTATGGCGTTAAAAATGCATGTAACCAAAAATGTAGGAAAAGATGTACTTCTCTTTTCAGCCACGAAGAACGAGAACAAATAAATACAACCTACTGGAACATGTCGTGGCAAGAGCGACACTCATTTGTCAGAGCGCACACTTCATTAGCAATACCAAAGCGAAAATATACACAAGAGCCTAAAAGAAATCCAAAACGAACTTTCGCTCTTAAAAAAAGTGATTCTACTAGAATAGAAGTATGCAAGATATTTTTTATAACTACTTTAGGATATGAGAAAACAAACGACAGAATATTATACAACGATTTCGATAATTTATCTGTAGATAAGCGCGGGAAGCACCAGAAAACACCTCAATTCGATCGATCATTAGTGATTGAACATGTTGAATCTTTTAAACCATTAGAACACCATTACCGCCGTGAACATGCTCCTTTACGGCGATACTTGCCAAGTGATCTAACTATTACTGAGATGCACAAACATTTTTGTGAAAAGTATCCGGATAAAAAGGTTTCATATGAATATTATAGAAAGAATATAAAGGAAATGAATATAAGTTTTACACGGCTTGGTAATGAGGAATGTGAAACATGTGAGCATTACCACTTGCATCAAAATGAAACTTCTCATGATGCCACCAGCCAGATGGTTGCAGATTGTGATGATTGTGCGGAATGGGCTAAACATCATGAAAAATATAAAAAGGCTAGAAAATTGTACAGTGAACACAGAGACGCAACAGAAGATACTTCTACAAAATATTTTAGCGCAGATCTAGAAAAAGTCATCATGTTGCCTAGGCTTGAAGCATTCAAAAGTATAATCTTTTGTCAACGTTTAGTAGTATACAACGAAACGTTTTCTGCACTTGGCAAAATTACAACAAAATCAAAGCCGCTCACCGTTCTTTGGCATGATGGCATTGCAGGACGAAAACAAAATGACATAATACCTACTTTCTACCAATTCCTTCTTCATAATAGAGATGTCACTAGTTTACATGTATGGTTGGATAACTGCAGCGCACAGAATAAGAACTGGCTCCTATATGAATTTCTCGTTCATTTAATTAACAGCGAAACAATTGCTACAAAAGAAATAACACTTTATTATTTTGAACCAGGTCACACATTTATGTCTTGTGACCAAGTGCACCATCAAGTAGAGCTGGCAATGAAAAACAAAAACAAATTGTATGATTTCACAGATTTTGTAGATACAGTGGCATCAATTAATAAGTCGCAAGTCGTTGTGAAATCTATGGCAGTAGAAGATTTTTTGGATGTGCCAAACTTTATTTCGGACAGAAGAATTCAAAACGCAAACCCACGAGCATATTTGAATAATATGGTTCAGGTACGTTTTGTACGAGAAAGTTACGATATCAAGTATAAAAATGATTTTGACGATGATAATTTTACTGTGTTGCGGTTTTTAAATGAAAAATATTTGAAAACGCCTGATTCGGACGGAACCAAAGGGTATACAATCCGCACGAAAAGCTGATTTGATAAAAAAATTAACAAATATAGTCCCAACCCATAAACAGCTTTTTTGGAAAAACTCACCAATAATAGCTGTTGATGAAAATGCAAAGAAACCCATTAAAAAAAGATCTCGCAGAGACTGAGACTGATTATATTTAAATTAAAAGAAGTTCTCGTAGAGACTGATTATGGTTATCTCTAAGTTTTTATAGCGGATCGTTTACAATATTATATTACTTAATAGTTGGAAAAGTAGTGTAAGTTTATTTGTTACCTATTTGTTGATTAAAAATGTTCCTATTACAGATACGTTTATTAGTTAAGTATAAAAGTTTTTCATTTGAGAACACTTATTGTGACTGATTTTTAAGAAGCTACAAATTAGAATTAATTAAGAGTTTGGGAGTAATAGAGTTTATAATTATTCATGTTTTAAAGTTTGGAATAGTCTTATTTGTGAAGTGTCCTTACAATTTATTATTATAGAAAGTTTATATTTTTGTTACGTTACAAGTGATAGCTTGTATTTTATTTTCATTTGTATTATTGTAAAGTTTAAAAGTTTTTCTAAACATTTATTCGACATGTCTTTCTTTCTTTTAAGTTCACACTTTGACCTTGTCGTTTTAAAGGACCGAGATATTTGATCGTTATGTTAAACCATGGACTTACTAAATACTTGTCCAGAGTTAAACTATATTTTGTGAGTGTAATAATTTTTCCAAAAAGATCTCATTTATAATAACTATTTTTTAAGTAAAAAAAATAAATGATTAAATACTCATTTAAAATTATGACCTGTTATTTATTATTTCATATAAATAATCAGTAATCAACCTGAAATTAACTAAATACCTTTAGTAAAATTTTCACTTTAGATGCATTTTGTTGTATTTTTTCAATCATGATCATCGCTAAATTGCCGATAAGATAGATGGTTTAGTGTTTAGCTGCATTAAAGTGTAGTAACTGCTGATAAAATAAATAGAAATTTAAACGTATGAAAGTTTTACGTATTTTCTTAGACTAAATTGCAGTTAAATTACGTTAACCGCATTTTAGTTTTGCATTATACGATTAGCTAAAAATAAAAAACTTAGCAATAAAATTCTGAAAACGTTTAACGGCAATATAGATTGGGAACAAAAACAATATTTCTAGTGCTTTACAAGTTCCTAAAATTTATGCAAAACCAATCACTAGAATGCCGCTAGGGTTGTCCTAATGGCGTTATAGCTGTGGCTTTTGTTATCAATTTATGCAATGAATACTAACTGCAATCAGTTTTATAGCATTATCTCAAAATAAGCTAAATATTTTGGTTTTAATTTAAAACCGTCTTATAGCCCTTAAAATTTCCTATTTTATGATATTTTAACATTTAAAATCGGTAAAATGGTTTTTGAACAGCAGTGATTTTAACTTCTCCCGCGCTTTTCTCGAATTTTGGTTTTTGGAGTTAGCGGCATTATAGTTATCGGACGGCAGAGTAGTAAAAGGCAGAGTGAGTTAAAAGAGTTTCAGTATTTTGCTGAGGCAGCTGTGCACAAAATTCTTAGGCCAGCGCAGACTAGGTTGTCTTTAAATGCAGTAGTGCAAAGGATTCTTGAACAATGGGATGTATTACGTCTTTATTTCGATAGCAAATGGCTCGAAGATTCAGTGACACGAGATTCATGCATGCTTGAAAGATCCCATAATCAAGGTTTATTATTATTTTATGGCTTGGATGTTGTCAAAATTTACAACATTAAATAGCTGTTTTCAGAGCGAATCTGTTTTAATTACAAAACTACATGGGCAAAAAATTGCATTTTATAAAGAACTGTTACTATAAGTTTTACAAAGAAATATTGTAAATTCTGCTCCTATGGAAACCATAGATCCTATTCTCCCACTCTGGGCGGAGCGGGAGGGAGTGTCAGACTCTTACTGACTAAAACCCATCCATGTTCCTTCCTCGCCCTTTATGTTCCGGGGCCGCGGTATACCATAATCAGAGCTTGTGTTGGCATTCGTAAACGATACTGTTTTAATGACAAAATCATGACAGAAATAGCAAAGTTTGATCTAGAGAGAGTAATTTCAATGACAGGGAAGAGTCACTTTCCTCATTATTTCCATTACTGCCCAGAATTACTCCAAATTTAATCCAACATCAACAAGCAATAGACGATGAGTGGCGAAAGTTGCCCTTACACTACAAAGACTTGGATTTAAGTCAACCTCCGGACATATTTTGGCATCAGGTAAGTTTCCAAGTGAACGCGAAGCACGCTGAATTCTAGTGGTGAGCGTTGCGACGACGAACCGTTTTCAAAGACCGTTTTGTGTTCTGCGACGATGAAAAAAGAAAAGAGTTCCTTTACAGTTACACCTGAAAATATCATGGCGATTCCTAAAGAATTAAGAAATAAGGAAAGACAAAAGAGAAAAGGTGGGAAAACGGCTATACTTACGGATTCCCCGTACAAAAATGACCTGACTAAGGAAAAGAATGAAAAGGAAAGTAAGGAAAATAAGAAGAAGACTGCACCAAAGAAGAAAAACGTCCAAAGAAAAACATCCAAAACAAATAATAAAAAAAGGCTAAGAAACAAAAGCAAAGGGAAGCCAAATTTACTAGTTCATCGGAAGAAGACGAAGATGACTGTGCTTGCATATATTGTGGTTACTTGTATTCGCAGTCAGATGAGGGTTGGGTTAGGTGTAGCTCTTGTGGGGGGCCACCCCACAGAGCTTACGTCCACGTCGCGTCCCCTGGAAACGGCCCAGTTCTGACCACCGTAACGGAGTGGCAGACTGGGTACGGCCAAGCACTTTGGCCGTGCTCTCGTAGCTTCTATCTTGCGCCATGCGAACTACGAACTGTCGGAAATCATGCCGAAACTTATGCGTAGCGCCCCCGGGCGATTTTTAAAGACTAAAAGTCCTTCTCAGGGCCAACGCAAAGGCCCTTCTCAGGGCCTAAAGGCTCTTCTCAGGGCCTCCCTGACGCTCCGGCGTCAGTAGCTAGCCGCGCGTCATTTGCGGCAGGCTTTTTGGCGGATGAGTCGTCAGATAACGACTCGCTTCTTGGAAAGTCGGACGCGAGCGGCTCTCGGACGCGAGCGGCTCTCGGTCGCGGAAGCGGGTCCACTTGAGCGGTGGGTCCGAGGGTTCCCAAGCCTCTGGGTCGAAGGCTAAAAAAAAACCGACGACCGTGGCCGCGGATACCCACAACGTTTGGCTCGCGGACGCCCAACGCCAGTTGGATCTCTCCCGGCGAGCACAGCTCCAGCAAGAACTGGAGGAGAAGGTAGCCGCAAAGGAGAAGCAGGCGCACGCCGCACGGGCCAAGTCCGGGTACGGTGCGGCCCGCGTCCTGTACGCGGACCACACTCTTGAGGAGCTGGAGAGGATGGCAGAGGAGGACGAGGAGGAGATCGTGGAGGTCGCCTCTATGTCCTCCAATTTAAAAGGGACCTTCCAAAAGGCCCTCAAGAGCCGGGCCGCGAGCTTGCGCGGTGTCGTCGCGGAGCTGGTCCGTCGCAAGACCACCGACGAGACGCGGCAACTGCAAGCGAAGGTGGATCGCCTACAGTCGGAGGTCAGCCAACTTCATCAAAAGCTGGCTGAAGCCACGGCCCAACCACGACAGGCCCGGACGAGCAGCTGTGGCAGAAGGCTCATCCTCCAACCTTGAGGACGTCATCCGCAAGGTTGTGATGGAGGAGAGGGCCTTCACAAGGGCCTGCTTAGCGGGCATCGAGGACCGGCTCTTGCCGGAGAAACGCCTCCGAGCGCCACTTGCAGCGGACAAGAGGCAGCCAAGCGAGCCGCGGCCGTCCTCCTCCCAGGTGGAAGACACCCTACTCCCTGCCACCACCCCGTCCAACGAGTGGACGGATGTGGTCCGCAAGGGAAAGGACAGGGGCAAGAAATCGGCGAAGGCCGTACCTGCCGTCCCCGCCACCACCGCTCCCAGTCGGGTCGCAGACGACCGGCAAGGGAAAGGGGAAAGAGGAAACTGGTCCCCCCGAAAACCGCAGCCGTCGTGGTGACGCTCACCGCGGAGGCTGCGGAGCGAGGGGAGACGTACGCGTCCGTTTTGGTGCGGGCGCGTTTCAATGCCGATCCCACCCAACTCAGGATCGGTAGTATGTCTTGTCGGCGGACCCAAGCCGGGGCTCGGATATTCGAGTTCCCGGGGGCAGAGGGGAATGCCCACGCGGACCACTTCGCAGCCAAGCTGCAGGAGGTCATCGCGGACTCCGCGAAGGTGGCCCGACCGGTCAAGTCGGCGGCCATTGAGGTGACGGAGCTCGACGACTCCGTCACCAAGGAGGAGGTGGTGGCGGCGGTCGCAGCCATAGGGGGCTGTGGTGCCGCAGCGGTGTAAGGCCGGGACATAAGACCCGGCCGCTTCGGGATGGGCACCATTCGCCTCGAGTGCCCCCCAATCGCCGCTGCAAAAGCCGTCCTTGCCAAGGGACGGCTCACGTTTGGGTTCAGCTCGGGTGCGGTTCGGGCACTCGAGGACCAGCCTCTGCGGTGTTTCCGGTGCTTCGGCATCGGACACACCCGGCCCATGTGTCCGTCGTCGGTAGACAGGACGGACACGTTCTACCGCTGCGGCAAGAACGGCCACAAAGCCGTCTCTTGCGAGGCCGTCACGCCGCACTGTGCGGTGTGTGCCGCCAGTGGCCGCCTGGCAGGCCACGTCATGAAGGGGAGGAACTGCAATCCTCCCCCTAAGCGTGGCAAAGCGCTGGCGCCGACCAGGCCTGCTGCTGCTGCCGCTGACTCCGTCGTTCCTGCGGCGCCTGCGGAGGGGGGTGCGATGTCAGACTAATGGATAGGGTTGAACATCGCATTCTCCAGGCGAACACCAACCACTGCAGGGCAGCCCAGGATCTGCTGGTGCACACCATGGCTGAGTGGTTGGTGGACTTGGCGGTGGTCGCCGAACCCTACTCGGTCCCTGGCCGTGGCAAACCTCTTTGCTCCATGTCGCAGTACTGGCCGCCAATAAAAACCTACCCAACTAGCAAAATTTTAACTTACAAGTGTCCTAAGACCAATAATTTTTACTCATTTAGCATACTTACAGACAACTGTAAGTGTTATAGACACTTACAGTTGAGAAATTACAGAGAAAAAACAGAGAATTCTCACTTACAGTCAACTAATAACGCTCTTATTGAAGATTACTTTACACTAACAATAATCTTGTTACTGCTGTTGTAAGACCAAAATAACTTATGATGGTCTTATAACAGCATGGTTTGAGGGAAAATAGACTTAGAGCACTCTTAGGACTGCACTTGCAAGTGTAATTCCCCTTATATTGCTCTCTGGAAGCTCAATAACGGAATATTTATCACAACAACCGAAAGTGTGTGCGCGAGTGCTGTTGAAATAAAAAAAAAACAAGTTTAACTGTCAACTTGTGTAAGTATTATTTGTATTAGTAGTATTTTTATTTCTTGTCACCATTTAGTTCATTTGCTTGATAATTATGTGTCTATGAACTTAAATGACTTGCGGTGTACATTTCTTCGAATGTTTTGTGGAATAAAGTAGAATTTTTTCACAGGCCCACTTAATAATAATAATAATAATAATAAATGTTTTATTGTTTCTCATACGATTGTTCTACAGCACAAAATTGAGGCAGCCCCGTTAAGTTATAAGGATACTTGTACCTCGCAACTTCCCATGGGTTACAATTTTCAATAACAATGTACAATGTTGACGCAGAATTAAAAAGAAAAGAAAACATTTATGTTTAAAGATGTTACAAAATTATTCCATCAAGTTCAGGTACGAGTATCTGTAGTGTTTGTGGGTGTATGTGGTGTGTGAGTGTGTGTGTGGTGTGTGAGTGTTTGAATGTGTGTGGAAGGTAGTTGTGCGAGGTGTGTGGGTGTGAGTAGGTGTGTGTGTGTGTTTATGATTGACCGGTTGATGTATGTTAAAATTTGTTGCAGGCTCTACTTTAGCAAATTCTAGTCAGTAAAAGTTCAATTTCGTCGTACGTTTGAGATTTCAACCATTCCGATATAGTATTTTTACATTCATACCGCAACATGGGGTAGATATCCAATATGAGGTTTAGTTTATTATAAATGTAAGTAGATTGAGTGTTATACTGCCGCCTGGCAAAAACCGTACGGACCCGAGGGGAGTGGGCCACAATGTCTTTACGTCTTTTATCTAGCCTGGATGGATCAAATGAAAGGGTCTTGTGTAGATGTGTGGTTATATTCAATACATATAATTTCCTTACTGACAGAAGATTACTGATCTTGTAAAGGTTGTCTGTAGAGTAACGAAAAGTTTTAAAGTACATAACTTTGATGAGTGACCTTTGAGCCCTTTCCAGGTCTAGAAATTTGGTCTTGGTGGCCCCTCCCCAGATCGGTATACAATATGTGATGACCGATTGTGCCAGAGCAGTATAGATTTTATTGAGTAGCAACGGTGGCATTACATGTCGTAATGTTTTAAAAATCCATATTAGTTTTCTGATCCTGGCCATGGTATTTTCAATATGGGTGTGCCAGGACAGTCTTTGGTCAACTGTTATGCCAAGATATTTAATGGAACTGACTCTCTGTAAGCTTTGACAATTACAAGGAGAATGAGAGGTTGCACACTCATGGATCACGATCCCAAAATCAGCACCTGGCTGTGTCCTCTGATTTGGAGTAAAGCAGATGAAGTTCGTTTTGGATACGTTGAGAGTTAAAAGATTGGCATTTAACCAACTTGCTATTACCGCCAATCCACGTTCAGCAGTAGCACGCACGGTAGCCCAAGAGTCACCGGCGAAAACTACTGCTGTGTCATCCGCGTATGAAAAAACTCGTCCGCCACAGTTCCCGATATTACACAACTCATTTATATAAATCAGGAACAACGTCGGGGCAAGCACACTTCCCTGAGGTACTCCAAAACTTACCATTTTCTCCCCACTTGTTAGATTTCTAACCTTTACTTGCTGTTTTCGGTTAGATAGGTAACTACCAAAGAGAGAAAGAGCCATACCTCTTAGGGCCCCCGCGCACTAGTCAGCCTGGCTGCGCAGCCAGGCTGCGGCAGCCAGTAAAACATATGACGTTGTATAGGAGCCCGCGCACTAGGCAACCACGAATTCCCGGCTGCGGCAGCCAATACAACGCGCTTGTTTGCACGGCAGCCGGCTGGCTGCGCGCAGCCAGAACGTGTGTAGGCGAATGTATGTGGCTGCGGTCAGTCTCCGCGCACTAGTTGTAGCAGCCAGACGTATTTTGCGTTCCGAACTTTGATAAGATGACTTTCGATACAGAGAAATTTATTCGGGAAATTGAAAGCCGTAAAGCAATTTGGGATATAACATCAGAAGAATACAGTGATCGGGATTTAAAGAAAAGAAGATGGGAAGAAATCACGAACAAAATGTGCTCGGAAAATTTATCAGAAAATGAAAAAAATGAATTTGGTAAGCATGTATTTTTATTTATTTATTTATTTTTATTTATTTATTATCTGGATTATACAGTATAATACAGGGTGATTCTGCAACACCAATCAATATTTTTGTAAGGTATCGCAGAATAACTCTGTATTAGTTATTGTTCTTTTTTGTACTTAACTAGGTATTTTCACTTCAATGTTTTATTTAGATAAATAGGTAGGCACTATTCTAATGCGTATCTGTTTTGCCATTCTAACGGATTTGCATTAATAAAATAATCCGCAAATAAATCCCTATAAGATGCTGATGATCGGCTGCCTCTATTTGTGGGTCCACCGGTTATTTCCAGTTCTGGTGGAACGTACAGTGTGTCTTGAAATCTATACCCGTCTCTTTCGCGCACGTAGTTATGTAAGACACAGCAAGCTTGTACTATGGCAATTGCAAGTTCCTGTCGGACATCTAGTGGACGGTGAAAAATTCTCCATTTGTTGGCTAAAATCCCAAATGTGCATTCTATGTACCGCCTTGCCCGAGACAATCTATAGTTGAAGATTCTTTTCTCCGCTGTTAAACTCCTACCTCCATAAGGTCTCATTAAATTTTCACATAAGCCAAATGCCTCATCCCCCACTATGACGTATGGCATCGGTACTCCATTATTTGATATGGGGCGCTTCTCCGGGATTTGTATATCTTTGTTGACAAGTTTTTGATACAAAATGGATTCTTTATATATAGATGAGTCGCTACATTTTCCATAAGCCCCAACATCTATATATGTGAACTTGTAATCTGCATCGCATACAGCAAGTAAAACGATGGAAAAATAATTTTTATAATTATAGTACAGTGATCCTGAATCGCTGGGTTTTATCACTCTTATATGCTTTCCATCGATGGCACCAACGCAATTGGGATAGTTTGCATTTTCATTGAAACCTTTTGCTATTTCAAGCCACCTCTCTTCATTTAATTCTGGAAACGATGACTGTCTCATATTCTCCCAAATCGCCATGCAAACTTTATATATGATATCTCGGACAGTTGTATGTCCAATCCGATAATTATGACTCAATTCCATTAGAGAACATCCTGTAGCAAGATATCTGTAACAAAGAACAAATATAATTTTCAGGTAAATCTCTACAGAGCAAGTGGAAGAACATCAGGACTAGTTACAGCAGGGAAGTAAAACGCAGAGCTGGTGTTAAAAGTGGATCAGCAGCTTCGCGCAAGAGTCCATACGTGTATTTCGAACAACTTCATTTTCTTCGGCCCACCGTACTAATGAATGAAACTCAAAATAGCATGGATGAAACACGAACTGCCGAAACCAACGTTAACAGCGGTAGTACTCAAGGTGAACGACCTGATTCCAAAAAGAAGAAGACAAGTGACGACGATAATTTGGTGCAGGTATTAAGGGAAAGTATTGTAATGAGAGGAGAGCGTGAAAGAGAGCAAGAGTCTGATTCAGATAGACTATTTATGCTTTCACTTCTAGATGATTTTAAAAACATCCCGAGACATCGTAAGCTTTCTACAAAAATGGAGTTAATTGAAGTTATAAAAAGAGCTCAGATGGAAACTCACGATTCCGAATTTAGTCCGTTTCGCCAACGTTATGTTGATTATGAACCAGGGACTTCGGCCGCCAGATCATATAGACCACAAACATCGTTCAGTGGACAATATCGCCAAGGTCAAGGATACTCAACTGAATATGGACCGGAAACCACAAGCAGTGGGCAGTATCGCTATGGATACTCGACACACTCGAATTATAGACCAGAAGCCTCGACCACTGAAAGCCGCCGTGGGTATTCTACGGCTGTTCCAGACAGGCAAGACAATACTGTTTATACTGATGCGTTATCACCAACTGACACAAATGCAACAGATATGTCTCAGGGTTCTGAATTACTAGAATTATTTACTACACAGGACAACTTGAACTAGGTAATTCATTACCATACATGTAAGAAATAAATAATAAATGTTATGACTAATTAACAATATCTTTCATTTTCGTACTCACCTCAAAGTTATCACCAGTTTTTCTTCAGGACTTATACAAGCTCGCATAGGAGTATCAATGCCCTTGATTGAATTTCGTATTTTTTCCAAAAGGTTATCAAACGATTGCACTGACATCCTCGTGTAGTTAAAAAACCGGTCTGGGAATGCGCGAACATCTTTGAAATAGGTTTGGAATAAGCCTTTTGAATGTCTTTCTAGAAAAAGAGGATGAATCCAGTGTCTTTTCTTTGTTTTGCGTTTTTTACGAGATAGATAAGCAATAATTATAAGTTCTTCCACGTCCATATCGCTCGACGGAAGGATCTAGACTAGTCGTTGATTGGCTGCTATAACTGGCTGCGCAAATATTCTGGTTGCCGCAGCCTGGCTGCGCAGCCAGGCTGACTAGTGCGCGGGGGCCCTTATGCCGATTGTTTCAAGCCTGTGCAGAAGGATGGGGACAGAAACGGTGTCAAATGCCTTTTTTAGGTCCAGGAATACTGTAAGGCATTTCCGGCCTTTATCTACATTATTGACTATTTCGCCAGTTAATGCCCTCGCAGCGTCTTGTGTGGATAGACCCTTTCTGAACCCATATTGCGAGGAAGATAAAATATTATGTTTATTAAGGTAACTTATTAGTCTGTTATTAAGTATTTTTTCTAATATTTTTGCAATGCATGATATAACTGATATAGGGCGATAGTTATTGACATCGTACCGGTCCCCCCCCTTGTGCACAGGCGTAACGATAGATCGCTTAAATGCCTCCGGAAATATCCCGGCTTTAAAGCACAGATTGACTAGTTGGCTTATAAGAGGGACCATGAAGTCTCTAGACTTTTTCAGAAATTTTGTCGATATACCGTCCCAGCCAGGTGAGCTTTCAGAATCTAGACTCATGAGTATGTCATCCACTTCCTGCGGGTCAGTGTCAAGCAGTACGAATGAAGTAGTATGCTGCTCACTCCTCAAGTGAGTGAGAGGAGCTGCTAGGATTAGAGAGGTTAGATTTTTTAATTATATCTTCCGCCAATGTTTTACCAATTGTAACAAAAAACTGATTAATACGGTTCAGAGAATCGAGAGGGTGTGGTGTTATTTTAAGTAGACTAGAAGAGTCTGATTTTGGGGTTTTAAATTGCGTAATTTCGTTAATTTTTATCCAGAGCTGTTTAGGATTGTTTATCGACATAGTTATTTGTTCTCTTTGTGATTTTCTTTTAATTTTCTTTATTAAGTTAGTACAAAAGTTGCGAAAACGTCTGAAAGTGATTTGTAGTATTATATTATAGGAGTCTTTCTTAGTTTGCACTTGCATCTTATTACGGAGATTAATACATCGAAGTACACCAGCAGTCATCCATGGCTTGAGAACCCGCCTACCGCTTGGAACTGACTTACTTGTAGTATTAGATAGTAGTGAAGTTTTTATTACCTCTATAAATTTATAAGCTATGATCTCGGGGTCATTACACGTATTAAAAAATGACATGTCAGTAGCTATCAAGTAAGTATATGCACTATCATAATTAATTACGGTTTTGGTTTTAGCGGACTTTTTATTTTTTAGTGATCGGGTTATGTTTATTAATACCATTGCGTGGTCTGTGATTGAGGTATTAATAACACCCACAAAAGCCGAGCTCAAAGCTTTGTCTATTTTTATGAGTGCATGGTCCAAACAACTTTGTTCTCTGGTAGGTAAACAGTGTCCTGGTAAAAGGCCATGTGCCGCCAACATATTTAAATAGTTTAATCTGTTACTACGTTGTTGAGATGTTTCAGAATTCTTGATTATTAGATTAATATTTATATCACCCACAATTATAATATTTTTATGAGTCATAATAGAGTCAAGGTGAAGATTTAATGAATTTATAAAATTATCAGCACAAAGGTTGGAGGGTGACCGGTAGATGCCTATGATGGTATAGTTTGAGATGGATACCTGGATAGCTGACGCATGTGAAATATTGATTTCAGTAACATGGACCGGGTGCCCATCTCGTACGTAAGCTACCACACCGTCATTTTGATTAAGCTGATTTTTCGTGTAGTACGAAGTGTAGTTATCAAGCAATGGTAATTGTCTGTGATAGTTCAGCCTGCACTCCGTTAACAGCAACACGTCTATGCCATGTTTTATTTGTGATAAGTTTAGCTGTAAGTCTTCAAAGTTTGAATAGACACTCCTGATATTTTGGGTTACTACTGTCAAGTTATAGTTATCATGTTGTATGTAATTATGCAATTCTTCAATGTTGATAATAGCTGACTTCGAAATTTCGCTATCATCCAATTCCTGTATAGTATTTAGGTGGCTATCCATTAACGTTTTTATAATACAAGTGGTGCATCGTGCAATTTAAGTTAGTGAAAAAACATTGATAGACTGATTGTAAATATACTAATTCGACACTTAATAAATTTATGAAAGGCGGTTTAGGTATGATCGAGAGTGTGTGTGACCTGTGAAAAGGTGGGTGCGTGATAAGAGTTTGATAGATTGTTAGTGTGAGTGTTTTTGAGTGTAATGTGTTAGTTTTATGAGTATTGCATTTTATAACCTTATAGTGGTATTGAACATGCTTGAATGTGGAGATTTTAGAAGTTATCCTGATGTTTGACACATTTATCGAGATATTAACATAAAAAAGTAGGTTACTTATAATTAAACATAATAGAATTATGAATAGTGGCATACTAGTATAGACCTTTCCATAACTTAGTCACAGTTCCTGCATCAAGTGATGTGCCTGAGTCTCGGTCTTGATCATAATAGCCCGAGAGTTTTCATCACGTTTCACGAAGACACGTCCGAATGTGGTCCAGCAGAATTTATATTGTTTTGTTTTGGCTAAGTCCCGCGCCAAGAAGTATAGACGGTTCCCCTTAGCAGTAAGATGTTCGGATATAAACACTGGGGTATCCTCGTTGCTGGTGAAGCCAAGATGCTTAGCCTGAAGCTTTGTTTTATTCTTTATATTATAGGTTTTAGCTTTCTGTAGAAAATCTGTTTTTATAATCGATGAACCAAGTTCGACAATAATGGGGGTGTTTTTAACCCCGACCTTCTTGCCCTGGATTCTATGAATATCCTTTACATCTTTCACGTCCAAATTTCCACTAATGCTCTTTGAGAGGGATAAAACCATGTTTATGAGGTCACCTGTAGTTTTTTGAGGTTTTCTAGGGACGTTCTTGAGTTCTATACAGGTTTTTTGCGAGCATCTTTGTAAATCTTCCATTCTTTCTTCCAGTAAGGTTATATATTCTCGATCTTTTTTTGCTTGTAACTCAAGAGATTCAATTCTCTTAAGAAACTCATCGTGTTGACTGGACAGGCGAGTTACACTAGCTTCAATACTAATATTGGTTTGCTGGATTTCCTTTAAATTAGTGTTAATTACCAAAAGTTCCCTTTTTTGAGTGGCCAGAAACGTTGAAAATAATTCCCTCATCTCTTCCTTAAATTTACAAAATTCCGCTGGCAAGTCTTCATCTCTCATCCTTTTGCGAACAGCAACATAGGTGTTGTTAGGTGGCGTAATATTTCCCACTTCACTCACATTAGGATCTGACAGCGATTTATTCATTTGTGAAGTGAACATGTTACTAGGGTGTTATAAGTTCTACTTAGTTCGAAGATTTTTTCGCTGGGGCCAAGGGGAGGAGTTTGACCGTCAAGTGATTGGACAGTGGGTGTAGCTAATTAGTCGGATGAGGAGGCGCAGGCGCAGGTGTTCATCCAGTAGCACTGGCGGGAGGTGCGGCCGCGCAGTAATGAGTAGTTAATTGGTCTCTTACTTGTCCTTGAGGGTGGGGTCTCACCACTATGAGACAGCTCAGGTACCAGGAGCGCACGATCGCTGGAGTTAATGTCGCCGTCTCGCACTAGCCGTACTGTAGTTGAAGACAGCTCCTCAGTGGTGATGCACTCCTATTTTTTTTACTTTAATTAAATTGCACAAAATATTAAATTTGAAATTATTTTTTTTGGAATATGGGTAATGAGGCACGTCAACACCTTGCGGCGGTCCGGGGGAAGAGGAGTTAATTATGTATTTAGAATATTAGTAAAAACATATTAACTTATTATAAAAATAAAAAATGACGCCATTAGAGATTTATAAGACCATTGCAATTTCTGCTGGTATCGCCGCAGAGACTGTGTTTTCCAGTATTCATTACCATGCCACGTGGGAGTTTTAACTTTGGTAGAGGACGAGGATACCCACCTCGTTATCCACCACAAAATTATGAAGAGGCCCGACCCCCGCCTCCTCAACAACCCTCTCAACCATCAACATCGCGAGGCCGCTCTCAGAAGAACCGAACGCGCGCCAACGCCAGACGTGACCAGTATCGAGAAGATGGATATCTCATTAAGAAGGAAGAAGAACGCTTTGAAGATAAGATCAACAAGACTTTGTTCTTTGGTTTCGACGACGCCTCTGAAGCCAGGAATAGACAAGAGTTTTCAACTGTTAACTGCTCAATAACCCTTCCGGTAAGCACTCGTTCTGCCGGTTTCATTGTTCAAAAGATGATGTCCAAGATCTACAGTATTTACAATAATGTAATTCCCCTTATATTGCTCTCTGGAAGCTCAATAACGGAATATTTATCACAACAACCGAAAGGGTGTGCGCGAGTGCTGTTGAAATAATAAAAAAAAACAAGTTTAACTGTCAACTTGTGTAAGTATTATTTGTATTAGTAGTATTTTTAACTTAAATGACTTGCGTTGTACATTTCTTCGAATGTTTTGTGGAATAAAGTAGAATTTTTTCACAGGCCCACTTAATTATGTATTTAGAATATTAGTAAAAACATATTAACTTTTTATAAAAATAAAAAATGACGCCATTAGAGATTTATAAGACCAATTACTCTTCTCTAAGATAACTTTAATACTAAAATGTCTTATTACACACTACTTAAGTTAATTTTAAGCCTTTTGAACTTATTGAGCACTTACATAAAAGAACTACTTGCAGCCATTTAATAAAGAATCATGTCTAGTCTTGACCTGAAAAATTTCTAACGCGTCTAGTGATGTAAAATATCTTAAAAAAAAGGTTTTTTTTTGCTTATTTCGTATCGTTTAATTGAATTTTCAAATGAGGCCAGGAAAAATAGCATTTTCATTATTGTATCATTCTCAATAGACTAAGAAGAAACGAAACGAACAAGTTTTCTATTGTTCCAGTGAAACGGAACGTGTTTTGTACACGTTCCGTTTCACATAATGCGAAAAACTTATTCGTTTGTCATGTGGTTAATAAATGTTTAAAATAACCAAGTGGTATTTTTTACTTCACTTATTAATATATGGCTACTTACGATTTTTTATGATTTTATATTAAGGTTTGAAAAGGAAAATAAGTGTAAAGATGACGCCGGTCGCGTAAAACGAACTTCTTTAGCCGCAAGCGCAACGAGTGAATGACAGGCTGTCCTTTGTTTGACGTTTTGCAGTCGTTCGTTTGCTCTTACTACGTATTGTACTGTGCGATTTTGGATTTTCTGATACCCTTACAACTTTTGCTTTTTCTACGGACTTCGATATCTACTACTCACGATTACTTTGGCTTTGTTACACGGATACCGATTTAGTGCTTTTTGATTGGGATCTACACGTTATCGATTTTGTTGGAAAGCACTATGGAGCCTTCTACGAGATTGCTTTGTATAAACTGCAACATAATGTGTTAATACGCTTCGTCGTTATCGGGCCCTTCAGCTTGATAGTAGAGTCATCTCGCTAATTAGCACTTCGATATCTCCAGTAATCGTAAGTATATAACGTAGTAAATAACGATTTAGTATTTGTAAAAATACAATTATTTCCATTGTGGGCTTTCAAATCTCATAATTGATTGTTTTTCAGGTAACAGAAGAAGATTACATTTGTGAAGCGTGTTTTGATATATGCATGCAGACTATAAATGCTCAGATTCATGGAAACAATGAGTGTGATCCATCTGCTGGTTCATCTCGCCGTGGTCATACTCAAGTATGCCCAGTTTGTGGTCGATCATTGCTCAATCGTCAAAGTGACCACATACTCAAAGAAAACCCATCAAGCCTCACACTCAGGATGATCAACTTAATTCGAACTACTGTAGCACCTCGTCAGGTTTGTATATGAGTATTCAAACTCATTTTAAATTGCATGCAATTTTCTCTTTAAATATCTTCTAATCCATGCCATTACTAGATATGTCACTGCATTTTATTACAAATATATTGTTTTTTGTTGACAGATATCACAATCTGATCGTGTATGTCATGCCTGTTGGTTGCGATTTAAAAGACAAGCTCTTTCAATTCAGCAACAGGATGAGAGAAGAGGCTTAGACGGTGATGAGACTCTTCAAGGCGAAGTAACTGGACAAGAAGTGGAACAGTCTGTTGATCCGGTCCATGTTCCAGAAATACAACCTCCGCTGCTCCTTGCAAGTACAGATGAAAGGGAGTCATCTGTAGAATCAGGCCCAACTCCAGAGGTTCATTCGCCTCAAACCCAACCAGGGAGAAATCAACAATCAAGTAACATAACATTACATAATTATAAACGTGCTCCCAATACAGCATCTCATTGTGCATTTTATGGGTGTGAGAATCAAAATCTGCATACTGTGTCAGATGCACTGCGGGCTACCATTTTATCAAATTACAATTTTTATATTCCCAAACTGGCTAGAGTATGCACGGAACATTTACATGGTAACAGTTGGGATTCCCTTTATGCCAGTGAAAACAGCATGAGCGATTTTACTGTTGAACAAGTAGAGCACGTTTTTTCGTTTGTTCAAAAACACAATCATTTTCTTGATTTTTCAAGCATAGAATCAGTACAAGATATTGATGACCATTTATTTGGGTTTTGGATGGGCTTAACAAAAGCGAATTTTCTTAGTTTATTAGAAGAACTTCCCCGACTGTTGGAAAAACACAGGGGTATGTTAGGTCTAGCTGCTGTCTTGATAAAGATGCGGACAGGTGATTCAGACTTAAGAATATCCACATTATTAGAAGTTCCTCGCACTACATTAGAGAGGTTAATGCAAACAGCACGAGAAATACTGTTACAAGATTTTGTTCCATGTAATCTCGGAATAAACCACTTGTCGAGAGAACAATTAATAGGACACAATCTCATGATCCCAAATGGAATTTATAATGAAAATAATGAACAATGTATTGTGATGTGTGATGGAACATACATTTTTTTTAATAAAAGTAGCAATTACATGTTTCAAAAAGATACATATTCATTACACAAATACAGAAATCTTTTAAAGCCATTTTTAATAGTAGCCTGTGATGGTTACATTGTAGATTGTTTTGGCCCGTACAAGGCTACCACATCTGATGCAGAAATAATGTCTTCTTTGTTTGGCAATGAAAATTCCCCACTGAGACAGTACTTTCAAGATAATGACATATTTATTTTAGACAGGGGATTCAGAGACAGCATCAGCTTATTAGAGCATTGTAATTATAAGGCATATATGCCAGAGTCACTTTTGGAAGGCGAACACCAGTTAACCACCACCCAAGCAAATAGAAGTAGATGTGTAACTATATGCAGATGGGTGGTGGAGGTTGTAAATGGATATTTTAAAAGAGATTTTAGATTATTAAGGTTTGACCATTTTAATAAAACGGTACCAAATATGATGGCTTATTTCCAAATTGCTGCAAGTATAATAAATAAGTTTGGTGTTCGCCTTCGCAATAGAGCTGATGCTGCTCAAATACTTCAAATAATAAATGAAAGGATGCCCTTGGAAAATAACTTATCTAATATAGTTACAGAATATAATTTAAACCGCCGGGCATCCTTTTTTCAAAGCATTACAGCTGATAATACTAATATTGAGTTTCCCCGTCTAGAATTCAGTGAATTAATATTATTCGCCTTGGGAACGTACCAAATTCGTCAAGCACGTTCATATTATGGTGAGCATGTACGTTTCCATGGCGGATACAGAATAGAAGTTTGTCGAGACACTAATCGAATACCCGAGTTGGTCAGTGGGGAAAATTCACTTATAAAAGGTAAAATAAAATCAAGACATATATCAAGACGTCAGTACTATACAACCTTATTTTTTGTTTATACTAAACCCGAAAAGGGGTCATTGTACTCATCATTTTGAACAACTTTTTCTATGGGACGAACCCTGAAATCGCGAAAAAAAAATCAGCTGTTCCCTACATTTATGTTCGCATAACTCGTCAAAATGTAGGGAACAGCTGATTTTTTTTTCGCGATTTCAAGGTTCGTCCCATAGAAAAAGTTGTTCAAAATGATGAGTACAATGACCCCTTTTCGGGTTTAGTATAAACAAAAAATAACCCTGTATATACATTTTGATTGCAAATGGTATTAATGGACGAGAAGGCATTATTGAGTATTGCTGTAACTGCATTGTTGGACGTCGCACTGTAGGTTGTTGTGCACATGTTATGACGTTGGTGTGGTACTTGGGTTGGGCCAGGCATGAAACCAATATTGTGGCTCCAGCTGCATTTTTAGATGATGTCGTTGTACGAGAAGACATTGAATAAATAATAATAAATTAAATCCTGTTTTTTATTTAATTTCCCTGTCTTTGCCAAAAACATGTAGGTAGGAAGGCAGCTCTTTTCGTTATCTATGAGGATCCAGATGATGATGGTAATGGCTCAAACTCAACTTCACCTCTCATGCAGCATGATGCTGTGAATTCAAATCCTGGCCAATGTGTCTTTTTCAATGCGTAGGCTGACTTTGTAAGTTGATCTTGGATATCAATGAAGGAAAACAACGTGAAGATACCTGGGCTTGTGCTGGGGTTATATAATAATCAATGAAAGTCAGAACTCGCCAACTCATTAAATAAATAGTATTTAAAACTCAGCATCGGCGGGATATTAGAAGAATTTAACTGCTGTTTGATCTGATTTGGTGATGACTGATTTATTTCTTAGTGATTGTTACTCTCAGCGATTAAAAAGCAATTTGATTTTAATTATCGTATAGTTTTTGAGGTTATAACAGCTGTCAATACTATCTGACAGCTGTTATAACCTCAAAAACTAATTTACTTAATAACTTTTTTCCCTGGCCTTTAAATGAAAAGATGTTAAGTTATTGAGTTATTATAAACAATAATTGTTTAAATGCTACACTATTTGTAGATAGACGCGCCCTGTAAAAAAAATCGAGTGACAGGTCAATCAATGTATGGACAGTGGGCATGATTCTTTAGGGTTCCTTTTAAAACCATGGCTTACAAATTACCATTTTGTGGTAGGTGTAATATTAGATGAGACAAATATGCATCAGTATATTATATGTAGGTACCTAACTGTTGGGTAAGTTGTGACTTTTAAGTGAGTTTGTTTTAAAATATTTTTATTAACTCTTTTTGTAGTGAATATTGACCCGGCTGTGTCACGATCGATAGTATAATGGTTGCCATAATGGATGTGGACTGCTTTTTGAGTAAAAAAAAATGAGATTGCTCAAGAAGAGGAAGTGGCCCTGGACCGTAACTCACTTTATTCTTACACAAAAATGTTTCGCTTGTGGATACACATCATGGTATAACGAAAATGGCCCTCAAAAGCCATTTCATTTCATATTAGTTCAAAGCGATGTAAATAAACTATTGCATGCCGAATTCTTCTGGTGCCGAAACTGCCACGAATTCCCAACTTACGACCACTATCCACCTGATGAATGCGAATTATGTATGTAATTAAAACCAGAATATTGTACCTACCTACATTTTCAAGTTCAGGAGTACCTACGTACGTATACATTATCATATTTATTACTAAATTAAAAGCTTTTTTTACCCGCAAAGTTCTTCAGCCACCTAGAGTATCTTTGTTTAACTATACTTTAAAATATAAGTGAAAAATAGGTGGGCAGAGCGCAAAAATACTGCAATGAATAGTAGTGGCATAATATATTATATCAACATAATATTAATAATTATAGTATAAATCGTGCCGTTCCACTTTACGATAAAAACTTATTTGTTTGTTAGTACCTACTTAAATAAAAGTATCACTACGCCCTACGCGATACAAATAAGTACATATTGTTTGAATTAGGGCCTGTGCAGAACATGTTTTTTAAACGCGCCGTTGAGGCGCGTTTGTAGCGATTCAGACGCGAGTCAGCCGACGTAACCTGTAGGCTTTTAATAGTATAAAAACACGCCGTCGACGCACGTTTCTAAAACGCGCGTCAACGGCGCGTTTAAAAAACGTGGTGTGCACAGGCCCTTAGCTGTCCTATTTAAGACCCAAACAATAATATTATAAATACCTATAGTAGGTGCGCGATTGGAAGTTTTTAGCTGTTCAAGCTTGTATTTATGTAGGTATAAATAGGGAATAAGGGAAAGGTTTGCTTATTTTCGATATTTATAGACTATATTATGAAGAACTTCTTATTTACGGTTCTTAGATAAATATCCTATAAATAAAACGCTCAATATTTTATAATCTATGCGAACGCCAGCGTTCGCTTGACATTTAACCGAATGGCGCGTAACCACAACGGCGCACTGCGGCGGCGGCGGCGTGCCCCCACCACATTGATATTAGGTTCTAGAAACTATTCACTCAGTTCATCAGTTGCCACGTTGCGCTAAACGTCGCCGGTCGGTGCTTATTTTTTGACTGCAGAGAAAATATCGTTTAATTTAAAAAATGTAATTAGAAATAACTTTATTTTAATAGATTAATTTTTTTTTTCAGATACGTTATAAATAAATAGGTATGCCGTATAAAATAGTACAAACACTTGAAAAAGGCCGTCCTGTGTTAACAGCGGTGTCCCAAAATTGGGAAGTAAATGGAATACTATACTGGCCTAAAAAGTACGAGAAACTAAGAAGAATCGAGAGTTCAGTACCAGATCCAAATTGGCGGAAAATCAAATGCATATTAAAAAGATCGAATTTGTTGACATTAACAGAAGCTGAATACGAACTCGAGAAAATGGAAAACATAACGGACACGGAAAATGAGAACGAAAACTGCCTTTTTGGAAATTATAACTTATCAAACATACAAAATAATCAACAAAGCTACAACGAACTGGCTCGAAAGTGTTGTATAGTAAGTACCTACGATATAGGTATCTACTTAATTATTTATTAGTAACACGCACGGTATACTTTAACTTCAGTCAAAAACGACAAATAGGGTATTTTCATGGGGTACATATTTGAATATCGAACATTAAAATACCTACGGGTAACATGTGCCGGTGCCGAAGCCGCGCTGGCGACCGGCGAGCGCTCAAGTATTCGAAAAAAAATTGTTAAATATTTTAACGAGTAGGTATTTTTAATGATAAATGATATTTATTTTGCAAATAGGTTTAAAAAAAAAACACTTTTTTTACACGTAATTTTTTTTTATCAGTCTGTTTAAACTAGATGAGGCCAGTGTTTAAGCTTAGGTACCTATAACAATTTTCGATATTACATACGATATTTAAATTTTTTTGATGTTTTGAATGTTGACATTTTACCCGTAGGTATTTTACTTTCAAATATATACCATAATATTTATTTTTAGTAAAGGGTGTCCAGCGGAAAAATTTCAACTTTAAATTATCGTTATTCATTTATTAGCGGGGCTAGAGGCACGGGAGGGGTAGCGTGGGTTGCATCATCTTTGCGGATTTGTCAGTAACCATGAGTCATTGGTCGGGAGCGCACCGCGCATTTGCGGTTGAACAATATTTAAAGTGTGGTGAATCGTTGGTTCGAGCGCGTCGTGCTTTCTGTTCGCACTTCGATATACGGCGATTAAACAATGGTCCAAGCACGCAGCTTATATGGTCATGGGTGCAAAGATTTCGACAAGAAGGGACAGTGGTTAATAGGCCGCCAACAGGACCGTCTACGTCAGCAGCAACGCCAGAACGTGTGGCACAGGTGCGACAAGAAATTATTAGAAATCCCAAAAAATCGGTAAGAAAGATTGCGGCCTCTACAGGCATCAAGAAGTCAACAGTGCAAGTGATTTTGAAAAAAAAAATTAAAACTTCATCCTTATAAAATCCAAATCGTACAAAAACTGAATGAGAACGATTATGTTTTAAGAGAAACGTACGCTCGAACGATGTTGGAACGTTTTCGGACCCCTAGAACACTTGGAAACATATTGTTTAGCGACGAAGCGCATTTCCACATCGGGGGCTATGTAAACAAACAAAATATGCGTTACACGAGCCCCAACAATCCAAGGGAACGGCATCAAAAGGGTTTGCACTGCCCTAAGACGACTGTATGGTGCGCGATTTCTGCTCATGGAATAATCGGTCCATATTTTTTTAATGAGAGAGAAACTGTCACTTCCTCGGTATACTGCCGTATGATTGACGAGTTTTTGGTACCGCAATTGCAAGTGTTTAACGGACGCAACAACAGAACACATTTTCAACAAGATGGGGCAACTCCACACACTGCCAGGGTCTCAATGTTGCGGCTAAGGGAAATTTTCCCTGGAAAATTAATAAGCAAGTACGGAGACATACCCTGGCCACCTCGATCGCCAGATTTGACGCCGTGTGATTTTTTCTTGTGGGGTTACCTTAAGTCTAAAGTGTACTGCAATAATCCCCGTACCATAACTGCCCTACAAGAAAATATTCGGCGTGAAATCGCTGCTATCCCCTCAGAGCTTTGTTCGCGCGTACTTGCCAATATGAGGGTTCGATTACAAGAGTGTATTACGAGAAATGGACGTCATTTGGAAGATATTATTTTTAAGAAGTAAAATCCGCAGACCCATATTACATTTTAAAAATAAAATAAAAATTCTATACTTATTTGTTTATTTGTTATTAAATGTTTAAATCGACAAATTCCCGCTGGACACCCTTTATAATGTTTGATTACTTACTAAATTCCTATGTTCTTGTTCTATCTAATATTTAAAATACCAGCAATTTTTAACTATTTTATTTACATCAGCGAGTTTTAAGCCTCGCTTAAACGATGTAAGAACCTGCTTGCGAGTTCCGTTACTTTGCGGACTATTGACAAATAATCAAACAAATACTACTAAGTAGTGAAACTTGCATGTAAGTTCTTGAATTGTCTAAATTTGGCTTTAAAATTGTGTTTAATGATATGTCTGGCTTAGCTATCAAAACAACAACATACACAAGGGTCGAAACTGCGTTAACCGTGACGTCGCGCGTGTGTCGTGTGCTCGGGCCCGTCAGGGAAACCGGATTATTACCTGCGCAGTGTCACTAGTTCAACTTTAGCGGCGTGCATGTAGTCGTGTCGATAGAGACCGTCAATGTATTACTACGTAGCAAAACAGGCACGGGGCGCAACTTCTCACAACCGGGTGCACGGAGCACTTTTGTATGGGACCGTGCGGGCGACCGCTAAACATAGTTTCGGCCCGTAAGTACTTATGTTTATAACTAAATTGCCTTATTAATTTTTCAGGTGTCCCAGTCAGTAAACGAAAATGTGATCACACAAGTTTCGGATTCACACAATTTGCATGATATGATTGTAGTAACTTCCGAAGCTCCTCAGTCAGTTATTACAAATAGTGACATTTTAACATCAACTCCAAATTTTGAATTCATTACTCAAAATCAGACTGGAATGAAACATAAAAATTCGATATCAAATGTGGTCATTTCTGAAAACAGTATACCATTGCCGGCTCCATTTTCAGAGAATACGACTACTGTTAATAATTCCATCGCTACCAATGAAGCTCTGGTTAAAATCATGCAAAAAATCGAACAAATACAACAAGAGGTTAGAACACTATCTGGCGATATGAAAACTATTACTGAAAATCAGCAAACACTATATGAAAATCAGAATCGTCTACTGTTAAAATTTGCAGAACATCAAACCCAGTTTGAAGAATTTGTAAAGCTGTCTTGTAAGCCAAAGGGATCTGCCTCGAACATTTCTGACTTCGAACCAATAGGTAACGAAAATGAGTTGCAAAATTTAGAAATACTATTAAAAGATCCGGATTTCAAGCCAAGACTGATTAGCAAAATAGAAGTTGTTTGTAGCAAAGGCAAAACTAGAGGCATCAGTAACGCCTATGCTTTAATTGATATACTTTTTCAAAGAAACTTTTTAACAAGTTGTTCCTGGGCAGGTGGATCGAGAACGGATCAGACCAAAATTGCCCTTAAAAGTTACACAAATGTTTTCAATTTTTTATTTGCTGTATGTCATGAGTCTGATCCTAAATTCAAAAAGCCAGACTGTGAGAGATTTATAAAGACCGTACTCAAAAACTCACGTCAACGCCTTAATAGCAAACAGTTAAGAACATCCACTGCGAGGCATCGCCAAAAAGTAAATGTCAACAGTAATGCCACCACTTCCGAACGTTCTAGCAAAGTTGAAGAAAGAGATACCAACTTCTTTGAAGAACCCTACATGGCAGGACCATCAATAGCGTCATTTATTGAAAATACTTCTGGTGAAGAGGAAGAAGGTTCCCTGTGTTAATTTATCTCTCTCTCTCTCTCTCTCTCTCATACTCACACACGCACACATCCTCACACACAACACACATATACACGTTAATAATTAATAGATTTCATTGTAGGTAGGTACATAATAATTATGTATAGGTAAAAAACTCAGGCAAAACCCTTATCATTATATTGTTGTGACTTGTTAGAATACGAATTAGTTTTTAGCTTGTGTTACAGATTTTAAACATGTAGGTAATCTCTATTTGAATAGGTACCTATAAATAAGGTCGTATCCTCGATGGCATCAAAAGCACCAGTCCAAACGACATGGGCACTGATAAAAGAAAAACGTTTTTCGCTATTGTTAATAAACAAAATGTTTATATACGTGTTTTTCATTATTAATTAATAATGAAAAACGTATATTATTTACGCTACATTTTTATATTTTTAGTTACTTTATAGATGTTACTTGTGAACCACAACGATGAATACAAAATGATTAGTGAAGAGTTATTTTGACAGTAGTCAGATTTCATGTTTAAGTTTTTTGTTTTGTTTTTATAATAATAACAATAATTCATTTATTTGCCTGAAACATGGTGGTACAGATCTTAAAATACAACAGGTACAGGGTACTACATAGGTACCAGGTACTACATGCTCCGCCTTTTATTTAGTATGCAAATTTTGATTTGGACTACTTTTTTATAATACAATAATTAAACTCATAAATTATAGTTTGTATTTGAAGTGAGTAGAAGTTTTCCTACATGTCAGTGATCAGTAAATATCTCGAAATGGTTTTCTATCAGACGGGGTTTTAGTTACACTACGTGATGAGTATAATATGATTATTTAGTAAAAATAATATGTGAATATTTGATTTGGTTGTGAAATTAAAAAGAAATAATATTTTATTTTGGTTTTATTTTAAAAAGTATGTAATAAAGGTATGAAAAATAATACCGAGTTGTGCTCAATTTTAACTAATTTGCATTTCACGCTTGAGGCTTTATAAATTACCTTAATTTTCTTTTTTTTGTTACTATCAGTTTTATATATAGACAAGAACGAAGACTTCAGAGGCTCTTCAAATACGTCACATAAATTGTGACTGGCCGTGTCGACGGCGCGTTCGTGTCCCACGCGCGCCTCAAAGAGATGTCAGCATAAGGGGAGGGGCCCGCAAGGGCCGAAGCCTGCCGGGGTTGCGGGCCTGTTCGAAAGAGATACCGCGGCCCCGGAACATAAAGGGCGAGGAAGGAACATGGATGAGGCTTTATAAATTACCTTAATTTTCTTTTTTTTGTTACTATCAGTTTTATATATAGACAAGAACGAAGACTTCAGAGGCTCTTCAAATACGCCACATATATTTCCAATACGATATCCGTGTATTAAAATGTTTTTGAAACCATCTTCATTTTTGGAATGTATCGAGTGCAATTCAATAACGTAGCCTTCCTCACTTAGAAACCATTTATTTGGTTCTTCTGCCGAGAGTATATAGGAGTCGAAACAAAGTCGTTTAGATGTACCTTTTCTTAGACTCTTTTTGATAAATGGATAGCTTCTTTGATCCTGATCAACCTGTAAAATTTCTAAATCAGACCTTTCCATCAATCTTCGTGCGGCTTGTTAAAGTGGCTTATTTCCTTGCCTAATCAATTTTTTTATTATCTGAAGTTTATTCTCAAATGGATAAGCGTTGAAACTTTGTAATCTTCCAAATCTCCTAACTTCGTCAACAACATGTGTCAAATTGTGGATGTTGCTTGATACATAGTCCTTTCCATATATATTTTTAAAAGTTTCAATAAAGTGCTTCAGCATTTTTTCTGCTATGGAGAGGAATTGAAAATGCTTCTCATTTGAGCAAATTGTAATTGCACAAAACAAATGCAAAAAATGAAAATACGCTTGTGTTGCTAAGGTGTCTTGGAGTACTATAATATTAAATATAAAAAAGTGCGGTACTCGGATCCTTTCCAGTGCGCTAAAACGTCGAATTTTCTAACAGATCTGTGAATTTCATCTGGCATGCGGCAATTGGACAAAAAATTGTAGACTTTTTCGATATCTCTGGAACACCACTTAGTAAGGTATCTACCTATATTGCCATCCCTCCATCCGATCAACAAACGCTTCATAATGCCGGCCATACACGCTACGGTCTACCGGAGAGGTCCACCTGTGCAAGTATGCCTGCGCAGGTAGACCGGAATGTGCGTGGGAATAGACCTGTGCAGGTTTTTGAACCTGCGCAGGCGACCGGCGCAAGATCGAAAATCGATTCTTTCGAGTGACATCGTACGGTGTACCTGTGCGTGTGTGCGTGTACTCCGGTCGCCTGCGCAGGTCGCGTCAGTTGTTTTCTAGTGTTTCTTTCAAACGGGCGTCTCATCGCTCGCATCGTATTGCCAGAAAATGGCGCCACCAGATTCAGCTAAAAAAATCCTTGAAGATTTTATTGAAATTTATAGAAGTAATCCATGTCTATGGCAAATTAAAAACAAAGATTACCATAATCGAGACAAAAAAGAAGCTGCTTATAAATTACTCATAGAAAAATTGAGAATAATTGAGCCAGATGCGAACAAAGATGTAGTTGTGAAAAAGATTAATAACCTAAGAAGCAATGTTAGAAAGGAAAAGAAGAAATATGAGCAATCTTTAAAGTCTGGGGCATCTGCTGATGATGTGTATCGTATTAAACTGTGGTACTACGATTTGTTCAATTTCATTCATGATCAATGCACTCCAAGGGAATCTTCATCCAACTTAGATAGTGATGACGAAAATAGTTGTGAGGTAAGTAAAATATTTCATAGTTTGTAGTATTTTTTTTATTAAGTAATAATAATAATAATAAAAATATTTATTTCCAGAAAAAATATTACAATGTTTGTCGTAATTATTAGCTAGTAGTTAACAATGGTTCAAAAAGTATAATAGCATCCGCTGTCGAACTAGGTTAGGACCTGTATTTCGGCATACGGCGCCACGCCCCGAAGTATCAGAGTTTAAACTAGCTTATACTATTTTAGGTAAACAAAAATCAAGATAGAAATAAAAGGTGTGTGAAAGGGCCTCTCTTTGTATATGGGTAAGGTGTACGTGTGTGTGTGTGTGAGAGGGTGTGTTCTGTTTACATATATAACTTATGAATACATCAGAATTAAAAAAAAAAAAACTATGTCTTTGTCCAACTTCTTGTATTATACAAATTATTTTATTGTATTATAGTAACTTATGAATAGATTGAATCTGTACGTTTATATTACCGTAAAACCGCCAAAAGTTCCTCAGTGTCCTTGTATTCTAAAGTCAGTAACCAAGCTTCAATAGTTTTTTTGCAATTGTAGGGTAATATAATAATAACATAATTATTTATAACTATAACTATTTAGAACTATGTACCTACTCTGCCCGTTCAGCCTTAGGTATTATTTAATTTACATGATCATTTTGCCATGGTACCCTTCCCTCCTGATTGAAATAATTCATAAAATTGTTTCGGACTATCTTCGCGTTGTTCAAAGTATTTCCTGGGTTTCTTCTTTCCAAGTTTTCCATGGTGCTATTTTGTGTATTGTATCCTTCAGATATTATAGTCCCGTTTTCAGAGTTTTCTCGATAAAAACATTTTTGAGGTGCATAAGACTTTTTTGAGTGTTCAATTAAAAAGTTATGTAATACACAAGATGCTTTCACTACTTTATCGATATTTTCGGGTTCTAAATTTATATGAGTATAAAATATCCGAAATCGTGATGCCATTATCCCGAAAGCGTTTTCAACAGTCCGTCTCGCGCGAGATAATACAGATTATCTCGCGCGAGACGGACTTTCAGGATTCTTCTTTCTTGCGATTTTAAATCTGCCTGTCGAAACGGTTTTATCATATCGGGGCGTAATGGGAACGCGTCATCTGCCACAAATACATATGGTAAATTTCGGTTACTTCCTGTTAACAATTCACTGCTTGGAATATGTAAATCACTATTTTCTAATTTTTCAAAAAATTTAGTGTTTTGTAGAACCCCTCCATCGGATATTCTGCCATTCATGCCAACGTCTATATAAATAAATTGGTATTTTGCATTAACAATTGCCATAAGAACCACACTATGTTGCCCTTTATAATTATAAAAATACGATCCACTATTAGCCGGTGGAACAATCGATATGTGCTTTCCATCTATTGCACCAAGACAATGAGGAAAGTTCCATCGTTCTTCATACATCTTTGCTATTTCTTTCCACTCTTCTTCAGATGTAGGAAACTGTAATATAAAAATAATAGGTTTTTATCATAAATACTTGCAAAAGTAGTTATTATTGATGTGAAATATCTATAGCGTATGCACACAAAAATGTATCATTTTTTTTTTCGTTTTTAGAAAGACAACACTGAAGACTCTTTAAATGCCGCTGAAGAATATTCATCCAACAGCGTATCTACCGACAACGAGGTTCGATCATCATCGTCAAATAATAATTCATCTCGCCCACCAAAACCTGGTAAAACAAAAAGAAAAGATGAAAGCTTAGCAAATGAAGTGTTGGAATCGGTACGAGATCACTTTAAGCGCCCTCGCCCAATTGTAACAGAAGATAGGTGCGATATTATTGGAAAAAACGTGGCGATGAAATTGAAAGCTTTAGATGCGAAACAATTAATAGTCGCAGAAAAACTTATTAATGATTTACTTTTTGAAGCAGAAATAGGAAACCTCACTCCCGAGCACGCCTATATTAACATGAGAGATATTTTGAAACAAAATCAACGAAGCTATGTTCCTGCTCAGCAATATCGACAACATGCATATCAGTCCTCTCCTAATTCCAATAGGGCATATACCCCTGTAAGTTTTGTTTCTTCTGAAAGTCCTAGCCCACCCTGTTTTCCATTTCCCACCAGTCAAAATTCAGAGTATCTTTCTCAATCATTTCAAACTAACCATCTACTCAACAGTTCCCAAGGCAATCCCTACTCGCCACAAATACGAACAACTACAGTTCCAGAAAATCAGCCCAATGAAACAGAGGTAGTTTTATCGATTCCAGATTCGGCAGCGACATTCATTACTAATTTCAATGTTCATAATGAATAACTTGTATGTACGTGACAGTTTTTTACTTTAATGATTAAAATCGTACATATTTTTTTCAATAAATATTATCTCTAATATAACAGTGTTTTAATGACTTACCTTCAAATAATCTCTTCTGAGTACTTTATATAAAGCCTCACATGTTTCAGGAATAATTTTTCCAAGTGCCTGAGGCGAAATAATTGCTGAAAATTTTAGATCCTCATAGCTTCTGCCAGTTGCGAGAAATCTCAATGTTACTGATAATCTTTCGTGCGCAGAAATACTATTTCTCATAACTGTGTCTTCTTTTTTTATCATAGGAGTAACCATTTCAAGTAATTTAAGGTATGTTTTCTCGTCCATTCGAAGATAGTTTTTAAAATCTTCTGGTTCAAATTTCAATTCACTTAATAAATTAACATGACTATATGTTTTTCTTTTCAATAACCAATGCTTACACCACTTTTTTCGCTTCTTTTTCGTATTATTCATCTTCAAAATTAAAGCAAGACCTAGCAATGCCAGCGTGTCATCGTCCAAATTCGATGCCATCGCAAAAAGAACTGAAGACCGCTCCGATACACCGGAACGTCCCCATACACGCTACCATCGTTCGGTTGACCTGCGCAGGCATACCTGCACAGATTACCTCTCCGGTAGACCGTAGTGTGTATGGCCTACTTAACGCCAAGATCAATCAAGTGGAGTGAATCACACACAGGAATGTCTTCAACCATATCAATATTAAGTTTTAGAAGCGGAGAATCCAATTTATGCTGTTCTTCGTCTTTTTTTGACCGAAAATCACTGTCGTTTCTTTTAGGACAGTCAAATTCTCGGAATGTGACAGTTCGAGACACCGGTGAATATTCACCTAACACAGTACATTTTAGACAGCCATGCTTGGCATTGAAATTTACTACTCCTTTAATAAATGCTCTGGCTGGGGAGTCGCAAATGAAAGCTCTGATTTTTACGGGAACTAAAGTAGACGATCCTTTTGATTTAAGGGTTACACCACTGTTGATAATTTCGTTTAATTCTGTTACCAAAGGATTCAAGAAAGCTTGCAAATCAGATGGTTTACTATCTCCCGCATATATACCTGGAAGTAAATTAATTTTTTAGAAATATAATGGCACCAACAAATATGCGAACATTTGAGTCAAGTTCATATTTTTGTGGCGAAAAGACTTACGACTAACACGTACCTACCACCAATGGATAGCATGGAATTTCCGAAATACTACATAGGATTGGCCAAAGTTGTTGTCTAGAGCTATTATAAAGAGGTAAGCCGTCAATATTAATATTTAGTGAAAGGTTATTGGGAACAGAAATAAGTTCGTGTTCACAAAGTTTTTCCAACTGTTTTCTTAAGCTGTTATGCCAATAAAGCCCTGCCCCTATTGTGTCTATCTGTATATTTTGTCCACTTGCTTGGAACAAAGTTCGGGCATCTTTGGGTAGTATGTGCTTGATTCTTTTATTAATAATCTCAGAAAGTTCATTGAACGCCGAGTGTGGTATATTATTCTGTACAGCCCACATTTTTATTTCTTCACGAAATCGTGTATTTTTTTCATAATCCGTTCCATCTGTTTCACATTCACTTTCATCGCTATCGACAGAACTAGAATTAAGATTGGAATCTGCCAGTTCAAAATCTTCAGAGCTGCTATCTTCTTGTTTTTCTACGGAACCATCGACCGATTTACTAGCTCCATCGTTTTTTATCGTAGTTGTAAGTAGTTTTATTTGTGATTTTGTGTATTTTTGTTTTATTTTATTTCTATATGCTCCGCTTCTTTTAAATTTTTTCCATTTTTCAAACTCCATAGTTAACTGTTAGTGTTACAAACACTTAGCGTTGTTTACATGAATATAATGGCCGAAATTCTTAATAACAAGTCTTCCATAAGACCAAATAGTTTGATAGAGCTCTACTATTATCCGCTTTCTCTTTAATTTGACTCAGAGCAGACAATTTACACTTAGAACGAGTTGGTTTCATAGTAGTTTTATGCAAAAGTTGATTAAGATCATAAGTGTTATAAACCACTCAATGCAGACTCTACTAAGAAAGAATGTACTTTTAAGATGCTTTTTTAAGTGTAAATAATATTCAAGAGCAATTGCTCTGTAAAAATGCGCTTGTAAGACAACTGTACTGATAGATGTGTTACAACGATTCTTTATATACATCTATAAGAGCACGTACTAAGTGTTAGTACTCTTTAAGTACAAAACGTCTTGAATCATGCTTTTATAAGATGTTCTGTCATAGTCAAGACACATGTAAGTCAGTTGTAACACCTTAGTTCTTAAATCAGCACATCTACAAGAGAAAATTGCTAGTTGGGTATTAAAAAAGAATCGTCCGCCCGCGTTCGATTTTCCTCGCGCGGCTTTTGTTTTCTGTTTTAATTGTTTTTTTGATATTGCAGAGCCGTGCGAGAGTCCGTGGTTAAGTCCTGTTCTAGTCACGCCTAAACAAAACTAAACAAAAATTAAAAAAACAACAGCCGCGCGAGGAAAATCGTACGCGGGCACTGACATATATAATTACCACTGGACTGGCTGTTCCGTAAGTTTGACAGCTATTTTTTGTGCCTATTTGAAGCGCCACTAGCGTGTGTCCACAGAACTAATTTTGACGTATATTGCAAATGGCTGCGAGAAAAGCGTTTGTTTACTGTTGAGAAATTTTGAATTTTAAATAATTTAGTTCGAATTTCATGTTGTTTTTGTTATAAGCATTATATAAAAGTTATCAAGAATGAGGTCATGTGTATATTGTAAGCGACGCTACAAAAAAGACAGTGAAATATCATTCCACAGGTTCGTTTGTAATACTTTATTTTGTCATATTATCTTACTTATTTCATCATGTCTTCATTGAGCTTAACACATATATATTTATGCATGTCTTACTCTAATTATCGATATGTGTTCGCTGATGTCGACATCACTTGTTTTAGTACCACATACACTCGCTACGTCCGACAGCGCCAAAATGGCGATTTTCAAACGGGCACAAAAGCACTTTGACAGCCGCCAGTCCAGTGGTAATTATAGAAGTCAGTGTACGCGGGCGACCGATTCTTTTTTAAAAGGTTTTTATTGGCAGCAAGTACTGCGACATGGAGCACAGAGGTTTTCCATGCTACAGTTTTTTACCTCATATTTTGTTTTGTTCCATGCAATGATCTTTTTTCCCGGTCGATTTGTTTACTAAAATATTGATTAGATTGAAATGTTTTCAACAAGGATTTTTTTTTTAACACGTTGGTATTATGAGCGCACCAAGAAAAAAGCTATCGGGAGCGGAATATAGCTAAAAGGCTAAATATAAGGAGTTGCAGGGAAAACAATGTGCAGATAATATGAAAAATTGGCTTCGCAGAGGGGATGACCCGTCAGTATCTGCTGCAACTTCCGAAGTTGATATTGAGTAAGAGGATGTTTCTGGCACTTTGCCTGATCAAACGGATCAAGATTTTTCACAGTCTGATTTCACAGAGCAAACTTCATCATCGTTATCGATGTGCGAAAAGCAACCTGAGCAACTTGAAAAAACAAAGCCAGAATACGAAGGATCTAAATCCCAGCACTCGGATTCGGATGAACTGCCAAAAACCGGATTTGATTTGACGGATCCAGGCAATTGGCCAGGGGTGGAAAAAATAACTGACCAACAGCGGTCTTTTTTTAGCAATCAGGCTGTATTATTAGCAGAAAATCACCCCGAAAACATTGAATTTAGATCTACTGAACTTACTGTCAGACATTTAACATCTTCTATGTGGTACAGTACGTAGGCAACGTCCTGTACCACATAGAAGATGTGATTGCGAAAGGGTTAAAAGATCTTGGCTTATATTTTCTAAGACAAAAAATGCAACATTTGTGCGTGCTGCAAGATTTACCAAAAACCGTCTTCTACCATCTCATCTGCATTGTGTTCTACAGGGTTTATTAATTGGAAAAAAGTTTCAGAGAGATTTACTGAACACGAGGCAAGTCAAAACTTAAATGCACAAAGAGTGTATGATCAAGTGATCAAAAACACGGGTACAACAAATGAAATCATTTGTGTTTTGTTGCAAGACATTGAGAGAGTAATTCACTCAGAAAAAGAAAAATGGAGACAGATCCTGCGTATTGTTATGGATGCTGTATTGTATCTATCTACAAACTGCCTTTCTTTTCGCGGGTCCCACGAAACACCTAGCGATCTCATCACGCAATATCCTCAGCCTAGTCAAGGTAACTTCTTGAACTTAATTTCCCTGCTTGCTAAACATAATTCGACTCGTTAAGTTTCAATTAGAACACTTACAAAAAGGGACAAGTATCATATTTATCAAAGACAATACAGAATGAAATAATTGACATAATGGCAAAAACAGTTAGAAATAGCATTTTAAATGACATCAAAGAAGCCAAATACTATACGATAATGTTTGACTGCACTCCAGATGTATCCCATACAGAACAAATGAGCCAGGTAATTCGATATGTAAAAAGAACTGGTGATGTGTGTGAAATAAAAGAAAGTTTCATTGATTTCATAGAAGTTGCTGGAAAGACAGGAGAGGACATTTGTCAACAGATTTTAGAAAAATTGGCAGTTGATGATTTAGATATTGGACTATGTCGTGGCCAATCTTATGATAATGGGTCCAATATGGCCAGCATTCATAAAGGAGTACAAGCCAGGATTGCAGAAAGGAATGGCCGAGTTCGTACCGTGTTTAGCTCACTCCTTAAATCTTGTAGGTGTTCATTCTGCCTCATCATGCCAGGAAGCTATTAACCTATTTGGATTGATTCAAAAAGTATATTGCTTTTTTGTTGGCTCCAGTACTAGGTGGGACAATATGAAAAAATATGTTAAAACAAATTTAAAAGGAAGTAGTCAGACGAGATGGTCGGCGAAACATGTTGCTGTGAATGCCCTATTAAATAATTTGCCAGAAATAGCGGAAGCCTTAGAAGAAGTTAAGCAAACTTTCTCGTGCTCCAGAAGCTAAGTACGAGGCAGGTCATCTCTTAACTGCTATAAAGGATTTTAAATTTATTCTTAATTTAACTATTTGGGCGAATATTCTCCGCGAAATCAATCGAGTGAATATAGAAATTCAGAAAGAAGATATTATCCTTGCCCGTTCCGTCGCATTAATGGATGGTCTGCTCAAAACTTTGCAGAACATGAGACAAAATCCAATGGAATATTGGATAAAAGAGGCTGGAGAAGTTGCTGAAAAAAGTGGTGTTGACCCTATTTTGCATAACAAACGAATTCCGAAACGTAAAAAACATTTCGAGGAGATGTGTGAAGACGAATTACAAACACTCCAACCTGTTCAACTATTGTCTAAAGAAATAATGATGGTATTTGATCGAATCATATCAGAAATTAAAAAGAGGTTTGATTGTGCTACCATGCTAAATTTGAATTTTGCTTTTCTTTATGGTACTAATATTTTAAAAAATGCCAATTGAAGAACTGCAAAAGTATGGAGCAGATCTGGCTCGAAAATACGAGCGAGATTTCAGCGCCGTTGAATTCTGCCAAGAACTTTACGTTTTTAAAGAGCAAGCTCCGCTTTTATTTGGTGATATAGAAAAAGCTAACGGTTTCTATCTCTTGCAACAGATCTATGCGCATGATTTGCAGGATGCTTTTCCTAATATTTGTATTGCCCTGCGAATTTACTCTACGCTTCCTACTACATCCGCAAGCTGTGAGAGAAGTTTTAGCAAACTAAAACTAATTAAAAATTATTTGCGATCTTTATGAGCCAGGAACGCCTATCGAGTCTTGCAATCTTAGCGATAGAAAATCGAATTGCAAACGAATTAAATTATGACAAGGTCATAGATGTATTTGCTGAACAAAAAGCTCGAAGAGTAAAATTGTAATTTCAAGTCACAAATGCGATACTTAATATATTTGATTTTTATTTTTATTATACATATTTTTATTTTAAATCCTATCCTGTGCTGTGAACAAAATATATATCCTACACGTTTATGTCTATATATCTGTAAATAAATAGGCTTAACACACACGGAAAAAAGAAAACAGGAACTTTTATAGTTTGAAATAGCAACGTGGCGCTTCGAACACAAAAGTGGAAAAATTACATATTCCAATAGTAAATTTTACATTTCTGTAAAACTTACAGTTTTAAAATGTAAGATTTAGAGTTGAAACTGTCAGATTAACCGAATATGTCATCTTTACTATTTAAAAATGTAATTTTTCCACTTTTGCGTTTGAAGCGCCACGTTACTATTTCAAACTATAAAAGTTAATGTTTTCATTTTTCCGTGTGTGTTAAGCCTATTTATTCCATACAGCTCCTCATCAAGATATAAAAGACACCTTTGAAGAAACCGGAAATGTTGTAATTGGGAAATTATCAATGCCAGATTTGGGCCAGATAAAAGCCTACTACAACATTCTTTGTAAATCTCCAATCAGGACCTTGTTACAAATCTGCCAAGCAAATAAGATATATTTATCACCAAGCTGTAATCGTGGAAAATCCAAAAAAAAGAACACCATTGTCCAATGTCAAAGGACAAAAAATTATTGCATGAGGCCCGTTGTCATAGGGCACGCCACGATAGTGGCGGTAAGTCCCCTCTTTGAGGAGTGGCTAGAGAGGCGCCACGGCGTCCTCACCTTCCGCCTGACGCAGGTCCTCACCGGACACGGATGTTTCGGGAGGTACCTGCACCGAATCGGGCGGGAGGAATCGCCCGGGTGTCTCCACTGCGAGGATCGACCGGAGCCCAAGTAACACAGTCTAGGAGGTTTAAAACAAATCTGTCTACTGACAGTCTATTCATGGTTAATCTTTAGATAGGGGCTTTCTAAAGATGGTTTCAATAAAGAAAATGTATTCTTATAGAGTTTTTTTTCTCAAGCTCCATTATGTTTAGAGCACTTGTTCTATAGCACACCTATTTCAAGTATGTCTATAGGTATATTGAATGTTTTAGGATAAAATGCTCTACAAATAGTTAATAAAGCCTAAAAGTACCTAACTTGAAGTAATTTTATAGAAAAAATGGTATATTTTAAGATAAAATATTCTATTATTTCTATTATTTAGCTATTGGTACTCTTATCTTTGTATTTAAAGACACTTAAGTCTTGATAAAATACTTTAATAGATATTTTTTAGTTTGTCTAAAAAAGTGATAGTGAAAACGTGTATTAAGTGGTTTTATTCCTAAAAATGGCTTAGTTAAGTGCATTTGTATTAAATATTTTAATTGGATGATTTTATGCAATGGAGACAGTGAAAAAAATTAAAAGGTCTGGTGGCTTTCGTCGAAAAATCGGCAAATATTTAAAAAGAAAAAAAAAGAGATTCAAGATAATTTAGATTCCGAATCGGAATTTTCTCGTAACTTCCTCCAAAACGCAAAAAATGGTTCGGAGACAGAAGATACAACTGAATTTGAAGTGTCTCCTAGAACATCATAAAATTACGTAAGTGAGCAGTCTGACTCGGATGAAAACAATCCAAATGACGACGACGAAATTCGATCCACTTGCCTCAAAAGTGATCTGCGCGCCAGTGGTCAGCAACTCATGCTATAACTCACATAGCCTTGAAGTACTTATTTCAATTATTAAATAATTTTCAACCTGATACTCTACCAAAGGATCCGAGAACATTGCTCCAGACTCCAAGAACGATTGAAATGAAAAAATCGGTAATGGCGAATACTGGCATTACGGGCTGCAGAAGATATTTTCAAAATTTGACAGAGAACAAAATAGTGACAATCGATGTTAACATTGATGGACTACCTACATTTTCAAAATTTGACAGAGAATAAAATAGTGACAATCGATGTTAACATTGATGGACTACCTACGTATAAAAGCTCGAAAGTTGAATTCTGGCCCATTCTAATCTATACATACCTGTATGTATAGATTAGAATGGGCCAGAATTCAACTTTCGTAACACAATGTGTAAAATAGCAGGTCTGCTATTTTATACATTGTCTATAGATAAAACAGAAATAAATTTTACTTATCCTCTTGAATTGATTAATTAAATTGCTCTGCTATTGCATAAAATGGTCTGCCGTTCACAACACATCAAATTACCTATTCACTGATGAACGTCTAGAAATACTGTCAGAAGATAAAAAGGAATACATAGATGACAGTTACTAGGTAATCTTAAACTATTCATAAATCTGTTTATTCTTTCACTAGATAGTTTAGTATGTAGCAAGTGAAATTATTCTTGTCATAGAGCTAGAGCCATACTACAGAAAATTCTCTAGAGTGTTTGTTCTATTAAATTCGTTTTTCTAGTAAATTTTATCTTGACGCCATTTTTATGACCTACGTTTGCTTCAAATGATTTTCGATACATATTGTAATGCTTATTTTTATGTTTTTATTATTAAATTATCTCTAATTAAACATTTAATATGTTTTAAATAACTATATTTCTTATTAAATTAATATTTTAAGCATTAAAAAGCAATTTAAAAAAAATACTTATAAAAAATAATATTCACATGTGGTAAAAAATATATTAAATCTTGCATTTACAGCGGGCGCTCTTATTTTAAGAGAGTTTTACATAATATTCTACGATAGAATGTCAATCGCATATAGATTTGCTGGTTTACCCATTATCAACTAGCTAAAACACAAGTAAAATAAGTATAATAAGTAAAATAATGTTACGCCATGATGCAATTCATATTATAAGTTTAAATAACTCTTGTAAGTTCTGCGCCATTATGTGTCGTTGTCTATTACAAATCAAATGAAACTTAAAGTTGATAGTCTTGAGTTAATTTTGGTTAAAAACTTGACGAGTAAAGACTTCTTCAAAGGTCTCAACTTTATCTATAAACTATCTACTAGTAAAAATTGTGGTCTATAAACAGTTTAGTGAGGCACTAGAAAAATCTCTACAGACAATTTGAGAATTTACAACTCTTATCTCTATCTATTCATGTTTTCTTAACTCATTCTTATGAGAACGGATAAGGTTGTGCCCACCTTTACTAAACTGTGTCTATAAGCGTTCTTGATTACTACTAGGGAGATATTTTACTCTTATGGTAGACAATTAAATTAAATTCTATTAGATATCTAATAGTCCGTTTATAGATGCGATTGTGTTATTTGGGGAGGACACGGTGGAGCACACGGTGGAAGTCTGCCCTGCGTGGGCGGAGCTCCGCCGTGTCCTCGTGGCGGCGATCGGCGGCGGCGACCTCTCGCGTCCGGCCCTGGTTCAATCCATGGTCCGGAGCGAGACGGAATGGGAAGCCGTCGCCTCCTTCTGCGAAGCAGTCATGCTAGCGAAGGAGGTGGCGGAACGAGAGAGGGAGAGATCCTCTCTTCCCGGCCGCCGCGGGAGACGCAACGGGCGTCGGGGGCCACGTGGTGGCTACCGGCCACCGTAGATGCGGGCCTGTGGACGGTTGGCTATGGGCTAGCTAGCCGTCCGGCCGTCTAACGACGACGACAGGCCGTGTCGACGGCGCGTTCGTGTTCCACGCGCGTCTCAAAGAGATGTCAGCAAAAAGAGAGGGGCCCGCAAGGGCCGAAGCCTGCCGGGGTTGCGGGCCTGTTCGAAAGAGATACCGCGGCCCCGGAACGTAAAAGGCGAGGAAGGAACATGGATGGTTTTTAGTCAGTAAGAGTCTGACACTCCCTCCCGCTCCGCCCAGAGTGGCGGGGGTCATTTGATGATTTCCCATCCTTAAAAAAAAAAAAAAAGGCCCGTTGTCATAAAATGTAATTATATAAATATCGTCGTTTAAGTTCTATCACCACGTAACTCATTTTTTGGCGGGTTTGACATTTTGATGTCATTCGCTAGAGAATCGAAAGACGCGTCATTTCGCCCAATCAAAATCAAGATACGACCAATAAGAACCTTTCAAATTACTATTAGAAAAGTAACACCACGGAAGCCACCAATCAGACTTGTCTGACAGTACGTTAGTCAGTTTAGTTCCATACGTTGAGCGGTCCTGTCAGTTGCGGTTGGGAATTATTTCAAAAAGGTAAGTAAATAAACACTCGTTTCGTAGAACATTTTTATCATGCAGTGAATTTAACATTTTTAATCTTGAAATCAAATGTTTTTATGACCGAAATGAGTGTTATTTAATCACATTTTGGTGTCAATACTGTGTTCATGACTTACGTGTTGTTGAGGGTCTCATGTATAGAGTTACGTGGAGTTGTTTATTATTCAATTTACGTGCTAATTAGGTTAAATTTTGGTTTTAATTAATTAAACAAAAAAAAGTAATTTTATTTCGTAATAATTTTACCTAATTTCTTTTTTTTATTCTAGAAAAAAACAAAATGAGCAGCAGCAGTGACGATGAGATGATATTGGACATCTGTTAAGATTTAAAAATTAAAGTACCCCCAAAACAAATTAAACCAACACCTACTAAGAAAACATATCAACTCAATAATTTGGAAAACGTCGATTTGAAAAATGTGCCTTTTATATTTGTGCTACTAATACCAGCTTAACCGCAGAATCCAACGCAAAATATAGAATCTTGTGATTTTACAAATAATGTTGCTGAAGAAGTGATCATTGAACAGGTAGATGAAGAACATTCATCTGGGGTAATCGAAGAACAAATTGTAGTAGCGTCAATAGAAAACCAAATATAAATAGCAACTGAACCATTAATCGAAGACGTACTGGATGAGCAGTCAATAATCTCACAACGAGAAGTAATAGTCGCAGAAGCAACTGACGAAAAAGAATTGGAAGTTATATATCAAATCAAAGTTAGAGAACAATATGAAGAAGTACCTGAAACAGAAACTGAGTGCATACTAGACGAACAAACAGGACATTTTTCACAATCAGAAGGGATAACAAAAGAAGTAACAAACGAAAAAGAACCAGAAGTTATGCAAAATGAAGAAGCAGTTAAAATCTTAACTGTTAATGCTGCTGCACATGATGGTGATACATTAGTGTTAGACGAATATCATGGAGATCTTAATTCTAAACGAAAAAGAAAGATTAAAAGTTTAATTAAGCCAATACTTCATAAGGAGTGGACCAAAAATAAATCCAAAATTCTAAGAATGGAAGGTAAACAGTATTTGGGATATCGGCGGGATAGTAAAGGAGATTCATTTAAAGTTTTGATTGATATTATGCGGCCTGCACGTGAAATCGGGCCTCGTTGCGTTTCGAAGTTTTGCATTAAGTCTAAAATGCGTGGGTGTAACAATATAACTGAATAAGAAAGACAAAACATATTTTTGTTTTTTTGGAAGAACATGGACTGGTCTCAACGGCGACAATATGTGGTAACTAATGTTGAATCGGGAAATAAAAAACAAATTAAGAATACTGATGATTCAAGGCGACAAGTGAGTAAACAATATTTTCTAACCACTGAATCTCGAGGTCGTGTACAAGTTTGCTTGAAAACTTTTTTGAGTACACTGGGTATTACGGAGAATTCTGTACGTTATTGGACTAATAATTCTGAAAATGGTATGACAAAACCTCCAAAAGTTCGACAACCAGCGAAACAAGTTAGGGATGGTGAGAATGCAGAGTATCTTAAAACATTTTTTGATAGTTTGCCTAAAATTCCATCTCACTCACTATTGCCGAGCATCCACAATTCCAAATTGTAATTTCGTCCAATGAAGCGAGCCTGGAGGCAATTATTATTAAAATGGAAAAAGACAGATGGTCGACAATTACCCACAATTCCAAAAGGTTGCTTTCCAAAACTATTAAAATTATTAATTGATGAACTGCAACTAAATGCTTCAAAGAATATCATTGCTGGATTTAAGAAAACAGGAATTAGCCCTTTAAATGAAACTGAAATTTTAGCCAGACTTCCCGGCGAGGACTTAGGTGAAGATCATGCTGTAGAAGATTCTATTCTAACACTCCTCAAAGAAATGAGATATGGTTCAATGAACATTGTAGAACCAAAAAGAAAGAGAAAACTCAATGTACTCCCAGGTAAAAGTGTCGCTCCAGAATAAATTGAAGACTATGCAGAAACTGATGTTGATAACAGTATGGCAAATCCTAAACAAACAAAATACGATACTAGCATCAGTGGTCCATCAGGTTGAAACAATAAAAATAAAGGAAAAGCTAAAAAACTATAATTACAAACATGAAACTATCACCAATTGAAGAAAAAGAAAATAGAACCTTACAAAGGAAAAGGCAAAGGGATTGGAAAAAAAACGAAAACATACAACAACAAACAAGTTTTAGAAGAGGATGATGATGACCTGTGAAAACTTTGTAAATTGTTAAGTTGGAACGATTTAGAATGTTATTGTTTTTTTTGAATTTTTATTATTTTTACATTTAGTGAGCTAATGTAGACTGAAGTTATCTACCTGTAACAACTTTGTTATGATAATTATTGTTAAGTTCAGAAGATTTAGAATTTAGTTTTAATTTTTTAAAGAATTTTGATTATTTTTACGGAGTAGTACTGATTCTACAAAGCCATAATGAAGGCTGAAATCGATTACCTGTGATATATTTTATGGTAATTCTTAAGTTCAGAAGATTTAGAATTTGGTTTTTTTTTTTAAAGAGTGTTTATTACTTTTATGTTATAATACTGATTCTTCAAAGTCATAACGTTGATTATTTGTAATACCTTTGATATAATAATTGTTAAGTTCAAAAGATTTATAGTTGTTTATTTATAAGCGACTTTATGTATAAGCGACTTTTAATCCAGAAAAATGTTTTTAAATTTGTTATTTTATTTAATTAAAATAAAATACGAATAAGAAGTATACATCGTTTAACTTATTGAAAAGAGATAACATTCCGTAAAAATAAAGTTGTTTAAAATACAAACATACCTAATTATTTATGTTAACAAAAACACATAAATAGTTTAAATCACAAATTTTGAATTTCATTTACCATTTACATACCAAAACAATTTTTAAATACACAACCTTTCATTTTGCATGTTGGTTAAGTAATTTTTGGCAGCCCTAACAGTTTTTCCATTCACTATATGGGTCAATAGAAATGCATAAAGGGGTCTTTATGCATTTCTATTGACCCCAGTCATCAGGTGAATAGAAATGATACATATTTAATTAAAAATCTGAAAAACATTTGCTTATAGTTAAACAAATATTGTTTCTTTGTGGTACCGGACATGATATTAAAATAACCTGTGGTTAAAAAAAAAGTAATAGACAACAAATTCTTAGGACAACGTTGAAATACATTGCTATTCACCCCGTTTTACGGTACTCAAAGTACAAAATATAACTTAAGTCATGTTTATATCAAATTAGTCGGCTTTTCGTCTCTCTTGAAAAGTTCCTAAAAATGAGTTGCGTGGTGATAGAACTTAAACAACGATATATTAATCTACCTTCCTAAAACCTAAAAGTGTTAGCAGAAATATTTTATCACATCACAATTTCTTAGTGGTGAATATGTGTACCCAATTTTACTAGTGGTGCATTTTGCTGGATAACAAACGAGGCTTTGACGACCGATAAATGACGGTATAACCATTTTGGAACAAATGTTTGCTGCTAAATAGCGCAGATTAGCAACATGCAGCAGTGTCACTAACATAATCTTTCATTGTCATCTTTATAATACAAGGTAACTAAAAGTTTTCCAACCAAACCAATTTGTCTTAAAATTTATATCTCTATAGGTAGCAGAACTATTCGGATCTTTTTTTGCACTGAACAATCATGAAAGTCAACTTAGCCTTTTAGTTGAATAGTGAAACACGAAATAAAAACCAGGATCAAGTTGGATGAACACCATCTTGGCAGAACCACTAAGCAGCCGATTAGGACACTAACGACGAGCATTTTGAAACTGTTATCCCTACCAAAGGTTTCCTTTTTTTTAACTTTCTTTTACTTGGTTTTCTGATCAACAGACATAAAACCACAATCTCAGAACTTTTAAACAACCAACTATGACTTAACACAAACAAATTTGTGTAATTTTTTAACCTTGCTTTTGACATTTTAAGACCACAACTGATGCTCAACATGATGTATTTATTTAAGTGTTCCTCCTGTACTTTTTCCCAACGGTTTAGGCAAATTTGTTACTCCAGGACTTCTCTAAATGTTTGAAAATATGTAAGAGAAACAAATAATAGCTCCTCTAGTCAACACACCTGACACTATTGATGTCTTACACTTTACTTAATCAATGGCATTGACAAAACCAAATTCAATGCGCAGTGCGCGCCTTATAATCAAAGATATTTTTTTACTTTTTATAGTAATAGTGTACCCGAAACTACCGCATCGCAGGCGAGACCGAAGGCAAGCACACGCTCGCAGCTTGTCCATGTGTAGATGTCGGTTGTTTTCAGTAGTAGCGCCGAGGCGTTGTAACGTGTTGGCGCTTGCTTCATGCCACCTCGGCGGTCCGACACCGCCAAGTGAGACCTCCGGTTACCCGGAGGAGGCCCAGCGGGTGAAGACCAGCGACGGAGGTGACTCAGACGACTCTTGGTACGGAGAAGAGCCGAGCGATCCTGTCCTCAAACGTTCAACTTCAACTCTGAGTTAACGGCTTTTGGTCCTCAAACGTTATCGATGCGAGGCGATCGATCAGATCGATGAGAGATCAATGACATGTGACAGGCAGTGTTGCCATGGCCCTAGACAAACGTAGTGATTATATACTCTATGGCCCTAGAGTCGGAAGTTACGTTTCGTTTTCTGTAATATTACAGTTATCTGCAAAAGTTACATTTTTGTTTTTAAATTAAACCTGTTTTGAGGTCGGAGGTAGGAAGCAAATAGGTGTCAGCAAAGTGCTGGAATATAGATGAATCTATGGTGTCTAATGGTGCATTAAGCCTTATGATAATATAGACTCTTTGTAGTTTCATTAGTTCGCAGCGCCATCTTATTGTTGTTACTATTCTAGTGTAACACCTAACCTATTCTATTACTTCACTCACGCAATTTCCTCACAGTGATTTTTCAGCAAAAATGAGTCTTGTGGAAACGAAACGTTACTTACTTAGGACTTAAAGGCCCTGGATTGGAAACACTGGACAGGATCAATGCGCGTCCGGACTTTTTGGCGGGAAGTCAAACGAGGCGGTAATTTTGATTTGCACAAATTTTCAAATATTAAAATTTTGCTTTCAAAAGTGCAGAATTCCTGAAATTATTTAACTGAGCGAACCCAGTTTAAACGATGAATCCTCATAATCCGGGTGAGGACCCGGGGGGATCGAAAAAAAAGAAAATACCAAGATGCTAATATAGACGAGGTTGCAGATCCAGATAAGTACAAAATATTCACAAAAACCAATTACAAGAGACTATTTTTTGAAAACGGAAATTCAGAATTTACTTTCTATGTAGAATCTACTGAACAGGAGAAGCTAGGGATTATGAACCCTATAACCCTTACAAACTTGATAGCAGATAATGTAAGGGGAGTTTTAGGTGTGCACAGAATAAATGCATACAAAATGGGCGTTACATTTAGAAAAGTAGCCGAAGCCAACAATTTTATTAAAATGGAAGACCTTCTAAGGAAAAATAAGATGAAAGCTTTTATCCAAGCATACCTAACTGAAAAAATTGGAGTCCTGAGATTTGTACCGAAGGACCTATCGAATGAAGATATATATAATAATATAGTTTGCGATGCGGGAGTAATATCCATTAAAAGATTCATGAGAAAAGTTGAAGGAAAATTAGTTCCTCTCAACACTGTTGCACTAACTTTTGCATCTACATCTCTCCCACAATATGCCTACATCAGACTATTCCGATATGAAGTCAAAGCTTATATACCTCCACTATTGCAATGTTATAAATGCCTGAAATTTAATCATTCTGCCAAGGTTTGTAGAGGTGAACAAAACTGTTCTTCTTGTGCTGGCGGACACTCGTATAAGGAATGTGATGTTGAAGAGATTGTGTGCATCAACTGCTACGGTAACCACCTTGCCATTTCAAGAGATTGTCCTATCAAAAAACAAAAACTGGAAGAAAAGAAGGCCAAATTTCGTCAACTATCTTATGCCACTGCTGTGAGTTTACCCCCTTCCTTTACACATAAATCTTTTCCTTCTCTACCTGTGCCTAAACAAATAGATCGCTAATAATGACATAATCATTAATGCAATTGTAAAGTCTCTTATCTCATGAGGCAATAAGACTGATGATATAAAGCAGATTATAAAGCAGAAGAGTTTGTTTGTTTGGTTGAGCGCGCTAATCTCAGGAAGTACTGGTTCGAATTGAAAAATTATTTTTGTGTTGGATAGTCCATTTATCGTGGAAGGCTTTAGGCTATATAACATCACGCTTCAATCATAAGGAGCGGAGCAGGAATGAATAATGTTGCAAAAACGGGGATTTTTGTGTTTTTCTCTCTTATGTGACGCAGACGAAGTTGCGCGGGTCAGCTAGTAAGAAAATAAAAGAAATGTTTTTATCAAATTTAATGGACAATTACTTAAATATTTTACAGTTTAACATACAAAGTTTATTGAGTAAAAAGAGCCTTTTACAGAATTTGTTAATTGCAAAAAATATTGATATTTGTTTACTCACACTATCTCACACTTTCCTTCATACAATTTCATTTACAAAAATTCCTACAATACTAATAATGGAGTTGCTATTTTGGTGAACCAGAATTTGAAATACAAATTAATTAATTTTCTCTGATTCAATACAAAACATTTGGATCAGTATAGAAACACAATTTGGTAGAATAGCTATACTTTGTGTATACAGTCCACCCAGTACTAGATTTGACTTAACCATGTTGAAAGGTTTAATCAATAGCATACCCAAACCATGTATAATCATGGGCGATTTTAATGCTCATAACATAGCCTTTGGCTGCCATAGTGATAACACTAGAGGGAGATGTTTGTATAATATAATTGTTGAATTCGATTTGTGCATTTTGAATGATGGATCACCAACAACGGTTCCTTATCCTAATAACGCCGACATTTGACGAGGGCGGAGATGTTACGAGCTGTGCGAATGCTGGAAGCTGGATCTGTTCAGCGTAATGTTGCTGAGGCCATAGGGACCCATCAAAATGTAATTTCAAGATTGTGGACACGCTATCGTGCCACAGGTGAAGTAGCGGAGAGGCACCGGGGGCCAAATCGCATCACTACCCCCAGACAAGACCGATTTTTGCAAATTACTGCGCGAGCTCAACCAAATGCAACGGCGACTCAATTGGTCCAAAGGCTGCGAGTGGAACACCAAGTGCTTGTGAGTGACCAAACTGTAAGAAGGCGACTGCATGAAAGCAATCTAGGCTCTCGTAGACCACTCCGGGTCCCACCTTTACGGAGAGGCAATCGTGGACGACGATTACAATGGGTTCGGAACCACGTGGACTAGGGCCGTGACCAATAGTCCAATGTGCTGTTCACGGATGAATCCAGATTCGGCTTCCATCCAGATTCACGAAGGACGCGTGTTAGGCGAGTTCCTGGACGATGGAGCCGTCTCCAGAACCCTCAGGAAGTTCACCCATACCAAGGAGGAACAATTATGGTTTGGCAGGAATTCGTCTTGGAGGACGGACGGATCTCGTTTGGGTGCGGGGCAATACTCGTATGACGGCAGAACGATACATCCAACAGGTGCTGGGGCCCGTAATCTTGCCCCACAGAGCACAAATGGGGCAAGATTTCCTGCTCATGCACGACAATGCCCGGGCACACACGGCGAGAACGGTAGCAGCTTGGTTACATACACATAATGTTAGGGCCTTAGACTGGCCTGCTCATTCGCCAGATCTAATTCCCATTGAGCATGCGTGGGATATGATGCAAAGAAGAGCTCTGAAGGAAGTTCCTGAAAATCTGGCTACAGAAGATCAACTTTTTGCGATGTATTCCCGTTATCCCGGTAGTCCATGTCCCCGTTAAAGGGGACAAAGGGAATTTAATAAAATAAATAAAATTAATTCCCGTTGTCCCCGTACGCTGTCCCCGTTAATTTATTGTAATATATACTTTTGAAATTATACCCGCTGTCCCCGATGAGTTATAATACCTATTGCTGCGTTACCTCTGCTGTTCAAACCTCACTTATTAGGAATAAAAAAAATCCAAATAATTACTTCTTTATGTTTTTTTTCAACATATGTGTGTTTTTGCACTGTAAATAGCATGCTAACAAACATACATCATGCATGCGGGACCGACGGTCTCATATGCGGCTGCTGCGGCTGTCGCAACCGGACCGCGGCCGTCCAACCAGCCCTCCAACAGGGCACATGCACGCACCTTGTTCTGAGCATGCCGAATCGTTGCCGATGTGTTATGGACATCATGGGCGCTTTCTGAGACTACTAACTTCAAGTTTAGAAACACAAATTTAATGATTTTTCTATATTTTTCAGTTTTTACTCACAAATTAAAAGTTAATTCATAAAAGGTTTCCGTCTATGCTTCATTTTTTTTCCATAAAATCCTGAAATTTTAATCTGAGTACCTTAACCATTTTTAAAAAATGGTAGAATATTAAATAACGCAGCTTTTAAATATATAAATGTCATATAAATAATTAACACATTGATAGTAATTCGTTTTTTTTTAAATATCCTTAGACCGTGTTGATGTGTGTATACCAGTAGTACCTATATACTCCTGTCAAAAAGTCAAAACCCCGATATGGCTACAGCAGCGCCAAAACGGAACATTTGGAAACTTTCTACCGAAACGTCACTGTCGTATCTGTAGCTAGCTACTAATATCTAATCTGTGACTTAAACGCACCCCAGACGTCACGTAATTATAACCAAAACAAACATGTATAACATTATCTTATCAGCAAAAGTACAGCGAGGGAAAACTAGTTCTAACGGTAACTATGTGCCGACCATAACCGGTGTAAGTGTAGTGATCAAAGTAAAACATGGTAGCAAGCTTAGCGCCGAGCCTTTCTCCTCACAAGCATTTATTTAGGGGTTGTGGCTACAGGCGATGTAGTTGCTGCCACAGGCAAGATAGAAGCGGCAGGCACTACGTCAACGGGAATGGTAGCATGGGCTAGAGCGGGATAAGACGCGATTTCAGTTCCAAGGTCCGTCATAATTAATTGTAAACTTCTGGTGTGATTTGTCAGGCGTCAAGATAATAACCTTTCCTTCTGCAGATCAGCAGTAACTGATTATAAAGTGCTTGCGGGCAGCCATAAATACCTGGTGTTGTGTTTTAGTCAGGAACTCGGAAATAGTGATGCCACTGTCTTTGAATAAATTCATATTTTATGCCTACAAACTGTAATTTGTCCAGTACCTATAAAGTGCATTTTGCCTAATGTGCTACAAGATCTATATTATCAAAAGCACATCTAAGAATACACAGTATACATAACTTTGATTGCTTTGCATTTTTCAGGTCAGAGATCAAGGATATGAAGATATCAGCAGAATTTCTCCCTTGAGTAAAACCATACTGAACATTTGCCGAGAATTTTTTTATCATGTTTTCAACTCTATAACCAAGATATGATGTCAAACAAATTGGTTGCTAAGAATTGGAAAGTGTAAGTTAATAATATTTAGAAACAATTTTTTGAGCAGATCTTTCAAACCCCAAGTTATATTCCTCTTTGTTAATTAAGCCTAAGTAAAAGATCTAATGAATAATTCGAATTGGGGTTGCCATTATTAAGAAAGCAAAAAGCTGGATTAAATATTGTGGTTTAAATTTGATTATTTTCTTATAATTTATCAAAAAAATCAGGAACAAATTAATCTAAAAGAAAGAAAAATATTTTACGAAACAATGAGAAGGACATAGTAGAAATGTGCTGTGTGCCTGATGGCTGCGCCAAAAAGGTCCATTTCAGCATTCTTGCCAGACAGGTGATGAAGCTGTGTGACTCTGGTCTTCCAACGAACCTTGAAAAGGTATGTTACAGAATAAACGGTTTCAAACAATATATAAACAAATAAACAAATGGTTAATAAGAATTAATAGATAACGAGTAAAATTAAATTAAATGTGTATTTACGAGTACAGATACAGAAAAAAAAATATAAGAAATAAGTATTTAATACGTGTTTTTTTAAGTATCACAACTGTGGTAATTCACTCAGATTTTCTTTATTCTGATAATGTTCTCTTGAATGCATCTGTTTGTTTTTAGCTTAAAAATTCACAATGTATATGCATTGACACTTTGATCATATGGATCATTTCACCAAGGTGACAAAGGCCTATCCTAAGTCAGTTATACTAGTCGCCAAAATAGCCCACGCTTTGGCTGCACTTGTGTCACACACTGCGAACACTTCAGTAATATAAAACAAAATTATGTACAATTATTCGTGTAACATTGTTTTTTGTATCACTAAAGTGTCACTGTCAGTGTCAAGTGTCATTCTGTTACTGTACAACTAAGTGAAGTCTTCCATCTAAAGTTTGTATGGAATCCGGCAAATCCTGGCTACCAGTGAAAATCATATCAAAATTTCTTGACCAGTTTATTAGGATCATTAGGAATTTTAGTAAAATTTGTCTCCTGGAAACAATAAAGCTGGTAATTTGCTCGCACCACTACAAATGACGCTTGCAACAGTTTAGAGAAATGTTGCTAGCCATTGGTTTCAATGAACACTGGGTTCCAGGATACCAAAACACCATGTCATAATGTTTTAATCATTAATATTCCAGGTGTATGGAGAACAAGAAGTGTTGTACAGACAGTCAGGGCTGTGAAGGCTGCCCTCCTTGTTACAACCTGGTGCAGCACCAGGCCACCTATCACCAAGAGAGTCCAGGGAACTTTATGACGTTAGTATTACCAAGTTCTATATTGTTATTTTTTACTTGCCTCACTGTTCCCACACCCCGGTAACTCTTGGAGTCAACAGTGGAGATTGCAAGAAAACCGTGAGACAATGAAAACAACCCAGTACTACCTGGGTTGTGGGTGGAGGTCAGATAGGCAGTCAAACCATATAAAATATTGGTATAAGCTGCATCGTTTTTGGACTGGAAGCTGACCCTATCATAGTTGGGGAAAGGCTAGACAGATATGATGATAAAGTTTCCGCGCACCTTGATCGTTTTGGAGCAATTGGCAAGTTTACATTACTGTGGTCATTGGTGGGCTGGTCCTCACATTCTTCGTCTCTATCATCTTCATTGAAGTCAGCCTCGGTCGAGTTTTCACAAGCAGTTGCGGTACAGTGCTTGCATATTATCAAACATCGGAGTCCAGTTTTATTGCATCGCCAAGCACCCGCACTACACTACGTTGTGTACGGTGTGTAAGTAGATGTTTTTTTTCCACTTTGATACATTTGTTCCCTCTTTAAACTGCTGTATCTCAATAAGTATTGGTGCAAAAGTTTATCTTTGCAGATGAAAATGCTATCAAATTTAATGCCCTACAACTCGGACTTTTAACATTTCCCCGGAAAACCGCTTAGTTTAGAACATATAGGTGTTAGCACAGGCTCCTTAAGGTCGAAAACTCAGATCCCACACCACACACCACCCTGGAACAATATCCCAAAATTTCATTAACTTCGGGATTGTGTCCACCTAAGGCCCTAATTTTTACTACAATGGAATTAATCAGAAAAGAATAAATTATAATAATAATAATAAATCTTGATTCTACAAGGTATCAAAATCTTACAATGTAAAATACAATTAGAATCAAAAAAACTAAGAATGTAAGTATACCTAATAATGTATGATGCCTGTACTAGGATAATCCTGTATCACAGGCTGCTCAGGAGCTCTAACAATATGCTCTAAGTAGGACAGTAGTTATTTGTTTAATATTTAAAATTACACAGTCTCAAAATTATTTTCTTGAATTTAAACTCTAATAACTTAGAACTTAACACATTAATAGGAGCTCTATCAATATGCTCTAAGTGGGACAGTAGTTATCCACACCACACTATGTTGTGTACTTGCATCATATTCATATCAAAATCTTACAAGGTAAAATACAATTTGAATCTAAAAACTAAGAATATAGGTCTAATAATGTATGATGTCTGTGTTTGACGACCCGAATGGCGCAACGCACAGTGCACCTGTTCGCGCGCCTATTACTTTTTTATTTCAAAGTTTGTTTTTTTTTAATTGGAAATGTTTCTAAAGTATATATAATTATGGATATTTGGCTTGACGGGATTTCTGCTTCAGAGCCTGATACAGCACTGCCATTGCCATTTGAATTGTCTCAGATTCTACTTTACAGCATAGGTTGGTAACTTTCAATTTATGTTCCTAGTTGAGTTTGCCATCTGTAGCAATCAAGCGAACCTCACTTAACTTCAGCTAACGGATGACATCCAGGGGTTGGCGTGGATAAACAATTGATGGTGAAGTTAGACTGGCTTTTCGCTGGCGAGGCATTGGTTTGCACTCGACTACCTGAATTACAGGGGCTGTTATAAATTTTTCAACAAGTTCACTATTTTTATGTTTCCATTATTTAATAAACTACTCACTTAGCAAAATACTAAAACCAGGTCACTATTATTGCATTAAATAAATACTGCTAACGAGAATGTCTGTGTACTGCGAACGGCCACAATGCAATCGTGAATAGTGGAGAAGAAGGATTTTTCTCTCTCTTATCCTATTTCACGTGAGTCGGCGCAACACATTTTTAATCGACTTCAAAAATAGGAATATGTTATTGTGTGTATTGGACCCCTTTATTTTTCTTCCGTTTAACCCTATCGACCTTTAATGACCTGCTACTGTTTTTAATTTTTTTTTTTGCAGTTTGAACATCGATAATTGGTAGTCGAAAACGCAGACTTAGACAACGAACTGCAACAAATGAGGACTGAGACAAGACGCCCCGGTGGAGGTGGGCAATGGACCTGGGGCAGTCTTGCTGACAACAACTGACCTTGCTGATGTAAGGTAATATTCTATTTTCATTGTACTAGCTAATGATTATAAAACATGTCTTTTGCTTTAAGTGACATAAGAGGTATTATTACACACATTCATAACATCACTCACTTTTCCTGGAAAGCTTTAAGTATCTACTCCGCCATGATAAAAAAAAACAAATAAACTTAGCAAAAATGATCACCACTCATACAGACTCAAACTACACTTGTTTCCTTTTTTGTGCGGTTAGTGCTTAACCTGGTGTCACAGTTTTTATGTATTTCCTTTTTTTTGTTGGTTTCCGTGAGCTACTTAGTTAACCACTATGCACGACAAGATTTTGACACATGACACATCAGCTGAATCGGCGGGGTGATGCGAATTTGCCGAGAACTCACAGAACATTCGTGCTTTCACCATTCCATTTATTAAAGAAAAATATGTCAAGGAAGCTGTTTCATACGATAAGTTTGTGGTTAATATCTCCAGTAACGTGTGGAGGTCGGTAAACCGGCGTCAGTGTAGTGCCAAATATATTCAAACTCAATCTCAAACTCAAATCATTTATTTCAACTAGACCATTACGGCACTTTTGAATGTCGATAAAAGGAAAAAATGAAGCTACAGTCACAGACACAAGGCATAATAACTTGAGAAAGTACTGTAGTTGCCCATTCCCTAGCGTAGATCTCTATGGAGAAGAACGGGCAAGAAACTCCATGGACACTCTTTTCAATAAAAAATGTTGTTACAAAATCTTGGTTACATCTTTCATGTTGAAATTATAATATGTGAGAACGATGTAGAAAGACGTGCACAATAAGAGCGTCCAGAGTAAAAAAATTAAATCAACAATTTAAAATAAAGCAATTCAAATGATCCATGGCAGCTAAGAGATGACCAGTCCCGACTGACAGCGCCCGTTCACGAACATGACGCATGGATCAGCGGCATTGAAGGGAACTAAATGACCCGACTCACCCGCCACCATCAGCAAGACATTTAAGCGAGCATGACATCTCTCAGCCACCAAAGCATATTCAAGTCAATAAAGAAAACTAAATGCAAATGGTAGCTTTATAGTTCATGGTACTCACACATGTGCCATGCAATTATACAATACTAAGAGATGGAATATAATATAATACAAGAATATTTTTACAATCTTCTGCAGCTACCACAATAAATGTCCAATAAGTTTCCACCTATGGTTGCGGAGCAGGACCAGCATTGAGCCAAGCATTTTTATCCTCAATGTAATCCCCTAGCTTATAATATGCTTGCCTACGTAGTGTGCGTTTAACACAAGATTTAAAGGAGATATTTTTTTTTGGGCCCACCTGGTCGTTGCATTTATTATACACAATAATACCCGAAACAAGTAACCATTTTACTATGGTATTAAACGAAATATTACGTAGAAATGAAAACGGAATCTTAAAATCATAAATAAGCTATGTTATGATATTGTTTTGCGAGTCAAATCATTCCTGTTGTAATGTCATTTGGCACTTACGTGTATAGGGGAATTTTTTTTCCGTTTACTAAAAAAAGTACGGTACCTACCCGTTAGTAATCATATCTGCTATAATTATTATCGAATCAGAAAGAATATAAAAATAAATATTTTTAAACTGTGAGCATTTTTAATGCTACTTTTAGAGGTTTACACTAAAATCGCATAGATGGTTTAAACAATCAACGTGGTTTGGAACGTTACAAACCCATTTTTTTTTTTTTTTTTTTTTTTCTTCGCCCTTTTCGGGCAGGCTAAGGTCTTGGACCATACCGCCTCGTCTTTAGTACTTGTCATCTTTTCGTCTAAAAGTAAGGCCGAAGCCTCGTCTTCAGTACTTATCATCTACTTGTCTAAAAGTAGGTAAGGCCGAAGCCTCGTCTTCAGTTTTATCCTTTTTTTTTTTTCCAAAAGTATGTCAGGCCGAAGGCTCGTCTTCAGTTTCATCCTTCTTGTCCAAAAGTAAATAAGGCCGCAGCCACTTCCTTAGTATTTTGTTTTAGGCCTAAACCATGTCTTCAGTATTATAATAGTGTCATATCCGTGTATTCTTCAAAATCATATTGTAAAATAAGGTAATTTCCGTGTATTCTTCATATTCATATCGTGAAATAAGGTCATATCCGTGTCATATCCTTGTAATAATTGCCCTGAACGGTCAAATTGCCCATCCAGTGCCGTCAATAAATTTATACAGTGGTGTGTATGTATTGTAATTTTCCAGCAAACTTTGAGTGTCGCGCGGGATGCTTGCTGGCGTTTTATATATTTCCAATAATTCATCAATTAGAGGAATTCTTTCTAAGGCATATGCAGGGCATTCAAAAATTATATGATCTAGGGTCTGATCATTTCCTGAGTCACAATTCATACAAACTGGCGATGTTATAATTTTCATTCTGGCTAAATGTGCATTGAATCTTCCATGTCCAAGTCTAAGTCGATTTAAAGTAGTGTAAAATTTCCTGTTCTTAGGCATAGCAGATCTGGTGAACCAGGGCGCAGAACCAATAGTTTGATTTATTTTCGCATACCATTTTCCTTTAGTTCTTAGTGTTTCTTGCCAGTTCTCTTGCCAAATACAGGTGCTTTGTTCGTGTAATTTGGTTAGTAGGTCGGAACTTGGTATGGCAACATTTCTCGTCTCTGGGATGTCAATGTCAACAATGACTCTTGCAAGATGATCTGCGTTTTCGTTACCAGCTACTCCTATGTGGGAGGGTGTCCATATTAAACTTATCGTAAATCCTCTAGAACAAAGATCAGCGTATAATGTCCGAATCTCATATAAAATATATCCGGTATTGGCGTCCAGTTTCGGGTTTTGTAGGGCCATGAGAACACTCATGCAGTCGGTCGCTATAAGCCAAGTTGTGTGCCCAAGATTTTTTTCATGTATATACTGCAGAGCTGTTAAAATGGCTAGAGATTCTGCTGTAAATATAGTCATGGCTCCAGGTAACCGAACTCCATGTCCAACAGTAAGATGAGGTATATAAATGGCTAGCGAAACATTTCGGTTATTTTTGGATCCATCAGTAAATATATGCCTGTACCCAGGGAACTCTGCAATTAACTGATAGACATCTTCTTTACTCTTAATGTCACGGTTAATATAAATGTTGATGGGCCAAAATTTGCTGATATAATTACCAGAGTAACAGGGCCATTTGCCTTTACATTTCTCAATTTGATATTGATCATCAATACTGATTAGATTAGAAAAGTCATGAAATATATAGGGGACATTTACGGAATTAGAGGGACTGTATACTCTATGATAAAATAATATTTTCTTTAATAAAGGATGATTTTCAAAAGATAAAAGCTTGAGAATGTATTTAGATTTCAAAAACTGAAATCTTATATTCATAGGAGGAGTGTTACACTCAATTTGAAGTGAATTAATTGGAGTTGTCTTCATTGCGCCAGTTACACATCTAAGATTGTGGTTTTGAAGAATCTCCAATTTGTGAACCAATCTCTGATCAGACCCAAAGCATAAAAATCCATATTCAAAATGACTACGTACTAAAGATTTATAAAGGATAAGCAAAATTTTAGGATCAGCTGCAATTGACAGTGACTTAACAAAATTAAATGCTCTGTTAGCTCTACCTAACAGATAATCAACATACTTAGTCCATGAGAGGTTGTTTGTAAAAATTATACCCAGAAACTTGACTTCATTCACAATTGGCAGAACACTATTATTGTAATAAATTTGTAGGTCAGTTTCACACTCTCCAAACACTATAACTTTAGATTTTTCTGGACTAATATTCAAGTTTAGGTAATCAAAATAGTTCTTGAGCTGAGTTAAAGCTGTGTTTAAATTACTTTCAACAGAACTTATATCTGAACCTGAAGCATAGATAACCAAATCATCTGCAAACTGCAAATTTGACACTTCAAGACCAAGTACAATGTTAAGTCTATGTAAATAAAGAAGATAAATCAACGGACTGAGGATGCCACCTTGACATACCCCTTTGTATGAAAAACGTGGCCCTATTAAATGTTTATTAACTTTAACATATACTTCTCTACCATGTAAAAAGTTAAAAATCCATATTATAATTTTTTCAGGAATACCAAGGGCACGAAGTTCACCACACAAAATGTGCAGATTGATGTTGTTGAATGCACCCACTACATCAAAGAAGACACCAAGAAAATGATTGTCCATTTTATTTGAATTGTAAATATCTAATTGCAAATGAGAAATGCTATCTCGAGTAGAGCAACCACGTCGAAAGCCAAATTGATTGGATGGTAATAGACTATTACTTTCTATATAAAATTCTAACCTTTGTTTAATTAATTGTTCAAAGGTTTTTCCCATGCATGATGTTAATGCTACTGGCCTATATGATTCTGCTTTGTCTCTTACTTTGTTGGGTTTAAGTACTGGAATGAGGCAATCTATTTTCCATTCATTAGGAATGATCATTTCCTGCCAGAGTAAATTAAAAACACTTAGTATGTCAGAAAGTGCATTAATTGATACATTTTTCAACATTTTATAAGGTATTCCATCAAGGCCAAAAGCTGAATCACGTCTAGATGATATTGCAGATTTTAATTCCTGAAGAGAAAATGGATAAATTAGATATTCATAATGTCCTGTAGCATTTACTTCATGAAGAATTGATTGAAATGGCCTGTCAACTGTATCTGGAGTGTATTTTTTAAGAAAATCAAATACCCAAGATGAAATATTATTATTTGGAGGTGTAAATGTTTTATTAAATTTTTTTGAAATTTGCCAAAGTCTAGATAATGGGGTAGTTCTATTAAATGATTCACATAGAGAAATCCAACTTAAATATCTTTCTCTTTTTAAGAGCTTGTAATTTTTTAAACTCAAGATATTTTTCCAATGTGGGATTGTGTTTGAATTCTTTATAGGCATTCCTTGAGTCTTCTACTGCTTTAGTACAATTCAAATTCCACCATGGTAATGGGATGCGTTTTTTACGTTTATTATTTAATAGTCCTGTATCAAAAGATGAGGCAGGTCTTTTAGTTGATGGTAATGACTTAATAACAGCTAAATTTAATAACTTTATCAAGTCATTATATGACTGTAGTGGGTTATCTCGATTAATTTTGAAATACATCATCAAACTATCAACACTCTTCTTATATATCTCCCAATCAACCAAGTTAAAATTAAAATGTTTTGGTAAATTTGTAGTTTCTATATCATATGAGATATTGTTATTAATATGTACCCTTGTAATTACAGGCAAATGGTAACTACCTAAAGGATCATCATGAACAGACCAGTTACAAGACAATGAGATTGAAGCTGATACTACAGTTAAATCAAGTGCATTTCTTTGCCACCTATCAGAGCCTACAGTAGTCATTTCTCCATCATTTAACAAAACCAAACTACTGTCATTAAAAACATCAAGTACCTCTCGACCACGGATGTTCACACTATTACATCCCCAAGCTGAATGATGTGCATTGAAATCTCCACCCATCAAGAGCGGACCAGGAATACTGCGAATTAAATTGTCAAACTTATACTTAGTAAATGGAGCGTTTCCGGGACTATAAAAACTGACTAATGAAATTTCTTTATTATTGCCATATTTTAAACGAATTGCTATATTTTGTATGGAATCATCATATAAAGTATCGATTTTACTAAATTGTACGTATTGTAATAGTAAACTGTTATGTATTAAAATAGCCACACCATTGTGTGTATTACCTGAATCTAATCTTACTATATTATATCCTTTAATACTAAATCTCATGTGAGGCTTGAGCCAAGTCTCACACAATAAAGCTACATGTATGTTATATTCATGTAAAAAATACGAAAAAGCATGTTTGTTACTATTGATGCTCTGAGCATTCCACTGTACAATATTTAGCTGATCCATAAAATTAAGGTTTATTTATATTATTCTGAATTTTTGATAATAGAACATCTTTTATGCTTTGAGTGCAAATACTCTTTTCGTTATTTTTATTTTGAGAAATTAATGTTACTATTGTCTGTATTAAAATGTTTAAAATAGGTTCTGTTTCAATTAGTGATTGTAGTTGTTTAGCAGGACTGGCCTTTGAGAGAGAGGGAAATGTCTTTTCATTGAATAAATCTGCATATGATTTTTTATTAATTTTGTTTTTGTTTTCCTCCACTTTTTGTTGTTTTACTGGACACTGTGACGAAATGGCTACATGTTTACCTTGGCAATGACAACATGTTGCCTCAGTTGATGGTATTTGGCATTCTTTATAATTGTGATCCTTGGTACAGATGGAACATCTTTGGGAGTTCTTACAAAATTTTGCTATATGGCCATACCTTAGACACTTCAAACATTGTTTTACCGGCGGGATGTACGGACGTACTTCGAACCGCCAGCTGTTGAGGTCTACACTGTCGGGTATCGCTGAACACGAGAATGTGATGGACACCGTCTTCGTAGGCTGAAAGGACACCCCCCCTCCTGAAATAGTGCGGCGCATAAATCTTCGGATGGAAATGATATTTTTTGTGCTAGTTATTGCGTTATAGATATGTTCATTGCTAAGCTCGATGGGAACATGCATAATGACACCTGTATTCTCTGTAGCGGCTGCAGGGATACTGGCTTTCAATTTATAACTATCCAGAAATTTTCTGTTCAATAGCGCTGCATTGGCTAAACCAGGACGTTCAAAAATAACGCCAATTTTATACCGATTCATACGTAGTAATTGTTTCACGCCCTTATTATATTTTTTAATGCTGGTTGAAAGAGACATCATGTCTCTATCACCAATCGGAACTAGATCAATACTTTCTAAAAATACAACGTATTCGAAGTTGCCTCCGTTTTCAGGATATGACCTTATGTAATCAGGAATCCTGAATTCCCGATACTTATCCTTTTCAATTATAGATTCCTCTGAAGAGCTTGAGGCTCCACCGTCGTCTTCAGAGGACACCAATGGTGGAGCAGCAGACGTATCATCTTTTTTTCTTTTTCTTGCATTCCCTTTCTTCGCCATCATGAGAAGAGCAAGCAAACGTACTAATTAATTAATTAAATATTTTTTTGAAAATTGTTTTTAAAAAAAGGCGCCCTTTCGTTACGAATTTCCCCGTTACAAACCCACTTTTTTAGTGATTGACAGACAACTTCATTATTTTGACATTTTAATTTGGGGATAAATATAATGACCACCATAAAATGCTTTGATACCCTTAGTTTTGTAACCAAAAATATCTACTTAACACCAGAAAAATAAAGTCTAAAAATACAATAGTACCAGCTATTTGAGTCACGACTCCACTTTAAATTGTATTTGACCACCAAATTTAATAAATGATCACCAAATCTTGACGACCAAATTAATGTATTATTTTTGCCTAAATAAATCACTGTGATTGCCATAAAATGTAGGCTTATTATCAAATAAAGTATTATGGTAGTTATGTCTCCGGCTTGCAATCCCCTCCCGCACCGCACCGCAAACGCCGCGCTGCGCTCGCCCGGACACGATCCCCAGTCAGTCACGTGCGTGCACTTGCGTCTATTGGGTGTGTTTTGTTAACTTTTTATGTTTGTTTATATAATTAAAAAAAGGATGATTAAAATTGTAAGAGTTTTTTTTTCTTTGTTCAATGTGTTTTTCAATACACTCCCTCGAAAACACAATCTTATCGCACTGTTTAGAGGCATGAAATAGACAATTTTCCACACTAGTGCAGGAAAAGGCGCAGTCTATCCCCCGCCCCACCATAATGTTATTATATTTATTGTATCAGGCCGAACGCGCATCGTCCCCCACGAGATCGTCTCCCGTTCATTAATTTCAGTGAGCATTGAAAAATATCGTTTGAGACACGTGCCATAATCCCTCGGCTCCATAACTTAAAAGGCCTAACCTACGGCTCGGGTGGATTCTGCCTCGGTCGCAATGACAAACTTCCTGCATTTGTATCAAAATGTTCTATAGAACATTTTGATACAAATGCAGGAAGTTTCTTCTTGTTTCTTGCCAAGGGTAATTTATTATTTATAATTATAAATCGGATAAGAAATGTAATTTTTTGCATGTCATTTTAAATTGAAATGTGGTTAATAATTTGATTTTCATTAACATTTTCATTATCTTTGGGTTTGATTTTTTTGGAGTCAGGTTACTTGAACAGGATAGCAAGATGTAAAAACTTTTATTATAATTTTATCTTAAAACGCTGGTATAATTTTGGTGATCATTTACTACTTTTGGTGATCATTTACTACTTTTGGGATAAGAATGATTTATTTGGACTCATTTTGCTTAAATAGGATAGCAGAATTTAAAAACTTTGGTTATAATTTTACTTTAAAATGTTGGTTTAATTTTGGTGATCATTTACTATTTTTGGGTTACTCATGATTTACTTGGAGTCATTTTACTTAAATAGGATAGCAAAGTGTTAAAACTTTGGTTATAATTTTACATTAAAATGCGAGTTTCATTTTGGTGATCATTTACTATTTTTGTCTGCTATTTGTTACTATATCTGGTGGTAAGTTAAACATAAGCCATTTAATTTTTCTGTTTATTTTGGTTTTCGTAAATGTTTTTGCAGATTTTTCACATTTATTCCGATTAGACAATGCTTGGCTAATTTAACCACTGGAATCTAGAGATTATAAGAAAGAAATCCATGTAAGTTTCATTATTAAATCCACAACTACAATTTATATGGGTGGCCTAATCGCCGAACAAAAAAAAATGTCTCTATTTTCGTCTCATTCAGTTGTAGAACGTGGGGAGGTATTTTATCGTAACATTTTAAACAGTACCCCATGAAAGATGAATCTACTTTAGCAAGCCAGAAACCCGGCTGAACTAGTTGGTCCCTATTTCTAGTATTATCAGTGGTGTCTGTCACCTCTTTTACTGAATAATTTTCCTAACGTACATGATGTTTTCATAGATGTATTGACAAGGTACTGTCATGATATTAATTTCCTTAAACAGTTCTCTTAGAGAATCGCGTCTACGTAATTCATATATGGCTCTGATGGCTCTTTTCTGCAGAATAAAAATAGACTCGATGTCTGCAGCCCGTCCCCATAGTAAAATACCGTATGACATAATACTATGAAAATAACTAAAATAGACTATCCTCGCCGTATCAACATCAGTAAATTGACGGATTTTTCTAAAAGCATACGCTGCTGAGCTCAGCCGGCCTGCAAGAGATGAATACAATGATCGACTACAATTCACCAACTACATTAATCAAGAAACTAAATACATACATGAAAGGTTGAAGAGAATTTAAAGGTATCCGTCATGTTCCGTAACACCAATGTCAAGGACATTCGGGAAATAAAAGAAAGAAAATGACTAGATGATTAAAATAGCAATCACCGTTGATACACCGGCTCAATACTCGTATTTTAGATGTTTATTACATTATGACTGGTTTAAAGACTGAGCTAATTCAAATAAAAAATGATAATTATTTTGGTCATGATACAAAAAAGTATTAAATACTATTACAGAGTCTTCCCAAGAAGTTTTAAATACCACTATTAATAACTTCATACTTTTTATTGATAAGGCTAATTTGTATTTAGAGAAATGGTTCGATTTCAATCAGACTAAGGTCCATGTTCACCGAAAAGATAACAGTCTGTTTATTTGAAAACATCTGTTTAAAACACATTTTCATGTTCACCAAAGCAAATCGACCGATTAAACCCGCTAATCTACTTTTTTCTCTAACCGAGGTGGGAGAGGTTGTTTAAGTCCCGGTTAGTAGATACCCTAGTAGCAATTGCCGTTGGCTTCCTTATGCCAACAGTTGGGAATGTATTGGCAGACGGTTAGTTGTTTCGCCAACCTAAACTTAAAATAGCCCCATCGTCATAAACATGCACTATTTGCCCAACGAATAGCCAACAAAGGGCCTTCTGTTACTATTCCCACTGTTGGGAGATTTTGTATGCATTTAAATTACTAAAACAACATTGAGCCAACTATCGACAGGCCTGCAGCTTCTATTCCTACTGTTGGGAGTTTTTTGTAGGGATTTAAGTTATGATAACAACTTACATCGGTCCAACTTAAATCTTTCAATAGGCCTGTTAGGTATGATACGTCTTACAATTATTGTATTGTCGAACTTAAATCGTATCATATTTATTAGAGAGATTTGATCCATAAATGATTGAACCTATCGATTGATGTCAAAAAGGTATATTATTTTTTCGAACTTCAGCCGATCCATCCCGGGTTCGATTCTGGTTCGAAATATTTTTTGAAAATCTTCGAATGCAGATTCGTTTCTTTTTAAAAATAAAGGTATGTCTCCTTTGAGTAAAATTTGCGTTCTCCAGTATTTAGAGTACTTTCCCTCCAGGTTGCATTGTAAAATTCCACCCTGTTTATTATAGTCTAGTAAATATATATCACAACACTAAAGAAGATGACTTAATTCCCTTGTTGCTATGATTCGTCAGTATCTCGTAACTGATTGTTCTCAATTTATCTTACTTAGATATCTCACTAAGTGCAATCTTGTCAATGGTACTTGATATATTAACTTGTTAACATTGTACTGTGAGTGCAATCTAAGTAAAGGTACCATTATTCTGGGAAAGAAGACGCGTAAGTACAGCACGTTTTAGTTTGTATCTTTAAACTAGATGGCGTTGTACAATTACGTCACGTTTCTGAATCGCGGTGTTAAGATTCTCCCGCGTCGAATGACTCTCGCGCAGTATTGTAGTGAATTCATACGTACCTGGAATAAGGTAAACCGTGATCAAATAGGCGGTTCCCCCAGGGCGAGGCCTTGCCATTGAACTGCAGTCAGGTTGACCCTTGCTATTATCCCTAATGTGGATAACTCTGATGCGTAATTTTTTAAGCGTTCGCGCCGTCCCCCCAGAATTCTCACAAGTTGGGACTTCGTAGGCAATTCCACGCAGTTTATAATATATCCATATAGTCTTAGTCTATGATTCCACGTTAGCTCCATCTCCATCGCAAGTTGGGCTTTCGTTTCGTAGGCAAATCTTCGTTGGCCATCAGTTTTGGGCCCAACCCGCAAACTGCCCGCCAATTGTATGCAATTGCCAACTAAACAGAGGTATGTGGCCCAACTAAATGCCAACAAAAAATGCTACTAGGGTACTCGGTGTATTTTGACGCAACTTGCAAATAGTCTGAGGTTACATCCAGATAAATTATTGAGAATTTACCATGCAGTCTGCTTTAAATTATATTTTAGAAGAGGATGACGTTTTGGACGAGTTTGAAACCCTAGAGAGACTTTTGCGAACTCCTCGTTTGTATCCTACCAGACGACACTACTTCACGGAGTTTGGTGAAAGAGCCTTCCTCTCAAGGTTTCGTTTGACCAAATCAAGCGCCCTGGAAGTTCTTGCTTTGATAGAGAAAGATATAGAGTTCCCAAACGATAAGTAAGACTTACCTACCTTTATATATATACCATAAGTATGAATACTGTCGCACGTAGATACAAATCGAGCATTTCATATACCTACCACAACATAAGCAAGTAAGTACCTACTATGACTATCAAACCAGTCTACATAAAAATATCCATGTAGCACGTAGGTACGCAAAATACCTAAGTATTTTATTTTATCCTTTTCAGGAACAATTCGTTGAGTCCCATTAACCAGTTGCTTTTGACGCTTCGCTACTACGCTACTGGATGTCACCAACTGACGATGGGCGATTTCGCAGGCGTTAGTCGACCAACAGCCAATAGGGTGATCCACCGAGTTTCAGCAGCAATAGCTTCTTTGAGCATAACCTTTATTCAGTTTCCTGCAACTGAGGAAGAAATTAAACAAACACAGCTGGGATTCTATAATATCGCAAAGTTTCCCAGGGTTATAGGTGCATTAGACTGCACCCACATTAAAATACGATCTCTTGGAGGTACCCATGCCGAGACATTCAGAAATAGAAAGGGCTATATGTCTTTCAATGTGCAAGCAATATGCAACTCCCAGATGCAGTTAACCGATCTGGTGGTAAGATGGCCTGGGAGCACTCATGATGAGCGAATTTTTAGTGCCTCAAGGAGGAACGCCGTATTCGCCCTACGCACATATGGAGATTCGGTTCTTGTGGCAGACAGTGGGTACATGAATCGGGAATATATAATGATGCCCCTTGACAGAGTTCAGGCCCAAGAAGAGTCTCTATACAACGAATCGCAAATAAGGACCCGAAATCCTATTGAGAGGCTATTCGGCATCTGGAAGAGGCGTTTTCCAGTTTTAGCTCTGGGGATGCATGTACACCTAAAAAACTGCATCCCAATAATTGTTGCTACAGGTGTACTGCACAACATTCTTCAAAGAAAGAATGAGATGCCTCCAGACGACCCCAGTTTGCAACTGCCAGTACCTTGGGAAAGCATGATTGAAGAAGGTACAATAAGGCAGCAGAGGTCTCAAGTACCCACTCATTCATCATCCACCACCACATCATTTTCGATTTGATGTGAGATAATATTTATGTTTTTCTTTTTAATTGTGTTGCTTGCATAATATTTTTCTTTTTGTCTATTTTGTTATCTTTGTTAAGTATTTCAAACACAATGTTAATTGTTTGTGAATAAATAAATTGAAATTGAAATTCCCAAACTAGGGATCTGAACCCCGTCAGACGGAGATTAACTAATAATTATTTTTCAAGTCTCAATGATAATATATGATTTTTTGTATTTGTTTTTTTATCGTTCATTTTAATTACTTTTTTAAATATAGCTGTTTACTATACAATATTCTACTGAGTTTCATTTACGACCATTCATAATTTTAAGGCAACATAATAATTGTTCTATTACCAATGTTAATTTATGTCAACTCTCTCTTTTACAAATTTAAGGAAACACATGTTTCTGTTTCTTCCTGTCTCTCTGTGTCTTACCTGTCATAATTAAATATCATCATCATCATCAGCCTAATGTTCCCACTGCAGGGACACGGCTTCCTCTCCTCTGAACATAATTTTAAATACGTAAACAATCCACGTACATAATGCTAATAAAAAAACATTAATGGTTTTTGTTTGAATCTATATAATATACAGGGTGTCTCATTCAAATCGGTCAGTATGGGAAAGTCTGAAACTATAAGACATACGAAGATCTGTTCTGAGGAACCATTTCATCGATTTTAATAACAAGAAAAACTGCATTCATACGTTTTAAAAAACATCTGGTACTCCGTTCGGGAATCGAACCCGGTTATTTTGAAAAAAAGACCTTAACTATTTCTTCGATATCGATTGTGTAGGTCTTTTTTTTTTAGGATGGGAAATCATCAAGTGTATCTCTTTCGAACAGGCCCGCAACGCCGGCAGGCTTCGGCCCTTGCGGGCCCCTCCCCTTATGCTGACATCTCTTTGAGGCGCGCGTGGAACACGAACGCGCCGTCGACACGGCCTGTCGTCGTTAGACGGACGGACGGCTAGCTAGCCCATAGCCAACCGTCCACAGGCCCGCATCTACGGTGGCCGGTAGGCACCACGTGGCCCCCGACGCCCGGTACGTCTCCCGCGGCGGCCGGGAAGAGAGGCTCTCTGCCTCTCTCGTTCCGCCACCTCCTTCGCTAGCATGACTGCTTCGCAGAAGGAGATACACATTTTAGTAGGTGCTTGAACTGACCACGTTTACAATATTAAACAAGTTCAGGTATTTAAAATTGTCTCTATGGTTGTTTGTACTTCTTTGCTGATGTTGCAACTTGATACATACACCGCTTTACATACATATGATATTGGCATTGCATTAAACCATTCCGGAAGTTTTGTTTTTTGCGACCTACTAAAATAAATTAAAGTATGTGGAAACAATGCATTTTATTCATTTTAGACATCATGTTTCATACAGACATTTACTGCTTATAAGACCTACACAATCGATATCTAAATAGAAATAGTGTAGGTTTTTTTTTTTCAAAATAACCGGTTTCGATTCCCGAACGGAGTACAGATGTTTTTTAAAATGTGTTCAAGTATGTTACGAAACCACGGCGAGATCTAATATCAATTCATTAAGTGTTCAGAGTTGACCTATCACTTCGATAGATGGCGTTGACGTCGAATTAGATCTCGCTATGGTTTCGTTACCGCGGTTAGTATAAGTAGTTTAAGACAAATATTTTTTTTGTGAATCGTTTCTTAGAATATACGCAGAACAGTACTAGTTGTACTTAAGTCGTATTATTTCTCGCCTAACGGAGCCCTAAATTTGTTCATGGTCCTTCGAATCGGATTTGGCTGGGCGTGTTTTTGGTAATCATCGGTGGTGGTAGTGGTTACCACCCGTTTCGTCGCTACTGGCAGTGGATCGCTGTCCAGATCATCCCTACAGCAAGGCGGCTGGAAAGGCGCCAAGGCAGTGGTGGAGCCGGGTGACTACATCCGGAGGAGCGGTGAAGTCGGGAGGAGGTGACGAGAGGTTGCGGAGCGCCAGAGGGCGCCACTTGCAGCAGGCGCAAGACGTCGCAGAAAATCAGTGACAGTGAGTGCGGTGTTCAATTGTGAGTACATTTTTCGCTCTTATTACTAGAAGGAATAAAGTTAAAAATTCGAGAAGAACATGCAAATTTGAACTTTAAAGTAAAGACTAGTGGAACTTAGAAAAATTCAAGAATCTTTCAAGATAGTGAAATTTGACTTAGAAGAAATTATGTAGTTAGTTTTGGACTTGTAATAGTTTTAAGTAATAGTTGGTTGAGACGGGGAATCCATGCCCGATTTTTATTAGAATTACTAGCAAAAACACTTGTAAAATTTTGCCCAATATTGGTGTTATAACTTGTGTACATTCGGTAGTACGGGCAAATAGACTTAGCTCATTTTTCTGTTTAGTTTGTTGTGTTTTATTTTATTGTGAGTGATTTGTTTAGGAGTTTTAAGTTAATTACAGAGTTTTTGATAAACAATTTAAAATGGAAGCGTTTAACGATTTACAGGAGGATATTAGAGCAGAAATGCTAAAAGTTAAGACTAATTTGTAAAAAGTCTCCTAAAGAGCGTTTAACTATTCCATATATTGAGACTAGACTCGATAACTTAGAGCAACAGTGGAGTTTATTTACAAGCACTCATACTCAAATTATTAGTCAAGTCAAGCGAAGTGAATTGTATAGTTCTGATTATCATAAAAATAGTGTCTACGATGACGTGGAAGAATTGTATGTACAATTTAAGACTGATTTAAAAGAAATGTTATATAATTTGGAAACACCGGAGACAGAGTTAAATGTAAATTCAAATAGTAATCAATGTGAAGGTTTAGCTAGACGTTTCAAGCTGCCAGAAATTAAAATACCTACGTTTTCCGGGAAATATACTGAGTGGCAGACGTTCAGAGATTTGTTTTTAGGGCTTGTGCATGAAAACAGGTCTCTGGATGATGCTCAAAGGTTCTACTATCTCAGGGGACATTTAACTGGTGAAGCAGAACAGCTGTTGCGAAACATTAAAGTGACATCTGATAGCTATAAAGTTGCTTGGGAAAAATTGGATAGTATGTACAACAATAAGCGGTTTTTGGCTACTGGCATATTGAATCGGCTGCTAAATCAAAAAAGTTTGGGGTCTGAATCTGCCTCTGAAATTAAGAAGTTAATTAGTACGACATCAGATTGTTTAGAGTCTATAAAAAATCTAGGTGTATATATTTCATCTTGGGATCTTTTAATTGTCCATCTAATGAGCGCTAAATTAGACAGAGATACCCGAAAAGCATGGGAATTAAAAGTGTCCTCAGAGCCTTATGACGACTTTCCAACTTTTGAGCAATTTTCAGATTTTTTAATTGGGCGTTACAGAGGGTTAAAACATTTAGATACAAGGCCTAGCAAAGTAGAAAGCAAAAGTACAAAATCTTTTCACATTGTAAAAGAAAATAAAATTGCGTCGTGTGTGTATTGTGCTGCAGATCTTAAAATAACTGCTTGCAAAAAATTTGCCAAGGAATCTAACGACAAACGACGTGAGATTGCGATGGAGAAAAAATTATGTTTTGTGTGTTTGAACAGCAACCACTCTGCCAAATTTTGTAAAAACATGGTCCGATGCCGGGTGTGCAAACGCCGCCACCATTCTTTATTGCACCCTAGTGGTGCAAAATTAAAAGCAGATTACACAAAGGTCATGCAGGGATATTTAGAACTAAACCACATGGTCAAAGTTATAGAAAATGACAATACAGCAGCAATTTATTTACCTCACCATGCAGTTGTCCGGGAGGATAAGGACACGACGAAGGTCCGTGTTGTATTTGATGCTTCCTGTAAGGGAACCAATGGCAGGGCCCTTAATGATGAATTGATGGTTGGTCCAGCGTTGCAATCTGAACTCCGCCATACCATTATGCGCTGGAGATCGCATAAGATAGGTCTGGTAGCGGATATCATCAAAATGTATAGGCAAGTGTTGGTAAATAGGGAAGATAGTCCATTCCAAAGAATACTTTGGAGAGAAAGTCCTGAAATGGAGCTTCAGGAGTATGAGCTGATTACTGTTACTTTCGGTACTGCATCAGCACCATATTTGGCGGTAAGGTCATTACAGCAGCTGGCCCATGATGAGTGCTTAGATAAGCCAGGTATAGCAAAAATCATCTTGGACGATTTTTATATGGATGATGTGATGACAGGAGCTGAAGATATGGAAGGTGCTTTTGATATTTACTCAGAGTTAAGTACGGTGCTAGCGAAAGGAGGGTTTCAATTGCAGAAATGGAGAAGCAATTGCCAACAATTGTTAAATAAGATATGGAATGAAAAAGGTGGTAAGGACGAGGGTTTAAATATTAAGGTTGATGACACAACAAAGATTTTGGGACTTACCTGGAATCCAAGTGGTGACTTCTTTCAATACTCCGTTGTTCTCACGCCGCTAGTTGAACCTGCAACAAAAAGAAAAATTATTTCGGACATTTCACGTTTATTCGACCCACTCGGATGGTTAGCGCCAAGTATCATTGTAGCTAAAATATAAATACAAAAGCTGTGGCTAGCTGGAATTGGGTGGGATCAAGAAGTTCCAAACAATTTATTAGGTGAATGGCTTACTTACCGTCGAAACTTGGCTGCTTTGGTTGAGATAAAAATCCCACGTTGTCTACACACGTGTAATAAGAATAAACGCGAATTATACGGGTTTTCGGATGCTTCTAAGGTGGCTTATGCTGCTGTCGTATACCTCAGAGTAGTGGATGACCAGGGAAAAATCCACGTGTCTTTATTGACATCTAAAACGAAGGTCGCGCCTATAAAGCAAGTGTCGATACCCAGGCTCGAACTTTGTGGGGCTGTACTGTTGGCTAAGCTCATTGTGGAAGTAGCTGAAGTTATGGGAATAGCCAAAGATCAGTTACATGCTTTCACTGACAGTGAGGTAGTTCTGGCCTGGTTAAATAATCATCCGAGCCGCTGGAAGACCTTTGTGGCGAATCGGGTCTCAGAAATTTTGTTAACTCTAGACACCCAGCACTGGTCTCACGTACCTACCAAGAAAAACCCAGCGGACTGTGCCTCGCGAGGTATATCCCCTGCAGAACTTTCAAAAACTTCGATATGGTTTGAAGGTCCGGACTTTTTAAGACAGGACTTTATTAATTTTAAAAGGCCTAAGCACCTCGTGACTAATCTCGAAGAAGTTAGAGTGCAAACTGCTGTCGTTGACGTGGTTTTTTGGCGAAGATTCTCCTCGTTCTCCAAGCTTGTTAGAGTGATTGCCTACTGTCGACGATGGTTGAATGTTAGAGGAAAGGTAAATATCAGGCACGACACTAAATGCTTGTCCAGACAAGAAATTGAGGATGCCATAGAAGTTTGTGTTAGGAGATGTCAGGAAGAAGGATTTTCGGAAGAGTTGGAAGAACTGAATAAGAAGGGAAGTTTAGATAAGAAAAAGAAAAAGCTAAGGTCTTTAAACGTATTTTTAGATTCAAACGGTATAATAAGAGTTGGTGGCAGATTGGAAATGTCTTCTTTAACATTTAATGAGAAACATCCGATCCTTATACCAAAGGAATCATTTTTAACAGATCTTTTGATTGCCCAAGCGCATCAAAAAACTATGCACGGTGGTCCGCAACTTATGATCACGTACTTGCGGTCAAGGTATTGGATTGTAGGGGTCAAAGTTTTGGTTAAAAAGTGTTACAGAGGTTGTGTCACTTGTATTAGGTACTCAACCAAGGCCACGTCTCAGCTCATGGGACAAATACCTTCACCACGTGTATCCCCAAACAAGCCCTTTCTCATCAGTGGCGTAGATTACGCAGGGCCTATCAATATAAGAGTGTCAAAGGGCAGGGGTAATAAGGCTTATAAGGGTTATATTGCATTGTTCGTGTGTATGTCGACAAGAGCGGTGCACCTCGAAGCTGTCAGCGAATTAAGCACTCAAGGTTTCTTGGCTGCTTTTAGAAGGTTTGTCGCAAGACGGGGTAGATGTGCTGAGTTGTATAGCGACAACGGCACTAATTTTGTAGGAGCTGCCCGCGAGTTATTGTGCTTGTTTAATGAAGAAAGATCAAACTTCAAACCGGAACTGGCAGAATATCTCGCGAACAACGGGACTCATTGGAACTTTATTCCTCCTCGCGCGCCCAATTTTGTAGGACTTTGGGAGGCAGGCATAAAGTCCATGAAGTTTCATCTTAAGCGAGTCATAGGGAACTCTACGTTAACTTATGAGGAGATGGCCACAGTGTTAACTCAAATTGAGGCATGTCTTAATTCAAGGCCAATGTCACATGTAGAGGATCAAAACGAGCTTTTTGTATTGACTCCTGGTCATTTCCTGGTGGGGGAACCACTCGTCGTAGTACCAGATTCAAATTATGAAACCTCGAACGTCTGTACTTTGCGACGATGGCAACTCCACCAGCGGATGATGCAGGACTTTTGGCGCAGATGGTCGCATGATTACCTTCATCAATTTCTGCAAAGGAATAAATGGGAATACCAGAACCCGGAACCATCACTAGGCGATGTAGTCTTGGTTAAAGAGGACGATTTACCTCCTGGAAAGTGGTTGTTGGGCAAAGTGGAGCACAAACACCCTGGTCCGGATAAAATTACACGGGTAGTTACTATCCGTACCAAAAATTCTCTAATTAAAAGGCCTACATCGAAATTATCGATATTGCCCTTAGCAAAATAAGATTTTCTGTAATTTGTTATTATTACTTACTTAAGACTGTGTTATTATTATTTACTTAAGACTGTGTTATTATTACTTACTTAAGACTGTGTTATTATTACTTACCTTAGATTGTGTTATTATTACTTACTTTAGAGACTGTGCCAAGGTGGGCGGTTTAAAGGACATATTGCATTATGTCCTTGGTGGGCGGTATGTTCAAGTATGTTACGAAACCACGGCGAGATCTAATATCAATTCATTAAGTGTTCAGAGTTGACCTATCACTTCGATAGATGGCGTTGACGTCGAATTAGATCTCGCTATGGTTTCGTTACCGCGGTTAGTATAAGTAGTTTAAGACAATTTTTTTTTTTGTGAATCGTTTCTTAGAATATACGCAGAACAGTACTAGTTGTACTTAAGTCGTATTATTTCTCGCCTAACGGAGCCCTAGATTTGTTCAAAATGTATGAAAATAGTTTTTCTTGTTATTAAAATCGATGACATGGTTCCTCAGAACAGATCTTCGTATGTCTTATAGTTTCAGACTTTCCCATACTGACCGATTTGAATGAGACACTCTGTATATCACGACTGGGAATCCCTGGAGAGGAGCAGTCCTCGAATATTGGCGCCATTCGCCGCCACACTTAATGTCTTGCAGTCTATAACCATCACATCGCCGTGCGATGTGATTCTTCATTGTTGGTAGATAGGTAGATGGGTAGTTGAAATCACACACCACATTTTACTCAAACTCCAAACGTTTATTTCTAAGAAACCATTTAGGTACAGGCACAATAAACATTCTGAGTCAAGCAGTCCGTTCGCCAATATTGTTAATAAGGAGAAGAACGGACAAAGAAACTCCTTACACTCTTTTCAACCAATATTACATTTCTCATTTACACAAGCTTGTTATGTTCACTTCAAAAGCCATTATTCTTTTCTTAATAATTCAATTGTTTTTACTCAACGAGACACTGCGTCTTGAATGCGTCTTTTTTTAGAGTCACCGGAAGTTACTCACTCAGTACAGTAATTTATTACATCGTAAGGTCATTAAAACTTACAAACAATATCAGAATACTTCACACTTAATTATTCTAATAATTAAACAATACTAATATTCAGAAATGCAAAGGTGTTATTAAGTTTAAGCTTAATTACTAGCTCAATTCCTTTTTACACTTGTTATTAAACCATTTCCGACAAAACGGAAACCATGGCAAATTAATACAAAGAATAAGTCTTCCACTGATAGATTGCTTTGTAAATAATCTTGTTACTTATTTTGGTTTGTAGCTAGTTTCAGTAAAACTGATTTAGTTATAGTTTAGAATTATAAATTGACTTATTGACCATTAAAATTGTACTTAGCGCGTTTGTATGGCGACATCCACCACATGTGGAGTGTTGCCATACAATCAAAGAAACCGTAGTCCACGAACGAGCTATGACAAATTGGTAAAATCCCAATAGTTATAAAATATTAGCTATCTTAATTTTAACTGTAGTTAGCTAGCTAAACTTGTTTAATTAATCTCTTAAATTGACACTCGAAGATCTATTTAAGTCTTAGTTAATACAAATGCCAATAGATGGCGCTTAACCCTTCTGTCAATCGAATAATGATTTTTGTAAATAATTGTTAATGCCACTGCCAAAGCGGAGATGGCAGGTTCATCAATATTATCATGGAATAGTTTACGAGTGTTATTAATTAGATTAAATCTTAGCAGATAGAGACTCCTGCGGCGACATATATATAATTATTTACAAATCAAGTTAATCTAATTTTCGTTTAGTAATTTTGCAGTTTTTATGTTTTCTTGTTTTAATTGTTCATCCAATATTAAAGTTTTTTTGATTCCTTCTTCTTTGGCGTTTTCTATAAGTGTGGTCAGACAGACTTTCAGCTTGTGGCCTACGTCTTTTCAGCCAATTCCTTTTTTTTGTCGTAGGGAAGGTACGTATTTACGCGACCAGGTTTTCACACCAGGTATTTGCTTCCAAGTACGTACACCAGGTACTGACCCAAAATACTTGCAAGACTTCAAAGTATTATTGAAATACGGATACTCTGACTCGCCTCGTCACGTGTCGAGTCGGGGCTCGACGCTCGCCCGCCCGCCGCCTGAGTCTCGCTGATTCGTGAATCGTGAGTAGTAGCGATATTTACAAACTTCATAAAATCTACGTAGGTTTTCAATCCAATCTTCAATAGTTCAATAACCACGTTAGTTTTCGTAAATGCGATCCTGCTCCTTATTTGTAAGGCTCTACGGAACAATTTCGTATGCAAGTATTTTTACTTTAATGGTTTGTCTTTGCAAGTATTTATTTGTAAACGCGATTGTGCGCCTTATTCATAAGAGGTCAGGGTTCAATTTCCTATGCAAGTATTTTTCTACCAACAGGACTTGACATAGAAGTAGGAAATTCAATCGTCTGTAAGTAGGTATTTATTTGAAAACGCGATTGTACTCCTTATGTGTACAGTAATACGAGTCAATTTCCTATCCAGATAAAAAGTATTTGAAAGTATCCCGAGCCCTGGTTTTAGGACCAGGTTTTTTAAAGTAGACGTACTTGGAAGCCCTGGTACTCGATTTTGCAAATACGACCCATGTCTATTTTGTCGTCTCAGTCAGTAGTGACTCGGTAACAGGCTGCTTCAACGAGCTTGGTGTCCTGTCCTGCCAGGTTATTTCAATATTATGCTGAAAATAATAGGAACATCAATAACATTGAACACTCATTAAATATATTATTATCTCCATCATCATCTGCTTAGCCTTTTCCCAACATGTTGGGATCGGCTTCCAGTCTAACCGGATGCAGCTGAATACCAGTATTTTACATGACCTCCACAACCCAGTTAGATCTGGGTAATACGATACCCCTTGGTAAGACTGCTTGTCAGACCTTTTGGCCCACTGACTACCTGTAACGACTGTCAAAGATCTACAAATGGCAGCCAAGACCAACGTCTTAATTTGCTTTCGGAGAACAACCTAGACCAACCCATCCACAGACCAACCTAGGCAGGCAGGGTTTAACCTAAAAACCCGAGCGGCTGTTTACTTGGTCACAGGCTTAATAATTAACATTCAAGATTTTCAAGACTTAACTGATACAATAAAAGAAGGCAGACATGCTATTGAAATATACACTTACCTCAGTATCACTTTGGGCAATGTAATTTGCACTTGCTGATTCATTTTCTTTATCCTAAAAATAAAATAATGGTCATCATTACTTATGTTTTTAAGATGTAGAATATAATACGAAGGATTTCACATTACATTTATTATCTCAACTGCATCACTGTCATATATATTTTCTAAGCCTTTGTGACTGCATGTCATATACCCTTAACCACTAAGCAAATATTTTAGTTATGATTCTTATTTTAAAAATGTTCACACGTTATCAGCCATCTGCAAGCCCATAAAGTTCCTATTTTATGAGCTGACAAGTTGCCGTAATTAATGATGCAGCGTCCTTTCCTTTTAAGAGTATTGAAAAAAATAATATTGCATAACTTGTAGCAACTTGTAATAAACTGCAAACAAAAACCCCGGCAGACGGGCGCAGGCAAAACTTAAAGAATTCTTTAGAAACGTTAGAATATTCGATTTCTACGAGCGACTCATAATAGATAAGCACACGTGTTTGTAATAAACTCTGGTCATTGGGTAAAACCCGGACCATCACTTAAGACAATTGAAAGAGTCACAAAAAGCATCGACATGCAAGGCGTGGGATTCTGGAAAAAAAACGGTACAGGCAAGAAGGGGCTGGCGGAGAGAGGCGAGGGTAGGGAAGTCGAGACAGTCGGTGGGAGACCGCTAGAGGGTGGAGACGATAAGCTATTTGAGCTAAGATAGGACTTGGTTAGTACCAAGAGGATAGGTCGAGTCGAGTGCCAGTGAGTTGTCGGGTGATTGAATAAGTTAAATACATGCGGGTTGAGAGCCTAGTTAGTTGAGACTAATCTAGTATGTGTGTGTGTTTGTTGGTGAGCGACTGGGTGAGTCCTATTACAATAATTATCCTAGGCTGATGGTGTTATTAAAGTTCTTAAAACTAAACAGACAGACATGTGTTGTTGAGGAGTTTGTTCCACTACTTCTTCTCCTCATCTCCAAGGCACTAGGAAGTAGTGAGGGTATGGGCGATTTGGGGCTGTCTATAGAATTTCAATAGAGTAGATCTCCAACTCTATTGCAAAATGGTTCTTGAGTTTTGATTTATCAACTCTATCATCTGGTAATTCTTGAATTATGTATTCAATAGCTCTAACCATCAATTCAGCCAACTTGCCTTTTGAGTTTGATCCTCAATTCTATTATGGACAACCATATAGTGATTCGAGAATAATAGTTCTTATCTCTGACAAATGATTCGGTCAGCCTGACACAAGCACGTGTCTTGCAGATGCACTGGCTGTACAAAACGAGCACATGATCCATGGGGTGGGATTGGAATGGTTTGATACCACATCTATATTATAGCCAGTCTTCGGACTGTTAGGGACCATGACTACTGGTTAGCATGATGATTGACGTTCTGCCGCTGAAAAGCCGCCTTGTCACGTTCACCAGTTCGAAAGAACTGCTAGGGACAATGCTCACTAGGAGCATGATGCCGACGATTGCCGCTGAGAAGCCGCCTACGTCACTTATGGAAGTGTTACTCTGAGTACAATATGTGAAGATGTGAAGTATCGTGTGAGTCACGACTGACCAATTACCTATTACGCTAGCGTAAGGGTTACTAACAAAGACTATTGGTTGCCATAAGAATATACTTAGCATCTCTTAGTTATGTTTTACACTTTCGAAACCACATTCAATACACTTCAATAACTATGAATTCCATAGTCTGATTTACTATATCTTTCAATCCTGTCCTTGATCTAATATTGATCCGAGGCATTGGACTGCTATATGTTAAGGAATTCATTTATCATAGTCAGGGGAAGGTGACCAGCCTGGAGACGAGTCCTACCGGATCGCGCGGGGCGGGGCGCGATCCCTTCTCCTTAGGGAGAAGCTGACTATAAATACTAATAAATAGCATGATTTAGGAAAAACGAAAATTTTATCAGCCTAGGGTTATTTAGGAACAGTCACATGTGGTGCCGTGACCAGGATTCTCGTCATTAAATGTGCTGATTCACTTCAGTGCAACGAGAAAGAACAATGAATGGGTTACTACAATAAAAACACAACGTAATTTTATGGTTCTAGGAATAGTGAGAGACGGCGCAGCTAGAGCTTACAACGGCTACAATAAATAACAGATGTTACGATAATGGTTTAGTTGTCGTGATTGAATCCTTCAACCACTGGTAGCGGGTTCAATTCCCGTATGATTTATCAGTTGATACAATAATATAAATATGTATTCCATTGTCATGGATTTTGGGTTCGATTCCCGCCTGGCGCAATAGTTGAAAAGTAATTAAATTCCTGTGTCACGGTTAGTGGGTTCAGTTCCCATATACTAAATATGGATGATGTGATGTACCTAGATTTAAGTGTAGGTAACGATTTATAAGACTTGTTTGTGTTCCAGTGCAACAGTAATTATGGGTTCGACTCCCTGTTAATGCAAGTATCGTGTGTTAATAATACACGGACAGCTTTCAATTGAAATTGAAATACAATTGTTTACGATAAAATTGAAAGTTTAGTATTGGTATAAGGATGAATGGTAGTGAGTAGAATGGTATGAGTATATATTAATAGTGCTTAGATACTAAGAAGCATAACGTTTAGAAAATGAGAGTTTATTTTCAAGAATTACAATAACGTCATGGAGAGTTAACCTAAAACTTTCCAACGTCGTAACGTATGTCATATAATTGGACGAATGCTCGTGTGGATTTATTTCAAATTCCAGGATATTTCAATCTTCGTATGGCTGTCACTAGACTTTACTGGTGCGTTGCGTACGGGTTAAGTTTGATCAAATTCAGCTGACATCGGCTGACTTCAACGGCAGTTGTAGCACGGCTCCAGTGACGAAGCTAAGTTTCACTCTTAATGGACACTATATTTAACCGTAGTCACGTGGTATTACTTTGTTATCACTACTATAACTGTATTATTATTTTGTGCTAAATGACTACATAACATTTCCTAAGCAGTTCCAATATTGGTGCCTGATAGATAAAGTTCTTGCATATAATATTTTAATAACCAAGTGTGAACATTACAAAACTGAGTTGTGAAATGCGGTTACGACCTAATGAGCCCATAACTACTTTGATATCCTAGAGTACCTATCTACATTTCAAAGTTAAGGTCAAGAACCTTATTTGTTTACTCAAGGTGCACGAAATGTATTACGATTTAAATGGTAGATGGACTTTTATTCAACATATCAAAGAGCAAATGATAATTAATTAAGAATAGATAGCATTGATTTTCTGATACAGCCTTCCAACTACAGTTGGATTTCAGAACTGCTCTTTCCTCTTAAAATCGGAGGGGGGCAACTAATTGGAATAAAGTCTAATATGTCTATGTGCGGGCTATTTCAGCTACTCCTGGATACGACTACGAGCAGCTGACAGCTGGCTAAGCATTAAGTTGCATTGGGAGAGGCCTCTGTCCAGCGGCAGCTGCATAAGGCTGAGTTTAGAACGAGGGAGCACCGCAGGTAGCGCAGCTCTATAGCACAAATACTCTTTTATGAGACTCTGGTATGTAAAACTAAATTATTAGCATGCACAGGTCTTCTGGAATTACCAGAAACGTGGTAAATGACAAGAGTATTTTGAGGTTCAATAAATTCAAGTTCAGGAATTATGTCTCGATAAAAGATGCTTCTGCGAAACTAAACAAAATTATAATAGCAGACAATGTGTCTTAATACATTAGTGTTTCAGCTGGAAAATATAGTAATCTGATAGTAATCTGATTAGGCTAGCTTATCAGCTAGATGTGCTTATGAATTCTAGTATTACATGGAAAGGCACATATTTTCCTATTGTGAAAGATCATACGCTGTACTGCGTCACGCGTCTGATTTTCAGAGGGGGGAATGTGACTGCATGTCATATACCCTTAACCACTAAGCAAATATTTTAGTTATGATTCTTATTTTAAAAATGTTCACACGTTATCAGCCATCTGCAAGCCCATAAAGTTCCTATTTTATGAGCTGACAAGTTGCCGTAATTAATGATGCAGCGTCCTTTCCTTTTAAGAGTATTGAAAAAAATAATATTGCATAACTTGTAGCAACTTGTAATAAACTGCAAACAAAAACCCCGGCAGACGGGCGCAGGCAAAACTTAAAGAATTCTTTAGAAACGTTAGAATATTCGATTTCTACGAGCGACTCATAATAGATAAGCACACGTGTTTGTAATAAACTCTGGTCATTGGGTAAAACCCGGACCATCACTTAAGACAATTGAAAGAGTCACAAAAAGCATCGACATGCAAGGCGTGGGATTCTGGAAAAAAAACGGTACAGGCAAGAAGGGGCTGGCGGAGAGAGGCGAGGGTAGGGAAGTCGAGACAGTCGGTGGGAGACCGCTAGAGGGTGGAGACGATAAGCTATTTGAGCTAAGATAGGACTTGGTTAGTACCAAGAGGATAGGTCGAGTCGAGTGCCAGTGAGTTGTCGGGTGATTGAATAAGTTAAATACATGCGGGTTGAGAGCCTAGTTAGTTGAGACTAATCTAGTATGTGTGTGTGTTTGTTGGTGAGCGACTGGGTGAGTCCTATTACAATAATTATCCTAGGCTGATGGTGTTATTAAAGTTCTTAAAACTAAACAGACAGACATGTGTTGTTGAGGAGTTTGTTCCACTACTTCTTCTCCTCATCTCCAAGGCACTAGGAAGTAGTGAGGGTATGGGCGATTTGGGGCTGTCTATAGAATTTCAATAGAGTAGATCTCCAACTCTATTGCAAAATGGTTCTTGAGTTTTGATTTATCAACTCTATCATCTGGTAATTCTTGAATTATGTATTCAATAGCTCTAACCATCAATTCAGCCAACTTGCCTTTTGAGTTTGATCCTCAATTCTATTATGGACAACCATATAGTGATTCGAGAATAATAGTTCTTATCTCTGACAAATGATTCGGTCAGCCTGACACAAGCACGTGTCTTGCAGATGCACTGGCTGTACAAAACGAGCACATGATCCATGGGGTGGGATTGGAATGGTTTGATACCACATCTATATTATAGCCAGTCTTCGGACTGTTAGGGACCATGACTACTGGTTAGCATGATGATTGACGTTCTGCCGCTGAAAAGCCGCCTTGTCACGTTCACCAGTTCGAAAGAACTGCTAGGGACAATGCTCACTAGGAGCATGATGCCGACGATTGCCGCTGAGAAGCCGCCTACGTCACTTATGGAAGTGTTACTCTGAGTACAATATGTGAAGATGTGAAGTATCGTGTGAGTCACGACTGACCAATTACCTATTACGCTAGCGTAAGGGTTACTAACAAAGACTATTGGTTGCCATAAGAATATACTTAGCATCTCTTAGTTATGTTTTACACTTTCGAAACCACATTCAATACACTTCAATAACTATGAATTCCATAGTCTGATTTACTATATCTTTCAATCCTGTCCTTGATCTAATATTGATCCGAGGCATTGGACTGCTATATGTTAAGGAATTCATTTATCATAGTCAGGGGAAGGTGACCAGCCTGGAGACGAGTCCTACCGGATCGCGCGGGGCGGGGCGCGATCCCTTCTCCTTAGGGAGAAGCTGACTATAAATACTAATAAATAGCATGATTTAGGAAAAACGAAAATTTTATCAGCCTAGGGTTATTTAGGAACAGTCACACCTTCCAATGCCGGGCCCAATATTGCCTCCACAATATATTGTCTTTGTTGCTGGGAGATGGTGGGGGCTTTCCGCCGCCTGAAAATGTTAGGTTATTTATTAGTATTTACATTTTAGGTCTATACAGGAATTTAGGTCTGCGATAAAAACATAAAACTCACCTGTCATGAAAATTTCTTTTTTTCGGAAGGCCGTCTCCTTTTTTTGCCGCTTTATGTTCTCCCAGCAAGTCTTTAGGCTATTAGGTGTAGCGGATCGTTGCAGTGTTGATTGGTGTAAGATTGGTAAACAACGAAAATATGGTTTTGTACGGGGTAGCTGCGCATACGTTCAGGTGCGCCTACGATTACGCGATACGCCCTCACGGCGTCGTGTCTGGCGGGCAACTGTCCGTGGCGAGTGCGAGCAGGTTAGCACTAGCTTCTCCTCCCTCGCGCATTCATGTTCCTTCTCTCGCGTCGTACGCAACCACCCCGCCATTTTATTCAAATTCAAACTTTATAATACAATGTTGCCACATAAAATTAACGAAATAAAATACTCACAAAAAATCAGACTTAAATCTAAAAAACACGATAACGAACAAGAAATATAAGTAGTATAAACTAAAGTTACATCTGTACATTACAAAACAGTATTGAGCCGTCCATCATCGCTAACAATTAGGAGTGCGATAACAATGAGAGCTTAGATTATTAAACTCTTCAGAAAGGGTAATCCACCCCTGCAATTTTTGGGAGTTTGTGGCGGCATCGGTGCGTTTGTTCTCACCACGCTATGGTGCTTTAACACTAAGTTTGTAACAATTTCTTTTTCGTCATGCGTAAAATTAGTAGTGCGCTTCTTTATATTCTCCATCTCCATTATTTATATTAATTTATTATCAAACAAAAGTTCAAACACCACAGATAATTTGACGGTTTTAAAGAGCTGTCATCTATAGGTATAATGCAACAATTTTAAGATGTTTAGCATTTTTACGGTTCTTTATGAGTTAAGTTACTCACCCTATTTGACTGTATTATAATCATTCGGTCTTTCATTCCTAAAACGCTCATTTACTTAACCGAGCTAGAACAAGTTGTGGTGAACACCAAAATACCCGCCACATGTATTAACAAATGTTTACGTTTAGCAGGCCGATTACGAAATAGTCGGTTATTTTGCTGTTGGTGAACATGGCCCTAAATGGCTTTCTTTAATTAGCTGTTTGTCATTGAAGTCTGCGGTCACATTTGATCATTTTGAGAAAATTATAGATAATCTAAATTTGTAGACTCAATATTGGTATGGATGATTTATATTTAGAATTAACCAATTTCAAAATTATTTATGAAAAAATATCAAAAGACAAAGATTTTATTGATATGAGTACTAGCCTAAAGTGGAGCCATTTATTGGTAAACACTTCAGTAGAATTTAAAAACATAACTAAAATTGTCGAATATCTACTTTCTGTTTCCACCAGCCTCCTTAGCATTTATTGTAAGAGTTTTTTCAGTAATGAATGCTTAGTGACGGGAGGATAGAAATGGAGCATAAATAAATTTAATAAAAATGAGCTCCTCATTTGTTTTAAATTCTGTTATATTTTGTGGTGAGGCTTAAGTTGTGCGAGAAGCTCTAAAATATATGTATTTGAAACAATAAATAAATAAAATACTATTCATTTATCTAAAAATACTGTTTTATTCTTCATAGACCTGAAATACTTTATTACTTTAAAAAATGTTGGCAACCCTACGGGTGAAGTCAAAATGATTGAATAAATGAGGAAAATCATCGCCAACAATCATCAAAAGAAAATATAAACCAAAGAAAATGAAATCACAATTAGTGAAAACAGCGCTCAAGGATGAATCAGTTTTCTCAGAATATCCATCTCTCATAGAAAGCAATTGGAAGGGGTTAAGTAAACGAAGCACATCAATAAGTAAGATAGGTGAAATCTCTATTCCATTACTGTTTAATTGAAGTAGGGCAGGGACTGGTATTTTTTTTATTTTTTTTATTTAATTTTCTACCGAAGACGTGGGGGTCCGCGCTCTTATTTACATTTTATTTATTGTTTAATTGATTTAGAAATAATTAAAACTACGATCGTGCTCCATACTTGGACACGTTACATTAAACTAAGCTTATTATTAGTAACGACGTAAAGGGACTGGTATTAAAGATGTAGTGGTAACCAACACATGTGCATTCGATGCTGTTTTTCAAATAATTGCTGTTGGATGTGTTGATGGTTTTAATCAATTCGTAAAAGCGATGAAGAATTATAAAGATTTGTAAAAACGTCGAGCTGAAATCGGTGACAAATATCTTCGATAAGATATTAATGAACGATGTATACAGCTGCTGTATATCATAGCTAAAGAATCTTGTACAAAAGAACCAACGAACCGAATAGTTCTCTCCTAAATAAATGTGCGCAATATTCGTTGCACGACGATGTAAATATTGCTGAATATCAGCGTAATAATTGCGTATTTCACAACACTGTCTCTCAGCATATGCTTAGATGATGTGCTTTGTAGTATAAAATTACACGATAAGATACCTTGCTTGGTATCATTGAATTCTTACCTTCGGGTCCTTAAACAGATAATTTCAAGTACATATTCGGAAATTATTAATAATGTTGTTTTTTTCTATGCCAGCTTCCACAAACAAAAAAAGACACTGTACATGACGTAGTACATGACCAGTGCTGCTGGCGTTCATTACCTTTCCAAAGTGTTCCTGCCTAGTTTGTGTGCGTTCGTCTTTCTTCGTTCGACCTGTCACCGAGATTGCAATCGCTGCAAGTAAAAATGGGTTTGTCAGCAAATATGTTTATTAAAAACAAAAAAATATTGGATCAGTTAACACTAAAAGCATCCATCTCTCAGACACAGAGGTATCTAGGGTCCTGGCCTCACTCCCTGTCGACATGGCTAATAAAGAAATATTCTCGTTAATCGGCATTCCCAAAAACGTTATTCAGGTGCTTCATGCGCAGGGTAAACGGTTTTGGTGATGTTGAATTTATTCCAACGCAGGCTGTTACCTTCGCCTCCACCATTCTTTCTCCTTAGTCCTCATGGCGCCACGAGGTAAACATATCCTACCAGTTAAACGATGTCTAAAGTGCCTTCGGTTTCGACAAAGGCAACTAAGTAGTTTTTTATAAAGACAAAGCCTACGTAGTAGAAAAAAATGGTGAAATAGCACTGACAGCACAAAGAAAAGATGGACTTTACGACATTGAATTTAAGAAAGAGACTGCAAACCACACACGAAGATGCGAAAAAGGCAAAATCATGGAATGGCATCGTAAACTTGGCCATATAAATGAAAAGGATCTGATGAAGATGGCTACGAATGACCTAATGTACGGATTGAACATAAACAAAGAAAAATTGGAAACATGTGAAACCTGCATTAAAGGCAAGCTATCAAGATTGCCTTTCACAAGACATGATAATCTCAACACAACGCAAGAACTAGAAATAATTCACAGCGACGTTTGTGGACCTTTTGATTGCCAATGCTCCTAAAAAACTCTGGGCAGAAGCGATATCTACGGCAAACTATATAAACCGTAGCCCTTCAAAAACATTAGATGGTGATATACCGTTCACGAAGTGGACAGGCCGAACACCGTCTGGCAATCATCTTGAAGTTTTCGGCAGAAAGACCTTCGACCTGAAAAATAACAGACGGGGAAAGCTAACAGAAAAATCCAAGGACGTATTCATGGGATACTCGCTAACCTCAAAAGGTGGCACACAGGTGGTGGTGGTTTACATACCTGAATATGACGACGTAGTGACGAGCATGGACATAAAAGTCATAGACAAGATGTACTATCAAAAAGAAGACACGAGCTATGATAACCTTGTAAAAGAAAAAAATTGGTTGCCTGTAAAGTCGGTATACGGGCGAAAGTTTTACGTGACAACGACTTTAAGTGGTAAAATAATTTTAATGTGAATATTCATTCGTATAGTAGGAAGAAGGATGAAATAATAGTAACAATTTAAAACATTTATTTATACAAAGAATTATATTTAAAACATTAATTTATACAAAGAATCTCGCACTGAATTTCATATTAACAAAATTTTATTTTTACCTTTACACATACATACCTATCTCTCTCACTCTCTCTCTCTCGCTCTGTCTCTCTCGCTCTTAGGCGGGCTAACTGTGCTCGAGTGGAAGGGACGCGTGCCTTTCACTTTTTATGTCTGTCTCTCTCGCTCTTAGGCGGGCTAACCATGCCCGAGTGGAAGGGACGCGTGTCTCTCACTCGCTCTCATTGTGAGCGCATAACGTGAGCGGAGCGTAACGCAGTTTCTTGAAGTGTCACCCGGCAAACCAATTTATAAGACGTTGTCACGTCAAAAACATAACTAAATAGAAATTGAATACACTGGACAGAATAATAAAAAATCTTTACATAATACTCAAAGTCAAAATGATGAGGTAGATGAAATCGATTCATTCGATGACGCATCTGAGACCTTAGAAGCACCTGAAAATGGGAGGCCCCAAATCCAATAGATAAATAAATTATGGCTGTAAATGAAGAAAATCCAGATCACTGCAATTTGTTGTGCCATTTCTCTATTACGGCAAACGGGTTCTCGTTTTCGTCTGATACCAGTAGGCAGACTGGAGAGAGAATATATTGCATCATCAATTCATCCACGTCAGCTTTGTATTATTCTGTTGAAGAAAAAATATTTTATGATTTTTTATTGTTTCTTCAGTTTTTAAGAACCAAATACTTTATTCTAATGCAAATTAATTTATTCTAGGTTACTGCCAATGCCAGAGTGTGCAGTCGGTGTTGGCAGCGTGCCCATGCCAATATGCCAATTGTCCAACAAGAAGCAAAAGCAGCAGTGGCCGAACCTGAGCAAGTAGTAGCTACACCTGAACCAGTTAAGGATGAACTTGAAGTAGGAGGTGTCCAAAATGAAATGCCTCAAAGGGAGTATTGGCATTTGCAAAACTATCGTCGCACTCCTAATACGCCTAACCACTGCTTTGTGCCAGAGTGTAATAATGCTGAATGTCTGCGAGTGCCCTTGCACATAAAGAAAAAATTAGTAAAGGAGAAAAAACTGTTTGTAACAGAATCTTCTAGAATTTGCTCGTTACACTCTGCAGTATACGATTAGGACTTTTTAGACCAGTATGAATTTTAGTCTCATACTTTCAGTAATGTTGACATAGAAAATATGTTAGAATTGACACAAACTAATGAAGACACTATTAACTTTCAAAATGTAGAGAACATGAGCGATACTGTTTGTCAATACTGGACAGGTTTAACTGTAATTAATTGTTTGGCAGTTCTTAATGTAATTCAAATGGAGCTTAACACATTATGCAAAAGACAAAAAAGCTCGGTATTTATTTAGTTACTAAGAATCGCCAGTATGTTTTCCCTATCAAAAACAATGGCGCAAACATATGTAAAACATGTAAGAAATTGTATAAAGGAATATTATGTTCCGCTGCACCTAGGACTTCAATGTTTTCCCTATCAAAAACATTGGCGCAAACATATGTAAAACATGTAAGAAATTGTATAAAGGAATATTATGTTCCGCTGCACCTAGGACTTCAATGTTTTCCCTATCATAAACATTGGCGTAAACATATGTAAAACATGTAAGAAATTGTATAAAGGAATATTATGTTCCGCTGCACCTAGGACTTCAATGTTTTCCCTATCAAAAACATTGGCGCAAACATATGTAAAACATGTAAGAAATTGTATAAAGGAATATTATGTTCCGCTGCACCTAGGACTTCAATGTTTTCCCTATCAAAAACATTGGCGCAAACATATGTAAAACATGTAAGAAATTGTATAAAGGAATATTATGTTCCGCTGCACCTAGGACTTCAATATTTTCCCTATCAAAAACATTAGCGCAAACATATGTAAAACATGTTAGAAATTGTATAAAAGATTATTATGTTCCGCTGCACCTAGGATTTCAGCATATTACCAGAGATGGAATTTCGACCAGAAATCTGTTAATTCCTCAGTGTATTTATGGCACACAGGCGAGAAACCCTTTCGTCATATGTGACGGCAGTTATATTTATATGCAAAATCGTCGAAACATTTATTTCCAAAAAAAAAACATACAGTCTTCATAAATATAGAAACTTGGTGAAACTAACGATGTTTTGTGACAACAGAAGAACACATAATAGCTGTGTATGGGCCGTATGCTGCAACAGACACTGATGCTGACATTATGATCAGGCTATTTAGAAATGAGGCATCGGAGATGAGGCAATAATTCCAGCCCAATTTCATTTTGGAAAGAGGATTTGGACACCCTCATTAGATCATTTTTGAGGATCGGGACACGCTAATGTTACTTACTTACCTCTCTTGGGTATTCTATATAAATACAAACCACTCTCTATGGGTGCAGGACAAAATAAATTAACAACGAGACAAGCAAATGAGTCCAGATTGGTCACAATGTGCAGACGGGTCGAAGTTGTAAATGGTCGGTTCAAACTGGATTACAAGATTTTTAGAACTGAATATTTTAACAGAATGTCAAGACATCTTATAACAGATTTTCGAAATGCAACTGCAATCATCAACCATTTCCGTCCCGTTATAACCGACCATATTGATGCCCAGTTGATGCTTTAGAACGGCGAAACATGCCCAATTATTTAGCCGACCATGTAATTATTAATTCCCAAATATCAGCCCTGGATATGTTCCCCATGATGCAGATGTCAGATTTAATTTAATTTAATTCGGGAACTTATCAGATCAAACAGGCTAGGGGAACATATCCGAGCAAATGGTTCATTTTTGGTGTGAAGTGAGTACAGAGTTAAATGTTGTCCGTGTACCAGGTATCTCTGCAAGTGAGCCCATCTTAATTAGGGGTAGGATAAGATAACGACATCACAGCCGCACTCTGCACTACACATATAATATTACTTGACAGTGTCACATGACTGGCAAGAGAGCATCTGTGCTTGCTATTGTAGTTGCATTATAGGCAAGAGGACCGTTGGTAGTTGTGCTCATGTAGTTACTATTGTTTGGTATTTGGCAAGGGCACGGTATCAAGACAATATTTCCCCACCTGCACCTTTTTTAGATGGAATATTAATAAGAGAGGATATTGATGAATAAATACACATAAAAAAATACTTGAGTATTGTTTTTTTTATTCGTCATCTCCTACCTATATCATTCACACACAGGACAATACAATTGTCCGACGAATACATTACACAACAAAATCTGTGGTTGCGTTCCATAAGATTAATGTACCACGCGTCATGACAGGCACTGCTTGACTAGTCTCATTATACGTATATATTGTTAACGAGAGCGCACCGCTCGTGCTCTGCTCCCCGCACCGCTGCCTTCGAGACCAGTTCCTATGCTAAGTTTATGCATTGTAAACGCGCCGCGGCCTTGGGGATGTCTCTGTATAGCAGGGTTTCTTAACCTTTTTGCAGTCACGGACCACTTTCACAATTTAAAATATTCCACGGACCCCAGCCATAAATAATTTTGGAAATAAAAAAAGCCGCAAAACCAGATGTGTTACCAAGCATTGCAGGAGCTCCATCGGTGCATATACTACCAAGTTTAGTCTTCCAATCTACATTTTGTTCGATGAAAAATCTTTTTATCATTTCAAAGACATCTGAAGCCTTCGTAGTTTCTAAAAGTGAGTGGCAAAAAAGAAACTCTTCTTTGATAAGACGCGTGTCATGTTTTACGTAACGGACAAACACCAAGAGTTGGCTGCATTGTGATACATCGGTGCTTTCATCCAATTGCATACTGAACGGAAACGGCGAAACATTCAATTCTTCAATAACCTGCTTTAAAACATTTGACGACATTTCAACAATTCTAGAATGAATTACATCGTTTGATAAGGGAACAGCTTCAACCTTCTTTTTTTCATCCTTACCACACACAATTTCCACAATATCCAGTGCACAAGGCTTTACTAATGTTTCCGCGATAGTGTGACACGGTGTGAGAACTGGCCATCCAGTATCAATAGACACTGCATTGTCGTTTTAATTTCGTACCTTAGTTACCATATAACAAGTGTGTCAAGATAAATAAATCTTTTCGGTCATACGTATATTTTAATGAATTAATCCTCACAATTGGTAGCAGAGCGTGGTTTATTCTGCAAATATGAAAAATGGCATCCACGAGTTATCGTAATATAGAACTGTTGACCAAGACAAATTATGACACTTGGTGTTTGCAAGCACAAGCGGTCCTAATAAAAAATGATTATTGGGATATCGTAAGCGGCGAGAAAAAGTTACCACCAGCTTCGGATGGGGCGTCGAGATCGGCGTTCAACAAAGAGGATTTGAAGGCAAGAGCTGAAATCTTACTTTTATTGTCACCGTCTGAATTAAAACAAATTAAACTCTGCGCGACATCTAAAGCTGTATGGGAAAAATTAAAAGCTACTTATCAAAGCACAGGGCCTGCAAGAAAAGCCACATTATTAAAACAGTTGGTTCTAAAGCGAATGACTACAGGAGAAGATATACATGACCACATAAATAATTTCATGGACATCGTGGACAAACTCGCAGATATGGATATAAAAGTACCTCCAGAACTGCTTAGCATAATGCTTCTCTACAGTTTGCCAACAACATTTGAAAACTTTAGAATAGCTATCGAATCTCGAGACTCCCTGCCTAATCCTGAGAATCTAAAAATAAAGATTCTGGAGGAATACCAAGCAAGGAGTGGAAATGATCAGCCTGAAAGCTCAGAAGCATACCAAATCAAGAAAAACAGGAAAAGATTGTACTGCAAGAGCTGTAAAAAGAAAGGCCACACTATCGAGACATGTTGGGGCAAGAAAAAAAATACAAATGAAAAAGAGGACAGAAGCAAATACAATTTTAACGTTTGTCTGAGCACCGTAAATTCAGACGCTGATAAAACTGTCTGGTGTCTAGATAGCGGATGCTCATCACACATGTGCGGTGACGAATCGATGTTTTCTACCATGATCCCTGAAAATGGCACCCTAAAATTGGCGTCAGAGAAATATACCAGTAGAATTCAAGGCAAAGGAAGAGTTACAATCAGTACCAATAAACATGGCTACAATTTCAATGACACCCTATATGTTCCTGATATATCAGTAAACCTTTTATCCGTCGCCAAGATAACGGACAAAGGTAATACGGTAATTTTTGAAAAAGAGAAAGCCCATATCGTAGAAAAAACCGGCAAAACGATACTGACTGCTCGAAAAAGAGATGGACTCTACTACTTTGAATCTGGATGTAAAGCGACTGCAAACTACACACCGAAAAAGGACAGTAACATTATGGAATGGCATCGCAAACTTGGCCACATAAACGAAATAGATTTAAAGAAAATGGCTAAGGATAATCTTATGTATGGTTTAAATTTACATAACGAAGACATGGAAACATGTGAGACCTGCATCAAAGGCAAATTGTCCAGGTTACCGTTCGTAAGACATGATGATTTATACACAATCGATAACCTGGAAATAATCCATAGCGACGTTTGTGGACCTTTTGAATGTGACACACTAGCAGGATCAAAGTACTATGTTACTTTCACAGACGACTTTAGTCGCTATTGTCATATCTATTTCATTAAAAGAAAGAGTGATGTATTCAACGTTTTCAAAGAATACAAAAATGAAGTTGAGACGTTCCATAACAAGAAGATAAAGAACCTGCAGACGGACAATGGCACAGAATACCGAAACAAGGAGTTCGATGACTTTCTCAAATCGCATGGCATAAAAAGGAGATTGACCACAGTTTACACCCCTCAACAAAATGGGATTAGCGAGAGGAAGAACAGATCCTTACTAGATAAAGCCAGATGTCTGTTAATCGAGGCCAAGGCACCTAAAAAGCTCTGGGCGGAAGCGGTAGCAACCGCAAACTACCTTATTAACCGTAGCCCTTCTAAAGCACTGAATGGCGAAACTCCGTTCAAGAAATGGCTAGGCCGAACACCATGTGGACATCATCTTTACGTGTATGGCAGGAAGACCTTTGTTTTGAAAAAGAACAAGCGAGGCAAACTGACCCAGAATGCCAAAGAAGGCGTATTTATGGGGTACTCAATGACCTCAAAGGCTTACAGAGTGTACATACCCGAAGACGATGATGTAGTGATAAGCAGGGACATAAAAGTAATAGACAAAATGTATTTCGAAAATGACAGTCAAAACTATGATAAACTTATTAAAGAAAAGGAACACTCTCGAATACCTGAAAACAAAAACAATGATAAAAGGGTACAACAAGTAGAAATTGAAATAACAGATAATAAAAAAGACAATATGTTACAAAATTTCAATGAGCAAGAAGATAAAGTTTCTTCCGTAGAAGAAATAGAATTTTACGATGACGCATCAGAAGTTGTAGAAATACCTGAAAATGGGAGGCCGCAAAGAGAGAGGCGTCCACCCACGTGGACCAGAGATTTTATACTGGACCAGACTGAAGAAAATCACCTACTCTCGGAGATATCCTATATATCCGATGGAAATGAAGATGATGAATACTGGCATGATGCTATAAAAGCCGAGATTAGAGCACATGTTAAGAATGGAACCTGGAAAATAGGAAAGAAGAACAGTGACATGAAAGAAGTGGACTACAAAATGGTTCTAAAAAACAAAATAGGACCTGACAACAGTATCACAAAGAAAGCAAGACTTGTAGCACGGGGCTTCACTCAGCGACCAGGCGTTGACTACAACGAAACATACGCTCCTGTAGCTAAACTGAGTTCGATAAGATCTGTTGTTGGAATAGCCATGGAAGAAGGTTTAAAGTTGAACCAGATGGACGTTACAACGGCGTACCTGAATGGTGAACTAGAAGAAAAGATAGTCATGAAATATCCTGACTATTTAGAAGAATATCTGACTGAAATCATGGTTGATGAAAGCAAACAAGAAAATTTAACTTTGTACAACAAAACAAAGACTATGCTGAATGACATAAAAAACAATCGAAAAGGGAATGTTTGTCATCTCATAAAAGCCTTATACGGACTCAAACAGGCAGGGAGGCAATGGTACAAGAAACTCGACACAGAGTTAAAGAACATAGGTTTCAAAGCATCAGAAGCTGACCCATGTCTATACTTACTAGAGAAAAGAGGAGTTAAAGTCATAATAGTTATCTATGTCGACGATTTATTAGTTGCCTATTCGTGTCCTAGAAAGCTCCAAGAAATAAAAGACCTGTTAAATACGAAATTTGAGTTAAAAGACTTAGGAACGCCAAAGCGACTTATAGGGATAGACGTTATTTATATGAGAGATGCAATCAAACTAAACCAGGAGAAGTTCATCGAAGACACTCTTAAAAAATTCAAAATGGAAGATTGCAAGTCCACGTCTACACCCATAGAACCAGGTCTCAAACTAGAAAAAGAAGGAAGAGATGAACGGAACGATCTACCCTACAAAAATTTAATTGGCACACTCATGTATCTGGCAGTGGCAACTCGGCCTGATATAATGTTTGCCATTAGCTATCTCTCTCAATTCAATGATTGTTACGGAGAAGAGCATTTCAAATGTGCAAAAAGAGTGCTGCGATACTTAAAGGGTACAAAAAGCGTTGGTCTTATATTCAGAAAAACTGGCGAAGATTTACATGGCATGGCTGACGCAGATTGGGGCGCATGCAAACTAGACCGAAAGTCTTTTTCGGGCTGCTGTTATAAATATGCTGGAACGGCTATAAGCTGGATATCGAAGAAGCAAAAGACTGTGGCGCTATCGACTGCCGAAGCGGAATATATCGCCTTGACTGAAGCTGCAAAAGAGGCCATTCACTTGAAAAAATTATTCAAAGATCTTGGGGTCAACTACGAAAGCATAGTCATATCAAACGACAACCAAGCTGCCCTCAAGTTAAGTCAGAACACAATGGTCACTCCCAAGTCCAAGCACATTGACTTGAAAATGCATTTCATACGAAATTGCATAATGGACGGAGTGATACAGGTCAAGTATCTGCGAACCGAAGATATGGAGGCAGATATCTTAACCAAAGCCTTAGCCGGCCCGCGGCTGTTGAAATTGCGGAGCGGTTTAGGAGTTTCCTGAACTCCTGATTACCACGACGATGCCGTGAAGAGGAGTGTGAGAACTGGCCATCCAGTATCAATAGACACTGCATTGTCGTTTTAATTTCGTACCTTAGTTACCATATAACAAGTGTGTCAAGATAAATAAATCTTTTCGGTCATACGTATATTTTAATGAATTAATCCTCACACACGGCGATCTATGCCCGAACTTAAGTCAGTGGCCAATTCGCTCATGTCGCCGGCGCCGTGACGACGTGTTGCGTCTGGTATGAGAGCATCGTCGATACGGGGCGGAAGGAACTTTTTTGGAACCGATTGCTTTTGTTCTTATTCGCTTTTTTTTATTATTGAAGCTACCCGACAAAGTCTCGTCGAGTTTACTACACAATTTCCTAATAAATATGTTTAGACTGACTGATCTACTGCGGACCCCCGACACACATGCTACGGACCCCTAAGGGGTCCATGGACCCCACGTTAAGAAACCCTGCTGTATAGGATAATTTGGCCTTTGCACGGGCCATAAAATACGGGACCGAAACGTGGTCACTTACAATGGGCCTATCAAAAAGCTTCAAGTCACCCAAAGGGCCTCTCTATTGGCCTTTGGGTGACTTTAAGATTTTTTTTTACTTCTTTTCTTATAAAATTTGAAAAACATGAGTTAACACTAATTTTATCAGACGAACTGAACATGACATGAAGTTGGGATCAAATTGATTTATTTTTATCATCGGGCCTTTGTGGGGACCACCAAAAGGCTTATTAAAAAAACTGCCATTGTTTTCAAATGTTATGAGTCCTTTTTCATGTCCCAAAATCTTGAATTATTTTAAAGATATTAAATTTCATATGTTAGCAAACGAAACCAAGCGATTGAGAGTAGATTTCTTTATTATGACTCATCACGATTACCAGTCAGAACAATTAAAATCTGCTATGTCAAATCATGCTGATTCAAACATTGACAATAAGTCACGACGATCCAACGGAAGATTCAATACTGTCTGTGAAACCTTCATACATTGAAAATTGGAGAGGACAGACTTCAAAATCAAAGGCACGAACTTGTACTGTGGTAAAAAGAGAAAGAACAATTCGTAAAGAGCATTCCGATAATGAAAATGGCCATTTAAGCTTTCTGTTTCGGGCTTTATTCGTTTCATAAATACGTGAGCGTTCGATTTCGTTGCTCAATATTTGACACTTCAAGATTAATATTTAGTCATGTAATCTGTATTACGAATTTGCTCATTCCTGGTGTTCAGGAAGAAGACAGTCGGAATAGAATTTTAACAACTTTGCTTCCATCTCTTTTTCCCAGAACGCATTATCCTTTTCATTAGGCCTAAGCTCAGTTTTTATTTTATTATTGCCATACCATATACCCAACAAACAGTTTTTTTTGCAGATATGGAGTTCTCATTTTATCTGAAAATACCAATCGGATTTTGATTACTAACCACCTCAACATTTTTGTTTTAATAAAAATGCATTTTATTTTTTTTGTATTGCGTCTTCTATGCCATTTTTGAATAGTGCAATAGGACATAATATATGATTTCCACAATCATATTACTTAGGGTGAACCCATCAGGTGTAGCACCCAGAAAAGGGTGTTGCTCGAGTGCTATTTTTTCATATTTTTTTCCATGACTAAATAGATTGAACATGGTCGATGCTGGGTTTATAAAGCAAATTTTTGACTATATTTTGGCAAGAATTCGTCTGCTTTCTCTTTATAACTTTGCCAAAATTTGATGCGGTTAACATGAAACTGTAACGATTTACCAACAGTCGTTTGGTAACCGTTGGTCAACATTATCTTTAAACCATTAACTTTTCATCCAAAGGACTTTTCACCCACGATCGTTTTGGCAACATAACTCTACGTCAGTGAATGCTTAAAAGGATTCTCTCCATTGTAAATAGAATAAGTTATCTAAGTTGAAGCAATAAACTTTTTTTTATTTTTTTTATTTATAAGTACCAGTGCCTATGAGTTCGTCAAGTCTAAACGCGGAAAAGATACCTTGGTATACAATGGTTTTTGTTATCATTTACACAGCAAACGGGATACTAAGTACTATTGGCGTTGTGTGAATAGAACAACATCTAGTTGCAATGTATTTGAGAATAAATTTCTCACTACTTTGTTTATTGATAACACTCATACTGTAATGCCACATAATCATGAACATATGCACTTGCCTGATCCAGAGAAACCTATTGTAATGAAATTAAAAAAAATATATCAAAGAAAAAGCTAGCAGCTCAATGGATTCTCCGTCACAGATTGCACAAAGATGTATTCAAGAAATACCTACAACTATTGCCCCTTATACACCTAACAAGGACGCCATACGGATGATAGTTCATCGTGAGAGAGGTAAAAACTTACCCACATTACCCAAAAACTTACAAGATGTCAATATTCCCGAGGAATATACAAAAATAAATAACGAACACATTTGATTAGAAATTTTATTGAAAATAATATTTGCATAATTATGTTTACGAACAAAAATTATTGTCGATTATTGATCGAGGCACTTTACTGGCTTATGGACGAGACATTCAAATCCTGCCCCGTCCCATTTACGTTTCCGACATCATGTGCGTTTCCAACTCACACTTAGCCGGTTTTTGGAGATAGAGGGTGAATTTCTTTATACAACCCGCTTCACCCGCTATTAATTTCAGCCAAGTAGTTCCACCTTCCACCGCACCAGGAGCCCATAAATACCAGGATGTAATACTTGTTACGTCAGGATGTGGGTCTCTCTCTCGCACACCTGGCTGCGGTATTTGCATGTATGCATTCGTGCGACGGCAATATACTATTTACGATGACACATTACCTAATGTGTCCATTCTTTAAAAAAAAATCTGAGTGCTAATGAAGCAGAAAAGAAAATTAACGATGCGATGAAGATGCAACTTTTTATTAATCACGTATCACCCAAAGTATACGAATACATAAGCGAGTGTACGTCATACGAAACTGCAGTAAGTACACTCAACACCATATTTATTAAACCTTTTGGTTTAACAAATATGGTGTTGAGTTTGAATGAAATTTTTGCGAGACATTCTGGCTACAAGAAAACAGCAAAGCCATGAAATTATTCAACAATATCTTCAGCAACTAAACATTTTAAACAAGACATGTCAATTTAAAAATGTTGATGCAGAAAGTAATAGGAATGATTGTATAAGAGACGCATTTATTTCTGGCATTTCTTCGCATAAAATTTGTGAGCGCTTGCTAGAAAGCTTGCACAAGCCATTGAAACTGCTGAAAATAATGCGCAAACATTCAACAATACTACCATTGGTGAATCTCTTGTCATGGCGTTGCCAAAGTCGGTGACCGAAGACAAAAAAAAACTATTAACGTCAGGGTATCATTTGAGACGATGCTTTTTTTGTGAAGATAAGATTCACCGGCGTCAGAACTGCCCGGCTTATAATGCCAGTTGCCAAAATTGACAAAAAAGTGGACATTTTGCTCACGTTTGTAGGAACCTTAAGACAAATCTGAACGCTGCTACTGATAGTGATGGATTTCCTGAAAAATAATTCAGCGAAGTTACGGCAGTTGCTGCTCCGGCTAGTTTAAAGAAATCAGTCGTCACCATTGAAGTTAACGGCTCATCGAAGCTAAAGCTCAATAACGGCTCATCGAAGCTAAAGCTCAAAAAGCTTTATCAGTCATGATTTCTTTTCGAATTCATCTTTTAAGAAAACAGAATGTGCTGAAGCTGTAAAAATGACTCGAACAACTCACACAATCAATTGAGAAGGGCTACTTCAAGCAAATATTGTTCTAAATGACAATGTTTACGAAAAAGTTTCATTTCTTATCGTTAAATATCTTTGCGCTGATGTCATCATAGGACATAATATACTGAAAGAACACTCACAGCTTGAAATGAATTTCAGTGGATCTAGAAAACATTACAAATATGTAGTGTGCTGGCTTCATCTGTTCCACCAGTTCCTTTAATTTTGAATTTACATTCCAACTGCTTACCAATTGCTGTATCAGCGCTGTGACGTTTTATTTTAAATGTTACAGCACCATGCTGAGATAGAAGCCTTTTTGTCTTGTACAGGACAAATTCTGTTCAGTATTTTGTTTGTTTTTTTCTTATGATATCGTTATTAATAATTTTTTGTTATTATCTCATTATGTTTACTTTAAACTAGTGTTGTAATCACAATTTTACCATTTTATTTTTTTTATTTTATGTTTTGTCCTGTCGGGCTAATAAATGCTTTTTCTTTGTTTCTTTCTTTCTTTCTGTAAAGTCTAGAAAATACAGTAACGATGATCTGAAATTCATAGAAACTGAAATAAATCAGCTATTAGGAGACGGAGTTATCGAAGAGAGCAGATCACTTTGGCGAGCACAAGTTCTAGTCACCAAAAATGAAAATCACCGCAAACGATTGGTAATAGACCAGACCGTTAATAAATACACAGATTTGGATGCCTACCCTTTACCAAACATAGAAAAGATGGTGAATGACATTTCAAAATACATTTTTTTTTCTAAAATTGATTTAATACGCGCTTACCATCAGGTATCTATAATGGAAGCAGAAAAACAATACACAGCATTTGAGGCGTGCGGGAAACTTTATCAATTTTATCGTATTCCGTTTGGTGTCACAAATGGAGTCAGTGAATTTCAAAGAGTCGGACTGGTTAACAAAAGAAGAGCATTTTGCAGATACATATGCCTATTTAAATGACGTCACTGTATGCGGAAAAGACAAGGAACAACATGATAAGAATTTAAAAAGATACATGGATGCAGTGAGAAGTATAGTTTGACTGTTAACAAAGAGAAATCGGCGTTTTCAATAAACACAATTAACCTACTCGGATATAACATTTCGAAAAAGTCCATTAAATAAACCTGATCCAGACCGACTCCAGCCACTAATAAGCATGCCCATACCGAATGACAATATCTTACACTTACGGCCGAAATTAATATCCATGATGGATCGATCTCCAAACCACGTCCCAATAACGAAAAATGACGATCCTGCTATCGCTCAAGCCAGTCATCTTGAAACATAGTTCGTTTGTTAGTAATAATAAAAAGCTTAAATAGACTTTACAATTTTGTTTGTTTTATGTACTATAAATACATATATTTACCGAAAACGTAACAATTCCATTAATATGAACAGATTTGTGATAAAATTCAAAACGTGTTAGTTTAGTTAGTAAAAAGGAATGTCACGTTTGGCTAAAGATATGACGCGACGCGTTTTTTTTTCTTGATTATCTGTGGCGTGGTATTTTTTGTTGTCAAACAAGCGAAAAGTCGCCACCAAATTTTAATTTTCTAAAAACAATTAATTTGATAGCTTTAAAGCTGTTTTTTTGTATGTATTTCCAACTTATCTTGATGAGGTTACACGGACGAGCAGCATTTTTTCAGTCAAAAGTAAATTTACCGCCAATTTAGACAACCTAAACCTAAACTCTGCAACATACAGACTCTGTATGCAGTTCACCCTTTTAATTCTTCGCGAAGAAGCGCGTTGCCTTCGTATTTCTTCACAAGCGTCACTTTCAGTAGGTATCATCCCAATAATTATACCAGAACTTCCATATCAGGTGAAACCTGCTTACTTTGCCACTTTCTCATGTGTCAAAAAGTTTGATTCGCTTTAAAAAAATATAATTATATGAAAACATAAGGAGTAACCTACACCTAGACGTAGTAAATTTCATGAAAATTTATATTATTACCAAATATCTATTTCATGTTTGTAAATTAAAATACACACATCAAAAGTGTCTAGGGATCAAGCATTTTTATGCGGATTTCTTGAGATTGAGATGTGGCTTTGTAATAAATTTATGATTTTATAAATTTATATGGATCCTTTTTGGTGCATTTCATAATTTGAATCAGGAACTGTGAATCAAATTCGAGTAAAAGATGAAAATCAGCTGTCAATATTTTCCCTATAAAAACATACAACGCATTGAAGACATTATTAGTGCTACTGTTTCCCTACTACTGATTAAAACCAACGTTATTATGGAGCGGCGACGTCATTTAAGCAGGGAAGAAATGCTCAGAGCCGTGGGAATGATAGAAGCTGGTTCCCGGCAACGTACTGTGGCTTTAGCTCTGAATACAAGTCAGAGTGTTATCAGTCGACTTTGGACACGTTACCGAAGCACTGGTACCGTGGCTGAGCGCCATGGAGGACGGTATCGCTGCACCACACGGAGACAAGACCGATACATTCAAATCTTAACTCGAAGAGCTCCAACAATAAACGCCATGATGTTAGCCGTGAGGCTTCATCACTCTTCAGGGAACTTAATTAGCGACCAAACAGTCAGAAACCGCTTGCATGAAGTGAACCTTCATTCCCGAAGACCGCTACGGGTACCACCTATAGTAATGCACAATCGTAGGATTCGATATCAATGGGCTCTTGAACACAGAAATTGGGCAGAAGAACAATGGCGTTTCGTGTGCTTTTCTGATGAGTCTCGTTTTGGTATGAGACCGGATACAAGACGTATACGACACTGGAGAACCCCTGGACGCCAACAGCGATTAAAATCCTGCCAGGAAGTCCATCCTTATAGTGGTGGAACCATCATGGTATGGGCGGGTATTTGGATCGGCGGAAGAACTGAGTTGATTTGGATCAGAGGCAACCTCAACGCTCAAATTTATGCTGAGACGATTGTATCAGACGTCATCGTTCCTCTACAAGTGCAAATCGGTCCCTTATTTCAGTTAATGCATGATAATGCACGACCGCACACCGCAAGAGTTGTAAGACAGACTCTCGCCGCAGCTAACATCAATGTCCTGCCCTGGCCTGCTCAGTCGCCAGACTTGAACCCGATTGAGCATGCATGGGATATGCTACAGAGAAGAGCTCTGCCGAATATGGAGGGTATCCAGTCGCAAGAAGACCTTTTTTTGTTGTTGCAACGAACATGGGCGGCCATTCCACAGTGTGATTTGGATGAACTCATTTTGAGTATGCCAAACCGATGTTCTTGTGTTGTTAGTGTTCGCGGTAGAAACACGGATTATTAATTGTTTAAGTTACCCAATAAAATTTTAAAGAAAACTGTTATTTCAGTCTTTTTTTCGAACTTTTGTGTTAGTGGTTCAAATGTCAAAAATCCCTTTATTAGGAAAATGGCAAATTTCTTTATTAATGCAAAGGTGACTTGGTTTATCGTTACTGTGACAAACGAAAACACTTTATTTGATGAATCCTTAAAGAAAATTTTAATTAATATCAATCAGGAGAAAAGTTATTGCAAAAATATATGTTGATCCCTAGACACTTTTGATGTGTGTATTTTAACCATAAAGTTCGGTACGGGCCCCATTCGGGGCCGGGCACTGAAACCTACGCTGGCTCGGTACTGGCCCCGAATGGGGCCGGCGGTTAAGTCATACGACATCCTTATTTTTTATGTAAATATTTGATGTTCTGATTATGTAAGACTATGAGTGTGCGTTAATTAAGATAGTTGGAGAAAAATATCATATGTTAGAGCCATTCAAAGTTCTGCATTTAGCGCGCAACATTCTTAATTTACCCTAATAAAATCCAAATGCGTAAATACGTTCATCGCCATTTTGACGGCAGTGCTAGCCGACGCTAAAAATCATAAAAATTGGGGTTTTAGGGCATCCAAGCTCCATTATGTTGAGAAATAATAACTCGTCATTTAATTATGTGACGAATTCATCCATAGTTCAATTTTAATAAGCAGTGGTAATGATATATTTTTATATCCAAAGTCAAAGTTTCGCGCCAATCTTGTTTGTTTACATTTTATTTTTCACATTTTAACACACAGACACGTTTAGATTCGACAACAGATGTGACAAATATCATTTCAAATATTATAAACAACATGAAAATACCCAGATCTTAGCGTAATTTACTAATATAGGACCAATAACACGTAATATTCATTACCACTACTTAATTTTGTATTCGAAAATAGACGACCATTTTTTTTTCTTTTTTTTTAATATTTGTGATGTGTGAAAGCGATTATTCAAATCGATTCTTTTTTTGTAAAATTCGATTAACACGAGTAATCTATTCACGGAATTAAGCAAATCGATAGATGGAAAGTAAAACAATTTTGTTTATACTTATTATAACATTGTTAAAAAGCTTTAGTTAGGAAATCTTAATAGTTTTTCGTACATTGTACCAACCCAACAATAAACAGCACAGATTGACCAGACTGAATTCGCGCCGATTTTTTTTCCTTACTAAAATTTAAATTAAGAATGCACTCGCTGTTCAAAATTACATTGTACTTCAATGTAGGTAATTTATTGTGATGTTTTTTTCGTTGGTTGTCAGTGCGCCAGGGATGAAAGGTTATAATATACTCTATGGCACTGATCTTGGCACTGATTTTTTAGGTGTGGTGAAAATTGGTTTGGTTCCTATCCTACCATGATAATTGTATTTGGTAAACAAAATGGGGAATAGTATGATTATTTTACTGTGTTCGGTTGGATTAGTTATTGGGATACACCATTTTATTTTCAAATACTTTTTTTAACACCCTTTTCTATCGCATTGGTGGGCAAAGGCCTTCCTATGACTTTCTAATTTTATTTATTTCTCGCCTTTTCCGAACACTATTTTTAATCGTCAATTTTCATTTAATTTTGAAAGAGAGGCTGAGGCCGAGCTCTGCAGCTCGTTGTTAAATAATAACGGCCGCTCGGGTCGACGTTTAGGACGCCTTGCTTGCCTAGGTTGGTCTGTGGATGGGTGACCCATTACATACCGAGTTTCCTCCGTGCCTCTGAAAGCACGTTAAGCAGTTGGTCACGGCTGTCATTTGTAGTTCTTTGAAAGTCGTTACAGCTAGTATCATCACCTAGTACCAACTGGGTTGTGGAGGTCAGATAGGCAGTCGCTCCACGTAAAATACTGGTTTTCAGTTAGACTGGAAGTCGACCCCATAATAGATGGGAAAAGGCAAGGCAGATAATGAATTTTCATTTGATTTTGAATACTTAGATAAGCTTGGTTAGAGTAACAACGGTTTTAGCATCCATAATATTCATTTATCATTCAATTTTTCCGATCCTTGGCGCTCTATATCCAACCTTCAGACATAACAAAACAAAATTCACAATAAATGATTAAAGTAAATAAAAATACTTTATAAATCTGAATGTATGTGTATAGTCACAATTACATTCCTAATTTAAATATCGACGCGAATTTATTTAGCAAGAGGTTGGCCGTAATTCGTACGGTTGAAAATATTAATAATTCATTTTCAGATTTTGTCTTTGCTTAAACTGTGAAGCTTCATATTTTGCCACACGGTGCTAGTTCGGCAACGGCGTTTCTCCAAATTCTGCAATCCATAAGTTTTTAAAGGAAAGATTATCATCAAAATGTTGACTTGAAGCAAGAATTTCGTTATTTGTTTAGAGTTTAGAGAGTTCTGTGTTTATTAACTATTAATAAGTCAACCAAAAGCAACGAATAATTACTATTCTACGTGATATTATTAAAAAAGCAGTATAAAAGGATTAATTTCAGAATTTTAATATAATTCTTTGAAATGATACCAAGGAGTTTTCATTGTGTCTCAAAACTTTTTTCCAAACTTAATTTGATTGCGAGTATCGATTAGGCTGAATGCAACATTTTAATCGTAATGATGAAACTCGGGTTTACGGTCAGCACTACGAAGTGATATGTCATGTGATAAGTTGGTTGCAACATTGTTTTTTTTTGTAATATTTGTCAAGACTTTGATCGTATTTTTTTATGAAATGATGTATGAATAGTGGCAAAAATAAGAACGCAGATAGAAGGTTACTGTTTTTATTTAGCTTTTTCCAGTTTGTTTAGCGAACGAGAAGCTTGCCTATGTACATTATTTCCAGCGCATCTACGTTACCTAGTTTTTGGAAGGGTGCAGTAATATGTGTTTTATAAATATTTGGCAATACACTGACGCCGTTTTACCGACCTTAACACGTTACTGGAGATATTTACCACAAAAGTATGGTATGAAACAGCTTCCTAGACATATTTTTTCAAAAAAAACCGAATGCTAAAAGTTCACGAAAATTCTGTAAATTTTTGACAAATTCGCATCACCCCGCCGATTTAGCTGATGTGTCATGTGTCAAAATTTTGTCGTGCATAGTGGTTAAGCTCTTAATCAAATATGGCAAAGTCAGCTGTCACTTCTGGTAAATTTGCCATATGAAAATAAAAATGATGTTTTTGGAGTTTATGAGGTTAAAAAGGAATATATTTACACTCTTCCCATATCCCGTGAAATAAAACTGAAAAATGTATATTATTTAGACTGGTAATTTAATTCTCTAAGAAGGTGGCAAATTCAACAACCTTTCCAAAATATTTCATAGTAAGAAGAAGTTAGGGTTAGGGTTGTCAAATAAAAATGTTTTCATAGTAGCAAAAGTTTAATAAAAGAAAAAAATGTAATACTTAATCAATTTTAGTGAGATCGACACGCATCTAATTATCTTCTAATTCGTTTCTTAACTTGAAGTGTTTTAAATAGTAAAACAAAAAAAAATATAAGCTAACTATTTATCACGTAGCAAAGTTTGTCTCTAAATATTTTAGTTAGGTATTTAGAAAAAGTAACATCGAATATAACTTAGCATAATCAGTCTCTAATGTTCCCACGGCAGTCAGATATATAATTATGTACCTATAACAAATCAACGACCTTTTAAATTATTCATATAGGAAATTTGAATTACTTTTCAATATAAAATATTAAAAAAATAATAATGGAAAGCTTAAAGCTTATTAATACCTAGTAAGTACCTACTATAAATCACAGTTGTACTGTACATTGTATGTCGGTACCTAGTTATTCACTGGACATTGTACTTAGAAAAATCAATGTCAAATTTGAATTTACCTCGACGACCCTCTTGAGGGTTAGTCAATACCAGCTCCACATCTGTGTCTAGTATAAAACTAATGTCATTAACGTCTGGCCAATAAAAAAGATCCCCCTTCCTTCTCATAAACTTGACAAGCATTCCGGAACCTTCAGTTAGTTCTAAAAGTTTGCCTACATAAAACTTATTTACTTTTAGTCCACGAAATTTAGCCAAGGGGAAACTGCCAATTTGATGCATTAACGTATAATTATTTTTCGTATTTTCGAAGTTGTTTTGTACAGTATCTTCCTCCACATCACTTGGTTCTGATTCAGAAAAGAACGGCCCTTCATCTGAAGAATCTCTTAAAGAATAATCATCATTGCTTTCATCGGTTTCTTCCTCGGTTTCTTGAACTAATTTTCTTTTTCTATTACAAGCTAAAAGCACGTGAAACATTTCTGCAGAAGTGGATGGTACTGGATTATTATAATCAATTAATTGTGATGGTTCTGGGCCAATTTCAAGTTTTTTATCAGGCTGTTTACACAGATTAAGTGATGAAAATATATTGTGAGTTTTATCTATTTTGTGCAATTTCAGATTACTTTTATCCAAATAGAAAGCGCGACTCAGTGGACTATACTTGATTTCAGATAATATTGTAATTTTTTTTCCACCTGACTTTACAGTAGATTCAGGTCCTGGTGTAGATGTTATAGCGGCAGTTTCATTTTCAGACGCAAACCAATGATGTACACTCACGATGCATCGTTTCGGATTCGGGTTCTGGTGTAGACATCAAAATCATAGGCGTTTCAGGTTCAGTTGTACACGTAGGTTGATTCAGAGCTTTAAACTCACGCTTTTCCTTGAGAACCGGTTTAGTAGAAAGTTTTTTAGCGTTACTTCTTTTATTCGACATCAACAGTTCTATTTCTTCGGAAGAAACCGAAGCACCGGGTGTAATGTTGACTTTTTTATTTTTTACTTTCCTAATAGGATTTACTGACCGGTTTTCTTTTAAATAGTCTAGAAGCGCGTTGTCAACGGTATATTTGGTTTCTTGTTCGTAGTCAGGAAGTTTCCTTATTATTTTATGAGGGTTAAAAGGTACTATCCCGGTAGCCCTAAATCCAGAGATGATATTTTCTTTACTGGTTATCTCTATTGCCTGTATTAAAGATTTAAGCAAGACTGGAAAATGAGATTTATTGAGTTGCGTTTCCGACGGATTCTCATGTTTGTAGGTGGTTAAAATTTTACGCCATTGCTTTTTCAGTGGGCCGAAAAATGCAACATCTAAGGGCTGCGAAATGTGTGTGGAATTAGGTGGCAAAAATGCAAACCTTATATTTGTTTCTTCACATAGACGTACTATATTAATGTTTAAATGGCTTGAATGGTTGTCGCCAATGATTAATTTCGGCCCTTCAAGCTTTTCAGCCCATGGTATGATAATTTTCTTAAACCAATCTTCGAACACGGTGGCATCAAACCAGCCAGATTTTGTGCGATTATATCGGGCATCGCTTGGTCCATTTTGACACCATGAGGTCCACAAATGCTCTGCCTTAAAAACAGTATAAGTAGGCAAGAGTGTTCCATCTGCCACCGCTGCGAACATTATTGAGATATTGCCTTTCGTGTGATTAAGTACTCTTTCAGGATACTTGACATCGCGCTTGAAGATACACTTGGACGATCCAGGATTATCCGACAGATTGGTTTCGTCGTAATTAAGTATATTACTTTTGGGTATGTCTTGTAAAGTAATTTTTAAGTTATTGAAATAAATGTTAAAATCATCTGGTGTTTTTGCAGCGCGAACCCTTTTTATGTTTTGTGCAACTCTTACTGTCAATCTATCTTTGTGTCGGTCCAGAAATTTTTTTATCCACCACTTTCCTGGTGGTTTATTATTAAAAATATGTTCTCTATTGTTACCTTTAAAGTAGTTGAAAACAACGAGACTTAGATCTAAACAAGATAGAGGAGCTCCGAAATCACCTGCTGCTCTCAGGACGTTAACAATATTTTGTTCCTCTGATTCAGACAGTCTTTGCTGTCCGCCTGGCTTCCTACAATGCTTATTTTTCACTTTATTATCTATGGTTCTGCGTGGTATGTGGAATCGTTTTTCAGCTTCAAGGGATGAAATTTCTTTCCTGCTAACTAAGTCCACAGCAACTTCTAACATTTCTTTAGAATATTCCTTATAAGCTCTGCTCCCTGACAAAGGTTGGTGGCGTCGTTTTTCCATCTTCTAAAAAAGGAAAACTAAATGTTTTGTTTGTCAATATTTTGTACATAAGGTACTCATGAAATTAACTTAAAGGTAAACTGGATAGCGACTACAACATTTAACGACTTATACACGTCCCATCAATATTAAACAGGGTCTAGTTAAATCATTTTGGACCATTTACGGGACTTGTGAAAGTCAAACATTTGCTCCTACCGGGATTCGAACCCTCTGAACGTAAGGCAGCTTCACTACCACTACACCATTCGAGTCGTCAAATTGCCACGATCTAAAATATAATTTCCAATGGAAACAACATACTAGATGGAAAAGGAAATAAAAAACATGTAATAGAAAGTATTGTGAAATTGTAACGCTATACAGTATTTGCGCAAATAACTAAATCACTTCACATATTTAATTCTAACTGACACCAATAAAAAATAAAATGACCCACCACCCTGTGTACCTTTTGTAAACCCTTAATTTAAGCAAATGCATTGTGTATTTCAAATCTGGTTACCTACCTACTTAAATTATAATAAATTTTGTGGCAGCCCTAACCTTCAACAAAACATGGCAAAGTCACCATCACGGACGTTGTGATTGGGGTTGTTGAATTTACCAACACCAATTGCGAACTACAGGTAGCTTGTAGCACCGTAAATCAGCGTTTATTTAGCTAAAGAACATTATGCTAACATAATATCAAAACGGTACTTACGTGGGCAATGCTTTTCCCGTTTGTTTTTGTAAAAGTTCCGGAGCACTAAGTTTTACGCCACCAACATTCGAAAAAAGTAACCGCCAAAAATTACATCTCAAGAACAAGCTGGGTTGCCACATCTCATTCGATGTTGCCATTAAACTTATAAATTTTACCATAAAGGCATACATACATGACAAAAAACTATTATTAGGATGTAAATACACTTTTTCCCTCAGAAGTTGGCTATGGCAAACTCGCCAACCATTGGCAAAACTAGCAGGTTTTACGGTCAGTATTACTGGAGAAATTGAAAGCGCCATTTTTCAAATGAAATTCGTGAACTGAATCTGTTATCCTCGGAAATTCAAAGATTTTTATTTGGATTGTTTACACCGATCAAAACAAACGTCAGATTCAACAGATATGTTATTGACACACTCAAACTGTCATTTTGGAACAGAGGGCTTTGTAGTTTATGATTCGTCGTCTCAGCGATTGATTGTTTGAAAAGATTGCTATTGCAATCCGCGGATAGTTTTTAGCTACACTTTACTACATATCTGGATTGAATTTTTATTTTTATTAATTTCGGCCGTTAAACGAGCTCTCGGTATGTTTTCGCATTACTCCAAGTGGATACCAAAATGTCCGTAAGGATTGAGGAGCCACATCAGATTTTTAAAATCTGATCTCACCATTATTTAGCAGCATTGTAGCTTATTTTGCAGCACGAATTCTAGATTTAGCAGCAAAATATATCACTTGTTATTTTAATGCAAAAGTGGCTCCTCAATCTAAACGTCTGAATTGAGGAGCCACCTGGAACTCGTTAAGTAATAGATGAATATTTATGAAAATTTTGTATCATTTAGTAGCAATTTTGCATATTACCGTCTAAAAATTTAGCTTCTGTAGCGTTGAAATGAAAGAAAATACAATACTTTTAATATGGCTCCTCAATCTAAACTCAAGAGGTGAATTTCTACTGGATGTGAGCGATCAATGAATATTATAATTCGACATATTGATCATTTAGCAGGTGTTGTGTTTGTTTCTGCAGTATAGAAGTAAAATAGTAAAACAGAGTAAATTTTGTATATGAACGCATTTTCTTTGACTCCTCGCTCCTGACGTTCTAATTATATATGTTTGACTGTAGCCACCTGAGATCTCAACGGAATCTAAAGCCAGAGATACTAACATTTAGCAGAAATGTCTGCTAAATATATCTGCACAGTTCAGCAATGTACGAGTATATATTTTGGATTCTGAAAAAACAATACTTAACTATTGTCTTGTAAATTCAGTGTGTAGGGTGACCATATTTTGGGGGTACCTACAAATTAATGTTTCACTTACGTACCCACAATAATATTTATTTAGTAACAAAACTTTCATCAGCGGTGAAGTATTCTCGTTTGTACATCATGAATATGTTCATGTACGAAATATATAATTAACTTGGATTTCTTATATTGTAAAGTTAATCATCATGTTTGTGTCATCATAATAAAGTGCAGTTTGATATCCTGTTTTCAATGTAAGTACATTTGTGCCAACTATTGTTATTTTTTACATTTATTTATTTAATATACAGTATGTTCGGGTTCGAAGTTTACAAATTAACTACTACGGTCGATTCTTAAAATAGACAAAATTGAAGCACTTTAATGTTCTAAAATAATTGTTAATATTTAGTTATGAAAAAATTCAACGACCAGTCGGGATTTGAACCTGCGACCTTCGGCGTGCCGTGCCATGCTATAAAAATTACTTAAAGTCACTTTGTTCAACGCAATATTGTTGTTTCAGAACCATTATGCCGAAAGGCCGCCAATCGATAGTAGATCTTGAAGATCAACAAAAAGTATTTTATAAATATGCTGGGATACTACAAAATCCTAACATTAAAAGTACTGACCCTATTTTCTTAACCATTCCTAAAGAACTAGATTTTAAAATGACCCCGATAGCCTTATATACATCATTGAAACGTAAACGTCATATATTTTTTGAAAACGATGGATCACTTCTTGAGCAACAAACAACTGGCGAAATACATACTATAAAAAGTGCAAGTTGTAGCAGTAGTGACCCAGATACGTCATTAAAAAGCAAAGATTTTGATTTCGAGAATAGTGCACAAAGTGATACAGTAACATTTTCATATTAAATGGACTAGTATGATTGGAAAAAAATTCAGCCTATATACGCATATCAACAACGAACAGGCACTTCCACCTATAAGAAATACAGAACCATGCCCAAGTTTAAATGGAGTAATCTATTAAAAGTAAACATTTCAATTCAATTATATCTCTAGTGGTTATGGCCAAAAGTACACATAAAAATGTAATCCGTTCTTTAAGTGTACACCCTAATTTCTTTGTATATTATTGGAACGAGAACCAAATTGATTATTACAATCTGTACCTACGGAAATTTGGAAGGGTAACTACACACATCAAAAGTGTCTAGGGATCAAGCATTTTTATGCGGATTTCTTGAGATTGAGATGTGGCTTTGTAATAAATTTATGATTTTATAAATTTATATGGATCCTTTTTGGTGCATTTAATAATTTGAATCAGGAACTGTGAATCAAAGTCGAGTAAAAGATGAAAATCAGCTGTCAATATTTTCCCTATAAAAACATACAACGCATTGAAGACATTATTAGTGCTACTGTTTCCCTACTACTGATTAAAACCAACGTTATTATGGAGCGGCGACGTCATTTAAGCAGGGAAGAAATGCTCAGAGCCGTGGGAATGATAGAAGCTGGTTCCCGGCAACGTACTGTGGCTTTAGCTCTGAATACAAGTCAGAGTGTTATCAGTCGACTTTGGACACGTTACCGAAGCACTGGTACCGTGGCTGAGCGCCATGGAGGACGGTATCGCTGCACCACACGGAGACAAGACCGATACATTCAAATCTTAACTCGAAGAGCTCCAACAATAACCGCCATGATGTTAGCCGTGAGGCTTCATCACTCTTCAGGGAACTTAATTAGCGACCAAACAGTCAGAAACCGCTTGCATGAAGTGAACCTTCATTCCCGAAGACCGCTACGGGTACCACCTATAGTAATGCACAATCGTAGGATTCGATATCAATGGGCTCTTGAACACAGAAATTGGGCAGAAGAACAATGGCGTTTCGTGTGCTTTTCTGATGAGTCTCGTTTTGGTATGAGACCGGATACAAGACGTATACGACACTGGAGAACCCCTGGACGCCAACAGCGATTAAAATCCTGCCAGGAAGTCCATCCTTATAGTGGTGGAACCATCATGGTATGGGCGGGTATTTGGATCGGCGGAAGAACTGAGTTGATTTGGATCAGAGGCAACCTCAACGCTCAAATTTATGCTGAGACGATTGTATCAGACGTCATCGTTCCTCTACAAGTGCAAATCGGTCCCTTATTTCAGTTAATGCATGATAATGCACGACCGCACACCGCAAGAGTTGTAAGACAGACTCTCGCCGCAGCTAACATCAATGTCCTGCCCTGGCCTGCTCAGTCGCCAGACTTGAATCCGATTGAGCATGCATGGGATATGCTACAGAGAAGAGCTCTGCCGAATATGGAGGGTATCCAGTCGCAAGAAGACCTTTTTTTGTTGTTGCAACGACCATGGGCGGCCATTCCACAGCGTGATTTGGATGAACTCATTTTGAGTATGCCAAACCGATGTTCTTGTGTTGTTAGTGTTCGCGGTAGAAACACGGATTATTAATTGTTTAAGTTACCCAATAAAATTTTAAAGAAAACTGTTATTTCAGTCTTTTTTTCGAACTTTTGTGTTAGTGGTTCAAATGTCAGAAATCCCTTTATTAGGAAAATGGCAAATTTCTTTATTAATGCAAAGGTGACTTGGTTTATCGTTACTGTGACAAACGAAAACACTTTATTTGATGAATCCTTAAAGAAAATTTTAATTAATATCAATCAGGAGAAAAGTTATTGCAAAAATATATGTTGATCCCTAGACACTTTTGATGTGTGTATTACAATAGATGCTACTGGCTCATTCTTTGAAACAATGCGGCTCGGGATGGTAAAAAGATGACTAAAATATTATTTTTATATGCAGGTCTGATAACAGCAAATCTTAAATTAAAATCTGTACCAGTATTACAGATGGTTACCGATGCAGACGACAAGAAATCTATATAACATTGGCTAAATCAATGGAAAAAATCAGTTGATAGATCACCTCATGAGATTATTTCAGACGATTCTTCTGCCCTGATCGCAGCTAATACTGAAGCCTATACAGAATTCAGTAGTACAAAAGAATAAATAAAAAACATGTTTTCAATTTTAGAAGAACAGACTTCAATCCTTCAAGAACAAAAGCCCAAAAGTCATTTTGTAAAAACTTTGCACAACTTAAAATGTTTTAATGATGTAGAACCAGACATAAAATATTTTTATATTCGCTGCATTTTGTTCTTAAAGAGTGTGAAAATTTTGAAACTACGAAAGAAGTCATCGGTGATATGATTCAGACTTGTCTTAGTCACTACGATGATGATTCAAGTCCTGCAAGTTCCAATTGTCAAGGTGCCTTAAACCGACTTGCCTTACAAATGAAAAATAATGAATTAGATCATACGGCAGAATTCAGCTTTGTGGAATGATGACAAACGGAACGACGACGAAGTTTTCGGAACTGAAGAACATCACACCGCAAACATTGATTATTTTATTTGGTTGGATGATAAAGTAGCCCCATTTCAAAAACAATTAATGAAAATTCATAAAAATAATAAAAGAATATATTTTTTACCAACATTTATGTCAGAATTTAGGAGGATTCTTGGAAAACTTCCATTATGGTCAAATTTATTGTGTTCTTTTTTTAAAGCTGATAATACTGTTCCATCATCATCTGGAATTGAGAGCTACTTCATAACTTTGAAAAAATTGCACTTTAAAACAAAGTTACAAAAGTATCGAATTGATGAATTTATAAAAATACATTCCCAATATTTAGACGGGGAAATCGCACTGGCGAAAAATGATCTTATTAGTGACTTACAGAATAAAGAAACTGAACGCTCTCGAAAAAGGGATTTTTTCATTCAAAAAATCTCAAACCCAGATGGAAACATCTCAAACGCAAGTGAATAAAAGAAAATTAACAAAGTCTGTGAGAGTTAAGAAGATTAATCGGTCATTTGATGCCGAATCATTTTTTTCTTATCGATCTTCTTTTATTGAGAATTGGAGGGGTGAAGCCGATACTGATTCATTAACGAAAATAAAAGTAAAATTTGTAAAAAATGGCAACCTATGCGATGCTGTAATCATCGGTGAAAATTCTATTAAAGTAGATTTGAGAAACACATGTTGCTTTGATTCGGTCATTTATTTGTTGAGCATGACTTTTAATCAAAGCAGACGTTTTCAAGAAATATTAAACACATACTCAGAAGATTTAATCTCACAATATATATATACATATCATATACATACATTACCATATCTCACAATATATTAAACTTCTATCAGATTCTGCTTCTACTGACGGCACTTTTCCTTGGGATAATTAAAATAATTGCAACATCCTTCATTTAACATATGTTTGAAGATACAACTAAATTAGATAAATGAAGCAAATATGTAGCAATTATTGACGCAAAACATTTCGGGAAACTCTGCATGCTTGGCTTTAAACTAGGAGGCGACCAGCCAACCAAACGTCAGGATGGCTGTACAAAAAAATATGTTATTTCTAAATATATGTAGTATGTAGCAATTATTTATTAAATGTAGCAAAAATAAGCAATTATGTAGCAATTTTCTAATCAACTCTCATAGTCCAAATCCACAGGCAACCAGCCATTCTGACACACATCAGTAAATAGTAGCCACTGCGAATTTGCTTGTAATGTGTCTTACGTTTTGAACACGTAGCCTTGAAGTAATGCTTTAGTGCCATTTTTACAAAAAAAATGTACTAATGATTCGTGCCATTTTATCCCAGTATCCAGATCTTCAGGGCAGATCGCATTTTTGCCTTTGAATTTGAACATAATTTCTGTTTTTGGCATCCAAGGTTTAGAAGATGCAACTTTAATCGCTGAAGAAAAAACAGACTGTACCTACGTTTTGTAACAACCAAACTGTGTGTAAATATACTCTATCAAACACAGTTTCATATGAACTGAATGGTTGTGAAAAGTTTAGAGTGAGAGAAATACCAGAATTTGTAATGTTTTCGAATAAATCATATCAGTTAGTAGGTGCTGTAGAATTTATTCCTGCAATTATCGAAACTGGCACGGGCCACTACAAATGTCACTATCTTACACTCTTCACATTTTCCTGGGGAGGAAAATCTAAGGTTGCATTGTGTAAAGTTTAAAGAAAAATGGCAAGAGAAAATATGATGCTTTAATAATACAAGGAAATAGAAATTTACTAAGTTAGGGAAGCCGATACGAAGCCGTTAGCATGGTGATAATGGTCCAGATCCAAGTCCAAGTTCGCAGTTGGCAGAAACCGCTCGCCGCAGTGATAGGCTCTCTCGCAGTCGCCAATCTTCGATGGTTCGAGGGTCGAGGCTCACCCGCTGTCCGTGTCCAGGTGCTCAGAAGTAGATATAGTAGGAGTAGCAGCAGTTGTCGCAGTCGCAGTAGTAGCAGCAGTAAGTTTTCATGGTAGTCGACGGTCCAGGGGCTCTCAATAGTAGTAGCACCAACAGCAGCAGCAGCCGTTTTCAAGGCCGTCAGGACTTCATTATGACGCCAGGGCAAGATTTTGCAGACTTAGGCGCGACCACGTTAAATATTTCAGAGTAATGTCCAGCTTGTTGCTGGCTCAAGGACGACACGCAGACTGAATCTTTTCGACTCGGCTTCCCGTCATGAAGAAATTATGAATTTCAAAATGTTGAGAACATAGAAAAATAAAATGGTTAAGAAGGTATCAAACATCAAATGTATAAAACCTACAACTCCAAGTTACAGCAATAAAATTAAAAGAAAAACTAGGCTTGTCATTGTCATTATGACATCACAAAAGTAAACAAAGATTTGGAACCACTAAAATATACAGAAATGCTATAAATAATACTAATTAAAAGGCGGAAAAGGCATGCTAAGCCTCCGCATAAAGGCTATGCAGTTATTTGGAAAGAACGTATTATAAAATTTTGGATTACAATAGACAAAAACGTAAGTATAAAAACACAAACATTACAACTCAAAGATGAGATGTTCTGTTACGATGATTACGATTCTAAAATTCGTATAAGTACTAATCAGCCAATATTCATTCATTCTATAACTTATAGCGAAATTGATTGCTAAATAACCAAATCGTAGGTACGATAGATATAATCTGTTATGAAAATATAAATTTAATAAATTACTTATCCTGGTTTCATTAATACGAGTATAATATGGTCACCCAACACACTGAATTTACAAGAAAATAGTTAAATATTGTTTTTCAGAATCCAAAATTGTTGCATTGCTGAACTGTGCAGATATATTTAGCAGACATTTCTACTAAATGTTAGTATCTCGGGCTTTAGATTCCGTTGAGATATCAGGTGGCTACAGTCAAACATATATAATTAGAACGTCAGGATTGAGGAGCCAAAGAAAATGCGTTCATATACGAAATTTGCTCTGTTTAACTATTTTACTCCTATACTGCAGAAACAAACACAACACCTGCTAAATGATCAATATGTCGAATATATTAATTGATCGCTCACATACAATAGAAATTCACCTCTTGAGTTAAGATTGAGGAGCCATATTAAAAGTATTGTATTTTCTTTCATTTCAACGCTACAGAAGCTAATTTTTTAGACGGTAATATGCAAAATTGCTACTAAATGATACAAAATTTTCATAAATATTCATCTATTACTTAACGAGTTCCAGGTGGCTCCTCAATTCAGACGTTTAGATTGAGGAGCCACTTTTGCATTAAAATAACTTAGGTTATATTTTGCTGCTAAATCTAGAATTCGTGCTGCAAAATAAGCTACATTGCTGCTAAATAATGGTGAGATCAGATTTTAAAAATCTGATGTGGCTCCTCAATCCTTACGGACATATACCAAAGTTGTTGCGGTCTCCTTTTCTTTTCTTAAAAATATATGTAGTGCCGTGCGTATTTCTCTGCCAAACATAAGCTAGTACGGAGTTTAACCATTAGCATTGTACATACAATATTAAGTCTTAAGATATTTAACGGCTTTAACTAAACATAATTTGATTATATAACTAAACAAAAACAATTCCAATATCTACTTAAATTCAATATTACCTATGTACTATACGTCTCCGGTGCTCAAGAATGCCGTCTTGGTTCGACCAGATTTGTGTGTACCGCCGCTGGCGATTAACGAAAGCGACCTCTGATATGAACTTTTTGTCGACAAGAATAAAGGTCACTACTGCAAAATCAGACAGCACGCGAAAAGCGCCAGCATATAGCTGCACGGGGCGTGAAAGGGCCGGAAAATACGGCTTTGTCTACTGGTTTCAAACCTAAAGTAAATTCAGTTATGAGGTGACACGGCATTGTAGTATGGAAGCAACAGAAAAAGCATGTCAATATGTACCAGACAATTACATCAGGAAAACCCTTATTAAGCGACTTGCTTTAAAAATACTTAGCAACAAAGCACTTGCTTAATAATATCTCACAGCATTTCAGGTTAAATACCTATATTATTCGATAGCTGGTATCAATACATTCAAGTTTTGTATGGGGCAAAATGTTCTAAAGAGTCACGTTTCTTTCCCCCTTTTCCGAGTTATTAGCTATCACCGATCGACCGATAATACTAAACTTACTGATGGCATCTTCAGCACCACTTGGATTTGATTGGACACGCAAAAATCCATCTATAGATGGCACATAACATACTGTTTTGTATGAAACAAAACGTTCATAAGTGTCAAGTTTCCGAAATATATGGCGTTGTGATCGCTACCTTGCACATCTGTAATAGCTCCTTTCTCGGGAATGTGACACTTTAAAACGTTTTGTTTCATACAGAAGTAGTTCGTATTGATATCGATTTGTGTATATCTTATGCGTGGCCGCTACTTTGAAAAAAATCAAAATGGCGGAGGAAAATCCGGCCACGCTTCATACAAAAATGTTCCAATCCCTTTTGATTGTTTTCTCATAAAAGATTTTCATATTTACAGTTCAGTAATATTTTCACGGATGTCGATCTCTCAATTGTCTAACTTTTATCATTTCTCTTATATTATAATAATGATATTAATTAAAAAGAAAACATAAGACTTTATGGTTCCAAGCAAGAAAGCTTAACAACAACAACATCCATTTATTTTCAGGCCACATAACCATTCTTACAGACCAACATAATGTGATAAAATAAAAATTGTGTTAGTGAATAGAACCTTAAAAGTACAATCATAATGTTAGTAAACTTCCCTTCAAGTCCTCCGCCGAGGCGAGGTGCAGATAACACGTGGTATTACTTCGTATTCGCACCATGATCGCCTTAAACTTAACGTTGCTCCGCGACACAAGCAGCTGTACTCTCGCCACATACTTGGTCTTCTGACGCACGTACTCCACAATGTCCTCCGCCGAAGTGGTGTAGTGTTGGCAGGGGGTGCGCCAAAGTAAAAAAATGTTGTTCCTAACATTAATCATCATAACAATCACAATTCCTAACTACTCTGTCCCTAATGTTCATAATTCCGAAGCATTCAACTTCATTTTGTCAGTAGCAATAAACATCTATTATACTTTTATTTGTTTTCCTATATTTTCTCAACATTACCATCTTTTAGACTATTATTCAAAGTCATATCTTTTTTGTTTAGATTACTTTTTTTCTCGATTCTATCGTATAGAAACACGGCTAAAAGTGTCTTGGTGTTTTTTGTCTCCGACCAACCGTTTGTCGTAAAAACGATGTGGAGGGGTCCATAGGTTAGATTAGGTTAGAACTGTGACCAACTACGCTACCTCAAAATTGGGCTTATTCCACTAATCCCCCTTAAGAGAATCCCCCTTAGGGGGGAAAACTGGACCCTACTGTAAGACTAATCCAGAAAGTCCCCTTTTAATTTTGAGTTATTCCACTATTCCCCCCTGAGAAAATCTACCTCAAAAACAAACCATAATGTAATAAAATCCAAAAATTTAAACGCTAATTATTTTCAAAAACTGAATCATAATGAAAAAAAGAAAAGTTAAATGCTAATTATTTTCAAAAAGTGAACCATAATGAAAAAAAACACAAAATTTGAAAGCTAATTATTTTCAAAAACTGAACCATATGGAAATAAAAAAAAAACAAAATTTAAAAGCTGATTATTTTCAAAATTGAACCATAATGAAAAAAAAAAACAAAATTTAAATACTAACTATTTTCAAAGCTGAACCATAATGAAAAAAAAAAACTAAAATTTAAATGCTAATTATTTTCAAAGCTGAACCATAATGAAAAAAAAAACAAAATTTAAATGCTAATTATTTTCAAAGCTGAACCATACTGAAAAACAAAACAAAATTTAAATGCCAATAATTTTCAAAGCTGAACCATATTGAAAAAAAAAAACAAAATTTAAATGCTGATTATTTTCAAAGCTGAACCATATTGAAAAAAAAAACAAAATTTAAATGCTAATTATTTTCAAAGCTGAATCGTAATGAAAAAACAACAAAATTTAAATGCTAATTATTTTCAAAGCTGAACCATAATGAAAAAAAAACTAATTATTTTCGGAAACTGAACCATAATGAATAAAAAACAAATTATTTATAAAATAATATATAAATAATTTGTGGTTCAAAAAAATGTTGCTGAGTAAATTAAAAAAAATTACGACAAACAATCTGCTCATTTTTCAACAAATTAAAATCCAAAAATTGTAATGTCCATTTTGGTAGTCAACTCACGCGGTGTGGAGGGAAGGAGGAGTCTCCTTTGCCAAAAAAATAAAAAAAATACTGGCTCCTTATTTTTCAACATCTATTACGCTTTAATTCATGTAGTACTAGTGTACTACATGAACGCAGCGCAATCAATTATAATAATTTTCTAAAAACAAAAAAAACTTGGATTACATTTTGTTTGGCCTTGCTTTGTTATAGAGATCCTCTGAAAATATTTAGTGTTTTAATAGATGACTAAAAGACCTACAAATTATTATATACCTACAACGACGTAACAACGACTTATGCGTCCAAGTACTCCTCCGCATTTACAATTGTGATTTTGAAATCTAAACAAACGCCATTGAATTGCGAAATAGTGATAATATTAAATTATATCTACTTATAACATTATTTTATAGCGCTGATACACAATCATCACATTTTAAGTGCTATTTATTACATCCCAAATAAAAATGGCATGTACGAAACTAGGGCAAAATAACACACTGTGCTATGCATTATTCACAGATATAATACGACATACAGATACTCAATACCATACAAAGAAATTACACCTCCTTATAGCCCGGTTTTCACCGCAAGCGGAGCGGACCATTAATGACTTCTAATACCTCGCAAGAGAATAACATTATAGTCAGGTACATAAGTCTTACATGGTCGAATTCGCAATTACAAACGATCACAAAAATTAAATTTCAAATTTAAAAACCCCCAACTTAATGTACTTGCACTTAACAGTTTAATAGAAACACACATTTTGTTTTGGCGGCCATCTTGGATTATAAACCTTGATCTTGATTAATTGATCATAGTGTATAGTCTTCCACTAGTCAAGCCCTTTCATTTGATACCCATGTTGAGGGAGTTCTTGCCATCTTGGATTGATTTTTATCAAACATAGCTAAGAACACTCCCAACTAATTCAACCGTTCGGTCACTACGATGCCACAGACAGACAGACACACACACAGACACAAATTTATAACACCCCGTCGTTTCGCGTTGAGGGTTAAAATAAATGCAAAATTATTACTAAGCTCGCTTCGCTCGTTCCTGATTTCTAGGTTATCTAAGTAAAATATCTGTCACCACCTGCGGTAAATATTTGATAACGACCACCCGCGAACAAATTGTCACCCAGCACCGATAGCAAAGGCACTTTTTAGCCAAATTAAGGCTTAGGGACCGCAGGGGGGAATTCTAGACCTCTTGTTTTTTACATTCCAGTTTTCCCCCTCGTGGGAACTTTCAGGGGGGATTTGTGGAATAAGTATTTTTTCGATTCCACTTTTCCCCCCTAAGGGGGATTGTCAGGGGGGAATTGTAGACTTTTCTTTTTAGATTCCACTTTTCCCCCTTAGGGGGACTTTTAGGGGGGATTTCAGGAATAAGCCTCAAAATTGGTCGCAACATTTTACTAAATATTTTTTTCTTAGTGCCCCCTAGACGACGTTTAGGGATAAAAGCGTTATGATAAAAAAACAGTAGGAGTTTAAATATATTTACATTAATGATATTAAATACAATTTTCGGAAACATGAGTGTTATGAACATTGCCGGTAGCACTACAAATAGTATGAATGAAAACTTTAGGATGAAATAGTTTAGGAAGAGTGATCATTCGGATTACAAATCATTAGGAAGAACAATTTCGGGTAAAGAAGTTTTAGGTGAGCCAATATGGACCCGCAGGCGAGAGATGTACACTGCAGTGTTCGGCTTCGCGACTCGAATAGCTACATTGGGCTTTGATGGAGCCATACTGCAGCGGTTTTTATTGGTACGTTATCGGCGCTTCCTCCTCAACGCCGTTATTAAACTGTTATCAACCAGAAACTGTGCCTTTTCAGGCACGGCCTTTCCAGCAGGAGCAGTGTTATGCTCGCGACTACATTAGCTAAATCTCCAGAAACATGCTGAAGTCTTGCAAGCGCTGCGAAAGCAGGCAGCACGTGAAGCGGTGTAGCGGCGATGTAAGGAGCCAGCGGGACGGGAGCAGGGCAGCGGAGCGCATGAGGAAGGCACTCTGCTGGCTCAGCATTCTTCGGTCACGACGGCGACGAAACTGCTGACGCGCAACTAGACGACATTATATCGATGCCAGCTCCGCGATCCATTTAGATGTTCGAAATAATAAAAAAACAAATGCTGAGGAACGCTGCAGTAGGAAGGGTAGGTAGGTCTCTATGAAAAAAATTCCCACCCTTTTCTCTTAAAAATCACATTTTTTGAGAAGTAGCGATTAATAAGTTAAACTAGTTGTTCGTACACGTTTCCACGCCACCTGTGAGGTAGTGTACTTGGCTCGCTTTTTTTAACGTGGTTTCCCCAGTAGGCCTATTCCACGGTAATGAATGTTAATATTTATTCCATTCCAAGATTCGTAGCTTGATCTTGAGTACGACCGTCTTTACCCCCGGTGGTCAGTCTCAGGAAGGTATTATAACAATCGTAATGATATTTAGCCTCAGCAGCAATAAAATCATAATTATTCTGGTGTATGATTCGATGTGCGGCTACGTTATGATATCCGAGACACTCGGTTCCTGGACCCCATCTCTTCTGACAGTAGATAATCTGAAAATATATATTTTCTTGAGAGAGTGGTCTAAAGGTCAAAAGCGCGCAGGCACACTAGATAGCAGTAGCGAAAGTTCCTACCGGATTCCGTTTGATGAACGGCATAGTCAGTATTCTACAAAGTGTAGACAAAAAAATACTCTCATTAAAGATATGTGCATCTGTTGCAAAATATACCCTTTGCTACTGCTAGATAGTGTTACGAATGAACTCGAGTCGCTTTAAAAACTAGTTTGCTACATTCGCAAAGTAGGCACAGCCCGCTTAACTCAGCTAGACTTAGCTGCAAAGTATCAGCATCTCTTTTCACCATTTGCTATAGGTGCTGGTTCCAAATCACTGAAACCCTAGATATGTATGAACTTCAGTAGAACTGTCTGGAAAAATAAACAATTTTAGATAAACTATGTGACTCAAGCATATGTAAATATCACAGTCAAAACTGTTAATCAGTCTGACCGGTGAAGTCTAGTCAAAACTACTTTTGACCGGTGCAAACTAGTCAAACTACTTTTGACCGGTAGCTTTAAACCGGCTACTTTTAAAGTATTGAATAAGCTGTTTGAACAAAGACCACAAATGATAACGCCGTATGTGGGTTGAAACTCACTGAATTGGTGATGCCCCCGGCGCCGTGCCGCGCGCTGTCTCTTGCACGCACTAGTCTCGAACTAAAAAACCTACCTGTTTGAAAAGACTGGAAAACATATTAAAAGTATTAGAAAAAATCACAACGTACGATTGGTACATTGTGGTTTTTAGACAGTTTTGATAGCATATGCATCATTTGGAAAACGTTTGAAATAGCTAACTTTCAACCTTACGACCGGCTCTTATTAATAACCTTCCACAAGAAGAAACAAGTTACTTACCTACCCGTTTACATAATATGCATTATAGTTTATACCATAAAAATACAATACATTACATACAATTAATTATTATTGAGTAAATTGTAAATAATGTACATACCTGAAATACAATTAAACCACAAAAAAGAAAATACTCACACGTGTGTTTATTTGTGCATTTTCATACTGTGAGAAACACTTCGCACACGAAAAATATACTAAGACACACAATCAGAAATGGAAAAAATAGAATAAAGCATAGGCATATTATTCTTATATTATACACAACCAAACGGGTGTGTTCTTTTTCAACTGAACTCTATCAACTATCAAGAAATGGAATACAAATTTCTCTTGATACCTAATATGCAAATATTGCGAGGACTGAGACCAAGCTTCGTGATGGTTTGCTTAAAAGGCCTGCGGAGCATGCGAATTTCATACAAACGTAATACCAAAATAATTTGTAAATTAAACATATTCTTAAGGTAGTTTGTATTTATTTTGATTGGATTTGAGAATATAAAAGGTTCCCAAACACATATTTAGAATGTACACCGTTTTAAAAAATTGTTATGAGAAAAACAAATAGTCTATAAAAAAAAAATCCTCATATATCGTCTTTATATCATTCAATTGAATTTTTTAATATTTGAATTTTATGATTATATTTTGATGATGAATAATGAATATTCTATCATCATTTTTCATCATCATCAAAAACGCATGCTCTGCCGGCCCCTTAAGCCCCATGTAGTAAGGATCGAACCTATTACACACATGGCTTCTGCTAAGAAATTCTTGGAGAAATTTCATTAAAAAAGCGATTCGACACCATGGAGCTCTTGTTTTTTTCATCTTGTGATTGTGACAGCATTTGGCCTTTGGAAATTTAATTAGAAACGTAAACTTACCTACGTCGGTCGCGTTCAGAAGAGGAAGTTACTGGCAGGTCTTCGCCGACTGTTGCGTTCCGGTTGGACTCCCATCTCGCCACGTCCTCGCCCGCGCTCGCCCCCGGTTGGCCCTCTTTTGGCTGGTCGTCGCTACTTACCAATCGCTCCCTGCCTGCTTGCTGCCCCCTGTATCAAATGCAGTAGCAAATGTTGTCACAATCACAAGTTTTTCTCATCTTGTGATTGTGACAGCATTTGGCCTTTGGACATTTAATTAGAAACGTAAACTTACCTACGACGTCGGTCGCGTTCAGAAGAGGAAGTTACTGGCAGGTCTTCGCCGACTGTTGCGTTCCGGTTGGACTCCCATCTCGCCACGTCCTCGCCCGCGCTCGCCCCCGGTTGGCCCTCCTTCGGCTGGTCGTCGCTACTTACCAATCGCTCCCTGCCTGCTTGCTGCCCCCTGTATCAAATGCAGTAGCAAATGTTGTCACAATCACAAGTTTTTCTCATCTTGTGATTGTGACAGCATTTGGCCTTTGGACATTTAATTAGAAACGTTAACTTACCTACGACGTCGGTCGCGTTCAGAAGAGGAAGTTACTGGCAGGTCTTCGCCGACTGTTGCGTTCCGGTTGGACTCCCATCTCGCCACGTCCTCGCCCGCGCTCGCCCCCGGTTGGCCCTCTTTTGGCTGGTCGTCGCTACTTACCAATCGCTCCCTGCCTGCTTGCTGCCCCCTGTATCAAATGCAGTAGCAAATGCTGTCACAATCACAAGATTTTCTCATCTTGTGATTGTGACAGCATTTGCTCTTTGAATTTTTAATTAGAAACGCGGGTCGGGGGCGTTTAATCAACAAGTTAATGTGAATTGAATGTAAAAAAGAAGTATACTATATTTGTAGTCGGCTTACGTTTTCCACTCTGCAGGTTGGGTTATTCCCGCTCGGTAACACCCTTTCGTCAACACTGTTGACGATCGGGAAAAAAAAGTTTCGTTCGTTCACAGTGTTGACGAACGCTACTTATTATTTCGGGTAATTCCCGTTCGGTAACACCTTTCGTTCCTGTCGTCAACACTGTTGACGATCGGGAAAAAAAAGTTTCGTTCGTTCGCAGTGTCCATGAATGCTGGTTTTTATTTTTTAAATATGGGAATAAAAATAAAACATGTCATGGATTTTTAAAATGTTTTAATGGATTATGTTAGATCTTTTAAAACACAATTAACTAGAAAATAAAAAAATGGCCTTATCATGTGCATAATAACCATTTTACACTTTGATAAGTAATAAAATTGTGACACTGATTTAACATAATCAAATATAGTTGAGAAAGTGACTAATGAAAACTAAGTACACTATTATGTATCACAGATAATCATCTAATTTATACTAATTAAATAACGAAACTATAACCATAAACCTTAATATTTATATCACAGATAATCACATGTTTTCAATAATTTACATAATAATTTGTTGTCCTATAAAAGTAATTTTCAGATTCTCAGAGACACAACTTGTTACACATAGGTACTCAATTATATCACATTGGTACTCAAAGTTATGACTTCTATTCAATGATATTGTAAACAATATCATTGCTTCTATGACTTAGCCTACGTATAACATAGACAGCCCTATATACTCGTAATTCACCTCAAGAGTTATAATCAGCAGCATAGTTTTTTTTTTTTTAAATTAACAACAACATTTCAAGGAAATGTCCAACTGTCAAATCACCAGGTAATAACTCTATTTGAGCGTCCTGTATAAATTCGTCTTTGATCTTATATTTTTAAATTCTTTTCGTCACTGGCGTCTCAGTATGCCTTTGACGATTTCGTACTACCGGCTACCGGCGCGGCATCGCTATACCTGCCTGCTGCAAAGGGAAGTTTGCAATCTACTAACTTAAATTCTACAAATGGAAAAACATCCAACATTTTTTATCAATTAAACTAGACTTTCGTCGTAATTAAACATTTGAAAATCCATGACATGTTTTATTTTTATTTCCATATTTCAAAAATAAAAACCGGCATTCATGGACACTGCGAACGAACGAAACTATTTTTTCCCGATCGTCAACAGTGTTGACGACAGGAACGAAAGGTGTTACCGAACGGGAATTACCCGAAATAATAAGTAGCGTTCGTCAACACTGTGAACGAACGAAACTTTTTTTTCCCGATCGTCAACAGTGTTGACGAAAGGGTGTTACCGAGCGGGAATAACCCTGCAGGTTTCTTCCGGTTAAACTCCCATCCTGTGGCTCGTCCTGGCCCGCTCTCGCTCCCCGGCTGGCCCTCTTCCCGTTGTCCCTCTTCTGGCTGGTCGTCCCTACTTACTCTCTGCCTGCTTGCTGCCCCCTGTATCAAATGCATTAGCAAATTCTGTCACAATCACAAGTTTTTCTCATTTTGTGATTGTGACAGCATTTGCTCTTTGATTATTTAATTGGAAACGCGGGTCGGGGGCGTTTAATCAACAAGTTAATGTGAATTGAATGTAAAAAACAAGTATACTATATTTGTAGTCGGCTTACGTTTTCCACTCTGCAGGTTTCTTCCGGTTAAACTCCCATCCTGTGGCTCATCCTCGCCCGCTCTCGCTCCCCGGCTGGCCCTCTTCCCGTTGTCCCTCTTCTGGCTGGTCGTCCCTACTTACTCTCTGCCTGCTTGCTGCCCCCTGTATCAAATGCATTAGCTAATTCTGTCACAATCACAAGTTTTTCTCATTTTGTGATTGTGACAGCATTTGCTCTTTGATTATTTAATTGGAAACGCGGGTCGGGGGCGTTTAATCAACAAGTTAATGTGAATTAAATGTAAAAAACAAGTATACTATATTTGTAGTCGGCTTACGTTTTCCACTCTGCAGGTTTCTTCCGGTTAAACTCCCATCCTGTGGCTCGTCCTGGCCCGCTCTCGCTCCCCGGCTGGCCCTCTTCCCGTTGTCCCTCTTCTGGCTGGTCGTCCCTACTTACTCTCTGCCTGCTTGCTGCCCCCTGTATCAAATGCAGTAGCAAATTCTGTCACAATCACAAGTTTTTCTCATTTTGTGATTGTGACAGCGTTTGCTCTTTGAATTTTTAATTAGAGACGCAGGTCAGGGGCGTTTTTGGGGGCGTGAATTGAATGTAAAAAACAAGTATACTATATATGTAGTCAGCTTACGTTTTCCACTCTCCAGGTTTCTTCCGATTAAACTGCCATCCTATGGCTCGTCCTCGCCCGCTCTCGCTCCCCGGCTGGCCCTCTTCTGGTTGGTCATCGCTACTTACCAGTTGCTCCCTGCCATCATGTTGCCACCTGGCCTACTCCTTTCCCTTCTCTGGTTGCAGGCCTGCAAATATCCAAATCGAGAGGTGGTTTCAAAAAGACTTTCCCTAAAAACCAGTCGTCAAGCGGAAGGATGGGTAGGGTAAGTGCCACGTGTCTTCGAATAAAACTTTGCTATGCAAAGGATAAAGTTCCATATTTGTTAAAAAGACCTGTAAAAATATAATTAACTATCACTTCACTCGCAACTTCGTCCGCAGAAATTGAGATAGCTCGGCTAACATATTTGATGTAAATATGAAGTATAGATTACAGTGTTTATTTTTGCATGTTTATGTTGTTATATAGACATACACACATAACACAGTCAAACACATATAATAAAACATACAATTAGAAATCATCATCAAACAAATATAATGAATGGAACATTAATGTCTGGCAGTTTGAGTACTACAAGCAACCCACCAGTTAAGTTGAAGTAGTTATACTAGTTATGTCAAATACAAGTTTTCGACCACCGAATATTTTTTATTTTTTTGAGAGACCATTAATTTTTCGTACTTTACGTAATTTTAACATTAGGTACACCAAGGACCTCGAGGACCACGCTAAAAATCACTTTGAAAGATTTAATAAAGACTAAATTTGCAACAAATGATAGCAATTTGGTTTTATAAATAGTTAGACCAAATAGCTTCTAAGATACAGTAAGCTGATCAAAGTTTGCGGACCAAGTCGTGGCGGGCGCGGTCCTAGTTAATAATACTTTTTACAGCTCTTTTTGATAAATATGTATATTTATATTGTAAGTTTATTTTTCGGCTTGGTAACATTGTAACAAGATAACCATAATTGGTGCATGTTGTGTTAGCCTGTAAGGAATTGTTGCACTTATAAAAGTACTAATAAGCATGTATAACTATAATTATATCATACTGTCATACACAACCAGAAGGGTGTGGTATTTTTCATCTGAAATCTGTATTAGCCATCAAGAAATGGAATGCACAAATAAATACGGCTTGCTATCGAACATTCAAATATTTCCAGACCAAGCTATCTGAATGGATCGAACCTATTGCACACACAATGCATAACTCCGTGGTTGTTGCTGAGAAATTCCTGGAGAAATGATGTAAAAAACGATTTGTCTCCACGGAGATCTTGCGACAGCATTTGCTCGTTGGGTATTGAATTAGAAACGTCGTGAACCAACGTGGCCGTGGGTCAGTCGCGTTTAAAAACAGGTTAATGTACTTACCTGAAAAGCAAGTTTTACGTTTAAGTCACCGTGCTGGTCCGCCACCTTCCATCAGATCTTCGCTTCCTTCCGAGTGCCTCGTCTGGTCTTCGATACCTACCCGTTGCTTCTTACCACCTCTCGGCCGCAGCCACCCAGACAGGCCTGTAAAATCCATATCGAGAAGTTGTTTCACAGAAAATTTCCCTAAAAACCAGTCGTCAAGCGGAAGGAATTAAACTATTTCGTGTTTTTCAAATGATGCATAAATAAATCATACTACTTTGTCGTAGGTACCTACTAGCATTCTGCTAAATAAAATGCATACTTACAATAAAAACCCCCTGTCTTACCAAGGGGCGTCGTATCCCGTACCTATCTGGGGTAAAGTACCAGTACTCAAATCCATTCGGCTAGTCGGAAAGCTGAATGCATGAATAAAAACCTAACCGCAAGGCTCCGCTCTGGAGCAGTTCCTGCAAAACATGAAAATGTATTAAATTACAGCCGTGTGCCATCATTTCGAGACAGGTGCACTTGCCGCTGAAACATACAATATAGACAGAGTTAATTGTTCAAAGCGCGCTTGCTTTAGCTCGCTTATGTAGTGCACTGTTACAAATTCGCATTTTCTTACACCAGAGAGTGTAAATCCTTTATACTAAATGTTTCTTCTTTTTCTTGTGCCGTTGACTCATATTTTGTCTTGAGAGCCACCTGGATAGCTCTGTCACTTGCTGGGTTGTAATACTGCTACTGAAGTGCGTCCGGCTAGCCTGAAAGCCGACTTTAACATAGTTGGAAAAAAGCTAGGCAAATCATTTATGAAATAAAAACCAAACTGGAAGGCTCCGCTCTGGAGCAGTACCTACAAAACATGAAAGTGTATTAATTGACTGCGCACGGTGCCGTCATTTCGAGGAAGGCGCACTTGCTGCTGAAATATACAATATGGAAAGAGTTAATTATTCAGCGCGCGCTTGCTTGCTGCTTTAACTCGCGTACTGCTTCATATTCACATTATCTTACAACTGAGTGTGAATCCACTGTACTAACTTTTTTAATCTCTTTCTTCTGTCGTGGACTCATATTTCATCCAATCATTGAGTAGCTACCTGCATGGCTCCGTCATTTCTTTTATTTAAGTTCTAGATGATGCAGCAAAAAGATGATGTGGTAAACCTGTAATAGGAATTACGTATATTTAACTTATTATCAAATACTTACTTATACACAATAAAGTTTTTCAAGTGGGCGTGGATGGGCAAATCCAAAACTATATATATGTCACCATAAAATTGTCAAAAACGTTATATTGTAATCTCTCTAGCGATATTGTAAACTCTCGATATTTTCAACTGAACATACGGAAGTATCTCTACCCCCATAATCGAGACAGAATTGTCAAACACGTTATATTGTAATATAACGTGTTTGACAATTTTACGGTGACATATAAAGGGTGTAAAACACCTCTTCACGAAGCCGAAAAGCACTTGTTCTCTCCATCATTGCGATAATTTTTTTGTTCTACACCATACCTGGGAACCTTCTAGTTACGGAGATATGGGAGGTCAAAGTTACCAACTTTTTGACAAGTTTTTTTTTTAAATACAAGTTTTTTTTGTAAGATTTTGACTTTTAACACCTCCACGACCCTCGTACTATTCAATCCATCCATCAGCACACTTGTTCTACCACAAAACATGATTTATAACCTCAAAAAAAAAAGTGGTTTCCCAGCAATAATTTTTGCGTAAAGTTACTTGGTTTGATGTACAGAATGCTTGGTTAACGGCTTTGTGATGAGGTGGTTTACACCCTGTATATACTCAAAGAAGTGACGAGCCCGATTTTGATGAAACGTGCTTCAATGGATTTTTGAAAAATTAATATCCCTAGCTAGGAATAGAAACCGTTGATTTTGAAAAAAAAGTGTCGCTACTAAGGTGGTCGCGGTCTGGTTATGATGTCTCAGTATTTCGTAGACTATTTTATTATTAAGTCTCGACTAACACCTAGAAGTAGAAGTGACAAAATCAGAATCCGAGTTTGTTTATTTCTCTAGTTACAATATTACATACTAACTTCAAAATCTCATTTCACAATTTGCGTGTTTCATTTTGTCCGTAGAGTAGGAGCTTTTGAATCCTATCCTAGTCGTTTCCTCTGTTACTAGTGCTTATACTCGTATAATTTAACGTGAGGTTAATGATAAAGCAGTGGGGATTAGCCCCAGCGGCGAGCCGCTTATTAATTTATTACGTAACTCTACAATCAAAGCCTACGCTGGCGAAAGGGGGCCAGTCGCTTGAAGAGCGGCTTGTGCACTACCTTTTTATGAACGTATTCAATTTTACCTACTCTACTCGCGAAAAGAAAGGGCAGTTTTTGTAGCCTCTCGATCGATAGAGATTTGAGACGTTCTATCATGTCGCCGTGGAAATCGTGAGCGCGAATGTGCCTGCCACGGGTCTTGTTCCAAGATTTCCCATAGTAGATCGGTGTCTGTGCGTTTGGGTAAATGTGCGGCCCTCTTCAATGCCATTTTATACTGCCTCTCAAGCTTGAGCAGGTTTGTTTAACTGTACCTCGGTAGCAGTTGTATTACTCCGTAGTCTATCACCGGCAGTAAGCATGCTTGCATAACATGTAGCTTTATGTCGATGCTTAGCTTAGAGCGGTAGCCGATGATTGGATACAGCGCTCCTCTGACTCTCTTGGCTTTTTCAATATTTTCCTGGGCATGCTTATTCATTAAAAGCCTTTTGTCCAGCCAGACTCGAGAGGTATTTTATTTCTGGTTTGAATGCAATGCGTTCGCCACGTGTTTGAACATAATTGCGATACCCTGTGTTCAGATTGTCGAGTCTTGGTCTCTTATGCGAGAACATTATGCACTCTGTCTTATCGACTTTGCATATGAGGCTCCATTTGATATGTATATGTCACCGTATAATTGTCAAATACGTTATACTGTAATATCTCTAGCGATATTGTAAAATCTCGAAATATTGTCAAATGAACATACTGCTTACAAAAAAACGCATTATTTTTCGTGAAATGCATGCGATGGTAGTCAACTCACGCGGTGTGGAAGGAAGGAGGGGTCCCCCTTGCCCAGAGGTACAACTCTGATGAAAAGATATTGTAGCATTCCTGAGAAATACCGATTAATATAACCTAACCTTAAAACACTTTACATTCCCCTAAAAAGTCCTATTTCCCCTGGGGTCGTATTTCCGAGTGCAGGGTTTAAAGGGACCTAACTAACCTAACGGGGGGTGCCCCAAGTCCCGATTATCGGGGCAGAGATATTTCCGTATGTTCAGTTGACAATAATTCGAGAGTTTACAATATCGCTAGAGAGAAACACGTTATATTGTAATATAACGTGTTTGACAATTTTACGGTGACATAATTATATAGAAGTGACAAGTGACATTAACGGATCTATCAAACTGACAAACATTTTCTCAGACTTTTTAAAGCTTATGGGCTGGGTATACCTACAGAATTAAATAAATAAATCATTTAAAATGTATGCACCCACCAAATCGCGTAACAGTCTGTCGGCGCGATTAGTTATAATATTAAGTCATTATTTTTTTTTCGCAAATTCATGATTTTAACTTCTTGGATCAAATTATTTCTCACTTAATGAATTTAGCGAAATTCTAGAACTCCAATAAACAAGTAAATATTCAACTTATCTTTTTGTAATTTTAGCTTTTACTAGCTGACCCACGCAACTTCGTCTGTGTCAGATAAGAAAGAAAGAGTTCACAAAGGGAATGAAATTTTCACCGTTTTTACATTATTTTTCAGTTATGCTCCGTTCCTATTAGTCGCAGCGTATGTTATATAGCCTAAAGCCTTCCTCGATAAATGGACTATCTAACCCAACACAAAAATATTTTTACGATTCGAGCCAGTAGTTCCTGAGATTAGCGCGTTCAAACAAACAAACTCTTCATCTTTATAATATTATTATAAACTAGCTAACCCACGCAACTTCGTCTGCGTCACATAAGAGAGAAAAACGAAAGGAAAAGTATAGTGTATTATCTATGGTCAGCGCGCAGTGGCGCGGGGTTGTACCCTGTCGGCACATCGGGAAGTGGGAACAACACAAACGAAAGGAGTTTGCGCACGCAGCCGAACGGCACGTGTTTTGCCGCGTGACACCTAAACTTCACTTCTTGCGCGCTAGTGTTGTATTTTTAGACAACTACGTCACAAAAGGTTATAGGATTTTTACATATAATTTGGGTTGAGAATCAAATACTGAATACCTTCACTCAATACGTCCCACGTTTAAGGCGATTACATGAGCTAAACGCGAGTTTTATAATTACTAAAAGTAGATTCACTGCTATTAACAAGACCAGAAAAATATATGATATTCTTCAGGATATATGCTAGCATGATACTGTTTTGAAAACATAATACAATTAATTTGGCTCGATAAAAATAAATCACGAACTTATCTCTAAAAATATCTTTCAAACAATAAAAAACATACTAATATGCATGCGTTCATTCTAATTTTTTGGCAAATAATTCTACAAGCAAATATATTAGCATGATACTGTTTCAGTTTTTTAATCCTATTGGATAAAAAAACTGAAACTGAACTATTGTAATCCAATAGTTTTTTTGTAAATCGATCGAAACCACTAATTTCTTGCTATTTGGCCCGCAGTGGCTAACTTTATTCTAATAGCATTTCAAACGAAGTTTGAACCACCACAAATAGAGTTGCTAGCTCTTCTAAGCGCCTTAACCTACTACACTGTATACGCACATAACTTGGGTTCGAACTCGGGACCGATGACTTGGCAGTCCGCACAACTAGGCTATCACTGCTAAGTATCATGGACTATTTATAGAATATATATGCAATATCTCAACTAAAACACCCGTAAATCACATCACAAGAACAATTTAATATCACTCACCAGGTTACTCCATCCATGTTTTTGCTCCGAGATTGATTTTGAAGCATAACTAAATGTTGAATGCGGTTACATCGATTCATGCGCGATGCTACTGCGTCTCTTTGGCCGCCATCTTGAACTGCACAACCTCGACTGTGTCTAGTCTCTACACCCACGAATATATCAAAAATAGTTTATTGAATGAATGACATCAACTTTAAAAGTAGGGCGATAATATCAGAATCACAGAAAATCACCAAAAAGCCAAAATTATTGAAGAAGCAGTATCGAGGCGTGACTCGACCTCGGGATCAAACGTGGTAACCCTCACCGACAGCGAGCAAACGGAGACTGCGTCCTGCATGAACAAGTCTTTGTGCATGACGCAGTCTCCGCCACCTCCTGGGTCGATATAACACGCATGCGCGTCATAGCGCTCTGCTTTATTTTGCAACGGCGGTAAACGCTCCGCTCTTTACATACGATTCATGTTTGCATAAGCATCGGGAAAACATGACATATTTGAAAGTCTGCACCATACCACGGGCTTCTCGCCCCAAGGGTTTCGTACCATCAAAAACTTTAAATGATGAACCTCTTTTAAGCTTTCCAATTTTTCGGTTTTATACATTCACGAGATTACACGGTTAAGCACGAACTCAAACCAAATGCTCGGAATCAAGATGACAAATTACTAATAATCGTAAATATGTAGTCGTATCCATAGAGGTTGAAGAATGACTAAAAAGATGTCAATGTAAAGATTTCCATACGATAATGTTGCATACATTACATGGACCTAAAAAAAAAGGCGGACGTAACTTCATTAAGAAAAAATTGAAGCATCACAATGGCGGCTGCGTAACTATGTGTGCGTGTGTAAAGGGATGCCAGATGATGAAAAATTACCCATTTTTAAACAATATTTCAATAAGATTTCCCTTGCACTTGGTTTTATTACAAGTTTTTGTGACAGATATTGTTAAAATAAAGGTAAAGTAAATAAAACACATTGGATATTAAAAATATTTACAACTCATTTAATGTTAATAAAATTTTACTTAGTTTTTTTTTTATTTAGTTAAAATTTTGTATACTTGTCTTTAGCTATCGACACGTCTAGAAATCCCTTCTAATTTACATATGTGGTGGAAACGAATGTTTAGGTATTTTTCGGCTATATATTTAATTTTATCTTTTATAAGTCTTCGGACCACCATCTCACTAGTGCAACAAATGTCGTACAAATCTTTTGATGGGAAACGTAAGCCTCCCCTTGTTTTTAAATTTATCAACTTATGAAAAAAAAGCCAGTCGTCACTACATAGCCGCGCAACACATTTTTGGCACTTGATATTTTTAATTGCGTAATGACAAATGCTGCCTGCCAGATTCAAATTTCACCCTCTTCCTGTCAACCGATTAATCTGAAATTTTGTATACACTTTGGATTTTGGTGACAATACAATTATGTTTATTCATTATCATTATAAATTCAAGATGGCCGCCGCTACAAAATGGCGGATAATTTATGTTTTATTAATCCCATCAATATGGGTATCAAATGAAAGGGCTCAATAAGCAGAATACAATATACTATAAAAAAATTAAATTCAAGATGGCGGCCGCTACAAAATGGCGGATAACGTAGGTTTTATCAATCCCATCAATATGGGTATCAAATGAAAGGGCTCAACAAGCAGAATACAATATACTATAAAAAAATTAAATTCAAGATGGCGGCCGCTACAGAATGGCGGATAACGTAGGTTTTATCAATCCCATCAATATGGGTATCAAATGAAAGGGCTCAACAAGCAGAATACAATTTACTATAAAAAAATGAAATCCAAGATGGCGGCCGCTACAAAATGGCGGATAACGTAGGTTTTATCAATCCCATCAATATGGGTATTAAATGAAAGTGCTCAACCAGTAGAATACAATTTACTATGCAAAATTGAAATCTAAGATGGCCGCCGCTACCAAATGGCTGATAACAATTTTTTATCAATCCCACCAATATGGGTATCAAATAAAAGGGCTTGACAAGAAGAATACAGTGCACTATACAACCTCAATATTTAAAATGGGCGCAGCCACTATATGGCGTATAATAATAAGATTTAAATTTAGAAATTGAATCTGTAATTTAGGTATCTGATTAATCCAGCCTGAATTCACCACCCAAATCAAGATTTTGTATCATATTGAGGACTGTGTGGCGTTAGGGTGGCTAAAAATGATACGTCGTTAGCGGTACACCACCCAAGTTAAAGAAACCTTGCAATAATGAAGCACTAAATGAATTAAACAGAATGCGAAATAAAAACTAAAAACTAGAAAATAAAAATAGGTAAAAAAACTTTGGCGTATAATAATACGATTTAAATTTAGAAATTGAATCTGTAATTTAGGTATCTGATTAATCCAGCCTGAATTCACCACCCAAATCAAGATTTTGTATCATATTGAGGACTGTGTGGCGTTAGGGTGGCTAAAAATGATACGTCGTTAGCGGTACACCACCCAAGTTAAAGAAACCTTGCAATAATGAAGCACTAAATGAATTAAACAGAATGCGAAATAAAAACTAAAAACTAGAAAATAAAAATAGGTAAAAAAACTTTTTAAGTTAAACGGTTTTATGTTAAACATACTCGTACATTGCAATGTTTAAGATAAATGTACTAAAAACCAAAAAATAATAAAATAGATACAGTCGTGGGAATTATAAACATATGCATAGACTAGACTAAAATAAAACTGTGGGGCACGTCAATTGTCTACAAATTATCGACTCAATGTGCGATAGAAGAATCGTTTAATTCGTCGTAAGGCAGTTGGCCCGCAGACGGTGAGGAAATTACTTACTTTTTTCTTGCTCATGGAAATTCCAATAGTTAAACACTCCATGTAAATAAAAGAGATGTTTCAACTAGTTTATCGTTGGACATTCACACTGCTGGCTGGCGAGGAATCGTTTCACTGCTCGTAGTTTTTATTTAATCGACAAAACATATGATAAAAGTACTACTCGCTCACCACTATGAAACCCTAAAACTCGCTTATAATCGAGCTTGCTAGCTTGTTTCCACATTCTAGCCCTTCTTATCACACATCCATCGTTGTCGGTTGAACAACTGCCTAATTATAGTGTAACATTACAAAACAAACATTTTAATCAACGATTGTAGACAATTGACGTGCCCCACGGTTTTATTTTAGTCTAGTCTATGCATATGTTTATAATTCCCACGACTGTATCTATTTTATTATTTTTTGGTTTTTAGTACATTTATCTTAAACATTGCAATGTATGTTTAACATAAAACCGTTTAACTTAAAAAGTTTTTTTACCTATTTTTATTATTACGCAAAATAACAAGCACACGTAGCATCGTTCAAAACGTAATGGCCGACGGCAGACTTACTATGGTGTGAATGTGTGCGTGCGCACCTGTCAGCATTAGTGCACTGACTTATTATGGGTGCTTCAGTTATTTATTGTTAAAGAAGACGGCGTCCGCCGTTTTTTTTAGGTCCATGATAAACTAACCCAAACCCAATCCCAATCCCAATCCAATCCAATCCAATCCTAACTATTTGATACTGGCCTCTTTTGAATTAGAGTTAATGAAACATACTCGTTATTTTTGAAAACCTATCAGAAGTATCAGAAGACAGTGACAGTTGAAAAGTCGATGTTACAGACGATTATTTCGAATTTTGGTTAATTGTACCCGTGCACAGTGTTATTATTGCCCCGAAAAACGGACATCCCATTTTTATTAACGTATCCGATAGAACAAGTTATTTTAAAAGTAAGAGTAAAACACCCGTGTAGCAATTTCGTCCCAATCTGGAGATATTATTTTTTTTCATTATTTTCTATGGCTTCCATAAAAACCATAGAAATTGCAATAACTTCAGATCCAATGCGTTTTTGTAATGTCTTTGATTGCAATTACAAGATGCTTTATCTAATCTAATCTAAATATATATATAATTCAAAGGTGACTGACTGACTGACTGACTGACATAGTGATCTATCAACGCACAGCCTGAACCACTGGACGGATCGAGCTGAAATTTGGCATGCAGGTAGATTTTATGACGTAGGCATCCGCTAAGAAAGGATTTTGATCAATTCTACCCCCAAGGGGATAAAATATTGGATGGAAGCTTATATGAAAGTCCGTCAGTTTTAAAGTTAGGATCTTCTAATTTTGTGTTTAGGCTGACGATTGAAAATTAATTTATGTGTGTTTCAGCGTTTTTGATAACTCCACCCCGAAGGCTTATAAAGGGGATGAAATTGTATGTGAAAAATCCTTAATTTTCGACGTAAAAAGTACAAAATTTGTTATCTGGGCTTATGATTGGAAGCTGACGCAACGGCTCTATTAGAATTTCAACCCTTGAGGGGTGAAGAAAGAGCAACATTTTGTTTTTAATTAAAGTTTTTATTTTTTGAGTCACCAAAAAGTATCAAAGTTAGTAAGTCGTTAGTTTTTTTTTATTTCAACCCACAAAGGGGTAAAAGGGGGGATGAAGTTTTGCATTGTAGTTGTTCATTCGTTCACGAATAACAGCAGCAGGAGAGACCTTTTGCAGCAGTGCAAGTTAATAGTATAGGCCGTACACAAGTTAATAGCACACGTGACTTCGCGGCTGGCAGTACTTACCGTTCTGTAGGGACCTAGGTAAGCCGAAGATTATGGACTTACGGCAGGAGCAGAAAAAGAAAGTATGACAGCCGCCGCTCCTGTGGGTGCCGCCCGCTCGCACCAACTCAATATGGTGTCACAACAGATTGATTGCTTCAATTGTACATTGAGCGAATTCACACGGGCCGCATTTTGCGCAATTACGTTAGTTTGTCAAATTAATTAATTTAACTTTAAATATAACTGCTCTATTGTATTAGGTACCTAAACCTGTAATAATAGTTGTATGTGTTGTTTAAATAAATAAATACAATAAATAAATAAATAAATTATGTATAGTAGAACGAGATAGAATGAGTAATTGTCGATATCGTATTTGATACCAACTAGATTTTTTTATATTGTAGATTTCTGTTTTTTTTTCTCTTCTGCATTTCTGGTCTTACTTTTGGTGAATGAAGATGAAATCAAAAATGGCGGCGACGAAAGTTTTTGGATTTTTAATCATGGGTGTCGTTTCCGTGGTTTTTGGTGTCGCTGATAGTGAAAATGAGGTCAAAATTAACACGGAGAAAAAAGTTAACAGAAGCAAAAAAAACAGTTTTCCTTTTTTTTCTACGGCTTCCCCTGACACTATTTTCACCCTGCGCCACTGTTAGGTAGAGGTGTATCTAATCCTACACCCACATTTCGCACATTTAGCTTAATCCCATCAACCGGGCACAAATAATACAATAACACTTTGCCCGTCCCGCAAATCGAACCCAGGACCTCATGCTCAGAAGCGCTTGCGACAACTCGAACAACGATGCAGTCTCACACATGACCCATCAATATTTTCACGCGAACGAAGTCGCGGGCAACAGCTAGTATTAAGTATAAATTATTAAACAAACGCTTAATTTTACATATTTTCCATTTTACCTTTTTATGGGTTGCTTTGGCACTAAGAAGTACCGATTCAAAATATCATGTCCAAATCTTATGGTGTTTAAAAGTTACATATTCTGAAATTTAGGCGTTAGGGTTGGCTGATGTCGTATTTTTGAAATGTTTTTTTAAAATTGATTATTTATTTAGATAATACAAATTTTTTTTTTTAACATAAATCATGGAGTTATTAACGTAGCGTTATATAATAGAAGATATGATATTTAAAAAAAAAATATTAAAAAAAAATGGAATAAACAGAATTATAATGCTACTAATACTATTATAGTTGTACAAAAGCCCAACAAAGTCGACCAAGATAGCCACTCAAATACGGAACCATAATAACAGATAATTTTCAAGATTCAAGATTCTTTATTTGCATGAAATATGGTTACGTTACATGATGGTCTTATAAATTAAAAAGGTTTCACATATTTCGCTGACTTCATCAGCATGCAAACTTAACGTAGTTCTAAATATAACAAAACATCTAAGAAGCATTAGAATGTCAATTTATCTTTGACAACAGTATTATTTTAGAATTAAAAATACTCATGTGTAGAATAAAATAAAATAAAAAAAACATTACAAGGCAAGAAAAAATAATAAAGATAAAATATTAACATCAGTAAAATAGGAATATAAGCTATTTACCCATTACAAATGGGTGGTGGTGGTGGGTGGTTTCAGTTGAAACATATCACTTTCGTCAACAAGATTGAAAATTCGAGGGGATACCCCGCGTTTCCACCGTATCAGCAAGTACATGTAGCAAAGAAAATATGTTACCCAACACCTCCTGTACAAATGTCTGAAAGAGAGGCTTTTATAACGTTACGTTAGAGCAAAAATTTAATAGTGTAAAATCATCAAAAACCTAACATTAACAACAAAAATTCAACTTTACTTGACCATAATCGACGGTAAAGTGCTTAATACTGCCAGTCTTTTTACACGTGCAGTCTGTGGGTCAGGTATACGCTGAAGGCATACAGCGCCTTGCATGTAATAACGTGTTCAGGATGCTGTTGGGTCTACCACGCTTTTGTAGCGCTTCCGGGATGTTCGCAGAGGCCAGGGTTGATGGTTTCATGCCATTATGCGGAAAATGTGCGCATCTATTCTCGGTAGAGTACGTGCTAGCTCCCACAGCATTCAGTAGATATGTATTTTGTGATAGTTGGGACAGCCCCATGCTGGGTCACTGGATACGGCTGCACATATAAGTCTAATCTATCTTGTACTCGTAAATAGTGTGTTTCTTGTTTTTTCTTTTTGTTCCTACTAACATTAGGTTAAGACTTACTAACAACACATGGATTGTATGATCTGAAATAAATTTATATTATTATTATTAATATGTCGCATCCAGGTACGTAGAACCTTGGCCAGAACGCACTCAGTGACATACATAGTGTCAAACAGTTGTGGGCGCAGAGTGGGATACGGGCAAACTAGAGAATTACCTAGCTCCTTTAACTTGTATACAGATTATTGTTACAGAGTCAATTACTAACACTACTGTTCTAACTACATACTCTGAACTTAAAAGGAACACGGAGCAGTGCCTAGACCAGTATGTGTCGCGACCACGCCCGAACGATCACTATCGATCCATGGGGCCGAGGTCCGTATCGAACACCATACCTCTAGACTCGGCGTTTGTGTTTAATTTTAAGTGCATACTCATCAGGATCCGACAAATATAATCACTAACACTTCAATACGTTAGACATTGTGTTTTCTCAAGCATCAGATGAATCGCACATGAAGTACGGATTAAGTCCTTTACACGCGCGGATACCTGTCTTAGAATTCTAGCTTCATCTAGGATACAAGATGCAAGTAAAAAAAATGGAGGATACCTCACAATTTCTCGGAGCATATCATTGTGGAAGAAACTAAAAAAAAGGTGCAACAAGAATTTAGAGAAAAAATGGGGCTTTTGGTCGATGTGGTGCGGCCCAATGCAGGCTCTACCAACGAATACTGCTCGCATAGCATTGTCTAACAAAAACCGTGGAACATTTGCAGAGATATTAAACATTCCTCAATGGCTTCTTGTTGATGATATTTCCAATATTAGTAATTTTATGTCGTGGGCTACCTAATTTTAGTCCACGGTAAAGACATCATGCGAAACTTTGCAATACCTGTGGGGTTTACTGTCAAAACAAGCGGGAGAAGCAAGAAATAAGTTTTGGGGGTCTGACAGAGAGCATCATACCCGCAAATTTAACCGGGCACTACTGACATCAGATCCATTTATATCAAATGTCAGATTGAAGCAAAGGCAAGCAAAACTTAGAAAGATGCCATTACCACCCGCCGTTCTTCAGTTATTAAAGCTGTACGAAATACCAAAAGAAGATGTTTCGGCCTGAGTGCCACACGTCTTTTTATTTTAAATATTTCAAGCTTTCCGACCAAGTATTTTCAGGCTCTGCGATAATAAGTGAATAATGAACTCTGTCCCACCAAAAACATAAATATAAAATAGGGGTAAGGTTCGGTACAAAGTACACATAAAAAAATGAGTTCATTATGTTTTCCTTGCTGATTATGCAATTTGGTAAGTTTACTCAAATACACACATCAAAAGTGTCTAGGGATCAAGCATTTTTATGCGGATTTCTTGAGATTGAGATGTGGCTTTGTAATAAATTTATGATTTTATAAATTTATATGGATCCTTTTTGGTGCATTTCATAATTTGAATCAGGAACTGTGAATCAAATTCGAGTAAAAGATGAAAATCAGCTGTCAATATTTTCCCTATAAAAACATACAACGCATTGAAGACATTATTAGTGCTACTGTTTCCCTACTACTGATTAAAACCAACGTTATTATGGAGCGGCGACGTCATTTAAGCAGGGAAGAAATGCTCAGAGCCGTGGGAATGATAGAAGCTGGTTCCCGGCAACGTACTGTGGCTTTAGCTCTGAATACAAGTCAGAGTGTTATCAGTCGACTTTGGACACGTTACCGAAGCACTGGTACCGTGGCTGAGCGCCATGGAGGACGGTATCGCTGCACCACACGGAGACAAGACCGATACATTCAAATCTTAACTCGAAGAGCTCCAACAATAACCGCCATGATGTTAGCCGTGAGGCTTCATCACTCTTCAGGGAACTTAATTAGCGACCAAACAGTCAGAAACCGCTTGCATGAAGTGAACCTTCATTCCCGAAGACCGCTACGGGTACCACCTATAGTAATGCACAATCGTAGGATTCGATATCAATGGGCTCTTGAACACAGAAATTGGGCAGAAGAACAATGGCGTTTCGTGTGCTTTTCTGATGAGTCTCGTTTTGGTATGAGACCGGATACAAGACGTATACGACACTGGAGAACCCCTGGACGCCAACAGCGATTAAAATCCTGCCAGGAAGTCCATCCTTATAGTGGTGGAACCATCATGGTATGGGCGGGTATTTGGATCGGCGGAAGAACTGAGTTGATTTGGATCAGAGGCAACCTCAACGCTCAAATTTATGCTGAGACGATTGTATCAGACGTCATCGTTCCTCTACAAGTGCAAATCGGTCCCTTATTTCAGTTAATGCATGATAATGCACGACCGCACACCGCAAGAGTTGTAAGACAGACTCTCGCCGCAGCTAACATCAATGTCCTGCCCTGGCCTGCTCAGTCGCCAGACTTGAATCCGATTGAGCATGCATGGGATATGCTACAGAGAAGAGCTCTGCCGAATATGGAGGGTATCCAGTCGCAAGAAGACCTTTTTTTGTTGTTGCAACGAACATGGGCGGCCATTCCACAGCGTGATTTGGATGAACTCATTTTGAGTATGCCAAACCGATGTTCTTGTGTTGTTAGTGTTCGCGGTAGAAACACGGATTATTAATTGTTTAAGTTACCCAATAAAATTTTAAAGAAAACTGTTATTTCAGTCTTTTTTTCGAACTTTTGTGTTAGTGGTTCAAATGTCAAAAATCCCTTTATTAGGAAAATGGCAAATTTCTTTATTAATGCAAAGGTGACTTGGTTTATCGTTACTGTGACAAACGAAAACACTTTATTTGATGAATCCTTAAAGAAAATTTTAATTAATATCAATCAGGAGAAAAGTTATTGCAAAAATATATGTTGATCCCTAGACACTTTTGATGTGTGTACTTGTTTGTTTAGAGTTTTGCTTTAACGAACTTCGTAGTTTTAATAAAAGAAAGTAGCTGGAAATGGTTCGTATGAGGTGTGCTTCACCCTGTTCATCTCTGATCTTGGTTTGACATGCAATAAAATATGCAATCAAATATTAAAAGTAAGATTTGAACCAATCCGATGTCTGATTGACCTGAAAAGGAAACGAAACATTTTTGTATGGGACTCCGGCCATAACCTTTTAGGAAAGCTGGGAAACTAACCCCTGAATAGAATAGTTTTTTTTCCTTATTTTATAGTATTTTATGCATACAATAAAAAATAAAAATGTTTGACGTCCATAGTGACAGTTAAGACCGGTTGTACTATAGATATGACGTTTACCTAATCTAGAAATTGTCAAACCTATAAAATGTAATTTAGAATTATTCGTTCAAAATTACGCTTCAGAAAATTAAAATAAATAAGTATTTTTTAGCATTAATACTTCATTATCATCTTCATCGCCTATAATGTTCGCACTGCTGGGATACGGCCTCCTCACAATGGGAGGGAATGGGCTATAATCCACCACGCGGGCCCGGAGTGGGTTGGTAGATGTCTTCGAATTTTTGGTTATAGGACATGCCGGTTTCCTAAAGATGTTTTCCTTCACCGTTTTGAGAACAGTGGTAATGAAATAAATTACACAAAGTAATGCGCCTGTCTGGGTTCGAATCCACGATTTACTGTTCGTAAGTCGGGGCCGCCAGCACTGGGCCTCGGCTGCTCTAATCTTTAATACTAACATCGTTCTTATTTTTCGTTGCTAGTCGGTCTGTCTTTAAATCAAATAAATATTTATAACACAGGTATATAATCTTTCAAATATACCTATGTCTTTTGTGTAATAGTGTTCGGTTTGCATTGTCATTTCATTTCTGTTTCAGGCGACATGATTGGCTCAAAGCTGTCGGACGCCAAGATCTCCTTCTAAAACTTGTCAGTGGTTTTGTCAGTTATGTAGTTTTTGTCATGTATTGTATTGTACAACGGGCTGGTATCCGCAACTCCACGTCAAAGCGCGTATTTTGCGTATGGGCTTTTAATCCACCACGCGGGCCCAGTACGGATTGGTAGATGTCACATGTCTTCGAAGTTTTGGTTCTAGGACATGCCGGTTTCCTCACGATGTTTTCCTTCACCGTTTTTGAGAGCAGTGGTGATGAAATAAATTACACAAAGTAATGCGCCTGCCTGGATTCCAACCCACGACTTACTGTTCGTAAGTCGGGGCCGCCACCACTGGGCCACCGCTGCTCTCTTTTTGTCATGTAATCTGTTGTCTGTCAGTATTTTGACACAAAAAATGATTTGAAGTGAAATTTATATCGATTTTGTGTAACATTTACAAGAATGGAAAGGTAGTAGCTGTAGCAAAACGGGATGCATGCGGTCTTTATAAATTAGGAACCGGGGATGCGTCTATAAATTCCGTTTCGCGCGTACACAGTATGCCAGTAAGCGTCTCCTTGAGTACCCAGGTAGATCTTCCATCTCAGGGTTTATAGCATCGTCGTCAACTTGGACATCTGAATAGTCGCAGCGTAAACCTACTCAAGAGTGATATGGCGGCTGGTATCGATTATGATGTATCTACATACGAGCAATGCATCGCCTGCATTGAAGGTAAGGTTACTAATTTACCTTTCCCTAAGAAATCCTTTTCACGTCCAAGTGAGGTGTTAGGACTGGTTCACACGGACGTGTGTGGGCCGTATGGGACCTATGCCAGCATAGTAAATTCTAAAGGTGGGGCGAGGTATTTACTAACATTTATTGTCGGTTTTTCGAGGAAGACATTTTGTTATTTAATAGAATCGAGAGACAAAGTTTTGAACGTTTTTGATTTTTAAAGCTCTTATAGAGTACGAGCCTAATAAAAAGATTAAATTCCTGAGAAGCGACAATGGTGGCGAGTACATCAATACGAGCTTAAAGCAGTATTTGATTAAGTGTGGAATCCGGCATCATACTACTGTCCACAGCAAAATGCAGTTGCTGAACGTGCGAATTTAACGATTATAGAGGCGATGCACTGTAAGCTTCTGGAAACAGGTTTGTATCAACAGTTCTGGGCTGAGGCTGCAAACACTGGGGTGTGTACATTAAAAATAGTTCAGCTACAAAGGCAGTTAGAAGTGCAACTCCAGAAGAGATTTACACTGGATATAAGATAAACTTAGATAACTTACGTCTATTTGGTTGTTTAGCATATGCTGTGCAAAATAATCGTCAAAAACTAGATCTCAAATCTAAACCTTACATATTCGTACGATATTGTCAGAACACAAAGGGATACAGGCTCTTGGATCTTGAGAGCTATGAGCTAATAATAGCGAGAAATGTTAAGTTCATTGAGAATCAATTCAAGCATCTGAACTTCACTAAATCAGAATCTGATGTCGTTTTAGAACTTAAGACTCCTTGTGTATTCGAGAATAAGTTTGTTCTAACGATAGCGAGGCTTCGACCAATAGCTTGGTCACAGATGCTACTTATGTTCCAAATGTTTCATTTGAGACAGATGACTCGAGAGCAGAATACGTGGAAGCTGATGAGAACTCCTTTCTGTGTGGTTTATTGACGGGGGAAGCGTGTGGCAGTGATGATTTAAGAACAGTTGAAGAATCGTTGAATAGGCCTGAAGCCAGGCAGTGGTGAGTTGCTATGAAAGACGAGTATCAGTCCTTTTTGGACTATAAGTGCTTTACCTTAACCGATTTGCCGCAAGGTGCAAAGCCAATAAAGACCAAATGGATATTTAAGAAGAAAATAGGACTTAACGGTGAACTATTACAATACAAAGCACGTCTAGTGGCAAATGGATTTACACAAAAGTATGGAGTGGATCAATGTTTGGACAGCGGTAAGTTTCCCTCTAATTATAGACCTATATCTGTGCTCCCATCATTGAGTAAAATCGATGAAATAATCATGCTAGACCAGATGTTATCTCACTTTAACTCAACTGGGATTCTTCAAAGCCAGCAGTTTGGATTCACAAAAGGCAGGTCGACAACGGACGCGGGAGTAAAACTCATCACTCACATTCTGGAATCCTGGGAAAAGTCCCAGGATGCCATTGGCATTTTCTGTGATCTCTCTAAAGCGTTTGACTGCGTGGACCACAACACACTGATGTGTAAATTACACTACTATGGAATTCGTTGTCAAGCTGCTGATCAGGCCCCTTAATCACAACCATTCGATACGTTTCCGTGTCGGTAAGGAATTGTATTCGACTATCTCATTTCCGAACCGACAGATCCGAACGGATGCGTTTTTTTTCTATCTGATTGAGATTGTGTTTATGGGGATCGCTACAAAATGGTAGTAAATAGATGATCGTGGTAGAAAATGAAAAGTAGTAAATAAAATTGGTTTATTTCAATATTTCGTTCTGTTTACAGAAGTAAATATACAGGTAGTAACTTAATAAACAGCAAACGAAACAAAATGATTATATTTAAATAAAATAATATTAATTTTCAAAAACTTTATGTCGAATAATACCAGCTTTGTAAACAGCCGTCTGTCAAAGTGGCAAAGCGGAAACGGTGTTTTTTTTAAGTAAAGTTTTCTTTTTTCTTAGAAGGAAAAATTACTGAAAAAGTGTTTAATATCAGTGGTATACAATTCTTGCTTGTTAACTAAAATCTGGAACGAATTACACATTTTTGTAAACACATTGAATTTATGTAAATGCGGATACATCAATGAAATACGGTCAATAAAACAACTAATAACTCACAAAAACACCGGACTATAATAAAACTTAATTTACTTACTTCAGGCAGTATTTAAAAAGTTTGGTATTTTTATTTTACTGAAATAATCTGGAAATATGGTTTATTTCTTCGTTTAAATTATGTTCGATATGACTCCCGACAGCAAACAGCTGTCGGAAAGATTGGAGTCTTCTTGTCGAATTGATCTGTCAAAATTATTCGATTTCGGATTTGGGAATAGCGTTTGGATGACATCTTCGACATCTAAGACGTTCGATTCGGTTCAGAATCGAGTCGAATGGTTGTGAATAAAGGGCCTGGTTCTTTCTAGAGATTTATCAAACAGGCAGCAAAAAGTATATGTAAATACGGTGAAGTCCTCCGGGTCTCTAGTCAAGATAGGCGTGCCGCAAGGTTCAATTCTCGGTCCTTTCCTATTTCTTGTTTACATTTATGTTCTTCCTTATATGATGGCCAAATTATCAGATATAATTTTATTTGTTGATGACACCTCGCTAATTTTACAAATAAATAGAAAAGATACGCATGTCCTACATGTTAACGAAAGTCTAACTGTTCTCTAGAAATGGTTCGCTGCTAATAATCTTTTATTAAATGCAAGCAAAAAAATTGTTGAAAGTTCTCCTTACCAAATGTACCACAACGTGATCTTAATTTAAATCTTGACGGGAATAAACACGATGTTATAGCGGAAACTGTATTCTTAGGGATTACTATAGATTTTAAGTTGCAGTGGGGCGCGCACATTCCTGCCGGGGTTGCGGGCCTGTTTGAAAGAGATACCGCGGCCCCGGAACATAAAGGGCGAAGAAGGAATATGGATGGGTTTTAGTCAGTAAAAGTCTGACACTCGCTCCCGCTCCGCCCAGAGTGGGAGAAGTCATTTGATGATTTCCCCTCCGAAAAAAAAAAGACGTGTGGCACTCGGTGACTGCCGCGGTAAAGCTATTACATAGCATTTCGCGCGCGGACGGCGCGCAAGCACGCGATCCGCTCGCTTGCGGCGCGCGGACGGCGCTCAGACGCCGCAAAAACGACGGGGTGTTATAAGTTTGACGTGTCTGTGTATGTGTGGGAACATTCATTATAAAATTCATAATTTCATCGTGATGGGAAGCCGAGCCTGAACATTCAGTCTGCGTTTTGTCCTCGAGCCGGCAACAAACGGAAAAATAAAATACATAAATAATTATAGTTGCATAAGTTGATAAAAAATTATTACAAAGAAGGTCTAACATCAAATGTATATGTCACCGTAAAATTATCAAACACGTTATATTACAATATAACGTGTTTCTCTCTTGCGATATTGTAAACTCTCGAATTATTGTCAACAGAACATAAGGAAGTATCTCTGCCTCCATAATCGGGACTTGGGGCACCTCCCCGTTAGGTTATTTAGGTTCCTTTAAACCCTGCACTCGGAAATAGGGGCCCCGCGAAGCGGGGCTCCGTCGACTACGCTTTTTAGGGTAATATAAAGTAATTTAAGGTTAGGTTATACTGTACCATTCCTGAGAAATACCCATAAAAATAAGCGAAAGCGCAATAGTTCGCTCGTCAATCGTTCGAGTGCAAAGAGTCAACTCTATTCTAATTCATCTACCCTTATAAATAATATTGGTGACGTTTCAAGGTTTTCTTCATTGCTCACACCGTCCTTCTTACCACCCAGGATGGACTCTGATAGCTGCGAAGGCAGCCAACACCGTGGAGCGCCAATCTTGTCTATGATGCCGGAGAATCTTGTGGCCCCTGAAGATCTCCCATTTGGAGAGGCGCCGACCCCGCCTCCAAATCCAGACCTTGAGGACCCAGAAGGCAGCCCACATCGCGAGGTGCCGCCCTCGCCTCGGAATCCGGACCCTGCAGACCCTGAAAACAACCCACATCACGTGGTGCCACCCTCGCCTCAGAATCCAGACCCCGAAAACCCTGAAGGTAACCCACATGGAATAGTGCCGCCCTCATCTCAGACTCCAGACCCTGAAGATCCCGAAGGCAATTCACACTGCGGGGCGCCATCCTCGCCTCAGAATATAGAGCCTGAGAACTCCGACGGTAATCCACATCTCATGGTGCCGCCCTCGCCCCAGATTCCAAACCCCAAGGACCCCGAAGGAAACTCATATCGCGGGATGCCGCCTCAGATATCAGATTCTGCGAGTCCTGATGGTGATCCATCCGTAGATGCCTCGCCCCGACCGGAATTGGCATGGGAAGAAACAAAATGAAAATCGTGTCCATGCATCGACGTAATGACACGTTGCGAATAATATATCAAGTAATAAAAAATAAAATGAAGCAGGACGTTTCTTTACGTCGACGTACGATACATAATAGGTAAAGAAAGACATTAAGGGGTACAACGTATTAATACGTCAAGGTGATGATACGTAGTGTATAATATAACATGTATCGAAAGATTAAATGTAGCACAACGTATCCATACGTCGACGTACAGATACGTTTTGTATAATTTCATACGTCTTTAAGATAAAATAAAAGATAAAATGTGTCAGAACGTAACTGCACGTCGACGTATCGAGACGTTGTGTTTAATTTAAAAAAATAAAAATCAATGGGGTTTTTCTTTCTTGCAATATCCCGTCAAGTGTCAGCACGTTGTTTGTTGTCAAAGCTTCATTTCGCGCCGTGTATTTAAATGCATGTATGCTTATTTGATTGTGGATTTTAATTATTTTAATTAAAATTGTACATCAAAATTTGCGACGAGTCATCGGGAGTGAACTTTTATTAAAAATGACACCAAAAAGACGTTTTATTACTTGCGAAATTTGTAAAAACCGTGCAAGTCGTTCCAACAACCAAAAACGTATGTTTATGGCGAGATTTCCCTTAGATGAAGCCCGGTAAGCCCTTAAACATGATACTTTGCAGCCTACTTTTAAGCTCTACTTTAAAGCAGGCTAAGAAAAAGTTAAAATTAATTAAATAATTTAATTTATAATATGTGCTAGTGATGTACTGCAACTGGTAAATATCCACATATCGATAACGACGTTATTGTTTATCATTGAAAAAAAAAACGAGAAATATAATGTTGCGTGAAAGATATTTCGCCATATTTAAATGGCGTGTCTACATACAAATTAGCAAGGAACGGTTGTGCAATTTTCAATTTAATTTTATTTAAAATTTCAGATGCAAACAGTGGGTCAAGTTTGTGGGCAATGAAGATTTAATATACGTCCCTATTGAAACATGTTGTAGATATCTGTACGTGCGAGGTGACTTCTTATATATAGCAATGACAATGCTTTTTCTAAAGGGGTCCATCGTTTTCTCCAGGTTTTTTGTCATGGTTTTTGGTCTACGCTAGGGAATGGGCAACTATAGTACTTTTACTTTTATGTCTTGTGACTGGGACTGTAGCTTGTTTTAACTTTTATATTTGTTTCGACAGTTCAAAAGTGCCTGTAACTGAAGATAAGCGTCAGAGAATGTAAACTTGTGTGACCACCGATACAAAATGACTATGGCAAAAGAACCAATAAGTACTTGACCCCTACACTTTTCAATAATCTCGATTGAGAAAGGAACATAATAAAATTAGTAAACAAACACTAAAATATAAATTAAAGACTGTTTTCCTCAAAGAAGTGGTCGCACGATGCGAAAATACCCACTGATTTTGTTTTATTTGATGTAAATAAACTGTATGTAACTTTATGTAGATAATAACTAAGTTACTAACTATAGGTTAAGATTATTTTTTTTGTTTTAATTAATGTATGGGCAACTAATGATCCTTCAACAGCAACTTCGAGGCTCTGAGCGTCAAGCCTTAACCGGTCTGGCGTCTGTTCTTCATGGCGCATGCGTGATTTCATCGAACGACCGCCTGGCGAGGCACCCCTAGCAGCCCCACAGTTCCCTGGAGTTGTGTCACGTGGCCGGTCACCTTGTTGACAACTGTTAAATCCTCTCAGAGCTTTTTCATACAAAGTAAGTGTTCGAAACGTAAAATTCTTTTTTTCGTTCCATTTTTATGTGGGGTGATCGTTTTGTGTGAATTATAAGTGTATTTTTTGGTGTTACCGTATTAAGTCAATTTTCAACTTTAAATTATTGACACCCGATTGACGGTTTCAATAATCTTCAAATGAAGTTCTTTATAGTCTTGTGGAAAATATCTGACTTGTGAGGGGAAACCCCTATTCCCCTCACAAGTCAGATATTTTCGGAAATACACGGAATATACACGTTGGGGCTTTGTCCAGGATAGCCTGGTGTTGCATCTTTTGTTTGAGTAACGAATGTCTTGAGCTGAGTTGACACCGACTGGTTACACATTTTCAAAGTGATATCTTTTAACATTTTACGAGGTGCTTTAAGATAAACAAATTACTTAAATATCGATTTCATTGCACTATTGTTTTATTGAAGGCGTGGCCACTGTCAAATGCAAGATGGATTCCGATGACCGCGCATTGCAACACGCTTGTGCCCGACATACAACTACGATTGGCCAATAAAAACGGATCGATTTTAATAGACGAGAAATGTCTGAGAGACAAAGGGTGCAGCAATTTTAGTGTTGATAATGAAATAAATATGAAAAAGCAACTTGTGATTTAATTACTATTTGTGTTTTTTCAGAGAACCAACGCGTAAAATTGGCAAAGATGGTGAACTTCGATTTTGCGACGGCCAATGCCACTGTAAGTAGATCTACAAGTAGACCTATATCAAAAATCTAATTTTAATTATTATTGATGACATTTTAGTAATAAAGTCATAGGTACTAGGTAGTTCGATAGGTCCTGGAAATGTGACTTAAAACTTTTGAGTTGTTTATTGCTAAACTAGCTGGCTACAATGTAATGAAAGTAACATTTATTAGGAGATATAGGTTCTGCTATTTATGGGTGTAAGACAAATTGTTACGACCGAAGCTGACCGCGACGTGTCTTTCGAAAATCATTATTATAGGAAATATTTACATATAGTCTTATAAACTTAATTGTATTTTTTTTTTTAATATACAATGTGTTTGGCTACCGGTTACTTTAAGGACATATGATGTACTAATTTCTATCGATATTTACACGTTTATAAATACTCCTAACCCCAGACCCCGCGAATGGCAACCGTTTTGTTTTTTTAACCGGCTGATCTAGTATATTCATTGAAATGTTTGAATATAAGACGTCTAGAAAAAACCTAGCATAATTCTATTGCAAGGGTAAACAACGAAGCAAAAAGAGCCTAAAAAAATAAGAAATTACGAAACTTTACACGAATACACGAACTTGACACTATTTTTAGTTACGAAAATTACTTGGTTTCTTTTTACATTTTCTAGTCTAGTGCAAAATTAACCCCGAAAAGTTTTATATGTTTTTATGTTAAATGAGAAGTATTTGAGTAAGCCTACAAATAGTGATCAAAACAATGACTCATCACCAATTATTTGAAGAGTTGTTAAGAATTGTCGTCATTTGAACGTAGCCCTGTCCCAGCGCAAAGGTTCCACAATGATGTAGATCAGTCACATGTTTAAAAAACAAAGATGGGTATGAGATCTGCTGTAATTCAATGTTTGTTTTTTCCTTTTTTCAGCAACTGATGAACGAGATCATTCGTATCACGCTCACCGAATATAATGCTTTGGGTAAGTATTTACCCAACGACCCGATTGGCGTAGTGGTAGTGACGCTGCCTTATGTTGTTAGGGTCCTGGGTTCGAATCCCGGTAGGAGCAAATGTTTGTGTGATGAGCACGGACATTTGTTTCCGAGTCATGGATGTTTATATGTATAATAAGTATGTATTTACAAAAAAAAAAGCTTTGCTTAGTGTGGTACTAGGTGGCGCTGTGTGTAGTCCAGCGATATTTATTTATTTATTTATTTTAATTTGATTATCCTTTTATTTATGTAACAATATAACACATTTCAATTAAAATGGTTTAAACTAACTTAACAATAGACGTACAAAATGGCGTTAATAAAATTCCTCTTCAACGCTTTCAACTGGTAGTGACCCCAAGTGACTTTGGCCAGTATCTTAATTTATTATTTGTTCCGCGACTAGCTTGCTCTCAGGATAAGCGCGGATAGATACTGCTAATGTATTTAAAGGGTGACTGGCTAAGTGTACGATACTTAAACACGTGATTGTAATTGAAATCGCGAAAAAGAAAATCAGCTGTTCAGTACATTAGGCGAACTTAGATGTACCAAACAGCTGTTTTTTTTTGCGATTTCAGGTTTGGTCCCACAGTAAAAGTTGTTTGTTATTATGAGTACAATCACGTGTTTAAGTATCGTACATTAATTACCAGTCACCCTATATTTGAGGATTGGCGTTTGATTCCTGGCTCCAGATGCAACTGTATTTGCTTTATCTGTTGATGGTGATACATGATTTTGGTTTCAGGCGAAAAAATCGCTAATCCCGTTCCTGAAGAGGACGAGCAAGAGATGGTGGATGAAGTGATGGAGACGTATTTGGATAATGAGCGTATCCTGGATGTATACTTTGCAAGGCTGAAGTATCTGCTGAAGAAATCGCCACCCGGCCGACAGGAACTAGAAATGAAACAACGTCAGATTGAGGAGCTGATCAGACAGAACGGTCTGGAATAAGCGCTGTACGATAAATTTCAATAACGAACCGCGAACAGTCTTCGAAAGGCTGCGTTTTAGTAATTGTCCTTGTCTTGACTTATTGCCCGGATATTTCATACTATATATATTTCATTTTTTTTTTCAAATGTCCGTTATAACTATTTTATTCCAAAGAAAACATTTTTTTTTTAATTTTCTCGGTATTATCTTTGATTTTTTAAAGTTAGGAGTAGTTGAATTTCTTTGGTGTGTAATTGTTAGGTTATTCTTTTTTTGTCAGTGTATTTGTAAAGTTTGGGTAGTATGATACCCTTAGCTGTAGGCGGCAGACTTAGCGCAACTATTTTTAGGAATATCAAGGTCATCAGAAAAATTAACTACGCGCGTTCAACAACATAGCAATGATAAGTTTTAATCAAATGACTTCGATGATATATGTTTAGAAAGTAGCAACAACGTAAGTTAGCCAGGATTAGCACCTGATTAAGATTAGGTCTTCGAATATTTTTTTTAGTAAGTATGTTAAGTTATTGCGACACCTTTTTGTTTTAGAAGTGTAGTGTTCGTTTCGATTGTAGTTTGGCTTGTGTGCTCCAGGCAGCATATTCTTCAAAATTTTAATCTTAGTTTCTGCAAACTTCTCACGGCTTTATGTGTCTCATTTTGCTTGAATCAGTTAGGTCTTCTGTATTATTCCAAGTTGAAGTAAAGCGTGCAATGCAATACAATGTTCACCTCATCATATATCAAGGACTTTTAGATTATAGGGTTGCAGATTCATAAATCAAATAACTTATCTGATTTTCTAGATTCTCTGCCACTTACTTATACAAGGATTTAAGAAGTTTTTATGTAAGTTGTCGAGCAGTTTGTGGATACAAATCATGTTCGTAATTCTAGTTTTCAATTTTATTTACCCTTCCGACGAAAGGTATTATCTATATGGACCGCATTTGGATAACTTAAAGTGTTGCAAAGTGCAACACAAAAAAAAACCTTTACTTTAGTGTTAGGCTACACGCCCGTCTCTTAAAAGGGACTTAGCAGGGTCTACGACTGACGTCCTTCGAAAAGGACTCTATTTTATAATGAATTATTTAAATATATCTACGAACAAAATTGAAGAACTTGGGTTCTTATTTAGACTTTTAGCGTTATCACATTAACTGAATTGCACTATAATTATAGATATTTACTTACTTAAATAACCACGAATTCATGCATGAATTCATGAATGCATTTCTTAATTTTAACCATCAATCTAATAAATATTATAATCACTGTTTTAGGCTTTCACGGTTTAAAACTAAACTTATATTGTCACTTACGGGATATCAACAGGGCTCAACATTAAAAATAATCACGGAAGATATCCCGTAAGTGACAATATAAGTTTAAATATTATAATATTCAAAAGTCCATCTTACTAAACATAACACTCGGTCGGTGCACTTGGCATGAAACAATAAATTTTATTTCGTATTATATAAGACTTGAAATTATTGATGCTCTAAAAATATAATTACTTACTGGATGTAATTGGTACCGGATATTACGATATTATTATACATGTTATTTTAATCTTAAATAAATTGGTGTAGTAAACGTTTTTTTTTTATCCTGACCATATCTCATCTTTCTGTTTATTTACAAACTTATTGAAGGTAAGACCTGAAACCTGTGTGTGTGATTGTTCCTAGCGAATCTGCTTTGCTTTTTTTGTGGGTTAAATGGGGCGAACGGAGAGTTGGCTACTTTGGCCTCGAACCTACTAAAGAGCTACTGTTCCTACTCTACCATCGAGCAGCAGAAGACTACTACCATGCGGAGACGGCCCGGGACACAAGTACATTCACGTGTTTAGCTCGCCGCCGCCGTCGCCGTACCGGGCGCCCGGGCGAACACCATCAGCAAACGCGTCCGACGCGCTTCGGACAGTACGCGGGACCTCTTAGGGTTTGCGACAACTACTGCTTTTGTCTGCCTTATTTCTACGAAGCTACCTGCTTTTCTGTGATCTCTTTAGAATGGCATTTTTTTAGGATGGGAAATCATCAAATAACTTCTCCCACTCTGGGCGGAGCGAGTGTCAGACTTTTACTAACTAAAACCCATCCATGTTCCTTTCTCGCCCTTTACGTTCCGGGTCCGCGGTATCTCTTTCGAATAGGCCCGCAACCCCAGCAGGCTTCGGCCCTTCAATGTGCTGACAGCTCTTTGAAGCTCGCGTGGAACACGAACGCGCCGTCGACACGGCCTGTCGTCTTTAGATGGACGGACGGCTAGCTAGCCCATAGCTAACCGTCCACAGGCCCGCGTTTAGAATGGCATCAGAGAAATCTTTAAACGGAACCAGACGGCCCGGGACATGTGTAATTGTGAAGCTTCAGCGCAAACGATGCCCGACCCCGTGATCCCATGTTGTTATAACTGTACTATAAAAGACCCTTGCGAGTTGAATGGTAGCGCTGTTAATGTAATGTAGGGGTCTAATTGTACAGACAACCGCATTAATTAGGTATCCGTCACGCATTAATACACCCAATAAAAGGGGTAACGAATTAATGCAGCCGCCCGCACATTAACATTGGGGCTTTATTGACAGTGGGACTTTATTGGTTTCTTGGATCAAATAGATACAGCGTGCCCTGTCGGGGGGTAGAAACTTCTAATCTACGTAGACAACAAGGTATGTGGACTGTGACGCTGAAAAGAATTAGAAAGACTCGTTGTATTTCTAAAATAAATCACATGTTTGACGACCCATGTATTTTTTTGATTGTCCTCGATTTTTCCCGTAACAAGCTCAGTCACTCACACATTAAAGAAAAAAGAATTACTCCAGGATTCACCTCGGACTGAGAGAAAGTAAATAAAGGGTTATACAAGTTTATTATTAAACTTGTAGAAACCTTTATTTTGACACCCTAAACTGTATCTCAAATCCTACTTATGGTAGGGTGTCCGCGACGACAGTTATTTCAAGGTCAAAGATCAACATTTCTTTTTTCTTATTTATTGCAAATATCTCGTTTCCAATGGCTTTTATTTTCAACCGACTTCCAAAAAGAGGAGGTTCTCAATTCGACTGTATTTTTATGCTTTTGTATTTTCATGAATAATGTTGAAGATTAAATTCTCTACAACTTTTGGATAAACTCTTTTTATTTTTAATTATTTCCGAGATAGAGAGCAGAGCGCGCGCATTGCTAAACTATTTAAAGTACCTCCTATTTGAAGCTATCACGGTTCATAAAAACTTGAGGAACTCATGCCTTAATAAAAACAGCCACTCGGGTAATTATTTGGGTTATCCGTGCTTGCCAAGGTTAATGGGTGATGATGATGATGAGCTTGCAACACCGTCGAAATATCCTTCCTACTAATATTATAAATGTGAAAGTTTGTAAGTATGGATGTATGTGTGGATGTTTGTTACTCTTTCACGCAAAAACTACTGAACGGATTTGGATCAAATTTAGCACACAGATAGTTTATTACCTGGATTAACACATAGGATACTTTTTATCCCGGTAATAAGATTCCGTGGGATAATTTCAAACTTCACGCGGGCGAAGCCGCTGGCAGAAGCTAGTCCACCATATAAGTAAGTGACATTTTAAGTTTAGTTATCAACCTTCATTTGCCTAGTCTTTTCCCAATTATGTTGGGGTCGACTTCCAATCTAACTGGATGCAGCTGAATGCCAGTACTTTACATGGAACGACTGCCTAACTGACCTCCACAACATAGTTAGTACTGGGTAATACAATACTCCTTGGTAAGACTGGTTGTCAGACTTTTTGGGCCACTGACTACCTATAACGACTGTCGAAGATCTACAAAAACGAGTAGACGAATGTAAGCTCGAGAGTAAGTCGAGGGGTTACCATACCACGAGTTTGTAAATACTAATGTCTGCACGTGTGTCATACAACGGTTTTCAACACATTTGCGAGAAACTCATATTATTATTTTGTTTATCATTCGGAAAGTCGCAACAATCTTTGACGTTTCTATGAAAATGGCGCGAATTTGCAAATGGCGCCATTTGCAAAAAAAAACTTGTGAAAATCTTGCAACTTTGACCCCTAATATCTCCGTAATTAGATGCCCAGGTATGGTGCAGAACAAACAATTAATCGAAATGACGAGGAGAACAAGTGCCTTTCGTATTCGTTAAGAGGTGTTTTACACCCTTATATTACACCCCCGTCATTATCGCGTGCCGAGATGTGGAATTGAACATATTTTAAAGAATATTGAAGACAAAGTTCGAAATTTTACGTATTCATATTACTGTATTATCTTTATTGGTGAGAAGGATTTCAAAACAACGAATAAGTATAGGGAACTAGTGATAGTAATCCGTCAGAAGTTGTAACCATTAAATCACACTAATTTTATTATATTATGTACCTACTTTTAAATACATAGATAATTCCAATATTATGTTTAGTAGTCGTAGATACACTTTTAATAACGTAATTTAAAGATGTTCAGACGTACAACTATGCGTTTATCTTAGATTCGAATCTTAATCTCCCATACACACATGATACTTACAACCAGTGGTCTGGTATTCTTAATAACAAAGGCTGCAATATCTATATATCTAACTTGCAAGACCTTATCTTAGACCTAGCTAGCTTAAATACCATGCAACAAAAAGTTGATTGCCCTTAGAAGAATCAAATTGAAATGTAACAGAAACCATCTCTGTTTTTTCTATAATAATTACCTCAACATTCTTCATCAGAACATTGCAGCACTTTCTTGATTGTTAAATTAGAAGAGCTTTGTATTAAAGGAACTAGCATAGATGTTATCTGCATAAAGAAGCACTTTATTGAGACAGTGCGCGAGAATATATTACATAAACCTTATTTCTGACCAGCTGCATACTACACATGCATTTACACACAAGCAAGCAAACAAGCAAGTACACATGCATTTTGTTAGAGCAGAATTGTCGGATGTTGCCAAACAATCAGTGTCAGGCGTTTTCGAGTGTGGTGGTATTGAAATGGTTTCTTCAAACTTAATTATTATATGTATTTATAGAATACCTGAACAGAACTATTTTATGAAAAACTGTATCATATTTTACAAAAATTTGCTCATTCGTAAGAAAAAATACTATCGCCGGAGACTTCAATATAATGTACATAGATTTATTAAAAAGAAATAAAATAACATTATTATTTGACCACTTAAATAATATAACCTACAATTAGAACATTATAAACCAAACAAGATTAAGTAGCAATTCCTGCAAAGATAATTTTGCACACTCTTACCGTAAAGATTGTCAAGCTGAAATAATAGTCCTAGTTCTTTCAGACCATACATCTCAATTACTCAAAACTCCTATTAAAAAAACCTGTACACTAAAATTTTAGAAAACCAGAAACCAGGATGTCTCAGAGGACAACTTAGATACATTCAAAAATCACTTAAAATGCTTGTCTTTCTCGCAAGTATACGAAGCCAAAGATGCAAATGAATCTTTTGAAAATTTTATGGATGATTTCTTATTGATACTCGTATACAAATTATGTTTTCCTAATAAAATTATTACTATATAGGGTGACTGGGTCTGGATCTGGTCTGGGTCCCGCCATAGCAAATTTGTATATAGAGGAAGTCGTTTACTAATTCCTGAACCTAACTTTCCGTAACCAAAGTTTAATACTCGTAGTTTAGGAGATATTACAATTTTTATACTTTAATAAGATTTTTCCAAAGTTTGACCTTCAAGCATTCATAACTTTTTTTTTGTATTATTTTACTATTTTTTTTCAGGTTTGGTTGGTAGTCAGAAACATTAATGATTAAAATAACTGTGAACTTCCCTAAAACTAGGGTTGAGAATAGAGATAGTAAGCATTAAAAAAAATACTACAGAAAAATCTTAACAATCAAATTCAGCCTGAAATAAGTTAGATTTCTAGTTTTTCCCCTTTCCAACGGTACCAAATTTGTATTAAAAACATTGGTAGTTAAAAAAAACAATAAAGGTTTGCAAATTAATGTCGTATTATGGCCATGGTAATCTTCATTATTTTTTCACTTTTGGCGGTGTGCACAATTGCTGTTTACTTTCATTATTTTTGTATATTCGTTTTTAAACGCCGGGATATACTAGTGAAGAATACCCAGACATGCTACTGGCGTATGGTGCTGCACCTGTGTGCAGCACCATGTAGCGCTGCCAGTAGCGCCTCTTCACGAAGCCGAAAGGTACTTGTTCTCCCCATCATTGCGATCATTTTTTTGTTCTACACCATACCTGGGAATCTTCTAGTTACGGAGATATGGGGGGTCAAAGTTACAAGTTTTTGACAAGTTTTTAGCTTATAACACCGCCACGACCCCCGTACTATTCAATCCATCCACCAGCACAATGTTTTAAGTGCGTTACATTGAGTTCTACCACAAAACAAGATTTATAACCACAAAAAAAGTCTTTTCCCAGCAATATTTTTTGCGTAAAGTTATTCTTATTCTTATTCTTTATTGCACACAAAAAAAACAACAAATATACATATAACTTGCAATAATATAGCTTATGTGCAAAGTTACTTAGTTTGATGTACAAAATGCTTGGTTAACGGCTTTGTGATGAGGTGGTTTACACCCTGTATATCCAAATAGACAAGCGTCTACAAACCGTCTGTAACCTGACCGTGACACATTTTCTACCACGTATCGTCGGTTAAGAGAAAAGGGTAACTTGAACATGTGAGAAACCGGAGTAGCTGTGCAGCAATTACCTGTTGAGATTGATCACCATATCTTGGCACCTTTTCAAGGAAATCCCACGACTAGCACTAGAGTAGTAGCGACCGCTTTGGGTATCAGCCAGTAGAAAGTCTGGTCAGTGATGCATCGGAAACACAACATCTGTATCACTTTACACCAGTTCAAGGTATTTTTTATGTAATGTATGTACCTAATTAGGTATTAGATTCAGTATTGCCTATCATACTACATCTACTTACTTAGCCATTTCAAGTTGCATTACCTAATTAAAGCGAGATCTTCAGAATTAAAGAAATTCTAATTATTACAACGAGCTTAGTACCTTATTACTGAACAATAAATTATCAAATGTTAAGCAATAAGTTGTCAGTAATTTGGTTTTTAGAATAACATGGACGAAAATAATTTACAAATGGATTGTTGGCAGGGCTTGAAACTGGCGACTATGAAAGGGGGATTAATTTCTGTCGCCGCATCCTTCATATCGATGTCGACGACCCAACATACTAAAAGCGTATCCTTTGGACCGACTAGTCACATTTTACCCGCGAAGACATCACCAATTTACATAATTTGCACCACTGGGCCCGTGAAAACCCCCGTAGAAAAAGGCAAACATCGGTCCAAAGGAAATTTTCGGTTAATTTGTGAGCCGGTATTATTGCTCGTAAAATTATTGGACCCCATTTCCTACCAGACACTTTAAATGAGGAAAATTATTTGGAAATTTTAACGGACGTCTTGCCTGGTCTGCTGTTGGAATCGGAAGTAATAAACTAAGAATCGCCCATTGTGTTTCAACACGATGGGTGTCCAGCGCATTAGGCTGGACGTCCGAGAACATTTAAATATTTCATTTCTCGATTCGTGGATTTTTTTTTTCAATGTAGATCAAAGAGTTGTTCTACAGTGATAGTATAGTAATGCATTTTAAGTAATGAAACAGGAAACAAGGCTTTGTGTTACCACCACGGAAATTAGGAAAAGATATCGGTCATGTATCAGAAATCGCGGACAGCAATTCGAGCAGCTTCTTTAGGGTAGGGCAGACTTGCCTAACATAGACACGTCTGCCTCAAAAACTGTTTTATCTACGACACATTGCACACCTAAGACAAAACTCCTTAGTCTGCTACGACGAAGCAAGGGGGGGAGGACACTGCACTACTTGACGTGGGTGTCTAATTTTTCACAAAGATATCACCACCATCTAGTATGATATTCGCGTAAACTTGACAGATTTAGTACGTAATAATGATATTAATGGTGTTTACGCCAATTATCACCAGTTTAAAACGCCTTCTTAATTTTAATGAAAATTGAGCCAAGAATAAAAATAATGTTCTAAACACGAATAATCGTTTATTCATCAATTTTTTTTTAATTTACTCTTACCCTCGTAGAACTGTTTATTCCCTCATTTATTCAATGTTAAGCTGTCAACAAAATCATAGTTTTATGAATAAATAGGAATAGTAAGATAATGCAGTATTACCTAAAACATCAGTAACCCAGATGGACTCTGTTAAATAATCTCAATCAGAACATTGAGAAAACAATACACACACATTGAGAAAACATTATCAGAAATTATCTTGAGAAATTATCCGTGTTTTTGAAAACTGGAATAAAAAGAAATAAAAGCAGTAACAGAAATATTTGTGCAGTTTCCATTAAAATGGGAAACACATTATACAACGTGTAACAGAAAGGGTGCAGTCATATGAAAGGGTGTGCTAAAGACCATCAAACTGAACAACTTTTTCCATAGGACCACCATCGTAATCGCTAAAAAATAATCAGCTGTCTCATACATGTGGTCATAATACTAGATTCCCGATCAGCGCTTCAAAAACGGCCCGAAAAATAAGACCACAAATACTTTTGTGGTCTTATTTCAAATTAGTATGTTCCAATCCTAGCCAACATTAAGACGTCAAAATGCCGCAGTGCGCGTTCAAAAACTGTGTGAATAACCACCGTAACACCAAGGTTTTGGAAGGAATATCTTTTTTTCGGTAAGTTTATATCATTGAATGTTTTTCATAAAATAAAAACCGAATTAAATAGTAAACATAATTCAAATAGCAAATTTATAATGGTTGGCCAATATTTGCTACAACGCACCAACTATTGTATCAAACATTGACAGTTCTGGAACAGAGAATGACAGTTCTGAAACAGAGTAGTGTTGTTATTGTACAATGATTATTTATTTATTTATTTCATTCATTATCACCTACATGTTTATTTTTATTTTTTTGTAGATTTCCTAGTGACCCATTTCTCTGTGTTTCTATTGTCGCGAAAGAAAGAGGAGAAGAAATGTACAAACCCTTATAAAAAATCGAGAATTTGTTCGATTCATTTTGATAGATTCGACATTACTGGAAACACGCAAAGGCGTTGATTATTAAAGACAGCGATTCCCAAAATGCGGGTAATTATCATAAAGTATTAAAATAGTTGGTGTAAGATAATGTTTTGATAAAAAATATAGTAAGTAAGTTGATTATGACTTTTTTTAGAATCACGGACCAACAAAAGTGCAATCAGCTATATCTTCAGAATTGATATCGCAAGATTTATCAAATCAGGTAATTTGTTTTAAAATCTTTATTAGAAGAAAACAATTCAATAATATAAGTATTTTTAAAATGTTTTACATAACTGTGTGTGTTTTTTTACAGGCCACATCTTCAGCAACTTTAAGTTTTACAGATAATAAAGTAAATGCGGAAGTAAATGCGGAACCTGGATTTTGCACCGATACCTTAAATAGGCTTGAGGACAAAGTAAAATCTAGTGATAAAAATATTTTATGTGCTTTAGTTGCTGATGAAATGTATATTAGGAGGCAAAAGATATGGACAGGTAAAATCTACGAGGGTCTAGTAGATATGGGTTTAGGTAGCGATGACAGTAGCCAAATGGCCACCCAAGCGTACGTTTTTATGTTAGTTGCAATCAATGATTCCTGGAAACTACCATTAGTTTATTTTTATTTTGACAGTAACAAAGCAGATATGAAGGCAAATTTAATAACGATGTTTTAGAAAAATGCAACAAAATCGGCGTGCAAATTCGTTCTGTGACGTTCGATGGCTGCAAAAGCAATATTGCAACGATGAAAACATTGGGTTGCGTGTTGAATGAGTACAAAAACTTAAAAACTGATTTCAAACACCCTAGTGCTGATTATAATGTAGTCGTATTTTTAGACGCGTGTCATATTTTAAAACTGATGCGGAACACTTTCGAATCCAAGAAAGTAATGCATACTACTTGTGACAAATCAATAAGATGGCAATATTTATCAAAATTATATAACTTTCAAGAACAAAACTGCTTACACTTGGCGAATAAACTATCACATCGACATGTCCATTTTAAAAATCAAATAATGAACGTGAAATTAGCAACGCAACTCCTTAGTAGAAGTTTTGCCAAAGCTACACTAGTAGGACTTTTGTGACAAAACCTTAAATATTCCTGCATTTAGAGAATCAGAGAGAATCTCTCATCACAATAGAATTTATTAAGATACTAAATTATCTTTTTGATACCCTAAATACTAGAAACCTTAAGGACTTTGGATTCAAACACCCTTTCAGTAAGGGTAATTCACAAAAAATACTGTCATTTTTATCCGAAATTAAAGATTACGAGTACCTATTATCATTGGCAATTAATGTTGCAAATAAAACTGTTAAAGTCGGTACCGACATAAGAACTGTGTTTTCAACCAAAAAAAGTGCCCCTTATCAAAACACAGAATAATACTGGATTATTAGGACCATTTCTGTGCATCAACAGTCTGACTTATTTGTTTAAAACTTTAGTTGCAACTGACATTCTTTCTTTTTTGTTAACATATAACTCAGCCAAGACCATGTGGAGCTGTTTTTTTTTGGGAATATACGGAGTCAAAATGGACATAATAATAATCCTAACACTAGACAATTTCAAGCCCGTTTAAAAAAATTGCTGTCTCATTAAGAACTTGGCTCAACATTTACCGGTAATTGTATACCTATAGAGAACTTACCAATTTTATCCGGATCATCACCACTCAACAAAATTAATAGCTTTTTTTCGCGGGTAGGTGCATAAAAGTAAACACATCTTCTCTAAATTTTATTTTCATATTAATAGTATTTTTATAATAAAAAATTAAAATTCCTACCGGGTATTGTGTAAATACATATCATTAAGCACATATTGTGTGGGCAATAACATACACATGTCCTAAACAGTGCTAATTGCATTTACTTGCTGGCTTGAGCTGTCACTTGAACTTTGACCTCACTGTACACTGCACTGAAACACAAGTCACTATCATGAGCTCTATTGCTGACATTGCGGAGACTCAGCGCTTGGCAATATCATCCCTCAACCAGCGGATGACTGACTTTGAAGAGCACCTGAAGGCATCACCACCTGGAGCGGACTTGAGCGGGCTTCTCAGGGATTTTGCTGCCTTTAAAGAGCATGTATGGAGTGTTCTCAATGCGTTGCAGCTACAGATTGCGGAGGTGTGCAAGAGTGTCGACGTTATCGAAATGCGTCACAGGAAGAAGTTCTTGCTGCTTGGCGGTGTTCCTGAGACTCCTGATGAGAAACTCCCAGAAAGCGTGGTGTCAATTATGCATAGTGAGCTTGGCATAACTGGTCTGACACCCGCTTCAGTGACGGTATGCCACAGGATGGGCGCGGCTTCAGAAGGTCACTCAAGACCAGTCCTGCTTCGGTTCGCTGACTCTGAAATTAGAGGCCTGATCTGGAAGACCAAGACCAAACTGAAGGGGTCTTCTTATGTGGTATCTGAATTTCTCACTCGTCGGAGGCAGTCTGCTTTTACAACAGCTCGGAAGCTGTTCGGCGTGACGAATGTGTGGACTATGGACGGAAACATTAATGTCAAGCTCCCCAATGGCAAACGACGTCGGGTTTACAGTGTGGAGGAAGTCATCGCGCTGGGAGCGGAACATGGCAAGCCACTGGATCACGAGATTCCTCCTGACTCCATTCCTGGCTCCAATAATACAAGCCCGGCGCCGGCGCAGGCACACACTCGGTCAAGGCGGGCAGCAAGGAAGAAGTAACTTGTTTGTTTATGTTTACTCTGTGTTCTTTGCTGTCTGGTTCACATCCTTCTAGCTATTTATTCTGTTCGTTTTACTAGTACTAATTACTGACGATAACTTTGTTCGTTTACCGACACTTTTACTTTTTTTTTTATCTTTATAATTTTTTTGTTTACTTTGCTCCTGACACTTACACTTTGGATTCGTTATGTCACTGTCATTTGTCAGTTGTATTGTTTTTTGCGTTCGGATACGCACATTAGTTTTACTTGTCTTATTTTTTTGATATTGTGAACAGTCAGCCGGCAGGTTATGCAATTCATATTTTTTTTTTTTTTTTTTTTATAATTTCTATTATTTATTTTCTATTTTAGTCTATATTATCTCATTACCTATATAGTATTATGTCTGACGACGAGACATTTTTTTCTTGCGATAGTTCTTGTTCCGCAACTTTTTCATCACTTGATAATTCACTGTCCGTTAATAGTTTTCTCAGTAGCGAGTGTCAACGATTTAATAATTGTTTTAACGTGTGCCATGTTAATGCTCAGAGTATTCCCCAGCATCATTCTGAGATGTTAGATTTGTTCGGTGAAGTTAACTTACATGCCATATTGGTGTCTGAAAGTTGGCTCAAACCCGAACTTCCCTCTACCTTTTACTCTCTACCAGGCTTTATCTTAATTCGCAACGACCGTACGGGGAAAAGAGCCGGTGGTGTTGCCATTTATTTACGAAGTAACATACCTTATAAAATTTTATCATCCTCACCTGCTATCTATAATGCCAATGCAGAGTTCTTGGTTCTGGAGATTGCCGTGAAGGGAGTCAAGGCCGTTCTAGGAGTTGTTTACTGCCCACCTACTGTAGATTACTTCTCCTGTCTGGAATCTCTCTTTGAATCTGTTTCCTCAGAGTACAAACATCACATAGTTATGGGTGACTTTAACACCGACCTTTTGAAAGACAGCCCTAGGTCACGCAGGTTGAGAGCGATCCTGGAGTCGTCGAGTTTGTCCCTTCTCACGCTTAGTCCGACACATCATAACTTTGACTCAAGCGACTCCTGGCTCGACCTCATGCTTACATCTTCTGCGGATCTTGTTGCTAACCATGGTCAGGTCGCTGCTCCTGGGCTGTCTAGACATGACTTAATTTATCTCTCATACAAAATTAGACCCCCTAAGCAGCGGCCTGCTATTGTTTTTATTCGTAATTTTGCAAGGTTGGATAGGGAAAAACTCAATGCTGATGCACAAGCTCTTGATTGGGACGACCTTGTCCAATCATCGACAGTGGAGGAGAAAATTGAAATATTTAATAAGTCTATTCTCCAGCTCATTGACACGCATGCTCCACTGAAGGCTGTCCGTGTTAAGCGCCCTCCGGCTCCATGGATAACCCCAGGAGTTAGGATGGCTATGAGACGGCGTGACAGGGCTTTCAGAAGATATAGACGGGATCGCAGTGAGGAGAACTGGAGCCTGTATAAGTTGGCTAGAAACCGATGCAATCATATGGTAAGAGCATCTAAACGCCGATACATTTGTGAAAATGTCCACAATTCTTCGCCGGCTGATATTTGGAAGTTTCTTAAATCACTTGGCATAACTAAGTCCTCCTCTAGTACTTTACCTTCTAGTCTGTCCTTAAACGTTCTTAATAAACATTTCTCTACGTCAGCTTTGCTTTCAGTTGATGTTAGGAACCAAACTATTCACGATATTGCTTCCAAGCCACTGTTACCTCCTGACTCTTTTTCTTTCTCCCCCGTGACTAACGACGAGGTCTTTAAATGTTTTAAATCAATTAAGTCTAAGGCTGTGGACTGTGATGGGATCAGCAGAGTAATGTTGTCTTTAATTATTGAAAACTTAATTCCTATTCTTACTCACATCATAAATTTTTCCCTATATACTGGCGTGTTTCCTGCTTTGTGGCGTAAGGCTTACATTATCCCTCTTCCTAAGATTCCCAATCCCAGTTTGCCAAATCACTACAGACCTATCTCCATTCTTCCTTTCCTTTCCAAGATCCTTGAAGCAGTGGCTCTTAGGCAAATAGCTTCCCATGTTCATAAGAACAGCCTGTTGTCCGAATTCCAATCTGGTTTTCGGCCGGGCCACAGCACAGCCACAGCCTTACTTAAGGTCACTGAAGATATTAGAGATGGCATGGAGAATTCAAGGGTCACGGTATTAGTTTTAATAGATTTTTCCAACGCTTTTAACACTGTTGACCACGATATCCTCCTCGCCATACTTTCTCAAATTGGGGTCTCGTCGTTGTCACGTGATTGGTTTTCTTCATATCTTCGTGGTCGCCAGCAGGCGGTGCGTGCCGGTCAGGATTACTCCGACTGGTGCGACCTGGTAGCAGGCGTTCCACAAGGCGGTATACTCTCTCCTCTCTTATTTTCGTTATTTATAAATTCTATTACCACTATCCTCAAGTGCTCTTACCATCTATATGCTGACGACCTGCAACTTTACGCTCAATCGGACATTGCCAACCTTGATCATTGCATCTCGTTAGTCAATGCCGATCTCCGAGCTATCGGAGAATGGTCTGGCAAATTTGGGGTTGCTATCAACGTCGGGAAATGCCAGGCCATCCTCATTGGTAGCTCGTACTACCTGAGAAATTTGGACACTGGCCGGTTGGTGCCGCTTATGTTCGACAACACCGTTATACCCCTCTCACCACACGTCAAAGATTTGGGTCTGGTCATTGACGGTACTTTCAGCTGGAATAAGCAGGTAGCTCAGGTTAGCCAGAAAGTCACTTACTCGCTGCGGTCTCTCTATAGATTCAAACATTTTCTCCCATCTAGCACTAAAATAACTTTGGTCCAGGCGCTTGTGCTTCCCATTATCGACTATGCTGATGTTTGTTACTCTGATTTAACCCAAGAACTTCTTAACAAATTGGATCGTCTTCTGAACAACTGTATTCGTTTCATTTTTGGCCTTCGTAAATACGATCACATCTCTTCTTATCGCTCTCAGCTTAAATGGCTGCCTATCAGACTCAGGAGGTCCCTCAGATCTCTCTGCTTACTTTTCACCACTATGAATGATCCATGTGCTCCTGAATACTTAAAAACCTATTTCAAGGTGTTGGGTAGTTCTCACAGTCGGAACCTTCGAGCTTCCAAAAACCTAATCCTTCAAATTCCCTCTCACCGTACAGGTTTTATGTCCTCTTCTTATGCTGTCTCCACTATTAAGCTCTGGAACGCGTTACCCCTTGGCATTAAAAAAACCGAAAGCAAATTGGCCTTCAAAAGAGCAATTCGGAAGTTTTATTTAAAGTCTGTCTAAATTGTTTACCAACTAGCCTATATTAGAGTTGTAATAATTATCATAAGGTTTCTCGTATTTCGGACTATTTGTATGTATTTTAATATATATTAGTTTATTTTATATGCTTATTTATGTATTAGTATGTAGGTACCCATTTATGTGTTTGATTTTATTCTTGCAAAATGGCATGTTTATTTTTATTTTTATTGTACTTTATCACAATGCTGTCTTATTTGACCCAATGGTTGACTGGTAGAGAATGCCTTGTGGCATTAAGTCCGCCTATGTACCACTATTGTACATGAAGTTTAAATAAATAACTTGTCAATAGAAACCGAGGAAAAAAATTAAGTAAGTACTGCAGAAATTTTAAACAATAGATCCCTAGAACAGAATTTTCATAAATATCAGACCAATTGCACTGAACTGATTGAAAAACTAGATTATAATCCAACTTCAGATATTGTTCCGCAAATAGTAGGTTACATTTCTGGTTTTGTAGTCAGTAGCCTTGTTAAGAAAATTAATTGTGAGGACTGTAAAATGGATTTGTGGGCTAAAGAAAAATTATGGTTCCACAAATTAATACATGTAAGAGACATGGGTGGTTTATGTTATGCATCAAACGACGTGTTTAACATATGCATGAAAACCGAACGTATTATACGCAACTGTCTTCTCATGAGTGGTGGCAAATCTATGCAAAAAAATAAAACTAAATAAAACTTTAAATATGTAAATGTTTTAAACGTTTCTGGGGGACGCGAACACAGCCATACAATAAACTTAATTAAACTAATTATATAAAAAATCGTTGATGTAAGATTACATTATATTTGTAAAAAAGAAACCGCTAAAACTAAAATGACTTTTAAACGACAGCTTTATAACAAGCTGAATCTGTTTAAAGGTAATTGAACATAACTACGTTACTATTTAAATTCTTTTCTATTATTTCAATTACATTTTTGTAAGTAGACTACGCCGAAAATCCGCTTCTTGATTCCTTTTTTGTATTACTTATTTGTTGTAATAGGGGCAATGTAAAATAGTATCTACAATTTTTTTGAATTGGTCAAAAATCTTTGCCACCTTACAAATAGAAAACAAAAAAAAATATTCTGCAACTCCATGTCTTTTAATACTTACTGTGTCCTGAGCATTGAAATGCAATTCCAAAAACAACGCCTAGTTCAAAAATAGAATAAGCACGCAATTGTTATCAAAACATTTTTAACCTTATTGATTAGAAATTAAGTTTTATTTTAAAATAAATATTTTTGTACTGATGACTTTTTATTTTCATGCGACTTTTTAAAGGAGAATGACCAAAGTGGACCAAAATTTGAAAAAAAAAGAAAAGATCTGCCCCCAGATTCACTACATAGCTCATTTGAAAGACGGGTTAAAATGCAACATTTTCTTCTATGGAACTAAAAAAATCTGTCCCACAGAATCATAGATAATAGCTAAAACGTGAACTTAAAAAAAAAGAAGCAAAAATGAAAAAAAGTAGCACATTCACTTGGCGACCTTTTCTTATAGCAGGCTGATAAAAAAAAAAAAAAAAAACGCGCGAATTTGTTTTGTTTTTTGTTAATTAAGTACATCGTTGTTTAGTCTCGTGAAAGTTAATAAGAAGCATTGCAAGTTTGCAATTTACTGCATTACGTTACTTGGACCTGATTTTAAGCCCTGTGATTTGGAATAATAGCTATAAAGATGTTTCGTGCATCTGCTGGACAAGTATGTCTATTATGTAGTAGATCAGTGCTATCGATTCGAAGAAGGATACTAACTATGCGGCTGTTTGAAGAACACTCAATCGCTGCACGCAATATTACAGAACGAGTTCTCCCTTATCATGTGAGTGATTAAAAATATTGCAATACTGCAACGTACCGTACCGTACTGAACTACATCGTATATATTTTGAAATGTGATACTGAACAATGGTAATTCATGTATTGTCATGTTATTGTATTCGCTCCGAAAGAATCAACCGCGCCGAAAGAATTGAATTTTAGAATTACTTGTATGAAATCCTATAAAACCTACCAATACGTGTGAGAAAAATTCTTTCGGCGCGGTCGTTTCCTTCCGCGCGGATAAGTGTGCGTCCACCTTTAAGGTAGTAAGTAGAGATCTCTTTCAGTCAACTGAGTCTAGCTAAACGACATAGTCACTCGTAAGTCTCGCTTCATATGTTTTTTTATCTTTTTTTTTCGGATCGGAAATCATCAAATGACCCCGAGGTGTCAGACTTTCCTGCCAGGGTTACGGGCCTGTTCGAAAGAGATATCGTGGCCCCGGAAAACAAAGGGGTAAGAAGGAACATGGGTGGGTTTCAGTCAGTAAAAGTCTGACACGGGGATCCCGCACCGCCCCGAGTGGGAGAAGTTATTTGATGATTTCCCATCATAAAAAAAGTGTCATCGGCTATATTATTGAAGTAGCAGGTCCTTATTCAGCGACAACATCCGATGCAAGCATTTTAAAGAATATAATGAATGAAGAGAACAACAGTGTGTTTAATTGGTTTTTCCATCAAGGAGATGTTCTCATTTTAGATAGAGGTTTCCGAGATGCCGTACCGTTAGTAGATTCTTGTGGCTATGATGCCCATATGCCTAAATCTGTAACAAGAGGTGAAACTCAATTGACGACAACTGACGCAAATAAGTCTCGATTGATGACGATTTGTCGATGGGTCGTGGAAGTAGTGAATGGTCGCTTCAAGAGAGATTTTAAGATATTTAGGCAAGATTATTTTAACAAAGCTCTGCCTCATATGCAGGATGATTTTAGGAATGCCGCGGCCATTACAAATGCTTTCCACGACCCAATCACTGACAACGATAATGCTCCTGCTTTTGTAGAGAGAATTAACAACAGAGTGAATATTGCTTAAGAGAGAAAACTGCCTTGCACAGTATGTGATTGGCCATAACCTTAATAGCCGGCGAGTTCCTTTTCAAAGAATGTCTGCAGAATTACCTGACGTAAGAGAATTTCCTCGGCTATCTGAAGAAGAACTAGTTTTGTTTTCGTTAGGAACATACCAAATAAAACTGGCCAGGAGTTATTACAGTGAACACGCTCGTGATGGCGTATATACAATAGAAGTGTACAGAGAAAACGATTTTTTGAATAATGTTTTAAACAATTATAATATTACCGGAAATAACTACTGGCTATTATGAGGGAAAGTCCAATCTAGGCATACCCGAAGCCGGATTTATTACACATATATTCTTGTTAACTATGACGACCTTGGGTTGGAGGCTCTAAATCATTATTACTGTTCATGTAAGAGTGGCAGACGTACTTTGGGCACGTGTGCACATGTAATGTCTATCGTGTGGTTTTTGGCGTATGCGCGTTATGACGTTATTGACCATCCAGCACAGTTTTAGATAATATTGTAATCGATGAAAATGATTAATGAAATGCACTTTATAAGTGCATTCTGTCCAGAATTATTTTCGCTGAAAAACATAGAATAAACTGTTTGAAAATAAACGTTTTTTAAATAACTACGAGTATATCGTTTTTTTATTAATTATTCAGTTAATTGTTTTATATAAATAAGATACACAAAAAACAAAAAAGTGAAAAATAACTTTAGCTTCAGAAGTCGGTGACCTTTGTTTGATTAATTTAGTTTGTTTGTCACCGACTTCTGAAGCTAAAGTTATTTTTCACTTTTTTGTTTTCTCTGAAGTCGGTTTTACTTTTTGTAAAAAAGTTTTTATTTTTCATTTTTTAGTGGTTCACATGTACTTACCCCTTCACAGCGTACCGGCGTAATTTTCTTTTATGAACTGGTGTAAACAATAGACAGATATGAGATTTCAGCGATGCCAGTACCTACATTTGCTATCATTTATTAAGGAGTTCCCGCCGCCTATCTTCCGAAGTTCTTCATCAGATCTTTACAAAATTGAAATGGAATCACTCCAAGAACGTACTCTTCCTAAAACTACCCATATCGCTTCTGGTGTGCCTATTTCTCCAGAATCCCATTAAATAGAACTTAACATATCTAACTGTCGAAATCTGGGTGTATTGTACACTTCTGCGCACTCCGTCAGAGCAAACAGGCGTAATGTTACGTCACTATGTTACATAAACAATAAACAACCAAACGATTGCAGCAATTACTGCAGCTTTGCCGTGTATTTTTGAAGAGTTCCATTTATATCTCCGAAGATCAGCGTCAGATCTTAACCAAATTAAAATGGAACCACACGGAAAGCACCAGCTTCAAATAAAAAAAGGATCATCAAAATCGGTTAACCCAGTCGAAAGTTCAGAGGCAACAAACATTGTCGAAATCTGGGAGTTTTGTACACATCTAGGTACCCCCTCAGACCATACAGGCGTGATGTTACGTCATGATATAGTATGAACAATGAACCTACAAGCGATTGCAGCAATTACTGCAGATTTGCCGTCTATTTTTGAAGAGTTCCATTGTGTATCTCGGAAGATCAGCATCAGATCTTCAACAAATTAAAATGGGACCAATCGAGAAGCACCAGCTTTCAAACAAAAAAAGAATAATTAAAATCGGTTCTGGGTGAACCGATTTTAATTATTCTTTTTTTGTTTTTTTGTCGGAAGTTCTGAGGTAACAAAAACAAAAAAAAAAAAAACCAGACGAATTGATAACCTCCTCTTTTTGGAAGTCGATTGAAAATAAGTGCAGGCGGGCAGTATATTGTAACGTTGCAGTATTAAGTATCGTTGAATTACTCTGTACTGTGGGTTAGAATTTGTTGCACGTTTGCACACAGAGTTAGTTCAACAGTATAAGTTAACCCGCAATGGAGTCAACCCTGGGGGCAGCAGTTTTTTTTGGACCAGAGCCCATACGTTTTTGGTAATTCTCCTTTGTTCTTTCTAACCTTTCTCAGATGAAAATAATAAATATATTGTGCAAAGATAATTAAACTTTATGATTAAGCAATAAGGTTTATAATAAAATGTAGTTATAAATATTATTTAACTTTTTTCTATGAAATGTAGATGTTTACGTGTGCGCGAACGTGGCCACTTGAGCGGTGTATTTTTGTTCCTGATCCTTAATCTAGTACTATTATTGATCGAAGTGCATAGTCCTCATGTGTATTGAGCAATGTCAGTCAGGACTTAAAGAGACTATGACCTCTGAGTTTGATTCGACTGTTTCTCCTTAGAGAAGTCAGATACGATACACCGGCCCCATCTCGTTTTGAAAAGAAATACGTGTAAAAGTGTCTGCAAAAACCTACTTGCAAAATAAACATCACTTATGGAAGTACACTAAGCACTTAATTTCTACCGACCTAGTCATAAATTTGCAAAATATACTTTGCACAATTCGCTTCAACAAACCTTTACTGAATTGTTTTTTTTTAACTAGACACTTTTTTAATACAAATTTGGTACCGTTAGAGAGGTGACAAACTAAAAACCTAACTTGGTTTAAAATTAATTATTAAAACACGGTACTTTTTTTATCAGGCTGTATTTGGTTGTAAAGATTTTTCTTTAGGATTTTTTTAAAAAAAGCTTATTCTCAAACCTAGTTTTTTTTAGGGAAGATTTGAGGTATTTTAATCATCAATGTTTCTGTCTACCAAAAAATAATAAAAAAACTAGTAAATAAATACAAAAAATAGTTATGAATGCTTGAAGGTCAGATTTTGGAAAAATCTTATTAAAGTATAAAAATGTCATATCTCCTAAACTATTAAATTTTAACTTGTATTAATATATGTATTTCTGACGGCGTGTTAAACTAGCATAAAGAAAGTCATCATAACAAAGAAAGATAAAAGAGAAGATTTAAGTTGAAAGAGGAGATTTCAGAAGAATGATAAAACTGATGTTCCAAAATTACAGACCCATTGCTAAGATATTAGTATTCCCAAAAAAACTTGAAAAGGTAATTTTTTAATTCTATATATTCATATTTTGAACAATTCATACTTTTTTGCAATGAACAGAAGGGGTTTAGGAAAAATATGAATATTAATATAGCTCTATTTGATTTGCTATCCAATCCAATATAATGACATCTGTAGATAAAGATAATACTGTTTTTGCTTTACTGACAGATATGACAAAAGTTTTTGGGTATAAATATAGATAGTAAATTGACCTGGGACCCTCACTTAAAGGAAATTGGTAAGCATTTGAGCAAATCGGCATAATCACTATTCCAGTTATCAAAGAGAGTGAATACTGAGACCCTATTAACAGCCTATCATGTACGGGCGAACAAGCTATTTGGTTTACACTTTACAATGTAATTTGTGTGTAGTTCGACCGTACTGGCCGCATCAACTTGGTGTGGTTTTTTGGGGGCAGTCAACCAGCAGCTTGTTTTCAGGATGCAGAAGATCAATTGAGAACAACGGATAGTTGCATTCCTCATTTAAACAAATTAAAAATGTTAACCTTGCCATCTCTGTACATATTGGAAACTGCGCTATTTGTAAAAAGGAATCAACATTTGTTTTAAAAATATTCATCAGTTTAAAAAAATCCAATTCGTGCCCAATATGAGAATTTATTATGTCCGATCAAGTGCAAAACAGCACTCGTGAGGAAGAGCTTATTTGGTGTTGCTCCGAAAATTTATAATAGACTCCCAGAAAGAATTAAATGTTTGCCATCATAAAAGGTGTTAAAAATTAAATGCAAGAAACTTGAGGAGCCGTTTGGAATCACAAATAAAAAATAATCACGAAAACAATTTATCTAAGTAATGATCCGTTCCAAAGACATGCAATATTTTAAGTGCGCACAAAATTATTGAATATGCGCACTTGACTGTACACCGTGCAGGACAAGCTATTAAACGAAGTCTTAACTTTTACCTTATTTGCTAAAGGTGCTGAAAATGTCCACCACTTTGTCCAATGTACAAGTGAGCACGACGTATTACATACGATTGCACTGCGATTAATGTGTCTGTCACTTTTAACTATGTCGAATGCATTAATTATGGTCATGATATAGCACAAACATATCTAAATACTCCCGATTAGAATACGTAAACGCCATTGTTTACACGAGGCTGCGCGGGCGCGCGTAGGTAGCGTGATGTCACAGGGCAGCACAGCCTTCCCGCGAGATATCAGACGACTAAAGTGGACAGGAGAGGTCCGCGGGAGTTGCGGGACGGGCTAACGAGCCACGCTGCTATGGCGACGAGGCGCCGGCGCAGCCCTGCGTACAGTGTACATCCAAATGTTATAATAATTGTTTTTTTTTTTCATGTAAAAACTAAAAATGCTTGAAAAAACATTTTTAGTTTTTTTAATCTGCCTGGGTTCGAACCCAAAGGGGCTGCCACCAGTGGGCCACCGCTGCTCGGCTTTACTCTACGACTTCACATAATGATATTTGAGCTGAAAGCCACCACCAACACACCAACACCATAAGGTTGACAACTGCCTCTGTAAACGATATTTCTGTAATAGTTACGCATGTCAAGAAATCAGATATAGACCTAAGTAACACCAAATACATAAATTTTCTAAATTACAATTCAAAACCAAAAACATTTAAAGTTAGTTGTCAAGGACAACAAATAAGCGAAGTTAGAGAATACAAATTTCTTGGACTTAATCTTGATCAGCATTGTAACTGGAAATCACATTATATAGAATACGTTTGCAAGAAACTAAACAAATTTGTATTTGCTCTTAAAAGTTTAAGTCGTACAGCTAGTGAAGCCGTCGCTCTTTCTGCTTACCACGGTTATGTATCCCCTTTACTCAGGTATGGACTCCTACTCTGGGGGAACTCTACAAATGTGAGTGAAACATTTACTGTCCAAAAAAAATGCCTAAGAGCAGTTTGCGGTATCAGCCCATTAACATCCTGTAGACCACTATTGAAAAAATTAAAACTACTAACCCTAACAGATCTTTTCATAATGCAGGCTGGAATTTTTGTGAAAGAGCTCGCTAAATTTTTTATAGCATGTGACCTAAACTCCAAATACACTCGCCGAGATTCCACAATATTAAGAATACCTTCTCATCAAAGCACATTATGCCAAAAAAATAGTTTTATCACAGCAATAAGAATCTTTAATAACATACCCAGAGAAATAAGAGAAATCCCCTTAAAATATTTTAAATCCAAATTACATAAAAGGCTTACAGATAATTGTTTTTATAGTGTAAAAGAATTTATTGACAAAAAAATAACTAATAAGTATGGCCACTGAGTACTATAATGTGTTTTAAGTTATTTTTATTTTTTTTCTTAATTAGAAGCGTTTGTAATTGTTAAAATTTCGTTATATGAATCTTAAATTGTTAAGTTCTAATATTTTGTATGCCTCTAAATGGCGAAACATGTGAGCTCACAACCCTATTTTATAAGACCTTAAATGTAACTTGTTTTTCACAAATTAAAGTTATTCTACTCTATTCTAAATATTTTCATGAAGTTCATTAAGGGTCCATGCTCATATAACTATATCGCATAGAAAGTTAAAGTTCACTATATTATTAGTGGATTCTAGGGTCTACTAAAATAATACTCAAAATAATTCGACTCGTCTTTAAGGTTTTTATTATAGTATTCACTTGAAGAAAAATTTAGATAGAAAGAGTTAAAATTCTCTTTTATTTTGTGTGCGAGCTAATTAATAAAATTTATTGACTCGCAGCCAAAATAAAACAGTTAAATTATCAGTTCAACTAAATAAAAATTGAACAAAGGAGAAAAAAAGAAAAAGAAATGATCACAGCGCTGGTATTCTGATAGGGCCCGAAGTGATGCCACGGTCAAGTACGGCAAAGATTACTGTTACTGCTAGCCTGCATGATCCCACTACTGGGCAAATACCTTTCTCCATAAAATAAAATAAAAATTACTTATTTGCACTTTCAAGTAAAAATGTTGTGTACAATACAATTAGGCCTTGAGGTATATTTACTGTTGTATCTTTAAGTTTCAGCCAACACCTAAGCTAAGACAACTTAATGTATTGTAATTATAGGTATCAGCGCCCACCCTCAATATAATAAAAGTACTAGTACTGTCTTAGAACGACCTTAAGCTGGCTCACAGCCATTCATCTCAATGTTGAAGGTTCGCAAAGGCAAAAAGTACGCCCAGCCACCCAACTATTTTCCAACACGGTGGCTCAGGCAATAAAATGGTGTGTCATCAAAAAATCTTACTAGACGATAATTGGTTAGAGCTGTCATATATTTTCAGAGTTTTTAATGATTGGTTCGATATTTTGAACGCCCGAATGAAATTTGAGGGAAACATTAATGCATTTGGCATTCAATTAGATGCTCAAAATTTGGTTCTAGATGAAATGAACCACTTGATGCAAATCATAAAAAACCGGGAAGAAGACATCTACCACTCCATTCCAAAGAGGCATTTTAATAACAAACAAATCTCTGGCACATAAATTATCACCATATTTAAAAGGAAAAATAGACTTTATTTTGGAGTACATATTAACCTCTCGATTAAACCAAGACGTTTTGGAGAATTTCTTGCAACACATGATCACCCCACAGCGCTTTCTCTCAAACATCGCCCGAAATGGTATGTTTTAGGGAAGCATTCCGCGGACGTTTTTAAATGCTCCACCAATGTGAAGATTCAACTATCTCTTGTCAAATAGCGCCATTAGAAAATCCCAAAACGTCCATCTGTAATCCACTTGATCAAATTTGCATAAATGAAGATCTCATTTAGACCGGTATTCTAAATTCCTACGTCAAATCACATAACTATGGCAATGATGACGAGAACTGTTCACTAATTAGTTTACTACAAAGTGACGTGTTGGAAGTGGAACCTGAGGAAAACGTTCATAATTGCGACTCCGCTATGTATTTTCCAACTGACGAAGAAAAGCAGTTATTAAACGTTTTCGAAATGCCGATGGCTAGTAATGAAATCAATGAACAGGGCCTTAAATACATTGCTGGCTATGTTGCTTCCAGATACTTAGCTAAGTACCTACCCATAACTTGGAAATTAAACACGAGCTCTAAAAGTGAAAAACCCTGAAAGTGGTTCCTGTGAGTGGATAAACATTATATCGAAGAGTTACCTCGACTGTCTTTCGGCTCCATCATTAGATCCACTCCAGACCTTAAGAGTAAATTTCTCATCAATATAAATTAATCAAGCCTAAACACCAGCTAATTGCTGTAAATCGTCGAGGAGTTACCTCGACTGTCTTTCAGCTCCATCATTAGATCCACTCCAGACCTTCATTAAATTAGTAGTGCTTTCAACTAAAAAAAACTAAATGACAAAACTTAATGGTAAATGGCATTTGTGATCACAGTATGATTGCTAACCACTTCAGGGGGGGACCGCGGCCTATTGTTGGTATGTCACATCAACTTGTAGGTACTGAGGCTGTCAACCATCAAAGATCGGTTCGTTTTACGGCCAAAGAGATTCGAAAAGTTATCAAAGATATGAGTAGACGCAAGTCTCCGGGGTATGACGGCCTCAGTATCCTTACGAAGAGAGACGAACCTTGAAATGTAGGGAACAGCTGATTTTTTTTTCGCGATTTCAAGGTTCGTCCCATACAAAAAGTTGTTCAAAATGATGAGTACAATGACCCCTTTTCGGGTTTAGTATAAACAAAAAATAATGTTGTATATGTAAAAAAGAAACCACTCAAACAAAAATGACTTCTAAACGACAGCTTTAAAACAAGCTGAATCTGTTTAAAGGTAATTGTATTTCTTTTCTATTATTTCTTTTTTATTTCAATTACATTTTTGTAATTAGACTACGCCGAAAATCCGCTTCTTGATTCCTTTTTTGTATTACTTATTTGTTGGAATATGTAAAAAGTATCTACTATTTTTTTGAATTGGTCAAAAATCTTTGCCACCTTACGAATAGAAAACAAAAAAAGACATTCTGCAACTCCATGTCTTTTAATACTTACTGTGTCCTGAGCATTGAAATGCAATTCCAAAAACAACGTCTAGTTCAAAAATAGAATAAGCACGAAATTGTTAACAAAACATTTTAACCTTATTGATTAGACTTTAAGTTTTATTTTAAAATAAATATTTTGGTACTGATGACTTTTTACTTTCATGCGACTTTTTAAATTTGTTCTTTCTAACCTTTCTCCGATGAAAGGACTTAAATAAATATATTGTGCAATGATAATTAAATTTTATGATTAAGCAATAAGGTTTATAATAAAATGTAGTTGTAAATATTATTTAACTTTTTTCCATGAAATGTAGATGTTTACGTGTGTGCAAACGTGGCCACTTGAGCGATGTATTTTTGTTCCTGATCCTTACTATTATTGATCGAAGTGCATAGTCCTCATGTGTATTGAGCAATGTCAGGACTTTAAAAGAGACTATGACCTCTGAGTTTGATTCGACTGTTTCTCCTTAGAGAAGTCAGATACGAAACACCGGCCCCATCTAGTTTTGAAAAGAAATACGTGTAAAAGTGTCTGTAAAAACCTACTTGCAAAATAAACATCGCTTATCATTTAATTTAAAAAAACCGAAGAGCCCGGAAATAAAAAACCCGAAACCGAACACCCGGATTTGAAAATAGCCACTTTTCGATGCCCTATCGCTAGACTGTTTTGTCGTAGATATGTGCGCGCACAAAGACATCCAAAAGGGAAGCAGACAATCGGTAGGCAGACTTGTCGCTGTGCAGTTTTTGTAGGTATGAGACAGTTTGCCTACGAGACATTTTGTTTGAAGTGTGCTCGTCTTTATATATTTTGTAAAGCGAAAGCCTGTGTCAAGACAGTATTGTCTATAGTGTGCGGTAGCCCTTTGTTTTTTTTTTTTAGTATGGGAAATCATCAAATGACTTCTCCCACTCTGGGCGAAGCGGGAGGGAGTGTCAGACTCTTACTGACTAAAACCCATCCATGTTCCTTCCTCGCCCTTTATGGTCCGGGGCCGCGGTATCTCTTTCGAACAGGCCCGCAACCCCGGCAGGTGTGCGGTAGCCCTTATTCTTATTCTTTATTGCACACAAAAAAACAACAAATATACATAATGCTTGCAATAATATAGCTTATGTACAAAGGCGAGCTTAACCCAGAGTTGGGTTTTCTTACAGTAAACCTAATTTTGAAAGCGAGATTTGCAAAAGAGGATAAACTTACGTGTGTGCTGCTGCTTGTGGTTGCCCTTAAAATTGCTTTTGATGCCCGCTATCTTTTCCTGCTTTATAAATATGTTTTTTATAATAAATAATGGAAGTCCACTTAGCACTTCATTTTCTACCGACGTATTCATAAATTTGCAAAATATACTTTGCACAATTCGCTTCAACAAACTTTTACTGAATTGTTTTTTTTTTAAACTAGACACTTTTTTAATACAAATTTGGTACCGTTAGAGAGGTGACAAACTTAAAACCTAACTTGGTTTAAAATTAATTATTAAAACACCGAACCTTTTTATCCTTAAGAAAAATCTTTACAAACATATACAGCCTTGGTTGTAAAGATTTTTCTTAAGGTTTTTTTTTAAAAAAAAAGCTTATTCTCAAATCTAGTTTTAGGGAAGATTTGAGGTATTTTAATCATTAATGTTTCTGACTCCAAAAAAATAATAAAAAAAACTAGTAAATTAATACAAAAAAAAAGTTATGAATGCTTGAAGGTCAGATTTTGGTAAAATCTTATTAAAGTATAAAAATTGTCATATCTCCTAAACTATTAAATTTTAACTTGTATTAATATTTGTATTTCTGATGATATGTTAAACTAGCCTAAAGAAAATCATCATAACAAAGAAATATAAAAGAGAAGATTTAAGTTGAAAGAGGAGATTTAAGAAGAATGATAAAACTGATGTTCAAAATTACAGACCCATTGCTAATATATCAGTATTCCCACAAAAAATTGAACGTAATTTTTTAATTCTATTTATTCATATTTTGAAAAACCATACTTTTTTGCAATTAACAGAAGGGGTTTAGGAAAAATATGAATATATTTCGTGCCCAATATGAGAATTTATTATGTCCGATCAAATGCAAAACAGCACTCTTGACGAAGGGCTTATTTGGTATTGTTCCGAAAATGTATAATAGACTCCCAGAAAGAATTAAATGTTTGCCATCATAAAAGGTGTTAAAAATTAACTGCAAGAAACTTGAGGAGCCGCTAGCCGTTTGGAATGACAAATAAAAAATAATCACGAAAACATTTTATCTAAGTAACGATCCGTTTCAAAGACATGCAATATTTTAACTGCGCACAAAATTATTGAATATGCGCACTTCACTGTACACTTTGTCCAATGCACAAGTGAGCACGACGTATTACATTCGATTGCACTGCGATTAATGTGTCTGTCACTTTTAACTATGTCGAATGCATTAATTATGGTCATGATATAGCACAAACATATCTAAATACTCCCGATTAGAATACGTAAACGCCATTGTTTACACGAGGCTGCGCGGGCGCGCGTAGGTAGCGTGATGTCACAGGGCAGCACAGCCTTCCCGCGAGATATCAGACGACTAAAGTGGACAGGAGAGGTCCGCGGGAGTGGCGGGACGGGCTAACGAGCCACGCTGCTATGGCGACGAGGCGCCGGCGCAGCCCTGCGTACAGTGCACATCCAAATGTATTAATAATTTTTTTTTTTTTTTCATGTTAAAACTATAAATGCTTTAAAAAATCTGCCTGGGTTCGAACCCACGACTTATTGTTCATAAGTCGGGGCTGCCACCAGTGGGCCACCGTTGCTCGGCTTTACTCTACGACGTCACATAATGATATTTGAGCTGAGAGGCCACCACAATTCAAAACCAAAAACATTTAAAGTTAGTTGTCAAGGACAACAAATTAGCGAAGTTAGTGAATACAAATTTCTTGGACTTAAATCTTGATCAGCATTGTAACTGGAAATCACATATAGAATACGTTTGCAAGAAACTCAACAAAGTATTTGCTCTTAAAAGTTTAAGACGTACAGCTAGTGAAGCCGTCGCTCTTTTTGCTTACCACGGTTATGTATCCCCTTTACTCAGGTATGGACTCCTACTCTGGGGGAACTCTACAAATGTGAGTGAAACATTTACTGTCCAAAAAAAATGCCTAAGAGCAGGTTGCGGTATCAGCCCATTAACATCCTGTAGACCACTATTGAAAAAATTAAAACTACTAACCCTAACAGGTCTTTTCATAATGCAGGGCTGGAATTTTTGTGAAAGAGCTCGCAAATTTTTTTATAGCATGTAACCTAAACTCCAAATACACTCGCCGAGATCCCACAATATTAAGAATACCTTCTCATCAAAGCACATTATGCCAAAAAAATGGTTTTATCACAGCAATAAAAATCTTTAATAACATACCCAAAGAAATAAGAGAACTCCCCTTAAAATATTTTAAATCCAAATTACATAAATGGCTTACAGATAATTGTTTTTATAGTGTAAAAGAATTTATTGACAAAAAAATAACTAATAAGTATGGCCACTGAGTACTATAATGTGTTTTAAGTTATTTTTATTTTTTTTCTTAATTAGAAGCGTTTGTAATTGTTAAAATTTCGTTATATGAATCTTAAATTGTTAAGTTCTAATATTTGTATGCCTCTAAATGGCGAAACATGTGAGCTCACAACCTTATTTTATAAGACCTTAAATTTAACTAGTTTTTCACAAATAAAAATTATTCTACTCTATTCTAAATATTTTCATGAAGTTCATTAAGGGTCCATGCTCATATAACTATATCGCATAGAAAGTTAAAGTTCACTATATTATTAGTGGATTCTAGGGTCTACTAAAATAATACTCAAAATAATTCGACTCGTCTTAAAAGGTTTTTATTATAGTACTAGCTTCTGCCAGCGGCTTCGCCCGCGTGAAGTTTGAAATTATCCCACGGGATCTTATTACCGGGATAAAAAGTATCCTATGTGTTAATCCAGGTAATAAACTATCTGTGTGCTAAATTTGATCCAAATCCGTTCAGTAGTTTTTGCGTGAAAGAGTAACAAACATACATCCTCACAAACTTTCGCATTTATAATATTAGTAGGATTCACTTGAAGAAAAATTTAGATAGAAAGAGTTAAATTCTCTTTTATTTTGTGTGCGAGCTAAATAATAAAATTTATTGACTCGCAGCCAAAATAAAACAGTTAAATTATCAGTTCAACTAAATAAAAATTGAACAAAGGAGAAAAAAAGAAAAAGAAATGATCACAGCGGTGGTATTCTGATAGGGCCCGAAGTGATGCCACGGTCAAGTACGGCAAAGATTACTGTTACTGCTAGCCTGCATGATCCCACTACTGGGCAAAAACCTTTCTCCATAAAATAAAATAAAAATTACTTATTTGCACTTTCAAGTAAAAATGTTGTGTACAATACAATTAGGCCTTGAGGTATATTTACTGTAGTATCTTTAAGTTTCAGCCAACACCTAAGCTAAGACAACTTAATGTATTGTAATTATAGGTATCAGCGCCCACCCTCAATATATTAAAAGTACTAGTACTGTCTTAGAACGACCTTAAGCTGGCTCACAGCCATTCATCTCAATGTTGAAGGTTCGCAAAGGCAAAAAGTACGCCCAGCCACCCAACTATTTTCCAACACGGTGGCTCAGGCAATAAAATGGTGTGTCATCAAAAAATCTTACCAGACGATAATTGGTTAGAGCTGTCATATATTTTCAGAGTTTTTAATGATTGGTTCGATATTTTGAACGCCCGAATGAAATTTGAGGGAAACATAAATGCATGTGGCATTCAATTAGATGCTCAAAATTTGGTTCTAGATTAAATGAACCACTTGATGCAAATCATAAAAAACCGAGAAGAAGACATCTACCACTCCATTCCAAAGAGGCATTTTAATAACAAACAAATCTCTGGCACAGAAATTATCACCGTATTTAAAAGGAAAAACAGACTTTATTTTGGAGTACATATTAACCTCTCGATTAAACCAAGACGTTTTGGAGAATTTCTTCTCTTATATAAGAGGTATGGGTGCAACACATGATCACCCCACAGCGCTTTCTCTCAAACATCGCCCGAAATGGTATGTTTTAGGGAAGCATTCTGCGGACGTTTTTAAATGCTCCACCAATGTGAAGATTAAACTATCTCTTGTCAAATAGCGCCATTAGAAAATCCCAAAACGTCCATCTGTAATCCACTTGATCAAATTTGCATAAATGAAGATCTCATTTAGACCGGTATTTTAAATCCCTACGTCAAATCACATAACTATAGCAATGATGACGAGAACTGTTCACTAATTAGTTTACTACAAAGTGACGTGTTGGAAGTGGAACCTGAGGAAAACGTTCATAATTGCGACTCCGCTATGTATTTTCCAACTGACGAAGAAAAGCAGTTATTGAACGTTTTCGAAATGCCGATGGCTAGTAATGAAATCAATGAACAGGGCCTTAAGTACTGGCTATGTTGCTTCCAGATATTTAGCTAAGAACCTACCCATAACTAGGAAATCAAACACGAGCTCTAAAAGTGAAAAACCCTGAAAGTGGTTCCTGTGAGTGGATAAACTTTATATCGAAGAGTTACCTCGACTGTCTTTCGGCTCCATCATTAGATCCACTCCAGACCTTAGAGTAAATTTCGAATCAATATAAATTAATCAAGCCTAAACACCAGCTAATTGCTGTAAATCGTCGAGGAGTTACCTCGACTGTCTTTCAGCTCCATCATTAGATCCACTCCAGACCTTCATTAAATTAGTAGTGCTTTCAACTACAAAAAACTAAATGGCAAAACTTAATGGTAAATGGCATTTGTAATCACAGTATGATTGCTAACCACTTCAGGGGGGGACCGCGGCCTATTGTTGGTATGTCACATCAACTTGTAGGTACTGAGGCTGTCAACCATCAAAGATCGGTTCGTTTTACGGCCAAAGAGATTCGAAAAGTTATCAAAGATATGAGTAGACTCAAGTCTCCGGGGTATGACGGCCTCAGTATCGAACATTTTAAATATGCTGAGGTTCATTTGCCGCGCATACTGTCCATTTTTTATAATTTGTGTTTGTGTCATGGATATTTACCTGAGGAGTTGACTAAAACCATTGTCGTTCCTATAGTAAAAGATAAAACGGGGGATATCTCCGATAAAAATAATTATCGGCCCATATCACTGGCAACCATAATTGCTAAGGTGCTTGACAGTCTGCTTAATAACATTCCACATAAACATATTAGTCTACACGACGCCTAGTTCGGTTTCAGAGCTGGGCTTTCCACTGAGAGTGCGATCGTATGTCTTAAGCAGGCTGTCAGGTACTATACTGATAGGGGAACGCCGGTATACGCGTGTTTGTCAAAAGCTTTTGACACAGTTCGATATGACAAGCTGTGGTGCAAGTTGGATAGGGCGGGTGTACCGGCGGAGGTTACAGCCTTACTGAAAGGCTGGTATGGCTCTCAAAGGAACCAGGTGAGATGGGCGGGAGCCTTGTCGGACGCGTATGGCATGGAGTGTGGTGTGCGCCAGGGGGGACTGACCTCTCCTCTGTTGTTTAACCTGAACGTGAACGACCTAATCGGCGAGCTCAGCAATACGCATACGGGCTGTCACATAGATGACGTAAGTGTGAACAACATAAGTTACGCGGACGACATGGTGTTGCTGGGACAGTCGGTGGGTGCGATCAGAAAATTAGTAGCTATATGTGAGGCATATGCGGCGGAGCATGGACTGAGATATAACTCCTCTAAGTGCGAAGTCCTGATATTTAAAGGTACTAAAAACGCACCGGTCCGTGTTCCGCCTATTATGATAAACGGAGTTGCTCCGAGGGTGGTGACTAGCTTCAAGTACTTGGGGCACATTCAATGAGGACATGTCTGATGACGCCGATTTGGAAAGGGAAGGAAGGGCATTGGCGGTACGAGGTAATATGCTTGCTCGTAGATTTGCCCGTTGTTCGGTAGAAGTGAAGATCATTCTGTTTAAGGCATACTGCCAATCCTTCTACTCGAGCTGCCTATGGGTGAGTCATACCCGGCGGGCCGCCAATGTCCTTAGAGTGCAGTACAACAACATATTCAGGATGCTGTTGCGGCTGCCTCGTTACTGCAGTGCATCGGCAATGTTTGCGGAGGCGCGCACTGACGGCTTTCACGCGATTATCCGCAAGAAGGTTGCGTCTATTTTTAAGCGCGTCAGAAGCAGCAGTAACGGTATCCTGAAGATGATTGCGTCACGTGCGGATTGCCCCAATCCCAATGAAATGGATGAGCATCATGTTGGGGCGTTAGATGTTGTTTGCTAACTGCTGCCTGGCGGAGGCCTTACAGGAATGTAGGTGAGGTGACGTGTCTGGCTCGCCGATTGATTGTTGTTTTTATTCTTTTTTTTGTGTGTATTTATATGACTTGTATTTATGTTGTATTTCATTTTTTATATTATTTTTTAATTTAATTATTAATAATTGTGTAATATGTTATGATTTCAATGTTATTGTATTGTGATTTTTATATTTATTTTAATTTTGTATATGTTATGCTATGGACATTTGTCTGAAATAAACGTTTAATAATAATGATAAATAATAATAACCTTTTGAGAAAAGGACAACCTTTTAATTGGACTAAATCATGCCAAAAATCATTTGAAGAAATGAAACAAATATTGTGTTCTCAACCAATATTAACAATCTTTGATCCAAACTTACCTATTCACATATACTCAAATGCCAGTATACTAGGAGTGGGAGCTGTCCTAAAACAACCACAAGAAAACAGCGAAGAGAAACCAGTAGCATACTTCTCAAAGAAATTGAATGAAGTACAAAAAGAAAGAAAGCTGTTTATCTGGAATGCGTGGCAATTAAAGAATGTGTAAAATATTGGCAACATATATTGATAGGTAGGAAATTTACTGTCTTTTCGGATCACAAGCCACTGGAGAATATGAACATAAGGTGTAGAACAGATGAAGAATTACGTGATCTGTCATACTACTTATCACAATATGATTTCCAAATTAAATATTCTAACGGAAAATACAATACTGAAGATTGCCTGAGTAGGAATCCAGTCCTCGAACCCCATGAAAACCAAGAGGAACAGTTAAAAGTAGTTAACACAATAACACTAAAAGACATCTTAAAAGATCAAATAAAAAATGAATATATTCAGTGCAGAAAAGATAAGTTACAAATAAGGAACAATGTTTACTACAAGAAAGTAAACAAAAAAGAAAAAATAATTATATCGGAGAAATTCAGCTTAGAATTTATGAAAAACGTCCATACAGATCTTGGTCACCTATGTGACCAATTCCTATGAATTAAACAGATGCAAAGAATGATTAGCTCAGTGTATACAGCAGAAAACATGACAAAAAACCATAAAAACTATCTGTGAAAATTGTATAGTATGTTTAAAAAATAAATCAAGCGGACAAAATAAATATGGATTGATGTCCCACTTGGGTCCTGCTACAAAACCTTTTCAGATATGCTCTATTGATACCATTGGGGGTTTTGAAGGTTCTAGATCAACAAAGAGATACTTACATCTGCTATCAGACCACTTGACTAGGTATGCATCAATTTTAACATCAAGTACTCAAAATGCAAATGATTTCATCAAACTGATAAGAAACTGTGCAGAAACAGATGAGATTGAATTGATACTCTCAGACCAATACCCAGGTATCAACTCAAAGGAATTCAAGATTTTTTTTAAAGAAAAGAATATTTCATTAATTTTTACTGCAGTGAACTCTCCTTTCTCAAATGGCATAAATGAAACACTAAACCAAACGCTAGTCAATAGAATAAGGTACAGAATAAATGAACGTGACACAAAAATAGCTTGGTCAACTATAGCACACAACTGTGTAAAAAAATACAATGAAACAGAGCACCCTGTTACAGGGGCTCCAAAATACCTACTCTATGGCACAGATGTAACAATTTTGCCAAATGAGTTGAAGCAGAAGAAGACAGAATACAATTTGTTCCAGGCTAGGAAAAAAGCTCTGGAAAACACAATCAGATCACATGATTACAACAAGACAGTTTGTGATAAAAATCGCAGACATATAGACTTCAAAATTGGTGATACCGTTTTTGTGGAAAACGGAAACAGACTTAATAGGAAGAAGCTTGGTGAATTAAAACTTGGACCCTACAAAATTATAGAAAAAATTACAAAGTCAACTTACAGGATAAACACGGATCATAGGAAGTCAGAGTCAAATTTTTTTCCACATCTCGAAACTAACGCCAGCCCCTGACTTCACTTGAAGAGTATGTATGAGCAAGCTCATTATTTTATTTTCTCTTTACCATATTTTAATAATGGTGAAGGTACTTAGATTAAAATTTCAGGATTTTATGGAAAAAAAATTAAGCATGGACGGAAACCGTATAAATTTAATTTTTATTTTTTGAGTAAAAACTGAAAAAAATAGAAAAATCATTTAATTTGTGTTTATAAACTTGAAGTTAGTTGTCTGAGAAAGCGCCCATGATGTTCATAACACATCGGCAACGATTCATGCTCAGAACAAGGTTGTCAATGTCTTGCTGCGGAATATTGTCCCATGTCCTTCTGGGGTCCCCTATGTTGTTTCGAACGCCGCTGTTGCGACACACGCTGTTGCGAATTATTTTTCCACTGCCTCACAGGTTCGAACGCTCATGGACTCGAATGAAGTAGTCGCGAAAGACGCTGTTTCGAAAAACATTTTCACTGCCTCATACGCTCGAATGCTTGAGATGTAATGAAAAATATATTTTTCATTAATTTGAATTCCCGCATAATAATGGTTCTTGAGCTGACCGCAACATCAAAACAGTTTATAGTTCTATGTTTAAGTCTAATCTGTGGTAAAGAAAACTTGAAGGTAATCTATGGACCTCACCAAAAAGCGCTCGTCATTGTGGATAAAATTACTATTGATCCTTTATTGTGATTTAAATAAGAAACGACACAATTATAAACATTAAATATTGTTTCTTTACTTACAGTTACGATCTTATGTTAGTACTAAATGTGAAATTGTAAATCATATACCTATGTAAACTAATTGCAATAAAAACTTTACTTACAGAGAAACTCAATTGTGTTTTGTGTCGCCTAAATTGGGAAAATACCTTCTACATACATGTCATTGTAGGACTATTGTAAAAAGAATTACAAGATTCCATAAGTAATATGAACATCTATTTGTTACCAGCTCGAACATTTCGCATTTGTTAAATTGTACTATGTAGTTAATTTCCTACAATATTACATAACAACCTAAAATGATGCTGTTGCATAAAACATAAAAGTTAAAAGGAGGGCTATTTCTGAAGAAATTGGAAGAATGAGTTTTTGATTAAGAGAATGAGTTTTTGATTAATTTTACTAATATAATATACAACACTGACACTCGAACAAATCTGAATCGTTTTATTTTAATATTTCGCGAGGTAACTCAAAAGGATTTGAAGCATCCTATAGATAAACTTTTGGTAATCGAAATCCCAAAGGACACAAACTGTCGTCATAATAACCTATTTCATCGTAATAAATCAATCACTCCTCAAGTCACGGACTATCTGCACTCACGACATAGCATCTCAGGGACCCGCGCTCAATATGTATTTAAAGGTCGAGTTTCGTTTGTAAATAGGGCGACGTCCTCCGGGTCCCTTGTCAAGATAGGCGTGCCCAAAGGTTCAATTCTCGGTCCTTTCCTATTTCTTGTTAACATTAATGATCTCCCTTATATGATAGCCAAATTATCAGATATACCAAATGTATCACAACGTGATCTATTTATAGTTATAGCGAAAACTGTATCCTTAGGGATTACTGTCGATTAAAAAATTGTAGTGGGGCGCGCACATTAGAACTCTTTCGGGTGTAGGTTAAGCTCAGCTGTATATGCAGTAAGGAAAATAAGCTAGGTTAGTTTAGCACTTTGCTTATTTCCACAGTATTATGTCTTACGGCATCCTGCTTTGGGAATCAGCAGCAGACGTTGATTCAATTTGTATACTACAAAAGAGAGCAGTCTGCGCGATCTATAAAATGGGTTCTCGCGAGTCACTCAGAGAAAAATTCAAAGAGATCGAAATACAGCGTGTTAGGTTAAACGAGGGACATATTGAGGAGAAGGTATATTCGATTCTCAACCCAAATATATAAAAAACCCATGACCTTAATTGTTGACATAATTATCTCATAAAATACACTCTCTCTCTACAACCAACTGAATAAAATTTTAAAGATTTACCCCATGACTTATGGAGATTGTAAGAAATCTTTAACAGAATGGTTAAAAAGCAAGAGTTATGACGACATTGAAGCTCTTTTACAAAGTATCATGCGATAATTTTATGAAAACCGACACACACACACACAATCACACACACACACACACACACACACACAAAACATACACACACACATATGCACGCCTTCCTAGATATAAGTTAAATTCGTTTGTATGTATACTCCTACACTATAATTGTTTTTATTTTAGAAGAGCGGGGTCTCCTAACACAGGTATTTTTATACTTAAAAGGAGGCCTCTATGTATGATTGTTTATTGTAGAAGTTTTATAGTTACTGAAATACGGGTGGTGCAGCGCGGCGGTACCGAGAGACCGGATCACACCTTAGAAGACAAGGAATTGGAAGGAATGGGAAGGTATTCCTCAGCACCGGCTCCGAAAATTGGTGTACAGCATGCCTAATCGCCTGGAAGCTGTCGTGGAGGTAATACAAAGTATTAAATAAAAAAAGTGATGAAAAACAGCAAAAAACAATCATACAAAAATGTAATCTTAAGAAAAATATGACTACTTATATTTTTTTTTAAATTTAGATATTAACATAGTGGGTGCAACTAAGTTTTCTTTTATTTTTTATCTGTATAATTAAATTCTCAATTGAACTGTCTTCGTTTCATTAGGATGGCATACGTAGTTCGGGAGATATTCGGGTTTATGTGACTGATCCGTTATTTTTGGAACCGAGTGTAGATTCCTAGATATTGTTTAACTTTTGTTAAATATTCCTTTTGTTTTATATTTTTTGTATAGCAACGACTTATTGTCGGGCCTATGCATTTACCCCCATACTTTAGTACAGCATCAGTACTAAAGTACAGTAAGTACTCGTAGTACCGCCGCGCCGGGGGACCGCCCCCCATACTTTTATACTAATGCTGTAACATAATAATATTGTAATACCAAATGATTTGAAAAGAGTAACCATGGAGTTTCTTGCCGGTTCTTCTCCATGGAATCGACCAACGCGAACCGTGCACCTTATTCGACGTTTTATAAATGCCCATCTAGGCCTATGTGAAATAAAATGTTTTTATTTTTATTTATTAATCAGTCCATCACTCAGTAAGTTGATGATTTAAACCTAATCCGCAACTTGAAAACATAAACAAACACGTTTACTAATACGATCAGGATTCATTTTAAGTACGGTATCTTGGGCTGAGTTTCGTTTATTAATACTTAGAGAGTAGATCTCCTGAGACGAAGACTTGAAGTATGTGTTGAATCTATAATCAGGAATAAATGACTTGGTAACGACTTTGTAGACGCTTGACCATTTATTGATACGTGAAGCGACAACTTTGTACCCCTTTTTAAATTAATTATGGCCGAATTTCGACCACTGACGACTAGTTTATATAAATTAGGTTAAAAGAGCCCGCATTTATAATAAAACTAGCTGTCTAAATTTTGTTGTGTACGTGCGAGACTACAAAATAGCCTACGACCTATTCTCAGACCTATCAAATAAACACAATCGTGAAACTCGGTCAAGCCATTCGGAAAAGTTCGTTGAATATTGTAAAAAAAATCGATCGCCCGAGAAACCTACGGAGCGGTATGATCTATTGATGCACCAACAGTAAAACAAGTAGCGATGTGCCACACGTACACCTTCTGTCCTTCTGTACTACTTCAAAACAAATCAAGATCTAACTTGTTTAGATACACGTGAACTAGAAAACGCTACCACTACTCAATTGTAGCCCGTGGCTACAATTGAGTAGTGGTAGCGAACACCGTAAAACAATAATGCGAAGATACCGATGAAAAAAAAACCTTTATTTTGGGCCTGAAAAAAAACCCAATTTATTTTTTAATTAATGGCCAAATTCGATTTTTAGTTGCTTTGAAATCAATAAATAGTTGAATCATTGAGTTGACCAAGCAGTGACGTCACAGTGTGCTAAGTATAGCCGTACAAAATCTATTAGAGAACCGCGTTTTGACAGCTCTTAAAAAGTATGTCAATTGATTGGTGAACTGCTGACATTTTTTTTTTTTGTGCTGTTACCGTGATTTGTTAAATAAAGGATGTTTTCAGCGTTTCATTTTGTTATTATTATAAATATAACTGGCGAAATGTGGGTCTATTAATCACCCCTACTTAACTCCTCGGGGATTATAGGCGTGATGTTGTGTTTATTTTTATTCATATCGTAAGGAGCCCCGGAGTTTTCCCGAAATTTGAAATTAAACTCAGTTAAATTGACGTTATTAGATCATCCCTTACTTACATAGACAATTATATAGGCCGTCCGGCCGTCGGGCCCGTCTAGCCACTAAGTTAATTTGCCATGAAAATAAGTATGTGTATGTACTTTCAATGTATGAAATTTACGAAACGTGACGAATTAACTTTGTAGCGAATGTACAATAACCCGGCTAGACCATCACAGGTGGGAGACGTGTCAGTTCAAGATTCGTGTGGGGCGCGGTACCTACACGTGAACTACTTCAAATCAAAGGATACAATTTTTTTTGTTCGAGGATTAGTTTCCCACATAAATTCTAGCATATAATAATGAAACTTATATTGATTTCTTCCTTCCTCTAGATTCCAGTGGTTTAATTAGCTTAGCATTGTCTAACCGGAATAAATGCGAAAAATCTGCAAAAACACTTACGAAAACCAAAATAAACAGAAAAAGTAAATGTCAAAATAATGAAGTTGTCTGTCAATCACAAAAAAAAAGTGGGTTTATAACGTTTCATGCCACGTTGATTGTTTAACCCACCTATGCGATTTTAGTGTAAACCTATAAAAATGGCATTAAAAATGCTCATAGTTTAATAATATTTATTTTTATATTCTTTCTGATTCTATAATAATTATATAGTACATATGATTTCCAACGGATAGGTACCGTACTTTTTTTAGTAAACAGAAAAACGCCCCTATTCACGTAAGTATTTGCTGTCAAATGACATTGACCACAACAGGAATGATTTGACTCGCAAAAAAATATCATAACATAGCTTATTTATTATGATTTTAAGATTCCGTTTTCATTTCTACGTAATATTTCCTTTAAAACCATAGTAAAATGGTTACTTTTTTTTTGGTGTTATTATGAATAATAAATGCAACGACCAGGTGGGCCCAAAAAAAACTATCTCCTTTTCGTGAAGTTTTGGAAACGTGTTTCGTCGGTGCCTCGTACATGACCCAGCTGGCCCGCCACCGTTTAGCGTGGATTGTCCTTAAATTGGGCACCAACATAAATAAACAAGAAATTACCATAACGCTTTAAGAAAGATACAAACGCGTGTCGCATTGCACGCTAGAGACGATTCTATGATTTATGCGAGCATATTCTCGTAAAGCCTACAGAAACACAGAATCTGGGTTAGCTCTAAGAAAATTTGAGAATGTTGAAATCAAAATGCAATGCTCATCTGTTAACAAGGGTTGCAAGTTACAGCGCATGCTTAGTTTTATTGAGCTGGGCGCGGGCGGAACTATATTTAACTCCCCATCCTTGATGATGCCAGTCTACCTGTTAACCGGCTCGGAATCGGTTCTGTGTTTGCTGTTATCTTTATAGTGACATATTGCTCCTGTATCTACAAGTGAGTACAAGTAGTTTAGTTTTTAGAAGATACATACAATATTATCTTAACATAAATAAGAGTGACAGTGATTGTAATGTAAATTAGAAGTAAACAAACCGGTACCTCCTATGTTTTTAGATTATTTTTCGGTGTGCATCGTTTTGTATTGTTATGTTTTTAAGAAATTAAATTTTCTGCCTTTTGAAAGATTCATAAAATATAGTTAACCAGCAGCCAGTATAAAAAAAAAACAAAAACAAGTCATGGACGGCAACGTTGATGTATATGACTAAATACAAGGTGTCGCTTATGATTCTCGACCAGAATCTTTAATAAAAGGTTTTTCTTTCTTATATACGGAAATCGGTATAAATGTAAACCACCCGTATTAAAACGCATCCCGTCTATAACTGGCCTTATAACAGGCCGCGCCTTCACACACACAAATAAAACGCAACACAAATTTTATTACTTCGTGTTATTCTGAAATACTGTCTTTAAAAAATTTCAAATAGCAGCTTTAATAAATTATTTGACCGGGTATCGTAATTTAAATTGAACATTTATGTCGTTTGTGACCAACTCCTGAATTTTGATAGGGGTGCAACAGCACCTTGTATAAACTTAAAATTTTATTTGCGCGATATCTTCCGTGATTATTATTTATTTGTGTCAAGTTTAGTTATGAACCGTGATAGCTTATAACGGTTTTAACACCTTGTGTTGTGTCTATATCTATATGTATTGTGTGAGCGCTTATGTTTTGCCATCTGTATGTCCCCACCACAATTAGTCGCAATAAAATCCTCTTGAAGCAAACACGCATTTTAACTTACCAAATTCCTGCTAAGCAAATCTAAACCTTACCGTAAAGAACATAGTGGTCAAAATCGAGCCGGACTAATTAGTGGAAAAAACAAGTTATCGAAGATAAGCTACCGGGCGGCCGGCCGGCGCGAACAATAGACAGCCGCATTCCAGAGGTGATTAGTAAAGTGAATATTAGCAAAAAGTTACGATGAGTACTACTGCCGAGTTAATAAACATTTTAGAAGACACAGCTGCATTATTACAAAAATCTCAAGTGAATTTGAAGAAATGTTCTAAAACCAGGTTGACAAAAGGTTACATTGAGACAAGAATCAGATGTATAGAACAGTACTGGACTACGTTCAGGGAAACTCATCAACAATTAGTGAAGATAACACCGAAAGAACAAAAACAAACTATAAGCTACTTTGTTAATGAAGATTTCTTTATATATGAAGACTTATATCTTGTGTTATTAGCCGATTTACAAGACCTTTTGTCAACGGTAAATGCAGCGTCCGCGCCCTCCTCGTCATCGAAAAACAACTCGTTTACAAGTACGAATAATGATCAACTCGTTAGGCTGCCGAGGATACAATTACCGAGTTTTAGTGGGAATTATGAAGATTGGCCTACGTTCAAGGACTTATTTATTTCATTAGTACATGAAAACACGGCGATTAGTGATGTTCAGAAGTTGCACTATTTAAAGAGCAGTGTCACCGGGGAAGCCGAAATATTATTGAAGCCTATTCAAATTACACAAAGTAATTATAATCAAGCATGGAGTGTTCTTAAAACAAGGTACGGAAATAAAAGATTGATTATTTATTCAGTGCTAAAGAAATTATTTTATCAAAAGAAAATAAGTGCTAATTCTGCAAATCAAATAAAGAATTTATTAGACGTCACCACGGATTGTTTGAACAACTTACAAAATTTAAATGTAAGTACAAGCTCATGGGATCCTATAATAACTTTTCTTGTGATACAGAAAATGGACCCTGAGTGTCATAAAGAGTGGGAACAAGCTTCTTACACAAGTGAAGAAGATGTATTACCTACCTGGAATGATTTGAAGGAATTTCTGCAATCAAGATACCGTACCTTAGAACTTATAATGTCATCATCAGGCACCCGTGAAAAACCTATAAAAGAACGTTCACACCTTGTTACTGCTACAGCAACTACAGCATCATCGTCGGCAGATAGAACATGCGTGTTATGTAAAGAAAAACACACTTTATGCCATTGCAAAGATTTCACTAAACTGCCACCTGCGGAGAGATCTGAATATGTCAAGTCGAACAAACTTTGCTTTAATTGTTTGGTACCAGGCCATTCCGCATATCAATGTAAATTGCAAATGACCTGTCGCATATGTAAGCGACGTCATCATACTCTACTACACCGAAATAAAGAATCCGCTTCTTCGGTACAAAATGAGGACTCTAAACAACCGAAGGAGTCACAACACAGTGTAGAAGAGAAGGAGGAAATAGTCAACACTACGATCGCGTCGCATCACAGTGCCAAACAAAGCACAAGTATAGCACTACTGGCCACGGCAACAGTTTTATCAAGAAACGAGCACAATCACACTGTTGTTCTCCGTGCGCTAGTGGACCAAGGTTCGCAGGCTTCGTTCATCAGCGAGAAGGCGACACAACTGCTCAAACTAACCAGGCACACAGCAAGAGGAAATATCATTGGGGTGGGATCTACAAGAACTAACGTCGATCACGTGGTGCAACTAAGGATTGGCTCTCGATGGAATCCAAACTTCGAGATTAACATACAAGCATACGTCATGAGCAAACAGTTGACCACGAGAATCCCCTCCAAAGCTGTTACTGTCACACACTGGCCACACCTAGAAGGACTCAACCTAGCTGACCCGGACTATCACAAACCAGGTCCCATTGACTTGCTTCTTGGTGTTAAAGAGTATGCACAAATCGTGCAACAACAATTAATCAAGGGTCCTCCCGGTTCTCCATGTGCCCAAGAAACAAACCTGGGATGGATCTTGTTCGGAGAAATCAACTCGAATTTACAAGAGGAATCTTTTCTGGTCCTTCATCAGCAAATAGAAGTTGAAAATCTGTTGAAATCCCTTTGGGAAATTGACACTGAAAAGAAAAGAAAGTTAACAAGAGAAGAAAAACTATGTGAAACAATATATGAAAACACTCATGCAAGAACCAAAGAAGGAAGATACATAGTAAAATTACCTTTTAAAACCGATAATCCCTTATCGCCTAACGGAAACACAAAAGAAATAGCAAGACAGAGATTACTACAGCTAGAAAGAAGATTTAGAAAAGCAACTACATTAAAAGAAGACTACAAAATGGCCATGCGAGAATATATGAAGTCAAATTATATGGAAGAAATACCTGAAAATGAAACTAAGAAAAATAAAGCGGTGTACTTACCTCATCACGCCGTTGTCCGCGTCGAAAAAGAAACCTCGAAGACACGCGTCGGGTTTGATGCTTCAGCTAAGGGCTCGAATCACATTTCTCTCAACGATGAACTGCTTGTAGGTCCTCAACTGCAAGATGACCTTCGAGATATTGTTATGAGATCGAGATTACATCGCGTTTGCTATGCAGGTGATATACAAAAAATGTACCTGCAAGTCTTATTACAAAAACAAGACGCCGATACCTATCAACGCCTTTTGTGGAGAGAAGAAGAATCAGATCCTATCAAAGAATACCGAATGCTTCGTGTCACGTTTGGCACAGCGTCAGCACCCCATCTAGCAGTAAGAACTCTTCATCAAGTGGCTGAAGATGAAGGGCACAATCACCCAAGGGCTGTACGCATTATCAAAGCTGACTTCTATATGGACGATTTGATATCTGGTGATGACACTGCAGAGAAAGCCATACAGACGGCTCAAGAAGTTTCTGATATATTACAAAAGGGTGGCTTCATATTATCAAAATGGTCTTCCAATTCTACTGAGTTTATGCAATCCATAGATGCCAATAAGAGAACAACTCGAGTACACTTAGATTTAAAATTAGATGGAACTGTCCAAGCCCTAGGATTGATCTGGAATCTAGGAACAGATCAGTTTCAATATAAAATAAACTTACCGGTGATGCCAGGTAATGTCACAAAAAGAACAATCTTATCGGACATGCAAAAACTGTTCGATCCTCTGGGATGGATCGCTCCGAGTTTAATCTTGGCAAAAATGCTTATACAAAAGCTATGGCTGGAAAAGGTTGGCTGGGATGACAAAATAAGCCAACACCTGGTGGACGAGTGGTTGACCCTTCGTGAAGACTTTGAAGAAGTAAAAGAAGTATACATTGATCGATGGCTTGGCACATTGAGTATGGATGTAGAAAATATTGAAGTTCATGGCTTCAGCGACGCCTCCACGCGAGCGTACGCAGCAGTGGTTTATGTCCGAATAAAGATGCGAGATGGTTCGGTGTCAACTAAAGTGATAGCGGCAAAGACTAGAGTGGCACCGCTAAGAACTGTTTCCTTACCACGGTTAGAGCTGTGTGGAGCGCTGCTGCTGTCGAAGTTGCTTAAGCAGATAGAATACGCCATGCGAATACCTGCATCAAACATCTATGCATGGACAGATTCAACAATTGTCCTTGCATGGTTATCTGGCGATCCCCACAAATGGAAAACATTTGTAGCGAACCGAGTTGTAGAGATCGCTGAGAATGTCAACAATAATCGGTGGTTTCATGTCTCATCTGAAGATAATCCTGCAGACATTGGGTCCCGGGGCATGCCGCTAGTTGATCTGAAAAAGTCCAATTTGTGGTGGAGGGGTCCAGCGTGGCTCTCTGAAAAAGAAATAAAACTAAAACCAGAACACACATCTACAGAATTAGAAAAGAAAGAGGATAAAATACAAGCAAATTTAAAAATAGAACATGAAGAAAATATAATGTTAAAATTCAAAGAATTCGACAATCTAAGAGAATTGATAAAGTGATAACCTATTGTCGAAGATTTTTAAATTTCAAAAGAAACACGGAACAAGGTTTTACGACAAAGGAATTAGAAAAATCCTTAATGAAATGCATAGAATTAGTTCAACAAGTAGAATTTAAAGAAGATATAGAAAGACTCAAATTAAACAAATCTGTAAAAGGAGAAAGTAAAATTAAAACCTTGAATCCTTACCTTGATGGAGATGGTATTCTCAGGGTGGGCGGTCGACTTCGTAACGCGAACTTGGATGAACAGACCAAACATCCTATTATACTGGGAAACAAAAACGATTTGGTGCCTCTGATTATCGCTGATGCACATACTCACACATTGCATGGCGGAGTTCAACTTATGTTAAGTTACATAAGCTCAAAGTATTGGGTGATACGAGGCAAGGCACTTATAAAATCCTGCATACACAAGTGTCTAGTATGTGCTAGACTCAGAGCGCGATCAAGGATACAGATAATGGGTGACCTGCCTAAAGCGAGAGTAACACCTTCTCGAGCGTTTATACATACCGGAGTTGATTTTGCAGGCCCATTTCAAATCAGCATGTCCAAAGGAAGAGGTATCAGAACTCAGAAGGCATACATATGTGTGTTCATATGTATGTCAACCAAGGCTATGCACCTTGAGCTGGTTAGCGATTTAACGTCCGAAGCCTTTATCGCTGCATTCAAGCGGTTTGTTTCCAGAAGAGGAAAATGTAGCGATATATGGAGTGACCAGGGCCGAAATTTTGTTGGTGCCAACAAAGAACTAATGGCCGCATGGAAAGAAGCAAACCTGATCTTTGAAAGTGGCATATCAAACACGTTGGCACTGGAAGGAACACAATGGCATTACATACCAGCATACTCACCGAACTTTGGAGGCTTGTGGGAGGCGGGTGTAAAATCGGTGAAACACCATTTGAAGCGCGTGCTCACCACTAATCTCACATTTGAGGAAATGACCACGGTGCTGTGCCAAATTGAAGCTTGCCTCAATTCTAGGCCATTGTGTCCTATCGATGACAAGGACCCAGACTGCATAGAAGTATTAACACCTGGACACTTTTTAATCGGTGAAGCTCCTATCGTTGTACCGTCACCCGATTTCAAAGATACAAAGATTAATTCCTTGTCCCGGTGGCAATACACACAAAAATTGCTTGGCGATTTCTGGCGACGTTGGCAACAAGAATATCTAACACGATTACAACAACGTCCTATTTGGTTAAAGAAAGCTGAGGAATTCAAGGTTGGCGATATTGTTTTAATAAAAACCGAAGGATTGCCGCCTGGCAAATTTTCTCTGGGTCGAGTTGTAGACAAACATCCTGGAGAAGATGGCATTACCAGAGTCTACAGCATAAAAAGTGGCAACAATGTAGTGAAGAGATGTTGTTCAAAGTTGTGCCCTTTACCCATTGCTACGGAGTAAAATGTTAGGTTTAAGTTGAATATTAGAGTATAAAATGTTATGTGTAAGATAAATAGAGTGAAATGTTAAAGATTGATTAAATTGTTAGAGTAGTTAAGATTTTGGATTTTTAAAAGAACTATGTCCTTTTGGTGGGCGGTATGTTGTGTCTATATCTATATGTATTGTGTGAGCGCTTATGTTTTGCCATCTGTATGTCCCCACCACAATTAGTCGCAATAAAATCCTCTTGAAGCAAACACGCATTTTAACTTACCAAATTCCTGCTAAGCAAATCTAAACCTTACCGTAAAGAACACCTTGTATAGTATAAAACAGGCAATCCCGTAAAATATATAGTTAATTTAGACAATAACAAAGCCATACTATAAACTAATACAATCAAAACTATTATTTTAGGCGATTATGCGACGAAACACCTGAAGTTTAAACAAGTAACTTTTAGACACTGCATTAGGTAAAACAGGAAGCCAAGTAATATGGTTGGTAAAAAGATAGGCAGAAGATGCTGATAACGTTTAAACATTTTAGTCGACTCATAAGTAACAAGTCGCTAAGTAAAGAAAATAATTATGTTTGTGTATTTTCCAGGTCTGCAATGGATCTCAGAATGGCCATAGACGCGGACAACGCAGAGATAGTGCGGGACCACTTCAAGGTGGACCCGTTCAAAGTCTTCGTAAGTTTTCTACTTTATTGTTTGTTTTCTTAATGTGGCCTAGCAATAATTAATTTTGCCTTCACTTTACGGTCCTAAAATAGCTAAAAAACTAGTTGAAAATCTTAAATGGTTAGAGATGCAGTTAATATTATGAATTTGAACTTTGTGGCTTTATGATTATTTAAAAAATTGGAACGAAATTCATATATTTGTATCGTATTACAATTCTGCTGAAGCGGCCGTTTAAAAACCCATTCTGTACATCAAATTAACTAGGTAACTTACGCAAAAACTATTGCTGGTTTTTTTTTTCTATCCTCTATTTCTGTCTGCAGGCTTTGAAGGAACCTTACTAACCTAACGTCGTGCCCCAAGTCCCGATTATGGGGGGAGAGATACTTCCGTTGCATGCATTTCACAATATATTGGTTTCACTTCGATAGATTGCAATGTTCACGTGACAATATTTCGAGAGTTTACAATCCCGCTAGAGAGATCACAATCTGACAACAATCTGTCAATTTTACGGTGACATATATACAGATGTTAAGATAACCGGTAGAGTAGACCGATGGGGCATTAACAGCATGTTATTGTGTCGCACTTGTCAAGGCTTGTAGAATACGTTGCTTGGTGCCCGGCAGTGTATCTGCGTGTTATCGTACACTACAACATTAGTACATTTTCCGTGGTAGAGAAATAAAATGTAGTTTATTTCTGTTACAGGAAATCCTGAACAAAGTCGTGTCACTCATCAAGATTCAGATGATGCGTAAGTTGTTATTTTTAATTAATCGATGGTATCAGTGGGGATTAGCGTTGGTCCAGTGGTGGCGGCCCCGACTCACTAGCAGTAATTCGAGGGTGGCCACCCAGGCTGGTGCATTACTTTGTGTAACAGGAAAACGTCGAGAGGAAACCGGCATGTCCTGGAACCAAAATTCGAATACATGTGGTATCTATCAACCCACAGCGGGTCCGCGTGGTGGATTAGAGCCCATTCCTTGCTTAATCATTAAATGGTTGTAATTCAAAGAAAAGTTACAATTTCATTTATTTCCATTTTTATGTTACATTCATTTAATTACACTTCAATGGGCCATACATATTGATCGGCTTTATTTTAATTAGTTTACGGCCATTTCCTGTAACATACATATAACTGTTTGTACTTTATTGGTTACAAGAATTTAATTAAGAGCATTTAACATTATAATATGTACAGATAACTGGTATCTAATAGAATAAGAGTCACCTAAAATATTTAACAACCTCTATACAAATCTTAAAATTTAATTTTCAAAATTATTTTTGGGCTGAAGTTTTTCTGTGGTTTCTTAATTCAATTAAAGACACGATATTTAAGTCAAACAAGTTTTAAAACACTAGGTAGTTTTCTAAAAATAGTACTATTTATTTACTTACAAACTATTAATTGAAATAATACACATAACATAATTACAAATTTGACATACATGGAACCAGTTTACAAAAAAAAAACCTTAAGTCAATAAAAGATCATAGTCCCTAGACGTTCCCGCGTAAAGGAGCCCAGGATACTTGAATACTGAATACCAGAATACCAGGATACTGAATTGCCAGCGCTGGCTTCTGCACCAGACTGGACGTGGGTCACTCTAAATCAGTGGTTCCCAACCTTTCTTAGGCCAGGGACCACTTTGTTATGTTCATTGTTAACAGGGACCATAGGGTCATATATAAACATGGACACCAACAGGATTATAACTAGGGGTGTGAATCTTTAACTCACACTATAAAAAATGGACAATGTGATGAGATCCTTAAGAATTAAGATAGTGATGGATACAAAAGCGATCGAATTGAGCTCTAATAATTCAGTAATGATTTAGTATGAGATATTAAAATAAATAGAATTTTGCCTCTGATAGGTTCAATTAGGTTGGGTTGAGCTTGCATCTTCTGTGCAGAAAACTTCTGTGTTAAAAAGTACGAATAACATTTTAATCTATCGCGGACCGTAGTCGAGGCTCCTGCGGACCACCAGTGGTCCGCGGACCACAGGTTGGGAACCAGTGCTCTAAATCGACGATATAACTCTCGGTGTATCGGTGTTTCTATAAACAAAGTTAGCTTGAAATATCCTATCCGCGTCACCTACCAGTCACTTGATTCATAGAAAAATAGAAAAATCAAAGAAAACTGTTCTGTGACGTTTTGTCGAAACCTGCTAGCAAGTTATTGAAATGGTTCGTTATTATTAGTCGTCCGTAATCTTGTGTAACTTCTTTTGCCTCAGTTTTTGCGACGGTTAAACCATATTTTGAGAAGAAGTGAATAATAAATAATACATGTAATTGTTGTTCACTATACAATTTCGTCTTTTTTGATAACTGTACTTAACCTTTTTTTTTTGGTCCCAAAATACCACTCAAAAGTATTTAGGGCGAATCCGGGACTGCGGTCCTGGTTCCAAAAGCCCCCCGAACCCATGAGTTAAGAGCCAATAGGAAATATTACGTTAACACAGTTAATATTGATAATTGCAGGCGATCGCTACACGTCTCCAGAGTGCAGCTACGAGACACTGAAGCGCATGATTCTTTTGAAGATGGAGGACGATCGCAGCATGGAGGTTTACCTCAACGATCTGTTGAAGCTGCTGATGAAGCCAGAATCTGAAGAATGTGAGATCAAGATGTTACCTAAACTGTAAACGACGATGTCACAATATAAAAAAATATTCATGTAATATAAAATTTACCTTAATTGAAGTTGTTTTTATTATGTTTGTGTTTTGACAGACTACAAACAAAACTAAAATAATGATAAAAATATAACTGTAAGTAAGTACCTACAATCCTACATAGTAATATTGTAAGAGATTGCAGCTCGGATGCGGAAACAGGAAATACAGAGACGTACGTACGTTACCTGGCGGAATTCCGGCTTCATTAAACTTTTACTGTGTTCGCCAAATACACATACAAATCAATTCTTACCTGGATTAGATTGATACCTACATAAAACAAATAAACATAAGGTCACGCCTATAACATAAGATCACGCCTATAACCTCCGAGGGCTAGGTAGGGTACTTAACAGTAACACACAGTTAACACAGTACTTTTGATTGATATGATTGGAATAACCCACTTAACAAATTTTCACTTATGGTTTTTTTTATTTTGGCTTTTTTTCGAAATTCTCTTTTGATTAGTAAAATCTCATACATTTTAGTTTGTGAATATACCTAGGTACACTTGGCGACAATACAGTAAACACAAGCGCAGGTGGCTGTAAAGTATACTGTCCTATACAAATATCTTAAAGCCAGTTTTCATAACTCATACTCGGAAAGTAGGCCTGAAGTTGCCTGAGGAGCAGGATGAAAGTAATACTTTTCAGCTCTAGAAAGAATCTACGTTCTACTGACAGCTGTCAAATCATGTACCCAAAAAAAAGTTGTTCTATTTTCACATTTATATTGAGACATGTTCCAAGTTTCTATACAGCCACTTAATTACAACGCGATGTAAAATTAAAATAACATAAAATTTAGTAATAAAATAAAGAATACATATTATTTAAATAACTCTTTTACAATTTAGTTTAATCTATTTCTTTAAAATGACATAGATTTGGGTAAAATATTAACAATTGTTTCAATGATGGAAATAAAAAATAGGTCACGGCTGAATAGCTGGCCGGGCACAGAAAAAAAAAACAAAATAGGCAGGAAAGCGGCAATCAGATCTTGATTTGTTTTTCGATTAATTCGTGTTTTTATTTTCCTTGTATTCGTAACGAAAAGCACAGTATTCACCTCGAGTTAAATTCTTATAACTAACTAACTAACTATAACCGCCTCGGGACTAAATAAGGTACTTTTACCCCTAGGGTTACAATTACAACATAAGTATCCAACCTGTCCCCATATGCATATTATATCAGGTGACATTGTGGCAAAACAATAGATATTTATGGCTGTAGACCTAGGTGGAGCACGCGAGATGACAGACATTTTTGACAAAACTGCAGTCCTTAGAGCCCTTCGACAAGAAGAAATAGAAGCAGCGTAGAAGGGCAGTTGCTGTGCAGTAGAAAACTAAAAGTATAATAAGAACTACTAAAGCTAGGTAAGTAAACAAATAACAAAACGACTTAGCATGTTTTTGGTGAAACGGATCGGACAGGTGTCGAGGAAGATCATGACTTGGTCTCCATGGCAGAACTTTACTTTTCCCACGTGTGAAACAATTTGTGGTCATTTGCAATTGGAATTAAAGCACAAAGACAGTCAGTCAACCTGTCGGTCCTAATTTCGCTTAAACGACGTTCAAACAGAAGACAAGTACAGCTCTATCTGTCTGATAGGATGTGTTAAAATACAGAAGATAGAGCCAGATCTTACCTGATCTGATCGACTAGGTCCCGGTGCATTTAGTCAAATAGCTAACATCACATGTAGTATCAAGAAAATCTGCAAACCTGCTGTTTTGATAAACACATGAACTTCTCTGGAACAAACCCTTCTTTTCTGGTCATTCTCTTACAAAAATTGGGTAAAATTGGAAAGCTAATGAGACAAGGAAGTTTTGTCTGTAATTTGCACATTAAGTGCATGTCATACATTTATTTTGAAAAATCTGTCTTGAAAAACGGGTAGTTTTTATATTATTATGAACTTAATGACGCTGTTAAACCAAAGGTTTGGATTATTTTTTGATGAATTGCGTTTGGAAATATATAATAAAAAACATTAGTCGAGTGCAATTAGACAATAAAGTAGAACGAAGTTTACAGTGGGCGGATTTTCATGTGACTTTTTTATTGAGTTCGACTAATTCGACGAAGTATTATTGTAGACAAAGAAACAAGCCAAATGCATGAGCGTTAAACGCTTATTTTACCTGGTTCTTTGTTCATTGCTGCCGCTGCAATGCATATTTAAAACATATTTCTGATTTTTGGCAAATATTAGTAAAATATCGAATTTTAAGACTAAGATTTCTTTTGAAATTAGTTACTGATGGTTTGTCACAGATATAATGAAGACGGATCAGAGAATAATAATGAAGACCACTTTCATGAGTGTAGTGACTTAATTTTTTTTCAGCAATGGCGGAAAATCGAATGAAAGTATTTGTTTTCCAAATTTATCTCAACGTGCAAATTATTCTATAAATATATCCTCATTTTATTAGCTGTCTAATGAGGTAACATTACCGGAAAAATATTTAAGGATACTAGTTAAATATTGGATACTACTGAAAAAATAAAACATGACAAAAGGCTTAAGGCCTAAGAAGTGGGAGTGGTATTGATATTAAATTGCACGCAGAGATGGGTCTCTGCGTGCAATTTAAAGTTTGTAACTATGATAGTTATATTTATGTTTTTTTTTTAACACCAGCGACTAGTAGTATTTATACATCCAGTTATCTGTGAAAAAGTTAAAGTTAGCAATTTCAAGAGAAATCTTGGTCTTAAAATTTTAGAAATAATTGCAGAAAACAGGACATTTTCAAAAAATGCTTTAGAATTCGCGTTTAATCGATGCACGCAAGTCACACTATTACTCGAAAATATGAATTCGTCGAATTTGATTTTATTCACGAACGAAAAAAAAACCAGAAGAAATTAAAAAAAAAAGGTCGCTAGCGGCGAATTTTTTTTTCTCTACTCCACGAACTAAATCAAAAAAGTCCCATGAAAATCCGACCACTATACTTAAACGTCCCACCTTTTGAGTACTTTTTGTCTGATTGCACCTTGGCTAAATTGATTACAAAAATTGCATAAGAAATACGTGCTGTTTATACTAAGAATAGTTTTGAATGGAAAAGTTAAACGGTAGAGTAAGAATATAACCTGTTGTTTAGACGACGCCAGTCATTTATTGCTTCAATATACAACAGGCAATAAACTTGCATCGTGTAAATGGGCCTTAAAACATAATTTTTCGGCCCAAAAAAAGGCTATTCCCAACAATACAGTACTTACATGTACAGTATGCTTGGTTGACGGCTTCGTGATAAGTCTCTTTACATCCTGTTTGTTTAGCAGGCCAATAATGAGATAAATAAGGAAAAGTATATCCTGTATAAGTACATCCTGTTTGTTACACTATAAAAAGACCAGTCCCTTGTTAGTTGTTGACAGTCAACTGCGTCTTCCCGGATGTACGGTCTCTACTGATATCCGTTCTACCTCAGTATTTATTGTATTTTTAAACAGGTGGGGTCGTCGGTCGGTTTTTCCGGTCCAAACAGGTTATTGTTGAGAATTTTCCAGCTCCAGCAATAAATTAAAAAGAAACCTAGGCTTTCCATTAGCATTTTCTGACATTGGTGTTGATTCTCTTGTCACAAATTTCTCTAAACTAGACTAAAAATCACTAAAATTTAGTTTATTCATGTCCCATTCATTTATTTATTAAACCATGTTTCCTAATCTGAAATTGACTAAAATGACATAACTTAAGTAAATTATAGTTTGACAGCACTTAGTGAAAATGGCAAACCTCAAACTGGCCTCCCTATGGTAACTAGCAACATATTTGTTCCACCCCGCAACATAACCACCCCTCCTTCGTGCTTTCACCCTTTTGCATGACGCTGTTGCTGCATCAGACAGTATAGTGACCAGTTTTAAATACATATTTTTTAACAGTAACTTATGAACAGCATGAGTGAGTTGACTACCATCGCATGCATTTCACGAAAAATAATGCGTTTTATTGTAAGCAGTATGTTCGTTTGACAATATTTCGAGAGTTTACAATATCGCTAGAGAGATTACAATATAACATGTTTGACAATTTTACGGTGACATATAGTTACATAAAACACTATAGTTTACTCCAGCCAGCCAAACGCACCACTAGCCATCAAAGCTTTCAGCTTTAAATTCCTCTGTTCCATTCTGTCTGCATAAACACGTGTATATATTTCGGTACTGCCATAGGGTAAACAATTTCTGTAATTATCTATGTTTTGAATAAAAGAATAAAATATATCGTTTTGTCTATTACAAGTTTACAACTCCAGTTACGTGATCACAGAAAGAATTACGCAAAGTATTACTGCCACACCCATAATTATTTGTGAAGGGACATTACAGTAATAAATTATATTTTTTGTTCTTATAATTGTTTTACAAGTGGCATTATGGCTTACCATAATAATGGAAAATGTGGAGGTACCGTTTACTATTTTAGTGTTATATTTTGTTGTAACGACTGAAACTTCACGTGTTACTGCTTCTCCCGGAGATACATTACCGCACCATTTTGTCAACCACTCCGATATAATCAAACAATATTTCCAAACTTACTGAATCAAACCAAACAAGAAGAAGACGCTGGGCCCGCAGTTCACCAGTTTGCACCTTTAGTAAAAGTCAACTGTCCACAAATCTGAAATTCTTTTTGTGTTCAGTATACGCACCCGTATGCACAATATCAGATACGGCTATACCTCCTTGTCGCCATTTATGTGAATCAGCCAAGCAAAATAATTGTGAGGAGATTATGATAGGTTTTGGATTTTCTTTGCCTAGAAACATTTGGAGTGCACGAAGTTTCCTGTGACTGATGAAAACGTGAATGTGTTAGTGATAAAACAATCGACAAGCTCATTGAATCCAATCAATAACCAAATACCTACCTTTACTACAGAATACTTGTTTGTTGTACTTATTTTGTTCTCATAAAATGTACTGCATTTTTTTTTATTGTTAACACTTCATCTAATAACATAAAAGGTGCAAAACATGATTTATAACATCAAAAAAAAAGTTGTTTCCCAGCAATATTTTTTGCGTAAAGTTACTTAGTTTGATGTACAGAATGCTTGGTTAACGGCTTTGTGATGAGGTGGTTTACAGCCTGTATACGCAATAATATATTTTTCCGTTGTTTTATTATTTTCAAAATTTGGTGCCAATTCTCTTGTCACAACTTTCTTTAAACTAGACTAAAAATCACTATAATTTAGTTTATTCCTGTCAAACGATGTTTCCCATTCAGAAATTGACTAAAATGACATAACTTAAATCTATATATATAAAAATGAATCCCTATTTCGCTTGGTCCACCTTGTTTGTTATTGTAAGGAGAAAGTTCTTAGGTAGGTAGTAGTAGATAGGACGTAATAGGTAGGTAGGTAGTAATGGGTAGGTAGGACAGGACAACGTCTGTCGAGTCGGCTAGTTAATTATAGTTTGACAGCACTAAGTTATTCAATTTAGTGAAAATGGCAATTTCGCTATTCCGAAATTGACGTTATTCACCTAAAGTTTTTATTATCATACTAAATCAGACTATTTTTAATCGAGATTAAAAAAGTGTGGAATAAAATAGGTGTCAAGTACAAACATTTTCAGAGCACATTTCTCAGCACTATTCAACTCAACCATTTTGAAGGGAATTAAATGACCCGACACACGCGCCACCATCAGCGGGACGAAGGGACGACGGGAAAGTTTGGATGTTTTTGAGTTCAGTATGGAAGCTTATGTGATTGCAGCCGTTGTCGATTTGGCAGAAAGGTACATTTAGTGTTATTTTAGTATGATACAATACGAAATGCATTAATGAAAACTCACAAGGGATTTGCGAGCTAAACATCTAATGTACTTGCTACATTTATGAATTCGACGTTTTATAAGTGCCCATCCAGGCCTATGTGAAATAAAATATTTTGATTTTGATTTTTGATTTTGAATGTAGCAAGTACATTAGATGTTTAGCACAAAGAAGATGTTTAAAGAAGTGGATACATCCACTATGGTTTGAAAAGAACCACTTCTTTCTTTATTTTCTTCTCTGCCATTTGGAATGGGTTGGATTGGTTTTTCTTATCTTTCCAATCGAATCCTCTCTTGATAGTTTCTAAAACATAGTTATTTCTTATTAGTTATTACACAAAACTTGGAAGTGGCTTTAATTCAATGATTATGAGAAGTGGATGTATCCACATACATCCACATGATATGATAAATATAAATATAAATATCAACTATCTGGTGACTACGACACAAGCATTACTTAGTGTGGCACCAGATGGCGCTGTGTATAATGTCCAGCGATATTTATTACACACAGCGCCATCTGGTGCCACACTAAGTAAGGCTTGTGTCGTAGTCACCAGACAGTTGATATACTACATGTATAATTTTTGTTTGTAAATACATACTTATTATACTTACATCTAAACATCCACCACTCGGAAACAAAAGCCATGCTCATCACACAAACATTTGCTCCTACCGCAGTAAGTAGCACGCAAGCATGAAAGTAGTATTGAGTTTGTTCTAGGATACATGCTTTTATACAGTTCTTTTGGAGAGTTCTTTTGGAGAGTTTTCGACATCCAAAATTATATTATATTGTGCTACTTGGTCTTAAATATTTATGTGTATTTATATACACACATCAAAAGTGTCTAGGGATCAAGCATTTTTATGCGGATTTCTTGAGATTGAGATGTGGCTTTGTAAAAAATTTATGATTTTATAAATTTATATGGATCCTTTTTGGTGCATTTCATAATTTGAATCAGGAACTGTGAATCAAATTTGAGTAAAAGATGAAAATCAGCTGTCAATATTTTCCCTATAAAAACATACAACGCATTGAAGACATTATTAGTGCTACTGTTTCCCTACTACTGATTAAAACCAACGTTATTATGGAGCGGCGACGTCATTTAAGCAGGGAAGAAATGCTCAGAGCCGTGGGAATGATAGAAGCTGGTTCCCGGCAACGTACTGTGGCTTTAGCTCTGAATACAAGTCAGAGTGTTATCAGTCGACTTTGGACACGTTACCGAAGCACTGGTACTGTGGCTGAGCGCCATGGAGGACGGTATCGCTGCACCACACGGAGACAAGACCGGTACATTCAAATCTTAACTCGAAGAGCTCCAACAATAACCGCCATGATGTTAGCCGTGAGGCTTCATCACTCTTCAGGGAACTTAATTAGCGACCAAACAGTCAGAACCGCTTGCATGAAGTGAACCTTCATTCCCGAAGACCGCTACGGGTACCACCTATAGTAATGCACAATCGTAGGATTCGATATCAATGGGCTCTTGAAGACAGAAATTGGGCAGAAGAACAATGGCGTTTCGTGTGCTTTTCTGATGAGTCTCGTTTTGGTATGAGACCGGATACAAGACGTATACGACACTGGAGAACCCCTGGACGCCAACAGCGATTAAAATCCTGCCAGGAAGTCCATCCTTATAGTGGTGGAACCATCATGGTATGGGCGGGTATTTGGATCGGCGGAAGAACTGAGTTGATTTGGATCAGAGGCAACCTCAACGCTCAAATTTATGCTGAGACGATTGTATCAGACGTCATCGTTCCTCTACAAGTGCAAATCGGTCCCTTATTTCAGTTAATGCATGATAATGCACGACCGCACACCGCAACAGTTGTAAGACAGACTCTCGCCGCAGCTAACATCAATGTCCTGCCCTGGCCTGCTCAGTCGCCAGACTTGAATCCGATTGAGCATGCATGGGATATGCTACAGAGAAGAGCTCTGCCGAATATGGAGGGTATCCAGTCGCAAGAAGACCTTTTTTTGTTGTTGCAACGAACATGGGCGGCCATTCCACAGCGTGATTTGGATGAACTCATTTTGAGTATGCCAAACCGATGTTCTTGTGTTGTTAGTGTTCGCGGTAGAAACACGGATTATTAATTGTTTAAGTTACCCAATAAGTTACCCAATAAAATTTTAAAGAAAACTGTTATTTCAGTCTTTTTTTCGAACTTTTGTGTTAGTGGTTCAAATGTCAAAAATCCCTTTATTAGGAAAATGGCAAATTTCTTTATTAATGCAAAGGTGACTTGGTTTATCGTTACTGTGACAAACGAAAACACTTTATTTGATGAATCCTTAAAGAAAATTTTAATTAATATCAATCAGGAGAAAAGTTATTGCAAAAATATATGTTGATCCCTAGACACTTTTGATGTGTGTATATATTTATACCTAGGTGAGTCTGCTAGAAATCACAAATCAACATACAGCCCAAGCAGCTGTATAAGTAATAGTTCCTTATTATTCACTATAAAAAGATTTTGACATTCCTCATAGCCGTTGGTAAGTACTTAGACATATTGTGTTTATAAGTAAAACTTAGCTGTATTATAATATTTTAGGAACTCTTTCCACTGAAGGTCTTAAGAAGTTGTCAATGGTAAATCGCAACGGTTTTTCTTTCTTCTGTCGTTACGAATATAAGCGAAGACGGTTATTAAAACACTGAAAAAAAAACACCTTCAAAAGTCGTGTTTATGCAAATTTTGTTGCTGTTTTTGTAGATTTTTAACCGACTTCTAAATATGGAGGTGGCCATGTATTCGCCTGCACCTATTTTTTTATTTGTACACCGACTTCCCATTTAAATTGTTTCAACTTTGGTATGGAGAGACTTCCACTAAAAAGTAGAAAATAAGTTACCTTTCGAAATATGGTGAAGAAATAGTCAACGAAACAGACAAAAATCACCGTTAAGGGGCCGGCGGAGAATGCGTCGTTCATACCAACGTAATACTAAAATAACTTTTAAATCAAACATATCCTTAAGGTATTGTGTGTCTATTTAGATTGAATTACACAATATCTAGTGTCATGATTTTCAAATATAACTATAATCTGTTGTGATTTATCAAAAATAAACATAAAATATTAATAGGACTTTATGTGACCAAAGAGTTCATAAAAACTCTTTGGTCATGTTTTTGAATCAGTTGCCGCCAATAATAAAAAAAAAAGAAATAAAATGATTATTCGATTTTTGAGGTTGAAAAACAAAAGCTTCTTCTCAAAAAACTATTCTTTGATTTATATAGATTTGATATTATTTTTAAGCTTGATGAGGATAAATACCAAGTTGTACCTATTCTAAGTAACAGTACACATTTATAAATACAAATATTGTTAATACTGGAAAATGAGTTTCTTTACATTTCAGAAGTGGGATAAACCAAAAGGGTATGTAAAACTTTTATGTGAATTGCTTGATAATAATTTGATAAAAACTGTTACTCTCACTTTTGAAGAATTTACCATGAGGCATATATGAGAATGATTACCTACAATGTTTTATACACAATGCTATTTTTATTTTTTTTTGCTAATAGTATATCTATGGCTATTATGCTTGCTATGCTATTATAAAATCTTCTACATAGGGATTTAAATGAGTAACATAACATTTGTACATGTTTAATTGTGATTCTTTACAGGCATCCTGAGGTAACTGTCAGTTGTTTATTATTCTTGATTTAATTATTGCCATGATAATTTGTTAAATGATTACCCTGTGAACTAGGTTTGTTCACGGGGTCTATTTACATGACTAACATAACATTTGTACATGTTTAATTGTGATTCTTTACAGGCATCCTGAGGTAACTGTGAGTTGTTTATTATTCATGATTTAATTATTGCCATGATAATTTGTTAAATGATTACCCTGTGAACTAGGTTTGTTCATGGGGTCTATGTTATGTGACTTGGCTAAATTCAGTGGGTATGTTTCCTACTGGATACTGAGCGAGTCACTGGTTGTTGATTATATGACTTATGAGTGACTTTTGACTTATGACTTGGATTATGTTACGGGGCGTACCAAGTGATTTCACTGGATTTCTGGATTTCTGAGTGGGTATGGTTCCTGCTGGTTTCTTGAGTGAATCACTGGTCGTCGGATAATGTTATGGGGCGTACCTAGTGACTTCACTGGATTTTTGAGTGGGTATGCTTCCTACTGGTTTGTGGAGTGAGTCACTGGTCGTCGGTGTATGTTAGGGGGCGCACTTGTGATTTCACTTAATTTTTGAGTGGGTGAGGTTCCTGCTGGTTCGTTGAGTGAGTCACAAGTCGTCAGTTTTAGCTAGGGGGCGTACTTGTGATTTCACTTGATTTTGAGCGGGTGAGGTTCCTGCTGGTGCGTTGAGTGAGTCACAGGTCGTCGGTTTTGGTTAGGGGGCGTACTTGTGATTTCACTTGATTTTTGAGTGGGTGAGGTTCCCGCTGGTGCGTTGAGTGAGTCACAGGTCGTCGGTTTTGGTTAGGGGGCGTACTTGTGATTTCACTTGATTTTTGAGTGGGTGAGGTTCCCGCTGGTGCGTTGAGTGAGTCACAGGTCGTCGGTTTTGGTTAGGGGGCGTACTTGTGATTTCACTTGATTTTTGAGTGGGTGAGGTTCCTGCTGGTGCGTTGAGTGAGTCACAGGTCGTCGGTTTTGGTTAGGGGGCGTACTTGTGATTTCACTTGATTTTTGAGTGGGTGAGGTTCCTGCTGGTGCGTTGAGTGAGTCACAAGTCGTCGGTTTATGTTAATGGGCGTACTTGGTGATTTCACTGGATTTCGGAGTGGGTATGTTTCCTACTGGTTGTTGGGTGAATCACTAGTCGTCGGATAAACTGTCGTGAATGCCTAGTAGCTTGAGCTAGCCAGTACCTATGTTGCTACTATTGATAACCTGAATTGATTGATCTGATAACAGACTTTATGATGACTGTGATGTGATATTCAACTTTATTTTCCTAAGTGATGATCTTAACCATCTCAACATGCTAAACTATCTAGCAACCAGAAAATAATGTCAAACAGGCGTAGCATTGTTGGGGAACTTGACTATTAGGCTATTTAAATGACGAAACTGCAGATGTATTTAAAAAAAAAATGCATATGAACTAAAATAAATAAACAGTACTGGAACAGTGAACAGAACAGTACTACTGACATTAGTAACAATGACAGATAGAATGGATATAATAATTTTGGAATAAACTCTGGGCTTTTGTCCCATCCAAATAGATTAAACTTAATGATGTGTTGCCTGAAGCGTAGATAAATGCTTATGAAACAAGTATTTTTTTATTGTTTTATATTGTTTCATTAATGATTATTGAATGATAACTATGCTTGTTGTGATGCGTCATTATTTGGCATTTTTATGAAAATAGTTTGGACGGATTACTCCTCAAGTAATGTACAATGTTTCAGTGAGCTGTGACGATGATGTCTGATGTTGAGCCTGGTACCCCGCCGGTCACGCGTCTGAGGTGCCGGCGAAAATCTAATAAAATGAACGCTCGGCGAAGAAGCCCATCGTTATCTTGTACAAGTGAAGAGGCTGACCCAAGAAAGATACGTAACCGTGCACATGAGTTTTCTGCTGGAGGTATCCTCAAAACTCAAACGATTGTAAGCTGATTGCAAAAAGTCAATGAATGCGCTGTCATATAAGGATGGTATGGTATAAGAAACAAACAGTCCACTTCACATTACGAAAATTGCTGGTCTTCTAAAGCGATGGTTTGCATCATTACCAACGCACATAAGTCGATTTTAGGCATTTAGGCGGTCAAAAATATTTTACAGTGTATTTTGCTTTTTTTAGCTCTATTTTATCATTTAGTGTTGTTCTTTGTGTAATAAGCATGTTTTACTGACGAAACACGGAAATAATTCAACAAAAATTAAGAGTATTACCATATTTTTATTATATAAGTAGTTATAACATTTTTTTTGTATTTGTATATATGTATTTCAAAATAATATAAATCAGCTTTAGGCCAAAGCAAATATAAAAATTAACTATTTATTTATTCCTCACTTTATCGGAAGTTCAAACGTTCCGCTTAACCAATTTTCATTAGTTTTCAAAAATAAAGCTTCTTTTCTATGAGCTTTAGACCATTTTTCTCTCATTGAAGTTTTAAAATATGCAAATTTTTGCTTTAAATTGCTTATGTTATCAGGTGTGTCACCATAACAGGTCAAAAGGTAGTTTTCCAAATAATTTAGTTTATCACTCAAATTAGGCAAATCTTGCAGTTGCATTTTATCGTAAAGATAACGTCGTGTCACTACTTTTTTACCAGAGGTACCTAAAGCAAAAAAAATACACTTTATAAAATTTTATGGAAAAAAGTTATTTTATTTTTGTATGACTTCCAATCTTTAAAAACCTTTAAGTCGGAAATTCGCGGCCATTCGCACTTAAAATATGTGTCGTAAACTAGCCTTATATGTAAAATATTTAAAACCAAAAAAAATACTTCGCGAGAGAAGGTGATAACATAACTTAATTATATTTGAACAAAAAAATTAACCAAAAAAATAAATTGTTTATATACCCTCTTTTAAAATTGAACCGATACTATAAAATGAAGTTAACACACTTAAAATACATTAGAATATAACAACTCATACCTGAATTACTGGAATCCATCACAATCGTTACGAAATATCAAGTAGGAAACACTAAAATCTTTTTCTTTAATTCCGTCAATTGAGATCGCGGAGAACAATAAATTACAATTGCGTGAAGATCAAGTTCGAACCTGCGCTGTCGCAAGCAAATGAGGCATATTTAGTAGGTGGGGGGAGTAAATTCTTGTTACTGGTATATTTCTCTTTCTATCTTAGCTATTATTGGTTGATAACCTTTTCATTTAAGAAATTGACTTATGACCGGCTAATTTTTAATAATCGACGTATGTGCAACGGTTGTCTTCACTTGGGTTGAGTGACAGACTAAACTCAAACAAAAGCTTTCCTTAGTGAATAAAGTTACGGACGTCTGGTAGAAGAGATGTTAAATCGTACTTACTTCACATGATGATGAAAGTCTTTGTGAATATTTTTACGATGAATTAGGATTATTAAGTAGATGTGAAATTACCAGTAAAAAGAAAGCTGTTGTTTGTATTGTAATTTGTATGCGGTATAAGCGACCGTTCGATTAGGAATGGGGCACAAGCTCAGAATAGTTTGGATGCGAAGATTTACTTAACTATCTTGCATCTCAGAGACCTCAACCGCAGTTTAATAATAATTTACGTGAACGTACAAAGCAAAAGTCAGGCTTTAGTAATACCGGCGGAAGTTCAAATGGTGCTGTCGCCAATTTAATCACTTGTTACAACTATAGTTCGTAAGGTCATTCGTATTTCAAATGCCCAAAGCCACGATAATGAATAAAATTAAAATAAATTAAAATCATTTGTACCTTTGAATTCAAAATCGAACCAAATAGAAAAACCATACTAAAAAGGTATACAATGTATATAACTACTAAAAATAGTTCTAACACTAAGTTAACTCCAAATATTTTAAAACCGTTGCAATGATAAACCTTTGGAAGCATTAATTGATTTTGGTAGTGAGTGTGTGTGTAAGACCGATGCAGAATTACTTAATTTAGTTGAACTTTGACAACGTTTCGATGGTTTTACAAGACTAATGCATTTCTTAGGTACGACGAATTGATGTATTCGTTGACTAGAGACTTTCGAATGCAGACATCACTCTTTGGACAGAGTTTTACAAAAGCCCAAGCTAAGCTCCTTCTGCCGTGCCGTTTCGAAAAGGTATTTTAAAACTTCACATTACATAAAGAAGTGAAGTCTTTAAAACCAGTATATCAAAACCAGTTATATTTAAAATCCTTAAACCTGAAATCAGGGATGTAGACACATTCGTAACAACTAGTATGTTGTAAAATATATTAAAGCGGAGCGCTTTGTAATGGTCCTTTACAAATAAAATTTGTAAATATATATATATATATATATATTGATAATTGATATATTTTGATAATAAATTAATAATTTATAATAATAATATATATATTGAGGCATGTTTAGAGTGCGCCTATAACAAGGACAACGCGGCAATAAAAAAAAAGTACAAAATACCGTTTTACACGAGCTATGGATCCATCCACATTTTATCTAATCAAATCAAACAATTTATTCGCATAATATGGGTAAATAGATGGTAAATAATTGTTACATTTCAAATCTAACAATAAGGATCCTCATATAAACCATTTCTGGTATACGAAATATGAAATAAAAGCTTAAAATAACAAACAAAATGGGTGATATGACTAAACATAACATACTAAATTCAATGTCTATTATTGCACTACAAGGAATAGTAACTTAGTGAGAATAAACTAAGGGGTCTTTTAGTTCATTAGGTAATTTGTTAAATAATGTAATAGACATGGGGTAACAGTTTCTTCTATACAGATCAGTTTTTATGTTTGGCAAAGGGAAGCTATTGGGATAACGGGTATTAAAATTACAATGTTCACCAAACGATTTGTAAAGGTACTGATGTGTTTTGACGAAAATACAAGACTCAAATATATACATGGACGATGCTGTTAACAAATTTAGCTTTTGGAACAACGGTTTGCATGACGTTAGTGAATCCACATTACAAAATGCACGAATGCACTGTTTTTGCGCCAGGAATATTCTATTAAATACTACTGAGCCGCCCCATAATATAATACCAATATACCTACCATATCGTAGGTTGGAGGCTACATATCCATGATATGCTTGTAAAGCTGTTTTTCTGGCTGGATATACTTGTAAGATGCCAAAGAGCGTAAACATACCTGTTTATTTTTTACAGATTTTATCTATGTGTAATTTCCATGAGATCTGACTATCCTAATGACATCCCTAGGAAAACGATACTATCGGATTGTGCTATGATATTGTTTTTGTATGATATTGTTAGTTGTTAGTTTGTGATTATTTTGTTTTCCATTGTAAAATTTAATTATTCTGGTCTTATCTATTTCAACTTTTAAATTATTGGACTCAAGGGTTGTAGACATTGGCGGCGATCGGCGGCGGCGACCTCTCGCGTCCGGCCCTGGTTCAATCCATGGTCCGGAGCGAGACGGAATGGGAAGCCGTCGCCTCCTTCTGCGAAGCAGTGATGCTAGCGAAGGAGGTGGCGGAACGAGAGAGGGAGAGATCCTCTCTTCCCGGCCGCCGCGGGAGACGCAACGGGCGTCGGGGGCCACGTGGTGGCTACCGGCCACCGTAGATGCGGGCCTGTGGACGGCTGGCTACGGGCAATAGCTGGCCGTCCGGCCGTCTAACGACGACGACAGGCCGTGTCGACGGCGCGTTCGTGTTCCACGCGCGCCTCAAAGAGATGTCAGCAAAAGAAGAGGGGCCCGCAAGGGCCGAAGCCTGCCGGGGTTGCGGGCCTGTTCGAAAGAGATACCGCGACCCCGGAACGTAAAAGGCGAGGAAGGAACATGGATGGTTTTTAGTCAGTAAGAGTCTGACACTCCCTCCCGCTCCGCCCAGAGTGGGGGGGGTCATTTGATGATTTCCCATCCTTAAAAAAAAAAAAAAAAAGGGTTGTAGACATCCCTAGGAAAACGATACTATCGGATTGTGCTATGATATTGTTTTTGTATGATATTGTTAGTTGTTAGTTTGTGATTATTTTGTTTTCTATTGTAAAATTGAATTATTCTGGTCTTATCTATATTAACTTTTAAATTATTGGACTCAAGGGTTGTAGACGGTTTTACAAAGTCGGTATCTATGTCTTCGTACGAGCGGCTAAAGATATGAAAACAAAAACCACGGTTAAGGTCTTGGAGAAAATATTTTACGACTTCGGTGTTCCGACTAAGATTGTGTCTGACTGTGGCACAAGATTTACGAAATTTTAAAACCTTTTGTAATATACATGGTATTAGACATAATTTAAACGCAGTAGCTTGTCCCAGAGCTAAAAAGGCAGCGAGATTTAACCAAACCATCTTAAATTCAATGTCATCTCAAAAATGTTTCAAGCCATGAACGCGATTGGGACAAGTGTTCGGGAAATATTCAATGGGGCATTAATAACAATGTTAATGCCTCAAAATAGAAGACTGCGACAGAAGCTATGTTTGGGATTCAATTACGCGATGTTTTGTCGAATAAGCTTAACGCCTATAACAGTTTAAGTATTCATTTAGAGTTACAACCAGTCAGAAAACAAATAAGTGATAATATAGAAAAAAAGGCATGATGCAAATCGAATGCCAGATCTAAGTAATTACGAGGTCGGTGATTTAGTTAAAATTTCTCGAATAATTTTGATAATGATTAGGAAAGTACCTGAGCTTCTGTCGAAGTTTATAGGTGCATATAAGCCTACTAAAGTTCTACAGATGTCCCTAGTTTAACTAAGAATGGCAAACCGTATAAAACTTATTGCAGCTGATAGAATCCGACCATGGATACACTTAAAAACTTTGGAAATGTATAGCTTCGATGTCAGTAGCTCTGAAGTTGCCGGCAAAAGTAACTCTGAGTAAAACTAAGTTAAAATATTTCCTTGTTGTCTGTTTAATTACAAAATATTTTCTTTGTTTTTGTCCAAGCTCTGCGCTCTGTGCTTTGTCTTTGTTGTTGTTTGTACAAGCTCTAGTACGTAAAAAAATATTAGATTTATAGTAATTTATTACCTAATTTTAATCATTGAATAAGTAATTGCAACTTATTTTAGTTTTAAATTTCATTTCATTAGGTATTTATTTTTTTATTTGACAAAAATGTGTGTGTTATCTTTAGTTTTATTTTGTGTAAAACCTTTGACCGTATTTGTTTTGTGTGTATTTGTCTATGATTTTTAGATTTCCAAGTGTAAGATAGAGAGATAAGAACTCATCTAGTTAAATATGTTGTCAACAAAGACTATTTATAATACTCTATGGTTTTCAAGCTTTAAAATTTCATATCCTTTTTTATAATGCATAGAAAAGTGTGTGTTTCGTTAGTATTTTTATTGTAATTGTTAACATTTATGAATGTCATGATTTTCAAATAATTTTATTTCTGAGATTGTTGTGTGCCAGGAGGCTACACTGTGTCGGATGGCCGAATGTCATGATTTTCAAATATAACTATAATCTGTTGTGATTTATCAAAAATAAACATAAAATATTAATAGGACTTTATGTGACCAAAGAGTTCATAAAAACTCTTTGGTCATGTTTTTGAATCAGTTGCCGCCAATAATAAAAAAAAAAGAAATAAAATGATCATTCGATTTTTGAGGTTGAAAAACAAAAGCTTCTTCTCAAAAAACTATTCTTTGATTTATATAGATTTGATATTATTTTTAAGCTTGATGAGGATAAATACCAAGTTGTACCTATTCTAAGTAACAGTACACATTTATAAATACAAATATTGTTAATACTGGAAAATGAGTTTCTTTACACTAGGTTCCCAAATACACTCGAGAGCAATGAATCCGGGTCACTTAAAGAATCCTAAAAATCTCGGAAACTAAAAATGCTAGGTTAATGCAATAAATTGTATTTAATAGACAATGTAATACTCCTTAAATGAAGGTATTAAAACTTCTTAGTTATTGTAAAGTTATATCATAAAAAATCAAATTTGTAAAAGGGCCACTTTCGAAGATGGAACTACGAAATTACAGCATTTGGTTTTGCTTTTGTTTGTAATCTGTCATATATGTGGGTACATAAACCATGTTGATAGTGCTCTATATTCATTATTCAAGCTGAAATTATGTCGCTTACGCCTGAAGAATGCACCAGAATACTTACAATGCTGGAAACCGGCCGGAGTCAGCGCGATACAGCCAGGACTGTCGGTGTGTCGCTGTCAACAGTACAAAGAGTTCTCCGACGTTACGAAGAAACTGGTTCTAACCTACGCAGACCAGGAACGGGCAGAACCAGGTGTACCACAGCACGAGAAGACCGATACTTGGTGAACACCATGCTTCGAAATCGCTTTCTCACAGGAACTGAACTCACAAATCAGTTTCGACGCCTCGGAGGAAGTAACCCAAGTGCATGGACAGTAAGACGTCGGCTTGCTGAATCTAACTTAAAACCCCTTAGACCTGCAAACGGCCCTAAACTGGAGCGTGGGCATCGTATTTCAAGACTAAGATATGCCCAGAGCCACGTAAATTGGAGTATTGAAGATTGGTCAAAAGTTATGTTCTCCGACGAGAAAAAGTAGCCTACGGTGGTGGGTCTGTACTTGTGTGGGCCGGAATTTCTTCTGAAAGTCGCACAGAGCTGGTGATCATAGAAAACGGCTCTTGAACTAGCGTAAGATATGTGGAAGAAATCCTCAATGATCACGTTGGTCCATTTATGGTCAATTTAGGTGAGGATGCTATATTTATGCATGACAATGCCCGACCTCATACAGGTAGGATTGTGAATGACTACCTTCAAGAGATGAACATTACTCGTATGGAGTGGCCAGCGCGCAGCCCGGATATCAACCCGATCGAGCATGCTTGGGACGAGCTAGGCAGATGCGTAAAACAACGAAACCCTCCCCCAATCACGCTTCGTGAGCTCAAAACTGCTCTCACAGAGGAATGGGAGAATATTCCCCAAAATCGTATAAGGAACTTGGTGTACAGCATGCCAAACCGCGTAAACGCAGTAATGGAAGCACGAGGAGGCAATACGAAGTATTAAAATTCAAGAAAATCGTAATAAAGTTCAAAAATTTCATGTTTCCTATTTTTGTTTTAAGGAGAGATCAGCAGTTTTTTTCTTTATGTAATTTTGTGTTATTAAAATGTATGGTGACTCATATTTTTTTTACTTTCATTTAAGGAGTATTACATAGTCTATTAAATACAATTTATTGCATTAACCTATCATTTTTAGTTTCCGAGATTTTTAACATTCTTTAAGTGACCCGGATTCATTGCTCTCGAGTGTACATATTTTGAATGGAGACTAATTTAAACAAGAGTTAAGGGAACAATAAATTTTCTATAGGAATTTTAAATTTCTCATATCTCGTCTTTATATAATAATTTTTTCAAAATATGTATTTGGGAACATAGATATTCTATAATTTAATCGAAATAAATACACATTACCTTAATAATATGTTTGGTTTACAAATCATTTTGGTATTAGGTTTGTATGACACACTCATACTCCGCCGGCGCCTTAACCAAATAGAAACTGTTTTGGCATCGGGGCTGGGGTGCGGCGGATTCGGGTAGGCATATCATATACTCATTATTATATTACACATGTAGGAGCGCAGCGCGTATGCATCAATCAATATCGGCTTTTCAGCCGGACGAACCCGCGACGGCGCACTGTACAGCTGGCGTGTTCTACATAATGTATTGCTTGTTACTATGCTATCTACACCTGAATAAACGAGTTCATTACTACAAAATATTAAGATGAAAGTCTTATGTCTGGGTTGCTCTTTAAAGATCGCAAAAAAAATGTTTTTGCAATGATCAGGCAATTCGGGCCACTAACTGCTTTTATGACTCTTAGCGCCAATGAAACTGGCTGGGATAATTTGTTGAAATTATTGTACAAATTGAAAAACGAGGGAGCGGAAATTTTAGATGAGTTTTTAGCAGACATGAGTTATGTGCATAAAGCTCAACTTGTGGATGAAGATGCCGTAACTTGTGCTATCTATTTCAATAAAATGGTAAATTGTCTGTTGAAAGGTTTGCAATCAAAGAAAAGAAGTCCATTTGGAAAATATAGAGTAATACATTATTTCAAAAGAATAAAATTTCAACATCGTGGTAGCCCACATGATCATATTCTTCTTTGGTTGGACAATGTTCCTGAAAATTTATTAAGCAATGATCCTGAAGTAATTAAATTAATTGACGAATTAGTTTCTGTGTCAGCGTCAGAGGCGTCTGGAAATATAAAACTAGTAACACACAAACACACATTCACGTGTTATAAAAAAATGGATCCTTATAAAAAACAAGAATGTCGATTTGATGCCATTACTTTGATACCTATGAAAAACACTGATCCCGATTACTCAGAAGCACTTTTCAAAGAATTTATGAAACGATTTAAATCTATAAAAATAATCTGGAAAATATTGACTTCACGAATTTTGATGAATTTTACTCGCATAATGGTATTATTTCTGATGATCATTGCAACAATATTATTCGTGCTGGTATCAATAGACCAAAATTATTCTATAAAAGGACACCAGCAGAAAAATGGCACAACACTTTCAATCCATTCGTACATCATTTGAAATCGAACCTGGATTTACAGATTATACTAGATAAATATGCTTGTGCAACATATGTTGTTGAATATGACAATAAGCATAATAGAGGGATTAGTAATTTGCATCGACAAATAATTGACATAATGGACTCGTCCATCCAAAATTCGACATTTGTCGATATCGCGAACAAAATGAGTATTGACATCCCAAGTAACACAGTAAGCATTTTAAACAACTACTAGTATCCTTATATAGAACTTAAGGCCCGTATAAACTTTTTTTAAAGTTCACCGAGCATCTTGACGCTTTATATTGGCATTTCAAAACCATTATGATGCTTTACGATGTATAACGGTTGGATAAAGGCATAAAAGTAGCATTTAGTTTTAGTGCATCATACCACGATGCAGCTGTCCTGCTTTCAGATGTTTTTACTGCATTTGGAACTACAATAGCATTTTAAGTAGTCAAATAAATGCTACACACTGTTTAAGAGCATAAACGTGACCCATTATAATGCCACGTAAATCCAGCATCCAGCTTTCAGCTGTTCTTAGTGCCTTAGGGTTTACAATAGCATTTAAGCAGTAAGATAATGCCAATGGCCGCTTAATAGCATAAACTTGTATCAATATAATGCCACGTAAATCAGGTATACTGCTTTGGGCTGTGTTTAGTACCCTTTGCACTTTTTTAGCACTTTTAAGTGCCAAGTAAAAGCCTAATGCTGCTGAACAGCATAAACGTGAACCAATGTAATGCTTGCATTTGTAAAGATCGCCTGTGAGTTATTGTAATGCGTAATGCTTTACATACGTTCACTTTAATGTTTTTGCAAAACCATTTGTCGACTATATCGGGGAGAAGTACATATTGTATGATCAAAAAAACAACAATATTTATGGTAGATTTTTTATTTTCATGACTGCTTGATTTTCCATTCAATTCAATCCAATCCATTTTCGCTTCATACTTTAAATCTGGCTTTTAGGTACTGATCGAATGTTCACAGTCCTTGATTGTATAATTAATGGCTCCTCGCACACTATCATTGGATAACACTTAAGCACGAACCATAATCCCAATATTCTTCACTGGAATGATAATAAGACGCAATTTTTTGTTATTCAAGAACACGTTTACAGAACCCAATTAATATCGCGAAGTAAGCATTAGTAAGTAAGTATTAGACATGCGGAAGTAGCGGCGCCCGCGCATACACTGTGGTCAGCGCGGGGTAGCGCGGAGGTGTGCCCTGTTGGTGCATCGGGGACCACCCAAAGGAAAGGGGCGGAGTTTGCGCACGGAGAATTCTTTTCGGCAGCGTTGGCACGTGTCGTGCCGCGCGTCACTTGTTGCGCACTCAGGGTCCATGAGTAATGTATTTTATTAGGCAATTTTGACAAAAATGAAGGTTACAGGTTTTTACATATTTGGTTGAGAATCGAATACTGAATACTTTCCCTCAATATATCCCTCATTTAACCTAACTCGCTGTATACATCCTCGCTCGCAAGCTCGCTCGGATGGATAAACATCTTCCGTAAAATGGTGCGCTTTATGCACTTGATGTACAATCTACTATTGTCGTCCCAACTTCTTAGAACTCGGAATCTATTTCCTGATCTGCTCATAGTGGCGTCAATTTTATCCGGTCTTATTTTCACGAGCATTCAACACATCCGTCAGTACACTATTTTGAGTGCCTTACATTACTGTTGTTGTTTACTTATACCATAAATCGTGATTTTACACCCCAAAAAAAAGTCGTTTCCCAGTAATATTTTTACGTTGATTTACTAGTTTAAAGGGGAAGCAATCAAATCGCAATACTTTACATCACTTAAATAAAATAAAATAAAACCAACCACAGAGTGTCTTGCCGACACTCTATGGTTGCTCTAAAAACTACGAAACCAGCTATAATAATAAAAATGAATAAATAAATGACCAAACTCGTTTAGTTTTTATGTTTTCAAACTACAGTGACTTCAGTCTTCTCAAAAATGATTGACCTATGATTAAGACTTGTCTTGACACAGTCAGTTGTTACGTGTTCATAAAACACTAAAACGACATTGGCTATAGCTTTCTCAGTCCACTTTATAATTTATGTTTTTTTTGTTTTGCTGTTTGAATTAACTTTTTATTACACTCGAGAGCAATGAATCCGGGTCACTTAAAGAATCCTAAAAATCTCGGAAACTAAAAATGCTAGGTTAATGCAATAAATTGTATTTAATAGACAATGTAATACTCCTTAAATGAAGGTATTAAAACTTCTTAGTTATTGTAAAGTTATATCATAAAAAATCAAATTTGAAAAAGGGCCACTTTCGAAGATGGAACTACGAAATTACAGCATTTGGTTTTGCTTTTGTTTGTAATCTGTCATATATGTGGGTACATAAACCATGTTGATAGTGCTCTATATTCATTATTCAAGCTGAAATTATGTCGCTTACGCCTGAAGAATGCACCAGAATACTTACAATGCTGGAAACCGGCCGGAGTCAGCGCGATACAGCCAGGACTGTCGGTGTGTCGCTGTCAACAGTACAAAGAGTTCTCCGACGTTACGAAGAAACTGGTTCTAACCTACGCAGACCAGGAACGGGCAGAACCAGGTGTACCACAGCACGAGAAGACCGATACTTGGTGAACACCATGCTTCGAAATCGCTTTCTCACAGGAACTGAACTCACAAATCAGTTTCGACGCCTCGGAGGAAGTAACCCAAGTGCATGGACAGTAAGACGTCGGCTTGCTGAATCTAACTTAAAACCCCTTAGACCTGCAAACGGCCCTAAACTGGAGCGTGGGCATCGTATTTCAAGACTAAGATATGCCCAGAGCCACGTAAATTGGAGTATTGAAGATTGGTCAAAAGTTATGTTCTCCGACGAATCAAAATTTATGCTCTACAAGCACGATGGAAGACACAGAGTGTATCGAAGACCAGGGGAAAGATTCAAGCAAGCATGCATCGAAGAAAAAGTAGCCTACGGTGGTGGGTCTGTACTTGTGTGGGCCGGAATTTCTTCTGAAAGTCGCACAGAGCTGGTGATCATAGAAAACGGCTCTTGAACTAGCGTAAGATATGTGGAAGAAATCCTCAATGATCACGTTGGTCCATTTATGGTCAATTTAGGTGAGGATGCTATATTTATGCATGACAATGCCCGACCTCATACAGGTAGGATTGTGAATGACTACCTTCAAGAGATGAACATTACTCGTATGGAGTGGCCAGCGCGCAGCCCGGATATCAACCCGATCGAGCATGCTTGGGACGAGCTAGGCAGATGCGTAAAACAACGAAACCCTCCCCCAATCACGCTTCGTGAGCTCAAAACTGCTCTCACAGAGGAATGGGAGAATATTCCCCAAAATCGTATAAGGAACTTGGTGTACAGCATGCCAAACCGCGTAAACGCAGTAATGGAAGCACGAGGAGGCAATACGAAGTATTAAAATTCAAGAAAATCGTAATAAAGTTCAAAAATTTCATGTTTCCTATTTTTGTTTTAAGGAGAGATCAGCAGTTTTTTTCTTTATGTAATTTTGTGTTAATAAAATGTATGGTGACTCATATTTTTTTTACTTACATTTAAGGAGTATTACATAGTCTATTAAATACAATTTATTGCATTAACCTATCATTTTTAGTTTCCGAGATTTTTAACATTCTTTAAGTGACCCGGATTCATTGCTCTCGAGTGTATTTTCATTCGTTTGCTCGGCAGTTCAATGGTCTTTGAACTGCTGAGGAAACTGTTGCCATGATTTCCTTCCACTTCTCTCTATCGAAGTTATTTAGAAGCTTACAAAAACAATTTACTTTTTAATTTTAAACTGGGCAATTGTTATTTCTACTTCACTGTTTTTACTTTGCAAATTTATTACAGTTTCATTAAACATTGATCAAAAAAGAATATTCATGTATGTATGATGTGTTAGCACAAAGTAATTCCACTACCACCTGTAAAACCTACACGTGTAAAATTGCCCCTCGTTCACGATGACGTCGAGACGGGCTGCAAATAGAGTATTCTATTCATAATCAGAGATTTCTTGGATTTTAGCACAGGGTAACTCCACTACCACCTACACGTGTAAAATTGCCGGGCGTTCACGATGACGTCAAGACCGGCTACAAATAGTATATTCTATTCATAATCAGAGATTTCTTGGAGTTTAGCAGAGGGTTGTGTCCACTATGACGTCAATGTCCAGACGGGCTACAAAAATAGAGTAAGTAAGAATTCTATTCTTATTCAAAGATTTCTTGGATTTCGATATTTTATAAGGTAAGGTGCTGACGGACTTAAACATGATTCAATAGTTGCGGTGGTAGTTCTGGAACGGGATTTTCCAAAAGTCGCATGTTTAATATGTGTAGTGATTCTAAGGTTCTGAGTTCGATTCCCAGGTCAGGCAAAATGTTTAGAGTATTTCTATTTCAATAATTTCCATTATCAAGCTTGTCCCCAAAAAAATAAAATTTAACACATCTAACTTGTCAAAGGAGTTTTCGTGATACATTAGTGAACCGTGAACAATACAATGCCTTGACAAACTTAAAACAAAAAAAAAACCATCCCCAATTTTCAATATTGTAAAAAAGATCCAAAGATAATTTTACTGAAAAAAGTATATTTATTAACATGAAACTTATTAAAATAATACTATACAGGAAGTAGGTAACAATACCCAATATTTGAGAGGAATTCGAAAACAAATTACGGTCTTTGTTATTTTTCTATATCAATTTTACTAAAACTCTTGTTTTCGTTTCAAAAGATTTTTTTTGTGGCTGGCTCCATTTTGCATAACTACGTCCGACTTTATGTTGCACCTATTGAAATTAAAGTTGTCTGTATATAAATGAAAATAAAACTAACTTGAAAAGTACACTGATTTTATTTTTCCATTAATTGATTTATTTATCTTTAATTCAGGTAGAACCCATACATTCGTTAGTATTCCTTAACCTATGTTAGTACAATAGACTAAAACACACGGTAACGACCACAAAAATAAACTCAATTACGCCACTTTACGGAGACACCTGGCAACAATACGTGCACAGCGCATAAGTGCCCCATAAGGCGGCCTTTAGTCTACTAGCAACAACGCTTAGAAGACTCTTGTCGGTGCCCCGCATCCGACTCAGTAGTGAAGCGGATCTCTTACGAATGATCGCAAAGAAGTCGTCTGTACGCGCTGCTGCAAACATCCCTGACGCGCTACAGAAAAGAGGCAGCGACAGCAATAATGAACAATGCATGCATGTGAATTAATGAACTATACATGTATCAAAAACAATTTGATTAATTCGTTATCATATTTAAAGGTAGGTGAGGACCTAAACCAAATATTTTATATATCTAAGGAAGGTCAATATACAAACCGAATAGCTTAAAAATATGTATTAAAAAATTACAATGTAAATTCAATGTAATATTTAAATGTACTGACTTAGATGTACTTACTAGTAATTATTGATTGGTTTTATGAGAAGTATCTGACCGTTCAAGAAGGTTCATGGAGACTTGAAAGATCTCTTCTAATTTTCAATGAAGAAAAACTTGTCAAAACCGTGTGCCGTTGAATGCTAAGGCATTCAAAAGTTTAAAACTAATTTACGAACTTGAACGTTACAGAGTTATCATCAACCTTACACATGAACTATGTTAATACAAACATTGTACATGCAATATTATAAAGAAAATATTACAAATAACAGGTGGACTTAAGATAGGTACTACATACAAATTGTTTACGACATTTACCATGAAACCTTTATGATAAATTGTCTTATTGAGCTACGTCGAGACTTTTAAAATCAGCCTTTACTGTGGAATATTACGTATGTTCCCGAGGCCCTAAATCTACTATACTATTCAAAAGAACATAAATTATTAAGATATATATTACAATATATTTTTATTGTACACTGACAATATAATTATGTGGTACGTACACCAATGAAATCGTAATACACTTTTTGCGCCAGGACGGGTAGTAGATAAACCAATAACTTGTTTGCTTACATACGAGGGCGGTCCCATAAATACCCGACCTTACTTACTTACTGGCAGTTTTTATTTGGTTGAATACTCTTTTGAGGAAGCGTGGACATTAAGAAATTTAAATTTAGAATTCGAACGCGCTAGGTCATTTGGCATTTGTTCTGAAGCAGATTTAGTGAAAGTTTTCATCGAATTTTTCGATTATGGATAAAATTGGTGTTCGTTACGTAATTCAATACTTTTATTTGAAAGGTCTCAGCCCAACTAATATCAAAGTGGAGCTAGATTCTACTTTGGGGGAGTCTGCTCCTTCATTTACAACAATAAAATATTGGGTGGCAGAGTTCAAGCGCGGTCGCTCGAGCTGCCAAGATGAACATCGCAGTGGACGACCAAATGAGGTGACTAATCCAGAAATAGTAAAAAAAATCCACAAAACGGTACTGAATGACCGTCGACTGAAAGTGCGCGAGCTAGCCGATATGGTAGGCATTTCAAAAAGTGCAGTCCATCGTATTTTAACAGAAAACTTGGACATGAGAAAGCTGTGCGCAAGATGGGTGCCGCGATTACTCACAGTAGAACAAAAACAGCGTCGTGAGGATGTGTCAGTCGAATGTTTAGCCAAATATCGGAGCAACAAAGCCGAGTTTTTACGTCGGTTTATCACCATGGATGAAACATGGGTTCATCACTTTACACCTGAGACTAAGGAACAGTCAAAACAATGGACTGAAAGAGGAGAATCAGCTCCAAAGAAGACAAAAACAGTTCCATCGGCAGGAAAAGTCATGGCTTCAGTTTTCTGGGACGCGCGTGGCATAATTTTCATAGATTATCTTCCAAAAGGAAAAACCATTAATGGCGAGTATTATGCGAACTTATTGTAGCGTTTGAGTGAAGAAATAAAGAAAAAACGGCCTCACTTGTCAAAGAAAAAAGTTTTGTTTCATCAAGACAACGCTCCAGTCCACACATCCGGCATTGCAACGGCTAAAATCGAAGAATTAAAATTCGAATTGCTTCCCCATGCACCTTATTCACCAGATTTGGCCCCGTCAGATTATTTTCTGTTCCCAAACCTAAAAAAATGGCTTGGGGGGAAAAGATTTTCAAGCAACATAGAGGTTGAGTCTTTGGTAAGTGGCTATTTTGAAGAGTTCGGCGATTCCTACTATAGACGTGGCATTGAAGCTATAGAGCATCGCTGGGAAAAGTGTATCGAGCTACAAGGAAGCTATGTAGAGAAATAAATATAGTTTATCCCATTTATTTTGATTTTTCTTGATTAGGTCGGCTACTTCTGGGACCACCCTCGTAGTTAGCGCAAAAACTTGTCTAAGTGGCCCTCTACAACCCCATTTTTAATTCTCATCTCATTCATTCATCATTGTCATCTTATAGATAAAGTAAGAATTCTATATTCTAAATGAGGATAAAGTACGAAAATATATGACGTTAATTGTCTTGTAAAGCTCTTGTTTCAGTAGGTACTGGGTACTTATCTCGCCTAAATAGTGTTTATTCTAGAACTAGAACTAGAATTCTCACGTGATAAAAGAAAAAAATAAGAAATTAAGGGCATCATTGAATAATCATCAAATCTTACTTTATCACATTCACAAATACCCCTTTAGCCATATCGAAAAGACCATGGACGTTTTTACATGAACTCTGGGCGGTAGACCGACAACACTGTAATATATTTATCTCAAATAGTAGCTCATAATTAGGATTTAACTTCATTCTTAAATTCAATTTAAATTATCGGACGTCTCCGGTGACTTGAAGCGCAGGCCACCTTACCAGCTAGGGAGTGAGCAAGCGAGCTGGCGATGAAAACTATATGAACTATGCGACGATATGACGAGCTAAACTATGGCAGCCTTATTACAAAAAGCGGTTTAATTAAAAAACCTGGTTTATACTTCTATAAACTATGGTCTAAATAAAAATGGTATTGCAAATCGTGGTTTTGCGATAAACCATAAGACTATATCATGGTATTACGTTAAACCTTGGCGATCGGATCGAATCGGATCTGTCAAATTTTCCATTTTTGGTTATATAATCTTTTTCATTATTTTGTGTTATTTTAACTCGAAAATGGACATTAAAATGTTCGATAACATTGAATTATGGATATTTTAGACGCTGAGTTGTGAGAAACGCCACGATAAACCAGCAGAAATCGTGTTTTCAGTTTGGTTTTTTTGTAGCCTCTTAGAAGTTGGTCCATCAGTTTAAGTTATTAAAAATTACTTAAGGGGGTACATAAAGAGGCAATTTCTCTATTATAGACTTAGATTCCAAAGCTAAATGAACTTTGGTTTCGGTTTTTTACAGAGACATTCAAATATATGACGTTTGGATTTCGCGCAAGAATATTACGTTTCGATCTTTCAATTTTCAGAAATTAATATAACATTAAGCAATATGCTTAAACCTAAACAAAACTGCAATCGACGAAATAACTACTTAAATAATGTTTAAATAATCAGGTTTCAATATTTTTAACACTCCTAAACATCATAGCTGGGCCTTAACTCGATAATCGTTAATTAAGTACCTAAACATTTTGATTAACGGATTAACTTTTAAAATGTTAACGGACACGTTAACTTCCGTTAATATGGAGAAGTCCGTTATCCAATGCCTAATAATTGTTACCGTATGGCACCGACAAGTGCCGGGCGGCGCGTGGCAGCGAGTGAAACAAAAACAAAACTAGATATATTTTTCCAACGCGTGCGAGTGAGAAAGAAAACTACGAAGAGATTTGCTTCGTTTGATCATTTCATTACTTAGCGCCGGTGCTTAGAGTGACGAGTGTTTTGTTTGTTGTTAATATAAATTTCTGTCAGTGATAATTTTGCTTGTTGATAATTGATAAAGAAGACTGCAGTGTAATTTAGTTAGATAGAAAAAGTGTACTGTGCAGTGTAAGTACTATGTAGTAATTAAAATAAAACCATATCGTGAATGTAGGAAGACATGGAATCGGATGGAATTCCAGCGGTCCTAATGAGAATTAAATTACTACCCGACGATTAAATTACACATTTGAATTATACAAGACAAGTATTTTGTTTTGTTCTTAACCAGTTAACTTCCAGAGCCTAAACCAACAGGTTTTATAAGTTCACTATCGCAACGATATAAAAATGCAATTTTACACCTCATCATCATCATCATCAGCCTATAATGTTCCCACTGCTGGGACACGGCCTCCTCTCATTGAGAGGATTACAATAATGGTTTGGGGTTTTAATTTTACACCTATTAACATATTAACGAATAATGTTAACTTGCGTTAATTCTTCCGAATTGTAACTCTTTAACGTTTAACGAAACTAATATTATAATTATAAATTATTAATTAATAATCAATAAAATTTCATTGTATTTTTTGTATAAGATTAAATAACTTTTTTTTGTAGCGGATTAACGATTAACGAAGTTAACTATTTGATTAACGATCATAACGTATTATCAAAACGTTTTCTTTTCTGGGCATACCGAACGTTGCAATAGATTGATTTCATGGTGAACGAATGATATTTGTGTTAATCTGTGGTTGATATTCAAAAAATGGTTCAAGTGAAGTTACTAAAAGCACCACGTTTTTTTTAAGTTTTGTAATACGAACAAATTTAGACCATAGTTCTGCAGATAAGCCTAGACTTGATAGTCCAGGTTTAAACCAATGTTTATTTAGTTTTTTGTAATAAGACTGTGTGGGTTTACACCGAAAATTGCGGACGGACGGGCGATCGAGAGGTCGGGCGGGAGAGCGAGGGGAGCATTCCGTCTCATTTCGTCTCGCACCGGGTGGGACGGACGAGGTGAACGAATAACATCGCTGGCATCGTCAGATATTTCGTTCTAATCGGTTGAACCAAAGTATGAAAGGGGTGACACGAATCACGATGTCCACCCGGGTCGCGCGTGTCATTGTTGCCGTTTTGGCGTCCTCCTACCAACCTCCCGAAACATCCGTGTCCGGTGAGGAGCTGCGTCAGGCGGAAGGTGAGGACGACGTGGCGTCTCTCACTTCTCTCCAACTCTCTCACTTCTCAAAGATGGGACTCATCGCCACGAACGTGGCGAGCCCCGCACGGGGTTGAGACAGTCGCTCTCCCATTTTGCCATGACATCGGGCCGGAGGTCTGTCCGATGAGCGGCGGTTTGCTGCGGCAGCGAATTTCCCCCCGGTGGCGTAGTGTTTCCGCGCGCCATTCGTGCAGGACGATTCGGCAAGCAGACTCGCCGCCTCGCGGGTAATCGTGCAGTACCCACGGACCAGCTTTACGGCTACCACCTTTTGGGGCGCGTTCAGGTGATGGGCAGCTCGTCGCCTCAATGAACGCGCCCACACTGGGGCCCCGTAAAAGGCCATGGACCGCACGACCCCAGCGTAGAGCCTGCGGCAGGAGGCGTTTGGCTCCCCAGTTTCGGCAGGCGCCGCCTGAAGGCAGCCCCGGCCTGTTCCAGTTTGGGGGCGTGTTTGATTCTTGTCGCCATAGTTGGAATTGGAAATATTATTATGAGCTATATTTCAATTCTGTGGGAGTTACGCCCATTTATACCGAGGCCCTTTAAAAAGTAAGGTTAAAGAGCCGGACTCTTTTCAATTTATTAAAATACTTTGAAGTCGTAAGACGAATAATTCGTCTTACGACTTATTTTTTGTCCGGCCTTGTAATTATTACAAGGCCGGACAAAATCCCAAGACTGAAAGACAAAATCCCTCGCCATAATTTTAGAATTAAGTTTCCTTATTCCAAAATAATTACCACTCCTAAATCTCTTATGGGATAAATATGCAAAAGCAAATAGTCACATAAATTTAATATTAAATATCAAAACTTGTACCTAAAGGACACTTAGAATATAAAATGAGCTTCTTCTGAAAAATGTGTTACTTTATGAAGGTTACGACGACATCAAGGAGAAATGTTTCATGACGTCATCGAATCGAATTCTTGTGAGATCTGAAACAATGAATAAAAAAAACCGTTATTTAAGTGAGAGTCAAAATGGCGGGTGTACCATAGCGAATCAAATTATACCAATTACCAAACAAATGTACCTAAAATGTACTATTATGTACTTAGGTCTAAAAAATCTGTACCTCCTTCAGAACAAAATTATTTCGAAATGAAGGTACACCCGCCATATTGACGTCAATATGGCTGGTGTACTATAATATTATATTAATTAACCATTATGCATAAAATTTAATTACACCAAAAAATTGTACCTAAAAAGTACCTCCATTAAAAGAAAACGTACACTTGAACAGTTGGATAGTTCCTGAGAAATAAAACAACCGTATCTCGTTTACTATGTTATTATTATAATTAATTATTGATCTAGGTGCATATTTTTATATATTCTAGGGATAATTGAAGTATACATCATGAATGAAAATTACGCGTCAAAATGATTAGATACCTCTTTATTTTTGTCCATACATAATGCAATTAGCGATAAGTGAATTTGGAGTTTTGGTTATAAAATTATTAAGATCATCAAAACATTTCCATTCAGCATTACGACGACAATGAGCTCGATAGTGGCCAATATTGTGGATGTCTGTAACATCGCCGCCGGATGGTAAAAACTCAATTAATCCAAGAATTTCGTATTTTCTATTATTTAATGTTATTTCCATAGGTATGTCTTTAAGACAAATTACATCTGTTTGATTCAGCTCAAAAACTATTGTATTACTTAGTTCGTAAATTAATGTTCGTATGCCATTGCAGTCATTACGTCTACATTTTACAATGTTATTATCTTCACATAACATAGACTCTGCCGATTGGTTGAGCATTGATATATTTGACATGTTAAAATTAAGTGGCAAAAAAGCAATTTTTCTTTTTAATGACACATTCAGTATTTGTACATGATTCTTTTACAGAGGCACTATAAATTGCATCGATCAAAATATTATCAAAAATATAAGCTATATTGCATTCGCAAGAGATGAAAACTTTGTGATTAATATTAGTTGTTTTAAAATGTGGCTGGAGAAGGTGTGCACGGTACTTATATAAATTTGTTCTGGTAGTTTTAACATCAATCATTTTTTTTATGAACTGACAGAATTCATTTTGATGATTGAGTACATGAGTATTTATATAAAACCCTTCAACACACCCTACTGCAATTACTTGTGCAACCGAGTCGAATGCGCAAGTATTAGACACGTAAATTCTTTATGCCAGTTCGTAGCCTTGTTCCATTTAACAATAGTGGCACAGGTTTAGGCATGTTCACTCTTTTTTCTTCGGGGCCTTTCGAGCGTCACCTTTGCCCTTCCAATTTTCAGAAAGCGAGGGAGTTTTAGAAAAAATTGAGTCTGTTGTCTGTTGTGCTTATCAAATAAAACAAGCTATATCATATTATGGAGAACATATTAGAGCCAACGGTATGTTCAGTATTGAAATATGTAGAGAACAAAATAACAACCTACCAAGCGAGTTAATTAATAAAAACTGCTGGCTTTTGCGTGCTAAAATACAAAGCAGACATATAAGCCGTAAGGTATATTTTGTGTACATAAAAATAAATAATAATTATGCTGGCAGACACTGATGGATATTGTTGCAATTGCATAATAGGAAAACGCACGGTAGGTTGTTGTGCACATACCATGACTGTTCTTTGGTATATAGGTTGGGCAAGATATGAATCAAACATATGCCCTCCTGCGCCATTTTTAGATGATTTGTTAATTGTATATGACAATGAAGAGAATATAGATCTTTAAAACAGTAAATGTGTTTTTTTACACCCTATTATCTACTCATAATTGGATATAATATATTAGAAACGCTTCTCCTATCATAATTAATAATGAAGTATTGAAAAAAGAAACGTTATTGCTGTCGTTCTTGTATTATCTCACAGTCCCACACATTTTCTTAAGGGAAATTAACCTCAAACCGTTTTGTTGTTTTTTTTTAATTTTTAAAATAGTGGCGTCAATTTGAGTATATTTTTTAGATATCCTTTACTATTAATATTTTAAAACACTCCATTTTTATAGTAATATGTGATGTCCATCTTGGGCCTAGGAGACTATGGACAGTGGGCAATCCAGTTGGTGAGAGTGGTATCCAGTTTATTAGCTAACATCGATTTAGGTAAATACCTAGTCGCAAAGATTTTTATATACAATTTATAGACAACTTTTAGATAAAAAGACATGCCAAGATTGTTTACATTTAGTTAACTACCTAAACCGACGGAGTATAGTAACTATTAATAATTATTATCGTGCATATAATTCATAATTTAAAAATATCCTTTAAATATAAATGTCATCATCTGCCTAGCCTTTTCCCAACTATATTAGGGTCGGCATCCAGTCTAACCGGATGCAGCTGAACACCAGTATTTTACATGGAGCGACTGCGTACATGTAGATAACTCCATGGTAAGACTGGTTGTCAGACTTCGGGCAATAAAATAAATAAAAATATAAATGCATAATTTAGCATTAGCATTATTGGCCTTATAATGTTCCCACTGCTGGGACTCAGGCCTCCTTTCTTGGAGAGGGAATGGGCCATAATCCACCGCGCGGGCCCATTGCGGATTGGTGGATGTCACATGTCTTCGAATTTATGATTCTAGGACATGCCGGTTTCCTCACGATGTTTTTCTTCACCGTTTTGAGAGCAGTGGTGATGAAATAAATTACACAAAGTAATGCGCCTGACACGGTTTGAATCCGCGACCTACAACTTGCAAGTCGGGGCAGTTACCACTGGGCTACACTGCAATGTACATATAATATATGTAACTATATCAATAATATTATTATAATTAAGTATCGTGTTTAGTTTTACACAAAACACGTGTGGCGTATTGTGCAACACCATAAGTGTTGCCAATTAAAATTAGGCCCTTCCGGCCGCCGCCATTGTGAAAAACCCTCTCTCTCACGACGCGACACGGTGCGTGAGATCTGGCTGTAATATTGATTGTTAAGTGAACATTAAACTTGTTTCTTGTATTCACGAGTATTATTCGGAAGAGTGGGTCTCTCAAGTACGACCCATACCTCTAAATTGGTGACCCCGACGTGATCTGAACACGCAACCGCACTCAGCAGTGAACGTGGAATCGGACTTCAGCAGTGAGCCACGCTGAGAGAGATCTCCAGCCTGCTCCATTCGACGACGCCGCAACGCTCCCAGGCTGGTTTTACCAGTAACCGCCGGGAAATTTATGAGAAGTTGCCGAGTGCCGAGTAGATACCTATCTACCTACCGGCCCACTCAGGCACGCTACGCGCGCCATTCCGTATGCGTCAACGGGTGGCAACGGATGGCAGCGAGTTTAAGTATTAGTGCATCATTTACAAGCAGTTTCCAACATTAAACGCGTCATTTTTCGGATTTGGTGAAGTAAATGCTCCGAGTTCATCAACCCGGAAACGGAACCCATCAAGACTTGTGACGCCATTCGCCATCTAAGGAGTAGCGAAACTTTCCGGTTGGTGATCGGATATTTGAACTGCCATGTCGGCCCGATACGTCAATGTCATCGAGACGCGGGATCTGTGAAATTCAATAAACTTTGTTTGCAGCCTATTATAGAACTAACTTGTGGGGTGCTTGATGGTTTTATCTGTAAATATAACAAAATCCTAACCAGATATGTCAGTCATATTATGACTTAGGTTCATGTTTTGTTTACATATTGTGGATGTTGGTTTTATTTTGTTTTTTTGTGGTCGTGGCCTAAGGTTTGTTTGTTTATTAAGTCGCTGGTGGTACAAGGTATTGCACGCTATTTCAATAAGTTATAACATTTGCTCAGTGTCATAGATTAATTTTGTACATAATTATCTGCACCACTTGATTATTTCTCTTGTTTATTCTGTACATGATTCGTAAGTTTAAGTCGCTTGTTATAGTTTTAAGTGACCTGACTGAGTGGCAACCGTAGTTATTTAACCTTAGAACATAATACTGGAGAGATGGAGGCCCAACAAATACAGGAGAGGCTTAACCAAATTTTGGCCAATAATGAAAGACTAATTCAACAAAATGCAGACTTGCAGGCGCAGCTAAATGCCCATAGTGTACAGAATCCAGCAGCATATGCGGTCCGCCCTAAACTGCCTCCTTTTTGGCACGAGCATCCCGCTGGGTGGTTTGCTCACCTTGAATCACAGTTTGTTTTATGCCAGATTACAGTGGATGAAACTAAATATAATTATGTGGTTTCACAATTCGATTCCAGGATTTCACATGAAGTCGAAGACCTGGTGACGAACCCTCCTGCCAAAGGTAGCCGATATGAGTGGATTAAGGAAGAAGTAATCAAGCGTTTTCCACCTCCGAGTCACAAAAGGTCAGACAACTGTTGTCAGGTGAGGAGCTTGGTGACCGGAAGCCCACCCAGTTTCTCCGTCATCTGAAGTCTCTAGCTGGTAAGACTTTTACAGATGATAAAATTATTAGAGAGCTGTGGCTACAGCGCCTGCCTAAAAATGTACAGGCAATTTTGACAGCCCAAGGTGATCTCACCTTGGACAAAGTTGCTGAACTGGCGGACAAAATACTGGAGGTCAACCCAGTGTCTGTCCATGCTATATCTCCTGTCCCAGCTAGTGCTTCTCCGGACCTTGCTGCCATTACTGCGCAGATTCAAGAACTTTCACGTCAGGTGGCCGCTTTAACCACAAGTCACTCCAACTCCAGACAACGATCTAGTTCTAGGTTTAAAAAACCTAGGTCCAGATCTGCATCCCAGGTGGTCCGACAACCTCTTTGTTGGTACCACCAAAAATTTGGTGAAAAGGCAAGTAAATGTAATAAACCGTGTTCTTGGTCGGGAAACCAGCAGAGCAATCTGTAGCAGCGGCGACTGATTGTTCTGCTAGTAGCCGCCTATTCGTAGTGGATAAGGAGACCAAATTTAGATTTTTGATAGACACAGGTTCCGACATTTGCTGTTTCCCAAAAAAATTGATGGCTAGCAAAGTAGCAGTTGCCAACTATAACTTATGTGCCGCAAATGGCAGCACCATAAAAACTTATGGCTGTCGTTCATTCACACTAGACCTTGGTCTACGCCGCTCATTGAAATGGAATTTCGTCATAGCTGATGTTGATACTGCTATCATTGGTGCTGATTTTTTGGCTTTTTACAATTTACTTCCTGACTGCAGGAACAAGATAATACGCTGCGGAGTTACTGGGCTTACTGCTCCAGCCTTCGTGGCTAAAATTAACCAGCTCAGCGTTAAAACTATTAAAATAGAAAATTCTGAATTTCACCAAATCTTATGTGAATTTCCAGTTATCACGAGACCCCCCGGTATTCATCGCGAGTTGAAGCACAGCACGGTGCATTTCATAAAGACGACCGACGGCCCACCAGTGGTATCACGGCCGCGCCGCCTCGCGCCGGACAAACTGCGCGCCGCGCAGAAGGAGTTCGCGGATATGGTGCAAGCTGGCACCGCGCGCCCCTCCAAGAGTCCGTGGTCCTCGCCACTGCATCTAGCCCGGAAAAAAGACACTTCATGTCGTCCCTGCGGTGACTATAGAGCGCTGAACGCTCGAACTGTACCGGACAGGTATCCCGTGCGCCATATAGGGGATTTTGGTCACGCTCTCGCTGGTTCCACCATATTTACCACGATTGATATGGTTAAAGCTTACCAACAAATTCCGGTGGAGCCAGCCGACGTTCACAAAACTGCCATTACAACACCATTTGGTTTATATGAATTCCCCTATATGACGTTCGGTCTCAGAAACGCTGGGCAAACATTCCAGCGTTTCATTGATGAAATCGTCCGGGGCTTGGATTTTTGTTTCCCATATGTCGATGACATTCTTATTTTTTCCAAGGACGCGGCGGAGCATCGCAACCATTTGCGCACGCTCTTTGAACGATTGACTGACTACGGTGTAGTAGTCAATCCAACAAAGTGTGTGCTAGGTACATCTGAGGTTATTTTCCTCGGTTATAAAGTCTCCAGTGAAGGCATAAGTCCCCCGGAAGAAAAAGTCCAGGCCCTGAAAGATTTTCCCCTGCCTAAAACAGCGCAAGGTCTCCGCAGGTTCTTGGGCATGCTTAATTACTACCGACAGTTTCTGCCCAATGCTGCCGAGTCACAAGCCCCGCTAATTGACTTCCTTACGGCTACGAAGGTCAAGGGAGCCAAGCCCATGCCCTGGACCCCTGAACTGGAGCACGCCTTCCATGCATGCAAGGACAGCCTGTCACAGGTCACCAGATTACCGGGGTTGCGGGCCTGTTCCGGGGTTGCGGGCCTGTCCCGGGGTTGCGGGCCTGTTCGAAAGAGATACCGCGGCCCCGGAACATAAAAGGCGAGGAAGGAACATGGATGGTTTTTAGTCAGTAAGAGTCTGACACTCCCTCCCGCTCCGCCCAGAGTGGGGGGGGTCATTTGATGATTTCCCATCCTTAAAAAAAAAAAAAAAAAAAAAAAAAGGTCACCAGATTAGCACATCCTGAACCTAACGCCCCGTTGGCGTTGTATACAGATGCTTCTGGCACTCAGGTGGGCGCCTGCTTACAGCAACAAACAGAACAGGGCTGGCAACCACTTGCTTTTTTCAGCAAGAAGCTTACGGCGAGTCAGTCAGTGTGGCCGGCGTATTATAGGGAACTGTTGGCAGTGTATTCGGCGGTGCAGCATTTTCGGCATATATTAGAGGCGCAACACGCCACAATATATACGGATCACAAACCTCTATTGTATGCATTCAAGCAACGTAGAGAAAAGCTGCCACCCAGCCAACTTAATCAGCTCACTTTTATCTCCCAATTTACCACCGACATACGGCATGTCAAGGGAGAAGACAATGTCGTCGCCGACACGATGTCGCGCATTGAAGCCGTTTCGCTGGAGTATGACTATGCCGCGTTGGCTCGAGCACAAGAGGCCGACGACGAGTTAAAAACTTTATCTGACTCGTCTCTCAATATGCAACGTACTTTAATTCCAGGCACGGACACCATCATTCAGTGTGACGTCTCAACAGGCAAACCGCGCCCCTATCTGCCGGCACCGCTGCGCCGCACCGCTTTCGAGCGTTTGCACGCGCTCAGCCATCCCGGCGGTCGCGCCAGCGCAAGCCTCGTGGCACAGCGTTACGTGTGGCCTGGCGAGGCGCGCGACTGCCGCGCTTGGGCAAAGGAATGTCTCCACTGCCAGCGTGCCAAGGTGACGCGCCACGTGTCCGCGCCGCTTGGAAGTTTCGCCGCACCATCATGCAGGTTTCGTCATGTCCATATAGACATAATCGGCCCCCTGCCAACATCGAGAGGTTACTCCTACTGCCTGACGGCGATCGACCGTTTTTCTCGATGGCCCGAGGCTTGGCCGATGGTTTCGATTACCGCCGAGGAGGTAGCTGATCGGTTCGTAGACGGTTGGATCGCACGCTTCGGCGTTCCTACCACCGTCACGACGGACCAAGGCCGCCCATTCGAGTCGGACCTTTTCAAACGGCTCATGAACGTTGCAGCGACCGAGCGAAGGCGAACGACCAGTTACCATCCTCAGGCCAATGGCATGATCGAGCGCTTCCACCGGCAACTGAAGGCTGCTCTGATGTGCCACAGCGACACCTGGCACCGAGCCCTACCGATCGTGCTGCTCGGCATTCGATCAGCTTTAAAGGAGGACCTCAAGTGCTCGTCTGCCGATCTTGTTTACGGGGAGCCACTACGCCTACCGGGAGAGTTCCTGATAGCCAGTCCCCCCCTCACCACTGACAACGTCAACGATTTCGTGACGGTACTGCGCGCGAAAATGGCGAATCTGCGTCCAATTCCGGCGTCGCGACACACGCGACCGACGCCTTTTGTTTTCAAGGACCTTCAGGATGCCTCCCATGTTCTCCTTCGGGACAACACTGTTCGCCGTGCGCTGCAGCCGCCCTACACTGGTCCTTACAAGGTATTGTCACGAACCGACAAGTTAATGGACATTGACATGGCAGGCAAACGTGTGACGGTCACCATCGACCGTGTGAAGCCTGCATACATTACATCTGATCCAGAGAGCGACCTCTCCCGGGTAGCTGTCCCGCAACAGACCGCCACGCCCGCGCTTGCCATGCATGCGCCTTCCGCGCCCGCGTCATCCGCGCCGTCTGCGACCGCACAGCCAACTGTGCCCCCTGTTGCACAACAACCAGTTACCACCCGGTCAGGTCGCACTGTTAGATTTAAGGATAGGTTAGATCTTTAGCTTAAGTATTTTTCTTCAGCTGTTTTGTTGTATGTTGTTACGTTGTTTGTATTATTATTATTATTATTTTTTCTTTCTCTGTTATTTTCTCCGTAGGGGGGTGGTTGTGGCGAAGAATAACTGGTTCCCATGGAAACGGTTCCATGGATACGGTGTCGATAGTAGCAATGTACAGTCAGCAACGAATAATAATGAAGTTTTTATTTTACAAATCTTGTATGGTTTTGTTTTTTATGTTACAACTAAAACTGATTTTATCCTCTAATAAATATTGCGTTTGTTTTACATTTTTACAATATTTATCGTGGTAATAGGCTTATCCCCAATCAAATGGAAACTATCATAACGTAACTGTCGAAATCAGGTTGTACTTACTGTACATATGATGTTGCGCTATAATGCTGCTTAAACAATAAACATCCAAGCAATTGCAATAATTCACTAACTAACCCACTCAACAAGTAACATAAAATTTAAGAAACCCCCGACACACAGGGTCATAGTTTCAAAAACCCTTTAATTTGATACCCATAATGAGGGACTTGTTGTATTAATATGTAATCCGCCATTTTGTGGCGGCGGCCATCTTAAACTGATTTTTATCAAAAATGATAAATGATATTTATTTTGCACATTAGTTTTCACAAACACTTTTACACGTCTTTACTCAGGGCCGGATTTAGGGGTCCAGAGGCCTCGGGGCAACAAAGGAATGGAGGCCCCCTTGCCCCAAATTATTTTTCAAATAAAATGAACAATTTTTTTCAGTCGAGTTTTTCAATAAATAATTTATTGTGAAACCAAGTAGATTCGTCTTAGTATTTAACGAACACATATAAATATAATCGGAAACAAGAATTATTTGAAATTAAATTTTAGTGTTAACGAACGGAACCTTTCGAGCTTTTTTTGCCGAAAAATCGTTGATGATTTCGCTGAAATCCAGTTCTCGGAGTAAATCGCTTTCAATGCTCAGGAGAGAAAGCTTTGATAGACGGTTTTGTCCCATCGTGGTACGAAGCCTATTTTTTATAATTTTCATTTTTGAAAATGAGCGCTCTCCAGTGCAATTTGATACCATCAAAACCAAATACATTCTCAATGCAATTTCGAGGTTTGGGAATGTAGCTCTGAAATTTTGATCTTCGAGAATTTGGTAGTAAAATAGTTCCGGCGATTGATCTTTTCCATAGTCCTTTTTGTATGAATCAATCAAAGTCACAAATTGAACCAACTCATTACCAAGACTAGGCTCTAAATCATCCGTATACACTTTCACCAATGCCTCTGCTGCAGCGTGCAAATTTTCAGCATCCATCTTCTCGATGTGATTCAGAAATCCAAATCTCGAATTTTTTGCAATTTCTTGCATATGCAGTAAAGTTCGTGAATAATAATTGATGGCATTTAATTGTGTCACAATAATAATTATTTGCCTATCAAACTGCATACCTTGCTGCATAAAAAAATATGAAAAAAAAAATTACCAATTAGTCAATAATAATTGATTTGTTTTCATTTAAGAATTGAAGAACACCAATTGTTCACATACTGCAATTAATTTATATGTATATATATATATGTATAATTATGTATATTTTTTTTTTTAATGGTCGAGACACGGAGTGAACAAATATAGATCAATGATTTCTGTTTCTGTTAATATTTAAGATTGATATAATCAAATAATCATGTATGTATAAAGTACTTTAGGCTGTAGGTAAAGGTAAAGGCGAAAAAAAAATATCAAAGGAAAAGATGTTTACTAGGTTTACTAGTTGAAATTTGAAAATTTTTTTTTTTCCGAAGTCTCTATTGTGGAGGCCCCCTGCTTGTGGAGGCCCCGGGGCTTTCGCCCCGGTTGCCCCCCCCTAAATCCGGCCCTGTCTTTACTTTTTTATTAGATGGGGCCGGTGTTTCGTCCCTGACTACTCTGAGAAGAAACAGCCGAAATAAACTCAGAGGTCCATACAGTTTCGAGTGGACCTGTCCAGTCAGTGCAAGCATTGGTCAGTTATCGTGTAGCTCGACTTATAACTCAAGGTTTCGTCAATGAAACGACGAAAAATACCAAAGAAAGTACATTTGGGTAGGTCGCTTATAGTACTCAAACTGCCAGACAGTCGCGGAAAGAAAACAATATGTGACCCACATGGTCCTTATAATGAAATAAAATACTTAGATAATAATTTACAAAACGAATGTCAATAAAAATACGATATTATGTCAAATACACACACATAAAATAAACAAAACCAAATTAAAAAATAATAAAATATTGAACTAAGTATTCTTGTCAAATCATTAAATGTCACAGTCACAAAGTACATATTCATGTAAAATGGTTATAGTCTGTTCAAGTATACGTTTTCTTTTAATGGAGGTACTTTTTAGGTACAATTTTTTGGTGTAATTAAATTTTATGAATAATGGTTAATTAATATAATATTATAGTACACCAGCCATATTGACGTCAATATGGCGGGTGTAACTTCATTTCGAAATAATTTTGTTCTGAAGGAGGTACAGATTTTTTAGACCTAGGTACAGAATAGTACATTTTAGGTACATTTGTTTGGTAATTGGTATAATTTGATTCGCTATGGTACACCCGCCATTTTGACTCTCACCGATTTAATCAAGGAAGCATGAGACTTTTAACTCTTCGTGTTCCTATAAAAAGCGTGCGGCGCGTGTTTTCGCACAAATCCGTTTCGTACAAGTTTTTAAAATTATTCAAAACGAAACCGCATTTCAACAAAAATATATTGTTTTTTTTTAATAAATCGTTTATTTATAAAAAAAGGGCACATTTACATTGAAGTACTTATCAAGAAACCGTCGGAAAACTAGTTACGACACCGACCGTGGCGGACGTTGGTGTCCCGTACACCAGTAATCGCCTTTGTGTACACGACCGTAACACCCACGAACGTTTCCTCGTGGACACAGGCGCAGACATCTCCGTTTTGGCTGCCAATCGCAAGAATAAAAAAATTGAAAGCTCTTACAATTTATATGCGGCAAACAATACGCCAATATTGTTGCCAAGACCTACGGACAGAAAACTAAAAGGCTAAATTTTGGATTAGTCCCCTCGCCATCATGACAGACGCTTCAGATCACAGCATAGGTGCTGTACTCTAACAAAAAGTGGACAAAGTTTGGAAACCACTAGCTTTTTATTCGAAAGCAATGAGCGCAACACAACGCCGATACAGTGTATACGATCGCAAACTATTAGCCATGTATACAGCTGTTAAATAATTCCGCCGATTAATTGAGGGTACCGACATCGAAATATAAACAGACCATAAACCACTTACTTACGCTCTAACAAGAAAAACTCAAGGAACAAGAAAACTTGATATTCAAAGACATAACAATACCCGAATGTAGCCGACCAATCACATGTGAGCTATTAACTTCAGTACCACGACCGTATCTACCCGCAGGACATCGTTACGCAGCTTTCAAAGCGCTACATGAGTTAAATCACCCGGGCATACGTAGTACAAGATAACTGACGACAAGTAAATTAGTTTTGGCCATCAATGAATAAAGAAGTAGCACAGTGGACGCGAGCCTGCATAAGCTGCCAGCGAGCGAAAGTACATCGGCACGTAACCACACGCCGTTAGTACAATTCCCGCCTTCAGAACGCTTCGAACACATCCATATAGATATCGTTGGCCCGCTTCGTCTATCTAATGACTATCGATACTGTGTCACTATAATTGACCGCTGCATCAAATGGCCCGAGGCAATTCCGGTCCGTGACATCACTGCGGATGTCGTCGCGCAAGTACTTTACGAAACGTGGATAGTGAGATTCGGCTGCCCGCTACGCATCACGACAGATCAAGGACGCCAGTTCGAGTCTTCACTGTTCAACGCGCTCATGAAGAAAATGGGAATCAACAGAATCCGCACTACGGCGTACCACCCACAGTCGAACGGACAAGTTGAGCGATGGCACAGAACAATGATAGCGGCGCTTATGGCTCGCGGCGCATCAACTATGTGGACAGAGGAACATCCGACCGTATTATTGGGATTACGTACTGCCCTGCGACGAGACAACAACCTTAGTCCAGCTCTAATGACGTATGGAACCACACTTCGAATACCATCTGATTTCTTTGAGCCACAACAGTCAAGAATCGACGACGCTGAGCTAGTTCACCGTCTAACTCGCACGATGACATCACTCACACCTGCCATGCACCGCTCACATTCAGCGTACAAGCCTGTTATGTCTTTGGTTTGACGTTCTGTCATTACGTTTCCTGGACAACGAATGTATCAGGATTGTCATATATAATTAAAATAGACGAATAGGAAAATGCACGTTTGATCTTTTATTTAACATTGGCGACGAGATGGCCGAAGTTAAAAAGTTAAAACGCGTACGATCCTCATTACGAGGAATATTCACAAGGATTGAAAACTTTATTAATGAAGAATTACAGTTTTCCTCCGAAGAAATTGCAACACGACTACAAACACTGAAAGATAATTTTTCCAAATTTCAAGAGCTTCAAAACGAAATTGAAAAAGGTACTGAGGATAGTGAACTAAACAAAGAAATAGATTACAGGTTTGAGATTGAAGAATTATATACTAAATTACGTTCAAAATTCCTACAATTACAAAAAGAAAGCGAGATAACAATTGTGCCTCCAAGTAGTGCAACGGACACACAGTTAATTTACGAAACAGCAATGACCAACAAAGAAAAACCGTTTCGTATGAACTTTCAGCCGTTCCAAGAAAACGAATCTTTTATAAATTTTACCAAACGCTTAAAGGTTTATTTCATGCTGAACAATATCACAGATGGTAAGGTGAAAGTGTATGTACTACTTTGCACGATTTCGCCAAATCTACACGAAAGTATGTACAATATTTGCTCTCCAGAAGATCCCTTAAATATGACTTTTGAAGAGATTACTAGACTTTTAGATGATTACATTGATCCCAAGCCCAGCATTTGGACAATGCGACACAAATTTATATCTCGCATGCAACATAAAGAAGAAAATGTGGTCACATACGCCTCCGAGCTTAAAAAACTATCTGGAAAATGTGAGTTCAAATGTAATAACTGCGAAAAACAAACTTCTGATAGCTTTTTGTGCCTACAACTCATACGAGGGTTAAATGATGGTGAAATTCGGACGAAAATACTGCAGGAAAAAGATACAACCTCATTTTCACAATTGGTGCAGATTGCCAACGCTACAGAAATGGGAAAGAACGAAAACGCAACAATGTCCTCAGATATTCAAAAACCTACCACAATCAACAAAATATCAACACCTACAGCTGAAAGATCTGATAATAACCATAACCCACCTGTGCATTCTAAGGTAAATACAAGATTACCAATAACCATTAGAAATCTTAAAGGAAAATGTTTTCGATGTGGAAAAGAGGACCACAGAGCAAACGAATGTGGAGCCATCAAATCCACTTGCCGAAAATGTCAGAAAATAGGCCACCTTGCACGAGTCTGTTTACAAAGATATACCAACTCTCATCAAGTAAATAATTCTATAAGTAACATTAGTCAAGACAGTATTGCCGATATCAACTTAGTTAAAAGTGAAATATCGGAGAGATATACGATTACTTTGAAAATAGAAGACAAAACTGTATGTATGGAATTTGACACCGGCGCTACGTTATCTTCAATGTCACTGAAGGATTTCAAAAACATGAATATACAAAAGAAACTTTTTAAAACAGAAATTAAGATGAGAACTTACACTGGAGAAATCATTAGACCGATTGGAGTAGCATATGTAAAGTGTTTGTACAACACTCAATTATTTTATGGAAAACTATACATTATTGATCAAAATGTTGACCCAATTTTTGGTAGAAGCTGGATGAAAGAACTACATGATATTGATATAGCAGATATAAGAACAGTACAAACTACAATTCATAGTAACAATCTAGAACAATTGTTAGAAGAATTTTCTTCAACTGTATTTGCATCAGACCTAGGAAAAATTCCAAATCACAAAGCTCATTTAAGTTTAAAGGAAAATACTCAACCGATCTTTATTAAACCACGAAGAATTCCATACGCTTTGAAACCGAAAGTTGACGAAGAAATAGAAAGACTATGTACACAGGGCGTGCTTACAAAAGTTGACCATGCCGAGTGGGGAACACCTATCGTTCCAATAGTAAAACCAAATGGGAGTATTCGATTATGTGCTGACTACAAGATTACTCTCAATAAAGTAATAAAGGATGAACAATACCCCATACCCATAATTGAAGACATATTTTCTGAAATGAACGGAGGTAAGCTTTTCTGCACTTTAGACATTACCCAAGCATATTTGAATTTAGAAATGGATGAAGAAAGCGCTCACATGCAAACCCTGAGCACGCACAAAGGAACGTATAAAGTAAATAGACTAATGTTCGGCGTTAAAGTAGCACCAAGCCTGTGGCAGAAATTCATGGACAGATTACTACAGGATCTGACAGGAGTTAAATGCTTTTTCGATGACATTATTATACAGGGCTCCTGTGAAGATGAGCTACTACAACGATTACGACAGGTCCTCCAAAAACTCAAAGAGAGCAACCTTCGAGTGAATAAAGAAAAATGTCACTTCTTTAAACAATGCATTAACTACCTTGGCCACACGATCGACAAGAACGGACTACATAAGAATAAAGACAAAATAAAAGCCATCACCAGCACTTTACGCCCTACAAACATCAACGAATTGAGAACCTTTCTTGGGATGGCCAATTATTACAATAAATTTATAAACAATCTGGCCTCTATTACAAGTCCTCTAAACGAGCTACTTAAAAAAAGAGCTATATTTACCTGGTCCCCTAAGTGTGAAGAAAGTTTTAAAAAAATAAAGTAAGAAATTTTGAGCGAAAGGGTATTGATTCATTTTGATCCTAAAAAGCCGCTAATACTAGCCACAGACGCTTCGCCTTTAAGATTAGGAGCAGTGCTTTCGCATAGATTACCTGACGGTTGTGAACGACCTATTGCTTTTGCTTCTAGATCTTTATCAAGCAGTGAGAAGAAGTACAGTCAAATTGATAAAGAAGCTACAGCTATCTACTGGGGCCTAAAAAAGTTCTTTCACTACTGCTACGGTCGAAAGTTCACACTAGTTACCGATCACAAGCCACTAACATCGATCTTTCACCCGCACCAGACGCTACCAGCGATGAGCACCATGAGACTTTTTCATTACGCTCATTTTCTATCCGGATTTAATTATGAAATAGACTACAAAAGTTCTGCAAGCAATTCTAATGCTGATTACTTATCCAGATTTCCAGTAGAAACAGTTAATGATAATAAAAAAGATCAACACTCACAATTCCAGCTTCAACAAATATACAAAATCGAAATAAACCCAGATATTATAGCCCGAGAAACAAAAGACGACAACGAATTACTTCCCTTACTACAAGCATTAAAAACAGGACGTACTTTGAGAGAACTCGGATATAATGACAATGAATTTACGCTACAGGATGATTGTATTTTGAAAGGTACAAGGGTCATTATTCCTTCTACATTACGTTCCCAAATTCTTAATGAATTGCATACTGGACATACTGGGATTTTAAAAATGAAATTATTAGCACGCAGCTACGTTTACTGGAAAAACATGGACAAAGACATTGAAAACAAAGTAAAATCATGTAGAGCATGCCGGTTAGAGCAAAACCAACCAGCAAAAGCTCCGTTACACCATTGGGAAGAGCCAGCTGGCCCTTGGCAACGAATCCATATTGACTTCGCTGGCCCAGTGTCTGGTTTTCAATTATTCATTATAATCGACGCCTTCACAAAGTGGGTTGAAATAATACCAGCCAAAATAACGACTAGCTCTTGGTGTATTCGAAAACTTAAAGAAATATTTTCCACTTTTGGCGCTCTCTATATTCTCGTTTCAGATAACGGCCGGCAATTCATATCACAAGAATTCAAAAAATTTCTCTCAGATTATAATATAACGCATAAGACCATTGCACCATACCACCCAGCCACAAACGGTCAAGCAGAACGCACAGTGCAGACTATAAAGAGAGCGTTACGATCTATGGAGGGGGAGAGCGGTGATCTAGTCGACAAACTGACTACCATTAAAACACGTTTGAGACGTACGCCAGGCCCCAGTACCCAGAGCCCTTATCAGTTGATGTTTGGCAGGGAAGTAAGGACCAGGCTGCACGCCATGCTGCTCAAAATAGAGAATCCCACTCATCACCGAACATTGTCGGATAATTGACGACAATTCAAACTGGGAGACAGGGTACAAGCTAGGAGTTACTCGTCACCGCATCGGAGGTGGACATTCGGTAGGATCCTGTCTCGCCTGGGACATTTACACTATGAGGTGCTTACAGATGACGGCATTGTCTGGCGCCGCCATCTTGACCAGCTGTTGGCAGCACCCCAAGTCCAGGTCCAGCAACTGGAATCACGGCCGAGGGCTGTTATGTCTTTGGTTTGACGTTCTGTCATTACGTTTCCTGGACAACGAATGTATCAGGATTGTCATATATAATTAAAATAGACGAATAGGAAAATGCACGTTTGATCTTTTATTTAACAAAGCCTTTTGTTTACAAGGACTTATCGACGTTAACGCATGTCTTCGTTCGCAATGATACCACCAGAGCGCTACTCACACCACCGTAGAATGGTCCCTACGAAGTAATCAAGCGCTACGACAAGTACTACGAGGTCAAGCTACCGCTACGCACATCAGTGATATCTTTGGACAGACTCAAACCGGCTTTCATGTGCAATGTGTGGTGATCTTTGTCAATGGACTCGTCCATTGAAGACAAAGATCACCATCAGGACATTGTACCTACTCAGCCCTACTCTACCATCTGTGGTACGCTTCACTTAGAGGGGAGCAGTGGTGGGCGTTGCGACGACGAACCGTTTTCAAAGACCGTTTTGTGTTCCGCGACGATGAAACCGTTTTACGTTCTGGGTTCAAACAGTCTTCGTTGCACAAACCAGTCTTCGAACTACTTAGGTGTAAAACGATTTTTTATTTTACACCTATGAAAATACAGTCGAGAACGCAATGATTCAATCAACTATCTTTGTCACTCGAGAGTCATTCGTCCTGCGTTCCGCGTTCGTTTACAAAACAGTCCCAATAGTTGTAAGAAACTGCAACTATTTCACTCGACGAGAACGCATTTCAACGAACAACTCTCGACGACGGCGACGTTGCCTGAGTTTCTTCCTTTGAGCCGTCTTCAAACCAGTTGCAACGACGACCGTTTTCTGCAACCGTTTTCGTCGTTGGAAAAACGGTTGCGTTTCGTCCGTCGAAAATTCGACAACGACCCACCACTAGAGGGGAGTGATATGGGAATCATGTAAAACCTACATCGCGCATCATAGAGTTTAGCTACATCACTAGTTATTTTCATGTCATTGTAAAAAGGAATTTTATTTTGTAAAATATTTTCATTATAAATCTATCGCTTCTCTTGAGCAGTATTTCTTTCTTAGACCTTCTGATATTATATTATTCACCATGGCATCGTTGAACCTTAAACACATCCTGGACAGGATGCTGGCAGTAAGTGGCGTAAGTTCTATGAGATTGATTCAATAGAATAAAATGAAACAATACATTAATGCGATAACACCGGTGCAGTATGTTAATGATACTTACAAATTTTAAGGAATCTGGAAGACTCTTAGAAAATCAAAATAATTATCGATTCTCTGGACGCGGTGGTACTTTCGCTCCCGGACTAATATTTGGCCTTGAGAAATCCAAACATATCGGAATCCTTGCAGACGGGCAGCCGCGTGCACGTTTCTAAATAAACGGTTGCCATATTTCGACAAGTTCTCACGCACGTAAATTTTTCTTGGCTTTCCCAGTATGCCCAGTGTATAAGACGTCAGATTTTGGTGATCTCGATTCGATTTTCGCCATGCTGTTATGAACTGCTGGGCCGAAAACCTTGTCGATAAGCACACTAGGATGGCACGTGGTTTGGGTTTAACTCCAATAGGCAGCACCCAATTGGACAACTGCCCGATGCGAATCGCTTTCAATATAACAAAATTGTATAGTCCAAATATTCTGACCAGATTTACAACCATTTGTGGCAGGTCTTCGCCAATTATTTCAGGTACATTATTAATTATTATTTGCTTTGCCTCTGGACCGTGTCGCGACATTTGTTAGATTGATGATTATCTGTGTATGTCAAGTCCACAGGAGTGATTTCTGTTGTTTAAGATGCAGCGAGTAGCCTTCTATTTCTTATACACAACACTGTCCGTCACACTGTCTAAAACTTCACGCATGCACAAAAACGCGGCAGATTCACCATAGCGATACACTCAGAATGCTCTCTCCACCCAGCATCATCCCGCCAGGTACATACATGCATTTCCGATATAACCGATGTGCCTCCGCACCTGAAGCGGTCGATAACTCGCGCAGGCGCCTGGCCGTGTCTATGAATACACCATCATTGTCTGCCTATCCTTTTCCCAACTACGCGTATGTTGGGGTCGGCTTCCAGTCTAACCGGAAGCAGCTGAATACCAGTATTTTACATGAACCGACTGCCTATCTGACCTCCACAACCTAGTTAATACTGGGTAATACGATGCCACTTGGTAAGACTGGATGTCAAACTTTGAGACAGATGACTGTCAAAGATCTGCAAATGACTGTCGGGACCAACGACTTAGGGCACACTTACGTAGACGCGACGCGTTGCGTGTTTTTTCCGTTTATGGTTAGGCGGCGCATGCAACGGCCCGCGGCGCGGTATAAAACGACCAAACACAAACATATGGCCATGTACGATTATGTTTATGAAGACGCGGCGCGTGGTATGGCGCGAACCACAGCGTTGCCCGCGGCTGGCGATGTGGCGTTATGTCATCTCGTCTATCTGGGTAAAAACAAACATTGGAAATAAAACGGCTATTATAAACCAATTGTCGCCGAATTTAGTAGGTGCTTTTCCCAAATGACTTACTTTTTATTTTCTTGTTTATTTGAAAAAAGGAATATTGTTCTGAATTATATATTTTTTTGTATTCAATAGGTAATTATTGGGTTGTGGCAAACATATAATTTGCCTAGGAGTATTACAAAAGGTAGAAATAAATACATAAACCTCTTTTTTTTCAAATCGGTGCTGTCCCTCTACTTTTTTTTACAAACAAAACAGCTTATACGCTAATAAAAATAAGTAAGTTATGTGTATAACTTATTCTATTTAATTGAATATTAGTTTTGTTATTAATATATAGCATATTTTATTACATAATTAACGATTGTTATTACTGAGAGGCACAAACGTACTTGTCCTGCAAAATGTTCTCATATCGATAGACAAAAGTAATTTGAACCTAACTTTACATCGACGAGTATTTCAGTGCTCCCGGAAAATTATTTGATATTATTAGTTTCAATATCTGTTATTGAATTTATCCTAGATATTATTAATTATTTCAAATTTTATAAAAAGTGTGTTATGAAAAGCGACGTGAGAACGTCGCTTTTCTCATATCGCTGTAATCGGTGGTCTGTATTACCACTGATGTGATAATTTACACTGAAAAGATAAGAAAAAATCAATCGGTGTCTTAAATCTAATATTGGTGTTTTGATTTATGATCTTCGCGCAGTTTTGTCACATCGGTGGATTGCTTTATCATATCGGTAGATCATTATATCATCTCGGTGAGTCGTTTCGTTAAATATACAAAGAAACAATGGAACATACAACTAGCTTTATTTTCTTTAAGAGCCGAGGCCAAAACTAAAAGAGGAGGAGAAAAAAGAAGAAAAGCTAAAATCAAAAGCGATCCTTTGTTAAGAGAAGAAGGCTACAATGTTTTAAGTGTACACACGGCAAAACAATTATCTGGATCATCCACAGTAATAAATGTGTATTGTGCAATTTTAACCTTAGATATGAGATTTTTGTTTTATTTATACTTCATTTGAATAAAGACAATGATAATAAAAATTAACGTTATTTTTTTTTCTAAGTACCTATACTTAAAATAATAAATAAAAATATAAATAATACTTAATACAATTACTCTAAAACACGGCTTTGCATATCCATTTGGATTATATTTACTACTACTACACCGCAGGCATGTTAAAAGACTATTAAATACGCTACTGTACCACTTAAGTATTATAGTGAACCCCTTGAACAGCTCTTGCAGAACATTCAGGTTGTTAAGAAGTAGTTGGGAGGTATATTTAGAATAAACCTCGAAATAAATAATTTAACAATAAATTGCGTTATTATGCCCGTTCAACGTAATGCTCTACAGTGTCTTTGCAAACTTTGGGCGATGCAAACTAATTTCTCATCATCTCTAATTTTCCGGTTTGCAGATAGATCGAATATATCATTGAGAACAGCTCAGGCACAGATTGGTCATTGAGATGCCGAAGAATCTTACGTTGCCTCTGATTTTGGTGGTTGTGCACCACGAATCATAGGCCTGCTTGCATGTTTTCTTTTCAACACCACAGGAAACAAGAATACTGGCGGAAGTCTGAATAACCAAAGCTAAACAATCTTCGCCATACATCGCGGGTAGATATTGTAAAGCATTTATTTATTGGGATAAGCCCAAACCACTGTAACTCTTGGAAGTTAGAAACAAGAGTAGCGACCACCAAACAAGAGTAACTACCGCCAAACAAGAGTAGCGACAACCAGAAAAGCGCCGAGACAATGAAGGTCGACGAAGTCCCAATTAATGAATTCAACTGTCTTAGGTCCCGCAACGCAATTAATCAGAAAGTATAGCCGAGGAATGGGATAAACCGTACTTTCAATATCTAAAGCTTGTTGAGGGCTAGATCAATAACACCCCCTGTGCCCTCTCCACAATACCAAGAATAACTGGTTTCCATGGAAACGGTTCCATGGATACGGTGTCAATAGTAGCAATGTACAGTCAGCAACGAATAATAATGAAGTTTTTATTTTACAAATCTTGTATGGTTTTGTTTTTTTATGTTACAACTAAAACTGATTTTATCCTCTAATAAATATTGCGTTTGTTTTACATTTTTATAATATTTATCGTGGTAATAGGCTTATCCCCAATCAAATGGAAACTATCATAACGTAACTGTCGAAATCAGGTTGTACTTACTGTACATATGATGTTGCGCTATAATGCTGCTTAAACAATAAACATCCAAGCAATTGCAATAATTCACTATAAAGTTTATTTATTTTTACATTTTTGTTACTTGTTAGTTGTCAAGTGTCTGTCCTTTGCCTTTTACGTTGCTTTTCTCCGGTTATTTTCTCAATAAATCGCAATTACTCATACTAAGGGTTTTCATCATCCTCCTATCCATTTTTTGTTCACCCATTTTGGTCCATTCTCGCCGTAGAAACATACTATTTTCAACATTTTTATTTTGACGTGTGTTTTTTACTTCGCTTGGTAAACATTAACTTCGTCATTCTTATTCATTAATCATGGTGGAAACACTTAGTCAAAGAAAGACAAACGCGGACACTATGGCCATGGAAGTCAATCGGACACAGCCCGAACGTCGCCAACGTTCATGGGGCGTCGACCGGTCGGCTTTGGCCACAGCAACGGAGGCTGCTTTGGCACCGCCAATTTGATCGACCACACAGCCCGCGGGCACTGAACCTTGCGACCAGGTACAACTGCGGCCCCGGAACATAAAGGGCGAGGAAGGAACATGGATGGGTATTGATTTCCCATCCTATATAAAAAAAATTGTACAACTTAGCCTCTCAAATCGCCCAAGCAAGTTCAGATTTAGATGCAAATGCTAAAGCACTTTCACGCAGCGCACATAATGTTCACAGTATACAGTCGTGCAGTAAACGCACTCACTCCTCGAGGTCTTCGGCGACCTTCCCCGCTCGGAAACTGGCCATCAAAGCTGAGCTGACGCAATGCGGCGCCGAGTGGAGCGTGAACGCCAACAAGCAGAGCGTGAGTGTGAGCTTGCGCGACCACAAGTAAAGCGTGAGCGCGAGCTTGTGCGACAAAAAAGCGAAGCGTGGGCGCGAGCTTGCGCGACAACAAGCGGAGTGTGAGCGCGAGCTTGCTCGACAGTAGGCGAGGCTGAGGCGGAGGAGACGAAACTATAAGCCAGACTACCCGCTTTGGAAGCATCAGATAAGCCATCTAAATCCCATTGTTCACGTTTGTGTAACTGTCATTCCGCTAAACGCACTGCGGCGTGGGTTCTCGAGCAGAACATGACCACGGTAACTAACGCAAAAATGCCTGGTGAGGCACCTACTGTCACCTTGGGTAACCCCCAACAACATTCACAGCCGGCTGCTCCTTCTAACACGATATCGTACTACGTAGGTACCGAATGTCAACCATGCAGCCCCGTCGTCAGTTACACGCGCTTTTGGTAACAACTACTACAACGATGCAACACAAAAATTAAGTACGTCTGAACGCCGTATCTCAGACCCCGAAACTCAGCTTACCCAAGCTATAAACGCCTTTGCCGACTCAAGAGACACAACGCGCTCCTTCACGGCACAATGAATGCGAACTCCAAACCTAGCGTAGCATCCAGGAGTCAATGTAACAATACTCAAACTTTGTTTGCTGAATTTAAATTGTCCACGTTGACAAGTGGGCGGCACTTGTCAACGTGGACAATTTAAACAATGAATTTGATCCATCTGTCAAAATTGGAAATGCTTATGATACGTTAATTGATGTAGCAGGGACTTCGCGGTCACCTGATCGTGCTCGAGGGTCCTGACGGCGTGTTCCAAACGACGGCGTTATTCGAAGAGGGCAGTTCTGCGACGCTCATTGACGGCGAGGTTGCTGCGCAATTCGGTGCAAACCCACCTGTCGGGACCGGCTGCGTATCGAAAGCGTCAGTGGTATGACGAAAGAAGTTGACGTAAGTTATGTAAATTCGAACATTCGAGGTCGAAATTTGTTTGATCGTTAAAAACAAACACAATAAACACGCGCGGGCGATCAAACGTCTCGGGATGCGCGCGCAGCACCCTGAAAAAATTACCATCTCAGACTATGATCACTTGGTAGACTTACAAATTCATAGACGACGTCATCGCAAAATGCTACGCTGAGGAGTTTGAACCGATCGGTAATCACCAACGAAAACCACCAAATGGAGGTAACATTTGGTGGTGTTCGTTGGTGGCCTATTTTTGGCGTATTTCACCCCCAAAAGAAAAATCTCAGACTGGTCCACGATGCCGCTGCGGCAACGAAGGGTATAAGTTTAAGCAGTCTGCTCCTACAAGGTCCAGACTTGCTTTGTTCTTTACTGGATATCTTGTTCCGGTACAGAAAAGGCGCCGTGGATCTAAACGGTGACATAAAAGAAATGATCCCTCAAATAAAACTCGCTCCAAGAGACAGAGACGCCCAACGCTTCGTTTGGTGCAACAAAGAAGGCGAAATGAGAAGATGAAAGAGTATCGTATGTCTTCTATGATTTTTGGCGCAGTTTCGAGTCCGTTCATCGCGCTCTACTAAAAACAAAAATGCAAAAACACTCCAAGCCGATTACCCCACCGCCTATACCTGTAAGGCAAAAATGACGACCACTATATGGATGACTATTTAGGTAGCCACTCCAGTGTCGCTGACGTGGCGCAGCTGGCCGCCGACGTAGTCACAGTTCACACAGCCTGTAGTTTCGAGATGCGCGCGCGGACGTCAAACGAACCGTAGGCACTTTAGCTTATCCCAAAGGAACTTCGAAGCAACGCAACCAAAACGCAAAATTAATAAAAAAAAAATACTACTGCGTTAAGTAAACTACTTAAAATTCATCATTCATAATACTTCATCTCCCAACACCACCAATTGATTCCAAACCACATGATCCACTGAAATCACGACTTTCGTATTTAGACAATTTTTTTTTGTTGACCGTACATGAGTGGGCCCCGCCCTGTTACCATGGTAACTATAATTTTACAAGCTACGGGGTTGCAGCTGCGGGGTGGGGAGACGCAGGGGAATTTAATAATAAGTTGAATCATTGATCTCGCCAACCGGCCCTTGGGAATGAGTAAACACCACCCCACTAACGCCATATTTGCTGCAATGTGCCTGCTGTAGATGGGGTGATCAAACAGACGCATTGCGACAAATAAGACACGTTGCGTGGGTACGCAACGTATAAAAGCCTTTGCCTCTAGTAACACAAGTCCGGTTGTTAGTCCGGTTGACCGAACTATTGCAACTTTTCAGTAGCAGTAGTTCGGTTGAAATATAGCACCGAACTACCGATACTTTCTAGTACCAACAGTTCGGTTTGTAATATTGTGATGAAGTAATAATGTTGATAGTAAACCCGACTTGCAGTTTTGAGTTTAATTCTTGGTTCAAGCAGTTTTATCGAGTGTCTCAATTTGCATCCTCAGTAACAACTTGCATCATTTTAACGTTTGCATTACGATAACGGTTAAGAATATACAACTGTGCATCCACAACACTATTTTATAAAACCCTTATTGACTTGTGAAATATTGAAATGCCCAAAAACCTGGCAGCGCTAAAAAAAACCATTTAAGGTATCTAGTATGATCTCCTGGAAAAACCAACGCTTATCTGAAAGGTCATCTATTTCTGTGTAAAAAAAACCACTGCTGCATCTTCCAAACAATGGAGAAAGTGGTTGCTGCAGCGATTGAGAGTCGCCCTCCGCGCAGCTGGATTCGGCGTTTTGTCAGCAATTCGTTTTGCCGTCAGGTTTTTTGCATTGTTGCATCACCATTTCGTGTTCAATTCATAACGTGACGAATTATTTATATGTCTGGGATTCTTATCGAGACGTTTAGTGTCACGGACTCTCTAACTACATATATGCCCATACCCAGGCACATAATAGATAATACGAGTAGTACTAGCATACAGAAGTTGCACTCCTTTGATCTTGAAGAAAGCCAACATTTTAAATACCTAAACTGGGTGCGTTTGATCAAAATTGTGCCTTGACGCCACGCGTTAGCGTATGTTATTCGGCGTCTCGCTGCTTAATTGACAATCGGAAGGGCTGCCACAAGTACTAAAATAAAATACTACCAACATTTTTGTATTTTAATGACTTACTATTTACTTGTTAATTAAAACTTATATAATCTACTATTGTTTTACTTAAATATCTTATTATTAGAGACAAACCTTATTTTTTAAACTACCGTGCGGTCGTGCCTATAAAACAGAGCGCAGCCAGTACTCGCCCTCACTCATAGTCGAGCACATCGGTGCCCGCTTCCAGCGGGGACTGATGACCGGTGCCTTGTTCTTCGATATCGCGAAAGCTTTCGACAAGGTCTGGCACAACGGGCTGATATACAAGCTATATCAGCTCGGTGTACCGGATCGTCTCGTACTAATACTACGAGACTTCTTGTCGAACCGCACATTCCAATACCGTATTGATGGTGCACTCTCATCCCCTCATCCGATACGTGCAGGCGTCCCACAGGGATCGGTGATATCCCCACTAGCCTTCACGCTTTACACCAGCGATATCCCTAAGAGTAGATCAGCCCAGCTAGCCTTGTTCGCCGACGACACGGCCATCTACTACTCAGGTAGGAGTCCATCTAACATCTGCCGTATTCTCCAAAATTCCGCCAAAGCATTAGGCGATTGGTTCCGGAAATGGAGAATCGAGGTCAACCCCGATAAGAGTCAGGCGGTTCTGTTCTCTAGCCCCCGCGTAAGATTCCCCCCCTCCCCTAGTCCGATAACCATGTTCGGCAAGCCGATCCCCTGGGAGAAGCATGCCCGATACTTAGGAGTCATTCTCGATAGGCGGTTAAGATTCGGTGAGCACATCAAGACGGTACGTTCGCGTGCCGCCTTCGCTCTCGGTAGGCTCCACTGCTTGCTGAATGCGCGTAGCAAATTGTCACTTAAGTGCAAATTGCGCATTTACATCGCGTGCATTCGGCCCATCATGACGTACGCGTGCCCCGTGTTCGCGCACGCCAAACCCCATCTCCTTCATAGGATGCAGACCCTCCAAAACCGATTTCTACGTAAGGCCACGGGAGCCCCATGGTACGTTAGGAATGAGCAACTTCACGTTGACCTCAAGATCCCCACCATCCAGCAGTGTATGAAGCGACTCACTAAGGGTTTTTTCGATAGGGCCGAAAAACACCCTAACCCGTTAGTCGTTTCAGCAGCTAGTTATGTCCCCTCCGCGATATCTAGGATCCGACGCCCGAGGTCCGAGGACCCCATCACTCTCTTGCAGGAAAGTCGTAGGGAAACCAGCACTCTCAGAAAGCACACAAGACGACACACATACAAACCCCGAATCCGGTCTCGCCGCCGAGGCACGCCGCGACCTCCCAGTAATATCATTACTCCCCGACCCTTGCTCGACGAGCCAGCCCGCGACGCTGAGCATGTAACGATGATAAACTCCCCAATTAATAATCCGACCCAGCCTGTCCCTTGCTGCCCTCCCGATAATGACGCACTAAGTCGAGGCCCGAACCCCACAGGGGGTGCCCTTAGTGATCGTCATTTAAATGTAAATATTTTTAGTTTGTAAGCCCTGGCTGGGGGCCTTAAAGTAATTTTTGGCCACCCACAGGATAGTTCGGTTAAGTAGTTAAGCAACCTTATCGAGTTGCAACTACGAGTGGTCATTCCTAAAAAAAAAAAAAAAAAAAAAAAAAAAAAAAAAAAAAAAAAAAAAAATACTCGCCCTCAATCCGTCTCGAACAGTCGTCGTGATAACATCGTTGTGAATATTATGAAAAGTCGTTATTTTGTTATTTTATCAGGAAGTATTTGTTTATTTTAAGTTTATAAAATTGTATTTGTTTTAAATTGATTAAAGACGAGTGTTTCGTCATTTTGCTTATTTTTTTTAAATTAATTTGATATTAACCGCTATTATCAGAAGTGGGATAGGCTCCATTGCCTATCTTATCTTGCTGTGTTGTGCGAACAGCTTTTGAATCATGTCCGAACGAGCTACCACTCGCAATAGAGGTAGAAATAGGCGTGATCAAAATAGTGATGCAACCGAGCTCCAAGAAACTCTTGGAGCTATTCTGGCGCGCCTGACCGCGCTAGAAAACACCAACCTACCCGTGCCAACTAGCGCCGTGTCGGCGGCTGTGACTCCGGATGCACGTGCTGTTGTGGTGCCTGAGCAGATCATTGAGTCTTCGCCGCAGAGGCCACCACCAGCAGTGCCGGAGTCAAACACCAGCATTGTTGGAGAATCGCTCGCAAGCACCTCGACGTCACTGGACGCTACAGATCGCCTCATTGGAGCGTTGAGTGCGTTAACCCAGGTCAGATCCAACCATTATTATATCTCAAACTTTGATCCCAGCCTACACGATATCGATTCTTGGTGTGAGGAAGTTGAAAGGGGTCGTGATATTAATAGATGGAATGACAACGAGTGTTTATCCCGGATTGCTAACTGCCTGAAGGGAGACGCTCGTAGTTGGTTAAATGACTGGGTCACCAGCGACCGCACCTGGTCTAACTTTAAGATCGAATTTAAACCACTTTGCTCACGAAGAATCGATGTTGCAAATATATTGTTTGACGTTATGAGTACAAATTCCGACAAATATTCCACGTACGCAGAATATGCTAGGCGCTCCATCTTGAGACTAAATATTGTTAGAGGGTTAAGCGATGATTTAACGGTCGCGATTGTGATACGTGGTATAACTGACGCACAAGTACGTGCCGCTGCGACTAACGCTCACTTATCTACTAAAGATCTGGTTGAATTTTTATCTATTTATACCAAACCGAATCCTAACCCATCTGTAACTGCTGTGAAATCTTCCCAAAGTAAACAGTTTGACCGAAACTCTCGAAAACGTCCACATAGTAATAAGAGTCGTGAAATAAAGTGTTTTTCTTGCGGTAATGTGGGTCACGTGCAGCGCGAGTGCTCTAAACAATCAAAAACGGATAAACCTGAAGAATCAACGGAAACGTCTAACAAGAAACCGAATGTGTCGTGTTCATTCTGTAAAAAATCTGGCCATGACGCCTCTGTATGTTTTGCTAAACAAAGATCTGAAGCGCGTAATAAAAACAATGTTAATTTTTGTTTAGAGTTGAAAGGCGCGTCAACAGACAGTGACGTTACAACGGCCGGTGTACCTACAGACGTGTTAATAGACAGCGGATCGCGCGTTTCCCTCATTTCAGAATCGGTTTTGAAATATTTTAAGTGTACTCAACTACCCACATATCAAGTATTACGTGGCATAGGTGATCAAAATATAGAGTGTAATAGCCGCGTCACATTAGTTATAGAATTTAGCGAAATCTCTTTGGAGGTGGATCTTTTTGTTGTTTCCCCGAAGTGTCTAAACGTGCCAGTACTAATAGGAACGGATGTATTGAACCGCGAGGGAGTAACGTACATTCGTGCTAACAATGAGCAACGTATAACTCGAATCCCCAGTTCGGTTAGTCAAAATGTATTGCTCATCAACTCAAGTGATCAGTTTTCGGTTAACACGCCGCTTGAAGGTAACGATCGTGAAAAACTAATGTCAGTTGTAAATCAGTTTAAGGAATTCTTTATTATTGGGACTGCTTTAACAACAGTCACGACTGGTAATATGCGCATTGAGTTGACGAGTGAAACACCGATTTGTTATAGGCCGTACAGACTTTCATTTGACGAAAAATTAAAAGTGCGCGATATCATAAAAGATTTGCTAGACAAGAAAATAATCCGCGAGTCCAACTCTCCATACTCAAGTCCGATTATTCTTGTTAAGAAAAAGGACGGAAAAGATCGTATGTGCGTTGATTACCGCGCGTTGAACGCAGTTACCGTGAAAGATCGCTATCCGTTACCCTTGATAGAAGATCATATTGATCGCCTTGGTAAGAGCAAGTTCTTCAGCTGTTTAGACATGGCGACAGGCTTCTACCAAATTAAACTGGATAACGACTCTGTAGCGAAGACCGCTTTCGTGACCCCGGAGGGTCATTATGAATTTTTGAAAATGCCGTTTGGTCTTGCGAACGCGCCGGTCATATATCAACGAATAATCACAAATACGCTTAAATTACTAATCGAGTCTGGTAAAGTCCTCATTTTTATCGATGACGTGTTAATATTGGCGTCTTCCATCGATGAAGCAATCGAGAACGTACGCGAGGTATTAAAAACCCTTACTTCTGCGGGGTTCTCTATAAACCTTAAGAAAAGTACATTTGTGGCTACAGAGATTGAGTACCTAGGTCGAACTATCTCTGAGGGTCAGGTTAGACCGAGCGCACAAAAAATTAAGGTTTTAATTGACTCTCCTGTGCCCACAAATGTAAAACAGGTTCGACAGCTACTCGGTTTGGCAGGGTACTTTCGGCGCTATATACCTGGTTATGCATCTAAGACAGTTCCCATTGCTAGTTTAACACGGGCTAACGTTAAATTTCACTGGGGCGAAGAACAAGAAAACTCTCGTAAATACCTAATCCGTTGTCTTACAAGTGAACCTGTGCTCGCTATTTTTGATCCTTCATTACCAACCGAGTTACATACGGACGCGAGTTCCATCGGTTATGGCGCAGTTCTTATTCAGGTGCATGAGAATGGTAAACGGCGAGTAGTGGCGTACTTTAGTAAAACTACGCAAGGAGCCGAATCGCGATACCATTCTTATGAGCTTGAGACGCTTGCGATTATTAAAGCTTTACAACATTTTCGCCACTATTTGTTGGGTATTTCATTTAAAATTGTGACGGACTGTAACGCGCTTAAACTGACGGAGCGAAAGAAAGATCTTTTGCCACGGGTCGCGCGTTGGTGGATATACATGCAGGATTTCAACTTTACGATAGAATACAGAAAGGGCGTTATGATGCAGCACGCTGACTATCTAAGTCGAAATCCTGTTGATGTCCTCCAAATAACTAGACCAAAAAACTGGGCACAGATCGCTCAATCTGCGGATGAGGAAACTCGTACGCTGATTGACAAAGTCAACAATAACGAGTTAGACTCTTCGAGGTATGTTGTCCGTAACGATCTGTTGTATTATAAGTACACCCCCACGGGCCAGGAGCCAAAGCTACTATGCTTCATTCCCAAAGGGCACCGGTTAAGTCTCTTAAGGATTTTTCATGACCAGCATGACCATATATGTGCAGATAAGACCATTGACCTAATTCTGCGTCATTTTTGGTTTCCAGGGCTCTATGCATTTGTTAGGAAATACGTAGGTCACTGTTTGATTTGTCTTTCGTCCAAGAAAGTTCCTAGGGCTCCCCATTATCCGATTTCATCATGGCGTAAGCCAGATATTCCATTTAACACAGTCCACATGGACGTATTAGGTCCCCTCCCTATTTCTAATGATAAGAAGTATGTACTGCTAGTTGTAGATGCTTACTCTAAGTATTGTTTGTTTTATGCGATAAAAAGGCAAGATTCCAACGAATTAAAGCAAATGTTTTCAAATGCCGTTTCCCTGTTTGGTACTCCCAAACTTATTGTGTGTGATAGAGGACGAATGTTTGAGAGTGCGAGTTTTCGGGGCTGGGTTACTGAAATGGGTAGCGAAATTCATTTTGTTACACCCGAGATGCATAGTGAGAACGGTCAAGTCGAACGCTATTGTCGTACTCTGCTCAATACGTTACGCATAGAGGCGTCTAAGCCAGAGAGTAAATGGTCCGATTCCTTGTGGAAAATGCAGCTTGTTATCAACTGCACTAAACACAAAACCACTCAGATCTCACCTTTGCAATTACTCATTGGTGTTGAAGCAGTCACACCAGTCATAAGATCACTGGTTCGCGATGTCGCTATCGATGACGTGCGACCGAATCGCGAGGGGTTAAGAGAATTACAAAGACAGCGTGCTAGCGAACTGCTTGACCAGAATAGACGTAAACAAGATGAATTAACGTTAATAAAAACCGGAAGGTCAAGCGTACGTTCAATCTGAACGACAATGTGTTTGTAATAAAAACCTCTCAAATTACAGGCAAGCTAGACTCGGGGATGCGAGGGCCGTATCGTGTGGCGAAAATCCTTCCCCACGATCGATACGAACTACAGCTGTTAACTGGTTCGTATGGAAAAGTTACTCAGGCTGCCGCCGAGCATATGGTTGCGTGGCGAGGAGAGTGGACCCCTGAGTCATGTGCCACGTTTTTTGATAGTAAGTAGACTTCTGTACTTACTTTCTATCTGCTTTATCGTGTATGTATTTGATCACATGGACTCGCGTGAGTGGACTCACAAGAGTCGCGTGTACATACATAGTGGTTGTGTGGGCATTGAGCGATGGCTCTGCCGAGACGTGCTAACTGTGTGCCTCCGTCTCAGTTTATGTGGGCATTGAGCAATGGCTCTGCCGAGACGTGCTAACTGTGTGCCTCCGTCTCAGTTTATGTGGGCATTGAGCAATGGCTCTGCCGAGACGTGCTAACTGTGTGCCTCCGTCTGTTTATAAGGGCATTGAGTTATATGTAATTCTGCCGAAAGAGACGTGCTAACTGGGTGCCTCCGTCTCAGTTTATGTGGGCATTGAGCAATGGCTCTGCCGAGACGTGCTAACTGTGTGCCTCCGTCTGTTTATAAGGGCATTGAGTTATATGTAATTCTGCCGAAAGAGACGTGCTAACTGGGTGCCTCCGTCTCAGTTTTATTTATAAAGGCATTGAGATATGTCTCTGCCAAGACGAGCTAACTGGGTGCCTCCGTCTACTAGACATATCTTTAGAGGATATCACTAATACGTGCCATTCTCTCATTTATAGCTGAAGAGGATAGTCTCGCAGCACCATCTACCAGTGCAACTAGATGCGAAAATTATTCAAGTCGTGGAGATGCAGACACACACCGGGGTCCCTCAATTGCTAATGCAGCCATGGAAGACATGAGCCCTTCGCGTCACCCGAGTCTACTTGCCGAAGATCATGACTGCAACGAACAAGGACCATCATCTGAACAATGTGGCTGAGGACAACCACACGTCAGGAGAGGCCGTATTAGAGACAAACCTTATTTTTTAAACTACCGTGCGGTCGTGCCTATAAAACAGAGCGCAGCCAGTACTCGCCCTCAAAACTTCGTGACGAGCAATGGGACAAGATGCTCAGCGAACTCGAGCCGACCCACCAGGCATTCTGGGAACTTCAAAGGAAAATGCAATCTTCCTCTAAAGTTGCCTCCATGCCTCCCCTCACGCGCCCCGATAATACCGTCGCATTCGACGACGTCGACAAAGCTGAATGCCTAGCCGACAGTCTTGAAGAGCAATGCTCTCCCAGTACCCAGCCAGTAGACCCAGCCCACCTCGCCGAGGTGGATGCTGAAGTCGAACGCAGGACCTCTCTACCCCCCGTAGAAGACCCCGATAATCCCCTACCCTCAGTCACCCCTGAAGAGGTAGAAGATATAATCAAGGGCCTTAGACATAGGAAAGCCCCCGGCTCAGACGGAATCACCAATAGGGTATTCAAACTCTTCTCCCCAGCCCTTATAGTGCTAATGACCGCTATCTTCAATAGCGCCATGGCCAATAACGTGTTCCCGCAAGCATGGAAACAGGCCACAGTAATAGGCATTCCCAAACCGGGTAAGCCCAAATCCTCGCCGAGTAGTTACCGGCCTATTAGTTTGCTCAACGTGTTAGGAAAAATCTATGAGAGACTTATTTATAAGCGACTCAAAGATTTCGCCGAAGCTAAGAGCTTAATTCCGACAGAGCAGTTTGGTTTTAGACCTCAACACTCTTGCGTTCAACAAGTGCACCGCATAGTCGAGCACATCGGTGCCCGCTTCCAACGGGGACTGATGACCGGTGCCTTGTTCTTCGATATCGCGAAAGCTTTCGACAAGGTCTGGCACAACGGGCTGATATACAAGCTATATCAGCTCGGTGTACCGGATCGTCTCGTACTAATACTACGAGACTTCTTGTCGAACCGCACATTCCAATACCGTATTGATGGTGCACTCTCATCCCCTCATCCGATACGTGCAGGCGTCCCACAGGGATCGGTGATATCCCCACTAGCCTTCACGCTTTACACCAGCGATATCCCTAAGAGTAGATCAGCCCAGCTAGCCTTGTTCGCCGACGACACGGCCATCTACTACTCAGGTAGGAGTCCATCTAACATCTGCCGTATTCTCCAAAATTCCGCCAAAGCATTAGGCGATTGGTTCCGGAAATGGAGAATCGAGGTCAACCCCGATAAGAGTCAGGCGGTTCTGTTCTCTAGCCCCCGCGTAAGATTCCCCCCCTCCCCTAGTCCGATAACCATGTTCGGCAAGCCGATCCCCTGGGAGAAGCATGCCCGATACTTAGGAGTCATTCTCGATAGGCGGTTAAGATTCGGTGAGCACATCAAGACGGTACGTTCGCGTGCCGCCTTCGCTCTCGGTAGGCTCCACTGCTTGCTGAATGCGCGTAGCAAATTGTCACTTAAGTGCAAATTGCGCATTTACATCGCGTGCATTCGGCCCATCATGACGTACGCGTGCCCCGTGTTCGCGCACGCCAAACCCCATCTCCTTCATAGGATGCAGACCCTCCAAAACCGATTTCTACGTAAGGCCACGGGAGCCCCATGGTACGTTAGGAATGAGCAACTTCACGTTGACCTCAAGATCCCCACCATCCAGCAGTGTATGAAGCGACTCACTAAGGGTTTTTTCGATAGGGCCGAAAAACACCCTAACCCGTTAGTCGTTTCAGCAGCTAGTTATGTCCCCTCCGCGATATCTAGGATCCGACGCCCGAGGTCCGAGGACCCCATCACTCTCTTGCAGGAAAGTCGTAGGGAAACCAGCACTCTCAGAAAGCACACAAGACGACACACATACAAACCCCGAATCCGGTCTCGCCGCCGAGGCACGCCGCGACCTCCCAGTAATATCATTACTCCCCGACCCTTGCTCGACGAGCCAGCCCGCGACGCTGAGCATGTAACGATGATAAACTCCCCAATTAATAATCCGACCCAGCCTGTCCCTTGCTGCCCTCCCGATAATGACGCACTAAGTCGAGGCCCGAACCCCACAGGGGGTGCCCTTAGTGATCGTCATTTAAATGTAAATATTTTTAGTTTGTAAGCCCTGGCTGGGGGCCTTAAAGTAATTTTTGGCCACCCACAGGATAGTTCGGTTAAGTAGTTAAGCAACCTTATCGAGTTGCAACTACGAGTGGTCATTCCTAAAAAAAAAAAAAAAAAAAAAAAAAAAAAAAAAAAAAAAAAAAAAAAAAAAATACTCGCCCTCACTCCGTCTCGAACAGTCGTCGTGATAACATCGTTGTGAATATTATGAAAAGTCGTTATTTTGTTATTTTATCAGGAAGTATTTGTTTATTTTAAGTTTATAAAATTGTATTTGTTTTAAATTGATTAAAGACGAGTGTTTCGTCATTTTGCTTATTTTTTTTAAATTAATTTGATATTAACCGCTATTATTATATATTTCTTGCCTTCTTCTATTTTTTTTCTACATTTATTAAATGTATTCAACACGAGTCAGTTTTTCCGGCTTGTCATTTTCACTAATAAAGATTAATGATCAATAAATCAGTCTGTTAACAAATACGAAGTACGAGTAGGTACGCGACGCAAGCGATCAGTCGAAAGAGCGCGAAAAATTTACGCGGCACACGTACGCACGGCTGGAGCGCGACAGCCCTACCGAACTCGTATATTCAATATGCGCAAAGCGGTAGGTTATTTATAATGTTATGCCTACACACGGAGTGACAGAGCACTGACCCAGGGAACTCGCAATTAACTTATAGACATCTTCTCTTCTCTTTATATCACGGTTAATATAAATGTTGAATTTTTAATTTATGTTGGGCCAAAATTTTTGTTGATAAATATTATTACCTGAATAACAAGGCCTTTACATTTCTGAATTTGATATTGATCATCAATACTGAAAAGAAGAAGAAAATTTAAAAAAATTAAATATTGTTTCAAAAGATAAAAGCTTGAGAACGAATTTTGATTTTATTTCTGAGTATATGATTACTAGACAATATCAGTTAGTGTGTTTGTGTGTTTAGGTTCTGGTTTTAGATGTAGCCTATGTATTATATTCGATTTTAAGTTAAGTTGTAAGTTTTGTATTTGATTAAAAATTTATAATTTACTGGCTGTTGCCCTGTTTATTAATGTCACCTAGGGGTATAAAAATAGCCAACGACTTGTTTTCTGAACGAATATACACAACATTTTTATTAAAATCATCCAAGGCATTTCGGAGAGCTTCGCTAACGAACAATGTAACACGAGATTTTTATATTTAGACCTGAAACACAGGTTTAAATAAACCTAGATCAGGCAGGTCGCTATCTAACATTTGAATTCGAAATTTTCGTTACTTGCAACTGTTAAATATTATATTGTGGTTATAATTTTACTTACTAGCACTAATTATATGATTGTTTAAGAAATAACACGACTGCACCTAAATGTACACTTTTGTAATATCTACTTTTAAAATAAATTATTCTAATTAACAATTATTCTAATTAAAATTAATTAAAATATTAAAAATATATTAAGATTGCTTTGTCCGCGGCTCCGCTCGCGTTGAATTCTGTGTAATTTTAATTTAAAAGTTAGGGATTCACTACGCAAAACAATGAGTAAGTACAATTCAAGATCCAGCTAAAATTCAAAGACATATATTGCTCAAAAACACATGTATATACATATGTACTCGTATATACGATTATATAATATAAAATGGTAAACTGACTGACTGGGTGATATATCAACGCACAGCCCAAACCGCTGGGTCTTCAGATTCCAAATTTGGCAAGTAGGTTCCTTATGTGGTCTAGGGGTGCACTAAGAATGGAGTTCTACCAAATTCTCCCTCTAAGGGGGCGAAACGGAGCTCCAAAGTTTACATGGGAAAACAAGATTAGTTGTGTAACGGAAAGGGTATATCTGTCGCCGTAAAATTGTCAAATACGTTATATTGTAATATCTCCAGCGATATTGTAAACTCTCCAATATTGTCAAACGAACATACTGCTTACAATAAAACGCATTATTTTTCGTGAAATGGATGCGATGGTACTCAACTCACGCGGTGTGGAGGGAAGGAGGGGTCCCCCTTGCCCCGTGGTACCACTCTCATGAAAAGATACTGTACCATTTCTGAGAAATACTGACTAACATAACCTAACCTTAAAACACTTTATATTCCCCTAAAAAGCGTAGTCGACGGAGCCCCGAGTCGCGGGGCCGAGTACCCGGCACTCGGCCTTAAAGGAACCTAACTAACCTAAAATAAATATTTATATTGTAGAGAAGTTTATGTTAAAGTTAATAAACGTTTAATAGGGCCTGTTTGTAGGATATGTCAAGGTGGCATCCTCAGTCCATTGATTTATCTTCTTTATTCACATTGACTAAACATTGTACTTGGTCTTGAAGTGGCAAATTGCCAGTTTGCAGATGATTTGGTTATCTATGCTTGAGGTTCAGATATACGTTGTGTTAAAAGTATTTTAAACACAGCTTTAACTCGGCTCAAGAACTATTTTGATTATCTAAACTTGGATATTAGTTCAGAAAAATCTAAAGTTACATTATTTGGAGAGTGTGAAACAGCCCTACATATTTATTACAATAATACTCGTAGTGTTTCTGCAAGAATGAAGTGAAGCTTCTGGGTATAATTTTTACAAACAACCTCTCATGGATTAAGAATGTTGATTATCTCTTAGATAGAGCTAATAAAGCATTTAATTTTGTGAAGTCACTAGTAATTGCAGCAGATCCAAAAATGTTGCTTGTAGTAGAGGATCCCCTGAAGAACGACCTTCACCCATTTTGACAACCAGGTGAAAATTACATTTTAACAAATAAAATATATCTGTGAACGTGTACCAATAGGGTTGCCGCAAAAAAATATGGTCAGGTATGTTTAATTAAAATTATAAAAACACGTTTTTCCTTCAAATTTCACCGACTTGTTTACCAAATGAGTCATAGTCTAATCAAAAGTATACAACATTCGCTATATGCTGTTGATGGGTTGCCTAACTTTTCTGGTCCCTATTAGGTAGCCGCGTACAAACAGGTAAATATTTATAGTTAATTGCGCTCATCTGCTTACCACGATTAATATAATTATATTAAATGTAAATAATTGTATTGCGAGTAGAGTATAGTATTGGGTTGCTCGTGAAAATCTGGTCATAGATAACGGCTTTGGAGGCTTTGAAGTAAAAAAAAATGGAGAAAGTAAATATATGTGACAGAGAAGCGTTGCTCATAATGTTTCATGCGATAAAGGAAGACGTAGCATAGCCACTGCGCGCTACATGACTCCTCCCATTCTGGGCGGAGCGGGAGTGTCAGACTTTTACTGACTAAAACCATCCATGTTCCTTCCTCGCCCTTAACGTTCCGCGGGGCCGCGGTATCTCTTTCGAACAGTACCGCAGCCCCAACAGGCTTCTGCCCTTGCGGGACCCTTCCTTTGAGGCACGCGTGGAAAACAAACGCGTCGTCGACACGGCCTGTCGTCATAAGACGGACGGACGGACGGCGAGCCAGCCCATAGCTCACCGTCCACAGGCCCGCGTCTACGGTGGAGCTGCGCGCTACCTGCCTGTAAAATATGAGAGTCCGCACGCTTCCTATTCGTAGACGAGGAAAAAATAGTATACTATATAGAATAATTTTCTAATAGAATCTATATAGAAGAAAATAGTTCATTGTGATTAACACGTGTGACCAGTGACCTACTTATTTAGAAACTTTATATGCAGGGTGTCCGGTAATGAATGGATAACGTTGAAATGGCTCATGGTAGAACTTATGGCCATTTAAAAAAAAAAAAACGAAATAAAATCTATTTAAGTATCTACTATGTTCGACGACCCGATTGGCGTAGTGGTAGTGACGCTGCCTTACGTTCTTAGGGTCCTGAGTTCGAATCCCGGTAGGAGCAAATGTTTGTGTGATGAGCACGGGCATTTGTTTCTGAGTCATGCATGTTTATGTATAATAAATATGTATTTACAAACAAAAAAGTATATATGTAGTATATCAACTATCTAGTGTCCACGAAACAAGCTTTGCTTAGTGTGGCACTAGGTGGCGCTGTGTGTTAATGTCCAGCGATATTTATTTATTTAATTGGGTCTAATTTAGCAGAAGAACTTTAAACAGAGATGGCATGCACATCGTTTCAAGATAACAGGGTTGTATGACCGGTATCACCACAGTATATAGATGCAGTACCCATGTTGCGTTTGACAATTTCGACCGTTTTGTTGACACAACTTTGGGGAAAAGATACTATGCACGATACGGTTGGTATCATATACAGTTTCCTTGTTTTGAATTTCACGACATAGAAAATGCAACTTCTTAACTTCTATGCTGGATGAAGACCGAGACAAACAGGAACCACATCATAAACGAAGATGTTTTAGTGTGCTTTCAAGAGAAGTTCAGCCATATTTTCACACTGTTGTATTTAAATTTTTATGGTGTACAAAATAAAGAGTATTCTATTCTATTTTCAAAAACCTAAAACAACTATGCAACTTCCTCCTGCACTCAATTATTGACATAATTGATGTATGCAAAGGCACTACAGAAATTGCAGTAACTAAAGATTTATTGTGGATAATGTCTTTATCGCAATTAGATTTCGTTCCAATGTGGTGAGGCTATACGTAACTGCATGATGTCTACGGATCAGAGTGAAGTTCAAAAAAAGTGAAAAGGGTATAAAGAATTTTGCAAGCAGACTTTGACCGGAAATCATGGTAAAAAAATTACGATCGATCCGAGTTCGGGAAGTGGGGAGGGGGGGGGGGGCTTTTAAGGAGAAAAAATGGTTTATCCCGATTTCCGGCAAAACTACAAGTCCTATGGAAAAAAGTTAAATGGCAAAGTTGTAGGTAATAAAAAGATCTATAACTTTTGCATTGACAATGTTTTCACATAACCTCAAAATTTAGGTGAAAAGTTCAAAAAACCAAGTTTTTGGTTTTTTATTTTTATCTTTTTCAAATAATTTTTATTGTTTATGAAATTTGGTGAAAACTTACCTTATCATGTCCCAAATACACTGTAATTTATTTGATTTAAAATATTTATTATTTCGCCTTATTTTAACTTAATTTAAAAAATCACCCTAATTTTCAAAAATTTAAATTTTCGAAAAATCTCGTGACACTATGTACAATTTTGAGCTATTTATTATAATCAATTTACACTCTAATTAGTCAAAAAACGTAAAATTTCATGTTACATTGATACACGAAAAAATTGCAAATTGAAATATACTACTATAATTAACAAACAAATAAGTTCATACAGTTAATGTATAATAAGATATCTACAATATTTTGAAAAAGTTGTAGAATCTTTTTTAGATAATATTTATAGATGCCTATTTATTGTTTTTTTAAGATAATTTATATACCTGATTTTAGACCATTGTAAGGTATTTTATAGAGAAGTGGAGACAGACCTAGGAAGGTCTGGGCCTTACTACATACCTGCTATTTCGTAGCAGTTGTAAAAACCGTTACACAGTATTCGAGATACAGAGCAGTGTACAACATCGTTTTTTAAAATTACACGTGCAGGCTGAGTTACTTTAATTAAGAGAATTGTGACAAAGGAGACAATTTTTTTAGGCCCACCTGGTCGTTGCATTTATTATTCATATTACACCAAAAAAGTAACCATTTTAATATAGTATTAAACGAAAAAATACATAAAAATGAAACCGGAATCTTAAAATCACAATCTCCACTTCTCTACGTCAAACGTGTAACTTAAGGTACTTTTACACCTTAAGTTCCACGTTTGACATTGGGTACAGTTTAATGTTTTAAGTAGTATCCATTGAAATACACGTTACTTTTGTTAAATAATCTGTGTTGTCTAATAAAAGAGGATTTTTTGAGGTAAGTACATTCAGACAATTTATGTATCAATGTGGCAAGTTTCTTGTGAAATCTTATGACAGTGTAAAATGTGTAATTTTTTATTTAGAACTTGGAACTGAGATACTTTACATTTGATAATGGATAATTTGCATGCTGCATTTAAATGAACTGCCTTTGAGGCATTTGTTTTATTATATGGATGGTAAAACTTCTGGTCCATCTACGTACTAAAATAAAACTTTAGTAAATTGGTCCCGGTCATTTGGGTCCCGCGCGATGAGTTTACCAAATGATTGTTTTTATGTCATTTTCTTTGGCAGATTGGTCTCGCTCTTAAAATTAAAAAGAAAATGCCATCGAATTTCAAATTTGATTATCAGCGTGTAGAAAAATGTTACGAGGAATAAAAATAAATAAATAAAATTCCGTCGTCCCCACCGGTCCTATTGGAAAGTTGCTGGATACGTGTGAAACGCGAGTTGTAGTTGAATTTAACACAATACCAGGTCAATTACCAACGCTAAAACCTGATGACTTAAGCACACCAAAAATATTTGCATGAAATTAGCAGTAATAACTGGAAGTTGTTCAGATGTGTTGGTTGACCAAGGCAAACCGGATCTTGCTTCTTTACATTTCGACGCCAACACCATCAACTAATATAATTATTTTGGATCATCATCATCATCATCAGCCTATAATGTTCCCACTGTTGGGACACGGCCTCCTCTCAATGTGAGGGAATGGGCTATAATATAAATAACGCGGGCCCAGTGCGGATTGGTAGATGTCACAAGTCTTCGAATTTTTGGTTCTAGGACATGCCGGTTTCCTCACGATGTTTTCCTTTACCGTTTTGAGAGCAGCGGTGTTGAAATAAATTACACAAAATAATGCCGCCTGCCTGGGTTTGAACCCACGACTTACTGTTCGTAAGTCGGGGCCACTGGGCCGCTGCTCTCATATTATTTTGGGTCAATACATTGTAAAAGTATATGCCCCCGCGTGAATCCAAATAAAGACACATTCATTATGCAAAGACGGATCACGGCTTCTTTGGAAATTGATTGAAAGGTCGCGGGAAACCTACCACGCACTTTTGAAGTGCCTAAACTTAATTTTAATGCTAAATGTTACATTGATCTAATAAACTGGCAAGAAACCAACTTTGATCTAAATTCCGGTCGCGGAGCACGAAGAAATTCGTATAATGACCTCTTTACCTACTGACAGTGGTCACAAACATTTTTCTATGAAGTGCGGTTTACATGAAATATTAAAAGGAGAAATAAAATCTACCTACTAATTAAATAAGTTATTGTTTTAATGTAACGTATTTATTTAAACGTTATATTAAGTATAAGTTATAAAAATCGAGTTACAATTACTAATTCGGCAGAAATAAAAATAACTTATGTCTGGATTTTTTGTCATGACTCAAGGCCAACCAAAAAACCACATGCAAACCAGAACAAACCCTACAGTGTTAGGTAAAAGCCACATACAGTCACCGTTTATCTGTGTTTCACAGATACTTGTATACATGTATCGAACGATAATTTTACCCGCATTGATTTGTAATTTACCTTAAAAATATTTATAAAATCGACGTCTAATTTTAAGAAGTGTCTAGCTTTTGAGGTTTAAGATCATTTATTCTCATAAGAATTCAATATTCACTTAATAGTGAATTCTTATGAGAATAAATGATCTCAAAACTTAAAAGGTTTACAATTCCTGAGGACGGCGGCCATTGCATCTGTGCGAGCGATACACAATATATTTACGTGGGAGTGACAGAGACAGGTAATAACAGGTCATTGTACGAATTTCTTCGTGCTCCGCGACTTTACCTATTCTAAGAAATCAAACGAATGACGAACTTATTCAGATAAGGTGACGAAATGATGTTGTTTATTAGGCTGCCTTGCCATACACAAGCGGTTGATCGAACTGTAAAGATAGTGAGAGAAGTTAGTAAGTATAGTAGTATATTTGTTTCAGGATTTTTTTATTTTAAACGTTAATATATGTCTTTCACTAATTATTTGTTGTGTTTCAATAGTATATTAAGTAATTTCTTATAAAAAACCATGCCATTTAGTAAAACGTGTTTTTATCATAAACGTAAAAATTTAAAGCGCATGCGCGGGCTGAAGATTTGTGTTTAATTAACAGTTTGTTAGCTAAAACTACTTTTTATAGTACACTACAATATAATACTATTGTTAGAATTTGATTCATCAACTTAAATTTTTCTCCGTACTAGAGTGACCCACCCTAATTTACAACAAGCAGGATTGGCAAAGTTGCATGGTGATAACTGTGATTTTGCGTTCAAAATGAGACATTTAGCTGCACTGGAAGTTTTTATCTGTAGTAGAAATTCCATCAGCTTTTAAAGATATTGTTGACATAGTTTTACCACCAGAAGCGTACCAAGTAATCAAATGGTTTAAAAACTATTATATTGACAGTAATGTTTACAAAACCAAGAATAATCAAATTAATAAAACCGCATTAAAAGTATTGATAACGAAAGTGTCACCCACATTCCCCCCAGAAATATGGTCAATATCAGATTCCATTGAAGCAGGCACACCAACAACACAAAACGCTGTTGAAAGTTGGCACAATAGGTGGAACATATTGTTAAGTCGAGAAAAAATGGAATATATTTAAAACTATAGAAGAAATTAAAAGGGAACAAAAAAATACAAAATGCGAAATTCAGAGACTATCAGCGGGCATAATAAAGCCAAGGAAGAAGAAAATTAATATAATCAACGAAAGGTTGATAGCACATTTGAACAACAAAAACAATTTAGATGTGATCGCATTTTTAAAAGGGTTTTCCTGTACTTATAATAAATTTTAAGACAAACTAATATTTAATAAAAAAAGGAGTTGTTATTAGAATGATTAATTTTATGTTTACTAAGAGGATTCGAGGACGACACAATTCAACACTCCAACACAGCACAAGTTTGGCAATTCCTCAAGTCACTTGGAGTCGGCAAAGTTGCGAACGACAGCACGCCTAATTTTGACCTAAACACGATCAATTTACACTTTTCCAAATCACCCGTGACTCTGGATGACAGCGTTAAATCTTCCACTCTAATCAATCTCTATAATCTTCCTCTGCCAACATGTAATTCTTTCTCATTTCACCCAGTTACAGAAGGGGATATTAAGCGGGCCATTACATCTATTTCTACAAAAGCAGTGGGTGATGATGGTCTTCAACTACAAATGTTCCTTCCTATCCTTGATGACCTTTTCCCTGTTATTTCACACACTATTAATTATTCCCTGTTCACCGGCTCCTTTCCTTCTGCGTGGAAGAAGGCCTACGTTTTGCCTCTTCCCAAAGTTTCAAATCCCTCTTCAGTATCCCAGTTTCGCCCAATTTCAATACTTCCAATCATGTCCAAAGTCCTTGAGAGTGTTGTTAATAGTCAATTGTCGCATTACCTTTCTTCTAATAGTCTGCTTAGTCCTTTTCAGTCTGGATTTCGTCCTGGTCATAGCACTGTTTCTGCCCTACTTAAAATTACTGACGACATCCGACTGGCCATGGAAAACCGACTCCTTACGGTGTTGGTTCTTTTGGACTTTAGCAGTGCGTTTAATTCAATTGACTTTGACATACTCTTAGGTATCCTTTCCTCTCTAAACATGTCTCCTTCTGTGACTGCTTGGTTTGATTCATATCTTCGGGGTCGCTCGCAGTCGGTTCACCTGAATGAGGCTTGCTCTCAATGGTGCGATCTTTCTGCGGGTGTTCCTCAGGGTGGCGTCCTTTCTCCTCTTCTTTTCTCTGTGTTCATTAACGCTGTCACCAAGGTATTGACGTCACATTATCATCTCTATGCAGACGACCTGCAGCTTTATCGCCATTTTAAACTTGAAGATCTTCCTGGAGCTATCGATGCCATCAATAATGAACTTCAAAATATCAAAGAGTGGGCTAAAAGCTTTGGACTATTAGTTAACCCAACAAAATCACAAGCTCTCATTATTGGTGGCAGACACTTCGTCAATTTACTCAATCATCAGTCCCTCCCTCCTGTTATGTACGATGGTATCGCCATAGCCTACTCCAAGAAAGTAAAGGACCTAGGTGTATTCTTGGACTGCAACCTATCTTGGCATGGTCACATTGCTGAAGTAAGCAGGAGAATTTTTTGTTCGTATCGGTCTCTTAAGCGTCTTCAAAAATTCCTGCCATTTCAAACTAAAATTACTCTTGCCCAGTCTCTTCTTCTACCTCTTCTAGACTATGCTGATATCTGTTTTCTTGATGCGACTGAGGAACTTCTGAATAAACTCGAACGTCTGCAGAATCTGTGTATCCGCTTCATTTTCGGGCTTCGTAAGTACGACCATGTGTCGGAATTTCGGAAGCAGCTGAAGTGGCTACCTATTCGTCAGCGTCGAGATTGTCACATTCTTTCTTTTCTCTTTTCCATTCTTCATAATTCTAAGGCTCCTTCCTATCTTCGTGAACGCTTTCAGTATCTCGTACCTAGAGGTAAACCTTGTCGCTCATCATCATCTCTTCTCCTTCGTTTTCCTCCCCACTCCTCAAGTCGGTATGATGGATCATTCACTGTTCGTGCTGTGCGCCTTTGGAATTCACTTCCACACTCCTTGCGGGATAGCCCGTCGTTAGAGGTGTTCAAGAAGGGAATAAAGGACCATTTCCTGTCTACTTGATCAATATGTATGTATATAAGTATCGGATTTTATAGGTATGTATAATATATATCTATGCTGTATGTATTACATATATTTTATTGTATGAATGTAGTTTTTTTTTTAAGTTTATTTAGAATGTAATGTTAATGCACATACGTAAGTATATCCTCTTTTGCAAATCTCGCTTTCAAAAATTAGGTTTGCTGTAAGAAAACCCAACTCTGGGTTAAGCTCGCCTTTGTACATAAGCTATATTATTGCAAGTTATATGTATATTTGATGTTTTTTTTGTGTGCAATAAAGAATAAGAATAAGGATTGTTTAAATAAATTATTTTTGCTTGTTTCTTTTTCTATTCATAGTTGTTATGAGAGTGTTTACTAAGAGGTTTGTTGAAATAAATTATGATTGTTTGTATTTTTTTCTGTGCATTTTTTTTGTTATCTTAACATGATGATATTATCTGATTATCGAAGGTAAGTTGCGTCGCTGATGAGCCCTGTCGGCGAAGAGTCCTATCGGAAAGTGTCCTGCCGGCGGAGTGTACTGTCGAAATAAAGTCTTGTCGGTGTACTCCTGAAAACCTGACGAATTTTCTGCTAAACGCAAAGACTATTTATTGGTAATTAACAAAAAATCAACTTTATTTCTCAATGTAACTAACTCGGAGTCCGCAAGATTCGTAAACACAATTACTCGAAACAACATTTTGAATTTCGGGTTACCTCCATAATATCGACAGTATCTACATCGACAGTCACTGTATCGACAACATTCCATCGACGGATTAATGAATCGACAGTACACTAAATCGATGGTACGCTACATCGACAATACACCAAATCGATAATACGCTATATCGAAAGTACACTAAATCGACGGTACTCTACATCGACAATACACCAAATCGATAGTACGCTGTATCGACAGTATACAATATCGATAATACGTTGTATCGACAGTACACCATATCGATGGTACGCTGCAGCGACCCGAGCCAAATGAAAAACACAAGCTTTTATTAATGTTTTATTCAGAATGTGTTGTGTTGTGTTGTTATGTGTTGTGTTTGTTTTTGCATAAAATGGTTGAAACATCATAAATTCGTACTCAGTACTCTTAGTTATTGTTTCAATACATTTTAAAATAACCACAAGCCTCCAAATTATAATAAGTTCAGTTTTATAAAGTATTAATAAGCCACCAACTGTTAAAAAGCAAAAACAAAACCGGTCTCCTCAGCAAAGATAAGTATTATTATATATGTCACCGTAAAATTGTCAAAAACTTTATATTACAATATAACGTGTTTTCTCTAGCGATATTGTAATATCTCGATTTATTTACAAATGAACATACTGCTTACAACAAAACGCATTATTTTTCGTAAAATGGATGCGATGGTAGTCAACTCACGCGGTGTGGAGAGAAGGAGGGGTCCCCCTTGCCCAGTCGTACCACTCTCATGAAAAGATACTGTACCATTCCTGAGAAATAACGATTAATATAACCTAACCTTAAAACACTATAAATTCCCCTAAAAGCGCAGTCGACGGAGCCCCGCTTCGCGGGGCCCCTATTTCCGAGTGCAGGGTTTAAAGGAACCTAACTAACCTAACGGGGGGGTGCCCTAAGTCCCGATTGTGGGCAGAGATACTTCCGTATGTTCAGTTGACAATAAATCGAGATATTACAATATAATAGAGAAAACACGTTATATTGTAATAATAACGTGTTTGACAATTTTACGGTGACATATACACTTCTTCGGTTGTTACTCGTATATAGGTATTATAAAACTATTTGTAGTAAAACGTGTAGCAACCTCTATTGCTAACCATAGATAAATGTGTGTAGTCTATGATCCCTTGAAATAACTGTCTGTTGTAAAACCTGTGTATGGTCGTTTCAATTAATACGAGTAATAAGTAATTATAATTTTGTATGTTTTAGGCCCCGTTTTCACTATATTTCTATTTAAATTATAAATAACATGTATTTTTGTAAATTTCGGTAACATTGCTGGTTTAAACGTTTACATGGCACATCAATTTATTAAAAAAATCTACAAAAACAAAAAAAAGAACAAATTAATGATAGTAAATTAAAGATTAAATTGTGATTTATTGTTAATAAACATGAAATTGTTATACCTAAATTCAGACTAACAAAAACTAAGTAGTCGTTTATTATAAACATTATACGCTTTTATAACAAGTTGCCAAAGTCAGTTATAGAACTGACCGATGGAAAGACGTGTCCTTATGAAAAAAGCATATTATTATAAAAGTCAAGGACTACGTTGAAGACAAAGAAGTTTGGCTATAGTTCCTTCTCCGCATGCAGTTTTCCTGGTGGCTCATAAACGGCACAGATTTATTGATGTTTCTAACTTTTCTCAAGTTCTCTCATTTGTAGACGCTGTTTAACATTAATTTGTTAAATATTTATCTTTATTTTAATTTTTTTATATAGTGAGCAACGACCTATTGTCGGGCCTACGCTGTCCCCCCATATTAAAGTACTAATGCTGTAATAATAATAATATCGTTTATTTCAGGCAGTAAGCCCATATAGATTACATGAAGAAAAAAACAAAAAAAAAATACATCACATTACATTGTTTGAATCAAAAATCATAATCAACACACATAATAATATTGTAATACCAAATGATTTGAAAAGAGTACCCATGGAGTATGTTGCCGGTTTTTCTTCATGTAATCCCAATCCCAAACCAAGGTGAACCGTGCACCTTTTTCGACGTTTTATAAGTGCCCATCTAACCTATGTTAAATAAAAAGTTTTTTTTTTTTTTGTATGAAGCGTGACTGGATTTATTTCCGCCATTTTGTTTTTTTTTTAAGTAGCGGCCACGCATGATAACTATTTTAATGGATAGTTGGTATCAATACAAACAAGTTGGTCTGAGACAAAATGTTCGAAAGTGTCAAATTTCCGAAATACTCGTATATAGCGTTGTGATCACCACTTTGATAGCTTGAATCTCGGAAATGTGACGCTTTCGAAAATTTTGTCTCAGAAAAACTTGCTTGTATGGATGCCAATTATCGATTGATATACGTTTTATGCGTGTCTGATTAAATCAAATTGTGCTGAAGAAGCTATCAGTGATTGGATTTTCACTTTCGTACCTCATATCTCGTAAACGTGACTCTTTAGAACATTTTGTCGCATACAAAACTTGTTTGTATTAATACCTGCTATCGAATAATATGAGTATTATGTTTCCAAGCACTTGTAGGGTTAACAGTTCAAAATCATTTTGTCATCAGTCTTGGTGTTCGTTACGAAAATGGACTACATTAAATTGGCTAAAACGCATAACAATAACGAATGCTTGGTAATAAACGGTTACAAAATGGTGAAGAATAAAGTGAACGATAAGGGTGTGCACTACTGGTATTGCGTGAAAAAATATACCGATGCCAAGTGTCGTAGTACTTGTAGCAGTGTGATTTGTGATTCTAATCACGTATTAAAGAACGATATGTCGGCACATAATCATGCTCCACAACCTGGTAAGTAAAAAAAAATAAAATTGTTGAATGAATGCCATTACTCGCACCTGTTGATTTTTATATTAGTACAATGAAAATTTATATATTTTCAGGTATTATTCATGAAATACACCTAAGAGAAAATTTGAAAAAGGAGTCAAGTGCACATACGATTGAGACACCATGTCAAATAATAAACCGCTGTCTAGAGATGGTGCCAACTTCATGTGCGTGTGCATTACCCAATAAAAAAGCTCTAAAGCAGGTGATACAACGATCCCGAGCAAAAACTAAACCATCAAAACCTCTATGTATAAATGAGATTCAAGTACGAGATGACCTGAAAATGTTTGATGACGAACCATTTTTAGTATCAAACACACTTTTTAATAAAGATAGTTGCGTGTTAATTTTTTGTACTGAAAGAATCGCCGATATGGATAATGGACGGGACATTTCAGTGTTGCCCAAAATTGTTTTCCCAACTTTACTCAATACATGGAATCGTTGGTCTAAAACAGTCCCTCTTATATACGCGCTTCTGTCGAGTAAATCTCAAGAGTGCTATACTCATTTTTTCGAACAACTAAAATCCTACGCAGACTCTCTCGGTGATGATCTTTTTGCCCCGGAATTGGTGATGACCGATTTTGAATTTGCGGTCATAAACTCGATTAGATTGGTGTTTATTGAGGCCACCCACAAATGCTGTCTTTTTCATTTAGGACAGAACGTTTGGCGAAAAGTACAGCAACATGGCTTACATAAAAAATATTACGAAGATGCAAGATTTGCTCTTAAAATACGCCACTTGATCGCTTTGGCATACTTGCCGCCAGACGAAATTCTAAATGCGTTTGATTTGCTTAAAGATAAAATTCTTCACGAGGATAGCAGCACTAAAAAAATTATACAATGGTTTGAGACAACTTATGTCAAAGGTAAACAGACTACGCGTATCAGTACTGACAGTAAAATAACTGTATACACCACTCCTCCGCTGTTTTCACCTAAATTGTTCATTATAACAACGAACATAATTTGCCTAGAACTCAAAATTCCGTAGAAGCGTGGCATAGGCGCTGGAATTCATTGCTCAATAATAAAAAACGTGGTTTATATTCAACTATAAAAGAGCTTAAAAAGGAGCAGATGGCGGTGAATGTTCAAATTGAGCAGGCACAAGCTGGAGCACAAGGTCCTTCCCCTAGGAAGAAAAATCGAGACAGTCAGAATGCTATCTCTTGAAATCATCGGTGGATTTTATAACTTGCACCTGATCGTATCTTCAATGTCTTAAACTTTTGAAAAAATTGCGGAGTCAAAACTCATTAAACTTCTTTCATCAACTGCTGACGAAATACACTTAAGTTTTGACCATTTAGCACGGGTATGACGCAAAATGTGCAATTCGCGAAATGTGCACTTGACGAAAAATGTACACTTCGCATAATGCGCACTTCGCAAAATGTGCACTTCTCAAAATGAGCACGTCTCAAAATGATCATTAACCTTAAGCATGGAAACTTTTATGCCAGCGTTATGACAATAAGCGTCAATTAATAAACAATCATCTCAAGTCCTTTTTCAACATTAATTCCGTGCAAGATAAGTCTTTGAGGTATGTTATCGACCATGTCAGTAAAAATTTGCGCGCGCGTATGTGTAATTGAAACATTCCATTTAAAGTGAGCGCGCGCAAATTTTTTGCAGGTAAATTAAATAGTAGTCCATATTTCAAGTGGGAAGAGCATAGAAATAGTTTGAGAGACGTACCTTCGCTTACTGAGTTCTGCAGTTTTCTTAAACGTCGCGCTGATGTATTGGAGACCGTTCATCGCCATAAACATGACAATCAAGAAAATAAACAAAAACATTTCTCTAGTAATCATTATAGCTCCAAGTTTTTAGTGGCTACACCAAATGAAGGCAACACTTCTACTTCTAAAATACCGGAATGTTTGTTGTCTAAGAACAATCATACCCTTTATGAGTGTCGGCTTATTAAGTCGAGGTCAATAGAGGATAGAATAATCTTTGTTTCTTGTAATAAATTATATGAGATTTTTTTAGATCTGTCCACAATGCTAAACGTTGTCGCCTTTGGCTACTTGCAAACCGCGAAATACTTAATTCTCTTCTTCATAAATCAAAAGAAACTGGAAATTTCAATTCTGTTAATTCTGGTATAATGTCCTCAACGTATTCTTCAGCAGTACTTTTGTGTACTGCTTGAGTAAGGGTTACCAACCTAGCCACCAACGAGATCATGATAGTGCGAGCTCTGCTTGACAGCGGGTGTCAGTCGACAATTATGTTACAGGAAGTAAAACGTCATCTAAACCTGATCCTCAGCCATCAGACACTACCATAGTAGGCATTGATACACCAAATTTAATATTAACACAGAACGCTGTGCCTATTCTACCCATTCATTCTGAAACAATTTCTTTTTATGTGACAGTTGTATGTCCAGTTTTGCCGAAAATTACCGGCGTCTTGCCTAAGTCTTATTTTGATTTAAAAAAAACATGATTTCAGCTAGCAGATCCCACTTTAAATGAACCATCTCCAGTAAAAATTGAATAGTTCAGAGTATTTTGCGGTAAAATACATAGAAAGCGGTGCAGTGCGGTAAGCAAATTTAGACAAGCGGCCGATTCTTCGCGTCGAGTGGCTGTCACGAATCGAGACGAACAGATCCATCGTAGTGTACTAATGATGAAGTAAAGAAGTGTTAAAATATATTAAAAGCGGACGTGGTAAGGTACTATTATGCGATGGCTATAGATTCCATAAGCATGTTATTTATAAAAATGGCATTAGTCTCTGGCGTTGCGAAAATTATAAAACCTCATACTTGAAATGTACTGGATCAGTAACATTAAATTCGGTGAGTGATTTCTTTGTTTAAGTCTATTGAACATCCTCTTCCAGGTAAAACACATTTACCAACAGTATTTTACAACATTTCCTTCTAGCTTTTTACCTACATAATTTGTTTTAGGACAAAACTATTATACAACGGAAACCCCATTGCAACGCTTGTGTTCCTGATGTGGCTCATAATTTTAAAGAAGGCACATTAAATGATTACTGCGAAGAAGCAATAAATGGCAAGGAACCTGCTCCTCGCTTATACAAGAAGGCAGTCTCTCGTATCGAAGCCAAGGTACTTTCTTTCAACGAAACAAAATAGCATAAAAAGTCGAGTGAAGAGATAGAATAATAGAAGCGAGGAGGTAGAAGTACCTAACAATATGAGATTTTTTTACTAGCGGACAAAAGACGCACACGCTACTAACAAACTATTTTATGGATGGCAAGTATCAAGCTTGTTTAACCTTATAGCTAGATATTATGTAATTTAAGCTGACACAGGCAGCGACTCCAATAGTACCAACATAGTGCCATTGGTTTTTGCCTTTATGACACATCAAACAACAGAGGCGTATACTATCTTGATTCATTTCCAATTTTCCTCCAACAAAAAGTATTTTTAATAAATAAAAAGAGTTTAGTATTTCTTTCATATTCCCTATTGAAATCTCTAAAGGATAATATCAATGTTTGGAGTTTTAGACTCTCTATAATTTGCCTAAAGGAAAGAAAGCTCTTCTCTGCAAATGAGTTATACTTATAAAAGCTCGCCTTGACGTTATAGGCTATAAGCAGAGAAAGGTAGACGATCATGATCAGACGTTTAGCCCGCCTTGCAACTATCAGAGCTCTGTTGAGTGTCTGAGTACAGAAAAACCTGCATCTAGTGCAGTTTAATGTTTGTACTGCGTTCCTTAATGGAACCATGAAGGAGGAAATTTATGTACAACAACCAGAAGGGTAAAGGTTTAAGCTGAATCGAAGCCTGTTTGGATTGAAGCAAGCGTCTACGTGCTGGAACCCCTATTTTCAAGAATTATTATTATACATGGACTTCACGCAGTGTGAAGCTGACTGTTGTCTATACACGAAGCGTGTTAATGACAAGAAGCTGATCCATTACATTGTAAAATGAAGATGAAGGATTGGTAGCTGCCCGGATGAAGCTTTGTTTAATTCTAAATGACCTTAAGGAAAGACCACGGATTACTACTGATGATTCTGGATGGTTCTGTTTTTATCAATCAAGACAAGGCATACAAACAGTATTTTAGACATCTTTTACGCCACCATAAATACTCGTGTACCACCGCTAAGAAAGCCGTTCCAGCCAAACCTTGTCGTGTCTGCACCAAAAATCAAAAGCGGAATGAGTCATCATTTGTGTGTGCTACTCGTACTAATCCTGAAAAGCCCGCCTTTTGTGTAGTCAGTTGTTAAAACTTACTACACTGGTGTCCGTTTTGTATATTATTATTGTTTATTTTTATTTGCAGCACTTAATTTGTTTCTTTTTATTGTTGCTCCAGTAAGAAGTATTATGGTTTTCGTTTAAAATAATTTCTAAGAAGTGTATTGATCTAATTATTGGTCTAAAATTATTAACCGAAAAGTTTACGTTTTTAAAATTAGTGCAGTTACTACTTTTTATGTCGTGTTTTATTTTAATATTACAAAGAGTATAAGAAAACGTTCATTCAAGGAGGCCGAATAACACAGATAACCAAATAATCTATACGGAATAATACGGCTACGTAATAATACGCAGTAGGCATCTGCCATTATTACCCCAGCACTCACCTCCTACCAATTTTGTGGTTGTTGTACACTACGTAATTAAACAACATTTTAATTTTTCACCGTTAAAATGTATTTAGTCAATACAAGACAAAACAGTAACAGAACAAGTGACAGATCAGATGAAAACTAAAATGTAATATCGTGGAGGTTTTGTATATATGTATAAGACTTCTAATAAGAAGGTGGTTACGAGTTCTTGTTTGCTCTATAATAAATATAATACAGCAATTATAATATTGTAACGTCAGCTTTTTCAGGTCCCTGACGACGTTATCACCCTCCTTCAGGAAAGCAGTAGAGACGTTCAAGTCCTGTAGTTTTAAAACTGCCCCAATTATGTTTCCAGATAGCCCTAATGACGACACCGCATTAATCATACGAAAAAATATCATATGAAAGCAAAATGTGCAAAACTAACTAGCTCTAACGTTCCGGCACGATGTGTGAACAGCCTTTATTAACAAATCAACTAAAATGGCAGGTAGAAAAAGTACTACGCCATTAGATGTTAGAAAACAAGTAGTTGCTAAATATCCAGACATATTTATTAATTCTGTTCCCCCCAATAGTCATAATGTTTATCATTATATACACCAGCAATGAAGTGAATTATATCAACACGACATAAAGAAAGCTGCCATGCAGATGGCAATTAAACCGCCGTATCCCAGAAGTTCTATAAAATATTTTTTCACCTAATCCCATTAGTTCCATTAAGTACAGTCGAATGGTAATTAAATATAGTAGAATATGAGTCAACCTATTTACTTACGTGCAATGTGTGAACTAGCCTATATATCGTCCCCGTAGTTGGAAAATTAAATAAGTCCGATTTTGGCGATGTTGACTTTTCCCTATTTTCAAAACACCTAAAACATGCCGCATATTTGAGCCTTACAGGCGTTTTCGTATCTTATTCCGTTCCAAAAATATAGACATTTTTGTCGGACAGATGGAATAATAAATATCTTCAGACAAACACTATTTTTTTAAAGGAAAAATAAATAACTCAGTAAATAAATCAATAACTGTGGTCAATGATAAGTTCAATGTCAAATAAATTAAATAACATGAGTTGTTGAATTTTTCCTCAACTTCAAAATTCTTTCACAAAACTAACTAAGTTCTAGGAAAACTAAATAAGTCTATTTATTTAATTCTGCTATTCAGAATTCTGATATAACGCACTTAATTTATAAATACTTGAAGTTATTTATTTCTTCTACAACTAGATAATGATTAATTATAAGATACTAGGCAAATAAAATTAAATAAATTAAGTTGTTTATAATTGCCATAAAACAAAATGCACCTGAGGAAAGTTATCATTACATTTTTAAGAGAATTTGGCGCGAAATATTCTGATCGGGAATGACGACGGAGAGCGCGGGGGTGAGCGGGTGCAGTTTGATGCATCGCTCGCGTGTCGTGCGTTTTAGTCTAATACGTGACCTTGAATTGCGTTGACATCAGAGTGACCAATAATGGATTCGCGAGGTAGATTTATGGTGCAAATGTGTCAAAAGGAAGAAGATTCATCTGAGGTATGTACCTACGATAATTTAGAACAATTTTTTTGCAAATTAAATTAAGAAATTAGAAATAATACGATTAAGTACGTCTTTATTAACCGTAAGAACGTTTGAACAACATTAATTAATAATTATGTCATAACTTTGTACTGATATTTATTTTATTAATTTTTTCCTCCCTTATGCGAGTTTGAATATCAATCATTTTGAGTTGTGGTTAAGTGACCTAACCAACCTAGATACCTAATGTATCTAACCGTATCAAAGTTGGCGAATTCCGAGGCTTATTAAGCTTGATGACCAAACGTGTGCCTTGACTTGACTTGACAAATTTGACTGCATAAACTCTTGTCACATGATTATTATTTTACTTGTTTCTTCATTAAATACCTACTATATTATTAAATACCTACTATACTATCTTATTGTTTTAGGACAAAAATAAGACAATCAAACAACAGGACCAAAGTACCATTATTATCAGCCCACAAAAACATAATGTTATAACATGCCAGAAATTACCATCCGAAATGACCAAAAATGTTTGCAACGACATAAATTTTGCTGTTGATATTACGATAGAAAAAATGCCCGATGGGCTGTTGGTTACTGATGTTCCTAAGCTTCCTGAGCATGACGGATTTAAGATAATTACATGCGAATCGGCTCCAGCATCAATAATGGCTAGCGAAATGATTACTAATAACATTAACCCACCCCAATCAGCACCTATGCCTGTAAATGTCAGTCCCATGTCTTTGTGTAGCAGTAAAATTAATTTAAATGAAGATGACAACATAATATTATACAACTATAAAGATCTCAGTTCGCCTATAAGAGGGTCAAGTCCAATTTCGGGTATCGAACCAATGCCACCTTCGACAGATGAAGAACCTTTTTCTGATTCTGGATCTTCATGGATTCCGGACACAGAAGAAGAAAATAAAATAAAAAGGAAAAGTAGTTCTTTAATAAACATCAATATTTCAGTGGCTAAGAAGAAAAAAAGAGTTAAGAGATTTGAACGAGTAAACCCCATTTTGTCGAGTGACTCTGAAGATGAAACAGGTAATATTATAACAACTCGCGCTATTATTGAAACCCCTAGTGACCAAGTCTCACCAGTTAACCGTGATAGAAGGATCATGGAACACAATATCACAATTGCTGAGACAACAGATTCAGAAAAAGGAACAGGAAATAAGGAAAAAGAAATCTACAGATGGAAAAATACTAATCAAACAAACTGGAAAAGAAATAAAGAGTTGGAGAAGAAACGAAAATGTTTGCCATATAAGAGTAAAACTGGAAAGTTTCTTGCAGCTAAACTACCTAAAAGTCCTAAATGCAGCCAAAATTGTCGCCAGAAATGCACAGAAAAGTTTACACAAAACGAGCGTGAGAAACTTTGCAAATCCTATTGGTCTATACAAGATTTTAAGCTGCAAAAAGAGTTTTTGCTTAAGCGCATCATCATTAAGCCAGTGCAGACTACAAGAAAATCTGTACCGATCGAAAAACAAAGAAGTTCTAGCAGAGAATACGGTTTCTATAAAAATAAGACTGTATTTGAACGAGTATGCAAGAACTATTTTATGTCCACTCTTTGCATTTCTACTGGTCCAATCGAAACTGCAGTAAAACATGTGGATGATCATGGTGTATTTACAAAAATGGATAATCGTGGCAGACAAGCGCCTGCAAACAAAACTCCTGGAGAACAGATACAAGAGGTAAAAAATCACATTGAAAGTTTTCCTGTAATTGATTCCCATTACTGTAGAAAAAAAACAACCAGGAAATACTTAGAACCTACCTTGTCAATATCAAAAATGTATGATTTGTATGTGCAGAAAATGAAAGAAAGCAATAAAGTGCCAGTAAAATTAAACATTTATAAGAAAGTGTTTGGTACAGAATACAATTTAGCGTTCTATCACCCCAAGAAGGATCAATGTAGCATTTGTAACAATTACAAAAAAGATAAAACTAATATAAATATTCGAAATGAGTATACTCAACATATAGAGCGAAAAGAGGCATCTTATAGATCTAAAGAGCTGGATAAAAAGAAGTCGGGAGAAGATGAATCATATTTGTGTGTCACCATGGACTTGCAAAGTCTACTGCAGATTCCATCGACTGCAGATAGTCTAATGTATTATTCCAGAAAATTAAATTTATATAATTTATCTATTTATGAGTTTAAACCTCCACAGAACGATGCTCACTGTATGATCTGGACGGAAATAAACGGCAAAAGAGGCAGTGTTGAAATAGCATCTGCTATTCATTTATGGATTAAGAATCTCCCCGAGGTTTTAACACACATCACCATTTATTCCGACACGTGCTCGGGACAAAACCGAAATCAGTACATAGCAGCATTTTTATTGTACTTAGTACATACGCATAAGACAATCAAAGTATTAGAACAGAAGTATCTAGAAAGTGGTCATAGTTTTATGGAAGTAGATTCAATGCATAGTGCCATAGAAAAAGAAAAAAGGTACACAGACACGTATTCTATAATAGATTGGAAGGGAATTATGCTACGGGCAAGATCAAAAAGACAAAATAAAAATGTAACTCCATATAATGTAACTGAATTATCATATCAAGACATGATTGATGTAAAAGCACTTGCTTCGAAAATAATTAAAAACAAAACTATAGCGGAGAATGGGGAGAAAGTGTGCTGGTTGAAAATAAAATGTCTTAGATTTGAAAAAGAATTACCTGGTTTTATTAAATACAGATACGATTACGATGGGCCATATAACTTACTAAATACTCTTTGTAAACCAGGGAGACCGACTAGGAGAACTCCAAACTCTGAAATGCCAACTATAAATACTGAAGATCTTCCCCGGGCATATAAACAATGTCTTCCTATAACAAAACAAAAAAAGAAAGACCTTTTACAGCTCTGTAAGAAAAATATAATTCCTAAAGAGCTTCACGGCTGGTACGAAAGTTTACCATGTTCAAACGAAGACCAGGGTCCATCACGCTCCACTGATTCATCTGAAGTCGATGAGTAAGCTTATTTTGGCCCCTTGCTCTACATATTGCTGAAAACTAAACTAAACTTTTAAACCCTAACAGCATGAGTAAAATGATTTTAAAATAGGGTTTTTACGTTGTTAAATTAACGTAATGTTTATTTTTAGAGTCATGTGTTTTAATACATTTGGTATTTAATTTTAAATAATACTTTTTTGTGATGTGTTTGCTCTTGACTCTAGTCTTGGTCAGAGATGACAGAGACAAAGTCTACGATGGAACGAGCTTACCCAGAAGGAGCCTATTCACTCTTACTTTGAAGGGATTTACGCTGTGTTTGAATGAATGGGTACCTATGTTTATGTCTTTTTTACAAGATTACATTTAAGTATTGATTAGGTACAGCCATTTCAATTGTTTTGAATTTAAATTATGTTTTATTTTGTTATGAAAGTATTTTTAGTCCTAAGTAAATTGATATTAGAATAAGTTGTTGATTGGTGTACTCAATGTACCTGATTAGTGACATATTATTTTTTGAGTTTTGAGTTTTATTTAAGTTGTGTTTTACTTACCTTATTACGAAATATTTGTAGTTGAATTGAGTCGTTTGAAAGTTTTATAATGGTTGCTGTACCTTTGTTTTGGTGTTCATTTTTTAGTTGAGTACTGACTGACCTATGGCTAAGGGGCAAACAATTTTATTTTTTTGAGTTTTAACACAGAATAGGATTATAGTACTGTTTTAATTATGTTTTGATTTGATACATACTTATGTTTTTTAGTTCTAATTGATACCTATTTTAAGTTTGTCATAGTTTTTTTACTTACTACTAAGTACGTCTTTTATAATTAGGTCTGATTTTAGAGCCATAATGTTATTTTTGGGTTCAAATTATTTTCTGTTTTGATTTGAAAGAATACTTTAAGTTAATTTGTTTCCACTTGTTATAATTGGTGTAATTTTGTTTATTTTTTAAGTTTGTGGTAAGATAAGTATCTGATTACAATACTCGTACACTTTTTCTAAATTTTATTGTACTTTTCTATTTCTTCCTGAATATAACTTTATTAATACCTATCATAAAACAACTTTTATTTTATATGAGACCAATAATAGTTAAAAAAATATCGAAGTAATAATAACGTACAAAGTCACTAAATTTTACATTTCAAAATATTTCGAGTTTGATAAATTCAATAACTGCACTTATTTCACCAAATTTTACTCTACCAAATGTATTTAGTTTGTAGGAAAACTAAATAAATAGCCGAAATAAGTAGATAAGTGTAGTACGTTATAAATAACAGTTGTGGCAAAATTAAACAACTTGATTTTTTATGTGTTATTTAGTTATAGTTAAAGATGGAGTTCAGTTTGTTAAAGCATAATGTAAAAGGTAATCAGGTCCACAAAATATCAAATTACCGACAGTAAAATTGTCTCACATTTTTTAACAAATGTACAAAAACTGAAAAAAAAAACACTAAATCGCGTTTATCTCAGAACTACAAAATCAGAGTTATTTAATTTTCCAACTACGGGGACGATATGTATATTATGATTAAATGCATTTGGAAGATTTCAAATTTAGAAGGTAAAACAGACATTTAATTTTATTGTTAATAATTTATTTGACGTTCATGCTTTTTGAACCTTATTTTCCGTCGTTGCTTTTGCTCGCTGGTGTTAAATTATGGAAAACAGCGAGATATTTTTTTACAAAGCGCGGAAGAGGTAGAGTGTGTCTTTACCGCTGAAGGGAATACTATAAGCACACCACCTAAAAAACTGGGAATAGTATATGAGGATGTAGTTTATATAAAACACAACACTGCACTGGCACAGTAACGCTGAATAAAGTAAGTTAAATAAATCAATTCGTTTTTCCTTACTTAGGGCCAATTTCACTATGCTCTGTTAAATATTTAACGGACTGTTAGGTTATTTAACGAGCTGTAAAGTTATCGAGTGTCCCACCTCGTGTTAACGGGTGTTAAATTCTCATAACAAGGCATCAAATCTAATTACTGCTTCAGAGGTCCGTTAGACAGCTAACAGACGTTTAAAATCAAGATGGACGCTGCTGCATACAATGCTGCTTTGTCTTTCCTCGTGGTGCGTTTTATGTTATCCCTGCACGTTTTTTATTCTTCTTTGTTTCGCACATAGAAAGAGCTCTCGCAATTGAACTCTTCCGTGAGTTTCTTCCACCCTTAATTTTTACTAGCGGTGGTTACTAAATCCGTTTTCTTGTTCTCTACAACATCCTTATATTTTGATACCAAATTTACTAAAATTTCTTTCTCATTGGCCGAAAAATTCGGTCCGCGTGTTTTTTTCGTCATTTTTCACAAATTAAGGAATTTTATAATCGGAATTATCAGTGTACAAACTCAACAAACACCACACCTAACAACACAAAGCTAACCTCAAATCACCGTGACACTTTTGACGTTTGACCCGTTTAAAATCAGAAGTAGGCACATTATATTATGAAATCCCACGGACCAAACGTCATTTGAAATTGAAAAAAACTTACGTACACTAAAAAACGAATACATATTTAACAAGAAAGTTTTTAAAAAGTTGGAACTTTGAACTTCAATATCTCAGTAACTAGAAAGTTCTGAGCAAATAAATGTCTATTCTATTCTATTCTATTCGGGGTATGGCCTAGACGAATAAAATGACGGCACTGACGGGGAAAACAAGTGCCTTTCGGCTACGTTAAGGGTCTTTTACACTTTTTAGAAACAAGGAAATTGTCGAAAACACTTGATAAATTTTTCCAAAACGCTAAGCAAGGAACAAAGATGTGCGATAGCAACCTCACACGAATGACATGAGACGGAACGCTTCCTTCGCTCGAGCTCACGCTCTCGCCCGCCCGCTTGTACGCCTGTCCATCCTTAGTTTTCGGTGTGAACTTACATAGATTGGCTCGCCAAAGCTTCGCTTAGCTTACATGGTTTCCTTCGCTTCGTTTCACCTGAAAGCTCACACACTCGCTCACTGCGTGGCCTGCGCTTTAAACTCATATCATCATCATCATCATCATCATCATCATCAGCCTATAATGTTCCCACTGCTGGGACACGGCCTCCTCTCAATGAGAGGGAAACTCATATAGGTTCTCGAAACCACTATAATTTCAGCCGAAAGACGTCCACTGCTGGACATAGGCTTCCCCCAAGTGTCGCCACATTGACCGGTCCCCTGCGACTCGCATCCAACGGATTCCCGCAACCTTCACAATCGGATACAAATATTTATTTCGTGCGAGGATAGAACCCGCGACACGTTACGCAGCAGTCAATCGCTCCGTCAATGCGCCAAGCGTGCCGTCAAAACATAATTAACATCTTTCACACAGTAAGTATAGATATACATAACAATATTTAATTGTAAATTGGTTTAAGTATTGAACAAATAAATGTTTCTTAAACTGTTTTCGTAAGAAATTATATGTTTTGACGGCAAAATTTCAGTATAAATATGAAATTATTCTCGCAGGGTAATAAAGGGTTAAAATAAGAAGAATAATAATCAATTATAATATATTTATTGAAAAGTATAAATTCATGACATGTTTTGTTTCAATAAATTGCCAGTGGATGATAAGTCAATTTGATACAATTTTTTCCTAAAATCCTAACCCTGTTGCCTTATGATGAGATGGCCGGTTAAGCTAACCCTGGACCGCAATATGGTACGATTATTAAATCAGCACACTTACAGTTTTATTCATAAAAAGGTAAAATAGGTTTATAAGCTTGTTATAATGAGAATCCCAAAAAGCATTATTCATAAACGTTCAATAACGCTAAAAAACTTTATAGTATTTAAGCGGCTTCGTAACTTAAAACGAGGTTGACCCTACTATAAGCCTTTAATAAACAGAAATATGGCCGACAAATGTGCAACAGCTGATTTCGATGTAATAAAAAAGGCTCCTCCAAGGCTGTATTCCGAATTGCGCTGTTATTGTTTTGAGCGTCCCTGAATCCGTTCCGAATTACCGTGAGTGCGATATCGATGCCCCTTGAATCGTCATAGATGACGTAATGACATACGCCATCTAGGGATTACACCGACCATGCCCTAAATGTTTCCGTGAGCGCTGTCAAAAATGACAGTTGTGTTCACAGATTGTGTTGTTTTGTTATGAACAACCAATAAGATAAATAGAATTTCAACCAATCGCGTCACAGCATTATTGTGGTAATAATTCCGCGGAGGGCGCTAGTGTTCTCGGTGTAATTCTGAATGGTGCCCAAATGTCACAAGTGACGATGTAAAGCTTTTTTTAATGCGTTTTTGGCCGTGGATACTAGTTGTTTTGGCATTTTATCTATAAAGACAACATAGCTATGACGGGTTCATTGAATGTTTATGAATAGAATTAGTAGGTTTATTAGCTCTAATGAGCATTTTATCTAATAAGAGTTTAAAACCTATTTTAGGGGATTTTTATGAATAAGACTGTTAATATTTTGATAAACGATGTGACCAACACAAATTGTGCCAAATAATGGTATATGTTGAATGTTGAATGGGAGGGAAACAAATATTATGTTTGTAGTTCGGACAATGTCGTATATAGTCAAGATTGTTTTTTTTTCAAATAAAATAATTCCGAACACACATTTAAATTTAACACACTTTACACACATCAATTTAAAAAAGCAAAAGAGATATGTTTCTTATACTAAACAGACCTTGTCTGTCAAACACAACGAAAGATAAAACACTTAATATTAAGTGCGAATTATTTAATATTATGCTTACCTTATACTAAATCCAAGTTAAATCTAAATTATACATTTAATATAAACGAGGCCCGGACGGAAGATTAACTTATAAATTCAGAAAATGTATTTATTTATATACAAAGTAAGGAATCACTAAAGTGTACCTATAATAAATAGTTTTGTGTATTTGTGAACTCGGGAAGCTTTTTTAGAATTTACAAATATTTTAACGACCTGTCAAAAAAAGTTACAGATACTCATTAGTTACTTTGACACAGAGCACAGGTGTAGAGAGGGCGTTTTGAAACCTCCACAGTTCGCACTTCAAATAACAGACAGCAGCATCGCCCCCCCATGGGGATGGGGGGCCATGGAAGTAGTTTTTCCGCCGGTTGCCATTCGTATTGGTGTTCGAGCGGCGTCATTGTAAGTTCACTACTGCGTCAGAACTATATCATCTTCATACATTCTTCAGGCTTCATACATTTATTATTTAGTTTGATTAGAAACACATTTCGCTGACACGCAACACACTGTAATAATTAGTTTTTTCACAAGCCCACAACGCTGCTAACTGACAACTATCCTTCCACACGTTTTCTTTATCCATCTTCTAACAATAGCCTACGATAACAAATGTACTAAAATTAAATACTTCATCTTATTTCAGTCTCAACAAGGTGTTGCCTAAGCTCTTTTAGAATCTTATCTTCTAAATGTTTGAACTGCATCCACATGCCTTGATATAAAACTATTAAACATAATGTTAGTTATACTAATAAGCACATGAACAAAAAGAAAACACTTATAAAGAACAGATAGATCCATACCAAAAACTTCGCTTAAGTCTCGCATCATGTGAACACCATTGCACTTATCGCAGAACATGTGTGCGGGTCAATGACTTTCAGGTATAATCCATTTTCCCTTCATACTTTAAATTTGGCTTTGGACAGGCAAATATCTAGGTATTACTACTAGGTATGTACTACTACTTGGTACTGACCGAATATTCCCAGTCGTTGATTGACACCTAGTATAATGGCTCCTCGCACACTATCACTAGATAACACATAAGCACGAACCATAATCCTAATATTCTTCTTCACTGGAATGATGATAAGATGTAATTTTTGGTTATTCAAGAAAACGTTTACAGGACACACAAATATGCATTCGAACTAGTTCTACGATTTCAGGTGGTACAAAATCGTAGAACTAGTGGGAACAAAACGTTTCATTAGTTTTACTGTTTCATTATACAATTTTATGGTATTAGTTCAATAGAAGTTTTTGTACCCATAGCACTACGATATAAAGTGTTACAAAAACGAAGAACTAGTGGGATCAAAATTTCATAATTGTTGATGATTGACAAAGGGATCTCTATTGCCATTTTGCTAAAAGTTCGTAATTAGCTAAATTCATCATTCATCATAGTGTTTCGATCAATGGTCATGCAATTGTATCGAGTGACATTGTTGTGATATTGACATTATTATAATACCTGTTAACAGAAATGATTTTCGAAAATATACTGTTAAATTTAAATAGTTACTCATGCCAGATATCATTTATATATATTTTTACATATTATTTATTTGTGATAAAAGCAATCTGAAGTAGTAAGAAGTTCGTAAATAGCAAAAAACATTAAATTAATACATTAAATTATTACGTGGATAAATGTGCAACTATCCAAGTCATTGCATCAGTTTAGCTGTCAAAGTCAAATGTGACATTACGACTTATGTTTATCTGTTTTCATTTCTAGCGGCCGGTGTTTTGATTTATTTTCTTATAACAAGTGTTTTAAATTATCTTTAATAAAGAAGCCTTTATTTATTGCAATAATAAATGGTGCTAATTGAGCAAATTTCGGCTCTTATTCTCAAAGGAACTCAAAATGTTGGCAGATTACCGCGGTAAGTCAGTCATTCATTTGTCATTATGTACGAGACTACTATTTTAAGCCATTTCTTCCAATTGAGTGTCAGTGGTTTAACACTGGAAAATCATCAAGTCATCAAGTCAAATGACGCCTTTATATTAGTGGATCACCAAACTTGTCAAAATGAACTATTATGAGATCAATAATAGACAATCGTGACACTATTGCAATAGCAGAATTAGGGCCCTGTTCTATCACACAGTTTACGGCAGCACTAAAGAGATTTTTTTGTAGTTTAAATATGTTCCAGATTAGAAGAACTTTAGAGTGTGACTTTGGTTCGAAGTAGTTCTAAACCTCCGGTATGCCTGAAGGAATCCAGTAACACGGTATGCCTGGTGGGTTTGTCAGACCCGAATTTTTAACTTGTAATTACTCAAATATTTAAAAAAACCAGTTATTTTTATGTACTTCATATTATTAGAAGATAAAAAACATAAGTCAACAACTTTTATTAAATATTGTTTGAATTATAGATAAGTAGTTTTTAGGTTATAGGCTCTTTTTTAAACGCTCCCCTGGAACAGGCGAAACTGCGTTTAAAAACGAGTTTTGTGATTAATTATTAAGAGGAAACCAACCAGCCAAGAAAATTTAAAATAGGCATTTGTAAAATGTATTGCTGTCGCGCAGTGCCACTAACAATTTAAACTACACAAAAGTATTGTATCATAGTACCCTGACATTTCTCCAAAACTGATTAAACTACTTTTTTCATAATAATTAAAGTATTCTGGATGTTTGACCAAAGCAAATCTGTTTTATTTTGTTTTTGAAGGTTCATATAGTATATTATAATATATACAGGGTGTGTTTCACCTCATCACAAAGCCGTTAACCAAGCATTCTGTATATCAAACTAAGTAAGTTTCCGCAAAAAATATTGCTGGGAAACAAATTTTTTTTGAGGTTATAAATCATGTTTTGTGGTATAACTCAATGTAACGCACCCAAAACATTGTGCGGATGGATGGATTGAATAGTGCGGAGGTTGTAGAGATATTTAAAGTAAAAATCATGCCACAAAAAGAAGTATTTAAAAAAAAAAACTTGCAACTTTCATCCCTTATATCTCCGTAACTAGAAGGTTCCCAGGTATGGTGTAGAGCAAAAAAATGATCAGAATGACGAGGAGAACAAGTGCTTTTCGGCTTCGTGAAGAGGTGTTTTACACCCTTTATAAATAATTTATAATCCGGTCAATCTAGATAAAAAAATGAGAGTGAAGACCGTACATAAAATCCCAACAAGCTGAAAATCAGTAGAATTGTTCAACCCAAATTTTAAATAATATTTAAAAGTTCCCCATCATTCCCGTCAATGGAAAAAAAAATATTCAAGGTCGAAGGTAAAAAAAAAAATGTTTTTCGCGGTTTTCAGCAAAACGGTAAGTTTTATCATAAAAATACCCCAGACAAAAAATGTAGATCGTAAAATTATCTACAAAAAATGTGTCATACTTTTTTCTAACAAGCCCTCTGCGATTTTTTGATTAAAAAAGTTGTAATCGAAGTTTTCCTAGAATGTTCCACCTGTACATCATAAAGTGTCAATTGTGATTAATCTACGCCATTCTGGATATTTAACTGATACAATTCTGATAGCTCATGAACGAATGTATCCTCCGAAAACCAATTTATCAAAACAGTACATCTGCCTTTGGAAAATAGGCGCCATAAAGGTGATCTTTTGAAAATTTATTGAAAGTTTTCTTGTTTTTCGAAGCCACTGTTAGCATGACCCTATGTTTACTTTTTTATAAATTATTTATTAAAAGATATTTATGAACCTTCAAAAACCTAAAAAATTGGTTTGATTTTTGCTGTGTTCAAACATTTGATTAGATTATGAAATGGACAAAATAGGACTAGGTACTACCAAAACCTTTCCTTAATCTTTAATGGAAGTAGTTGCTAAATTGGTCAAGTAATAAGGGGACTACGAAACGTTATTTTTGTGTACTTTTAATTGATATTTTCTGCTGTTCTTTTGGGCACTACGCGACAGCAATAAATACATTTTATAAATATTTATTTTTCAATTATTTTGCCCTTTTTGTTTCGTGCTTGCATTTTATGTTACAGACACGCATGACTATCGCGTGTCAATTTTATAGGTACTTAGTGTTCGTAAACCCCATACATATCCACTGTACTGCACTGTCCGCTGTATTTCCTTACTGGAACGGGTTTGATGGTTTTGCGTCGGCGTCGGCCACCGGCGATTCTGTACGAAGTACAGTTGCTTGGTCAAACCTACCGCTCGTTGACGCCATTTCGTAGCCTTTGTTCTTCTCTGACTTCGTGTTATCATCAATTTCAGGGTACCATGGTCTACTTTCATTGATGAGACAAGCAGGCGGCGGACAGCGGGTATAATCTATATTTAATCTTTGCTTAACATCAGTTGAAGCCCCCACTGAGCTGTAATTGGTAACAGCCGTCGTGTCAGCTTTATTTTGCGATGTTGATGTCTTCCTCTCTTCGTCTGATAATAAAAACAGAAAAAAATCAGGACATCACAGTCTGTTTACATAAATAGACATTTATTTGATATGCAGGAGTTCTGAGGACAGTCCTACGAGTACCCGGCCTGACGTATTATGGGCGGTCGTTATATGAAAATAACGTTTAGGTAGAGACGATCAGCCTTAAAAAGCTAAAATCTAGAGTTTTCAACAGCCATATTATTTACTCATTATTGTGTGCCCATCAAATAGTGAACATTGCTTGTTAACTTGTCTTAACATACTTTATGTATTATCAGCTAACAATAAATTTTCATATCAATAGAAAATTACGTAAGTCTTGTCTTGTCTTGAGAGAGTAACCAGACTCATCAACGCGTTGTCGGCTGACGCCAATTGGAAAGAGCTCTAAGTATTGCGCTAACTCTGATCGATCATATACTATCATAAATATCAATAAAAATTGTCATATATTCTATATGTGCTACCTCAACTGCAATCGTTTACTCGGTCTAGATAGTTCTTAATAAATAAAAATCCTAACTTAAACGCAAACCCCAGCACAACACAGTTATTACTTAAATCGAGCCGTACTTACGTTTGTCGCTCATATTTGTCAACTCCGAAATTAATTTGTCAATCTGAAAGTAAACAATTTTCATGAATTCCGCAGTTGTACTCGTACCATAAACTAATCTAGAGATGTATTTCGGGGTTAGCGCGGAACGCTGGGCGCGGGTGGCGTGCTACTTCGCTATTAGATATAATAATAAACACATCAACACGGTCTAGGGATATTCCATACTCAATTAAATAACTCGAAAAGTACAGGCCGCATTGGAATCTTTTATACACCGATTTGTTTGTAATTTATCTCAGAATAACTCCAAATTAAATTTTTTGAAAATTATTTTGTTTCGGTGGCATAAAAATGTCTTGATGTATAGGAGAGGGAATTTTTATTTGTGCGAAATTTAGAAAACAATACGGATTACGTTTAGTTACAGTTTTTTACATTTTTAAACGAAAGATAAAGTTAAAATTGAGTTATTGTAGCCATGCAACGCCGACATTTGACGAGGGCGGAGATGTTACGAGCTGTGGGAATGCTGGAAGCTGGATCTCTTCAGCGTAATGTTGCTGAGGCCATAGGGACCCATCAAAATGTAATTTCAAGATTGTGGACACGCTATCGTGCCACAGGTGAAGTAGCGGAGAGGCACCGGGGGCCAAGTCGCATCACTACCCCCAGACAAGACCGATTTTTGCAAATTACTGCGCGAGCTCAACCAAATGCAACGGCGACTCAATTGGTCCAAAGGCTGCGAGTGGAACACCAAGTGCTTGTGAGTGACCAAACTGTAAGAAGGCGACTGCATGAAAGCAATCTACGCTCTCGTAGACCACTCCGGGTCCCACCTTTACGGAGAGGCAATCGTGGACGACGATTAGAATGGGTTCGGAGCCACGTGGACTGGGGCCGTGACCAATGGTCCAATGTGCTGTTCACGGATGGATCCAGGTTCGGCTTCCATCCAGATTCACGAAGGACGCGTGTTTGGCGAGTTCCTGGACGATGGAGCCGTCTCCAGAACCCTCAGGAAGTTCACCCATACCAAGGAGAAACAATTATGGTTTGGGCAGGAATTCGTCTTGGAGGACGGACGGATCTCGTTTGGGTGCGGGGCAATATGACGGCAGAACGATACGTCCAACAGGTGCTGGGGCCCGTAATCTTGCCCCACAGAACACAAATGGGGCAAGATTTCCTGCTCATGCACGACAATGCCCGGGCACACACGGCGAGAACGGTAGCAGCTTAGTTACATACACATAATGTTAGGGCCTTAGACTGGCCTGCTCAATCGCCAGATCTAAATCCCATTGAGCATGCGTAGGATATGCTGCAAAGAAGAGCTCTGAAGGAAGTTCCTGAAAATCTGGCTACAGAAGTTCAACTTTTTGCGCACCTCAGAAGGACATGGGACAACATTCCGCAGCAAGACATTGACAACCTTGTTCTGAGCATGCCGAATCGTTGCCGATGTGTTATGAACATCATGGGCGGTTTCTCAGACTACTAACTTCAAGTTTATAAACACAAATTAAATGATTTTTCTATTTTCTTAAGTTTTTACTCACAAATTAAAAGTTAATTCATATTCGGTTTCCGTCTATGCTTAATTTTTTTCCATAAAATCCTGAAATTTTATTCTAAGTACCTTAACCATTATTAAAAATGGTAGAATATTAAATAACATATCTTTTAAATATATACATGTCATATAAATAATTAACACATTGATAGTAATTCGCTTTTTTTTAAATATCCCTAGACCGTGTTGATGTGTGTATTATATCCCACCTCGCAGCTGCATTTTTTACACTCATTTCGTCGTAATACGGTGCTATTCTTAAAAAAAGTATTGAAGAGAGTAAATATATACTTGGCCGGGCAGGGCTCTGCAAAACATTCAAGTGATCTAGCTAATTGTTAGATATTGTTTAAAGTAAACAAAACAGGCCCCTTATTCACAACCATTCGACTAGATTCCGAATCGAATCGGACGTCTAAGATATCGAAGATGACCCTAAACCCTATTCACAAATCCGAAACCTAATAATTTTGTCAGTTCAATTCGATAAGAAGACTCTAATCTTTCCGACAGCTGTTCGCTATCGGGAGTCATATCGAACAAAATTAATCTATGAATCATCAGAATTTAACTATGCAAAATGTGACGATGATTCTACGTGCCTTGATCTACATCATGTTATATAAAGCTCCTGTTTCTTGGAGAGCAACTACCTTAGAACAAATTTTACTGCAAGAGCCCTTTTTTGTAATCTTCAACGCTTTAAAAAAAACTTATCTATAGTAGCTAGTGTTCTTAAGTTATCTTCTATGTTATCTGAATGATTATTGAGAAACACAAAAAACCAAAGTATTACGTTTTCTTGTACTAGACTAATTTTATTTGTGGGGCGTTATGCAGTATTTTTATTTAATAACCCTACAAGCCATGATAACCGAAATACAGATTTGGTTGTGTGAAATTCCTATGTTGGTGGTGAGGTGGTAGCAACTACTAGGAGATCACAAATGTAGGTATGGAATAAACCTTAGGCCCAAATGCCTGTCACGCTAAAAATCACCAAAAATTCGCAATGTGGCTTTTAAAAAAAAACTCCATTCTAAGAACGCTTAGGCTGAGACGAATCTAATTATACCTGAATCGTCGAAACACATTCAGCCACTAGGAAAATGCGAGAAAATAAAAAAAAACATGACACGCGTGAAAGTAAATCGTTTTTAACCTTTGGCAGGTCGGCTGGCATGAGTTCAAGGTGGTTTGTATTTTAATAATTCTGGGTAGGTGCGGTCGTCTAATAATAAATACTATGATTTAAATGCTATCTTGGATTCATGCTAGCCTGGTACCATTCGTAATCGCCCATAAGTATCTCAACTGTGCTACTAACACTACTCGATCCCAAACAATGTTTTTTCCCTCTAAAGGACACAGAGCAACGGGGACAACGGGAACAATTATTATCAATACATTATTTAAAACCGCAGGACCAGTGAGGACAGCTGGAATACGCCCTATATAAGGCCAGAATTACTGTCACGCTGACATTCGGTCTCGTACAAGTATACATTGTTTTCTACACAGCATCATGCTGGTACGCTGACGTCAGCGTTGACCGACATCCGTTTTTTTCCTCGCTGACGTCACGATTGACCGTCAGCGCGCCAGGAATTCAGGCCTAAGTACTAAATGAATTAGTTTTATAATTACATATAAATAAAAAATATTTAATAATTACATATATTATGTGTTTATTCAGTTTTACGTAGCAAATAGTTTTTTACTATTAACCCATAATAGTACGCAGTTAGGTTAGTGATTAATTTAGAGGTACTTTTTTCATTTGGATTTTGCGAGTTGCGTTGCGTTATCCAAACATGGTATTTTGTTCAGCATAGTTTAACATTTCATCATAGAACTAAGCCTTTCCGAATAATCCTCGGCAGGTTTATCAGTAAAGGGCAAATTCAGCGTTCTAAGAGGATGTGTGAGGGGGGGTTCCGTGCATTTAGACTTAGAGCAACCTGTGGTCAACATAATCGGCCTACCGAACGCACGATTCGCGATACCATCATAAAGTTTTAAAGCCCACGTGCCACACAGCAATCACGTGCCTCATCATGGCTTTATTGCGAGAACAATTGGTGAACAGTTAATTTTGTTATTCGGACCGGTGAATTGGCCGCCAAGATCCTGTTATATTACACACCTAAACTTTTCCTTCGGGGCTATGTTAAGTCCAAAGCATATATGGATTAACCCTGTACGATTAAGCAGCAGGTAGCTAATACTACTCACGTTAATGACCAACTAGGTACATGAAGTGCTCAAAAGCGTTATCGAAAATTGGAACTGCTGACTCAACCATGTTAACTACAGTTACGGACAAAACTTCGGTGAAATCATTGAAATTTAAATGTAAATTGTAGTAATAAAATGTTTTGGATGCTTATTATCATATACATCACATCAGGATAACCCGGTGAATCTTTGGTTGTAATTTCTTTAAGTTTTAAAAAAGTACCTCCTAATGAATCACCCGTTTGAAGTACTCACATTGCGTTGTTTTTCTTCGGATAGATCTATGTGTTCCATAATGCAATGGGCTGACCTTTCAATTTGGCCGATGATAGAGATAATAGGTTAGCAGTAGTTGGTTACCTATAACACAAAAATAATAAATATTAGAACAAAGGAATCCACCTCACACTGAGTCGAAGTCGGCGCACATTTCGAATTGGGTCCTGAAGTCATAAGGAACCAGGGTTAGAGTATTAACATGCTATTCCTTAGGACCCATGGCCAAAGTCGAGAATCTTTCACGTATTTCACGTTCACTCACACACTTCAACTACAGCTTAACCAAGTCAAGAACCAAATAAACACCTACTTGAATAAAAAATCGAACGAATCGAATTCACGGAACTCACTGATGTTTACTGCCGCGTCTGCCGCAAAGGAGGTCGTCCGCCTGGATCGTTAGATCACAGACGCATGCGCTAACAATCTGTGAGTGAAGCGACACCCTCGTTGAATGTCGATGAACTTTAATTTAAAATTTAAAAAACAAACAGTTTGTGTTCACAAGTATGAGTAAATGTATTACCAACACCATTCTCCACGGAATACGAGTGCATATAAAAAAATAGCTTTTGGCGAACCGTTTTTGTCTAAGGAGAAGCCAAAGTGAAAGGGATTTTTGTGTAGATGTGGACCAGTGGTGGCTGCCCCGACTTACGAACAGTACGTCGTGGATTACTTTGTGTAATTTATTTCATCACCGCTGGTCTAAAAACGGTGATGGAAAACATCGTGAGGAAACCCGCATGTCCTAGAACCAAAAAGTTCGAAGACATGATGTGACATCTACCAATCCGCACTGGGCTCGCGTGGTGGATTAGCATAGAGAAGAGGCCTGCCACGGCCTGTGTCCCAGCAGTGGGAACATTAATAGGCTGATGAAGGCACATTTTCTAGGTTGTGTTTTAAATGTGCTTTTTTTGGATTTAGTTCCATGCTTTATAATAGAAAAACATGATAATACTAAAGAAGACGACATTTTTACTGTGACATTAAGCAATTGAATTTTGTCTTTAACAGATGAACTCAACAGCTCAATGTCTTCTTATCTCTCTTTTAATATCATTAAAAATATCGACATCATAGCAATACACCCCAACTAGCAAAATAATCCTGGAATGCGATTTTATAATGCTACGTGGACCTATAAAGCACCGATGATGGTTTTCAACGTTGGTAGCAACATGAAACAACAACACCCGTATTCTTCATAGGCTAGGTAGAGGTGTACTGTTCACTCCGTTTTGAAATCTCATCATCGAATCAATCGATTCCCGATTCGATCATCAATCGAATCGGGAATAATATATTTACAGTATCGGAAAAAAAAATACTTTAAGTGACATAGAAATTGAACCCAGGTCTTATGTTCATTGCATGATATATCAACGAAGCAAGTACTATTTAACCTTTGTAAAAATGTTAATATGAAACTACACATTTAGCGCAAGTAGGTACCAACCTACAATAGTTTTGAAAATATTAAAACGAATATACATATTATCTAAAATTAATTAAATAATTTCAGTTGTAAACCAATTAACTGTTACAGTCGTACATATTGATGAAAACAAAATGATTAAGTAAAATATAATACTCACATACTTGTTTTAAGGTTAGGTTATAATAATCGGTATTTCTCAGGAATGGTACAAGATCTTTTCGTTTTATAAATAAATATTTAAAAATGTAAGAAATATGTATGCCGCTACCATACGACTCGCCTCGCGTGCAGCTCGGCGGCCGCGCGCCGTAAGCGAGGGGAACGCGCGCGGCCCGCGTGCCGCAAGCAAGGGGACCGCGCGCGGCCCGCGCGCCGCTAGCTAGGGGACCGCGTGCTTACAGCGCGCGGACGCCCAAGTAGCACATACTAGTGGCTTAAGAACTCTGGAGCCAATCCGATTATTCCCAAAGGCGCCAAGCTCAAGTGCTAGAGCGTGCACTGCAGACCTTATGAAGCCGCTTTGCAGCCAAGAGGCACAACTTTTTGCAACCTACAGTTCCGTTAGAACTTCATAATAGTGGCATACAAGCGCTACAGCAGCTGCAACTAATAATTAACACAACACTAAAGCTCTTGTGGCGCGTATTGAATGAATGACAGGTTTAACTGAACGAATAAAAGATCACATATCATTCACCTGTCTCTGAATTATTAAAATACATCTGTTGTTCCTGAGTCAGTTACCGAATACAAATATAAATAAATAATAAGTGAAAGTATAGTGTTTTTGAGCTAAATATGCGACACCCTCGCAAAAAACGCAGCTCACTTCATCGTGCATACTCGATGGATTTACGAGGATGAAATGAGTTTTCTAAACCCATTTTTAAAGAAAGGCCAACGGTAGCTTCGTTATCGACAGAAAACGACGAAAATGAGATCATCAATTTTAGTATCGATGACATAAATCAATATCCAATCATGATACTGATTTTCAAAGTGTAACGAACACTTCTACAGAAGAAAATATTACACCCACACCAATCAGACCACAAGTTCCAGTTTCTGATCCAATCATCGCAAACCATAGTCAGCCGAAAAAAAGACAAAAATGATGACACTAACTCAGCGTCGGGTCAATTACAAAAAAAAATAATGGACGAAAAACTGAAGAAGTCTGAAGACGACGACGACGAAATCGATAATTTGTTTTCAAGTATAAAAGCTACTGTGGAAAAATTGTCCGCCTATAACCAGGCGAAAACAAAAATATTTAATTTAGTTTCGGAGGCAGAAATTCAAGATATACAACAAAATCAACAGAATTACTACAATAGTGGACCGGCTGGTCCTTCTGGCTACAATACACACAACAACGCAGGTTCATATTCCAGTATCCTAAATGAAGCTGCTGAGTCGTAAACTAACGGAAACATTTTAACTTTAACTAATTTGTAATTTCTTTTTCACTGCTCATGCACTAAAAGTACGCCAATAAACCCCTACAAAGCGGGATTTAAGTGACGATTTATTCCCTAGGGTAATGAGTAATTAAAAAATGGAACGTTTATTTACTCTGAAACATGGTAACAAAAGAGTAACTTTTTAAAGGTTTTATTTAAATTTCAAATTAACTTGCAAATAGAAAGCGGTTTATTGAAAAAAAAAAAAACATTTGAACTCTTCAACGCGAGAAAAAAAAATGTTGTTTGTGTGCATCGTTGATTTTGAAAAGTATGTGCTATGCCTCTGTTGCAAGCCGCTGCAGTAATGTGGGTACTAATTATCTGTGGAGTGTGGATCATCTTCACTGCGAAAATGTTGAGAGTTTGTGTGGCGTATTATGTAAATTGTTTATCTCTGACTAGGGTCCACCCTTTATAGCAGAACTTTTTATGCCATATTATTACTTTGCATAACAGCGGATAGCATAAACTTCATTTCGCAGAAAATCGTTTGGCAGACACGCATTTATCATACATTCAAACTCATAATTTTGTAAGTCAGAATCATCTAAAGGCATAAATTTCATATGCATAAAAATTATAAGTCGAACCATCTTGTCGCAGATAGTTGGAGGTCAGTATCATCGTTTTGCATAAATTTCATATGCATAAACATTAAACGTTGAACCATCCTATCGCAGAAAGTTTAGGGTTAGAATCATCTATTGGCATAAATTTCATATCAATAGTCACTGAATGGCAGAACTATTATTTAAGATTAGTTTAACGAAAATTGTCTATATATTTTATTTAACTCAATTAATTATCGTTTTGCATGTATTCATTATTGTTTTTAAGTGATTAACTTATTAGTTAATCACTTTTACCAATTTTACCAATGTTTTTAATTTTGTACAATTTTATTGTTTTTTCTTAGTAAGTATATTTACGTCACTAATTTTATTACTGTTATGAATTTTATCCATTTCCCTATTTTGTAATTTTTGCATGTATTTTATGAATATATTTTATAAATTTTATACGTTATTCAATTATACCAGTGTTATTAATTTAATAAAATCCTACTTAATATTATAAATGCGAAAGTTTGTGAGGATGGATGTATGTTTGTTACTCTTTCACGAAAAAACTACTGAACGGATTTGGATGAAATTTTGCACATAGATAGTTTATAACCTGGATTAACACATAGGATACTTTTTGTCCCGGTAGTTAGATCCCATGGGTATTATCAAACTTCGCGCGGGCGAAGCCGCTGGCAGAAGCTAGTATACAATAATTTTACTTAGTTGGTACTAGTGCAAAATCTTTCGACGATATTATGTTTCTTTATGTTTTTCGAGCGTATGGCACTCGTGGCCTTCAGGTGAAAATCATAATATTTTGGGTTTAACGGCTAAATAAACATAATTTTCTTTCTTTCTTTTATTAAAACAGTAGATTGAGATCATGTGGTTTTTATTTTCCTGTAAGAAGCAGGCAGACATGCAAACAAACATACACCATGCATGCAGCAAGCATGCAACAAACATGCAAACCTGCATACACCATGCATGCAGTAAGCATACAGCAAGCATGCAGCAAGCCTGCAGCAAGCATGCATCAAACGTGCAGCAAGCATGCAGCAAACATGCAAACCCGCATATACCATGCATGCAATGAGCATGCAATGAGCATGCAGTAAGCATGCAGTAAGCATGCAGCAAGCATGCAGCAAGCATGCAGTAAGCATGCAGCAAGCATGCAGCAAACGAGAATGCAACATGCAGCAGGCATGGTTTCTGTCAAGGCTCCGGAGCTGCGGGGCCCCGGCGGTCCCACGCGAGCTTCTCGTCGCAGATGTGTTTCAACGGTCACCACCGCAGCTTCGGCTTGCTGGCCGGCTAAGCCGGCCAGCCTCAGCCGCGGCGGCGAGTGTTAAAACCACCTGCTCCTCAGCTCGCGGCCCGCCTCGCCCCTCCGCGCCTACGCGATTTTAAATTACACTCTAGGGGTAGGGCAGACAAGACTACGTGGAGTCGGTTTTGGAGCGATTCGTTTCTGTCACTAACTTTTCTAGCACAACATATTGACTTTTTAAGATAATATTTTAATTTTAAATTAAGGTTAAAATGCTAATTTGTGGCATTAAAAAATGGCAATACTGCCAAATAAAATTATTCCAAATGAAATTCTGCAATCTTCATAGTATGCCAAGTGAAATTATATCAAATAATCGTCGTTCTAAATAAACATTATTCTAAACGAAATTATGCGAAATTTGAACAATGCCAAAGGTAATTATGCCAAATAAAAAACTGCCATCTAAAAGTATGCCATTCGAAATTCGGTCATACACACATTCACCCAAACAATAAGTATATTTAAAAAAAAATATGCCTTTAATATATTCGTTTAAAGAAAATTATGCCAAGTGTGTTATGCTAAATGAATTTCGGAGCAACAAGATTCTGCCAGATAGATGGAACCCCTCTGACTAACCTGATTCAAGAAAACACTGACCGCTCAGTTCAGAATTTTTGTTGAGTGTAAATTTGTTCGGTTTTAAATAACTATTTTTCTCGCACTGGAAGTGAAAAGTACAGTTTGCACCTCGAGACTAAACGCAAATTTAATATATTATAGCTTCAAACGAAGCATGCGACTCTAAAATTACTTACCTCAATGTTACTGCCAATTTTTCCTCTGCTGGTATCGCCTGTCTGAAAGTTGCATTTTTCTTCGTGATATATTTTCGAATAAACGACAATACCGACAAAGATCAGAGAGTAAAGGGAAAACTATACGTCGGCAGAAAAATAGAGAAAAGTCAAGATGATAAGCAGCTTAATTTTGTTGTTAAGTCGAATAAGACTAAGAAAGCTAAATTGTGTAGTCACAATACACGTGACGCAAAAACACCTAGAACTTTTCTTTGTGCGACCATAAACGAAGAACAAAGGGATAATATTTTTAAATACTTTTGGAGTTTAGATTCGTGGGTCGCTAAAAAGGCTTATATAAAAAATCTTGTTCGCAATCGGTCGATTATGAGAAGGCGTAAAAGTTCTGCGTCTCAACAGTTAACTAAACAAATGGGATTTGACTGATTAACCTAATAATGATAATGAACCTGTTAGAGTATGTAAACATTTTTTATTAAGGACAATAGACATGAATAATGAAACACTGTGTGAATGGGTAAAACCGAGTAATAACAAGCCAACATCAAATGAAAATACTGTCACAAAATCTAGCAAAAAATCAAGAGTACCTGTAACAATTAAATCAGATAATGTAAAGGAATGGTTGGGTTTATTGCCAAAGGTACCCAGCCACTACTGTAGATCCTGTTCAAATAGAGTGTATGTAGAGGATACATTCAGAAACAAAACTCGCATGTTTACAGAATATAAAAAATGGTGTTCCAGCAAGAATATTCTAGCAGCACAACGCAAACTCTTCTGTTCAGTATTACAAAATGAGAAAATATCTATATTCATCAATGCGACACTTGTACTGCTTTCAAGGAAGGCAATAGTACCTACACCAGAAGAATATGAACACCACATCCAGATGAAACAAGAAGCTTACCTCGCTAAAGAAAACGCTAAATCAATGTGTTACTCTGATGTACTAGTAGTGACTATGGACGTTCAAAGTGTTTTATTATCACCTAAATTGCGGGTTTCTGGAAGTACATTTGTACGTGTGGCATGAAGGTGATGGCGGAGTAACTGCCAATGAATTTACAAGTAGTTTGATACATTTTTTAAATACAAAAATTAATCAAAACTATAAAAAAATAATACTCATATCAGATGGATGTGGCTATCAAAATAGAAATAAGACACTATCCTCAGCTTTACTACATCTGTCTAAAGAGAACCATTCAATGCAAATAGAACAAATTATTTTGGAAAAGGGGCACACAATGATGGAGGTGGATAGTGTCCACTCCACATTGGAACGCTAGATTCATTAATACCAGGGAAAAGAGCTGGAGATCCTGTAGTCACCGATATAAGAGGATTATTATACAAAAATGGCCAGATTTACTATAAATTGCGTCAGCCCCACGAATGGCAATTGTTACCACAAAGACTACGTGTTGCTGGTGGTAACCTCGTAAGCCTTTACGATAAAGTAAAAAACCCAGAAAAATTGAAAAAACTAAATTTGATGGTTTGCAATCTTTAAAAAATTATATGCACAGGGACTACCATTACTTTTATGACGGGCTTCAACATAATTTAATGTAAACAAAGTCGATTAAGAAGTGTTTTTTTTTTCTGGCCAATTACATTAAGAATTGTTAATTTTGTTTCCTTCTCTTTTTTTTAAATTTAGAAGTATTTTAGAAGTGTTTTTTATGCTCATATTACATTAAGAATTGTTAATTTTTTGTTTCGTTCTTTTTTTATCAAGAAGTATTAACACATTTTTTTAGAGATATCAAATGTCTCTAATCTTTGATGTTGATGGGTCTAAACAGACGGACCGCATTTCAACTGCAATCCAACCGCAAATTGCAGTTTTAGTGCAGTTTGAATGCAGTTGACACGACTGTAATAGGACTGCAAACACGACTGCAATAGAACTGCAAACCAAACGTCCGGTACGACCTTCTACTTTCAACAAAATAGATATTGTCAGCAACTAGTTGTAGTTCATAATTTCAATGCCAATATCTAAGACGTGATGGCCTAGCGGTTGGGCCCGTCCAGAATTAAGAGCGAATCAGTAAGCTGTGAGTTCAAATCCCGCACAGTTACTTTTAGTCTTTTTGTAAGTTTTTACTCGACAGAAATATTATATTATTTAACTTGTTTGCTTTGTTCACACATTTCGTAAAGTTAGGGAGGTAGATAGAAAAATAAGTCAAGAATTTTGTTAGATTTCTGTGAGGTAGACATGAGTTTTATGAATATTTTAACTTGATCGGAATGAACTTTGTCGTTTGGTTGTAGTCATACAGAATACACTATATAATGTGGTAGTTGATGGTCAGTGACGTGTGGTTTAATAGATAGCGGTATTGTTGTTGGTGTGATTCTTAAAATGCGGGCAAATATTAATATTAAGGCGAGGGCGACTATTATCGCGAATTATCCGCGCTTCATAAAAGTGGCCTTAATAGGACTAAATGTGAGTATTATAATTATTTATGAATTGTAACTTAAACATTAAAAATTTAAAAACGAATGGGTATTATAAATTGTTCATTTATTTGGTGACCTGTGGTTTACTTAATTCGTTATTTTTTTTTTCAATCTATCATGCAAGATAAATAATTAGTGTTTATTATTGGATTTATAAATGCAGAGTGAATGAAGTCACTTTAGTATTTATTACAGCTGCCTAACATCATTTTTTTTGTTTAGAGAAATGCAGTAAGTCTCTGGATCAAAAGGTATGAGGAAGAAGGGAGCCTTGCAAGTAGACAGCGAAGTGGAAGGTCGTCGCTTATTAGTGAAGCGCAGCGACAACATATCGTGGGCGAGTATGAAACCAATGGTTTCACACCTACGACACACTCGGAGTCACCGCAAACTGTTCGCCGTGCCCTCCACGCTGAAGGCTTGCATCACAGAAGATCAGCTAAAATGCCCTTCTTGACAGAAAGACATAAAGAAGAACGATTACATTTCGCACGGGAATATTTAGACTTTCACTGGATTACTTCCATTTTGTTCCGGTTCGCGGTCGCCACTCCAGAACTTTTCGACCCCATCGGCCATCCGTTCTGCGAGCAATGTGCCCTGCCCACTGCCACTTAAGTTTAGCAATTCTTCGGGCTACGTCGGTGACCTTGGTTCTCTTGCGGATGTCTTCATTTCTGATGCGATCACGCAAGTAAACTACGAGCATAGCCCTCTCCATTGCCCTTTGGGTGACTTTAAGCCGCATACGTCTACTTGACTGCATTGAAAATAATGGGGGTTATACAAAATATTAATCCCTAATGTTCTAGTTTTAATTAGACGTGTTACAAAATATTTAGCGATAATAATAATTCCTAAATTGAGGTTTAGTTTCAATCTTCTTTTCTTCAGGAAAATGAACACTTAAACTATAACCTCAATATGAGTTACATTTATTGTGACGTCACATAAAAAACATATTCACGAAGTATAAATTATGTATTAGTTTTCAGTAAGCTCTGTTGAATACCGATAGATAGAAGTGGGTATCAACAATTATATTTGTGTTATTAGAATATCCTTGTTATGTTAATAAAAAATGACTATAAAAGTGGATATACAGATACACAAAAAAATCTTATGAACGGTTACAAGAGAACTTCTTATATCTAGGTAGGAATGTGACGTTACAAATCTTATTAAAGTTGTTAACTAAATGAATAAATGAAACGAATAAAACAATTTTTGTTATCTGTCAGCATGACTTTTTTTTCCACCTTCCAACACCGAAAAAATATTACACAATCTCATAAATAGTTATGATGGGTTATTACCCATCATAACTATTTATGAGATTGTAAGATTTTTGTGAGATTTTAAGTTAATAAACTTATATTAAAATATTTATAAAAAATAAATAATGAGCATGAACCCATTTCAAAATAAATACCTAAGTAAATAGTTTTTGTATAAAATACAAATATAATTAAAAGTGGTTACAAAAAAAAAACCCGTATGTAAACGGGATTTGAACTCAAGACACGTTGATCGTGAATCCACTGCTTAACCTAAACAGCTATCAACACCTGGTAGATATGGTCGAAGTTTACCTATCCAATGCAAATACGATCATGCGTTTGCTGCGTGTATAACAAAAGAGACGGTAATATATATCTTTTTGTTTCGTGGAGAGCGACGCGACAACTTGCGACAGTAGGCGACTCTGTGGCTGTGGTGTGCGTAGGTACTGTATTGAGACAGCTTACACATACAGCCGCACGGACGCTCGGCCGTGCGTTCACAGCAAAATGATCCTTAGTGTGCCTGTGCGCTTATGAACGCTTACTGTACCTACATAGGAAAAAAATAGGAGAATAACGTAACAATACTAATAAAATAATTGAAAGAGTACGCCGGCGTACATAAATTAAGTTTTTAATAAGATAACCCTATTTTAAGGGCCGTCAAAAATAACTTTGTTTAACAAGCTCGCTTCGCTCGCTTTGTTTTACAGTTAGTTTTTGTGGTCCTTATATTTTGCCCTTTTACTAACCCATATGGACGTTGCTCAACCGAATAAAAGATTATTTTTAATTAATTACTGATGGCCTTAACAAGAATTCATAATATGTTTGATATCCATATTCCTGTGGAAAAGCCATCTCTTTCTCTAAAAATATACCCGAATAGGAGTAGAAGTAGTTACTCTTTTCCATAAAACATACTTGTGTACAACCTCATTTCTTCCTAATAATATTAACAAATATACAAATCTGCAAAACACGCGCCAATTATCATTTTTGTCCCGCCCTCGTCGGACAAAGAACTCAACTTTCGTCCTTGACTTTAGTTAGTACTTACAGTAATAAAATAAGCTAATATCTAAGTAACAAATAGACAAATAATATCTAGGTTGGAAATTTTCAATGTACTCTAAATACTGAAGATAGCAAATTGCTACACTCGGATATTGAACTCGGGATGGATCGACTAAAGTTCGACAAAATAACATTATGTACCTTTTTGACATCATACATTAAATGAAAGGAAAACCATGAAACAAGATGAAGCACTTTAATTCATGATTTTCCGTTCATTTAATTTATGATGTTTGTTAGAGAGATTTGATACAAATGGTTGGCTATATCGATTGATGTCAAAAAAGTACAGGATGTTATTTTTTCGAACTATAGTCGGTTCTATTCCCACGTGGGGCAAGCGATTTTTTGATTTACTTAACAAAAGAAAAATACGGGTCAAATATTTTTTGATAATTTAACTGACGGACTAATTCGATTTTTATATCTTCTACCCTACTATGATTGAATTAAATAGACAACTTGACAAGCTTTAAGGTTGATTAGATATCACATCATTTAAACTATGTAAGTTCTGTATTTTGTTTTTTTTTGGAACTATTATTTGTCTAAGGGTAACATTATGTTGCTTTTGCTGTTGCGATATGTTATTAAACCAACTCTTAAAGGGGATTATTAGTATTGTTCAACTGCGTGTAACCCTCACCTTTAATGAAAACCTGCTCATCTTATTGAAGAAAACCTGTTAAACTGTGCAAGACGTATGCGAACAACAGATCAAGATTGTTAGTCACAGGGGTCGAGTCATAGATATTAATGCGTAAAAGCCAGAATGTACTAATAATAATTTCATATTGGTACTTCGTACGTTCACCCCAAGTTTCGCAAGATAAGCTCGCCCTTGTCCTTGAAAGCTCCCCTCACGGTAGCTGCTTAGCAACCCTCGACCTTGGAAATATACTCTGGGTCAGGGCCTCTAACATGTGTTTTACTTATTGTAAGAACGGGTCTAGACGTAACGGTTGCTTTAATGGTTGACCACTGTGTTATGCCCGGCCAACATTCATGACATGGGTATTTGCTTGATATTAGCATAACCGTTTTGATTGGTTTAATCTGTACTAATACTATAAAGCAGAACTATAAAGTTTGTTTGGTTGAACGCGCTAATCTCAGGAACTACTGGTTTAAATTGAAAAAATATTTTTGTGTTGGATAATCCATTTATGAAGGAAGGTTTTAGGCTATATGACATCACGCTACGACCATGAATGAAAAATGTTGCAAAAACGGGTTTTTTTTTTCCTTTCGTTCTTCTCTCATAAGTGACGCAGACGAAGTTGCGTGGGTCAGCTAGTTACAGAACAATGAAGAATTTATGCTCATACAGCAGGGTTGTTGTCATCCAGATTCACCGTAATTCCTTTTCACTTTCTGGCGACAGTGTCCTACATTTACATTGTTTTAATAGCTTCTATTTTGGTACACTAACTAATACGTGGTCTTCTTATCTATTCGTTTCCTAAGTAATCATTGCATAGATTTTATTAAACTGCATATCATTCAGAGGAGACAAAATTATCAATAACAAAAATTAAAAAAAATATATATATAATTATTAATAACTTATGAATAAAATGATACTTCTCCAAAAATCTGTACTTAACTGATTACTTACCTATTTTATTCAATGACACACGCGACGTCTGATAAATCATAACAGCGAAACCCGTTCACCCCTCTGGTTGTAAACAAAGGCACTCCTGGGTCCCCTTCGAAGTATTGTACGTTTCACGAATAAAAGCTGCGTGCTGTCAACCCTGACCTTGAATTGTAACGTGTATTTTGCTAGGATAAGCTTATTTGAACGACCTTATGCGAAATTGCGACCAAAGCATATTGTAAAAAAAATTAGGGGTGAATCGAGGCAAGTTTTAGACAGGGATTTCCAGTCACTGATGTGGTATCTGTATTCACCCCCACACAAATATTCGAATAAGGCTGCGTTTCCACCAGAGATGTGCGATGGAAATGTGTCGTGCGAGGATGTCTAGCTGTGCTGTGAAAATGTGTGGGTGTTTCCACCAAAGCTGTGCGATGATAATGTGCCTACGAGGATGTGTAGCGGAGCTGTGAAAATGCGCATTAATGTGTGGCGCGAGGATGCGTTGCGAAGCTGTGAAATGTGTCGACGGGGGTGCGGTGTAGTGGGAGCGGAGTAACGCGAACGCCTGCCTGCCGCTCACCGCGCTGCGCTCACGTCTCACTTTGCTGTCGTAAGCGCTTGTAGTCGTACGCATGTCGTACGGTTGCGTGGCATAATGGACGAAAAATTAATTGATGCCGTTCAAAAGTTTCCGTGTTTGTGGAACACTTCTTTGTCATTTTACAAATGTAATGAAACTAAGGACGCTGCGTGGGAGGAAATAGTCAAAGAAATACAATATAAAGATGGTAAGTAATAATCATGTATTAAAATCAGGTATATTAAAATACAAGTTACAATATTTGGGTATTTATTGTGTGCGATGAATTCGTGACGAAATACGAGTATCTTGCCATGACACTTTTCCTTGATTATTGAAATAAGAGCAGTATTTCTCTCTTACATCATAACTATCACTTGACACGACGACGGAAATGCTAGGAACCGATACAAGAGTACTTGTATTTGTGTTATCAATGCAATCCAAATAATTACTTTGTCTTTCAATTAAAAAATTATGCATTACACATGTGGCTTTTACGATTTTGTCAACCGTTTCCACTCTGCATTCAAAGTCTTTACGATACACATACCACTTTCGTGCCAATACACCGAATGTAGCTTCTACAATGCGACGTGCCCTCGAAAGTCTATAGTTAAATATACGTTTCTGTTGGTCTAACTGGTCCCGCGGATATGGGCGCATGAAATTTTCCATCAAAGGAAAAGCCTCATCTCCAATGAATACAAATGGTACTGGTTCACCTCCTTCATATAATGGTTCAGGTTCTGGAAGATTCAATCTTTTTTCTTTCAAATATTTTCCAAAAACACTATCATCAAATATTCCAGCATCACTAAATCTTCCCATGGATCCCACATCAACCATTATAATCTTTCTCCTAGCGTCAGCTAAGCACATAAGCACTATAGAAAATCTTTGTTTGTAATTAAAAAAAGAGGACCCAGTGTTTGCAGGACACATTATATAAACATGTTTACCGTCTAGAGCCCCCAAACAATTTTTAAACTGCCATAGCTCTTGAAAATCCTTTGCTATTCGCTTCCAGTCGTCTTTGGTAGGTTTTGGAATAACAAGAGGTTGTAAAACAAGCCAAAGAGCATTACAAACTTCTGCCACAATTCTCGACACACTTGCTACTCCAATCCTAAAATTTTCTGCCAATCGTGTGAACGACGAGCCCGTGGATAAATACCTGCAAAAAAAGGAATGTTTATAATAATAGTAAGAAAAATAATTAACAAATAAAAAAGTACTCTTTACCTGTTACTGATTTTTTGCGATCTGTAAGACAACATGCTTGGTATAAAAATGTTATATTCCTAATCATAATTTTCTATTATTTCAGTGAAAAGCGCTAAGTATCGTTGGAAACAACTACGGGATAGCCATCGGGACGCGCTAAAGAGGCAGAAATCTAAAAAAAGCGGACAGGCTACAACCAAAACACGTGAATGGAAATACCAAAAATTGATGGAATTTCTTTTACCGTACATGGCCAACAGAGATAGAGAGTCAAGTTATAAAGAGGATATTTCGTCACCAAATAATGAAAATGACTCTTCGCAAAGCACTCAATATTCATTAAACCAAGATGACTCTTCGCAGAGCACTCAATATTCATTAAACCAAGATGACTCTTCGCAGAGCACTGAACATACACCAAATCAAGCTGACAATCCCAACAATCTTTACGAAATAGCCTCAACTTCAGGCATTTCAACAGATTCGGTCACCCCGTCATCATCAAAGAAGAAAAAAGGCGATGAATTATCAATTTTAATACAAAAACATATGAAAAATCAAGAAGATTTTCGAAAAGAAAGGCAAGAATTAAGAGAACTTTTAAAACCAACGGACTGCGATGATACTGATCATTTTTTTCTTTCAATGGCGAAAACATTTAAAAAATTACCAGATTACATGCAAGTTCCTTTAAAAAGGAAACTTTTTAATATGATTAGCGAAGCCGAAGAATCTTACGTGCTGTCGTGGTATAATCAAAATATTGGTTATTCTTCAAGCTCTGGTAGCAGTATAGCAGTAGGTAGTAATATAGCAGGCCAGATGGATTTGCCGCCTCAGCTGGATCCTGAACAACTTGGTTATTCTTCAAGCTCTGGTAGAAATACAAATAAAACAGTGGGCCAGATGGATTCATCTTTCCAACTGGAAGCTGTACAACCAGCATCTCCGGGAACACAACATTCAGACCTACAAACGCCAAATACTTCAAACAAAGTAGGAACAGAGCCTAATTTGCCATGAAAAAGAGGAACTTGTTGTCTACTTATTTTGCAGATTATGATTACTTTTCAATTAATATGTTTAATAAAGACAAAATTGATTCAAACTATTTTACTTACTTTAAACATACCGCCAATTTTTCCTTGGTGCTGATGCATTCTCTGTAGTGAGTGTCTTCTTTCTTGATAATGTTCTCAATCAAATTGTGTAACTCATAAAAGTTACTTCTAGATACTCGATAAGAATTTTCGAATATTTCATCATCAGCCGTATGAAAAAAGGTAAAGAATTCTCCATGTAATCGATGATATTTAATATGGTTACGTATCCAAAACCTGTGTGTTCTTGTATTGCTCAAAATTATAGAACTAATAAACTCCGTATCTTCTGCTTCCATTTCTTCATCACAAATTGTTAAATATAAAAGTATTTTCTTTTTCCAATTATCCATATTATTATCTATTTTGCGCACTTCTACTTCCAACAAACTCCGTCTATGGACTGGCTGGTACAGTATGCGCAAACCTCGCAACACATCTTTCTCAACACACATTCCTCGCACACTTCCCTCGTACACATCCCTCGCACACATCCCTCGCACACATCCCGCGCTTGTTTTGTATGCGCAAAAATCTAGCTCCGCTGAGCCGTTTCCACCAGAGCTGTGCTGACCGAGGCAAGGTAAATGAAGCGATCCTATTGGTTCTTTACAAACACATCCCTCGCTATGCATCCTCGCACATCTCTGGTGGAAACGCAGCCTAAAGATGGAGTAACCGGTAATAACGGCCGTTTGCATTCTTCTTTTGGTGCGTAAAGGGCGCGTCTGTAATTGGTTGATATCACGCATACTGCGACTGTAACCAATAAGTCTCCAAATTATGGGTATGAGTGGGTTGTTGGTAGTTCCCATATGTCATTCGTGCATTTGTTACAAATAAAAACTTTCCCAGTGGTTGCGTTACCCAACAGTAATACATTAACCGTAATGAAGGGTAGTTTTAGGGTCGTTGGAAATTGCCGTCTGCCAACTGTGTTCTGTTATTATAAATAATTTAACAATCGCTTGGTAAATAATATATTGTTTCTTGTTTATAGACTGTTTAAAACAGAATAATGAAGCTTATTAGGAGGCATGCTAAAAATACATTCACCCGGCGAACTTAAACATCATAGATTTAGTATAAATGTAATTTAACCGCACGTCATCGAAAAGTACAGGAAATGTGTACATACAATGGAGAAGTTTGGATACAGTACTCTGGTAATAAAGTATTTTATAGAATGTGTCCTGAAGCACTGATAGCACACAGGCCTCATCAAAGAAATATTTTTTGTTACGTTTTGTTTCTATCCGTCTGTAAGGAGAATGTCAAACAGACAGATAGCAACTTAGCAAAACCGGACACTAAGCTATTGAAAATAGTCGTAAGTCTGTCTAAGTTTTTACCACTGTGTCACTTTTATTATATTCTTATAAAATTCTGAATATTTTTATACAAACATGATCTTGACCCACAAAGTGTACCTATTCAGTGATTTTAAAACGTGAAAGCTCAGTCTCGGCAAATTGGCGAGAGTATCCATTATAATTGAGTACTCAACTAAGTACTCATGTTTACGGACTCGTGATGTTACCAGCCTCTCCCAATCGATCAATATCCACAGGGGGTGCAACCCCTCAGGTAGAATTCGTAGGTAGTGCAGTTAATTAGCAGCAACCATGGCAACAGACAGACTAACAGGGGGTCCGCAGTCTGCGCCCCAGCTCACACCTAGCTCGCTATAATTGAGGGTCGCTATGGGAACGTAGAGAAAGGACCTCGGTGGGAAGCACGTTGAACATGTTGTAAGGGTCCCGTATCACTAAAAATACAGATTTGCTTTACTGAATGATAAAGTAGTGATTGAGAGATAATCTATAATATAGTATTATAAGGCAAAAACGAGAAAAATATATTTTGCAACGGTACGAGTACATTCAAAAAGTGTCCTAAGCCATTCAAACAGTTCTATGTGATCTTTTGCGACCTAGGAAGTATTGAGGATAAAAACATTGTTGTACCGGTTGCTTATGTAGGTACTTCTGGAAAATAAAAAAGGAAACATAAAGGTACTCTAATGTTGGAAATAATTAAGTCTCAAATTGCAGAATGGAACCCTTCTAAATTTATATCGGACGAACCTTTATCAACGAACAATCGTTATCGGTGCCGTAAGAAGTGTTTCCTTTATCAAAGCATCATGGATGTTATTTCCATTTCCAAAATCAATTGTGGAGAAAAACAAAACGTTTAAATTTAAAGAAGCATAATAAAATTAGTGAAACTGTATCTCTATGCACTGTCCTGCCTCTTCTGCCTGTATCAAAACTTGATGATGGATGGAACATTAAAATACGTTTTCACTTCTCATGCTCTAAAAGTACGCCAATATAGCCCTACAAAGCGGGAATAAAGTGATCACTTTAGTCTCTAGGGAGTAAAAAGTTAGTTTTTTAATTTCCTTCATATTGTACATACACAAACTCAAACAGCCAGTAAACATACTATTATCTGTGAAGTGTGAACCATATTTCTTCCTTGCAAAAATGTCGACAGTTTTTGTTCCATCTACAAAGTAGGTGGCGACATGTGTTTTAAATTATTAATCTTTGAGTGGGTTAGTAAGAAAAAACTTACCTCGAAATTTTTGAATTTTTGTTGAGTGTCGGTTTTAAATAAAGTTATTGGGCATTTCCAGTGACAGTGAAGAGTTTGAGGTCGAGCAAAGAGCAAAATGTATAATAGATAATCTTATGCCGCCAAAATCACGGAAGATTTACCTAAAAACTTGCGATTGTTTTATGGAATGGAGGAATAAGAAACAAATGTTTTGTACTTTCTCGCACTCAAAGTGAAAAGTGCAGTTTTGCACCTCGAGGCTAAACGCCAAATAAAATTACCCTCGTTTTTATTGACTCCCTCACACGCTCGGGAGTCAAACCACCTCTGGTATAATATGGCTTCGTTTAGTCTCTCGATATAAAATATTTCGTATAGTAGTAGTTTGTAGTTTTCAGAAATGAAGCGTCATTTTTTTTTATATTACACGAAGTAGTGTTGGTTTTTGGATGTTTATTGATATCAATAACAAGTAGCACTAAATTAAAAATAGAGGGTCCTCCAACTTATTTTTTTTTTTTTTACTAACCATCATAAACCTTTATTGAATCCATTTTAAAAAGGTTTTTATTGACATTAATTATGGTGACACCTGTATGGCAAATGGAGGGCTGCCGACACTTGGTATTATTGAGTTCGTTGGCACCCTTTAAATATCAGCATCACGTGCCTATTTCCCTCAAGATGTTAGGAAGATGTACCGAGTAATTTACAGTACCTACACCTGACATTTCGTCAGACTTCACTAAGCCTAAGTACAATGGGACAGTTAAACGGACATGAAGCCAGCCTCCAAGCATATACTGAAACTAGCTAATGGATAACCCACAAAAATATCGCAGTACATTTTGATCGTACCCAGGATGTCACGTACAGCAACTCGATAGGCGACGACTAAGCCATCGAGGCATTAAACCCGTACGCTATAAATCGTACGGATCCCCAAAAACCACCCTTGCGATACTGCGTGGGCTTTGCTATTTTGATTTATATGATATCTGTGAGTGTGTTGCGTCTGTGACATGAAAGGGGAACGGGTAGACAGGGAGGCTGATATTGATTTATAAGCCAGTCGTAATTGCCTTGCCTAGCAACCCTCGGATACTGCGGGTTTTTGATGTTTTGATTTATTTTAAACCTGTGTCTGTGTTGTGTCTGTGACTTGGGAGGAAAGGGGGTAGACAGGGAGGATTATATTGATTTATATGCTCCCCTCGGAACTGGATGTGGAATACTTTTTGTTGTGATTTGTAATAATACATTTTGTTTGAAGTTATTAAAATAAAAATACATCTTGGTAGTAGGTATTGCATTAGCTTCTATGATTAAAGAGTTGTCGCCATGGAATTCAAAGCTTCCTTCTCTTTAGGTAGAAATAGACCTGAGATCGTGAATGTCATTTAAATGACAAATATACATAAATAAGACAAAATTCTTTTCTCAGACCAACTCTACCGCTAAAACATCCTTGACTATAATAAGATCGTAGCTCTTGTATTGTATTGCATAACGGGTTAGTGCCTGCGACTCCACGTCAAGCGTACAGGACCGTAGCTCTTACTCATGGAGAGGGAATAAAAGTCGGAAAGAATTTCAATTCTAAGACAATCTTGCAAAAGTATCCATGGATAGTGGTTCAACTTCAATACTAGGAGTAAAATACAATACTATAGTATGTGACTAAGCCAAGTAATCATTCTTTTTTACTTCCTGAATTTTTTAGATTAGGTTTCTTGTTAATTACACATGCTGATTCATATTAATAAGCAAGTGTTGCGAGTTGATAAATATTGCATAACTGATATACATACGAGTATGTATAATAAATAACAAGTATGCGTGTCGAGGCAATGTAGGGGGCTTGATCGAGACAGTGCGGTCAATGTAATGGGCTGCAATATTGTTAATACTACACAAGTTTATTGTTGTTTCTGTAAACGTAAATTGTTGCTATTTCTTGTCCCTAATAAATGAAATGAAATAAAATGTTCAAATCAAATCACTTTTTATTTGTTAACACAGGTACAGAAATACAGATCTTATAATTGATAAAACCGAGCGCTATGTTATGCCAGTAGCAGGCTTACAAATATGGTGACCATCTAGCTCAACATTATCATTTAAAGTTTCATAAGTATTATTTTAACATAGAAACATAGATTATAGAATAACACACTATTTAACACACACACACTTGATTAACACACATTGTAATCATAAGTAATTTTATTCGGTTTAGCTTTATATTGAGCCATTATTCAAGAATGCATCCAAAGTGTAGTAACATTTGTCAACAAGCAATTTACTACAACTACAACAAGTGCCTTTTTGAATCTTGTTAATGACATATTTTTAACGACATTCGGTATTTTATTATAATTTTTTGGAGCGTTGTCGAAGAAGCTTTTGCGCATTACGGATGTTTTACATTTAAAATTTCAAAGTCTATTTAAATATTGAGTACGCAGCGGAATTAATGTTATGTGTATTGCGATGACCTTGTCGGTACCTCTTTTTGGTCTTGCAATTTGTTTTTGGGAATATTTTATTACTTTTCAAAAAGCAGAAATGACGTAAAATCACACACAAAATAATACAATAAGGATCGGCAATGATTGTGTACAATGTTATAATCTTCATGTAGGTAAAAATGGGAGGCGACGACAAAGGAAACGATGAATGGAATGTGTGAGGAGTGATATAAAAGAAAATGGTGTAAATGATTGCGTGACGGTTGACAGGGTAGAATGGAACAAAAGCGCGATAGTTAGACAGGCCTTTACAAGGACATTCATTTAAAAAAATATCTATACTAGTACTTAACATCCAAACAAAAGATCTCTAGCATTTTTAAATACTTGACCTGATAGAGGCTTTGTCAAAATGTCAGCTACTAGTTCTTTTGAACATACATAACAGATTTTAATATGACCACTAGATAGCCTTTCCTTTATAAAATGGTACTTAATGTCCAAATGTTTCATTCTTTTTGGTTGGACAAGAGAATTACAAGACCGAATAGTCGATTGGTTATCTTCAAACATAGTCACAACTAAGGATTCAGAAAAAAAAACATTTCTAAAAGTAAAGATCGAAGCCAGCACGCTTCACTGACCGAACCGCAGCCGCTAGAGCGACATATTCTGCCTCGCAGGAAGAAAGGGCTACAGTGGACTGCTTTTTAGAAAACCAAGCTACAAGGTTTCCGTAAACATAGAAACAATAACCACTAGTCGACTTCCTGTCTATAGGATTTCCACCCCAATCGGCGTCAGCGTAGCCTATAAGTACATTGCTGTTTTTGTTTCTGTAGTACATCAGTTTTAAGTCAATAGTGGCTTTAACATATCTTAAGACGCGTTTAAGACACACCCAAGGATCCTGACTCGCACAACTTTGGAACCTTGAAAGTATCGTTATGCTTAAACAAAGATCAGGCCTAGTGCCCAACATAGCGTACATTAAGCAGCCAATGACCTGTCTACACCGATATTCAATTGAATTATCTTCAGATTTATCCTTTTGAGGTTTAGACAAATTTATATTTGAATCAATCGGCGTGGACACACCATGACAATTAGACATGTTAAACTTGTCTAGAATATTTTTCAAATACTGGGTCTGGTTCAGTGAGACAAAACCTTTTTCTACGTCATGACGAATTTGAATACCGAGATAGCTACTCACCAATCCCAAATACTTCATTTTGAAAGCTTTAGACATTTTGTTCATGATATTTTGTACTACTGGACCAAACCCTGTGATTAAAATATCGTCCACAAAAATTAAAACGTAAACCGTATTATTATCGTTTTTAAAGCAATACATACATTGATCGCTACACGTTTTCTGAAAATTCTGACTGATAATAAAGTTATGAAACTTATCATACCAACAACGTGGCGCTTGGTTTTTTTAGGCGGTACGTCAAAATTTTCCGGTAACTTTAAATATATAGTTTCTTTTATATCCCCGTGAAGGAAAGCTGCACAAACATCCATTTGGTGAACGGGCCAATTATTGTTGCACGAAATTGACAGTAAGGTTCGCACGCTCACCAACCTAACTACCGGGAATACACCTCATTAAAATCAACATCGGTTTGCATAAATGCCCTCGCTACCAACCTTGCTTTATATTGAGCAATTTCATTATTTTCTTTACGTGTAAGCCTAAATACCCACTTACTGTCTACAGTCAGCACACCATCTTCAGACTTGTCAATAAAAGTCCAAGTCTGATTATCGGACAAAGCCTTCATTTCCATCTTCATGGCCTCTTCCCATTTTGAGGCATTTGGGGAAGCCTTAGCCTCTTTTAAGGACGTAGGTTCCTCGGAATCTAAAAAGGTAAAATATGTAGTGTCATAATCCTGTAAAGCAATAGGTGGTTTTAAATTTGCTCTTGGTCGCAAAATCATAGTGTCGACACTGTCCACTACACTCGTAGTAGCGCTATCATTATTAGATGGTTCATTCTGAACCATATTGTCACTTCCACGACACTCCGAGTTATCAACAGGTACATCCTCGGCATCAGTAAAGGAAACAGACGAATCTGAACTTGATGTCGCATTTTCTTCAAGGTTGACTGTATCTAATCCTGATAACACTTGCGACGCAGCAGCACGTAGGTCAGTGACGTCCAGATTCACCGTGGCAACTTGTTCCACTTTTTCTGTAAGATTCATTGGCTCGTGGTGAGGCGATATAATTATTTCTCTCTCCAAAGAGAAAGTTTTACTCTCAGGATAAAATATCTTGTAGCCTTTTGTAGTTTCGCCATAGCCAACGAACAAACCTCTTCTACTCTTGCTGTCTAGTTTTCGCCGCCGTTGCTTGGGAATATGAGCCCACACTTCGGAGCCAAAAACGCATTTTAAACTAGACATATCAAACTGTTTCTGATAAAAGAGTTCATACGGCGTTTTATTTTCTTGAGAACTTACTCCTGTTCTGTTAATAACGTAGACAGCAGTATTTACAGCCTCCGCCCATAAATTGTTTTGGACTTGACTCGCTTTCATTAGTGTACGCGCGGCTTCCATGACTGTACGCATTTTGCGTTCAATTTTTCCGTTTTGGGCAGGAGTGTACGGGACGGACGTCTGATGCTTTATCCCTTTCGACTCTAACAAGCCTTTCAATTCAGCATTGATAAACTCACCCCCATTATCCGTGCGCAATATCTTCACAGGTTTTCCTTCATTTTTGCAAAGAGCGAGATAAATTTTGATTTTAGAAATTACCTGACTTTTCTCTTTCAGGAAGTAAACAGATCGAAAACGCGAGTAGTCGTCCTTCAGCAGCAGAAAAGCCTCCAAGAGATAATTCCTCTAAAGGGCCACAAACATTGGCATGAACTATTTCGCCTCGGCTACTCGTTTTGGAAAGGCTAGAATAAGCCGGCGTCCTGCACTGTTTACCTTCTACGCATGCAGAACATAAATGCTGTTTCATGCAAGAGTACGGCGCGTTATTTCTCAGCAATATTTTCTTCATATATGCAAAATTTTGATGAGCAAATTTCTTATGGAAAAGCATGAATTCGTAGTCATTATTATTGCACATATTTGAGGACATTTGTACGTCAGTTTGACTTGACAACAACGTCTCTAGACGTACTAATATTTAAAAAAAAAAAAACATTTTAAATAAACAGCCATCGCGCCTTGCCAGCGCTATAACCTCTTTGTTTTTAATGAACTTACAAATGTTTTGGTCAGATACCATCTGTAGGCCTTTGTCTAGCGTACTCGTTACAGAAAAAAGATTTACATTCAGATCTGGAACATACAAAACAGATTTTAAATTAACGATCTGCCATTCAGTGCCATTATAAGCCTGTAACCGGACGCTCCCCATGCCGAGGGCTTTTATATTAGTTCCATTGCCAAGCTGCACTAAATGTTCGTAGTCCAATTCTTTGTATTCTGACATGTCTTCTCTGCTCCTGCACATATATTGAGTGCAACCGCTATCCATATACCAAATGTCATGTGGACTATTACAACTAGAAGCTATTATAGCTTGTTCAACACCATGGCTCATAAACGTCGGGATTAAATTAAAAGTAAATTCGCGATAAATACGCGTCTTCTTAAGTTTTACCATGGCTCATCTTCTTTGACTTATTCTCTTTGAAGAAGCAATTTTTAGTCGGATGACCCATCTTTTTACAAAAATCGCACTGCTTGGTTTTATAACAATCCCTTTTAGAGTGACCAGATTTTCCGCACACGGTGCATTCAGATAGAGCCCTACTCCCGTTGCCTCTGCGCTGTGGTACAAGTGCAACTGACACATCGTCTTCAGCCTTAGCTCGTTCTTCTTCTAGCAGCAAACGTGGCACCAGCTCTTTGAGTGTTTGTTTTTCAATCGGGGCAGACTCCCATGCTGAGCGAAAATGCTGATATTTTTCTGGTAGAGACATTAATATTTTGGTGATGACCATTTTGTCGTCAATAGGGTGACCAGCCTGTTTAAGTCTCACACGAATGTCTTCTATATTTGAAATGAATGTGGAGACTGAATCCGAACCAAACTGAATGGTGAAGAATTTCTGTTGGAGTAGATGGACGCTTACGACAGAATCTTTTTCGTATACTGACTTCAACTTCGTCCACATCTCCTCTGACGTCTGACACGACTGAATGTGTGCGAGCGGCCCATACTGCATTCGCGAGACAATAACTTCTTGGGCTTTGGCATCCAACGCCACCCACTCTTCACATTCTTTTTCATTGCCATCTTTCGGTTTTATCTTAGTCCCCGAAGAAATATTAAACAGCCCTCGACCCTTCAAAATCACTTGAGTTTCAAATTTCCATAACGGCCAATTGTCGCCGTTGAATTTTGAACTGGTCGATAATGAAACCTCCATTTTGTTTTTCCCGTAGCTCAAAACCGTTACAAGGAATATGTACGTTTTATTTTAAAGAACTTACGGTTTTATATTTATTTGCAGTAATCCAGATTATTACGCTGGGCTGGGCCCATAACCAATTGTGTTATTAAGATTACATTAACGAAAACTAGGAGTTTTATAATATTAGCAGATATATTTTGAATAGACAGTTTGAATAGGTTGAGAAATAAAATATGACAGAGTAAGCATAGACTAAACAAACTAAAACCTACTTACGAACGTTTTAAATAAATGTTTTAAGTATTTCTCAAAAAACAGATATATTGTATATCTAGAATATGGTGTCTTGCGTTTATCATGTTTTGCAAATATCATATTTTGCGAAAACCGTACTTCGTGAATGTATATTTATTCATAATAGAAAGACATTGATATCGTTATGTTTTGTGAGAGTGAAAACCACGTAAGTACGGCGACGACGAAGCATAAAGGTCGTGGCCCACTAGACAAGCACTGCACCACACAGCTGTTGTTTGGTGTTGCCTCGAATTACGGCGGCTACGGAGCGCTTAGCGCGCCCTCCGCGAGGGGTAGGCACGCGGTTTGTGCGCTTGACGTGATAGTCCGGGAGGCAGCGTTGCATTTTAGATTGTGTACACGTTTACGCCGATAGGTTGCATTTTGTTTGATAGATCTCGAATGACTGATATGTGAAGCCAGCGTCAGTTGATGCACCCGCGGTGGGTGTAGGATTGAGAGGTTACGAAAGTGGTAAAATAAAAGAGTATTTACGCCGGATGAAATTTAACAAAGTGATTGTTTAAATTATAAACAATCAGCTGTGTGGAGCGGTCTTTACATGTTCATGCAAGCGATAAACGACACCGAACATACTGCTTACAATTCAAAGCATTATTATATTATTAGACACTTATTATGAAAATCATAGGTGTCGTTTTCATGGTTGTCGGGGTGGCTGATAACGAAAATGAAGTTAAAGTTAACAATGACAGATAATAACGTCACCATAAAAATATGTAATCTGGGAGTCTTATCGAACTAGGTTCAGTGTCGTGGGCTCTCTAACTTAATATGTAACTGTACTGTTGTTTCGCGGGCAACCGCGGGCAACTCGGAGGCGGGCGGACCGCGCGCTGCGGCGCCGGCCCCGAATCGCTCGCGAGTCGAGTCGTATTAGCCCCTTCGTAGACAAGTCTCCAAGCGACTGCCGCCATACAAATCCATAATGTCGGCGACGCGACTCTTGTACGAACTTCAATGAATTTGTATGTCGACAGTCGCTTGGAGACTAAAATCGTCGATTATCGAGGATTTGTGTACGAAGGGGCTTAGCGGCAAGCGCGTTGACCGCCCGCCGTAAGCTTTTTCATATGGACATTATAAAATATGCTATACGACACTTAATATGCTATAATTAATGGGTTGGAGAGGTACCGATGCGGTGCGGTGCGGTGTAGTGGGCCATGACCATAAGTTTCACCCCATAGAACACTAATTAGTGGTGATTGTGTTGAGATTCGCGATCTGCAGGGTCAATATTCTTAATAAATATTGTGGAAAAGGCGAAATGAAAAAAACTGGTAAGCGTTGTATGATGGTTGCTATTCAAACACAAAAGTCACAAGCATAGTACAATAATTTGAACCTCGAATATCTTTTTTATCGACATTACATAAGACATTTAAAACCTAACAAACAGTACTTAGAAAGTAGGTTTTACAACATCCGCCCTTAATGGAAATAAAAAGATAAAGTAGTAATGCTAAACACAATAAAAAGAATAAAACATTACTACCGAACTAAACAGAAATACAAAAACACAAGCCGACAAAAAATAAATAAATAGAAAATTATTCTACCTATTTATCGTTAAACCCATATTAACAACGCACCTAAGATGAGCTATGCGCCTTAAGGGCTTGGTTAAAACATCGGCTGTCATTTTATCCGTAGGTATAAACTTTATATCTATCAGACCCTCAGTAACCTTTTCACGAATAAAATGATATCTCGTATCAATGTGTTTGGTTCTATTGTGGTGGATTGGATTTAGCACAAGTTTCTGTGCACTTTGACTATCGTTGTGCAACAACACCCTATCAGCAAAACCAGTAATGTCACACACTAACCGTCTGAGGAAAATAGCCTCCTTTGCAGCACTGGTCAAGGACATATACTCAGCTTCTGTAGACGATAAGGCTACCGTCGGCTGCTTCTTACACTCCCAGCTAATAGGTCCATCTGCTAGCGTGAAGTAGTAACCAGTGTACGACCGACGGTCATGTACACAGTTCGCCCAGTCAGCATCCGTGTATCCACACAAACGTCTACCGACTTTCCTGTAAGTAATACAGTAATCCATAGTACCTTTTAAATACTGTAACACTCTTTTCGCGGCCAACCAATGCGTCTTATCATAACAGTTATTAAACTGACTTAAATAGCTTGTGGCATAAGCTATATCAGGCCTCGTATTCACAGCTAGGTACATGAGACATCCTATCAAGTTTTGGTAAGGATATTCACAAAGAGATGATGGATTACCTTTCTCCAACTTGTTATTCTCTAAAGGTGTAGACATCTCCTTGCAATCTTGCATATTAAACCGCTGCAACACTGCCTGAATATAGGTCTTCTGACTGACCACGATTTTATCGGCAACACGGTTAATATTTAAACCTAAACAATACGACAATTCACCCAAATCTTTTAGCGAGAAAAATTTTTCCAAGTCATTTTTGACATTGTCAAACGAACTTTTTTCTTTGTAAAAGACAATTAGATCGTCAACATAGACTGCAAGTATTAAGGTTTCACTACCAAACTTTTTCAAGTAAACACATGATTCCGCAGATGTTCGTGCAAAGCCAATTTTTGATAGGATTTGATGCAATTTTATATTCCAGGCTCGAGCTGCCTGCTTCAAACCATAAATGGATTTTCTGAGCAAACAGACTTTACCTTCTGCCCCGCGCTCAGTAAATCCCTCAGGCTGTTGCATGTACACCTCCTCCTCTAAGTCCCCATTGAGGAATGCGGTATCCACATCCATGTGCTGGATCTTTAAATCCATTTCTGACGCCAACGCTATAAGGGTACGCAGAGATGAATTTCGAACCACAGGGGCAAAAGTCTCATTATAGTCAGTCCCCCAAACTTGACTAAAACCTTTCGCAACTAGTCGCGCCTTATGCTTGACTATTGCACCGTTCGCGTTCCTCTTTACCTTGAACACCCATTTACATGGAATAACCTTTTTATTTGGTTTATCCACTAATGTCCAAGTCTGCTTATTCAATAGGGCAGTGTACTCATCCCTCATTGCGGACATCCAGTTATCTTTATCATCGCTATTTATAGCTTCACGGTAACTTTTCGGATCGTCACACAACAAATCAACATCGTGAGTGCCATATGAATAATAATTTGGAGGTTTACGTACTCTTTCAGGATACCTTCTTACAGGACATTCAACGCTGGGTTCATCTGAAGGAACCAGGGACAGATCATGTTGTTCACCTGAATGTAGAGACTCCATGTCACCAAATCCACCAGCTTCATCAGTCGCGTCCACAAAATCATCAACTTGCTCTGCCTCCATGTGCACACCTTCTGAAGTAGGTGAAGAAGCAGAAGTAGATGAGATAGAAATCTCCCGTGGCGATGTGGTATCTGAAGAAGTTTGTGAAAAAAGATTAACGACATTAGGGCTCACAACAACTTCAGGCAGAACAGATTTATCCTTCAATCCTGAAAAATTATTTTCAAAGAACGTAATATCCCGTGACTTAATCAACCTCCGAGGGTTTTCCACGCTACGGAAATAATAACTCCTTGGATCGTCTGAATATCCAACGAAGATATGTTCAGAAGCTTTCATATCTAGCTTAGTTCTCTGGCATGACGGCACGTGAATTAAAGCTCGGCAACCAAACACCCTTAAATGAGACAGGTCAGGCTTACTACCACACCACATTTCAAATGGCGTCTTACCATCAAGTGCACGATGAGGTGACCTATTCTTTAAATAAACACTAGTCTCTACAGCATCCTGCCAATAAACTTTCGACAGAGAGCTGTGTGCCAGCAAGGAACGGGCCTTCTCCACAATACTACGATTGCAACGTTCACTTACCCCATTTTGTTGAGGGCTGTATGGTACAGACGTTTCATGTCGAATCCCTTGAGCCTGTAAATAGTCTGTCAGCTCCTTGTTGACATACTCAGTACCATTGTCTGACCGAAGGGTTCGAATCTTAGTGCCAGTCTGTCTCTCAACAAGTGCTTGGAAAGCACAAAAATACTTCTGAACTTCTGTCTTAGATGACATACAATAAAGGGATATAAAACGTGTATAATCATCTACAAAAATGATAAAATATTTATTACCTTTAAAAGATTCAGTGGTCAGGGGACCACAAACGTCCGTATGGACCAATTCTAATGGTGACGACGCCTTCTTATACTTTATCCCTTTGAAAGGCTTCCGGGCCTGCTTACCTTCTACACAAGGTACACATGGCTCTTTGTCAACCTCAGTATACTCCACACCAACAGCAAGACCTTTTCTGAGTAGATCCATACCAATACGGCAGAGATGTCCTAGACGCTTATGCCAAAGCTGAAACTGGGACAAATTAGTGTGAACATTATAAGCTGAAACACCTTGCGGTTTTACTGTACAATCTAAAGTGTACAATCCACCATAAATAGAACCATGTAAAACAGGATCATTTCTAAAAGAAACATCATTAGAATTATAAAAATTACAGCCATTCGTATCAAAAACAATCGAGAAACCTTTCTCTACTGCCTTTTTGACTGATAATAAATTACAATCTAGGCCAGGAACATGTACCACATTAGAAATCTTCTTGTAATCGGTTTTTGTGTCAATAGTAACATCTCCTAAACCCACAGCCGGCAAACTTTTACCAGATGCTACAGTTATCTTCCCATCACAGGGTCGGTAACTATAAAACCAATCAGCATGTGGAGTCATATGAGTAGACGCACCAGAGTCGATAATCCACTTCTCAGACATCTGAACACTCGGTGCAGACAAAGCCAGTTCCGTGACACCATCCAAAACCAATTTCGTGACACATGCATCCATATTCCCTGAACTAGAAGCAGTCAGTCCCTTATCTTCAGAACAACTTCCTGTAGAGCAACTCGCCTTTGCCTTTTTCTCCTTCTTTTTGAGAGGACAATTAGGACTTTTGTGCCCTGGCTTCTTACAACGAAAGCAAATAACCTGCTTGCAAGTATGCAGCGCAGCCACACCATCATTAGTCTTCTTCGTCATTTCGCTCAACAACTTAGCTCTCACCAAATCTGTTGTGACTTCAACGCTCCCATTCTCGAGCGCCATTATCATGGGTTCGTAGCGAGACGTTAGACCTCCCAATATAATAGCTGCTAAAGAACTATCTTCTATGGTTTTGCCAATATCGGCCAGGTCTAGTGCAGTTGTAGTTATTGCTGTTAAGTAGCCTTCTAAATCAGAAAAGTTAGATAAGGAGTACCTGTACAGCTTTCTTTCCAGTGACAGTTTACGACCCAAACTTCGATCCTCGTAGGATTTCATAAGAGCATCCCACGCTTCTTTTGCGGTCTTAGCTGGTCGAACAATAGAAATAGCAGCGCCATCCACAGAAAGGCATATTTTTGAAAGAGCCTTTTCATCTTTCCGTACATCGTCGGGCGTCTTATTCCCTTCGAGAACTCCTCCGCTTACCGTTTCCCATAATCCTTCATGGATTAGCAACATCCGCATTTTAAATTTCCATATAGTGTATCCTAGTCTATTATGTAGTATAGGAATACTATTTAGCGATGAAATAGACACTGCAGAGGACATGTTCACTTACTAATAATTCAACAATCTCCTTTTAAGTTTGATTGTGAATAAATTATAAAGAGCTTCGTGCTGATAACGTGTTGAGATTCGCGATCTGCAGGGTCAATATTCTTAATAAATATTGTGGAAAAGGCGAAATGAAAAAAACTGGTAAGCGTTGTATGATGGTTGCTATTCAAACACAAAAGTCACAAGCATAGTACAATAATTTGAACCTCGAATATCTTTTTTATCGACATTACATAAGACATTTAAAACCTAACAAACAGTACTTAGAAAGTAGGTTTTACAACAGATTGCGCTTACAACGATAACGCCTTTCATTGTGATATTTCAACATCAATTGAGACTAATAACAGAGTGAGTTAAGCAGACGAGTTTTTTAAAAAAACCTTATTGTTTTGGAAGCTGTAATGATCATACACAAGAATGAAAACATTTCTATTTAAATTGTGCTCATTGTTTTCAAAGTTTTTGTTCTCCTAAATGAATCAATGGTTCTTAATCAATATTCTCTAGTCTTAGTATTACTGCACAGAATAATCTACATTAATGTTACCTATAAAGAATATACGAGAACTAAATTAAAGAAATGTGGTTGAACTGAGATTGTTAGTACTATGTCATCATACTTTATAAGGATCTGAACTACTGTTTCCTATATTTAAAGACTTCTATCAATAACAGTTACATATTAAGAACTTTTCAAAATAATTGATTTTAGCGTACAATAGACTAGCTGTTGCCCGATACTTCGTCCGCGACCTAGGATCAAGAGACACTCCGTGCGTGTTCAGCTTTTCCAATGAGTTGAGGTCCATTGCTTTATTTTTTCGTCTAGTTTATCTCTATATACCAGTCCGAGAGAAGTTTTTTGACACTCCAGCCTCTCATCCTCTCGAACTCAATGCACCACAGTGTGTTTACGTTAATTGTTTCCGCTGTTATTTGTAGAGCCGCACCCCGACGCACATAACTTGAGGGCGGTTGTGAAGGGGTGAGGGGTGCGTCGGCCCGGGAAGCGCGGACAGCTGCAGCACCAAATATGGTAATGCGTCACGCATCTCCCAACCAATCACACAGCAGCGCACAGGGGTATTCTATTTATTCTTTTTTCTACGAATAGGGCGGAGCTATTGTCTGCGTGTATTGATTTACGTCTGATAGTTACAGAGTTATAATCTAATAATAGCAGTCTACGGGAATTACAGACGTGATGTTACGTTATCTTAATAACAATTAAAAATGTGCTAATTGTGCCTATTTTAACAACCAATGTCCTCATCTAAACAACACTGGCCAGCGTTGGCTTGTCTGGGGTTTGGCGCCAGCGTTACAGGCTTCGTCTAAATCTGGCTTAATATAAAGCAAGCAATTTTAAGAAAGTGGTATCTATTGGCTAAACCGGCAATTATGAAGGGCGAAGGCACATTTCAATGGGCGCTACACTAGCCTACCTAAAACAAGAAGATGCTGAAGAAGACTGGCTGACCATAATGGAGACAGCCAATTCAAGTAAATGGTCACAGATTTTAGTGATTGTTTCGTTTCAACATGGCTAGATAATCAAATTTTAGAGGTAGGTAGTCGTATCTGGCGTTATTACCGGGCATGCAACACAACACTTAATGGTGTGGAATCGTAGCACAAACGCCTCAAGAACCTCGCGGAGCATACGTATTTCATACAAAAGTGATACCAAAATAATTTGTAAATGAAACATATTCTTAAGGGTGTGGGTATTTATTTTGATTGGATTACAGAATATCTACATATGTTCCCAAATTTATAAAAAATATATTTGTTATTGTTGTAGTCTATTTACATTCTGTAAAAAGCCATCAGGGTCATACATAAAAGTAAATAATATGTATGTATATGATATGCAAAGTTACTACTGCTGTTTATTAAAATAACAGGTTCATGACTCAATGCACCACGGTGTATCAATGTTAATTGTTTCCGCTATTAGTTGTAGGGTCTCACACCGACGCACACAACAGTGCATATGCGTGGGGGTGGGGGGTGCGTCGGCCCGTAGACGCGCAACAGCTGCAGTACCAAATATGGTAATGCGTCACGCATCTGCCAACCAATCACAGAGCTACAACAGGGGGTAGTCAACCTTTCTATGAATAGGGCGGAGCTATTGTGTGCGGGTATTGATTTACGAGCTATTGATTTGGGTCTCTAGTTGCGGATAGGTTGTAGGCATGAAGGGTAAAAGAAATTCGGCTGTTAATCATTGTCAACCTTTTCTACCATTCTTATACCGTTACCGTTGTTAAAGTCTTAAATACTAAAACCAGAGATAATTCACTTATTTGTTTTTTCATAATATCATGTTATTTTTTAATACGAGTATTCAAGTAATGTTTCGTACGTTAATATTGATATACCTATCGACCCACACAGCTCACTTTACAAGGGATGAAATTAAACTTAATCCAAACAAAAATAACATGGAAACTTCTCCATTGCCTCAAAATTATCCGAAACATTACAAGAATGTTAATATTATTCTACATATTTCCGTATAGGTACTACTTTATTACAGACTCAAATTGTTTACAGCTCTGTTGCAATATCGGTATGGGTACAATGGCGATCTAGCTAAGTAATACACTTGGATGTAATGTTATAAAAACAGTTTTTCTAAGATACTTTAAGAATAACTTACGCTCCTGTTATCATAAGAGTGCGACCAGATCGCGCTTGTTCGGAGACTTCGTGACATTAATTTGATACATTAGGATGAACGAGATCGAAGTGAAACGACGTACTCATGGTGATTTTTTGAAAATACAAAATCCCTAAACAGTTCGCGCATTCTTGTTGGAACCTAGCTGTAGTCGCCCACTAAGAACATTCGCCTATTGAATCTGTTGTGACTCAAATTCTGAGTTTTATGTTCTCTGAATCTAGTTAAGGGAAGCCGGGCGTTAATGATGATGTAATAAAGTATGCTAATCGCACCCACAGATCCGCGTGCCCGAGAACTTGGCGCCAGTTGGCACGGCGCCAATGTTCCACAATTCCGCGCGAAATCGTGGATTGAATGTGCCTTCACTTGACACACGAGTGCACACAATGTAGGGGAGGATGAAGAATGTCATTAATGCCCAAGTACAAAGGCGCAACGTAAACGAATTGTAAATTTGAATTTTGCGGGCTACCTTTGGAGCATCAGTCTTAACTGCTCAGCTCAATGATGTTTGAAGAGGCGCAGTAATAAAACCCCTACGTGTTTTTTCAGTTTAATTTACAATGGATAGATTTTATTTTAAAAAGGACATTTCACAAGACAGTTAACCAAAGACTAAAACATAGATATTACCTTAGAGGTTTTACAAGTAGGTACAAACTATATTTTGATATCACAACACTCCCACTCAAAACATAGGTTACCCAAATAATTATACAATCTAGACACTACACTACACACTGTTACACACTAGCTATCTCTAAAACATTTAAATAATTATAATGTTTAGAGTGTTGTAGCACTCTAAACTTTTTGTGAGCAAGTCTGCTGGCATATCTGACGTTTAACATTCACAATATTATTATTTACGATTTCTCCACAGATACTTATCAAAGTCATGACTACAGAACTCACCTCCGTTATCTGTCCTTAAAATTTTATGCTCTCTGGCTTTCTGTTTTTCAACCATGGAAAACGAAATGTGTAAAAATCTCGTTCTTCACCTTCATAAAATAAACAAACGTCATCTTGCTACTACATCAGTAGTAGATAAGTATACTATATTCTACCTGTGTGAGTACACTATAAAACTTATTTACACACCAAATATGATCAGTATTTACTCAGCATCCGAGATGTTTCGTTCTCCTAAGTCCCGTCCTTATAAACCCTGCCACTTGAGCGAAGATTTGTCAATCATGTGCGCATTATTTTAATCTTAATCGTTCTCTAAGCGAGTGTCATCGAGTTGGAAAATCATTGTAAGAAAGTCATCATGGGTCAATCAAAAGTACGGAAGTAAGAGGTTTTCGTCACCCAGAAAAGTGCCTCTGGGACCCACAACTCAGCCATCATAGAGGAGTTTAAGTATCATTTATCCACAATAAGCGTTGTGGTTACGATCATACGTACGCTGTTATTTCTACTGCCTTTATGTTATACAGACTGTACAAAAAGTGCCATCAGTCTTGGATAAAAAGGGACCAAATTAACAAGACATATTTTGCAGCGATCATCTAATCGTACCAGGATTTACCGAGATCCAAAGGTTGCATGTGAGGGGTGCAAATATCGGTTTGGCGACATCAGCAAGGGCATTCCGGGTCGGTAGAAAGTGCAGGAAATCGACGATTTACACATGAGTGTCAGTGAGTCTAAGTGAATTCGTCTGTGCGTATAAGTATACGCACAGACGAATTCAATTTCTTTTTTTTAATTTATCACTGATTGAAAAATTGAAATAATCCTACTAATGACTGTAATTAATAGTAATGTATGAACATTTATTCAATTTAAATAGTAAGCTAAATAAGATAAGAACATATTTAGTGAAAATCGGCCCAGATAGACGACAGGGTGAAGTAGTATTGAGAAAAATTAAAGAAGCTGATAATATTGTAAGTCACTTTAATACTGATTTGGACAAAATAGAACAATTGAGATCAAACTTGAAAGAAGAATTTTGGGGGTTCCCCATACTTAGAACTGAAAGTCAACATTTTTTTTTTCGTCAATCCCATACAAGTTACGAGTTACATTACCATGTATACTTCTACCGAAAATTGGTTTGAACGAGATGTAGTAAGTAGTTTTTTTTTAATACGTCATTGATCTTAAACAGCAATTTACCTTTCATTCAATCTGCTGGATTTATGTACTATTCCATCTAGAGGGAAGAAACCTAATAAGGTAGAAATCATGGCAGTTTGAATTAAAAATCGCGTTGAGCTTATTACCAGTTATAACAGATGACGAAACAAGTGTAAAGCAACTTGTTGACGGAATAGAATATTATCAATCTGAGCTGGTCAGACTAAACTAATCAACTTTCGTTTTAAAAAGTCGACTTTCACAGGCGGCCAAGTTAAAGCTAATACATATGATAGTGTGGATAGTCTGATTAAGGCAATTAAATCGCAATTGCTGCCTAAAAAGACAGCAACGGCGTTGCAGCATAAACTAACTTTAGACAAAACGATTTTTCAGTAAACGAGTTCGGAAAGCTTGTTTGTAAACCTGACGATTACTCAATCCGAAGGGAATGAGACCAGTTATAATGTATAACTTACGCTCCTGTTATCCTATGACCTTTAAACGAAAAACAGGCTATAAAAGCTTTGCTGATGGGTTGCGGAATCGTCGGTTGAGTACCATAATATTGGCAAGAAATTTCACAAGTTTGAGTGATGTCATTCAGTTAGCTATAGACGAGGAGGTTTCATACCCGTCCACGTCAGCTGATATCTTTACTATGCGCCGTAATAACTCCTACCAATACAGGACTTATAGACGTTAGTACAGGAATTTCAGAGGTGAATCATTAGGACGAGGACCAGCGCGAGCGCAGTCTCAGGATGATTTACAACGCCATGACAACAACTCGGGAGGTGATCAAAGCAGAGACCATGATCGTGTGGTTCGATCGTCTCGAGGAACCAGAGGTAGGAGATTTTATAACCATACAGAAAACTCTCAAGTGCTGCAGCAACAAATGCATATTTTGGCAGGCTCGGATTCGCGAGAAAATCAGACACAGTCTGAAGATCCCGAAATACCAGACAAGTTTTTCGTGAATAACAATCTAATTATGTCATATAATGGCATATGTCATACTAAATTAAACTTAAACAAGAACGGTTATGAGCACTCGTGGCTAATTGACACCGGTGCATCAATTTCAGCCATCAAAAAGGACGTCTCTTTATATTCTTAAACCAAAATCACTTGCACCACATCTGCGAACCGCCCATTTTTGTGAGAACCAATAGTAGTCAAAACAAAACAAAACGAGAAAGATGTGACCAATAGCTGTTACAATGAAAAAAAAAACGAAATTGTTAAAAATTCAATGTTAAAAAAAACTGGCACATCTGTGATTTCTAGCAATGATAACAGATGTCTGACCACCCTTTTTACGAAAAGAACAAAGATAAATTTTTATTTTATACATAACCGCTTCTATAGTGGCCGAGCGCCTGCATAAGGGAATAGTCTTTAGGGTGGTAAGAGATTACATTGGCCGATGGTACTCAATCTAAACCTTCCAATCCAAAATCGGAAAGTTGTTGTAAATGGTATTGGTGGCAAAGCTCAGACCATCAGATATCATCAGGTATCTTATATATGTTACGGCTAATACCCGAAATGCGGCTGCACCTAGTTTAAGCCGGTTAGAACTAGGTGTAGCCACTTACTCTTGGTTAAACCTAGTACAAGCCGATTGTTTTCGGGTAAAACTAGGTATATCCTTCATCATGCCGGGTACAACTAGGTTCGGCCATTCCCTGTTGGATAAAACTAGGTCTATCCGATATCATTCCGGCTAGAACTAGGTCAAGACAATCCCTGTTGTATAAAACTTAGATGCGTATCCCGCCAAGCCTTCCGCCCCGCGTCACACTCATGACTCACCGCATCTGCAGCAGCGGCGCGGGGTGGAGGGCATAGCGAGGCACGCGCCTCTGTAGGATGTGAGCGCCAGGTGCTGCTGATCTACTGCAGGTCTACTAGCGAGTGTGACTCACAGCGTCTGCAGCAGCAGCGCGTGTCTTAGTTTTATCTCACGGGGATTGGCTGTACGTAGTTGTAGCCGGCATGCTATCGGCAGAGCTTTTCTAGATATTAAAAAAAAACATCCAATAAAACGAAACGTAGAGAGTTTTTTTATTTTTATAAATGACATTGTAATAATTAACACAAATTATTAGGAGTACAATTTTTAATATAATAGGAACAATCAGGAACATTTTTTTTTAACAACAGACAATAGTTGCATATTATAATTTAAAGAATGTTATTATAATTATATTATAAATCACACTTTTATAAAGTAACATAAACTATCCATGAGCCTGTTACTTGTTTCAACTTGTTTGCATCTAGTTTTATCCAACAGGGAATGGCAGGACCTAGTTGTAGCCGGCATGATGAAGGCTAGACCTAGTTTTACCCGAAAACAATCGGCTCGTACTAGGTTTAACCAAGAGTAAGTGGCTGCACCTAGTTCTAACCGGCTAAAACTAGGTGTAGCCGCACTTCGGGTATTAGCCGTAACATATATATGTGATCAGATATCTAAATATATATAATTCAAACGTGACTGACTGACTGACATAGTGATCTATCAACGCACAGCCCGAACCACTGGACGGATCGGGCTGAAATTTGGCAGGCAGGTAGATGTTATTTATGACGTAGGCATCCGCTAAGAAAGGATTTTGATCAATTCTACCCCCAAGGGGATAAAATAGGCGATGGAAGCTTATATGAAAGTCCGTCAGTTTTAAAGTTAGGATCTTCTAATTTTGTGTTTAGGCTGACGATTGAAAATTAATTTATGCGTGTTTCAGCGTTTTTGATAACTCCACCCCGAAGGCTTATAAAGGGGATGAAATTGTATGTGAAAAAACCCTAATTTTCGACGTAAAAAGTACAAAATTTGTTATCTGGGCTTATGATTGGAAGCTGACGCAACGGCTTTATTAGAATTTCAACCCTTGAAGGGTGAAGATAGAGCAACATTTTGTTTTTAATTAAAGTTCTTATTTTTTGAGTCATTTTTAATTAAATTTTTTATTTTTTGAGTCACCAGAAAGTATCAAAGTTAGTAAGTCGTTAGTTTTTTTTATTTCAACCCACAAAGGGGTAAAAGGGGGGATGAAGTTTTGCATTGTAGTTGTTCATTCGTTCACGAATAACAGCAGCAGGAAAGACCTTTGGCAGCAGTGCAAGTTAATAGTATAGGCCGTACACAAGTTAATAGCACACGTGACTTCGCGGCTGGCAGTACTTACCGTTTTGTAGGGACCTAGGTAAGCCGAAGATTATTGACTTACGGCAGGAGCAGAAAAAGAAAGTATGGCAGCCGCCGCTCCTGTGGGTGCCGCCCGCTCGCACCAACTTGCTGCAGCACGCGCCGCTGACGCGCGCGCTGCGTGCACTCAATATGGTGTCACAACAGATTGATTGCTTCAATTGTACACTGAGCGAATTCACACGGCCCGCATTTTGCGCAATTACTTTAGTTTGTCAAATTAATTAATTTATTCAAAACATAAATAATTTAACTTTAAATATAACTGCTCTATTGTATTAGGTACCTAAACCTGTAATAATAGTTGTATGTGTTGTTTAAATAAATAAATAAAATAAATAAATTATGTGTAGTAGAACGAGATAGAATGAGTAATTGTCGATATCGTATTTAATAATAATAATAATAATAATAATATATTACTGGCAACACCGTGAGCTGATCGGTCAAAAAAAATCATCATTATTGTATTTCATAAAAATATTGGTTTTGATACAAAGCACTTTTACAATAGTTCTAATACAGTTTTGGAATCACACAAATATTAATAAAATTGAAAGAATACCGGAAAGAAAATCAAAAAGACGAAAATATGAACAAACTGTTGCACACGACCAATGACGTCTGTCAAAGACGTCAATACAAAAATTTCATAAAACAAGAATGAGATGATTTTAAGAAAATGATCACGAGAGCTGCCCTACGACGCGCACGCCTTGCAACCCCGGACTCGTCGCTCAGCTCCGCCTCGCCGCCGCCGGACCCCGGATCTCCAGTGTCACCGGCAGTGGCAGTTGCGTCGAGCTCGAGTGACGAATATTTCTCTCCGCCGACGTCGCCAACACCTGTACGTCGTGCGGGGAGAGGCCGGCCACCGAGGAGTTTGGGACTTAGGGGCCAACAGGCCCCGAGCCGGGTCCCCGCTACCGGTGGTTGTGTGCAGCGCATGAGATGGACTCAGTCCATGAATGAGAACGTCATGCGCGCATACTACGGGTCTACAGAGGGGGGAACTAACCTCACCGTGTACCGTGTTAGGATGCTGTCTATGTTTCAGGATCTTGAACCAACCGTCAACGCCTCGGCCCAAAGATTGTCGGATCAGGTGCGGGTCATCCAACGCAATCACCTGTTGGACGACGCCGTGCTCGATAGGCTACGCTCAGAGGTATTGAACAACCGTATCATCTTCACTCAAGCACAAACCGCGGTACAAGCATCAGCTATTCATGCCACCCCACCGCGGTCCAACCCTGCTGTTATAGAGGAAGATGATAGGGTTGCTACGATAAGTAGCCAGTGCAACGACCGATTGAGGAGCGCTCTGGATAATGCGCTTCGTGAGTATCGATCAATTTCTGCCGAACTTAGACCCCGATTACCACGGTTACCCATGCATAAAAAAAATAAGGCGCTGGTGTGTGCCCTGGACTCGCAACTCAAGAATATATTTGAGAGTAGCGAGGACCTCGTTGATACACACTCGATCCTGTTCTGTGGGGCTGTTGCGGCATGTCGTTTAGCTAATGTCAAGTTCCCAAATTGTGACATAGCTACTCGACCAAAACCAGCCGTACCAGCCTGGCAGCGCAGGATCGAGCGCCGTATTGACGGGGCCAGGGTACTCATCGGCAAACTGTACTGCTTCAGGGAGGGCAATACACGACCTCGTGTGATGCGCTTTGTGAGGCGGGCATTCTCGGGGACTGAAATCAGTCCTCAAGAATACATGTCCCGTGTCACAGAGCGCATCGACTTCCTGAAGCAGAAAGTTTATACATGGGCGAGCCGTATACGGCGGTATAAGCGGCGGGTTGATCGGTACTCGCAGAATCGCATGTTCCAGAGCGATGAGAGGTGGGTATACAGAGCTTGGGAGCGACCTCAGCAAAATATGACGGACGTGTGCCGCCCGGATGATGCCGCCACGAGTTCCTTCTGGCGCAGCATCTGGTCGGTGCCCGTCTGTCATTCTGAGGCTGACTGGATGCGTGATGTCGAGCGAGTGTGTGAACCTATTCCAACAATGGAACCAATTTTAATAACGCCACTAGATATAGCCAGAGCAGTTCGTCCGTTACCGAATTGGAAATCACCGGGACCGGACGGACTGCATAACTTCTGGCTCAAGTGGTTTAGTAGTTCACACACTTGCCTGGCATCCCAATTCCAGTCATCCTTAGAGTCTGGGTCCTTACCACAGTTTTTAACAACAGGAGTAACCCACCTGCTCCATAAGTCAGGTAGTCCCGCGGAACCCAAGAACTACAGACCGATCACGTGTTTGTCGACGGTCTATAAACTTCTTACATCCATTTTGAGAACGAAAATTAATACACACGTTGACAGTAACTCTATTATGTCTGCCTCTCAAAATGGATGTAGGAATGGGTCCCGTGGTACTAAGGAGCTACTCCTCATCGACATGGCCATTAGCCAACAGGTCCGTCGAGCCCGCAAGGATCTGTCAACATGCTGGATAGATTATAAGAAGGCCTACGACTCGGTGCCACATTCATGGCTCAAGAGGGTGCTGGAGTTGTACAAGATAGATGCAACTCTACGCGCCTTCCTTGAGTCATGTATGGGGCAATGGAGGACGGTCCTTCGATATCCAGGATGTCGACAGATCCAGGGGAACGATGAACCTGTTTGGATTAAACGGGGAATATTCCAGGGCGACAGTCTGAGTCCCCTTTGGTTCTGTTTAGCCCTGAATCCTGTAAGCACATTGCTGGAGAATTCAGGGCTAGGCTACCGGTTGAGGAAAGATGGTCAGGTTATATCTCACCTGCTTTACATGGATGATCTGAAACTCTTTGCCCCCACCAAATTGCAACTGATGGGACTACTGAAAGTAACCGAAACTTTTAGTAGCGCCATCGGGATGGAATTTGGTGTGGACAAATGTGCAGTCATGTATGTAAAGCGAGGGAAGATTATAGGATCCGAGGGACTTCAACTCTCGGATTCCATACACCTAAGATCCCTTTCCTCATCCGAGAGCTATAAATATTTGGGTATGTCGGAAGCGTTAGGCATTAACGTAACTGACATGAAACAATCGTTGAAGGAGCGCTTCTTCGGTCGCCTAAAGAAGGTATTAAATAGCCTTCTTTCAGGTGGGAACAAGGTGCGCGCCTTCAACGGTTGGGTCATGCCGGTTTTAATGTACTCTTTCGGCATACTCAAATGGACACAGACCGAACTCGACGCCTTGGATAGAAGAGTTCGTACACTGCTGACTGAAAACCGGATGCATCACCCACGATCGTCAGTGATGAGACTGTACATCCCGCGGAAGTGCGGGGGTCGAGGCTTTTTAAATGCGAAGACCCTCCACAACCGCGAGGTGTGCAGCCTCAGAGAATATTTTCTAAAAGCCGACGTGGGTATGCACCGAGATGTGGTCGCAGTGGACAAGGGACTCACCCCGTTGTCCATGGCTAAAGAGAACTGGCGCAAACCTGTGGTACTTACTACCGATGACCGCAAGAATGAATGGCAGGGCAAGGAGCTTCACGGGCGCTTCTACCGGGCTCTTCATGGGTCCGATGTAGATTTTCTAGCGTCCGTGTCCTGGCTACGTTTTGGTGACCTTTTCGGGGAAACTGAAGGTTTTGTCTGTGCGATTATGGACGAAGTTATGTTAACGAACAACTACCGGAAATATATTATGAAGGACGGGACGGTTGACGTGTGTCGGGCATGCCACTGTCCGGGTGAGTCCATCAGACATATTATTTCTGGTTGTTCTCGTCTGGCTAACGGCGAGTACTTGCACAGGCACAACCAAGTAGCCAGAATTATTCACCAGCAACTTGCCTTGAAATTTAAGCTTGTGGAATCTGAGGTACCGTACTACAAGTATGTGCCCGACCCAGTTCTTGTGAAAGACCATGTCACGCTGTACTGGGATCAGTCTATCATTACTGACAGGACTATTGTTGCCAATAAGCCTGACATAGTGGTGATAGACCGATCAGCGCGCCGCGTAATGATAATCGATGTTACTATCCCTCATGACGAGAACCTCGTGAAAGCTGAGAAAGAGAAACAAATGAAGTATCTCGACTTGGCACACGAGGTTCGCGACATGTGGAATATGAACTCGGTTATCATTGTGCCGATTGTCGTGACGGCCAATGGCTTGATAGCCAAGAGCCTCGACGAACATCTGTCGAAGCTCTCTTTAGGCGGTTGGATCAAGGGCCTGATTCAGAAGGCAGTACTCCTCGATACGGCTCGCATTGTGAGGAGGTTCCTGTCTCTGCAACCCTAACCACCGGTGACTTGGACCCTGCTCCCGACACCGGCGGATCCCTATTTTTTATATTTTTAAATGTTTTTATATGTTTTTTTAAGAATATTTAAAAATGTACAAAGTAAGAAATATAACGAATAAAGGAGATAATAATATTACTATTGTTGCCAATAAGCCTGACATAGTGGTGATAGACCGATCAGCGCGCCGCGTAATGATAATCGATGTTACTATCCCTCATGACGAGAACCTCGTGAAAGCTGAGAAAGAGAAACAAATGAAGTATCTCGACTTGGCACACGAGGTTCGCGACATGTGGAATATGAACTCGGTTATCATTGTGCCGATTGTCGTGACGGCCAATGGCCTGATAGCCAAGAGCCTCGACGAACATCTGTCGAAGCTCTCTTTAGGCGGTTGGATCAAGGGCCTGATTCAGAAGGCAGTACTCCTCGATACGGCTCGCATTGTGAGGAGGTTCCTGTCTCTGCAACCCTAACCACCGGTGACTTGGACCCTGCTCCCGACACCGGCGGATCCCTATTTTTTATATTTTTAAATGTTTTTATATGTTTTTTTTAAGAATATTTAAAAATGTACAAAGTAAGACATATACCGAATAAAGGAGATAATAATAATAATAAAATTTATTCAAAAAATATAAGGTAAACGTTTACAGTTTTTCTTAAATCTATGTCAAGTTCACACTATGTTTTGAGCCTGAACTAGGTAATCCTGTGTTTCAGGCAATTTGAGGTAAAATTAATTGATTTAATAATCACATATGATAATAAGATTATCGGTACTAATATGAAAAGGTATATAGAATAATACTATCTTAACTTATTTAACTAGTTTAAAAAACAACAATTCTATGAACAATGTTTACTTTAGCACAAGTAATAAATTTGATACCAACTAGATTTTTTTATTTTGTAGGTTTCTGTTTTTTTTTCTCTTCTGCATTTCTGATCTTACTTTTGGTGAATGAAGATGAAATCAAAAATGGCGACGACGAAAGTTTTTGGATTATTAATCATGGGTGTCGTTTCCGTGGTTTTTGGTGTCGCTGATAGTGAAAATGAGGTCAAAATTAACACGGAGAAAAAAGTTAACAGAAGCAAAAAAAAACAGTTTTCCTTTTTTTTTTCTACGGCTTCCCCTGACACTATTTTCACCGTGCGCCACTGTTAAGTAGAGGTGTATCTAATCCTAAAATTGTAAATGTGGGTAATTTCGCACATTTAGCTTAATCCCATCAACCGGGCACAAATAATACAATAACACTTTGCCCGTCCCGCAAATCGAACCCAGGACCTCATGCTCAGTAGCGCTTGCGACAACTCGAACAACGATGCAGTCTCACACATGACCCATCCATATTTTCACGCAAACGAAGTCGCGGCCAACAGCTAGTTAAATAATAAATTCTTTATATTCGAATCATTACCATGTAAGGCAAGCGGTATATTGGGCCAAGACTTCATGCATAAATATAAATTGGTATTGGATTATGAAGAAAACCATACTTTGAATTGCGGAATAAAAATATTACAATAGATTTACCAATAATTCAAGAACAAAACGCATTAACTATACCTGCGAGATCAGAATCACTTCATTTTTATTAAAATTCACATCTCACGAGAGTGTGTTGTCTGCTCATCCGATATAATAGAAGGGTTGTATTTAGCAAGTCCACTAGGAACGCCGATAAACGGGAGAATACCTGTGCGAGTTTTAGATACCAAAAGAAAATGATGTGTTTTTAAAGGATCTCAAACCAACGATACTTTTGGCAAAAGACTATAATATTTTCACATTCGGAAAGCCCGTCCAGAACACGGAAAGGGTAAAGGTGCTTTTTAAATTACAAAAACTAGATCATTTGAGCTCGGAGGAAGTACAAAGCATTAAAACCATAAGTGGCAAGTACAATGACATATTTTACCTAGAAGGAGCTAAACTAATAATGACAAAAATATATGTTTATGGCTAGAGAGGAATCAACTAAACGAATAATTTTAGGGGCGAGGGTAAAGAATTTGTAGCAAATAATCATCGCTTTTGAACAAGTATTATTAAACATTTTTAACTTATTTACATGCTATTTTAGTAGCTTTGAAAAACTTATAAACTACATAGTATTAGTAACATTTACTCGAAGTTGGGTGACTTACGCCAATTCTGGGGAATGTCTCCTTGACTGCAGTCGTATCTACCACCCCAAAATCGGAGTCTTAACACATGTCTTAATAATATTTTTTTAATTTACTTCTAAATCAATTTTTATTTGTTTCACTCCCTATGTCTGCCGGCAGACTGTTCAATAGATACGGTATTCGCTTTTTTAGGGTTCTGTCACCAAAATAATTGGTGACTCTGGGTACATTGAATCTACCAGCAGCCATAGATCGTGTTATGGTTGTTGATAGCATGATGAGTTAAGCTATGCTCTTGGGTACCATGATGGTTAACTGCTAAAAGGTGTTTATGTTTGTAATTGATAGGTAGAATTCTATATATTTTAAATGGTTAAAAAGACTTAAAATTGTTGGCAGTCCTACTAGGTACTCCTAATCAATCAATCATATCAGTCAGTCATTGATTATTGACTCCTCCTAGTTCGCCACTTGCTAACGCTCGTTTGCCGCCAAATTGCAGCTGCCCACACCAGCTATACGTCATTCCAATGAAAAAGTATTTGTTCAGAAGGACCTCGCTACCTCAAGCCACATATTCCTCAGAAACGATGCGCTTGAATGATTGCCAGTTTGACTGAACAGTATGAAAACAAAAAAAAATACCACGATCATGTTTTTTGAACAAATCCGCCCATATGTGGCAATCCATCCAAAAAATGTGTATTACTCGTATGATTGCTTTTGAGCGAACCGTGCAAGCCTTACAACATTTACAACTGAAACGTCTAACTCATCAACAGATACTGGTTCTGCGATGGTTTTTACTCGCACGCGTGTTACCTATAAAACGTAGTAGGCACATTGACTGTCGCTTGCCGTAACCGAAAAATAAGAAGAATCGGTTAAAAGTAGATTAGCACTAAGGGGATAAAGTAGTGTCTTATGTAGTGGGCGCCGTATTTAATCCCGAGCAAAACGAAGGATTCTGTGACAAAAAGGTTTAGTCTAGGAATGACTAATTCGCGAAATGACTACATGGTCTATAATTGACCAATTCTTGAAATGTACAATTCTTTAAATGACTGATTCTACAAATGACTGATTCTATAAAAGACCGATTCTTTTAAAGACCGATTCTATAAATGACCGATTCTTCAAATGACAGATTTTTCAATTCTATGAATGTGTGTGAATATCGTAAATAAAATGCTATGGTAGGGTTGGCAAATCCCGCCCGCAAGGGCCGAAGCCTGCCGGGGTTGCGGGCCTGTTCGAAAGAGATACCGCGGCCCCGGAACATAAAGGGCGAGGAAGGAACATGGATGGGTTCTAGTCAGTAAAAGTCTGACACTCCCTCCCGCTCCGCCCAGAGTGGGAGAAGTCATTTGATGATTTCCCATCCTAAAAAAAAAGAAAATTTTCACACGCAGTCTCGGACAGGTTTGAATTGTATCGACAAGTTCAAGGTTGAACATAGAGCAGGCTGCGAAGGCGAAGTCATTTTGCCGTACGTAGTCAGTTATTTAATGTCTTAATTACAGGTTTGTACATCTCCTTTGTCAGAGAGTTTAGAATGAAAAGCGAGTGAAACAAGCTCAAAAATTTCAAAAAATCAACAGTTATCAAAAAGTCATAAACTTTTTGATAACTGTTGATTTTTTGAAAAGAAACCGAATAAATGTTTACTTTTGCGCAACAAAATGTAGTACGTGTCATTATACAAGTTATTTTTTGGGACATGATAGAAGTTATTTTTTTAAACTAGTTGAAATATATGATGTCGCAACCCTTTTTTTTTTTTTTTTTTAGGATGGGAAATCATCAAATGACTTCTCCCACTCTGGGCGGAGCGGGAGGGAGTGTCAGACTTTTACTGACTAGAACCCATCCATGTTCCTTCCTCGCCCTTTATGTTCCGGGGCCGCGGTATCTCTTTCGAACAGGCCCGCAACCCCGGCAGGCTTCGGCCCTTGCGGGCGGGATTTGCCAACCCTACTATAGCATTTTATTTACGATATTCACACACATTCATAGAATTGAAAAATCAGTCATTTGAAGAATCGGTCTTTTATAGAATCAGTCATTTGTAGAATCAGACATTTAAAGAATTGTACATTTCAAGAATTGGTCAATTATAGACCATGTAGTCATTTCGCGAATTAGTCATTCCTAGACTAAACCGACAAAAATCCTGAGTGCAGCGTGAGATTCAAGGTCGCCCAAGATCAAGACACCTTTATCCCGAAGGAGAATGCTCTACTTTTCACACCATCCACGAGAGAATTTATTAAAAGCAACAGTACTAAAATCAAAGTATTTGATTAAAATAACAATTACAATTACTCTTCTTCTTCTTAGTCGTTATCTTCATTGTTTAAGGTCGTGTCTAGTCTGAGGTATTGACGAGGTTTTGATCACTTGGTGCACTATACTCTTCCACGTTTTCCTGTCCTCGGCGGTCTTAAAAGCTTCGGCTATTGATAGGCCAGTGAGCGTCTTTACTCGGTCTGACCAACGGGTAGGTGAGCGACCGCGTGGTCTTTTCCCGTCTACTTGGCCAACTAACATGAGCTTTTCGAGGCTGTCAGGATTTCTACGAGCGACATGTCCAAAATACTTGAGAATTCGCTGGAAGCAAACAGCTGATAGTCTTGTGGTTATTTGGAGCTCCTTAAGAATGGACAGGTTGGTCCGGCGTGCAGTCCATGGAATTCGCAGCATCCGCCTCCAAACCCACAACACACTAAAATCTCACCTGTCAAACAAATGTCATAAAAAGGCGCTATTTCATTCATAAGTGTTGCCAGAAAGTGCGGACAGTTACTAGACCTATTTAAAACAATTATTGTCCAGTTGTATTAAAGACAAAGTTATGTTTTTATTCGGTAAATTTTATTGAACTTGGTAGTGTTAACTTGGGTCTGCTGAGGACCATTTTGGATCGTGAAAGTTGGTGAAGGTGGTGCTTAAGGTAGCGGGCAAGATGCTATTAAAAATCTATTAGACTAACTTCCTCATTTGAATTACTGCACCATACTATCATATCTCTTTAATTCGGGCAATCGATCTATGAAAATATCGCATGTATTGTGATTATATAAATAAAAAATTGGTTGCCTGTAAAGTCGGTATACGGGCGAAAGTTTTACGTGACAACGACTTTGAGTGGTAAAATAATTTTAATGTGAATATTCATTCGTATAGTAGGAAGAAGGATGAAATAATAGTAACAATTTAAAACATTTATTTATACAAAGAATTATATTTAAAACATTAATTTATACAAAGAATCTCGCACTGAATTTCATATTAACAAAATTTTATTTTTACCTTTACACATACATACCTATCTCTCTCACTCTCTCTCTCTCGCTCTTAGGCGGGCTAACTGTGCTCGAGTGGAAGGGACGCGTGCCTTTCACTTTTTATGTCTGTCTCTCTCGCTCTTAGGCGGGCTAACCATGCCCGAGTGGAAGGGACGCGTGCCTCTCACTCGCTCTCATTGTGAGCGCATAACGTGAGCGGAGCGTAACGCAGTTTCTTGAAGTGTCACCCGGCAAACCAATTTATAAGACGTTGTCACGTCAAAATCTTTTTGAATTTATTCTTGTGCCTGACAGTACATTTGATTAAAAACTGCTTTGAAGTAAATAAATCGAACCGGGGGCGTCGGCCAGGGGTGCTTCAACCACTGGGGGCCTAAGCCCAGACCCAGTACAAATTAGCGTAAACGCGCGAACGATAATGCAAAACTAAAATGTCACCTGTCAAACAAATGTCATAAAAAGGCGCTATTTCATTCAGAAGTGTTGCCAGAAAGTGCGGATTGTTTGGAAGTTAAAATGCTTATGTGGCATACCTCTTTTCACTGCTTATTTGATTGAACTATTTTTATGATACGAATAAAAAGTGGTGAATAAATCTATGCAGCTAGCACTACATTCACCACTTGATTTTTAGATCTCTTCACCACTAGAATCTCCGATTAACGCCAAGTATGGTGGTGTTCTTAACTCAATTCAGTAAAAAGTGTGGCTTAGCTCTTTTCACCACCAAGGCGACGAAATATATAATTCAACTTTCATTCAAAAACAAAAAAACAATCAATTTTTTTTTTTTCACTTATACTCAAATTAATTCCGTCCGATTTATCGGACGTTATGCTGTAATGGGTTAAAGAAAAACTTTGAGATGAAACCGTGTGATCCAAAGAATTTTGTGGGACTGCAAATTGAAAGATATAAAGGAAGTATTTTCATTCATCAAACAAAATACACTGAGAAACTGCTGTACCAATTTAATATGCAAAATTCTAACTGTAATAATATTCCAGTGAATCCTCACACCACGCTGGAGAAGAATCCAGAGACTCCTGATAAGAAGATTCCATACAGAGAGGCAGTAGGTTCACTAATGCATCTAGCGGTGGTAAGCAGGCCCGATATAATGTATGGAGTTAGTCTGGTGAGTAGATTTCTTGATTGTTATGATCACACTCATTGGAACGTTATTAAGAAAATACTAAAGTATTTAAAAGAAACCAAAGATTATGGTTTGCGTTATTCGAAAACACAACCGAACATAGTAGAAGCTTAAGCTGATGCCGATTATGTCAAAGACACGACCACACGAGAATCTTTAACTGCCTATGTGTTTATTAAAAATGGAGCTGCCATAACATGGGCAACACAACGACAATAAAGTGTTGCTTTGTCTACCACTGAAGCGGAATTCATGGATTGTTCTGCTGCCAAAGAGGCTATGTGGTTAAAAGGACTCTTGGTGGATATTGGTGAATTTAATCAGGATTCAATATGTTTGAATATAGACAATCAAAGTGCGATTTGTTTAATTAAAAACGTGGATTACCATAAGCGTTGTAAGCATATTGAAGTGCAATATAATTTTGTTAAAGATAAATAACATTTTGCGAATTGAACATTTTTCGGGTTGGACATTTTGCGAAATGGACATTTTGCGAATTGGACATGGTGCGAAATGGTCATTTTTCGGACTGGACATTTTGCGAAATGGACATTTTGCGAATTGGACATTTTGCGAATTGGACATTTTGCGAATTGGACATTTTTCGAACGCTGGACATTTTGCGAATTGGACATTCTGCACCTAAACGCAGAGAAACAAATTGATTTGAATTATGTTTCTACTAATGAACAATTAGCTGATGTGTTTACGAAAGCTCTTCCTAGAGACAAGTTTCAGTATTTTAGAAAAGGAATTGGTATTCAGAACTTAAAATAATATCTACATCTTAGCTGTACTTGTAAAACATTAGTTTTAATTATTTTTGTTTTACTAACTTATGCTATGTGAATGTATGTTATTCTGAAACTTAACTTGTATCATGAAACGGGTTCAAATTAGGTGGGAGTGTTGTATTAATTAGTTGAACCCTACTCTATCTGTGGTAATAACATTTAGTTTGTGAGTACTACACTATTTTTGTTTATGATACTTTTAAGTTTGTCTATGATTTCTTCTTCTTGTGAAATCTGTCGTAATAAAACTACGTACAACTTATCCAAGTATATTTTATTAATCACATCAGTGTTTCTGTCTGTTTTGTATGGATAAAAAACCCTTCAGCGATGGTAAGTTGACTGTCTGTTTTGACAATAGGCCTGTGTCGATCACGATTGATCGAATCACTTTGATTCGATCACAACCCACTCGCAAGTGATCGACTCACGAATCTCAAAAACATTCGATCATATAACCCGCTCACGGAGGACGCTGACTCGCGTAATCGCGTTACTCGATACTCACAATACAACAGCGCCGTACTTTACGAATTGAATCGACACAAGTATGTTTGTCTCTTTTTATCGCATTCCGATTTGTATGTCGGTCACTTTCACGAGTCGAGTTTCCTTCGTGCGCGCTACACCAGTACAAACCTGTTTGTTTGGGTCGCGAGTGATCGATCGAAAAATTGATTGACATTAACAATAACAAATCAGTTGCACCCACAGGTTGCACCGTGACATACGACTCGCGACCCACGTTTGCGACCTGTGCGTGATCTGTTTAGTTTTCGGTGTTTGGTGTGGAATGTTTAGTTTATTAATGGTAATTGTTGTTTTTGTATGTTTTTTAAATATTTCTGAGAGTAATTACACTTAGTCACAACTCGCAACATTCATAATACTCAAGAAACCAGTCAATCACACGACTGAACCACGATCCGTAATAGAAGTATCGAAGTGATCGAGTGATCGAAACGATCGAATCATTTTGATTCGATCACCTTGCCCATGGGTCGCGATTGACCCGGGTTACAACAAATGATTGATCGACACACCCCTATTTGACAACCAACACTCTGTTAGTTTAATAATATCACAGCTTATATCAAGACTTTATAAAAAAACTTCAATACCGTCCAAATTCAAGGTAAGTGTATTGTCGCCCGAATGAAGTAGGTATTTACAGTCCTCAACATTGCAGATTTTGGATTCGGATTTTCGGATACAGTTAAACTATCTAGATCACTTATTATCTGATTGCTCACGGAGTGTCCCGTCTCTGCACAGTGGTTGCAACTAGGAGTAGGGTAGTTTCACGGCAAAACTTAGTTGCGTGTCCAAACAGCAGGCGAAAACCTCCTTTTCAGTAAGGGTTGTTTTCCGTGCTGATTAGTACTCCCCCATTTTTCACCTTTTTCAGGCCACGAACCTGGAGCTTGAGTTGCTCGGGAGATATTAACTTCTGAACTAGTGACTTGGTGTCGTCACTAGTTTTAGTTTTATTGCTGGGATTAATGGCAATAGAACTCAGATTTGCAGGACGGACGAAATAGTTGAATAATTTCATTGAGTGAATGCAATTTGTATTGGTTATAATTGTCTGTGTGTTTACTGGTGTTAAAATGTGAGAATATCCAAATAGGTAATCAAGTAATGAATCACAATATTTGACATTAAAAATTTAAAAGTAAGCATGCATTTTTCAGAAATAATCTAGTAGAATTAAAAGATAATTAAAACTTAAGATATAACTTAGGAATAGTCAGTTTTCTATATTTATATTCTTCAAATCTAGCTCACTATTTATGGTATATGCTGTAGCGCCCTCTTTCTTGCGAATTAATATCTTTCCATTCGCAATCCAACAAAATTTAAAGCTGTGATTTTTCGAAAAATCTCGAGCGAGGTAATGCAGGCGTTTTGCCTTAAGGGTTAGACTTTCTGATAAATAAATTGGTTCCACAGGACCTCCTAATAGTAGGTAAAATTTTGTGTCTGTTGTATTTTGTGTGACTGGTTTGAACTATTGTAGGATTTCAAGGAAAGAATTATCTTTTCTCTCATAATTGTTGTTGTGAGGTTAATTAAAATTGGTTTATTTGATTGAAATTGGAAAGACTGGGTCTTAAAATGAACATAAACAAAACCAAAGACATGTTGAATGCCCATGTAGCACCCACTCCCATCAAGATCGGAGACTCTCATACGAAGTTGTAGACGATTATGTCTAAGTCAGTATAAATTCGAGAACGGGGTCAGGTCAATCGTGGAATCCGACTGGGCTGGACTGTTTAGCACTGGAGTCCACGTACTTGATAGTTTAAAAGCATTCTCACGATTAAAATTTTTGTATTTTTTAATTTCCTTAGCTTCTCTGGTTTAGCTTTGGATGTAATAGTCAGTCTGTAGACAAGATTTATGGTTTATGAAACTCAATCCAGTGATTTCCAACAGATGTTCAGCTATGGTCGATTTGTGCATGTCTCTCATTGTTTTTCAGTGCTTTGATGTGTTCATAATTTCATCCGGGATGAGATGGTTTGTTTGGTTTAGCCAATGTATGAGCTGCCGCAACTGCCGTTAATTTTGTATACCCCAGGATGTTCTAAAGCAGTTTGTCTTTTGGTGAACGCAAACTTTGCCCGATTTTGTTTTGAGAGAGTGAACACAGTTTAAAGTAAGTACCTACTCAGTATTCTACCTTTTTTGTCAGGAGCTCATAACATAAAAAAAACACGGACATAATCCCGTAAGTACAATTTTGATTTTGATGTATCGTGAAAAATGTTGTGTTTGCGAAACTGTACCTAAGTAGGAAGTAACAGAAAAAAAAAACTTTTTACGACACCAATTAATAAGTTTATTCCACAAATCCAGCAGGCAAGTATCATTTAATTAGAATAATACATTCTTCCTCACACGGCTAGGGCGCTTCATTTAGTATACTTTTTTAAATCACATCGAAAACATTGTAACAGTTTAGAAAATAAATAAATATGATCATGAAAAAAAATGTAATGCCCATAAGAATTAATGTTAGTGTAAGAATTGTAATAAAACAGTTTCAACTTCGTATAGTGTCTTGGACTATTTTACAATAATTAATACTTGGCAATGGTGTAGTCTAAGAATTATTCTTAGACTACACCATTGCCAAGTATTAATTTGAGGAAACTTACAACTAGTTACAAGATAAAAGATTTCTTAGAGCTAACATACAAGTTTGTTACGATATCTAAAATAGGTATTGGTTTACATTTTCAAACATATAATCTTGAGTGAAAAAAGAAAAACTCATAAATAACATGAAAAAAGTAGATTGAAATAAACGAGACATCAAAGATGTTTAATACAAGTAAAATTAAATTAAAAATTAACTTACTGCCCTATGACAAGGCAAGTGTTTTAAATCTAACTAACTGTTCCAGATACATCAAAATCAGAGACAGTTCACATTTTAATCGGTAGATTAAAAAAATATGCGTGCATTGTATCTTTCTGTTTTATTAATGGAATCAAAAACAAAAATTGTATACCGACTTACTGTTTTTAATAAATAGTTGGAGGGTCAGATAAAGAAACACACAAAAACAAAAATGAAATTTGCACTTCATTATCTGAGACATGTTATATTATATTTTTAGGAAGAAATGAGGTTTTGCGTAGTATTACGAAGAAATAAGGTTGTACATAACACATGTTATTTTCTTTCTTTGGAAAGGAGTGACAGACAACTTGCAACGGTCTCTGGAGGTCTACTCTCTAAGTCCGTCAACGGACGAACGGGCCCGTCCGTTAGCAGTCCGTCGCGATGGAGTAAACTCTACTCCCGATTGATTACGGGTTCATAACTTTAGAACGGAATCGTAGACAATATTCGTGAACGAATGATCCATGGCTATAGTGGTGCGCATTTTTATCGGTCGATTACCGGTTTAATTACTTTGAGGTTTTCAAGTTTAAAAACAAAAGTATTTTTGTTTATGTTAAAAAATTACCTCATTTTTAACAATATACTTTAATTATGTCTTTATACATAGAATTATACTATTTTTATTATTTCTATCCTCTAAACATTAAAAAAAAATCGCATTCATATATTAATACGACGACGCTGAAACTTTAAGTAATAAATTGTGAAATGTACTCAACCGCTCTAGCAGGACTCATATGCGCAAATAGAGGCTAGTTCTTCAATTTTATGAGTGAGAACAACTTATTACAAAACATCAGCAGCAACCAACACACATAACACTACAACTACAGAGGTGCTCAAGGGCCCTCCAAGCAAGTTCGGAGCTTGTTGCCACCGGTAACAAGCCGAAGATAGACTGATGAAGAAAGCTTCTTTTGTGTGGAGAAGAAGAAGAAGCCTACTCACAATCAGTGCGGTGCCGCTCTGACTGCTCTGTATATGTTACTGCGTTGCGTCCCGCATTCCATCGACGCAGCTGCGTGTCCGTCGTCTACATCACACCACGACGCCAGAGGAGGTCGAGGAGTATAAACGGAGCAAGACAATATCTCGAGACTCTTATGAAGGAATGTGTCGTGTATTGGTGTTTTCGCAGGACCCAATATGACTTCGACTCAGTGCAATACGTGGCCAACTAAAAGTGTTTAATAGATTTTTGTAAATGTGTTCGATATATTGTATTAGCTTACTATTGTACGTACTTATATGATTATTTTGTGTATTGTATCTACGGGCTTTCGATGCTTGAAAAAAAAAAGTGATTGATCAATTCAAACTAAGTTACTACCAATAATTTAAGAATAGATACATAAATAGAATATAATATTTTTTATTTGTGTAAAAACATGGTACATTTAAGGTCTTATAAAATAGGGTTGTGAACTCAGATGTTTCGCCATATAAAGGCATACGAATATTAGAACTTATCAATTTTGGAAGGTATTGTAAATCGAAATTAAAATTAGAAATGCTTATAGCTAAGAAAAAAATTAACATTAATCATATCAACTTCAAACAATTTTTAGGACTCAGTAGCGGGTCAGTAGTGGGTCTCTTTATTTGTCGAGAAATCTTGTACACTATAAGAACAGTTATCTTGCCATTTATGTAATTTGGATTTAAAGTATTTTAAGGGGAGTTCTCTTAATTCTTTGGGTATGTTATTGAAGATTTTTATTACTGTGTTTTTTTTTTTTGGCATAATGTGCTTTGATGTCAAGGTATTCTTAATCTGGTGGGATCTCGACAAGTGTATTTGGAATGAGGTGTATGTATTTGGTAAAAGGATTTGATTGCAATAGTGCAATATCTATGTATGTGTGGATTGTATTTAGTTTCTTAAATTTTATTGGTTACAAATAAAAAAATATAATTATAATCACATATTAACAGAGTAAAAAAACATACTGCTTTTATTGAAGAAATCTTTTCTGTAATAAAAAATGTATACTCTGTTAAAAAAAATACTGCCTTTATTGAGGAAATCCTTTCTTTAATCATACAAGGTGATACAAAATTAATCATTTAATTATTCCATGACTTTCCATTAGACGGCCGGTGAGAACTGTTCGCATTTCTGTCGAATATTCTCCTTAAAGTCTGCGATTTTCTAGGGTTGTTAGCATAAACCTGCGACTTCAAGTATCCTCAAAGAAAGAAGTCTGGGGTGGTTTAAATCGGGCAATCTTGCTGGTCAAGCCAAATCGCCTAAATGGGAGATGACGCGACCAGGCGACCAGGAAACTCTTCCTTCACAATTATTCCGAGCTCTTGCGGGGTATTATAGCGCTCCTTTGTTTGGCTTGTCTGTTTGTATTTCACAGCTATCGAGTTCACAAATGTCGAATATGAATGCGGTACGACGCCCCTTCATCTTCCGATAGTATGATTAACCGGAAAATATGGTGCAAGTTAAATCAGCGTCTTTCCGCTCTTCTTGTGAAGTCGCAGGTCTAAGTCTAACAAGTCTAGACAATCGCAGACATCAAGGAGAATATTCGACAGAAATGCGAAGAGTTCTCACCGGACGTCTAGTGGAAAGTCACGGAATATATGATTCGTTTTGTATCACCGTGTAAAGAAAGGATTTCTTAAATAAAAGCATTTTTTTTACACATTATTTATTTTTTATTTGAAATCAATAAAATTTTAAAAAATAAATACAACTTTTACATAAGTACACTACTGCAATCAAAACAATATCCTTTGAAGTATCTATTCTTAAATAATTGCTAGTAACTTAGTTTGAATTGATCAATCACTTTTATTTTCAAGCATCGAAGGCCTATGGATATAATACACAAAATAATCATCTTAAGTACAATAGGAAGCTAATACAATACAGGGTGTATACCACCTCATCACGAAGCCGATGATCAAACTAAGTAACTTGATGCAACAATCATTGCTGGGAAAGAACTTTGTCTTTGGGGTTTTTATTTTTTTTTATGGTATAGCTCAACGAAATGCACTCAACACATGAACAAAAACACAACGTGGGAACATTGTGCTGATGGATCGATTGAATAATATACATCTCTTGCGTTCCGCCACCTCATTCGCTAGCATGACTACTTCGCAGAAGGAGGTGTCGGCTTCCCATTCAAGACATAATTACTGTTTATTTAAGTGACATTGTATTTTAATTTTTATTTTGTACTGTAAAATGACTCACCATAATTCATTAATTCGATTCAATTTAATCACATACGATATGACATGACTGTAATTATTACCTATTCCCTATTATTGTTATTGTTATTTTTGTTCTATTCAATCTGACTCAGTTATTATTATGACCTAATGTGTTTACTGTTAACCGGACATCAAGACGACTTTTAGACTTTTAGACATATTTTAAATGACATGTATTATATTGTTTAATTGTATTAATAGTAAGTTTTTACTCGATGTATTTATTATATTAATTTAACAATCAAAAATCAACAGCAAATCAGCATGCGCTTTGCAGTGCCCTGACAGGGTTCATGTACTAAAACCGACAGTAATATTATTATTATTATTGTAAAATGTGTGATGTGCATGAGAGCAAGTAAATAAATAAATAAATAAATAAATAAATTCCGTCTCGCTCCGGACCATGGATTGAACCAGGACGCGAGAGATCGCCGCTACGAGGACACGGCAACAATCTGACTACTCGGATTTGGCCAGTGTCGTGGTTCTTGTAAGCCACTCTAAATCTTCTAATGACGGATCATCATCACCATCTTCCTCACCCTCATTACAGCCGTCTTTATCATTCTCAGTAGACCCATCTTCATCATTGTCCGTAGACCCATCTTCATCATTGTCAGTAGACCCATCTTCATCATCGTCAGTAGACCCATCTTCGTCATTGTCAGTAGACCCATCTTCATCATTGTCAGTAGACCCATCTTCATCATTGTCAGTAGACCCATCTTCATCATTGTCAGTAGACCCATCTTCATCATTGTCAGTAGTAGACCCATCTTCATCATTGTCAGTAGACCCATCTTCATCATTGTCAGTAGACCCATCTTCATCATTGTCAGTAGACCCATCTTCATCATTGTCAGCAGACCCGTCTCGTATGTACACTTCTGTATTTTGTGCCATCTTTTCAATTCCTTCTTAGGGTGCCGCACTGTTACGATATCAACGTCGTTTAGCTTTCATTTTAAACCGCAGCTTTCGCCTTCTACCATCACCTGCACTACTTCGCCCCCTGGCGGGGCTACTGAGGCGTCATTTCTACTTTCATTCTCTTCAGTATTGTAAACTTTTGAACAACGGCTTCCACCTTCCCACACCGTCATCGGTTCTTTTTCTGGCGGGGGTAGATAACGATTTAGGTCCCATTTAAGATATCTTTTTTCTGAAATCGTCATAAGGTCATGGTATTTGTAAGGTTTGTTGCGCGAGTTGCTGCTAGAGCGGTTGAGTCCATTTCACAAAAGTCACAAAACTGACATTTCTTTTGATAATTGATATCACAATCCAGAAAGATAGGCAAAGGTATTAGTATGATACAGCCTCAATTCGGACAAAAAGTCAAAAATAGTTTATTTCTATGTACGAGTATAAAGGCATAATAAAAAGGATATTGTTAAAAATGAGATAATTTTTTAACAAACACGTTAATATTTTTGATTTAAAAACTAGAAAACCTCAAACTAATTAAACCGGTAATCGACCGATAAAATCGCGCAACACTGTCGCCATGGATCATTCGTTCACGAATATTGTCTATGATTCCGTTCAAAAGTTAGGAACCCGTAATCAATCGGGAGTAGGTTTTACTCCATCGCGACGAACTGCTTACGGACGGGCCCGTTCGTCCGTTGATGGACTTAGGGAGTAGACCTCCTGGATGCTAAATATATTGTAATCTATGAAAAAGATATTTATTTGCAAATATGCTAAGAAAAAAAATACATTTATGGAATATATTTTTACGTTAACTAGTATTACGACATTTTACATTTCCAAATTTTGAAATTAAATGCTTACTTGTTTTATATGCTTGATATCCAAACACCATGTTTTTAGAAAATTGGTATAGTAGATGTAAAATTATTTCTTATTCTATGAGCTATCGATAATGATGTGTGACCATAATATACAGTAAGTTAAAAAAACCCTGTCCGATCCGCGAGATTTGTATGTTACTCTTTAGCTAATGACTAAGTAATAGGTGTTGACACATTTTCAAAATTTGCTAGATTTTAGGGAAATCATGGTAATTGTGCACAAAAATTTAAAAATTCATTAGTTTTTCATTCATTTTAATTGATAATGTTATTAATATAAGGGATACCTTTTGTGCCTCTTTTGGATCTGTCATGGTTTTTTTAACATATTATACAACAAATTATTATCATTTAAAAGTATATGCTTACTTAGTTACTTACTTAAATACTACAATTTTAGCGGCGTTAGAGCAATCATGACCAGCATCTTTTCATCCCCATATGGAGTGAATGGCTTTGTCACTATGACTACTAGTTCATTTATTATAAAAATAGTTATCTGAATAAACTATAGTTTTTAACAACTTAGCTACTTACATAAACACTACAATTTTTACGGCGATCGAAATATCATAACCAGCATCTTTTCATACCCCACAAGGAGCGAATGGCTTTGTCACTAAAACCATTTATGACTAACAGTTAATGAAATATAAAAATAGTTATTTGATTAAACTAATTATTTATTTTTACTTATTTACTTGACACTATAATCGAAGGGGCGCTCGTTTTATGATGCATGACCAGCATCTTTTCATCCCCTAAAAGGGGTGAATGGCTTTGTCACTCTAAAACTATTTATGAGTAATAACTAATATAACCAGAGTTCGAAATTGATATACTTAATAATCAGATAATTGCTGGGACATAAGGGACATAAGGGACATAAGGGACATAAGTTTTCGACATTTTCATAATATGTGTGACTCAGGTGTGAAATGTTAACAAAACAAAGTCGATTAAACACAATTTTTGAAACGCTTTTTATTAAGTTAAATGTGAAGTTTATCCGAACATATTGATAAAGTTAGTGATTGATTTATTATTGCTCTTACTATCAAAATTTAAAAGAAAATTATCAGTTCGAACCCTGGTCAAAATTACGAACAAATTGTATTTAATGTATTTTTTTTAATTGTAATTCTAAAGATTTACTTCCGATTCCGAAACATCTATATGTCAAAGCGGCAATGAGCAAAACTAACTTGGAATGGCCTACAATCTGATGGCCCGGCTGATTACAATAGGCTTCTTATTATACTTATGTGACTTAGAAATAACACACGAAATGTGTAAAAACAATGTCGTTAATTAAAGAACATTGCAAACTATTGCACTACGTTAAAAAAATACGACTACAAGTATTATTCTAGAATTCTGGTTTTACTATTTTTAACTACCTATTAAAGTTTGCTTTCTGGCGTATGACCAGCATCTTTTCACTCCGTGAGAAGTGAATGGCTTTGTCATTCTAATCCTATCTAAAATTAATATAAATCCTATTATATCGAAATTGTTATACTTTTACTATTTACAATATTTGTTGTAGGTTTGAATTTGTTGTCACCTTCTTCACTCGTTCTACCTAAGTAACTACTTTACAACCTGAATCTAAAGAAATATAAAGGCCAAAAATAATTAAGAATCGCTTTGGTTTCTTTTCTTCTATTATCTTCTGCTTGAAAAGATGGAGTTAAGCATTCAGTTCTACAATATAGTTCACAAAAAATCAAAGTGAACTTTACAGTTAGCGTTTGATGGTCATTTTCAACATGGCTTTGCTCGCCCGGACATTTGAAGCAACTCCTTTGAGGTTAAAAAAGAAGTATCATCGATCAAAATTAAGAATTGATAGAAGTTTGACTTAGTTCTTATTAAACGGAATTAAAAGATCCTGCATTTGATAACAAACCATCTATTTTGTGATTTAACGAAAAAACGTCCTGCTTATTTACTTAACTTGCCCTATAATTCTATTTTAAAATAAGTAACACATTTAATATCCTTCTTATTACACATATATTCTAACCTTAGTTAATTACTTATTTATTCTATTTTTTTTGGTAATTTTTTGTTTTATTAAAAAAAACAGAACTCCATGCTATTTCCATCATCTTACAACGACAGGCTTGCTCATTTTACATTAGGTATATAGAATTACCGTTTTGCAGCTTAGAATAATATTATGTCTTACGTAGTTATAAAGTTACTGGTACCTACTAAGTTGCTTTATTTGAATGACACCACATGTAATGCTGAAATTACCCACAACGGTATTTCTTACTGATAAAAAATGTAATTGAGTAACAAACAGAAGTACTACATATTGCCAAAAAATGAGATCTTGTTGCTCTTGCTCAAGAGACTTGTTTGTGAGTTAGTGTCGAATGACGCGTGAATACTGACTGTTTTTCGGCAACTACGTACCCGCCTATTTTCGTAATGCATTTGGTTTTTTTTTTTTTTAATGACAAACAGACTTTAATTTATTTGTATAGATTGTTCGTACTCCAAATAAGTTACCGTTTTCCAAAATCACCTCTGCCATATTATGTTACCCTTTTATTTCCAATCGACTATTAACTCATACAACCCGGGGGATTTGGGACCTTACTTGCAGCAATTGCATCTCCCACGTACACCAAGACCACCCATTGCTTTTAACCGACTTCCAAAAAGAGGATATTGTCAATTCGTCTGCTTTTTTTTTGTATGTATGTTCAGCGATATGTTCACCAATAGTAAACCGATATTGATGAACCTTTTTTTGTTTGGAAGAATATTATTACGAGGTGGTTAAATTTGGTGAAGATCTAATGCTGATTTTCGAAGATATACAATGTAACTCTTCACTTGGCAGTAGCGGTCGTGATTACTGCGATCGCTTGGATATTTATTGTTAACATGAATCAAATAACTAAAATTATTTCAAATCAACACTCAGAACAAAAAAAAAACCATTATCGTTTTTGTCTGTCTGTGTATTTGTCAATTGATTGGTCGCGTCAACATTCTTATTCTACAATGGTAATATAAAAGAAACCTAATAAAAAAAACAGAAATGGCCGCCGCCGCATGTAAGCCGATTGTAATTGCATTGCAATTTATGATTTGAGAGTACGTGAGTAACGTCTTCAATATCCTACCTAATATGCCTAATATCTATCCCTACAATAATGTGCCTAGATAATAATCGCATCTATTCTAAAGCTCACTAAAGCTTCATTCCTAACTTATTGTCTAACAGATGGCCAATCTGCATGTTTCAGGCCAATGTACAACTTATGTAATGTATACTTAACTACTACTACCGCTTACATTGAAATGAAACTAAATGTTATCATTATTCAAATTAGTTATGTAAGTACCTAAAGTGTATAATTACTGCAATCTACAATTTAATAAGAAAATAAACTTTTGATAAAAAATAATTCGTTGCTGCGCCGATCGTTTGTCATTTCCTATTTAGGTTTATTAATTTACCAAAAACGTTAATTTGTATTTTATTATATTTAAACTAATTTATTCATTTTACAAGCTAATATATTTTTTTAAACCGGGCGGATACGGTTAACGGACAGTTTAACGGTTAAGGTATTAACCGTTAAATATATTTTGTTTGAGAATGTGTTTTTGATCAAAAAGTCACTTGGAATCATTGCAGATCCTAAAAAGAATTTTTGAATCTGAATTACAAAAAAAAAAAAAGTTTCACGAAGACGATATTAAAACGTTTTTTGCAGTTTGACTTTTTTCTACACCAACGATGGTTGATCTGACAGAAGATTTTTTATTGGTATTAGAAAGGTATGGGAATTGTAGATTATATGACAAGGAAGCAAAACATTATTTTTACGGCGAGGGCGCTATTTTGAATACAGAGCGAAGCGAAGGATTCTAGAATAGAAACCCGAGCATAGCGAGGGATTCTAAAGTAGAATTTTGAGTGTAGCGAGAGATTCATAGTACATCGCCTGAGGGAAAACTATTTTTGCTCTCGAGTCATATATTCTACTTTTTATCCCCTTCTGTGAGAAAATAAATAAGAGACACTTTTAAGTAATTCACGGATAAGATTAATTAAAAAAAATTAATGAATATAAAATGGTCAATAACATATTAATGATTGATAGTAAAGTGTATCTTCAAAATGAACTTTCCGAAAATGTTTTAGCTCCTTTTCTATTTTTCCATAGTATGAAATTATCATAGGCCTTTAAATATTTCTCCCGGGATTTCGTAGATACTTAATTTTGTCTGTATTTTTGTTTTGTTTGTTATTTGATTCATTTCTATCACTTTTAGAACTCGACATAGAACAATTTATTTTGCAGAATACAATAAATTAGAATCCGTGCCGATTACCAGAACAGGGAAGTCATAAATCGCGCGCTTTTGGTTTTTTTTAGTTACCGCACCTCGCCGAACCGTACAGCCAGTAATTTATACAACGTGCGTTCGATTTCAATGAACGATTCATGTTCCAAATTCATCTCATTACTGCCCGCTGAAAAGCCTGGTGGAGAAAAAAGAGCTACTTGGCTCACGCTTATAGAGGAACAAAACAACACTTTTCGAATAGAAGGGATGGAAAAGTTATTTTCATCCCCCCATCTCGGAAAGAGTATTTTGGTCTTCGATATCTGAGTGCAAAAGCCGTTTTCATCGTTTTGAGGGTAAAGTAAATTTGAATTTAGAACATCGGGTGCACTAAGCATGTGAATTCAAAACATCATTAAACCTATTTACTTCAACCCTTGCTCAATGCTGGTCCTGCTCCACAAGGACAGGGGCGCAAAAATTGATAGCATTGAATGGTATTGTTGGAGCTGCTGAAGATTGTACAACTATCTTTGCATAGTATAGATTCAATGTTAGTATTATATAATCGCATAGCCCATCAATATTGTGTGAGTACTATGTACTAGAAAGCTATCATTCACTGGAAACCTACTTTAGTTTTTGACTTGAATGTGCCCTGGCGGTTGAGAGTAGGTATATCATGCTCACTCAAATGTCTCGCTGATGATGGCGTGTGTGTCGGACCATTTAGCTCCCTTGAGGGTTGAGCTGAATGGTGCTGATCCATGCGTCATGTTCGTGAACGGGCGCTGTCAGTTGTGACTGTTCATCTCTTAGTTGCCATGGCTTATTTGAAAGAATTATTTTGTTTTTACTATGGACACTTTTATCGTGCACATCTTGCTACATTGTTCTCACATAATTTACCATCTCAACATGAATGATGTAACCAAGATTTTGTAACAATGATTTGATTTAAAAGAGTGTCCATGGAGTTTCTTGCCCGTTCTTCTCCATAGAGATCTACATTAGGGAATGGGCAACTACAGTACTTTCAGAGTTTTTATGTCTTGTGACTGGGACTGTAGCTACATTTAATTTTCATCTTTGTTTCGACAATTCAAAAGTGCCTGTTATTGGCCTACTTGAAATAAATGCTTTGATTTTGATTTTACCTCTATAGTGCCGAATTTATCATGCATTTTTTTTAATTTGTTAAGAACTCAGACTCGGAACCTTCTTGGTGTACTTTTTTTAATTTGTTTTGCGAGCGCCATTTTCTTTTCACGTCATATTTATTGAAAACAAGTGAAAACCTAAAATGACCACTCATTATCTAGCGACGAGAAAGTTTATTTGACGCCAACAGAATTAACTGAATTTGTTAATAATGTGGATGAAAAGTTACGTGTTGCACTCGAGGGCAAAGATTTTTCACCTCGTGCTCTTTTGATTCCCTCGCTAACGCTCAAGATTCTAAGTTTTGATTCACTCGCTAACGCTCAAGATTCTCTATTCTAATTCTAATTTTAAAATCTTTCGCTTGCTCTGTTATCAAAATTGAGCACGCGATTAAAAAACAACTTTGCACTCTTGTATAACAAATAACTATTCAACTTCTGATTTTTTTAGTATTCCATCCTAGGTTGGTCCGATAGAACTTTTTGATCAGTATGAGAAACAGGATCGATTAGCATCAAAAAACTGTTTGTATTGTGTGTGTAAAATACCCGTTTTCTTGCTGACTACATATTTTCGAAATTCGTTGAATGTGGATCCAAATTTCACAAAAAATATGGATGACTATCCTAACACCATTTTCGTGTAGCTGCAACGGTTTTAAAGTAAATCCCTTTAGTCCCGTTTACCGTATTCACCCTGTATAGCTATTCGACTATAATTTCTTTTTTTGCCGTTTTCGCTTTAGGTGCCGCAAATTATACTACCTACAACTTACAAGCTTACTTATGAATAATTTTTTTTATATGTACGAATATGCTTCCTTCATTTTCTTATTTTAATTTAGTTTTATTAATGTACCCAAAACGCTTAAATGCGTTATAATTACATATAAACTAATAATTAACTATTCTACTATAATCTCCAATTTAGCCATTTATCGCGTCCGTTTGCGATCGGTTCCGCAAAATGTTCAGCTTACAAGCTAAGTTATACCTATATATTTTTTTCTTTTTGTATTATAATGACTCAAATCGTTAATGTGATGGAAAAAGAGTTTCTAATACAACGGAAAACGTTTTTATCGTAAATTGCAAACAGAGTTTTTTTTTTACTTTCTGATTTTGAATTTAGATTAATTCATGAACCCAATACGTTTATTTGTGGTATTATTACATATAAACTAACTTATTTCAAACGCTTATTTCCTCCTTCATTTTCTTATTTTAATTTAGTTTTATTAATGTACCCAAAACGCTTAAATGCGTTATAATTACATATAAACTAATAGTTAACTATTCTACTATAATCTCCAATTTAGCCATTTATCGCGTCCGTTTGCGTTTGGTTCCGCAAAATGTACAGCTTACAAGCTAAGTTATACCGATATATTTTTTTCTTTTTGTATTATAATGACTCAAATCGTTAATGTGATGGAAAAAGAGTTTCTAATACAACGGAAAACGTTTTTATCGTATATTGCAAACAGAGAAATATTTTTTTTTTTACTTTTTGATTTTGAATTTAGATTAATTCATTAACCGAATACGTTTATTTGTGGTATTATTACATATAAACTAACTTATTTCAAACGCTTATTTCCTCCTTCATTTTCTTATTTTAATTTAGTTTTATTAATGTACCCAAAACGCTTAAATGCGTTATAATTACATATAAACTAATAGTTAACTATTCTACTATAATCTCCAATTTAGCCATTTATCGCGTCCGTTTGCGTTCGGTTCCGCAAAATGTACAGCTTACAAGCTAAGTTATACCTATATTTTTTTTTTCTTTTTGTATTATAATGACTCAAATCGTTAATGTGATGGAAAAAGAGTTTCTAATACAACGGAAAACGTTTTTATCGTAAATTGCAAACAGAGAAATATTGTTTTTTTACTTTCTGATTTTAAGTTTAGATTAATTCATGAACCGAATACGTTTACCGCGAGGTATTATTATTACTTACATAAAAACTAATAAACTTATTTCAAACGCATTTCATTTAAATATACAAATATTTTTATTGATGCACTTATATATAACTCAAATGGCAAAGAAAACAATGGTTTTTAAAACCATGGAAAGTACTTTTGCCGTACGAGTATAATGCAAACAAGAAAATTTAATCATTGAAATGTGATGAAAAAGTTTCTACGGTAGATCCACAAAGTTGTCTATATATCTTACAAATGTCTTAAGTATTTAACTCCCGTAAGTCTAATATTACCTATTATTATCTATTGTATTAAGAAGAAGAGATCGAGTTAAGTATCTGGCAGCAAATGAGTAAAATCTGAGGGCTAGAAATTAAGACGATGGGTTTAATTTTTAAAGATCTAATGATTGGTTTTCTGTTTATCAAATGGAAGGTGTTCTGTTTAGAGGAAACTACCTACCTACTACAGCTTGAACCAGAACTTTATCAATGAAATTGGCTTTATTTGACTCATTATTTCTTGCCATTTATGTTTAAATATGATTTCGAGAATGGAGCCACCACCTACATGCTTGGTTCAGTTGTTTCCAAGGCCCACCACAATAGTCATATGGGTGGGTAATCATCTTGGTTTCCAAAAAAAAGACGAAAAATACGTGAAAATAAATGACTGCTACTTGCTGCCAGACTTCGACTCGTGGTTAGGATATACTTATACAAACACTACTTTTTAATTATACACATTCTGTTCACTTGTTGTGTTATATTTACATCTTAGTTTTAGGTCCACGTATAGTAATCACTACGTTTATAGAGAACTATCAATGTAACTAACCAAACCTAACTTAGCCTAATCTAACCTAACCAGTAGGCTGCTCGGTACCTCAAGGTTGTACCGTTTAAAGCCTACCTAACATACTAATGCATTATTATCAATATCATGGCAAATACCTTAGTAACTCTAGTATTACCTTATCTATAAATGTATAGAGAAATAGCTTTCCGTGCCTATTTATACATATTCTTTTACAGAACTATACTTGAAATTGACTCAAATCAATATTGAAAGTTTGAAACTAATAATAATAAAATTGAAAGACAAGGCATTAAGTCCGCCTTTGTACAGTTTTTAATTGTGCATATAGTTTTAATAAATAAATAAATATTATCTCCCAATTTCAAACAAATTCTCTACGTTGCTTTATTTTCAGTCGCCAACAGAACATTATGTTTGAAAAGCAAAATCAAGGTTTAAATCAGATTCGAATGATACAAGTGGATGTTCTTATATTTTTTTTTGTTATTTTATGTTTTTTTTTTCAGTATTTTGTTTTACTGTTATTGTATTTCGTTTTATTTTTTTTTATTTTATAAGTATAAATTATAATTTGGTAACTAGCGTAAACTGACTAAATACATTCCGTAATTAATGACCCTTTTTTCAGGGTGATTTTTTGAAGTGTAATCCAAAATAACTGACTATATACATTTCGTAATTAATTACCCCCTTTTCAGGGTGAATTTTTGCAGTGAAATCCATAATTATGAGGAATCCTAATCCAAAATTATGGATAGCGAAAAATGCTCAATGGAGGCTCGAGCCCTACTGAGAAACTAAAACTGCATCATAAGGATCAAATTCTGGGAAGTCATGACGAATGTTTTTTCATATTTTAAACTTATTCCCTTCAGTGAAGAAACTCGGAACGCAGTCAATCTTCACAACAACATGTTTTTGTTTCAATTTGGTTGACATTTCGCGCCTAAGGGCCACAGTAAAAGAAACAAAAAAATACGTAAACATATAAAATTAAAACTTACAAGTAAGTTTGGCGCCGACACTGATTTTGTTCGACCGTTCGTTGATTACTACTAACTGTTATCTATTTTATCAATAAAACTTCAACAACAGTGCATTTACGCTTCTAACCTTTTCCTTAATTAGTAAACTTACAAGCTGCGGGTTATCTCTAATGAAAGATTTAGTTTTATTATACGTTGACATAAACTACTTCTGACCCTTTTATTTGGAGTATTCATATGTATTAATTTTATACCTATTACTACTCATTCATAGCGCATAAATTACGGACGAGACCGTGGTCAATCGATTTTTATTAAATTTACAGTTTAATTTACAATTTAATTTAACAAGGTTTGAGAAAAGTTCGGTGCAGAAATATTTTTAAAATAGTATTTTTTAAATTAAGTGATGCCTGGTGAATGAGTTCATTTAAATGATATCATAGCAATACATAACTTTTGAAAATGGTCAAATGATTAGGTAACTGTAAAACATAGAACAAGGTTTTTCATTTGTAATGTAGGTGAACTAAGTACAGTTTATTATTTACGCTTCTAACCTTTTCCTTAATTAGTAAACTTACAAGCTGCGGGTTATCTCTAATGAAAGATTTAGTTTTATTATACGTTGACATAAACTACTTCTGACCCTTTTATTTGGAGTATTCATATGTATTAATTTTATACCTATTACTACTCATTCATAGCGCATAAATTACGGACGAGACCGTGGTCAATCGATTTTTATTAAATTTACAGTTTAATTTACAATTTAATTTAACAAGGTTTGAGAAAAGTTCGGTGCAGAAATATTTTTAAAATAGTATTTTTTAAATTAAGTGATGCCTGGTGAATGAGTTCATTTAAATGATATCATAGCAATACATAACTTTTGAAAATGGTCAAATGATTAGGTAACTGTAAAACATAGAACAAGGTTTTTCATTTGTAATGTAGGTGAACTAAGTACAGTTTATTATTTACGCTTCTAACCTATTCCTTAATTAGTAAACTTACAAGTTGCGGGTTATTATCTCTAATGAAAGATTTAGTTTTTTTTATACGTTGACATTATAAGCTACTTCTGACCCTTTCATTTGGAGTATTACGTATGTATTAATTTTATGACTATTACTACTCATACATAGCGCATAAATTACAGACGAGACCGTGGTCAATCGATTTTTATTAAATTTACAGTTTAATTTACAATTTAATTTAACAAAGTTTGATAAAAGTTCGGTGCAGAAATATTTTAAAAGAGTATTTTAAAAATTAAGTGATACCTGGTGAATGAGTTCATTTAAATGATATTATAGCAATACATAACTTTTGGAAATGGTCATTGATTAGGTAACTGCAAAACATTAAACAAGGCTTTTCGTAATGTAGGTGAACTAAGTACAGTTTATTGTTATGTTTTACTCGAAAAGTTACCGATTTTACAAGTTTTTAATTAAAAGCGAGATCGCGGCGTTGATTGACTTACTTCTGCTGTTCTGTCAAAACGATTAATTATTTTTTAACTTAATATGGTTTTATTTGATTAAATCAACATGACAGAATGGATTGAGCTGCATTCGCAGTAAGTAAATCATATCTTTTTAATGTGGACTTAGCAACATATTAAATCAATATTTTTCCAGAACTACCTTTCTCATACGTTAAACATTTGTTTATTGTAGATATGGGTAGACAGGCATGATCATATTATTAAAAGGCAGTTCCGGAAAAATATTGATTGAATAGAAAGTGACAATCACTGCATAGAATTATAAAAAACGATTGAGTTCTATCAATAAGAATATTAAATAAATGTGTGTTTTCACGAAATTAGATGATTTCGCAAAAAAACTTCAACAACAGTGCATTACGCTTCTAACCTATTCCTTAATTAGTAAACTTACAAGCTGTGGGTTATTATCTCTAATGAAAGATTTAGTTTTTTTTTATACGTTGACATAAACTACTTCTGACCCTTTAATTTGGAGTATTACGTATAGATTAATTTTATAACTATTACTACTCATTCATAGCGCAAAAATTACAGACGAGACCGTGGTCAATCGTATTTATTATATTTACAGTTTCTTAACGCTATTATTATAATTATTGTAATCCTGATACTTGCATAACGTTTGATAAACGACTCTTCCTACAAAGGCTTGGTGTTTTGGTTATCAAGCATATATAAACAAATATGGGAAAAGTAACATGTTACGAAAATCCTTTATAATGCCGCATAAAGTAAAATTATATCACTAAATGGTTACATACTAAAAGAGATACACATGGTTAAATACGGTTAAGATTATGTTGAGCAACACGAGACATAAGGCCCCAAGAATGCAATCCCATTTCTGTGGATTCTAACTGAGATAAATCACAAAAGATAACAAAGTAATAAAGTATATATAATACATCGGTACAAACGCTTTCCGCGTATATGAACTCGTAGATATGTTATACGCAGGAATAGAAGAGATAGTTGTGTTTTTCTGAGTGAGTGCACAATACACCGGGCGATTACTTTATGATAGCGTTTTCCGACGTCGTGTGCAGGTGCAGCTGTCGAGATGTTAAATAGTCCTAACTTAGTCTGCATCTTGTTTATGGCTTTAAATTTGTTGAAAATATACATGAGTATTAAGAATTTTAAAAAGCTACACGCAAGACGAAGAAAACAATTATTTGCATTCTCTCTCCGCCTAGTCTGGGTCTTACCCATTCAGTTTAAAATCCCTCCAAACCATGAAATCTTAGAGCCTTGCCTGCTGTTGCTGTTCAACAATGACATATGACATAATTATTATATATTGATGAGAGAGCTAGATTCTCTGGTAAACTACTTAAAGGTAAAAAACACGTCAAATTCTAAACGGAGTTCAATAATTTTGTACTTGTAAAATTGTAAAATTTTAGAAATTTTATTGTGGAGAGGGACTTGAAATATTGACGATAATTTAGTAGGTAGGCAAATTCAGCGGACTAGCCAACACTGATGAGAAGTGAGAAGTATTTACACCGCGACTCATCAGCCGTGGTGTAAATACTTCGCTATTCTTATATTGTTCGTGAGAAGACAACGGAAGCGAATGTAGTTTTAATTTGGGTCTACCGTCAACCTTTTCGATGGCAATACATCTTGCAGTCCAAACAGTGAAGTCCTCAGTCGCGCGCTGAGGGCAGGCGCCTGAGGCAGAAAGCCGTCTACATAACATTATATCGAACTCTTAATCTACTGTTTAAAAACTCATTACTTTGAACTGAGTTCAGAATTTGATAAATTTGAAGGTAGTATGGTAGCGGTTACTTGGTGTTCTACATGTCCTTTGCGTAGGTCTTCAGCTTCATAGTGTCGCTGTTTAAACGACCGGCGGTTTCTTCTGGTTTGGTCACCATCTGATAGTCTATCAGTTTGAGTGCACTAGGTGATCCCCTCCAACTCGATGTATTCCTAAGAACATAAGGGTTTATTTAAGAAACACTCGTAAGGACAACCGATGCTGCATTAGTACGTCACCGACTATTTCACAGTGATACTTACACGGCGAGGGGCAGGCTTGTCTTGATACACACTGGTCCACTAGGAGAGGAAGAGTGATGCACGTCGACTTAGTATGACATGCTGTGGAACTGCAGGGCGTCGGTGGTTGACGAGGCAAGCACAGTATCTGTTAAATAAAGCTTTCTTGTATGAGTTCGAGAAACAAATTAACTCCCAAGCTAGTACTAACTACGTTACTATGACCTGATTAAGATAACACCGCTTTACATTTACCTATATACTCTTTCCATTAAATATATCTCATAAAGTTTCCGGTTGGCTATAAATAAAGGCGTTTGGATCGCACACTGGCGCATGCGCGCGGTCATAGAATGCCCTTTGGACGGGCGTGGTGCACAGGCATCAGCGGCCATTTTTTATTAGGACTCTTCACTAATCTCCAGGGCCCAGATTATCCACACTCTATTATCAGGTATTCTATGAAAAGTCCTTATCATAAAGTCCAGAACTCATGAAGTCGTTCAAATTATGTAGCTACATATTACTTACAAGAATTAAATATTCACGCTCTGTACGCGTCTATTGATCCATGCGCAATGCTGCTGCGCAACCGCCATCTTGATTCGCGCAAACCCCAACGTGTCCAGCCGCTACTCCCACGAAGATATCAGAAATAGTTTATGTAGTCTGCACAACTCCAGAAGTCAGTCAATAATAACGGCATCACAGAAAACCACCACAGTATCAAACGCATCACATTCAGTATCACTTTAAATGTCGACAACACTCTTGAATGAATCGACGGACTGCTGACGACTATTCCGACGGTGAGCTGAACGGACACTGCAGAATACCGAGATGAAGCTTTCATCTCGTGGATCGATATCACGCACGCGCATTGCAGCTGCGTTACTAACATGACTTCATAAGCTCCGCCTATTTCTAGGCGTGGTTTATTTATGAAAAATAAAATGACACTAATGTCTGAGAAATACGGTCGATTTTTGGGTGAGCTGAAATAAAGTAGCTTCGTCTGCGGAGGGTCTGAGTCATCACGGCGTAGTACGGTGGATAGATGGCGCTGATGCCGCCGGATAACCAGTTATTATTTGTTAAAAATTATATCTACAACAACCTTTACCTTCTTACTTTATCAATCCACTTCCCAGAGTAGTGCTTATTATGAAATAATCCGAAATCCCGCCGGCCGGCTGGTCGGAAACGTCACAAATTTTCGATAAACATTTCTGCCCCGCATGTTTGTTTTTTAAACTAGCAACTTTTATAATACATTTTGGTTCCGGTGGAAAGGTGATAAACTAGAGAACTTACTTAGTTAACATTAATTATTGAAGCACCGTAGCTTTATTTTTATTTTGGGTAGACTTTGATCGTAAATAGTTTTTATAAGTGTTCTATCTTATTTTTAGCCCTAATTTGAGGTAAGTTCTGAGGTATTTTAATCACCAATGCTTATGACTACCAACAAATAGTAATAAAACTACTAAAATTATGCAAATAAAAAAAGTAATGACTGCAGGTCAAATTTTGGAAAAATCGCAATAAAGTATGAAACTTGACATAAAAAAGTCAGGTTCAATAATTATTAGGCTCTATTATTAGGATCAAATCACACTGTATATGTCGATCTGGCAACGCCGCTTTGTACCGAAGGTGGGCGAAGCTACTCGAAGGGTCTGACGGGTGACGCGCGCCGCGCGGCGGGCGGCGGGGCGGCGGCCGGGCGGCGGTGTGCACTAGTTGACTTGTAGAGCGCGGGGTACGCGAGACGTGTGCCGAGTTTACTGCACAATAATACCAGCAAAAAAATGGTGGACATTGAAGAGTTAATTAAGGTTGTCAAAAAGTACGAGTTCCTTTATGACTTAAGTCATAGGGATTACAAGAACCGTAACCTCAAAATGAAAACGTGGGAAGCTATTGGAAAACAAATGAATGCAACAGGTAAGTGTCGTTTTATTGCCATCAAATGAATATCAAAGTGTACGGTCGAACAATCTATTTGGCCCTAACTAATTGAGTTTCAAGAAAATACCTTGCTGGTAGGTTTAACAATATTGTTAATTGTTGTATTGTTTCACTTTTTAGTTTAAATTAATATTAATATTTAGAATGAGGCCGGAGCTTCCCAAGCCATCCTCAGACAACAAGACCCGATCGCTAATAGACTCTAATTGAGAATTCTCCACGGTGACACATGGGTCCTCCTCCGTAAAACGTTTGTAAACATTTATAAGACGAATACTATATTCACAAAGTCACTTGTACATCTGTATTTTTACTAATAGTCGTAGTGTTAATAATATAACTAAACTAAGACTTACCATTTATGTTTGTGTGAATATTATGAGCTAATAATTGGGGGAGGCCTTTGCCCAGCAGTGGGACAGTACAGACTAACAAAAAACAGGTTTTGGTATATTATTTTACGCGGGCGATGTCGCGGGCATCGGCTAGTCCAATATAGTGCATTATTTTTCGGTAAATTGTAATCTATCGAAGTGAAACCGTAATATTGTGAAGCACTTGCGGCGAAAGTATCCCGGCCCCCTTAACCGGGACTTGGGGCACCCCCCTTTAGATTAGTTAGGTTCCTATAAACCTTGCACTCGGAAACAGGGGCCCCGCCTAGCGGGGCTCCGTCGACTACGCTTTTTAGGGGTATACAAAGTGTGTTAAGGTTAGGTTATATTAATCGTATTTCTCAGGAATGGTACATTATCTTTTCATGAGAGTGGTACGCGTACCATTGGGCAAGGGGGACCCGTCCTTTCCTTCAGACCGCGTGAGTCGAATACCATCGCATGCATTTCACTAAAAATAATGCGTTTTATTGTAAGCAATATGTTTGTTTGTTTATAGTATCGCTATAGAGATTACAATATAACGTGTTTGACAATTTTACGGTGACATTTATACCTTCCAATTTAATGTGACTGTTATTTAATTTATTAACTAGAGAAACACGGTCTTTCCTTAATTGTATATTTTGGAATGGTGCTTCTGTTGTTTCTTATATTACATTTTTAATTATTTTACTTAATCGTGCATATTTCTTAATTTTTTATGTCTAATTTTATGGTTATAGTTATGTTTTAGTAAGAAATCCTCTATAAGATCTATTGTAAAAATGGAATGACGGTTACAATTTGTATTTACTAATTCACTATTCAAATGTTCAGTTTCCATACATAGCCTGAGTATGACCCTTTTCCTCCTTTTTTAAAAGTTTAACATTGGACATTAGATGAATTAATCCATATTAATTCATCGTCTAGGTCCCTAATTTTTCATAAAGCCTTCTCGTACTCGTACTAGTACAGCGTTAGTTGATCACGTTAATTGACAGCATTCAAGAATAACTCATAAATGTCTACTAGCTCCCGTTTCCGTAATTACAATATAAAAGTAAACAATTAATATTTCCCGAATTAATCCGTAGTTCGAACTTTAGCTGTTGTTTTTAGGTTACCTACCGGTAACGTCGCGCGTCATCGTAAAACCGAATGCTTTATTTATTAACAGGAAAACAATTTTCCTGAGTATTTACATTTATAATACAAGATTACTTAAACTACCTACCCCTACCTACCCACTACATACCGACGAAAATAATTAAAAAAAAAAAAAAAAGTATCCTATGTCCTTCTCCTGGTTCTAAGCTACCTCCCCATCAATTTTCAGCCAAATCGGTTCAGCCGTTCTTGAGTTATAAATGGTGTAACTAACACGACTTTCTTTTATATATATAGATGTAAACCAAATAGATAAGTCGACCGTACTTATCCCTCAGTCCTACCTTATTTATCAACAGATAGAATAATTTACAATAGCCAGGAATAAACGTGTGGCTTTTTAGTTTTTACTGTGGTTTTCTACATAAAATCAACTAATAACAATCGTTATGATTGTGACTTGAACAATTCTCAGAAGGCTATAAGCTATCATTTGTTATGTTCATCTTATATTTTCTTTTCAGGTGATTGTTGCAGAATCAAATGGAAAACTGTAAGAGACAGTTATATAAGGTTCAAAAGAAACTTAAAAAATTCAGATGGTACCAAAGAGATCGACTACATTTGGAGGAAAAATTTGAAATTTTTAGATCATCATAATGTAAACCGAAAAATTTATGCTCGAACTGTTCGTCACCAGAAACTCGAAACAGCGTCACGGGTTTCGTATGAATCAACATATGAGACCCCATCTTCAAAGACTCCTCTAGTGCCAATGGGGACATTCAGCCGATCTTTCCAGTACAGTGAAGATCCACAAACCAATGATGAAGATTCTACAACTGTTTTGTACCCGATAACTATGCTTTTGGATGACCCCACTGACTACCTTTTAATGGGTTATTCTACAATATTGAAGAAACTGCCACTGGAACGGCAAGTCGCAATAAAGTTAACACTTGCGAAAATATTTGGGGACGCAGAACTGGAACTATTGGAAGAGGCGAAACGATCTGCGATGGAAACTTCACAGTTGATTCCTGATTTACCTGTTATTGTTATACCGCAATATTGTGCCGAAAATTTTTACATGTAAAGAGAATTCAGTAACCATAACATGGAGGTATCAGTCAAGTTTTTCTAGAATCTTTCTATACTACACTTTAATTTTCCTAGTTCAGTGAGATTCATTTTGTACGATACCGGTAATTACATTGTTTCCATTATAAATGAATGCCACTTTTGTTGTTTAATATTAGATTCACGAAATTAATTGGTACATTTGAAGTAGAATTTAAAGTATAGCTACTTGGATGCATTTAATTGTGACTTATCGGAAAATTTCTACTTGAGTAAGTTTCATCGTCGACAAGTATTACTTATGTATAAAGGAAAATGTACGGATATTATCGTTTCCTATTTGTTTCTGGCTTGATCGATTAAAGTTCGTTGTTAATGCATCAACTAATGTATTTATTGCACTACGTGTTGGCTATTGAATCATGAGTTAGACGTCCCATCAGTTTGCGAATATATGTATACAGTCATATGTATAACTACGTGTCACCACAGGTCGATATGTGTGAATCTACCCAGTGTCTATTTTAGGGTACTTTGGTGCTCACGCGTAATTTGTCTAGCAAATTGTATCTCTTGATGCCGTAGAAGTCATCAATGTGGGCTTTTGCAAATATTTGAGATGCCCTGCAGAAGCGCGGATGCCCCATCGGCGGCGTCCTAAAACCACTCTTATATTGTATGCGCAGGGCATTGTAGGCTTTCTGCGTTTAGTTTACGCTGCGTTTAGTTTAAGCACAGCATGATGTTTCAAGACGTGAACTAAGTATAGAATAATTAAAACATTTCATTCGTAAGTTGTAGTATGGATTCTTAGAATTCTCAGCAGAGAATAGCCTGCGCTATTACCATTATATTCCATAATTGTGAATAAGATGTAGTAGTTTGTTTTCATGGTAATGTAAGTTTGTATTAGTTTCACTCATGTGAAAGGCTTCTTCACAGTGGCTCATTACCACATACGAGGTAAGTTGCATTGACTAGTATAGGAATGCCGATATATTCAACGACATACATTTAAGAATTAAAAATGAATGTATCATTGTTGTAGTGTGTAACTTTAACTTAGCCTCCTTGACAGGGGCACATTTCTTACCATATACGAGCTAAGTTTAATTGACTAGTATCAAAATGCCGATATATTCAACAATATAATAAAATTTCATTTTATGGATGTTGTAGTACGTAATTTTAAATTAGCATATAAGCGCTTTGGTGGTTCATTGTAAGCTTATGGGTTTATTCCTGAAATAAATAAATAAATACAATTTAAGGTATTTTTTTTATTTTCTGGTTACTAGTCACTAAATTGTGCGTGTGTGTAGACTAAACAAATCGAATTTGTCTAAAATAATAGAATTTCATTTTATTTATTATACGAGTAGTTTCTCACTAGATAATTCTAAGAGTCACACGCTTTACAATTTTTTTGTTTTTAATAATTAAATATCGCTGGACATTAACACACAGCGCCTCCTAGTGCCACACTAAACAAAGCTTGTGTCGTGGACACTAGATAGTTGATGTGCTACATATATATACAGGGTTATTTGTAAAACACCAACAACCTCGCAGGAGTAGATTACCTACATCATAAACAACAACATTTGTTCTACGACTATTGGGAAAACAGGCAAAAAAAATCGACTTCTCATGCAAAACTCCATCAGCTGTTCGGACATATGTATGGAGAGTTGTTTTTTTTGTCTGTTTTCCCAATAGTCGTAGAACAAATGTTGTTGTTTAAGATGTCAGTAATCTATTCCTGCGAGGTTGCTGGTGTTTTACAAATAACCCTGTATACCTACCAAATATGATTACTTAGATGGTAGAAACCGTTTATAGAGGTGTCCGATGAGCTGACGAGTAGTAGAGAAAGTGAAAGAAAGATATGTTGCGCAGTCCCCAAATAAATAAGGATAAACTCGGCAGAATGATGATGCTGATGATGGGAGACAGTTCTACTATTATTAATAGCATATGTGTAATACGTCATAGGGTTACACTGCCACAGTGTTAGTAGTTTAATAAAAGCGTCATTGTATGGTTGATATTATTGACATGAACCTGATAAGGCTTCAAGTTATTGAGATCGGGTGCGTACTATTTGATATAATAACAAAAGTTCTATCGATCACATGACCTAATTTCATTTCATATACTTTTTACTTTACTTAAGTATAACGATGAAATGATATAATGAATTATTGACATAATTTCAGTTTACCTAATTTTATTTGGTTTAATTAAAAATGTCTATGATGCATATTTGAACTAATATTCAGTTAGTGTAATATTTAATTTGTATATTATTTAGAATCTGTAGTAACATTTAATATAATTTTGAAACGAACTACTTTGTGTTCCAAATGTTTGCAAAAATCGATTGATCTATGAACACCTGCTACTTTCATGTTCCCCAGATCCCCTCAATTTTTGGTGAACCATCTGGGTTCGGTTAGGATAGAACAGTGACCATTAATTAGCACACGAAGGCGAGCAAGCGTGCCGCGGTAGCAGCCGCCGCGTGCCACATCCTCTCTATTATTGATGAATCATTTGGGTTAGATTCATTATTGAATTTTTCCTGAAAATGAGGTCAAATGAAAGTAAGGTTAACTGATCGTTATGTATAAAAAGCATTATACAATTTTATATTATTGGAAATGAACGTTATACTAAATGTTATTACAGTAAAAGAAGATTATATGACATTTAACATTAGATCACATGAAATTAGGTTATTCGTTTTTATAGCATATGAAAATTATACGATGTGAACGTTATTAAAAGTGATAATATACTTTCTGTTATTATACCATTGAAATGTACCCTCTTGGTGCAACAGTTCCTTAAAGCGTGCTGGGGAAGGGACTCTCCAGGAAGCCGTCAACCAATCATTCTGCACATCAGCATCAAAGTAGGTAAATATATGTATAAATTAGTTCATGGAAGCGTTTGTTTTTGGGGTGCACAATCTTGTTTTTCTTTATGACTCAATGTAACGCACTCAAAACATTGTCCTAATGGGTGGTTTAATCACAGCCTAAACATTAATTTGTAGAACCGATCAAAGTATGGATCAATGGTCTACGCTCGTAGCCGTAGCACACCCGTAGCTAGTGCTACGCGCTACGGCGTAGCGATGTAATTTGAGTTGTAGTTCTTAACCACATGAATAGGTTCTTAACAACAGGCGCTGACGTAGCATTAACCTGTAATGTACTAAACCAAAATTCAGTTTTGTTTAGAAGCTAGACCTTGAGAAAAAAAAGGAATTGGGGACTAAATGAAAATGAAAAAAATGTTTAGTTTTCATATCTTTAAATGTTTTATCTAGACATTTTTTTTATTTAGTATATGTGATACTATTTTTAAAATAAAACTAATTGGCTTGTATAATTATCATTGTGTGAGTTTGGCAAAGAACGATAAACCGGTCGTTAAAACGGTCATATTATCTAAAAACTGTTGTCATTGTGACATGTTCCCATACATAAATGTGATTTAAACAGCTGTTTTTAGATAATCAGACCGTCATCTTTTTGGTGAACATGGACTTGAGGCTGTATACTCGATCGATTTGGCAGGTGATTTAACAAGCAACATTTTTTTTGCAGTTCTCCGTAGATTTATTTCGCGACGAGGAAAACCTAAACAGGTCTACTCTGATAATGGGACCTCGTTTGGTAGAGCATTTAAAGAACTTGGTTGTCTAGATAGCTCGTCCCAATTTGAGATGTTGGTAACATAAACGGTGCAGTTAGTGTAATTTATATCTTATGGTGTGTAGTGAGTGACCTTAATCCATCTGTGAAGTTTGTTACTTTTCAAGCATGGAGATCTAAGCAAATGATCTATTAATGCCCGAGTGGCTTGTAGTGGGGCACTCTATCATTGTTTACGTGATCGTGTTTATGTGTTTTTTTTTGTGGCGTTAAATTACGCTTATCATGTGCTTTTTGCGGTCTCAAACATTCTCCAAAGGAAATAATACGAAGGTTTATTCACCATATGAAATGAAATTACTTTGTAATATGACCACTCTCCCGATGCTCTCACCACAAAAACTTAAAAGACAACTTTCACGCTAGCAAGTGACTGTTTCGTTTTCAAGCTGTCAAAACTGTCGAAATTGTAACTTGCACTCGCATTATAACATGCGAATGTTAGCAATGTGCTCTAAACGGTCCTTTCTTTCTCAGAGGCACTGGATTGTCTCTATCGACGACGTAAACTCGAAATACGCGATACAGACGTTACTCGAATTTTAGTGTGAAACTCGCATTAAGCATACAGATAAGTATGGTGCCGATTCCTACAATTTATAAACATGTGAAAGGAATGAAAACACGGATGGGGTGAGAAAAATTCAATTAGTAAAAAGCACTCTTCATAGATCTAGGTATAGTTTTTTTTAATAGTAAAAGGCACTAGTTTTAGTTGTGAATAGTGGAGGAAAATATAGTTTTAATTTTTATATTAGATGAATCCAGAAAAAGTATAAGTAAGTTAATGTTTTTCTTGTGGATGGGACCTTTTATTTTCAGCTGCCCATCCATTCTTAGGCGCAGGACAAACACGAGCGGCGTATGGCTAATGGCGGTGGCGCGGGTGCACGGGGGGCGAGGAAGTGGCGCCATTTCCTCGCCCTCTGCGCACCCGCATCTGCGCCGCGCGCTTGTATATGACCCGCGTCTTAATCGACTTCAAAAAGGACGAGGTTCTCTATTCGTCGGAACCTCTGTTTTTTTTATGTATGTTTCCCGATTACTCGAGGATGGCTGAAGATATTTTAATTATTCTTTTTTGTTTTTTGAAATAATGTACTTCCCAAGTGGTCCCATAATCATCAAGTTGAGATCTGATGTTGGAATCCTGGAGAAATTGAGAGAACTCTTCAAATTTTATAGGCACACTTGATGTGATTTGGGTAGTTTTTAGAAGTGTACTTACTTAAAGTGATTCCATTTCAATTTGGTGAAGATCTGATGTAGAACTTCGGAGATAGGCAACGCAACTCCTCCATAAAATATAGCAAATGGACTGGGATTGCTGAAATCTCATGTCTATTCAACATTATTTTTTGTTAACACTAAACCTGAAAAGGCGTCATTGTACTCATCATTTTGAACAACTTTTTCTATGGGACGAACCTTGAAATCACGAAAAAAATATCAGCTGTTCCCTACATTTTGACGAGTTATGCGAACATAAATGTAGGGAACAGCTGATTTTTTTTTCGCGATTCCCTTTTCGGGTTTAGTGTAAACAAAAAATAATGTTGTATATTGTTTACACCAGTTCATAACATAACATCACGCCGCTACGCTGTGAAGGGGTAAGCACAAGTGAACCACGAAAAAGTGAAAAAAAAAAAACCCTCCGGCAAACCGATTTCGGAGAAGGTGCTGGAGCGTCCGACTATTGAAAATTATAGTTATAGTATAAAGAGTTGCACTAATGTGCACAATCTACAAAAAAAAAAAAAAGATTTCAAAATCGTTGTCCTGTAATGAAAAGTTTACCCTTTTTAAATCCTCTCATAAAATTTACCATGGAAACGCCCTCAAATTTTTAGTTACATTTTTTTATTTCGAAAACTATAAGTTTTATCGCTAAACTTCAAAGGTAACAATTGTAGAGTAAATAATTTGCTTCAAAAAAAGAAATTTGCGACGTTCAAAATGTTTCTGTTTCGGAGATATGATTTTTTTTCGCAATTTTTTTGGAAATTTTAACCCCCTCCCTCCCCAATTTAGGGGTTGCATCGAAAAACTTTTAGTTAATTTAAAGTTGTCCGTATTCTTATTCAGAATGATAAAAATGAAAAACGGTTCAAAATTTTGCCATAGGAAGAAAGTTATGGCCACAAAAGTGATTTTAGAAAAACCGCCCCCATGGACAAATTCCACCCATTCACGAACTTAGCCTAAGTTTTGACCTTTTTCATTTTTTGGCCAAGTTTGAAAGCATTCGGTTTATGATTGCGACCTGTAGAGTATGGCTAAATTTTGCTTGTCACCCATATACATATACATACATAGGTGAGAGACCAATGAGTAGATTTAAAAAAAAAAGGAAATCTACCTAATAAAACTAGCATTTAAAATATTGTCAAAAAGATGAAACTTTGGCCCTCAATATCTCCGTAACTAGAAGGTTCCCAGGTATGGTGTAGAACAAAAACATGATCGGATTGACGAGGAGAACAACTGCCTTTCGACTTCGTCAGGAAAAGTGTAAAACATTACACCCTTCCTTTATAGTAAGGTTGCAGCAACATCTCCCCATTGAACAAATACCCGAAGCGTGGCGGCTGTTACTAGATCGCGATTCCTTCCCGGAAGCATGTTTATGCCATGAAAAAAACAGTATAGCTCTTATATGAGCAAAAGTATTAGTTAAGAATACAATAGTAAGTTTTGTAACATATAACCTGACGATACTTTTAGAGTAATTTTCTTTAATTTGTCGTTAAGGATTCGGAAAAGGTTTAGAACTCAAAGTAAGCCATAAGTGACTCGAAGACTTTACATTTTGAGTTCAGCTAATTTAATGAGCCGTGGCCAATGTGCAACAAATTGGCCACGCTAGGCCACCCTAAGTTACTTGCACGTTAGGCCGTGCACGTAACTTAGGGTGAGGGATTAATATATCCCACGCGAAGGACTATTTGCTCAATACACGCAACTTCAATCCACACAACTAATATTGACGTTGGTAGGGTTTTCTTGGAACTTCAAAAATACCCTTTTGATGTTTTAAGCGCCGATATAATGAAAAACTTTTATTTGTTTCGAGCATTTTCTCACTTGCAATGGATGTCTTATCAGACTCTGTTTCGATGTTCTTTTTGCACATCTACACGTAAAACTATTTTTAAATCTGTTCAAAAAAGCTAGTAAAACTAAAAAACTAAAGGGTAACATTCTACCTATTACTCGTAGAACAGGCTTTCGATAAAGTTATTTTTGACGTAAATTTCTACGAATCTAGCGTTAAAAAAATACAAGGACGAAATATAGTTCTAAATATAATAAGAAATCATTAAAATTATCTATAGACCTTTTTGTGGAATTACCAAGTGAGCTCTTAAGAAGGGATTATTATCAACAAAAAAAAATATAAATATGTTGCTTTACTAATTGGCAGGGCAATTATCTGCTGGCATCGTATTAGGCCAATTAGAGTAAATCAAGGGGGCGCATTGTGCACGGCGTTCACTTACGCAAAAATCATATGATACCTGGAAAATAATCTTATTCTGTGGAAGCCCTTTGATTGAGATCTTTTCATTTGACTTTAAGCTTTGCTGTGTTGGTTTAAGGTTATTTGTTAACTGAGGGTTAGTTATGACAATTATTGTCAGGGGGACTTTTCTATACGTCAATCGGAAGGGGGATGTAATGGATTTAAACTGATATCCCGTACTAATTAACTATCCTATGGGGTAGACCCCCAGGATGGTTAGTTAGTAAGGGGTAGCAGTTACTCTCTAGGTAAACCAAAACCCGTAATTTTGACCGCAGTTATCTACTACTAAGAATGCATGACAACTCGATTCGACAATTGTCCCTCCCTGCTCCCGATGTGTTTTTGCCCGTCCGAAAAGTTTAAACTTAAACTTTTTAAGACAGACTGTTAAATCATTGGATTCGACATCAAAATAGTGGACGTGCTTAAAGAAAATGGCTACTACTGGTCGAAGAAGCCCTACAAGAAGAGCGGAGGTGACACTGACTCGACGCTTGCGCAAACGGTTAGTTAGCATCCCCGATGTGGAGATCAAAAAGGGTTTTTACATTTTTGAGGATTTGAAGTACATAAAAATATAAAAAAACAGCACTTTTAAGTTCCAGTCCATAATTTTACGTTTTCCTGCCTGAACACATAGTTCAATAAAGTCCAAGAATCGATTGCGATCTTCATGAAACATTAATCAAGAAACTTTACCTCTTCAGAACCCAAAATGCCTGTTTGGATCTTCTTACTCAAGAATCGCAGAAAAAAAAACGGACCTGTAGTGAAAATAGGGATACCCCAGTGCTTAACATAACTCTTGTCCGATTTTATTTTTATGTTTGCAGTTTTGTGGCTTACCCAAACATCCTTTCTCATTATGATTTTATATGGTAAAATAGGTACTTTCTCTAAATTGCAATCATAATTTCACTAGAAATAGTTTGTGAATTCTGTGAAAATGTAAGAAGCTCAAATAAAAGCACGGTTTTTCACACCAACTCATAACTTTATTTCTGAAATAGGTTTTCAGTAGTCTTCAGACTAACATGTAAGTACATAGTAGATTGATACAAAGACGCTACCATTCCGTAAAGATAAGGGCGCTTAAGTTAACTTATTTTTTTGTTATCTGATCGAAAACAAAGTTCGTACACAGCTTCGAAAACCGCGAAATCATTCAAAAAATAACTTGAAAATCAGTCGATGAGAAATAAGAATTAATGTAATATCTGAAAACTGTAAACAGTTCAAGTTCTTCATTCTTAGACTTTACACTGACAATAACGGCCTGTTTACTTGAGCATTGTTAAGTATTTTTTGAGAAAACTTACAACTAGTTACAAGCTAGAACATGTATGTTAAGACACTCCCAAACAACCATAACTGAGTCTTAGTGCTAACACACAAGTTTGATACGTTATCTAAAAGGATTGTTCACATTTTAAGCATTCCAATCTAAAACAAAAAATTATAGGCGTATTTTTAGGTTCCCTTCTAGTTACGGAGATATTGGGGGTCAAGGTTTCAACTTTTTGACAAGTATTTTTTTAACACCGGTTTTCATTTTTAAGATTTTTACTTTACACAGTGAAGGAACACTGTACAGATATGTCATTTGAACTTCTTTTTCAGAAGCATACGACTCACTCGAGACTAGTAAAAATGTCAACATTATTGCAAAGAAAGTCATTTTTACCGCTCAAGTTGCTATAAAACGGGTAACATATTTTAATAGTGTTGAAATATACAGGGTGTATTTCACCTCATCACAAAGCCGTTAACCAATCATTCTGTATATCAAACTAAGTAACTTTACGCAAAAAATATTGCTGGGAAACAACTTTTTTTTTTGAGGTTATAAATCATGTTTTGTGGTATAACTCAATGTAATACACTCAAAACATTGTGCAGATGGCTGGATTGGATAGTACGGGGGTCGTAGAGATATTTAAAGAAAAAATCATGCAATAAAAAGTGGTATATGTCGGCGTCGCATTGTAAACAACGCGTACATCAGGCCACGCTGTAGCGAGCTACGTCATTCGAGGCGGAGCCAATTGTGCGCTACGTCGTAGCGCTCTACGTCGTAGCGTGCTACGTTGTCCTCCCACCTCCTCGCTGCGGGGCGGAGTTAATGCGCGCTGCGGCGTAGCGCGCTACGTCGTCACCCCGCCTCCAAAACTAGCGTATAAAAGGCGCCGCGCAGCGGCGAAAGGTCATTCTGACTTCAGGCGTGGCCCGGTGCACAGGTTGTATTACTCTTACTTATTGTTACTCTGCTTTTCTGTATATTGTTGCTCTTTTGTCTGTACTAAGGTGTGACTGTATTATTAGAATTAATGTGTTACTGTATTATTGGGTGTCATTGCTATTATTGTAGGGTGTCATTTTAATTATCCCTTATAAAAAAAGAATTGATTAGCCGTAATTTCCTGTAGAATTAATTAAATAAGTACTGCCATAATAAATTCCAATTTTGTTGAACGAACATCTTTTATTTTCAATATGTCTGATCCTGTGCCGTCATCAGAAGTGGGATCAGACCCACTCCCACCTTTATCTGGGACAGCCGGCAATTTAATACAGGAACAAATGTCATTTTTTTCGGCTAGTATGGAATCAATTTTTAAAAAAATAGCTGATAGTATGACACCTCGCCATATGACACCCAGTATGCAGTCGATGCTGGTTCCTTTCGATCCTGATGCACCTGAAGCTGACATTATCAACTGGTGTGCGTTAAGTGAGATCATAATTGAGAGTAAGAAACTAGAAGGTGTAGACCTTATTTTAGCCCTCACTCACTCACTTAAGGGCCGCGCCGCGATGTGTCTCACAAAAATCAAGCCAGATTATATTTCATGGGTTTCTATTAAGGAAATGCTAGTGTCTAAATTTTCCAAACCCATGACAATGCAGGACCATTTTGATTTAATTATCAAATTTCAAATTGATAACAAAGAAGCCCCGGCTGAGGCGGGAATGCGACTGTGGCAACTTATTGAAAAGGTTCCTGATGCAAATTTACCGGAAAGTGTAGTGACGGGTTTTGCCATATCTGTCTTGTCTCAGTGCGATGACAGAATTCGCCGCGAACTCAATTCTGTGGTTATAAGTGATAAGCATCAACTCTTTCGTACATTGCGCAGCTTCTCGTTAAAGAGAAGAAATGAAGAAGCGGGCACATCCGAACCAGACACAAAAAGGTTCCGTCCGTCAATACCATTTCGGGGAAGCTGCAATTTCTGCGGCAAGATGGGTCATCGAGGGCAAGAATGTCGTCTCAAACAGCACAGTGCTTCAAAAGGCACACCTGGTTCAGCGAAATCTCCACAACCGAACCCTGGGGTAACCTGCTTCGTATGTGGCGAGGCTGGCCACGTAGTCACCACTTGCCCTAAACGCTGGAGGAAGAAAGAAGATCCCGCACCGAGCACCACCAGCAAACAAGTTAACCTGTGTTCCAGAGCAGCGCGTGGTGTTCTAGAGATAAGGGGTAAGCAATTTCCTTTTTTATTTGATTCTGGGTCTGAGTGTAGCCTTATAAAGGAAAGTAACTGCGATGTTCTTACTGGTGAAAAGTTTCATGAACAAGTACTTTTGAAGGGGGTCGGCTCTAATAATGTTAATTGCTTTCTCCAAATAAAATGTCCAACCATGGTACAAAACTGTCTTATCGATGTTACATATCACGTTTTGCCTGATGAATGTCTCAATGAAAACGTATTATTAGGTCGCGATATTTTAAAGCAAGGGATATCCGTTGTGATTACTGACGATAGTTTAACCTTTTCCAAAAATAAAATTTCAAATCTTAGCTCTAAATTAGAAATGCCTCTTGACATTAATTTGATTGACACAGATCTTACTGGTAAAGAAAAGGATCTTTTGATTGAAATACTATCTAAATATTCCCCATATTTTATACAAAACCTTCCCACTACACGTATTAAGACCGGTGAGTTAAAAATCGATCTTATAGATCCAAATAAAACCGTACATAGGCGACCTTACAGGCTATCGCCCATAGAGTTAGGAATTGTTAATGACAAGGTTCAAGAATTACTAAACGCTAATATAATTCGAGAAAGTTCTTCGCCTTTCGCAAGTCCTATATTATTAATAAAAAAGAAGGACGGTAGCGATCGTATGTGTGTTGATTATAGGGAACTCAATAGCAATACTCGACCAGATAGCTATCCTTTACCACTAATTAGTGATCAGATTGATAAGTTACATGGTGCCTGTTTCTTCTCCAGTTTGGATATGGCCTCTGGATTTCATCAAATTTGCGTACATAAAGAGTCTATAGAGAAAACTGCCTTTGTGACACCTTCAGGTCAGTTTGAGTACTTAACCATGCCGTTTGGTTTACGAAATGCTCCGCAGGTTTTTCAAAGGGCTATAAATACTGCGCTTAAACCTCTAAATGACGATAAAATTCTGGTTTACATGGATGACGTACTTTCTGCATCAGTAACCGTTCAAGAAGGGTTGGATCGTTTAAATAGATTGCTAGATATTTTGTCTACAGCAGGATTTTCTTTTAATTTTAAAAAATGTTCATTTATGAAAACGAAAATTGAATATCTGGGTTTTGTAATATCCTCTGGAGAAATTAGACCAAATCCCCGTAAGATTGAAGCCCTTAAAAATATCTCTCCCCCAAGCACTGCTACTCAGGTCCGACAATTTATAGGCCTAGCCACTTATTTTAGACAATTTATTCCAAATTTTTCAAAATTAATGAAACCCTTGTATCCTTTAACCGCGGTGAAAAAGGGTAAAATTAATTGGTCCTCTGAACATAATGACGTACACAAGAAAATAGTCAATTATCTAATTTCTGAGCCAGTTTTAAAAATCTTTGACCCTTCTTTACCCATCCAACTTCACACTGATGCAAGCAGTGAAGGATATGGGGCTGTACTAATACAAAAAAATAATAATCTACCTCATGTTGTCGCTTATTTTAGTCACAAAACCACAAATGCAGAAAGTCGTTATCATTCGTATGAATTAGAAACATTAGCCGTAGTTAAATCTGTGGAACATTTTCGACATTACCTATATGGGCGTAAATTTACGGTTTATACTGACTGTAACGCCTTAAAGGCCTCTCATTCCAAAAAAGACCTTACACCTAGAGTGCATAGGTGGTGGGCAATTTTGCAGTCGTACGACTTTGATATCATCTATAAAGAGGGGAAAAATATGGCACATGCAGACTTCCTTTCACGTAATCATGCTGACAAATCTTTTACTCATAAACCAGCTAAAATTGTAAATTTATCTGAGCTAGAGAGGAGTTGGTTATCCGTAGAACAACAACGGGATTCTGAAATATCGGACATTGTTTCCAAATTCCGCTCAAATGATTTGCCGTCTGAAACATCGCACACATACGATATTAGGCAAGGCATACTTTACCGTAAAATAGAACGTAATAAAACCACTAAATGGTTACCGATATTGCCACACTCCTTAACCTGGTCAATGATTAGTCATGTACACAGCGAAATAAAACACCTTGGTTTCGAAAAAACGCTCGATAAATTGTACGATCTGTATTGGTTCCACAATATGTCCAAACTTGTTAAAAAATTCGTAGATTCGTGCGTCATTTGTAAGGCTTCCAAAGGTCCGTCGGGTGCCCAGCAGGTTCGTCTACATTCAATCCCTAAATTGGCCATTCCATGGCATACAATTCATTTAGATTTAACCGGTAAACTCAGCGGAAAAAGCGAGCGCAAGGAGTATTGTTCCGTGATTATTGATGGTTTTACAAAATTCGTCTTATTAGAACATACCTTAACCCTAAATGCATCCGATGCTATTAAATCACTTAAAAATGCAGTAAACTTGTTTGGCGCTCCTAAAAGAATAATTGCAGATCGTGGTAGGTCATACGATAATACTGAATTTAAGAATTTTTGTAAAGATAATCGTATTGATTTACACTTAATAGCCACGGGTTCCAGCAGAGCCAATGGTCAGGTCGAGCGTGTCATGAGGACCTTAAAAAGTATGCTCACTATAGCTGAAACAGATTCGGATAGCTTATGGCAAGATCATGTAGGCGATATTCAATTAGCTCTCAATAGTACTCGTTGTAGAGTAACAGGGTTTACGCCCTTGGAATTGATGTTGGGTATTAAGGGTAGTTCATTAGGGATATCAAGAGTATCTACTAGCCATCCTGATGAAGATAGGTTAAACCTCGAAACCATTCGATCCGATGCTTCTGCTAGTATTAAAAGGCTGGCCCAATATGACACAGGTCGATTTAACAAGGGTAAAGCTAAAGTAAAACCTTTTTCAGTAGGTGACTTTGTCTTTGTTAAATGCGAAGAAAGACACCAAACGAAACTAGACCGTAAATACAAAGGCCCCTTTCGAGTAATCGCTATTTTAGAAAATGATAGGTACGAATTAAAACACATTAACGGAAACAATAGAGTCTACAAATACTCTCACGAAAACTTGCGAGAAGTACCCCGTGGTCAGTCATTTTTTTCGGAAATCGCAGAAAATTATGATGATGAGGATGACGTATCGGCGAATAATAATAACACGGAGATTCTTGTTCACGAGACTAGGCAACCGATTAACAATGAAACTATATCTGCCAATAGTGATACCATTTCTGCCAATAGTGATACCATGTCTGCCAATAGTGATACCATGTCTGCCAATAGTGATACCATGTCTGTCAATAGTGATACCATATCTGCTAAAAATGACACTATATCCGCCAGTTCTCAAAATAATCACAATTGTAGAAACCCTGGTTTACGTGCCGTTTCAGTAGAATCTGTTGGCCCTGAATCAATTAACATTATAACAGAAGCACTTGTACATACACCGAAGAATTAAGCCATTTGTTAATTAAGCTAAAGGAACGATACGTGTTCGGCCTAGCTAAGTCCGGTCCAGTTTAACTGTAGGGACACACCTGAAGGGCAAAACAATTGCCGGACCAGGGGGTTGATCTTGTAGGGTCAGAAGCACCTGAAGGGCAAAACAATTGCCGGACCAGAGGCTTAATCTTGTAGGGTCAGAAGTTGACCGGACCAAGAAACTGACCGGACCAAGAAACAAGTCTTGCAGAGTCATAGCTGACTGGACCAAGTGTTTGAGTATCTGAAGGGTCTGTGTAGACCGGACCAGAAATAATTGCAGGATGACCAAACGGTACTTGATCAGTTTTCGTGTTTTAGATGTTACATCGTAAGCTGAGCGTACGAGGACGTCCGCACGTCAGCATGGCCGTGTCGGCGTCGCATTGTAAACAACGCGTACATCAGGCCACGCTGTAGCGAGCTACGTCATTCGAGGCGGAGCCAATTGTGCGCTACGTCGTAGCGCTCTACGTCGTAGCGTGCTACGTTGTCCTCCCACCTCCTCGCTGCGGGGCGGAGTTAATGCGCGCTGCGGCGTAGCGCGCTACGTCGTCACCCCGCCTCCAAAACTAGCGTATAAAAGGCGCCGCGCAGCGGCGAAAGGTCATTCTGACTTCAGGCGTGGCCCGGTGCACAGGTTGTATTACTCTTACTTATTGTTACTCTGCTTTTCTGTATATTGTTGCTCTTTTGTCTGTACTAAGGTGTGACTGTATTATTAGAATTAATGTGTTACTGTATTATTGGGTGTCATTGCTATTATTGTAGGGTGTCATTTTAATTATCCCTTATAAAAAAAGAATTGATTAGCCGTAATTTCCTGTAGAATTAATTAAATAAGTACTGCCATAATAAATTCCAATTTTGTTGAACGAACATCTTTTATTTTCAATATGTCTGATCCTGTGCCGTCATATATAAAAAAAAGCTTGTCAAAATCTTGCAACTTTGACCCCCAATATCTCCGTAACTAGAAGGTTCCTAGGTATAGTGTAGAACAAAAAATGATCAGAATGACGAGTAGAACAAGTGCCTTTCGTATTCGTTAAGAGGTGTTTTACACCCTTTATAGGGTGTAAACAGACCCTTCACAAAGCCGTAAACCAAGTGTTCTGTAATTACATCAAAAGACATAAGTAAGTTTACACAAAAATAATTGCTGGGCAACGATTTCTTTTTTAATGATACTTCTGCCAAACTGTACAGCAGTTTGTTGGCAGATAAAAATATAATAATTTAATTTTCTGGGCTGACAAAACATGTTTTACGGTAAGGCTAAATGTACGGTAACACACTTAAAACATGCTGATGGATGGATTGAATAGTACGAGGGTCTTGAAGGTGTTTAAATGGAAAATCTTACATTAAAAAATGTATTAAAAAAAAAACTAGTGAGACAGTTGGAACTTTGACCCCAATATCTTTGTAACTAGAATGTTCCTCAGTATGGTCAAAAACAAAAAAAAAACACAATAGCGGGAAGAACTGAAGGTAGGAAACCTTCAGTTCTTCCCGCTATTGTGTTTTTTTACATCCTTTATTGTAATAGATAAAAAGTAGTTGTAATGCATTAAGTACTTGTTAAATATGCCTGATGTCCAAACACCATGTTTATCAATTAAACTGTATTGTTCGTAGTCGTCGTTAATTGTATTGTTCTTAAAAATTGCTAGTTACTGAAAAATCGGTTATTATAAGAGCGATGGATACTAATTTATGACGGTATTATGGAATATCCTAAATTAATTTAAAGTCAAGTAAAAGTTTATTAAGTTATCTAATTAAACTAATTATTTATTTTAAACGTAATCACTTACATAAACAGTACCTAAAATTTATTGGGAACCCAGTTCGTCATGTATGAACAGCATCTTTTCACCCCCTCATAAGGAGTGAATGACTGTCACTCTAAAACTATTAATGACTAATTATCCTTGATTGTCTTACATTAGGGCTTTTTGAACAAACATTTTAAATTTTGTAGTAATTTTTAAAATATCGTCATAAAAAAATTATCATATATTTTGGGTCGTTGAGGTAGTGGTACTGCTAATTTTCGAATGATTTCTGCTTCTAACGGACTTTCGATTGCTTACCCTGATATTTTTTGAGCCATGCCATTACAATCATAAATGTTGATATGTCATCTTAGCAATTTTTACTAGTCCTGTTAAATATTTAGTTTTGAAGGTAAATTTTCTATGTAATTATAATTATGGAACCTCTGAGATTTATTGAAGGAAATTCGAATCGGTTAGAATTAAATAACAATGAACTGAAAACCACGTTATCTTAAATTACAAAAACAAGACATCTTATGATATTTACATTTACTCACGTAACTTTTTAGCTTTCTTTCCTCTTTTTCACATTTCCGTGAGAAGTGTATGGCTTTGTCATTGTAAACCTATTTAATCTATTATAACGACACTGTTATACTTTAACTATTTACAGTATCTAATGAACGCACAAACATTTTACACCATGTTTTATATGTACAAATGTCTTATTTCTCACGTACTTAAAATAAATACCTTGTGGAACACCTTCACCGATCAAACCCCAAAAGGAGTAACTACTTTACCACCTGAATCTAAAGAATCTGCACGGTTTATTTATTATCGAGCCGAACGCGTCTCGGAGTAATAAATGCCATAAACTTATCTTCAGATGTGCACTTGATTTACAATGAAATGAAAATCGCATTACCCAATGCTTCATATACTAATAATACGCGTTACATAACTACAAAGCCTATATACCTAAAATATTGTACCTACATAATAACCGCATCTATTCTAAAGCTCTCTAAAGCTCTCTAAAGCCTCTGCTCTCTAAAGCATTCCTAACTTAGTGTCTAACAAATGGCCTATCTGCATGTTTCCGGCCAATAAACATTGGCCTGAAACATGCAAATACAACTTACACTAATTAATGATTACTACATTCTTTGAAATGAAGATGTTTATTACATGATAAACATCTTCATTTCAAAGAATGTAGTACAGTAGACAAATAAATAAGAATTGAAATGCATGTTTTTAATTTCAAAATACCTGCTTTTTAATTAATGTACACACATCAAAAGTGTCTAGGGATCAACATATATTTTTGCAATAACTTTTCTCCTGATTGATATTAATTAAAATTTTCTTTAAGGATTCATCAAATAAAGTGTTTTCGTTTGTCACAGTAACGATAAACCAAGTCACCTTTGCCTCACCTTTTTAATAAAGAAATTTGCCATTTTCCTAATAAAGGGATTTTTGACATTTGAACCACTAACACAAAAGTTCGAAAAAAAGACTGAAATAACAGTTTTCTTTAAAATTTTATTGGGTAACTTAAACAATTAATAATCCGTGTTTCTACCGCGAACACTAACAACACAAGAACATCGGTTTGGCATACTCAAAATGAGTTCATCCAAATCACGCTGTGGAATGGCCGCCCATGTTCGTTGCAACAACAAAAAAAGGTCTTCTTGCGACTGGATACCCTCCATATTCGGCAGAGCTCTTCTCTGTAGCATATCCCATGCATGCTCAATCGGATTCAAGTCTGGCGACTGAGCAGGCCAGGGCAGGACATTGATGTTAGCTGCGGCGAGAGTCTGTCTTACAACTCTTGCGGTGTGCGGTCGTGCATTATCATGCATTAACTGAAATAAGGGACCGATTTGCACTTGTAGAGGAACGATGACGTCTGATACAATCGTCTCAGCATAAATTTGAGCGTTGAGGTTGCCTCTGATCCAAATCAACTCAGTTCTTCCGCCGATCCAAATACCCGCCCATACCATGATGGTTCCACCACTATAAGGATGGACTTCCTGGCAGGATTTTAATCGCTGTTGGCGTCCAGGGGTTCTCCAGTGTCGTATACGTCTTGTATCCGGTCTCATACCAAAACGAGACTCATCAGAAAAGCACACGAAACGCCATTGTTCTTCTGCCCAATTTCTGTGTTCAAGAGCCCATTGATATCGAATCCTACGATTGTGCATTACTATAGGTGGTACCCGTAGCGGTCTTCGGGAATGAAGGTTCACTTCATGCAAGCGGTTTCTGACTGTTTGGTCGCTAATTAAGTTCCCTGAAGAGTGATGAAGCCTCACGGCTAACATCATGGCGGTTATTGTTGGAGCTCTTCGAGGTAAGATTTGAATGTATCGGTCTTGTCTCCGTGTGGTGCAGCGATACCGTCCTCCATGGCGCTCAGCCACGGTACCAGTGCTTCGGTAACGTGTCCAAAGTCGACTGATAACACTCTGACTTGTATTCAGAGCTAAAGCCACAGTACGTTGCCGGGAACCAGCTTCTATCATTCCCACGGCTCTGAGCATTTCTTCCCTGCTTAAATGACGTCGCCGCTCCATAATAACGTTGGTTTTAATCAGTAGTAGGGAAACAGTAGCACTAATAATGTCTTCAATGCGTTGTATTGTATGTTTTTATAGGGAAAATATTGACAGCTGATTTTCATCTTTTACTCGAATTTGATTCACAGTTCCTGATTCAAATTATGAAATGCACCAAAAAGGATCCATATAAATTTATAAAATCATAAATTTATTACAAAGCCACATCTCAATCTCAAGAAATCCGCATAAAAATGCTTGATCCCTACACACTTTTGATGTGTGTATATTGTCGCGTTCCACTACATGATTCCTACTTTTTGTTTTAAGAAATATTGGTAACTGAACCTTGATTTTCTTTATTTTTCTACTTGGCGTCGTGATATTTAAAATAAGATTTGAAGGAAAATTGTGACATCCCTTGCCAATTGTTTCTTACATAAGTATTTTGAAGGAACGCTTCCTCATTCGGACGCCACGCCAAGCCAAGCTGAACCGTAATTACATTTTACGCAATTACGTCCTTACTGTTTTTGCTAATACAAAAAGGGCAAAAATAAAATAAAATGAATACGCATGACGCATGCCGTATGATTTTAAGTAAATTATGGCTCAACATAAAGCCTATATTTTTAGATGTTTTATAAAATAAGCATCACTAACTAAAACCATTCAGTAAACCGCGGGCCTCCGTTTTAGATAAAACTTCCATTATCTCGGAATCAACGTTGACGTAGTTACGGCCTTCTTTCTTATGACGGCAGTATGGTGTATGACAGTCAAGTCAGTCAGAAATGATGCACACTACAACCCACTTATTTAATTTCAAGATTTTTTTAAATTAATCTAATATAATCTCTTTATCATCCAAATGTGATGTTCGTTGCTCTAGATTCAGCAAAATGTACAACTTACAAACAACTAACTTTTACCATAATATTTAAAAATAAAACAAATTTTGTCATTGAAACATTATAGTATTCTGAACCTTTCTTTCGAGCACCGACGAGCGATGTCGAGTATGAATAATCGATACTCGTGAATAACAAATCGTAACACAATATCAATTTAGACTTATAGAGTAGGTTCCTTATATAGGATTTGAGTTTATATCTGGCGGCTTTTGAGTGGATGGCGTAGTGGATCAGTTTGAAGATGTTTACATTGCAAGAAGTCCCTACTTCATACTTAACAAACTCTTAACTGACATGTTACTGTGCAGTAAAGTTAACTGTCAACGTTTAAAACGAACTGCATTTAAACAGTCCCGCCAAAAACTGAATCCATTAAGTACTTAGCTAACCACTGATTGGCTAATAGCCTTACACGTGACTCTCGATGCTCTCGACCAATAGCAACTATAGCAAGTCACGGTTACCACACACAAATCTGTTTGTCATTCTTTCTCATGAGCAGACGATTGGAGTCAGCTAATTACGTTAAAATATACGCTTGTAAACGAGACTGCATTCAAAGATGGCGGAAATACTGGTTCATTAAATGTGACAGAGATGTGGCATTAGGTGGTTCAATTTATAGTTTAATAGGTAGTTGTGTTGATGATAATCGTACATAATGCACATCTCTGTCATAAATAAATACACCAGGTAATGTCGTACTTGTTAGGTGTTTCCTGTATCAGCTAATGAGTGCGTTAGGTACTAGTATTACATAAGGATCTACCTCAGAGAAACTATCATCCAAAGACCGAAAGCAATCGAATCATCGATTGCTTTCGGTCTTTGGATGATAGTTTCAAGGCGTAAAACTTTTAAATTGAAAGGAGATCACCCAGCCTCCATACATTCTTGGGTTTTTTCAAAAGTTAACGTTCAAAAGTCAAAAGTGACCTCAGATATTTTGTGGTTGAATAACATGCATGTTGGTGAATTGAGTCACGACTTAGGCCTAATAATGAAAAAAGTTTATTTCCATAGGTTCTGTTAAATTATTGCGTTTATTTTAGTTGGCCGGCAAAAATAATACCCCAATCTGGGTGGCCTCAGATGTTTTGTGGTTGAATAACTTCTCGGTGAATTGAGTTACGACTGAGGCGTGATAATGAAAAATGATTATTTCCATAAGGTCTATTTAATTATTGCGTTTATGTTAGTTGACCAGCAAAAGAAATACCCTAATCTGGGTGACCTCAGATATTTTGTGGTTGCATAACTTCTCGGTGAATTGAGTTAGGACTTAGGCGTAATAATAAAAAATGTTTCATAAGCTCTATTTAATTATTGTTTCTTTTGCTTGGCAATTTAGAAAATAGCCCAATCTGGGTGATCTCCTTTATCAATGAAATTGGTTCATTTGACTCATAATAATTATCATGCCATTTACTATCGGAGAGTACTTGCATAGACACAGTCTTGTTGCCAGGGTTATTGACCAGTAACTTGCTTTGAAGTAAAATCTTGTGGAATCAGAAGTGCCATACTATAAGTATGCGCCCGATCCAGTTCTCGTTAATGGTAATATCACGTTGTATCGACCTGACAGGACTGACATTGTGGTGATAGATCGATTGAAGCGTCGCACAATCATTGTTGATATAACTGTCCCGCATGACGAGAACATCGTGAAAGCAGAGATAGATACAAAAATCAAATATATAGATCTGGCTCTCGAGGTTATCGACATGTGGGATGTGAGTACAGCAGTCATTGTGCCGATAGTCGTGTCGGCCAATGGCTTGATAGCCAAGAGCCTCGATCAACATCTTAGGTGGCTCTCGCTTGGTAGCTGGATCAAGGGCTTGATTCAGAAAGCAGAACTTCTTGACACGGCACGTATTGCTAGGAGGTTCCTCTGTCAAGAGCTATCAAGAGGGGTCCTGACCTCCGACAGCTCGGAAACTGTTACAAGCGCTAGTGAGCTACTGTAATTTTTAAATGTTATTTTTATTTATTTAGTTTTTGAGAAATATTCAAAAATGTAAGCAATTAATATGTAGAGGAGTTAATTAAGGATATAATAATCATGCCATTATATTTTAATCTCATTTCGGGAATCGGGCCTAAGCGGTTGGTTTCTTTGAGTAAATTAATCCTATGGTGTATTTACAAACGAGGCTCTTTAGTAAACTCATCCCACACAGGTGGATCCCGCGGGATGAATCGACCTATGTAATTTTTGAATTTGACAACTGATCCCGCTGACCAATTTTATAATTTGTATAGTCAAGAAGAAAAGTTTCTTGATATTAGTTTATATGGTGATTCCCGTTGGCCCCATCGCCCGTCCACACTGGTGGTGCGGGGGTGGGTTTATATTTATATTTATTTATTACCTAGTTAGCTACTCAAAAATATTGTATAGGATCTAGTAGTGTACATGCGCTACTTACGGGCAGTAACCTTACGAACATTACCAGGCTGGCATGAATCCAAAAAGGTATTTATTACTGGAAGACCGTACCTATCCACAATAATTATTGATATCCATACCACCTTGAGCAAAATACATGTAAAACTTTGTGCGGCCCTTTCTCACCTTCCACCAAACTTGACTGATGAAGGTTGGCTCTATGTAATGGAAGAGGCTCCCAATAACAACAATGTCACAAAATTCAATGATTATTTCGTTAAAACTTGGTTGGAGACCACCTCACCATTTGTAAATACTTGGTGCACATATCAACAACTGCACAGAACGAATAATGCCGTGGAAACATGGAACGGACACATTAAAAAATATATCAAAATTAAACCGAATATTGCCCAACTTTTGGAGGGGCTAACTAGAGATGTGGCACACTTTTCTTCAAAACTGAAAAATCCCATCGGTCTCCAGATTTCAAAGAGGTTACCTGAAACTGTAAAGAGGAAAAAAAAGATTGACTACGCAATAGACCAATTACTTAGCGCCCAAATAAGTATAGGCCATTGCCTTGAAAAAAATAGATATTAATTTTCTTTCTGAATCAAGCCCTTGATGCAGCTGCCTAACGAGAACCAGCTTAGGGTAGTAGGTACCATTATTATTAAGATAAGCAAATATTTTAATTTTGATTTTGATAAGTGCTCGTTTGATATGACTTGTTTTATGTGGTAACATTCCACAATGTTATTTTTGCTTTCGTTTTTGTTATATAAGATTAATATTTTTGTTTAAAGTGTTGTAAGGATTAATGTTCAAGTTTGATGTTTACTTTTGATTTTTTCTTTTTCTTTAACCGACTTCAAAAAAGGAGGAGGTTATTTGTTCGACTGTATGTTTATTTTATGTATGTCCCCACATTTTTGTATCATATTTTATTCTTCTAAAATTTGTATTTATGTATTTTTTGAATGTTATAAAATGAATGTATTTGTTTATGTTGTAAATAATATTGAAATGAGAATAGATTATTTTTGTTTTTTTTTGTATTTTTTTATTTTTATTTTATATAATGAATATTTTTGTTTATGTTGTTGTAAATAATATTGAAATGAGAATAGATTGTTTTTGCATTTTTTTGTATTTTTCTTATTTTTATTTTGATTTCATTTGGTTCTGTTTTACGGTTTCATTGAAGTGATCGTTTTAATTTTGCTAAAAAGCAAGCAAACAAATCTACTCGGATTTTTAATGATTGATCCTATTTCTTCGAGACATTAATAAAATCAATGTATGTATTATAACCATAAATAGTAAACCTACAAGATGCCGTTATTATTATTTCTAATAAAAGCTTTTGCTTTTTGGTGTGTTTTGCTCCATATTTATATTTTTTTTACACGTTGACGGAAAACTAATTATTCTACCAAAACGACACATTGACATGGGTAATAAGTATGTATTATAACCTTAATTAGTAAACCTACAAGATGCCGTTAGTATTTCTAATAATAGTAATGCTAATACTTTTTGGTGTATTTTGCGACATATGTATAATTTATTACACGTTGACGTAAAACTAATTATTTTACCAGCATCACATATTGACATGGGTAATAAGTATGTATTATAACCATAAATAGTAAAACTACAAGATGCCGTTATTATTATTTATAATAAAAGCTTCTACTTTTGTTGGTGTATTTTGCTGCTGTATAATTTTCTTTACACGTTGACGTTTAACTAATTATTCTACCAAAATTACATATTGAAATGGGTAATAAGTGTGTATTATAACCTTAATTAGTAAACCTACAAGATGCCGTTATTATTTCTAATAATAGTAATGCTAATGCTTTTTGGTGTATTTTGCTCCATATTTATAATTTTTTACACGTTGACGTAAAACTAATTATTCTACCAAAATGACATATAGACATGGGTAATAAGTATGTATTATAATCATAAATAGTAAACCTACAAGATGCCGTTTATATTTTCTAATAATAGTAATGCTAATGCTTTTTGGTGTATTTTGTGACATAATTATGTGTAATTTTTTTACACGTTGCCGTAAAACTAATTATTCTACCAAAATTACGTATTGAAATGGGTAATAAGTGTGTATTATAACCTTAATTAGTAAACCTACAAGATGCCGTTATTATTTCTAATAATAGTAATGCTAATGCTTTTTGGTGTATTTTGCTCCATATTTATAATTTTTTTACACGTTGACGTAAAACTAATTATTCTACCAAAATGACATATAGACATGGGTAATAAGTACGTATTATAATCATAAATAGTAAACCTACAAGATGCCGTTTATATTACCTAATAATAGTAATGCTAATGCTTTTTGGTGTATTTTGCGACATAATTATGTGTAATTTTTTTACACGTTGACGTAAAACTAATTATTCTACCAAAATGTCATGACATGGGTAATAAGTATGTATTCATTTAAATTTTATAAATTTATATTATTATCTATTATCATAATTATGGGATGAGAGACACGCGGATGTATTCGCTAATGGGGTCGGCAAGTTAAAGCTGATTGGGCGCCACCACCGCACAGACCCAATCTGACCAATGAGGTCACACTATTTTGAAATATAAAATGACATTGACAGATTTTCAACCAATGACGATGCTTAGGTTCATGCGGTGCTAGCGCCATTAGTTCCACAGTTGCCAACCCCATTCGAGACCGAGGACGGTATATTTTACTTTTCCCTTTTTTTATCGCTTTTACTATTGTAATTCTGCATAATGACGTTTGATAAACGTTCCTAATGTAAACAATTATTCTTAAAAAAAAATACTATTAACGACAAAATAGAACATGAAAAACACATAAATACCGGTGAATCGTAACCGGAAACACGAATATCGTCCCAGCATAATTATTCAAGTATTCGGCTTGGTGTTTTGGTTATCAGGCACATTAAAACAAATATGAAGAAAGTAACATGTTTCGAAAATTCTTAATAATGCTGCTCAAAGTAAGATCAGCATATCACTAAATGGTTACATACACATGATTAAATACGGTTAAGATTAAGACGAGCAACATGAAACTTAAGGCTCCAAGAATGCAATCCCATGTCTGTGGAAACTAACTTAAATAAATACAAAAAAAGAACAAAGTAACATAGTTATACTACATAGGTACAAACGCTTTCCGCATATATGAACTCGTGGATATATACGCGGGAATAGAAGAGAAAGTTGTGGTTTTCGGAGTGAGTGCACAACACACCAGGCGATTACTTAATGATCGCGCTTTCAACGCGAATCCTGTTAATGGCTTTAAAATTGTTAAAATGTACAGACTATTAAGAACATGAAAAAGGTACACAAAATCGAGTAAAACAATTATTTGCATTCCCCCTCCCCCTAGTCTGGGTCTTACCCATTCAGTTTAAAATCACTTCAAACCATGAAATCTTTAAGCCTAGTCTTCTGTTGATGTTTTTGATAATACAGGGTGTAATCCACCTAATCACAAAGCCGTTAACCAAGCATTCTATACATCAAACTAAGTTACTTTACGCAAAAATTATTGCTGGGAAACAACTCTTTTTTTTGAGGTTATAAATCATGTTTTGTGGTAGAACTCAATGTAACGCACTTAAAACATTGTGCTGATGGATGGATTGAATAGTACGGGGGTCGTAGAGGTGTTAAAAGTCGAAAACTTACGAGTACAAAAAAAACTTTTACTTAAAAAAAAACATTGTCAAAAAGTTGTAACTTTGACCCCCCATATCTCCGTAACTAGAAGGTTCCCAGGTAAGGTGTAGAACAAAAAATGATCACAACGATGGGGAGAAAAAGTGCCTTTCGGCTTCGTGAAGAGGTATTTTACACCCTTTATATTGATGAGATAACTAGTCTCCCGTAAAATACTGTAAGGTAAAGTCACGTACCAATCCCAAACGCAGTTCAATAAATATTAAAGAGAACATTTTTAGTAAGAGCCTTCAATATCGACAATACTTTAGTAGGTAGGTATTATATTCAGCAGTCTAGCCGGCACTGATAAGAAATGAGAAGTATTTACACCGCAGCTCATCGGTCGTGGTGTAAATACTTCGTTCATTGTTTTTACATAGCTCGTGTGGAGATGACAGAAGCAAATTTATTTGTAATTGGGGTCTACCGTCTAACTTTCCATTGGCATTAAATCTTGCAGTCCAAACAGTGAAGTCCTCAGTCGCGCGCTGAGGGCAGGCGCCTGAGGCAGAAAGCCGTCTACATAACATTATATCGAACTCTTAATCTACTGTTTAAAAACTCATCACATCACTTTGAACTGAGTTCAGAATTCGATACATTTGAAGCTGAAAGCTACTTGATGTCGTACATGTCCTTTGTGCAGGTCTTCAGCTGCTTAGTGTCGTTGTTCAAACGACCGGCGCCGGCGGTTTCTTCTGGCTTGGTCGCCATCACGATCTTATTGATCTGTGAAGCACAGCTGTCAGTTTGAGTGCACTACTAGGTGATCACCTCTAGCTTGATTTATTCCTAAGAACATAAAGTTTTATGTAAGAAACACTCAGACACAACAGTGTTGCATTAGTATGGGCCAGTGAGTCGTCTTAGGGGCAATATGAAATAACGAAAGTCTAACAAAAGACTATTAGTTGGAAACAAAAACACCAAGACACTTTTAGCCTTATATTTGGGTGCTTTATATGATAGAATCGAAAAATAAACGACTTGCAAAAATACCACTTTTTGGCTAAATTTTTCTTAGACCTCGCACCGTAGCGCCCCTATAGCTACACTCCCACCTGGCCCCGACTATTTAACAGTGATACTTACACGGCGAGGGGAAAGCTCGTCTTGATACACACTGGTCCACTAGGAGAGGAAGAGTGATGCACATCGACTTAGTATGACATGCTGTGGAACTGCAGGACGTCGGTGGTTGACGAGGCAAGCACAGTATCTGTTAAATAAAGTTTTCTTGTATGAGGTCGAAATATAATGTATTTCCCGCGCTAGTTCTAACTACTAACTATGAGCTGATTCGTATTGTTCCGATTTACATTCACAACATACTCTTTCCAATGTAAGTAAATAGATGGCTATAAATAAAGGCGTTGGGATCGCACACTGACGCGTGCGCCGTCATAGGTGTCCTGTGGAGTGTCATCAGCTGCCATTTTGTATTAGGACCCTTCACTAATCTCCAGGATCCAGATTTTCTCCAGTTTCATTTATCGGTTAAAATTAACCGATTCCTAAAGCACTGTCTGTAAGAGAACCATCGAGAATGGCCGAACCACGGCCTTCGGTCGGATGTTATTGCCGGTTATTTTGTCGGCACGGTTGACACAGTAGTTGAGCTTGGTTACTGCGGTAGGTGTCGCTATGTTCTCGTGCTGAACAAATATTTATGCAAGGGAGTCAATGAAAGCGAAGGTATATTAAATTGCCGTTTAGTTTCGAGGTGCAAACTGTACTTTTCACTTCGAGTGCGAGAAAAATAGTCATTTAAAACCGAACAAATTTACACTCGACAAAAATTCTGAACTGAGCGTTTAGTTTTTTCTTCAATCAGGTCAGTCACAGGTTAACAATTTAAAACACTACACCAAATCCCAACATTTTCGCAATGAAGATGATCCACACTCCACAGGTAATTAGTACCTATATTACTGCAGCGGCTAGCAACAGAGGCATTGCACAATGCACATACTTTTCGAAATCCACGATGCACACAAACAATAATAATTTTTCTCGCGTTGAAGTGTTCATTTGTTTTTTTTTAAACCGCTTTCTATTTGCAAGCCGATTCGAAATTAAAATAAAACCTTTGATACGTTACTCTTTTGTTAGAGTAAAAGATCGTTCCATATTTAAATTACTTTTTACTCCCTAGGGAATAAATGGTGACTTTAATCCCGCTTCGCAGGGCTATATTGGCGTACTTTTAGAGCATGAGAAGTGAAAACACAATTACGCGCTGTCCGATCTGCGGCTGAGGCCACAGTTACCAATAATTTACGATGCGACTGGGAGAGTGAAACAAGTTAAACATGGTATGGCCACGTAACACAAATAGTTACCCCTACTTCGAAACGACATAGAAGAGCGATTCATGCGGCTATTCTTTAAAAGAGAAATCCGGCGATTTTGCTAATTCGACGTCTCATTATTATTACTGATGACAAACAATTGCGGAGACTATTTAACACGGTGGCTACGTAGAAGCTGCACAGAGGCAACAAACATGAAATAGCATTCGGTCTGGCAATACAATCAATAAACTCGCTCAAATAGTGTACCCTCGCCACATAACATTACTTACTAACAAGCATTTTATTTACACGCTCTCATAGAATAATCGATTAATTTGCAATCTGATTATACTATGAGAGCGTTGTCACTGCTGGAACTCGGTTCTTGGTTCTAGGTCAAGCAAAAATCGTGAAACTGAAACAAATTACGCTCGTACAGTTATGTGACCGCGTATATAGTACGTTTATATATTTTATTTAAGGACATTTTAACAAAGAAAAAAAGAAGACTCGCTAACGCCGAACGACAACATTGAATTGGTTTGATATCCACGCATTAGGTCGGTTGCTATCTAGGCCCGTAGAGTGGCTATAACGCGCGAATAGGAACTTTTGGAAAATACGCGCACTAAGTCGCTCATGCCCGCCTTTATTTTCGAAATGGGATCTCGCAGTTCAACCTAGATAAGTTGGCGTGCTTAACCGGACTATCTTGTGGGAGACTTGAGTGTAAGACCTCAGAGCCAGGACAAAAAACTTACAAACTATTAAGCGATTACACGCTAAGAGCATCCCCTGCGGGATACGAGCTTCGGCTTAGAGCGTCGCTGTGGGAGGACAGTAAAGGGTCAGGCTGTATTCAGATACAGCCTGACCCTTTACTGTCCTCCCTCGTGCTTGCTAGTTGTCCGCCGTAATCGCTAAGGCCGTAAACGGCGGTTTCATCTGTTTGCTGATTCACGCCCGCGTTAGTCCTAGTCGCTAGCTCGTAGTGTGGACGCCAACAACTTGCTGTTATTCCGTCCTTATCTTTCCTTAATGGGCGTTTTGAGATTAAAAGTACCTGAAGATAGACGCGAAGAATCGATAACTTTTTTGGTCACATACCTAATGGTCGCCCCAACGATTGCCGATCCTGAGATTCCAGATATTTCAAGCGCTTATATTGATCCATGCGCAATGCTGTTGCGTCTTTTCGACCGCCATCTTGATTTGCGCAACCCGCAGCGGGGCTAACCGCTACTCCAGCAAAGATTTCAGAAAAAATTATAGTCAGCACAACTCCAAAAGTCATTCAATAATACCGGGAAAACGAAAACTACCACAGTATCAAACCCATCACATTTAATATCACTTCCAATGTTGAATATGAAAAAGATGGACTACGGACTGCTATTCCGACGGCTAACTGAACGGACTTCGCGAAGCGCGAACTGCAGAATAGTGAGATGAAGTCTTGCCCTCGTGGGTCGATATCACGCACTCGTTTTGCAGCTCCGCCCGTTTTAGGCGTGGTTAATTTCAAGTTAAATAAAATGACACTAATGTCTACGAAATACGGTCGATATTCGCGTGTGCGGTTATATTCTTCCAAAGACATGAAATGCTGTAGGCGCTCCACAAACGAGGCAACTTAAGGTAACGCAACTTTTGAACAGTATTTCAGTTGCTAGTTGTAACAACGAAAAGCAAGGTCGAATTGCGGTCGTTTTTTTGTGGTTTTCGATTTCATGAGCAAGACTAATGCTGAAGGGTAGTGGGTGATCTCGTTTGAAGCGTTGCCGTTGTAGGTATACTTGCCGATAGCTGTAACTTGAAACAAGCTTAGTTTCTACATCAGTTTTCACAATTAATTGCTGTCGCACGTCGGTGACCAAAGTTGCACCGTCTGCGAATGAGCCTGAGTTCACAACGTAGCATGGTGGATAGGTGGCACTGATGCCAGAATATTATATCTTTAAAATGTTATGAAACTAAAACTTTCTTTAGAAAAATCGACTTCCCAGAGCAGTGCTTATTTTGAAATAATTTGAAATCCCGCCGGCCGGCTAGTCGGAATCACCTCATATACAAATACAAATCTTTATTTTATAACCAAAAAGTTTTACATTAGTTGGTGATTGGAGCCTCCTTTTAAGCAAGTAATGCCTGTGTTAGGAGACTCCGCTCTTCCATAGCAAAATACAATATTTATTTAGGTCCTTAGATATAAACTGTGTTTGTGTGTGTAGGTGTGTGTATGTGTGGGTGTGTGTGTGTGCGTGGGTGTGTGTGTGTGTGTGTGTGTGTGGGTGTGTGTGAGTGTGGGTGTGTGTGAGTGTTTCATTTTGTGTGTTGCAATAGTGCCTCAGTGTCTGCGAAATTTAGTGCCTTTATCCAGCTTGTTAGAATTTTTTTGCACTCGTGTAATTGTTTATTGTGTACATATATATATTTATTTATTCTATTATAAAGTTGACATGATAGCTTATTGTACTGAATGGCAGCAAATTTTGTTTTAGTTTGAGGAACCTGTGCTATGAGATCTTTCCGTCTTTTCGATATAGCACTTTTGTCATATGGTTGATTCTTATGTTTTTTAAGAACGGTATTTAAAATGTATAGCTTTCTTATAGAAAGCAGTCCACTATCTTGATAGAGGCTTTCAGTAGGGTATGTAATTTTTTTGAAATACATTATTTTTATTAGAGCACGTTGTCCTCGTTCAATATGTATAAACTTCGATTTCGCTGCACCGCCCCATATTGTAATACAGTAGGCTATAACAGATTGTGCTAGAGATATATATATTTCATTTAATAAATTTCTGTGTGAGCCTGATTTCTTATTTATATTTATGGGCGCAATATATCTCAATGTTTTAAAAATCCACCCCAATTTTCTAATTCTTCCTGTGACATGTTCAATATGAGAGTACCATGACAATCTGTAATCAATAATTATACCTAGATATTTTGTTTCCAGTACTTTTTTAATTAAGGGACAAGCGCAGTTGTTATTGTTACCTTTATCACAAGAGTGTACTTTAATGTTAAATACTCCATCTGGTTGTGTATTTTTATAAATGGAGAAGCATATAAAATTGGTTTTCGCAGTATTTAACGTGAGAAGGTTGTTATCGAGCCAAGTCGCAATTTGGAACATTCCTGTCTCTGTTTTAATTTTAACATCGGACCAACTGTGCCCATGGAAGACAACAGCAGTGTCATCGGCGTACGAGAATATATTCGCGTTTTCCACTTTTAGGTTACATAGATCGTTAATGTAGGCTAGAGGTTAGCTAGATGGGCAATAACAGGGGCGAGTTCTTTATTACAGTATTTTAGGAATTTTGTAGAAATACCATCCCAACCAGGGGCACTATCCGGCTTCAAGTTCCTTATGATTCCCTCTACTTCCTCTGTGTCAGTATTTAATAGCACGAATGAATTTTTTTGTATATGTAAATTATTTTGTTGGACATCTGAACTGTTATTATTTCTAGGTTTTATTTGTTGAGCTAATTCTTTTCCGATATTTGCGAAATAGCTATTAACGTAGTTTACTGACTCAGCCGCAGTAGGCTTGATATTTAGTAATTCTGTACTTTGATTTTTTGTTTTATTGGTATAAGTTATTGATTTTATATTTTTCCATAATAATTTTGTGTTGGCGACTGAGTTAGCCAGCAAATCTCTTTCGTACTTTCTTTTAATTTTTTTAATAAGATTTTTACAATGGTTTCTATATCGGCTACATGTGATTTTCAGAATTTCGTTATGTGGGTCAGCCCGCGAGTTTTTTTGTAATTTATTACGATTCTTAATACAGCGGACTATTCCCGGGGTTATCCACGGTTTGATGATGCGTTTGTTGTTGGGAATTTTTCTTATTGTTGTATGATTCCTGATAGTTTCAGTAAGTTTTTCTATAAGTCCATCGATTAAAGCATTAGGATCATTGCAGAACATCAATTCGTGTATATTTTTTTCTTGTAAATAATTTAGTGCTTGTTCAAAGTTCAAGGTGGTAACGCTTTTATTGACAATTTCATTATTCTTTGTTTTCGATAGTGATAGAAATATGTTCGAAAAACATCTCTCAGTTACCAATTACGGCGGCCGTACAACCGTCAAAAATTTTATTAAACATTATAAACATCCACGACTCGAAAACAAATGTCCATGCTCATCACACAAACATTGCTCCTACCGGGATTCGAACCCGGGACCCTCAGAACGTAAGGCACCCTCACTACCGCTGCGCCATTCGGGTCGTATGGTGACAAGTAGCTCATCATTTGTAGTCCTTGACTGTAAGGGCGGCTCAGTCCATACAACACGCAAGCAACTGCAAGTCCATGGATTACCTTTCAGGTATGTCTTACAATCCAGGAATGGTTTACGACGACGATAGTATGGTGTGTATTGGCAATATGAATAATAAGTGTCAGTAGTGCAATGCGCTCTGGAAAATGGAAGGACGAGACTCTTGGAATGTGTTGTGGTAGTGGAAAGGTACAACTCGAAGCATTACACACAGTTTTTGCAGCAAAAAGTTTGGTAATGGATCTGCACCCTGACCTTATGGTCCAACCAGCCTGGCCAGTAACTCTAAGGTGCTCAAATTATAAAAGTTGATGATCAACGTCTCAAAATTATTGAAAGTATGATCAAAAAATATTCTTACGTTCATTAAGCTACATCCAAATTTGAATTACTTAAATAAAAGTATTATATTATAATATGTGATTTGTTAATTTTGTAATCTACTTTTTTATTAAATACACATACGCCATGTAATATATCTAACTTTAAATAAACCATACAATCTTGTTTTCGTTTCGTCTAATACTATATTAAATAAAGTATAATAGTACTGTCTACATTTTGTTTGATTGTGTGGTCACACTACTCTATCCATTGTTATATGATTCAAAAAAATATATTATCTCAGCTAAGAGGTAAGAAATACACAATTTTAGATATCTTTTATTTAGTAGAGACTTTTTACTAAAAGTTTAGTTTACTAGACTTTCTGATAATCCTCTCGTCTAGCAGCTAATACATGCACTTATGTCAGTAGAGGTGAGGATTGAGGGACCAGTTTTATTATTCGCTATCTTTAAATTGCGTCGATGTATTTTTTCCATTTCTTTTTTATAAAATGTTTTAAGACTTTTACTAAAACTTTATGTGGAAAAAGAAAGATTTACTAGATAATATTCCCAAAAATATTTACTTTTCTTATGAGGATTGAGGGACCACGGTTTAGTTGTTATATATTTTTTTACCTTTGATGCTTTGTGATCTGTTATTCAGTAAATATCTTTACAAATTCTTTACTAAATGTCTGTAGTCACAAAACCTTAATTTATCAAATACTTTTCGAGATATGGCTGATGGTCTGTGAGAACCGAGGGACCGCACTTTAAGGGCTGTAGTTTTTAATATATTTGTTTTCAAATTCCCATATTTGTTCTACAATTGTTTTAAGTCTACTACTAAATCCTACGATTTTTATTTTGCGGATTCCAGTTTGGTCCCACGCTTCACGCTTTTCTTCGTTCACACGCACATATTCTACGAATTGCAACTACAAATATGACAGCTAACATACAAGAAATAGCGTCCCAAAGCAACTTCAGACATCACACTGAAATTTGTATAAAATCAGTTACTTGTTAGTGATTACTTTGTAGTTATCTTTTTTGTTTTGTTTTACGGTGATTTTTTTCCAGCTATAAAACCCAAACATAATGTAAGCGACAGCTCACACCGAGACGCGGCGCTGGGCACACATTTTAAAAGAGCGACTGCGGTAATGAAAGATGCCAGAGATTTTGCACTGCGCCCCGCTTCGCGTCGCGTCTCGTCTCTATGTAAACTGACGCTAAGTATTACGTATTAATGATTTGACGCCGCTCTCAGAATTGAGATGTTGAACTTTTAGGTCGAAAATCAAAGTAACGTTCCTGCTGCTCTCCCCGCAAAGCCCATGCCTGCAAAGGCAACGGACCGAGCTGATGTTTGAAGTTTCGTGACGGTGCAAAGGAGGATTTGCCGTCAACGAAGCTGTAAAAACCGCTCCGGCAAGGCTCCTGTGGTGCCTAACGTAAAACTGCGCGCCACCAAGCCGAACACTTCGGTGTACAGCTTATTAGCATGTATTTTTAGATCCGAACGTTACGTTTCTGCACAATACAATGACTACTACACTACAATTTATTTCCATTGACCAAGTTAGCGGCCTCTTCAATTATTTAAAGGATTCTTTCCTCTGAATTGCAATCATGATTTCACTAGATAGTGTTTTTGAATTCTGCGGTAGTGGTAAGTAGCAAAAATAAAGCGGTTTATCACACCAATTCATAATTTTATTTCAGAAATCATATTTCAGTAGTTTACAGAGTAACATGTAAGTAAGTATATTAATACAAAGATACTGTCGTTCCGAAAAGGCAAGAGTGCTTATTTTTTTTATTTTTTGTTATTCTATCGAAAACGATCGTACACAGTTTCAAAAACAGCTAAAATAAACATTAACTTAGAATAAAAATTTAAATAAAACGGTTTTACTTCGTAGTGTTTAAAACTGTTTTATTACAATTCTTAGATGTTTAATTTCTACTGTGACAAATTACAGCCTGGTTCCTTCAGCATTGTAAGAGTTTATTTGAAAACTTACAACTAGTTAAACGCTAGAAGTTGTATGTAAAGACACTCCCAAACAACCACAACTAAGTCTTAGTGCTAACACACAAGTTTGTTGATATCTAAAAAGAGATTGTTTACATTTTGAGCATTACAGTCTAAAGGGAAAACTTAGACCCCTAACCGTTTTAACACGAAAAACAATCGAAATAAACGAAACATAAAATGTGTAATAAAATATTCTGATACAGTGGATATTTATAGTTGATTTAGCTGATTTACTCAGGATGACTGGATCAGGACCCGCCATAGCGAATTGACATTTAGAGATCATTCCCGAGTTAAAACTCGGGAAAGTAAGGTTCAACAATTAGTAAATGTTATAGTGTGTAATGGGAGATGTGTCAATTTTTATACTTTTTTGATTTTTATCCAATAACCTCCATTTATAACTTTTGTAATGCATTATTTTAGTAGTTTTTATACTGTTTGTTGTTACTCATAAACACTGGTGATTAAAATACCTGGGAACTTCCCTCGAACTAGGCTCAATTTTTTTTTTTAACTTTCAAAGTAAGTTCTAATAATTAGCTAATGACCTCCTCTATAATTATGTGAATTCGCTACGGCGGGTCTAGATCCAGTCACCTTGTAGTCGGGTCTACAGCAGTCAGTCCCTCTAAGCTGTGAAAAAAATAAAATTCTAAGTTATCGGCAAAAAAAGATACGGCCGTTTATGCCGAAAAATCGTTATTGCACGACACTGTCAACGGAATCAAAATTAATACTGTACTTACTTCCCGTTGACCTAGAATAATGAAATTTGGGAAGAAGCAATGTCTTACAAAATACCCTCGGTGCGCGAGTCCAACTACCAGTTGATCAATTTTTTTTTCATATAATATTAACAATTACTCTATATCTAAACATCGAGATTTAACGAAATTTGCACTTCTTCATCAGAAACGTGTTATTTTATAGGTATGTATTTATAAAGTTGAAATTACTTATTTGCCAATATGCGTACCTACATAAAATTACATAGATGGAATGTTTTTAACCTATACAAGAACATCATTTTATATCTACAAGTTTGAAATAAATTACTTATGCCTGAAAACCAAACACCATTCTTATAAAAGACACCTTGCTTATTCTTTAAAATCTTAGGTTTGTTATACGGTCCACCCTTTTCCAGTTTAGAATTTCAATATAATTTATGTCAGAAGAAAATTGCTAGTAGATGGAAAGTCGTTTCTTATATAAATAGCTATCATCGATAATAATTTATGACAAAAGTGTACAATATCAAATTCTCATTAAATTAATTATATATTTTATAACTTAGTACATAAACACTACAAGTCATTGGGAACGCGAGTCGTCATGCATGACCAGCATCTTTTCACCCCCCATAAGGGGTGAATGGCTTTGTCACTATATAACTATTTATGACTAATATTCCTCTTACCTTACAGTGAAAAGGAGATGGAAAATGGTGAGCCAAGATGTAATAAGTTGAGATATGGTCTAAAAAATTGTCATAGTTTTCTATTTTTAGATATGAAAAATCTGCTCACTTCTCAATCTGGAAGAGGAGAAAAATGAGAACAATTTTTTTACCGATCGAATCGATCGATAACAGAATTACAAAAAGAATAGCTTTGCACAAGGTATAAAGACTTAAAGTATTTAAACGCACTTCTAATACTTGTTTGCAATATGGTGCATTTAATTAATAAAGAAAAATTAAATTTATAGCTGAAAAACCTAAATGATTATCGACTTTGTATCGATTAAATTGAATTTTACTTTTAATAAAATTATTATAAAAAGAATATTAATTATCTGTGACAGCATTGACAGCAGACCGACGTTGACACTTGACAATTCGTGTTTTCCGTTATGTTTTGAGTGCTTTCCCGATTATTTTATAATTTCAACAACCTCTACCTAGTTTATTATAGTCCCGACCCTGCCAAACTTGTACGACACTTGCTTTCATACTGGACACACCGAAAATCGCTCACGCGTCTGACCAGGAGTTGTTTTTTGGATTTTGCCACGGGCTTGGATTGGGTATTGTTAAAATATTTATCGCTGTGTGAATAACTGTGGAATTGCGTCTAATCACTGCCGACGTCCCTCGACCGTGAAAAAAATCCGTCAGTGATTAGGCAGTGGTTGAAATCTGAAAGTAAATATAACCTTAACCCAGCTGGGTTAGGTACCAAGATCATATTGTTCCACCTGCACAATTTTTAGACGACATCGCGACATTTTAATCATAATATAAGATGAATAAACCATGTACCTACTACATTAAAATTAATTGTTTAATTTATTCTGGACACCTTTTTGATAAATCAATTTCTGTTAAATATTTATGGCTTCAAGTCATTGACATTAAACCATAATATGACTTTTCAATCATTCTCCACTAAATATAATATACGTTAGCACTTAAAAAACATAAAAGTAATCAGCTCTTTTAAAGAGACTGTAACAAAACCTCACTTTTACTTAACCTCAAATAACTCAGATTGTCTTATCTTGCAGAATTTCCAGCAAGGGACTGATAAGTCTGCATCTATTAAATCATACCATTTTCGTCTTGTTACATCCAGGCCCAGGACTGTATGTAATCGTTTCCGTCTCCTTTACCTACTATTTACAAACTATGAATTATATTTTCTTACATTCTAAAGATTTAGCGGGGTTCAATTAAACATGACCAGCATCTTTCCACCCCCATAAGAGGTGAATGGCTTTTGTCAGTCTTAAACTATTTATGACTAAGTATACTTAATCAGCTACATTAATATTAACCTCCTACCTTACAATAAACATAAATATCTACTACCTACTATTCACAAACTTTGAATGCTATCAAGACATAATTTGGTAAATTCTAAAAAATTAGGGGTTCGGTTATCATGACCAGCATCTTTCCACCCCTCATAAGGGGTGAATGGATGTTGTCACTCTTAAACTATTTATAACTAATAATACTTAATTGCAAATCTTAATGTAACCTTCCAACCTTACAATAAACATATCTACCTACTATTCATAAACTTTGAAAAAATTATATTTTACTAAATTCTAAAGATTTAGGGGTTCGGTTATCATGACCAGCGATTTCCAATCTCCATAAGGGGTGAATGGCTTTTGTCACTCACACTATTTATGACTAAGAATGCTACGAGTACATACCTTACATTAACCTCCTACCTTACAATAAAGAAAACTACTATTCACAAACTTTAAAAATCCACTATAGGTATATTGTTAAATTCTAAATGTTTATCAATTTATGCTTCACCCGACTTCAGTTCTCATGTCTATGTGGTATGTATTTAAGGGGACATCAATACCAAAATGCACGCACACTAGACAGCGTGCGTGCGCTCTCGTTTACTCCGATACAAATAGACATTTGTATCGGAGTAAACGAGAGCGAGAGTTATTGGGCGGCCAGGTTTTACCAGTAAAAAGTGAATAAATATTGAAATAAAAAAGAAGTGTGGATTATTTGTGAAATATGAATCGTTAGCGGTTTAGGTATGAATAGAATATAAATAAATAAAATGATCCCAATGGCGGGAATAACAAGTGCCTTTAGAGGTTTTTACACCCTTTATACTTTTATTATTTACTATTCAGTGAACTTTCAAAACTTTTAAGCCCTTGTTTCATATGAAAAGATTCTTCATTTATTACCTACTTAAAAATAAATAAGTTGCGAAGCACCTTCGCCCATCTCAAACTAAGTTACCAACAAAGTAACTAAAAAAACAGATTTGAAAGAATCCGAAATTTAAGGCCGAAAGTTAGGTATGATTCGTGATGAAGATCGTAAGAATCACTTCGTTTCGTTTCTTCTACTCTCTCAGATCGATTTAAGCATTCAATTCTACTATATAAGTACTTACATAAAGGATCAAACTGAGTGAACTTTACTGTTAACGTTTGATGTTTTTCAACTGGGTTTTGCTCGACCGTAAAATATTTGAAGCTATTCCTTTGAAGAAAAATAAACATGTAGATATCATCAATCGAAAATGATTATGAATTTATACAACTTTGACTTGAAGGTTATTTTTAAACGGAGTAAAAAGATTCTGTTAAGTATATTGTTTGACTAACGTAAGTAGCCGTAAAATATGATTATGTGAGGAAGTGTTTCTTTTGCTTCCTTTATGAGGAATGACAAATTTCTAAACTGAACTAAACTAACGAAAGCGAGATTTAATATGTAAACATAAGAGTCATTTACGTGAAAACGCTTATTGTATTTAATAATATACACGAATAATATACGTCATACCTAATTTTCTAGGACAATATCGCCACTTTATTTTCAGATAATTTATACTATTGCAAATTAAAATAATTTTATTACAATATATTATTTATATCTATATATTCTATTCTACATCATAAATATTCTATTTTTGCAGCCATTTGAGGGTCGGCAAAATGTACAACTTACAAGCTAACTTATGATTGAAATGAATGAAATGTAAACTATTTTGCAAAATAAACGGGCACCAAATGATTTTCCTCTACTTCAATAAAGAAGAAAGAGGCATCTATATATTGGCATCTTATGTGGAGCATGCTGGCATGATTCTTCACGTTCCAAATTTAAAATTTAAAATTAACAAAAGAAAAATACTGATTATTGTGGATAATTGTAAAATTACTTTTCTAATGGTGCGAATTGCTGAAACGATTTTTTACCGATTTCTAAAATTTTAAAACTTTTAGTATATTTTCTGCAATTATTTCTTTATTTATTATTTACACTTTAACTGTAAGTATATTGCAAACTAGAAGTCATTGAAACATTATCGCACCACGAATCTCTCCTTCAAGCACCAACGAGCGACGTTGAATAAGAATGCATAGAGTAGAATAGATTAAAACAATCATTTATTCGTTAAATTGAATGGTCCTTGATACTCGTGATTACGAACCAAATCTTAAATCGATTATAAATTCAGTTTTATTCTTTTATCAGAAGCGGTTCACTGTTACAAAATACTGTGAAACTGTTGACAGGCCCATAAATCAAAAACTCATTGAAAATTCTAAAAACCAATTAAATACATTTATGTCTTTATCGACTAACTGCAGAAGCCCGTAAATTAAAAACTCATTGAGAATTCGAAATAGTTATGTATCTAACTTGTGACGAAAGCTCGTTTTTCCCATGAGTTTTGATTTTGAGTCTTGAGCGGACGAAGGATTGAAAAATAGAATCACGAGCGCAGTGACTGATTATAGATTTCAATCCTGAGTAAGCGAAAGACTCAACAAAATGAATAGCAAATAAACTTGCTCACATGTTGCATACAAAACTTTACCACTCCTAGCAAGAAAGTATTCAGTCATCATAGGTACATAAATTATTTTTTCTGAACTTAAACACTTACAATAATTTGATAATTTAAAAAAAAACATTAATCTTATCTCAAATATTTCTATTCTAAGCCTATTTCTTTTTTTAATATCTTCAAAACTTAACATAAAAAAATCAGGCAAGGCTAGTTTCTGAACGGGATCATTACTTTCCTCACTGTTCAAACAGTGAGGAAAAACCAACTTTCTTCACTGTTTTAGTAGAAGAAAGACACTTCTTTCGTATGGGAGTGGTGAAAAACAAGTTACATATATGTAAATATGTCATTATCAACTACTTCTCATAACCAATGTTTTAAGTTGTCCCATACGCCCCCCAAAATGTTATCCAACTTTTATGTTATAAATTGTCTACCTACCTTACAAACGAACTTAATATTTAACTCTATGTGTGTCTTATCTATTCATAAAAATCTATTGTATTCCACATAGAAGTTGTAGAAAAAGAGAGTGACTGACAACGAAACACGTAAATCTGGGGATTGGAAGTTTTGATAGTGGGTGTATTTGAAACCGAAGAATGCATTAGCAAAAAAAATCCGAATAAATTAAAATCGTCTTTTCGGTTGACAATTAAAGACATGTTTCTTACTGGAAAGTCACTTAAATTATTTTTTACATTTTGCTACTTAATTTGCTAATTAATTTAAAAAAGTTAGAGCAGAAACCGAGAATGGTAATTTCTCCAGGTTTTACTCTTTAACCTAATCACTAAACATTTTTCCTCGGCATGACCAGCATCTTTTCACTCCGTGAGATGTGAATGGCTTTGTCATTCTAAACCTATTTAAAATTAATATAAATCTATTATAAATTGTTATACTTTTATACACGAATAATATACGTTATACCTAATTTACTAGGATAATATCGCCACTTTGAAATGTTTTTTTTACCTAAAACATACCATACGGTTTATTTACTGTAGAGCTTATCGCGTCTAGGAATAGTAAATGCCTTAAAATTATTGACAGATTTATTTACGCTTTATTTTCAAATATACACTAATATTATTGGTAATTAGAAAAAAATCGCATCTCCCAATTCTATTTATACATTTAACAGGTACCTTAAACAGTATGTAACCTCATCCGATCCGAAAGGGGCATATGGCTTCTCCTATTTTGTTTAACTTACATAGACGATCGGTGAGCTCCGTAGCTTGCAGGCCGGTTGTTATATGGATAGAATGACTTTTAATAATGTCAGTAACGCCGATGACATGGCACTGTTGAACACTTCACTGTCAGGCTTGGAGATGCTGACGGATGTATGTTGTGGGGCACGGATTATACAGGAAAAGTTTTTAACCAGTGCGCAAATTTTGACATGATAAACTTGTATTATATTTTAATAGACACGTATTTTTTATTTTGATGTGTTAATAGTAAAAAATAAAGTTATCGCTTACGAGACTTATTTACTTAGAAACTTATTTTATGGTCGTTGTTGGTGGTTGATTGATTTAGATTTTGAAACACGACTAAACTGCTCGGCGTCTCGCAGTCGCGCGAAGTGTAGCCAGCAGCATGAACTCTGTCGCGACAAAACCCTTTGATGTGCGGCAATTTACCGACAGCGGCGCGAAGGGCTTTCGTATTCGCGAAGTTTATAATGATGTCCATGTTATGCTTATTTCAAAATGGGACAAGATGGAAAAATAAGAATAATAAAGTTAGAAACTATAAATGGAAATGTGTTCTTTTACTAGCACTGAGCCACCAAAAAAAATGTACGCAGTGGTTAAAAACTTTGCCTGTATATAATACAACGCCAAAACGATTGCAACACCATAGTGTCGCAACTCGCACCTCTATGCTCCCATGTACGTTTCTTCATTTTAATACATTTTATTTTATCGTGGTATTTTTTAAGTTGTTATCTAAAAAGGATATCTGGAATCTTATTCTCGATAACAAGCAACGGACCCACTAATTAGAATTACACCCTCACGGATCGTGCAGGTATTTTTTACATAATTGTATAACTTCAAAGCCCTATAATCCTACAATAATGTACCTATATGATAACTGCATCCATTCTAAAGCTCACTAATGCTTTGATTCCTTACTTATTATCTAACAGATGGCCACCCGAATGTTTCTGGCCAATGTACAACTTACACTAATATTTTATTACTGCATACATTGAAATGAAACTAGGTATTATCATTATTCAGATAATTTATGTACCTATTATGTATAAATGTAATCTACAATTTAATCTATACTAATATTATAAAGCTGAAGAGTTTGTTTGTTTGTTTGTTTGTTTGTTTGAACGCGCTAATCTCAGAAACTACTGGTTGGAATTGAAAAAATCTTTTTGTGTTGGATAGTCCATTTATCGAGGAAGGTTATAGGCTATATATCATCACGCTATGACCAATAGGAGCGGAACATAAATGAAAAATGTTGCAAAAACGGGGATGTTTTTTTTCTCTTATGTGACGCAGACGAAGTTGCGAGGGTCAGCTAGTAAGGAAATAAAATCTGAACATAAAATTCGTGGGTGCGCTTATGGTATCTGATGATCTCTGTCAAATGGAAGATGTAGATGTAAAAATACGTTTCTTTGCGTCAATATACTTATTATGTATAAGAAAACTAAACCAATATTACTATAAGCTAATTTTATTTCAACATGTTTTTTAAATCTATATATTCTATTCTACTATCATAAATATTCTATTTTTTCAGCCATTTTAGGGTCGGCAAAATGTACAACTTACAAGCTAACTTATGATTATAATGAATGAAATGTAGGTAAACTCTTTTGCAAAAAAAAACGGGCACCAAATGTTTTTCCTCTACTTCAATAAAAAGAGGATTTATTAATTTGACGATGTACCTACATATTGGCATCTTATTTGAAGAATCCAAATTTAAATTTTAAAATTAACAAAAGATTGTGGATAATTGTAAAATTGCTTTCTAATGGTGCGAATCGCTGAAACGACATTTTTACCGATTTCTAAAATTACAAAACTTTTAGCGTATTTTCTGCAAATTAAGGGGCAAGCGTTAGGGTAGCCTGCGAAGTATGTAGTTACTTTTAACTTAAAAAAAAAACGAGAAACTGAAATGGAACACACTTTAACCGTAAGTATATTGCAAACTAGATTAGTCATTGAAACATTATCGCACCACGAATCTTTCCTTCAAGCACCAACGAGCGACGTTGAATAGGAATGAATAGAGTAGAATAGATTAAAACAATCATTTATTCGTTTAATTCGAATGGTCCTTGATCCTCGTGATACGAACCAAATCTTAAAACGATTATAAATTCCGTTTTTTATCAGAAGCGGTTCACTGTTAAAAAAAACTGTGAAACTGTTGAAAGGCCCATACATTAAATCCTCATTGAAAATTAGAAAAGCTAATTACATACATATATTATGTCATTATCGACTACTTACCATAACTAATGTTTTAAGTTTTCTCATACGCCCTCCAAAATGTTATCCCACTTATATGTTATAAATTTTCTATCAACCTTACAAACGAACTTAATATTTAACTCTATGTTTACACTTATCTATTCATAAAAATCTATTGTGTTCCATATAGAAGTTGTAGAAGAAGCGAGTGACCGACAACGAAACGCGTAAATCTGAGGATTGGAAATTTTGATAGTGGGTTTATTTTAAACCGAAAATCTAATGCAAGAAAAAGGTCTTTTAGTTTACTAAAATCCATGTAAATTAAAATCGTCTTTAATTTACATGGATATTGGAGGAAAAAGATGTAATTTTCATACTGGAATTACACTTAAATTAATTTTTACTTTTTACCCTTTAAGTTGCTAATTAATTAAAAAAAGTTAGAGCAGAAACCGAGAATGGTAATTTCTCCAGGTTTTACTCTTTAACCTAATCACTAAACATTTTTCCTCCGCATGACCAGCATCTCTTCACTCCGAGAGATGTGAATGGCTTCGTCATTCTAAACCTATTTAAAATTAATATAAATCTATTTTAAATTGTTATACTTTTACTTATTTACAATGTTTGGTGTAGGTCCATAATATGTGCAACTGCCTTATTTGTCTCCTGCTTAAGAATACATACGTTGTGAATAGGTCCAAAAAAAAAATCTTTTTAAATTTCAAAATAAATAGTTTTAATATCTCCGAAACAAAAGGTGTCCTAATGTTTTGAAAAAAAAAACACGAATTCCCTGAATCCTTAGAAATTAGCCACTTCAAGTAATTTATAGCGACTAAAATTCACGTTTTCAGCAGAGTTTCCAAGGCCCATCGTAATGAAACACATCTTTGTTTCCCAATCATTGTGCACTGTGCTTTTAACGAATATCTCATTTAAATAACGCATTTCACGAACTATGGAATGGATGGAACTCGACTTGATTATTATTTATTTATTCATCGTGGCTATGGAACCCTACTCTGAGCTTGTTACGCCACTATCTCTTCCAGTTATTAAAAAAAAATAGAATTGAAAGCAAATAAATGTATCTGTTAGTTAGCTAACTATTCAAAGCACAAACAATACCCAGATCTGAGAAATAAAATCGTAAAGATATAGATGACTATTCTGACAAACAGTTAGGACTCGTCGTCGGAATATAATAACTCTAGTTTTCTGTTGATTTCTTTCGTACCTGTACTAAACTCTCATAGAATACCTACACTAAAATACTGCTTTTATATCTGATATCATAACAGTTTTTTTTTTACACTACTTTACATACTATTTTACCAGTAGGCCGCTCAGTACCTCAGGGTCTACCGTTAAGCCTACCTACTAATCCACTATTTGTTGTTCCTGAGCCATCATCATATCCATCAAGGACTAATGTACATGGCACATATTTAACTACCTAATCTTTGAATAGAAAAATAGCTTTTTAATCAACAGTTATTTTAAAGACAAAATATAAACTATTACATGTATACAAATTCCTAGTACTCTTTACACTACTTTACATACTATTTTACCAGTAGGCCGCTCAGTACCTCAGGGTCTACCGTTAAGCCTACCTACTAATCCACTATTTGTTGTTCCTGAGCCATCATCATATCCATCAAGGACTAATGTACATGGCACATATTTAACTACCTAATCTTTGAATAGAAAAATAGCTTTTTAATCAACAGTTATTTTAAAGACAAAATATAAACTATTACATGTATACAAATTCCTAGTACTCTTTACACTACTTTACATACTATTTTACCAGTAGGCCGCTCAGTACCTCAGGGTCTACCGTTAAGCCTACCTACTAATCCACTATTTGTTGTTCCTGAGCCATCATCATATCCATCAAGGACTAATGTACATGGCACATATTTAACTACCTAATCTTTGAATAGAAAAATAGCTTTTTAATCAACAGTTATTTTAAAGACAAAAGATAAACTATTACATGTTTAAATGTACTTTTTTATGTAGTCGGTTTACTCTGCTTAATAATAATAATTTTAAAGAGAATAACAATTTAATGAAATCTTATTGAAGCTAGAAAAAATATCTCCACCTCAAGTATGAAGGGAAGGTTTCATATCAATAGGAAATATAATTTTAATATAAAGGCCCGGTAAAATAACCGAATCTTTCGTAATAGGCGCGCTAAACGTAAGCAGTTGTTTAAACATGAGGTGGGAATTTTGGTGTTCACCACAACTTACTCTAGTTCGGTTAGGTAAACGGGAGTTTTAAGAATGAAAAACTGAATTATTATAAAGGTCATCGCCACAAGCACCGCACCAACACAGCTGTTTCCGGGTATTGCCTCGAATTTAGTAAACTCGCAGTCTATGCGCAGGGCCCGGTAGTCTCGACAGAGATTACGACAAAATCGTTAACTTTCGGTTGCTTATTACTAACGAATAAATTCGGTTGCAATAATGATGCTTGCGAGGCGAGTAATGAAAGTCTCTTTCTCTTCATCCTAGACGCGTTTCTCGTAAGCATAATTACTGCAACCCAATTTATTCGTTAGTAATCAGCGACCGAAAGTTAGCGATTTTGTCGTTATCTCTACCCTGGCCGTTAGGTAGCGTTACATTTTAGGTAGTGTTTCGATCGGTTGCCATCTTGTTCAATAAATAAATCTCGAATAACTAATAAGGGAACCCAGCGTCAGTTGAGCCATCCGCGGTGGTTGTAGGTTTGGGAGGTTATGTAAATTGTGAAAAAAAGTCATAGTACGCCGATTGAAACTATTTTCAAGGTCAGCTGCATGGTGAAGGCGGGATTATGCGTCTGCCGCTCACATGAACACGTAAAATAAAGTTTTGTTAAATTGAATGTTTACATTATCAAAAGTACGAAAACAACAATCAGCTGCGTGGGTAGCGGTCTTTTACAAGTTCATACAAGCGATAAGCGACACCCATGACGGAAAATAAAAAACGTCACAACATAATATTTCAAGCATTTTTTTTCTACAAACGCTTGGTGTTTTGGTTATCAGGCACATTAAAACAAATATTGGGAAAGTAACATGTTACAAAAATCCTTAAAATGCTGCATAAAGTAAGATCGGCATATCGCTAAATGGTTACATACTTAAACTTACTTACATGGTTAAACTTAAGACGAGCAACATGAAACAAGGCTCCAAGAATGCAATCCCATTTCTGTGGAAACTAACTGAGAGAAATTAAAAATAATAATAAAGTAACATAGTATACTACATAGGTACAAACGCTTTCGGCGTATATGAACTCGTGGACATGTTATACGCGGGAATAGTAGAGATAGATGTGCTTTTCTAAGTGATTGCACAACACACTGTGCGACTTCTTTATGATCGCGGTTTGCGACGTCGCAGGTGCAGCTGGCGAGATGTTAAATAGTCCTCACTTAATCTAAATCCTGTTCATAGCTTTAAAAGTGATGAAAAGGTACGTGTAGTCACGTACCTTTTAACTGTTACTTAAGAATATGAAAAGGTACTCAAAAGACGAGGAGAACAATGATTTGCAGGGTCCCTCCATGTAGTCTGAGGCTAACCCATTCGTTTTTTAATCCCTTAACACCATGCAGTCTCAGAGCCTTGCCTGCAGTTGCTGTTCTTGATTAGACACAATATTCTGGTTTGGTCACAATATATTGATGAGAGAGCTCGATTCTCCCGTGAATTAACGTAAGGTAATTAATCACGTACAAAGTCTGAACGCAGTTCATTAAATATAATTGAGTAAAATTTTCGAAATTGCCTTTTGGTTAAGAGCCCGATATTGACGATACTTTAGTGGGTCTTCAGCGAACTAGCCAGTACCGATGAGAAGTGCGAAGTATTTACACCTCGACCCATTGGCCGTGACGAAAATACTTCGCTGTTCGTACGTACCTCGTGTGGAGACGACGGAAGCGATTACTGTGCACCGAGTTCAGAATTTGAAACATTTGAAGATATAAAGTATGGTAGCAGTTACTTGGTTTCCTACATGTCCTTTATGCAGGTCTTCAGCTGCATAGTGTCGCTGTTCAAACGACCGGCGGTTTTTTCTGATTTGGGCACCATCACGATCTTAGTGACTTGAAGGTACAGCTATCAGTTTGAGTGCACTAGGTGATCCCCTCCAACTCGATTTATTCCTAAGAACATAAGGTTTTATTAAAGAAACACTCGTAAGGACAACCGATGTTGCATTAGTATGGCTCCGACTATTTAACAGTGATACTTACACGGCGAGGGGCAGGCTGGTCTTGATACACACTGGTCCAATAGGAGAGGAAGAGTGATGCACGTCGATTTAGTATGACATGCTGTGAAGCTGCAGGGCGTCGGTGGTCGACGACGCAAGCACAGTACCTGTTAAATAAAACTATCTTGTATGAGCCCGAAACACAATGCATCCTTCACGCTAGTACTAACTACTTTACTATGACCTGATTCAAATAGCACCGCTTTACATAAACAACGTACTCCTTCCATGCATTATGTCTCAAAAAGATTCCGGATGGCTGTAAATAAAGGCGTTAGGATCGCACACTGGCTCATGCGCAGTCATAGGATGCCCTTTGGACGGGCTTTGCACTGGCACCGGCGGAAATTTTGTATTAGGACCCTTCACAATCTCCAGGGCCTAGATTATCCATACTCTATCAACAGTTATCGGTTAATTTACTTTAAGTACTTGTAAGACTTGGTCCATAAAAATCATTATCATGATTCCGTAACAAGCTAACTACAGCTGGCGCGCTAGTTAGAATAAGTTCGGTCCGGAACTCATAAAGTCGTTCAAATTATGTAGCTACAAAATAGTACTTACAAGAATTAGATTTGCACGCTTTGAAAGCGCATGCGCAATGCTGCTGTGTCTTTTCGGCCGCCATCTTGATTCTGCATCTAGCCGCTGATCCCACAAACCAGAAATAGTTTATAAACTCTGCACAACTCCAAAAGTCAGTCAATAATAACGTAATCACAGACTACCACAGTACACGTCACAATCACATGCTGTTGACCTTCAGTTTCACATGAAATGTCAACAACACTCTTGAAAAAAATATCGACGGACTGCTAACGACTACCCCGACGGTGAGCTGAACGGTCACTGCGCCATGCAGAAAAGTGAGACGCACCCTTCATTTCGTGGGTCAATATCACGCACGCGCACTGCAGCTGCGTTACTTACAACGCTGCATGGCTCCGCCCGATTCTCGGCGTGGATAATTTAAATCAAAATAACATACTGGACAGGTCCACTCAAATCTTTGTGGTTCTTTATTCAAAAGACCATCTTAGACACTAATATCTGCATGATCCTCATGTGAATTGAGCCAGATTTTGTCTGGACTTTAAAAGAGACTGATCTCCTTTTGGCTCGGCTCTGAGTTTGTTTCGGCTGTTTCTTCTCAGAATAGCAAGGTACGAAACACCGGCCCCATATAGATTTTAAAAAATGACGTAAAAGTGTTTGTGAAAACCTACTTACATAATAAACATCTTTCATTATACATATCTGTTAAATACGGTCGAAAAAGAAAAGTCTACATAATATGGAATAACTTCTGGAGGTCTCTACCCAGAAATATATTTTTTATAACTTTTGATTAATTTATCTATCCCTGTACGTATTTATTTTATTTAATCTACCGAAAAATAATGCGTTTTATTGTAAGCAGTATGTTCGTTTGACAATATTTCGAGAGTTTACACAATCTCTTGAGTTATTTTACAATCTAACGTGTTTGTCTCCCGGTTAAAAACACAACACACGTTATGTGTTTTTTAACCAAAACAGGGTGACTGGATCTGGACCCGCCATAGCAAATTTGCATATAGAGGAGGTAATTTACTAATCATTGACCCTTACTTTCCCTAACTAAAGTTCTATATGTTTTGGGTATAGGTATGTGATTTTTTATACTTTATTGATATTTTTCCGAAGGAGATGTTTTATTCTGGGTTATCATTATGTACACTACATGTTAAGCATTGTCACAACCTCTAAAAAACCAAAAAAAACTTTAATTTTTCTGTCGCTGTGACTAAAATTGTGCCGGAGTTTGAGTTTCGGACTTTCGGTACCTATTATTGTGTTATTAGGACATAATAATGAATTTAATGTGTACCTTGTTATCTTCGTACCGTATTTATAATTAGCGAAATTTTATTCGAAAGGAACGATGACGTCACCAAGCCGACGGCGGAGGTGCTCAGCGGGGGACTAACTTAAGACGCTGGGAGGAACTAAAAAACCTAAAAAGATTCACAAACTTGGTGTGAGTTATAGTTTGAAGTGGATTTTCAACTAGAACACGCATCTCACTTTGAAACTGTCTTTGTTTGCGTCGTTCATCTTCTAATTCAGCAGCTAAGTTTTCCCACACAAAAAGTGATCTATTGAACATTTAAAATTAAAAAATCACAAAATGTATCGCAAACTACAGTCTTTTCACGGAACAAAATCTCGGTGAGTGCCGCGACTACAGAAGTAATAGTACGTTACTATGAAATCTGTCAAATTTATAACTCATGGTTTCAAATTCTAAGCTAATGACGCCCAAAATACAGTCGCTGTATGGTAGTTTACTACACGGTGACGTAGGAAAGATAACTATGTGACTCATACTGTGCGTTTTAGTACCCAACTAAGTATCCGCTAGGGGCGCTGTAAAAGTTTTCACACATTTTTTAACTAGAGTCGCTAGCGAGTGTAGATTGATAAAAAATATGGTAGTTTTTAAATTGCCATCAATAGCACACAGGCATACCACATTTCAGCTTAATTTTATGCTAACAAAAGATTGACGATTGATTTTAAGGTTGGGACTACTTCTTCGTGTTGGTATAACGCCCAGGTTTCATAGTTTTCCCATCCTTATGACCACTTGAGCATATTAGCACATATAAAAAGTTGTATATGGTATATAGATGTATGAATATGTGTGTCGGTAAATATGTTTTTCAATTAGGTCGGAGTTCAATAAAAACAGGTTTTCACACCGATGTACTTTATTTAAGACATAGATAATTTTTATTACACAAAATTTCCGAGTAGCATACATATACAAATAGTCAATCCTTTTTAAAGGAATTTAAATATAGCACAGTCCATTGACATCCTCAGACAGGAAGGTCTTACTCTCACAATCATACAAAAGTAATTTTATCATCATTTTCAGATATCGTTCACATTTTTAATATGAAACTTTTCCAAGACAATATACCTAGTCTGATCAAAAATCACATTGAACTTAGCAACTTTAAAACAAGTTTTTACTTCTCTTACATACTATCCAAATTTAACATTACAAAGGGCCTTCTGAAATTTATTTGTTGATGTCTTCAAAAAGGAATTAATATTGATCAGACTTAGAGTATGTTTTTTTTTTCAGAAGGTTCACAATACATTTTCAACCGACTTCTAAAAACAGGAGGTTTTCAATTCAACTGCGTTTAAATTTTTGCGTAATATCTTTAAAATACATTTTAAATCGTCCACATCATCCATAGTATACAGTTAATGTATTTAGAGTATAGATATTCAGTTTATTTACGTTTTTCAATACGGTTTTAACACCACCTTTTGAACATTTCACCCTCCCTAGAAGACAACATGCAAAAATTCTTTCATGACAATGTTTAAATTAATTGTTGTATGTTTATTAATTTTTCATCTCCCATTCGCAATCTAAAGATGTCACATCAAGTTTTGTGCACGGTTTCATTGTTAAACATACATACTATTATTACTACTACAGTGAACATGGGAGTGGATTTAGGGAGATAAACATGTCACCTATATGAGACATTTTATTAAGAAGTCACTATGATCTTATATTGAGTAATTAATTAGAACTTGTCTACGATACATTATTACATTTATCCAGAGAAAGTGAAGTTATACATCAATACAACATGTAGTACTTAAAACCTCTAAAAGATACATTTTTAAAACACTTAGAACATCAAGATATTTTGCAATTATCATAAAATTTGAATTATTCTTCTATTGTGTAATATATTTCCCAATATAGTATGTTTTACTACTGTCAATATTATGAAAAAAGAATATTATTACTCTAACGACAAAAACTTGCTGTAATATGCTTGATAACCATTAACAAACCACACCAATAGCTATCCATCAAAAATGTTTATTTACCCCATTAAACCCCAATATACATTATATCTACTTGCACGCGTGCCATATATATGTGTTGTGTTTTATCCGGTCGGGCTAATACATGCTTTTTCTTCCTTTTCTTGCTTTATATACGTAAGTAGTAAATTAACGAGGAGAATATTGCATCTTCCAAAATATATGATTACAATAATACATGCGAAACGATGCGTTGCTAGAAGATTATCGGGTCTCCGTAAATATGTACGATATCATACGGTTTTTGTACAATCGAGTATATCGCGTTTCAGAATATTAAATGCTTACTTACGATAAATACTATTTATAAGATCTTCTACGAGAAAATCCCTTCGCGTCTTCAAAGATAATATAATAATGATTACATTTGTTCTCGGATAAATATTCGCTTAATATTCAAATTTACACTTATCGTCCTAATAATTTACCTACATAATAACTGCATCTATTCTAAAGCTCACTAAAGCTTTGATTCCTAACTTATTTTCTAACAGATGGCCAATCTGCATGTTAGAGGCCAATGTACAACTTAAAATAATGTACTATTACTGTAAACATTGAAATGAAACTAGATGTTATCTGTACATAATATATATATCATCTAATCTAAAAAATCTCGTGCCACAGTGTTTGTTATAGAACTTCCCCGAAACGGCTTGACCGATTTTTCTGTTTACTTTTTGAGTATATTTGGTAGGTCTGAAAATAGATCGCAGGCTTTTTATACCCCTAGGTGATTAGGCCGCAAGCGAAACTGCTGGTAAAAGCAAGTATTTTTACAAAAAAAAACTCGTGTCACGGTGTATGTAGTCGCACTCCTACGGAACGGCACGACCGATTTTATGTTTTTTTTTTATATATATATTTGGTAGGTACAAGATTAGGTCGTATAGTATTTCATACCATAATTTATATGGCAACACAACGTTTGTGGACTCAGCTATTTATAATATATATCTATATTATTTGCTCTTTCTTAAATATGCTTTTGATAAAAAAAAATATTCTTTGTTGCATCGATACTTTTTTGATTTTGAACTTAAGAGTTATTCATGTACCAAATACGTTTGTTTTCATAATTATTTGTATTTAATCAATTTATTTCACAAGCTAATTTCATTTCAACATATCTTGTTTAATATATCGATTCTATTCTACTATCATCTCTTTTTTAGCCATATATCGCGTCCGTAATGTACAACTTACAATGTAACTTACGTGTATACTAATTAAAATATATTTTTGAATAATGAATAAGTAATTTAAATAGTTGATAGAAACGAAAAAAGGATTCCCAAACAAAGGAATATACTGAAACCTTTACTCATTAGAACACTCTCTGAATATTTTCTCGATCTTCATGAATACCAAGTACTTGTAGTATCACAACGTAAATTGCCTTTCACTGTAAAAAAAAAACTGTTGAACGATGAACGACCCAAATGAATTAATAACTCATTGACAATTCGGAAGAACAAAATTTGTATTGCTACATCAGACTACTTACAATACCTATTATTATAAGTTTCCTCGGTTGCCCCATACAGTATCCCACTTATTTCTAATAATTTGTCTATCTACCTTACAAACGAATTGAGTATTTAACTCTCGTATATCTATACTTATATATTTAAAAAAATATCGCATTTTTCTATTGTATTCCTTAAAGAAGAAGAGATGAGAAGAGTGACAGACAAAAAATTACCTAAAAATAGGGGTTAGAAATTTTGAAAATGATTTAATTTTAAATCGATCGAATACAAGATTTAAAGAAAGCAAAATATAATAATAATAATAGCAATCCTATTTCAAGGATGGTAATTTATATTGTGATAATTTATTATCTTTTTCATGTCAATACCGTGTAAATTGATGATTATCTTTTCGGTTCAGGATTACAGGTGTATTTTTTTAAGTTCAATTTTTGGAAATTAATTATAAAAGTTATAACAGAAACACGAGTTGATAAATTTGAATATATATGAAAGCAACTAATCTACACCTACGCTTATACCTAATCTTGCTGATGAACTGCGGGGTCACTAAACTAACGTTCATAATATATAAAACGTAAACTGAGTGACATTTAACGGCTTTGAAAACAAACTGCACAATTAACTTATAAGTTGCAATGCTTGTTAAATAGTAGGTTTGCTTTTGATAGGTAGTGAATGGCGAACACGAGCCCTCCTGATGTCTCATGTGCCTGTAAACACCGGCAACTCAACCCTCTAACCGGAACAAAAAAACGACTCCTTGTTTAATTGAATTTGTTACTTTTATCGCCAAAATGTACTTTGGTACTTACATGTCTCATTACGACGGCAGAAGTAAATATTTATAATAACTTTCCGTTAACTTCTTTAATTCAAAGTATTACATCGACACATTTATTAAGATCTTGTTTCGCTGTTTTTTATCAAATTCTCCGATGAATCCCTCCCTGACCTTAATGGTACTACTACTAGCACCAACATGTATACACTTTCCTAAACATACAATCTTTTTTCCGAGAAATAACGATTTTAACTTAAAAATAGGATCTCTTTCATAAAATCAAGTTCCGGAATACTATGTTCGTAACAACACGAAATTTTAATCAGAGCGGTTGGAGAAAAGCACTTTTAAAAGTTATTAAGTGTTTATTTGTTGCTCGTGAGTGTACCTGCAACAACAACTAAAGATAACAATGCAAACGGAGTAACATCGACTCATAAGGAGCGTAATATTACTCATATATTTAATAAACGACTCTTCGTCCTAATATTAGTTATCTGGATACCTAATATTACCTACTAATTTACCAAAAATATTTTTATGTTACGTAGATTTTATACTACACCTAAATAATATTTCTCCCGGGGGGACTTTACCTTATCTAGTTAAGTCATAGCGACGACCAATACCTGCTTCTTTTCACCCCTCTAAGGATGAATGAGCCTCTGGTAGAATATTATAAACTACTTATTTATACAGAAAACTATCGTTCCACTATAGTATCTTATATTTAAGAGACTATAACTTTAACTACCATACCATAACTACATACTGAGATAAAATATAAATAAATAAATACAATATTATACGAGAAAAGTATAAATATACCTACTGAGAGATACATGATATAGAAACCTGAAAGATGGCCTGAACACGGGGTATCAAAAAGGTTTTATATTTTTGTGAGATGTTTAATTTCCCAAATACATGTGTCAAGTATCTATGTTTATTTTTTTAAGGGAATTGGTTTTAAACTGGCCCAGCGTGTCTTTGGTGTGTATCTCTTTATGTAATGGAGTATTATATTATATAGAAGTAAATGTAACTTTCAATGAGGCAATACGAAATTATTTACTAATTATTCGAAGAACAAACGATAGCTAAATCAGATAAATGAAATCGTAAAGACAGATAACTATTCTACAGTTGCTACCGGATTCCGACTAGTCGCCGGAATATAATAACACTACATTTTTTTTTTTTTTTTTTTTTTTCTGTAACATTGCATCTTACCAGTACTTAACTCTTATTGAATTCACTACTTTTATATCGCACAACGACACCATCCGCTTTGTTTTATATTTACATACCTTAACCTTACCAGTAGGCTGCTGGGTACCTCATGGGGTCTACACCGTTAAGCCTACCTACTAATGCACTATTTATCGCACGGTGAGCCAGCATCTATTCATCAAGGACGAATGAGCATGGCAAGTCTTAACTATCTATTCTATGAATACAAAAATAGCTGTTCATTAATATTTATTTATTTATTTAATACTAATTTTATAGACTGAAAAGATTAACTATTATAATTGTGCATAATCTACCTAATTAAATGAGTCACGGTCAAAATGGGCAGCTAAGACCAACTGATTTGAAATACGGATAATTGGGTGCATTCCTTGAAATGGGTGATACTAGACCTAGTTTGTAACAATTTTGATACATGCTCATGTTGAAAACATTGCGCACACCGCAGTTAATCCAAGCTAGGTATCGACTAAGATCTGTAAAGGCATATGACGGGTTCTGGTTCAACAAGGTTTGCGATTTGATTTTATTTTCTAAAGAATGTGTTAAATATGACCACCCACCCATTCCACCTTCAAATCTTCTACTTCTTTCGACCGAATATTAAGCAATTCGGCCTTTCCGATGATTGAATTGAGGATTTCTACATTTTTTCTTCGTAACTCTCCAGTTATTGCCGTGTAAAGATTCGAATGTCAACTTCCGCTTTCAAATCTTCCACTTCTTTCGACAGACTTAAGCGCTTCGACCATTCCAATGATTGAATTGAGGACTTCTAAATTTGTTATTTCTTCTGTGAGCTACTCGGTACCCCTTACCATGTTTATTCACAATTAAAAGTAACTGTTAGCAACAATCACAATCGTCGTAGGCTGATGTCGTCTGTGACTACCTTGTAACAGCACGCACGATTAATTAATCCCTTTATTCCTTTTGCTATTTAAGTATTATTTACGTTTACTAGTTTCTTTGCTAGGTTTGTTATTAGTTCGAATATTAGGACAAACATTTGCCAAAAAACGGAAAAACGCAACATTTTCAAGTTGCTGCAGTTCAGATCGCCAGCATCTTAGATATGTAATTGTTGTCTTAGTATGAAGCGAATTCCTGATTATTATCTTCTAAACACACCAACAAAATTTAGGGAAACAAAAAGTGCCCAAAATTTAACAAATCCAGTTTAATTCTAAATTCTCGCAATTCAAGTTGTATTTTTTTTTTTCAAGTTTGTCTTCGATCTTCATCCGCGTGAAATTATTATATAAATATGACTGCCCTTTTTGGATCGGATTTTGGGTAACAATGTAATAGCTTAATTGTTTTTGCACGGAACCTTCTATATTTATCTAAAGCAAAAGTAGCTAAAGTTACCGAAGAAATCAATTGATGTAGTTGTGCTAACTTCATTTTTTTATTTACTAATATGCTCACGGCGCGCGGCGGCGTGGCCGGTGCCGCTAGCCCGGGCCCCGGCCATGGGTTCTAATCCGAGCCCGTAAACAACTTTTAACGTTTTCATAACTCCTGTTAGTGCAGGCTGATAACGCAAATGGATCGCTTATTATACGAAAGTAGCAGATGTTGTAGTACTTGTAGAGTTTCGTGCAAAAAAAATCGAACCCCTTGAAATTGTTAACAAAATCTGATTCAAATAGGGAAATTGTTTTTATAACAATTTAACGCGGTCGAAGGCCTCGGGGCTAAGTTATTTTTAATATATTTGCGTAATTAATACTTTGGTGAGTAAAATTGTGGGTAAAATGTTCTCTTGTTTTTTCTTTATTTAAAGGTTACACCAATGAAACTTGTAAAATATAAATTAATAACGCTGTTTGCTCCACGTGAGTATTTGATATATTTTATTTTTGATTGCTGTTGGTCTTACGCCAGATTTCATAGATAATTTCCGTCCATTTAATGAAATCAGTATTACATTGCTTTATTTTTAGTCACCAAAAGTACTTGTTTGAAATAGTATAATATAAAACTTTTTTCAACGTTCTAATGTAACGAAACTAGCCTAACAAAATTTAAACATGTGGGAAAAACGACAGATGATTTAGCTTTTTTCTCATACTTTTTTTTAATCACTTTTTTTTGTTTTTTGTTCTTTTTTTTAAATATTTTGTAGTTTTTTTTTATCTATCCTTTCCCACATGACGTTTAAAATATATCTACGTTATAGGTGAAATATTACGGAATCTCTTTAACTTATGTAAATAGTATTAAGACGATATATCTATATATTTATATTTCTTTTTTCATAAATCTAAATACGATTATAACGATTTATTCTCGAAAACTAACAAACTTACTTTTTTATGATGACCAGAGCGGGGCCGTTATAATTATATTCTCTATTATGTACTTATATTATAAGTTTAGAACGTCAATCACCGGCCAGCGTGAGTCGTGGCCGCCGACTGAGGTAGCAAATGCGCAGAAGAAGGTACTTGGGGCAATACAATGAAATATCTAATTCCGTGAATATTCGGCTAGGGCAGATTTATAAAAAATATAATCTAATATTTATAAAAATCTCATGTCACAGTGTTTTTTATCGAACTCCTCCGAAACGGCTCGACCAATTTTTATGGAATTCTTTGTGTATAATGGTAGGTCTGAGAATAGATCGTAGGCTATTTGGTTTGTCTAATACATACACATTAAAATGTGGGCAACAGCTAGTTGCATATATTTTATGAATTCAGGTAAGTTATAACCGTCGAAACTCCAATAGATAGTTTTTGCAAAATTTTAATAAAAGCTGAATCGCGGAGATGAATGGCAGTTCAAGTCCGACTATACTGAATGATGTATCATTACTTGGGTTAAATCCGTAAAAAATATGTTTTTTTTTACAATAATTAGGTGATGGTTTTATTTCCTTTATTCATCATCACAGAATGATTTGAGCTGCATTTCTAGTAAGTAATTCGTATATTTTTATAATGTGAAGATAATTAACAAAACAGTTTTTTTTTTATTTCATGAAACATTTTTAGACTTTTATGATCATGCCTGTAAACCCTGAAGGGCTAGTCAAAGGTACACCTTAATGCTACACTCACATTTTTAGTTAAAATTTTGCCTTAAATGTGATTCATTCACATATTTTTAAATCCGCAATAAAATGTCATCCACGACTAGTTATAAAAAACTTGAAAAATAGACATTCATTTCATATCATTTTGGTATGTGTTGTCACGAAATTAGATGATTTCACCATAGAACCCGAACAACAGTGCATTTACGCTTATAACCTATTTCTTAATGAGTAAACTTACAAGATGCTGTTATTATATCTAATAAATTTGTGTTTTTTTTTTTTTTCATTTGGGCCCTTTAATCTCGCAAGGGTCGAACAGGAGGAAGAGGATGTCAGAAAAAAATCACGAATGTCATGATAGGCGTAATGAGAAAAAGAGATAATCACCTGTATTTTTACGTGGGACGATAGAAATAAATATAAAATAAATATCGCTGGACATCACACAGCGCCATCTAGTGCCACACTAAGCAAGGCTTGTGTCGTGGTCACCAGACAGTTGATATACTACTTATATACTTTTTGTTTGTAAATAAATACTTATTATACAATATATAAACATCCATGACTCGGAAACAAATGTACATGCTCATCACACAAACATTTGCTCCTACCGGGATTCGAACCCGGGACCTTAAGAACGTGAGGCAGCCTCACTACCGCTGCGCCATTCGGGTCGGGAAAGAGATTATTTTAACGTGTAAAGTATAAATATTTTTTAACAAAAATGCATAATATTTTCCCATCACGTTTTGAACCTAATTTAATGTTATTTTTATTCAAATATTTCCAAAGTTTTCTGATCTTTTCCTCGCGTGATTAAAGGATTGGCCCTATGTATACCTTTTTTTTAAACATTGACGTAAATCTCTAATTAGCCTATTAGTCTAAGATCACGCCTAAGGCCAACTTCACTCATTTTAATTTTAGCGCATATACGATATTTTTAAAAGACCCTTGTCCAATCCGTGAGGGTATTATTAAGTATCGTTATAAAATTCTATTTTTGTAATCTTTTCAGGAGAACAAGTTAAAAAAACCTCTTGAAATTTATATAAAATGTACTACTCGTAAATTGAGAAAACAGATCATGGGAACATGGGGGTAAGGACACGACACTCCAGTCGCTACCCGGGTAGTAGTGACGACATAATCAGAAATTTGACGTTCGAACGTTCTAATGCGTTTTAAAAGTTTGCTGGAATTTTAAAATTATTGAATATATTTACTTTCAATTTATCTTTTATGTTTTTTATAGTATTCAGCTTGTCATTATATGCCGCTTTCGGATCGGACAGGGTTTTTTAACATATTGTTTACGGTTGTCTTAATATTATATTATATATTAACTATTACGAATCATAGTGGTTCAATGACAAGAAACGAGACTCAGGTCGATCGTTTCATTAATTTTAGTTTTTTTATCGCTACTACTATTGTAATCCTGCACATTTGCACAAAACGTTGGATAAACGTTTCTAAAGATAATTCCTATTTACTAAAACCTAAAACGCGATATACCCGGAAACACGAAACACGCATATATTAACAGCAAGTTTTTTTGTTTTTTGGTTATCAAGCCCATTTAAACAAATATGTAATACATAATGCTGAATATAGTAAGATCAGCATATCACTAAATGGTTACATACTAAAAGAAATACATTTGGTTAAATACGGTTAAGATTAGGACGAGCAACATGAGACATAAGGCCCCAAGAATGCAATTCCATTTCTGCGGATACAAAAAAGAACACAGTGACATAGTATACTACATAGTACAAACACTTTCTGCGTATATGAACAAGTGGATATGTATTACGCCGGAATCAAAGTGACAGTTCTCGTTTTCCGAGTGAGTGCACAACACAACGTGCGACTACTTTATGATCACGGATACCGCTGCGTGCAACTGTCGAGATGTTGAACAGTCATAACTTACGTCTGCGTCTTTTTTACGGCATGCCATTTACATGACTATTAAGAATATCAAAAGACGAGGAAAACAATTATTTGCCTATCAAATAAGACGTCTAGTCAGGGTCTTGTCCGTATGCTCTAATATCTCTTCAAACCGTTCAATCTTAGAGCCTTACCTTCTGTTGCTGTAATCAATAGACACATATACGACGAGAGAGCTAGATTCTCCCGTAATCTACGTGAAGGTCAAAAAGTCATGTTGAAATTCTGAACTTAGTTCAATAAGAGTAGGAGTGTTTTTTTTAAATTGCCCTTAAGAATGATCATGTTGAGCGGAATAGTTATCTGATAAAAAGCGCGAAGTCTTTACATCGAGACCAATCAGTCGTAGTGTAAAAGTCGTTGTTCTTGAATAGTTCGCGTGGACTCGTGAAGTGAATTTATCTTAGAATTTATAGAAGATGTAGGTGAGGTTATTTTAGGTGTCAAGTCTAATTTTGCGACGGCAATAAATCTTGCAGTACAAACAGTGAAGTCCTCAGCCGCGCGCTGAGGGCAGGCGCCTGAGGCAAAAAGCCGTCTACATATTTTATTATGAACTGGGTTCAGAATTTCGAACATTTTAAGTAGCAAGTTACACATTTTACTTGGTGTCATACATGTCCTTTATGCGGGTCTTCAGTTGTTTAGTATAGCTGTCCAGACGATAGGCGTTTTCCTCAAGTTTAGCCACCATCACGTCAATGTCGTCGACTTGCGCCAGTAGCGGCCTGATAGTGCTGCCATCTGTTACAACAAATAAAAATTCGGTTACTTCACAGTCCCGGATTCGTAATGGTCAGATGATGCTAGCGACATTTGAGTATATCGACGTGAATCAGTGATAAATCAGTGAGAGCACACATGGAACGTTAACTTCAGTTACACTCACTACGCTGAACTACCAAGGTTCAAATAAATTTAAAAAAGCAATTGGATCTTAAAATCAAACTTTTACTTACAGATATCGTTGTACTCCGTCAGCGTCCTGTTCAAGTTCACAGCTAGATTACGCAAGTCTGTGTACTTGGTAATAGCCGTGCGATTTATCTCCTCCAACAGCATGTAGTGATCCTAACGACAAAGAAAGAAGGTTTTTCGTTAATAAATCTTTGAAAAACTATGTATTTTTTGGAGTATGCATGTTTTGTGAATATTTTACAAATTATTATTAGATATAGACAGTGCTGTCCGTCTCTAATAGGATAGCTAATTTTCAGAAACAAAAATAATAAGTATAACCAAATAACATCTTAATTAGTGTTTTTTTTTTTTAATTAAACATCTCCTTTAATCCCACGTTTCTGTTCCTTTCTTTAATTAGTGTGTACAGAAATTGTTAAAAAATGAATAAGAACTTACCCCACCACAGGCAATTTCGCCTTGCAAGTATTCATTCGTACGTTTGAAAAGAAGCGTAGCCAGGCGGCTCAGAGTGGGATCATGAGGATCCAAGAGCTCAAAGCTGGAGTGCGATGGCGACCCGTACATATCTGTTAACAAAACAACTTTATGAAAATCTTAAACAACATCAAAAGCAAATGTCTTTTTTAAACTTTCATATATAAAATTCGCGCTTAGTACCCGTTACCATATTTGTGTTTCATAAAGACCAAAACCGTTACAAAAACAAAATTTTGTTTATTTTTTTTTTTTCATTCAATAAAAAAGTTTGCAATGTTACATATATTCTTAAGGCTAGTTTTATAATTTACAAAAGAATTTAACATCTGTAACCGAACTAGGCAAAAGCCTGTATTTCGGTTATCAGCGCCAATCCCCTCAAATATTATTAATGAATGGTAGCCAGGACATATTTCTGAAATACGTGTATTATGCTATGATGAAAGACGCACGGAAAATGCCTGTAAGATCTATTGGCTTATAACAAGCATAATAGATATTTTTAAACTCATTTTTCTCAATTATGGTGCAAAGACTTGGTCTCTGACGAACATCCAAAAGTGCTAACGCAAATTGACTGACCTAATAAGAAACACCACACTGCACTCCAGAACCCTATTGCAGACGTAGCTCATAAAGCTGTAAGACTGAAATCTGACTGGACCTTCAAAATAAAGCAAGTGAAAGAAATGGCGGAGTAGGACAGTTTAGGACACCTATTACTCGTTCATTCATTCTAGAACCTCATTACCACACTGATCTTGAAGCACAGCATTATAGTTTGTATAGTACACGTGTTCCATTTTATAGCTTCAACCCGATAGTGTGGAAAACATGGTTAATTTCTACGAAATTAATGTAAAAAGATATAACAAAAGATTGGTTTATCGTAGAATAAATGGTCAACTTTTCTGTTTTGCGGGTGCTTGTATATAGATGCTAGTTTTCCGGTCCCGATTTTAATCGCTCGTTTTTTCATAGAAGACATCGAGAAGGAAATCCAAATATGTCTTATTATTCGTTCAAATTCAATAAAATAAAATAAAAACAACGACAAATCCGTTCTAATCACAAAGAACCATTCATTTTTCGCCATTACTCTCACTTGCCTATTATTTTCAGTTTTTTTTTTTAACTTTTCCTTCCAACAGTGTAAATAGGTAGCTTTTATCTCATTCAATCTATAAATTGCCTCATTATGTGCACTACTGAATACAGTTTCGATCGACCACTCACTGGGGCATGCGTGATGCATGCGCCAGTGAGTCGATCGAAACTAAAAAATGATGCTCTTTGGCCGCCAATGCTTGTACGTGCTTACAAGCATTGGCGGCCATTTTGAATTATCCCTACCTACGCGCCCCGTAATTGGCCTAAAATAAACCACCTCATTCTCTCTGAAAATATTCTCTTACACCTTATTATTATATCAGACATGTATACTTTTCAATAAGAGTTAGCTGTAACAAAGCTAATGATTCGGGATAATTTTATAAATATGCAGTTTGTTACTGTGCAGACACAAAAACTTGTTTTCCGAAGCAATACCCACCATGTACTGCTTATTTCAATATCACCCACAAATAATTTCAAACTAATAGTTAACTACCGAACGATGGATCTCTTCTACGAACCGGGAACGAAGTGAATTGGGCGATAAGAGGTTACATTTTTATATCCCGGGAGAGCTCTTGATATATTTACGACATATTAAAAAAAAGTTCTTTGTTGATAAAGTTAGGCAAAGTTGTCAGACTGAGTACCAATATATATAGGTTGCCATAAGGTTGGTTGACGCATGCATGACGGGTCCATTCAATGCTTCTCGAGAAAACAAAGTGCAATGTCAGCCGCGGCTATCTTAAATGTTTAGAGCGAACACTGATACATGCGCTGTCCGGTCAAAAATGTTTGAAACGTGCATGTTACAACGTCAAAGGCGATCTGTAAAGACCCTACTACCCCACGAAGAATCCAGAAGACTGCACAATATTATTTCACGAGTACCTATGTACTTACATTGCAATTACTTATTATATGGAATTGCTGCTCTGCAGCGATTTTAACGCGAAGAATCAAAGACGCATTCTTATGTATAAGATACACTAGAACGGAAGTTTTTTGTCTAATGTATAGTCTTAAGTTTACTATAGACATAGGTCTAACAACACATTACACCACAGCACACATGTTTCATAACAAAATATCATCCACCGTCTCACAAAAAAAATCAATATCAGACAAAAATGAAGAACAAGAAAACCCTAATCACAGTTATCCTTAGAAATTCTAGATAATTTCGACTATTGGAAAATGTTTCCATTACTACGAAGTACCGAACCACTATTTGGACGAACAGTTTGCAGATGCCGCAGCTAAATTTTCAAGATGGCTGTCACGCACGCGCAGTGCATCTGCGGTATACGCCCATGGGCCGCCATCTTTGTTTTCCGAAACATGCATTGTCTTGTCTACCACTGTAAATTTTCATTTATTTCCTACTTTTCTAGCCATCTTGGAACTGCAGGTTTAGGCGATGTTAGTTTCTTTCACAAACAAATTATTGATACCGCCATATTCGTCAAGGTGCAAAATTTCCATCCAAATAATTCCACGCATGCTTTCTGCATATTTTGCACTTCACACACACGCAGAGCTATTTTGCATTACTTGATAGCTCTGTTCGACGCAGTTAAGAAAGAGTGCTTACAACTTCCCGTCCCTCACCCGATGCTCCCCTACTATATCAATCGGTACTGTAAGCCCGGGAGAGGGATCGAAGCATGAAGAGCGGGGGGTTCAATGCAAATGCTGTTTGAACGAGGGGGTGCGCTGCAAGGGATTTTTGACGAACGGGGTTCGGGGTGCTGTTGTAGTGCGGGGGATCTCCCCGATAAATAAGCGGTTTAAAGTACGGGGGTGGATCGTGAGGGTTCGAAATTGACGGAATCGAAAGGAGATAGGGGAAGGTTGCAATCATTGGACCATTTTAGTGGTTTAATGAAGGTGCTCATGGTCCAAAGAGCGGAACTGCCCAAGATTCAGTTTTCATCGTTTATTGAAATAAATGTTGGCCCGAATTGTTTGTACGTTTAATTATTACAAATAAAGATCTTACGAAACCAAAATAATAAACTGCTTCACTTATACTTTTGAGATTTGAGGTCGCAGTTATGTGGTCCATTCATGGCAACCTTCCCCTATGTGCGTTGTGAAAGCGCAACAGCCGCCATCTTGATGAAAAAAATGGTCAATTTAATGGTCTGAATAACATGCCGAAGTTAATGTATAACCTCAGGAACACGGTGTATAACCCAAAAATATTTTAATCAGTAAGTAGTTTCTGAGATTAGCGCGTTCAAACAAACAAACCGACTCTACAGAACAAACTCTAAGCTTTATACTATTAGTAAAGATAATATTAATGCCAGTATCTTTATACGTCCCTGATAGTCAGATACTTCACTACACAACATCACTGCAAAATTAGACTCGTACAATTGGAACGAATTTGCAACGGTACCTACTATATTAGAGGTAATAGACTCGCAGTCATCGAGAATTATCATTACCAATATTCGCCAAAAAGTCATAACTATCCATTCATTAATCGCGGAGACGTAAACCCGTGCGCGGCCCGGCTAGCCCGCTATGAACGTTTGAAATGATCGACGATGATGACCATACAAGCGAAACACGTCCAAATCCTACATCGCGCAAGAGAACCCGACATCAACCTTCGGGCAGGAGCCCACCAGACATAACACCCGTCTGGTCGGAGGATTCTCCCCTTTCTATAGGGGATGAAGATCTTTCCACCCTGTTCTTCTTACCCCCTAATGTTCATACTCAATGCATCTTTGAGTTGTATGAAACCCTCGGTGCGCGAGAGAGACTTGCACTTGTCCGGTTTCGGTTTTTTTCGCTAAGGTATAAGCAATTCATAAAACATCTCATTAAAACCAATTTAAGGTAACCAATAAAGTCAATGATTGATTATTTTAAGTGTCGATGTCGTCTCTGAGTGCGGCAGTTAAGTCGTAAAAAGTACAAAAGAAACCGCCATTTTGAATCCCCGTAGGCGGGGCAGCCAAACTAGTCGCTGCAGAAGTTGCATATCATGATCGATATCACCCACGCATGCGCGCTGCTCTAGCACCGAACTACTGTCGGCCATGTTTTACGTATAAGGCCGCCATTTTGATTACTCATCCTATTTGCTTGCACATTGTCACCATCTTACTAGATTTTAAAACTTTCGGTATTCCCTACCACTCTGCGCATGGTTTTTACACAAAAATCATAGAAACACAAAATACCTATCTAGTACTGAAAGAGCACCAGGCAGTCTAAAAATAACTCAGCCGTTTGAAGAGATCGATATGGCGCATGCGCGCATGAAGCACGCCACGTCGTCACCATTTAAGAAACAAAGAACCCGACGTTTCTACCCACTATTCGTAATAACGACACAAAATATATAGAATAAGTACGTACCAACTGACAGATCGACCCGTCGCCATCTTAACTTTCCTTCCGCCAGTACCTCCTATTATAAAAATGAGAAACATCGTATCTGGAGCACAGAGAACTAGCAATCTTACCTTCCTCCTCGTTACAGCCTTCATATGTGTTGCTGTAGTACAGATCTCGGCAGTAATCGATCGGGTCCTGCTTCTTTGCTTCAGCTGCTTCCAGCATACGTTCGTAGTTACGAAAAGCTACACAAAGCTTACAATCGGGAAAAAATATCTCCGGAGTATACATGGCGGCGCGGTTACTCTGCGGTTCAGTTAAGATCAAAATGAAAATGACTCCACAACGGTTTCTACGCGGACGACCGATCAGTCGGCAGAGCTGGCAGAAACTGGGCGACATGGGGCTCGAACTAGACGCAGTAAAATTTCCAAGGGGTCGATACCAGTTACGCATGCGCTTTGGTCATACGGAAGGGTAGTTCCATAACGGCGACCAAGCGACTCTAATCTCTGTCACTTAAGGTTTAAATTCGTGAAGCAAAATAAAATCACGACTGTATATGTATATCCCAGTGTCAGTAAATTTCAACCGTATCATAAGACGATAAAGTTGAGTTTTAAATGTTTTCAAGTAAGGTGGTGATGGAATCGAATTCAGAAGGTCGGCATCAACCGTATGCAGACGACACAAAGGGATCGGGTGGAGATGTTACAGGTTGAATTTGATTTATAGCTGGTGCCGCACCCTATAACTTTTTGGGTGCATGTTTTTATGCTATTAGTTTTGAAAATTCACCACGCATGGTTCGTGTTTTAGACCATGGTCGATAATTTTTGAAACGAAAAAAAATTATAGTAGGATGAGACCCATTAGAAAAGGAGGGGAATATGATAAAAATGAAAGGAAAAATAAATTACGCTAGGGGGCGCTTTTAAGGGGAAAAAATGGTTTATCTCGATTTCCGGCAAAACTCCTATGGAAAAAAGTTATAGATCTTTGTATTACCTATAATACAAAGATCTATAACTTTTGGATTGACAATTTTTTCACATTACCTCAAAATTTAGGTGAAAAATTCAAATAACCAAGTTTTTGGTTTGTTATTTTTATCTTTTTCAAACAATTTTTTTTTTTAATGAAGTGACATATCTCAAAAAAAAGATAAAAATGTAAAAAAAAATATGGCATACTTCCTAAGTTCATTTTTTTACACCTTCATATAAAAAAATCTATGAGAATAGTTAAGGCGGTGTTATGAAAAAATTGTTCGTATGAGTATTTATGGACCGATTAAAAAATATCCTTTTTTGTTTGAAGGGTACCCCTAAGGTAATCCCACTACCATAAAGTCAGGTCTCCGGTCTCCAGGATCTTGGGAAAATGAAAGTAAAATCTCGAAAATAAGCTCATTATTTCAATTAAGGTATTTTTTAATACATTACATTTATTTTGTTCAATCAACGATCAACTGACGATTATCTCCTTATTCATCTGATTATGAAAACGTGAGAACAAAAGCTTGAGCTTGAATGTTTGAATACTATACTATACTTTTTGACGACCCGAATGGCGTAGTGGTAGTGACGCTGCCTTACGTTCTTAGGGTCCTGGGTTCAAATCCCGGTAGGAGCTTATGTTTGTGTGATGAGCATAGACATTTGTTTCCAAGTCATGGATGTTTATATGTATAATAAATATGTATTTGCAAACAAAAAAAGTATATATGAAGTACATCAACTATCTAGTGTCCACGACACAAGCTTAGCTTAGTGTGGCACTAGGTGGCGCTGTGTGTTAATGTCCAGTGGTATTGATTTATTTATTTATTTATATTATTATACAGAATTCAATTATTACTTTGAATACTATATAATAATAATATTAATTTATCGGGCAATTAAGACCCTTTTACAACATTATTTTTTGTTTATACTAAACCCGAAAAGGGGTCATTGTACTCATCATTTTGAACAACTTTTTCTATGGGACGAACCTTGAAATCGCGAAAAAAAAATCAGCTGTTCCCTACATTTTGACGAGTTATGCGAACATAAATGTAGGGAACAGCTGATTTTTTTTTCGCGATTTCAGGGTTCTTCCCATAGAAAAAGTTGTTCAACATGATGAGTGCAATGACCCCTTTTCGGGTTTAGTGTAAACAAAAAATAACCCTGTATAAGATACATTAAATATCATTAAACAACAATAACAAACTAATACATATTTTTAACCTTATACTACACTGGTCAGCAAATAAACCGAGCCACCCGCTAGGAACTCGGATTCGATTTTCTCAAAAAGTATAAAATTTACAACTATCTTACAAATATCCTACAAAAAGTGCGTTTCATGGTGATTAAAATGACTACAAATTAATTCTAAAAGTACCGTGAACTCACATTGTAATCAAGCAACAAACACAATGCTAACGATTTGCTCTGTTTTCACCAGAGTTTGAAATTAGCGTTCTTTTTCTCTACAATGAGAGTAGTCGGATATTTCTTATCATTTCTTTAGTTTTTGGCCATCGTTTGCTCAGACGCGTGTGTTTTTGCTACTTTTTCGATTAATAATGGATACAACACTTCAGGAAGCAGCTCAAGCTGTAGCATTACTTCAAGCAGGCATTGCGCAACGTGAAGTCGCTCGAAGGCTTTGAATCAGCAGATCTTCGGTGCAACGAGTTTACAGACGATACCTTCTATAGGTATCGTCTGGAGCATTCGATCGCCGTCCAGGTACGAGCAGACCTAGGGCTACATCAGCAGCAGATGATCGTTATATCCACCTTACTGTTCTGCGAAATCGCCACCTCAACGCAGTTCAAGTCCAACAAAGTCTTCGTGACGAACGCCAAGTGGTCATAAGTTCAGATACCGTCAGAAGGAGACTTTCTGAACGGAACCTGACCCCAAAAAGAGCTGCGACAGGCCCAGCATTAACGGTAGCACACCGTCGAGCAGGACTTGAATTTGCTCGAGAGCATAGGGATTGGACATTAGAGCAGTGGAGTAATGTACTCTTCACTGATGAGACCAGGGTGAGTCTACATGGAAGTGATCGACGTCAGAGAGTATATCGTCGCCCTGGAGAACGTTATTCTGAGTGTTGCATCGAGGAAACTGTAGCATAGGGAGGAGGATCTGTAATGGTCTGGGGCGGCATCTCGTTAACAGCACATACAGCGTTAGTTTTCATAGAACCGACGACGGGCCGTACACGTGGACTGACTTCTCATCGCTACATTACTGAAATCCCTTTTATTTCGGTAGAAGGAGTTCAGCCGTAATGGCGGACAAAACCAACATGAATAATACGCAGCAAAAGCAAAACGTAAGCTCATCGCAACAGGAGGAGAAGAAGAAACCCTATTTTCCTAGACCTAAGAACAGGATCAGTAGAACAGTGCCTAAACTAACGAATATTTCAAAGACAGAAACAGTGCTAACAAACGATCCTCTATGGAAGGACTCTTTCGTCATAGATGGCGAAACAGGTTTCACTAGCGAAGAGCCCACAAAGACGTTCGAAGCCGACGCAGCAGATTACGTTCATTTGGTAGAGTCGGAATATAAAGCGATCTCGGACGTAGACAAATACTACTACTGAAATCCTCGCAGACCATGTGGTACCTTACGCAGGATATATCGGACAGGATACGCAATTGATGCATGATAATGCACGGCTTCATGTTGCTCATGTGGTGACCCAGTATCTACGCGACGTCAGCATTCGTACGATGGACTGGCCAGCTCGAAGCCCGGACTTGAATCCGATAGAACACTTATGGGATGAGCTGAAACGTCGGGTTCGAGCCCGGGTACCTGCTCCAACAAGGCTTCCAGAGCTGCGAATCGCAATTGAAGAGGAGTGGAATACAATTCCTCAAGATTTTATGGTCGGGCTCGTAAGGTCGATGAATACAAGGATGCTCGCAGTTATCCGAGCAAGGGGAGGGAATACGGAATATTGATAAAAAAATTAGCTTTATTTTTTTTTTCACTTTATCATTACTAACGATTGTCACGACTGGAAAACGACTCTTCTTTGTAAAATCTTTAATAAACACTGAAATATTGATTAAACCCAATGAGTTTCCTTTCACTTTAATCACCATGAAACGCACTTTCTGTAGGTACTTTGATAATTGTAGGTTTTTTAGTTTTTGAGAAAATCGAATTAGAGTGCCTAGGTAGCGGGTGGCTCGGTTTATTTGCTGTCCAGTGTATAACTACACGCAGCTTTGTCGGCGTCGTGTTTCGTGGTGTCGCGTAACCGTCCTCGGAAGCGACGATATACACCCTTCGGCCAAAAGTCCTCTTTCAAGCAGGTCTGTAGATGTTGGGTTAGGACACAAATGACTTAAAGTTGAAGTTGTGGCGCGATTCCAACTTATCGACCTGCAGAATGAAGTTGGTCTTCAAATTCAAGTACTGCACGACTTCCTCAGTTGTAGTGGAGTGATGCAGACGTGAAATGTACAGCTGCGTAGTAGGCACAGCAGTGCGCAGCAGCAAGTTAGGTCCATTCGGTGCGGTACCGCACAGGTTACGATCTTCTTCTTCCTTTCTACTTTAGTGAAGCCGTCCTCATCAACCTGGCTCGTTCTTGGCACGGAGCATCGGACTGCAGTCAGGTCAGGTTTTTCCTTTTCTGGTTTGCCTAGGCTGCGAAGCATCAGATTTGCAAAAGTGAAACAACATTATTCACTTGCATTTCCTTAGCTAGCTTGCCGCGTCGCGTCGCTATCGTTATTCGTCTCTCTCATTTGTGTTATTATAAGTGAAAAAACCTGTGGCGACCACTCCCTCGCGTTACCACTGACGTTTCTGTCTCATCATAATGCAATAAGTAAAAAAAAAAACAACAAGAGAGTGAAAAACGAATAATGTGAAGTACAAAAATGAGTTTATTTTTGCGATTTTACTTTCATTTCTCCGGGGTCCTGGAGACCAGAGGCCTGACATTATGACCGTGTGATATTTAAAATCAGTCCATAAATGAGTACATACGAAATAATTTTTCACAAAAGCGCCTGCACTATTTTTAAAGCAATTTGTCCATAAAGTGTAAAAAAATGAAGTTTTATCTTTCTTTTGAGATACGACACTTTGTTATAGGACGTGGGGTAATTTTGTATGGATTGTAATCCGTCTTCTTAGGTGAAAACTTAGCTTATTATGTCCCAAATACACAGTAATTTATTTAATTTAAAATATTTATTATTTCGCCTTATTTTAAATTAATTTAAAAAATCACCCTAAATTTCAATCGAAAATTCTCGTGATAACATTTTAGCTTTTTCCAAAAAGTCTGAGGGCTTTTTGTTCGTTGAAATCTCTACTTTCTGATGGTGTAAATAATTACATTACTACGGTAAATGTTCTCAGAAAAGGCCTCAAATTTGTTTTACTTTTAATCGCTATGTACAATTTTGAGCTATTTATTCAAATTAACACTAATTACTCAAAAAACGTAAAATTTAATGTTACATTGATACACGAAAAAATTGCAAATTGGAATATGCTACTATAATTAACAAACAAATAAGTTCATAAAGTTAATATTTAATAAGACATCTTGTACTTATGTGTACAATATACATTTAAAAAAAAAAGTCAAAATAGTTGTCCTGTAATGGAAAGTTACCCTTTTTAAATTCTCTCATAAGAGTTTTGCATGAAAACGCCCTCAAATTTTTAGTTTTAATTTTTTATTTCGAAAACTATAAGTTTTGTCGCTAAAATTTTAAAGGTAACAATAGTAGAGTAAACAATTTGCTTTCCAAAAAAAATATTTGCGACGCTCAAAATGTTTACTGTTTCGGAGATATCTATGATTTTTTTTTCGCAAAACTTGTGGAAATTTCAGCCCCCTCCCCAAATTAGGGGTTCCATCAAAAAAGTTTTCCATAGGAAAAAAGTTATGGACAAAACACTGATTTTGGAAACCCCCCTCCCGCCGCCGCCCCCCATGGACGAATTCCGCCCATTCACAAACTTAGCCTAAGTTTTGACCTTCTCGATTTTTTTACCAAGTTTGAAAGCAATCGGTTAATAATTGCGACCTGTAGAGTGTGGCTAAATTTTGCTTGTCACCCATATACATACGTAAACATACGAGTATATACCGTCGTAGGTGAGAGACCAATATCTAGAGTTTTTTTTAAATAAAGGGAATCTACCTAAAATTACACGAAACAAAGATAATATAAAAATCAAATTCAAACTACATCCAAATCTAATGTCAAAAATAAATGCATTATTAATTACATGCATACTAAGGTCCATGTTCACCGAAAAGATGACAGTCTGATTATCTAAAACAGCTGTTTAAAACACTTTTTTGTATGGGAACATGTCACAGTGACAGCTGTTTTAGATAATCAGACGGTTATCTTTTCGGTGAACATGGACCTAAGACATGTTATTCTGTGGAACTTGCCAAACGAGTTGAAATGCACGTCAATAAGATCGCTGTATTCGTTTAGCTATTTACGGAGCCGAGGGACAATAGAAGGGAGTTATAGGGGTACGAGGGACGCACGAGCACGAAATCGGAACTTGCTTAGCAATTTGTCCATAAAATGTAAAAAAATGAAGTTTTTTGAGATACGACACTTTGTTATAGGACGTGGGGCACAGTCAATTTTGTTTCGTTTCCTTCTGGCAATTCTGCTGGCATAAGCCAGATGCCACATACATCGTTTCTGTATTCGCTCTAATCTCAGATTGTGCGTTGCGTAGTGTAGTGAGGTCGTTGATTAGTGAGGTCTCTAGATAGATATTCCAAGATACTTCGTACAATGTTATTGTACAGCAAAATCTTGGTACCACTACGCCTGAAACCGGCAGCATTCCTAAAAACAAACCCCAGAATTCTTGAAGCCTTTTTGATAATATTTTCTACATGAGGTATGAAAGTCAGAGCAGTATCAAAAGTAACACCCAAGTACCTTATTTCATTTACTTCTTGGATAATATTAGTGCCCACGCGATATACACTAGCTGTAAAATTTTTTTTCCGGGTGTACTTCACGTGGTAACATTTTTCAACATTTCATAATCGTTACACCACTGAAGCAACGAGTCGACATCGCTCTGAAGCAGTTCAGTATCGTCCATAGACTCAATTATTCTGGCGAATTTGAGATCGTCTTAATACATGTAATGTGTAGGAGTTATGGGTGTGAATTTGAAAACTTACCAGCGAACTCCCGTCCACTGCCTCGCGCACCTCATGGGCAAGGCGTCGTGTATCAGGCGTCCTAAATCCAGCTAAACTCACTTCACATATATATCCACAGGTGTCGGTTAATGTTATTTAGTATCTTGGATGGGGTTGTAGCACAAAATCATTGATGGACCACTTCTTATTAGAAGAAAGTTTTTCTTGCGCGGAGCACGTTAGTTTTTCGAGTTGAGAGGATTGGTACCAGAGAAAAGCACCACACGGAAGCGCGGCGCCACTGTCGCCCTTCGTAGACCAATCGGATTGCTTAGCGAATAGGCGATAAGCAAGCCGGCAAATTAGTCAAATCACATCCTTTTTTACTACACACAAAGGCCTGAGTACTAGTTGTGGGGTCCAAATTCCTAATTCAAAAACCTATCATAAATAGAACGGTACGTAACATGTAACATTCTGAGGACTGGAGGCAATGTGGGATCGTTAGCAAACACGTTAAAGAGAATCGGACTAACATGCGAGCCTTGAGGTACCCCTGAGGTGGTCCCATAAGTTTCAGATTGGAATCCATTGACTGCGACATAGAAGAATCGATTTTCAAGATAGCATTCTAGCCAGGTATGAATTGTACCAGTAATCCCGTACGCAGAAAGCTTTGACAGCAGTACATGGTGGGGAACTCGGTCAAAAGTTTTACTGATTTCCATGTAAATTACGACGTTGACCTGCTTACCGCAGTCGATGGCATCCGTTAACATCTCCGAGAAGGTCGCAAGGTAGTTGACCTGGAATGCACGAAACCATGTTGGGAGTCACTCAAATAGAATTTGAAGTGCGACTGGATGTAGGGACAAATTAGGGACTCGAAAACCTTAGCGAATGTTGATAAGATAGAGACGGGTCTGTAGTTATTAATATTATCTTTCTCATCACTTTTACTAGTTGTGGGGTCCAAATTCCTAATTCAAAAACCTATCATAAATAGAACGGTACGTAACATGCCGCTCGCCTTAAAAGAATGGATTTCTTTTAACCTTATGTTACAGACATTTTAAGAATGTCTCACTCGAAAAGAGAAATGAAAAAAGCTACGAAAGCATGAAAAGCAACAAAAAATAATTAAATTTACTCTTAGTCTAGATTCCTTAACTAAGATTCGTAACAATATAAAATAAGACTTAATAATTATTCTAAGGGCAAAGGACATATTTTAACTACTGAGCGTTTCACAAAAGTTTTGCCCATTTGTAAAGTTACGACACGAGTAATATTGTCGGAACCCGGATGAAGAGCATGGACACGAGCCAGCCTCCACTGTAATGGTGGCAAATTATCATCACGTACAACGACAATGATACCTTCACGGAGTTGCGAACCGCGATCTCGAAACCATTTATTACGTTGTTGAATTTCGTGTAAATATTCACGGCTCCAACGTTTCCAAAAATGTTGCACACATTGTTGAACCCTACGCCATCTAGTGAGTCGATTTGGAACATTCTCGAATAGGGAAATATCTGGTAGGGACGTCAACGGACCCCCTATTAAAAAATGCGATGGTGTTAAGGGTAACGGATCCAATGGGTCTGCACTTAATAAACAAAGTGGACGCGAATTGAGCACCGCTTCAATTTGACAAAGAAGGGTGTGCATCTCATCATAAGTTTGAGTTTGCGTACCGAGGACTCGATGTAAATGATGTTTGAAACTTTTAACACCGGATTCGAAAAGGCCACCAAAATGTGAAGCATACGGAGGTTGAAAGTGCCATGTGATGCCTTGCTCTAAAACTTTACCATTAAGAGTAGCTTGAACAGAGTCATTACGTAAAAAAGTATATAATTCTTGTAGATAATTATTACAACCAACAAAGTTCCTTCCACAATCAGAGTAAATGTCCGTGCATAAACCTCTACGGGACGTGAAGCGTCGCAAGGCTGCTAAAAATGCTTCAGTTGACAACTCAGACACGAGTTCGAGATGTATGGCCTTGACGGACATACAAACAAATACGGATACATAACATTTAATAATTTTCGCATTTCGAACTTTGTTTGCTCGAACGTAGAATGGACCCGCGAAATCAACAGATGTTTTCAGAAAGGGCCGCTCGGGGCGCACTCTGACGGCCGGTAGCGGACCCATGCATGGTTGCGGATTCACGGGGCGAGCACGAAAACAACGAACGCAGCGATGCATGCGAGTACGTATGGCGTCACGACCAGACATTATCCAATAATTTTGAAGTATAAGGTATTGCACGGATTGTGGACCAGCATGTAGATGCGTGATATGTGTATTATCAATGATTAAATTTGTAAGATGATGTTTCTTAGGCAGAATCAATTGATGTTTGGAAACAAATGGTAACAATGATTTGTGAATCCGCCCACCTACACGCAGATTATTTTTGTTATCCATAAAGGGGTTAAGTCGACGTAATCTCAATGATGGATATTTTCCATGTGAAATATTTTGAATGTCTTCGGAAAAACATGAATGTTGAACTAAGTGGATAAGTCGAATTAAACAAAAATTAAACTCTGACACCGTTATGTATTTTGGATATGAAATGTGACTCTTCTTACATTTATTATAGAAGCGAAATAACAGAGCTGTGACTCGAACAAGTTTGCCTAAAGTAGAAAATTTAGTAATGTACTCGTTGACCACATCAGGTGATGCTGAGGTGGAAGAGTTTGATACTATAGACAATGGTAGATTACGTTTGTCCTCCGTGACATCTGGAATTTTCTTGGGGCTTGGCCAAGAACTAGAGCCACGTGAGATCCACCAGGGCCCATGAAGCCACATCTCATTTTGTACAAAATTTGTAGGAAGCATTCCTCGAGAAGGTGCGTCAGCTGGATTGTCAGCAGATGGAACATGTCTCCACCTATTGGCCGGAAGCCGGGATAAGATTTCACTAGTGCGATTAGAAACGAATGTTTTCCACTCGTGTGGTGGAGAACGAAGCCACGCTAACACGATGGATGAATCTGTCCACGCATACACATGTTCACAGTTTAGGTGCTTATCATACACACTTTTCACCTTATCAATCATCTGCGATAACAAGACAGCCGCGCACAACTCGAGTCGCGGGATCGTAAGAACCGGTTTTATAGGTGCTACACGCGTTTTTGCGAGAAGAAGAAATGTTTTAACGTTATCACTATTATCGGATATACGGACGTAAATACACGCGGCGTAAGCCCGCTCGGAAGCATCGGAAAACCCGTGAAGCTGAATGACATTCACGTTTGCAAAAACGAAACGTGGAATTTGAAAATTTGATAATAATGGTAACTCGTTTAGAAAATTAGACCAAGCATTTATAATATCTACAGGAGGTGACTCATCCCAGTCGACCCCTGACATCCATAACAACTGAATCAGATGTTTCGCGTAAATAGTTACCGGAGATAACCATCCCATCGGATCATAAATTTTGGCTATGTGTGAAAGTATAGACCGTTTTGTAACTTTACCCGTAGTGGTTTGGACACTGAAAGAGAAAGTATCAGATTTAGGATTCCACTGAAGTCCTAGAACCTTTGTTTGTTTGTCATTCTCCATCAGAGCAAAAGAAACGTTATCAGGCCGCTCGCCCTGACAGACTGATGTTTGTAAAGCAGCAAGTAACGCTGGCGAATTGCTCTGCCACTTACGTAGCTCGAAACCAGCTGATGAACAAATACCTACTAGCTCACGCTGTAGAACCAGTGCCTTCTTTACGTTGCCTGCTCCGGTGACGATGTCATCCACGAAAACCTGCTCCTGGAGAACCTTAGAACCTAGCGAGAAGTTAGCTGCTTCATCCTGAGCCAACTGTTGAATGGTACGAAGGGCTAAGTACGGTGATGAACTGACACCAAAGGTGACCGTTCGTAATCGATAGTCAAGCAACGGTTCAGTGGGTGATTTACGCCACACAATGCGTTGAAAATCCCAATCGGATTGTTGTAATTTAATATTTCTATACATCTGCTTGATGTCGGCAGTGACAGCAATAGCATGGATACGAAAACCTAGCAAAACGTCGACTATGTCTTGGTGCAATTTCGGACCCGTCAGAAGAACATCATTAAGTGATATTCCATTAGAAGTTTTACAGCCAGCGTCAAAGACGACGCGAGTGCGAGTAGTCGCACTAGATTCCTTGACCACGCAATGGTGCGGAATGTAATAGCTAGTAGTAGCTGATGAAGTAGGTATATCAACTGGCTCCATGTGACCGAGGTCCAAGTACTCCTGGAGGCACGCATGATACTCTACCTTAAGCTGAGGATTCTGTTCTAAACGATACTCTAATTTTCTAAACCTGGAGACCGCCGTATCCCGTGATTCGCCGAGGGCGGGAGCATTAGGTTTGAAAGGAAGTGGAACTACATATCGCCCAGCTTCATCACGAGTGTGTGAATTTACGTAGATAGACTCACACAACGCTTCGTCGGGACTTAGGGTTCTCTTTTCCGGAAGAGACTCCAGTTCCCAGAATCGTCTCAGATTGATGCCGTCATCGGATGATGAGCTAAAACTACTGAGACATACTTGAAGTGAAGTAGGTGTATTTTGGTTGCATGAAACATCGTCCATTAATAAATAACCAAAGATACTGTTCATAGCCATCGGTGAACCGGGTGGACCCTTGATCACGTGACCTAATAGAACTTGGGATAGTATATCCGCACCTAGAAGCATTTCCACTGATTGTGGAAGGTAAAACTTAGGATCAGCTAAATTTAAATTCTGTATATGTGACCATCCCGTATAAGGCAACGTTACACATGGCATACGTGAAATAAGATTAGACAAAATTAATGCCTCAACTGAAATTAAAGGTTGCTCCCCGTGCGTAGGAGTGATAAGACACGATACTACACCCTTTGGTAAAACAGCTGAGACTTCGGACCCGCCGATACCGAACACTGGAACGTGCGCTTGCCTACGGTGTAAACCTAACCGCTGTACACAAGACTCGGTAATAAAAGTCGCTTGACTCCCGGTATCAATAATACACCGAACTGTGTGTTTTTGTGGGCCAACATGAACATTGATGAGTGCCGTACATAAGAGCACCGTACTCGCACTAGCCGACGGCGCAATGGTTTGCGAATCGTTCGTGCGGCCGTGCCACGCATGATTTACCGCAGTCAATGCGGCAGTCTGCGAAGTACTGGGATCCGCTGTCTCTGTTGTTTCGTTCACGGGAAGTGAAATAGCATTATCACTAATACCGCCTTCACTAATAACTGATAAACTGTGAGACTTGTCAAAGTGAATTAACGAATGATGTCGTTTATGACATGAACGACACACAAAGTTGGATTTACATTGTTTTAAATCATGACCGACATGTAAACAATTGAAACAAACGTTTTTGTTTTGAATAAAAGAATACCTATCACGGGGGGATAAATTAAGGAATTGAGAACATTTTGTCAACGTATGTTGAGCATCACAACATATACACTTATTTTTTAAATTATTTTGTTTCATAGACTGGTCTGTTGTATTCGAACTCGATGACGTGACGTTGGCTGCGAGCACGTGACGCTTGCCTTCGTAACCGCGCGATGGCGTCGTCGCCGAAGTCCGCGAAGTACCTACCTTTTCAAGATTATTGTTTTTATTTTGTGGGTAAGCGGAGAATTCGTTTGCGGCTAACTCGCGTTCTAAGAAATTTATTAATGTATTTATGTCGGGTATGTCCGATGGTTTGGATAGTGATAATTCGAAACGTTTTCGAATACTAGACGGAATTTTACGTAATAAAATCGTCACTAATATGAAACTCCATTGATCTATAGGAAACTGCATCGCCTGCAATGCCTTGATGTTTTCTTGATAAACATTTAGTAAATTTCTTAGACTCTGAGTCATTTTCTCGGTACAAGTATCAATTTCTAATATTTTTTCGAGATGTTTAGTGGCGATGGCCCGTTTGTTGTTATACCGAGAAACCAAAATGTCCCACGCAACACTATAGTTTTCGTCTGTAATTGGTATCGATTTAATCAGGTTATAGGGTTCATTCTTTAATGACAGTAATAGATAACGAAACTTCTCTGTTTCCGTGTAGGTATTTTTGCCGTGTACTAATGAACGAAACAAATCGTAAAATGGGGGCCAATCCGTGGTCTCCCCTGAGAAGGTAGGCATAGGAAGAATAGGTAATCTACTTGCACAATTATTATTTGAATTTAATGGAACATGTTGTACTGTTGAATTATTCATCGACGTACTAGACGACATTCTTCGTTTACGCTCATTATCCTCTTCTTTAAGTTTCTCTAAGTGAACACTAATTGCGTAATAACAGTCATTAAAATTGTTACGAATCTGTAGTTGTTCCTCCTTGTCGAAAGTATTCGACTTGATCAATATTTTTTCTATTTTGGCTTGAAGTTTGGAGAACTTTCTTTGTTGCGATGTTAAATCTTTTGAACGTGACCTAAACTGTAGTTCGTCTGAATCTATGAACTGTAATGTACGCTGAAGATCATCAAGAATGATTTCGCGTTCGAACATATCTTGTTGAATTAAGTCCGCCATTTTGGACGCGTAACGACGCAAAATGAGAATAAGAAATATGAACACTAAACAGAGATTAACCCCACACCAAGCACTTGGAAATGAATCCGGCTCGATGGGCCAAACAATTATGTGTAGGAGTTATGGGTGTGAATTTGAAAACTTACCAGCGAACTCCCGTCCACTGCCTCGCGCACCTCATGGGCAAGGCGTCGTGTATCAGGCGTCCTAAATCCAGCTAAACTCACTTCACATATATATCCACAGGTGTCGGTTAATGTTATTTAGTATCTTGGATGGGGTTGTAGCACAAAATCATTGATGGACCACTTCTTATTAGAAGAAAGTTTTTCTTGCGCGGAGCACGTTAGTTTTTCGAGTTGAGAGGATTGGTACCAGAGAAAAGCACCACACGGAAGCGCGGCGCCACTGTCGCCCTTCGTAGACCAATCGGATTGCTTAGCGAATAGGCGATAAGCAAGCCGGCAAATTAGTCAAATCACATCCTTTTTTACTACACACAAAGGCCTGAGTACTAGTTGTGGGGTCCAAATTCCTAATTCAAAAACCTATCATAAATAGAACGGTACGTAACATGTAACATTCTGAGGACTGGAGGCAATGTGGGATCGTTAGCAAACACGTTAAAGAGAATCGGACTAACATGCGAGCCTTGAGGTACCCCTGAGGTGGTCCCATAAGTTTCAGATTGGAATCCATTGACTGCGACATAGAAGAATCGATTTTCAAGATAGCATTCTAGCCAGGTATGAATTGTACCAGTAATCCCGTACGCAGAAAGCTTTGACAGCAGTACATGGTGGGGAACTCGGTCAAAAGTTTTACTGATTTCCATGTAAATTACGACGTTGACCTGCTTACCGCAGTCGATGGCATCCGTTAACATCTCCGAGAAGGTCGCAAGGTAGTTGACCTGGAATGCACGAAACCATGTTGGGAGTCACTCAAATAGAATTTGAAGTGCGACTGGATGTAGGGACAAATTAGGGACTCGAAAACCTTAGCGAATGTTGATAAGATAGAGACGGGTCTGTAGTTATTAATATTATCTTTCTCATCACTTTTACAAATCGGCACATCTTTCGTTTTTTCCAGGTGTCAAGAAAAACACACCACACCAATAAAATCGGCGGAATACCATCAGGCCCAGCGCCTTTGCGTGTATCTAATACCTTGAGTTGATTGTAAACACTCTCATGACGAATCATATGTGACTTTAGTGGTAGGCTATTTCACATGATGAAGAAAGTGAGAGACTGGTTCGCTTCCGGTCAAAGGTTTGCATAACTAAAAGATGAGGAAAAATGTGACGCAAACATCTCACATATTTTCAGACCATACTTACTATGCAACTAAAATTAATTTTCATAGAGTTCACGATTTTGCTAAGTTACGAATTTTAAATAAAAACGTTCCATTTATTGAACTGATTTTATTAACCTTCCCTTCGAACACCCTTGAATTTAATTATAGTGCTCTGCTTTAATTTTCAGACCGTAGATGATTCTTCACTTCTCATGCTCGTACGCCAATATAGCCCTACGAAGCGGGATTTAAGTGACCATTTATTCTCTAGAGAGTAGAAAGTAATTTAAAATGGAACGATCTTTTTCTCTGAAACATGGTAAGAAAAGAGTAACTTATCAAAGTTTTTATTTCGAATTGGCTTGCAAATGGAACGCGGTTTATTGAAAAATAAAACAATTGAACTCTTCAAACGTGACAAAAATCATTGTTGTTTGTGTGCATCGTTGATTTTGAAAAGTATGTGCAATGCCTCTGTTGCTACCCGCTCCAGTAATGTAGGTATTTATTATCTGTGGAGTGTGGATCACCTTCACTGCGAAAATGTTGAGAGTTTGTGTTGTGTTTTAAATTGTTAATCTGTGACTAACCTGATTGAAGAAAAAACTAACTGCTCAGTTCAGAATTATTGTCGAGTGTAAATTCGTTCGGTTTTAAATGACTATTTTTCTCGCATTCTAAGAGAAAAGTACAGTTTGCACCTCGAGACTAAACGCCAATTTAATATACCCTCGCTTTCATTGACTCACCCGCAAGCTCGGGAGTCAAACCACCTCGGGTATGTTATGGCTTTGTTTAGTCCCTCGTTATAAAATATACTAACAAGATTGGGGAAAAAATAATAACGTTTGCTTAGCCCGCCCCCCGTGTGTCAGGTACATGATGTACTCTCACAGACAGGGGAAATTAATCTCGTTACAAGGTTAAAGTTGCCACGTGTAATTCAAATAACTCAAGCAGGAAAGTGAATGAATATACCGTATTGATGTTTGAAGCAGCATATTATTCGGATCGGACGTGTTTGATTAGGGTTCCCTCTTTTGTTGCTGCGTTTTAGCAAAACAGGTTGAAGGGGCTCGTTGCTAAGTAACAATAGGCGTACGGCTCAACGGGCGAAGGGTAACGCTACAATTGCAGAGATCGTTCTGTGGATGAGATAGCATCTGCGATGTTTGGAAAGTATGGAGAGCGAAGCGAGCGAAATCCCTCGGATTTGAAATGTGTTAGAAGCAGTGAAGAATTCATGTCCAGTTGAAGGGAGCTTAAAAACAACAGAAAATGAAGGTAGTCTGATAAATAATCGGTAAAATTCCTGTATCAAATTTATAATTACACTTGAGAGCAATAAAATCGCACACCCCTTGTAATTTGGAATATTACTGTTTTTTTTTCTTAAATCGAAAGATATTGAGTACAAATAATTAGGCAAAATTAAAGAATACAAGCTTAGCTTTGAAAAACAAAATTAAAATCATTGACCGTCACGTAATAAACAGAAACCCTTGAGAGCAATAAAATCGCACACCCCTTGTAATTTGGTATATTACTGTTTTTTTTTTTCTTAAATCGAAAGATATTGAGTACAAATGATGAGGCAAAATTAAAGAATACAAGCTTAGCTTTAAAAAACAAAATTAAAATCATTGACCGTCACGTAACTAACAGAAACCAGCCGTACGTACACCAAATTAGCCAAGATCACCCGTTAGCATTGTCACTACCCGCAGGTATAAAAGAGTCGGTTTTTTTGGATTTTTAATTTCAGGTATCATAAGACCCCAGCCAACCCCCTCCCACCACCCTCATAACTGACTGGAGGAAAGTAAGCGATATGCTGAAATCTGAAACGTCACCGCTTCCTGACCATATTGTCTCAGCCGCAGACACCGAGGCCGCAGTCAACTCGTTTACAGAACACGTACAATCCGTACTGAAGGATTGTTCTCGAGAGGTACCAGCGATGAGCGATCACCGCTGGATACTGCCCGCCAGACGACATCCGTGAACTGATAAACGAGAAGAATGCGGCCATACATGCCTACAGCACTTGGCCCTGCGATGCGAACAAGATTCACATGCGTTCCTTACAGCGTGCTGTAAAAAAACGCATTAGTGAGTTGCGTTCAAATCAATGGGACAAAACGCTCAGCGAACTCGAGCCCACTCACCAAGCTTTTTGGCAGCTTCAGAGGAAGTTGCGTACCTCGGAAGAGGTTTCTTCGCCACCCCTCATCCGTCCCGACAAGAGCGTCGCTTTTGACGACTCTGAAAATGCAGAATGTTTGGCCGACAGTTTGGAATCCCAATGTACACCAAGCACTCGACCAGTAGACAAGCAACACCTTGATGAGGTGGATACAAAAGTCGAACGTAGGGCATCGCTTCCCCAGTAGAAGACCCCGATGACCCCTCCCCGGTATCACCCCGGAAGAGATCAAAGATATCATAGATAACCAGATAACCTACAGCCTCGGACTGCCCCTGGCGCCGACGGCTTCACTAATAGGGTATTAAAAGCCCTCCCCGCCCAGCTCATAGTCCTTTTGGCTGCCATCTTCAATGGCGCCCGGAGCAACCATATGTTCCCCCAAGTGTGGAAAGAGGCCACTGTTATAGGTATTCTCAAACCTGCGAAACCGAAAGCCCAGCCTTCGAGCTACAGGCCGATCAGTCTCCTGAGTGCTCTCGGCAAAATCTATGAAAGGCTTATTTATAAGCGTCTCTAAGATTATGACGAGACAAAAGGGCCTCATCGATAAAGAACAGTTCGGCTTCAGGACCGAACATTCTTGCATACATCAAGTCCACCGCATCGTTGAACACGTTAGCGCTGGTTTCCAGCGCGGAGCGATGACGGGGGTGATGTATTTCGATATAGCGAAAGCCTTTGACAAGGTCTGGCACAATGGCTTATTGTATAAGCTATACCAACTCGGTGTGCCTGACCGTCTCATGCTCATCTTACGAGACTTTCTGTCAAACCGCACCTTCCGCTACCGTGTGGGAAAAACTTTATCCTCTCCCCGTCCTATCCGTGCTGGAGTCCCTCAGGGCTCCGTTATCTACCCCCTCGCATTGACGCTATAAACCAGTGACATTCCCAAGAACCAAGAAGGTTCAGTTAGCCCTATTTGCCGACGACACGGTTATTTACTACACCGGCAGTTCTCAGGCTTACATCCGCCGCATCCTCCAAACAGGTGCCGACTCGCTCGGCGCTTGGTTCCGTAGATGGAGGATTGAGGTTAACCCTGAAAAGAGCCAGGCAGTTCTTTATTATAAGGCACGCCTTAAGCGATCGCCAGGTCCCCCCATCACTATGTTCGGCAAGCCTATCCCCTGGGAGAAGCAAGCCAAATATCTTGAATTTATTCTTGACGACCATCTGTTATTCAAGGCTCACATCAAAGTAGCTCGTAACAGAGCTGCCTTCGCAATGGGCCGACTCCATTTCATGATCACTAGGAAGAGCAAGTTGTCACTTAAGTGCAAGTTGCGTCTTTACACCGCAGTCATCCGTCCCCATCATGACCTACGCTTGTATCGTATTCGCTCATGCCCACCCCCGACATATCCACACGATGCAGACCTTGCAGAACCGATTCCTCCGTAAAATCACCGGTGCCCCCCCCCCCCTCATGTCCGTAATGACAGTCTACACGTAGAAATAAGGATCTCTGCCGTTCAGCAGTTCATGAAACGCCTTTCCAAGCGTTATTTTGACACTGCTATCAAGCATAGGAACCCCCTAATCGCATCGGCCGCCCGGTACGACCAATCGCGTATTAGCTCAGTCCGACGTCTACGTCACACACTAGTCACCCCCGACGATCCGATCACTATCTTGCAAGAGAGTAAGAAAGATACCAATACAGTTCGTAGAATGAACAAATACAAACCAAAGACATTCCGACCTCGCCGTACAGGTCCGGCGCGTAACCGTTCCCGTTCCCGTTCAATCCCTCCCCGAACCTTGCTCGAGCCAGCCCGCCATGTTGAGCCTGTAGTAATAAAACAGTCCCTAAATAATGATAACCAGATCCAGCCTGTCCCTTTGCTGCCAGCGACGCCCTAAGCCGAGGTCCGTACCCCACAGGGGGTGCCCTTAGAGCGCTGTCGCTAGGTTTACAGTCATTTTTGCCCAGGCTGGAGGCCTTAAATTCAAGGTATTCACAGGACTTGTCCGGTTAAGCAGAAGCCAGAAGACTGAGCTGCGAGATGCCCTACACAAAAAAAGAAAAAAAAAGAAGGATTTTTAATCAGTTGCATACCGAAGGTCAACGTGATAACATCTCTACTGAAAGCATACAGAAAAATGTGGTTACCACGCCCGCAGAAGCCGCTCAAGTGAAGTTGCTCGACGACTTAATTTGAGCCGCTACTCTGTTCGTTGTGTGTACCAGAGGTTTCAAGAGACCGGTGGCTACATTCGGCGACCAGGGTCTGGGCGGCGACACAGAACATCAGAGCGTGATGACCGCTTTCTTGTGTCGAGTTCTTTAAGACCACAGGTCACCGACAACCCCGACTACAATTTGTCAGGGAACATTTAAATTGGACGTATGACCAATGGCGGTCTGTTATGTTCTCTGTTGAGTGCAGAATGACATTACATGGTCATGATGGAAGCTCTAGGGTCCACAGAAGGTCATCAGAGCGATTTCACAACGCTGCATAAGCGAACGTGTGCGGGTGGCATAATGCTGGACACTAAAACTGACATTGTATTCATCACTGCGGCGAATACTGGCTCGAGATCGAGAGGTTTGACGGCTGCACGATACGTCGAAGAAGTGCTTGAAGGACATGTGAGGCCGCTTGCGTGGCTTATGGGAGAAGATTTTCTTCTAATGCACGACAACGCCAGACCGCATGTCGCTAGAACAGTTTGCGACTACATGGAAGACGTTGGAATCACCGCGATGGAGTGGTCAGCTCGTAGTCCTGATCTCAATCCGATTGAACAAGTCTGGGATGAGCTAAAAAGAAGAGTTCGAGCAAGTAGCCCTGCTCCTACGCGCCTCCGAGAGCTTCAACTTGCCATTGAAGAGGAGTGGAACGCTATACCACAAGATTTCATGGTAAAATTAATACGGTCCATGACAAACCGATTAAGAGCTGTAATTAAGGCTAGAGGAGGGGGAATACACCTTATCGATCAAGAATTTTGAGTTTGATTTTCATTATTTCTGCGAAATTGGCTATTATTACCAGTTTATTGGGTTTTGTGCCGTATATTTTTTACACTACCTATATTTGATGTCATTTACTTAGATGACTTTCAATTAGTGTGTGTTTTTTTTTATATTTATTCAGATTCAAAAAAAAAATGCCTTAACAAAAAAAAGTCAAGGTGTGCGATTTTATTGCTCTCAAGTGTATTTGTGCGCCTTTAAGGTTACACTATTTATAGATCGCAGCTATAGAGACACGAGTCCCGACCTAGAAGAACATGGCGACAGTCATGACCTAGATGACTGTCACATGGCATGCCAAACGCTACTTACTCTGTTGACTAACGAGCAGGCGGAGCAGGCAAATGAGTTAAGAGAAATAGAAAAAGAAAAGAAAAAGACAAGCGATATTACAAAAGATACAAATATCGATCTACAGCTTAGGTACTGTGTCTTTACTAAGAGATCAGCAGTACAAGTACGTAGGAATCGATAGGATACGATAAGATAAATTTGACAGTCATTCTCGATAAAATGAGTTTTTGACTCCATAAAAACTCATTTTATCGAGAATAACTGTCAAATTTATCTTATCGAGCCCTTTCGATTCCTACGTACTTGTACTGCAGGGCCGGCTACTTGGCCTAGTTATAGGGGAGCCCTAGAAGAGATTTTGAGATTGACAGAAGCGCGGCAGATTAATATACGGGGGGATACTTTGCACCCTGAAAGTACCTTTACCGTATAGGCCCATATGTATGTTCGCGCGCCTAGGATAAAGGATCAGAATAGTAAAAAAAAAGTTGATCACTAGAAAATCTCGAGCGCGTCAGATTAAGGTACGGTGAGTTAGGTACATGCTAAAAAGTATACGTTTCAATAATCTGAAGATTTCAGTGTGACGTAACAAGAGCGTGAGTGTTACAAATCTGCAAAAAAAAGTCATCTCGACATTCTCGAGCGTGGTTAAATTTTATTTTAAAGGGAATACAGGGTGTAAACCACCTCAGCTAGCTGCTAGCCTGCTAGGAAACAACTTTTTTTTTGAGGTTATAAATTATGTTTTGGGGTATAACTTAATGTAACGCACTTAAAACATTGTGCTGATGGATGGATTGAATAGTACACAGGTCGTGGAGGTGTTAAAATCTTACAAAAAAAACTTGTTTTAAAACCGTAACTAGAAGGTTCCCAGGTATGGCGTAGAACTAAACGTTTTATTTCGCGGGTAGGTGCATAAAAGTAAACACATGTTCTCTAAATTTTATTTTGTTTTTAATAGTATTTTTAAATTCAAAATAAAAATTCCTACCAGGTATTACTCGTATATAAATCCATACCATTAAGCACATTTATTGTGTGGACAGTGAAAATTGCATTTACTTGCTGGCTTGAGCTGTCACTTTAACTTTGACCTCACTGCACTGGATCACAGAGTCACCATCATGAGCTCTATTGCTGACATTGCGGAGACTCAGCGCTTGGCAATAACATCCCTCAACCAACGGATGGCTGATTTTGAAGAACACCTGAAGGCATCATCGCCGGGAGCGGACTTGAGCGGGCTGCACAGGGATTTTGGTGCCTTCAAAGAGCATGTCTGGAGTGTCCTCAGTGCGTTGCAGATGCAGATTGCGGAGGTGAGCAGGAGTGTCGACGTTATTGAAATGCGTCACAGGAAGAAGTTCTTGCTGCTTGGGGGTGTGCCTGAGATGCCTGACGAGAAACTCCCAGAAAGTGTGGTGTCTATTCTGCATGGTAAACTCGGCATAACTGATCTGGCACCCTCTTCAGAAACGGTATGCCACAGGCTGGGCATGGCTTCAGAGGGTCACTCTAGACCAGTCCTGCTACGGTTCGCATGAAGGGATCTTCATATGTGGTGTCTGAATTCCTTACTCGTCAATGGCAGTCTGCTTTTACAACAGCTCGCAAGCTGTTCGGCGTGACGAATGTGTGGACAATGGATGGAAACTTTAACGTCAAGCTCCCAAATGGCAAACGACTTCGGGTTTTCAGTGTTGAGGAAGTCATCGCGCTGGGAGCGGAGCATGGCAAGTCACTGGTTGATGAGGTTCCGCTTGACTCCATTCCTGGCTCGAATAACACAAGCCCGGCGCCGGCGCAGGCTCACACTCGATCAAGGCGAATAGCAAGAAATATAATAGTTCGGTTAAAATCCTTGGAACTTGTTTCTGTTCGTTAATAGTCGGTACCGTTAACTAGTAATACGAGTAGTTAACTAACGGTATAACTTTGTTCGTTTACCGACACTTTTTCACTTTTTCACTTTTATATTTTGTTTACTTTGTTCCTGACAGTCTTAGTTGTAGTCGTTTATGACAAAGTTTTGCGTTCGCGAAACGCGCATAAGTTTTTAGTATTTTACTTGATCTATGTCATCTCAATATTGTGAACGGTCAACCGGCAGGTTATGCAGTTTGCACGTAAGTGAATTTTATTCAAGTTTATTTTATTTATTATATTTATAGTTTCATCATCATCATCTCAGCCGAAAGACGTCCACTGCTGGACATAGGCCTCCCCCAAGTGTCGCCACATTGACCGGTCCCTTGCTACTCGTATCCACCGGATTCCCGCCACCTTCACCAGGTCATCGGTCCACCTAGTGGGAGGTCTTCCAACGCATCGTCTTCCGGTAACATATTTATAGTTTACATATATATTATATTTTTAGTGTATTTTATCTTATTATCTTTATAATAATATGTCCGACGACGAGTCTTTTTATTCTTGCGATAGTTCTTCCGCAACTTTTTTATCTCTTGACAATTCTCTGTCCGTAAATAGTCTCTGAGGTAGTGAGTGTCAGCGATTTAATAATTGTTTTAACGTGTGTCATGTAAACGCTCAGAGCATTCCTCAGCATCATTCTGAGATGTTACATTTATTTGGTGATGTCAACCTACATGCTATATTAGTCTCCGAGAGTTGGCTCAAACCCGAACGTCCGTCTACTTTTTACTCTCTACCAGGCTTTATCTTAATTCGTAATGACCGTACGGGGAAAAGAGCCGGCGGTGTTGCCATTTATTTACGTAGTTGCATCCCTTTCAAAATTCTATCTTCTTCACCCCCAATTTATAACGACAACGCTGAGTTCTTGGTTCTGGAAATTGTTGTGAAAGGGGTCAAGTCCGTTCTAGGAGTTGTTTACTGCCCACCTACTGTAGATTACTTCTACAGTCTGGAATCTCTCTTTAATTCTGTTTCCTCAGAGTACAAGCATCACATAGTTATGGGTGACTTTAACACCGACCTTTTGAAAGACAACCCTAGGTCACGTACGTTGAGAGTGATCCTGGAGTCGTCGAGTCTGTCCCTCCTCACGCTTAGTCCGACACATCACAACTCTGACTCAAGCGACTCCTGGCTCGATCTCATGCTTACGTCGTCTGCTGATCTCGTTGCCAACCATGGTCAGGTCGCTGCTCCTGGTCTATCTAGACACGATCTAATTTATCTCACTTACAAAATTAGACCCCCGAAGCAGCGGCCTGCTATTGTTTTTATTCGGAATTTCGCGAGATTGGATAGGGATAAACTCAATGCTGATGCACAAGCCCTTGATTGGGACGACCTTTTTCAGTCATTGACAGTGGAGGAGCTCGTTGACGCGCATGCACCATTTGAGGGCCGTCCGTGTTAAGCGCCCTCCGGCTCCATGGATAACCCCAGGAGTTAGGATGGCTATGAGACGGCGTGACAGGGCTTTTAGAAGATATAGACGGGATCGCAGTGAGGAGAACTGGAGCTTGTACAAGTTAGCTCGAAACCGGTACAATCAGATGGTAAGAACATCTAAACGCCGTTACATTTGTGATAATGTTCTCAATTGTTCACCGGCTGATATTTGGAAGTTTCTAAAATCACTTGGCATATCTAAGTCCTCCTCTAGTATTTTACCTTCTAGTCTGTCCTTAAACGTTCTCAATAAACATTTCTCTACATCAGCTTCGCTTTCAGTTGATGTTAGAAACCATACTATTCATGACATTACTTCCAAGCCATTGTTACCTCCTGAATCTTTCTCTTTCTCTCCCGTGACTAACGCTGAGGTCTTAATTTTTTTTATGTCAATTAAGTCGAAGGCTGTGGGCTGTGATGGGATCAGCAAGGCTATGTTATCTTTTATGATTGATAATTTAATTCCCATTGTTACTCACATCATAAATTTTTCCTTTTCCACTGGTGTGTTTCCTGATTTGTGGCGTAAAGCTTATATTATCCCTCTTCCAAAGATTCCCAGTCCTAGTTTGTCAAATCACTTCAGACCTATCTCCATTCTTCCTTTCCTTTTCAAGTTGCTTGAAACAGCGGCTCTTAGACAAATAACTTCCCACGTTCTTAAGAACAGCCTCTTGTCCGAATTCCAATCTGGTTTTCGGCCTGGTCACAGCACAGCCACAGCCTTGCTTAAGGTTACTGAAGATGTTAGGGATGGCTTGGAGAATTCGAGGGTTACGGTGTTGGTTTTAATAGATTTTTCCATCGCTTTTAACACCGTTGACCACGATATCCTCCTCGCCATACTGTTTCAAATTGGAGTCTCTTCGTTGTCACGTGATTGGTTTTCCTCATATCTTCGTGGTCGCCAGCAGGCGGTGCGTGCCGGGATCAGGATTACTACAACTGGTGCAACCTGGTAACTGGTGTTCCACAAGGCGGTATTCTCTCTCATCTCTTATTTTCGTTATTCATAAATTCTATTACTACTATCCTCAAGTGCTCTTACCATCTGTATGCTGATGACCTGCAACTTTACGCTCAATCGGATATTGCCAACCTTGACAATTGCATCTCGTCACTTAATGCTGATCTCCAAACCATCGGAGAATGGTCTGGCAAATTTGGAGTTGCTGTCAACGTCGGGAAGTGCCAGGTCATCCTCATTGGTAGCTCGTACTACCTGAGAAATTTGGACACTGGCCGGCTGGTGCCGCTTATGTTCGACAACTCCGTAATACCTCTCTCACCCCACGTAAAAGATTTGGGCCTGTACAATGACGATACGTTCAGTTGGAATAAGCAGGTTGCTCAGGTTAGCCAGAAGGTCACTTACTCACTGCGATCTCTCTATAAATTTAAACATTTTCTCCCATCTAGCATTAAAATCACTTTGGTCCAGTCGCTTGTGCTTCCGATTATCGACTATGCTGATGTTTGTTACTCTGATCTAACCCAAGAGCTTCTTAATAAATTGGATCGTCTTCTGAACAATTGCATTCGGTTTATTTTTGGACTACGTAAATACGATCACATCTCTTCGCACCGCTCTCAGCTTAAATGGCTGCCTATCAGACTCAGGAGGTCCCTCAGATCTCTATGCATGCTTTTCACGATTATGAATAATCCATGTGGGGACCGACCTTCATTCATTTGTTCAACGAATAAACAATATTAATTAGTAAGCTTAGTAACGTGTTTTCGAATAAAGTTACGTCAAGATCATGATCGTCTTAGGTTGCCAAAGGATATCGCGATAATGTGCATTCTTAGGTAACTTCACCCTTACCATTTTAACTTAAACCTATTCGTAGGTTTATCTACTGACCAATGTCAGTCGAAAACAAGATTTGCAGACTGTTTGCAATAGATTTATTTTGCCTCATTTTCAATTTCCTAACATGGTCTGCTGGGAACGTGCCACGCTACTGGTGTCCGAAAATTGTGTTTTCGGTATTCAAAATTTTTACTGTTTTACATTATTTAAATCAAATCAGAGGCGATAGATCAAAACGAATTGAGCTTATTTGAAAACGCGGTCAGGCAAAGTAACTGAAGTTAGTATTTCTGGAATCACAATAACTAATTTACATTTTTTACGGATTTGTTAGTAAAAGGTTGAAGCAAACATATTGGACATGGGCTCTCGTCCTAACATGTGTGATTGATATTGATTATAAATTAAATAGTGTTCACGGAATTGTTAATTTGATTTTCCGAATACCTTTTATGAGATGAACGCCTTCCTGTACTAAATCAAAAACGATTTTCATAATGTAGTCCATGACTTTTCAATACGTTTTATACCATTTTAAATAGCTGATAAGACAAGGATATTTTTTAAAGTACCTAATTTGTACATTTGGCGTAGTTTTTTTTTAATATGTACAACATCTTTTTATGACGGAATGGCAAAAATTACAAAAATTAATGTTTCAATAGTGGTTTTTGCTAAAGGTTAGGATTTTTTTAACTTTTAATCATTCAAAAAAGTCTGCAGCGTCATCAACTATGATAATAACTTAAATTTCAGTACATTCGCGCCATAACTCGTTTTTAAATTGGCTTTAAATGATTTAATCTGGGATTATTCATAAAAAACCAATTGACCTAACTCAAAAACCACTGAATTTCGGTAGAACATTTGGTGGCTTTATTTCTTGCATTTACTATAACAAGGAATACGTCGAATTACGTATAATTAAGTCATAAGTCATTTAATCATTTGTTAACATAGGTACAATAAATAGATGGTTTCAAAGATTACAATATAGACAATCGAAGGAACACCCAGTTAACGACGCCGAGACGTGTTATTGCAATGGTTTCCAATATACGCGCAACAAGGAAACGATGTGTAAATAGATCCTTTTGTTGTGCATCCTTTACTCTACGATAAGAAAGACTAAGGACAATATAGTGAAATATAGCCCAACACACGTGTTTAAGAATCCCTCAAAAATTAAGTGTCGCTGGCAAAGGATCAATGTAAAAAAGATGTGAAAGAAAGAAAGAAGAAAGAAAAAGCATTTATTAGCCCGACAGGACAACAGATAAATAAAAAATAATAAAATGGTAAAATTGTGATTATAACACTAGTTTTAAGTAAACATAATGAGAGAATAAAAATAATAATAACGAAATCATAAGAAAAAACGAACAAAATACAAAACATGTGCGAAGACTCTTACCCCAGTCATGGGTATAATTTTCATGGATTTCGAGGTCGCTGATTATAAAAATGAGGTCGAAATAGAAATCTGAGATACCGCACAGGCAAATTTTTGGTTTTTTCCGTCATGGGTGTTGTTTTCATGGTTTTTGGAAAAGTATGTACTTGAATAATTTTTCGCTAAAATCAACTAGGGAAGCTAGTAATAAGTCAGTCAACACAAATCTATTTTCTCTTTTATTTCTGTCTTCGTAGCTACGTATCACTTCGTTATGTAATTTACACGAGCGAAGGCGCGGACAAAGCAATCCTGATATGAAACACTCGTGTTACATTGTTTGTTTTCGAAGTTCTCCGAAATGGTTTGACCGATTTCAATAATTTTTTTGTGAATATTGGTGGATCAGAAAACAAGTCGTTGGCTATTTTTATTTCCCTAAGTGAATTAAGTTTATGTTGTTATTATGTTCGCCTAATGTACTGAACAGCAGTATTTTTTTTCGCGATTTCAGGATTGGTCCCATAGTAAAAGTTGTTTGTTATCATGAGCAGAACCACGTGTTAAAGGTTTGTATACTAATACCAGTCACCCTATACAGGGTGTAAATCACCTCATCACGAAACCGTCAACCAAGCATTCTGTACATCAAATTAAGTAACTTTACGCAAAAAAATTTGCTGGCAAACAACTTTTTTTTTGGGGTGAAAAATCACGTTTTGTGGTATAACTCAATGTAACGCACTCAAAACATTGTGCAGATGGATGGATTGAATAGTACGGGGGTCGTAGAGATTTAACTTAAGGTAAAAATCTTGCGATAAAATATTGTATTTGTCTTCACCTTAAAGCTTTGCACCCATCTTCCATTCACCTTGTATAGAATTAGGAATATATTTCTAAAATGCAAAAAAAAACTCAGAAGTTAAGACATGGAAGCAATATGCCAATATTAACTGTTTTACTGGGCCAGCCGCTGGTCGATTTTGGCCGGGCAATATTTAGAATATACGATGATTCACATTGTATCTTTGCTCTTTAACAAGAAAATGTTAATGTTGACGAAATCTAGGACAAGGTGAGGCTGGGCGCGACTGCGCAATGCATCTGCCTGCAATGCGCAACCCCCAACCACTCGGGAAGTTACCTAAAGGTTAAAGGGGTCTAAATATAGGATAGGGAGCGGCAGGGTGCCACCGGGCGCGATTGCGCAATGCATCCGCCTGCAATGCGTAACCCCCGACCACTCGAGGTGGGAATATTGATCACAAACATTCTAGAACACCGGCTAGGCCGTGTAAGCCTGTACATTAGTATGTGTAGGCCACTAACAAAGTGATTTGTAACGCTTGATAGTGAACCCACGAATTACATGATTTTTTCACGGGCGTGGCGTGGTAGTGTTTTTATGAGACAGCGCCATTCAATTCATGCGGGGACGACTCATTTCGTGTAGACAGACAAATAATAATCCACTAGATGGCGGATCTTGTATTTAGTATAAATCACTATCACTTCTCAACATTAGCAAAAAGACAGAAAGAAAGCGAGCCTGAGACTTGTGGCACTCTGAATCGGACACGATAGTCTCGAAGGGTATGGCGAAGCGAGCGAACTAAGGCTCCGTCATACACTTCGCGCAAATTATATAATTTGGGACAACAAGTTTTGTGTGGTCCCGGAACTAAAGAATAAGGCCACACCATCTCATCCCGTTGGTGTCGTAAAAGGCGACTAAGTGAAGTTAAGACCCAGTACAGATTAACAAGCATATTAGGTGAACCGAGTGGTGACGGATAAATCACCAGCAAAAGCATTCCCAAGGAGGGTTAGTGTCAGGTGCGCGCATCCGACTATAAAACCTAAGCTAAAACTTTTTTAACATGTTTAGAATAAATGATATGCGCGATAGGACTAGGGCCAGGCGACGCGCAGGGGCAGCTCCCGCGGGAAATGGACAAGGGTTGTTGCACCAACCCGGGTGTGCCCGCCTCATTTGATTTGGCAGTGGCCAACACTTGTTTCCAAAAATCCGATGGACATCTTATAACGTATAAAAGTGGTTTGCATAACACAAATCGACGTGGAAATGAGAATGCTAGTTTGAAAGCTAAGAAGAAGCGTGAGTACGATGCTCTCAAGAAAAAGTTTAAGAGATCTGTGGCTATAGGGAAAGCAAACGCCCAGAATAAACTCAATAACACACTGCCAAACTAGCTGCAGGCCAAAAACAGCTATACCGGCTTGCTATAGCTAGAGACAGAAAGGCGAAGGATGTTTGTCAGGTCAAATGCGTAAAAGATGAAGGTGGTCAATAGTTATTTCGGATGATGTGAAAATTAAGAATAGATGGAAGGGTTACTTTGAAAGACTAATGCATGAGCAGAATTTAATAAGCTACCAGATACAATAAAAAATGAAACTAAAGATATTACTTTTATAAATAAACTCAAACAATTATTAATTAAAAAAGCATACTACACAATAAACGAATACTTAGCTGACAAACAAATATGTTTAACACAAACAGACACCACTCATTGTTAGTCGTCTAGAACTCACTCTTCTAAACACGTAGATTTATATTATTCTTTTTTTTATTTTACAATTAAATTCGATAATTTTAAGTACCTCTAACATTAAGAATTAACAATTTTACACTTTGTAATAGTAATTATAATTAATTATGTTGCCTGCCTACTGATGTTCTTAAACGAATGTAATAATTTAAGATAAATTGATCTCAATAATTATATAATGTTATTATTTTATGTGAATTCTATACCTATAATAATAATTATTTATTATTATACCTATAATATACTCTGATAAATGTGTAACATACCCTCTGTTTGCAAATAATATATTAACTACTTAAAATTGTATGTTCTAAATAATCTTGTAATCTTGTTTATTGCTGTGCCCTAACAGGGTCCATAATTGTTCTTAGCTGTAAGCTCAATGTAACATCTTTTAAAACTTATGGTACGCAAAATAAAATGAATATGAATTACTGGAGTGGTGTACTCGAAAATAAACCAGTGAATGAGGGACTAGTGAGAAAGGTTAGCGTGGATGAAGTAAGGATTGCAGTAAATGGAATAAATAATGGTAAGGCATTAGGACCAGACGGAATACCGGTTGAAGTATGGAAGTTATTGCGGATGGATGGATGGACGTGGTTAGCTTTATTCTTCAACAATTAAAAATAACACCTCCTTCTGCATAGCAGTCATGCTAGCGAAGAAGGTGACAAAAACATTAAACAAAGACTCAGTTTTAAATTTTGCATCGCCAATGGAATTTCGTGTTCGGACTCACTGAACATATTACAGAAGGCTTACGGTGAATCGACTTTATGAGTGGTGCGCCACGTGCCACGTGCTTATGAGTGGTACAAAACGTTAAAAAGCTGTCGAGATGTGATGGAAGATTTGCCACGCTCTGGTAGGCCATCAACGTCTGCAACTGAACTGAAGTTAACATCGCAAAAGTGAAGGAAACAGTGACTGAAAATCCTCACTCTACTTTGAGAGAGATAACCGCCGAACTTTCTGTACCTCACGAATCAATTCGTACTATTTTAACTTATCATTTGGGTATGAAACATGTTACCGCTTGGCTAGTCCCAAAAGAGTCGCTGAGGACATGCTAGAACGAGTCAAATCCGACTCAACATTCCGCATTGTTACTAGAGACGAGACGTGGGTTTACGAGTTTGACATGCAAACTAGTCAACAAGCTTCGGAGTGGCGCCTTCCAACTGAACCGAACCCGAAATAACCACGCCAAAGTCGATCAAAAGTTAAAGTAATGTTGACTGTTTTCTTTGAGTATCGCGGTGTTGTACATACACTCGGAATTCTTGCCTGAAGGTCAAACGATGAATAAAGAATATTATTTGAGCATTATGCGGCATTTAAGAGAGCAAATGCGACAAAAAGGACCAGATTTGTGGTAGAAAATTCTTGGATTTTGCACAACGATAACGCGCCTTCGCACAAAGCCACCATTGTTAAAAATACAATCGAGCAACCACCACATTCATCAGATATGGCTCCAGCCGACTTCTTTCAATTTCCTGATTTAAATTACCCCTTCGTGGCCCCCTTTTTCAATCAGTAGAAGACAAAAGAAAATTCGCGGTGAAAACTGAAGTCAATTCCGGAAACAGCGTTTAATGAAGAAGAACGGGCAAGAAACTCCATGGACACTCTTTTAAATCAAAATATTGATACAAAATCTTAGTTACATCATGTTGCGTCTGTTTCCTTCGTAGGAATACGGTTCGTGCAAGCGGGATGTCATACGATGTACTTAAGGTGTGTGCGAGACCTAAAATATCCGTTGAACGCCATTATTTTTGTTTTTAATTTAGTTGACCCCGTTACAACCATGTCGTGACGACAGATAATTGTGTAGTTTCGAGTGCCGTGGCTTTTGTATTTAAATAAAGGTGTTCACATAGGACGACACGATTAACTGTCGTCTACGACTTTTTTCTTGCGACGACTACAGACTCATGCATGACAGTGGGAACGGCTAGCACGACAGTTTTAAAACGATAAAAATTTGTCACGACTAAATAGTGACGGCAAAGCATGTGTCGTTGTTGCGACTGTCTGTCGTGGCCACGACTGTATTTTCCACTCGCGCCCACGCGCCTCTCGCGACAGTCACAACAACGATTGTCCTATTCTAAATAAAGATAAGGAAGCAGTGGGCTGTTTGATATACGTGTATCTCGCACAAGATACACGATCCGATATTATCTGTGCAGGAATTAAATACTGACTTGAAGTAAGAAGGGTCATGACTCTAGGAGATACCGACCTGCGCTGCATTCCGCGCGACGCATCCAAAGAAGATCGATAGTTTGATTGCTAGCCCCGACATGCGCCCTAAGTTCCCTTACTTCGCCATTAGCAACGCCAGATGAAATTTATTGGAATATTAATGTAATTTGTTTATTTTTAATTTATCATCCGATTTTAATCGTAACGTAAAAATAACTTTAACTAATTTACACAATTAACTAAAAAATCGCGTCAAAAACTCGTCCTCAACGGTGTCCAGTTAATGTCCATAAGAGACTGATGGCGTTGCCACGCTTTATGGCTACGCTAAGCGTTTGGCTAAGGTTAAAGTCAACCCTTGGGTCATGGGAAGTGTCAACTAAGCGTTTTGAAATTTACACCATGGAGATGATACTAATGAAATGGTTTGTGGATAGTTGCATTTTTCCGTTACGCTTAAGTTCGCGCTAGCTCCCTAAATTCTCATATCACAACCTGCTCTTAAACTGTATGCTGTCTGACCTTGTTTAAAAGTGGAAGTGAATTCCATCCCAGTGTCACCATACATTGGCGCGATGCCAACTGTGCCAAGTTCTGAACCACGAGGAACTGTAGGCACACAACTTATTACAAGCCATTTGAATCTCCAACGGGGTTACTCGGGTTCAGAGCACAAAGAACCTTGAACTTGAAAGAAACACGTTCAAGTTGGAGGGGTAATAATGATAATGTCATCGAATGTAGGTCAGGGATGTGTAACGTCTTGTGAGATGTCTTCTTCTAGCTTCTTTAAAATGGGGCACCGTTTTTACAGTGACGTAACATCAGGGCTGTAATCCCCGAAGGGATAGGCAGCGGTGAATTTATATGAGGCACAGAGTTAGTGGCACCTAATAGGGGTCGAGTCTATGATTGCCATCAACACAATTCCAGAGTCCAGGCAGTCACTAAGATTTTTTTTTTGGACTTTGATGTTCATCACAGTGAAAGCTGCCAAATACTCGAACAAGTATTGTCGTCAATTTGATACTTTCAAGGGCGGATCCAGATTTTTTTTCTGGGAAGGGCACGAGAGGCACGAGCAAAAGAACAACTGTTAGAAATAAACTTGAAGTATCATGCTTCAAATTTATTTCTACAAGTTGCAAGTATGTATAGATGTTCAAGTTTATGAAAGAAACAAAACAATAGAAAAATGAAAAAGACAGTTGTTTTTAGTTTCCTGCTTAAGATGTCCAGCACATCTTTAGCGTCTAATTTTACCGCAACGACTATAGATAGGCATGAAAGCCATCCATTCAAACGCTCTTCTGTCATCCTGTTGCGAAGATATGACTTAATCGGCTCTGCAGTGCTTAGTAGTCACTGGAAACGTGCACAGCAATTGACAAAGAGTAGGCATGGGCAAAAAACATCGATGTATCGAAATACCGATATTTTTTCATTCAGCTATCGATATATATCGATATTTATTTTAAAGTATCGAATTCGTATTAATTTCGATTTCTTTTTAAACGCAACTTTGGTTACGTGTCCATATCTGATGACTACTGGTTTGATTATATTGTATATAATTACTTAGACTCAAGCATCAATAAAAATACAGTTTTCTTTTATTCTTTTTCACGAAGTTCGAATGAGTTGGGAATACGTCTGAATAATCATACGGAAACGGTCGATATATCGATATTTTTCACTCGATAAGTATCGAAACTGTTAAAAAATATCGATTTTTACTTGCCCATCCCTATGACAAAGAGTTCTAATATTTGGCAGCACCTTTGCTCTTTTGTAGGCATCTACTGGAGATACTGGGATATTTCCTCGTCTGTAGCCAAATTTTTTGTTGTTATAATAATAGCTTTATAGGGAACGTGCACAACGAAGGTGCTGCCGACTGGCTTCGCCAATCCGTATCTTGTACTCTTATAATACTTGATGGTCTAAGATCCCCTTCAGAACGACCTTCACCCATTTGACTACCAGGTGAAAAACGGTCATGGGTCTGAAAAATTTTCAAATTTCACTGACTTTGTTACCAAACGGGTAATCGAAAGCATTCAAAATTCGCTATATGCTGTTGATGGGTTGCTTACCTTTTTCTGTGTGTAAATAGATATACCAATATTTAAAAAAAATAACAAATATTTTATTATAAATTGAATTAGTAAAAATATAAATAAAATGTTTGTTTTGAAAAAATATTTACAAAAAAAAAAGTGATGAAAAACTGTTATCTATGACCAGTTTTTCACAAGCAACCCTATACTATTCTACTCGCAATAAAATTACCTACAATTTAATACGTATTCATCGTGGCAAGTAGATGAACGTAATTACTTATAAATATTTACCTGTTTGTACGCGGCTACCTGGTACTAGGGACCAGAAAAAGGTAAGCAACCCATCAATAGCGTAATTATAGCGAATGTTGTATACTTTCGATTAGACTACACGCACAAAGTGAGCAGAGTAAAAGCGCGAGGGGCGCGTGGGCGCAAGTGGAAATGACAGTCGTGGTCACAACAGACAGTCGCAACAACCTTAACTCATAAAGGATAATCATGACATGGTATTGTTTGCAGACGACATTTCTCTTTTATTTAAACTCAAACGTCAGCAGCCAGTTATGGATAAAGTTAATAGCGCCCTGGCAAAAGTTGTTAATTGGTTTAATGTTAATTATCTACTCTTAAATGAAAAAAAAACTAAATGTATTAAGTTTACGATACCCCATGTAAGACAAGTGGAAACTACTGTACTAATTAAAGATGAAGAGCTGAAACCGGAAGATAGCACAGTGTTCTTAGGCATAACTTTGGATGCCAAGCTTCAGTGGGGCCCGCATATAAACAAATTGTCGAAAAAACTTAGCTCTGCAGCATACGCCGTTAGAAGAATTCGTGACTTAACTGATTTAGAGACGGCTCGTTTAGTTTAATTTAGTTATTTCCATAGCGTGATGTCGTACGGTATTCTCTTGTGGGGCAATGCCGCCGATATTCAAACAATGTTTGTTTCACAAAAAAGGGCAATTCGTTCAATTTATAAACTAAGTCCCAGATACTCCCTTTTTTTTTTTTTTTTTAAGGATGGGAAATCATCAAATGACCCCCCCCCACTCTGGGCGGAGCGGGAGGGAGTGTCAGACTCTTACTGACTAAAAACCATCCATGTTCCTTCCTCGCCTTTTACGTTCCGGGGTCGCGGTATCTCTTTCGAACAGGCCCGCAACCCCGGCAGGCTTCGGCCCTTGCGGGCCCCTCTCTTTTTGCTGACATCTCTTTGAGGCGCGCGTGGAACACGAACGCGCCGTCGACACGGCCTGTCGTCGTCGTTAGACGGCCGGACGGCTAGCTAGCCCATAGCCAACCGTCCACAGGCCCGCATCTACGGTGGCCGGTAGCCACCACGTGGTCCCCGACGCCCGTTGCGTCTCCCACGGCGGCCGGGAAGAGAGGATCTCTCCCTCTCTCGTTCCGCCACCTCCTTCGCTAGCATCACTGCTTCGCAGAAGGAGGCGACGGCTTCCCATTCCGTCTCGCTCCGGACCATGGATTGAACCAGGGCCGGACGCGAGAGGTCGCCGCCGCCGATCGCCGCCACGAGGACACGGCGGAGCTCCGCCCACGCAGGGCAGACTTCCACCGTGTGCTCCACCGTGTCCTCCGGTCGATCCTCGCAGTGGAGACACCCGGGCGATTCCTCCCGCCCGATTCGGTGCAGGTACCTCCCGAAACATCCGTGTCCGGTGAGGACCTGCGTCAGGCGGAAGGTGAGGACGCCGTGGCGCCTCTCCAGCCACTCCTCAAAGAGGGGACTTACCGCCACTATCGTGGCGTGCCCTGTCCCAGATACTCCCTCAGAGAAAAATTTAAGTGTGTGTAAAAACTTACTGTGCCCTCTCAATTTATTTATGAAAACCTTTTGTACGCACCCAAATTATTAATTTGTTTAAAAAATACAGTGATATCCACAACATAAATACGAGGAACAAACACAAATTTGTTGTTCCCGCAACGAGGCTCAAAAAAATAGGGGGTACGTTCAGATGCCAATGTATACGTTTTTACAATAAACTTCCGAGCCATATTCAAGCACTAAGCCTGAATAAATTCAAATCGTTTATAAAACAGAAGCTATGCCTGAAAGCTTTCTATCATGTCAATCACTATCTCGAAGATAAAAAGGCTTGGGATTAAACTGCTCCAATGAAATTTGCTCTGTGAATGTTGAAATTTCGGACTTCGCTGGTTTATTGTTGATTCCTTTATTTTATACACTGTGACATTGAATGATTTGACATGAATGCTTAGTTCAGTATTTTATTATTTTTTACATTCTTTTTATTTTTTATTTTATTTTATGTGTGTGTATTTGACATGAATATTTACTTGTGACTGACATTTAATGAATTGACATGAATACTTAGTTCAGTATTTTATTATTTTTTACTTTTTTTTTTTTGTTTGTTTTATGTGTGTATTTGACATATCGTATTTTTATTGACATTCGTTTTGTAAATTATTATTTATTTTACTTAATAATTGTGAATGTGAGGACCATGTGGGTCACATTTTGTTTTTTTTTCCCACGACTGTAACTGTACAAATGTCCTTTCTTAGGTATTGTTCGTCGTTTCGTTGAGCTCCTTGAGTTATAAGTCGAGCTACACGATAACTGACAAATGCTTGCACTGACTGGACAGGTCGTGTGGTTCTTTCTTCAAAAGACCATCTCAGACACTAATCTGCATAGTCCTCATGTGAATTAAGCAAGATTGTCTGGACTTCAAAAGAGACTATGACCTCTGAGTTTGATTCGGCTGTTTCTTCTCAGAGTAGTCAGATACGAAACACCGGCCCCATCTAGTTTAAAAAAAATGACGTGTTTGAGAAAACCTACTTGCTGAATAAATATCATTTATCATTTAACAACGACACATGATTTGCCGTCACAATTTAGTCATGACAAGTTTTTATCGTTTTAAGACGTGCTACCCGTTCCCAACCAAACCTTAAAACACTTTCACTTTATACTCCCCTAAAAAGCGTAGCCGACGCGACGGTGTGCGATTTCATTGCTCTCAAGTGTATTTTTATATTAATACACTCGAGAGCAATGAATCTGGGTCACTTAAAGAATCCTAAAAATCTCGGAAACTAAAAATGCTAGGTTAATGCAATAAATTGTATTTAATAGACAATGTAATACTCCTTAAATGAAGGTATTAAAACTTCTTAGTTATTGTAAAGTTATATCATAAAAAAACAAATTTGAAAAAGGGCCACTTTCGAAGATGGAACTACGAAATTACAGCATTTGGTTTTGCTTTTGTTTGTAATCTGTCATATATGTGGGTACATAAACCATGTTGATAGTGCTCTATATTCATTATTGAAGCTGAAATTATGTCGCTTACACCTGATGAATGCACCAGAATACTTACAATGCTGGAAACCGGCCGGAGTCAGCGCGATACAGCCAGGACTGTCGGTGTGTCGCTGTCAACAGTACAAAGAGTTCTCCGACGTTACGAAGAAACTGGTTCTAACCTACGCAGACCAGGAACGGGCAGAACCAGGTGTACCACAGCACGAGAAGACCGATACTTGGTGAACACCATGCTTCGAAATCGCTTTCTCACAGGAACTGAACTCACAAATCAGTTTCGACGCCTCGGAGGAAGTAACCCAAGTGCATGGACAGTAAGACGTCGGCTTGCTGAATCTAACTTAAAACCCCTTAGACCTGCAAACGGCCCTAAACTGGAGCGTGGGCATCGTATTTCAAGACTAAGATATGCCCAGAGCCACGTAAATTGGAGTATTGAAGATTGGTCAAAAGTTATGTTCTCCGACGAATCAAAATTTATGCTCTACAAGCACGATGGAAGACACAGAGTGTATCGAAGACCAGGGGAAAGATTCAAGCAAGCATGCATCGAAGAAAAAGTAGCCTACGGTGGTGGGTCTGTACTTGTGTGGGCCGGAATTTCTTCTGAAAGTCGCACAGAGCTGGTGATCATAGAAAACGGCTCTTTAACTAGCGTAAGATATGTGGAAAAAATCCTCAATGATCACGTTGGTCCATTTATTGTCAATTTAGGTGAGGATGCTATATTTATGCATGACAATGCCCGACCTCATACATGTAGGATTGTGAATGACTACCTTCAAGAGATGAACATTACTCGTATGGAGTGGCCAGCGCGCAGCCCGGATATCAACCCGATCGAGCATGCTTGGGACGAGCTAGGCAGATGCGTAAAACAACGAAACCCTCCCCCAATCACGCTTCGTGAGCTCAAAATTGCTCTCACAGAGGAATGGGAGAATATTCCCCAAAATCGTATAAGGAACTTGGTGTACAGCATGCCAAACCGCGTAAACGCAGTAATGGAAGCACGAGGAGGCAATACGAAGTATTAAAATTCAAGAAAATCGTAATAAAGTTCAAAAATTTCATGTTTCCTATTTTTGTTTTAAGGAGAGATCAGCAGTTTTTTTCTTTATGTAATTTTGTGTTAATAAAATGTATGGTGACTCATATTTTTTTTACTTTCATTTAAGGAGTATTACATAGTCTATTAAATACAATTTATTGCATTAACCTATCATTTTTAGTTTCCGAGATTTTTAACATTCTTTAAGTGACCCGGATTCATTGCTCTCGAGTGTATTTAAATATGTAAAAAGTTTGTTTTAAATTGAATAAAGGAAATAATAAATAACAATAATCTATTAATCTGTTTTCAGCAAACATCTGAATGATTGGCAACAAAAAATTAGAAAACCGTCGCCGTCGTCATAAGTTTCTACAATTTTCACAAGTTCCAAAAAGAGATTTTATTTTGTGATTTGGTGTCGACTGGGTGTACCGATTTTGATGATTATTTTTCTTATTTGAAAGCTGTTGCTTTTCGTGTGGTCCTTTCAATTTGGTTTAGATCTGATGCTGATCTTCGGAGATATAAATGAAACTCTTAAAAATTAGACGGTAAATCGGTAGTGATTGCAGCAATGCCTGGATGTTTATTGTTTGGATGTTAATAATATCATGACGTAACATCACGCCTGTATGCTGTGAGGGGTACACAGATGTATACAATACACCGAGATTTCGTCAGTTAGGTGTATTTTAAGTTCCATTTATTGGGGATAACACCTATTACCTACCGTGACATGCATTGTTTTTTTAATTTCAACCGACTTTCAAAAAGAGGAAATTGTAATGGAAAGGATGTACTTTGAGGGTAGTGTGATGAGAGTTGGGTTAGGTTCTGATGATGGGATCCATAATTAAGTAACGGAACTCTTCAATTCTAGGAGCAAATTAACGATACTCGGCCGAATCTTTTATAGGCTAAACGGATGTTTGAATCACCTATCATAACATTGTTATTAACCGACTTCAGAAAAGAGGAGGTTCTCAATTCAATGTTCCCCGATTACTCGAAGGTGGCTAGACCGATTTTGTTTTTTTTTTAGTGCTTGGTATATTTTCCCAGGTGGCCCCATAATCTTCAAGTCAGGATCTGATGATGAGATCCTGGAGAAATAGAGAGAACTCTTAAAATTTTAAAGGCACACCAGGCCCCTTATTCACAGCCATTCGATACGTTTCCGTGTCGGTAAGGATCCGTATTCGACTATCTCATTTCCGAACCGAAGAACTGTCAAAACGCTATTCACAGATCCGAACGGATGCGCTTTTTTCTATCCGATTGAGATAGTGTTTATGGGGAACGCTACAAAATGGTAGTAAATAGATAATCGTGGTAGAAAACTTAAGATAGTAATTAAATTTGGTTTATTTGAATATTTCGTTCTGTTTAATTAGGGAATATACAGCTAGTAACTTAATAGACAGCAACGATACAAAATTATTTTATTAGTTTACTAAAATTATCTAAAAAATAACAGTTTTCGAATAAACCTGCTTTGTAAACAGCCGTCTATGAAATTGCCAAAGCGGAAGAAATGTTTTTTTTTTTATTAACACTATAGTTTTCTGTTTTCTTAAAAGGAAAAATTACTAAGTATTTGACATCAGTTTGCTAACTAAAATCTATAACGAATATTACATTTCTGTAAACACATAGATTTTATGTAAATGCGGATACATCATTAAAATTAAGTCAATAAAACAACTAATAAAACACAAACAACACCAGACAATAATAAAACTTCATTTTAACTTACTTCAGGCAGTGTTTAAAAAGTTTAGTATTTTTATTTTACTGAAGCTAGAAATATGTTTTATTTCTTCGTTTAAATTTTGTTCGATATGACTCCCGATAGCAAACAGCTGTCGGAAAGATTCGAGTCTTCTTATCGAATTGAACTGTCAAAATTATTCGTTTTCGGATTTGTGAATAGCGTTTAAGGACGTCTTCGATATCTGAGAAGTTCGATTCGGTTCGGAAGCGAGTCGAATGGTTGTGAACAAGGGGCCAGAAGCGGTTTGGGTAGTGTTAGAAAGAACACTTTCTCGGAGTGTTCCTATTTCAATTTGGTGAAGATCTGACGTAGAACTTCGAAGATAGGCAACATAACTCCTCAATAACTAATGGCAAATGTACTGGGATTCTCATGTCTGTATGTCTAATGTTTATCTATGTCACCGTAAAATTGTCAAATACGTTATATTGTAATAATATCTGTAGCGATATTGTAAAATCTCGAAATATTGTCAAATGAACATACTGCTTACAACTAAACGCATTACTATTCGTGATATGCATGCGATGGTAGTCAACTTACGCGGTGTGGAGGGAAGAAGAGGTCCCCCTTGCCCCAGTTGTACAACTCTCATGAAAAGATATTGTACCATTCCTGAGAAATACCGATTATTATAAGTAACCTAACCTTAAAACACTCACACAAAGCGTAGTCGACGGAGCCCCGATTCGCGGGGCCCCTATTTCCGAGTGCAGGGTGCCCCAAGTCCCGATTATGGGGGCAGAGATACTTCCGTATGTCCAGTTGACAATGGTTCGAGAGTTTACCATATCGCTAGAGAGAAACACGTTATATTGTAATATAACGTGTTTGACAATTTTACGGTGACATCTACACCAATTCATAACATCAAGGTTGTACGCTGTGAAGGGGTGAGCAAATGTGACCCACTAAAAGCTAAGCTTTCACTTTTTTCGTGTTTTTTGAAGTCGGTTTCATTTTTTACAAAAAAGGTTTTTAATCAGTGTCCCTGGTTCCTTCATGGTAAACTGCAACTGTTACAAACTGTTTTGTAGGTGACAGACGACAGCGGCTTCTCCGTCACTGTCATTGAATTTTATTATTTGCTTCATAATGAATTAAATGATTTTCTAAAATCTTAATTTTTCATCAGTCTGGTTTGTAAGGTGCGTAAAAATCAAATTGAATTTAAAAATGAATATAACAATAATTAAAACCCAAAAAGGTAACGACTGTTTGTTGTTGGATGGCTATAGCTATTATTTGGCAAAATGCAATTAAAACGAGACGTCATTATGGAGATGTGATAAGCGTATATCGTGCTCTGCAACCATAACATTGAATAGTGGCTGTACCAACATTTTGAGGGACACGAAACACACCTGCGCATCAAATAGTCATCGAAATGAGGTAATGAAGTTAATTCATAAAAGTAAGAAAGACGAGTGTGCGAGAATTTTGAACCAGTCCAGCAAACTTATGAGAATTATGTACATAACATACGGGGAAACAATTTGGTCTGAAGAGGAAGAAGAGAACATAAATTGGATACCGTCTTTTTTTTTTTCACTCAAAGTGCTTTGTATCGCGAACGAAAAAAGTTCCTTGATGTTAAGAAACTACTTTTTTAAAGTTTAGAAGAAGTTAAAATTCCAAAAACTACTAAACGATTTCCTAGCGAAGATGGTATTTTTTGTAGGTGGTATTTTAAGAATTGATAATAAAAAAAATCTCGAATTGTATGAAAATTCGTTAAAATTTACTAACTTAGATCTTATTACGGTGACGGTACTTTCCGATGTTGTCCGGCACCATTTTATCAGATTTACAGTAGTACATCTTGACGTTGATGATTCTAACAAAAAAATGCAGCAATATTATACCTGTATTCTATGGATTGTTCCCCAACAAAAGAGAAGCTACTTACGTCCGTTTCTTTAATTTATTAAAAAGCAAAATAGGGGTAAAAATATTTCACTTTAAATGCGACTATGAGCAAGCGCAATTTAATGCTGTCCAGAATGTATACCCCCAGAAGCTAAAATTACTGGTTGCTTCTATCATTACAATCGCGCTGCCTGGCGCAAATTAACGCAAGTTAAATTAAATAAAACGGCATCAGATAGAATTTTTTATAGACTTATTACTATATTAACCATGCTTCTGCCAGAATACAAACAAAATACTTGGAAAGACATATTAGCAAATGTACAAATGAATACAGGTATGCAGAAATTTAAATCTTATTTTGAGAAACAGTGGATGGCCATATCTTCCCATAAAATAAGTATATAAAGATAATCATAGAACAACAAATCAAATAGAAGGATGGCATCGACGTCTTCGAGCCCTTATATTTATTTATTTTTGTATAAAATTAAGAAATAAATTAAATATCAGGACAACAGACGCTGTCTTTTCGGCAGTTAATAAGACTAGACGGAATCCAGACATTTTGTTTTACGAAAAATACAACAAGTTAATGAAAAAACTATACAAAAAAGAAATCACTCCGATTAACTTCAAACAAGAATAAATTACATTCGTCTTTTAATCAAGTGTAAGCAAAACAAAACATAAATATCTTTTAGTGAGACTCAAGTTTGAATTGTGATTCTAAGGCATAATGGACATGGTGATAAAAAAATGTGACAGATTGCTTTACTCAAATTTATTTAGTGTGACCCAAGAAAGTCGTAAAGACGACATCCTTGGGTCACACTAAATAAATAACAAAAAACAAATAATAATAAACAACAGAACAATAATAACAAACAACAACAACAATAATTCTAGAACAGAAGATAAATAAAGATTTATCTTCTGTTCTAGAATTAGATTTATTTTATCTTTAATAATTTGATTATTAATTCCTTATTATTTAAATTTAATTTGGGTTTTTTAACTTAAATTTTAAAATTTTATAATGCTAGTATAAAGGGTGTAAAACACCTCCTAACGAATCTGACAACCACTTGTTCTCCCCGTCATTGCGATCATTTTATTGTTCTACACCACACCTGGCAACCTTCTAGTTACGGATATATTGGGGGTCAAAGTTCCAACCTTTCGACAAGTTTTTTAAAATACAAGTTTTTACAGTAATCTTTTTACTTGAAACACCTCTACGACCCCCGTACTATTCAATCCATCCATCAGCACAATGTTTTAAGTGCGTTGCATTGAGTTCCGCTAGCAAAAGTGATTTACCACCCCAAAAAAAGGCGTTTCCCAGCAAAACAAAATATATTGGAAATTCAGTTAAGGACTTTAAACAATTGGGGCCCGTCCTCGTACAGGAAACAATGATAATGCTGAGGGTATAATGGTTGTGCCTAGCTGGCCTGGACAGGCATGGTATCCCCTCTTCATGTTCTTACTACGCTCAAATCTTGTTTATTTTAAACCCAGTCCAAATTTGCTTTCATCCTCTTTCGGGACTTATAATAATAATACTAAAAATACTTTACAATAACATAATTCATGTTATAAAAATGGTGGACATTTTGTAAAACTAATAAAGCTGATCCAACAAATGATCATGTTCATGGCATATTACAATTTCTCACTGAAAAGCTCCACAGCGTGTCCACAGTGAGTCTCTTATTGCACATTAGATAGAATCAAATCAGCGTTATCTCTACTTTTAGACTGAATTAAGTAGAAACCGAGATATAAACAGATTTTTAGGGGTGAATAATGATACTTGGGACCCAAGTATTATACTAGATTATAATAAGTAATCTCTACCCAAATACAACTTTAGATTTAAAAACATTAACCAAAAAACTATTAGTAATATGAGGCATTAACAACGGCACAAGGAATTCAAACTTTATCTTTGATAATATTGCTTTAACCAATGATTATGTAAAAATAAAAGTTTCTCAATTAGGATTAAGGGTATTCAACCACTGTTAACTTTAACTTTTCTTACTGAAAAACCTAGTGTTTGCCCTGCAAGAACACTTTGTGATTATTTAGAAGCTACAAAACTACTACGCAAGAACAGTAATAATAATCTTTTTATTACAATTAAAAAACCTCATTCCCCTCTGCTTCAACCCACAGATGGTAAAGGATGTTTTGCTGGAGTCTCGAATAGATACTTCAGTGTTCTCTGCATATAGCACAAGACATGCTACTACATCAGCCGCTCATAGAATAAGTCTGAATATAGCTTTAATTAAATCAACAACGGGATGGTCTCAAAGGTTTAAAAAAATTGCTATATTTTATAATCTACCACTTGAATCAAATGATAACTTAATCAATATTCCCAAACAAAAATTGAGTTGGCCAACATAATTAAAATGAATCAATATTCCCAAACAAAAATTGAGTTGGCCAACATAATTAAAATGATAGGGGTGCTTGAAGAAAAAGTAGAAGCTAAGCTAACTCAGAAAAACCGTTTGGTTGTTCTGAGTTAGCTTAGCTTCTACTTTCACTTCACGAAATAGCAGCTGATATTCCCCGAAATCCTCCTTCTCCATCTTCTTTTGCCGAGGTCGTAAGTCAACAGAATAATTCTATCATTTCCAAGAAATCGCTTCATACCCAAGTCAAAACGCAAAAGGTAAACAAATGTGGAGCCACGAAGTCTGCCGAAATTTTACCGGAAAAAGCTTAGGTGGTACTAGCTCATTGGTGACTATTGAACCACCTAACGAGGGAGGTGAAGATCGAATCAGAATGAACGGCATTTCGAAATAAAAAAAATAACAGGCAACCTAAAGAGGTCAGAGTGATCGCAAAAAATATCGACATGTTTGGCGACTGCATCCGGATACCACTCTTAAAGCATAGCCGAGCACGTCAAAAATGTTTGTGGACCAGATGTTCAAATAAAGGTGGACAAAATCAAACACAAAGTCGTGAGAGATTAAATTATTCGTCGTTTTTTGTTGAAGTACCAGAAAAGTGTTTTGATGAGTTGAACCAGACCGAAATCTGGCCGATGAATGCAGAGTTCAGTGAGTGGATATGGTTTCGGAACTCAAATAGAACAAAATCAAACATATTATAGCCATAACATCGCTATATTCTATCAAAATGTACGAGGTCTACGAACTTAACTGGATGAGTTCCGAACTAACATTGAGGCATTCAATTTTGATTTATTGGCGGTAACGGAATCTGGTTGCAATATATCCATAGAGAAGATCCTGTAATAATTCACGTCATGCTCCCTGGCGGAACCACCTTTGCTGTAACAAGTATAAGTTACATGAAAAATTCTATGGAATGTCTATAAAATTGTAGTCCTATTAAAAAAAAGTCTATATCTCTAGTTTCGACGTAAACTTTTATTTAAAGTGGTTGCGCTGCGGAGTATCCTTCCCAGCGAAACCACCATGATACTATTACTATACATAGTATTTGCAAATATAGTATCAAATAATTCTATAACAATTCTATATTGAACTGGCACCCCTAAATCTTCAATCTAATTTAAATATACGAACCAAACGGTGCCTCAAACTTTGTCTTCGAAATAATCACTAAGTGCCTAGATTAAAGTTTTTAGCAAATAACGTTTACGTCAAATATCATACAATGTCTTTCAGGCGTTTAGTTTAAAACATACAAGTAATATTTTATTATATTATATTTTCTTGTGTTTTGATTATTAGTTTTAATAGATTATTGTAATATTAAAATAATATTAAGTGAAACATCTGTGCATCAATAAAGTAATAAAGTGATAAACGAATTTTCATTATCCTTTACTGCTGTCAGTAAAGTCATTTTATTTTTATTATAGAATACTAGTAGAATGGTTATTTCCTTTTATATTTTCCTGTAACGGCTTATTGTGTGTATCGTTAAAACTACTAGAAGGATCCCTCCTTCCCACTTACCCTACTCAAGGAACTTTAATAAAATCAACTACCCACATTATAATGAAATCATTGTTAGTTAGTGCGTTGCAAATTTCAACATCGATCTAAGGTGCGTATGTAACTGTTTACAAAAATGAAGCATGGAAAGAGATTATCAGTGAGTTTAGAAGAACAAAAGAGTGTTTTCATGCAATATCAAGAACATTTCAAAGGTTCTGAATTGTCTCGTACATGCAGTGTTGTGTACAAAGATATAAGTAGAACATTATGTGCACGTATGACTCATTGCGCGCTATATTTTTCAGTAAAAACGAATTACGCTTAAATAGTACACAGAAGAAAAAAAAAATAGCGGCAGTACTAGTCGTAGTGATACTGATTCTGGTGATTGCATAGATAGTGACAATAACTCTGATTCGATAAAGAAAGAATAAAGGCTCAAGGAATGAAAATGGTAACCACCATTTTCATTCCTTGAGCCTTTATTCCTTTTTCTTTCAAAATCAGAAAATTTGAAGAGGGTAATGGTTTTTACATACTAGCAGAAGGAAAGCCATTTAGCCATAGCCATGCATTCCTAGATAATTATGCATCAGAGTTAACAGGTAACTCTGACGTAGTTTGTAACTACTATCTAATGGTAATACTTAATACTTAATCATGCCTTTTTGGATAATTATGCATTGTTAAACAAATGCACAGTGACTCGTCCTGTGCGGAAATCGAACCCGTGACTCCTAAGAACTCCGCTCTTAAGGCGATTACATGAGCTAAACGCGAGTTTTATAATTACTAAAAGTGTTTGATTCACTGCTATAAACAAAACCAGAAAAATATATGATATACTTCAGGATATATGCTAGCATGATACAGTTTTGAAAACATAATACTATTAATTTGGCTCGATAAAAAGAAATCACAAACTTATCTCTAAAAATATCTTTCAAACAATAAAAAACACTAATATGCATGCGATCATTCAGATTTTTTGGCAAATAATTCTACAAGCAATATATGAGCATGATACTGTTTCAGTTTTTTAATCCAATCAATAGTTTTTTTGTAAATCGATCGAAAACACTAATTTCGCGCTATTTGGCCCGCAGTCGCCGACTTAACAACCACTTTGTAGTGCAAGCTGATTAGAACTTTATTCTAACAGCATTTCAAACGAATTTTGAACCACCACAAATAGAGTTGCTAATTTAGCTCGTCTAAGCGCCTTAACAGTGATAGTACGATTCATCATAAAATAAAAACTCCAACTTATTTATAAGATACTCTTTTTTTATCGTACCGGTTGTTGCTATGGTTAACGAAGTTATTATTCAAATGTCATGTCATTATTTAATTGACTAGTCAATTAGATAAACATTTTGTGATATTTTCTAACATTTCGGAGAAATAATCCTACTTAGTTTTTGTGCCTATGATAATGCCATACGATTATCCAGCTAATCACCAGGCTGATATCCATTTCATCTATGGATTTTGTAACGGAAATGCTGCAGCGGCAGTTCGCGAGTATCGACGGCGATTCCCTGGTCGACGCGTTCCTAATTTACGCACATTTACGTCCATTCACAGAAGGTTTAGCAAAACAGGTATCAGACCGCATCGTGCTGAACGAGTAATTGATTTAAGCGTGGCCCAGGAAAACAACATAACGAATCTTATTATTGAGGATCCTACACTGTCAACAAGACGCGTTGGGATAATAGTGGGTGTTTCTCATATGAAAGTGTGGCATCTGTGGAAAAGATACGGATTGCATTCTTATCACTACAGAAAAGCGCAAGGTATTCTAGGACCTGATCATTTTTCAAGAGTTACATTTTGCCAAAGGTTGAATGATGAATTAATACGAAAACCAATGCTCCTATAGAAAATTTTGTGGATGGATGAAGCACAGTTGACAAGGGCCGGGGTATTGAACTCAAAAAATCAAGTTCAATGGCTTGAAAACAACCCAAATGCTAATTGGGAAGCATCACACCAAACTGAGTTCTCTGTCAAGATGTGGACTGGTGTTTTTAATAATCAGTTGATTGGCCCTATCGAAATCCCGCACCGGTTAAATGCAGATAATTATCTAGATTTCCTGAGAAATAATATTACCAACTTCGATTTTTTGACGATGTACATGTGTTATACAAGCAAGCAAGAAAATTACAAATAAAGCACCCAGAGACCATTACTAGCCAGTATTTTATTAAAAAGCAATTAACGCCACCTCCATTTACCTAAAAAAATACACTCCGCCTTGAGCGCCATCTATAAGTTTATCGTTGGAAGCTGTCGGAGTCAGCTTCCAACGATAAAACGGTGTCGGCGTTGTTTTCCGAAGTCTAAATTGTCCAATTTCTTATTCCTTCATATTCTTATTTTTCCGAATTCTTATTTTTAGATATTCCGAATGTTTCATATTCATTTATTTACACATTCTCATTATTACATGTTCCATTTTATTCCACATTCTGTATTTCCCATATCTAAGTACAATCACAATAAAAACTTTGTAACAGATTTTGTTCCAGATATAATTCAACTTGTAATACATAATAAACTCTTTGGATGGAATGATGTGTCACTAACGCGAAGATGATAAAAAAGTCACAAGTCAAAGTCTAATCAATTATTATAAAATAAAAGTGTATTGTAAACACAGATTGTAAAGTAAAATTGCAACCGAATAATGGCTTCTACTAGTTCAGGGGACGTTAAATTGAATTTTGTTCAAGTTGGAGGAAAAGGTAAGAAGTTATTGCGGGCTGGTTACCAGTACTACTTCCAGGCTAAAAATAAAAACGAGACTCAAATTTGGCGTTGTGCAAATAAAACCCTGCGATGCAATGCATCTGTGACCCTGAATGTCGAATTGAATGTAATATTAAGGGAAAGCAGTCATACATGCCGTACCTAACTTTTCTAAAAATAAAATCACCGAGGCTATAGACACCTGCAAAAAACGATGCCGTACTGAGTGGAAATCAGTTCCTGAAATTTACGAGAGTTGCATGGAGGAATTTCAAAATGATTCCGATTCTAGTAATAACTGTGAAGTTTTTTTCTTCAGTAAAGGACTCTTTGTACACGACACGTAAAAATGCTTTTATATCTAAATGCGCTTTTAAAACATGTGAAGAGGTGGAAATCCCTAAAATTTTGAAGAAAGATTTTCTCTTACATGAGGGAGAAGGAGAAAATAAAATATTAATTTTTGGAAGCCCAGGATCCTTGAAATTGATTTAGCATACAGATCTGTATTTAGCCGATGGTACTTTTCGGAGTGTGCCTAAACCATTTGAGCAATTATTCTCAATCCACGTCGACATTGGTAGCACCAGAGAGGTTACCTCAATAATACCAATATTTTTTTGCTTATTGTCAAACAAAAAAGAATGTACGTATGTAGAAGTATTTCGTATTTTAAAAGAAAAAATCCAGGTTAATATACGTTTTTTCAAAAGTGACTGGAAAACTGCTATTATTAACGCTGTCAAGACTATTATTTTATCCAGAAGTAGGTGTGAAAGGATGCTTTTACCATTTCACAAAAGCAATTTGGAGGAATGCAGATAAAATTGGTATGCTAGTAGATAAAAAACACAGGCGCATTGTAAAACTATCGCCTAATCTAGCATTGATACCCGTTCAATTTATACCTGACGGGTGGTTATATGTTTTAAATGAAGCTGAAGATGATACTGTAACACAACGATTTGTATCGTATTTTGAAAAACAGTGGATGACCAAAATCTGCTTTGACATGTAGAGTTGTTCTAGTGAACGCCATAGGACAAACAACGCTTTAGAGGGTTGGCACTTCCGTTTAAATAAAAAGGTGGGAAGAAGCAATTTATTCTTTTTCATACATTTTCTGAAAAAAGAGGCAACATATTATGAAAAGAAAATTATGAATTGCCAAATACATACGGAGCAAAGGAAAAGGCGATCCAAATTTATAATAAAAGATGCCAAAATCGAAAAAATCATTGATGATTCATTAAAAAGCGCAATAACACCTGAGGAATGTTTAAAGAAATTATGTTGGTTTAAGTAACAGTATTCATACGTGAACCACTTACTTCTTTAAAAAAATCTTCTGCTGCCTTTTTATTTCAGAAAATGTTTGAAAGGGAATTAATTGTTTTTCCCATCATTTTATACATGTGCTTATCTTTATCTATTTTGCGTAGCACTTAAATGTGACCAAGAGCACTATGTACTTTAAAGCTATATAGGTACGAGGTATGTATTTCATTGACTTTAAAGTGTTGTGGCGGATGTGAGTATGTCATGCTCACTCGAAAGTCTCGCTGACAATGGTGGTGCATGTGTCATCTCTTAGCTACCACGGCTATTTTAAATTGTTTTTATTATTATTATATTTTGCTCTAGACCTCTTTCTTTTTCTTTCTTTGATTATTTTTGCTGTAATATATGGTTTTGATCTTAAGTTTGTTTGATTATCTGATATAAAAAATATATGAAAATCCGTTTATTTTCCATTTTGTATCGAACTGTACTCGTTCGGAAAGTTTTGGGGTTCGGACAATAAACAATTAAGAAACCTATGAATTCGGAAATATAAGAATTTGAAAAAATAACAACTTAGGAAAAATAATGTTGCGTATTTTAAAGAATTCGTAAAATAAGTAATATGAAAAATCGCGAATTAGGATTTTGGCGCTGACATCGATAAAACACCTCATTGTTGCAAGATGTCAAGAGGTCGGCGGAATTTATGAGTTGACAGAAAATCAAAAAAGCGTCGTGAATGTGACACTGTCAAAACAAAATAAAAATACACACATCAAAAGTGTCTAGGGATCAAGCATTTTTATGCGGATTTCTTGAGATTGAGATGTGGCTTTGTAATAAATTTACGATTTTATAAATTTATATGGATCCTTTTTGGTGCATTTCATAATTTGAATCACGAACTGTGAATCAAATTCGAGTAAAAGATGAAAATCAGCTGTCAATATTTTCCCTATAAAAACATACAACGCATTGAAGACATTATTAGTGCTACTGTTTCCCTACTACTGATTAAAACCAACGTTATTATGGAGCGGCGACGTCATTTAAGCAGGGAAGAAATGCTCAGAGCCGTGGGAATGATAGAAGCTGGTTCCCGGCAACGTACTGTGGCTTTAGCTCTGAATACAAGTCAGAGTGTTATCAGTCGACTTTGGACACGTTACCGAAGCACTGGTACCGTGGCTGAGCGCCATGGAGGACGGTATCGCTGCACCACACGGAGACAAGACCGATACATTCAAATCTTAACTCGAAGAGCTCCAACAATAACCGCCATGATGTTAGCCGTGAGGCTTCATCACTCTTCAGGGAACTTAATTAGCGACCATACAGTCAGAAACCGCTTGCATGAAGTGAACCTTCATTCCCGAAGACCGCTACGGGTACCACCTATAGTAATGCACAATCGTAGGATTCGATATCAATGGGCTCTTGAACATAGAAATTGGGCAAAAGAACAATGGCGTTTCGTGTGCTTTTCTGATGAGTCTCGTTTTGGTATGAGACCGGATACAAGACGTATACGACACTAGAGAACCCCTGGACGCCAACAGCGATTAAAATCCTGCCAGGAAGTCCATCCTTATAGTGGTGGAACCATCATGGTATGGGCGGGTATTTGGATCGGCGGAAGAACTGAGTTGATTTGGATCAGAGGCAACCTCAACGCTCAAATTTATGCTGAGACGATTGTATCAGACGTCATCGTTCCTCTACAAGTGCAAATCGGTCCCTTATTTCAGTTAATGCATGATAATGCACGACCGCACACCGCAAGAGTTGTAAGACAGACTCTCGCCGCAGCTAACATCAATGTCCTGCCCTGGCCTGCTCAGTCGCCAGACTTGAATCCGATTGAGCATGCATGGGATATGCTACAGAGAAGAGCTCTGCCGAATATGGAGGGTATCCAGTCGCAAGAAGACCTTTTTTTGTTGTTGCAACGAACATGGGCGGCCATTCCACAGCGTGATTTGGATGAACTCATTTTGAGTATGCCAAACCGATGTTCTTGTGTTGTTAGTGTTCGCGGTAGAAACACGGATTATTAATTGTTTAAGTTACCCAATAAAATTTTAAAGAAAACTGTTATTTCAGTCTTTTTTTCGAACTTTTGTGTTAGTGGTTCAAATGTCAAAAATCCCTTTATTAGGAAAATGGCAAATTTCTTTATTAATGCAAAGGTGACTTGGTTTATCGTTACTGTGATAAACGAAAACACTTTATTTGATGAATCCTTAAAGAAAATTTTAATTAATATCAATCAGGAGAAAAGTTATTGCAAAAATATATGTTGATCCCTAGACACTTTTGATGTGTGTATTTCGAACATTTAATATTAAAATAAAATAAAAGATTAGCTCTTTACTATGAATTTTAATTTGATTCCAAATTTGACATTAGCTACTGTCATTTTGTGAAATAATGATACCACATATAATAGTGTAGTGATGAACACAAAAATCGATAAAAAATCAGTGTGTGTGCCATCAGTGTGCCAATATGCTAGATATGTAGTAGGCTAGATATGTTAATTGACAATATCACAGACACATTTATAATAAATGTTACAGAAAGTGACAGCGATAGCGATAGCGATGACGGCGACAATTTATAAAATAAATTATTACCATAATACATCTATCTGTTTTATTTGTCATGTTCCTTCATGATCACATTTTTTTATTTATTTCACACACAATTATAAAAGAAAAGTCTCAGATCGTTAATTAATCGTCAAAACTAAATTATCGGTATTTGCTAGCAGTACACCACAGACTACTCCCTGTATTATTTTAAGCTCTTATCCATTCTAAGGTTGTCTGGAAGATATCGCTTTTAGCGATAAGACCGCCATTGTACCCATAAATTTAAGTCTATGTATAAGCAGTGTTACTTTTTGGTGCACAATAAAGTTTATTCTATTCTATTCTATTCTATCGGTTCAGAAATATTTAATTTCCTGATATACTTAGTTTACGAGAGTAAAATTATAAACGAGAAGAATAGATCTGGAAATATTAAATTTCCATATCGAATAATTTCGCAACGTCACTATTTAGTACTTGTCATAACGTTGCAACACTGAAATTGTCAAATTTGGAATCGAATTAAAATTCCGAGTATAGCTCATTTAACGCGTAATTATAAATTCCACCAGAGGTTGTTTTTTTTATCGAACGAATCACTAAAAGTTCATTAAAATAAAATGTACTTCTCGAGATAAATGTACAATGTCGGCTATTTAGAGAATATAATATTTAGCGAATTATATATTTTGAGAATCTAAAAATATATGCGAAATATAAATATCATGCGAATAAAGGCTTCGTTGAGCAGTAGCTAGATTTTTAGTAGCCGTGTGAACGGTTCCTACCGTTAGGTGATCTGTCACCTGTTCCTCTTCTTCGATCATCTTAATATATATAAATCTCGTGTCACAATGTTTGTCCTCAATGGACTCCTAAACCACTTAACCGATTATAATAAAATTCGCACACCATGTGCAGTTCGATCCAACTTGAGAGATAGGATAGCTAACATTTCAATTTATGAGACGCAGACGAAGTTGCGCCGGTCAGCTAGTAAAATTATATGGATTAACTCTTAATCTTTATTGAGAGTTAATCGTTCTTTAAAATAGTAAGAAAGAAAAGAGTAACGAGCAAACGCTTAGTTGATTTAAGACACTCGTTATTGTGGGATAATCGTTATATTCAGTCAAGACGTATTTCTAAAATAGTTTTTTTAAGGTGTTACTGAACGGGAACACAGCTTTCTGTTGAGTGAGTGTCAATCAAAGGGAAAAAAATGTGGCTTTCAGTTACAGTGTTACTAATCGGTAATTTTTTTCCCAATGGGTAACAGTGTAACACAAAATGGTGTAAATATGTTATTCGAATATTTAAAGTTAATTTAATTTATATTTTTATCTAATAAAATGAATGTACTTCAAAAACCTAAGGTACCCCTACACAAAGTCTTTATCAATAAGTAATTTACACTCTGTTCGCAAACTATATATAATTAAAACTGTTCTCAGGAAACATAAAACTCTTAATTTTGATCCCAGCTTAACCTTGAAAAGAAGAAAAGATATGAACTTCCTAAAACTAAAACCAAGCTCGCCCGTATTCAATACGATAAACGCTCAGCTCAGCTTTACAATCGAGTAAACAAAGAGATCTACATATACAATAAACAATTAACTGACTGTAAAAAAATAGTAACAAATTGGATAAAACCACTCACTTATGACGACACGGAGAAGCTACTGGAATAAATAAAACCTTACACTTAATGCCCTTATCGTTCCTATTAGTACGTATACAGTCTGATTCATTCATTGCCACTTACACTCACTCTGTCTTTTATATTAAATTTAACAAACCCTCACACTATCACTTAACCTCACACACACACTGATGCTCACATACCCCTACTCTCACTTAACATCGGTTCGGCCGCCCGGTACGACCCATAGCGTATTAGCTCCGTCCAACGTCCGCGTCACACCCTAGTCGCCCCCGACGATCCGATCATTATCTTGCAAGAGAGTAGGAAAGATACCAGTACAGTTCGTAGAATGTACAAATACAGACCGAAGACATTCCGACCTCGCCGCAGAGGACCGGCGCGTAATCCCCGTTCAATCCCTCCCCGACCCTAGCTCGAGCCAGCCCGCGATGCTGAGCCTGTAGTAATAAAACAGTCCCTAAATAATGACAACCAGATCCAGCCTGTCCCTTTGCTGCCCCAGCGACGCCCTAAGCCGAGGTCCGTACCCCACAGGGGCCCCATAGAGCGCTGTCGCTTAGAATGTCTACTTTACAGCTCAGCTTCGCAGCATCAGCTCAGATTAGAGAGTTGATGAAAGGCTTGGGTGTTAATGATGTCCAGGAGGATACTTTCTCCATGAAATTCAGTGAAGTTGAATGGGCGCAATGTGCAAATTTAGACAGGCTGTCAAGTATTTGGGTTTTGATCCAGCTCAGATTGTAGCCTAATTCTTTAAGAAGCCTGCAGAGAACCCCATCTCCCCAGACGATAAGCGAACACTAGCCATGGGTGGGGTCAAATTATATGACAAGTGGAGGAACAGGAACAAGAGGACAGACCTGATGTTCTTTATCAACGTCTTTCTAGAAAAGGGAAACAACATCACCAAAGCTGCTTTGAGATGCGAGGGAAACGCTGGTGCAATTCTAAAGAGGAAGGCTAGCGCATACGGCATCGTCATGGAGCCCAGCCAGAACAAAGCTGCTCCCAAAATTGCCCAGGCTTTCTCCACACAGCGGCGGTGATAGTCAAGGACAGAGTGCCCGGAAATCTCAAGACCAAGCTATTCAGCACCCAGCTACCTCTCATAATGCAACATACTGTTTTCTCGGGATTGATCCCAACTAACATTTAATGCATGAGGACCTCCGAGAAATTGCACTTATTCTCAACGTTGAGATGTCCCTCACCCTTGCCTCTCCCAAAGATAAAAGGAAGATGCCACTCACTCTGTCAGTTGAAGAAATTATGGAATCCTCCATGCATGATGTTGACGCTGCGATTAATGGCAACATGATGAATGATGATGCGAAGATTGGGGTGCTTGTCAAATCAGGAGTACTGAAGGCCGATAAGGTCATAACTTTATCTGATGAGCTACGTGTCATGGTCAATGAGCTGGGTGACATCAAGCGAACAACCATCCGCAAATGGTGTTGTTTGCTGATGATACTTCTTTAATATTTACGATAAACAGACGTGCCACAAATCTTGACGACGTAAATAGCGCCCTACTGCAGGTTCATAACTGGTTTACCGCTAATAATTTAGTACTAAATGGGAAAAAAACTAAGTGCATAAGATTTACTTTACCAAATGTCAAAAGTAGTGATTGTGACATAGTATTGAATCAAGAGAAACTTGAATTTGTCAATAAAACGGTTTTCTTGGGAATTACGCTCGACCACAGGCTACAATGGGGTCCTCATTTAACATCTCTTGCAGGCCGACTGAGCTCAGCAGCGTATGCTGTTAGAAAAATCCGTCAATATACTGATGTTGATACGGCGAGGATAGTCTATTTTAGCTATTTGCATAGTATTATGTCATACGGTATTTTACTATGGGGACGGGCTGCAGACATCGAGTCTATTTTTGTTCTGCAGAAAAGAGCCATCAGAGCCAGCCAGAGATATATGAATTACGTAGACGTGATTCTCTAAGAGAAATGTTTAAGGAAATTAATAGCATGACAGTACCTTGTCAATACATCTATGAAAACATCATGTATGTTAGGAAAAATCTGCATTTATTCAGTAAAAGAGGTGACAGAGACCACTATAATACTAGAAATAGGGACCAACTAGTTCAGCCAGGTTTCAGGCTTGCTAAAGTGGATTCATCTTTCATGGGGTACTGTTTAAAATGTTATAATAAAATACCTCCCCACATTCTACAACTGAATGAGACGAAATTTAAATCTTGTGTAAAACGCACACTATGTAGGCAAGCATATTATAAGCTGGGGGATTACATTGAGGATAAAAATGCTTGGCTAAATGCTGGTCCTGCTCCGCAACCATTGGTGCAACCTTATTGGACAACTATTGTGGTAGCTGCAGAAGATTGTAAAAGTATTCTTGCATTGTATAGAGTCCATCTCTTAGTATTGTATAATTGCATAGCACATGTGTGAGTACCATGTATTGAAAAGTTTCCATTTGCATTTAGTTATCTTTCATTGACTTGAATGTGCCTTGGTGGCTGAGAGAATGTCATGCTCGCTTAAATGTCTTGCTGATGGTGGCGGGTGAGTCGGGTCATTTAGTTCCCTTCAATATGGTTGAATTAAATGGCGCTGATCCATGCGTCATGTTCGTGAACGGGCGCTGTCAGTCGGGACTGGTCATCTCTTAGCTGCCATGGATCATTTGAATTGCTTTATTTTAAATTGTTGATTTATTTTTTTACTCTGGACGCTCTTATTGTGCACGTCTTTCTACATCGTTCTCACATATATGTATAATCTCAACATGAAAGGTGTAACCAAGATTTTGTAACAACATTTTTGATTGAAAAGTGTCCATGGAATTTCTTGCCCGTTCTTCTCCATAGAGATCTACGCTAGGGAATGGGCAACTACAGTACTTTCTCAAGTTATTATGCCTTGTGTCTGTGACTGTAGCTTTGATTTTTCTTTCAATTTTTTGACATTCAAAAGTGCCGTAATGGTCTAGTTGAAATAAATGATTTGAGTTTGAGTTGAGCGATTTGCTAGACACACCTATCAGAAGGCTGTCGAGGAACTGAATGCTATGATGCTATGAGGCACAGTAGGTCTGACCCCAAGGAAGGCCCTTCAGTTAGTGGCGGGGAAACTAGACCCCCTGCACCTGAGCTCACTGAAGCCGACTCGCAGTGCCCATATGGTGAAGGTGATGAGTGCAAGGACCATGGGCAAACTAATTATTATGGAAAGCACTCGAAATTACAACGTATACATACTGTAATCATGTGCTTTCTCGAATGTTCTAGTAAGTCCGATGTAACAATACGAAGTTTCACACCTACCAGTTTCTTTTTTTTTAATCGGCTCTAACATTGATTTTGACCTTGTAAGGGAAATAGCTATTTTAAATACCTTTTTTTTTTTGTTTTAATCTGAGAATGATGTACTGAATACATAGTAAACGGTTTCGCGTCGGTGTGTCCTTTCCAGCCTGTAATGTACATAGGTACAAATAGTATCGATTTATACAAAGGTATGCCTGTAAAACTATCCTGTCTTTGTTGTGCTCCAGTCGCATAAAAAGCCTCCAATTCCACTGGGCTTCATAAGGGAACTACTGTTCTATACCTCCTTAATTTCATTTTTTTTTTAAATTTCATCATTCAAGACGTCAACAACCAAAAAATTTAAAGTTGTAAGTTCGACCCCCAACATCTCCGTTGCTAGAAAGTTCCCAGGTATGATGTAAAATAAAAAGTGATCGCAATGACGGGGAGAATAAGTACTTTTCGGCTTCATTAAGATGGTTTTTACACCCTTTATACCTGCTTAACTTCAACAAATTCCAAAAATAGTTTCGTTCAAAATGTCAACACCACACAACCGAGCCAGAAGTTGAATTTATGTCTACTCTACGACGTGAAGAATCACGTTGATATTTCGAGTTATTTATGAACTTAAAAAACTTTTCTATAGCTCCTTAATTCCAAATTCCAAAAATATCACAAGTCGTCAACACCACATTACCGAACCAAAAAGTTGAATGTATATGTCTTCTCTACAACGTGGAACATCACGTTGATATTTCTGATTATACACTCGAGAGCAATGAATCCGGGTCACTTAAAGAATCCTAAAAATCTCGGAAACTAAAAATGCTAGGTTAATGCAATAAATTGTATTTAATAGACAATGTAATACTCCTTAAATGAAGGTATTAAAACTTCTTAGTTATTGTAAAGTTATATCATAAAAAATCAAATTTGAAAAAGGGCCACTTTCGAAGATGGAACTACGAAATTACAGCATTTGGTTTTGCTTTTGTTTGTAATCTGTCATATATGTGGGTACATAAACCATGTTGATAGTGCTCTATATTCATTATTCAAGCTGAAATTATGTCGCTTACGCCTGAAGAATGCACCAGAATACTTACAATGCTGGAAACCGGCCGGAGTCAGCGCGATACAGCCAGGACTGTCGGTGTGTCGCTGTCAACAGTACAAAGAGTTCTCCGACGTTACGAAGAAACTGGTTCTAACCTACGCAGGCCAGGAACGGGCAGAACCAGGTGTACCACAGCACGAGAAGACCGATACTTGGTGAACACCATGCTTCGAAATCGCTTTCTCACAGGAACTGAACTCACAAATCAGTTTCGACGCCTCGGAGGAAGTAACCCAAGTGCATGGACAGTAAGACGTCGGCTTGCTGAATCTAACTTAAAACCCCTTAGACCTGCAAACGGCCCTAAACTGGAGCGTGGGCATCGTATTTCAAGACTAAGATATGCCCAGAGCCACGTAAATTGGAGTTTTGAAGATTGGTCAAAAGTTATGTTCTCCGACGAATCAAAATTTATGCTCTACACGCACGATGGAAGACACAGAGTGTATCGAAGACCAGGGGAAAGATTCAAGCAAGCATGCATCGAAGAAAAAGTAGCCTACGGTGGTGGGTCTGTACTTGTGTGGTCCGGAATTTCTTCTGAAAGTCGCACAGAGCTGGTGATCATAGAAAACGGCTCTTTAACTAGCGTAAGATATGTGTAAGAAATCCTCAATGATCACGTTGGTCCATTTATGGTCAATTTAGGTGAGGATGCTATATTTATGCATGACAATGCCCGACCTCATACAGGTAGGATTGTGAATGACTACCTTCAAGAGATGAACATTACTCGTATGGAGTGGCCAGCGCGCAGCCCGGATATCAACCCGATCGAGCATGCTTGGGACGAGCTAGGCAGATACGTAAAACAAGGAAACCCTCCCCCAATCACGCTTCGTGAGCTCATAATTGCTCTCACAGAGGAATGGGAGAATATTCCCCAAAATTGTATAAGGAACTTGGTGTACAGCATGCCAAACCGCGTAAACGCAGTAATGGAAGCACGAGGAGGCAATACGAAGTATTAAAATTCAAGAAAATCGTAATAAAGTTCAAAAATTTCATGTTTCCTATTTTTGTTTTAAGGAGAGATCAGCAGTTTTTTTCTTTATGTAATTTTGTGTTAATAAAATGTATGGTGACTCATATTTTTTTTACTTTCATTTAAGGAGTATTACATAGTCTATTAAATACAATTTATTGCATTAACCTATCATTTTTAGTTTCCGAGATTTTTAACATTCTTTAAGTGACCCGGATTCATTGCTCTCGAGTGTATAACTCGAAAACCGTAACGACCCTTGTGTCGCGGTAAATTTTTTCCAACCTTACGCAAGTTGTGAAATATTAAAAGTTATTTCAAACAACTCTTACAAACACATGTTTGTAAGAGTTCTTTGACCTTTGATCGCACTCCTTATTTTATGATGGAATATTTCTCCCTATCGAAGGGTGACTTTGTTATTAGCTAAAAATACCCGATAAAACGATGCGTCACCCCTGCGTCTCTACGCATCGAAAGAGATCTTTGAAAGGGATTTTAACGTTGAATTCTTAAGAAATGTTATAATGTCTTAGCATCGGTGGCAAGAGCCGCACTCCACTAGGACTTCTGTTCCAAAGCCTGATCTAGGACCGCTGGAATCTCTTCAAATAAAATCAAATCATTTATTTCTTTGCAAACATGGGTAATTGGTACTCAGATGTTTTCGTAGTATAGTCCTCCATATTCTACCGTCGCATAGGCATGCAAATAATATTGAATTCTAAAATCAATTAATTGTATTGATACCGAATAAGATTTCAAAACATTAGAATTATAAAAAATAAATGTATGTCAATCATAATAATAGTTTGTCAATCAGTACAGCGATTTCATTAAGTCCTCAATGGTGTAATATCATTTATACTACACCTGCTTGGAAAGTACCTTGATACTTTATCAAATTTAAAAGTACGTCATTGCATTTCGAACAAATATGCGGGGAGAAAACGCATCTGAGCGGGAGAGAAAAGTGTATGAAAATTCATTTCTTACGTGGTTTTTCTTTTTTAATTTTGGGTAAGACTATGCGCCGGTAACCTAAATATCAAAAGCCAAAAAGTTTTTACAGTGAGTTTTTATCTACAAGTTCGCAAAATGACACTAGCCACTAGCTGTGTGTTGGATGGTGTCGGGCTGGCAGTGCGACCCTGCGGCGGCAGGATAAACAATTTGAAAAAAGAACATGTGAAAATTGCAGACGCCATTGGCGCCATTCTCAATTTGTGTGTTGTTTGAGGATTCAGTTTGCGTAGAATTTATTTTTTTCCTCGTAGGTGTAGTATAAAGCACTATGTATCACTCAAGAGAAAGTGCGATTCCCGTAATCGGTCACTTTCTCCTCTCGGTGAACAATGTACTATTCTTAATTAAAATTTAGTTTAGAGCTCTTTGAAACTTTATTTCAATCATATTTTTTATCATATCACTTTACTATAAATGCGTGGGGCGATACCAAAAAGTTTCTGCATTAGTCCGGTTTTACATTCCACTTGACATAGTTGGTTTACATATTGATTTCGTATCGGATTGTTTATAAATGCTGACAGTTAAAAAAAATACGAGTAATTGTGGATTATTTTTTACAAATAGAGCTGTTTCCAAAATGTATAAAATCGGATAATTTTTAAAGATTTAAAATAGGGAAGACGGCTATCAGTTGTTTTAAGACCGCGCATTAACCTTATACATCACTTCTGCATTCTAAATACTAGTTCCTTATTGGTAGACTGTTCCCAGAAAAGAATACCATACCGCAAAACAGAGGACTTGTTGAGTTTTTTTTTTAAAGTTGATGGAGAGCATACGCAGATTTACTGACTTTTTTGCATACAACTTCAATATGAGGTTTCCTAGTCAGTTTACAGTCGTTCACTTTATCTAAAAACTTCGCATTCCTTCTTTAATATTATAGCCTAGGTAAGCAATATTAAGTTTTGGGTTTTCACTGCGTTGATAAAAAGAGGAATTTATTTAAGAAAAGGAGAGGAATTGAAGGAAAACGTAATTCTATTTAATTACCAATTAAATTATACCTCTCTATGAGCCCCCCCCCCTCACACCTTCTCAAAGGAATTAGAAATAACCTATAAATAAAAATTTGGAATACACCACAAAAGAGGGTGTTATTAAAACCGCAAAATAGTCTCATTTAAAAAAACTGTATGACGAAAACCCGGGTTACAAGGGCATTAGATTGATCCCAAAGCTAACTGAAAATCATGTCAACCGTGAAAAACTAAATAAAATGAAAGTCAAATTCGCCTCACAAATGTTCAGCTGTACTGTGCCATCTAACATGGGATATCTAGCAGATAATGTTTGGCTTTTCACAATTACATATGTTTATTAAGATAGACAGACGATGTACTATAGATTATAATAATGATTAATAATAATTTTAGGATTCAGTTAGGATTTGAGTTGCCATTGCCTGCGGTTATGTTTAATTAGGTGAAAAGAAAAGTTTTCATTTTTTTGCTATAACTTTGCACTGCATACTTATTACTGAGAGTTAATAATACCCAATTGCAAAATATATTTTTGTGCTTGATGAACAATTGATCTCTTAAAATGTCTTTATTACAAGAAAACCCACTGAAAAAAATCTACTGGGATATTTCGCTTGTTTATTCAGTATTGTCCTTAATTTTATTTTCTGTTTGTTTCAGATAAGAACATCACTCCTTTAGAGTGATCTGTTTACCATATTATACCGACGTTTTTTGTACGATTAAGATCAAATGTAGGAACATATGGAAGGAATATTTTGATGAGCGCTCTCTAGTAAAAGGAATATGGTATAAAACAATCCAAAATAATTTGTCAAGTTCTCCTTGGTTTAGTCATTCCGATCTATCTAGACACACGATAGTGACTGCTATGAGGCTGCGTTCCGGACATATCCCACTGAATAGTTTTGCATACCTAATGGGTAAAGTTACGTCTAAGAATTGTAATGAATGTGATTTGGTTGAGGATGTATTTCATATTTTAGTGGAATGTGTTCGGAACGAGGCTGAGAGGTTATCTTTTGGGCTTGCTTACGGCATTGGCTTGTACGACACTGGTGTGTGTAATAGGATTCTTGCCTTCCCCTTATCAGAGGAAGCGAGATTCATATATAAAATGGTTGATTGTGGTTTAAAACGTAGATAGGATAGATGTAAGTGAATGTATATGTTAATACGTCTGTAACTATGGGGATGACATGATCATGCTTGATCAAATCCTCTATTGTTCAATAAAGATTAAAAAAAAAAAAAAAGGAAACTGCGGACCTGCTGCATTTCACGGCAGAAATATTTGACTCGGTCAATGGAAGCAATTTGAAAAATAAAAACGCCAAACCCCTACTTGGCCCAGCAACACCGAACTCTGTCCACCATAAAACATGGGTGGAAGGCATAAAAATATTTAATTCTATGAAATGTATTACTTCGACTGGTAAAAAAAGAAACTGTTCCCTCTATAACCAATTGGGTGTGGACACTGAAAGGAATACAAACTTTATTAAAAAAATTAAGTTGATTTTAACGTGTCGTCAGTATGGTTGCGGCACCTTAACCAGGACCCCTTAGAGAATTTCTTTGGCGCAGTGAGAAGCCAAGGGTGACGCAACACTAACCCCACCTGTGACCAATTCGAATCAGCGTTTACCCACTCTTTTAATAAATAATTTAAGCAGTGTTCACACCCGTGGTAACTGCGAAGGGGACTTTTGTGCTGCATTGCATTCTCTCATCATCAACGAAATGCAAAAGACACGCCGACCTGCTCCTCATTCGATTTTTCGAAAATTTGACTCCCAATCAATTAAAATCAATGTCATAAGTTCAATAACCCCTACATACCGTTTCAACCGTCCTTGGGATGGGGTCGATAGAACTACTGTGCCCGGTCTTGTTTAATATGTGATTGTAGGTGTCTTTAGGAACTAGATAACGAACCTTTCAACGATATAAATACGAGGGACGTAGGTACTATAGATACTCCTCTGCACACGGTTTAAGTAAAATTGTTTTAAATTTCCCCAGTCTACCCTACTATAACTAATGTTATAACAAGTACAGTCTTCATGTAGGTATCCTTAAAGCTGTGAAGTCACTTTAAAACTAATGTCCTCTTATTATGTTCTTCAGCAACCATGACATTATAACACCATTTTAATTATGACGTAGGTAGAAAATAAAAGTGTTATGGAAAAAAATTAAGTCATGTTCCTGTCACACCCCAAGTCTTTGGAACCAAACGCCATCAAATCGCCAAAAAACCACTGATAAAAATGGTCACATCAGAGAATTAAATCTTAAAGTCACAATAAACGCTGGATGATAACAGTGTGAAGTCGCCAAATAGAAAACAAAATAGCATGTGTAAGCCTTAAAAAAACGCCGATTTATCGTTGCTCCTGCTCATTATGAATTTATGATACGAATGAGACTTTCGCCCTGCAGTGGGATACAAGCAGATATTAATATTTGCAATAGCAACGGCAATACACATTGTCCATGCTAATAAGACCAAACTTGCTAAGGATTGCAAATGTTTTGCTTTGCTGAGCCTAATTATAGAGATTGATATAGTTAACTGCCTTGTTGATTTAGTGCGTCAGTCGAACGTGATGTCTTGGGTTCGATCTCCTGGTCAAGTAGAGGTAGTTTTGGAAGGCATAATCTAAACCAATATTTTAATTGGTAAAATTTTATTTACTTAAACAATACATACAACAGAGTAGTTATATTTCATGTTAAAGAGGAGCTCGTGGCTAAATTATAACAGTCGCTCGGGTCGATCTTAATTTAAGTTAAGCCGTGCTTAGGTTGGTCTGTGGGTGAGTGACCAAAGTTACGTACAGAGTTTCCTACGTGCCTCGGAAAGTACGTTAAGCTGTTGGTCCCGGATGTCATTTGTAGATCATAGACAGTCGCTACAGGCAGTCAGTGACCCAAGAGGTCCGACAACCAGTCTTACCAAGGGGTATCATGTTAAACAGTACTAACTGGGTTGTGGAGGTCAGATAGGCAGACGCTCCATGTAAAATACTGGTATTCAACTGTATTTGGTTAGACTCGAAGGCGACCCCAGCATAATTGGGAAAATTCTAGGCAGATGAGTTATATTTAAAGTTACAATAGTTTACCCAGAATAGAATTAATTTTTTTGACAACCAAGGGTAACACATTTTTTTATCCACAAACAAAGAAAAGTAAATCAAATACAAACAACAAACAGTTGCTTACAACAAACTTTACCTTATCTTTGGAAATTGGATGATTCATTAAATTCTAAAGATTTTTTTACTGGCACAATTTTACATTATTTGTTGCTTGCTATAAATTATAATAATATAATCCATATTAGCTGAGCCAACACAATTTTTGTGTACGAAGTATCTCCAATAAAACTTTTCCAATAAGAGCAGAGATTCTAGTTTTACAAGAGGTTTGCAAAAGGCAGAAAAGTACACATTCTCCGCTCTCTACTGACCTCAAATACATAATAAGTATCCCAAATACATGATATTGGTGCAGAATGTGAATGTTTTCTCCTAAACTATTTTGTTAATTGTAAAAGGATATGGGGTAGTATAAGGGCAGAATAATGATGACAGGGTGATTTCCCATCTGAAAAATTGTTGCGAGTGTTCAGCGCATGTCTTATATTATATGATGAACTGCACTATACTTTCTGGTTATAAATGTGTCAGTTACAAATACTTTATTTATACAATAGCAAGGCTAGAATATATACATACAATAAAATAAATAATACACAGTAGTTTTCTCGCAATGCAAATAAACTTTTAAACAATAAAGAAATAAAACAGTTAGCAGCATAATATTGAAGGTGGACCTATGTCTTTTGACTGAATGTTTACTTGGGCAACTCTGATTAATCATGATATCTCCGAAACCACCAACTTCAAGGTAAATTTGAACAAGGCCTATTTGTCCATAGGTCAAATAGGCCATGAGAAGCGAGACGAGTTACATATAAATAAAAGACCCTATAATAATTTTATTTTACCAATCTTTGATAAAAAATCAATGATACAATAGAAGCAAGCTATCAATATAAAAGTACATAATTTTTGAGTAAAATATTAAAAATTAATGTGTAAATGGAGCGATAAGTTGGACAGAACCAACAACCATTGGTCTACATTAGCCCTAGATCAAAACCTTTGTTTTGTAGTTAGATGACACAGCCTAACAGTATGATATTATCATACTGTTAGGCTGTGTCATCTAACTAACACATATTATGTGTTAATGTGTTTACTGGGCCAAAGTACTTTAAACACAAATGACACAGAAACTAAGTGATTCCAGTAAAACTTTGATGAGCCAAACAGGAGCCTAAATAGTATTTATACCATGTCGAAATTAAACAGATTATTAATCATTGTTTACTCATTGCAGTACAGACAATATTGATGACAATACTTATTTTCGTCATTCATGATCAAAATTTATGTTTGACATCATGCTTAACATTGAATACTTTTAAAGATAGGAAACATAGTAAGAAAATATGGAGGTAAAAACCAAGTGTAATAATGTTGTAAATAATCTGATGGAGACCCTGTTGCTAAACGATGAATATTAACATAGCCACACACAAAGTTGAAAGATGCTTGCGTTCAACATCTACCCCACAGCAAAGAAAATAACATAATGGATACATATATTCGACATCTACACCAGAGTACAGAAAACCATCAGGAAAATGAGTACTAAATTAAATTTATATTTTTATAGTATTACATTTATACTTAATATTACAAAGAGTGCGAATTTATTGAGTTTGAGTGTAACTGCAGGGTTGAATAACGGACAAAGGCTACTTTAAAAAGCTCATGTGGGCGAAGGGACACACAAACTAGTGTTGGATCAAATAGAAGGTGGAATGCCACTTGTAAATGATAAAATAAAAAATAATGATAATGAACTACTGATAAAATCAATCATTTAGACAATTCCAGTTAGAATCAAAGATAAGTCTGCAAACATGTGACACTAGATACAGGATTGCAGTGGAACACTTCAGACACATCTTTAACATTCTCCAGATCTTAACCCAAATTATTTGGATTTGGTGCAGGCCATCTTTTTAGCAAATACATTACTAAATACTTTTGAATCGACCTAAACCAAAAGATGAAGTACTATAATTGTCCATTGATAGGATTCCCAGAAGTGACAAAACAATTTCTGGTTGTTTTTAAATTGATACATTTGATATATTGTCTACATCTACATTATGCTATATTTACATCTAATAACAAAGAAAATAATCAAGATATACCTTATAAAATAATACTTTATGAAGGAGTAAGAATGTTATTTCTATGGGTACATTGAATGGTACCTACACCAAAAGCTTTCAAGACCAAGAGAGTCGAACGATTACTAGAATCTTAAGTGTAGTTTAAAACGATAACCAACAAACTAAGATTCCAGTACGTGAATCTAATAAGATTCAAATAGATATTTGCATCGTCTTATGACGACAGGCTGTGTCGACCAGACCAGAGTGTTCCACAAGCGCCGATCCAATTTTAATGGCGATAAAGTCAATGGATATGAACAATCATAATTTTATTGGCAAAACAGACTACATACAAAATACCTGTCTAAAAACCTAAATTGAAATACAGACTGTTACAGACAGTAATATTTTGGCATCAGCATGGATACAACCGTCATGTACACGCAATGATCAAAAATTTTTGTTGGCGACGGCGGGCGGTTTCTCCAGTGTAAATTCAGAACCTACTTTTTTTTATTAATTTGAGAACATCCAAGAGCATCAATCAATTTTTTTTGAAAACGACGACTCACAAGTGTAGTATTTGCGAAACAGAAGATATTTAATGTGGTTAGTTTTAAAACTTACCTTTACTGCGGTTGTCTTGATTCCATCGCTCTTCGTCAGACATTTTCAATTTTTCAAAATTTACAGGAAAATGTATTCTCGTTCCAAATTCGAAAAGTACACTGACCCTTAGGCTTCTTTGATTAAAACTTCAATCAACTAGAAACCAACAGAACGTAAAGAACATATAGCGGACATGTACAAAAAACATATACAGAATGTGCCTATTGAGAAAACATAAAATCAACTTCGAAATACTAAAAATTACTGTATTAACTATATCAAATATGTTTCCAGGGTGGGATGTAATACTTGAACATAATTATTTCAAGGAACAAGATGAGGAGGATGTCCATGTACTACAACTGGTATGTATGGTTATCTAAATATAGTCCCATTTATCAGTATTATTTTACGATAAGTATGAGTACAACTGTGGTGTAAATAGATGCTTGTGACTTGATGTGTGATGTCCACAGATTAGATATTAGTAGCTAGCAATAAATGGTTTATTTTCAGATAATTCAAGATACTGTCTCAAGAGTCAAATAGCCCGGAAGTGTGATACACAGAACTGCACATAAGATCCTGTTACTTATAGTTTCAACATCGCAAGAGCAGCCTGTTACAATGCAACAGGTAACATACAGAGCTGTCAACTTCCCTAGCATGGGCCGACAGAGCCACATTGAGTATGCGAACCTAGAAAAGAAAGGTACTAATCGCCGCATTTACTGCGTGAAAGAAGAAAAAAGGTTGAAGAAGTTTAAACATCATGTAAAAGAGCATACCTTTTTAACGAGTAATGAATTCTTTTTTTGCATGTCTGAATGCAGTACAAAGGTCCCCAACTGTAAGAGATGGCAGGAGATGTACGGAGATCCTGTATTCGAATCTACCATAAGTGTCGATGCCTCAACGTGACCATTGCCAAAAGTGAAGTGATAAGAATAGATAAAGAAGAAAAGAGCATGTTTATTAATGCAACAGTGCGCGAAAATAGGTGCCTTAAAGATGTGCTGGTGGAAGATGCTTTCGATATCGCACCAATATGCACATACTCCAGGAACTCGAAATCACGCAGCGTTGGTCAGCCGTAGTACAGTCGCTCATACTGAAGTACTGACATGTGTCTAGGCGGGATAACGACTCCAGAAAGCACCTGGTTGTACAGGGAAAAGTGGAAGGAATAAGGTCGCGCGTCGGGGCAACTATGCACGGGACTGACTGAATGCAGTTCACAGTTCACCAACTGGAAGAGATGTCGGCAGATAGTGTGGAGTGCTATATAACTGCGGATATTTTAAGAAGTTTCCTAATGCAAATACAAACCTATGCTTGCCCTGTCTTCGCATGCGCCACATGAATTTCACAATTTCATACTCAGTTATTTTAATAAGGGGCTTTTCTGATGAAATGCACATTCACCAGAAACACCCTCAGGTTGCGACGACAGAGCCGGCGAATGTTAAGACGCCAGCTCAAAACATCACCACCTCAAGATGTTTCTTTCATCGGAGTGCAACATTCTGAAGGGATGTCGACCGCATGGGCTAAAGACAAGTTTTGCCCGATATGTGTGACGACGTATGCGACAAAAGCTTTGTTGCCGAAATGATGTTGAGTTAATATTTTCGAACTGACGCAGCGGATTAAGAAGACAGCGACTAGGAAACGTGAATATCAAGCCCTTATTTATTACTTCCGCTGTTTTTGCCGTAAAGTTTACTATACTAAGATACAATTACTCACAGGACTATAGAAGAGACCAATATTTTTGAGACCAGAATCAAAAAACAAAACAACGTATCTGACTAACGTCGTAACTCGTAGGTTTTACATAATCCGCTTACTAAAATTCAACGTGCATTAATATTGTAACAAACTAAGATAAGAATTAAAGTTATAAAATTAGAGCTTATCCCCAACAGAACCATCCACGGGTTCAGAAACTGAGTAAGATGGCCATAACTAGTTGGTGGCTTCAGGTTAAGGCCAATTTAAATAATAGATTATTTTGTTCATTACTTGGTTCTTTTATTTCTTTACCCTTATCTTTCCTGGGCAATAAAATATCAAGTTGCAATGCAGAAAGCAGCAGCAATTGGTCGAAGGTCAACTGCGATGCCATGCATTCCAGTTGCCACATCCTCAATTGCTGCTGTTTGCTGTGCGAGTGCGAGGATGGCATAAAGAGGGTCTGCTGCGCAGTCTACTCGACTGATGGGGTGTCTGAAGAACTGAGAGCTCTTCTGCTTTCTCTTGTACGTGCTTCTCTGTGTCATGCTCCGCAGCAGAACCACTTTGACAATATTTCGAGATTTTACAATATCGCTAGAGATATTACAATATAACGTACTTATATGACAATTTTACGGTGACATACATTACTGTATATATTTACGATAAATAAATAATTTCCTTTACGATAAATAAGAAAATAAATTGTATATCAAGATAACAACATTTACAATTAATTTATAATGAATAATTAATTTCGTTTATCTATGTCACCGTAAAATTGTCAAATACGTTATATTGTAATATCTCTAGCGATATTGTAAAATCTCGAAATATTGTCAAATGAACATACTGCTTCCAACAATACGCATTAGTTTTCATGATATGCATGCGATGGTAGTCAACTTACGCGGTGTGGAGGGAAGGAGGGGTCCCCCATGCCCAGTGGTACAACTCTCATGAAAACATATTGTACCATTCCTGAGAAATACCGATTATTATAACCTAACCTTAAAACACTTAATATTCCCCTAAAAAGCGTAGTCGTTATATTGTAATATAACGTGTTTGACAATTTTACGGTGACATATAAATTAAAAAGAGTGCGCGAGGAACTTCCCCCTTGCCTCACGCCGCACTCCAGCTTGTACTCTTCAGAATAGCTATCTGCCCATTTAATGACATTTAATCGATTGTCATACGAAAATTTAAACATCTCCACTGGTTCAGTAGGTACATTGTGTTTACGAAGCTTATCCCACAGGACCTCATAACAAACCAGATCGAAGGCTTTGGACAAATCTAAAAAGCAAGCGTAAACAGGTGCCCGGCGATCCAAATAATACCTAACCGTGTGTTTCATACACAGAATGGCAGTCTCAGTGGTGGTGTTTTTTCTCGCGATATTGTAATGTCTCGAATTATTGTCAACTGAACATACGGAAGTATCTCTGCCCCCATAATCGGGACTTGGAGCACCCCCCGGTTAGGTTAGTTAGGTTCCTTTAAACCTTGCACTCGGAAATAGGGGCCCCGCGAAGCAGGGCTCCGTCGACTACGCTTTTTAGGGGGAATACAAAGTGTTTTAAGGTTATGTTATATTAATCGGTATTTCTCAGGAATGGTGCATTATCTTTTCATGACAGTTGTGCCACTGGGCAAAGGGGACCCCTCCTTCCCTCCACACCGCGTAAGTTGACTACCATCGCATGCATTTCACGAAAAATAATGCGTTTTATTGTAAGCAGTATGTTCATTTGACAATAATTCGAGACTTTACAATATCTCTAGAGATATTACAATATAACGGATTTGACAATTTTACGGTGACATATATATGGACAGCCTGATTGGCGAGCCCAGCAGCATGCATGCAAGGTGTTAAATTGATGGGGTCGCAGTCAATAATATAAGCTACGCTGACGACATGGTGCTGCTGAGCCCATCAATAGGGGCTCTTCGCAACCTACTGAAGGTTTGTGAGAGGTATGCGAAGAGACATGGACTGGTGTCGTTAGACGGACGGACGGTTAGCTAGCCCATAGCCAACCGTCCACAGGCCCGCATCTACGGTGGCCGGTAGCCAACACGTGGCCCCCGACGCTCGGTGCATCTCCGGCGGCGCCTGGGAAGAGAGTTTTGATGATTAAAAACAGAATTAAATGTTTCGGAAAATCGGCAACCAAAAAATCATAAATAATTAGCACTATACTCACCTGTAAGGATATTTGTGTTTGACTCTCCGTTTAAGAGATAATTCGATTTTTCATATTAGATTTATACAAATTTTTCGTACAAAGATTGTAATTCCTTCGTTTTTGAGCAATCAGCCCCCGTATTCACAACGATTCGATTCGCTTCCGATTCGGGAAGTCGTATATCTATCTCGGTCGTTTTCGTAATGCCAGAAGAAGACAGATAAACAAGTTGTCGAATCGGAAACGAGTCGAACGTTTGTGAATACGGGGTCAGGTGTCTTTTTTGTGTATAGAAATGACTAATAGAATCTATATCCGGCAAAAAATCCGGGACTTGCAAATTGAAATCCCTAAGTCTATGAAAGCCGATTTTCAGCCCACCGTGCGGCGTCACGTTGCGCTTCGTGGTGTCGCGTAGCCTTCCGTGGAATGTTAAGGCCTCGGGACGCCGCGCTGAGTCGAGGCGCAGCCTATGCCCACCGCGGCGACTTGTCTTGAGGCGCAGCTTTGCATGGTGCAACGTATTCTGAATTCTCACAGTGAAACGTGTATCTTTTCGTGTAGGAAATAAAGTTTATTTTGAGTCACTCTCTAGAAGTGTGCGCGAACGTGCGCGTGTGGGTGTGAACTAACCCTAAAGATGGCACACTTATCAGAGCCGAAATAATCGAATTTTAGAATAACTTGTTTGAAATCTTATAAAACCTCGCACACATATCCGCGTCGAATCGGACGAATTGTTGACGTTATACGTTAAACGGAAGAGATAACATTATTTCGGCACTGTCAATTCTACCATATTTTTACCTGGTAACACTGCTTTTATGAACGAGGCAGAGCAAGTTGGAGACACTTCGTCCGCCCGCGCTCGTCCGTCCGTCAGTTTACCGCAGTTGAGCAGAAAAGTGTTTCGTTCAATGACGTTACTGACATTCGTAAAATAAAAGCTAAAACAAACGTCCATTTTATTATATTGAGAGAAAATGGATCGCTTGCGAGTGCGTGTGAACTTTAAATATGTAACCAGTGTGTTCTTAATGGTGTTTGTTGTCGGCCAGTCTACGAACGGTATGTCGCAACTTTCCTGCCTACGTAATGAAAACAATGCATCCTTTTATTTAAGTTGAAGTCTTTGAATGCAGTTCCATCTAGAAGTTGGCATACCTACTTACGACGTGATTATTTCTGTCCACGCAGATTGTTTTACGAAACTTTGAAGCAGAAAATAGTTTTTAGGTCACGTTATTATTTCGCCATAAAAACTAAGAAAGAAACCTTGAAAGCCTTCAAGTTGTTCTTTTTTATTAGCAATTTTCGATACGTCATCTGTCGTGATTTAATTATTTCGCGTATTCTATAACATTACTTATTTCAGTTTTTATAAAACTACTTGTTGCTTCGGACGGCGTGTCTTCTGCATAATAAATGTCCACCTGTAAGGCTATTACTAAGTTGCTGTGAAACCTCTTTGTACTCTGTCATTAACGTAGGTACATTCAACAGGTTAATGATAGTCGTGTTTCACATGAGAATGCATTGATATGAAATTCTTGGAACAGTTAACTATCTCGTATTTTGATAACGAACGAATGTAGGTAAATAAGTACCTACACAATATTATGCTCATCATTTACGTTTTGTTTTAAGGATGGCTTTTTAACATCTAGGAAAAAATCCTCAAATAAAAATAATCCTTTAGTGTTTTTATTAAAATTAGTATACATAATTACATCTTCTCACTCAGACAATAATGCAGATAACTACTACCTAGTTAGGTAGTAGTTAACTGCATTATATTGTCTGCAAAATAAGTAACGTAAATCGAATATCCGAAATTCGAATGTAGGTATTCTTGTGTGCTGCCGTATTGCTCATTGGCTAACTTTTCCTGTATGTAACTGTTAGATTGGCTAACACTGGCCAAGTTTTGAAGAAATGGCCTTAAAAATGTGTGGAACTAGTAAAAGAGTCTTATTTACTGGTTAGCTTAATCTAAGATAAATATTGTAGGAATAACAAAAAAAAATGTGGGTAAATCCATGTCTTAAACAACAGAATAAATAAGTAGTTCAACATAAATGTTAAAAATTATTTAGTAACCTGTAGAATAAATAAGACAACCTAACTAGGTATTTTTTTTTTTATATCTGGTTAGATAATGGGGAATCTTTTTTCTCAGCAGTGGAACAGAAACAATTATTAAAAATTGAAGTATTATTGGGTAAATCTTTATAAATAAAATAAATGTATGTTAACACAAATACTGTGCTAATGTACACTTGCCAGGTATGAGCCATTGGCCTTTCTGTATACCATCCATAAGAACTGATTGTGGCAAATTTTTAGTCTATGCCTACACTAGTCTAGTAAGGTTCTGGGAGGACCATGGTGAAGGTGTTTATTCAACTACCCTCACTCATCTTCATAAATGTTAATTAGGACCGGTTCTCACTAGGACAGCACACTACACTAACAGTGTCCGTATATTGAGGCGATTTCATTTGACGAATACACTTAGTGATTACTGGATTCCAAGCTGAAGAGAGTTTGAAGCCGTCTTCGCGATTGAAATTAGAATACTTCTTGATCTCAATCGCTTCCCGAACCATTCTCTTATAACTACCCTCACTCATCTTCATAAATGTTAATGACACTAGGACAGCACACTACACTAACAGTGTCCGTATATTGAGGACGCCTTCACTTTGCTGTCGCGGTACCTCCAATACTTCAGTCTCCCCCCCGGTCGGCTCTAAGCAGGAAGAGGCTCCCTGGTGTATGCTGTTTGCCGACGACATTGTGCTAGTTGCCGAGAGTGGCCTAGAGGTCCAGAGCAGATTGGAGGTGTGGTGGCAAAGACTGGAGAATGTTGGCCCTAAATTAAGTAGAACCAAAACGGAATACTTGTTTTGTGATTTCGGCGGTCTCTCCAGTCCTGTGCCCATAACCCTTGCCGGAACGCCCATACCGGTCTGCTCCGATTTTCGGTACCTTGGGTCGCTTGTTCAGGGAAATGGCGAAGTAGACCGGGACGTAACTACTCACTTAATTCACGACAAATCTCATGGTATGACATGATTATAGTGAGGATGTGCCAAATTATTGTTTTATCAATTCACAGGAACATAGACTGTAAATTGTGACAAAATTAATTTAGGATGTTGGTATCTGCCATTAACACTAATACCTATTATTTTAGTATTTTGAATTTTATTATTTTGTTCTGCTATTGATAACTATTGCTCTAGTCATTATTGAACTCAGATAGCGGCCTCAAATTCTGAGACTTAAGATATGGTCGACCTGATCCACACATACACATCCATCCACACACAGTAAACTACTGGATCAAGAAGCAGAAAATTTGAGACAAATTCCTTTTCACGGAGTAATTGGTAATTCAGTGCATCCCTTAAAATGGCTGATAGTAGAACTAAAGCAGACTGGTCTGTTTTAGAATAATTCTATATTTTTGTAGCATTTTGATTGATTTTAGCTATATTGGAACATAATTCAGTGTGCACATAAGTTAAGCTCTGTCTTTGTCAGGGGTTTTATTGTTTTTTTACTATATCAAACAGTGAAAGAAGTAACTTACTTTGGTTTGCCCTTTATACCCAGCATGATTAGAACCGAGACCTTCCTAGATAAAAACGACGACTTGAATGGCGTTGTGGTAGTGAGGTTGCCTTACGTTCATAGGGTCCTGGGTTCGAATCCCGGTAGGAGCTTATGTTTGTGTGATGAGCATGGACATTTGTTTCCGAGTCATGGATGTTTATATGTATAATAAGTATGTATTTACAAACAAAAAAGTATATATGTAGTATATCAACTGTCTGGTGACCACGACACAAGCCTTGCTTAGTGTGGCACTAGATGGCGCTGTGTGTTAATGTCCAGCGATATTTATTTATTAAAAAAAAAAACATTTTGGGGGGAGGGGGGGCACAGTTTACCACTTTAGAAGTGTCTCTCGCGCAAAAATTTTAGTTTAGAAAAAAATGATCTTAGAAACCTCAATATCATTTTTGAAGACCTATCCACAGACACCCCACACGTATGGGTTTGATGAAAAAAAAATATGAGGGTCAGTTGAAAGGACCCCAACATTTTGTTGTTTGGTTTTTTCTCGATTTGTGTGAAAATCTTAATGCTGTTCACAGAATACATCTACTTACCAAGTTTCAACAGCATAGTTCTTATAGTTTCTTTTACAAACAGCTTTAGTGTGAGTGTAAATATATATTTTATTATTCATAGAATTATAAAGAAAAGTGTGTGTGTGAAAAGTCTATGTAGGTATTAAAGTTGTAGAGTCCACCCCAAGCCGGTTAGTCGATGGCAATACATACTTACTTTGACTTTGCCGTAATATGATACGGAATTTCACCAGAATTATAGGCCAGCACTGCCAGCAGCCAAACCCAAGTGTGATTGAATTGGACACAATCGTCGCATGTCGTATTCATTGGGACGCCTTCAGGCGGGATTGGTACCTACATATTGGAAAAAAGAAAAGTCCTTCCTTTCCCTTTGCCATGCAGTGTATCCAACTGAATAATTACCTAAATGAGAGGCCGGCTTATACTGGTTTTATTAACACCGATCTGTGGCCTACTGCACCAAATATTTAAATATTTCTGTTTTTCGGAGTACCTGCCTTAAACGATAGTATCTTTTAGTTATCGATGTACTATATTGTTTTTGTCGGTGTTTTTATGTGTGCTTGAGGTCGTTGAACTGAGATCAGGACCCCTTGTCAGTGCGGGTTGTTGTACATTCGTCACAAAGTAAATTCGTCACGAAAAAAAGTATGTGTAAATTTGCCACAATTTCTAATATATTATTATTTTTATTGTAAATTCGTCACATAGGTTTTATTCGCACCGTTAGCAAAAAAAATAAACAAGAAGTAGAATAAAATGTTGTATATTTTTCAGAATCAGATCAAGTTTAATAATTTACCTTACATCTACATAACAACAATCACAGTTCTCGAGTGAACGATTTGACTAAAACTTAACAATAATAAGATAAACAACAGAAAGACATTAAAAAACAGCAATAATCATCTTTTTTTTTTTAAATTTAACATAACATTTATAAAGAATCACAGATCTCGACTTGCTGACTTGCCTCAACAATATAAATAAATATAATAACCTAACATCTACGTAAAAATCATAGTTATCAAGTGGCTGGTATGCCCGTAACATTACAAATAACAAGAAAAACAGTCAAAACAGATTTTGAGTGGCTGATTTACGAACAACATTACAATTATAAGGAAAATAATTACATCACAGTTATAATCACTTTTTTTCTTAACCTAAGTAAAAATCACAGATTCTGAGTGGCTGACTTGTCCATAACTATATAAAAATAGTAAGACTTATAAGTATATAAACTATGTAAAAAATACTATCACTCATCCTTGGCTGATTGTAAAGCTACTTCGTACATTTGAGGCATAGGTGTGATTGATAGTGTTGGCTGCTGCTTCCTTACGTATGACCATGTCTTACAAGCATACGCTACCCTCTTTCTGTTTTAGTCAAAGTGATCTGAAAAAAATATAAACGTTTTTTAATTAACGAGAAAAACATTGAATGTGTTTAGAAATAAACTAAAATTTACTTTACAAAACAATAATTTGTTGATGAAAGTTCATAGGCAAGTGATATGTTTCTGTTATATTTGAGTTAAAAACATGTGTATTTTCACAAAGCTTCAAATTCTGTGTAACCGATCACGTCGCCCGCCATTTTGTTTTGGTTTCTCGTGCTCGTGTCGAAAGCAAGCTATACACGAGCATTATTTATAAAATACTCTTATATTTATTCACAATCATCCTAAATAGGTACATGAAATAATTTAATTTATATGGAAATAGAATTATTTCCAGAAGTAGAGTATAGAGTGGCGGTAACAAATATACTTCACGAACCTGAAGCGGGGACAATGTCGTTAAAACTGTCAATAATCATAATAGTAGTATATGTTATAGTATAATATGTTTTTATTTTGAAAACTACTCATCCTGCGCCCAGAGCCCTATAGTACCTTATTAAATCTAAGAGATAGATTAGTAATGATTTGTACAATAGCATTAAATAATAAAATACTTACACCATGGCTTCCCGAGCTTGTACCAGGTTGATCAAGATACATTTTTTCAAAGACGCACATATCACAAATCACATTTGAAACAGATCACCACAGGCATCGACAAGGCCAAGGGAGTCACTGAGCTAATAAGTTGTTAGATGCGTTTGACCGATACTGTTAGAATGGAACGAGCGAGCACGATGGCGTGTGCAGGAGTATATTTAATTTCGAGCGCTAAAAACTTGTTTGCTATCGCTACTTAAAGAATTTTACAATAACCCTCATGAACCTGTGACGAGTTTACACATATTTTTTATACATGTGACGAATTTACTTTTAATGTATGGATTTTTCAAAATATGACGAATTTACTTTGTGACGAATTTACAATAACCCGTCAGTGCGATGCGGCCCGACAAGTTGTGGTGACGTAGTTATGAGCATAAAGTCAAGGTTGCATCGTTTCCTTCATGTGTTATGTGTATCTATTGTATATTTGGGCGAAAAAAACTAAAGTAAAGTAGGTGCTTAAACCCATTTTTTGTGACGTTTAACGCTGACAAGACGCGTCTAACGTTAACATCTAGAATTTCCTTTGAAATAGCATTTCAATGGATTCGTGGTGACGTGGATTCAAAATGCGTCACTGTTTACGAGAATTCAAAGTGTCAATTCCTATCTGAGCCTACGCATTTTCATTTTGCTTGTTTCAACTCTGTCGTTGCCAGGTTCGATATCGGATCGACTGACAGTTTCTTTCCAAACCACCTTTAATTAACAATTTATTGCCTGGTATTTGTGGTGGTGACTATAGATTCATTTTCATTTTGCAAAATAAATCTGACAATCCTGCATGTACCTACCTAGGTATTTGAAGAGTCATTACCGCATCGGTCCAAATTGGTTCATTCAATTTCGTCGTAGATGGAAAATGTGGCAACCTTTTTAACAACATTCTACAGACCGGTACCTTCCCTAAAGACTTTTGTCACTCAAATATCATTCTGCTGCACAAAAAAGGTGATAAGTCAGACATCAATAATGATAGGCCCATTAGTCTCATATCACACATTTATAATACGTTCCTAAAACTATTTGAAAATCGAATATCCGGCGAATTAGATAAACATCAGCCTCCTGAACAAGCTGGCTTCCGCCCTGGCTTCTTTACTACAGACCATCTACACACTCAACTCTACTACAGTCAACGAAATAATAGAAAAAACACCAAGAATATAAACTCCCACTACACCTAGCTTTTGTCGACTACTCCAAAGCCTTCGACAGCATTTCACATTCCGCCATCTTTAAGCAATCAAAACATTGAGTCTACTTACATACAGCTTCTACGCAACATATACATAAATAGTACAGCCGCAATCAAATTGCAAACCACAGGTCCGAAATTTAAAATAGAGAAAGGAGTCAAACAGAGTGACCCGCTATCCTCAGCTGTTCACTAGTACCCTCGAAGAAATCTTCAGGAAGTTGGCAGCCGATTGGAGAGAAAGATGTATTGTCCTCGGCGAGACGAGACTGTCAAATCAACGTTTCGCCGACGACATTGTCCTCTTTGCATCCTCAGTCACAAAACTTCAGCTTATGCTTCAAGATCTGAGCGATGCAAGCCGTCACGGTTGGACTAAAGATGAATACGTCGAAGACCAAAGTTATGTGTAATGAAACGCCTAAAATCATAAAAAGTAGACGGGGAGACAATACAACATGACCAGGAATACCTTTACTTGGGCCAAGCAGTCGCTTTCCAGACGAGGCAAGACAAAGAAATCGCAAGACGTACAGAAAACGCCTGGAAGAGCTACTGGTCCATGAAGGAACTATTCAAGGGAGAGTTGCCAATGGCACTGAAACGTAAACTCATGGACATGTGTATTCTCCCTGTCTTAACCTATGGAGCACAGACTATTCTTTGACTAACATCCAGAAGTCCAAACTCAGGGTTTGTAAAACGTATTGAGAAACATTTTTTATTAATTTAGATTTTTCTATCTCTCCACACTCCCTATATTTCATTTGTGTGGCATACGCCAGTTCTGCGGATGTCACCTGCTGTCGTAAATTTTCAGTTCTTTGCCGTTTAGCTCGTTCACTTAATTCTTCAAAATCCTTAGAGGGTCGACTAACCGATACTTTTCTTTTATGAGATTGCGAGACGTTAAAACAAACATATTGGTCAAACCAATCTTTATGCGCTTTAAGACATTTTTCAAAATGTCTTTGATATTTCTCAAGTTTTGATTTATATTGATGTACTAGCTGACCCGCGCAACTTCGTCTGCGTCACATAAGAGAAAGATAGGGTTACAGAGAGTGGGTCGTAAGCACCCATAATACAATTTTCAAAGAGCACATCACACACGTCCTTCCGCATAATGAAAATGCGCGCCCGGTACATGATCATTATTTTGCTGCGGAGTTATTTAAAACGGTGTATCTCCTAAGATATGCATTGAAGTCAATTTACGTACCCAAGGGCAATTTTGTTCCTCACCTTCCGCCTGACGCAGGTCCTCACCGGACACGGATGTTTCGGGAGGTACCTGCACCGAATCGGGCGGGAGGAATCGCCCGGGTGTCTCCACTGCGAGGATCGACCGGAGGACACGGTGGAGCACACGGTGGAAGTCTGCCCTGCGTGGGCGGAGCTCCGCCGTGTCCTCGTGGCGGCGATCGGCGGCGGCGACCTCTCGCGTCCGGCCCTGGTTCAATCCATGGTCCGGAGCGAGACGGAATGGGAAGCCGTCGCCTCCTTCTGCGAAGCAGTCATGCTAGCGAAGGAGGTGGCGGAACGAGAGAGGGAGAGATCCTCTCTTCCCGGCCGCCGCGGGAGACGCAACGGGCGTCGGGGGCCACGTGGTGGCTACCGGCCACCGTAGATGCGGGCCTGTGGACGGCTGGCTATGGGCAATAGCTGGCCGTCCGGCCGTCTAACGACGACGACAGGCCGTGTCGACGGCGCGTTTGTGTTCCACGCGCGCCTCAAAGAGATGTCAGCAAAAGAAGAGGGGCCCGCAAGGGCCGAAGCCTGCCGGGGTTGCGGGCCTGTTCGAAAGAGATACCGCGGCCCCGGAACATAAAGGGCGAGGAAGGAACATGGATGGGTTTTAGTCAGTAAGAGTCTGACACTCCCTCCCGCTCCGCCCAGAGTGGGAGAAGTCATTTGATGATTTCCCATCCTAAAAAAAAAAAAAAAAAAAAAAAAAAAGGGTTTGTCAACGAGCAATGGAGCGCAGTATACTAGATGTTAAATTAACGGATCGTATTCGAAACACAATACTGCGCTCCAAAACAAACATAGCTGACGTGGCTGAAAAGGCTGCCCAACTCAAATGGGACTGGGCAGGACACGTCTGCCGCATGACCAACTGTGGGCCAAAATAGCAGGAAACTGATGCCCTGGCGGGGTCGCGGCAGGCCACGAAGGAGATGGCAGGACGAACTGGACAGGTTCCGTCGAAACTGGAGGGAGGACGCGCGGGTTCGCGAGAGGTGGAAAGAGTGGAGGGACGCCTTTGCCCTGGAGTGGGACAGAACAGGCTAGCAAAAAAAAATGCTTTGTTCATCGTAGGTAGTCAACAAGACTTGTTAACTTAAAACTATTTGTGCTATTACTACTGTTCAATATTTATCGAGGAGTTCGTGGCTATATAATAACAACCGCACAGGTCGATCTTCAAGGTTAAGCTGCGCTTGCCAAGGTCGGTCTGTGGATGGGTGACACCGTTACATAACGAGTTTCCTCTGGGCCACGGAAAGCACATTTAACCGTTCGTTCCAGCAGTCATTTGTAGATCTTTGGCAGTCAGTGGCCTGAAAGACTGACATCCAGTCTTACCAAGAAGGGGTACCGTTTTACCCCGTACCAGCTGAGTTGTGGAGGTCAGACAGGCAGACGCAAACTGGTATTGAGCAGCATCCGATAGGACTGGAAGCCGACCCCAATAAAGTTGAGAAAAGACTCCGCAAACGATGACTATTAATGTTCAAGATTTTAGTGCACAAGATTCTTGACTTGAGATTCTTTTATTCTGAAAATATTCAACTCAAGTATGGTACGGAAGGACAGCATTTCCCATTCGTTATGTCTTAGTGTTTTCTCTACCCTACCTACATAACTACAAGTACAGTAAAAATAACTTTCTTAATTTAAATTCACAAAATTCTAGCTGTTCACAAGTTTGATGGAATCTATGTTGGTGAATTTAAGGTTTCCACAATAAAGGCAAAGAGAAATGACGTGAGTGAACCGGTTTTGCGACCACTGCACTGGTCGGAAGTAGATTTTAAAATTAATCGTTGACGTATAATCCGACCATCAACAATATCACTAATTATGAAAAGTTTGATGAGTTTGGGCACTTGAATGTTGAAATTAAACATATAATGCACACAAACCAAATCAATCAGCAAAACAACCACAGTAACAATTATTAATAACTTTCCTTTGAAAATCAATCTATGTGCTATCTTTTTTCCTAAATTTGACCTGCTCACACACACTTAATTTTGAAACGGCGAATGAGGGCTCAGTTCGCAAATTAAGCGGACATGTCGTTGGATTTTAATGAACCATGAAATTCGTCAGGATCGAAAGACGCGAAATAAGAAAGGGGTGGTCTATAACACTGTCTTTTATTCAAAATAATGTGCGAAGTGTCTGAAAAGGGGTACTGGCCGGTAAACCGGTATGTTTACCCTACTTACTGACAAATAACTCACCTCTACGCATTCTTGTAATGCTATCAACTCCAATGTTTTCTTTGTTGTGTATGTTTACCTCTTGTTTATTGTACAACGTACGTGCTGCTTCAAATTTATTCATATTATGAATGTATACAATCCTGTTACTTTAACTCGTTTCTTTAATTTCAGTAGTTATTTGGTTATTAACGAGTTAGTTGACGTTAGTTGATACTATACGCCACGCCTACACGGATCAGAATAAAGCGCTTTGCTTCCAATTTATTGTGCCAACCCTAAGTCTGTAGAATTCACTGCTGGCTTCCGTTTCCCGCTCATAATTAACCGACTTAGGTGGAGGTTATGTATCCGACCAGGGGCCTAATTCTGCTATTTTAATAAATTCGTCACTCCAACACGATTCCATTCCCATCCCATTGTCATTTTGCTTAAAGTTCGTAATCTGCTAAATTCACAATGTTCGATCATTGGTCTTGTAATGAAATTGTGTTTTAATGGCATTGTCGTATTGCCATTATTGTAAAACCCTTAGTACAAATTGTTTTCGAAATCTACTACTAAATAGTAGATTTCGAAAACAATTTGTACTAAGGGTTTAAAAAACCTGGGTGTAAAATGACAATGGGATGGGAATGGAATCGTGTTGGAGTGACGAATTTATTAAAATAGCAGAATTAGGGCCCTGGTCGTACATTTATTCATGCCAGATTTCATGTACGAGATTGTCATTCTATGACATTTCTTTCAATGTAGTGTCAGTGGTTGACCACTGAAAAGTCATAATGGCGCCATTATGTTAGTAGAATTAACTAACTTGTCAAAATTTGACAGAACTTGACCATTATGAAATCAATGATCGTCTACTCTGACACTATTGTAATGGCGGAATCGAGGCCCTTTATATTTTTTTTTCATGTACATAATGTGCACTGTGCAGCGTTTTTTTCCCTTCATTACTGGTTCGATGTATTTAGGGTTCCGTACCCAAAAGGTAAAAACGGGATTCGGGAGTCGGGATTACTAAGACTCCACTGGCCGTCTGTCGTCTCATAAACCGTGATAGCTTGACAGTTGCAATTTTCATGATGTATTTATGTTGCCGCTATACAACAAATAATAAAAAATACTACTACGATAATACGGAACCCTTCATGTGCGAGTCCGACTCTTTTTTGGCCGGTTTTTCATTTGGTAGAGGAAGCTCGCGCGGTGATCCCATATAAACTTTATTTAGGTTCTCTGTGAGTAGAATGCATTTTCGTGAGGAGCGTTTCGTCATGGCGAAATAATAGTCGCTCGGGTCGGTCTTCAGGTTAAGCCGTGCTTTGCCTAGGTTGGTAATGTTCACCCATACATACCGAGTTTCTTCCGTGCCTCGGAAAGCACTTTTTTAAGTTGTTGGTCCCAGCTGTCATTTGTCCGCCATCTTTGACAGTCTTTACAGCTAGTCAGTGGCTAAAAAATGACAATCAGCCTTACCAAGGGGTATTGTATTCTCCAGTACTAACTAGGTTGTGGAATGTGGAGGTCAGATAGGCAGTCGCTCCATATAAAATACTGTCGGGCTAGCATGGGCAGGGGATAAAATTTTCTCTACCTGTCATTTCCACTGACTTGTCCCTTGTCAGTGGAAATAACCGGTGGACAAAAGTTTTATCCCCTGCCCATGCTAGCCCGGCTGGTACTCAGCTGCATCCGGTTAGACTGGAAGCTGACCCCAATATTGTTGGGAAAAGGCTATAGTCCGGTAGCGTTAGGTTTTGAGGATTCAAAAATATTAATGTTGTTTGTTTTTCGTAAATTATATTATGTAAGTAGTTTCTGAACCATTTGCCCATGCTATATTAATTTGTGTCATTTTAGGTACTTGCGTGGGAAAAATTATGTTATTTTGATTTTCGATCACTATTTGACGAAAATTAAATTATAGTTTTCTATAAAATGAATTTGATTCATGGAATTATTTTTTATTTGCTGGTAGTTAATGGCAACAAGTCAATACCCATTCAATGTTTACTTGTGATACGGGCAGTCTGTGGCAAGGTCCTATGATAGGTGAGGCTGTGGTTCGAACGGCATAATAGGCTGGATGTCTTTCAATAACTGCCAGCGAAGTAGACACAATAGTTAAACAATGGCGTCTGATCGCTACGGTCAAGCTTGACAAATCAAGGGATATCTCAATAATATTAATATATAAGGGGTATTTTGTTAGCCATTAAGGCGATTACATGAGCTAAACGCGAGTTTTATAATTACTAAAAGTATATGATTCACTGCTATAAACAAGACCAGAAAAATATATGATATTCTTCAGGATATATGCTAGCATGATACTGTTTTGAAAACATAATATAATTAATATGGCTCGATAAAAAGAAATCACGAACTTATCTCTAAAATATCTTTCAAACAATAATTTACTAATATGCATGCGATGGAAGTTTGAACCACCACAAATAGAGTTGCTAATTTAGCTCGTCCAAGCGCCTTAATTTAATTATTACTACGACAATTTCTGGTTGGACATATTTATTGACAAAACGTATAGTTTATCAAGCTTTAAACCGAAACAAGATAAGTTAATATAGGGTCATAGGTTAATTATATTGGAGTAGGTTAGTTATCAAAATAATATTGCGATCATTAATTGCGTTAATTGTACAAATTTACGATGTTTAATTATTGATGAAGGAAAAGGTATGTTTGAACAACAGGGGGTCTAAAATGGAAGCTTTAGCAGAACACGATAAAATCACGTAAAAATGTTAAAATTCTTAAAATGGACTTTATGTAAGTAATAATGACTGTAAGTAAAGTCCATTTTTGGAATTTAAAATTTTTAACTTGATTCATACCTATTATGTTCTGCTAAACCGCCATTTTAAGCCCGCTGATGGGACTGCATGAATACATCATAAAATAAGTAGATCCCTAATAACATATTAATCCACTTATACCTTCAGTTCTGTTCAAGATGAATAGAAAGTTTCTGATATATACGCAATGGTACGGTTTCTATAAGGTGCACAGGTTATAATCTACATCGATAGATACTATTCTTCCATGTATTTAGAAAACTAGAAAGACCTTTTGATAATAATCTCAACAATAATCAATACGCAGCTAAAATAAACAGATGATCAATCAGCGTCTATTTAGGTCCATGTTCACGGAAAAGATAACAGTCTGATTATCTAAAAACAGCTGTCACTGTCACATATTGCCATACAAAAATGTGTTTTAAACAGCTGTTTTAGATAATCATACTGTCATCTTTTTGGTGAACATGGACCTTAGTTGCTGCCAGTTACGATGTCTTACCTACATTTGTTAAAGTTCTTAATTTAAAAAACCAAAAATAACGTTGTTCAAGTCTCGTACGGACATAATCTATCGTGGTCTTCAATTTATTTTTCCAATGAAAAACGATACATGGTTCGTTGTTTTGGTTCTTACGAAGAGATATTAGCGCCAGGCACCGCTATTGACTGGCTAACATTTTGACCGCCACAGTCGTGTATAGACGACCAACCAAAATGTGCCTTGCACGCCACAAAATTTAAACGTAAATCAATGCCATGAAACAGCATTGTTTTGTTTATTTCCCTTATTAATTATGTACTTTGACTCTTCTTCATTTATTTGCAGTGAATTGCTTTCGTTAGATGTTACCTTAATAACGTAAAATTACAAAAAAGAAAACCAGTCATAAAGTTCGAAAAACACTGCCCTCAACGCCACAGTCACCATAACAGGACACGTAGTGATGTAGGTAGCAGTCAATATAATAAGAATATCGACCTCGACGGCAACCTACGTTATATTTAATTTACTCTGATTTCTGCACTAGTAAATAAATAAAACATTTGCTATTGAACTTTTATGTTTGAGAAATCAAGAAAATTTTATAAGACTGAACTATGCGCTCTATAAAAGTCGAGTGTTAGTTAATAATCGTTTAATTTTAATGACTGTAATGCCCGTCTCTATCACACTGTTGCATTGTCTGTGCTGGGACGCCACAGTCGTCTATAATTGACAGTACCATGACGTCAAACGACGATTTTTTTTTAAATAGAGTAGTTTCTTTACTGTTATTACATTTTATTAGTAATGGATGCGGTCATCCATTATTAGCCTTTTATTTAATGGCTTTTCGGGTCCATAACGATTTCGTCAAGGTCCTACCTATATTACCTATATTTACGACCAAAGTGTCACAACTCGTTTAATATACCTACTTTTTTATTTAATGAAGTACCTACAAAATGATCCATACATTTTCCTTTTATAAAACTAACCGGAAAAGGACTATCCAAAAAATCGTCCCATATCATCAACAGATGCCAAACATATCTCATTAAATACATCTCGACATTATGATTATTTTTTACTATGGCGACATCACTGTAGGATATGGGGTTATCGTGCAATAAAAAAAAATATGTTATACTTATACAGTTTTATTAAGTATTAAGAACTGAATTAAAAATGTACTATTTAACTAAAAAAAACTCGAGAGAGAACAGCCGTAAGACGTACTTTACCCTCCCTCCTTGCTCCGTTACCCCGACCGCACCCTTTCGACGCCTGCGCCCGCGCACCTCCCTCAGTCGTGGCTAGTACGTTCTGCTGTGTTCGCGTTGTTTATTTGTGCGTTATCGGCTTGTTTGCGACTTTCCAGAACTGACTGATGATGATATCATTTTATTCGCCTTGGGGATAGGTCCCCAAAACGCGCGATCTAACGTGTCGAGATTGTATTCGTCCTCTAATTAACCAGACATTATCTTCTCGAATATTATACCTTGGCAAATCAGTTAGCTGGTTTTCTCGAAATAATTCAATATAATAAATTCCATTCCGAATATGTTCCGCACAGTAGGATTTTGCAAGTTTTATATGGCCTACCAAGATAATGTCTGGTTAATTAGAGGACGAATACAATCTCGACACGTTAGATCGCGCGTTTATTATTGTTACATATTAATAAACCGAAGTGAAACTGGCAGACGTGCTATTGAACAGTGGTATTGCACATGCCTAACAGGGGCGCGTACGGTTGGAAGTTGTGCCCATATAATATCAATTATCGTCTAAAATGTAATTTTTTATTTTAAAATAAAAATACTTTATTTTTGTCAAAAGTCTTTTTAAAAAAAAAACCCCGTCGAATTCCGAACTAAAAATTGGTACTGACTTTTCATGGGACGTAATAATGATATTGAAACTTGTCCCATGTCTGTTGATGGGATGGGACACTGCCCATACATTTTTTTGCATGGTCCTTTCAGCGATGCAAAATATGAGCAGCAAAATATAAAAGGTCTGACACTCGTCTTATGTGCCAAAAATGCAAACTTTATTTGTGCGTAGATCCATATTCTTGCGTTTAGTTTATGATGTTTGTGGTCTGCTAGACGTTGTGTTGTCGACATCCAACAATTTACCTGCATAGGTACCTATGAACGACGACAGTAACGAACACAGAATACTTTATATATTGACGAGTATTACTGGTAGTTGGTGGCACGACGTGTGTAAAATAAGGTAAACATTTTACAATTTTTAAGATTAAAATGGGGTCCAAAAGTACGTGGTCATCGAAACTTATTGCAACTAACGCATTAAATAAGTGCTGATATTATTATACGAGTAATTACAAAAACTCAAGTTTGATTTATCGTTTAGGGAAGTTTGAAGAAAACAAAATCCATAAATTCTATCAGCAATAGTAAAAGATGCTACCTATTATTATTTGGATATTATTAATAAATATCGGTTGCGCACCTCCAGTGCAGAGGCGAGAAATTTAAAAAAAGCCGTGCCAGCTACGCCACTGTCGTCTTCAGGTGACAAGAAAGTACGTCATGATTGAACATAGTGCTGTGATGGTATTAACTAGTTTTATCGATTGTTGTTTCGAATTGTGGATTTAACGCCGAAACTGTGACACATATAATTATTATATCTGTCTTAAACGTCAAAGCGGGATGAAATAAAACTCCTGTATTGTATTGTCTCGTTATAGACCTTCTATTAGTAACATATTCAAGTTAAAAAATAAATAGTTTGTGCTCTTTCGACATAATTTCGAACTCACTGCTATTTTGTAGGTATTAAAGGACGAATACATAACTTGGCGCCGAGGGCACGCTTTTTCGTTTTTGACGTGGCGGTCAAAAGGTTAAAGGACTCCGAATGACATCCGGGTTACCGTGCTTTCAGGGGCACTGAGGGTATGTTAAAATAGTCAACAATACGCGGACTGACTTTGACAAACAAACTGCGTTTGCAACCTGAATGATCGGAGTCGGACCATGCGCCCTTTATGACTAGCCACGGAGCCCCCACACACGGAGTACCAATAGTCTATCAATATAGTTATAATGATCCATTGCATGGAAGTGACTCAGTTTCACTCCTTGTACGACATGAAAAATTATGTGAGTCGTCTACACGTATGTTTTCCGGGTTTGTTTCACAAACTGACCAGAATACAAGAGAAATCGTTACAGTGTGCAGTGTAATGTCCGTGTCACAAATATCTTAAAACGTAGGTTATTTCCCTGTGGAAGACTGCTTGCCAAAGTGTATTTGAATGAATGAATAAGCTTTATTTAAATAATTAATAAGCTTTATTTATTAATATTTATTAATAAATTGTGTGTTATTTTTAATAGTTATTATCAATTTCATGAATTCCATCAAATTACCAATAACAATAGTCGTAGTTATCAACTCCCATCAGATTAATAACAAGAACAATCATTAATAATAACATTCAATAAAGCCAAGTGTAGAACTGTAGATACTAGACTCATTCCTACCGTAGACAGCTGATTCACCAGATCATATTAACGAAAATAGTTTCGCCCTGAAAAAAAACCGAATGTTCAGGGAAAAGTTGACTCAAACTCTATTTTCATATAAAAGCTCTATTCCTTATTTTTTATGCTAAACGGATTGTATCAATTGTAATTTATTATATCACCTCACGAAAAGGGAGACTTTTGAATGCTGGATCTCTTTACTCGTTATGTATAATTAGTCAAATCCATTAAGGTGAAACCGTCAGGGTGCCACGCGAAATTCAAATTTTCTTACGTTTGTTTAGTCGAAGATCCTTCTTCGACTAAACAAACGTATTTATATTCGACCGTGAAAAATTCGTTCATCGAGTCTTATGAACTTGGAGGGTTATATTGATGATTTTGATGATTTGTAACTTGATACGTCTTACAGTCGCGACCGATATGTTTAACAACATACAACTTAGCACTACCCTGCAAATTGCAAAAAACTTAAGAAAATTTGAATTTCGCGGGCTACCTTGGACTAAGTAACTAAGTTCATGTAGTAGTACTATAAATAAATAAATAAAATAAATATAAATTAAAAACAATAATAATAATATAAATAATAATAAACTATACTTGAACTTAGTTGGGTTCGTTGGTAATGGAATTCGTAAGTGGTAAATATTTCAATTTAATAGAGTGGCCCTAGTTTCTTTGCTCATTCTTCTCCATAGAGATCTGCGCTTCGGCAAGGTAAATAACAGTCGTATTGCAGTTATTATACCGTGCCGTGACGGGACTGTTGTATCCTCATCTTTTTGTTTTTGACTATTCAGAAGTGCTTGTGACCGGTATATCTGAAATAAATGCTTTGAGTTTTGGTTTGTCCGTGCTACTGCTTGCATAATTAATTCCCAAACAAGCCAGTAAAAAAAACCGGCCAGGCATGAGTCTGACTCGCGCACGAAGGTTTCCGAACCATTATCTAAAAATCACGTTTGCTGTATGGGAGCCCCACTTAAATATTTATTCTATTCTGTTTTCAGTATGTCGTACCCTTATTGTAAAAATCAATTATCTATCTGTTTGTGCTAAAATTGAGGTATTGACGATTGACTCGTATTGGACTATTCATCTTTATTGTATAGATATTATTAAACAGATCTTTCTAAATGGCTCAAGCAGATTCCGCTTCGATAGATGTCATTATTCCATCCACAAGTCGGTTGTCTGCGAAAATCCTAAAGGCTAGAGTTCTGTTTACATTACTAAATCGAGTCACGCATCGAGAATACTGCGCAGCATGAAATTCTAATTAAAACATGCGCGCGCTCATCTACATGCATCATTATTTTCTTACTTACGTTATTGTCGAACATTATTATTCTTAAACATGTTTTAGATTATAATTTAAAGTAATATACCTTAAAAGCGCAAGCTGAAATTACTAATTAGTTTAAAAGAAAAGAAGTGACAGACTGGTTCATTTAATCTGAATAACTCCTCAATTGCCAAATACCTAAGTAATGATGAATCATCCATGTCCAGTATAACCTTTAGAAACAGTCGAAAGCAAAAGGATAAAAATGGGTAATACCTCAGGTTTTCCTTGTCTGACTCACGCTTATTCGAGTGACCATAACCCTCCCTCTATGGCTAAATGCCAACGAATTACGTCCATTGACGAGTTTCTTATTAATTCGATAAGGGTAGGGAACAAAACAAATGTGGCGCCGTGTGATATACAGTCTCATTGGAAAAACATAATGTCTTGCATTAAGTACATACATTTAGATCACGCAAACATAGTAAAATGTACAGAGGCGTATTAAATACCAAAGAGATTTCATCTCATTCTCCTTTCACGTTCAAAAGGACCGTACAGAGCGCAACACTTCGCAAGGTTTTCAGGGTACCCTAAAATTGAGGATAAAATGTACCTCAGTGTACGTCAATCGTCTATTCAGGAAATGTTCTCGACCTTAGTAGGAGTCAATGGTCCGTTACATTACTTCTGGTTTTAATGGTCCTCTTTCTTTCATTGTTTTTTTTTCTGACCAAGTATTTTCAACTCTTTACTCAGTGTAGAATATATTTATCATCTTTTCTCTTAGATATGGAAAACAGTATGGATACTTCTATGCATTTTGTAGTTGTGTGATGAGTTTAATTACGATATCCATACCGATGAGTAATCAGTGACAACACTAACTTGTTAACGTACGACGCGACCGACTTTTATTGCTCACTGCTGTCTCATGATGGCTATGTAAGTATACCTATACCGACATGACAATGACCACAAGCACCACCTACTTGATACACAATGTTCTGTGAGTAAGCAAGTCCATTATGCGTGGAATTATAAATAAATACAAGTTCTAATACTTCAAATGTTTTATCTGTCAAGTTCTTTGTACTTATGTATGTACATAATTGTGCATGTATGTATAAAATACTTACTAGTGATTTATACTGTCTCAGTCACTTCGAACAAGTGAAAAAGAAGGTGTTACGTTGTTAGTCACTGTGGGGCGAATAGTGCGAAATTAGTGGTTTCGATCGATTTACAAAAAATCTATTGATTGGACTAAAAACATAAAACACTATGCTAATGGAGGTCATTTTCACAAAAAATCTACACTTACATGTTACACACACACAGAAGGATTAAATCAGTTAGTATTATTTATTAATAATGTTTTGTACTTCAAAATACAAAATAAATAATAAATAGAATCAATAATAAATATCAATTTAATTTCCATTACGTTACTCTTTGGACGAAATTAGTTTAATACTTTTTGTATATTACTCAATAAGGACACAAAATAGAAACTCTTTTTTAATTTATAATCATCTAATAGCCAATCCGCCGTCAATTAGCGTCTGTTGTATGATCAAAATCTGATGACAATCCACCGCTATATTCCAGTAACGGAATGGAATTCCTAAGTCGCAAGAAAACTTTAAATTTAATTGTATTATTTTTTTAAAACACTATCATACTAGCATATATCCTGAAGAATATCATATATTTTTCTGGTTTTGTTTATTGCAGTGAATCATATAGGTACTTTCTGCCGGCATTATAAAACTCGCGTTTAGCTCCTGCAGTCGCCGTATAGTTAAAAGTTGTTTATTTCTTGCCTGTGGATACATCTGACTATTGCATTTTCAGTAATTTGATGATTTGTGACTGATAATTTTATTCAAATCAAAACTGGCAAAATTGATTTAAAGTTTAAAATAATTATCTAGGATATTATGCGGAGTGTGCAAAGCAAACCCATTTTGTGTCATTTTCGAACAGTTTGCAAACTGACAATAGGGTCAAGAAAGTTCCTATTTGTTTTCTTTTTTCAAATAGTATTGTATTTAGTAATTGCATGGATAAAAACGACACAAAATTATAAATGGTGTTTTGTTCCACCATGATAATTAAAAACACGTCAATTCTAAGAACTTGAATTTTCTTTTTTTGGATTTTACAGGGTAGTGTAAAAAATAAAAAATCTACAAACATCGTGGATGAATTCGGCACAAAATATTTGAACAACAGATAGCAGTACCTACTCTGAAACGCCTCACATTGTAACATTCTTTTAGAGCTAGTTGGGCGACGTGTTAGGTACAAACAAGGTATTTAAATACAAGGATTCCCGTGGACGGAGATGACACAAAATTCCTATGTATATCAGTTTCTATTTCGTTATTGTAATTAAAGTAAAATTCGAAACTATAATTTTCTTTTCGTCTAATTGTGGTCGTAAAGACAAATAGCTAAATTTATCCATATGCAAGTACCTAAAATGACACAAATAAATATAGTAGGTTGGGTAAATGGTCCGGAAACTATATGCGAAAAACAAACAACTTTAATATTTTGAAACCGAAAAACGAAACCACCATTTCAAACAAAAAGTTCGGGAGCTACGATGCCACTTATACGTCAAACTGTAACAACAGAAGGTAGCAGTAATAACAGCGAACGCTCACTAGGCGCTAACACAATATTAATCAGATATAAACATAGGGTAAGGACTCAACAACCACAAATTAAACAGTACAGCCAACAGCGAACGTTTTAATTAATAAGACAGGAAATAACCTATTGTGAATTAAACCATAGTGCTAGTTCTCACAGTCGTACTAATTCCTAGGCGTTATGGCTGCTAACTATAATCATAACACTGGTCAATGACCATGTGTGACTGTGAACCGCGGGTTATCCAAGCATTTGTTAGCAAGTACTTTGAGCCAATAATACGTACAGATAACCCCCTTATTAATGTGAACTCATATCTCCTAATGTTCTTTTTTATTGTCGACGGGGATTTTATCAGTTGTGAAACTGAATCATGGACTTCCTTCAAATAGTTTCCTTGTGTTAGTCGGTTCTTCGTAGATTCTGTTATGTCTGAGCTGTTTCCTTACTTAGGTCTATGTTCACCAAGAAGATGACAGACTGATCTAAAACAGCTGTTTAAAACGCAGTTTTCTATGGGAACATGTCACAGTGACAGCTGTTTTTAGATAATCAGACGGTTATCTTTTTGGTGAACATGGGCCTTGTACTGCTCGACGTTTTAAATCGAGTCGTCAGTTTTTTGTCTTGGTATACAGTTCCACATCAGTGGTAACAATTTAACATGAGTGTTAATTAACATGGCTTCTATTTATTACCTTTATTCTCCTCTAAAAACTAACTTGTGTTCTGAATTACTGGATCAGCCACCATTAAAATGCGTCTAAAAATTGCTTTCTTGGCTTAGACAGAATATGTATACAGGGTGGATACGGTAAACAGGGCAGTAAAGAAAGGCAACTACGTTAACCGTTGCAGTCACACGAAAATGGTCTTAGTAGACATAATATTTCGTGATTTTTTTATTCCCATTCACAGATTTGCTTAAAAATGTACAGCTAGCAAGAAAATGGCCATTTTACACAAAACATTTTTTTGATGACTTTCGATCCTGTTTCGAATACTGATCAAAAAGTTCTATCGGACCCACCCAGTTTGTAGTAGGTACTAAAATAGTTGAAAGGAACATTTAGCTTCCCGAATCCGATCATGTTTTCTTGTACAGAGCGACAGAGTACCGTACTTTTCCGTCTAAGTACTTACTGTCAACATAATAAATGCAAATGACAGTTAAAAATGGTGATGTATGCCTTCTTAAGGAAGTGACCACACCAGTAACCAGCGGAATCGACTCGACCCGGAGAATAAAAGGCAGAAAGACATAATATATATCTATGCAAAAAGACTTCATCTGTATCGTTTTGGTTTGCACGACGCGATTCGAGTTTCGTCGGACTTATTCGCTTTCATAAATCTCTTTCTGGTGACCTAAGGCAGAATAAACCCCAAGTCCCAAGTCCACTAGACGGCGAGTACCCCTAGTAGGAAATGTTAACCCTTCCTCCATTCTGCCTCTTTATACATTAAATTGGATTGATTCATTGATAGTAGCATAGCATGTGAGAGTCAATTTAGCGAAATAAACCCTCGTTAATGGCTGTAGGCGAAGCCATATCAACTTGTCACTCTCACTGATTGTGATCAAGCTTTAATAACATGATTACTGCTGATGTTCCTGTTAAACTTTATACTTTGTCAATTCAATTCAAAATACACTCTATTATTAGTTGTATAAATATGAAAGTAATTTTGTCTGTCTTTTACCTTTTCACGACTTAACTTGTAAATCCATCGCTTTCAATCAAGTGAGATCGAATTCAAGAAGAGCCCAATAGGAAATTTAGAAAATAACTTTGTCATTCACCTTTGCACTGCGCTCTTTGAAACTTATAAAATCAACAACCATAAAAGTACCTATACAGCTTCAGTTTTGATTGACATCCCTCGTTTAATGCCATTAACTTAATTAGACTCGAACACAAACAATTAAAACCAAAATCATCATCATCAGCCTATTAATGTTTCCATTGCTGGGACACAGACATTTTCTCTATGCGTGGGAATGGGCTATAATCCACCACGCGGGCCCAGTGCGTGTTGGTAGATTATGTCACATGTCATTTGATTCTAGGACATGCCGGTTTTCTTACGATGTTTTCCTCTACCGTTTTGAGAGTCGTGATGATAAAATAAATAACACAAAGTAATGCGCCTGCCTCGGTTCCAATTCCAACCCACGACTTACTGTTCGTAAGTCGGGGCCGTCACCTCTGGGCCACCGCTGCTCTTAAAAACCAAAATTCGATTTATTCATTTCTATCCATCATTAACATTGTCGCTCATTCATCTGTATTAGTAAAATTATCATCTTTTGGCAGTTTTTTTGTTTGACGATATTGGCACTGCGCTATTGGTAAACATTTTGTGAAATGTAGGTATTGAAAACACACGATGTTGGTTCTTGTCACAGACCAAATAAAACCTTGTAAATCAATAGAACCTTACTCCATTAACGACCCAAAGGAGAATAGTAGTTTTAGTTCATTAGGATAGTTACCTTACGCTGTTTTCTTTATAAATACCTGGTTAGATAAGGAGAATTTAATTAAATAAAACATTTTAACTTAAAAAAAAGAAGGAGATGGTATAAATTAGTAATCAAGTTGACAATGGTGATGCATTCCTACATAGGTATCAATAGCATTATAATAAAGATTATTTGTATGAAACCAAATTGTTAAGAGGGCATAATTATGATATACCAGTATGACAGAAATTATACACGCTGTAGTCGAATTAGGCATTATACGACTAAACGATTATTATCACATATGTTTTGCTGTGAATTCTTTATTGTTCCAATAAACGAACAGTTCATCTAATCGGTTTTGTTTTTAAGCAGTCCTTGTTTTGTCACCAATTTATTATCTATAATAAATTTGAGAAGCTTGAGGAAGAAATATTTAACCATTTTGGAATCCCGCTGAGACTAGCTAGCTACAATCATACAATAGATGTTCTTTTATTTTCAGCATTGAACCTAGAATATGCCCTGGACAGCGGAAGCTCAAGTCCGTTCCGCTATGACGTAGTGACGTTGGAGCATAACCGTCAGCGCAGAGATGTACCGCCCGCAGCATCACCATCGTCTTCGACGGTGACGACCTCGGCAGCCCCCACCCCGTTCGAAACCGCGCCAAACACCAACCGCACAGCGACGAATGCCACGCCGGGATCCAACAAGACTGCTAATGCTACTGAAAGTAAGTGGAATTTATCATGTGCTTGTGTTTAGTCGTTGTTATGTATAGCTTGCGTGGCACACACTGTAATTATTTAACCAAGAGGACAATTAAAATCCTTTCAGCCTTTCTTTCCACCGAAAACATCAAGGCAAGTAAAGATAAAATGTTGTTTGTTATTTATTAAGAGTTGTTATCGTGTTTTTCCCCGACAGTTATAGCGTGACTTCTAGAAATAGGTCTTGCATTGCATAGTATGTTTGTAGCCTCGTACGTCGTGTTTCAAATTACCATTCCCGAACGGTAATGTATCGTTTCCATCGCTGTGTTTGTATTTTTAATGCGTTTAAGTATTAAAATTCTCGTTTCCTTCTGGGTTTGCGTGTGAACTTAATTTTTAATGGTTCGATCCAACGGGTCCAATACTGTTTACCTGATTGCCTGTTTCAAACGACAGCACCTTCTTCCGTAGAATACAAACGACTCGTAGCACATTTTATACCTAGAAATATACCAAATGTATGCATGAGACAAGTTTGATCCCTTGCTTCTTCGCTTACGAGAAGGTGGTTAATTATCCCATGGGAACGTTCTACCAGGTTAAAAATAGTTCCTGTATGGCCGTATCTAGGACATGGTCAATCTGTATGACAAATGTCACCGAAATCCTTTCAGCAATTCATCATCATCATCCACAACCTGACTTCTCGCACTGCTGGTATAGGCCTGTCTTTGTTTGTGACAAGCTCCACGCACTGGTGCCAGCTACATTCAGGATATTCCCAGATTCCCACAATGGCAGCATTCTCTACCCATGTCGCTGTCGGAAGACCAACACTTATTTAGAAGACCAGCAGTAGGGACATTATGGGCCAGGGGTGCTCAAACAATCGATCGCGGGAATTCTCGAAAAGTATACAATACTTGACTTTTAATAAATTATAGTTATTAATCGTCAAACCGCACAAGGAGGGGGGGGGGGGAAGGAAACTACACAGTTAACGATATCAGTTTACAATTTACTTCAGAGAGCTATAGAGATATGGCTTCGTATATATTTATAAGGAAAAATCATACTACTTAAATGATTAAAATTGATTTTATATTTGAAAAGCTTTTGTTTCAAATCAGTAGGTAGGTACTTAATTATATGATTGTACGAGTCTGTACCTATGTTTAGTTTTTTATTCATCAACTACTAACCAATCTTACTTTAATAATGAGATGGAAGGAACACCGACCATAAAACTGTTACTAAGTACATATTCATAAATCATTGTATTTACTTAAGTCCATGTTCACCAAAAAGATGACTGGCGATTATCTAAAAACAGCTGTTTAAAACAATTTTTTGAATGGGAACATGTCCCATTGACAGCTGTTTTTAGATAATCAGACTGTTATCTTGTTGGTGAACATGGACCTTAATTGAATAAAGTTAACCACAAGTTATTCAGACATGCATTGATTCTGCTTGAATTTCATCTTCTGTTTCGCCATCGGAACTTGAATCACAGGCATTCTGCAAATGTGTGTCTGCTAATAGGCGATCCAAGTTATCGCTAATATAGTTTTGGGCTTTTGTCCCCCCCCCCCCCGATCAACTCTATAGGATTCAAATCTGGATGGTACGGTGCACACGGGCGAAAAATCAATAAAACTTGTCATAAACCTCAAATAACTTATATGATTATTTGTATGTATCATTGTTACACCTAAATTATATCAGATGGGTCGGGAAATAATATATTTTATACTTGAATGTGCCCTGGCGGTTAAGAGTATGTCATGCTCACTCAAATGTCCCACTGATGGTGGCGCGTGTGTCTGGTCATTTACTTCCCTTCCAAATGGTTGAGTTGAATGGTGCTGATACAAGCGTCATGTTCGTGAATGGGCTCTGTCGGTTGGGACTGGTCAGCTCTTGGTTGCCACGTCTTTTTTTTTAATTAATCGTTTTATTTTTGAATTGTTTTTGTTTGTTTTAACTATGGACACTTTTATCGTGCACATCTTGCTACATTGTTCTCACATAATGCACCATCTCAACAGGAATGATGTAACCAATATTTTGTGACAACATTATGATTTAAAAGAGTGTCCATGGAGTTTCATGCCCGTTCTTCTCCATAGAGATCTACGCTAGGGAATGGGCATCTACAGTACTTTCACAGTTTTTGTATGTCTTGTGACTAGGACTGTAGCTACATTTAATTTTCATCTTTGTTTCGACAACTCAAAAGCGCCTGTAACTGGCCTACTTGAAATAAATACTTTGATTTTCATTCAAAACATAAACGGCCGTTTTTGTTACAAATGCACGATTTAGCTAAACAGCTATATTTCAAGTGGTGACAATGTGTTATAAAATTACGTTATTGCCTTTTCTACAGTAATAATAGACCACATTTTGTATTTTGATTCTATTTACGAGTTATGAAATTTTTTCGATTGGCGGCGCTAGTGGACTGTAAGAGGGCTCTTAACGAAAGAAAGTTTTTACTATCTAAGTAGAAGTTTTATTTTCCAAAAGAAAACAATATTTAACTGTCTTTCTCATCGACATTATCTAATGTAATTCCTTAACTATTATGTTTGGTATACACAAAAAATAACTATGCTTACCTTCAGCAAGACGAGCATCCATTGTCGAAACCCCAATTAAATAACTTAAACTGTGCAAAAATAGTCAGTTGAAAAATCACCGAAACTAAGTTAAAACATGTTCACTGTTCAACAATTCAAACTTTGAACTAAAATGGCGTCGGTTTGGAGACTCGTAGCCGGCCGGTGGCGCAAGTAGCTAGACCCTTCTATTGTGAGGTATGATACACCAATCAGAGCACGTTAAATGACACTTTTGAATTTTTGTTTATGCCAACTTTTATTGATTTTTCCCCTGTGTGCGGCGGTAACACAGGACAGTGCGTCCCTGTCCAGTGTCCTTCCATGGGCTATCAATAGTTCACCAAACCAGTACACAGTCTAAGCATCGGATTTGATTAACGATTATGTAGCACGAACCAAACAATTTCGACATCTATCGTGAAGAATTACCAATAGCCGTCCTCTGAATCCCAGGTTCGGATGATGATTGTCTAACATGGAGACTGGCGTAAATGTATGTTACATCTAGGAAATATTTATGTTGCGGTTACGCATTCGGATTTTTATCAGTTATTTTGGACTACCTACACTGTAAATATTACAGTGGCTACTTTTTAAGATGTCTTTTCAATTTCCGTTTTTCGAAAAAACAAACTATTGTGTGCAAAAGATTTCTTAGAAATTCTCGTCCACAAAAGAATTTCTTGTCACAAACTTGACAAAAACAAAACACATGGCACTATTTTTGATTTCGTATAACTGAAGAATGTTTTTTTCTGATAAACCTTCATCGAAAACATGAACGATTTTGATTTTGGAGTTAAAACATAATTCTTAGCAATACCTGATTCGTATTTAATTGAATTTTAATTTGGTAACTTGAATTCTTTGTTATCAGGAAAATGATCAATGTTACCGCGACGATTGCAGAACACGTTTTAAATCCAGTGCGTCATTTAAAAACTGGAATTTACGAACAATTTCTTAAAAATCATCAGAGTTATTCAAATGAGAACTTAGACTCAGAATTTCGTATCAGAAGGTAGCGTAGCCCCTGCGATTTTATAATGACGTAATTTTCGTATTCGTTGTTAAATTGCCAGCTAGGACCTGACAGTCATTGACCGGTCTCGTGCGATTTGCATCCAGCGGATTCCCGCAGCCTTCACAAGACAGTAGTGATGTCATGTAATTTCAAGGATATATGTTACGTTACGCATCAGATCATTTTTCATCCAAGTGTACTATTCCTTTGGCATTCTTCATTTCTTAGTAGTCTGCAAACGACGACGCGACGGTTATCAATAAAGATTACGATACTCTCCATTCCCTGCACTATTATTACTTTTTCAGGTACCTGCGACTTACATAAATTAGGACTAGCATAATACAATAGCCGCGTCTTCGACCACGTAAACGGGATCTTACTTCTGGGTTAAAAAAGTATCTTATGCGTGTTAATCCGGGTTATAAACTATCTGTGTGCAGTGTGCCAAGTCTTATCCAAATCTGTTCAATCGATTCGATTCAACGTTTGCGTGAAAGAGTTACAAAAGAAACATCCATACCTTTCACACTTATAAGTACTAGTTTAAATTAAGAGACTCGAAACTAAACATCGTTAGATCCTTGCCAGTCTTGCAATGTGTATTGATTTTTAATTGGCATGCGGGCGACCCCTTGATGCTTTCAATCTTCCCCAATTGTGCGCCTGACTCTCTCACGCTTGTATGTACCAAATACCCTCAACAAATTGTCAAAAATTGTTACATCTCATGGTTCCCACCACTCACACTTTTATCTCGATGGCTGTATTCGAAAGGAAATGTTCCGTTGGTTCCCTTGTTGACACTCTTCTTAAAAATAAATACGTTTGTATATTTGAATCAAGCGTTGAATTATTTTTTAAAAATCCGAAACTAGTAAAGTGTAATTAAACAAATTAAATACAATACAATCTTACAATGGAGAGAATTTTATTCTTGGTGTTGCATAAACCAAATCTCCACCAAACCTTATTTATTTAGGTTCTATGGAAGACTTACCCACACACCTACAGCTATAAAATATTAAGTGAAACTGACAATCAATTACATGTCTTCATTTATAAAGAAGGAGACGAGTAAAGATGCTCCCTACCCTCATCTCTTTCCCTCTCCTACAAATAAGACAACAATAATGTTAAAAGTATCATTTTTACTTAATTATCATAAAACTGTTAATATCGACTTAAATATTAAAAATTATTATCAAGGTTACATATTTGAATACAATACAAAAACAATATACTCGTATATTACTCATACGAAGCAAAAATCGAGGGTTTAATTTATTTCGATTTTATCCTCCGAGGCACACAGCCAATCAAATCATCTGTTATTAATTAATTCACATACTTATATGCTAGACATATAAAAACGTCATGACTAATATAAGCAGTTGTCATTTGGCATATTATATGTAAATCCTTGTATACACAGCTGTTTTATTTATATGTTTTCGTCGGCATAGCGAATGTCCGTATTAATATGTGCTTGCAAACGGCTGGGTCATGCTGGCGTGGAGTTTTTGCATTGGATTTCCGGTTCCCATTATAATCGTATGTCGATATTTTTCGGGTCTCCAATCAGTTATTAAAGTTTTTATTGTCGATAATTGAGATCTATATCCTGTCGTCATACAGATTTGAATATGATACCGATAAGAGCGTGGTTTTATTCTTGTTGAAAATAAACGACATCGCATAACATAACATCACACCTGTAATACTCGAAGGGTTAGTCAGAGGTGTATTTAATAGTACACCCACATTTCGCCAGTTATGTTTAAGTCCCATGTAATAGGGACGAGCCCATTGTCATCAACCGGGCGCAAATCCAGACTTCGCGAGTGCTACTGAGACACTCTTGATGGAAAAAACCCAATAACACTGCTCGACCGGGCAATCGAACCCAGGACCGCAACGACATTATTTCCTTGTAGTCATTAACCGATATAACCAATTAGCTTTGTTTTTAGAACTCTCTAAGGCATCCAGCATGTCCAGCATAACTATATGGAGGGCCAAGTTTAGTATTTTTGTAAACGTAGCGGGAAAAAAGAAAGCAAACGTCAAAGTTAAAATAAAACAAGCTTAGCCGGACTAGACAGCCATGATGTGGTCGAGGGTAGGTGAGGTTGGGCGGGTAGGTATTAATATGGCGCGGGAATAACTGACTCCGGGACATTTATTAAACAATAGTTTTTGTTAAGGTTTACCCCATATGTTATTCTGGTAGTTATTATGCTCATTTTCAATGCAGTTGCACAATTATCTTTCTTTCAAAGTTCTCTTTAACTTCACGATATTTCTAAAGTCATCTGAAGTTTAGATACTGTGACGAAATTAGAAAGCTGTTTGAGAAACTGCTGCGCGATAACAAAGCGTCCTGAAAATTTCATCTAAAATAATACGCGTAGTTCATTTTGCTAAATTCAAATGCGATTATGGAACAGGCGAAACAAAAAATGTTTATATAAAAGCTAAGGCACCTGGTTTTAAAATTCTGCAAACATCAAGAAAAAGGGTTATTGTACATTCGTCACATGTATTAAAAATATGTGTAAACTCGTCACAGGTTCATGAGGGTTATTCTAAAATTGTCGCAAATCCTCAATTCTCATATTTTTTCTTTAAGTAGCGATAGCAAGCAAGTTTTTAGCGCTCGAAATTAAATATACTCCTGCACACGCCATCGTGCTCGCTCGTTCCCTGCATCCATCCCTTTCTAACAGTATCGGTCAAACGCATCTAACAACTTATTAGCTCAGTGCAAAGACTACAGTATATAATATAATGAGAGCTCAGTGACTCCCTTGACCTTGTCGATGCTTGTGGTGATCTGTTCCAAATGTGATTTGTGATAAGTACGTCTTTGAAAAAATGGATCTTGATCAACCTGGTACAAGCTCGGGAAGCCATGGTGTAAGTATTTTATTATTTAATGCTATTGTACAAATCATTACTATACAGTGTGAGTCTTTATAATGTACACATACCGAAATGAGGGAATCTATGCTTAATTTTATCGATGGAAAAAATATTAAAAAAAAAAAAATAGTTTTTTAGGGACTTATAAAAAAAAATCCGCTGCTAAAATTTGTCATAATTCAAGGTCCCTTCGGCTGGCCCTACCTCCCCGCAGCCCGACCCGCGCACATTAACAACAAAATTCACAGAAAAGGCTGTCTACCTGCTAAACAATAGTGCGTAGCCGTGCGCTACGCCTTTCTTTAACAGTTGATAACAAATGTTGGGATCGAGTTAAAAACATGCAATTTTTACCGTTACGTGGCTAATACAATGAAAAATAAAGTGAAGTAAAAAAAAAGGTAGGTAATAGGGGCGTATTATTGAGAAATTTTACGATTATTGTAAATCTGTGTGTGTGTGTGATTGTTGTTATGTAGATGTAAGGTAAAAATAAGGTCGAAAGAGATACCGCGGCCCCGGAATATAAAGGGCCAGGAAGGAACATGGATGGGTTTTAGTCAGTAAGAGTCTGACACTCCCTCCCGCTCCGCCCAGAGTGGGAGAAGTCATTTGATGATGTCCCATCCCAAATAAAAAAAAAAGGTAAATTATTAAACTTGATGTGATTTTGAAAAATATACAATATTTTATTCTACTTCTTGTTTATTTGTTTTTGCTATCGGTGCGAATAAAACCTATTTGACGAATTTACAATAAACAAGATTAGTAAATTAGAAATTGTGGCAAATTTACACATACTTTTTTTCGTGATGAATTTACTTTGTGACGAATGTACAACAACCCAAGAAAAACTGCGTGGATGGTAATGCCTGTATAGTGCATTTTCAGTGAATGTCGCCAATGCTTACCTTACCGTAATTAGGTAATGAAACCATATACGTAACAATAACTTATTGTCAGATGAAAGAACCGAACCCAAGGATTATTACTATGGGTAATGGTAATGACGTCTACGGTTACGAAAAAAAAACAATGACAATAGGCCAAACCCTCGGTGGGTAGACTGAATTTCCAACCTACACACCTACTGTATAACACTTCCATCTATCTAGATAACCGTTTTCTTAATATGATGATAATTATATTATTTTATTATGATAGATAATACATATGTAATACCTACCGACCGGACTGCAGCAAATATTGGTAAAAATAAATGTATTTGCAATGTTTTTCTGTAGCTGCAACGGTTAAGGTAAGGTCAGGTGCCCGCCCTCACACTGCCCCGTTTCAAAATGCCAACCAGCGTCAAGACATGTATGGCGAACAGCGGTTGGGAATGTAAAGCAGTGGTATGATCACCTCGAAATGTTGATACAAGAATTGATAAAAGACACATTACTAACGAAGGCTCATTGACACGAGACGAGGAATGACCATGAGTGTGACGTAGACGAGACTCGCCAGGCGGTTGTCATACTGTCAAAGCCTTAATAATTAACGAGAAAAACAAGTTACTTGTTGTCATTATATGAAGACTAATAGAATCTGTGGTTTTAAAACCGGAAATACGATTTACTTGTGGTCGCAAGTACGACTGCTGAGCAGGAGGTCCTGGTTTCGATTCTCGGGTTGAGCTTAGTGACATTCGGGTTTTCATCAGGAATTTTTCAGTAGCAGCCTCGGGGTCTGGATTTGTGTCCGTTTGATGGCAATAGGCTCGCTCCACTATTACATTAAACTTAAACATAACTGGCGGAATGTGAGTGTAGTATTAGGCACACCTCTGCACAACCCTTCGGGGATAACAGGCGTGATATTATGTCTTTTATAAATACCATTTTAATGTACCGTTTACTTCGTATAGATGAGCCTTTAGTCATGAAGTGTGTAGTAAAATGTTATTATTTACGAACTGTGCGATCTATGTATGCTCAATTTTGCTCTGCGAACAACTCAACTGTTTTGCTTTTCTTAGTTATATTTTTTTTTATATTATTGTACTCTTGACCTCAATCTAGTTCTGAGGACAGAGATGAGGGCGACGATGTGTGATTCCAATAACTTATTTATGTATTTATTCTTTCAGTTTGTGTATTATAGTGTTTATTACTACAGATAATATGTTTACATGACTAATCGTGACATTATTCCTGCAAAAGTCTAGTATTTGTCACAATATGTCCTATCACCCTACTATTTGTGTCCAACTTACCCAACAAATTTAAATGTTATTGTTCGTTATACACTTAATATTGGGTTATTTTTCTTCTCAGCGAATTACATTTGACCTCCGTAACCTTTTAGTAAACGTGTTTTTGTATAATTATATGAGGTAGTTACTTGTATTTAACTCCTCCTAATAACATAAGTATTATAAGTTTATGTTTAATTATAAAAGCACTGAACGGGCAGGACGTATGCAAGTACATTTATTTCATTCTACCACAAAATATTCGTAATAGGGTAAATGCCACACCGAGCAATTGACATACTTTTTATAAGCTCTAAAAACGCGGTTCTTTCATACATTTTGTATGGCAATAGCACGCTGTGACGTCACTGTTTAGTCAACTCAATACTCGATTCTTTATTGATTTCAAGGCAACTAAAAGTCTAATTTGGCAATTAATTGAAAATAAATCGGGATTTCTTTCAGGCCCAAAATATTTTGATCTTGGAATTGTTGTTTTATGGTGACATCTACCCTATTGTCATGATAATTATCGGATTATCCGATGATGAATTATGCATGCCCATCTGACTTGATCTGTGTCGAAAACTTTGTGTCTTTATTTTCCAGCTAGCAGCAGATTTTCGTAACCATCACTCGTCCTCCTAAATAGTGAAATAGGCTTAACAAAGGAAACTTTAAACGAATGTACAAAAGAAAAACTGTTTGTTATTATCGACGATGTTTGTGATCACTTTTTCGCTAAGATATGCGTTGAAGCACGCGCAACACGCGTTAAAATATAATATGTCAGCGTCACATCATACTGCTTACAATTGTGACGCATTATTTTTTGGTAGATGGGGCTCTTATTTCTGTGTACAGGGTTGAAAGGAACCTAACGTCGGGGTGCCCCGAGTCCCGATTATGGGGGCAGACGAGATACTTCCGTCGCATGCAGTACAATATTACGGTTTCATTTCGATAGATTATAATCTACCGAAAAATAATTTATTAGCGTTATTTTGTAAGCAATATTATGTTCGTTTGACAATCATTCGAGAGTTTACAATATCGCTAGATAGGTTACAAATTACAATCCAACGGGTTTTACAATTTTACGGTGACAATAAGTCACGTAACATTAATAACGATTTTTGTTTTTATCAAGATAATTATTCTTAGGGAAGTTAGATTACGGGAATCCGCCGGATGGTCAATGTGGCAACACTTGTGGGAATCCTATGTCTACCTGTGGACGTCTTTGGGCTGAAATTATGACGACGATTTAGATATTTTACGACATTATATCAATGATGATGATCATTTCGAGCCCTTATTAAGATAATGACGAAAGAACACAAATAGCGGGACTACACCTAAAAAATGATGAATAACCGAAAGACTCGTAATTTTTAGCGAGTAAAATAACGATTGCGCATTCTCACGAGTGTCGCTATTTGATACAAGCTGTATGTCACTGGTGGGCGATAGTCCACACATTCGCCCACTAGTGACATACAGCTTGTATCGACTGCCACTGTGTATTCACAAACGCTTCTATTCGATTTTGGATTCGATAAGTTGTATCGTATGTCTATCTTTTTTAGCATTACAAAAGCGACTGAGATAAACATAGGAGAAAGCGTTTGTAAATACGCACTAGTATTATAAAGCTGAAAATTTTGTTTAGTTAGATGAACGTGTTAGATAACCCATTTATCGAGGAAGGCATAAAACATGACGCTACGACCAAAAGGAGCGGAGCATCGATGTAAAATATTGCCGTTTTTGCAATATATTTCATCGATCCTTCGCTCCTTTAATTAACTTAAAACTAAACTTAATTCTATAACCCGCTCTCTCTTTTATGAGACGCATACGATGTTGCGCGGGTCAGCTAGTCTCTCAATAAGAGAGATGTTTGTCAAACAATTAAAGAACAATACTCAATAACCGGAACATTACTCATCCTCGGCACTAAGAGAATTACAAAACATACCATAACTATTTAGCTTGTCATCGTTGGAACATAGTACCCCACTGTCTCATTGGATGTTATATTTATGTTTCAACAATGCAAACATAATATCCGGATTTGGTAACTATCTATCAGCTAGCAGTTTAGCAATCTCAGCACAGCCAAGTGGAAATAATATCGATTTATCAAAATTATAAGCAAGTCTGGTGATGTTTAGATAGTACCAAATGCTTCAGTTTAGGTAGGTCCGCTAGTGGTCACAGTAGGTGGTGCACGTAGTGTCAAGCGCAAGATTGTGATGCGGGCAGCCGCTACGCGCCCCCAGGGCTGCAGATTGGATTCTAGTGCTCCCACAGGGCAGGGCTGCATTCGTCCGCGTCACTGCGAGCAGAACGGTGTAAATAGGCAGGCCAGCCCGAGATTGTACCATGATGTGCATACCCTAACATAAGAGAGATGAGGAGGAAAAGGAATACTTGTGCCTAGACGCCAAGTTATAATTTTCGTTGACCGTGAGTAAGTACGGTAGTTCAATGAACATTCCCTTTGCCACACTTGACGATCGACATCAAATTTGACGATCTTATGACTGCATCAGCGAGCGGAGTTCGCATTGCTGAATATTAGGGCCAAATATATTTAATGCTTCGTTATCGACACGCTGGGAAGAAGTAGAATGAAGGCCAATTCCCGTAGTCAAGTCATGAATGCTTACTAATAAATAAACGCTGTTTCTCATTTCCATCAAAATTGCAAGTTTGTCAGAAAACAAAGGTCATACTCGTACGAGTAATTATGGTCATGTAGATGTACGCCATATACCAACCAGCCACGGTATTATCGTGCCGGCAGTGTTTGCAGCTCAATTTATAGTAATTTATCAATACAAAATAAACACTGAAGTCGACATTCTGTTTGTTTTACCATTATTGTTTAGTCCGTAGATCGTCGTTTTAAATACAGGGTGATTGGTAATTGGGTGCAGGCCTTGAAATGGGGATACTTTAATGGGACCTTTATGGCGCCTATTTTCCAAAGGCAGATGTACTGTTTTAACAAAATGGTTTCTGGAGGATACATTTTTTCATGAGCTATCAGAAAAGTGTCAGTTTAACATCCTAAATTTTAAAAGTTTGATGTCTCTAAAATCATCCAGTTTGGACCCCAAGTTAGCGGTTCAAAATTGTTACAAATAAGGTCTAGTTTCCCATATCAAGGCCTGCACACAATTACCAATCACCCTGTATACCGTTAGAACTAGAGTAGGTGTGTTTCAGTTGAATTCAATTTGACAAAAGAATATCAACAAGAGCGTGTCGCCTGTTGGAAAGCGTAGGCAATTCACATTGCTATGACAAATGCAAAGTAAAAGTACCCCCCTCCCAAAGTTCTTTTAGGGTTCCATACGTACGTTTGGTGTAAACGATGTGGAACTTAACAAAGCATCGTTATTTGTTACCTGGGAGCCTTTTAACTAACTTTTTTTCTATTAATTATAATAATACCCATAAGTGTTATACCTTGTTGGATAGCTGAAAAAATGCAGATGTTATACCTGCCGTAGACTTTATTTTAATATTCCTGAAAGAATAAAATACTTTTTACGAATTTAATGCCTTTTATAACCTTCAATGTACGAGTACGCACCAGTTTGTTTAGAACTCACTTGCGATTTTCGTGTAGAGAATAATAAATCTTCTAAATTATTATAAAAAAAACTTCTTCTCTTTTTCTGTTGAGAATCTTATCTACTTCACAAAAATTGATAAATCAAATAAATTAGAGGAACAAATTACAAAATAATAGACAAAAAATTCGACATTTTGTATGAAAAACTTTAAAGTTCTTTCTTAAAAAGTAAAACCGGTTCAGTTTGGAGAATGATTTTTGATAGTCAAATCAGTCAGAAATGATGCACACTACAACCCCTTAACGGATCTAGGTCGACTTAACCAGTCACCCTGTATGTATACTGATATAACATAACTAAGTACCTCCACGACCCTATTATTATTCAAAGCATTCATCAGCACAATGTTTTGATTGCGTTACATTATGATCTACCGTACAACGTGATGTTTCACCCAAAAAATGGCTTCGTGAAGGGTTCGTTTACACATTGTATGGTTTCAGTTAGGAAATGGTATTATGTAGATTTCCTTTTTTTTTTAAACTACCTATTGGTCTCTCACCTACGGAGATATAAAGGGTTTAAAACACCTCTTCACGAAGCCGAAAGGCACTTGTTCTCCCCATCATTGCGATCATTTTTTTGTTCTACTCCAAACTTGGGATACATTTTTTGTAAGATTTTAACTTTTAACACCTCCACGACCCCCGTACTATTCAATCCATCCATCAGCACAATGTCTTAAGTGCGTTACATTGAGTTCTACCACAAAACGTGATTTATAACCTCAAAAGAAAAAACTTTTTTCCTATGGAACATTTTTGAACCTTTTTTCATTTTTATCAGTCTGAGTAAGATTACAAACAACTTTAAATTAAAACTTTTTTGATGCAACCCCTAAATTGGGGAGGGGTTTGAAATTTCCAAAATTATTGCGAAAAAACATCATATCTCCGAAACAGTAAATATTTTGAACGTCGTGAATATTTTTTTTTAAAGCTATTTGTTTAATCTATAATTGTTACCTTTGAAGTTTAGCGCTAAAACTTATAGTTTTCGAAATAAAAAAATATAACTTAAAGTTTGAGGGCGCTACCATGCTAAAGTCTTATGAGAGGATTTAAAAAGGGTAAACTTTCCATTACAGGACAACGATTTTGAAGTCATTTTTGTTTTTGTAGATTGTACACAGAAGTACAACTCTTTATACAAATTTTCAATAGTCGGTCGCTCCAGCACCTTCTCCGAAATCTACTTCCTCCTGCGGCTTGCGGATGGATTTTTTTCAGGTCCATTTTCACCAAAAAGATTACGTTCTGATTATCTAAAAACAGCTGTTTAACACATTTTTTGTATGGGATCATGTCACATTGACAGCTGTTTTTACATAATCAGACTTATCTTCTCGGTGAACCCAACCTTATTAGTTTTTAGTTCCTTACGGAGTGTAGTAAGCAGACATAAGTCTTGAGAAAGTCAGAGATAAGATAACTTTGAGAGACAATCGGTATCACTGTCTTAATTACAGTGATAACTTATTGTCGTCCCTTTAAGGCTAATAGTGATTTTGGTTGTGTGCTTCAGAAATAGCGCCGAACGAACGGCAGCAGCAAGCATTTTGTTAAGGGGTGGTATTGTGCAAATGGTAAAGTTTAAATTCTATTGCTCTTTTGCTGGTGGGCGCTTTTGGTGAACATTTATAAAACATAATATCACGCCTGAAATCCCCTAAAGGTTAGGCACAGATGTACGTGATGGTACACCAAAGTTCTTTGTTAGGTTGGATCAGGGGGTGAAACTTCTATACATTGGCGTCAAACAATATTTTCATAGATAGTGCTGCCATCTGTGTGTTTGAGGACACAAACTTTTCAACTGTTTGACTGCTTTACAACTGTCATAAAAAAAACAGCTATTTTGGACAAACTTATCAGTAAAGTAGATAGCTTAACGGTGACAGCGGTTGCCTTGTGAATAATACTCGTAGTTCCCAAGTTCGAATCCGTAGTCAAGAATTACTTTTTGTATTTATTTGGTTGAACAGAAACTAACAGTGCCATCAAACAGTTGAGGTACACAGTTTTAAGAACGAAAACCAGAGTTGCGTATCTATCTTGTATTATATAGTGTATTATCTATGGGTTGGATCTGCTGTCTGAGGTATTTATTATCTCTGAAGAATAAGGATCCCAATGAACGTGGTAAACAAACGTATTGATATCTGTCAGTTTACCATCGACGGAGGTACAAAGGGAAGTTTTTTAAATTAAAATGGAAAAATACAGCACAAAAGGGGCCAACTATCAAGCGGCATAATAGGGGAAAAATATACAAAATACACAAACATTTAGCAAGAAACTTTCATAATTATTGTTTACCGTTGTCTGAATAGCAGTTGGAGGTTCCCACAGCACGCCGAAGTGTTTATTTGTGTCTTAAGGATCAGTTTGTAGACATATTCGATAGATTTGATAAACAATAAAATATTGTAACACTGTTTTATGAAGTTTTCAGGATTTAAAACGAAACTTGTATTCCACTCTTATTTTTCATCCACCCGCATTCTTCAGTCAACCCGCGATCATGGCGAATGCAACGCCGTCGAAATATCGGAAGCTCAAAACATTAAACAATGACGGAAGATGGGGCAGGGACAATATAAATTTAATAAAATATTCTGTCTAAAGATCCAGTCGAATCAACATAACTGTTCACTAACGCTTCGATTCTGAAAGTCGTATGTCTATCACGCTCGCTTTCAAATGCTAAAAAAATGTAGACTTAATACGACTTGTAAAATCAAAATTAAATCGTAGCGAATAGCTACCCAACAAACATGAAAAAATATGATTAAAAAATATGCGACTCAAAGTTTTTTAAACATTGCATTGAAGTAATTTAAACGTTTATATTGTGTTTGTTGGTTGTTGAATTAAAGACACCGTTGGGAAGACTTGGTTTATTACACAGGACCAGTGATGGGCGTAACTAGTTACTTTAGTAATCTAATTAATAATTGAATTACATAATAATTGAATTAAAATGTAATCTAATTACATAGTATTCAATTACATTGTAATTAGATTACTTTGGATGTGCTATGAAATGAATTACAATGTATTTAATTACAAAATAATTGGATTACAATGTAACCGAATTACATAGTATTCAATTACACTGTAATTATAATAAATAACTTTGAATATGAAATGTCGCATTCTTAAAGATTGATTTTTTAAATCCATTTGCGGTACTGAATCGATGAAGTGAATCGATGTTTCACCCTTGAAAATTCCCATTCGATTTTTTCTTTTGGTAATATCCATAAAACTATTTACAATTACAGTGTAAGTTTACACTGTAATTGTTAATAATCTTCTAATAATGAAAATAAGTCACTCGATTTAACAACCAGCACTCGCGTCGAAATCACTCGGCTTTGTTTGGTTTAGCTTGTCTTCCATACAATGATACATTCTATATAGCATTACACCTACTCTCAATAACGACAACAATTAAATAATAAGAAGTACTTTTTTTTTAAAGTTGCCAAAATAAGTAAGGCTGCGCAGGTGTGTACGTTCTTTTGTCGCTTTATTATCCTAGCCCGTAATAAACTTGAGTGTCGGCATTACGATCATACATGCCGAACTTTCTAAGAAATCCGCAATTCTTTTGTTTAGAAATTGGGATTGCTTGCACGTGTGTACTGTTCCTCAATTTGCCCCAATATCGCAAGATATTAATGAAATAAGTAAAAAAATGCAACAAAATTACTGGTGCAGCAAAAGACGTCAGACGAAAATAACAAACTATAATTATGCAATAGCGTTCAAATAAAAATGGTTTTATGTATTAATAAACTAGTCGATGGTAAAAAACGGAACCCTTATGGATTCGTAATGTCTGTCTGCCCGTATGTCACAGCCACTTTTTTCCGAAACTATGCTGTTGAATCTTAATGCATTAACACACAAATAAAAAACAAACAATAAATTTTGAGGTTTCCTCATACTTAGAACTGAAACTAAAAAAGAAAATATTCTAAAATGATATTTCTAATATCATTAATTAATGAGGTTTCTAATATATATTTTTTTCTAAACTGTATAGTATGCGCGAGAGACTTCCAAAGTGGTCAAATGTGTCCCCCCCTGTAACTTGTAAAATAAGAAAATGATAAAACTAAAAAAATATATGATGTCCATTAACCATGTAAACTTCCACCGAAAATTGGTTTGAACGAGATCTAGAAAGTATTTTTTTTTTAATACGGCTTAAATCGTAATTTTTTTTTTAATCGAAATTTTAGACGTGGTTTTTTTTGTGAATAGATTCAATCGATAGATAAGCATTCGATTTGGATCGATTTAAAAATCGATATAACTGCAAGTTAGATTACGTCATCGGGAAGTAGTAAGGATAATGTGCGTGGGTGTGCGGGGAGGATCTATGCATTGGCGCCGCTCCTAGCTATTCTAACCACCCCGCGTCACTCGGCCGCTTCAGTTACTTCTTATCTTTGGTATTGTAAGCACGTAACATTTTCTTAAAATTACAAGTCGTAAGTATTTTGGTGAGTAGTGCAAAAACTTTTGTGTTATCTACAATGAATGAAACTGCAAGACTACTTTTAGAAGATAACAGTTCAGTGGACGAATCTGTGTCTGCAGGTCAATCTACATTACCGTCGCCAAGCAATATTTCTGCCGTGAAACCCAGTATACTTGACGGTAAATTCTTTGAAATACTTCCTGATTCATCAGGAACTGATAAAATAGTCGCCATTTGCAAGAAATGTCTGCCTAATGAAGTAAAAATTAAAGGCACGAGATTGTGTACATCCAATTTCAAGACACATTTAAAACGGAAACATGGACAAGAAACTGTACAAGAATACCAAGAATATATTAAAAGTAAAAGATCGAAAAATGTTCGCACTTCCAGTTCGTCACTCGAACTATCACCACGAAGGTCGTCCAATGTACCTTCATATTCTCAAGCTGAATTCGATAGAGATATTGTTAAGTATTTCGTCAACTCAATGATTTCTCTAAAGTGCACTGAAGACCCTTACTTCCAACAAATTTTACGTCGCTTAAATACAGGTGCGTATAATCTAAGAATCATGAGCAGGCGCAAACTTGGAAGAATGATAACGGAATTCTTTAATGAAGAATCTACTTTAGTGAAACAAGAACTAAATCAAGTGAAACACGTTTGTACGACAGTTGATATTTGGTCTGGACGTCGAAGAAGCTTTCTAGGTGTAACAGCGCACTGGATTGATTCACATAGTTTAAAGCGTGTGTCAAGGGCATTAGCATGTCAACGCTTTAAAGGCACTCATAGTTTTGATAAAATATACGAATTGTTGCAAGAAATTAATTCAAGATATGGTTTATCTAGCACAAACGTTGTGGCTTGTGTTACAGACAATGGCAGCAATTTTGTGAAAGCTTTTAAAAGTTTCGGTGTACATCGCATCAATGTTTCAAACGAGCAAAACACTATTGATTCTTGTGATGAAGACTCCGATACTGATAGTACAGACGAAGAATTACCATACCATAATGACCTTTCTTCAACAATCAGCCATTTAGAGACTCGTTTGCCATTACACCTAAGATGTGCTTCACATACTTTAAGTCTTTGTGCCACCGACGCTAATAAAATTTTAGAAAACCAGGAAACAGAATTATCGAAAATGCATGACCAAACATTAAAAAAATGTAACACATTATGGAAAGCTGCAAATAGGCCAAAATCTGCGGAAATTTTACAAAATATTCTTGGCCACACTCTAAATAGGCCAGTAGAGACAAGGTGGAACAGCCTTTATGATGCCTTGAAAAAAATCGCAACAATAAAAGACAAATCTGCAGCACTTCACAGAGCCTTAAACTTAAAAAATCCACTTCGTGAATCTGAATTTACGTACATAAACGAATACCTGTCATGTACTAAACCTGTCGCCGATGCGCTTGACATTCTTCAAGGTGAAAACGCAACCTATTACGGGATATTTTTGCCAACCATACTCTCGTTGAAGAAAAAGTTAACAAACCTGACTGAAACAAGAAACTATGAATACTGCAGTACTCTGACTGAAACTTACATCAAAAGTGTGCAAACAAGATTCAAAGATTTTTTAAAAATTCTGGGACCTCAAGCTGAAAATGCTGCTTTAGCTGCCATTTCGCATCCCAAATATAAAAAGTTAAAATGGACATCATTAATTGGCCAGTCAGAATATGGTATAATGAAGAATTTATTAATAAAAGAAGTCGTAAAGATTATACCAAATCAATTATTTCAAGAAAAACCACCAACAAAGTCGAGGGAGGATGACTATTTTGAAATAGAGTCAAGTTCGGATTCAGATAACCAGAGCAGTGAGCCAAGATCCAAAGCTGAACTTATAGTCACTCATTTTTTAGCAGAAGACAGCAGAGAAATTCAAATATTAAATAGTCATAAGGAAATTAAAGAAATATTTTTAAAATTTAATACCCCTCTACCTTCTTCTGCCCCTGTGGAACGTATGTTTTCGTACGCGACAATGATCAATTGTCCGAAAGCAAACCGTCTGTCAGACGAAATGTTCGAGAAAAGAGTCATATTAAAGGTTAATTTAAATTATAAATCAAAAAACTAATATTTTTATTATGATTGGTTGATGTTAAAAATTATAACTAATATAAAAGATTATATAATGATTGACAGAAGATTACATTTTTTTTTGTATAATTATTATGTGTTTCATTTTCGTATTTGTCCAATTACGGCTACTACTACTACTAATATAAATGTGACCAATTACATTTTATCAGATTACTTTGTAATCTGTTATAGTGTAATTAGATTAACTTGCAATTGAATTACTTTGTATTTAATTACAGTAAGTACTCATTGCAATTAGTTACATAAGTAATCTGTTCCAAAGTATTTTAATTACTAATTACAATGTAACTGTAATTTGTAATTGTTAATCTAATTACTTTTTGCCCATCACTGCACAGGACACATAGTAGTCGACATCACAGACGGGGTTCACAATTAGACAGCCATTAGGCAAGTGAAGACAATCATAGACAAGACATAGATAATGATAGTGATGTGTATACTAATTACATACTAATTAGTGATGTTACAACAGTTTAATACGACTTAGAGCATCTTAACGTATATTAATTGATCTTAACTTTTAGTCGTTTAATACAGTCATACAAAAATCGTATTAACTTCTATACGACTATTTTTGTGACTATGATACAGTTTTATGTAGAAACGGCGTCATTTAGTGGTAAAACCAGTGCCGTGATCTTAGTGACGTCTATATGACTTTTATTCCACCATTAATCGTATTAGAATCGCGAGAACCACCTTTAAGTGACGACCATTTAATAGTGATAAATTTCACCCTTAAGTCAATTTTATAACTTTTATACTACCCTTAAATTTCTGAGTGTTCTATTCTCGTAATTTTGTGTTACAACGAATATTTCTAGACGTAACGACAATAATGTACAAACTGGAGTTGGTTGCGTACAAGATTTTATGAACACAGAAGAATAGATTTCGTTGCAAAGTAAATCTAATCAAAACGTCTAAAATGCTGTTTTACAAAATTGATCTATACTAGTAGTTGGAAAAGAAAACGAAGTGGAAGTAAAGAATGATAATATGGAATTAAAAAGTGGTCGTTCTGATTATGAAAGCCCAAATGAAGATATTAAAAAATATACACTTTGTGAAAATTTAAAAAAATGGGCTATCCAACACAATATTACACAAGTTGCGTTGAGAGCTAAACAAAATTTTAAACAATAGAATTTCTAATGCCTTTTCAGCAGGTTCACGAACACTTTTTAATAGTATAAAAGCAAACTTAAACATAATTCTAGTCGACTCCGGTCATTATTGGCATAATGGCCTTATTAATATGTATCCGAGGCCACCTATAAATAATTCACCATTTTAATTAGGTATGTAAAGAAACTTCAATCACTTCAACTAAAAAAAGCAGATTTTGACAGTAGTTTTTAATATGATTTAATGAATGAACGTACTTTACTGACACAAAATATAAAACCTAAACAGTCTTCAAACCAGGAAAAGTAGGTGAAATGGTTTTTTAAACACGACAAAGGAACCCTATTTCAGTTAATATGGCTGACAATATGTGCACAGGTTAGCACGTTTACTAAAAATATACTTGATTAAATCACTTAATTGAAAGAATTAGCATGGCGCGTTAATTAAATTGATATAATTAGCTCATATTACCCGATAGAACTCATTTCCTAATAGATTGAATGGGCTCAATGACTTTCAGCACATCAGATAATATATTAGACAAATTCTAGAACCTTCAAATGGATCTGACACAAATATAATATTGAAGTCATGCAGACATAATATTTATAGGATTTATCTCACCATTCTATCACAAAATCCTGTTTGAAAATAATACTACGCTACCTATTTGCAACAAAATGCCGCGAAGCAGCGGTAATAAACACCATTACTCAACGAAAACGTGGGTTTTGAGACTACTACACAACCACTATCTGACCAAAAAGTGATTTACACGACGGTTACGTTACTCTTTTAAGGCACTGTTTCGTATAAAATGGGCCTATTCTCGGTGAAGCCAACGTGATGGCGACGTATTTACGACCAGCTTATGGAACCAAATGTAGAAATCAGCACGTTGTGGCGACTTGTCAAATGTTTGTTGGGTATGCAGAACGGACATGAGGCGGACGTGGTTCTGGACACATAATCACCGACAGATAACAATGGTCCTAAAATATCTGAAACTGTCCGTACCGCTTAGGCCAGGCCTTAATTAAGTCATTTTAAGAACATACAAACATATCAATATACCTATATCTTTTGATGATGATGATGAGAATATACAGTTTTACTCGGAAATTAAAATAAAGTATGGATGCGTTTGAACATCTTGTAACAACATTTTATCCTCTTACTTTTATGTCGTTGGATTCCCCCGAATGAAAGGATTCTTCTGTGGAATGACGATAGAGGCCCAATTATGTCCGTACTGAGAGTTTCTTTTTTCCTTATTAATAATCAGAATCATACATACTTAATTATAAATTAATTGATTACGTTACGTACAAAGACATCCATGGAGTTGAAAGTCAACAAGTTACTGACTCAACTCATTCCCGTATTTTCCATTTAGGTACTACCGTACTAATCTAGTCCTTCGTCCTGAGCTGACATGTGAAAATCCAGTAATTACCAAAGCTTGTATTTTGACAACGATGTTCGATGCGTAGATTTAGTTGTTGAAAAGGCAGTTTTTACAAAATTATGGGGTACTACAGATAAATAAAAAAAACCCCTATTGAAAAGCAAAGAACAAGGAAATTTGGAAGTAGGCTAGACCCAATGGATAAAATAAAGCAATTGTCAGCTTTTCAGTTTAAAAATGTGAAAGTTTTGACAGACGACTTTTCACACGATTCGTCATTAAGTCATAAGTCATTTATTAATTTGTTCAACATAGGTACAATAATAATGGTGTTTCAAGAGAATAAAAAGTGCCAACTTAAAATCGTTATAGATACAAATAGAAAAACAAAAAAAAAAGCGTCCCCCTCGTTTAGGCTCTAGAGCGGAGCGTTACATAGGAACAAACATGCATTACATAATTATACCCTCCTTTACGTCGCGCAGTCGGGTGATTAAATGTCCGAACCAAAATAAAGTGGGCAATATCTGTATTAATCCCTCTGGCCGGGCTTAATTACTGAGTTGCGCGTATTAAATTAAACAGCGCTAACTTCTAAACGAAACATTTAATTGACATCGCAATTCGCATCGTAAAATTAAACTAGAGTAAAATACAGTGTTCTGTGGGATCATTGAGGTTCGTTTCGACCTCCTTTAAAGTTCGGAATATAATTTAATGAAGCATCTCATTTTGCGCAGTACTTCTTGCGACTAGATCGTATGGTTATCGTATGCTCTGCAGTGTTGCCAACGTATTTATACGACCTTTTTGGCTCTTGTACGATGTAAAATCGAGTAATCTAAGTCATACGCAAAATATACAATCTTTTCAAATTCTATATACCCACCATCATAACACAACATAAAAAATAGATGGCAAATTAAATTAATATTTAATATTCTAAAAAAAATGTAATAATTTTGTAACTTTGTTGCTAACAAATTTCGATTAGAATCGATTGAAATTATTACTTTTGTAAATTATTTTTAGACGATTTGACAGTTTCAATTCCTAGCAATATGTTATTGTTAGTGCTGTAAGCAACTGAAACTGTCAAATTGTACATATAGCCGAGTACAATTAGACAAAAAATACTGAAAAGGTGGAACGATTTTTTTTTAAATTACCCGGGTAAATCCGAGTAATTCATAAGGCCGTGGAACCGGTTCCGAGTGATGGAACCGGGTTGGCCCGGTTCTGGTACGATTATTATTTTTGCATTAATTGCTAATTGGATAGCACGTCACATGGAACTCGCGTGAAAGGAAATGTTGCGCGTATTATTTTTCTATTTATCACTGCTAAGGAAAGTATTAAATTATTTGTGGATAAAATAAACAAAAGTCTTTGTTTCCTGAAAACTGGCTCGAACTGGACACCTAATTAAATTACGACGATTTCCATTCTTATTAGCTTGACCGTAAACGCGCTTTTGAACTGCATCGGGTTCGAAAAAATATGCTTCAACCAATACAGCAGTCGTACAGTAAAAATACTGTACGGTCCAATGGTTAGAAACTCAAAACTAGACCGTTGAAAATCCGTTCACTATAAACATTGTCTTAATGCACTCGACTTATACATAGTTGCAAACGTTACGATTTCAATCAACTGAAATGGAGAATTGCTAGCATCAGAGCTTCATAATAAAAAAATAATGCTTTTTCTTTATAGTCAAGGTAGAGGACAACTTTTATCCGTATACAATTTTGAAGTTTTAAATCTGTTTAAAAAAAAATGACAATCATCTGAGTTTTAGGTAACTTTTCTCATATCTAGAAATAAAAAAAAAATGTTATAAATCTTAATGCAAAATATTGATTTAAGTTTATAATTATTTTATTTATTTTTTTATTTTGCCTGTACTGTCCCACTGCTGGGCAAAGGCCTCCCCCCAATCCCTTCCATGTGCTCTTTTCCTGTGCCGCCTCGGACCAACCCTCGTGATGCGCGTCCAAATCGTCTCGCCACTTTTTTCTGGGTCGCCCTCGGCGGCGCTGTCCGTCTTCCGGCAACCATCGTGTGGAGACCGTTGCCCAGCGGTCATCGTGCATGCGACTGACGTGACCCGCCCAATCCCATTTTACCCTAGCAGCCTTCATGCCAACGTCCACTATGCCCGTTTTGGAACGCAGCGTGGTGTTTCGAACCCTATCTTGTCTTTTGACACCCAAAATGCTGCGTTCCATTGCTCTTTGGCAAACTCCAAGGCGGAGCTTCTGAGACTCGGTGAGCGACCAGGTCTGAGCACCGTAGGTTAGGACGGGCAGGATGCACATGTCAATGAGTTTGCGTTTCAGGGAGATTGGCAGATCACCCTTCCAATTACATGCCATTTTAAAATTATTTATGTTGTTTTGAACCTAGATATTCTGTAACTCAGTCGAAATAAATACACACTACCACATACTCGTAAATGTTTGATTTAAAATTATATCGGTCTTACGTTTGTATGAACTACGCATGCCCCGCAGGCCTCTTAACCGTTGTTGTGTGGTTTCGTGTACCTGCAACGGTTGAAATAGTTCCCCTTAATGCTCCGTTTATCGTTTTCACTCTGTATGATACATACTTAGTCAAAATAGTCGAATAAACCTCATCTGGCGACACTCTCAACTGTGATCAAACTAACGCACACTATGTAGTGTAGTACTTACACTTACTTGTATGTAGGTAGACGATAGCGAGAGATTGCAAGTCGTTTATAGGCGTCGTCGTAAAAACCCGTCAGCATCGATATTATAACTGGCACATTATATAACTAGGGAATGTGATGTAGATGCCTAATCTGCGCGTTTTTCCTTGACTTGTATGGGAAATGCGCATGATCCGTAATTCTCTCATGACCAGGGCGTATCAATACTTTTAAAGGAAAACTTCTGAGTCACTCACTGATTGACGCATCTCGAAATCTATAAAGCTGAACTTTCGTAAATGTTTTCCACCAAATTCTCATCGATAGGTAGATATGTAGTGCAGTAGGCAGTGGTTGGTAATCTGACGACCTCGATAGACCAGCCCACGGTCAACGCATCGCCTCACAAACCAGTCTGGCATATTCTTATATTAATAACGACTAGTTATGTTGCTAGTAAGTGACTGCGAGTCCGTTCGTGATTTTTTGCAAGAATATAGTGTGGTTTCAAGTATACACCTCAGCATTTTTACATTTTTGTGATATCTTTTTAATTCCATATAATTTAAAACAAATGAAGGTAATTTTGGGGTTCATTAAAGGAAACTTCACAAGTTGTTATTGTACGAGTAATTGCCTCTCTTTATACAGCTGGGTGAAACACTGCTTCCATTACTTAAAGTGGTCTCGATTCTGTGCTACGTCTTGAAAATTCTCCGACTGTGACTGTATTTAAAATTTTAAACACAAACGCAACTGCAGTTAATGAGACTGTTTTTATATATTTTGTCCCGATACAAGAGAAGACGCAAATTTTCGAGCGTGGATTGAGGAAAATGGTCGGACTGTCTATCTACATATTATATCTAAGTCTGTTTCCATTTTAACTTCCATCAAAAAAAGGTAAAAACAAAGATTGGTGATACAGAAAGTTATTGGTGTCCTTGCTATTATGTGGACAAGTGTTTGGCGTCCGACGTTTTCAATTTCCTACAAGTAATTGTAGTAACTTTGTTTACATACCCAGCAGCTAAACTTAAACGAATCATTTGTACAACAAATAACACTGTATTTTAAATTAAATAATTTGCGTTTTAACTTCTAACTATATTATTACTTTCATCACCTTACTCGTACTTTTGTGTTCCTTTTTCAGCTGTTTGGAATTGTACATTCGACAACTGTTCTAGTACAGTTTTTCTTTCAGGAAGTACTTATCTCAAATTACTTTATGCTTTGAGAAATTTCACAATTATCTTAAATTGACCTATTTATATGAACAACGAAAGAGCCAGCGACAAATCAATCCCCATCAATGTGCTCACGATCACTATACCAACTAATAGCGTTTAATTTTCTAACATACTAACAAACTTGACCTGCGCCTACACAAGGAGCATGCTCAATTGGCAAACACACGAATATGTATATTATGTGTGCACGCATATCACGATACTGAGTCGTATGTTATTATTTGTGTGTCTCGGTGACCCTTCAAGAAACGTTCGAGACGTTTTGATTGATTTTTATCTTGTTTGTTTTGTGGCAATTATTATTTGTCAATCAAAAGTAATATGTGATGTTTGAAACTCCAATCACTACTTTAAGTAGTTAAATGCCAGTACTTGAATTTTTACGGCGGCGCGGGCGGTCCGTTCTGGACTTTCTTATCATGCCATGGACCTGGCCTTATTTTTTATCCCAGAATATTAAGATGTATGAAAAGGATATTATGTACACTTATCTATTTATGTATTTGCTCAATAGGTACTAGGCTAGGTATGGAATCAACTTGAACCTCATAATTACAAATGCTTCCTATGTTTTCTTACTTGCTTGTATTGTCCCAGTTCTGGACGGACAAAGACCTCCCTCATATCCGCCCAATCTTCTCTATGGGCGATTGTGCACTACAAGGAATTTTACTGTCCGAACATCCGACTTTTTACGGTCCGAAGTGGCATGAAAAAAACGGATGATTGGCTTGTGCACTTGTCCGTCTTTTCTCGGATGATACGCCTCAGTTTAGGGTAGCTCTGTCTTTGAAACACGCGCACCCTCCTTCCCCGCGCCCGCCCCGCCTGCTCATGAAAATGGACGTAGTACACAAGCATTTAAAACACGTTTTTCATTGCTGTCATTTCGGACCGGAAAAAACCGTTCCGGAATGGGGAAAAGTAAAATGTCGGACGGTAAAATTACGTATAGTGCACAAACTAGTATATATATTATATGGCGTGCCATATCGGACCGTAAAAAATCGGACTGCCGGACAGTAAAATTCCTTATAGTGCACAATCGCCCTCTGTGTGGTTTTTTCCGGCCAATCTGTCACAAACGCTTCAGTCGTCAAGTCAGCGTTCTAGGCTTTCCTCACTGCGTGACGAATCTGGCCCGTCGGTCCTGATGCATTCTCACTTCAACCCAGCAGTCTTATTGCCCACATAAGCGAATCCAGTTTTTGAGCGTATTGCGAATTCTGTGGCTGAGTTTTATACCCAACTAGCATTAGTATTAGTATGCACTAATACTAATTATAGGTATACTAAAACCTTTTTTGACATCCACTCTATCCATTTGTGAAAACAGCATGAAAATCGGTGCAGTAGTTTTGAGTCTATCGCGAACAGACAGACAGACGCAGCTGAGGACTTATATGTAGTGATACGTTACGTTCCATCGCCCTTTGGCAAACCCTGTGTTTGTATTTTTGCGACTCAGTCAGGGACCAAGTTTGAGCACGCTAGGTTCGGATGGGCAAAATGCACATGTCGATGAGTTTGCGCTTCAGGGATAAAGGTAGGTCACCCTTCATCATTGACTTCGCATGAACCAGCAGCTCTATCAGGCTTTCTCGACTCGGCGGTCGATTTCTCTCTCTTGCCTGTATTCGGAGATAACTAGCTGGTCCATTCAAACAAATGAATGTGTGACACTAAGCGTATTGGTTTATAATTATTGACATCCCTTTTATCCCTCTTCTTGAGAAGTAGGATGTTGTTTGTGTGGTTTTGTCTTTCTGGTTTGAAGGATGGAATTAAATATGTTGGTGATATAAGGGAGAAGTGTGGGAGAACCAAGTTTAAGGACTTCTGTCGTCACACCATCTTCACCTGGATTTTTCTTAGTGCATGCTGGTTAAAACTGCTTTTACTTCATAGCCCAAAAAAAAAATGCTATGCTTCTCGTTTGTAATATAAAAGTCCCACGTTTCGTTTATCCGACTTACTCGTATTGTAGGGATTAAACGAGGCATGTGATGGACAGACATTACGAAAAAAGTATGAACACTAAGAGCAGTGTTAATTTAAAGTGACACCACTTACTCATCTCCCTTCTACCTTTCATCTGTGATGAGAATGAAGGAGTGTCAGCTCTCAGTATTCAGATAATCTCGGGGCAGCAACACGCATTGTGACATGACACGCCAATCAAGCGTGTAAGGTTCAACACAGATTGTCGCGTCGCGATGCTGTTGCGACAATGAACATTCATTACTAGTCAACCATGTTCTAGAGACACCTCGCGTCATCGAGTATTATTGCAACGTGTCCGCCCCGCTTTAACGATGCAATGCCAATCATTATCGATTTGAACAGTCTTTCTTCTATTTTGATTGAAACGGCAATCCATTCTCGTATTAAAATAAAGTTACAAACGTATCCGTATCTATAAAAGGACATTGGCGAAATCTTAGCAGAATTTGATTTGAGCGTCTAAAAAAGCTTTTAAAGTGACTTCTATACGACGGTATTTCCATTATTTTTCTTTGTTTTTTTTTTTCAAAGAATCACATAACTACACAACTAGTAAGGCCGGATAATAAAGAGATAATCTAAAAATAATTTATTTGATTTTTTCATTGACGTTTAGTGTCGCCATTTTATATTTATTCTGCCAAGTGACAGTAAATACAGAATTATTGTATTATAATCACTTTTAGTTTGATATTGTAATTAAACGGAGTAAACGAATAAACACAACTGTTTATTTATAACAAGGAGTAAAAATATTGTAGTGTAAAAATAAATGAATTACTTTCAACTAATGACGAGCAAAAATACCGTTATCCCAAATCTTAAAAAAATATAACTTGGTTTGACAACAGTTGTCAAACAAAGTTTTTTTTTTATATTTAGGATAATACTCTTTTGCTCCTGTTGGTTGGTTCTTAGCGATAATCATGTCACAGATGCTTGCGTATTGTGCTTAAACAGTAAAACAAATTAATCCACGTACCTAGCTAAAATGCTCCGCGTGTCCGTGCACAGCATGCGCCGCGGTGTGTTTGCGCCGTGTCTTCCTCAAATTGGTATTACCATAGACATAACCTGCAAAGTTCATGACTGAATTTCTATTTATCTCGGCCTTCTCGAACAAAAATTCTTGCACAAATTAATTCAGAAGTTAACGCCGAGTTGAACAAGATATTTTTCATTTAAAGACGCGATCATTTAATATCAGCTAAATTAATGTATGGGCGGCTGCCATTGTTCTTTATATTTTAACGATTGTAACAACGACTCATATGGAAAATTACCTACTCCTACCGAAGCTCGTAGTAAACAAATTCACTGACGAGTTTATTGACATTTGGAGTGCCTAGAATGCAGACTCATGTTACGAGAATTTTCCATGTAGAGTATTGCGGTTTGAACTCGCGCGCCCATTGAATCTGTTGTGAACCTACAGGTCCCTGCTGTGCAGTTAAATCTTGCAGGTTCAACCGCCTATTAGCATCCTCCGGCCGTATTCCTCAATTGATTATTATAAGTAAGGGGATATTCAGAACGGAAACGTTTTGGGGCATTCATCGCCGGTGTCATGAGATTACTCAAAGATCAGTTCCAGCCACGGTGTAGATAATCATGTTGGGACTACGCCGATTTAAGTCGTTTCCTTCCTTGCTCATCGGCTTAAATTCAATCACTCAATTCAATCGTGACACACAATAACACAATCGATACACAGGTGTAAATAATTTTTCTTTACAGCACGGAATACACGTAGTAAAATTCAACTAATTTCAAAGCATGTTTTTCTTTTTAGTAATAAAATATGGCGTCAGAGTAAACAAACAGGTAGGCCGGTAAACAATGGATAGTCATGTAACGAATGAGATAACAGCCAGTAGTTTAGATAACTATTTGTTGTCTAATGCTGCGACAAGTAAACTAGGTCTTCCTCTCGTGTGAACTATAAAATTACTAAATAGGTTTGTGATTTTGTATGGGTGTATATTTGTTGCTCCTTCACGCTCGAACAGCTTAATAGATTCAGATGAAATTTAGTATCAAGGTAGCTTATATTCTGGATTAACACAGGTTACATTTATCCCAGAAATGCTGGTAGGTAGTAGAAAAGCTGTATTGCAACGGGTACAGCTAGTGATAGATCATTCTTGAGAATATCCGCATTAGTAATATATAAGGTATAGAGTTGTTACTGGGAATTGCTCTAACATTCGTTAATTTTATATAAGTAGGCAAACAAAGGCTGCCCTGCAAAGGATCGATTCGATATCGTTCATAATTAAATGTGTAGTACTTCTGCATTGTTCCTTTTAAAGGCGCTCAAACGGGTTCCCAATGTTCCCATGCAATGACGCACACATGAAGTAAATAATAAAAGGTCGAATCAGATGCGCTCACCAGAAATCTTGACTCCGCCATGACCGGGAATCAGACGCTTCACTTTCTGTTCATTTACTTGTCTTTTATATTTGCCTCCAAGTGTATCTGAAATTCTGAACACAAAATCAATCGCGTGAGATTCATCTGATATTAGTTGAACAGTGTTAAGGTTGATGCCAGACCGCCATACTTGCATAAGTAGTTTACACGTAAATATTATTTTTTACGACTTATCATAATATCGCGTGCAGTAGAATGAATTCAATTAATCATAATTATCGATTCCATGAAACCTTTTGTTCGAACTGCTAGTGGCCCTAATCTTGAGAACATCGTGCTAATTGATTCTCAAGGCTTTTCATGTCCGATTTGTATTGATATTGGCAGCTTATTATCCTTATCACGTACAGATATAAATAGGGTCTATTCAAGTCATGGGTTGCGCATTGTGCAGGGGCATTAGCCATTGAGTTAGGTGTCACTTAGTGGTGGTGAAAACGAGCTGACCTAACCTAACCTGCCAATCCTACACCCACCGCTGGGTTTACTTATCAGTCAATCGAGATCTATTGAACAAGATGGCAACCGATCTGCGTAAAAACACTACCTAAAATTCAACGATACCTCTCGGACTAGATGTAATTATGTAACTATTTGACGTTCGTTGAGAAGAAACGTTCCTACCCTAAGTGTCAAAAGTAGAGAAAAAATTGTCGTCATGCTTGACGTTGTAGACTTGTCGACTGTAGAATAGAATCACGCTGCGCTTGCGGCCACGCAACTGAGCTCCCTGCCTCCCTGTCGCTTATTACACTACACGATCGGCAGGGCGGTAGGGAAGCAGGGCGGTCGGGACCAACTCGACCACCCGATTTAGGGACCTTAACTCCCGATTTCTTATTACACTTCCCTTTCCCTGCAGGCAGGGCCCTGCAGATCGTGTAGTGTAATAAGCGCTTTAACCGGGCTAATCCGGTGGATGCCTTGAATTCAAGGCCTCTCGCCAGGGGCAGCGAGTAAGGTCATAACATTAATCCTGTTTAATACTTAGTACCAATCATCATTCTCTGAAAACTTTTTAATGAATACAAATACCTAATTGTCTTGATAATTTCAAACCCTGCTTTTATTGCACCCCAATCAGTTCAGTTTAACCTTGTAACCAGTATTAGCTGCTTGCGTATTTCATACTAGTTTCTCATGAACATGATAAAAACATAACTGATTTGATAACTCAAGCTCGGTTATCGCGGCGTGCCTCAACGTGGTAAGCCACAAACAAATGTTTACAGTTGGTGGTCAACATTGCCTTGAATGACGTCAAAGGAAAAAATGCTAAACAATGCGCGCAATTGATTTGTAATTGCAAATGATATCCACTATTGTGCACGTGATCGGAACTCGATAGACTCATTGGTGTAGGAACTGTCGGTCTATAAATACAGTTAAGTACTCGTATATAACGCCACGCCAGTTATCCACTTAGGGTGGCAGAACTGCAGCCATTGAGACTTGCAAGACTGCAAACATTAAGTCATTGTTAAAACCGACTTCCAAAAAGAGGAGATTTGCAATTCGTCCTAGTTTTTTTTTTGTGTGTATGCTCGGCGATATCTTCGCCAATTGTGAATCGATTTCGAATATTATTTTTATGTTCGGAAGAATTTCTTGCCATCCCTGTTTTATGTAAAAAAATCGCTTAAAGCTTCCAGTTGAAGAACATAATTATGCACAAACAATGAAACGTTAGATATAAGTTTATGTGATGCTTTGCAGGGTTTGAAATTGAACTAGTAGAACGAGGAGACAGTATTGCATGGTTTCACATTGTTTACCTTTACAATAAATATACTATGAATTTATTCGAGGACCAGCTTAGCCGCATCAGCGGCTTCGCCCGCGTTAAGTTTGATAAGTGCTCCATGGGATCTTACTACCGGGATTAAAAGTGTCCTATGTTTTAATCCAGGTTATAAACTGTCTGTGTGCAAAATTTCATCCAAATCAGAGATTTTTTGCGTGAAAGAGTAAGAAACAGCCTTGCATCCATTCCAGCCATCGATACATACTCGCAAACTTTTGCATTCATAATATTAGTAGGAGGAAGTACGTAGGATATAATGAGTTATTAGTACCGTGGGAGAAACTCATTTGTTACTGTCACGTTGTTATGAAAATATTGGGAAGGCAATTGTTGAAAACATAACACCGTTAGAACAGTAAACCATGTCCGTTGAATTTAGTATAAATAATTATGTACACCAAGAATGAACTCATTGGTATAATACATTTACAAATAACAAAAAATCTTAAATGCGTTCAAATAATTCTTTATAACAAAATAGAGCAAGACTATGAAAACTGGAAATTATAATAATAATTCTTCTGTGCTAAAACATGTTCCAGTTTTCAATATTGTAAGAGGTTACCTACACTAGTCCAGTTCCATTTAGTCATATCATATCGTTTGCAATGAAGTACAGCTTCGCCATTATAATTATGTCTAGTTAAGGAAAGGGCATGTTGCAAAGCGACCTGTAGTGAAAGCGTGGCAGGTGTAAGCACATGAATGTATAAATTATACAAACGATAATGCTGCTGGACGATTTCCCAGAGGGTTCCTATTTGCCTATATAAACTTTGCTGGGAATAGTACATAGTTCGAGGGACTAAATAAGTCTTTAACTCAAGATAAACACTGTGCTTTTCATTACGAATACAAGGAAAATAAAAATAAAAACACGAAAACACTCGAAAAAAAATGAAGATCGGATTACCGCTTTCCCGCCTATTTTGTTTTTTTTTTTACTGTGGGCGGCTATTCAGCCTTTATTTTTTACTTTCATCACTGAAAAAATAGTAATTAGTTTACCCAAACCTATATTATTTTAAAGAAATATGGTAACTAAATTATAAACAAGTTATTTACAAAAAAAAAAACGAATTTTATGTTATTTCAATTTTCCATCGCGCTGTAATTTAGAGAAGTGGGAACATGGATCAACAAAAATGTGAAAATAGAACTAGTTTTATTTTTAATAATTTGACAGCTTTCAGTTGAAAGCGATTCTCCGTAGGGCTGAAAAGTGTTACTTTCAACCCGCTCCTCAGGCAACTTCAGACCTACTTTCCGAGGAATGAAAACGCATTTTTTTTTCGGTGTTAATTCATGTTTTGTGGTAGGACTCAATGTAATGCACTCAAAACATTGTATTGACGGATGGATTGAATGGTAGGTGTACGGGGTCACGGAGGTATTTGAAGTAAAAATCTTACCATAAAAACATGTATTAAAAAAAAAAACCTAAAATGTTGGAACCCCAATATCTCCGTAATTAGAAGTTTCCCGTATGGTGTTGAGCAAAAAAATGATCGCAATGAAGGGGAGAACAAATGCCTTTCAACTTATAAGAGAAAACCTCTTATGAGCCGAAAGGCACTCTTACACGGTACACCCTTTATGTTTTAGAAGGCTTGGCATGTGTGCCTGGTCATTTGTGCTTTGTGCCCACGCTCTGCAAAAATAGACACTGCGATTTTTATTTGTATTTATTACATTAGTGCAAAGGCTATTTATTCCACGCTATATTCAGTCGTCTCTGTCGGCCGGCATGACAGTGCACTCATGCCTAGCGGCATTGTTTACAACGATGAGTTTTGGTTATGTTCTGCCAATGGAGTCACTTTCGTTTATTCACAATTATTATCATAATAACAGTATATTGTTAAATACCAAGCTGAATGACCACGTTTGTCGAGAAATGTGAGTTATAATATTAAGAGAGTATGTGGACCGTGAGTAGGGCATGCACCCGGTTCCACCCGATTCCACCCGGTTCTGCAATACCCCGGTATTTTAATAAGTCTGTCTTTTACACATAAAGATCGATAATCGCTAATAATCAAGACTTTCTTTTATTTTTGATAATTTTAACTTTAAATATACTTTGCAACTAGTTTTTTTGAATAGGCAAACATTATAAAGTATAACAACCAAACACAATGTAAACAAACTAAGCATCTAAATATTTTGCTTATACTATGTCAACATTTACATGTACCTTCTAAAAAAAAATGTTCACTATTCTGTTTGCCTACCCCTAGCTTAAGTAGTATTATATTCTGCTTTGCTTTAATTTTCTTAAGCTCTTTAGGTTATAAAAATTAAATAGTATTTTTGTCACAAGTATGCTACCATGAGTACAATCACAGAGAACAAGGAACACCTGGTCCACCGTAATACAGTCTATACTAGTACGGGGAGCAGAGTGAATCTGTTCTGTGTTAACAACATGTAATAAGTACCGACACGTAACAAACAAAACTTGTATCTACATCTACTATTATTTTGTACGCTATTGAACTGTGCAAGGTTGTTATTTTTGATTTAGCAAATAAATATTTTTTTTTTGTGGGACCGGTTCCGAGTGATGGAACCGGGTTGACCCGTTTCTGCATTTTGCATTAATTGCTAATTGAATTGCACGTCACATGGAACTGGCGTGAATGAAAGGAAATGTTTTACTTATTTTTTTTAATTTTTTTTTAATCCTGAGTAGAGCGAGAGATACAAGAACCGATATGTTTTTTTTTCTTACGAGTATGTGTACTTTTACCATTTACTGTCAGAAAATAAATAAACATGTAGTTTTAATTTTCTCGTGGGCTAATTAAAAATAACAGCCAATCGGGTTAACCGTCGAGCTTTACGCCAAAGATCAGTCTGTGGATGGGTTACCACTAATTCCTTACACACCGAGTTTCAATCTATGAAAGCGCCTTTAATAATTCAATGTTATATTTCTTCTCGGCACGTTTTATTGTTCCAAATTCAAAATGTTTTATTCACTCAGTGAGTAAAACATGGTTTTATTCACTGATACCGACAGTGAGTAAAAGAGAGTTTTACTCACTGTTATCGATCAATGTTTTTCGAGTGAGGATGGTAAAAATACAACGTGTAACAGAAAGGGTATAGTCATATGAAAGGGTGGCCATCAAACTGAACAACTTTTTCTTTGGGACCACCATCGAAATCGCGAAAAAATAATCAGCTGTCTCATACATTTGGTCGAGTAGGTATTGGAATTTAGTATGGGGCCGTTGATTTTGTATAAAAAAAATCGATTTCGTCGCTTGGAACCGGGTGACCCGGTTCCGTGTTCCTCTAGAACCGGGTATGCAAAAGTACGGTATAAAGATACACGAAGTTAGCGGCGCCGCGGCGCCGCCATCGCTGACTTTGTGTATCTTTATACCGTACGGTTAGGCATGCAAAACCTAGATAGATTTTGCATACCCGGTTCTAGGGGAACACGGAAACGCATTTCCTGTACGAAAGTGCTTAAATAAAATACTTACTAATATTACCGTAACTAAATGCAGGACAAACACACAACAAATGTAAGCTTTGATTAAATACTTTTGGTGACATCAAGGTCACTTCTTGCATCATTATGTCAGCAATTCTAAGAACTGACGCGAGACAAAAAGAAGAGTAAGTAAATGTTTGTCACACCGGCACTGTTGCGTTTGTTTGTATCGTGACAACTTATTTAAAATAATTTTACTCTGTTTTATTCCATTGGTTTCGACTTGTGTGACTACCGCTATTTTGGTGTTGGGTGGAGATGACTTTAGGTTGCACCCTAGCCTCACAGACGATAACTTCACGGTTAACATCAAAGAAGCAGCTGAATTGATGCAAACGCATTCCTTCCAAATAATGTTTACCTAGTAGGTCATGTATTGTACCTATGGACATTTCAGACTACCTGAACTTTCGAACAACCTCTCTCTGTATATATTCAAGGTATCCATATGAAAATTACTTTATTTTGTACGCCATACGATCTAAAGTTACTGTATTTTTTGTACTAGCTCTAATGTTAACATTTTATTTAATTAAAATATTTATTTAAAAGTGTAGTTTTGCCCAAAGGTACGTTACATGTTTGTACCTCTGGACCACCCTGGGTGTACCTTTGGACAAAATCAAATAAATCTTCAGCAGAAAGGTCATTATCACTGACATCTAATGTAAAACAGTCCGAACATATAAACAGTTCAGATCCTCTATATCTGGAATATGCTCTAGAAACTTTTTGGGACAACACTTTTTGTGATAGTAAAATTTTCATGAACTGCACTAAAGAATATTTTCTTTTAAATCGGTTCTATTACAAGATTGGCAAGTAACAAAAATTGTCTGACTTGAAACTAAAATCCGCTTTTCAGCAGGAACATCAATTGCCGGACCTTTAGGAGCATAAAAATTTAGCTTTGGCTTAGTCGTATTTTTTCCTTTCCCTTTCCCCTTGTTTTCCTTTTCTAACATTTGTTGCAAAAGAGCCTCCTTTTCTGGTGTATTGGTTAAAATACGGGAACTTCCTTTCTTTCTACCTCTTTTACTTTCTTTTCTTATTAATTTTGGAAATGGTCGAATCATTTCTGGAGTAATTGAGTTTTTGCATGCAATATTTTCTTCTGTTTTTAATTCAAATGCTTGAGAAGTAGATGGCTGATTTTCAGGATGAATCAAAGCTTTATGGATGAGATGAATATCAGAACTAGTTGGTTGTATTTCTAAATTATCTGTTAGTTCAAGATTTATATCATCTGTGATTATATTTGGTGGTTCTGTACGCTCGGTGACTGACGATGGTGCAAAATCATCCTCTGAAAACAGGTCGTCGTCGAATGGATAAATCCCGGTTGATACGAATCCGTTAATAATATTTTTAGGTATAAAAGATGCTGCATACGCCTTGCTGATCAATTCCGCTGAATCATAAATTGTTATTGGCACACCAGGATGGTTAACCATATGCAGATCAGCCGCTTTGTTATATGCAGTTTTAAAAGGGCCAAAAACGGTCTTATCTAGTGGCTGTAATTTATGAGACGTATGGGGAAATGTCAACATATGAATCCCGTTTTCTTTGGCCTTTGTGATAATTTCGTATGATATGTGGGTCTCGTGGTTGTCTAAAATAAGAACCACTGGTTGTTCAAGTGACGGTTTCACGCAATGGATAAAATGGTCTAAATATTTTCGAAAAATAGGCTCTGTAGACCAGCCTGAACGATTTGCTTCGCCAATAGATCCAGGAGGTGCATTTTTCATCATGTTATCCTTAAAATGAACTCTTGGGAATATAATCATTGTTGGTATAGAGTTTCCTGCGGCGTTTATACAACCAATCATAGTAACATTTTCGCCTCGTTCCCCTGATGTCATTTTACCTAGCAATTTTAAGGATTTTGGCGCTAAAACTTTCTCGGGCGTATGCACTGTGGAACATCCAGTTTCGTCCAGGTTAAAAATGTTTTGTGGAGCAAATTCGCTGCGTTGATACAGTTCTTTTAAGTTATCATAAAACTTCTGAACATGAACTTATTAAAGCATATTGCTCTCGCCAAACTAGTTGCTTCTGGTTTGCGCAATGACAGTTCCGTATATTTGCTACGATATCTGTATAACCATTGGCGACCGGCCATTCCATCTCTTACCCAGGCCTCAGGAGTGTTAGTCGGTTTTCTTCCAACGGCAAACTGATAGGCTAAGATACATGTTTGTCTTGCAGATAATCCGTAATATAAATTTTGGCCGCTTTTATTAAATATTCTAATAAAAGCTTTTCTTCCTCGTCAGAAAATACCTTTTTACTGCGTAGTTCGGTGTAAAAGAAATTAAATCTGGTGCAAAACTGCTGCGAATAGTTACATATTTATGTAATGTTGATTTTTTCAACCCAAATTCTCTCGCGGCAGTTCTTATTTTCCCTCCATTTTTTACTGAATCTATTGCCAGTTTTAACCTCTCCGGACTTACTGCAACTCTCTTCACACCAGCTTTACTCCTTGGCACTATGGACAATATAAACGAGATATATCATTAAGCAGTGTCCATAGGTAAAAACATTGTTTGTACCTTTGGACGTGTCCACAGGTACAAACAAAGACATGTCCAAAGGTACAACCAATACAACATTAAAAAAAAACGTTATTATTTTGCTTTTTAGGTTAGAAACTGTTTTCTTTCCTCTTTGATTTGTAAATAAAACTAGCTACAGATAAATGAACGATATCAAATAGTAAAATATATCCATGCATTATTTTTTAAGTAAAAAATCAGAAAGATCCTGCGAAAACTTACTTTTCAACACAAAAATCTCCAAAATGGCCTCACACTGCACACAACACCGATAGCGTCACGCTACTCACTGGTGTTGCTAGAAAATAAAAATGCCACCATAATGTTGCAATATTATATTTTTAGGACTGCCAGTTTTGTTATTATAATCAATGTCCAAAGGTAAAAGCGTCCATAGGTACAATACATGACCTACTCACTAAGTCACTAGTACTGGGAATGAAATATAAGTCCTGCGTAACTCCGTCTCTTTCCCACATTCCTATAAAATGTATGATTAAATAATATTGGTCATGTTAAATAAATCCATAACGGATACTGTTTTTTAGCAAAAATCATAATGAAACCTAATAACCTTGTATTATTTATTGCGTTATTAATTAACCTTTGCACCTGCAAGCAATTTGTTCTTAATAACAGTAAGGGACAGCGCTACATCTGTCTGTCTTGAAAGAGACGACGCGACGTATCAAGTGCCAACACATTAAAGTCGTTCTATAAATTTCAACCAACTTGTCTGTGCACCCGGAAAAACACAGAACTAAAATAAATGCACCAAGTTTGACCTATCGTTGTTAACTTTCTTGACAAGCAACGCCTTAAATCAAATACTCATTTTTATTGACAAATACACGTTTATAAATACTCCTTCTCCTAACCCCACCACAGCCACGCCACCCGCGAATAGTAGCCATTTTGTTTTTGTAATTGGCTGATCTAGGGTATGTTCAATAAAATCCTAATATCTTTGAATTTAAGAGACTTTACGGCCGAATACTAAAACGTCAGTCAAATTTTAAGTAGCACTTATATTTAACAGATACTCAAAAATGACATTCGGCCAATTTTGAGTGATGTTTCAGTATTCGGAGGCTAGAGCAAATGATCTTATTGCAATGGTATGGGCCGGGCCCGGACAGGGCCATGAAATGATTAAATATTTTTTCACGAAAAGTAAGAAAAAAGAGCCTAAAAAATACTTATTATGTTCAAGAAAGAGCCTTGCGTTTGCGCCTTGCTATTGAATCATTACTTTCAACAACAACATTCTTATTATGTTCAAGAAGGAGCCTTGCGTTTGCGCCTTGCTATTGAATTATTACTTTCAACAACGACATCCCTGCTCCTTGACGAAAATACAACAAAATAGCCTTAGGCGATGCTGACGCTAAGAAGATGAAACCCGTCAAAACGATTAGTTTCGAGTAAAAATGGTCATGTGACAATTCATGATGTTAACTGCGTCTGTAACCATTTTAAAACTTTTAAAATGCTTACATTTTAAAACTTTTAACGTGATTCATATTTTATCTTAATGTGACTCTGCCAAAGCGTCCGTATTAAGCCCTCAGGAGTCCGTTGGCCCATCGGTCCTTCGACAGACGTAGCCAGCCCACTTCCACTTAAGGTTACTTGCTTACTTGCAAGCTATTTCTGGAACTCTAAAGAGGAGACGGTATTTGTAAATATCTCTGTTTCTCCATTTTCCACAGATGCAGCACCACCGACGGCGATTTCGGTGACTCAGATTCCGCTGCTGGGCGTGAACGGTTCCGGTATCCTTCATGTGAACCTCACGGGAAAACTTCCCGTCAATCTGACGGATAACATGCCTAAAGTCAGCGACCCCATCGTACCTGATGATAGTACGTATAAACCTGTATTTATTTTGAATTAATTAAGTAGGTAAACCTTATTGCGAAGACGGCTAAGAGACGGCTTAGCTGAGAGTTAAGTGGGCGGTGGGAGACAATAAAATAAATATTTTTTGGCGGCCGGTGAAGAGCACTGTAGAGTGTAGACGTTGAAAAGAGATTGGCACAGTCAAACATCCTTAGTAAGACAGGCCCAGTTGTGGTGAAGCCCGCGAACCAGAATGTCAATTTAATAAAACCTCAATAATATTAACAGGCAATTAACGACGAAAACATTAAAATTGTAGTCTAACATGGGAATAAAAAGATAAACAAAATTTTTTGGTTAACGGATATTTTGGTAATGGATGATTTGTTTTTTTTGGGTTTTTGTTTTCCAAATAGGCGTTTTCAAATAGAGGATTTTGTTCTATAATTTGTTTGTCTTCAAATAAATTGTGTGCTCTTCAAATAAATACGATTAAGCGTAGTTGTTTAAAATATGTTAAGGAGATAGCAATAAACCACATATTTTACTATAAATAGTCAAGATTAGTAATATTTTAGAAAACAGATTCGGCAAAATTATGCATTCAGTTCTTTATTGATCGAAGATTCAGTCAGTCAGAAACAGTACTGTACATGGTAACCGTTGGTGCGTCGGTGTCCGTTGATAATTCATATCAGTCAGCTAATGGACAGATGTATTTATTTTTATTAATGGGCCGATTTTCGCCAATGTCCTTTTTGTTAAGGCGACTAGAGGAGCTAAACGCGAGTTTTATAATGCCTGAAAGTATATGATTCACTGCATTAAACAAAACCAGAAAAATCTATACTATAATATTAGACAGCAGAAGAGTTTGTTTGTTTGGTTGAACGCGCTAATCTCAAGAACTACCATACTCGAATTGAAAAAATCTTTTTTGTGTCGGATAGTCCATTTATCGAGGAAGGCTTTAGGCTATTTAACATCACGCTAAGATTATTAGGAGCGGAGCAGGAATGAAAAATGTTGCAAAAACGGGGTTTGTTTATCCTTTCGTTTTGGTGACGCAGACGAAGTTGCGTGGGTCAGCTAGTAAGTATACATATAATATTATTATGGATATATGCTAGTATGATAGCGTTTTGAAAACATAATAGAAATTATTTTACTTGATAATAAACACGAACACATCTCTAAAAAAATCTTTTAATCAGTAAAAACCATACTAAAATGCATGCGATCGTTCTAATTTTTTGGTAAATAATACTACAAGCAACATTTATTAGCAGCATAGTGTTTATTTTTTTAGTCCAACCAATAGATTTTTTGTAAATAGTTCGAAGCCACTCATTTCGCACTATTCGGTATAGTATTTTCATATTTCAGACACTTTATACTTGTGAGGAAATATAGTATTTAGACACTATAGGTACTTACACTTTATACCATCATTCATTTTCATTATCCTTGCATATTTTTATACATCTACGTCGCGCTTTGGCAGTAGTTATTTTAGCTTGCGTTAGATTCGATCTAAAACGATGTTTTAACATTGATTTCGCTGAAATAAAAATTATTTTCTCAATATTTACTTTGTTGACATTACGTCAATTGTCAAGCTGTCAGTTACTTTTCCTCTACTTATAATTTTCTTACTGGCCTAGGCCTATGAAGGTTTCTTTTGATTTATATAATTTAATTTTATTTTATTAATATATTAGCTCAAATAATGTATTTTAGAGATAATTACGATTGTTTACTAAATAACAGTATCTTATCTTACTTTTATATAATTAATTAGCACGCTCTCAGAATTCTTCGAGGAAGTTTTTACTGATTATTACTGGCTGTTTTAAATACTGGCAACTGACATTTTTGATTTTAAAGTCAAATAATTCTAGGGAGAATTATAGAATTTTATTAAAACAACTGATATGGAAAATCTCCTTTTTAGTTCTATTACAATACTTGGTAATAACTCTCACTTAGAAATTTTAAAATTAGGCTTCACGTTATCCAAGTCTTTTTCAATGACGATTACTACTGCCAGTAATCATAATAGTAGATCCCTTGGCTCAATTGACATTCCGATTAGATATAATAATCAAACTCATCTAATCCAAGCCTTCGTATTTCCGAATATATCTCCTTCAATTATCTTAGGAGTTGACTTTTGGAAAAAGTTTAACCTTGTTCCACACATACTTTCTTCGGCTTTTAAGCCAAATACTAAATGTTCAGTGGTTACTGAAACTACTAAACAAGTACTTCCTTATAATCACCTCTCTTTAGAGCAAAAAACTATCGCTGATGACATGATTAAACGATTTAAAGCTATATCCTTCGAAAGTAGAGGATTACTGGGTCGCACTCATCTTATTAGTCATCATATCGATACCGGTGATACTCCTCCAATTAAACAACGATGTTATCGCCTTTCTCCCGAAAAACAAAAAGCTCTCATTATAGAAGTCGATAAAATGTTAGAATGGGGCGTTATTGAAAAATGTGAAAGTCCTTGGCTTTCTCCGGTTATCATTACACCTAAAAAGAATGGTGAATGGAGATTTTGTGTTGATAGCCGTAAACTAAATTCAGTTACTCGTAGAGACGCGTATAGCCTTCCATTTGTTAATGAAATCTTAGATAATCTCAAAAACGCAAAATTTCTTTCAAGCATCGATATTGCTAAAGCATTTTGGGAGATTCCTTTGAAAGAAGAATCAGATAAAGATAAAACAGCTTTTTATGTCCCTGGTCGAGGCATGTATCGTTTTGTTATCATGCCCTTTGGTTTAACTAATGCTCCAGCTACTCAGCAAAGACTTATGGACATGCTTTTTACTCCAGAATTTGACAATAAGGTCTTTTGTTACCTTGATGATATAATTATCATATCTGAATCATTTGAAGAGCATATCTCTTATCTAGTTAAAGTTCTCGAGAAATTAACGTTTGCTAAATTGACTATTAACTTCGAAAAAAGTCAATTCTTTAAAAATGAACTTAAATACTTAGGATACATTGTTGATGAGTACGGTTTACGCTCAGATCCGGTTAAAATTAAAGCAATACTCGATTTCCCTACTCCTACTACTCGTAAAGAAGTGAGGAAATTTATTGGAACTTGTAGTTGGTTTCGTCGTTTTATTCCTAACTTCAGCACAATTGCAACTCCACTTAATAAATTAACTTCTTCTGGTAAAGATGCCCCTAAATTCATTTGGGATAATAATGCTACTCTGGCATTTAATAAGCTAAAAGAAGCTCTGGTAACTACTCCTATATTAGCTTGTCCTGACTACGACCTCCCTTTCTCTGTACATTGCGATGCTTCTAACTTCGGCATCGGAGGTATGTTAACACAAATAAAAGACGACAAAGAAGTAGTTATAGCTTATATGAGCAAATCTCTTAATAAAAACGAACGAAATTACTCAACTACAGAAAGAGAAACTCTTGCGGTAATTTCAGCTTTAGAACATTGGCGTTGTTATATCGATAATGGTAAACCATTCACTGTTTATACAGATCACGCAGCACTTAAATGGTTTCTAAAATTGTCCAATCCATCTGGTAGACTCGCGCGGTGGGCTCTTCGGTTGTCATCTTTTAATTTTATTCTAAAACACAAAAGAGGTAAAGACAATTTAGTCCCTGATTTACTCTCGCGTACATCATGTCCACTCGGTGTTAATCCTGTCTTACTTAATCCTCAACTCGTACCTCCAACATTGGAACGTTATAATAACCTACTTTTGGAATGTCGTAACAATCCTGATCAATACCCTAATTATACTATTCGCGAAAATAAATTATTCCGCTATACTCAATCTCCCTACGCGTTAACTGAAGATTTCGCGTGGAAAGAAGTTCCTCATCCTGATCTTCGGGAAACCCTTATCAAAAATAACCATGGCTCCCCAGACCAGCCTCATCTAGGAATCTTTAAAACTTATAAAAAACTATCACTTCTATATTACTGGCCTGCTATGTTTAAGGATATCGCTAAAGTAATTTCTATCTGTGATAATTGCTTGACTTACAAACACGCAAATCACTCTCCCTTCGGCCTTATGGGTAAACCAAAAATTTGTTCAAGGCCTTTTCAAACAATTTCTTTGGATCTAATGGGTCCTCTACCTATGACTAGACGAAGAAATCAATTTATCTTAGTGGTTAACTGTTGTTTTACTAAATATTCTCTGATCTTTCCACTAAAACGGGCTTCTAGTACTAACATCATCTCTAACTTAGAAAATTTTGTTTTTCTCGTTCATGGAGTACCTCAGACTATTATTATGGATAATGGAACTCAATTTCAATCCCATGAATTTCGCAACTTTCTGGGCAGATATAACATACCACACATATTCTTCTCTCCTCATTATTGCCCCCAAGTTAATCCCACTGAAAGATACAATCGTACTATAATCACAGCTTTGTCATCTTTGGTTGGTGATGACCATAGATCTTGGGACACCCACCTCTCTAAAGTCCAATACGCTATGAACAGCACAACTAATGTTACCACTGGTTTTTCTCCTAACTTTTTACTATTTGGACGAGAAACAGTTACTTCTGGCTCACTTTACACGCCAACTAATAATCTTGATGAAATCGTTTTTCTACCTAGGGACATCTATGCTACTAACATAGGTTTATTATCTGCAATTTTTGATAAAGTTCAGATAGCCCTTCATATGGCTCATGCTCGTAACTCTGCTCGGTATAACGAAAGTCGTTCCTTTAAAGAATATAACGTAGGAGATACCGTCTGGCGAAGAAACTATGTACAAACTGTGCCAAAATTTGTGAAGTCCACTGTGTTGCAGAAACTATCCCCGTTAGTTTATATACTTGAGGACTCAAATGGCAACCAAGCTAAATGGCATATTAAAGACTTTAAAATATAATGTATATAGTTATGTAAATACATTCCTTCTTCATACTTATGACTCATCTTTTCCTTCTTTCCTTCTTCTATAATAGAGTTCTTTGCGGCCCATTAAAAACTCTATTTATTTTATAATTCATTCATCGGTTCTTAAACCATTATTAGATTATTATTTTTATAACTTTCTTTTTATCTGTTCCGATCAGATATCCCTAAGAAGTGCTTTTAGGTACAAGTTACCTAACCTTCGTGTCAACTAACTCTACAAGTTAGTATGACTTGTTTCTTACTATCGACTCTAAAAGTTGATTGATAATTTTTTAATCTTTCTTTTTATCTGTTCCGATCAGATATCTTTAAGAAGTGCTTTTAGGTACAAGTTACCTAACCTTCGTGTCAACTAACTCTACAAGTTAGTATGACTTGTTTCTTACTATCGACTCTAAAAGTTGATTGGAGCGGCTGATAACTCCATTCAAAATAAGCCCTTATTATAAAGCTACTAAAGTCTATTTCATTTCATTATGGGTTTTAGACGAGAGCGGATTACAACTCCAAAAAGAAGCCTTAAAGTTATTGACTTATCAGGTTGAGTAGTGGTCATTGAATGTGAATCCTACCTGACTAACTACGTAAGATGTCGGTGTGATTGAATGAAGTATGTACGTTTTGTGAATGCTGTTATACTTTAACCTTACAAAATTTTTGTTCTAGACCAAAAATTTTCTCGGGGTCGATGGGGAAATATAGTATTTTCATATTTCAGACACTTTATACTTGTGAGGAAATATAGTATTTAGACACTATAGGTACTTACACTTTATACCATCATTCATTTTCATTATCCTTGCATATTTTTATACATCTACGTCGCGCTTTGGCAGTAGTTATTTTAGCTTGCGTTAGATTCGATCTAAAACGATGTTTTAACATTGATTTCGCTGAAATAAAAATTATTTTCTCAATATTTACTTTGTTGACATTACGTCAATTGTCAAGCTGTCAGTTACTTTTCCTCTACTTATAATTTTCTTACTGGCCTAGGCCTATGAAGGTTTCTTTTGATTTATATAATTTAATTTTATTTTATTAATATATTAGCTCAAATAATGTATTTTAGAGATAATTACGATTGTTTACTAAATAACAGTATCTTATCTTACTTTTATATAATTAATTAGCACGCTCTCAGAATTCTTCGAGGAAGTTTTTACTGATTATTACTGGCTGTTTTAAATACTGGCAACTGACATTTTTGATTTTAAAGTCAAATAATTCTAAGGAGAATTATAGAATTTTATTAAAACAACTGATATGGAAAAACTGCGGATTTTTGGCTATAAAAGGAGATTTTCCTGCCACATTCGGCAGTCTGGAACGGGATCTCATACGAGATATATAGTATATCGTCACTACTGACAGTCTATAAGTCAACGGTACGTGGTAGCTGAACGCCGGTCTGCAAGTCTACCTTGCCTGCTCACTGACGAGCCCCAAGCCCTAAAGCAGCTGAACGCCTGTCTCAAGAACTACCTTGCCTGTCCACTGTCGCGCCCCAAGACCTGAAGCCGACAAGGAAGCCGATCGTCGGTCTTCAGTACCCTGCAAGTCGGAAGCTGGTCATCTGTCTCCAGTGCGGGACCTCATAAGTCTACCTTGCCTGTACACCGACGCGTCCCAAGCCCAAGTCAAGTACAGTAAAACTACCTACTATAAGTCCATTCTGAGCAGCATTTATGTTTAGGTCTTTTATTAAATAAACTTATTTGTTTGTGTTACCTATTTTTATTTTCTGGGATAAGTAACACGACATCGGCCCGCAGTGACTGACGTAACAACCACTTTGTAGTGCAAGGTGATTAGAACTTTATTCTAAGAGTATTGCAAACGAAGTTTGAACCACCACAGATAGAGTTGCCAATTTAGCCCCTGTAGTCCCGTTAATTGCATCGTTTATTAGTATGTTCTCTAGGCGTACTTTTTTTTTCAAATAGTCGGGCACTTGGTCTATTGCTGTTCTTGACTCGTTTTTTAAATGCTTTTTTCTTGGTTGTCTGGTTGACGTAATACTAAGGCACCGGCCACACAGAACAGACGCAAGGCACGGACCCGTCGCAGTCGCGGCGCCCGTTTAATCTACTTGCATATAAAATGTATACAGCCGTCGCGACGTAAAACATACAGAAAAGACGGGACGCCCGTCACGACGGCGTCCTATTGGAAAACATATAGAAAGGACAGGGCGCGGTCCTGCACGGGCGCAAGCGGGGGAGCGGAAAGGGCGCGGAGGGCAGGTTTGGACATAATAATGTAAAAACATTGTGGAGTCATCTTGTATACTTCTTGAAAACGATCAGGATAATAATGTAGATCCTCCATTATTTAAAAAAATCTATTCTGTCCATTGCTTAGCCATACCGGATGTACCCAGTAACGTCTAACCCTCTGCAGATTAGCGAGATATACCAGTGCCAATACATCTTCATCTTCAGAAGAAGACATGTTGTCGTATCAAAATCGGACGGTTGAATGCCGGGTAAAGCTTCTAGTGCGCGCCATAAAAAGTCGTGACGGCGCCCTGTCTGCGACGGGTCCGTGTCTTTTCTATATGCGTTAAAAAGTCGCGACGGCGCACAGTGGGCTGGGATTACAAAGTTGGGTCTTAAGAACTAAAATGTATTTTTTTAGTATCTAGACATAAATTTAAAAAGTTTTTACTCTTTAACTTTTTTTAATTGGACTCGTACTTTCGGAGATATAGCCATATCAAATTTGTATGAAGAGTCATGAAATTTTAGCTAAGCAATTTATTCCAATTAATTTGAAATTGAAAATAATGTACACTAAACGGCCTGAAGTACTCCAATACATGATTAGTACTTTAAATTAAAAAAAATTGTTCGACATTTTCCACCACCATAGGTAATATAGGTAGGTATGACGTCATTTGTTTTGACACTTATTTCCGGGAATCAAGAGATAGGAATGCGCGACCGCAACATCAAGTTATGACACGTGTCGTTACCTGATTGGTGCAACGATAATAGGGCACAAAATGTACTATTGCATTCAAACGTACTTCAGTGTTCTATTACCCACCATAATAGACGCACTACCCTCACATATTTATTACATAAACAAATAAGAGAAGTGAGTGTGAGTTATTTTGTGTTTGTGAAAATGTTTGAAGATTTGGTGACCGAACTTGACCTTTTTATTATTTTTAAAAACAGTGGCAGTATTAAAAATAATGACAGTTTGTGTGGTGAGATAAGGTCTAAATTTTTAGTCTAATTAAGTGATCAACATGAAAAGACCTTAAAGTTATTACCCAAACGTGACTGCTGAGATAACTGGTGTTAGTGAAGACTTAATTAGGCGGTTTGCAACCATTTTAGAGGCAATTTCATCAGGTTACCACATTGACAAAGTCAAATTTCACGAATTTGCTCAAGTGACCATGCGACTGTATTTGGAATTATATGGCTGGTTTTATATGCCTTCAAGTGTTCATAAAGTTCTTATGCATGGTGCAGCTATTAATGAAAGTTTTGGTCTAATATCAATACCAATAGGACAGCTATCTGAAGAAGCTGCTGAAGCTAGAAATAAAGACTTTCGTAGGTACCGCCAACACCATTCCAGGAAATGCAGTAGAAAAACTACAAATAAAGACATTTTAAATAATTTGTTGACCAACTCTGATCCACTCATCTGAGCGAAACGCCACAAACTTCGCAGAAAACATAAAACTTTGTCAGAAGAAGCACAAAGTTTATTAATAATTGAACAAACGGAAACACTTGATGATGACGAATACGAAAATTTTGCATTCGTTAATATGGATACTCTTGATAGTGATTAAATTAAAAAAGTGCAGTGACCAGTACCTGATTGTGATTTTTACTTATTTTATTAGTCCTTAGTGGTTTAGGCCTAACGGGGAGACCACTAAATAAAAACAAAACGGGCCTGGTTCTTAATCTCTATGGTGGTGTGGAAAAGAGAACAAAATTTGAAATTGCGACCAAATCGCAGAAAATCGCAACTCGAGAATAGGTGCTAAAATAGGACAAAAATGCGTACTATACATACGTAAAGTCAATTCTTTGAGAAAATTTGAGAATTTCTAGATTTTCAAGGTTTTTTGTTTTGCTTCATACAAAAATTACTTTGGTTATTAATAACTCCGAAAATACTCAAGTTATCTAAACGACCTTCATATAAATAATTACTTATAATCAATAGATAAATCCAACGCACTATTTAAAGTTTCAGAAAAAGAAACTTTTTTTTTTTAAACGCTAAGTCCTCTACCGGCCCGTTTCAGCCCACTGTGCGGCGCCCTGTTCGCGACGGGTCCGCGCCCCGCCCTGGTCTCACGTCTTTTCTGTGTGGCCGTTGGCTAATACAGACACATACACTACGTGCGTTGCAAAATAATAAAATAATCGGAATTGATAGTAAAACATCTTTAAGTCATATGTCATTGTATAGTCATTTTTAATCTTTGCTACTAACTAAACCTTTTTAAGTAGGATAGGTATCCCATGTTCGAGGAAGTTGCAATTTACTTTACTTTTTTAATGACAGTTACTCCGTTTTCCGCAAATGATTCATAATCAGTGCGGGAAATTAATAGAAGGCTCTGAGGGGTGGGACTCGGTACCCACACTAATTTTTACGTAATGGTAAGTAGGTACCTCAGACTCGCATGCTTGGTAAAGAACATTCTTATTAAACTGAATTGTGTTAATGGCAATTATAATTTTCATGTCAGAATATCTCCGGTCATCAAGCCGATGTGGTCTTACACTAACAGGTAGTACCTAAGTAGCAGTAATGCTTATAAATTGTTAAAATAAAGTTATAAAGAATCATTGTGTGAGCAACACACAGAGTCACAGTAACCAAGTAACGATGCGCGATGCTATGATCTTATCTTTTATCCTAAGATGATGTCAGACTCATCTTAACCTCTGATTTTAAAACTTTATTATAATATTGTTGGGACTGGTTCTATGACCAACCGTGTTAATTGGATGATTAGTTCCATTCCACCACTAGAGGAAACAATTTTGGTAAATTAATTTTGGTTTTTCCAGCTAAAAGCTGGTCATGTGATAAATTCAGATATACCCGTGGATTTAAGGGACAAACCAGATAAAGAATAGCAGACACTCAACTATGTAACTGGCTTTTCTCGTTCAAACAGTAATTTCTTCATTTCAAGGTGAATCAGAGATGCTATAAAAAGTGAAATCCGCTCGTCTTTCGCGACGCGATGTGTAAAATTTACCAATTTGTGACGGTAGCTGAAACCTGTATTGGATAGATTAGAATACAATTATCGTCTCGACGGACTTGTTGTTTATTTAGCTTCACGTGATTTGCCTCATAACATAACGTTAAATTAAGTTTGTTCCTCAAAGTACGTTAGACCTTTGACGTTATATGAAAGCCCATTTACGCCCAAGACTAAAGTGGGTACTTTAGTCTTGGGCAGCAAACTGAAATAACTTAAATTAATATTTTATTTTATTAAAGTAATATTTCTCGGAGAATAGGGTATGATACACATAAATTGTGTAGATGTTAAAAGCTATGATTGATACATCTAATCAGTTGTTTAGCATAATAATGAGCAGTAAAGAGCGTACAAAATGAATTATATACGGGATACGACACGCGTAACTAGCCAACAAGAAGCAGAAAACATAGTCGATTTTAAATGAGAAATGCGTAATCAGTTTCTTAGTATCTATCTTCTTCGGCAAACACGGCAATCACTGTACGTACAATTCCCAAATTCTCAATTAGAATTTCTTTTATGATTGTGTATAAAGACGTAGTGTTAAACAAATTTTATAGCCCTAGTGTTCATACAATTTTTCTAGGCGTGTTTACGAGTATGAAAATCGAGTAGAAATCGCTTATCATGTAGTGCGGTAGTGTATTGTTAATACAACAAAAATAATAAAAAAAAGGATAATAAAAAATAATCAAAATAAAAAATATACAAAGTACAGGTCGCATCGAGACCTAACATTATGTCCAAATTGGATTTCCAGGGTTCATTGATCTCGGAGGTACTACACCGGGGGGAAACTCCGCTGACGCGGCATGTTGCCGCTCAGCGGACTGACCTCCGGCGCGATCTCATGGCGACATGGAGAGAGCGACTGTCGCAACCCCGTGCAGGGCACGCCACGATAGTGGCGGTAAGTCCCCTCTTTGAGGAGTGGCTTGAGAGGCGCCACGGCGTCCTCACCTTCCGCCTGATGCAGGTCCTCACCGGACACGGATGTTTCGGGTGCTGCAGGTACCTGCACCGAATCGGGCGGGATGATACGCCCGGGTGTCTCCACTGCGAGGATCGACCGGAGAACACGGTGGAGCACACGGTGGAAGTCTGCCCTGCGTGGGCGGAGCGGCGGCGGCGACCTCTCGCGCCCGGCCCTGGTTCAATCCATGGTCCGGAGCGAGACGGAATGGGAAGCCGTCACCTCCTTCTGCGAAGCAGTCATACTAGCGAAGGAGGTGGCGGAACGAGAGAGGGACAGAGCCTCTCTTCCCGGCCGCCGCGGGAGACGCACCGGGCGTCGGGGGCCACGTAATTGCTACCGGCCACCGTAGATGCGGGACTGTGGACGGTTGGCTTTGGGCTAGCTAGCCGGCGTCCATCCGTCTAACGACGACGACAGGCCGTGTCGACGGCGCGTTCGTGTTCCTCGCGCGCCTCAAAGAGATGTCATCATAAGGGGAGGGACCCGCAAGGGCCGAAGCCTGCCGGGGTGGCGGGCCTGTTCGAAGATACCGCGGCCCCGGAACATAAAGGGCGAGGAAGGAACATGGATGGGTTTTAGTCAGTAAGAGTCTGACACTCCCTCCCGCTCCGCCCAGAGTGGGAGAAGTCATTTGATGATTTCCCATACCAAAAAAAAAAAAAGAGTTCATTGATCTCGAGAACACCCTCTGTCACAGACGGACTAGAAAGTCATCTTCTAAAGGTTCCGTTCAAGTTATTTTTCGGTCACGCTAATATCCAAAATCATTTTCAATGAAATTGTGAATGTGTATAGCTTAGGGCGCTTTCCGTAGAAAATTTGTAGTATTAAAACAGTTCGATGTCGATATGCGCTGCAGTACCGGCGCCACACGTCGAAACGTCTAAATTGAAAGCGCCCTTAGTTTTAGGTTTATACTTATACACAAGGTAGTTTTGTATGTACTTGTTTCGCCTCGCCGCCGCGAATAGCCCTCGAAGCGCAGGCCACACCGTCAGCTAGCCAACGAGCCGGGCGAACCTCTTTTTATACTGCGTTTCGGCTCTTTCCATAGCTCGGCTCGCGGTGTGATCCATAATAGCTCGCTCGCTTGCTATACCTACCTGGTCGAGCGGCTTGCGCTTGATGCAGGGGCTAGTATAATAATAATTATTATTTGCTCAAATCACTCGGAGATCCGCTAATCCCGAATTATCTAAGAGATAGGAACTCATATTGAGATTTGTAAACAAAACTGCCCCTGGCAACTAGCCAAACGTGCAGAAATGAACAAATGAAAAGTAGTATTAAACAGTGCAGCGTCGATATCGCTTCGGTACCGACGGCGAACGTTTGCCGCACCGCGCGCTTTGTATGAAAACAAACGAAAGTCCGTACACAAGACGACAAACGCACCGGTTTGGCAACGCGACGCCACGGTGCGACACGAAACGTCTAAATTGAAAGTGCCCTTAAAAAGTGCAAAATCGGCGTTGGTGATGGTAGAATGCGTATTTGCAATAAATAGACTGGATAGGATAACCATGTCTGGTTGTAAAAAAAAAACAGATATTTCTCATATTTATAAAATGTTTACCTCAAAAATCCGTTTTTAATGTTGAAACTCGTGTAAAACGGTTATCAAGATGTCTCACGCGCGCCGCCGCCGACGATTACCGAGGAGCGACTAGCGGTCTCAACTAAAACCGAGTTGAACTTATATTGTCACTTACGGGATATCTTCCGTGATTATTTGTTATTTTGAGAATCACGGAAGATATCCCGTAAGTGACAATATAAGTTTAGTTTTAAACCGTGAAAGCCTAAAACAGTGTTTAAAACCGAGTTGGTTTGAAAGCCTTATTTAATAAAATAAATACATGCCTGATATCATATTCAAACAGAAAGGGCACAACATTATCAGTCATAAAGTCAATTTTATGGAAATTTAAATGCCTAAAGTTCTCCACCTCCAAAAATAATAACCTTGTCATTGCTCCATCAGACATATAAGTACACAAAACAATTATTTGTCTTTCTTTCTTCCAGATCTTACTGATGTATTCAAGGAAACGCCTGAAAGGATTTTGTCGGAGCAGAACCTGGCTAATTTGACATACGTAAGTCGGAGCTTTCAAAATAACACTAATCAGCTAAGTTATTGTCACACGGATTAAGCTTGATCACGGATGTAGCGTCATCCACTTGACTACTTACCTTACAAAATACAAATTGTTTTGCTTCTACCACTCACTTCTTTGTTATGACAGCCACTTCTTTTTTGTGCGGGTTAGTCCAGGTTTACTTTAAAATAGTAGTAAATTGTGAGTTTAGCAAACTTGTAGTAGCATATTTCTACACGCAGAAGAAGTGTTTTAGTCAACCTTACAGTTTTTGCTATGCATGCGATGAACTAATTTTCAAAAGTCAGCAACGCTGTTTTACTTATTTGGTAATTTGGCTCTTGTGTGACGAGGATAATGCGCCTCATACGACATTTCCAAAAATTAAATTTCTTTTAGGGCAAAAAGAACACGATAATATATGGATTATTTGGGTGGAGCTTAAAGAATAACTTTTCTTTCAGAAACCGGAAGCAAAATAGCCAATGAAAGATGCACAATCACGTTATAAAGCCGTCAAAACCAAAATATATTGTAAAACATACTAGCCTATGTGTTGTTCCAGTCTATATTCTATCTTTGTGCCAAATCTTATACAGATCCTGTCAGCCGTTCTGGCGTGATTGAGTAACAAACATTCGTACATCTTTCCAAAGTTTCGAATTTATAATAGCAGTTATATTATTAGATAACCTTCTTTCAAACCGTTATCAGCCACCTTTCGGTGTCGTCTACTTTTGTAGCCACTTACTCAGAAGCATGCCAACATTAACATAACGTATATCAACATTTCAGGACCACCACAATTTCTACAACAGCACGTTTATCGGCAACCAAGACTTCTTCAAGGACTACTGGAGTAACATCACCATCAACAAGGCGGAGGTCCACCAAGTGCTGAGCAACTCGCACCGGAGAGCGACTGTGAGTATAAACACATAGTCTCTTCTATGAGGAGTGGGATGGAGCCACCACGCGGGCCCAGTGCGGGTTGGCAATTGTCTTCCTTCGAATATTTTAGTTCTAGGACATGCACTTTCCTCCACCGATTAGAGAGCATAGCTAGAAGTTTAATAGTATGATTAGGATAGGCTTTATGTTTGCATCCTTAGATTGTATTAAACGTGCAACATGTCTCATTAAGTTGAACAATTGATTTATTAACCACAGTTGAATACTAGTGTCGAGCATTTTGCTGAACTGCGCTTTTAACTCACACACAATATTATTATCTTTCTTATTTTGAATTGTTTTACAGTTGCATGTGCAAATAAAGGGATATTATTATTTACGGGACTAAATAGGCTTCTCACAATTATTTCGGACGTAGACTCTCACTGTCATTACGCGCCTGGGTCAGAGTTTGACACAGAAATCAGTTTTGGACAACGAAGAGGACCTTTATCACCGGGCGCCTCGACCTTGTGCCTGATGCCGATGAAATAAAATGTTTTTTTTTTTTTTATGTATTTAAATGTATAATACGTATGAGAGCAGCGGTGGCTCAGTGGTGACTACTGCTCTCAAAACAGTGAAGGAAAACATCGTGAGGAAACCGGCTTGTCCTACAACCATAAAATTCGAAGACATGTGACATCTACCAATCCGCACTGGGGCTTGCGTGATGGATTATAGCCCATTCAATCTCATAGAGAAGAGGCCTGTGTCCCAGCTGTGGGAACATAAATAGGCTGAAGATGATGAAATAACATGTGAAAAAAGGGGAAATAACAAGGATGTATGATGAACTTCCAGTCAATCCAGCTGAGCTTCGAGTTCCCGTTCTACGGGCACAACATCCGCAACGTGACGGTGGCCACCGGCGGGTTCATCTACACGGGCGAGCACGTGCACAACTGGCTGGCGGCCACGCAGTACATCGCGCCGCTCATGGGCAACTTCGACACCACGCTCACCAACGATAGCAAGATCAAGCTCTATGATGACGGTCAGTTAGCTCACGTTACATCACGCCTGTTATCACCAAACTGTCAACCTTATACTTTGTCCACATTTACTTAGTTCAGTTTAAACGACCTCGCGCACAAAGTGGCCAACTCCACTACTTTTGGCCGCAAAAGCTTTGACGAAGGTTTGATTGTAAAAGTGGCCATTCGAACAGGGGCCCAAGGTTGCTATTAAACACTGTTTTAGGCTTTCACGGTTTAAACCTAAACTTATATTGTCACTTACGGGATATCTTCCGTGATTATTTTTTATGTTGAGCTCCCGATATTTCGACGCTGTTGCAAGCGCCATGATCGCGGGTTGAAGGTTGCTATTTTTATAAATTCGTCGAGGTCGATTATTGGTCGGTCAATGGTATCGTAATAGAATTGTGTTATAATGACATTGTCGCATTGTCGTTATTATAAAACCCGCCAGATTTCATTTATATGTCACCGTAATATTGTCAAACACGTTACATTGTAAAATAACTAGAGAGATTGTAAACTCTCGAAATATTGTCAAACGTACATACTGCTTACAAGAAAACGCATTATTTTTCGTGAAATGCATGGGATGGTAGTCAACTCACGCGGTGTGGAGGGAAGGAGGGTCCCCCTTGCCCAATGGTACCACTCTCATGAAAATATAATGTACGGTCGAACAAGCTATGTATTTGGTTTACACTTTACAATATAATTTGTGGGTTAACCCTTTACCGCATGGATTTTTTGATTGAGCTCATATTAATTTACATGGGTAAATATATTTTTTAGATCATAGGAAAAATAAGTAAAAAAATTAAAACTCTGGGAAAACCGAGAAAAGTCCCAATAATATCAATGTACCATATTTGGTACAACATGCAGTAACGTAGCCCTAGGCTGACTGGTCGAAAATGGTACAATATGCATTAGGGGTTATACAGGAGTGTATATTTATGTATATATTTCGAATAAAAATGTATGTATGTCTTTTGCATTAACTTTCACTGTTATAACAAAGTATTTGTTAGAAATAATAGAAAGATAATATTTTTACAAAAATCAACTTTAATAAAAGATCTTTAAATATAAACTTCTAAAGTATTAAAAAATGCCGTATTTCACGTATTATTGAGGTTAATATGAGCAAACTAAATAAAAAAATTGCCTAAAAATTTGTGCGTCATTCTGTATGAAAACTTTGAGAACAGTTTCTATCTTTATTGAAACATAAGTGTAGTCGGCATTTGCTACACTTCACGTGTGACTTATGTTAATTTTTCGCCCACGAGTCTTCATGTTGTCTAGCTACCACTACATGTGGTGATTACGACTTCAAAACTTAACAACTTTTGAAATAGGATCGGCTAAAGTTGTAACAGATTTTTTTGAACACCGAAAACGTGTAGTCTACCTTACTGCACATTGTTCCAAATTTGACCAAACACAAAAAACTACCATACTGCATACTGTACCAAATATGCCAAAGAAAAATTACCATAAGTGCATGGTGTCCCATATTTGGAACAATGTTTGGATGGATAAAAAACTGTGTTTTAGTTGAGTATATTTACATTTTTTGTTGGTTATATGTAAAAAGAACGTTCTTCTTCAAAATTTACAAAAAATTTGATTTTTTACTCCATTAATTTCACTGAAATGATTTTTCTTCCGATCCGAAATCTCAAAAACGCACTTTATCCTGCATTTTCAACTTAGGACTGAATAATAAGCAATGTGAGGGTAAGATTGGAAAAACTTTTGTGATCATGACTTCGGATACACTATATTCTATACAAATAATTAATATCTGGCATGAAAGGTGGAGTGGATATGAATATTTCAATCAGTAAGTGAGTTGTACCAAATATGGGTCTGTATGCGGTAAAGGGTTAAACTGTAAACCAATTAGCTTGTTCGACCGTACCATACCTGAGAAATACCGATTAATATAACCTAACCTTAAAACACATATATTCCTTTCCTTTTTCCTTTATATTCCCCTAGAAAGCGTAGCGCAGGCTTCAAAGGAACCTTACTGGTTAGTAAGGTTCCTTTGAAGCCTGCTCTTCGCTTTTTAGGACTTGGGGCACTCCCCCGTTAGGTTTAACGGGGGAGTGCCCCAAGTCCCGATTATGGGGGCAGAGATACTTCCGTATGTTCAGTTGACAATATTGCGAGAGTTTACAATATCGCTAGAGAAATTACAATCTATCGTGTTTGTCAATTTTACGGTGACATATTTAAATGTTAATTATTAGTATTATAAGTAATCTGAAGTAGTAAAAAGTTCGCAAATAACACCAGTCATTCACTTGTCATCATGTACGAGATTACCATTCTATGCCATTTCTTTCCATGGAGTGTCAGTGATCGACCATTGGATAGTCATAACGACGCTATTATATTAGTGGACTAGCCTACTCGACAGACGTTGTCCTGTCCTACTTACTTCCTACCTACTACTACCAAAAAAAAAAAAATGTAATCAATTCTTGCTAGGTGGATGTCGATAGTTTCACCATTTTGTATACATAACCCCGAGGCGAAAGAAGCCTGCCGTCAGATTTCAGCATGCATGTAATCCTCCATTGACATCGCCTTGAACAGTAGGCCTTTCTAGAAAGTCCTGCCTCGTACAAGTTGCTCTTCCCGCCATACTGTTACCAAATCAGATTCTAACTGTCACTTACTAAATATTTCAGGGGAGAAGTTCACTGCATTTTGGGAGAACGTGACTCTGCAAGAGGATACGACGAAGAAGTTTACGTTTGCAGTCACCCTGTATAAGAACGGAGACATCATATTCGCGTACAAAGACATTCCTATCGACGTGCAGGAGATCAACGACACGGACCATCCTGTGAAAGTCGGCATCAGTGACGCGTACCTTACCGACAAGATCGTCTTCTGTAAGTAAACATTTAGGCTACGGACGCACTGACAGTTGCCTCAGCGCCTACAGCTAAGCGTCAGTTCACACAAGAGTGTACCAAGTGATTTCACGCTGCGCAGTGCTTCGTGTTGCAGCCTCGCGCGGCGTCTCGAGGCGTAGCGCTGCATGGTGCAACGTATTCTTATTTCCCATAATGAAACGTGAATCTTTTCGTGTCGAAAGTAAACTTATATTTTGAGTGGCTCGCAGTGCCGCGTCGCGACGGTACTTCCTGGAACAAACCAATGATTTCGCTCTGCGAACTCTGCATGGTGCAACGTATTCTGAATTCTCACAATGAAACGTAAATAAAGCTATATTTAGAGACGTGCTATTAAAATGTTCGCGTAGCGTCTCGTCTCGGTGTGAACTGACCCTTACTGACATATCCTCTGGTTCCTTGCCAGCGGAGGCGCCAAGCGCACAGTGCGGCCGGAAGCGGAAATACTAGAACGTGGTTTTAGTTCGTTACTCGCTGGGTTCTAGGCGCTAAGCGAGCCTTCAGCCAGTGCTTACGTTATCTTACGCTTTGAAAGGGAAGCATGAGTTATAATCAAAAAATCATCAATACAACCCTTTAAGTTCATTTAATCTCCTTTAGCCTGCCTAACTTTGTTTCCGAAATATAAGCGATAATTTCGAAGATTGTAACTTCGAAAGCTTGATCACAGGAACGTGTCGCTTTATATTCATGAAAAATAGGCTTCCTAGTTTAATAAATAAATGAATAGTTAATTAATATTATACCGTGCCAAGGGTTTGCAGACTTGATTATTTATAAGGAAGATAACTTCACGCGTTCCTGAAAATAAGGGTATTATTGACACACATTATCAGAACGGTAGACTTAGTCTGATAGACGAATGACAAAGTGATCTTATAAAGTATTTGTTGAACTTTGGTGCTTTCATGTTTATTTAGAATATGTTTATTTATCACTATTGGAAGTGATGGCTTACTACGTAATTAATAATAACATGCGGATTTTACACTTTTATTAATAGTTCATTGTTTTTAGGCGTTTTTTAAAAGTTAGTGGAAACGGGCATTAATGAAGTATAAATTTCATCGTATGCAAGTTGATAAATATCAATTTTCAGCCAGTTAAAATGTACTTGTACCTACAAGTAGGAATTGTGAAAATTGGTATTATTTATGTAATTAAACGTATATTGTATAATTATATTCTTTCTTAACAGAATATTTCTTGAGATATTGCGTATGGGTGCGAAGGATGTTGCGTCCTGTATCCAAGGATGTATGGTTTCTTATTGTTTATACTATGGTTAATATCAAGTCCCTGTAGAATATAATTATTTTAGTCATGTTTAATGTAAGGTTAGGTCGGGGGGCGAGGGGCGAGCAGGCCTGTCGCTGGTTATCACCCGCTGGGTCTCCTCCGTGTAACCGGAGGTCTCACCTGGCGGTGACAGACCGCCGAGGTTGCGTGAAGAAAATAGCGTTGTACATTGTCTACGGAAAACTTAACTATTAACAAAACTGAGATTTTTTATGGATTGGTTGAAAAGTGTTATTAGAGAAATGAAAGAATGAAGACGTATTTAGTACGATGTAAATAGGACGAGTGTGTTGTCATATTGAGAATAGGAAATCTGTGGAGTATGCTAATTTCATACAAACGTAATATTAAAATAATTAGTAAATCAAACAAATAGGTAGTGTGTATTTATTTTGATTAGATTACAGAATATATAGGTTTTCAAACACATATTTTGAATGGACATTGATAAAGAAGAGTTTAAATAAATAAATATTTTTTTATATCTTGTCTTTATATTATTGTTCTTTCAAAATATTTTTGGGTACATAGATATTCTATAATACAATCGAAATATAACCTTTAGAATATGTTTGATTTTCGTATTATTCTGTTATTTCGTTTGTATGGCTTCATAAGGGGGATGTTCCAAGGTAGCTTGCGAAATTAAATTTTTCTTACGTTTTATGTAAGTTGCAGTGTTAAGATGTATGTTGATAAACATATCAGTTGCGGTTGTAAGATGTATTAAGTTACAGAATTATAATCATCAAAATTATTAATGCAATCCTTCTAGTTCGTAAGAGTCGATGAACGAATTTTTTACGGTCAGAGTCCTTCTTCGAGTCTTTTGAACTTGGAGGGTTGTATTGATGGTTTTGATGATTATATTTCTGTAGCTTAATACGTCGATAGGACTCGATAAGATAAATTTGACAGTTATTCTCGATAAAATGAGTTTTTGACAGTCGCGACCGGTATGTTTATCAACATAAAATTTAGCACTGCCATGAAAATTGCAAAAAAGCTAAGAAAAGTACTATTATTGATCGAAGACGCTTTCAACTTAAGGCAACAAAGTGTCGTGCGACACTGAGAGTGAATGCTGTTAAGTTTTATCTAGGGCGTTGTTTGTTCAGCGCTGTTATCTTCACGCCACCTCGGCGGTCCGACTCCGCCAGGTGAGACCTCCGGTTACCCGGAGGAGGCCCGGCGGGGGTCAACCAGCGACAGAGGTGGCGACTCCGACGCACCTACGGCGGGTGCATGGCTCCCGCCCGCCCCGCGCACCGGAGCTAGCCGGCTGCGTTACGGACGGGGGGCCGTTGTGTGTGTACACTCTTGTCTAATAATATCTATACACTTTCCTTCATATTATACCTATTTTCGCGAAAAATTACGATTGTAACTAAGAGATTGGATCTTATTCATAAAAATATGAGTTCCAGAATACTATATACGTAATAACATTAAATTTTAATCAGTACTTTAGAAGAAAAACAATTTAAAAAATTCTTAAGTGTTTACATATTATTAGACGTGACTATACAGACGGTAATGTACTATGTTCCCAAATTAATGCACATGGAGATCTTGGCTAATTGTCGTATTCCCGGAAACACCCGAATCATTAAATCATAAGAAACTAAATTATGAATGAAGAAAATGCACTGTCGTCTTCCGACGCTCGGGAAATACGACCGCTGCCGAACAATAACGAAGATTTGATTAGATTTTTTGTATATATTAGTTTAGTGTGTAAGTTAATTTAAATTTTTAACTCTATTGTTTGTACACAAAAGTGATCCTCTCCTAGAAATCTCTCAACACAAGTATGATTTGCTGTAAGAAAACTCAATTCTAGATTAAACTCGCCGTTGTACATAAGCTATATATACTAATTTTGTATATATTTTCTTTATAACTTTTGTGTGCAATAAAGAATAAGAATAAAATTTTCATGCCCATTATCACTTTGGGAGACCAGTACTGTGTAAACACCGCCCGTGATTGCATAGTCCGTGAACCCGCGCCGCGTTCTTACACGTGTGTCTACATAAATGTGGACAAATGCGTGTGTAGTTTTAATTACGCACCCTGCCATATTAACTTCAAACAAATCCCGTAGCTGGCTATGCGTGAAGTCATGTTATATCAATAAACTGTGTATACCCTGAAAACAACTTACCCAAACGTCAATCCGGTGGGGGTTGAAATATGTGTCAAAATTACTTAAACCTCTCAAATTAATCAAACGATAGCTTGAATTTAGATCAATCAACACCATCTCTCGAGGCAAGAAAACTGAAACCTTTTACACAAAACCGGTTTTTCAACTTATTCACAGGTATCAAATAGAATAATATCTCTATCTATTTAACATTAAATTACGGACCGACTAAAACAAAACGTCACAGAAATAACTTCTTTAATTTACATAACATGGATAGGATATTATAAACTAACTTTATTAATTACTGTTACTGTTAGCCTGTGTCATCCCACTGCTGGGCAACTTTATTCATAGAAAAACAATTTAATTTCTAAACGAAAAGTCAAGTACGAAACATCAACCGCAGCTCCATCTAGTTTTAAATCGTAACCATGTTCACAGTTTCAATTCACAGAAACAAATATGATGATTACTTTTGACTTATATTACCGTAAAATATTCCCAGATGTGCGTCGCAAGACAATCTACGAGTACCACCGCGTCTCATTCAAGGACCATTTGATCAGCAACAACACCGTGCTGAAGATGACCGCCTTGCCCACCTGTCTGCAGTACGACACGTGCGACGCGTGCCTCAACCACGACACCGGCTTCAACGTGAGTACTACACCCGCAGGCCCCGCTACCGCCAAGTCGTGACGATTCATTTATCGTTGCTTTCTACTTGACAAACGTTATATACGACTACAATAATCGCGTCGTCCTATAAAAATTGTAAAAAATCTCGAAAGGCACTTGTTCTCCCCGTCATTGTTATATTTTTTTTGTTCCACACTATACCTGGGAACCTTCTAGTTACGGAGATATTGGGGGTCAAAGTTACAACTTTTTTTTAAATACAAGTTTTTATTGTAAGATATTATATCCTTTAAACGCCCCCGTACTATTCAATCCATCCATAAGTTCATTGCATTCTACCACAAAACATTAATTACCCCAAAATAGTAGTTTCTCGGCAATAATTTTTGTATAAAGTTACTAGTTTGAAAAAGAAAGCTTGGTTGACGGCTTCGTGATGAGGTTGTTTACACCTTGTAGGTGACACCTCCATTTAAGAGCCCTCTTACAGTCCACTAGCGCTGCCAATCGAAAAAATGTCATAACTCGTAAATAGAATAAAAAATACAAAATATGTTCTATTATTACTGTGGAAAAGGCAATAACGTAATTGTATAACACCTTATCAACACTTGAAATATAGCTGTTTAGCTAAATCGTGCATTCAAAACATAAACGGCCGTTTTTGTTACAAATGCACGATTTAGCTAAACAGCTATATTTCAAGTGGTGACAATGAGTTATAAAATTACGTTATTGCCTTTTCTACAGTAATAATAGACCACATTTTGTATTTTTGATTCTATTTACGAGTTATGACATTTTTTCGATTGGCGGCGCTAGTGGACTGTAAGAGGGCTCTTAAATACACAAGCTACGACACTTAAAACTACACGATTATCTGTCGTCACGATATAGTGCGAACGCGGCCGAACTGCAGCCCAATCACGACATCACCGCCTCACTCATCTATCTGCAATACGACAACTTCACTAACTCTGTTACACTCTACTATAAACCCTCCAGCTAAGTAATGAAACCAAGCTATGCTATTGGATTACCAAGGGCAGCTCTGTGAGGTTTGGAGTACGAACCTCGACGGAAGGTTTATGATTCGGTCTGGGTTTACGACTTGTTTACGGTTTTGCCTAGCCCTACTACTCTCCTGGAGGAGGGTTTGAGCGTCGCCGGGAGTGGAGAATCTCCCTGATGAGGGACGGCACTACGGATACTGACAATCAGCTGTTTACAGTCATTAGCACGATAAACAGACTCCTGCAACTTCCCAATGTTTTAGCTGGGAAGAAGTAAAGCAAAACTTTAGTTTTTTATAGATAATTGGGTTATAGATAATAACGTTCATTCCCCAGATTATGTTGAATACCCCGGTTATGTTCTGAAGGTCATCACACACTAATTACAGGCCCAACAACCAACTTTGACAGCCCTTCGAAATTCGTGCACTTTTATAATCTTTGCATGACTAAAAGTAAAGTTCTAATGAATTTCATATTTTTGTTTCATGTGACCTTTTTTCTATTATTCGGTGACAACGAAGTCTCAAATATAACCAAAGTTTTGAGAAATTATTCAATCCTGCTGGTTTAAAGCCCATATTTTATAATAAATTGTCCATGGTCCTTTATAATTGATATAAATTGTAATGTATGTTTTTGTTTCTATTTCCAGTGCACATGGTGTCCGCAGATCCAGAAATGTTCAAGTGGTACCGATAGGAACAAGCAGGATTGGTTGCTAAGAAGTAAGTGGTTATCACGATTTTCACAAAACGAGATTAAGGCACACACTTCGTTTATTGGGTCTATTTTTATAACTTTATTGTGTAGTTTTAACTTTTTTATTTTGTTTTATTGGGGGTCTGTATTTTTGTTTTGTTGTGCGCTATGCTGCATGTGTGCCAAATAAATATGTAACCTTTCTTTCTTGTAGCGCGGGATGTGCGTATAGCTAATCAATCAGTTAAGTAACAATACGATTAGTTGCACACAAGTCCGTCGCTGCGCATTATATCGTACATCATGGTTAAAATGTTGCCGTATAATACTTTCACAGTCATATACCACTTTGTAACGAGAAAAGATCGCTACGATTCAGACGTAAAATAAAGGACATTCCATACTTCATGATAATACTTGATGAGGAAATCTGTATTTTAGCAGAAACATAAATTCGAAAACATCAAACTCATAGTCAAACCAATGCGAACTAAACAGCCGGTTATATAATCCTTCATGCTGCAACATTACCGTCTTACAATAATTCCTAATTATGCTTTTATTTTCATGGAACAGAATGCGAGAAAACAACAATCGTGAACGCGACAGGTTGCGCCGCGACGCGTGTCGACGCCCCGACGGACGCGAGCGGAGTGCCGGCGACCGGCAACACTGCCTACACCACCGACCAGCAGGGCACGCGACATGACACCGTCGTCAACACACGTAAGTACAACTAAACCGCATCATCATCTGCCTGGCCTCTTCCCAGATGCAGCTGAATACCGGTTTTTAACATAGAGCGAATGATCTCATCTGACCACAACCCAGGAACTGGGAAATACGCTACCCCTTCATAAGACTGGTTGTCAGACTTTGGTAAACATTTGTGACAAAGGTGTAATGGTGGGTCGAAGCCGAAAGCCACTTGTTCGCCCAGTCATTGCGATCATTTTTTTTTGTTCTGGATCCTACTTGATCTTGTAGTTACGGAGATATTGAGGGTCGAAGTTTCATTTATTTATAATAACGTACCTCCACGACCCCCGAATTATTCAATCCATCCATCAGTGCGTTTGCTAGTAAGTTAGTTTGTAAAAGAAATTGCTTGGTTTGCGACTTCGTAAAGAGTCTGTTTATACGTTGTATGTCTGATACGGCACCTCATATCAATCAATCATTACATTTGATTATTGTGAATGGGAGGACCGTGTGGGTCATTACGTTTTGTTTTTGGTTTTAACGATTGTCTGGCAGTTTGAGTACTATAAGCGACCTACCCAAGTGTCCTTTCTTTGGTATTGTTCGTCATATCGTTGAGCTCCTTGAGTTTGTAAATCGAGGTACATGATAACTGACAAATGCTTGCACTGACTGGACAGGCCCAATCAAATCTATGTGGTTCTTTCTTCAAAAGACCAGGTGAGTTGAGCAAGATTATGTCGGGATCTTTAAATAAACTTTGACTTTGAGTTTGTTGCGGCTGTATCTTCTCTCAGAAGTCGGGTAAGAAACACCGGCCCATCTAGTTTAAAAACAACATGACGTTAAAAATTGTTTGTAAAAACCTATTTGCTAAATAAACATCATTTATCATCAACATTTATAACCTGAAACTCGCTTGCAAATTGTAAAAACATTATTAGAATTTCCTTGCACTGGCTTAATTAAACTGGTTTGGACTTTGACTTAATACTGCTTTCTGTCGCTCAGAACCGGAGGCCCCGAAGCCGAGTGGGGCTCAGATGGGCCAGTCAGCAGGGCCGGCGCCGCGCGAGGCCCACTCCCCACTTGGGGGCGCAGTCGCCGCCTTCATAGCCATCACCCTCATCTGCGCCACCGCGTCCTGGATCTTCTACGCGTTCAAGAACCCACACACGCGCAGTGGACAACTCCTTATTAAGGTAATAGTTTAATCAGCTCGCCCCCTTACTCTAGTGACGACTGACCATGGACCATGGAAACCTCGGTCCAAACCCCAGGTCGGCTCAAGTGTTTTCGGGTTTTTCACCAGGAATTTCAGTAGCAGCCATGGTGTCAAGATTTGTTTCCGGTTAGTGGCTGCCTAACTATTCGAGCATTACAGGCGTTATGTGTTGTTTATTTTATGCCAAAATAGTAGTTTATAAAACTGTTTAATACCTTATTATGTGCAGTTTTATACAATATTTTATCTACTTTCATAAAATCTACTAAATACAAGCTCAAAGTTCAAATTTTTGACGCCAAGTCTTGACGTTTTATCGTATAACTTTTTCGGGCTCTTTTAAAAGGTTGTGAGTCAATTCCGTCGCCGCATCTAAAATATCGGGCGGAGTCAAATTTCCTTCATACTCACTGGTATCAGAATTTTTTTAAGCAATAATAGAATAAAACACTAAATTCAGACAAAACGTAAAAATGGCGCCAAAAACCCAGCTCTTCACCGCGCTTTAGCGCAACCACAGATAAGTAAAATTTACACAACAAAACTTCACGCTCCCGCGATATGTAACGAGTTCGATTAAAAAAAGTTATGCATTCTCCTTCGTGATTTAACTTCTTGGTTAACCTGTATCGTAATGGGAAAAAATACTTTATCTACCCAAATATCATAAACCCTCTCTAATGCGTTCAAAAACCATAGGCAATGACCAGCATTACCAACCTGCAGAAATGAACGGTACTGTAATGAACTCATAACGCAACTGTAAACAGTTGCGTTATGAGTTTTAAATTTGGAACAGGTGTCAAATTCAAGTGAGTGTGCTATTCTAGTACCACCTACATTAAATCAGATATCGATAAAAAAAAAAAAAAAAAACCCCAATTCAGTATGATTCTAATTATAAATCGCACGACATTTTGATCTCAAGTGACACAAGAATAGTGACTTTGTTCGTTTGCCTATGATTTAAAAAAAAATGACAGATATCCGAAACGCCGCCATTTCGAGCTGTCATTTGTTCGTTAGCTTTTTATTTCCAGTAACCCATTCTTTATTTCTGTCGAAAATGAGTGATAGTGACTCAGAAATTGACATGAATACTCCGCCAGATATCGTAAATGCAGCGAGGAATGCAACTAATAACCTGTTGGCACAAAAATCAAGGGCCAAGTAACAATGCAGGTCATTTCCCTATGGTTCCTGAACCCATCATAGAGCCCTTATGATATTTGGGTAGATAAAGTAGTGTATGCAACTATACATAATTAGGCATTACAACACTCGTGTGATGCTATTAAGAAACTCGCCTTCGGCTCGTTTCTTAAACCCACACTCGTGTTGTAATGCCCTTCATTATGCACAGTTGCATAAACTACTATTATAACATTATTTTGTTCGAGAAATAGTGTTATAATGATTATTTTTTTCTATTTCGGTATTTTGTTAATAAAGTATGTCAATATAAACTCGTTCAAAATTTTATAATAGAATTTTACGACATGAAAGTTGATAAAATGAGTTTACAACATCCCCGTTGCTCTGCGCTCTAAAAGACGCAATGAGTCGTAAAGAGTAAACATGTGCCCGGTGCGGGGCTGGTAGTGTAGTCACGTGACTGTCGATTTCAATGAAGTATAAGTATAAACGTGAGTAATACCTCCCCTAGAAAATCCCCGAATGAATTCTAAGAAAAGTCCATCCACCAGCGTGTGACTGCTCTGCCGTGTTGGTGTAATATATCGTGTCGACCAGCCATTTCAATCAACCCGCACTGACAGTCGGTCACAGTGACTCACGGCTCACCTCGACGCAGACTAGCTAACTACGAAGGAGCTGTGGCTGTGTAAAAGAGTGCCCGCCTAGGTCACAGTAAAAAGATAACCAGAAGGTCGGCTTTAAATGAACGCCCGAAAAGCTGACTTAATTAACCAAGCGCCCCTTCCCGCGTCCATAATTCTACAAGATTGATACTTCAAGGTGCAAACAGACTGAGAGTCGCGCGCGCTGCGTTATTTTCTTAACGATAAACCACACAGTATACCAGTTAGTAGCAACCCTACCCCTGATCGACAGTAAGCATTGAATTCAAGGCCACATCCGAGTCACACTACTGCTTATCTTTTTACTGTGCTCAGGTTTATACCTACGAAACAAAGTTCTTTCCCTCTATTAGGCCCAATGAAATCAAGGAACAAAGATATCTTCGCAAAAATTTGTATAATCTGCCCTTGTATACTCGAAGATTTCATAATAATTAAAGCGCCCCGTGCTTCGCATGGGACCACGACCGGTCAGTTTAGTCTAGTAGTCGGTCTAGTCGTGACATGTGGGACTTTATGATTATTACCATAAAGTCAATTTTTTTTATTTTAAATTTTAACTTGATTCATATTATGTTCTGCTAAAGCGGCCATTTTAGACCCCCGGTCGGGTGTATCCTATATTTCAAGCTGGAACCAATGATACGCTTTCACACTTTTACAGAAAACGGTTTGGTGGTTATGGAGATTAGCGTGTTGGTACACGCTAATCTCCATGACCACCAAACCGATTATATATGTGTATCAATATATTTATTTATGCTTTTTAAATGAATGTGGGGTCTATTCACTGGTTTTGTTATAATCATGAATAAAATCGATGCTATTTATGATGCAGTGTCTCATGTTGCGTCGTTGTTAACTTTCACAAAACTACTGCGTTTCAAAAGGTTTACGGAAGGCCAATCCCTTCATCATTAAAATTATAAATCTAATTGCAATCTCATCTCGGCAACCAATTCAACGTCAAAAACAAAATTATTTTGAAGTATTTTGAAGTTATTTTTGATAAGTTGAAACGTGATATTACACACATCTTTGTGCCGTGGTCGTTGCCTCGTTTTGTGTTCATTTGTGAATGTACAGTCATATGTTATCTACTCCTATAATGGATCATAACCGGTAAGTACTTTTTGTTTAATGTTGTTTAATTTAATACCAAATGTATTTATTTATTGCCATCTTACATTTTGCTATTACAGAGGGTCAGTTGTAACTTGGTTACAACACTTACAACCCAACACCGTGTTTACAACAAAATATAAAACTTGCTTCCAACATGTCGTGACTGTACTTCCTACCTACCGCCATGGGTGAAAGGCGTGAGTGTATATATATGTGTGTATGTTTTAGACAAGTTATTACATAACTTATAGGAAACCAGTGTCACGACTTTATATTGGTGTTATTTATGAGGCTAGCATTCCCGTCTGTGTTGTAAATGTTTCTATATTTATCATCATTGGACTGTTGTTTAACTAGGAAAATGGCAAACCTCTTACCAGGGAAGATTCAAAGAACTTGCTTGATCTAATCGACGATGGTAAAAAGGCATCAGACAAGACCGAAGAGTGGATATGTTTGAATGAGCGCCGAGCCGATACAGATTCAACGGCTACGTCAGGTGAGCAAGGTGATGAGATGGTCAATGCCCGCCGAGACTTAGATTTGCTTGACAAAAATAAAAGTAGGAAAAATAAAAGCAGGTAATTTTTCTTGTTGTTCTTGAAATCGTGGACATTTTACCCGCTTTTGTTAAGATGCTAGCCATCTTAATACCGCACACAAATTGGACGTCCTATTACTTGCTAAGTCCAAGTAATTTAAAAAACTATAGTATCTTTGATACAGCGCGCAGCGGGGCGACAGCACAAATAGCACGTAGCGCATATTGGGTGGTACTCAATAATGACTAGAGTTATGTCAGAATTGTCACGAGCCGAATGTTCCTATGGGTCGCGCCACATCTGCAGAACGTACGGCGACGACAGTCGCGTGATGCGTCGTCTGATGTGTCATATCTCTATGACACAGCACGACCTGAAAAACACTCCGAGCTTATACAACCGAACGTTTGGGCCCTACGTTCCGCACATGAGGCGCGACCCTAAGAGCAACATCGTCTAGAATACTGTCAACTGAGGTCTCTGGGGATCGTAGATGTCTGCTAATTTTATAATAAAAGAAACAAATATAAAATGAGTGCACTAATCTATTGCTGTTTTCCAGTAAGGATGAAATAGAAGCCAGCGCTGCAGCTATTTCACACATCGCCGGATCCGAATGCCGCAATGCAGGCGAAAAAAAATCCCTAATCGAAATTCATTCAGAAAACGAACATCTAAAGTTGCACACTGAAAAACTTCTGGCTGAAACTGAGAAATTGAAACTTGAATTCGAGATATTAAGAAAACAGCAGCAGTGATTACTGCTGCTGTTTTATTAGTGATCGTTTTTAGAATGATTTTTTGTGAAATAAAATACTTATTTACATCATGATGATTTTATTTTATTGTAAAGGATTAAATATAAAAAAAAACTATGTTTTTATAAGCCCAATTTCATTTTATTTTTAATAATACAGACATTTTGTAGTTGTGTAAATAGCAAATTGTATATGTTGATTGTTCGATGTGCTCTTTCTGAATTTTATATTTTCACCAAAGAACTCAAATGTTAATTACGACGTACAGAGACACTTTAGAGTTGCAGACGAAACTTGCTTGTAATATGCCCGCTATCGATTTGTACCGGATTGATACACGTTTTATGCGTGACTGATCAAATTAAAATTTGCTCTGAAGACTAACTTTGATAGATCATATCTCGGAAACGTTGTCTCATACAAAACTTGTTTGATATCAGCTATCGATTGATATAGGTACATAAGGACCCTCAAATTAAAAAAAAATTGCGGAAGTTAGGCCAGCCAGGCTTTATACAAAAGCCTTTCGACAGATTGTAGAAGCTCGATGTGCTGGCGTCTGTAAGTATACAAGGTCGCGTCGATGTACTTTGTAGCGCTCGTGTACCATAACTATTTATTTTACAACAAAAAAAAATGTTATAACATAAGTTGTAATTTTTTTTTATCTATTTGAATCCTTCAATGAGTGAACTTATTCTAGGCCCCATTTCTCCAATAAATTGAAATTAGGAAAGAGCACATCAAAATCTATAAAACTAATCCGATTCCGAAATTCCCGGAAAATTTTCCAGGTAACAAAGAACACCGGTCAAAGCTCGAACAAATTTTTGTTGATATTTTATTTTAGCGTCTGCTCATGAAAATTATATAAAAGTATAGAGTTTGAATTCCTGAAGAGTTTTGTCTTCTGTCATATTTTTCTAGGAAGTCAGGATTTAAAGATATTACAGTTTGAAGTTTTAGAGGTTATATCTTGTTAACAACTGACTATTCGAAAAATAAATCCCAAAATACCTTAACTCACTTTAAATACATTAATATAAATGCATTTATTTACAACTAGCTGCGCCACGCGAAGTTTAGAAGAATATAAGGATAGTGGGAGAATAGTTTAAGGACTCCGTATTTAGAATATTAAGTCCAACAGACGTCCGTAGGTCTGCCACATGGCTCACATGGTCACACGAGACATAATTAGGTACTTACCTACTTAAATAAATGATCAGAAGAATATTAATTATTTAATTATCTTAGTCAACTATCTATAGGGCAGTTAGTTAGAGATATATTTTGATAAATAAGTCGCCAACCCGTCTTGAGCAAGCGTGGAGATCAATGTTCGTGCCTTCTCTGTTGAGAAAAGGCCTTTGCCCTGCAGTGGGACAGTAATAGGCTGGTATTATTATTATTTTTCATGGTGAATACTAAACTTACTTTTGAAATCAATTCTGTGAAAGTAGAGAGAAAATGGGATATGTGTTGTGCTTAGTCATTTAAAAAATAAAACAATTCTGTTAAAACCATAAAGTAATTTATTCTGTCAATTCTTATTATTGCCTACCCTAGCTCTAAATCACAGCCTGCATTCGATTCTTCATTAATCTGATCAGGTTTTTGACGGTGCCTTGAGGAATTCTGTCCCACCCGTCTGTTAACGCGGCCTTCAATGCTTTTATTAATCAATCATTTCATTTTCAGGCATCTTAAGGCCCATAGATAAGATACACAACATTACATTACAACTTAGAAATATACTAATACATATAAAATATAACTTATAAACTATGAACACATGAAGTGACGGCGTCGTGTCACGTAGCCTGCCGCGAAAACGTCGGTAGACAACAACCTTCGGCCAAAACTCTTCCTTGAGAAACTTGTCGAGAAATTGTGTCGGAACTCGCAAACGACTTGAAGTTGGTGTTGTGACGCGACTCCAACTTCTCGACCCTCAAGGTCCAGCTGGTCTTCATCTTCATGTACTCTACGACCTACTCAACTTTCGTGGAGTGATGCAGTCGGGACACATAAAGCAACGTCGTAGTTGGTATTGCTGGACGCAGCAGCATATTTTATACTGACAGTCCAGTACCGCATTGATTGCGACAAGTAGGTTTTTTCTTCTTCTTCTGAACTAAGGTGAAGCCGCCCTCATCACACTTCTGCTTGGCTGGACAGCGCTGTACCGGATTCCTCGGACGGGTATCACAGCGACGGTTCTACTTTCCCCCTTTCTGCTGCTTAGGTTGTTTTGCAGCTGAATCGTTTTATGGTTGAAGGACCCTTCTCTTGAGCTCGTCCCATAAGCGTTCGATATCAGTCCATATCTGGACTCGACCAGTCCATCGCCCGTATGTATATTCACTTCATTCAGGAACTTTCGAATGATACGCGCCGTGTGACATTTTCGGCCCATTCAGGCGCGAAAACAAGCGTGGTTTTTTCCTCTAAAGAGATACCAGCCCATTATACTACGTACAATACAATACACACTTTATTATTATTCTATGTACCTATTATGAAAAGACAATTCGTGACACAATACAATGATGTATGTGATGGAAGGACATAACTCTATTTAAGGCTGTTCACGGCCGATAAGGCCTCAAATGAAGATGCGGATTTCAACAAGTATGCAAACTATTCGTAGAAACGACGTTTTTGAGGCCAAACGCCCTTCTATCTAAGTGTATCTGGTGGCTACGGGCGACTAATACAGAATTTCTTGCTGAATTCGAATCAATGTTTAACTGAGTTTTGGCAAAAATGTTAGTTACGGCCTTTCACCGTATGACGGTACAGCGCATGTCATTAAGCAGGTTGACAAATAAAATGTCATGTTTTTTTTTTGTTGGAAATGACATTAAAGGTGGTCACACACTTATCAATACTAAAATAAAAAAAGAAAGAAATATTTTATTCTCATACGTATGACGTCATTTATTCGTACGATTCGACGCGGATAAGTGTGCTAGGTTTTATAATATTTCATACAAGTTATTCTAAAATTCGATTCTTTCGGCGCGGTCGATTGTTTCGACGCGGATAAGTGTGCGTTCACCTTAAAAGTATATCTTAGCCAAAAGCCATGAAGTCAATCCAGGAAGAAAAAAAGTAAGTCATGATTATTTTTCTCATTCATCATTATTCTAGTCAATTGAGCTCATAATAATGAGGAATTTTTTTAAAGACTTCGTTAGACCTTAAGTTTGATTTGATAAATCTTAGTAAATTATTTCGTAGGCATCTATCACGGTGACATACGTAGACGCTCAATAATTTCATCAACAATTGATTCGCCCGGGTTCTTTAGGTTGGTGGTATTTATTCCAAGTTATTTTAGTTACCCTAAAACAAAGAGATGAGGAGTTGTTCACTTGCCAATTTGCCATGGTATGTCTGTGGATGAGTGAGCATCTATTATACACTGTCTTTCCTCCGAGCCGCAGAAAGTATTTTAAATCATTGCTCCCGGCTGTCATTTGTAAATCTTTGTCAGTCTATACAGCCAGTCAATGACCCGAAAGTCACGGCCAGTCTTTTAGCGAGGGGTATTGTATCCTGGTCTACCTGGGTCGGTCAGATAGGCATTCGCTCCGTGTAAAATACTGGTATTCAGCTGCATCCGGTTATTCAGACTGAAGGCTAACCGCGACATATTTAGGAAAAGGGTAGGCAGCGAGAGCGCAACATGGAGGACTACTTCTTCTCACAAAGTACTCACACTTGATTCTCTTTTATGAACGCATTTCCATCAGATCGTTCTATAATACCAAAATGGTAGTATTTATCTAAGTTTCTATTGATTTACAACAAGCCGGATTCACATTGTATTCGAGTGACGTGTCGTATCGTGTTATGACATCATCTTTTGCGTTTCACACTGTTCCCATGTTTTACGTCGTGTTGGTACGAAAATGTATGTCATATCTTACGTTAATTTAAACTTCAGAACAATTAAAAGCATAGAAGAAAGCTAAATTTAACTAATATAGTCGTCTCCGTTTTCTTATACACTCATAACAGCATTAGAAAGAAACAGATATAGGTTGCTCAAAATGCAAAACATCACAAAGCAAACGTCAATTTGGCTACCTTGACTACCTTTATGATACTAAGTTTAAAAGCTATTAACGTGTCAGGTTTTTGTGTATGACAATGTTCTTCGCATTTTTTCGTATAATGTTTATGAGCGCATGCAAGTTGAAGTGCTTCGTTGATTTTACAGTGATTTAGTGTATACCGCAAACCCTAAAGATTAAAAATAATGTCCTGCATTATACTATCTAGTGTCCACGACATAAGCTTTGCTTAGTGTGGCACTTGGTGGCGCTTTGTGTTAATGTCCAGCGATTTTTTTGTTTCTTTTTTTTAATTTGGTCATTTTGTTAGTTTTGCATTATCTTTGTAAGTTATTTTGGCATTTTTCAAATTATTTGAGCTAAGTGTTTTTGTGTCTTTAAATTAGTATTTTATGCAGTTAAATAGTTAGATTAAATGCAAATTATAAATTTTAAAACGGCATTTTAATTTTTGCAATAGTGCTTGCTAATATAAACTATCGATAGGATATCGATAGATCCAAATATTTAAGAGTGAAATAAATATGTACTTAATTGCATACGGTCTTGCGAGCGAATCGTACATAGGAGTAAAAAATCCGTGTGGCTCATGGTGGAATAATTTGAACTCATGTGTGGCTATGATTTTTTGTCGTTTTCAGATAACCCTCCGATTTTAATCTGAGGCAAAAATGGATCAATACTATTGCACGTAACAACTTAGAATGAAAAAAAAAAAATCGCATTTGTTCCAAACATTTCAGCGATGACTGCTTTATTAACATTGGTTATAATGGCGCAGGTTAATAATTACTGGGCCAATCACTCTTTTAAAATTATTTAAGCGGTATTTTCAATTAGTTAATAATTTATCTTGTGTTTATAAATAAATAAGTTGATCAGATAGAAGTGTGTTCTTTATTTCACCTTAGCGTAATATTTAGATTTATTACCATGGAGCGATACCATAAACTAAGAAGTCGATATCGGTATTTATTTATGCATAGTCACATCACTAGTTAATACTCTTTTGTCTATGACATCGTACACTTCAAATGTCGTAAAGCGCCTTCTATGCTTTGTTATTGTTCTGAGATTTAAACTTACCTTCGCGTAGAATCACAGTCACAACCTAAAACTACTCACCTGCCATTTGCCAATTTGTAAAATTAATTCAGCATGAATTTAGTTGAAAGACAGTCAACCGCTGTTTTATATCTTAAATTCGTAAGATCCACCTAATCGCAGTAGGGCCGCAAGGTGCATTACCGGGACACACACAGGGAGGATCCCTGTGTCTCAGCAATGGCATTAAAGCTGACGATGCTTAGAAAACCAGCAGCCTACGTTATGACTTCACTATAGAAAAGTTGATCTCAGTATCGCCCAGACTCTTCTCCTCCGATATCGTGTATAGCTGAGCAGCAAAGTCACTGTCTTATCCTTATAAGTGTACTGATACCAGTGTAATTGATAACATTATCTAATCGTATCATAACCACTCGAAATTGAATGCCAGTTTCTATACAATTAACGCTGTCAATCAATTTCCTGTGGTTTTCAACACCTCTCACACTCTTCCTCTTGTTAATGTTCAAATGAACAGATAAGGCCATACACGACTTATTGAACACTTTCCGCGGATGCACTCTCAAGTTTTCCTGTCGGTAAATCTACACAAATGTCAATCTTGAAAAAAGAGGAGTTTTCACGTGGCGTTAGACTCTTTGTATGTTTCACTTAAGTAATTTTAATCGTTTTCCTGTTTCAGTACCGACCGTCGCAATGGAACTGGCGTCGTGGCGAGGCTCGCTACACGGCCGCCACCATCCACATGTAACCGCACCCGCACTAACTGGCGCCGCTCTGCGCAACGTGCTAACTGTCACTTCACAGCACTGTCGCTCGCACTCGTACTATTGTGACGCGTGGCCGTAGCTACACCATCATATGCACTCCGATAAATAATACTAAACTGTTCAAAACATCACTCGATATAAATCAATAGAAATGCAAAATTACCATAAATACAATTCTAGCTAACCCCAGGTTAAATTTAATTAATTAGAAATATCGGACAAACAGCGATAAAACAGACGGCAACAATACAATAACAGTCAGGTCAACATAAGTTAAAACTATTGCATACCGCAATTATTAAAAGTTACAGTAAAATAAGTAAAGGTAGAGATTAGTAGTAAAGTTAAGGTGTTACGCCCTTATCGGTAACCGATAGTCAAACTCATATAAAAGCATTAGGACGTAAAAAACTCGTCCATATCGCTGCATTGCCACTTTGTATGGCAATGCTGATTTTGAAATAGTACATTTTGAAACAAGTTGAGAAATATTGTTATTGTATTCGAGGCGGACTTTACACACGAGCTGTAGGTGAGGGTATTTTACAGCCGAGAACTGCAATAACAAATGTCCACGTGTATCAAACGACGTTTTTCAATACACTTTTGAAGAAATATAATAAAAGTACGAAAAATATTTTTGTCATGAATTAACAAACCGAAACAAAATTTTCTTTTTTTTTCAAAGGCATGAAGCCGATAAACAGCGTAATATAAAAAAGTTTTTTAAATATTTTTAAATAATTAGAACACAAAAAAAAATTGTTTATAATAGCAAATATTAGTTTTAAATACTTAATCATGTTTAGATATGATATTCTATTTTATAAACACAATTTGAATATTCAAAAATGTTTACGCCGTAACGACCCACAAACCTTTGCCGAAAAAAAAATTCACCTCCGACTATACGCATTGGACCAATATTGGGGTAAGTATAGGTATAGTGCCTATTTACATTCCCGCACACGTATTGGCAGACTGACAAAAAACGCACACGTGTGAAATACATTGCATGTTGAACCTAATTGTAGTGCGATAAGCTTTCGAGGAAGTGTATTGGAAAAAGAAAAATAACACCTGAATAACGCCACCCTGCCACGCGCCTCTTCGAAGCAGTCCTGATTTTAAGCTTCTAGGCTATGATTGCTTCGAAGATGCGCGTTTGTGGTACATTTTGTCACGCAGGGGGTCGGCGACGCGACGTGGACGAGTAGGCTGTTACCTACAGCTTTAGACATTGAAGATTTTGTAGGGAGTAAATCATCTGTATTAAGAGAGGTGTTTTAAAAGTATTACACTCAAACACAAAATTGTGATATTTATTTAGAACACTCCCGAGTGTTTTTTTTTTTTGTGGCCAGTTTTGTCGTGTGATTTTGGTTAAAATATGACCACAAAAGTCTTCCACAATGTGCTAAATAAATATAACATTTTTTTTGGAGTGTTAGAGAAAAATTGTGATAGCCGTCTTAATGAATGCTACTCAAACTATTTACTAGTTACTATAATGAACCTACCACGTTCCGAGAAGTTGGATCCGATCCTACGTTGTCCGATGTTTGTTTATTATTGCCAGTTGTCGAATACAATAGCGAAATAAACTATAATTTATCCCGATAGTGAGTGGGCTGGCACGCTGCTTCAAATAACATGGGGTCAAATAATTTAGTATAAACATTTGCACTAGACACATTATCGATGTATGTAGTTACACAGGGTTGTTTTACATTGTCATTTTGGGTAGTATTAACTTATAATGTAACTTCGAATAAATATTCATCTGATGTATATGTCACTGTAAAATTGTCAAACACATTAGATTGTAATCTCTCTAGCGAGATTGAAATATTGCCAACTAAACATACGGAAGTATCTCTGCCCCCATAATCAGGACTTGGGGCACCTCCACGTTAGGTTCCTTTAAACCCTGCACTCGGAAATAGGGCCCCGCGAAGCGGGGCTCCGTCGACCACGCTTTTTAGGGGAATTTAAAGTGTTTTCAGCTTAGGTTATATTTGTCGATATTTCTCAGGAAAAGGCAAGGGGGTGTCCCCCTCCTTCCCTCCACACCGCGGTGGGTTGACTACCATCGCATGCATTACACGAAAAATGATGCGTTTTATTGTAAGCACTAAGTTCGTATGACAATATTTCGAAAGTTTACAATCTCTCTAGATATTTTACAATCTAACATGTTTGACAATTTTACGGTGACATATACATAGTGATATTGTTAGATAGCTCTACTTTATACAGATTCAAAATTTCTGAAGTATTGAAACTAGATACATAATTGACTTTTGATATTCTGACTGTCTATTATTATCCGTAACGTGATTATCAATAACGCGAGGACGCATAAGGTTGTAGTAATATAGTTTACACATAAAATAAAATATACTTTTGGAAATTATAAATGTATGCCATGATAATTTACTATCACGGCATACAAAGACATGGTAATTTGTAATTGGTGATTTTAAATAAGAATAAAATTAATGGTATTCTAAATGTGGTAATGTTGGTTAAATAGATGTTAAGGTATCGCACTGATCGAAGACGTCGTACAGCGCAACGACAATATGCAGATCCAATGTATGCGACAATAACAAAATGTATTGTACCTTAAACGTAATCCGTCTCACGCTTATATCTTAATATATATTAAGGATAATCAACCGTGTAATGACATTATGTACAATGTAAAGACAGCAGCCAACAAAATACTGCATAAACCTACAACAGCAAAACAAGATACTGACTGGCCAACTTTCTAAACAAATTGTGGAGAACACATTCAATTGGACCAATAAATACATGTTGCATCATGATTCTTTATCTACCATTGTGTATTTTAAATTAGTTAAGTGCCTGTGTTTCAAATGGTTTGATTTAGTTACAGTTAGAACACGTTACGCAGTAACTTTCATTTCAAAAGTAACTTATAGAACAAACGGCTGGCAACAGCCGAGTTCAATAAACTTGGATTTTGTACATAAGTTTGAAAACTTAATTTGTAATACTACTTTTTGGAAAAATTAGAGAATCATGTTTAAAATTTAGAAAAACCTATTATGATTTTTTATTGTATTACTATAGGCGGCACGTCCCGGCTTCGCACGTAGAAATCGAATGGTGAAAGATTTTTTGTTCTGTAAGTTATTTTTTACATCATCACACATAAAAAGTACGTATATATGAATCCATGTGCCTTTAAGAGTTCCGTAGGTATGGAGGGATCCGTCCTCAGTTTTATTAGTTTTTTATAGTGATATGAAGGTACCTGCCGGAAATCATAGAAATGCTATGAAGTGTGAAAACGTACCCGGTTGTACTAACGACACATATGTCTCTTTATGCTCGGTGTATCACATTAATGTACTGAAACATGATTTTGATAATAATTGACACTTTTTGTGTGGCCAATGGTAATGCCGCAGTTTTTCTATGATTTGAGGCACCAGTTGTCATTACGATTATGGTACCAATTAGCCTAACGCGCTCACAAACGCAATTATTTGTCAAATCAGATCCTTGATTAATGTAATATTTGGAGTTATTCGCTCATATTTTAAGTCGCACTTTTTATGGCCATACGCTTGTATTCACGTTGAGATTACAAGTCGAAGGTGCTTGGTTCTCATAGAAATTGTATTCAAGATGGTAGCTTTATTTCGTTTTCTTAGATTTCTATGAAAATTTTTGGATGATTTCGAAGATGGAGATAAAATGCTTTGCCAACGGGTTTTATGTCTATTCCAATAATGAGGAAAGCTAATATTTTGATGACTCTTTTTATTTTTTCCGAGCACCTTTCACATAATAGTGTAAACATATCAAGTAGATTTACTTTGGGCCTGACGTTTAGGCGACTCTGAATAAATGTACAAAACTTAAGAATCTCTTACCCACTTATCAATGTATTCTGTTACAAGATAATTTAATTTTTTGAGGATGTTAATGGTACTTTTCCTCTTATTTTATGAATATAGATCATTGATCAAAAACACAGGAAAAGTTCGCGATCTGGTCATTGGCTCAAATTCGGCGAACGATATAATGAGGGCTATCGTTTTTGAGTTCACCAGATGGCGCCACTGGCGAGTAAGGTCCTGTCATTCATTCTATTTGATACTTTAAAGCAGCGGTCGGCAACATTTTGACAGGCAGGGGCCAAAGAGTGACAAAATTTAACTAAATGCTGGCTGCATTTGTCATATTAACCAATGTATTTAGGTATTTTTGGTCATATCTCATAGAAAAAGCTGCTGTAAAATTGGCAATAAAAACGAATCTTTGGTAGCTCGGAACTTTTTAATGGATTTTTATTGTACTATTCTGTTTCCGCACACTGCCGCGCAGACAAAATCAATAATGAGAAAAAAAGATAAGTATCATAATTATCAAACTTTGGATGTACAGTTTCAAACAGTGGACTCATTCCCTCCCGAAATTTCATAAAAAATGTCTAGTAGTGTTACCTTACGGCTGGATCCACACTATACGGTCGATCGCTGGTCGTTCATGCATGTGTTTTGATATTCATAAAGACATAATGACGAAACATTCACGGGCCGCAAGTAAGACGTCCGCGTAAGGCCCGCGGGCCGCGGGGTGCCGACCACTGCTTTAAAGTATGAATAACTTCGTAAAAAGTTTATTTAAATGCGTGTTGTATATACTTTCAAATACATATTTACAATGAAAAATATTTTTTTTTTCCTCCATGTACTAACAAACTAGTAGATGTTCAAAATCAAACTTCTTACTTGGTAGATCTAGACCACAATCGTGAATATTAGTAAAAATTCGTTATAAAAAAAGCACGCAACGCGCGAACACTATGACATTTAAAATCTCGGAAGACCTTACTCTACACCAGCGACCCTAGCGGCGTATTCAGGCGCGGTGGTTCCCATTTCGTTTGTTGCGTACAGGTGTCTGATGGCGTGTATTCTGTTGATAAATATGACAGATAATAAGAGTACCATAAATCTCATTGCATTGTATTATCCCATAATATTGTTTCTCATGACTCGACATGAAGAATCCAATTGTTCAATTTTTCATTTTTCCTTTCTAATATACCTTTTGCCAGCTTCATGTGTATTATATTGTCTGAGAAATACACAAAAAAGACACGTTTAAAAAAATGTTATTGGCGATTTACTTAATGTTTTTTTTTTTTGTAATTATGGCATTTTTATATCAAATTCTTAGTAGTGATTAGTGAAATTTGATTTAACATTGATGTTTTCTATATATTGAGAAATTTTGGAATCTTATACAAAAGTATTATAATATTATGTATTGTATAATCACTTTAGTATTGGGTGAAGGGTAAAAGTTTAAATATCTTTTTTTTATAAAGTATAACAAAACGGACACCACGCGTAAGGTAAAATCTTGTAGTTTTACACATTTATATTATTATAAAAATTCTAACAATTTAGCCATTTAATGGCCTTAGTGTAAGGCAATGTGTGGTCTTTAATAATTTATGAAATATCCCTTACGGAACTCGTCGTGTACGAAGTGCATTGCGAACTCAATTTCTAACCGTACGTCGTTTGGTGTTATTAGTGTTATAAAATAGTGATATTATTATGTAAAATATATTAACGTATGTTACTCTACTTTGGGAAGTTTTTTTTATTACTTACTTTTTTTTACTCATAACAATTTTTTCGTAAATTCTGTACACCAAAGAACTTGAATCGCGTTCGATAAGAGTCTGTAAAGTGTCGCTCGATCATCAATCGATTAGATGTGTAATTTTCATATGGAACTATTGTAAATTATAATTTTAAGGTACCATTCCGACGTTTCCTTTTGTATTAAGGGACCATCATGAAAGTCTACAATAAATCCTGCTGTTGGAAGATTTTGGTGTCATTTATTTATACACTACACTACCCAAGTAACACAGCAGGGCTAGCACGGGCAGGGGATATAACTTTTCTCCACCGGTTATTTCCACTGACAAAGGACATGTCAGTGGAACTAACCGGTGGAGAAAAGTTTTATCCCCTGCCCGTGCTAGCCCTGCAGGAAGCATTTTAAACAACGAATAGTATCCTTATGTAGAACTTAAGGCCCGTATAAACTCTTATAAAAGTTCACCGAGCATCTTGATGCTTTATATTGGCATTTCAAAACCAATAAGATACATTACGATGTATAAGGGTTGGATAAAGGCATAAAAAATGCTTTTGTAAAGCCTTTACTTTTAGTGCATCAAACCACAATGCAGCTGTCCTGCTTTCAGCTGTTTTTACTGCTACAGACTGTTTAAGAACATAAACGTGACCCATTATAATGCCGCGTAAATCCAGCATACAGGTTTCAGCTGTTCTTAGTGCCTTAGGGTTTACAATAGCATTTAAGCAGTAAGATAATACCTATGGCCGCTTAATAGCATAAACTTGTACCATTATAATGCCACGTAAATCAGGTATATTGCTTTGGACTGTGTTTAGTGCCCTTTGCACTTTTTTAGCACTTTTAAGTGCCAAGTAAAAGCCTAATGCTGCTGAACAGCATAAACGTGAACCAATGTAATGCTTGCATTTGTAAAGATCATCTGTGAGTTATTGTAATGCGTAAAGCTTTATATACGTTCACTTTAATGTTTTTGTAAAACCATTTGTTGGCCATATTGGGGAGAAGTACATAATGTATGATCAACAAATACAGGGTGTAAACCACCTCATCACAAAGCCGTTAACCAAGCATTCTGTACATCAAACTAAGTAACTTGACGCAATAAATATTGCTGGCAAAACAACTTTTTTTGAGGTTATAAATCATGTTTTGTGGTAGAACTCAATGTAACGCACTTAAAACATTGTGCTGGTGAATGGATTGAATAGTACGGGGGTTTAAATCTTACAAAAAAAAAAACTGTATTTAAAAAAAATCTTGCTAAAAAGTTGTAACTTTGACCCCCCATATCTCCGTAACTAGAAAGTTCTCAGGTATGGTGTAGAACAAAAAAATGATCGCTATGATGGCAAGTAGTTTTCGGCTTCGTGAAGAGGTGTTTTACACCCTATATACAACATTATTTTTTGTTTACACTAAACCCGAAAAGGGGTCATTATACTCATAATTTTGAACAACTTTTTCTATGGGACGAACCTTGAAATCGCGAAAAAAAATCAGCTGTTCCCTACATTTTAACGAGTTATGCGAACATAAATGTAGGGAACAGCTGATTTTTTTTTCGCGATTTCGTTTCGTTTCGTTACGTTGCGTGACAACGCATTGCCGTAATTAATTCCTAAAAATGACTGGAATCATGTAATCGATAAAACCCAGTTCAGCATTGAGCTGGATTTACTCGCTGGATTGGAATAATATGAATTAGGTAATTTTATTTGAAGTCAACTGTGCTTAATACCAGTTTAACATTTCTCAGTAATCTAGTTTGGAAATGAACGTATCTAGATGGCCAAATAAAATATTGTATGTCTTTCATAGTGTCCAAAACAGATACCAGAGCTCAATACGCTGCGGCCGCTATTTTCCGCGCCACGAGACGGCGCGTGGACGGCCACCGCATTACATGCCATTTGAGGCATGTGCCTATTATCCGTCCTCGCCTCGTAAGGGCTCCATGCTTTTAAATAGAAAGAGGCCGAGTCCTTTGCCTTGCGGTAAGGCACAACAAACTTATAATAATGGTGGGCAGCTGATGGGAGACTCTTGAATTCAGGCAGCCGAAAAAGAACTCCCTCAACAGTTGCGGTGGAATTCGAGATCACAATCTCTCCCCTACACCACATACCATCCTGATAGTTTCAGTTGCCTTCAGTAGCTCTAAGCCGGGGATACGGTGGGTTTGATTAGCAAACATATTCAGCATTTCTATTTTTACAGCGACTGTACTGTTGCGTAAACATATTTCGAAAGGTTTTATACTTCACTGGTGTAGAGGTCGTAAGCGTGACTGCAAAGCATGAGGGCCTGGGTTTAGTGTGTTATTGGGTTTTTCCATTAAAAAGTATTCAGTAGCAGCCACGGAGTCTGAATTAGTGGCCGGTTGATGTAACACCTACCTATTTGTGGCTGGTTGATGTAATACCTACCTATTTGTGGCCGGTTGATGTAGTACCTACCTATTTGTGGCCGGTTGATGTAGTACCTACCTATTTGTAGCCGGTTGACGTAATACCTATCTATTTGGTCCTATTTTTAATAAAGCCAGTAAATTGTACGAGGAATGTATAAAATTATAAAGATTTTGCTCTGCGGGCCTAAAATGGCCGCTTTAAAATTCTAAAAATAGACTTTATTGTGATGAATTTAATGTCCATTTTTTTTTTTTAATGTGATTCATATTAGGGGGCGTCCATAAATTACGTGAGATGTTTAAGGGGGGGAGGGGGTCGAGTCAAATCTCATTTAATCTTACGTTGGAGAGAGGGGGGGTCTCGGCAAATATCACGCATTTTTTTTCCTGATTGAAACAAAAAAATATTATACTATTTTGGTCCATTTAATCCAAATTGTACATGCTTAAGATTTAACCTTAAGCGTATATCGTAATACGATTTAGATCATTCACTAATTCGTTCGAAGAAAATAATTTCATTCATACTTCGACGATATAGGTACATCTACTGACTGTCAAACCACCATAATACTTGTTTTATACCAAATAGCTCAATTTAATCTGAATTTACGGTACAGTGTAGCCCGTTCTTTGTTTTCGCGCCACTGTCAGCCGAACGCGCGACTCGATGAACGAGAGCGTACGAGATGAGTGGCAGTGACACACGGATAGGTTCCAACCTGCTTTGTTCATTCTTGTAAATGTTTTACTCGACTCAGTGCATGCTCTTACTAATTTAAAATGAGTTATCAAGATTTTTATAACGCGTACGTCAAAAGATACGTCTATAAGACGAAGAACCCACATTTTGAAAAATCTCACGTGAGATTGGGGGATGGGGGAGGGGGTTGAATAAAATTTCACGATATCTCACCAGGGGGGGAGGAAGGGACAGAAAATTAAAAAAAACACCTCACGTAATTTATGGACGCCCCCTTATGTTCTGCTAAAGCGGTCATTTTAGACCTGAAACGAATGGAAAATTAACTCGGCGCCTTTTCGTTATTATATGAGACGTACCTTCGCTCTCTTTTTGCATGGTGACTAGCAAGCTATACCTAGTCTAGAACATTCGGTCTTATAGTTTGTAGAGCGTTTTCTTTCCTTTGAGACAATACCCACAGGCTGCATTCTCATCGCACATGTGTATCTCACAAATAATAAAAGTATCGTTCAGCCACTGTTCGCAACGTGCTTATCGGTCCATTGTTCTAACTAATCATCTGCAGGTGGCTGATGACAAAACATTAGCGATTTCGGATCAATCTTGCGAATGTAACGCTATACAATGGACCGGTTGGTAATAATACTCCTTGCCATCGCTGCTGATGCGAGAATGATCTGTGAGCAAAGGAAAGCACCCCTGGAAATGGGTGAATGGAAACATTACCTTGTACATTTGGACTCTGCCGTGGCTGAGAACCCACCCACATTTATAAATGAGGGGCTAGTGTATGTGTATGACAATACCTTTTCTAATTACACGATTAAATATTTGAACGTGGAGAACTTGGCAGTGAAGACGTGCGGAGCTACAGCATCAATCAAAAGCGGCGGCATCGGCTCCTCGTCCGTGCTGATAGTCCTGAAAGCGCGCAAGAACCAAGAGATCAGGTCTGTGGTCGACATCTGGGGCGAAAAGATAACTGCCAACAACACGGAAAACACGCGTCGCCAGAACAGAATTCCATCACATTATTATTTATTCAAAAACCTACGAGCCGTGAGTCACAATAAACCAAAACATAATTATATACTTAATTAATTATTAAAACCTGTTATGTCATGAATGTACTGTTTCTATTAAATACTCATAGAGAATATTTCATTCCATTGAAGTCTGTGATTTTCTGTTCTTTTTTCTGGGGTACCTATCTAAATTTTCTTCCAGAAAAGATCCACGAGAGCAACATAACCAGAAATCAGGATCTTTTGTGAATATCTGTGGTCAAAAGTGGGTAACAGTTTGGACACTTGATTAGTATGGGATGACTAGTTTAGTTCAAGGGACTTCTGAAATCTTGTAGGTTCTTTTAATGTTTAAGACGGTGGAATATGAGTGCCCTTCAGGTCTATAGTGTAACTCGTCTCCAGTCTCTAGCCTAGTAGTAAACGAACATACGCTTATTAATATTTGTTAAGCGTTGTTTGATTATTGTTCTCCTATTTTTATGTTGTTTTGTATGCACGGCATGTTTCTGCGACAAGTAAATATATTTTTCTTTGTTTTGTTGATAGTTAACACAGTGCTTGTTGAGAAAACAATAGCAATATGGTGGGCATTGTATTGCTTTTCATAACTCATACTCGGAAAGTAGGTCTGAAGTTGCCTGAGGAGCGGGTTGAAAGTAATACTTTTCAGCCCTAGAGAGAATCGCTTTCAACTGACAGCTGTCAAATTATTTAAAAAAAAACCTCGATATCATTTTCTATATAGCCACTCGATTACAGATTACGACCGGGTCTAAGTTCTTCAAGACACGTCGTACAGATCAGAAAAAAGAGGTTCTCCGATCAAACTCTCAAGCTCATGAAGGAGCGGCGGCGTGAGATGATTCTGCAGTCTTCAGACGAGGCGTCGAAATACCGGCAGCTCATTAGACAGATCTCTAAATCCTTGAAGAGCGACCTCCGCCGCTTTAATACCGAGCGTATTAAAGACGCGATCGAACGGAACAAAGGCTCCAAGGTATTTTCAAGAGATCTGGCTATTGGGCAGAGCCAGCTCACGAAACTGAAGACCGACGATGGCAGGAAACCGCCAAACCGGAGATACTGAAGGAGATCGAGATCTTCTATGGACAGTTGTACACGTCAACCAGAAAACCCATTGTCGACCTAACAAACGACCCAAAAGCTAGACTAACCCGACACTATACCGAAGACATCCCGGATTTACGACGATTTAGACGAAATTAGGATGGCTCTGAAACAGCTCAAAAACAACAAGGCACCGGGGGATGACGGAATTACGGCCGAACTCCTGAAGGCGGGTGGAAAACCGGTACTTCAGATCCCTTCAGAAGCTGTTTAATTCCGTCATCATTCCGCGTTTGTGGATTACGAGAAAGCCTTTGATTCGATCGAGACCTGGGCTGTACTGCAGTCTCTCCAACGGTGCCAAATTGACTACCGGTACATCGAGGTGTTGAAGTGTTTGTACAAAAACGCCATCATGTCAGTCCGACTTCAGGACCAAGCCTCGGAACCTATCCTTCTGCAGCGAATTGTAAGACAGGGAGACGTTATATCTCCGAAACTGTTTACCGCTGCACTGGAGGATGTCTTCAAGGTTCTGGACTGGAGAGGGCTAGGCATCAACGTCAGTGGCGAGTACATCACTCACCTTCGGTTTGCCGACGATATAGTGGTCATGGCTGAGACCATGGAGGACCTCAGTACAATGCTCGATGACCTCAATAGAGCTTCCGAAAGAGTGGGTCTAAAAATGAACATGGACAAGACGAAGGTCGTGTTGAATGCCCATGTCACACCCATTCCTATCAAGATCGGAGACTCTACACTCGAAATTGTAGACGATTATGTATACCTAGGACAAACGGTCCAGTTAGGTAGGTCTAATTTCGAGAAAGAGGTCAATCGTCGAATCTGACTCGGCTGGGCAGCGTTCGGGAAGCTGCGCGGTATCTTCTTGTCCAACTTACCGCAGTGTCTCAAGACGAAAGTCTATGACCAGTGTGTGTTGCCAGTGATTACATGCGGGACCGAGACGTGGTCGCTCACAATGGGCCTTATCAAAAGGCTTAAAGTCACCCAAAGGGCAATGGAGAGGGCTATGCTCAGAGTTTCCTTGCGTGATCGAATCAGAAATGAAGACATCCGCAAGAAAACCAAGGTCACCGACGTAGCCCGAAGAATTATTGCCAAACTTAAGTGGCAGTGGGCAGGTCACATTGCTCGCAGAACGGATGGCCGATGGGGCCGAAAAGTTCTGGAGTAGCGACCGCGAACCGGAAGACGATGCGTTGGAAGACCTCCCACTAGGTGGACCGATGACCTGGTGAAGGTTGCGGGAATCCGTTGGATGCGAGTCGCAAGGGACCGGTCAATGTGGCGACACTTGGGGGAGGCCTATGTCCAGCAGTGGACGTCTTTCGGCTGAAATGATGATGATGACTCGATTAAAGCGCGGTTTAAAATAAAGTTAAGTATTAATTAAAGAATAAATCTAGTTTTAAATAATTTCATTATAATTTAGTTACCTAACTATTTCTTTAAATTTCTTACGTGGATTTGAGTAAAATGTTTAAACCTTTTTTTCAATGACGAAAATTAAAAATAAAGACTGAATAGCCGGCCACAGAAAAAAAAATACTCGGGAAAGCGGCAATCCGATCTTGATTTATTTTTTTCGAATGATCCATGTTTTTATTTTATTTTCCTTGTATACGTTATGAAAAGCACAGTGTTTACCTTGGGTTTAAGACTTATTTAGTCCCTCGAACGATTGGCGCCCTCACTACGGTCGTGCGCAAAACCCCGTCTTGCGTCTAAATAAGTTACTTTCAGCCCTAGGGTAACAATGTACTATTCCGTTTTTTCTCTTGCTTTGTAATAACTTAAAAAAAATAAAAAATATAAGTACCTATTTTATAATATTTATCAAATAAATAATTTTAAAACTGATTTATTTCGATTTGTTATTTGAATAATAATAATAATTTTATTAACATAATTATTTTATAATTAGAGGTGAATGTATCGAGTTTTAAATTAAACACAAATATAACAAATTACTTTATTTTATAAAGATACGTGTACAATACAGACATACATTTGTCAACTTACGAATAAACTTATAACAGAGTTAAAATAACAAACTATACTAAACTATACTATATTATAATATACCATGTGTATAATATATACCTACTTTGTATATATCTACTTACCAATTTGGATATCAATTCATTTTTGACTAGAGGTGGCAAACATTTTCAAGCGTTTTTTTATATAATCATCAAAAAATAAAAATTTCTATAAAACAATTATTACAAATGTGATAATATATTACTAAATAATTATCATATGCTTATTATACTTTGTGCCAATTAACGCAGCGATTACAATAATTATAGATTATAATAATATGATGTTTATGACATTTATAATTAATATGTTGTTTATCTTAATTATATATTATGCAGTGTATAACATTAGTAATAATAATATAATATGACATTTGTGTCAACTATTTGTGACATTCGATGCTCTATAATAATATGTTTAATAAATGAATTCTATAGAACATGTTTTATGCGGTACTAATAATAATAACCAGCTCAGTTACATCTTAACATCTTACTATCTAAATAAAGCTACATGTTAGATGCAAATATACTTCGTAGAGACAAAACGTCTCCTTGTATATTGACATGTATTAATAGTAGGTATATTTAAAAACTACGATTAATTGCATTTTCGTACAATATTTGTATATTGAAAAAGGGTACATTTTTAATTATAATGATTACATTTCTATACATATATTAGGTTTATTGACATTATTTTACGAGTTATTCTAGTTTATCAGTACGACAAGAGATACAGACTTTTTCTAAATAAGTGGATACAACATTGAGGAAGATCTCTTAATCGTGAATAGAAAATACATTAAATTGTATAAAACTTTGGCTGGCTTAATAATTTCCTGAATTAATCTTTATTCCATGAGTTTACTTAGCTATGATTAGGGTTACTTAGCCTTTTCGCCAGCAGTACCTACCTATCACAAGATTACCTACACAAGATCCGTTCATGCCCTAACCTTCCCTCATAGTCATAACTCCCGACTAGTATTACTTAATTTATTTTATTTCTTTGTTCGTTACTCTCCTAGCATTCAGTCGATAGTTTTTCCACAGACTGTCAGTCACCACAATATAGAAGAAAATGAGTAAAACAAGTTCTAATACACAAAACGAGCCTTGCCTTGACAGAAATACATAATATGGAATCATCTTTTCACAAAAACTGAACAGGTGACAATAGACTATGCGAAGGTCAAGAAAATACACCAGGGATAGTTCCGCTAAGTAGATACAAAGTTGTTATAATCTGCCTACGAAGTTCCCACAGCTGGTGCTCAGGCATCCCACTTTGAGAGGGAATGGGCCATTATATGCCTCCCATATTAAAGTAATGTATAGCTACTGGATCCCACTACTTACTATAAACAATATTTTTACCAATCAAGCGTCCTAATCAAAGCGATGAGATGTTTTGATCGACTACGCGTGATCGCGCTGGCACAGAGGCCCTACTCCAAAACGTTTCGCCCATAAGGACGGATCTATCCGCGTCTCTCACGCGAACTCGTCTGCAGACGTGCGCGATAGAGACGGATAGATCCGTCCGTATGGGCGAAACGTTAGGGAGTAGGGCCTCAGGGCGCTGTGTTTTGTCGGATATTTGAACACGCTTTGGTAAGGACGTGGGATCATTTTAGTATTAGACTGTGCTTGCTAGCGTGAGCTACCAGGGTGTTAACGGATCGTTTTCTCCCACAAGTTGTAAGTACTTCCGCACTAATTAACTTTGACAGTAGGTATGTTACTTTACAGCCACATTTAAAGCGTTACATTTTAACTTTTCTTTGGTATTATCACTCTTGAACTCTTTCAGTCCTCCACAAACTGTAAAGTTTTTGGTATTTTTTCCTTACAATTAACAAAATCAGGTTGAAATATCAAGTTAGCTACTTCGCGAATCTATGCAGACGCGATGGTCCATTCGATACTTCAGATACACCCTGGTTTTGCCCGTACTAACGAGAATGCTATTCCCAATACTATTCCGTTCTTCGATGCCCGATCAGGGCACGAAGTTCTGCGTAGATGGTAACTTCATCACCGCGACCTAGGCCTCAATCCACCCTCTTCATATTTGAAAGGCTACATAGTTTTGTTACGTATTTTTTATGTAACTCTGCTGTCGTTTTCATACAATATTTATAGTATATAATTAAAAAAATAACGTTTTGTTGAATTATTTTAATAAGGTATAGCAGGGAGCTGGGACACTCTTTCGCCGACTTTCGATACTTGCACTGACTGATGACGCCGAAACATGTAAACGGGCCTTAGACATTTGCTTGGTTCCACGTATACCGACCGGGATAAGCGATGTTACGGTCTTGTTAATTACCTATATGCTTCAGCCGCTGTTGCAATATGTACGACTACGTATCCACGACGCGAGAGCCAAGAATTTGCTGAGAAAACTCAAGACCGAGCCAAGCAGAAAAGTCGAAAGAAAGATGAAGATGGCAATTCGCCAAGAAAACGCTACGAAGAAGAAAATTCTACTCTACGATTGTGTTTTAGTTAAATGCTGCCGCAGTGCTCATCATCAGACAAGGATATCTACAAATATTATTACCGACTAAGAATAAACTAAATTATTTTCAAATGAATACAGATAATGTTGCAGCAGTACCTGCATATAAAGCTCTTATATATTTGTCGGGTACTAGCAAATGGACACAGGAGCCATGCGTAACTATCGTCATACTTAAATATAATTTAATTACAAGTTCTTGAACCGAAGACGCCGTGGAGGTGGCGAAGTTTTGGGGCAACAAAATATCGTAGGTGTATTGTCGTGCCAGACACACGAGATTTATTGGTTTTCGGGGCGCAACCCTCAAAATGCACCCAAGGAGAGTGGTGTTTTAGGACCTAAGTACCTACTCTGAAGTAGGCACTAGGTCGAAACAATGACAAAATCGCTTAGTTTCGATCGCTAATATAATAATTTACAAAAAAAATGGTTTCAATAACGATGCTTGCGTCATCGATCGTTACTATAATGTCGAGTCTGCTGCCCTGGATATGCAATGGGGCCTTGTATTAGTGGTTATGATACAACAAAAAGGGAGGCCGAGATGATACCTAATACATAGCCGTCACTTCAATTTATATTATCAATACATGCTTCGTGAAGAGGTCTTTTACTTATACTAAAATTCAAAAAAATCGATCAACTGGTATTGTTTAATAAGCAACCGTGTCCATTCCAACTAGGTATATTATTTAGTCAAATCAATAAAGATTTTCCAAATAGTGTCTACACATGTTGTTAATTGTTGATCGAAGCTGCACATTGAAACCTGGACCTGTGCCTGGACCCCGAACAACCCACCATCTTCTTGATATAGGTAATTGGATTAATCATAAACCGTGTTTTAAACCATTCAGCATGCCAACACCGATTCAGTGTGTAACTCTCATCATCTGCCTAGCCTTTCCCCAAATAGGAACGTTGGGGTCGGCTTCCAGTCCAAGAGGATGCAGCTAAATACCAGTATTTTACATGGAGCTACTGCCTATCTGACCTCCACAACCCAGTTAATACTTGGTAATACGATACCCCTTGGTAAGACTGGTTGTCAGACTATTTGGGCCACTGACTACCTGTAACGACTGCCAAAGATGGACAAATGACAGCCGGGACCAACAGCTTAACGTGCTGGCCGAGGCACGGAGGACACTCGGTAAGTAAAGGTGGTCACCCATCCACAGACCAACGTAGGCAAGCACGGCTTAACCTAAAGATCGGCCCGAGCGGCTGTTAATATTTAGCCACGAGCTCCTCCAGCGTGTAACTACTCTACGATGCATATATATATGCGTTTGGTTATTATATAATACCTACTACTTACAATAATATTATGTTGTGACATTGAATCTTTGTTTGCATCGCAAACGTTATCACTGTGGGACGTGAATAACTCAAGCAAAACAGACGTAACCTAACCTATGCTACTGTTTATCAGGCATTCTTGTAACGGAAGCTACACTGTACTATTTGTAAGTAGTAGATTTTAAATCGGTCATCGAAAAAAAGTATTTTGGTTTTATGGCTCGTCTCCGATGTTTAATCACAAAAGTTCTAGCTCAGTCTAATTTGAGTTACTGTTTTTTTGAAGTGATAACGTTGAGCACTTTTTAGGTGAACAAAATCATAGAAATCGCGTCACCGTCACCTAACGTTTCGTAGCACACTACGGCGTAGCACCACTTAGCGTGCGCGGGGTACAACCCATAGCAGGTACAGATAACTTCGTTTTCACTTAGCAGTCCCCAAAGACTGCCCCGCCGGTTTTTTATTGTAATGGACACTGCGTTAGAAGTATTTAATTAGGTATATTGGTACGACCTAACCTTTGAAATCAAATTCTGTTTACCTGTTTTCGTTTTATTATCCTACTGAGTAAGATCGCGTGTGGTGTTCTGGATATGAATCAAACGAAGACCAATCATGAAGCATATTATGCGGTGTGGCTGTTGATAGCCGTGTTTAGATATTGAAGCACAGAATGTAGTTGACGCTCATCATTATGAATCCTAAGTTTTACGATACCTACCCGAGGAGAAGAAAGTCTACTCTTTGCCAAAAACCATGCTGAGTATGAGAAGCCGGCTGACTTCCCCTGTTATCAAATGTTTAGTTACGTTAGCGATGAAAACAAAATAGACTACAAGCTAAGGTACTTTACACTTTACATCATTCCGTCCCTACCCAGTCCAAAAAGCCATCTTCAAAACCAAATTAACTGGATTCCGTAAGCACATCGTCAACATCGACTAACAAATTAAACCTAGGTCATTAGGTCTATTCCAAGCCAAAATCAACACCGAACCCTTACTTTGTCACGTCCTCTTATCCTGCCAGTATTCTTTCAACTTAGCTTCTATATCGCGACCCATAGCACAGCTTTTTGAACGAAACAAGCACATATCACATAATAAGATAGGGTGCTAAAATTAGCGTGCCTCAGCAAACGTTGTGATTACTAACTTTGTTTAACGTCTCGTTATCACGTATCAAACCAACGCATTGCAGATCCATTGATGCTGGGTTCTGATATCGACCGTCTTACTTGAATGAGGTTAATTAAATTAAATGAGGTAATCGGAAGTCATATTAAACTTAATGGTACGATTAATAAAATGGATCACATGTATTTCTAATTAAATATATTATGTGTTTTGTAAGGAAATAACTAAATGGCGCTCTTGTATCGAATAAAAATAGACTAATTTATTGGAGATCATTTGTGTCAGCGAAAACTGATCAATTTGATTGATGGTATTATGGAAATACTATGTAAGTCTGCTACTGTGCAAGCTCTAATCTAAACAGTCATCATCATCATCATCAGCCTATTAATGTTCCCACACACGAGGGAATGGGCTATAATCCCCCACGCGGAACCAGTGCGGATTGGTAGATGTCTCACGTCTTCGAATGTTTTGGTTCTAGGACATGCCGGTTTCCTCACGATGTTTTCCTTCACCGTTTTGAGAGCAGTGGTGATGAAATAAATTACACAAAGTAATGCGCCAGACACAACACCCACAACTTACTGATTGTAAGTCGGGGCACCACTGGGCCACCGCTCCGGTCTAAACAGTATCAAAGACTAATTAAATCTAAACTAAGATTATAAAGACGAAAGATGAAATTTTTTGAATGTTTGTACAAGCGACTTTAAACATTCTCTCACTTTTAGAAAGCTACATCTTTGCCGAGTAATATAGGCATAATTTAATATTGATTTTCGAGGACGATGTCGCGGGCGGAATACTATTATTAACTACTATTAATTAAAGTTTTTAAAGCTGTGACTTAGAAAATAATGTTAATGAATTAATTAACCTAAAACAGCAGTGGACGTCTTTCGGTTGAAATGACGTTGATGATGATTATATTATACTATTTTATTATAATTTAAAATATCTACTGTGTTCAATGTTCAAAACAGTTCAATTGAAAATCATTACCTACTTTTTTCTTTTTCAATTGATGTTGGTTGATTTAGATATATGAAACCACGACTAAGATCTTGAGTCGTTTAAAAATCATGTAGATATACACAAGATACCTATTGGAAACCTGGAACTATAACATGGACACCTACTCTAAAACGAATGTAAATTAAGCCAACTAAATAACATCCCCTAAGTTAATGTGCTATAGTAAAACTATTTATGTAGCACTGTTGCAATTGTAGCACTATTTATTATGTAGATAATTTATAATAAATTATATCAATGAGCAAATGAGGTGCAGTGTCAGTATTGGATACTAATATGTATATTGGATAAGATAAAGAAAAGGAAAGGATATTAAAAATATATATATATTAATTGGATACCCTGAACATCGATAATCACCACAAAAATCAGGAGGTTTGGAGATATTGAAAGCCGATTTGAGATCTAGCACTCAGACTCATTGTTAATGTTTGAGATATTAATTACAATAGGAAGAGCCAAGATTCAGGGCTACAGTATCTACTGCATAGTTTTCAGCTCTCGAATAAAGTTGACAGAAGGGGGTTGCGCTGATGGTAAACCTTATTAAAATGGCGAAGTACCAATCGTTCCGAGTCCGTTGATCGAGTTTATGGCTTTCGGTTCCAGAACGACCGAAAAATAACCGTGTATTAGTTACGCGCATCTAGGCGAAGGTGGTACCAGCCTTATTCTCATGTTTAATTATTCCCCTTCTTAGTTGTCGCTAGCGTATCGTTCCGGACCAGCCCTCGAGACCTTCCGCCACAACGGATCGCAAAAGCCGCAATACGGCTAATACCCGCGCAAGTGCCCTCCCTCTTATCTGAACCCGAGAAAATATCACCCGAAGTATCCGTAATATGACAAGCAGAGACGCGTGAGCCCTGCGCCCGACCCGAACTCGGGAGAACAGCGATCGTGGTACCTGTATCGTTATTTGTACGTAACTTGATGCATTACGCCTTAGCCGAATACAAGCCTTCATTACCAATCTATGAATTACAGATATAAAAAAAAAATATACTTACTCAATTATGCCAATGCAATTTTTTATTTGCCAATGTTTTTTTCCGTTTCGCATCGGGCGCAGCACACAATTTAGTCTTTGTCAAAAGTTGATATCAACAAACGGTTTTTTGACGAACGCATTGTGGCCGCTTCCGCCATCGTTGGTTTTCTTAGGTAATTTTGGATTCAATTTCTTGCAAATATTCACGTAAAGACAAATTATGATTATTATAACCGGTTTAGATAAAGTTGGCAAGCCACCACATACAAATCTGCATAGAAATACCAACGCAGATAGACATGGCTGATTCTAGTAAAAATTTTTTTCTTTGGGAGTGGGATACTTCTAATATTATTTTTGTGTCTTTCAACCCCTGGTAGGATTGTACTTGGATCTTTTCGATCTTATAAGTCAATACTGTACTACATCTGGTAGACTATTTATCAAAAGTAACTAAGTGTGGTCGGTTCCTAGCGCCGCAAGATTTTTTAATTTAAACATATCACCGAACAGGTGTTTTTACTTTAGCTTTAATTTAGAACCCTCGGTTCAACGTCATTCGGCGGTGTAATGACAATTTCCAAGAAAGAGATTACTTCCGCAGTACCGGGCACCGGGCGGTGAGAAACCCTGACCGAAATCCACCAACTGATGCTCGATCGTATTGCCGAACAAAATCTACAAGTGACAGCCATCAGACAGCGCTCACACCAAGTTTGTTATGAAATTAGTTCAATTTATTGAAACGCTTAAGGATTTTTTTCCAAATTTTAGCCAAAACGGTTTTAATAGACATTTTTGGAGAAGACATAGAAGTTTAGTAAAGTGAAACGTCCACAGCAACGATACTCTAGATCGGCAAGTATCTAACGTCTTGTGAAGAGTGGCCCGCTCAGCAGTGGAGCACGATCATCAGAACACCGATGTAAACGCCAGCAGTAAATACTAGAGGCTTGGAAACTGTTCGCTTTGCATATACAAGTATGAGAAAAAAAAGAATTCGCAACAAGCTAAGTACGAATCTTTTTGTAAGCTTGCACTCCTCGTTGGATTGAGTTAATACGGCACCGATACCCATGAACACATCTAGAAGTCACACTACACAAGTTTTACAACATTCGCGTTTAATGATATTTTGCCGTAAAAGGGCTCGATATAATATAAAATGTTTTTGATTTTACTTTGGTCAATTGCTATAAAATAAACTCATGATAGTAATTAACTAATCTTTTCCGTAATCAGCGTCTGTCTTGTCCTACTGTTGGCTTTGTTCTTAGTTCGGCTGGTCACACACCGTCTGATGAGTGAAGAGGTGCGACGCGGCGACGGTCTCAGTTCCAGTCGATTTTGTATGATAGCTGTTCTGTTCGATGTTTCCGTGGCCCTTATGGGCACAAGGGTAAACCCTCTTAAAGGGTAGGAAAAACTTGACCTTCAGTTAAAGGTCCAATTTTCAAATGTTCACAGATCTAAACTATACGTGCTACGTACCGTCTAATCTAAGCAAATATATAATGTTTAGTCACAGTGTGTCGGTATGCTGAGTACGATTAGTCGACGTTGTGGAATTTGAGGATCGCCCGCCCTTTGATCTCGGAGTTGCACAGCTTCCTCACGACCTCTTGAGCTTCCTCCGCCGGGAACACGGAGTGTGGCGGAGGTTCGATCTGTTCACAAACAAACGAACATTTTACTTACACTTTACGGTCACAGGAAAAACATATGCGTGTATAGATATACCTATACCTTTACATAACAATTAACAACTATTACCACGGGGAAATGACCCTCATAAAACCTAACACCCTGACTACAAAGGTTTTGTTTGTTGCGAAGGAACATTCTTAAGGCATCATTAAATATTTTTTAAATCTCATCTTTGTTGGACACTATTAGGTACCTAATATTAATTGTCGACTGGTTTTTTAAAACGATGCTGATACCAATTTTAGAGGAGGTGAGGGCTAACATGCAGAGCATTTAAACACTTTCGTTACAGATATATTCAGCAGGATATATAGTACCTATATTACATTTTGGAGTTGTTCATCGTTGTCACAGTCCTTTGGCAGTTATCCCATATTCGCGTTTTTTCACCACTCAAAACAATCTTTAATCTCGTTAAACTAAGATTGCAGTTGGGTGGCTGTCATCAATGCTAACACACCGACCGTAACATAACAAGAACGTGTGCAAAGAATATCTTACATCGAGGACTTCTGGCTCCGTGAAGAGATCTTTTTCGATTCTGTTACCCGCATAGAAGAGTTAAGCCAGGATATCTATTTGAGTTGGGGGATGAACAGTGCAGCCTGATGCTAGATGGCTACGCTTTCAATTTTCGATGAAAGCGGCTGCGACAATTTTCTCCTTACAAATACTGCCAGAGTCTTTGGTCAAATCTTGGATGTTATAGCGTTTATATTACCGTAAAATTGTCAAACATGTTAGATTGTAATCTCTCTATACGATATTGTAAACTCTGGAATTATTGTCAACTGAACATACGGAAATATTTCTGCCCCCATAATCGGGACTTGGGGCACACCCCCGTTAGGTTAGTTAAATTGTTTTAAGGTTAGATCATATTAATCGGTATTTCTCAGGAATGGTACATTATTTTTTCAGGAGAGTGGTACCATTGGGCAAGGGGGACCCCTCCTTCCCTCCACACCGCGTGAGTTGACTACCATGGCATGCACTTAACGAAAAATAATGCGTTTTATTGTAAGCAGTACGTTCGTTTGTCAATATTTAGAGTTTACAATCTCTCTAGTTATTTTACAATCTAACGTGTTTGACAATTTAACAGTAACATATACAGCGTGAAATTTTAATGGTTGTTTTCCCGCGGCAGGACGATTACCCATCAGTAGCTCCACAGAAATTTTAAAAACAAGAAACGCAAAGGTAAACTTAAAAAAAAAGTTTTTTTTTCAAATTATGATTATAAATTTATAACTTATTGGATTTTGCAGCTGATTTATACGCGAAGTGCAACGACCGCGCGGTTGTTCTGGACACCCGCGCGCGTTCCGCGTAGATATTACTGTTGGTTCAAGTCGCTTTCGAGTTTTGTTTATCACAATTGTTAATCTGCCATTTATTGAGTCTAATTTTTTTTATATATTCATCGATTGTATTACCGATACAAACTCATTTCGCTTAACCACTAAAATCTCAGCGTGTATATGTATAGAGATGTTGTTACCGTGTATGACTTGACTAGGGCATATTGTTCGGATTATATTGACTCTTAGCGAAGTCGAAAGACATTTAGATGGCGTTACAAAGTCGACTTTTAAAAATCGTTTCCCAGTTTTTGCATATAATTAATTTGATGTACAAGATGCAGAGCAGAGCAATGGAGAGCAACGGTAGCCCAGTGGTGGCGGCCCCGACTTTCAAACAGTAAGTCGTGGGTTCTACCAGACAGGCGTATTACTTTGTGTAATTTATTTAATTACCACTGCTCTCAAAAACGGCGCCGCGGCGAAGAAAAATCATCGCGTGAAGAAACCGGCATGTCCTAGAACCAAAACATAGAACGCGTGGTGGATTATAGCCCATTCCCTCTCCTTGAGAGGAGGCCGTGTCCCAGCAGTGGGAACATTAAAAGGCTGATGATGATGATGACAGAATGATTGAACGAAGGCTTCGTGTCACTCAAAACATAGTGCTGATGTATACTTTGAAAAGTAAACGAGTCATGGAGGTAAACAACCTTAAAAAAAACTTATGAAACAATTGCAACTTTGACCTCCAATATCTCCGTAACTAGAAGGTTCCCAGATATGGGTCCAGAACAAAAAAATACCGCAATACCGGGGAAAACAAGTGCCTTTCAGCTTCGATAAGGATATTTTACAGCCTTTATAAGCGCTCGTCGAGCGCATACGAGATTATTGCCAGTGTCACCCAATACTTTGAAGACTCAAACACGCTCTCTAAACTCGCAATGACGCGTCGGTTTTAACGAACCTCTGGTGTGTGTTGGCTTGACAAGGTCTGAGAAATAACAAGCGTCAGGGTAGCTTGCGAAATTCTTATTTCTTACGTTTTTTACAATTGGCAGGTCAGTGTCAGGTTTGCAGGTCAGTCCTAAGGAAATAAGTCTTAAGTACATACACACTCACATTCTTCATATCAAAGTCGTCCCGCCGCCATAATGTGTCGGCGACTCTGCTGTCGGCGGACTAGTTGGCGGCTTCTCAAATCATTGCAAGAAAATATTTGTCGGTGGCGTGATATAATTATGTATAACAAATTCTGAGAGCTTAAAAGAACGCCGGGCAGTGTAAATACAAAGGCGGCTGCAAGCTGTAGCACAGACCAGAGCTGTTCTATAGAAGGATCTTAGAATCAAGTACTCAATACTTTATTGCATGCCACATGTATTCTTAGGTAGGTGGCAAAACTTATAATTAGATTACAGGGACCCTTCCGGGCACAGCAAAATAAATGAGTTAGGAGAGAGGAAGCATTTGTTAATTATACAACGTAGGATATAAATACTTCCCGAGATAAATATTAATTATACTCTAAAATTATTATTAATTAGGTGTACTTAATTATTAATTATCATTATTATAATTACATTAGTACAAAATATCAATTAATAGTATAAAATAAATAAATCAATGGTATACAATCTATCTATACTTATAATAAATCTGTAGAGAGGTCAATTCTGTACATGAAATATATTTACAAAATAACTATCGGGGGGTGATTAGTGATCGATACTGATGCCAAAAATGCAATCAGTAAAATTTTTGTCTGTCTGTCTGTCTGTCTGTCTGTCTGTCTGTATGTTATTTATAGAAAAAAAAACTACTCGACGGATTTTAACGAAACTTGGTACAATTATTCTACATACTCCTGAGCAGGTAATAGTATACTTTTCATCACGCTACCATTAATAGGAGCAGAGCAGTGAAAGGAAATGTTGGGAAAACGGGAGAAGTTACTTGGTTTTTTAGCTTCCGTCGCGTGTGCAGCCTTAATGGTTAAAGCTACATAGAAATCATGTATAACGGAAATATTCCACATAAAATTATATAAAAAATATCCCACGACAGCATATGTCTATCTTTTATAGTTGACTCACAATAACACGTGTAACTCCCGATAGCTTAGCAGTTCGGAGATTTGTTATTATTATATTTGTTTACTCTTACGTTTATAATATTCTCACTCAACCCCAATTTTGAAACTTCACGCGGGCGAAGCCGCTGGCAGAAGCTAGTATAATATAAAAGTACATAAAGTTGTTGATAAATCTCATCGGACACGCGACACCGATTTAATATAAGTAATCATTCATAAAAGGTCCTCTATCATCCCGAAATTATTTGTATTTTATCTCAATGACATTACACTTGAGTATTTCATTAGTTTCAAGAGGCTGATAAACAGGTGTGTGTTACCTATACATATTATGTACAGGTAAACTGGCGAGCATGTTGACCTTGTTCGGATAACGAGAGCTCGCGTGCTCTACCGTCTACTCGAAATAATTGCACGCGATAAGTCATTTTTGTGTCTTCGCTAATATGATATATTTATCATCATCAGCCTATTAATGTTCCCACTGCTGGGACACAGGCCGAATGTATTTTATTCTCCAAATGTAAACAACAAGGTATCATTCAATGACGCCTCATTCAGTGGCTCAAATCAATTTAGTGATCCGTATTTAGGTGGCCGTTATCATAAATAGCAGTTCAATCAAGAAATAGATAAAATCAGATGACCATATCAAATGACTTTATTAATCTTATCATTGACGACCGGCATCGTTGTCACAGGACACATGGAAACCGTTGGCGTGACGACTGAGGCGTTTGTGAGACATTGGCCGCAGAAAAGCGCCAGCAGATTTCGGATCGAGAGAATATTGGAAGGCTAAGAGCTCCCTCTTAGCCTTTGCCCAGTAGTAGACAGACAATACATACTAAAGTAAAAACAAACATACCCGGTATGATTATTAATAACTTGTAACTAAAAGACCAATTGCCATGTATTTGAGGTTGAAAACGCCTACACATCCGAAATTAAAACAATCCGAAAACCCAACTATGGCTGGTAACAAAACGCGATATAATAAATGGACACAATAGACAGCAGCCCCAAAAAAAAATCAAAGACATGTAAGACAAGTTACGAAAAGCAGCTCCTGGCAATATATAAAGTGCAAAAAAAGCCAGACTAATTCGCAGTCCGTTGACAAAAACGAGATTTCTTTAACAAAATCTGATGAATGGAAACCCACAATTCACCAAAAAAAACGACAAACATTGAAGCCAAATTAATTAAACAATTGCAGGATAAACCGAGATAATCTTTGAGCGCAAAATCTCCGCAGAATTATTGCAATAATTAAAATAAATTGACTTACGCCGAAGATTTCACCGGGCTGCTGGAAGGAGACACTTAAAGGAGTGATCTGCATGCAAACATAGGCGCGATTGCACTGGTATCATGCACCGTCGGGAATGAAATATGTACTACCGCGATTGGAAGTTAACACTGCAATTGGATAAATTGGCCTAAATTGGCCTTGCATTGAGGGAGCGAATTGCCCCCTTGTGAATCAATCAGTGCAGTGTATAAGCCGGTATATAAACGGTTGCAGTACTGGTAGGTGTATAGTCCACTGCCTCCGATCCCGACATCTGCATGTTACAATCAGTATGCTCGCACAAACAGCGGGATTATGGGTAACCGATACATTCTTTGTACTTCTTTAATAGCTTCATGAACATATCGGTACCCCTAATCCGCTGGTTTCCTAAGTTTATGATGGAATTAGAGAGGGACATAGAGCTTATTACTTGCCCCTGATTCTCAGCAAACTGTATGAGTTCATTGATGTTAACAGGTATATGCGGGATTGAAGGCGCTGGACTATCAAAAAAACTTATCATACACATGGAGGTCGTAATGACCTAACTATGTATTGGATGTAGGGTCTGATCGATAACTACATTCAATACATGGTGACCTCACTCACTATCCAAGACATTCGTCTTTAGCACAAGAGATAGAAAGCTTACCTCGATTTCTGCTTCTTGTGCTAAGACGGATTAGATGCCAAAAAAAACGACTCGTAATTTGCAATTGAAACGTATTGTCAAACACGCGCGAAATGATTCTTGAAAGCCCATGATGTAAATGTTTACAGCACTTTCTGCTTAGAGGAAGATCGCACATCACACACACGCTTTTACACACACCTGGTACACCTTTTCTCTCTACTGCTTGGGGTTTGGAAGTGCAACCCATAAGTAAACTGCACTCAGAAGTAAGTTTCGTAACGTGAACTTTTGTTCGGGGATATACGTATTCCAAAATGTGTGGGTGTCAAATCCCAACAGTTATACCGGAGGGTCCAGACAAATGGCATTCGCTTTCTTTAATAACTTTTGAGAATTTTATAATATTTACAGGAGCAATCAATATCTACATTTTTGTCAATAAGTTTTAATAACCCAAATTTTTTTCAATTTTTCGAACTTTAGACACCCCCCACTGTCAGTGTCTTCTTTGACACCCTCAAAGAGGACACTGACCGTAGCCGTAGAACTTTCCAAATAGGAAATTTCAAGAATTTCATACAAACGTAATACCAAAATAATTTGTAAATCAAACATATTCTTAAGTTAGTGTGTATTTATTTTGATTGGATTACAGAATATATAGGTTCCCAAACACATATTTTGAATTTACAGCGATTTAAACAAGAGTTATGAGAATTTTTAAATTCCTCATATTTCGTCTTTATATCATTGTCATATCATAATAATTATTTGGGAACACAAACAATCGAAATATATAAACAGTAAGTACCTTACGAATATGTTTGATTTTCATATTATTTTGGTATTACGTTTGTATGAAAAACTTATGCTCCGCTATTATCAACCCAAGAAAAGTATTATAAGTTAATTTCAACTACTGCTTGTCGCTTAAAAATAATACTAAACTCCTGCAATTTTCTATGACAGTTCAAACGTCCGTGATTGTCGCGACCATACTTTGACGTCATTTATCAAAATCTACCCAGTTTACATCCATGTTTTTGGTAATAAAGTAATTTTACGAATTGTATGTGCTTTATTCAAGCAAAAATGTATTATGTCAAATACCGCCGTTATCAACGTGTTTTAGACTGCGTTCCGTTTCACCAAAAACATGCTACATAAAACAATAAATTGTAAAATAAGTGATGTATTAGAAACTTAAACAATCGCACCATAATGTTTATAAGCGCCAATACAAGGCATTTTTAGTAAATAAAAAGAGTTTTGTATTTCTTGCATATTTCCTCACCCCTCCTGTAAAACAAAAAGAATGCTTATAGGTACTTACTTCACCCCTAGCCACCAGTCCCACAAGTTCCTTGAGCTGCTCAATGGAACCGTTGGGAACGATCTCCATATTAACATTCATGGCCTCAGCTTTCTTATTGAATTTGGGCAGAAGGTGCTCCCCGACATCTTCGGTAACTAGTACCACTCCACCCTGACAGAAAACAGATCTTAGTATTTACACGAATATAAATATTCTGGTGGGCCTATTCAAGGTAACTGAAAATGCAAAACACATTTAATGAAAAAAAAAATGAAATTGTCTCTTTTTCACAACGGGAACTCGAATTGTCGCTTGACGGTTTATTAAATGGCTTCCTGGATTTCGATACGTTTGGGAAACACAGGTCTGGTAGTTTTGGCGATGCTTGAGGCTTTCTGCTGATTGTTTTATGACGCTACAAAGCATTACATTATATGTTTATGTCACCGTAAAATTGTCAAACACGTTAGATTGTTATCTCTCTAGCGATATTGTAAACTCTCGAAATATTGTCCAAGTCAACTAAACATACGGAAGTATCTCTGCCATAATCGGGATTTGCGGCACCCCGCCGTTAGGTTAGGTTAGTTTGCACTTTTCGAGAGTTTACAATCGCTCTAAGATAGTTATTTTACAATCTAACGTGTTGAACATTTTACGGTGGCCTATGACACATCTATTGTGTCAATTTTATAGATAATTTTTAGTAATGAATGACAAAGGGAGGCACTTTTGCTAACAATATTGTGATCATCAGAATGTTCAACAAGACAAGTGATCATGAGGAAGACTCAGATTTCAAAAGTATGAAATTTCAATGGTGTACGGTTTCATTTAAACAATCATTACCGAAACAATAGCATTTCAGACAACGCCGTGTATGATGTAAAATATTTCTACTTACAGTGGCAAGGCATTGTAAAGAACGATGCAGCGATCGGGATGTGGTGCCAAAATTCAGGACCACATTCACAGGGCCACCACACGCGTCTATCGTCCTCTCGATGAGCTGTTTCTCATAGAGATCCTCGTTCCACTGGACTACGTTCACTCTATTTCAAGCAAACAAAAGACAATCGTTCAGAACAGTTTGGGCAATTTACAGCACATAATTCGGAATCTTGGAAACTGTTTGGATGCGGCAATACTAAAAATATTCGTGGCACTGAAAGTGTATTCAGCGCGCAACTTCTGCCACAGACCGCCGCGCCGGCAGGGCTGCCAGTTTCTATAAATTGTATAGGTCTTTCGTGCGCGTCGTGACATGGCTTGTATGTCACCGTAAAATTGTCAAACACGTTACATTGTAATCTCTCTAGCGATATTGTAAACTCTCGAAATATTGTCAACTGAACATACGGAAGTATCTCTGCCCCCATAATCAGGACCTGGGGCACCCCCCGTTAGGTTTGTTAGGTTTCTTTAAACCCTTCACTCGGAAATAGGGGCTCCGTCGACTACGCTTTTTGGGGGATATAAAGCGTTTTAAGGTTAGGTTATATTATTGGGTATTTCTCAGGAATGGTGCATTATCTATTCATGAGAGTGGTACCATTGGGCAAGGGGGACCCCTCCTTCCCTCCACACCGCGCTGAGTTGACTAATGCGTTTTCTTGTAAGCAGTATGTTCGTTTGACAATATTTAAGTTTACAATCTCTCTAGTTATTTTATGTTTGACAATTTTCAGAGTTGCAGCCTGAGGCCTCTTCGCGCTTTATGGTCTATCTATAGGAAAATCCTAATCCGTTAGGCACCAGACGAAATGGATGGAGTTTATGAAACACAATAAAGGTAGATAAAGGAAGTGAATACAAAAAGTACGCGCGACGGCTACAAGAATTACGGAAGTAAGGAACATGCTGCACTAAACACAGGATACGATAGTAAATGGTTGAAGATGACCAACGCAAGGGTCAAGGTTTTCGCGGGGACGATCGTATCTTAGATGACTGGATCGTAAATCTTGGAAAATAAACTCAATGATGTTATTTGTGATAGTTAAGAAATTATAATTGATTAAGTACGTAAAACTGTAACATATAGCTTTTTTTAAATTGGGACATGCCCGCCACACTAATTCCAAACCACTGCATCTCCTGAGATCCAATTAACAGTATCGACCACCAGAATAGCGCCGAGACAATGGAGCTCGACGAAAGAAATAATTGAACTATCTTGGATATCGTAACAAAACTAAACAGAAAAGGATAGCGGAGAAGTAGGAGAAAACATAATTACCACTTTTAATTTTATGTGAAGCATTTAATTTTCACTGAGATCCTGTGCCGAAACAGTCCGACCCCAAAAAGTGTTTGATGATAAATATTAGCGCCCCAATTCTTCATTAAGTATACAGGGTGAAATTTAATAGATGCGACAAATTTAAATATACAATAATACTTGTTGTCAAGAAAATGTATAAAATATAAAATTAAAAAATAATTGATCAGTGTTACGAAAACCGTTAAAATAATAACATCAATGGACCTTTTGAAAATTTCATTTTGTCACATTAATTAAAATTCACCAGTGTATAAGCTATGAGCTAAGCCATACTTCCTCACAACAGTACGACTTCGTGGTGTTAATATTTTATTTAAATTTTTTATACCCATTTTAGACCCAAGGTCGACTTAGAAACGAATTGACTATTAACTGATCCGACTAACTGCATGATCCGCCTATTGTGCACTGATAATGCAATTTCAATTGAGACATCTTTCAATTCTATTCTTATATCTACCGAGACGTTATTTATGTTCTTATTGTCACCGTGCGAATATTTTTCGCGATAGTCAGCAATTTTGTAGCTTCTTGGGCTAAGAAGCTACTATTACACAGCTATTTTTCAGTGACATCCAATCAAATTAAATCAAACAATAGGTTGACCTCAACAACCTTGAGCAATGATCAAGATAATATTTGTGTGCAGATGTTATTAAACCTACATCTGTTCGAAATATAAATGCATTAATTGATAAGTTAAAAAGAAAATCTATTAAAAGTAACGACATGAGTTGACATGACACCAGTTGAGGTTAAAACCTTCTTATGACACAAAAATAAACAATGAGAAAACAACTTACTCTTCGCATTCCTTCGCCAGAATAAATCCTTCGTCCTTGAGGGTCGCCACACAGATCCGGATGCGATTGTTGTAGGATGCGTGTTTGAAGTAGTGAGTGGCGATGCGCAGCGCCCACAGCGCCAGCCCTCCGGTGCCCACGATCAGCACCGTCGTGTTGTCCTTCTTCGACGGCCCCTCCAGCACCCTCTTCAGACATTCCCCAGCCGTGGCCACCGTATTCATAGCCAGTAAAGCACCAGTTGGCAGCATCGCCGCCACGCTCAGAGGCAGCTGCTCAGGTACAGGCACCAAACACTTAAAATCTGGCACGACAATGTACTCCGCATACCCATTAGGCACACCATCGTAGGGGTACAAAACTATTCTGGAACCTTCTTTGATTCCGTCTAGTCTTTCCGCGGCTTTTCCGATGGCGTCTACAACGCCAGCAACTTCATAGCCTGGGAACAAGGCACCGTCTCTGATACCTATGTGCGAAGGAGTGGCGTGGGTGTGGATGCCGAAGTTCTCCATTTCTCCAGAGAGGCTGCCAATGGAGGATATGGAAGATGTGCTGCACACGGAGGCTGAGCGAGTTTTGTTAGCCCTGTAGCAAGCACCCGCGTACACCACTCGTATCCTGGCACCGTACATGGGCACATCAGGGACGGGCACGTCAAAACTGAACACGCAATCCCTCATAGTAGATCCGGGGGATTCGATGGAAACTTGTCTGCACAGCTTACTCATTTTGAAACCTGTGGACAAAAAAAAACATGAAGTGTAAAATCTTTCAACATGCTTTGAATTTGGTAAGGTAATATTGGGACGACGAGTTTTAAAGCCGAATGTCAAATATATATAATTTCTGTTACCGTGAAATTGTAATTTATCTAGCTAGATTGTAAACTCACGAAAGATTGTCAACCGAACATACTGGGTACAATTTAACACGTTATTTTTCGGTGGATTGTAATCTATCGAAGTGAAACCGTAATATTGCGAAATGTATGCGACGGAAGTTTCGCTGTCCTCGTAATCAGGACTTGGGGCACCCCGACGTTAAACCCTGCAGACAGAAATAGGAGACAAGCGTCACTACCATGTCACTACGCTTGTCTCCTATTCCCCACTGGGCAAGGTTTTTTCTCCCTTTCCTCCCCCCTTCCACACACGGCGCGAGTTGACTTCCGTCGCATACATTTCACAATATTACGGTTTCACTTCGACAGATTAAAATCTACTGAAAATTAATGCGTTGTTAACAATTGCGAAACTTGACAATATTTCGACAGTTCACAATCTTGCTAGTTATATTACAATCTAACGGTTTTACAATGTAACGCTGACATAGGTAGTATAATATTATAAGACAAGATAATAAATTATTATGACGGAATCCTTTCAAATAATAAATCACAAACGTTGAAACTTCCTCAACGCTCTGATTACACGGTTCAGTCACTGTGCCTACCTTAGTTCTCACTGCAACGGAGTGATAATTATAGTTCGTAACAATGCCTACGTCACTAAATTATTTCCACGACTTAAATGCAGCGTCCGTCCGTGCCGAGACCGCACACAATTATGAAGTAAGGAAAACTCACTATCTTATTGTACACATGTTGATAAAGAAGATAACAAAAACATTAATAAAAGGATCATTTAGAAGATAATTGACTATGCAACAGTAGCCGCAACAGCTTCCGTAGTATAAAAGATTTAAATTAAACTGTTTGTGTTTGGTAGGATTTTTATGTTGTTTGTCGTGAAGTAATAATATTAGAGCATTGTAATCTGCATACACGTTCTCCCTATCTGCTGATCAGCCGCTGATCTCGCGAGTAGTTCAGGTCATGGTAATATCTTTCATGAATTTTGTACATTTTTAATACATCGATCTTCGTCTCGATAAGTCTCACTATAGACGTTTGGTTATGCAATCATTTAGCTTTTAAATTGTGATGTATTCCTTACACAGCTCAGATTAACAAAAAAGGTGCCTCTTTGTTGATCTGAGTTACACAGGAACAAACGGATATTGGTATTAGTATTAAGGTACATATTTTTTTTATATTAAGAATATGTGGGTAGGGGCTAAAATATACTCGGGCTCATTGTATCCGTCATCGTCAGTCGGAATCCACTTGTAACCGTGAATAGCCGTGTTATTCCTGGTCTCCGTATCCCGACATCCCGGAGTGCTCCCAACACTTCAAATATGTTTGGACAACTTGATGTTTTGACAACTAACGCTTGTATACGTGCATTTACACTCATTCTTCCTCAAAAAAATGATAACATGTTTATTTCCATACATTAACAAGTGATTAGTTAATGAGTGACTAAGCGATCATTCTGTCTCCACGCACTTCTCACAAACAAATCCAGCTGCACGGTCACGCAGGCTCATGTGACGCAGCACCTATATTTACTAATATTACAAAATGACAACTTATTGGCGAGCATTTCCACGTCATGTCCACACGATGGTCACGTGATCCAAATAATAATATTCAGGACTCATACTCAGTCAGCAGGAGCTTGCATTCCATTGTGAAAATTTACGAACGGCGGAATGAATTTCAGTATCAAATCGTTCGTTCAAAATTTTTCGATACTTGAATCAATCAAAGAAGACGCAGCCCTAAATCTTGTGCCCAACTGCATAAAGCGGGGCCAGGACATCAACCCAGCCTATTATGAATGTTCCTTAATCACGATGCTTACCCAAAATCATTTGGTGAAGTGTCGGTGTTAACTTGCTCTACCAAACAGTCTATGATGTGCTGAGTTTACCGACTGTCACTATATTTAATTGGTTTCAGGCAGATTTCGTCATTTCGGTAACTTTAATAATCATAGGAATTCTATAGTCGAAGGTGTTCTTTTATCTTGTAATATAAATAATTAATTGTAAAGCAGTGGTGGTTCAGTGCTACCGGCCGCGACTTACGAGTAGTAGTACCTTCCCCCGGGGGTCGAAGGGTTCGACCCCCAGTAGGCGGTACTCCACATGAGGCAGGAGTGCGCCTAACGTGTGTTGCGCCGCCGACCCAAAATCGCGCAACACTTTATGTAATTAACCTTATTAACACTGGTGCCTAAACGGTGAAGGAAAAACTCGTGAAGAGTCTCCATATCCTGGGCCAGCAAAAGTCCAAAATATGTGACAAATACCAAATCGCATCGGATCAAAAACATATTCTTGAACTACTTCGAGAGAACCGCCATTGACAACAATAGGTCCTGGGTTGACGTGTTATTGACAGCGCTCACAGAACAAGTTCCTAAGCTGAAGTGGCAAAATTAACGTTATTTACGGAAAATGTTCCCTCCCCTCTCTTTTATCTAAATTAACCGAAAATGAATCTAAAACATCTACAGGAAATTTTTCTTTGCTTATAGATTACAAAGTCTACGGTCCTGAAATAGCATGGCAATATGGCATCTAACCTACTACTCAATATTAGGTATAGTGTGCAAACTTACAATAGCAGTCGGAATGTATGGGAGAATATGTTAATTAGTTAATAAATATCGCTGGACATTAACACACAGCGCCACCTAGTACCACACTAAGCAAAGCTTGTATCATGGACACTAGATAGTTGATATACTACATATATATACTTTTTTGTTTGTAAATACATACTTAATATACATATAAACATCCATGACTCGGAAACAAATGTCCATGCTCATCACACAAACATTTGCACCTACCGGGATTCGAACCCAGGACCCTAAGAACGTAAGGCAGCGTCACTACCACTACGCCATTCGAGTCGTCGAACAAATACTCATACCGACCAAAACAACCGCCCTACATTTCTTTTCTCATCCGACACTCACAATGCCAGTTTTTACTTCGCAAAGACGCAAACCAGCGGTTTGTCGGCAATAATGACGAAATCAATCCAAACATTCCCCTCTGAAACCATAACAATACGGGTCTGAATAAAGAAGGGTAAATTTTCTTAAATTTTCCTCATTTCCCAACTGCTCACGTTCTTCACCGCCCTCGATAAGTTATACAAGCGTACACATTGTGGAAAATGTTATGCTACATTTTCTGGTCTCGGGACTACAAGAAAATTTGCTAGTACAAGTAAATATTTGAATTTTATTTAAGTAAGGTAAGGAGATAAAGGACGCATACAACATGCAGCAGACTTGGCAGTGACTGGAAATATTACTCTTTTAGCAACATTCTACAAACACTGGATGAACAATAACAATTAGCTCAAGACTTTTGTAATATAAAAAACCGCAATATCTAAAATAACTTTGAAAAAATATTTCTGTATGCTACAGAACGATTTTCCTCCCACGATTGTCATTGTTTACAAATCAGTTTTAAACATTGAACGTAAACAGGATAATCAAGATGGCTGACAATTTTTTAACAAAGTGTGAGAACATCCCATCGGTAATCTGCTACAAGATGCACTGATTTATTGTGATAGACAGCCTTAATATGCAATAGTGATAAATTGCATGCTACAATTGGCATCAATAGCCACCTTCCGTTTTGAATACAAGGCGCGAATTGTTACGAAAATTGCTGTGACTTCTACATACCTACCTAGTATAGGTCTACAGTATCTTTCGTATGACCTCTGCGTCTTCAGGACACACCAAGAGACGTTCTACCTATTGATATAAGACATTTTAGTAATTGTGCAATTTGTCACTATAACAAAAACCTTGGGCAGGTAGGTAGGTACCTATTGCATATTTCACGACTTTGCGATTATACGATGAATGGATTGTAAGAGGAAAAGGGTATAATTGAATGCGGGACGGTTGACGGGGGAGAATAGAGAAAATGACATAGGTATTCCGCCAACCCCAAGTAACATGGGACAAGGCCAGGGCGATGATGATGATTTCACGACTACAATAAAAGCTGGCGGACATAGATTTTTGTCGGTCTCATATCTATGCAGTATGCAGTCAGCTTATAAAGAGTGAATCGATGGCTTCATAAAAGGGTAACCTACATGTAATGAAAATACATCCAGTCCCTTTACTTCCCGCTCAAAAAGTGCGAAAACAATAAATAAATAATAAGCTTGTTTCTTAATAACACTACTCTGTTGCTGTTCTATTGCCACTTATAATATAGACTAAATCACGCAATTGATGGGTGGACTCCGGCTGGGCTGGTATTTGTTATGTAATGTGTACAGTCAATTTACGTCGTTTAAAGTTTCTAATAAAACACTTACATTAATTAATTACAGTTAAGATGAAGACGCGACTAGATTGATAGGCACCATACATGGTTTTATGGCTATATAGAACAAAACTGTTTCACCAATTATTTTTTACAATCATGTTGTGTAGTTTCCTGTTATGTACTTAGTCCATACCTACATTTATATAGTCGCATAGTTTAATTAAAGTTCCTATCTATGTTGTTGCATGGGTTATACAGTGGAATAAGCGGCAACACAGCGAACAGCGGCTGAGAAACCAGCTAGGTAGGTACCTACTTCGTGGCGTTTGCAGAAGAAAAAGTTGTGAATAAGAAACATTATAATAATAGCGCGAATGAATCACGACTTCATGAGTGCTGCTAAGCTGCTCCACCCCGCAAAAGACAGAGATATTCGGCGTCGCTGTCCAACCTCCCGTTATTGAAGAGACAGAAGAAAAGGGGTATCCAGATTCATACGCCGCACAAAATTAGGTACCTAGGCCCATTTTTTTTTCGGATGGGGCATCAGCAAATTACCCCTCCCACTCCGGGCGGAGCGGGAGGGAATGTCAGACTTAAACTGACTAAAACCCATCCATGTTTCTTCCTCGCCCTTTACGTTCCGGAGCCGCGGTATCTCTACCGAACAGTCCCGCAGCCTCGGCAGGCTTGGGCCCTTGCGTGCCCCTTCCATATGCTGACATATCATTGGGGCGCGCGTGGAACACAAACGCGCCGTCGACACGGCCTTTCGTCAAAAGACGGACGGACGGCTAGCTAGCCCATAACTCACCGTCCCGCGACCCAGGCCCGCAGGCCCGCGTCTACGGCGACCGGTAGCCACTACGTGGCCCCCGACGCCCAGTGCGTCTCCCGCGGCGGCTGGGGCGAGAGGTTCTGTCCCTCTCGCGTTCCGCCACCTCCTTCGCTAGCATGACTCCTTCGCAGAATGCGGTGACGGCTTCCCATTCCGTCTCGCTCCGGACCATGGATTGTACCAGGGCCGGACGCGAGAGGTCGCCGCCGCCGATCGCTGCTACGTGTCCTCCGGTCGATCCTCGCAGTGGAAACACCCAGGCGTTTCCTCCCGCCCGATTCGATGCAGGAACCTCCCGAAACACCTGCGTCAGGCGGTAGGTGAGGACGCCGTGGCGCCTCTCCAGCTACTCTTCAAAGAGGGGGCTTATCGCCACTGTCGTGGCGTGCCCTGCACGGTGTTGCGACAGTCGCTCTCTCCATGTCGCCATGAGATCGCGCCGGAGGTCTGTCCGCTGAGCAGCGATTTGCCGCGCCAGCCGAGTTTCACCCGGCGCGTGCCTCCGCGCGCTATTCGTGCAGGCTCGCGAGGACTATCGCCTCCAGATCCCATGGCGGCAATCCGGCAAGCAGGCCCGTCGCCTCGAGGGAGATCGTGCGGTACCCACGGACCATCTTTACGGCCACCACTTTCTGGGGCGCGTTCAGGTAATGGGCGGCACGCCGCCTCAAGGAGCGCGCCCACCTGGGGACCCGTAAAGGGCCATGGACCGCACGACCCCGCGTAGAGCCTACGGCAGGAGGCGTTCAGCCCCCCCAGGTTGGGCAGGAGCCGCTTGGAGGCAGCCCCTGTTCGTTCCAGTTTGGGGGCCAATTAGGTAGGCCCTCACGAAACGAAAAGTAGTTTATTAGTGTAGCTGCAGTTCTACTGCAGCTTGCAGTAGGTTTTTCTGACAGAACCTCTGACCTGTCTTTGTAGTCCTGTCCTATCCAGTGATGGCAACATACGATTAAGCAGACCCGATCTTCCGAAAAGAGGCTGAGCTGCTGCAGATACAATCATCCCACGAAGGGTGGAAGGGGGGGGGGGCTATGATATAATAAATAGGTAATATGTAATAAGCCCGCCAAAGTAGGCAGGTAAGATTTCCTTTTTTTTTGGCAGCTGATGATCGATTAGTACCTACCTACCTTTTTGGGTAAGGTTGGCTTAGGGTTTCTAAATATTTCGTAGTTGATTTTTTTATCTTGTTGTTTATATGTTAAATAGAAGCACTGTAATTAATTGCCGCAAAAAAAATGTGTGACAATAATATTCGACATGAATAGGTCTTTTGTATGTTTTGAAGAAACACATTCCTTTGTTTCCTCAACAAAAGAAAATTATGCGCTTTTCCTGTAGGCGATTGTCAACGCGTGCTAACAAAGCAAAGAGTACGACTCACTTTTAGGTACTAAAACACGTTAAGACACAATAGCTGGCCTATTTAACAGTTTATTCATGTGATATTTCGCACTCTGTGTGCTTTTTTAATACGAGTAAGTATTACATTATTAGAGCAACTAGCGCCCACATCAATACTAAAGTCCACTTCGAAATTCTATGGCTCTAAAAATAGTGAGAGAGCGAGAAGGGGGCCTGATAACGCCAACCGGGTGTTTTGAATATAATAGTAAACAAGGGCAGGACAATGAACGCGATCACCCCGCAGCCAAGTGACCGCACTAAACATCGCGAAATTATATAAACATCACTATGACCTTCCCTTACACTGAAGGTCACAATGAAAAAATAAAAAAATCCCAATGAGGACAAGCTAACACACTAAAAATACATTGTAGATTTTTATATGAGCATCGCTGGGAATCCGCGAGAGCAATTACATAAATAAGGCGTTATATTATATTTTACGTCAACACATAAACTCTTAAATTAACAATAAAACTAAGCTTTCAAATTCATGATAGCACGATGCTTACCTGTTATTTAAATCAATGAACACTTTAAAAATCTTTCAGCGGTCGCTTTCTGTGCTTAAATTTTAAAATTCACGTTTTTATTTACAAGGACAAAAAGACAGAGGAATGACGTCACTGACGTTTTTATATTACGTTCCGTTTCTCAAGTCAACCAAATTACGATCTTAAACCAAACGTGCCAAATGCTTTGTTGAGATTACTTTGCATGATTGGCAAAGTGACATTTAACAGTGTGATATTGCGTAACATGAAACGTTTTAAAATAATTTAACGCTTGCAACACCTGATAGAGGTACTATTTTAATGGTGGATGCGAGAATGCGACTTCTAGATTTAACGACACGATATCGTGGTTGTATACATTTATAATGTCTTGAAATCATCGGATAAATGAAACCTTAGAGTCCCACAATATCATGTCGTTATCGTTATCGCCTACTGGGAAAACTCCCATTCGGTAACGATATGTCATCGTAAAATTGTCAAACACGTTAGATTGTAAAATTACGAGAGAGATTGTGAACTCTAGAATTTGAAAATCACGAAATTATTAAACGAACATACTGCTCCCAATAAAACGCATTATTTTTCAGTAGATTGTAATCTATCGAAGTGAAACCGTAATATTGTGAAATGCATGCGATGGAAGTTAACTCGCTCGTTGTGGAGAAGAGGGGGGGATGGAGGGGTCCCCCTTGCCCAATGGCACCACTCTCATGAAAAGATAATGTACCATTCCTGAGAAAAACCGATTATTGTAACCTAACCTCAAAACACTTTGGATTCACAAGCGTAGTCGACGGGCTCCTATTTCTGTCAGAAGGGCTTAAATATACTTATCTAACCTGACGTGGGGGTGCCCCAAGTCCCGATTATGGGGGCAGAGAAATACTTCCGTCTCAAACATTTGACAATAATACGGTTTCACTTCGATAGATTACAATCTACGGAAAAATAATGCGTTATTTTGTAAGCAGTATGTTCAGTTGACCATATTTCGAGAGTTTACAACCTCGCTAGAGAGTTTGTTTTCTAACTAACGTGTTTGATATTATAATTGTACGGTGTCAGATACACACATTGAACTAATCCCAGTAAATATTCATGGCAACAACTCATAAAACGGCCATTAGTTCCTCAAGCTTAATTCAACATCGTTGAAAAGAAGTAAAGGATTGAAAACAGCCGTAATAATATATGTTATTACAATAAAAACATGCAATGTGATGCCACAATGATTAATTAAAAAAAAATGCAAAAGTCACTGGAAACTCGAAAGCGATCCATTCGTAGTGCATGCTCATCACAGAACCTGTGATGCTCATTAATGATAAAAAATCTCGTTGCTTTTTTCATACAGGCAACTCAGATCGGCGTGGGTTTGGATGAATATTTGTTAGCGTGGGTAGATTGTTTTAATTATTTACACGGAATTATATCAAAAAGTGCACTAATATTGACGCAACAAACATATAAACTACATTATGGGTAAGTTGACAATTTGTTAATGTTAAATTACAGCTGGCGATATTTCTTTTGTTATTGATTGATGTCATCTTCGGGGTGGTCTGTCGGTGCGAAGCTTGATTTTTTTACGCCTTTGACTATTTGTGCGGGCGCAAACGTGTTTGAACCAAAGAGTGAGAAATAAGGGGCTTACAAGCAAAACGATGGTTAGTAAATAAGATAAATATATAAAGTTTAACGTTTATATTATCATAAATGACGTTTAGAGCAGTACCTCTGGTGATTGTTATTGTATGGCATCAATGTATTTCGAATTGCATTTGTTAAGGGATATGTACCTACCAAGAAATAATCGTTAACGACTCCATAATAAGCTTACTAACCCGCTCAGCATTAACTGAAATGAAAAGAAAACAAGTGCTCATAAGTTAAATTGTTCAAATAACTGTCAGTGGAACAACATTGACTTGACTAAAACAAAAATTCATATTTTAACCGAAACAAAATCAAATCGCTTAGAGATGAGATAGAAGAATAACATTTTGAAAATAAAATTGAGAAATGACACAAGTATATTTTTAAAATTATGTACATGTAAGGGAATATCAATGCTGTATGTTTGGTTTATAAGTAAATGAGACATGAGAGTTATTCTAGTAATAGGTTTATTTGGCCAAAGGAAAAGTAACAGAAGCTTTCATTTACACATGATAATATGGCAGACAATAATGTTAATGGTGACAAACGTACCAGTGCAAAGTGTATCACAACTGCCAGGGTCAATCAGAAACATTATGGTGCAGCCACACCACATGTTGAGGTAACATTCTCTATCAATGTTATCCAATGTTAGCAACTGTCACCAGGGGGTCTAAAATGACCACTTTAGCAGAATCATCATAGTCATCATCAATTGTCTTAAAAGAAAATTCATAATATTAACTGTGTCTGTGACCATTTTAAAAGTTGTAACACAATTCATATTATTATCCTGGTATGATTCTGATATAGCTGCCAATTTTGACCTCCAGGTGTTTCGGGAACATTACTTAACGTATTATAGCAACAGATACTAACTATAAAAGACACTTTCGAACATTGGTTAACTTTAAGTAACTGCGGTGTGAATGCATCATTATTCAAAAAACATTCAGGTATCTAAAATGGGACAGATACTGTGTGATCACGCTACTTTTAAGTTAAAATACCTACTTGTGTATGGTTCTTGCAGCTGTCCTGTGGGCAAAGACCAAGTGAAATTCTTTTCAAAATCAAATTCATTTTTTTTTATTTTAGACGGTTATAGTGTTAGTATGACTATGAACGTAACCTATGGTAGTCAAAAACAAATTAATAACTCATGGAAAACACCGTTTTAAACTAGGTTTGCGAGTCGCCGACACTGCAGCCCAAACAGTCACTTTCGGAGTACTGGCCTCTCATTACGCAGTGGTGACAAAATAAATTACACAAAGTAAATGCGCCTGCCTGGATTTGAACCTTTAACTTACTGTTCATAATTTGACACCACCACAGGGCCACCACTGTTCTCAATAAAACACGTTCCGAGTTACCGTGATCACAAGCACAATAGCGATGTTCCTTGAGTCGTCATGACACGCACCATCTTGCGATTACACCGACCATGCCCCAAAGAAATATCACCGTGAGCGCTGTCAAATGACCTAATGACAGATCGTAGCTGTCATAATCGTGAAAACTTAAAACGGAACGCAAAATATTGCTTTGAGCGCTGTGAGTGATTGTATCGTATCTTGGAAAGCACGGTAAATAACACTACAAACAGAATAAATAATACTTATTAATAGTACAGTTTAGTGAAATTTAAGATGATAATATACTATCAAAACTACTAGTAGAAAAAATTAATTCACACTATAATTGTTTGAAGATTACTTCAGAGCATAGCTTCTTAATAAGTACAGGTGTACTTCAGTGGCACCGAAATACACCTGCCCCCGTAATCACAAATGCTTGCAATGAATTTCGATTCAACAAGTTGTATCTCTATCCTTTTTTGGCACAAAGAAAATACTAGACTTCCCAAATCAAAATCAAATTGATCGGTTGTGAATATAGGGTCAGAACTTTTGTTTATAAATCAAATAATATTATTAATACACTACATAAATTAAAAATGGATTTATTAGTAGGTAATAGTAGTTTATGCAACTGTGCATAATGAAGGGCATTACAACACGAGTGTGGGTTTAAGAAACGAGCCGAAGGCGAGTTTCTTAATAGCATCACACGAGTGTTGTAATGCCTAATTATGTATAGTTGCATACACTACTTTATCTACCCAAATATCATAAGGGCTCTATGATGGGTTCAGGAACCATAGGGAAATGACCTGCATTGTTACTTGGCCCTTGATTTTTGTGGCAACAGGTTATTAGTTGCATTCGTCGCTTCATTTACGATATCTGGCGAAGTGTTCATGTCAATTTCTGAGTCACTATCGCTCATTTTCGACAGAAATAAAGAACTTATCAGAAAAATTGTCTACTCGCAACTGGAAATAAAAAGCTAACGAACAAATGACAGCTCGAAATGGCGGCGTTTCGGATATCTGTCATTTTTTTTAAATCATAGGCAAACGAACAAAGTCACTATTCTTGTGTCACTCGAGATCGAAAATGTCGTGCGATTTATAATTAGAATCATAGGTACTGAATTGGGGTTTTTTTTTTTTTTTATCGATATCTGATTTAATGTAGGTGGTACTAGAATAGCACACTCACTTGAATTTGACACCTGTTCCAAATTTAAAACTCATAACGCAACTGTTTACAGTTGCGTTATGAGTTCATTACAGTACCGTTCATTTCTACAGGTTGGTAATGCTGGTCATTGCCTATGGTTTTTGAACGCATTAGAGAGGGTTTATGATATTTGGGTAGATAAAAGGTTTTTACATAACCACAACAACTTTATAGTTTGTCATGTAAAGGACAGTTGCATGTCTACCAGATAACCAATCAATAAATGTTAAAGTGAAACAATGAAAGCTCCATCATTAGCAGGTCAATGACTGAAGCATTGCCATTATTAGAGACCAAGGAGTGCCAACTTGTTTTTATTCTGTTGATACTTGTGTCATGTAGTTTCCCATTCAATACAGATTGAGAATACAAATAGCGATGATGAGAGATCGGCAAATGTGCCACATAAAATCGATAGGTACTACATTATAGTACATTTTAGAAACAAGTGACAAAACGTTGTTATTGCATTGATTGAAATAGAATGTTCTGGAGCCGAGACCTGCAGTGGCAAATCCCCACCCACGTGTAATAAACTTTTTTACAGTGGAATTAATAGTATTTTTGTCATTAATTCTGTGAAACTATTGATATTTTTTTTTGTTTTCCTGCAATTTACCTTCGCAGGTGCACAAAACAGCCTAATGTAAAAAATAGAGTTTGAAGTGATAAAGCTAAACGCACACTTATCAGAGCCGAAGGAAGCGAAGGTGCCGAAGAATCGAATTTTAGAATATCTTGTATAATAATAAATATCGCCGGACATTAACACACAGCGCCATCTAGTGCCACACTAAGCAAGGCTGTGTCGTGGACACCAGATAGTTGATATACTACATTATATATATACTTTTTTGTTTGTAAATACATATTTTTATACATCTAAACATCCACGATCCATGACTCGAAACAAATTTCCATGCTCATCACACAAACATTTTCTCCTACCGAGATTCGACGCCATTGAGTCGAATCGGACGAATAAATAACGCTAAACGGATGAGAAAAGGTTTGTTTTGGCGCGGACAAGTGTGCGTTCACCTTAAAACATAATATAAAACAATCGCTACCTAATCTGTCGCTTTACGTATCCAAATGCGGTAGATGTCAATTTAAATTATTTTAAAAGTTTATTACTTACTTTTTTTTTTTTAAAGTTTATTACTTTCACAAACATTATTGTTTCATCATCTGTTTGTTTAATAACAAAATAAGAGTTTTTATACATTTAGGTATTTCATTCATATGGGCACGGCTCTGAGTGATAGTTACGAAACTGACAAAAAATAAAAACACTGTTTGGATTGAATTCGAGTGCGTTTTAACAAATTAATGAGATCAAAGCAAACTGTGTCTTACGGGATAGTTCCAGTAATTATCTGTTTGCCTGGAAGTCCGTTTTAATATATAAACAGTAAGGACAGTTGATTTAAATCTGTCTATCGATATAATGAATGAATTCGTCATACCCCTCTCTATTTTTTTATCATGTATGGTTGCGCTCTGAGGAATGATTTAGTTGCGCTTAGAAATAGGTGCGCTCTGAGGAATACCTCACTTTCCGTGATTGTTAATAATTTTGTGCTCCCGATATTTCGACGCTGTTGCAAGCACTATGATCGCGGGATGACTGGAGAATGCTGGTGGATAGCAAATAAATTGAAAGAGATATTAATTGTTTCAAAGAGGGTAGACAGATTTGTCTGCACATAACTTATTTTGCATGCATCCGGAGATCAGCCATCAACAAGTGAACTCTCTGTTCCTAAACTCTCAATAGTCCGATGGGACGGCAATCGAACCCACGACCCCACGATCAACAGTCGCACTAGTGACTGTAGTGTGTGTGTGGGGTGTTACACTACCAATTGATAATGCTTTTAGGATAATATATTTATATCTTTCAATAAATTAAACATGATTTTTCTTATAATCGTATGTCAAATCTGTTCTTCCAAGAATACATCCTTATAATTCTTTATTTCTATTCAAATATATTTATTTTACTAAGCTGCAACTAGTGGCCAGTACGATGTACTATCATAGAACCTCTGCATTACTATATATTTTACTAGCTTTTGCCCGCGACTTCGTTCGCGTGAAGTTCAACGGCAGCTTTTTTCCCGCTTGCAACATTTCTTATGCTGCTCCGCTCCGATTGGTCATAGAGTGATGTTATATAGCCTATATACTTCCTCGATAAATGGACTATCCAACGCGAAAATATTTTTTCAATGAAAGCTGATAGGTCCTGAGATTAGCGCGTTCAACCAAACAAACAAACAAAATCTTCTGCTTTATAATATAGATATGGAGAAAGTTTGGGGCTCCTTGCCACAATAAAAGTGCTAGCGTATAATAACATATTGGCGAATTATTATGCAAAGCGATCACATTATCTTTTCTACAGATTTGTAGGATGGGCAAAGATTCAAGTTATCATAGCCATCGACTATTGTTATAATCTATAAAACAAAAAGAAGAAACATGAAATGACGTGAAATGCGTGTGTTTAATGATGGGGGTGTATTGCTATGATGGATGGTCGTTTTTTATAGAAAATTAAGTTTAAACAAAGATAATGTCAAACATTTATAACAACTTAATATCAATTTTGATCCAAAAGAAAACAAACAACAGAACGATAAACGGCAAACGTGTCACATACAAGCGCCGGCGCACTCGTATTGACGCAAATTTGCCGCCACCCCAGTTCACCCCACATTTTTCTTTTATTTCTGGTTTTCGGTTGTGTTTTGAAGGTTTTCTGTTAATTAAATCCATGTTTTAAAATAAATAACATTATATTAATAAAGAGAGCGAGATTTTTGCTGTAAATATCGTTTAAGATAAAATTGAATTTCACAATGTCTTCTTTTTTCTTGAAAAAGTATTGAGTAAAACATCGACATCATAGCAATACATCCCACCACTAAACATGTCTTGACGTCTAATGTCACACCTGCACTTTGCTACGGCGAAAGGACTAACGATTCACACTTCAGTAATTATTGCTAACAAGAACACACACAAAGACAAATTTCCATGAATTTCCAGATCTAAGCTTTGTCAAACTGAATTCTAACAATAAAAGCACTTTGCCAATCAGTAGGAAAGCTGCATTGGATAGTTGTCTTGTCACACGTTAAAAGGTGCAGTTCGTATAAGCAAGCTTACCTGTATAGGTAGTTAGGTGGTAGGTTGGTGATAGTTAGGTGGGTAGCGAGCGAACAGCGCGGCTGGCTCCCTCCAGTGACGCAGGGAACTCGCGTTGGGGTGGCTGTGCGCTAACTGCAGCGCTGCACTAGGCCGGCCACGAGCGATCGCGCGGCGCGCTCCTTTAAATCTTCGTTTCCTCCAAAAGTTTAAAAATTTGAATCTGTTCACGATTCAAAATGAGTGAAATGCAAGGCGAATTCAAGCTACCCAAACTTTCTCCGTATAAAATATAGTACTTACCTATTAAATACCTTCATTGTTTCTATTATTCTTTTTTTTTCCTTTTATTTTTTACTTGTGATTTTCTTTGGCCAACTGCTTAATTTGATTATTTTGTCCTTTTTTTAAATCGCTTCTGTCAACATGCCCATGTTTACCAACATAGGTATGTTAATAAAAATGTAATGCTCTGCAGATTACTTTTGTTTTATTTTAATTATGTTATTTCGCTTTTTTTGCATTATTTTTGTCTTATCTTGTGTACGTTTGTTATATTTGTTACGGGTATGATAAAGTGTAAAAGTTTGTTTAGTAAATTGTTACATTATATTTTGTGTTTTTCAGTAATCGGCCTCCTGCTGGGAGTTATAGGAAACTGAAACCGAACGTGACAGAGGTATGTTAATTTGAATTAGGTACCTACTTATTATTGTTATAATGTCTAAACTTGTTTAAGTTGAAAGCTCCAGGGTAGTCAGTTTTATTTCCGACTTGATTCGTTCTTAGTACGGTCAACAACAAAAGTCGTTTAACACTTACGGTGGGTTTCAAATCTTAATTGTTCAGCAAAATATGTGATTAAAAACACACTGAATTAAAAAAAATAAGTACTTTTAGCTTTTTTTTCTGTTAAGTATTTCCTGTCGATTCATTGATGATATTTATGTGTACGTTTGCCGTGTTTCTTTCGAATGGTGCCAAAGGTACTATACAAGATGTTCTTTTACATTAGTGTCAGTTCGATTCCCGGCTTTAGAAAACGACTTTTTAAAATAGTAGGAACGCGATTCATACTACTATGCCATTTAAAATTCCAACCTACCAAAAAATCTAAATCCTCTAAGTATATTAAAATTTAATCAAACTTAACTTTATGCAGCTTTGGTAATTATATAGATAAATATGAAGGTATAAATGTCATGATAATTATCACTTTAAATCCTATAATACAATCGAAATATATAAACACTACCTTAGGAAAATGTTTGATTTTCATATTATTTTGGTATTACGTTTGTATGAAAAACGCATGCTCCGCCGGCCCCTTAAGACGAAACACAATTGCTTTTAGCTCTAATTAATCTCGCACTAATTCGCCATAACACGTCATTGCACAATCACAATGATTAGGCAGTGTCAACGTTATATTGGATATGCAGCTAAACAATTGATTAATTATCGATGCTGCAAATTAGCCTGATGTGCTAATCCGGTTGGCCCTTTAGTACGGCTAGTCAGCCTTCAAGACTAGATAGATACACAGAACGTAACAAGGACCACCAAACTGGACAGCTTTTCGGAAATAAATTTCGAAAGTTCGAAAAAAAGTTTGAACTTTAAATAGGATGAAGACAGTTAGATTTGTTTTTAAATATATATAACCTGTAAGTTTTCCTTTGTTACGTAAATCGATATTTACGTAGTGCAACCGTAGCGTCGTGATACGACGCTTTTAAAATTCTCAATACGTCACGCCCACGTATAATTTTTAGAGAATGCTGACGTCATGAGCCCCCACTCCCGAGTTTTCATGCGTTTTGGCAATTGTGTTTTTGACAGAAGTCAATATTCATTGATTTACTTACAACATCGAGCATATAACCTATAGAGTAGAAATGTTACTTATTTTGTTTGAAAACAATTCCGCCAACTGACAGCTACTTACATCTGCGTTCACTACGCTCTGATTGGCTGACCGAATGTCAAAAATAACACTCTAGAGATGGGCTAGTGCGCATGCAAGTTTTATCGATATCGATAACCACTGCATACCGCACTGGTATAGTAGTATTAGTGAATAATACTTGCGTGTTTTCTGATGAAAATCAGTGAATCAATGTGTTATTAGGTAAATAATAAACCGATTGATTCACTGATTTCAAATTAATTTATTTTTGTAAAATTCTTCTGACCGCTTGTATCTCATTATGTCTTCCTTTTGCTGAGGAAAGCTAGGCTCATCTTTGTCTCCTTCTGTCATAATAGATTTCACAAATATTTTTTAAATACAATTCAGTTTCAAAATATCAGTTTTGGAGTAGATTCCATATTAACATCTGATTCTACGCTTGAACTCATAATATTATTTTGTTTATCAGTCGGAAAGTCGCAACAATCCTTGAAGTTTCTATGAAAATGGCGCGAATCTGCAAATGGCGCCACATGCACGTGGTGAAAATTAGAACTCCATCTTTCGTCTCACGTACTCTTTTGTATTAAAGTGAGACAAACGTATTGAACAAAAGCACTTCCAAGGAGGTTCGATCAGTCAGCCTATTTATTCTCGTTATGTGAAACTCCTTGGTGGAATTCTTTTTTCTTTTTTTTTGGTACTTAAAAAAAAACCGTAAAGAATACGCACGGTGCTATACAAGGGGGAGTGCGATAAAATAGGTACTTATGTGAGAGTACCTATTTTACCGCACGGTCCGTAGTATGGTGCGTAATTTTTAACTTTCGAACAATGTACCTATACAGGCTTCGTAAATGCACTTTTTGAGCAAGTGTGTTGAAGAAAAACTTATGATGTATATTAGTCGATACGACATCGGTAATCATTTAGAATCAGTTATAAATTGACTTTTTCTTTATTAATGAGATGCACTATATTATAAAAAAATATTAAAAGTGCTAAATAACTTTGAGTAAATAAAAACCTAGTCCAAGCTTTCTTTTTGTAATTTCTTTAATCGATTATTTGAATCGGTAATGGTATGTAAACTATAGTTATCATTTTTCTCCGCTTCCAGATTGAGAATTCAGCTGATTTTCGATATTTTAATTTAAAAAAAATGAGTAATTTTTTAGACCATATCTCAACTTACGAGTATTACTATTTGGCCTACCATTTTCCGTCTCCTTTTTCTGGCTCGCTGCGGTCGTTCCTGAATTTATATTTAGACGTTTTTACGTATAAATTGACAAAGTTACTCCTTGTACGAATTGACCAACGAAAATTTAACATACTCGAAAATGAATGCTAACAATTTAGAGCTGCTTTCATGGAATGAACGATGAAATGGAAAATGCACCGTCCTGGAAATAATCCTGCCATGTCCAAATATGCTTCATCAAGGTTCCAAATATACAACTAAAAATCTAAATATGTACGAGTATATACTACAAAATAAAGATAGTGTAAGTATTACATTAACGAAGAAATAAAAAAAAACATCAAGAATCGCGGAACATCCATAGGGTATTTAAATACCCCTGTATGATATTTTTTATCGCTTGATATCACTTATGTACAAGCTTATTACTCGCTCGAGTATATAAAGGCGCTGATGTGCTAACAGTGTTACTCGACGCTTACTAAGTTCTCACTAGCGGTTGTGTGCTTGTGTACACCATGTTAAAGCGGCGTCCGCAGTGGGCTCTGTCTGATTGAATTCCAAGAATCATACATTTATTCATCTGCGGGCAAAACTGTGTGCCATTAATTAATTTCTGGAAGTCTCAAAGGCCTTTGACAAGAGCCTGCTTATACACGGTGGAAGAGACACCGACGTAAAACTGGTTACGTATTCAGTAATTACATTCTGAATACCACTTAAACAAATCCTTGAAGTTCATTTGCTCCTAGTAATTGTATTGAATGATAACGTTATTCAATGGTATTCAATTAACATAATAACTCAATAAAGCCGAATTTGTTAGGGCTGCGAATAATATTTTAATAGACAAACGTACGTTTTACGTTTTCAAATACGTAAGGAATATCGCGGGCTACCCTGGCACTCTCGGCTTAAAGACGCTCTCGGTGAGGGAGCGCCATCATAGAATCAGTTGAGAAACATGGGGAATGGGGTACCTACACAGCATAAAGCAGTGGTTCCAAATCTTTCTTAGACCAGGGACCACTTTGGTATGTTCATTGTTAACAGGGACCATATGTTCCTGACCTAGATAAACATGGACACCGACAGGATTATAACTAGGGGAGTGTATCTTTAACTTACACTATACAAAAATTGGATAATGTGATGAGAACCTTTAGAATTAAGATAGTGATGGATACAAAAGCGATCCAATTGAGCTCGAAAAATTTAGCAATCATTCAGTAATTTCTCAAAAAAAAAATAGAATTTTGCCTCTGATAGGTTCAATTCTGTATTAAAAACTACGAATAACATTTAAATCTTTCGCGGACCGTAGTCGAGGTTCCTGCGGACCACAGGTTGGGAACCAGTGGCATAAAGCTTTTTCCTACAAAAGTGCAATACCGGTCAAAATGTATGGAACGGCTGTTTTTTTTTTAAATAACATAATTATGTATACACATAATCATCAACCTATAATGTTTCCACTGCTGGGTAACATGGAGTATGAGAGGGAATGGGTTATAAACCAACACGCGGGCCCAGTCCGTTTTGTTAGATGTCATATTATTGTCTTCGACTTTTTGGTTCTATGAGTTTTGAGGAATGTGGATAGGTATATGAGTAGAAGAAGACCAAAGCAACGATGGATGGACCGTGTTAAGAATGATATGGCAAGAAAAAAAAGTGTGATGAGATGACGAAAAATAGAGAAGTATATATAGACATGCTGCGCCGACTTCATATGTATTGGGGTAAGGGCAAGAAAATGATGATGACATGCCGGTTTCCTCACGATTTTTTCCTTGACCCATTTTCGAGAGCTGTCTGCCTGGGCCCCACGACTTATTGTTCGTAAAGCGGGGCCGCCACCAGTGCTGTCACCGCTCACGTGCGACGCGACGGTGTGATCCCACCTTGTATAGAGAAAAAATAAATGCTTAGGTTTAGTTTTTTTTTTTCAAAGTAGGGGAATACTGTACGGGCTTAACGTCGCTAGACACTCCTCTTAACTAAACACAATAACAAATCAAGCATAGACACATTCAGGGTACCTCTAGCTTACTCGTATTTAAACTGATTCGATTATTTGTTCAGTGTAACTTCTTGGGACAACTTTTAATTGAAATGTCCGCTGGCTTATTGGTAGCAGCAATGGTAACCTATCCAGCAATTACTAAGCTTCCCTTTAGAATCCTGTTGCAAAATAACGTTTCTTTGCAGTCTGGTATAAACGGCGACACAACGACACTTTGACTGTCCTACGATTTTCTACGTTCATAATTTATTAATGACTAGCTTCTGCTAGCGGCTTCGTCTGAACTTTTGATTTATGAAACCGCCTGACATGAAACAAACACTAAAATAATTTTAAGTGAAGCCTACCACAATGTATTAGCGAAACGCCACAGTTAATTCAGATTAGCCGTTTCTGAGATTAGCGTGGACAAACGCACAGACAAACATTCTAACAATCATTGTTGTGGGTGATATTTGCGTTGATAAAAAAGGTCCTAATAATATTTTTTTCTCACTCGGATCACTCTGGCTTTAAACTTTTATACTAATTAATATATTTCTAAATATTAGACTCTCCGATCGAATGCTTACGCATTACGCACCTTAATACGGTCAAAGACAGTGGTTTTATAGTCTTTGGGCCGGACTGATGGGCGAAGATAGTCACACAGTGGGTGCCTGAAGACGGCCGTCGTAACCGAGGCAGGCCCAAAAAACGCTGGCGTGACGATCTGGACTCGTTCTTGACGGATTGGTCAGAAAGGGAATATTGCAAACAGGATTGGAAAGCCATGGGGGAGGCCTTTACCCAGCAGTGGGACAGATCTGGCTGACATAAAAAAATAAAAAATAAACTAATTAATATTTATGTTCCATGTAACCTACCACGGATCGCTGTGTACATGGAACATAAATATGTACACATATTTATGTTCTATGTACAGACAGCGATCCGTAACATTTTATTTTACGCATAGATACATATTGAATTACTAATGATGATGATGAATGACAGATGAAAAAGTTTAAAGCCGATGGCGACGTCGCAATCGTAACTTTTACTTTTCTACCCGACTAAATGTGTTTGTTACATTTTTATGTTCTACCATAACGCTCATACCACCGATTTTAATGAACGAGCTGGCAATCGATTCGTAATTATAGCATCGAAATATCGAGAGCTCAGAACAATTAATAATCGGGATTCGGGAAGATATCCCGTATGTGTTAGTTGCATCTTTCAGACTGACCATCAAACACCTTTCCATATACGAAACAGGGTACATTAATTCCTCACTAACGATAGATTCCATATGATGAGGATGAGGTCGTTCGAATTCGAACATTCTCGGTGCAAGTATTGCGAGTTGCGACCGATACCTTCACGTAAACCAATACGTCAAGACAAATAACTTCAATCACTTAACTAAATATACAAAATACAAACCTATGTAGGTACCTATTTTCGTAAAGTACGGGCCAATTTGGGTTCAGATGGCCAGCCACTGTGCACTGTGACACAAGAACACACATTAGTCGGTATAGATTTTTATAGGTAGGTAGGCACGGTAGGTGGTGAAACGCGGAAAGTTTGAATGCTTATTGATCCTCGGATAGAACAGAGCTAATGTTTTATTTATTTTTAACTATTGACACGAAGTCTGGATTTGTGTCCGGTAATAGCCTGGCGAAATGTTTGTGACACCTCTGCCTTACCCTTTGGTATTACAGACACGATGTTATATTATTAACTACTCGGACGCCTGTATTTGGTACTCTATTGCCAGCTATGTCTGTCAACCCGTAAGTTTAGAGAGCCCCTTTTCACAATATGCACAGGGGAGTTTTTTTGTGCGATGTTACCGTTTTTGCAAAAAGAACTTGCGGAGTAATCTTTGGGGCCTGCCGATAGAAGTGAAAACTAAGTAATCTATATCTGCTACAGGTTGTGCTACGCCGTAGCGGATAGGCCACGAGTGCTAGGTGACGGTCACGCGAGTTCTATGATTTTTGTTCACCAAAAAAGCGCACAACGTGCCCTAAGAAATTTTCATTTCTAAAATATTTTTTTAAACATTTAATGGAATCAGCCCTTTATCCATGATACACAACCTTAATATACATTTAGTTTTAATCCCGTCAAACTTGACGTTTATGGTTGATTTCAGGAGGGGGGGGGAAGAAGTTATTGCATTCATTGCTCACCCCTCTGTATCCGTACCTAGTGTACCCACCTGCCTGAAAATGAATCAACTTCAAATTACGACATACCTTTTAACTTGGAATACTTTCTGTAGCTTTGACATCGACATTCTGGAACATTTTTAAAATCCGCTTTCAAGGTTTGTGGTACTATAACGTTAGACTTGTCACGCCCCGAGTACCGGTAGTGCATTTTCAAGCGGCTGAAGTAATATTTTCAAATTGGTTTGATCGGAACAAGCCGAGGCAACCGGGTATTGAAAAATAAAACGATTTACTCTTATTTACTAAAAGACTACGATGTCGGGTAGTTTTCGCTCAAAGTTTTCTTAACAGCTTAAATAAATAGTCTTTTAAGATTTTGCAAGCTTTTATGCATTTTTCAGCATTGGCCTGCACTTTGATTTTTATGTCTCGAGTTCTTGATGAACGTTGATGCGGCTGCGGCCTTCCTTCGATAAATAGAGCCAATACATTGCTGCTGCTGTTACATAATGGCAATTCTGATTTCAATTAAACGCAATAATGATAGGTATATTCATAACGTGTTTACTCACGGCAAGTTGACGAGTTACTTACCCTGAGTTAACCACTAATCTATTTCTGCACGAATTAACCAAAGAACTCAAACGAATTCAGTTGAACCGTAACAAAAACGCGTTAGCTCTATAAGCTATAGAACGGAAATGACCTTTGCCATAGTGATATTAAAATAAAATAGCACTTTTTAGGCCCTATACCCAAAGGGTAAAATAGAGACCCTATTACTAAGACTTCACTGTCCCTCTGTCTCTCTGCTTGTCACCAGGCTGTATCTCATGAACCGGGATAGCTGCATTATTTTTTTAATGACAGAAAGAAAGAAAGAAAAGCAGTTATTAGCCCGTACAGGACAAAACACATAACAATTAACATTATTTACAACTAATGAAAACTAGACATAGATAAAAAATTAAAAATTTACATTACAGACCCACTTTCTGTCACAAATGTCGTCCTCCGACCTACGCTCCCCATGCTAGACTTTAACTTGAGCAGCAAGACTTTTAGGACAATTTACTGAAATGTACAATACAATTTATTTAAATTTATGAAATCTACCTAGAAGGGTGCTATTTCAACTGTCTATCTATTACGGATACAGCCCGCTGACAGACAAACGAACGAACGTACGGACAGCGGAGGCAAACACCGTTGGGTAAGGTACGCTAGTAACGTCTGTATGTTTTTTTTACTGAATTCGTCCTAACATGATAAGAATCATTTCGAACCCTTGTGGTGAAATTGCGAATAGAAGCACTATAAAATATACGCGATAGGTTACATGTAGGCGTTTATGTAGCCATGAGCTAGGGACGAGGGCGGGTCCAGCCGTTGCCGTGACAGCAGATTGATATCAGACTGACTCCATAGCAACGCGTCCTTTTGTAGAAACCTTGACAAAATATAGTAAGATGAAACCCATTGGAAAAGGAAGAATTTATTACAAAAATGAAAGGAAAAATATTTTTTTCGATCGATTTGAAGTCGAGAAAAGGGAATGGGGGTAAGTTTTAAAGGGTAAAAAACGGTTTGTTTCGATATCCGGCAAAACTACAAGCCCAAAGTTGTAGTTAATAAAAAGATGTATAACTTTTGTATTTACTTACACTTTTTTACATAACGTCAAAATTTATGTGAAACATCAAATACTTAACCAAGATTTTAGTTATTTTATTTTTACCTTTATCAAACATTTTTTTTTTCACTAATTTTGGTGAATACTTGCCTTTTTTTATGTCCCAATACTGAAAAAAAAAGGCTGCTTAACATTTGAGCAGCTCCTCTACACTATTATTTTAAAATATGATTGCTACTTTTGAGTGACGTTTCAGTATTCGACCGTAACACAGTGTATTTTTTTTGTTTTAAAATATTTATTCCTACTTCCCGAGTGAGTTCCCGACCTCACATCGCCCGTTAATTATTTTTCTTTCTTTTTTGTTATATTCTCTTCCCTTTTCGTCATCGTACTATTACTGTTTTAGTTTCAAAATTTGTCGAACCTGCAGAATTTCATTTTATTTACTACATTCTAAAGTAAAAAATAATTTTCAAGAAATAAGTGCATTCTTATCAATTCTTACACTCAAAAATAGGTTTCTTCGGTTTATTAACATTTAGTATTATTTGGCATGAACATAATTACTGTATTTTTTTATTATTATTCATGTATTTGCTGTACATGATGTGGGTCTTTTTCTTATTTTAACGATAATGATTTAAACAACAAAATTGCATACAGTATTCATACTTTCACATAGCCGTTTGTCTCCAGAATATCCTCCTTTTTTTTCAAATGTTTCTTTAAACTGTACCACTTTTTTAGTGTTTATGAACAATCCCCAGTATCCTAAGCCTAATGTGATCCTCTGTCTCAGCTGGAAATTATAGGCATGTACTTCGTTACATGAGAAAAAAAAATCTTGCCTTGCAGTCTTTGGGGACTCGGGATCGCAGTGTAAACTAAGTAATCTATATCTGCTACGGGTTGTGCCCCGCGCATGCCTAACTGTAGCTACGCCGTAGCGGATCGGCTACGAGTGCTACGAAGCGTTAGGTGATTGTTAAAAAGGTCCCAACGTGACTAAAGAAGTTTACACAGTGCCAATTAGTATTTGCGTTGTATTTCAGGCCCCCACCATGTCGCAACAGTACAGCTTGCGGTGGAACAACCACCAGCCCAACTTCATCTCGATGTTCACCACACTGCTGAACACCCAGACGCTGGTGGACGTCACGTTGTCTGCGGACGGCAAGCAGCTGCTGGCGCACAAAGTGGTCTTGTCTGCGTGCAGTACCTATTTCCATGTGAGTAAATGCAACTATCTGTTTTGACGACCCGAATAGCGTAGCGGTAGCGAAGCTGCCTTACGTTCTTAGGGTCCCCTGTTCGAATCTCGGTAGGAGCAAATGTTTGTGTGATGAGCAATGGACATTTGCTTGGTTTAAATGTATAATAAGTATGTATTTACAAATAAAAAAGTATCTATATATTTATTGTGTTCAGAATTAACACTTCGCAAAAAAAACCTCGTTTTTGCAACATTATTTATTTATGCTCCGCTCCTATATAGCCTAAAGCCTTCCTCGAGAAATGGACTATCCATCACAAAAAGATCATACCAAACGGAACCATTAGTTCCTGAGTTAAGCGCGTTCTAACAAACAAACAAACTCTTCAGCATTATAATATTACTAGCTGACCCGCACAACTTCGTCCGCGAGTGAGGTTTAGTTTTTTTTTTAATATAAAAAGTATCCTATTTTACTTCTAATACCTCCAAGAATATGTGTACAAAGTTTCATGATCATCGGTTGAGTAGTTTTCGCGTGAAAGCGTAACAAACATTCACATATAATATTATAGGATGGGATAGTATAGATAAAGCTGTTAATTGTCGTCTGACACTAACTTATTACAGATATACTGTATGAAGTTCGAACAAGCAATTAAATACAACTTCTGAATAGATGAAAATAACTCGGTATCCAGTAAGTATTAATTTGTTGGTTTTCGGTGGAAACTTTCGTGTGCAAATAGAACGTGGGCCGTTCTATTTCTCGTGTTTTATAGAACTCTAACGCTCTAATAGAATTTTCAGAAATGTAGGAGTTAATTAAGTCACTTATAATTAGAAGTAATAGTCTACAACTTCTATTGATTACTTACCCCAAGTAGACCTTACTTACCTTACCGAAGAATCTATGGCTAAATAATAACAGCCGCTCGGGCCGATCCTCAAAGTAAAGCAGCGCTTTTATAGACCGAGGGGGTCTACAAAATAATTTAAAAATATTTGACCCGTATTTGTTTCTTTTGTAACGTAAAACAAACTTGTCGATGAAATAACCACTATGCACGACAAGATTTTGACACATGACACATCAGCTGGATCGGCGGGGTGATGGTGATCTGTCAAACATTTTATTGAAGATTTGTGAACTTTCAGCATTAGATTTTTTTTATGAAAAATATGTCAAGGAAGCTGTTCCATACGATACGTTTGTCGTTAATATGACCAGTAACGTGTTTTGTTCGGTAAAACGGCGTCAGTGTATTGCTAAATATGTATAAAAACACATATTACTGCACCCTTCCAAAAAGTAGGTAACGTAGATGCGCTGGAAATAATATACATAGGCAAGCTTCTCGTTTGCTAAAAAAACTGGAAAAAGCTAAATAAATACGGTAACCTTCTATCTGCGTTCTTTTTTTTTGCCATTATTTATACATTATTTCATAAAAAATGACGATCAAAGTCTTGACAAATATTACTAAAAAAAACAATGTTGTAACCAATTTATCACATGACATATCACTTCGTAGTGCTGACCGTAAACCCGAGTTTCATCATTACGATTAAAATGTTGCATTCAGCCTAATCGATACTCGCAATCAAATTAAGTTTGGAAAAAAGTTTTGAGACACAATGAAAACTCCTTGGTATAATTTCAAATAATAATTATATTTTAATTCTGAAATGAATCTTTTGCAATCAAAAATCACCAATGCAAATGGGACTTTGCAATGATAGAGTTAAAAAAAAGTATTTGAAAATAAAATTTTAATGGTTTATTTGTCATATCTGTTGTCGAATCTAAACGTGTCTGTGTATTAAAATGTGAAAAATAAAATGTAAACAAACAAGATTGGCGAAAAACTTCGACTATGGATATCAAAATATATCATTACCACTGCTTACTTAAATTGAACTATGGTTGAATTCGTCTCATAATGAGATGACGAGTTATTAATTCTCAAAATAGTGGAGCTTGGATGCCCGAAAATCCCAATTTTTATGATTTTTAGCGTCGGCTAGCACTGCCGTCAAAATGGCGATGAACGTATTTACGCATTTGGGTTTTATTAGGGTAAATTAAGAATGTTTCGCGCTAAATACAGAAGTTTTAATGGCTTTAACATAATTATGTGGTTTTTCTTCAACTCTTTTAATTAACGCACACTCATAGTCTTTCATAATCAGAACATTAAATATTTACAAAAAAAATAAGGATGTCGTATGACTTAAACGCCGGCCCCATTCGGGGCCAGTACCGAGCCAGCGTAGGTTTCAGTGCCCGGCCCCGAATGGGGCCCGTACCGAACTCTATGGATAAACATTCTCAATACGTAACGCCTCCACTACCAACAGATTTAAGGGGGTGGTATCTGCTAACGAGAGGTTTTCTCCATGTAACTCCTCTTTGATGAGTGAATATAAATGTGCAAAAAAATTATATGTTACTTATTAGACTTTAAACTTTAATTGGTACAATTGAATTGAATCTAACTTAATTATTACTACATATACGAAAAAAAAATTCAAAACAAAGCATTTTTTCTTAGAAATTTCGTAACTACTCCTAAACGGCGTAGCACTACAAATAGTATGAATGGAAACTTTAGGATGAAAAAATTTAGGAAGAGTGATCATTCGGATTACAAATCATTAGCAAGAACAATTTCGAGGAAAGAACTTTAGGTGAGCCAATATGGACCCTTTATAATAACCAAAAGTATATGATTCACTGCTATTCTATTAACAATACCAGAAAAATATATGATATTTTTCAAGAAATATGCTAGTATGATAGTGCTTTGAAAACATAATACAATTAATTTGACTCGATAAAAAAAAATCACGAACATATCTAAAAAAATATCTTTCAAACAAAAAAAAAACATACTAATATGCATGCAATCATTCTGATTTTTTGGCAAGCAATATATTAGCATTATGGTGTTTTAGTTTTCTAGTCCAATCAATAGATTTTTGTAAATAAATAAATAAAAAATAAATCCACTCATTTCACACTATTTGGCCCGCGGTGACTGACGTAACAACCACTTTGTAGTGCAAGCTATTTAGAACTTTATTCTAACAGCATTTCAAACGCAGTTTGAACCACCACAAATAGAGTTGCTAATTTAGCTCATCTAGTCGCTTTAATAAAAACTAGTATTTATAAAAAAAAAAACTCGTGAAAAAGTTGGAAGTTTGACCACTAATATCTCCATAACTAGGCAGATAAGGTCTAGAACAAAAAAAAGATCGCTATGACCAGGGAGCACAGGTGCCTTCTGGTTTCATTAAGGGGCTGTTTGCACCCTTTATAAGTTAGTTTTCTTATGTTCTAAAATGCCCTGCTACTATATTCCAGTCTCTGTTTGTGGAACATCCGGCGGCACATCCGATCGTGATCTTGAAGGATGTCACCTACGCCGATCTTCGCACCATGGTCGACTTTATGTACTGCGGTGAGGTGAACGTGACTGAGGAGCAGTTGCCTCAGGTAAGCAAACTCAAACTGCATTTATTTTAAACTATAGCTTCTTGAGAGCAGCGGTGGCCCAGTGGTGGCGGCTTACGAACAGTAAGTCGTGGGTTCGAACCCAGACAGGCGCATTACTTTGTGTAATTTATTTCACCACCGCTGCTCTCAAAACGGTGAAGGAAAACATCGTGAGGAAACCGGCATGTCCTAGAACCAAAAAGTTCGAAGACATGTGACATCCACCAATCCGCAGTGGGCCCTCGTGGTAGATTATAGCCCATTCCCTGTCATTGAGAGGAGGCCGTGTCCCAGCAGTGGGAACATTATAGGCTGATGATGATGATGATGATAGCTTCTGCCAGCGCCGTCGGCCGCGTGGATTTACGTGTAATTTTCCCATGGGATCTTACTAGCGGGATAAAAATGATGTAATGGTGTATACTATGTCTTAATCTAGGTTATAAAATATCTGTCTGCAAAATTTCATCCAAATCCGTTTAGTAGTCTTTGCGTAAAAGAGTAACAAACACCCGTACATACTCACATTTTTCGCATTTATAATGTTACTAGAATAGACTGATACTTACAGGCTCTTTTGAATAGTTCAGTAGATGTGTCTACAATCCGGCTAGCTATTATAACTGTTCTGTGAAGTGTTGATGCTGTGGGGAAGAATAGGCAAGAAACTTCTTGGACAATCCGTCCATTATGTAATATATTCGTACTTGTAGATATAGCCTCTTCATCGTCCAGCCCGTTGCAACTATTTTGGCGTTTTCCAGTCTTACCGGATGCAGCTTAAACCTTCGTCTGATAGCGAAGTATTCACAATAGTTAAACAATGCTGTCAGATCGATTCCGACCTTGAGCGGTTACCTATGGTACAATTGGTTCTCTCTTTCGGGCTTCTGACTACTCCCAACTCGAAACATCTTTTAGACAGCTGACAGCTGACAGCTGACAGCTGACAGCTGACAAAAAAAAACGATTTTACACAATTAAGAATACTAAAAAACCCCTTCGTCGTCTCACCCTTCTGTTATGGTTTCAGGTTCTGGACACCGCAAAGCTCCTGAAGATCAAGGGTCTGACAGAGATGCCGGACTCCACGTCCCTGACGCGCTCGCAGCGTACGTCCGCGGAGTTCCAGAACCAAGCGGACTCGATGGACTCGTCGCGGCACTCCCCCGCCGCGTCGCCTTCTAACAAGCGCCGGAGGTACCACGCATTTCATTGTTTTGCGCCAATCCTCATTAGAACCCACACTTAACTCTGACAAGATTTTTGTATTCATTGCAAAAATTTTAAATGTGACGCTTTAGAAGATATTGTCTAATACAATACTTGTTTGTTGATACCAGCTATTTATTAATACAAACCTGTATTAAACGGTGTGCGTGGCCGTTTTTTTGGAAATAAATAAAAATGGCGGAAGTTATACCAGGCTTCATAAAAAATCGTTTTCCCTCTTTAAACCTAGTGCCTTTCCTTCACCAGTCACATCAAATCAATTATACATTACATTGTAGGCGCCGAAAAAGTTCAACGGGCTCGACGCAACTGAACGTTCTCGAGAACGAGCAAGGTCGCGCGGACGTGGGCGCTCAGACCGTGGACGCGATCACTCTGAGCAGCGTCCCGCAGCAACAGAGGCGTGTGCGCGAGTACCACGAGATCCGGACCATCGACAACTCCCAGCAGGTAGACGACGTTAGTACCACACCCTTTATTTTTGTTCTGCTTTTAATACTAATGCATTTACTAACCACGGCTATAATGCTGGGTGGTTCTTTTGATGCCATAGCTAAATCAGAACTAGCGCCGACCTGTTGACGCCATCAGATTTTTGTTTCATTATTATTCACAATATGGCTCCTTTCTATCTATGTCATTGTAGCCAAAAGAACCATGCAGCACAGCACACTTTTTTGTTAAGCTTTATAACCTAAATATTATTCTCTCATTCTCATTTCCAACAGCCTGACGGCGTGGTACACACAGTCGACAACGCACAGCAGGTAGACGAAGACGTTAGTACCACGCCCTTTTTTTGGTTTGCTTCTCAATAATAACGCATTACTAGCAATGGCTACCGTGCTGCATGGTTATTTTATCGCCATGCCTTAACTCGAATGATAGCGTCGCAATCTTGATCACCTTAATATAGGACATTCGGAAATGTTAACTAATAGCGCCTTTCATGCCATTCGAGCGCCAAGAAAACCATGCAGCACAGCGATTTAAGTATACTTTTGTTGAGCTTTTAATTAACAACAATATAATTTTCTACTTAACAGTCGGATGGCGTGGTACACACCGTCGACAACGCACAGCAGGTGCAGGTAGACGAAGACGTTAGTACCACGCCTTTTTGTTGTTACATTCATTTTCATACTAATGCATCATTTTTCGGCTTTACACAATTGATAATTAACAACAGCTATAAGGCTGCGTGGTTCTTTTGTCGCCATGCCTGAATTGGAAATATAGCGTCTTTTATTGTCTTTTTTTTTCATTAATACACAATATGGCACCTTTCTGTCAATGTCACCCATGCGCCAAAAAAACCATGCAGCGCAGTGATTTCAAAACATTTTTTTTTGTTTTGGTTAATTTTACAACATACATAGTTTTAAATGTCCTGAATCATGTTAATATTAGTAATAAGGTTGGCTTCCCCAAAACAGTTCAGATTTTGTGAAAGACAATTTACGACTCACCGCTGATTTATGGACAACGTTAGTACACTCGTTTTTTTGTTTTTTTATCCTCCATATTGCAGTCCTTTAAAAGTTGATTTACCTCTGGCTGCAGCAACACAACACACGATGATCGCTGTAATTTTGACAGTTATACAAAGAGAAACTGTGAAAGGCTTATCTTGATGATCATGCTAGTGTACCTATACACTTTTTTCTTCAGAGACAAATTGCGTCAGTTACACAATAATTAACAACTCTCAACCAATAATCGAGGTTAGCAAGTATACGCACACTTAGGTTGTTATTGGCAATATGAGTCGTTTCAAAATTGTTTTTCCTGTGACAGCAACAATCCTACACCTATTGTAACAAGAATCGCAGTGATATATAACAGAAATGACAATAGAGAATGTCATCAAGTCCTTTAACCTTTTGACCACAGTCACGTTATACGATAAACCAAAATGTGCCTAGCACTCCACGGTCGCGACTGCGTGACAGAATTTCAAACGTAAATAAATGTCATAAAACCGCATACTTCTTAACTTATTTGAATTGCATTCGTTAGATTTCATTTTTAGTAACGTAAGATAACAAAAAAGAAAACCAGATAAGTTCGGAAAACAGTGCCCTCGACGCCACAGTCACCATAACAGGACACGTAGTGATGTAGGTAGCTGTCAATATAACAAGAATTATCGACCCTACCTACGTTATATTTAATTTACTCTGAATTCTGCACTAGTAACTAAGTAAAAGAGAGTAGAGTTGTCGACCTCCGACAATATCAAATTTCTCATATTTACAAAAGTTTTTCCACATTATGAAACAGAATTTTAATGAAAACGCAAGTTACGAAAAAAACGAAACCATTAAAACAAAATACTTACTACTATTTCGATATTATTCATAAATCTCGCTAAAAAAAGCTGTGCCAGCCACGCCACTGGCACTGTCATCATAAGGTGACATGAAAGTACGTCATGATTCAACATAGTGCTGTTATAAGATTGATTTAGTTTTATCGATTGTTGTGTTGAATTGTGGATTTAACGCCGAAACTGTAGCATATATCATTATTAGTTTTGTCATAAAGGACAATGCGGGATGAAATAAAACTCCTGTGTTATATTGATCCGGTATACACCTTCTATTATAAACATACTTAGTCTAGGTTGAAAAGGCTTGGCGCCGAGGGCACGCTTTTTCCTTTTTGACGTGGTCAAAAGGTTAAGGTGAAGGCGTCAGGGTAGCCCGCGAAATTCAAATTTTCTTAGGTATTTTGCAATTTGCAGGCCAGTGCTAGGTTGTATGTTGATTAAAATATTGTTCGCGACCTTAAGACATACTAACAGAATTATAATCTTCAAAATCATCAATACACCTCTTCAAGTTGAAAAAGGTTTTCAATGTCAAAGACATTCCTCGACCTTGATGAACTTGAAGGGTTGTACAACCTACCACTAGACAGCAAATTGCAAAAAACGTAAGAAAATTGGATTTTTTGCGGATTCCGTCCACCTTAAACCCGTTTTTTAACCTTATTCATAATTCCTACAGCTCATCGAGACACACACATTTGATATATCGATGCAGATAGATGTTAGTACCACTCTTGTTTATGCTTTGCTTTTACATTCATACGACAAACTCATAAACCATTTCATCAGTAGTTCAGAAAGATTAAGTGCACAAACAAACGAATATCTTATTTGTAGATGTATTTGAATAACTTTTGAATAAATGCTTGTGTATTTTATAGATTAGATATTGCACTGACTCGGCTATAAATGACAAGGCAGTACAAATCAGTAGAACAGTTAACACAACTATTTTTGCTAGATATATTTCAGTATTCATGTATTTATAGGATCAGCAAATCGGATCAGGAAATTATCCGAACACCTTTAATGGAAGGATTATTCTCGTTCAGGTAAGGTTACTCGTGAATAACTCGGAGCTAGAACATCAAAACAAGTGCTTTATACAAGCTTTTTGAAATATTTATTATATTCACCATTTGAAAGGTTCAGTTAAACCGATACAAAACAGATTGCAAACTGGCTGCGGACTACAGTCACTGACAGGTAATATGTTAGTTGATGGACCGACTATGACTATGACCGACTACTCGGCAGCAAAGCCGATCGTTACCAGCGGTGTACTTCTGGGTTACATCGGCAATGACCATGGCGTTTTATATAATGCTGAGCTTGCAACGAGATCATCACGCAACGCAATCGCTCCCAACACAACTGCCGTGCGGTCTTAGAAATTCTCAACTGATTTACTCTGTTCAAATAATAGTTTCTTTTTATCTCTTATTAAGGTTCAATAATTGTCTACCAAAGAAAGAGTTCCGATTCCTAGATTATAAAACAAACTGTAAATACACATGCCCGCAAGTTCGTCTGCGTATTTTTATATTGCTAAGCTAATAAGTTGATAAAATATGAACAAACAAAAAGTGATTTTTATACAAGAAGACAAACATTTGTCTTTAACATTGTCATTTTATTTTAATCTCGACCACAATTCGCCGACTACAGAAATGGCCGGATAATGGACGGTCCCGACTAGTCGGTTCATCTCTAGTTATACCAATAACTAGAGATGAACCGACTAGTCGGACGATACTGGTTTAACCGAACCTTTACCATGTCTCCGCCAACAAATGTCCAAATGCTTTTTCTATATTTCATTTTTCAAGCGCGACTACTGAGCTATTTGGTTCTTCTATCAGGATTTTTGAGTAGCACGCCGAAGTATGGATTTGTATCCGAGTCTTGAGTACCCGCGGGATTCTGAAATTCGAAACTGTTTTCAAAATTTTAATTACTGGCCGATTATACTAAATTCAAATTTGTGTTAAAGTCGTGGTTGCTTTGGCCACTTTCCTTTGGACTTAGCTGCTGAGGTAACAAGCATCCTGTACAAACTGATTTAACTCGGTCCAGACTGAGTTTTGAGCTTCATCGCACATAGCGGCCGCCGAAAAATTAAAAGACACCATAGCTCCGTATGTTTTTTTGATTGGCTTTTGAAATATCGTGAGGCACTCACGTCTATCGGCACGTAATCGCATTTCCAACAGAGCGGGAATGCTATCGGCAGCACGATCAGGTTCTCGTTCTAGCAAATGACGGTTCTGAACGACAGAAAAGAATAGAAGCATGAATTAATGCGATTTCTTGCCGCTAGATGAGGTAAAACTTCTAAGCGTTCGGTTTAGTACGGTGGAACAAGCTATTTGGTTTACATTTTACAATGTAATTTGTGGGTTATACTCTTAAATAACTTGTTCGACCGTACATAAAAGCAGCTTCATTGCGTAATTTTCATAATATAGCGAGTGAAGCAATGTTATGTTTTCTTTGCCAATTGTTTTATTTTTGTAGTTGATTGGTTTTTTTTTGTGAATAGGGTAGACGACAAAAAATAATAATAAGTCCCTCAGTTAGATTATCAACAAAAAATTGACACGTATTTTTTCTTTTGTTACATAAACCAAAGTTGAAGAAGATACGACGTTTTTAAAACTCTGTACACCACGCTTTGGTATAATTTTTTGCAAGTTCTGACGTCACGAGCCCAAGCTTTGGTGTGTTCCAATATTCATTCTGATCAAAATCATCATAAAGAGCAATCATGTCCAAAATTTTGTAATTTAAACAATCAAAATGTTGTATCAATATTAATTGTTTTAGGGACTACTCACACTCTTATTCAGCTCTATTCAGCTTATGCCCATACAAAACAACGATTTTGTATTGAAACGCGTACGCATCTGTTCAGCTGTACGCACGCGTACGCGCCTCATACATAATCGTTGTTTTCTATGGGCATAAGCTGAATAGGTGTGAGTAGTCCCAAACAAAACCAAAAAATACGTGTCCATTACTTTCCAGTACTTTAACTGCGGGACGGAGAAAAAACTGTTATATTTATTTATTAATGTATTATTATGTATCTCCTTATTTGTCATAATATTGAGGTAGAACTTGCTGTTGATTTATAATACGAAGACAAGTACACTGAATCAATAAAAAACACTGACTTGTATAATTTCAGACAAACGAACAAGACAGCATGAACATGGAGAACATTGCAGTAGATAACACGAACACGACCCCAGCAGCCATACAGAACCAAGGTAAGCGAACTTGTTCTTTGTGATCGCACAATCTGTCTTGTCTGCATGGACGTATTGGCACTTGAATGAACTTATCCGTGGAAATTATATTTAAGGTGGATGCTCCACGGTAGCGCGCGAAATTCTTATTTTCGTACGTTTTGCAGGTCAGTGTCAAGTTGTAACTTGATTAAAATTGGTTCGCGACTGTAACATGTATGTAGTTATAGAAATATAATCATCAATACAACCCTTCAAGTTCATTTTACTCAATTGAATGACTTTTATAATGAAATATAATGCAAAACGAACGTTACGAAGAAATGCAAAAAACGTAAGAACGTTTGAATTTCGCGGCCTAACCTGGAGCCATTAGTTCCTTTTATGGCCACACGATAAAACATCCAAGTGCAATGTAGCTATTGTTATTGTTAAATAATTGGATGTTGTTATCTCCGCAATTTAATTTCGAGTCGCCGAACAAATATTAAATATAATAATAAGTATTAAATATATAATAGGTTCATCGAACATGATTACCAAAGATGTGTTGATGTACTTATTCAATTATTATTATTACCAATTCTACTTGGTTGCAAAAAAGGTAAGTCGACTACATTAAAGGAATCATCTCAAGTTATGCTAAAGTAAACTTAGAACATTTGACACTGTGCTAAATTTGATCCAAATCCGTTCTGTACTTTTTGCGTGAAAGAGTAACAAACATCCATACATCCATTCATCCATAGTCACAAACTTTCGCATTTATATTATTAGTAAGATTATGATTGTCTAAGCTTGTTACGCTCTATGTTTACTTACATAGTTTTTTATTTTTGATGATTTCGTTTTGAGCTTTAAATGTTGTGAAGTAACTCCCTCCTGTTGTCACACAGTGCATCATACCAATATCTTATCACTTACAGTCATGTATTTCAGCTAGGAGCATGACGAATCGACGCATACACACGTATTTACACGAAATCTAAGAGTTATCTACTGCTTCATTACTTACTAAATTGATCGTTTGACGATGTGAATTTCAACTGATATCAACGCTACATATCTAACTGAAACACTAAATGAAAAACGAACCAAAATCATATCACAAAACAAAAGTATCAAACATCATCTGTTTCTCATTCATCTCTACTACATAACAAACACATCATTCGCTTGCTCGCTTCATGTATGTACGCAACGCATGTACCGTGCTATGTGTAAATAGATTTATTGCGTACTCAATGTACCCGCTGGAACTCTATGCCACCAGCGCAACATTAAAATACCTAACGGTACAGAGTTCATAAAAAATACTAAAATTGATTCACAAAATAAATTATTGTTATAATAATGGTGTGATTATAAAAACACCAACTCGAATAAAAAAAACAATTTTTGAAAAACAAAGCATGACCAAGTCAACTTCAATCGCCGTTAACTAAAACGTATCGCGACTTGGACGACGTTTTATTTTCCAGGGAAGGGAGATCAATGAGAAACCGTTTGTTTAAACTTTAATTCAGAATAATACTGTACCTAGAGAATTTATTAAAATACGTACATTTATCTCTCTTCCCAGGAGGACAGTGGACAATGATGGAGCACTCGTACCCGCGATACACGAACGCGTGCGCCGGCGCCGCGCTGCAGCAGGAGCCCGGCATGTACATGAACAACGTGATCGAGCCGCACATGGACGCCGAGCTGCACTACGCGCAGAGCCTGGGCGTGGCGGGCCCGTCGCCGGGCCCCTCGTGCCAGGACGTGCCGGCGGCCGCCGAACCGCCGCCCCCCGCGCCCCCCAAGCGCCGTCGCACCACCAACCCGCAGTCCGAGGAGAACTTCCAACGCGCGCTCGAGGCCGTGCGCTTCGGCGGCATCGGGTTCTGTAAAGCGGCGCGCATGTTCGGCGTCAACAACCGCACGCTGTGGCTCGAGTACAAGAAGAAGGGCTACCCCAACAACCGACCCAGCATCAAGAGCAGGATCAAGCGCGAGCACACGACGCCGCCGCCCGAGCACAAGGAGGAGCCGGCGCCGCCGCCGCAGCAGATGGCCCTGCTGTGCCCGCAGCACCAGCTGCCGCCCGGCTTCCTGGAGCCCGGCGCGCCGCACGGCTTCCCGCTGCAGAGCGTGGCGCACAACTCGCCCCTCAACCTTCTCGGCGTGAACTTTAACTCGATGCAATAGAACGCGGCCTGCGGCGTGTCGCCCGACGAGTCGTACTCGTTGTGACACGAGTGGCCAGGCGCCGCCGTGGCGCCTGAGCCCCCGCACCCGCATATCTACATGCATCTGGCGATGTAAATATTACGCACGTACTTATTATACGAGTGTATTGCGCTGTGTCTGGGCCGTGTCCTCGAACTTTCTTACGCAATAAATACAAGCAATGTTTTCCATTTTTTTATAGCGAATGATTTTGATCAAATTATGACGGCATACCAGTGATACAGCCTGTCAGGTCGTCGAAAATCAATTATTTTAATAAGAGACTGTCAATCATTTTTTCTTAGATATAAAACTTTTAGCTCAGTGTCCATGACAAGATGAGTCGTGAAACAGTAAATATCTGTAAATAATGTATTTCTAATGAAGCTGCTTCGGTGTTTCTTCGACCTTGATTGGGTGACGTCAGCAGCCGTAGTATTGCCATGAAAATAAACGTATTTTGTAGATCTCAATAGAACCGTAAGTTATGAACTGGTGGTATCTTACATATTATAGGGAAATGCACAACCGTAGGCCGCCGGTTCGATTGTGATAGCGAATTGTCGATTTGTGACACCCATTTTGTATCGGCGTCACTGACGCACAGTTCCTGTTAGTCGTGGTCTAAACTCACACCACCTACTAATCGCTTTTCATTCACACCACCAACGTGTCCACATGAAATCATTGCTAATGTATTTTGCTGATGTAGATTTTTCCGTCAGATATCTGTTTTTTTTTTATAAAAAAAAATGTACTTTGCATGAGAAAGAGAACTCGCTAACTCATTCACATAGTCTGACTTAACCGATTGGGTAGTGCGTCACTAAAAACTCATTCCAAGACACATTTTCTCTAAAAATCTTTTTTTTTTGTCCTGAAAACCTCAGTAATTTCGAATTAGATCATAATTTGCTTTGAAATCTAAGTGACGTCACAGGTTACAGACAACCGGTCGCAGGAAACGCGCTTTGACAGTAAAAAAAAAAGACGATTGCTTTGTGGTGGTATATAATAGGTAAATTAATGTCAATGATCTGGACTTTCGCAGACCAATGGCTAAACAAGGAACTGTGCAAACATTTAGCTTGTAATTCTGAGTGACATGTTACACACAGTTTTATTAATAACTACCTCTATTTATAAGTATTTTAGTTTATAATGAGACTTTCGGAAAATGCCGCGCAAAGTTTTGTACGCTCGGATACGTTTAGTAGTCACCTAAATCAAAGTACCTATCTATAGTATGTCTTAAATACTACATCATTTGAAGGTGTAGTAGTGTGTGAGATAGAACACAATTATATTGTGCAGTCTGTTTTTGTAAAACTAGAAATTTTTGTAACTTTCGGTTTCACAGTATTTGTTTACTGGATTTTTTTTTACTAACGAGTCTGTAGCTTATTTCAGCGATCTGAGACCCGATATTTAATATAAAAAAATAATTTTAGTATCAAATAATTTATTTGAATCAAACAAACTTCCATACTTACATTTTATAAACCAGCACAACTTTATAATGTGGTAAAAACCAAATAATTCCCAAAACTCATGGGTTTGAAATTCGCTGAATACTTGATATTTTATCTCCGAATGATTAATATTAGAATACAGGTGAAATTAAATTTTATATTTTAGTTTATCTATGGTCGCTAAATTGCTATTGGTTTATTACCCTTAGTGACCCATAGTTACTCAGTGCTGAGCAGAGGTCCTTCCTTTTCTTACGGCTACTGTTCTTTGGCATCCAAATGCTAATTTAGCCTTACTTCCCTAGTTAGGCTAATCTATGAGAGAAAAAATAAAACATAGAAGTGTTCAACGCATATCACCCCATCTAAGTCGTACAACTCGACTGAGACAAAAGAGGCTTTGTGTTTATACCACAGTACCCCTTCAACGTTTCGTCTAATTCCGATAGGATTTACCAATTCGTTTCGACTTTGGGGATCCGATCGGAATAAGCCGAATCAACATATAAAATGTCGTATAAACCATCACAAAGGTGACGGAGCCATATGTAGAGTTCATCGGGATATGTAGCAACTGCAGGCGCCATTTTGGCGTGTTGCTGTTCTCCAATAGCGTGCGTGCCCTCGAGTTGGGATATCTCGTCCACTTTGCACTCTCCAAAAACCGCAGTGAAAAAGCGCGGTGACTTCAATATCCAAACCCCTCTAAATGGCTGCTTCGTCTTTAAATAGTTCATCTCCTATTCTAATATTATTTATTATTAAACACACTACTATACTGCCTTAATTGCATTTATGTTACGAGTTAGAAAAAAAAACGTGTTTAGACGTTACTTGTTTGGTTATAAATATTAACCAATAATTCGATATTCAGTTATTGAGTAATGCCAGTAAAGATAATTATACAAATAAAACAAACTTAAGTATTCATTGCCCTTATGCATTTACGTTAGACTGATTAAAACCGCACATATCTTTGTTTTCGAACGTGCACACGTCGTTGGTAGCTCGCGGCGTGATAGCGCGTCAGTCAGCTTGGACAGAAACAATATTACCAGAGATCTCTATCGTGTAAAGTAGTTAGGTAAGCATGTAATATTATGTATCTGCATTTATAGTGTAAGTTAGGGATAAGCGGTACCAGTGTTGGTATAGAACGTAGCTTTGTCTCGCGAGCGGCTCTCGACCAGCGTGCGGCGTGGGACTATATCGAAATATCATGTTATCTACTCATCATTATTCACTAAGTGCAAGGTATTTAGTCAGTGATCTTAGGTGCCTTTGTTACAGGATCCACATAGGTACATACCTCCTCATTATTGTAGACTTTTAAGACATGTTAATATAAGTTTTTTATTCAATGTTAGCTCGTAATAATAAGCGATGGCATTGCATTGTTTATTGTGATTTTAGAAGGCAGAATTAAGATCATCAGTTAATATTAGTAATAAGTTCATAATTATTCTAATATTTGCAACTCTGCCATTTTATATAATCCTTGCAGAAGTTGGCAAATATGTGCGCCGGCGCCGAAGTTAGCTTAATTAAGCAAACGCATTGATTTCTTGTTCGTGATCGCTATAGTATAAAAAGCGAAAATAATAATTATAGAACTCAGTTTGTTTTTCTCTTACGCCTTGCTCAATTCAATACATACAGTTGTGAACGTATTTTTATATTATAAGCGCGTTTAAGCTGCCACGATTCTTATATTGAAAGTCGAACCGCCCGCGAGAACAATTTGTGATTTTATCACTACCGTCATTTTAGAAGTATTACTTTTTATGTTTTAAATAAATTAAGGAGTATTATATTTTTCTATTCGCCTAGATTTACAACGATAATAACCTGTTTCGGCGTTTGCGATCTCTGTAACTTTTTGTAATTTCGACTGATTTTTTAAAATAATTTAGAAGGTTTCTCTCGTTCAGGCTGGCAACATAGCTGCTACGTACGGAGGTCATTCAAATTGTAAATATAATAATTATGTATATACAACCTACGGTAGGTAATTGAGTAGCTTTTTTTTTCTTTTCCTCGATTTATTTTACTATGAGGTTTTATTCGATTACGTTAACATAGGTTGAATCGTGATTGTATCTATATTTAATTAGTAAAATAACGACAAATCAGTTCTTTCTATAAACGGACAATAAAGAAAAAATATATTGGAATATTAAACATTAAGCTTTTTTGAGTCAATGTTCGATCAAAATAAACATCATCATTTTACAAAAGATAGTACAGACACCCCACTTACGATTATAAACAGAAAAAATAATCCCCCGTCAAGCCGCAGGAGGTAGATTTCGGAGAAGGTACTGGAGCGTCGGTATTGAAAATTTGTATAAAGAATTGTACTTATGTGTACAATCTACAAAAAAAAAAAATGATTTCAAAATCGTAATTTCAAAGGTAACAATTATTGTAGAGTAAACAATTTGCTTTAAAAAAAATATTTGCAACGCTCAAAATGTTTACTGTTTCTTCAAAAAATTTCCATATGAAAATGTTATGGCCAAAAAACTGATTTTTAGAAAACCGGAAACAGACGAATTCCACCCATTTACGAACTTAGCCCAAGTTTTAACCTTTTCGAATTTTTGGCCAAGTTTGAAAGCAATCGGTTCATAATTTGGACCTGTAGATTGTGGCTAAATTTTGCTTGTCACCCATATACTCCTACATACGTTTACATATCCCCGTAGGTGAGAGACCAATAGGTAGATTTTAGGAAACTACCTAAAATGAGTACCTTAGATTACTATAATAATTACACAATTTTTTAGTCTTCGTTTTTTTAGTATCATGTGTACAATGACTAAGCAAAACCACATCGTTCTTGTTTGCACAAAAGGTTGTATAATAATCTAGTGGCACTAATATAGACCCAATTGCAATTCAACCTTGCGCGTCTCGAAAGACTGCTTAGAAATGAGGAAGCGGATATTTGCTGATAATTTTACAGCTCAACTCTATAATCTGAAATATTAAGCATTGTTTTTTTTAATGCAATTTACCAGTTTTCGAGGCAACGAGTAAGCGTATTGTTTAACATTAAGCTTGCCAATAGGTTGTACTATGTTTTTATAGTCAACTAAGCGACATTGTAACTAGAGCATGACTATGAACTATAAGTGCTCTGATTATAGAGAAAGATCTGTTCTCACGTTTTCTATGTTGTTTTATAACTCTCTCTTTTCTTAAATAAGTGCCATCCAAGGTGATTTCAAAGTATTATGTTGGTCATGAAGGAATTGGCCGTGAAATATCAATGTTACCAGTTAACAAAGATGATTTTCTCGTGTGTGAGTTATATTAGGTAGTTTAATATTAATACGTTAACGGATTCTTGAAATGTAATACTGTCTGTAATAATGTGTATAGAAAATCGCGAGTCAATAAAAGTAGTAGAGGCTGAGCCTTTCATTGTGTGTCTAGGTTTAAATAGTATACAAATGAACAAAAATACACTACCTATAGCTTCCCCCAAACACTTTTACACGTCATTGTCTACATCACTCGCACGCGAGAAAGTGATTAATAATTATGTACCAGTGTTTTTCGAAATAGTATTAATAATGAAATGATATTGCATGGTTCTGGAACACAGGGGCGGCAGTCGTGCTCATTAAGAAATAATTGAAGTAAGAGTCTGAAGATGCAATAAGTAGAGTGGATAGTCTGTCGTGTGAAAGCAATATATTATAGCAATATATTACCTAAATTCGTATTTAGGACGAAGGAGCCCCGACGCTGTCGTAGAACAAGGGCTGATAAAGTAGGTCTCTGATGAGGAGAAACTGGTACAATCATGTATTAAAAAAAATTATATGATCTCGTTAATGCTCACGACTGTCGGTCCCACAAAGGTTGTTCATAAACAAGCAAAATTGGTGAATTTTGTGCTTAGCACTAATAATAATAATAATTGTTCTATACCAAAATAGAAAATAAATAATTTTGATTATTTTGTAATTCAACTCTTTTACTTGATCCTACCCTACTCCCACCCTCCCACTTTACCCCATGCCGTAAACCATAATCCAGTGACGGATTAACCCTTAATCAAATTAAGCAATTGCCTAGGGCATCACGCCTGGGGGAGCACCAGAAGAAGCACAGAAAAAAATCCATCCTTAAGGCATCACGTCTCATGGCCCCTGCGCAAGGATGACACGCAAAATCGTGAAGCATTCCACATTTTTCGCGTTCCTTGAGGCGGCGAGCCGCCCATTATCTGAACGCGCCCCAAAAGGTGGTAGCCGTGAAGTACCGTGGGTACCGCACGATCGCCCTCGAGGCGGCGGACCTGCTTGCCGGATTGCCGCCATGGGATCTGGACCGCGCCTACACGAATGGCGCGCGGAGGCGCTACGCCGGGGGGAAACTCCGCTGCCGTGGCAAATCGCCGCTCAGCGGACAGACCTCCGGCGCGATCTCATGGCGACATGGAGAGAGCGACTGTCGCAACCCCGTGCAGGGCACGTCACGACAGTGGCGATAAGTCCCCTCTTTGAGGAGTGGCTTGAGAGGCGCCACGGCGTCCTCCGCCTGACGCAGATCCTCACTGGACACGGATGTTTCGGGAGGTTCCTGCATCGAATCGGGCGGGAGGAAACGCCCGGGTGTTTCCACTGCGAGAATCGACCGGAGGACACGGTGGAGTACATGGTGGAGGTCTGCCCCGCGTGGGCGGAGCAATGCCGTGTCCTCGTCCGGCGGCGGCGACCTCTCGCGTCCGGGCCTGGTTCAATCCATGGTCCGGAGCGAGATGGAATGGGAAGCCGCCACCTCCTTCTGCGAAGCAGTCATGCTAGCCTGCATCCTCTCGCCCCAGCCGCCGCGGGAGCGCAGGCGTCGGGGGCCACGTGGTGGCTACCGGCCACCGTAGACGTGGGCCTGTGGACGGTGAGCTATGGGCTAAGCTAGCCGTCCGTCTGTCTAATGACGACAGGCCGTGTCGATGGCGCGTTCAGGTTCCACACGCGCCTCAAAGAGATGTCAGCATAAAGGGAGGGGCCCGCAAGGGCCGAAGCCTGCCAGGGCTGCGGGACTGTTGAGAGGCATCCCAAAAAAAAAAAAAACAAAAAAAGTGTAACAATGTGCTAAGTATTACCATTAGCAAGCCACGTCTTCACTGAGTAACATAGGCTATATTTTATCCCCGTACTCCCACGGGAACGGGAACTACGCGGGTGAAACCGCGTGGTGTCCGCTAGTTTTGTTATTTTTTTAATGCAGTTTTGACAATTATACTAACAATGTTTATTTTAAGAGTAAGTTATTTTAGTTTAACGTACGATACTGACTGACCCGTATTATTCTTTCCCGGGTGTATCTCCAGAAGTTAAATTACTACTACAACACACACACATCACACACACACATTGATTGCTACTTTTTCAATTTCACTGATTATGAAAATAGGACCAAAATAAAAATTGAAAAAAGGCAGAAGTTTAAAAACCAATGATTGTATTGTATGGACATGAGTCGTAGTGCTTCTTACTTTTTTTCGTTAGTGTAGTTTTGAAAATAAGGTCCAATCAAATATTACTAACAAAATAATACAATATTCTACATACACATACAAACACACACACTCACACACCGCACACACACTCACACCACACACACACACTCACACACCACACACACCCAAAAACAGTACAGATACCTGTTGATGGAATAATTTTGTAACATCCTTAAACCTAAAAAAAAAAATGTTTTCTTTTCTTTTTCAATTCTGCCTCAACATTGTACATTGTAATTGTAAATTGTAAACCATGGGAAGTTGCGAGGTAACCCCATCACAAGTATCAATTTTGTGCTGTAGAACAATTGTATGAGAAACAATAAAAACTTTTATTATTTTATTATTCTGAGAAAACAAATCCGTCCTACATGAGTTTCATGAGTCTACACAGCGTGATTTTACATTGGCACCTCAGAAAATATCGCCAAACGCATGGTCGCCTTTTCTCGTGGCTAGAGAACTGCCCTTTTTCTCAGCCAAAGCCAAAATGTTGCCAGCCTTCTGGTCACTTTCTCCGTTGACAGAGATGCGGACGAACTAGCTGCGAATGCTTTTCTGCTGCTGATTTATATTTATTTATTTTATGAGAAAGATTTTCAAAAATAAACTATAACAAACATTTTCTTCTCACCAACCAACGCCTATATGGGTACGCAGACCTATCAGCCAGTGCAGCAATAAAGGATGCTGCTTGTTTATTATATCTGGCGTTTTATTTACCTCCAAAATAGACGTCACAATAATCATGTTGGATGTAAACATCTTTCAATTTGATTACAAAAGTAGGTAATTATGCCCAACTCCCATTTTAACGATAAATGACGTGAATTAGTCATGTTTTATTGCGCCCTTATGAGTTTTACTATCTAACATCGTCATCATTTTCCCAGTCTTCTCCAACTTTGTTGGGGTAGGCTTCCAGTATTACCGGATGCAGCTGAATACCAATACTTAACATGGAACGACTGCCTATCTGACCTGCACGACTTAGTACTGGGTAATACGATACCTCTTGGTTTTATTGTATACATTAAACATAACATGTAATTTTGTTTAGCTTCAGCAAACGCGAATCCGCACTCGTCAGACGGATGGCAGCGGCGGACCAAGTATTTCAAGCGGCAGTCGCGACTGCCTGAGGAGCAGAACATTCGGAAGCAGTCCTCGGAGCCCCTGCCTGCGCCCCCTGCCCTGCCTAAGACCACTCCTACGCTACAGAAACACGAGTCCTACCCGCAGTACGGTGCCTCCAAGGTAACTATTGCCGCCTGGTTGCGAGCTAGTGAAAGTGGGTTGCAACAGCAGCCGCGGGAGATACTTATCATTGAATTAATATAGAAACTCGATGTCATATGGAACAGCAGATATCGCTCTTCCATACTAAATCCAAAACATAACCATTGATCGCTACACGGTAGGGCTCGAACTTAAATGAATTTAGATATTCTCCGTCGTTGTCCATTTTAGTATTAAGTACATATTTATAATTTAAGAGCGGTCTAGGTCAATGCTACAAATGGAAATGGCCGCTAGCTAGAAACAATATCTATACATAGGCTTTCGTTAATAGCACTAGCGCTTCTAAGCGCGTGTTTGATACATCTGAAGAAGCATTACATTTATTTACATTACAAGTAATACTTATTTGTTAAACTGTAATAACCGTTAGATTGTAATATAACTAGCGAGATTGTAAACTCTCGAAAGATTGTCAAACGAACATACTGCTTACAATATGACGCATTATCTATTATTCGGTAGATTATAATATATCGAAGTGAAACCGTAATATAGTAAAAAGTATGCGACGGAAGTCGCGCCGTGTGGAGGGGGTGAGTGAAGAGGAGGTCGCTCTTGCCCCATGGTACCACTCTCATGAAAAGATAATGCACCATTCCTGAGAAAAATCGATGAATATAACCTACCCTCAAAAAACTTAATATCCCCCTAAAAAACAAAGTCCACGGAGCCCCGCCACGCGGGGCTCCTATTTCCGTCTGCAGGGTTTTAACTTTAAACCACTTCCACCTACCACGTACCTCGACGTTAGGTTAGTTAGGTTCCTTTAAACTTTAAAGGACTAAACTAACCTAACGTCGAGGTCTCCCAAGGCCCGATTATAGGGGCACATAGGTATACTTCCCTCGCATACATTTCACAATGTTACGGTTTAATGCGTTATATTGTAAGCAGTATGTTCGTTAGACAATCTTTCGAGAGTTTACAATGTCGCTAGATAGATTACAATCTCACGGGTTTTAAAATTTTACGGTGACACATATGATACATACCTACATTGTTACAATTAAAAACTATTATATAAACTAACAACAAACTAAAAACGGTTATCAAATGATAACTGGTAATAATTGGTGTTATTTATATAGGTACAAATAAATATTTAAAAAAATACACAATTAATAACGGAACATTCTTTTCGGAGGGCTAACCTATTGAACGATTTAAATTCCCAGTCTACAGTAGTTCGGAAGCCTCGCCTCGAACAAGAAGTGGGCTCACTGCTGATCCGCGCCGTGACGAGCACGAGCACGAGCACAAGCACGAGCGTGACCGCGACCTCGGTGTCGGCTTCGGCGTCGTTCGAGTCGACGGCGTCGGACGCGTCACAGGCCACCCGCGCGAGCCACACGCCCGCCGTGCGCTCCGGCCCGCCGCTCAGCTGCAACTTCTGCTGGAACACGGTGGACGAGTGCGGTCGGATCCTGCGCCGCAAGACGCAGTACCACTGCCCGGAGTGCCGCACCAACCTGTGCATCGTGCCCTGCTTCCACGAGTACCACGACGGTCCGGAGAGCGACTCCAATACCGCTAACGCTCGGTGAAACTTCCTCCTCGACGAAAGCACGAGGCGTTTGTCAAAAAAATGGTGGAAGTTCAGCCTCAACCACACATGAATACGGGATGTACTGCAGGATACTTGCTATGCTGACGAATGTTGCTCTGCTCGCAGCAACATTCATTCATGCAAGACAGGCCTCACCATTCAACATTTCAATTATTGTAGAAAGTAGATCGTTTATCCGTGACACACTCTTTTAGATGCATCTATTTGAGCTTTGGAATTCAAAACTTTTCTTCATTTTACACATAAATTCTCTTTTAGTGGTAATATTATAATATGGTAAGATTTCTTATATATTAATAAGATATTAATGTATTTATTCGTAGTAGATGCATGTTGGTGATATATCTTATTATTATTCCTGGATCTCGAACATGGTATACATAACGGTATCACGAGTACCTACACCATACTTTTAAGGGCATGCATAACATTCAATGATATTATAATACTATGCAGGGTGGAAACGGTTAACGGGGCAGTAGGGGGACCTACCTCAACCGTTGCAGCTACATGAAAATAGTCTTAGGAAACTATCTATATACTATTTTTTATAAAATTCACAGATTAAAAAAAAAAACTTCTAGATCTAAAAGTTCTTCTAGACCAACCCAGGTTAGAGTACTCAAAAAGTCAGATATTGCAAAAACCTTTTCCCATACATTTTATTTGAAATTTTAAAACATTTTTTTTAATGTTATTCGATACTTTTTGTAATACTTACCAAAACCTTTAAGGGGTCGACTTATGGATAGTTTCCTAAAACTATTTTCATGTAGCTTTACGGCCCTGTTAACCGTTTCCATCCTGTATATCTGTTACACATATTTACACTTACCTTAGTGGCAAAAGGAAATAATAATTGTTTTAAGGAAACGTCACATTCGATGAAGCTATTTGTAACATACTATTAGAGAGTTAGTCTCAAGTTGATCTTATTCATCTGTAATCTGCTGTATAAACAGATTTAGAAGGAATTAACAGACCTCTTTACGCAGGCCTTATATAACATTAGAGTACCTGTCTACTAGAGGTATTCTAAAAGTAGGCACCTATTCAGAATCATTTATTTAGGTAGGTACTTAAATAAACACGTATAACGCGCGGTAGTGAGTTAACATGAGATTTATAAATACTACATCATCTTTATACTTATTACGAGCATTAATTGGGAGCAGTGATGGCATGTCATTAACAATGTAAAGATACTATAAATATACATATATATTACATATATATATTATATTATTATTATATATTATTCCACTATTAGTCTCCGCATACTTCTTGCCAATCACAGTAATGTATTGTGTTGCTTATGACACTGTTATAAGATTCTATTTCATAAGATTATCTTTGAATATACGTTTAAATATAGTTCTCTCTCAGGGTAGGCTAGTCGAAGTTACTTTCGATCTAGACTACTAAGGTAATATTAACATTAAACGTTTGTGAGAAGATTTTATGATTTTGAATGTCAGCAGAAAGATGAAATTGTAGATTTGCCAAATTATATCACGATGTACCCGTTTAAGAGATAAAATGTAGTTTGCTCAGTTTACATTCATTATGAACAAATGAGTAATTTTAGTGTTGATATATTTTTTCAAAATATATACGTTTACGATTCACTCGAATTTGACCAGGCTACGGTTTATTTTGCAATGACATAGCAGCACACCATTTCTTTGGCAAATGTATTAATTTTAAAAGAATTTTGTCAATTGTAAATAATATTTGTTAAGTTTAACTTTAACTAAAACGGTAGGACCGTTTTGTCGACACGTTGTTTCGAACACTTCTCTATTTTTAACGAAATTTCTTGTTTTACCGATAGCGATAGATAGACCATCGAAGTGAATATGTGAAGGACTTTTAGTGCATTTTTATTTATCTGTTAGTATCGGTAAAACTGCATAAACTACTGTAAGTGTATATCGATGTTAATTATAAGTGTATGCGCGTCTCATACAGTGATGTTAGATATATAAACATATTATGCGACATATCGGTCCATTTTAGTGGTATCGTAATCAACTATTTGTAAGTTTGCTGCGAGGAATTTCTATTTAAATATGTATCGATATTTAATAAAAGAGACTTTAGTCTTCGATGAAAATGACATGATATATTTAATGTATGCACTTATAAATAGACGGTTGATAAGTTTCTGAAGCACAGAACACCGCGCTGGTTCCCGCTAGAGACGTCTTCGCGAACAATTTGTTAACAACAACTAGTTGTTAAAGGCGCGGCCGCCGAGGCGTTTTCGTGCTCATTGGTTTCAAGTATGTATGTATGAGAGGGAAGTTTTCAGTACCTAAATACAATATTTTAGGATCGAAATTGTTGGATATTTTAGATTGTGGGTATCAAGTGGCAGCACTTGCCCTTTGTTGTAGGGACTGTAAATATTCGTAGAAAAGAGGAAAACTATTTTCACAATGCTGTCGGACATTTCGAACGTTAAGGGAATTTGATAAAATGGTTTTGGGAAGTATTAAATGTTATCGATTTTGATAAGAACGAATTGGATTGTTAACCAAATTGATCTTTGGGAATGGGCAAAATGTCCTTTGTTGATAATATAGATGTTTCTTAAGATGTGATAAGAATATTTGAGAGTTTATAGTAATTAAGTACTTTTAAAAATGTACTTTAAACATAATATCAAACTTTGTACTTCTATTTAGAATGTCTTTTTGGGAACACTATTTAAAGATAGCAAACGTGATCAATTTTCGACTAGATTTATATACATTATGCACTTGTTAGAGAGTCGCTCTGTGTGCATTTCCTAAAATATTTCACAAAAAAAAAAACACTCGAACCGTCTACTAACATCTCAACTTACGAATTTACATAAAACATGTACATAATATTTTTTCTCGTATTTTTTCTATTAGATATAGGTAACTTGACATACAACAAAAAAATAAAAAATAAACGTCAGACTCCTAAAACCTCTCAAAAGCAACTACTCGTACATAGAATTTACACTAAATATTTTTTGAATAATCTACTTTCCATGTATATTCAATGATTACACGCATTGTTTTACTAATTCAATGTACAATATATTATGTATATATTTTTATTGTTACTTTATACTAAAAGTATTTCCAATTGTTTTGAGTTCTCGAGTTTATGGCTTACGGTTCCAGAATTACCTACAATTAACCGTGTTTATCATAAGTATGTACCTATAATTGGGTACATGAGTAGTCTAATAATTCTCTATTCTCTCTAACTCAGATTGTAATTACGTAAATGTGAAAAAGTTCGTGTGATAATGTACCTCCCTCCCTTCTTAAGTAGCTACATAAGAAGGGAGGGTAATACGGTCGAACAAGCTATTTGGTTTACAGTTTAACCTACAAATTCCATTGTAAAGTGTAAACCTAATAGCTTGTTCGACCGTAAATATATGATAAAATGTTACACTGCAATACAATGAAGGTCGTTTAAAGCTTATAAATGGCACGTGGCTACCTTATGTCTAATCTAAACGGCAATATTAAATGACATTGTAAAAATTTTCAACTAATGACAATGCTTGGTACGGGCTACAGAGTCTAGAGTCCCACAGGGGTGCTCTTTTTTGAAACTTTAACAGACTTTCATCATATGCCTAGCCTTTTCCCGACTTTTTTGGGGTCGGCTTCCAGTCTAACCGGATGCAGCTGAATACCAGTAATTTACATGGAGCGACTGCCTATCTGACCTCCACAACCCAGTTAATACTGGGAAATACGATTCCACTTGGTAAGACTGGTTGTCAGAAATTTTGGGCCACTGACTACCTGTAACGACTGTCAAAGTGAGTCAAATTAGTTTCACAGTTGCCATCCACTTGACAAATTGATTTATTACGCAATAAAAAGTAGAAAATTCAACCATACATTAATTGTAACCCAGCTTTATATCACACATGTCTGTAGTATCGCCCAAGACCTTAAATATAATCGATAAATGTTAATATGGAATAATACTTGTGTAGAATTTATATATAAGTACTTATTATATATTAATTGAATTATGAAATATAAATAGTTAAAATATTATTATATTGTATCATTTAATTAAAACAATATGGTTTATAAGTTTATCTCTTACTATTATATCATAAAACCGCCTTTAATTGTCACTTATCATGTCATATTAACAATTTACAATATTGTAATAGTTATTTGTTATACAAGAGTGCAAAGTTGTTTCATAACCGCGTGCTCAATTTTCATGACCGAGCAAGCGAAAGATTGTAAAATTGAGTCACGAGCGCAGCGAGTGATTCAAAACTTAGAACCTTGAGCGTTAGCGACGCAATTAAAAGAGTACGAGGTGAAAAATCTTTGCACTCGAGTGCAACACATAGTTTTTCATCCCACCTCAGCGAGGAAATAACAAACGCAAAAAAAAAATTGCGCATTATTACCAAATTCAGTTAATTCTGTTGGCGTCAATTAAACTTCCTCGTCACTAGATAATGAGTGGTCATTTTAGGGTTTTCACTTGTTTTCAAGTTGGATTCCTTGTTTTTAACCTAAGGTGTTAACAATATGACGTGAAAATGGCGCACGCAAAACATTAAAAATAAAGTACACCAAGAAGGTTCCGAGTCTGAGTTCTTAACAAATTAAAAAAAAAAGTATGATAAATTCGGCACCATAGAGGTAGAAGTAAATAGGTTTAATAATGTTTTGAATTCACATGCTTAGTGCACACGATGTTCTTAATTCAAATTTAATTGGCAATAAATGCAAAATACTCTTTCCGAGATGGGGGGATGAAAATAATATTTGTGTGTATGTAATAACACCTTTATAATATTGTAGGAACAAATACTTGTTCTCGAAAAAACAACAAATATTCTTATACAGACGTATTAAATAGTAAAACTAAGTAAATGAGATGGTAAATGTCTACTGTAGTAAGTTATGTAAGAAGTCCATTTTTGAAAAATGACCTAGTTGATTGTTTCTCGTATGTTGTGTGTTATAGTAAGCACATTTGTAAATATAACATTATTACTAATATGTTACTATGGAATTGTGGCATAGGTACTTTACCTTAAAAATATTAATTCATATTTTGATGTCAATCTGATTACGATTAACTGTAATGCTATGCTGTAGAGTAGAACATGTTTGAATAGCAACAAACAAATGTAAGCCGCACAAACACAGTAAGTCTGATGGTGGCTGTACAATCTCGATCGAGAGCTCTTCTATGTCTTTCCCGACACTTCACCTTACAATAAAAGACACGGGACGAAGAACATTCGGCCTGCCTGGAGCGAGACTGTACAGCTTCCGAGATAATTGACGAAAATTTTGAAATTTATCTTTCCGTAATCATAATAATGATCAGCGATCAACTAGGCATGATTTTATTTACATACGCGTTCAATGTTTATAAATTAACCTAATTTTCTTCTCATCAGTTTGATTGTTTTTTTTTTAATTGTCGTCAACATGGGTGGCTAGTGACTTTTTTATGAATGAGTACTTATCGAAGAATCTATGCTACAGAATAGCACTACAGCACTCTTATATTATTAGCATTACATTGGAACTTATATAATACTAGCTGACTCGCGCAACTTCGTCTGCGTCTCATAATTTGAGATTTAAACTATCCTATCTCTCAAGTTGGATCGAACTGCACATGGTGTGCGAATTTTATTATAATCGGTGAAGTGGTTTAGGAGTCCATTGAGGACAAACATTGTGACACGAGATTTATATATATTAAGACTAACGACCCTCCCCCGCCTAGCACGGGTTTAATATATATGTCACCGTAGTAAAATTGTCAAACACGTTATATTGCAATATAACGTGTTTCTCTCTAGCGATATTGTAATATCTCGAATTATTGTCAACTGAACATACGGAAGTATCTCTGCCACCATAATCGGGACTTGGGGCACCCCCCCCCCATTAGGTTAGTTAGGTTCCTTTAAACCCTGCACTTGGAAATAGGGGCCCCGCGAAGCGGCGCTCCGTCGACTACGGTTTTTAAGGGAATATAAATTGTTTTAAGGTTAGGTTATAATAATCGGTATTTCTCAGGAATGGTACAATATCTTTTCATGAGAGTTGTACCACTGGGCAAGGGGGACCCCTCCTTCCCTCCACACCCCGTGAGTTGACTACCATCGCATACATTTCACGAAAAATAATGCGTTTTGTTGTAAGCAGTAAGTATGTTCATTTGACAATATTTCGAGATTTTACAATATCGCTAGAGATATTACAATTTAACGTATTTGACAATTTTACGGTGGCATATATACATATAAACCTTCCTCTTGAATCATTCTATTGCTTTAAAATCCATTGCGTTTTAAAAGATCTAAGCGTAGACTTTGTCTAACTATGTAATAATTTTAATAAATCTATAGACAACAAACTGCACTCCGTAAAAATGAACATTTAATAGAATTATAATAATATTATGTACGAACAACCCGTGCGCAATAAGTTGAGACTCGCTTGGAACACTCGAAAGTACTCGAAAATTTTAGTTAAATAAATTAACTATATTTTACTTACAAATACAAATCAACAAGTTACATTAAATGAAGAGTATTATTAATTAGTATTGCTAACTGTACTGTGTGACGGACGTAAGGTGTCAAAATACAGTTTTTGTAATTTTCAAACTATCTAAGAAAACAGTTGAATATAAGGATTTTTAAATTAAACTTTTTATTCTCAAATTTTGGTCTAAACTTATCGCGCTCGGCTTATAGCAGTGGCTAGTCGATGTTTTTGAATTCCATAAACAACTGTATCTATTGATGTATCCTGGACTATAACTGTCAAAATAAACTGATTTTCCGTAGCACATATCTTGTTTTATTGTTAACTAGCTGACCCGCGCAACTTCGCCTGCGTCACATAAGAGAAAGAGAGGGTTATAGAGAGTGGGTCGTAAGCCGGTGGTTTTAAAAAAAAATGTTCGTTGCGTAACGGAATTCCACCCAGAAAGAAAAGAACAATATTGAAATTAAAAAAGTTATCGGCTAACGAGTTATATCATGTTTAAAAAAATAATAAAATAATAATATGATATGTTGCTAATTTAACGAAAAATATATATTTTAAGGAGGGATGGTAACTAAAAAGTTCCGTTACGTCACAAAGTTTAGATTGGTATTAAAACTCAGTGGTAAATCAAATAAGATTATTTTTTATTATAATATATTTTAACAAGTACAGCCTTCAAAATCGCAAACTTAGAATTAGTAATTTAAATAAAATCAACGTTTTTTCTACGAAAACTATTCCTCTACGTCACTTTATAGCACGTTTCATTGCACAGTCAAGCCTCTACTTTGGCAATTTCTATAAAATATGATAAAAAATATGTTTCTATAAAACTCTTATAATATTGTTATAAACAATTTAAGTCAGAGTAGTAATCATATGAGAATATTTTTAAAATAAATCTAAATATCACCATGAAAGTAGGACAAGTGACGTTAATAGAACAAATCGTCACGTTTAGGAATTCTAAGGCACAGTTTACATTACTTAGAATTAATTAACTTCAAAACGTAGTACAATCAAGTAAATTGATTTAAAACACTCTAAAATAACATTTTGAGGACTTCTTTACACACAATATGTAACCCAATTGCTGCATACCATGCCCTTGCCATTTCTTGTAGGATGAAACTTTGGCGAGTTTTACAAACATGACAAGGAAATGTTCTCGATGACGCATTTTTCCCTATTATTATGTACTAGCTGACCCGCGCAACTTCGTCTGCGTCACATAAGAGGAAGAGAGGGTTACAGAGAGTGGGTCGTAAGCACCTATAATAATACAGTTTTCAAAGAGCACATCGCACACATCCTTCCGCATAATGAAAATGCGCGCCCGGTACATGATCATTATTTTGCTGCGGAGTTACTTAAAACGGTGTATCTCCTAAGATATGCATTGAAGTCAATTTACGTACCCAAGGGCAATTTTGTTCAAAATCAAATACTTGTGATTAACAACGTATTTATTTGAATAAGAATAAATTACCATGTTTACAAAAACAGCTTTAAAGGCTTCTATTGACAGCTTTACATCTTCATACTTAGACACTCGATGACAGTCATACTCCAGCTAGGGCTGCAGTTCTCATCAAGGTGCATTAAATGAGCCGCAACACGATATAGCTGCTGTAAACCGTTGTGGACTTCTTACAACTGCTTACCATTTAAAATCTTTGCCCCCCTTTTCACCCCCTTAGGGGTATAATTTCAAAATTATTTCTTATCGTATGCCTACGTTATACAGAAAATACACCCTCCAAGTTTCAGGTTTCAACAATCTGCGGTTTAGGCTGTGCGTTGATCCATCAGATAGTCCTTCAAGACAAAGCATTTTTTATTTGTAGATGGTAGGATTTGTACTCGTTTGTAATGTTTTTGTAACTTTTCCGGTTTTATGTCTTATGTAAAATAAAAAATAATGATTGGCATCAAAAAAATGTTTCGTGTAAAATAGCAATTTTCTTGCTAACTGTACTTTATTTTTTAATTAAATCTGTGAATGGGGATAAACATTTTGTGACAAAATTACGGATTGTTACCTAAGACCATTTTTGTGTAGCTGCAGCTCCCCTTACTGCCCCGTTTACCGTTTCCACCCTGTATTACCAACTACTTATACCGAGGAAAGCCGATTTTCTTGAGTTCCGCTATTTTGGGCGTATTCACTTCAAAAATCAAATTTCAAGAAAATTGAGAAATTACATTTACCTGTATTAAATTTGAAGTATTTACAGCATCTTTTAGAGGTTTCCACTTCAATGGTATTTATTGTTTAGGTGTATGAATTTAATTAATTTTAAACACAAAACCCTCTTTTTTACGTCTCTGGATGATTTTTACAACAAAAGCTCAAACAGGTATTTCTTTATTTTTAATAATAAGTATTTACTCTGAGTTTCATGAATCTAGAACAATCTAAAATTTTTTTTTCATACAAACTTTAACCCCCCTTTTCACCCCCTTTTTCCAAAATTTTCCATAATTTCTATAGCCTAAGTGTTATTCTGAGTTTATTTAAATAGATTAGTGAAGATTTCATCAAAATCCGTCCAGCAGTTTTTACGTGATGCGCGGTCAAACAAACAAACAAACACGAATATTAAAAATGGTTTTAATATGTTCAGTTACTTATTTTAAGTCCCTGATCGGTTATTTTTTTTAAATCTTCAATGTACAGATTTTTTGGTCTCAACGATTTTATTATATCTATATCTTCTATATCTATAATATAAAAATGAGTCGCAAAATGTGTTGGTAAGCGCATAACTCAACAACGCCTGGACCGATTTCACTAATTCTTTTTATGTTGTGTTTGTTATTGTCAGGAGAAGGTTTTTATGAAAAAAAAATAGTAGTAGTAGGTAGGTAGTAGTAGGTAGGTAGGAGTAGGTAGGTAGTAGTAGGTAGGTAGTAGTAGGTAGGTAGGAGTAGGTAGGTAGTAGTAGGTAGGTAGTAGTAGGTAGGTAGTAGTAGGTAGGTAGGTAGTACTAGGTAGCTTTTTCCCTCTTATGCGACGCAGACGAAGTTGCGTGGGTCAGCTAGTGTATAGATATAGATATTTTTCTTCTTCAGTTCGTTTATCTTCTTAAATGCTTCTTCAGTCTTTTAAGTTCCTTGTTTTTATGAAGTTCGTGCTTTACTGGGTCCGCTCTTTTAGACCGCTCCGCTGCCGCCAACGCCGTAGTCTGGTTTAAAAAAAATAGTCTAAAGCTGCATAATTTACGTTTTAAGTATTGAAAATAGTGATTTTTACAAAAATCTGTACCTATCGATTCAATTAACTTTTCCGTCTTTATGTCTTATGTACATTTGTATAGTCTACATTTTCTTCGTAGTATTCTTTTATTTTCAACCGATTTCCAAAAAGAGGAGGTTCTTAATTCGTCTGTTTTTTTTTTTGTGTTTGTTACCTCAGAACTTTCGACTGGGTGAACAGATTTTGATGGTTCTTTTTTTGTTTGAAAGCTGGTGCTTCCCGTGTGGTCCCATTTGCTGAAGATCTGATGCTGATCTTCGGAGATATACAACGGAACTCTTCAAAAATACTCAACAAATCTACAGTGATTGCTGCAATCGCTTGTAGGTTCATTGTTTAACATGACGTAACATTACGCCTGTATGCTCTGAGTGGGTACGCAGATGTATAAAATACACCCAGATTTCGAAAGTGTTTGTTACCTCAGAACTTTCGATTGGGTGAACCGATTTTGATGGTTCTTTTTTTATTTGAAAGCTGGTGCTTATCGTGTGGTCCCATAGTCATCAAATCAGGATCTGATGATGGAATTCTGGAGAAATAGAGAGAACTCTTCACATTTTAGAGGCAAACTAGAAGCGATTTGGGTAGTTTTAGGAAGTGTACTTTCTCGAAGTGATCCCATTTCAATTTGATGAAGATCTGATGAAGAACTTCGGAGATATGCAACGGAACTCCTCAATAAATGATAGCAAATGTACTGGGTTTGCTAAAATCTCATATCTGTCTATTGTTTACACCAGTTCATAACTTAAAATCACGCCGGTACGCTGTGAAAGGGTAAGCACATGTGAACCACTAATATTTGTAATAGGTATATTGTACAGGGTGGAAACGATTAACGGGGCAGTAAGGGAAGCTACCTTAACCGTTGAGTATTAGAAACAGGATCGATTGGCATAAAAAAATGTTTTGTGTAAAATAGCAATTTTCTTGCTAACTGTTCGTTTTTTTTAAATCTGTGACTGGGGATCAAAATTTAACGAAAAAATACGGATGTTTTCCTAAGACCATTTTCATGTAGCTGCAGCGGTTAAGGTAGTTAGGTACTGCCCCGCTGAATGTAATTTTATGCAATTTCTGACTTTTTGAGTACTCTACCTGGGTTGGTCTGGAAGAACTTTTTGATAAGTGTCGGAAAGAAGATCGCTTGGCATCAAAAAAATTGTTTTCATTTCTCATACTCGGAAAGAAGTTAGTGTTTGATTCTAATTACTAATAGCGGGTGGAAAATGCTGCTTCCCACCCTTGGGCGGGAAAGACTCATAGTAATTGCTTCCCTCCCTCGGGCGGGAATAAATTTAAAAAATAGAACTAAATTTAGTTAGGCAATCGGCTGCAGAAAATCTAAGTGAGTGTATAAACAGCCAGTGTGAATTTAAAAAAAATACTGAGCTGCTACCGTTAGTTAAAATAGTAGTTACGTACTTCCAACATCGATTCGACTCGATAAAAGCTCATTTTATCGAGAATAACTGTCAAATTTATCTAATCGAGTCCTACGTCCTTGCACTGCTGGTCCGCCCTCGTCTGAGACGCAGTGTGTTTCATAGTTTAAATTTTAAATAGAATATATAATTTGGCGGTATACTAACTCTGTAAGCTGTATCGAACACTCGGTTTTTTTTTGCAATATCTTATTAAAATGAGTTCAAGTAATAGGCTTGTTTACTGAAAAAATCTAATTAGTCCGTCACTTAGATTATCAAACAATATTTGACCCGTATTTTTTCTTTTGTGACATAAACCAAAATTGACGAAGATACGACGCTTTTAAAATTCTCAATACGTCACGCCGTGCTATAATTTTTAGTGCGTTGTGACGTCACGAGCCCCCACTCCCGAGTTTTGATGCGTTCTAACTTCCTGAATACTTACGAAGTTTTTTTTTGATTTACAAAAACAAAAAACACGTGTCCATTATTTTCCAATACTCTAACTGACGGATTAAATAGATTTGCAATTTATTGATGGTGGAAATTAGCCTATTCTGGAATGCTGACCCCAGATTCTGTTTAAGACGAGGCAAATAAAGTTATCGAAAATCTTTTGCCAGAAATTCAAAAAATACATACAATGACTTTATTAAGTGGCGAGCAGATAAGAAAATAAAACTGCTAAATTTTACTTTCCTTAGGTATATTATTATTCGAAATGAAAAGTATTATGCTTACCTCGGGTGAAAGACATCAATTCCTACTAGGACTATAGCCGCCCTCGCTGCACTCGGGCGGCTAAATATCTTGTATGGGAATTGATTCCTTTCGACTCTCCTGTAACAATCTACTATTTCGTACCACTTGCTCAAAAAAGTGTCATTCTATGCCACAAAAAGCGAACATAACAATAGTCATTTTTAATCAGTTAAAAACAGGGAATGAAAATTTTACTGAATTTCATTCATCCTCTAGGGGGAGAATGTGATTTAAATTTGGAATACTTTCGGAATTTTATACTGAACTACACTGGACAGCAAATAAACCGAGCCACCCGCTACCTAGGCACTCTAATTCGATTTTCTCAAAAACTAAAAAACCTACAATTATCAAAGTTGTACCTACAGAAAGTGCGTTTCATGGTGATTAAAATGAAAGGAAACTCATTGGGTTTTCAACAAACACCAAACAAAATCCGAAGGCAACTCGTACTTCATTAATAAAACACAACTTGCTGTTCAGTAACTGAATTAATCGAAAGTAAAAGTGAAGATCAAAATGAAGATTCCAGTTAAAAAAAACATTAAATAAGACACGAAACAGTGAATTATAGTAAACTCTGACTATAGTACCCTCGACTTCATCTCGGGTTTACATTCGTCTACTCGTTTGTATTAACTAACCTCAGAACTTCCTCCTCTAAGAACTTATCTGCCAGATAAACTAACAATTTTGGTTTCACAGGTGTCGGATAGCGATATCTGGTAGATATAGTATTAGTTATAACCAGCCTTTAAGTGGTAGATAGTATTAACTATCAGATAACCACCAACACTTTATCCAGAACTGGTGAAACTGGCCCTAGGGCCAGTTTCACCGGATTCGGTTTCGGTTCCGGATAAAGTGTGAAACTGGCCCTTATTGTTATAGTTAAGAACTAAATGAAACCACTACTGATGACATTCCAACACTTTAATAAAAAATAAATTCTAATACAAATTACTTATTGAGATAGTTATTTATTTATTAATTTAGGATCAACAACAGCTTCTTTGTACATAGAAAAAATATGTAGGTTATATGGGTTTTACAGTTTGTTTTGTGGGTTAGGTTACGTTAAGTTATGTTAGGTTACTACCCTGCAGACAGAAATAGGAGCCCGCGCAGCGTGGCTACGTCTACTACGATTTATTTACGGACTTTTTGGTATTTTATTTGTTTTTTTAACAATACGGCGAAACGTTAGACGCCACTTTGTCGAACGTATCGTCACTAAAATCCGGCTAAACGTGACGACAACGCATTACATAACGGCGACGTTATACAATCTGGCGCGCCATTATTTAATACGGCGTGTTATACGAATTGGCTACGACATAAATACAGATACTAAATATAGGTAATAAAAGAAAAAAAACATTATTTGGCACATGCTATTACTGCACACAATATTAACAAAAAATAATATAAGGATGAAAAGAACTTAAATCTTAACAAGAAATGCAAGAGAGGAGAAAGAGAAAAACACGCAAACACAATATAGGTAGTTATTACTTACACTAGATGATAAAAAATATGTACTTATAAATTACATTTAAAAATGTTATATGTGCCATTTTAATACCCTACAATTATTAATACCATTACATCATTTCATTTCTTAAATAAAAAACTTTGTTTTCTTGCTTATTTTGTCTCACTAATAACTTAAAACTATTAAAATTTGAATATTCAATATTTTTTTGTTTTGATTTTACCCCTGACGAAAAAACGACAGGGTGATATAAGTTTGACATGTCTGTGTGTCTGTCTGTCTGTGGCGTCGCAGCTCCCAAACGGATGAACCGATTTTGATTTTTTTTTTGTGAAAGGTGAATCAGTAGGGAGTGTTCTTAGCTACGTATGATGAAAATTAGCCCAAGATGGCCGCCGCCACAAAATGGCAGATTACATATTTTTATTCAACAACTCCCTCAATTTGGGTATCAAATGAAAGGGCTCGACTAGTAGAATAATGTTCACTATATTGTAAGGGAATGATGAATATTACAATATACCTACATGTCACCGTAAAATTGTCAAAACACGTTATATTGTAATCTCTCTAGCGATATTGTCAACTCTCGAAATATTGTCAACTGAACATACGACCCTGAATTGGGGCAACCCCCCGTTAGGTTCCTTTAAACCCTGCACTCGGAAATAGGGGGCCCGCGAAGCGGGGCTCCAACGACTACGCTTTTTAAGGGAATGTAATGTGATTTAAGGTTAGGTTATATTAATCGGTATTTCTCAGGAATGGTACAATACCTTTTCATGAGAGTGGTACCATTGGGCAAGGGGGACCCCTCCTTCCCTCCACACCGCGTGAGTTGACTACCATCGCATGCATTTCACGAGAAATAATGCGTTTTATTGTATGTTCATTTGACAATATTTCGAGAGTTTACAATTTCTCTAGTTATTTTACAATCTAACGTTTTGTTTTTAAATCTAACGTGTTTGACAATTTTACGGTGACATACACACTCAGCATTTCCTTACGTGACTTGCAATGTCTGACTTTTTTAGAACTTCAACCTGGGTTGATCCATAGAACTTTTTGATAGGTACTTTTGATTGAAAAGAGTGTCCATGGAGTTTCTTGCTCGTTCTTCTCCATAGAGATCTACGCTAGGGAATGGGCAACTACAGTACTTTCTCAAGTTATTATGCCTTGTGACTGTGACTGTAGCTTTGATTTAGTTTTGTATTTTTGACATTCAAAGTGGCGTAATGGTCTAATTGAAATAAATGATTTGAGTTTGAGTTTAACTTATTAGAAACAGGATCTATTAGCATCAAAAAATAGTTTTGTGTAGAATGGCATTTGTTTTTCTAACTGTATTTTTTTTAAATGTTGTAAATGGGAATCAAAATTTCACGAAAATTGTTGGATGGTTTTCTAAAACCATTTTCGTATATCTGCAACGGTTAAGGTAGCTCCCCTTACTGCCCCATTTACCCCTTATTCACCCTCAATACCCTACTCATATAAGTAAACAGCTTTTCATAAGTAGGTAAACATGTATCTGACTAGCACTTCGCCCGTGACTTCATCTGCAAAAACTGTAATAGCTCGGCTAACATGCACAATATAAATATATTTTATAGTTCAAAGCACCCACAAATCATGTAGCTTTTAGACAATGAATTTTTTGAATTGCATCATTTAGTTCCGAGAATTACCCCTACATATAAACTTTACCTCTTTATATTATTACTACTGGATAAATGTTAACCTTATGAGGTTTATCAGTGCTGTTTCCTAATTCAATAATTTTTATTACAAATTCAAATCCTTTGAGAAAAAAAGATGGCAAGGTTGTCCGGACTTGATCCTGGGTTGTTGAACAGTAGATAGCAATAATCGGTTGATTTAAAAAAAAATCATTATCTATTGACTTTATAGATGAAAATTTACTTTCTACTTCTTTACCCCAGTCTACGAGTTCCAAAACAGCTGTTGAATTTGGATTCACTTTTATTATTTTTGCACGCTCATATTGTTCAAAATTATCTAGTTTAACGGCACATAGCCTGCCGGCAACAAAATCCTCTTCCTTCATGGATCGGCTTTTTACATATTGTGAAAAAGAATGTTCAGCATTTCTTAATGTTTTAAAATCATCAACTTCAGCAACATAGAAACCAGACACTGACGTCCCACTCTGCAGTCTGACGTGCATGATATCTCCAACATTTAATTGTTTGTGTTTATACTTTAACGTCTGTGTCAAGTTTAAAGCAGATAATGAATGAGCAATTGTATCTTCAAGCCCTGACGATGAATGAGCAACTTTGTTTACTGGCCCAGTTGATGAACGAGCATCTTGGGGTATTCCAAACAGTCCGTCAACCATTACAGTGAGTTCAACCATTCCCAAAAAGGATGCAACATCACGAGGAACACCAGCATTCATTAGCTCCACCACCAACTGGTTACTGATTTTGCTGATCACATTAATACTAGCATACTCTTTATCAACCAGCTTGCGCATGGTATGTATTACTTCCTCACTAAAAACACCCCCCTCTTTAGGCTCACATAAATGTAAACGACAATGAGTAGCCAGTCCTGGACACTGGTTTTCAGGTCCAGCAATATTGTCTGGGGGGTGTATGTGTTTCGCTGACACAGAGCTGTCAACACATCCATAATCAATTGCATATATGTCATATGTCACATTCCCTTTATTGCTTCCAATATGATTTATTCTACCTCGCACAAACTTTTTAAGTATTTTTGATTTATACACAACTGTTAGACCAGTGCTTAAAGAGTCTAAGCCAGAGCCTGGTTTTTCAATTTTATCCATCAAATCGCTATGGTCTGCCAAGCGTACAAAAAAACTTTTAGGGTGATTGATATATGTCACAATAACATTGTAACCATAACCAACTTTCCATTCATGAAAGGCGTCCATCTTGCCTGCCCTGAAATGAGAATTATAAGATTAATTAATGTGTATTTTTCTTAGTGAATAAGAATAAATGAGTTTAGAATGAATGAGTAATGTTACTGGCAAAATTAGACTGTATTGTTGACAACGCACCTTTAAGGCAGTGGCGTACCTTGACGCCAACAATATGGCAAGCCAAAGTTAAGAATAATAAACGTAAGGGGTAAAAGTACAGGCCCCTCTGCATCAGTTTACCTTTTTTTTTTAGGATAATATATAAATCAAATAACTTCTCCCACTCTGGGCGGAGCGGGAGCGAGTGTCAGACTTTTACTGACTACAACCCATCCACCTTGTTTATACCGATGCATTTGTTAAGAACCATTGGAATCCCTTCATATATCTAGCCTCGCTCAGCTTAGCTCTAGTGGAAACAGCTCACCCGAGCGAAGTTTTTGTACATGGGATACAAAACCAGGGAAACATGTGAGTAAGGCATGTGTTACAGGAAATGTGTGCGAGGAATGTGTGCTAAGGACGGACTCGAGCGAAAAATAGTAGTCAATAAACGGTATGGTTACCGCTCGCATCTGATACGAGCCCACTGCCAGCTGCGCAACGATTCACAGCATCATAGGCACCATCACAGATTCTTAAGCATCCTCACACCGCCGCTCATCGGCCTAGCACATATATGGAAACGCTCACACCGTCCCACAGCCTTGCTGCGCCTCGTCTTGTCTCGCCTGAATTGAACGGGGAATAGATTCCTATTAAAGCTTGAATAACTTTAATGTGTGCACTCACCGTCAGTTCTTGGACTTTTAAAATTATATGTTTGCTTATTGTACTGCGTCTGATAAAGAAGACTGAAGAGTCCGGCGAGGCGGCGAGACACCAATACAATAAACACCACAATTTTATTCACAATACATCAATTTTTTCACTCTATGATGTAAACAAAAACTTTGTGATTAATTATTATACTCTGTGGTAATCAATAGTTGACTTGACGGTTGATCTAGGGCCTAGGGATGTTAAAAATTATCGATTTTTATTTCAATCGATTATACAGCGTGTCGGATCTATGTGACGGATAAAAAACGTTTACTTTAACGAAAGATTTGTTTTGTATTTTAGTTTTTCAGACCACAAGCCTTTTTAAAAATCAAATAAAATGACATGAATAAACAAATAACCAATGAGAAGTTTTCTTCTGAGAATTTAAAGAAAAATTGATCAGACTACGTTACTAGGTGCCAATTATGCCAAAACGCTTGAAAAAACACACTTCACCGCGTTCCGAGATAGACTGTAAACGCTATGAGCGTCCATAAACCCGTTCAAGAGTACTTAGTTACTCTGAACTCGGTTACTCCGATCGCGCTCATAGACATGAGCGCGATCTTAAGCGCGATATCGATGTTCCTTGAGTCGTCACAGATGACGTCATGACTCACGCCATCTTGCGATTACACCGACCTTAGATTATATCTAAGACACCGACCATGCCACAGAAAGAAATATCACCGTGAGCACTGTCAAAATGACCTAATGACAGAACTTAACTGTCATAATCGTGAAATTTAAAATGGAACGCGAAAAAAAAGCGCGGGAAACTTTTAACTCGGCGGACGCGTCCCTTTTTTAATATTTTTTAATACAGTTAAAAATAACTTTTAACTGTATTAAAGTATCAGTAGTCGTAGTTTAGTGTCGTAATTTCTTTATTTTTTATTTTAATCTAGTTTGTGTATATTCTTCGGTAGGGGTAAGTGATTTCTATTATATAACTGTTGACGACAATGAATGATCCGCCTGATCCGGGGGGCTTTATCCCCCCGGTAGGCAGCTATGTCACCATTCATTCCAACGAATCGGGTATGGATACCGATGGGTCTTCTATGACCAAATCTTTGAAAAGAAGCCGTGTGCATGTGTGTAAACACTGCAACAAACGACGTCGTACTCGCAAAGGCCACGGATCTTCGGGGTGTGGTTGTATAACAGACGTGATATTAAGTGCGGAACAAAATACTCCCTGCACTGCTAACACATTACCGGTTGCTCCAGCTCCTATAGTTCCCGCTCAAATTGGGCGAAAACTATATGAAAAATCAGACTTGGCGCCGAATGTTGTACATGTTCAAAAAAATGTTATTTCTGAGAATGATGGAACTACACTGCATCCCATCACATTTGGGAAGTTTTTTAAAACAAAACGCCTTTAAAAATATTATTAATGGCAGTGTCAATAAAATCGGGCGTAATAAAATTAGCATTTCTTTTGCTGAGTTTCTGGACGCAAACTCATTTATTAATAATACTTGTCATGAGAAAAAGAATTACAAAGCTTACATACCCACTTTCAATGTACCCAGAATGGGCTTAGTACGTAGAGTTCCTGCGGCATGGTCTCCGGAGGAAGTTATTGATAATATTTCAGTACCAATTGGTTGCGGCCCTATTTTAAAGGTGAGGCGCCTTAACTTTAAAACTTTTGTGGATGGCAGTACGACATCCTGCCCAATCCATCGTGGTAACTTTCGATGGGCAGATTTTACCAAAACGATTTTTTATGTGCTACAATGCATTACCTGTTGAGTTATATATTTTCCCCACAGTACAGTGTTTTAACTGCTGTCGTTTTGGTCACACAAGACTCCAATGTAGGTCGAAACCTAAATGTTACAAATGTGGTCAAAGACACTTCCAAAGTGGTTAAAAAACAACTTTGCACTCGTGTATACCTAACAATTAACTATTAAAAAAAACAACATGGCCGCGTCATCGAAACGAACACTATTTTATTTTCACAATCATTTAGCAAATAATTATGGTTACCCTACACGATTTGATTAAAATAAATGTGTACCTTTGGCAATCTTTGTTTTTATTTTTATAGTTCTTAGCCGAGAAATGCTGTTAGATAATTATCCTAGGGACGTAAAAACTTATGGCAGGAGTAAGTAGATAGGTAGGGGCATACATAGAATTCAGATTTTTAGGCGAACCGTTTCCTTTTTGTTACATTAGTGGTAAGCGGCCAAGTGCGAGTCGGACTCGGCCATGGGGTTCCATAGCAGCAAGTAAAATAGTATAAAAGTTCTTGTATTTCGTTGTTTATTTTTATATTTGAGTTGGTTGAATGAAAGGTAAATTGCGGTTTTCGATTTATGACGTATTAAAAAAAAACTACTAGCTCTCGTTCAAACCAATTTTCGGTGGAAGTTTACATGGTACATCCTATATTTTTTTGTAGTTTTATCATTCTCTTATTTTAGAAGTTACAGGGAGGGACACATTTTACCCCTTTGGAAGTGTCTTTCGCAAAAAAGAAAGCACGTTAAGCCGTTGGTCACAGCTGTCATTTGTCCAACTTTGACGGTCGTTACAGGTACAGGACACCAGTCTTACCAAGTGGTATCGTATTTCCGAGTATGAACTGGGTTGTGGAGGTCAGATAGGCAGTCGCTCCATGCAAACTACTGGTATTCAGCTGCATCCGGTTAGACTGGATGCCGAACCCAACATAGTTGGGAAAAGGCTAGGCAGATGATGATGGAAGTGTTTTTCGCGCAAACTATTTAGTTTAGAAAGAAATGACATTAGAAACTTCCCCTATAATTAGGTATCCCACACGCATGTGTTTAAAGAAAAAAAAATGTGAGTTTCAGTTTAAAGTATGGGGACCAGTGCCGGATTAGCCATATAGCAGGAGGCAGCAAATGCTACGGGCCCCGCACCTTGGGGGGCCCCGCGCCTGTGCCCAAAAAAAAGACCACAAATATGTAATACACCTTAGCTATTCTTGAAGTGAGCGTTGGCCACACTGTAATTAGTATAAAGACCGAACAGAGATATTGGAGGACACTTTTAGATCGAATTACTGCAGTTATATTTTTTTAGCAGAGCGAGGTCTGGCATTCAGGGGTAGTGATGAAGTTATTGGTTCACCTCACAATGGAAATGAATTAGGCTTATTGGAATTGATAGCTAAATTTGACACTTCTCTGGCCGAACACATATAAGCAAATAAAGGGAAAGGACTTACGTCATACTTGTCAAAAACCACAAGCGAAGAATTTATTCATTTAATTGCATCAAGTATACGTGACGAAATTATTTGCGAAATTAAGAAATACAAATACTATTCAGTATTATTGGATTCTACTCCAGATATATCGCATGTAGACCAACTAACTCTGATAGTGCGCTATGTCTTGCCATCTGGACCAGTCGAAAGGTTTGTAAGATTCTTGGATATGGAAATATCCAAGAATCTTACAAACCTTTGGCCATACTGCAGAACAGCTTGCTTAAAGTTTACTAGATTTTTTAGGTGAGAAAGGTATCAACAACAAAGATTGTCGAGGTCAAAGTTATGATAATGCCAGCAACTTGAGCGGGAAATACAACGGCTTACAAGCACGAATAAGAAAATATGTAAATAAGTACGCGGAATATATTCCCTGTTTTGCTCATTCTTTAAATTTGGTTGCAAAGTGCGCTGCAGAAAGTTGTACAGAAGCATCATTTTTTTTCGATTTCGTTGAAAATTTATATTCACTTTTTTCCGCTTCAACCTATCGATGGAGTCTTACAAAATCACTACAACATTGTGGTTCCAATATTCCTATTTTAAAAAGAATATCGGATAGGTACTAAGTGGTCTGCACGAGCTGATGCGACGAAAGCACCCCTGCAGTGGCTTCACCACTTTCTGTCAAGTTTTCGATGATATATCCAATAACAAGGATCAAATGTTAGAGTGTCGTAATCAAGCTTACGGACTAGTTTGGAAAATGAATAAGTTAGAAACATGAATAATGATTATAGCGTGGAATGAAATTCTAGAGCGCTTACAATCGACTAACGCCTCGTTATAGTCGTCAGATCAAGACCTTAACACAGGTTACGCTCTGTATAAATCATTACACGGCTATATCCAAGCAATGCGATCAACATTTTCGGATATAGAGGCAAAAGCCAAAGTCTTGATTGGCTGTGAAAAATATCAGCAATCGACTACGAGAAAACGCAAGCGAAATACTTACAAAGTATGACCAATTTAGCGGTTTTACTTCACTCGATGAAGTAGAAGAAAATCAAACACCTGGACCACGATTTGAAATTCAAGTGTTTCTTCTTGTTATAGTCGATAATGTACTGGCTGCATAAGCTAAACGCATGGAAACTGATCGTCAAGTGACCAGTGTATTTGGAATACGGCAATTAATGTCTTTAACGGCGGAAGAGATTTTGAAAAGAAGTCAAATTATCGTCAGCTCATACCCAGATGACGTGGAAGATAGTTTGGGCAATGAACTGGTGCATTTCGCTGAGCTGCTGAAAACAGATGTGGCTGCTGGTAGTGACAGCAAAAAAAAATATTGGAATCGTGTTTTCCAAATGTAGAATTAGTGTTACGCATTTATTGAGTTTGATAATCACAAACTGCAGTGGAGAACGTTCTTTTTCAACATCAAAACGAATAATAATAATAATAATAATAACACCTTGGTCCGGTCGCTCCCAAGCCCTATAAACCCACCTTTCATCTCTTTGGAATGTGCGATTCTGAGTGTATCGATCCACCCGCCGCTTATACCTACGTATACGGCTTGCCCATGCATACACTTTCTGCTTCAGGAAGTCGATGCGCTCTGTGACACGGGACATGTAGTCTCGAGGATTGATATCAGTCCCCAAGAACGCCCGCCTCACAAAACGCATCACTCTAGGGCGAGTATTGCCCTCCCTGAAGCAGATCAATTTGCCGATGAGTCCGCTCTGGCCCCACCAATACGTTGTTCAATCCTGTACTGCCATGCCGGTACGGCTGGTTTTGGCCGTGTAGCTCTGTCATCAGAAAATTTGACACGAGCTACACGACATGCCGCTACGGCCGCACAATACAGGATCGAGTGAACATCGGTGAGGTCTTCGCAGTTATCAAAATAATTTGACAACTGCGAATCCAGAACAGCCACCAGCATCCTATTTTTGTTATGCATGGGCAAGCGAGGTAAACGCGGTCTAAGCTCTGGCGTCATGAACCGATATTCTCGAATCGCACCCTCCAAAGCACTCCTCATATCCTCACTGTACTGGGTACCTACATTAGTAATCATGTCACTACTCACGTCGTCATCGCGATATGTTATTGTGGTTGACTGTGGTAGAACCACAGCCTGCGAGGGCGGCGTGGCAATGACATGGCTACTATGCATTTCAGTTCGCAAGCGATCAAGTACGGTGTCATCCAACATACGATTACGCTGGATGACTCGCACCTGATCCGACAGTCGTTGTGCCGACACGTTGACAGCTGGCTCAAGCACCTGAAACAAAGAGAGCATCCTAACACGGTACGCGGTCAGGTTGTTTCCCCCCTCTGTAGCCCCATAGTATGCGCGCATGACGTTTTCATTGTTTGATTGCGTCCATCGCATGCGCTGCACACTTCCGCCGGGAGCTGGGACCCTATCAGAAGCCGGTGGGCCTCGAGGTCCTAAGCCGTCCGGCGGCCGGCGTCCTCCCCGTCGACGAGCAGGTGGTGGCGTCGTGGGCGGAGAGAAATACTCGTCGCTTGAGCTCGACGCAACTGCCACGGCCGGTGTCACAGCACTCACGATGGGGCTGGGTTCCGGCGGCGGCGAGGCGGAGCTGAGCGACGGGTCCGGAGGCGGTAGGCGTGCGCGTCGAGCAGCGGCTCTCGTCAACATAATCTTGATTTCAATTCTGGATTTCCGATATCGTTTTTTGGTTTGACATGTAACGTCATTATTGATCAGGTTTTTCTTCTGTGTTTTTGCTTATTTATGGGCTGCATTTTATTTTGTGCGGTAATAATTTAGTTATTGAATATATGAAAAGGGTTCCAGACTATTTAAAAACTATTTAAATAAATTATTTATAAACAAAATTAGGAACCAAAAATCAAGACGTCTGATGACGTTTAGTGTTGCCACGTTCACGTGTTGGCTGACACGCGCCTACCGGATGATGATGCAATGTGTTCGTTCTGGCGCAGCATCTGGTCGGTGCCTGTCAGCCATGCTGAGGGTGAATGGACTCGGGTTATTGAGCGAGCGTGTGATCCAGTACCAGAAATGGGGGCAATTACTATCAGCCCCCAAGACGTAGCTTGTGCAGTCCGTCCGTTGCCTAATTGGAAATCTCCAGGGCCGGATGGGCTGCACAATTTCTGGATTAAATGGTTCACAAGGTCGCATGCTCGCTTGGCGACCCTATTCCAGTCAGCCTTAGAGTCGGGGTCGCTGCCAGAGTTCCTGACAACAGGTATAACCAACCCACCTGCTTCATAAATCGGGTAGTACTGCGGAACCCAAAAATTATAGACCAATCACCTGTCTCCCGACTGTCTATAAAGTTCTTACATCCATTTTGAGAACAAAAATTTGTAAACATGTAGATGACAATTCTGTCATGTCTGCTTCCCAAAATGGATGTAGGAATGGGTCCCGTGGTACTAAGGAGCTACTCCTCATTGATATGGCTATTAGTCAACAGGTTCGCCGTTCCCGAAAGGATCTGTCGACATGTTGGATAGACTATAAGAAGGCCTATGACTCAGTGCCACATACATGGCTCATGAGGGTGCTAGAGTTGTATAAAGTTGATGCAACTCTGCGCACCTTCCTGATGTCGTGTATGGGGCAATGGAGGACAGTCCTTCGCTATCCAGGATGTCGGCAAATTCAGAGGAATAGTGAGCCGATAAGGATAGAGCGAGGAATATTTCAGGGCGATAGTTTGAGTCCACTTTGGTTCTGCTTAGCCTTGAATCCTCTTAGCACACTGCTGGAGGATTCAGGTCTAGGCTATCAGTTGCGGAAAGATGGTCGGGTTATATCTCACCTCCTTTACATGGATGACTTGAAACTCTTTGCCCCCAACGATTTGCAACTGATGGAGCTACTGAAGGTAACTGAAACATTCAGTAGCGCCATCAGGATGGAATTTGGTGTGGACAAATGTGCGGTCATGCATGTAAAGCGAGGGGAGATTGTGGAGTCTGTGGGAACCCAGCTCTCAGATTCCAAAAATCTTAGATCCCTTTCAGCAACTGAAACCTATAAGTATTTGGGTATGTCGGAAGCGCTGGGCATCAATGTGGCTGACATGAAGCAATCGTTGAAGGAGCGCTTCTTTGGCCGCCTGAAAAAAGTATTTAATAGTCTTTTATCGGGCGGAAATAAGGTGCGTGCCTTCAACGGTTGGGTCATGCCAGTTTTGATGTACTCTTTCGGCATACTCAAATGGACTCAAACCGAACTAGACGCCCTGGATACGAAGGTCCGTAAATTGCTGACGGCATTTCGAATGCATCACCCGCGTTCTTCAGTTATGAGACTGTATATCCCGCGAAAGTGTGGGGGTCGTGGCTTTTTAAACGCTAAGACTCTCCACAATCGCGAGATATGCAGTCTCAGGGATTATTTCCTAGAAGCCGACGTGGGGATGCATCGAGATGTGGTCGCGATGGACAAGGGCCTCACCCCGCTCTCCTTGGCTAAAGAGAACTGGCGCAAACCTATAATACTTACTACTGATGACCGCAGGAAAGAATGGCAGGGCAAGGAGCTTCACGGGCGCTTCTACCGGGCTCTTCATGGGCCCGATGTAGATTTTCTAGCGTCCGTGTCCTGGTTACGTTCCGGGGACCTCTTCGGAGAAACCGAAGGTTTTGTCTGTGCAATTATGGATGAAGTAATGATGACGAATAACTACCGGAGATTTATTGTGAAGGACGGTACGGTTGACATATGTCGGGCATGCCACCGTCCAGGCGAATCAATCCGTCACATTATCTCCGGATGTTCTCGTCTAGCTAACGGAGAGTACTTGCATAGACACAACCTTGTAGCCAGGATTATCCATCAGCAACTTGCTCTAAAATACAATCTTGTGGAATCGGAAGTGCCCTACTATAGGTATGTGCCCGACCCAGTTCTCGTTAATGGCAGTATCACACTGTACTGGGATCAATCCATCATCACTGACAGGACTGTTATAGCTAATAGACCTGATATAGTGGTGATGGATCGATCAGAGCGGCGCGCAATGATTGTTGACATAACGGTCCCGCATGATGAGAACCTCGTGAAAGCCGAGAAAGATAAACAAATCAAGTATCTTGACTTGGCTCGCGAGGTTGTCGACATGTGGGAAGTGGACTCAGCAATCATTGTGCCGATAGTAGTGTCAGCGCATGGCTTAATTGCCAAGAGCCTCGACCAACACCTGAGGAGGCTCTCGTTAGGCAGCTGGATCAAGGGCTTGATTCAGAAAGCGGTACTCCTGGACACGGCCCGTATCGTTAGGAGGTTCCTCTCTCTGGAGCCCTGACCGCCGGTAGCTTGGACCCTGTTCCCGATACCGGTGGGCTACAATTTTTTATATTTTTAAATGTTTTTTTATATCAATAGTATTTAAAAATGTAAAAAATTTTGTTGAAAAATTGAATAAAGGGAATGATAATAAAGCCTTTTATTCCGAAACCAAACAATTACACTAACAATAATCACAAAAAACAAAAATCACAAAATGTCTCGAATTTCGGTGTGCCTCGTGGCATAGGCCTCCTCTAACGATTTCCATTGTCGTCTGTCGCTGGGTACCCTCCTCCAGTTTGAACCTGCTGTCAGCTTTATTTCATCCTCCCAGCGGACAGGCTGCCTTCCTCGATTTCTTTTGCCGTCTCTTGGGTACCATTCTGTCACTACCTTGCTCCACTTGCCTTTAGTGTCACGCATCATGTGGCCTGTCCACCTCCATTTTTGTTGGTCTATTTTTGTTAGGATATCGGTCAGTTTTGTTTTGGACCGGAGATCTGTGTTCCTTATTCTGTCCTGTCTCTTTGAGCCTACCATGCTTCTCTCCATTGCTCTTTGACACTTGGCAAGCTTTTCTCTAAGCGATTTGGTGAGTGCCCATGTCTCACACCCATAAGTTAGACACGGGAGTATACATGTGTTGAAGGTCTTTCTTTTGAATGCCATGCCTAGGTCCTTTGACTTCATGATCTCCTTGAGGGACCAGTATTTTTCCAACCAATTGCAATCCTCATATTAATTTCCTGGCTAGTTTGGTCTTTGGTGGATATGACTTGACCAAGGTAAATGTAGTCCTCTACATAGGTCAAAGCTTCCTCTTTCATTATTATATCTACCTTTTTAGAGTTAGTCATTAGTTTTGTCTTGCTGTAGTTTATTTTTAGACCAATTTTTTCGCTTTCTTCGCTCAGATTTTGTATCATGGTTTGCAAGTTTTCTGGTATTTCTTCGAATAACACTAAGTCGTCGGCAAATCTGAGGTTGTTCATTTTCAACCCATTTATATTCAGACCAAAATGTTCCCAGTTTAAGTTGCGAAAGATGTTTTCTAACACGGCGGAGAACAATTTTGGAGATAGTGGGTCGCCTTGTCTCACCCCTCTTTCTACGCGGAATTCGTTTCCCAGAGATTCCAATTGGATTCTAGCCGTGCTGTTGGAGTAAATGGATTGAATAATTTTGATGTATGCGCCTGGTATACCTTGTTGCTTTAGAGTTTCCCATATGTATTCATGACTTAAGCTGTCGAAAGCCTTTGCGAAGTCAATGAAGGCAATGTAGATAATCTTGTTGTATTCTTTATATTTTTCCATTACCTGTTTGACTGTGTAAATATGGTCAATTGTAGAAAACCCTTTTCTGAAGCCTGCCTGTTCAACCGGCTGCTGTTCGTCCAACATTGGGCTTATTCTATCCAGTATGACCTTTGCAAATATCTTATACACATTCGACATCAGGCTTATTGGTCTGTAATTTTCAATGTCTTCTTTGTCGCCTTTTTTGTGTATTAAGATGATGTGAGATTTTGCCCAATTCTCAGGGATATCCCCGCTCATCAGAATCTCGTTAAATATTTGAGTTAGCACGGGTACCAGTTCTTCCATTGAGCCCTGCAGCAGCTCGTTTGTGATTTTATCTGGTCCTGGAGATTTTCCCGCTTTTTGGCTCCTGATTGCTTTTTCCACTTCATCGGGTAAGTTTAAAGGGACGTGTTCCAGAATGGCGTCTAGTAATAATTCGGTATGATTTTTCATTGCAACGTTTGGTGTTTGTTTTGCGTATAGGTGACGGTAGAACTCTGTTGCCAGTTCTTTGATGTTCTTTCTCTGCGTAGTGATCTTTGACTTTCTTTTAAGTTTTGATATCCATTCTTTTCCTGCTTCCCGTAGTTCCTTTAGAGCTTTTTTGACACCGCCGGTTCTTTGTATATGATATTCTAGGGTTTGCATTCTTTTGATTTTACGATCTCTTCTGATGCATGCTTTTAGTTTCTTACTTGTTTCTGTTATCAATTTTATGTTTTCTTTTTTTATTTAGTTCTTTATTAGTTCTTTCCTTTCATTTATTAATTGCAGAGTTTGGTCGCTAAGTTGGTATTTGTTACTTTTTTCTTTTCTGTTTGCGATCAGATGGTTTTGAATTTGTTTCTCTAGTATATCATATTTCTGTGCCACAGTTGTATCCTTTGTTGTAATATTTTTAGTTTCGTTTTTTGTATATTTTGTGTTATTTGTGTTCTGTAGATTTCTTGGTTGAACTAATCTGTTACTGTTTATATGATTTCGAGAAGTTTTAGTGGGACACTTTCTTAAGGAGCTGCGTATCATGCGGTGGTTTGTGTTAAAGTTCAGCTTGCATATAACTTCAGTGTCTGTGAATGCTTTGGGGTGGTTGCTTATTATGTAATCGATTTCATTTTTGTATGACCCATCAGGAGAAATCCATGTCCATTTGGATTTGTTGTTTTTCTTGAACATCGAGTTCAGTAGGGTTAAATTATGTTCCATAAGAAATTCAACAAGTTTCTGGCCGTTGCAGCTTCTCTTACCATATCCAAACTTTCCAAGAACATATTCTTCAGTATTTTTTCTAGTTCCGACTTGTGCATTGAAGTCCCCCATTAGGATAATAAATTTATCAGAACTGTTCTTTATTGCTTGTGACATCTCTTCATAGAACGACTCTAGCACTGACAGTTCGGCTTGCTCAGTTGGAGCATAAGCCTGTATAATTGACCATTGTTTCGTATAGCCTGGCAGTTTAATGTTAAGTACAGCTAATCTGTCTGAGATTCCAATAAATTCTTGAATATGTTGTTTTAGGTATGTTTTAATCAAAAAACCTACTCCTCTCTGCCCAGCTGTTTCACCTTTCTGGTATAGGATATAATCTGGATATTCTTCAATTCTTTCACCTAGTCTTCTCATTTCGCTTATGCCTAGTATGTCGTACTTTATATCTTCTAGGGCCTTGTTTAATTCCATCAAGCTTTCAGGTGTTCTGAGAGTTCTTGTGTTTAGTGTTGCAATGTTGAAAACTTCACATCTTTTAGTTAGAGGGTGCTGGTCTAGTTCTCCCGCGGGGACCAGCCGTGTTGGGAGACGTTTTATTTTTAGCTGTTTTTCATGTTGTTGTGGTTGTCCGGTTCGTGGTGCTCGGTCCCTAATTTTTGTTTGTGGACTTGTCGGAGAACGAGTTTGATCTCCCTCGTAAGTACTGAAAGGCATCTAGCTTCTGCATTTTTGGGTCGTTTTTTGTGATACCCTTGCCGTTCTTGGGGCTCGGAGTTTCAGATCGTTTCCTTTTTTCATTCTCAGTGCTCTCCTTGTTCTTTTTTTCTTTGTTTTTTAAATAAGTGTCCTTGGGCACATCATGCGTAATATAGGTATTGGGTTTCATTTTCTTTTTATTTTTCAGAATCTGGATCTCAAAACGAATAAAAAATGTCTAAAAAAACACAATGGAACAAGAACGTTTGAATGAACTCACTTGAATGTAGAAAATGATTTACTTAGAAATATTGATTTGACGAGTGTTATTTCTAAATTTGCATGTATTAAATCACGAAAAGGCTTTTTGTAAATGTTCTGTTTTATTTACATCCTAAATTTCAGTGGGCAATGTAACTCTAGGGCCCCATGGTCACATTTGCTACGGGCCCCGCACCGGCTTTATCCGGCACTGATGGGGACCCCTAAAAAGTATTTTTCTATTTTTGTGTAAAAATCTTAATGCGGTTCACAGAATACATCGACTTACCAAGTTTCAACAGCGTAGTTCTAATAGTTTCGGAAAAAAGTGGCTGTGACATACGGACGGACAGACAGACATGACGAATTCATAAGGGTTCCGTTTTTTGTCATTTGGATACGGAACTCTAAAAAGAAGGTAAGTAACCCAGATTTTGAGATATTATAACATTTGAGATTAAAACGTTATGGACATTACTATTCTGCTCATACACTAACGATTGCCCAAAGTAACTACTAAAAATAAAGCAGATAATAAACAGCATAATAATTACTATTATAAAAAGGTAAATACTATTTACACATGCCCACGCGCAGCTTCGCACCGAGCGGGGGAATGTGCAACAGAGATAACAATATTTCGACGGATTTTTGGGTCCGCTTCGAAATGCAGGTGCGAGCGGCATCCGCAGGCTTCTTAAGAACTACTTTTTCAAGGTCAACTCGTTCTTCAACCTTTGTGAACTTGGAGGGTTGTATTGATTTTGATGCTCATAATTCTGTAACTACATACGTCGTACAGTCGCGAACAAAAATTGCAAAAAACGTAAGAAAAATTGAATTTCGCGGTTTACCATGGTGCATGTCTTAACTAGAATGCTGTCCCGAGCCCAAATATAACATTGAAATGTTGCCAGTACATCATAACAAAATTCAGTGATGTTGCCCACTTTAAATAACAATTCTTACTTATTTGTGTTGGCTAGTCAGCCGATCTGTGGCCGGGATCATTCCGAGCAGCTCTGCCATAGCAAATACCGTTTAGCACATACCAGTTCATTAAACAAACAGTAACTTAAATGTATGAAATAAATAAAACTACTTTATCATTTACATATTTTATTTAGGATGGTTAAATATTACATATACATAGCTATTTAACATATTATACTCGTATGATAGGTTTTTTAATTTTCAATCTCCAGAGAATGTACAAGATGGTATATATATATTATAGCAGAAGTCAGATTCAATATTTTTTACGGATTTTCAATCAATCAAGCGATAATAACGAAGTTTAATTTCTATAGGCTTTCAGGAGTAATTGTTGGTATAATTGTATGAAGCCAAGTTATCGTTTAATTTCTATACGCTTTCAGGAGTAATTGTTGGTATAATTGTATGAAGCCAAGTTATCGTTTAATTTCTATATGCTTTCAGGAGTAATTGTTGGTATAATTGTATGAAGCCAAGTTATCGTTTAATTTCTATACGCTTTCAGGAGTAATTGTTGGTATAATTGTATGAAGCCAAGTTATCGTTTAATTTCTATACGCTTTCAGGAGTAATTGTTGGTATAATTGTATGAAGCCAAGTTATCGTTTCAATTGTCCCTATGAATGCATTCAACCTAAACGTCCGTTAGAGTAATTTAACCCTGCTCACATCACACATCTTAATCCATACATTTATGAAAATAGATTTGCGAAAAATATATATCTTGTACCAAACAGTGTAAAACCATTGTTGCAACGATTAAAAAAAGATTCAATGATTCGCAACCTTGTCAAAGTACTTATGCGTGTAAGTCATACGTTGGACATGTAACACTAAATAACAAAATGAACCCTCGAGAGACTAAACGAAGGACCATAACTACCAATATGACGTCATATTGTTCCAGAGACTAACTCCACGACAAAGATTACAACCGTCCACAAACCAGACTACCCAAAACGAACGACCGGACTTCGAAACTGCCTAACATCCATCCCACACAATACTTAACCTCCGTTTTATACGTCTTAATGGAAATATAAGTCGTTTTGTAACTGATCAAGTTTCCGCAAAAAAATCCGTCGGAATTACGGCTGACACGGTATGTGATAGGACTACGTAGATCATAAGGTGGAAACGTGTTCCGCACAGGTCGGGATAGCTACAGTTCATTATACCTAAACTTCAAGGATGGAAGATACCTTCCTCTATTTTAATAACTTCATTTCGGAACTCCAAAACCCATTCCGATATCTGCGACATGTCATTTTAAGTTACGTAGCATCAATTTTTTTATCAATTACAAATGAAAAATAAAACGCAGTATAACTATACAGAACGTTAAGTTTTACTACATACGACATTTAATACGCGGGAACATAGTACGGGAAAAAAACTATATGTTTGTTTATTTATCTGATGAATCCATAACAAAGTAAAATTGTAATGTATTCCTTATATGTTACATTTACGTGATAGTTACAAATAGAATTTTGCATATACTTTATAAAGGAACAACGTTCAGTTGTTTGCAAGCTGAATACTGTCTTGCAAACATTAAATAATTCCGTGATTGTTGGTTGGGGCGTCATTCATTAAACCAGAGGATACAGATTATTTGCAACATGTTGCACGCCCGGTACACACGACGACTGATCAAGTGATACGAAACCAGTTTATGCACATCTCTTATTGTACGGGACATCTATACAAAGCGAGGCCACGTTATTCCGGAAACGTATATGTGTCGCCAGGTGTGCACGCGTGCTCGCAGTTGTTTATAACCGACTACGTCACAGTCAAAACACGGTTCTGGTAAATAATTTAGTGCGAACACATGAAAATGTTGCATATAATCTCTAGTGAGTTATGAAAATGTTGCTTGTGAGTGTGGGTCTTAGTACACCGTAACGATCCCACCCGCTAAAACGAATATAATTCAAATATGGGCTTTTTAAATTCCTCTTTAGATATACTTTACATTGGCATTGACGGTGGTTAGCCCGCTGACAGCGAGCTGTCTGCTAATTTATGTTGCCAATGTAAATTAAAACTTAAACGTGAATTCTTAAAGCCCATTTTTGAATGATATCCTTTTTGCCGGGTTGGAACTGAGCCGGGTAACAGGACTAAGACTTATTCAGTTACAGGTATAGTCGAGCAATCCTCACGGTTGCTACCTCCATTGGGGAAGTAAGACAGATGGTTCTTGTCAAAGGGTAGCACATAGTATAGGTACATAGTGGCAAGACGATGTCTCGAGGGATAGCGAACGGAGAATACTGTATATCTGAGACACGTCCAGGACACGCCTCTCGATTAAACTTAACTAAAATATATAAAAATAATATGCTCAATAAATCTTTACGAAATAACCTAATAATCCATTCCCCAATAGAGGTACAATTATTTACTAAAGGTACTTTTTATTTCACTAACTTTAAATATTCGTAAACTTATTATCTAGTGTGTAGATGTATTTACAATTTGAATATTCGAAATAATAACTAGTAATATGGAATAACTTTTTAACTTGCGCGGGCGATACATGTTAGTTGGTGAGACGACCGACATGGCGTATTTGTTCGGCAATTTATTTCTGTTTGTGATCTTGCGAGTATCCGCTGCTCACTCCATGCGTCGGCCGCGCAGGTTACTTCAAAACGAAATAGTTACCAGTCCAGTAGTATCTAATAAAATAAAACCGTCCCTAACATTTTACAATTACATTTGTTCTATTGTGAGCTGCCTAAACGAGCATTATATAAGAACACAGGGATCGGTTTGATGTGAAAAAAATAAACTATACAAATAAAACTGCTGAGAAATGCAGAAAAAAAAATACTCAAGCGGTGTACGATAGTTTTGTACAAATGTAAGTTTCCAAACAAAATCTTGTTAATGTCAAAAAATAAATAAAACTATAAAAAATATTTCCTTTTTTTGTGACATACAAATCAACAGACTGAGGTCAGAAAAAAATTATTTGAATGAGTCATTTATTCGGACGGTTATTAGGGGACTTCCCAACCGAGAGTGAACTTTAGAAAAGAAACCGAACATCTTCAAGAGCAGACCCGTCCTCATACCGCTACTACTACCGCGACGCACAAGCGGAGTTGTTATGTTTTAGAACAGGTTAAGAATATTTGTTTTAATTTTTACCCACTCTTCTCCGTCTCCTCAGAATCGTCATTCGTTTTGTGCGCCTTTTTCGCCCTGCAATAATATAAATTGAAACTGTTCATTTGGTTCGGTAGCCCGATCTTAAACTAAATATGATTGAAGAGCATTACGCGTGAGCGTTTGCTTTCGTTTGTCCAAACGTGTATTTTAATTTAAATATTTTAGCACCTTTTCTTGTTCTCGTCCAAGTCCGCGACGAGTGCGGTCAGTCCTAGGCAATCGTGCCGAAACTATCAACTAACAGGAGTCATACGACTATGTCCTTCAAATCGTGGTTTTGAGGCACGACGTAGTCTCGCACTAGGTGTTTTCTTACGAAGACTAACGTGCACCCATCACTCATTTAATACATTAATTAATAAATTCGCAAACTGACAATATAGAGTGGAATTGTTGGCTCCACGTTCTTGTATGAAATGATTGCGACATTCGATGGAGCCAAAATTATCTACGTCTACTAAACCATTGAGAATTTCGTAGCAAATTAATAGAAAACGATTAAATAATAAAGAAATGCATAAAAAAAGTAATATGATTAAAAATATAAGAAAGTATAACATGTGAGTGTCGTCTGTGTCGTGCTCCCGTGTGCTCACACAATGGCCGACAGTTTACAAAATACATTATCCTCAACTCCATAATCATTTATTTGTAAAGATATAAAAACTGATCGTAATCTTTCAATAAAAAAGGGGAAAATATTATAACAAAAAGTGCGTAAGTTCTAACACGTGATATTAAAAAAAAAAATACTTTGATTTCAAATAAAATTACTTAGGATTTAAGTTATTTTTTTTTTTTGCGTTTTTTTACTTATTTTTTAACACTTAACTATGATCGTGTGTGCAGGTCACTGACTGTATGCTGTATACGTACAGTCAGATAGAGTCATGCACACAAAAATAGCAGCGCTCTAACGCTACGTTTCTTACAAATTCCGGTGTTTGGGGTGTTATTGCAGCCGTGATGATTTAAAAAAAAATCTGGTCTATTTTGATTACCATATTGTGTTATAAATTTCTATTATTCAAAAAAAAAGTGATTAGTGACCGCAGCGCTTGCAATACACCACAGATAACCGGTAAGATGGAAGCTATCATTACGTCTAAACATTGAATTAGGACCGGTAGGCAACTCGCCATTTATTCAAGAGAATATTGCTAACTAATTGACAACGTTACAGCTCACGGCCTGTTGCTACTGCGGCTAGTTGGCTGTACAATATTTATTATGAAATAATCTACTGCTTTTGGTAGAAAAGGTAATCCGACATTTGTCGAGATGACGTAGACGTTCGTCGAAACTACCGTATATTATCATTAAGGAGTTCTTGTTCAGGGTTGGATGAGAACTTTTTAGTTTCGTTTCAATCAGTTATTTGTATCCGAAACAAGAATTCAAACCGTTTCAGATGTTTAGGCTATTGGCGAGTGTGTTATGTGCCAATACTTAGGTTCAAACTCAGTGTCGACGTATCGTTTCGGTCACAGTTAGTCCGTATAACATGTTTAAAGTAACGCGTCATGTTTACGTAATGAACTAATGAACCAAGAACTCCCTTTACTTGCTAGTTCCGACGAATCGCCTAACGATTACTTGTTACGATGTACAAAAGCAGTCTTACTCAAGATCCGAAAGCCCGACTTTCATACATGTCCCATTTCTGGTTGTTACACCGTTCTTAATACTGGATCCTCGCGTTTATCAGATTCATAATTTAATATCATACAAATTTGAGCGAGTGTGCAGAAAGGCATCGACAAAAAATAAAACTAAAAAACTGGGATTTACCACTAAAGTGGCAATTGATATTTCGTATTCTTGAAGAGGGAGGCCTCCCTCAAATGGAAAAAGCAATAAAAATTGCTTTGAAATGAGTCGAAAACCTGACACAAACTCAGCTCGACACTGTCATATCAAGAGATATCTATTATAATGGTAAGGCATTAGAGCAAGGATCCAGTTTATTGAAAACATGAAAGTCTTGCGCCTCGGTTTGGTTTTAATGTTTGACGTATGAGTATATAATAATGCCGGCTAGAATGAATCCGAACGTGATAGTTAATGGTTTGTACAGCGACCTCTTCAGTTGGTGCCACCGCTCCGCCTCGCGGGCTTTCCTCTTCATTTTGGAGACGCGGTCAGCAAGGTCCCGCGTCCTACGTCGACGTAACTCCGTGCCATCACCGCCAGAGCTGAACAGAAAAATAAATCATTAATAAAAGCAACATTAGTATGAAACAATGAAAAAAAGCAACAGAAATATGATGATCCCACAGCATGTAGTGAAAAGTGCTTTTAATTTCCAGCAATTTTATGACCAATTGGTGCTTGTGCCAGACACTGCACTGCTGCAGGACAGTTATCCGTATTCTTTATTTAAAAATGGCCTGTCAGATTTATAATTTTATCTACGATCTGTTGAAAAAAAAGAAAAGAGTCGTTTCTAGCCCGATCAGGTCCGTAATAATTGAAAGCCCACTAACAAATTCAAATCTCTGAATAGTCTCCCATTTAAGCTTCGAAATCTAGTTTTGGGGCAAGTTCAGAAGAGTTGCCAAAGCATTACGGATCAGTGACGTATCTATAATCATAATTTTTAGAGTCAAAATCAAAATATTTTATTTCACATAGGCCTGGATGGGCACTTATAAAACGTCGAAAAAGGTGCACGGTTCGCGTTGGTCGATTCCATGGAGAAGAACCGGCAAGAAACTCCATGGTTACTCTTTTCAAATCATTTGGTATTACAATATTATTATGTTTCATTACAGCATTAGTACTAAAGTATGGGGGGAGTGCTTTGTGTTAACACATTACGGGCCGCCTCCATGCTATGTGTTGATAAAAACGGACATAACGGTTACTAGTTTGTTTTTCAGACCATTTTGAGGCATCATGATTTTCTTTGCCTTAGAATAAATATTTGTTCGCTAAAAACATGGCATATAAAAAAGATGTATAATATTAAAAAAAAAAGTAACAAGAGCTTACATGTGTTTGCCTAATAATTATAAGCCTTGGCAGTAATTCAGTAATAAGACTGAAAAGCATGATCTATTGAAAAAGATTTTTTTTAAATTATGAAACTACTTTCATGAGCTACTAAAATGAAATCTAAAACATTCTGTTTAGTAAAATAGTAATCCTATTTTAAGTTAAAAACTTTGGTAACCATTTATTTTGTTTTATTTATGTATAAGTACATTTGTTCTGAATTTTTTAAAATGCAAACATAATATGAACTTGTAGACGTGGCTACATTTATACCATCACTGTTTTTGGTTTCTTCTTGGTTTCCAAATTGTATAACAGTGAAATGAACGAGTACACAAGTCAGCGGTGATAGTGACAATGATTGTGTAACAGGGACCGATTTATCCGGTTAAAAGGTAAACCGGTTATACCCATTAACCATAAAATGTTTTATTAACCAATGGGTTAACCATTTCAATTTTGTTGATTAAAAAGAATGTAATGGATAAAGCACCGAGCGCGAGCTAACGTCATCCCTTTCTTGCATATTTTGTATTCCGTGGACCAGTTATTACAGGCTGATTAACCCTATAATGCGGGTTAACTTTTAGTATCGAGTTATTCACCTTACCCTAAGTAACCCGATTAACCCTTAAACGGGTAACATATTCGGTCCCTGTTAGATGGCAACACACACACGCGTGTGGGACGAACACATGAACACATAGTGAACATAGTATTAATATACAAGGTGGAAGGGACATGGACGCACAAACATCACGTATTTAGTAACACATTCAAAACTGTCCCCCAAATTAAGGTTGAAAACGGTAATTTAAATAAAAATCAGTTCTGTCCTACAAAAGTTCATTAACCCACGGGCAAAATGTCAGAAAAAGCTGTTTCTTTTTAAGTGAAATTTCTTTAGGAGCGTTGAAAATCATGGAACTCGTATGGCCGTCACTTTACGTTTCGTAGCCCATCCGCTACGGCGTAGCACCACTTAGGCGTGCACAGGGCGCAACCCGTAGCAGATAATAAAAAAAATAAAAAAAGATATAGATCACATAATTTACACTTTTATCGGCAGTACCCAACCACTGTAAGGCAAGTATTTTTTTATTTTATTTTAAATACCGTTGTAAATTTTATATGTGGGTAGGGGGTTCGGAATGATGTTCTTACTGAATACGTGGTAGCTGCTTGTGCATCTATGTCTCTCCCAGTCTGCATTAAATGTTACCAGATCTCACAATAGTTTACGCAATTATGGCTGAAATATAACAAATTAATTTTCATTAGAATTGTTTAACTTATCCGTATTAAAGCAACGCTATGTACAGTTGAGTCAGTAAAACCTTCGTCAATTTTCTGATTTGTGCCTGGATTGATGGCTTTAGGCTCGCTCCCAAATTTAAAAAGATAATTGGCGAAATTGGGGCGTTCTATTGAGTAGAACTTTGTTTAGTTTTTAATTTGGAAATGCCCAATGGATGTCCTGGGCGGTGGGAACGGCGGAGGGGTCTATAAGACTCTTAACGAAAAGCGCACGGTCTTCTTCGTCACTTCTGGCTGGGGTGCGGATACAAAATTGCGTTCTCCATAAGTTTGCGTTCACCCCATGACTGATTTATAATCAGTTAAAATTAAATTAAATTTTGACCAACCTCAGTGTCTATTTATTTAATTTTATTCAAATCTACAGTAAACTATGATCAATGGCCTATGATTAATGGCCTAGTTATTTTAAGAAACAAAAGCCAAATGTGTTTAGTAATTTTTTTTTCAGGCACATTTTATAATCACCGAGCTAATTCCAAAACATTGGACTTTATGACAATACTGAGTCGGTGAGCAATATAGCAGTTTATTTCGTGCATGGAAAAAAGTCTCGATTATGGTGACGAATGGTTTTCTTACTTTGACTGTACAAGACTATAAAAGCATCTACGGCTATGCATTATTTTATAAGTATGTAGTATATCGTAACGAAATATCCTATGATTCTTGTTAGACTATATTTATTAGGTATTTGTAAGCGTGTTGTTTCCCCGTTTATGGTAAATAAATAAATGTACTAACTTAAGTATATTTCACGACTAAATTATTGCAAACGGCTATTTTATTTTTAGAGTGCTACTGTAACTATAAATAACCTTCAGAATGTGTGTCTTTTCTCTACGCATCTACCATTACACAGCCCATACCCCTAAATTGACTAGATTCGATTAATATATATCGACGCGACTATTTTTGTGTCGACTACCCACTACTATTTAAATATCTACATTTATAAGTGTAACTTAGTAACTAACAGGTACTTTAACACGTGACTTCTAAAAGAATATCTAATACTTTTGAGCTAGGTCTAATCCTACTGACTCTATAGTCCTATTTTTTTTGTTGTAGTATGTAGGTTGCGTTTGTCCGTACCTCTTCTGATGCGGCCTGAGATGGAGAACGCTTACCTATCAACTAACTCGTTTACACATTTTCGAACTTAAACCTATTTACTTATCCACTAAACTTAAAATCAATTGAGAAACCCCAAAACATTGCTCTGTTATTGCTTAAAAAGTGTACTAAACTTCACACGTGTAAAAGCTCTATACTTTAAATATAAGCCTAAATCCTATTCTAAAATAAACCGGAAAGCACCCACGCTCTAAATCTATAAAGCGTAAAACACTATTCTATAAACTCCCTTTTAAAAGGACCTCCTAGTTATTAGATCTAAAATAAGAATCTGTGGAAGATTGAGAAGTACCATCAGTATTGGTAGAGTGAAGTGGTTCACAATCAAGTCCGCGGTTCCGCATATTCTGAATGCATGCGCAGCGCATCGCCCAACGAAATATATCAGTAACAAACCTTTCGGCGACGTTCGAAGTCGTCGGCTCCTCGTCTTCGTCGTCGGCCGAAGATGCCGCAAGCGAATTGTCTTGAGACACAGGAGTCGGGGGACTAGAGTCTTCAGAACTTGAGTCTTGCGGTGCTGACATGTTGAGATTCCCTGTGAAAATACATGTTGGAGTCATCAGTCCCCCTGTTCTTATTTTAATAAAGTATCTAAGGTCATAGAAATTGGAAATGTTGGGATTAATACCAGGTTTCCGAAAGGCGTTTAACAGGAATTGCCTGTGAATCAGAGGCTTTTTCAGGCTAGCGCCAAGATTACAATAAAGGGTGTAAAACACCTCTTCACGCCGAAAGGCACTTGTTCTCCCCATCATTGCGATCATTTTTTTGTTTTACACTATACCTCGGAACCGTCTAGTTACGGAGATATGGTGGGTCAAAGTTACAACTTTTTGACAAGATTTTTTTTAAATACAAGTTTTTTTTTGTTAGATTTTGACTATTATCACCTCCACGACCCCCGTAGTATTCAATCCATTCATCAGCACAATGTTTTAAGTGCGTAACATTGAGCTCTACCACAAAACGTGATTTATAACCTCAAAAAGAAAGTTGTTTCCCAGCAATAATTTTTGCGTAAAGTAACTTAGTTTGAAGTACAGAATGCTTGGTTTACGGCTTTGTGATGAGGTGGTTTACACCCTGTATGTGATCGATATGCAGGAACGCCTCTTGTATTTAGCAGTCAAGCTTCTTGTTAAGTGATGTTAACTGTACAGAATCACTACCAAATGCATAAAATTTTACAGCACTTATCATTTTACAACATTTATTTAAGTTTTGTTTTTTTCCTGGTTTTTTTGGTTGCATTTTTTCATTTTGCATTTCTTTTTTTTTTGTTGTTTATAAATATAATTATCAAGATTGGACCTTTCAGAAACCGGGTAATGCAGTCTAAAAATGGCTCTTTGTGAAATATTATGGATACAAACATTTCTGACATCAAAACAATAATTGACAGCCATAACTAACCCCATGGACTAAAGTAGCCATCCTCAGTTTTAACTGAGCCATAATAAACATAATTACATAAAGGATTGCTAATGAAACGGTAGAAAATCACTTGTGATATTAGCAATAGAAATAAATCTTCAAGCGGAGGTAGGAAGTGTCACATCATAAAATATGTTAGTGCAGGATTTCGTACACAATCCTACCTTAAAACATATCCAATAAAAGTTTCTATGACCTGAGAATCCTGGGTGATAGATAAACACGTAAAACATTTATATTAAAAACACTAACAACGAACATTGAAACGAAACTAGTTTTACTCGCGGACGCACTAACGCGTAGTGTATAAGTAAAGAACCGCGAAGCCGTAAAGCTAACTTCATTCCAATAAATACAAAAATACTTTATAAAGCTCACATTCCTTCTCTAAAAAGAGTTCAGTCTCACTTCAGACGCAAACGTGACCTAAACATAGACAGTAAGTGAATGAATGGCATGCAATCAATGTTGATGCCTATCTGTGTTAGCCTGTCAGGTGTCGCGATGGTCTCCGCTGTCAATATAATATTAGTTCGTATCAGTCCACTGCGTCGGCTCCCACCGTTGTTCTTCCATCAGCCATCAGAATACAGAATTCTGATGGTTTTAATCAAACGAAACGACTCTACGACGATTGGAAAACCTAGTTGTAAACTGTAAATAGTATAAATATATAAATATATTATATATTTCCTTAACTATGTTGATCAACTGGGATAACTTTATATATTCCTTAGACACTGGTATTTGAGCACAGAAATCGGCAAAGACTTGAGTTACTACTACAACCAAGAAAGAACTTACGGGAAGGATATGTTCGGTCAGCCTTTAGGACCGTCGAAGGAGGAAGACGTAATATGCAAATCAACGGGCTTGTAAAGCAAATCAACGTTGGAAACAAAAGAACTCGGTGTTTCGTTCACTTGAGGGTGCGGAAACGCGATTGGCGACTCTTCCAGGACCTACCAAGGGATTCGCTGGTGGGGATGGCAGGTAGCGGACGGGCGGGGGCACGGGTCAGGCTCTCGGCGCGAGGGGGCGGCGGCGGGGGCGCCTCCTCTTCTGCAACCATCACGTAGAGGTTTTCCTCTGGCTCGTCTTCCTCTTTCTGCAATTGAGAAATGAATATTCGTAAGATTCTTTCGTAATATAATGATGTGAAACTTTTCCCGAAAGTTACAAACAACGCAATGATAAAGTTATCTAGAAGACAAAAGGTGGAACGCAGTCTATAGTGGTCGGATTTCACTCGATTAGGCTTTTTTTTAAGTTCCTTGTGTTAAATAAAATTCGACGTTCATGACTTTATGTTATTTCATCTCTTTTTGATATTTATTCAATTCTGCATAACTTGAAATCGACGAATTTATATATTGTAGCGTAATAGTGTGAATGAACTGAGTCACACCAATCAACACCTATTTGAATTCAATGTTTCAAAGAATTATTTTAGTTATTTTTTTTGGAAAATCTTCCAATTATATAAATGTACTTCTAAATTATCGAAGTACTAGGTGATTATCGATGCGAAGTACTAGAAATTTATTCGCTCATTTCAGGAAATCTTCAATGTTGTGTTAAGATGATCCTGAAAACATCCATAAATCCTCGACTAGTTATAAAACTAGTCTGCGCCTCATTTAATACCAATAACATTCCCAATTCTTAGCAATAGATCCCTTATAACATGTTTTACTTGTTTCAGCAACTCTAATGTTTAACAATTATCCTTACATCACACCTCACATTACTTAGATAGCTACTCGTAAAATGAGGACGTTTAAAAATAAAATTGGTTTGTTAAGTATCGATTTGTGTTCACTTCCTTTCAACGATTTGGTTTTCTTGAACTTTCCTCGCCTTGTTATTTATGCAAAGTGCCAGCTACTGGCGGCAGTGGAAAGCTAACTCTATTATCACTAAGGTGGATACCATCGAAATAACTAAAGAATTTAAGATTTAAGACAAAAGTTAAAAATCGCAATAGAATGGTTATGTCACCGTAAAATTGTCAAAAACGTTATATTGTAATTTCTCTAACTATAATGTAAACTCTCGAAATATTGTCAAACGAACATACTGCTTACAACAAAACGTATTATTTTTCGTGAAATTAATGTATGCGATGGTAGTGAACTCACGCGGTGTGGAGGGAAGGAGGGGTCCTTCTTGCCCAGTGGTACTACTCTCATGAAAAGATAATGTACCATTCCTGAGAAACACCGATTAATATAACCTAACCTTAAAACATTTTATATTCCCCTAAAAAGCGCAGTCGACGGAGCCATGCTTCGCGGGGCCCCTATTTCCGAGTACATGGTTTAAAGGAACCTAACTAACCTAACGGGGGGGCTCCTAGTCCCGATTATGGCAGAGATACTTTCGTATGTTCAGTTGACAATATTTCGAGAGTTTACAATATCGCTAGAGAGAAACACGTTATATTGTAATATAACGTGTTTGACAATTTTACGGTGACAGTTACACTGTTATACCACAATATAATTTCGCTGAATTAATAGTTAGGCCCCGGTCGCACTACGTCGTGACGACACTTGATCGCGTAATTTAAGTGTCATGGCTTTTGTATTTAAATGAAGGTGTTCACATATAGGACGACGCGATTACTGTCGTCCACAGTACAGAGCAGCGGTGGCCCAGTGGTGGCGGCCCCGACTTACGAACAGTAAATCGTGGGTTGGAATTGGAACCCAGGCAGGCGCATTACTTTGTGTAATTTATTTTATCACCACTGCTCCAAAAACGGTGAAGGCAACCATCGTAAGGCTACCGGCACGTCTTAAAACCAAAAATTCGAAGACATGTGACATCTACCAAACCGCACTGGGCCCGCGTGGTGGATTTTAGCCCATTCGCAAAGTACGCGTTTTAAAAATATATCGCTGGACATTACACACAGCGCCATCTAATGCCACACTAAGCAAGGCTTGTGTCGTGGTCACCAGACAGTTGATATACTACATATATACTTTTTGTTTGTAAATACATACTTATTATACTTATAAATATCCATGACTCGGAAACAAATGTCCATGCTCATTACACAAACATTTGCTCCTACCGAGATTCGAACCCGGGACCCTAAGAACGTAAGGCAGCCTCACTACCGCTGCGCCATTCGGGTCGTTTTGACGTGGAGTTGCGGACACCAGCCCGTTGTCAACCCAACTAAAATCAACCATAACTTAATAGTCACGACGTAGTATGAACGGGGCCTTTTTCAGAAACTAAAAATAAAATAAAAGGAAAATAATAAATCTCGAAAGCGGCGAAATTTTCGTAAACTCTAGGAACTCAAAAAGTCTCATGAAACTCTATCTACCCCTTCGTGGATAATAGGCGTGATGTTATGTTATGTTCAAATGTTTATCGATAGAAATTGTGGTAGCTAGCACCTCAGCGCAAGTCTCTTCGCTTTGGCTTGTGTATCGCTCGCACTTGGCATCTTGTATTATTCAGCCAACATTATGCTGACACGCAGGGCATATCGCGCGCAGTTAAGACTTGTTTATAAAAAAAAAAAAACAGAAATACTTAATACAATCAATTACCTATCATAGTAATTATGCTTTGATTAATTATATTATATTTTAGCAAAAATCATAACACAATGCACTTCACGTGTGCGAGGACGCGCATTGCCGCTTCCGTGTGTTTAGATTCAATCAAGACCAATGTCAACTTAAAAACTGTTTGAACAAATATTTTTTTTTACAAAAAAATTAAGTAAACTCAAAACTTCAAGAAATCAAATCCTGATTCAGTATTGATAAATTCGTTATTAATCAAAGAAAATAATAATCTAGATAACTTCGAACACTGAAAAAATAAAACAAATAATTGAAGAAAATTCGATTGGCAAAACAAAGCACAGCGCACTATACGTGTTAAGGGGAAGCGTTTTTCGGGAAGCGACTTCCTACGCGTTTTCCTACACGGTCAAAATATATGAAACAGCAGATTAAAAAAAAACGATTTGTTTTTTTTATGTTGGGCCCCGGGGGGGCTCATTAATACTGTATACGTTGTAAACGTTTTCGAGTCGGTATTCTTTCAACCCCGGTCACCCCAATCGTCTCTATTTCAAAACCTATATTTACACGACATTGTTGTTTACTAAGAATCCAAGGCACGGGTTAATTCCCCTTTTCTGCGAAATCTGAAGGATTTCATTAGTGTGGAATAATGTCGTACATTGTCAATTGTAAACCGGGGTATTACAGACTACTGCTGGATCCTGCGGGTCTAAAATGGCTGCTTTAGCAGAACCATAATATGAATCACATTAAAATGTTTTCAGATCATTTTAACACCAAAAACATTATTCACATTTATATCGTCATTGTTTGGTATTATTGCTAATCAGAACATAAATCAAATATTGGTTTAAAACTTATAAACCTCGAAAGTTTTATGTATTAACATTAATTTTATCGCAACTTTGGGAGTTAATAAATAGCTTTCAGATCTGCCAAAGGGCTGGCGAAGAACTGCTCTGGACAGAAATAATTGGAGGGAAATAGAGGAGGCCTATGTTTTAGGTCATTGTAAAATATAGGCTATTTTTGTTTTATTTGATTAAATAGCTTTCGGATTATGAAAATTCTAAAATAATTTACCAATTAAGGCGTAGTTTATTTGTTTAGCCTTTTTCTTGGTAAAATAGCAATAATTTTGAAGTCTGGCTAAACATCACCATCAGTCTATTAATGTTCCCACAGCTGGGACAGGCCTCCTCTCTATGAGGGAATGAGCTATAATCCACCACGCGGGCCCAGTGCGGGTTGGTAGATGTCACATTATCTTCGAACGTGAACTGCTGGTTGGCGATGGCATTCCGCAACCGTCGCTAACTTGCTAAAACAATAGCCTAGCGCTCTGCCTGCGTTCATCAAATAGTTGCTTAATTTGCTTAATGCAGGCTTTAACAATGAAACGCTTCACTTTGACAATAATACTTACAAACAAAAAAAAAAAAGAGAAAAGAAAAAAAAAACTTACAAAAAATGTACTAATTACAGAATATTTATGTTCCCAAAACATATTTTGAAAGGATAATGATAGAAGAGAAAGACAAGAGATATGAAGAATTAAAAAAAATATATAGAAAAAATATTTTTCTCATAACTTTTGTTTAAATCAGTGTACATTCAAAATATGTGTTTGGGAGCCTATATATTCTGTAATCCAATCGAAATAAATACACACTACCTTAAGAATATGTTTGATTTACAAATTATTTTGGTATTACGTTTGTATGAACTTCGTACTTATGCTCCGCAGGCCTCTTAAGCAGAAGTGTTTATAAAATAAATAGATGGGTTGTACTATTAGGTAAGGGAGCCTATTGCAGTAAACCGGCCAAAAATCCAGACTACGTAGCTGTTACTAAGGAATTCTTGATAGGAAAACCTAATAACAATTTGTCGACCAGGAATCGAACCCAGCATCTCATGCTCAGCAGTGGTTGCAATTTATTTCAGAATATTCAATACATTTTCAGTAAAGTAATACTTTGTAAAACTATTGACTTTCAACGTTTACGTTAAATATCTCCACGCTCACATTCTATTCAATGCATCTATTAGCACAATGCTGTGAGTGCGTTACATGGAGACCACAAAACGTAATTTTTCAACCCAAAAAAGTCGCTTCCTGGCAATAACGTTTGCGTAGAGTTACTTAGTTTGCTGTACAGAATGTCGTTGACGGCTTCATTGAGGGTTCGTTAACATCCTGAATAAATATCACCCTTCATTATATAAATTCACTCATATTATTATAAAAAAAATAAAAAACAATTCGTAGTCCCATTTCTAAGAAACGGTACGCGCCGTAGAGCCATGGTTTTCACAAGCTAAATGGTTTCTACGGCCAGGGTCTGCGCTGTTGAAGAAAAGGAAGAACAAAATCACCTCCTCGCGCCACAGCACCCTTAAGTTACACTACCAACCAGCATGGCACCTAGTTTCCAGAAAAAAAAAAACAGGCTGAAATTGAACACTTACGTATTCAGGATCCAATCGCTTGGCTCCTTCGATGACGGCTTGGTAGGAGAAACGCAGTTGATCCGGTGTCTGGATCAGCCCCATGCGGTGGCGCCGCATCTCCAGCAGTGTATCCTGGATGTCCAGGTTCTCCATCCCCTCCTTCTGACCCTGGTTGGGAAAAAGTCCGGTTAGAATCGACTATCAAACCCCAAGAAATGTAGTGACTTGATTTTAAGATTGGATTAAAGAAAACTTCGTCGAAGTTTAATAACGGCACCGTTTATTTGATTTATTCTAAAGCCCGGATAATTTGAGTATTAACTATATATAATATTGATAAGTTGAAGACCAATTTAAAATAGTAAGTAAGTTTTCAAAAAGAACCTAACCGATTTAGGCTGAAACTTACCGTCAATCATATTGGATTTACGGAAGATGTGAAATAACAAAGACGAAAAGAAATAAGCGGCTGGAAGCTAAGACTAAATAAAAATAAAACATTTCTACAATAAGATACGCGCGAAAAACATAAAACTTCATTGGCAGTCGTGTATTAAACACACAAACATTACCTTCACAAATCAAAAAGAAAATAAAAAAAAATTAAAGAAAATGTTGAATTTTGTTTTAGAAAAAACATGAAAATAAAGAAAAGAATACAAATCTAAAAAAAACACTCTTGAATTAAATCGTAAAAAATCACATCCCCTACAAAAATTTCGGCCCGCATCCAGCTAATCTCGTCCGTGTTGTATGGGAATTTGAAGCCTACCCTAATAATTATCTTTGGATAAGTAAACACTTTCACAAGAAAAGAAAATTTAAACACCGTAAAGTTAAACAAAAAATAAGTTATGTGATCTATTACAGTTCAGTACTGCAACCACAAGTAATCCCGATTTACTATTTATTTAATTTAAAAAACAAACTAAGTAGTTGTTACGTAATATCCGTCAAAAACCAAAAATCACTTAAATAAATAACTTTAAAATGACTCGCGAAATTATAAAAAATAGCGATGCACTAACCGATTCGAGAGCAGAAGTTGACGTCAGCGGCGACGTACTGTCAGAATCAGACATTTTCAAATTTGCAGAAATTAAAAATATTTCAAAAGGCAAGATTCCCGATGGAGCACGTCCGCACTCGACCGTTGCCTACGTGGAAATGCAATGGCGAAAGCCACTCGAACTGTGTACCTATACGTCAGTCCACCAGTCATTATATATTTATAACTCTTCTATCGTACGCGGAGCTAGTCGAATGACAATATACTACCTGCCAGAAGGAAGTCGCCAATTTTAGCAATAAACTAATTAATCTTGAACGCAGAAAATCAAAGTGGCCATTTTCTGCGTTCAAAATAAGGGCCTAACGGATGGTAGACGCTTGGAAAATATACATTTCACAAAAGGTAAAGCAAATGTGGAACAGCTAACAGCCGCTTAAATAAAATATTAGTTGACAGTTGTAATTTTCTTTGTTCTTCGATTCCTGCAATTTACTAAAATACTTAACTAAACAGAGACATCAACACAAAATAAGACTTAACAATATACGTTTTTTATATCATATTGGAAAATCTAAGAAAAGATAAATACAAGTTTAAAATAATATGTTTTGGCACAGGTGGGAATAACTGATTGAAGTTAACTTGCAGAGCTACAGAAAAAAGCTATGCAAGGAAATTTCATTGATCAGTAGAATTTCATTGTTAGATATTCACACAAAAGATGATTTTGCATCGCCAATGGAATTTTGTGTTCGGAGTCACTGAAAATGTTACAGAAGGCTTACGGTGAATCGACTTTATCAAAAACACGTGCTTATGAGTGGTACAAAAAGTTCAAAAGCGGTCGAGATGTGATGGAAGATTTGCCTCGCTCTGGTAGGCCATCAACGGCTACAACTGAAGTTAACATAGCAAAAGTGAAGGAAATAGTGACTGAAAATCCTAATTCAACTTTGAGAGATATAGCCGCCGAACTTTCTGTATCTCACGAGTCGATCCGTTCCATTTTAACTAACCATTTGAGTATGAAATACGTTACCGCTCGGCTAGTCCCAAAAGACCTGAATTTTCTCCAAAACCTCAACCGCATGAGAGTCGCTGAGGACATGTTATAACGAGTCAATCCGACCCAACAAACAATCATGAAACGCATTGTTACTGGTGACGAGACGTGGGTTTACGAGTTTGACATGCAAACTTCTGAAACGAAACCGAAAAAAAAATTCGTGGCGAGAACTTAACTCAATTCCGGCAACAGTGTTTAAAAAATGTTTTGATGATTGGATTATTAGTTGGCGTAAGTATATCGTTTCTGAAGGAGCATACTTTGAAGGTGATAAAATAAATTTGGATAAATAACATTTTTTTTGTGTATTATTGATCTTTTCCCGTTACTTTCTTGACAGAATAGTATTACGTAGCTACTTAAGAATAAATACTTACGATGACCAGGCAGCAATCGACGAGGCAGAAAGTGCCAGATCTTCCAATGCCCGCGCTGCAATGGATCACTGGTGGGCCGTCATTGGGATCCAAAACCCCTGACTCGCGAACTCTCTTCAGGAACTGAAGGAACGCCGTGGGTGAACTGGGGACCCCGAAGTCGGGCCAGGTGGTGTAGTGGAACTGCATGACATCGCGGCACTCGCCGCTTACAAGATCGTGGAGTCTGTTAAGAGGCAATTGGTGTTATAGGCTGAATAAAGAGTTAAAGCGAAGAGAAAATCTTTATCTTTCTTTGTAAAGAAGCGCGAGATTAGTATGGTATTAGTTCTATACAGGGTGTCTCATTCAAATCGGTCAGTATGGGAAAGTCTGAAACTATAAGACATACGAAGATCTGTTCTGAGGAACCATGTCATCGATTTTAATAACAAGGAAAACTGCGTTCATACATTTTAAAAAACATCTGTACTCCGTTCGGGAATCGAACCTGGTTATTTTGAAAAAAAAAACCTACACTATTTCTATTTAGATATCGATTGTGTAGGTCTTAAGCAGTAAATGTCTGTATGAAACATGATGTCTAAAATGAATAAAATGCATTGTTTCCACATACTTTAATTTATTTTAATAGGTGCTCGAAGTGACCACCGCCTTTTTCAATAAAATATTCAACACGATATTAGATAATAGTATCGCAGATAACAAAACTTCCGGAATGGTTTAATGCAATGCCAATGGGTGTGTGGGTATGTAAAGAGGTGTATGTATCAAGTTGCTACATCAGCAAAGAGGTACAAACAACCATAGAGACAATTTTAAATACCTGAACTTATTTAATATTGTAAACGTGGTCAGTTCAAGCACCTACTAAAATAAATTAAAGTATGTGGAAACAATGCATTTTATTCATTTCTGACATCATGTTTCATACAGACATTTACTGCTTAAGACCTACACAATCGATATCTAAATAGAAATAGTGTAGGTTTTTTTTTCAAAATAACCAGGTTCGATTCCCGAACGGAGTACAGATGTTTTTTTTAAAATGTATGAATGCAGTTTTTCTTGTTATTAAAATCGATGACATGGTTCCTCAGAACAGATCTTCGTATGTCTTATAGTTTCAGACTTTCCCATACTGACCGATTTGAATGAGACACCCTGTATACTAACGGTGGTACAAAAATTGACAAACTCTTTCAAACGTCTTCTTAAGGTATATTTTAAACATGTCATGTGTACTTTAGATTAGAACCTGCATCGTGACCTCGATCGCTCTAACACGCTATTTAAAATAAAAACGAAGCCGATTAATCAGATATATAATTCATTCATTTCGTGAAGGGCGCAAGGCTAGTCTAATTCTGTAACAAGAACTAACCTGCATTTCGTGCCGTGAAGAATTATTGGAATTCGAACTAACATTTCAAATTCTGTTCGTTTAAATTCGATTAGTGTTTAAAGTTCACATGGAACTAGACTTTAGACTTATCTAATATGTAACAGTTTCCTGGCTGACTGACTTTCTGACATTGAATGCTTTGTCTTAGTAAATATACAACAATAGAAATAGGAACATAAACTTGGAAAAATATTTACGGAGGCTTTCTCTTAAATCAAACCTGGACTGGATGGAAAGGGCAGTGATTTATTTGTAGTCCCAATTTCGGAATGCATCTCAATCTAACAATAGATAAAATACTATTCGATATGTTTTGTCGTTTAGTGTTGGGGCAGTGGTGTATCGAGGTTTTTATAATTAAGTAAAGAGCTAATATGCGAGCAAGACCACATGGATTTTTCCCCAGTTATTAGTTTATTTACTTCTTATTAAATCCTTTTTTTTTTAATGCACATTTGTCTCAAAATAGTTTGTGACAAGAAAGATTTTGATGTAACAAATCTTTTAAAATGTATGCTAACATCAAGCTTATATTTTAGTATCCCGAGACGAAAAGCTTTCAACACAAATGTTTACCGTTACAACAATAATGTTGTTGGTCCTTCTCTCATAAATTAAATCAGTAACCGTATTATATTCTGAGCTTCCAATAAGGGACAAACTTGTAAGTCGATAATAGCAATAATGCATCGTTTGAGAATAAATAACTAATTTTCCTTTTAAGTGGATATAGGGAGCTGAAATCTGTTGGATGCGAGTCGCACGGGACCGGTCAATGTGGCGACACTTGGAGGAGGCCTATATCCAGCCGTGGACGTCTTTCGGCTGAAATAATGAAATAATGATGATGATAGGAAGCTCGTTAAGCTTAATAGGGCTTGTTGGTTAAAACATGCACTGAATTTTCTTGGTTACAGCTTGCGTGTCCATGTTTTTTACATGTTGTACCAACATATTATCATCATCATTTCCATGCCGTCATTTAGGGTCTACGCAGCACGAATTCTTCCACACTATTGGATTTGTCTTTATCTCATCATCAACATATTATTATAATGTTAGTACATAAATGATAAAAGGTGTGAATGTAGTATTGTTTTTGTTTTTTAGTCACTTTAAAAAAATTTTTTTTTTTTTTTTAAAGCTGTATGAGGTAAGTCTGTTTTAGCTTTTAAAGCCCACTAGACACAATCTCTAAGATAAAGGTACCGATGAGGATCATTGTAATCAAAATTGGTAAGAATATTTATATTTGATAAGCAAGAGAGATCCTCCCTTTAAAATTATATTTTCGCCATTGATTAAATCAGTTGTCAATGAAGCAATGAAAATAATTCGTGGCGGTTGGCGCGGTGATCCCGTAGGGTGCGATTGAAGTGTCAATTTGTTGACCGACACTTCAATATACCGTGTAGTGAGGAGTACAGTATTTATAAATGCATGATTTATATTGAGTTTTGTGAAACTACAGATTCGTGCGGAAAGTACTATTGGGATACTCTCTAACATTCTTAGTAGAATTGTTATAGGTGTCCGAATAGGCTTGTTAACTGAAAAAATCGAATTAGTCCGTCACTTAGATTATCAAAAATATTTGACCCGTATTTTTTCTTTTGTCACATAAACCTTAATTGACGAAGATACGACGCTTTTAAAATTCCCAATACGTCACTGTTTGGTATCATTTTTAATGAGTTCTGACATCACGAGCCCCGACTTTTGATGCGTTTTATCTTTGTCAATATTCGTTGATATACAAAAACAAAAAATATGTGTCCATTATTTTCCAATACTCTAACTGACGGATTAAAAATAGATTTGCAATTTATTGATAGTGGAAACTGGCCTAGTACAGTTAATGGATATGGGCTAGCCTGTAATGAATAGATTTTACACATCCATGTGGCAAAGTAACAGTAAAAACTGTTTTTCAATCCTTTTTCGAGGTAAAGTTCGGTTCGGTTAAAAGGTTTTTCCTGGGACAAGTGCTAATCGGCTTTTCGATCGAATTCGGCGTTTGATATGATTACGATTTTATTTCGATTCCATCATTATTAGAATGATTAAAAATCTGTCTCACAATTTATTTCACTATCGAATGTTCGAATTTTCGCGCTGTGGATTATTTTTTAAGTGCACTTAAAGCACTCACCTTTAATTATATTATTCGCTCATCAGATAATGATCAGAATGAACGATGAAAGGTGAGTGCAAAAATACTTTAAAAGTAAATCCGTGTTTCATTTCAGTAATGGCAAAACTGCCTATAGTTCCACATACAGTTTTTTTATTTAATTTTTGTATTGTTTTGTGTTTTTCTTTCTTTTCTTTATAAAGTGAGATGATAACATTTAAGACTGTTTTGAATTGGTCTTATTTCCTGATTCAGCGTTATAAGATAAAACGCTGAATTAATATGACTGAGCAATTTAGTTCTTACTGTCAATGTTTGTCTATAACTACACTAGTCTGAGGGGTGAAAATTGCAGTACACATTTTAATTGTTTGCAACCAGATGTATGGTCAATAGAATATCGCTATTCATTAGTAAACTTTTGTTTTGACTGTGAGCTTCGGTCTTCGTACACTGGAACTTCGTATGAACACAATATTATGTGAGTTTATAATATACTTAATGCACGTTTTGTTAATAATAGAAATGTATCGGTTTTTGTGTTTTTTTTTTCAGTATTATAAGTAGTTGTTTATACAATTGTGGCGTTTCATATAAACTTTCAGTTAAAATTTATCTATTAACAAATTCTGAAAATAGCTTGATGCCGTCGATATTTAATAGAAATGGTACCACCAGTTTCCAAAACTATATGGCCTTAGCGGCTTATGCTGTGTATTGATTTGCTAGTGAGTCAGGTTTTAGATCCAGCTAAATATAGCAAACAAGACCACTTACTTGAATAACCTAGTAGAATAGTAGACACAATCTTCTTCCTTCTCCAGGACGACCGCCAATTTGACGTCATTGAAGTCCATCCTGTGTGTTTCGCCGACGCCTTGTGGCCAATACCAGTGGCATTTTATCTCGTTTTTCTCTATCACTTTGTTTAGCATTAGTATTGCTTTTGTATTTTGTTCCCAGATCATCAACCAAAAGTGGCCCACGGTGAATGCCAAGGGACCTTGAGTTAGTATGTAGCGACGGTTGGCACGCTCCATCTGAGGACAAACGAATCATTTTTATATGAATACTTCTGCAGAGGTGCATTTAGGTAGAGCGCTGAATTCCAGCGGAAAGTTACGTACTGCTACTTTTTTGCAGCTCTGCAACAGCTGCATTCAATTTACAAACAAACCTGAAGTATAAAGGTCACCAGCAGTTAAGCTTGCCACTTCGCTGTCAATAACGCTCTCATGGTAACAGGAAAATTATTCAGCGCAAAGTTTCAGTCGTCAACCACAACATTTGAAAAAGAAAGTTTAATTCGTTGTGCAATGTTTCACGAAATTCTATGGCCTCCGCTCGAAGTTCGTATTTATTCCAAGAACTGAATCACCTGTTAAAAGGTCAAATTCAACGTGATTTCTTTTTTTATTATGACGGGAAGCTGTGTATTTTGTTAAGGGGGATGCTCTAAGGCAGCCCGCGAAATTCATTAATTTCTTACGTTTTTTGCAATTTGCAAGGCAGTGCTAAGTTGTATGTTGATAAATGTATCGGTCGCGACTGTAAGACGTATTAAGTTACAGAATTATGATCATCAAAATCATCAATACAACCCTCAAAGTTCATAAGAGTCGATGAACGAATTTTTCACGGTCAAAGTCCTTCTTCGACTATTATGACCTCTCTCTCTGATTTTACTCGCAGAACACTTGGGAGTTAATACCGCTAAAAGCTCGCGAGCATTAAAAAGAGCTAAGAAAGTGAATAGTTCAAAGATAAAGATTTCTTTAGACTTACACGTGGCCTAGATTCTTTTAGAGTTTGTTGTTTGTTTAAAACTAAGCATTTTTTTAATATTTGTGAAAGTCCTATGGTGCTTAGTTCATTATGCATATGGTTTTTTTAGCTTGATTGGGCTAATGTTTACACACGTTTGGTTCGATTTGATTCTGCAGGATATCATGACATAAATATAGTTCTTCGGAAAAGATCAGGTGCGTTGTAGTCGTCACCTGCACAACCGAAACTGAAGCGGTTTACCAACAGTCGATTGGTCCGGTGAATGGTTCATGCCATTGCTTGGTCAACATTATCTTTAAACCATGTTCGTGGTAACGTGGAAGAGGCGCAAGGAATACGTAAAGATCGTAGCGTGTGTGTTCTCTAGTTTCTGGCGACCCCCATGGCAAACCGGGCGTGAGTTCGTTGCCTGCTCGTGCAGTAAACATGCCTAAACTAAAACATACCTCAAGCATTATCCAGTCTAACATACGAGGACTTATCACAGGGATTTAAGGACGCTGTTACTTTTTTCCACAAATATTAGTGTTTTTCAGGTACCATTTTAATGTACAAACTGTCACAAATGTGAAAATTTCATGGTCTTAATTTAAAGATAATATATTAATCTCCAGATAATCACCAGAAAAAATCTATGACGTCAAACAAAATTTTCGCACAAATACGTTTTTCCCATCACAAGAATCGCAGAAAATTAAAAAAAAAGGGGTCAGAATAGGTACCAATTTAGGTCATTTTAAAGCATATTTTATCTTAATAATTAATAAGAAATTGCGGTAAATATAGTCCTTTACAGGAAATCCATTTTTTTTTTGTATTAAAATCACAACATTTTCCAATTACTAGCCAAAGTATAAACATTTGGCGAATTCTTCATACATTTTGTACTCGCGGTTCGTCAATCTGCGCTGAGACGCGCTCCTCAACGGACGGGTGTATCGCTCTGTCGCAAAAAATAAATACGATTTTGTTACTAAAAAATATTGTAGTGTGCATGCGTGTGAGTAGGTACCCCCGGTTGTATAGCGTATTCGGAATGAGTTGAAACTTTTTCCAACGACATTAAAGTAAGTACTTACGAGTGATGTTGGGTAAGATCGGGATTTGTGAAATGGATGGGTGGTGTTAAGCAACTCTTAGTAAGGTTAGGATTTGAGTATTGAGTAAGTACTTACGAGTGATGTTGGGTAAGATCGGGATTTGTGAAATGGATGGGTGGTGTTAAGCAACTCTTAGTAAGGTTAGGATTTGGATGGGTAAGGCCAAGCTGTTCACGGTGAGGTTCGGAAGTGGATGGGGAGGAGAGTTATGATTTTACTGATAAAAACAAGCGTAACCTTCACGACTTTAATCCTTAGAGGGGTAAGCAGACATGTTCATCGTACGCCAGATTTCACAATTGGTCATATTAGTTATTATGAGTTCAAAACGATCCGTTTGCTAAGTTCTGGGGACGAAATCTTCACGACTATAATCCTTAGAGGGGTAAGCACACATGTTCTTCGCACGCCAGATTACACAATTGCTCGCAATAGTTATTACGAGTTGAAAACGATCTGTTTGCTAAGTCTTGGAGACGAAAGCTTCACGACTGTAATCCTCAGAGGTGTATGCAGACATGTTCATCGTACGCCGGATTTCACAATTGGTCGCATTAGTTATAATGAGCTGAAAACGATCTATTATCTAGTGTTACAACGGACCTACTAGAACATTCGAGAAAGCAAGTGATTGCAGTGTGTACGTTAGAAGTTCGAGAGCATTCTATTATTATTAGTTGTAATGTTAGGTAGGTAGAACCTCGCGACCTATTTATAAAAAAGACATTGGAATTTCGACCGTACGCCTAGGGCATACGGTTCATATTGGTTTGTACAAGTAGCTAGTAATAATAATTACCTACCTATAGTAGGTAGGTAATCTTTTGTTAGTGTTTTTTATGACCCTCTAGAATATTCGTGATTGTTCTGGTGTGTCTGTTGGCGAGTATAAATACATCGCTCAGACCCGCGACCGTCAGTCTTGTTTTAGCTACACAACGAAGCGAATCGAAGTGAACTTGAAGAGCGATATCTAAGCGAATAGTGAACAGTAGTGTATTGTAGTGTACTTGTGATTAAGTTTAAATTGTTTTGTGATTAATAAAGTTATTGTGTTGTTTAATCGGTAGTAATTAATTTATCTCATACCCAGCTCGTAACACTAGGATTATATTATATATTATATAGGATAGGATTGGATAGGATTCAATTAAATGTTCCATATAATTAATAACAAAATGTTCAATTCGTTTTTAGGGTTCCGTTGCCAAATGGCAAAAAACGGAACCCTTACAGATACGTCATGTCTGACTGTCTGTCTTCCGTATGTCACAGCCACTTTTTTCCGCAACTATAAGAACTATGCTATTGAAACTTGGTACGTAGATATATTCTGTGAACCGCATTAAGATTTATACACAAAAATATAAAAAAAAATTTTTTTTTTTTTCTAAACTGAATAGTTTGCGCGAGAGACACTTCCAAAGTGGTAAAATGTGTCCCCCCCGTCCCTTTTAATTCTTGTGACCGGGAGGTTAACACTGAGATGATGATTTTCTTTACGGTAGTCGGTGTCGGTACTTTTGTTTTAGTTTTTGAACACGGGGCAGGTTTTTTTATGTTGGTACCATATTAGGTGTACACATTCTGTTACCCTTAACAGGCGTGATTTTATGTTATGAAAATCGCGAAGAAAAAGATACTATTGATAGGGTCAAGCACCTTCTTTTTTTGCAGTTGGTTGAAAATACTAACCTATTATCACGACAACGGTACTAAGTAATAGTAACCAAACGCATTTTCAAAGGTTCAAGTATTCTTCCAGAGTTAATTTCAATAACATTACAAAATAAAACCAAGGAGCTAAATTATTTAGGTGAAGTATTAAATCGAGCGCTCGGAGTTGTTGAATGTGTGCGTAGTGCGTACGCGTGATGTTGCTGTGTGCGGCATTAAATACCTAAATTTGAGTTCAACGAAAAAGTCCTTAATGAACTACTTCTCAAATACTTCATGCTATTCAACGGAGGTAACATTCAGAGTTTAATAACTTACCTATACGAAATCGACAATTTCAGTAGGTATATTTATCTCCGTTTCACAAATGCATGTATAATAAATGCAACATCTTTTGAACAAACATCCAAGAAAAATCATTCAAAATAAAATATTATTAGGGCTACTGAATTTTATAACTTTAGTAGGTAAGTAGTGTATTAACATTTTCCTTTAACAACTAATCACAACTTAGTCTGCCAGCGATCATACTCTTCACAACTTGGAATTAAAAATTGCTGTAACATGTCCCTGTAACGTGTTTCTTATTAAAAGTTACATGCAGGACGAGAATATGCAATCCATAAAAATATTATAAATGCGAAAGTAACTCAGTTACCCTTTCACGAGTAAATGGCTGATCGGATCGTAATTAAATTCACTCACACATCAAAATATCCACGTGAACGAAGATGCGGCATGCGGCGGAACAGCTAGTTCTTTTAAAACATTTATATTGAAATCGCAACGTTACAAAAACTATCTGAATTTAAACGAGAGATTTATAAAATGAAAATCAAAATATTTACCTTTGTTAAATTGAATCGGAGTTGTGTATTTTTAAATAAATACAGCAAAGCGGCATATCGATGATGAATTTACCAATTCATTAAGTCCATTACTCTACTCACAAAATTTAAACGAGAGTCGTTTAATTTTCGCTCTTTTGAAATAATACTGATTGAAAACGTGTACAGTACAGAAGCAACGTGCACGGTTCGGTTTTGGTCGTTTCTTAGAAACTTAGAGAAATCATTTCTCTACGCATACTGCGTAGTGACTTGTCGATTGGAAATTAAATTTTCGACGCAATCGGGTTATAGACGGGAAGATGTTTCTACTGTTAGTTTCTTGCCTGATATATGCGAAAAAGCAAAGGAAAACGAAACACGTTGCTGATTAAGAAATAAATAAAACGCATGTTGACTCGCTCAGGAAGAATGAAAAATAATAATTTTCAAACACAATTTCTCAATTGTGTACCTACTTTTAGGTATTATACCTAAAATTAACTGTTTCTTTTATGTTGCCATATGTCGTTACTTTCCAGAATTTGATCCCTATTAGCGACACTATCGAATGGTGTCAGGTTGTGTATTTTTATTTCAAACTAGCTGTACCCGGCATGCGTTGCAATGCATTTTTTCCTACCTACCTACTACCTACCTACCTACCTGTCTACTTCTCACCGTTTAAACCTTCCCTGGACTACGACAAACATTTTAAAACCAAAATCAGCTCAATCGGCCCAGCCGTTCTCGAGTTTTAATCAGACTAACGAACAACAATTCATTTTTATTTATATAGATAGATAGATAGATAGATCAACGGGTACGATTCTTGGCTATGAATAATAATTAAGTAACAAAAATCTAATGTTGCAGTTTTAGTTTTCATCAAAACTGCGCTCGAGACTCCTTTGGGTATTTTTCTCTTTGCCTCGTAGTTTCGTATTTAGCCTCCTTGAAAAATTCTACCTATATTCTGAAGAAAATTAAAAATTCAACGTTAAATAAGTATAATGTCAGCGATCCTCAAACAGAAGTCAATCTTAATATATATAAATCTCGTGTCACAATGTTTGTCCTCAATGGACTCCTAAACCACTTAACCGATTATAATAAAATTTGCACACCATGTGCAGTTCGATCCAACTTGAGAGATAGGATAGTTTAAATCTCATATTATGAGACGCAGACGAAGTTGCGCGAGTCAGCTAGTAGATTCTATATAAACTGTACCATTTACAGGTAATTTGTGGCAGTTAACTGTTTGCAAACAAGCTTTGTACATTATTAAGTAGCATTTTGTAGAAAACACTGCGTTGGTAACTATTGCGTTGGCAACTTAGACTGGCCTTGGTTTGGAACAACTGGAAGTCATGGGGAGAGGACTTTGCCCAGCAGTGGGATGATCCAGGCTAACATGTAACTAACTTTTAGATTAGGCCATTTTTTTCACGATAACATCAGCATAAATAATTACATGAAATCAGCATAAAAAATCAATAACATCAGAAATTCAGAATATCAAAACATGGTATTGGCATTATTGTTATTGGAATATAATTGCCATACATTATACGAAGTAATATTTTACCACTTATTCTATAAAGTACACTTTTACAGACAGGGTGTTAATAGACCTTTCACGAAGACGTCAACCAAGCAAAAAGTCTACGACAAAATTATTGCCGGAAAACCATTTTTTTTAGGTAGAATTCGATGTAACGCACTCAAAAAATTTACTGATGGATGCATCGATAAGTACTGGGTTTATTAATTATATCTTTATAACTTTTGTAAAAGATTAAATGTTCTCTCTATTATCTCCGTAACTAGAAAGTTCCCAGGTAAGAAAATAATGAACAAGCGCCACTCTGCTTTATTAAAAAGTTCATTTACATCATTTATACGGTAGTAGAACCGTGGATATGAAAGTAGGTACCTACATATATTTTTCGTCATATTTAAAAGTAATCAAAATAACGACTTACTTTCTACCGCAAAAAACTTCACGAGACACTTTTTAAACTAAAACTTAGCTCTAGAAAACGTAACTAATATTTCCCTTTTCAGTTCTATTCTGACTTTCAAAGGTTGTCCAGCTTAAAAGCTACTTGCCACGTGAAAATTCACATCAAAAGCACAAACGCTATAAAGTGCTGTGAGCGAAATGTACGAGTATTTAAATGGATGCTTATGCTCGCGTCAGTAAATTTATTTCCGTTAGCTTCAGCAAACGTTAATTAAAGCCTGTTGCATTTACACTGCTGGCGAACTGATGAAAGTTAATATTTTAAGTTAGTTAAACTTTATTACGACGACAATAAAGTTCACAGTTCTGCTAAATCGGAGGTTAAATATAAATGTAAATGCTTTTAAGGGGAACTGATACGTGAACATCGCTTTGACCGTCCATTGTTTACCTATACCGTCAGCAGAGCATCAAATTGCAATCAGAGTGGACCACAGGTGCACAACTAAATTCAACGTCAGCCAAAAAAGGCCCAGTGCAAAACAAGTTCATGAATGATTACGTCGATGTTACAGAGCCGATGTCTCTGTTGCTTACAAGGATGTTTGTGGGCAGGGAGCAGAGAGCTTTGCCAGGGTTGAATCTCGAGATGAGGCAGTAGAAAAGGGCAGGTACTACTGACTTCACTAAGGCTAAGGGCATAACGGTGGGTTTTAACTACGTCATCATTGGGCTCGGGTTCTGGTATAACCGGATGCAGCTGAAGACCAGTAATTTACCTCAACAACCCAGTTACCAATAACAAGACTAGTTGTTAGACTATCAGGCGACTGTCCACTTGTAATGACAGTCAAAGATCTACAAATGACAGCTAGGACCAGCAACATGATTTCCGAGGCACAGAGACATTCACAAATATTAAAAAAATGCTTAGTTTTGAACGAACAACAAAACTCTAAAAGAATCTAGGCCACGTGTAAGTCTAAAGAAATCTTTATCTTTGAACTTATTCACTTTCTTAGCTCTTTTTAATGCTCGCGAGCTTTTAGCGGTATTAACTCCCAAGTGTTCTGCGAGTAAAATCAGAGAGAGAGTTCATAAGAGTCGAAGAAGGACTTTGACCGTGAAAAATTCGTTCAGCGACTCTTATGAACTTGGAGGGTTGTATTGATGATTTTGATGATTATAATTCTGTAACTTAATACGTCTTACAGTCGCGACTGATACGGTTATCAACATACAACTTAGCACTGCCTTGCAAATTGCAAAAAACGTAAGAAATTGATGAATTTCGCGGGCTGCCTTAGAGCATCCCCCTTAACAAAATACACAGCTTCCCGTCATAATAAAAAAAGAAATCACGTTGAATTTGACCTTTTAACAGGTGTTTCAGTTCTTGGAATAAGTACGAACTTCGAGCGGAGGCCATAGAATTTCGTGATACATTGCACAAGAGTCCTGACCGCCGCGGCGCCAGTAGCTAGGACCCAGTTCCTGATTCCAGTAGGCTATCATTTTTTAATATTTAAATGAATAAACGAATCTTTGTAAATGTCTTAATTAACCTAAAGTATAAATTATCACGTTACATGAGTTAACAATAATATAAATTTGTGTCTTTAGCCTTTTTCAATTAAGAAATATTTAAAAAAATAAAGATATGACGTGTAAAACATATGAGAATGATAATTATATACTTTTAAATACATATACCTACATAAAGCTAAAATGTATGAAGTAATGACGCAGTACACAAGTGTAAACGGATTTATCTAAATTTATCTTTAAATGGTTAATGTCATATCAATGCAATAATTTGTCAATTGTATTATTAAAGTGAAGCCCACGATCCAAAATGGTATTATGGTTTTTTATTGGATGTCACTATAATAGATATGACGTCGGCAAATAATATGAATTTATGATTAGTTTTTTATGATGTCGTTTATGTAAATGAGGAATAATATTGGGCGCAGTACGCTTCCTTGAGGAACGCCATATTTATGATGTCTATATTCCGATGAATATCTAATATTATGATATTATGTCATTTTTTAAATAGTTTGTGACACGTTGCCTTTTATTAGTTAAATAGGACGATAGCCACTGGAGTACCGGTCCACTAATACTAATAGCTTCTAACTCATGTAGCAAAATATCGTGTAACACCAGATCATAGGCTTGTAATAGGTAGTCGAAGTAACCTAGGAAAGTGCGGTTTTTTGTATAACCACGTTCTCCTTCATTTTTAACTGTGTCAAATTCATTGAAAACCAAATAATTTCCGTTACTATTCCCTATCAAGCAATAAAGTTTCGGGCAATTTCAATTAATTGCAAACACAAGCAGTTACGAACAGCTACAGTCTAAACGGAATTCTGCCCAGTCGCGCACTCAATACAAACTAGTAGATAACGGGTTGTTAGTCGAAATAACCACCTAGCCATCTAAGCAACCAGACACGCAAAATAATTGGTCTAAGCCTAACAATACAACTTGCAGCGAACTGTTACAATACTCCGCTTTCCCAAATATCAGTAGTTATAGGTAGTGAACTATGAAACTTTACCGACGACGAATTATAGGAAAATGATTGAGTGAGTTTCATGTTTACTTTACACTTGTGTACTGCGTCATTACTTCATACATTTTAGCTTTATGTGGTATATATATTTACAAGTATATATCATTCTCATATCTTTTACACGTCATATCTTTATTTTTTTTAATATTTCTTAAATAAAAAAGGCTAAAGACACAAATTTATATTATTGTTAACTTATGTAACGTGATAATTTATACTTTAGATTAAGACATTTACAAAGATTCGTTTATTCATTTAAATATTTAAAAATGATAGCCTACTGGAATCAGGAACTGGGTCCTAGCTACCGGCGCCGCGGCGGTCAGGACTCCAGAGAGAGGAACCTCCTAACAATACGAACCGTGTCCAGGAGTGCAGAAAACTTTGATTCAGAAAATGGGTGCGTATATAACTTGATCTTTCGTATTGCACAATGGCATTTTGTTTAAAACTTAATAAGTACTGTGTATTTCACCATCTGAAAATTATTTACAGAACAGTAGTGTTGGTCATTTTTTGCCGTTGATGTTGTGCAGTGTTCCTTAAACAACAGTCCCAACCCAAATCAACTCTTTCACATTTCATTTGGCTCATGCCGATCGGCATCTACTGTTAATGAATCATATTCGGTCGATGTTTCCTGATATCTACATATTAAAATTCGATTTTGTCGCCTGATCATGCCGACTTATCTCGGCCCGATTATTTTGTGGATCCTGCACTCCTATTAAATTCGAACCGATAAAGTTTATTCTGAAAACTATAATGACAGTTTTCAATTAGAATCGAACATGGTCGTAAAAATACTGTACGACTTCTGTATAGGAGCATATTTTTTAAAACCGGATGCAGTCCAAAAGCGCTCTTACGATCAAGCAAATAAGAATGGAAATCGTCGTAATTACAATTAGGTGTCTAGTTCGAGCCAGTTTTCAGGAAACGAAATACTTTGTTTATTGTATCAACAAATAATTTAATCCTTTACTTTTGCAGGGATAAATAGAAAAAATAATGTGTGCAACATTTCCTTTCCCGCCAGTTCCATGTGACGTGCAATTCAATTAGCAATTACTTAATGAACAATTATAATCATCTTTTCAGAACCGGGTCAAGCCAGTTTCATCGCTCAGAACCGGGTGGAACCGGGTACATGGCCTAGTTGTATTGATGATGTTGATGATAATAATTCTGTAATTACATACGTCTTACAGTATCGTCTACTATTTCGCGGGTTACCCTGAAGCATCTATTTAAATTTTCGATACAGAATGATGTAGTGTAGTGATTTTGGCGTTGGTGTATCCATGCACCCTGTATACGTGATGTTGGTCGCGGCACTAAGTTAGTGCATCAAATTTGTCGACTAATATCGATCTGTACCCATGTTGCGACGAGGAGCTTACTACATGATGTATAAAGCACATCAACGCACACCCGTACCACGAATCTTCACGTGCGGCAGACAATGAATTTAAAGAAAGATGAGGAAGAAGTACGACGTCCCTCAAATATCTCAGTGGAAGCCTAGGGGTTGGAATATTTTTTTACAAAGGGAGGCAATTTTGAAAATAAAATAAGCTTCCCTTTTTCATTGAGCTCGGTGTATGAATGTGGTTCAGGGTAAGTCCAAAAAAAACTAATGTACAATTTGACAAAGTTGATGAAATTTTAAGGAAGGGACTTACTTAGGTAAGTCCCTTCCTTAAGACCACTTATTGGGAAATTTCAGAAAATGTCAGAAAAACTAGACAAACTTACTGCAATGTGCTATTGTTGTCTTCAGAGATAAAAAAATGGAAAACCAAAAGACCTTTCAAGTGATTTCATGTGAAAATAGCACCCTGTATACATGGGTATGTATACAGGAGGAGGTGTGTCGTGGAGGTGTTAAAAGTCAGAATCTTACAAAAAAAAAAACTTGTATTTAAAAAAATATTGTCAAAAAGTTGTAACTTTGAGCCCCCATATCTCCGTAACTAGAAGGTTCTCAAGTATGGTGTAGAACAAAAAATAATCGCAATGATGGGGAATATAAGTGCCTTTCGGCTTCGTGAAGAGATGATTTCACACTTTATTTTTACAGGGTGTAAATAGACGCTAAACGAAGCTGTGGTACTTGTTCTCCCCGTCATTTCGATCATTGTAATGTTCTTGACCTTACCTGGGAACCTTCTAGTTATTTCTATAGAAGGTCAAAGTTCCAATTGTTTCAGTGATTTTTTAAAAGTTTTTAAGGTTTATAAGTTGTAATTTTTCTTGTAATACCTCTATGGCCCGTTTTCTATTAAATACATCTATTATCGAAAATGTTTTGAGAGCGTAACATTGAGTTTTACCGCAAAACGTGATTTATAACCCCAACAAGATTTTTTACCAGCAATAACTTTTGCGTAGTTACTTACGTAGTTTGATGGCTTCGCAAAGGGTTCGTTTTCATAACACATAAACCTACCAGTTTTTTAAAAACCGTATTCGATGGCATGTTTAAAGTTAAAAAAGTAATCCATTTAGTTAGTGGTCGACAGTTAGTTTTTTTTAAATTTCGTTGTGTCTGGCAGTCTGGCTGGATCGAGGAGGGCTGCGAATAATATGGCCATGTATTGTACTCTGAATGAATGGATCGACCGGCGCCGCGACAACGGTGTATGTATGTTTAAGTAGTTTATCCGTCCATCCCTTGTGATGGGCGGATTAAAACCTTATTGAATGACTTTTTGGTACAATGTTAGAAATGTTGGCATTGGGTGTAAGTACTTATACTACTTAAAATGCGCTTTTCTTTGTACGGTCACGAGAAACTTAGCAAAATCCAAAAGTCATCCATCGTATTTCGTAGTCATTTCTCGTAGAATTACGATTGCAACTTTGATATAGCACATAATTCATGGTACAGGGGTTCCAACGCAAATAAGTATAAAGATTACTTCAAAGCGGTAAGAAGATTTGGTTTTGAGTAACCTAAGCAACAGTTTCCTAGCATGCAACCTATTGGGATTGATATCAAAAAACCTAGTCACAAATATGTTTTCACGTCAACGTTTCAACAAAACCTATTACTAAACAGAACTAACTAAAAATACAAAAATATGGTTTACATTGCAAAGTACGTGGACGTCGCGGGGTACGGAAATCTTCGCTTGCGAACCACTTACCACTCGCTACACTCTCTTTAGTCAACTGATCCCACAAAGGCGGGACCCGAGGGTCCACTCGACCTAGTGCATTTTTAATACCTAATCCTTTACCTTCCTTAAAACGAATGAAGGAAGGAAAACATCGTGAGGGAACCAGTTTGTCCTAGAACCAAAAACTTCGAAGACATTCACATGTCTACCAATCCTGACTTTAATCTTAGCAGCACTTTACCAACGAGGCAGTCACTAAAAGATTACTGACTGATGCAGATGTTTGTGTGTGAAGTCAGGGGGAAAACCATGAACTGGGCACATATGCAGACTCCGTGGCTGTTACTGATAAATTACTGACTGATGGAGATGATTGTGTGTGAAGTCAGGGGGTAAACCAGGAACTGGGCACATATGCAGACTCCGTGGCGGTTACTGATAAATTACTGACTGATGGAGATGTTTCGTGTGTGAAGCCAGGGGGCAAACCATGAACTGGGCACATATGCAGTCTCCGTGGCTGTTACTGATAAATTACTGACTGATGGAGATGTTTGTGTGTGAAGTCAGGGGGAAAACCATGAACTGGGCACATATGCAGTCTCCGTGGCTGTTACTGATAAATTACTGACTGATGGAGATGTTTGTGTGTGAAGTCAGGGGGAAAACCATGAACTGGGCACATATGCAGACTCCGTGGCTGTTACTGATAAATTACTGACTGATGGAGATGTTTGTGTGTGAAGTCAGGGGGAAAACCATGAACTGGGCACATATGCAGACTCCGTGGCTGTTACTGATAAATTACTGACTGATGGAGATGTTTGTGTGTGAAGTCAGGGGGAAAACCATGAACTGGGCACATATGCAGACTCCGTGGCTGTTACTGATAAATTACTGACTGATGGAGATGTTTGTGTGTGAAGTCAGGGGGAAAACCATGAACTGGGCACATATGCAGTCTCCGTGGCTGTTACTGATAAATTACTGACTGATGGAGATGTTTGTGTGTGAAGTCAGGGGGAAAACCAGGAACAGGGCACATATGCAGACTCCGTGGCTGTTACTGATAAATTACTGACTGATGGAGATGTTTGTGTGTGAAGTCAGGGGGAAAACCATGAACTGGGCACATATGCAGTCTCCGTGGCTGTTACTGATAAATTACTGACTGATGGAGATGTTTGTGTGTGAAGTCAGGGGGAAAACCATGAACTGGGCACATATGCAGTCTCCGTGGCTGTTACTGATAAATTACTGACTGATGGAGATGTTTGTGTGTGAAGTCAGGGGGAAAACCATGAACTGGGCACATATGCAGACTCCGTGGCTGTTACTGATAAATTACTGACTGATGGAGATGATTGTGTGTGAAGTCAGGGGGTAAACCAGGAACTGGGCACATATGCAGACTCCGTGGCGGTTACTGATAAATTACTGACTGATGGAGATGTTTCGTGTGTGAAGCCAGGGGGCAAACCATGAACTGGGCACATATGCAGTCTCCGTGGCTGTTACTGATAAATTACTGACTGATGGAGATGTTTGTGTGTGAAGTCAGGGGGAAAACCATGAACTGGGCACATATGCAGACTCCGTGGCTGTTACTGATAAATTACTGACTGATGGAGATGTTTGTGTGTGAAGTCAGGGGGAAAACCATGAACTGGGCACATATGCAGTCTCCGTGGCTGTTACTGATAAATTACTGACTGATGGAGATGTTTGTGTGTGAAGTCAGGGGGAAAACCATGAACTGGGCACATATGCAGTCTCCGTGGCTGTTACTGATAAATTACTGACTGATGGAGATGTTTGTGTGTGAAGTCAGGGGGAAAACCATGAACTGGGCACATATGCAGTCTCCGTGGCTGTTACTGATAAATTACTGACTGATGGAGATGTTTGTGTGTGAAGTCAGGGGGAAAACCATGAACTGGGCACATATGCAGACTCCGTGGCTGTTACTGATAAATTACTGACTGATGGAGATGTTTGTGTGTGAAGTCAGGGGGAAAACCATGAACTGGGCACATATGCAGTCTCCGTGGCTGTTACTGATAAATTACTGACTGATGGAGATGTTTGTGTGTGAAGTCAGGGGGAAAACCATGAACTGGGCACATATGCAGACTCCGTGGCTGTTACTGATAAATTACTGACTGATGGAGATGTTTGTGTGTGAAGTCAGGGGGAAAACCATGAACTGGGCACATATGCAGTCTCCGTGGCTGTTACTGATAAATTACTGACTGATGGAGATGTTTGTGTGTGAAGTCAGGGGGAAAACCATGAACTGGGCACATATGCAGTCTCCGTGGCTGTTACTGATAAATTACTGACTGATGGAGATGTTTGTGTGTGAAGTCAGGGGGAAAACCATGAACTGGGCACATATGCAGACTCCGTGGCTGTTACTGATAAATTACTGACTGATGGAGATGTTTGTGTGTGAAGTCAGGGGGAAAACCATGAACTGGGCACATATGCAGACTCCGTGGCTGTTACTGATAAATTCCCGATTGAAAAAAAATCCCTCCGGCAAGCTGCAGGAGGAGGTAAATTTCGGAGAAGGTTCTGGAGCGTCCGACTATTGAAAATTTGTATACAGAGCTGTACTTATGTGTACAATCTAGAAAAATAAAAAATGATGTCAAAACCGTTGTCCTGTAATGGAAAGTTTACTCTTTTTAAATCCTGTCATAAGAGTTTTAGAAAGCTATAAGTTTTATCGCTAAACTTTAAAGTTGACAATTGTAGAGTAAACAATTTTCTTTCAAAAAAAAAAAATTTGCGACGCTCAAAATGTTTACTGTTTCGGAGATATGATTTTTTTTCGCAAAAATTTTGGACATTTCAACCCCCTCCCCAATTTAGGAGTTGCAACAAAAAAGTTTTAATTTAAAGTTGTCCGTATTTTTACTCAGCATGATAAAAATGAAAAACGATTCAAAAACTTCCCATAGGAAAAAGTTATGGCCAAAAAAACTAATTTTAGAAAAACCGCCGATTTTTTTTTTTTATCGACCAATAGGTAGATTAAAAAGATAAAATAAAGGATATCTACCTAAAACCAAATAACATTTTGTTCGACCTGAGCATGACTTTAACCTCAGCAGCACTATGAAACAATTACTGGCTGATGAAGAAACTCAAGAAAACTTTCTCGACCGGAGGATCGAAACTAACACCACATGCTAGTTAGCTCGGCTCAAGCTGTAGGGTTTACAACCAGTTCGACAAAGCACAACATAATTTAATTAACGGGGCTCGTAATAGAACACCTACTCCCAGCATTAACTCAATCATACTGTTCATTGATCAATTAAGTGTTGCAGTTGATTGAGTTATATGTCAATACAGAATTGTGGAAATTGGGTCCATTTGCGTGCATTGGATGAATATAAGAGCTAATTTGCAACAATTTAGATTGTTTTGGGGAAATCGAACTTTTAAAGTGTTTGGATAATTTGCTACCTTTCCGCCATAAACTCCTGATTGTGAAAAATCTACGCTGTTTAGGATGTTAAACTGTTACATCTCTGATAGTTCACAAACAAATGAATCTTTCGCAATCAACAGTATAAACTTTTTACCCGTCTACCAAGTAAGGGTTATTAAATTGAGTGCCCTAAAGTTCATGTTTTGAAATTTTCTTGAAACTTCTAGTAGAGGAAACCTGTGCCGTGCTGGTCCTATTGAAATTTTGCTTATGAGAAAGCTTCTATAATAGCGCATTTTTTCTTCCTTGCCTATGTTGATGATTCCCTCGTAATTTCTAGCTGGATACAATGTCAAATTAACACTTCACAAGAATTTGTTTGCGATATCGCAACTAAAATAAAGTGTGCTTCCAAAAAAAAAACGGATTCTGAACAGATTTTGTTATTTTCCACTATCTCGTGTTTTTTTTTAACCCGACTACGACAATATTCCCGGTATTGTTTTGCTACCGACGGTACAGCGGCGTTCATTGGTTAGTTAGGTTAGGACTTTCTGAAGCGTTCATTACAAGGAATTGTCCGGTATAGTAATTACATTGTACTGCCAATTATTGGCGTTTACGCGCAGGTTGCGGTTTCCTTCACGTAACTATCTATAGACATGAGTAGAGCGTATCCGTCTTACTATATTGTCAACCACGGTAACTAATATAGATAGAGGGCCACGTGGCTAGATAATAACAGCCGCGCGGGTCGATCTTAAGCAAAATCAGTGCTTGATAAGGTCGGCAATTGGACCCTTCGTGTCTCGTAAAGCACCCGTTGATCCCAGCTGTCGTTTGCAGCTTTTTCACTGTTGTTACATGTAGACAGTGGTCTAAAAGTCTGACCACCAGTCTTACCGAGGGTTATCGAGTTATCCCAGTACAGGCTGGATTGTGGAGGTCAGATAGGCAGTCGCTCCGTGTAAAATATAGCTGTATCCGCGTAAAGACTGGTAACTGTTAGCTGTTCCCAAACATAGAATAATTTTTATCACGATAAAGTATTTCGGACGGGCCCCGTTTCTTTGTTGACGGACTTAGAGAGTTGCCACCAGTTTCAGTGCCAATTTAAGTTAACGTAGCGAAAAGCAGAGCAGAAGAAAAACAAAAGAGGTTGTTTACCTAAGGACCAGCTTATAACTTATGTGAAATTGCTAAGCAGAACGTCGTGAAAACGGTCAGACAAGTCTTTCAATAACCTAGGGTAAACTAAATTCCTGCCGGGGTTGCGGGCCTGTTTGAAAGAGATACCGCGGCCCCGGAACATAAAGGGCGAGGAAGGAAGATGGATGGGTTTTAGTCAGTAAGAGTCTGACACTCACTCCCGCTCCGCCCAGAGTGGGAGAAGTCATTTGATGATTTCCCATACTAAAAAAAAGGGTAAACTAAATTCAGAAATTTAGCAATTCTTACCGTTTCACCCAACCCACAAATCGAGCGTGAAGCCATATCTCATTGACTGTCTAATTTATTCACCACAGGAAAACATAGAAAAGCCAACTAGCTCAGTTAGAATAATGGAAACTGATTTTTAATAATAATTCTCGGCTTTACATAATGTACGACTACTGCTAACCGATACTGCATTTTTTTCCGAAAGGGTTTTCAATAAGGCTTCATTATAAAATTATTCCAATCCCTTTAAAACAACTTGTTTGAATGCATTCCACTACGCTATGATTTTACATTTCATCCGAGTCCCAAGATGAGTGAGTCTGCAAAAATGAAGGCTAAGGCTTCGCCTTCATTTTTGCAGACTCACTCATTTAATCCATTTGTCATGTAATAATAGTAAGTGCATGCAACAGTGAATCATGAAACAATCACCAGAGTATTGATGCGTTTCAACCAAATACATAACGCAAGAGCTGTAATCACCTACTAAATTGAACATCCGTTTGCAAAGACCAAACTGATTAAATAGGAAACAATGTCAATAGAACTACAACCGGTAATCGCGCTAAACATGCTAAACTTCACGGTATAACTCTAGAGAGTAAATGACACAGAACAAATAGCTGTGTCCACTATACAACAGTAGCTCGCGGTCCGCATATTACAGGGGCGGGTACAAGTGCACTAAACACTAACGGGCTGACGAGAGTTCTTAGACGCACATTGCGTGACGGTGCACAGAAATGTGTGATATAAGCCGTTACACGGTGTAACATAACTTTCCACAACACCACCGGTACTGGGCTAGTAATGTTAGATTCGCACAATGGATTCAGAATACAACACTAAATTATGATTCGCGATGTTTAGTTTTTAACCGATGAAAAAAAGGAGGTTTTCAATTCGACAAGGATGCAGGGTGGAGGCGATACCGATGCACAAAGGTTACCACGTACAAATAACATTATGTATGACAATATAATGTTTTTATGATACAGTTAGGTGAACCTCAAGTACATCGTCATCATCAACATCGCTAGTTATGTGTATGCCCCACGTTATAGATATAGAAGGAAAGCGTAAAGTTAGTTTTTTTTTTTGTATCCAATTGCTTAATGTAATTCTTCATATAACTTCTCGTACTTTATTTATACATGCATGGCCCTTGTACTATTCAGTGCATGCATCAGCACAATATTCTAGAGTTCGTTACATTGAGTCCAACCGTAGACTGTGAATTTGCGTAGTTACTTACACAAAAAATATTATAACTGACATAAACCCGCAAATTGCAAAAAAATAAGAAAAAAATAATTTCGCAGGCTACTCCATCGCTGCCCCTTACGGAAATGAGGTACCTAACTACCCCTAGTAGTGATTTCATTAGTTTTCTTGACGTCATTTACATTCCATGATTGGGTAAAAATACGTACGTACCGACTGTCGAGTTCTATGTATGAACCCAGAAAAAGTATCATTTCATTTTCCTGTTAGATTAAACTCACCACAGTTGCTACGAACATGAAATTAAATTGTTTAAATGAATGGTTTGTGTTTACTTGAATAAACATCATTTAATCCGACGGTTCAAAATTGTGATTATAGAAGCAGTTGGGTTCATAATTTGAGTTCAGTAACTAACACTAATTTCACTTCTCATGCTCTAAGGCTGAGGCTACACTAGGCAGCGATTTGCGATGCGACTGGAAGAGCGAAACGAGAAAAACTTTCTAAAAATGAAAAATGATTGCAACTTTATTCTACCAGCATTTCAAACGAAGTTTGAACCACCACAAATAGAGTTGCTAATTTAACGAGTCTAGTCGCCTTAACGTCTAAATTGAAAGCGCCCTAAAAGTACGCCAATATAGCCCTACGAAGCGAGACTAGAGTGACCCTTTTAGTCTCTAGGGCGTAAAATAAACTCCAAAGGGTAAAAACGGGACCCTATTTCTAAGACTACGCTGTCCTCTGTCTGTCTGTCTGAGGGGGAGGAGTCTATGTTCGTTTCTGTACAAAAAAAAGACATCAATGCCGATTCGCCGATTCCTGCTCTAAATAGGCCAGAAATACAGTCATAGGTGACTCTACTTTTGTTTTTGTAAAAAAAAAAGATTGAAGGTACTTATTTCTTTAAGAATTTAGCCTTGGGCTCATACGCTGAAATAAATAACACATTATAGGAATCATTACTTTTAATTTCTATGCAAAATGATCTACTATTATCCACGAGTTATTAGGAATCAATCACAATTACCGGTATGTTTACTTTGGCCAAAATCTTATATTATTATATGTGTATAAATGGTTAACTGACTGACTGACTGGGCACAGCCCAAACCATGGGTCTTAGAGACATGAAACTTGGGAGGGTGTGTTCTTTGTGAAGAGTTAGTATCCACTAAGAAAGGGTTATTTTTCCCTTGAATTTTGCAGTCTGGAGCACAACACTGTGTCATATTTATAGTATTTAATTATTTTCGATATTTGTGTATTTAACTCGTAGAAATCGTAAATTAGTATGGATTTTGATAAAAAGGCAGATTTTCACCCCACTATTGCCAGCTAAAACAAGTTACGGGAAACGGAAATATGTAGTTCCATTGAATATCACAATAACAAAACCTACAATGAAATTTCCAATAGACTCGGTTTTGAATAAAATTAAAGATCAGCGAATATACAATCCTTGTAGTTCCATTGAATATCACAATAAGAAAACCTACAATGAAATTTCCAATAAACTCGGTTTTGAATAAAATTAAACCTCAGCGAATATACGATCCTGTGCTATTTTGTATGTAACACATACGGAAGATGCAGGCACTCTAATAAGATTTGAGTAGGGTACGCTCAGGCATGACCATTGAGCAAATGCAATTAAACATAAAATTTTAAAAGATTTATATCGAAACTGTCAAATATTAAGGGTTTTAAAATACCCTTAATACCGCGTACTTCCCTTCATTGCGTTATTTTTTTGTACTGGACCATAAACTCTAGTTACGGAGATATTGGAGGCCACAAGTTTTTCAGAAACGTTTTTTTTTTTCAGTTTTTAATGCAACGCATTTTTTGCATTTTTAATTAAGTACCTCCATGACCCGTTAACTATTTAAAGCAATGTTTTGAGTGTGCTACATTGAGTTTTACATACCAAAAAAAGAAAAGTTTCCCAGCAATATTTTTGAGTAGGGTTACTTAGTTTGATGTACATAATGCTTGATTGACGACTTCGTGATGATGTGTAGATGTTAAGAGAGTGAAAGTTATGTTAAGTTTAAACGACTGCTCGTGCTTTCTTTATTTAAGGTTACATGTAGCACCGGGCTGCGGGACTGTACGAAAGAGATACCGCGTCCCCTGAACATAAAGGGCTACTGGCGAGGAAGGAACATGGATGGATTTTAGTAAGTAAAAGTCTGACTCTCCCTCCCGTTCCGCCCAGAGTAGGAGAAGTTATTTGATGATATCACATCCGAAAAAAAAATAGTTGCCTTATGTAGCAAGACGAGCTCTGCATCCCTAACCCCTGATATAAAACTGCAGCTGCATACATGTTGACTACCAATCAACACAATCGGTGCAGCGCAACAGGTCTAAAAACGTTTGAAAGAGAGAATTGTTAGCGCCCCTAGATACTTTAAAATGGAGAAATATATTTCTTGCTAACTGCACGAAAGTTAGCGATAAAATATATTTCTCCATCTCGTAAATTCATATTTTCTAGGATTTCATTTTACGGTGACATAAACATGAAATGTTCAGTGTCACGTATGTTCCATCCACATATTTTTATGAAATAAGCAAATATGTTATAAAAGATCAAAACATTTTTTTTTTGCTAAATATAATAATAATAATAAAATTTATTCAAAAATATAAGGTAAACGTTTACAGTTTTTCTTAAATCTATGTCAAGTTCACACTATGTTTTGAGCCTGAACTAGGTGATCCTGTGTTTCAGGCAATTTGAGGTAAAATTAATTGATTTAATAATCACATATGATAATAAGATTATCGGTACTAATATGAAAAGGTATATAAAATAATACTATCTTAACTTAGTTAACTAGTTTTAAAAAAATAACAATTCTATGAACAATGTTTACTTTAACACAAGTAATAAATTCTCTGTATCTTCATAGGACATAGTTTGAAGAGCTTCCTTAAGGATTTTCTTCAAACTATGTATAATGTTAACATGTTATCAAGAACTTTTTTAATAGTATACTTATTCTGTGATATTACAGAGAAATGCTATATTAAGGTATTCGTGCAATTTTGATACTAAAATTTCGTTTTCTGAACTGGAAATCCAGGTATTCCGTATTATTGCATAAAGTGATGAAATTGACAATTCAGTATATCTGATTCCTCGTACTAGCGGGTTATTGCGAACTTGGAGGCCGGTTTAAAACGTGATCTCTCTGGAATTGGAAGGCTTCGTGATGCGGTTGTTTACACCCTGTATGTACAAAAAATCACCTGTTCGGTACATTTATGTTCGCTCTGTACTGAAAAGCTGATTGTATTTTGTTTTTTCAGAATGTAAACAACCTCATCGCGAAACCGACAACCAGGCATTCTATACATCAAACTAAGTAAGTTTACGCAAATATTCTTGCTGGGAAACGACTTTATATTTTGAGGTAAGAATCATGTTTTGTGGTAGAACTTAATCTAAAGCACTTATAACACTGTGATGGATGGATTGAATCGTAGAGGTGTTAAGTAAAAATCTTACAACAAAAACCGATATTTAAAAAAAAAAACTTATCAAAATGCTGTAACTTTGACCCCCAATAACTCCTTAACCAGGTTCCCAGGTATGGTGTACAATAAAATAATGATCGCAATGACGGGGAGAAAAAATGCCTTTCGGCTTCGTTAAGAGGTGTTTTACACCCTTTATATTATGAGGGGCGGGTCTGTTGACGTGTGTCGGGCATGCCACTTTCGGGGTGAGTTCGTCAGACATATTACTTCTGGTTGTTCTCGTCTGGCTAACGGAGAGTTTTTGCACAAGCACAATCAAGTAGCCAGGATTATTCACCAGCAACTTGCCTTGAAATCCTGTGGAATCTGAGGTACCGTACTACAAGTATGTGCCCGACCCAGTACTCATTCCCATAATAATAATAGTACAGCTCATCAATCCCGAACAAGATAGTCTATCACGTCTACGGCTCTTCGTCATCAGCTCATGTTGCTAACATGTTATTAACGCACCGTTGACATGCAGTAAAGCATTCTGCTAACACAATATGCCATTTCGAACCCTGCTGGGAACGTACAACGTGGTTGGACGTAGTAGTTAATCATCGTACGGTCCTATTGATACGCTGCAGGCCTCAGCCCACAGTAGAAAATTGATTAGTGGGCGTCATCGGCGTGGGTAGGACGCAATATTGCCGTGGTACCTATTTACTTACAAACTTGTACCTGTAATGAAATGAGGTTCCTCGTCGAAGCTTTGAGTCGACATTCGACGTTCGACGTCGCTCTAGGTTTAATTTAGGAAGCTGATTTTAGAAATACTGAACATGACTTCGAGTGGAACAAAGTTTTTCCCGGTGGAAAAAGCAGTTAATGCCGAGACTGATATCAGTCGTAGCCGAAATATTCAATAAACATTAGCTATCCTAGATGACAAAGTTTTAGTATCTGTGAATAGCTATAAAGGGTGAAAAAGTCGAAAGGCACTTGCTCTTCCCGTCCTAGCGATATATTCTTTTCTAGCTACACCATACTTGGGAATCTTCTAGTTACGTAGAAAGATGATTGTAAAAAATGTTAACACTGTAAATTGCGAAAAGAAGATTTCAAAAGAGCCCAGGCCAACCACAATAACCTCATTATTTGGATAGAGCATCACATAATAAACAATTTTTATTATTAACTTAGTCCAGTATTACACCTAAGTCGTAAGTCAATTCACCGACAAGTTATTCAACCACAAAATATCTGAGATCACTCAGATTGGGGTAATTATTTTTGCCGGCCAACTAAAATAAACGCAATAATTAAATAGAGCAAATTTACATAAACTTTTTTTATAATTCCACCCAAGTTCTATGACCAAGTTTTTAATAAATAATAATGATTACGAGTACTATAATAAATGCTACTGGCTGATGAAGACTAATTAACGAAGATCTGCCGATCTCTTTAAAGCCTAAACTAATCGATGTATTTATCTTGCCCATCCTTACTTTTTAAACCGCCAGCACAAAATGGTGAATTACTTACATTTGTTATTCACAACTCCCTCAATATAGGTATCAAATGAAAGGGCTTGACTGGGTACGTATCATAATCTCGAATTTTAAAAGACCGAATTTTAAAATACCGATGGACGAAATCCCGAAAATTGAAACGCCGAATGGTTGTTTGGTCGAAAATTCAAAATCCCGAAAGTTCATTTGTCTGACAGTTTAAAATACCGAAGTTGAAAATCCCGAAGTTCAAAATCCCGTAGTTCAGAATCCCGAAATAGTCACCGTTTCCGAGAAAAACGATTTGCAAGCATGCAGCATACAGCAAGCATGCAGCAAGCATGCAGCAAGCATGCAGCAAGCATGCAGCAAGCCTGAAGCAAGCATGCAGCAAGCATGCAACCAGCAAGCATGCAGTATGCAAGCATGTAGCATGCAGCAGGCATGGTTTCTGTCACGGCTCCGACGCTGCGGGGCTCCGGCGGTCACACGCGAGCTTATCGTCGCAGAGGGTTTTAACACTCACCACCGCAGCTTCGGCTTGCTGGCCGGCTGGAGCCGGCCAGCCTCAGCCGCGGCGGCAAGTGTTAAAGCCACCTGCTCCACAGCTCGCGGCCCGCCTCGCCCCTCCGCGCCTACGCGGGCTTAAATTACGCTCTCGGGGTAGGGCAGAAAAGACTACGTGGAGTCGGTTCTGCAGCGATTCATTTCTGTCACAAAATTTGTGCTTTTAGGAAATCATAATTATTTCTTTATTTCTTTTTTTTTTTGGAATTCCACAATTAATATCTTGGTTTCAAACGTTGTTTTATGACATAAAACGATAAATAATTAATTGTTTGTCAAATAATACGTTACTAAATAAAAGTATTCGTCCATTCGGAATTTCGTCCATTCGGGATTTCATCCATCGGTATTTCAACCATCGGTATTTCGTTCATTCGGGATTTCGTCAATTCGGGATTTTATCCATCGGTATTACAACCATCGGTATTTCGTTCATTCGGGATTTCGTCAATTCGGTATTTCGTCCATTAGGGATTTCGTCCTTTCGGCCATTTGAACATCGGTATTTTGTGTTTCGATATAACGACTATCGGCATTTAAAACTTTCGGTATTTTGAATTTCGATGTTTTGGACGTCGGTATTTCAATCATAGGTATTATGAACTTTCGGGATTATGATACGTACCCGCTTGACTAGTAGAATAATGTACACTATATTGAAAGGGAATGTGGAATATTACATTATTAAATTACACAGACACAAACACCCACACACACAAACACACAGCATACGGCATTTCGTTACGTGAACATTTCTTTAATTCAAGTATCTCGATTCATATTTATAGATAAGGTCGTCGGAGACAGGATGTCAGGTTATGAATTTGTCTGGAATCGCAGAAAATAAGGCTCTAAGCATCATATACTTTAATAGAACAATAATGTTTGATTAAAGCATCAACATTCAATGGTTTGAATATTTTAAAGATTGTCTCCATGTAATATGGTCAATCTTCATAAAAATGGGAAATGATAATATTTGCAGATAATCGTAGGAAATGTCCTTGTGACCGTTAAGATAAATCACGATCGTGGTTTAATTGACGGATTCTAGGTTAGTTTAATAGAACTAAATAATAGATATGAACTTCAGTACGTTTTACATAAGTTTATTCGAAGTATTTCTAAAAGCAAATACTCAAAATCAGAACGTGGTCGTATGTTTTTTAAAGGTATCTGAACTAAAATGTTTTGTATATAAATATATGTATATAAAAACACTTTAAAGCGCAATTAATGTTATAATAATTTTAGGGTTTATCTTAACTTGCAAATAACTCGGCAGCAGATTCCATTCCTCGTTAGGATGAAGTCCTACCAAGCGATGCATAGTTGGAAACCTTGCCGCGCCACAACTCGACGTAACAAACAAATAAGCCAAAGGAGAAGGGTTAAAACTGATAAACCAAGTTCTACTGTTAAATTGGGTTAAGGTTTGATTATAAACTACCAATGAATAGGCATTAAGACAATAAAAAAACCCCCCGGCAAGCCGCACGAGGAGGTACATTTCGGAGAAGGTGCTGGAGCGTCCGACTATTGAAAATTTGTATAAAGAGTTGTACTTACGTGTACAATCTACAAAAAAAAATATGATTTCAAAATCGTGAGCCCGTAATGGAAAGTTTTTCAAAATCAAAATCAAAATCAAAATATTTTATTTCACATAGGCCTGGATGGGCACTTATAAAACGTCGAAAAAGGTGCACGGTTCGCGTTGGTCGATTCCATGGAGAAGAACCGGCAAGAAACTCCATGGTTACTCTTTTCAAATCATTTGGTATTACAATATTATTGTTTCATTACAGCATTAGTACTAAAGTATGGGGGGACAGCGTAGGCCCGACAATAGGTCGTTGCTTGCTATACAAAAAATGTAAAACAAAAGGAATAACAAAAGTTAAACAGCATCCGGGAATCTAAAAGGCCTTCAATGTTCACTCATTCACAAATAATAGGTAAAAAGCATCTATACAAAGGTAAGTAAATAAAAAAAATAAAAAGAATATTTAATTAAAGAACTAAATTAAACAAGTGACACAAATATTGTCATCAGTGCTGTAACTATTCTGAGCAAAATATGAGAAAAAATGATTTGAAAACTACTGTAATAATCTGAGTCAAAAGAAAAATAATAATGAGATTGAGAATAGTTAGAGACATCCACAAATCTGTGCCGTTTAAGAGCTACCAGGGAAGCCGCATGCGCAGAAGGAATCATAGCCAAACTTCTTTGTCATCAACGTAGTCCTTGATTTTGTAATATGCTTTTTTCATAAGGACACGTTTAATATAGTTCTTGAACTTTCCATCGGTCAGTTCTATAACTGACTTTGGCAACTTGTTATAAAAGCGTATACTGTTTATAATAAAAGACTTGCTAGTTTTTGTTAATCTGAATTTAGGTATCACAATTTCATGTTTACTGCGTGTATTTTTATTGTGGAAGTCGCTTCTAATTTTGAAAAGCCCTCGATTTTTGCGGACATATAAAATACATTCAAAGATATAAAGTGAAGGCAGAGTTAGTATATCGATCTCTTTGAATTTTTGTCTGAGTGACTCGCGAGGACCGATTTTATAAATCGCGCGGACTGCCCTTTTTTGTAGTATAAAAATGGAGTCAACGTCTGCTGCTGATCCCCACAGCAGGATGCCGTAAGACATAATACTGTGGAAATAAGCATAGTAAACTAACCTAGCTGTGGCTACATCCGTTAACTGCCTTATTTTCCTAACTGCATATGCAGCTGAGCTTAACCTGCCTGAAAGAGTTCTAATGTGCGCGCCCCACTGTAATTTTGAATCTATAGTAATCCCTAAGAACACAGTTTCCGCTATTACATCAAGTTTATTGCCGTCAAGATTTAAATTAAGATCACGTTGTGGTACATTTGGTAAGGAGAATCTTAAACACTTAGTTTTGCTTGCATTCAATAAAAGATTATTAGCAGCAAACCATTTCGAGAGAACGGTTAGACTTTCGTTAACATGTTGGGCAAGCGTATCCTTTCTATTTATTTTAAAAATTAGCGAGGTGTCATCAGCAAATAAAATTATATCTGATAATTTGGCCATCATATAAGGGAGATCATTAATGTACACAAGAAATAGGAAAGGACCGAGAATTGAACCTTGGGGCACGCCTATCTTGACTAGAGACCCGGAGGACGTCGCCCCATTTACATTTACTTTTTGCTGCCTGTTTGATAGATAAGAAAGAACCAGATCAGCAGCTTGACCACGAATTCCGTAGTGGTGTAATTTACACATCAGTGTGTTGTGGTCCACGCAGTCAAACGCTTTAGAGAGATCACAGAAAATGCCAATGGCATCTTGGGACTTCTCCCAGGATTCCAAAATGTGAGTGATAAGTTTAACTCCGGCGTCCGTTGTCGATCTGCCCTTCGTGAATCCAAACTGCTGACTGTGCAAAATCCCATTTGAGTTAAAGTGAGATAACATCTGGTCCAGCATGATTTTTTCATATATTTTACTCAACGCTGGAAGCACAGATATAGGTCTATAATTAGAGGGATCACTCTTACAACCAGATTTGAAAATTGGTACTACTTTACTAAGTTTCATTAGATCAGGAAATTTACCGCTATCCAAACATTGATTGAATATGCCTGTTAGGATAGGGGCGATTGATTCGATAATATCTCCAAGAACCTTGACGGATAAGCCCCATAAGTCTTCAGTATTCTTTATGTTGAGACTTTTGAACGCGTTTATAATAGTAGCAATACATATTGGTTTAAATTTAAAGTTTGGTATATCCGCAGTAAAATTTTCTTTAAGCAAATCTTCAGCTAATGTAGATGAAGAAGGGAGAGATTTTGTAACTTCTAGCGGAATATTAGTGAAGAAACTTTCTAGTGTCTCAGCCACTTCTAGCTTGTCAGAAATGGTCTGATTATCTATTTTCAAGGACAATTCGGTCTGATCACGTAGTTGTGACTTTCCAGTTTCTTTGTTAATAACCTGCCACACTGTTTTTATTTTATTATTAGAAATACCAATTTTGTTAATTATTATCTGTGATTTTGCTTGAGCGCAGACACTTTTGAATATTTTTGAATAATTTCTAACATAAGTATGAAAAACTTGATCTGAGGTTAGAGATTTTTCGTGATATAAATTGTATAAATTATCTCTGCTTTTTCTTATTCCCGCGGTAGCCCATTCACTAAATTTTGATTTAGAATTGACTTTAACTGTTTTCAAAGGACATGTTTTATTGAATTCTTGGCAAACTGTAGAAAATAATGTGCCATAGTTTAAATTGGGGTCTTTTGAATCAAAACTAGCGTTTGAAAGGTTACTTAGAACATTATTATTAAAAGATTTTAATTTATTTTTATTAAGAGGTCTTATTCGAATAGTTTTAGCTAAGTGCAACTTTTTGTCCAAATCAAAAGATACAAGTTGACCAGTATGGTCTGACCTAACGCCACTAATTAAGAACGAATTTTTAACGTTACAATTAGTAAATACATTATCTATGCAGGAAGCTGAAGTTGCCGTTATTCTAGTTGCTTCATTAAATAAATATTTTAAATTGAATGATTTAAACAATGAGATGAGCTTACATTTTTCGGGAGAATCGACTAGCAGATCAATATTTAAGTCACCACAAACAAAAACTAATTTATTATCCCTGAAAAGTTTACTTAATATTTCTTCCATTGTGATTAAAAACAATGACAAGTTAGATGCTGGTGGTCTATAGACACATAAGAAAGTATGGCCTTCAACCTCTGCACATGCTACCTCACATAAGCGATCAACAGAGTAAGCAGTGATATCCTTCCTTTCCTTATGTCTGAGAGAACTGTTACAAAGTATCAGGGTACCACCACCCACTGTGGATCTGTTGAACGCGCTGGCAACTGAAAAATTACTAACATTAAACAACATCCTATCTGGTTTTAACCAAGTTTCACTAAAACATAAAATATCCATGTGGTATTTATCTACTAACATTTCCACGTCTAAAATTTTGCCGGAGAAGCGATTTATGTTCTGGTGGTAAAGTAAAATATTACTATCCGTCTTCTCTTTTGTCGGCTCTAATAGTTTAAAGAATCTACAACAGTGTTATCAAATAATACTGATTCATCACTTAACCTAGTCTCAGTTAAATCATCATTAACTGCGTGTATATTAAAAGCTAACAATGTAGCTAGTAAATGTTTACTAATCTTGGGAAGAAACATATAATGATCCCGAATCAAAACAAAATCCCTAACAAAATTGTTAGTATCAAAAAACAATAAACGGTCACTATGACGACATGACAAAATATGCATCAGAGTATTTAGGCTAGAAATATAATCATTTTCTTGAGCAAGTAAATTGTCAGAATATGGAAACGCACACAATATTAATTTGCCTAGTCTTAACTTAAGTAGGGTGTCAATACCATTAACTATGTCCTTTTTTGATATACTAAGACTATTTCCAACTAGTAAAACTACAGTACAAATCCTCTTATACGAGTTTAGCATGAAAACGCCTTCAATTTTTTAGTTATAAATTTTTATTTCGAAAACTATTACTTTTGTAGAGTACACAGTTTGATTTTTTTTTTTATTGTGACGTTCGAAATTTTTACTGTTTCGGAGATTTTCGTAATAATTTTGGACATTTATTGTTGCATCAAAAAAGTTTTAATTTGAAATTGTCCGTATTCTTACTCAGACTGATAAAAATGAAAAACGGTTCAAACATTTTCCATATGAAAAAAGTTATGGTTCCCAGGTATGGTGTAGAACAAAAAAATGATCGCAATGATGGGGAGAAGAAGTGCCTTTCGGCTTCGTTAAGAGGTGTTTTACACCCTATACAGGGTTATTTGTAAAACACCAACAACCTCGCAGGAGTAGATTACTAACATCATAAACAACAACATTTGTTCTACGACTTTAAGGAAAGCAGGCAAAAACAAATCGACTTCTCCTGCAAAACTCCATCAGCTGTTCGGACATTATGTATGGAGAGTTGATTTTTTTTTGTCTGTTTTTCGGAAAAGTCGTAGAACAAATTTTGTTGTTTAAGATGTCAGTAATCTATTCCTGCGAGGTTGTTGGTGTTTTACAAATAACCCTGTATAATCCCTCAATTGTTAATATCAATTTCTAAGTGTTGTTACTATACGAGGTGGAAGTGACACCGAAGCGAAACGCTTTACATAGAAATGTTTTAAAATATTGTTTTTTTTTACTTGTCTGTTTCGAGAATGATTTGGCGAGAATTTTGTATTTTTAAACACAAAAAAGAATACTCACACAGGGTTCCAGGGAACTGCACTGGGCACCGAACATGAGTAATATACCGAATAAAGTTTTCACGAAAAAAATACCCTGGAAAACCTGAAAGGGACCTGAATATAATAGAATTCCGGATATTTCCCCGAACATGGGGCAAAAACCATAAAGAATACAAAGCTATTTGCGACGTAAACGTCAGTTTTAAAAAAGAGGTTCTGCAAAAGTACCGGCCTGTTTTTATTTAGCCACGAGTTTTAGAGAGATGAACAATACAAATTTGACTTTAACTACATAACCATTATCTCCATGAAAAATAAATAAAGTGAATGTTAGATGTTCTGTATTCAGTATATACCTGGGCCTCGATTCTGCTATTACAATAGTGTTAGAGTAGTCGATCATTGATTTCATAATGGTCAAGTTCTGTCAAATTTTGACAAGTTTGTTAATTCTACTATCATAATGGCACCATTATGACTTTTCAATGGCTAACCACTTTTTTTTTAGGATGCGAAATCATCAAATGACTTCTCTACTCTGGGTGGATCGGGAGGGAGTGTCAAACTTTTACTGACTAAAACGCATCCATGTTCCTTCCTCGCCCTTTATGTTCCGGGGCTGCGGTATCTCTTTCGAACAGGCCTGCAACCCCGGAATGGCTAACCACTGCCACTTCATTGAAAGAAATGTCATAGAATAATATCTTACATGAAATCTGGCATGAATAAATGTACTACTTGGGTTTTCTAATAATGACAATACAACAATGCCATTAAAACACAATTTTATTACGAGACCATTGACCGACCATTGTGAATTTAGCAGATTACAAACTTTAAGCAAAATGATAACGGGATGAGTATGGAATCATGTTGGAGTGACGAATTTATTAAAATAGCAGAATTAGGCCACATAAATGATTAGTTGATGCTGACGACAATTGATTGACAATTATTGAAATTGATTATATCCCCAATGAATATTGACATGCATGTACCTATTTCTTAATATTGATTTTACTACGAATGTGAAAGTTAACATAATTTCTCTTAAAAGTTGAACTGGTGTTGAGGTGAAGATAATGTTAATTAAAAATATATATTTGTACGCCTCTGGACAAAATATAGAGGATCTAATCTGTAACATCATTATTGTAATTTGACCTATGTTTACAAATAAAGCATTCTGATTCTGATGCTGCTGTAACGTGTTTAGTAATTCAAAGAAAAGTTACGTAAGTGCATTGGAGATATCAAGGAACTTTGTGTTAAAATGAAACATTTTATTAAAAAATTGCTTACAAAATAACCTCACAAAACCACAGAATTTATTGCGGTAACAAAAATTATCTTTAATAAAAACCATTATTTGCCCTCTAGGTTTACCTAGTAATTCTAGAATTTTTCCAGTGCAATAGCTGTGTCGCCCTCAGGCTAACAATCCAATTATCCGTACTTACAAACCCTGCAATTGACTAAGTAAATAGAAAAGCAATCTGGTGTAGGGGAAAATCTTTACACGTCGCATTCCACTTCACAACGTCACCAAGTTCTCTATTTTCAGTGCAACAATTTATAACTTGTATTAAAAAAGCGGCCAAGTACGAGTCAGACTCGCCCATGAAGGGTTCCGTAGCAGCAAGTAACATTTATTATTATGGTAAGTTGCGGTTTACGATTTATGACGTATTAAAAAAAAACTACTTCCTAGATCTCGTTCAAACCAAGATTCGGTAGAAGTTTACATGGTAATGTACATCATTTTTTTATAGTTGTATCATCCTCTTATTTTAGAAGTTACAGGCGCGGGAAACACTCATTTTACCACTTTGGAAGAGTCTCTGGCGCAAATAGTTCAGTTTTGAAAAAAATGACATTTTTGAAGACCTATCCATAGATACACACGTATGGGTTTGATTAAAAAAAATGAGTTTTAGTTCTAAATATGGGGAACCCCCAAAATTTATTGTTTTCATCTTATAGTTTCGGAACAAAGTGGTTGTGACATACGGACGGACAGACAGACAGACATGACGAATCCATAAGGGTTCCGGTTTTTGCCCTTTACATACGGAACCCTAAAAACATGATCTTTGGGTACTGCCGATAGAAGTGTAAACTCTAAGTAATCTATATCTGCTACGGGTTGTGCCCCGCGCACGCCTACGGTGGTGCTACGCCGTAGCGGACCGTTTGATCACCCAAAATGTACACAACGCAGCTAAAGAAGTTATGACTACAAAAACACTTCAGTAAAAGTTGGAACTTTGAACCTTAACTCCGTTACAAGAAGGTTCCCAGCTATCTGACCCTATGATAACGTCATGTGATCATTTTTTGTTCTAGACCCTATGGTCTAGATTAGAACAAAAATTATCACGACGGGGAGAGCTAGTGCTTTTCGGCTTCTCTAATGGTACTTTTACACGGACTATTTATTTAGAGTCCTACAAATACAAAAATCGGAAAACGAAAACATTATAAAAGAGACTGGCCATAAAGTCCCATGAATTCGCGTTTTCACCTATTTCGTAAAATTTCAAATGAAAAATTCTGTCGGGCTACCAAAGGTGGACGCACACTTTTCCGCGCCGAACGAATCGAAGTCAAAGAGGCCTCGCACACATATCCGCGCCGAACGCGCCGAAAGATTGGAATCACTATTTTTTTAAAACAATGAAGAAGTAGTACTCTAAGGGCGCTTTCAATTTAGACGTTTCGTGTCGCGACCCATTCCCATAGAAAGATGCAAGACGCATGTTAAGATGCATAGCATTTTCATACCTTGTTAAAGTAAAAGCTCCTTGGGAGGGGCAGGACGGGTGGTAAACTTACCTTACTTTACTGTATTGCTTCACACCAGCTGTACAGTAAAGTAAGGAAAGTTTGCCACCCCTGCTACCCCTCCCAAGGAGGTTTGTAGCATGCAGCCGATTAGCCAACAGAAAGGTCAATATGTCACTCTTGACTTGATAGACACCCTAAGTAGCCTACAAGGTTCAAGAAGCAAGTTCTAGACAAGACAGGTAATTTCAGCCTAAAAATATTCCAAGCTGCATTTCCAAAGACACATTTTTAGGAGTTTTAGGTATTTCCTTTACTACAAACCACATTGTTTTTAGAACTTATGACGTAGGTACTACAGTTAATTTAAACTCAAGAAAAACCTATTTGAAACTTTGTTTTTTTTTTTTAAATATCGTTAAGCTTTTCAGGATGCACAAATAAACTAGGCTAGAATGGAGGTAACTGCTGATATGAGATAAGGGCAGGACAATGATGCTCATTTCAGGATGGCAACTAGCCGGTCTAAAATGGCCGCTTTAGCAGAACATAATATGAATCACGTTAAAATTTAAAATTCTTCAAATGGACTTCATGATTATGAATAAAAAGTCCATTTTTAGAGCGGCCAATTTAGGCCTGCAGAGGCTGCAGACTACACTTGAGGTGAAAGCTTTTTTGCAATTTGCAGGCCAGTTTTAAATAGTAGATAATATCGGTAAAATATTGTTCGCGAATGTCAGACGTATGTAGTTACAGAATTGTGAGCATACATAGCGCTGATAGTACTGTCCTGTTAATTCCGTGACTTAAAACATAGCACTGGCCTGCAAATTGCAAAAAAACCGTAAGAAAATTTGAATTTCCCGGGCTACCCTAGAGTATCAATGTGCAGGGGTTAACAAAGAAATAAAATAAATGCACATGGTTTTACATGTCGATACAAATTTTCTTGACAAGCAACACCCTCACACTCCAAGTGGTCATGCTTACTATAATTCTTTTAGCGATAGTGATTACGAAAAAGTCATTAAACGAATCCGATCGACAAAAGCTACTGAGAAACTATGTCAATAAAGTTGAGAATCGTAACTCTGAAATGCTTAACGCTTTAAAAGCTACCACTAGCCTTATTCATCTTTTTTTACACACACGACTTATTAAGTACCCGAACCCCATTTCCGTCCAAGCCTTATATCGATTCCGTTAATTTTCTATACGTGCATGTACACCAATTTTATTATCGTATATCCGCTGAACACTTGACAATTGCCTGGACTTAATAATTTAAACGATAGCCTATAATCACTGTATCTGTATAGTCAATTGTTAATTGGATAGTCCAAACCCTTGCGCCGATGTCTGTCTAGCTAGCGCATTTGATTTCAACAGAAATTTGGTGTAACTACGAAATGCAACAGTGAATTCGGAATTGAAGAGTATGTAGAAATCTGTGGGCTTAACACAACCGGAGTTAAATTCGTGCAATTTCAAACTCTCTCTCAAAGTTTGAGTGTTCAAATTCCAGCAGTGCAATCTTGTTTTGCGTGTCCCTGGCATAATAATTTTTATATTCTGTTAGCCTAGAACTTCCCCACTTTCACCGTGTCGTCGTCGTCCTCGTAACAGTGTATGTAAGTAGTAAAAACGGACATTCGTTTTACAGACAATTCATGCCCATGGGTGAGCTCATTGTGCTTCTAAATATAACGCCCCGTCGTTTTTGCATCGGGGTTAAAAAAGCGAGACCATTCATTTTCGAAATAATAATTGTATTTTGAATGGTTAAAATATAATAGAATCCACGTAAAATAGTAATATTCAGCGCTAATAAAACTCTCTGCGGACTCAGAGAAAATCTAAAATCCACGCAAATGTAATACAAAACCTACCGTTTGCACGTGAAAATGGAATTTTATTTTATTGAAGTACAACTTACTCAGCATTGTACACGAGCACCTGCAGCGAGCTATCATGAACTGTCAAATGGAACGGACTTAATTAAATTGTCTGCGTTTGCTCGGCGCACAGTGGAATTCAAATCAATCTACATGTACTTGTACATCTTCACTTAGGATCAAACAAAGACGCTTCCAAAATACGCAATGGCTTTGAGTGCAGTTTTCAGCAATAGACAATGATTCAAGAAGAAGGTTTATAAATGTTTGTGCTACATTGCACCAATGCGAAGCCAGGGAACCATCCCTGGCTTCGCACGCTGGTACAGAATAATTTAGTGTTTTGGACGAATGACGACTTATTCCTCTAAAATCGACAACTGGCATTTAGTTACAATGGAACTGAACGCCTCCTTTGAAGGGGAACATACTAAGAGTGCACTGTATAAAACTATAGATAAATATCAGATGCACCCGTGGGTTGCATTCTCGTAAAGTAATATAATGCCGTAAGCGTAAGGTTTTGTGATTGACATACCAGAGTTGGTTTGTGGTGATGCCGTCGTAGTTTGAGTCATTGTGGTGAAAGAATTACTCAGGTAGACTATGCGTTACCGTTACAGAAGAAGAAGCGTAAGGTGTTTCAACCCCACACACAAATGCAATAATTACTACCTAAGTGGCCGTTGTAAAGAAATCTAGATATATCCTCATGATATGTTTATTCGTACATTTTTTTCAACCGAGTGCGATAAAATGAAAGACGTTTATTGAAAATCTGAAATATCATTAAATTGACCGAATACCCGATAACCCAAAAACATTTCTGGCATAAAACAAAATGATTGAATAATTTGATATCTGTCATTTCAGCCCACTGTGCGGCGGTGCAGTACACCTGACTGATATCCAATACTGATTACCGTATGACTGACATGGATGTGTCAGGCCTCATGGCTGTTTCCTGACACATCCACATTGCCTCCGAACAGCATGTTAGACAAAAACGTTTATTTTTTTAATTCAATTCTACGACTTGATTTCAAATAGACCAATGGGGACTATCGCGCATGAATTCGCCGCTAGGGGCGCTCGTGTAGAGTAAGGTCTTCCGAAATGTCAGATGTCATAGTGAGCGCGCGTTGCGTGTTTTTTTATCACGTATTTTTACTAATGTTCATGATTGTGGTCTAGATAGAGCCATTCCTGATAATAAATGACTTGGAGAATTTAAGTAACAAGTTAGGAGATAGAATAGAACAATTTTTATTTGTGTAAAATCTATTTTATAAGATCTTAAAAGTACCATACATTTAAGGTCTTATAAAATAGGGTTGTGAGCTCACATGTTTCACCATTTAGAGGCATACAAATGTGGAATGTGGTAGATTTTCTTTTATCCTATATTGTAGCTATATAATATGTTCTGCCTATTTATAAAGAAAAGCTTATGCACGAAAAAGACATAAGATGTCTTAGCGAGCGAAGTAAACTCGAATATTTTAGGATATGCTCGGACATCGAAATATTGTTTTTACTCATACAAACAGAAAGCAGAATAGAAAAATATTGATTTCTTTCTTGTTTGTTTTCTATGTACTTACTTTTTTTTCGGACAGGGGATACAAGTGCATGCACCTATAACATCCAGTTTGTAATATTATTTTATAAAATATTTATTTATAAAATATCGTTGTGTAGGATTTAGCCATATTTTTGTGGAGAAAAGAGATATTTTTTTTGGGTCCACCTGGTCGTTGCATTTATTATTCATAATAACACCAAAAAAAAGTAACCATTTTACTGTGGTATTAAACGAAATATTACGTAGAAATGAAAACGGAATCATAAAATCACATTAAATAAACTATGTTATGATATTTTTTTGCGAGTCAAATCATTCCTGTTGTGGTTAATGTCATTTGACAGCAAATACTTACGTGAATAGAGGCGTTTTTTTTTGTTTACTAAAAAAATTACGATACCTACCCGTTGGTAATCATATCTGCTATAATTATTACAGAATCAGAAAGAAAATAAAAATAAATATTATTCAACTGTGAGCAATTTTAATGCTATTTTTAAAGGTTTACACTAAAATCGCATAGATGGTTTAAACAATCAACGTGGCAAGGAACGAAACCCACTTTTTACAGACAACTTCATTATTTTGACATTTACTTTTTCTGTTTATTTTGGTTTTCGTAAGTGTTTTTGCAGATTTTTCACATTTATTCCGTTTAGATAATGCTTAGCTAATTTGACCACTGGAATCTGGAGGTCATAAGGAAGAAATCAATGTAAGTTTCATTATTAAATGCTACAATTAATGTTGGTGGCCTAAACCCCGAACAAAAAAAAAATTGTCTCGTGGGAGAAAGTCACGACAGATAACACATATTTTTTCCACAAACATTGCTTAATAACTTGGTACTTACCACGTGAGCCTAAACGGACGCCCCTAAATTAGTTTGCAGCTTAATTCGAAATAAGTCGACGATATAAAACCTTTTGATACTCCCGCAGTCCCGGCTCAAGCAATCAAGATTTCACGGGATGCCGTTCGCTCTCTACTTAAATTAAAATAAAATGATGCTTGATCGTGTTGCATTTTCTATTTACGTTAGAATTCACTCTGTATTTATTTTGATCGAAAACGTTTCAATTTATCTCCAATAAAGTGTTTTCTATCGCTTAATGAGTAACGTAAGAAAAACAAGGATTTTGATACAAAAAACCGTTCTTTACGATTAGTAGTAGATAAATGCAAAAAAAGGTTATAGATTATTTACGGTTATATTCTTCATAACGTAGTCACGACCACTAATAAATAAATAATAAATATCGCTGGACATTAACACACAGCGCCACCTAGTGCCACACTAATCAAAGCTTGTGTCGTGGACACTAGATAGTTGATATACTACATATATACATTTTTGTTTGTAAATACATAGGTACTTATTATACATATAAACATCCATGTCTAGGAAACAAATGTCCATGATGTAATATTAATTACCTTTAGTGACTTCAACAGAAAAAGTCTACTACTGTAGTATTTGTTATTTTATGTGCTTACATACACTAGTGTAGTACGGAAATCGATAACTCTATCGTGACTGCACACTATCACCACCAATAATGCTGTTTTAGAAATTAAAACTTCTTTAGGCGCGTTTAGCACTATTTGGGTGAACCAAAATCATGGAACTCGCGTCCCCGTTACCTAACGCTTTGTAGCACTCGTAGCCGATCCGCTACGGCGTAGCACCACTTAGGCGTGCACGGGGTACAATCCGTAGCAGATACAGATTACTTGGTTTTTACTTCTATCTGCGGACTGCGGTCTATCTACCGACGATGCCTACTAACTGGACATGTACCGCCATAGGATTAGGATTAGGAAAGCTGACCCTGAATAACGGGAAGTTGCGAGGTGGAATAAAGAAACTGTTGCTAGGGTGGAAGCGTCAGCGCCTTCAAAATTTCTTACGTTTTTTGCAATGTGCAAGTCAGTGTCACGTTGTATGTTGATTAAAATATGATTCGCGACAGTAAGACGTGTGAAGTTACACAAATTTAATCATCAATACAACCCTCCTATGAGTAACTCGATTGATTGACTATTCCATGAAAATTAGTGCGTGGAGTCCCTCCGCGCGGAAGAAGTGAAACTTCGTAATGAGGAAATGAAAATAGAAAGAGGTAGGGGGGGGGGGCTCCATGGTAGCGTTAAACTTTTAACGCAACCTTGTTGGAGGTCGCATTACAAGTTTCACTTCAAAAAGTCATTCAATCGAACTACATACGTCTTACGGCTGTGAATCATAATTTCAGCTACATACAACCTAGCACTGGCCTGCAAATAGCAACCTGATGGATGGATTTAATAGTGTGTGGGTCGTGAAGGTGATTAAAGTAAAATTCTTACATTAATAACCGACTCCAAAAAACACAAAAAAAATAAAAATAACTTTATCTTCAGAAGTCGGTGACCTTTGTTTGATTGATTTACTTAGTTTGTTGACACCGACTTCTGAAGCTAAGGTTATTTTTATTTCTTTTTGTGTTTTTTGGAGTCAGTTTTATTTTTTACTTTTTAGTGGTTCACTTGCCTACCCCTTCACAGCGTAGCGGCGTGATGTTATGTTATGAACAGGTGTAAACCATCTAGATAGACATGAGAAATCAGCAATCCCAGTCCATTTGCTATCATTTATTAAGGAGTTCCATTGCCTATCTCCAGAGTTCTTCAACAGATCTTCACCAAATTGAAATCAGACCACTTTAAGAAAGTACTGTTCCAAAAACTACGTGCTTATAAAATTTGAAAAGTTCTCTCAGTTTCTCCAGAATCCCATCATCAGGTCATGGGACCACCTGGGAAGTATACCCTTTCAAACAAAAAAAGAAAAATTCTAATCGCTCCAGCCATTTTCCAGTAATCGGGAAACATACATAAAAAAAGGTTCCTTCGAATTGAGAACCTCCTCCTTTTTGAAGTCGGTTAAAACAAGTATGAAAAAAAAAAACTTGTGAAAAAGTTGAAACTTTGACCCCCAATATCTCCGTAACTAGAAGGTCCCCAGGTATGCTCTATAACAAAAATAATATCACAACGATGAGGAACAAATGCCTTTTTAGTCTTTGTACAAGCTTTATAAGTTTTAAAACGCAGTACTTAACTCCTATTTACTCGTATGCTCGTAACTTTATTAATTTTATTCAACTGCGTGTGTTTTACCGCACAGTTTCAAACTGATACCGCTAACAGGTGTAAAGGGGCGCCGTATTGTTCACTAGCTGCCGACAGCGACAGGCGCCGCCGGCAACAACACCCGATTGAATGCGATTTAACGCTTCAATAAATTAATAGTATGATATTTTAATGGAGAGGATCAATTTAATTGCGTTAAATTTCTGTCCAATTCGAAATTGTACACGTAGTTAGATCATTGAGGGATGTAGCTTTATGTTACTTCTCATTTCCTATCTTCTCGAGAATACAAGCTTTCAACATCATAGAACAAAAAGTTGTCTAAAATGTCTTTACATACTAACACCGCCTAATACTAGTATAGTAGTGATAAAGATTTCCAACAAATATTTTAAAAGACTACGCAAATACGTTCTGCTGTGCCCAATAGGACCCACAATGACCATGTTATCCGACCACTTAAATTCACATGCAATAAATATATTGATAATTTTATTATTGAACATGTCACATAGATATCGCTCATGTGACACCGCTATCGCTGTGAAATGTTTATCGTTTGAAACTGTTTAATTATAGAAAAATAAAATTGAGAAAACTCAGGGTTCCTAGAAAGCTTCAATACAATATTAAAATAGGACAACATCCTGCCGGATATCCGACGCAAAGATAGACTCAATCGTTGGCAGTATACCTACACACGGCCTACGTTATCTCTTGCCAAAAATCGTACGATTCCATTCATTTAGAATGGAATCGTACGATTTTTCGTGTCTCCGTAAAACCGTACCAGTGAAACCTCAAACAACAATCGACTAACGAACGCAGGAATATTAACTGCGAATACGATCGAATTCAATTTCGACTTTTTGAAGCGTCCAGTTCGCTTTTACCCCATGTGGATACGTCATACGACTGTACTATTTCGGCGACAAAACCATTAACGCAACGTTCGTAACTTCGTATACTGAACAAATATTTTGTTTTTCATTGTTTTCACCTTACTTAGGTTTCGTTATGGTGCAAAGCTAACCTGCTGGATTTAGTATGCCTTTAAAAACATCAAGTCCACAAGCACAAGGAATTTTATTGTATTCCAAGTATCACAAAATTGGTAGTGGCGTACTTTCATACAAGCCTAGTCTTGATGATGTTCGGGTGTCTGAACAGTCTGCTTGCCTAATGGGCTTGCCGTATTGTTGGCCTTTAGGAACGCCACTATCCATTGGTTCTCTTCCAAACATTATCAAAATATACTATTGCCTAAAAGTTTTATGCTACCTATACCAAAATATATTATATTTCTTTTAAACACTCAGTTATGTCTATTGACTATTTGTAAAAGAGGCATTGCAGTTTAGACTATTCGGTGAAAAAAAACTAAATAAAACTCTTGCAAGTACACTTATAAACTTCTTTTTGATGTTGTTAAGTGTAGGACCAAATATTGTTAAAGTACTGTGGTGAATAAGAAGAAACCAACTCGTATATAAGCGAGCGCTGCCTTCAGCGCCCCCTTTCTGTTCGAGAGCTGTCAGACCGTCAACACGTCATCGTAGCGTCCGACATTTATTTTTCCTAATTTTATTTCTGTTTAGCTAATTGCTTAATTTATTTAATTAATAACTGTAGCTGTAAGTGTTTTCTTTTTAAAAAGTAACTTGCCATCTAATTTACAACAGTACTCATTTTAACAACAAGACAAGAAAACAAGTACTTTTTTACATCAGCAGCATCATCCATTGCACTAAGTGAACTCAGTCCCACAATACGTATAACTTTCTAAAAATTAAAGAGTTAAGTTCAACTATGACGTACTCTTAACGCTGAAGAGTTAAATTAGAACTTAGTTAGTTCACCATCCTTCATAGAGGAGACAGGTGCATTAGGAAAGCCAGTTCGAACCATATAAGTCCATTCGTATCAGTAATTTATCATTTAGTTCGCATCGCCAAAACTTTATTTTTCAAAAACTATACTCGTAACTGGGCTAATAGTGCACATCTGACATCCGTCTTATCAACTTTTAATAAAGTTAGTAGAATTCTATGACCTTGTATGAAAGTTGTCAAATATAAGGTTACTAGTTGGGAAGCCAAACTATAAGTATGGCATGGCATGTATGGTATGGTGATGGTAAGTGTCAGACCCTTAATGCTTCAGAGGTTAATACTAAAGTAAGCGTTCTTTGACATTATGTAAATCAAATCAGAGCGAGCTAGCATTTCTAGTCCGAGCATTGTTTTTTAGTTACACTGTGATCGTAACTGAACGTTGATCATATTAGCCTTGCTGCGAAAAAATGAAGAACTAGCAGCATACGATCTAGCGTGACTTGAAATAGGGCCATTCTTGTGTACACACATTAGTTCAACCATTGACGTCGTTTGAAAAACAAACAACTAGCCCGCGTTGCATAGTGCATGAAGCTGCTTGCCCTAATTCGATTACAAATCGATCACTAAATTATTCAACCCTTTTTTTTTTTTTTTTTTTTTTTAAGGATGGGAAATCATCAAATGACCCCCCCCACTCTGGGCGGAGCGGGAGGGAGTGTCAGACTCTTACTGACTAAAAACCATCCATGTTCCTTCCTCGCCTTTTACGTTCCGGGGCCGCGGTATCTCTTTCGAACAGGCCCGCAACCCCGGCAGGCTTCGGCCCTTGCGGGCCCCTCTGTTTTTGCTGACACTCTTTGAGGCGCGCGTGGAACACGAACGCGCCGTCGACACGGCCTGTCGTCGTCGTTAGACGGCCGGACGGCTAGCTAGCCCATAGCCAGCCGTCCACAGGCCCGCATCTACGGTGGCCGGTAGCCACCACGTGGCCCCCGACGCCCGTTGCGTCTCCCGCGGCGGCCGGGAAGAGAGGATCTCTCCCTCTCTCGTTCCGCCACCTCCTTCGCTAGCATCACTGCTTCGCAGAAGGAGGCGACGGCTTCCCATTCCGTCTCGCTCCGGACCATGGATTGAACCAGGGCCGGACGCGAGAGGTCGCCGCCGCCGATCGCCGCCACGAGGACACGGCGGAGCTCCGCCCACGCAGGGCAGACTTCCACCGTGTGCTCCACCGTGTCCTCCGGTCGATCCTCGCAGTGGAGACACCCGGGCGATTCCTCCCGCCCGATTCGGTGCAGGTACCTCCCGAAACATCCGTGTCCGGTGAGGACCTGCGTCAGGCGGAAGGTGAGGACGCCGTGGCGCCTCTCCAGCCACTCCTCAAAGAGGGGACTTACCGCCACTATCGTGGCGTGCCCTGCACGGGGTTGCGAAAGTCGCTCTCTCCATGTCGCCATGAGATCGCGCCGGAGGTCTGTCCGCTGAGCAGCAATTTGCCGCGGCAGCGGAGTTTCCCCCCGGCGTAGTACCTCCGCGCGCCACTCATGCAGGCGCGCGAGGACTATCGCCTCCAGATCCCACGGCGGCAATCCGGCAAGCAGGCCCGCCGCCTCGCGAGAGATCGTGCGGTACCCACGGACCATCTTCACGGCCACCACTTTTTGGGGCGCGTTCAAATGGTGAGCGGCTCGCCGCTTCAACGAACGCGCCCACACTGGGGCCCCGTAGAGGGCCATGGACCGCACGACTCCCGCGTAGAGCCTGCGGCAGGAGGCGTTCGGCCCCCCAAGGTTGGGCAGGAGCCGCCTGAAGGCAGCCCCTGTCCGTTCCAGCCTGGGGGCCAAACGTCGGAAATGCTCCACGAAGTTCCACCGGCTGTCGAGGACGAGTCCTAGGTACTTCAACGTCGACTCGACGCCGATGGATACCCCTCCTACCGTCAGTGTGGATCCCGACGGTGGCGCATTCCGAGGCCCATGAAAGCACATGGCCTCGGACTTGTGCAATGCCACCTCGAGACCCAGTTGCCGGATCCTCTCAAAAATTATTCAACCCTTCGTGTTCAGTAGGGTGGTCTGTTTGTACTGCGCTATCGACGCAAACAGAAAATGACCGTGACCTTGTTTTCAAAGTATTATTGTCCATGTACAACGTAGAAGAAATAGTAATGTAAAATAAAATGACAAGTAAATAATGAGTAGCGAGTAAGACCGAGCGTACTCTTTCCATATTTGCATTCTAAACCCCAAGAGGATAAGACCCTTCGACTAATAACAACAAACTTGTCTTCTCGCTAATATTGCAATTTTCCTTTGAAGCGCCTCATGCTAGCTGTCTTTTGAGGAGAATATTATAAATGAAATGAGCTTCGAAGGGTTTCACGAAGAGGCAGCGGCATTTTTAAATTCACATTTATGACTTGAAATCCTGAGTCCACACCGTGACACATAAGTAGATTGCTTGACAAGGCACGAGTTTCAGCTTTCGAAACTTTCTAATCTGTAATGCATTTTCCGGGTCTTAAACTTTGTTGTTTCGAATCCCTAAGTTGAGAAATATGGCAAAATCCATTACTCAACTACAATTTGGTTGTGAATTAACTATTACTATTGTATAAGTTACGACATACCGTTGAGGACACCAACATCAAGTGACATTGGTTCATGGCGTAGTTCAGAATAATATAAAACTTCAAACAAAATAAAATGAAAAAGCATTTTCCGAAAAGGATTTCACAGATTTTATTTGGCAAGCTTTGACAGGAAAATAAACAATGCATTTCACGTTTGCCTTTTGTCCTAGGTACAATGATTTTAAACAACAGAAACTAATATATAAAGTTCATCAATCAGAATTATGTACCGAAAAGGATTTGACAGATTAAAATAAAAGCTTTGGCAGGAAGGTATTGTACCTGCAGTACAATCAAATCTGGCACTGGCAGACTATAAGCTGTTATTCCGGTAGTCAGTTTGCATTCTATCTGTCGAATCGTGTCGGAATATCGGATGTTACATAGGGATTTAAAAAAAAATCTTTTCACAACTAAAAACCATACTAAAATCATTCTGATTTATTGGCAAATAATTCTACAAGCAACATATTTGCATCACAGTGTTTTTTTTTTAGTCTAATCCACAGATTTTTTGTAAATAGATCGAAACCACTAATTTCGCACTATTTGGCAGTGACTGACGTTACAACCACTTTGTAGTGCAAGCTGATTAGAACTTTATTCTAACAGTATTTCACACGAAGTTTGAACCACCACAAATAGAGTTGTTAATTTGGCTCCTGTAGTCGCCTCCATTTAACCCATTGCATGACTATTCCAGGGAAAAGTTATTCAGTGCGATTCAATGAACAAAGAGGATTGTATTGATGATTATTATATTCCTGTAATTATATGGCAAAAGGCTAGGCAGGTGATGATGCAGTCGCAAATCACTTTGCTGTCGATATGAATCCTTACATTGACCCGCAAATTGCAAAAAACGTGTCAAAAATTTGAATATCGCCGGCTGCCCTAGCGTTTTCATCGTAGGGACTAGCTGGCCTGTCGCGTATAACTTTACGCGAACGTACACATGTGGCAACTATAGATTGTGCATTTGAACTCACAATGCAATCGAACGTGTCGCGCTGCGCTGTCGAGGGGGTGCAGGTTTTAGCGAATTAAGTTTATAGCGATTTACCAAGCCGCCTGAAAAATACAGTGTGCAAAACATCGACGTGGTTTTAGTATGGATCCAGTATGTGGTATTAGACGAGACCTATAAATAAGCATTGAAATGATTCGACAGTTATCAAAAAATTTGATTGTACTTATTTTTACGACGTTTCGACCAAAATTACTACTTGACGCTAGAAGATGTACCTAAACTTTACTCAACATTCGAGTAAAAGACAAGTCATATCAGTCAACATCAAACTCGCAGAAACGATTTCTGGGGAAACGGTTTTTTTTTACAAAAACAGTCGTTTCCCAGCAATGGGTGAAAAATAACATTTTACTGTAGGACTCAATGTAACGTTCGCAAAACTTTGTGTTCATGGATGTATTGAATAGTACAAAGGTTAAGGAGAGACTTAAGGTGAAGTTATAAAAATATTTTTGATTAAAAAACACAAATTTTTGAAAATGTTGGAACTTTGACCGCCAATTTCTCTGTAACTAGAAAAGTCCAGGTATGGTCGAGGAGAACAAGTGTATTTCAGCGTCGTTAAGAATACTTTTACATCCATCATATAAAAACCGTGTGCTGAATTCTGCCTTTAAACCTAGCACGTAGATAACATGCTGTTGAGATTTCTCATTTTAATTTATTACTTACTTAGTGCTGAGACACGACGCTCTATTTTACAGGTATAAACCAATTCAGATTTAAACCAGAAGTAGGCCATGTCACGACCCAGACTGTTTTAAAAATAAGCCCTGCATCTCTCGGCAGCAAACATGTCCACCGGTTTAGTGGTGGCAGTTCAGTTGAGGCTTTTAACATATGGAATTAAAAGCTTTGCAAACTATCATTTTATTTCGTTTTGAGGCACGAAAATTGTATGGTGTATTTTCATTGTTGACTATTTTTGGTTAGTTATTTGCAGTAAAAACAAAAAAAAAACGGGCGTCAAAATGTTGTAAACAGACTTTTCACGAAGCATTATCTTGTCCTTCTCTCAATTCATTTGGCAGTATCTATGTATTCTTATTTTATTCTTAACACAGTCTGTCCATCGTTTCTTTGGTTTTCCTCTACTCAATTACCCATCCACATTCATACTCAAAACTTTTCGCTCATTTCCCTCATTCGTCCGCATCATAATCCATACTACGACAACCGATTACCACACAACCTTCCAGTCACATTTGACAACTATTTTGATCAATTATTATGACTACTGTTTTTGCTACGGAACCCTCTCAGTTGGACGTCGCGTCGATGGAATTTTCGCATGACTGTACGGTCGAACAAGCTAACTGGTTTACAGTTTAACCTACAAATTACATTGTAAAGTGTAAACTAAGTAGCTAGTTCGACCGTACATTGGCAGTTTTATGAATGTATCTCTATCTTGAACCATCTTCCTCCATAAGCAATTCTATCATTAGGTACTATTACTTGCTTGGTAACTAAAATTCCCTTTCAATACTTCGCTTATTGTTCACATATGTATTCAATCGCCTCTGACAATATCTGATGAGTTGAATTACTCGTGTTTAAATAAATAAATAATAAATAAATATCGCTGGACATTAACACACAGCGCCACCTAGTGCCACACTAAGCAAAGCTTGTGTCGTGGACACTAGATAGTTGATATACTACATATTATATACTTTTTTGTTTGTAAATACATACTTGTACTTGTTGTTTGTTGCCATTTGCTTTCATCCTTGCTCTGTAATAAGAATTTGGATTTGTCTCGTCGTAAATTACCAATTTCGTTTGAAAAGTATCTTACATTGCCAAGGATTATGAAAAGCTACCTACTGGGACTTTTTATTTCGTTTATAGTTTACGCAGTCGAACGTATTGAGTAAGCGACAACCACTCTCGTATGCAATTAAACTTTGAAAAACCAATTTATCCTTGCCGGCTGCAGCCATTTTAATTTTTCAGTCGTTCGAAAAATGTTTCATTTTACTAAAAGAATACTTTGAAGGCACTGTGAAATTTCTGTTTGTGCAGTCCTCTATGGCAATGTTTTACAACCTGTGGGTCGCGACCCCCTACAGGGTCGTGAAGCCTCTATAGGAGGGCAAGTCGCGAATACTACTTCAGTAAAAAAAAAACAATAAAATACTGGTATGTTCATACAAATGAACACTATAGAAACCTATGGATACACGTCCATCCTATTGCGAAGGTTGCGCTTATTTTTGATAAATAATTTCTCCCATGGTGGATTCATTTTTGCTATATTGAAAATTCAATTGTTTTCTTTTAATAAAATGTGTTAATTATGTATTTATCCAAATCCAATTATTTAAAAAAATGTTGTATGGATTGAATATTTGCAACATAATAAAATACACGTAAAAAGCGAACGGTCCAGGGGTCCCGAAATATTTTTTATGCTATGGGGTTGTGACATGAAAAAGGTTGGAAAACAACACTGCTCGATGAAATTGCGTCAAAAGTCAAAGGTCCGTAAAAGGCTTTCGTTTTTAATTGCAACAGGCTGGCTAGCCGACCATACCCCAGCCAGAGGGCTACTGCTATCTACCCTATGTTTATTATTCCGCCCGCCCATTGCGTGTACAGTCCGGCTAGACTAAAATTCGATGAAATCGAGTTCGACAGACGAATTTTTCATCGGTAGCTTTTAAAAAATCTGTTGTACCCAACATTTTAACTAGGTGCACTTTTGTAGTAAACAGCAGATTGTTTAAAAGCTACCGATGACTTTTTGATGTGAAAACTTTTTTAGGCGCGTTGAGCACTTTTTGGGTGAACAAAAATCATGGCGCTGGCGTGACCGTCACCTAACACTTCGTAGCATTCGTAGCTGATCCGCTACGGCGTAGCACCACTAGGTGTGCGCGGGCACAACCCGTAGCAGATATAGATTTCTTACTTTTCAATTCTATCGGCAGTGACTGCCTCGTGTATTTTTTGTATAGGTTCTGAATCATGTTCACAATACGTGGTATGGTAACCCTCTTTGCCTTTTAAAATATGCGATATAGATATCCCAGTCATCTCCTTCATGAAGCCTTTTCTAATATGTAGTGGATAATAACGTTGAGAAAGTTTCATCATATTATGAGTGAGGTAGCCTGGCTTAGCTTGATAATATTTTAATCAAATCTACTTTCCCGGAACTTATGCTATTCTTTAGTGGACTTACTTGGGAGAAAGGGATTTTAAAAGCAATCGCAAGATAGATACTTTAGTGAACTTTTGATACGGGTCGTTGAAAGGTTTTAGACGATCGACACCCGTATTGTTATAAAAGAGATCACACGAGAATCGAGATCTAATAAGTACAATTTTCATGGGTGACCACTGAAAACCAGCGCTGTGCAGCGCTGTGCTGGGCCCCATAGCACAGCATCATGGTGAGTGGTAACCTGCTTGTCGCAGTCATGACGAATCAACTTTTTGTTTTTTTTTTGCCATTCTGTCATGTCCCTGCGACAAATAAATATTTTTTCTTTCTAATAGATCGACAAAACGACAGTCAAAAAGAGAGTTTTAACAAAAAAAAACACGCGGGGCGGTCTTGAGTGACTGGCGATAGAAGTGCCTAGCGCACGCCTAGTGGTGCTACGCCGTAGCGGATCAGCTACGAGTGCAACGAAGCGTTAGGTGACGGTCACGCGAGTTCCATGATTTTTGTTCACCCAAAAAGTATACTCTGTTCCGTTTACTTACTCATGTGGTAGAGTTTGAGACCACTCAAACAACTAGGTCGAAAAAAATAACGTTTCTTACTCATGTGGCTCTACCGCTGAACAAGAGGTCCTGGGTTCGTCTTCCGGGTCGGGCAAAGTGTTGTTGGGTTTTGCCATCAGATTTTTTCTCAGTAGCACCCACGGGTTCTGGATGTGTGCTCGGTATCGCTCGGTTCCATGAAATAGGGTCGCCCCTATTACATGGAACTTAAACATAACTGGGGGAATGTGGGGTGTACTAAAACGGGCTACACCTCCATATTTTTATATATTATTGTACCGAAGTTAGATAATCAAGTATTGAATCGATGTTTCTTGTTGTAAATGCTTGGTCCAAATTGATAACAGTTCTCGGCAAGAATTGCGAATAAAGAATTTTGTTGGTTCTCGATATTTTTTTTTTTTTGAGCTACTTGTAAATACTCAATTGGGCTCACTTGGGAGAAATTTGTATTGAGAATCGATGGAGTGTGGACATGGACGTGGGCGTGGGTGGAACCTTGCCGATATTTGTTGCTAGTCTAGCCCGCTGCGATTGTTCGTGTTTGCCGGTGTGCAGTCGATGGAGAAGGCTTCCAATTCTATACTGGTGAACAATAAAAGTCCGCAACGATCAATTTTATAAAATATTCGAGAAGTAACCATTCACATTTTTGTTAAGAAATCACCTCAAATAATATAAGTGGTATGCGCAGTCATTTATAAAAACATTTATTTATGTTTTACTTTATATCAACTTAAAGAATGGGCATAGTGCAATACATTGTCAATTCAAAAACACAGAATTCAAATGACTTTTTAAAACTTGTTTGTATTAGTGTGATCTTAATAGATCAGATACTACCAAGGAGTACATTCAAAAGATTTAAGTAGTATTCAAAATACAATGAATCAATCAGTATAAATGAACATTAATATCCCAAACTGATCAGATCAGCGGCCACCACACGGAAGAACAACACGCGCGGATTCGCGGCGGGAGCGTCATCACTAATAGACGGATACAAGGTGCCCCTAGTAATTGACGCCCGCTACTGCACAACGAACACGCTCAACGTACATGGTCGCATGCATTTTTCTATTAAAAAATATAATATATTGTTAGGCAATTGATGCGAAGTGGTCAACTACGTCGTTACGTGAGTACATTGGTATCCCGTGCTGATTTAAGTGGTCCCGTCCCGATGCAATTCTGAGCTCTGATCTACATTGTCAATGTTGGTAAAGGTCACAGCGCAATGGCGTAGGTAGTAGGTACCCGCTGAGGTGCATATACGAGTATAAAGTCCCTTTTATGTAAGTTGTTAGTGTGGGTGGGGGCCGTGTCTATATAGGCACGGTCTAACAAGACATTCATCTAAGATAGCGCAAAACAACTGACGGTACATAGTCACCCCCTCCTCTAAGTATTTTTAGATATTTGCTTTATGAGGAATAGTATTTTCTGCTATAAAAATAACGCCCGTCCGATACAAAGCCGATTGCGATAACAAGCGTGTCCTTGCAAAAGATGCTCATCATCTAGGGCCCTGTCCCAACTATGTTTGGGTCGGCTTCCAGTCTAACCGGATTAATTCAGCTGCATCCCGGAATTTTACATTTTACCTGACCTGACGGCAAGCGACAACCCAATAAGTACTGAAAAAAGATACAATTTTTTTTCAAAAAACCTTAATAACAACAAAGCTTCCTTTTCAGATCAAAATATCTGCAGTAGCAAGAGATTGAACGATAATTCGAACCGAAAATAGGGGTAGTAAGTTACCTACCGGGATGTCGATATAATAGTTTGGTAAAAATACCAAAAGATCGATGTTTGATTCATTCGCTTTTCCGTTGACGCTAAAATTGCTGCTAAGTAACGGGTTTCCAAATGACGTGGACGTGGAAAGAATTGACGGACAGCGTTCGGTGGGGTTAATTATCGGCGTAATCTAGGCTGGACTATTCGTGGCCCACACAAAAATGCAATTTTGTTTGAATTCGTCTATCACGGTAGAATTTTATACGAACATGTTCAAAAAAGTATTGTAGAATACGCATGACGACAGTTTCAAAAATTTGCCCATTGGCCTGTCAGTTAGAGTATTGTAAAATAATGGACACGTATTTTTTGTTATTAACTCGGGAGTGAGGGCTCGTGACGTCAAAACTCGCAAAAAAATATACCAAGGCGTGACGTATTGAGAATTTTAAAAGCGTCGTATCTTCGTCAATTTTGTTTAAAAAATCACGCATCAAATATTAGCTGATAATGTAACTGACGGACCAATTATTATTTCTTTGTCGTCAACCATATTGCTTGCTTCGTTGGGAAACTGAGAGTAAAACTACCGCTCTGAATATCTCAAGTATGGGCGGGAGATTATGAATGTACAAGTACATTTTCGACTGTACTTTTATACAGTACTGAATTAACATCAAAATAATGATACATCAAGGGAAAAGGTAAAAAATGTTGTAATACTGAAGCACACTGAATATTGAAGCTGAATGTCATCTTTGTCTCGAAATGAATTTCTACGATTCTTCCAAAAGTAGACCTCAAAATTCAGGTTCGATTTTGGAGGCCGGGGCTGAATCGACTACAGTTCAATACACATCAAGAGTACAGATTATACAAAATCAATTTCAGATTTCACAAACAGGTAATTGTTGCCAAAGCCTAGCACGTTCTGAAGCGTTGCGTTCGAAACCGCTAGCGGCTAATTCCAAAATAGAGATCGAGAAATTTGCACGGAGTTGTCCATGTCAATATTCAGTTACAAAATGATGACTCTTGACAGCTTTCGAACGTAGTTCAAATGCGCTGATAGCTTCCAGTTTGATGAAATACGCTTTCAGACTAATTAGAGCCTTAAATTGCTTTCATTTTTCCAGGAAAATATAGCTTTTGTTTCTAGCTCACGTTTTCCGACCGTAAGGATTTATAAATAAAATACTACCTCAACGCCATTGTTATAAGTTTCATAGCGTTTGATAGGCTTCTCATTCATTACGCAAGTGAGTAAAAACTTTGACTTGGGCGAACTTTGGAGTCCGACATTTTTAAGAAAACACGTGTCGACATCTTACATTTTAATGGCTTCAGTTTTTAAAGAGCGTGTTGCGGAATGGCGCAATTTTATGGTGACGGTGACGTCACCGCAAAATTGTAAAACCCGTTATATTGTAATCTATCATCTAGCGAGATTGTAAACTCTCGAAAGATTGTCAAACGGATATACTGCTTACAATATAACTCATTATACTCAGTAGATTATTCTATTGAAATGAAAAATTAAAACCCCCTACCTAATGACTCAATTTTCTGTAAACAGTTAAAATCTTGTTAGTGCCCTTACAGGGTGGATGTCATTATACTGTGTCATGAAATTATTCATGCCCAATAACCAGTGTTTTTCAATGTAAGCATATAAATAAATAAAATAAAATATACGACTTATCAACGAAAATGAGCGCGTAAAACATAAATTGACGTTTGGGCGTATAGATATTATGGAAAACTATTGTACTTATGTACTCAAAATAAATTATTTGAACTTTTGAATAAATTATATACTTATCCCTGCTCCGTTTCACTTCTTCCATGATCATATACTACATCAGTTACTTATTTACGCCGATGAGTTAAAATTAGTGTTAAAATATTTATGTAAGTTTCGACGCTCATAACTTCCAAACCTATATATTTGTCCAATTCTGCTTCCATACAAGGATAGACAATGACAAGAAATTTATAGTTTTGAACTTCACTGAACATCTATCGGTATCGGCGATACTTTTTCATAAATATCTGTATCGGTATCGTTTCGGCTGAAGTGCACTGAGAAAAATTGATTTCTGGCTTAAAGTGTATTCCGCCTTCGACGGCTAAATTGTAATGTCGCGAGGCGATTTTGTAACGCTTACGGTTATTTTGGCTTAGCTAGGCGTTTCCGTTAAAATGGTACGTCTTTTATGATAAACACTAACCGACAAAAATGTCTTACCGTAAGGCAGTCTTGGAATGTAACTTTATACTGTTAATACAGCAGTAATGGACTACAAAAAACGCTTTAAATTTAAGACGTCGCATATGTGGTGAATATCACCGTAATAATGGCAATATTTAACTTAAGTTAAGGCGATAAATATACTTCAATAAAAACTAAACAAACGTAAACATAAGTCATAAACAAACTTTCGAAAGCGTTATAAATAATCTTTAGCATGGCAATATTCACCTTATAATAAGGCGGAATATACTTCAGTCACAACAATTTGAACGTAAACATAAAGTTTTTCAGCGACGTATGCATTCGGCAATATAAACGTATAATGTGGCCACATTTGCCCCATCATAAGGCGAAATATGCTTAGATTACGACGAATCAAATGGTAACCTTAGGTTATATAACGACGTACGTATACGGCATACATAAACGTAAATATGGCAATATTCACCTTATCATAATCTATAATGTATGGTCTAGTTACGACTGATTGAACGGTACCATTACGTCATATAACGACGTACATATTTGGTCAAAGCAACCGTATATTTGGGAATATTTGTCTTATAATAAGGCGAAATATGCTTAGATTACGACGAATCAAATGGTAACCTTAGGTTATATAACGACGTACATATACAGCACACATAAACGTAAATATGGCAATATTCACCTTATCATAAAGCAAAACATGGTCTAGTTACGACTGATTGAACGGTAACATTACGTCATATAACGACGTACATATTTGGTCAAAGCAACCGTATACTTGGCAATATTTGTCTTATAATAAGGCGAAATATGCTTAGATTACGACAAATCAAATGGTAACCTTAGGTTATATAACGACGTGCATATACGGCAACCCATAAACGTAAATATGGCAATATTCACCTTATCATAATCTATAATGTATGGTCTAGTTACGACTGATTGAACGGTACCATTACGTCATATAACGACGTACATATTTGGTCAAAGCAACCGTATATTTGGGAATATTTGTCTTATAATAAGGCGAAATATGCTTAGATTACGACGAATCAAATGGTAACCTTAGGTTATATAACGACGTACATATACAGCACACATAAACGTAAATATGGCAATATTCACCTTATCATAAAGCAAAACATGGTCTAGTTACGACTGATTGAACGGTAACATTACGTCATATAACGACGTACATATTTGGTCAAAGCAACCGTATACTTGGCAATATTTGTCTTATAATAAGGCGAAATATGCTTAGATTACGACAAATCAAATGGTAACCTTAGGTTATATAACGACGTGCATATACGGCAACCCATAAACGTAAATATGGCAATATTCACCTTATCATAAGGCAAAACATGGTCTAGTCACGACTGATTGAACGGTAACATTACGTCATATAACGACGTACATATTTGGTCAAAACAACCGTATATTTGGCAACATTTGTCTTATCATAAGGCGAATAATGTGCTTAGATTACGACGAATCAAATGGTAACCTTAGGTTATATAACGACGTACTTATACGGCACACATAAACGTAAATATAGCAATATTCACCTTATCATAAGGCAAAACATGGTCTAGTTACGACTGATTGAACGGTAACATTACGTCATATAACGACGTACATATTTGGTCAATGCAACCATACATTTGGCAATGTTTGTGTTATCATAAGGCGAAATATGCTTAAATCACGACGAATCAAATGGTAACCTTAGGTTATATAACGACGTACATTTACGGCACGTATAAACGTAATATGGCAATATTCACCTTATACTAAGGTAAAACATGTTCAAGTTACGATTGATTGAACGGTAACATTACGTCATATAACGACGTACATATTTGGTCAATGCAACCATAAATTTGGCAACATTTGTCTTATTATAACGCGAAATATGCTTAGATCACGACAAATCAAATGGTAACCTTAGTGAAGTGCATAAATGTACTTAGAATAAGTAGAGCCTTATGTTAGGGTAGTCAGAAATAAACGCTTGTATTGAACAGACGTGTTTGATTCTACCTGCATACTTCATGGCGACCCTGCCACACACGTTTCGGGAACTGCGCTGGCAAGTTATCCATTAACGGGCGCAAAGTGCACAAGCGGCGGATTCCAGTGTGCCTTGGTGCACCAAGTTACAATGTAAAACAATTGGAATATTATAATCAGGAGTGAAAATGGGAAAAAATTATTCGAAGACTGAGGATAAGGAGGTTATCATCGCCCAAAACGCTTGAGGAGGCAATAACAGCGCCAGTGAAACAGAGCAAGAAAATTACATAAAACTAAATAACATTTTGATGACGACCTTTTTGGTGCTTATTGTGATTCTTGCAATAATTTACAAGAAAATCATACAAAAGCATAAGCAATGGATAGACGAGCAAGTGGATTCTGCATTTGTAAGAAGGATGCGGCAGCGTCTATCCGGAAGGAGAGACCAAGCTTACGCTGAAGATGTTTAGGTGCATACTCGTATAATTCAATTAGAGAGAATATTTGTGAGTGCATAAGTGGAAAAAAGTGAAGAAACCGAAGTTGTGAAGTGCAACAGTAAACAGACTTCTTTTTTTTTGGTTATGATAATGGATTTGCATAATACTACATGACTGGCACTAGTATAGTAAACATTGTGTAAAAAAGAGTATTTTCGCGTACTCTATTTTTGTTATAGATTGTAGAGTATGTCTACTTGATATAGAGTACAATAGGTACTCTATTTTAGAGTACTTACGGTTTGCAACCCTAATCAAAACCTACCCTTCACTTTAAATTTAAATTAAATAACTAATAAAATACAATAATAATTAATTTTTATTTAATTAAATTTAATCTTACCAATGACTACTTGTTGATATAAAAGTCTGATTACTCGTAAGTTTACTCTAAGTTAGACCTCTGTTTTAGGTTTAGATTGATATAAGTTCTTTTACCTATAGGTACAGTAAACGGAATGAAAAGGTTCGTCAACTTAAAGTCGGTTTTCGCTTTGACATTTTGACAAGATACACAGTCAAACAACTTTGACCTGAATAATTTTGAAGTTTGATTACGAATAGTTAAAACATTATTTTCTCTCATCTCAGTGTATTCTGTCTATTCAGTTTCAAAAGGAACGTATTGAGCACATGCTCGTTACGTTGAACAAATCAAGTTGAAAACTGACGGAAGCTTTTCGTTCCGTAAAACCTATTACTTACAATGTAAAATTTTGAAAATTTGTATACTAAGTACGGTCGACCAAGCTATTGAGTTTACATTTGAACATGCAAGTTACATTGTAAAATGTAAACCAAATATCTTGTTTTAAGTATCTGAATATAGTAATGTATCTTAATTGATTTTCTAATACAGTTTTATTTTTATTTTTGTTGAATGGTTTTATTGCTATCGGCTTATTATTAGGTTGAGATTGTAATGTTGGGTTGGGGAGGTACTAATCTATTTAGTATGTTTCTTTAGTATCCTGTAAACAGTTATTATTGAAGTGTTTTATACATTTTTGTTCTATTGATTGCAGAAGCTTACAAAGACTGGGAGAACAGCTTTCTGAGAACAGCAGGTTACGCTATTCACTGAAGGCACGGTTGGTTGATCTGCTATCATGAAGTTCATGTGAAGGATACTAGCTCGCGCTACCTTAGAGTGAACGCACACTTTGAGCGGCCCAATGCCCTTAATATGAACTAATAAGTGATAGTAAAGCAAGTCAATCATACCCTTAGGGAAAATCGTCACCAGCCGTTAGAAGGCTTTTTTTCCGGTCTTCATAAAACATTTCTGCTCGAAAAGAAAGCATAAATTACTTTACGATACGGCAAACCTAATCGTATGGATCATTCTAAGACCACTTACTAGAAGGTGAATACGACTTAGTAAACATTGAAAACGCTTAGTGGATAGGTTAAACCACAGTAAGGAAAGACATAAGACGCCTTAAAAGAAGTCGATTACGAGTTAGTAAACGTTGAAAACGCTTAGTAGGCAGGTTAAACTCACAGTAAGTAAAGACGTAAAACACCTTACTCAAAGTGAATTACGACTTATGAAAACATCAATAGCGCTTAGTGCAGAGGTTAAACCCCAGTAAAAAAAGACGTAAAATGCCTTACTAGAAGTCAATTATTACTTTAAAAAACCATTAAAAGCGCTTATTGGATAGGTGAAACCACGGTAAAGAAAGACTTAAGATGCCTTAATAAAAGTCGATTACGACTTAGGAAACATTTAAAATGCTCAGTGAACAAGTTAAAATACAGTAAGGTAAGACGTTAGACGCCTTACTAGAAGTCGATAAACGTTGAAAACGCTTAGTGGCCAGGTTAAACCCACAGTAAGAAAAGACGTAAAACGCCTTACTAGAAGTCAATTGGGACAGTGATACGTCGGAAAGTTTTGTGTGTGTGACCCGAGCACCTCCCTTTACCGTTTATATCGCCTTACCGGAAGTTAAATCTCATCGTCAATCAGACGCTCCTATCTGACTTACCACGTTTATAGCTTTTGAATTAAGGCTTATCTGTTAATAATTACGTCTAAAATACACATTAGAGAGTATATTACTGCTTATTTTTGGCACCTTTCGCTTAAGGCGAAAAACGCCTCCAACCTAGGAAGGCGTTTTCGGTCGGTTGACTTTTGGTCGTTTTTTCGCCTTCATTACGAATAAATCCGCCCTCGTTACGAAACATTCGGCTTTACATTTTTCTCAGTGTGCGTATCGATGCATCCCTAATTGCATTATACCTCGCGGTAATGTTATAGTTATTTATTGTTTTGTTTATCCACAAAATCCCGTGTGCTAATGAGAACTTCATTAGGACTAACAACGCTCAAACAAATTGAATCATAATCATAATAATTATTTACTTTATGTGTTGGTGAACTTATATGAATAAATAAATCAATAAACATACAATTACCCGGGTTACCCTGGAGGTTTATTACCAGGGATCTTGACGGGCAGCAGCTAATCCGCTTTACACACAAAGCATTTTTCCAGCGATTTTCGCGGTACTAATTTCTTTGAACACCTTTTTTGTTGGGAGAACAGAGGTGCTTCCAGCTAATGTGCTATGTCAAAGAGTTTTGTTTGTTTTTTAACAATCGAACAAAGAGCTGCTCTTGCGTTCCACAGTGCCTCTAAGCAAATGCTTGGTACACTGTTTGTAAGAATCGCAGTACAATATGACCACTTTAAGTGTGCGGTTCGAGGTAGCCCTGTTTGTCAAAAATAAATGCATTGATATGTCAAACTTGGTACATTTATTTTAGTTCCGAGTTTTTCCGCCTGCACAAATAAATTGGCTGAAGTTTATATGACACCGTAAAATTGTAAAACCCGTTAGATTGTAAATCTATCTAGCGAGATTGTAAAATCTCGAAATATTGTCAACCGAACAAACTTCTTACAATTTAACGCTTTATTTTTCGGTAGATTGTAATCTATCGAATTGCGAAAAATTGCGAAATGCATGGGACGGCAGTATTTCTGCACCCATGATCGGGACTTGGGGCGCCCCGACGTTAGGTTAGTTAGGTCTTAGGTTCCTATTAATCCTGCAGACAGAAATAGGTCGACTATGCTATTTAGGCGAATCTAAACCTTTTCATGGCAATCTATCTACTCTGATCTCTGATCATGCCAATCTGATGAACTGATTTCATCATCATCGTCATCATGAGCTCATTAATTTTCCCACTGCTGGGACACAGTCCTCCTCTCTATGAGAGGAATGTCTGACGTATACCTCTCCATTACTTGTTTACCTCTGTTCGCAACTGAGGTAATTAGCCACGAGATATCGAAATAATGATGTGAGGATTTTGCCTAGGTAGTACCTATACCTACCCACCATGATCTATAATATTAATTTTTAAAAAACTTACTAAGGATAAAACTTTTCTTACTGCTGTTGTGAGTTCTTGCACCAACACAAATACCCAAGTATCCTTTCAATCTTACGTATTGGAAACTCATAATACAGTATTCCTGTATCCGTACTTCACACTACCCTTGGGCATTTCCGTTTTGATTTTCTTGTTTGTTTTATTCATAAAATAAATGAGTACATTTATAAGCTATCGCAGACCAAAAAACGCTCGTTAGACGACCACAACAAAGTTATTATAACAACATATAGTATAACGAACCTACCAAAACAAATTTCATAAATGAATTCCTGTTATAAAACATATGAAAACGGATATTTATCGCGAATTTACCTTTAATTTAAGCCCGACGTTTGACGTTAATTCCTGTTCCCAAAATTGGTGCGGTATTGAAATATTTCACCGCACTTTATGTCGGTCACTCACTAACCATTATTAACACACAAATTGCATGTGATATAAAACCCAACTAAAGGGTCAACAGAAACACAGATTTTGATTTTATGAAACATTCCGTTTTGCGCGACATACTTGTACGACAGCGGAGTGGCAATGAACGGCGAATATGGCAATAACGCATATCCAATAATTAAAAAATAACAAACGTACCTTAAGTTGGCATGCAGTTTAGGAATGACTATTGACTATAACGGCACACAGATAGTTTCCAGCACTCACAACACACAGTGTTCCGAGTTTGGCATGGTAATGATTCAAGAATTTAACTGCGTGTAAATGACACTTCGAGGTTGACACATCAAAACTGACAATGGCGCTGATTCCTTTGCGTACCAAGTAAAGTAAACTGAAGAAAGACATGACTAAAGTCAGATTTAGCAAGAGATAACCCTAACCCTCCCGTTCCGCCCAGAGTGGGAGAAGTTATTTGATGATTGCCCACCCCAAAAAACAAAAAAGCAAGAGATAATATCATCATTCTCCTGCCCTTATCTCAAATCATTTGGGATTCAGTGCAGCATGTCTTCTTCTCTATTACTCGTTATCTCAGACATCTGCTCTTTTCCAACCATATCAATAAAATCCTGCACACGGTCCGTCCATCCATCTCTACTCTTATAGCCATTTACATTAATGCTCCAAATTTTTTCACGTCATTTTTCGTTCCTCCGCATCACATACCCATAACATGACATACGGTTACCAAAAAAAATGGATTAAGCAAGAGCCGGACTTGATGTAAAGCTACTAAACTCTTTGTGTTTTAAAAAGCATGTATTGAACTATATCTCTTAGTCGATGCACATCAGAATCAGGGCCAGTATCGACTTTAGGTAGGTAGGTTTTCACAAACTGTTGCGTTGCGTTGGTGTATTGGTTGTAAGTTCGATGTGTCGACAATCCGATGGAAATTACAAAGTATTACCAATATTAAGAACCATTTATCATTTAGAGCAGGGATTACCCAACTATTACACATTAACATATTATATACCTATCTAGTGTATTTTTTCAACTGACAAAATATTTGCCAATTTATATATTATGATCAATGATACTTTCTACTACTTACAACAAGTTGGTACATGTTACACAACTTGTCTTATATCTTGAAAGTTTTAAATAAGCACTAGTGTTAATTAGCAGGGGTAACTTTTTAGACCCCATCGATCCCCATAATAAGTTTTCGTTTATGTCGATCCCTGGAAAACCTATATCAACACCAAGGGCTCCATATCCAACACTTTAGGAATCCCTGATTTAGAGGAATAAAAGTTTTTTCAACGCTGTGAAAGCGTCAGGGTGGCCCGCAAAATACAATAAAATCATCAAAACAACCCTCAAAGTTCGTTAAAGTCGAAGAAGGACTTCGACCGTGAAAAAATCGTTCATCGACTCTTATGAACTTGGAGGGTTTTAGTGATGATTTTGATGATTATAATTCTGTAACATAATACGTCTTACAGTCGCGAACGATATGTTTATCAACATACAACTTAGCTGCCCTGCAAATTGCAAAAAACGTAAGTATAATTGAATTTCACGGGCTACCTTGGAGTATCCCCCTTAATTGTAAGTCGCCCATTGATGCTGCCTGCTAATTGCATTGGGGATTATTGGGCTTTTATTTCAAACACATCAAAACAAAACAGGGGTTGGATTAAATGCCCGGTGCAGTATGCTTGGCACAACTAAAGGAGATAGTTTTTTATGGGCCCACCTGGTCGTTGCATTTATTATTCATAATAACACCAAAAAAAAGTAACCATTTTACTATGGTATTAAACGAAATATTACGTAGAAATGAAAACGGAATCCTAAAATCATAATAAACAAGCTATGTTATGATATCTTTTTGCGAGTCAAATCATTCCTGTTGTGGTCAATGTCATTTGACAGCAAATACTTACGTGAATAGGTGCGTTTCTTTCTGTTTACTGAAAAAAGTACGGTACCTACCCGTTGGTAATCATATGTGCTTTAATTATTATAGAATCAGAAAGAATGTAAAAAAAAATATTATTTAAACTGTGAGTTTTTTTAATGCTATTTCTAAAGGTTTACACTAAAATCGCATAGATGGTTAAAACAATCACCGTGGCACGGAACGTTATAAACCCACTTTTTAGTGAGTGACAGACAACTTCATTATTTTGACATTTACTTTTTCTGTTTATTTTGGTTTTCGTAAGTGTTTTTGCAGATTTTTCGGATTTATTCCGGTTAGACAATGCTTTGCTAATTTAACCACTGGAATCTAGAGCTTATAAGGAAGAAATCAATGTAAGTTTCATTATTAAATGCTACAATTTATGTGGGTGGCCTAAGCCTCGAACAAAAAAAATTGTCTCCTTTGATACTGGTTTTTCTCTGTGGCTAAATTTGATATTCAAAACACATTGAAAAAACAGACTGTTTTTCATTACCATTCATACATAGCTCATATACATTTTTATTTGTGTTTTCTTTTGTTTAAAAACACACACTACCGACATGAAGCTACAGTTCATTTTTCAATGCACAATAGTAAACTTAACAGAACGTATGTTGGTTTACCTACTTTGGCATTGTCAGGCTCAGTTTCAGTGACCAACCAGAAAGAAACCTTAAGTTACTGAGTTAGATACTAATTTATAATGGACATTTTTTTTTCATGTTTATTTTAATTAGAGTTCATATCGATTGGGAGACAGTGAAAACTTGCGTGTAGCAGGAAAATGACAAGGATTTGGAATACATAAAATGTGAACTTTTTTGTATCTGGTACCTGAAATTTGATTCCGATTGGCGTTATACAGGGTGATTGGTAATTGGATGCAGGCTTCGAAACGGGGAATACTAGACCTTATTTGCAACAATTTTGACACCGATACCTTGGGGTCCAACTGGGTGGTTTTTGAGAAATCGAACTTTTAATGTCTAACATCAGAGAACCTTTACCACCCAGTTTTATTTAAATATTACCTTCTCATAAACAATCGTTGATTTCTTGTCATTCACATACTAAAAGAGGATATTGTACCATTTGGTAAAACTCATGAGGCAACAAAGTCGGTTCTGTAATTTGCACGACAAGTGTCATACATTTATTTTGAGAAACCCGCCTCGAAAAACAAGCAAACTTTCAGAAGATGACCTTTATGGCGCCTATTTTCCAAAGGCAGATGTACTTTTTTGATAAATTGGTTTTCGGAGGATACATTCGTTCATGAGCTATCAGAAAAGTATCAGTTTAATATCCTGAATAGCGTAGATTTCTCACAATCCGCACTTTACGGTGTAAATGTGGAACATTTTAAGGAAAACTTTAAAAGTTCAATTTCTCAAAAACCACCTAGTTTGGACCCCAAGGTATCGGTGTGTCAAAATTGTTAGAAATAAGGTCTAGTATCCGCCATTTCAAGACCTGCACCCAATTACCAATCTCTCTGTATAATAAGAGTTGCCACAACTATACAGGGTGTAACAAACCTGTTAACGAAGCCGAAAGGCACTTGTTCTACCCGTCATTGCAATTTGTTCCAAACCATACCTGCGAACCTTCTAGTTACGGAGATATTGGGGTCAAACATCCAACTTGTTCACTTTTTTTTTAAAACAAGTTTTTGCTGAAAGATTTTTACTTTAAACACCTCCACGACCCCCGTACTATTTAATCCATCCATCAGCACGTCTTGAGTGCGTTACATTGAGTTCTACCACAAAACATGTCAAAATATTTTGGCCCCCAAAAAAAGGGTGTTTCCCAGCAATCATTTTTGAGTTACTTTGTTTGATGTATGCTGGTTGACGGCGCGGCGCGGTGATGAGATTGTTTACACCCTGTATGGTAGAATAGTGATGGATAGTGATTCGATTTACAGATTAATAATTGATTTCAAATGTGTTACATAAATTATAAAGTTACCAGAGTACCTAATTATACTGGCTGTATATGTTTAGATGATTTCCATATTTGTTTATATTTATGATATTATGGCTATACTATTACTGATTTCACCAATGGGAATCAAATTCATCAAATACTCATAATACTGGAAGACACACACACATACACATACACATGCACTACATACATTATTTTCTAACGTTCCATGGCTTGAAATTGTGCAGAAAGGACAAGGAAATACTAGATAGACTAGATTTTCTTAGTTAATGTCAATTTGTCTTCAATGTCAATTTTATGAATTCAATTATTCTAACACATTGGATGCTTTTCCATTTATTTACTACATTTTTAGTTGTTATCAATGCACTCCGTTGTCATTTCTTTTCATGACAAAACCCTCTTATTCTTAAAGGTCATATTTTGTTTTAAAAATATATTTTATAAACGTTATATTATTATAGCAAAGTAGCTAAATAGCAATGGTTACAATACATGCTGTCTTCAACAGAACATTTCTTTCAGCTGTGACGGTGACTTTCTTAGTCACAATGATGATTTGAACGTACAGATCCGGTCAGATTTGAACGTACAGATCCAGTCGTACATTTATATGAAGAAGGGGGTAGTGACCATGGAAAGTTTCCACAAACCTTTGCTGAACGCCTTCCTCCATACGAAGAGACCAACCCGGGAGATCTGAAATGTACTTACCGTTACATAGTTAGCGTTGATGTAGTCCCTCTCACAACGCTTCAAGACAACCCGGGTGTGGTCGAAGGGGTTTACGTCGCGGTAGCGGTTAAGAGGCTTGTTCTGAGGTTTCTTTGCTTCGTTCCAGCTGTAACGGAACCGCTGGCATTCCATCCCAATCTTCTGTTGGGCAAAGAAAAGGAGGTATTAATCAAAGTGAAGCAGAATAACAATGGAAATGGTATGCAATGGGAAAGAACGTTAAAAGCTAATTGTAGATGGCACCATCATAGCTAGGCTCGATCTGACCAATGAGGTCAAGGTATTTTAAAATATGAAATGACGTTCCTTGATTTTCAACCAATGAGGATGCTTAGAACCAGCTATGCTAGCGCCATTAGTTCCACAGTGTGCATCCCCATTGAATATGTGTGTATGGGTTTTGTCTGAATTTATTTTAATATTGATTTTTGTCGTAAATTTTCTGCGATTACAAGAACTTTTGTTCAGATATTGAATGTTTCAAAATAATTGTTGAACTAATATTGGTATACTTATATTATTTTATCAAGCAACCACCTGAACGTAAATTTAATTACAATACGTGCCTATGAGCAGTCTATTCAACGTTGCATACAATACGCCACGCTACATTCCCAACCCGCTTCCAAGTAATTTGTAAACCAAGGTTCAGTTTACTGGTATTCTGCATTTACAACAATCATTTTCAGGTATCTCATGGTATACCTGGGAAGCAGGAAGCGGGCCCGGAAGGCTAAGAGGGGGGGGCGGGAGTAATGGGAGGGGGTATATGAGCACTAACTCCGGGAAGGCGGAGCAAGGAGACGGAAATGGGGGGGGGGGAGGTTGGAGTTGTTTGGATTAGGTATTGTACCCGCAGCATCGTTGCTACCTACGGCGCAAAAGGAAGTGAGCTAAAATACAACTATATATGGTTCAAATCAAGACTAAAGGAATTATGTTGTGATGGCATTTTGAATTCATCATAATTATCTTTTCAATCCTAGTTTTTAAGATTTTGGGAGAGCAAAGACTGTTTTTGATTTGTTTCCCAGAAACTCTTTGATATGATTTTATTTTATTTTAAGGGACTTATCATTCTTTAAGTAAGAGAAGACAATGGTTGTCATACTATGTGGCAGCACCGCTAGTCTCTTTGTATTAGGATCTTACACTATATACTAAAAACTTCCTCGAGAACCACTCTATCCATTAGTGAAAACAGCCTGAAAATCGGTGCAGTAGTTTTTGAGTTTAGCGCGAACAGACAGACGCGGCGGAGGGCTTTGTTTTATAATAATACATTTTTCCTTTTATTTCAGCCGAAAGACGTCCACAGCTGGACATAGGCCTCCCCAGGTGTCGGGGGCAAGACTTAGAAAAATTTCACGACCAAATTCGAGGTAGCGCTTGCCGGCCGCTGCCGAGGCACCGCTCGCTTCGCTCGCTCGGCTCGCGCGTAGTTGGTCACAGTTCTAACCTAACCTAACCTAACCTATGGATCCCTTCCACATCGTTTTTACGACAAACGGTTGGTCGGAGACAAAAATCAACCAGATAATTTTCGCCTTATTTTTAGGTGTTCTATACGATAGAATCGAGAAAATAAACAAAATACGAAAAATTATCTGTCTTTTCTCCTCAGTGCCCCGTCATGTATACTCCAACCATTTTTTTTTTTTTTTAATGTGTAGTAGTGTAGTGGTGTACTTTGTATGTATCTTATAACAAAGAATTAAGTAGGTATTGAGCTCACAGAATAAAAAAACTAATGGTATTTGAAACTACAATTTGACATAAAAAAAGGTTTCAGGAAATAGGTGGTTTTGATAAATAATTGCAATTAAATTTAGATTCTTTATCAATAATTGCTATTAAATTTATATATTTTATCAATAATTGCTACAAAATTTGGATTTTTTTATCAATAATTGCTATTAACTTTAGATTCTTTATCAATTATTGCTACAAAATTTTTGATTGTTTTGTTGTCCTTCACAAAAGCATTGATGTTTTTTTTACTAATATTGTAGAGATTTTTTTAGGATATATATTTTTTTCATAAGCTGTTCTAATACCCTCAAACTAATGAAATACCAGCAAAGGCATGCCTATTATTTTATTATATTTTTGTAATTTGAAATACATTAAAATTGTCCCAGAAAAAGACAATAAAAAAAAAACTAGCTCTGCCTGCATGCATGCAATGCTACTTTTTACTACTCACTTCACCTTCCCTATCTACCTACTACCTGATTACTACCTAGCTACTGCCTACCTACCTACTACCCAATTACTAACTGCCTACCTACTACCTGCCTACTGCTGCTTACTACCTACTTATTACCTGCCTACTACTTGCCTAGGCAGGCAGTGGGTAAGCTGGGTAGGTAGTAGGGGGGCCCCTTCTACCTATCTACCTGTCTACCTATTACATGGCTACTATCTACACTTACCTATTACCTGCCTACTATCTACACTTACCTGTTACCTGTCTACTACCTACACTTACCTATTACCTGCCTACTAACTACCTGCTTACTATTTACCTACTACCAAGTCACCTACACTACCTACCCTTTAGATACCTTCCCTGGTTTATGTAGAAAAACTGTGCAAAATTTCATTATGATAGATTCAGAAGTTTTCAGAAATTTTCGAATTTACTTAATTTTTCGTTTTCTATAAACATTTTACTAAATACTTAGAAGAACAACACAAAAAAAGATGAATGAAATCGGTAACGTCGTTCTCGAGTTATGGCGTGCCCAAGGGAAATAGAGAGTACATTTATAGATAGATGCAGCTCAGGCTCTGCAACGCTACAGAGCTATTTACAACACTGTTAGGTACATAGTATAATAATGTTGGAATTTTCTGATGTCTCCGTAAACATACCTAAATGTATGTCTCCAATAATAAACAAACAATAAATTCTGCAAAAAAAAAAATACAAAAAAAAATGCAAAAAAAAAACAATTAAAAAAGTTAACATAAACAGAAAATAAAAGTTGCATTAGCACCAGTTTTTATGCCACGGCTAAAATCTGCGAGCAAAAACAATTACTTTTCTTAACAAGACCTAAAAGAAAAGTTTGAAGACATCGCGAGTCTTATGAAGTTTTCTAATATTGTTGTTAGTTTTTAGCGCGTGGCACAGATATATCGCAATCCACCTACGCAACGTACCTGATAGATCAGGGGCCAAGCATTCTTGGAGACGATGTCCAAATACTCCTCCTCAACTTTGTTGGTGTACACGTTGTTTTGACTCATTGTTGAAGTTGTTTCCTTCCTTTGCTCACTCTTAACGAAGTATTGTTTGGGTATCGGATACCGCAAACAGTACAAGTTTGGAAGTTAATAACAATTGTAACAGGCGAATGATACTTTGTAGTTCTAGGATGTGCCCGGTGCAGATGGTATGCAAAACTTTTGACGACCCGTAACAAGTGTTCCAGCGACGAAATCAGAATGATTTAATTTTGGATAGCGGCCTTCGACATGAGTGCACCGCTGTCGGATGCAGTGTTGTCAGGTTTTGTTTACAAAATCCCAGATTCAACCATTTTCTACCATGGTAGTTTTGCTTTATCTGTGCTTGTAGAGTTAATCGTTTTTTACAGTGTGATTCCACTTTTCGCCATGGTGGAGCTCAATAACAACTACTCATTATATAGAACAGTATCAGATTATTAGAGGTTTTCTTTTTGAGAATTACAAAAATTAAAGTTTCCATGAACTCGATAGATGTCGTTGATCCGACTCCGTTACTAGGTGCCAAAGCCAAAACGTGACGCTCGTTGACTGACACTTTCGTTTGCTTAGGCTTCCGAATATAATCACTAGGTGGACCTAGTGATTATATTCGGTGGAATTATGTAGGTAACGTTCTGTTCCTTGCAGTAACGTAGACAGACCAACCCCATCTATCCAGCGACTAGGGAAGAGTTGAAAAAGAAAATCCCTCATTCAGATACGTATTAATTAACTAGTGATTATGTTACTTGCGTGCAGTATATTTTGGCATTAACGGTACAAGCGATTATAAGATCGTAGCTACTCTTTATGACTGACATGATTTTATTCACTGTCAATGAGGGATTTTCTTTTTCAACTCTTCCCTAGTCGCAGTATAGATGGCGCTGATCATGGTATGTTACTGCAAGGAACAGAACGTCTCATAATTTAACTTGGACCTAATGGTTATATTTGGAAGCTTATGCAAACATAAGTGTCAGTCAACGAGCGTGTGTGACGTATGTTTTTTCAACCGTTTTGGCTTTAGCACCTAATAATGTAGTCAGGTCAACGCCATCTACCGGGTTCTTGGAAACTATTTATTCTCAAAAAGAAAATCTGTTATTAATTTGTTTGTGTTCTGGGTGGAGCGTAAGGGAGTGTCAGACTTTTACTGACCTTTACTTTTACTCATCCATGTTCCTTTTGTGTTCCAGGGCTGCGATATTTTTTTAACATTGCCGTAGGTCAAGCAGGTATTGGAACTTGCTTCCTTTTTACCATAGATCATACACTATATAATACAATATAGATGCGCAACTCTGGTTTTCGTTTTTAAAACTGTGTACCCCAACTGTTAGATGGCGCTGTTCGTTTCTGTTCAACCAAATAAATACAAAAGTAATTCTTGACTAAGGATTCGAACTTCAAAACTATTATTCATTATTCACAAGGCAACCGCTGTCACTGCTAGGCACAGAGTATATAATCACTACGTTTACTGCTAGGCTATCTACGTCATTGACAAATTGTCTAAAATAGGTAGCTGTTCTGTTTATGACCGTTGTAAGCTGTCAAACGGTTGAAAAGTTTGTGTCCATAAACACACATATGGCAGCACTTTCTATGAAAATTTTGTTTGAAGCTAATGTATAGAACATTCACCCCCCTGGGACGGATGGCGAGCTACCCCATTGCTCACCGATGCAACGGCTTAAGGTTTCGTGTTTATCAAGGGAAAATATTGTGCAGTCGTATTCTATCACCTCCTTTGTGTGCATTTAGTTTCTACAGCAATAAGTTACCTTCACATCAGAAATCGATATAAGAAATTCACTATTTGGTTAAAATATGTTACCTAAGAAATAAGTAGGTTTTTTTTTTTTTTTTTTGTTTTAGGAATGACCACTCGTAGTTGCAACTCGATAAGGTTGCTTAACTACTTAACCGAACTATCCTGTGGGTGGCCAAAAATTACTTTAAGGCCCCCAGCCAGGGCTTACAAACTAAAAATATTTACATTTAAATGACGATCACTAAGGGCACCCCCTGTGGGGTTCGGGCCTCGACTTAGTGCGTCATTATCGGAAGGGCAGCAAGGGTCAGGCTGGGTCGGATTATTAATTGGGGAGTTTATCATCGTTACATGCTCAGCGTCGCGGGCTGGCTCGTCGAGCAAGGGTCGGAGAGTAATGATATTAATGGGAGGTCGCGGCGTGCCTCGGCAGCGAGACCGGATTCGGGGTTTGTATGTGTGTCGTCTTGTGTGCTTTCTGAGAGTGCTGGTTTCCCTACGACTTTCCTGCAAGAGAGTGATGGGGTCATCGGGCTGGAGGAGGGTGGACCTCGGGCGTCGGATCCTAGATATCGCGGAGGGGACATAACTAGCTGCTGAAACGACTAACGGGTTAGGGTGTTTTTCGGCCCTATCAAAAAAACCCTTAGTGAGTCGCTTCATACACTGCTGGATGGTGGGGATCTTGAGGTCAACGTGAAGTTGCTCATTCCTAACGTACCATGGGGCTCCCGTGGCCTTACGTAAAAATCGGTTTTGGAGGGTCTGCATCCTATGAAGGAGATGGGGTTTGGCGTGCGCGAACACGGGGCACGCGTACGTCATGATGGGCCGAATGCACGCGATGTAAATGCGCAATTTGCACTTAAGTGACAATTTGCTACGCGCATTCAGCAAGCAGTGGAGCCTACCGAGAGCGAAGGCGGCACGCGAACGTACCGTCTTGATGTGCTCACCGAATCTTAACCGCCTATCGAGAATGACTCCTAAGTATCTGGCATGCTTCTCCCAGGGGATCGGCTTGCCGAACATGGTTATCGGACTAGGGGAGGGGGGGAATCTTACGCGGGGGCTAGAGAACAGAACCGCCTGACTCTTATCGGGGTTGACCTCGATTCTCCATTTCCGGAACCAATCGCCTAATGCTTTGGCGGAATTTTGGAGAATACGGCAGATGTTGGATGGACTCCTACCAGAGTAGTAGATGGCCGTGTCGTCAGCGAACAAGGCTAGCTGGGCTGATCTACTCTTAGGGATATCGCTGGTGTAAAGCGTGAAGGCTAGTGGGGATATCACCGATCCCTGTGGGACGCCTGCACGTATTGGATGAAATAAGTAGGTTGTAATGACCACCGCTATTCACTCTATATTTTATTTTTGTAGTTTGCGATGACGAACTTTCTTTTCTTTATAATATCGTGTGGTTAGTGCCTAACCTACGGTGCAAGAGTTTTTATGCCGACCATGGGCCTCTGAATCTAAGGTGTCAAATTATATGCGAACATTCGCGAATAATTCGCGAGTGTTACGCGATTCTACGCATCAAAGGCTTTGTTATTTGTGTACTAAACACACACATTCAAACTTTCGCATCGAAATTAGTTGTGTGATACACAGAAAATGAATGTGCCGACAAACAAAACACACAAAACAAAATACAAACCATACAAAAATTTTTTTTTAATCAGTTTTGGAATGGCAAGAAAAATTACATGCAAGACACGGGATTAGAGCCGGTAGAAAAAGGAAAACTACCATTTTGTATGAAATTTTGAATATCAAAAACTTGTTGCACCGACCGTTACAAGAAATTAATAAATAAAAAAGGCAAATAAGCAGTGTTTTGTATTTGTAAGTATGTTTTTAATAAAAAATGTTATTCAATATTCCAACAAAGAAAGTACAAAGCCTTATCTTTTAGCTATTAACCATGGTTTCAGATTTTGTGATCGATTATGGTCTAATTTTGACATAAAAAGTTTAAATCTTGGCAATGGATGCCAAGTGGACATATGAAAAATTTTGACAAATTGACAATTCGCAATTCGCTGTTTTGCGTGTGTACGTACTTTGTACGTTTGTGCATAATATTTTAAATAACACAATAGACTTGCAATTAATAGCCAAGCAATGGCTTCCCCACGAACCCGCAGGAAGCTCAACTCCATACGAAATACCGACGATAATAACGTAAGTCTTCATGTATTGAAATTCTCAACCGTATGCTACGAAAAATTTCGTGATCCTGTTGTAAAATTTCTTTATTTTTTGTAGAAATGTTTCGAGTGTGGAACCTTGAATCCTCAATGGGTGTCAGTGACATATGGCATCTGGATATGCTTGGAATGTTCGGGAGTCCACCGCAGTCTGGGGGTCCACCTTTCCTTTGTAAGAAGCGTCACCATGGACAAATGGAAAGACATAGAGCTTGAGAAAATGATGGTAAGACTTCCTCTTTCTTAAATTTTTCCTAGGCGAGACAGCAGCAAAGTTATGACGAAACTTCAAGAAGTTTTAACAGGAAGGAAATTGCTGGCGACTATGTGAAGAAACTGCAAGAGTAAATGGATCACACTGCCTCTGCGACTGAATTTTCGTGAATATGTGCTATTGACACATTGTTCTAGCTGTGTTCCAGCATCTACAAATTAGTATCACCATTCTATCATGTAGTCCATCATTATGGGAATTCTCAACAGCAATCACAGACAGGCTAGTTTCAATACAAGTTTAACAATAGTCTTTCTATAATAATTGATGATTTCAATTCCATAATAATTGAGAAACTCCATTAGAAGAGACCTTGTAACCTAGTTAATCTATGACTGACCTTTGGCCTATAGATCAGAAGCATTGTATTAGCATATAACTATGTCTCTCAAATAAAGTAAATCTCAATATCATAAATCTTTGGGAGTAGTTGTATTTACCATTAGGAATCCACTCATTTTGGCATTCATACCACCAAACTGGTACTAATACTAACTAAGACTTCTGCAGAAGAATTCCTGAATGCTACTTGAAATTAATTAGTGTTAAAAAACAAAGTCATTATCAGCTTTAAAATAATTAAACTGTTCCTAAAAAAATTGCTAAAGGATGATGATGACAATGATGAATGGACGGGATTAATAATCAGGAGATAGAAAGAAGATTACTGATGAGATGATGACTAATAGAGATGTAGGAAAGAACAAGACATGATGTACTGATCCTTAATAAATTGGGATAAGGGAAGATGGTATGGAAAGGAAGAAGATGTTTATGACATTTTCTTACTTTTGAAGTTGATCCTTGTAATTAAAAATTATTCCACAAAGATAAACTTGGTTTTTCTTCTTGGAAGAAAAAAAATTGGAGTCAGTCCTTTGCATATTTGTAAGTAACAGTAGACCAGTAGATTCATCATCATCATCATCATCATCAGCCTATAATGTTCCCACTGCTGGGACACGGCCTCCTCTCAATGAGAGGGAATGGACTATAATCTACCACGCGGGCCCAGTGCAGATTGGTAGATGTCACATGTCTTGGAATTTTTGGTTCTAGGACATACCGGTTTCCTCACGATGTTTTCCTTCACCGTTTTGAGAGCAGCGGTGATGAAATAAATTACACAAAGTAATGCTCCTGACTGGGTTCGAACCCACGACTTACTGTTCGTAAGTCGGGCCGCCACCACTGGGCCACCGCTGCTCACGAGTACCAGACCAGTAGATTGAATTAGATCTAAATTATGAGAATCTTAAAAGTATCTTACTTGAGTAGGTAGTAAAGGAAACTAAAGCTGGCAGTCTTACTATTAGCTTAACTTAGTATAAAGTCAACACACCCTAACTATCTGTCAATGTCAGACACATTGAAATTTTTGTTTTCTATAAATATTCATATAAACACCCACAACTTGAAAGTTCTCAATTTTATTGTAATCATATGTTAAATTGAAAAAACTGCCAATTGCTGCAAAAAATACGATTTGGTGGGCATTATGAACCATCATCATTATGACAGTTGAGAAATTGACTCCAAACGGGTCTTAGTATACCAGTAATATAGTCCAAGATCTCGGGGAGCTCCTGCTCTTAAACTCGATATGTCAAGTGCTGAGTTAGTCTCTTTTAAAAATGTCACATTTGACAAATAATAACTAGTCAAATTTATGGTTTTTTTCAATCTGCATTACATACTTATCTATACCAATATTATAAATCTGAAGAGTTTGTTTGTTTGGTTGAACATGCTAATCTCAGAAACTACTGGTTGAAAATGAAAAAATATTTTTGTGTTCAATAGTCCATTTATCTAGGAAGGTTATGTGACGCAGACGCAGTTTCGCGGGTCAGTTGGTATATTATAATTTGTAATCTCATTTTGATCCCCTACTTGTTAGGTTTTGTTGAAAAACAAAAAAGCAGCAACACAATAATTTAGCTCCAAAAAACCGCCATTTTGCTAAAAATAAAACACCTATCTAAGGACAGTAGGGGTTTTGAGATCATTTGAATCAGTTCATATCTGTTAATATGTTTGATAATACACCCAACCATTTAATATTAATAATAAGAGATTTTGAACTAAAAACATACTAAGAAATTACTCCAATGATTATAAAAAAACGTTAAAATTGTGAGTAGCTTCATCATTTCATTTTTAGAAGATTTAAGAGTAAATAAATATCATGAAAATGTTGACATTTGATAACATAGAGGGTGTAAACAACCCCATCATGAAGCCGTCAACCAAGCTGTCTGTAACTCTGTACATCAAACTAAGTAACTATGCAAAAAGTATTGCTGGAGAATTATTATACACTGTTATAAGCAACTAGGTGACACACGCAACTTCGTCTGCGTCACATAAGAGAGAAAAATGAAAGGAAACAAACGTCGTCAATTTTTGCAACATTTTTCGTTCCTGCTCCGCTCCTAATGATTGTAGCGTGATGTTATATAGCCTAAAGCCTTCCTCGATAAATGGACTATCCAACACAAACATATTTTTTCTATTCAAGCTCGTAGTTCCTGGGATTAGCGCGTTCAACCAAACAAACAAACTCTTCTGCTTTATAATATTAGTATAGATTTAAACTGCAACAAATCATTTACAAAATACTATATTTATAAACAAAGTTAATTGATTGACTTGTCACCATCTAATGTTACTCCATACAAGAAGCCTTGACTGAAATAGTCATTCTCTATTTTTAACTAACAAATAACTAACTACAATCAAATAATATACTAAGGTCCATGTACACCGCAAAGATAACGGTTTGATTATCTAAAAATAGCTGTCACTGTGACATGTTCCCATACAAAAATGTGTTTTAAACAGCTGTTTTTAGATAATCAGACCGTCATCTATTTGGTGAACATGGACATAACTATCTCGAACTAAATAATCATATTGCGTTAGCGCCTGGCGATTGTATAGTAGCAACGTGTTACGTATCTTGCATTTGCGAAAACTAAAACGAAAAGTTGCTGAAACTGATTAGGGCTTAAAAATGGAATGAGGATTAGACAATTGGGGGAGGCCTATTTCCAGCAGAATAAGGTGTTTCGCGTGAAATGACGATGATCATTAGAGAGGAAAGGAAACATTCATCAACGCTTACTAAGAGGTGTTAGTTTGGAAGCTTACTTCCGCACCGAGGCATCCGATTGTAAAAAGTCAAAGATAAAGAGCCAAACTATTACCAAGTCCCATAGAATATGTTTTGTGGTAATACTAACATGAAACCGCGAGCGGAACGTATATCGTATTTTTTTTTTTTTGTATAAAAAATTTAGCGCCATTACGAAAAGTAATACAGCCATCTATAACACACAAATGAAATACGGGCAACAAAATACTGAATCGCATTAGTAAAAACCTACAACTCAACACCATATAAATAACCCCTACAACAACAATCGTGCAGGAGCCCACTAGGCACAATAATCCACACCCCTCTGGTCAGAGACCCCCAACCCCAATCCATGAGATATGAAACTACACCCAATTCTGCATATTCCTATAAAACTAAATATCATTACATTCTATGACTAATAATCCGAGATGCAAACCCCACTAAGTTCTCTATTAATTCCGAAATAAATAACGACAGATTTTTTCAGTTTAAATTGAAGCTTATAAATCCGTTCCATAGAGTGCAGATTTAAGTAGACAACCGACCGGTTCATACGTTCTGACTGAATAAGATTTTATTAACCGAAGAATCGTGGAACGGAAATTGTATATTATTGACAACGGACTGTAATATATGAGAGGAGCTCGTGGGTAAATAATATCAGCCGCTCGGTCGGTCTTTAGGTTAAGCCATGCTTGCCTAGGTTGGTCTGTGGATGGGTGATCACCCTTACATACCTACACAATTTCCTCCGTGCCTCGGAAAGCACGTTAAGCTGTTGGTCCCGGCTGTCATGTGTCCATCGTTGACAGTCGTTACACCACTCTTACCGAGTGGTATCGTATTTCCCAGTATTAACTGGGCTGTGGAGTACAGATAGGCAGTCGCTCCATGTAAAATACTGGTATTCAGCTGCATCCGGTTAGACTGGAAACACCAACTTATTTGGAAAAGGCTAGGCAGATGATGATGATGGTGGACTGTAATGTATGTAACACTGCTGGCCAAGAGTCGCTTTAACTATAGACTCAATTGTAACCAGAAACCGGTAGCTAGAGTTTACTTAACTGAACTTCAAACTTTTAATCCACGAAGAGTAAGGCAGAGCTGTATCTATACTAATATTATAAAGCAGAAGTTTGTTTGTTTGTTTGTTTGGTTGAACGCGCTAATCTCAGGATCTACTGGTTCGAATTGAAAAAATATTTTTGCGTTTGATAGTCCATTTATCGAGGAAGGCTATAGGCTATATAACATCACGCTATGACCAATAAGAACGGAGCAGCAATGAAAAATGTTGCAAAAAGGGGGTTTTTTTTTCCTTTCGTTTTTCTCTCTTATGTGACGCAGACGAAGTTGCATGGGCCAGCTAGTCTAATATAACACCCACATTTCGCCAGTAATGTTTAAGTCCCATGTAATAGAGAGCGAATCGCAATCAACCGGGCGTATATCTAGACTCCGTGACTGCTGCTGATAAATTTCTGATTGAAAAACCCAACAACACTTTGCCCGTCTTGGGAATCGAACCTCATTATTAACAGTCGCGCTTGACCAACGAGGCAGCTCTTAAACCTTACCTCCTTATAAAATCTTGTAATCATTTTTAAGTTCCGTAATCAAGCTGGTAAATTAGAACTATCCATTTTCCGATTCCCGCTTGTTATCCAAGTGGTATTTTTGACTTAGTTCAACTAAGGCCCTGAATACAATCAATGCACAAAATAATCTTACATCATTATAAATTAATACATCATTCTCTTGCCCTTATCCCAATGTCATATAAAAAAAACGATTCACTTCGTTGATTCCTAGGCTTCTGCTGAAAACAGGGATACGAGACAAACAAAATTTTTGTTTTGTAAAATTGTCTACATCCGTCTAGCGTTTTCCCAACTAGTATTATTAAGGGGGATGCTCAAAGGTAGCCCGCGAAATTCAAAATTTCTTACGTTTTTTGCAATTTGCAGGGCAGTACTAAATTGTATGTTGATAAACATATCGTTCGCGACTGTAAGACGTATTAAGTTACAGAATTATAATCATCAAAATCATCAATACAACCTTCCAATTTCGTAAGAGTCGATGAACGAATTTCTCACGGTCAAAGTCCTTCTTCGACTCTTATGAACGTGCAGAGTTGTAGGTATTGTATATTGGCTTGCTCATAAAAATCCCGCGCGTTTAAGTGTAAACTTACTAAAACTGAATTGATTAGTAATCTGCTCATATTTGTCAAGTCGAAGCATTATAATTACTTTTGTATGACCTGTAACCAACGGTGAAAGAACATCGTGTGGAAACCGGCATGTCCTAGAACCAAAAATTCGAAGACACTGTTGTGACATCCAATCCGCACTGGGCCCGGGTGGTGGATTATAGCCCATTACCTCTCACTGAGAGGAGGCTGTGTCACAGCTATGGGAACATAATGAACCTGTCACCTGAAACCTTTGTACTGTATTTATAGCTTTTTAAAACACAATGATGCTGACTAATTAAGTAACTTGACAATGGTATTTAAAACCTGTGGCGTTACAAATTGAGTTCAATATCACAAAGCTGTATACTAGTGACGTAATACGGTACATAGTAGTGATTCAGTAGTTCAAGTCGATGCGGATATGATCAGACATAATTATGTGATAAGATAAAGCGTTATAGAACGAGGTTTGTTATCAGAATACGAACACAGGAGTAATTAAAGGAAGTAAACATCCGAAGTATTTAAACAAGCTATGGTGGAGTTGATTTAAATATGATTTTTCGGCGTTTATGATCACGTGAATGAACGGCCAGAAGTAATGAGTAATGGTTGTAGCAGGTTACGTTCAGTTTCTGTCCAGCCTATGGAAAAAGCTGCGAGTTTATGTTAGAAATAAAAGTAATATAACTTCTGACATGATTAAGTTCAGCCTCGTTTGTGTAGCGGTCGCTAAGTGCTACTGCTGAATGTGGTGCTTCCGGATCGATTCCCAGGACGTAGAAGTGTTATCATTAGAAGACATTTTGTTGTGTAGGATTTAGCGCAGACCCCCTCCCCTCCTAAAATTGGGTGAGATACGGCACTCTCCCCTCCTAAATGGAACAACAACTAAGATGGTGTACCTCTCATACGAGAGTTCGACTCGCGCAAATATGGCGACGCGAGCTGCAAAGATATGAGGTGGCAATGTTCAAATTCGGCAAGATATTTTAAAATCTATAAAATGATAACTTTTCAGGAACCCTAACCTCTCTTTGAAACAAAAAAAACTGTATTTGTCTTTCTAAGGTTACCAATCATAGCCAATGCGATTACTGACAAGCAAGTAATAAAAGAACAATAGGCTTGTGTGCTGAAAAAATCTAAATAGTCCGTCAGTTAGATAATCAAAAAATATTTGACATGTATTTTTTTTTTTTGATAGGTAAACCAAAATTGACGAAGATACGACGCTTTTAAAATTCTAATACGTCACGCCGTGCTATAGTTTTTAGTGCGTTGTGGCGTCACGAGCCGCCACTCCCGAGTTTTGATGCGTACTAACTTTGTCAATATTCATTGATTTACAAAAACAAAAAATCCGTGTCCTTTATTTTCCAATACTCTAACTGACGGACTAAATAGATTTGCAATTTATTGATGGAGGAAACTATCCTTTTATGTATGCGACATCTATACTAATATTCTAAAGCAGAAGAGTTTGTTTGTTTGGTTGAACGCGCTTATCTCAGGAACTACCGGCTCGAATTGAAAATTATTTTTGTGTTAGATAGTCCATTTATTGAGGACGACTTTCGGCTATATAACATCACGCTACGATTTTTAGGAGCGGAGCAGGAATGAAAAATGTTGCCAAAACGGGGATTTTATATCCTTTCGTTTTTCTATCTTATGTGACGCAGACGAAGTTGCGTGGGTCAAGTATTGTGTAATATGAGGCGAGCCTATTGCCAATAACCGACAAAACCCACATTCAAATCTAGATTCTGTGGTTGCTACTGAGTACTGAGAAAATAGTATTTTCGTAGTAGGAACACGCAACCGGCATTCGTGTTTGATCAGGTGTAGGACTGCCGGCGAGGCGCAAGGAGTATGTAGGGATCATTGCATTCTGCAGCTTCTGCCCACCCTCATGGGGAAAAAGTGGGTGAATTTGTATGTATATATTTTATTTATTTATTTATTAATAAAGGGTGCAAAGGATACCGACGCTAAATCCGTCCCGAAATAGAAAATTTTCGCCGGCTATTAATAAATAAGCTGTTTCCTACAAAACTGCAGTACCTATACTATTCTATATTATACAATTTTCTGTCATAAATATTACAGACATGTATTGTAGAAACCATTGAGAAACTATTTCTTTATTATTAAAATAAAATGTTGAACACAATAACATTGATACGTTGTTGGAATGTGATGTGCTCAAGTGGCCATCATGCCTTGCGTAGCCAACGCAAAGCGACGGTTATAATATTTTGTAACAGCTACGCAAATAATTAACGAAAGCGAACCAGCTAAAATTTTCCATACTTATATACATGACGTAACATCATGCCTGTTATGCCCGAAGGATTAAGCACAGGTGTACCTATGTACACCCACATGTACCTATGTACACCCACATGTACCTATGTACACCCACATGTACCTATGTACACCCACATGTACCTATGTACACCCACATGTACCTATGTACACCCACATGTACCTACATTCCTGTGAGCCTCGGCTGCTACTGAGAAGTTTCTGATGAAAAACCCAATAACACTGCCTAACCTAGCATTTCTTTCGAACCCGAGACTTCCTGCGCAGCAATCGCGATTGCTACACCAACGCGGCACTGAAAAGCAAATGCCATTTATTCAAATTGGGAAGTGAATCAGCATTTTTAACGTCAATAATGTCATGATCCAAAGCGTGCTTTTTCAATTTGAAAGCACATTTGCACCTCTATTACTTAACCATTCGTGTATGACGTTTAAAAAATGGCAGCGACTGAATTATTTTCAAAAGCCATCGAGCGTTGCAAGGCGGAAGCGTCAGGCAAACTCGCGAAATTAAAATTTTCTTACGTTTTTTGCGATTTGCAGGCCAGTGCTAGGCTGTATGAAGTTATAAATGTCGTCCACGACTGTACAACGTATGTAGTTACAGAATTATAATCATCAATACAGCCCTAGTTCATATAAGACAAGGAATCGACCAACGCGAACCCATGCCAATGCCCATCTAGGCCTATGTGAAATAAAATATTATGATTTTGAAATAAATGGCGGGCTACCCTGACGCTATCACCTAAAATGAGCCTTTAATCTTCATTGTCGCGCGGCGTCTTGCTAACTGTGCCATTCAAGTCTTGCTTCTTACTTAAATGCGAAAGTTTGTGAGAATGGAGGGATGTTTCTTACTCTTTCACGCAAAAGCGACTGACCAGGGCCTCAATTCTGCTATTACAATAGTGTCAGAATAGGGCGATTTTCGCGATTTCATGTTTGGTCCCATAGCAAAAGTTGTTTGTTATTATAGAAAGAAAGAAAGAAAGAAAAAGCATTTATTAGCCCACACAGGACAAACACATCAAAATTAACAGTACTCATAAAAATTGTACTAGTAGTACTTACAAAAAAAAAAACAAATATTTATTTAAAAATTAAAAGAATGAAACTCGTCCTGTACGAGGCCAAAAGGCTCCTATCTCAGCATGGTGCTGTAACATTAAAAAAAAACGTCACAGCGCTGGTATTCTGATAGGGGGGAAAGTGAAGGTGATGCCACGGTCAGGCCAGATCGGATAAAAATAAAAATAAAGTGTAGACGAATAAACAATACAAAAAAAATAATGCAGAAGTATAAATAAATATAAAAAAAAAGATAATAACACCTACACCCCACGTAACGAATACTGTTCGCCAATCTGTGCCATGCCTTTCACTGGCAACACTGACGAACATAGACGCGGGCGCAGATATTCACTTGCTACTAATATGTAATCTGTGATTCACTTCACATTTTGTAGTGATTATATGTATACTTTGTGCATTTTGTTTTGTTTTGATTGGAATATTTACGTATGTCAAAACACAATTTGAGCACAATCACGTGTTTAAGTATCGTACACTAATTACCAGTCACCCTATATATTTTTAATATAGTGAATGAACCCGTGAGGAAGTCATTTTACTGTAAATATGTGCTGCAATATAGTTCGTTTTTACAACCTCCTCCGAAAAATAGCACTTTAGAATATTATTGTAAATAAAATATTTCATCAATTCTTAAAAATATTCGCCTTGATTAGAAAATGCTCTTCATTAAGTACTTCATAAGTAAATTAGTGCTTGTAGCAAGAAAGTAAAGTGCTTTACAGGTAAATTTGTACTTGTAGCAGTTCAGGCCAGATAAGTTGCCTCCATCGGCCTCCATTTTAAAATAAATTAGGGTTCTCTTGGAATATAAGTATATATGTGTAGTATATCAACTATCTAGTGTCCACGATACAAGCTTTGCTTAGTGTGGTACTAGGTGGCGCTGTGTGTTAATGTCCAGCGATATTTATTATTATTATTTTATTATTAATATACCTGCTAAAGTTTTTTTTTGGATTTAATAACATTATTGTGATATTGCTTGATATCGACTGTTTCTTTTGGACAAATATTCACATAACCAATTATTCAGTAACCAATTATTCATTTCACATTTTGTGTAATCAGAATGCTGCAATGAGTGTGGATTTCCAGTTTCTTTCAACAACAAGACAAGTGACAGTGGATAAAATGCAACTATAGGATCAAAATTTTATTCCAGATTATTTAGTTTTACTATAGACAATTATAAGAGACTTATTCCTAAACGTGTCCTATAAGATAATCTTGTAGCTAACTGGCTACAAGATTATCTTATATTACTAGTATAATTTTTTTTCCCATAAATTTTGGAAATTTTAACCTTTTCCCCAAATTAGGCGTTGCATCAAAAAAGTTTTATGTATATGTTGTCCGTATTCTTACTCGAAATTATAAAAAAATTTAATGGTTCAAGAATTTTCCAGAGGAAAAAGTTATGGCCAAAAACCCATGGACGAATTCCGCCCATTCACGAACTTAACTTAACTTCCCTTTCGATTTTTTGGTCAAGTTTGAAAGCAATCGGTGCATAATTGCGACCTGTATAGTGTGACATACTTACATAATATACTCGTAGGTATCATGTCACCGCAAAATTGTCAAACACGTTAGATTTTAAAATAACTAGTGATTGTAAACTCGAAATATTGTCAAACAAACATACTACTTACAATAAAACGCATCATTTTTCGTGAAATGTATGCGATGGTAGTCAACTCACGTGGTGTGGAGGGAAGGAAGGGTCCCCCTTGCCCAATGGTACCACTCTCACGAAAAGATAATGTACCATACCTGAGAAATACCGATTAATATAACGTAACTTTGCTCAGTCCCTCACAGCATACCGGCGCGTGACGTTATGTCATGAACTAGTGTCGTGTCCTATCAATTATTGAGGAGCTCTGTTGCCTATCTCCGAATTTCTTCATCAGATCTTCACCAAATTGAAGGTTCCAACCACCTCCTATTTGAAGGCGGTTAAAAATAAGGAATGAGTATATGGAGGAAGTCTGAAAGTGGCGCCAGTGACTGAAAAGTTGTGTGGTAATCGGTTGTCGTGGTACAGACATGTGATGCGGAGGAATGAGGGAAATGTAGAGTATGAATGTAGATAGCTTTAAGAGCTAGTCTTCCTCTAGGAAGACCAAAAAAACGATGAATGGACTGTGTGAAGTATGTTATGTCTACAGGGTGTTTGGCAGAACGTTGAACATACGAAAATGGTGGATAGGTGGGGTCATCTGCTACTTACTCAGCCCCTAATTTATTTGGGTATTAAAAGTCACCACTTTCTTAACTTTAAAGTGTAGTTAAAGTGTAAAAGAATAAAAAAAAAACAAAATATTGCCTGTTTTACCCATTTTTAATAAAAAATACACTTTAAAGTTGAGAAAGTGTTGAAACAAGAAAAAAAGAAAAAAAATCTTTTTAAATACCTGGTGGGCCAGGGCCAAATAAATTAGGGCTGAGTAAGTAGCAGATGACCCCACCTATCCACCATTTTCGTATGTTCAACGTTCTGCCAAACACCCTGTATAAAGGAAGCTGCTGAGATGACGAGTGATAGAGAAGAATGTAAGAAGTAAATACGTTATGATAAGGGCAGGAAAGTGATAATAATTCCAGATTCTCCCACGCGTTATCTATATACTCGTACTAGCTGACTCGCGCAACTTCGTCTGCGTCTCATAATTTGAGATTTAAACTATCCTATCTCTCAAGTTGGATCGAACTGCACATGGTGTGCGAATTTTATTATAATCGGTTAAGTGGTTTAGGAGTCTATTGAGGACAAACATTGTGACACGAGATTTATATATATTAAGATTATCTATATACTCGTATATAAAATGAAACCCGTTTTCCGTTGTCACGACATAGCATGAAAACGGCTTGACCGATTTGGCTGATTCTTTTTTTGTTGTGTTTGTTATTGTCAGGAGAAGGTTCTTATGAAAAAAAAATGTAGTAGTAGTAGGTAGGTTACTAGTATGTAGGTAGGTAGTAGTAGGTTCTTCTATTCTAAAGGTACCGACATATTGTCACGTAGTGTTATTTAGTAGTCAAGTCAAGTCATTTTAAAAGTTTCTTATGTACCTAGTTACTACAATCGTCGGCCCATACCGACTAACGTACTTAGGTACATACTTAAACTCCCGCCTTTTTCCCTCGAGTCGATGGTAGGCTGTAGGTCTATCTATCTACCTATCCTTTCGCTTCGACCGCATTCATGCATACGTTGTACTATACGAACACTACTAAGCATTCGGCACATCAAATTAAGTAGGTAATCATACGGAAAAATTATTGCTTTGAAAAAACTTTGTTTGGGGTGAAAACTCACATGAATTATCATCAATCTCAAAACATTGTGTAGGATGAATTAACTAGTGCAGGGATCAACAAAGTATTGAAAGTAAAAGTATAACACTAAATACTTGTACAAACCAGTTAAAAAAACCGTGTGATAATGGAACTTCGACCCAAATATTTCGTAACTTGGAAGATTCCCGAGCATGTACCTATGTTCCAGAATAAAAAAAGATTCAAAATTCTTATTATTTGAGCGTAACTAATAGACACACTCGACTATCTCGTTTAAGACCCATTAAGGTCCACTTGGCCCCAGAGTCGGTAATGATCTTGTAACCGCGCACGCGATCTCTTCGCTTAATGTGTGGGTAGATAATATGTGATTACAGGTTTTACAGGTGTACATGTTCATGATAATTCCGAATTGTATAGTTATTTTTCATACACTTTTTCTTAAATTACGCCCACGGGCTACGGTTTCCCCAATGTAACTAAAATTTCAAGCATTAAGTACCTATTTTTCTTGACCTCAATTCCGCCTTTGATACAGTCCATGACATTCTCTTGGCCAAATTGGAACACTGTGGTATACGGGAGAAGGTATTAAATCTTTCAGCTCTTATTTGCATTACGGGCGTCAGTTTATAGAGGTCAAATCAGTGTTAGATGGTGAAGAAAAAGTCTATAAATCTAGTCACTATATCCCGTGGGGTTCCCGTAGGTCCGAAGGCTTCAAATGCTCCGTTCTAGGTCCAATTTTCTTTACAGTATTCTAAAACAGCTTGGTTGAGCATATTCAAAGACATTTCAGTGACATTAAACTAATTTTTTGCTGATGTGTCAAATGCAATTGTGTGTGCACACGACATAAATAGGAATTAGAAACCAAAATTTATACTGTGCTAAAAGCTTTTGAAAACTAGTTTGGTACTAATAATTTAAAAGATTTTCTACACAATATTTCTTGTCTAGAAATAAATGACTTATGACTTACTAATATCGGCGTCCAAGGCAATGTCACGAAAAAATAACATGAACTACTTACCTTTATTGAATCCTCTTGCCGACGGTGCAGCACAAGTCACTCTTTAAACCTCATTAAAGAACAGCAAAAACACTACAAATCTAATGTCAAAACCAAAAATGCCATTTTCATCTCATGGTTAGAAATTGAGAGATATTGGAGGTATTTTCGAAAGTTTTGGACTGAGATTAGAAAGCTAAAAGCTAATAAATACACGAATTACCCCTCAAAGAAAAGAATAGGTAATCTGTAATCAACCCAAACTCCGAGCTCATTAATAAGCAACCAAAGAAACAAAGACTTAGCAGCTAGTGCGTGATATTGCATCTCAATAACTAGTGCGGCAGAGGTCCTTCCAATGACAAACAAATATGCACATCCTACACTTTGATCCAATCACACTTCTTGCATACATCAGTTACATGTCTGAAAGTGGTAAAAGGAAACGTCTAGAGCACTTCAGGCCCTCCTCTGATTTCTCACTCGTTGCGCTTGTTCAAATGTATTTCAATTGCTAAATTGATGGCACATGGAATCTCACTTAGGGGGTGTTCATTGTTTCCGTTGTGAGAATTCAATTATATGATTCGCAGTGCACTAGGGAGTGAGATGCAGTAGTTCTTATTTAAATTGATATTTCTTTAGCAGTTGATTTCGAAAATAAGTGATGTTTATGTGGTGTGTGTGAAAGTAGGCAATGCAAAAGGATAAAGTATCGTAGTAGGTGACATTATTTAGTTTCTGTCTTATCCCATGGGAAAAAATAATGGATTCATGATTCTGCGTTAATTTAATTTTTTTTTATAAATATTTTTGACTTCCAAGACTTGCAATTTTTACCTAATACGTACTATCGAGTACATTGTAGGGAAAAGCTGCAACTCTGATAATACTTGGACTGCCGGAATTTTCGTGTCAGGTAGATCTGCAATCTCAATTTAAATGAACAACTATGAGTTATCAACCCAAGAAAAGTATTAAAAAGGCAAGGAGGCTCCGGCAAGCCGCAGGAGGATGTAGATTTCGGAGAAGGTGCTGGAGCGTCCGACTATTGAAAAATTGTAGAAAGAGTTGTACTTACGTGAACACAATACAACAAAAAAAATATGATTTCAAAATCGTTGTCCTGAAATGGAAAGTTTACCCCTTTTAAATCCTATCTTAAGAGTTTAGCATGGTAACGCCCTCAAATTTATAGTTATAATTTTTTATTTCAAAAACTACAAGTTTTATCGCTAAACTTCAAAGGTAACAATTGCAGAGTAAACAATTTGCTTTAAAAAAAAAAATTGCGACGCTCAAAAGGTTTACTGTTTCGGAGATATGATTTTCTTTCGCAATTTTTTTGTAAATTTCAACCCCCTCCCCAATTTAGGGGTTCCATCAAGAAGTTTTAATTTAAAGTTGTCCGTATTTTTAATCAGAATGATAAAAATGAAAAACGGTTCAAATTTTTTCCAAAGTTATGGCCAAAAACTGATTTAAGAAAAACTGCCCCCCTCCCGCCTCACAGCCCATGGACGAATGAATTTCGCCCATTCACGAACTTAGCCTAAGTTTTGACCTTTTCGATTTTTGGCCAAGTTTGAAAGCAATCGGTTCATAATTGCGACCTGTAGACTGTGGGTAAATTTTGCTTGTCACCCATATACATACGTATACACAATACATATATTTATTCTCGTAGGTGAAAGACCAATAGGTAGATTTTTTTTAAAAGGAAATCTACCTAATCTAGTTCAACTACTGCTTGTCGCTCAAAAATAATATAAAACTTCTGCAATTATCTATGACAGTTCAAGCGTCCCTGACTGTCGCGGCCATGTGTGTTACGTAAATTTATCACAATCTGCCTTGTTTACATCTTGTTTTTGGCATTGATTAAGTAATTTTACTAATTATATGTGCTTTAATCAAGTAAAAATTGCGATAACGAAATTATAATAAAATCTTAGTGAAACTTGAACTACTTTTATAATAAAACTGTTACTGTTTGACACATAGACTTTGTAGTCACTATACCGCCATTATGGAGGACGACGTGTTTTTAGAGCGCGGTCCTTTTCACCAAAAACATGCTACATAAAACAATAAATTGTAAAATAAGTGATGTTTTAGATACTTAAACAAGTGTACGACAATGTTTAAGCGCCAATGCAAGTCATCCTATATATCCTATATTCTATATATCCCTACTTTATTATATAAAATGTGAATGTAAGTTTGTTTGTAAAGCTTTCACGCGAAATCATCATGAAACTTTGTACACAATCATTCTTGGAGGTATTAGAAGTAATATAGGACACTTTTTTATTTAAAAAAAACGAACCCTCACTCGCAGACGAAGTGGCGCGGGTCAGCTAGTTTTTAATAAATATAAAAAGAGTAAATTGTATTTCTTTGTAGCCCATTCCCTCTCATTGAAAGGAGGCCGTGTCCCAGCATTGGGAACATTATAGGCTGATGATGATGATTGTATTTCTTGCATATGGCTATTTGGAATTATAATAAAGGAAAATATATGCTAGCGATCATTTGTTAATTTTATTCATTTATTTGTTGTATTGACATTAAAAGGCAATTCTTGGAACTGTATTTACTAGTGCCCTGACATAATTGCACATCTTTAGCGCCGGCACCATCCCTGCCTGCCTATGCGCTTGCGCCTGTTGTTTGAATGTTCGTCTCTGCTACTGTACTCTGGCGAAAATTAATCTGGTCAAAAATAATGAGGCATACTACTCGTATCATAATATTTTACTTAAAACTAAAATTTCCTTCTTCAAGCATTTTTGGGCCTAAACGTACTCACACAAAATCGACAATGGTCATGACTCTAAATCTCTCGACTGACAGACCTCAGCAGATTCATTAATTCGTGAACAAGCGCCATCAATCAAAACGTCGTCGTGTCGTCTTGTATCATGCGGTCGCAGACGAAGCGCCGAATTTAAACGAAGATCCCAAACAAGATAGACCTTCTGACTCTTTCTCCGTAACCGAACATGTAAATAAATCATGTGCTGTAGATGCAGGCCGGTCCGATGCGTAGTATCTTCGGCTTAATTCGAAGATTACAATAGTGCATACCCTATGACAGGTAGTCCTATATAGTAATGACCGGGATCCTGTTTCTGTGAGCTTCATAAACGAACGCTTCTAGACGAACGGCGACATTATTCACCGTGGCGTCGGGCGGGATTGACGTTTACTGCTGTATCGTTTGCGAATCTATTATCAAGTGTTTGTTCATCATTCGCCGCCGAGCTCCTATTCGAGATGGTGCGTATAGCTGGCTTACTAGGGTATTCTTTCTATCTACTTGTTGGTTTTTTCTCTATTTTTGCTGCGTTTACTTTTGCGTTTTGTTTGTGGGGTTACTGTTTTGGGTGTATTGTGTGTTAGTTTAATGCCTCATTGGTCGAGTAGTTGCAAGCGCTGACTACAGGTTTCAAATTCCTGGTCGAACTAAGAAATTCTTGGTGTATTTGGGTTTTTCCATCAGGAATTTATCAGTAGCAGCCCCCTCCTAAATGACTAGCGAGATGTGCATTTACTAATAGATACCTCTGCCTAGACCTTTTGGGATCCTTAAGTCGTGGTGTTTTGACATGTTATGTATGTAGGTACGCTGTTTGGGTTTATTTTTAGATTTTTTAAGGTTGCTTTGCGTCGTCTGCTAGACGTCTAAAACTGTCTATTAAAGGTGTTACCCGAACTGGCTTCTGACATTATGTTTGTAATTCGTTAAGTCAAGGTCGCCTTAAAATTGCCACACCATCACCACTACGCCATCCCCCAAATACGTTCCGTCGGTTGAAGCTGCGCAACACTGGTGCAGAAGGCACGTTGCCGAGTTAATCCTATTTCCCGTATTTCCTCGGATAAATAAAATTTTGCTGAACAACTACTGTCGCGCCATGGCTGCAGTTTGGCTGGTAGTAAATTAATACATCTGCCGTTTTTGTTGATTTTATCTGTATCAGTTTCTGCGATGATTTTAAAACCAATCCATAGCTTACAATTATTCCGCCATGGTTTAGGTCACTTACCTGGCCTTCAACTTCTTCGACATTTGACAGCGCTTTTGCCCTAATGAAGTTTGCTTTTAATTTATTAAAACAGGCTCGATCATTTCCTTAAAACAATACATGTAATAAAAAAGGAGGGATTAGTGGTTGGTATCAAACTTTTAAATGCCTATTTTTGTTTGTCAAACAGGTCGGAGGAAACGGGAAAGCCCGGAAGTTCCTCGAGAGCTCCGCTGACTTCAAGCCGGGGCTGACGATACCGCAAAAGTACAACACCAAAGCTGCATCCATGTACCGTCAAAAGGTAAGTCTTCCACAAGGCATGACCATACAGACAGCCAAGCGAAGTGTGCTATTCAATTGTAGCAGCACAGGAGACCTACCGTTCACAATATAGCTTTCGCGTGAGCTCTCCATGCCTTCGGCTTGCTGACTGTGTGGAAAGGGCTTTATAAGCCGTTTTTGTGTCTTAGTGTCGTGTATTTTTGCAGATTTGTAACGCAAATTTTACAGCATTCAACAATCAAAAATTTCGATATTAAACGTTATTGCGATTATTGTCTCTGTGTGCACATTTTATTAGCAGTCATGCTAACTCCTGTTTTCGAGTCAACCTGTTTATAACATTGTGACAAAGTAAGAAAATAAATCATTCCTTGCTCCACAAAACATTTTTCCTTGAATAAATGGGCGTGATTGACGCTGATTGGTCATTCATTAAAACGCCTTGGATATACCTAGGTATCTCATGCAGTGCAAACCAGATGCAAGAACCTTGCACTTTGCACTTTGCATATGATTTTAAAGTGCTAATATTGTATTGATTGACTACCAAGCTGTTCAAAGTTTACGGGCCTACCTTAATAGGCAGGTTTGCCCAACGATGGAAAGAATCTGCCGGCGTACCCCAAGGATCGTTGTTAGGACCTGCAATGATTAGAGTAAATATTTGCTAAAAAGTTTTATGAAGTACGTAATTCTTCAATGACAACGTGTAAAAACATGTGACTAACAGTACTACGACTATATCCAAAGAGAAAATCTTAACCAATACTTAAATGCAGTTTTTAATTGACTGAAGTCAATTACGGAACACGGTAGATTTTTTTTGCTATACTTCATAGTGTTGGATTTAAATCTTCGATAGCGAAGAGACGGAAAAGCAGCAGGGCGGGATGTACAAACTTAGGTGATGATTGTTTCGAAAAGGCGGTCTTCTAAAAGGTAAGGTAGATCATAGGCATTTTCTGCAGGATTATTTTGGTTTCATCGCGTATTTGAAGATTTCGGAGGTTTCTGTTTTATTTTCAGGTTTTTAGACTAAGTTTTACAAATGGAAAAAACTGTTTGGAGAGAAGCTTAGGAGTTTCCTTAATGCTATTTTAAATCAATCATTTTCCCGTATTTTTCTAGATAGTTTTCATCGGTTTATCTTCGTTAATTAGCTGCAGTATCAATTTAGTTAACATATTCACTATCATTGCATTAAAATTACACTACTTATCAGAATCAGAATCATTTATTTGTTAAACATAGGTATAAATATTAAGGATCTTATAAATAGTTAAAGCTCTTGCTATGTTTTGTAGTTCTGGCATACAAAGGACAATAATATGGAATCCCGTATCATGCTGCATCAAAATCAAACTTTGTTTTTAAGGGTCTACACGTCTTTTTTTTATATTTTCTCAATTAGACGGACGTAATCGTCACATCAAATGTCAAAGTCATTTAGGGATGAGATCGGTAAATCAAAATCTTTAGTAAGAACATCGATTTCGTGGCAATTACTAATATCAAATCGATTTGATGTACCGCTTTTACTTAGTTGTTAATTTTATTCAACAAAAAAACTTTTTTGCAAAAAATAAAACCGACTTCAAAAAAAAACAAAAAAGTGAAAAATAACTTTAGCTTCTGAAGTCGGTGACCTTTGTTTGATTGCTTTAGTTTTTTTGTCACCGACTTCAGAAGCTAAAGTTATTTTTCACTTTTTTGTTTTTTTTGAAGTCGGTTTTATTTTTTGCAAAAAAGTTTTTATTTTCAACTTTTTAGTGGTTCACATGTGCTTGATACATGGAAAGTGCATACCGTTACAATTACAACAAGCCCAAACACGACTACGGTACATTGTCTCATTATGGAGTTCCGTGACTCTTGGCTTCATCATTAGTTCTGATGGTAGAATGGTTCTTATCAAACGCAAATGCTTCACTTGTTGTAGAAAATACCAAAATCGCAACACGTTTTCATATAAAATTTGAAGAGTTCCCTCGATTTCGCCAAGATTCCATCATCAGATCCTGATTTGGTGGCTATGGGACCATTTGGAAAGAATACCCTTTCCAACAAAAAAATAATTTTCCAAATCGGTTGGCAAGCGACGGAGTTATGCCCGAACAAACATAAAAAAAAAAAAAAAAAAAATAGAAACATCCGAATTGAGAACCTCCTCCTTTTTTAGAAGTCGGTTAAAAACAAAGCAAATGTAATACGAATAATTCGTTAAATTAAAAATTCGTAAAAAAAAATAAAGCAAACGTTACAGGTTTTTAGCGTTTAGGTTTACCTATAATAAAAAAGAAACGGTTTGGAATGATACGAGTAAGTTAGTAGATTTATTAAAATCGTTTCTATAACGATTCTACATCTCTATGACCGGTTGTACGAACTTCATGTAAAGGGAATAAATATTCATATTTTTATACTTTCAATTAAATTCCCTGTTCAAAAATCAATTCCGTGACGCGTAATGTCGTAAAAAGTTATGAAAAGAATTACTATAAAATTTTAATCTCGAGACTTTTGAGCATATCCTTTGAAGAATAAAATATTGTTATAACTTTATTTAATCATAGCTATGACTATTTTTTTTTTGCGGCAACCCTATTGGTACACGTTCACAAATATATTTTATTAGTTAAAATGTAATATTCACCTGGTTGTCAAATGGGTGAAGGTCGTTCTTATGGGGATCTTTGACCAATAAAGGGCAAAGAAGGAACATGGATGGGTTTTAGTCAGTAAAAGTCTGACTCTTCTTCCCGCTCCGCCCAGAGTGGGAGGAGACATTTGATGATTTCGCATCCGAAAATGAAAAAAAAAAAATTGTTTCATATGCGGAATTGCACTGCAAACGCTTATTATGGCTAGCCAAGTTGACGGTATACGTAAGTACAGTCCTATCACTTATTTTTGACAGCGCTCACGGTAATTTTTGTTTGGGGCATAGTCGGTGTAATCGCAAGATGGCGCATGTCATGACGCCATCTATGACGATTCAAGGGACATCGATATCCTGCCGGGGTTGCGGGCCTATTCGAAAGAGATACCGCGGCCCCGGAATATAAACGGCGAGGAGATGGGTTTTAGTCAGTAAAAGTCTGACACTCCCTCCCGCTCCGCCCAGAGTGGGAGAAGTTTTTGATGATTTCCCATCCTAAAAAAAAAACAATATATTAATATTAAATTAAAATCAGCTGTTGTACATAGTTGAGTCGACCCCGTTTTAAGTTATGAAGCCGCTATTGAATACTTACAAAGCTGTTTAGCGTTATTGAACGTTTATGGATAATGCTTTTTGGGATTCTCATTATAACAAGCCAATGAACCTATTTTAACTTTTTATGAATACCTAAGACTGATAGAAAGTTGAATAATAATTTTAAGGCCACTCTTTGCTGTTATTTTCTATCGAGTTGATTTCGTCCAATTATACACATCGAGTCCGTCCACGGTCTTTAAAATGGGATGAATATTAACATACATTTTCGAACAATTTTCTTTTTCTAAAAAAAAACTGCTTATAAAAATAGCATCAACTGCAAGCGCTTTATCTACAGAAATGAAGCTTTTGTAGCGCGTTCTAGTTATGAATTGGATTACCTACCTGGATTAACTGATTCGGACGACAAAAGCAGACACCCCATTGTCTCAAGCTCGGCTACTATTCCAAAGTACTTATTAAATAGTCCAAGAGAATATGACTATTTTAGTTGACTGAATTTGTTTTTTCTGGCTTATTCGTCAACTTGCGACTGTGAGTCTCGCGAGTTGGCACCTTCCAATTTTTTTTTGTCGTCCTGGGTTCAGGTCGGGCAATGTTATTGAGTTTTTCCATCAGGAATTTCTCAGAGTCTGAATGTGTGCCCGGTTGTTGGCAATAGGCCCACCCCTAATACATTGAACTTAAACATAACTGGCGTTACGTGGGTGTACTATTAGGTTACCTCTGTTAAAAACCTTCGTGGAGTGAGTTGTGGTGGAAATTGGAAGTAACAGGGACGTCGCCTATGTGAAGACACATTTGGTTCAACCTAGGTACGCACTGTATAGCCCTGGTGTCCCAGTTAGGAAAATCCTTAACATACAAGAAAGAAAATCCATATAAAGGGTGCCCATCGTTGCGATCATTTTTTGTTCTACACCATACCTGGGAACCTTCTAGTTACGGAGATATGGGGGGTCAAAGTTACAACTTTTTTTTTCAAATATATTTTTTTTTTGTAAGATTTTGACTTTTAACACCTCCAAGACTCCCGTACTATTCAATCCATCCACCAACACAATGTTTAAAGTGCGTTACATTGAGTTCTACCACAAAACATGATTTATAACCTCAAAAAAAAAAGTTGTTTCCCAGCAATAACTTTCGCGTAAAGTTACTTAGTTTGATGTACAGAATGCTTGGTTAACGGCTTTGTGATTAGGTGGTTTACACCCTGTATATATATTTTTGAAAAAAAAAAAAACGCGATTTAAAAAACTATATCTGTTCAGAGTAGTCAATTACTACTCTAGGAAGAAACATTCGACACAAACTCAGATGTCATAGTCTCTTTTGAAGTCCAGACACAATCTTGCTCAATTCACGTGAAGACTATAATAAATAATAATAATAAATATCGCTGGACATTAACACACAGCGCCACCTAGTGCCACACCAAGCAAAGCTTGTGTCGTGGACACTAGATAGTTGATATACTACATAAATACTTTTTTGTTTGTAAATACATACTTATCTATATAAATAAAAATGAATTGTTGTTCGTTAGTCTGATTAAAACTCGAGAACGGCTGGACCAATTTGGCTCATTTTGGTTTTGAATGGTTTGTGGAAGTCCTGGGAAGGTTTAAACGGTAAAAAGTAGTGGGTAGGTAGTAGTAGGTAGGTAGTAGTAGGTAGGTAGGTAGTAGTAGGTAGGTAGTAGTAGGTAGGTAGTAGTAGGTAGGTAGTAGTAGGTAGGTAGTAGTAGGTAGGTAGTAGTAGGTAGGTAGTAAGTATCTGACAGGACAACGTCTGTCGGGTCGGCTAGTTATACATATAAACATCCATGACTCGGAAACAAATGTCCGTGCTCATCACACAAACATTTGCTCCTACCGGGATTCGAACCCAGGACCCTAAGAACGTAAGGCAGCGTCACTACAACTACGCCAACCGGCAACCGCCAATGCAGATTAGTGTCTGAAATGGTCTTCTGAAGAAAGAACCACACAGATTTGAATGGACCACTGACTACCTGTAACGACTGTCAAAGGTCTAAAAATGATAGCCGGGACCAACGGCTGAACGCCTTCACCCATCCATCGCGAGTGGCTATTTTTATTTAACCACGAACTGCTCCAATGTGTTGTTGAATGAAAACTCCTGTGCATAATTTCATGCTCCTAAATCTTAGAGCTTTTAATTTCTGTCAGTTCAGCGGTATTACAGTTATAATCGATTCTGTACATCCTTTAAAGATACTACCCTACCTCTACCCTTTCATCGAAATAGTCTATCGATCGTTGAATACATATTTGATGATAAGTACGGAAACGTTGTAGTTGATATCAGCTATTTTAAAACCCTAGGAACTCCCGGTGCAATGGTCTAGTTCTTCGATCAGTTTTCATATGAATGTAAGCTGAAATTTCCTGCCAAACGTCCAGTATTGCGTTACACACTTTTAATATCAATCTGTAGAATATTGAGGTAAATGACTAAGTAATCCATTGCTTCTTAGATTCCAAAAATACTTTACTCGACATTGTAATTAACACAAATAATGTTTTTTGCGGGCGGCTATTGTATCTGATGTGGTACTACCTAATAATTGCTATATAATTTTTCTATACATTCTTAAGTCGCAGATAAAGGAATTTCTCTAAAGCTGTATGAGCCCAGCATGATTATATATAAAATCTATGTCATTTAATGGTAAAAATCTTCTACAACAAAAATAAAATAGGTGTAATTGCTCAGCGGTTTTGGAAAAAAGCTACAAATGTTTTAAGATGTTGTTTTTGTCACCACGTCTAAAGTACTTTTATCTTTATTGTAGTGTATATTATGTAATATCTCTCCCACAACTCCCAGGCATTTAATAAACACAGAATGTTAGTTACAAAAAACACTAAACACACACTGGGAGACTTAAGATTCTTCAAAATTAAACAATCTATTCGTTTCTAACAATAACATCACAGGGGAAAAGGTAATCTCTTTCTTTTACACTAAGAGATTTAAGTCTGGCACATAAGAAAACACATTCAAATTACAACAACATACTGTATTTATGTCAATTTGACTGTGAAATATCAAATATGGTTACCAGCTCGTAATAAAAATCGATATCCATAATTTAAACTTCATTTGGATTCATTTAAAAAACTTTGTCTGACTTTGTAAACTAAATCATAATCATAAATTTAATAAAAAATAACGAATAATTTCATTTCATATAAGTTACAAATTTATACATTTTAGGCCCCGGCGGCGTTTATTTTTCCCTGTTCTGTTCTTTATGAATTGTATAGTAACGTTGAGGGGTAAATTCGATTTTTCGAATGAAATCTAAAATAAAAATACTTTTTATTTTGAGTTCCATTCAAAATCTGGTTATTGTACATTAATCATTTTCCGAAATTCTTAGCTTTTAACGTAATTACTGGTAATCCTTTTATTTTTGTTCAGTTGTTTAAGAATTTCATGTTAGTTCTTCATTTGTGTCATAGATGGCGCTCGTACTACTTTTTGTGGTGCCCCTACAAAATAAACGACCAATTAATTTAACTGTTTATTTTGTTGTTATTTTCGCATAAACCACGTCAAATATTCACAGTCGCATTTTTTAAATTATGCAACTTGTTAATAGTAATGTTCCGGCGACTGCAACTGTGAGAATTAAATCACTAGTGCACTTTTTCTCTAGAAAGTAATCTGACACTTAAGTATACGGCGAGTTTCGCAATTACAAGCTATTATGAAACTAGTGCACTAAATTGCTCATTAAATGAAGTAGAGCGCGTTGGTTGCAGCCGCTTTGGATTTTAGACCACTATTTGTTGGAGTTACTACTTATAGTCACTTCGTACCGCTGCTACAACTCAAAGAAATCACTTAGATTCTAAGGCCTGAATTCCTGTCACGCTGACGGTCGGTCGCGCACGGTTGGACGCGTACGTCAGCACGAAAAAACAGTAGAAAATACAAGCCGCTGACGCCAGCGTCGCAGAGTGGTGCTATATAGGGTGTAAAACACCTCTTAACGAATACGAAAGGCACTTGTTCTCCTCGTCTTTCTGATCATTTTTTTGTTCTACACTATACCTGGGAATCTTCTAGTTACGGAAATATTGGGTGTCAAAGTTACGTCTTTTTGACAACGTTTTTTTTTTAAACAAGTTTGTATTGGAAGATTTTAACTTTTAACACCTCCACGACCTCCGTACTATTCAATCCATCCATTCGCACAATGTTTTGAGTGCGTTAGATTGAGTTATACCACAAAACATGATTAATAACCTCAAAAAAAAAAGTTGTTTCCCAGCAATATTTTTTGCGTAGTTACTTAGTATGATATACAGATTGCTTAGTTAGCGGCTTTGTGATGAGGTGAAATACACCCTGTATATAACACAACAATGTATACTCGAACGCGCGACCGTCAGCGTGACATGAATTCAGGCCTAAGCAATTTCTAGCGTGAAGCCACGAGTCTCTGCGGCGCGACTTGCGATTCGACGAAAAAAGAGAAACACGAGTGTCGCAAGACGCAACGGGTCGTGAAGGGGTGTCGGTTGTTGAAATTATTTTCTACTAGCTTCTGCCAGCGGCTTCGCCCGCGTGAAGTTTGAAATTATCCTACGGGATCTTATTACCGGGATAAAAAGTATCCTATGTGTTAATCCAGGTAATAAACTATCTGTGTGCTAAATTTGATCCAAATCCGTTCAGTAGTTTTTGCGTGAAAGAGTAACAAACATCCATACATCCATACTTACAAACTTTCGCATTTATAATATTAGTAGGAAGGATAATAATACGTCGATTCTTACAGGAATATACAGCTGTCATAAACATCTAAATATCCTTTTGATTGCCAGCACTGAACACGACAAACCAAAGCTTCTACGTGAAAACACTTTCCAATGCTAGAAGCAAGGAAACTGAACTGACTTTAAACTATGTCGAAATCCTTTATTCAGGTATTCATCATTTAGGTTTCGTAGGAACTACTTATTGAACTTTCTGCAAATTAATGTCGAAATAAAATAGGACTTTCGCTTGACTCTATCCCGAAACTTAGTAAGACATTGGTGTCAATTCTGTTGTGCACAAACTAAACTTAATTTAGGCTATTGCTAACTTTTTCTCTCTAATAAAACGAGAAAGAGACGAAAGTAATTTAGAGCTGCCAAATTTAATTGGAACTAATATTTTCATACAAACGAAGGGTGCACCAAAAACATATCCACTAAAAACACGATGAAGCGCAAGGCTTAAACTAGTTTGACATTTCTAAATTAGTGCATAGCTAAAGCCGTCCTTTTCTCGCACTGCCTTTTAGTAAAAGATAGCAATAGCCTAAATTAAGTTTAGTTTGTGCACAACAGACTCGACACCAGTAGCCCTCTTAGGATAAGACACAACAACTAGTACTCGTACCTTACGAACAATTGTTTTGCTGCCGGTACCCAACACGAGTTTCGACTGTGGAGTTACAAATTAGATTTGACGTGGTTTACATGGTGCTACCCTTGAACTAAGAAACTCGATGGGTGATTAATATGATTTTCGAACAAGTGGGTAATTGCATTTCCTCAAAATTTTAGAAGAAATGCAATTACTTGCTTGCGAAATCATAAATGGTTGTTTATAGCAAAGCTTGGAAATTGTGACGTTGTAGAGTGCCAGAGTACTGTGTTTTAACCATCTTAAGATGAATACTAGCTGCATCGTATGTTAAGGGAAACGGAAAGGGGGAAAAGTAAAATTAATTTAAAAATTAAAAAAAAACCCTGACACATAATGTACTAGAAATTAAATAGAAAATAACTGTTAATCGTTAGGTCCTAGGTACCTACTAGTTGTTACTCCAGTTTCCTCATTTCATTTCGTTACTTAGTCTCAGTTCGTTAGTTAGTATTCCTTATTCCCTTTCAATTGCGGTTGCGGGAATACGGTGGATGCGAGTAGCAAGGGACCGGTCAATGTGGCGACACTTGGGGGAGGCCTATGTCCAGCAGTGGACGTCTTTCGGCTGAGATGATGATGATGATGATTCCCTTTCAATTATAGTATACATTATTGTACCAGTCTAGCCCTTTCGGTTAATACCCATATTGAAGGAATTGTGTATAAAAAAAAAATTGTTTCATTTTGTGGTGGCGGCCACCTTGGATTTTAAATTTATCATAGTGTATGGTATTCAAGCCGTTTCATTTGATACCAATATCGAGAAAATTGTGCAAAAATATGTAATCCGCCATTTGGTGGCTGTTGCCAACTTAGGTATACTGAAACAAACATAGCTAAGAACACTCCCGGCTAATTTATGTTTCAACAAAATCAAAATCGGTTCATCCGTTCGGGAGCTACGATACACACACACAAACAAATAGAGACGTCAAACTTATAACACCCCGTCGTTTTTGCGTCGGGGGTTAAATATGAGCCTAACTAGTTGCAAGTTTTTTGTTTAACATGTAAACAAATCATTCTTTACAGCAAACTAAGTAAGGTCCATGTTCACCAAAAAGATGACAGTCTGATTATCTAAAACAGCTGTTTAAAACACATTTTTGTATGGTAATATGTCACAGTGACAGCTGTTTTTGGCTAATCAGGCCGTTATCTTTTCGGTGAACATGGACCTAAGTGTCGTGGCTTGTGTATTTAAATGGAGGTGTTCACATAATTAGGACGACGTGATTACTGTCGTCCACGACTTTTACCAACGATAAATATTAATCTTCAGGACATACTGAGAACGCGGCCTAACTCTACTTAAAAAAACTACTTGAAAACATAATTGTTTTTATTTTACGTTAGGACTCAATGACTCAACGCAACGCAATCAAAACATTCATCATCTTCAGACTACAATGTTCCCACTGCTTGTACACGGCCTCCTCTCAGTGAGAGGGAATAGGTAAACATTGGAAAATTGCGATCAAAACATTGTGCTGATCATCTTCATCATCATCTCAGCCGAAAGACGTCCACTGCTGAACATAGGCCTCCCCCAAGTGTCGCCACATTGACCGGTCCCTTGCTTCTCGCATCCACCGGATTCCCGCAACCTTCACCAGGTCATCGGTCCACCTAGTGGGAGGTCTTCCAACGCATCGTCTTCCGGTTCGCGGTCGCCACTCCAAAACTTTTCGGCCCCATCGGCCATCCGTTCTGCGAGCAATGTGCCCTGCCCACTGCCACATAAGTTTAGCAATTCTTCGGGCTACGTCGGTGACCTTGGTTCTCTTGCGGATGTCTTCATTTCTGATTCGATCACGCAAGGAAACTCCGAGCATAGCATGCTGATGCTGATGTATTCATGGAATAGTACCGGGGTCGTGTAAGTATTTCAAATAAAGTTATAACATTAAAAAAAGGAATTAATAAAAAAAAAACTCGTGGAAAAAATTGGATTTTTTTTACTCCCAATATCTTCGTAACTAAAAGGTTCAAGTGTGATAAATAGAGAGTACTAATTACCAAAATGTTCTTCGATTATTGTTTCTAATTAACAGACCATTGTCTGCCATAAGTGTTCATACACGGCTGTCCAAGTCATCATAAATAACTATAATTTTCTTAAACAAGAAATGCTACGGTATTGAAGATAGTACGGATTTAAAATTGCCGTTATTATACAAAAAATAACGTCAATTTTAGTTAAATTGTCAGCGGAGTTAATAACTTAATAGCTTGCCGTCCGTCCTGAAGGCTTGATGCTATTTTAAACTACAAATTTTCAATAAGTTTCTGAAGTAGTGAATAGAAATCTGACAAGTCTATTTTGAAATTATATTTCTTTAAGACAAAAATATTCTCGGAAGTAATAACTTGAGTGCCGATCCGTGTAAACTATTGTTGGATAGAACAAAATAGCGCGCTCACATAAATAGAGACCTCGTGGTGTAATTTGATACAAGTCGAACAAACTGCTAATGTGTAAAATCATAATGGTCTCACTTGCATGTATGACGTAAAATCACGTGTTTATAACATGTATATGTTACCGTTAAATTTTTAATCCAATAAAATCTATTTAGCGAAATTGTAAAGTCTTGAAAGATTGTCAACCGCACATATTGCTTACAATTTAACGCATTATCTTTCGGTAGGTATTATAATCCAACGAAGAGAAACCGTAAAATTCACACAGCAATCCATATGTTCTACAATATCCAATCCAAGCCGATGGTATTATCTAAAACACAATTCCAAGTCAAACGTGTGAGCAATCTTAGGTGTGTCAAGTATGGAAGTAAGTGTCGTACAAGTTAGGCAGGTTCGGAATCTGTAGTAAATAATAAGATACAAAGCACGGTCGTTGAAATTACAAAATAATCGGGAAAGCACTCAAAACGGACTTTACGTTATCAAAACTATCTTTCTCATTTTTCTCCTCTTCAGATTGAGAACTGAACTGATTTTTCATATTTTGAAACAGAAAAATATGGCAATTTTTTAGGCCATATCTCAAATTATTACATTTCGGCCCACCGTTTTATCTCTTTTTCACAGAACTCGTATACTTGTCTATTTCTGTTGCCGCTAGAACAATATGAAATTCAACAATGTTTCATGTTTGCACTGAACGTGTATGTGTGTTTCACGGGGTGGAACAGTTGCTCCAATAATCAACATGGCTTATTCGTGGAACTGTAGGTGTATTCCAGCCATGAATTCGTATATCAAATGCGCGCTTACTAAACTCTCTAGCACTGCAATTTGCAGGACACTATCGATTAGATCAAGCCGAATGTTTATTTTCATCTATGCGGTTATAACTGTTCTCTCTATACATTTTGGAATTGTGATCGTTAATTTTATTGATAAGTGTTTTATTTTTGTCAGTTCATTCAAAAATTATTCGGATGTCGACGGATGTCGGATTAAAAATTTGTCTATGGAAAACTTTGCCCTTTTTTCTGTGCAATTTAAATTAGGCACGGAGTAAAATACTACTACATACAACAAGTCTCCGTTTGTTTTGTAAATTAAAAGGAAAACCACAACACTCGTCTAGATTCACAAATCCTCACACTGCAGGCACCAAGTTTTCCTAAAGTTGACGTACTCAATCGGCTATCGAACCGCGCTATCCTAAAAACTTAATCAAACGGCGATAATTATCATTTGCCTAGTCTTTGCCAACTACTTTGAGGGCCAGCATCTAGCCAAACTACGTTGAATACTAGTATCTTAAGTGAAGAGACTGCTGCACAACGAAAATGTTCTTCCAAAATAAAAATTAATAACTGTTCACGCTTCTTCCAAGAAGGCAAGCAGAAATAAAACCCAGCCATAAAACTAAAGCGAATCATGAAGAATTAAAAAAACTAAAGACACTAGACGGAATGAAGCATAAAGTGCATTCTCCCGTTGTGAAATTCTATGTAAAAGTCAAGCTATGTTTAAGAGGAAGTCCGTACCAAATAACACAGTGCAATCTAGGTTACTATTGATACGACAAACGTCATTTCCGTTGGGCTTCAAGCTAGCATTCGGCAGACCTACTTATATCTTATCAACCAGTATAGGCAGTCAATCCATGTAAAATACTGGTATTCAGCTGCGTCCGGTTAGGCTTAAGGGGCCGGCGGAGCATGCGTATTTCATACAAATGTAATACCAAAATAATTTGTAAATCAAATTCTTAAAGTATTGTGTATTTATTTCGATTGGGTTACAGAATATCTATGTTCCAAAACATAAATTTTGAAAGGAAAATGACACAAAGACGAGATATGTGGAATTTAATTTCTATAGAAAACTTATTTTTATATCCAAAATATATATTTGGGAACCTAAATATTCTGTAATCCAATCGAAATAAATACACACTACCTTAAGAAAACGTTTGTTTTCCAAATTGTTTTGGTATTACGTTTGTATGAACTACGCTTACTCCGCAGGCCTCTTAAAGCCGACCCCAACATAGTTGGGAAAAGGCTAGGCAGATTATGATGATCCGTCTTTTTTCTTGCGCCCAGCGAATGAGGTCAGCCGAGCCCTAAGCCCTAATTTAAGAAACTTCTAAATCTGTAACATGCGTCCACCAAAAGCACACCCCATGTCTGTAGTCGTCTAACATAGTAGGTATAATGTTGGCACCTACTGTGAACTAAAAAGTAAACTAAACTAATTTGTAATTATGTTTAATACATTAAAGTACTTAATTGAAATAAAATAAAATGTGGAGCAGTTGGTGGGGAATGCCGATAGAAATGAAAACTGAGTAATCTTTATCTGCTACGGGTTGTGCCCCGCGCACACCTACCGGTGCTACGCCGTAGCGGTTCGGCTACGAGTACTACAAAGCGTTACTGAATTCCATGACTTTGTTTACCCAAATAGTGCTCAATGCGCCAAAACAAATTTTCACTTAAAAAAGATCAAAATATGTAAAGTAAGAATAGAGCTGTATCCGGGGTTGCGGGCCTGTTCCGGGGTTGCGGGCCTGTTCGAAAGAGATACCGCGGCCCCGGAACATAAAGAGCGAGGAAGGAACATGGATAGGTTTTAGTCAGTAAGAGTCTGACACTCCCTCCCGCTCCGCCCAGAGTGGGAGAAGTCATTTGATGATTTCCCATCTTAAAAAAAAAAAAAAAAAAAGGGTAGAGCTGTATTCAGAGGTTAGAATTGATTTGGAAGAGTGTACCGTGTTATCTAGCAATTGTATTGTCGAGGTCCGCTAGGCAATCACTCCATCTACAATACTGGCATTAAGCTGCATCCTGTTAAACTGGAAGTGGATTCCCGATATATTTGGGAAGACTTCGACGTTGCGGATAGTCATCCGCGTCGTCCGAGGATTTTCCCAGTAGCAAAGTACTAAACATACCTATAGGGTGTACTACCCATATGGATGGATGAGCTAAAAGCTTCAGATGTGGGTCTGGCATCAAAGCTTTCTGTATATGCATGATGCATTGTATAAAGGAAAAGGCTTACAGTATTCCTAGTAGTAGAGGTTAAGCTTTTCACAGAATTTATCCTAACTGTACGAACTGTTCTTCGGAAATAGCAACAGATTTCTCGCATGGGTACTACATTTAATGGTTTATAAGCCTGTATTTTCTGTTACATACAAAAAGCATGTCAGTATCTGCCCGAAACTGGACTATTGGAAAGTCCATATTTGTATTTCTCTATTTCATGCACTAATTGGTGCATACAGAATATGAAATGTATTTCTGGCTTCCATTGTTGTTCATTTTGTAGTTTCGCAGTGAGATTTATTGTACAGTGACTAAAACAGACTCCATTGAATTAAAATTCAGTTTCAAAGCGACTGAAAAATATTTTAAATCGATATCAACATAGGTACTTATTCAAAAGAGGCAAGGAAAGTACCTAAAAGAAATATTGCACACCACTACTAATGTTATTTTTTATACTGTCTTCAATATAAACTACGGTACGATATTGATTACAACCATTCTCGTTGGTATAAAAAATGTAAGTGTTATAAACCTATCGATTCGAAATGCGTATTACTACTGCTTATCTCAGTGTGTAACCTAAACACGAAGGCAAAAACCCCTTATTACCCGTATACATATTATTTCTATGTGGAATGCGTTCTCACGAGTTTATTCCCCGGTGCTGTATCATAATTGCGATTAGAAATTTATAGGAAAATAGCCAAGCTATTTGCACGTGCAGTTTCTGCGTAATCGTATTTCCTTTAGCTCTTTGAATACAACACCGTGTTAAGTTTCCATAACTCCTAAGAAGTTTGAAGCTCAAGTACACAAAGAATTGAATACAGGATAGAAGGGAGTAGCGACGGACAAACGAACCGTACGTGGAAACCATTTGTTGTTCCGATGTCCGGTTTATAGTACAACATTCTCAACAAAGTCTACAGCGTGTTCCTGAGGATATACATTAATTTTGAATAATACTTCTATAGCTCTTGTTGAACATATCATACAAAGGAAGTAGTAGTTTAAATGGCATAGTTTTTAAGTTATTGGTAATTTAAGTTTAACCAATTTAATTATGTTGTGCTGTGAGAAAGAATTTTTATTTGTGAGATGTCGTCACTTTGTGCAACCAAAACTATCAAACTGAATTTTATATCGCAATGTTAAAGTACACTTGTGAACAAAATAACCTAAGTTAGAGGCATTTTGTGTTGTGATAAAATGAGTTTATAATCTAAGATGAACACGATATGTTTTTACTTATTGCCACTAAAAGTGAAAAAAATGGTAAAAAAAAAGAAACAGTAAAAAAATATATTGTAAAAAATGGTCAATTTAATGGTCTGAATAACATGCCGAAGTTATTGTATAACCTCAGGAACACGGTGTATAGATATAGAAACAATCTGCTGTTCCGTATATACTGACCGTGTATATTGCACTTTTGTAGGTTTTTTTTTTTAAATTACCGATGATAAATTTCTTTTTTCGAAATGTACTGATCGCGTTAGCGTTTGTATGTCGACGTCCCTTTCACCCTGTATCATCTGCCTAACCTTTTCCCAAACTGTTTTGGAGTCGGTTTCCAATCCAGCCACATGCAGCTGAATAAGTACCAGTATTTTACATAGAGCGACTGCCTATCTGACTTCCACAGCCCAGTTAGTATTCGTTAATACGATCCCCTTGGTAAAATTGGTTGTCAAATATTTTGAACCACTGACAACTTATAACGACTGTCAAAGATCTACAAATGACAGCCGCGAACAACACGGAGGACACTCGGTATGTAAGGGTGGTCACCCATCCACAGACCAACCTAGGCAAGAACGGCTTAACCTAAAGATCGACCCGAGCCTTAACCTTTTTCTCATCATCATCATTTCAGCCGAAAGACGTCCACTGCTAGTCATAGGCCTCCCCCAAGTGTCGCCACATTGACCGGTCCCTTGCGACTGGCATCCAACGGATTCCAGCAACCTTCACCAGGTCATCAGTCCACCTAGTGGGAGGTCTTCCAACGCATCGTCTTCGTCTTTTTCTCATAGAAGTGTTAAAATTTGCTAAACATGATTTACACAATCGATTTGTGGTTGGGGTTCCACATTCACAAGTACACTTGGACCTCCCTTGAGAAAACTTGCATCCGATTCGGTGTTGGCTGCCGGAGCCTTAAAGTGTGATTTAAAAAATAATTATTATAAATGACGTTTTCCAAGATAAATGTGAAATTATAGTTGATATATTTATCACTGGCTGTCTGACTTTTGGGTCCCTGACTACCTGTAACGACTGTCAAAGATTACATATGACAGCCGGGATCAACGGCTTAACGTGCTTTCCGAGGCATGGAGGTAGCTCGGTATGTAACGGGTGGTCACCCATCCACATACCAATTTAGGCAAGCGTGGCAGATGGAAGAGAATATAACAAAAATTAAGGAAATGTAATTTACGGGCGATTTGAGATCGGGGTGGTTTAAGGGTAAACAAGTTAATTTAAATTCAAAATTCAGAAAACCCCCAACACATAGTGCGATAATTTCAAGGTATTTTTTTGTTCTTCCGGGTAGTGCGATTTAGTTGAAATCTTCATGTAACTCAATGCCGTAGGTTGTGTTTTTTCCAAGTATTTTGTGGTTGTGTTTTGTGAACCACATTAAGATTTTCACACAAAAATAGAAAAAATAATTTAATTAAGGGGGTTCCCCATACATAGAACTGAAACTCAATTTTTTTTTCATCAAACCCATACGTGTGGGGTATCTATGGATAGGTCTTCAAAAATGATATTGAGGTTTCTAATATCATTATTTTCTAAACAGAATAGTTGGCGCGGGAGACACTTCCAAAGTGGTAAAATGTGCCCCCCCCCCCCAGTAACTTCTAAAATAAGAGAATGACAAAACTAAAAAAAAATATGATGTACATTATCATGTAAACTACCACCGAAAATTGGTTTGAACGAGATCTAGTAAGTATTTTTTTTTAATACGTCATTAATCGTAAACCGCAATTTACCTTTCCTTACAATGAACTGCAAGAACTTTTATACTATGTTACTTGCTGTTACGGAACCCTACATGGGCGAGTCCGACTCGCACGTGACCGCTTTATTTTTTTCAAAAAGCTGGCAAAATGTGGGTGTTGGTACTACTAGGTACACCATTGCCTAACCTTTACCACCACAGGCGTGATGTTATGTTATATAGAACGTTAATTAGTAGAAAATTTAATTTTCATAGTTCTCGTTCAAGTTCACTGTTATGTACAAACATTACGTTACCTAATGCACCGGGGAAAAGAGCTATAGTGATGCATACAGCTAAATGCATAGTTTCATTAGTTAATAGGTTTCAATTACTCAGTGCCTTAGAGTGCTTTATATACACAGCGCGTTATCCCAATCAAAGCAATAATTAGCAACTAATTTTACCTAAGACAATACAGTTCATCGACCCTCCGTATATCGATTGGATGCAACCAGGGTTCAAACAAAACTTATTCCGTTTTTACCCAAGAATTTAAAGACTTAATTTCTCAATATGAATAAATTATATCATAACGAAAGTTTGCCATCGCCTTGAATCAGTCTAGGCCGGTCTCTGGACTGGTACAAAGCGATAGCAAGCTTTCAGCAGCGATCCAAAAACCAATCTAAATATTTAAAAAAAAAACTTTTTTTTTCTAGCTCGTTAGTGTACAAAATTCTCAGCTAAAAACCTTGCTAATTTACAAGAGGTGCATCAAACGCTTTCCAACCCCAAGTAACATATCCAATCACTAGGAGAAGTTTTGTAAAAAGAAAAAAAATAACGAGGGACTGATAGGAAATTCCTGGTTCAATACAGCTATTTAGTGCAAACTAGAAACAGTATTTTATATACATAATTAGCTGTTTTCGGAATGAGATTCCGATCATGAATGCATGATCGAATTGAAATAATTAGATTGATGGTAACACATAACATAAAAAAGGTATAATCACATAACATAAATAACGGAACGCGTGTTTGCTCGATGGCGGCGCCAGACCTATTTATATTTTAAAAACAAACTTAGTGAAATAATTATGTTAGCTACCTATAGCATTCATTCATAACTTATGTATAACTCATACAATATTAAATTATGATACCTGACGCCTAGGCAGAGGTACATACCTTCCTAATACATTAATTTTGTAACATTTAAGTTCTATGTAATAGGGGACACTTTGCAGACTCGGGAATCGAACCAGGACATCATGCTACCTCTATGCTATCAACAGTTGCGATTGCCACCGCTAGACCAAAGAGGCAGTAAATAATTATGATTCCACACAAGCCGTGCAGCATGCATGGTGCACGTTTCTGCTCATGTGAATTATTTGACATTGTTAGAATAGTCGGAATCGGGCCGACAGAACCAGAAGCCTACTCCCAGACTACACAGCGCGGGCACACGGCACGCGCGCATGCGTGCGACAAAGCATCGCGCCAAGGTACAGCGGAACATTCTGAAGCCCACTCCGTTCAGTTCGTTTCGAGGCTCTGACGCGACCTCAACGTAAACCGGTCCTACCTTCTGGTACTCAGAACCCTCCCCCCCCCCCACCTTCTCTAGCCAGCCAGGATATCCAGGTATGTACACCAGTCGTAATTTAAAAAAAGCTTTTTTTAAATATTATTTAACTCGATAAATAAGTTTTAAAACTTAACTTTTACCGGGAGAAGTTTCTAGTAGTCGGGAAAAAGCTGAAACTTAATACTTCAGACACTAAAAATCTAAATGAAAAATGACTTGAATGGAAAACTTATTTCAAGTTTGGAAAACTATGATCGGAGAATGAAAATACCTACCAATACAAATCTTGTTAGATTTTTCAGAAAAGTGAAATAGATAATGCAATTGCTTATTTATTTAAAAAACAGTTTTTTTATCACGTTTGTGCGATGTGACTTAGAAGATGTAATTAATTCCATCAGAAATTATCTACTAGTCGACATATGAGTATAAAGAATACTTGTGACACAACGGAGAAAAGTAGTTTTCTGTTAGGTTTTGTCAGTGATTTGAAAGTGTCGAAAGCTTTTTGAAAGTATAGTGAAACTACAAATAAATAAAACATGTATTTTCCGGTACAGTTAAATAAAGCATAGTTCGGAGCGACTTTTTTCACTTTTTTTAAGTTTTACGAACTCTGTCACGCAGCGATAGAGCGGCGGCGGCGCCGTGCATTTTAGCCCAGAATACACTAAGCGATGCGGGCAGAATTGAACTTCTGACTTTTGGTATAGCCGGCATAGCATAGCTGAATCTGGGAATGGGACCGTTTAGACTCCCTGGAACACGCGTGATTCATTAATTTATATGTAGGTTTGTCGGACTAAACCACGCCGCGTTCTTCAGTGCGAAAGTGCATGCTGTTTTGATAGATTGGAGCTAATTTTTCTTCTTTTTTGGGGAAAATTTCATTCTTAGGCAATGTATGAGATATTGTACAACGGGTTGGTGTCCGCAACTCCACGTCAAACCGCGTATTTTGCGTATGTGGTATTATCCACCACGCGGGCCCAGTGCTGGTTGCAATTTATGAGATAATGAAAATAATAAAAGAAATTTAAACTCAGAAATAAATATAGGCAAAAATGTAATTCTATGTCGTATAAAGACAAAATGCCCGTCTTTTGAAATATCATCCACGATAAAATTGAAATATGCGTTTATCTATTTTGTTAATAAACATAGTTTTTACATTCTATTCATCACGCGGCGCAGTCTTGACTTGAGGGACTGTAAACTAAGTAAAAGTGTAGTCTAGTAGAAGTGTAAACTAAGTAATCTATATCTGCTACGGGTTGTGCCTCGCGCACGCCTTGTGATGCTACGCCGTAGCGGATCAGCTACGAGTGCTACGAAGCGTTAGGTTACGGTCACGCGAATTCCATGATTTTTGCTCACCCAAGAAGTTTTATACCTCACTGCTGGTTGTAGTGCGTTATCAGTTCAATCAATCATAGAACATTTGATGCAGCGAGCGGGTTATCGATGAACACCAGGCATGCTTTGTAATTGACAATGTTGAATGGATACGAATTTGGTTCCACATGAATGAAACACAATGATACAATCAGCAAAGCAGCTTTCGCTCCTATTGTTTGATTTTCGACATATGCATATCACTTTGGATCCATCAGCATCTGCCTAGTCTCTTCCCAACAGTGTGGTCGGCTTCCAACCGGATGCAGCTGAATACCAGTATTCTACATGAAACGATTGCCTATCTGACCTCCACAACCCATTTATTACTGGGTGATACGATACACCTTGGTAAGACTGGTTGTCAGACATGACTTGTCAGTAACGACTGTCAACGATCTACAACTGACAGCCGGGACCAACTGCTTAATGTGCTTTCCGAGGCACGCAGGAAGTCTCATTATGTAATGGTTGGTCATCCATGCACAGACCAACCTAGGCAAGCACGGCTTAACCTAAAGATCGACCCGAGTGGCTGTTATTATTTTGCCACGAGCCTCTAATATCACATTGGATTGCTCAAAGTTAATCTGTGGTCGGTGTTTGCGAACCGGGTACTTTGTGTAATTGATTTGGTTTTGGCTCTATAAAATATACTTAGTTTGATGCACAGAATGCTCGGTGCACGGCATCGTAATGAGGTGGTTAAAACTATTATGCTGCGCTCCATCGCTCGCTGGCAAATTTTGAGTTTGTACTTCTCTTGTTCAGGAAGTGACAAACTTTGCGCACGGTAAGTTAGGACGGGCAGGATGCACATGTCGATGAGTTTTCGTTTTAATGTTATCGTCGAACTAAAATATTGTGGCTACTTGTTTCACGGATGGGAGAGACTTGGTTTCTCACCCGCTAAATTGTTGTCACTTGGGGTACGCCTCAAGTGATCAGATGTTTACGAAAGTCTGAAAACATAATATCTCTTCACCGAAAATTGTAGTTGGGTATGAAAACATTTAGGGTAAGTGGATTATATTCGTCAGATTGTTATTATATTCGTCAGATTGTTATTATATTCGTCAGATTGTTATTATTCTTGAGTAACGTCAACTTTTATTCGAGCATTAAAATTTTCATTTGTGTCATATGTTTGTTACCAATATTGTAACTTTTACTGATAGTTTATTGCTTTAAATGAAAATGTACAGTTCTTTCGTTCGATGACCAATTTCATCAAACACAACCTGGCTTGGCCATCCACGCCCACTTGAATATTCACCCTGTATGTACAGTCAAGGACTTTAAATGATGAGCCATTTTCAAGCTTTACAGTTTTGCAGTTTTATGCATTCACGAGATTAGACAATTAAAAACGAACTCGAACCGAATGCTCGGAATCAAGATGACAAATTACTAGTACTCGATTAATGGTAACACTCTTATCCACAGAGGTGGAAGAATTACTAAAAATAACTCATTAAAAATACAAAATACAAGATTTCTGAAAATATAACAGAAGACAGTGACAGTTGAAATGTCGATGTCCAGACGATAATTTTAAATTTTGGTTAATTGTACCCGTGGTTATTTATGCTATAATGCCAGCGGCAATTTCTGAGGAAATTCGCCATTGAGTTTTAACATTGCAACAGCAGGGTCTAAGCAATCAATCACGCCGACAAAGTGGTAAAATAAAAATTAGAAAAAAAAAAAGTTTTTTTTTGATAATGGCAATAATTTCGGAAATAATCGCTCCAAAAGTAAAATCAATGTGTGTGTGTCCCCTCTAACTTTTGAACCATAAGTTTAGAAAATATTAAAAAAATCTGAAAAGTAGAACTTTATAAGGACTTTCTAGGAAAATGATTTTGAACTTGGATGGAAACAACAGTTTTTGTACAAAAAAGACAAAGTTGTACAAAATAATTTCTGGACAAGTTTGTAGTATAATCGGCCCGACACGCTCTTGGCCGGTTTTTATTAGCTTACCACATTTCATGACGTTTATACAAAACAATGGAAAAAAAAAGTATTGATAGTGTAATAAATTTAATGTTTATTTAAATGTGCAAAAGTAATCATAATTAACATGAACGTGATCTTGGACGCTACGCATTCCGATAAAATCATGGGTTTGAGTTTTTCCGGTGTCGAAATCATACCAATCATAATTTCTCTGTCAACGTTACAAAACAATTCTCGCTAGGTTACGGTTGCTAAACCTGCGATTGGTCGACTTTGGGTAGTCACTCTGTACTATGTACGAATATAACCGACTCAATCCGATTTGCATTACACCCTTATATACCTGTTTTTGAAACTGATACCTTGATTTTAAATAGTCTTGCGTCGAAACATTCATTAGTAACTTATATTCATATTGTATACGTGTCTAGGCGGATATAGGTGTCTTCTTACATCAGCAGTGGGCGGCACAGTTTTGTTTAGTCTTCGGATAGAGCAATCTCACAGAATTAAAAAAAATGTAGGTATACAAGTTGTACAACCTCTCATGTGGTGTCTCGGGACCATGAACCTGGTCATGGACACAAATAATGTTTTTTTTTTCTTACTTACGTATAAAAACATAACAAGTTTTGTAAGAACGATGCGTTGGAAGACCTCCCACTAGGTATACCGATGACCTGGTGAAGGTTGCGGGAATCCGTTGGATGCGAGTCGCACGGGACCAGTCAATGTGGCGACATCTGGGAGAGGCCTATGTCCAGCAGTGGACTTAGGCCTCTCCCAGACTTTCGGCCGAAATGATGATGTTGACGATGAAGTTTTGGAAGTCTCTTCTTTGTGGTGACCCGGGCAAGTGTCCCTATTAATAAATAAATAAATAAAAAAGGCTTTATTTCCCAACAAGAATATAAGTAAAATTGGCATATTAAGAATTCATATTAAATTAAATTTAGGACCTGAAATCACTTGGATTAATGTAATTATCATCAATAGTAAGAAAAATATGCTAAATTAAATTAAACTTTTCATATCAATCACCTAATTAGTATCAAATTATCCTTGGTTTAATACACATAATCACTTAATTCTATATAAATATTAGCACATTCACAATACTAAATTAAAAAATCATAATCAAATCATGCAAAATAAACCAAATAATAAATTAAATAATTAATGACCTTACACAATCAGCCATAATAAATTAAATTAACAATACAATATTAAATAACGATTGATAAAACATTAACAATTTACCAACATGTTTCAGGTCGTGATTAAATTAACTTTCATTATCAAATAATAAAATAATTAGGTAAGTGCATATTGGAATTATATTCAATTATTATTTGTTTATTTTGGGTACCCATTTACGGGTGAAAGCCTCCTCCATTAGTCGCCATTTCTCTCTGTCTTGAGCAAGTCTCGTCCAGGTATGACCAGCAGTGGCTATAATGTCGTCACACCAACGGCGCCTAAATTTGCCGCGGGGGCGCGGTGTATCTCGAGGTATCCAGTGAAGAACCCTCTCACTCCACCGTCCGTCTGTGGCTCTTGCTACATGACCTGCCCAACGCCATTTTAACCTACATGCTAGTTCGGCAGCATCCACAATGTTTGTATGCTGTCTTATATCCTTGTTTCTCTTTCTCTAACTCTGAAGGCTGATGTAACCGAGACGCCATTAGAGTTTTTAATAAAAACCATTCTCGTGATTTTTTATTATTTATTTACATCATAAACATGTATAAAAACCGAATTCACGTCACTCTTTCTCACCCAGGATTCTAAAGAAACTACCTAAAAAACTAAACTGTCTTAAATAAACTTAATTGAAACCCTCTAATCAAATGTACTGTTTATCCAAAAAACTGCATAAACAGCAGGCGCGTGAAAATTTTAGCTAAAACATATGTAAATATTCACAATACAGTGGCACTCGCACTGGTATTTTGCACACATAAAAGGAAAAATTAACACTATTGTTGTTTATTTTCCAATTCATCCATCAATCACCCTTAAATCAAAATTTCAATTAGATTTGTTCATTTCCCCAAAATGTTGTTAATGTCGTAGACCTAAAATAGATCTGTAAACTCTAATTCAGAGCTCGAGCCGTATTTACACGCGTTTAAATACGGCTCGAGCTCTACAGTCGCGCTACAAGAACTTATTTTAGATCCTGAGGCGTACTGTACCGCTCGCATAGCACCTTTGTAGATCCAAGGGTGCGAGCGGTAGAGTGCGCCGTACTAATACCTCTGTATAACCATTGTAGATCCTTAGGCGGTACTGCGTGGGCCTCTTTCGGGGGTACAGCGGCGCTATAGCCGCTTGTACATCTACTTTAGAACTTATCTGTAGAAGCTATGCCGATGTTAAAAACCCCTAACCGGCCGCTGTACGGCTTCTTGTAGAGCTTGTGTGCTAGTTGGGATGTGATGCTCATAAAAGCATGCTAAAAGACACTGCTTGTTTTTCGATAAAACAGTGATTATGATGAATTATAACCATTACTAACTGCTGTTGACTTCGTTAAAGGGAATAACATTAAAACTAAAATGAACCATGTAAAAATGAACCATGTACTCCCGGTCGAATTACTGAAATTATACTTATACTAGCTTCTGCCAGCGGCTTCGCCCGCGTGTAGTTTGGAATTGACCCATGGGATCTTATTACCGGGATAAAAAGTATCCTATGTTTTAATCAAGGTTATAAACTATCTGTGTGCTAAATTGGATCCAAATCCGTTCAGTAGTTTTTGCGTGAAAGAGTAACAAACATCCATCCATCCATACATACTCACAAACTTTCGTATTTATAATATTAGTAGGAAGTAGGATCACAGTAACAGTAGTACAGCGACAGGAACATTTTAACCGTTGAAAACTTCAATTCCTTTGCCTGACCGTGGCGTAAAAGTAAAAAACAGAATATTCCTCCAAATTAAAAATTTCATTAGGATTGCAGGAAACAAGACAAGGACGGGACCACGTAAAAGGAGGATTATTTTTTGAAATCGTGGAAATTTGACGAAAATATGTAAAAGCCATCAACGTCGGTGAAAGACTATTTTATAGAATTAATGTGAGCTAATCTTTTTAGGGGTTCTGAAAATTAAACACGGCTTCTTAAGGTGGAAGCTTCAAGGTAAATTATTGTGGTTAATAACTATTCCATGAAAAAGTAATAAAGACTCATAAATTAACATTTATTTCGCTGTATTGATACTTTAATGATTGTAATCCTGAAACCCTGTAACTACACAAATATTATAGACGCGAATCGTATTTTCCTGCAAGTTGCAAAAATCGTAAGATTTAAATTTCACGAGCTACCTTTCGCTACCGCTTTTACCTTAATGCCTTAGTAATGAAAATAATGACCAACCTTTAACGCGGCCACTCCGGGACTGGCCCTTTCTATGAGGAGGAATGGACTATCCACCACTCCGACCGAGCGTTCCCACAACGTCTGCCTTCACAGCATTTAGAGCAGCAATAATATAATAATTGGGCTGTTTTACATCTCATACTCGCTCCTGTACACTCCAACACTCATTCATTCACCGCAACATACATTCTCACACTTCTACATTCATTCATACTCTTACATGACACTACACTCTCGTGCAAACCATTAGTTCTCCATTTTTTTTTATTTTTTTTTATTTTGCCTTTGTTACTATATGTCATTATTTTTAACCTTTTTTATACTGATTGTCTCTTTGTGCTCATTTTGGTACCATGAATGATGTTTACAATGATCGTCTTTAAATCTATTACGATATTGTTTTGCTGTGGGGGGGCCCTGGTGACCTGTAACACAGGCTTCTTCGAAAGCCTACTTCAGGCACCAGTCTCTTCCAATGGTGGAATACAACTTTATAAAAAACATTGTTAACCTATAAGAACCAGTATTGTGAAGAGAGAATAAATGAAATGAAATGAAATGAAATAATTTACACAAAATACTCGTAAAATACGTTCTTGCGGTCGAACCTACTACCGACTAAAAATAAGATGCCCGTATCCACTGGATCGAATTAGAATTATTGAATGAATGAATGAATGATGCATTTATTTGCAAGAAAATAGGTAGTTTACATAAGTTCTTAATATCTAAGGATTTCACTATATTCGGCATTTCGGCCATACAAATATTAAAGTTTTATGTCTTGGTTTACTAAAAATTGGCAGTTACATAAAAATACTCATCATAAAATTAAAATTAAAATTACAACCAATTAATAAAATTAAATATAATTAGATTCATTTCAAATAATAATTTATACATAATAGATATCAATAATAATTATGTCATGTCAATTAAAATAGTATTTGATGATCCAAAAAGAAAAATAAAATAAAACTAAAATAGCGATGTCGAATTATGTCGTGTCAATAAAAATAATAATTCGAAGACAAATTAGATCCGTCTATAGTTACTGTGCCTACGTCATTTGCTAATCATATTATCGCAAAGCTTGCTACTAATTGCTTACCCGAGGAGGCGCGATATCCTTGTCTGATCCAACTGATCTGGTTGGGGATGCAGTGCGGCGCGACTAACGTATTAGTATCAAACGGAGCATCATTAGTGGCCCATACACACCTAGACTTAATAAACTGATGCCTATACGTCTATAGGCAGCCGATACTTGAAATGCTGTTGGACTTTCGACTTCCGGTGTTGAGCGTAACGTTGCTAATCCTACAGTAACCCTCAAACCCTCCATTACTCTTGCTGCATGTAAATTTGTCGTCGTCGATAATCATGTATATATTTAAAGGAGAGTGTTAAACTCGGAGCTTCCAATATTCTTTAGCTGCAGGCCACAGACTTGGTAGCTTTAATAAGGTTAAGTTCAGATGATCGCGCCATCGAGTTTATGGCGAGTATTTATAAAAATCGCAAAAAGGGTTGTGGCCGTTGGCAAAATTAATGGGGAAAGTAATCAAATTAAGAATGTTGTTATTTTTAGAGGTGGTTTCGATTAGTTATTAAGTTTGTTGGTTCAGCCTGTATACCTGATTTAGTTAAAATATTGAAATCACTGTTCAAATTGTTTTGAATGTTACAAAAACGAGTGCGTACTTGACATGGCTTTTGTAATTCGTCAGGAGTTGCCACTAATGTGCGGTTTATCATGTAACGGTTCGACATATTTCGATATGACGATACAATATTGGAACTGCTATTAATAGTAATGAAAATGCGCTTAAAGCTGTCGGCGAAGTGATGGTGTCCCGCAAAATTGGGATCGCACGTCAATTAGCAAACTCTGTTTTTACTTTTATAAAGAAATGCATTATACATACATGTCATCCCAAACTATGCAGCAACATATCGTTCAAGTCTACGTCGCGCGTCGTGTTGACGGGCCTTTTTCTTTGACGGTACGAAATGCGAATGGATAAAATAATACCCGAAATTCTATGAGAGTAGGGAGGCCAAAGCAATGATGGATGAAATGTGAGAAAGATGATGTCGCTAGAACGGGAAAAGAAAAGAAGCTAAATAGAGAAGAATGGAAGAGTAAGAAGACATGCTGCGACAACCCCAAATACTTGATGATACACTTGATGAAAAAAACGAACTCGCCTAATCGTGTGGAGTTGTTGAAGACTTACACCACTTATTGATGGACTGTGTCCGATATGAGTCTGGGAGAAATGAACTGTTAAGTGTTTTGAGGTTGAACAGACTTGAAGTAGGCACATTTCACAAAATCCTGGCTCAACCAAATGGTGATGGATGATGCGAAGAGTCTGTTAAGGTTCATGGCCCACATATGATAAATGTTTATTTAGGATACGATGGGACTGACATACGCATTGCGATTATAAATGTCCCTAAAAAAAAACCCCAAATAAATTGAATGAAGAATGATCATGAACTTAGAACATTATAACAAAATACTACCGTAGCCTTTAGTATGGGAGTTGCGGGCCTGTTCGAAAGAGATACCGCGGCCCCGTAACACAAAGGGCGAGGAAGGAACATGGATGGGTTTTAGCCAGTAAAAGTCTGACACTCCCTCCCCCCCAGAGCGGGAGAAGTTATTTGATGATTTCCCATCCTAAAAAAAATAGCCTAGTATGGGAAATCATCAAATAACTGTAGCGGGAGGGAGTGTCAGTTTGAGCATTTTTACCGTAAATATACTCATAAAAAAGGTAATAGCCCGAAAGTCTGACAACCAGTCTTACCAAGGGGTATCGGGTTAGCCACTACTAACTGGGTTGTGGAGGTCAGATAGACATTCGCTCCATGTAAAATACTGGTGCACCCGGTTAGACTGGAAGCCGACCCCAACATAGTTGGGAAAAAGCTAAGCAGATGATAATGATGACGCATAAAAACGTTAGTTCTTGTAACTGGGTGACCTGAATTATACAGGGTGAAATTGAATAGATGCGACAAATTTAAATATACAATAATACGTGTTGTCAAGAAAATGTATAAAATATAAAATTAAAAAATAATTGATCAGTGTTACGAAAACCGTTAAAATAATAAAAGCATCAAAAATCTTGCCGACTCATCACAGTGCTCAATATAGCGGTCATTTACCTAATTTTGCCTTAAGTTTTCTTATTTATTTTGCATATTACTGGAATAACGATAATTCGTACTTAAATAAAGATAATAACACCAATGGACCTTTTGAAAACGATAATCGCGTTATTTTTTTTAACGATTTAGATTGTAGAAAAAACAGTTTATAATTACTATATTACTGTAACTGAAGCTCCAATTTCATTTTGTCGCATTAATTAAAATTCACCCTGTATATTAAACTTATATTGTCACTTACGGGATATCTTCCGTGATTATTTACTATGTTGATCTCCCCAAAGTTTAGTTTAAATCGTGAAAGCCGAAGCCGAGTGTCTGAATTATATATTGTTTTAAAACTATAATAAAATCAATAAACTGCTATTATAATTGCAGCAGGTGGACCTAGATCGATCGGCCTTGAGGCTAATAAAACTACTAGATGTAACGACTACTTTCTTTTGACCATTTTCAATAACTTACTAACAGCAAACGGAGGGTTGCTATCTCTGGGCCTCAATTCTGCTATTACAATAGTGTCAGAATAGGCGATCATTGATTTCATAATTGGTAACCTACTATTACAATGGCGTCATTATGACTTCTCAATGAACAACCACTGACACTCCATTGAAAGAAATGTCATAGAATATTAATCTCGTACATGAAATCTGGCATGAATAAATTGACAGGTATTGGGCTTTAAGGGTTCTGTACCTTTCAAGGTTAAAAAATGGAACCCTAATAAGATCACTTGTCCGTTTGTCACCACCGATTTTCTGAGGAACGGGTGAACCTAGTTTGCTAAACGCTACGCTAATTTCTCTGTTGTAACCAGTGAGTTTGCATTTCTACCCGGTTGATTGATTTGCTTTCACCACTGCCTAATAATAATATATCGGGGTTTAATTAACGTGCATTGTGCATGTGGTTCATAACGCCAATCTCATTCGATGTGTAGTGATTGTTCATTCACCTGAATGACGAATCAGTTGGTTTTTGTGAACATTCGGGAAGAGTAACTTTTCCCTTTTATTGAAATACTTAAATCTAGTTAAAGGTTTCTTTAAACTCACGAGTCATAAAAAAGGTTTCCATGGTAACAAACACGATTTACTGCAAATCAGAATACACACTATAAAACTCCATGTTTTAATTTTTGAATAGTAGTGTCCTTATCATGGTTTAGTATAAACCAGCAACTCGCCTACGAGGAATGGACACTAATAACATAAGTACAAAATGAGAATGATATGCAGGAATTTTCACTAAGTACGTAATACTTGAAATAAGTGCCAAACAATCACTTAGAAAGCTACATAATAGTTCAAACGCTGTTACTGAAAATAACAGCGATGTAGACAGTTAGCGGCTCTACTCCCTATGGGCGCTGCAGTTCGGCGCGAATCTCCGTGCAGGGCGATCGTTCGTATAGCTACCTGTCAGTTCCAAACATACGAGTGACCGCGACACCGCGACGCGACTTTCCCGACGCAAAGCGAAACTAGAACTTTTCGAAGGAGGTGCGAAGAGCACATTAGGCGAGAAAAAGGTAGGTACCAACTTTTGTACAGCATTTTTTTAAAGGAGGTCATTTTTGGAAGGGAATAGTCAACGCTTTAATATTTCGTTTTATTCACATTTAACTTAACTGCTATTTTTTAAAGGGTTAACAGGGTACTCAAATTGTTGTTAAAATTCAAATTGTTATTTTAAAGTAACTAAATTGCGTTTTAAGTCAAAAATAACTTTCACTTACTGTTAAAATAGTGCACTTCGTGTGTCACAATAAGATTGAATTTGGACTTATTTTTAAGGGTCCGAAATAAAAGTAAAACCTTAACTCCATATTTTTTTTGTCGGTCTTTCACTGAGGTTTTCTGGAGATCACAATAAAGATAAAGTTAAGTTATCACTGACGCACTCACAATTAGCAGGCCGTAGGTGCAAAAACAGGCTTTACAGAACTTTTATTACAATTTGACAATATTCTATAATTGTTGTCTGAAATACATACAGCATTTACATACATACATAAAATAATAACAAAAACATGTAGGTACGTTTGTACCAAAAGGATAAAATAGTAATAAGTTAGAATCTTTCTGTGATAGATTGACAAACATTTGAGCGCGGGCCATAACAGGGACTAGGAAGGACCTCGTGTAATAGGGACCGTGCAACCCCGGATAGTTGACGGATGCCTAGGTAATGCACGCTGGTAGTATTGAAAAAAAAACATACTTTGATTTTGACAACTGCAATAGTAAATGGCTTATTATGTAATAAGCCCTTTACAATTGCATTTGTCGGGCACGATCGGCAGCGTGGCAGGGAAGTAGGGCGTTCGGGACCACTCGACCACCCAATTTCTTATTACACTTCCCTTTCCCTGCAGGCAGGGCCCGATAGATCGTGTAATGTAATAAGGCCTTAAGTGCCTGCAGTTGAGATCACAATAACGGGCATTGCCCTTTACCTTATTTCTCTTCGTTGAACCAAAATAAATGAACATCATGTCTGCTATCGCTTCTCTTTGAACACGAACGCGCTAAGTTCTGGTTTTTACTATAGCCCTTGGTAAGACTGATGGTTGTCGGACTTTTTAGACCTGTAACGACTGTCAAATATGCAAAAATGACGGCTGGGACCATCAGGTTGGCGTGATTTACGAGGCACGGCGGAAACTCACCAACGTCACCCATCCACAGACCAACCTAAGCAAGCACGGTTTAACGTAAATATCGACCCGAGCGGCTGTTATTATTTAGCCACGAGCTCCTAAAAATAATTAGTTTAAAAATAAATTAGTAATCACTACACATAATACGTTTTATATTCAGTTTTGGCGTACTATCCCAGATACTGAAAACACATAACAATTTTATTAGCCGATATCTCGAATCGGAAAACAAATCCAATTGTATTAACTTTTTTCCTCTTGAAAAGACCTATCCATCCATGTACTATTCAAGTCCATTGGTCATAAGGACCAAAACGCCCGAACCCCTTTCTTCGGATAAGTTATGGGGATCATAGAATAATTAAAGCCGTATCTACTAGTGTATAGTATATTGGTATCTAGGAGACCCACGCAGCGCAAGATCGACGTTCGAGCTTAATCTAATATCTCAAACTTCAGTTCTTTCATTTTTATCGCAGTAAAACTAGGACACAAAGTGAATAAAAAATGATGAAAACTGGCTTTCTGCTCTCGACGTCTATTACGTAGAATTAATCTTTCACTCGATTAAATGCTCTGATACCTAACGAAAACACCACCGAGATATCTTTGACAACGAAGCACTTAATATCAGTTACTAGGAAAACAGGTCCCTTTTAACATCGTGCATCGTCACAAATACTTAATCATGTTGCCGATACAATCGATATAACATTAATGAAGCGCTTATAGATTATTCAAGATAGTTTTCAACGAGGCACACTGCGGCAGAATGAATTGTTTAGCCAGAATGTCACGGGTGACATGAGGAATGTTACTTTCAAGTTTTTTTTTTAACTTTCTGTGTACAGTGTTTCGTACGTGGCTACTCGCAGGCTTCGGCCCTAGCTAGACGGACGGACGGCTAAAGAAACAGCCTAAACAAACTCGGAGATCAAGGTCTCCTATAAGGTCCAGACATTATCTTGGTCAAGCCTAGCTATATATGTAGATACTCACCATTCGCAATAACGTTATGATGATGATGTGGTAGCTACCTATGCGCGGCTATTATCCTGACCTTGGGCGAACCACGCTCCGCGTCGATCACGACCAGCAGCACGGCATGTAGCGACAGCACCAGATCGATGCACGGCACAGTTACCACATAGTCCAACTACAGCGCGTTCGCCACGCCCTCCTCGTGGCACGACTCTGCCGACAATTTGATCACCTGCGTGTTATAGATGTGTTGCATGGTTTCCGCGCACCCACGAACCCGTCTGGCGTAGGCGCTGCACGCTACCACGGAGCGCGCAGCGTAGCACCGTCTCCGCCGACGACCTCCGCCGTACCTCCTGTACAAGTCAGAATAGACTACAGTTTTTCGGGCGTGGAGCCGATTCGCTTAAGCGAGATGGCGCTTCGGACTATGGGCTCCACACTGCGACAGTCGCCCATCGCACAAATATATCAGCATAATACTAATAGCCATTAGCTATGCTTGCCTATTTGTACCTACATAAAATATAGATACTAGTTCGAGTCCAAGGTGTTTCTCGCACGCCACTGTACGTCCCGCTCGGTCTAGGGGACGAAGCGGATTCTGTTGCGGTGCACCATACGGTCGGGTGGTGTATGACCTATACACTTAATATCACCATCTCCCAGACTATCACAGCCAGCGCACAGACCGCGTGCAGCTTGCGCCTCGCTGACCACGCGTGGCAAGCGCGCCGCAGCCTAAATTCAAGACAACGCTGGCCAAGAGCTGTGCTGGTGCGGTGCTTGTCAAGTGAGCCACGACCTTTAGACGTACCCTTGTAGGAAGAAGATCAACGGATTTCATACAACTCAAGCCAATGCGATTAATGTGCGGAGTGGAATCCACTTCAACAAGCGACTGTGCAGACGAGCGTTGCACTAGTGTGAAAACCACCTAAACCGCACGGACAATTTGATTCGGATATGGTATGTTGAACTTGAACGAAGTTTGCCGTTCGTCGACTGAAACGTAGTAGTTACTTCGAGTCGACTTGGCTGTTCAACAAATACTTTCTGCTAAATTCAATTTGATGCCCTGAACAAGTGCATCAGGGCTGACACTTACTTATTGAATACATAACATATCATCTAGTCTGTAATCCTCTAGGGATAAGGCAAAGGTGTACCAAGTAATTCACCCACATTTCGCGGGTTTATGTTTAAGTCCTATGTCAAAGGGGGCGAGACGAGAAAATACAGTAACATAAGAATTGCACGACCTAGGAGTCGAGACCTCTCATGCAGGCCCAAGTCCGAGCTCTAGAGGCAGTCTAATTTAATGTTTTGCAATTAAACATAAGCTTTGTATAAAATACTTCTATACTAATACGAATATTATAAAGCTGAAGAGTTTGTTTGTTTGTTTGAACGCGCTAATCTCAGGTACCTACTACTGGTGCGAATTGAAAAAATCGTTTTGTGTTGGTTAGTCCCATTTATTAAGGAAGGTTATAGGCTAAATAACATCACGTTACGATCAATAGAAGCGGAGCATAAATGAAAAATGTTGCAAAAACGGGGAAAATTTGTTCCTTTATTGAGCTTTTCTCTCTTACGTGATGCAAACGAAGTGGTGTGGGGCAGCTAGTTTTGGATAAAATTAAAACAACATCCATTCTGGCAATATTTTGCACTCACTTAGTAGCGGTGACAGACTAACTTCCGCCCGAGGGTTCGCCTAAATTATTTTGTATACGATGTCTTTATAAATTATAGCCTGGAACTGCTAATCAGTACGCGTGCGGATGAAAGCGAACGCCTGTATGGTGATCCGTACGGGTACGGCTTGTTGGTCCTAAGTTCGTTTTTAAAGGCGGACTGATATTCAAGTAGAAAGAAAACTGAGTTAATACATAATTAATTCATCGTTGTAGTGGTGTACCTGTATGTCCAGAACGTGGACGAGATCAAAGGAGTACGTAAGGATCCCCATGGTAAAAGGCGATGTGATGTACATATAACTATACGTAGTACAGAAACATTGCTTTAAACAAAGAGCTCGGTAAAATTGACCTTTCGTCCAGTATATGGCTTGCTTGTATCCAATAAATATCAAAGACAACATTTATAAGGTTGCAGGAGTAAGATCACAGAGCATGGAATGGCTAGAGAGGGCACTACTAATAGAATTCGTGGAGCAGAAAGTACACCGAGCGTACAACGGACTGCATTCAAAGCTATACGTTTCTATACTTCATTGGTGACGTACTGCGAGTGATCGGTGACACGATTGGTTTTAAATAGGGACCGAATAGGTTATCTGAATGAGGGTTTTAGTCGAGTTCATTTTTCGGATTACTAGAAAACTGTAGAATCCGTAGTTTTGACTTAATCAGCCTACATTAACCGGTTCACGCGTAGAGTTCACGTTTGAACATAAATAATATGCAAAAAGTGATGGAGTTACCACGCGTTCGGGAGCTAGTTAAAATCAGCAATATTTAAATTGTTAGATTTAGATTTTGCTGATTTTAACCATTTCATTTTAGCCATATGTATTAAAAGGGTTAACCCGTATAATGGTTGGTGGGTAACATGGGTTGCAGGCCTTATAGGTCTAATTGGTTAACCTTTTTAACCCGGTTAATCCGGCCCAGTTTGTAAATGTTAACAATACCGGCTTTAGCAACGACCACAGATGCGTTTCCGTGCGCTGTGTTGTTGTTGGCGATTGATTCAGAAAAAGTCTGCTACTTCTAGGATATCTGTATCAGGTTAAAAGTCGATATTGTGTTTGGCTGTTCACTATCCGGGTCAAGAACAATGCACAGTAAGCCCAAGTTAATTGATCACATTTAACACTTCATCAAAATATAACAACATAACCTTGTAGCGGCGGGCATAATATATTATTTATTTTTAGGGTTCCGTACCTCAAAAGGTAAAAACGGAACCCTTATAGGATCACTTTGTTGTCCGTCTGTCTGTCTGTCAAGACCTTTTTTCTCAGGAACGCGTGGAGGTATCAAGCTGAAATTCATATCAAATACTCAAGTCTATGGTCTCTTGGAGCTGTGAAAAAATCAAACTTCTAAGTCAACGCGATCAAAAGATACTCCCGTTTATGCCGCAAATTTTCGACACTCGCAAGGGAATCAAAACCTACAGGGTACTTCCCGTGAACTCAGAATCTTGAAATTTGGTACGAAGCAACGTCTTATAACACAGATAAAGGAAAAATTGCGAAAAGCATAAATTTTTAGTTACATCATATAATAAAAATATTTTTAATAATTTTACTTATATACCTACAGGTTTGTACGGAACCCTCGGTGCGCGAGTCTGACTCGCACTTGGCCGGTTTTTCGAAGTTAGAACTGCACAAGTGCTTAAATTACGATTACATATTTATTGCAATAATTGAAAAATAGGCAACCTTTACTGAGAACTGACAGATGTCAAATGTGATCCATTGAATTGGCCCTACTATAGTCATATAGTTATTAAGGTATATGTTCGGCATAGGAGGACTGTTATACTCGTATACTGGCTACCTAGTATCCTCACCTGTCATGTTGACGACTTGTGACGTTGTTCATTATCTAATTTAGCAAATTATATATTTTGTACATAATGAAAATGTGTAGGTATTTAATCATTCTCGTATAATGATCTTACTACTGCTGCACAGATCTCTCACCTGAGACGGAGAGGGCCGTCATCTATCACACTGGCACAATGCGGATTGGTAGATGTCACATGCTTTTGAATTTTCGGTTCCAGGACATGCCGGTTCCCTCACACCATTTTGAAAGCCGCGGTTATAAAATAAATTACACAAATACATTAAAAATATTTTTCGTAGTAACTTTGTCTTGGACTCGTCGTTTCGTCTCGTCACTTCATGTGGTTTCGCGAAGCCATGGGGTCTCAACTAGAACAAATTATAAATAGTCTTGAAAAAAAACAATAGATGGCAGCATAGGTAGCAGTAATGAAATTAACAATCACTAAAATGCGTTATACGGTAGATTTTGGAAGAAATAAGATTAGCAAAAATCAAAAGTTCCTTTTCTAACACTAATCTATCTATTTACGCTCATTTATCACGTTATTTCAACAAAATAGATAAAGAAAGCCTTTTACATAATTCGTACCCGCAGATTGATAAAGTTGTCAAAAGTCAGCCATCTGTAGATCATCTTCTTTAGACCTGTTTGCAGTAGATGGCGTTTTACTCAATTTGTCACATTCAATATTACCACAATCGTAACTGAATTACGTTTAGTTGTTTCATTTTAATTCAATTTAAACTTTAAAACAACATAAATGTATTACTGTTTATAGAAATTTAAAAAATCTTTTAACATTTCCAAGCTAAATAATTACATATTATTCTCATTTTTATTAAACCCGGAACTACATAACACGAAACGTTCTAGAAGTAGGTAGTTACTCTGTCTGTCAATGTCAATTCTTGACTCTCCATCTCATCATCCGACATCACGAGCGAAAGGGATAGACGCTGTGGTGAGCAGTAAGGAGCTAGTGCGTGTACACATATGCACTAATCTGTGTCCTGACGCTGAGTGAGACATACATGTATGCGTGATTTCATTGAAGAATTGACAGCGCGGGCGGTCGTGTGATTCATGTTTGAATGACAACATGAACTCAAACAAATAGGTGTTAGAACTTAGGATTATCAGTGTGTGAAACGTAATAAATATGCACCCAATTTACCGAGTTGTTATTATGAATGGTCAAACTCCTACCTTAATACTTACCAGCGACTTTGCCTACGTGACAATGAGTTCTCTTGCTAAAGTGTGAACATTATTATACGTTGAATAATGTAGGTAGATATTGTTATTATCAACAAATCATTTCATTGATTCGATTTTTTTTTATTTGACTGTGAGGCTTGTTGTTGGTTCATCAAATAAAAAAATGTGTTATTTTGTAAACTGTTTATTGGCTGTTTATTTACAATAGCGGGCAATAGTGCGATAAGCGTTTACAATAATCTCTTAGCATACAGTTATCAACAATAGATTGTGTAACTACAGGGACTAGGGGGGTCACCAGGTAGTTGATATAGGCACTACACAAATACCTTTTGTTTGTAAATACATACTTATCGTACATATTAACATCCATGACTCGGAAACAAAATAATGTAAGTACATGCTTATCACACAAACATTTGCTCCTACCGGGATTCGAACCCTGGGACTCTAAGAACGTAAGGCAGTCTCACTACCGCTACGCCGTTCGTATCGTCGTTTAATTAGGTTTACACGAAAAAGAAATTACGATTCAGAAAAAGTATTAGTTGCAGGAATATTTTCTTTATTAGCATTTAAAAACTCCTTTTACTCTGCACCTGTTTTTGCGAGCGATACTTGGCCATAGGCTGGTCTTTTCGCCCATACGTTTATCCTTATTTGCCTCTGTAACACAAAAGATTATTCTGTAAGAAATCAAATCTATCCAAAATATACTACAATGCCGTAGCAAAATTACTAACTACAATTTAATTTAGTCGTACTCGTAGTCGCTTCCGCCACTCGTCGGGCCGAGTTTGTGAGTGTCGGAAGCGAGTCTATCGCAAATATTGCCAAAACTTTTTTATTCGTTCATAACAGAAAACGCCGACTTAGAAATGATCACTATCACTGCGTTTTATAAAACAAAGTCTCCGCCGCATCTGTCTTTTTGTCTGTCTGTCCGTGGCTAACTCAAAAACTGAGGCACGTATTTTCATGCAGTTTTTACAAATAGACAGAGTGAGATATGAGGAAGGTGTTTACACACACACAATCAATATTTCGTGATCAAGTCGTCAATAGTATCAATTTTCGGGAGCTTTCATGGCGTACACTGGCTAACCCTTGTTACATTTTACAAAAATATGTTAAAAAGACTTATAAAAAGCGAGAGAAAAGTCCGTAATAACATAATAAGTATATCTATGTATGTATAATAACACCATAGAGTTTACCATAGGAGATATATTAAGTATATCTCCTATGATAAACTCTAAGTAACCGTTTTTATCTTAAAATTACTAAATTTGACCCAAGAATAAATAAAACCAACGGGGTGAGCTAAATAAAACCGTTTAAAAAATATGACCTACTTTGCCAAACCGTTTTCCGTATTAATCCTTATCCAAAATATAAGTATGTGCATTACCTTGATAATTGAATTTATATTAAAAATGGCCTTTATAGCATATCATTTAGTTGAAGTTATCACATAATTAAAATTACTCGAGACTGAAAATATCATTCTAAGCGAAACGAATGGGATGGCGCGATGGCGCCGCGCAGTCCAACAGTTGGACTCTATAATATAACTAGCTGACCCGCGCAACTTTGTCTGCGTCACATAAGAAAGATAAACGAAAGGAAAAAAATCCCCGTTTTTGCAACATTTTTCATTCCTGCTGCGCTCCTTATAATTGTAGCGTGATGTTATATAGCCTAAAGCCTTCCCCGATAAATGGACTATCCAACACAAAAATATTTTTTCAATTCGAACCAGTACTTCCTGAGATTAGCGCGTTCAACCAAACAAACAAACAAACAAACTCTTCTGCTTTATAATATTAGTATAGAAGTATAGATTTTCATGATGTTATTGCGTCAAAAGTAAGTAGGTAGTTATAATTACTACCTGCTTTAAATTTTATCAAAACATGCTGCCACAAACTTTTGTTCTACACAAAAGTATTAACGCAAATTTTATTATAAGTACCTACAGCAGCTTTAGTTGGCCCGGCTTCAGCGTTGTACACAAACAAAAGGAAGTAATTTTTTATATAAAAGATGTAGGCAGTCGGCACTTTATAATTCTAAAATGCGCGTGAAACATTAGAATAGGCATGACGACAGTATCAAAAAATTGCAAATCTATTGAGTCCGTCAGTAAAAGTTTTTAAAAATAATGGACACATATTTTTTTGTTTTTGTAAATCAATGAATATTCACAAAGATAAAACGCATCGAAACTCGGGAGTGGGAGCTCGTGACGTCAGAACTAGCTAAAAATTATACCTAGGCGTGACGTATTGAGAATGTTAAAAGCGTCGTATCTTCTAGAAAAATACGGGTCAAATATTTTTTTTTAACTACCTGACGCACAATTTTTTTTTTCGTCAAACCTACTGTTGATAAAAGTTACGTCATGTGCCCTCATCAATTTTACAAAGTAAAATAAAAGATTCCACTTACCCATAATTTCTTGAATTGCTGAAGATCACTTCACTGACGCAACAAGTCCAATTTTAAACGCCGCCCGTAAATCACTATCAAATCGGAATCCAAAGTCCAAAGACAGGTTCAGTAAAATTAGAGACAAATTCTAAATTCAACACGAACTATCAATAGAGAAATATCGGATTCCATAGTTCAAGCCATACTCGTACCTACGATAGCAAACAAAACCACGCGCGGGCCAAAACCAAGGATGTGTGCACCCACACACACGCGTTGCGTGCCTCTCGTCCTCCCCACTGACCGGGGAGCCAACTTGCAGCGAATTGCAATGCTATTTACAATTAAAACGGGCGCGCGAAATTTTCTATGCAGACCTTTGGTAATCATGAATAATCTATTGGATGTATCTGTTCAAACGAAAGTTATTTTGAAATTTTTAATAACTAATCTATCCCTGTATGGTATCCCTTTTTTCGTTTTCATACTATATAGGTACCTACGTTACTTATTTGCGCCCAAAGATGATACGCTCATAACTTCCAAACCAATATTTCTTTCCAATTCTGCTTCCATACAGGGCTAGATAATGACAAGACCAGTTGATACAATTTTTAGATGGGAAATCAAAACCCATCCATGTTCCTTCCTCGCCCTTTATGTCCCGGGGCCGCGGTATAATTTTCTGTTCGCAGAGTTTCAACTTTGCTTTTTTATTTACATATATCTTACAGTCTCGAACGATATTTTCATCAACATACAAACTAGCACTGGCCTGCAAATATTGCAAAAAACGTAAGAAAATTTGAATTTCGCGGGCTACCCTTGAGCATCCACCTTAAGTAATGAAATACTCAAAAACACATGAAGCGTGAATATTGCGAACTCACTAACACAAAGGAATATGTTTCGCCGACATTTTTTGTTGTATTGTTATTATCTACTCGTCCTTGAACGCACGGCGATGGTAAGAATCTGTATAAAACAGCGCCATCTAGTAAATGGAATGCCACAAAGTATCGAAACAACCCAGTATCGAGGTGAACTCCAAGATGGCGTTGTAAAACTCCAATCTGTGGCAATTATACGATACGCTGGAGCTGCCATCTGTTGATTTAATGAAGGAAAGAGTATAACCGGAGCGATAACCTGACTTAGGGAGGTGTCATTTCTTTGTATGGGATTGGGTATCTGTACGAAGTATTATAATATCTGTGGCGAAGCTATCAATTCTTGGTTTTCTACATGCATTTCGATGTCGGATGCTCTCCGACAGCTTATCGTTTTAGCAAACAATTTGTATGCGTTTTATTGACTTTTAAGATTCATGTTACATGATTCGACATTTTGGAGCATAATACTAGCACGTGTTTGCGTGTATAGTAATTCTAGGCACATTATGTTCGTGAACACGTAAAACCTTACTCACTACAGTAGAAGAAAATCGCTTTCGAATTTTGCTTGTAACTTACGTTTAGGACAAAAATACAGCAGCAGTTGAATTATTAAAATGTCAGTAAATGCCTCACGGGGCAACAGGTGGACTGACAACCGCCTGAGTTGTTACGATGTACTAGGGAGTCAGAATAGAGAATAGTATTTTTTAAATTAATGAAGCTTCGAACTCAATCGATTTTTTTCGAAGCTAGTGCGGGCTAGCGACTTATGTCATGAACGCCTCTCAACTTTTCAGCCACTTTCAATTGATGCGGTCCAATAATGCACGATTTTGTTCACAAAAAGAATTTCCCTGAATAGATTTGATCCTGATTAAAATTAAAAGGAAGTAAACAAAACATTATAGTGAATTTCGTAATGAATTCCAATTATTAGATAGTCTATAGTTTCTTTTTTTAACCCCCGACGCAAAACGACAGGGTGTTATAAGAAGTTTTGAAGAGTCTGTGTGTGTGTCTGTGTGTTTATGCGTGTGTCTGTCTGTGGCATCGTACCTCCCGGATGGATGAACCAATTTAGATTTAGATTTTTTTTGTTTGAAAGGTGAGGTCGGGAGTGTTCTTTAGATAAGAACACTCCCGACCGTTTGATAAAAATCAGTCCAAGATGGCCGCCGCCACAAGATGGCGGATTACATATTTATTCAACAACTCCCTCAATTTGGGTATCAAATGAAAGGGTTGTACAACTAGACTACTATGCGCTATAATAAATTTCAAATCCAAGATGGCCGCCACCACAAAATGGTGAAATACATTTTTGTTTTCACAACTCCGTCTGTATGAGTATTAAATGAACGCTTGACTAGTAGAAATAATGTATTGTGTCGGGGGTTTTTAAATTTTTAGTTTAATCTAATTTGTTACTCGATGGTCTATTTGAATAAGCTGTACCTAAGTGTCCTCCATACTATAAATAAACTCTTCATGATGTTATTTCGTCTTGACAACAAATTGCACATAATTAAAAGTACAGTTAAATATTTATCAATAATTATAATTGTATTGAGTTGTGTCTCGGTTGTTAAGGTTGGAATTCAATTGAAAGCGTTGCTGCTCACCAGTCAGTTAGCTACAAAAAATGGAGACACCAGCAATAATGTTGGAAAAGGGGACGTATGAGATGGCGGTCCGAGAAAAGGTAAGGCTCACGAATTTGTGAACTCTGAAGCAGCAACGATGTCGTTATTGAACTTTTTTTGGTAATATTAAGATGCGCTTCGAGATCATGTGTCACCGGCGGCGCGCTATGTCCGTCCCACCGACCTCGGACGCACACCGTCAATCAATGATCCGGGCTACAAGGAGATGTTACAGCGTACCTGGACTTCATGTGTCCCTTTCTGTAAGTTAACGTTATTCTGATTATTGTTGTTTAAGTCTAGCGACAACATGAGTCGGGAGCTCGACAAACTCGTGTCTTACTACCACACTAATTGGCAAATGAAAACTTCGCGAACGGATGATACGGTTCAAAATTGGTTAGTCATTATGGGTTAAGCTGTTCATGTGGAACTTGTGGTCGAAATAAATTTGAAAACTGTTTTTTTTTTCAGTGTTTAATGTAATCATATCGATATCATTATCATTGCATATAGTTATAATTTCTAATTTAAGTAAGAATTACTACAAAAATAGGGTTCTTGGGCGATTTCCGTGGTTCGTTCGACATACGAGTACAGTCAGCCTGACCGAGTTTCGTACTATGACTACGCTTCTGTGGGTGTTTACACTGTCGCAGCTGTAGATTCTTTGTTTCAGAATGTTCTTATTATTTAATTTTTGTGCTGTTTTTCACTTTCTAACTGTCGTTTTCGTTGTTTTTTTTTTAATGTATCGTAAGTTAGGATGATGTTATTTGAGAATGTTTTGTTTATTATTAGATTGTATGTTTAAACGTGCTTGGCAATCGCGCTCCTCTGTATTAAATGTGTACCAAGTTGTGCTTTCCTGTGAACCCAAGCTAATATTGTCATGTTTTAATTTAATTATAGGAGTAGATGAAGTTGTCTGTTTAAAATTGTTTATATAGCTGCATTGCCCTGAAAACACTATAGTTTTAGTATCGGCGACTAGCGTTATTGCGTCCGCAAGCTATAAACGCAAACCATATAACTAATTAGTTTTATTAAATATAATGGAGAACATGGAACATGAAACATTCCAGAAAACTTGGGAGTTTTAAATCCTTTAAAGTAACTTGACCTGGCCATAAATTCGGAGCGACCTTTCTTGCAAGTCTAAAAGTGAATTTGAACAAAACGAAAATAATACCTGAGATAATTTGTGTAGGCTCTTAGACCAAGAAGGATTCTTTTCTTTTCATCTAAGAAAGAATATCTCTGTTCACGCAAAAATAAATAAAATAAATATCGCTGGACATTAACACACAGCGCCACCTAGTGCCACACTAAGCAAGGCTTGTGCTGTGGACACCAGGTAGTTGATGTACTACATACATATACAACCTTATTTTTTGTTTATACTAAACCCGAAAAAATCAGCTGTTCCCTACATTTATGTTCGCATAACTCGTCAAAATGTAGGGAACAGCTGATTTTTTTTTCGCGATTTCAGGGTTCGTCCCATAGAAAAAGTTGTTCAAAATGATGAGTACAATGACCCCTTTTCGGGTTTAGTATAAACAAAAAATAACCCTGTATACTTTTTTGTTTGTAAATACATACTTATCTACATCTACACTAATATTATAAAGAGGAAAACTTTGTTTGTTTGGTTGTAATGAATAGGCTTAAAAACTACTGGACCGTTTTTAAAAATTCTTCCACCATTCGAAAGCTACATTATCCACGAGTAACATAGGATATATTTTATCCCCGTACTCCCACGGGAACGGGAATTACGCGTGTGAAACCGCGTGACGTCCGCTAGTTATACATATAAACATCCATGACTCGGAAACAAATGTCCAAACTCATCACACAAACATTTGCTCCTACCGGGATTCTAACCCAGGACCCTAAGAACGTAAGGCAGCCTCACCACCACTACGCCATTCGGGTCGTCCAAAAGAATTTCGTCGAGTGTCATTCGCTCGCTAGGTTTGAATGTAACTTTGAATGAACAGTTCTACTAAACTTTACACTGCATGGAACAGGTGCTCCGAATTTGCTGTTATAAGGGTGGTAGGCCACGCTTTAAATATCTTCATAACCTACCCGCTTTATTTACTCAGAATATTCTTAGCTAATGCAAGATTCGAAATTGACAACTCGAGATCACGCCTGCCAAATCGAGAAAAGCCATCGATCTCGCGAGGTCTCAAATTCTGTGGAATCGAGAGCCAATTTCTATCCCAGTCTTTGGTAGCTTGCAAACCTACGTATGAATGCAATCAAAGATTTTGAGGTCCTTCATCAGCTTGATCAGAGTCACATTGAACTTAAATATTGTCCATTAATTACGTGAGGCAATTATGCCGATTTTTCGGCGCTCCTCGGTGAGATATCGTGAGATTTGACGTGACCCCCATTCCCTAATGTCACGTGAGATTTATCAAAATTCGTAGCTAACAGCAAAAGCGCTAATCTGTACTTGATTTCGTTGAATTTATATTGATGAATATATATTTTTATATTGTTATGTACTATTAGCCATATTTTAGTGAAGAAATATGTGTCCTTAATTAGTAGCCAAATTTAACGCATATTATAACGGTTTCTTGCGAGAAAAAATGTACAATTATATTTGCCGAGACTCCCCCTCTCACTCCTAAAATATGGTGAGTTTCGGCTCGACTGATTCAGTCCCTCCCTCCCTAAGCGGCTCACGTAATTAATGGACGCCCCTTTTGCCCTGTAGCATACAGGGCAAAAGGCATACTCTTCAATATGTTTTCTCTACGCGTTTCGCCGATACTGACTACAAAGGGCTAAAATAATTAAACATCGACGCTAACATCATTCTCTTTTCAGATTGCTTCCCTCGCAGAAGGTAGATCCTGGGACGAGGCTGATTACAAACCTGAAACTGCCGAGCGAACTAATGATTGGTCCAAAGATTTCTACAGCTCGGGCGACAGTACGTTCCACACCTCTGGAAGCGATAACAATATTTCTTACCAGTAAGTATTTTTATTTCAATCTCCTTTAAGGTAAGGTAAAGGAAACTTCACGGTAGCCTTCGAAATTCATATTTTCTTAGGTTTTGCAAGTTGCAGGTCAGTGTAATTGTAATGGAAAACCAATGTATGTATTGGAATGACTTTTTCAGAAAAAGTCATTCAATATCGTGACGTGAACTTACAGGGTTGTACCTATTTATGATTTTAATGATTATAATTCTGTAACTACTTACGTGTTACAGAATGATACGTACATGTGTTATATGTGTGTGAGTGCTAGAAAAAAAAATGTCGCTTTACATTTTATTTTTGTTATAGCCGCGAATCACATTTTAACCAACATACAACTGTACACTTTCGCGTGCTACCCCGAAGCATCCGACAAGCACCATCACCATCCAAGTTCATAAAAGTCGAGGAACTAGGTTAAATACAGTCCTCGACCTTGGAGGGTTGTATTGATGATTTTGATGATAATAATGCTGTAACTACATACGTTTCGAAAGATATTTCCATCAACATACAACCTAGCACTGACCTGCTAATTGCAAAAATCGTACGAATATTTGAATTTCAAAACCTAAGAAAATTTGAATTGAGCAAACACGATACTTTATCATTGATGATCATAAAGGAAAATGTCCGCTTTGTCCACAAGTTTCACCTTAATCATCCGGTAGTTCCCGTCCCGTACCTATTTGGGGGTTATAGCCTAGACAAGATCATTCCTCGAATTACAAGGAATCTATTGGTATGTAGCTTGTACGTATCAATAACTAAGTTAAAGATGCCTACATCTCTTTTAACAGCTGAGTCGTATTTGGGCGACCCTGCGTCTGACCGAGTGCCCTAGCTCGAACGGTTAAGACTTACGAGACAGGACATAGGACATCGGACTTTGGTTCGAACTACTAAAAATCGCGTTCGCGTTGGTCGATTCCATTGAGAAGAACCGGCAAGAAACTCCATGGTTACTCTTTTCAAATCATTTGGTATTACAATATTATTATGTTACATTACAGCATTAGTACTAAAGTATGGGGGGACAGCGTAGGCCCGACAATAGGTCGTTGCTTACTATACAAAAAATGTAAAACAAAAGGAATATTTAACAAAAGTTAAACAGTTTCTAAGTACACACTAAGTACACTTTCAAGTCAATTTGTTCGAGCAAGTAACCTTATCAATGTGACCTATTACGGTTTTATTGATATTACAACAACGAACACGAAAGCGTAAGTACGTACAGGCGAACAAGCTATTTGGTAAACAGGCAACAGATGGATAATAGAACTTCCCGTTATTGAAAGAATTTTAGCAATCGGATCATTAGTTCTGCTAATTAATAATAACAGGAGCTCGTGGCTTAATAAAAACAGCCGTTCGGGTCGATCTTTAGGTCAAGCCGTGCTTGCTTAGGTTGGTCTGTGGATGGGTGACCACCCATTACTTACCGAGTTACCTTCGTGCATCCAGTTGGTCCCGGCTGTTAAATGTAGATCACACTCGTAACGGCTGTCAAAGATCTAGTCAGTGGGTCAAGAGTCTGACGACCAGTCTTACCCGGGAGCGATAACCCTTGGTAAGACTGGTTGTCAGACTTTTACCTAGTACCAACTGGGTAGTGGAGGTCAGATAGGCAGTCGCTCCATATAAAATACTTGTATTCATCTGCATCCGGTAGGACTGGAAGCCGACTCCAACATAGTTGGGAAAAGGCTAGGCAGATGATGGATCAGTTATAACGCAGATTACCCCACACATCCAAACTTACAAACTTTACCTTTTTATAAAATACTCTGCTACAATTGTATAACGTTTAATCGTCCTGTATTATGTTAACAGCAGTGAATACGGAACCGGCAAATACACCGGATTTGGAAACCAGACTTCCCAATCCACGCCCATGTCGCCGATGCATAGCGGCAACGAGACCTTCGACTCGACTATCGCTTCTTTGGCTACCGTAAGTACTTATTTATCTTTTTACACATTATAAAATTAATTCACAATCGTCTGACCGTTTGGTCCAGTTTCCATATATCGTTTAGCAATGGTAAGACTTGGGTTCGGGTAACTAACTAACTAATTTCAGGGGTTATGTTGTATTGTAATAACGAGTTGGTGTCCGCAACTCCACGTCAAACCGCGATTTTTACGTATGGGCTATAATCCACCACGCGTGCCCTATGCGGGTTTGTAAATGTCATGTCTTCAAATTTGGTTCTAGAACATGCCGATTGTTGCCGGGTGATGTTATACCTCTGAAATTCCCAGAGGGCTAGCAGAGGTGTATCTAATTGTATACCCACGTTTCGACAGTTATATATTAGCCCCATTTAGGTCCATGTTCACCGAAAAGATAACCGTCTGATTATCTGAAACCAGCTGTCACTGTGACATGTTCCCATACAAAAATGCGTTTTAAACAGCTGTTTTAGATAATCAGGCTGTCATCTTTTTGGTGAACATAGACCTTAGTAGCCTATTGCTATCAACCATACTCAAATCCAAGCTCCGTTATTGGTACTAAGAAATTCCTGATGTCAAAACCCGATAACACTATTCCTGACCTGGGATTAGAACCGGGGAGCTCATTTTCAGTATACCGCGCTTGCTATCACTATATCAACGAGGCAGTCATAACTATAATTATTAATTTGGACAGAACACAAGAATCTTCATGTTTACAATATTACCATTGTAACCTCGCAAAGTATCGGATCGCTAGTTCATTTTTTAGACTAGCTCTTCATCCGCGATTTCGTTCGCAGAAATTTAGTTCGGCTAGTATGTATGTTATAAATATAATTTGTATCCTATAGCGTCCACGAGTAGTGTATCTTTCTGCCAATTTTTATTTTTTTGAATTTTATCATTAGCTTCGAACATTATGCTCTACATCCAAACTTACAAACGAAAACCTTTTCATAATATTATTATAGATTAATCTACGTCTTATGTAAAGGATATAACATACTAATGTGGATGTCAGCGTCATATTGTAAAAACCGTAAGATTGTATCCTATCAGCGAGATTGTGAACTGTCGAAATATTGTCAACTGAACATACTGCTTACAGACGCATTATTTTTCGGTAGATTGTAATCCGTCGTAGTGTAACCGTAAAATTATGAAATGTATGCGACGGAACTCACCTCGGGCTTTGTCGAGGGGGAAGGCAGGGAGCCCCCTCCCTAAAGTATGAAACATATGTATTCTTATGGTGTGTCTGGTTTATCGTTTGAACCTAAAACTAATCTGAGACAAAATACGAAGAAAAATAACAATAATCATAAAAAGTTTAACAAAATAGTTTCAGTTTAATACATTTGTCTAATAAAACTTAATTACATTTATTTATGAAACTTAATTTTAACAATACACGGCATAAAATACAGTGACATTGTTTTGAAAAAAACTTTTTGTCTTCATTTCAACCAACTTATATGTGCAGGCGGGAAAACTAAAATAAATGTACCAAATATAAAATTATACTGTCACTTACGGCATATCTTCCACCAAGAAGCCAACTAATGTACCAAATTACCAAGTGGTACCATGTTTGATATATGCCACCTGAACTGCACACTTAAAGTGGTCATAATATTATTATACTTTCTTGCTTTGCTAAGTTTTCAGTGCGTGGTGTCTACTTTCCCTTGACTTTGAACCGTATTGATTGCAGTCGTATGTTGTTAGTGTTGAGTTTTCAGTTTCAAACTTCTTTCAAGTTCATGACTGTAATGGATCTCTCAATCTTGGCCTTGTCTTGAAAATGCGTCAAATCCCAACTTTCTTTCTAATTTTATCAAATTAAATGATGGATGGTTGCACATTGCCTGCTGAAAACTGACAGAAATAACAACTAAAAGCTATACTTTGTTAAGTCAAAGTTAAACGCTAAAAGCATTACTTTTTGCTCTATCAAGGGCAAGTTCGGACGGTCGCGCAAACGGTATACAGAAGAAAAAGAGCGCTTTATCCCTCGAAAGCCGAAATCATATGGCCTGTCGTTGAGGATCGTATGTATTCATTTTAATAAAATGTTCGCAAACATTCGCATGGTATCGCACGACCTTCTGGACTTACCTTTTGTGCTTCGACTTCTCATCATCATCAATCAATGCATTTCTAAGTATGTCATCGAGTCGATTAGAATTTACTAACGTTTTCAGCTGTACGATCAGGAGATTGTGTCAATGTAGCAGTGTTCTATTAGAGCTGAACCATACCATCAGTAACTGATGAATCAGCGGCAGAAAAGAATGGAGCATGGAAGAATGCTATTCCGTGCTGATAGATGTGTGTCAAACATTATTCGATTCATTTTGTGTTAATTTTTCCTTCTTCTCGAATTGGAAGGTCTGAGTAAAAAAACAATAAAAAAATACGAAGTCATTAGTGAACCTAACTAACATGTTGAATTTTGGCACTCAGCTTCTTTGTCTCGCCTTTCAATGATCTTAAAAAAATAGTAAAAGTACTTACCTCCGTTCCTATGCAAAAAAAGCAACTATAGTTTCGATTAAGTATGTACAAGTTACGACAAAATATACGTCTTCGTCATATTTTAACTAGGTATCTTTCTGTAGATCATTGTCATTCATACCTACTAACAACGTAACACCAAGTTCTGTGATCAGATAAAATACCACTGTTCCTCCCAATCATGACTCGAATGCATGACGTATTGAACACCCAATCACGCATGCACTTAGTCTATTCTGTTTTACTTTATAGCGTGCGTCGTTCATTGCAATGTATTCCTTATCACAATGATATAAGTATCTCATTACATTACACGACTGTGTGCACCTGTCTCACCGCCGACGAGTAAACGAATAGCGATTTTACTATTTACTAATTTCTTACTTAAGGGGGATGCTCCAGGACAGCAAGCGAAATTCAATTTTTCTTTACTAATTTTGCATTGAATGACTCTTAGTACATGAAAAACTCATTCGTTAGTATTATATGTACTTAGACGGTTCTATTGATGATTTTAATGATAATAAATCTGTAAACCCATATTTATAACAGTCACGAAACATTTTTAATCAACATGCAGCGTGACACTGGCTGAAAAATTTAATTTCGAGAGCTTCCACCTTAAGAAATAGATTGGTAGGTCCCGTTTAAGTGAATGAGATACATGTATTAGTAATAGACCCAAACAAAGTAGCCGTTTGTATTGTTCAAGTATAATCGTTTCTAGCTTATTGCCAGCGGTGAGCCAGGTGCGCCTACGGCCTATCTCAGGACGAATTTCAACTATGAAATTGAACGCGGTCAGCACTTCTGAGGACGTACGCTAAACTCCCTACACCTCGGGCCTTCCTGACAAATACCGGCTGCGTGCACCCGCACGAGTTCTAGCATACGCTTAAAGAAGATGCTCCAGGGTAGCCCTAACGGAATTATAATCTTCAAAATCATTAATACAACCCCCCCAAGTTCTTAAAACGGAATTATAATCTTCAAAATCATCAATACAATGCCCCAAGTTTCTCAAAGGACTGAACTGCTTTTCAAGGTCAAAGTCTTGAAGAACTTGGAACGTTATATTGTTGATTTTGATGATTATATTTCTGTAACTACGTACGTCTTACAGTCGCTAATCATATTTTCATCAACATACAACCTTGCACTGGCCTCCAAATTAAAAAAAAACATAATAAAATTATAATTTCGCGGGCTACCCGGGAGCATCCACCTTGTTAAAGAATGAATGCAGAAGAAGATTGCCATTAACGTCTCTCCAGATCTGCTCTGATCGCGTTCAGTTTCCGTGGCGAAATTCGCTCTAAGGTTCCTAATGACGTGACTCCGCACAGGGGTGGTCGGTCTTCACATCGTCGGTGTCCAAGGCTGCTCGCACAGCTACAGAGAGCGCTGTCCGTTATGGTGGGATAGCTACCCAGAAGGTCTCCGAGATGGCTTCAACTGTGACCGAGAAGGTGAGAGCATATATTTATTATTTGCTAATAAAATACAGTCGTCAATACTGAGGAGCTCTTGAAGAGGCGAGGAGAATTAGTTTTGAAGAAAATCGCTTTCAAATGAAATGATTTATTTGATTTTTTTTTGCATGTTTCTATTTTCATTAAAACACAGGTGAGAAGGGGTTTTAATTTAACAGTGTCAGTAGTACCGCCTGAAAGTCTGATAATCTACCTTACCTTGGTAAGATAGATTATTATTGGTGGTAGGTCACCACCACTTTGGTGATCTTACCTCCACAGAGGTAAGATAGGCAGGCACTCCATATAAAATACTGGTTGTCAGTTGCATTAATGTGAGAACTACATGACATTGAAAGTTTTTGTCATTCGTTTACAACCTAGCTTATATCACAATTTTTTTTTTAAATCTTTTTCTTCCACAATCATATCTAAAATAAGTAACTCTTCGGAACATCGCTTTGAAATTTTTCTAAGAAGGTAAAACAATTATTGCACGTGACTTCTGATTTCGACGTAAATGGACCTAAAAAATTGGACCTAATGTTTTCCTTGTTATGAATTTGTAAGTATTCATAACAAGGAAAACATTAGGTCCAATTTTTTTGGACCGTGAAAAACTCTGTTTGGAGTTACAGAAGTAATTGCGAAACAGTACTTGACAAGTCGGAAATGGTTATAAGTACATGAAGCCAAAAATGTAGTCTTAGGTAAGAAAGCGTTTTCTTTATCAAAATTTCAACTTTTATGCCCGCCTTCCACTGCGAGCGGAGCGGGCTCCGTACGGACTCCGTTTAACTCGCAACGGCTTTTTTCATATAAGTGCTTCCACTGTGGATGAGCGGACTGAGCGGATCAAAAGAGTACAAAGAGTTACAAAAGTGGTCGCAGTGTTGAGCGGATTTCCAACGGACTCCGTATGGACTCAGTTCAACTCGCAACGCAAAAGAGCGATTTTTGAACGGACTCAGCTCAGATAATCATTCTTCAAACTGTTTTCTATCGACTCAAAAGTGATTTTTGAAATCTTCGTCTTGTAAATCGTGGAACATCCGCATCAATTCACCCCCTCTTTTTTTTTTTTTTTTTTTAAGGATGTGAAATCATCAATTGACCCCCCCCACTCTGGGCGGAGGGGGAGGGAGTGTCAGACTCTTACTGACTAAAAACCATCCATGTTCCTTCCTCGCCTTTTACGTTCCGGGGCCGCGGTATCTCTTTCAAACAGGCCCGCACCCCCGGCAGGCTTCGGCCCTTGCGGGCCCCTCTCCTTTTGCTGACATCTCTTTGAGGCGCGCGTGGAACACGAACGCGCCGTCGACACGGCCTGTCGTCGTCGTTAGACGGCCGGCCGGCTAGCTAGCCCATAGCCAGCCGTCCACAGGCCCGCATCTACGGTGGCCGGTAGCCACCACGTGGCCCCCGACGCCCGTTGCGTCTCCCGCGGCGGCCGGGAAGAGAGGATCTCTCCCTCTCTCGTTCCGCCACCTCCTTCGCTAGCATGACTGCTTCGCAGAAGGAGGCGACGGCTTCCCATTCCGTCTCGCTCCGGACCATGGATTGAACCAGGGCCGGACGCGAGAGGTCGCCGCCGCCGATCGCCGCCACGAGGACACGGCGGAGCTCCGCCCACGCAGGGCAGACTTCCACCGTGTGCTCCACCGTGTCCTCCGGTCGATCCTCGCAGTGGAGACACCCGGGCGTCTCCTCCCGCCCGATTCGGTGCAGGTACCTCCCGAAACATCCGTGTCCGGTGAGTGACCTGCGTCAGGCGGAAGGTGAGGACGCCGTGGCGCCTCTCCAGCCACTCCTCAAAGAGGGGACTTACCGCCGCTATCGTGGCGTGCCCTGCACGGGGTTGCGACAGTCGCTCTCTCCATGTCGCCATGAGATCGCGCCGGAGGTCAGTCCGCTGAGCGGCAATTTGCCGCGGCAGCGGAGTTTCCCCCCGGCGTAGTACCTCCGCGCGCCATTCGTGTAGGCGCGCGAGGACTATCGCCTCCAGATCCCATGGCGGCAATCCGGCAAGCAGGCCCGCCGCCTCGCGAGAGATCGTGCGGTACCCACGGACCATCTTTACGGCCACCACTTTTTGGGGCGCGTTCAGATGATGAGCGGCTCGCCGCTTTAACGAACGCGCCCACACTGGGGCCCCGTAGAGGGCCATGGACCGCACGACTCCCGCGTAGAGCCTGCGGCAGGAGGCGTTCGGCCCCCCAAGGTTGGGCAGGAGCCGCCTGAAGGCAGCCCCTGTCCGTTCCAGCCTGGGGTCCAAACGTCGGAAATGCTCCACGAAGTTCCACCGGCTGTCGAGGACGAGTCCTAGGTACTTCAACGTCGACTCGACGCCGATGGATACCCCTCCTACCGTCAGTGTGGATCCCGACGGTGGCGCATTCCGAGGCCCATGAAAGCACATGGCCTCGGACTTGTGCAGCGCCACCTCGAGACCCAGTTGCCGAATCCTCTCTACGACTATCGCAACCCCGCGTGTCATGTTGTCATCAATTCACCCCCTTGATAGGACTCTCTCTAATATGGTCGCTTATACAAAATCTTGCTTTGTTACGCTTCTTTTTTTCGTTATAATGGTAGAGTAGCAAACATTTATTTATAGTATTTACGTAATCCTCATCACTGGAATCGTCAGACATCGTTATCGCAAAAATTAATGCGCGACTTGCTTTTTCTGTGGATCGCCTGGCACTGAGACATTTCTGCGCCTTCTCGCTCATCGCCTCACACCGCTGGCAATAGAAATCAAACAACTCGCTCATCCGACCCCGCTTATTTCCCGCCTCACTCGTTCCACAAAGCCCTCTGGCAGTGGAAGGCAAAATCTGAAACTCTTTCTTAGTGGATGTGTACAACTATTTTTACTCCGGTCCGCTCAAATCATCAGCTCAGTTTCCGCTCATTACGCTTTTTTAGTGGAAGGCGGGCATTACAGCAGTTTTGGTAGGCTTCGATGTTCAATTGTGTTTATACAAACAACAACCAACAATATTTTTGAAGTGAAAGGGGTTTGAACTTTTCTGGTCGGATTTTTCAAAGTAGCGGCCTCGCATACGACCTATATTAATCGATAGCTGGTTTCAATACAAACAAGTTTTGTTTGAAACAAAATGTTTTTCCGAAGCTAACATAGCCGGCGTGGAAGGTAGGAGAGAAAGTAATATCCCCCTCTCTTTCTACCGAGCGGTGAAAATGTAAGCCTGCTCCTGTTTTAATTTTAGTTTTTTTTAATGTAAAATTATTGTAATAGTTCTGAAGTGTTAAATTTTTAATGTAATATAAATTGTCATATTTGTGTACGATAGCGCAATAAATGAATATTGTAGTACATAGTGATAATTAAAGCGAAATTATTCCCTAACCATTCCAAACTTGCACAACAAAAAAAAAAAAAAAAAAATCTCTCCCAGTGTTTAATAACTTGGATCCGAGCAGTGGAACACAGTCCCCGATTTCTGTCGTAGATCGTGTGCTCGAATGCATCGTTGCATGCATCGTTTCCAAGGCCCAAGGGTGATGATTTTGTTAATTATAATTCTGTAACTACATACGTCTTACAATCGCGAACAATATTTTAATCAACATAATACACCTAGCACTCGCCCGCAAATTGAAAAAAACGGAAGAAAAATTGAATTTTGCGGGCTACCCTGACGCTTTCACCTTAAGCAAGCGAAGATGATAAAAAAGACGTGAACGGCGTGCGATGAGCGTTGTATTCCTCTTTACGTTTGTCACATCTCCGCACAGCTTCGGTGGATACCCTTCTTTTTCGCATCTCCTCTCTTCTACGCTTCGCTTCACACATCTCCGCTTTGGTCGAGTCGGGTTTAGTTCAAAAACAAATTATTGAAAATGGCTGCCTCATGATTCTAGTGGTAGCACGTGCAGTAGCGCAGCAGTAGCAGAGCATGGGATCTTGGGTTCGACTCCCAGGATTTCCCATCAGGAAATTTCAGTAGCAACCGGTAGTCTATAGTCTTGTGTCACGTCTCGTATAACATGGTACCATGTTATACGAGACACAAAACATATAAGCCACCGTAAAATTGTCAAATACGTTATATTACAATATAACGTGTCTCTCTAGCCACATTGTAAACTCTGGAATTATTGTCAACTGAACATACGGAAGTATCTCTGCCCCCATAATCGGGACTTGGGGCACCCCCCCGTTAGGTTAGTTAGGTTCCTTTAAACCCTGCACTCGGAAATAGGGGCCCCGCGAAGCGGGGCTCCGTCGCGACTTCGCTTTTTAAGGGAATATAAAGTGTTTTAAGGTTAGGTTATAATAATCGGTATTTCTCAGGAATGGTACAATATCTTTTCATGAGAGCAACACACATTGTACCACTGGGCAAGGGGGACTCCTCCTTCCCTCCACATCGCGTGAGTTGACTACCATCGCATGCATTTCACGAAAAATAATGCGTTTTGTTGTAAGCAGTATGTTCATTTGACAATATTTCGAGTTTTTACAATATGAACTTATGAACATTATTTATTTTTTTATTTATTTATTTTATTCATTAACACATACATTTGTTTTAACAGGTAAAACCCAAGCTAACAAAAGTAGTCATTATACCTAATTAATTGTGCAGTCCCAACTAACGAGTCTGGGTAGAAGCACAATCTAAACAGCAGACACCATGCTAAGTGTCACCCTCAGGAATTCCGCCAAAGAGCAAGAAAAAATATCCAAATGCCGAGAGATATCATTGAGTGTTCTAATTGCACGAATCACTGGTGCGAACTTTAATAAGTTTGTACGAGTTGCCGGAACTTTAAAAATCCCCTCCCTTGGTCCCAACCGTAGCCTCCTGTTTGTAATATCGCTAGAGATATTACAATATAACGTATTTGTCAATTTTACGGTGACATATACATTAAACATAACTTTTAAATGTCAATAATAGTATATTTTTGCCTAACTCTTCGAATATTACAGGCAATATGTTATCGAATGTAAAAGCGATAATTTTCCAATTATTTATTACTTAGATCCATTGCTAACAAGTATCAAACGCAGGTCAACACCCGTGGTGGCTGGAGCACCCTGGGAGGTACCACCGACCAGCGACGTTCCTCAAACACTAGCGCAAATTACCAAGCTTCTGGCTATGGAGCTATGAAGAGTTCAACTTCAGAGCCATATAGTCAGTGGTACGTATGATAATTGAACACTTTTTCTTGCAGCAGCATTTATTAATTAAGACGCCTTCAGATTCGAACTTCTTGTATCGTGTCGACGGGCTTCATTTTACCATTTGACTAGCTGAGTCGCTGTAGCTGATGCTGTATTGATTTTCGGAATTTTCAGTAGTTTATTCGGTCGTTCCTTGTTCCGTTGTCGCATAAATAAGTTGTCAAAAAATTGTATAAAGGGTGTAAAACACTTCTTAACGAAGCCGCAAGGCACTTGTTCTCCCCGTCAGTGCGATACTTATTTTTTTCTACACCATACCTGGGAACCTTCTAGTTACGGAGATATTGGGGGTCAAAGTTCCACCTTTTTGACAAGTTTTTTATACAAGTTTTTATTGTAAGATTTTTACTTTAAAGACCTCTACGACCCTCATACTATTCAATTCACCCATTAGCACAATGTTTTTAGGGCGTTACATTCAGTTCTACCACAAAACATGATTTTTCACCCCAAAAAAAAAAGTCGTTTCCCAGCATTTTTGCGTAATGTTACTTAGTAACATGATGTACAGAATGCTTGGTTGACGGATTCGTGATGAGGTTGTTTTCACCCTGTATATAGCAGTAGCTTTTATTAATACCCATTTTAAAATAGGCCGAAATTAACCTTAAAATAATCGAAACCATTCATCGTTTTCAGGAATGAAAAGGTTCCACATAAAGAGTCGGTTACAACTCGTAACGTAGATGGGCGGGATCTGTCCCGGGTCGGCGTGGCTCCGGGTAACAACGCCGGGGCTGCGCCCCAAGAGGAGAACTGGGACTGGCTCAACCAGTAAACTGTTCAGGTAAGAAAAAGTTCTGCTCGAAAGTACTCGAAACAACTAAACCATTTGGTAATGAGAATTGAGCAGCTTTTCTTATATCCAGGGTGATAGGGTGCATTGCCTGAAATGTGTGATTATGATACTGGACATCACTTGCAACCATTTTAACCTGATAACTTGGGGTCCAAACGGAGTTGCTTCACAGGAAACGATCTAATAAAGATTTTTAGGAAATATTTCCACCTCTCCACCACAAACTGCTTTTTGTAAGAAATACTAAAGAAAGAGAAACTGTTACTTTTCTGATGCCTTATAAACGAATTAATCCTTCAAACACATTTTTTTTTAAATAAACCTCTACGTTTTTTTGAAACTGCTGTTTTCGCAGCAGTTTTCTCAAAACAAATGAATGACACTTGATGTATAAATAACAACTTCATAGACTCAGTTTCCCAGTAATATTTTTGCATAGTTACTTAAGTCCACGTTCAACAAAAAGATTACGGACGAATTATCTAAAAACAGATGTTTAAAACACATTTTTGCAAGGGAACATGTCACATTGACAGCTGTTTTCAGATGATCAGACTGTTATCTTCTCGGTGAACATGGACCTTAGTTTGATGTACAGAATGCTTGGTTTGAATCTTTATAGTAATAACACTTTTTCTTGTGTTTACTTTCAGAGCCCGCACCCCACCAACTGAGCACGGAAAGTTAGCAGATTGCAGCCGTACATTTATCTATACTTTGACAACGTTCAAACTACAATGCGGCAGGCATGGTTCTTGTGGCGCCGGTCCGCAGTCGAAACGAGTTCGTTTTTCAAAACAATTTCCACAGACAATGTCATCAATGTCACATAAACGCCAAGAGATCCTTGTCGCTCTATACAGTCCTTTCACAGTTTTTACAACCTTACTTACTTTACAACTACGTTGGGGTCGGCTTCCAGACCAAGCAGATGTAGCTACATAAAAGTATTTCACATGGAGCGACTGTCTATCTGACCTCCAGAACCCAGCTACGGGATAATCCGGTACACGAATAACTACGTTAGACTCGCTGTCAAAGTTTGAGACAACGGACTACTTGTAACTGTCATAGATCTACAACCTTATCTCAACCAGATTAAAGATCACAGTGGTTTTCCCGGCGATACATAGTAGCAGGCGAGCATTGTGAAAAAGCTGTATTGATCGATCTTCTTCGGAAGAACCGAAAACCGCGAACAAAACGCGACTATCGACCAATAGAAATCGAATAACATTCCAGCCTAAATCATAATAAGATAACGTACTGATTTTCTCGCTATATCGTCGGGTCAGTCGCATTTTCTTCGCCAAATTCTAGGTCTACGATGTAACTTCGCAACGTTGTCAAGGTATATTATTTAAGGCGAGTCTCACCGACAAGGCTGAGAGCGAAGGGCAAATCTAGACGATGTTCAAAAGCTTTCAGTGACATTTGACATTGTTATTACAGACAATGGTGACACGGGCAACTTTTGACCGCAGTTTGAATGTGCCAAACGGGTTCAATTTTGTTTGTGAAATTCGCCTCGAGTTAAAAAATTATCTCTTTTCCTTTTGGATAAATTCAAAATTGCCCAATCAAAGTGATATAATTCTGTTTTAGTTGTCGGGTATAATTCAGTATGCATTGACGGTTTTGTTACAACTTGAGTGATTTGATTAGTAAAGCGTCCGTCTATCATCTGCATTCACATAAAGCATGATGTCTGATAGAGATACATTTTTCAACTAATAGAGAACAATATGGTTTTCAACGAGTTTTATGTGAAGGGTTCGCCCGTTGGAACACACAGTTAGATTTTACTTCAGTCCTTAGAAACGAAATACAGCCACAATAAAAATTACTACATATTTAGATTGTTTATTTTTTCGACTGGTTATTTTCGGTTTCACAATATTTGGAGTAAGTAAGTAAACCATAATCATCCAAGCTAGAACTCAAAACCGTCAATGTAAACCTAATTATAAATTTTAGTTGAACAAATGCTATAATAATTATTATATTATATTGATTAAAAATCGATTTAGGAAATATTACTTATTGATATAATTCTGTCCATATTTGGTGCCACATTATTTTATAGTATTTTGTTAAATTGAATATATTATTTGAATGTTATATTGCTGGGGAATGCGCAATCCGAGCTCGTGCGTTATTTGTAAAGCTGTACCGCTCGTCTGATTAGTGAGAGGGCTTATTATTTATATTTAAAAACAACTCTTTTGTAACACTTTGTAACTGGATATCTTTCTTTCCCCTTCTTTACATAAATTGCGATGACTAGCCCCTTCGGACGAGCTCGCTCTAGTAGCTATACTGGCCTAAATATGTTAATCACTAGGCCTATATTTATGATAGAAAGTAATAATTAGAAATAAGGATGGATTAAAAAGGTTAAGTACGCTGGTTCCCGTTAATTCTAGACGAAGTCTGATCGATAGCGGAAATATAGAATATCGTAAGAAAGATGGAGTCTGCTTTCGGATTTCCAACTTTCGGCTAGTCGAACATTGCTAATCAAACGACGAACTAGTGTCCTTTAAGGCATTCAATTTGCCCCCGTCATGATTTTAATGGAAGACCACGTACATTGAATGATATGGAACCGTTCGTGTACTGAGACTCAGTCGGTACAGTAGTGACTAAAAATATGAAAATCGTGTAAAACTCTCACTTATTTTTTTACGTTTGTGAGATATGCGACCGGTACGCTAGACATATCAAGTTCATCATGCTTTAAAATGACATCACAAATGTTTATAATACCAGTATCGGTTACATTTCATTCAACATTACAAAAACGAAAATATTCCATTGTCTCTTCTATAAGTCTTAGCAAATTTTTACAGTAAGTATCTTAGTTTTATAATTTTATTAGACGTTTGACAGGTGATCACGTGTTTCAGACATATTCTTTTAATGTTTTTTTTTTATGTTTAGTAAATAAAATTTGCAATCTCGGAAATTATTTTTTTACATTTTCTGTTGTATTTGTCTCGTCTGTTTAAGTTGCCACTGACGTCGATAGATGAATCCTAAAAAAATATTTATATTCCAAGTCTACCTATCCATTACCGTCCTCTTGTGATTCTTAAAATGATTTAACAGAAATATTCCCATATTATTTACTATTTAGGAAATGTTTATGTACCTAACGTATTTTATATTATTTTTTATTAACTCGTTATCTATCGACTTCAATTAAGCCTTGCTCTGTCGGACCGGGATCAACATTCTAGTAGCCAACGCAGTAACAGTGGCGGATTAAGACTACTTGATGCCCTAAGCAATCCACGCCTGTGGGGCCCCCTATCCGAATGTCAACTAGAATCGCCAAAAAGTCTAGTACCTAGTAGTCTAGGTCAGACTCTATGTCAACATAAAACGCGCGAATTTTCAGTTAGTCCTAGTAACTTTTTTTTTGGTGTGGTTTTTGGCGACGTGAGACGTGATGCCCTTTTTTTCGGATGGAATCATCAAATGACGTCTCCCACTCTGTGCGGAGCGGCCCTCCCGCTCCGCACAGTGTCAGACTTTTACTGACTAAATAAAATAAATAATAAATAAACGCGCCGTCGACACGGCAGATATAAGACGGATGGACGGCAAGCTAGCCATAGCTCACCGTCAAAAATGTGGAATGCTTCACGATTTTGCGTGTCATCCTTGCGCAGGGGCCATGCTAATCTTCTCTGTATGAGACGTGATGCCCTAAGGACGGTTTTTTTTCTGTGCTTCTTCTGGTGCCCCCCCAGGCGTGATGCCCTAGGCAATTGCTTAATTTGATTAAGGGTTAATCCGTCACTGCGCAGTAAATATCTTTTATAGTAGATATTCGACATATTATTATATGTCTTAGATAACCTTCTATGGTAGCTGGACAAGGCTTAGTCCCCAACATTTTATAACAATAGACACGGATTTTAAGTTTCGACTACAAAAAAGTTATTATATTTTTAGCCCAACTTTAATGTATTATTTTCTACATATAAGTTTAAATTTACATTTTATGTACAAATATTTTAATATTTTTAAGACTCTGTAATATTATAATTTACTATTAGGTTCTTTTACAATATGTATTGTATAGCTCCATAAAGAACAGATTATGTTTCGAAAATTATGCCACACTTAACACTGTATTTAAATAATAAAAGTAGATTCAAGATTATTTCTGTTTTATTCATATGCTTATTTCCCGTTGCCATTACATTACCTTATTATGACCGACCAGCAAATTAGAAAAAACGTAAGCAAGGGGGGGCTTTGAATTTGGCCGGATTAACTTTATTAACTTGATTATTTTTCAAGTAGCAGCCAAAAATGCAATTTAAGAACATCTTGCCTCATAACAATTTGGATTGATACCGGCTATCGAATCGTGGCCGGAACTTAAAAAACGCTTTCCCCTAAAGAACTGTGGGCCAACATAGCTACTATGAGGACCCATTGGAAGTTGGTGAGAGGCACAGCGTAAAACCAACTAGGTTATAGGTACCAATGGTCCATAATGGGTCTAGATTGAAAGACCTTGGAAATCATAATCATAACACAGGATGTGGCACCTATTGTCTAATATTATTGTACCATGGTGACACCCAAATGTTGGTTTAGGTAGATCGGCTCCGTATCGAAACGCCCTATCAGCAAAACTACACTAGCAAAATGTAAAATTATAGTATTTTTTTATTCGACGTTTCATTTAACATCTGTCGGTTTTAGGTTTATAGTGAGGTGATCAGCTTAAAAACATCGAAAAAAAAAGATCGATACGGGCTTCAATCATTATGTGAGTCAACTTCACCCACAACTGCTTTTTCGTACCTAATAACTGAATAGATACTGTAATTTTATTAAAAAAATATACTTATAATAATAGCAGTCGAACGAGCAATGGAGCGCAGGTGTTAAATTAAGGGATCGTGTTCGAAACACAATACTGCGCTCCAAAACAAACATAGGTGATGTGGCTCAAAAGGTTGTCCAACTCAAATGGGACTGGGCAGGACACGTCTGCCGCATGTCGGACCAACTGTGGGCCAAAATAGCAGGAAACTGGCGCCCTGACACAGTGAGGGTCGCGGCAGGCCAGGAAAGAGATGGCGGGACGAACTGGACAAGTTCCGCTCAAACTGGAAGGAAGACGCGCGGGTTCGCGAGAGGTGGAAAGAGTGGAGGGAGGCCTTTGCCCAGCAGTGGGACAGAGCAGGCAAGCAAAAAAAATGTGTAGCCGAATCCCTGTTCCGTTATTATTCTCTATCGTAAAGAACGTATAAAGACAAATAAAAAACTTAACGAAAAATTGTATTTATTCAATCGAGTTCGATTGAATAAATTCAGTAGGTACTGCTAAAATGCTGACTCTGCTACAAACTGCCGGTGCAGAAGCCAATACAGAAGACTGGAGAAAGGTTAATTAGATTTTTAACGAGATGTAAATCTATACTTCTATACTAATATTATAAAGCTGAAGAGTTTGTTTGTTTGAACGCGCTAATCTCAGGAACTACTGGTTGGAATTGAAAAAATATTTTTGTGTTCGATAGTCCATTTATCGAAGAAGGCTATATATCATCACGCTATGACCAATAGGAGCGGAACATAAATGAAAAATGTTGCAAAAACGGGAAAATTTATTCCGTTGTGAGCTTTTTCTCTCATATATGTGACGCAGACGAAGTTGCGTGGGTCAGCTAGTATTATTGAATATGAATCATTAATATCCGAGTGCCGGCAGCGATGAAAATGACAATACTAGTTACAGTTCTGCGGGCCTAAAATGGCCGCTTTAGCAGAATCATAATACATATGAAACATGTTATGTAAATATTTAAAATTCTTAAAATGGATATTATGGTAATGAGTCTAAAGTCATTTTAAGTTTTTTTTTTATTGATTGCTTTATATTAGGATTCCGCTAACGCGGCCATTTTGTAATATGTTCAAATCTGTCATCTAAGTATTGGGTTTTTCTATAATTAATTAATTTGTCAGCAGTAGTAGTCTGGATTTGTACCCGGTTGATGGAAATAGGCTCGCCTTCTATTAACCTTTTGGACGCCATTGTCACATATACGTGACAAGTAAGCGCGTGCCCTGTATGCCTAACGACACAAATATGTGACAAAATAGTAGATGAAATTGTGGCTTGGCGTGGAGGGCAGGCGCGTGCGTTTATGCTGTGGCGGTCAAAAGGTTATATGGGACTTAAACATAACAGGCAAAGTGTGGGTGTAGGTACTAATGGGTACCTACTTCTGCCTAACCCTTCAGGTTTTACAGGCGTGATTATATGTTTCATATTAAAAGCTATATCGGTTAAAACGTTCATTGTTAACGACACCCCCAAAACGACACCCCTGGGGTGTCGTTAACAAAAAGCATTTGTTGACGACACCACTAACAAATAGTGTTGTTACCCTGCTGTATGTTCGTACCTATACCAAAATAATAAATAAAATAAAAAGAACCTGTAAAGATATTTTTATTTAACTTGATCGAAGCTCAATAATCCTTATTATTTCAAACATTATCTGTCTTCTTTTTACGACAGGTACGTTGTTAAGTTCTTGACCAATCAATTCACCGAATTTACGATTTGCTTCTTGCAGGCTTGCTTCATTAGCCATTTCAGGAGTTTGTGTACTGACATTGTTGTCCTTTCCCCAATTATAATTGTCAGATTGAATGCCAACTTCTTTTTTGTTCTGAACCCTTTGTGAAGTTGAGGGATTAACATCAACAGAACAAACATTTACGTCGTGATATTGCTCATAGAGCATTTGAGTATCTTGAGTATCCCAGGTTTGACTATAGGAAGCGTCATCTATAGCATACCTACCTTAGTAGTAACTGTTCCATGGCATTTCAACTTTTTGTGAGAGGAACATCTCCAATATACTGATCCATCATCTGCATAATTTTTATGTTTATGATATTTATACTTGCCCAAAAGTAAGGCTACTCCGCCATTGGTATTTATTAATCTGAATTCGGACATTGTTATCCTTTTCTTCGAAAGTTATTGAAAATGTTAGAAATGTCAATATATTGATTAACTTCACAAATGACACATAATTTATCTCTTGAACGTCATAAACGTTATCAGCCAGTGCATTAGAGAAAGAGATAAAAAGATACAATTGCATATGTTTATTAACCATTGAGAGTATACTAGCTCGATAAAAAATTCTTAAGCGATAAGTTATCCCAACATTACGGTGGTGTCGTCAACAAATGCTTATTGTTAACGACACCCCAGGGGTGTCGTTTTGGGGGTGTCGTTAACAATGAACGGGTTAAAATAGAACGTTACATGTAAGTAATAAAATGAAAAACTATATTTAGGTACATATTTTCAGAGTTTATTATCCTTCAAAAAACTTCAATGTAATGAACAGAAGATTCACCGACAAGAAACATGTTTATCTATAATATTGTTTTGTGACAATCAACATCTTATAAAATATCCAAGTACAATTACTTACTATTAATTTCTCATGTCTACATCTAAGTTTCAAATCTTTAAAAGCACAATAAGAAATCAATCAGCAACTATAAATACAAGTTGGTGCAATATTGATCATTATTTACGAAAAGGCACACAAGGCTTCTAGACAAGGCTACTAAATCAGTATAGGTGAAATAGAATTTTAACAATTACAACAAGAATTTTCTTTGCAATAGAGCTGAAATTTCCTTGCCAAGAATTTAGTGTTTTATACGAGCAAAATCTATATAACTCCCCTGTAGTATGTGTCACTAACTGTTGATGTATGTATACATGCGAGCTCGTGCTGGAAAAAAGGCTGTTGCGATGATTGCAGTATAAAAGTGTGAACTAAGCCCTTATATTACAAAATACAGATTGCATTTCATTAGTCAAAACAGTGTTAATTTAACAATTTTAGTTTTTAAACATACCCACGATTACAGTACCTACCAACCAACCAAAGATAATTATCTTACACTAAATATAAATTAATTGCGTAAGTATCAAATTTTATATTACACAAGTCAATCGTTTAGCCAGAGATAACCAACATTTTATTGTCAGCATATTGCTGGGTGCAGAGATGATAAACATTGTTTATGTTTATGGTGCTAAATATTTCATTAATATTTGTTTCAATCTGCTGTTCTCACTGCGACATTTTGACCTCGTAGGTATTCCAACTAAGTAGAAAACAGTATTTTTTTAATTACCTACCCGTGAACATTTTTATATGGGGGCTTCGGAATGATGTACTTACCTACAAACGAAAAAATGGTAACCGATGTGAGATTTACATAAACAATGCTCATGTTTAATATATATTTACATAATTCTTAGAAAAAAACTAGCACTACGAACGAGTGATGTTCATCCTCTGGCTGTACTAGATAAATATACTTACATAAAACATATAAATCAACTTTAGGTTTCCATCACCTTGATAACTAATAAATATTATATACTATAACGTAGCACAACCAATATAAATGTTAATGTGTGGGCTACCATACTAAAATTACTAATTCTAGAAACAAGTATGTTCTATCATAATTATTATACATGATAAATAATGAAAACTACCAACCGAAATACAATGTCATAAATATCTGTTCTTTGCATATTCAAACAGTTTCTATGCAAGATCTGTGTTCTAGCACTTCTAGCACAAAACTCTTTGAAAACCTACTTATAATTGACAGAAATATTTACATTGATACCCAAAAAAAATGTAGCAATAGCATCAAGAATAATAACGGTAATGACCAAAGAGTGGAATATAATATTTATCCCATATCTCTTCCTTTTGTTTTCGATGTAGTCAAGTAAAAAAGAGGTGGTCACAACACATTTTATATTTTATTGCTGAGAATACGATGTATAATAAATTTCCTACAGTATATTGGAATGTTAAGATTTCCTACTAGGTATTTAAATATACAACAATGTATTTTATTCATTTGATAAATCGAAAACTATAGATGCTGCACAACACATAATTTTAAGTATGGGACCTACTCATTCAATAAAATGTGGTCAGATTTTTGTATGATACAGAAAATGTTGTCATATTTTTATTGTATGAATACTCCTTTTTTTGTCTGTTTTTGTTTTACAAATAACCCTGTATTTATTCATTCAACATTATAAACACGATATTATATTTAATAATTTAACAATTACTGTTCAAATTCAGATTGAATATATTTTTATTTAGTAAAATAATTAGAATGATATTTCTTAACAGTCAATGCTTAAAGGCAACAATAACATTTCTTGTTGTTTTATAAAATATTAAAAAATGTGTAGGAATTTTTTAAGTGCAAATAAAGGGTAAGTAGGTACCTATAACAATTTAATGTCTCCATATCTTTGTCAAATACAGCTAATCTTCTAGTATAGTATAAGCACCCAATTCTATTTTATTACTCAGACATACATTTCTGCCCACACCCACAAGAAAAAATACGACATTTGTGTGTATCATGTACTTAAGACATTTATGATAGTAATCCTATAAAAAATACACACCCGTATCTATAGTCAAGTTAAAAGAAATGAAATATTTGAGTTTCAAATAATTTTACATTTTTAGCATAGACAATAATTTAAACAAATAAAGAACCATAAAAAAAGCAAAGGAATTCTAACTTTAGACAGTTTCAAACAAATAGTTTTACCCAAGCAATCAATTTGACTTGTTTATAAATACGGGTGAGGTTATTGGCACCTTGAGCAAATTCGTTTCAAAGTTATATTAGGTATAGAAAAAATATTTAACAAATGTCACAAAAAACCCTTAGACACATTCTTCATTAAACTTTTATTAAGTCTTATGAAAAATAATAATCAACCAGTGAAGTAATCAATTGTCATCCTAAACAATAAGGGCCAGTTTCACCGGTTCCGGATAAAGTGTTGGTTAGTTATCTGATAGTTAATACTATCTACCACTTAAAGGCTGGTTATAACTAATACTATATCTACCAGATATAGCTATCCGACACCTGTGAAACCAAAAGTGTTAGTTTATCTGGCAGATAAGTTCCTAATAGGCTAACCGACACTTTATCCGCAACCGGTGAAACTGGCCCTAAAGAGAATATAGAGCAAGAAACAAGCCCCAGACAAATAACACCAAGTTCCATATTTTTTAAGTAGTTTCATGGACACAGCTGATTAAACCTCATCATCTGCCTAGCCTTTTCCCAACTATGTTGGGGTCGGCTTCCAGTCTAACCGGATGCAGCTGAATACCAGTATTTTATATGGAGCGACTGCCTATCTGACCTCCACAACCCAGTTAATACTGGGTAATACGATACCACTTGGTAAGACTGGTTGTCAGACTTTTTTGGGCCACTGACTACCTGTAACGACTGCCATAGATGGACAAATGACAGCCGGGACCAACTGCTTAACGTGCTTTCCGAGGCACGAAGGAAACTCGGTATGTATGGGTTGGTTACCCATCCACAGACCAACCTAGGCAAGCACGGCTTAACCTAAAGATCGGCCCGAGCGGGTGTTATTATTTTGCCGAGCTCCTCCAAGCTGATTAAACCTATTATTGCTATTAAATATGCAAGAATCTAAACTATGACATCTTACTGGTCAGTTAATGAGATTTATTTAAAAATAACAAACAAGATATTATTTATGTTTCATTCTGGATCTAATACGCAATCAATATAAAAGCTTATGTTAAAGATAATCTATCTAACAGAAAATTCTGCTGTACATCCTTGTATGCAGAACATAGTGTAAATATTAGGTGTAAATACTGGACAAGAATTGAAGGTTAAGTGCTTTGATCAATACATACATAGAGATGAAAATAAATGCAAGATTAATAATTAGCACTAACTGATGCCCGTCACTTCACCCACATACAATTTATATACTATAACCTTTCTCAATAAACCACTCTATCTATGGGAGAAAACAGCATGAAACAATTGGTGCAGTAGTTTTTAAGTTTATCGCGAACAGACAGACACACGCTCACGCACAATGGTCCATTTCAAGGACTAAGTGCGGAAACCTAAACCCCCATGACAGATTACAGACAGACGCGGCGAAGGTCTTTGTTTTATAATATCTAGTGATAGAAGGACAATTTTAATTATGTGAATAAACAATTAGCTGTCCCCATGGGCAACAAATAACATCAGAATGATGTGGTAATTTACCAGCAGATCCCTATTCTTCTCATTTGACTGATGTTTTGCAAATTAAGTAATGTAATATCATCAGGTTAAGGCAACTTTATCCAAGAAAACTACACGACTGATGCTGCATAACTGCATTTAACCAGTAAAATTATATTCAGTTTGAGGGGTATAGTATCAAAGCTTGTGTAAGTGAAATATGACCCAATTTGAGATTTTACTTAACATTTAGTACTCTGGCTTTCTCCTATGCATCAATATCGATTTCATAAGAAACCCAAAAGATAAAAGGAATCTGGGATCAAAAACCGTTAAAATGTTTGCATAAATACCTGTTTTATAGCAAGTTTAACTACTATACTATAAATACTACTTCATTTATGGCAATCAATTTGAACTTAGATCAATACATATTATTCATGTCTATGACACTCCTCAGAAGTCATGAGTAATACTGTAGAAGCATATTAATAATTATTAATTGAACTGAATTTGAATGTTTTTTTTTTGTAAAATCATGTTTTGAGGTAAAACTCAATGTAAAGCACTCAAAACATTGTGCGGATTGATGGATTGAATAGTATGGGGGTCATGGAGGTGTCTTAAGTAAATGTCTTAAAAAAAAACTTGCCAAGAAGTTGGCTGCAATATCTAAAATGCCCCATAACTAGAAGGTTCCCAGGAATGGTGTAGAACAAAAACATGATCACAATGACAGACAAAACAAGTGCCATTCGGCTTGGTTAAAAGTATTAATAACGCCCATTATCAAAATAATATGAAAACAAAGCAAGAACTGGTCTGACCTTGTTTTAGACTTTCATGGTTTTTCACATGTGATTCCGTGAAAATCACGGATATAATCCCGTAAGTACTTTAAGTGTGGTCTGACCTTCACATTTAGGTGCAATTCACTCATCATCATTTGACTGTGTCTGATACTTCACACTTTAAATGGTTGCTATATCATTTACTTGAATCCTATTTTCACAAAGGTTGCATGGTGCGATATAATGAATTTGACATGCTATTGACATTTGGGTCACATTAAAAGCTGATTTAGTCACATAGATATTATTGTTAAAGCAAATTGTAACGAATTTATCAGTCAAATCTACTTTTGTAACATATAATTATTTATAAAGTTCAACAAAAGTGTCAGTCAATGTCTTGTTTCAGGGTCAACAACCACTGAATTGTATGCTGTAGAATCAACTGACATGAATTTAAACATTACTGTATCTTATTTCAACTATACCACCTAAAATATTTACTTATAACGTCAACAATTATTATGATTTCCATATCCATCACAACTAACTTCCTATGAAGCCCACATGTAGAAGTAGATGTCTTGCCAATGGCTCAAATACTGAATGATTGGTCCACAAATAAATGACATAATGGGTAATTTGTGTGACATTGATGTCAATGAACTCTCAATAACATTCTTTGAGTAGCCATTGTACATCGGACTCCTCAGTAAGTATAGAACTAGGCTTAACTTTCTCCGGCTTATCTCAAGCCGTTGGTCATAGGACAAATCTTTCATGTATTTGCTGTACATTCTCATACTTGCTATGTCTATGGCAAGAGCTATAGCCCATTGTTTCCAAGCTTTTGTCCCAAACACTCTCATGGATGCTAAATGTATTAAAGGCTTGAGAATGTGGAGTGACTCGGCATAAATCAAATCTTTTACATTCACAGCTGCCCCTGGCCTGTCATCCTTTATCTTCATAGGCTCCCAGTCACGGAATGCCACCGAGGGGGCACCGTCAACTCGGCGGATCACGCGCCCTGATCTCCGAAGCGTGAAGAATGAGTTAGAGTTCTCATCTGCCTCCTTACCCTCTGTGAACTTCCTTCTCTGCAATGCAGCTATTGGAGGATGTGCAATAGGTAGCTCTTTGAACCTGAAGAGCAGGACTAGCGCTGAGGAGCACTTGAACACCTGCAGCAATGTCGCGACGGTCCACTTACCTCGCGTACCCCATCTGTTCTTCACTAGCAGTTCTACAAACACTTCACAGTAGTGGACGACTGTCAGCCACAGCTTGATCTGTTCCCGAAGCCCGTAGTAAGGCTCATCATTACCGTAAGCCTCTTTAATGAGCCTGTCGTTAAATAGTGACACGAGTTTGGACAAAGAGTAAACCAACTCTGACACTATGGGCGATTTGTTTATCTTCCCCGCCACGAAGTAAGAAGACCACGTTGCTACGGTCTCGACATCCGTCACTACCCCAGGATTGCTAATCACCCATCGCTTGTAAACTGCGTATAGCTCTTGTAAAGATAATGTCTTATCCATTTTGGAAACAGGAACTTCGCGTCAGCTTGCAAAATAAACACCTGCACAATCGGGTTTTGCGATTAACAGACCATAAGTAAAAAGTTCCCTACTTGAACACCATCAACAATATATCTATATATGAAGTAAAGTAATGTAAATGAAATTAACGTTGTAAATTATGATTCGGCTGGACACCGCACTCTCGTATTTGACTTTTGCCCCCAGCCAATGACAATCTTGCGTCATCGATTGTCAAGTTATAGTTGACATTTGTACATTACGTTCTAAAATACGTTTGATGTAACAAAAACCAATGCTTACTATATACCGGTAGTGCTCCTCGGTGTTAATGTGGTGCTGTTCCACAAACGGTAATATCGTGTTGATCAATGTTTTGAATTAAGGCTGATGCTCCAGGGTAGCCCGCGAAATTCAATTGTCGAAGAACAAATTTGACCTTGAAAAAGTAGTCCTCGACCTTCATGAGCTTGGAGGGTTGTATTGATGGTTTTAATTCTGTAAAACTTCAACTACATACATCCTACAGTTGCGAACAATATTTTCATCAATATACAACCCAGCACTGGCCTGCACATCGCAAAAAAACATAAGAAAATTTGAATTTTGCGGCTAGCCGGAGCCTGACGCTTTCAATCGTCCTCATTTAGTTTGAATGAACTATTGACAGGACTTTACTCGAAAGTTGCGCCATCTGGTGTGCTAAAAAAAATAAAATTAATATTAGCACACTGAACATGTACTTTTACATCTCTCTATTTTATCTAACGATTGCGACGACACACAACGACGATTGTTATAACAAATAGGAAACTACTTGATCCAAGGGATTTTCTTTTTACACTCTTGCCTAGTAGCTGGATAGATGGCGCTGAACTTGGTAAGTTACTACAGGAACGGAACGTTACATCATTTCATTTGGATGTACACTAGTAGTTATATTCGAAAGCTTAGGCAAACGAAAGCATAGCGAGTGTCAGTCAACCACACAGTCAACGAGCGTACATATGATTTGACGCAGTTAGGAAACCTGTAAGGGTGGTCACCCATCCACAGACCAACCTAGGCAAGCACGGCTTAACCTAAAGATCGACCCGAGCTGCTGTTATTATTTTGCAACGAGCTCTTGAAGTAATTAGATGTGTTTTAATATTTATATCCTTGTTTAAATAAAAATCGTTACAAAACTGTTTTTTTTTACTTGATTTTTGGGTCAAGAAAAAGGTTGTGAAACCCTGAATCTTTGTTTACAAAATGTATAGCTTCTCGTGGCGGAGCCATGTCATAGTCAGTTCATCGCTATCAACAAAGTTCATGGAAACTATGTTTTTTTTTAATAGGTACTGAAAAAGAAAACCCTCAGTCCCGAAAGGGTGGATTTTTGTCTGCGTCAGGATGGCTGGACTAAGAGAGATTTATCAGGGTTGGTCCCATAGTAAAAGTTGTTTGTTATGAGCAGAATCATGTGTTCAAGTTTCGTACACTAATTATATTACTAGTCACCCTATATATATAGTAGGGATGTACACATTTCTGTACCACCTCTGAGGTACGAAGAAGGTATGAGACATGTCGCTTTTTTGTTGCAATTGTGGTTTTCGAATACTTACCCCACAACATATAGGTATATAACGAGGAAATATAATTTAACAATATCGTTTATCTATAATATAAAAATGAATCGCAAAATGGACCGATTTCACTAATTCTTTTTTTGTTGTGTCAGAAGGTTCTTATAAAAAGAGTAGTAGTAGTAGGTAGGTAGGTAGGTAGTAGTAGGTAGGTAGTAGTAGTAGGTAGATAGGTAGTAGTAGGTAGGTAGGTAGTAGTAGGTAGGTAGGTAGTAGTAGGTAGGTAGGTAGGTAGGTAGTAGTAGGTAGGTAGGTAGTAGTAGGTAGGTAGGTAGTAGTAGGTAGGTAGGTAGTAGTAGGTAGGTAGGTAGATAGTAGGTAGGTAGGTAGTAGTAGGTAGGTAGATAGTAGGTAGGTAGGTAGTAGTAGGTAGGTAGTACTTTTGACGCAGACGAAGTTGCGTGGGTCAGCTAGTATTATAATAAAAATTGTAGCAGGAAGAAAATTAAATTAAATAATCATATTCTACATGATCACTCTTTAATTTCTATACTTGCTCAATTTATGTTGACTGCTCGAGAAGAGACATAAATATCAGTAAATCAGTTACTTACGTCTTCACCGACTAACCTAACCTATCGATTTCATTTGTTTCGGAGCTCCATTTAAAGGAGATAGCATTTTTTGTTGTTGAGGCTGATGTCTCGTCAATCATCATTTTAGCTCAGAATCATCCACTGTTGGGTATACATTGTGGATGATTGTGAGTGGGTTTACGAAGGGAAGTGGCATGATGGGTTCAGGTTCTACTGCTGCAATGTTCGACCCCCTAGTGAGTTCATCCACAGCATCAATGCCCGGGACTTGCTGTGTCCTTTGTTTAAGATATTGAGATTCCCAACCTGGTTCATGCGTTAAAGACACTCTTATATTAACCCAAAGTTTACAGTGTGGTTGCAGCATGGCCAAGCTATCTGAGAGTATGCAATTGTTTGATCCACCACCTTCCCTGACCAGGAAAGCTGATGCCCCCAAGAAAATGCCTGAAATACTGAGTTAAATGGCTGGTGTGGCTACATGGGTGTTGAGATCCTCCGAGAAGACTCCTGCTCCAGTACCTGTTGGCTGTTTTAGATCGGTTCGTAAAAGATCCCTTATTGAGGCATCTGTTTCCTGGCGAGGAAGGAACATGGATTGGTTTTTTAGGCATCTGTTTCCTGCGATTTTGGTACTAGAGCTTGTGGCCCTGGTTTCTTAGTCTTAGGCCCAACATTGGGCACCAATCAACCATGATGTCTCATTAAGAGTTAATGTTTGTAAATACTTTTGCGTTATGAATGAAATCATTCTGTTCTTCAAACTATTTTAATACTGCTGTGTTGTCCCTTTTGAAAATTATAATGTCAAATCACAGCAAGTTATTGCATGTAAAATAAGACATACTTGTGAAGATTGTAATTTTGTTTGAATCGGTGCTTTCCCAGGATTTATTAAGTAAATGATCTTTTTCTTGAGTTAGTGCAGTCAGTATTATGAATATCCTACAACTTTATATTGGTGCTACTGAATTTTTCACAAGGATATTGAGCTGAGACCGCCATTGATCAATCAAAATCGTTATTATATAGATGATTAAGATGTTATCAGTATCGTCTTCTTAATGCTTTGTCATTCTCTCACTGATGAACATCACAACCACATTTGACATGTTTCCAAGCCACATATTCTCCTGCAGTGTGAACCAATTACGTAGATCTTTAACTAATTCTCTATATGTATATTTCTGTTTTCATTTCAGTTATGCCATGGAATGCGCACCATGTCTTTTTCCTCCATACAGATTACTGGGATCCCGTTTCTTTGGTGTTCTTCTGCTCTTATACCTTATATAAAATAGTCCATAATTATTTTATTTTGTAATTTAACTAAGTAATGCAAATGGTATCTGAGCTGGTGAAAATGAGACATACCTCATTTTCATTTAATATAGTTTGAGAACCAACACTTTTAGTAGGTGATTTTCTTTGTTCCAGATCATCACTATGTTCTTCAGGACTTAATTTAGGGCAGGAATCCTCAAACGCATCTACTTTTACTGAGTCAGCTTGCTGCATTCGACATGGCTGTTTTGTAGAACAGTCTAATGCGCGTATTTTGCGTACGGGACTTTGCTGTATTAATAATCTTGACTGATTTTCAATAGGAAAAATCGTAGGAATGTAAGATGGGTGTTGAGGATTTTCAGTTTTTCTATTGCCAATAAAGTGAGCGCTGCATATAATGGTATTTTTAGATGGGAGAAAGTTATTCGGATATCGCCTGAAAAACAAAATGTTTACAGATTAGGTTCCTACTTTCGATCATAAAAAATAACCATTTTGAATAGATAAACAGCTAATTAAAAGTGGTTTTAATTTTTGAAAGCAATATGTGCACAACATTGATAGCACTTTTTGAATGTTTGATCTTACGTATAATTTTTAACTGCTTTTATCCATTTTTCTCGTTTATCATTTAGCCAGGGCATATGAGTGTTAACACGGGGAAAAGAATAGAATTTTAAACCACTGTTTTTAAGTTTATTTTTATGGGGTGAGTTGGAGCATCCACAAATACAACAGTACATAATTTATATTATTGTACCATGTTATTTAGAATAGTAATAATAATATGTTTTTATTATTATTTTTTTTTCCTTGTTTTGGTTTTATTGTTTTCAACTTGTCAGTTGTCACTTGGTTGGTTGTCATAGAGTAAAGTTTTAGATTTATGTCACTCACTGCATGGCAAAGGTATAGTGTAGGTTAGCCACGCACCACATTACGCTGCTTGAACGATTCCATGGTTTCTGATGATTATTGAAAGTGCGATGTTTATGTCGTTTTGTTTTGTTACGAAACTTAAAAAAAATTATTCAAAAAGCTTTTTAGGGAAAACATTAATGTTTGTGTATGGCAATAGCTAGAACTAGCTAGCGTTATCGCATTTGCAACCGAATAAGAAAAGAATTCAAACGAATAATATTGTAAGTGCAATTCTATGTTGTTATTTTAATTTTACCCATTTGGATGTCAACAATCGATTTTTTGAATTTTCGAAACTGCCACACTGGTGGAGAAAAAAAAACAGGAATAACAGAATACCAGAAATCAGAAAACCCTATCCATGGCATTTGGCATTTGGCTTGGCGTACGCTCTACGCTCCTGTCCTGAATCTTCAAAGGTGAGTTTTCTTGTTTTGGTTTATTAATTCCAATATTTCCAAAAATGTTTTTTCTTGTACAAATATGTTAATTATACATCTAATTCTTCCTTTGTAGGTATCATAAATCAACATAATGGACGGGAGTCGACCTCCCGACGACTCCGATGCACCGGAGAATCCGGTCATTTACGGGGGTAGTCTTCAGGGATGCTTTCCAGCCATGGAAGAAGAGGAACACAAAAAGAAAGCATTGTGGATGGGGGGCGTGATGGCTTGCTTCTCGAACGTCTTCTCGCTATTCAGCCCAGCAGACCATAAGACCCAAGGTGAGTTAAATCAATTGTTTGTTTGGGCCCAATGCATTTTGTTCTAAAAATATATCGGAGCTGAAGGTTTTCGATTTGGGGTTGTTGTGACATCTATTGATGTTTTGTATACGGCGTAGGTGTTGCCGAGCTTGTGGCGCTCGTGCATCATTGTAGCGAGGAACTCTGCGCGGGGCGCACGTCCCTCCTTGACTTAATACACCTGTAATTAATACGTTCGACTAGTTACTTGTTGTTTACTGTGTTCTCAAAATGAAATACATGGACTGGTTTGCTGGGCTTTATTCTTCTCACTGTTTAAGAATAACAGCATTATTTGAAAAACGTAAAGAAAATGAACCTGGTAAGTTTAAATATTTTAGGTTGTATTTTCGTTTTGTACTTCTTTGTTTACTTTTTATTACCCAACTGCCAGGAAGGGTTATATGTTTCGCCCGTATCTTCTATGGATGTTTCAAATATCTTTATTACCACATATTTTACAAATGCCTGAAGGGTTTCGACATGGTGTTTGAAAAAAACAAATGGCTTACTTTTGGAAGATAAATAAAGTTAAAACCTATTTCATACATGATGGTCCTGCAGGACTTTGCAATTGCAACAGTTTCTCGAGCACCTTCAAATAGGTTTTTATTGACTCAATGATTAACACATGGTATTAATGATTAAAATGTAAAATGGGTTCCTCCTAGTCCTACAGCACCTGAGCTAAAATCTAGGTCATAACTGGAACCTCACCTACTCTACTTAAAAACTAGGTCAAACACAGAGTCCTAGATGTTGGACATTCACCTGCAGTATTAATTTTTCAGAATAAATGCAATATTTGTAAGGACTATAGCTCTATTGAAACGTTTTAGGAAGCATCATTTAATTAACTAATTAAACTTAAAGTACAAAACAAAAGAAAATCACGGATATAATCCCGTAAGTACTTTAAGTGTAGTGAAAAACCATGAAAGTCTAACAGTGCATTAACTAATTAAAATTGAGAGACTTCGTAATTTTTCAGAAATTCTTAAGAAAAAAATAAAGCTGCAGTGTGCGGGTAGTATCAGACACTTATCATTGCTTCTTAGCAAAGAGAACTAGATTCTCACATGTTGTATCTTGGATTGCGTGGGATCTACAACGGCTGTCCTACCATCCAATTCTTGTCTTAAGACATTTTTCAGCTTTCAACTTTGTCATTTGAACCAAGCAATACAAATCAAATTTATTGGACCATTGAATGCAGCCTAAATTTCTTGGTCTAAGAAACATTTATTTATTGTTCTTTATTTATTTACACCAATTATAACATCCTTACAGACTTCCAATACAATTCTATAAGACAAACGTTATAGAACACATTTTTGAACACATATAATAGAAAAACACACAAAATAAAATAAGTAAAATTACTTAGTAAAAATAAAAACACCAAAAATAATACAACATGACAATGTTCACAGTTGCTCACCTTTTTCAATTATGAATTGAGCCCTCTGGATAAATCTCGGCAGCTGTTGCCCAAATATATCTTCCGATACCGCTATAATATTAATAATAATGAAATGAAACATTCCCAATTGTTCCTAATTAAGACTAAGATGAGGTTTTTTTAAAAGACCTGCTCATGTTGGTAATCTCATCGTCAGACAATCATCAGCTTTTGCGGCCATGATATCAATAGTCTGACCCATTTACTGCTTAACCGACTCCTCAACAACTTATACAAACAAATCAAGCTTTATTCTTTTTCTGCTTTAGTTTGTTGGGCTCATTTTTTTTTTCGGCAGCGTCAATGAGCAGTTCTAGACCAATTTGTAGACATTAGTGTAGGAATCATTGCTGTAACAAGGAAATTCTGCACTGGACAGAAACTGGTCGCAGGAAATTAGCCTTCCTGATTGTTGATCTCCTTAAACTCATTGGATTGGGCCAGCAGAGTAGAGTACTTGGATGACAGATGCTGAAAATCATCTCATTGCGTGAAGGCTGTTCAGAATCTTAGATTTTAGAAACATGGGTGATTACTGAAACGTCACTCAAAATTTAACTAGGACTTTTATTTAACAGATACTCAAAAATGATGTTCGGCCATACAAAATATAAAGGTTTGGAGCTGCTCAAATGCTAAGCACAGCCCTTAAATTTTGAATGATGTTTCAGTATTTGGAGGATAGACCCACAAATTGAAGCAAATATATTGTGTTTTGCCTGAATCTGAGAATCTCAATTAAAAGCTAGCTAACTGCTGGTTAATATAGTTGACCGTTTAGCAGGAAGATTCTTTGAAGCTCTGGTTTACCAAACACACTCTGGAGAGCAAACGCACCTAGTCCAAAGACGATGAACAGATCAAAGAAAGTGGTTGGTCATAGGATGCCAAATATATGTATAGACACAGTTTATACTACAGAAGTTTTTGGGTTTGAATAGTGATCAAAACTTTTTATATTTTGAAATGAATCGATAATCGGGGCAGATGGCAAAACAAATCGGATTTGGAGTTTGAAAGCGGGACAAACAATGTTTTTTAAATTTTTTATTAGGGCATTTATTGCAATTTTATTGAACTTTTTGGTTAGATTTTGCTGCGTTTAAGTTTTTTGTTTTATGTACTCGTAGACTTCCTCTTTTTTAAAAAAAAATCTCCCTATTGGTCTCTCACCTATGGGGATATATATGTTTATGTATGTATGTATATGGGTGACAAGCAAAATTTTGCCACACTGTACAGGTCGCATTTATGACCCGATTGCTTTGAAACTTGGCCAAAAAATCAAACGGGTCAAAAATTCCAACAAAACTGAAGCCAAGTTTGAAGTCGAATATTTGACGGCAGGGCTTGTGCCCAGTCGTGTTATTTAAGGGGTCCATATTATGAGTAAAGTTGATGAAGTTCTTTTTGAAAACAGTCCTTTTGTATTGAACTCCCCCTAGCTAGATTGTTCCCGCGCTAGTAGGTCGTTTGGTCAAGGTGAACTTTTATGCTGTCGAAACTTGCTTGCTGTACTTTTTATTGAATCACATTCAAAGAAGACATAAACAGCAACAAAGAAACAGAGCTGATAGCAAATGAGTCTAGTATAATATAGATAACTTGTGACATTAAAAAGTGTCCTTTAATGCGCTAATTGAAATAAATGGTTTGACTACCACTTGGCTTTGAATATTAAATTTTCTTTTGATTGAATTTACTGTAACTACAATTCTGCATCCAGTAACGGTTATCTTGTTAATAAAGGGAATTTGAGCAAGTAGTTCTTATCTGAAATGTATACTATGGAGTTCAGTCTTCAGATCTATTTGAGCTAATAATGAGTAGTATGAGTACTCACTATATTTCATTACATAACATTCAGTGTTAACTGTCAGCGAAGTAGGCACAATAGTTAAACAATGGCGTCTGACCATTACTGTCAGGCTTGACAGATCAAGGGTTATAGGGCAAAGGCCTCTTCTCATACAGTAAAAATACAGGAATGAACATTGAATACTAGGCTAGCTCATGGCGGAATATCGATTTCAGACTTGCATTTAAAGCAAATAACTTAAACGAAATATCTCATCGTTTCATGTGGTGTATTCCAGTAGCGAAGGTTTCAAACAACTCGCTTCCTAACCTTCCTTGTAAAGAATAACCTCACCTCACCCAAAAATCTCTCGTTGTCAACAGAAGAAGAATGGGATATTCCATACGACAAGTTGTCGGGCCTGTCGTATCTGGGAGCAGGGGCCCAGGGCATCGTGTTCAACGGCCACTATCGAGGCGAGGTGGTCGCAGTCAAGCAGCTCCGGGACCGGAACGATGTCAACGTCAAACATTTGCGCAAACTCAACCACGAGAACATTGGTAAGTCTTCCATAGAGATTGGTGAGGGAGCTTCGTTTTCTTGGTCCAGTTGAGGCTGGCGAACATATGTACAGTGATTTTAGAGCCCTGCCGGGGCTGCGCGACTGTTTGAAAGAGATGCCGCGGGCCTGGAACACTAAGTGCTAAGAAGAGATATGGATGGGTTTTAGTCAGTAAAAGTCTGACTTCCTTTCATTTGATGATTTCCCATCAGGAAATAAGTGTTTTTTGAGAGTTATCATTTTTCCAGAGTAAGAGGTAGAGCTTTACAGATTGAATTAATCAGATTTTTAAAATGAGGCTTCAAATAATCAACAATAACTTAACCAACTCAAGTTATGGGGTTTCCTGTTGGGTTTGTTGTAGGGATGGATCCGATACCGATAGATCGGCGATATTTCGGGTTTGTCGATATATCGGTATCGGTGATATTTTATGGCAGATTCAACGATACTTTTCAAATTTCGTGCTTTAAAACTGACGTCTTATACCCAAATTTAAAAAAAATGGCGCAGAAGTACTTTAGCTTCCAAATGAGTTCTGTCGCATCTGAGAGACTATTTTTCACCGCAGGTCTTTCAAACAGACTTGTGAAATCGCGTTTGCCCACAAAACTTAACAATACTTTGTTGTCCTAGTTTAGTTGACGCTTGTACAACGCTTTGCTGTTGTTTTAACGAGGGATTCAATTCTCAGTTTTCAACTAGCTGCTATTTTTTAAATAATTGTTTAGAAACGAAAACAAGTCTATAATTATTGTGTCTTTCTAGCATTTGACTTCTCTCTAAATATACGTTTGTGCTTTTTCAAGTGATTACAGCGGCCGCCTTCATTGTCAATAATGTTTTAAACTATCGGAAAGTTCATTTTGTGATAATTAAAAACAATTTACACGGATAATGAAAATGGTGACCGCCTTTATTTTAAATACAAGCTGTTAAAGTAGAGGAACTTTCCACACGTTACTTAATACGTTCTTGAAGTATAGGCAAATAAAGTCTACTTATTCCGATCTCATTACATCAGAATTGGTTGCTTTTTAAGTTATTTACTCAAGTATCTATACTACGAGGTGCTCGGTTTAACCAGCTACGAGATGAAGAATATATATATATATAGCTGTGTGATTCAGAGGCTGCCATGAGAACCCTGACCGATTATTGCTGGGCTGAAGCATTGATTTAAAAATTATACGATATCGATGACGAATTAACAGAGAAGACGACATTGAAGAGGAAATTGGGATAAGCGAAGGGAGGTTCATAGTGATGGTATTCGTATCTTGTAATTACTTACTTAGACACTTGGAGAAAATTAAGTAATTTAACTTAACCCAGCCACTGCTGGGCAAAGCCACTCCGTAAAAGCCATAAAAAAGTCAATTGAAACTTCATAAAGGTACTACCTATCTGTCAAATTGGTCTTCTAACCCGGATCTTGACGCAGAAGTGACATTCAACCTTGGGGTGGTGAAACGATTACAACGTGGTCCATACAATATTAAGTCTTCAGCATTTGGATGATGAAGAAGCAACATAGAGAAGAAATGCTGGGTTTTTTTATTTAGAAATAATATGTAAAATATTACACTGTTTTAAGCTTCCACATTATCTCACGATATCTTTCGCGATTATCTATAGAGTGTAAACCCGACTCTTCAAGAAGCCGTTTGCAAGCATTCTGTACATCAAACTTTACTAGTAACCCTACGCATAAATTATTGCTTGGAAATGTTTTTTTTTGGGGTGAAATATCATGTTTTACGGTAATACTCATTGTAATGCACTCAAAACCTTTCGGTTTCGTTAAGAGTGTTTTTACACCGTTTATAATCAAGAAATACATCCCGTAACTAAGTAAGTTTATGTGAAATATAACGAAATATATTTCATAAAAAACATACCTCCGTGTAAAAGTGTTTTGTATAACCAATTAAGAGAAATAAATATGATTTACAAAGATGATTTTTGATTTCTCCTAAATTCTTTCTAAATAAAATAGTTTTGAGTATTATTCGTGTAACTCTTTAGTTTTAGATTTATTCTGAACGCCAGTGTCCATAAGTAAAGAACTCTTATTTCAGAACCTAACATGTTACTTAAATAAATGGCCCTTTTATTGTCTTCTTGTTTTCTAGATCCCTGTGCCACGACAAAGTTAATTTCTTATAACAAAATAAACACTGGGTATTGGTGTGTTATTAATGTTCTTGTTAAATATAATACTTCCCTATAACGCGTTTTTCGTGCGTTGCGTTGGCTCGAGAGATTAAACGTTGTAAATTACACTGGTTTAACACGATTTTTATTATACATTAGCTGAAAGTTGTAAATTATTGCTTCATACTAGCTGACCCGCGCAACTTCGTCTGCGTCACAAAAGAGAGAAAAACAAAAGAAAAAAAAACGGTTTTTGCAACATTTTTTATTCCTGCTCCGCTCCTAATAATTGTAGCGTAATGTTATATAGCCTAAAGCCTTCCAATTCGAACCAGTAGTTCCTGAGATTAGCGCGTTCAACCAAAAAAACGAACTCTTCTGCTTTATAATATTAGTATAGATTACTGCAAAGAAATATCCAGAAAAAATACCGTCACGTCCGATTTTGGAAATCTTTGTTTGCATGAAAACGACAAGGACTGAGAAATAAAAGAGAAACAAGAAAGGCAAATTTCGTCTAGTTTTTTTTAGTATTGTGGATTACTTTATCTTATAATGGGCAAACAGACAGCGTCTAACATTATTTTATGGCAAAATTCGTGATCTTTTAAAGTCTGTAGATAAATGCAAAACCGTTCCTCCTGGAAGCCACTCATACTCCCCAAGTTTTCAGGGAAAAACGATATTTTGATAACAATTGCAGTAAAAGTTTCCTTAACTTACACAAAACACACCCTGGTACCTAGTTTTATTTTGGTTTGCAACAGGAAATCCAGAATTCCTGAATAATTGTAGATATGCACTTTAAATAAAACCGTCTTCAGAAAACACAAAAAGTGAATAATAACTTTAGCTTCAGAAGTCTGTTTTGACCTTTGTTTAATTGATTAAGGTCCATGTTCACCAAAAAGATGACAAGCTGATTATCTAAATCAACTGTTTAAAACACATTTTTGTATGGGAACATGTCACAGTGACAGCTGTTTTTAGATAATCAGGCTGTTATCTTTTCGGTGAACATGGACCTAAGTTTTTTTGTCACTGACTTCTGAAACTAAAGTTATTTTTCACTTTGTCATGGATCCCATAATCAGAAGTAATCAGAACCTAACCAAATTCTCATCAAACTTCCCTTGAAGTACATCCTTTCCAATAATAAAAAAAAAACACAAAACATGTCACGGTAATAGGCTTATCCCCAATTAATGGAACCTAACTGTCGAAATCTGGGTGTTTCGTACGCTTCTGCGTACCCCTTCAGAGCATACAGGCGTGATTTTACGTCATGATATAGTATAAACAATGAACCTACAATCGATTGCAGCAATCACTGCAGATTGGCTGTCTATTTCCGAAGAGTTCCATTGTATATCTCCGAAGATCAGCATCATATCTTCAGCAGATTAAAATGGAACCACACGGGAAGCACCAGCTCTCAAATAAAAAAAAGGATCATCAAAATCGATTTACCCAGTCAAAAGTTCCGAGGTAACAAACACATAAAAAATATACAGTCGAATTGAGAACCTCCTCTTTTTGGAAGTCGGATGAAAATAGTACATTGTGATACAAGGGGCTAAAATGATCCATTATAAATGAGGTAGTAAATAGGAATCGAGTTATAATAGGATTTTAGCACCGTGTGTTACACTGTACTTTTCACTTTGAGTGCGAGAAAATAAGTCGATCTAGTCAGACTGACAGACGTACAGACAGACGGACCGATAGACGGACAGACATATGGACAGACAGACAGACGAATGGACAGACAGATTGACGGACATACCGACGGAAGGACGGACGGACAGACCGACGGACGTACAGGCTGACGGACGGACGGACGGATAGACGGACAGACCGACAGACGGACAGACCGACGGACAGACAGGTGGATAAACAAACGCACAGACAGACGAACAGACAGGCGGATAAAAAGACGGACAGACAGAGGTACATACAGACGGACAGACAGATGGACAGACCGGCAGACGGACAGACAGAAGGGCAAGGGAAGTTTTTTGCATAGTTTACATAAATGATACAAAAAAATAGTTTTCATATAAAATGGATATATTATATATCAAACTTGATATACAGATAGTTCACATAAATGATACAAAAAATGGTTTTGATACAAAATTTATATATTACATATCAAACTTGATATACAGGGTGTAAGCCACCTTATCACAAAGCCGTTAACCACATTGTGCTGATGGATAGATTGAATGAATAGTATGGGGGTCGAGGAGGTGTTAAAATCTTACAAAAAAAATTGTATTTAAAAAAACTTGTCAAATAGTTGTAACTTTGACCCCATATCTCAGTAACTAGAAGGTTCCCAGGTACGGTGTAGAACAAAAAATATCGCAATGATGGGAAAAACAAGTGCCTTTCGAAAATCTGCTGTAACATTAATATTTAAAACAAGTTATTATTTATTTGAGTAGAATAAATGAAGGTGAAGGTCAGTAAAGCAGTCGCTCCATGTAAAATACTGGTATTTAGACGCATCCGGGTAGACAGGAAGCCGACCCCAACATTTGGAAAAATATGACGGTCTGATTATCTAAAAACAGCTGTCAGTGTGACATGTTGCCATATAAAAATATGTTTTAAACAGTTGTTTTAAGATAATCAGACCGTCATCTTTTTGGTGAACATGGACCTTATTAGGCTTAAGGAATGTAGTTAAACATGTACACAAAAAAGTTAAAATCTAAAGTCCGGTGTTACGTCTTTATGTGCTACGAGTGTCCATGTCAACGTTTCCGTTACGGAGTAGCTAGTATTCTTTGGTTTTCACGCTACGACGGTTAACGCGCTACACGGTTCTAAGGCACCCCACGCTCTACGTAGGGTCTACGACGGCCCTCGCGCTACACGCGTCGCTACACGCGTCTACGACAGCCTTAGCGCTACGTGGGTCTACGTCCGCCATCGTGCTACGCGGGTCTACGAAAGCCTACGCTACGTGGGTTCACGATAGATTATGCGCTACGCGGGTCTACGTAGGCATGCGCGCTACGCGGGTCCATGATTCCCTACGCGCTACGCGGGTCTACGAAGATCTGCGCGCTACACGGGTCTACGATGGAAAATTTCCAAAAAATCTTTAAAATTTCTTCAACAATATTAGGACCCTAAGTTATTGGGTCAAATGGTTCCAGATCCATCTTCTCCCACCCATTTCACAGAATGCAACCAATTACCAATCACCCTGTATATTCTATATTCCTTCCCTTTCATTGAGTATTATAAAAAGCTTACAATTTTTAATACCTGATATAAAAGTTAAAGAAAAAGAGTCTCTTTTGAACGGAACTTAGTTCTACGAAGTAGTCATCTTTGTGATATGAAAAATCTTCCGCGACTCAAAGCCTCTATTAATTACACCGTCTTTCATCTAAGTCTCGATTTCTTCTTATTTTATTTAGCGGTGAAGCCAAAGCAAATCCCTCGTTTTTCACTTAGTAGGAAACTGCGTAGAGACAGCTCTTTCTAATAATGTGGGTCTCCGCGCAATTACCTTAATTAGTCTACAATATTTCAATAGCTGTCGGAACACAGCCATCTTCTCCGTAAGGGTCAGCGCAGACAGAGAGGAATAATCCCCGCGCGGTATCGGGCATTTTCTTTACGGATCGCGTATGCTCGAGCGTATCGCAAGGACGCGCGAGCATTTTTTCTCAGGTTCAAGCATTTATGCACTATATTCTAATCATTTTAAAGTTTATTTTCAAGTGCGTTAATAAAATCCTCTCCGCTGCGCTCCGGTCTGTCTGCGCTGAGTCTAAGAGGATTGAACTGTAATGCACCGCATCATCCTAGTGCGGGATGGTGACAAGACGACTAATTAGCTATCACAGGCATTGTCTGAACTATAACATCATCAATTTCTATGAGGTTACGTTGACTAACAAACTATAGCAGTTTTTTCCAAGGCGCCTCCGTGCTTTGGAGTATACCATAAGCTAAGCATACTTCAGGCTGTACCCGAATGTGCAGTCAGGATCTAACTGTTGCACAATGTCTGCCTTCACACATGCTTAGGTACGGTAAGCTTACGTGTTGCGGCTTGCCCACACCTAAAGTACTTACGGGATAATATCCGTGGTTTTCTTTTATTTCTATGAGCTCCCGATATTTCCGACGCTGTTGCAAGCTGTTGCCTGTCCAGTCCTGGTTCTGGAACAAAGAGTAGTGTTTCAAAAAGTATTTAATTTATTTGGACACTAGTTTTTACAAGAGTAGTACTCTTACCACACAAGCTTGGGTCAGCCACGGCTGATGTTTAGAGAGAATATTTGCTAGTTATTTCCAAATACAGAACCTCATGCGCGTGCGATCCATGTTCGCGCTTGCGCGGTCCTTCCAGCCTTACCAGACACCTTTTTACTTATGATATCATTGTTACCAGCTAGCTAAGTTTAACTCTAAAAATTCTATTCCCAACTTCACGCTTCCATCAATGAATCATGAATGAAAAAACAAAAAACGGTTCTTGTTTTGAATATATTCGAATGGAGCATCTGGGCGAGTCAACAGGTTGTAGAGCGCTGAATGAACTCGGCTGCGGCGGTACTGGTACGCGTAACGTACCCGGCATTGACCTATTGACACACTTAATCCTCGAGAGTTCGCGACATTGAGACAGGCAGTTAGCGAGAGGTCTGAGACCCCTGAAAACTTCTTGCGGGCGTAAGCCCATTGATGTTTATTATTGAGATTTATATCTTAAGTCACATATTCTGTGTGCATTGTTTCTCCAACTAAAAGTAATTATACATTGTAAAGTATAAATGTAGCTTGTTCAGTCCGTTAACAACTACTCATAGCGGGTGTGATGAAAATAAATAACCTGTTTGGTACCTACTGTACTTACAAACAATGCGTGGGCGCCGAAAGGCTGCGTGGTTATGTTACGTCCGCTTTATACCAACATACGAGCGTAGCGATGCGGACATGATTTGGCTTGATTCGACCAATCACAAGTCGCGAGAATAGTGACATGGATTATATTCCGCTCTTCTCCGTGTGTTCTACTTATCCTGTTCTAAGTTTAATTCGGATTATTAAATGCTTATAACTTATGCCCATAGATTTCGATACCTGTCACTTCATGCTCAAGCTCTTTTTTCCCTTTGAACATAATGATCAATAAGGGAAAACACAATTCATTATTTCTACAGAGCTCTGAATCCTATTCTACTTCCTCTGTGACTGTCAAAATTTTGGGATTCAACTCCACCAACCTGGAGAGCTCTTATCCTATCTAAAGTCCCCCTAAAAATAGCGGCAATGTACTTGTCAACCAACAGTGATCATAACAAGTCTTTCCCAGTGCCTCTGAGAGAGAGTGACTCATAAATATAAAATTATTTAGTTGACTCGGTCATAAAGAAGGCACAATCAACCCATAATGTTTTCATTGCTAGGACACAGGTTTGTTCGCTAAAAGAGGGAATGGGCGCTAATCCACCACACGGGCCCAGTGCCGGTTGGTAGATGTCACATCTCTAATTTTGTTTGTCTGGTTCCAGAACATGTCGGTTTCTTCACGATGTTGTCCGTGTCCGTTTTAAGAGCGCGCAGTGGCAATAAAATACACAAAGTAATGCGCTTGCTGGGGTTTCGCACCCACCACCCACAACTCGTTAGTTAAGGTTGTCACCACTGGGCTACCATCGTTCAAAAAAGGGCATGAAAAGAACGAATCCTCAGAGGGGATCCTCTACCTTAAAATACTCTTAAATCGAAATCTGAAGTAAACCATTTTCTATCCACACCAACCTTCACGCAGTCCATCCATCGTAAAAGATATTGCATCGCTGCTAATCCACAAATGCCCCACCAAGAAAAAAAATACTTCATCAGTCTCTTCCTATTTAAAACAACAAGACAGAATATTCAAGTCCAACATATTACAACAGCAGACGCCCACATACTCGAAACGAAATGTCACGGCGCCAATCGATAATTCTGGTGCAGACTATGTACGCGGAAAGCCAGTTTTTTTTTAATACAATCCATCTATCATTCATATTCCTGAAAGCCTGTCATTCGAGTTTATAAAAAAAGTTGGTTGTGGAACCAACGTCAAAGCTCTGTTCATTTGAAAAAGGAATGTACACCTTCAGCGTCAAAGAGCTTTTCCAGCCATCGAACAATCCTTTGACTTGGAGAAAATATATTTCGTTACTTTGAAATTCATGTGAAAATTATCAATAAAAGAGGAAATTTATAATACCTGATGGATTTTCGAAGAAGCAATCTCACGTTTTCAAAGTCGTCTGTATTTTCGTAGAATCAAATACGGGCACAAAATTATTGGTGAAGCAAAATAATGGAATATGCATTTCGTAGTTTCTATTATCACCTTCTCCGGCGGGATTACTGTACCCAGTGAGTTGATCAAAATCATGTTTTTTTTTTAATAAAAATCAAAAAAATCGGATTAATTTTATTTAAATCTGATTCATTTGGTATAAGTCGGATTTTTATGATTTTTGACATTCTTATCTTATTTAATTTGGAAGTTAGTTATTAATTAAATAAAAACACATCATACATATTATATACTTTCATTTTAATTAACAAAGAAAATCTAAAGTAATTATTATTACTTTAGATTTTTCAAAAGGAAGACTAATTTGGCTGCCTTCTCGGTGCCTAATGTATTTTTTATTTTGCCGTGGACCAAATTGAATGCCGAAAATATTATTTTTACTCCATTAGAAAAACCGACTGTCCATAGCAGTTGCTTGATTATATCCAATTCTTCTTCGGTTATATTAAGCTATTGCATAGCTTCTATCGCGGGCCTTGAGCGTGGATACCGAATCCAGAAATTCCGTCACGAAAATAACCTAACACCCCCCGTAAAAAAACAAATGCAATAGCTTTAACGCGGCAGTCCCCGAGTGCCACACGTCTTTTTTTAAGCTATTGCATAGCTTCTATCGCGGGCCTTGAGCGTGGAGGCCGAATCCAGAAATTCCGTAACGAAAATTGTTGTATTCAAATCTCTCGTAATAAAACTACGTACAACTTATCCAAGTATATTTTATTAATCACATAAAAAATAACCTAACACCCCATGTCACCCCATGTCAGATAATGACAATGACAAGCTAGTTTTCTTTTTAATATATTGCCGTAACTAGGAGTTGTAGGTTGTATACATTTGATGTTAGACCTTCTTTGTAACCATTTTTTATCAACTTATGCAATTATAATTATTTATGTATTTTATTTTGCCGCTTGTTGCCGGCTCGAGGACCAAACGCAGACATGACATCATAATTTCATCGTGATGGGAAGCCGAGCCTGAACATTCAGTCTGCATTTGGTCCTCGAGCCGGTAAATAATTAGAATTGCATAAGTTGATAAAAAATGCTATGCAATAGCTTTACCGCGGCAGTCCCCGAGTGCCACACGTCTTTTTTTTCATAATATTTATTATGTATTTTCAGTAGGGCTAGGGGTAATTTTCTGTATGACTTTGTTGCTTGCAGTAAAAAAATATTGATTGAAAACATAGATTTTTATAAAAAACAAAACACTTGATTTTACTAAAAAAAAATCACCTGATTTTAATTGCGATTTAAATGACTGATTTAATTCACATCAACCCTGCTGTACTTAGTACCTAACTATTTAATAGCAGTCGACCGTAGCCTAACTTCAAATAATTTAAATTATGTATTTTATTTTTCAATTCAATAAATACCGACTGCTTTTTACGAATTTCCGTAATTGGGACCTTAATATCCTTAACGCAAATAATAAGTCACGATATTTTTTTTTTTTACTTTTTTTATTAATCTGGACTGTCCCACAGCTGGGCAAAAGCCTCTCCCAATTCATTCCATGTGCTCTTTACCTGTGCTGCCAACCCCCGCGGTACGCGTCCTAATCGTCCTGCCACAAAATATTACTAGAAAATCGGCAGTGGTGAAGAAATGTCTTTAATACATATAGGCTGGTTTTATAGTCACGCCGCTAGACGCGCCGTTGGGCAGAATTTGTATTGGAGTAGTAGGTAGTCGCGTTTCAAATTCTGTCCAACGGCGCGTCTAGCGGCGTGACTATAAAACCAGCCACAATAATGACTTCAGGCTTATTCATAAAAATCCCCTAAAATAGATTTTAAACACTCATTAGTTAAAATGCTCATTAGAGCTGATAAATCTACTATATAATTCTCTATTCATAATCGTTCAATAAACTCTTATAAAAAAGATTTTTTATAATGTACGTGTTTTTATTGGTTAGGTTAAGTCAGCAAGTTTTAAAATTGTTTAAAAGACGCACCTTTTGCCAAATAAATTATTCAGTATCAGTCAAAAAAAGTTTATAAATATCTTCCCTAAGGGCCGGCGCCCACTGCCGGCACGGCACGGCATGGCACGGCAGGTTGTGCAGTGGCATCCCGCGGCGTGCTGCGGCATCCCGCGGCGTTCCGTGGCATCCTGCTGAAAGCCCAGCCACTCTGGCATTCATCAGTTTTCCGCGCGTATTTGAAGTTGGTTGTGTCGCATAGAGAACAATGGCGCGCCGCGGCATCCCGTAGAATGAAACAGCAAGACACGTCATGCCGCCGCATCCTGCGGCGTTTCGTGTCATGCCGCAGCATCCTGCGGCACGTCGCGGCATCATGGTATCAAAATAAAGTAACATAATTTCTAAGTTCATTGAAATAAGATTCAAAATAACTTAATCAGTATTAAAATCCTTTGCCATGACACACCGTACCGTGCCGGCAGTGGGCGCCGGCCCTTAAGCTCACAGCGCTCACATCTATAATATGTTTGTGCGCTCAAATCAATTACAGCGAAATTCGGAATACAGCCGTGGAGCAGCCTATTACATCAAATTCAGTTGCACATTTTCCGGCTATATTTCTGTTTATTAAAGGTTTATAGTAGGGTCAACCTCGTTTTAAATTATGAAGCCGCTATTGAATACTTATTAAGCTCTTTAGCGTGATTGAACGTTCATGAATAGTACTTTTTGGAATTCTCATTATAATTAGCTTATTAACCAAATTTAATTTTTATGAATAAGACTGAAAACGTTTAAGACGGATAATGATGCTGAAGTGAAACTAAGACTTCTAAGAAGAAAGTCTTAGTTAAGAAAAATTGGAGCTTTTTATAAAAAAAGTGAACATTTAATTACTTTATCCTTCATTCTGTTGCCAAACACACCGTAGTTTACAGAAGCAAAGCTCGCGTTTGTTTCAGTAAATATTTTATAGAAAATTCATGCACGACCAGTAATTAAAGTTTTTTGTTTCGCTACCACAGATTTAATAACGAAGTAGACTTCTAATGTTTTATATTAACAGCGTGGGGTGCATTTATGATAAACTAACGTTTGTTCGTGTGTGGAAACAACAAAGAAAACGATATTAATTCAGAACAAATGTAAAAATAACAAACAAAAATGCGGCGAGGTCAGATCATTAAAAAAAAAGTTGTAAAATACTCAAATATAAACAAAACGAAATCTAAACGTTATGCAGTTTGATGGGAGTGTAAGATGTAGTAAATGAACGCTCATGGATATATATTTTTTAACTTTCTCACATATTTTGCTCGTATTTTTTTTAATAATGTTAAAACTGTGTCGGTAACACATATAATGCAATTAAACTAACTAACATGATCAGTATCTCCTCGAGCGTTAAACTAGTGTTACACGTTCTTTACTGGAGTTTAAGCGTCATGCATGAAGTACTTAATTTAAAACGGATAAATACCAAGAAAAACACTATTTTAATGTAACACGTGTTTTTTTAGTAATCTGATTAAGCGACTTATTAAACTATCGTCTACCAGCATACCTCATTTCTGTTTAAAAGCAGACTTGTGGACTTTGAAATGTGGTCCGTATGAAATCTTCAACCAAATCCGTTCGTTTAATAATGTGTACTTAATATGAAACAAATTCGCAAACATCTGCAAAAAGTTTTAACTGAACATGATCTCTAACACTGAAAACAACAGTCGCGCCGAAATATCGGACACTCAAAACACAGTGAACCTAGTAATTAAGTAAATAAAATTTATAATGTTGGTGTTATTTTCGAACTCGCAATAAAGTGCAAAAATCAAAATCAACGGAAACCAATGTCAAATAAAATATATTAAAACACTTGGCGTGGCGCTACCTTATTTGCGGAAAAACCATGGAACTAAAACCCCACATTTTCGCAATAAAGATGTATGTCCACACTCCACAAATAATTGTATAATATTTCGATAAAATGTATTTCCGTTTTTGCGGTCAAGTGCAAGAATTTTTCCAATTTCCGTATGTAAACATGGATTAGATTTCTAGTTAAATCCCAGGTTACGATGCCATCAAGTGAATTGATTAAAACGCCTGGAACAACCATCTGTATAGAACTATGTGGAGCCGCCTTTCACGCTATCTCTATCGTCAAATTCCCCGCAACATTCAATTATTCTCAGGATGCAGTTGGATATAGGAACCAGTTACGAACAAATGGGTCAGAAAATTAAATGTACGTGTCTGTAGATGCTCATTCTTAGTGCATCTTACGAATTGAGCGTTTTGATTTGATTATTAGAATCCGAAAATAACGTATTTTATTTAATATCATCATGAGGTTCGTATTCATTTGAAAATTTAGTTTTTTTATATCCTCAACTTTCGTAGTCATTTTAAATTCACAATAAAATAAAGATAATAATGATTTGAAGCTATCGTAAGAATTACGCGTTGGGCCTTGTTTACGCTTCCATTTAAGGCTAAGTAAACAAGGAATTTTAGTGAATAAATTCTTTTCACTCCAACTCAAGCATCAAGTCTACTTTTCTTGTTAACTCAAACTTGTTGTAACAAGATATTCCAGGTACTGCCTGGGAAATCTCGAACAAGATTTCCAATATCAATTTTCCTTGAATTGTTGTTTTCCCTTGACATGTGTAGGTATTCTTTTTTACTCTATCTCTGTTATGCCGCAACTCGTGTAGTGTGGAACAATGTCGCGGCCTAGAGTGAAGCACGTGGAGAACGCATTCATTTACGGATGGAATTTTATACTTAATGTAATGTGGCTGACTGTATTTAGTCACAATCATTTTCTCTTCAGTCGCCTTTGTAAGACGCGTTTCGCATTGCTTGTCGTGGACAAGGCGTAACTGTAGGAACATGGACGTAAATACCATCGTTTCACGTGCCTACTACCGTGACGGTATATTCAAGTTTCTTTGCTGTTTTGCTTGATAGTAAGGTTAATTTGTTATTTGGTGAAGGTTGCGGGAATCCGTTGGATGCGAGTCGCCCGGGACCGGTCAATGTGGCGACACTTGGGGAGGCCTATGTATAGCAGTGGACGTCTTACGGATGAAATGATGATGATTAAGGTTAATTTTATATTGAGATTTAATAATTCATCATCATTATCTGCTTAGTCTTGACCCAACTTTGTTGAGACTGGCTTTTAGTCTAACTGGATGTAGCTGAATATACATATGTATGATAATATCTGATCTCTGTTTGGGCCGCCTTCATGACCGAGATAATTGCAGTGATTCAACGTATTTCTATAAGAGACGGCATCGCAAAGCCGTTAACCAAACATTATGTACATCAAACTAAGTAACTTTACGCAAAAAATATTGGTGGGAAACAACTTTTAATTTTTGAGGTTATAAATCATATTTTGTGCTAGAACTCAATGTAACGCACTTAGACATTGTGCCTGTTGAAAAGTCAAAATCTTACAAAAAAAACTTGTATTTAAAAAAAACTTGTCAAAAAGTTGTAACTTTGACCCCCCATATCGCCGTAACTAGAAGGTTCCCAGGTATGGTGTAGAACAAAAAAATGATCACAATGATGGGCAGAACAAGCGCCTTTCGGCTTCGTGAAGGGGTGTTTTACACCCTTTAGAATAACGTGGCAAAGACGATCATGTTGCCACCCAGCCCACAACACGACACAATTCAGTAAGACTTTCAGAAACTTTCGGGTTTCGTACTACTACTGTCAAATAATATACCATACCAACAAAATTAAATGTAAAATATTTGAATATATTAGTACAAATACGTGCACAGAGCGAGAGCGATTCAGAGCTTGATTTTACTGTGAGGTCAATGGTATTTAGAGTGATGAAAGCTTTTACCTGATTAATAAAATAGGCAATGCGCCAATCAGTGTGTTCAAATGAACAAAAATGTGGGAATCAATACACAAAGGTTATTTCTGTAATTAGTACAGGCGGATGCTGGGATTGAAGCGTACTGCCTGCCCACGTTAATATACGTCCAAGCGGACATTATTGGTGGCTAGTTAATTGGACTTTCAGTTAAATAAAATTTTACAAAAGGCTTCGAGCTACTTTAACGTTTTTTTTTTAAATAATCAATATCAAGTACATCGGGTCGGGGGCTTTCGGGGGCTTTCGGGACCAGGACCGCGGTCCCGGATTATCCCTAAATATTTTTGAGTAGTATTTTGGGATCTCAAGAAAAAAACCGAAGTTATGTTTTGAGAAAGTACGGTCAACCAAACAATTTAAAAGTTATACAAATAAAAGTAAATTATTAAATATTTAAAAAGGGGGAGGGGGGAGGGGGCTTGGCAATAATCAAACGATACGAAAGAGGAGAGGAGGAGGGGTTTGTAAGATATTACGTGTAATTATTTTTTCGTCAAACGCGCGATTTAGTATTTTTATGCCAGTCGAAAACAACCTGACAAATCCTGGCAGTTTTATCATGGTCCTTAATAACTAAATAATACTAGATTTAATTTTGTACCTGTATTTAAGGAGAATATGTATTCCAAAAAATTTTGGATCTTTGTAGATACTAAAAAATACACGTGATTTTGGGTGGGGAAGGGCCGGTTAGTCAATAAATGCTAAAAAACATCACGTGATTAAGGGACGGCCCCGAAGCAAAATTTCGTTATAATTTACAACAGATAGCCAATAATAACCAGAAAATCGGTCTCTCTGATTCCTTGACGTTTTGATAATTAATTCGTTATTCGATGGAAACTGGAGTGAACACTAATTGCCAGTTTTCCGAAGTGACATTGATTGTGCAGTTTTGAATTAAAGCTGGCTTACATTATTCTGTTTGTTTTATTTAAAACTATATCTATAATTTGTAGGTGAAGTATTTTCAGGATTTATTTTGTGGCCTATGTAACATGTAAGGTTCAAAGATGAGAGTTTTGTACTTCGGCGCTCGGCGCATGTTGTCGACCAACCCAGTTTCAGGAAAGTTTGCATCACACACCCATTGATGCGGATTTCATTTTAATTTTAATTTTCTTTTGTCCCTTTAGTGCAGTTCAAAGGGATCAGTACCGACGGTCCGAGCTCGTGCATAATAATGGAGTACTGCCAATATGGCCCACTGTTTAATTACATACACAGTTGTCCATTGTTACTACCAGGGCAGATCCTTAAATGGGCCAAAGAGATCGCATATGGGATGGCTTATTTACACGTCAACAAGATAATACACCGAGATTTGAAATCGCCAAAGTAAGTGGTTCTTCACTGTTTTAAAAGCTCATCTAAACTTAAAATATCACTTACAGGAAAATAAAAACGGAAGATATTCCGTGAGTGATATTTTAAGTTAAGTTGTTCTTTGTTATATTGCACACAGAGTTACGAGTTTCTTTTTAAGAATACCTTGTATTTAAAAATGTTTTCTGAACGAATCCTAAATGCAGATATTGCGTTTTCTATATTGCGGCTAGTAGTTACTGCATACGCTAACTTCTTTTCATTCAATTTGTACGCGGTTTTAGAGATTGCATAACAGACAATGGAAAATATGATTGTGATGTTTCCAGAGGTTGTTGAGAGGGAACGGTGGTACTCAATTTTCCTCCATTGTTCTGCGATTCTTCCTTCCTATTGTAAAAACGACGTGTGTGTTAAGCCAATACCGTATCATCTACTTCTGTGTTCCAACAATCCTTTTTAATAAAAAGCTCGTAACTTTGCTTTTCATTATTCAACTTTTGGTATGCCGCGTGGATCCGCGAACTACAACCAAGTGTTCCCTAAGCAGAAACGTGTGATTTCGTTTTGTCGTGGATTTGCGTTCTGGCTGTTTAACGGGATTGCGCAGATACGCGTTCCGGTACCATACCAAAGGTTAAATTTCGTTTATGTGCAGATTTTTCCTTCAGTAATAGTTATTCAAATGTTCATGTTATGAAAAGTACTCCGAATCCAGGGCAAATTCCAAACAAAAATCTGTAGGAATTCATTCTACGATGTTCCTAAAATAACAATTATTTCCGATATTGTGAATAACATTTCAATTTGGAATATTCGCTTCGTCGTTTTGTCGCCATAACTAATTGTTCGGGAACAGATTTGTGTTTTTAAATCCAGCTTTTATCCGTGGTTTAAAATCCTGCAGATCGGACGTTTTACCATTCACGGAAAAGCTCCGTCCATTAGGACAATGCACGATTCCCGACGAAAATATCATCCATTCAGCCAACTATCGATAATTATGTAATAACTATAAAAATGGTACGGTAGTTTTTAGGGATTGTGCATATTTACTTAAAATACTGGGTGTAAGCAACATGACCCGCAACACGCTGTAATGAATTCAGTATGTCAATTAAGATTCAGAAACGAAACGGTTGATTTGTGTTTAATAACCGACGAAAACAAGTAAGCTCCTATGAAACTTAATGCACCCACATGAAATACTTGTACATCACCCAGTGCAAACTTATGGTCTTATTTCGGTCGAACTATGATGATAAGCAATTTTCCCTCGAATACTGAAACGTTACTCAAAATTTAGCACTTATATATAACATACTCAAATCTGACGTTTGGCTATACAAAGTTTAGGTGCTGCTCAACTCCGAGGTTGCGGTACTGTTCGATACCGTGGCCCCGGAACGTAAAGGGCGAGGAAGGGACATGATTGAGTTTAAGTCAGTAAAAGTCTGACACTGCCTCCCGCTCCGCCCAGAGTGATAGAAGTAAATTGATGATTTCCCATCCGAAAAAAAACTGCTCGACTGTTAAGCAGCCCTTAAATTTTGAGTTACGTTTTAGTATTCGGTAGTAAGTCTGTTGCAGATCATCTCAGACTATAGTATGGGGTTGAGCTTAAGTAATTATTTCTAAGAATTTGCCCCGAAACGCAACCCGGAGCTCTGAAAAGTTATTGTGTATAGTGTTACAAGTATTTTCGCTCAACAATAATTGCATACTTGTTCAATTAAGTTGCATACAAATGGCATACATCAATGACAGTGACATTGCTTTTGATAATGTGACAAGACCTTGCAATGAGCTTTTCAATATTAATTAATTTGATGTTCGAGGTCGCTGAAGTGCATTGAACCGTGATGCTAATTAACATGCACAGGTATATCAATGTTGACTACGCTTTCCACGAAAATTAATTAGTGATTTGATGAGAAATTTCTCATTTAGAAGGTTTGGTCATTATTTCTCAGTTTGTTAGTAAAAGATAGTGATCATCTTCTTATTTCTCTTATGCAGGTAAAAGGACATAATTCAAAACCCAAAATGAACGATTCCTTGATATTTGCGAATAAGTTTTTAGTCACCGCTGCGCCTCTTGAATGTGGTTTTCTTGTGCATTTTTATGTCCAACTATGAAAAAAAATCTGTATTTTAGAAACAATTAAATAAAATAGAAAATTTAATTTTAAAAGCCATTGAAAAAGAAATATGCATTGCATTGATAGCAATGGACAAATAAACGTACCAAAATGACGTTTAATGAATGTACACACGTCACAGTATAAAGCCGGAAACACACTTACGTGGCGTGGCGCGCCAGAAGCATACCGATTTCATACATTTAGTATGGTTAGAAAAATATTTGTAGGTTGTGTCCAGCCGTGGCGCGTTCTGGCGTGGCGTTGACTGCTCGCCACCGATTGCGCCAGAGCAGTGGTCGGTGTTATGGCGCGACAGTACACAACAGGCAAATGTGATTGTACACCGCGTGGCTAGTGGCGCGAGCTTGCCGAAAAAAAAAAACATTTTGCACGTTTGAACGGTGCAAAGGTTTAATATGTGCTGTTCAGAAATAACGCCAGAGCGCGCCACAGCCACAACACGACACATTAGTGTGCACAGTCACTATCACGGCTGCAAGCGCCACGCTACGCCATGCCACGTAGGTAAGTGTGTTTCTGGCTTAAATTCGTAGAATTTGAAGATATTGAAAAACAAAACAAAAAAATGCAACAATAATTTGACAAAAAAGAAGTCGCCAGAAACGAACTTTTTTTATTTTTACACAACTCAAGAAAGTCAATAAATAAGCCTTATGAAAATCCGACCACTATAAACATCGTTCCCTTTTTGAGTATTTTCCTTATGCACTCGGCACATGTTTTGATATCAATTGTTACCCGTTCTGTCGAATGTCGCTAGCTAAATCGCAAATCCGTATAAAAACTAGGTAATGCCACATATGAGCACCAGAAAAAAACATCAGAATTGGCTCAATCTGAACCACTCATTGTTTTCCGGTTAATTGGTCAAGCGATAAGTAAAGCCCATTTATTTGCAATATAAATGACCGAGAGCCAAACTGCATATCGCTTCGTCCGGGCTCAAAATAGTCCTGTAGAGACTATTTTGGTAATTCCGTCCCCAGGTATCGGCGCCGCGCCGTCCTGAGTAGTTCGGCCAACTGCACCGCACGTAAATAATTAATAATATTTATCGAGTAAATTGCAGGCAGCCAAGGGTGCTGTGCGAGGCCAAGTAGATACACATGAAAATCGATAGTTTAAACACACTTTAACCCACTTAAGGGCTTTCTTTGGTACTGGCCAGTTCTACAAATACCGTGATAAATGTAGATAGTCTTTTGTCAGATAAATGTCATTTCATAATATAGTGGTGTTGATTCCCCGATACTAGGTTTCGGCCTTCCGCACCCGTGTTTTGTCTCTGGGACATCAGTAAGTACATTAATTCATCAGCCAAAACTAGATCTCTTTCTTAATACAAAAACTGCATAACATTTCCTTATAGAAACAGCCGGTTCTTTAAATTTTCTGGAAGTGTTTTAAAGCATTGATTCCAGACGGTACTGGCAGTACTCAATAAATTACAGGCCAACTTTCTAGTTCAATGGAACTGTACACGGCTTGTTACTCGACCTACAATATTAGAATTAACTTGTAGTGTTCTTATAAAGGCTAAGGATGTACGAGAAAAGATAGAAAAGTAGCTTGCCCGGCGGACGTTGGAAGGACCTCCTTGAATGCGAAGGTTAAACCCCTATCTTGCTAGATGGCAGATAATTGTTATTGGATTAAAAAATCCATTAAACGGGATAGTGCTTTCATCAATGTAGACATTGATAAAATTGCGCATTGACGTGGAGTTGCGGACACCAGCCCGTTTACAATACAGTACAAATAATACAATACCCTCGTATAATATTGATAAACCTCGGCCAAGGTTTTTGATAAAGCGATAAGTAATATCCATCTTGGTCCCAAGTACAATAGAATTTAACTTTTCGTAATAAGAAAAATGACGGTGCTAAAACGACGGTCTAACCAATTAAAAACAAACTTCATCAAGGCATACATCCCACATCCCAGAAGGCTGTAAGTCCATCCCTCCACTTTCTAGGTAGTCCTGTGATTAAACTACGTCCCCGCGGTATTAGCACGTGGCTTTTATTAAAAACCTTCACGTTCAGACCTAAGACGTTTAACGCTCACAATGTATGTCACTCTAGTAACCTACGGCACTTTTATCGCATCGAGCTTGAGAATGAATTTGGAGTAACACATGTTTAAATTGACAGTTTTTCATAAAAACCTGATGGATTTGAAACCCACACAATTTGTGATAGTGTTTTCTGACGGGTCCTAAAAGGCTTTTCAAAAACATGACATGTCGAACTGGTGTTGTTTTAAGTGGTTAACCGATTTTTACTCAGCATGTTGACAAGTTTGATTTACAATGGTTTTCAATTTGATTTAGGTGTAAATGTTGAATTGAATCCAGTAAACGCTGGAAAGGGTTCATGATTTTATTAATTTACTGTTAAGGTTCAAGCTCGGCATTGAGAAATATATATCAGCTAAGAGCATCATTAATTTATTAGTAGCTCGTAGAACATGATCTCAAGTGTCCCATTTTGTATGAAACAGCAGTAATGCAAATCTCCAACTCGTGGTCTTTTCACGGACTGTTAAAATCGTGATTCGAGTACTTCTAGTAACCATTTTCTCCCATCGGTTTTGACCATTCCCCTTCTTAAGTACTTATAGGGCTCGCAAAGCTTCCAATGTAGGTCCCAAGGCAAAATAAAGTTCACACACATATTGATTCTTTGTAATTATTGCATTTTTAAGAAACCAGTGACATTAAATAGCCTGTTGCTGAAATGCAGTCAGAAATGCTGTTTGTATTCCATATCATGTAATGCGGGTAACCCGCCAAACTTTCCCGTGCCTCAGACGTTCAACTTCGCCATGTCAAACTTTGCCTAAGTATAACTGAATTCTTGATACAAGCCCGCTCGCAAGTTTCTTCCGATGTGTATTCTTTACCATAACTTTTACAGAATTCAGCTACCCAAACTATGGGGATAGCTGAATTCTGTAAAAGTTGCCCCTGGGGTTCCTATAGTTTGGGTAGTTGAATTCTGTAAAAGTGGTCCCTCTATTTCAAGTAACTGAAAAGATGAAGTTAATACAATCATAATATTATTCTCGTTTCTTATTCTGTGCTGTTTTGAGTAATTTAGAGAAAAGCTAACAAGATGTCCCTACATCACGTAGTTATTTAAAAGTTAAAACATGTTTTGCAATGCGATAATCAATAAGCAAGTGGTCGTGGACTATAAACAACATAACTTGCTTTTTTTCACGACTCTGCTAATCCCGGCTCTAGTACTCGTAGAATACAATTTTTTTTCTGAAAAATAAGGAACACCGAAAATAACTTATTTTTTATTTTAAAATACTTGCATGCACTTTGTCAGGCAGAGAAGGTCTCAAAACTAAAGAAAGATTTTTTTGACGTAAACGCTGTGTTAACTAGAATTACGATATAGTAGGCGGCAGATTAATATACGGGGGGGATACCTTGCACCCTGATAAGTACCTCTACCGTATATGAGCCCCATATGTATGTTCGCACGCCTAGGATACAGGATCGGAATAGTAAACCAAAGTAGATCATAAGATATTCTCGAACGCGTCAGATTTAGGTAGAGTGAGGTAAATACATGCTAGAAAGTAAACATTTCAATAATCTGACGATTTCAGTGTGTCGTAAGCCAGACGTAGCAAATTTGTAACACTTCCAATGTTACAAATTCGAAAAAAAATTGTCTTATCGACATTCCCGAGCGCGATTGATTTTTATTTTATCTTAAAGGGAATATATGTATAGAATATCAAGGATAGCGGAAAATATATAATCTGACGATTTCCACTAGCCGAAGCAACAACAAATCGTCTATGAAGATTTAATCGGGGCATGCAGTAAGGGGAAGTACCTTAACCATTGCAGCTACACGAAAATGGTCTTAGGAGACTATCCATAATTTAATGTGAAGTTTTGAACATCATTCACAGATTTTTGTAAACATGTAGAGTTAGCAAGAAATTGGCAATTTTACACAAATCCATTTTAGTAGGTACTCCAACGATGGTTGCTCCAATACGCTCGACCGTTGGACGTGAAGTTTTGAACATCATTCACAGATTTTTGTAAACATGTAGAGTTAGCAAGAAATTGGCAATTTTACACAAATCCATTTTAGTAGGTACTCCAACGATGGTTGCTCCAATACGCTCGACCGTTGGACGAGTATTGACATTTTTTGCTTTTTTTCATTTAAGCTTCGATATCCAATAGGTTTCCGCTCGAGTAAATCTACATTTAGCATCATGACTTCACTAACTAATAAGTATTGTATATCAGGCTGGTATCCGCGACTGCTAAAGCGCGTATTTTTCGTATGAAAAGAGATAATGCTCTTTCAAACTAACATAAACCCACATATAGGTTGGGATGCTCATAGGATTGTAATTTAAAAATATTATACCTATCGTCTCAAGTGATCGTTATAGGTAATGGGTCAGGTTCCTGGATTCGAACTAATAACAGCTGTCTTGGAACATCGCTTCGCTTGATAATAACTCGCACTAAAATTTTAACGTAACAGGGATGATGATTCCTGGCAAAAAATATGATCTTGTTTACTCCGTTAGTTATCGAAAAATATTACATAGGTGTTTTTTGTTTTATCTATTTAATAAAAATTGACGAAGATAAAACGCGTCAAAGATCATGAGGGCTTTAGTAAAAAATGTACTCAAATGTGACGTCACACGATTTTCGACGCACTGTATCCTGTATCTATGTTTGGTTTACGTGAAAAAATAAAAAAATATGTGTCGAATATTTTTGACGTGATAACGTCTTATAAATTGATAATACCAGCAACACTCATGAAAAATAGTAACGTTCCATGTTCCATAGTAACGTTCCACCGTTCCACGTGTTTTATTACATAAAACAATGATTATGACGTTTTTTGCGGAGTTTTAAAACAGGCCGACTCAAAAGTGTCCTTGTTACGTAACATCTCAAACGGTAAATGATAAATGATAAATGATAAACGATAAATGATAAATGATAAATGATAAATGATATATGATAAATGATATATGATAAATGATAAATGATAAATGATAAATGATAAATGATAAATGATAAATGATAAATGATAAATGATAAATGATAAATGATAAATGATATATGATAAATGATATTTATTCAGCAAGTAGGTTTTCTCAAACACTTTTACACGTCATTTTGACGTGATAACGTCTTATAAATTGATAATACCAGCAACACTCATGAAAAATAGTAACGTTCCATAGTAACGTTCCATAGTAACGTTCCACCGTTCCACGTGTTTTATTACATAAAATAATGATTATGACGTTATCACGTAAATCTATCGTCCGTAAACCGACTTTACAGACAACCAATTTTTTAGCTAAAAATCTGACGGACTAATCAGATTTTGTTCTTCATCTACCCTATTTCTGAGTCTCACTGCGTGGTAATAAACTAGTGGCTAGGTGGCTAGGTAAATTTGCGTTTGCGTCTACCTTCATGTTCATATTCAAAGATCTTGCGAAGGAGGCGCTAGTCCAATCAGCAAGATATGTTCAATTACAAAAACGAAAGAAAAATTTGAAAATAAGAAATACTTTAAACTAAAATTAAATGATATTATATTAAATTGTACGGGGCCAAAAAGGCAGCATCTCATCTCAGCATGGCATGTTTAAGTAAGAAAAATACTTTCGGGCAAACCATCAAAACAGTTTTCGTGGAGACTTAAACCAATCCACATTAGCAACACTGTCAATTATTCGTCAGTAGTAATGAATGACACTGATAGCTCTTGAGCGCATTTAACATGTACTGATCGCGTTCAGTTCACACTTACTGTATTCATGGTCAACCCCAAATGGTTTTGCCAACCCCTCTTACAATAAACTCAATTTTTCAGCATTCTGATTGGTGATAATCACGTGGTAAAAGTAAGCGACTTTGGCACAAGTCGCGAGTGGGATGACGTAAGTGCCGTCATGAGTTTCACGGGAACAGTTGCCTGGATGGCTCCCGAAGTAATACGACATGAGCCATGCTCTGAACGAGTGGACGTATGGTCCTACGGCGTGGTTCTATGGGAACTCCTAACACAAGAAGTCCCATACAAAAATCTGGAAACCCATGCCATAATGTGGGGTGTCGGAAATGATATCATCGCTTTGCCAATTCCTTCGACGTTGCCAAGTAGCATGCAGCTCCTCATGAATCAATGCTGGAGCAGGACGCCCAAGCACAGGTGAGTGTATTTATACCTATATCCGCCCTTTTTGTATCTATATAAACTTTTCCTGATAAATACTGGTAAGATTTTCTAAGACACCGCCACGTATATTGAGCGGATATGGGAAGCACACTGAAATGAAGACAGTCTGTTTTAATATAAGATGTCCGTGAATTTTTGGATAACCTTGAAATGCCTTATAATGGAACCTATGGACATTCAGAATAAAAAAAACAACAAAAAAATCTATCATAAAAAAGAAAACATCCGCAAATATAGGGGCCTGCTTAAATATGCTTTCAGACTACGCTATACTATTGTGCTACATATTATAACAAAGAAGGACCTAATGCAGTACAGTATGTTACTCGTAGTTTAGACGAGGGACAAATTCAAACTCGCAATAGATAGTGCAGGCTCACATGATTCTAATAAAAATATGTACACAAAGAACACCGATACATGATACATAGAACCATAAGAACCAACATTTTTGCAAAAGTCTTCTATTTTAAAAAAACGTCATCCGCCCCAGTCTCTTTCACCAACACAATATTTTTTTCGAATTTTCCTTAATTTTTTGTTTTTGTGCAAAATTTTGTTTTTTCCTTTGATATTATAAAATACGATTTTCCCGCAAAAGCAATGCAAAATCGAGATACCGCGTTTAAACTTAAACTAAGCTTGAGAAACCCCGGTTTCTTGGACTTTCGCGATTTAGTATTGTCAGTAGTTACAAATGCCATGTGGCGTCATTGTTGTTGTTGTTGCTTAACGCGCAACAGGCATTGCGCTGGGGGATGGGGGGACAGTGCGTTTCCTTGCCCCACCTACCCACCTACCCACCTGGGTGGGTGGGGAGGGGGCAGCGGAACGCACTGTTTGATATTTCCGGCCAGTGTAGATGTTCCCTCGCTGACAGACACACGGTCGGCTTGCATTCATGAACTCTACAAGAATGTTTATTTGATCGTAAATTTTGAGATCGTACGGTTTACATCTTGTGTTTGTTCTAGGCCACCATTTAAAATAATCGCGGCTAATTTGGAAATTGCTGGAGACGAATTGAAAACTTCTTCTGCGGACGCGTTTAGAAAATCGCAGATGTTTTGGAAATCCGAAGTGCAAGATAGTATGAAGCGATTTTATGCGAGGTAAGTTTGTGATCTTGTGATACGAATTTCCGTCTGATTTTTGTGTCGTTTTAAATATTTAGCTTTTGTAAATTAGGGGTTCCGCGGTATTTTTCGGGAAGTTAAATATGTATTTTAGAGCGTCTTCTGATTTTTGTCATGAAACGGTGTATCAAAATTTATGCTTTTGAGTTTATTAATTCACTATCGACAGTCTGGTTATTAGTAGTATTAAGCCTTTGAGAATTTATTAATGGGGTTTTAGCGAATTTTCGTGTCTTCTAGTTGAAGTTTTTACTGTTTTTTAATTCCTTTGACAACTTTATTAAAATTTAATAAAGTTGTGTTAGTTTTCAGAACATAAATAAAACTTAACTGTTATTTAATCCTAGGAACTTATTCTTCTTTTAGTCTTTTAATTTCCCAAACTTTAAATGTTTCAATTATTGATAAGAAGTGAGTTTTATTGAGAAGGAGTTTAAAAATTTTACTTTTTGTTTTAGTGCTTTTCAATATTGTGACATATTTTATTCTTCATTCATACAACTTGGCTTTCTTTGTATTTCGTCTTTGATCGAGAAAGTATGCTTATGCTGATTGGACAAAGTTCGTTTTTCGCGTTTCTATGCAACGGATTTTGATGCAGTTTTCGCAACAGGGAATTCATTTAAGAAAGTTTATGTACGTGAATAATGCAGTAATATTAAACTTGTATTAAATAGAGAAATCGATCCACTTTGAGGGAGCTTGATGATCATTATGCTATCTTTGTATGAGAAGAAGCCTTAGCCCTGTAGGTGTATCAATAGTTGTTAAATAAAGGCCTATATTAAAAGTTGAATGATTTCCTAGGTTCACAAGATCCAGAACACAGGACACCTCACCGCGTACAGAAGACAACCGTCGCGAAGACCTGCAGTCGGTACGGCAGATGCGAGAAATTTACGAGAATCATATGTGCTGTGCTAACCAGCTGTTTCTCGAAGTGTGCACTGTGAGGCTTCAGCTGGAACAGCGCGAGAAGGACGTTGAAGAGTAAGTACATTTGACTTTCATCTTTCAACTGCGTGAGTTCCAATAAAAATCGCTGAAAGCGCTCTTTTGGCGCTCTTCGGTTTTATTAGAATTCACGCCGCTATTTAATTTTTTCAATACGATTATCACAGATAATTTCACAAAAAAATTGTGTCTGTATTATGTGTGTTTGGTGAATTACAAATCTCAGATAACTTAATGAAATACATTTGTAACAGTTAATCATTTAGCAGTTTTTATTGACAAAAAATAAGTATCAGCTTACTAAGGCAATGGCCTTAAAAGTTCTTATTTGTAGGTAACATTGCCGTACATTAGAGGTTATATATTTTTTTCATTTTATATTCAAGCAACTATTGACAACTTTTTCTAAAAACCTTTCTTGGTTACTAGCCGAGCCGACAGACGTTGTCCTGTCACCTACTACCTACTTATTACTACTACCTACCTTAGACTACTACTACCTACCTACCTACTTACCCACTACTACTTACCTACTACTACTACCTACTTCTACCTACCTACTTCTACCTACCTACTACTAACACTACCTACCTACTACTACTAACGCTACCTAACTACTACTACTAACACTAGCTACCTACTACTACCTACTACTACATACCTACCAACTACTACCTACCTACCTACTATTACTACTACTACTACTTACCTACTACTACTTATCTAATACTACCTACTTACTACTACTACATTTTTTCATAAGAACCTTCTCCTGACAATAACAAACACACCAAAAAAAAAAACTCGAGATTTGCTCTTAGCAACACATTCAGCGATAAATTTTTATATCATAGATTGGTACAGCGCTAAAAATTATACCTCTTCAAAGAACAATTTACTAAGGTTTCAGAATATTAAAATATCACCTCAAAGACACGACTTCTAGTTAATGCGTCGTCTTCAGCGATCCACTTCCAAGAACTTCTTCTTTTCAGCGTTTACACTAGCGGTACAGTCATAAGGTCTCATATAATGAACAGTTGGCCTCTTTTATAACTATTTTTCTCTAAGTGAATGTATTTTCATGTTATTACGCATATAGTATTTTGAACTTCAATGTTACAATAATTTTGTCACTTTGAATTCTGCCGTGTCTTGCGACCATTGTGCGTTGCACACGCTGATAGAACCACATTGTAAAATAACAACGTAAAAAGGTTGGTGTTTAATAAAAAGCATATTGCAGGTAGTCAGTGGCCCAAAAAGTCTGATAACCAGTATTTCCAAGGGGTATCATACAGGATGTAAGCCACCTCATCACGATACCGCCAACCAAGCGTTCTGTAATTCTGTACTTCAAACTAAGTAACTTTACGCAAAAAATATTGCTGGGAAACCATTTTTTTTTGGGGTGTAAAATCACGTTTTGTCGTAGAACTCAATGTAACGCACTCAAAACATTGTGCTGATGGATGTATTGAATAGTACGGGGGTCGTGGAGGTGTTAAAAGTTAAAGTCTTACAAAAAAAACTTGTATTAAAAAAAAAACTTGTCAAAAAGTTGTAACTTTGACCCCCTATATCTCCGTAACTAGAAGTTTCCCAGGTATGGTGTAGAACAAAAAAATGGTCGCAATGATGGGGAAAACAATTGTCTTTCGGCTTCGTGAAGAGGTGTTTTACACCCTTTAGACTATTGTGCGCAGTACCTACAGTAAATACGGCTACAAGTAACTATGAACTATTTCCTAATGTATTTAAAGGTGGACGCACAGTTGTCCGCGCGGAATGAATCGAATTTTAGAATTACTTTGCAGAAATTCTATAAAACCTCGCACACTAATCCGCGTCGAATCGGACGAACAGATGACGTCATACGTATGAGCAAAAAACATTGTATTGCCAAAATTTAGGAACTTTGACCCCCAATATCTCCGTAACTAGAAGGTTCCCATCGCAATGATGGGTAGAGGTTTTTTTACACCCTATGGACTCAGTACTAACTGGGTTATGGAAGTCAGAAAGGCAGTCGGTTCACGTAAAATACTGAGCGTCATGCTTTTCTCGCAGGACCACAAACCCGATCCCAACATGATTTTGAAAAGGCCGGGCATATCATGAATAGGAGAAAAGGCCTATTTAGTCGAGTGCAATTAGACAATAAGGTGGAACGACAACACTGAACATAGAAACAGACCAAATTAGCGTTGAATTCGTCGAATTTGAAGTTATTTATCAACGGAGTAAAAATATTTCAAACGAAATATATAAAAAAAATTAAAGATTTTTTTTTATTTTCTCCTCCACTCCTAGAAACTCAATAAAAAAAGTCCCATGAAAATCCGACCACTATAAACTTCGTTCCACCTTTTGAGTATTTATTTTCTAATTGCACTCGGCTAATTCTATCTAAATCTAATCTATTAGTGCTCGTGGCTGGACCAGTATTTGATCAGCCCTCAAAACTACAAATTGATGCCGTTACGTCGTTTGTTTGCGTTTAACTGAACTAGTTAATTTCAAGGCTACGATAAATCGGAAGCCACGAATTTGGAGCGAATAGAATTTGCGTTTTCATATTTTCCAGCGATGCTTATTTTAGTAAGAGAGCCGATGTCACTAAATCTAGTTTGATAGGGCTCCCAGATGATATATATTTATTTAAACTTCATGTACAAGAGAAGAGTGGTACATAGGCAGACTTAATGCCACATGCCATTCTTCTACCAGTCAACATTTGGGTCGAATAGGACTGCATTGTGTGAATTTGTGTGTGATAGAGTACAATACAAATAAAAAAACATATCATTTTGCAAGCATAAACAAACAATTTGTCGCGTTATTAATGGGGGAACACTAATTGGCGATGCTGCAATGAAAAAACCTGGCGGCGCTATTAAAGAAAAACAACGATTTTTCGTATGAAAAAAAAAAACATAATAATAAACGGGTGATTGCTGACGAAACACCGAATCCAGTTGCGCGGAGAGCCACTTTCAATCGCTGCACCAACCCCTTTCTCCACTGTTTGGAAGATACAGCAGTAGTTTTTCTTATACAGAAATGATGATCTTTCAGAGAAACATTGGTATTCTCAGGAGACCGATCATAATAGGTAGATACCTTATCATCGTTTCAGTTTCAAACATTTAATTTATTTTCCTCCCAATAATAAAAAGTCAAAGTCAAATTGCCAACGTGGCTAAGTATATAAATCATCTGGGTCATCACTCTTATCGTACTAGGTTTAGAGTCGTCATCTCTCTAACTATTTTGCCCACGGATGACGAAGAAATGACTAGCTTTTTACTATTTTCCCGCTCAAGTAATATCAAATCTCAATCGTTGATGCTGACTGTTCACTCTGCCGGCGTCCTCTTTCACTAGTTCTCCAAGCTTTTCGTTAATTTTCGACTTAGGCGCTTTAGGATATTCGGCGTTTTATAAAGCAACGCGATTCTAACAACGGGAGAGTCATATAAGTTGAAATGCAGAGGAAGCTTTCTCTTTTTATCAACTTGTACTTTCTCCTATTTACTCTTATTGTCTTTTTAGTGTCACGTTTTAGAAAACATACCAATAACTAGCTCAGGCAGACTGAGAACGCGTACAATTACTTACATGTAATTGGTTAACCACTTTTGATAACAATTACCAAAAGATCAGACATATAGAAATATGGAAATCACTATGTACCGTGGATTTCGTTTATTACGACCTTGGTTGTAGCCACCATTTACCTATAGCGACGTTAAATCAAGTCCCTTGAATTTAAAGCATACTTTAGTACAAAACTCATGTGGCTATAGCGACTTTGGATGTAACGCCGAGTTCGGGTGTAGCGACTGTTTATGATGAATCATTTGTAACAAATTCCTAGAGATCCCATGCAGATATTGCGACCGAAGTCGGCCGCCAAAGATACATAGATTTCTTTCTTGACATTTGAATGTCCTTACCCATTTATAAAAACTTAATAAAAATCGGTTCATTCGTTCAGGATGATCCCACAGACCAACCATAAATGTATAATGGAATAATATGAATAAATAATGACCTTATAAAACAACTTAACAATCATTTTCTGATCTCGGTGGACTGCCTGTCCTCTGATCAAATACCCTGTTTAGCTTTTTGACTCATTTGAGTGATCTTCCAAGACTTGTTATTGCGATTCCCGTGAAAATGTGCTTTCAACTTGTATCGAGAAGTGCTCTATAAACCTTGTGTACCTTGTGTGCAATTTACTGGGAATTTTCCTTTGTGGGTTTGGTTTTGCTGCGAACGACAAGAATATTGGGAATTGTATCTTTGAACTTAAACTACTCCTGTTAAGGTGTCATTTCGAAGTTGCACCTCTTTTCCGGGAGAAAAAGTCTTCATTGAATTTTGCTAAATGTAAAATTCTAATGCTTCGCGAATCGGCTGTGCTAACTGCACGGCTTTTGAAATCTATCTCTAAATGCTATGCGTTTATTCTTTGACTTGAGAACGAAAACTACAATAGAAGCTTTTAATTATATTAATATTGAATCAAAGTTCATCAAAAGCTTTTACTGTATTTACCTTGTTTTGTAGTGAGCTCTGATGCTTCAAAATTAATAAAATTAACCTTTAAATTTCATTCGGCAGTAATAAATGCGCGTAGGAGTGAATCGCCCACGTCAATGAAACGCCATTAAAATGATTTTAGTATTGCATAACCGACGTACTGTTAATTTTCCATTGCATTGGTTTATCTTCTCATGTTCAGCGCTGGTTACCTGATAGCCAGCAATTAGCCGCCCTGTATTCACTCGGTCTGGTCTGAGTAATTGGTAACAGACTACAGCATTTTGAATAAACATCTATATTCTGTTCATTTTTAATAGATCTGTTTTATATTCTATGCGTTTTCGTTTAAAATCAAATCTAACGGTCTAGCACTTGTTCACGTCTTGACGTTTTTTTTGAATAAATTTAACACATTGAACAAGTGCTGTATGTTTTCGTTGGGTCACTTTATTTGCAACTACAATACTTTCTCAAGTTATTATGCCTTGAGACTGTGACTGTAGCTATGATTTAGTTTTGTATTTTTGACATTCAAAAGTGCCGTAATGGTCTAATTGAAATAAATGGTTTGAGTTTACTTATTTAAACTTCATGTACAAGAAACGCGTGCGCCTGCATTCAAAAAAAATTCCAGCCTTTCCAATACCTCCATGTTGACAAGTAAAATTAATTAACAATCATTTTAACAAGTTTCCCCGAAATCATCGAAAATCTGCACACAATTACATTAAAAATGTCAACATCAATATTGCTGTACCAGATAAAGAATGAATGCAGTAGGTAGCAACCACAAAGGGAATTATGCATTGTGAATAATATAGGTTTACCATTCGTCCGATTTTGTCGGGACGTGTCCGAATCAGAATTTCTCTGTTTTTGTCATTTATCCGGTTTTGTTGGATTATAGTTTATTGCTTTTCAAAAAGCCTGCGCGAGGGGCATTGAAAACACGGGATTAATAAAAAATTAAGGTCTGTGTTTACAACAATGCAAATAACCAGCTCTCAGTCCTGGCTTTCCAAATTTCAATATGGCAACCCTGATTTAATTCTCGCTCTACTGAAACACCGTTATTCTACGTAAAAGTGCGGATTGAATACAAAGCATAATTGTGGCTACAGCGTGCAGCGGAGGCTTCAGCTCCTTGTTCCTGGTACCGGGCTGAATATTTCTCGCTGTCCACCCGTGCGAGATACGGTAGATTTTATTCGGAATTAACATTGGTTCGACATACTTTTACGAATACTTACCACTACACACGCAGTCACATCGAAACATCAATCATACTGTCATACATATTGAAATGTTATGGTTATGGGTTATATACTAAGTTAATTGCGCTAGTGTAATCAACTGACGTCTTCGATTTGATAGCTTCTCGTAAGATTCAATTTCCCATAGCAGATGGCTAACAAAGACAAGATTTGATACCCTACGGGTGCAACCGCATCAAAGACGACTCGAATGGCGTAGTGGTAGTGAGGCTGCTGTACGTTCATAGGGTCCTGGGTTCGAATCCCGGTAGGAGCAAATGTTTGTGTGATTAGCATGGACATTTGTTTTCGAGTCATGTTTACAAACAAAAAAGTATATAAGTAGTATTTCAACTATCTGGTGTCCACGACACAAGCCTTGCTTAGTGTGGCACTAGATGGTGCTGTGTATTAATGTCCAGCGATATTTATATTATTTATATTATATTACATAAAGACTATTGTTTAGAAAATGGTATAGTTATTTTAAGGTAACAATTAGGATTTACTTCAGTGCTGCATGCAATTTGCTTGGTTTCACACAATCGTGTAGTAACATTATTGTATGTATATAGGTACTTTGAGAACAAGCCGCTCAGCCAAGAATCGGGTTTCTAGTTAGTAGGAAGACACCAATTAGTAGGACTAGCAACAACCACAAACAAATATGGTTGTAGAATATACAGGGTGTAAACCACCTCATCACAAAGCCGTTAACCAAGCATTCTGTACATCAAACTATGTAACTTTACGCAAAAAATATTGCTTTTTTTTTGAGGTTATAAATCATGTTTTGTGATAGAACTCAATGTAACGCACTTAAAACATTGGATTGGACTTAAACAACTGGATGGATAGAATAGTACGGGGGTCGTGGAGGTGTTAAAAGTTAGTCTTACAAAAAAAACTTGTATTTAAAAAAAAACTTGTCAAAAAGTTGTAACTTTGACCCCTATATCTCCGTAACTAGAAGTTTCCCAGGTATGGTGTAGAACAAAAAAATGGTCGCAATGATGGGGAAAACAAGTGTCTTTCGGCTTCGTGAAGAGGTGTTTTACACCTTTTAGCTGCCTATTGTGCGCAGTACAGTAAATACAGCTACAAGTAACTATGAACTATTTCCTAATGTATTTAAAGGTCGACGCACAGTTGTCCGCGCCGAATGAATCGAATTTTAGAATTACTTTGAAGAAATCCTATAAAACCTCGCACACTTATCCGCGTCGAATCGGACGAACAGATTACGTCATACGTATGAGCAAAAATTCTTACTTACATCAAGTAGGTGGGGAGAAACGCGCATTAAAAGGCGGAAGAGTTTACAACCATCACTCGTTTCTATAAAAAATGGAAATCTTGGTTTGCTACTTAAAGCTTTATTTTGTGGACAAGTCCCCAACACTCGTTATAATTCATTCAAATATTACGTAGGATAAAGAAGTTTAAATTTAATATGCCGAACATATGAGTGTATGTTTGGCGTATTAAATTTAAAAATCTTTTAAAATAAACCACCGGTTATTATCTACCAGTTCCATGTCCATCAATCGTTAAAAGTTGTTATCCTATCCTATGCTATCCTATATAATAATATAATATTATAAATGTGAATGTAATTTTGTTTGTTACGCTTTCACGCGAAAACTACTCAACCGATCATCATGAAACTTTGTACACATATTCTTGGAGGTATTTAGAAGTAACATAGGATACTTTTTATCAAAAAAAAAAACTAACCCTCACTCGCAGACGAAGTTGCGCGGGTCAGCTAGTAATATTATAAATGTGAATGTAAGTTTGTTTGTTACGCTTTCACGCGAAAACTACTCAACCGATCATCATGAAACTTTGCACACACATTCTTAGAGAGTAACATAGGATACTTATTATTAAAAAAAAAACAGTTTAAAAAAATTAGAAACCGACTGTTCTAGTTGGCTGTCAGTTTAAAAAGTCCAGCCAATGAAAAGGATTCATTTGCTAATACCAATACATTTTTAGGAACGGCGTTGTAGTTTTTTTCTTTTCGTAAAGCCAACGTTGGCTTCGCCGATTTTTTTTTTTACCGTGTATTGAAATAATATGTCCAGCAATCCAGCCAATCAAAAGGATATATTTGCTAAGACCAATACATTTTCAGGAACTGCGTAGTAGGATTTTTTTCTTTTCGCAAAGCTCCAACGTTCGCTTCGGCGATTTTTTTTTTTTACCGCGTATTGAAATTTCAGTTTTTTGCGCTGAGCTAAGTAGGTACTAAGAGTTCAATAGTACAATATTCACCGCGTAGAAAAACTCACCATTTGATTTTCGCGTTGAAAGCATTAATTGTTGGTCCGCATCGAAGTGAGTTATTTAATTACTGGACTTGGATAAGTAAGATAGACTTCCGAGATTGTAGTACTTATTGGATTCTTGTCTGATGCAGCCTTTGGACCAGACCCCTTATTCACAACCATTCGACTCGCTTCCGATTCGGAAAGTCGTGTTTCTATCTCGCTCGTTTTCGTAATGCCAGAAGAAGACAGATATACGAGTTGTCGAATCGGAAACGAGTCGGAACGTTTGTGAATACGGGGTCTCAAGTGGGTTACTGACTGCCCGGTTGATGGTAAAAGGCCCGCCCCTAAAGCAAAAATAGTCGCGATGTTTTTGAAAAACTGGCTTTTCAAAAATACATTTTAGTGTAGCAACGGTACAATGAAATGGTCAACAAAGTAACATGGCAGTTTAAAACTTCTATCGGAAATGGAAATTACCGTTTTCATATTATTTACGAAGTTGAATGATTGCCGTGGAAAGACGCCACATGGCATAATAAACGCTATGCAAACATTATTATTTTCCGTCGCAGTTTCTGTAGTTACTACTGTTTATTTGTGAAATCGATAGTGTTCTTGAACTTAAAAATTCATGGGAACTCATGCTGTGACTATATGTTGCTGTAAATGGCGTTCAATATGCACTCTATACCATTTGGCTTTGTCGATCGTACGAGTTTTTTTTTTCTAATAATATCTTTAACCAGAGACGAGATCTTAGGCCTAGGTTTGATAGAGATAAATCTATTAATGTTCACTCTGTATTTTGCAATAAAATCCGCCAAATAGACATGTATCATCCAAGTCATTGCACTTTTAATGATAACCTGAGCTTTTATTAGGAGAAAAGTATCAACGTATGAAACTACCGTGCACTGAATCCAATAAGGATGCTTAAACATTGTTTAAAAATAATTTATGCAAATTTTTCAAATTTTTCGTATTTGTTTCCAAATGGCTATAAAACCCCTTTTAAGGTTATACATTTACTACCGGACACCCTGTATATTGAGGCTTCCGTCCAGGTTTCAGAGAATAATGCTGCGATCGATTCGCTGATACAACGTGGCATGTTCTCCGTGTGACGCCTATACATAAATTGAAATTGGTACCTCACAGGCGTCGGTCTGATAGCTTTAGTTTAACGTACAGTCGCTTGTGCTCTGATACTTATACATTATTAATTAACTAGCCGGTGCCCGCGCGCGTAAAATTATATACAGAAACCTTCCTCTTGAATCACTATCTATTAAAAAACCTACATCAAAATCCGTTGCGTAGTTTTAAAGATCTAAGCATACATAGGGACAGGCAGACGCGGCGGTAGACTTTGTTTTCTTTTTCAGGCGGAGAACATGGTATTGAAGTAAAACATTAAATATGTTATTTTTTGTGTAATTGACGGTTATTATAACATGCACTCTTGGTCTGTGGATTGTGACCACTCAATACATACTGAGTATCCTCCGTGCCTCAAAGCACGTTAAGTAGTTGGTCCCGGCTGTCATTAGTAGATCTTCATTTGACAGTCATTACAAGTAGTCAGTGGCCCAAAAAGTCTTGACAACTAGTCTTACCAAGGGGTATCGTATTATCCAGAGTGCTAACTGGACTGATGAGGTCAGATAGGCAGTCGCTCCTTGTAAAAAACCTGGTATTTAGCTGTATCCTGTTAGACCAGTGATTCCCAATCTTTCTTAGACCAGGGACCACTTTGGTATGTTCATTGTTAACAGGGACCATATGGTCCTAGATAAACATGGACACCCACAGTAATTATAACTAGGGAAGTGAATGTTTAACTCACACTATACGAAAATTGGATAATGTGATGAGAACCTTTAGAATTCAAACAGTGATGGATACATAAGCGATCGAATTGAGCTCGAAAAATTTAGCAATAATTTAGAATTTTGCCGCTGATAGGTTCAATTAGGTTGGGTTAAGCTTGCATCTTCTGTGCAAGTTAAAAAGTATGAATAACATTTGAATCATTCGCGGACCGTAGTCGAGACTCCTGCGGACCACCAGTGGTCTGCGGAGACACAGGTTGGGAACCAGTGTGTTGGACTGATAGCCGACCCCAAACCCCAACATAGTTTGGAAAAGCTAGGCAGATGATGATATAACATGCAATCTGACCTCAAGTCGGTAATGTCAGCTTACTAACAGAATCTGCTGGCGGTTAGTTTGATTATGAAACTGCATTGTAGGAAAATCGTGTGCCGCCCTTAAGTGTTATTTCTATCTTTGCAAATAGAGTTCAATTCCGTTTGACGGTTCAGTTACAAGGATTATTGGTTTGAAGTAACTTTCTAGACCACTAAACTTTACAGACAGTGAAAATTTTCTCATTGCACGTTGTGCTAAGTCAAACATGATGCTCTAACTGCTATTAATGAATGTGCTAGTTGGGCTACTCACTTGTTCCGGCCAAGATCATTTAGCGGCAAAATAGAATATAATTATTATTCTTAGTTGTGCCGATTCGAACTGAACGTGATCCTGTGAGCCGATTTACTACGAATATTCGAATTACTGTCATTCGGCTCGTCTTCGGTTGTCAACAAATACTCCCAAATCAAATATGCCAATCCGAACATAAGCCGAATGCAATTAAGGTGCTCCCTCATCGCGAGCAATTATCCAGTTGTAATGTAATAGTTTATAGACACTTATGACTGGTATTCTTGAAATCTTTGAACACATCAGTTATCAATGACGAAAGAAATCATGTCAATTGAAGTATTTTTACAACTAACAAATAAACAGACTGAATGGGCTTTCCGTTAACAATAAAAAAAAACAATCAAAGTCAGGTTACTATTTTTGAATATTTTTTATCCGACCACTATAAGCTTCGTTACACCTTCTTTTGTCTAGTTGCAAAAGACTACACGTACGTCTGTACGGTCGAATAAGCTATTTACAGTTAAACCCACAAATTACATTATAAAATGTAATTTGCGACGTGTGTTTCTATGACTCGTAAGTTCCTACTTTATGCAGACGATCTGAAAATATTCAGACCCGTTAGAACTATACTAGACTGTCACTTACTTCAACAAGATCTTAATCGCTTAGCCGAATATTGTATTAAAAACAAACTCCATCTCAGTATATCCAAATGCTGTATCAGCATTACCAAAACACAATAACCAACTTATACACCCCTATGTACTACAAAGGGAAATCCTAAGCAGAGTCAACACAATTCGAGATCTGGGGATACTTACTCGATAACAAACTGCACCTGGACGCACGTAATGATAATGCCGTTGTCAAATTATCGCGTTAAGACGTGGCTACACCTACGGTTACTGTCCATCATCGCAATAATTAATGGCATTTCTCGTTAGTGTGGCCTCAGCATGAGTTTTGCAGCCTGAGCGCTCATTTTAGTATATGAAATTATGAATGGTTCCAATGCAAACCGTTCTTTCCTTCCAAAACGATTGAAGGTAGAGTGATTTGAAATGGCGGTGCATTTAGGAATAACTTTACCAAATAATCTTTGACCTGACATGCTCTGCGAAGGTTGTTGTTCTTTTTATTATAAGCTTTTATTCCTACCTTTACTTTCCTGGTTAGTTTGTTAATATGTATTGTTCAAATCTTGCAACTGAATTTCAAACCCGTTCCCCCCAACCGATTGAGCTGAAATTTTGCACTCACCTTTGGTTCAGGTGATAATTCATTTTATAATTGAGAATACCTAATCCTGCAGCCAGGAACGTCTGCTCACGAGGGAACTCCTCAAAATCATGGCTAAGAAAATTTGTAGCCGCGTTCATATACATGATTTCTACAATGACCTCATCCTGCAAGTCCTCAACGGCTAATAGCACAGATTCGAAAACAGTTTTGAGATAAGGATGCGTTTACGACAAAATGAAAAGTAACAGACTAGAAATCTTTAGTTTCTAAAGTTATTCATCGTTTTTTTTTTCGGAAGTATACTTTCAGTATTAAACTTGCTGTAGAAGCTAAGCGGGGAATAGATTGCGGCAGCGACCTTTTAAAGCTGACTAAATTATTTACGGGTTAAGCCTTAGTGCACTTATAGGCCGCAAATAGCAAGCGATTTTTCCTATGCGGAAGTTTTAAATTTTCTACCATCGCTGCCTTTTCAGACACTGCAAAACGAAATTGATGACACTATGTTTATTAAATGTAACTGTATCGTAGTCTATTCCCGTATTATTGTGACGACAATAAGTTAATTTCCCAGCCTAACAAAGTCCTTCTTTACAGACGCGAGATAGCTCTGCAGACCTGCCGTTGCGGGGTACGCAATAGGCTGAGGTACCACATCCAGCCCTCGAGCTCGTCATCCGATTACGGAGCCAGCCGCCGCGCAGGTGGCAAGATGCAGCCTGCTCAGATAGTCGTTACCTTCGACGAAAAGAAACGGCGTAAGACTTATACCGTCATAGCGGTATCTGAAGAAGAGGTAGACGCGGTCCTGAAGGATGTGACGTCCATGTTACGCAGCGCCAGCTTCGAAGAGAATAACAATCCTGCTCCGAAGATGAAAGATACTGTCATCGAGCAGAACGGCAACATTAACATCAAGGGAAAAGGTAACAAGGGGAAAGGACGCCGCAACGGAAAGGTGCCCGACATCGCTCACGTGTAAGCGCTCTTTACTTATGTACACATCCGCGTGGGTGCTCGTGCCTGCACCCATCTTGATGGTCTTCAGAGGCTCAATTAGTGAGTCCATTTGGTATTTGCGAGGCAATGCCCGCTCTTCGTAGTGAGTTGGAGGAAAGGATCTCAGTTTGGCAATCTCTTCTGTCCTGTCCTTGTAGCAGATGTAAAAAACAAAAAACAAACAAAATATTAAAAAATAAAAATAAAAAACAAAAAAAAAACAATATGTGCGTGTTGTCTGGCTAGGAGATGAAAAGTCTCTTAGTCTACTAAATGTCTAAGCCATAATCAATATGTTAGGGGGTAGTTTTGCGCGTCACATGAACTTATTTAAGAACTAATCAGTGGTCTTTCGGCCATTTTGATTGTCGCCAATGCGAACAACTGCCTCCTACACTTAAATATAAGTCAATGTATAACTGTTCGTTAGTATTACTAAACATTCCACAAAAAATGAAAAAAAAAAAACGATCCTTTCCTGCTTCATGTAGCAGACTGAAAGTTTGGACACCTCTGAAAAGCACGGCAGAGGTCTGCCAAGCACACATATATATTTTTTATTTAAAAAAAAAAGCCCCGTTATCCCAAGCCCTCTTATATCTTAGACCACAAGGTCTCAATTGGCTTACTTAAAAAGGGGTTTATAGCTTTAGTGATTTCGCATAAAGAAAATGCGAACTCACGACACAATTTTTGATCACTTTCAGTCTGCGTCTAGTATAAGTTGTAGATGATGTACCTACTCGTAGTAATATTATTCTCATTTTTAATTACCAGATCTGTTATTCGAGTTTATGTTTCCCTCTATCACCAAAACATGCATTTAGATAATTAGTGCTCATGTTGAAGTTCAAATAATAAATAATCCAATCGAATCAGAATAAATAAAAAAATACCGTTTTATGTTGATATACTTGAATACTCGCGGGAATCTCTCCCACGCCGGATAAATATGTTATGATAAAATTAAACTCTTAAGTTAGATAACGTTTAGGCTAAAAAAAAACTATCGGTATAAAACCCATAACAATACATTCGACAAACTTCTTTAACCGTCTGCATATTAATTCAACTAGATAATTTATCCCTTAAATGAAAAAGCAGGTCGGCGAATAATTATAGTATAAATAAACACTTACTTTTAAGACTTTTACGTTAGTTACGTTTTATTTAAAATTTAGTGATTAAGACCCTTAAGGTCTACATTAAGTATTTAATTTATTCAAAAAATACTTTTAACAGTTTTAGCTGGCCTAAAACTATTTGTTTTTATTTTCAACGACTTCGATTATTTAGGTTTGATTTCTAAAACTAAAAAAAAACGATTATTTTGAAGAGGGTGGGTGGGTCTGGTGGATCAACCGTTGGCTCAATGAAACAGAATTTGTGTTATCTACGCAAAATGTAACATGAGCCGATGGTTGGTGTGAGAACCCTCTTTTATTTAGCTTTTCTACCCAATATTTGTAAAAAAAAATCCTAATATTAATGAGTACTGAAAAGTAATATTTTTATAACATATTTTTTGCTAAGCGTACCGCGTTCCCATCGCCGGCAGGAATACTAACGTAGTATCATAAACATTTCGCGTGTTTCCCGAGTACTACTTAAAAGTCATAGTTTCGATATTAAATGTATTTTTCAACCATTAGGAACCTTGAGCGTTTTATGCCATTTATTTAAAAACAATTTAAATTGTGCCTGAATGAGTACCCACTTTAAAAAAAAGTGATGAAATTAACATACAAAAATAAAACATATCTCGATTAATAATAAATAGAGAAATATAAAATAGCAAATTCAAATTCAATAATTAAAAGTAACAATAACAAAACAATGTCAACGTAATAAGAAATAAAACCATTCAAATATTGAAACATGGCAAACATGTTTATGATTTCATCAAACTTCATAAACCGTAAAATATTAAAATCCTATTAAGTACTTAGAATCGATTCAGAAATATGTCATATAAATATAAAATAATAAATAACCAATAATGTTCAATAATTATTAATTTAAAAAAAAGAAAATCAAAGTCTTCCGTTTTTGAAGTGTTTGAACGAGAGTTTTTTTTTGTTCTGACTCAAGGAAAGAAGACACTTGCAGCGAATATTCTTCTAAATCTCATTTCGTTAACTAATAGTCAGAAAAAGCAGTAATGCAACACACTTGTATTTGATAATTTAATTCAGTAATAAAAGTATTTGGTAATAAAAAAACTTTTGGTAAAACTTAATAGCCCGTTTACACTAACATTAGACGACATCTATATATCTGCATTAATACAAGCACGTTGTTGAATTTTCAACGATCGGCGCAGCGTCGAAAGCTGAAAATCAAACAACGTGCTTTTTTTAGTCAGTAATTTGTGTCCTCTGTTTTGACAACAGGCATAGAAATACTATGTTGTATTCCTCTCGACGTATTAACGCTGAAAGATGAATAAGTTCGGTGAGGATAGGAAAAGAAAATAAAGTATTATAAAATTTTTAATATAAGGCCATGCTTTTGAGAAACCATGGCAATGGCATTTTTAGGAATAGACGGCTGAATTTAAGAGCTTCATCGCTCATTTATTTAGGCTAATTGGAAACGGTCGGGTAATTAAGTCGACGACCGACGCTATCTCTATGAGAATAGCTCAAACGTCGACTTTTGGATGTCAATTTTTTATTATAGAGGTTCGATATATTTTTAGTTTATTTCTGACATCCAAAAAAGTAATGAAATTTCATTAGTAACTTTTGGTAAAACATACGTTTGACGACGTAGTTTTTGTTTCAAATCGAATTTAGAAGTGTGTGCCTACAAGAGACAAAGCCATTTTCGCCGCGGGTGTCGATGTTGTTGAGTGGTCCGGGACCGACCAGCGATGGTTACCCCGTGCCGCGCGTGTTCAAAGAGAGAAGAAGAAATCCACTTCTCTGTTTGAACAACCAACCTCATTGAGCAAACACCGTTGTTAGCCCCTGTAACTTTGACTTTTTGTGACACACGCGTTTAAAACCTCAAAAATTAAAGAAAAAAAAAAGTAGGAGTGTATCCGACCGCTTTCAAAACAAAATTAGGATCGAATAAGGAGTGAACTGCTAACTTTTTGTAAATATAATGTCACGCGAGCTAAAGATGGGCAGTAGCAAAAATTATGTTTAAACCGTAAAGCTATTATTGTTGCGTTTTTTAATTATATTATTTTGTACTTTTTTTACTTGGGTTCCGCACTTTAGTTAGTAATTATTTGATATTAATAAGTGCTCAACTTTTTTATATTATGTAATTAAGTTTATTTAAGGAGTTTTATGAGGGTCCAAAATTAGAGATCTCTAATTCATTGCATTTATTTTTTTATTTTGAGATTGTTTGTTTGTGATTTTGCGGAGCCCACAGTGCGAGTATGACTTGCAATCTTTTTAGGTAGTTTTAACTTGCTTGAGTTGACAGATATCAAGTTGACAGGAGCACCTTGCCAAAGCAAGTATCGTCAATAAACCAAAGATCGTCAGTGTTGTTCCATCGCCTGCTATAAGACCTTGCAACCCTCACAAGAAAGCTTTTGTTCTTCACTTTATTTCGATACGAATATATAGACTGCACTTAGTCTGAACATATTTTTTAAAATTTACTGTAAACTTTCCTGACCTTTTGGCACTGTTTTTAATAATGCTCAACTTTGTCGAGTAAACTATTTTGGCCACTTTTGGCACCAGAAATTTGTACGTTTTTTTTATGAATTTATCATATACTACAATAACGAATTTTTAAAAGGTTTTTCTAGAAATTAAAGATAAAATAATAAGATCTTTTTCGAAACTGTTCCAGACGGTTAAGTCACTATTTTATGTACTTGTACACCCCGACAGTGCCAATTTGTCAATCTATAGCTAACATTAAGTACCTCCTCTAATACTTAGCGTATACGGTGAAGTGAGGCATCTGTCATGAATACTTTTCCCACAAAAAAAAAACAGTAAGTATTTCGAAAAAAAAAAAACAGCTTTATGTCTAAATTAATTTCATATATGTATCTTCATATTTGTGCAGATAACTAAGTCACGAAACAACTTTTTTCCAGAAAATATACAGATTTCAACCGTCCGTTGTATGCGTCCGGTAATATTCAGAGGTTTTACGACAAAATTAAATATCCATGAAAAGTTTATCGTTTCGCTTTTGCAGGATTAACATTACATTATTGATATGATTTTAGAGGAAAAGTATTTATAGCAGTTGCGATAGTTGGTTAAGAATGATTGTAACTTCATTATTTTGAAGAGTATCTGATTTTCTTTATGTTGGGATCTCGCTACCCAAAATGAGGCTAAATTTGAAAAGAGGAAACAGCTTACTATGCCGTTTGTCGCAAAAATAAATGTTAACCACGGTACTCTTCAAACTTTCATTTTGAGTAGTTTTTTCTACTTTACCAGGGCCCCTTCATACTGTATCAGCTGTGTCCCAAGTCCCAAGTCACATTACTTTTAAGTCACTATGTTAATAGTTTGCAAATGTTTGCTACGTTGGGCCCTGGCCCTTACACTCTCAGGCCCTGGTTTTGTCATTATAGATTAGCCTAATTTGTGGTCTAGTCGAGTTAAGTTTAAGTGTATTCGAATATGTATTTAACTTATGAGAAATAAATAATATATCAATAACTTTGTGTTTTTTTTTCAACACCTTTTACTCTTCCACACATACATGCAAACAAAGGGTCACTACAATATTAAGTTCACAAATTAAATTAAAGTATAAATAAAAAATATAAACTAGGCTACAACTCTGGCAGAATAGCTAAAAACTAAAATCCAAATTTTGCATTTATAATGATGATATAAACATAAAACAGTAATTATATTTGGTTACAAGAAATATATAACAACAAAAATACCAACACGTTTCAGTACCTACTAGAATAGTCGGAAATCGCAAAAACTTTCCGTACATTTCTTATATTAGAACCTTATTTATGATGCAACAAATACTGACTGAAAATGAGTAAAAAAAAATGAAAGTTCGAATTTCGAACGAAACCACGTGATATTGATTTCTGCTCTAAATGTAAAAAAAAAACGCCTTAATGGCTGATGTGTTCCAGAGTAGCCTAAAATTCATTCAAAATTCAAGCCCATATGATGTTAGTTCGAGTCTCCTTTCCTACAATAAGAATTTGAAAAGATTTCGGACTCTTTTCTAACACTGAAACCTCAGATGGTCCCATATAGTTATTTTAAATGAGCTTTCTCGAAACCTGTCTCTAATCGCACAAGTATTACATTCAAACTATGTCAGTATTTAATCAATAAATAATCAATGTCTGGGAAGTAGAGTCAAAACTTCTGCAATGAGGAGACAGGGTAAAATGTAGTAAAAATCGAAAACAACAACTCAAAATACATTTTTAAATCAACTTTTAAAACCGGTCTTTGTAGTAGGATATAACAACCTATATACTTAAATACCATGATATTAAATGATGAATGAGCTTTTAACGCGAATTTTATAGTGTCGGAATGTATATGTAGGTATATGATTCACTGCAATAAACAAAACCAGAAAAATATATGATATTCTTCAGGAGATATTCTAGTATTCAGGATATATTATTATATTCTAACAGTAAGTATTCAAACGAAGTTTGAACCACTACAAATAGAGTTTCATTTGACTCATGTAGTCACGGCCGAGGAGACGTGGAACACCTTCACCGATCTGATAACTGGACGAGACATATTTTTTTGTTACCAAATATAATTTACTAACAAACATGCCTATAATAACTTGCTTATAGAAAAGTATTCATAGCTATTTTCAATTGTATTTATTTTAATTAACTTTCTTTCATCACCTTCACCTAAGCTTGGCAATAATATTTCATGAACGTTTTTTTTGCCGGCAAGCCTATTCGATTGGTTTTGTACCTAATTAAAATATCTTACTTATGATATCAATTTCGATTGGTTATACGATCGGTGTAGTTACCTATATTGATTTAACTGTTCACATCTGCTTGCCAAGGAGCCATGCACGGAAACAAGTAAGCAAGCCTACATAAGCATATTCTGTGTGTCAAAAACGATCAAATGAGATAAAATTCATTGGGTTATCAAAATAGTGAAGGTGATGAAAGAAAATTGGTTAAAATTAATTCAATGAAAAATAGCTATACCTATATTATCATGGCGGCATATTTGTTAATAAATAAAATATGTCTCATCCAGCTATCAGATCGGTGAAGGTTGTTGTTCAACGGCTCTTAGGCTATTAAAGGAGATTACTCCCATACCCTCAATGTATAAGATCAGAGTCTCTAGTGCGAACGCGCTTTATAAACGTAACGTAAATTCAACTTTTTTTGAGTCTAGAATACAACTATCCCATAATAATATTTTAGTTAAATTGTTTGCAACAAGCCTATCAATAACAGACACGATACATCCTGAAATTTATGAAAATATTCTACGTGAAATGAGTTTTTTTTTTAAATATCTTATTATAAGTTTACAACACGCGCTCTTACTAGGGCCGTAGATAACCCCTGCGCCGCGTAGCGAGGCTGACACCACCTGTGAGGGAGCGATGACCGTTAGGATAAAGGTTCGATCCCAGACAAGATGTGGGAGAGTCAGGTCAGGAGTACACATCGAGTGCAGCCGCCGAGAAGACGTCTCGATACTCAGGCTACAGGTAACTAAATACATGACATATATATTTTGTTAGTATAAAATTTATAGCGTTTCAATTGCTTTTTCAATTAGCTCCTTACTTCGAGTACGAAATAAGAAGCTTATTGAATGATTCTCAGAATTTACGGAATTTGTATCGTACCGTGAAAACATGTAAAAATAGATAAAGGTACAATTTCTGTGGCAATTTTTTCTAAACTGTTGTTGTTTCTTTTCTTGAACATTGTCTACGCCTTAGTTATCTGTGAAATTGATACCAATGACAAAAGAAATCTTAGTTTTAAAATTCGGCGTTTAAGAAATAGTATCTACTGATTTCTTAAATGCCGAATTTTAAATCTAAGATTTATTTTTGAAGATAAAAAGAAATTTCCTAAAATTCCTCAAATTTCCTTGCTTGTCACATATATACCTATGAGACTATGGCGGTCAAAAGGTTAGTGGATACAAATCACACTAAGTATAAAGGTGAACGCAGACCTGGCCCCTTATTCACAACCATTCGACTCGCTTCCGATTCGGAAAGTCGTATATCTGTCTTCTGGCATTACGAAAACGACCGAGATAGACATACGACTTTCCGAATCGGAAGCGAGTCGAATGGTTATGAATAAGGGGCCTGGCCTCACTGCACGCGCCGCAGTCACCGCAGTCTACGCTTTTGTTAACGGCCTCGCACAACTGTCCGCGCTGCAGACACCGCAATCGTTCCTGTCGCTGCACGTCTCTTACCATCGAACATCAATACTCTCTCTCTCTTTCCGGCGGCGTTGATTTCGTCATCAGTGAGAGTTTGGCCGCTTCAGGTAGGTACTGCGGCGCAGATGAGTGTGCGAGATTGCATTCATTGCACAGAACTTCATACGACGAATTCAAATGCGGGGACTGCGGCGCGTTCTGCGTTCACCTTTACGATCGCATGAAAATACGAGCTTTATAAACTTCGTTCCACCCATTGAATATTTTAATTGCATTCTGGGCTATCTACCTACAGGGTGGAAGGGAGTGAACGGAATGCTCAAACGTCAACAACGTATTCGTTATTCTGAACCACCCACATCGGTAATTAGAATATCTGCCGTTTCGTACAAAGTGACCTATCTATAGTGTTCAGTACCTTGTCGATTCTACACGGTCAAAACATATTGAATAGCTGATATTTTTAAACTACTGATAAGCATTTCGATGTAGGTTTAGAATTATGAATTGATATCTACGTTACGAGTCGGAACCGATTCCACCCTGTATAGTACATTGTTACCCGAGGGGTGAAATAATAATTGTTCGAGGGACTAAATAAGTCTTTAACCCGTGGCTGATTTTCATTACGAATACAAGGAAAATAAAAATAAGAACACGAAACAACTCGAAAAAAAAAAAAGACCGGATTGCCGCTTTCCCGCCTAATTTGTTTATTTTTCTGTGGCCGGCTATTCAGCCTTTATTTTTTCACTTTCGTCACTGAAAAAATAGTAAATATTTCACCCAAATCTATGTTATTTTAAAGAAATATTTGTAACAAAATTATAACCAACTTATTAAAAAAAAAAAACTAATGAATACTTACTGAATATTATTTGTTATTTCAATTTTACATTGCGCTGTAATTTAGAGGCTGTATAGAAGTCGGAACACGGTTCAATAGACATGTGAAAATAGAACTAGTTGTTTCATTTCTCATACTCGGAAAGTAGTGTTTGTTTGATCCGAGTAGCGGGTGGAAAGGGCTACTTCCCACCTTTGGGCGGGAAAAACTCTAAGTAATTGCTTCCCTCACTAGAGTGGAAATATATTAAAAAATATAACTAAATTTGGTCAGGCAATCGATTGCAGAAAATCAATCATAATTTAAAAAAAAATGCTGCGGTCTTGTGAGTGTTTAAACCCCTCCGGCCGTTTTCGCAACTGCGATTCGCAACCAGTTGCGAATTAGGAATTTTTACTCCTTGTTCACAACCAGTTGCGAATCAAGAAAACTTTTTCCTTAACCGCAACTTGGTTGCGAACAAAGAATAAAAATATCGCGACCATACACAGTTGCGATGAGAGAAAAGCATTTCTTGATTCGCCACCAGTGACTAGACGAAAGTCTATGATATTGCTCGCGAGTCGGACGGCCGACGGGGCCGAAAAGTTCTGGAGTGGCGACCGCGTACCAAAAGAAGTTGCGTTGTTGGTGAAGGTTGCGGAAATCCGCTAGACGCGAGTCGCAAGGGACCGGTCCATGTGGCTACACTTGAGGGAGGCTTATGTCCAGCAGTGGACGTCTTTCGGCTGAAATGATGATGATGAAATAAATCAAAAAATTTGTGTCAGTCTAAATACGAATATATATTTTACTAAACAAAAACATAAAACTTAACAAAATGAAACATAAAGAATCTTCTTTTACCTGCAGAATTCAATTTTGTAAGATCATTAAATTATTATGTATATTATTTAGTGTCAGCCTATTTAAATAATATTTCACTTAACAAAACATAACTTAAAAAAAATAAACTTAAATATTCTTCTTTTACCTGCAGAATTCAATTTTGTAAGAACTAGATGGGGCCGATGTCTCGTACCTAGTTAGGTAGTCTGAGAAGAAACAGCCGAAACAAACTCAGAGGTTATAGTCTCTTTTATAGTCCAAAGAATAAATATTAATACAACCAGAACTAAATAACACACAACGTGTTTCCAGACGTTATCGATTAATATTTTCAGGGGATCAAGTAACGAAGCCATTTCATGGAAAGAAAAAATATCTTGAGTATGTTTAAAAAATAATACGTAAAGGACAATAATTTGAAAATTTTGATACAAGTGGAGAAAGTTTGTCATTGCATTCGAGGTGGAATTAACTTTTAGCTGAGAACTGCAATAAAAAATGTCTACGAAAACGGGTTAAATGATAAATGATATTTATTCAGCAAGTAGGTTTTCTCAAACACTTTTACACGTCATTTTTTTTTTAAACTAGATGGGGCCGGTGTTTCGTACCTGACTACTCTGAGAAGAAACAGCCAAAACAAACTCAGAGGTCATAGTCTCTTTTGAAGTCCAGACAATCTTGCTAGATTCACATGAGGACTATGCAGATTAGTGTCTGAGAAAAGACGACGAACAATACCAAAGAAAGGACATTTGGGTAGGTCGCTTATACTACTCAAACTGCCAGACAGCCGTGGGAAAAAGAACAAAATGTGACCCACACGGTCCTCACATTCACAATTATTAAATAAAATAAATAATAATTTACAAAACGAATGTCAATAGAAATACGATATGTCAAATACACACATAAAACAAACAAAAAAAAAACAAAAAAATAATAAAATACTGAACTAAGTATTCATGTCAAAAAAAACGCGTGTGAACTGTCAAGATACTTTTTTTAGCAATTGTAATATTGTAGTGGCCGAATCCTTTTGAAAAGTTTTTATACAAATTAACAAAATAGAGTGTCAACGAACAGACAACGATGGTTGCGAAGAAGGAAAATAAATTCTTTTTTCGCAACTGGTTACGAAATTTATTCATCAGGATGTTAGTTGCGGTTAAGGAATAAGTCTTCTTGATTCGCAACTGGTTGCGAACAAGGAGTAAAAATTCCTTATTCGCAACTGGTTACAAATCGCAGTTGCGAAAACGGCCGGAGGGGTTTAAACAGCCAGTGTGAATTAAAAACAAAAACTAATCGGGTCTGCCCGCGGCAGGGACGTTATTGGAATAATAATATCGTAATTTTAAATAGAATAAGTAATTTGGCGGGATACTAACTCTGTAATAAGCTGTATCGGAATTTGGGTTTTTTTCCAATATCTTATTAAAAGTGAGTTCAAGTGATTCTGAAATGACCCCAGATCAGTTATTGAAAATCTTTTGCCAGTACCTCATTTAAAAGTACATACAATGACTTTATTAAGAGGCGAGCAGATAAGAAAATAAACTACTATTATTTTTTACTTTCCTTATATTCGAAATGAAAAGTAGAATGCTTAACTCGGGTGAAAGACATCAATTCCTTTCCTACTCGGACTATAGCCGTCGTTCGTCGTTAGTCGTCTAAACACCTCGTATGGGAGTTGATTCCTTTCGACCCTCGTGTGCGGCCGCTGCTGGCCTATGTCCAGCAGTGGGCGTCTTTCGGCTGAGATGATGATGACCCTCGTGTAACAATCTACTATTTTTTAATAATTTGACAGCCTTCAGTAGAAAGCGATACTCCCTAGGGCTGAAAAGTGTTACTTTTAACCCGCTCCTCAGGCAACTTCAGACCTACTTCCCGAGTATGAGTAATAAAAAAATCTCTTAACGAAGCTAAAAGGCACTTTTTCTCCCCCGTCATTGCAATCATTTCTTTGTTCTACACCATACCTGCGAACCTTCTAGTTACGGAGATATTGGGGTTCAAAGTTCCAACTTTTTGACAAGTTTATTTTATACCAACAAGTTTTTTGAGTGTGTTACATTGATTCCTACCACAAAACATGATTATTCACCCCAAATAAATCACTGTATGTACCTATCTGTTTCTATGCCTATTTCAAATATCTCAGGCGCTCAATGAAATGCATGATTCCTTTGAAGAAAAATCTACAAAATTAAATACCTGCGTTGATTTCAGTGGCCCCTATGGTCCTGGGTGGTGGCAACCAAATGGCGTACCTAAAAAAACCCCAAAATTAAAATATTTCTACTAAGTTGCCTTAAGAATCCGAAAGTACTTTATCAATTTGCTAATTAGTTCCTTACTTCGTCTCACACAAGACACCTGACAACTAAAGAAGAGCAATAATTTGTTCGTCTGTCACAAAGTGTATTAAAAACTGTAGGCGAAAAATGGATGAAATATAGTAACGAGAGTAACGTCGATTTTGTATTAAATTTACTTTAATATCCTTTGCCCTTTGACTCCAAACGTTATGCTTTGTTGAATGTTAAAATGAATTATAAGAAACATTCAATAAAGCTTTGACAAAGCCTTTATATACTTTAAAAATATGAATAGAATCCTGAAGAACATATTATCATCATACAGTATTAAAAGTTACAGTATAAGTGAGCTCGTAGCTGAATAATAACAGCCGCTCGGGTCGATCTTTGGGTTCAGCCGCGCTTGCCTAGTCTGGTCTGTAGATGGGTAACCACCCTTACAGACCGGGTTTCCTCAGTGCTTCGGAAAGCTCTTTAAGCTATTGATCGCGGCTGTCATTTGTAGATCTTTGACAGTCGTTACAAGTAGTGAGTCAGTGGCCCAAAAAGTCTGACAGCCAGTCTTAGCAAGTGGTTTCGTAAAACCTAGTACTGTGTTGTGGAGGTCAGATAAGCAGTCGCTCCATGTAAAATACTGGTATTTAGCTGTATCCATAAGAATTAAAGAAAAGTTTTTATTCTGAATTTCTAAGGTCTATGAGATAACGCATAGACCTGGAGTGTCCCAGGTGTCCGTTTACCTGCACTCTTGACGACCCGAAATCCTGCTATCGCTGCAATAAACGTGGCTACCTACTGGCCCATAGTGCCCATATCGTGTAATTGGAAGGAACATCGACACGATATTATAACGCATTGATCCTCTTAGAAAAACACATAAGATCTACCATCATCTATCGGAAATTTTAATCGTCTCGTCAGCAATGAGTTAACATAAAGTCAAATAAAATATACAACTAAGAAACTATTAAAATAAGTTCTTATAAAGCTTCGATGGTTACCCGAAAGTGTATTAAATAACCGAGTAAGCTCTACTCGGTTATTTAATACACTTTCGGGTAACCATCGAGTGAGATTAAGTGCTTGAAAATTTTAATAAGTATCTCCTACGCTCATCCAAAAATGCGTCCACTCAGTCGATCAGCTGATCGCGTACAAAATTCGAGCGTACCAGTGGTATTGGCAAAATATTCGCGTCGTACGAATTTCGGTGGCGCGCGCGTTACATTTTTCCGTATTATTTTTAGATAGGCGGCGGGCGGGCGTCGTCGCGCGCACACGGTAAGTCGCGCGCGGCCCGAGAGGACTGGAGCCCTATGGAGCCCCCGGCGTTCCCTCACAGCGGCCTGGCCACGGTTCGGGCGGCACCCGGGAGCGACGCGACCCTCGTCCTGCCAGTACCCACCGGCACACCGCCTTTCAACTATCAATGGTACGTTTTTCCCCATATTTCCGTCCAGCTGAACAGATTTAGGTTATAATTTAGTCCTGTACTACGATCACAATAGATCGCGCAGTGTTCGACGCGTGAGCATGTAGGTTAGATGAGATGGGAGCCGCGCTCGCGCCGCCGGCAAGCGTTGTTTGTTTTTCGTGTGTCGATTATAAATACAGCACCAGGAAGTTAGCAGGCTAGCAAAGACACTTGACACTTGAGCGCTTACTGTTTTAATAATTTGGGGCATTTCGTAATAGAAAAATGTGTGTACAGTATGAACGAGGTGTTATTAAAAATAAAAAAACGGGATGCAGAGTTTTTCGTTAGCTCGATGCGCAACAGAATGCTTTAATATATTTTTAAGTTTTAATGCAGCTATAAAATTGTTTAACGGCCATGTTTTTTTGGTTGTCAATGTCAGTTAGCTATCGATCGAACGATACATGTGTTGTACGTGTTTAGGTATGTCTAAGCGTATATAGTGTATGTAACTACATGTGGTGTATGACTTATGAGTAATACTGTCGTTTGCCAAACGGTACTGGAGCTAAATAATATCTCGCTTTCTCGCGTATCGTTGTCGATCTCAATCTGCAAATGATTTGAAAACAGTGGGTTCTACCAGAGTCCTCCTGCGATCCAAACAATTAAATTAGATTAAATCTATACTATACAACATATTATTATAATCAATAGTTAGGCCCCATTCCTACTATGTCATGACGATTATTTTATCGTTGTTTTTTTGTTGGCAAAATTCATGGATGATAGTTATCGTGTCGTCCTATATGATAACATCTCCATTTAAATACACAAGCCACGACACTTAATACGACACGATTATCTGTCGTCACGACATAGTTTAGAACGGGGCCTTAAAATTCTGAAACTACAAATATTCTTCAAAAACTCTTGCACAGATTGAAAACTGCATTATTGCATAGAATGTGTTATACACGCGGGTGAAGTCGCATGTTGGAGTTAGTTCTCAATTAACTGCATTTATATATATATATTGACATTTAAAAACCCATATAATACCACACAATATAAAATTCCAGTCTTCATTGAAAATAAAGTTATTTCTGATATCAGGAAAAACCATTCCTCACTTCACAATCGGAATTTCATTAATGGTGATATTACACTCACTCGAAGCCCGTTGTGAACTGAAAATTTCATGAAATGGGTATGACCACTGACCAGTGCTCTATTTTATCGTAATTCCCGAGATGAGTGGAAACAACTATTCGAGACCTAAATGCCCAAATCTCGTATATTTAATTATTCTGTCTTGTTTAAAATATTATCTCTTTTATGAAACAACGACAACACAGAAGCAAAATCGCGCTTACAGCCAAAGAGCTGTAAGTTTGCCTAAATTCGAAATAAATAAATAAAATGCGAAGTAAAAACTTCTTAAGGCGAAAGTGTCAGGGTAGCCCGCAAAATTCAGGTAAAGGTCGACGAACAATTTTTTCAAGGTCAAAGTCGTACCTCGACCTTTGTAAACTTGGACGGTTGTGTTGATGATTATAATTCTGTAATTACATACGTCTTACAGTCGCGAACGATTTTTCATCAACATACAACCTAGCACTGGCCTGCAAAGTGCAAAAAACGTAAGAAAATTGGAATTTCTTGGAGCATCCACCTTAACAACAGCTACTAATAGAGATCGCGAACAGAATCTTGTGATAATATCTCTTTTCGTGCGTCGTTTAAATCTCTTCAGTAGAAAAGTTCAATCAATTTGTAACTAGGTACTTATTTGACGCGGCTCACAGTTAAAAGGCTGCCCTTTTTTTTTTTTTTTTTTTTTTTTTTTCGCCTTGAGTTCCCCCGGCAGGTCATCAAGTTTCAAGCCCCGTCGAATATGTCCGAATCATTGCACCCGCTTGCTCCTCCTTACGATATCTTCCACAGAGTGTAATAGGTGTGCATATGTTTCTAACATGTTCACGTATTTAAATCGTAGTTTTTAGTGTAAATAACAAAACACGAAAATACATAGTTTTTACTAAAATTTCATATAAATGCATGTGATAATTTTTTGACGAAAGATAGAACTCAAAATCAGACTCAGCATTTATTTCAATGAGACCATTTACAGACATTTTTGAATGTCAGAAAAACACTTAGAGAGAGAACACCCTAAAACTTTTTTTGAGGATGTTTGGATATTTTTTCAGACGATCAAATCAAATTCTGCGAATTTCCATGACAGTGAAACAAAAAAAATGCAAAATTTAATTAAAGTTTTGTTGTGCTAATAAGTATTTGAAAAAAGAAACAACAAAAATTTTTTTTTTGTTGTTTCCCTTTGGAATGGAGTGGTCGGTTTATTTCATGTCAAAGAAACCTGCAGTGTTTAATTAGGTAAGATTATCTGTCTTACTACGCTCACAATTATACGCCTCCGTAACACCTGGGCGGATTCGCACCTGCATAGATTCTGAGATGGACAGTTTCGCAACTGGACAGAATACTGTCATGAAAGAATAAGTTTATAAACTATGAAACTCCCCCACTCTCCCCCCTCGTTACTGAGAAATGTCATTCCGCGTATACAGAGTATTTTTTTTTGTTTCCATGAACATGTTCTATTAAACGCGTCGCCAGAGTATTGTTTTCCAAGAAAAAGATTTAGTTCCATCACTGGTAGAAATAATTGATACCAGTCTTACCAAGGGGTAGCGTATTACCCAGTTACTGACTGGGTTGTGGTGGTCAGATAGGTAACTACCATCTCTCCATGTAACATATTGATATTCAGCTGTATCTGGTTAGACTGGAAGCCGATCCCAACATAGTTGGGAAAAGGCTAGGATGACTGGTAGAAAGAATTGATCAGTCATAATTATTTGTTTTTTATTTATTTGCCATTCAAACTGATAAGCTCAGTCACGTTTCATATGAGCTTTGCTTTGAGGTAGGTGTAATTCAAGTCCGAGCAATGCAGAGCTCAAAGCCTTTTAGTTATTTTTGTGCACAGAAATGAATGACAAACAAGATTTCATCCGGCTTTGACTATTTGATCTTTGTTTCAGTTCATGTTGTCGGGTACTCTGCGTGTCGTGTAACGTTCAGTTGGAAGCCGAACTTGAATGTTGACTAGTGAATATATTCAGTGTTGTTCGGGAAATCCGCAGATTTTAATGTAATAAAAATTTAATAATCTCTGGAGGTCTAAAATGGCCGCTTTAGCAGAATCATAACATGACTCAGGTTAAGAATTTAATTTTTCAACGTGATTCATATTATGATTCTACTAAAGCGGCCATTATAGGCCCGCAGATCGAGAATGTAATAATGACTAGATATGGGCAACTTGATTTGTCGCATGGCCAACATTTCATAACTATTAAAGAATTTTGAGATCGACATTTCTTTGTTTAAACATTGCGTTTTGAACTTAATATAAACTTAAGACGTGGTGTTAAATATTTGTGTATAAGACGACTTAAGTAAAAGTGTTATGTTTGTGTATAAAACGCCATACCTAACTAAATCAATTCCCCGAAATAAAGGAACTTGAATGCATCCCTACTGCCCACTCTCTTGCAAATAAAGCGTCAGGATTCAGAATTCAATTCACAAAGTCTAGCAGTGTCTCAGTACGAGTTCATAATATTTCCATCGCTCGACTTCGTAGCGCGCTCGAGAGAAGTATACCTACCTGCGGATTCATGCGCCATCGACATTCTCTGTGCATATAAATGCATCGCTGTGTAATGGAAATGTATTACGGGCTATCTTCGCGCTATTGCCACTAATAGGTGGGCAGTTGGCACCACGGTTCAACGGATGGAATTGTTGTCATAATAATATTACACTCCGTTCTTGACGTCAAGTGATGTGTGACACACCATGTCTACAACCGTTCCTGGTCAAGGTGAATGATCAGGAATGAAACTACATCATTTTTTTCTTAAATACAAGAGGGTGTACCGCAGGGGTCAGTGTTGGGCCCTATACTATACACTATTTTCACAGCTGACCTCCCATGCTCGAATACCATAACCACAGCTACATTCGCTGATGATACCGCTATCTTGGTGAGTCACAAGGACCCAGTAATAAACTCAAAAATCCTACAGGATGGCCTAACGAGACAACCAAGTTGCTTGAAAACTGGATTAAAACTAGTACCTCAAAATCAGTGCAGGTTACTTATACCCTACGCAAAGGCAATTGCCCCTCGGTGAAACTAAAAACGCTACCCTTCCTCACCAGAACTCTGTCAGATACCTTCATGTTCTTCTCTGTCTTCATCTTGATCACCAAGAAGAAACGAGATGAACTGAATATTAAATACAAAAGCTTCCTGTGGTTCCTGGGTCGAAACAGCAAAACTGTCAGGAGAAAATAAATTACTAGTGTCGATCCTGAAACCTGTATGGATGTATGAGCTTCAGCTGTGGGGTAGCGGTAGTGCTTGTAATTCCTCCATCATACGAATCCAAAGAATGCAGTCCATAATCCTCCGAACAATCAGTAATGTCCCCTGGTATGTGATTAATGGTGATATACACGAACACCTGGAAATGCTCACAGTGAGAGAAGAAATTACCAACGTCAAGACTAGATACAGGGAACAGTTAGAAGCCCACCAAATAAAGCAAATAAAGTATTTAGATGATGGAACGGAACGCTAGGATGTGAAGATGACTGACAGCGTTTTGAAAGTAATTATGCAAAAATTCTAAACACAATAATTATTCATCTACACTAATATTATAAAGAGAAAAGATTTGATTTTTTGATTGTTTGTTTGTTAAGATTAAACTCAAGACACATTCAACCCATTTAAAAAATCTTTAACCATTAGAAAGCTATATCTTTAACGAGTAACAGAGGCTATAAATTATATTGATATCATGCAAAATTAGCAGAGCTATAACAATTTTCGTGGACGGAGTCGCGGGCGAAGTGCTAACCATCGATAATTCAACGGTTATCACGGCTTTGCACTGACCGCTTTTCCAAGAGCTAGACGCTTGAGCCGCACGACCGGGAGAGCGAGTGGAAGGAAATTCAAGCGAAGTTGCCTTAAGGCGATTAGACGAGCTAAATTAGCAACTCTATTTGTGGTGGTTCAAACTTCGTTTGAAATGCTGTTAGAATAAAGTTCTAATCAGCTTCCACTACAAAGTGGTTGTGACGTCAGTCACTGCTGGCCAAATAGCGCGAAATCAGTGGTTTCGATCAATTTACAATAAAACTATTGATTGGATTAAAAAACTAAAACACTATCACTATATATTGCTTGTAGAATTATTTGCCAAAAAATCAGAATGATCGCATGCATATTATTATGTTTTTTTGTTTGAAAGATATTTTTAGAGATAAGTTTGTGAATTTTTTATCGAGTCAAATTAATTGTATTATGTTTTCAAAACACTATCATGCTAGCATTATACTGAAGAATTTCATATATACTTCTGGTCCTGTTTATAGCAGTGAATCATATACTTTTAGTCATTATAAAACTCGCGTTTAGCTCATGTACCCGCCTTATGCAGCATAGGACCAAGTGGCCCTTGATGAAGACCTAAATCCATGGAACGAAAGGGTTCCCTTATAGGAGTTCCAATCGAGTTATTTTTTAGGGTTAGATGTAAAACTCTGTAGTAGTTAAGGGTTAACTCGCATTATTGGGATAATCAGCCAACCATAATTGGTTCAAAATGTTCTGCGGTGTGTGACATAGATATTAGAAACGCCATTTATAAAATTTGAATCACGCATAACAGGTAAGCTCGTTTCATTCCCAATGTTACTTCGAGATAATCTTCAAATAATTATTTTAACATGGTAGATGGTTAGAGCTGGTTGCAATAATTAATTATTAAACAGAAATGTGACAAACTTACAAATTAGTCTAATCCAGTTAGTAACATGAGATGTTACTGGTCGTGAAAATGGGACTCACCTTCCATTGGCTGCCATGCCAATGTGATTTTCAGTGTTAGCATTGTTCAATTAACTCTGCTAAGGACATCTCGTGTCTCGCACTGATAGTTTACCATCCAGCTGTTACTGCTTTCTATTTTTTTAAATTCGTTGAGTGTTTCTTGAGTTTGATCGTAACAAACAAACAAACAAACAGATAATCAAATCTATCCTCGTTATAATATTAGTGTAGATGAATAATTATCGTTTTCAGCATTTTTATATAATTACTCTCAAAACGCTGTCAATCATCTTCACATCCCAGCGTTGCTTCATCTTAATACTTTATTTGCTAGAATGGACCTACATAAGAAATGGTATTAATAGCAGAAAGTTTCACAACGTTCATTGTTAATATCAGTCCTTTCATTAATTAGCTTTTGTAGGTATCTAATAAGTTAATTAAATAGTGGGTGTAAAAGTAACTAAGCCGACAGGCACTCGTTCCGCTCGCGTCATTATATTGTTTTTGTACTAGACCAAACTTGGGGACCTTTAAGTTACGGGGTCAAAGTTCCAACTTTTTCACAAGTTTTGTCAATTTAAATACCTCCACAACCCCGTACTATTCAATGCTTTTAAAGCGATTGAGTGTTTCCGTAAAACATGATTATTCGCCCCAACAAAAAGTCGTTTTGCAGCAATAAGTTTTGCGTACATAGTTACTGTTGGTGAAGTGTCCGCTTACAGTCCAGAAATAAAAAAGCGGCCAAGTGCGAGTCGGACTCGCCCATGAAGGGTGCCGTAGCAGATTGAATGAAAGGTTGCTGCTTACGATTTATGACGTATTAAAAAAAACTACTAACTAGATCTCGTTCAAACCAATTTTTCGGTGGGAGTTTACATGGTAATATATACATCATATTTTTTTTTAGGTTTTTTTAGAAGTTACACATATTTGACCACTTTGGAAGTGTCTCTCGCGTAAACTTCAGTTTAGAAAAAACATATATTAGAAACCTCAACGTCATTTTTGAAGACCTATCCATTTTTTCCTCAAATCTATTCGTGTGGGGTGAACCCTTTCTACTTTTTTGTAAAAATCTTAATGCGGTTCACAGAATACACTATTTACCAAGCTGGACAGCATAGTCCTTGTAGTTTCGGAAAAAAACTGGCTGTGACATACGGACCGACAGACAGACAGACATGACGAATCTATAAGGGTTCCGTTTTTGCCATTTTGGCTACGGAACCCTGAAAAGGTCATAGTAAGCCGGCTGATATTGCCATCGAAGGTTGATGCGGTGGGTGTAGGATTGGGAGGCTACAAACGTTGTTAAATAAAATAAAAAATTAAGTGTTAATACGCCGGCGGAAATTTTTGCACCTGCATGGTGGAGGGGGGATTATGCGTATAAATGATACAGGGTGTAAACCACCTCATCACAAAGCCGTTAACCAAGCATTCTGTACATGAAACTAAGTAACTTTACGCAAAATTATTGCTGGGAAATGACTTTTTTTGAGGTTATAAATCATGTTTTGTGGTAAAACTCAATGTAACGCACTTAAAACATTGTGCTGATGGATGGAGTGAATAGTATGGGGGTCGTGGAGGTGTTAAAAGAGAAAATCATGAAAAAAAAACTAGACCACTCACTTCAAAGTACAACACAAACATGTAGTTGTAAGCAAAAATATTCCTTTTACATTAACTAAACAATACCCTATCTATACCAATATTATAAAGCAGAAGCGTTGGTTGGTTTGTTTGGTTGAAGGCGCTAATCTCAGGAACTACCGGCTCGAATTGAAAACTTATTTTGGTTTTGGATAGTCCATTTATCGAGGAAGGCTTTAGGCTATATAACATCACGCTACTATCAATAGGAGCGGAGCAGGAATGAAAAATGTTGCAAAAACGGGGACGTATTTTTCCTTTCGTTTTTCTCTCTTTTGTGACGCAGACTAAGTTGCGTGGGTCAGCTAGTTTGAAATAAAACTGTGGACGTAAGGAATTTGAGTTCAAACTCGTGTAATGGATTCAACAATCGTCTCACTGTTTTCGTAGTTTCCTATTCTCAACCATACAGTAAGGTAGTAAATTCGTTGTTTCCGTGTTTAACTCGAAGTCATATTTTGGTGAATGAACTGGATTTCCGAATGAATGAACTCTTTGATAGAGTGAACGTCTTGATTCCGCCGTCGCGCACCATTGAGTCATAAATATTTGTAAAATTTGTAGGAATTAGCGTATCTAAGTATCCCAGCGGGTGGTGTTTTGTAATTTCTACCTACCTCCGTGAGCACAAGCGTGAGTTTATCTAAGTAAAAGACATAGGGTGGAAACTTTCAGTGGGGCAGTAAGCGGAACTACCTCAACTGTGGCAGCTACACGAAAATCAAAGAATCACAAATTATAAGGACAATGACTTAATCTTCTGAGTCAGAAGATTAAGTCATTGTTCTTATAATTTGTGCCCAAACGCACCCTTTTTAGATAATACGGCTCCTATAAGAATATTATTTTTGGTCATGTAAGCCACTTCAAGAGCAATTTTTGTTTTTTGGGTCATCCATTAATTTTTCGTTTAAAAAAAATGTACCAAGTACCAAGAACGTTTGCCTATTTCCACAAAACATTTTATTGATGTCATTCAATCGAGCCTGTATCTTATACTGATTAAAAACTTCTATGAGGTCAGTATGAAACCAATCCAGGTTGGAGCACATAAGAAGTCAGAAATTATAAAAAACCTTTCCTATGACTGCCTTGCTGATAGTCTCTAGCCTGCTGTCGTCTTCTTCAATCAAGTTTTGAATGAGAACAAACTTATTTGCAATTTGTTCTGATTCATAACTTAATTTGTCATTTTGTCATTTTGACTAAATATTATTTTCTGCTTTGTAAAAAAATGTGAGCTCTTTGTATGCACTTATGGGTTTTCCGGGAATGATTTAAACGAATAAAATGTTTTTGAAATTCAACAAATAGTTTTGTTTTAATTATTTATCACCATAGTAATCACCAAATAAATAAGTATAGGGAATTCTTTTAATTTATAATTTCTTAGAAACTCACCGGCAAATAATGTGGGTAGATAAATAAATAAAATAAATATCGCTGGACATTAACACACAGCGCCACCTAGTGCCACACTAAGCAAAGCTTATCTCGTGGACACTAGATAGTTGATAGACTACATATATACTTTTTTGTTTGTAAATATATACTTCTTATACAATATAAACATCCATGACTCGGAAACAAATGTACATGCTCATCACACAAACATTTGCTCCTACCGGGATTCGAACCCAGGACCCTAAGAACGTAAGGCAGCGTCACTACCACTACGCCATTCGGGTAAATCCGCGGCGGCGTGCGGCGGTGGTAAATCCGTTGTCTGCGATAGCCAGAATCGTTATGTGTGTACAATCACATATACTGTTATGTATTCACTGTTGTTTATTTCACATACTCATCGTTTGCTCCGACTTTTCCACTGTAATTCCTTATTCCATTGTAATAAGTAATTTTGTTTTTGAACTCAATGCTCAGCAATGTTAGTCTACGGGCACTATACACTTTCTCGGAAACAATTGTTTTGTTTTATTTAGCTCAATATAATAATATTAACTAGGCAGTAGTCTCACTCTAACTAAATGTCATTGCGGTATTGCATTTTAAAAATGCGTAGGTCGATGCGGCATCGGCCGGCTCGAAGTGCGAAATGTCAATAAACTATGTTTCGTTCGTTTTTTGGCTTTGTGAAAAGTCCTATCACAACTTGTATGATAAGTCAGAGAGCAATGCAACCGACGTAATATTCTTAATTCAAACATCAATATTTCCTTTTCATTTACTTAACAAAGTCCGCCGCAGGAAAAGCTTGCGGGAACAATGCTTACATTACACAACATAATTAATTTCTCTATTCTAATTGTTTGCTGAAGGAATTTAATTGAAATACAAGCTTACCTCGGGAGCAATCATTGTATTTACAGCTATGGTATTGTTGCTTTGTGAGCTATTGAAAGGTTCTCGGTTATAAACTGTATTCTGTTTCCTATTTAATGTTGACCACTGAAGCGCCTTTTTGTTTGTAACGTTTTGTCTTATTAATTAGGGAATAATAACTTGATTCTTATGAATACCACAAATTTTGAATGCATTACAGAAAGAGGGAAAACAAAATACTGCAGGTTACTGCCAGTTTAAATCACAATATCGGGCATTGACCCAACTACATTAATTAATGTTCTTAACTTTAATAAGCCTTTTCAAGTCTTGAATCGTCACCTATCGTAATCTTCAACGCGTTTTCTAATAAAAAAAGGATTATGTGGTTTTATGAAACCACGGTAAAAGTGAAACTTTTTTCCACAACCTAAGTATAGACATTTAACTATTTTTTTTTGGAATAATATTCCATTAAGGGTATTAAAATCGCTTTGTCCAATCTTAATTTTATACTTGTAAAATTGGAATGATAATGGGAAATAATAAAAGTGGACTAAGTCTCCAACTAATATTCTGAACTATAGGCGCCACCATATTGGCCTTGGCTGCTCTGACGACCGCCTTACACTTTATCCCTACTCCGCGGCCGACCATCACGCGACATGCAACACACAGACGAAAAAGTTTGAGATGATGTAATAAAAGTTTCACTTTAAAAACGATACACGGTGCAATTTTTTTGGTGTACGTAGAGATATTAGGGAAAGGGCAATGACCGTTATTGCGATCTTAATCTTCTTACCTCTTCCTCTCATCCCTCCAAAGTTTGTCTTGAAAACCGCCCATTGCCCCAATTGTTTTTTTTTAACGTAATCTGTTCGTGGTGTAATAGTGTTCATCATAAAAATTGATTCTATTATATCGTATGCTTCACGCATGCAAGTCGTTTCGTACACCAGACCCGTCGGTTCAGGATGCGCGATGTTTACCGATTTTTTTTATGTCGAGAACTGGTTTGATTGTTTGAAGTTTTTCTTTCAGTTTGAGTTATATAAAGTGGGGTCAGTACTATTATTGATTAAAGGGTCTAAGGTATAAAGATGTGAATTCAAATTCAAATTATTTTTTAATAATCAAGTACATATTTATCAGGTTTAACGGTGATCCCCAAACTAGACGTTAGTCTGTACCTTGGGGATTAGAGTTGCACATCATTCAAACAAAGATAAAATTTGTAAATTAAACTAAGAACAAGGAAAATATAATTAAAAGTAATTAAAAACAAAATCTTGGTAACAATACACATTCAAACAAGATTTAACTTAGATGTGTGTGTGTATGTGTGTTTTGTGTGTGTGTATATGTGTGTGGGTGTTGTGTGTGTGTGTGCGCGTGTATGTGTGTGTGATCAGAGTGAGATTAGGAGTGCTATCGGTTAGTGTATGTAGTATTTATTTATAGATGATCCTTTCTGTTTCATCGTAGGAGAGTGTTAGGAGCCAGTTCTTTATGATATTTACACATGAATGTTTTGAGATCTATTATGTTGCAGCTCTTAACAGTTTCATTGTATATGTGTGGATACAGATAATTTGGAGAGCGTCTTGCCATGAGAGAGTTTGCTTGAGGGATGGGTGTGCTAAATGTAGGTACGTTTAGAGATTATCTCTGTGTAGTCTGGCCTTGATTTCAATTTTTTGTGTATTTGTAGGATTTAGGATAAAAAGCTGACGGACAAGTAGGACCGGAATCCTTAAAGAGATGGTCTGTTGAATAAAGTAATGGTTTCTTGAGCATTACTTTAATGACCGCTCTTTGAGCTCTCTCGGCTTCAATAAGTGTGGCCTTACCTGCGCCGCCCCAGACAGAGATGCCATACTGGAGGACGGACTGGCAGAGACCAAAGTAAACAGTACGTAATACAGGAGTGGGTGTACAGTCGCGTAGTTTTTTCAGGGTGTGGATAAGTTTCCTTAATCTGCCGGATAGTGAGTGTATTTGTGGTTTAAAAGATAAGTTCTCATCTACAGTAATTCCTAAATATTTCATGGATTGTGTACGCTCAATCACAATGCATGAACAGCCCGCAGCTTGAGACTTAGGGTTATGAGAGCAAGAACGGAATGTGAGAGTTAGGGGTGGGGGGGGGGGTTTGATGTCTTGGTGTTATATAAAGTAATTATCTTAGTCTTTTTGACATTTAAGGTTAGTAAATTCTGATCTAGGGTATTAACTATTGTGAGGAGACCCTCTTCGGCAATGCTGTACACCTGGTCCCAGTTTTTACCATGAAATATGACCGCTGTATCATCTGCATAAGCTATTATTTCAGCGCTGGTGAGTGAGATATTCAAGATGTCATTCATATAAAGTAAGAAAAGCGTTGGACCAAGCGTGCTACCTTGTGGGATTCCATAGTTGATAGGAAGTAGGCTGCTAGATATCACCGACCTTATCAAATTGCCTTCTATTGGAGAGATAGTTTCTAAGCCAAACTAGGGGAGTACCACGTATACCTGCTGCTTCAAGCTTTTTTAATAGGAGATCTATTGAAACCGTGTCGAAAGCTTTAGCCCGATCTATGAAAGCGCACATAGTGCGTTCTTCTTTATCGATGGATGACGACACAATATTTGAGCCTGGCTGCATCTTTAGTTGACCTACCCCTCCTAAAGCCAAACTGCTTATCGGAAATAATGTTGTATTTCTCGAAAAAAATCGTAAGTCGTTTGTTTAAATCTTACGAGTGACTTAGATAGGCAATAGGGCGATAGGACGATAGTAATCAGGGATATCCCCTGCACCACTTTTGTGTATTGGGCTCAGCTGTAACTTTCCATTGGTCCGGGAATATTCCAGATTCTAAGCTAAGGTTAAATATACGAGTTAGTGGATGAATAATGGCAGTATTGACTTTTTTTATTAGTCTCACCTTTTTCTTAGAATTTCCCGTAACTTTAGCAAATCGTATTATATGTACTTATTTGTAGTAATTTGGCATTTGTTTTTAGACAACAAAGGTTTAATTATGGGAAATTATATGTGCGGCAACAAAAGTTTTTTTTAGCACCTGCAACCTAGCGTCTTTTTTTATATGTGGGCGACGAGTTAATAGAACAGCTTCAATTATATGAATTCATCATCTTTACTATTCCAACAGAATATCAAAAAACCAGCGTCAATTTACGAGCGTAAATTAATATGACTCCGAGCTACCGATAAATCTATTTACTTCTGATTTGATAACTCAGCGACTAATGTTGTAAGTGAGCTACTTTATATATTTTAGAGATTCAACATCTGTCTGCTAATAAAATCAAATTCCAGCCTCAAAACAAGCAATCAAAGTTTTTCATTCAACAACTAAATTAATAAATCATATTCTTTTTTCGTGAAAGTTTGCAACACAAGCGCGGGAGTGTACCATATTGCAAGATATGCAAGAGCCATATTGCAAGATATAAACGCATTGCAGTGTGCTACTTCTCCTGAAGTGTTTACCGCCGCTTCAAAAGTTTTCTTGGCGAAATGGCATGAGCAAAAGGCATTTATGACATATTTTAAAAAAGAATGGCTCACTAAAAACCCTAATTGGTATTTAGGTGCAACACCTATCTTATCACCTGTGACTAACAATGCTCTCGAATCTTTTAATAGGATTATTAAAGATGAAAATACCCTCCGCGAGCGTATTCCGTTGTCCCGTTTTTCAGTAGTTGCAGAGGACATGGTTACTAGCTGGTCACAACAGGCAACGGAAGAACTCTTTGCGACGACACCGGTGCGCGGTGTTAAAATTAACTGACTGGACAGCCGGATATCTATGGGCTAAAACCGATACCAAAATTAGAACAATACTATCAACACCAACAACTAATACCTACCTGGTCCCAGGTGACAACTACACGAGAACTACTTTGACGGAGAAAACATTCAACGATTTTGATGAGTACAAAAAAGTGTTTTTTACTTCTTGGAAAATTACACTACCGAAAAAAGAAGAGGAGTGGATTAATGGCCACTGTGACTGTCCAGATTTTCACCGCAAGTATTCTTTCAGGCATTTGGTGGGTCTGGCTATCAGGATGAAACATGCATTTCCGCCGCCAGAAGCAAAAACACAAAAAATTGGTGTAAAGAGGAAGCGTGGGAGACCAGGTAAAGCACAACCTGCGCTGATTATTCAGTGACAAATAACAATATTATTCATTATTTGATTGCCTTACATTATTGTAACTTAGGACATAAGTACAATTATATTTTATATGAAAACCTATGCTACTGCCATTAAAATTATCTGATTTACAAATAAAATAGTTGTTTGGTTTTAATTTTCCCTAAGGTGTGTCCAAACACAAACAAACACAGAGTTGCAGATGTTTGTTTATGATAATAATATTTTTGACGTGACAACGTCTTATAAATTGGTTTGCCGGGTGACACTTCAAGAAACTGCGTTACGCTCCGCTCACGTTATGCGCTCACAATGAGAGCGAGTGAGAGGCACGCGTCCCTTCCACTCGGGCATGGTTAGCCCGCCTAAGAGCAAGAGAGACAGACATAAAAAGTGAAAGGCACGCGTCCCTTCCACTCGAGCACAGTTAGCCCGCCTAAGAGCGAGAGAGACAGAGCGAGAGAGAGAGAGTGAGAGAGATAGGCATACACACCGGTTCATTTCATCCTTCTTCCTACTATACGAATGAATATTCACATTAAAATTATTTTACCACTCAAAGTCGTTGTCACGTAAAACTTTCGCCCGTATACCGACTTTACAGGCAACCAATTTTTTTGTATGTTCATTTGGGTAGGTATAATAGTCAATTACTTATGGTAACATTATAAATAGATAGGCGAATACATGAAATTATAGCTTTCATTGACCATTATTTGATGACAATAATTAGGAAATTTTATGTTCAAATATAGTAGATTCACTCATCAATTACTTATGCTAAAGTATAAAAATAAAGGTCACTCTATGAAATTAGAGTACGTTGATATTATTTTATAGATGAAGTTGATACACTTATTAGAAGCTGGCAATGAGTAGACATATCACAAATTAAGTTGCTTAAGAATTATCACCATGTTGAGTCATATTAACAGTAGCTTGTTTTACAATATATGGTCGCTTATAAACCATTTATTAGACGCTAAAAGTTCGTCGCTGACCTATTAATTCATTAGACAACTAAATATATTTGCAGACGAGAATGACATTTTAAAGAAGCTGCCTTAATTAGCACCCTTTAATTATTGGCTGAGGTCCCGGATTCGATTCCCAGGTCGGGCAAAGGGTGTATTCCCGCTGACCCCACTGGTTCGTCCCACTGATGGGGTTAACGGGAACAATTTTTGATTGTTTTAATAATTTCCCGTTGACCCCACCGGTGGGACGACGAGCGGGGGGGTGATCGGGAATACACCGAGCAAAGGGCCATTGGGCTTTTCCATCAGGAATTTCTCAGTAGCAGCTACGGAGTTTGGATTTGAAATGCTGACCTAACTTTCACCATTCTGGCCAAAAACATGAGATATGTGAGAATTCAACACAATTCAGGTGGATGTCCTTGTCCATGATTTGTCTTCGAAATGCGGCGTCATAACGCCGGTTGGACCGTAGTAGAAATATGTTTACCGGTTTGATGTTACTTGTTTCTTGAAACAGGAGCTGTCTTTCACCGCTCATGATGGAATGGAATTGTCTTATATAAAGTTAAGGAAATTGGAATTATTGGCAAATGTGATGGCGCTCTTGAAACCATCTACATACCTACTTCATCGAATGCTTTCACGTGCTCCATCTGCTTACCTAGTTCGTAAGCCAATGCTCGCCACTATATTTATATTTTACAACTGATATTGACGATATTACCAGGTTATCACAGTCAGAAAAGTAGGTACCTACATCACTAATTGGTTTGATATATTAAATGTCTTAGTTATGAGGTGAAAGCTTCTTAGTTTGTAATAGAAGTAATTGTTAGTAGAAATGCCGCACCGCATCCCGCGCATACTTCACCCGGCGTAAAATAGTCAGCTGGCTCCTTCGATCCCAGCCAGAAATATTATCTAATTTAAATAACCGCCAAACATAGCTGTAGGTAACTGAACTTCCCTAATTTACCCCGGACTATCGGACTAATATAAAACGTTTAAATTAGAATGATGCCCACCAAACTGTTTACCTTTTATAACCAAAAATAAATGCGTGACTCCGGAGTCGTGCCGCTCGCAGCGCCATCTAGCTCGTTCCGTCGGAAGCGCATTAGTACTGTGACCTAGTAAATGTTTGTTTGTTTAACGCCATCTGTTGGCGCGTGCATGAACTAGTTTCACGGCAGTTTATTTTTATAGTCAGATCATTGTTAGGCAATATAATTTTAGGAGTTTGATTTCTTTGAAGAGCTTTCGGTTTTTAGTTTTGAATCTATTTTGCCTTGCTCCACTTTCAGAAAAGGAACAGGATTCCGCGCACTTACGCACGCGCATTTATCGTTGAGTAGGTACTACAGAAAATACAACACTTTGACAGCGCCTTTATATATGGTGGAAGTAGTAAGTAGAATATTGTGGTAAGTTTTTCAACTGATATGCAATTGACTTATCCTAATTTTTAAAGTTTGACAGCAATATTAGAAAAAGCTTTCAGTCTCTGAAGGTGTAAGTAGGGTCAATGTAATAGATCACATTTGACACTTCATCAAAATACAACACAACATAAGCTTGTAACGGCTGGCATAAAATATTATTTATTTTTATGAAGTGAGAACTACATAATTGCTTAACTACATATTTTCAATTATGGTAACATATTTATTGTAATAATGGCAAAAGAAGGTAACTTTAACTATGAACTGACAGATGTCAAATGTGCTATTAAATTGGCCCTATTAGAGACCCCGTAATTAACCTTATAGGACCCTTATAGGGCATAATAACGCCATTATATTAGTAGATTACCAAACTTGTCAAAACTTGGCAGAACTTGATCATTATGAAATCAATGATCGACTATTCTGACACTATTGTAATAGCAGAATTGAGGCCCAGCTATGTTAGCGCCATTAGTTCCAGTGTGCATCCCCATTGAATTGACATAACCTGCCGAAAAGCTTGTGGTAATCCATGTGCAAATCGCAATAAAATCTTAGCGCTCCGTCTGAATATCGAAGTGATGTTTATACAACGACTCTATAGCGCCAAATTCTCTTACGTACTAAATCATCTTTAGTCTTTTATCGATTTAACCTCTACATCAATCAACGTCAAAAATTAACTTCTTAAAATATTTAGCACGTAATATCTAAAGACGTCAATGGTAATTTTATTTAATCATATCGTAAAATACAGGGTGGATGGAACACATAATTATAGGTACGTATTCAATAAATAAAAACGTAAATAAAATAAATACAGACATTTAATACATTTTGACCGTGTACGTATTACACTTTTGAAGGAAAACATATATTTTTTTCAAATTATCGATGAGAAAATTATATTATCAATTTATTATTTGCGAGTGCTTAATAAACTGAATATGCGGTATGCGTTTTCGCGTCGGTGTTCCTTCTGAAAATTTAAACTTCATCTGCCTAGCATATTTCCAACTATGTTGGGTTCGGCTTCCAGTCTAACCGAAAGCAGCTGAATACCAGTATTTTACATGGAGCGACTGCCTATCTGACCTCCACAACCCAGGAAATTCGATACCACTTGGTAAGACTGGTTGTCAAACTTTTTGGGCCACTAACTACCTGTAACGACGGTCAAACATGGACAAATGACAGCCGGGAACAACAGCTTGATGTGCTTTATTGGTGGTCACCCATCTAAAGACCAACCTAAGTAAGCACGGCTTAACCTATGGATCAACCCGAGTGGCTGTTATTATTTAGTCACGAGCTTCAATGCTGCGTCGGTTTATGAAAATGTAAACAATTGTTATAAATCACTTCATTTGTCAATTTTGCTACCACCTCAATTCTGTACAACAATCTTTGAATTACCTCTTACCTTGCCCTTACCCATCTTTGAATTACCTCTTACCTTGCCCTTACCCCAATTCATTCGGGGTCAGGACAGGAAGTCTTCTTCTTCCATGTTTGATTGTAAGCCACCATAAATACCTAGTTGGGAAAAGGCTTGAGGTGTGATGTGATGCTAGCAAACTAATTACCTATTATAATACATAAAACATTTATGTATTGACTGAAGTAAGTGTTATATTCTAAGATATGGGGATGGTGTGCATTTTATGTTCTACACCATACCCGCGAACATTCTAGTTATGTATATAGTGGGGGTTTGACAAGTTTGTTTTTCAAATTCATATTTTTACAGAAAACACCTCCACGGCCCCAGTACCTACTATTCAATCTATTCATCAGCACAATATTTTGAGTTCTACCATAAAACATGATATTCGCCCCACAAAAAAGAAGATTCCCTGCAAAAAAAAACGGTTCTCAGAATATTAGAAGAGTCTAGGTAATTCTGCGATGGCTTAAAAACAATGTGTTTGTAAAGTTTGAAGTATTTTTTTAGAAGATAAAGGTAGGTATATGTAGTTGATAGAGTAGCGGTGACCCAGTTGATATGGCGTGGACTTACCAGGGGTTGTGTGAATTGTGGGTTACATTAGAATTTAAGGTAAAAAGCGGTTATTGTAGTAAACAATACTTTTTTATTTTTTTATAATTAATGTTACAAAATACAAGTTATTTTTTAACAGTTTCTTACTTGCTAAACTTTACAGTTTGATGGCGAGAAGCGCTCGTTCATCAAACATAACTTATAAATTATTATAAACTTAAAATCAAATATAATACATAATACATAGCTACATCTGAAACACTGAAATACACCCGAAACACTGAAATACACACACACTGAAACTGTCTAATATTAAGATCTTAATCATAATTATACTCAGAAATAAATAAATCCTATCTGTTTAGTAATAGGTCGATAAATACATGATAGCTGTATGAGTAAATATAGGTAAAACTAGAAAAATATGGAATTTTTCCAAAATAATCACTCCGTACCTATTCCATAACCTCATTTAATTGTGTCAAAGGGGTTGCTCGCGAAATTCAAATTTTCGTACGTTTTTTGAAGTACCGGGCGTCGGGGGTCACGGGGTGGCCCCCGACCACCGTAGGCGCGGGCCTGTGGACGGTGAGCTATGGGCCGTCCGTCCGTCCTATGCTGACGACAGGCCGTGCCGACGGCGCATTCGTTCCGCAAGGGCCGAAGCCTGTCGGGGCTGCGGGACTGATCGAAAGAGATACCGTGGCCCTAGAACAGAAAGGGCGAGGAAGGAACAGGGATGGATTTTAGTCAGTAAAAGTCTGACACTCCCTCCCGAACCGCCCAGAGTGGGAGAAGTTATTTGATGATTTCGCATCCGAAATAAAAGGCTGTATGTTGGAACAACATGTGATTCGCGGCTGTAATACGTGTGTGTTTACAGAATTCTAATAATTATAATCATGAATACAATTATTTTGAGGCTATCTTATCCCATTGAACGACTCCTTGATGACAAAGTTATTCGATGGGGTTAGATGAACGGATTGTCAGCATATGCCTAGCCTTTTCCCAACTATGTTGGGGTCGGCTTCCAGTCTAAGCGGATGCAGCTGAATACCAGTATTTTACATGGAGCGACTGCCTATCTGACCTCCACAATTTAGTTAATACTGGGAAATACGATACCACTTGGTAAGACTGGTGTTGGACTTTTTGGGCCACTGACTACCTGTAACGACTGTTCAAGATGGACAAATGACAGCCGGGATCAACAGCTAAACGTGCTTTACGAGGCACGGAGGAAACACGGTATGTAAGGGTGGTCACCCATCCACAGACCAACCTAGGTAAGCACGGCTTAACCTAAAGATCGACCCGAGCGGCTGATATTATTTAACCACGAGCTCCTCACGAGGTTAAATGAACGGGTTGTATTGAGGCTAATTGTTACGGCAGCCAATCATATTTTAATCAACATAAAACGTGAAAATAATATTTACCTGTAAATTGCTAAAAAAAACTGAATATGAATCCAATTAGAGTTATTAACTATCTGAGTGAACTTAGTTCTGAATTTCATATAAATAAATGTTCGTTCAGTTATTTCAGCGTGAAAGGGACATCCGTCTATCCTCACAAACTGTCTTATTTAAAACTAGCTGTTGCCCGCGACTTCGTTCGCGTGAAAATATTGATGGGTCATGTGTGAGACTGCTTCGTTGTTCGAGTGGTCGCAAGCGCTACTGAGCATGAAGTCCTGGGTTCGATTTGCGGGACGGGCAAAGTGTTATTGTATTATTTGTGCCCGGTTGATGGGATTAAGCTAAATGTGCGAAATGTGGGTGTAGGATTAGATACACCTCTACCTAACAGTGGCGCAAGGTGAAAATAGTGTCAGGGAAAGCCGTAGAAAAAAAAGGAAAACTGTTTTTTTTGCTTCTGTTAACTATTTTCCCCGTGTTCATTTTGACCTCATTTTCACTATCAGCGACACCAAAAACCACGGAAACGACACCCATGATTAAAAATCCAAAAAATTTCGTCGGCGCCATTTTTGATTTCATCTTCATTCATCAAAAGTAAGATCAGAAATGCAGAAGAGAAAAAAAAAAAAATCTACAAAATAAAAAAATCTAGTTGGTATCAAATACGATATCGACAATTACTCATTCTATCTCGTTCTACTATACATAATTTATTTATTTTATTTATTTATTTGAACAACACATACAACTATTATTACAGGTTTAGGTACCTAATACAGTAGAGCAGTTATATTTAAAGTTACATTATTTATGTTTTGAATAAATTAATTAATTTGACAAACTAAAGTAATTGCGCAAAATGCGGCCCGTGTGAATTCGCTCAGTGTACAATTGAAGCAATCAATCTGTTGTGACACCATATTGAGAGCACGCAGCGCGCGCATCAGCGGCGCGTGCTGCGGCAAGTTGGTGCGAGCGGGCGGCACCCACAGGAGCGGCGGCTGCCATACTTTCTTTTTCTGCTCCTGCCGTAAGTCCATAATCTTCGGCTTACCTAGGTCCCTACAAAACGGTAAGTACTGCCAGCCGCGAAGTCACGAGTGCTATTAACTTGCACTGCTGCAAAAGGTCTCTCCTGCTGCTGTTATTCGTGAACGAATGAACAACTACAATGCAAAACTTCATCCCCCCTTGTACCCCTTTGTGGGTTGAAATAAAAAAACTAACGACTTACTAACTTTGATACCTTTTGGTGACTCAAAAAATAAAAACTTTAATTAAAAACAAAATGTTGCTCTTTTTTCACCCCTCAAGGGTTGAAATTCTAATAAAGCCGTTGCGTCAGCTTCCAATCATAAGCCCAGATAACAAATTTTGTACTTTTTACGTCGAAAATTAAGGATTTTTCACATACAATTTCATCCCCTTTATAAGCCTTCGGGGTGGAGTTATCAAAAATGCTGAAACACGCATAAATTAATTTTCAATCGTCAGCCTAAACACAAAATTAGAAGATCCTAACTTTAAAACTGACGGACTTTCATATAAGCTTCCATCCCCTATTTTATCCCCTTGGGGGAAGAATTGATCAAAATCCTTTCTTAGCGAATGTCTACGTCATAACATCTACATGCATGCCAAATTTCAGCCCGAACCGTCCAGTGGTTCGGGCTGTGCGTTGATAGATCACTATGTCAGTCAGTCAGTCACCTTTGAATTACATATATTTAGAAGATAGATACTAATAAGAAAGACATCCATCCTAACATCGAACCCTCAAAACGCGGAACTTGGACAGACGATCATAAAATCGCGCAACGATATAAAACTATAAACCCGAATCGTTCAGACAGTTGAGTGAGGCAACATTGTGCGTCGCGCGGAACGTCAAACGGCGGCTGCTCTTAGCCCGCCTGTTTCAAACCCACGGCGCTACGATCGCTCACACGAAAATAAGTCTGCTCTTGCGCAGTTAGCGCCCGGCTCCGCGGGTATTCGAACGAAATGCGCCCTCATTATGGGCAGCAACTGTTGCAAAGGCGACGCCGGCGGTAGACCTATCAGGTCTAGCTCCTCTATCTACAGCAGGTATTTCTTGCTGGCTATAACCATACTGCAGGAGTTCTTCGGCGTACCTTGGGTCCTCAGACCTTTACGCCCGTACGTAGTGCAGTGATAGTGATGCACCGGTGATGTGTTGTGCTTGAGGTAGTATATAGCTTTTGTTATGTAATTAAGGTCGGGTACCAGTGAAAAGTAAAGCATGGCTCGCTGAAATCGAACGGTAACATTTTTCAAACAGAGTTCGAATTTCGAGTGTTACGATTGGCTTTTGTTTTTTTTTCTGAGCGATTTTTGATGGTCTTTTCGTGTCATAAAATTTTGTCGATAAACCTTCGAATGCCAGGTGTCGTATCTAGTATCACTGTTGTCTAAGCGTAGTTTTAATTGTCACATAATTATATGTGTTCATCTTTTTGTTATTGAGAGTCGCGTTATTTTTATAGGCAGTTTGACATCTTATATTTATGTGGCCGATTTGTTACACTCCTATGAAACAGTTCTGTTCGTCGGTGGATATACTGCATAGCGACTTAATATTAAAAGTTAATTATGTAATGTTTATAAAGTAAACCTCATTGTAGCGAGCTGATTATTTAAAAAAGAAAAGATTTCTGGAAAGCTATTAACGTTGGAGTGGTTGATTAAAAAAACAAACTTCTTTCATTATTGAGATTACACCATAAAAATATTGAATGAGATTTAAATAGCTGCTTTAATCAGAGTAAGATACATTAGTTAGTAGCAGTCACAAAACATTATCAAAGTGTGGCTTACAGACATATATGTACACAAAAGCTTACTAAAAATTATTTTAAGTTGACGTCGTTAAATCTTCCAAAACGCGAGTACCGATTATATTTGATTCATAGTTCTCGAGAGTAATGGCGGGCGGACATACGAGTACGTTGTTCTATGTCTATCTCAACGTAGCAAAACATCATTGACTGCTTTTTATAGCTCAAACTTTGTCGTAACACGTAAATACTACACACTGTTTTTTTAATTATTTAATTTTAAAACGTGTGTGACTTATATCGTTTTCGAGAATAAATCTGACTGCAGTGTTAGTATTCTCGAACAAATAAGAACATTGGAGACCTTTGAACGCGGTTTAGACGATAGATCGCGTTCAGTTTGACTGTTGAAAACAATCATCTAAGAAAGGTTTAAGTAAAAGTTATGAGATAAGTTACTACACTATCTTGTTTATGAAAGTTAATTAATTAAATGTACGTACATTACTTAAATAGGTAATGTCATTTACATATTAACCTGAAGGTTGCGGGAATCTGTTGGATGCGAGTCGCACAGGACCGGTCAATGAGGCGACACTTGGGATAGACATATGTCCAGCAGTGGACGTTTCGACTAAAACGATGATGATGGCATATTAACCATACTCCTGCTCTTATCCTAATTATTTAGAGTCAGCGAAGTATTATGTCTTCTTCCTTTGAATCATGACATCTTCATACAGTCCGTCCATTGTTTCTTTTGGACCATTAGTTACTCTTATAGCCATCCACTTTCATACCCAAAACGTCAACGATAGCCGCCATTCATCATTTATTACATTTCATCTTTTCCCAGTTATTTTTCTTATTATTCGGTGGGTTTTTCGTATTCCAACTTTAAGTATGACGTTATTCTGGTTTGCATTTCAATAATTGACGTCACGTCACGTTAAATCAACGACTGTGTGCTGGGATACGTAGTGACAGATCCACCCGATTTTAGTTTTTCACTAGTTGTTAAAAAAACAGCTACCTTCATTATTTCATTCAAATCTTTTACCAATTATTTTTGTTACTACAGGGTGTTAACCACCTCATCACAAAGCCGTTAACCAAGCATTCTGTACATCAAACTAAGTAACTTTATGCAAAAATTATTGCTAGGAAGCAACTTTTTATTTTGGACACTGTTTTAGGCTTTCACGGTTTAAAACTAAACTTATATTGTCACTTACGGGATATCTTCCGTGATTATTTGTTAATTGATCGTTTTGTTTTTTAATTTACATCCACCCGCATACTCCAGTCAACCCGCGATCATGGCGCTTGCAACAGCGTCGAAATATCGGGAACTCGAAATAACAAATAATCACGGAAGATATCCCGTAAGTGACAATATAAGTTTTTTTTTTTATTTTGGGTCGAGAAATGTGATTTTGTGGTAGAACTCAATGTAACGCACATAAAACATTGTGCTGATGGATGAAATGAATAGTACGGGAGTCATAGAGGTGTTTAAAGTAAAAATCTTGCAATAAAAACTTGGAACTTTGGCCCCCAATATCTCCGTAACTAGAAGGTTACCAGGTATGGTGTAGAACAAAATAATAATCACACTGACGAGGAAAACAAGTGCCTTACGGCTTGGAGAGGTGTTTTACACCCTTTATATTCTGGGTCATCAGTCAATGTGCCGTTTCCCCACCTGCAGCTGGCAATAAAACCAACATCTATAATTAACAATGCTATCAGACTAATATAAAAATAAGCACTTAAACGTGTCATCATGGCTTTTTATATCACCTATTTGTAACCTTGCTTCTTTCTTGTATGTGGGTCACTATGTCGAATTCCTTCTTGTATCCAACGTGCAAGGTCTTCATGAGTATTCTTTTAAAGAATTATTTTTGTGGACGTCTACGTGAGGAAGATAATTTGGTAGGTAACCGTTAATCATTTTTGCAATAGTAAAAATATTTACGACTAGCGGTTCGCCTGCGACTTCGTCCGCGAAAATTGGGATAGCTCAGCTTCAGAATATAATCATTGAGGTCGGTTGAGTATTTCTTGAGGTGAATCGTTACAAACAAACAAAACATAATGTAATGCAAATTGGATTAAGTCGGTAATATTCGTAGTCGTGAATGCATAAAAGTGCAGAATTGGAAAGTAGTGAAAGTGGCTTATCCATTGAAGTCCTCGACTGAGAGCAGCGGTGGCCCAGTGGTGGACTTACGAACAGTGTGGGTTCGAACCCAGGCAGGCGCATTACTTTGTTTAATTTATTTCATCACCACTGCTCTCAAAATGGTGAAGGAAATCATTGTGAAGAAACCGGCATGTCCTAGAACCAAAAATTCAAAGACATACGACTTCTACCAACTCGCACTGAGCCCGCGTGGATTATAGCCCATACCCAAAATACGCGCTTTGACGTGTAGTTGCGGACACCAGACTGTTATACAAACAGTACAAATCCTCGTCGTCTCTACAAAACGGTTTTCTGCTTGCAAAAGCCTAACCGGAGGCTTAAAACGGCCGCATTAGCAGAATCATAAAGGAAAACAATGTGAATCACGTTAGATACAATTCGTAAAATGATGACAGACGCAAACATCGTCATCTGCCTAGTCTTTTCCCAAAATTGGGGTCGGGTTCCGGTCTTACCGGATGTAGCTGAAAAACCGTATTTTACATGGAGCGACTGCCTATCTGACCTGCACCACCCAGGTAGTACTTCGTAATGCTCTGGGCACCTACCTTGGGTACCTACTTAAGGTCCATGTACACCAAAAAGATAACGGTCTGATCATCTAAAAACACTTGTTTAAAAACTCATTTTTGTTGGCGAACATGTCCCTTAAACCGCTGTTTTTAAACAATCAGACCGTTATCTTTTCAGTGAACATGGATCTAAGACTGGTTCCCTGAAGGAGCTCTCCTTCATTGTTCGCCGACGCAATCATAATTATGATAATATAATCGTCACTTTATGACCATTTTGCGAACTGCAATGTATTTTTTAGGCTCTCTCACCATAGCGCGTTACAAGTTTTTAAAATAAATTGGTAATGGCATGAGGTAATTTGTATTCTAGAAGCCTTCTTTATTTAAACTTGAGACCTATAAAATGATTTCGATTTCAATTTGGCCCTGAGATTTTCTTTTGACTCTTAATTCGTAGGCGGGATAACATAACATGGTTCTCAGCCTCGTTGATTAAACTTCTTAAGGAAAAGCATAAATACAGGACTCGGTTCAAACGGAACAAAAATCCTCGGGACTACGATACTTTCGTAACCCTACGGATGCGAGCTGCAAGAGCTATTGATAACTGTTTTAAAGATTATATAGAAAGAATTGAGAGTGAACTAAAAACAAATGTAAAAGCTTTTTGGCGTTATACTAAATCTAAAAAATCCTATAGAGGTGTCCCGGATCAAGTTGCGTGAGGTGATCGTGTCGGTGAGGGTGGTAGTGGTGAGGCTGATCTATTTGCTGATTATTTTGCATCTGTGTACAGTGTTAATCAACAGCCTACTAACTTGTGTCCGGGTTACTCGTCGTCGAATTACAGTATGTCTTTTATTGAAATTACTGAGAGTGACGTTAGAGATAGCATCAAAAAGTTAGATCTTAATAAAGGAGCTGGTCCGGATGGACTTCCTCCTATTTTTGTTCGTCTATGCATTGATGCTCTTGTTACGCCACTGCAGATTATATACAACAAATCCCTTAAGGCAGGTACATTTCCTGATTTATGGAAAATCTCACACATTATCCCCATCCATAAATCTGGTTGCATGAATAATGTAACTAACTATAGACTAATCTCTATTATATCACCATTTGCAAAGATCTTTGAGGGTCTCATATACAATGTAGTTTATTCCCACCTCCGTCATATAATTAGTTCGAAGCAATATGGCTTTGTGTCTAACCATTCTACTGTCTAACTTACTTATTTACACTACTTTCATTAGTAACTCCTTTGAAACTAGGGGTCAGGTTGACACTGTTTACACAGACTTTCCAAAAGCCTTCGATCGCGTTGATCACTCAATTCTTTCTATGAAATTGAATTGCTCTGGTATACATGACTCTCTGTTGCGGTGGTTTGAGAGTTATTCAATTAATCGTTCTCAAATTGTTGCTTTGGCAGGTTATGAATCTGTACCTTTTTCTCCCGGGTCTGGTTTTCCACAGGGCTCTAAGTTGGGCCCTTTGCTCTTCTTGGTATTTTTAAAATGACCTTTCAGATTTCATAAATTGTAATTGTTTAGCCTACGCTGATGATTTAAAAATATACTGTAGGATATCGGACCTGAGTGATTGTGCGAGGCTTCAGAGAGATCTTGATGTCCTTCAACAATGGTGTTTGAACAACAGAATGGCGCTCAATGTTAAAAAATGCCAAACTATTACGTTCACTAATAAAGTGAATTACATTAAATTTGGTTATCAAATTGACGGATCTGTACTGACCAGAGTGTCGGTCATACGTGACCAAGGGGTACTCTTCGATACATCCTTATCATTCCGCGATCATATTGAAAATAAAGTTAGTAAGGCTAAAAGAATGCTTGGCTTTATTATTCGTAAGTCAAAACCTTTTCGTAATAACAGTAGTATTATTTTACTTTATAACGCACTAGTAAGGAGCTCCTTGGAATATTGTTCCACTATCTGGTCCCCCTATTATTCGAGTTATACTAATAATGTGGAATCTGTTCAGGCCCGTTTTGTTAGGTATTTATGTGTGAAAAATGGGATTCGAAAAGCCATACCTGATTACGACGATAGGTTAAGGCACTTTAAATTGATTAGCTTAAATAAAAGACGTAACCATTCCGACTTACTCCGGCGACCCCGTTGCATAAGGATTAGGTCACGGTAGCATTCCGGTGGTAGGCAGGTCCTGGGGGGAACGAAGTGAGAAGCCGGTGCCCCCGTAGCGTGGGGTTAAGGTCACGGTAGCTTTCCGTCGGTAGGCAGGTCCTGAGTGGAGCGAAGTGGGGAAGTGGCGAGCGTAGCGAGCCGTACTTCATAAAATTATAAACTGTTCCATAGATGCACATTTCGTAAATTATTTTAACTTTCGGTCCAGCCAATAGTGAGCGTCATCATCGGATCTTTGAATTGCCAACATCCACATTAAAAACCACATTTAATAGCCCCCTAACACGTATAGCAAGGCAATATAATGAACGATCTAAATAGATAGATTACCCCATTGATATTTTCTCCATGAATTCGCTTCATACAGACGTTCCGTATTTAAACAATGTGATGAGTTCATGTCTAATGCTACGGCCAGACTTGTAGGCCAAGATTCGGGTTCGCGTTGTCGCGATAAATGTTCGTGTTCGATCTATTTTCCTCTGTCTCTCTATCAATGTCACGCATACCTGTTATTTGCATGGTTACAGAAATGTCAATTTTCGTTGTTATGTATTTAGAATTGTAAGTGATTGTGCTGTTGGTGTGCTTGTTATAAATAATATACATTTTTTCAAAATAACCGGGTTCGATTCCTGAACGGAGTACAGATGTTTTTTAAAATGTATGAATGCAGTTTTTCTTGTTATTAAAATCGATGACATGGTTCCTCAGAACAGATCTTCGTATATCTTATAGTTTCAGACTTTCCCATACTGACCGATTTGAATGAGACACCCTGTATAACTCTCAAAAGAGGGAAGCTGATTCACTAATGAAAATTGTGTATTGCATAGTGCTAAAGCAATCCTTCTACTAACTCAATGTTTACTAATTTTTAAAAGGGTTCTGTGTAAATATTTTATATGTGGTGAGAGAATTTTTAAAATACTTCTTTGTTAAAATAATATATTTGGTAAGCGATGTTGAAAGATTGGAAGAAGATAAAAGCAAGGGTTCTCAGGACAATGTACTCGTTGACGATGTATTAATTCATGTAGGGCAACCTAAAGTCATCTAGGTACTAGTTTCGATTTTTGAACTTGAAGAACCGATGTATTTAAACAGGCAGTTTACTACAATTAGAACGGTTTAGAACAGGTTTATTTAGAACATTACAAATAAGCTTTAAAATGTAAATACTTCTGTTACAGAAAGGTGATGTAAGGATATTTCCCACAGCGTTACTTAGAACAGTTATATTGTTTTGTAAATACCATTCTATTACAAGCGGGTAAGTATGGTAAACACGACCATTCACGTGGTTCTGAATACCTGAGTTTCCATGGGCTAATTCCACTATTAGGCAGGAAAACTAGACCCTTGCACGCACTGAATCGAATATCGTGTTTCGAAAATTTAGAACCACTGAGATTGTGTTTTTGTCCTAAGTTTTATAGATAAACAAAAAATCAAAACATCGAAAAAAACTGTGTGGTCTCATAAACAAAAAGATATATATTCATTGCCATAGAAACATTGTACACAGCGCATGGGATTCTCTAACTACTGCGATAGTTGAAACAGTTTTACAGGAGTCATAGAAAAATTCAATTCTTTCGCTATGTAAGTGCTATGGAGCAAATTGAATGTTTTGGTGGTCTGTTCAACAACTTTAAAAATTAGCGCACTACTCCGATATACGTTTTACAAATATGTAATAATTAAGTAAAGTTGGAACAATACGTACCTATACTACCTAATTACTACTCAGCTCGTGTCACCAATGTAAACTGATCACCTTTGGACCTCGTCACATTAAACAGGTCACTTGTAAAATGAGCTCTGCCTTTATTATGGCGTCATTTCCTCTTAGCCATTTGCAACATATAGGATGACAAGGTTCTAAGTATGCTTAAGGTTTTTAAGCTCAACTTATTGGTGTAAATAGAGGACAGTAGTCAATTTTATTCACCAGGATTGTCATAAAAACGACTGAAACAAAAATAAAAGTTAGAGTGACACTAAACCTAGTAGAATAAGACTCCCGGATGAAATATATATGTATAATTAGTCAGGAACATGAAACAATTGACACTTAGACATTACATATCAATTAATGAGTTACAATACAATACGAATACAATACGAAATATACGAAAATGCAGTACTGCCAGTACCCCGACTGGCCTTCTCATTTTCAAGTTACGTAATTATATGCTAATATGTAAAAATGTAAATGTTACTGGTAGCTGCAACGCTAGTTTTTAGTCGTTTTAATTAATTAAAGGGTAGATAGTACTCATAAAAATGAACAACTTTAACTATGGGACCGACTATGAAATCTCGAAAAAAAGCTGTTGCCTACATTTCTTTGAGTTACGCGACCAATAATGTACAAAGCAGCTGATTTTTTTTTGAGATTTCATGATCTGTCCCTAAGTAAAAGTTGTTTATTTTCATGAGGACTATCCGCCCTTTAATTAATTAAGGGCCGGTTTTTCGATTGCCAGTTAACTTTTATCCGACGAATAAGTTTCACATTTTGAGAGTTTTGTATGGAAACTCTGCCAAAAAGTCAGATTTATTATTTAGATAAAAGTTATCTAATGGTTGAAATTCAGCCCTAAAACGACTAAAAACTAGCGTTGCAGATACCACGAACATTTATCGGATTAATCCTTTTAATGTCATGCTCATTACTCGCGTACTCTTGAAGACAGAAGGTTGGAGTGCAGGATTAGATTGAGATTATCAGACGTGCTTATACATGACATGACATACCGGATTTCGTTTTCGAACTTGATAGCTTGAAAGTCAAAAGCAAAGTAGTTCTTTCAACCAGGCCATTAAAAGGAGCTTAATGCTATCTTTACAAAGAAATACGTATATAAAATATTGACTCTAGATGTTTGCAAGAATTTTCACTGAACCCGCGTTGGTTTCGGATTAGCGTTATTCGGCGCGTGTAAGCTCGTTATAGAACGCGCGTATAGGCGCGTACACGCCTTTTGCCACACGTGGAACTGGGGCCGTATTTTTGAATCACTCGAAGTGAATCTTAAATTCGTGCACGAAAGCAAAACGTATACGAAATGAATTTCGATTGCTCCAAATTCTACGTATTTTTGAAGTAATAGAAATGAGTGTTGCCCTAAAACTCGAATCTTATAACATTTATCATTTCTCGCAGAAAAATAAAACCCGAAAGCCATTACTCGTTGATTTAAAAAACCGGTGATGAGTTACGGTGGAACGGAACGATAATTAAAAAGTTATGATGTCATTGTCTGATAGTTTTCACATATTTTTCCCGGTTGTTATTTGTGGTGGATTTGTTTTTGAATTGTTAAAGAAAGTACGTAGAAAATGGGAAACGACAAAAAAAAGAATCAGTCAACAAATCTTCACTTGTCAGTGTCATTCTCACTCTCATTTCTACTGGTAGAATATCGGAAACGGGTGGGTCGGACCACTCGTTGCAAAATTCACGGGTATGAATATTCAAAAATAGCGATTTTAGGGATTCGCATACGAATTCTGCGATTTCGTACACGATTTGGAATTCTATTGATTCAAAAATACGGCCCCTGGTACGAGTCGAATCAAGGGAACACGCTGGTATGAGCGCATGAATCCCGCGTTCAACATTTTGAAGCGCCTCATGTGGTCACAAAACACACTAATCTTAGAAAAGACAAAATAATCAAGCCTTAGCTCCAGCAGTTCTACCGCGTTGACTTGGACCCCTTTTAAAACAACATCTTTACATTTATTTCATTCACCGTCAGTGTCGCAAGACACGTGACGTAGGTCAGGGACTATCACGACTTTTAGAACGCCTTTTTGTGAAACTATTTTCTTTTCGTCAACATTTACTTTATTTATTTAGTTAATTTGTTAATAAAAGCCCTCGGACAAAGGGAGATTTAGCTAAAAAAGTTTAACCTAAATTCAAAACTAAACCGAGTAAATTGTAAGCCAGACTCAAGTCTGAATAGGCTTGTTAACTGAAAAAATCTAATTAGTCCGTCACTTAGATTATCAAAAAATATTTGACACGTATTTTTTCTTTTGTCACAAAAACCAAAATTGACGAAGATACGACGCTTTTAAAATTCCCAATACGTCACTGTTAGTATCATTCTTTCTTAGTGAGTTCTGACGTCACGAGCCTCCACTCCCGAGTTTTGATGCGTTTTATCTTCGTCAATACTCGTTAATGTACAAAAACAAAAAATACGTGTCCATTATTTTCTATTATATATTATAGATTTGGAATTTATTGATGGTGGAAACTAGCCTATTGGTGCCCGGTTGATTGCAATAGCTTTGCCCCCATTACACTGTCCAAAATGTGGGTGCTCTATCAGGTATACGTCTGCCCATCCGTTCGACGATAACAGGGGTGATGGTATGTTTAGTGAATATTTTATAACATGTTTTCGTAAGCGCGTTCACTCGATGCCAAGTCGTGTTACGACAAAAATACTGAATGACGTAAGGAGAGTAGTTATAAACGTGCTTTGAGATTCTTTATTGTATGTAAACATTATGAGTAAGGGTTGAAGAATTTTAGTATTGCTAATAGATGGTCTCTGCATGAATAGTCTATGATCATTTATGCATGATCCTTTGGTAAACCATAGATTACTTTTAGGCTTGGCAAATGGAAAGAAAAAAGGTCAAGTATTTTAAAACACTACTGTTTTGTTCGAAAAGTACTAAAAGTAGAAGGAGACTGATGGTGTGTAAATGAAGTGAATGACGTGGACCTTGTTGGCTGTACCTATCGTGAATCCAGATTGACTAGCTCAACATAGCTCAACGCGAACTGAACTGATTATTAGGAGTTGTATGAATGTGGCGTAAACTGATGAATTGCAGAATGTGCAGTTGCATAGTAAAATTTACTAACTGTAACAAAACCGTAGCATGGCTGCTGTGGAAATGGTTTTTGTCGACTGACAAACGACAAAATTACAGATAAATGACACATTGTCGAAAGACTTCTATCGTCCTAAGCATGGCGATGTCTGACATGTGGAAAAGAAAGTCTCTGTCCTCTACCAACTAAAGTGTATACTCGTAAATAGATGACGACGTAATCGTTAACTTTTGATCGCTAAAATAGCAAAGAAAAACACCGTTATTACAACAGATTTTGTTTTGTTCCAATAACGATGCTTGCGGGAATCGTATCTTGGATGTGGAGAGTTGCGTTTCCCGCAAGCATCGTTATTGGAACCGAATTTATCATCGGTATCTGTGTCGAGACTGCCGAGTCCAGGGACTTTTCCAACTCAAGGAGTACATACATGCCATGCTAGGACATCTACCAGAAAGTAAAGATTTTAAATAGGTAGTTATTATACAAGGTGGAATGAACACCGACGACGTACAATTTTTTTTACCGCGTATTCAGTACTTAGATAACACAGAATTTTTTCATGGGTTATCTACATAATATCGACAGTACACTAAGTCGACGGTACGCTACATCGACAGTACACTAAATCGACGGTACGCTACATCGACAGTACACCAAATCGATCGGTAATTTACAAAAAAATCTGCTGTTCCATACATTTTGAAGTGCTCCTTGTGGAAATCGATCTCGTGAGGTACATACATGTATTGTTAAAGCCACGCCGCGCGCCGTCGACAGTAGTCGAGCCTTATTTACAAGTACTTTAAATGGTATTTTAGACTAATTTTCAACGTGTTTTTTCTTCTATAGCTTGTGGTAAATGCCTAACGGTCTCGTGACAGAGTTTTTATGCCGTTCATGGGCTTCTGACTTGGCTTCAAATTATTTAAAAGGAACTAACATATGAAATACTTATTGAAATTAGCCAATGAATAGATTATTTGTACCATCTAAATAAATAAGAAGCTACGTAATTTTCGTAGCAATTATGTATAATAATCATAACAAAATTATCTGTCTCAAGGTAGTCCTTGAGCTAGATAATTTTATAGCAGGGATAAGATTAAAATTCTATAAATATGTATGACAACAGTATCAAAAAAATCCAAATCTATTTAGTCCGTCAGTTAGAGTATTGGAAAATAATGGACATTATTTTTTGTTTTTGTAAATCAATGAATATTCAACAAAATTAAATCGCATCAAAACTCGGAAGTGGGGGCTCGTGACGTCATAACTCACTAAAATTATAACAAGGCGTGACGTATTGAGAATTTTAAAAGCGTCGTATCTTCGTCAGTTTTAGTTTTTGTGACAAAAGAAAAAATACGGGTCAAATATTTTTTGATAATCTAAGTGACGGACTAAATATATTTTATTGTTGTCTACCCAATTAATGCAACTTACATTTGTCTTGTTGTGCATGACCATAATAGAAAATCAATTCAATGGAATAAACGAAAGAATGTCCTCATAATATGGATCCCATACTGGGAAAATAAGCGTGTCCTAATGATGTCTAGACGTCACATTGAAATTGGATATTTTCCTTTTCGCCACCTAAATATTAACGGAATAACCTGTTGGTTGCAGATAATCACGTATCCAGACTTTTGGTTCGGGGGGGAGGAGGGGGGGGACAGACATTGAAACAACCATGTGAACTATGTAAAAATCACTAATCACTGTACTATGATTTACGTACTTCGCAGTGGTTATGATACCTTTTATTATGAGTCAGATTTCGGAGAGGGGGGGATAAAACCCAACAATCCCCCCCCCCCTGGATACGTGCCTGGTTGCAGAGAACCAATCGATTGATCGTAGATAGGTATTTGTTTATCATCGCACGGCATAGATATGCAGCGGCCTTTAGATCTGCACTATGTAGCAGTTATTTATAAAACATGCCAGTCCGACTATTTTAAACTACCACTCAAATCATTTTGGAACATTATTGGGTCACTGAAGAGCCTAGACATTAGTGACAGTTGCCTACATGAGTTTTTATAACGAGTTCGACGACCCGAATGACGCAGTGGCAGTGAAGCCGCCTTACGTTCTAAGACCTGCCTTATCATACTAGCAAATTGCAGGCGAGTGTGCAGCGAGCAGCGAGTTCCCAAGTGTGCGCGGCGACCACGCCGCGGGTGGTCAGCGAGATCGCGGTGTGCGATCCGGTACATTTATTCATTTTGTTTTGTCGCGGCGTTTGCGCGTTTTTCAACTCGCTAGTGTGATAAAGCTCTGAGGGTACCGGGTTCGAATCCCGGTAGGCGCAGATGTTTTGGTGACGAGCATGAACATTTGTTTCCGAGTCATGAATTATTAAGCATGTTTTATTTATTTATTTATTTATTTATTTAAACTTCATGTACAATAGTGGTACATAGGCGGACTTAATGCCACAAGGCATTCTCTACCAGTCAACCATTGGGTCAAATAGACAGTATTGTGATAGAGTACAATAAAAATAAAAATAAACATACCATCTTGTAATCCTAAAATAAACACATAAATAGGTACCTACATACTAATACATAAATAAGAATACAAAATAAACTAATATATATAAATACAAACGAATAGTCCGAAATACGAGAAATCTTTTGATATAATTACGACTCTATGAATGACTATATGGTAAACAACTCAGACCGACTTTAAATAAAACTTCCGAACTGCTCTTTTGAAAGCCAATTTGCTTTCGGCTTTTTTAATGCCAAGGGGTAGCGCGTTCCAGAGTTTTATAGTGGAGATAGCATAAGAAGAGGACATAAAACCAGTACGGTGAGAGGGAATTTGAAGGATTAGGTTTTTGGAAGCTCGAAGGTTCCGACTGTGAGAACTACCCAACACCTTAAAATACGTTTTTAAATATTCAGGAGCGCATGGATCATTCATGGTGGTGAAAAGCAAGCAGAGAGATCTGAGGGATCTCCTGAGTCTGATAGGCAGCCATTTCAGCTGAGAGCGGTAAGAAGAGATATGATCATATTTACGAAGGCCAAAAATGAAACGAATGCAATTGTTGAGAAGACGATCCAATTTGCTAAGAAGTTCTTGGGTTAAATCAGAGTAACAAACATCAGCATAGTCGATAATGGGAAGCACAAGCGCCTGGACTAAAGTGGTTTTAGTGCTAGATGGGAGAAAATGTTTAAATCTATAGAGAGACCGCAGCGAGTAAGTGACTTTCTGGCTAACCTGGGCCACCTGCTTATTCCAGCTGAGAGTACCGTCAATGTACAGTCCCAAGTCTTTTACGTGAGGTGAAAGAGGTATAATGCTGTTGTCGAACATAAGCGGTACCAGCCGGCCAGAGTCCAAATTTCTGAGGTAGTACGAGCTACCAATGAGAATGGCTTGGCATTTCCCGACGTTGATAGCAATCCCAAATCTGCCAGACCACTCTCCGATAGCTCGGAGATCAGCATTAAGTGCCGAGATGCAACGATCAAGGTTGGCAATGTCCGATTGAGCGTACAGTTGCAGGTCATCAGCATACAGATGGTAAGAGCACTTGAGGATAGTGGTAATAGAATTTATAAATAACGAAAATAAGAGAGGAGAGAGTATACCGCCTTGTGGAACGCCAGAAACCAGGTCGCACCAGTCGGAGTAATCCTGATCGGCACGCACCGCTTGCTGGCGACCACGAAGATATGAAGAAAACCAATCACGTGACAACGAAGAGACTCCAATTTGAGACAGTATGGCGAGGAGAATGTCGTGGTCAACGGCATTAAAAGCGTTGGAAAAATCTATTAAAACCAATACCGTGACCCTCGAATTCTCCAAGCCATCTCTAATATCTTCTGTGACCTTAAGCAAGCCTTGTTTTGTTGTTGTGTTGTTGTTGGTGTGATGTTTGAACTTCGATTCCCAGGTCAGGCAGTGTTTTTTACTTTTTCCATCAGGTATTAGTCAGTATTTAGCAGTGTATTTTGCTGTCACGGAGTCTGGATATGATAAAGATATAGATATGTCACCGTAAAATTGTAAAATCCGTCAGATTGTAATCTATCTAGCGAGATTGTACACTTTTAAAAGATTGTCAAACTAACATTCTGAATTGTAAAATCCGTTACTCAGATTGTAATCTATCTAGCCAGATTGTAAACTCTCGAAAGATTGTGAAACGAATAAACTGCTTACAAAATAACGCATTATTTTTCAGTAGACTATAATGTATCGAAGTGAAACCGAAATTTTGTGAAACACACGCGGCGAGAGTTTATAATCTCGCTAGTTATATCACAATCTAACGGTTATTACAATGTGACTCTGACAGATATATTTATTGTGTAACTGTTTACCATAGGCTGGCAATTAATAGGCTTGCCCTAAGATTTAATTGTTTTCCCTTCATTTAATACATCATGTTAGCTATAGAGATTTGAATACTATGGTTGACCCTATCGATTGATGTAAAAAAGGATAGAATGTTATTTTAACGTACTTTAGTGGGTTCGTTTTCCGAGCGTGGCAAGCGAATTTTGCGAAAACATGTAAAGTTAGTTTTTTTTTTTAAATAAGTAAAGAATCAATATACTTAATTAAATATGACTAGGAAAACAGATGTGTAAAATTAGGTATCTCCACCTCCCTCACATGATTGAAAACACACTTACTAATTCCCAGTGATTGTTTTCTCGTTTTAAAAAAAGAATCATCAAAATCGGTTCACCCAGTCTAAAGTTCTGAGGTAAAACACAAAAAAAAACAGACAAATTCAGAACCTCCTCTTTTTGGAAGTCGGTTAAAAATAAAATATTTTGTAGTTAGACATAAATATGACAATGAGACACACGAAAGAATATGGTCAATTAATGTCACATAGCTAGAGTACTAAAAGGGAATTTAAGTAGTGTAACGATATTGTTAGTTTTGGGTCTTCGAAGACTATAAAATCTGAGAGGACCCACTAGTAGGTCTTGGGAGACACATTAGTATTCGGAGACCCACCGGTGGGTCTGTTTGGTGGGGCCTTGAAGACGAAGCGGATTTTCTTTTCTTTGAGTAAAAGTTATCTCCAGTTATTTTGAGTACTTTTCCTCTAGGTGGAATTTCCACCCGTATTTACAGGCGAAAACTAGAACCGTTGTAGTAACACGAAAATGGACTTAGGAGATTGTTCATAATTTTTTGTGAAATTTTGATCTCCGTACACAGTTTTTAAAAAGCGTACAGTTAGCAAGAAAATGGGTATTTGTTACAATTTTCTTTAATGGTGCCAATAATACTGAAAGGTCAGAAACTGCAAGAAAATATATCCCATACATCTTTTGTTATTAATGCTCCGCTGAAAGATTCCACCCTATTAAGTATTTTCATCGAAAAATTTAAAGAGAAGCTATTTTTATTATGGCCAACCAAAAATTGAAATGCTTGTGGCTATACCCATTTCATAATTATGTTACGTTTTTGCATAGATAGCTCGTGACACCGTGTAAAAACGTCAGAAATCTATTCCATCTGAGCCTCCTTTTCCTTTAGAGTTTATAACGTGCTAAAATAATGTTTAGGTATATACGTGTAAAGTAAACACGGTCACTGCATCGGTCGCGATCTCTAACTGTCGGTAATCTACACTAATATTATAAAGAGGAAAACTTTGTTTGTTTGGTTATAATGGCAAGGCTTAAAAACTACTGGACCATTTTTTAAAATTCTTTCACCATTGGAAAGCTACATTATCCACGAGTAACATAGGCTAAATGTTGTCCCCGTACTCCCACGGGAACGGGAACAACGCGGGTGCGACCGCGTGAAGTCCGCTAGTTACAACTAAAGCTGTAATTTAACCAGCGTACAATCTATACTAAAATTATAAAGAGGAAAAATTTCGTGTTAGTTTGTTTGTACCAAATAAGCTCCGAAATTACTGCATCAATTTTAACCATTCTTTCACCAATAGAAAGCTAAATTATCAGGAAGTAACATGGTCTATATTTTTTTAGAAAAAAAATTATAGTTCCCAAAGGAACTAATATAGTGTAACCCAACGTAGCAAAATTTTGTAACTAAAACGGGTAAAACCGCGGGCCACAGTTAGTGATTCATAAAATTACAGTCACAACATAACATGATCATTATATTTTGCTACATTTAAATCAATACGACAGCAATCTGTACTAGATAAATTTATATCTGTAACTCCGACAACAGCGCTCTTAACGATAATGATAAATGTGGATAAATGAATGTGGGAACGATATGATGAAACTCTAATGAAGTATACAATCAGAATGTAGTCATTTAAACTCGATGAAGTAAACATGCTCTTACATGCACTTCTAAAACTAAAACCCGACTTCCAAATAAAGTCGGTTAAAACGTAGCCTATGTTACCCGGGCAATAATAACATTGATTGACACTTTATTCATCAAAATCGGATGAATAGTTTAGGCGCTACGGTGAAACATACGCAAATACAAACATACATATACATACTGCTAAACACATAACCCTTTTTTTTGGATTCGCCGTAGATGGCTATTAAAAAATATATTAATAAAATTTTAATATAAAAAAGCTGCTCTTTAATAACGGTAACGACTGAGCCAAGCCGCTCTTTATGCTCTCTCTCTTTTATCTTTTTACTTACTAGTGTAAAAAATGGCAACCATTGACAATATCCATTAAAAGCTTATAGGAAACTAGCTGTCCCACAACTTCGTCTGCGTAAAAGAGAAAAAGCCCACAAAAGGAATAAATATTCCCCGTTTTTGCGTCAATTTTCATTTATGCTCCGCTCCTATTGGTTGTAGCGTTGTTATATAGCCTATATACCTTCCTCGGTAAATGGGATAATGCCTGGGGTCGATCTTTAGGTTAAGCCATGCTTGCCTAGGTTGGTCTGTGTATGGGTGACCACCCTTGTTATACATACATACCGAGGTTCCTCCGTGCCTCGGAAAGCACGTTATGCAGTTGGTCCCAGCTGTCATTGGTCCATCTTTGGCAGTCCTTACAGTTAGTCAGTGGCCCAAAAAGTCTGACAAACAGTCTTACCAAGGAGTATCCTATTACCCAGTATTAACTGGGTTGTGGAGGTCAGATAGGCAGTCGCAGTTAAAATACATGTATTTGGTACTACTGGAAACTGATCCCAACATAGTTGGGAAAAGGCTAGGCAGATGCAACGTTGTACTTAAATTGTGTAAATAAATAAATATCAATACCAAATATAAAATGAGAACTGGCTCTGACATATTTTGCGCACTATACCCGCGTGCCAATTACGTCCGGTTCATTTTCACAGAGCCCATTTTAGCAGTGGAGAGTTAATGTGCTAATTTTTCAGTCCATTAGATTCCATTAAAATTTTGATCGCTTATTGATGCAGTATGCCTTTGAGTGTTCACATACAAACTCTCCCAAGCATTCCAGCGAAAACTAATCAGGCTTGCAATTATTTTAGACAATGATCATTTGACGTTTGAAGCATAGATGTAATTATGGGGTCCATATTGGCTCACCTAAAGTTCTTTACCCGAAATTGTTCTTCCTAACGATTTGTAATCCGAATGATCACTCTTCCTAAAATTTTTCATCCTAAAGTTTTCATTCATACTATTTCTGGGCTACCGGCGATGTTCATAACACTCATGTTTCCGAAAATTTAAATTACTAATATCATTCATGTAATATATTGAACCTCCTACTGTTTTTTATCATAACGCTTTTATCCCTAATCATAATTACCATAATATTTTCACTCATACTCAGAAAGAACACACATACATTTTATTTTTACATTTACCAAGTGTAAAAAAAAAAATAAGATGATATTTATAGTATTTTAATTAAAGGTCGTTTCACTGATTTTTGTCTTAAATGAATGTAATTCAGGTCAGAGTACCGTCTTGGGTGCCCCCATGAAAAAAAAGAAAAATTTCACGACCAATTTCGAGGTAGTAGTTGGTCACAGTTCTAAACTTCTAACCTAACCTAACCTATGGATCCCTTCCACATCGTTTTTGCGACAAACGGTTAGTCGGAGACAAAAAACACCAAGACACTTTGAGCCTTATATTTAGGTGTTTTATGTTATGTGAAAATAAAGTTACGCAAAATTAATGTATATGTCACCATAAAAATAGTCAAATACGTTATATTGTAATATCTCTAGCGATATTGTAAAAACTCGAAATATTGTCAAATGAACAAACTGCTTACAACAAAACGCATTATTTTTCGTGAAATGCATGCGATGGTAGTCAACCCACGCGGTGTGGAGGGAAGGAGGGGTCCCCCTTGCCCAGTAGTACAACTCTCATGAAAAGATATTGTACCATTCCTGAGAAATACCGATTATTATAACCAAAAAGCGTAATCGACGGCGCCTATTTCCGAGTGCAGGGTTTAAAGGATTCTAAAAAACCTAACGGGGGGGTGCCCCAAGTCCCGATTATGGGGGCAGAGATACTTCCGTATGTTCAGTTGACAATAATTCCAGAGTTTACGAGTACAATATCGCTAGAGAGAAACACGTTATATTGTAATATAACGTATTTGACAATTTTACGGTGACATATATAATTCTGATTATTATGAATAAAAAGAAATCTAAACAAAAAAGATATGACTTTGAATAATAGTGTAAAAGATGGTTATGGTGAGAGAATATAGGAAAAATAATCATAATATGTGTATTGCTACTGACGATGACGTTATGAAGTTGAATGATTCGGAATTATGGCATTAGAGACAGAGTAGTTAGGAATTGTTCAGTTAGGAAGAACATTTTCGGATTTCCAATTATCGGAGTTGAAAATTTACGTGAACTTTGGCGCACCCATAATTAAGCGTATGTACGGGTATTGAAAACGGAAAGCCCAAGGATAGATTATTGATGAAACCAATAGGAACATGAATGTATTGTTGATAGCATTTCCTATTTCGTATTACGAGAGCTTGCAGCATTTTTGGTCTGATAAAACCGGTTGCTATCACGCCGCAATAAACAGAACTTGTGTATGTTGGGGTCTGACTCTGAACCCAAATGGGTTCTTAATTTGTGTAATTATTTTTCAAAACGGTGAAAGGAAATGTCGTAGGGACCCTTCCATACGACTTTTTTTTTACAGAATTGAGAAACCAAAAAATCAGGAAGGACCAAAGGGCTTTATTTTATTATTAACTAGCTGACCCACGCAACTTCGTCTGCGTCAAAAGTACTACCTACCTACTACTACCTACTACCTACCTACTACTACCTACTACCTACCTACTACTACCTACTACCTAGCTACAACTACCTACTACTACCTACTACTACCTACTACTACCTACTACCTACCTACTACTACCTACTACCTACCACTACCTACTACCTAGCTACAACTACCTACTACTACCTACTACTACCTACTACCTAGCTACTACTACCTACCTACTACTACCTACCTACTACTACCTACCTACTACTACCTACCTACTACTACCTACCTACTACTACCTACCTACTACTACCTACCTACTACTACCTACCTACTACTACCTACCTACTACTACCTACCTACTACTACCTACCTACTACTACCTACCTACTACTACCTACCTACTACTACCCACTACCTACCCCTACCTACCTACTACTACCTACCTACTACTACCCACTACCTACCCCTACCTACCCACTACATACCGACGAAAATAATTAAAAAAAAAAAAAAAAAAGTATCCTATGTCCTTCTCCTGGTTCTAAGCTACCTCCCCACCAATTTTCAGCCAAATCGGTTCAGCCGTTCTTGAGTTATAAATGGTGTAACTAACACGACTTTCTTTTATATATATAGATTTAGCTAGCCTGTATTGTCTCACTGCTGGGTGAAGGCCTCTTTCCGTTCCTTCCAACGATCACGATTCTGTGCTATTTCTTTCCAATTCTCAAGGAAGACATCTAGTTCGTTCGCCGTAATTCATTAACTGTCAGCGAAGTAGACACAATAGTTAAACAATTGCATCAGACCGGTTCGGTCGGAGTTCACAGACCAAGGTATACCTTCGTGGTCAAACAAAACAAAAAATACGTGTCCATTATTTTTCAATACTCCGAAAAATAATGAAAAATAATGGACACGTATTTTTTGTTTTTGTACATCAATGAATATTGACAAAGATAAAACGCATCAAAACTCGAAAGTGGGGGCTCGTGATGTCAGAACTAGCTAAAAATTATACCTAGGCGTGACGTATTGAGATTATTAAAAGACCGTATATACGTAAACTTTGATTTACGTTCTAACAAAAGAAAAAATACAAATATTTTTTAATATTCTACCTGACGGACAAATTAGATTTTTTGACGTCTACCCGATTATTTTTATTCCTTTTGAAGTCCTGGGTGGGTTTCTCCAGCAGGAACATTTCATTTGAGTAGCCGTTCGTAGTTTGCGTTTTCTGCTCAATTGAAGGCATTATAATTAATAGTTAACATGTTTTTGTTGCTTTCAATCGGATGCTACTGAATTCGCCCCTCATTATATGGGCCTTTAACATTCCTGTGACGTCATGAGGGTGCACTATAGACACTATGGATGGGGGGGGGGGGGGGGTGCATCTCAGACTCACCTTGCGGGGATAAATGCGTAACTTTATGTGTAAACTGACTCATCAAAGAGTCGTCAACCAAGCATTCTGTACATCATACTAACTTAAGAGGCCTGCGGAACATGCGTTCATACAAACGTAATACCAAAATAATTTATAAATCAAACATATTCTTAAGGTAGTGTGTATTCATTTTGATTGGATTACACAATATCTAGGTTCCCAAGTATATATTTTGATTGGACACTGATTTAAACAAGAGTTATGAGAAAAATAAGTTTACTATGGAAATTTTAAATTCCTCTTCTTCCTTATCTTTGTATCATTCTTCTTTCAAAATATATATTTGGAAACATAGATATTCTGTGATCCATTCAAAATCACGTTTTACACGGTAAAAACTCAATGTAAAGCACTTGAAACATTGTGCTGGTGGATGGATTGAATAGTGTGGGGGTCATGGACGTGTATAGAGTAAAAAGCATACATTAATAAAATATGTAGTAAAATAAAATAAATTTGTGTACAAAATTGTAACTTGGACCCCAAATCACTCCTTTGTAACTAGAACGTTCCTAGGTATGGTTTACAACAAAAAAAATATCGCAATGATGGGGAGAATAATTAGTACCTTTCGGCTTCGTTAAGAGAGTTTTGACACCCTTTATGTACAATAGTGATATTATTACCTTTCTTCATGTCTTGCTGATGCAGTTCTCAACCTCACCACAACAAAATCCCGTCCATTTTATTTCCCTGCTTAGCCCAGGGCCTCGATCCTGCAATTACAATAGTGTCAGAGTACTCGATCATTGATTTCATAATGCTCAAATTCTGACAAATTTTGACAAGTTTTTTAATTCTACAAACATAATGGCGCCATTATGACTTTTTAATGGTAAACCACTGACACTCCATTAATAGAAATTTCATAGAATGATAATCTCGTACATAAAATCTGGCATGGATAAATTAATGTTCGCTTTTGGTAGAAAATTTCGAAAACCATTTGTACTAAGGGTTTATAATAATGACAACACGACAATGCCATTAAAACAGAATTTTATTACGAGACCATTGACCGACCAATGATCGACCATTGTGAATTTAGCAGATTACGAACTTTAAGCAAAATGACAATGGAATGAGAATGGAATCGTGTTGGAGTGACGAATTTATTAAAATGGCAGAATTAGGCCCCAGATATAATATTCATGACAACCCTGCCGTATCCGAATGCTATAAAACCGAGCGGTTAGATTATATCGTGCGCATCTGTCAATCGTTGGGATTGCACGATGTTTGGACCATATCCAGCGGTTAGGCGAACTTGCGCAACTCTCGCCGCTCGTCAGAGGGCGTTAGTATTTATTTTTCACCTTCAAAAGAAGCCTCACCTTCATTTAGTGCACTTTAGGGATACAGATTGGGAAGTTAATTCAGAATATGACTAAGACTTACAGTAATTATTACAACATATACCAATACTCATTACTTTATAGCATTCCACGTGTATTCTTAAACGGTAAAACTTATAATTAGATCTCACAATATAAACAGGTGTCTATTGAGAGATCTACTAAGAGTTATCAAACAAATCGAATTGTTAGCCTCGAATATTTATGTCGAGTTATGTTATGACCTATTTTACCGTACCGTTGTCGTATAAAACCCTTAGTACAAATGTTTTTCGAAACACTCTACCCACACACTTCTACTTAACGCCAGATTTCATTTGCATTTTGTCAACATTTACGAGATTACCATTATATGCCATTTTTTTCAATGGAGTGTCAGTGATTGACCATTGCAAAGTCATAATTAGAACAATTACGCCATTATATTAGTAGATTGCTAAACTTGTCAAAATTTGACAGAACTTGACTGTTATAAAATCAATGATCGACTATTCTGACACTATTGTAAAAGCAGACTTCAGGCTCAGGTGAGCAAGGATTGTAGCAGGTTACGTTCTGTTTTCCTACGAAACCTTATAAATATGAGAAAGGTGTGAGTTTATGTTTATCATCAAAACTTCTTCTCCTTCTTAGTGGTTGTGACCTATATTAGATCAAGAGTCTAGCTTAAGGCGATTACATGAGCTAAACGCGAGTTTTATAATTACTAAAAGTATATGATTCACTGCCATAAACGAGACCAGAAAAATATATGATATTCTTCAGGATATATGCTAGCATGCATAGTGTTTTGAAAACATAACACAATTAATTTGTCTCGATAAAAAAATCACGAATTTATTTCTAAAAATATCTTTCAAATAAAAAAAAACATACTAATATGCATGCGATCATTCAGATTTTTTGGAAAATTATTCTACATGCAATATATTGGCATGATAGTGTTTTAGTTTTTTAATACAATCAATTGTTTTTTTGTAAATCGATCGAAAACACTCATTTCGCGTTATTTGGCTTGCAGTGAGTTACGTAACAACCACTTTGTAGTGCAAGCTGGTTAGAACTTTATTCTAACAGCATTTCAAACGAAGTTTCAACCACCACGAATAGAGTTGCTAATATAGCTCGTCTAATCGCCTTAAACTGGTTTTGTTATGTTATGTACGCAATATGTACCTGATACCCTATTCCCTCCCTGGTCGGCCATCTTTTGCCGTTGACTTAATAGGTTTAAAATGGCTCGTCACATATGTTGAAGTAACAAGGAAGTCTTTACGTGATCATAAGTTAATTAAATAGACCGCGGACGGTGCAGCGTCGATACAGGAAGTTCGTAGTTAAGTCATCTTTTGAAGAGTGAAGCTTCGAAACAAGTTTTATGTAATTAGGGTGGCCTCTACCGTAGATTCGTTTAAAATCTGTTTTGAAAAGCAACTGAAAATTCTATTGAAAAAAAAACATTAACTTTTGTGTTTTTGTTGAGAAAATGAAGAAATGCTTTATTCATTATTTTAGAATTCGACCCCGCACTAAAGCGCGCGTGTAATGTCAGGGTTATCTTTACGGAACCTCGCTTGATATTTTGTTGCAAACACCAGATATTTTCAAATTACTTCTGACAGCATTGTCTAAATCTTCCTTGAGTGTGGGAGAGAGATGCAGAAAAACTTGACGTCTAGCTCCAGGAACTATAACCATTACTGTAACAACTCATGTGTGTACCTACATTCAATGCAAATTAATTATTTATATTCTGTTCTATTCTATTCTTACGAAAGATTGCCGCCCCCTATGTGTTGTAAAGCATGAAAAATTACATAAACTATAGAAATTAAATTAACCTTGAAATAATTTAGTAAGGAAAGATTCAGTTAGATGAGTACCACAAGTTAATCGTTATCGCCTTAAATGTAATTTGTTATTGCGGTATGTAATGTGGACAGATTTTCGAGTTTATAGACGTAGGAGCGTGCTGGGCAACTCATCAGCTTCCTAGCCTTTTCCCAACTATGTTGGGGTCGGCTTCCAGTCCTACCGGATGCAGCTGAATACCAGTATTTTACATGGAGCGACTGCCTATCTGACCTCCATAACCCAGTTAATACGGGAAAATACGATATCTACCACTTGGTAAGACTGGTGTCAGACTTTTGGGGCCACTGACTACCTGTAACGACTGTCAAAGATGGACAAATGACAGCCGGGACCAACGGCTTAACGTGCTTTCCGAGGCACGGAGGAAACTCGGTATGTAAGGGGGATCACCCATCCACAGACCAACCTAGGCAAGCATGGCTTAACCTAAAGATCGACCCGAGCGACTGATATATTTAGCCACGAGCTGGACTAAAAAAAAAATATCTATACCTATCGGGGAATCTGCCCCTGCCGTGACGAGTCTGAACAAAGCCGAAATTAAATCCGCCAGTGTATCTTTTATACCTTGCTTGTAAAGTCTGCAAGTAGGGAAGCACCATAGGTAATTGCATTTTATCGATAGATTGGATTGATGTGTATCGTAACTGAACTATACAATTCTAGGATCGTATCGAATGGTTTCATACCGGATCGTATCGTATTATCTTACGGGATACGATACTTGCATTTGCAGAGATAAAAAGTTTTGTAGATCCAGAATTTAGTACTTACTTATTTATTCTTTCGAAGAATTCAAGCGAAACAGATGTGTAAACTCATATTAATTTATCTTCATACTAACTAGCCAACTTCTGAGTGGAATCACCTATAAACACGCTCATTCTATCGATACGGAAGCATTTGTATCATATTGACTGATAATAATTTAAGGTGAAAGCTTGAGCATCAGCCTTAAGGCAATAATGTATAAAGGTACAACCCATTTATTCTGATATCGGTCCTTTTGTATTAGTGCAATCGTATCCAAGCATTTGATTATATTCGTTTGTTTCCATCCAAAATATCGGAGTATCGACATGAAAGTCCAAAAACGTCGGATTGTACATCACTACCTGTTCAAAGGTGAGCGAAAGCAAACGTGGGTGTATTTTTCACGATATTGGTAATACATACGTGTGCAATGTCATAAAAAGTTCGGTTCAGTAGATTTTTCGTATAATTGTAACAGGCAATTAGTCGACGTTTAATTTTTACGATGTTTCTTTTTTGTAATAAATAAATATCGCAGGACAATTTACACAAAGCGCCATCTAGTGCCACAATAAGCAGCGAGGCTTGTGTCATGGACATCAGATAGTTGATATATTACATAGATACTAATATTAAAATTTGATACTTTTTGCTGTGCCCTACAGGGTCCATAATTGTACCTAGCTATAAGCCTATTATAAGATCTGTAAAACTAACATTATGGAATGCAAATAAAGATATGAATATGAATATGAATACTTTTTGCTTGTAAATAAATATTTACTACTATACATATAAACATCCATGACTCGGAAACAATAGTAGTAAGATTGACATAAAGTTGGTACTACCGAAAAACGTTTGCTTATGACTACTAACAACTTCGAAAAGATACACATTGTCGTGCATAACAAGAGGTGCATCTAGATGTATACATGTATTTGTCTCATCGTGGAGTCAAAAGCTGCTTTTGCAGCAAAGTACATGTTATTTTATTGAAATTTAAACAATTCGAAATAGCTATAGCTACCATTTGTAAAAACGAAACTAATAAATTGAATAAAATTGGGACAAAACCGTAACGCCTTAATTCGTAAGAAGCGATTCTCCCAAATGAAAACATCGACAAAGCTAAGGAAGTAACTAAAAATACACTATCTCAGAAATAAGGTCGCAACGCAACAGCACATCCGCTTCCCGGATCTTTCCACGTACTGTAAATGTTTAATTTTTACAGCTACATTTGGCTGAGACCACATTATCGACGTAGAATCGCCTTGAGTATGACATTCGTCGCATTCGTTCGAACTGTTCAGGGCAAATCAAGTTTTTCACAGTTCTTTCTGGCGGTTTAGACCAATGCCGAGTCGATGAGTATAATTATGGTAACTCCATTATTGGCTATGACTAAACTAAAAATAGCCAATGATGTTATTGTGAGGTATACTATACACATCATGTTGCACGCATTGTAACTAAATCCGACTTTGTACCATTTTACCGGACACGTTCCGCCGCGGTAGGCGGAAACACTATTTCTGTGTTTTCAGGAATCTTAACCGTTTTCGTGTGTGTGTTTGTACTAGTCATTGGTGGTTTATAGTGGTGTCGGGTCCGACTTACAGCTTGGTAACGACCCACGCGCTTAAGCAATACCCGGCTGCGGAGAAAACAAATATATATAATAAGGAACTATGTTGCCCGTGACTTCGTTCGTGTGAATTTTTGTTGAGAGTGTGTGAGAAAAATCAGGTAATTCTCTATGTCCTTCTCCGAGATATTGTCTATTGCCATTCCAAGCATCATTACGTTCTGCCCCCGTATTCACAACGCTTCGATTCGCTTCCGATTCGGTAAGTTGTATGTCTATCTCGGTCGTTTTCGTAATGCTAGAAGAAGACAGATATACGAGTTGTCGAATCGGAAACGAGTCAAACGTTTGTGAATACGGGGTCTGATCAGATTTTTAGTCGTGAAAAGGTGGCAAACAGAGTTACTTTCGCATTTGTAATATTAATTATAGATGCTTCGATCATGCTTTTAATCACCGCGCCACAACTTGCGACGGGACGCTGCTCAAAGTGTTGGAAACGGGTGCGCCAAAGTTCACGTAAATTTTCAACTCCGATAATTGGAAATCCGAAAATGTTTTTCCTAACATTTTTCATCATAACAATCACAATTCCTAACTACTCTGTCTCTAGTGTCATAATTCCGAATCATCTAACTTCATAATGTTACTAGCAATACACAGCTATTATACTATTATTTGTTTTCCTATATTTCATCAACATAACCATCTTACACTATTATTCAAAGTCATATCTTTTTTGTTTAGATTGGTTTTTATTCATAATAATCAGTATTATATACATTAATTTTGCGTAACTTTATTTTCACATAACATAAAACACCTAAATATAAGGCTCAAAGTGTCTTGGTGTTTTTTGTCTTCGACTAACCGTTTGTCGCAAAAACGATGTGGAAGGGATCCATAGGTTAGGTTAGGTTAGAACTGCGCCCCGAAATTGATCGCGAAATTTTTCCAAGTTTTTTTTTCATAGTGCCCCCAAGACGACAGTCTGACCTGAATTTCATTCATTTAAGACAAAAATCAGTGAAACGACCTTAATCAAAAACAAAAAGATACTGAAAATATCATCTTCTACCCACATATATTTTTTTTTACACTTGGTAAATGTTTCGCGCTTAGACGACCTTGTGGTGGTTCAAACTTCGTTTGAAATGCTGTTAGAATAAAGTTCTAATCAGCTTGCACTACAAAGTGTTTGTTACGTCAGCCACTGCGGGCCAAATAGCGCGAAATAAGTGGTTTCGATCGATTTACAAAAAAACTATTGATTGGATGAAAAAACTGAAACAGTATCATGCTAATATATTGCTTGTAGAATTATTGCCAAAAAATCAGAATGATCGCATGCATATTAGTATGTTTTTTATTGTTTGAAAGATATTTTTAGAGATAAGTTCGTGATTTCTTTTTATCGAGCCAAATTAATTGTATTATGTTTTCAAAACGGTATCATGCTAGCATATATCCTGAAGAATATCATATATTTTTCTGGTCTTGTTTATAGTAGTGAATCATATACTTTTAGTCATTATAAAACTCGCGTTTAGCTCATGTAGTCGCCTTAAGCTTACGGCACAGAGTACAATTATACAGAGCGTAAGCTTCAAGCAACCGCGCGAATCGGTTGCACCACGTGCGTGACCACTGGCCGATTGTCGCGTACGCGGCGAGAGTGGAAAAAACCGGTTTACGCTGTCACAGCTAGTTGAAAATCTCAGGGTTGTCAGGGCAACACACGTTGTTTGTTTTGTGACAAGTTAGAATATTTTAATGTAAAAACTTGGTTTATTAATAATGGTTGTTTATTGTCCTGTGTGTATGAATAATACTAGAATAAAAATGAAAATATAAATCATACTTTAACTATCCCAAGGAGTGCAATAGGTAAGTAAATATTTGATTAATTTGTCTTCACCTATTGTGACAACCCTACCAAAATAGGTAACAATTTTGGACGTTCTTAAGAAGCTTGTTTATTTACTGATGTGGTTACGGAGAAATCATACTTTAGTAGTTTATGCGACTGTGCATAATGAAGGGCATTACAACACAAGTGTGGGTTTAAGAAACGAGCCGAAGGCGAGTTTTTTCATAGCATCACACGAGTGTTGTAATGCCTAATTATGTATAGTTGCATACACTACTCCAAATATCATAAGGGGTCTATGATGGGTTCAGGAACCATAGGGAAATGACTAGCATTGTTACCAGTGTAATGCAATAAAAAATAAATTGAACATATACAGAAGCAAATTATTTATTATAGTAATGGTAGTTAACATTGACAGTTGTGCAATGAGATATACTTAACGGTCCTGGTTGAATTGCATTTGAAATAAGGTCTTGTTTTGGAGCTACAGAGCTTGATGGTGATGATGGCATATTTATATTTATTATTTCTCTATTTTGAATTGAGTTCATTATTTTATTTGAGACACATATTTTATTTTGCATAGATTCGTCAATGTATCCTTCGGCAACTGTTGTAGATCTCCAGCCCCCATGCCGTTGTAGAGCTGTAATGTCGCCGCCTGCATCTACCAGTAAAGTGGCAGAGGTCCTGCGAAAGCAGTGGCCGGTGTACAGTTCAGGATCCGGGAGATTTAAATAATTAGCTATGGTTTTTCCCAACTCACCAAATTTATTTATGCCAATCTTTCGGTTGGTGCATTTGCCAGCTAAGTATTTAATAAAAAAATTGGATAGTTGACAAGTTTCCGGCCTCAGTAGCATGTACTTTTTGCACAGGTCACAGTAACTTCCAGTTACAGTGAAAATACGGTTTTTTTTAGTTCTAGTATTGCGGACTGTTACTAAAATGGTGTTTTCAAAGATTTGAACATCACTAAACTGTAGATTATATAGTTCTTGTCGGCGGCAAGCACCCATGACTCCAAATATTAATGCCACCTGAAACATTATCAACATGTCATTAGATCGCAATCATTTCAATGTTCCAATGAAATATAAGTCGATTACAATCCATGCTTTAAAATTAATTCTGTAATTAAGTAAGTTATCTTTGTCTGCAGATATAATGGATCTGGTGCCTCAGTTAAGAACATATTAACTTCTTCGGGAGAAAACGTTTTAGATTTTTTCGCTTTATAACCCTCCGATTTTCGCTTAAGAAAAGTTGTCAATTTGATATACATATTTAGAAATATCCACTTGGTGCTTGATATTGAGTGTGCTTTTGACCATTGAGTAAATAGTCCACAGGCTAGCAGAACTGAATTTCTTGGATAATTGTTCAAAATACGCTAATAACACGGTCTCGGACATGGAAGTCGTAGCTTTTTCCATTCTCCAATCTAAAAAATCCTTGTACGCCTTTTCGTACTTGGCCCTTGATTTTTGTGGCAACAGGTTATTAGTTGCATTCGCGGTATCTGGCGGAGTGTTCATGTCAATTTCTGAGTCACTATCACTCATTTTCGACAGAAATAAAGAACTTATCAGAAAATTTGTCTACTCGTAACTGGAAATAAAAAGCTAACGAACAAATGACAGCTCGAAATGGCGGCGTTTCGGATATCTGTCTTTTTTTTTTAAATCATAGGCATTAGAACAAAGTCACTATTCTTGTGTCACTCGAGATCAAAATGTCGTGCGATTTATAATTAAAGTCATACTGAATTGGGGTTTCGTATCGATATCTGATTTAATGTAGATAGGTACTAGAATAGCACACTCACTTGAATATGACACCTGTTCCAAATTAAAAATCATAACCTACTGTTTCCAGTAGGTTATGAGTTCATAACAGTTCCGTTTATTTCTGCTGGTTTGTAATGCTGGTCATTGCCTATGGTTTTTGAACGCATTAGAGAGGGTTTATGATATTTGGGTAGATAAACGTATATTTGATTCACTATCTGCACCAATGTTTCAATTAAATCATTATGGAAGTGGCACATAATAAAATACAGAACGGTTATTCGATCATCGTAAAAAAAATGTAACGACATTGCAATCATTTCTACCAAAAAATTTGAAACGTATGTCGGCTACAGTTTGATTAAGTTAGAATGTGTTTGCGATGTCATCAAGAACCGGTGAGGCGTGAAGTTGAAATAGTGCGAATTTGTTGCCTACGTTTTTTGAGTGTCGAACGCCGAACTTTGTCCAAGCTTGTATCGTGTGTTGTGTTGTAGCACTTTTGAAGGTGCTGCGCTTGACATAGTGCGCTATTCGGCTTTTCCTCTAACACTGTAGTCTTCTGATCAGTCGAGCACCATGCTGGCACATTCACGTATTTCACACAGCTCCAAGAATGAACGTTTTACGTCACGAGTGAATGGGTGCAGGCGCAATTGTTCCGAAGTTCCTCGTAAAAAGCCTTTGAACGTTTAGCTTCAAGTACGCAAGCTAGTCGAACATTTCAACTTGGTCCTATTTCGAAGACATAAGCCTACCCTAGTTAAACGGTAACGAGTTTAACCTAATCATAATAATGTTATAAAAGATCTCAACAACGGGGAAATTGGAATAAGGATAGCAATAAGGCTATAACGTTCTCATTCTTCAACGTTCTGTCCTTTCTGGGGGGGGGGGGGGGGGACATGATGCTTGCAAAAGCGTCGAAATATCGGGTGCTCAAAAAAACACAAGAAAATCACGGATATAATCCCGTAAGTACTGAAAAACCGTGAAAGTTTCAACAGACTTTTACTGACTGCTCCGGCAGGCTTCGACCCTTGTGGACCTTTTCCTTTCTGCTGACATCTCTTTGAGGCGCGCGTGGAACACGATCGTGCTGTCGACACGGCTTGTCGTCATAAGAGCCTGCGCAAACGACGGACGTATTGTGCGTGACGGACAAAAAGTCTGCTACAAATTTTCCGTGTTTAATTGTGTTTCACTACGTTTTTGTCCACTATAAGGATCTACTGATGGAAAGGCTCCTACTGATCGCCTTTTAGTCGACAAAAAAGGTCAAAAACGTAGTAAAACACATTTAAACACGCAAAATTTGTCGCAGACTTTTTGTCCATCACGCACAATAAGTCCGTCGTCTATGCAGGCCCTAAGCCGGACGGGCGGCGAGCTAGCCCATAGCTCACCGTCCACGGGCTCAAGCTTAACCCCTATTACATGGCACATGGTGAAATGTGGTGTATTAATAGGAACACATCTGCCTTACCCCTTAATAAATGCAAAGCAAAATGAATCTTTGCGAATAGACATTCAATACCAGTAAATCAATGCGATTTCTCGAATATTCCGGAAGCATTTTTCTCCGAACCATTTCGGCTTCATCCAGATAGATTTCATGGAGGAAAACTAGATCGAACAAAATTTAATAAAACTGAAATAGCCTTTGCACTGACGAGTTTTATCAGTTTACACGGGTTTTGGTTTACAGAACGATAAAAACGAAACGGTTATTTTAATTTGTGTTATAATTATGTAGATTTTAGTTTTAATACTTGTTATTTGTGATAAATAAAACAAAGATTCCGTTTTAGAGGTTTATTAAATAAAACCGTAACAAATTTTAAAAGTATTTTACATAATTCGTTACGAAGGAGCAGTTTCAAAGATTTAACTCTCCCCTGTCCCCCGCTTGACAAGCCCTTACCACGACATCCGATTACCACACAACTTTTTGGTCACCGGCGTCACTTTGATACTTTTTCTCTTGTATATATATTTTTTCTTTTTATTAGCCTATATTTTCCCACTGCTGGGTAAATGCTTCCACCATAGTCTTCTACTTTTCCCTACGTAAGGCTCTCTCAGGCCAATCTTTTGCAAACGCTTCAACACCAAAAAGAGGCCTCATGTGCGTACAGTAATCCTTGGGCCTTGCTTCTTTCCAAGTACTCATCTGCCTAGCCTTTTCCCAACTATGTTTGGGGTTGGCTTCCAGTCAAACCGGATTCAGCTGAATACCAGTATTTTATATGGAGAGACTAAGTACATAAACAATCCAAATAAATGGCTCTATGCTTTTTGCAAATATAAAAATATCCCGTGTCCGCGACTCAACTTTTTATTGACCGATGAAGCTAAAAATATCCGACAAAAACAAAACACCAAATGTGCTTTTTAGTTTCACAAAAGTGTCGTCTACTAAAATGGGATGTAGTGCAGATAACTTTTCGAAATGTCCATAATGGGTTTATACTATTCTCGGTCAGTCAATACGAACAATGTTTGAAAACTGTCGCAGGCATCCGTTGAAATTGTTTACACTCATCTATTTTCGAAAACAAACAAGCTTTCAGATCCGTTATACGATATAAAAATAATGTGACGTTAAATTAAGGATGTTAAACATTGATGAATGTAGTGTTTCGAATGCCCATTTTACACTCTGTTTTCAAAAGAAAGTTCAATCTACAAATCATGAGTTGACAAGCGTTTTTGTCTAAAAGTATTTCGGCATTTATCACTTTGAATGTTGGCAGGAAATTAGTTACATAAATCTTTCTTTAAAGTTAACTGAATCTTTCCTAGTCAACGTAGGGATGTTTAGGTAAATGTTTTGTTTAAGTTTTTTTTTTATCAAAACTTTTAGTATTCGGTAATGTTTTTATCTGAAAATCACGCTCAAAACTGGCAAATAAACAATTAATTATCGTATAACTTTGTGTTTACACAAAGATCATTATGGTTGACGAATTATTAAAAGTTCTTTGTATATTTCGACATCTATCTTTAAGAACTTCTTGAACATAAGCATCACGCCTGTTGTCACTAATGGCTTAGTCAGAGTACACATTTAAACACTAGTGTAAAGTTATCGACCTGGCACAAATTCAGACTCTAGGCCAAAATACCATTACAGTTTTATAAGCCCAGCTTATTCTGGTTCCGGACACTATTACTGGATCAGTTGGTAGATTAATCCAACTTTGGTTCCAAAAGAAACTTGTTGCATGTCTCTACTGAAACGATTCTTATGTAATAACCATGTAGTATCAAATAGCTGATCAACGACAAGGAAGCTCCATGTGTTTGTTTCGGCCATTTCAGATCCTGTAGTTGCCTTTGTTCTTTAAAAAATACTGCATCACGATTTCGCTTATTAATTGTATTATTTCACATTTAATTTATTTGTACGCAAATATGTATTATTATTACACAAAGGGAGATAATACATATTGATACGAATTTACTGCACAATGGTGGACGTGGACCAAAATATTTTTCCATTAATTCGCGTTATAGAGTAATTATATGATTTTAACAAAGCGACAGCTTTGTATTGTTTGGTACAGATTAAATTAACATTGCATTGGTAATAAATCGCTATAAAATTTCAGAGCACTTTACAATACCTCGTGTAGAACAGAGCACGAGCACGCGACTGTATTACTGATTCTTCGAAGTCAGTCGCGTATATATGTCACCATACAATTGTCAAATACGTTATATTGTCATATCTCTAGCGATATTGTAAAGTCTCGAATTATTGTCAAATGAACATACTGCTACAACGAAACGCATTATTTTTCGTGAAATGCATGCGATGATAGTCATCTTACGTGGTGTGGAGGGAAGGAGAACTCTCATGAAAAGATAATGCACAATTCTTGAGAAATACCGATTAATATAACATAACCTTAAAACACTTTATATTCCCCCTAAAAAGCGTAGTCGACGGAGCCCCGCTTCGCGGGGCCCCTATTTCCAAGTGCGGGGTTTAAAGGAACCTAACTAACCTAACGGGGGGGTGCCTCAAGTCCCGATTATGGGGGCAGAGATACTTCCGTATGTTCAGTTGACAATAATTCGAGACATTACAATATCGCGAGAAAAAACACGTTATATTGTAATAAAACGTGTTTGACAATTTTACGGTGACATATACTTTGTGTTTTATACCAATTGCACTATACTGCGACCGCGACGCTGACGTCAGCGGTGACCGACAGCCGTATTTTGTTCTCGCTGACATCACGACATTCACGACCGACCGTCAGCCCGACAAGAATTCAGTCCTAAAATACCGATGTAACGTAAACACAAAAACGCATCTCGCAGAATCTCGATGATTAACATTCTCAATGACGTAATTCGACAAAGCAATCTTTTGGAGTTCCGTTCATCTTAATAATGAGTATTCTTAATGAAGTAATTTATTAAATTCTCATTTAAAAAAATTCCGACATTAAACAAATGTAGCATTTGTTTTTAAACAGTAGTCTCTTTTTGTGTTAACATAAAGTTCAAAGTCATGTAAAACAACAAAAAGTAACGTAGGTAACTCGAAGGGGACGGCGCGGGGCGTGGTGTTAGTTAGTTGAAGAATGCTTTCTTGTAGCTCACCGTCTTTGTGTAAAGAAGTTTTTTCCAACGTGCCATACTTCTAGACCCTAGCATAGGTACAGTTAGTTCGTTGTTTATCACTAAAATCGGTTATACGATAATAGTACTTTGTGATACAAGGGGCTAAAATGACTCGGTACGCTATTGTGACGGTCTTTTCGAGCAATAGGAGTGAAAAAAATATTAGATTTGTATTTTTCTTCTATTACGTAACATTTTGATTTTTATAAAATGGATGTTATTTATATATCCACGTCCACGCAAACGGAGACGGGGACACATTTTTGTCCTAAAAATAGTGTAATCCACAATTTATCTCAATGCTTTCAAGCCGTCATTTAATCGCCTATGCTGGAAATAGGCAAGGCACACTCGTCGTCAGTAAATTCTTATTCTCACCGTCTCGTTTGTTTAGATCCATGGGGATCTATTTAGGCGGGTTCACTGACCTCTTTAATACCCTGTTCTATATATACTTGATATTCCAACATAAATTATGCTGATACGCATAATATTTAAACGTTTATAGTGGTTTCGTAATGTCGGATATAGGTACTGGGTTTTTAAATGCTTTCGTGCTTATTTAAACGGTATTTATTGATTAAATAAGTATTTAATTAACGTAGTGGTTGGTTTACAATTGGCATTGTTTTAATTTTCGCATGAAGTATGCGGACGCAATTAAAAGCTATACATAGTAGATAGAGATACGTATATTTTTCTTTTATGAGTAGTTCTTATTGTAAGAAACATTGGATTTGTTATAAAAACAGTAATGTCTACTCTTCTTTTCAATTGATGTCTTTTTGACTGTTTATTAATTAAAGAATATAATAAAATATAAAGTAAGTTTTTATTAAAAACTCAGTTATTCTACACTCGCGAGCGACAGTAGTGATGATGTAAAGCTAAAGTCTCAAGCTTTTAATGGACATGTGGTTTTTATGAACAGAAATTATGTATTTTCCGAAAAATAAAGATATGTATGCGTGCTTATATGGGTTGAGTCGATTTAGTTGCTCGCGAGTGTATATCTGACAACAATAATTCGTTATAATCTACTTCACTACGGATTGAATTTTTTGTGTAGTATCCGGCGACACTTGGGGGAGGCCTATATAGGATGATAATGATGATCCGGACCAAAAAATCAGGCCCATAGGTTTATATGTTTTTCCCTATTTTATTTTAAATCTACTCCTGTTTGAATATGTGAATTGAATTTATTATGTGCGACTCTGTTCTCTGCTTATAATCTAAACAAATATTATAAACAGGAGTGTTTTTTTGGTTTGTACCGATTAAGGCCAAAAATACTGGACTGATGTTAACCATTTATTCACTAATAAAAAGCTGATTTATCAGCAAGTAACATAGATTATAAATTAATTTTCAAAACATTAGAGTCTTAGAGATCCTTAAGATAATTGCTTAACGTAACCCAAAGTAGCAAAATGTTGCCTATACAATTTATTACTTGGCGTGCGCTGAGAAAACTATTGTACTTTATATCTTATAGTATACTAGCTATTTCTGAAGAGAACTGGTCCCATAAGGAATACTTTTCATCCTGCCGGGCTAGCATGGGCAGGGGATAAAACTTTTCTCCACCGGTTATTTCACATACCGGTTATTTCACCGGGTATTTTACAAGGGACAAGTCAGTGGAAATGACAGGTGGAGAAAATTTTATCCCCTGCCCATGCTAGCCCGGCTGGTGTGTGATCAAGTGGGATAATTACGAGGCGAGGCGATAATTAGTGAAGCGAGCATAATAAGCTTTGTCAAATAAGTAAAATTAAATCAGCGTTGTTTTAAAAGTTTTTACAAGAAGCCAAGTTTATACAACTGTGGCAATAACTGATGGCAATGGTTACAGATATGACGCTGGTGTTGGCGTTAGACTATTACTCGTATAATATGTCTACCTACGTAGGTAGGTACATAACGTGTCTACTAAACTATGCTCCACAAACGCATATGCGTGTAACTCAAGGTCTTTACGTGTGGGACGAACTCGGCTTTTACGAGTACATTGACTAGTGCGCAAAATCTGTGCAACATTTCGCTGTACTATGATTTCGATATTTTTACTGATTCTGAGAGACTACATAGTATATTCAATAATGGTAGGAAACAAAATGGAATCTAAGCAAATATCTCGGTAGATTTTATACATGCATAACATTATATGCTTTTTAAGGTTCTTGTGGATTTTTAGGCATCACTAACGTAGGTACAGGAAAAGAATCCGTCATTGGGATACCTGGATGTTTGATAAAATGATGTTAATTGTATTTTGGTGAATGTTAACGAATTTTCGGTACTCCCCGCCTTGCAGTGGGAAAATAAGCATCCTATAGTAGTCCCACTATTGGGCGACTAGCAATCCATAGCATGGTCGGGTGGTACGGGCGGGGAGGGGCACGGGTCCCGGGACACGTGTTTCGCGCGTCGCTTGTTTTCTCTCGTGGCGCCCGGCATCACGCCCGCGCCCCGCCCGTGCCTCATCTTTTTTAAGTCGAAAGTCGCGACGGCGCCCCGTCTGCGCCTTGTCCGTGCCCCTCCCTCGTTTTACGTCTGTTCTGTGTGCCCTCTCTTAAAACAAAACCAAAATGTTTAACTGACCTGAAAACCTAGTTCTAGCGGATGATTAGGACACACATAAGTTTAACCACCGGTGTGCGACACACCGAGTGACCAACCACGAAAGACCCAGTTCTAACCGAAGATAAGAGGCTACATTTATTTATTTGATTTGTGGTATCTATAAAGAAGTTCTTACGATGGCGAAAGAAAATCATGGAATCACGTTTTCACCTAAAACAATTATTTAGAAATGTTTTTCTACTTTGCTTTATGTTCATTATCACGATGTCAATGCTGCAGTAACATTAAAACGAGTGCCATTACGTTTTTATAAAAATTGAAGTACCTACATATTACCAATCCATAATGGAATAGTAATAATATATTATATATTATTATCCCATCTTAACGTTTACTACTGGAAATGAGCAAACTGTGAGTAACTGTAAATTAAATTGTCCTTTATTATACATCGTGAGTTTTAGTTGTACTCAATATTTCTGACTTATATTACCTCTCGGCGTGGTTATTTTTTAATTAAGCCATTATTCATTAAATAAGAAAATAGGTACAAAAAATAATAACAATAAGTACATTATAGTTATGACACATTCTGTTAATAATGTATACGTGACAAACTGTTGAATATACTTGTACTTGACGACCCAAATAGCGTAGCGGTAGTGAGGCTGCCTTACGTTCTTAGGGTCCTGGGTTCGAATCCCGGTAGGAGCAAATGTTTGTGTGATGAGCACGGATATTTGTTTCCGAGTCATGGATATATGTATAATAAGTCCATACTTATTATACATATATCCATGACTCGGAAACAAATATCCGTGCTCAATATATATTTGTTTGTTAGTCCATACTAACAAACAAAAAGTATAAATGTGGTATATACCAACTATCTATTGACCACGACATAAGCCTTGCTTAATGTGGCACTTGATGGTGCTGTATGTAAAGTCCAGCGATATTTATTTTTACCTACCAAGCGCATGAGTCGAGAAGGTCATCGCTCGCAACAGGGTGTTTCAACGTCCTGCGTCATCATCATTTCAGCCGAAAGACGTTCACTGCTGGACAATAGGCCTTCCCCCATGTGTCGCCAAATTGACCGGTCCCGTGTGACAATAATAATCTATACTAATATTAAAAGCTGAAGAGTTTTTTTTGTTTGAACGCGCTAATCTCAGGAAATACTGATTGAAATTGAAAAAAACTGTTGTGTTGTATAGTCCATTTATCGAGGAAGGTTATAGGCTATATAACATCACGCTAGAACCAAAACGAGCGGAGCAGAAATGAGAATTGGTGCAAAAACGGGGAATATTTATTCCTTGTGTAGGTTTTTTCTCTTTTATGTGACGCAGACGAAGTTGCGTGGGTCAGCTAGTTAATGATATTTCAAATCCCACAAATAACTCTTATTAATACGCCTCATTAGTTTGGTATATCTACGTATCTATTTAACGGATTATTTTAATTGAATGTTTAGTAGTCATTGCAAACATGTAGTGGGTTGCTTAAGGCGATTACAAGAGGTAAACGCGAGTTTTATAATTACTAAAAGTATATGATTCACTGCTATAAACAAGACCAGAAAAATATATGATATTCTTCAGGATTATGCTAGCATGATACTGTTTTGAAAACATAATACAATTAATTTGGCTCGATAAAAAGAAATCACGAACTTATCTCTAAAAATATCTTTCAAACAATAAAAAACATACTAATATGCATGCGATCATTCTGATTTTTTGGCAAATAATTCTACAAGCAATATATAGTGATAATGTTTCAGTTTTTTAGTCCAATCAATAGTTTTTTTTGTAAATCAATCGAAACCACTCATTTCGCGCTACTTGGCCCGCAGTGGCTGACTTAACAACCACTTTGTAGTGCAAGCTGATTAGAACTTTATTCTAACAGCATTTCAAACGAAGTTTGAACCACCACAAATAGAGTTGCTAATTTAGCTCGTCTAAGCGCTAATAAAAAGTTACGGTGTAGCTATACAAGCTTTTGTTCCTTCGCTTTTATTTCCTGTAATTTTACGCAAAACATACTCAACGGATTTGGATAAAAAAATAAGAGAATCCAGATCGGAACATATGTAGTGTCTAACTGGACGTAGACTTTTGTAGAGATGTTTCTTCTTCAGTCTTGATACCGCATGGTTCTTGATCCTGATGCCGTGAACCAATCATCTAACTCCACACATACATATAAGCAAGTAAATGTCTACGTTTAGGGTTCCGTAGTACTGACAAGGAAACCTTTTAGTTTCGTCATGTCCGTCCGAGGTTTCGCTCAGAGACTACTTGTACTAGAAAGCTGTCATTTTGTAGAGGTGTGTATATGAATTACGCCAACAAAATGGTATAAGTAATAAAATTTTGGCAAATATTTTGTTTTAGGGTAGGTGTGACATATCGTTGATTAGGGCTTTTTTAAAATGACTAAGAGGTTGCTAGTGCTATTTTTTTCGATTTAATGCTCTATTCACGAAGTATTTAACTTCAAAGTGCAAATATTTGTTTCAGTGGGGCGTCCCCACTCTAAAAATCCGATATTCACGATGATAGTACATTTTATGAACTTTAAAGAAAAATGATAGTGGTAAAGATAACTGTATTAGTTTAGCAGTAATAGTTGTCGAACTTGGGTGTTGGATAATTTTCTACAAAATACCAATTTCCTTGGGATAAATCGTTTTATATTGTGATAATGGGCCATGGGCTATTTACGGAACCCTGTTCTGCTCGTGGCCCGACACGCACTTGCGCGGTTTTTAAACATTTATTCTTAGTATTGACAGCCAGTGGCAATCGTACATCAGATAACTAGGCCATCGGTTTCCAATCAGTAACACACAATACAAATTTGGCGACCAGTAGATATATCGCAATAATATTTATTTCGGGACGCATTGAGCTAGCGTGCAGCGTGTCGTAAGGGACGCAAGGTCGCGGGTTCGCTTCCAAGTTCTAGTAATGCTGGCCAGCTAGTGGACTTTTGAGAAATGAGGGTAATGGCGCTACTACATTTGCTCGTTAGCTCGAATTCAATTGCCTATGGAATTCGGGCAAATGGCATAGTGTGAATGAAAGGGGTCGAGTACTTGTTTATGGATAATCTCTCCCGTTGCAAGTACTCGACTTCATTCAAACTAGTCTTGTATTCCATTGCGATGGCCAGTCTAATAAATGCAACGACCGGTTGTCCGAATTCAGGTAAAGTCATTCGGACACTTGAATACGGGCTAACGACCAAGTATAATCGCCCAATATAACTTGACAATTGCTACCTTCACATTTTACATACAAGTTCTTTTATACAACGTGTAAACGAACCCTTCATGAAGCTGTCAACATAGAAAGAAAGAAAGAAAGAAAAAGCATTTACTAGCCGGACAGGACAAGACAAACTAAAATAAAAAAATATAGGTTAAATGGCGGCCATTAACATAGCATTCTGTATTTTAAACTAAGTAACTGCACGCAAAATTTGGTGAGAAATTACGTTTTTTTGGGGTCACATTTAAGGTAAGACTAACAGCCTTATCACACTAGCAAGTTGCGAACGAATTGAAAGCAGGCGAGTGCAGAGCGAGCTCGCGGAGTGCGATCCGTATTTTATCTATTCATTAATTTTGTTTTTCATCGCGTTGTGTTCGCCGGGCGGGCACACGTTGCGAACTGGCGGCGAGCTCGCTGCGCACTCGCCCCGCTTTCAATTCGCTCGCAACTCACTAGTGTGATAAGGCCCTTAATGTAACGCAGTCTAATGGATACGCTGAATACTACGGGGACGTGGAGGTACTTAAATGTTTATCTAGTGGCCGCGACTGCTGAGAACGATTACGGTGTTTTAATGTTAAATACATACAGAAAAAGTTAACAGCTAGACTATTTACAAAAGTTATCAAGCTAATATAATGAACATGGCCCAATGAGTTTTTATTCGTTTTTGCACTCTAAATTCCCAGAATAGTCGCGTCCAATTCGTTTTCAGTGTTCTCCGCGTCGGTAGGCCGTCAAATCTAAATATCACACGACTGTCGAGCGTAACTAGAAATAAATTAGTTTCACCCGCCAACCGCTTCCATTCATCACCACGTCATTGCTATTTAAGACTATTTGCATAATCTGTGACTAGTTTATTTCTTATTTGTCGATGGAAATGAGAATTGTGTCAATAAAAAGAGTGAAGTGCTCTTGGATCTTTTGAGATGGTGAATGCCGTTGTCAGTGGCCGCATTAACACACAAGATGGCGGCGCCAGTACATTCAGATTTAGGTCATATTCAAAAGATCATGGTACAGACGGGTAGTATTATCATTAGTGCCCATGAAAAGTATGGCCACCCTAATTACGTAACACTCTTTTAAACACTGCCAATTTATCATTTGCCAAACCTTTTTCCAACGTTGTTAGTTAAATAGACAACAATATTCTTTACTAGCTGCTCACGCAACTTCATCTGCGTCAGTTACAGAGAAGAAGCTCATAAAAGGAAATAAATATTCCGTTTTCCGTTCATGTACGCTCCGCTTCTATTGGTTAAGGAGTGATCTTATATAGCCTATAACCTTCCTCGATAAATGAACTATTTAAAACAAAATATTAATTTAATTCCAATCATTGGTTGCTGCGATTAGCGCGTTCAATCAAACAAACAAACATATTCTTCAAATTTATAGGATTACTAGCTGACCTACGTAACTTCGTCTCATAAGAGAGAAAAACGAAAGGAAAAAAACGTACCCGTTTTTGCAACATTTTTTATTCCTTCTCCGCTCCTAATGATAATAGCTTGATGTTATATATAACTTTAACCTTAAACCTTCCTCGATAAATGGACTATCCAACACAAAAATATTTTTTCAATTCGAGCCGGTAGTGCCTGAGATAAGCGCGTTCAACCAAACAAACAAACAAACTCTTCTGCTTTATAATATTAGTATAGATTATAGATCATGTACACCATGCAAGTAACACTAATAAGAAAAACATTTTACATAGGGTGACACAATGTTCTGTCTTATCGTTATACAGCTGCATCCGGTTAACCTGGAAGCCGACCCCAACATAGTTGGGAAAAGGCTAGGCAGGTGATGATTAACACTGAAAACGAAATAATTATCTTGTTTACTATTTAGCAGCTATTACAGCCGATAATTCGCCGTGATCTGTGGCTAAACTCAATCCGATAACGTGATCTGTGGAGATAAACTCATTCATTTCAGCGCTGTTGCAAACACCAGGATCACGGACAAACTGAAGTTATAGCGGGTGGGCAATTTCCGTGATGATGGTAAATGTCCAGTTTTCAGTGTTAATGATAATCTTAGTGACCGACAATGACGAGGCCATTGTTTAACTACTTCGCTAACAGATGAAGGTTTAATGTAAATACTACCATGTTGACAATTTGCGCGTCGATGTCTTTTTCACCGCTACGTTTACACAATTGCGTGTTATTTGTGAACCTTTTTGACAACCAGCCTTATAAAAGTGTATCGTATTACCCAGTTCTAACTTCTGTGGAGGTCAGATAGGCAGGCGCTCCATATAAAATACTGGTATTCAGCTGCAGTCGGTTGGAATGGAAGCCGACCCCAACATAATTGAGATAAGGCTAGGCAGATGATGATTTTTGAACCTTTTAATCAGTCTATAGGCCCGCAGGAAAGTGACCGAAGGGTAAGAGCGATTTCGCACTACGTCCGATCCGAATTCGATCCGAACCCGTTCTGGAGTAATCGTAGAACTGTTTCTTTGGTAGTTTACGCACTAGATCTGTGATCCAATTTTACATTGTAGTGTATTTTCACGGGTACAGATCGGACGTAGGATAAGTCTTACAATCCTGCCACTTCTGCCTTCAAAATGCTCTTTAATGCTATTGTTTTGACGACAAATATTATTATTTATTGCCTCGGTATTGCATTGGGTAGTGTCTTAAAGAAAAAGAAAAGACGTGTGGACTCTCGGGGACTGCGGCGGTAAAGCTATTGCATTTGTTTTTTATGGGGGGTGTTAGGTTATTTTCGTTACGGAATTTCTGGATGCGGTCTCCACGCTCAAGGCCCGCGATAGAAGCTATGCAATAGCTTAAAAAGAATCAAACGAACAAAAGTCGCCGACTTCTAGAGTTAAAAGTTTTTAATGCCGTTTCTAAAGTCGTTTTTAATTTTTTACAAAAAAGTTTTTTCATTAACCTTTTTGCATTTGGAAAGGATGGTCTGAACAACTAAATAAGAGGTTGTAGTAACAATTTTGTTACACCCAATTTTCAGCTAATAGTCTCAAAACTTCACCTCATTAAAACGTGAAATTTATCTGTAATATACTTCGATGAATTATTGATCGAAGGTAATATATAACTAGGTTTATTCCTCAGAAATCATAGAAACTCATTCCATGTTTGTGTTATACGAGTTTTCCTGTGTAGGCTAGGTTACAAGTTAACAAGCCAGTGACCTCATTGTAACCGTATCCTCTAGTCGTTCCTGCTCTTTGTCTTTTATACGGTCGGTGATCTTCAATGCTCTATGCAAGCCTGGTCGTCATTGATCTAAGGGGGGTTGCAGATTGCACCTTTTTTTGCATTGTATTTGGTGGTTATTTTTGCTGGTCTGCGGATATCATTGAGAAAGTATCGGTGAATTTTCCAAATTCTATTCTCGTTAGTTTGGTTTACGTTTGAAAGTTTCCATTTGTTTTTTCTTCTAGGATTATGGTTGTACAAGTGCTATTTAGATTAACAAACTTGAGTAGGTACTGATGTCTAAAAAGATCAATCAAAATAACTTTTGGAATCAAATATAACAGCTCACAACTTAGGACCCATTAATGTTAATATTTATCCCTGGTGCTAGGGAACTGGGCCTATCCCAGTTGTAAACGTCTATTTGTGCCTGTTGGCCTTGTTTCGGTCTGTCTCCTGCTGATATGGAGGGAAGTGAAACTTACAGTTTTTTCCTGTTGCGGGATCCAAGACAGTTTAATTCATTTTGTGGGACTTCGTCGAGCTTCATTGTCTCGGGGCTCTTCTGGTGGTCGCCACGGTTGATTCTGGCTTTCAGAAGTTACAGTGGTTTGGGAATAGTATGGCGGGCTTGTCCCAAAAAATGTCCGTTTTTACATTTCTATAAATATGTGTTTAAGAACCATTTGTGTGTGTTCATTTTAGAATTTTTACATGGAATAGTGTCTATTTAGTTGGTTTAATGTGTCATTAAAATACAGTACGTAAGTGTTTCAGTGTCTGTGTCTTTCATGGGTCATTATAACAATACAAATACTTCATTCGTAATGCTTCATGTCATATTTTTCATCTTTATGTTATATGTGAAACATAGAATGCCGTAGAGTAGTCCCAAATTTAGAAAAATTGTCATGAATGGTGTATAAAAAGAATGAAGCGTTTTAATAATTAAAAAAAAAAAGTAAATTTTAAAATAAATTATGTTCATTTTTACCCATTTAGTTTGACATTGGTGAAAGTCGCCATTATTATTACCATTTATATTTAACCTTAAACTTGTAGAAAACAGTAAATTTGTATTTATTTTATAATCACGAAACGTGTCAAATTAAAGTCAACTTTCCTTATTAATAAAATATTTTTGTGCGACACACAGGAGCAGAGCAGGAGCGTCGCTAGACGAACGGTTCGCGGCGACCGACGATGCAGGCGGAGTTCGGTTGACGGTATCCGCGGCGCGGACCGGCGATACCAATGTGTATACCTTGCAAGTGAGTATGCTCCTTAGGTCCATGTTCACCAAAAAGATGACAGTCTGGTTATCTAAAACAGCTGTTTAAAACACATTTTTGTATGGTAATATGTCACAATGACAGCTGCTTTTAGCTAATCAGGCTGTTATCTTTTCGGTGAACATAGACCTTAGACACTAGAACTACTGCCGATGATCTTCTGTCAACAAAAAGCGAGCCGGGCAGCGGATATGTTGAAAATATTGTACAGAAGCCAGCACACAAGCTTTCCGAAACATTCAAATTTTACCAATCAACCTTGAAACGCTTTACTTTAAAGTTGAAAATCTGTTAAAGAAAGACTGATTGCGCTTGATATGCTGGCGTCAGTACTTTGAACGATATTTCAGTATACGCTCTCCAGTTCGCACGATTCAATTGCAGTTTTAAGAAACGTACAAGAGAGGAGCTCGTTGCTAAATAATAACAGCCGCTCGGGCCGATCTTTACGTTTAGCTGTGCCTTCCTTGGAAAGCACGTTAAGCTGTTGGTCCCGGCTGTCATTTGTCTATCTTTGGCAGTCGTTACAGGTAGTCCAAAAAGTCTGACAACCAGTTTCACCAAGTGGTATCGTATTATCCATTACTAGCTTCTGCCAGCGGCTTCACCCGCGTGTAGTTTGATTATTGTCCCATGGGATCTAACTACCGGGATAAAAAGTATCCTATATTTTAATCTAGGTTATAAACTATCTGTGTGCAAAATTTCATCAAAATCCGTTCAGTTGTTTTGGCGTGAAAGCGTAACAAACAAACTTACATTCACATTTTTAATATTACTAGCGAACGTCACGCGGTTTCACCCGCGTAGTTTCCGTTCCCGTGGGACTACAGTGATAAAAAATAGCCTATCTTACTCAAGGTGAATGTAGCTTTCCAATGGTGAAAGAATTTTTGAAATCGGCACAGTAGTTTTTGACTTTATTCCGACAGACAAAAACTCTGCGACTTTGAGCGGGATTGATGTGTTTTGTCCACTATAAGGATTTACTGATAGCAATCTTTATACCTACTGATCGCCATAGAGTAGACAAAAAAGTCAATCACGCAAAATGAGTTATTTTTTGTTCGAAGGTTATACTACCCAAATAAATTGTAGCATTTAATAATGAAACGGCAATGATTTCTTCCTTTAAACCTCTAGATTACAGTGGTTATATTCGTGAAAAATCTGCAAAAACACACCTAAATAAACATAAAGAGTAAATGTTAAAGCAATGAAGTTGTTTGTCAACCACAAAAAAGCGGATTCACAACGTTCCGTGCCACGTTGATCGTCGTTTAAACCGTCGACGCGATTTTAGCGTAAACCTTTAAAAATAGCAATAAAAAAGCTAAAAAAAAACGCCTCCATTCCGCCTCGTATTTTGAATGATTTGACTCGCAAAAAAATATCACATATCTTATTAATTATGATTTTAAGATTCCGGCTTCGTTTGTATGTAATATTTCGTTTAATACTATGATAAAATGGTTACTTGGTTTGGTGTAATATGAAAATGCAACATTCAAGTGGGCCAATAAAAATTGTATTGTCGCAGAGTTTTTGACTGTCACACAAAAAGTCTCTCATGTGATTTTGATCTCTTGGTTGCCATGGCTTACTTGAAATAATTATTTTGTTTTTACTATGGACACTTTTAACGTGCACATATTCCTACATTGTTCTCACATAATTTACCATCTCGACATGAATGATGTAACCAAGATTTTGTAACAATAATTTGATTTAAAAGAGTGTCCATGGAGTTTCTTGCCCGTTCTTCTCCATTGAGATCTACGTTAGGGAATGGGCAACTACAGTACTTTCACAGTTTTTATGTCTTGTGACTGGGACTGTAGCTACATTTAATTTTCACCTTTGTTTCGACGGTTCAAAAGTGCCTGTAATTGGCCTACTTGAAATAAATGCTTAGATTTTGATTTTGGTTGAATTCCACCACTTAACTTACCATGGCGACTGCTAACAATTGTTCAACCACCTCTCTCAAATAACTGCTCTATGCTCGCTACTCGCTTGCAATCGATGTTGAGACACGTCCTTTGTCTTTGGAAGTGAGATAACATTGTACCTGCGTGGCCATTCTCCAATGTACTGTAGTGTGTGATGCTCTCTCAGATTACCAGACCAATGAATTGCAGGAATCCTTGTTGAGCCATTGGTCTGGCGTGCCATGTATCGTAATCTTTGTTGAAGACTATTGACTTCACTGGTTTGGAAGTGATAAACAGATTTTGTGAGTGACAGCTTTTAATTGTTCCTATGTTGTTTTTCTTGACGTATACCGTTATGTTATTATTGTTACATGTTACTGAAATTTGCAGTGTTTTAGAAACATGCTGTTTTATTTTTCTTACAACGTCACGTACGTCAATGTTAACAAACGTAATTTTTCTCACTTTGTTTGTCTTTGTGACTTCTATTATACAAGCGCCTTGCGACTTCATTTAGCAGGATTTCAATACCATGATGGTCGCCCATGTTATAATAGTAGCCATAATTTGAGTTTTTTTGTTGTTATTTTTTCATTACATAGCGTAAAACATGCTACACAAAGCAACAAAAGTGATTTTAATTTTTTAAATTTATGAAAAAAAAAAAGATTCGTTGAGAAATCGTATTACAAAAAAAAAAGACGTGTGTGCATATATATTTTCGGGGGGTGTTAGGTTATTTTCGTAACGGAATTTCTGGATTCGGTCTCCACGCTCAAGGCCCGCGATAGAAGCTATGCAATAGCTTAAAAATGTCACTTCTGCCAAACTGTAAAGCAGTTTGTTGGCATTTTATTTTTTCTATTAATAACAAGAAACGTAACTAAACATTAACTAAAACTAAACACAAATATCTTACAATAGCACATTAGGCTGATCTGAATTGAACCGCCAGTTTGGCATTAGCTAGAAAATAAATCAATAAATAAAACTTTAATTCGTTAGTATATTAGTAACAAAGATCCTTAGTAGTAGGTTAGTATTGCTAGTAAGTATCTTAATAATAGTAAACAATTTAACTTATCTATTTGTTAATAACAATGAGAACTTACAAACTGTGTTAGTAACTATGTAACTAATTATGGAACTAACTTTGACAGAAAGTGTTAAAAAGAAACTTCTCCATTATTATTATTCATATTCATATTCATATTCATATTCGTTTAATTCTTGAAGGTACTGAAAAAAGTACACAAAAGAACACAAAGTAGACAAAAGTACATAAAAAAAAATGTATTTTTGTCTGCCTTTGAAGGTTTTCTTTCATCAAACTTTGACATCCAGTTTCAAGCTAATTGCTGCACGATATCATTTACACCAATTACTTAGTAGCACCTCCCAGTAGTTGAAGCCAAGCGAATCAACCAACCAACCAACTTTAAACATTATGTTATAACATTAAAGTTGATAATCTATTATAGTGACAGCTTGTAGTAGTTTGCCGTGGTAGCGTTCTGTACAGTTACATTAAAGCCAGATCCATTGTACCACAGACACGGCTCACACAGATGGGATTGTTTAGTATTATCATCCCTTTGACACATTGTTACCACATGCATGTTTCGTGCCCATTACGGCTTTACTGCACACAGGAAGCAAGACGACACTGGTTATCGCAATCAGATTGCGACGTCTAGCGAAGCACTGATCGATGTAAAGGTGAATTGGCTTGGTGGTAGTCCAAAGACGCACGCACATCCCCTTTCAATACACACTTGTATCGGGTATCGAAATCTATAGGCAACATTACCAGTTCTAGGTAGACGAGATAGGATTGCATAGCTCTCGTCCACGGTTTCCTTCGTGTGAGAAACTGAATCGGAGTATTCACTGATCCGCACCGCAAGGATAACCCGAATCTGTTCAATAACACCGTTTGATGCGATGCGGCCGATGCGGTCAGTTGGACGTTTGAATTTAGCGTGTAGTTCGTGGTCGAGAATGATACGCTTCGGTGCCGCTGGGTTCTGTGATAAACCCTCCAGCATGACTCAAGATCACTTTGGCTACAGAGTTTCAGCGAAATTTCGAGTTTCATGCTACGAGTAGCCCTGTTCATGCGAATTCATTATTATTGCAGAACTAAAAATTATTGTACTTACATGTTTACTAGACACGGTAAAGAGAAATAAACATGGTCGTTCATGATTCAGTGTTAATCTAATAAACTCATAATGTAGAGTCTTAGAGACCAGAAGCGAAATATTGAAAATGACAAATCACTAGATAATCTTGAACGTTATGTTTCTTACAAAGTGTTTTCAATCAAGTAAGTATCTAAATAACAAACACATAAGGGCCTTTTCACACTAGTGAGTTACGAGCGAATTGAAAGCGGGAGTGTGGGCGCGAACACCGCCCCGCGAAGAAAAACAAAATTATTGATAGTACAAAACACGAATCAAACACCGCGAACTCACCACCCCTAGTTTGGCTTTTCTTCGCGGCGTTTTACGCCGCGCACACGGCTCGAACTCGCGGCCAGCTGGCTGTGCACTCGCCCCGCTTACAATTCACTCGCAACTTGCTAGTGTTATAAGGCTATAAGTGACACAGTCGTGAAGATGCCGCTATTCAGAATTAATGCGAATGCACTTTTGCTTTTGGGACCGGTCAATGTGGCGACACTTGGGGGAGGCCTATGTCCAGCAGTGGGCGTCTTTCGGCTGAGATGATGATGATGATGATGCACTTTTGCGCGAACGGACTTTTGCGCAAACGGAATAAATAAAAAACACTTTCAAGTAATAACAGGCGCAAGAAAACCGTAGTCAAATTATGCAATCACTCGTTACCCGTGGTCGGTGGGATATGATAATGCTGTTATTATGGATTTGTGTTTTCTATCGATATACTCAGAAGTCCAGAAGGGGCCAGGAAACAAACCCTAATGCTATGAACCACGGGTATTTAAAACTACCCAAAGACCCAGTAATGGGACGACCGACCGGGACCATGGGTGACTTTGTTATGTTTACTCTACTACGGAGTAAACCTCTGTGGCCATTAAGTCGCTCAAAAGTCCAGTCGTCTAAGTTTCCATTCGCGCATTTGCCTTTCCGCGCAAGTGTCCTTCGCGCAAATGTCTTTCGCGCAAGTGTCTTGATACCATCTTTGACAGTATTTACAGGTAGTAACTATCCGAAAAAAATTGACAACCAGTCTTACCTAGGGGTATCGTATTACCCAGTACTAACTGGGTTGTAGAGGTCAGACAGGCAGTCGCTCCATGGAAATTTCAGAAGCAGCCGGTTAGACTGGAAGCCGACCCCAAAATAGTTGGGAAAAGGCTAGGCAGATGATGATTTTCGTGTACCCTCGATGCGAATACATCGCAACATTAGCTCTACTCGTTTTGACGGTTAAATCGCTATCGATCGATTGGTAATTGTATCCTAGCAGCCTGGTTCACCGAATCATTTATAATTCTAAGGTTGAATAAATTATTGTTGTTTACAGTGCTATTAGGTAATAGGCTATGGCTAGGTTGCCGAGGTAACTAGTCGGTGGAAATAGAACAATGGCTTTGGAATGAAGAATCTATAATATCTTTTTGGACTATCTAGGTATTTTAAGTTTTGAAATGGATCTCGACATTACAAATAGAATGATGTCGGTTAAAAGAACAGTGGTGATTCACCAAATATTTTGCGCCTGCCAGTGAAAAATATGGAAAGTATAGTCTGAATTTAGGATGTTTTCTCTAGATGTTGATATTGATCCTTTTATAAAATAGCTTTTACTTTTGAAAGGTGAAAACGAAAAGTATTTTAGTGGAACATACTACTGTGATAAGAAGTAATCTGTGCCATGGTTTATTTGGTGAATTTGTATCAACTTTCACCAGTTAACTTGTGAAAATACAGAGTGTAAACCACCTCACCACGAAACCGTCAACCAAGCATTCTGTATTTCAAACTAAATATCTTTACTCAAAAAATATTGCTGGTAAACAAGTTTTTTTTGGGGTGAAACATCACGTTTTGTGGTATAACGCAAGGTAACGCACTCAAATCATTGTGCAGACAAATCAAATCTAAACCGGAAGGCATAGAAAGAACAAAAAAATGATCGGAATGACGAGGAGTACGAGTGCCTTTCGGCTTCGTGAAGAGGGGTTTTACACCCTTTATAAGACACAGAGGTTGACTGAACTACTTTCAGATGTATAATTATTATTTACAACGAGCTTCTACCCCAAACTTCTTGATCTGTAATTTTTTAAGTGAAACTTCTAATGCGACTTCCAACAAGGTTGCGTTAAACGTTTAACGCTACCATGGACACCCCCAATAAAATAGGAACAGGGGGACATGGGAAGGGGGCTTCCCATGCCCCCCTGTTCCTATTTTCATTTCCTCATAATGAAGTTTCACTTCTTCCGCGCGGAAGGACTTCACGCAATATTTTTATTTGATTTGACTGTATTCTGGATATTTAAATCTAAAGGAATGGATAATGATTTATTGTATTTAATTCGTGTAATAGTAGATATTTATTTTATACAGAATACATTGTAGTATGACTCTTTAGTAATCCAAAATAAATAAATAAATCTCATGAGGACATCTTTTTTATACCAGGCAAGCAATGCCGCCGGGAGTGATACAAGTCGTCTTCGTCTCGAGGTCTGCGCCGACGAGGCTCCGACGGGCGAGGACCCTCCCACCTTCCTGCGACGTCTGCAAGACCTCACAGTGAAGGTGGGCACCAGGACCCGATTCCTCGTTGAGATCATCAGCTCCACGGAGTGTAAGGTGAGTCGAGATTAAAAGCTAAGCGCCCAATAATGGATGTAAAACACCCTTAGCGAACCTGAGACGTATTTTTCTTCCCGTCTTTGCGTTATTTTTTTGTACTCCTTCATACCTGAGAACCTTCTATTGACAGAGATAAGTATTGAACGTCAAAGTGTCAGTACTTCGCACGTTTTTAAAAAGTGCGAAATAAATGTTATATAACTTTTGAGCACAACATTTTGAGTGACTTATATTGAGCGAGAAAATAACGTCGTATCCCAGCTTAATTTTTCCTCATTGTTGCTTAGTTATATGTGCAGAATTCTTCATTGGGCTTTGTGATGCGTTGCATGAAAAGTTCGCTAGTTGATTTAAGGCTACATCAACCCGCAACGCAGTAATTGTGTCAGTCAGAGTTTTGAATTCGAAATTGACGTATTCAGTTTTTTTGGAGAACAGACCCCGTATTCACAAACGTTCGACTCGTTTTCGATTCAACAACTCGTATATCTGTCTTCTTCTGGCATTACGAAAACGACCGAGATAGATATACGACTTTCCGAATCGAAAGCGAATCGAAGCGTTGTGAATACGGGGGCAGGTCTCACAAATTGGTGTAGACCGCGCTGCATTGCTAAGCCCACCCTCGTCACGCAAGCTGTGCAATAATTCGTACTATTTGATTAAATGTAAATGCTGGAGGATTATATTCGTGTCTTTGTAGTCTCAAATAATAATTATTATATCGCCACTTACTCCCCTATCTACTATAGCATTTTACACCTTTATGTGACCATTTGCAAGACAATAAAATTAAAGTAAAAATCCTATAACCCGACAACGTAAAACAAAGGGGTCTAAAAACGACAAAACAAGAAAATAATTTAAATTGACATCAGGAAATGCAAAGGTACAAAAATGGTCAAGGTAGAGCCGAGGTTGCACCCACTTTGACCTACTAAGATTTGTCCTTCCGTTTGGCTTCGCCGTAGTTTAAAAAGGCTGTTTAAAAACTTTGGTAAGTAAATAAAAACTTTGGCAATATAATGAAAATTAAGAAAACACAGTCCTGTTTTTTCTTATTCTTCGAGTTGTGTCAAGAGAGATAAGTCAGTCAGATTAAGCCGTCCAACTAGTCACCCACTGAGTTTACCAACGGGCTTCATTCCGTAATGGTGTTAATTGAAGGAATAGCTCGCCGACTGTGCTCATCCCGAAATGCGAACCTCCCCCTGTGCAATCGTACTGCGCAATCTGCCAAGTAAACTTTACCCACCTCGACTTGTAAACATGAAACAAGTGTTAAACTCTATCTTTGTCATAAGGCCAACTTGAAGCACGTTCAAGTTTACTTGATGTGTATTAATTAACTAGCTTTAAGTTAGTTATCGCATAACTGTTTCGGGGATCAACTCCTCATCTTCAAACTTTATATTACTATCGATTGATGCATGCATACAGAATGTTTGTGACGTGAAACTAATATCGTGAATATAAAAGGGGAATATAATACGGTTAAAATAGATGGACAAATTTTAACACAGCGTTCAGTACATCTAACCAAAGAAATTCAAGCAAAAAAACACCGTGATAACAAAGACATGGAGGTGTTTATGCAGTGGGTAACCAGCATTTTTAAGTGTATTATCGTTAATTTCTAAAAGTTTGTTCATCTATTTTAATGGGACGTTATATAAACTCACTTTATAATTAAGACGCCTAAGGAGCATGCGTCGTTCATACAAACGTAATATCAAAATAATTTCTAAATAAAACATATTCCTAAGGTAGTGTCTATTTATTTCGATTGAATCACAAAATATCTAACAATCCGCACTGGGCCCGTCTGGTAGATTCGAGCCCATTCCCTCTCAGTGAGAGGAGGCCGTGTCCCAGCAGTGGGAACATTTTAGGCTGATGATGATGATGATGACAAAATATTTAGGTTCCCGAACATAAATTTTGAATGGACACTGATTTAAACATAGAAATTTTAAATTCCTTTTATCTCGTCTTAATGTCATTGTCCTTTCAAAATACAGATTTGGAAACAGATATTCTCTAATACAATCGAAATAAATACACACTACCTTAAAAATATGTATGATTTACGAAAAAAAAAGCAAAAAATGCAAGTAAGGCAGCATGGAATTTAATAAAAACAGATGTTAATAATACGTCAAGTTACTCTGACATTGACACAATACAAGTTGATACTGAAAGGAGACAATTTTTTTTGTTCGAGGATTAGGCCACCCACATTAATTGTAGCATTTAATAATGAAACTTACATTGATTTCTTCCTTAAAACCTCTAGATTCCAGTGGTTAAATAAGTTAAGCATTGTCTAACCGGAGTAAATGCGAAAAATCTGCAAAAACACTTACGAAAACCAAAATAAACAGAAAAACGAAATGTCAAAATAATGAAGTTGTCTGTCAATCACTAAAAAAGTTTGTTTATAACGTTCCGTGCCACGTTCATTATTTAAACCATCTATGAGATTTTAAATAAAAAAAAAAAATAAAATCATTTATTTCAGGTCCGAGACCCATATAAAGAAAACATAAAAAAATAGATAGACACACATACAAACACATAAATTATAGAAATGTCACACAAATAGGTACAAAAAATAAATAAATATTGAAATGTCATAATTACATTAAAATTACATTAGAAACATTATTGAATTAAATTAAATTAAAAAGTAATAGACACAATCAATTCAGAAAAATACAAAAAAAAAACAAAAGGCAAAAAAAAAAATATCATTTCTCTAAAATGTCACTTACAAAATGTGGAATTACGAAACAAAATTTTAAATGATAAATAAATCAAAACATTGCCATACAATATGTGAGAATTAGGGCTCAACAACATGTCGGTTACAGCAATGCCTTATATAGGGACAATAAATAAAATAAAAATAAAATACATTTATTTCGAGCAACATTAACTCATATGTGGAGTGCAAACAAATACAACCAACACACAAAAGATACTAACACACAATAAATAAAATAAAATAAAATTAAAACAGAATAAAAAAAGGCAACATCTAACCGGCCCTGCTGACGGCAACATGCCTATCACAGCAGTGCCGTATGTATGGGCAATTCATCCGGTCCGCGATCATCTCTAGCACAGCATTGGGGCTGCCCCGCACCCTACGCACCAGCGACGCACCCCGCTTTCGCATGGTCGCGTAAAAGCAATCAGTGCGCGCCTCAGCGAACATACCTGAGGCGCTGCAGTAGCGAGGCAGCCCCAATACTGCCCTGAGTGCGTTGTTGAACTGAACGCGGAGGGCCCCGTATGATGCACGCGTGTACCTCTCCCACAGGCTACACGTGTAAAGGGACGTGCAGTACGCCTTGAAGAGCGTTATCTTTACCTCCCTCGAACAGCGCGCAAACCTACGTGCTAACATGTTTGCCCTCACCGACAAGGCCCTCCGTTCCCGCTCCATGTCAGCATTGTCCTTGAGGTCGGTCGTAACTACATGCCCTAGGTACTTAAATTGATCCACCCTTTCGAGTGGAACACCGTTTAGAAAAACGGGTGGACAATTTTGCAAACGTTTCGTACCGGCCTCAAAGACCATGCATTGACTTTTAGTCACATTGTACGTCAAACCATGACCAAGGGCATACTCCTCACAGGTCCGCACCAACTTTCTGAGGCCACAGACCGACGCGCTCAGCAGCACCATGTCGTCTGCGTAACTGAGATTGTTGACACAGATTCCACCGACGTGGCAGCCGACATGCTGGTCACTGAGCGCGACGATCAAGGCATTCATGTACAGGTTAAAGAGGGAGGGGGAAGTCACCCCCCCCTGCCTCACCCCGCACTGCAGCTGATAGGGCTCCGACATTGCACCCGCCCACTTAACGCTGTTGACCTGATGACTGTACCAGTATTTAAAAACGTTAATGAGCTCACGCGGCAGGTTAATTCCCTCGAGCTTATCCCACAGAATGTCATATGACACCAGGTCAAAAGCCTTGGACAGGTCGAGGAAGCAGGCGTGCACAGGAGTCTTTCGATCTGTGTAATATCTGACGGTATGCTTAAGACACAGTATTGCACTCTCAGTTGACAGTCGAGGTCGAAACCCAAACTGATTATCGTGCAGATCCAAGAACTTGTTTAACTGTGTATTAAGCAAACCGTCAAAAACTTTTGCAATGATCGTTGCAAGAGAAATCGGCCTGTAGTTGCTTTTGTCGGCAACATCTCCCGTTTTATTTTTGACTACCGGGACTACCACGGTTTTCATAAACTCAGGTGGTAGGTATGAATGGCTCACGCATAGTGTGTAAAACATTGCTAATACCCTATTTACATGTGGGCCAGCGTGAACTAGGTGCTCGATGCTGAGGCCATCGTGGCCAGGGGACTTGCCCTTAGAGATAGCTTTTATAGCCTGAGCCACATCTTTGGCAATGAAGCAAGACCCGCCGTCCCCGTCTGGCATCGCAACATCGAGCACCGTCTCCGCCGGTCCCCGTGGGGATGATACATGGAAATGGTCCCTGAAAATATCAGCAACATCCTTAGGGTCACTAACACCCCCGACACTCACCGGTAGTCCAGGTCGAACGTTTACTTTGTTGGTGCCCTTCCAAAAACTACGAAAATGCCCTTTCTTATGCTTGTCAGCAAGGGCATCCATTTTGATTTGGTCCTGGTGGTTTTGACACCATTTAAGTCTGGACTTGAATATTTTGCGACTTTCATACATTTCGTCATATACAACCCCAGACCTTGGCTTACCACACATCACCCACTGTAGAAACTTCGACCTAGCCTCCCGGTGGGCCCCGCTAACATGCTTATTCCACCCAACAATGCGTGGGCCATTCCTACCTCTCCCCGCGCGCGTGCCTTCCCGAGTCGTCGCCGCCGCCGACGCCGCCCCTCGTAGGGCGAACACAATGTCAGAATAAAGCCTATCAAGAATTTGCCCATGGTCCGAGTTATTACAGTGTCTATGTCCACAGTTTGTAAACTCCACAGGAAAATCAATACACCTTAGCCTACTATGACATTCTTTCACATACAACGCAATCTGCTCATCAGTCCTGTCTCCCCATAACACATCGTTGCTTAGTACAATTTTATCAGGTAACTTTGGTGTTAATAAGTCTAAATTACACTCTATAATGAGCGGGAAATGATCAGACCAAAATGTATTATAGTCCACATAAGCATTAAGGACAGACTGTTTTGCCGATTGCGTAACAATACAGTGATCCAACCAACTGCACGTTCCATGTGCCTCACTGATAAAAGTATAGGTATCAGAGTGAGTTCCCAACAACTCAACATCTACACAAGTCCATACCTGTTCACTACAGAAATGTACAAGTTCCCTGTAGAATAGTTCACATGGATCGGCATTAAAATCGCCCAACACGAACACCGATTCTACACCGTATTCATCTATTAAGGCACTCACCGTCCCTAGACAGTCCGTAAATTCTGGCAGGTTTTCCGTCACATTTGTAGGCATGTACACACTCATTACAATCATAGGCCGATCACTTGTAATGATTTTAATCGCACAAACACGAGCATTATCGCATCGTAGCACTGACACATTTAGGAAAACACTGCTTCTCCACATCAGGGCGACGCCACCGAACGGCCGCCCGCGTAATATCCCCGCCGAAGTGTCCACCGCCGAGGTACCCGTGTACCCAAATTCACTGTCTACTGTGCTCAAGTACGGCACCTCATCTGGTAGCAGCCATGTTTCCTGCAGGGCGATCACATCACAAGAACGACACAGGTCCCTGATGCCGTCCACAGAGCGTTTAATGTTCTTACAGTTAAAACTCGCTAACTTATAAGGAATTTTATCCATTGTTATTGTTAGTCGAGCCGGATACAGAAGTAACTCTGTTCATATTTTTGTGACCAATATTCACAAATTTCCTGAAAATTATACCTTCAGGCCACAGCTTTTCGTCCAGATACATAGATAATTTCGCCTCGGATACATAAAATTTAAACGCACTGTGATCTGTCTGCTTTTTAATATTGATTTTCTGCAGCAATACAGACTCACGTGTTTTCGAGCGAATATATTTAATAATATCCTCTTTCGTAGTTTCACTATGAATATTTGTAATAAACACAGGAACTTTCTTTTCGGCGGCCCTAAAGTTAAACTCCAAATCCCTGGCCACCCCCGACTTGCCCGAGTACCTATATTTCAATTGTTTCCGGCGCCGTTCTACTCTTTGCCACCCACTATTGTCATCATTCAGTGGAGTAAGTACTGAACTTCGTTCAGTAATAATGCCGTTATCGCTATGAGTCAGCTGTGGCTCGCTCTGTACGTTCACACCTGCGCTCGATGACGTAGCCGCTACCTGCTTCAAACCGGTCTCGGGCGAGTTCGCCCCGCCGCTCGCGACGACGTCATCCACGCTGCCTGCCGACGACCGTTGCCGTTTCGATAAATAACAGTCGGTATGTTTTTCTACTACCCTCCCTATTTCATGGTATCGGGTCTGCATGACACTCTCATCTGCATTATTCAATGATGATTCCTTACCATTATTATACGATTCATTTATCGTAGAATTATGATGATGCGATAAGCCCTCCGGTCCACTGTCCATCACCCAGGCCCCTCTTCTCAGGTTTACCTTACATACCGACGCAGGGGGAAAGGAATCATTCTTGAATTGTAAAAACTCCGATTTTAATTCCTTCAACTGGTTTAATGTGGCATACGTTGATTTGAATTCTTCCATATCGGTCTTCACTCGCATTAGATCCTTTAACAACTTTGTACAGTCCAGATGATCCCACATAATTGGGGGTAATTTTTCCAGCTGCCGGGCCACAAATACTGGAATTATATCTGGTTCTGCGGATTTAAACAGATTGACGATATCACCCAAGTCTCTTTCTTCCTTTCCTTTGTTCTTCCTCAATATTTTACGAGAATCTGTAGGTATGGAATCGAATAACAATGACTTGGACTTCTTAATTTCTTCGCTTGTAAACGATGATTTGCAAACTCGTACCAGGGTTTCTTCATCGATTACCGATACTTTATTTTGAATAAAGGCTAACATTTCGTCAATGACGATATTACACTCGTTACACTTTAAAACATTCATTTTTATTTTTCGAATTCACGCGACCTCTCCGGAAAGATGCGCGCGCGCGACTGACTTTTTAGTGTAAACCTTTAAAAATAGCATTAAACATGCTCACAGTTTAATAATATTATATTTTTATATTCTTTCTGATTCTATAATAATTATATAGCACATGTGATTACCAGCGGGTAGGTACCGTACTTTTTTTAGTAAACAGAAAACGCCCCTATTCACATAAGTATTTGCTGTCAAATGACATTGACCACAACAGGAATGATTTGACTCGCAAAAAGATATCATAACATAGCTTATTTATTATGATTTTAAGATTCGGTTTTCATATATACGTAATATTTCGTTTAATACCATAGTAAAATGGTTACTTTTTTTTGGTGTTATTATGAATAATAAATGCAACAACCAGGTGGGCCCAAAAAAAACTATCTCCTTTATGACGACCCTAACCATATCTGTAACCTTTTTAATGACTACTACATATCACTTACTAATACGACCCAGAACCCACGAGAAAATAATCAGAATACAAATTTTACAATTCCCCAGAATCCCAAAAGCATTTTCCTAACACCAATAGATGAAACAGATGTGTATAAAATAATTCTTAGTTTAAAAAATACAAACGCGACTGGTTATGAACTTAAATACTAAAGTGTTGAAGAGATGTGCACGGAGTCTGGTCTTCCCTTTAAGTTACATAATAAATTTATCCCTAAGTGAAGGAGTTTTTCCATGTCGACTGAAAAAGTCTATTATCAAACCTTTATATAAGAAAGGCGTAAAGTCAGATATGAGTAATTACCGACCAGTCACTTTAATCCCCATAGTGTCGAAAATATTTGAGAAAGTTATGTGTCATAAAATAGAGAACTTTTTGACATCATGTGACATCCTTAAAAAAGAACAGTTTGGATTTAGGAAGGGGAGCTCGACTTCCTCGGCATGTTTCTCCTTAATAAAACAGATAACCGAAAGTCTAAACCAAAAATCCAAAATAGGCTGTGTCTTTTTAGACATGACGAAAGCCTTTGACTTTGTCTGCCATAAAACACTGCTATCCAAACTGTCTCACTATGGTATCCGCGGAAAGGCCAACGATTGGATCAAAAGCTTTCTGGCCGACCGTATGCAATGCGTAGAAATAAAAAGAAATTATCAAAAAGAACAAAAAACATTCAGATCAAAATACGTGAAAAACAACGTCGGCACACCCCAAGGCGGGACTTTATCCCCTCTTTTCTTTCTTGTCTACATCAACGACCTACCAGAGGCGATAAACGAGGAGTGCGTACTATTTGCTGACGACACAACATTGATTATTAAAAGCGACGATAACAAAGACTTGGAAAAACGAATTGCTGAAGCATTAGGCAAGGCAATCAAATGGCTAGAAAGTAACAATTTAAAAATAAACATGGCAAAAACAAATATAATAAAATTCCAAGCACTCAGCACAAACACAGAGACTCTAGACATCCAATATAACAAGGGTGGCCAACTTGATTGGACCCAAGATCTCCTGTTCACTAACGAGACCCTGTGCGATCTACCAATTACATACTTCTAGAAATCGTTCAGTACACAATCCAACCATCATGTTCTTAGCATTTTTTATTTTATTAAGAGAATAAACATAAATGTTAAAATTATACTTAGTACTTAACTACTTATTTACAAATAATATTAGTGTGAGCATTGCGTCTGAGTACCTATCTAACCTATCTTCCACTAGTTTAGCATAATCAGGTTTGTAGTTGGAGATTGCCAGCCTTTAAGAATCCAATGTATGAGCGTCTGTCAAGCGAGAACGGTGTTTACTTTTTGTTTGCTTTAAGTAGGAAAATGCTGACTCACATAAATATGTTAAACCACAACACGAATGAAGTTCAACACATTTCTTCAAATTTCGATATTTTTTGTTGGAAACCAATGCCTAGAAATCAACAGGAACAGCGTTTGAAAAATTATACAAGATGATGCGTCCAGCAGTAGGTGATTACGTTGGGCAGTCTGGTCTACGTATTTATATTTTTTGCATTGCCACGATCGACCTGTTGGCCACCTCTGCAATAGAACAATTGTCCCTTAAACATTGTTAATGAATGTGTATTCTTAGGTATAACCGTGGACAAAAACTGCAGTTGGAAACCACACATTGATACCATAATCAAAAAAATTGATCGCTTTGTGTATGTTCTGAAAAGAATAAGACAGACGGTCGATCTAAGTACTGCAATGGTTGCTTACCATGCTTATGTAGCACCTGTACTCAGATATGGTCTTATAATATGGGGAAACTCAGTAGACGTACAAAGAGTGTTTAAAGTAAAAAAAAATGCATCCGAGCAATATGTGGAGCGAACTTTTTAGATAGCTGTAAACCATTATTTCAGAAGCTTAAAGTACTGTCTTTGCCGTGTCTTTATATTTTTGAAATATGCGTTTTTGTAAAAAAGAATTATGACTTATTCGAGAAAATCAGTTACAAATTAAATAGTAGAACACGGCACAAAGACAAATTGAAACTACCCCAAATAAAATTAATGCTATTTAAAAGAAATACTTACTGCATGGCAATTATTGTATTTAACCATTTGCCAAATAGTATTCAAGACTTGCCATTGCGGTTATTCAAAAGGGTATTGTCTAGACTGCTATTGGAAAAAAGCTATTACAGTGTTCAAGAATACTTAGAGGATAAGTTGTTAGTGACCATGCAGCAAAATAATCTTTAATCCATCACATGACATAGTCATTGTTAATTATTATATCACTGCAATACAATTTCAATATTTAAATAACTAAGTATAATGTATATCCGAATTCATAATAGTTTTATTAATTTATTAATGATTCTTGGACTTTCATGTATTGATTTAAGAATATTTTAATTGACATTATATTAATATTTTTCATTCTGATTCTGAGTTAGTGATTTATAACCTTTTTGTTTTTGTATAAAAAATAATATTTGTACGCCATATTATGGCAGGATATGCTGGAACCAAGATTGTAACATCTATTTTGTACCATGTTCTAACAAATAAACATTTTTGATTTGATTTTTTGATTTGAAATATTTTGGTATTACGTTTGTATGAACGACGCATGCTCCACCAGCCCCTTAATGTTCACACTTTAAAATGCTTGGCTACAAAAATTATTTGAAGAAGCAATAAAATAATGAATGGCAATATTACCAGGAGAACTGAGGATGTAAAAGCGAGCGAAGCGAGCTCTGTACTTGGGTCACCCCGACGCGGCGACGTTAAGGTTACTGTTACCCTACCGACAAAAATAGCAGCCTCGCGTAGCATATTCGACGTCCTCGACTACGCTTTTTAAAGTGTTTTGAAGTTCATTTTTACCTACTAACTGGTTTCGGAGTTGATTTTCAAACCATCATTTTATAGTTCATTTATGATTTTTTAAAGCTAAACATTTTGGAGTGTTAAACATTATTTTTAAAGTGCTATTAAATAAATCCCAATATCGTCGTAGTTGACGTCCTCGACTACGCTTTTTAAAGTGTTTTGAAGTTCACTTTTACCTACTAACTGATTTGGAGTTAATTTTCAAACCGTTATTTTTATAGTTCATTTATGATTTTTAAAGCTAAACATTTTGGAGTGTTAAACATTATTTTTAAAGTGCTATTAAATAAATCCCAATATAGAACATTGGTTTCGCTCTATGGTTAGTTGCACCAACATGGGGGTCTAAAATGGCCGCTTTAGTAGAATCGTAAATGAATCACATTAAAAAATTAAAGTTTTTATTGTTACCATTACCATAAAGTCCATTTTAAGAATTATTAATTTATGTGATTCATTTTATTGAACAAAATTTATAAATTTTAAAATGGGCTTTACAGTAATGGTTACAAAGACCATTTTAAGAATTTAAATGTTTTAACGTGATCATTTACGATTCTGCTAAAGAGGCCATTTTAGACCCCCTGGTCTTCTAATGTACGCCTGACTCGTACCTAATTGAACACATTGTCCTAATTATAGCCAATCAAATCCATTATTACTACTGATTGATTTGTTAAGCAAATACAATACAAGTCATAGAATAATACATGATAGAGCACTCTAACATGCTTACATAATGAATACTGGAGGGATTAGGAGGGATTTAGATATTATAATTAGGAGCAGTAGTAGCCTAAAGACAATCCCTTCCACGTATGTTTCGTGGGTCGTGGGCAAAAAGCAATAACAAACAAAAGTAATATTGTAGTATATCAACTATTTGGTGTCCACGACACAAGCCTCGTTGCTTAGTGTGGCACTAGATGGCGCTGTGTGTAATGTTTAGCGATAGTTATTTATTACTTTGTGTGATGTGTTTAAACATAATTTACTCGGAATCAACAATTTGAAAGTTAAGTGGCACTTCAGCCAATTTGCACCCTGAAATCTACTAATTATAAGCTTTTATTAAAAAAAAACCCATTTTTGTCCGCCTGTCGTTGTGTTCCAGCTAATCTCCGAAACAGCTGGACTGATTTTGAAAGGACTTTTACTAGCAGATAGCTGATGTTATAAGGAGTATATAATTAATGCTACTTTAATTTTAAAATAAAAAAAATATAAAAAAAAAAAACAAAAAGGAACTTGAATTTGTCACATATTTTTTATAATAATTTCACTCTTATGCATGAGGTTGTGCTAAGTGACTGTTCCCCTGCGTTACCGAGTAGGCTACCGTGTCACGAATATTAAATAATGGAAATGGAAATTAAACACTCAACTAGATGTTCGAATAAATATGACTTCGGGCTTACCGAAGGCATATTTATTCGATAAAATAGAAAAAATTGGGGTACAAAGTTTCAACATTTTTACTTTAAAAACCTCTACGTTTTGCGTACTATTCAATCCATCCATCAGCACAATGTTTTAAGTGCGTTACAGTGAGTTCAACCACAAACAGGTTTTTCCGCCTCAAAAAAAAACATTGTTAAGTACCCAGCTTTAATTTTTGCGTAAAGTTTGATGTACAGAATGCTTGGATGGCTTCCTGATGGTTTACACCCTGTATATACGTATAGCTAGTATCTATACACACGTATGCAGTATATTAGTTGCCTTCCTTGAGCCAAAGTCGCGGCCGATACTTTAGCACATAAAAGCTTTTATCTCCTAATTTAAAACTATTAAGGGCTGCATTCAATTTAACCTAAGACAACTGAGATTTGTGAAATAACGTTTTTAGTTTTAAAATATATTGAGAATAGATTTCTGCGTAGCTTTGCGTTGCGTTGAAACACAAAAATCAGAATATTGGAAAAGTAACCTATATTTCATTAAAGACTGCTTTTGATTATCTGGTGTTTTTTTATTTATTCATGGGAACTCAATTTATTCTTAAAAATAAACATATTACAGTTAAAGTTTTTTTTTTAAATGTCAATGACAAGTTAAAATAAATAAAAGGTGTCTCAAAAAATATAAACCTACGGGAATAGCTGTTCAATTAATGAATTATGCTTAAAGAAACAGCAGCTTATGTAGCATACGGAATGTTCTTTTATTTCTTTACATTGACTATTATTAGCGTAGATATAATTTATTTCACTACTGGGATACGGGCGTCCTCAAGCTTCATAATTATAATTCACCACCCAAGCCCAGTGTAGGTTGTTAGAATGTCACATGTCTTCGAATTTTTATTTATTATTATTATTATTTCCTTTACCGTTTTGAGAGCAGTGGTGATAAAATAAATTACTAACACAAACTAATGCGCTGCCGGGGTTCGAATAGACGATTACTAAGAAGCGTACATAATAAAATAAATAAATAAAATAAATAAAAAAGCCTTTTATTCCATGCATTTACAATATTGAATACAAATCACATGCTTGATTATTTTGTTTTTTCTTTGAAATATTACAAAAATAGATAAAAAATTAAAAAATAATAAATGCGGTTATATGTATCTCAATTCTAATATAACAAATTGGAATAATCAAATATATCATAAATTAAATGTAACTTAAAAAAAATTTAGGATTTATATTTTTATTATTGATTTTAGAATTTTTATTTTTTGAAAATCAAATTACTATAATTATATATATATATATATATATATATAATTTTTTATTAGTACAAATACTTAGGTCCATGTTCACCGAAAAGATAAGAGCCTGATTATCTAAAAACAGCTGTAGCGTGACATATTGGAACATGTCACGCTACAGCTGCATCATCATCCACCGAGCGACTTATTACTTCTTTTTTTCTCGCCTATTTCAAGTTAAATTACCGTTTGTTTTCCTTTGTAAATTCTTAATATTATACAGTCCACTATTACATCAAGATACCGCGTTTTAGTCCTCTCAACACCCTGAGGATATCACCCATTCCTCTTTATGGTCAAAACACATTTTTGTATTGACAAAAATGTGTTTTAAACAGCTGTTTTAGATAACCAGATTGTCATCTTTTTGGTGAACGTGGACCTTAGAGGGCTTGTTAAGGAAAGAATTGTTTTTATATATGTAAAGTCTCAATAAATAATGTTGATAAATAGCAAAATTATTATTGTTTGAAAATTTCCCATTAGATCAATCAATTCATGAAAATATTGAACAGGATATTCTTAAATTCTTAATTGTATTTATTAATAGTTCTGCGACCATCATCTGTAATTCAGTCATTCATCCGATCATCATAACGTCATTCAGTTATGAGTTTACCAATTATGACAATTATTTATAGACAATTTTGGGATTTAATTTTTTTGACTTTGACTACATACATATTATGATCAGTCAAGGGTACGGATAGAGCCCCATTTTTTTGTACCAATTAAAAAATAGTAATGTAAGTCAAACTTTATGAACTCAACGAATTGAGAGCCTCGACGAGTACATATATTAAAATCCGTTTCAACTTAACCAAAATCCGTGCGTAAAAAGATATTATTATGTTAAAAACAATAACTGAGTCAGTTTTGCTGCACTGAAATAAAGAAGCATTTTCGAGAAACAAAAATATCTAACATTGTACCCACGCGTTTCCTTTATTACTCGAGAAAAAGTGCAATAAAACATTAAGGAATCTGGACACACTGAAAAATTACGCAAGAAAATAGATAATACTGTCTGAATCTATGTGTGTACCTCGAGTAATGGCCATTGAGCCCATTGAATACTAGCCAACTGGCAGAAGTTGGAATAAGTTTTACAAATCATCGACTTTTCTTTCTCGACGAGTGTACTACAACCCACGTTTAACCGTAACACAGTTTCATTAACGCCACGCAGGAACCTTGAGATACATCGGAATGTCCAACAACGCTGCTCGTGACATAATTCGTCTATTTCAATACCACATCCGTTGTGCTTATTTATATTCTGTTATACAGTTCCCGCGCTTCTTTTGACAGCTCCCGGAAAAACAAAGATGGCGTCCAAAGCGTGCGAATTAAGAAAGTTATTTCTGAAATGATTTGTGCGGATTCTTTTACTCAGATGTGTTATTTTTAGGGTTCCCTTGCTAAATGGCAAACAATTGAAACCTTATAGATTCCTCCTGTCCGTCCGTACTTATGTCATAGCCATAGTTACGGCCAGTCATACTCCGAGACTGTTAGCACCAAACCGTTGTTGTTTGGAGAGGAGGCAGAATAACGAATTTAATGAAATAATCTTTTTCAAGTCAATGGTTGATTAGATATTTGCTTCTAAAGCCGTGGCATTGTGTCCCCTCTTGATTGGTACTGAATGAATGTGGATTGGTGAAGTCAGAATCTCGTTCGTTGGACAGCAGGGGCAGTTCAGGTTGACTTGGGTCCTTCATTAGAACCCCTTACACCTTCACAATAATGATAATTCATTTATTTCAGGTAAAAATACCCCTTAATATCCTTAACACAAAAAGCTAGATTGAATAAAAACAATTAAAAACTTCCGACCCATAATATCTAATATAGTGGGTAATGAAAAAACCTAAATTAAAAATAATTCATTAGGTCTTAGGTACCAGTCATCACTCCTATTTCCACATCCCATTTCGTTAGTTGATATTATTAAGAGCCTTATGTATCACACTAGCGAGTTGCGAGCGAATTGAAAGCGGGGCGAGTGCGCAGCGAGCTCGCCGCGAATTCGCAACGTATGCGCTGCGAACACGTCGCGGATAAAACCAAAAATTAATGATTGGACAAAACACGAATCGCACACCGCGAACTTGCTGCCCACCCGTGGCGTGTTCGCCGCGCACAAAAAGTGAAAACCATCTGGGGACGAAACTTGCGAACCATGATTATTGTGTTTGAACTCTACAGCATTAAAACCATGTTAAACAATACAAAAAGAAAATAACTTACGAGAGGCTCAAACCGGCTACCCGTTCAACACAGGTCCGACGAGCCATTACTACGGTGACAATTAGAGTAAAAAAGCTGTTCTGTTCTTATAGTTATGATAGATAACTCATTGACAGTTGACAGATGTCAAACGGTTCAAGAATACGGACATTACTGCAATATTGTATTTCAACTACAACAAAAAACAAATGACACGTCAATGACGTCATGCACGCCATGAAAAGGACAGAATAGTACATTGTTCACCGAGAGAAGAAAGTGACCGATTACCGTCGAGGGTGTCGTTTGAAGCCCGAGGCGTAGGCGAGGGCTTTAATACACCCGAGATCGGGAATCGCACTTTCTCTCGAGTGATACATAGTGCTTTATACCCCTTCGGCCGTCTACGAAACCGTAGTTTCGTAACTACGAGGAAAAAAAATAAATTCTACGCAAACTGAATCCTGAAACAACACACAAATTGAAAATGGCGCCAATGGCGTCTGCAATTTTCACATGTTCTTTTTTCAAATTGTTTATCCTGCCGCCGCAGGGTAGCACTGCCAGCCCGACACCATCCAACACACAGCTAGTGGCCAGTGTCATTTTGCGAACTTGGAGATAAAAACTCACTGTAAAAACTTTTTGGCTTTTGATATTTAGGTTACCGGCGCATAGTCTTACCCAAAATTAAAAAAGGAAAACCACGTAAGAAATGGATTTTCATACACTTTTCTCTCCCGCTCAGATGCGTTTTCTCCCCGCATATTTGTTCGATATGCAATGACGTACTTTCTACCGTAAATTTGATAAAGTATCAAGGTACTTTCCAAGCAGGTGTAGTATAAATGTAGTTTTTTCAGTTCTATCAAACAAAGTTCGAGACGTGTCAATTAATTACTTTAATCGATATCATATTTTAACTTACAATGAATGATAGAATTTTTGGATTTAAATAAACCCTGTTGATTGGACTATTTTTTTTTTTAAATCAAATCGAATAAACGCACGCACTTTGTTTGTCGCAACATGCGCCGAATGGCCGCTCTTCGTGCGAAGAAATTGTTTTTTTTTTTCAAATAATAAGATTGCGTGAATAAAACGACACGCATGGTGTTTTGTTTCACCATAATAATCAAAAACACGTAAACTCTAAAAACATGAATTTTCTTTTGTGGATTTTATAGGGTTTTGTAACAAAAAAAAAAATCTAAATATCGTGGATGAATTCGGCACAAAATATATTGAACGACATATAACAGTACTCGATAAAAGGAGTAACACCAATTTCACCAATTGTAATATTCTTTTAGAGCTAGTTGAGCGACGTGTAAGGTACTGGTTAAATATAAGGATTCCCGTGGACAGAGATGACACAAAATCCGTATATCAGTTAATACTTCGTTATTATAATGAAAGTAAAATTTACAACTATAATTTTCTTTTCGTGTAATAGTGATCGAAAAGACTTATGGCTAAATTTCTCCCTACGCTAGTTCCTAAAATGACACAAATTAATATAGTAGGTCGGGCAAATGGTCCGGAAACTGTATGAGAAAAACAAACAAGTTTAATATTTTTGAAACCTCAAAACCTAGCGCTACCGAAAACCGGATACAACCATTGTTTGATCGAATGAAGCGTGTAATTAATAAAAGCTTTGTGTATGCGAATGTAACCTCATGTTATTCGTTGGTTTGTTTGTCAGTAGCAGTTATTCAGTTATTTGTATGCGTCTGATTTATTTGAAGTTTATTCGAGTCTTTTTATCCTATGGCAGTTTTAAAATTCATTCTGTTATTACTTATCAAGTCACTGGACAAATGATTGTATAGAAAATTAGATTTAATTATTTGAAAATAGGAATCCAGGTGCTACTTTGACCAGAGTACAGTTGACATCAGACTAAAACATTTTTGATTGCCTGCCTATTTTTTATGTTCGCTCTAGAAAACATAAATTATAGTCGCTCTTATAGCTCGATATGGTCAACGCGCACATGGAGACTAACCCTAATTTTCTTTTTTTTTGGACGGTTAATCATCAAATAACTTCTCCCACTCTGGGAGGAGCGGGAGGGAGTGTCAGACTTTTACTGACTAAAACCCATCCATGTTCCTTCCTCGCCCTTTATGTTCCGAGGCCGCGGTGTGGAGACTAACCCTGGTTTGGACTTGTTTGCCGATGGATGGACGACGACTAAGTATGTTAGAATGTTTGTGGTTCTGTTAAAAGACCGAGTGAAAGGATTATTTAATTAGTGTTAATGGTTAAGCTGTACTAAATAAATAAGTAAAGGCTTAGGTGCTAAACACCTCTTTTGCAAAACATCTACTCGTAGTAAATTAATAGTATTAACATTTTAACACGCTATACAGTGTGTTTAGATAACGGTTACTGAGACTTTAAGGGCATATTATATACTCAGCCAATCGATACCAATCGGTAATTGTTTTCCGTACACATTGTATAATGCTGAGTTGGTAAATCAAATGCTATCGTTTTATGAGCAGTCGAAGGTATGAAAGGCATGACTACATTTGTATACATGGCAACCTTCAACCTGTACATATACAGTATAACCTGACCTCGATTTAGATAAGCTTCCCGCACTATGAGAGACTAGCTTAATTTGGTATTTAAAGCTGTATTGGTCGCCCTGCGTACATACAGCTTTATACATAGATCGACTGAGCTCTTTGTATTTAGATACAAAGCGAAATTAACAGTTGCACTGATCATAATTAGCCTGCGGTAGCTCAAAGCGATCTGTAATAGATGTAGCGTAACGCACAATAGGAGCTAGGATCTATTGTCTATGTAAAGTGTATTAGCTTCAGTAAGCTGACATCTAGATACAGTCGCTAATACGATACGTAATAGGTTTCACGCAAAACAATTCAAGTTAAATAATCTGAGAAAAGCTAGCTCGCATAAACCATAACAGTCCGGAATGTACCGTTGCATTTTCAACCGACTTCCATTTTTTGTAATCGAAAGTCTACCAAGTAGACCTTCTATAACGGTTAGTAAAGCTTATCCTAATCTTTAAGATTTTATTGACTATTTTTCTTTTCTATTTCTTCATTGTACTCAAAGTAACCAGAATAATTATACCCAGGACTAAACAATACCTAAATAGATTTGAAAAGAGTGTCTATGGAGCTTCTTGTCCATTTTCTCCATGAGAGAAACAATTTTGGAATGGGAAACATCTTTACGCGCGTTGAACAAAAACCATGGACTTCGCGTGACCGACACTTAACGCTTCGTAGCACTCGTAGCCGATCCTAGCTACGACTACGAGTTTTTGTTGTTTTGTTCCCGAAGACCTGCTGAAGAAGATATGGCTGGACTGTAAGGCCCATGTTCACCAAAAAGACGACGGTCTGATTATCTGAAAATAGCTGTTTACAACACATTGTTGTATGGGAACATGTCACAGTGACAGCTGTTGTTATATAATCAGACCGTTATCTTTCCGGTGAACATAGACCTCAGTAGTTTATTTTTGACTATGCAAACGTGCCTGTCACGGGTCTATTTGAAATAAATGCTTATGTTTAAAATAAATACGCTATGATTTCAGTATGATTAAGCACACCAATAAACAGTACCGGATCTAGAATAATTTTTGGTCAGGTTGCGGTGAATTTAATTATGTAAATTGTTGCTTTCAAAACTTGACTGAAATGCTACAGCGAATTGTATATTAAAGCAGGAATAGAAATGTTTTGCTGCTCCTGAAATGTTGATGTCCGGAGGTCGTAATGAAGAGCGAAATTGCTACCTATTAAAATTTAGCCTGGCTTAGAATGTTCTCTAAAATTTTAGTTAGGATAACTTTCAAATGATGAATTCACATTCGCAATCTCATTAAAATTATATTTGACTCTCAGAATTTAATATCCAGCATTTGAAAGTTTTTCAAACTTGAATTCATAGCTATGGCATTTGTTTTATTTTAGGGCGCTTTCAATTTAAACGTTTCGTGTCGCAATAAGCTGCGGTACCGGCGCCGCACGGTTGCCGAACCGCTCGCTTTGTATGAAAATCCGCACTGCTTCGGCGCCGCACGGATCGGTGCGACACGAAACTCAAAGCGCCCTTCTTTTTTGTTTTTCAGTTCGGGAAATCATAAAATAACTTCTCCCGCTCTGGGCGGAGCGGGAGGGAGTGCCAGACTTTTACTGCCTAAAACCCATCCATGTTCCTTCCTCGCCCTTTATGTTCCGGGGCCGAGGTATCTCTTTCGAACAGGCCCGCAACCCCGGCAGATTGAAAGTGCCCTTATCTACTGTTTTTGTGTAAAAAAATTGCTGCTTTCTGTAATTGAATTCATAAATATTTTGTAATAATAATCTAATATATCTTCGTATGAACCAAAACAAATGAACCGTGTATCGTTTTTCATTAGAGAAAAAGTTGAAGATCGCGATAGAAAACGACTCAAGACTTTCACAGACCGCAATTTAACTTTACTTTGTAGCAAAAGTCTACTTTCACCCAAAAATATATTTCTCAGTCCTGTCAAGACTTTGCTTAGTAAAGGCTAAGTAGTCGATAATCATGACTTTGGCCTCAAAGTAAACTTTGCATTACTATGCGTTTAAATAATGTAGTCCTTCATGTTAAACTAATTTCCTAGAACAGAAACACATTTTATCATGGTTGGGTTATAGATCGAAAAATCATGTCGAATAAAAAAATTTATTGTTTTGTATTGTGTTGGTGGTTGCGTCGCGTCGTTAGTTTTCTTTCATTTCTTTATAATATTTTTCTTATTAATTTTGCTGCGTCTATCGGTTTCTGATATTTTCAATGAATTGATTCAAAAGTTGGTCAATCTTTTCGACGTTATCCATATCGAGCAGCAGGTCGAAAGCTACAAGTTAACAGGTGAGGCAAATAAATATAGCTGGACACTAACACACAGCCCCATCTAGTGCCACCAGATAATTGATATACCACATAGATACGTTTTGTTTGTAAATACATGCTTAATATACATATAAACATCCATGACTCGGGAACAAATGTCGATGCTCATCACACAAACATTTGCTCCTACCGGGTTTCGAATCCAGGACCCTAAGAACGTAAGGCAGCCTCACTACCACTACTCCATTCGGGTCGTCCGACCTAATAGATATAGTTTTTTCCAAACACCTTTACTTTTGATGTAAAATGATAATATCATTATTATAAATCTAAGCAAGAGCACGTTATAAACACTCGTCTTGAATGATATGTTAATAACTATTTTTCTAAGGAAATAAAACTTGATTCGAAAATATGTTCTCCAAAACATTTATACGTGTAACGTCTTTCCCTTTACTTTTGAACCGTACTTTTCTAAGGAAAGTCAAGCAACTGTCTCTGAAATTAAATAAATTGAAAGTATACTTCGGTAACACAAAGCTTACTTTGTGAAGGCTCCTTTGCTGTAAATTAAAGTCAGGATTGTGAAACTGGGCCTTGTTCTGATTTCAAAGTTAAGAAATTTCATAAATGTCAACTATATTTATTAAAAGTCTTAACCATGTCTTAACTTTGAATGACCGCTGTTGCGATCACGACTGTGGTTTTTTTTGCATTCGTAAAAAATATAATTATAATTATTGGAACTGAAGTTTCAAATAAAATATTTGTTTAATCAAATATGATTGTGATGATGATGCCATTAGAAGATTTCGACTACAGCGTTTCCATGCATTCGATGGATTTCTAGGGTAGTTGTCGAGAGCTTATATCGTATGGTGCTCATTCATTAAAGTCTCTAGCATACTCAAGTTTGGCCGAAAAAATCAAAACACCATTTACGACATTGTAAATAAATCTGTTTTCAAACATAGTTGGGCAGTAACTATTTATTCAGCACATTACAAATATTGGTTGGATACATTTATCTCTGTTTTTATTTCATTCATGTGAAATTGGTTGTTTGCACTACGAAGAACGTAATAGAAAGTTTTTTTTTATGATTTCGTTGGTACCGTGTTTGAAAGCGTTATTTAATTTGCATGTTTGTATGTTTGTTTGTAGGTAAGTTGTTCGCTCTAAAATGTGCAAAACATTTTTTCGTCAAATGTTGTAGGTATCTGATAGAGCTGAAACTTTGTATAGATACACTTTTAGTTCTGGTGACAATAGATTTTTATCATGCAGCCAGGATTGCTACTTCAGGAGAGAGGTCCTCATCGGTTAACACGGATACAAAGCTTTGCATACGCGTTTAATGGTCATAGATATTTATATTTTAATAAAAACGTTTAATAGCGAATAATTTTCAACACTCTGTTTAAGGAGTCTGCTCACTACAACGTACCATTCTATGACCGTGGTATGAACGCATCAGGTACGGAAAAAACATGGCTTTGAATGTTGCTGCGCTCGTATTATAGGCGGTTATCTCACGACAAGTGGGCGTTGGTCGCGTCTGTCATTTGTAGATATTTGACAGTCGTTAAGTAGTCAGTGGCCTAAAAGTCTGACAACCAGTCTTACCATGTAGTATCGTATTATCCGGTACTTACTGGGTTGTGGAGGTGGTCAGATAGGCAGTCGCGCCTTGTAAAATACTGGTATTCAAATATGATGTACGTGCATATTGTACACGAAATAAACTTCAACTTAGTGTTGGCGGGCCTGCGAGCACCCCTACGCCGCCGCGCCGCCTCACCAACCAGTACAATAACATTTTTGTAGACGTCGACTTCTTCTTTGCCTCTGCTCAAAAATTTAGAAATCTTATCAACAAAATAATTTTAGATTATAATAGTTAGTTTAATTAGTTAATTTTATAATTTCTCGGTCTCTCTCTCTCTCTCTCTGTCGTTTGACTCATGACTGTCTATGTTTAATTTCACTTTTAACTGTCTTTTTGTGTTAAAATCTTAGAATAGCGCACTGTTAGATATAACTATTAATATGTTGTGGAAAATGTAGTAGGTTATACATTTATAAACCTTGTATATTTAAAACTTAGTTTAAGATTTTAATGTATAACTGTTTATTTTCCCGAATAAATAAAATAAAAATAAAATAAAAATGATGAAGACGATGATCAAACGATTCTGCCCGACCGCGCGGTTGAGCGGTGTTGTTTGAAAATCGCCTCAAAATTGCTCGGTAAGCTCGCGCCGAAACTACTCGAAAAGAACCCTAAAGTAATTCTACCGTTTTATTTCCCCAGGTGACATGGTTCCGCAACGAACGGCGCCTGTTAGAAGCGGAGCGGGTGGCTTTGGCCCGGGATGGCAACTTTTGGTGCGCCGACGTGGCCGCGGTGAGCGTGGACGATGCTGGCCGATGGACGTGCACTGCGGAGAACGCTGGTGGAAGGGCCAGTTGTTCCGCGCATCTTAATGTACTTGGTACGTTGTCTTTACCGAGGAGTCTTTCTAATTAACCCGCACTGAACACCAAACAACGTCACAGATGTACGTCTTAAATACCGTCTCGTCTTGATTAGCAAGCATATTTAGTCATGGTGTTATTTACTTTACCGCTATCGTTGTCAAAACATCGCGGAAAAACCCCTTAATTTTGAAAAAAAGAAAAAAAACCAAAAGAAAATTATTCCAAGTTCTCACTTTTGTACATCCACAAGCACTTAAATATATTGTGGATAGATGGCAAAATTAAAAGCGATTTTCTCGTGGAACTAGTCCAAACTATCATCTGGCTAACCTTTTTCCAACTATATTGGGGTTGGCTTCCAGTCTAACGGAATGCAGCTGAAGCTGAGCTCCCATTCATTTGTGTTTCATGGTTCATTTCATTGTGAAAGTTAAAAAAAAAAACTTATTTCTTTTAACAGTACCAAAGGCGTATAAGCGGCCTGAATTCGTAGAAGAACTGCGCGCGCTGCTCACAGAGCAGGGCACCGTCTCGCTGGAGTGTAAGGTGGTCGGAGTCCCTACACCCGTGCTGCGATGGTTCAAGGTAAGGTTTTATATAGAGTGCGATAAAAATATACTGTACTTTGACGCGTATGTCGGACAACAACTTCCACAGTAAAAAAAGGACCTGGATGTGAAGGGAATGAAGAAGAGGCCCATGGACGATAGGAGACTGAAGCGTAACTCTGACCGTTTCTGTGGCCCTCGATAAATTCTAAAATAGGTTTACTTCCTTCGAGAAATAAGCGGTGGCGATCGCTTATATCTATCATTTATAGGTGCATAGAAGAACACGCTCCCTCCAAGGAGCTAGCACAATAATACTCTATATAATACAAGTCATAGAAGGCGCGGGCGCACGGTGGCGGACGGCCGTGTGCTACTCTATTAGTGAGAATTTCGTCCGTCAAAAATCCGACAACGACCCACCGTTGTCGGATTTTTGACGGACGGATCGCAGCCGTTTTCAAATAGTTGCAGTTTTTTTAGGACTGTTTTGTAAACGAACGCGTAACCAAAGACTCCAATATAACGTTGTGGACGATAACGCTACGGCGCGCGGCGACGAGTGACTCTAGCGAGAAAAGAGTTTAATCATTGCGTTCTCGATTGATTTTTCATCGGCGTAAAATACAAAATCGCACCAAGTAATTCGAAGACTAGTTTGTGCAACGAAGACTGTTTGAACCTAAGGCGTAAAACGGTTTCATCGTCGCAGAATACAAAACGGTCTTTGAAAACGGTTTGTCGTCGCAACGCCCACCAGCAGCACAGTGCACAGGCAGCATAAAATGTAAAATGTAGGTACAATTCTCCGTATTTCAAAAACTCTAAAAGCTGCGCCTTTTGCCGCGTGGAGGAAGGCGCTGAAGGGGTAATGAGAGTCACACAATAATTCAATGTCCCGAAAGCAGTGATAGCAATTATTGAATTACCTATTTTTTTATTAAATGGAATTAAAGTACTGTGTATTTAATAACATGAAATTAATTATGATAAGTTTAGCTGAATTAAACGGGAATAAACAAATTAAATAAAAATAATTTATAGTACATTAAATACAGCCGTCACAGAAGCCTTTGTATTCTGTAAAATCTACCACAGTCTGTTATTCGTCACCGTCAGGATGGCTGGTTGTCTGCATCAGTCCACGTTATGGTGGTGACCAACAATTGCTGCCTATTTGCTACCCATTGCTACCTATAGTTAATTAATTGCTACCTAACTTTGAAAATAATTATAGAAACTTTAAAATGACCAGCCATTCTGATGTCAGGATGGCTGGTCAACTCTCCGTGTGAGTAAACTATTCAAATTAATGTTATTATTTTAACTTGAGTAATTGCTACCTGATTGCTACCCCTACGTATTTCAATGTCCACCTTGTAGCTTTAACAAGTAAAAGTTATGATCGTTTGAGACTTTTACAGGGACTGGATTTAGGTTATTGAATAAAATAATATTTTAAACTATTACAATAACGTCCCTTTTCATTGAAAAACACCGACCCAATATAGTAATTAACTAGTTGACCCACGCAATTTCGTCTGCGTCACATAAGAGAGAAAAAGCTTTGAAAATGAATTCATTTTTCCCGTTTTTGCAACATTATCATTTATGCTCCGCTCCCATTGGTTGTAACGTGATTTTATATGACCTATAAACTTTCTCAATGAATGGTCTAACCAACACAAAAATATAGTTTCAATTCCAACCAGTAGTTCCTGAGATTAGCGCGTTCTATTAACCAAACAAACAAACTCTCCAGCTTTATAATATTATTAGTACGAGTACGTATATGTAGATAGCACTTCGCCAGCGACTTCGTCGGCGAATTTGATAGCTTTTTCTCTCTTATGTGACGCAGACGAAATTGCGTGGGTCAACTAGTTAATTACTATATTGGGTCGGTGTTTTTCAATGAAAAGGGACGTTATTGTAATAGTTTAAAATATTATTTTATTCAATAACCTAAATCCAGTCCTTGTAAAAGTCTCAAACGATCATAACTTTTTACTTGTTAAAGCTACAAGGTGGACATTGAAATACGTAGGGGTAGCAATCAGGTAGCAATTACTCAAGTTAAAATAATTACATTAATTTGAATATCCTGAATATATAATCCTGACATCAGAATGGCTGGTCATTTTAAAGTCTCTATAATTCGTTTCCAAGTTAGGTAGCAATTAATTGACTATAGGTAGCAATGGGTAGCAAATAGGTAGCAATTTTTGGTCACCACCATGACGCGGACTGATGCAGACAACCAGCCATCCTGACGGTGACTGTTATTCTTTAGTAAAGACGTGGATGTGTGGGTTACATGTTTGTGTTCTCTAGTTTTTAAGAATTTTATGTATATTTTGTAGCATGTAACTGTTTTATATCCCTAATAAATAAAATAAATAAAATAGCTTAGTGATGTGACCGTCAATGTCGGACTGCCAAGGCACTGACTCCGTATTCACAAACGTTCGACTCGTTTCCGATTCGACAACTCGATCTGTCTTCTTCTGGAATTACGAAAAGGACCGAGATAGACATACGACTTCCCGAATCTGAAGCGAATCGAAGCGTTGTGAATACGGGGGCAGGTCTCGAGTTCAAACACAAGGCGCGCCCCTGTGATTTTTCAGATTCGTGTGTACGTATCGTATCATTATATTATCATTTACTTCGGTGAAGGAAAACATCGTGAAGAAAACAACATGCCTGAAAGATATTTCTTGACGGCTGTAAAGCCAAGAGACCCATGGACGGCATAAAAATTCAGACACCAGGTTAGGCAGACTCTAAAAGTAATGTGTACCTTCAACATTGGTTTGGGCATTTCTTCTCAACTAGCGGGGAAAAGTCATAGTCGCATCGAGGTGTCTCGATCTATTAAAGTTCGAGGTTATACAATATCGCTCTATGGTGGAAATTCCATTATTGTACTATAAATATATTCTACGAGAAGGTTCTTAGTTTCAACTTTCAAACGTTTCTTATAATACTCGATGGAAATGTCAAGGTATTATGGTAATGTTCGACGTCTCCGTGTTATTTTCCTTTTGTATATTTTTCTTAGTACTGCCTTTTATGATTTATTCCTAGTTTTCTACTGAGCTGGGGATAACACAAAGCTCAAAGAGATTATTAAAAGAGTGAATTTCAAGAAATAAGATTGTTTGCCTACCTAATTAGTTTTTTTTTTAATCCTGAAGATTTATAATATAGGGGTCACAAGAAACTGGTAAGACAACAAAATTTATATCTGACACCGAACTTAGAAAGTCTTGACCAAAATTGTTTAGTATAAAACAATAAAGTCACTTCCACTGTTTGTGCGCTTAGATCTTTTAAAGCACGCAACAGATTTGATTATTTGGTACCCATTTATGTGTTTGATTTTATTCTTGCAAAATGGCATGTTTATTTTTATTTTTATTGTACTTTATCACAATGCTGTCTTATTTGAGCCAATGGTTGACTGGTAGAGAATGCCTTGTGGCATTAAGTCCGCCTATGTACCACTATTGTACATGAAGTTTAAATAAATAAATTTGAATGCAGTTTTCAGCAATAGATGGGTTGATTCAAGAGGAAGGTTTATATTATGTATATGCTACACCCGTGCGAAGCTGATGCAAGTTATGAATAAAATAACATTGAAACCCTTTTTAACCACGGAAAACATACGACGGGGTGTTATAAGTTTGACGTGTTTTTGTGTGTGTGTGTACCTATGTGTCTCTGTGGCATCGTAGCGCTCGAACGGATGAACCGATTTCGATTTTGTTGTCTTTGCTTGAAAGGTGAATTAGTCGGGAGTGTTTTTAGTTATGTTTGATAAAAAACAGTCCAAGATGGCGGCCGCTACAAAATGGCGGCTTGCATTTTTATTCAACAACTCCCTCAATATGGGTATCAAATAAAAGGGCTTGCCTAGTAGAATACTATACACTATGATAAATAAAAATCCAAGATGGCTGCCAGCACAAGAAGACGAATTAACGAATTATTTTGTACTTAACTTTTATTATATTGTGTCGGAGGTTTTTTTTAAATTATTAGATAATAGTACTTGTTTTATAGTAATCAATTTTTTATTATAAAAATAACTGCAAAATACAGGGTGGAATTTTTCAATTCCAACTGGAGGGAAAGTACTATAAATACTGGAGATAGCAAATAACTCGGGAATCGAAGCGACTAAAATTCGAAAAAATAACATCCTGTACTTTTTGACATCATCAACCGATAGAATTAATAAACATGATAAAAATTAAATGAAAGGAAAACCATGTAATCTGAAGTTAAAAATTCCATTCAATTCATTATGTTAACATAATAAGATTAACTTTTCATTGTCTCTGTCTCTTCTTCGGAATTTCGCCATGGCCGTGCAATGATTATAACTACGAGTATGCGTTCAACCTTCAAGTTCAAGGCTACACGCTACGCCACAGTAGATTCAGAGAGATCTAAGTTTTGTAATGAGCAAATACAGTCCATAATGCAATGTGACTAGAGCTGTAGCTTATTTTTATTTTGGCAATTCAAATGTGCCTGAATCTAATATAATTATGCAAGAAATTCAAAACTTTTTTATTCACGGAGGTTTGAACCACATTAATAGGGTTGGAACTGTCGTAGAAAATAGTAGAGGTTTAATTTTTTATGATCGACAAGCAGTTGTTGAACTTAACTTTTAACTATTTTCTTGGGTTGATAGTAATAATAATTAAAAATTTATTTGTTTCAGAAAGACACATTGAAGTTTTACAAAAAACAATTTTCAAATAAAAGTAAACATTTCAGATGAGAGAGAAGTGAATCGTTGGTGCCTGTACTAATGATTAAAATCATTGTATCACAGACACCAGCGCTTTCCAGAATAGGTTATGTACATAAAAAGAAGAACGAACGTGGTACAAAGTGAACTATAGTACTATACTTTATTGATATAAGTGATGAAAAAAATACATACATAATGCTAAACCTTCCTCTCATAAAATTCCAGGACAGTCGCGAGATAAAGGCCGGAGATGTATTCGCGCTCACAGCCAACGCCGAGGACCCCACGTCGCTCGGCACGTACACCTGCGAGGCTGTCAACTGCATGGGCAGGGCCTACTCCTCTTCCAAGGTGCACGTCGTCGGCCGCGGCAGCAGGGAGGGGTCTGCCAGACCTAGCTCCAGGTAAGTTTCACCTTATCTTGAAAATATTGTGAGATGTATGTAAGAAGACATACGTATAATAAATACCACGCGGCAGAGGTAACGATAGCGCATGTGCTCCTTGAGTGCATCGGAATTACCAAGATTCGCGAGGAGACCCTGGGAACACCAAGATGTCTTGCGGATGCCTAGAGAAGACCGCGAAGTTTGATCTGCTTCGGAGGTGGGCTGGTTGGAGTAATCGGCCACCATGGCATAAATGCACAATGGTCCACTCTAGGGACTAAGTGCGAAAACCTAAACCCCATAAGAGAAGAAATAGATACTGCGCCAATAATTTCCCGCTAGCGTGAACATTTTGAGTCGTTATACTTTCATTATAATGACGAAGTAGGAACCGATAAACATAGGCAGTTTGTGTCATCTCTGTCCACGGGAATCCTTATTTTTAACAAGTACTTAACACGTCGCCGAACTAGCTCATAAATAATATTAAAATTGGTGAAATAAGTGTTACGATCCCAAATCTGGGAACAATAAGTCAAAATGGGTACAAGACAAACGTATTGAAGAATGTTGACAATTTCTTGGATAAAGTTTTTTTATATGAAACATATAAAAAAACTTTTTTTAACACTAGCGGACGTCACGCAGTTTGTGAGTGTACAGATAAAATATAGCCTTTGTTACTCAGTGAAGACGTGCCTTTTTAGTAGTGAAAGATTTTTTTGAATCGGTCGATTAGTTTTAAAGTTAAATCTTAACAAATACATCATCTGCCTAGCTTTTTCACAACTATCTTGGGGTCAGCTTCCAGTCTAACCGAATGCAGCTGAATACCAGTATTTTATATGGAGCGACTGCCTAATATCTGACCTCCATAACCCAGTAAATACTGGGTAGTACGATACCACTTGGTAGGACTGGTTGTCAGACTTTTTGGGCCTGTAACGACTGCCAAAGATGGACAAATGACAGCCGGCACCAACTCTGCACGGAGGAAACTCGGTATGCAAGGGCGGTCACCTATCCACAGACCAACCTAGGCAAGCACGGCTTAACCTAAAGGTCGACCCGAGCGGCTGTTATTATTTAGCCACGAGCTCCTCTTAACAAACACACAAAGAAACAAAAAATAAAATCTTTCCTCTTTATATAATTAATATAGATAAATTCACGACTTCCCCTTAGGCAGAAACATACTCTTTTTTAAAATTACCTTTTACTTAAATAAAAAACATGGTATGTAGAAATCTTTCACAAACTAAACCTTTTTCTTTCTAAATTCTCCAGTAGTGTGACTCCAGAGCCGCCTCCGATCTTCACGAAGGAGCTTGAAGACCAGTACGTGAGGATCTGTGAGCCTTTGACCCTCGGCTGCCACATCGTGGTGCCACCCTGGCCCCGCAGTGTCGTCTGGTATAATAAGGAGGGAAAGATTGAACCTAGCGATAGGTAACTACTAACTGACTATTATTTGTGTGCAAATCCGAATGGTTTCTGTGAATCCGACGGATCGAAACCGTCAAATTCGCAATAACGATTCGAATTCATAATCTGCGATTACAGTGAAATTGTTCATTTATTGGTGATTGAATTACAATAATGGCTTTCGTTAAGTTGAAACATTTTAGAAATTCTCGTGATCCGAAAGCTATCATGAAACTGCAACATTTTCTGACTTTGTTAGTACTCCAACCTGAATTGGTCCGATATAACTTTGTGATCAGTATTAGCAACAGGATCGATTGGCATCGAAACCTCCTAATTCTATGAACATTCTAAACCTTTGTTTGTTTTGAATGTTCCAAGAATTAGGAGGTTTCGAGAATACATTATTTTACACTTATTGAACACTCGGTTTACCAATGTGAGAAAAAGATTTACACTTTTAACAGCAAAAATACTCTTTTAACCCGGCGTCATGGGGGTGGAAAAGTGTTACACAGACGTTGGGGTGGGTCTTACCGACCCGTTTATTAATGTCAAAATTATTCCAGTACTGTATAAATAATAAAGTTAATATTATTCATTTTAGTTTTTTAGGTATCTAAGTAAATAATTGAAACACAAATATCATATTATATTTACGTTTTAATTAAATTAAATGGAACTTTAAAAAAAGAACCACAAATGTCTACAAAAAAAAATCTTCTATTTAAATTTAATTATATTACTCATAAACGATCAGCCCTAATGTTTTAATAGCACTTCTATTTAGGAAACTAAATTAACTCAAGAAGAAAAAATCACTTCGTGTCTTTGGCACAGTCAGCACAAAAAGGTACTATATGTTCTACACAGATACATACATAAAATATGTTGATCTATATATCAGTAAATACAATTGTAAACAACAACAAACAATCAAATGAAAAGGATAAAAATACAGATAATATCTAAGTAAAACAATATCTGTACAAAATGGTGTGAAATTGTTACACTGACTGCGGGGATGGTTCTCACATACCTTATTCAATTTTGTGCACCTGTAACTCTCACTGCGGCTGTGCCACGACTGATTTTAAGTTTATAATAATTTATAAGTTGTGTATGATGAACGAGCGCTTCTCGCCATCAAACTGTAAAGTTTGGCGAGTAAAAAACTGTAAAAAATAACTTGTAATTTTATGAGATTAAAATAATAAAAAAAAAAAAAACTAAGATGTTGCTTGAGACGCATAGAACCACTCAACAGTTCCAGCTATTGAGAAGAACGGCAATTTCGCACGCATAGTAATCGAACTAGAAGCGCAATAAAATGTGATGGGTCGCACAGACCCAACCTCCATGACGCCGAATTAATAGCCTTTAAAAAGTTTAACAAGTATGCTTCACATCCCACTTACAGTTACAGAAACGGCTGTTCGTAGTCGTAAGTAGTTTGATAAAGAACTTCTCACATGGTAAAGCATTCAAATTAACAGATTGTTTATTAGGATACCAATAGCCATTGAGTGCTCGTCACAGGCACTCCATTACTGAGGCTTCGCTGTCTGTCGTCAAAAAAGTAAAGTTTAAAACTAAACGCAATGATGGGGAAAACAAGTGCCTTTAGGCTTCGTGAAGAGGTGTTTTACACCCTTTTTACTATTGGATGGTTGTTGTTAGTCGAATTACCACCAAGTAAGTATACCAATAATATACTGTTGCTTGTCATGGCTTGCTCATTTCAGGTATCACGTACTAGAAGACGGCGCTGGTGGTTACCTGCTCGAGGTGGGCAGCGCGGAGTGGCCAGATGAAGGCGAGTGGAAGTGTGTCGCCACTAGCACCGGAGGCCGCATCGGCATCTCCACTTGCTACGTCACCATGGATGGTAAGATACCATTAGAGGTTGAATTATTATGATACATGTATTACACACGGCGCCAACCCCAACTAAAGTACATGTAAAGTAAATGTGCACTATTCAAATGAGCTAGATCATTTACGGGTACCATCTTATAGTTTGGCTTTTTTAAGTATACAAGGTGTAAACCACCTCATCATGAAGCCGCCAACCAAGCATTCTGTACATCAAACTAAGTGACTTTACGCAAAAATTATTACTGGGAAACAATTTTTTTTTGGAGTAAAAAATCATCACGTTTTGTGATATAACTCAATGTAAACACACAAAAGACTATACTGATGGATGGATTAAATAGTAAGGGGTTCGTGGAGGTATTTATAGTAATAATCTTGCAATAAAAACCTATATTAAAAAAAAAAAACTTGTCAAAAAGGTTCCCAGGTATGACGTAGAACAAAAAAAGTTTGCCGGGGCTGCGGGACTGTTCGAAAGAGATACCGCGGCTCCATGCAAAAAAAAAGTGCCGGATCCTTAAAATTTTATATAAGGTACATTAATTACAATATCTTTTCGAAAATGAAGAGGATTTGCAAAAAAAGTCTGTGGTTCTTGTTTCAATTTTATGTGGCATAATGTCGAGCATTTCGACGACTTCCTCGTTTATGGCAAGGTAATAATGGCAAGCGCGACTGCTGAGCGTGAGGTGATGGGTTTGATTCCCAGGTCAGTAGCAGCCACGGAGTTGTACCCGGTTGATGGCAATAGGCGCGCCCCCTATTACATGGGACTAAAAATAACTGGCAAAATATGGTGGTACTATAAAATAGCTAACCCTTTGCCGAAAACAGGTATTATATGTTAATAAGTATTTTTTTCCTTCCACAGTGCCCAAAAACTACCGAAAGCCAAGATTCATGGAGAACTTGCAAGCAGTACTAACAGAGGAAGGACTGGTCTCCTTCGAATGCAAAGTCGTGGGTTTCCCCACTCCTGTCCTCAGCTGGTTCAAAGACGGACAGGAATTAAAGCCTGGAGACGTCTACCAGCTCACAGGAACTAACTCCTTAGGCTCCTACTGCTGCATAGCCAGGAATTGCATGGGCCAAGCCAGCAGTTCTGCTGAACTAACCGTGGAAGATATTCAGAACCAGCTGAACGAGGAAGAAAAGCTGCAGCTGTTCTCCAAGAATCAGGCGCCGAAGTTCATTCAGGGATTGAAGAGCGTCGAAGCAAAGATTGATGAGCCATTCCGTTTTACAGTTAAAGGTTAGTTAGAGTTACCCTTTTATTTTTAGGTAAATATAATAATAGTAGTAAAATGCCAATCACCTTATTTATAATAAGTATCAATATTTCTGAAATGAAAATAGGCCACATCACAAAGCGCAGTGCAGCCGCCGCGCCTGTGCAACGGTTGATACAAATTGTGCGAAATGAATGTAGGAGAACGTGTCAATGCGGTTTGGTACATACAAATATACTTCACGACAAATTACTACTGTTTAAACTCATTTTCACGTCACTGATTTGAATTAAAGTTACGTTAGTTACGCGTTACGTTAAAATGGTTCTCACTTTTTTATGTTTCAGTCGCCATTCCACCTGAACCGTCGGTGCTGTGGTACCGAGACGACCAGCCGGTGGACGAGTCCTCTCGCTGCCGCCTCGGCCGAGAAGAGCGCGGCGTGTGCTTCCTCGACATACAAAGCCTCGAGTTCCTCGACCAGGCTGAGTGGAAATGCGTCGCTATGAACGACTTTGGACACAGCGTCACTTCATGTTTCCTTAAATTAATCATACCTAGACACTACAAAAAACCAAGATTCCTAGAAAATCTCCAAGCCATATTATCTGATGAGGGAGCCGTCAACCTTGAGTGTAAAGTCATCGGTGTCCCACAACCTGTCCTAAAATGGTACAAAGATGGAGAGGAACTGAAACCTGGCGATATTCACAGGATTATATCCGGGCAAGACGGCACTTGCTGCCTTGGTACTTACACTTGTGAAGCACAGAATTGTATGGGTATTGCCGCCAGTTCTGCTTCACTCCTCGGATTTGATGATTCAATGAAAGCGAAGAAGAAGAAAGCCGAAGAACAAGCTCTACAAAGAAATCTTTCTCTTAGCACTATACATGAAGAAAGAACTTCGCAGATGTATGACACGCCAGTTGGTGACGTCACCACACTTGATGATAAAGGAGAGATATCCTTCTCATTCGATGGTAAAGAAGTTTCTGTGTCTCTTTACGAAACACCTGACTTAACCGAAGAAGAAGCTTTACAAATTGTGGAAATGTACGCCGATCAATTATCAGAAAACATTACGGAACACAACGTGGTTGAACTTCCACCTTTAAGATTCGTAAAAGAAACATCAACATCAGGCAATTTGTTGATGGAGGCAGTTATAATTGACGTCTCACCAGAATACTTTGTGTCTCCTGATGAAGATATGCGTACAGAAGCAGATCTCGAAGATTTGTCAATTGCGGACGAGAATGGCCCACCACAGCTATCATTAGATCAAGACTTTGAGATTGCTGGAGAGGATTACTTGGAAAAAACTATGGCGTTGTTGTCTGACGAAAGATCGGATCTAAAACTAGGTAGGAAAAAGTCAGATTCCCAGAGAAGCGCCGATGACTTTTTCAGTTTATCACGTGATCAATCGTTGTCGGAAGAGAAACGGGACGATGACACTCAAGCTATATCAGATATGCAAAGCTTTGCGAGTGCACATAGTTCTGGTAAACCTAAGTCCAAATCTTCAAAACCTTCAGGGGAAGATGGTCAGGAGTCATCAGAGCCCACAAAAACTATTTTATTCAAAGATGAAGCGTTAAAACATTTGGACATTGAACCAACTCCTATTATAAAACCTAAAAGAGAGCGTCGCACTAGCCGTAGTTCTCGACGATCCAGCTCAGGAAGTGAGAAGTCGGTCAGCAAATCAAGAGAAGAAGTCCTTCGGAAGAAAGAATCATTTGAAATGGAAATGCCAGAAAAACCCAAAATGACAGATGAAGAATTTAAAACAAAAATGGTCAACATCAGTACTTCACTATCCAAAGTCATAAACGATGTTCAAATTATTGAACGAGATATTATTCTTAAGTCAGAACTGATGTCATCAGCAGCAACTGCTTCAAGAAGTTTAGAAATAATCAGTAGTTTAATATCTCCACTCTCGGAAATACACAGTATTGCTGATGCTGCCAAAGAGGCTGCTTCAGAATCTAAAGAAGCTAGCAGTACGTTATTCAATAGTTTACCTCAACCATTGAAAGCCCTTCAGCAGTCACTGACTATCATTGAAAAATGTATTGATATGGAAAGTGACAGTAAAACACTTGTTAAGAAAACTTGTGTAGCCTTTGTCGAAACTTGTGGCAGTGAAATGCAAAAATTGATCTCAGATATCAACTCCGTTACTTCTAAAGAATACCTACTTACTGAAGATACAGTACTCACCGAAATCGAATCGTTGAATAACGAGATGAGTACAGTGATCAAATTCTCAACTGATACTATTAAAGCCCGGAATCTTCTCACCGAAGCCAGTGAAATTAAAGTGGAGGAGCCTTCTCTTGAGGTAAAGCATCTGAGAGATACACAAAAAGCGGTGTTTGAGTTAAAAAGTCCTCTTATCTCGTTACTGTGTATAGCTGAATCTGCTGACAGTGGAAAAATAATAGATGTCGCTAAAGTGCGTAATAGTGAAGTAATACTCAATGATATGTCGGCCTCTATTCAAGATCTGCAAACAGCTTTGGAACAAATTGAAACACTGTCGGTAAAGGAAGCAACTACGCCATTAAATAAATACAACACAGAAATCATTGAAACTGTTATGGAGTCCGTCGTCAAACTAAGGACTTCTTTTGAGCAACTATCCATTGAGTCTGAAGGCGAAGAGGAAGCCGTGCTGAAACAGGCCGTCGCCTCAATAAAAGAAAATCTTCATAAAATTTCAACACAAATTGAGGTCATAGAAAAAAATGTTGGTACATTTGATGTTTTACAGAGCGAAAATAAACTCGATGCACTACAAAAGATGGCCCAGATTCTTATAGCATTAGAAAATAATCTGCCAAGATTAGAACCAATGCCAGACATTAAGAGTCACATGACCGTATTCCACAAAAACTTAACTAAAGTATTAGAAAATGTAATTGAGAGCAATGAATCTAAGAAATATTTCACTTTGATGGAAATTTGTGATGCAGTTAATAGAATGAATGCTTCGATCAAGAATCTAGATGTTGATAACGTTTTGTCACTTGCTAGCCTCAACAATACTTTACGCATTATTCAAGATCAGTTCATTACAAACGTTTTTGATTCTGAGCTAAATTGTTCTCTTCTTACAAATATTTCCGACACTTTGGTTAATATTCAAGAGGCAATCAACACAGCTGAGGAAATCAGTATTCATGTTGATTCCGAACACATACAACCCATAGCTGCGCATGAGTATGCCGAAACAAAAGCTAAAGTTGTAATGGAACATATTGACCACGCGATAGCCGCAATAGAAAATTTGAAGGCAATAGAATCAACACAAGAGTTCAAAACTAGCATTGCCCCTACACTGGAGTGCATTTGTCCTGTTTTAGAAGAACTTAAACGAAGTGTAGCTTCACATAAAGCTAGTGGGATTGACGAAGAACATATTTCTGAAATTTCAGAAGTGTCATCCTTTGCCCAAACCTTTGCTACGCCACTTTGTGAACTAAACCAGAATATAATTGTTTTAAATCAACAAATTGTCGAAAACATAGAAAGTTTAAAACAAAACAGTGAAGTTATGTCTACGATCGCTGAACCTATTCACGAGCTCCACACCACGCTTGAAATATTACAGCAAGATGTTATTTCTCAATATGGTGAAGATCTTACTCCTTATGATGTCAGTGTGAATATGGCAAGCGCAGTGCAAAATTTACAGAGTTGCATTTTAATAATACAAGAACAGGCAGGAGTAGAAGCAGCAGATGATATGTCTACTCTGGAAGATATATCAGGAATAAAGACAACAGCAGACACTATCCCATCCGACCGTTTAGTACTGCCGGCTGCTGAAGAAACTGCGGTAGAACAAGCCATCTTGCCATTCAATCAGGAAATACAAACTACTGCAACGGCACAAGCACTACAAACATTGCACGAACATATTACCGTATTACAAAATCCTGAAATTATTGACGCTTTAGATACCTTATCTGAAGTCAGTGATTATTCTAGTTTAAAATCATTCGTTATAGGGTTAAGTGAATTGCATTCTGGAATCGAAGAGGTTTTGCACCCTCTACTGATGGAAGGATCAAACGAAATAAGCAACTTAATCAACCCATCCAAACTCATAGCTATTGCTGAGCCGATGCAGGAACTTCAGCAAAGTTTGTCGGTATTAGACACAAGTAACATTCCAATATATGAACATTTCTTAGAGATGCCGACGGAAAGAATACATTCCGTGATTCAGAGCGTATCTGAATTCAAAGAGCATTTAGATAAATGTATGCTCGCTGTGTTCCCTGCCATGCACACCACTGACAACACCGTTGAAATAGCGAATAAAGTAGGCGCACTAAGAGAAGTGTGTGAGCATTTAAAAGACATTATTGAAACAATTAAAGCCACAGAAAATATTTCAGTGCCAGAAGAAGTTAAAGCTTTAGAAGATACAGTCGACAGTCTACTTGATGCTACGGATGTTTCCAAAGGAATCAAGATTGAGCTAGTTAAGACGATTGCAGAAGAGTTATATGAAAAAGTGGCTACTGTGCAAGAAGAAATGATTCAATTCACTGCACAAGCCCCGGAGAAATTGGCTCAAGAGGCAAAACTAATTCAAACTATTGATGAAGTACAAAGCAACATTGCTGTGTTAGAGCAATATGATTTTGTTGACCTTTCTCGTGCTTCAGACTTCACTTGCAAGTCACCACAAGTTGCAGTTGAAATGGAAGCGGACTCCCTTATGTTAATGGAAGATATTGTAGATAGCGCTGTTAACGTGGTGCAAGACTCCACAAACGATATGCCAGTAGCCGACCTTATGATAGTCGAAGACTTCTTTAAGACCTGCAAAAATGAATTTACCATTTTGCGTTGTCTTATATCTAAAGCTACAACTCATAAGAAGATTATAAGATTGTTACAAGAGTTTAGTTCATTGCAAAGTACAATTAATGACTTCAAAACCAAGAGATTTGAATTAAACTTGACTGATGACGTTAATGGCTGCCTCGCTACTTTCCTAATTCATGCCGATGACTGCCTTCAAAATGTTCAAGCTTCTCTTGTGAAGATAGTTGATTCTCAAGCGGAACTTTTGATTGAAGTACCTCTGGCGAAGATTGAAAACTCAGCCGAAGTACTAAAAGCAGCAAATGAAATTAATCATGATGAACAAGTCTTTGAAACAATTGACAAATTCGTAAAAATATTGGAAATGGTCCAATGTTCTATGCAACATGTCCAAGCAGACATTTTAGAGGAAATCAAAACTTCTAAACTGACTGTGGTTGAAGACAGTACTTTGGCTAATATGATTGAAGAATTCGCAATATTTGTTGAGGAAGTCAAAACGCAAGAAATCAATTTAGAAATAAAAGAAATGTTAGATAAAGTTTCCACTGTTATTGAGAAACATGATTTCAGAGATGCGAGTGGCACAGGAAAGACTTTGATCCTACTAAAATGTTTGTCAGATTGCACGGATGTATTACAAGAGAGCCTTCTCGAAATTAAGATTCCAAAACAAAAGTTAGAAGAAGGTCCTTTGAAAGCAGTTTTGACAGAAATGTTAGAACCTCTACAAGCATTACATAGCCAATTAGCAAATGTCCAAGAACAAATTCTTAGAGGCGTTGATGAAGACTCGATATCTGTCGACATCACAGCTACGGAATCTCTTGTTTTAACAATGACTGAAAAACATAAAGAAATGATGGAGAGGATGGAAACAGAAGAAGCTATAGCTAATGAGGAGATTTCTCTAATCATGGAAGTGGATAAAGAGATACACTCTATACAGGACAGCTTACGATCAATAGAAAACGTACAAGTTGCTCAGGTTGTCAAAGAAATTGCCAAGCCTGTGGAAGATATTGAAAAGTCGATGCAAGGTATTTTGTCTTCAGAAAAAGCTAACATTTACAGTGAGGATAAACTTCCTAAAGGTGAGTTTTATCATTTTATATGAATTTTTATCTCAGGACCTAAGTTTTAAAATATTACTTATTTGCACTAAACAATATTGAAACAAATGAACAGATTGAATGGGAGCCAACCTAAAATATATCAATTCTTAGTCTACTTATCAGTGCTCAAAGAGTAGGTTATTGATTTTACCTGCCGTGGTGCAAGATGTACTTCAAAATTGTTAATAAGTTTTCTGTCGAAATTTTTTATAGATGTCAATTCAAATATCGATACTTTGGAAAGCGCAATTGACCGTTTCATAGGTATTGAAATGGATTTATTAGTCGCATCAAATACATTTAGTGATGCTGATTTGAACGAAAGCTTAACTATTGCAAGTGAACTACAAGGACTATTGGCACTTAATCCCGAAGAGTTGGCCTCTTCCAAAATAACAGATTTAAAAAACAAAAAAATAAAGTCTCTAAAGTCTATCATGTCGAAATTCGATTGGCAAGGTACCGATGCGTACAATGGAAAGAACCAATTAGAAACTGAAAACATGAAGCTTGTATTCCTTGCGGCCTATCAGCTATTGGCCGAGTTGGAAAAAGTTGATATATTGGAAAATATAGAAGTTAAAGAAGGTAAAGTTGGAGTGGATGTCAATAATCTGGCTTAGTCGATATTAATCAGAGCTTTGTACAAACGCGGCCGTGACGCCAAAGCGAATTATTTTGCTTTTGTGTCATTTTGTTTCGTCAAATAAATAATTTTATCAGGTCTAAACTTAATACAAAACACGCGAACATGATTTAAAAATCATCGTAATCAACGATATCAGTCCAATAACATTCCATAAATTCGTGTTTTCTATTTCATGTCTCAAATATGTTATTAAATCATTGTTTTTGTTTTACAATTATAAATTAAAAATAATACAGTGTTTTAAATGCTTCATTCTTCTTGTGTTTATAAATATTATAATATCATCAATTCGATTGAACTAAGTAAATTGCTCTATTTCCAGAAAAAGCCAAACAAATCATTCAGCATATTGATCAATATATCGAATTAGTAGAAATAGTGGAAGAAATATCTGCCATCATAAAGATTGATGACATAAAAGAGACAATGGAAATTGCAAAAGAATTGCGTGAAATCATTGCTGCCTCAGAAACTATTGCACAAGGAGAGGAAACTCTTGAACGAGTGAAAGAAGTGCGCAAAGAACAAAATAGGCTGGCTTTAAAACTCCATACAGCGTTATCTGCATTACAAGTACAAGTCTTTGACAGTGTACAAGAGCTAGCACCTGCATTAAGCACAGAAGTTATTCAGCGAATCGCCCGAGTTACTGCACAGTTACAAGCAGATTTGGTCGCGGTCACCGGCATTAGAGTGGCATTACAAGCTCCTGCTGAACCATTTACCGAAGGTTTAAAGAAAATTGAAGCTGTAGAGAGTCAAGCTGCCGCTACTTCACCAGAATTGATGACAGCAGCTGTAGGATCAGAAACAACTGTTTTAGAACAAATTGGTGTCGTCAAGGAAGTGTCATCTTCTGATCAGTTAATAGCTACAACAGAAATTTTAGGGAAATCAATCGCAAAAATTAAAGGAATTGTCACTGTGGAAGACGCCAAGCTTATATCATCAGAAACGGTAAACGAGTCGAGTCACACCGTGACGGTGGAAGCTCTTGCTGTAGAGGGCACTGAAGCTATTCTTCTAGAACAAACTGAAGCGGCTTACACAGAAACAATTCCCAAAGAAGAGGTCGACTTCAGTGTAGTTGAAGATCAAGCCCAAGAAGTGGCATTTATAGAGATATTGAAATTAGAATCAGAAAGTGCAGTTGTGATTGAAGATTTTGGACCAGTTTTGCATGAAGTTGCCGCTGATGAGCAGCAGGTTGACGTTGGAATACGTCAAAATGCTGAGCTTCAAGAAGCTCCTATAGCAACTATTGGTAATGTTATTTGTTATTATTTTGATATTTTATCATTGTGTCTGCTAATTATTTGACATTATTATGTGCTATAGTAGTTGTTTTTAAGTAACTCTTGAAACTATTTAACGAAATATTTTATTTTCAGAAAAGTTAGTTCTTCATATAGATCAGTTTATATCTGACGATATAACAGAAGTGATCAAAGAACTTGCCAACGTCATCGATGCTGGAGAACTGAAGCAATCGATTAATATTGCTAAAGAAATGCGTGAGCTTGAGAATATCGCTGCTTCTGAAGTTGAATTAAAAGCAGAAACTAGTGATGTTCTGAAAGAAAAAATGAATGAACAGTATGCACAGCTGGCGGAGCAACTGAACACAGCTCTGGTTGCACTAGAAACTTTATCCTTGGAAACTTTAGCCGATAACCCTTCAATTAACAAAGACTCACTACAGCAACTTGCTACAGTCACTGAAAACCTGCGCGCTGATCTTATAGCAGTAAAATCAACCCCAAAATTATTTGACCAACTTAAAGATGTAAAGCTAAAGAAAGTTGCATCTGAAGCTGATTCTAAGAAAAAAGTAGCTGATGTAACTGTATCAGCCGAACAAATAGATACTAAAACGACTGAAGTTGCTTTGATAGAGCTTACTATGTGTGAAGATGAAGAAAGTGCAGCTGCAGAAGTACCGCAAGTGAAAGAAAGTGTTGAATTGCAAGATATAAAATATGAAGTAGAAGCAATAGATCTATTATCCTCTACTCAACCATCAATTGAACTGGCAGAAGTAGAAGCAGTCGACTCTGAAGTGGGTGAAGCTTCAGTAGTTACAGCAGAAACTGGACCTATTATTTTAGAAGAAGTTACAATAAGTGACGTCAAGGTGGTGGCTACAGAACAGGCAGTACAAAAATCTGAGAAACAACTACAAAAGGCAACAACAGGTAATTTTAAAAATTGATACAGAAGGTTTATTCAAGTTTAAGTTTTTTAAGAACAATTCACACTATTTTACTGTTCTGCCACTTACGTTGTTAGTTCTTATCTGAACGTGAATAACATTTATTTAGTTGTTTTCATTTCATTTTCCAGTTAAATATCAACTACCATTTAAAATAATAATTTCTATACTTCATAATTTTTAAAAGAATTATCTACAGTATATTTTTGGATATTGTCTGGATGTAATAATGAATAAGTTCAATAGGAGTATGAAGAGATGGAAATGCGACCTAACTGACACAAAGACCATAATAATTATTTATAAAACATCTTACTAATTAGATGTTTAAATATTATAATGTAATACTCATGAATCACCTCCACCTTTCATATTATTTAAAGTAAAACTGACTGTACACTACATCAAAGTTACATATTTTCAGAAACACTATTACAAAACATCAACGAATTCTTATCAGAAAACATTGTTCAAACCATCGATAGAATATCTGCTATAGTGATCGTTGATGAACTTAAACAATCGGTAGCAGTTGCGTGTGATTTACGTGAAAGCATCGCGACAACTACGGATAATATAACAACAGAAATGAGTGCGTCAAACGGTGAACAACTTCTACAACTACAAAATGCTATAAATACTGTAAAAACAGTTGCATTGGACTCTACTGGCGAATTAAATCAAGTTATTGGAGAAGAAGCGCTGGCACAACTTGCCAATACAAGCTCACATTTATCTTTGGAACTTGCAGCTGCATTGACCCAAATTCATGTACAGCAAGAAATACCCAAAGAAAAGGATTCCCAAAATATTGATAAAACTGTTAAAACATCTAACGATGAAGACATTCCCAATCAAGAAGAAAATAGTTCTGAACCGTATGTTGACCAAAAAACTTCGCTAGCTGAAATGATTGTAGAGGGCAATTTATCAAAGAATCTAACAGCAGAAACTATGGAATTGCTTGCAACAGAAACAGCTGAAGATGTCGTTAATTCTGGTGTAACTAAAATAGTAGATCAAACAGCTATCGAAGCAGTTATTGAACCTGGTGACGAAAAATCATTCCCTGACCAAAGTGTCCAAGAAGTAGTAGTAGAACAAGCCTTGACAGAGACAATTGATGACATTGCCGTCAAAGGTATAGAACTTTTTAAGCGCTCCGATGAAAACAAAATTGTTGTCGTTCCAAACATGGCGGAAACTATTGCCACCACTGATATAACATTTGAAGAAGATACTGTACATATTTCGAACCAAGCTGTTGTACCTAGGGAACAAACCGTACTTTTGGAAGAAGATAAAAATACTGAAATATTTATAACATCAAAAGTTAATACTGCAAGTAACTTAATTGTAGAAAGTGCTTTGTTTGAACCGGTAGTGGTAACGGGACGTGAAATTGTTGTCTCAACACAGGTTACACCTACTGAACAACTGGCTCAAGATGGTCTGACAAGTTCCGCTACAGCTAACGAACAACAAGTTCAAAGTGCCTTCGAAAATAAAGAACAAGTAGCTGACCAAAAAATAAGTGCAGACTCAGTAAATAATGAACTTTTAGTTATTGATGATACAGCAACTGAAATATTTAATATAACAACACCCCAAGAACAAAGGCAATCAGAGAAAGTTACTGTAGATCAGGTAACTATTGATACTTTAATTGTTGATGAAGTTGATGAAGTCACTGAGGAAGAAACTTTACAACAACCAGATACAATTGCATCTATAAAGTCCAATGAAGAGACCATTTCAGTTAGTGACATTGCCTTGACTAAAATTACTGCTCTTGAAGACATGGTACAACCTTTAGAGCAAGAAGTACTTTCAACTGTTACTGCTATAAATGACCTTGCCAACGAAATTGTTGAAATGGCTATAGTAAGTGCTGAAGAAGCAGTTCAGCCTGTAGTTTTAGAAAATAAAGAAGTTCTTGACTTAAGTATACCTTCGACAGCAAGTAAATTAACAACTGAAGTTCCAAATGTGGAAATAGCCGTCCATGTATCTTTAGAAACATCGTCCCCGATTATTGAAGAAGAATATAAGGATAAAGCACTATTCGTTTCAGATAGTGCGCATGTTGATGTAAATGTAACTGAAGAGAGTTTTATAGATTCGCTGTCACAAACAACTGCTTCAGTAGATCAGGTAGCCATAAGTAGCCCAGAAACTAATACTTCTGCGGATATTATCGATACTGACACTATTATAACTCCTGTGAAATTGGAAAAAATAGAGCCGGTAGAAGCGATAACAAATGAACAACCAGTTTCAGAAAGCATTGTTTCTATTGCTGCCACAAAAGAGACAAGCCTCATGAACCAAGACAACACCAATAATGCTGCCCGTGTAACGGAACAGACTTTCGATATGGACAAAGAAACTATAGCGTATATAAATCTGGAAGAAACCAAACCATTCAATCAAAAAGAGACCTCTAGCGCACCTGCCAAAACAGATACATCTATTGGACAAGAACCGAAAGACACTGAAATACCGTTGAATACAGAAAGTCTTGAAATAACTCCGGTTTCTGATGAAGTAAGGCCTCAACCAGTAGAAATGGACACAACAGTTAGTGGTACCATCAAAACAGAGCATCATGTAGCTGTTGGTAAAGAAACTAATACTTCGATTAATCTGGAAGAAAGTATACCATTAATACAAGAAGAGACAGTTATGGAGCATACCAATTTAGATAAACCTATCGAGCAAGAACAGATTGTTACTGAAACTGATACACAGCTTTTTATAGAAAGCGCTGAAATAAGCACAGCTACTGATATAATAGAGCAAGATAACGCTGTTTCTATTACCGTCAAAACAGAGCCGTATGTAGCTATTAGTAAAGAAAATACTACTTCTATTTTCATGCAAGAAACAAGACCATTAAATCAGGAAGAGACAGCAACTAAACTAGAACCGAAAGACGCTGAAATTATATCACAATTAGGGAGAGAAAGTTTTGATATAACAGCGACTGCAGATATTTTAGAGCCTCAACCTATCGACGCAAAAAATACTTCTAATGCTAAAACAGTAGTTCTAGCACCGGAAACGGAAATTGGAAACACTTTCATAGAACCACTGGAAAAACTAGTAATTGACATTGAACGTGTAGAAATATCAGCTTCTGAAAATATCCAAACGTCTGCTGTTTCTGCAGAAGAAGAAGTCAAGCCCCGAGAACAAGGAAACCTACTTAGTGAAGGTTCACAAAAAACACAAGGAGATATTATTGATATAACATCACAAATTATCGAAGAGTCGAAAGTTTCTGAGCCAGTTACTGAGCCTCAGCAAGTTCAATTTTCAGCAGATACTCAAAAGCTAGAACAGGAAAGACGGATCAATATAGTTGTACCACTACACGAAGAAAAAGTTGATGTAAATCCAGAGAAAATTGAAGATTCTAAAGTACATGAAGCAATTACTGAAGATAAACTACCTGAAGCTATAGACAATACACAAATATTTGAAACTGCCTCTGCTGTTGTACTTGAGGAGACATCTGAAGCTGTTTTAAAATTAGCTCCAGTAAATACTTCTACTGCTCAACCAAAGAAAACAGCAATGATCAATCTCGGTAATAATAAATGTTGTGACGCTAGTATTAACCGTTTCTTTTAATCTTGTAGAAAAGCTTGTGTTACTTTTAAACGCTTGAAAGCTGCACAGTACGGCACTCGAATATGTAGACGTTTTCATCTTTTTAGATCAAAATATCTACATTGTATAGTTAATATTAAAACAGCTAAGAAAATGACCGTTTGCATATGGCTCTTCTTATAAATATTCCTTCCATGCTGTGTAGTTATACTGTCAAAAAAAATACTTATTTTAATCATAACATAATATAATGCACAAAAATAATAAGTCGCACGGGCACGGTAGATGTAAAACATTTTATAATATCAGTGTAAATACACAATTTTTTTCCTGTGTAGCACAGTCACGCCTTTCCATTCACGCAGACAAAAAAGAACTAAAGCATTTCATATTTAAATAAATATTATTAGGTTATTCTCTGTCCCAAAAAAGTCAGACAACCAGTTTTACCAAGGCGTATCGTATTACCCAGAACTAACTGGGTTGTGGTGGTCAGATAGGCTCTCACTTGCTCCATTTAAAATTCGGGTGTATCCAGTTATACTGGCAGTTTTTTCCAAACTCGGGACCCCAACATAGTTTGGAAAAAACTAGGGTGATGGTGACATTTTTCTTCTTTGCGATTTATTTGTTTTTATACAGCACAATAATTAATTAACAATACAAACTTCGGCCGTGTTTCTTGTAATATTGTAGTTTCAAGATGGGCTGAAAAATGTTCCCTTGCATCTCGTTACGCTATCGTTTAGCTGTGCGCATATATTCGCTGACGGTGGGTTTGTGCCTTCATTCGGACGCAGTTCTGCGGTAATCAATCAACCTTTACTCCTAATATTTTACGTGAAACTAATCCAAAACACAAAATGTATTTATTTGTTAGCTAGACGTATATGTTGTAGTTAGCTTTTTGAACTTTTTCTATTTTGACGATTTTTATAGTTAGTGCCACACATTTTAAACTTCTGCTCTTAGTAGAGTACTTTTCACGGGAGATAATAATTTACACATGGAACCTGAGATAAATAAGTCTTTTGACAGCATTATAAATTGGTTGACATCAAACAATTTACACATACGAGTAAATTTCGACAAAACAAATTTCATGACATTCAGAAGTAGAGTAAGTAAAACAGCAAACATGAACATAACTTACAGAAAATTAATCCAGGAAGTAGACGTTACGAGATTTTTGGGTATAAAGATAGAAAATAATTTAAATTTTAAAGAACGTATACACACACACGTACACATTACGCTCTAGATTAAATACGTTTTCTAATTGTTTTTGTAATTTTGCATTAAGTTAAGTAAGTTTAAGTTTAAACACTTAAACAAATGGTCAGTACTTCTACAGTCCTTACAGCCTACAGCGGCTATGTAGCACCTTTTCTAAGTATTGTGTTATTTTTTGCGGTAATTCTACCGACAGAGAAGCGGTATTTAGAGCCCAGAAGAAATGTATACGAGTCATAACGAGTATAAAAGTAACTGACAGTTACTGACCATTATTTTTAAAATTTAATATTCTTACTTAACCGTGTCTATATATATTAGAGGTTATAATGTTTGTAAGAAAATATACAAACCTCTTTTGTAAATTACATAACAAAAGACACAAGTTCTATATATGTTTACCAATCAATAAAAGAGCGTTATTAAATAAAAGTGTACTTAGTATGGCTCCATATATTACCATTTACCAAACTCATTGCTGGAGATAAATAATATGCATATTTAAACACAATGTCATAACACTGTTACTAAAAAAGCGTACTACTCTGTCACTGAATATTTGCAGGACAAACTTGTATAATGTGTGTAAATTTGCATGCCTAATGGTAGGATATGGCTAATGGACACTATTGTTTATTTAAGACCTTTTATTTTGTACTCATATTCGCAATTTAATAAATGATTATGATTATGATTATTATAATAAGTATTCATAAACACATTTAACACACAGCGTCCAATACACTTCTTTCTTATTGCCTTGTAGATCGTAACGATATTTGTATAAAAACACGTGTTCTGGTTTGAACAATAACTATAAAATAAGCTTAAAAAATTTACCAAAAATAATTAACATAGAGGAAATTCTTTAATTAACAAAGGTTGCTTAAAGATCACGGTACATGGCATAACTATTAAACATATTTTATAGACCTAAATAAGAGCGTCAAACAAGTATTACTAGAACCACTTTTAGTCAATTCTTGGATAAAATAATGATGTTAAACAATATTTCATAGCAATTTCCTTAAAGATTATTAATAAAAACGAAAGAATCAAATAAAAACTACACTTTACTGAGAATATTGTCATATAAAATAACAACACTTTCCGGAATTATAATTTTTTTAGTCTCTATTAATCCCATTAAAGTAAAATGTTTGATTTTTTACAGACACACTATTACAAATTATTGACCAATACTTATCCGGTGATGTAGTTGAAATAGTTGATATGTTGTCAGTTGCTTCAGAAAACACTGAGCTCTCCCAATCAATCACAGTATCTAGACAGTTACGTAATATTATTGCTGTTCAAGAAACAATTAACCAAACGATACAAATTGGTGAAGAAAAAGTTCCGCTAATACAGGACTTAAATAGCGATTTATTGGCATTGCAATTAGTAGCCCTTGAAGGTGTAGAACAATCAGATCCAGTAATTAGCAAAGAAGCGTTACATAAAGTACTCGATATTGCTGAATCTTTCTCCAGTATACTTGATATCTTAATATCACAACATTCTAAATTACTTACGGATGATCAATTTAATGAAGCGTTAAGTGGTATAGATGCAGAAGAAATTACACCAAAAATGGATAACAAAATGTTGGACGGAGAGATGAAACGGGAAGATGATGTAATATTTCTTACCCAAGATAATGAAACCACTGCTGATAGTAAAATTCCAAAATTCACTGGAAGTAACGAAAATATTAGTTTAGTATTAAAACCAGTAGAAGAAATTGAGGTCGTATTGTCAGCAAAATGTACCAAACCAGAAGATAATTTTACTTTTGTGGCAGTGCCTGCAGAAGATACAATCGTTGTTGAACTAACTAGTGATGAAAGTATATATGAGAGTAAAGAAAATAGTGATGCTCTGGAAATCGGGAAGAATACTCGAAGTGATGTTATAGAATCATTACTAATGGAAACTGCAAAAACTATAATAATTCCAGTAGTGGGTGACGTTCTTAAAGAAGAGATGCCAAAAACTTTTGAATCAGTTCATGAAAATTCTGCTAAATCTAAAAAAACACTGAATGAAAACATTTTGAACGAAATTGACGGCCAAGAGTTAAATGGTGGGAACGTAAACCAATACTCGGAGGTTCTTGAACAGATAGCCGATTCCCACAATCTTACCGGTAAATCAAAACAGCTAATACGAATTTAATACGTAACACCCGTAACATACTTAAAAAAAAATAACTTTAGTATTATAAGGCTTATGAGATGTTACCGTCAAGTGAAATAAATAGTACAACTGATGACAGCTATGTGGATCATAAGACCTAAATAATAATCAAAACAGCTAATACAAATTTAATAAGTAACACTCGTAACATAATTTAAAAAATAAATAGTTTCCTAAAGGTTCTGAAATATTACAGTCAAGTGCAATAAATAGCACCACTGATAATAACTAAATAATAATATGTAGTTAGCAGTGTAGCTTGTAACTAAGCTCTAGGCTTAAAACATTACTGTAGTCTGTAGTACAGAACCTTTCATTATAACAAAAAAGCCTCTTTTTTGTTAGTTTTATTAATAAAAGATTATATTTTAAAATTGGATTACGATTTGATTTAAAAAAAGCACAGACTAATCAAAAGTTTGTGAATAATTAACGATTTCAGAATCAAGTATAATATATGATGAAAACAAAAAGTCATTGGGTGTATCAGAGGCGAAAGAAAAAGCAGTACTTACAATAGATTTGGAAAATCAACCAGTCAATGACCTCAGAGAGGATAATTATGAAGCAGTAATTCATCTAAAAAATCAATCAGACATTGATATCAATGAACCTATAGAAGAGCCCCAAAGAACGAAGCGTCTTTCGCTGGAGACACTTCCTACACTAGAAAGTAAAGAAAAAGATCAAGTTTTAGGTGAAGATCTTCGAACTGTTGAAATAGTTAAGCAACTTTTTCTAATGGAAGAAAAGACTGAGACAAATAGAGACGCATTCGAAAGAGGAATAACATTTACAATAGAACCTACAACAACTGCTGACAAAGGGAATGATAACCAAGAAGTTTATGTTATAGGTGATGGTGTAATAGTTCAAACTCAAACTCCGAACGTTACTACTCCAAAAATCGAGGAAAAAGTAATCGAGCGGGTTTGCGATGATTTAGAAATTTTGAAAAATAAAGACGGTAAAAGATGAATAATTATGTTTGTAACTCATTTAATAACGTTGTAGTTAGCATAATAAATTACGTCCATTAATGTAATGTCCCATAATTATTATTGCTCACGCTGACGGCACAGTGAAATATATTAATGAAATCGATAAATAATAACTTTCCTCAAAAGCAAAGTAATTAACATTTTAAAAGATATAACAAAATAATATGCTAAAATTTAAATCAATTGGGATACGTCATTGTAGTTTTATAACGGTTAAAATTGCATTTACAGGGTTACTGTTAAATCGACGTATTGCTTGCAGGACATGATAGTAGGGTTATAATGCAAGAAAATAAGCCGCCAAATGTTCTACTGAAATTGGGTGGTTTGTGAGGTGGTTCGATTTTTAATAATTAAAAGTCCAAAAATGCCTAAACCATTAGCAAGGATTACTAATGAAACATATTTTGTTTGTAATTTTTGATATTCCATCTCAAAAAATGTTGTGTAGGGAAAACAAAAATGCTATATCCGATGCAAAAATTACAAAAAAAAACATACACATTTCACTCTACAACATTTTTTAATGAAAAAATGGCAAAAAATAATAAAAAATATTAGAGGAGCTCGTGGCTAAATAATACCAGCTGCTCGGGCCGCTTTTTAGTTTAAGCCGTGCTTGCCGAGGTTGGTATGTGGATGGGTGACCACCCTTACATACCGTGTTTCCTCCGTGCCTCGGAAAGCACGTTAAGCTGATGGTCCCAACTGTCATTTGTTAGACAGTCAGTGGCCCAAAAAGTCTGACAAGCAGTCTTGCCAAGTGGTGTTGAAGTGGTGTTGTGGTGGTGTGTGGTGTGGAGTGGTGTGAAGTCAGATAGGCAGTTGTTCCATGTGTAATACTGTTATTCAGCTGCATCCAATTAAACTGGAAGCCGACCCTTACATAGTTGGGAAAAGACTAAGCAGATGATGAAGAACGGCTACAATAAAAATAAAACTATTTCATTAGTGATCTAAAGACCAGGTTTAGGCAGTTTTGAACTTTTAATTATTAACAAAGGTTTGCTGCGTCACCAGCTATGATAATAACATAAATTTGCCCCGTAAATCATTTTTAAATTGGCTTTAAATGATTTCATCTGAGATTTTTCGTGAACAAAAAACAAAAAATCGAACTAACCACTGAATTTTGGTAGAACATTTGGTGACTTAATTACTTGCATTTGACCCTACTATAACGTCCTGCAAGGAATACGTCGAATTACCAGTAACCTTGTACATGTATAAGATGTAATTTTTACTTATTTTATTAAAATTACAACTCTATCGGGGTGTAACATAATACATCTGTATCCCTAATTCAATCTTCGATGTCAATTTTACTTATAACGCTTACACATTCGCATGCACACTACACAAATATTCAAATACACATACTTACATATTTTCAGACACACACACTGAATGCGATGTGACGACACTAGAAGATCCATCTCTATTAGTTCATGATACTACAACTGCAAATGATGAGATTAAAACTATAGACGAACACACAATTTGTATAGATGTATTTGAGTCTAATGATAAGCCTATTACGTTAGAGTTTTCTTTTGGTGAAGAAGTTGATGAAGCTCAATACACAAAGCCTGATGTACAAGTTACTAAACTCATTACTCACCCAGAAAGTTTAAAGCTGGAGAGTAATAGCCCCTACGATGATGTAGCTTTATGTAAAACTTTACAACCCATGGTTGTAGAACCTTTGGTTCCCATTGAGGAACTAAGTCCTGCGATTGCCATTCAACTAGAGCAGACAAGTGGTGAAAAGTTATTTCCTGTTCAAGAAATTGAACCAATTCTAATAAAAACGGTCACTGATGAAACTAATCAAAACATTGCGGAAATAAAAGATGTAGGATTTCATGAAGTTATTTGTGAATCATCTCAACCTGTCGTTTGTGAATCTACTACATCTATTGAAAACGATAAGGAAGTGGCTACATTACAAAAATGTAGTGCCAGTGAAGTAGCCATTGACAAAAATAAAAAATCTAATACTCTTGAAACCAATATCGAGTGTGGCAGTGCCGTTACTAAAGAAAACAAAATTACACTTGAACAAGGAGCGTCAAGCCAGGAAGAGATACCTCCGCTAGAGAAATCATTTGATGAAACAATTACAAAAGCATTAGCAGTACAGAAAACTACCGACACTACTGTTTTAGACTTTGTAGCATCTTTGGAACAAATGCAATCAGTGTTGGAAATAACATCTGATTCACAATCTACTGACACACCAATTACTACAAACAACAACTTGTCTCCGATCTTATTAGAGTCTGTAACACCTGTTAATGAAAGAAGTTTTGAATTTGCTCAAACAAAGATCGAGGAAAATTCTCTTAAAGAAATGAATGTAAATCAAACAGATAAACTAATTCTATTAGAATCGGTAAATACTGATGGAACTCCGACCACTGCTACTGCAATCAAACCAGGTCTAAAGGTAGAAAACGCTGTCAGTGAATATGATCAACCTCTAGTTATAGAACCAGTGACACCGATTGATACGTTTGCCGAAGTACTGTATCAAACTGATGCTATTGAAAACCTATTAGAAAACGTTGTACCTGTCCATCAAGTTGAATATTCTATGCCAGAGCTTCTGGAAAGTCTCACACCAATTGAAGAGGTTCAACCTATTATTGCAACACTGCTGAAATCGGGGTATGAAGAGTCACAAAAGAATGTTCCAACCCAAACCGAACCAGTCATACTTGAGCAAATAGAAGAAAATGACAACGTAGCTACTGAAAGCATTGAAAAATCTTTAACTACAATTGCCGTTAAAGAAGACATCCTACCAATTTTCGAACAAGTGAAACCTATTGAAGAAGCAAGCGTTGCTGGAAAAATAACTGATATTGGTGTTACCGGTGGCATATTACAAGTAACAGAAATGTATGCAACTCAAGCAGATCAAGTCATTTTATCAGAATCTGTATATATTGACGAAATTCCGACTACCGCAGTCGTGATTGAACAAGACCAAAAGATAGAAAACGCTTTTAATGAAAACTCTCAACCAGTCGTTTTAGAACCTGTGACACCCATTGACACGTTCGCAGAGGTAGCGTATCAAAATGAAGCACTTAAAGAAGCATTAGCTTTTCAGGAAACGATTGAAACCGTAGTTTTAGACTCTGTAGCACCGTTGGAAAACATGCAATCAGTGTCAGAAATAATATCTGATTTACAATATCCGGACGGACAAATAGCCATAAACAACAACTTATCTCCAATGATATTAGAATCGGTAATACCTGTTGATGAAAAAAGTATTGAATTTGCTCAAACAGAGATCGAGGTAACCTCTCCAAAAGAAATGAATGTAATTCAAACAGATGAAGTAATTCTATCAGAATCGGTAAATAATTATGAAACTCCGACCACTGCTGCTGTAATTGAACCGGGCCAAAGAATCGAAAACGCTTCAAGTAAAAATTATCAACCTCTAGTTATAGAACCAGTGGCACCGATTGACACGTTTGTCGAGATACTGTATCAAACTGATGATATTGAAAACTTATTAGAAAACCTCGTACCCGTCCATCAAGTTGAATCTTCTATGCCTGATCTTCTAGATAGTTTTACACCGATTGAAGATGTTAAACCTGTTATTGCAACATTACTGATGCCAGGGGAGGAAGAATCAAAACAGATTGTTGCAACTCAAACCAAACCAGCCATACTTGAGCAAATAGAAGAAAAGGACAAAGTAGGTTCTGAAAGCGTTGAAGAAACTTTGACTACAATTGCCGATAAGGAAGACGTTTTACCAATTATCGAACAAGGGACACCTTTTGAAGAAGCTAGCTTTGCTAGAAAAATAACTGATATCAGTGTTACCGATGGCATATCAGACTTAAAACAATTTAATGCGATTCAAACAGATGAAATTACTCCATCAGAATTTGTAAATATTCACGAAGTTTCGACTACCGTAGTCGTTATCGAACAAGACCAAAAGGTAGAAAACGCTTTGAGTGAACACTCTCAACCTCTTGTTTTAGAACCAGTGACACTTCTGGAGACATTTGTGGAGGTAGCGTATCAAACCAAAGCAATTAAACAAGCATTATCATCTCAGGAAACGGCTTTAGACTCTGTAGCACCGTTAGAAAACATGCAATCAGTGTTAGAAATTACATCTATTTCACAATCTACTGACGGACAAATAGTGATACACAACGACTTGTCTCCTATGTTATTAGAGTTCGTAACACCTGTTGATGAGAGAAGTTTTGAAGTCGCTCAAACAAAGATCGAGGAAAACTTTCTAAAAGAAATGAATGTATTTCAAACAGATGAAGTAGTTCTATCAGAATCGGTAAATACTGATGAAACTTCGACCACTGCTTCTGTAATTAAACCAGGACAAAAAGTAGAAAACACTTCCATTGAAAGTTATCAACCTCTAGTTATAGAACCAGTGACACCTATGGACACCTTTGCAGAGGTAGCTTTTCAAACTGAAGTACCTGTACAATCACTAGCTTTTCAAAAATTGACTGAAACCGTAGCTTTAGTATCTGAAGCACCGTTGAGTCAAATGAAATCAGTGTCGGAAATAACATCTGATTCACAATCTACTGACAGACAAATTGCTATAAACTACAACTTGTCTCCGATGTTATTAGAGTCGAAAAAACCTGTTGATGAAAAAGGTTTTGAATTCGCTCAAACAAAGATCGAGGAAACCTCTCTAAAAGAAATGAATGTAATTCAAACGGATAAATTAATTCTATCAGAGTCGGTGAATACTGATGGAGCTCCAACCACTGCTGCTGTGATCGAACCAACTCAAACGGTCGAAAACGCTTTCAGTGAAAATGATCAACCTGTAGTTATAGAAACAGTGACCCCGATTGATACGTTTGCCGAAGTACTGTATCAAACTGGTGCCATTGAAAACCTATTAGAAAACGTTGTACCTGTCCGTCAAGTTGAAAATTCTATGCCAGAGCTTCTAGAAAGTCTCACACCGATTGAAGATGTTAAACCTGTTATTGCGACACTGCTGAAATCGGGGGATGAAGAATCAGAAAAGGTCGTTCCAACCCAAACCGAACCAGTCATACTTGAGCAAGTAGAAGATAAGGACAACGTAGCTACTGAAAGCATTGAAAATTTTTTAACTAAAATTTCCGTTAAAGAAGACATCCTACCAATTTTCGAACAAGTGAAACCTATTGAAGAAGCAAGCGTTGCTGGTAAACTAATTAATATTGGTGTTACCGGTGGCATATTACAAGTAACCGAAATGTGTGCAATTCAAGCAGATAAAGTGATTTTATCAGAATCTGTAAATACTGACGAAGTTCCGTCTACCGCAGTCGTTATTGAACCAGGCCAAAAAATAGAAAACGCTTTTAATGAAAACTCTCAACCAGTCGTTTTAGAACCCGTGACACCTATTGACACGTTCGCAGAGGTAGCGTATCAAAATGAAGCACTTAAAGAAGCATTAGCTTTTCAGGAAACGACTGAAACCGTAGCTTTAGACTCTGTAGCACCGTTGGAAAACATGAAATTAGTGTTAGAAATAACATCTGATTCACAATATCCGAACGGACAAATAGCCATAAACAACAACTTATCTCCAATAATATTAGAGTCGGTAATATCTGTTGAGGAAAAAAATATTGAATTGGCTCAAACAGCGATCGAGGAAACCTCTCCAAAAGAAATAAATGTAATTCAAATATGTGAAGTAATTTTATCCGAATCTGTTAATACTGATGAAGTTCCAACCCATGCTGCTGTAGTGGAACAAGACCAAATAGTAGAAAATGCTTTATGTAAAAACTCTCAACCTTTAGTTTTAGAGCCATTGACTTCAATCGATACGTTTGCTGAGATAACATATCAAACTGATGTTACAGACATCTTATTAAAAAACGTTGGACCTGTTCATCAAGTTGTATCGTCTATGCCAGAGCTTCTGGACACATTAATGCCTATTGAAGATGTTGAACCTGTTATTGCAACATCACTGAAATCAGATGATAGTAGAACACAAATGATTGTTCCAACTCAAGTTGAACAAGTCATACTGGAGCAAATCGAGAAAAGCGACAAAATAGCGGTTAACACCATGGAAGAAATTTTAACAACAAGTGCTGTTCAGGAAGATATTCTTCCAATTTTAGAAAATGCTGTACCTATTGAAGAAGCAATTATTTCTAGAGAAATTACTGATATTAGTATCACCCGTGAAACAACCGAGGTAACCGATAAAAAAATGGTGTTAAGTGAGAATTTAGAACCACTTATTTTGGAATCTTTAATACCAGTAGAAGATAAAGACGTTGAATTTTTTGCAGCTCTGTCTATAGAAAATATTGACAAAGCAGTTGTTTGCCAGGAAACTGAGCCAGTTTGCTTAGAAAATGTAAGTTCTGATGAAACTGAAAGTTTTGCAACAGAACCTAAAATAATATTCGATGCAAAAACCGTAGCAAGTGAGGATTTACAACCTATTGTTTTAGAAATTGCTACGCCATTAATAGTAATACAATCAGATGTAGCAACAGAACTAGAATCAGAAAATAATTTACCAGATAGGTTTGTTTCTAGCCATGAAGCTGAATTGATGGTCCTTGAACAAATTGAGGAAATCATTAAAGATGCCATAAAAACTGTAGAAAATGAGAAAAACGCGATGAATGAAGAAGTCCCGCTACTTATTTTTGAGCAAGTACAACTTTCTGATGATTTGAATCATGCCCTATCAGATGTTACTCAACCAAAATTGGTTGAACATTTACCTGAGTATGAAATCATATTATCAGAAGAATCAGCAGAAAATATACCTGAAAGAGAAAATGAAAATGGGAAAAGTGATGAAGTTCAATCTATCACTGCTGTTTCTTTAGAATCGGGGCTTACACAAATGTTTAATATAAATCAAGAAGCTACACCAATAATGTCAGACACTTTAAAACTAAATGAAGACACGGTAACTATTACTACAACTAATGATTTAGTTTCTGCAACACTGGTTGATGGAAAAACATCAGAACTTATCACAATGAACCCAGAGTTTGTTGACAGAGTCCCTGAAAAGTATAGGGTACTACAAGTTGCAGTACCAACATCAACAGTCGATACAGTTATTTCTGAGTTAGAAGTTCCATCTGAAACCGGAATATCAGAACCTTTAATTTTCGGATCACTTTATCAGCAAAGTCACACTGAGTGTGCTACTTCAGATCAAGACGAACCAATTCTTACTGAAAGTGGGAGTGTATCGGCGAATGTCGTGACAACTGTCGAAGCAATTGCTTCAGACAATATCGATTATCCTTTAGTATTAGAAAGTAGCACTCCATTGGACAAAATGTTGACTCCTACTGATATTGAATTCGAATTACTATCACCAACACTAGAAGTGAGCGTAGCATATAAAAATGAAGCCAATTTGGGGAAATCTGATGATTTTATAAAATTAGAACTTTCAAATAACATTGGGATGAATGAGTGTGTATCAGAGGTGATTGAAACTCCTATAATAGCACAGGCTTTGTTAGAGGACTCTATAAATACAGTTGAAAATGTAAACAATGAAAGTAAAGTTTCAGAAAAACTTGAAACCGTTTTAATACAATCATTTAGCAATGAGTATGTAGACATAGGTCCGAAACCATGTGGAAATTGTGATACCATGATGCGTAGTTTGGTAGAAGGAACCGGTAAACAATTTATTTATTCATCTGTTTGAAGTTTTACATCATACTCAATTCATCATGACATTTCTTAAAACCTATCTTGCGTTCAGGATTTAACATGTTTTACTCCTTTTACTTTTATGCGTGGCCTATTAGGTAGAAACGTTATAATGTAGTTTTAAATCGGTCCTAACCATATAGCTTCTACAACCGGTAGTTTGATGATAACATAACATTAGCACGCACACACAGATATACGCATATTTTACACGCATTTAATAATGCATAGGCTGTATGTCTAGCTTTCGGTGTACCCACATTTTTTATTTTTTAAATAACATATTTTTTTCTATTTTCAGAACAAGGAGGTATTATTCAGCACATTGATGAATTTATTTCTGATGAAATAACACAGCTAGTTGGTGTTATTTCGGAGCTAACAAACTCTCAAGAATTGAATGCGTCGATTGAAATGGCTAAAGACCTGAGAGAAAGTATAGAATTTCTTGACGTGGCTGAAGAGCCCGTTTTGTTGGAAGAAGCTAAAGTAGAACAGGCCAAATTGGCACAAAAGTTGCAAGATGCTTTATCAAATCTGCATACAAAAGCATTGGAGAGTGCAGAGGAGATTGCGCTGATGACTAAACCTGAGGCCCTTCAAAGAGTGTCGGAGATCATCACGCACTTGCAAGAAGATTTGGAGAAATCAGTTATTTCTGGGGTGTCCCTTGTTTTCAACACAGCGGAAATAGGTAACTGGTTGATAGCAATGAAATATGTATCTTTTCGTGTAGTTGCTCTAATAAAAAGTGCGTGCAGCGTTGCGTCTCGGTGTGAATTGACCCTAAGGTACAGCGCTTCATAGCATGTTGGCAAAGCTTGAGTTTAGACTTTTTAATGTTAGCCAAAGACCAAGTTTGTGCAGCGTAAATCAAGTTGGGGAGAATAGACATGTCCATTAGCTTTCACTTCAGAGACATGTACAGAGTGCTTCTAAAATACTCCTTCATGGACCAGTAACTCTTCCAGGCATACTAAGTTCGTCTTGCAATTTCTGGCCTTGCCTGGAAAGAGATTATTTGGCCCAAATAGATACATTCTTGGACATACTGTATATTCTCCCCGCCTACGTGTATGTTTCTCTTGGAGCTATTGGTCATGAGCTTGGTCTTGGACATTTCAGACGAAGCATAGAAATAGAAACATTAAAACAATTATTTAAATTTTTAGTTGAAATCCCTGCGACAGAAGAAAACTCAATGAAACAACTGGAAGTATTGCTTCAAGAAGTAACAGATAAAATAAATCTACAAACGGTCAGAGAGGTTGAAGACAATGAAGCTCTGAGAGATGCACTTGATGAAGTACAGACTGTTATCATTAAACTGAAACGGGATTATGATGGAGCTGCAAATGACACACTCAATGAGACTCTTGAAGATTTAGAGTGCAGCGTGAGGAGTGTCCAGCTCCAAATCAACGAAGATAGTCCACCAGAGTTACTTCAAGAGGCATGTGCCACATTACAACTGCTAGTCAATAACATGAGTGAAACGCAAGAGGTAAAAGTAGCTGAATCTTTACCCGTAGAAATAAAAAATGAAAACATTCTAGAAAAGTGTTCCAATGAAACAGATGAAACAGTAAAACTGTTAGAACAAGCTTCTAAGGTAAATATTAAGGATAGTAATTTAGCTGGCATTGTAATGAGTTTAACCAATCTTAAGGATACAATAAAAACACTTAAGCTTAGTTTTGCGGATAGCGCTGATGTTTTGATAGAAAAAGGCATTGAGGTTGTACAAATCCTTGATCAATTAGAAGACAAAGTATTTACGCTTGAGAAGGATTTGACAGAAGTTACTCTTACTTCAGAAGTACGAGATCAAGTACTTACAGCTGTCCATTCTGTTTATGGAAGTATATCCAACATGCGAGGGACTATTTCAAGCATTCAAAAGATTTATATGTTTGAAAACTACGGTAAGCCTTCTGAAACTCTTTTACGCTCCATCAAAAATGTATCAGTATTGATCGAAGTCAATGAAGCAGCAGTTAAACAAAACTGCCAGCCATTTAAAAAGTCATTACGCAAGGTTTTGAATCATTTTGAGGACATAAAGTTTTATATTAATCTTGATAAAACAGCTAGATTGCCAAGTGATGCTGCATTTACCAAGATTATACTTGAAGAATTTAAATCTAGTATTTGTGAAATAATGGTACCACAAGCTTCAGTATTAGGTTCGGAAGCAATTCAAAAGGTAGATAATCTCCTTGAGTGTGTCAATAAGTATCTTACCAACATTGAGCTGAAGTCTACTTTAGAGGTCAAAGAGAAAATTCCAATGTTTAAAGAACTTTCATCACAAATTTTTGATGTGACCGATTTCATAAAAACCAAATTTTGTGAACTTTTGAAAGAAACTGAACTGCGAGTAGAACAAGAGACAGAAATATTACAACATGAAGAAACTGTGTTACCAACTTCTCGAAAAGATGATTCACTAGATACTACACCAGGTAATGGAGATGTGATTAAAGAAAACCTTGAAACAGTTGCCAAAGTGGATGACATCGGTAAGAAGGAACTTAAGAAAACGGAAGCAATGGCAGAGCCACCAAGCAAAAGTCAAACTCAAGGCGAAGGGAAAAAACCAAAAGTACGTAAACAAGTGATGATTCAAGAAACTGATATTAAGACTGAAATAGAAGAAGTTGCCTCCGAACTTATAGAACAAATAGCTGCACAAGCTATTGCTGCAGTACAAAATTTGGAAGATTTAGGTATTTTGTCGAGTGAAGCAATGTTAGCTGAAGCTACGGAACAATCTTTTGAAGTGGAAGAACTACACGAGGCCAATATTTCTGAAAGCATTGAAGGAGTTGTAGATGAAAACATTTCTGCTCCTGATGCAGAACAGACCACATCTGTAGTTGAGGTAGATGAAAAAGCAAAGCTGGTTGAAGCCAAAGACTCTATATCTATTGGAAATGAACAGGTAGGTAGTGCTTCTTCTGAAATCAAAGAAGTCTCAGATTTCATCCAACCCAAGCTTGAAGTAGAAAAAGAACAAAACAATTCAGAAGTTATGGAAATTAAAAATGATGAAACCATGCTGCCACTAACTGAAAAAGAAGCAGAAGACTCTGAGCCTCAAGTAGAAACTTTAGGTGGTTTTAAAGACATGTCCAAACCAGATAAAACAGAAAAGCAAGAACAAATATCTAAGAAGCAAAAAGACAAAAAGGTACAAGTAAAAGATCCTCTTGAAAAGGAATTTTCAAAACTGGATGAAATTGAAGAACAAACAAAAGGCGCTACTGCAAGTGGTTTTTCAAGCGGAGCTCCTTCCACTAGTAAAAAACAAGACTCTGAAGAAGCTTCAGAGAAAGAACAGGAAGACGCTGAAAAAGAACAGACGGTGGAATTAGAGCAACCTAGTGAATTAAAGGAAAAGTCAGACAATGACATTAAGCCAGGGAATGAACTCTCTGCAGAAGAAGTAGCTAAAACGAAAGAAAAGGAACAGCAGATGGAAATCCAAAAAGAGTCTAAACAAGAAATGCATGTAAAGGGGACAGTAGATATGCAGCAAACAGAAGAAAAACTCTTACAAGAAAAAGTAGTAGCTCTTCAAAAAGACGAAGGCGAAAACTTGGAAAAAGTTTGGCAGGAAAAAGAAAAACTTGAAAGGGAAAGAGAAGAAACCAGTAAAATGGAACAAAAACCACAGACTGAAACCGATACGAAAGAATTCGAAAGAAAATCTCAAAACGATATATCTATAAAACAGGCTGAAGAAGTGACTACAGAACTTAATTTAGAAACAAAAGAAGCAGTTAAACAGCAAGTAAAAGATGAAGAACCGGAACATACTCAAACAAAAGAACATAAAAAAGTTGATCAAGCTATTTTGAAAGAAAAGTATCAGAGTGAGGAAGAAGAATTCAGAATATACGAACAAGAGTCACAAGATCTAGCAGTTGTTTCGAAGCTTCAGGGTAAAGATATTTGTGAAGAAAATAAAAAAGACATCCAGCAAAAAGGAGATATAGAAATTGAAGAAAAACTCGATCAAGGAAAACAAACAGAAGACCGGTTAAAACCAGAAACTGGTGAGGCTGATATGGCTACTAAAGCGGCAGAACCTGAAAAGACTAAGAAAGAAACAAAGGCAAAAGACGTTGAAAAACAACAGAAAGAAGAAGTCAAAAAAGCTGAACCAATAACACAATTGGAACAAAAAGATGACACTGAATCGAAACTGGACGTCCAGCAGAAACATGATGAAAAATTATCAGCCAGTGAAAGTCAAGGTGGCAAAATAGCTAAAAAAGACGACGCAATTGCAGAAACTGAGAAAGAAGAAGCTCAGCAACTAGCAAAAGTGGAAACAAAACAAACTGAAACTGAAATACTGCAAGAAGAATTTCTTAAGAAGGAAAGGGAAGCACTTGAACAAGCGGAATTTGATAAAAATAATGCCGAATCGGTTAGCAAAGAAAAAGAAGAGACAGATAGACGCAAAGAACAGCAGACAGAGGCAGAACTGCTCGAGAAAGAGCGAGTTGAAGCTGCAAAGCTGGAAGAAGAGCGGGTAAAGATTGAAAAACTAGAGACAGAAAGGCCAGAAACACAAAAGCTCGAAGAGCAAAAAAGAAATAAAAACGAAGAAAGTGAAAAGAACAAACTCGCCAAAAAACCTAAAAAAGATGAAGAGGAAATAAAACAGGAGGAGGCTGCAAAACTAGAGAAAGAACAAATTAAGGCTAAAAAACTCGAGCAAGAACGAGTTGAAGCTGAAAAGCTCGAGAAACACCGGGTTGAAGAAGATAAGCTTGAGAAAGAACGAGTTGAAGACGAAAACCTCGAGAAAGAGCGCGTAGATACCGAAAAACTCGATAGAGAACGGCTAGAGGCACAAAAACTTAAAGAAAATGAAGATGAAAAGAAGAAACTCGACAAAAAGAAGAAAAAAGACGGAGAGAATGCAAAATCGGAAGCCGAAGGAAAACAAAGAAAAGAGACTAAAAAGCTTGAGAAAGAACAAGTTGATGCTGAAAAACTTGAGCAAGAACAAGTTGAAACTGAAAAGAAAGAGAAGGAAAGAGTAGAGGCTGAAAAGTTAGAGAAAGAACGAACCGAAACTGAACGGCTCGAGCAAGAACGATTTAAAGCTGAAAAGCTGGAGAAAGAACAACTAGAGATAGAAAAGCTCGAAATGCAAAAAAATAATGAAAAGGAAGAAAGCGATAAGAAAAAACTCGCTAAAAAGAAGAAAAAAGACGAAGAAAATGCAAAATTAGAAGCTGAAAGAAAACAGAAGGAAGGAGCTGAAAAGGTTGAGAAAGAACAAATTGAAGCTGAAAGACTCGAGAAAGAACGAATTGAAGATGAAAAGAAAGAGAAGGAAAGAGTTGAGGCTGAAAAGCTCGAGAAAGAACGAGTCGAAACTGAAAAGCTCGAGCAAGAACGAGTGAAAGCTAAAAAAGTGGAGAAAGAGCAGGTAGAGGCTCTAAGGCTTGAGGAAGAACGACTAGAGGCAGAAAATCTCGAAAAGCAAAAAACTAAAGAAAAGGAAGAAACTGAAAAGAAAACACTCGCCAAAAAGAAGAAAAAAGACGAAGAGATTGCGAAATTGGAAGCCGAAAGAAAACAGCAGGAGGCTGCAAAACTAGAGAAAGAACGAATTCAATCAGAAAAACTCGAGAAAGAACGAGTTGAAGCTGAAAAACGCGAGAAAGAACCGGTAGAAGCTGAAAAGAAAGAGAAGGAAAGAGTTGTTGCTGAAAAACTTGAGAAAGAACGACTTGTAGCTGAAAAGCTTGAGAAAGAGCGCGCTGAGGCTGAGAAGCTCGAGAAAGAACAGCTAGAAACACAAAAACTCGAAGAGCAAGTAATTAAAGAAAAACAAGAAAGTGAAAAGAAAAAGCTTGTGAATGCAAAATTGGAAGCTGAAAAAAAACAGGAGGAGGCTGTAAACCAGGAGAAAGAACGAATTGAAGCTGAAAAGCTCGAGAAGGAACGAGTTGAAGCTGAAAAGCTCGAGAGAGAACGAATTGAAACTGAAAAGCTCGAAAAAGAACGAGTTGAAGCTGAAAAGAAAGAAGAGGAAAGAAATGAGACTGAAAAGCTCGAGAACGAACGACTTAAAGCTGAAAAGCTCGAGATAGAACGCGTAGAGGCTGAGAAACTCGAAAAAGAACGGCTAGAGGCACAAAAACTCGAAGTGCAAACAATCAAAGAAAAAGAAGCAAGTGAAAAGAAAAAGCTCGCCAAACAAAAGACAAAAGATGAAGAGAATGCAAAATTGGAAGCCGAAAGAAAACAGGAGGAGGCTACGAAACTAGAAAAAGAACAAGTTGAAGCTGAAAAGCTCGAGAAAGAACGAGCTGATGCTGAAAAGCTCGAGAAAGAACGAGTTGAAGCTGAAAAAATTGAGAAAGAACGAATTGAAGCTGAAAAGAAAGAGGAGGATAGACTTGAGGCGGTTAAGCTCGAGAACGAACGACTCAAAGCTGAAAAGCTCGAGAAAGAACGCGCAGAGGCTGAGAAACTCGAAAAAGAACGGCTAGAGGCACAAAAACTCGAAGAGCAAACAATAAAAAAAAAAGAAGAAAGTGAAAAGAAAAAGCTCGCCAAAAAGAAGAAAAAAGACGAAGAGAATGCAAAACTGGAATCAGAAAGAAAACAAGAAGAGGCTAGAAAACTAGAGAAAGAACGAGTTGAAGCTGAAAAGCTCGAGAAAGAACGAGTTCAAACTGAAAAGCTCGAGAAAGAAAGAGTCGAAGCTGAAAAGCTCGAGAAAGAACGCGCAGAGGCTGAGAAACTCAATAAAGAACGGTTAGAGGCACAAAAACTCGAAGAGCAAATAATTAAAGAAAAAGAAGAAAGTGAAAAGAGAAAGCTCGACGAAAAGAAGAAAACAGACGAAGAGAATGCAAAACTGGAAGCAGAAAGAAAACAAAAAGAGGCTGCAAAACTAGAGAAAGAACGAGTTGAAGCTGAAAAGCTCGAGAAAGAACGAGTTCAAACTGAAAAGCTCGAGAAAGAAAGAGTCAAAGCTGAAAAGCTCGAGAAAGAACGCGCAGAGGCTGAGAAACTCAATAAAGAACGGTTAGAGGCACAAAAACTCGAAGAGCAAATAATCAAAGAAAAAGAAGAAAGTGAAAAGAGAAAGCTCGACAAAAAGAAGAAAACAGACGAAGAGAATGCAAAACTGGAAGCAGAAAGAAAACAAGAAGAGGCTGCCAAACTAGAGAAAGAACGAGTTGAAGTTGAAAAGCTTGAGAAAGTACGGATTGAGGCAGAAAAGAAAGAGATAGAAAGAGTTGAAGCTGAGAAGCTCGAGAAAGAACGAGTTCAAACTGAAAAGCTCGAGAAAGAACGAGTTGAAGCTGAAAAGCTCGAGAAAGAACGCGCAGAGGCTGAGAAACTCAATAAAGAACGGCTAGAGGCACAAAAACTCGAAGAGCAAAAAATCAAAGAAAAAGAAGAAAGTGAAAAGAGAAAGCTCGACAAAAAGAAGAAAACAGACGAAGAGAATGCAAAACTGGAAGCAGAAAGAAAACAAGAAGAGGCTGCCAAACTAGAGAAAGAACGAGTTGAAGCTGAAAAGCTTGAGAAAGTACGGATTGAGGCAGAAAAGAACGAGATAGAAAGAGTTGAAACTGAAAAGCTCAAGAAAGAGCGAGCTGAGGTTGAAAAGAAAGAAAACGAACGAGTTGAAGCTGAAAAGGTTGAAAAAGAACGCATTGAGGCTGAAAAGAAAGAGAATAAAAGAATAGAATCAGGAAAGAAAGAAAATGAACAAATTGAATCTGACAATCTTGAGAAGAAACGAATAGATGCAGAAAAGCTAAACGAGCAAGAAATTGTGAAAAAAGCCGAAGTTGAAAAGAAAAAACTGACCAAAGAGAAGAACAAGGACGATGAAAGTAAAAAACTGAAAGCCGAAATAAACGAGAAGGAAGAGTCTGAAAAGATAGAGGAGGAGCATATTGAAACTAAAGAGCAAGGTAAACGAGCTGTAGGTATTTCCACAAAGAAATTGGAAGAAGAAGAAAAATCTAGAATAGAAGCTGAACGCAAACAGAAGGAAGAGTCGGAGAAGAAACGGTTAATAGATGAAGAACAAGTAAAGAAAGAGAAAGAACAGATTGAAAAGAAAAGACCCTCTAAGAAGAAGAAGGAAGATGTGAAAGAAAAACTGAAATCAGAATCTGGCATCAATCAAAAGGTACAACAGGAGAGCGAGAAGAAATGTACAGAAGAAGAGGTACAACTAGTAAAAGAGATATCCGATAAGCTTCAAAAAGATGATGCTATAAAAATTAAAGAGGATGGAGAAAAAACTAGAAAAAAAACGGAAAAGAAACAAGCAGACGCAGCCAAATCAGATAAACCAAAAGGAGAACAAGAAACTAAAGCTCAAATTGAAAAACAAGAAACTGAAAAGCGTGAAGAAGAAAAAATGGCACAAGATGAAAAAGTTAAGCAAGAAGAACTTACTAGAAAGCAAAAAGATGTAGCAGATAAGCTTAAAAAGGCAGAATCTAAGAGGCGCGAAGAAATAGAAGAAAAGGCTAGGAGAGAAGTAGAAATTAAACAGGCTGAAGAAACAAAAATAGAAAAAGAAAAAGCAAAACTAGAACAGGAAATAAAAGCTAGGAAAGAAAAAGCCGAATCAGAAAAACTTGATAAAGAAAGGATCGAATCTGAGAGACTTAAAAAGAAGGAAGAAATTAAAATTAAGGAACTAGAAAAAGAGAAACAAGAAATTGAAAAGAAACGCCATGAAGATGAAAAGCTGAAAAAAGAAAAAGAATCTGAGAAACGGGAAAAAGATAAAAGAGCAGCAGATAAGAAACGCAAACAAGAAGAAAAGTTGAGACAAGAGCAGGCAGAAAAGGCTAATGAAGAAAAAGAAGATGCTGAAAGAAAGCGAAGGGACGACGAAAGGTTAAAAGAAAAAGAGAAACGGGATGCTAAAGAAAAAGAGGAATTCTTGAAGCAGGAGGAAGACATAAAGCGAGAGAGGGAAAAGAAAAGAATTGAGAGACTTGAAAAAGAAAAACAAGATGAAAAACTACGTGAAGAGGAAGAAAAAGCCAGACTGGAAAAAAAAATGACTTCTAAAAAGAAAAGGGAAGAAGAGAATGCACGCACGAAAGCAGAAGCTGAAGAAGCGGAAAAAACTAGAAAGGACGCTGCTAAGAAGAGAAAAGCAGAAGAAAAACTCCGTCAGATAAAAGAACAGGAACAAAACGAAAAACGCGAAGAAGAATTAAGAGAAACAGAGAGAAGAATAAGAGAAGAGAAAAGACTAGAAATAGAGAAAAATTTAAATGAAACAACACAGAAAACTTCATCAAGCTCAGAGGACACGTTTAGTGAATCGAAACCAAAAAAAAAACAAAATGGCGATGTTTCCGCAACCCGAGGAACGGACGGAGAAGATCATTATATTAGAGAGTATCATTATGAACCATCAAGACAAAAGTCTAATGAACGGACCAAATTCGTTGATCACAACCACAGAGATTACACCATGGAGTTCATGCGGCCTTCTGGTTACAGAGAGAAAACATTTGAACATGAAAGATTTACTGAAAGGGAATCGTTAGGCAGAAATGCTACAATATACAAAGCCCAGACGATTGTTTTGGACTCTCAACTCAGATCTTCTGCTCCGCCGCAGCCAGATAGAGACGATTTAGAAAGGAGAACAGATAGGTACGACAGAAGTGATTCTGAGAGACGAGTGGAAAGGCATAGGTCAAAAGCTCTGAGCGAAGCTAGAAGCCTTATATCAGAAAAACGTACAGGACTCTCTAGGGACCTTAGGAGGAAACCAGTATTTTCTACTTACCTCACAGACAGAACGGCTGTCGAAGGCTCAAGAGTTAAACTGACATGCAGCGTCCTGTCATCTTCAGATCCTAAAGTCACGTGGTACAAGAACGGCGTGCTTTTAGATGACAAATTGAAGTTCAGAACTAAATTTATGGATGGGCTTATAACCCTGGAGGTTTTGAATGCAGTTGTCAGCGACTCAGCTGAGTACAGCTGTACTGTAGAGAATGAAAATGGCTCCGTGAACAGTTCTGCCAACCTGAAAGTCTACCCGAGCTTTGAAGCATCACCGATTCCACCTACCTTTACGAGATCTATTCGCGGTAAGTACTACTATAATATGTTTTTCAACTGTTGTCAAATATTTTTGCACAAAAATGCTGATCCCTTGTACTATTAAATGCAACCAGCACAATGTGTTCAGTACGTTACATTGAGCGCGACCACAGGCGCCATGATTGATCACACCAAGAAAAGTAGTTTCCCAGCAAAAATTGTTACTAACTTTGATTTACAGAATGCTTTTCTTGCTCTGAACTTGGCTCTAAATTTACACATTCATAATGCGCCTTGTGCAAATCGATAAAAAACGAATTTTGTGTCTAACTTTTCAATTTCATGAAAGCCGCAGAAAAACTGATACCTACGAATATTTCTCCCAAATTATTAGTCAATATATATCCGAAGTAACTATTGGTACCTATTTATATCTTCAAAAAGAAACTTTAACAACATCAGTTGTAATTTACACTAATGTGACCTTTGGGGAACAAAGCGTTTTGATATTTTCACCTTTAACTAATTCTCTACATCAATAATAATCATTGAAAAACCTTCATAAGCTTCAATTTCCTAAAACTTTAACCAAAACAAACGTTGAATGACTCACGCCAAAACCCAAACAGTTGATAACATTTTTCGGTACCACCTGAAGGTCACGGCCTTACACAGCTGCCATAAAGCAAAAGGGCCTCATCTGCGGAAAACATTTAAGCAAAAATAAGCCTTACTATACAAGAAATATGCAGTTAGTAAGTCTCATTTTCCCTCGTGCCCTCCTCTAATGCGTCACTATTGCGTACGGTGGTAGTATGACTCATAAACTTTTACCCTCACGCAGTTAGAAGCGCCATCTGTGTTTTACGAGAATGAACTAAACTACAGCTCACCTTGCCTGCAACTGACGTGATTCCCGGACAAATGTCAATTTTATTTTCGTATGTGTTCAGTTGAATTTAGAATGACTGTACGATTGAAAGAGTTACCCTCTATCGTCGAAACGTTGAATTAACTACGTTGTAAGTTTTGAGTTCTAGTGTGAAGCAAGCATTGCAGGTGGCAGTTACGTCCACGTCACGTCGGTAACATCAACATTCAACAAGTGTAGGAACATTCAAAATTATCTTCTACAACTATTATTTCTTGTATCTTTTATGAAATATACAGGGTGTAAACAGACTCCTACGAAGCCGTCAATCAAGCATTCTGTACAAAAAACCAAGTAACTACGCAAAGATTATTGCGGGGAAACTACTTTTTTTGGGTGGAAAATCACGTTCTTCAGTAAAACTCAAAGAAACGCGATCAAAACAAAACATTGTGCTAGTGCATGACTTATGGAGGTATTTAAATGAAAGTTATGACCGCAAAATAAGTAGGTACATAATTTGAAAAGAAAACCTGTGAAAAATTGGCACTTTGACCACCAATATCTCCGTAACTAGTAGGTTCCCAGTTGGGTCCAGATAAAAAACGGTAACGCGTAGACGATAAATATCGTCTACGTCAATCGAAAATACTTTAAGTATAACATTTTAGTTAAATTGTTTGCAACAAGCACAATCAGTCTTATCCATAGATAAGAATAATAATATTTTTATAACTATATTACTTATAAAATATTATAATTTAAAAAATATATAAAGGGTGGATTTATATGGAGATATTCCTCAGAGCGCACAGCTTTTGTTCATCCGTCATTTTGTCGACAGTTGTTTGATAGACAAAGACTACAATATATATAATGAGATTTGATAGATGACCGATGATACGGTGGTCACACTACGCCAGTTGGTGGGTCAGTTTTTAATTTATGAGTAGTACCAGTATCAGTCAGCACTAACAGGTGTAAGTTAAACCTAACTGCTGTTAAAGTGACAGGGATAACGTAGGCAGAAAAGTTGTTGTTGTTGATGTATGACTTACATAATGCTTGTTTACGATTCTAATAGTCATTTATAAAATAATACATGTCACCATAAAATTGTGAAACACGTAATATTGTAATCTCTCTAGCAATATTGTAAACTGTCGAATATTGTCAAACGAACACACTGCTTACAATAAAACTAGTGAACTCACGCGGTGTGGCCCCTATTTCCGAGTGCAGGGTTTAAAGGAACCTAACTAACCTAACGGGGGGGGGGGGTGCCGCAAATCCCGTTACTGTGACATATTAATGGTAATACTTCAATGTAATGAAACCACAATGAATTACCCTTAAAAACATAGGTACCTAAAATCGAAAACAAATAATTCATGTCCCAAAATTTAATTACTTACTTACTTGAGAAACCAAAAATTATATGTCAATCATGTTAACCATCGCTGTAGAAATACTTTTAAAAGGTTGAAAAACGATTTTAACTTGTATTACATACTCCAACACCAATTCTCCACTAATTCTTCCATTCTCTACGCAGACACATATCATCTTGCCGAAAACGAGTTGGTCCTCGAATGTCGTATTCGCGGCCAGCCTCTCCCTACAATCACCTGGTTGAAGGATGGAAAGCCAGTGTCTAATGATGAGAGGTTCCAAGCTTACTACCTCGCTGACGGAGTATGCAGGCTGGCAGTCAGCTCACCAACTCCTGAAGACAGTGGAAACTACACGTGCAAAGCTGAGAACTCCGTTTGGACAGATCAAATCACTCATATGGTCAGCTTTACTGGTGAGTTCTTAGGACGAGAATGCTTATTTCTTTACGGCCATTTTCAAAAACTTACTGTTCGGTATCGGTAGGTTGCTATGTCTGTCTGTTTAACATATTGCTGATTGACGGTTAGAAACAAAACGTTAAAGAAAAGCTTTCGTTGATTTTTCTATCAAAAAACTGACAGGTAGGTGACCCGGATAGGACATTACAAGCGAATAATTATTTTAATTATAGAAACACTAACAGCAACGAGACGTAGCATATTAACTGACAGTCATAAGTTAGTAAGTTACAGAAAACGCGCCTTAGATGCACGTACACATAACACAACCAAAATGAGTCGTAAATTATTGTGGCTTAGATTTGGTATTTCAGTGCAGTTTGGTTCATTTGCCTCATGAATGTTATTGTCACGATTAGTCTGTCGTTACGCATAAGTGAATTTATCTGCGGAAATCGTATTGAATATCCGACTAAAAATCATGAAGGGTTATACTACGACGACAGTCCTGCTCAGTAATTGGGATTTGGTACTATGAGTAGCTATCTAATTTGTTCGGCTAATACTTTCCATAAAACCGTACACTTACTATGGCCGTTTCGTCGGACCTCAGTTGTTTGAAAGCACCCGCCAAAAAATCTATACGCAAAAGAGATGGTAATGAAAATATATTTCTCTTTCGCTTACTCCTTGAGTTTGTCTAGACAGATCTCCGACTAGGGGTAACTTTTACCGAATCAAACAAGGACCAATAAGCGAGCTTTACAACGTCATATTTCAAGGGCGGGAGACAGAGACGGGGTGGCAGGACCCCCCGAACCAGTCTCGCTTGTAACACGGGAAAAGTCAGACGTTACCTGTTCGCCGCGAAAGCTTTTATTGCGATTCGCAAAAAAAGCTCGTAACAACTTCAAAAATGTACTATTCAAAATTCTTGGGTACGTTTGAATAATTATTTTTGTTATCTGGTTCTGTCTATGAGATAATTAAATGTTTTGGATTGTTCAGCCGAATTTTAGTAAATGTCTGTCTAGATTCACAACACCCCTCTCCCTATTGCATCGGAAGAGTTATAGATATTGTTGATGTATATGCAGTTACGCGAGTGAAGTTATTAACTGGCCATTTGCAATCAATAACTTCGTACTTAGTAATGAAAAGTGTGCGTAGTTCAACTATTCTCATAGATTTGAATCAAGTTTACTGTTTCTGTCCGTAAATACTACTTAAGTGATTTTTCTGCCCAAACTGTATTGAGTATTAAATTCATTTTCTGTGCTACTTACTCATTTTTTGAGTCTCTGCGTGAATATAATAATTATGATGAGTAGATTTTTAACGAGAATCATTTTACACTTTGCAACAGATTACGAATGAGTTTATTCCGGGATGTTTAATATGTTTAAGTGTATCATGTAAAGCTAAATTTGTGTTAAAGTCGAGTCGAGTTTTTAAGTTTTTATACCGTGTAGGGGTGGGTTTTAGTATACGTAATAATTTGCTCACGTTAGGCATTTCTGGTCTTTAAATAGTTATTATATGTTTTTTTAGAGGCTGCTCCATTGGTCTAGTGGTCACAAATGCGACTGCTGAGCATTTTTCTGGGTTCGAATCCCAGCTGAGGCAAAATGGCATTTGATTTTTGCATCAGAAATTTCTCGTGGCAGCCAAGGAGTCCAGATTTGCGCCCAGTCTATGGCAATAGGCACGCCTCTATTACATGAGACTTTAACATAACTGACGTTATGTGGGCGTACTGTTAGGAACACCACTGCCGAACCCTGCGGGGATGACAGGGCCTCGATTCTCGATACAATAGTGTTAGAATAGTCGATCATTGATTTCATAATGGTCAAGTTCTGTCAAGTTTTGACAAGTTTGTTAATCTAATAATGGCGTCATTATAACTTTTCAATGGGCAACCATAGAAAGAAATGTCATAGAATAAAATGTTCGCATTTAGTAGTAGATTTCGAAAACCATTTGTAGTAAGGGTTTTATAATAATGGCGATACGACAATTTTATTACGAGACTATTGACAGACCAATGATCGACACATTGTGAATTTAGCAGATTACGAACTTTAAGCAAAATGACAATGGAATGGGAATGGAATCGTGTTGGTGTGACGAATTTATTGAAATAGCAGAATTAGGCCCCAGGTGTAATGTTTCTTTTAGAGGCGATAACTAAAAGCACAGCAAAATGTTTTTAATATTCACGAAGTTTGCTTTAACTGATTTTATTCCCTTTTGATTTTTAAAACGTTCCCCCAGACTAGAAAATTCTCCTGTTTCGTTGGTGCATTAACAAACATTTAAACTCACATATAAAACAACCAGGCCCGGATCTACCTGTAGGTCTTACAAATATTTATTTTATTTTTATTTTATTTTATTTTATTTTATTCCCTTTACCCAAAATCGGTCTTGGTCATGTTCTTGCATTTGGGCAACACCACCAGCGCAGTAGACAATCGCTCAGTCACTGTGCTAACCGTGTTGTCGGCGATTCATACCTATTAATTGTTGAACATGATCTTCAATAATGCATTTTTACACGGTTTGAAAAAACAGTTTACACGTCACATTTAGTTTTGTTTTAAAACTAGGCTGGTGTCTCGTGCCTGACTATTCTGAGAACAAACAGTCGAAACAAACTCAGAAGTCACGGACTCTTTTAAATTCCAGACATGAGACCATTGAAATTAGTGTATGTGATGGTTTCTGAAGAAAAAACCACACATATTTAAAGGGACCTGCCTACCTGTCAATGCAGTGGAAGCATGTCCGCTTCATAAAATTAGTTATTGCTAAGCTGAAACCATAATCAACAAACTATTACTTTTACAAACTTTAACAAACTATTTGACGACTCGAATGGCGTAGGTAGTGGTAGTGAAGCTGCCTTACGTTCATAGGGTCCTGCAAATGTTTGTGTGATAAGCATGGACATTTGTTTCCGAGTCATGGATGTTTATATGTATAATAAGTATGTATTTACAAACAAAAAAGTATATATGTAGTATATCAACTATCTGGTGTCCACGACACAAGCCTTGCTTAGTGTGGCACTAGATGGCGCTGTGTGTTAATGTCCAGCGATATTTATTTATTACACTTTATATCAAAATACAACGCAAAATAATTGTTTCAGGCCCGGGTCGCGGCCCATTAGCGTCCCCCCGCCCTTACCAACCTTACCGCCAAGAGACCCGACGACCACACTTTACCAACGTTTTATCCGACTACAAGGTCTCCCAAGGTGGCACTATTGGTCTCCAGGTCGAGATCATGGGCTCGCCTACCAGGGTGGAATGGCTGAGAGAAGGTCGTTCCGTTACTGAAGTGTACAGAAACGCAACAACGTATGTCGAAAAGGGGCTGTATACTTTAGCCCTCTCCGATGTCACTGAAAAAGAGTCGGGGATGTATACCTGTAGAGCTTGGAGCACTCATGGCAATGTTGATATGCATGCTGCAATTACTGTAGTGACTAACGAGCTGGAAGGAAAGCCTGCCATCATTGCTGGCAGACCGGAGAAGGATATCCACATTTGTGTTGGAGAAGATATCAATATCTCGTTCCGAGTTCAAGGAGAGCCTAAACCTAAAGGTAAGAGATTTTTCTTGTATTCTTATAGTTTAAGCACGTCTATCGCGTCGCAGGTCGTTGATTTGAACCTATGCTAGCAAAAAAAATATGAGGCATTAGGTACTAATCAGGTGTGTTCCCACATGGTGGATTGATCCATTTCCGAGAGGAAAAGGCCGCAATTAGATTTAAAACGTGACAATCTTAAAGCTAGACAACAGACATCCAGAACTTTCAATCTCATCAATGGTGTTCCTGAAGGAACCAAAAAATCGAACCGCCACTGTTGCCTATTATTTCGAAAATATATTTTGTGGTTTACGAAACCGAGTCTTATTTATGTCTTCACAATAATCTTTGTCCACAGTTGTGTTTATGAAAGGCATCCGCAACATCACAACCGACCACAGAGTCTGCAAGATGACGTCAGATGACTACGTCCAGTTTACAGTGAAAAGGTCCGGAGTCTCCGACGCGGGCACGTATTGCATACTCGCTAGGAACGCGTACGGATGCGACCGCGCCTTTGTCACTGTTGTGGTAAGTGTGGTATGAGTACAATGTGACGTCATATGGTGACGCTAAGTTTACTCTGTAGAGATCTGAGGATGTAGCTCGAGTGCACGGTGTAAACGTACAGAAAATACATCGATTTTATACAATTTTCTTATAGCATTTTAGTTCAATTATTTGTAACAAGCACAAACAGAACAGTATCATCCCAGATAACATAGTATTCTTAAATGATAATATTATGAGTAACGAGTATTTACGTTGGAGTCCGACGCTACCACTGCAGAACGCGTATACAACATTATTTTTTGTTTACACTAAACCCGTAAAGGGGTCATTGTACTCATCATTTTGAACAACTTTTTCTATGGGACGAACCTTGAAATCGCGCGTTCTTCCCATAGAAAAAGTTGATCAAAATGATGATTAGGTACAATGACCCCTTTTCGGGTTTAGTGTAAACAAAAAATAATGTTGTATAATATTACCGTTGGTCTTTCGTTGGGAAAAATACACAATTTATTTGAACGTGAAAAGAATTACTCTTCACATCGGTTTAGACTGCCAGTAATCATAGGTTTTTATTACCGTAACAGTTGATGTGTATTATGAAACCTTGTTTCACAGGTACGACAGCGACTTTCTTCTGAACACCTCATATCGGATTGGACATTCCCTATGCTGGATGATCCTACTTTGACCATCGCTGAGAGAAGGTTTAGATGTAAGTACCTACCTAAATAATATGAAGGGTGTAAAAGAACCCTTAACGAAGCCAATTGCGATTTTGTTTTCTTTCTGGACCAGAACGGGAACCTTTTAGTTACGAAGATGTTAAAGGGTGTGAAACACCTCGTAACGAAGCCGATAGGCACTTGTTGTCCTCGTCATTCCATTCATTTTTTTGTTCTACACCATACCTGGGCAACTTCTAGTTACGGAGATATTGAGGGTCAAAGTTACAACTTTTTGATAAGATTTTTTTTGAATCCAAGTCTTTACGCATGATTTTTACTTTAGATACCTCCACAAGCCCCGCACTATTCAATGAACCCATCAGGGCAATGCTTTGATTGCGTTACATTGATGCACAGAATGTGTGAGAGTCAAAATGGCGGGTGTACCATAGCGAATCAAATTATACCAATTACCAAACAAATGTACCTAAAATGTACTATTCTGTACCTAGGTCTAAAAAATCTGTACCTCCTTCAGAACAAAATTATTTCGAAATTAAGGTACACCCGCCATATTGACGTCAATATGGCTGGTGTACTTAAATATTATATTATTTAACCATTATTCATAAAATTAAATTACACCAAAAAATTGTACCTAAAAAGTACCTCAATTAAAAAAACACACATACTTGATCAGTTGGATAGTTCCTGAGAAATAAAACAACCGTGTCTTGTGTATAAGTAAACAAGATTAGTCATCATTCTCCTGCCCTTATCCCAACTTATGGGGTCGAAGAAAATTTAAATTTCGCAAAATTCAAATTTTCTTACGTTTTTTGCTATTTGCAGGCCAGTGGCAGGTTGTATGACGTTGAAAATATCGTTCGCGAGTGTAAGACTTATGTAGGTACAGAATTATGATCATCGAAATCATCAATACAGCCCTCTAAGCTCACATAAGTATGTGTTGCGGAGGAATGAAAAAAATATTGTGAGAAAAGTGTTGAGTATAAAAGTAGAGGAAGACCAAATAAACGATGGGTGGACTGTGTGAATGATGATATGGCTAGAAAGAAGGTGACTGCTGAGATGACCAGTAATTGAAAAGTATGGAAGTGAAAGACATGCTGCTCCGACCCCATAAGTTGGGATAAGGTCAGGAGAATGATGACTAATCTTGTTTACTTATACACAAGACACGGTTGTTTTATTTCTCAGGAACTATCCAACTGATCAAGTATGTGTGTTTTTTTAACTGAGGTACTTTTTAGGTACAATTTTTTGGTGTAATTTAATTTTATGAATAATGGTTAAATAATATAATATTTAAGTACACCAGCCATATTGACGTCAATATGGCGGGTGTACCTTAATTTCGAAATAATTTTGTTCTGAAGGAGGTACAGATTTTTTAGACCTAGGTACAGAATAGTACATTTTAGGTACATTTGATTGGTAATTGGTATAATTTGATTCGCTATGGTACACCCGCCATTTTGACTCTCACCAGAATGTTTGGTTGATAACTTCGTGATGAGGCCATTTACACCTTGATACACGAATGCTGTGTCGTGTTACTGGTTCGATCCCAAAAGCCTATTGCTTCATGTTTATTACAAAGTTAACAGACGTATCCAGGGGGGGGGGGGATAGTTGCGACCTCCCCGAAATCTGACTTAAAATAAACGGGGTCATAACCACTGCGAAGTACGTAACTAATATTTAAGTGATTTTAGTGATTTTTACACAGTTCACATGGTTGTTTCAACAACCATGTGAACTGTGTGTTTCAATGTTTGTCCCCTCCCGAACCAAAAGTCAGGCTACGTACTTGTTCCCAGGTGCAACGCGAACTCTAGACTGGTATAAGTTTAAACGCAATATAATGCCCAAGTAAAGCTTGCTATGTACTTTCTAAGTTTATCTTGGACATCACAGACATCGGTGAATGCAAACATCGTGCTTATAATTATTAATGTCAGTCTAAAATCGCCAACTCTTCTTCAGTAAGCGTGGTGATCAATGCTCGTGCATCTTCTGTTGAGAAGAGGTCTTTGCCCAGCAGTGGGACAGTAATAGCCTGGTATTATTTATTATTATTAAAGCTTGCTACTGTAAGCTCACCGCTCTAGTGATTTGCGTAGTGCAAACTAAAACTTTCAGTTTCTACAGCCAAATTCTATGCCACAGGAAACTGGAGGTTTATCATTGAACCTTTCTCTGTACTTTAAACAATATTGATAAGTCGGACGTGAACTCTGCCAGTAGATCAACTTATAGTATTACGTAACAGACTTGTCAACAGGAACCTACTCACGCATCCGTCAATCATTCATCGTTACGATGACAACAGTCTCGGGCACTCCGCAACAAATCATTAGATCATACCATTCATACCCACTATTTATCCGCTATATATTTAGCCTAACCTGCCAATTCTGGCTCGATCAATCTCAAATCAATACTATAAGTCATCTGGCAGTCTCGGCTGGCATATCGTCAAGTATTCTTTAAGGTCAGTGCCGCATCGGTTCTCGTTTTAGCCGTGCCGGACCGCATCCCGGGTGAGCCGTGCGTCGTGAGCGGAGGCAACAACTGGGTCTCTCTCGCCTGGCCGAAAATCGACCCTCGGGACTCCGCGGCTGTCCTCGCCTACAAGGTGGAAAGCTGGTTACTCGGCAAAGAAGGTGGCGCGCGCTGGGTGGAACTAGGAATAACGCCTCTAAACGCTTTCGACGCTTACAATTTGAAACAAGGAGAGGAATACCACTTCCGAGTGACGCCTAAGAACAGATACGGGTGGGGAGAGTCAGTGCAGACGTCCGCACCGGTCGGCATCGGCCTCGCGGGTGACAGGCCGGAGTTTGTGGACATCCTGCCAGGTCAACTGAAGGTGTTAGTTGGCGAGACGGCGAACCTCAGCTGCAGCGTCAAGGGCAAGCCAGTGCCTGAAATAGTTTGGATGAAGAATGGGCACGAGATTGAGGAAGAGAGCCGAATGACGACTCTGTACAACGGTCAAGACTGTTCGTTGACCATCAAGGATGTTTGCATCGAGGATGAAGCGCGGTACAGCTGTGAGGCGTCGAATGTGCACGGGAGGGCATCCACGTACGCGCGGGTGGCCGTCGTCACTGACCGGCTGATCTGGGAAGCCGATGTTAAGCTCAAGAGGTAAGTTGTTATAACTAAAACAAACGTGTTACACGAATTATAGTTGCTGAGGGAAATGTTTGATTCTTAAACTGTTCTTAATGCGATAGCGAACTTTTTTGACGAATTATGTTGTCCTGCTTTGCACAATTAGTTACCGTTTTACAAATGGGCCTTAGACTAGTGATGATCGCTTTCTACGTGTTTTATTTCAACTAGATTACTTTAAGCTTGTCATTCCCGAGTCATCCCTTTTCGATAGTTTAAATCAATCCCTTTTTTGGTTTTTGGTACAATGTATCTAGCTAGATTCGATGCTGCTGTTACGAGTACTACGACTATACTGTTAAAGATATATATTACCTAACAATTATTTATGAAAAGGCTATTTTCCCAAGTTAGGGGCGGCTTCCAGTCTAACCGGACATAGCTCAATACCACGTAAAGCTTTATATTCTACTAGCGAATGCCCGCGACTTCGTCGGCGTAAAAAAAATCTAAAACCTACTTCTTGAATCACTCTATCTATCAAAAAAACCCGCATCAAAATCCGTTGCGTAGTTTTAAAGATCTAAGCATACAAAGGGACAGACAGACGCGGCGGGAGACTTTGTTTTATACTATGCAGCTATGTAGTGATTAGTGATGGATAATATTGAAATACGCCAATCTATCTGAAGCCAATGTTTTGGTTTTGCTGTTTGTAAATAGGAAAGTTTTTTCAATCAGATTAGGTACCATAGTAAAATGGTTACTTTTTTTGGTGTTATTATGAATAATAAATGCAACGATCAGGTGGGCCCAAAAAAAATGAACTCCTTTATGTATGAGATTCTTATATTTTTAGTACAAAACAATGGAAAACCCATTATATCAGTCAACTAATCGAATTAAATACAATTCAAGTTAAAACATCAAGATATATTAACAAAATAAGCAGCAGTTTATATTTGCTCTCGGGCGTGGCTCAACGCTGCATGCATATAACTTCCAGCTGAAAAAATATGCTTCAACAGCTTGAAAGCTGATTGGTCAGTTTTAAAGACCTGTTGCAAACTGCCGTTGCTCCCACCCATCGTCTGATACTATGTCAATATGCTATGTGGTGCCATGCAGCGGCGGATTCGACCTAGCTATGTTAAAGAGGGCGGTTTCAGCCTCTTGTAGCAAGAACCAAGCCTACCTATATTCGAATGATGCTTTATTTTGTGTATTGAGAGTTTTTTAATTGTTTAAATTATTGTATTTATTTGAAAAACTTGACTATTGTGGGCTTGACCAAAAAGTCTGATAGTCCAATAGAATCGTTGCGATAGTCAGCCAATCTCGAACGAGAATTAAAAAAGCAATAACACCTGTTGCTACACGGTAGCTGACAAATGCTTGCACTGACTGGACAGGTCCACTCAAAACTATGTGCCTCTTCCTTCAAAAGTCCATCTCAGACACTAAGCTGAAGCTTAGTCTTCATGTGAATTAAGCAAGATTGTCTGCTTCAAAAGAGACCATGACCTCTGAGTTTGTTCGGCTGTTTCTTCCCAGAGTAGTCAGATACAAAACACCGGCCCCATGTTTTAATACCCTAGTTAGGCCCTAGTTTTAAAATAATGACGTGTAAAAGTGTTTGAGGGAACTGAATAAATATTATTTATCACTTATGTGTATGAGAATCAATACTGAAAAACTAAAACATTTTCTATTCCAAAGTAGGTCATGCTATTTTGAGTCTTTAATACGATTACACAGCTGTTAGAAGCTTAAATTTTGTCACGCGCCGTTCTTCTAAGGCCGTATTCCCACTATGTTGCTGTCGTGACGATTAACTTATCGTTGGTTTTTAGTTGGCAAAGTCATGGACGACAGTTATCGTGACATCCTTTATGTACACCTCCATTTAAATACACGTGCCATCACCCTGTTACTTCCTCGCCCTTTACGTTCCGGGGCCACGGTATCTCTTTCGAAAAGTCCCGCAGACCCGGCAGGCTTCGGCACTTGCAGGCCTCTTCAGTGTGCTGACATCTCTTTGAGGCGCGCGTGGACCACAAACGCGCCGTCGACACGGTTTTTCGTCATAAGACGTACGGACGGCGAGCTAGCCCTTAGCTATCCGTCCACAGACCGCGGCTACGATAGCCTGGGGCCACCACGTGACCCCCGACGCCTGGTGCTACTCCCGCGGCGGCTGGGGCGAGTGGTCATTTCCCTCTCACGTTCCGCCACCTCCTTCGCTAGCATGACTGCTTCGCAGAAAGAGACGCGGCTTCCCATTCCGTCTCGCTCCGGACCATGGATTGAACCAGGGCCGGACGCGAGAGGTCGCCGCCGCCGATCGCCACTACAAGGACACGGCGGTGTTGCTCCGCCCACGTGGGGCAAACCTGCACCATACGGTGGAAGCTCCACCGTGTCTTCCGGTCGATCCTCTCAGCGGAAACCCTTGGGCGTTTTCTTCTTTCCGGTACTACGCAGGAACCTCCCGAAACATCCGTGTCCGGTGAGGACCTGGGAACGGGGCCATTTTTTTTTTCGGATGGGAAATCATCAAAAAACTTCTCCCTCTGGGCAGAAAGGGAGGGAGTGTCAGACTTTTACTGACTAAAACCCATCCATGTTACTTCGTCGCCCTTTACGTTCCGGGGCCACGGTATCTCTTTCGAACAGTCCCGCAGCCCCGGCAGGCTTCGGCCCTTGCGGGCCCCTCCCTTGGGAACGGGGCCTAAGGTTCACATATTACTGTGACACAACATTTTGCAGTGCGGCCCGCCTACAATGTGCAGTGATTCATAAACATGTACATAAACGATATAGGATGACTTTGGATTCTGATGCGTCCATTTCGTCCAATCCAAATGTGATCTACGGTGTATTAGTACCTGTTAGGGTAATGGAATCACATGTCAACAATCACCAAAGGTTACAAACACTAACCCTTTTTTTGCCATAGTCGGGTAAGAATGCGTTATGTAAGTTAACAAAATATGACCATAAAGTAATAATGCCCGTACCTGAAATAGACAATATATGTCCAGAAATTCTTCACTTAAGGCTTTTAAGGCCTGAATTCCTGTCACGCTGACGGTCGGTCACTACTTCAGAAAAACAGCACCAAATACGCGCCGTGCCGCTGACGTCAGCGTCGCAGTATGGTGCTATAAAGGGTGTAAACAATCTCTTAACGAAGCCGAAAGGTACTAGTTTTCCCCGTTATTGCGATATTATTTTTGTTCTACACTATACTTGGGAAACTTTTACTTACGGAGATATTGAGGGTCAAAGTTCCTACTTATTGGCAAGTTTTTTTTTAAATACAAGCTTTTATTGTAAAATTATTACTATAAATACCCCCCCGACCCCCGTAGTATTAAATCTATCCATCAGCACAATGTTCAGTGCGTTACGTTGAGTTCTACCACGAAACATGATTTTTCACCCAATAAAAAAGTATTTTCCCAGCAATATTTTTGCATAACGTTATGTAGTTTGATATACCTACATAATGTTAGGTTGACGGCTTCATGATTAGGTTGTTTACAACCTGTATAGAAAACAATGTATACTCGTACGCGCGACCGACGTACGCGACCGACGTCAGCGCGACAGGAATTCAGGCCTAAATTAAACACATTTCTCGCGATTTCCAGGGAGCGTTCACAAGACGCGGCAGGCGACTACCCGCCCCAGTTCACGATGCGACTGCGAGACCGACGGGTGCAAGCCACCTACCCGGTCCGGTTGACGTGTCAGGTTGTCGGCAACCCGCCCCCGACGCTCACCTGGTTCAAAGATGGTGAAACGCTGGTGTTTGATAGTAAGTAGATCTTAAGCTTTATTTGATTGAAATTTAGGGTAGTGGTGCAAAAACAAAATTGTCAGAACTTCAAATAACTCAAAATGAACTATAAAATACTACTCAACTATCCATATACTCGTATAACATCATCTCGTAAAACACACGAATTTAACACACACCCAATATATATGCATTATATACTTAAACAAGCCAAACACACAGGACACGGCGAACTAGCTTGACAGTTTTACCCAAAACGAGAACTAATTATGGGGAAAAATGTACCTATATTTTAGTATTGTTCGAATAAAGTTTCTTTAAGTTTACTACCTTATAAACCGTAACCATTCCCCAGTGGATTATATTTCGCTACAAGTACCGACATGAAAGGGGTGCGTGCGACACCCAGTAGTTCAAAACACATTGATATGAACAAATGGCAAACCGGCTATGAATTCAAAGGGGTTCGGAGCCTGTTTTTGCTATGCAGCGTCACGGCGCATTTGTTTATGTGCAAAAGTTAGTTGAGGAGTCCCTCAAGGTTATATTGCATCGCCACTGTCGCTTCAAATGTTATCGTATGCGCTGAAATTGTTTACTGTAACTGAATCACAGTTCAACTTCTTATCTTATTGCAATAAGAGAGAGCTGAAGCGTAGAACGTATGGCTCCAACTCTGTCCCACTCTGATGCAAGATTAATGTGATTCTTCTAGGAGATAGTTGCCCTTGATTATGGAACTTCTCGCACAGCTATGTCACAGCGACCATTATTACTATATACTATTCTAGCTTTTATATACAAGTCCGCGATATGACCTGTTACACTGTATAGATCGGAATGCTGGGTTGTGAAGAAGATAGATAAAAAACGATTGCATGTAGCGGAGATGAGAATGTTGAGGTGGATCTGTGGTGTGACAAGAATGGAATGAAGGAAAGGAACGAGTATATTAGAGGAAGTTTAATAGTTGCGCCAGTTACAGAACAGTTGAAAGGGAATCGACAGTCGTGCTGTGGACATCTGATGAGGAGGGATGAATCGTATGTGACTAAAAGAGTGATGAATATAAATGTTGATGGATGGAGAGGGAGAAGAAGACCAAAGAAATCATGGATGGATTGTGTGAAAAATGATCGTAAAATAAAAAGAAGTGAATGATAACGTGACAGTTGATAGTTGACAGACGAGAATTGAAATAAAAACGTTTTGCGCCGACCCCATATAACATGTGACAAAGGCATGCAGGAACACCTTCTATCTTTTCCCCGAAGCTTCGATGTTGCTATGATCGGAAATTAAGTGACGAGAAAGTTATAAATACAGAGTAGCGTAAGACACTCAAGGATATTGTCTTCTCATTAGTGATAGGAAGTTCCGAAGATGACCTTCTAGGTCCAAACTTACTTTACGTCTTAATAAAACACGATTAGCAGCTTCGCCACTGCCCACTTAGTCCATTGGTGAAAACAGCATGAAAATCGGTTCAGCAGTTTTGCGTTTATCGCGAACAGACAGACAGAGGCGGTGGAGGACTTTGTAAAAAGCCACTATTCTAATATATATTTTTTAAATAATGTTCAAGGTCGCCGCAACACCTGCCAGGACGAGCACTTCCATACCTTGGAGATTGCCCCCACGACCCTGGAGGATGGAGGGGTGTACGAGGCGATGGCACGGAACAGCTCTGGGGCAGTCAGCTGTCGCTGTAGCCTGGTCGTGGACAAAGGCATCAGAGCGTACGTGGCTCCAGAATTCTGCTGTGGATTGGAGCCGCTGTATAGACTTAATGAAGGTAAATTGATTTATTACCAATGCTTTTCAAATGGTCAGAATTAGCACCAGACTATAAAGCCTGAATTTTTGTCGCGTCTGAGCGACATTGTGTTGTATAGAGCACCATAATGCGATGCTGATGTCAGCAGCGACTGACAGTCGTATTTTATTCTCGCTGCCATCACGATCGACCGTACGCGACCAATCGTAAGCACGACAAGAATTCAGGCCTTACTTTTCTACTTCAGCACATATCCTCTTGTTTTTCCCCAAATTGCTCGCCGAATGCGGATTGGCGATGCTAGACAACAAAATGCTGGCTGGTACTATACAACCCACATCTCTGCCTTACCCTTCGAGGATTAAAGGCGATATGTTATGTTATTAAAATTTTGTCCAAGGAAAACATAGTTATATATGGTATATTAGCGGTTGCCCGTGACTTAGTTTGCGTGGAAAGTTTGATGTGTATAAAAAATTGCCTTCAACCTATTTTCAGACCACGCACTGTAGCACCAGATTTTACATTTTTTATTTTTTTTAAAACATTATTTATTTTAATTTGGTAATTTTATTGTACCCTTGCCTTTTACTAACTGATGTTGTATCTCTCGCATTTCATGATTGTAAGCAAAAGCTCCCAAGGGTGTGCAGTCCATACAGAAAAGAAAAATGCCGACAAATGTTAAGCAGGTTTCAGACTACGCTATACTATTCTGCTATAAAGTACAGCAAAGCAGGACCTAATGCTATAACTATATGGCATGGCGTTCACATTACACGATGTTATCGCAAGGATTTATAGTATATAGCAAGCTCAGAAAGAGTTCACATAAGTGGGGAAACATTCGCTTGTGGGACGGCCGGGGGCGGCAGAGTATGAACTCAGTGTATGAGTGCACCATTTTATTGCGTATACCTAGCAAGCCGATACTATATAGTATAGTACAGTGTGAACGTGTCCATATCAAATGTATGGTGCGCGATATTGCTGTGCTATGAGCTATATACTATATTCTATTATATTATAGCATAGTCTGAAAGCCGCTTTAACGTGTGATTTCCTTATCCTAAGTGCTACATACAGAGTAAATAATTTAATTTTGTAGTATTTAGGCCTGAATTCTTGTCGGTCGGTCGCGACGTCAGCGCCACAGTTTGGTGCTATCTCGTAGTTAAGGCCTTAATGTCACTCATAATCTCTAACCCATTATTTCAGGTGAAGAACTCAGAATATCAGCCGTGGTAGAAGCATACCCATCGGTCGGAGTAACTTGGTATCGCGACGGCGTCCGCCTTCGCCCCAGTCGACGCGCCATCATGACCTTAGACCGTGACGGTCAGATAGAACTGGCTCTAGCCTTCGTGACCTATCGAGATGCTGGGGTCTACACATGCACGGCTTCCAATGAAGTCGGCAAGGCAACCACGTCTGGAAAAGTGATTGTGGAGGGAGGTGGTCAACCGCGAGAGATGAGGACTCCGCCTGTTGTCATCAATGCTCCTGATGAACCGTAAGTTGTATTGTATTGTATTGTATTGTATAACGGGCTGGTGTGCGCAACTTCACGGCAAATCGCTTATTTTTCTAAAGGAAAATTCACTTGATGAAAAAGTGGAACCGCAAGTTAAGGGGAATGCTCCAGGTAGCCCGCAAAATTCAAATTTTCATACGTTGTTTTTTAAATTTGCAGGGCAGTGCTAAGTAAGTCGATAAACGAATTTTTCACGGTCAAACTCCTTCTTTGACTCTTATGAACTTGGAGAGTTGTATTGATGATTTTGATGATTATAATTCTGTAACTTAATACGTCTTACAGTCGCGTCCGATATGTTTATCAACATAAAACTTAGCATTGCCCTGGAAATTGCAAAAAGCGTAAGAAAATTTGAATTTCGCGGGCCATCCTGACGCTTTCACCTTAAAGTGACTCCTATCAGTGGCGAAGGTTTCAGACAACTCGATTCTTACCGGATTACCTTTGAAAAATGTTACAGTCAGTTTTCTAAAGACAAAATGTGGAATTACATTAATGATGAAGACTACCGGCTTACCTCTTACAAATTCTAATTCTTCGCTGCTGACTCTTATCATCATCTTTCTGCCCTAGTTTCATGTTATTTGGGGACGGCGCAACACGTTTGTTCTTGAATTCTACCCTGTCACTTGCTCCACCATTTACTTCTTCTTCCTTCATATCATTTCTCACAAAATCCATACATTTTTATTCTTTGGTCTCCCTCTCTCAATTCATCCCTTTTTATTCATGACTGTTTCAGTCAAATAAGATTTATTCCTCCTTATAACATGCCGATATCAAGACAGTCGAATCCCTTTTAAGTTTTCTGTTAGTGGTGCAACTTTCAACCTTCCTCATTCCTCATTTTATCCATTCTTATCACATCACACACCCAACTCAATATGCTTCAAGTTAATTGTTCCCACATCAAAGTTACTGCTTGAGTATGGAGTTGAGTTCTATAAAGTCCAGTAAAATAAGGTGGTTAAGCAACAATTACTCGCATAGAGCTGAAAATTAGTGGAGGTCTTGAATACCATTATAAATAAAATGTTATAAGTCCAATCCTGTGTGCTAAAAAAGTTATTCAAGGTTCTAGGTCAAAAGTCTGATTTCTGGGCTAAAATGATAATGATGATAAGAGTCCACGGTGACACTAAACAAGTACGTAATTGACCCCATTTCAGGTACTCGAAGGAGCCGATGTTCGTTCGAAAGCCGCGCTCGAGCGAGGCTCGTGAAGGGGACACCGTCATCATCGCTTGTGAGGTCATCGGGGACCCCAAACCTGATGTATACTGGTTGAGGGACTTCCTGAAGGTGAGCAATTCAAGAAAATAAATGACTAAATTAATAGAAAGAAACGTGTGTTCATTGGGATAAAAAAAAAACTAAATTTAAATTTAAAAAACCCCCGACACAACGTACTAAATGTTAAATAAAAAATAATTAGTTATTTCGCCATGTTTTGGTGGCGGCCATCTTGCATTTTTAATTTATCAAAGTATTCTATTAGTCAATCCCTTTCATTTGATACCCATATTGAAGGAGTTGTTAAATAAATATCGAATCCGCCATGTTCTGGCGGCGGTCATCTAGTAAACGTAGTGATTATATACTCTGTGCCATTTAGGACTGATTTTTATCAAACATAGCTATGAACACTGCCGACTAATTCACCCTTCAAACAAAAAACAAAATCAAAATCGATTCAAACGTCAGGGCGCTACGATGCCATAGACAGACACACACACAAATAGAGAGACACGTCAACACCCCGTCATTTAAGCTAACACATTATTCCTAAATAAAATAAACAAAACTTAGGTGATAAAAGGGCTTCAGGTCAGTATAAAGGTGGACGCACACCTATCCGCGCCGAACGCGCCGAACGCGCCGAAAGAATATAACGTTAGTCGATCACTTGAATTAGTATTTTGAAAACTTGTGATACTATCTTAGATAATTATTTAATTAAGTGATTTTTTTTATAATTATAATCTCAGATGATGCCAAGTTAACATAAAACCAACAAGATTGTATTAAAGTCCAATAAGAAGGAAACACGTAGATTAAAGTTTTTGTGTCATATAATTACGTAACTCGAAATGATGTTTTTTTATACAAAACATGTCAATTTCGGCAGTCTTAAATTATTGCCATACTTATTAAAACTTCTGAAAATAATTCGTGGACAGCTTTCGATGGCCAAACTCTAATAGTCTGACGTTGCGCTGTCGTACGCAACTGATAGAATGCGACCGCATCGGTCGAATTGCGCGCATCAGCCGCGCCGAATCTGATGACGTCATCCGAATTTGTCTAGGATTTCTGGGGTTCTGCTCGTTTCGGACGATTCAACGCGGATATGTATGCGAGGTTTCATTGGATTTCATACAAGTAATTCTAAAATTTGATGTGTTCGGCGCGGTCGATTCCTTCGGCGCGGATAAGTGTGCGTCCACCTTAATACTCAGACGCTAACACAATGTATACCACCAGATTTTCAGCTGCAGCCCACGAGTGCAATACGATCGAAATCTAAACACACACTTAGTAAAAGTGAGATCACTAGGGAACATGGACTACGATTCTCCATACAAATGTATTCCCTTTTTTTCGTACTGAATAATGCCTCTAGCTACAGTATTTTGACAAAAAAAAACCATTTTTACGGGTGTGATAATAGGATTGCCCGAAAATATTATCTCAAAAATAATTGAATAGGCTCTGTTTTCGAGTAGCAAAAAGAGGGATACGAAACGCAGCTGCAGCTGTCCCTTTCGCACCCTATGGGGTTAGGCTTGACACAGCGCGATGCCAATAGTTTCTTCAAATACCTATTTTCTAGTCCTGTTCCCTCTCTCTAGTGGGGTGTTACATCTCCCAGTGCATCTTCAGCGTAGTGTAGGTACCTAGTTCTCTTGAAAAAAACACGTGTCCTTTAGGATCAAGTATGGACCGGAAGCATGAATTTGCATTTATTTAAATGATCGGGGTGTCACACACCCCACGTAACCTTTTACGTAACTTTACAGGAGCGACCAGTTAAAAGTTATTAAAAATATGATGTTTGCATCCCCAGCCGGACTACTACCGGGACGCAACTCACTTTAAGCGCGTCGGCGAGGGTCCGGAGTACCGGTTTGAGATCCCACACGCCAAACTGGACTACACCGGCGCATATTCCGTAGTCGCCAGAAACGTGCATGGGGAGGCTAAGGCGATCATATCGCTCCAGATCAAGGCTAAAGGTAAGGTTTTGATTCTATTCCGGTTTTCGAGAACCAATCTAAATATATTAAATATCGCTGGACGTTACACACCGCGCCATCTAGTGCCACACTAAGCAACGAGGCTTGTGTCGTGGACACCGGATAGTTGATAAACTATTTACAAAGATACTTTCTGTTTGTAGTATACAAATAAACATCCATAACTCGAAAACAAAATGTCCAATATTACAACAATTTACTATTGTTATAGTCCGATATAACATCCAGCAATTGTTTCGTTCAAATATATCATTGAGCAAGGGAAAAGTGCGTCAGTGTACAATCGCCAGCACATCAAGTTCCCAATTTCTACAAATGATTTGAAACCATAAATGTTTGTGGTTAAGTTGTAAATCGAATGAGAAAATTCGACGAAGGGTGCAACAGTATATACCGTGATGTCGGTTTTGGTTATTTCGAGAATCACTACGAGGCTCTTTGTTCACGAGCGGTTTCTACATGCACGCCGCTGTAAGTGGTATGCCGTTAGTAAGCACGGTCATATCAATAAGAGAGCGTAGCGTGTTTCATTTGAAAAATAATATGCTAGCGCATATTCACCTCGGGTGGTGTTTAAAAAAAAACTAGTGTTTTCATTTCAGGGCAAAGGCTCACGCCAGAAAAGGCTGGCTACACCTTATCAAAGATCCTCCTTTTACGCTTTGTACTTTTTGCACAAATCCACAGTGGGCCGCTTTCCATTGCAATGTGTTCTGTTGCCCTATAATATCTACTCTAGACTTATTCAAACTTAGAATTCGCACGAAAAATACAAGTTAAATCTTAAAAGTAATGTTGGTATAAAAGAGTTCGGTGCCTGTACTAGGTTAAACCTGTATCACAGGCGGCATGTTTCTAATAAATACTATTTGGACAATGAATTTCTTAACAATATAAAACATAATAGTGAAATTATTTAGTATGGTTTAGTATATTATGATATAACTAATGTACTTAAACGCTATTATAAGATACAAACAGTAAAAAAATTATAATTAAGGTCACACATGTATATAAATGGAAAACAGTTTGTAGCACTTATTTGCTAATACTAAAATTATTGTCAGCAGTATTAAACAAGTAAACATTGCAAAACACCGTAAGTTATTTATTATTGCGCTCCTGTCAGCAAATAACCTCTTTGCAGACAAAAACGAACTTGCAAACACACGGCCATGTTTGTTCGTCAAAAGAAATATTTTCCATGTAGAACGAAACGTCTCCAACAAAAAAGGCATGCGCTTCGACACCGTTCTCGATTCAAATTTCTTCGTGATTCGGTTTCCACCCCTCAGCAATTAACTATGATTTACACTCGCTGGCGCGAATCAATGTGTTAAAGGAAGTTGAACTTTGTATGCAGTTGCCAAATGTCATATTTCAGTGGATTTTACACCAGCTATTACAGTATGCCCGCGTTACGATTACCTCGGTTCAGTCGGATCCGAAGCTGTTTCATGTTCCTGCAAATATGACTTTTAACCACTTACGTAAACGGTTCAATTTCATTAAACACATTGTACTATGCGTTCCTACCTGCGTTGCCTGATCCACGTCAGAGTTAATCGTACATTGACCTGCCCATACAATCTTTTTGACAAATCTTTCACGCCCCTCACAAATAAACGGCGTGACACGCCCACTAACCCAGTTAACTGAACAGCTAGGGTACCCTATTTCCCGTAAGTTTAACGTTTTCATTGTGGTGTGGGTCTATTGTTTGGCATTGTATTGGATGAAAGGTTTAGGGGCGGGTTCGTATTAACGGGAGCATTTGATTTATGGTAGAAACGGCTGACAGTTCAATTTGAGGGGTTCGGGGGGTCCGCTTTTAGGGCGTTGAAAATGGTTTTTGCCTTGATTTATGGCTCTTGAATTTATTCTTCGGAAGTTTAGGGAGGAGTTCGTGGCTAAATAAGAATAAATAAGCTCGGGTTGATTTTTAGGTTAAGCCCAGGTTGGTTTGTTGATGGGTGACAGCTCATTACATACCGAATTTCTTCTGTGCTTTGGAAAGCACTTAAAGATCTTAATCCCGGCTGTTATTTGTAGATAATCAATCCTAGCTAGAGGTTTCGTATAACCCAATACTAACTGGGTTGTGGAGGTTAGATAGGCAGCCGTTCCATGTAAAACACGGGTATTAAGCTGTATCCGGAGAGATTGCAAGCCATCGCAAACATAGGAAACGGCTGGGCAAATGTCATCATTATTTATCCTATCTATGACGGTATGACCCAACATTAGCCCTCATTTGGACTAAGAGTTTGTAATTTAATTACATCAGATCAGAATAGGTATTTTAATATTACACCCATTGGCAATTTCAGATCCATCATCAACGGACGATTCACACAACGTGAGATATGGGTGAGCAAAAACCTTTTTGTTACTTTATTTATGTTTTAGAAACATACTAATATCTTTACACGGTGCCGGTGGAAGGGGCACTATTAAGTACGTCATTCTGAATCATCCACATAGAATGTTTCCATTGGTAATAAAAAAAACTGTAATTTTCTCTGAGCTTCTTGTTTATCTTCAAACTCTTGACAGAGTGGTCGTGGTCGTCACATCAGGGGTGGGTTGCAAGCTTCACTATCCGTCGCCATTCCTCCCGTACGGTGGCTTTTCTTGTGCATTCGTTTAGGGGACCAATGAGTGAAGTTTTGAAAAAAAAAAAAGTTGTTATCAACAAAAGTGCGATACCTTCATCGATACCTTTAAGCTCAAAGTGGGTTCACCATAACACGACTTTTCAGGAGAGCCAAAAAAAAAACAGTTTTCTGATAAAACTTTTTTGTGCCTACAGCTATAAAAAAAGGGCTTAACCCTTTTGCTGTCTCATGAGCCACAATGGTACAGAGCGATTGTTTAACTATTGTCTCTTTTCGTGTGTTACTTACGAAAAAAGTCGTTAGAGTTTTGAGATGAAGAAGATCGTAGAATATGGTCAATGTATATGGAACAGACGTTTTTATTTTGAATTACCCATGAAAAATATCTAAATATGTTCAGAATGATGTACTGAACCCGTTTGTGCCTCATTGCCCCTTCGACTTTGTATACTCCACTTCTCACCATTACCTCAGTGGCTGCTTTATTCATTTTCAAAGTTTCAGACCCTCCATCCATCATCAGAAAAGCAGTAATGGTCAAGTGGTAGGTAAAAGCTGCGACTTACGCCCTGTTCGTGGCTTCGAACCAAGTCAAGCACCACTTATTTTGTAAATAATTATACGAGTATCACTTTCTCCCAAAACGGTTCGCATATTTAAAACAATTTCAAAACCGCGTGCACTAGATAGAACTTACGAGTCATTCCTTCTCACAGAAAAAATGCTTTTGTCTGAGCAATACAATGCAATGCTGTCAGGGTTTCTGAATAGTCCGCTTCCCTTCCTATACTAATATGGCCTTGCCGTACTTTTTGCCACAAACCACGGCACTGACTGTGCTAACGATAGAGATTCCATCCATGATTTCTATTCTAAAGTTCTATTAGGTTGTCGCTAATAATGATGCAGGCTAATAAAGTAATTTATAATGATGCAGGCTAATAAAGTAACTTATAATGATGCAGACTAATAAAGTAATTTATAATGATGCAGGCTAATAAAGTAACTTATAATGATGCAGACTAATAAAGTAACTTATAATGATGCAGACTAATAAAGTAACTTATAATGATGCAGACTAATAAAGTAACTTATAATGATGCAGGCTAATAAAGTAACTTATAATGATGCAGGCTAATAAAGTAACTTATAATGATGCAGACTAATAAAGTAACTTATAATGATGCAGACTAATAAAGTAACTTATAATGATGCAGGCTAATAAAGGTAACTTATAATGATACAGGCTGGTTACTCGTATTTGCCTTCACGCGCCAATGGGCACATTCGGTAGCCAAAGCTTATTTAATTCAAATGATTTATTTAGATTGTAAATACTACCTACTATTATTCAGATGCATCCGGTTAGACTAAAAGCCAACATCAACATATGAAAGGTCTGGGCCGATGATGGTGATGATGATTTATTGAAATCGTTTAAGTTTTTATTTTTTTATTTTGATCGTTGACAGTTCCGTCTGTGACATGTTAAAGTGAAGTCCGTTCTTAAAACAGGAGTTAAAGGTTCTGCAAGACATTTCCTTTAATAGAAATAACGTGGCTGATAATCCTCGGTTACACTTGAGTAAACTATCTTCATCATCATCAGCCTATAATATTCCCACTGCTGGGACACGCGGGCTCTGTGCGGATTGGTAGGTAGATGTCACATTTCTTCGAATATTGGTTCTAGGACATGCTTCTCACGTTGTTTTTCTTCACTACTAGAAACTAAAACAAACTATACTAAACTAGAGACGTTATACTAAAGTTTCCGCTGTCTCATTCCAGCCGAGTGGAGGTGATCCCCCGCTTCGACCGCGAGCTGACAGATCTTCTGTCGTACGACGGTGACGCCATCGAGTTCGAGTGCCATGTCACCGGCAACCCCGACCCTGACATCCGCTGGTTCCACTACAATGAGGTATGATGAGCGAACACGTTGAGTTTTTTTTAAGAACTACTAACATTCTTTCCGCAGGTTTATTCACAATAATCTATTTGTTGGTTAAATAAAGTAACCCAAACTAATGGGGGGGGGGGGGATAATTATAATTATTATTATTATTTCCTTTATTCAATTTTTTACAAACTTTTTACATTTTTAAATATTAACTTAAGAATATATATAAAAAAACATTTAAAAATATAAAAAATTGTAGCCCACCGGTATCGGGAACAGGGTCCAAGTTACCGGCGGTCAGGGCTCCAGAGAGAGGAACCTCCTAACAATACGAGCCGTGTCAAGGAGTACCGTTCGGAATCAAGCCCTTATTATTATTATTATAATTATTATTTTTTAATAATTTCTTCGTTGGTAGGTATAGTGAACGCGAAGCTTCAGCTGCGACATTAGGTCCTGCGTTCGAATTTCTGCTTAGAAAAAGTATTGTTTATTAAGTTTGGCACCGTTTTCTTTGAAGCACTCTAGAGTACGAAGTTGTGCCCGGTTAGGGACTATAAGCTCTCATCTGTTCCTATAATTCTTCTGCCTGTGGTAATCCATAGACACAGGATTTTACTGCACAGGTGTGCAAACACAAGTACTCTCTTGCCTTACTCTTGTATTCTGGGACGTCAATCCGACACAACCGGAGAAATATCAGACGCAGGACCAACGGCTATCGCCGCCGGGGCTGCGGGACTGTTCGAAAGAGATACCGTGACCCCGGAACATAAAGGGTGAGGAGAAACATGGATGGGTTTTGGTCAGTAAAAGTCTGACACTTACTCCCGCTCCGCCCAGTCTGGGAGAAGTCATTTGATGAATTCCCGTCCGAAGAAAAAGGACCAGCAGTTTTATCTTACTCCCTTTAACAACTAGCTGGACTGCCAAACCCTTTAACAATTATAGACGTTATGTTATAGTATCATCTTCATCACCAGCCTTTAATATTCTCACTGCTGGGACAGGCATCTTCTCTATAATAAGTATAACTAGTAATATGTATAATCATAATTTTCAGTTAATACACGACTGTCCAGACTTCGAGTCTACGTTTGAGGAGGGCGCAGCGCGACTGAAGATTAAACAAGTGACTGCTGAGGACGAGGGTACCTACTCGTGCGAGGCGTCCAATAACCTTGGCAAGGCCAAGTCTAGCGCCTGCCTTGTGGTGTACCGTAAGTATCTACAGTGAGCTTTATTTCCAGGGACAAAGAGTTTATTTTCATCATTTGTACCTGGACCCACTGCTGAGTATTATAGGCTTTCTCACATTCGGTCCACTTAATTCAATTCTGATAATTCAATTACACATGAATTTTGAAAACATTGATTAAATAACACTTTCTTGTATGAAATTGAATACTTACTTTTATCACTTAAGAATATTTATTGCTGTTTTCGTAAAATGAGTCGAGGAACTAAAAGTATGTAGGTACCATCGCAACTATCCAAGATAATATTGCGTTCATTTTGCCAAAGAATTGCATTTCCATAAAATGTGGTGTGCAGTGTGTGTGATTAAGTATATAAGACGTATGTGTTCTCAATTCGCAATGGATACTCCACAGCACCTGGCGAGCCAAACACCCTGAGCCAGCGCTTGCGCCGTCCCCCGGCACTGCTGTCAGGAGCCTCCACTCCTCGCTCCACACCGCGCAGCACACCCGCCAGATCCGTCTCCAGAACACCTGGTAAGACTTTAAGTAACTTGGCTTGTTCCTATTGGTATGTGACCTAATATTATAAAGAGGAGAGATTTGATTCTTCGTTTGTGTGTTTGTTACAATTTAACTCAAGAACTACTCAACCGGTTTTAAAAATTCCTTCACCATTGGAAAGCTACATCTTTACCGAGTAACATAGGCCGAATTATTCATATTTTCGCGGATGAAGTCGCCGGCGGATTGCTAGTGCACCAATAAAGACGTTCAAACAATTTGCATTCACAGATTGTCGAAAATTATTATACTCGGGCATCGAACCCGGGATGCGGATCGACGAAAGTTCGACAAAATAACTTTCCCTCCAGATGGCATTGCTAAATTCCACCCTATATTTACATATTAGAATTTTATAATCGTTTGAGTAGTTCTTAAGTTAAATCGTAACAAACACACAAACAAAAAAATCTAATCTTTCTTTTTATAATATTAGTGTAGATTTGTGTTGTATACTACAACAAAAAAAACTCTACTACTGAAAAATCTGACACTTAAAATAGAGGGTTACAAGGTTATATTGACTCCTCTTTATTGAAGTCGGTTAAAGTGTAGCTTAAGTCACCTGAGCCATAAAAACAAATCGATTGAGATCTTATTCATCAAAATCAGATGAATGTTGGAACATTATGTAATTATGTAAATACAAAAATACATACACACACAGACTACTTTAATCATAACCCTTCCTTCTGGCTTCGCTGTAGTCGGGTGAGAATAGCATAAATAGTGACTGGCTAAGGCAAACATCTTAGACAGCTCCTAAATCGAAGACCTCGAACAGTACAAACATTACATTCTTTTTCATTTTTTTAAGTGTTTTAGTCTGTCCCACTGGTGGGCAAAGGCCTCCCCCGTTCTCTTCCATCACTCCCGGTGTTTTTCCTCCTCTGGCCAATCAGTCAGGAACTGACTGACTGGAAAATCGTCACGCCAGCGTTTTTGGGCCTGCCTCGGTGACTACGACCGTTTTCAAGAACCCACTGTGTGACTATCTGGTCCATCTTTCCTGACCGTGTCTGAAAATATGACCCACCCAGTCCTAACCTAGCAGACTTATCGCCAGCATCAACTTTCCATTTCAGCCTGATGCACCAGAAATTAATTCAAAAATAGCACATTTTGATATAAGTGGAGAAAGTTTGTTATTGTAGTTCAAGGCGGTATTAACACACGAGCCGTAAGGCGAGGGTATTTTTGAGCAGAGAACTGCAATAAAAAATGTACACGTGCATCAAACGACGTTTTTCAATACACTTTTGAAGAAATAAAATAAAATAATGTAAAATATTTGTGTCACGAGACTATGATTTAAATTTTATTTTTTTCCGCGCTTTGCTTTCGCCAGGTTGAAGGGGAGACAAAGGTATGAAGCCGTTTTACAGACTAATATAAAATAAAAAATATTTTTAAAATTTTTGAATAAATGTTGATTTGTTTCTAAAAGTAATTATTAGTTATAAATAATCATGTTTATCTGCGATATTGAATTTATAAACACTATTTGAATATTTAAAAAATGTTATAAAGAAAGACATAATCGCTTTTCCGAAACAAAAAAAATCATTCATTCAATTGGTACATTGCATAATTAAAAAAAAAATGAATGTTTTTTTTTTATTTCGGAAAAGCGATCTACGTCTTTCATTATAACGTTTTTTGAATATTCAAATTGTGTTTATAAATTCAATATCGGTGATAAGCATGATTATTTATAACAAATATTTACTTTTATAAACAAATTAACATTTATTTGTGTTCTAAATTCAAACACAAATTGAAAATTATTTTTTATATAAGGCTGTTTAACGGCTTCATACCTTTGCCTCTCCTTGAAGATTGCGAAAGCAAAGCGCGGAAAAAAATAAAATTTAAATCATAGTCTCGTGACATTCATGACACAAATACTTTTAATTTCTTCAAAAGTGTATGAAAAACGTCTTTTGATACACGTGGACATTTGTTATTGCAGTTCTCGGCTCAATAGCACGTGTGTTAATACCGTCTTGTACCTACTACAATAACAAACTGTCTCCACTTGTATCAAAATGTACTATTTCGAGGGGAAAAACGGTATTTGACCATTGTGAACTGACCCGTGTAACACTTAAAACAATAATTGTTCACCTCAACATACAGGCCCCGACGCCCGCCGCCTGTGCAGTCCATCTCGACAGATGGCACCATCCTTCTACACGTACCCCTACAACAAGGTGGTGGAGGAGGGAGACCGTGTCACCTTCAAATGTGCCGTCAAGGGCCAGCCCGCTCCCTGGGCCACGTGGGACAAAGATGGCTGCGTCATCACACCTTCGGCCAGATTCACCACCAGGGAGAAAGACGAGCTTTTAAGGATACTCGAAATTGAACAGGTTAGTTTGCCTTTTGTCTAGAGCAGCAGAGGCCCCGTGGTGGCGGCCCCGACTTACAAACAGTAAGTCATGGGTTCGAACCCAGGCAGGCGCATTACTTTGTGTAATTTATTTTATCACCGCTGCTCTCAAAACGGTGAAGGAAAACATCGTGCGGAAACCGGCATGACCTAGAACCAAAACTTCGAAGACATGTGACATCTACCAACCCCCACTGGGCCGACGTGGTGCATTATATAGCCCATACGCAAAATGCGCGTATTTTATAAATGTAGTAAGGTATATCAATTATCTGGTGTCCACAACACAAGCTTTGCTTAGTGTGGCACTAGATGGCGATGTGTGTAATGTCCAGCGATATTAATTATTTATTTTATATTCGGTTGAGGATTACCGTTTTTAAATTTAAAGGCTAAACAACCATAGGTAATATTGCAAGATAAATAAATGCTTGTGAAAATGAGGTTGCTTTTTTTTCCTTTACAGGTCACGATTGAGGACGTCGGTGTCTACAGGATAACCGTCGAGAACGAGTTCGGGAGGGCCGAGGCTTCAGCTCGCTTGGAGGTTATCACCCAGAAGGGCAAGTTCTATGCAGGAGTGAGGGCGTGGAGTGCCTCCCCGAGGAAGTCACTCGGCTTCCGGAGGTACCCTTCCCTCCCCAGACAAGACTGAAGCGCTGGATCAGTGTTATTACGTAAGTGGCTTCATTGCTGGTTGTCTTGAAATGTTGATTGATTTTTTTTTCTTTTTTATTTTTTCGTTTTTATTGGAAATCAATCGGTGTTTCGTATAAAGAAAACTAGCTCCGCGAATACGGGTACCCGAGTTTCTTTTTGTCAGCCCTGCGATTATCGGCATTGCGAGTTCCGTTTATAGGTATCGCAATTTCACTATTTTCTGACAAAAAATATTTATTTCAGGACAGGAAACGTCGCGCCTGAAGACGATAACAATGATTAATTATTTACGTTTGTTTTTTTTTCTATTGTAATTTATTTTCTGTGCATTTTATTTATTACTTTTCTACTCGTATGTCGTAACTTTTGTTTTTAACGGCAAAGTAAGAAATGTTAAGTTTTTTGTTTTTTTTTTCTATTAGATTTTTTAATAAGATCGGTTTACATGACACATCTTAAAATTAAACTTTATGAAACTGTATTTATTTCTAAGGTTTGTGTTTGAAATTGCATAAATAATTACATGAAGTTTTGTTAGAGGAATAGTGAACTAATAATATATTATTTTAAAAAAGTACGCACGTATCTTTATAGTATTTCACTAGTTTTTTCTACTTTTACTTAGTCAAGTACTTATTATTATTATAATTGAAACTAGTTTTCACTGAAATGTTTGTTTACCAAATTGTGGCTAAGTACTTAAAACATTAAAACTCGTATTGTTTTACTATTATTGTTTAATTTTTTACAAAAATAAAATAAAATAATATAACACGACGCGTGTTATCCTCGTAGGAATAGATAGAGTTGTACCTAACAGCACTCTGTTATTTTGCCAGTTATGCACAAAAATTAAAGTATAAAACACCTCTTAACGAAGCCGAAACGCACTTGTTCTCCTCGTCATTTCGATTTTTTTTATTCGAATCCACACGTCAGGGAACCTTCTTGTCACGGAGATTTTTTTTTTATAATGTAAGTTTTAGTGTGCTAATTTTACTTTAAACATCTCTACAAGCCCCGTTCTATCCAATCCATCCATCAGCACAATGTTTTTAATGCCGTTCATTGATTTCTACCACAATACATAATTTTTCACTCCAAAAAAAAATCCCAGCTATTTTTTTTGGGTGAAGTTACTTAGTTAGATATACAGAACGTTTGGTTGACGGCTTCGCGATGAGGTGGTTTACACCCTGTATAACAATAATCACAAATAATTGATTTAGAAAATTAAGTATTTTTGTTTCGGCTTGCGCTCTAAAATTAGGATGTTATAGCAAGACAATAAATATATAAATATGTATATATATATATATATATATATGTATATATATATAATATATTATATATAAATATATATTATATATATAAATATATTACAACGGCTACGCGCTAGAAAAAGAGAGAAATATGAAGCGACCTAGTCTTCAGTAAAATTTATATCGTCATGCAAACCGATCTACTCGACTATAGCTCTTAGTTATATTATTATAAAGTATTATTTGTAAAGATTTATTCAGCGTTACCTAAGTTAGATAGTCCAAAGATAGCAAGCTCGGGGTATTGGGGATTTGAAATAAATTTTATGACGAGTTATCAAGTTGTGTGATTATTTTTACTAACTGGCTCCTTTACTAACTTACCTACGTTTAAGCTCAAACTCAAAGTGTTTGTTTCAATTAGAACATTACAGGCACTATTGTAAGTCAGAAAACAAAAAAAAAACTGACAGTATTTTAACTATAAAGTCCTTCACCGATGTCTGTGATGTCAAAGATAAACTTAAACATTACATATGAATTGAAAAAGTCAGTCTTACCCGGATCTGAACCCACAACCTCAAAACTGTATTGCCAAAAATAAAACAAAAAGGTCTTTTTCAATACACTTCCTCGAGAACTGGTTTTCGCACTACGATTGGGTTCAAAATGCAGTGTTTTTCACACACGTGCGTTTTTCATGTTTTTTCCACACAAGTGCAGAAAGCAAAATTGCCACAGATACCTATACTTACCTACCTTATACCTATACTTAGTATAAGGGTAAATGCATAATTAAGAAAAAACATTCACCTCCTCAAATGTTTATTTATATTTTCGGATAAGCGATCTACGTATTCAAATTGTGTTTATAAATTCAATATCATAGATAAACATGATTCTTTAAAACTAATATTTTCTTCATAGATCATGTGTATAAAGCAAGGTCAGGTTAAAACTTTATGTGTGTTCTCTAGCTACTAATTGTTAATCTCAGTGAGGTCGTTTAGGGTTTCTGTAGGTACAATAAAACGATTTCTTTTTACATGTATGTACACTTTAATATGCTTAAAACACATATTATAATATATTATTATCTACTGTAATATAAACACCTCATAACGAAGCCGAAAGTCACTTGTTTTCCTCGTCATTCCGATAATTTTTTTGTTCTAGACCATACATGGGAAACTTTTAGTTACGAAGATATTGGGGGTCAAAGTTACAACTTTTTGACTAGTTTTTTTTTGCATTACATGGTTTTACTGTACGATTTTTACTTTAAATACCTCCACGACCCCCGTCATCATCATCATCATCATCCAGGGGGTTTAGGTTTCCACACTTAGTCCTTGAAGTGGACCATTGTGCGCGAGCCATGGTGGCCGATTACTCCAACCAGCCCACCTCCCTCCAGAAGCAGATTAAACTTCCCGGTCTCCTAAGGACATCCGCAAGTGATCTTGGCTTCTCAGGATCTCCTCGCTCATGCACTACCGTCTCCTCCGCCTCCATGCACGCTCTGCACAGGGGACTGTCAGTGATACCTAGGGTGTGGAAGTGTTTATTCAGCGAGCAGTGACCAGTGATGGTCCCTGCCACCAGACGCAGGCTATCTCTGTCCAGGCGAAGAAGGCGCCTGGTCAGCTTTGGATCCAAAGATGGCATACCTTCCTTGGATTGCCTACAACCTGGTGTCGAGGTCCACCATTTCTCTGCTTGTATTCGGGTGTCATCCTTTAACCAGTTCCTCAGGGGAATGGGCACAATGGCTTCGGGTCCGTAGGGTTTTGTGCTGGATCCTCTTGTGGCAAGTTCGACAGCCGCTTCATAGCCGAGTTATTTACTGTGAGTCGTTCTAGGGCCTTGTGGCATTCTAGTGTTAGTCTCGACATGATCTGGTTACTCTTTAGCAGGGCCTGATTAACCCTTAGGCTAATTAGCCTAGGGCACGAGATTCAGGGGGGGCGCGCTGTAATCAAATATTCGCATTTTTTTTTTCGGATGGGAAATATTCAAATAACTTCTCCCACTCTGGGCGGGGCGGGAGGGAGTGTCAGACTTTTACTGAATTAAACCCATCCATGTTCCTTCCTCGCCTTTTATGTTCCGGGGCCGTGTTATCTCTTTCGAACAGTCCCGCAACCCTGGCAGGCTTCGTCCCCTTGCGGGCCCCTTCACTTTGCTGACATCTCTTTGAGGCGCGCTTGGAACACGAACGCGCCGTCAAAACGGCCTGTCGTCATTAGCCGGATGGACGGCTAGCTAGCCCATAGCTAACCGTCCACAGGCCCGCGTCTACGGTGGCCGGTAGCCACCACGTGGCGCCCGATGCCCGGTGTGTCTCCCGCGGCGGGGCTGGGGCGAGAGGCTCTCTCCCTCTCGCGTTCCGCCACCTCCTTCGCTAGCATAACTGCTTCGCAGAAGGAGGTGACGGCTTCCCATTCCGTCTCGCTCCGGACCATGGATTGAACCAGTGCTAGACGCGAGAGGTCGCCGCCGCCGAGCGCCGTTACGAGGACACGGCGTTGTTCCGCCCATGCGGGGAAGACCTCCACCGTGTGCTCTACCGCGACCTCCGGTCTATCCTCGCATTGGAAACACCCGGCCGTTTCCTCCCGCCCGATTCGATGTAGGAACCTCCCGAAACATCCGTGTCCGGTGAGGACCTGCGTCAGGCGGAAGGTGAGGACGCCTTGGTGCCTCTCAAGCCACTCCTCAAAGAGGGGACTTACCGCCACTATCGTGGCGTGCCCTAAAATCTTCACATGCACTATTAATATAGTATCATTGCATCTACCCTCAGGCCCGGGCTGGCCATACGGGCAAATACCCGCTGTTCCAGATGCCTGATGGGGCCGGTGTGAACGATTGGCGGTTGACTATCTTTTGCTATTTAAAAAAACCTCGTAATACCTACTACTTAAAATAACATCCTCTACCGTCAATCCGAGGAGCCAATTCAGTTTACTTTTGGACTCAATCTGTAGCAATGGTAACCCGGGCTCAGAATTTTTAAAAGTTTTTAGTAAACTAGTACGTAATTATTTGTAACGTAGAGTCACTCTCAAATTAAAATATTTTAAGGCTTCTTTGTTTTTTCTCGTGTGGTTAGTGCGTAGGTAACGTGTTGATAGTTTTTATGACGAGGCTTGGCTTTAAATGCCGTCGAGAAATATCTCTAAGCCTAAAAATGATCGTACTACCACTAGAAACTCACACGCTTTGCTTTTCAGGCTACTTCGTCTTGAATCTTGGCTTTATCTGCAAGTCGACTTAGTAACTCATGTATACAGGGTCGAAACAATCCTAACCTGTCCAAGTAGAGTGTTAAAATTTTCGAGCTCACTTCGCTCGCTCTTAGAGCCTTGGTTGTTTTTGATAAAGTAACATCCATTCGTCGTACTTAGGTTGGTCCTAGGCCACCATACTAAAGACCCGTATGTAATAATTGGTCGGATAACTGTGGTATATTGCCAGTAGGTGATTTTGGGGCTTAGTTTCTCCCGAGGAGTCTCTTGCACTGCCATAGGGATATACTGGCTTTTGTAATGACGTAATCCGTGTGTTTTGCCCAGTTAAGCTGTTTGTCCAGATAGATATCTAGGTGTTTGGTTTCAGTCAATAGGTTTAGGGTTGTTCCAAAGAAGCTTGGTAGTTGCAACGTTGCCTGCTTCCTTTTCTTTGTGAAAGGGACGAGTTCGGTTTTGGTAGGGTTCACTGCTAGTTTGTGTTCCTTGCACCAGGCTTCTACTAACCATAGGGCCTGTCGCGACCCCCGTACTATTCAATCCATCCATCAGCACAATGCTTTGAGTGCGTTACATTGAGTTATACCACAAAACGAGATTTTTCACGCTAAAACCAAAGTTGTTTCCTAGCAACAATTTTTGCGTAAAGTTACTTAGTTTGTTGTACAGAATGCTTGGTTGACGGCTTCGTCATGAGGTGGTTTACACCCTGTATTATAATCAGTCTAAACTAATTTAAGATTTAACACCATATTTAAAAGTTTTTGTTGTCTGAAACAACATGTCTTGGGTCACGCCCTGATTTAAATAAAGACATTAGTCTAAAAGTTAAGTCTGTTCACATGATACTTTTATAAAGTCATTTTTTTTAAGTCCTTCTCTTATTTTTTTTGTGACAACTTGTTATTTATTACTAGAAATCCACCTTATCTTCTATCAATATAAACTTAAACTTAATCCTAATTTAATATCACATTAAAATGTTTATTCGAATCATTCACATAATATTTTTCAAAGTCAATTTTATAAAAGTTTTTGCTGTCTGAATCAACATCAGCACACTGAAGAGTTTTGCCTGATTGTTCACATGATACTTTTATAAAGTCAATTTTTTTAAAGCTCTTCTCTTATTTTTTTTTGAGACGACTTGTTATTTATTTCTAGAAATCCATCTTATCTTCTATCAATACAATCTTAAACTTAATTCTAATTTAACATCACATTAAAAAGTTTATTCGAATCATTCACATAATATTTTTCAAAGTCAATTTCATAAAAGTTTTTGCTGTCTGAATCAAGATCACCACACTGAAGAGTTTTGCCTGATTGTTCACATGATACTTTTATACAGTCAATTTTTTTAAAGCTCATCTCTTATTTTTTTTTTGTGACGACTTGTTATTTATTACTAGAAATCAATCTTATCTTCTATCAATACAACATTAAATTTAATCCTAATTTAACAGCACATTAAAACGTTTATTCGAGTCATTCACATATTATTTTTCAAAGTCAATTTCATAAAAGTTTTTGCTGTCTGAATCAACATCACCACACTGAAGAGTTTTGCCTGATTGTTCACATGATACTTTTATAAAGTCAATTTTTTTAAAGTCCTTCTCTTTTATTTTTTTATGACGATTTGTTATTTATTACTACAAATCCACCTTATCTTCTATCAATATAAACTTAAACTGAATCCTAATTTAACATCAAATTAAAAAGTTTATTCGAATCATTCACATAATATTTTTCAAAGTCAATTTTATAAAAGTTTTTGCTGTCTGAATCAAGATCACCACACTGAAGAGTTTTGCCTGATGGTTCACATGATACTTTTATAAAGTCATTTTTTTTAAAGCATTGTTTTTTCACCATTCAGCACAATTTCTCAATAAATTTAGGCCTCATCCAAGTGTCGCCGCAATGACCGATACCGTGCGACTCGCATCCAGCGAATCTCCGCAATCTCTCGGTCATCGATCCACTTAGTGGGAGGCTTCATCGCAATGTCGCTACTCCAGAACTTTTTGACCTCATCGGCCATCCATTCTGCGAGCAATGTGCCCTGCCCACTACCACTTAGGTTCGACAGTTCTGTACGGCACTTCAATATGACCTATTTCAGAGTATTTTAATTTAACGCAATGAATATTTTAAACACTATGTATATTGAAATGTATTATTTTAAACACTATATATTTATTAAATTTATTATTTTTAGCCCCATGACTATTTTTAACGTATTATTTTAAACACTATGAATATTTTCAACGAATTATTTTAATACTACGAATATTGAAAACGTATTGTTTTTAACACTATGAATATTTGAAACGCATTGTTTTTAACACTATGAATACTAGAACGTATTATTTTTAATATTTACTACGAATAATGAAAATGTATTGTTTTTAACACTATGAACGTTTGAAAAGTATTGTTTTTAACACTATGAACGTTTGAAAAGTATTGTTTTTAACACTATGAACGTTTGAAAAGTATTGTTTTTAACACTATGAACGTTTGAAAAGTATTGTTTTTAACACAACAATTCAAAGATCCGGTACCATTTTTTTGGACGTATTATTGTTTTAACACTGAATATTTGAAACACTATGCAGTCAAAGAGTCTGTAGCATCTTTTTCGACGTTTTGTGACCGCCGTTTTATTTTGCTCGTCTAGGCCTATGTGAATTAAAGTAATTTGATTTTGATTTTTGTAGCCGGTCATCTGAAAAATAAAAAAAAATATTATAACAATTTTAGTCTGTCCTAACAAAAGGCGAATTACTCCTTTATAATGCTATTCAAGAGCTGATAACTGAAGGGGGGATTCTCCCCCATTGAGGTTGTACCGATAAGCTCTATATTCTACACCTTATGTGATCAGCTACCGGTGGTTTACAGGTACAGATCGCGTTTAGATGATCAGATTTGTCTGTGAAGTTAGTCTTTAGGAGGAAAAGAGACGGCAACGCAGTAACAGATTTTGTATAATATTAATGGTACAAGAGAATAGTCATGGCAGAAAATGATACAGTTCCTCCGTGCCTCGGAAAGCACGTTAAGCCGTTGGTCCCGGCTGTCATTTGTCCATCTTTGACAGTCGTTACAGGTAGTCAGTGACCCCAAAAGTCTGACACCAGTCTTACCAAGTGGTATCGTATTTCCCAGTATTAACTGGGTTGTGGAGGTCAGATAGGCAGTCGCTCCATGTAAAATACTGGTATTCAGCTGCATCCGGTTAGACTGGAAGCCAACCCCAACATAGTTGGGAAAAGGCTAGGCAGATGATATACATATATATTTAGTTAAGTATATGGATATATGGAAGAGAACTTGCGTAGCCGACAGTATATTTAGGTTATTTTATCATTGCATTGATAAACTAAATTATATTTAAAGAAAAATATTACAACGCCTCTGTCTCTAAACTACACTAATTTAGACTAGTATTATGAAAAGGTATGTAAAATTGTATGTAAAGGTAATCTATGCAACGAATGATCAAATAAAAAATAAACACTGAAAGATACGTTATTCGTAGATGATATAAATTATATTTAGACCAAGTATAGTAGCCGAGCAATCACATTTTTTGCGAGCAAAGTCGCGGTCGCGGGTGCGGTAGAAGGAGGGGCCATGGGGTCTGAGTGCCCACTTACTCTTTTGGGACATTGCTACGCGGTCTTTTGACTCTTTCCGTAACCAGAGAGCTAACCCATTGTTTGGCTATTATATTACTACTACTGACATCTTATTTATTTACAAATATATATTTTTATAAATGGAGGAGCGCTGACGCGGCATGTTTTGTTCTTCGTACGCGCAGCGCTCGGTGACACCAGTTCGCCCGTAACCACCGTGTACTGTAGACGTGATTCCAAAAATATTGATTATTCTGCGAATCAAGTGAGAGGTAGTTTGATAAGATATATAAAGCTAACTTTGATCATAGAAACAGCAATAGCTGCGATATTAACTGACACATCAGCTTTTCTTTGATTATTCTGCGAATCAAGTGAGAGGTAGTTTGATAAGATATATAAAGCTAACTTTGATCATAGAAACAGCAATAGCTGCGATATTAACTGACACATCAGCTTTTCTTTGATTATTCTGCGAATCAAGTGAGAGGTAGTTTGATAAGATATATAAAGCTAACTTTGATCATAGAAACAGCAATAGCTGCGATATTAACTGACACATCAGCTTTTCTTTGATTATTCTGCGAATCAAGTGAGAGGTAGTTTGATAAGATATATAAAGCTAACTTTGATCATAGAAACAGCAATAGCTGCGATATTAACTGACACATCAGCTTTTCTTTGATTATTCTGCGAATCAAGTGAGAGGTAGTTTGATAAGATATATAAAGCTAACTTTGATCATAGAAACAGCTATAGCTGCGATATTAACTGACACATCAGCTTTTCTTTGATTATTCTGCGAATCAAGTGAGAGGTAGTTTGATAAGATATATAAAGCTAACTTTGATCATAGAAACAGCAATAGCTGCGATATTAACTGACACATGACATCAGCTTTTCTTTGATTATTCTGCGAATCAAGTGCGAGGTAGTTTGATAAGATATATAAAGCTAACTTTGATCATAGAAACAGCAATAGCTGCGATATTAACTGATACAACAGCTTTTGTGCACTTACCAGTTTAACGGTTTTCTCGATTCATGCGCTGTATACCATCGCTGACTAATCGGTACTCGTCTTGAAATCTAAACCACAACCTTTGGGTGTAGCAGAACCATTCTCGAGTCTAAAAAAAGAGATTCTTATTTAGAAACCTGCGAATCAAAAGCAGCATAAGGATAGGAATAGGTGGTGCCTGCCGAGGCTGCGGGACTGTTCGAAAAAGATACCGTGGCCCCGGAACATAACTAAAGGGCGAGGAAGGAACGGGGATGGGTTTAAGTATAAGTTTCAGTAAAAATTTGACACTCCCTCCCGCTCGGCCCGGGTGCGGTGGTAGAAGTTACAAAGAAAAGGAGTAGGTGGTGTTTCACCTCCTTCTACCAGAAAGAGACGTGAGTTTATGAATATGGGAATTGTATTATAAACTTTTGCAATAGAAAAGTGTCCTGAGGTTAACGTCCCTACCTCACTTGGACGCGGGTGTGGCTTCAAATCTGGACGAGTATAAAAAAAACAAAAGCATGTATCCTTTTTCTATTTTAGACATCCAGGACGTACCAACGTTTCTTTTATTTGGGACATCACTGGCATACAGAATTCAGCAAAATTCAAAAGCGATTTTCTCTCTAAATAACAGTCATATTGCAAGTTCAGGGATAAGATTGCTGTCAAGGGACAGAGATAAAGGACGTATACTTACACGTCCGGAATAATGCCTCAATAACTTCTAGACTATATTATTTTTTTTGTCTTTTTTAAACTTTCACGATCAGAACACATTATAAAACATATGAAAACGGGTAGTTATCGCGAATTTACCTTTGATTTCCGCACGGCGTTACGGCCGGTGCAATGCGGCCGTGGTCGCGGAGAGACTGGTATATTAATTTTGTCTTTTGGGCTGTCAAACAAAAAAGAATATGATCAATACTCATATTAAATTAACATCGAAACAGTTTAATCAACAAGTTAAAATCGACTCGGTAATTGTTTAACATAAGGTTGAATGTCATTTGCACTTAGTAAGACGACAAGGTCTATTTTCAAATGTAAGCGAAGTTTTAATTTTCTAGGAATTGTTATCAAAACAACTACGGGGTCGATTCAATTATTAGTTCGCAATCGCTTAATCCGAATCCTTCGCGCAATGCATATTATAAAGAAAAGTTACGCTGCTCTGCACATTTACGACTCAATTATTTGAATCAGAAATGGCCATGGCACGCAAACTAATTTCCAGATCAGGGAAAGACAAGTGGCTGTCCATTTCGAAACGTCTCATAACGAATTTCAACAGTATTACGAATTGGTGTTAAGAAAGTTTATAACAAAAGCCTATTTTCGTCTTAGCAGTGATACAAGTCACTTTGACTAAGACTTCAAATCTACTTGGGGAGCAGAACCAGCTTAGAGTAACAACAAGAGGTCATGTCGGAGTCCGAACGCAAACATTCGCCACTCGTTCCAAAAAGGTCCGAGGACGCGGAGCAGCCTCCATACTTACAGGTAGGCCGTTTGGGAAGCTTATGACAAAAGCTTATTTTCGCCTTGGCGGTGATACAAGTCACTTTGACTAAGACTTCAAATCTACTTGGGGAGCAGAACCAGCTTAGAGTAACAACAAGAGGTCATGTCGGAGTCCGAACGCAAACATTCGCCACTCGTTCCAAAAAGATCCGAGGACGCGGAGCTGCCTCCGTACTTACAGGTAGGCCGTTTAGGAAGCTTATAACAAAAGCTTATTTTCGCCTTGGCGGTGACTCAAGTCACTTTGACTAAGACTTCAAATCTACTTGGGGAGCAGAACCAGCTTAGAGTAACAACAAGAAGTCATTCTGGAGTCCGATCGCAAACATTCGCAACTCGTTCCAAAAAAGGTCCGAGGACGCAAACATTCGCAACTCGTTCCAAAAAAGGTCTGAGGACGCGGAGTCGCCCACATACTTACAGGTAGGCCGTTTAGGAAGCTTATGAAAAAGCTTATTTTCGCCTTAGTGGTGTTACAAGTCACTTTGACTAAGACTTCAAATCCACTTGGGGAACAGAACCAGCTTAGAGTAACAACAAGAGGTCATGTCGGAGTCCGATCGCAAACATTCGCAACTCGTTCCAAAATGGTCCGAGGACGCGGAGTCGCCTACATACTTACGGGTAGCCAGTATTGTAGGACAGTGTTCAACGTACGATACCTTGCTCCTTAAACTTTCCGTAAACACAGACCTTCCTGGCCCAAAAAGCAAGTACTTTTAGATTCAGGTACAACTACCTCGAACAGTCTCACAAAGAGATTAGGGTAAGGTACCCATTACATTCTATAAATAAACATTATTATTATTATTACTAGCTGACCGGCGCAACTTCGTCTGCGTCTCATAAATTAGAATGTTAGCTATCCTATCTCTCAAGTTGGATCGAACTGCACATGGTGTGCGAATTTTATTATAATCGGTTAAGTGGTTTAGGAGTCCATTGAGGACAAACATTGTGACACGAGATTTATATATATTAAGATTACTCCTTTATTGGGATATGGAGTTCAGATAGTCATCGCTCCAAGTGGAATTCTGGTATTTCCACTTGCAGTATAATTGTAGTGGAAGCAGAAACTGCATCCGGTAAGATTGCAAGCTAAAGTCAATACAGCTGGGGAAAAGGTTAGAGATGATGGTGAGATCAGTCTCGATCTTTTTCGTGTTTAATGACCCACATGCCTCCCTAGATCTAAAAAACAGAGTCTCTCTATAGAATAGTGATTGTTGTTATTAACTTAATTAATTAACTTCGTAATCACTTTACCAGTTTAAGGTTGAATGTTTCTAGCGCGGAATAAAAAGGTCAATTTTGAAAACTTTTGTGATAATGTTGACCTTATTTTTTTATTTTCTCAATCTTATTTTCAACTAAATATTGTGGTCGAAAGTAGTAAAGAAATTACGAGTTGTACTGGAACCCAATATTATAGCACTTTGTCTATAGACCGTCTTTAGGTAAATAAAATCCCAAATAACAAAAAACATTTTAAGTTTGTTTGTTTGTTTTTTGTTTGAGTATCACACTCGTTAATATAATGAGAAGGTAGCAATTATTTCCAAAAATGCAATCTATCGTGCAAATAGACTATTTTTTATTTCTTTCGCTGATTCCGGGAATCTCTTTTTACGGTATTTGTTATTTAGGAATTCGTTTAATCTTAGATCTGCTAAAATACAACAAACATAATCATAAACATTTCCGAATAATTGTAACGATTGTTTTTACCCCTAATTAATTTTAAATCGTTTCCGAGCACTGATTTAATTAAATAGTAGCGTAGGTATCGTATTTTTGATGCTGGATTAGTTCAAGGTACGTCAGAGCTTAGTCCATTAAGGTTTTAAAAAAAGTGCTTTAATTTTAGGTTCATTCTTTTTGTAAGGAACTTACCTTATTATTTCCTTTTCGGCATTGTCCGATAGGAGCCGAGGAAGACTTTCGAAAGAACGCCTGCGACTGATGATCCGTTCCTGTGTAATGGTTATCACAGGAACGGGTTCTTTTTTGTGTAGACCTTGAGGTGACGTGGGTGGTATTTTATTGGACTCGTAGTCAAAAGAGATCGATGAAAGACAGTCCGGCGCATTTGAAGTATGCGCCGGACTGCCATTTAAGGATTTAGTTTGGCGTGAAATGGGAACGCTACTAAGGTGGCTTGTAAGGAGCCCATTGCTGCATGAATGTTTGACGGCTGAGTCGAAGTCATAGACATCCGGCCAAATTTCTATGGCCGGTAAACAATAGCTCCCGGGACTACCATTCCGAGCAACGCCTAGGCTGTCGGCTGGACGGGGCTTCACGAATATGCCGTCCAGCCTCAACCTAGTAGCGTAGTCGTGGTACCTTTCCGAATCTGTAAAAAAAGACAACAAATATCTTTAAGTTTTGGTTTTGTTTACCAAAGTTTTAGTATACCAAATATATACCAATTAATCAGGAATTTGGAAAAAAATAATTGCCTTTTCACACTGGCAAAGCGGAACATAAAAAGGCACTAACATAAAAAAATAAGGAGTACCCAATGTTAAAATCTCATATTTAAACTTTTTATCATTTATTTTAAATTAAACCTTTTTAAAATATTGTCTTTTTTAAACTTTCACGATCAGAACACATTCATTATAAAACATATCCAATTCGGGTATTTAATTATTTTTAAAATAATTATAATGTTAAACGGATACCATAAAATCTTAGTTTTGGGGTGAACATTTTCCTTTTACTCAATCTAACGCACTCAAAACTTTGTCTGTATAGGTGCATTGAATCATATGGGGTCGTGGAGGTATTTTAAGGATAGAATAATACATATAATAAGATATACCTTACTTTAAAAAATGAGGTTTTAATAGTATTTTTTTTTTTAAAGTTGAAAATGTGACTCAATTTTAATAGAAGGTATGGTCAAGAACTAAAAAATATCGCTACGACGACGACGGGGAGTACTAGTACCTTTCAGCGTCGTTATGTTTACTTTTACACCCATTTTATGCTAAAAAGCTCATTCGTCAGACTTTACCGACCTACAACTTCTATAATGAGACCAACTCTACGAAATCATTTGGTTAAAATAATTCCCCTTCTTCGAAATCATTTGGTTAAAATAATTCCCTTAAGGTAACCATTAGATGTTATTTTGGGAAAAATAATGCTTACTTTTTATCTCCTCTACCGTGTTGCTCCTCGGGATCGTGGACTGACGTTGGTTTGGTGTCTTGTTTTGGCCGATGTTTAATGAACTCATAGAAGAGCGGACCCTTCCTCTATATTCCACCTGAAAAGTAAAAATATAGGTATATTAATGAAAATGAACATCACAAAGTTCGTGTGAAATTCCACAACTTCTCTTTTTTGGGGTTACAAATCAAGTTTGACAGTAGGACGCATTATGAAGTAAAGGGGTCGTGTAAGTATTATTAATAATACTTACGCGACCCGTCGTTCGACGAATGCGTCGAATCGGTTGTAAAGTGTGTTTTATGTTATGTGCAAACCGGTCAATGTGGCGACACTTGGGGGAGGCCTATGTCCCAGCAGTGGACGTCTATCAGCTGAGATGATGATGATGGTTATAAAGTTTGTTTCATGTGCCAACCGGTCAATGTGGCGACACTTGGGGGAGGCCTATGTCCCAGCAGTGGACGTCTATCAGCTGAGATGATGATGATGATGATGATGGTTATAAAGTTTGTTTCATGTGCAAACCGGTCAATGTGGCGACACTTGGGGGAGGCCTATGTCCCAGCAGTGGACGTCTATCAGCTGAGATGATGATGATGATGATGATGGTTATAAAGTTTGTTTCATGTGCAAACCGGTCAATGTGGCGACACTTGGGGGAGGCCTATGTCCCAGCAGTGGACGTCTATCAGCTGAGATGATGATGATGATGATGATGGTTATAAAGTTTGTTTCATGTGCAAACCGGTCAATGTGGCGACACTTGGGGGAGGCCTATGTCCCAGCAGTGGACGTCTATCAGCTGAGATGATGATGATGATGATGATGGTTATAAAGTTTGTTTCATGTGCAAACCGGTCAATGTGGCGACACTTGGGGGAGGCCTATGTCCCAGCAGTGGACGTCTATCAGCTGAGATGATGATGATGATGATGATGGTTATAAAGTTTGTTTCATGTGCAAACCGGTCAATGTGGCGACACTTGGGGGAGGCCTATGTCCCAGCAGTGGACGTCTATCAGCTGAGATGATGATGATGATGATGATGGTTATAAAGTTTGTTTCATGTGCAAACCGGTCAATGTGGCGACACTTGGGGGAGGCCTATGTCCCAGCAGTGGACGTCTATCAGCTGAGATGATGATGATGATGATGATGGTTATAAAGTTTGTTTCATGTGCAAACCGGTCAATGTGGCGACACTTGGGGGAGGCCTATGTCCCAGCAGTGGACGTCTATCAGCTGAGATGATGATGATGATGATGATGGTTATAAAGTTTGTTTCATGTGCAAACCGGTCAATGTGGCGACACTTGGGGGAGGCCTATGTCCCAGCAGTGGACGTCTATCAGCTGAGATGATGATGATGATGATGATGGTTATAAAGTTTGTTTCATGTGCAAACCGGTCAATGTGGCGACACTTGGGGGAGGCCTATGTCCCAGCAGTGGACGTCTATCAGCTGAGATGATGATGATGATGATGATGGTTATAAAGTTTGTTTCATGTGCAAACCGGTCAATGTGGCGACACTTGGGGGAGGCCTATGTCCCAGCAGTGGACGTCTATCAGCTGAGATGATGATGATGATGATGATGGTTATAAAGTTTGTTTCATGTGCAAACCGGTCAATGTGGCGACACTTGGGGAGACCTATGTCCCAGCAGTGGACGTCTTTTGGCTGAAATGATGATGGTGATGTGAAAAAAAACAGCGGTTTTCCCTGTAGTGAGCTGCTACGAGCTTTACGCGTTGAACTCTTTAACATGGACGTAGCGCACTGTAGAAACCTTTAAACAACTATCATTGTTTTTTATTGATTTTACAATACATTTCTGGTATTTTTTACATCACTCAGACTTTTGGCCGTCACAGGTTCCCAAAAAAGGAGTGTCAACACAATCGACTGTATTTTTTTCTTTAGGCTGTTATTAATGATTGTATTCTTATATTTTACCCTTTTCATAATATTAAAGAATACTTAGGATACCTAAAATTTCAATAACTTAAACTAGGTCAAACAAAAAAAAAACGTACATAATAAATTCCATTCAGTTATACAAGGTTACTGGTTAAGTCGACCTAGATCCGTTAAGGTGTTGTAGTGTTCATAATTTCTGACTGATTTGTCCATCAAACCCCACACCTCAAACTGGACTGTTTTCTAATAAAGACATATAAAATTTTCCAAGAATTTTAAAGTTTTTTCATAAAATTGACGAATTTTTGTCTATTGTCCAATTACTTTGTAATTTGTTGCTCTAATTTATTTGATTTATCAATTTTTGTAAAGTAGGTAAGTTGTTTTATAATTCTCAACACGAAAACCGCAAGTAACTAAACAAACTGGGTCGTACTCGTAGATTGTATTTTTGTAAAAGTGTTGTATTATTTCAGGAATATTAAAAATACAGTCTACGGCAGGTATGCTGCAGATGTGCTTGTAAATATTAACGTTTCTTCAGCTATCCAACAAGGCATAACACTTATGGGTATTATTATAAATTATAGAAAAAAAGTTAAGTATCGTATTGCATCGCATTTAAGTATTAGTCATCCTATAATGATGCAAATCACATGGATTATGTCTGAAAATGTTGTTTGAGAAAAGAATGATAGACGCATTCGTTATAAAACATAACGTAAAGCTACTATTATTACACTAGCTGACCCATGCAACTTCGTCTGCGTCACATAAGAAAGAAAAACGAAAGGAATCAATTCCCCCTTTTTGCAACATTTTTCATTCCTGCTCCGCTCCTAATAATTGTAGCGTGATGTTATATAGCCTGAAGCCTTCCTCGATAAATGGACTATCCAACACAAAAATATTTTTTCAATTCGAGCCGGTAGTCCCGAGATTAGTGCGTTCAACCAAACAAACAAACAAACTCTTTTGCTTCATAATATTATATTATTATAGTATAGATTTACATGTCTATCGTATCCTCAAGTAACATAGAATTGGTGTCGAGAAAAGTTCGAGACAGAGCTTCGAAAGAAGGGTTTCTTTCGAATGAAGAGCAGCGGGCGGTGGCCCAGTGGTGGCGACTCCGCCTTAACGTATTACGTAAGTCGTGAGTTCGAACCCAGACAGGCGCAATGCTTTGCGTAATTTATATACCCTTTTATAAGAATTTGTTTTTATTCATATTTGACATTCTATTATTATTATTGACTAGCGGACGTCACGCGGTTTCACACGCGTAATTCCCGTTCCCGTGGGAGTACGGGGATAAAATATATCCTATGTTACTCGTGGATAATGTAGCTTTCGAATGGTGGAAGAATTTTTAAAAACGGTCCAGTAGTTTTTAAGCCTATTCATTACAACCAAACAAACAAACAAACAAAGTTTTCCTCTTTATAATATTAGTGTAGATTATTCACAGAAAATTAGACGACATGTTATTAATCTTTTTAACACAATTTATTTTTTATTTCATTGCATTATTCTTAGGAAAATAGATTAATTTGATTTCAGTTTTTCCTTTTTATTTGACCATTTGTTATATTGTAAATTATTTTAATTTGAATGGGTATGGACTATTTATTGAGGTTTGTATCAAATGCATAGTGCCTTGCTGGCTGTTTTATATTTATATATTTTTATATTGACATGTTCTTCGGTACTTCACTTATTGTTGATACCATGGTTTGACGCTTGTACTGAAAATTTCGCATATTATAAAAACTCTTATTTACTTGTGTTTATTATTGTTCTTGTGCAATCTATCGCTTGTTCCACGGCGCCTATTCTGCCCGCATACTCAACAATGGTTATGGGCCCAGAATAGATTAAACAAAATAGTGAAATGAACCTGGATTGACGTCGGGGAATTTCTTGTGAGTTATCTATTATAACTTAGCTAAAATGAGCACTGTACGAATTGATCCCTTATCTAAAGAAAATTACGAGAGTTGGAAATTACAAGCGGAAGCTATTCTTATTAAAAATGGTCTCTGGATGTACACTAATGGGAATAAATCTAAGCCGATAGAAGAGGCTGATTTAAGCAAATGGGAAGCAGAAGATGCTAATGCAAAGGCTGATTTAATACTTTGCATTAGCTCAACGGAACTTCGTCATGTACGGAATTGTAAGACTTCGAGAGAAATATGGTTGCGACTAGAGTCAATTTATGCTTCTCGTGGGCCTGCTAGGAAGGCCATGTTACTAAAACGTCTACTGTTACACAAGATGGGTGATTCTGGAGATATTCGTGAAGATATTGGTGCGTTCTTTGATGCGGTAGACAAACTAGAGGCTATGGATGTAAAGATTCACGAAGATCTTTTGTCGATAATGTTATTGTATACTTTACCAGCGAGTTTTTCAAATTTTCGATGTGCTATTGAAAGCCGTGACGATTTACCAAAGCCAGAGATTCTTAAAGTGAAAATCTTGGAAGAATATGCATCGAAGAATGCGAATAATACTGAGAATGATGTACTGTATGTACGGGACAGAAAGAAAACTTTGAATAAATGGCGTGCTGATGTCAAGTCTAAAGGATCACCAGGACAGTCACAATCTAATCGTTTATCGTATAAGGAGGACAATTACGCTAACGAAAGGAGAGTATTGACCTGTTATCGTTGTAACCGTGTTGGTCATAAAGCCTCCGATTGTCGGGAAGATTATCCGAAGTCGAAACAACACTGTAATAATGTAGATGAAGGATTAATGACTTTAAATGTTTCAGGTATAGAGGAATGTAGCATTGTTGACAATTTAAAACAACAATGGGTGCTTGATTCCGGGTGCACATCCCACTTATGCAACGATGTCAATTTATTCCGTGGTACACTTGAGGAATATAACGGTAAATTAAAGTTGGCTACTAACTTGAGTGCCGAGGTTCAAGGTAAGGGATTAGTTACACTATCGGTATTAAAAGGTAACTCGGCACAACTTGTTGAGTTTAAAGATACTCTTTACGTACCAGACTTAAGGACTAATTTAATTTCGGTGGCAAGACTTACAGATAATGGCTACGATGTGAAATTCACACGTAATGTGTCCGAAATTGTCGATAAAAACGGTAAAGTTAGGCTAACTGCACACCGTAAAGGTAATTTATATTGTCTTCCAGAATGCGATTCTGTCAATGCAGTAACAGATTGTAAGACGGATCTGAAACTGTGGCATGAACGCTTGGGGCATCTCAATGCCAAAGATGTAATTAAATTGTTAGGAAAAATAGGTCATGGCGTGAACTCAAGTGAGATCAATTTAAACATTTTGCGTAGTTGCAATATTTGTGCTAGAGGCAAAATGACCATGTTACCATTTACTGAGTCAAACGGTCCGTGTAATGAAAGATTGCATATAGTATATTCCGACATAGTGGGTCCGATGAGATGCGAGTCAAAAACGGGTGCTAAATATTTTATCACTTTTATTGACGACAGTACTCGTTGGTGTGAAGTTTATTTTCTAAAGACTAAAGATAAAGCTTTAGAAGCATTTAAACTGTATAAAAATTATGTCGAAAAATATACCGGATCAAAAATAAAATACTTTCAATCAGATAATGGTGGGGAGTATGTAAATGTAGAATTCGACGAATTTTTACGTAAGGAGGGAATACAAAGACGACTGACCGTACCTCGTACTCCTCAACAAAATGGGGTCGCAGAGAAAAAGAATCGTACTCTGGTTGAGATGGCCAGATGTATGCTTCTAGATAGTGACTTGTGCATAAGTTTTTGGGCTGAAGCTATTGATACGGCGTGCTATGTTAGGAATCGCTGTCCAACTTCTGTCCTAAACGGTGATATTCCATATGAAAAATGGTGTCAAAAACGAGTGAATATTTCCTATCTGCGTAGATTTGGAGAAAGAGTATATGTTCTGGATAAAAATCCGAACCTAGGTAAATTCGACGCTCGTGGAATCGCAGGAGTATTTGTAGGATATCCAAAAACAAACAAAGGCTTTAGGGTATGGATCCCTGAGCAAAGAAAATTTGTTGTCTCCAGAGACATAAAATTTGTTGAGATGTTATCAACAGATTCAGCGACAAGATCACTTGATGAAGCAAAAGACTTCATGGAAATGATTTCTTCTAGAAGTGATATACAAACTAGTGTTGATAAAAGTCATAGTCAAAGTCAGACATCAATGGAGATTGTCTTCACTAAAGAAACAAACAGACAAGAACTTGAACTAAGTCCAAATGAAGGACCAGAAAATGTAGAAAATAGACACGATTTTGAACTAAATCCTGATCAAGGACGTGAGGTGGTATTAAAGAGAGGATCCGGTAGACCAAAAATGGTCCGCACAGGTTGCCCAGGACGACCAAAGAAGATCTATAACTACGTCGAAGTGGAAAAAAGAAATAGAGAGCCTGAAGCAGAAGAGTATAGAGAATGCAACGAATATGAAGAGTATAGAGAATGCAACGAATATGCAGGCGTAGCTTCAGAAATATCTTTGGATGACGCTTTACGTAGTTCGGAATGCTCGGAATGGGAAGACGCAATTTTGTCCGAAATAAGAAGCCTAGTGCAGAAGGGCGCTTGGACTATTGTTAAAACACCATCACATACAAATGTCGTTGGCTGTAGATATGTATTGACTACTAAAATAAACGTCGATAAAACCGTTAAGAAAAAGGCCAGGTTAGTAGCACAAGGATTTAGTCAGCGCTTTGGAGTAGATTATGAAAAAACATTTTCGCCCGTTGCCAGATTAGAAACAATACGATTAATGATGGCAATTGCTGTAGAGATGGACTTGGAGATTCATCAAGTAGACATTAATACTGCATACTTGAATGGAAACCTCGACGAACAAATTTACATGCGTATTCCTCGCTTACTAAAGGAATGTTTGTTAAAACTTGCACATGATAATGACGAAGATTCTGTGGTAGTGGAAAACGCAAAGGAAATGCTCGAGTGCTTGGAAACTGGAGGTGATACATGTCTATTAAAGAAATCTTTATATGGATTAAAACAGGCTGGGCGACAGTGGAATATACGACTTGACAAGAAACTTAAAGCCATGGGGTTAGAACAGTCTCTTAATGAACCATGTCTTTATATGAGACGTCAAGATGGTAAATATTTATTTGTCCTTGTCTTCGTCGATGATATACTAATTATATCAGACTGTGAAGGCCGGATATGCCGATTTAAAAATGAATTGAAAAAGGAGTTTGATCTCAAAGACTACGGAAAGGTTAAATACTTTTTGGGAATTGACATACAAAAAAATGAAAATGGCATTACGTTGTCACAGGAAGGCTATGTCAAGACTATTTTGGAAAAGTTTAATTTATATGACTGCAATTCTTGCAAAACTCTTAGTGAATTGTCCGATATTTTCTCGAACGAAACCAGAAAAGAGAAAGTCGACGAAAAATTGCCATACCGCGAACTAATTGGGTCGCTTATGTATTTGTCAGTAGCAACAAGGCCTGATATTACCAATACTGTTGTTAAACTTGCTCAGTTTGTAAGTAATCCTAATTCAAGTCATTGGAAGGCAGCAAAAAGGGTTTTACGCTATCTCAAGGGCACGGCGAGTTATGGTCTGTTTTATAAGAAAACTGGTAAGCCTGTTCAAGCATACTGTGATGCGAATTGGGGTAGTTGTCCAATAGATCGGAAATCTTATTCTGGGTATTCATTTATTCTAGGAGGCGCTAGTATTTCTTGGTCTTCTAGAAAACAGAAGACAGTAGCAACTTCTAGTTGTGAGGCGGAGTATGTCAGTCTTGCGGAAGCATTGAAAGAAGGTTTATATCTTCAAAGCCTGCTAACAGAAATGAACTTACCAGGGTATGCCACTATCTTTATTAATACCGATAGTAGATCAGCGATGTTCCTTGCGCAGGACCCCGTCTTTCATGGCAGAAGCAAACACATTGATATTAAGTATCATTTTATTAGGGGCGTTTTAAAAGACAACAAAAATATAATGTTGGGACATGTACCTACGGAATCTATGCTGGCAGATGTATTGACAAAAGCACTGCCTAGCATAAAACATAACAGATGTATGGACGGTTTAGGTCTTGTAAACCTTGCCAATCCATAATTTTATTTCTTTGCTGACGAGTTAACTTTCGTTTAGTTTTTTCTTGTATCATTTATGTGCTTAAGAGTAGGTACTTATGCATATTTATTTTATTTGTTATGTTGTGTTGATTAACTTATGAAAAGCAGTAACCTTTGCATTTGAGAGGGCGTATTGAGGTTTGTACCAAATGCATAGTGCCTTGCTGGCTGTTTTATATTTATATATTTTTATATTGACATGTTCTTCGGTACTTCACTTATTGTTGATACCATGGTTTGACGCTTGTACTGAAAATTTCGCATATTATAAAAACTCTTATTTACTTGTGTTTATTATTGTTCTTGTGCAATCTATCGCTTGTTCCACGGCGCCTATTCTGCCCGCATACTCAACACTATTATCGTCTTGAATTTGTTATTTATACTATCTTTAAGTGCATGTTTTTTTTCTGACTGTTATGTTTTTAAGGTTTCATTTTATTAAATTTCTACACAATGTATTTTGTTCTGAAATAAATTACTTATGACTTTCATCATCACTGATCTCAAAACGGTGAAGGAAAGCATTGTAGGGAAACCGGCATTTCCTAGAACTAAAAAATTTGAAGACAGGTGACATCACCAATCCGCACTGGGCCCGCGTGGTGGATTATGGCCCATTCCTATTCTCATAGAGAGGAGCCCCGTGTCCCAGCAGTGGGAACATTAATACGACCAAGGCCAAGTTCCGTAGTAATATCCGTAGCAGCAAGTAACATAATATAAAAGTTCTTGTTCGTTGTAAATGAAAGGTAAATTACGGTTTACGACTTATGATGAATTAAAAAAAACTACTGACTAGATTTCGTTCAAACCAATTTTTGGTGGAAGTTTACATGGTAATGCAAATCATCATTATACATCATTTATACATTATCATTATATATCATTATGCATCATTTATATTTTTTTAGTTTTTTGATCATTTTATTCTAGAAGTTACAGGGGGGGGACATTTTACTACTTTGGAAGTGTCTCTCGCGCAAACTATACAGTTTAGAAAAAAAATATATTAAATGAAATGAAAGAAATGAAAATGAAATAAAATGAAATTTTATTTGCTAGAATTGTAGTATATAAATAGAAACCTCAATATCATTTTTGAAGACCTATCCATAGATACTCGTATGGGTCTGATGAAACAAACAGTGATATACAGACGAACAGACAGACAGACATGACGAATCCATAAGGGTTCCGTTTTTTGCCACTTGGCTACGGAACCCAAAAAGGGACCCTTATAAGATAAATAATAAATAATAATATCGCTGGACATTACACACAGCGCCATCTAGTGCCACACTAAGCCAGGCTTGTGTCGTGGACATCAGATAGTAAGTTGATATAGGTACTACATATACTTTTGTTTCACAGATCACTCTCTTGTCTCTCGTCTGTGCGTCTGTCACCACCGATTTTCTCAGAAACGGGTGGACCTAGCAAGTTGAAATTTATACCAGATACTGAGGTCTATAGTCACTACTAAGTGTATATACATATATAAATCATGGTTCTGAGTCAATACGATATAAAGAAATGGGCAAATTAAAGTTTTCGCAAAAACTGCTAATGTACCAAAAAATACCTTAATTTTCAACAAGTTTTGTTTTTCATAAATTTCCTTAATTTGTGCTGTAAGACCTTCTTTTTTAATCTTACAACATGTGTTGTAAGATTTTGCTTTTTTCGAGAAAGAAAAAAGAGAAAAAAAAATGTTAGAGAAAAACTATGAATACTGTAAATATGTAGTTTGATAACAAAATATATACCTACAGGTTTATACGGAACCATCAGTGCGCGAGTCCAACTCGCACTTGACCGGGTTTTTTTCATAATAATTATGTATGACATGGGTATATTCAGCTGTGGATATGATACTGGAATGTCACATATCTAAACAGCAATGCATGCAATGGCATATTTAAGACCGATGCAACAATTGATTTTATTGATTAAAGATCATCGAACGACGGTCTTTACGACCCGAATGACGCAGCGGTGGCGAAGCGTCCTTACGTTCGTTGGGTTCCGGGTTCAAACCACGGTAGGAGCAAATGTTTGTGTGATAAGCATAGGCATTTGTCTCCGAGACATGGATGATGTATGTATTTACAAACAAAAAGTATCTATGTAGTATATCAAATAACTGGTGTCCACGACACATGCCTCATTGCTTAGTGTGGCACTAGATGGCACTGAGTGTCATGTCCAGCGATATCTATTTTTTTTTATTTTTGTATCAACACGATGTCCCTTCTGGATCGAGATTTACGCTCAAACTTACGAAGATAAAAGTAAAACAAACTTACGCTCTTCCTGTTAATTGATTGCCTATTGAGGACCACCACCTCTGAGGTCAGTCTTGAATGGTGCAGCAATAAATCAGAGTCCAAGTATTGTACACAGGCGCACATAGGTCCGTTCATACTTGGGTCGAGAATAGCTCGGACGACCAGGCTTATATGGCCGTGTACAGATAGCTGGAAGAAATTAAAATCTGCATAAATATAAGGGTAGTAATTCTATGTCAGCAGCTATGGGAACAAATGCAAATGAAAGTTTTGGTAAGGTCCTATTTCTATCAGGTCCAGAGGGATGGCGGACTTGAGGACGTCCTCTCACCTATATAACTGGACCCGAGGCAAAGGTGGCACCTATTGGACGTCACGAGGAGGAGTACACATTACTCCCCGCGCGGACTTGAGGAAGCCCGCAGACGCTACTTTATGCTACAGTGAAGACCCGCTTTTTTGTCAACAGTCATTCACTGATCTTTTGGCGACTGGCCAAAATTAGAACTCACACATTTCGCCAGTTAATCTGCCAGTAAATCCCATGCAATAGGGGAAGAGTATATTGCGTTAAACCGGGCGCAAATGCAAGCTCTATGGTTACTACTGAGAAATTCCTTATGGAAAAACCCAATAACACTCTGGCCGACTGGGAATCAAACTCAAGGTCATTCTCATGCAGCAGTCGCACCGACGCGCACAGTGTTTCGTCTAGTACAAGCTAGCGGGACAAAATTCATGACGTAATTTCCAGGAATTCGTGATAACAACTTGTAAACAACCCTTCCCAGGTAAGGAATTCCAAGAAATCATTTGTTTGTTACTTCAACAATTAATTTTGTAGAGGGGTTAAAGGTAATTTTAAAGTAAGTGCAATTTGCATTTGTAAATTAGTTGCATTTTTAGCACACTTGTGACACCATCTTCAATAATTGATATTAAAGTGAAACGATTTTCTTGTGATGGATTCTACTATTGAAGGTATGTACTTACTATTTTGACTTGTTTTTAAAATAATACATGTACTTCTTTGCCGTAATTAGAGTTTATAAGAATGTTGAAATATTCCCACATATTTTTCCTTAACAATTATCCCAATGTATCCTGCTAGATTCTTCTGTATGTTATAATTGCAACATTCAAGCGTAGGTTACTTTATTTTTTGGCTCCCGAAACCGCCCGTAGATAAAGTAATTTAATTTCTTTCAGAACGAGCCATAACTATGACAAAATTGGAGTTTTTCGAAGAATGGTTAAAACATAACAAAACTGAAAGAACAAGTCACATTTTTGATTATTTATGTGTACAACATAATCTACTAGATGCTTCTGAAGATTCACTGAGGAAACTCAAGATGAAAATTTCGAGCCTATCGTCAAAATTAAACGAAAAGTGGTCATCTTCTAAGTGTACTAAGGATGCATTTCTCACTAAACATAAAAATTGGTTAGAAGGATGCGGAATCGAAATGTTAGTGTGTGTGAATAAGCCGTGCCCTTCAACATCATCGGGGGTTCGGTCTGTAGGGCGACCCCACAAAACCTTTGATGAGTCATCAATAAAAACAAAAAGACGGAGAGTAGACGATCTTTTAGAATCGCGAAGTGCAAATGAACTAATTACTGCAGCAGAATTAGCAACACGGAAAGAAGGGCATCGAAGTGTTGCCAAACAAATTCGAAGTGTCGCGGTCGGCGAAAGTTTAAAAAAAAAATAAGTGCTCTGAAGCGAGTAGGCGACTGAGTCCAGACGAAGCTTTAGCTTATTATGTAATAAATAATAATAATAATAATAATATCGCTGGACATTAAACACACAGCGCCATCTAGTACCACACTAAGCAAGGCTTGTGTCGTGGACACCAGATAGTTGATATACTACATAAATACTTTTATGTTTGTAAATACATACTTATTATACATATAGACATCCATGACTCGGAAACAAATGTCCGTGCTCATCACACAAACATTTGCTACTACCGGGATTCGAACCCAGGACCCTAAGGACGCAAGGCAGCTTCACTACCACTACGCCATTCGAGTCGTCGTCGGTATGTAGAGTCTAAATCTACTTCTCACTCGTACAAACAGACGAGAAAGTGGTCAATGAAAGCGGGACATCAAGTGTATCCATCCTTCTATAGCCTTGGTAAGTCCAAAGCTTCTTGTTGTCCTTCTGACGAACATATTTCTGTGACTGAATCTCGAGCTGAGATTAAACTTCAGGCGATTTTAGATAAAACGGCTGAACGATTAGTTGAAGCTCAGTCGAAAGTCATTAGAAGTGTGTTACCTCGTTCATATTATACATTAATAAGCAGATGGGGTTGTGATGGCAGTTCGGGGCATAGTACATACAGGGTGTCCAGTAAATAGCACGACATACTGCAGGGGGTGATAGCTAGGGTCACTACCTATCAATACAACACAATATATGTTCAGCAAAATCTTACGGATTTGCAGTTTTACAAAATTTTCCGAAATACCGAAAAATCTCTACCTTGAAACAGATTTTTAAGCATCTCGTAATGAAAAAATCCTTTTCTAGTACTTTTTTTTACATCAAATTATTCGTGAATAGTTACTTTACTCATTGATAAGTCTTTTTTATATCAAAGACAAGAATGTTTTCAAGAAATACTATTTTTTGTTGAAATTTGCACAGAACTATTTTCTTATCACTTAAGTTTAACCTACAATGGTGAAAAAAAAATGTATGTGGCAGTTTTGTACAACAACCTTAAAAAATAGCTTGTTTAATGGTGATTTTGGAAAGATACAATACTAGTACATTTTCATTTTAATAAATACGAAAAATAAGCTATTGTAGTTAATAAGAGCATTTTCGTTGAGTCTCGTTGTAAGGTCAAGAATCGTTGTAGGGTCGTACTATGGTTCGAATTACATAATAATTAATCTACAGCCGACCGGCCGGCCGGTCTGTAAATGACATCTTGAAGGATAAGGTGATAGTAAAAAAAACAGAGGAGTTAACTTTAATAAACATTTATTTAAATAAATTACAATAAATGCTCAAATTGCTTCCCTTGTGCCCTAATACACGCTCGGCATCTTCTTAAAAATGAGCTTTTGAGTCTTCTCAGGCTTATTTCCGATATTTTTCTTGCTGCAATGTTAACCCTTGCTCTCAATTCATTGTCATTTTGGATCGGTTTTTCATAGACTTTTTTCTTCATGGCAACCCAATAAAAAAAATCCAGGGGGTTTAGGTCCGGACACCTAGGTGGCCATAATAGGTCCGACCGAATCGGTCCCAGTCGCCCAATCCACCTGCATGGATGAGCTTCATCTAAGTAGGCTCTTACTTCCCGGCCATAATGAGCATTCATCATTTTGAAGCCACATCACCTCTCTTAGCTCACTCGGAACATTTTCAGGGAGCGTGGGTAGGGTTTCTCGTAAAAACTCCAAGTAATTATTGGCATTTAATGTTAATGAGCAGCTATTACTTTTTCTCATAGTGGTTTTTGTCAAAATTACGTTAATTACATTTTCAACAAAATCAGCTTCTCTGGAACTAAAATAGCATTTTTTTGTATTTTTTTAAATGAAAATGCACTAGTATTGTATCTTTCCTAAATTAACATTAAACAGGCTATCTTTTAAGTTTGTTGTACAAAACTGCCACATACATTTTTTTTTCACCATTGTATGTTAAACTTAAGTGATAAGAAAATAGTTCTGTGCAAATTTCAACAAAAAATAGTATTTCTTGAAAACATTCTTGTCTTTGATATAAAAAAGACTTATCAATAAGTAGTGTAACTATTCACAAATAATTTGATGTAAAAAAAAGTACTAGAAAAGGATTTTTTCATTACGAGATGCTTAAAAATCTGTTTCAAGGTAGAGATTTTTCGGTATTTCGGAAAATTTTGTAAAACTGCAAATCCGTAAGATTTTGCTGAACATATATTGTGTTGTATTGATAGGTAGTGACCCTAGCTATCACCCCCTGCAGTATGTCGTGCTATTTACTGGACACCCTGTATAAGCAGAGATTTGAGAACATCAACGCTACAGACGAATTTCTGTTTGTGTACTCATTTGTCCCCTTGAGACTACTTGACGGCGAAACTGTTATTTGGAAAAATCCACGACCTTCTTCTACTTTATATTGTCGTCCTATTAAATTCATTTTTGGCAAGGAGACAAATGAGCTAACAAAAGAAGAAACCACTAAAATTTTGAATCAAATAAGTCAGCTTCTTCCTACTTTATGTAACGTTGATGGAACTCAGATCTCTGTTAAACACGATTTGTTGTTGACCATGACTGACGCAAAGTATGTAATGCTTTAACAGACACGCGTTCAACACAAAAGTGTTATATTTGTGGTGCCACTCCGTCTACTATGAACGAGGAGTCAAAGGACTATCCCAGCAACCAAGAACGCTTTGGATTTGGTTTATCTACTTTACATGCATGGATCCGCACTTTTGAATGCTTACTTCATATTAGCTATCGTTTACAAATAAAAAAGTGGCAAGTTAGAGAGAACAAAGATAAAGCTATTGTGAAGCAACGCTCACAAGAGATCCAAAAAGCGTTTAAAGAGCGCATGGGCCTTATTGTGGATAAACCAAAACCTGGGTATGGCAATTCGAACGATGGAAACACAGCACGTAGATTTTTTTCTAATGCAGAATTAAGCAGTGAAATTACAGGATTAGACGTAAGTCTTATTCGAAGATTTAATGTAATTTTAAGAACTTTGTCAACGGGATGTGACATTAACTTTTTAGAATTCGAAAAGTATTGTGGTGAAACAAGAAAATTATATCTTGAGCTGTATTCGTGGTACTCAATGCCCGTTACTGTGCATAAAATTCTTGTACACAGTGCAGAAGTCATTAAATCTTGCCTTCTTCCTATTGGCCAGCTTTCCGAAGAAGCCCAAGAAGCAAGAAATAAAGACTGTCGTAGATTTCGGGAACGACATACTAGAAAACGATCACGCTGTGCCACGAATACGGATCTTCTGAGAATGCTTTTGATTACGTCCGATCCTGTATCATACACATTCAGAGAATTACCGCGAAAAAAACGTTACCACCAGAAGTTCTGCAGTTGATTGTCCCACCTTCATTACCATCCCAATCAACATCAGTTCGCGAATTTAGTGAGGGGGATTATTCATTATCGGAAGATTCTAGCGAATTGGAGAGTGGTGATGCGGAATCTCCTGATAATGAGTATTAGATTCAAATTGGTAGATTTTTCTTTTATTGTTAATATGTTTACCTATTTTATTTTGTAGTAATTTTAACAATGCATTAGTTTGAAATCGTATGTATTAGATATAACATTATTGTAGACGGATAATTTTAATTTTGTACGAATTTGTATCAAGAGTTATTTTATACATATGGATAGCATAATTATTATTGTCAGTTGTTGTCTTGGACTATTATTGTATTTTATTTGATAAGTGAATAAATAAAAACCTATTTTACACATATTTATGATTTTAATTTTGAAATACCCAGACATTTTTGTCTATGTATACCTATATATATACTACATGTATGTATAGTGCCTTACATGCATAATAAGTGGGCAGACGCAGTGAATTATAACAATCAAAATAATAAATAAACAATGAAAATAGTAGAAAAAATTATATGCGACCAAATACACAGCTTTTATCGGGATAATGATATAATGTCTAAATCACAGTATGGCTTCCAAAATAAGAAATCAACGGCTCAACTACTTTCCAATTTTACTGATGAAGTTAACAAGTACCTAGATGAGAAGCAGCATGTTGTACTCATATTCATTGATTTCAGCAAGGCGTTTGACACGCTTGGGCACAGTACACTATTAAAATCCCTAGAAAACTCGGGGATAAGAGGGAAATTACTCGACTGGTGTAAAGAATATCTTCGTAGCCGAAGTTATCGCGTCAGGGTTGGACCTAGCCTTAGCAGACGTGTAAATATGACGAAAGGCACTGCCCAAGGGTCAGTGTCTGGTCCACTACACTATCTAGCATACGTGAATGACCTAGAAAACATTATAACACACTGTTCCCTGTATCAATACGCTGATGACACCTGTATACTCTCTGCTAACAAAAACCTTAACTTGGCCGCAGAATGTTTGCAGAAAGATTTTACCCTTATGACTAAGTGGGCCCATGATATGGGACTTGTTCTGAATCCACAAAAAACAAAAGTTATACACGTACATTCAAGTCACATAAGTATCTCATGTCCCTTTCAAATCATAGCTCATAGTCATGAGTGTTTGCATAAAAACGTATCAAACTGCCACTGCCCACCTATAGAGCAAGTCTCATATCATACCTATCTGGGGTTAATAATTGATAACCGATTCAACTGGAGTTACCAGGTGGAATCTGTTTGCGGCAAGTTACGTGCTATACTCACCAAATTTTCAGTTATAAAGCGCAATATACCGTACGGAACCCTTCTTCAAATGTACACAGCACTTGCCCAGTCTATAATCTCATATGGACTCACCAGTTATGGACGCACATTTAAAACCTATCTAGACAAAATACATAATCTGCAAACACGTTTACTGAAACTTATAGTTCCAAACCATATAAAAAATAAATTCAAAGACAAAATAACACAGGCTTATTTAAACACTGCAAGGTATTACCTATACTTGCGCGCGCTGAGTATCTGTTCCTCTTAGAACATTACGACAACAGTGATATTCAAGTTCCAGTGAAATATGTCGTGAATACACGACAAGCTAAATCCAAATCACTTCAAGTGCCACGCAAAAATAACTTCTATGGCAGGCGTACCGCTTCTTTCGCAATACCCAACTTACTAAACCAAATACCTGTAGACATCAGAGACTCATTGAATAGTAGAAACAAAAAGCGTAAGCTAAAGGAATATTACAACGATTCGATTATAACTTAAGCGTTAATAGCGCGTTGATCAAATCTCAGGCCATGGCATGCTAAGACAGACCCAGAGGTCTAATTGTGTGCTTTGTAATATATTTAAGTGTATCAAATGTAATTTATAAATAAAAAAAATAAAAAAATAAAATCAAGGATATTAGTAAACCAAAGTAGAAAATTTGGTGACTACTTCCATCTTGCATTCTTCCATCCTTTCCATCTTGCTCACCTTTGGTCTTAGAGAACACAGAACGGCGTAAGGCACCTTAAATATACATAAACAATTAAAATAAGTCAAAAAATAATTTTGTCCCGCTAGCTTGTACTAGACGAAACACTGTGGCGACGACCAAGTGGCCTACGAGGCAGTCTGTATGGTATTTGAAGTAAATTATCATTTCTTACCTCGAACTCATCTAAATCGGTTATTGTTGCACTACCAATCTGAACCTCGGCTGGTAATGCTTTGGAGTTTTGGGGGTATTCGATACTAAAATTTAGGGCGCTGCCCTCAAAATCTATGTGCCGCCTCGCCAGAGTTAGTCGTGGTTGTTCAAGGTGTACTGAAAGGGAAAAATGCATGAATTAATACCAAGTTTGTACACATGGTAGGTTTGTTGGTACACGTACAGTCAGCAATACAGTTAGGTATGCAGGCTAGCAATCTTCTTACGACTATTATTAATGTAAAAGTCTGTAAAGATCGATTTTTGTTATTATTTCACCCTGAAACTACTAATGGGATTTGGATGAAATTGCAAACAGCACTTATAATGGTATTACGAAGATTTGCTAGCCTGTAAACCTAACTGTTTTGCTGACTGTACATAAGTGACGATTGAACAATTTTCAACGTTACAACTCAGAGTATAAAGTGCTGTGTTTTCAAACACAGGATTTTGACTAAAACGTACTGAAGTATCTGATCTGGTCCGGTGTACGCTAGTTCGCTGGGTTTGCCAGTCCATGTATGGGTGTCTTGCACCTTCCAACTTTCCAGAAACCGACACGTTCGCTGCATGCTCAAATAAATAAATAAATGATGCTGGACATTTCACACAGTGCCATCTAGTACCACACTAATCAACGAGGCTGGTGTCGTGGACACCGCATTTACTACATTAAGGGCGTAAAACACCTCTTAACGAAGCCGAAAATCACTTGTTCTCCCCATTATTCTGATCATTTTTTTGTTCTACACCATACCTGGAAACCTACTAGTTACGGAGATATTGGGGATCAAAGTTACAACTTTCTCATAAGTTTTTTTTTTAAATAGGTTAAATCAAAGTTGTTTTGTTTCGTGTTTTTAGTTAATTTAGTGTTAAGAAAATGTTATGTACTCCTGTATTTTTTTAAAACCTTTAATTAGTATCTACACAAGAATCTTATCGTACCCTAGCCTACATAAACTCCGATAGTGCTTGTGCCAAATTAGGCCACGAAGTTTTAAGTTATTTAATTATTTTGAATATTTTTTGTGGAATTTACAGGGTTTTTGGTAATAAAAAAAAATATGTCGTGGATAAATTCGGCACAAAATATTCTGAAAAACAGATATCAGTACTCACCTACTTCAGCAATGCAGCCCATTCCTTCTTATAAAAGTTGACCTATGTCCCAGCCGCGAAATGTATATTAGGTTGAATGGGTTGTTGCACTGACATTGTGACGACCTGAATGGCGGAGCGGTAGTGAGACTTATGTAGGCCATACACGCTACGGTCTCCCGGAGAGGTAATCTGTGCAGGTATGCCTGCGCAGGTCAACCGAACGATGGTAGCGTGTATGGGGACGTTCCGGTGTATCGGAGCGGTCTTCAGTTCTCTTTGCGATGGCATCGAATGTGGACGATGACAAGCTGGCGTTGCTAGGTCTTGCTTTAATTTTGAAGAAAAATGATACGAAAAACAAGCGAAGAAAGTGGTGTAAGCATTGGTTATTGAAAAAGAAAACATATAGTCATGTTAATTTATTTAATGAATTGAAATTTGAACCAGAAGATTTTAAAAACTACCTTCGAATGGACGAGAAAACATATCTTAAATTACTTGAAATGGTTACTCCTATGATAAAAAAAGAAGACACAGTTATGAGAAATAGTATAAATAATAATAGTATAAATCAGATTTTTTTTTGTTGAATCTGGTGGCGCCATTTTCTGGCAATACGATGCAAGCGATGAGACAACCGTCCGAAAGAAACACTAGAAAACAACTGACGCGACCTGCGCAGCCGACCGGAGTACACCCACACACGCACAGGTACACCGTACGGTGTCACTCCAAAGAATCGATTTTTGATCTTGCGCCGGTCGCCTGCGCAGGTTCAAAAACCTGCACAGGTGTATTCCCACACATATTCCGGTCTACCTGCGCAGGAATACCTACACAGGTGGACCTCTCCGGTAGACCGTAGTGTGTATGGCCGGCATTACGTTCTAGGGTCTTGGGTTCGAATCCCGGTATGAGCAAATGTTTGTGTGATAAGCATGAACATTTGTTTCTGAGTCATGGATGTTTATTTGTTTAATAAAGTATGTTGTTACAAACAAAAAAGTATGTAGGTATGTAGTTTATCAACTATCTGGTGGCCACGATACAAGTCTTGTGTGGCACTAGATAACGCTGTGTGTATATGTATAACCCTCAAAATTGAGGGCATTTCATATATCGTTATTTCTTGTATAGGTCGAGTTTATAGACGATATCAATGTAAATGTAAATAGTATCAAGTAAACGTAAAACTGCTGGTCAACTTTTTTAACGTGCCTATGCTAAGTTTAATAAAATAAATGACTAGTTGCTTATTCGGCTGGGCAAATATCGACCAGTGTAACCCCTGAAAGTAAGCCTTGTACGTGGTGGTCAATGATAGAGAATTGTCAACAATTAATGGTTTTAAAAGAAAACAACACCAAAAAACTTTTAAAAGTCTCGCGATCCCCATTATATGTTTTATCAAAAAACGGTTTTCCGCCAGGATGGTGGCTAATTACTGGACATGAGTTTTATTTACTGAAATGTTATAGTACATTACAGCAGAATCCAGTAAGTAAGCCTTCCTGGCCGAGTATGAGTTAACCGGACCGAACCGCAGGTGAGGTCCGGTTATATACGAGGCCAGGATGGCTTTCTTACTGGTTGAGGTTTGTATAATGCTTTTCTCAAAAATGAAAGAAAGTTTAACAACAAATTCGTTTAATTAATATTGAAGGTTACATTCATATTAGGGCAATTACTGATAGATATTGTGATCGATTTACCGGGGGCATTTATATTTGTTTGTTGTACATCTTGATTAACGGACTCTTGGCTGGCAGTAAATGTCTGTGAGACATTAATTTGGTTGTTTGGGAAGGTGGATGCTTGCGATGATGTTACGGGCAGGGGAATAGTGGTCGGTTCTTGGCGAGAGGTAGATGGCTGCGGAGCCAGGCTTAGCTGCTGTTGACGCGATGTAGACGGCTGCGGGGAGGTGGAAGATGATGTGTTTTGAGTATTCAATTTAATTTTTTTATTTATATTGCTTGTAATTTCACTTTTATTTTCTAATGACTCTTCTATGTATCCTTCTGCAACTCGGTCCGATTTCCACCCCCCGTGTCGTTTTATTGTCGTGAGATTGGCTCCAGAGTCAGCAAGAAGGGTAGCAGACGACCTCCGGAAACAATGGCCAGTATAGCTCTCTGGATTTGGTAAATTCAAATATTCTGCTATTTGTTTAGGTATTGCGGCAATCTTATGACGACCGATGTTTTGCCGCAAGCATGTCCCGTTTCTATAATTGATAAAAAAATTATCACTTTTCATATTTTCAGGGCGCAGGTCATGATATTTCCTTACAATATGAGCTGACTCCTTGTGTATAACAAAAGAGCGATCAATTTTTGTTTTTGTTTCTCGTACTTTTACCGAAATTATTTCATTATGGTATTCCACGTCACTGTTTTTAATATTACAGAGCTCCATACATCGGCAGGCGCCATTAATTCCCATTACAGTAATAACCTAAAAACAAAAAAAAACTATTTAAATCGAGAATATAAAAATAAGTTTATGTTATTTGGAACCAGATTTAATAGCATATTTATATTATTGCAACCGACTAACAGACCACTTACTCGTACATCACAACAAGTTAAATTAAATAAGTAAACAAAATAAATATTACCTTCACTGCTAAATAAACTTCATCGGGTGCTTCATTTATAAACTTCTGTATGTTTTGGCTGGTAAATACATTCGATTTTTTTCCTTTGTAGCCAGTCGATTGTCTTTTCAACCAAGTTATTAAATTGGAATAATTCTTAATGTTTACATCGTGTTTATTTTGCACTACACATCGAAGCATAGAATACACAGCCCATAAACTTGTCGGCTGCATTGTTTGGCGAAGAAAGCTGAAATATGCCAAGAATACATTTTCAGACCAACTGTTGGCTTGTTTTTCTGCCTTCCACTTCATAAATTTTTCATAATTTTTCATGTATCGCTCCTTGGATTTTGGCGGAAGTAAATTTTCTTTTGCTAATTTGGCCTCAGCTTTTAAATCAGGAGGAGTGCCATCTATTTCCGAATCAGATTCGCTTGAATTCATTTTTTGGGATTATTTAAATTCACGCGGTAAATTAAAACACAATTGTCGCAATTGAATGTGAAATCCCGCCAGTCGTTGTTTTTTTTACTACAAAGTTTGCGTTTAGTTTTAAACATTGTTCTATTTTTACATTACATGAATGTTTTAGTAAAAAATGTAAATTATTGTTTTTGAAACTCCATGTTAATTTTAGAATGGAAAGTTTTAATCCAACATGATTTATAAACTGAAATGACTAAATACAAACATAAAATCCCACACTATACTTCTACAACATTACTAAGTACAAAACGCAACGTGCATACTTTTTCTGCGTCGCGTTATGTGTCACAGACCCATAAAAAAAAATAAAAAAAGTGTCACAGACAATAAAATGGATGTTTAAGGCTCCAAAATATATTATGTATCTCATAAAATGTCATACCAAAAAGAGATAGATATATATTTGGAGCCTCCCTCTAACCATGTTATAATGGCTAAACTCTAATCTGTGTCTGGTACTATGTTTTTTTTTTCTAAGCAGATCTAAAGAGGATGACCTAAACCGTGCGAAGCCATAAAAAAAAAGGGATGAAGGATGACCAAGTGTCCAGTAAGTAAATTACATACTTACTTACTGGACAGTAGGAGATTCCAAATTTAAAATCTCGCTTCTTACCGGACAGTTGTGAATAGTCTCCGGTAGAGTTCACTTTCTGGATACTTTTTAGAGATGTTATGTCAACATTACATACCATTTTTGAGAAAATGTTCTTTACAACTCTTTATGTTTTAGGAAAAACCGTATGTTTAAAATAACATTATTTCAAGAGAAAACAGTATGAACATGTGGAAGAGCTTCACTAGCTAAAAGAAAAAAAAGCAGCAGTATTAGGACGGGTGGACAGAGATCATCTCTCACTGGATACTTGAAGATCAGATAGAAATCGCCAGACCCAAACCAGAGGCCCTACTCCCTAACGTTTCGTCCATACGGACGGATCTATCCGTCTCTATCGCGCACGTCGCGACGAGTGCGTGTGAGAGACGCGGATAGATCCGTCCGTATTCTTCGTGAACGGAGATGACACAAAATGCATATGCATATCAGTTACTATACTTCGTTATTATAGTGAAAGTAAAATTTTCAACTATAATTTTATTTTCGTCTAGTAGTGGTCGAAAAGACAAATAGTCAAATGTCACTGACGCGATGAAATCCTTCACATGACATGCAAAATCGCGGTTGAACGATGATGGTATGCGTTGAACTCTTTTGATAAAGGGGATCATGGATATGAGAGGAAGGAGAGGTTGAACTCTTTTGATAAAGGGGATCATGAATATGAGAGGAAGGAGAGGTTGAACTCTTTTGATAAAGGGGATCATGGATATGTCTGCAGACGAGTGTGTGTGAGAGAGGCGTATCGATCCGTCCGTATGGACGAAACGCTAGGAAGTAGGGTCTCAGTAGCGAATACACGCCGTTCGCCGCGACGAACGGCGACTACCGTCAATTACTCGTACATACGTGCGAACGTCACACAGAAGCGAGCGTCAGCGCGCCAAGAATAGCCTTGATACTAGAGAAAATGCTGTTTTACTGACGATATCAATAGTGAAAAAATTGTAAGCTATTTTGTAAAATATTATATGTGTCGCGTTAGAAGCCATTCCACACGTTATCCTGAAAGGGTCGGGGCCATGAAAAGGCATAAAACAGAATGCCTCTGATGAAAAGGAGATTCCTTAGGCCAGTTAGGGAACACACGTGAGAACTTCTCGACTGACTGTTCGACCGTGGCCATGGATCCTAAAGAGCGAGGAAATAACGTGGAAGGGTTTTAGTCAGTAAAAATCTGACCCTCCTGACTCCCTTCCGCTCCGCCCAGAGTGGGAGGAGTCATTTGATGATTTCCCATCCGAAAAAAAAGGTAGGGAGCACACGTGAACAAACAAGAAATTATCGCTCTTATTAAGATCAATGCTTCCATCATCAACCATAACGTTGAAATTCTCTTTTTTAAATAAGAACTTACCAACTTTCAGGCGAGGAGCACATTTAGGGAACATTTCAACCACCACGTCGACTTTAGAATGTTTCTGATGTTCCACTGCCAGGTCCTCATCCTCGGCACAATAATTGCCATTGGCGCCACAGCACAGGATAGCGGAAGGATCCATTTTGTTTTAGTTCTCAGCAACCTATATTAAACACATAAATAAATAATTATAAATAGTAAAAAAAAAATGTTTCACAAAAAGTGTTACAGTAAGGTGTGAGACTAGGATACCCTGTGTCACAGGATCTAGAATTTGACACTTTTATGTGTATTAGTAGGTTAGTTATGTCCTGCCGTTTATCTCGCTTCTCATTATTTGCTAGGTACGTAATCACCATCATCATCATCATCATCTGCCTAGCCTTTTCCTACGTAAGTGTCGCATAGTGATGTAAATTCAGCGTTTAAATAAACGTTCTAAAGAATTTTGCTTTCAAATGAATTAAGAGATTTTCAAATCTGACTTAGTATTGAATTAATGTAGATTCAACTCGGGTTTAATAAATTGGGGGTCAGTGGAGGGAGTTCGTGTCCCAGCAGTGGGAACCTTATAGGCTGATAATGATGATGCTGTACGAGTTTAATATGGGGAATTATAAAACGATCGAATAAAAAAAAACTTAGCGACTGATGATGACATACTGTTTAATAACTTAAGTGGTATGAATTTGAGTAAGCAAAAAATTAACTAAACTAACGACGAATATTTAACAATAATAAAATCCAGAACGAGCTTACAAAAAGTGGGTTGTGATAAATCCATTTCAGTTATTAAAATTCAATCTGTGCGACTACATTACTAAGTGAGCGACTAGAAATACAAAAAGGACAACTGGACAACCCGAATTCTTCAACAAATATGTATGTGTCACCGTAAAATTGTCAAACACGTTAGACTGTAATCTCTCTAGCGATATTGTAAACTGTCGAATTATTGTCGAACGAACATACTGCTTACAATAAAACGCATTATTTTTCGTGAAATGCATGCGATGGTAGTCAACTCACGCGGTGTGGAGGGAAGGAGGGATCCCCCTTGCCCAGTGGTACAACTCTCATGAAAAGATAATGTACCATTCCTGAGAAATACCGATCAATATAACCTAACCTGAAAACACTTTATATTCCCCTAAAAAGCGTAGTCGACGGAGGCCCGCTTCGCGGGGCCCCTGTTATATAACATATTTGACAATTTTACGGTGACAACTACACCTTTTAGCTTTTTCATGAAAATATCCGAATGCTGTGCAGTGACGAAGGCGGATGAAAAAAAATTGTATTGTTATCTTAACATTGCATAGTTTTTTTAGATAGAATCGAATATCAAGGTTTCAAATTCGCTTTACCTACATGCAACTTGCGCTATTTCAAAACGCAATTACTAGTATACAAATGCAAAACTGTTTCATAGGATGCAAGTAGTTTTCCTTATACAACTACCTGTTGGAGTAGTTTCACAAAATAGACAGATAGAGAAGGTCCGATCTGCTAAACAAGCAGGTAAAATCCACACGGACACAATTGGACATGTTTGTATGACGAGCTAGAGAGTGGGCTTCATATTGGGAAGAGCCACAGGATTTTTTGCAAAAAAAGGAACGGAGCGCGGTCTTTAGTTTGCGAACGTCTAGACGTAAACTTTTTAAGTGCTTTAAACACGACCGCCAAGATGTATTATATTTTTTTTATAAATTCTGTGTACGTTTTCGCTCGCTGTAAGGAGCCGACTTTCTTTTTCCTTAGAGAGCAAATAAGTTAACCCCGCTCGCAATCAAACGGACACATAGCAGACAGGTACAGAGGAATGGCAGCATAAATTTTGTGTCTCTCTCTATCTGAATCTTATGCTTGTCGCATGTAAGCGTGCTTTGAGGAATAATTTAGGTTGTTGCGCTTTGATGGTTGTACTTAAAAATAGGTGCGCTCTGAGGAATACCTCGCATCCAAAAGCGGGCGTATTAAACCCGATTGTTTATACTCGGTCGTTTACCCGAATTCTAAAATAAATCGAATTCGGGTGAACGACCAAGTGTAATTCAACTATTATGAAATCAATTTCGTCTAAATTAGGGACTTCATTTCGCCACTTCTTTTTCAGCGAAATGTGGCGTTTTGAGGGACGATCCTATGTCATTTTGGCGTTCAGAAAGAGCAGATTCTCAGCTCATGTAAATCCCGAGTTAGATATTGTGACGCGGGTCTCGTATTATCTACATTTTTTCGTTTGTGCGTTATCGTTGTCTGGACCTAACCTTCTGTTTCTACCGTTTTTATGGTAAGTAGGACAAGCAGGGGTTCCCCAGAAAATCTGGAACAGACGTGTCTGCCGGCGGGAACCGGCAGACGGCGTCGGACTCGGTAACTTTCACGGTAATTGAATGTAGTTCGTGTATAGAAATCACATGAATATGTGATGGTTTTCAAGTGGGAAGTTTGGCGTGTTTAAAAGAACATTTAGTGGAATGTAATATGTATTTGTCGTTGTGGAAAACTTGATAGTGAATTGTTTTACTTTTAGTTTTATAGAAGATCACGTGACCGTGCTCATGAGAACATATACAACGGACATCACCATCATCATCATCGTCTGCGGTCTTATCCAAGATAACAGTCATTTCTAAATGTTTTTGGATATTTATGTCACCAAAAATGGTGGTTATCTGAAAGCGGACGAAGCGAAGAGGTTTTATGGCGGTGTGCCACGCGGGGAGGCGTTGAGCGCGCCCGTCCGCAGATGGACTGTAGCCCTGTTACAACGAAGCCCATTTTTATTTCACCGTGGCGGTTTAGGTTAGACCAATGGAGGGGCTGCAATGTAATTTATAGCCTCCGTGCCAACAGGCCGCCTAGCATAACGTTGTAATGTGCTTTTCTCCGCTGGGATTGGACGTGTATTTTGAAAGCGACGTTCCTATTGGTCGCTTTTAGAATGTGCTCGTTCATTTGTATTCAATATGCAAATTTATTCTTTCGGGTGGAATTTATTTGTGTTGGTGGGTTTCATTGGTCAATGTTGGTAAGATTTTTGGCGGTCTACCTTTGCGTAATACGAAGCGTATTGATTTATTCATCTTTACTCGGATACCTGGATATTATCCATTTATGTATCCTACTAAGTTTGTAAAGTTGTTTTTTTTTTAAGTTTGAATTTCAATTCCCTTAAACTTAGGCGTCCTGTTAACCAAATAACAACAGCGTTTAAAATTATATGGTTATATTGACGCCTCGGATTTGCATGCAGAGCTGTGTCAATTCTTTGTTCCAAATAATTATAATCGCTTTAAAAAGCGTACATTATTAAGTTTCCTATGCTTACGATGCTAACGCGCTCATGGAGACTAATCCTAGATTTAAATTAGACTTGTTTGCTGATGAATGGAAGATGACAATGTTAGTTCTGTGAGAAGACCGAGTAAAAGGATACATAATTTAGTGTTAATGGCTTATGCTGTACTAATAATATTTTTTTTATTTCAATCAACATTGGATCATAGGTACAATTCAACAGAATTAAAAAAATATATATCTTTAAAACTTAAAAAAAAACCCTGACACAACTTACTAAAACTTAATTTGAAAATAGTTCCTTAATTCGCGATTTTGTGGTGTGGTGGTATACCCATATTGAGGGAGTTGTTGAATAAAAATGTAATCCGCCATTTTGTGGTGGCGGCCATCTTGGCCTGCTTTTTATCAAACATAGCTAAGAATACTCCCAACTAATTCACCTTTCAAGCAAAAACAAACAAAATCGATATTGTTTCATCCGTTCTGGGGCGCTACGATGCCACACAGCCAGATACACACACACACACACACACACACACAGACAGATAGACACGTCAAACTTATAACACCTTGTCGTTTTTCCTCGGGGGTTGAAAAATACAAAATTAAAGCACAATACAAGTAAAATCTATATCAAAATTGAAATCATAAATAAAACTATTATTAAATTAAATCAAATCATCATCAAATCAAATTAAATAAAATTAAAGTCAAACTTAATCAAATTTAAATCAACCTCATAATTAGAGTGACAATTATAATGAAATCAAATTAAAACAACGTACTTCACGTTTACATTGCACGTTTTTAAATTCTACGAGTAAATAACACCCTTCTAAACCTATTTTTTACTACAAACGATTTTAAAATTCCAAGTACTTACGATCTATTGTTTTGTTACGCATTCGTAATTTGTTTGTGGTAGTCGGAAATAGTAATACTATTTCCGAAATTCCTTTTTCAATTTGATATCTGGGTATAATTCATAGATATTCGTTGTATTCCATTTGATCTCTCTTAACAATACAACTGAAGCTTCGATATAACTTCGGAAAACAATGAACAGTGTTACTTTTTCTGGGAACTTCTATAAAGCGTTTAATTATATTTAATTTATGAATAAGTTAGGGCCGGCTTTCAATCTAACCCGAGTCAGCTGAATCCCAGTATACACACTTGAATAATATATGTATGTCACCGTAAAATTGTCAAATACGTTATATTGTAATATCTCTTGCGATATTGTAAAGTCTCGAATTATTGTCAAATGAACATACTGCTTACAACAAAACGCATTATTTTTCGTGAAATGCATGCGATGGTAGTCAACTTACGCGGTGTGGAGGGAAGGAGGGGTCCCCCTTGCCCAGTGGCACAACTCTCATGAAAAGATAATGCACCATTCCTGAGAAATACCGATTAATATAACATAACCTTAAAACACTTTATATTCCCCCTAAAAGGCGTAGTCGACGGAGCCCCGCTTCGTGTGGCCCCTATTTCCGAGTGCAGGGTTTAAAGGAACCTAACTAACCTAACGGGGGGGTGCCCCAAGTCCCGATTATGGGGGCAGAGATACTTCCGTATGTTCAGTTGACAATAATTCGAGACATTACAATATCGCGAGAAAAAACACGTATATTGTAATATAACGTGTTTGACAATTTTACGGTGACATGTATAATACATGGAACGACTTCCTATCTAACCTCCACAACCCAGTTAGGACTGGGTCATACGAAACCCCTTGGTAAGACTGCTTGTCAAACTTTTCAGCCACAACCTCATCTGTTATTGACTGTCAATGATCTTCAAATGACAGCGAAGATCAACGGTTTAACCAGTTATCCGAGGCACGGAGGAAACTAGGTATGTAATGGGTGCCCATCCCCGGACCAACCTAGGCAAGCACGGCTTAACCAAAAGATCGACCCATGTGACTTATTAATTAGCCACAAGATCCGTTTAAGTTGAAACTTTACATATTGGTTCAGTTTTGATGTCAATGCATTTGAGAATGAGAAACACCTTTGGCCGAGAATAGCATCCATATAAATGATATTTATTTTGCTAATTGGATTTCACAAACACTTGTACACGTCCTTATTTTTTAAATTAAATGGAGCCGGTGTTTCGTATCTGACTACTCTGAGAAGAAACAGCCGAAATAAACTCAGAGGTCATAGTCTCTTTTCAAGTCCAGACATATTCTTGTTCTACTATGCAGACTCCTCTTCGGTCAACAGCATAGTCATGAAATTTTGTATACAGATAAACAATTTTGATAGCCTGTTCTAAACTAAAAACAACAATGAGATCTTTTTTGCAACAAGTACTGATTTATTGTTCAATATTAAGGTTCCATGAACATTCCATCACAATGGGCAATTTGAGTATCTATAATTTCTATTTGAACGGGCTGGTTTATAAACAAATGTTCGCGGTGAAACAAAGGACCGGGAAATCCATTTAGGTTCTAAATGGAACCGTATTTTAAATAGAAATGGTCGGTTTCCAGTTACTATTAGTATTTTACATAGAGCGACTGCCTGACGTACTTTGGCGTATATAACCAAAAACAAATGGCAAATCATAAATATAATTATATGTGTTTATCGATTCTTGAGAAATACCTACTGAATATAATTGTTAATATTTAGCGGTCTAAACCATGAAAACTGGCAAGCCTTCAGGAATAGGTACGGTGAATACGGATTAGGATAGGTATGTGCGATACGTTGGGTAAGGTTAGGAAGAGGTTTACGTTCGGAACAAATTCCCTTTTTTTTTTCAAGTTCCTAACCTAACGTAACCCGCGACCGGGTAAGGATTTCGGGTCAGGTTCAGAATTATAATTGGTTCTTATTAAAAAATTGTTACGCTATATATTATTACGGTACTTGCTTAAGGGGGTGAACAATATTAGATTGAGTTCGTATTCTTCTATTGTTTGACGTTTGATAAATGATAAATAAATTGATATTTATTTGCAAGTAGGTTTTTAGAAACACTTTTACATATTATTTTTTTTAAACTAGATGGGGTAGGTGTTTTGGTAACCGATAACCTATGTGGTCATTTAACTGAATGTCTCAAGTTCGAAACCCAATTTTATTTTTATCACTTTTTGTGATTTGTTTGTTTGAATATTTTTATGAATCATCTGCCTAGCCTTTTCCCAACTATGTTGGGGGTCTAACCGGATGCAGCTGAATACCAGTATTTTACATGGAGCGATTGCCTATCTGACCTCCACAATCCAGTGAATAGGTACTGGGAAATACGATACCACTTGAAAGACTGGTGTCAGACTTTTGAGTCCACTGACTACCTGTAACGACTGTCAAAGATGGACAAATGTCAGTCGGGACCAACGGCTTAACGTGCTTTCCGAGGCACGGAGGAAACTTTTATGAGTAAGTACAAAATAAATTAAGTTAAGGGTAAGCGAATGATGGTGATGATGCTGATTTTTGAGAAGTAGAGAAGTCAAGTAATAGTTTTGTTAAGTTAAGTTCATATGTTCTTGCTTAAGTTACTAGAAGTATTTTTCCTTCTCTATTTGCAAACGTTTACAAGTGATGCTTTTGCCAAATAGTTGCTGATTTGTTACAACTTCATTCCGTGAACCTATCTGTTCTATTCTATGCCTTTGACCTAAATTCCGTCGTTGAAATATCTAGAATTTTGTATACCCTATTTAGGTCAGTTGGGTGGCGATGACCGGCCCCGCCCTGGGCCCGGGCAATGGCAGACGTTGGAAGTTATGAAATTAAATCAGGTCAGTATCAGTACATGACGTCAGTATATTTGCAATGGGGCAAGTAGAAACTACGGAACGTGACCTGCTACAAAACGTACGTACTACTTTTGTTACTTATATTAAAACAATTAAACGCCCACTTATTATTACTTATTAAACAGAAGGGATTAAAAATTAAATTCCTTTTTCTTAGAAAATTCAATGCGAATAGTAAAGGGAAAGGAATAAAAATTTAATTTTAAAACTAAAAGAAATGGATTGCTTACCGGTAACGAAGAAGGTCTGTGCGTCAGTAAAGTTGTTCAAATGGCGGAGACGAAGTTGATGACGGAAGTGTTTGATATAAGGCTGATGTCTGTTGAAACAGAAGAGAATACAAATTAAATTGCTTTTTCTTAGAAAAACCAATGCGAATGGTAGAGGGAAAGGAATAAAAATTAAATCTAAAACAAAAAGAAATGATTTGCTTACCAGCAACGAAGAAGGTCCGCAAAGTGGTTCAAACGCCGGAGATGAAGTGGCGCCTGAAACTAATACTACATTATTGTTTTTTTTGCCAAATCAACATATTTTCTATCAGAGTTTGGTTGTTATTGCGTCTCAACTGAATCATTGGTAAAACATAGGAATTTTTATCCAGCCTATGTTAATAAATAATTATTTAGGTATATATGTCACCGTAAAATTGTCAAACACGTTATATTACAATATAACGTGTTTTTTCTCGCGATATTGTAATGTCTCGAATTATTGTCAACTGAACATACGGAAGTATATCTGCCGCCATAATCGGGACTTGGGGCACCCCCCCGTTAGGTTAGTTAGGTTCCTTTAAACCCTGCACTCTGAAATAGGGGCCCCGCGAAGGGGGGTTCCGTCGACTACGCTTTTCAGGGGAAATATAAAGTGTTTCTAGGTTATGTTATATTAATCGGTATTTCTCAGGAATGGTGCATTATCTTTTCATGAGAGTTGTGCCACTGGGCAAGGGGGACCCCTCCTTCCCTCCACACCGCTTAAGTTGACTACCATCGCAAGCATTTCACGAAAAATAATGCGTTTTGTTGTAAGCAGTATGCTCATTTGACAATAATTCGAGACTTTACAATATCGCAAGAAATATTACAATATAACGTATTTGACAATTTTACGGTGACATAACATATATACGATGTCAGTTTGTATAATTTTAAATTATAATGTTCCAAATCTTTTGAACTTTCTAATATCCCGCAATCGAAGAAGTTGTAAAATAACGGAGGATTCTTGACTGGTCACGCTAACTCTAGCTACGATACAACAAGGTATTTTTGTATCACGGAGCAGTTTCATTATGCATTTGTTTTAAGCGTTATAAACAGTGGGGATGTTGATTACCGATCTGTTCACCTTGAAATATTAAAATGATCATCGCAGTGTGTGTGCTGTGCGCAAACCTAATAGAAACAGCAGGGCATAATTTGAGTAAAAAAAATCTGTAATACAAATTATTTGCTTACCGGTAACGAAGAAGGTCTGTGCGTCAGTGAAGTTGTTCAAACGGTGGAGACGAAGTTGGTGAAGGAAGTGTTTGATATAAGGGTGATGTCTGTTGAAACAGAAGGGAATACAAATTAAATTGCTTTTTCTTAGAAAAATCAATGCGAATGGTAGAGGGACAGGAATAAAAATTAAATCTAAAACAAAAAGAAATGATTTGCTTACCGGTAACGAAGATGGTCCGCAAAGCGGTTCAAACGGCGGGGATGAAGTGGTTGACGACTGAAACTAATATTACATTATTGTTTTTTTGCCAAATCGACATATTTTCTATCAGAGTTTGGGTGTTATTGCGTCTCAACTGAATCATTGGTAAAACATATGAAATTTTATTCAGCCTATGAAAATAAATAAAAATTTATATACAAATATACGATGTCAGTTTTTATAATTTCAACTTATAATATTCCAAATCTTTTGAACTTTTAAGATTCTAATATCCCGCTATCAAAGAAGTTGTAAAGTAACGAAGGATACCTAATATAATACTAAAAATAAACAACAATGGAAGTCATGAAGAAGATGCTGACTGGTCACGCTAACTCTAGCAACGATACAACAAGGTATTTTTGTATCACGGAGCAGTTTCATTACGCATTTGTTTTAAGCGTTATAAACATAGGGGATGTTGATTACCGATCTGTTCACCTTGAAATATTAAAATGATCATCGCGGTGTGTGTGCTGTGCGCAAACCTAATAAAAACAGCAGGGCATAATTTGAGTAAAAGAATCTGTAATACAAATTATTTGCTTACCGGTAACGAAGAAGGTCTGGGCGTCAGTGAAGTTGTTTAAACGGCGGAGATGAAGTTGATGACGGAAGTGTTTGATATGAAGTGGATGTCTGTTGAAACAGAAGGGATTAAAAATTAAATTCCTTTTTCTTAGAAAAATCAATGCGAATAGTAAAGGGAAAGGAATAAAATTTAAATTTTAAAACTAAAAGAAATGGATTGCTTACCGGTAACGAAGAAGGTCTGTGCGTCAGTGAAGTTGTTCAAACGGCAGAGACGAAGTTGATGACGGAAGTGTTTGATACAAGGCTGATGTCTGTTGAAACAGAAGGGAATACAAATTAAATTGCTTTTTCTTAGAAAAACCAATGCGAATGGTAGAGGGAAAGGAATAAAAATTAAATCTAAAACAAAAAGAAATGATTTGCTTACCGGTAACGAAGATGGTCCGCAAAGCGGTTCAAACGGCGGGGCTGAAGTGGTTGACGACTGAAACTAATATTACATTATTGTTTTTTTGCCAAATCGACATATTTTCTATCAGAGTTTGGGTGTTATTGCGTCGCAACTGAATCATTGGTAAAACATATGAAATTTTATTCAGCCTATCTAAATAAATAATTATTTATATACATATATACGATGTCAGTTGTTATAATTTCAACTTATAATATTCCAAATCTTTTGAACTTTTAAGATTCTAATATATTCTATTCTATTTATTATTCATATTCTATTCTTTTGTGCTGTGCGCAAACCTAATAGAAACAGCAGGGCATAATTTGAGTAAAAAAATCTGTAAAACAAATTATTTGCTTACCGGTAACGAAGAAGGTCTGTGCGTCAGTGAAGCGGTTCAAACGGCGGAGATGAAGTTGATAACGGAAGTGTTTGACGTTAAGTGGATGACTGTTGAAAGAGAAGGGAATAAAAATTAAATTGCTTTTTCTTAGAAAAATCAAGGCGAATAGTAAAGGGAAAGGAATAAAAATTAAATTTTAAAACTAAAAGAAATGGTTTTCTTACCGGTAACGAAGAAGGTCTGTGCGTCAGTGAAGTGGTTCAAACGGCGGAGATGAAGTTGATAACGGAAGTGTTTGACGTTAAGTAGATGACTGTTGAAAGAGAAGGGAATAAAAATTAAATTGCTTTTTCTTAGAAAAATCAAGGCGAATAGTAAAGGGAAAGGAATAAAAATTAAATTTTAAAACTAAAAGAAATGGTTTTCTTACCGGTAACGAAGAAGGTCTCTGCGTCAGTGAAGTGGTTCAAACGGCGAAGATGAAGTTGATGACGGAAGTGTTTGATATAAGGCTGATGTCTGTTGAAACAGAAGGGAATACAAATTAAATTGCTTTTTCTTAGAAAAACCAATGCGAATGGTAGAGGAAAAGGAATAAAAATTAAATCTAAAACAAAAAGAAATGATTTGCTTACCGGTAACGAAGATGGTCCGCAAAGCGGTTCAAACGGCGGAGATGAAGTGGTTGACGACTGAAACTAATATTACATTATTGTTTTTTTTTCAAATCGACATATTTTCTATCAGAGTTTAGGTGTTATTGCGTCTCAACTGAATCATTGGTAAAACATATGAAATTTTATCCAGCCTATGAATATAAATAAATATTTATATACAAATATACGATGTCAGTTTTTATAATTTCAAAAAAAATCTTTTGAACTTTTAAGATTCTAATATCCCGCAATCAAAGAAGTTGTAAAGTAACGAAGGATTCCTAATATAATACTAAAAATAAACAACAACGGAACGAATAGTAAAGGGAAAGTAATAACAATAAAATTTTAAAATGAAAATAAATTATTTGCTTACCGGTAACGAAGAAGGTCTGTGCGTCAGTGAAGTTGTTCAAACCGCGGAGACGAAGTTGATGACGGAAGTGTTTGATATAAAGTGGATATCTGTTGAAACAGAAGGGAATACAAATTAAATTCGTTTTTCTTAGAAAACTCAATGCGAATGGTAGAGGTAAAGGAATAAAAATTAAATCTAAAACAAAAAGAAATGATTTGCTTACCGGTAACGAAGATGGTCCGCAAAGCGGTTCAAACGGCGGGGATGAAGTGGTTGACGACTGAAACTAATATTACATTATTGTTTTTTTACCAAATCGACATATTTTCTATCAGAGTTAGGGTGTTATTGTGTCTCAACTGAATCATTGGTAAAACAAATGAAATTTTATCCAGCCTATGAAAATAAATAAATATTTATATACAAATATACGATGTCAGTTTTTATAATTTCAACTTATAATATTCCAAATCTTTTGAACTTTTTAGATTCTAATATTCCGCAATCAAAGAAGTTGTAAAGTAACGAAGGATTCCTTATTTAATACTAAAAATAAACAACAATGGAACGAATAGTAAAGGGAAAGTAATAACAATTAAATTTTAAAACTAAAAGAAATTATTTGCTTACCGGTAACGAAGAAGGTCTGTGCGTCAGTGAAGTTGTTCAAACGGCGGAGACGAAGTTGATGACGGAAGTATTTGATATAAAGTGGATGTCTGTTGAAACAGAAGGGAATACAAATAAAATTCGTTTTTCTTAGAAAACTCAATGCGAATAGTAGAGGGAAAGGAATAAAAATTAAATTTAAAACTAAAAGAAATGATTTGCTTACCGGTAACGAAGATGAACCGCAAAGCGGTTCAAACGGCGGGGATGAAGTGGTTGATGACTGAAACTAATATTACATTATTGTTTTTTTGCCAAATCGACACATTTTCAATCAGAATTTGGGTGTTATTGCGTCGCAACTGAATCATTGGTAAAACATAGGAAATTTTATGCAGCCTATGAAAATAAATAATTATTTATATACATATATACGATGTCAGTTTTTATAATTTCAACTTATAATATTCCAAATCTTTTGAACTTTTAAGATACTAATATCCCGCTATCAAAGAAGTTGTTATATAACGGAGGATTCCTAATATATTACAAAATATTAACAACAATGGAAGCCAAGAAGATGCTGACTGCACACGCTAACTCTAGCTACGATACAACAAGGTATTTTTGTATCACGGAGCAGTTTCATTATGCATTTGTTTTAAGCGTTATAAACAGTGGGGATGTTGATTACCGATCTGTTTACCGTGAAATATTAAAATGATTATCGCGGTGTGTGTGCTGTGCGCAAACCTAATAGAAACAACAGGGCATAATTTGAGTAAAAATTAATGTATTACAAATTGTTTGTTTACAGGTAACGAAGAAGGTCTGTGCGTCAGTGAAGTGGTTCAAACGGCGGAGATGAAGTTGATGACGGAAGTGTTTGATATGAAGTGGATGTCTGTTGAAACAGAAGGGATTAAAAATTAAATTCCTTTTTCTTAGAAAAATCAATGCGAATAGTAAAGGGAAAGGAATAAAATTTAAATTTTAAAACTAAAAGAAATGGATTGCTTACCGGTAACGAAGAAGGTCTGTGCGTCAGTGAAGTTGTTCAAACGGCAGAGACGAAGTTGATGACGGAAGTGTTTGATACAAGGCTGATGACTGTTGAAACAGAAGGGAATAAAAATTAAATTGCTTTTTCTTAGAAAAATCAATGCCAATAGTAGAGGGAAAGGAATACATATTAGACTGACAATATTGATACGGCGGCACAGGAGAATGATGATTTTTTTCGAGACTAATCAAAATCAAAATCAAAATCAAAATAAATTTTATTTGTAATCATGAGTCTACCTTAACACTTATACATCAAAATATAGCCGGAGTGTTTAACAAGCGTTACCTAATTTCAATTGCCTTATTAGACCTAGGAAATAATGGTTTTAACGTTGATCTAATGTGCCTTACCGAAACGTTTTTGCTGGAACGGACTGAAAAAAATTTTCGTCTTAAAGGCTTCATGACGGCAGCATATGATTCGAGAAAAACGTCCAAAAGAGGGGGCGTTATTATTCGTATAAAAAACGATATTGAATTTAAAGTTTTAAAGGAAACGCAAAAAATAAGTGAAAGATGTGTATTCGAATGCTGTGGTTTGGAACTCATTAAATATGGTATAATAATAATATGTCTCTTTAAAACGCCGTCGTCGAATTTGAATATTTTTCTTAATAAACTGGACACTCTTTTGAGAACGCTTTGTCGTATTGTCGGTATTTTTGTATCACGGAGCAGTTTCGTTATGCATTTGTTTTAAGCGTTATAAACAGTGGGGATGTTGATTACCGATCTGCTCACCGTGAAATATAAAAATGATCATCGCGGTGTGTGTGCTGCGTGCAAACCTAATAGAAACAGCAGGGCATTATTTGATTAAAAAATTCTGTAATACAAATTATTTGCTTACCGGTAACGAAGAAGGTCTGTGCGTCAGTAAAGTTGTTCAAACGGCGGAGACGAAGTTGATGACGGAAGTGTTTGATATAAAGTGGATGTCTGTTGAAACAGAAGGGAATACAAATTAAATTCGTTTTTCTTAGAAAACTCAATGCAAATAGTAGAGGGAAAGGAATAAAAATTAAATTTAAAAATAAAAGAAATGATTTGCTTACCGGCAACGAAAATGAACCGCAAAGCGGTTCAAACGGCGGGGATGAAGTGGTTGACGACTGAAACTAATATTACATTAGTGTTTTTTTGCCAAATTGACATATTTTCTATCAGAGTTTGGGTGTTATTGAGTCGCAACTGAATCATTGGTAAAACATTAGAAATTTTATACAGCCTATCTTAATAAATGATTATTTATATACATATATACGATGTCAGTTTTCATAATTTCAACTTATAATATCCCAAATCTCTTGAACTTTTAAGATTCTAACAATCATAGAAGTTGTTAAATAACGGAGGATTCCTAATATAATACTAAAAATAAACAACAATGGAAGTCATGAAGAAGATGCTGACTGCACACGCTAACTCTAGCTACGATACAACAAGGTATTTTTGTATCACGGAGGAGTTTCATTTTGCTTTTTTTTTAACGTTATAAACAGTGGGGATGTTGATTACCGATCTATTCACCTTGAAATATTAAAATGATCGTCGCGGTGTGTGTGCTGTGCGCAAACCTAATAGAAACAGCAGGGCATAATTTGAGTAAAAAAATCTGTAAAACAAATTATTTGCTTACCGGTAACGAAGAAGGTCTGTGCGTCAGTGAAGTGGTTCAAACGGCGGAGATGAAGTTGATAACAGAAGTGTTTGACGTTAAGTAGATGACTGTTGAAAGAGAAGGGAATAAAAATTAAATTGCTTTTTCTTAGAAAAATCAAGGCGAATAGTAAAGGGAAAGGAATAAAAATTAAATTTTAAAACTAAAAGAAATGGTTTTCTTACCGGTAACGAAGAAGGTCTCTGCGTCAGTGAAGTGGTTCAAACGGCGAAGATGAAGTTGATGACGGAAGTGTTTGACATAAAGTGGATGACTGTTGAAACAGAAGGGAATAAAAATTAAATTGCTTTTTCTCAAAAAAATCACTGCGATTACTAAAGGGAAACGAATAAACATTAAATTTTTAAACTAAAAGAAATGATTTTCTTACCGGTAACGAAGATGGTCCGCAAAGCGGTTCAAACGGCGGGGATGAAGTGGATGACGGGTGAAACTTGTAAAAAAAATGTTATACGTTATACTTCAAAAAATCAAATAGAGGTGTCCCGGATCAAGTTGCGTAGGGCGTCGGTGAGGGCGGTAGTGGTGTGGCTGATCTATTTGCTGACTATTTTGCATCTGTCTACAGTGTTAATCAACAGCCTACTAACTTGTGTCCGGGTTACTCCTCGTCGAATTACAGTATGTCTTTTATTGAAATTGCTGAGAGTGGCGTTAGAGATAGGATTAAAAAAGCTGGATCTTAATAAAAGAGCTGGTCTGGATAAACTTCCTCCTATTTTTATTCTTCTATGCATTGATGCTCTTGTAATGCCACTTCAGATTATATACAACAAATCCCATAAGGAAGGTACATTTCCTGATTTATGGAAAAGCTCACACATTATCCTTATACATAAATCTGGGGCCTAATTCTGCTATTTTAATAAATTTGTCACTCCAACACTATTCCATTCTCATCCTATTGTCATTTTGCTTAAAGTTCGTAATCTGCTAAATTCACAATGGTCGGTCGATGGTCTCGTAATAAAATTGTGTTTTAATGGCATTTTCGTATTGCTATTATTATAAAACCATTCGTACAAATGGTTTTCAAAATTTACTACTAAATGCGAACCTTTATTCATGGCCAGATTTCAGGTACGAGATTTAATATTCTATGACATTTCTTTCAATGGGGTCATAGTGGTTGTTCATTGAGAAGTCATAATGACGCCATTTTATTAGTAGATTACCAAACTTGACAGAACTTGATCATTATGACTTCAATGATCGCCTATTCTGACACTATCGTAATAGCAGAATCGAGGCCCTGGTTGCATGAATGATATGACTAACTATAAACCAATCTCTATTATATTACAATTTGCAAAGATCTTTGAGGTTCTCATATACAATGTAGTTTATTCCCACCTCCATCATATAATTAGTTCGAAGCAACATGGTTTTGTGTCTAACCGTTCTACTATGTCTAACTTATTTATTTACACTACTTTCATTAGTAACACCTTTGAAGCTAGGGATCAGGTTAACGCTGTATACACCGACTTTGCAAAAGCCTTCGATCGTGTTGATCACTCAATTCTTTCTATGAAATTGAATGGCGCTAGTATACATGGCTGTCTGTTGCGGTGGTTTGAGAGTTATTTAATTAATCGTTCTCTAATTGTTGCTTTGGCAGGTTATGAATCTGTTCCTTTTTCTCCCGGGTCTGGTGTTCCACAGGGCTCTAAATTGGGCCCTTTGCTCGTCTTGGTATTTTTGACCTTTTAGATTGAATAAATTGTAATTGTTTAGCCTACGCTGATGATTTAAAAATATACTGTAGGATGTCGGACCTGAATGATTGTGCGAGGCTTCAGAGAGATCTTGATGTCCTTCAACAATGGTGTTTAAACAACAGAATGGCGCTCAATGTTAAAAAATGCCAGACTGTTACGTTCACTTATAAAGTGAATTACATAAAAATGGGGTTTTCAAATTGACGGATCTGTACTGACCAGAGTGTCGGTCATACGTGACCTAGGGGTATTCTTCGATACATCCTTATCAATCTGCAATCATGTTGAAAACATAGTTAGTAAGGCTAAAAGAATGCTTGGCTTTATTATTCGTATGTCAAAACCTTTTCGTAGTAACAGTAGTATTATTTTACTTTATAACGCACTTGTGAGGAGCTCCTTGGAATATTGTTCTACTATTTGGTCCCCATTTAGTTTATTTTAGTTATTTCCACAGCGTGATGTCGTACGGTAGCGTCTTGTGGGGCAATGCCGCCGATATTCAGACTATATTTGTATTGCAAAAAAGGGCAATTCGTTCAATTTATAAATCAAGTCCTCGATACTCCCTCAGAGAAAAATTTAAAGAGATTAATATTCTTACTATGCCACAGTATGTTTATGAAAACCTGTTGTACGCACACAAAAACATTAATTTGTTTAAATAATACAGTGATGTTCACAACATAAATACGAGAAACAAACACAAATTTGTTATTCCTGCTACGAGGCTCAAGAAAATAGGGGGAACGTTCAAATGCCAATGTATACGCTTTTACAATAAACTTCTGAGCTATATTCAAGCACTTAGTCTAAATAAATTCGAATCGTTTACAAAAAGGAAGCTATGCCTGAAAGCCTACTATCATGTTAATCACTACCGCGAAGATAAAAAGGCTTGGGATTAAGCTGCTTCAATGAAATTTGCTTTGCGAATATCGAAATTTCAGACTTCGCTTGTTTATTATTGATTCCTTTATTTATTTTTATACTATATTTATATTTACTTTATTGTTTATTATTTTGTGTGTGAGTGTGTGTATTTGACATGAATATTTACTTGTTACTTTTGACATTTAATGACTTGAAATGAATACTTAGTTCAGTATTTTATTTTATTTTGTTTATTTTTTATTGTTTATGTGTGTGTATTTGACATATCGTATTTTTTATTGACATTCATTTTGTAAATTATTATTAATTTTATTTTGCTTATAATAAAACGAATGCTTATAAAACGAATATTTTTAAAATAAAACATTTTCAAAATAAGTTGTTTACGAATTAAATAGTATACGAAACGTTGGTTGTAAAGTAAATGTTTGTCAATGGAGTTTTGGTAAAATGGTTACTTTTTTTGGTGTAATGTGAATAATAAATTCAACGACCAGGCGAGCCCAAAAAAATTGTCTCCCTTACAAATAATAAAAAAAGAACTAAAACTCGAAAACTTTCAAGAATCCCGGAACAGTGAATGTTATTTCTTATCATTGTGCCAATATCGTTAGAGAAAGTATATGTATAGAGTATTTTCGGATATCAGTTTTTTTTGTGACGGTGCTATTTGGACCACGCTACTAAGGGATGTAAATAAACCCTTAAGGCATTTGTTCTTCGGAGTTATTAGAGGTCGAAAATCAAACTGTTTCACAATTACTTTTTAAAGCTAGTTTTTAATCCATGGCTCGTTTACTAATCAATGCACCAATCAACAATGATCGTGTTATATTTTTACCAGTTTTACCGTTAAACGTGTATTTTCACCCCAAACAAAAAAATCGTGTCCCAGTAATAATTTTTGCTTGAAGTTACTTATTTTGCTGTATAGAATTTTAGAGTGACTGCTTCGGTAAAGGTCCATTTACCGTTGGAGATAGATTATGCTAAGAAATTACATAAAGCTTACCGTATCGTTCTGTTTACTGCATTTGTTCGATGTAGCCACTTATATATATTTGTCCGTCGAAACGTAATATTCCGATTAAGATGCACGTGCCGTACATGAGGAGTGACCCGGAGAAGGCGATTTGGCCAGCCAACGGTATCTGGCCAGTATATGTTGTGTACTCTCCGTTCAAAACAAAATCGCCATTCAGTAATCCGGTTCCGTTAAATGTACCTTCAAAATAGAAAGGAATATTTTTATTTGATCCTCTAAAATCTGATTGATGTATTCTAAATGATCACTTGCTTTGGTGAAGGAACACATTGTGAGGAAACCAGCATGCCTGAGTGATGACGGAATGCAAGACCAAGTTAGAGGCTCAAAAACTCTGACACCAGGTTAGCCACTCCTCATCTGCCTAGCCTTTTCCCAACTATGTTGGGGTCGGCTTTCAGTCTAACCGGATGCAGCTGAATACCGGGGATTTAATCTACACTAATATTATAAAGAGGAAGACTTTGTTTGCTTGACTACTAGACCGTTTTTAAAAATTCTTCCAACATTCGAAAGCTACATTATCCACGAGTAACATAGGCTATATTTTATCCCCGTAGTCCTACGGAACGGGAACTACGCGGGTCAAACCGCGTGACGTCGAATTTCTGAAATCGGCACTTTAGTTTTTGAGTTCATTCATTACAACCAAACAAACAAAGTTTTCCTTTTTTATATTATTACTGTAGACAGGGTGATTTTTTGAACCGAGTGTGAAACGCCAAATCCGAAACTATGAGATATAGCAAAAAATGCTCAAAGGAGTCTCGAACTCGATTTTGATGAAAACCAAAACTGTTTCATTGGATTTTGAAGAAATTACATACAAAGGCAAACTAAATAACCAATTCATTTTTAATAAGATACGTTACAGTACGCGAAGGAAGAAGTTCATTATGTCCCTGAACTCAAATTGTGTGTGCAAGACAGGACAGGAGGTGGAGCGTATCCAGTAGTGGGGCTCCACGCACTGTCAATCTGTTTGGGATACCCTTTTGCCAGATTAAATATCACACAGCGGCTAACCTGGGCTTGCAATCGGTTAAGGGTCTTCCGGATTGGCCACTACAGTTTCAGTCCAGACGGCAGGTGGTCTTCCGAGTTTATGAAAAAAAAAATGCTTTTATAACTGCTCTTATGGCGTTGGTCACGTTCGTTTTCTATGCGACTTGCTATTCCACTGTGTAAATTTGGTGGAGCATTACCTGACAACATGAAAAGCATTGAAAGGGGGGGGGGGATTCTCACCACCCTGTGACATTGCGAGAGGTATCGTTAAGCGCTTTGCAACCTCTTTAGCGTTCGCGGATCAATGCCACACTGGGCATGCAAACTCCCTACCAGAAAAGGAAAGATATTAAGCTAGTACTCGTACCGCGGAAAATCTATGACGATGCTTCCTAACTCGCGCATGTTAAGCGACGAAAAATGTTACTCCAAGTCCCGACTTTCTAAGTGGTCTGTAACAGGCGTAAGGTCATTTAATAAATGTTAAAATAAAAAAAGAGATAGCATCCAGGATATCTGATATCGGTCAAAGATGTTTCGATTAATCGACCGTGAAATCATCGAAACCAGAAGTTTTGTCATAGGCCATATTTTTATTTAAATTAAAAGGGTTGATTATATAAGGTGTTAAAAAAATATCTGCAAGAAACTCGAGGCGTTGTTTGGGATCACAAATAAAAAAAATTCACGAAATAATTTTATATAAGTAACGATACGTTTCAAAGATATGCAATATTTCACTGCGCACAAAATTATTGAATATGCGCACCTGACTGTACTGTGACTGCACCGTGCAGGGCGCCACGCGCGTGGTCGTTCAACCCAGCGACAGCGCAAACGTAGACAGCTAATTCTAACTGTCCCATCACATTTTGCAGATTTTGGAGTGGCAATGATTTTTTTTTTGTCAAAACTAAAAATGCTTGAAAAACGTTTGTTTTTGGAATATATTTGTATTTTGATACCGAGTACGTACACGAAATTATTGCAGTTAATTTTTAACACCTTATATAGGGTTGCTGGTAGGTTAACGTATTCCTTGCAGGAAGTTATAACAGGGTTATAATGCAAGAAATTAAGCCACCAAATGTTCTACCGAAATTCAGTGGTTTTTGAGTTAGGTCGATTTTTAGTTTTTTTGAAATTGATTAAAATTAAAATTGTGTTTACGGAATTGTTCAATTTGATTTTCCGAATACGTTTTATGAGATGAACGCCTTCCTGTACTAAATCAAAAACGATTTTCATAATGTAGTCCATAACTTTTCAATAAGATTTATACCACTTTAGAGAGCTGATAAGACAAGGATATTTTTGTGGTATTTTGTATATCTGGCGTAGTATTTTTTTTTTCACTATACAATATCTGTTTATGACGGAGTGAAAATTATAAAAAAAATGTTTTATTAGTGATTTTTGCTAAAGGTGTAAGATTTTTGAACTTTTAATTATTCAAAAAGGTCTGCTGAGTCATCAGCTATGGTAATAACTTAAATTTCAGTACATTCGTGGCGTAAATCGATTTTAAATTGGCTTTACATGATTTAATCTGGGATTTTTAATAAAAAATAAAAATCGACTTTACTCAAAAACCACTGAATTTCGGTAGAACATTTGGTGGCTTAATTTCTTGCATTATAACCCTACTATAACGTCCTGCAAGGAATACGTCGAATTACCAGTAACCCTGTATAGGTTAGACTATCATTTAGCACTTCAAACAGTTTTTAAATTTTTGCTAAGTGATTCGGTGGTCTACCGTGAAGGAGCAGCTGGTAGGCTACTTGATTGGCGGTCTCCTGGCCCGGGCTCGTAACCAGTGGAGAGCTGTCTGTTAGTTTTTATATATATTCCAGGCTTTTTTGCTGTTGTGTGTCATAATATATATTTCTGTGACTAGTGACTTTTATTTTTTTGCTGTGGCCATCGCTTACTTCGCGCATAAGTTGTTCACCGACTGACCAAGTGTTTGTTCAGAAAACGGGTCTGTATTGAATGACTTTTCATAATCAGTACATATACAAATAATAACTTGTAATCAACGAAAAGTCGTACAAAATCCCTATCGGCGCCAACTCACTTGTAACTTCTAATAAGTATTTTTTCTATTACTTTTGCCTGTAAAAGTTGAATGATGCTGATCTATGCGTCATGTTTGTGAACTGGCGCTGTCAGTTTTGGCTGGTCATCTCTTAGTTGCCGAGTCTCATATTTGAATGAATAATTTTGTTTTTATTATGGACACATTGCCGCACATAATATACCATCTCAACATGAATGATGTAACCAAGATTTTGTAACAATATTTTGATTTAAAGGAGAGTCTATGGAGTTTCTTGCCCGTGCTTCTCCATAGAGATCTACGTTAGGGAATGGGCAACAACAGTACATTCGCATTGTTTATGTCTTCTGACTGGGACTGTAGCTTTTGTTATGTTGTTTGTGCTTTGTATGTTCATCTTTGTTTCGACAATTCAAAAGTGCCCGTATCTGGCCTACTTGAAATAAATGTTTTGATTTCGATTTTGATATAAATAACACGAAGGTGACTACTGGAACAGGTGACTGACGAATGACAGACATGTATGGAAGAATAAGACATGGTCCGAATGACAGAGATGTATGGAAAAATAAGACATGGTCCGCCTAAAGTAGATTGGGAAACGTCAGGGGAACCATGGTGAAAGCTATACAAGGTGTCAATAACCCTTCACGAAGCCGTCAACCAAGCATTCTGTGCAACCCGGAAACGACTTTTTTTTCGATGTGAAAAATCACGTTTAACAAAAAAACTCAATGTAACGCACTCCAAACATTGTGCCGATCATGAGAGTTACTTTAAGGTATTGTAACGCTCCAGTATTATATTCACCAACGCCAAGCCATGCCACGCCATTGTGTACACGGTACAGCCAAGCCAAGCCATGCCACGCCATCGTGTACACGGTACAGCCATGCCAAGCCAAGCCAAGCCATCGCCATTTGGAGCCAAAGTTGTCAAAGAGAGCAAATGACAGTGAATGGCGGGAAACCATACATTTTTGACTAAGATTGAGCTGTAAACGTGAGAAACTTTGTCGAAGATTTTATAACTTATTACTACTTTCTTAATTACTTTTATTACTCTAAAATAAATAACCATAGTGAATATACAAGAAGAAAGTATTATTGCACTCCCGTTTCACTCAGAAGTGAGATATGAACCATAATCACCCTACTACATCTGTTGGCCGTAGAATCCGTCCGCCTGGCTGGAGTGAAGAAAAACAAGGCCATATTAGTGATGATGAAGAATTCCCGCCACCACCAGCTAGAAAACTGCTCAAAAGAATGTTGGAAAATGAAGAAGGTAGGGCGATACCCGAACTCAACGACGAAACCTTGCCGCTCAACCATTTCAAGGGCCATCGTGCGGCGTTTCTTATCCCGGAATTTGATCCCGAAGGAGAAGATTGCACAGTGTCGGTATGGTTAAAGAAAATTGACCAGTTGGAAGATATACATGGCTGGAGCGACCAAGTGAAATCATTTCACCTTCAAGATAAACTACGTGGTCAAGTACGTAAGTGGTACAATAGACTTGATGAATATAACTATTTCTGGAACGAATGGAAATGCTTTTAAGAGCATTTCCTAAACATCGTGACTTCAGTGCTTTGTTAGACGAAATTATGAACAGGAAGAAGTTACCCAACGAAACAATGACTAAATATTACCAGGATAAAATTGCTATGTGCTTTCGTTGTAACCTGTCTGACGATGCTAGTGTTTCGTGTATAATCAGAGGGTTACCGCCTTCCACCAAACGCACGGGCTTTCCAATGCAAGCGCCCAGATGAATTGTACGAGGCATTTCTCTGTGCCATCGATGATTATCGCGTACCGACATTCAGTGCGTGACAAGCCGAACAAAGAAGATAGGCAACTGCCGAATCCGGACAAGAAAGTGAACCCTGAGACCGACCCCTGTCCGCGTTGCAAGACTGGCCACATCTTGCGGAATGGCTCATTACCTGATCAACGTATTTGTTTCAAGTCTGGTCAGCAAGGTCATATTGCCACGCGTTGTCCTGGCTCTTCAACTATACATGTTAAGTCGTCTGCCGAATCGAAGAGCAACGTCAAGGAAATTAAGCTAGTTCAAAATTACAATGATATTTACAAAAAGATTTTGAGAGGCAGACATGCAGGACATTCATTTACTGATTGGTCAGCCAGTTACGAGTATCAATGCTGATCGTGTGTCGCTGGAGGTGACTAAAAGAACTGTCACCTTAAGATTGGATCCTGACCCTTTTGCTGAACTTCAAGTAGTCCAAGATATCCTTGTCACCCGGTGTCTCTATCGTCAAAGTTCAAGTGCTGGGCAATGACGAGGAAGATGATGTCTGCACAGCACCGCGTCACTGTGAACTGCAGGGAGTTTCCTACTCGTTACCGGCCACGTTACTTCGAGGTGGAGGTTGCATGAAGATCATCAACACCGGCACCAAAGACATCGAGTGGGAAGCCGGCCAGATCCTCGCACGAGCAGACAGCTGCGACGAATCAGCGATCCAACCAAGCCAAGCCAAGCGGGTGAGTTCAGCCAAGCCATCACTATCTTTCTTGCCCGATAATTTGCCAAATAAACCAAATTATTTAGTCACTAATTCTTCTAATCCATGTGACCTTACCGTCCCGTATGCTTCGGTTTTAACAACGACTAAAATCACTGATGATAGTCTATGCGGGTTACCTATATCTAATCAGTATGGGGAGTTTAAATGAAAATGAACGTGATAGTTTAGTACATTTATTATTACAATAGAAACACACCTTTGCAATTAGCACAAAAGATCTTGGTTGCATCAATTTGTTAAATATTAAAATAAAACTTAACACGCAGCAGCCAATATATCGTCAACCTTATAGGTTATCGCACACCGAACAACAAATAGTTAATTCTAAAGTTTGCGAGTTACTAGATGCCGGTATGATTAATGAATCCGAGTCAGAATATGCCTCTCCAGTTATCTTGGTAAAAAAAAGAACGATGATAGTCGGTTATATGTTGATTGTCGTGCCCTTAACTCGATTACTATAAAAGATAAATATCCGTTACCAAACATCGACGATCAGGTTTCCATGCACCCTCAGTTTTCATGCGAATGATCAATAAAATTGTTGATTCTATTCGTTCTCAAACGTCACAAACTGGTGAAATTCTTGCATTCTTAGATGATTTATTACCTTCGGACGATTTTAGTTCTGGTATATAGTTAGAATCGGTGTTGCGAATGTTTGATTCGGAAAATCTAAAATTAAATATGAAAAAGTGTTCTTTTTTACAAGAGAAAGTAATCTATTTAGGACATGAAATTTCGTATGAAGGTGTGCAACCGGCAGAACCAAAATTAATTGCAGTTTCGCATTTTCCTACACCAAAAAATGTGCATGAGGTACGCCAATTTATAGGCCTTTGCAGTTACTTCCGAAAATTCATATATAATTTCGCGGTTATAGCTCGCCCTATAACAGAATTGACTAAGAAAAACGTACCGTGATTATGGATTGATAAACAGGTCGATAGTTTTAACGAGTTAAAAAAGTGTTTATGCTCTAAACCAATGTTAGCTTTGTATGATCCTACATTAGATATAGAAATTCATACCGATGCATGCAAATTAGGAATAGCAGGAATTTTATTACAAAATCAGTCTGACGGTACTTTGCGCCCCGTTATGTATTCTAGCCGAGTGACGTCTAGGGAGGAAACTATGTACCATAGCTACGAGTTAGAAACATTAGCAGTAGCGGAATCGTTGCGTAAATTTCGTGTGTACATAATAGATAAACACGTGAAGGTAGTCACCGATTGTACCGCCGTCCGAGCCACTCTTACTAAACGCGATATTATACCGCGAATCGCGAGATGGTGGCTGTTACTTCAGGAATACGATATTAGTGTAGAATATAAGCCTGGTGAACGAATGGTACATGTCGACCTTATAGGCCCGTTTTGTAGGACAAAGAAAGGTTATTAATATATGCTAGTCATTACTGACGCTTTTTCAAAATTTGTTATTGCAGAGTGTCGTCGATCAGTTAATTCTGTAGAAACTATTAGATTCCTCAAAATAATGTTTTCCTTATTTGGTTATCCGGATAATAACTGACCATGGCAAGGCATTTACTAGTAGGTATTTTAAGAAATTTGCGTCAGATAAGCAATTTAGACATACGTTGAATGCAATTGCCTGTCCGCGTGGCAATGGGCAAGTTGAGCGCACTAATCGCACGATACTAAATGCCCTACGCGCAACTGACCCTAGCGAGGCCGCTAATAGCTGGTCTAATCGTCTACCCGATGTGATTTGGGGTAGGTATAAATAATACTTTAAATGGGACTACCGGGTTTAAACTTTATGATTCAATGTTTGCGCGTAGTAGTAGGCCTGTGTATCATGTAACCATCCCAGGCCGAATAACTGAACCAACCCAGGCCAAGCGTGGCAAGGCCAGTGCACGTATAAACAAAGCTAGCGCTAGGGTGAAACATAATTTTGATAAGCGTTGCAAAAAATGTTATGTTTATAAGAAAGGAGAGTTGGTTTTATGGAGACAAGCGCCTACTAGTACTGCTTCTAAAGTCAACACAAAGCTAGATGATTTGTATTCAGGCCCCTATATAATAACTAAAGTTGTTGGCAATGACAGATACAGGATCAGGAGTATTAAAGGGTTATAAAAACTAAAACGGGGCTTTTCAGCGTTTCAGCAGACTCTCTGCGACCTTATCGTAGCATAGCTCCTGTATCTGACAGTGCCAGCAGACGCAGTGCTGGAGACGGAAGACTTGGTTGATCTATTAGAAAGCTAATGAAAATCGTGTGCTCCATTGCGGGAGCAATTGTTACAGGATGGCCGACTGTAACGCTCCAGTATTATATTCACCAACGCCAAGCCATGCCACGCCATTGTGTACACGGTACAGCCAAGCCAAGCCATGCCACGCCATCGTGTACACGGTACAGCCATGCCAAGCCAAGCCAAGCCATCGCCATTTGGAGCCAAAGTTGTCAAAGAGAGCAAATGACAGTGAATGGCGGGAAACCATACATTTTTGACTAAGATTGAGCTGTAAACGTGAGAAACTTTGTCGAAGATTTTATAACTTATTACTACTTTCTTAATTACTTTTATTACTCTAAAATAAATAACCATAGTGAATATACAAGAAGAAAGTATTATTGCACTCCCGTTTCAGTATGGAACAAAATTGGAACTTTGACCTTCAATATTTTCATAGCTAAAAGGTTCCCAGGTGCAAAGAATAATCGTTATGACGGGGAAAATAAGTTATTTTGGACTTCGTTAAGGGTATTGTTAGGCAACGTTTAGACGAAGCCAGTGTTGCCAGGCTGCCAGGCCAGCGCTGGGTTGATAATTGCCTCGTATAAACGTAGTTTTTCAAGACAAGCCAGCACTGGCGGGAATACCTATTTTTCAATCCAGTGACCTCCGCTCGCGTACCCCGCTACACCCGCGCCAGCGTGAGGACGCATGTAGATGCATCGCGCCAGTCGCTGGCGCTTATACACGTGTGCACACCACAAGAATAATCCAGGAAAGGCTGTTCGAAAGAGATACCGCGGCCCCGGAACGTAAAGGCGAGGAAGGAACATGAATGGTTTTTAGTCAGTAAAAATCTGACACTCCCTTCCGCTCCGCCTTGAGTAGGAGGGGGTCATTTGATAATTTCCAATCCGAAAAAAAGGAAAGAAATAAATCCATTGGCCTCATCTAAACAACAACACGAGCCAGCTCAGCGCAGGCTTCTTTGAGGACTGGCGCCAGCGGTATTGGCTTCGTCTATACGTCTTACACTCATTATTTATTCAGGTTCGTTATTTTTTCCAAGAAGTAAATACGCGATTTGGTTCAACAATGCGTACTGCAATGGCTTATACCCAAATAAAAAAAAACTTTACCTTGACCATCGAAGTGCACCTCTCCATTAATAACAAGATTGATATAGCAGTTATTCATATCCCCGACGAGCAACATGTTTCCATAGAGTTTTCTCCCGACCAGTTCCATGATGAAACCTCTGCAACAAAATAAAAGTAAGGGTTAATATTTTATTGCAGTGCTTTTAGCATTAACGAAGCAAGTACAAATTGAATTTGGTACTTGTATTTAACTGACATCATAAAACGATTTAGTAAACGAAATCAATTTTATGTTCTAGTGTTATAACTATTAAGCCTGAATTCCTCCTACGTCAATGTCGGTCGCGTCGGTAGCTCGAATAAATATACATTGTGTTCTGTATAGCACCATAACTGCGACGCTGACGTCAGCGGTGCATGCGTTGTTAAATACTTCACGCAGAAGTACGCGACCGACATCAGCGTAGGTGGAATTTGGGTCTAAATGAAAAGGTAAAAACATGTTAATAACCTAGTCGTGCCTTGGGGTAAACGCGGGGTAACAGTCTATAATTAAACAATAAAATAGAAAAAGAATCTTCCGTTAAACTCCTTTCTTCTGTACTCTTCTGTCGCTTAATTTAATTTAGTCACAAAGAAAACATTAAGATAAACGACTAAACACGCAAAATCCCATCGTGATCGTCCTTTATTTCAATGTACCCTTCGAGACCGTTTCATCAAGGTTTTACATTCTTTTATACCTACTAAAATAATACACAAAAACACCATTATAAAACGCGTAAAAACAGATATACGGAACGTTTCACTCGTGGTTTTCGATGTCTCCATTATGTCTCTTTTTCTACGTGTTTCATTCTGCAGTTTTTTTAGTGACTACGAGCACTACTAATCCAATGGGCAATCGAATTACTACATTATCGCAAAGTATCAAAGGCTATTTGTACAACGTTCTGATGGGGTCAGTTCATTTAAAAATAATAAGTTAAGTCTAAGCAAATAAATAATACAGCCAATTTGAAGTTGTAACTATTCTATCAGGTCAACTTTTTTGTTGTTTGAAAGCGATGCCAGTAGGAAATTATCGTCGGAACGAGAATGGTATAACAACTTAACCCCACGCAGACAGAAATCAAATAATGAAACTAAGTTCAATAAAAAATGCAAAAAACATATTACAAGAAAAAAAGTAGCAATTTAGTGAGCAAAACATAATTAGTAATGGATCCTGTGAGCGTGGGGTAACTATTGAAATAAAAATAACACAATCTTCGGTTCTCCATCTTTCTTCTTTTTTCTTCCTCTGATGAATTTGAGACACAAAGAAAACACTGATATAGAGACTGACAACGTACAAATTTAACGTTCACAGAATTTAAATCAGTGTCTCCTTCATGCCTCCTTCTTCTAGGTGCTTCACTCTTCAACATACAAGAAGCCATATATTTTTTCATACCACGAGTACTTCTAATCCAATGGGCAGTGAGAAACTCGATTATCCCCAAGGTGATAATATCACAATCTCTTTCAAATGTAGCAGAATACTTCGAACAAATGAAATACCTGCAATGAGTATGCATTTCACAATACACACGAAAAAAATTATATACCAAAAAACCATTAAAAACGCGTTATAAAACAGATTGTGAAATAATAATGTAATTTTACTTTTAAATAAGACAATCAACTGTTTAATATTTTTTTTTTTTTTACAAAAGTTTGGTACAAGAAAATAACAATCAAATATAGCGAGTATGAAAATAGCGATCTATCCAAAATCCAAAAGCCCAAGATGTCGCTCCGTTTTTTTTTTTTTTTTTTTATGTAGGGCATGTCGCAGTTCAGTCTGAGAAGACTGGCTTCTGCTTAACCGGGCAAGTCCTGTGTCTGCCTTGAATTTAAGGCCTCCAGCCAGGGCAAAAATGACTATAAACTAAGCGACAGCGCTCTGAGGGCACCCCCTGTGGGGTACGGACCTCGGCTTAGGGCGTCGCTGGGGGCAGCAAAAGGACAGGCTGGATTTGGTTGTCTTTATTGTCTTTATTTAGGGACTGTTTTATTACTACAGGCTCAGCATCGCGGGCTGGCTCGAGCGCTTCAGATGCAATGTTGCCAACAAGATAAACGGAACGTTTCACTCGAAGTTTTCAATGTCTCAACAATGCCTCTCTTTTCTAGGTGTTTCATTTTTCAATTTTTATATCTGACTACGGGTACTACTAATCCAATGGGCAATGGAAAGCTACATTATTGCTGAGTATCAAAGGCTTTGCGTTTAACGTTCTGATGGGGTCAATTCATAACAAAAAATTAAGTTAAGTCTAAGCAAATAAATAATACAGCCAATTTGAAGTTGTTACTATTATATCAGGTCAACTTTTTTGTTGTTTGAAAGCGATGCCAGTAGGAAAATCGTCGGAACGAGAATGGTATAACAACTTAACCCCGCGCAGACAGAAATCAAATAATGAAACTAAGTTCAATAAAAAATGCAAAAAACATATTACAAGAAAAAAAGTAGCAATTTAGTGAGCAAAACATAATTAGTAATGGATCCTGTGAGCGTGGGGTAACTATTGAAATAAAAATAACACAATCTTCGGTTCTCCATCTTTCTTCTTTTTTCTTCCGCTGATGAATTTGAGACACAAAGAAAACACTGATATAGAGACTGACAACGTACAAATTTAACGTTCACAGAATTTAAATCAGTGTCTCCTTCATGCCTCCTTCTTCTAGGTGCTTCACTCTTCAACATACAAGAAGCCATATATTTTTTCATACCACGAGTACTTCTAATCCAATGGGCAGTGAGAAACTCGATTATCCCCAAGGTGATATTATCACAATCTCTTTCAAATGTAGCAGAATACTTCGAACAAATGAAATACCTGCAATGAGTATGCATTTCACAATACACACGAAAAAAATTATATACCAAAAAACCATTAAAAACGCGTTAAAAAACAGATTGTGAAATAATAATGTAATTTTACTTTTAAATAAGACAATCAACTGTTTAATATGTTTTTTTTTTTTTACAAAAGTTTGGTACAAGAAAATAACAATCAAATATAGCGAGTATGAAAATAGCGATCTATCCAAAATCCAAAAGCCCAAGAGGTCGCTCCGTTTTTTTTTTTTTTTTTTTTTTTATGTAGGGCATCTCGCAGTTCAGTCTGAGAAGACTGGCTTCGGCTTAACCGGGCAAGTCCTGTGGATGCCTTGAATTTAAGGCCTCCAGCCAGGGCAAAAATGACTATAAACTAAGCGACAGCGCTCTAAGGGCACCCCCTGTGGGGTACGGACCTCGGCTTAGGGCGTCGCTGGGGGCAGCAAAAGGACAGGCTGGATCTGGTTGTCTTTATTTAGGGACTGTTTTATTACTACAGGCTCAGCATCGCGGGCTGGCTCGAGCAAGGGTCGGGGTCCCTCCCCGACCCTTGCTCGAGCGCTTCAGATGCAATGTTGCCAACAAGATAAACGGAACGTTTCACTCGAAGTTTTCAATGTCTCAATAATGCCTCTCTTTTCTAGGTGTTTCATTTTTCAATTTTTATATCTGACTACGGGTACTACTAATCCAATGGGCAATGGAAAGCTACATTATTGCTGAGTATCAAAGGCTTTGCGTTTAACGTTCTGATGGGGTCAATTCATAACAAAAAATTAAGTTAAGTCTAAGCAAATAAATAATACAGCCAATTTGAAGTTGTAACTATTATATCAGGTCAACTTTTTTGTTGTTTGAAAGCGATGCCAGTAGGAAATTATCGTCGGAACGAGAATGGTATAACAACTTAACCCCGCGCAGACAGAAATCAAATAATGAAACTAAGTTCAATAAAAAATGCAAAAAACATATTACAAGAAAAAAAGTAGCAATTTAGTGAGCAAGACATAATTAGTAATGGATCCTGTGAGCGTGGGGTAACTATTGAAATAAAAATAACACAATCTTCGGTTCTCCATCTTTCTTCTTTTTTCTTCCGCTGATGAATTTGAGACACAAAGAAAACACTGATATAGAGACTGACAACGTACAAATTTAACGTTCACAGAATTTAAATCAGTGTCTCCTTCATGCCTCCTTCTTCTAGGTGCTTCACTCTTCAACATACAAGAAGCCATATATTTTTTCATACCACGAGTACTTCTAATCCAATGGGCAGTGAGAAACTCGATTATCCCCAAGGTGATAATATCACAATCTCTTTCAAATGTAGCAGAATACTTCGAACAAATGAAATACCTGCAATGAGTATGCATTTCACAATACACACGAAAAAAATTATATACCAAAAAACCATTAAAAACGCGTTATAAAACAGATTGTGAAATAATAATGTAATTTTACTTTTAAATAAGACAATCAACTGTTTAATATATATTTTTTTTTTTACAAAAGTTTGGTACAAGAAAATAACAATCAAATATAGCGAGTATGAAAATAGCGATCTATCCAAAATCCAAAAGCCCAAGAGGTCGCTCCGTTTTTTTTTTTTTTTTTATGTAGGGCATCTCGCAGTTCAGTCTGAGAAGACTGACTTCTGCTTAACCAGGCAAGTCCTGTGGATGCCTCGAATTTAAGGCCTCCAGCCAGGGCAAAAATGACTATAAACTAAGCGACAGCGCTCTGAGGGCACCCCATGTGGGGTACGGACCTCGGCTTAGGGCGTCGCTGGGGGCAGCAAAAGGACAGGCTGGATCTGGTTGTCTTTATTTAGGGACTGTTTTATTACTACAGGCTCAGCATCGCGGGCTGGCTCGAGCAAGGGTCGGGGAGGGATTGAACGGGGAATACGCGCCGGACCTCTGCGGCGAGGTCGGAATGTCTTCGGTTTGTATTTGTACATTCTACGAACTGTACTGGTATCTCTCCTACTCTCTTGCAAGATAGTGATCGGATCGTCGGGGGCGACTAGGGTGTGACGCGGACGTTGGACGGAGCTAATACGCGATGGGTCGTACCTGGCGACCGATGCGATTAGGGGGTTCCTATGCTTGACAGCAGTGTCGAAATAACGTTTGGAAAGGCGTTTCATGAACTGCTTAACGGTAGGGATTCCAAGGTCTACGTGAAGACTATCGTTACGGACGTAAGGGAGGGCACCGGTGATTTTACGGAGAAATCGGTTCTGCAAGGTCTGCATCGTGTGGAGGTCGCTCCGCTTGTGCTTCGCCGTTATATAGTGTAGCAGATATATTACATAAGCTGCTACTAGTTTTTCAAACCAAACAAATAACCTTGGTCAACAACATTTTGAGGTTATTTTGCCAATGAAACCATGAACCCGAAACACGTTAGAGAATGGATAACCAGCATCATACATGAGACGGTTAGGTGTTAGATAGCTCAAAACAGTATTTACTTAGAATTGAGAAGTTGTAAATAACTAGTAATCATGTGAACACTAACCAATGTCGGCAATATTGACATGCAGATTGTTCATTGTCTACGGCACAGATTCGGGTCATAAAACCATCTTTGGAATCCTCATAAAACATACAATCCAAATAAAACAATGGTTATAGGATTTATTAAAACTTTTTATTTGACATCAAAAATAATTTTATTATAGAAGTTGTCGCGTTTCATTCCACGCAACCGTCAAATCATACGGGTCGCGCTCAGTCATTGTAAAGATACACTTAAAAATCCATAACTTTATCAAGAGTATATTTACGCAAACAATTCAGTCATGTGTGTGTATGGGATACGGCAACGTATTAATTAAGATGTATCACCTTAAAATTAGAATTAATAAATATAAGCAATTCATTTTCCATGTTGCCATGTTAAGTGAAACGAATTGTCAATTTTGCATATTTGTGAATTTCCGTTTTTAGACGTCAGTCTGGGTCCAACATCCGCGCACGCTTCACGTGAGAACCCGGACTCCCGGCGTTGTTCGGTTTTTTTTAAATTTAAGATGGCGGAGTAAAAATTTTCCACGCGTCCATGTGCGCAATATTTCTTTTTCGTTGTAATTTTTAACGCAATTCTGCGATGGACTACGGCCTGTAGCCACGAGGATGTCGGTTAAATCGATTTCGTCACCTCCGTAAATGTGGCGCAAGCAAATCAACGCTGCGAGAACTTAGCGCGTGGCTTCATCGATGACCGCGTGTCCACGGTAACCTCACGACCGGCTGAAGGAGGTCGAGAAGACGCGGACGTAGCGATATCTTCGCTCAGCTCAGCGTGCCAGCGTCCTTGGGAGGCGTCCCGTCCGTAGGGCTCCGCATTAGCGTGAGTGTCTGCCACCATCCATGTGTGGTAGGCGACCCCAAGGACTATTCGTCGTGCCTGCTTCGCTTCCCGCACCCGCCTTCTACACCAGCCTCCGCGCGCCCAGGCGCGAGGCCACGACGATCGCTATCGAGCACGTGCTCTGGCGATCGCCCGGTCCCCCAGCCCCGCGGAGAACCGCGAGAGCTTCGGCGACGTTCTACGGCGTAGGGAGTGCGATCATGGTACCATGAGTAAGTTCACCTTTTTATATAATCTGGCCAGAGAAAAACTAGAGTCAGTGCGCGTTTAACTTCAGAGGCCCGCTGCCCTATTCCTACTTCAGAATACTTAGTAGTAAGGTGTAAACGACTTTGTACAGCCTTCGATAACTTATGTAAATAACTTGTGTTAATATATTACCATTGTTATTGTTCTGGTTGAACTTCCTAGTTTTATTCTGAACAAACCTCCCATAGTCTTTCCAAAGCAAGAGGTCCTTGAACCAATAGTTTGATGCATACTCCGAGAGCTTGAAGACCTTTTTATTTGTAATCCTAAAATCATCGTGTGTTTACCTTCTACTTACTTACAACCTTAAACCACAACCTTTTTTCTTTTGCACCTCAACTACAACACTTTAACTATAACAATTATTTTTTTTTTTTTTTTTTTTTCTCACACACGACAATAGCCTCTGATGCCCCCACTGCAAGAACCTCAGCAATATGAAACTGCCTTCATTGATGTCAGTTTCTTTGCGGTTGTCTGCAGATGGCGCTTCAGATGCAATGTTGCCAACAAGATAAACGGAACGTTTCACTCGAAGTTTTCAATGTCTCAATAATGCCTCTCTTTTCTAGGTGTTTCATTTTTCAATTTTAATATCTGACTACGGGTACTACTAATCCAATGGGCAATGGAAAGCTACATTATTGCTGAGTATCAAAGGCTTTGCGTTTAACGTTCTGATAGGGTCAATTTATAACAAAAAAATAAGTTAAGCTTAAGCCAAAAATCAAAATCAAAATCAAAATCAAAGCATTTATTTCAAGTAGGCCAGTTACAGGCACTTTTGAATTGTCGAAACAAAATTGAACATTTAAAGTAGCTGCAGTCCCAGTCACAAGACATAAAAACTGTGAAAGTACTGTAGTTGCCCATTCCCTAGCGTAGATCTCTATGGAGAAGAACGGGCAAGAAACTCCATGGACACTCTTTTAAATAAAAATATTGTTACAAAATCTTGGTTACATCATTCATGTTGAGATGGTATATTATGTGAGAACAATGTAGCAAGATGTGCACGTTAAAAGTGTCCATAGCAAAACAAAAATAAAATACAACTCAAAAACAAAATAATTAATTCAAATAAACCACGGCGACTAAGAGATGACCAGTCACAACTGACAGCGCCCGTTCACGAACATGACGCATGGATCAGCACCATTCAGCTCAACCATTTTGAAGGGAGCTAAATGGTCCGACACACGCGCCATCATCAGCGAGACATTTGAGAGAGCATGACATACTCTCAACCGCCAGGGCACATTCTAGTCAAGAACTGCCGTAGGCTTTCAGTGAATGATAGCTTTCTAGTACAAAGTACTCACACAATATGGGCTATGCGATTATATAATATTAACATTGAATCTATACAATGCAAAGATAGTTGTACAATCTTCACCAGCTCCAACAATACCATTTAATGCTATCAATTTTTGCGCCCCTGTCCTTGTGGAGCAGGACCAGCATTGAGCTAAGCATTTTTATCAGCGATATAATCGCTCAACTTGTAATATGCTTGCTTACATAGTGTGCGTTTAATGCATGTTTTAAATTTCGTCTCATTCAGTTCCAGAATACTTTGTGGAATTTTATTAGATATAGCATCTCAAACAGTACCCCATGAAAGATGAGTCTAGCCAAGAAATAATACAGCCATTTTCAAGTTGTAACAATTATATCAGGTATTTTTTATTTTTTATTAATTCATTGAGAAACCTCAATCTTATTTACGAAAACTTACATCAAACAGATCGCAAGAAAAAACGAGTCAATAAAGTGATCAAAACATGAAAAACATCCAAAAATAAACAGTCTTAAGTTCTACTTCTTTGTTGTTTTCTCTTCTGCCGATGAATTTATGAGATACGAAGAAGGCAATGAAATAGAACGGTCTGCCATCTACCTGTAGCGTTAGGTATTCTTTGTCAATGTCTCCATTTGCTGCATACTTCTAGGTTTTTTAATTTACCCGATACGTTATATCGTGTCATATTTATTATAAATCATTTTGGAATACCAACTGTAGTGTCATACCCATATTATATAAAGAGGAGAGGTTTGTAAGTTCGGATGAAGGACATAATCGTCAGAACGAGAATGATATAACTGACATAATCCACACGACAAATATGTCAAACAACTTAACCCCGCGCTGACAGGAATCAAATGAAGATACTAAGTTTACGAAAAATTGCATGATCCATACTACAAGAGAGGAAAAAGTGGCAATTTAGTAAACAAAACATAACTTGAAATGCATCCTGTGAGCGTGCGATAACAATAAGAATAAAAATAAAACAATCTTCTGTCCTCCTTCTTTCTTCTTTTTGCTTCTGCTGATGTATTTGAGACACAAAGAAAACACTTAAATAGAGCCAATAACGTTTATATTGTAACGTATTATAAACTTTATTAAGTGTCTCCTGCATGCTTCGTTCTTCTAGTTTTTTCATTCTTCTATCTACATTTTCTTTGTTTGTGTCGTATTTAATTTACTTCAATTTGGAAAACCAACTGTAGTGTAGACATACCAATATTATAAAGAGGTAAGATTTGATAGTTTGGATGAAAGAAGATATTTTGGAAACTACGTGTACTTTATTATCCAATGGGAAATGGGAAGCTACATTGTCTGCTGATGTCACAGTTTATTTTTATTATGATTTTGTGGGATCAGTTCATACCCTATAATGCCTGCCTACCCTTTACATATGCCCTGCAATGAGTATGCCTTTCACAATACACACAAAAAAATGACACATTTTTATCCCGCGCTTACGGCAATAAACCAGTTATGATAATACTTCAAGAATTTTTTTATAAAAATATAAAGTTACATCCATATCAATGCATACCAAAACATAACATACAAAAAGGCTTATAGATTATGAAAAAAAAAACAATTAAATAAAATAAATACCTGGATTGCCTATGCCCCACACAATGCACACTACACACGACAGAAACAACACACACACTTAGTGTAACTTAATAGAGTTTTTGCACGAAAACTAGCAAAAACTGGTCGCAAGAAAACAAAAGTGTCAATACAATTAACAAAACATGCGGTAAAAGTAAGTCATTTAAATAAAAAAAATCGATTATACTTCTTTCTTTTCTTCTGGCGATGAATTAATGAGGCACAAAAAAGCCACAAACATAAATCATTTAATTTAATGTCTTCTTCGTGGCTCTTTCTTCTAGATTTTTCATTATTCGATCCACATATTTAAATAAAAGGAATCTATTATATTTATTTACAGAACATGTACATTGTGTGACAATAATTTTACTAATTGAGGAAAACGAACTGTATTATAGACATGTTAATATTATAAAAAGGTAAGGTTTGTAAGTTTGGATGCGGGAAGCGATCTAAGAAACGAAAATGGTGTACTGTAACTACAGAGTCCACAAAACAGAAATTACACACTGATGTAACCGCGCGCTAACAGCAATCAAATAGTGTTATCTACTACTTTTCGAAAAAAACTCCGTCGATTATTAATGATACACAAAAAAACCATTATAAAACGCGTAAAAACAGATATACGGAACGTTTCGCTCGTGGTTTTCAATGTCTCCATTATGTCTCTTTTTTCTAGGTGTTTCATTCTGCAGTTTTTTTTCTGACTACTAGTACTACTAGTCCAATGGGCAATCGAAAACTACATTATCGCGGAGTATCAAAGGCTATTTGTACAACGTTCTGATGGGGTCAGTTCATTTAAAAATAATAAGTTAAGTCTAAGCAAATAAACAATATAGCCAATTTGAAATTGTAACAATTATATCAGGTCAACTTTTTTGTTGTTTGAAAGCGATGCTATTAGGAAATTATCGTCGGAACGAGAAAGAAAAATAACAACTTAACCCCGCGCAGACAGGAATCAAATAATGAAACTAAGTTCAATAAAATGCAAAAAACATATTACAAGAAAAAAAGTAGCAATTAAGTGAGCAAAACATAATTTGTAATGCATGCCTGTGAGCGTGGGGTAACCATTGCAATAAAAATAACACAATATTCGGTTCTCCTTCTTTCTTCTTTTTTCTTCCGCTGATGAATTTGAGACACAAAGAAAACACTGATATAGAGACTCACAACGTACAAATTTAACGTTCACAGAATTTAAATCAGTGTCTCCTTCATGCCTCCTTCTTCTAGGTGCTTCAATCTTCAACATACAAGAAGCCATATATTTTTTCATACCACGAGTACTTCTAATCCAATGGGCAGTGGGAAACTCGATTATCCCCGAGGTGATATTATCACAATCTCTTTCAAATGTAGCAGAATACTTCGAACAAATGAAATACCTGCAATGAGTATGCATTTCACAATACACACGAAAAAAATTATATCCCAAAAAAACCTATAAAAACGCGTTAAAAAACAGATTGTGAAATAATAATGTAATTTTACTTTTAAATAAGACAATCAACTGTTTAATAATTTATTTTTTTACAAAAGTTTGGTGCAAGAAAATAACAATCAAATATAACGAGTATGAAAATAGCGATCTAACCAAAATCAAAAGCCCAAGAGGTCGCTCCGTTTTTTTTTTTATATATATTTTTTTTTATGTAGGGCATCTCGCAGTTGAGTCTGAGAAGACTGGCTTCTGCTTAACCGGGCAAGTCCTGTGTCTGCCTTGAATTTAAGGCCTCCAGCCAGGGCAAAAATGACTATAAACTAAGCGACAGCGCTCTAAGGGCACGGACCTCGGCTTAGGGCGTCGCTGGGGGCAGCAAAAGGACAGGCTGGATCTGGTTGTCTTTATTTAGGGACTGTTTGATTACTACAGGCTCAGCATCGCGGGCTGGCTCGAGCAAGGGTCGGGGAGGGATTTAACGGGGATTACGCGCCGGACCTCTGCGGCGAGGTCGGAATGTCTTCGGTTTGTATTTGTATCTCTCCTACTCTCTTGCAAGATAGTGATCGGATCGTCGGGGGCGACTAGGGTGTGACGCGGACGTTGGACGGAGCTAATACGCGATGGGTCGTACCGGGCGGCCGATGCGATTAGGGGGTTCCTATTATAGTATTTTCATGTTTCAGACACTTTATACTTATGAGAAAATATAGTATTTAGACACTATAGGAAATATACTATCTACGAAAATATACTATACTATATATATTTTCTTTGTTTTGTGTCGTATTTAATTTACTTCAATTTGGAAAACAAACTGTAGTGTAGACATACCAATATTGTTGATGGATATGTTTGGTTTGATAGTTTGGATGAAAGAAGATATTTTGGAAACTACGTGTACTTTATTATCCAATTGGAAATGGGAAGCTACATTGTCTGCTGATGTCACAGTTTATTTTTATTATGATTTTATGGGATCAGTTCATACCCTATAATGCCTGCCTACCCTTTACATATGCCCTGCAATGAGTATGCCTTTCACAATACACACAAATAAATGACACATTTTTATCCCGCGCTTACAGCAATAAACCAGTTGTGATAATACTTCAAGAAAATTTTCAAAAAAACACGTTAGAAGAGAAAAGAAAAAAAAACGTTTATACCTCGCTGTAAGCATGCGGTAACAATTACACACTAAAATGGAGATCTAATGATCGGCTCCACTTCTTTCTTCTTCTGTAGATGTATTTATGATACACACAGAAGCCATTAAAAAACGCGTTAAAACAGATAAGTAGGTATACGGAACGTTCCACTCGTGGTTTTCAATGTCTCTAATGTTTTTTTTTTCTGACTACGGCTACTAATCCAATAGGCAATGGAAAACTTCATTATCGCTGAGTATCGAAGGCTTTGTTTGCGTTTGACGTTTTGATGAGGTCAATTCATCAATTTAAGTTGTAACAATTATATCAGGAAAACGTTTTTGTTGTTTCAAAGCGATGCTAGTCAGTGTTAAATTCTCATTTAACAGAACAAGAAAGTTTCATCAATACGTTGAATCGCATCAGCGAATAGTCTCTGATCTGCCAAAACTAGTCAACTAACAATTTTTTGTTAATTCATTGAGAAATCTCAATCTTGTTTACGAAAACTTGATGAAAAACAGATCGCAAGAAAAACACGAGTCAATAAAGTGAACAAATCATGCAATACATCCAAAAATAAACAGTCTTAAGTTCTACTTCTTTGCTTTCTTCTGTTCTGCCGATGAATTTATGATATACGAAGAAGGCACAGAGCGGTTTGTCATCTAAAAATCTTTTATCTAAAAAGAAGACACTTGTTGTTCCTAAAGTCACTAACTACTTTGGGAAGTGCACAAGAAAATATGTGGTACCGTCATTAGTGAATGAGCTACCCCCACATCTGATATCGCATGTTAAATCTAAACAGCAACTTAAAATTGTACTTAAAAAACATTACCTGTCTTTGTGTCCATAGCTAATTTTGTATGTATGGACAATAGCATCATATATTTTTTTCCTAGGTGTAAAATGTGTTTCTTTCTTTACTTTATAATAAAAAATCGAAATTTGTTAAAATGATATTGTGAAACGAGAACAACTGCCGACAAACTGTTTTGCAGTTTGATAGAGTTTTATATGTTATATTTATACAGATTTTGAATAAATAAATAATAAATAAAAATAAACTACCCGTATGCGTTAGGTATAAATACTCTTGTCAATGTCTCCTGCATACTTCTTTCTTCTAGTGTTTTTTCATTTTTCTATCTAATTATTTAATCTACCTGACACGTTTTATCGTGTCATATTTATTTTAAATCATTTTGGAATACCAACTGTAGTGTAGACATACCAAAATTATAAAGAGGTGAGGTTTGTAAGTTCGGATGAAGGAAATTATCGTCGGAAAGAGAATGGTATAACTAACATATTCCACGCGACAAAAATGACACACAACTTAACCCCGCGCTGACAGGAATCAAAATAATGATACTAAGTTTACAAAAAAATGCAAAAAACATAATTACAAGAGAGAAAAAAGTGTCAATTTAGTGAGCAAAATATAATTTAAAATGCATCCTGTGAGCGTGGGGTAAAAATATAAATAAAAATAAAACAATCTTCGGTTCTCCTTCTTTCTTCTTTTTTCTTCCGCTGATGAATTTGAGACACAAAGAACACTGATACAGAGACTGTGAACGTATAAATGTAACGTAAACAGAATTTAAATCGGTGCCTCCTTCATGCCTTTTTCTTCTAGATGTTTCACTTTTCAATATTAGAGAAGCCATTTTTTTTTTCATACTACGGGTATTTCCAATCCAATGGCCAGTGGCAAGCTCGATTATCCCTGAGATGTAGTATTATGAAATTCAATTAATGCAATTATCTTAAATTAATGCAACATACATATAATAACGTTCAGTTAAATCAGTCTTGTATATCAAAAACTCAACAACTTTATACCGTATGCTTAAAAGAAACAAGCTAATGGCAGTGGTTTGGGACGGAAACTATGCAATGGATCTCACTACCGAGATACTACGGGTAAAACCTATATGTGTGCCAAATTTCATCGAATCCGGTAAACGGTTTTCTCGTGGAAAAGTAATAAACATCCAACTTCACAAAGTATGCATAAAAAAGCCATTTACGTTACGTATAATTACTCTATGTTCGTGTCTCCTGCATGCTTCGTTCTTCTAGTTTCTTAAGTCTTTTACTTATATATTCGTTTTTTTGTGTCATATTTGATTGACTTCATTTTGGAAAACCAACTGTAGTGTAAGACATACCAATATCATTAAGAGGGATCAGTTCATATCATAACACGAGCGACGCTTTTAGAAAATTGAGTGTAAACAATGACATGAGACAGCTATTTTTTAGATTAAATAATAATAATTTTACCAAAATCTAGTTTGATGTTTAAAAGCGATGCAAATCAGTGTTGAAAATTTATTTATCACTAAGTTACATAGCTAAGTTGCATCGCAACGGTATAAAGACGCCGTTTTTTAAAAATGACCCCTCAATCTCTTATTACTGTAGTAAAATACTTCGAACAAATGAAATACCAGCAATGAGACCACCACAAATATGACACACCACACGAGAAATATGACACATTTTTTATACCGCGCTTACAGCAATAAACAATTTGTGATAATACTTCACGAAAATTTACAAAAAACATGTCATAAAAGTAAAACCGCTTTAATACACTAAAAAAAGTGTACGACGTTCTGATGGGGTCAATTCATAAATTAAAGATGTAGCAATTAAATCAGGTAAACGTTTTTGTTGTTTCAAAGCGATGTTAGTCAATGTTAAATAATCATTTAACAGAATAAGAAAGTTTCATCAATAAGTTGAATCGCATCAGCGAATAGTCTCTGATCTGCCAAAACTAGTCAACTAACAATTTTTTGTTAATTCATTGAGAAATCTCAATCTTGGTTACGAAAACTTGATGACAAACCGATCGCAAGAAAAACACGAGTCAATAAAGTGAACAAATCATGCAATACATCCAAAAATAAACAGTCTTAAGTTCTACTTCTTTGTTTTCTTCTGTTCTGCCGATGAATTTATGATATACGAAGAAGCACAGAGCGGTTTGCCATCTACCCGTATACGTTAGGTATAAATACTCTTGTCAATGACTCCTGCATACTTCTTTCTTCTAGTTTTTTTTTTTTCATTTTTCTATCTTATTATTTAATCTACCTGATACGTTTTATTGTGTCATATTTATTTTAAATCATTTTGGAAAACCAACTGTAGTGTAGACATACCAAAATTATAAAGAGGTGAGGTTTGTAAGTTCGGATGAAAGAAATTATCGTCGGAAAGAGAATGGTATAACTAACATTTTCCACGCGACAAAAATGTTACACAACTTAACCCCGCGCCGACAGGAATCAAATAATGATACTAAGTTTACAAAAACATTAAAAAAACATGTTACAAGAGAGAAGAAAGTGTCAATTTAGTGAGCAAAATATAATTTGTAATGCATCCTGTGAGCGTGGGTTAAAAATATAAATAAAAATAAAACAATCTTCGGTTCTCCTTCTTTCTTCTTTTTTCTTCCGCTGATGAATTTGAGACACAAAGAAAACACTGACATAGATTCCGTGAACGTATAAATGTAACGTATACAAAATTCAAATCTGTGTCTCCTTCATGCCTCTTTCTTTTAGGTGCTTCAGTCTTCAATATCATAGAAGCCATATTTTTTTTATACTTCGGGTATTTCTAATCCAATGGGCAGTGGGAAGCTCGATCATCTCCGAGATGTAGTATTATCAAATTCAATTAATGCAATTATCTCAAATTAATGCAACATGCATATGATAATGTTCAGTTAAATCAATCTCATATATATCAAAAAACTATAAACAACTTTATACCTTATGCTTAAAAGAAACAGGCTAATGGCAGTGGCTTTGGACTGAAACTATGCCACGGATCTTACTACCGAGATAGTACGGGTAAAATCCTATATATGTGCCAGATTTTATCAAATTCGTTAAATGGTTTTTGCGTGAAAAAGTAATAAACATCCTACTTCACAAAGTTTTGCATTGAATATATTATTAATATTGAACTCTAGAATGTTTTTTGAACTCAGTGCAAAAAACATTCTAGAGTTATCAATTAACATCTAAAGCTATGTACACTAGAATTTCTGAAAGAATAGTAAGAAGCTGTTTAAAGCAAGCAGCAGTTTTCAAGAGAAGCGTGAAAGAACATTTCGTCATAAATGCATAAGTATTTATTATTACATATTTCATTGGTTTAAAATATATATTTAGTATTTATGAGCATGTTTGTATTCTTATTTTGTACATATTTAAAATATTTAATCAGTTTCATGTATAATGTATTTCATTTTCCTTCCTTGTTTTACACACTATTTCTACGTCTCTTTATTTAGTATCTCCTTTTGCAGGTATGCTGAAAAAGTGGACAACGTTCTGATGGGGTCAAGTCATTTAAATATTTAAAAGGTCAAGTCTAAGCAAAGAAATAATACAACCATTTTGAAGTTGTAACAATTATATCAGGTCAACTTTTTTGTTGTTTGAAAGCGGTGCTAGTAGAAAATTATCGTCGGAACGAGAATGATATAACTAACGTGACCATATTTTTTTTTCTTTCAAACAGGACATCGGTGTTTTAACGTTGATGACGCTCGCCAATTCAACACGTCTTGGCCAGTTTAAGCAGCAAAATCAAATCTGAGTTTTCTCATACATTTTGGCGAGTTTCATTAAGTAGTCAAACCAAACATGAGTTTCATGATTTATTAATAAGTATATTGAAAATTATTCCGATAATGATACTAAGTTTACAAAAAAATGCAAAAAACTTATTACAATGAAAAAGGAGTGGTAATTTAGTGAGCAAAACATCGTGTGAGCATGGGGTAACAAATGAAATAAAAATAACACAATCTTCGGTTCTCTTTCTATCGTCTTCTGCTGATGAATTTGAGACACAAAGAAGTCACTAAAATAGATCATATGAACATATAAACGTAACGTTCACATAATTTAATTTAGTCACTCCTTCACGCCTCTTTCTTCTAGGTGCTTCACTCTTCAATATTAAAGAAGCCATAATTTTTTTCATACTACGGGTACTTCTAATCCAATGGGCAGTGGGAAGCTTGATTATCCCCGAGACGTAGTATTATATTATTGATGGTCCAGTAACAATTTCTAAATAATTCACTAAAAACCTCAAATTAATAAAACACAGTGATGTGGTATTTAATACTGTTCAGTAAAATCAGTCTCATATATATCGAAAACAAAACAACTTTGTACCGTATGCTTAAAAGAAACAAGCTAATGGCCGTAGCTTTGCCCGCGTCGAGGACGGAAACTATGCCGCGGACCTTACTACAGAGATAATACGGTTTATTAACAATCTATGTGAAAGATTTCATATAGTTTTGCATTAATTAAATTTTCAATGCTAAGCAATAAACCATTCTAGAGTTATCAAGTTACATATATATCTGAACACTAGAATTTTAGGAATAATAGTAAGAATTGTTTTTTAGATTTGGAAATGGGCCTGCTCTTGACGTCGACCACGCCATGATGGAACGAGCATGCTCAGAATATGCCTACTCACTCTTTCATTAAAGGCAGGCGGGTTTATTTTTTCTCAGTAAGAAGATTTTTTGTTTAATGATAACGAAACATAACATGAATATGATTTACATATCACACGCATAATTTAACCGCGCTCGTATAGCGATATGCATGTTGTAATTTTTCTACACCAAAACTTGCAAAATATGAGTCGAAAAAGTATAAAACATGTCATAAAAGAAAAACAGCTTTAATACGGTAAAAAAAGAGTCCATCGTTCTGATGTGGTCAATGCAATTAAAAATAATAAGTTTAGTCTCAGCAAAGAAATAGTACAGCCATTTTGAAGTTGTAAGAATTTTAATACACTCGAGAGCAATGAATCCGGGTCACTTAAAGAATCCTAAAAATCTCGGAAACTAAAAATGCTAGGTTAATGCAATAAATTGTATTTAATAGACAATGTAATACTCCTTAAATGAAGGTATTAAAACTTCTTAGTTATTGTAAAGTTATATCATAAAAAATCAAATTTGAAAAAGGGCCACTTTCGAAGATGGAACTACGAAATTACAGCATTTGGTTTTGCTTTTGTTTGTAATCTGTCATATATGTGGGTACATAAACCATGTTGATAGTGCTCTATATTCATTATTCAAGCTGAAATTATGTCGCTTACGCCTGAAGAATGCACCAGAATACTTACAATGCTGGAAACCGGCCGGAGTCAGCGCGATACAGCCAGGACTGTCGGTGTGTCGCGGTCAACAGTACAAAGAGTTCTCCGACGTTACGAAGAAACTGGTTCTAACCTACGCAGACCAGGAACGGGCAGAACCAGGTGTACCACAGCACGAGAAGACCGATACTTGGTGAACACCATGCTTCGAAATCGCTTTCTCACAGGAACTGAACTCACAAATCAGTTTCGACGCCTCGGAGGAAGTAACCCAAGTGCATGGACAGTAAGACGTCGGCTTGCTGAATCTAACTTAAAACCCCTTAGACCTGCAAACGGCCCTAAACTGGACGTGCGTGCGTGGGCATCGTATTTCAAGACTAAGATATGCCCAGAGCCACGTAAATTGGAGTATTGAAGATTGGTCAAAAGTTATGTTCTCCGACGAATCAAAATTTATGCTCTACAAGCACGATGGAAGACAGAGTGTATCGAAGACCAGGGGAAAGATTCAAGCAAGCATGCATCGAAGAAAAAGTAGCCTACGGTGGTGGGTCTGTACTTGTGTGGGCCGGAATTTCTTCTGAAAGTCACACAGAGCTGGTGATCATAGAAAACGGCTCTTTAACTAGCGTAAGATATGTGGAAGAAATCCTCAATGATCACGTTGGTCCATTTATGGTCAATTTAGGTGAGGATGCTATATTTATGCATGACAATGCCCGACCTCATACAGGTAGGATTGTGAATGACTACCTTCAAGAGATGAACATTACTCGTATGGAGTGGCCAGCGCGCAGCCCGGATATCAACCCGATCGAGCATGCTTGGGACGAGCTAGGCAGATGCGTAAAACAACGAAACCCTCCCCCAATCACGCTTCGTGAGCTCAAAATTGCTCTCACAGAGGAATGGGAGAATATTCCCCAAAATCGTATAAGGAACTTGGTGTACAGCATGCCAAACCGCGTAAACGCAGTAATGGAAGCACGAGGAGGCAATACGAAGTATTAAAATTCAAGAAAATCGTAATGAAGTTCAAAAATTTCATGTTTCCTATTTTTGTTTTAAGGAGAGATCAGCAGTTTTTTTCTTTATGTAATTTTGTGTTAATAAAATGTATGGTGACTCATATTTTTTTTACTTTCATTTAAGGAGTATAACATAGTCTATTAAATACAATTTATTGCATTAACCTATCATTTTTAGTTTCCGAGATTTTTAACATTCTTTAAGTGACCCGGATTCATTGCTCTCGAGTGTATATCAGTTCAACTCTTTTGTTGTTTGAAAGTGATGCTAGTAGGAAATTATCGTCGGAACGAGAATGGTATAACAGACATAATCCATACGACAAAAACGACACACAACTTAAACTCACGCTGACGGTCAAATAATGATACAAAGTTTACAAAAAAATTAAAAAAAAACATATTACAAGGAAAAAAAAGTGGTAATTTAGTGAGCAAAACATCCTGTGAGCGTTGGCTAAACATTTAAATAGAAATAACACAATCTTCGGTTCTCTTTCTTTCTTTTTCTGCTGATGAATTTGAGACATAAGTCACTAAAATAAGCAATCAGAACGTATAAACGTAACGTATGCATTATTTAATTTAGCCACTCCTTCACGCCTCTTTCTTCTAGGTGCTTCAGTCTTCAATATTAAAGAAGCCACATGTTTTTTCATACTTTGGGTACTTCTAATTTAATCGGCAGTGGAAACTTGATTATCCCCGAGATGTAGTATTATAATAATTATGGTCCAGCAACAATCTCCAAATAATTCACTAAAAACCTCAAATTAATAAAACACAGTGATGTGGTATTTAATACTGTTCAGTAAAATCAGTCTCATATATATCGAAAACAAAACAACTTTTTACCGTATGCTTAAAAGAAACAAGCTAATGTATGTAGCTTTGCCTGCGTCGAGGTCGGAAACTATGCCACGGATCTCACTACAGAGATAATACGGTTTATTAACTATCTATGTGCCAGATGTCATCAAGAACGTTAAATGGTCCTAATAAAGATTTGCATTAATTATATTTTCAATGCTGAGCAATAAACCATTCTAGAGTTATTAAGTTAAATATAAATTTATGAACACTAGAATTTCTGAAAGAATAGTAAGATTTGTTTTTTTTTATATTTAAAAATGGGCCTGCTCTTGACGTCGACCACGACATGATGGAACGAGCATACTCAGAATATAGTACATACTCTTTCATTACTGAGAAAAAATCAACCCGCCTGCCTAAAGGCGGCAAAAAGTAAGAAGTTTTTTTGTTTAAGACAACAAAACATAACATGAATATGATAAACATATCACACGCATAGTTTAACCGCGCTCTTATAGCGATATACATGTTGAACGGAAGTTAAAAATAATCTTCCGTTCAACTCATTTATTCTGTTCTCTAGTTACTCACAAAAAAATATCAGTGTCCTGCATGCTTCGTTCTTCTAGTTTTTTCATTCTTCTATCCACACATTCATTGTTTTTTGTGTCATATTTAATTTACTTCATTACGGAAAACTAACTGTAGTGTAGACATACCAATGTTATATAAAAGAAAGGTTTGTATGTTTGGATGAAGGAAGATATTGTGGAAACTGCGTGTACTATATCCAATGAGCAATGGAAAGTTAAATTATCCGCTGGTGTGAGAGTCTATTTTTACAACGATTTTGTGGGATCAGTTCATATCATAATACGAGCGACGCCTTTAGAAAATTGAGTGTAAATAATGAAATGAGACAGCTATTTACTAGTTTAAATAATAATAATTTTACCAAAACAGTAATTTTAATCAGGTCAACTTTTAAGAAATTATCGTCTGAACGAGAATGGTATAACTGACATAATTCACACGACAAAAATGACACACAACTTAACCCCACGCTGACAGAATCAAATAATGATAGTAAGTTAACAAAAAAATGCAAAAAAACATATTACAAGAAAAAGAAATAGTAATTTAGCGAGCAAAACGAGGTATGTCATGAATCACACCCAAATGAAGCACACCCAGACGATGCACACCTAAAGTATTTCACTTAGCACACCCGTAGATGGGCTTCAAATAAAAATTAAAAATAATTAATTTCCTATTCCACGAAGCACACCTACGAATATCACTCGCATAGTGCGGGGACTAAGAAATAAAAATGTCGATAGAAGAAAATGTTTGTTTATTATTTAAAGGCTACCTTAAATTTCTAATATCATTCAGTTTCATTAAAATAATGTGACACAATATTTGTCATTTTTGTAACATTTAAAATCACAGATTGTTTCATAATTATCTTTCCAAAAAAAAATCTATGATTTGCCTTTTTTGTGCTCTTAATAAAATCACAGATTGTTTCATAATTATGCAATTACTACTTGGAAATATATCAAAATATTTGTAAGTATAGTTTTTTAAAGAGATCGATGTTGATGTTTTCAGATAATAACAAAAACGTCTCGGAAAAATACTCTAATTTTAGGTAAAATCACAGACTGTTCAAATCACAAATCACAATCTTTAAGATTCTTAAATGAGCTTGAAGAAGTCTCACACATGACCCATCAATATTTTAACGCGAACGAAGTCGCGGGCAACAGCTAGTTCTTATCTAAACCTAAGTTCTAAGATTTTTTTATTGCTTTTTTAAACCGAAAATAGCATCCCATTATCTGTGCGTTAGAAAATGCTGCTGTTAAACTCCCGATGGCAGCTTTCTCAAACTCGCTTGTGAAAACATTGACTTGCATTTTGAGTATTGTTGTTTTTAATAATTGAAATTATATTTTGTAGGTCGATTTTTATTTGTTATGTAATAAAGCATAGGCTAAAGGTTTTCGATATTTTCAACCTAACCGTAAATGCTGTAAATTTGAAGAAACGGTTTAGGCGCGCATTGAAAAGTTCCGTCCGTTCCGCAGTATACGTATAATATGATCGCAGCTTTCAAGTTCCTGTCTACTCTTCTGATTATTTAAAAAAAATTAAGATTGTAATTTGTGATTTTAAACAGACTGTTATTTTATTGAGAGCACAAAAAAGGAAAATAATTGATAAATTGAAAAAAAAAAGATTTTTTTGGAATGATAATTATGAAACAATCTGTGATTTTAAATTGTAAGATTACAAACATTATGACAAATATTGTGTCATGTTATTATAATGAAACTGAATTATGTAAGAAATTTAAGTTAATCTTTTAAATACTAAACATTATCTTTTAACGACATTTCTATTTCTTAGTCCCCGCACTATGCAAGTGATATTCATAGGTGTGCTTCGTGGAATAGGAAATTAATCATTTTATTTTTTTATTTGAAGCCCATCTACGGGTGTGCTAGGTGGAATACTTTAGGTGTGATTCGTCTGGGTGTGCTTCAGTTGGGTGTGCTTCGTGGAATACCTCAGCAAAACATCCTGTGAGCGTGAAGTAACAATTGAAATAAAAATAACACAATCTTCGGTTCTCTTTCTTTCTTCTTCTGCTGATGAATCTGAGACACAAAGAAGTCACTAAAATAAACTATATGAACGGATAAACGTAACGTACACATAATTTAAATTAGTTACTCCTTCGCGCCTCTTTCTTCTAGGTGCTTCACTCTTCAATATTAAAGAAACATTATTTTTTTTCATACTACGGGTACTTCTAATCCAATGGGCAGTGGGAAGCTTGATTATCCACAAGATGTATTATTATATTATTAATGGTCCAGCAACAATTTCTAAATAATTCAATAAAAAACTTCAAATTAATAAAACACAGTAATGTGGTATTTAATACTGTTCAGTAAAACCAGTCTCATATATATCGAAAACAAAACAACTTTTTACCGTATGCTGAAACAAGCTACTGGCCGTAGCTTTGCCCGCGTTGAGGTCGGAAACTATGCCGCGGATCTTAGTACAGAGATAATACGGTTTATTAACTATCTATGTGCCAGATTTCATAAAAAATCGCATTAATTCTATTTTCAATGCTAAGCAATAAACCATTCTACAGTTATCAAGTTACATATATATCTGAACACTAGAATTTTTAGGAAGAATAGTAAGATTTGTTTTTTATATTTGGTAATGGGCCTGCTCTTGACGTCGACCACGCCATGATGGAACGAGCATGCTCAGAATATGCCTACTCACTCTTTCATTAAAGGCAGGCGGGTTTATTTTTTCTCAATAAGAAGAATTTTTGTTTAAAGACAACAAAACATAACATGAATATGATTTACATATAACACGCATAATTTAACCGCGCCCGTATAGTGATATGCATGTTGTAATACTTCTACACCAAAACTTGCAAAATATGAGTCGAAAAAGTATTTCAACACGGTCAAAAAACCTTGTCATTTTATTTATGTTGTGCCAAACAATTTCAGGATAAAATAAAAAAATATCTTCCGTGCAACTTATTTATTCTGTTCTCTAGTTAGTCACAAAAAAATACCAGTGTTCTGCATGCTTCGTTCTTCTAGTTTTTTCATTATTCTATCTACATATTCAATTTTTGTTTTTTGTCATATTTGATTTATTTCATTTCGGAAAACCAACTTTAGTGTAGACATAGCAATGTTATATAGGGTTATTTGTGAAACACCGGCAACCTCGCAGGAGTGGATTGCTGACATCTTAAACAACAACATTTGTTCTACGACTTTTGGGAAAACAGGCAAAAAAAATCGACTTCTCAAGCAAAACTCCATCAGCTGTTCGAACAAATGTATGGAGAGTTGATTTTTTTTTGTCCGTTTGCGGAAAAGTCGTAGAACAAATGTTGTTGTTTAAGATGTCAGCAATCCACTCCTGCGAGGTTGCCGGTGTTTTACAAATAACCCTGTATAAAGGGAAGTTTTCCAAGTTTGGATGAAGGAAGATATTGTGGAAACTACGTGTACTATATCCAATGACAAATGGGAAGTTACATTATCCGCTGGTGTCAGAGTCTATTTTTACAACGATTTTGTGGGATCAGTTCATAATTATCATAATACGAGCGACGCCTTTAGAAAATTGAGTGTAAACAATGAAATGAGACAGCTATTTTCTAGTTTAAATAATAATAATTTTACCAAAATCTAGTATAATGTTTTAAAGCGATGCAAATTAGAGTTGAAAATTTATTTATCACAAAGTTACATAGCTGAGTTGCATCGCATCGGTATATAGACGCTGTTTTTTAAAAAATACTCCTCAATCTCTTATTATTGTAGAAGAATACTTCGAACAAATGAAATACCTCCAATGAGTATGCCTTTCACAATGCACACGAGAAATATTACACGTTTTTTATCCCGCGCTTACAGCAATAAACAAATTGTGATAAGACCTCACGAAAATTTTCATAAAACATGCCATAAAAGAAAAGCAGCTTTAATACAGTAAACAAAGAGTCCATCGTTCTGATGTGGTCAATTCAATAAAAACTAATAAGTTTAGTCTCAGCAAAGAAATAGTACAGCCATTATGAAGTTGCAACAATTTTATTATATCAGTTCAACTCTTTTGTTGTTTGAAAGCGATGCTAGTAGGAAATTATCGTCGGAACGAGAATGGTATAACAGACATAATCCACACGACAAAAACGACACACAACTTAAACTCACGCTGACGGTCAAATAATGATACTAAGTTTACAAAAAAATGCAAAATACATATTACAAGGAAAAAAAAGTGGTAATTTTGTGAGCAAAACATCCTGTGACCGTAGGCTAAACATTGAAATAAAAATAACACAATCTTCGGTTCTCTTTCTTTCTTCTTCTGCTGATGAATTTGAGACACAAAGAAGTCACTAAAATAAACTATATGAACGGATAAACGTAACGTGCACATAATTTAAGATAGAGACTCCTTCACGCCTCTTTCTTCTAGATGCTTCACTCTTCAATATTAAAGAAGCCATATTTTTTTTCATACTACTGGTACTTCTAATCCAATAAGTTAAATCTAAGCAAAGAAATAATACCGCCATTTTGAAGTTTTAACAATTTTATTATATCAGGTCAACTTTTTAGTTGTTACAAGCGATGCTAGTTGGAAATTATCGTCAGAACGAGAATGGTATAACTGACATATTCGCACGACAAAAATGAGACACAACTTAACCCCACGCTGACAGGAATCAAATAATGATACTTAGTTACTTTTACTAAAGAAATAGTAATTTAGCGAGCAAAACGAGGTATGTCATGAATCACACCCAAATGAAGCACACCCAGACGATGCACACCTAAAGTATTTCACTTAGCACACCCGTAGATGGGCTTCAAATAAAAATTAAAAATAAATAATTTCCTATTCCACGAAGCACACCTACGAATATCACTCGCATAGTGCGGGGACTAAGAAATAAAAATGTCGATAGAAGAAAATGTTTGTTTATTATTTAAAGGCTACCTTAAATTTCTAATATCATTCAGTTTCATTAAAATAATGTGACACAATATTTGTCATTTTTGTAACATTTAAAATCACAGATTGTTTCATAGTTATCGTTCCAAAAAAATATATTATTTGCCCTTTTTGTGCTCTTAATAAAATCACAGATTGTTTCATAATTATGCAATTACTACTTGGAAATATATCAAAATATTTGTAAGTATAGTTTTTTAAAGAGATCGATGTTGATGTTTTCATATAATAACAAAAACGTCTTGGAAAAATACTCTAATTTTAGGTAAAATCACAGACTGTTAAAATCACAAATCACAATCTTTAAGATTCTTAAATGAGCTTGAAGAAGTCTCACACATGACCCATCAATATTTTAACGCGAACGAAGTCGCGGGCAACAGTTAGTTCTTATCTAAACCTAAGTTCTTAGATTTTTTTATTGCTTTTTTAAACCGAAAATAGCATCCCATTATCTGTGCGTTAGAAAATGCTGCTGTTAAACTCCTGATGGCAGCTTTCTCAAACTCGCTTGTGAAAACATTGACTTGCATTTTGAGTATTGTTGTTTTTAATAATTGAAATTGTATTTTGTAGGTCGATTTTTATTTGTTATGTAATAAAGCATAGGCTAAAGGTTTTCGATATTTTCAACCTAACCGTAAATGCTGTAAATTTGAAGAAACGGTTTAGGCGCGCAATTAAAAGTTCCGTCCGTTCCGCAGTATACGTATAATATGATCGCAGCTTTCAAGTTCCTGTCTACTCTTCTGATTATTTAAAAAAAATTAAGATTGTAATTTGTGATTTTAAACAGACTGTTATTTTATTGAGAGCACAAAAAAGGAAAATAATTGATTAATTGAAAAAAAAGATTTTTTTGGAATGATAATTATGAAACAATCTGTGATTTTAAATTGTAAGATTACAAACATTATGACAAATATTGTGTCATGTTATTATAATGAAACTGAATTATGTAAGAAATTTAAGTTAATCTTTTAAATACTAAACATTATCTTTTAACGACATTTCTATTTCTTAGTCCCCGCACTATGCAAGTGATATTCATAGGTGTGCTTCGTGGAATAGGAAATTAATCATTTTATTTTTTTATTTGAAGCCCATCTACGGGTGTGCTAGGTGGAATACTTTAGGTGTGATTCGTCTGGGTGTGCTTCAGTTGGGTGTGCTTCGTGGAATACCTCAGCAAAACATCCTGTGAGCGTGAAGTAACAATTGAAATAAAAATAACACAATCTTCGGTTCTCTTTCTTTCTTCTTCTGCTGATGAATTTGAGACACAAAGAAGTCACTAAAATAAACTATATGAACGGATAAACGTAACGTACACATAATTTAAATTAGTTACTCCTTCGCGCCTCTTTCTTCTAGGTGCTTCACTCTTCAATATTAAAGAAACATTATTTTTTTTCATACTACGGGTACTTCTAATCCAATGGGCAGTGGGAAGCTTGATTATCCACAAGATGTATTATTATATTATTCATGGTCCAGCAACAATTTCTAAATAATTCAATAAAAAACTTCAAATTAATAAAACACAGTAATGTGGTATTTAATACTGTTCAGTAAAACCAGTCTCATATATATCGAAAACAAAACAACTTTTTACCGCATGCTGAAACAAGCTACTGGCCGTAGCTTTGCCCGCGTTGAGGTCGGAAACTATGCCGCGGATCTTAGTACAGAGATAATACGGTTTATTAACTATCTATGTGCCAGATTTCATAAAAAATCGCATTAATTCTATTTTCAATGCTAAGCAATAAACCATTCTACAGTTATCAAGTTACATATATATCTGAACACTAGAAGTTTTAGGAGGAACAGTAAGATTTGTTTTTTATATTTGGTAATGGGCCTGCTCTTGACGTCGACCACGCCATGATGGAACGAGCATGCTCAGAATATGCCTACTCACTCTTTCATTAAAGGCAGGCGGGTTTATTTTTTCTCAGTAAGAAGAATTTTTGTTTGAAGACAACAAAACATAACATGAATATGATTTACATATAACACGCATAATTTAACCGCGCCCGTATAGTGATATGCATGTTGTAATACTTCTACACCAAAACTTGCAAAATATGAGTCGAAAAAGTATTTCAACACGGTCAAAAAACCTTGTCATTTTATTTATGTTGTGCCAAACAATTTCAGGATAAAATAAAAAAATATCTTCCGTGCAACTTATTTATTCTGTTCTCTAGTTAGTCACAAAAAAATACCAGTGTTCTGCATGCTTCGTTCTTCTAGTTTTTACATTAATCTATCTACATATTCAATTTTTGTTTTTTGTCATATTTAATTTATTTCATTTCGGAAAACCAACTTTAGTGTAGACATAGCAATGTTATATAGGGTTATTTGTGAAACACCGGCAACCTCGCAGGAGTGGATTGCTGACATCTTAAACAACAACATTTGTTCTACGACTTTTGGGAAAACAGGCAAAAAAAATCGACTTCCCAAGCAAAACTCCATCAGCTGTTCGAACAAATGTATGGAGAGTTGATTTTTTTTTGTCCGTTTTCGGAAAAGTCGTAGAACAAATGTTGTTGTTTAAGATGTCAGCAATCCTCCTGCGAGGTTGCCGGTGTTTTACAAATAACCCTGTATAAAGGGAAGTTTTCCAAGTTTGGATGAAGGAAGATATTGTGGAAACTACGTGTACTATATCCAATGACAAATGGGAAGTTACATTATCCGCTGGTGTCAGAGTCTATTTTTACAACGATTTTGTGGGATCAGTTCATAATTATCATAATACGAGCGACGCCTTTAGAAAATTGAGTGTAAACAATGAAATGAGACAGCTATTTTCTAGTTTAAATAATAATAATTTTACCAAAACCTAGTATAATGTTTTAAAGCGATGCAAATTAGAGTTGAAAATTTATTTATCACAAAGTTACATAGCTGAGTTGCATCGCATCGGTATATAGACGCTGTTTTTTAAAAAATACTCCTCAATCTCTTATTATTGTAGAAGAATACTTCGAACAAATGAAATACCTCCAATGAGTATGCCTTTTTTTTTTTTTTTTTTTTTTTTTTAAGGATGGGAAATCATCAAATGACCCCCCCCACTCTGGGCGGAGCGGGAGGGAGTGTCAGACTCTTACTGACTAAAAACCATCCATGTTCCTTCCTCGCCTTTTACGTTCCGGGGTCGCGGTATCTCTTTCGAACAGGCCCGCAACCCCGGCAGGAGTATGCCTTTCACAATGCACACGAGAAATATGACACGTTTTTTATCCCGCGCTTACAGCAATAAACAAATTGTGATAAGACCTCACGAAAATTTTCATAAAACATGCTATAAAAGAAAAGCAGCTTTAATACAGGAAACAAAGAGTCCATCGTTCTGATGTGGTCAATTCAATAAAAAATAATAAGTTTAGTCTCAGCAAAGAAATAGTACAGCCATTATGAAGTTGCAACAATTTTATTATATCAGTTCAACTCTTTTGTTGTTTGAAAGCGATGCTAGTAGGAAATTATCGTCGGAACGAGAATGGTATAACAGACATAATCCACACGACAAAAACGACACACAACTTAAACTCACGCTGACGGTCAAATAATGATACTAAGTTTACAAAAAAATGCAAAAAACATATTACAAGGAAAAAAAAGTGGTAATTTTGTGAGCAAAACATCCTGTGACCGTAGGCTAAACATTGAAATAAAAATAACACAATCTTCGGTTCTCTTTCTTTCTTCTTCTGCTGATGAATTTGAGACACAAAGAAGTCACTAAAATAAACTATATGAACGGATAAACGTAACGTGCACATAATTTAAGATAGAGACTCCTTCACGCCTCTTTCTTCTAGATGCTTCACTCTTCAATATTAAAGAAGCCATATTTTTTTTCATACTACTGGTACTTCTAATCCAATAAGTTAAGTCTAAGCAAAGAAATAATACCGCCATTTTGAAGTTTTAACAATTTTATTATATCAGGTCAACTTTTTTGTTGTTACAAGCGATGCTAGTTGGAAATTATCGTCAGAACGAGAATGGTATAACTGACATATTCGCACGACAAAAATGACACACAACTTAACCCCACGCTGACAGGAATCAAATAATGATACTTAGTTTACTAAAAATTGCAAAAAAACATATTACAAGGAAAAAAAATGGTAATTTAGTGATCAAAACATCCTGTGAGCGTGGGGTTACAATTGGAATAAAAATAACACAATCTTCGGTTCTCTTTCTTTCTTCTTCTGCTGATGAATTTGAGACACAAAGAAGTCACTAAAATAAACTATATGAACGGATAAACGTAACGTACACATAATTTAAATTAGTTACTCCTTCGCGCCTCTTTCTTCTAGGTGCTTCACTCTTCAATATTAAAGAAACATTTTTTTTTTCATACTACGGGTACTTCTAATCCAATGGGCAGTGGGAAGCTTGATTATCCACAAGGTGTATTATTATATTATTAATGGTCCAGCAACAATTTCTAAATAATTCAATAAAAAACTTCAAATTAATAAAACACAGTAATGTGGTATTTAATACTGTTCAGTAAAACCAGTCTCATATATATCGAAAACAAAACAACTTTTTACCGTATGCTGAAACAAGCTACTGGCCGTAGCTTTGCCCGCGTTGAGGTCGGAAACTATGCCGCGGATCTTAGTACAGAGATAATACGGTTTATTAACTATCTATGTGCCAGATTTCATCAAGAACGTTAAATGGTCGTCATAAAGATTTGCATTAATTATATTTTCAATGCTAAGCAATAAACCATTCTAGAGTTTTTAAGTTACATATAAATTTATGAACACTAGAATTTCAGAAAGAATAGTAACATTTGTTTTTTTATATTTCAAAATGGGCCTGCTCTTGACGTCGACCACGCCATGTTGGAACGAGCATACTCAGAATATGCCTACTTACTCTTTCATTACTGAGAAAAAATCAACCCGCCTGCCTAAAGGCAGTAAGAAGTTTTTTTTGTTTAAGACAACAAAACATAACATGAATATGATTAACATATCACACGCATAATTTAACCGCGCTCTTATAGCGATGTACATGTTGAACGGAAGATAAAATAATATTCCGTTCAACTTATTTATTCTGTTCTCTAGTTAGTCACAAAAAATATCAGTGTCCTGCATACTTCGTTCTTCTAATTTTTTCATTCTTCTATCCGCATATTCATTGTTTTTTGTGTCATATTTAATTTATTTCATTTCGGAAAACCAACTGTAGTGTAGACATACCAATGTTATATAAAGGGAAGGTTTGTAAGTTTGGATGAAGGGAGATATTGTGGAAACTACGTGTACTATATCCAATGAGCAATGGAAAGTTAAATAATCCGCTGGTGTCAGAGTCTATTTTTACAACGATTTTGTGGGACCCGTTCATACCATAATACGAGCGACGCCTTTAGAAAATTGAGTGTAAACAATGAAATGAGAAATCTAAATCAAAATCTAGTTTAATGTTTATTTATTATATCAGGTCAACTTTTAAGTAATTATCGTCTGAACGAGAATGGTATAACTGACATAATTCACACGACAAAAATGACACACAACTTAACCCCACGCTGACAGAATCAAATAATGATACTAAGTTAACAAAAAAATGCAAAAAACATATTACAAGAAAAAGAAATAGTAATTTAGCGAGCAAAACGAGGTATGTCATGAATCACACCCAAATGAAGCACACCCAGACGATGCACACCTAAAGTATTCCACTTAGCACACCCGTAGATGGGCTTCAAATAAAAATTAAAAATAATTAATTTCCTATTCCACGAAGCACACCTACGAATATCACTCGCATAGTGCGGGGACTAAGAAATAAAAAAGTCGATAGAAGAAAATGTTTGTTTATTATTTAAAGGCTACCTTAAATTTCTAATATCATTCAGTTTCATTAAAATAATGTGAGACAATATTTGTCATTTTTGTAACATTTAAAATCACAGATTGTTTCATAATTATGCAATTACTACTTGGAAAATATCAAAATAATTTGTAAGTATAGTTTCCTAAAGAGATCGATGTTGACGTTTTCATATAATAATAGAAACGTCTTGTAAAAATACTCTAGTTTTAGGTAAAATCACAGACTGTTAAAAATCACAAATCACAATCTTTAAGATTCTTAAATAATCTTGAAGAAGTCGACAATGAGTATCCAAAATTTTCAATTAAATAAATTATTATTAATCAGAATATTAATTTCTCTAGACACTAAACTCAACTGAACTCAAGCCATTTTTATTATAATCTTTTATTGTGTTTTCGATTATATTATTTTTTATTTCAGCATGTTTTTGATGATTTGAATTTTTAACGTTAAAACACGACCTTTGTCATGCCATAACTTATGTTCGAGCCACTGAGCTATAAAGTAATCGTTAAATCTAGAAATACTTTCTCCTTGAAAACATTCGCTCCTGATGTACAGCCAGGCCTTATCCAAGTCTTCCAGCGGTAAATGTGGCAAAACCGTACATGAGGCAACATGTTTTCTATGTATGCTATTCTTATCTAAACCTAACTCCTTAGATTTTTTTATTGCTTTTAAAACTGAAAAAAGCATCCCATTATCTGTGCGTTAGGAAATGCTGCTGCTAAACTCCTGATGGCAGCTTTCTCAAACTCGCTTGTGAAAACATTGACTTGCATTTTGAGTATTGTTGTTTTTAATAATTGAAATTATGTTTTGTAATAAAGCATAGGCTAAAGGTTTAACAATGTTTTCAACCTCACCAAGGATGCTGTAAATTTGAAGAAACGGTTTAGGCGCGCATTGAAAAGTTCCGTCGCAGTATACATATAATATGATCGCTGCTTTCAAGTTCCTGTCTACTCTTCTGATTATTTAAAAAAAAATAAGATTGCAAGTTGTGATTTTAAACAGACTGTAATCTTATTGAGAGCACTAAAAAGAAAAATAATAGAAAAATTGAAATTTTTTGGAATGATAATTATGAAACAATCTGTGATTTTAAATTGTAAGATTACAAATATGACAAATATTGTGTCACGTTATTATAATGAAACTGAATTATGTAAAAAAAAATAAGTTAATCTTTTAAATACTAAACATTATCTTCTAACGACATTTCTATTTCTTAGTCCCCGCACTATGCAAGTGATATTCATAGGTGTGCTTCATGGAATAGGGTTTTTTTTTTTTTTTTTTTTATTTGAAGCCTATCTAAGGGTGTGCTAAGTCGGCGGCGACCTCTCGCGTCCGGCCCTGGTTCAATCCATGGTCCGGAGCGAGACGGAATGGGAAGCCGTCGCCTCCTTCTGCGAAGCAGTGATGCTAGCGAAGGAGGTGGCGGAACGAGAGAGGGAGAGATCCTCTCTTCCCGGCCGCCGCGGGAGACGCAACGGGCGTCGGGGGCCACGTGGTGGCTACCGGCCACCGTAGATGCGGGCCTGTGGACGGTTGGCTATGGGCTAGCTAGCCGTCCGGCCGTCTAACGACGACGACAGGCCGTGTCGACGGCGCGTTCGTGTTCCACGCGCGCCTCAAAGAGATGTCAGCAAAAAGAGAGGGGCCCGCAAGGGCCGAAGCCTGCCGGGGTTGCGGGCCTGTTCGAAAGAGATACCGCGACCCCGGAACGTAAAAGGCGAGGAAGGAACATGGATGGTTTTTAGTCAGTAAGAGTCTGACACTCCCTCCCGCTCCGCCCAGAGTGGGGGGGGTCATTAGATGATTTCCCATCCTTAAAAAAAAAAAAAAAAAAAGGGTGTGCTAAGTGGAATACTTTAGGTGTGCTTCGTCTGGGTGTGTTTCAGTTGGGTGTGCTTCGTGGAATACCTCAGCAAAACATCCTGTGAGCGTGAAGTAACAATTGAAATAAAAATAACACAATCTTCTGTTCTCTTTCTTTCTTCTTCTGCTGATGAATTTGAGACACAAAGAAGTCACTAAAATAAATAATATGAACGTAAAAACGTAACGTATTCATAATTTAATTTAGTCACTCCTTCACGCCTCTTTCTTCTAGGTGCTTCACTCTTCAATATTAAAGAAGCCATAATATTTTCATACTACGGGTACTTCTAATCCAATGGGCAGTGGGAAGCTTGATTATCCCCAAGATGTAGTATTATATTATTAATGGTCCAGCAACAATTTCTAAATAATTCAATAAAAAACCTCAAATTAATAAAACACAGTAATGTGGTATTTAATACTGTTCAGTTAAATCAGTCTCATATATATCGAAAACAAAACAACTTTTTACCGTATGCTTAAAAGAAACAAGCTAATGGCCGTAGCTTTGCCCGCGTCGTGGTCGGAAACTATGCCGCGGACCTTACTACAGAGATAATGCGGTTTATTAACAATCTATATGCCAGATTTCATATAGTTTGTCATTAATTATATTTTCAATGCTAAGCAATAAACCATTCTAGAGTTATCAAATTATATATGGATCTATGAACACTAGAGTTTTTTAAAGAAAAGTAAGATTTGTTTTTATTTGGAAATGGGCCTGCTCTTGACGTCCAACACGCAATGATGGAATGAGCGTGCTCATAATCATAATATGCTTACTCACTCATTTATCAAAGGCAGGCGGGTTGATTTACGCGCGCCTCAAAGAGATGTCAGCAAAAGGAGAGGGGCACGCAAGGGCCGAAGCCTGCCGGGGTTGCGGGCCTGTTCGAAAGAGATACCGCGGCCCCGGAACGTAAAAGGCGAGGAAGGAACATGGATGGTTTTTAGTCAGTAAGAGTCTGACACTCCCTCCCGCTCCGCCCAGAGATGGGGGGGTCATTTGATGATTTGCCATCCTTAAAAAAAAAAAAAAAAAGGCGGGTTGATTTTTTTTCAGAACGAAGATTTTTTGTTAAAAGACAACAAAACATAACATGAATATGTTTAACATATCACACGCATATTTTAACCGCGCTCTTATAGCGATATGCATGTTGTAATACTTCTACACCAAAACTTGCAAACTATGAGTCGAAAAAGTATTTCAACAATTGTCAATAAAACATGTCAATTTATTTATTATGTGCCATACAAGTTCAGGGTAAAATAAAAAACTAATCTTCCGTTTAACTAATTTGTTCTGTTCTCACAAAAAAAAACAGTAGGTGACAAGAATTTAAAATTGTTAATTTAGTCAACAAAATATGATTTTTTTCGTAATTATACATGCTGTGAACGCGGGGTGCTTCAATAAGTAATTGAAATTAAAATAAAGCAAGCTTGAATCTCCTTCTTTCTTCACTTCTCTTCTGCCGATGAATTAATGAAGCACAAAAAAGACAATTAAAATACATACGTTTATACGTAACGTTTAATTACTCTATATCAGTGTCCTGCATGCTTCGTTCTTCTATTTTTTTTATTCTTCTACTAATTCAATATTTTTTTCTGTCATATTTAATTCTGCCTCCTAAGATACAGGCCTAGCCTAGTTTAGGGGACAGGGTTGAACTGATTGTACTTATTTTGAAATGGTAATTTAATTTAATAACTTTAATCTGTAAACAGTGAACGAAGTACGTGAACTTTGTGGTAATAAATAAATATTATTATTATTTATTATTAATTTACTTCATTTCGAAAAAACCAACTATAGTGTAGACATACCAATATTATATAAAGGGAAGGTTTGTAAATTTGGATGAAGGGAGATATTGTGGAAACTACGTGTACTATATCCAATGAGAAATGGGAAGTTACAGTATCCGCTGGTGTCAGAGTCTATTTTTACAACGATTTTGGGGGATCAGTTCATATCATAATACGAGCGACGCCTTAAGAAAATTGAGTGTAAACAATGAAATGAGACAGCTATTTTCTAGTTTCAATAATAATTATTTTACCAAAATCTAGTTTGATGTTTGAAAGCGATGCAAATTAGTGTTGAAAATTTATTTATCACTAAGTTACATCGCTAATTTGCATCGCATCGGTATATAGACACCGTTTTTAAGAAATGTACTGACTGTAGTAGAATACTTCGAACAAATGAAATACCTGCAATGAGGTATGCCTTACACAATCACACGAAAAATATTTCACATTTTTTATCCCGTGCCTACAGCAATAAATAAGTTGTGATAAAACTTCACAAAAATTTTCATAAACTATCATAAACGAAAAATAGCTTTAATACAGTGAAAATAGTGTCCAACGTTCTGATGCGGTAAATTCAATAAACAATAATAAGTTAAGTTTAAGCAAATAAATTATACAGCCATTTTGAAGTTGTAACAATTTTATTAGATCAGTTCAACTTTTTTGTTGTTTAAAAGCGATGTTAGTAGGAAATTATCGTCGAAACGAAAATAAAATAACTGACATAATCCACACGACGAAAATGACACACAACTTAACTTCACGCTGACGGTCAAATAATGTTACTAAGGTTACAAAAAAAAGCAAAAAACATATGATAAGGAAAACAAAGTGGTAATTTAGTGAGCAAAACATCCTGTGAGCGTGGGGTAACAATAAAAATAAAAATAACACAATCTTCGGTTCTCTTTCTTTCTTCTTCTGCTGATGAATTTGAGACACAAAGAAGTCACTAAAATAAACTATATGAACGGATAAACGTAACGTGCACATAATTTAAGATAGATACTCCTTCACGCCTCTTTCTTCTAGATGCTTCACTCTTCAATATTAAAGAAGGCATATTTTTTTTCATACTACTGGTACTTCTAATCCAATAAGTTAAGTCTAAGCAAAGAAATAATACCGCCATTTTAAAGTTGTAACAATTTTATTATATCAGGTCAACTTTTTTGTTGTTTGAAAGCGATGCTAGTTGGAAATTATCGTCAGAACGAGAATGGTATAACTGACATATTCACACGACAAAAATGACACACAACTTAACCCCACGCTGACAGGAATCAAATAATGATACTTAGTTTACTAAAAATTGCAAAAAACATATTACAAGGAAAAAAAAGTGGTAATTTAGTGAGCAAAACATCCTGTGAGCGTGGGGTTACAATTGGAATAAAAATAACACAATCTTCGGTTCTCTTTTTTTCTTCTTCTGCTGACGAATTTGAGACACAAAGAAGTCAGTGGTATAGAATGTGTTAACGTCACTACGTAACGTAGACACAATTTAAACCAGAGTCTCCTTCACGCCTCTTTCTTCTAGGTGCTTCACTCTTCAATATTAAAGAAGCCATATTTTTTTCACAACGGGTACTTCTAATCCAATGGGAAGTGGAAAGCTAGATTATCCCCGAGATGTAGTATTATATTAATTATGGTCCAGCAACAATCTCTAAATAATTCACTAAAAAACCTCAAATTAATAAAACACAATAATGTATATAATGGCCGTAGCTTTGCCCGCGTCGAGGTCGGAAACTATGCCGCGGACCTTACTACAGAGATAATACGGTTTATTAACAATCTATGTGCCAGATGCCAGATTTCAAAAAGTTTTGCTTTCATTATATTTTCAATGCTAACCAATAAACCATTCTAGAGTTATCAAGTTACATATGGATCTATGAAAACTAGAATTTTGTAAAGAAAATTAATATTTGTTTTTTTTTGTATATTTGGAAATGGGCCTGCTCTTGACGTCCACCACGTAATGATGGAATGAGCCTGCTCATAATCATAATATGCTTACTCACTCATTTATTGAAGGCAGGCGGGTTGATTTCTTTTTCAGAAATATTTTTTTTTCTTAAAAGACAACAAAACATAACATGAATATGTTTAACATATCACACGCATATTTTAACCGCGCTCTTATAGCGATATGCATGTTGTAATACTTCTACACCAAAACTTGCAAAATATGAGTCGAAAAAGTATTTCAACAATTATCAATAAAACATGTCAATTTATTTATTATGTGCCATTACAAGTTCAGGGTAAAATAAAAAAATAATCTTCCGTTTAACTAATTTGTTCTGTTCTCTAGTTAGTCACAAAAAAAAACAGTAGGTTACAAGAATTTAAAATTGTTAATTTAGTCAACAAAATGTGATTTTACTCGTAATTATACCCCGCTGTGAACGCGGGGTGCTTCAATAAGTAATTGAAATTAAAATAAAGCAAGCTTGAATCTCCTTCTTTCTTCACTTCTCTTCTGCCGATGAATTAAAATAAAATAAATAAAATAAGCCTTTATTGCCGTTAAATTATTTGACTAAATATTACATAAAAATTAAAACAATAGAGGTGAGAAAAACTAACTAAAACTATAATTTAACTTAAACTAAAAACATATTCTCGCCAATCGGTTTATCTCCCCTCTTAACGGCTTGTCTTTCGACATAGGCCTCCTCTAAGGATTTCCACTCATTTCTATCCTTTGCTGTACGAGTCCATTCTGGGCCAGCTACTTGTTTTAAATCATCTTCCCATCTTTTTGGCTGCCTTCCTCTACTTCTTCTGCTTTCTCTAGGATACCATTCCGTTATTAATCTGGTCCATTTCTCTTTCTTTTCTCTCAACATATGTCCTGTCCAACGCCGATGAATTAATGAAGCACAAAAAAGACAATGAAATACCTACGTTTATACGTAACGTTTAATTACTCTTTATCAGTGTCCTGCATGCTTCGTTCTTCTATTTTTTTATTCTTCTATCTACTAATTCAATATTTTTTGTGTCATATTTAATTTACTTCATTTCGAAAAAACCAACTGTAGTGTAGACATACCAATATTATGTAAAGGGAAGGTTTGTAAATTTGGATGAAGGGAGATATTGTGGAAACTACGTGTACTATGTCCAATGAGAAATGGGAAGTTACAGTATCCGCTGGTGTCAGAGTCTATTTATACAACGATTTTGGGGGATCAGTTCATATCATAATACGAGCGACGCCTTTAGAAAATTAGGTGTAAACAATAAAATGAGACAGCTATTTTTTAGTTAAAATAATAATAATTTTACCAAAATCTAGTTTAATAATTAAAAGCGATGCAAATTAGTGTTGAAAATTTATTTATCACTAAGTTACATCGCTAATTTGCATCACATCGGTATATAGACACCGTTTTTAAGAAATGTACTGACTGTAGTAGAATACTTCGAACAAATGAAATACCTGCAATGAGGTATGCCTTACACAATCACACGAAAAACATTTCACATTTTTTATCCCGTGCCTACAGCAATAAATAAGTTGTGAGAAAACTTCACAAAAAAATTCATAAACATGTCATAAACGAAAAACAGCTTTAATGCAGTGAAAATAGTGTCCAACGTTCTGATGCGGTAAATTCAATAAACAATAATAAGTTAAGTTTAAGCAAATAAATTATACAGCCATTTTGAAGTTGTAACAATTTTATTAGATCAGTTCAACTTTTTTGTTGTTTAAAAGCGATGTTAGTAGGAAATTATCGTCGAAACGAAAATAAAATAACTGACATAATCCACACGACGAAAATGACACACAACTTAACTTCACGCTGACGGTCAAATAATGTTACTAAGGTTACAAAAAAAAGCAAAAAACATATGATAAGGAAAACAAAGTGGTAATTTAGTGAGCAAAACATCCTGTGAGCGTGGGGTAACAATAAAAATAAAAATAACACAATCTTCGGTTCTCTTTCTTTCTTCTTCTGCTGATGAATTTGAGACACAAAGAAGTCACTAAAATAAACTATATGAACGGATAAACGTAACGTGCACATAATTTAAGATAGATACTCCTTCACGCCTCTTTCTTCTAGATGCTTCACTCTTCAATATTAAAGAAGGCATATTTTTTTTCATACTACTGGTACTTCTAATCCAATAAGTTAAGTCTAAGCAAAGAAATAATACCGCCATTTTAAAGTTGTAACAATTTTATTATATCAGGTCAACTTTTTTGTTGTTTGAAAGCGATGCTAGTTGGAAATTATCGTCAGAACGAGAATGGTATAACTGACATATTCACACGACAAAAATGACACACAACTTAACCCCACGCTGACAGGAATCAAATAATGATACTTAGTTTACTAAAAATTGCAAAAAACATATTACAAGGAAAAAAAAGTGGTAATTTAGTGAGCAAAACATCCTGTGAGCGTGGGGTTACAATTGGAATAAAAATAACACAATCTTCGGTTCTCTTTTTTTCTTCTTCTGCTGACGAATTTGAGACACAAAGAAGTCAGTGGTATAGAATGTGTTAACGTCACTACGTAACGTAGACACAATTTAAACCAGAGTCTCCTTCACGCCTCTTTCTTCTAGGTGCTTCACTCTTCAATATTAAAGAAGCCATATTTTTTTCACAACGGGTACTTCTAATCCAATGGGAAGTGGAAAGCTAGATTATCCCCGAGATGTAGTATTATATTAATTATGGTCCAGCAACAATCTCTAAATAATTCACTAAAAAACCTCAAATTAATAAAACACAATAATGTATATAATGGCCGTAGCTTTGCCCGCGTCGAGGTCGGAAACTATGCCGCGGACCTTACTACAGAGATAATACGGTTTATTAACAATCTATGTGCCAGATGCCAGATTTCAAAAAGTTTTGCTTTCATTATATTTTCAATGCTAACCAATAAACCATTCTAGAGTTATCAAGTTACATATGGATCTATGAAAACTAGAATTTTGTAAAGAAAATTAAGATTTGTTTTTTTTTGTATATTTGGAAATGGGCCTGCTCTTGACGTCCACCACGCAATGATGGAATGAGCCTGCTCATAATCATAATATGCTTACTCACTCATTTATTGAAGGCAGGCGGGTTGATTTCTTTTTCAGAAATATTTTTTTTTCTTAAAAGACAACAAAACATAACATGAATATGTTTAACATATCACACGCATATTTTAACCGCGCTCTTATAGCGATATGCATGTTGTAATACTTCTACAACAAAACTTGCAAAATATGAGTCGAAAAAGTATTTCAACAATTATCAATAAAACATGTCAATTTATTTATTATGTGCCATTACAAGTTCAGGGTAAAATAAAAAAATAGTCTTCCGTTTAACTAATTTGTTCTGTTCTCTAGTTAGTCACAAAAAAAAACAGTAGGTTACAAGAATTTAAAATTGTTAATTTAGTCAACAAAATGTGATTTTACTCGTAATTATACCCCGCTGTGAACGCGGGGTGCTTCAATAAGTAATTGAAATTAAAATAAAGCAAGCTTGAATCTCCTTCTTTCTTCACTTCTCTTCTGCCGATGAATTAATGAAGCACAAAAAAGACAATGAAATACCTACGTTTATACGTAACGTTTAATTACTCTTTATCAGTGTCCTGCATGCTTCGTTCTTCTATTTTTTTTATTCTTCTATCTACTAATTCAATATTTTTTGTGTCATATTTAATTTACTTCATTTCGAAAAAACCAACTGTAGTGTAGACATACCAATATTATGTAAAGGGAAGGTTTGTAAATTTGGATGAAGGGAGATATTGTGGAAACTACGTGTACTATGTCCAATGAGAAATGGGAAGTTACAGTATCCGCTGGTGTCAGAGTCTATTTATACAACGATTTTGGGGGATCAGTTCATATCATAATACGAGCGACGCCTTTAGAAAATTAGGTGTAAACAATAAAATGAGACAGCTATTTTTTAGTTAAAATAATAATAATTTTACCAAAATCTAGTTTAATAATTAAAAGCGATGCAAATTAGTGTTGAAAATTTATTTATCACTAAGTTACATCGCTAATTTGCATCGCATCGGTATATAGACACCGTTTTTAAGAAATGTACTGACTGTAGTAGAATACTTCGAACAAATGAAATACCTGCAATGAGGTATGCCTTACACAATCACACGAAAAATATTTCACATTTTTTATCCCGTGCCTACAGCAATAAATAAGTTGTGATAAAACTTCACAAAAATTTTCATAAACTATCATAAACGAAAAATAGCTTTAATACAGTGAAAATAGTGTCCAACGTTCTGATGCGGTAAATTCAATAAACAATAATAAGTTAAGTTTAAGCAAAGAAATAATATAGCCATTTTGAAGTAGTAACAATTTTATTATATCAGTTCAACTTTTTTGTTGTTTAAAAGCGATGCGAGTAGGAAATTATCGTCGGAACGAGAATGGTATAACTGACATAATCCACACGACGAAAATGACACACAATTTAACCTCACGCTGACGGTCAAATAATGTTACTAAGGTTACAAAAAAAAAGCACAAAACTTATGACAAGGAAAACAAAGTGGTAATTTAGTGAGCAAAACAATTGAAATAAATATAACACAATCTTCGGTTCTCTTTCTTTCTTCTTCTGCTGATGAATTTGAGACACAAAGAAGTCACTAAAATAAACTATATGAACGGATAAACGTAACGTGCACATAATTTAAGTTAGATACTCCTTCACGCCTCTTTCTTCTAGATGCTTCACTCTTCAATATTAAAGAAGCCATATTTTTTTTCATACTACGGGTACATCTAATCCAAAAAGTTAAGTCTAAGCAAAGAAATAATACCGCCATTTTGAAGTTGTAACAATTTTATTATATCAGGTCAACTTTTTTGTTGTTTGAAAGCGATGCTAGTTGGAAATTATCGTCAGAACGAGAATGGTATAACTGACATATTCACACGACAAAAATGACACACAACTTAACCCCACGCTGACAGGAATCAAATAATGATACTTAGTTTACTAAAAATTGCAAAAAACATGTTACAAGGAAAAAAAATGGTAATTTAGTGAGCAAAACATCCTGTGAGCGTGGGGTTACAATTGGAATAAAAATAACACAATCTTCGGTTCTCTTTTTTTCTTCTTCTGCTGACGAATTTGAGACACAAAGAAGTCACTGGTATCAATTGTGTTAACGTAACTACGTAACGTAGACACAATTTAAACCAGTGTCTCCTTCACGCCTCTTTCTTCTAGGTGCTTCACTCTTCAATATTAAAGAAGCCATATTTTTTTCACAACGGGTACTTCTAATCCAATGGGCAGTGGGAAGCTAGATTATCCCCGAGATGTAGTATTATATTAATTATGGTCCAGCAACAATCTTTAAATAATTCCCTAAAAAACCTCAAATTAATCAAACACAATAATGTGGTATTTAATACTGTTCAGTAAAATTAGTCTCATATATATATAGAAATCCAAACAACTTTTTACCGTATGCTTAGAAGAAACAAGCTAATGGCCGTAGCTTTGAATGCGTTGAGGTCGGAAACTATGCCACGGATCTTACTAACTACAGAGATAATACGGTTTAATAACTATCTATGTGCCAGATTTCATCAAGAACGTTAAATGGTCCTCATAAAGATTTGCATTAATTATATTTTCAATGCTAAGCAATTAACCATTATAGAGTTATTAAGTTACATATAAATTTATGAACACTAGAATTTCTGAAACAATAGTAAGATTTGTTTTTTTTTATATTTGGAAATGGGCCTGCTCTTGACGTCGACCACGCCATGATGGAACGAGCATGCTCAGAATATGCCTACTCACTCCTTCATTAAAGGCAGGCGGGTTGATTTTTTCTCAGTAAGAATATATTTTGTTTAAAGACAACAAAACATAATATGAATATGATTAACATAGTAAGTACACACCAAAAATCACATTTATAATTTAACCGCGCTCTTATAGCGATATGCATGATGTAATACTTCTACACCAAAACTTGCAAAAAATTAGTCGAAAAAGTATTTTAACATAGTCAATAAAACATGTCAATTTATTTATGTAGTGGTTTAGGATTAAATAGAAAAAATATCTTCCGTTTAACTTATTTATTCTGTTCTCTAGTTAGTCACAAAAAAAACAGTAGGTGACAAGAAAACAAAATAGTCAATTTAGTGAACAAAATATGATTATACTCGTAATTATACATACTGTGAACGCGGGGTGCTTCAATAAGTTTAGTAATTGAAATTAAAATAAAGCAAGCTTGAAACTTTTTCTTTCTTCTCTTCTCTTCTGCCGATGAATTAATGAAGCACAAACAAGACAATGAAATACAGTAACCTACGTTTATACGTAACGTATAATTACTATATATCAGTGCATATTCAATTGTTTTTGTGTCATCTATAATTTACTTCATTTCGGAAAACCAACTGTAGTGTATTATATATATTTTTTTTTTTTTTGTTAGTGTTCTTCTACATTAATAAGAGATTGAGAGGTCACTCATTGCAACTCATTGCAATATATAAGGCCTTATCTTACGGAATTAATCATAACTTGAATAGAATTGTTATTTTTTCAGATAGTAAGAGTGCCTTGCAACATGTGGCTCGTTGTGCCTCTGGTCGCAGAGGTGCAACGATAGCCTATGATATCCTTAAAGCTATCATTATTTTGAATAAAAGGGGTATAGATTTAAAGTTGCAATGGGTTCCAGCTCATATTGGTCTGAAGGGAAACGAGGAAGCTGACCGTATAGCTAAGTTGGCGGCAGTAGAGGGTAGGGTAATTGACTTCTTACCGGATCATTGGGAATTAGTACCTAGATTTAAGTTGGTATGTTTTGATGATTGGAAACAATTATTTGATAGTAAATCGATAGATAAAGGCATATGGTATAAGTCCATACAGGGCGAGCTTCCTCGTGTCCCTTGGTTTGATGGCACTACCTTGAGTAGAAATTATGTTAAGACTGCCCTTAGACTTAGATCCGGACACTACCCATCAGCAAAGTTTGCGTTCTTAATTAAAAAAGCTAGTTCTCCCAATTGTATAAGTTGTAATAAAATTGAAGATGTTCAACATTTGCTGATGGAATGTGTCCGGAACAGAGATGAGCGTGACTCATTGCTGAACGAATTAAAGTTAAATAGGCTAGATGTAGGTCTAATTCAAAGTATTTTAGCAACCCCAAAATCGGAGTCAGCTAAAAAATTATGTAGATTAATATTAGTTGTTCAGCAGTGAGTAGCTATTTATTTTATTTTTAGTTTATTGTAGGTACTTAATTAAGGTTTTTTTTTTGTTGAGTTTATATTGTTATAAGGTATGATGGGGTTGACATATCCTTATTGGACAAAAACCCCTATATTAAAAATAAAGATTAAAAAAAAAAAAAAAAAAACACTGATTTGCATCGCTTTCAAACATCAAACTAGTTTTTGGTAAAATAATTATTATTGAAACTAGAAAATAGCTGTCTCATTTCATTGTTTACACTCAATTTTCTTAAGGCGTCGCTCGTATTATGATATGAACTGATCCCACAAAACCGTTGTAAAAATAGACTCTGAGACCAGCGGATAACGAAACTTCCCATTTCTCATTGGACATAGTACACGTAGTTTCCACAATATCTTCCTTCATCCAAACTTACAAACCTTCCCTTTATATAATACTAGCTGACCCGTGCAACTTCGTTTGCGAGTGAGGATTTTTTTTTAAATAAAAAGTATCCTGTGTTACTTCTAATACCTCCAAAAAATGTGTACAAAGTTTCATGATGATCGGTTGAGTACTTTTCGCGTGAAAGCGTAACAAACAAAGTTACATTCACATTTAAATAACAAATAAATAATAAATAAAAAGTGTTTATTTCTCACCACAAGCCAAAAAATATTTTGGTTGTGGATCGCTGGTGCCTGTGGTAGGTAGTAACACCTGTAATACAGGTCACCAGGTCCCCACCTGTTAAGAGTTACACATTTGATAGCTTACATCTGGTATCACAGCAAATAACAAAAGTTTCAACCAATTTGTGAGCTTATTAAAATAAAAAGAAACAAAAGAGAGTAAACTTAAATTCCGTGGTTTTTGAGTTAGGTCGATTTTAAGTTTTTTAAGTAAATTGCGGATTAAATCATTTAAAGCCAATTTAATAACGATGTATGGCGCAATGGTACTGAAATGAATCAAAGCATTCACTGGAATTAATCATAGCTGATGACGCAGCAGACATTTGTTAATTATGAAACATACAAAAAATCCTAAAATTTTAGTAAAAATCACTAATGAAACAATTTTTTTTGTAATTTATGTCATTCCTTAATAAAAAGATGTCGTATAGTGAAAAAACATTACTACGCCAGATGTACAAATTACTAGAAAAATATCCTTGTCTTATCAGCTATTTAAAATGGTATGAAACTTAGTGAAAAATCATAGACTACATTATGAAAATCGTTTTTGATTTAGTACAGAAAGGCTCGCATCTCCTACTAGTTATTCGGAAAATCAAATTAAACGGTTTCTTGAACACTATTTTATTTTTAATCAACGTCAATCATACCAGCGAAGTTATGTGTAACTTTGTGGGCGAACATTTTACTACGAGAGCCCATGTCCAAAATGTTTGCCTCAACGTTGTACGATCAAATCCGTAAAAATAGTATACATTGGTTATTGTGATTCCAAAAATAACTTCAGTTACTTTGTCTGACCGGGTTTTCAAATAAACTCATTTTTTTATCCAATTCGTCTGATTTGATTTAAGCAGGTAATTTAGAACACTATGTAGTTAACCCCTGATACGTCAGCGTTCGCAACTCGCGCTTCATATACACGTCAACCGATTATCGGCGCGCCTGTTTAAACAACGATATCTCCAAAGTTACGTTAGTTAGGTCGCTACCAGTTACATTATTGGAATTGTTATTAAATTAGCTAACAGGTTATGTATAGTTTAGTATAGTTTTGCCTTGCAATATATTAGTAACTGTAATGTGTGTTCAGTGTGAGGGAATTTTACCAGTTTTTTGTGTAAGTAAGTTATTGTTTTATGTCCACATATAAACATTTTTTCACTTAAATAATACAATAGAACAGACTTCACCCTACATTTTTTTTTTATCTTGCGAGCATTACAATAACATGACGTCATTTACGAGTGCCGTGTTCGAAACAAAAGAATGGGTTTGTTTACGGTTCTATGCTAAGAACGCTAAACGTCTAGTGGCTTGAGTTAGATTTTAATAATAAAGTTTGGTTCACGTATTTGACACCGACAGAGTTTCAGCTGTTAATTTTTTTTAGTTTGTTAGTATAAAATAATCGAAATATACACTTGAAAACTGGCGTGAAAACACCCACTCAAACTTTGGATCACCGGTTGAATTCTGTTACCTAAATTTGAAATCTTGTTTAACATTCTTCATGTTGAAGATATTTACTAAACATCAAGCAGATAAAAAAGGCTTGCTGCTAACAAAACCTTAATTAAAATCAACAATCAAAATAAACTATTTCACAACACAAAACAAGGTAAACAGCGGCTCTGATTGGCCAACGTTTCGCGGGCAAGTAAATACGGCCCTCTGATTGGGCCGGCGCTTCGCGTCGCCGTCGCTCATTGGCTGTAGCTCACGATAATTTAACGTAACTACAATTTTTGAATTGATCACAACAAAATCACGATTATATTGAAATTAAACGCCTAATACTTATAATGCGATTTATAAAAACATACGTAATACACATAGTTTCCATTTGTATTAAGATTACCGCTAAAATAAGGCGAGTTAATTCTGAAAATAGTTCGTCGATGACGCTTGTACCATAGTATAAAAAGACAAGTAGGATATCTTTATATAAACGCACCACGCGCGGCTTGTATGTGTGCGTCATACTATATTTACGTCGCCGCACGCACACTCTAACAAAATCTCGACCCGTGTCTTACTGCCGCCAGTCGAGACTTGCACACCGCACAAAGTTCGCGCGTCACGGCTTAAAGGCATACGTAAATAAATTAAAAATACGTAATTTAAAATGATTGACGAATAGGGTAGACGACGAAAGAAATCTAATTAGGTAGTCCGTCAGTTAGATTATTAACAAATATTTAACCCGTATTTTTTCTTTTAAGGCGTCACGTTCGTAAATTATGGTTTATACATAAACCATAATTTAATTTTGAATGAGTTCTGACGTCAAGAGCCCCCACTCCCGAGTTTTGCTGCGTTTTATCTTAGTATTGACCATTGATTTACAAAACCAAAAAAGTACGTGTCCATTATTTTCCAATACTTACTGACGGTGTCGGCGACGAGACTCTTTCTCCACACTAGGGTGCAAGCAATGGTGCAAGTAATGGCCATATGTAAAAGGCATCGTGAGTCGTTTTAGTTTTGAATCAAAATTTTGTGTTTTGAAAACTTGTAATCATAATTTTACGTCGTAAATAAGTATTTTTGAATCTTCATAGTATTATGATGAATTCGCATCATCACAATTTTAAAATCCAATAAGACCAAGAAAAATGTAATTTAAAGTTTTGTGTCACATATTTACGTAACTTGAAAAGGTGTTTTTTTGTTAATTAAGATATGACGTTGAAATTAGTGTAAAAACGTTGGACTTTGCTTAAAACCAATATCCATGCAAAAATCATGTAAAACGGTCCAGTAGTTTAGGAAATATAAGGTAAAACAAATAGTAAACATTGTGTTCAAAGTCACAACTTTTTGACTAGTTTTTTTTTTGTAGGTACAAGTTTTTATTGTAATATTTTAACTTAATACACCTTCCCGGCCCGTACTATTGAATCCATTCATCAGAACAATGTTTTGAATAAGTTACATTGCGTTACAATCGTATGAAAATAGACCCATCCAAAATGTCCCCCCCCGCCCCTCCTCTGAATTTTAAAATAAGAGAGTAAAAAAAATGCTGTAGATGTCAATGAAAACAACACATTTCTAGGCATTGAATTTAAATTTAGCTAAAAGTGACAACCCTGAGCCAGGCAAGTGCGGTAGGTAATTATAACGTGGATTGAGCTGTAGATGCACTACTGCTCCTGTTTATACTATGCTTGCACCGTTTGAAACGGTCTACGATGTTGTTGAAATGACTGTTTCTGCCCGAAGTCTTATCTGATTACACTGTTTAAACATTAAAATATGTTTATTACTTACCCAGGCATGACGAAAACACAACATGACACGACACAACACACTATTTCACACACAAAACACTTTTTTTAATAATGGATGGCGACCCAACCACGCGCTCGTGATTTATTAACTGGGAGGCACTGTTTTGATCAGTAAAAAGCTTCGTTCGTTGTTGAACTGAGGAAAAATGTCTTTCTTGTTCTTTTTCCTAGACTCTGTGCAAGATTGAGCGAGATATAAACAAGTTTCGTCATCAATTTATGTCTAAAACTAACGCAGGGAATAAAAAGCCCGATTTGGACTTCACGGTCAAGGGTCGCGAACAATTTGGACTTGACGGTCCAGTGGTTAAAATGATAGATTTTAAATACCGAAAACACAATTTTCGGACACCACTGGCATCGTACGTTCCCAGCAGACCTCGTGAGAAAATCAAAAACATGGCAAAAGAACCTAGGTATAGCAAACAGTCTGAAAAATTTCAGATTTTGTTTTCGACTGACTTTGGACAGTCGATACGAATATTTATTTTTAATATACTGTTTCGGATGGATGGACTGTGTTAAGAAGGATATGGTAAGAAAAGAAGTGTACGATGAGATGACGAAAAATAGAGGAGTATGGAAGGAGAAGACATGCTACGCCGACTCCAAATAAATTGGGATAAGGGCAAGAGAATGATGATGGTGATGATGATACTGTTTCGAAATCCGTGAACAAGCACATTGCGATTAGGTTTAAGTTAAGATGGTTTTGGGTTGAGGTTGCCTAAGTATGTACATAATCGCGATATACTTATTTACAAGACATGCTCCATTATGTCATATAAATTTTACTATTTGAGGAAAGCGAACTGGTACAAACATGCTAATATTATGAAGAGGTAATGTTTTTAAGTTCGGGTGCAGGAAGTTATCGTCACAACACAAATGGTATACCAATACACTGACTCCACAAATGACACAACTAACTTACCCCGCTTACAGCAATAATTTTCTCTTCTCTTCCACCGACGAATTTATGAAACACAAAGATGGCACTGACATAGGAAATGTGAAGATATTATACGTTTACATCCCCTATGGCAGGTGTCACCTTCATGCTTCTTTCTTCTACGTCTTTCATTCTTCAATCTTCTTATCAAAGTTATAGACGTCGATACTATTTATTTGATTTTTATACTACATTTACAAATCCAATGAGGACTGGGAAGGGACGATATACCCGAGTGTAAAAATAATAAATGTTCTAAATCGATGTCTCCTCCGTGCTCCTTTCTTCTGCGTATTGCATTCTTCTATGTACTTATTTAAGTTACAGATTTTTTTTTTTTTACGATGTGACTATTGTTATGATGTGTCATATTTTGTAAAATGAATAAAATTACCAATTCGGATAAAGCAAGTTAAATAATGGGATCATTTCATACTATAACACAAGCGACGTTGCGAGCAAAAAATTAATTAAAAAATTAATTAAAAAAATTAATTAAAAAATTAAAGAAGAAACAGCATATCTACGAGAAATTTATAAAATGGATATGTAAACGGTTTACACGGACATGCTTTTCACTATTTCATTGAAGAGAAGGACTCAACAAATGACACACCTAACTTAACCCGCTTACAGCAAGAATTTTCTCTTCTCTTCTGCCGACGAATATATGAGACAAAAACAAGGCACTAACTTAGGGGATGCAAAAATATTGTACGTCTACATCATCTATGTTCATGTCTCCTTTATGCTTCTTTCTTCTACATTTTTGCATTCTTCAATCATCTTATCAAATAATAGAAGCCCATACTATTTACTTAATATTTATACGTCGTTTACAAAGCCAATGGGGACTGAGAAGGGACGAAATACCCGAGTGTAAAAAATAATATTTAGACTACTTTTGTCAAAGACTGACAAAACCATGTATTACATAGTTTTACATATTCATGCGATGTAAAATTAAGTCCTTCACTTTTTCTAAATATTATTGTTTTTTCTGGTATGTTATAGTTACAACTTATTTCAGGTGTAAGATTAGTTTCCCCTACGGCAAATCAAAACCATATCTTAGCTCCGCGCTTATCGACTTTTTGTTATTTTTGCAAAACTCGAGCAAAATTATGTTTACCTCATGCGGAGTTCTACGCAAATATTTTTTGCATTTGATATAGGAATTGGATTTCGCAACCGTTCTTCAAACGCGGTTAAATTACACAAGTAAGTACTCTTCGGATCCTCTTCTCTTCCCTCGGTGAATAGAGTCACAAAGAAGAAATCGATTTAGACACTGATAACGGATATACGTCACGTCTAAATGTTCTAAATCGATGGCTCCTCCATGCTCCTTTCTTCTGCGTATTACATTCTTCTATGTACTTTATCCCTCTTCCTTCCCTTTACATTGAGAGGAGGCCGTGTCCCAGCAGTGGGAACATTATATGCTGATGATGATGTACTTTATTTAAATTATAGAAACTTCTTTTTTTTTTAATATTTAGGATATTCTACCATGTATAGGAATAGGACCACCACCTTTCAAAGATATTACCCAAAATCACTATTATTTAAAAATTGCAAATTACCTATTAGAGTTTGTGGATCAATACATATACTTGGGGAAAACAATTGGATTCAACAGGGATAGAAATGAACAAAAAGTAGAGAGAAGAGTCAAGCACACCTGGAATGAGTACTGCAGCTACATGGAGATATTTAAAAGTGAAATGCCTATCAAATTAAAGAAAATAATCATGGACTCTTATCTCATTCCTTGTCTGACGTACGCATGCCAAACATGGAAGTTTACCAACAAAATAAAGAATAAAATAATCACATGTCAGCAAGGAATGTGACGTAGCATGCTAAATATCAAGAGAGTACAGAGAATAAGGCACACCAAAATAAAATCTAAAACCAAAGCAATAGATGCACTCACCTACAGGCTTACAGTCAAAACTTAACGTGAAAATGGGCCGGCCACATAGCGCGTCTCAAAGATCAAAGATGGATAAAAACAGTTACGTTATGGAAAGGCCCATCGAGAAAGCGCTACAGGGGAAGACCAATTACTAGATGGGATGATGATATCTAAAAACTAGCCGGTCCACAATGGCAAAAAATAGCCCAGGACCAGGAGAAATGGAAAGCTTTGGAGGAGGCTTTTACCTGAGGGGAGTAAAAATAAAAGTTAATACTAGTTCCTACCTACTAAAACATATTCTGGAATAGTAATAATTAGAATTATATTTAAATAATTTAGATAACCATAGATTTTAATGTAATTTTTTGATTTTCTTTTTTCTTTTTTTCTATAAGGTACGTAGATATAGTCTTGTAAACTGGAAATAAAAGGTTTTTTTTTTTATTTATGTATTTTGTTACAATGTGTCATAATAAACACTCTTTTGCAAAAAAAACGGGCAGCTAAGGTTTACGTTCTAAAGCCGATTTGGGTATTTTTTTTATTTTTTTATTTGACGTAGTACTTGTAATTGTGTAAATTAATACGCGTGACAATGACATTTCTTTTTAAATTTCGATGAATTCTTTAAAACCGATGTACACGGCTTTACAATAAGAAGTGGTCGGCAATAAAGACAAGAAGATTATTTTACTTTTTTATTTAAATAAAAAAAGCTAAAAACGGGTGTGACCTCCTCTTGCCAAAATCAGAGCTTGAATCCTTCTGGGCATGCTTTCCACGATGTTTTTAATAAAGTTTTGAGGAATATGTTCCCACTCTTCTATGATGACTCTTTTTAGCTTCCTGATGTTTTGTGGAGCAAGTTGCACTGATCTTATCCGCCTCTTTAGGTCAGAACTTCGCGGTGGTCAATCTAAACGACGGATCCCAACTTCTTGCATGTACGCTTCCACGTCGCCAGAACGGTGCGGGCGAGCATTGTCGTCCATAAAAATGGAATCTTCCCCAAGTGCATTCAATGCGGGTTATGCATGTGGAATTAGGACTTCCATTATGGAGCTTTTAAAGTTCAATTTTCTATGAAAACTTACTCCGTACGCTCCGACAAATTAATTGCTGCCCAAACCATAACGGAGCTTCCGCCATAAGGAATAATTTCTTCGAAACACAATTCCGCATAGCGTTCCCGTGGTCTTCGCAGCACTCGCCGGCGTCGGTCCTCTCCACACAAAGAAATTCTAGCTTCATCAGAAAACAATACTTTATTCCAGTCCTCCAGAGTCCATAAACTACAGTTTCGAGCAAACTGAAATCGAGCAACACGGTGTTCACGGAGTAATTTAGGACCCCGAGCCGGGCGATTAGGTTATGTGGTACATGTGAAGTGTAAAGATTTTGTGAAAATATTATTATTTTGCTCGAAATATGGATGAGTATACTAATTCGAAAGTTACGATGGAAAAGCTAAAAGGTACCATCAACTATCGCGATTGGGCATTTTAAATTCAAAAAGTACTTAAAACAAATTGATTCCCAGCAACATTTTTTGCGTGAAGTTACTTAGTTTGTTGTACAGAATGCTTAGTTGACGGCTTCGTAATGAGGTTGTTTACACCCTATATTCATATTCTATATTATTGAGAGGAGGCCGTGTCCCAGCAGTGGGAACATTATAGGCTGATGACGATGGTGATGATGACACCCTATATTAACAACGTTCTTGTAGGATCATTTTATATCATAACTCGAGTGACGTCTCAAACTAGTAAATATTCTAGTTGTATTAATTATTTTAGCTAAGTATTCGTACACAGTTGTTTGTGTCGAATAGTTCTGAAAATCGTTTGCTTTGCCCCGCGTAACGTTTGCTTTTTGTAAATCGATGTTCCTTCATACCTGTTTCTTCTACGTTTACCATTCCTCTATCTTCTTAATAAGGAAGCCCATAGTTTTAATTAATGAACCATGGTTTATGTTAAATAAGGTGTACAATGTTCTACATTTATCTATGTTTGCATGTTTGGCTTGCTTGTCTATTTTTTCTCTCTGACATGTACTTGTAACGATGCAGTGTTCGGTTCAAATATTACAGCTTGATAAGTAAAAATCTCTGCATTTCATTTAAAATAACTTCAGGTTATGGGCCCAGGCACATCATCCTGTATGAGTTAGTTAGAGTCAAGAAAAGTTCGTCGTTTGCAGTTACTCGTCGGTGGGGAAGAAAGTGAGATTAAGTCTCACGGCGGCTCGCGGTGTGGCGCGGTGTATTACCAACCAAGGATAACTTGTTCTGGATTGTGAACAAGGTCGGAAAATGGAGAGTAACAGTAATGTAAACGTGATCAAGCTGGAGGGTTCCAGAAATTGGAATATCTGGAAATTTCAGACTACGGTGCTGATGAGAGGCCAAGGTTTGCTGGACGTTGTGGAGGGAAAGTGTATTAAGCCCGAAACTCCTGCTGAAATAACCAAATGGGAAGCTAAAGATGCCAAGGCGCAAACGTTGTTGGTCACTAGGATGACAGAAGATGCCATGTTACACATCATCACATGCACGAGTTCTGATGAAATGTGGCGTAAACTTCAATGCGTGTATGAACAGAAGAGTGAAATTAGTATACACATTGTACAGCAACGTTTTTTCCAGTACAAATATGAAAAGGGCATCGATATGTCAGTTTTCTTGTCAAAAATCCAAGAGATGAGAAACTTGTTAAAACAGATGGGCGAGGAGATCTCTGATAAGTTCGTCATCACAAAAGTATTGATGTCGTTGCCTGACGAATATAAGCATTTTGTGTCGGCGTGGGAGTCTGCACCAGACGATAAGCAAACCATTGATAACTTGGTGGCCAGATTATTAATTGAAGAAGAGAGGGTGAAAGGCAAGATTGAAGAGTCCCAGCAATCTTCATCCTCGGCGTTCGTTGCGAAAAATACAAGACAAATAAAATGCTATAAGTGTGGCAAGATTGGACATTTTCAAACTGATTGCAGACAAAATAAAAATGGTAGAGAAGAAAACGCAAATAATAAAAATTGTTTCTATTGTGGAAAGTTTGGACATTTCAAGGCGCAGTGCAGGTTTCTTAAACAAAAAGTTAGTAAGACTGAGAACAAAACGAAGAGTAATGCGTTTGTAGCGTCTAGTTCGTCTCATAAACTGCATAAATCCAAGTGGTTAATGGACTCTGGGGCTAGTGAACACATGTGCCGAAATCGCGCATTGTTTACATCATTTACTAGTAAGTACCACAGAACAATCGGTGGTTGTCGGTAATGGTGCGACAATTAGTGTCCTCGGCTGCGGACAGGTGGCGGTGCTGGTGTCAAACGGGACCGAATGGATTGATACGGTTATAGACAACGTTCTTTACGTTCCGGAACTCAATAACAATCTTTTTTCAGTGATTCGAGCCACAGATAAAGGTTACGCCATGATGACAGATGACAGGTCATGCAAATTTTCAAAAAATAACCGAATTGGTGCGGCGGTGGCGGAAAGAATTGGCAATTCATATTATTTGGAATTGCGGTATAAATATAATTATGAGACTGCGAGCTCAGCAACACTTGTGAATGACTTAAATGAGTGGCACAGAAAACTCGCGCATCAAAACTTTAGTTACGTAAAAGATATTCTGCAAAAACATAATGTTATTGTCAAACAAACCACTAAACCTGAGTGTGAGAGTTGTTTAGCTGGGAAGATACATCGATTACCGTTTAACAAAAGCGAGAACGTAAGTACAAGGACTTGCGAGCTAATTCATGCGGATACTTGCGGCCCAATGGAAGAAACATCAATTGGAGGGTCGAGATATTTTGTTTTACTGAAGGACGACTACTCGAATTATAGAAGTGTTTACTTTGTTAAAACAAAGTATGAGATTAAATACTGCATTAAAAACTTCGTTAATAAGGCCGAAAACATAACGGGAAACAGAGTGAAAATCTTTAGAAGTGACAATGGTTCTGAATTCGTAAACAAAGAAGTAAAAGAACTGTTTTCAAAACGTGGGATAACACACCAAACCACTGTACCCTATACGCTGGAACAGAACGGAAAGGCTGAAAGGGAAAACAGGACATTGGTGGAAGCAGCACGGACAATGTTATATGAAGAAAATTTTCCAAAGAAACTGTGGGCGGAGGCAGTGAACACAGCAGTATTTATATTAAACAGAACCGGCAAAACTCATATAAATGGCAAGTCACCATTTGAAGTGTGGACAAACAAAAGTTTTGACATTCATCAGTTAAAAGTCTTCGGAACGGAAGTGTATGCTCACATTCCGAAGGAACGAAGAAGGAAATGGGACAAGAAAGGTAAAAAGGGATTGATGGTGGGTTATGAAGAAAATGTGAAAGGGTATAGAATTTATTTTCCAGAAACAAACACAGTTGAGACAAAAAGGGGTGTTGTATTCCTAAACCGAGATGGTATGGAGGAGAAACTTCAAGTGAAGGAAGGCAAAGAAAAGGAATCTATAACATCAATAAACCTGGAAGAAGAACCTGTGGTAGATAGTAAACCTGAGACAGAACCTAACCCTGTAAATGAGCAAACAACTAACCTAGATGAAACAATGGAGGCGACTCATACCAGTAGTGGTGGAGAGGAGGGATCAGAAAATGACTGTGACAGTGAGTACTTACCATATAGCGATGAGGAATGTCTATTGGATGAAAGTAACTCACCTATAAATGTAAGAAGCCAGCGGCTAAGAAAACAAACATCTTTCTATAAATGCAATAATGTGCAATTGGATGAGAGTGAGTGTGAACCAGTTACATATACTGAGGCTATGAACAGAAGTGATGCAAGTAAGTGGAGTGAAGCTATTGCTAGGGAATTACAGACTCTTAAAGACAATGATACTTGGGATTTTTGTGATGTACCAGTAAATAGGAAAACAGTTAGCAGTAAGTGGGTTTTTAAGATAAAAAAGGGAAATAATGTTTTACAGTATAAAGCTAGGCTTGTTGCCAGAGGGTTTGAGCAACAGGAGTCATTTAGTTTGAGTGATATTTATGCTCCAGTCGCGAAGTTGTCCACATTTAGACTATTTGTAGCAGTAGCAACAAAGTTAAATGTGCCCATTTATCAAATGGATGTTACGGGGGCCTTCTTATATGGGGAGATAAAAGAAGAAGTGTACGTTAGTTTACCTGAAGGGGCCTATTCAGGAAATAATAAAACAGTTAAATTAAAGAAATCTTTATATGGTTTGAAAAGTTCTCCTAAGTGTTGGAATCAAAAATTTAATACAGTAATAACAAAAGAAGGTTTTGTGAGATCAAAGTGTGACTCATGTTTGTACACAAAGTTTAATGGAACAGATAAAACGTTTGTATTGATTTATGTGGATGACGTGTTAATTTCTGGCACAAATGAACAGGAGATAATAAAACTCAAAAATGCATTAAATAAGGAATTTAAGATGAAGGATCTGGGGTTCATTTCAGATTTCTTAGGAATAAATGTAAAACAAAATTTGCAAAATGGTACAACTGTATTATCACAAAGAAAATATCTTGAAAATGTATTAATAAGGTTTAATATGGAAAATTGCAAGCCAATGACCCCTATGGATAAAAATTTTAACAGTAAGGTACTTGGTTCTGATGTAAAATGTGATAAAAAGTTTGAAGAAACTTGTAGGGAAATAATTGGCTGTCTTATGTACGCTGTTTCAGGCACTAGGCCTGACCTTTGTTTTGCCATTTCTATGTTAAGTAGATTTCAGAATTCAGCGAATAGTGAATTATTGAGTGCGCTTAAGAGAGTACTGCGTTATGTTAAGCATACAATTGATTATAACTTAGTATACAAATGTAATGATACAGTGTTGCAAGGTTTTTGTGACGCTGATTGGGCAGGTGACCAAAGAGACCGAAAGTCTACTTCAGGATACTTGTTTACTTTTGCAAATTGCTTGATAGTATGGTGTTCAAAGAAGCAATCATCTGTGAGTCTGTCTTCAACAGAGGCAGAGTATATTTCAATGAGTATGGCTGCTAGTGAAGCGTGTTGGTTAATTAATTTGTTAAAAGATTTTGGTTTTCAAAATGTTTGTCCAGTAAATTTATTTTGTGACAATCAGTCAGCAATATTGAATGCAAGCACAGAGTCTCTAAAACGCTTGAAACATGTGGATATCAGATATCATTTTGTCAAGGATTTAATTAAAAATAATAAAATTCGCCTTAAGTACATATGCACTTCGAAACAACCAGCAGATATGTTAACGAAATGTCTTAGCAGAGAGTTAATTGTAAAGTTTCTGAAAGAGTGCGGTGTAGGTAATGTTCTGATGAACTAAAGCTACTATTGTTGTTGATTTTTTTTAAGTATTGTGTAATGTTTTGTTTAAATGTATAACATTGAGAGAGGGTGTTAAATAAGGTGTACAATGTTCAACATTTATCTATGTTTGCATGTTTGGCTCTTTTGTTTGCTTGTCTATTTTTTCTCTCTGACATGTACTTGTAACGATGCAGTGTTCGGTTCAAATATTACAGCTTGATAAGTAAAAATCTCTGCATTTCATTTAAAATAACTTCAGTTTATAGTGCCATGTTTATTTAAATAAAAATACCAACAAAAATATACTTAATCCACACGGTAATAAGAAAAGCTGTTATTGTTGTTGCTAAACTCGAGCAATATACTGTTTACTTTTATGCAAATACGCACACATTATCACATTACATCACATTTGTAATATTATTTAGAATAGAACATAAGTTTTTGTTTAGTAAACTTAAAACTGTGTTAGTGATACTGATATAAGCCATCAACATGAAACATGAGTAATTTCACAATAGCGACTCACTTAACACACTTAACACGGTCCTTTCGACCAAGTTACATTAAAGAAAAAAGTAACAAATCTCCGGATCATCTTCTCTTTCGGCGATGCATTTATCACAAAGAAAATATCGATATAGCTCGATAAACGGATATACGCAACGTTTCAACGAGGTGTATCGATATCTCCTTCATGACTGTTTCTTCGATGTAGCAAGGCATTATCGCAAGGTCATATTTCCTCTACCTATTAGTGAAACAATTGAAATGACCGGGACGTGTCTATAGAAGAAAAAGATTTTATGCAAAATAAAATATAGCTCAAGTTAAAGGCAGGAGTTTTATTAATAAAACCCTGTTAAAGCCTAGCTAAACGATGTGACCTCTTATCTGTAAGATATGCAAGTGACTGAAATTACATTTGAAAATGAAACTGATGAACTTATTTTTCATTATGGCGGATCTACGGCTAAGTATTACTTACGCAACCCACATGGCAAATTAAAAAGGGAACACTTAGCCTAACCCTGCGTTAATAGATATATTTTTATTATTGTGTCAAAACTGCGGCACTGTCGAACTGTATTCAGGGGTAGTCAAAAGTAGAACAAAATAATCACAATCAAAATGAATGGGTAATAATTACAATTTGAATGTTTTGGAAGGGATAGCATGTTTTTATCTTAGGAAAAGATGTCAGTTTTGGTGGTTTTGTTTGGTTCCTTGTTTTTAAACTAAGGGGTTAACAATATGACCTGAAAAGAAAATGGCGCGCGCAAAACAAATAACAAGTACACCAAGAAGGTTCCGAGTCTGAGTTCTTAACAAATTAAAAAAAATTGTATGACAAATTCGGCACCATAGAGGTAGAAGTTAATAGGTTTAATGATGTTTTGAATTCACATGCTTAGTGCACACGATGTTCTAAATTCAAATTTACTTTACCCTCAAGACGATAAAAACGGCTTTTGCACTCAGATATCGAAGAGCAAAAATACTCTTTCCGAGATGGGCGAAAGAAAAAAGTAACAAATCTTCGGATCATCTTCTCTTTCGGCGATGCATTTATCACAAAGATTATATCGATATAGCGCATTAAACGGATATACGCAACGTTTCAACGAGGTACATCGATATCTCCTTCATGACTGTTTCTTCGATGTAGCAAGGCATTATCGCAAGGTCATATTTCCTCTACTTATTAGTGAAACAATCGAAATGACCGGGACGTGTCTATAGAAGAAATAAATTTTATGCAAAATAAAAGTATAGCTCAAGTTAAAGGCAGGAGTTTTATTAATAAAACCCTGTTAAAGCCTAGCTAAACGATGTGACCTCTTATCTGTAAGATATGCAAGTGACTGAAATTACATTTGAAAATGAAACTGATGAACTTATTTTTCATTATGGCGGAAATACGGCTAAGTATTACTTACGCAACCCACATGGCAAAATAAAAAGGGTACACTTAGCCTAACCCTGCGTTAATAGATATATTTTTATTATTGTGTCAAAACTGCGGCACAGTCGAACTGTATTCAGGGGTAGTCAAAAGTAGAACCAAATAATCACAATCAAAATGAATGGGTAATAATTACAATTTGAATGTTTTGGAAGGGATAGCATGTTTTTATCTAAGGAAAAGATTTCAGTTTTGGTGGTGTTGTTTGGTTCCTTGTTTTTAAACTAAGGGGTTAACAATATGACGTGAAAAGAAAATGGCGCGCGCAAAACAAAAATAAAGTACACCAAGAAGGTTCCGAGTGAGTTCTTAACAAATTAAAAAAAAATGTATGACAAATTCGGCACCATAGAGGTAGAAGTTAATAGGTTTAATGATGTTTTGAATTCACATGCTTAGTGCACACGATGTTCTAAATTCAAATATACTTTACCCTCAAGACGATATAAACGGCTTTTGCACTCAGATTTCGAAGAGCAAAAATACTCTTTCCGAGATGGGCGAAAGAAAAAAGTAACAAATCTTCGGATCATCTTCTCTTTCGGCGATGCATTTATCACAAAGAATATATCAATATAGCACGATCAACGGATATACGCAACGTTTCAACGAGGTACATCGATATCTCCTTCATGACTGTTTCTTCGATGTAGCAAGGCATTATCGCAAGGTCATATTTCCTCGACTTATTAGTGAAACAATTGAAATGACCGGGACGTGTCTATAGAAGAAATAAATTTTATGCAAAATAAAAGTATAGCTCAAGTTAAAGGCAGGAGTTTTATTAATAAAACCCTGTTAAAGCCTAGCTAAACGATGTGACCTTTTATTTGTAAGATATGCAAGTGACTGAAATTTCATTTGAAAATGAAACTGATGAACTTATTTTTCATTATGGCGGATCTACGGCTAAGTATTACTTACGCAACCCACATGGCAAATTAAAAAGGGAACACTTAGCCTAACCCTGCGTTAATAGATATATTTTTATTATTGTGTCAAAACTGCGGCACGGTCGAACTGTATTCAGGGGTAGTCAAAAGTAGAACAAAATAATCACAATCAAAATGAATGGGTAATATTTACAATTTGAATGTTTTGGAAGGGATAGCATGTTTTTATCTAAGGAAAAGATTTCAGTTTTGGTGGTTTTGTTTGGTTCCTTGTTTTTAAACTAAGGGGTTAACAATATGACGTGAAAAGAAAATGGCGCGCGCAAAACAAAAAAAAAGTACACCAAGAAGGTTCCGAGTCTGAGTTCTTAACAAATTAAAAAAAATTGTATGACAAATTCGGCACCATAGAGGTAGAAGTTAATAGGTTTAATGATGTTTTGAATTCACATGCTTAGTGCACACGATGTTCTAAATTCAAATTTACTTTACCCTCAAGACGATAAAAACGGCTTTTGCACTCAGTTATCGAAGAGCAAAAATACTCTTTCCGAGATGGGCGAAAGAAAAAAGTAACAAATCTTCGGATCATCTTCTCTTTCGGCGTTGCATTTATCACAAAGATTATATCGATATAGCCCATTAAACGGATATACGCAACGTTTCAACGAGGTACATCGATATCTCCTTCATGACTGTTTCTTCGATCTAGCAAGGCATTATCGCAAGGTCATATTTCCTCTACTTATTAGTGAAACAATCGAAATGACCGGTACGTGTCTATAGAAGAAATAGATTTTATGCAAAATAAAAATATAGCTCAAGTTAAAGGCAGGAGTTTTATTTATAAAACCCTGTTAAAGCCTAGCTAAACGATGTGACCTCTTATCTGTAAGATATGCAAGTGACTGAAATTTCATTTGAAAATGAAGCTGATGAACTTATTTTTCATTATGGCGGATCTACGGCTAAGTATTACTTACGCAACCCACATGGCACATTAAAAAGGGTACACTTAGCCTAACCCTGCGTTAACACATCAAAAGTGTCTAGGGATCAACATATATTTTTGCAATAACTTTTCTCCTGATTGATATTAATTAAAATTTTCTTTAAGGATTCATCAAATAAAGTGTTTTCGTTTGTCACAGTAACGATAAACCAAGTCACCTTTGCATTAATAAAGAAATTTGCCATTTTCCTAATAAAGGGATTTTTGACATTTGAACCACTAACACAAAAGTTCGAAAAAAAGACTGAAATAACAGTTTTCTTTAAAATTTTATTGGGTAACTTAAACAATTAATAATCCGTGTTTCTACCGCGAACACTAACAACACAAGAACATCGGTTTGGCATACTCAAAATGAGTTCATCCAAATCACGCTGTGGAATGGCCGCCCATGTTCGTTGCAACAACAAAAAAGGTCTTCTTGCGACTGGATACCCTCCATATTCGGCAGAGCTCTTCTCTGTAGCATATCCCATGCATGCTCAATCGGATTCAAGTCTGGCGACTGAGCAGGCCAGGGCAGGACATTGATGTTAGCTGCGGCGAGAGTCTGTCTTACAACTCTTGCGGTGTGCGGTCGTGCATTATCATGCATTAACTGAAATAAGGGACCGATTTGCACTTGTAGAGGAACGATGACGTCTGATACAATCGTCTCAGCATAAATTTGAGCGTTGAGGTTGCCTCTGATCCAAATCAACTCAGTTCTTCCGCCGATCCAAATACCCGCCCATACCATGATGGTTCCACCACTATAAGGATGGACTTCCTGGCAGGATTTTAATCGCTGTTGGCGTCCAGGGGTTCTCCAGTGTCGTATACGTCTTGTATCCGGTCTCATACCAAAACGAGACTCATCAGAAAAGCACACGAAACGCCATTGTTCTTCTGCCCAATTTCTGTGCTCAAGAGCCCATTGATATCGAATCCTACGATTGTGCATTACTATAGGTGGTACCCGTAGCGGTCTTCGGGAATGAAGGTTCACTTCATGCAAGCGGTTTCTGACTGTTTGGTCGCTAATTAAGTTCCCTGAAGAGTGATGAAGCCTCACGGCTAACATCATGGCGGTTATTGTTGGAGCTCTTCGAGTTAAGATTTGAATGTATCGGTCTTGTCTCCGTGTGGTGCAGCGATACCGTCCTCCATGGCGCTCAGCCACGGTACCAGTGCTTCGGTAACGTGTCCAAAGTCGACTGATAACACTCTGACTTGTATTCAGAGCCAAAGCCACAGTACGTTGCCGGGAACCAGCTTCTATCATTCCCACGGCTCTGAGCATTTCTTCCCTGCTTAAATGACGTCGCCGCTCCATAATAACGTTGGTTTTAATCAGTAGTAGGGAAACAGTAGCACTAATAATGGTAATAGGTTGAGAGTATGTCATGCTCTCTCAAATGTCTCGCTGATGGTGGCGCGTGTGTCGGACCATTTAGTTCCCTTCAAAATGGTTGAGCTGAATGGTGCTGATCCATGCGTCATGCTCGTGAACGGGCGCTGTCAGTTGTGACTGGTCATCTCTTAGTCGCCATGGTTTATTTGAATTAATTATTTTGTTTTTGAGTTGTATTTTATTTTTGTTTTGCTATGGACACTTTTAACGTGCACATCTTGCTACATTGTTCTCACATAATATACCATCTCATCAAGAATGATGTAACCAAGATTTTGTAACAATATTTTTGATTTAAAAGAGTGTCCATGGAGTTTCTTGCCCGTTCTTCTCCATAGAGATCTACGCTAGGGAATGGGCAACTACAGTACTTTCACAGTTTTTATGTCTTGTGACTGGGACTGTAGCTACTTCAAATGTTCATTTTTGTTTCGACAATTCAAAAGTGCCTGTAACTGGCCTACTTGAAATAAATGCTTTGATTTTGATTTTGAATGTCTTCAATGCGTTGTATGTTTTTATAGGGAAAATATTGACAGCTGATTTTCATCTTTTACTCGAATTTGATTCACAGTTCCTGATTCAAATTATGAAATGCACCAAAAAGGATCCATATAAATTTATAAAATCATAAATTTATTACAAAGCCACATCTCAATCTCAAGAAATCCGCATAAAAATGCTTGATCCCTAGACACTTTTGATGTTGTATATAACAGGTTCACGCCAATTCTGAAATATTTTTTTTTGCAAATTTAGTTATCTTGTATTGGTTCTAAATTGTTTAGTTGACAAATGTAAAAAATAATGTCAATTTCGTATTTTTAAGTACATCAATCTTTTCAATAGAAGCTTAATGTTCTTTATAATTATTTTATTAACGTTTTAAAGTAATATTTTTCAAATCACAAGTTTCAGTATATATTATAATTCTTATTATAGCAATAAAATTGATAATTCAGTCGGCTAATATCAATCTTGTCAAGACAATACAGCAGCTTACCACATTTATTTTAGTAAAGTACAATTTTTTTCCCTGTTTTTCTCCCTTTCATCTCTAAATGCTCTTCATTGGTCTATCCTATTAGTTCTCAACGTTTTCTTATTTCCATTTTTCAGTAACCAATCCGAAAACCATGCCTGTGATGACCCGTAAGGATATAACAGGATCATACTCAGGCTATGGAAACTGACCACTTTCTAGATCTCTAGAGACAAGTGGGGAACGTGATGCGCGACTGTCCGCTGATCATGAGCGACATGCATTGTCTCGCGAATCGGAAACGTTTACCGATACAGAATCACGCTTGAGTTTTCAGCGTATTCGCACATCTACTAACAGGTCTTTTGAATCGAGTGATGAACGTGATGCGCGACGCGCGTGATGCGCGATGTGCGCGTGATGCGCGTCATTGTGCGTGCTTTCCGCTCTTCTTCTGTCTCTTCATGGCAACGAACCTTTGAATTCTGATCGACTTCGACATTCTCTGAGCAGAATGTCGATATCATCTGAAGAATCAGATGTGACTCAAGATATAGCCGTAGGGCATGGCGACCTTCCTTGAGTTGATAAGGCGCGGAGTGAATTTACGTCTCCTATGATTGAATAAGCCACATATTCCGCCATCGGAGGTATGGTTAAATTTTTTACTTTTTGTTAAGCTGTTAAATGGCAAAAAGAAAGAAACGGTATGTGTTGCTCAGGTGGGAAATATTCGCAAATTTCCCGTCCCCGGGCTCTTAGAATTCGATATCAGACGTTTCAGATCTTCGATTTTGATGACCCCGTTGTCGCTGGCATAAGCAACAGGATCTGCGTACGAAGTCCCGGGCAGAAACTAGTTTTAAATAGTTAAATTTCGTAAATCGTGGGCGTACGACTATTGAAAATTTGTATAAAGAGTTGAACTTATGTGTACAATCGAAAAAAATATATATGTACTTAAAGGGGCGATTGTGTGCTATAATAATAAAAAGTAAACAAATACTCCCCCTAGAAATCCGTAGGTCGAACATCAGCTGTTGTTTTTTAACGTTGTTACGTCGTCGTACAACTGCACGAAAAAAAAAACCTGAATATTTACACATTTAAAATACGATTTTACATATAAAATTACATATTCGTTAGAAGTCGGTCGGTCGGTTCGGTCGGTAGACACCCCGTCTAGTAACAACTAAAGATACGATTTTTATTTTGTGGATTAGTGATAACTGAAACTGCAAAATGTTTGATTCTTACATTTGATTTTTTTGACGTATGAAAAATACATTAAAATCAAGAAAATTACGAAATAAATAAAACAAAACCACCAAAACTGATATTTTTTCCTTAGATAAAAACATGCTATCCCTTCCAAAACATTCAAATTGTAATTATTACCCATTCATTTTGATTGTGATTATTTTGTTCTACTTTTGACTACCCCTGAATACAGTTCGACCGTGCCCAAGGTTTTGACACAATAATAAAAATATATCTACACACATCAAAAGTGTCTAGGGATCAAGCATTTTTATGCGGATTTCTTGAGATTGAGATGTGGCTTTGTAATAAATTTATGATTTTATAAATTTATATGGATCCTTTTTGGTGCATTTCATAATTTGAATCAGGAACTGTGAATCAAATTCGAGTAAAAGATGAAAATCAGCTGTCAATATTTTCCCTATAAAAACATACAACGCATTGAAGACATTATTAGTGCTACTGTTTCCCTACTACTGATTAAAACCAACGTTATTATGGAGCGGCGACGTCATTTAAGCAGGGAAGAAATGCTCAGAGCCGTGGGAATGATAGAAGCTGGTTCCCGGCAACGTACTGTGGCTTTGGCTCTGAATACAAGTCAGAGTGTTATCAGTCGACTTTGGACACGTTACCGAAGCACTGGTACCGTGGCTGAGCGCCATGGAGGACGGTATCGCTGCACCACACGGAGACAAGACCGATACATTCAAATCTTAACTCGAAGAGCTCCAACAATAACCGCCATGATGTTAGCCGTGAGGCTTCATCACTCTTCAGGGAACTTAATTAGCGACCAAACAGTCAGAAACCGCTTGCATGAAGTGAACCTTCATTCCCGAAGACCGCTACGGGTACCACCTATAGTAATGCACAATCGTAGGATTCGATATCAATGGGCTCTTGAACACAGAAATTGGGCAGAAGAACAATGGCGTTTCGTGTGCTTTTCTGATGAGTCTCGTTTTGGTATGAGACCGGATACAAGACGTATACGACACTGGAGAACCCCTGGACGCCAACAGCGATTAAAATCCTGCCAGGAAGTCCATCCTTATAGTGGTGGAACCATCATGGTATGGGCGGGTATTTGGATCGGCGGAAGAACTGAGTTGATTTGGATCAGAGGCAACCTCAACGCTCAAATTTATGCTGAGACGATTGTATCAGACGTCATCGTTCCTCTACAAGTGCAAATCGGTCCCTTATTTCAGTTAATGCATGATAATGCACGACCGCACACCGCAAGAGTTGTAAGACAGACTCTCGCTGCAGCTAACATCAACGTCCTGCCCTGGCCTGCTCAGTCGCCAGACTTGAATCCGATTGAGCATGCATGGGATATGCTACAGAGAAGAGCTCTGCCGAATATGGAGGGTATCCAGTCGCAAGAAGACCTTTTTTTGTTGTTGCAACGAACATGGGCGGCCATTCCACAGCGTGATTTGGATGAACTCGTTTTGAGTATGCCAAACCGATGTTCTTGTGTTGTTAGTGTTCGCGGTAGAAACACGGATTATTAATTGTTTAAGTTACCCAATAAAATTTTAAAGAAAACTGTTATTTCAGTCTTTTTTTCGAACTTTTGTGTTAGTGGTTCAAATGTCAAAAATCCCTTTATTAGGAAAATGGCAAATTTCTTTATTAATGCAAAGGTGACTTGGTTTATCGTTACTGTGACAAACGAAAACACTTTATTTGATGAATCCTTAAAGAAAATTTTAATTAATATCAATCAGGAGAAAAGTTATTGCAAAAATATATGTTGATCCCTAGACACTTTTGATGTGTGTATATATTTCAAAATCGTTGTCCTGTAATGGAAAGTTTACCCTTTTTAACTTTTTAGCTAAGCATGGAAACACCCTCAATTTTTTTATTATAATTTTTTATTTCGAAAACTATAAGTTTTATCGCTAAACTTTTGTAGAGTACACAATTTGCTTTAAAAAAAAATATTTGCGACACTCAAAATGTTTACTGTTTCGGAGACATGTTTTTTTTTCGCAAAAATTATGGAAATTTCAACCCCCTCCTCAATTTAGGGGTTGCATCAAAAAAGTTTAATTTAAAGTTGTCCGTATTTTTACTCAGAATGATAAAAATGAAAAACGGTAAAAAAAAAATCCATAGGAAAAAACTTATGGCTTATAGTGATTTTAGAAAAACCGCCACCCCGCCGCCTCCCATGAACGAATTCCGCTGATTCACGAACTTAGCCTAAGTTTTGACCTTTTTGATTTTTTGGCCAAGTTTGAAAGCAATCGGTTCATAATTGCGACCTGTAGAGTGTGGCTTAATTTTGCATGTCACCCATATACATATGTATATGTCACCGTAAAATTGTCAAATACGTTATATTGTAATCTCTCTAGCGATATTGTAATCCCTCGAATTATTGTCAAACGAACATACTGCTTACAATAAAAAGCATTATTTTTCGTGAAATACATGCGACGGAAGTATCTCGGGCCCCATAATCGGGACTTGGGGCACTCCTACGTTAGGTGTTTAACCATGGAGTTTCTTGCCGGTTCTTCTCCATGGAATCGACCAACGCGAACCGTGCACCTTTTTCGACGTTTTATAAGTGCCCATCCAGGCCTATGTGAAATAAAATATTTTGATTTTGATTTTCATTTTTTGGTTCCTTTAAACCTTGCAGAAAGAAATAGCGGCCACGTAGCGGGGTTCCGTCGACTACGCATTTTAGGGGAATATGAAGTGTTTTAGGGTTAGGTTATATTAATCAATACTTCTCAGGAATGGTACAATATATTTTCATGAGAGTGGCACCATGGGGCAATAGGGACCCCTCTTTCACTCCCCCTCCTCCACACCACGCCTGTTGACTTCCATCGCATTCATTTCACAATATTACGGTATCACTTCGATTGATTACAAGCTACCGAAAAATAATGCGTTATATTGTAAGCAATATGTTTGTTTGACAATCTTTCGAGGAGTTTACAATCTCGCTAGTTATCTTACAATATTACGGATTTTACGGTAACATAGACACAAAATTCCTCAACTTAAAGTATTCACACAGACATAAATAGTATGTCTAAGTTTAGTTACATTATTAACACTGCGACTATTAGTAATTCTACTAATGTACACGTGACTGGCACAAATGAATTTAGCACTAGTGCTATAAATGTTTACACACATTGCACTGAGAAGGATCCATCTGTCACCGTGGAAAATTCTCAATTAGGGTTTATTAGTGATAGAGACTTGTTGTCTGAGGATGGCACGGGAGTAACTGGCCTCACTAAAAATATTAATATTAACTAGCTTCTGCCAGCGGCTTCGCCCGCGTGAAGTTTGATTATTGTCCCATGGGATCTTACTACCGGAATAAAATGTATCCTATGTTTTATGTGGGTCATAGCGTGATGATATAAACGTAAGAGTAAACAAATATAATAATAACAAATCTCCGAACTGCTAAGCTATCGGGAGTTACACGTGTTATTGTGAGTCAACTATAAAAGATAGACATATGCTGTCTTGGGATATTTTTTATATAATTTTATGTGGAATATTTCCGTTATACATGATTTCTATGTAGCTTTAACCATTAAGGCTGCACACGCGACGGAAGCTAAAAAAACCAAGTAACTTCTCCCGTTTTCCCAACATTTCCTTTCACTGCTCTGCTCCTATTAATGGTAGCGTGATGAAAAGTATACTATTACCTGCTCAGGAGTATGTAGAATAATTGTACCAAGTTTCGTTAAAATCCGTCGAGTAGTTTTTTTTTCTATAAATAACATACAGACAGACAGACAGACAGACAGACAAAAATTTTACTGATTGCATTTTTGGCATCAGTATCGATCACTAATCACCCCCCGATAGTTATTTTGTAAATATATTTCATGTACAGAATTGACCTCTCTACAGATTTATTATAAGTATAGATTTAAACTAGAAAGTGAGAAAACAGAAGGTACCATTAACAATATTGTTACTCCTACCAACAGCAAGGTATTGCACTCGATCTTGCACTTGATCTTGCACTCGATTAGTCCATAAGTAAGGGCCTCAGCAGAACACCTTAAAATTATTGCACCAAAATATCCAAGGAATCTTTTCCAAATTATTACAAATTGAATTGCTTTTAGAAAGTAGTAAGTTTGACATTATTTGTTTACCGAACATTGGCTTACAGATTACCAAATGCTTGTTAATTATGTGAATTATATGGTGGGTAGCTGCTTTAACCACATAACTATGCTTCGTGGAGGTTCCCTAATATTAATAGCCAGCAGACGTCACGTGGTTTTACCCGCATAGTTCCCGTTCCCGTGGGAGTACGGGGATAAAATGTAGCCTATGTTACTCAGGGTGAATGTAGCTTTCCAACGGTGAAAGAGTTATGCAAATTGCTCCAGTAGTTTTAAGTTTATTCGTTACAAACATACAAATCTTTCCTCTTTATAATCTTCTTCTATCTTCTCTTCTAATATATAAAATTCTCGTGTTAGTTACCATACTCCTCTGAAACGGCTTGACCGATTTTTATGCAATTTTATATGCATATTCAGTTGGTCTGAGAATAGGCTACTATCTAAAGTGATAAGGGTTATCCACCCCTAACATTTTTTTTTAACTAGAAATAATTTGTATGGCAAAACAATGTTTGCCGGGTCAGCTTTTAGTATTAGTATAGAAAAAATGTTTTAAATATAGATAAGCAACGTAATGACATAGTAGGTCTCTCGGTTGAACATTGCGTCTGCGTCGAACTGTTCTGTGTTGACCTAGATAAGCATGTAGTTGTGTGTGTACAGACCCCCAAACTATCAAAACTTTTCCTTATTTGAATCAATAATTGAAGATATCCTGGCAAAACTTGCAGCCAGTAATAAGTCTACAATTATTTGTGGTGATTTCAATGGTTTCCTTCTATCTGGCAGAATCTTTATGTTCCAAAATTCATTTGGCATAATTTTCTGTAAACGAACGAAAGGCATATTTTTTTCTTAATATAATAATATTGTTTGGCTGAATGTTTGTATGTCCTACAATGGCATACTTTTAAGATGGCAGAATTTTGTTTGGCAAACCTTTGCCAATGTTCAAATTTCGCAAAATTTCGTTTAGAATAATGTTTATTTAGAACGACGATTATTTGATATAATTTCCTATAAAGATGGCAGAATTACATTTGGAATATTTTTTTTTGGCATTATTGCCATTTCTCAATGCCACAATATAGCATTTTTAATCTTAACTTAAAATTGAAACATTGTCTTAAAATGTCAATATGTTGTGCTAGAAAAGTTAGTAACAGAAACGAATCGCTCCAAAACCGACTCCTCATAGTCTTGTCTGCCCTACCCTTAGAGTGTAATTTAAAATCGCGTAGGCGCGGAGGAGCGAGGCGGCCCGCGATTTGAAGAGCAGGTGGTTGTAACACTCGCCGCCGCGGCTGAGGGCGGCCAGAAAGCCGAAGCTGCGGTGGTGAGCGTTAAACCCATCTGCGACGATAAGCTCGCGTGGCACGGCCAGTGCATAATTGCTGCATGCTTGTTAGCATGCATGCCGTATGCATGGTATTTGCTTTATTATATGTCTGCATGACTGTTGCAAACATATAAACACAACATACCTACTTACTAAACTAAGTCCCCCCTGGAGCGTTTGTCTGTCAGCCTGTCTGCCTACGGATGTATCAACAAACAGATTTCTATGGGTTGTATGGGGTTTTTGGAAGAGGAGGTCTTCCGAAAGGTTTAGGCATTCATTCATGTAGGATAAGTTGAAATAAAGACACGAACGACGACTATGCTGATCCATGCGTCATGTTCGTGAACGGGCGCGGTTAGTTGTGGCTGGTCATCTCTTAGATGCCATAGCCAATTTTAAATGATTTTTTTTTACTATGGACAGTGAATAAGTAAGAAGTCGTTATGTCAGTTCACAGTAAATAAACACTATACAATGACATACACAAAGGCATACAAGTCATAATGGGCAGGTAGTAAAATGTTGAATATATTTTTTTTAATGGTTTGGTTAATAATTACAATTTTAATATTTTGGAAGTGATCGTGACGTCATTTTATGAGGTTTTGTTTTATTGCTTATGAATGTTTTTTTTTTTAAATATATAATCAGACATATTAATTATTATGAGCTAATGACAAAAGCGGTACGAGTAAACCCAGATTTATAAGAAACATATTTTGTAACTTAACAAATATACAGTTTACTACATTTCCCCAATATTACTAACATTATCGCGACCTGAAAGAAAATACATATAGCTATATCGTTTCATCTTGTGGGGACATAACACTAATTTGAAACCTAATAAAAACTCGTCGTACACTCTATAAATAACAGAAATATGCGCTTTTCAAATACAGACGCTAGCATATCAAGCTACTCGAATCTGTCAAATTTTCCCAATCAAACTTCAACTTAAAGTTTTAGCCATGAAGATAAAAAATCTATTACCTAAAGAAAGACAGATTGTAATACTAGCTTGATGTGCCGCCTGTACAATTTCAACATGTCAAAATCAAGAAATATCGTCTTATCTAAATAGTAAGAGAGCCCATGACCAAAATGCTTGCCTCATCGTCCCGTTAAGACCAAAACAATTATAAAATCGATAGATTTGATTCTGATTGCAAATAAAGTAAAAAAAAAACTTTTTAAATAAGTACAAGCTTTTATAAAATGTATAGGCATAAAAAAAATATGATTTTAGCAATCTATGAATGTATATTTGTATTTACATATGTTCTTTCGTAGCGCCTAAACTATGTATTCATCGGGATGTGATGAATAAAGTATCAATCGATTCGTTACCTATTATAGGCCATGTAACATAGACTACGTTTTAACCGTAGTCATACATAAGTTGCGTTTTAGTTTTTTAACTTATTAATTGAACTAAAAAAGAAAAATAACAATGTTATCCTTTTGTAATTTTCTAAGTTAGACATAAGTAAACCGTCGTAGTTGTAAGGTGTCTTGTTGATTAGTTCTGAACAATCCAGTTTTGCAATTGAGTTGAACGCGTACACAAAGTTTGATGTCTCGCAATTAACCGTTGAAGAGTTCTCTCTAACGGTATTTTATGAATAAAATTATGAAGGTAACTGAGGGTAGACAGGCAACATGATATGCAATTACATAATAAAGAATACAGAAGTTAACCTGAGCTGTTTTTTTATTGCATGCCGCAACGGATACTAACTACTGTGAGGAAATCCTCAGGTCCACATGTCATATTCAAAGGTGTGCGCATTTCAGCTCCGGGAAGTGTGTTTTTATCTTGCAAGATTTTTTACAGACATAACTTAAACCTTGTCAAATCGACATTTCGGAAAGGAGACAATTTTTTTTGTTCCTCGATTAGGCCACTCATATCATCATCATCATCATCATCAGCCTATAATGTTCCCACTGCTGGGACACGGCCTCCTCTCAATAAGAGGGTATGGGCTATAATCTACCACGCGGGCCCAGTGCGGATTGGTAGATGTCACATGTCTTCGAACTTTTGGTTCTAGGACATGCCGGTTTCCTCACGATGTTTTCCTTCACCGTTTTGAGAGCAGCGGTGATGAAAGGCCACACATATAAATTGTAGCATTTAATAATGAAACTTACATGGATTTCTTTCTTATAACCTCTAGATTCCAGTGGTTAAATTAGCTAAGCATTGTCTAAACGGAGTAAATGTGAAATTCTGCAAAAACATTTACGAAAACCAAAATAAACAGAAAAGTAAATGTCAAAAAAAAATTATCTCCTTTCTGCGTCACGTCTGAATTGCCCACGTAGCATGACCACCGTAGAAACGGGTCTCTTCAAAAAAAGATCCGACAAAGTGACAGATTAAAGAAACCATTTACAAAAAGAAAAATAAATCGTAGCACTTGGTAAGTTAATGATTTTTTTAGAAGAAGTTACTAGCTTCTTGTCTTGTATTTAATCCTTTCTTTACGAGTTGATAAATTGTATGTAATTTGATATTGTACTACTGCGTTGATTATACTATTGGCCACGATAAAAATAATGTAGTACAAAATACAAAGGTTATAAGTTCAGCACTTTTACTTGGAAAGTATCCTTAAGTTTTCGACCTCAAGGCTAACTTGAAGGGGGAGGGGCATTAAAATATTTTTATTTTTACTTTATAAATTTTCCTCTTTACATTTTTTAAACTAACGATCAGGGCCCCAATTCTGCTATTACAATGTCACAATGGTCTATCATTGATTTCATAATTGTTGATGAATGACAATGGGATATCAATTGTCATTTTGCTTCAAGTTCGTAATCTGCTAAATTCATCATAGTGGTTTGATCAATAGTCACGCAATTGTGTTATAATGACATTGCTGTTTTGCCATTATTATAAAACTGTTAATAGAACTGATTTTCGAAAATTTACTATTAAATTTAAACAGTTATTCATGCCAGATTTCTATATATATTTTTACATCTATACTGATATTATAAAGCAGAAGAGTTCGTTTGGTTGAACGCGCTAATTTCAGGAACTACTAGTTCAAATTGAAAAAAACTTCATCTCTTCTTTTTTATCGAGGAAAGTTTTAGGCTATATAACACGCTACGACCATTAGGAGCGGAGCAGGAATGAAAAATGTTGCGAAAATTGAGTTTTTTTAGAGATTTTCTCTCTTATGTGACGCAGACGAAGTGGCGTGGGTCAGCTAGTATTATTTATTTGTGATAAAAGCAATCTGAAGTACTTAGTAAGAAGTTCATAAATAGAAAAAAACATTAAGTTATGTGTAACGCGGATAATTGTGAAACTGTACAACTCTGTCTGTTGTCATAGTCAAATGTGACATTACTATTTACTGACGTGTACTTTCTTTTTATTTCTAGCGGCCAGTATTTTGATTTATTTTCCTACAAATGTTTAAAATTATCTTTAATAAAGAAGCCTATATTTATTGCAATACAAAATGGTGCTAACTCAACAAATTTTGGCTCTAATTATCAAAGGAACTGTCAAAATGTTGGCAGATTACCGCGTAAGTCAGTCATTAATTTGTCATTATGTACGAGATTACTGTTACAAGCCATTTATTTCCATTTATTTCAAGTGAGTGTCAGTGGTTGACCATTGGAAAGTCATAACGCCTTTATATTAGTAGATCACAAAACTTGTCAAAATGAACAATTATGAGATAGACAATTGTGACATTATTGCAATAGCAGAATCGCCGCCCTGGACAGAAAAACAAAAGTTTGGGCTGTAGTTTGGAAACTCCCAAACGTGACTTTCAGTTTTGGAGTATGGGCCATTTAAAATGTCTAAGAAGATTTTTTTTGAAAAATCATAAACCATCCTGCTGTATTACTGGTCTGTTTTTACTGATATTTTATAAAAACTGCTCATTCCACATGTCAAAAATGTCTCAAAATATAATCTTTAATATGTTAAAAGTTCTTTTGTAGTATGTAGGCATAATTATAATTGTTATTTTTGTTGTTTTGTGTCTAGATAATTAAAATTAGAAACAGGTATAATAGTTTGTGTTTATTAATATTTGCATGCTATTTTAATGGCGAAATGTGTCATCGCACTAAAAGTTTTTTCACTTCTCATGCTCTAAAAGTACACCATTATGGCCCTACAAAGCGGGATTAAAGTGACCGTTTATTCCCTAGGGAGCAAAAAGTAATTTAAAAATGGAACGTTCTTTTACTCTGAAACATGGTCACAAAAGATTAACTTATCAAAGGTTTTATTTAAATTTCGAATTGGCTTGCAAATAGAAAGCGGTTTATTGAAAAAAAAAAACAAATGAACTCTTCAACGCGAGAAAAATGTATGGTTGTTTGTGTGCATCGTTGATTTTGAAAAGTATGTGCAATGCCTCTGTTGGTAGCCGCTGCAGTAATGTAGGTATTAATTATCTGCGGAGTGTGGAACATCTTCATTGCGAAAATTTTGAGAGTTTGTGTTGTGTTTTAAATTGTTAATCTGTCTGACTGACCTGATAGAGGAAAAAATTGACCGCTCAGATCAGAATTTTGTCGAGTGTAAATTTGATTTGTTCGGTTTTAAATGACTATTTTTCTCGCACTCGAAGTGAAAAGTACAGTTTGCACCTCGAGACTAAACGCCAATTTAATATTCCCTCGCTTTCATTGCCTCCCTCGCAAGCCCCGGAGTCAAACCACCTCGGTTATATAATGGCTTCGTTTAGTCCCTCGTTATAAAATATACTATTTAACATCTTTTGTACCACATTTACTGCAAATAAATTATTTTGACTTTGACTTTGTTTCACAACGTGTTCTGTTAAAATTACCAAACCTATGTACATTTGTAATATCAGACATATGATGACATAGCAGTTATGAAATACCCGCAAATTTGCTATAATATTTTTAACCGTCAGTGTCTACCGATTTGGGTCCAGATTCATCTAATCAAACGAGTTCATACGCCTCAAAACGATGCGATATGGTTTTGGTCGTGGGCTTTCTTACTAAGAAAAAAAAATCCACTTACGTTTAAAGAAATCGAAGAAAGGCGGTGTGGTGTGAAGTTGAAGATGTTGCACGAAAACGGTTGTGCTGCAACAAAAAAAAAAATATTAGGATGGATGTTCCAAACGGTGCAAAATGGGTTTATTTGCAGACGATAGATTCTTGATCTTAAAGTGTGTGGGATTCGAATGTGCTGTTTGTCATAGATTTCTTATTTGTACCAAAGTATGATACGATGATACGATTTGATGCCGTATGTAATGTTTACTTCTAAATAAAAAAATACCTTTAGTGAAGTAACTCGACTCGCCGGAGCACGAAGGCCGAAGGCGCAATGGCTCCCCAGTCGAAACAGTCGATATCTAAAATAAAAGAAGTTGGTTAAAAATATAATAATTAATAGGTCGAGGAAAAAGTTTTTTCGTACTCGTATTTTGTTTGTATAAAATTGTTTGTAAAAAAGATTTCCGTGTTTTTACAAATTTTGTATCTCTACTGCTAACAACTAATGAAACTCAGGTCAAAAATCAGGAGAAAAAAGATCGGAATAGGTTTGATGACACACCAATTAATTGACATACTTTTAAGAAATGTCAAAACGCGGGTCTCTCAAAGGTTTTGGATGGCAATAGCACGCTGTGACGTGAAATCAAGAGTTGAGTCATTGAGTTGACTAAAGAGGGCTTTAGTCAACTCAATGACTCAACTATTGATTTCAAAACAACCGAAAATTAGTCGGGTTTTGGGCCCAGAATAAAGTATTTTTCTTGAGATTGGTGGTCTTTTGTCACGATAACGCCACACCACACACGTCAAGTCTGTGGTTAAGTCCCTTCTTTGGGTAAGTAGTGTTAGATTAATATCAAGACAGGGCTGACAAAACTAACTATATAAAGGATGTAAAACACCTCTTCACGAAGCCGAAAGGCACTTGTTCTCCATTGCGATCATTTTTTTGTTCTACACCATACCTGGGAACCATCTAGTTACGGAGATATGGGGGGTCAAAGTTACCACATTTTGACAAGTTTTTTTTGTAATATTTTGACTTTTAACACCTCTACGACCCCCGTACTATTCAATCTATCAATCAGCACAATGTTTTAAGCGCGTTACATTGAATTCTATCACAAAACATGATTTATAACCTCAATAAAAAAGGTTAAGCAATATTTTTTGAGTAAAGTTCCTTAGTTTGATGTACAGAATGCTTGGTTAACGGCTTTGTGACGAGGTGGTTTACACCCTGTATATTTTTTCTAACAATAAATTCTAAGATTTCTACAGCAAAGGGATTATGTCAGTACCTACCGAAAATAATGGCAAATGCATATTTTATTTAAATTGAATAAAAAATTGTAAAATACAAAAGTCTAGTGTTTATAAACAAAATACGAACAAACTTTTTCCCAGACGAATGACTGTACTGTGCCTTAACAATTTCAGCGCCGGCTACCCTTCCTCATACAGGGTTACTGGTAAAGTCGAACTAGATTCGTTAAGGGGTTGAAGTGTGCATCATTTCTGAATTATTCGACTATCAAACACCGTACCCCAAACTGAACCATTTTTTAGGAAATTTAGTAGGTACGTTTTATACTAATTATAAGGGAGAACTTATACAAAGCAGACGGGGGGCGCGCCCGGGTCGCTTTTTGTCCGCTTTGTAACTTCTGCCATACCGTATCATAGTAACGTTTACTACCTGGGAGCATTTATCATTTTTTTTTTCTATTAATTATAATAATACTCACAAGTTTATACCATAAGTTTATAGCTGAAGAAGCGTTGATATTTACAAGCACATCTGCACCGTACCTGCCCCAGACATTTTTTTATATTCTTAAAAGAAGAAAATACTTTTTAACAATTGATTCCATTTTCTAACCTTCAATCTACTAGTACGACCCAGTTCATTTAGTTACTTGCAATTTTCGTGGTGAGATTAATAAAACAACTTATCTACTACACAAACAAATAAATTAGACGCACAAATTACAAAATAATTGGACAATAGACCAAAATTTCATTTGTCAATATTTATGGAATAACTTCAGAGTTCTTTCTCTAAATACGGTTCATTTGATAGTCAAATTATTCTCCCCGTTCGATCCCTCCCCGACACTTGCTCAAGCCAGCCCGCGATGCTGAGCCTGTAGTAATAAAACAGTCCCTAAATAAAGACAATCAGATCCAGCCTGTCCCTTTGCTGCCCCCAGCGACGCCCTAAGCCGAGGTCCGTACCCCACAGGGATTGCCCTTAGAGCGCTGTCGCTTAGTCTATAGTCATTTTCGCCTTGGCTGGAGGCCTTAAATTCAAGGCATCCACAGGACTTGCCCGGTTAAGCAGAAGCCAGTCTTCTCAGACTGAACTGCGAGATGCCCTACATAAAAAAAAGTTAAATCATTCAGAAATGATTCACATTAAAACCCTTAACGGATTTATGTCGACTTAACCAATAACCCTGTATACTAGGATACCGTTATATGTACTTCACCTGTTAAGGACGAATTTTACCAATGAAACTGATCTCGATCAGCACCGAGAGCTTAGGTTTAAGTGAAGTGTCAGCATTCATCATTGATAGTACGATGACCTGATTTTATTATACACCATTATTTTTATCTCGGTCATCGATCTCGAAACGATTGAGACTGTTTTTTTAGTCCGTAGGCGCATAGTCCCAATCGAGCTCGATGATCGAATTTACGCCTTTCGTTTTCAGAACGAACTAAAATTAACCGTGTATAACCGTTGAAGCCTGACGTTGCCACGCCCCAGGGCGTGGCCGGTCATCGCCACACAAGAGACCTAGATCCAGCCCTACTGACCTAAATAGGGTTATTTAGGTCAGTAGGGCTGGATGCGAATTTCTAGGTATTTCGATGAGATAATTCAGGTCATAAGCATAGAACAGACAGATTCACGGAATGAAGCTGGACCAACCAGCCAGTAATTGCCAACCAGCGGCTGTTTGGCAATTACATGACAATACGTAAAGGTTTGGAAATTATAATTTTGTTAGTATTGTTTCAGGCATTTATTTTCCAAAAAAAACATTTTAAATTCATTATATGATATGTTAATTAAAAATTTATCATTTATTTTAATATAAATATTGGATTGATTTCACATCTAAATATATATAATTCAAAGGTGACTGACTGACTGACTGACTGACATAGTGATCTATCAACGCACAGCCCGAACCACTGGACGGATCGGGCTGAAATTTGGCATGCAGGTAGATTTTATGACGTAGGCATCCGCTAAGAAAGGATTTTGATCAATTCTACCCCCAAGGGGATAAAATACGGGATGGACGCTTATATGAAAGTCCGTCAATTTTAAAGTTAGGATCTTCTAATTTTGTGTTTAGGCTGACGATTGAAAATTAATTTATGCGTGTTTCAGCGTTTTTTATAACTCCACCCCGAAGGCTTATAAAGGGGATGAAATTGTATGTGAAAAATTCTTAATTTTCGACGTAAAAAGTATAAAATTTGTTATCTGGGCAACGGCTTTATTAGAATTTCAACCCTTGAGGGGTGAAAAAAGAGCAACATTTTGTTTTTAATTAAAGTTTTTATTTTTTGAGTCACCAAAAAGTATCATAGTTAGTAAGTCGTTAGTTTTTTTTTATTTCAACCCACAAAGGGGTAAAAGAGGGGGTGAAGTTTTGCATTGTAGTTGTTCATTCGTTCACGAATAACAGCAGCAGGAGAGACCTTTTGCAGCAGTGCAAGTTAATAGTATAGGCCGTACACAAGTTAATAGCACACGTGACTTCGCGGCTGGCAGTACTTACCGTTTTGTAGGGACCTAGGTAAGCCGAAGATTATGGACTTACGGCAGGAGCAGAAAAAGAAAGTATGGCAGCCGCCGCTCCTGTGGGTGCCGCCCGCTCGCACCAACTTGCTGTAGCACGCGCCGCTGACGCGTGCGCTGCGTGCACTCAATATGGTGTCATAACAGATTGATTGCTTCAATTGTACACTGAGCGAATTCACACGGGCCGCATTTTGCGCAATTACGAGTACTTTAGTTTGTCAAATTAATTAATTTATTCAAAACATAAATATCATCATCATCTGCCTAGCCTTTTCCCAACTATGTTGGGGTCGGCTTTCAGTCTAACCGGATGCAGCTAAATACCAGTATTTTACATGGAGCGACTGCCTATCTGACCTCTACAACCCAGTTAATACTAGGAAATACGATACCACTTTGGTAAGACTGGTGTCAGACTTTTGGGGCCACTGACTACCTATAACGACTGTCAAACATGGACAAATGACAGCCGGGACCAACGGCTTAACGTGCTTTCCGAGGCACGGAGGAAACTCGGTATGTAAGGGTGGTCACCCATCCACAGACCAACCTAGGCAAGCATGGCTTAACCTAAAGATCGACCCGAGCGACTGAAATTATTTAGCCACGAGCTCCTCCTATTCAAAACATAAATAATTTAACTTTAAATATAACTGCTCTATTGTACCTGTAAGAATAGTTGTATGTGTTGTTTAAATAAATAAATAAATTATGTATAGTAGAACGAGATAGAATGAGTAATTGTCGATATCGTATTTGATACCAACTAGATTATTTTATTTTGTAGATTTCTGTTTTTTTTTCTCTTCTGCATTTCTGATCTTACTTTTGATGAATGAAGATGAAATCAAAAATGGCGCCGACGAAAGTTTTTGGATTTTTAATCATGGGTGTCGTTTCCGTGGTTTTTGGTGTCGCTGATAGTGAAAATGAGGTCAAAATTAACACGGAGAAAAAAGTTAACAGAAGCAAAAAAACAGTTTTCCTTTTTTTTCTACGGCTTCCCCCCTGACACTATTCACCCTGCGCCACTGTTAGGTAGAGTTGTATCTAATCCTACACCCACATTTCGCACATTTAGCTTAATCCCATCAACCGGGCAAAAATAATACAATAACACTTTGCCCGTCCCGCAAATCGAACCCAGGACCTCATGCTCAGTAGCGCTTGCGACAACTCGAACAACGATGCAGTCTCACACATGACCCATCAATATTTTCACGCGAACGAAGTCGCGGGCAACAGCTAGTTACATATAAATGCTACATAATATAATCATTTACAAAAACGTAAGTTTTATTTATACAGCTGTTATTAATTAAAATAAACGAAACTAACTAACTAACTTAAGACGCCTGCGGAGCATGCGTATTTCATACAAATGTAATACCAAAATAACGTGTAAATTAAACATATACCTAAGGTAGTGTGTATGGATTTTGATTGGACACTGATTTTAACAAGAGATATAAGATAAATAAGTTTTCTATAGAAATTTTAAAGTCCTCGTATCTCGTTTTTGTATCATTATCCTCTCAAAAAATATATTTGGGAACATATACATATATTCTGTTATCCAATCGAACTAAATACACACTACTTTAAGAATATGTTTGATTTACAAATAATTTTGGTATTACGTTGTATGAAATACGCATGCTCCGCCGGCTCCTCAAACAATAAACATAAAAAATGGTATCTTTTTGATACCATTTTTTATGTCCTCAACGCTTTCAACTTGTAATGTCCCCAAGCCACGCTGCATGGCAACGTTAAACCTTTGGCCAAGGTGAAAGACGGCCTTAAGTCACGGGAAGTATAGATTTAATCATTTTTTTAAAGGGTGGACGACAAAATAAAAAATGATTTGCAATTTTTTTAAACGTTCGTCATGCCTTTTATATGATTGAGTTCCCATTCAAGGGTGTATAATTATCTTCCCCATTATATGCCACTTCTCTTGTCTTAGACTATTCTGCTTCAGCTGGGGCACGGGCGCTCATAATCACAATTTCATCGCATCATCGACGCCTTGGTCTGCCTCTGGTGCGTTGAGCATCGCGAGGGTACCAATGAAGAACCGTCTGGCTTCAGCATCCATCTGTCGCACTGGCTACGTGTCCTACCCATCGCCATTTCGACTTACAAGCTAGGTAAATAATATATCCTAGCTTGCAAGCTAGCACAGCTGTATGTCTTTGCTTCTTTTACGGTCTCGGAGGTGCATAGTTTTCTTTTCTAGCGAATAGGGATGCATGATTTAAATACTTCTTTCAACGACCATTCTACTTCATTTTCTGTCGAAAAAGTGAAAGTTATGTTGAGGTTCAAACATGCGACCTGTAGTTTTCATAAAATCGCTAGGCTATTTACTCCATTTATGTGGATTTTAAATGACCGTTCTATTACTAATTGTCATGACTGAAACGTCAAATGTAATATTATTCACCCGTTTAAGAGCCCTCTTACAGTCCACTAGCGCCGCCAATCGAAAAAATGTCATAACTCGTAAATAGAATCAAAAATACAAAATGTGAAAAAAAAAAAATAACGTAATTTTATAATACCTTATCAACACTTGAAATATAGCTGTTTAGCTAAATCGTGCATTCAAAACATCGATTGGCGGCGCTAGTGGACTGTAAGAGGGCTCTTAAGCAAGTAAGATCATATTATGTACCCTAACATTTAAAGATCCTTTAATCGCTAGAAGACATTAAACATTCTCAAGAGAATTTATTTTTATGTGTACCTGTACCATTGGAAGGCCTACTGTTATTTAAATTCTAATAACTAAGATACAAGATATACTAGGTGGCTACTTGCGCTGTTCTTCCAATGAGACTCAGGTGCTTTATATATCATCACTAATCGCTCTAATCATATGTATGCGTCTAGATTTCAAAAATATAACAATTATATAAACAATATTTTGAGTAAGTAGTTGTTGGTGTTAACTCTCAATAAATTTGTTGCTGAAGTCCAGGTAAACTTTTTGTTTCGTTCTCTCTGACCATTAAGTAACTTAAAGACCTATTGTGTCAGCTACTATCCACTAAAAATCGTCGTGTGAACTATAGATAATAAATACAGACAACAATGATTTGCCACACCAGAGAATGTACAAAATTGATAATGAAAATTGGTTTTAAAACACTTTCACAAGTCAAAAATAGATGGTAAAACTGATACTATCAAAATCTTGTGCTATGGCTTGATTAGGCTAGCCACTTCCCACATTTAAGTTATGCAGTAAGTTTTCATCAGAGGAGCTCGTGGCAACCTCTCGGGTTGATCTTTAGGTTAAGCCGTGCTTGCCAGGTTGTTCTGTCCCTTACTTATCGAGATTCCTCTGTGCCTCGGAAAGCACATCAAGCTGTTGGCCCCGGCTGTTATTTGTCCATCTTTGACAGTCGTTACAGCGTTATAGGTAGTCAGTGGCCCAAAAAGTCTGACAACAAGTCTTATCAAGTAGTATCATATTTCCCAGTATTAGCTGGGTTATGGAAGCCGACCTCAAAATAGTTGAGAAAAGTCTAGGCCGATGATGGGTAAGTTTTCACCAGAAGTTAACACGAATATAAAGGGTGTAAAACACCTCTTCACGAAGCCGAAAGGCACTTGTTCTCCCCATCATTGCGATCATTTTTTTGTTCTACACCATACCTGGGAACCTTCTAGTTACAGAGATATGGGGGGCCAAAGTTACAACTTTTTGTTAAAAAGTTACAAAGTTTTTTTTAAACATTTTTTTAATAAGGTTTTGACTTTTAACACCTCCGCGACCCCATATTATTCAATCCATCCATCAGCACAATGTTGTAAGTGCGTTACATTGACTTCTGCCACAAAACGTGACGTACAACCTCAAAAAAAAAAGTTGTTTCCCAGTAAAAAAAATTGAGCAATGTTGCTTAGTTTGATGTACAGAATGCTTGGTTAACGGCTTTGTGATGAGGTGGTTTACACCCTGTATGTGGAACATCCAATACTTGCTACATTCAAGTTATCCTCAGAACACATGGCAAGCTTGCAAAACCAGTAAATCATCAGTAGCAACTGAAATGCTCCGAAGCACTCAGCGTAGTTCACAAAGCATAACGGAAACTATAATCCCCAAGGGGTTGTCCATTTGCGTACACTCATATTTCGCCAATTATATACGGATTACCTTTATAATCGTACTATCGCGTACGCTACATCCACAATACACCAAATCGATAGTACGCTTTATCGATAGTACCTACACTAAATCGGCGGTACGCTACATCGACAGTACACCAAATTCCAATATTTTAATAATTGCAATAGGTTGTAGGGTCAGGTTTAAATCATCAGGTATTAGTCAATTTATTAAGAGGCCTAAGGAGCATGCGTTTTTCATACAAACGTAATACCAAAATAATTTGTAAATCAAACATATTATTTACGTAGTGTGTATTTATTTCGATTGGATTACAGAATCCCAAACACATATTTTGAATGGACACTGATTTAAACAAAAGTTGTGAGAAAAATAAATTTTCCATAGAAAATTTAAATTTCCTCATATCTCGCCTTAATATAATTGTCCTTTCATATTTTTTTTTTGGGAACATAGATATTCTGTAATCCAATAAAAGTATATACACACTACAGAACATGTTTGATTTTCATATTATTTTGGTATTAAGTTTGTATGAAAAACGCATGCTCCGCCGGCCCCTTAACGAACATTTCTATGAAAACCGCAAGTGCTTCCTAAAAGCTTTCAAGTATAATATAACTTTCAATATTTCAACATGCAAGCATTAAAGCATAACAGTATATCATGGTGAGAATAGTATCTTATAAAATATATTGAATTCTAAACAAGTATACTTGAAGTATAGTATTTGCACGTTAAGCCTTCTTGCAGGCAATGAACAGCGTCTTCTGTACTTTTTTTAAATGCTGCCCCACTAAACATAAAGGGTGTAAAACACCTCTTCACAAAGCCAAATGGCACTTGTTTTCCCCATCATTGCGATCATTTTTTTGTTCTACACCGTACCTGGAAACCTTCTAGTTACGGAGATATGAGGAGTCAAAGTTACAACTTTTTGACAAGTTTTTTTTAAATACAAGTTTTTTTGGTAAGATTTTTTAACACCTCCACGACCCTCGTACTAATGCTCGCTTCAATCCATTCATCAGCACAATGTTTTAAGTGCGTTACATTGAGTTCTACCACAAAACATGATTTAAAACCTCAAAAAAAAAACTTGTTTCCCAGCAATAATTTTTGCGTAAAGTTACTTAGTTTGATGTACAGAATGCTTGGTTAACGGCTTTGTGATGAGGTGGTTTACACCCTGTATAGATGTAAAGAAAAAAAATAAAAGAAATATCTGTCTGGCCTAACTATCCGGCAGAAGTCATTCAGTAAATGAAATGAAATGAAATGAAATTATTTATTTTTTTTGCAAATAGGATACTCAATCACTTTTACACGTCAAGAGAACGTTGGCGCCGGCATTTCCTAACTGACTACCCTGGAGAAGAAATGCCGAAACAAACTCAGGGATCGTGGTCTCTTTTAAGTCCAGACACTATTATTTGCAAATTATAAAATAAAATGAAAAATAATTAATAATACAAATACAATATTTGAGGAAATAAATTCAATGTCAAAAAATTAAATTAATATTAAAAAATAATAAATGAAAATAATTAATAATACAAATACAATATTTGAGGAAATAAATTCAATGTCAAAAAATTAAATTAATATTAAAAAATAATAAATGAAAATAATTAATAATACAAATACAATATTTGAGGAAGTAAATTCAATGTCAAAAAATAAAATAATATTTAAAAAATAATAAATGTACCTAGTTTAATATATGAATAGGATATTTCGGCCCAAGCGAGCAGCTCATTCCCAAGCGCATAGTAAAATATTGCGCATAGTAAAATATTAGCTTTGTTAAGCTGGGAAGCTGGGACAGGCCACTACTAAAACTCGTAAATAATTCAAATATTCCATATTCTTTTTTTTTATATTTTTATTTCTAGTTTCCAATATTTCGGCGCTTGCAAGGATACATCACGGAATACGGATATATCAAAACCAATAGTGAACAATGTGAACATGTTAAATATTCCGTTTCATTGTTAACGATAGTTGAACGTTGAAGCCCTTCATAATGTTGTGAAGTTCATTGTTTATTATAACAAAAGGAAAATGTATCCTGTAGCACATGGAAATATGTCGGCTATTTTAAGTGAACTGAAGGTGATGTTCAGATATGCGATTTTACAAGTTTTATATCTCAGAGATAGGAGTAAGGGCAGGGTAATGATGTTGAAGATGATGATATCTCGAAATTTATACTAGACGGTGAAAGTTGTATTATAGCCCGCGCCACGATAAGCTATAATTTTTGTAGACAAAGAATTTCTACCAAGCTACGTACCGACAATTCAATCATCAACAAATACTCCTAAATTCAATAAATTCAAATTATCATACGTGTAATACAAAACTAACGAGCAATTTCACTCGGGTTATATTTTGACGATATAAAGCGCTGTCGTCTAATGTTTTGTGGTATCTAAGATCATGGAACGTAAACATTTGGGCAGCAATTTTGAAGTAAGATCACGCTGACGCTGTCATTTTTTAATTTGATCCAAAGGTTGCGAACCCGAATGTGTGTTGAAATAAATAAAATTACAAAAAAAACATCGTGGCTTCACTTCAGAGACAGTCAAGAAACGACTTATACCGAATTAAATTCTACAAAAAAACATTTGCCCTAGGACTTTAGTCCACTCTCAGTTTCCAGCATTAACTGCCTGCCATTGTTAAAATTTTGAATGGTAGTTGTTTTACTCTAATAGGTTTTGTCGGATTTGAATCAGACAAATACTAATCCGAACTGATGGTTCGCCGTTATTCCGAATTAATTTCGTTTAAGCAAAACCACAAATATGCTTTTGTCTATCATTTTAATTAAATTAAAGCGCAACTGATAGCCTCAGCATACTTGTGGTCGGTCTAAAATGGGTGTTTGCGATAAAGCTGTGTAGAATGTGTTGAATGCAATTAAATTAAATAATGTTCAATTAATATTGAACCCAATCCGTCTTATTACAAAACGTGGTCTTAAAAATAGTACCGGGTTTAGTACTAGGTTTAAACCATGAACTTGAAAAAACGTTATTACAAAACAAAGTTTATCGCTAGTCCTAGAACTATCTATGGTACCAAAGTTAGACCATCGTGACCCCTAGTTTAACTATGGTACTAAATTGTCAAACGTCAACGTATGAAATATTTTTTCTTTAATTTACTTTACAACATTTTGTAAAAAGGAACGGCGGGCGCATAGAACTCTGAACTAATGAACGAATAGTTTAAATATTTTTTTGCTTATAATCTGTGGAAAATGTTAAGACCAGAGACTTTCTTTGGTACTAGCTAGTCCTTTGTTGGTCTTCGATTTGTAATACGAATGAACGAACTAACGTTAGTACCGTACTTAACCTAGACCTTTTAGTTCTGGTTTAATCCTGGTACTTATGGAAGTTTTTATAATAAGGCGGATCGAGTTTGGGCTCGTATGATTCGTCTTGACGAGTGCTTTGTGTTTAGTGGTATACGGGGTCAAGTAGTATCCAGGGTCTGATGATGGAGCAGGAAGGTAGCCATAGGAACTCCGTTATAAAACGACATAATCCCATCGAGTTGGGCTCGTATGATTCGTCTTGACGATATCTTTGTGATTAAATGGTAACCAGGGTCTGATGATGGAGCGTGAAGGTGGGCATAGGAAATCCGTCGAAAAACGACATAACCCCATCGAGCTTAGGGTCGTATGATTCGTCTTGACGAGCACTTTGTCTTAAGATGATAACTAGGGTCTGATAATGGAGCAGGAAGGTGGCCAGTGGCGGGCCAGTGGAGGTGGTGGTGGGTGATGCATTTTTAAGACACTCCTGTGATATGGTGTAGCCAGCTACTTATTTAGAAACTTGTGTACATACATAAAACTTTCACAACGTTATATTTTCTTCTGATCTGTCACTTCTGTCTTGTGATGACTATAAAGGGTGTAAAACACCTCTTCACGAAGCGGAAAGGTACTTGTTTTCCCCATCATTGAGATCATTTTGTTGTTCTACACCATACCTTGGAACCTTCGAGTTACGGAGATATGAGGGGTCAAAGTTACAACCTTTTGTTTACAAGTTTTTGTTTAAATGCAATTTTTTTTTTGTAAGAATTTGACTTTTAACACCTCCACGACCCTCGTACTATTCAATCCATTCATCAGCACAATGTTTTAAGTGCGTAGCATTGAGTTCCACCACAAAACATGATTTAAAACCTCAAAAAAAAAACTTATTTCCAAGCAATATTTTTTGCGTAAAGTTCCTTAGTTTGATGTACAGAAAGCTTGGTTAACGTCTTTGTGGTGAAATGGTTTACCTACACCCTGTATAAAACCATCACAATATTATATTTTACTTTTCTTTTGATCTGTCACTTCTCTGTCTTGTGTTAAATATATAGGGTGACTGGTAATTAGTGTACGATACTTAAACACGTGATTGTGCACGTGATACAAACAACTTTTACATGGGCCTAACTTGAAATCGCGAAAAAAATCAGCTTTTCAGTACATTGAATGCTCGTAAAGTACAGAACAGCTGATTTTATATTCACGATTTCGGGTTTGTTCCTATAGTAAAAGTTGTTTGTAATCATGGAAAGGGTATAGTCATATTGGGCCCTATCAGAATATCAGCGCTGTGACGTTTTTCACACGTTTTTCGTTTTTGTGGGAGCCTTTTGGTCTTGTACAGGACAAATTCTGTTTTGTATTTTGTTTGTTTTTTCTTGTAATTTCGTTATTTTTTTTATTTTTTTTATTCTCTCATTATGTTTACTTTGAACTAGTGTTTTATTCACAAGTTTACCATTTTTTTTATGTGTTGTCCTGTCGGGCTAATAAATGCTTTTTCTTTCTTTCTTTCTTCTTTATATGAAAGGTTCTTCCACAGACCACCAAACTGAACAACATTCTCCATGGGACCACCATCGTAATCGCGAAAAAATAATCAACGACCCCGTACTAAATTCTAATACCTACTCGAACAAAATAAATGTATGACACGAGAAGTATGATATACTGCACTGGGTGCGCGTGGTTGATTATAGCCCATTCCTCTCTTAGAGAGGAGGCCTGTGTCCCAGCGGTGGGATCATTAGTAGGCTGATGATGATGAAAAGTATGATTGAAGTAAAATAATAAAACCCGCGTAATGAATTCATTAAGTGATTTGTTGTGTATGCTGGATTAGTACCTATTACTGGAAATTCTGTCTTGTCTTTCCATTTCGACGGTAGACGCCAAACCAATCGCGCGCGCACAACCATCGCTACTCTGCCACCGGCCCTCGAACAGCGTTTCTCAAAATACTAAATCACTTTACTCAAAAATGTTTAAATGCATGGGGATGAATTTGTGGACGGCGTTACTTGCTCCGTGTGTGGAGGGCAATTTGACTTTCCTTGCTCGGGTACATCGGAACTGGGGTATAGTAGGCTTGGTGAACGCAAACTTAAACGGAAATGTGCCAGCTGCAAAGCACCAGCGCTGGCCAGTCCCGGTATCAAAATCACATCACCAGTTCCATTCTACTGGAGTTGAAGCGGATGTCGGCCCAAATGGAGTCACTGCCAGCGTTAGTTGAGACTGTGAAGGCCATCCAGAGTGAGCTCGAGAATTTGAAGGCCATAAGGGTTGAGTTCTCCGAAGTGAAGCACTCCTTTACTTTCAAACAAAATGTTTTGCAAAAGTTTTTTGCGATTCTTGACTTTATAGTACTTCAACCCAACTTCTATAAGACCACCAATAGACATTTTGGATCAGTATCAAATAACATAAACAAAAATTGGTTTAAATTATCAAACAAAATGTATGGGAAAAGCTTTTTGAAATTTCTGACTGTTTGAGTACTCCAACAACTTTTTGATCAGTATTAGAATCAGGAACGACTGGCATAAAAAAAAACATTTTGTGCATTTTTTTGCTAACTGTACATCTTCTTTTTAAATCTGTGAATTTCAAGAAAAATCATGGAATCCTAAGCGCTCCATTAACCGTTTTCATCCTGTATATTTAAATATATTTTTATTTAAATACATTTTTATTTAAATATTTAAATATATTTTATCTACCCAAATATCATAAAATCTCTCTCATGCGTTCAAAAACCATAGGCAATGACCAGCATTACCAACCAGCAGAAATAAACGGAACTGTAATGAACTCATAACCTACTAAAAACAGTAGGTTATGAGTTTAAATTTGGAACAGGTGTCAAATTCAAGTGAGTGTGCTATTCTAGTACCTATCTACATTAAATCAGATATCGATACGAAACCCCAATTCAGTATGATTTTAATTATAAATCGCACGACATTTTGATCTCGAGTGACACAAGAATAGTAACTTTGTTCGTTTGCCTATGATTTTTAAAAAATGACAGATATCCGAAACGCTGCCATTTCGAGCTGGCATTTGTTCGTTAGCTTTTTATTTCCAGTTACGAGAAGACAAATTTTCTGATAAGTTCTTTATTTCTGTCGAAAATGAGTGATAGTGACTCAGAAATTGCTATGAACACTCCGCCAGATATCGTAAATGCAGCGACGAATGCAACTAATAACCTGTTACCACAAAAATCAAGGGCCAAGTAACAATGCTGGTCATTTCCCTATGGTTCCTGAACCCATCATAGAGCCCTTATGATATTTGGGTAGATAAAGTAGTGTATGCAACTATACATAATTAGGCATTACAACACTCGTGTTGTAAATGCCCTTCATTATGCACAGTAATGTACTATTATTGTAATTCTTTGCGCTTTATATTTCAGAGTAGTAAAGGACCGATTAAGAGTGTTTGTGAATTCGGTGTGTTGGGCATCAACAGATTTCAAACAAGCCAATGTAACGTGAGATTGGCTTCATCGCGCGACGACGACGTGGTAAGCGGTGTCATGCCTTGCCCTCTTTCCCCAGCGTCCTGGGCCTCGATTCTGCGATTACGATAGTGTCAGAATAGGCGATCATTGAAGTCTACTAAAAAACTATACTATTTCCGTCTGCTGGTTCTAAGCTACCTTCCCACTAATTTTCAGTTAAATCGGTTCAGCCGTTCTTGAGTTATAAATAGTGCAACTAACACGACTTTCTTTTATATATATATATATGTATATATAATAGATAGATAGATGTAGAGGGTCGCAAAAAGCTACTTAAAAATCTCATGATCATTTAAAAGGCTTTTTTTTCTATATTATGAGTATCAAAATGCAGACTAGTGTCAAGTGCAACACCCCAGTCCGGAACAGACTGAACTTCGTTAAGACTTATACTGTTTATTGAATAACCAAAGGAGAATGACCACGACAATATGGACCACGGTACAGAGTTGCGTCAATTCCAAAGTTGTTTTAGATGGTTTATAAATTAACCAAATAATCATCTACAATTCCCATTTTGGAATCAAAACTCGCATTTCCAAGTTTTTTTAGAAAACGTACCTTAACCTCAAAATAGAAATATCCGTCGTGTATAGAGGTAAGTTTATAGGTCGTAGTTTGGAGAGCAGATTAATTAGCATATCTGATGGGATAGAGACTTAATAAATCAGTATCTTGCCTTTATAAAAAAAACTGTAATATCTAAATCGCTATGAATAAACTTAACATGCACCACACGCAATTGACATTGGACTTTTTGACAATGACAATTCAATTTTATCTTTTGATTTGAGACACCAACACCAATGTTGCCACTTTAGATTTTAAATGAAAATTGATAACTCGAATAAATATACTCGACACAATTATTTCAAATGACTGATTTAGTTCTATGATCATTAATTTATTAAAAAGGTTCGAAGGATCGATTTATATCAAACCGCAGCAAGATAATTAAAAAAAAATCTTTGCAATAATTCGTAAGTATCGTTAGCCAACAAAGTGAAATTGCTTTAAAAAGTTTTGAAAGCAAAATAATACGACTACTGTGTGTGTGAAATACTAATTATTTCACACCACAGTAGTATCTCACTTTATTATTTATAAAAACCCCGCGATTTACCTTTCCAATGACTTTACATTTATATTAATTTGTAATCGTATACAAAAAAAAATCGATTAGAGTTGTCAATATATTTACTATTATGGCAACACTTTAACGTAAGAATAGCCGGCAGTAGGTAATTCATTTTATCAAAAGAATTTCATAACTTATTAAGTTTACAAAATGAACCCCTATACAAAATTGGCATTCTAATTGCAGAATGACTTCAAAAATAAAGAAAATAATTGTAATATAATTTTTATCTTGATGCATGAGAAAAACCAGTACCGTTGGTGGTCATGATTCTTTGATTAGATTTTTATTAACTTTGACCCCCAATATCTCCGAAACTAGAAGGTATAGTTTAAAACAAAAAAAAGTGATTGCAGTGAGACGGGGGGAACAAGAACCTTTCTTTAGAGTACTTTTATAATTAGGTGTTTTCGTATCACGCTCATGTTTTGTGGACGCCGGGGCAGAAATACCTTATTTTTCTTAGTTAATGTACATTGTGTATAACTAGTGATTTTTCATAAAATTTACATCAAATGCGCCTGCGCAGAGTCGATAAAATATGTAGCAAAATGAAAAATGACGTCGAGTGATTTTTTTGTCACTTTCATAGGACACATCTAAGACATTTTTGATGATTGCAATCACCAAGTGCCACAACTAGCCGACAACTTTGATTTTCCTGTGTGACCTACTCACGCATACCGTCTCCGTTACAGTCCAAAACACTTTAGAGGACTCCGAAAACAGTCTCTCAATCAAATCAAACTGCTTTATCAATTCTGACACGCGCCCGCAGGCGTTACAAACGGAATGGCTCTTCTTGAGTTTCGTTCATGAACAAATACTTAATAAAACCCCCCCTTCCACTTGTTGCGTCGAGTTCAACATCCCGACAGAGCGGGCAGCCAGGGGGGTAGACGGAACCTGACCTTCACAACCGGGGGGATGTTGCGTAACCTTGTACGAGAGTTGTACGAGCGGCCTCGATTCGTGAATATTGTGAATTGCAGGAACTGTTCAATGAGTTCACGTGTTACAGTAGTTTATACGCATTGTATCGTTGTAATTTTCAATTTAAAACTCAAATTCATTATTTTTATTTCAGACCTATTGATCCATTATATTGTTAGTATAAATTTATCCTATGTTAGTAAATAACAAATTAAAATAACTTTAAAGTACACTAATTGGCTACATGAACATGAGCACGCACATGTCTGTCACCCCAGAGTATAATGAAATTTTATAAGTTTCATTTTAAATACTGTTTTCTTTTTAATTTTGAGGAGTAGATTTGATAAAGCGTTACTTAGCCGTGAGCGTATGTCTGTTGGCGTTGCATCTGCGCTGGCGCAGAGTTATCGGATGAGGTGCGCAAGAGTACAAGTGATCGGAAAAAACCACAGTATATTGTCACGTCGCATGCGTATAACATCCTCCTGTACCTATTCCAGTTATTTGAGGTCGACGCAGATGTTTTCTTTTTCGATACATATTTCATAATATAAGACACTGTCTCAGTAGTCACTCCATAAATACGGCATACAGGATTGAACAGCGTACGTAGTCATAATAATCGAATTGAGGATGTTCATATAAAATAAACAAATAGTACACACATGGTAAATATCCCGTTTTCAGCGTTGATGACAACGTTAGTAACCACAGTTTAAAAACTCATATTATCATCTTAATTATGATCAGTGTACCATGACCAGTAAATCATGATCAGTTAATCATTACCAGTAAATCATGATCAGTAAATCATGACCAGTAAATCATGATCAGTTAATCATGATCAGTTAATCATGACCAGTAAATCATGATCAGTTAATCATGATCAGTGCCTAAGTTATGATAAGTATATCATGATCAGTAAATCATGATCAGTTAATCATGACCAGTAAATCATGATCAGTTAATCATGATCAGTGCCTAAGTTATGATCAGTATATCATGATCAGTAAACCATGATCAGTAAACCATGATCAGTTAATCATGACAAGTAAATCAAGATCAGTTAATCATGATCAGTGCCTAAGTTATGATCAGTATATCATGACCAGTAAATCTTGATCAGTAAATCATGATCAGTACCTAAGCTATGATCAGTATATCATGATACGCAAATCATGATCAGTAAATCATGATCCGTATATCATGATCAGTAAACCATGACCAGTAAATCATGATCAGTAAATCATAATCACTAAATTATGATCAGTCAAGTTGTATGCAGCATTTGATTTTTTGGCAGAATATGGCTATGGGTTTAAGTTGTTTTTAGTATTTTAAAATTTTTGAGCAGCGGTGGCCCAGTGGTGGCGGCCCCGACTTACGAACAGTAAGTCGTGGGTTCGAACCCAGACAGGCGCATTACTTTGTGTAATTTATTTCATCACCGCTGCTCTCAAAACGGTGAAGGAAAACATCGTGAGGAAACCGGCATGTCCTAGAACTAAAATTCGAAGACATGTGACATCTACCAATCCGCACTGGGCCCGCGTGGTAGATTATAGCCCATTCCCTCTCATTGAGAGGAGGCCGTGTCCCAGCAGTGGGAACATTATAGGCTGATGATGATGATGATGATGAAAATTTTTGACTCCAGTCATGGTCTGCATTGCTGAAGAGTTGAGGGTCCCATATCGGTTTCCGGATTGGCATGATTCAAGAACAACACCCGGCTCGAATATTGACGCATCGAAACGAACATGATTGAGCGATAGTCAATAATGAAGTTGGCTGATCGTCATCACCCAAATGAAATGCGAAAATGTGTAGATATCGTTTAGGTCGCCTTTGTTTGATTGTGGCTAAATACTCGTAACACATTTTCAGGAAACCCTGTCTTCCTAAGTTTTATTGTACTACCCAGTACTAATTGGGTTGTAAAAGTTAGAAAGGCAATTACTCCATGCCAAATATCGGTATTCAACTACTGCCAGATTTCGAGACTGGACTACAGAACTTTAAGCCAAACTCAACGTAATTGGAAAAGGCTAAGCAGTTGTTGATGGCTTTGCAGTTCAGCAATAACTGCCGAATCAATCGAAGTGGCATCCCTGATTCTCTGAACTTGTACTATTTCAGCTGAACGACGACTAGAACTAACCTCATCGTCGTCAATGACCGTCCTTGAGCTACTCGCATCCACCGGCTTCCTCTCAGCCTTCACTGGGTCGTCAACCCATCTTTGCGTTCTCTTTTGTGTACAATCTTCCTAAGGATTTGCCGTACGGGTCGATCTACAAGGTTAGGGAAGGCCGAAAGTCGAACTACTATCGTCGCATTACCCAATACGAACAGCGTTCTTATTTCAAATTAAGCCGTGTCTGACCATATAGGAAGTTTCAAGTATAATATAAAAATCAAACAATTTGATTAAATATTATTGTTCTATCCTGTTACAAGGAAAACGCCATCAATAATAATAAAAAAAAAAATCAATTGTTTATTCAAATATCGTAACTCATAGTGTAAGTAACTATTTCACTTACATCAGCTACCTATATTAGTAAACTATGACATCGATTTATCTTCGACGTGCGGATATATGGCGAGTTGTGTGAACGTGATCCAAGCAAAAATTGTATGTTAGCATCGTATTAAGTTGCCCTGTAGTTATATTTGAAATTTATTATTTGTTGTATTTTTTTTTATTTAACTTCTACCGTTTCAAACCGGTATTAAATGTCATACTACTATCGTCGCATTACCCAATACGAACAGCGTTCTTATTTCAAATTAAGCCGTGTCTGACCATATAGGAAGTTTCAATTATAATATACAAATCAAACAATTTGATTAGATATTATAATTGTTCTATCCTGTTACAAGGAAAACGCCACCAATAATAATATTTTTTTAAATTCAATTGTTTATTCTAATATAGTAACTCATAGTGTAAGTAACTTTTTCACTTACATCAGCTATATTAGTAAACTATGACATCGATTTATCTTCGACGTGCGGATATATGGCGAGTTGTGTGAACGTGAACCAAGGAAAAATTGTATGTTAGCATCGTATTAACTTGCCCTGTTATATTTGAAATATTTTTATTATTTGTTGTATTTTTTTTTTAGATTAACTTCTACCGTTTCAAACCGGTATTAAATGTCATAGAACACGAAGGATGCTCCTTCAAGTAAAATATAGCGCTGAAATATTATGTGACTTTAAAAATTATTTGTTGATATGGAACAGCCTAACCGTAAATAGAATAAGGTACATAATAAATTAGCTTATGAAAGAAAAAACGGATGTGATGCTCTATGAAGAAACCGTTTATTGCTATGACAGACTGTACAGCAGTAATAGACAATTAAAAGATACGTTTGTGGCCAATATGATAAACCTTCTTTTGAATATGAAGCCATGTATATGTGTTTATTTGCTTCAACGTCCTCCCGTTAACCCGCAATCCCATCTTCGACAACAATAAGACAACTTTTCGTGTGATGTAGCTTATTGAAAGTGCATCTGCCACCATCGTATCCGTTTATTGTAGCAAACATCGATAGCTGCTCCGAGTACCCTGTCACGAAGAGAGAGGTGCCTGATGCAAGTTCCTGTGCGTCATTTATCACATTATCAGTATTTTCAATGAAAATCACAGCCCTGCTACCATCCATCATTTATTAAACGGGTCGCACGCTCTGGCCCAGTGTTATCACAGTATTCGCGATCTTCACGATCGTACTCACGTTATTTACGATCCCATTTTATTGATTGTTTTTGGAAGATTTCTTCAAATTAGGTTGAAATAACATACATTTGCGTACGCTCCACCAAAGACCTGTTCTTCCGTGTGCGGTGTGCTGGTTTGACTTTGCACGGAGACATGCATTGCTCGATGTACCCATATGTGTGTAGTCATCTGAATTGAATGTGCCTTCAGCTGTAAAAAATGCTGAAAAACCATACCGTAGCAACGCACGCGCCATTTTGTGGCGGCGGCCATCTTAGACTGATTTTTATCAAACATAGCTAAAAACACTCCCGACTAATTCACCTTTCAAGGAAAATAAACAAAATCAATATCAGTACATCCATTCGGGCGCTATAATGCCACAGACAGACATACAAGCACACAGACACGTCAAACTTAGAACACCCCGTCGTTTATCGTCGGGGGTTAAAAATAGACTCTCAGTGAACAGTTTGAAAATAGCCCTGTAATGACATTCGCGCGGTGGCCGGCTTCCCGGTAAAATGAGGTATTCCTGACCTGAAATACTTCAGGTGTTAAATAAATTCATAATTACTTGGAAAATGGCTAAATATAGAAGGTCCTTCTATATTTAGCCATTTTCCAAGTACCGTTACAGTGTGGACATTTTTTATAGATTTTTAATTGAATTGTTTTACAACACGGTTCGAAGGATCAAGGTAAGATTTTCTTGCCGAAATTGGTACATATATGTGTGACCGCCTTGATGTAATATGGCCCACTGGACCTAAAATCTCATTAAACCGTTTGGTCCCGGCTATCATAAATTCACAAAAGCTTCTTTCTGTAGATGGATAGCGTTACATTTTCATAGAGCTACATACTCATAAATAAGTGTTTGGTCTTTAATATACAATGAATCATTGGCTATATTGACCATTGTATATATTATGTATGTAGTTTTTTTGTTGTAATTAGCTAGTTTAAAAAATAAACTTTAAATTGTAATCTGTGGAGAACGATGTGGGTAGCATAATTGTTTTAAAATGTAATGGTTAAAATATTTTTAACGAATTCTTTTTGTGCTACTGTTTGTTTTTCCAAAATTTCTTGTTGAAAAGGTTATTTTTTTTTAATGTTACTTATTTTTGTTATACCTAACTGTAATTACATAATTTGCAAACTTTGAAAAAAGGCTAGGCAGATGATGATGAAACAACCTAAATTAAATATTTACAACAAGAAAAGACTAAACTGGGGCCTAATTCTGCTATTTTAATAAATTCGTCACTCCAACACGATTCCATTCTCATCGCATTGTCATTTTGCTTAAAGTTCGTAATCTCCTAAATTCACAATGGTCGGTCAATGGTCTCGTTGTAAAATTGTGTTTTAATGGCATTGTCGAATTGTCATTATTATAAAACCCTTAGTACAAATGGTTTTCGAAATCGACTACTAAATGCAAACATTTATTCATGCCAGATTTCATGTACGAGATTAATATTCTATGACATTTTTCTTTCAATGTGTGTCAGTCGTTGTTCATTGAGAAGTTTTTTAATTCTACTATCATAGTAGAATTAACAAACTTGTCAAAATTTGACAGAACTTTATCATTATGAAATCAATGATCGAATACTCTGACACTATTGTAATAGCAGAATCGAGGCACAGGTTCCTTAATTTATGTTTGAATAGCGGACGTCAGTACGGGGATAATGTATAGCCTATGTTACTCAAGCTGAGTAGCTTTCCAATGGTTAGAATATTTTAAATCGGCACAGAAGTTTCTGTTTATTCATAACACACTTACACACAAAAATACCAATTAATCCTCTTTAGTTTCTTGCCCGTTCTTCTCCATAGAGATCTACGTTAGGGAATGGGCAACTACAGTACTTTCACAGTTTTTATGTCTTGTGACTTCCCAGTCACAAGACATAAAAACTGTGAAAGTGGCGGACGTGGTACTGTGGCTACATTTAATTTTCATCTTTGTTTCGAAAATTCAAAAGTGCCTGTTATTGGCCTACTTGAAATAAATGCTTTGATTTTGATTTTTGAATTTAAAATATTAATGTAGATGGAAATAGTGAGCATGGTAACAGTATTCCATTATCGTTTTCAACGCTTTTAGCCCTAATTGGTGGGTTGATGGATGATGGTTTCAGTCACCATTGAGAGCAGACGCATTTTTGGCGTATCTGATTTTGTATTTTGTTCGAACAGTATAGGGTGTGAAAAAAAAAGGTTGAAAAATATCATATCTCACAACCTAGCAATGATTAAACGAGCCTAGATTTTTTTGCACCCGTCCTTGTATTATTTCCTGATTGAAAATGAGCGACGTCGACGGAGTAATTGAGTTCCTGCTTTGTAACACAAGGAGTATAAAACAAAATAACTACCTACGTACAATTTGATGCGTGTTGAACATAAAGCGAACGGAATATTGCTAACGAGAGTGTGTGCTGCATATGCTAGTCACTGCATTGTGTTTGCTCGTTAACTTTATTAAAAATATGCCTTTTATAACAACTGCATTTAAAGTTTTAATAAATTGAAATGTAAAAAATACAAAGTGTAAACAGATTCATTCTGAACATCAAACTAAGTAACCCTACGCATATATTGTTGCTGGGAAATTACTTTTTTTTGGCGTGAAAAATCATGTTTTACGATAAAACTCAATGTAACGCACTCAAAACACAGTGCTGGTGGATGGATTGAGCAGTGTGAGGGTCGTGGAGGTGTTTAATATAAAGTTATTAGTACATTAATAACATTTTAAAAAATGGGGAAATTCTTGAACCCCAATATCTCCGTAATTAGAAGGTTCCCGGGTATGGTCTAGAAAAAAAAAATGATCACAATGATAGGGAAAAGAAATAAATGCCTTTCGACTTAGTTAAGAATCTTTTAACACCTTGAATAATTAAAATTATGTTTGGTGTCGTCGTACCATCAATAGTTTAGTTCATTGTAACATTATATTATTGATAGTGCGAGTGGGATAGAATGATCCAGTGAAGAAGCGGGAACTGACATCCCGTGCGAAACTACGCAACTAGTCGGCCAGTACGTCAATTTCGTTCGGTTATGGGAAAGCAGATAAAAAACATACTGCACCTGAAAATTTTACTACCTTGTGTTTTGCCTTAAATATTAACTGCAAAACGAGTACCTATGTCACAAGTTCACAACGTTCAACGTTTTTATTACACTGGGCACCCGATTACTGACGCAACTGTATGTTGTTACTCGTACAATTTAAAAGTGTTTTGTTTTGTGCCAGGCTTAAATCTGTTTGTGTAAAGCAAAGAGATTATATACTTGTTTTTCGTCATGTTTTTACGTGCACTCTTCATTTGTACGGAAATATTAGTTCGAATTACATTTGACAGCTCTAAATTACGTCCGTCTCTTTCTCGTTTTATTAGTGAGAAAAAGATAGTAATAGCCTAAATTAAGTTTAGTTTGTGCACAACAGAATCGACACCATTGTCTCATTTTGAAGAATAATAAATTGTATCCAAGTGTGTGTTAAGTGTATTTAACCAATATACTGTGTTTATTAAACGCCGGGGGACTTATATATATATATATATATGTATATATGTGTCACCGGAAAATGGTCAAACACTTTAGATTGTAATCTCCCAAGCGATATTGTAAACTCTCGAAATATTGTCAAGTAAACATACAGAAGTTTCTCTGCCCCCATAACCGGGACATGGGGCACCCCCCGTTAGGTTAGTTAGGTTCCTTTAAACCCTGCATTCGGAAATAGAGGCCCCGCGAAGCGGGGCTCCGTTGACTACGCTTTTTAGGGAAATATAAAGTGTTTAAAGGTTAGGTTATATTAATCGGTATTTCTCAGGAATGGTACATTAACTTTTCACGAGAGTGATACCATTGGGCAAGGGGGACCCCTCCTTCCCTCCACACCGCGTGAGTTGACTACCATTGCATGTATTTCACGAAAAATAATGCGTTTTATTGTAAGCAGTAAGTTCGTTTGACAAAATTTCGAGAGTTTACAATATCGCTAGACAGATAACAATTTAACGTGTTTGACAATTTTGCAGTGACACATACACTAGAATATAAATAAAAGTTGTATGTGCGTAGTGACAAAAGCAACTTCTTTAAACCCTAAATAACTTTTGTCCAAAACTGCTGAGCACGACGCACTTTTTAGGGTTCCGTAGCCAAATAGTGAAAAACGGAACCCTTATTCGTCATGTCTGTCTGTCTGTTCGTCCGTATGTCACAGCCACTTTTTTCCGTAACTATAAGAACTATGCTGTTGAAACTTGGAAAGTAGATGTATTCTGTGAACCGCATTAAGAATTTTACACAAAAATAGAAAAATACAATACATTTTGGGGGTTCCCCATACGAAATACGGCTTTGGCATTGGCCAATTCATTGTTCCCTTACCCCACTATTCTCGTTCAATGTAACCATTTGTTAATTTGAATACACACGCCTTATGGTTTTCACGTTGAAGAATTTTGATATCTTTCTCCCGAAAAATCTATCATATTCTCAGCAAAATATGAGAAAAAATGATTTGAAGACTATTGTAGAAATCTGAATCAAAAGAAAAACGAGATTGAGGATAGTTAGAGATATCCACAAATCTGTGCCGTTTAAGAGCTACAAGGGAAGCCGCATGCGCAGAAGGAATTATAGCCAAACTTCTTTGTCTTCAACGTAGGCCTTGATTTTGTAATATGATTTTTTCATAAGGACACGTTTAATATAGTTTTTGAGCTTTCCATCGGTCAGTTGTATTACTGACTTTGGCAACTTGTTATATACTGTTTATGATAAAAGACTTGCCAGTTTTTGTTAAAAATGATATTGAGGTTCATATGAGGGTATCATTTTTTTTTCAAAACTGAATAGTATTCGTGAGAGACCAAAGTGGTAACATGTATGCCCCCCGTAACTTCTTCAAATAAGAGAATGATAAAACTAAAATATATATTTAATAATACATTACGATGGGAGTTTACATGGTAATTACCATGTAAACTCCCATCGAAAATTGTTTTGAACGAGATCTAGTAAGTAGTTTTTATTTTAATACGTTATAAATCGTAAACCACAATTTACCTTTCATTCAATTAACTCTAATATCTCTACAAGAACTTTTATATTATGTTACTTGCGGTTACGGAACCCTCCATGGGCGAGTCCGACTCGCACTTGGTCGATTTTTGTTACAGAAGATTTTTACTATTGAATGACAGATTTGATACCTGTTCTTGCTGGGGTACAGGCTCATACAATTTTTGGGCAAGTCATATAATTAATAATTAACTAGCTTATTGTATGTGTAAGTAGTTTTTTTTTTTTGTAAAATTAGAACATTCTGGAAGTCAAATGTATTTGGATAAGTGTGAATCTATTAAGAGCCCTCTTACAGTCCACTAGCGCCGCCAATCGAAAAAATGTCATAACTCGTAAATAGAATCAAAAATACAAAATGTGGTCTATTATTACTGTAGAAAAGGCAATAACGTAATTTTATAACACCTTATCAACACTTGAAATATAGCTGTTTAGCTAAATCGTGCATTCAAAACATAAACGGCCGTTTTTGTTACAAATACACGATTTAGCTAAACAGCTATATTTCAAGTGGTGACAATGTGTTATAAAATTACGTTATTGCCTTTTCTACAGTAATAATAGACCACATTTTGTATTTTTGATTCTATTTACGAGTTATGACATTTTTTCGATTGGCGGCGCTAGTGGACTGTAAGAGGGCTCTTAATTCATACCGTTTTCACTCTCATTACATCCAAGCCCAAGAATGTCTGTACTCGATACCGACTCCTTTTGCTACATCTCTTAAAAAAAAAATAAGCCTCTAGCACACAATATCACACGGACATGGACATATTGAAGGGTACTCTCGTACAATCTGATTGATAGTCGATATATTTATATCTATATATATAAAAATGAAACCCGTTTTCCGTTGTCACGACATAGCATGAAAACGGCTTGACCGATTTGGCTGATTCTTTTTTTGTTGTGTTTGTTATTGTCAGGAGAAGGTTCTTATGAAAAAAAAAATGTAGTAGTAGGTAGGTAGGTAGTAGTAGGTAGCTTTTTCCCTCTTATGTGACGCAGACGAAGTTGCGTGGGTCAGCTAGTATTTTTATAAAGCCGTCAGCTACCTAGACTTTTTATATTAACAGAACCAAATATGAATAAAAAAGAATTGGAACCACACAGAAAACTGAAATAAAATATTACTGAATAATATTAAATGCCTCCCTTTTACTCGGCTTTTAGCCTGTTGTGAGCTGCAGGCGGTTGGTTTCAGCGGATATAATGATATAACTATCATTACGTTTACTACTTACCACGAGCAGTCATTAAAAGCCTCTTTCAGGGTAATTTTAATTTAAAGCACCTTTGTTATGTTTTACAGTTCAATGTTATTGGTGTGTAAAACATAACATTTCAAATTGCCGCTTTTTCTTCTTGTTTCTTTCAATTACACGGTATGGGCCATATCTATTGCAGCCGTAGAGGCGCTATACAAGTCCTCAAGAGTGCAGGTAAACGGACACCTGGGACACTCCAGCAGGTGGGGCATTGTTTGGTCCGGAGCGCCGTACTAGCACTCAGTGTTGGAAGAACCAATAAATATTGGTTTCATACATTTAGTATTGTTAGAGACATATTTGTAGGTCGTGTCGTGTCCTGACGCGTTTTGTCGTGGCTCTGACTGCTGAGGGGGGGGGGGGATTATGTCGCGATAGATACCTTCTTTACACGTCAACATATACTAAATGGATGGATAGAAATGATTTCCATCATATTAGACGTCTGGGAGGAACTTTTATCTGAATGGCAATGTAGGTGGAACAATTCCATCAAGGGCAGGCACCTCCACCAGTTCTTTCCATCCGTTCGTGAGCGGCTGGACAGGACATGGCTGGAGGTTGATCACTGTGTTGCCCAATTTCTCACGGGCCATGGTAACTTTAAGAGTAAATTATTTTCCTTCAAGCTTGTTGACTCGCCTTTTTGTCAATGTTCAACATCTGACTGCGAATATGAACAATCTGCTCATCACATTTTGTGGGAGTGTAGTCTTTGGCAAAATGAACGCAATATTATGTTGGATAATGTACAGGTTACATCCGGAGTTATTTACTATACGGACCTTGTAGAAACTAGAGCAAATTTCCGTGCGTTCAAGCGTTTTTGCCATACCTATTATTGGAATCAAATATAACAGCTCTCTACTTAGGACCCATTAACGTTAATATTTATCCGTGGTGCTAGGCAACTGGGCCTATCCCAGTTGTAAACGTCCCTTTGCGCCTATTGGCCTTGTTTCGTTCTGTCTCCTGCTGATATGGAGGGAAGTGGAAATTACAGTTCTTTCCTACTCCTCCGCTATACTTTCTGATTAATTTCAAGACAGTTAAATTCATTCTCTGGGACTTCGTCGAGCTTCATTGTGTCAGCGCTTTTCTGGTGGTCGCCACTGTTGATTCTGGCTTTCAGGAGTTACAGTGGTTTGGGCGTGTGTGGCGGGCTTGTCCCAATAAAAAAAAATAAAAATAAAGAAATATTAGACGTTTCTGGCAGCAGGTGGGATATGGCCCATGAAAGAAGTCGTAAGAAACGTCTTCTCAAGAAAGTCATCCACGGTTAATAGCACGGATTCGAAAATAGTTTAGAGATATGGCGTTATCAGAATTTATTACGACAAAACTAAAAATTTGGAATAAATCAATAAAAGAAACACCTAAGAAGAAATAAACCTTGTAGTTTGTGTTACCTTTTCTGAGCTATTCATGCGAAAAGTTTTTAAGGAAATTAATATTTTATTTCTTTTAAGTGCAATTTTAAAACGTTACTTTGAAAAGTATTTTTTTATAAATAAAAAGTTAAAAGTTCCCTCAAGAAGTTTAATTGCCAAGAGAAATTGTAGGTCTTCATCAAAATCACCATCCGAATCCGAAGAAAACATTATGCACGTCTCCTTGATATGTGCAATTTGTGCACATATGAAATGTTTGATTACAGTGGTCAGAGGCTTATGGGCGGCATAAAAACTCTGACGCAGGTTAGACACGTTAGTGTCTCACACGATAAAGAAGAATAGTACGAGAGAAGTAATCCTAAACTAGTCTTCAGGCAACCGTTATCACGCCAATTTTGTTCCATTCCAACTACTGAGTAGTGGCACATGCCACTTAGGATTACTTCTCTCTCGTACTATTCTTCTTTATTTCTTACTCATGTGAGTAAGTACTAGTCATGTGGTAGTGGATAGTTACGTGAATCAAATCTGACAAAACGATGACATTCTATATCTCAAACGAAACGATGCTTTTGAACCACAGCGGCGTTTGCTTCGCAGAATTGGTCAAAGTAAGGCTTGATGCACACAAATGTGCGAGCCGTAAAGTCAGACGCTTTGTGTTGATTTTGTTAACTATAAAGCTGTTTGTACCGTTTTGTAAATTTATACATTAGTTTATAAGTGGAAAGTTGTAATTGGCTTTTTTCTAGTATTTATATTGCTGTAACTTTTGTTAAAATTAATAAAATTAAAAAAAAGGAAAAAAAAACAATAAAATAATAAGATATAAAAAAGTATAGAAGTAAAATAAATAAATTAATAAACATTTCACTTTACCGCACACCCTGTCCTGATTCAACGCTACAGAATTAAGTGTTACACGCCTAATATTCTCCTTGTCAGCAAAACTGCATTTTTTTACGTAATTAAATCAAAATTGACGAATCTAAAGACCTTTTAAAATTCTTAATACGTCACGCCTAGGTATAATGCTATTTCCCCTTCATGTACCCTACCAACTATCTGTTAGGAGCGTTGGGCTTTAACTCCTTGGAGGTAAGAAGAGGTTCTGGGCAGCTCACAGTAGCCTGTAAAACCCTACGAGGACTAATCGACTGCCCTGAGCTCCACAGCCTTTTTTGCAGGCTATTTGTTCCCGACAAATATATCGGACACCGCCAGAGTCGCCGGCACAATCTGTTTGCTCCACCGTCATCTAAAACTGTCGCCAGAGCTGAATCTCCGGTGTGTCGTACACTTAGGACGCTCAATGCTCTTCTGATTGCCAACCCTGAATGTGACGTGTTTGCGGATGAATGGAGTAAGGTTATGCGGATATGCCTGATGTTCTGTGAGGGAAAGTATGCAAGACTGTCAACTGTTCCATGTTAGTTTTAGTAAGTCATTTAACTCAAACCATTGAATGGTATCACCAGATTATTATTTTTTTTACTTTTTTTGTATGTATTTGCAATTTGTGCCTCTATGTTAATTATTGTAATTGGTTTTTACCGTTTTAATTAACTATAAAAATAAAATAAAATAAAATAATAAGCTTTAGCTAGTTCTGACGTCACGAGTCCCCACTCCCGAGTTTTGATACGTTTTATGCTTGTCAATAGTCATTGATTTACAAAAACAAAACTACCCGACGGACTTAATTAGATTTGTATATTGATACTGTGGTCATAACTATTGAATTGAAAAACAATCGGATGACAAAATTGGCGTGAAATTCTCACAATCTACAACCCGTACAAAAGCATTTTCCGGATCGTTTTCACGTACAATTCTGAAAACAGCCTTTTGTGGTGCCATATTTTGCATGCGATATGACATGTTTTGTTCAGAATTTCCTGGAACCTGAACACTGAGTTTTTGTCCAAAATGCATGAGACAGGTGTAAAAAAAAACAATATTCGACCAATGGTTGTCAAAAGACGAAACCGAAACGCACTTATTATCCCTCTTTTTAGGGTTCCATAGTCAACTAGGAACCCTTATAGTTTCGCCATGTCTGTCTGTCCGTCCTCGCTTCATCTCTGTGACCGTTGGCACTAGAAAGCTGAAATTTGGTACCAATATGTGTATCAATCACGCCGACAAAGTGGTAAAATATAAATTGGATAAAAATGTTTTAATAGGGTAGCCCCCCTATATGTAAAGTGGGAAGTGATTTTTTTTTAATTTCAACCCTAACATTTGATATATTGTTGGAAAGGTATTTAAAAATGAATAGGGGTTTACCGAAATAATTTTTTGATAATATCAATAATTTCGGAAATAATCGCTCCAAAAGTAAAAAAACAATGTGTCCCCCCCCCCCCCCTCTAACTTTTGAACCATAAGTTTAGAAAATATGAAAAATATCTGAAAAGTAAAACTTTTGAAGGACTTTCTAGGAAAATCATTTTGAACTTGGATGGAAACAACAGTTTTTGTACAAAAAAGACAAAAAGTTGTACAAAATAATTTCTGGACTAAGTTTGTAGTATAATCGTATATGCAAGCATTTTTTTTAACTTCGTCTACATATTTTATTATCCTGAACGTATAATTTTTCAAACAAAAAAAGAATTATTAAAATCGGATTGGATTGAACACTTATTGTGACGGACGGGAAACTACGGAACCCTACACTGAGCGTGGCCCGACATGTTCTTGGCCGTTTTTTTTGTTAAGGTTTATTTACGGAGATATTGGAACTCAAACTTTCAACATTTTCACTAGTTTTTTTTTTATTTAAGTACTTGTACAGAACGCTTGATTGATATTGGTTGATATTTACACGAATACAAATTGTTTTGCAGAATTCGCACCCGTCTCTCAAAGGGTGACGGCGCCGGCGGCGCGGTAGCGTCGAAAACATTCGCTCTTTGGTAAATCGGTGAGAGCGAAACCGCTGTTTCGTTTTATGACCTGTAAATATAAAGTCCACTTCAGCCCGATTCCCAGAAACGCAAACTCAAACAACTATTCGCTCAAAAATACATATAAAAACTATCCCATAGCATTTTGGTTTTGCGAAAAGCTTTTGAGTAAAATCGCAATCATAGATTGATCGGTTGTTTTTTCTCTGTATTTGACTCTATGCGAGAAATGCTTCTGAAAATCACGCAATAACTCCATTTTTTCATCAAAGCTAGGTAGTACTAGCCCTTTCATTGCGTTGCACAAAAATTTTCGACACACGCGATGTAAAAAAAGATTTTACATGGAAAGAAGAGACCTGTAATTGCTTCATATACTTTCATAGATGGACGCTTCTGAAGCTAAGAGAGCCCTAAAATGCCGATCTTCTTTCATAAACCATCTCTACTACTTCGCTCCTTGAAGTTCATTACCGTAAAACAACTTTCTAACAATAATGTGGATTTTACCAACAATATGTTAACGAAAAAGAATCCATAATATTTAAATTGTAACTGTGTGATGTGGGCCGTGGACTGGCAGGTTCGCCATGTGATATGGGGAGTGGGGAGGGTTGAGTGAAACGTAGTGTTTGGTGCTTCACGTAACAATCAATAAGAGATGAGTTTAATTGTTGAAACACTGTTTATTTATATTCTGTGTACGTGATTCTATACTAATAAAACCACGAATACATCTTATGTGTTATATCTTAAGTTATGCGCTAAACGTGACGTGCGTGTCATCGCACCGCAACTCAACAAACTCGCAGACTTCCCTAAGCGTGATGTATTACAGCTAGAATGAAGCCAACTTCGTGCATCATCATCATCATCATCATCAGCCTTTAATGTTCCCACTGCTGGGACGCGGCCTCCTCTCAATGAGAGGGAATGGGCTATTATAACTTCGTGCCTTTTCCATTATTTATCTGTGTAAGTTTTCTTCACTCGTTCATTACTTTGATAAGTTATCATCGTAAAGTTAAGAATGTATTCCATTTACTTTACAGAGACGAACTATATTACAGAAGCATCTGTAAATCGTGTTTGGGTTCTTTTCATGCATGAGAATTTTAGACCAAAGTAGAGAATGACTTCCATTAAAAGTCTGACGATGGAGATAGAAGGTAGTTGCAAAGCGTTATCGAACTATAGATCTAGCTGAAGTAGTTATGACTGTCATTGATGGTCTAACCATGAAGACGTAAGCCATTTGCAAGAGGTCCTCAAGAGTTTACAGCATCTTTATCTTGTCTCGACTCATCTCATGCACCTTGACGAGAACTTTCCATAGATGTCAGCAGAGAGGAAAGTGTCCGCAAGGGCCGATGCCTGCCGGAGCCCCGGAACACAAAGGGCGAGAATATGGATGGGTTTTAATCACTAAAAGTCTTACATAGGGAGTGTTCCGTTCCGCCCCGAACGGAACCCCATTTGAAGTTTTCCAATCCGAAAAAAGAGCTGTCGAGGGAAAAACATAAGTAGCATATTTGATCGATTAATGCAAATATATCCAAAATATTAAATTGTAATAGACCTACTTGAATCTATATTATTATTATAAAGCTGTAGAGTTTGGTTGGTTGAACGCGCTAACAGGAAGTACTGGTAAAAATTGAACAAATCTTATAGTGTTGTTGTTCCGCGATAGCATATTATATCATACTTCTATCTTTTAAGTGTGACTCACATTTCCTCTAACCCTCTCGCTGTCTTATGAGGCGCAGACGAAGTGTTGTGGGTCAGCTAGTTATTTTTATACATTGAAAGCTCCAATCATTGAGTTACTTTTTCAATTTCACTGGAATATCTAAGCGGGTCTTCCTGCAGGCCTGTGCTATTTTTACACTTGGTTTTTATATAAAAATAAACCAACTTCGCAAAATTGACGTTGGAATTTTCCTTTTGACTGCCTAGTAAACCTTCTAACGACTGAATTTTAAAACGGCGACTGCTTAGTGAGTTGCCTAACTGACCAAAATAATATTTAAAAAAAATATTGGAGAACCAGCTTCAATATTTTTTTCAAATACCATTGTTCTTTGAGATTTTTCCATCATAGTAATCCTAAGAATAATTACAGAATTTATTCTTGTCGGTGCTAATTAATTAAATCACGGTGTAGGCTAAATATTTAATTTCAATGCTATCAGTCTCGTCCTATATCTTAGAACGTAGACTAACAATAACTATGTATTTACATTTTCTCATTATCTTTATCAGCGCGATATGTTTGCTTTTCCGGTGGATAGAGAGATTAATTTCAGTGCTTGGCTCTAACTAATTAATATTATCACTAATTAATATTACTAATTAATTCAATACCTCGTATCTATTAACAGTTAATCTAGATGACCGAGCTTAGCTCGATGTTTTCTTTTTGATCAACGACGTTAACTAAAAATTAAATTTAGCTAATTTAATTTATCGCTCCCGAAACCCCCTGCATACTAATTTTTGGATCGGTCTAATTCTATGACATAGACAGTTAGAGCCGATCACAGTTTCTGGAAACTACTTCACATTGGTACTAACAACCCACATTTCCGCTTATGACACTCCTTTGATTAGAAACAGCTAGTGCTGATTCCACGATGAAATTCCAATGTATGAATGAAACCAGCTGCCAGTCCAAAGGTTCCACGAATCACTTGTATGTTGAAGCGCCGTATACTCGGTTTTAGGGCAAACTTACTTGGAATTCAGGAAGCATCCTGAAATTCTTGTAACTTGTACTGAAACCGAGCACATGTGGCTTCGGCGTATATATGTTTTAGTAAGCCTCGGTCAATTTGCGCACTGAAAGATATTTCAGTTCAGCATAATTATGTTAGATAGTTGCCTTGGCAGCTACTTGTTCCGACATGTCCTGTGCAAAAATACGATTACGATACAATAGTTGGCAGGACCAATATTCATATTAAACTCAATAAATTGCGTATAGTGTAGATTATAAAAGGCACTAACAGGTTAGCGCCGCCATGTTGTTTCAAAATATTCAGATTTCTGATTACGGTCAGGGGGTCTAAAATCGCCGCTTCAGCAGAATCATAATACGAATCACGATAAAAATTTAAAATTCTTAAAATTTACTTTATGTCAATAATAAAGTCAAGGGGCAATTTTAGACCCCCAGAAATCTATTTGCATCTTAGTCAAAATTGATTATTTTTTGTGCCATTATACAAAATATTGTGGCTTTAGTTGTGATAAATAATATTCCGTCTGTATTTTAATGTTACTAAAGTCAGGTAATAAAACGACTTCCAACTCTTGTTTCAACTCAAACTGTGTTTACTTTGTGCAACATAACTTAAACAATCTGCGCGTACATACGCAGATTAAATGCCTTTGGCACTCTCTTCCTGGAACGCTTCAAACCAACTGTACCGGACCTCTGTCCGGACTGAAATGAATAATCATCTGAAAATCTGGTGTTCGGAGTCATTCTGCAATCTGCCCGTACGAACGGTTTGATGTTTCCTAGCTATTGCAATTCGTTTTTAACAGGATTTGTTTATTTGTTTACGTTTTGAAAAAATAAATGTAATGAATAAACTTGTCAATGGACAAATTATCAAGTATAATGTCTCATTTACATTTGTTATATGCATACATGTGAATAAAAGCCTTGAAACGTCTCATCCCAAACATTTGTCACACGGTACCAGTCCAAGGAGTTATTTTGTAAATTTAGCATTTCTACTAGACATCTCAAACAAGAATGGACTTTTTACATTTACTTATTTGACAATTTGCCTTATGCCTTTCAAATATCTATTTTGTGTTTGTATTTTTAGGCTGTTATCAAAAAAAATGTTTAATGCTCAACATGCACAAATGACTCATTGCTCCACCTAGGGTAGCGCTTCGCCCAAGATTTTTTTTTTATGATAATGCATTTCTCTTTCTCTTTTAAATATTTCAGAACATCATCCATTTTCGTATAACAAATAGGTATTTTGATTTGATTTAGGTGAAGCGATATCGTAGCAGGTGCACCTTATAGAAAAGAGTTTTTTTTTTATATTGATATTTTTTTAAGAATTGGGATAATAATTAACAATTATTTTATATTTATTTATTGTCTCATTTCAGTATATTTCCCTAAACATGTGAAAACCAACAGCACAGTAATAGATGCAAGGGATAATAATTGCAGATGATTTTAACCACTTACAATAAACAAAATCACTGAACATATTTTAACGGCCCCAAATGGTTTAACAAAAAGAAATGTAAAAATCTATTTGCTAAATAAACATCACATATTATTCACTGTCAAACACAGATGACCAGTGATCTAGAACACGGAGTAATCTACAGATCTAGGAGTGTGTTAGGCATCACACATATGGGATTATGTTTAAGTTTATATAGTCTGTTTTCATCACAAGATTTAAATGTTTATAAAGGGTGTAAAACACCTCTTCACGAAGCCGAAGGGAACGTTCTCCCTATCATTGTGATCATTTTTTTGTTCTACGTCATACCCGGGAACCTTCTAGTTACGGAGATATGGGCGGTCAAAGTTGCAACTTTTAGACAAGTTTTTTTTTTTAATACACGTTTTTTTTTGTAAGATTTTAACTTTTAACATCTCCACGATCCCCGTACCATTCAATCAACCATACCAATATTAGCACAATGTTTTAAGTGCGTTACATTGAGTTCTACCACAAAACATGATTTATAACCTCAATAAAAAAGGTTAAGCAATATTTTTTGCGTTAAGTTACTTAGTTTGATGTACCGAATGCTTGGTTAACGGCTTTGTGATGTTGACACCCTGATGATGGTTTACACCCTGTATAAACATACACATAGATCCTGTTTCCCAAGCCATAGTTTCCTTGACTTTGACAGCATGTCAAAGAGCCCTGCTCATCTCGACCAATTATAATGTGTCTACAGCCTATCGCGTTCATCGAACCCGACTCCAAGTTGTGCTGTGATTTGCTTTGATATTAATACCCTTGGGCTAGAATTTAGTCGAGCAATTCATAGTAATTAACCCTACAGCACACTAATATGTAGACTTCACTGCGTACACAGATACAGTTGGGATTATACCAAACAAAATGGCCAGACCTGCTTAAGAGTTTTTAATCTTGATTTTACCGTTATTTATACAAATAAAATGACTAGAATAAGTTTATCATATCAAAAACTACAAAGTCCGTCTAGCTTTGAATATTACTATTCAAAGCTAGACGACGGACTTTGAAAATAATCTTATCTGATGCTTGTCAGCAGCTGTATACACTGCGGTATCGTTTCATATTTTCTAAGAAATAAATAAGTCAGAAAGTATTTTTGCGAGAATACTCTTATAAGATCTCACGGAATGCGCCCACAGATGCTAGCTTCCCTGTACCTCATTCTTGGAATTTGTGGCCTTATCTGTGTGGTGAACTTTTTTTTATCGTGGGTTCCCGTTAGTGTAAATAAAATCGTATTCAGTTCTTACTTATTTTAAATCTCTACATATTAATATATAGTCATTAAAAAAATTAATCTCCGTGCCTTAAATTGAAAACGTTCAGAATAATTTTTCATTCGATTGAACACCAGAACGTTCCAACGAGTTCCACGCAGTTTTTGATTACAGTTTACGTATTTCTCGTAAAAGTAATTAATATCATGATATTGTTATAATTTACATAATTTTCTGAAGCAACATGGAGGAAGAAGCACAAGGGCATGATAATGATGAAGAATGTTATAAGTTTAATACGTACGAGAATAATCGATTTATCAATTTATTGGTTTACTCTCAGAAAGTAGGCCTGTGTCCCCACAGTTAGAACATTATAAGTAAGTATTTTTATATTTTCTACAAACAATTTTTTATTTTTTGTTTTCCATGTCATGTTGTGTCTCTTTTGATGATAAAGTTGGACAATGATAATAACGTCAGCAATCACTACAAAAATAATGAACACGTAGAACATCACAACATAATAGCAGAGAAACAAAAGGAATACAGACGAGAACAAATGAGGAGCAGGGTGAATGTAAGGAGCAAATAAACCCGAAAATCACAGAGTTCTTGCAAAATATCATGTCCCAATGGAAAACACTTCAATTAATTTATCGCAATACCTCTGTCACAACTCGCAGATTGGTACAAAGAAGTTTCGCACAGAGTGATTTGAGTGCATGAAATTAGACTCGCCGAATAAAGTAATAAAAAACCTGCCAAGTGCGATTTGGCTCACGTACCGAGGGTTTCGAATACACTTTTAGGTATTTTGTTATTAAGCTAGATATTTACGGTTTACATTACATGTGCTGTAGATTGCATTGCTTTTTGCCAAATTTCATTTTTCTAGATCAATTTATTCTATAAATTTTGATTCCCTTATGTGTCCAAATATACTTTTTTTTACGATACTTTGATTTTTCACAGCTTCAAAGGATTATAGATTTGAGTACCGATATGGTTTTAATTTCAACTCGCAACAACGCGTTCCCGAGATAAACGTTGTGTAACGTGAAGTCACAAAGTGATCCTATAAGGGTTCCATTTATTCCTTTTGAGGTACGAAACACCAAAAAGCAAAAATAAACATTAAATGCAGTTTTGTTTTATTAAATTATACAATTTCGTTCGACAATTAAACTCGCAACCGCGGTACACCAGTTGAAATATCGAGTAATGATGGGGTTACTCGGTTGTAATAATAAACGTACGAAATTGACGATCGTAGCGTAGCGTGTGTGCATTTCAGCGATACGCTACATCGAAACATGATTATTACTAATCAGATTCTCGTGTTCGAATCATTACTATGAAAATGAAAATGTTCTAGACATATTTTGACGCATTGTTTGATAAAATGGCTACTTTGTATTTAGTGGGATTCTGAATCGCTTTGTGAGATCAATAGAATAGACTGTTACGGTGAACTGGAAGCCTTAATATAGTTGGGAAAAGGCTAGGTGGATGATGATGTGGGATTATTTATTGTATCACTAACATTATTATTACTGCGTCCACGTATAAACACTGAATTTCAAATCAAAATTGAGATGAAGATTCGAGGCTACCAGAAGGAATGACATAAAAACGTGTTCTCATGTTTCCTTGAGTTATTGCGAGAGCAGCCGCGGTCCTTTGGTGGTGGCCCCGACTTACGAACAGTAACGTGTCAACTCAAAACCAGAGGCGCATTACTTTGTGTAATTTATTTCATCACCACTACTCTCAAAACGGTAACGGAAAATATGTCCTAGAACCAAAAATTCGAAGTAATGTGGTTGGTAGATACCAACCCACACTGGGCCCGCGTGGTGGATTATAGCTCATTCCCTCTCATAGAGAGGAGGTCTTGTCCCCAGCTGATGACTTGAATTCTTACACCACTTCATTTTGTACGTACAGACCAGGGGCCTAATTCTGCTATTTAAATAAATTCGTCACTCCAACACGATTCCATTCTCATCCCATTGTCATTTTGCTTAAAGTTTGTAATCTGCTAAATTCACAATGGTCGGTCGATGGTCTCGTAATAAAATTGTGTTTTAATGGCATTTTCATATTGCCAATGTAATAAACCATTAGTATAAATGGTTTTCGAAATCTACTACTAAATGCGAACATTTATTCATGCCAGATTTCATGTACGAGATTAATAATCTATGACATTTCTTTCAATGGAGTCTCACTGGTTGTTCATTGAGAAGTCATAATGACGCCATTATATTAGTAGATTACCAAACTTGTCAAAACTTGATCATTGTGACTTCAATGATCGCCTATTCTGACACTATCGTAATAGCAGAATCGAGGCCCAGTTGAATCGCGCAAGTACTCGTATATAACGATTTTGTTCCGTCCGTCTACTGCAGATATATTAATAATCTATAGTCATTCTAATAAGCTTTCATTTCAATATTATAATTTTATTCCGTAAATTGAAAATTATATTTCTGTCTATGCGATGGACATTCCTCTCATTGAGAGGAGGCCGTGTCCCAGCAGTGGGAGCATTATAGGCTGATGATGATGATGATGATGATGATGGACATCTTTGCAACGAGTCAGAGCGTATTTTTGTGACTGTAAAATTTACAGCCGGCGAATAGAATATAGAGGTTAAAATGATGATACGAATGACATGTATAATGAGTGCCATAGTATTGGAATCGTGACAGGAAAAGCAACAGAAAAAAGCTAATATTAGATTGCACACAGAAGGTAAGTAAGCTAAAATAGGAAAAAAGCATTTTTTTTTTTTTTATTGCAGCATTAATCGAACAAGTAATCTGCCACAGCCTTTCATAATTGTTCTATTTTAATTACACAATTCTAGTTACTGGACTGCGGTTTATATTTCGTGGAATCTCAGTAAAACATTGTGCTTTTTTAATTCGTGTGACTGACATTATAATTAATTTTTAATTGCACAACGATTAAAATGGTGAATCGTCTGTTTTTTGGAAAGTATACCAGCATTGGTTGAACAGGGGATCTGCCACTACAAGAATTATGTCTATTTCGCGGAATCTCAATTGTTATTGCGCATTTTCAATTAGTATGATTGACATTCAAATTAATTTTTGACATCTTGTCCAAAGTTAAATAAGTGGCGGTTCAAAATTATCACGCATGTTTAATTTAATGCAATTTGAATAACACACAAATGTTTGAGTCAATCAATAACAACAAAACCGAACATTGAATAACTTGAAATTGCAAACAGCCGTCAACGGACAAACATCGAGATTATATATTAGGCAGTGAATAGTCGGGAACTTTGAGAGTACAAATGTAACTTAATAATGACTATCAATTTCAAACATAATTGCTTTATAGTACGTTTTCAAAAGCTAGAAAACCTTAGCTTTGAAGCTTTTTCTTCATCAGTTTTATAAAGACGTGTTATTTTTCCCGTTACACATGTTAAATTATAAAACTTTTTGAGATTTCTCGTGATTTTAGTAGTGCCTACTCAATCCGTTTTAATCAGAGCATGAATAAACAATTTCGTTTAAGTTTTAACTGAAAGTAACACTGTAAAGTGTAACTTTTTAAATTGTGCCAGTATTTTTATTTTCTCATTTGTTTTTTAAATATGATTGTAGCCTGTTTCATAAAATAGGTTGCTCACCGACGGACGACTTTTTGAACTAATGAGGATCGTAAAAAAGAGTTAAGTTTTATGTCATACTAGCCGACCCGACAGACGTAGTCCTGTCACCTACTACCTACCTACCTGCTTACTACTACCTACCTACCTACCTACTACTACTACCTACCTACCTACTACTACCTACCTACTACCACCTGCCTACTACTACCTACCTACCTACCTAAGGAATGTTTAGAAGACAAGTCAATAGAATCTAAAAGTTGTATGTTAGAGTAATTGATATCACTGACTGTGAAAATATAATTTGCACGCCATGTTATGGCAGGATATGCTGAAACAAACCTACTGTACGACTTATGTACCATGTTCTAGCAAATAATTTTTTTGATTAGATTTGATTACCATTTCCTACTTACTACTTTTTTTTTCATAAGAACCTTCTCCTGACAATAACAAACACAACAAAAAACGAACTAGTAAAATCGGTACAGCCGTTCCCTTCATGGCGTGACCAAGGGAAATAGGGATTCATTTTATATAAGAAAAAATACAAATCTATTTAGTCCGTCAGTGAGATTATTGAAAAATAATGAATACGTATTTTTTGTTTCTGTAAATTAATGAATCTTGACAAAGATAAAATGCATTAAAACTCGGGACTGAGGGTTCGTGACATCAAAACTACCTAAAAAATATACCAAGGCGTGACATATTGGTAATTTTAAAAGTGTCGTATCGTCGTCAACTTTGATTTACGGGACAAAAGAAAAACTACGGGTCAAATATTTTTTAATAATCTACCTAGTCCTGTCTAGCCTATTATAACATAGGAGAACACTTTTTTTTGAAGTTGAGTTCTTTTAGGCAGTAAAAAGGATCGAGGCCACGTACACTGCCGCCCAGTTTCGTCAAATATTCTTCTTACACCTTAAAAAGGCCTTTGCCAAATGTGTTCTAAGAAATCACACAAACATAAAGCCCAAATGCATTTGAAACACAAGAGAAGAACGAGTGGGTTTTAGGATTTCGAGGCATTTTTGACAACATTATTAGACATTACTATTATCATAGTGATCAAACATGTTCTTTGCAATAAACGTTAGCGTTCTGTTCTAAAAAGTTTTCTGTATATAATCAAATTTACTTAAATCGGTATTACCTAGTGCGATTTAAAAAGGGTAGACGACAAAAACGCAATAACTAGTCCGTCAGTTAGATTTTCAAAAATTTTTGACTTGTAGTTTTTTTTTTCTTTTGTTACGAAAATCAAAATTAAAGAAGCTACGACGCTTTTAAAATTCTCAATACGTTACGCCTAGGTATAATTTATAGAGCGTACGACGTCATGAGCCACTCCCGAGTTTTGATGCGTTTTATCTTTGTCAATATTCATTGATTTATAAAAACAAAAAATACGTGTCCATTGTTTTCCAATACTCTAACTATCCGCTAAGTAGATTTGTAAATTTTGGTACCGTAGTCATGGTTCTTGTACTCATCCTACCTTACATGGGTTGGGATAGGTAAGATACAACAAGGCCAAAAAAAAAATAGTGTTTTAGATTTTATGTTATAGTAAAACTTAAAACTGACTAAAGGCGTTGTAGGTCCAAAGAAACCTGTTTAGATATAGTAACGATTTCAGATCAGCTTTGTAGTTAAAAAAATATTGCCGAGGCAAAAGCGCCGTCGGGAACAAGATTTTGGGTGTGTCTGTAATGGCAGCTGGCACGTTGCACTTTGTGAGCGATACTGGCCGGATGCGGAAATGTAGTGTCACTCGCATAGAACTAATTTAAAATACTGTCGTTCACAGATTTTTGTATCCGCCACACGCATTGATTGATTTGTAACGTTTTCCTTTATTAAACCAACTTCTTGTAACAATCAAGTTTCCCTCATTATTCCACCCAGCCTGTTTATCCACGTGAAGCTCAATACGGCGTTTTCATTTTGTTTCAGAAATCCATCAAAATCCAAGGCAGCCTTAACGAAAATTAAGATTTTTCTTATTAATATTATATTTCAATAAATTGTTATTCGTATCGTAAGTTTATTTTATTTATTTATTCACGTTTTCTTTCCAAAAAGACAGCTACAAAATCGACGTGCATTTAACGTCGCCGTCGGCACTTGTCTTTTTAAATCTACTCTTGATTTGTATTGCATATTAAATATTTTCCACCCCCTGTTGTGTCGTACAATATTCAGGGTGTAATTTTTAAATGCCACCTTTTTTTTGGGATGGGAAATCATCAAATGACTTCTCCCACTCTGGGCGGAGCGGGAGGGAGTGTCAGACTCTTACTGACTAAAACCCATCCAAGTTCCTTCCTCGCCCTTTGTGTTCCGGGGCCGCGGTATCTCTTTCGAACAGGCCCACAACCCCGGCAACCCCCTGGAGGGAAAGTACTATAAATACTGGAGATGGCAAATTTCACTCAAATGAAACATTCCCTTATTTTAAAAAAGGAACAATTCAAAATTCATAACATTCTGTACTTTTTTACATCAATCGATAGCGACAATCATATGGATCAAATTAGTAATAAAACTTTAGCCAATAAAACAAAGACACTACAGTCAGTTGAGACACCGTGAAAGTTGATTTGAATTTCGGTGTGGGTACTTAAAAAGGATTTTATACAGCTGTTAATAGAGTTATAATCTGCCTGCCCTCCCTGGCTATCACAGCACTAGGTAATATGGTAAAACTGGTGGTTCAAATAGAATATCGGTTAAAATAGACAAAAAATCCGTCGGCAAATGGCCGTTAAGCCAGGATCACACTTTCTGGTTTTAACTCATTTAGTGGGTTCAAAAAATCCTATATCTATCCCGTGTTAGTGATTGCATTAAATCTATGGCGGACACTCTTCTCTTACCGTTTTTTTTTGGCAAGTTGAACGAACTCTGTTTTAATTTTGAAGAAGATTTCAGCTAGTGTTAACTATACGGGCCTACGTTGTCCCTCCATACTTTAGTACTAATGCTGTAATGTAACATAATAATATTGTAATACCAAATGATTTGAAAAGAGTAACCATGGAGTTTCTTGCGGGTTCCTCTCCATGGAATCGACCAACGCGAACCGTGCAACTTTTTCGATGTTTTATAATAGCCATCCAGGCCTTTGTGAAATCAAATATTTGTTTTATTTTTATTTTATAGGATTTCCATGAGTAATATTCAGAAGTTATATGTACGAGTATTATGGGATTTGCTTTTGCGTTTATTGAAAAGAAAATTATTAATTCCCCGTATATTTTTCCGTCATTTGTATTTTTCGTAGTTTATTTTGCTGGGATTAATTTTGAGCATGGAATAAATCTCGCATGCAATGGTTCACTAGTGTTCAAAGTTTTAATACAAAAGTTTAATTCAATTCATGTGAAACCATAAGTAGGACGTATATTGCTAATGATGACACTAAAGGAATAAATTATATTCTCTTACATCTTTTACAACTATTTTTACAAATAGTAACAAAAAAAACGTGATTTTCCACGTAAATCCCACCCTAAACTTCATTCCACAGCTTTTTTAAATTATTTAGGAGCTGAGCAGAAAGCTAAGACTTGAAATTATTTCATCACATTTTTGCCGTCGGGTGACGGTATCTTTTATTGTGTGATTCAGGAATAAATCATTTACTCGTAGTTTTTGAAACTAACTTAGAATTAACACTTTTACAATGATGCCTAGATTATTTTCACACTGTTTTTAATTACGACAAAAAGTAAAAAAACTTTGAAACAATCTTTTCAAAGTTAATAGAAAGATTTCATCACGTAAATTCCGCCTAAAACTTCGTTTAACATCTTTTTACAATTAATCAGGAGCCGGGCAGAAGTGCAAAACTTGAAATTATTTATCCCTATTTTTTTTTTCCGTCGGCTACCGTATTCTACTTAAAACAAAGTTTTCCGCCTTAAATTCGAAATTAAATACCGTCAATTAAACATCATTAAATCCGCAGGTTAATATTTAGCTAATTTTTCATATTTATTTTCTTATAAAAATCGAATTTTAATTTTAAATCACTTTTCATGAAATTAACACGTTCCGGAAAGAAAAATTGGAAAAATCGATATGTTAAAATTATAAAAAAAATACAAAATGATTGATTTAAAATAAAAAATTGACTTACCAATTTATTGATTTTCTCTGGAGTAGTTGCCTCTGGACTCAGATCGGACCTCTGATAACCGTTTTGCATCCGTTTGCAATGACGGGAGGTTCGCGGGAGACTGCCGGAGCTGTGGAGGGCCCGTGTTACATCCTCGTTGATACGATATTCTCCGTGCACTCACACATTAGCAAATATTGCAGGTAGCTGACCAATGTTCGATATATACAATGATGCCTCTCCCGGGCCGCGCACTGATTTTTTTAAGATTTTCACTTCTTTGACGGGGGGACTTTAAGTAGTGGTCGAAAAAATGTGTTTTGTGGAATGCTATTTATTTTTTGTATTTTGCTATGGCTGTGACCTACTTTTGGTATCTGTATAGGCTTTTGCAGTGCTGAAAGGCAGTATGTGAATAGTATGCTGTTGTAATGTCTAACCTTCGCCCAATGCATTAATGACTATTTTTCTTTGCAATTTCTATGCAGATATTATATTGCTAGTTGGGAGCAAGGGTTTGACGCAGACAAAATTTCTACGAAATCGGCCATCTACAGATATATGACTAGGAATATGGGTTGACTTTTTTTTGTTAATTTTGTTGATGTTTAGGCAGCACTTTTTTAGTTTTCTACTAATATACTAATATTTGGCTTGCTGTGCAGGCGCTGCTGCTGCAGCTGCTGAGATCCTCAAACGGCGCAAATACTGTAACCTTATTGGTAACTGCAGCTTTGAGCCGTTTGGGGTCGAAACGCTCGGGTCATGGGGTCCGAGTGCGCGTCTCCTTTTTAAAGAAATCTCCCGCCGACTGATCGACACTTCGCGTGACCAGAGGGCTCGCTCTTTCTTTGGCCAAAGAATTAGCATTGCCATTCAACGTGGCAATGCTGCCAGTCTTCTGGGCACGTTTCCGGATGACAGCGATGCGGAGGAGTACTTTGACGCCTAAGTGTCCTATTGACATTGTTGTATTTATATTGTAGTTTTACGTTTAGTTTTATTTTTGTAATTATATTTTTTTTTAAATGTAGTATGTAAATATTGTATATAATAGTTAATAAAATGTATTAAATCAAATATTAGACTTAAACTTAAACAAATAAACACATACTAATTATAATATCTAATATTCGATTACTTTTTGGTATATTAATGTTTGATTGTTGATTGTGTAGATGTTTTGATTTTTAATTAAATGATCAAGTTTATTTTTTGCAAAGTGTCTCTTTAGTTATTAAAAGGGGTAGAGCTTGTAGTTTTATTTAGAAATAAATTTTACTTTTGATACATTCATAATGACATTTAAATTTTATTTTCGGTCGGGTTCGAACCCCGAAACTCGCATGTTTTTTTTAATTTTTCCGGATTTCAGAAACCGATTAATGGGGTTATGTTGACGTTTATGCACAAGGTCCCAGCTTCGATTTCTGATTTAGATGTTTATGATCAGCGAAAACAGAACACTGAAAACCTATTTTCAGTGTTCTGTTTTCGCTCATCACATTGTTTGCTGATAGTGTTAAGACCATGGCTTCCTTACCCGTGAGTGTAGGAAATGGTGACAGTGGAATATAAGAGTATTTTTCTGTCCATTTTGACCACAAATCTTTGATCACAACCCTTTTGCCAAGAATGGTGAATATTCAAATTATAAATGTATGTTTATTTTGTTTTGTCTTTTTTTATTTCACTTGAAACATTTTAGCTGTTCAGAAAATAGCTGTAATTTCTTAAGCGCCAGTTAATTCGACAGCACTTATTCTTAGTGAAACGACGAGTATTAATTTCAGAAGTGCATTCTCGAAAAGACTGCCGTTATTATGTTAAGTACTATAAGTTTTAGTAATCATAAATTTCTTGGAAGATTTGTCTATTATACATTTGATCTAGACCTATGTAGAAATGTAGGTGCAGCAAGTCTACGACAATTCGTAGCAAGACGCTACGAGACCATTGTAGCTCGTAGCATGTCTACGAGAAATCGTAGCAAAGGGCTACGGGTGCATTGTAGCTCGTAGCAAGGCTACGCAAAGCCAATGTTAGCGTAAGACAATGAATAAATCCGTAACGCGTAGCATCACATAGCATCAGTTATACAAAAGCTCGATTCGAATGATTGTTCAAAGCTCTGTTGTTTTAGCTTTTATTTGACTTGCAATGCTTGTTTGTTTCTCGAGGAGCTCGTGGCTAAATATTAACAGCCACTAGGGTCAATCTTTATGTTAAGCCGTGTTTGCTTAGGTTGGTCTGTGGATGGGTGACCACCCTTACATACTGAGTTTCCTCCGTGCCTCGGAAAGCACGTTAAGCTGTTGGTCCCGGCTGTCATTTGTAGATCTTTGACAGTCCCAGTCTTACCAAATGGTATCGTATTATCCAGTATTATCTGGGTTGTGGAGGTCAGATAGGCAGTCGCTCCTTCTAAAGTACTGGTATTTAGCTGCATACGGTTAGCTGCGGCTAATTTAACTAAAGATTAAATGTAACTGGGTATTTTGTTAACAAATCCATTCACTGGGAGTTGAAAGCCCACATCTCGATTTAAAATACACGTACGCATGTAATCGCGGTATTGTTTGGTGGAGGTATCATGCTAGCGGAGGAGGTGGGAGAACGCGGGAGGGAGAGAACCTCGACCGTCCCAGCCGCCATGGGTGACGCACCGGGCATCGGGGGTCACGTGGTGGCCCCCAACTACCGTAGACGGGGGCCTGTGGACTGTGAGCTATGGGCTAGCTCGCCGTCCGTCCGTCTTATGACGCAGTTCCACTCGTGCTTCATAGAGATGTCAGCAGAAAGGGGACCGCTTCCTTTCTGCTCGGGGCTATTAACACGTTATTTTTAGCTTTTCCTTCAGGAATTTCCCAAAACCAGTCCAGAGTCTAGATTTGTGCTCGGTTGATGGCAAAAGGCTCGCCCCCTATTACATGAGACTTAAACATAACTGGCGAAATGTGGGTGTACGTTTATTGCTTGAAATAAATAATAAAACTTCTGTTCATAGAAATAATATTATTTGAGTATTTATTTTAAAATTAGTATTTTACGTATCCAAAATTAGTATGTCTAGTTAGGATAAACATAGCGATATTGATCCGACAGGAAGACTAGTAACCAAGTCAAATTATTTTTTTGGTTTTCGTTTACCTTTGGAATTTTAAAACACTAATCGAATCGGTGAAAACGTTTTCAAGTGGTGTGATTTATCTTTTTAAAAAAATATCCGTGTTTCAATAATCTCAAAAATGGTTTATGCCTAAACTAAACGAATTGTAATAACTGAATAACTTATGGAACTAAGGTGAATAATCTATGAACGTATGAAAAGGCAAGTCAAATACATAGATAGACACATACGTTTTTATTGTATTGTGGCACAAAGAGAACTCCATTGAGCTACGAGAATTAGCTACGCGTACCGGGCTACGGCGTAGGCCAGGTGCTACGGCGTAGGAACGGTGAGCTACGCCGTAGCACGCACATAATGTGTCCATAAAAAAGTTTGTTCCATTCTATTTGAGTAACAGAATTTATGGGAACAGCAGTAATAAAAATTTTGTTTACCATGTCACAAAGGAGACACAAAAAGGTAAAATAGACGCTTCGGACTGTATGTAACTAAATGTAAATGGTATGAATTAATAGATTCAAACTTATCCGTCCTTCACTAAAAATTCTCTCAGTTTCGGCAATCCGAGAGTAATTTGAGGTTTTGTAAAATTACGTTATGTTACAGTCTATAAGTACAGTGTATAAAATTAAAAAAACTTTTTTGCTAAGAATATAACCGAAATCACACAAAAAAAAAACAAAAAAGTGAAAAATAACTTGGTCAACTCTTGCAAAAAAAAATATTATTCACTTTTTAGTGGTTCATATGTGCTTACCCTTTCACAGCGTAACGGCGTGATTTTTTGTTATGAACTGGTGTAAACAATTGAGAGACATGAGATTTCAGCGATCCCAGTACATTTGCTATCATTTATTGAGGAGTTCCCGTCGCCTGCGACAATGGGACCATTTGGAAAGTATACCCTTTCCAACAAAAATATTTTTTTAAATCGGTTGGCAAGCGACGGAGTTATGCGTGAAAAAAAAAAAGAAACATCCGAATTGAGAAACTGCTCCTTTTTTAGAAGTCGGTTTAAAATACAATTCCAAGTCAAGGTGATCTTCGGTATGTACAGTATGGAAGCAAGTGTCGTACAAGGTAGGCAGGGTAGGAATCCATAATAAACAAACCAGTGGTCGATTATAAAATAAACGGGAAAGCACTCAAAACGTAACGGAAAACACGAAACGAGTGGAGCAGAAAGAATGTGTCGGTCCGCTGTCAGTGCTGTCACAGATAATATAATATCGATGCTGTAATTAAAAATATGATCGATTTTGATCGGTATGAAATCGATAATCATTTTGGTTATCAAGTTATTAATTGACATTTCCTTTATATTAATGGATCGGTAGCTAAATGCACTTTATTCTATACAAGTATTTATTATAGTGCTTTTAAACACCTTGATAGGAGCTCGATCGAGGGCCGATCTTTAGGTTAAGCCGTGCTGGCTTAGGTTGGTCTGTGGATGGGTACATACCGAGTTTCCTCCGTGCCTCGGAAAGAAAGTTAAGCTGTTGGTCCCGGCTGTCATTTGTCCATCTTTGGCAGTCGTTACAGGTAGTCAGTCGCCCAATAAGTCTGACAACCAGTCTTACCAAGTGGTATCGTATTACCCAGTACTAACTGGGTTGTGTAGGTCAGATAGGCAGTCTCACCATGTAAAATACTGGTGTTCAGTTGCATACGGTTAGATTGGAAGCTTAACCCAACATAGTTGGGAAAAGGCTAGGCAGATGATGCTGATACCACACTAATTGTGAGAAAAGGGTTCCGTAGGATTATTTCCAGAACTAACCAACCTCAACTTTCGACCTGGTGAGCGTCTACCTAATAAATTCACTCTGCTTTTAATGAATTGAAACTTTATTAACAGCCTGGCCACGATAAAATCGCCGCCGAAAATTCGTGAGGTGCGGGACGGCTAAGTGCTCTCGACTAAATCAGTGCCAATCGCTCCGCAAAAGGTTTGAGGCTGTATAAAATGCTGTCTGGAAAGCCGAGTGTGCAAAAAAGAAGGTTTCTTTAAAATTCTTTTAAATATATTCGACTGCGTTCATGGTCTAGTGGTCGCAAGAAGAATTGTCGTCTTTCGGATGAGATGACTATGGACACTTTTAACGTGCACATCTTGCTACATTGTTTTCACATAATATACCATCTCAACATGAATGACGTAACCAAGATTTTGTTACAATAATCCATATATCCATATACCATTATATAAATGCGAAAATAACTCTGTTTGTCTGTCTGCTACCTTTTCACGACAAAACGGCTGATCGGATCGTAATGAAATTTGGCAAGGAGATGTATTTCAACCTAGGGAAGGACATAGGCTATATATTATCACGCTAATTACTTACGGGGGTGAGCAATATTGCATTTCGTCTATAGTTTTCAACTGTTTGACAACTGACAACTGTCATAACATGCATTGTAATAGAATAACTATTTTAGAAGAACAAATAGCCCGTCGGTGACGGCTACCGCTTTTCATACAAAGAGTCGCAAGCTCAAGCCTCAGTAAAGACATGCAGTACTTTTTGATTTTATTTAATGCTGTAAGATTTCCGATGGTAACTTTGGTTCGCACGTTCAAAACCCACACGGATTTCACTTTTTGTATCAAATTATTTTGGTTGTTTTGTTTTTTTGTTATTGTGCTAATGTACAATGTTAATAGAGAAGGTTTTAATTTTTGTTTCGTTGTAATCGGTGCTCTCCATCAAAAGAAATATAACTTTAAAGTTTTCAAGGAGGAACTTATCTTCAAGATCTAATGATACATGCAGTCTGCCGCGGGAGACGCACCGGAGGTCGAGGGCCACGTGGTGGCTACCGGCCACCGTAGATACGGGGCTGTGGACGGTTGGCTATGGGCTAGCTAGCCGTCCGTCCGTCTAACGACGACGACAGGCCGTGTCGACGGCGTCGTCGTGTTCCACGCGCACCTCAGAGATGTCAGCATAAGGGGAGGGGCCCGCAAGGGCCGAAGCCTGCCGGGGTTGCGGGCCTGTTCGAAAGAGATACCGCGGCCCCGGAACATAAAGGGCGAGGAAGGAACATGGATGGGTTTTAGTCAGTAAGAGTCTGACACTCCCTCCCGCTCCGCCCAGAGTGGAAGAAGTCATTTGATGATTTCACATTTCAAAAAAAAAAAAGATACATGCAGTGACATTTATTGAATCAAAATGGAAGAGAATAGTCAACATGACCCTGCTTTAAAAATCTGCACAGCCGGTAGAGTATCTGTGCGACCGCTTTCCATGCATATGTTCTAGCAGTTTAACTTCGTGCTCTATAGTTAATGGCGTTGTTCATTTGACTCCATTTTCTGAATCACGGTGTTATGATTTTCCGAGAAAGAATCATACTGACATTCGCCCGTGTCAGATGTCTCAAGTTTGGTTTTTTGGAAGAGGTTTTCAACCCAATGCCTGTTTATCTTTATGTATAGGTGCATATACCTATATTATGGCTGTGCAATACTTAAATGACGTGATGAAAGTTGCAAAAATCCGCTGGACGTGATTCGCACAAGACCGGTCAATGTGGCGACACATGTCCAGCATTAGACGTCTTTCTGCTGAAATAATGATCAATGATGATAATTCAAATGGAGTAGGGCAGATCACCTAGCAAGACGCAGAGATGTCAGGTGGGGTAAAGCCGTTACCAAGTGGCGTTCTAGAAATCGAAACGGAAGTTTTGATCGACCAGAGGTGAGATAAGCAGACGATATTGTTGCCATTACGGGAATATTCTGGATGAGACTGGCACGCGAGCGTGGAGTTTGGCACAAACAAAGAGAGGCCTTTACCCAGCAGTGGGTGAAGTCGGACTATGGACGATGATGATGATGACGCATAACTTTTTCCAGAGAAGTCTGATTTTCATGATTGTTTTTTATTGAAAAGCGTGTATCGCAAAGTTTGTCCCATTTTATATTGAAAATAGTCGTGTTCAAATCAAAGTCACGCACTTCTGATTTTTCAGATTCATGTGCGTATTTTATAATTTGAAGCAGCTTTAACTTGTCGCGGCTCATGCCATGCCACTTGATGAGAACTTTAGACCTAGCTGGAGTGTGAAATCGTCGAGCGCCCAAGTATAAAAACGTAAGGCAGTCGAGGGAAGAGCCCATAATTGAAAAAACATAAGTACAATATTTTGACGTTTAATGTAAACCTATTCGAGAAAAAATAAATTGTTACTTACTTGAATCTGTACTAATATTATAAAGCTGCAGTTTGTTTGTTTGGTTGGTTGAACGCGCTAATTTTAGGAACTGTTGGTTCGTCTTACGCAGACGAAGTTGCGCGGGTCAGCTAGTTTGATATACGAGTATAACAGCTTTGTCTAACCCTACATGGATTGTTCAAGCGTAATGATATGTAAATTTTTATAAAAAAATATACAGTACTTACGTGTTGTTTGAGGATGAGGAAGATCCGATCATCGCCATTCATCATCATCGTCATCTTTTATCATCACCATTCATCATCATGTTTCATCATCATCACCTATTAACATCACCATTAATCATCATCATCATAATCATCTTCATCATCATAATCATCTACATCATCATCATCATCACCATCATTCATCATCATCTTTCATCATCATCACCTATTAGCATCACCATTAATCATCATCATCATCATCTTCTTCTATCATCGTCATTATTCATCATCTTCTTCTATCATCATCATTATTCATCATATTTTTTAAAAGCTGAAGTAGTTTTCTAGCAATAAAGATTAAATATCATTACTAACTTAGTTTAACGTAGAGAATGTTTGGTTAACGGGTTTGTAAAGTTATCGCTAACACCATGTGTTTATTTGTTAAATCTACCGCAACATGCTTAAATTTCCTTCCTACGTCAAACTCAAACTAAAACTCAAAGCATTTATTTCAATTAAACCAATACAGCACTTTTGAATGTCACAGTCACAAGGCATAATAAGTTGAGACAGTACTGTAGTTGCCCATTCCCTATCGTAGATCTCTATGGAGAATAACGGGCAAGAAACAAAACATTCCGCCAACATCGGGCAATATTGTAAGTCTGCTCCGAGCTACAAGTGAGATACTAGTACAATAGGCGAGGAAGCCTTTCGCTCCAGTCTGTTAGGGTCGATTTCCGCGTGAATATTGTTTTAACCATTGGATATTGCCCTGTCTACCTGAACAAAGTGAAATTCTATCAGCACTAACTGTTGATGAAATGAAAAATCGTTTTAGACTATTTCAGTCCGCTGCTTCTCTAGCGTTATATTCAGAAGTTATACCACTGCAACGTTTTAAATATGGCGTATGACACTTTGAAATAATGTAAATAAATATCGCTGGATATTTACACACAGCGCCATCTAGTGCCACACTAAGATAGGCTTGTATCGTGGTCACCAGATAGTTGATATACTACATATATAACTTACTACATATATACCTTTTTTGTTTGTAAATACATACTTATTATACATATAAACATCCATGACTCGGAAACAAATGTACATGCTCATCACACAAACATTTGCTTCTACCGGGATTCGGAACCCAGGACCCGAAGAACGTAAGGCAGCCTCACTACCACTACGTCATTCGGATCGTCAAATGTAGCTTCCTATTGATAAAGGAATTTTCAGAAACGGATCGGTAGTTCCAAAGATTACTCTCACTATCCACACGTAAAAACTTACAACGACACAAAGGTACTGTTTTTAATAAAAGCTTGAGTTTTAAGGTGGCTGCCGGGGTTGCGGGCCTGTTCGAAAGAGATACCGTGGCCTCGGAACATAAAGGGTGAGGAAGGAACATGGATGGGTTTTAGTCAGTAAAAGTCTGACACTCCCTCCCGCTCCGCCCAGAGTGGGAGAAGTCATTTGATGATTTCCCATACTAAAAAAAAAAAAAAAAAAGGTGGTATAAGACCGTCTAAAAAACTTTATTGGTATACATATCTATCTACCAACCTAAGACAAACATTTAAATCCCTCTATTAATAGTTTCACTAGCTAACTCCTACTAAGATGTTAGTTTACGTAGAACTGAATTCACCTTGTTCCCCGTACTGAGTCGCTGAGAGTAGTGCTTCCTCGGTCGCGATAATAGGTTTGTTAGTACATTAGACTAATGGTACTTAAGTTAATTTGGTTTATTAACAAAACAAAGTGTTGATGTTGTGTTCTTTAACTATTTGTCTTTATAAGTGTACCTATTTAAAATGCTCATAATGGAAATAGGCTAATATAATAATTATCTAAATCAGCTTGAGTCTTGAAAAAATCGTATAAGTCCGTCAGTTATATTATCAAAAAATATTTGTCACGTATTTTTTCTTTTGTGACATAAACCAAAATTGACGAAGATACGACGCTTTTAAAATTCTCAATACGTCACGCCGTGCTATAATTTTTAGTGCGTTGTGACGTCACGAGCCCCCACTCCCGAGTTTTGATGCGTTCTAACTTTGTCAATATTCATTGATTTTTAAGAACAAAAAAAACTAGCCTTTTGATTAATACATCATATTTTCTGCGTAATATTGCTTCCGTTACGCTAAAAATAATATTACTCCGTACTACGGTTGCATTGAACACAAACAACACCACAGTCAATCATAGATACATTATTCGACGTTTGCTATACACCCCAGTCACAAACTGCTAAAAGCCGAACTCCATCGAGTCAATACTGGGCACTAAGTACTGAGCACTACCCATCAAAGGGATTATTTCACAGCCTCACACACCATTTCCCGTAGCGAAATGAAATGGAAAAGAGGGAGACGAAGTTGACGATTCGTCTAATAAAATATTGTTAAAATATGTAGTTTAAAAATAAATTTATTAGTAGCCAGTGAAAAATTCTACTTCGTCCTCGCCACATCGTTAGATTAACGCTAAAATATCTAATTGTGGTATTATCATCCGAAATATTTACAAAGTTTTATTTTAAGGCGCTTAGACGAGCTAAATTAGCAACTCTATTTGTGGTGGTTCAAACTTCGTTTGAAATGCTGTTACAATAAAGTTCTAATCAGCTTGCACTACAAAGTGGTTGTTACGTCAGCCACTGCGGGCCAAATAGCGCGATATGAGTGGTTTCGATCGATTTACAAAAAAACTATTAAAAAACTGAAACAGTATCATGGTAATATATTGCTTGTAAAATTACTAGCGAAAAAATCAGAATGATCGCATGCATATTAGTATGTTTTTTATTGTTTGAAAGATATTTTTAGAGATAAGTTCGTGATTTATTTTTATCGAGTCAAATTAATTGTATTATGTTTTCAAAACAGTATCATGCTAGCATATATCCTGAAGAATATCATATATTTTTCTGGTCTTGTTTATAGCAGTGAATCATATACTTTTAGTAATTATAAAACTCGCGTTTAGCTCATGTAGTCGCCTTAATACACCAATCAACAACACTATTATTAACCCTGAAAACAACTTTGATCATGTTTATTTTTTGAGTTCCCGGTATTTCAGTAAGCATTTACTACTGCTACTTACCTGCTACTGGTTCACTGGTATTGTTTTTACTGAGGGTGGGTGTTTATGAGCAGAAACAAACGAACGACTCTCTTTTATAGTACAAAAGTTATTGCATTTCCCGCTAATTGAATTCATACTTCCAATATTTGATTACATTGTTTGTTGATTAAGTAAAAAGGAAGCCAAAGCTATATGTTTGTCTTATCCTTTTGTGCGAAGTCGCGGTATGTTAGTTTGGTTCGTATTTTGTTTACACTTCTGGCTTGCGACGTTCCATGAACCCTCTGTGAGAAAGCCAATTAAGCGAATGGATTTTTAGGAACCGCACTCTGATGGTGACACAATAGTTATATTTATTATCTGCATGTGAGATAAAATATTGACAAGAAATCTTTCTGTTTCCAGGATTGCAGTCTTTTAATGTTATTTTCAATAACGTTTAATCACTCAGCGGAACATCTCTGTCGGTTTGATATTTAGCATGCGGACCGCAGAAAAGGTTTAGTCTCGTCCCGACAACATCGTGACGATTATTTTATCGTTGGTTGTTAGTTAACAAAAGTCATGAACGACAGTTATCGTGTTGTCCTTTATGTGTGTGTGTGTGTCCTACACGATTATATGTCGACACGGCATAGTGAGAACGGGGCTTTTCTTTGATTTTTCTATGAATCATGTGACTAGTAGGTGATGCGGAAAGAGGCATAATACGTAACTCGAATCGAAAAAAACTAGTCTGCGACTGATCTTGCGATATTACTACTTGTTAAATTAATTGATCGACCTCATGTAAAACAAGTGTAATACACAACCCCCATTAATCTATACTTATAATAAATCTGTAGAGAGGTCAATTCTGTACATGAAATATATTTACAAAATAACTATCGGGGGGTGATTAGTGATCGATACTGATGCCAAAAATGCAATCAGTAAAATTTTTGTCTGTCTGTCTGTCTGTCTGTCTGTCTGTCTGTATGTTATTTATAGAAAAAAAAACTACTCGACGGATTTTAATGAAACTTGGTACAATTATTCTACATACTCCTGAGCAGGTAATAGTATACTTTTCATCACGCTACCATTAATAGGAGCAGAGCAGTGAAAGGAAATGTTGGGAAAACGGGAGAAGTTACTTGGTTTTTTTAGCTTCCGTCGCGTGTGCAGCCTTAATGGTTAAAGCTACATAGAAATCATGTATAACGGAAATATTCCACATAAAATTATATAAAAAATATCCCAAGACAGCATATGTCTATCTTTTATAGTTGACTCACAATAACACGTGTAACTCCCGATAGCTTACCTAATATAGCCTACTAATATTATAAATGCGAAAGTTTGTGAGGATGGATGTATGTTTGTTACTCTTTCACGAAAAAACTACTGAACGGATTTGGATGAAATTTTGCACACAGATAGTTTATAACCTGGATTAAAACATAGGATAATCATACTTTTTATCCCCTATAGTAAGATCCCATGGGACAATAACCAAACATCACGCGGGCGAAGCCGCTGGCAGAAGCTAGTATTTTAATATTTTCTCTGCATATTCGTTTCTTCATAATAAACATAAAATCAATTTGTAAAATTAATCGTCAATATTATTGCATGCTATTCATGAAACGATTACATTCATCAAGTTCCACGAATATATCGGAAAAGATTAAAAGGAGTTTCACTATCCGAGATTTTTGTTCGGGTAAAATTATTATAAAAGCATATCACTTCCCTTTTTGAATTCGGTTTTCTTATATATACTGGGGTTTAATTTTTTGCACAGCTTTTTCCCGTCGTACCGTTTGCACCATTGTCCTGCACCATTAATGGTGCATACGAAACCGTGGATTGGGTATGGTCTCATCTGCTCCATTGATATGATTAAAAACGGGAAAAATATCTTTTGCGACGGTACATTCAAAAAGTGTCCTAAACCATTCAAACAGTTCTATGTGATCTTTTGCGACCTAGGAAGTATTGAGGATAAAAACTTTGTTGTACCGGTTGCTTATGTAGGTACTTTTGGGAAATAAACAAGGAAACATATACTCTAATGTTGGAAATGATTAAGTCGCAAATTCCAGAATGGAGCCCTTCTAAATTTATATCGGACTACGAACAATCGTTTATCGGTACCGTTTGAAGTGTGTTTCTTTTATCAAAGCATCATGGATGTTATTTCCGTTTTCAAAATCTATTGTGGAGAAATACAAAACGTTTAAATTTAAAGAAGCATAATAAAATTAGTAAAACTGTGTCGTTATGCACTGTCCTGCCTCTTCTGCCTGTATCAAAACTTGATGATGGATGGAACAATAAAATAGGTTTTCACTTCTCATGCTCTAAAAGTACGCCAATATAGACCTACAAAGTTTTATATTTAAACAAGTGTAGCCTTTTTTTTTCGTTTGGGAAATCGACAAATAACTTCTACGAACAAGTGCCGTAAAATTAGTCCAGATCGAGAAACAGAAACGGAAAAAATATATTTTATTAATAGTGTCGTACATATTTTCGTATGCGTTCAATAAAAATCAGTTATTTCGATTTCACGAACAGACTCTTCAGTTTGGTATTTTTTTTTCATTTTGTTTTTTTTTATGTATTTCAATCGTCAATTTCAATTTTTATCATACGAAAAATGTAGTTCATATTACAGCGATCCTTTAAGTAGTAAAGTATACCGATTTCAATTTAAAATGTTGATTGCTTACATTACACTCCCCGTCACGAGAAGCTACAAATGTTAACATACACTCGGGTTCGCAACTTTCTGATCAAATTAAAGAAATGACAACATAAGCATAAACTTCATTCAAAATGAAAACCCAAATGTTACGTTCCATGACGTCAGAAGCATTCCAATACCACAAAACATGAGAAGACAGCGCTTTGTGTCGCCATTGGCATTAAGTCCGCCTCTGTACTTTGTGCTTGAAGTGTTAAATAAATAAATAAACAGTTTTTGAAATGAAATTGCTCGTTAGTTTCGTATTACACGGTTACTTTGAGTCGATTGAATATTAAATTATTTGTTGTTGATTGAAATGTCGTCACGTAACATATTATAAGTTCTTTATTTACAAAAAATACAGCTTCTCTAGGCGGGGTCTAGTACAGTTGGTCACTATCCCGACAAGGCGATCAATATACACGCACGTTGTATGTTGATGGTCGTATGTCCTGCTGCCCTAATTCACGTGTCGGGCTATGCTAACATTGCTTAGGCCCGGATTCCACCAAGGCGGTAATCGACCAATCACATTGGTTAAATGGTCTTCATCGCTTGTCTTTCCTGTGATTGGTCGAAGCTTGCACATCACTTCTCCAGTCCGCTCGTCACCGCTTCGGTGGAGTCCGGGCCTTACCCTTGGGAAATTAAAGTTCGGTGGTTTACTGAAAGGGTGTAAACCTAAATGTATACGCCTACAGTTCTCACCCTTTCTATAACACCCGGTACACTTAAACTGACAGTTCACAGTGAGAACATACTTAATCATTTTGTGTATTTATACATGGAAAAGGTATTTTGTTAAACATTTATTAATTATATGTTTACGTGTGATGATAATTATGTCTATTATTTACACGAATATAAATAATAAATGTAATTTAATGTCGTGTGAATTATTTTATCTTATTATTAAGTATGTCGTTTATTCACTTATCTTCTTATGTAATTACATTTTTAAGTATTTCTTAAAATAAAAGGATACAAAAAAACGCTTAAAAATATAAAAATAGAGTTCCGCCGGTGTCGGGAGCAGGGTCCAAGCGACCGGTGGTTAGGGCTGCAGAGACAGGAACCTCCTCACAATGCGAGCCGTATCGAGAAGTACTGCCTTCTGAAGCAGGCTCTTAATTATTATTATTATTATTATGATCTATAATAAGCAGCCAGAGACAGAAACAAATAGAGAGAGATTATCCGAGAGGTGATACAGAAGGGAGCTCGCGACCCTTAGCTATTCATTCAATAAAATAAAATATGTAAAGTATCAAAAAGGATAAATAATGAAGACGCTCATGTCGTTAAAAATTCATCCACGCCGCCGCCAATGTCAATAGGAAAACCCCCGAAGGTTGGCATTGCCATTGTATGAAAACGATGTTAACAAACAGAAGAAAAAAACACGTACATCGAACGTACTTTTCCTTCATACACAAACACGCACACGTTACACACCTCACACTAGCGAACACGTACACACCTCCCACACACGCACACGTACACACGCTCACGCGGCACAAGGCGAGATATCAGCTGAAGAATATATATTTTTACTGCTTTCGATTTTATTTCTTTATTATTTTTGTGGGACATATTTTATTTTTCTATATCTATGTTGACATTTGTATATCAGCCAAATAAAATGGGAGAAGGCAATGACTCCTGACATACACCTAGTTCAGTAGTCAGAGGCTTCAAACATTTTATATAACCTACTAGTATGTCATTATATAATTTGAATTTGAATGTGCTCCAATTACCATCAAATTAATCAATCAATCAGTTTATTTGTGAAACATAGGTGTTAACATTAGGTATTTACATAATTAGGTCGTGCCATATTCGAGGGATTACAGTGAAAAGGTCAATTAAATAAATCACATTTGACAGTTCATCAATATACAACAGCGCAAACCTGTAACGGCTGGAGTAAAGTTTTATTTATTTTTTCGAAGTATAAACTGCACAATTGTTTAACTTTTTTCAATTACGCTTTCATGTTTGTTGTAATAACGGCAAAAGAATGTGCCCTTTACTTTGAACTAACAGCTATGCCAAATGTTATCTATTAAATTGCCCCTACTTTACCGTGTGCTTTAACTTTTTGTTTCGTGTTCCAGGTTGACTATATGAATGTTGTACATATCAGAGCTTAGTTATATTTAGTCAGAATCTGTGGATAGAGTGATGGCTTTGTCTATACAAGCCACTCTATTCACAGTTCCTGGAACACTCTGCGGAGAACTCTGCTATAACGCAATTCAATACGTTTGAATATTGTTATTATGAACAATGTTCGGCGAATGCATGTAGGCTGATAGAATTCCACTGAATAAGTTTGAAGCCGGTGAACTATAAAAATGTGTTAGTGTTTTCTATGAAGTTTATTTATTTATTTATATGGCACTTCAACAACTTACTCACTAAAACATACATAAATATAGATCAAAAATTGTAGGTAAAGTGATTTCGTCACTTATAGAAGTGCATGGTATTCACAGAATATTAAAAAGGCAAGTGATATTACGGACATTGCATAATTTATCTTATACAGTAAAAAGGGATTTAATTTATTTTATAAAAAAAAACTAAGTTAAAGATTGGCTATGTACAAATATGTAGCCGGTGGGGAATATACAATTATTCAACCAAACGAAATATGTATAAATTAAGAATGAAAATTAAAAAAAAATTAAAAATAAAAGGCAACTGGTCGCTTTTGTGCAGCTTGTCCCGCCATCATCTACAAGGTCTACCGCGATATCGTATGGCTATATTTAGAAAATGTTGATTAAATTCTGTACCAAGAAATCAGATATTGGTGTCGATTCTGTTGTGCACAAACTAAACTTAATTTAGGCTATTTCTATCTTTTTCTGTCTAATAGAACGAGAAAGAGACGGACGTCGACGGAGCTGTCAAATTTAATTCGAACTAATATTTCCATACAAATGAAGGGTGCACGTAAAAACATGTCGACTAAAACACGGTGAAGCGCAAAGCATAAATAAGTTTGACATTTCTAACTTAGTTGATAGCTATTGCCGTCCTTTTCTCGCACTGCCTTTTAGTAAAAGATAGCAATAGCCTAAATTAAGTTAAGTTTGTGCACAACAGAATCCACACCATTAGTGATCTTGTACGGTGTTACTTGCAATATGAACCGGCACGGGGTACTAAGCTTTAATTGATTGATTTGAGTCACGGTTTAAAATACAACGATAGAAAGAGTGAGTATATGCTTATCAGAGGTAAGATTAAAAAACCTGAATGTATACCACCGGTGTATTTAACGGAGTATCTTTGAATCGGGTCGCTCAGTTTACGTATCTAGGGCATTTTGTGACCGAAAACCTACATGATGATGCGGATATTGAGAGAGAGCGGAGAGCATCGTCGGTGCGAGCTAATATGTAGGTACATAGGTTTGCGAGTTCTACAGTACAGGTAAAGGTAACAGTGTTTAGAGCCTATTGACAAAGCTTTTACCAACCTACCTAACCTTCCTTATGGACCAACCACACGCAGCGGGCCTACAATGCACTCAGAGTGCAATATAACCACGACACAAAGGCTTTATGCTATAATGCGCAAAAAGTCAGCATGACTAATTCACAGAATGCGAGGTAGTAGCAACGGAATCCTAAGGGTGATTGCTGATCGACCAGTATCGCCAGTGGTAGGAAGGCTATTCAGGGTACACGTCTTCTAATGAATTTAATTGCTAGGTCATCTTATTATCTATGATCTATTTGTTAAATTATATAATTGTAATTTTGTTTTTGTGCAACTTGACATAATTGGTTTCAATTCTATTTCATTTATTACGTTATTGCATTAATTAGTCCTGTTTATTTCAATTATATTTAATTCAATTTTATTTACCTTATCAAGTTATAATAATTTTAATTCGTATCTAAACTACATACATTGCTCCTAACTTAGTCTTAAGAAATCTAATTTGTATGCTACTAAGAAAGTATGGGCTTCAGTTTGTTTGAAATAAACATTTTATTTATTTAATTCCTCGAAGAAAATAATATTCCGATTGCATTGGGCGACTTCAATAAATCGTGCCTATTTTCAGTTCGTTTCCCGGTATAGCGCCCCCGGGTTTCTCATTGAACTTGATATTCTGATGAATCTGAAGAATAAAAGTGCACTTTTATTAAAATGAAGAGATTCGTGGAAACTATTTTAGGGTATCTGCGTGTACTGTGGTAAAACGGTAATACAAGGCCATATAAATTATATGCAAATTATGTACATAAATTATATTTATAAATTATACATATATATTATATATATATATATATATATATATATATATATATATATATATATATATATATATTACTAGCGGGATATATATATATGCTACTACACACTCCCACGGGTAATATATATATATATTACCCGTGGGAGTGTGGGGAAAAATATAGTCTATGTTACTCACGTTGAATGTAGCTTTCCAATGGTGAAAGAATTTTTGAAATCAGCATATTAGTTTTTGAGTATATTTATTACAACCATACACACACACACACAAAAGTATTTTTTTTTCCTCTTTACAATGTTAGTGTAGATTTATTTTAGAAATACCGAGATGTTCATTCGTGCACAAGATGAACAGCGACAGTGTACACAAAGGGTGTTAATTGACATTTAACTGTAAGATTTTTTTTTACACCTACTGATTTTTCAGCCCAAAAAATAGTCGTTTCCCGGTTATATTTTTAGCATAATACGAGTACATACGTTATGTTTCAGCAGAAATTAGGCCGGCGGAGCGTGCGTCGTTCATACTAACGTAATACCAAAATAATTCGTTAAACAAACATATTATTAAGGAAGTGTGTATTTATTTCGATTAGGTACTTAATATCTAGGTTTTATAAAATGGACATTGATTTAAATAAATAAATATAATAAAATTCATTTATTTCAGGCAAGACGCCCATAAAATAGACACAATTACAAAAATACAAATTTCATAATAACAACAGCAACAGAATAACAAATGACATTACATTACCAGTAGTTAAAATTAGTGAAAATATAAGATTAAATTGGAAATAATTAAAAACTGAAATCAATCGAATTTAAATAAATCAAATTGATATTACATTGTCATTATACTAATTAAAGTTGGACTTATATGAAATAAATTAAAAATGAATAAAATTAAAAAGAATTAAAAGAATTAAAAATTAAAAATTGTTAGCAGGAATACTGACAGCCATATACAAATAAATAATTAGCTTCATATATGGCTCTCAATATTCCATTGTCAGAATTATGTACACGGCTCATAAAGGAGGCCCTCGCTTTTCGTAATACGGCATAAAAATCATCATCTCTATTCACCGCAAACATGCCCGACGCACTACACCTCCACGGAAGCCCGAATATACACCTGAATGCGTTGTTATATTGCACACGTAAGGTATTATAAGCGCGTTGTGTGTGCTTGTACCAGAGGTGACCAGTGTAAAGCGACCGACAGTACGCATTGAACAGAGTGACTTTGACTTGATTTGTGCATTTTGCGAATCGCCGAGCAAGCATATTACTTTAAAATAGAGTTAGTATAAAAATAAGTTTTCTGTAGAAATTTTAAATACCTCATATCGACACGTTTTTCATAACTTGCGATCATTATAGGCATGTGTTTTCCAACCATTACTTGTTTTCCGAGCTTGACTGGTTTGTGCAGAACCTTCATAATTATACGTAACTACATTTGTTACTTAGCGTACAGTTTTTTCCCTAATTGTCTGTTCTCGGAACCTACAGGCTGTAATACGAACAAATGAAACGATTTTTTTATTTCGTTGGAAAAGTAATAAATATGAATTGTGTTTAATTGCAGCCAAAATAACAACAGATCCATATACAACAGTTATAATAAATATAATACGGTAGCTTGGACTCTACTCCCGATACCGGCTTATATTTAAATAAATAAGATGTTAAAATAAATACCTAAAGATTAAAATACTGATTGATCATTAAAGTAAAGATAACATTTAAGATAAGATAAGATAAGATAAGATTTATTGCTCAAACATGTGTACATATACAATAATATATAATAGGTGTATGCAGGATAACATAGCGAAAATTGGTTCAGACATGTTTGAAACATGTTTTACAAAAAGTTGGAACTTCGACCTTCAATATCTTCATGAATCTGACTCTGTACGTAGAAAATATCGCAACAATGGCAAAAAAATGTGCCTCGGCATTGCTAAAGGGTGTTTTCAACACCCGTCTAATGCGAGTACCGATGCTCTTAAAAAAACGAAAACCGGCAAAAACAGAGCAGTCAGTTTCAGTAACACACGCACTAGCATACGAGAACCAGATTAATCATTTAATTGAGCGAGGCAGCTGCAGTAATGGATCATGACACTGTCCGGCTCTGTCCCACCGCCACACCACCGCCACGCCACCGCCACAGATGGGCAGGCGAGTAACTCACTGAAGAAACGCAACAAACATCTCCCCCCTTTGTCTCGCCAAGATCATTTATTTTTTAGGTACTTAAAGTTCAGCTCATACATACACATACCTATACTTTATCATACGGTAATATTATAATTGCTGATGATCACACAGCGATAGGGTCATTGACAAAATATTAGCTATCAACAATAAATTGTGTAGTATTCTACAACAAAAAAATACCAGCACTGAAAAAAACGAAATTCGGGGTAAAGGCTGGGCACATAATAATGGATTTAAATCGGGGTTTACAAGGTAAAATTGACTCCTATCAATGAGGTTAGTTAAAATATAGCTTGTATCATCCGGGTCATATTATTCATTTAAATCAGATAAGCAGTTTGGGCGTTACAGAGGAACATATGTAAATAAAATCATACATGTCCATGTAAGTAAAATTTTATGATAGTCAGGTAAAACTCGTCATGTCTTCACCAGCTCCACTTGATTTGCTAATCGTCACCAGTGGGGCCCGGTCCCTATTGAGCTCTCCAAAAGCTCTCTTTTCATCCCGGAAAATCCCAGTGTTTCGAATACAATAAAATGTATCATGGTCAGATTTCCGAATATGTCCTGGTATAAAATAAGCTAAACGAATCCGAAACCCATCTATCATACGTTTTTGCAGTGTGCGGAAATACACACACTGCGAAAGTTTTAACACGGTCGACGGTCTTACGAGCGTCGATCTGTCCGAGTCTGGTATAGATTTAATATGACAGTGCACATTGCTCACAGAACGGATGGCCGACGTGGCCGAAAAGTTCTGGAGTGGCGACAGCGACCGGAAGACGTTGCGTTGAAAGACCTCCTACTAGGTATACCGATAACCTGGTGAGGGTTGCGGGAATCCGCTGGATGCCAGTCGCACGGGACCGGTCAATGTGGCCACACTTGGGAGAGGCCTATGTCCAGCAGTGGACGTCTTTCGGCTGTCTTTTTTAAACTTTCACGATCAGAACGCGATAAATACCCGTATTCATATGTTTTATAATGTCTTTCGGCTGGATGATGATACAACAGGCCGCTGAGCAAATTACAATAAAACGTAATACATTTTGAATTTCAGCGCAATTTAATGCCGACGAGGAGCATAAAAAGCTCACGCTGTAGTAGTAGATATTCCGTACACCGACTCAAAGTGATGGTTTGTGAGTTCACTTAGTTTATAGCAACAGTTTTCACGTAGATGCACAAGTTGAGAGTTTTGAGAGTAGTTAGATACGTCATAGCACTAGTAGAGTGGAAGGAGATATTTTTCTGTTGGTGATAGCTTCACAGTAAGAAGCTCATTATACAGGGTGAATTTTAATTAATGCGACAAAATGAAATTGGAGCTTCAGTTACAGTAAAATAGTAATTATAAACTGTTTTTTCTACAATCTAAATCGTTTAAAAAAATTACGCGATTATCGTTTTCAAAAGGTCCATTGATGTTATTGTCTTTATTTAAGTACGAATTATCGGTATTCCAGTAATATGCAAAATAAATAAGAAAAATTAAGGCAAAATTAAGTAAATGACCGCTATATTGAGCACTGCGAAGAGTCGGACGAGATTTTTTGATACTTTTATTATTTTAACGGTTTTCGTAACACTGATCAATTATTTTTTAATTTCACATTTGATATTTTATACATTTTCTTGACAACACGTATTATTGTATATTTAAATTTGTCGCATCTATTCAATTTCATCCTGTATTTTCGTTTCGTTTGTCAGTTTTATTTTATTCTGCTCAATTATAAGCAGAGTAAGGACAAAGATGTACAGCGTTGAGACCTTAATAGTGTATTGTAATACAAGGGGCTAGAATGACCCTTCAGCGAGTTAGTAAATAGAAACCGGGTTATTAGGATTTTAGCACCGTGTGTTACATCGTACTTTTCACTACGACTGCGAGAAAATAAAATAACCATATTTTATAAGATAGTTTATTTTATTAACAATTAAACGTACAATGTACCGTTGTTCAAATTTAATGTGATATTTTTTCCCGGCAACATAGTTTCAGTTCTCTGTGAAGACGAATATAACATAGTGTCGTCTGTGGGGTAAACGTAGGAGATGAAAAGAAATCCTACTTATAATTCAAATAAATAATACAGAAAAAGTCATAAAACTCCGCGCCAATGCCTTTTTTTATTTCTTCTGTAGCTGGAACGCAACGCACACATTCTGACAAAGAGTTCGGCGTTCGGCGCGTTTGATTCCATTTTTAAATAAAATGTTTTTCTTTTTTAATGGAACAGTAGTAGTCGATTCATGATTCTTAATAAATTTTCAATTAATAAAGAAAGAGAGATTATTTTCTTTTAAATTTTTCTTTATATTTTTTAAATTATGAATAAAAACTTATGCGTTTTCAACCACCGACAACGAAAATTAAAAAAAAAATAATAATGGGTAATGCAATTTTACGCCCGCTCTGGAACGCTGTTATGACGGTCTTTTTGAGCAAGAGGAGGGAAAAACATAATATATTTAGCAGTGATGATCTAAAGCCGGATCCAGACAATACGAGCGTTACTGTTATGATCTTAGTGCCGTCCATACACAGAACTCGCGTTACATTTCACGATATATTACATCACGCGTTACACACGTCTAGACCCGGTTTGCTCGGCGCTCGCGGTCGCCAGAACTTGCCAGCTTGTAGAGAATAATTCGTTTTACATCACATCATTTCAGCTCAAACACGTCCGTTTTTATTGTAAGACTTTTACTTGAAACACCTCTACGACACAATGTTTTAAGTGCATTACTTCGAGATCTTCCACAAAACATGATATTTTAACCCCAAAATAATAAGTCGTTTCCAACAATCATTTTTGCGTAAAGTTAGTTAGTTTGTATGTCCATAATGCTTGGTTGACGGCTTCGTGATAAGGTGGTTTACACCCTGTATATAAACAAATCATTATGATCAACCCTTTGACAGTGACTTGCCTACTCATATTAAATAAAAAAGTAAGATAACTCCATTTTCGCGCAGTAGATTTCAACCTTTTTCATTTAACAGACAGCGTTCTTTTTATGAGCTCCTAAAATAGATTATTAAAATAACTCGCCTGCATCTAGCTAGGGCTGCTAATATTTCAGTGGCGGCAGCAATCGAACCCGATATTATGTATACTGCTCTGTCAAGAAAGTAATGGGAATACACAAAATGATATTCGATTTGATATTCATCCAAATTTATTTTATCACCTTCATAAACGTATGCTCCTTTAGAAACGAAACACTGACGCCAACGAATAATACAAACATCAAAACTTTTTTTAAACGCTGTTTCCGGAATTGAGTTCAGTTCTAGCCACGAATTCTCCTTCTTGTCTTCTACCGATTGGAAACGGAGTGGTAATTTGCGTTTAGGAAAAGATAAAAAAGTCTGCTGGAGCTGGAGAGATATCTGGTGAATATCGTGATTGCTCGATGGTATTTGTTGAGTGTTTGGTCAAAAACTCGTTTACAATGATGGCCTTATCGTGGCAAAATCCATGAATTTTCTTTTCACAAATCGGGACATTTTCGTCGAATTTGCTCTCTTAAATGCTGTATAACGCTGAAATAATATTCTTTATTTACCGCTTAACCTTCCGGCAAGAATTCCGAGTGCACAACTCCGCCATAGTCAAAGACACACAACAGTCAACATGAATTTGACTATTGATTGACCTTGGCGTGGTTTTTTGGGTTTAGGTTCAGTTGGAAGGCGCCACTCCGAAGCTTGTTGACTAATTTGCATGTTATACTCGTAAACCTACATCTCGTCACCAGTAATAATGCGTTTCATGAATTTTGGGTCGGAATGACTTGTTCTTTCCTGTCTTCAAAACTCAGGTCTTTTGGGACTAGCCGAGCGGTAACATGTTTCATATCCAAATGATTAGTTAAGAACTTTTTTGCAAAACATAAAACCGACTCCAAAAAACACCGTGTGACCTTTGTTTGATTGATTTGCATTTTTTTTGTCACCGACTTCTGAAGCTAAAGTTATTTTTCATATTTTGTGTTTTTTGGAGTAGGTTTTATTTTTTGCAAAAAAGTTTTTATTTTTCACTTTTTAGTGGTTCACTTGTGCTTACCCTTTCACAGCGCAGCGGCGTGATGTTATGTTATGAACTGGTGTAAACAATAGATACACATGAGATTTCAGCAATCCCAGTCCATTTGTTATCATTTATTGAGGAGTTTCGTTGCCTATCTCCGAAGTTCTTCATCAGATCGTCACCAAATTGAAATGGGACCACTTTAAGAATGTACTCTTTCAAAAACTATCCAAATCACATCAAGTGTGCCTATAAAATTTGAAGAGTTCTCTCAATTTCTCCAAGATTCCATCATCAGATCCCAACTTGATGATTATGGGACCACTTGGAAAGTATACCCTTTCAAACAAAAAAGAATAATTCAATTCGCTACTGCCATCTTCGAGTAATCGGGGAATATACATATAAAAAAGGATCCGACGAATTAAGAACCTCCTCCTTTTTGAAGTCGGTTAAAAATGGTACGGATCAACTCGTGAGATACAGAAAGTCAGGCTATCTCTTCAAAGTTGAATGAGGATTTTCAGTCACTATTTCGTTCACTTTTGCGATATTAACTTCAGTTGCAGACGTTGATGGCCTACCAGAGCGAGGCAAATCTTCCGTCACATCTCGACCGCTTTTGAACTCTCATACGCACGACTTTTTGATAAAGTCGATTCACCGTAAGCCTTCTGTAACATTTTCAGTGACTCCGAACACGAAATTCCATTGGCGATGCAAAATTTAAGACAAACCCTTTGTTCGATGTTTTTGTCCATAATGAAATTCGCTTTACACACTAGATAAGACATAACTAAAAACAACACTGTATTTAATATAAATAACAGATGCACTCAAACTCCGCGCCGAAATGGAAAACCAGTGTCGTGCCAATCAAACAACTACAAAAAGTTTGAATTTGGAACTATATCATCCATTCCCGATACTTTTTTAACTGTATATCGAGTTATCTGTCGACGCAATAACGTAGGCACTTTGAGAGCCGCACAAGCGAGAGCGGGGCGGGGGGGCTTAAAGGCACAAGCGGAGCGGATTGAACCACTTTTATGAGCTACACCGCTCGCCGCGTTATTTCACTCCCGCCTCGCAACACTGCAGGTTTCAATATTGATGTATCTGTATTCATACCCTGTTTATTTGATGTGAAAGTGGTTGTCGAGTTATATTACTGTTTCAGTTCTACGAAAATAGGCTCATGTACGTTCGCATTCAATAACGCGGAGTTCATTGATTTGAATGTATGTACGAATATCAGTCGTTATTGTAGTTCTGATTCTATTGTAGTCTAAACTACTTTTGTTTGTAAACCTTTGCGAAGGGGTTTGAGGCTGAGGAGTAACAGTCGTACGAGTCGATCGTTTAAGTTAAGCTATACTTGGAGAGGCCGATCTGTGGAAGCCGGTTGCATTTGTAAATCTTTAACTTTCTTTCTAATTGTCTCATCATCAGCCTTTAATGTTCCCACTGCTGGGACAGGCCTCTTCTCTATGAGAGGGAATGGGCTATAATCCACCTCGCGGGTCCAGTGCGGATTGGTAGATGTCACATGTCTTCGAATTTTTGATTCTAAGACTTGCCGGTTTCCTAACGATAATTTCCGTCACCATTTTGAGAGCAGTGGCGATGGAATAAATTACACACGACTTACTGTTGGTAAGTCAGGACCGCCAACACTAATTGTCTAGTTTACATAATTATAGTAACTAGGATGCAGAGTTCAGATACCTTTGCCCTACTGAAAATAACCATATTAAGTTGCATCCGGTTACACGGAGCCGCCTCAACGTCGCTTGGGAAAAGGGTAGGCAGATGTGTAAAAATGTTTTCGTAGCTAACTTGATCAGCAAGCACCGTGTGTATCACTAGAAAACTAATAGTTACATTTACTCGTTAAAATTCATTTGTTGTTTCAGTCGACGTCACACAAAACATATTATTTTATTTTATGATAAAAACAGAGCTCCTAAACTATATGGATTCGAAGGCCATTTACAAGTTCCCGCAGATAAAAACAAACGAAGCAAAAACCAAAAAGAAAACCAACAAAAGAAAGAGGTTATATTAGTCTAGTATTCAGCTGCCTGCATGGAGCTCGTGACTAAATAATAACAGCCGCACGTATCGTTCTTAGGTTAAGCCGTACTTGCTTAGGTTGGTCTGAAGATGGTTGACCACCCTTACATACCGAGTTTTCTCCGTGCCTCGGAAAACGCGTTAAGCTGTTGATCCCGGCTGTCATTTGTACATCTTTCACAGTCGTTACAAGTAGTCAGTGACATAAAAAGTCTAACAACCAGTCTTACCAAGGGGTATCGTATTACCCAGTACTAACTGGGTTGTGGAGGTCAGATAGGCAGTCGCTCCATGTAAAATACTGGTATTCAGTTAAACTGGAAGTTCATAGTTGGGAAAAGGCAAGGCAGATAAAAAAATATCATTTGATTTTGAATACTTCGATAAGCTTGGTTTAGTAACAACGGTTTTACAGTCTAAAATTTATTTATCATTCATTTGTTTTATCTTTTTCAGGTTTTTATATTTTTTCCGATCCTTGGTGAATTATATACAACCTTCAGGCGTTACAAAAAAAATGAAAATACTTTATAAATGTGAATATAGTATAGTCACAATTACATTCCTCATTTAAATTTTGAATTAAATATTCGACGCGAATTCAGCCAAAGGTTCGTACAGTTGGAAATTAATCATTCATTTTCAGAGTTTAGACTTTATTTTATGCCACACAGCACCGTGTGGCATAAAATAAAGTCTAAACTCTGAAAATGTCATGTGTTCGGCAACGGCATTTCTCCGAATTCTCCAATCCATACGTTTTTAAAGGAAAGATTATCATCAAAATGTTCGTTATTTGTATTGAATTTAGAGAGTTCTGTGTTTATTAATTATTAATAAGTCAACCATCATCATCATCATCATCAGCCTATAATGTTCCCACTGCTGGGACACGGCCTCCTCTCAATGAGAGGGAATGGGCTATAATCTACCACGCGGGCCCAGTGCGGATTGGTAGATGTCACATGTCTTTGAATTTTTGGTTCTAGGACATGCCGGTTTCCTCACGATGTTTTCCTTCACCGTTTTGAGAGCAGCGGTGATGAAATAAATTACACAAAGTAATGTGCCTGTCTGGGTTCGAACCCACGACCTACTGTTCGTAAGTCGGGGCCGCCACCACCGGGCCACCGCTGCTCTCGCGGTCAACCATAAGCAACGAATAATTACTACATGATATTATTAAAAAAGTAGTATAAAAGGATTAATTTCAGAATTTAAATACAATTATTTGAAATTATACCAAGGAGTTTTCATTGCGTCTTTGGAGGCTGAAGGTGAGTCTAGTAGGTATTAATTATGCTAAGTATTTCGTAATTTATTATATTTGTCAATGATTTTATGTTTACCTATGCTTGTTACTGTGACAAGTAAATTTAAAAATAAACAAAAATTGATGCCCACTGCTTTGCCAGCGTAAAAATTATACACTAAAACCTTCATCGAGAACCACTCTATTAATTGACGAAAATAGCATGAAAATTGGTGCAGATGTTTTGGAGTTTATCGCGAACATGCAGCCAGACAGACGCGGTGGAGGACTTGGTTTATAGTGATAAGAAGTGGATAAAAGAAACGAGCACACAACTTGCTGAATTGACTGTATTTTATTTTCATGCTTCCTTTTCGTTGACGGCAGTTTTATCGTCGATTTTATCTATATAAAGAAAAATGAATGTTGTTCGTTAGTCTGATTAAAACTCGAGAACGGCTGGGCCGATTGAGCTGATTTTGGTTTTAAAATGTTTGTTGTAGTCCAGGGTAGGTTTAAACGGTAAAAAGTAGTAGGTAGGTAGTAGTAGGTAGGTAGTAGTAGGTAGGTAGTAGTAGGTAGGTAGTAGTAGGTATGTAGTAGTAGGTAGGTAGGTAGTAGTAGGTAGGTAGTAGTAGGTAGTAGTAGGTAGGTAGTAGTAGGTAGGTAGGTAGTAGTAGGTAGGTAGTAGTAGGTAGGTAGTAGTAGGTAGGTAGTAGTAGGTAGGTAGAAGTAGGTAGGTAGTAGTAGGTAGGTAGTAGTAGGTAGGTAGTAGTAGGTAGGTAGTAGTAGGTAGGTAGTAGTAGGTATGTAGTAGTAGGTAGGTAGTACTTTTGACGCAGACAAAGTTGCGTGGGTCAGCTAGTTCGAAATAAAATAAATGCTCTTCATTTTCCAGTATTCATGGAAGACTTATACAGGGTATAAACGTACCTTTCACAAAGCCGTCAACCAAGCATTCTGTACATCAAAGGAAGTCACTCTACGCAAAAATGATTACTGGAAAACGATTTTTTTTTAATGAGTTATCACGTTTTACGATAAAACTTAATGTAACGCACTGAAACCTTTGTGCTGATGGACGCATTGATGAAAAAGGTGTAACTTTGACCTCCTCTCTCCAATGGAACATATGTTATTGCTATTGGTCACCCAGAAAACCCTAACTTCGGTGCTGAAAAAAACATAGTTTTTGAGTCTTAATAATTTTAAATATCGTGGATGAAAATGACACAAATTTACAGTGTTGAGTTTTACATGCATTAATGATCTTGAATATGTGAACTTTAATAATTGTAATATTTTTTTTGAAGCTTTTGTGGCTTGGAAAAGAAAAAAGTTAAATAACTTAAAATTCCGTGGTCTAATTTGGCACATATAATAAGCTTATGTTGGCCACCTGAGAAAGAAAATAGTTATTTCATAAACTGTATTTTTTTTTTGTACTGTTTTTACGTACTGACCCTATTGCCAGTTTGCACTGGACGAAAATGACACAAACTGGGTTTGCACACTCCGCAGACTATCCTAGATAAGATATCATGATTATTTTAAACTTGAAATCAATTTCGGCAATTTATATTTGATTAAAAATATTCAACCACAAAACATCGAATTACTGAAAATGCTATGGTCAGATATGACACAAAATGCAATAGTAAGCTCCGTAGGTACGACTGTATCTACAGGCAAAAAATAATAAACTTTGGAATTTTTGAAACTTACGGCATCAAAATTGCCTAGCGCTATCGGACTATTGGTAAATGCAACTGTTAATGCAAGTCCTAATATCCCTAAAATGTCTTCTACAATTTTAAAGGAAAATGAGACCCTTTTCAAGGCACACTATAACGGGTTTCGGTACAACTTGTGTTCACGGGTTGATCGTGTACCAATATCTGGAAACAAAAAAACGATTTTAACGGGTACTAGGTCAAGTAGGGGTTTGTTCGTAGTGTTCGTACCAATAGATGTTAACGGCAAAAATATTGATTTCTCAATTAGATTCATCTTAATTTATAGGTTACAATTATTATAATTAAATAATATGCTGAAATATTTTATAAAATCAACACTCAAATCTTTACGTTAACTGTCGCAGTGTGGCTAGCTGATCAATGCCACGTGGTTGTTCCTGTTGAAATGTTATCAATATGGTATATTATCTGTGAACCCTCTTTGGTAAAAGTATGTCTATTGTCTATGATAGTGGTATTAAGAAAAATAAATTTAGTCTATTCCTAAACGCCAACCAACGACTTTTATTAGGTTATGGGCTACTCAGTTACTTCATAGGATCATTTCTATAGTAAGCTCTTCTCGAGACATTCACACGGGAAAAAAAAAAAAAAATTTGTGACAAGCAAGTAAGTTGTCAATTAGTTTGCTGTGAAGGTAAACAGTCAAGATTACCGTTTTCGATGGGTACGCGAGCCACAGAAATGTTGCAGATTGTGCATTCAAAAATCTGCGGACCGATGGAGTGCAAATCAATAGGTGGTGCAAGATATTTTCTGCTGTTTGTGGATGATCTCGCCAGAATGACCCATGTATAATCAAAGCTTTATATATTTTTTAAAGAACAAAACTGAAACACGGACTTGTTTCAAAGAGTTTAAGTCAATGGTGGAGAATTATCAAACCACAAGAAATTTTCTGTTCCTTTCTTCTTTTCTATATTTAGTGTGTACATAATTATTAAATAAATAAATAAATGGAAGCCTTTTGGTCTCGTACAGGACAAATATTGTTTGTATTTTTTTATGATTTTATTATTTTTCTCATTCATTTTACTTTTTATTAGTGTTTAATATTATATGAGAGGATGCAGACTTCGCGGAACACATACATACACATTACACTTTATTCTGTACATATATTAGTTTATTGTCCCTCTTTGACGTTTTGGGATGGGTCTCTGCTTTCAATGTCATCTCAAAAGCCGTGTATCCAAGTCACGGAAGCGGAAATATGTCATCATGCGCCTCCGATGATTGGGCGATGCTCGTACCACTAACAGATGTGGGAAAATCGAAAACGAAGAAGGAATTCAAAATCAGAACAAGCATGGCGGGTAGCTTGCTACAAAATTATTCATGAAGCAAATAACGCGGAAGCAGCTGCTATTAGCACTCCACAAAGTGTTTTCAAAACACTTTGTGAAGTGCTAATACCAGCTAGGAGTTGTGGCAGACTGGGGTGAGTTTAGGTTACTAAGTTATTTGTTTATTTTATCTGTTTTCTGTACACCACACACACACACGCACGTGGAACCGGCGAACAGAGTCACAGAAAGCTTCGGAGCCAGCGGTACGATATACAGGGTGTAAACCACCTCATCACAAAGCAGTTTGCGTAAAGTTACTTAGTTTGATGTATAGAATGCTTGGTGCATTCTGTACATCAAACTAAGTAACTTTACGCAAAAATTATTGCTGGGAAACAACTTTTTTTTTGAAGTTATAAATGCATGTTTTGTGGTAGAACTCAATGTAACGCACTTAAAACATTGTGCTGATGGATGGATTGAATAGTACGGGGGTCGTTGAGGTGCTTAAAGGTAAAATATTACAAAAAAAAACTTAACTTTAAAAAAAGTTGAAACTTTGACCCCTCATATTTCCGTAACTAGAAAGTTCCCAGGTATATAATATCGCAATGATGGGGAGAATAAGTGCCTTTCGGCTTCGTGAAGAGGTGTTTTACACCCTTTATTATTGGTCTCCGAGATCAAACAATTATGGCAGTTATAATCATAATTCAACCATTTTTTATTATTTTTGTGTGTTTTGTCCTGTCGGGCTAATAAATGTTTTTTCTCGTATTCTTTCTTTTCGCACGAGAACGCTTTTCGCTTCACTGAGCGCGGATGGGTTTCGCTCAGTTTCCAGCGGCTCCCAGCTCCCAGGTCGGGCAAAGTTTTATAAGGGTATTCATCAAGATACCCTAATTAAACATAAAGGTCGCTTGTTTGGGTTAAACGTAACTAGGATAACGCACATTGGTGTTGGATACACAGAAGGGTATCTCCCTACCTAACGGCTGGTACACATAAACACGATAAGACGTCACATCGTGCTAAGACGCAGCATCGTGACGATGTGACGTAGTATCGTGCGGATCTACGGACCACAACGGAACGACGTCGTTGAAACGATCTTTCGTTGGTGCTGCATTCCTTTGTTATTGAATGTAGCGAATAGTTTGTCCGGTCCATTTTTTTAAATTGATAATTTTGACTCCACACGTTGCGATGTCATAGATTCCCACGATAGCGACAGCACGATGCGACGTCGTATCCTGTTTATATGTATGCCCCCTAACCCTTTCCGGATTACAAATGTGTTGTAATATTGTGATAGGCTATGACCTCTGACTGAACAATATACGCAACGCGGCGGTTAATTTGCTACAGTATATACAGTACAGTACAGCCGGCGCGCCGGCTAAATGTAACCATACGCTGCGCTCATGCAACAGATTACCCGTTCAATGAATGATTCATATTCATTTATTTGCACACGCAAGGTAAAACATGGTGTTAAAAAATGCTTAAAGCTAAGAGCAGTTATAGACCCTGTCAGGGCACAGCAGTCGAGTCCGAAGACCGACTGAGGATCCTATTTTTTTTTTTTAAATGGGTCTCTCAGTTCAACCTAGAGAGGTTGTCGTCTGCTTAACCAGACTATAAGTGAGGAGCCTACCAAGTGCTCGCTCTTTTATACGACTATGTCCCACTTTGCATTCCCGCCACAACACTGTCCGTTGACACACGGAAGGTGTCACGTGTTTATTTGATACAAAACTGAGCTTAATCGAACAAGAATTACTTCTTAGAGTAATCAAATAATACGATAATAATTGTCGTAAATAAACAATAGTGAATTCACAAAGTAAATCATTCTAAAATTAAAGCATCAGTCAACATCTTTTTTTAACAAAACTACCCGTCACACTTGTCGAAATAATTTGATAAAAATCAATAAATACGTACACTTAAATACTTAGTAAATTATGATTCGATTTATAAGACAATAATTCATAGTAAAAATCACAGATTAATAACAAGAAAATCAAGTCGTAATAACATTTTCTGAATACCCACAATATGACATACAATTGACAACCAACTCCGACATACATTTTAGCTAGCAAAAAGACAAAAAAAAGAAATGACCCTGAAGCAAGATTCAAACTCCGATGTCCATTCAGCGCGTTAATTCCAAATATAAAAAATAAGTGAACTGGGAGCAACTGGGTCGTAGGTCACCCACTGTTAACTGAGAAAACAGCATTGCCTGTAATTTAAAAAAATAATGATATCGTTTGAATCATCAGAATTATTTCCCTTTGAAGTCAACTACTTAAAACAGGTTGTTCGTCCGTAAATTGCAGTTAATTGTTAACATCGAATTCGTAAAATATTATTCACGTGAGTGGATAGTTCGAACGCTGAGTAAACGTATCGTAAATTCAAAAGGTTTTTTATATGCCTATGTATGTGGAAATGAATATTCTCAATCGAGTATTCAAAAAAAACAAATGTGAGTTTATTTATTTCAGAAAGTGATTTAATTTTTTCGGCCTGCAACTATATTATTTTATTTTCAAAATGGCGGCCACACATATCAGTAGCTAGTATCGATACATTAACTAAAATCATGATGTTAGTTATGTAGGCCATTCTTAAGCTAAATAAAACATGCGGGCAGTGTTTTGGGACTGACGATTTAAGTGAAAACTAGTAGACGAGCCGCCACGGCCACGTCGCCGTTCGTAGCACTGGTTTTGCCCAGGCCTCAATTGGAACCAATATTTCCGTACTAATCTTTTCGTATTAGATTTGTTTAATAGTTTGTATTACGAGTAGTTCACAGTCTTTTGTCTTTTTTCGTCGGTGAAGCGCAAGGCTTGAACTAGCTTGACATCTCTATTAGTTCATAGCTAAAGCCGTCCTTTTGGGACCTCATATCAGTGAACACGATAAAAGACAACTTAAAAGTGCATTGGGCTGCCGTCAATGCTGTTGATAGTCGAATCAGAAAGATGAAAACTTTATAAACTACTCGTTTTACCATTTAGGTTCATGTTCGCCGAAAAGATAACGGTCTGAATATCTAAAAACAGCTGTCACTGTGACATGTTCCCATAAAAAATGTGTTTTAAACAGCGGTTTTTAGATAATTATCAGACAGTCATCTTTTTGGTGAACAAGGACCTTAGAAGGTCAAAGAAAATATGGATATACCTACTACACATCGATATTTTTGAAAGAAGGAATTTGAAGTATATTCCTTTAATTTTAGGTAAGTAAATAAACAGTACTTATTCCGATCTCTGGTTTAAACAGAGTGCGGGTACCTCGCAACGTTTACAGACAGCAGTACAATCTACGTCGACGCTCGTACAAGTAGATTTAGTGCACAACCTTGGTCCCGGCCGCGCCCTTAAGGCCGACAGTTTCGAGGAAACGGATACACCCTTCCTTTGTACTGAACGTGCTCACCAGTTGCCACCGTAGGAGCTCCGTACCCTTTGATAAACAAAAACCGGGAACGGAAACAAATCATTTATGCACAATCCAACAAACCAGTAATGATTATAAACTATAACAACAACAATACAATATGCACTCTTATTGTTTAATTCCAATACGTTATTCAGCTCGGACATACAAGCTCAAATTGAATATCTATCCATAATCATCATCATCAGCCTATTAATGTACACAGACCTCCTCTCCATGAGAGGGAAATTGGCTGTAAACGCACTACGCGGGGCCCAGTGTGGATTGGTAGATGTCACATGTCTTAATTGTTTTGGATTAAGGACATGCCAGTTTCCTCGCGATGTTTTCTTTCACCGTTATGAGAGCAGTGGTGATGAAATTAAATTACACAAAGTAATGCGTCTGTCTGGTTTTGAACCCAGGACTTATTGTTCGTGAGTCGCGGACGTCATAACTAGGTCACTATCCATCCATTGCGTACAATTGGTCCTCTTTGATGTGGCCACGTTAATTTGATAAGCCTTAAACAACTGCACATGAATTCACTTTTGTGTATTTTGTCATTCGCGTTATCAATTCCAAAAACTTTAATATTACATGCATTCGCCATCTGAGATCAGACAAAAACTGAATCACTCAAAATACCCATGACTAAAATCGTTGACCTGCCGAACGACGCGGGCAGTCGCTGAATACGAAAATAACAAAACGGGTCGATGCTTGGGTGAGGCCTAAAGGTAGTGGCACACTTCGAAAAATAACAAATCCAACAAACGTCTTCTGCTGCCATTACGCCTATTACCCCGAAGAATTGAACCGTAGTGTTTAGTACTTATATGACATGGCAATATATTTTTTAAATATAATTTGTACAATGATAAAATAAACTTACCCCAACTTAAGTTAGGCTACGGTAAGACCATGTATTCTTATTCAGAGTTTTCACAAGGTTGTTGGTCAAGGGAACCGCTTAAAACTGACCAATCAAATAGCTGGATTTAAGCTGACACTGAAAAAGAAGCTCTATGGCATTGATAATAGAGCTTCTTTTTCAGAGTTCTATAATAGTATCATACAAATTCTACGCTACAAAAACTAATACTAAAAAAACCCAAATTAGTATTATGCTCCATTGGAAAAACAACTTTCAGAGCTGAGCACCACAGTTCGATTTTATTTAGACACGTTCGTATTTTGAAAAGTTAGGTAGGTCTAACTTCGAGAAAGAGGTCAATCGTCGAATCTGACTGAGCTGGGCAGCGTTCGGGAAGCTCCGCGGTATCTTTTCGTCCAACTTATCGCAGTGTCTCAATACGAAAGTCTATGACCAGTGTGTGTTGACATACGGGACCTAAACGTGGTCGCTCACAAAGAGCCTTTTCAAAAGGCTCAAAGTAACTCAAAGGGCAATAAAGAGTGCTATGCTTAGTGTTTCTTTGCGTGATCGAATTAGAAATGAAAACAAGGTCACCGACGTAGCCCGAAAAATTGCCAAACTTAAGTGGCAGTGGGCAGGGCAAATTGCTCGCTGAACGGATGGCAGATGGGGCCGAAAAGTTCTGGAGTGGCGACCGCGAATTGGAAGACGATGTGTTGGAAGACCTCCCACTAGGTGGACCGATAACTTGGTGAAGGTTGCAGGAATACGTTGGATGCGAGTCGCACGGGACCGGTCAATGTGGCGACACTTGGGGGAGGCCTTTGTCCAGCAGTGGACGTCATTCGGCTGAAATGATGATGATGATATTCTTTCGGTTCAGTGAGAGTTAAAACATGCATTAAAAATCAACTACTGAGTCCGCACGTGATTTAATATTCACAGAAATAAATAATTATTTACAAGCTTATTCCTATCCGTTTTTACAATCCGTTTTCCGAACCGTATTTAAGTTATCAGAGATACACGAGCCGTTTTCGATTATAAAATTCTTGGTTGCCGAGTAATTAAATAGGAAACCATTCGGAGAGAAAAAATTCACCGGATTTCATAAAATATATTCTCCATCATGGCTCTCATGTTTGTAGATAATGAAATGTGTTTATTCTGCATGATCTTGTTTTTCATCCATTTTTAATAGGTGCACTTTTCGCAAAAAAAAATTGTTTTACGAGTATTCTTTAAACTATCCAGAGAATGATAATATAGTCTGTAGAAGTAGGTACTTAAAAACTTTATTGCAGTTGTGGTCATTTTCCGCATAATACTAGGTGCAAACATTAAATGTTGTCTCTTTTCCTTCTACAGTGGAAATTTTATTCTATTCAAATAGAATAAAATTTCCACATTTCACATCGAAAAGCTATGTTCAGTACTATTGAAAAGTGGAGACGACTTGACTCTACTGATAGTATCGGGTGCATTATCTCAGTATCCTATCAATACAGAGGCATATTCCAGGAACAGACAATTTGCACAAGGGAAAAATATCGTATATTTCTGATTCGAGTATTTTCCGCTTGATACAAAACAATTTTTCTTTGTCTGATGTTTCTCTGGAAACTAGGCTAAATGCGCTTCGGTTTCAATTTTCTCATTTGCTCTGAAATAAATCGGATTCCCACCCGATACTTTTCATATTTTATTTCAACATATGATTTGATTCATTATTCTCTGAAAGAATCTGTAGCAGACTAATTGTTCAATAGAAAATTGCATGCATGAGGGAACACAATACTTGTACAATTTACAATGGCGAATAAAATGTTTATGTATTTTTTACTTGAATAAAATATCAATTTATATGAAATCTGTTACTGAATGTGCTATGGTGGAATGGTGTTTTTAAAATGAAGACAGGAGGTAATAATATTTTTCTGCTGCTAGGGAAAATTCGACGTTAATATACAGGGTGTATTTCACCTCATCACAAAGCCGTTAACCAAGCATTCTGTATATCAAACTAAGTAACTTTACGCAAAAAATATTGCTGGGAAACAACTTTTTTTTTTGAGGTTATAAATCTTGTTTTGTCGTATAACTCAATGTAACGCACTCAAAACATTGAGCGGGTGGATGGATTGAATAGTACGGGGGTCGTAGAGATATATAAAGTAAAAATCATGCGATAAAAAGTGATATTTAAAAAAAAAAGCTTGTCAAAATCTTACAACTTTGACCCCCAATATTTCCGTAACTAGAGGGTTCCCAGGTATAGTGTAGAACAAAAAAATGATCAGAATGACGAGTAGAACAAGTGCCTTTCGTATTCGTTAAGAGGTGTTTTACACCCTTTATGAAGATAAATAGTAGGCATGTCATCGTAGCAGTTGACTCCTTGAGCAGGTCTGGCGTAATATAAATAAATAAAAGAAGGTGTGTTCATACAGGGGTCATTGTACTCATCATCATGAACTACTTTTACTGATTCGTGAAAAAACAATCTGCTGTACCAAACATTTTGACGAGTCATGTGAACTGGAAAAGTTTATGCTTTTTTTGAGATTCAAGCTTTGATCCCATTTCTCCCTTTGGTTTTCGTCAAACATAGCTTAGTTAGCTAAACAGTCCCGACCAATTTACCTTTCAAACAAAATCTTAGTCGGTTCATCCGTTCGGGAGCTACGATGTCACAGAGACACACACACAGAGAGACACGTCAAATAACAACTCGGCGGTTTTGCGTCGGGGGTTAAAATGAGTTTGAGTGAAAATACCGTGAGGTTATACCGTGCAAGTTATTGAAACCTACGTTATGTAGAATGTTGAACGAATGTGTTTGGTTTGATTCTACATTTATTTTCCTGCATATCATTCTTGTGATAAACGTATATTATAAGTACGTGGTAGGGTTTTAATGAAAAACCAGTTACTTTGAGGAAGTAAGTTTTCATTAACTGGACGCGGCTTGAATAAATATTATCTAAGCCCCGTTTATTTACTTTTAGTGTGCAAGGTACGACAAGTATCTAATATTATACTCTGTTTTTTAAAAACTACTCTGGATATATTTAATAAAAATTTATAAAAACAATATCGTAAAAGAGTTGTGTAAATGAGTGGTTTATTATTAAGGGTGTAAAAACTTCATATCGAAGCTGAGAGTCGAAATTCTTCCCGTCATTGCGATCTGTTTTTTTGTTCTACACCATACCTGGGCACCTTCTAGTTACGGAGATATTGGGGTCAAATTTCCTTGCCAAGTTTATTTTTTAACAGTAGTTTTTAATGTAACGTTTTACTATTTAATCCATCCATCAGCACAATGTTTTAAGTGTTTTACATTGAGTTTTACCACAAAACATGGAAACGATTTTTGTATTGAAAATTAAAAAAAACGTTTTCATCCCCCCATCTCGGAAAGAGTATTTTTGCTCTTCGATATCTGAGTGCAAAAGCCGTTTTTATCGTCATGAGGGTAAAGTAAATTTGAATTTAGAACATCGTGTGCACTAAGCATGTGAATTCAAAACATCATTAAACCTATTTACTTCTACCTCTATGGTGCCGAATTTATCATACATTTTTTTTTAATTTGTTAAGAACTCATACTCGGAACCTTCTTGGTGTACTTTTTTTTAATATGTTTTGCGCGCGCCATTTTCTTTTCACGTCATATTGTTAACACCTTAGGTTAAAAACAAGGAATCCAACTTGAAAACAAGTTTAAACCCTAAAATGACCAGTCATTATATAGCGACGAGGAAGTTTATTTGACGCCAACAGAATTAACTGAATTTGTTAATAATGCGCAATTTTTTGTTGCGTTTGTTCATTTCCTCGCTGAGGTGGGATGAAAAATTACGTGTTGCACTCGAGTGCAAAGATTTTTCACCTCGTGCTCTTTTGATTTCCTCGCTAACGCTCAAGATTCTAAGTTTTGAATCACTCGCTGCGCTCGTGACTCAATTTTAGAATCTTTCGCTTGCTTGGTCATCAAAATTGAGCACGCGGTTAAAAAACAACTTTGCACTCTTGTATAACAAATAACTATTCCTAAAGTCAGTTTTGCTTATCAGTTCTTTTAAGCTACACCAAAATGGTGGTTGTTGCAGTACACCATAGTTTATAGTGCAATTCATCTTAAATAGTTTACGATCATTGAGGTGCGCTGCCGGCTTAAAAGCATTATACACTTTATTTTATTTAGTTCCGTCTTGTTTGCGCGAAGCGGTTCATGTTCCAGATAAATATACATATTAACTTCGGGACGAACGAAGAATAAACCATGTGTAATAGTGCCCTTAACAAAATCGAAAGCCACTTTTTCTCCCCGTCATTACGGAAATATTGGAGGTCAGTGTTGAAACAGTTTTTGAAATGCTTAGGTACTGTTCATTAAGGTTAAAACTGTACTTTAAATACCTCAATGACCTGTTTGCTATTCAACGTATACTCGTACACCAGAACCACGTTTTGAGTACATCCAGTTTTACCGCAAAACGTGACTACATTTTTTTATCGGAAAGTGACATCACAGGCCACACATGATCACATGACATTTTTTATTAACTTGATAAAAGAAAAAACACTGACTGAGTAAACAGAACCATATAAAGGGTGTAAAACACCTCTTAACGAATACGAAAAGCACTTGTTTTTCTCGTCATTCTGATCATTTTTTTGTTCTACACTATACCTTCTAGTTACGAAGATATTAGGGGTCAAAGTTGCAAGATTTTGAGCAGTTTTTTTTTAAATACCACTTTTTATCGCATGATTTTTACTTGAAATATCTCTACGACCCCCGTGCTATTCAATCCATCCATCCACACAATGTTTTGAGTGCGTTACATTGAGTTTTACCACAAAACATGACGTATAACCTCAAGATAAAAAGTTGTTTCCCAGCAATATTTTTTGCGTAAAGTTACTTAGTTTGATGTACAGAATGCTCGGTTAACGGCTTTGTGATGAGGTGAACTACACCCTGTATTAGGGCATCCCTATTCTCATGACCTTTTCATCCTTTTGTGTAAAAGTATTTCTTATCAGTCCTTTTGCTCTAACGTGTCCTATTAATTCTTAATATAATTATTGCAACAAAGAAACAAGAAACTCGTATTAATTTACCACTTTGTATTGTTTTGTTGGTTCTTAGACATTTCTTCGAGAATATTGTAGATCATTATAGGAGGTTTGAAAGGTTTTATGGTTTCATTGGAGGCAAGGGGAGGGGAACTGGGGGGCTCGGTCGGTACGTTTAACAATGAGAAACGGTTGCTCGAGTTTAAGTCTGGCATTGCAGCTTCCTGAATATTTGGAGCTTTTATTCCGTCGATGTTTATTAAGTTCTTGTTCTATTGACTGTATTGTTTTAGCTGAGTTGTTATTTGTTTTGGCCTTATCAGGCCCTCGATTTCTCTTTTGTTTCTGTACAGGTGCTCCAACACTAAAAGCATTCGCTTATAATGTGATGTTATAGATTCGACGATTACATCAGTGAGAGAGAAGACTGGAGAACCGAGCATTACTTATAATGTAATAATACCATATTCTATAATATATTCTAATTACCGATGTAAAAAAAACTCCAATGCGTTCTCAATATATAAATCAATTGTGCGACATAAAATGCATGACCACTTTGATGAAAAAGAGCTTTTTTGGAATGGCTTCAAAAATCTATAATAAAATACCCGGTATAAGAACATTGCCCTTATCAAAATTTAAGAAAGCTCTCTCCTCTCTATTAATAGAAAAATGTTATTATACGGTTCCAGATTTTGTAAATGACAATTTTTAACTTTTTTTAGTATAAGCTTCGTTTTTGTTTTAGTGTTTTGTTACAATTTGTTTTTTTAAGTATTTCATTTTAGTTTATATAATTACATTTTTATTTTAATATTTGTATGCCTTCGCGGCAAATCATAGCGCTCAAATATGTTTAACCAAACACCTTTATGTATACCTGTGTTTAACAAATAAAGATTCAGATTCTGATTCTGATATAATGTAAGGATGTAAAATAAATAATAAATACAATGTGTAAAATGAATATTGCCGCGTTCAGCACAATGACCGCTTCGTCTGACATTGTGGAATCAACCAAATGCTCAAAACTTATTTGTACTGACTCCAGGAATTGATTTGGGCCCGAATTCCACTAAAACGGCGACGAGTGGGAATGTGTGAAGCGGAGAAGAGATCGCACGCATCTTACGTCTACGAGACATCTATTCTCCTCTCTGCTCAACCGTTTCCACTAAATCTAGAGTAAAAAGAAGTATAAATAACGAAATTCAATTTACAATATAGCTCCTCTCCTTTTGTACCGTCTCCGCTTCGTGGACACCGGACCAAATACCGGTTTTTTGCGTGATGGAAACTATTTCGGAAATAAAATAAAACTGAGAAAGTTAGCAGGATAGACTTCATACCCAAGTCCCTTTTTAGCGCGTGTTGGTATCGATCCAATTACGATACAGGCTACCTCGTAACAACACGGAAATTCCAGTACGTTTTCGAACCGAGGGCCAGCGCTGTTTCGTACATGAACCAACAAGCTAATTTGTCAACTATTATTTCGTGGAACCCGAAAAGTGTGTATGACAAATATTGCTGAAATTCCCAGAATGAACAACGTGTGGTTATACGCATAGTTTACTGATGCATATTTACATTAGACATCAAAGCGTATACAAATAAGTATGCACCAGCAAACTAAATATGGGTTTTATTTAAAAACGGCTAAATAACAAAAATAGACTTGCAAGCGCGTACTTCATTTACTCTACTCTTTTCTCTCTCTTTTTTTCTTCGACTCGAATGGCGTAGTGGTAGTGAAGCTGCCTTGCGTTCTTAGGGTCCTGGGTTCGAATCCCGGTAGGAGCAAATGTTAGTGTGATGAGCATGGACATTTGTTTCCGAGTCATGGATGTTTGTATGTATAATAAGTATGTATTTACAAACAAAAAAGTATATATATAGTATATCAACTATCTGGTGTCCTCGACACAAGCCTTGCTTAGTGTGGCACTAGATGGCCTTTATTTGGGTTTAGATTACGCCCCGTTAAATCTCAGGTCAACGTTACTGAGTGCCGTATTTTCCTTTATTCACTAACTGAACAGTGAACATAGTTGTCGGTTTACCGAGTGCCAAAACTTTGGGAGGTTATCCCTCGGTCACCAGCGAGGCGGGTTAATTGACTACATTGTGTCGGTAACAGTTCGGGAAAACGACCACTTGGGCTTACCGCATGCGGTAGCTTACAGGATGTCGCACAAACCGGGTAAATGTCAACTGCGACAAACCTATTCAGCCATGGTACTTATATTCCGATGGATCAAACGTTATGACTATTATGTATGTAATTATTTCGGGACTGAGAATAAATGTGGGTCATCCAACGGTGTTTCTGGCACAATATACGCCCAGACTTTAGTACTAATGCTATAATGTAACTTAATAATATTGTAATGCCAAATGATTTGAAAAGAGTCACCGTGGAGTTTCTTGCCGGCACCTTTTTCGACGTTTTATAAGTGCCCATCTAGGCCTATGTGAAATAAAATATTTTGAATTTGATTTTGAAATAACGTGGAGATTAGCACAAGGTAAGATAAGTACACCTATATCTAGCCGTGGGGAATTTTGGATTTATATGATGGTGAAGTACTTCGGTCTACAAAAATCAAACAACGGAGTAAACAAAAGTGAATAATCAAATGCGAAATTGAAATATTAATTTTTACAGCACAACATTCATAATCTTAAAAGAACAGCTGTCTTCAAATAACAGAGTGGCTGGCGGCGCGGAGATACCATCTTCAACGGCATTACTGCACTCGCCTCGAGTCTCTTCACAATGCGAGTAGTTTCGAGCAGTACTGCTTTCCGGATCAGAGGCTCTACTCCCTAACGTTTCGCCCATATGGACGGATCTATCCGTCTCTATCGCGCACGTCTGCAGACGAGTGCGTGTGAGAGACGCGGATAGATCCGTCCGTATGAACGAAACGTTAGGAAGTAGGGCCTTAGACCCTTTAACCTCTAAGCGAGAGCTTCAAAAGACTTTCATCGAGGTTCTTGGTCATGCTATTGGGTAACATTTTCCTGGGTGGAGGAAACTGCAAAGTCACATTATAGTATGTTAAAATTTCAGATTATAACAGTCAAAAACGTAAGTTTGAAAACAAACATTAAAATTGGCCGTTACGACTATCGGCACAATAATAACCAAGTCCACATTCAACACGTCGACAGCCTGTATATTTAATTTGCTTCTCTTTTTCGTCATATACCATCCGGTTACGTAAATAAAGAAAAATGCGGTACAGTTTTGGTGACTGCCGATAGAAGTTGTTGTTTTTTATTATCACTAGTTCCATTTTGAAAGAATCTGAAAATAACGTAACTAGTTTTGATTTTTTTTTGCGGGCAGTGGAGATGTGATAAAATAAAATAAAAATGTGAATGTTCGATTTCATATACATTTAAGTTAAGGCTTAAGACATTTATAATTCGTTTACAAATTTAATTTAATTATATAAATATTGATACATTGTTTATCTTATTCAAGAATCTATTTATTATATAGCTATTATTTACTACATAGAAACTCACCGGCGAATATTGTGCGAGATCCGTTGTCTGCGATCGCCAGAATCCATGTGAGTGTACAATCACACATACTATACACACCCCTAGGTACATTTGTACATTCATCTTTTTGTTCCGACTTCCACTTTAATAGGCTTGTGAACTGAATAAATCTAATTAGTCCGTCACTTAGATTATCAAAAAATATTTGACCCGTATTTTTTCTTTTGTTACATGAACTAAAATTGACGGAGATACGACGCTTTTTCAATACATACAGTAGCAATACCATAGAGCAGCACATACAAATACATATAACAACAAGTAGCTTAACAATTAATTAAAACTGCGCTGAGAATTTCGCTCAAAATCACAAAAAACTATGCGTTTTTTTAATCTTTCTCGAATTGCTTACGTCCACGTCCGAAGGAAAATAAAGGCAAATCAATTGTCCTACAGGTCATCAATTAAAATGTCAAAGTTTTAATTTTCTTTCTTGTAAGCACTAAGCATAAACAACGTCTGTGAGACTAATAGTTGACCAGTCCTACATGTAACATCCAAATCCGTTCAGTAGGTATGGAAAGATTAATAAACGTCCATCCTCGCAAACTTTCGCATTTCTACACTAATATTATAAAGAGGAAAACTTTGTTTGTTTGTTTGTTTGGTTGTAATGAATAGGCTTAAAAACTACTGGACCGTTTTTAAAAATTCTTTCACCATTCGAAAGCTACATTATCCACGAGTAACATAGGATATATTTTATCCCCGTACTCCCACGGGAACGGGAATTACGCGGGTGAAACCGCGTGACGTCCGCTAGTATATAATAATTAATTAATGGCGACTATATGAGTTAAACGCGAGTTTTATAATGCCTGAAAGTATATCAGTGCAATAAACACCACCAGAAAAATATAAGATACTCTTCAGGATATATGCTAGTATGATAGTGTTTTGAAAACTTTATACAATCAATTTTACCTACTCGACATAATAATCACAAACTTATCTTTCTTGTGTACATTAATGATCTCCCTTATATGATTGCCAAATTATCAGATATAATTTTATTTGCTGATGACACCTCGCTAATTTTTAAAATAAATAGAAAGGATACGCTTGTCCAACATGTTAACGAAAGTCTAACCGTTCTCTCGAAATGGTTCGCTGCTAATAATATTTTATTGAATGCAAGCAAAACTAAGTGTTTAAAATTCTCCTTACCAAATGTACCACAACGTGATCTTAATTTAAATCTTGACGGCAATAAACTTGTTGTTATAGCGGAAACTGTATTCTTAGGGATTACTATAGATTCAAAATTACAGTGGGGCGCGCACATTAGAACTCTTTCAGGTAGGTTAAGCTCAGCTGCATATGCAGTTAGGAAAATAAGGCAGTTAACGGATGTAGCCACAGCTAGGTTAGTTTACTATGCTTATTTCCACAGTATTATGTCTTACGGCATCCTGCTGTGGGGATCAGCAGCAGACGTTGACTCCATTTTTATACTACAAAAAAGGGCAGTCCGCGCGATTTATAAAATGGGTCCTCGCGAGTCACTCAGGCAAAAATTCAAAGAGATCGATATATTAACTCTGCCTTCACTTTATATCTTTGAATGTATTTTATATGTCCGCAAAAATCGAGGGCTTTTCAAAATTAGAAGCGACTTCCACAATAAAAATACACGCAGTAAACATGAAATTGTAATACCTAAATTCAGATTAACAAAAACTAGCAAGTCTTTTATTATAAACAGTATACGCTTTTATAACAAGTTGCCAAAGTCAGTTATAGAACTGACCGATGGAAAGTTCAAGAACTATATTAAACGTGTCCTTATGAAAAAAGCATATTACAAAATCAAGGACTACGTTGATGACAAAGAAGTTTGGCTATGATTCCTTCTGCGCATGCGGCTTCCCTGGTAGCTCATAAACGGCACAGATTTGTGGATGTCTCTAACTATTCTCAATCTCATTATTCTTTTTCTTTTGATTCAGATTATTACAATAGTTTTCAAATCATTTTTTCTCATATTTTGCTCAGAATAGTTACAGCACTGATGACAATATTTGTGTCACTTGTTTAATTTAGTTCTTTAATTATTTTTTTTATAATATTCTATTTTTATTTATTTTTTATTTACTTACCTTTGTATAGATGCTTTTTTACCTATTATTTGTGAATGAGTGAACATTGAAGGCCTTTTAGATTCCCGGATGCTGTTTAACTTTTGTTAAATATTTCTTTTGTTTTACATTTTTTTTTGTATAGCAAGCAACGACCTATTGTCGGGCCTACGCTGTCCCCCCATACTTTAGTATAAATGCTGTAATGAAACAATAATATTGTAATACCAAATGATTTGAAAAGAGTAACCATGGAGTTTCTTGCCGGTTCTTCTCCATGGAATCGACCAACGCGAACCGTGCACCTTTTTCGACGTTTTATAAGTGCCCATCCAGGCCTATGTGAAATAAAATATTTTGATTTTGATTTTTTGATTTTATCTCTAAAAATTTCTTTTCATGAGTAAAAACCTTACTAAAATACATGCATCATATTGTTTCATTTATTTAGTCCAATCAATAGATTTTTTGTAAATCGATCGAAACCAATCATTTCGCACGATTCGGTAACAGACGTAACAACCACTTTGCGAGCTGATTAGAACTTTATTATAACAGAATTTCAGTCGAATTTTGAACCACCACAAATAGAGTTGTTAATTTAGCTCCAGTAGTTGCCTTAAGGCTAGCTAGCTGTACACAGACTGTGTTTGGCAGTGTCAAAGCAGAGATTTGAATGGATATTTGCAGTCAGTCGACATGGTGTCTTTGAACCATTATTCGAATTCAGTGCTGCCCGAAATATTGAATCTCCACCCGTTTATCAATAGTGTCCAGTGTCACGAATATTAGATAGTAGGTATTACTGATCACGAATGCTGCTACGTTACAGGTATTACGTTTATTGCCAAGCCATAATGCAGAACTGACTCAGATGGACTAAACAAAAAGTTAGTTGAATGTCTTCCCTAGTGGCCAAAACCAATATCGGTACCCAATACGATCAACTTCCTCCAGTCTCCTGCAAAGTCGCTATTTTATTAGTCGAACATAATTCGTTGTGGCAATCAATGAACCGAATTGAATTTATGATTTACTAGCTTCTGCCAGCGGCTTCGCCCGCGTGAAGTTTCAAAATTGTCCCATGGGATCTTACTACCGGGATATAAAGTATCCTATGTGTTATAAACCATCCGTGTGCAAAATTTCATCCAAATCCGTTCATTAGTTTTTGCGTGAAAGAGTAACAAACATACATCCATCCTCACAAACTTTCGCATTTATAATATTAGTAGGATTACGATTAAGCGAGGCGAGATGAGGAGCTTGTGGCTCGATAATAACATCCGCTAACGTCGATCGGTTAGGTCAGGTAGGACCTATTACATGCACAGTTTCCACCGTGCCTCGGAAAGCACGTTAAGCTGTTGGTCTCGGCTGACATTTGTTGGTACATCTTTGACAGCCGTTAGTGGCCTGGAAGTCTAACAACCTGTCTTACTAAGGGGTATCATACCCAGTACCTACTAACTGGGTTTTGGAGGTCAGATAGGCATCCGCTCCGTGTAAAATTCAGGTATTCAGCTGCATATGGTTAGACTGGAAGCCAACCGCAGCATAGTAGAAAAAAGGCTAGGCAGATGATGAGTATTCGTTATCTTCCCATCAGGATGAACGACTACAGGGTGAAAGCGAGAAAGAACGGCTCTACGAATAGGCTAAGGAAGCGGGGGATTTTTTTTATTTTAGCCGGCATCTCGTGCCAATATTAATTAATTGTACAAATCTGATCGTTTTCACAATCTAGGGTTGCGTTGTAGCGGAGAGTAACCAGTGACATGTATTTTTTGCCTTTGTACTGTTCAGACAGTTTTTCTCAGAAATGAGACCTTTCAAATCATAAAAGTCACTTTGCTTCATTTATTTTAAACCATTTTATTTTTATATTTCTATTTTCATGCTGCCCTGAGCGGCTGTCGGTTGGTACGATATTATTCGCCGGGGACGAAGTATTTGATGCAATTGTGGATTAGCAATTTCATAGGAACATTTCGCTTTATGTATGACATGCCATTGTCAGATAGCCTCTGTTTTAGTACAGCTTCATTTCACGAACCTGTCTGTGCTATTATTTCATTAACTGTTAGCGAAGTAGACACAATAGTTAAACAATGGCGTATGATAGTTACGGTCAGGCTTGACAGATCGAGGGATATAGGCTTGTGAACTGAATTAAGTACTTTGTCGATTATAGAATACCTAGAATTTTGCATCCCCTATTCAGATCACATAAGTGACGATGACCTGCCCGGCCCTCCGGTGGGCAACACCGGACCTTATCATTCTTATCTGGCTAGCCTTTTCCCGACTATGTTGGGGTCAGCTTGCAGTCAAACCAAATGCAGCTGAATATCAGTATTTTTCATGGAGGGACAGCCAATCCGACCTCCACAACCCAGTTCACACTGGGTAATACGATACCACTTGGTAAGACTGGTTGTCAGACTTTTTGGGCCACTGACTACCTGTAATGACTGTCTGGACCTCAACGGGTATATAAAAAAACCAGGTCATTGCATGCATACTACTGATGCATAGTTATAGATGATAATTTTAGGGACACTTATTGTGTCAGTAATCATTAAAAAAATATGTATTTCCATCTACGAATTCATTTATACGCATTATAATAAAACAACGATGGGAATCATCGACACGAAGAAGAAGAAGGACAAAAAATATCTTAGCAAGTCAAATAGAGCACCGTTGCTTATAGCCTGAACTAGGTTGAACCTTTTAGGCTTTAAATACCTCGACCTAGATAATATTTTTACGTTCAGTCCAAAATCGACGACGGGGTCAGTTTGACGATTCGTTTCTGTTCGGCCTCGTATATTTGTGAGGTGTCGATATCGGAAATTCTTTAACGAGAATTCATCTTTTGGAGGGATGATCAGGAGCCGACAGACTACATGGTTTTCCTTATTTCATCTGCTACCTCGTAAATCAGGTGGTAAGGCCAGGGGCCTAATTCTGCTATTTTAATAAATTCGTCACTCCAACACTATTTTATTCCCATCCCATTGTCATTTTGCTTAAAGTTCGTAATCTGCTAAATTAACAATGGTCGATCATTGGTCGGTCAATGGTCTGATAATAAAATTGTGTTTTCATGGCATTGTCATTTGTCGTATTGCCATTATTATAAAACGCATAGTACAAATGGTTTTCGAAATCTACTACTAAATGCGAACATTTTATTCATGCCCGATTTCATATACCAAAATGTCATAGAATGGTATATTTTCATATACCATTCTATGACATTTTTTTCAATGGAGTGTCAGTGGTTGACCACTGAAAAGTCATAATGGTGTCATTATATTAGTAAATTAACAAACTTGACAGAACTTGACCATTATGAAATCAATGATCGACTATTCTGACACTATTGTAATATCAGAATCGAGGCCCTGAATTCTTGTCACGATGACGGTCGGTCGCATACGAGTATATATTGTGTTCTATACAACCGCTACTGCTTACGTATCATTTTACGTTCAAATAGAATTTTTCATTAGAAATTTTCTTGTATGGGTATCAAGGTCTGGGCTTTTATACAATTGATGGAAGAAGGCTTACTGAGCCTACTCCTAAACAAAAACAAAGTGTACTTCAGTTTAATCCTACGGGCATGGCAGTAAAGGTGAGAACTTAAACATAGCCAAGTCTTTGTGACAATATAACACGAGAGCCAAAGCCACCAATTTGAATTGAGAATGTCTTATGCTGCATCCACACCGCAGTTACTTTTTGAAACGCAACATATATATTTTGAACCTACGGTGGCACCTATCTACGATGTAACTAAGTGGAACAAAAAAGTCTCATTAGTTACGATAAAGTTATTTTTTTAAATAATGTAACTACTTGGAATAAAAATGTCCAGCTAGTTACATCAATGTAACTACAATGTAACAACTAATGGAACAGACGACTTTTTCAAGTGTTATTTATTGTTATTGAATGTTGCCGTGTTAGTATACTATGAAATAATGTTGCCTAACTTTCAGTCAACATGTGCTAGCAATTGACAACATTGTTATAGAATGTTACGTTTTAATTTATTTATTTAATGCACAATGTACACAACCAATTTTATACGCTAAGCTTAAAACAAGTAAGTACATGACCTGTTAGGGCGCAGCAAGATATTTCAAAACAAATATTGCAGAGTATCTATGTATTATTTATCACTTATAAAACAATTAGATATATTGTCATCTAATTTGGAGCAAAGCACTAGGAGGTACAAAATTGACACCGAACATCTGCAATCAAAACTTGACCACCTACAGGAGAAGCTAAGTTCTATGACTAGCAAATATAATACCTCTGAACATGTCATGAGGGAATATGTGTTGGCGATGAATGATTTGGTTAACTCACAAACAAACAACTGTGAGCACTGTCAATCGACTTTATATGTAAATACACCGGACCATTCGTTGACAACATGTAATACCACCTTACCGCAGCCAAGTGTTGATTTGTATACTCCTGTGAATAGTTCCCAGAAACAATATAAACAAAGTGTGAATAATGACATTGTAATTTTTTGTGATGAGATTGGGAAAGATCTTGGTAATTTGTTAACAGATGAATATCCAGGACACTCAGTTATAAACAACTGTATGCCAGGATGTTCTTTATATAATATTATGAAAGAAATTATTAAATGTAAGTTTAACGAGGATTCCATTTTATTAATTTTAATAGGTAATAGAGGAAAAGTAAACAAAGGAGAATTGCTTCAGTATTATAGAACTTTGTCATACTTAAATTTGAGAAAAATTGTATTGTTTACACTTCCCTATAGTAAAAGTTTGCCACAGGAAGAAAATTACTATAGATATAATATTAATAATACATTGCATAATTTGACCATGAATAGTAATGTATTTCACTTAATTGACATAAACAATTATATTGGCAATAATTTTTATTTGACAAAAGATAGATATCTTGTAGACAGGTGTTATCTTACAAACTATTGCAAAAGACAAGTAGCTGCATCGCTATCTTATTATTTTTCTATTACAGCCAAGAACTTGGCTAATCAAGTTGCCTCTGTTAATCAATGCAATATCGAGTTAAATTACTCAGCCAATAATTTGTCTACATTAACTGAATCCATGAATCATTTAAATTAGAAATTGAGACAACAGAGGCAACCTCTTGCAATATTATAAGGAAACCAGATAGTAAATCAGGCGAATGTTTTGAGAGTTTTAATAGTATCAACCTGGTTCATCAAAATATTCAAGGATTATTGAACAAAGAATTAGAAGTAGAACTTTTTTTGAATTGTAACAACATAGATATTCTTTGTATAACGGAGCACTGGCTTAAATGTCACCAATTAATTTTCAATTTTAGCAATCACCAGGTTGGTAGTTCATTCTGCAGAGTAAATGCTATACATGGCGGCGCATTAATCCTAGTAAGTAATCATCTTAAATTTAAAGAACGCAAGGATATTGTAAGCCTATCTGTTGAGCGAACAGTTGAAATAGCCTGTATAGAATTGGAGCAGTTTATCATTTTAAGTGTATACAGACCTCCTTCAGGGTTGTATGATTGTTTTGAAAAGGTAATGGAGGAAGTGTTACATAGAATCTGTAGTTCTAAGAAGTCTATAATTACTTGTGGTGATTTTAATATTAATTTGTTAGAAAATTCTGGGTTAAGTACAAAAATTTTAAGCCTGTTTCAGTCATACAATCTTGAAAATAAATTTCTCGAGCCCACTAGAATAACCCCTACTACTGCCACTTGCCTAGATAATATTTACACTGATATTATACCCACCCAAAAGGCAATTATTAATTTAATAGATTCAGATCATTGTGGGCAATTGATCACAATTCCTAATGTAAACATGAAAGTCACTAAAAAGGATATCATTGTTAACCCAAAAAGTAAAAATCGCCTGGAAACTTTTGAAACTAAACTCTTATCAAAACTACCACTTTTGTCAGCCAATGATGATCCCAATCAACACTATAACGATTTTTTCAGCATGTATTGCACACAATTTGAAACCACATTTGTCCCTAAGACAATCTCGGTAAATAGTAACGCTTCTTTCAATGACTGGGCCACCGTTGGTATTCATAAGAGTCGAAAACGACTTTATGAACTGTATGAAGAGCGGACTTATACTAACACAGTAGAATTTAATTTGTACGTTAAGAATTACTCTAAATTATTTAAAAAAGTTTGTTTATTAGCAAAGTCACGTTACTTGAGTTCGAAAATTAAAAATAGTAGTAATGTAATTAAAATGACATGGAACATTATTAATAGCGAAACGGGAAGGTCTTGCAAGCGAAATAGTGACTACAGCCTTGCTATTGGCGATAATATTCTAAATTCAGACACTCAAGTTGCCACAGCCTTTGAAAATTTCTTTGCAGATATTCCCGTATCGACAACTAAATCGCTTAACTCGTCGCCTGCTGCTGCCGAGTCTTTACTAAGGGAAAACGTTTCAAACTGTGATTCCGAATTTAACTTCCAATATGTCACCTGTACAGATATTATTAAAACTTTTCACACCTTAAATGTTAAAAAGACCGCTGATCTATGGGGTCATTCTGTGGACGTAGCTAAATCCATTATAAACGTTGTAGCTCCTTCTTTAGCTGTTATATTTAACGATTGTATTGACCGTGGTGAGTTTCCTGATCTAATGAAATATAGTAAAATAATACCATTGTTTAAATCGGGTAGTACATCAGACCCCACTAATTATAGACCCATTTCAGTACTACCCACCTTTAGTAAAATTTTTGAAAAATTAATTTTGGCACAATTGCAAAGTTTTTTCAATAAACATAAGTTATTGCACAAAAAACAGTTCGGTTTTACAAGGGGTCGTTCAACTACTGATGCCGGTGTTGAACTTTTAGGACACATTTATAATGCCTGGGAGGACAAATGCGACGCTTTGGGAATTTTTTGCGATTTATCTAAAGCTTTCGATTGCGTTCTTCATGAAACATTAATCAGGAAACTACACCACTACGGAATCCGTAAGGCCTCTCTGGATCTTCTTACTTCTTATTTGAGTGATAGGATTCAGAGGGTTGATGTTAACGGGAAAAGATCTCCCGGATCCGTAGTAAAAATGGGGGTACCCCAGGGCTCAATTCTTGGTCCATTTTTGTTTCTTATTTACATAAATGACTTGCCTTACCTCATAAAGGATAATCATGACGTGGTATTGTTTGCAGACGACACTTCTCTTTTATTTAAACTCAAACGTCAGCAGCCAGTTATGGATAATGTTAATAGCGCCCTGGCAAAAGTTGTTAATTGGTTTAATGTTAATAATCTACTCTTAAATGAAAAAAAAACTAAATGTATTAAGTTTACGATACCCCATGTAAGACAAGTGGAAACCACTGTACTAATTAAGGATGAAGAGCTGAAACCGGAAGATAGCACAGTGTTCTTAGGCATAACTTTGGATGCCAAGCTTCAGTGGGGCCCGCATATAAACAAATTGTCGAAAAAACTTAGCTCTGCAGCATACGCCGTTAGAAGAATTCGTGACTTAACTGATTTAGAGACAGCTCGTTTAGTTTACTTTAGTTATTTCCATAGCGTGATGTCGTACGGTATTCTCTTGTGGGGCAATGCCGCCGATATTCAAACAATATTTGTTTTACAAAAAAGGGCAATTCGTTCAATTTATAAACTAAGTCCCAGATACTCCCTCAGAGAAAAATTTAAGGAGATTAATATTCTTACTGTGCCCTCTCAATTTATTTATGAAAACCTTTTGTACGCACACAAAAATATTAATTTGTTTAAAAAATACAGTGATATCCACAACATAAATACGCGGAACAAACACAAATTTGTTGTTCCTGCAACGAGGCTCAAAAAAATAGGGGGTACGTTCAGATGCCAATGTATACGTTTTTACAATAAACTTCCGAGCCATATTCAAGCACTAACCCTGAATAAATTCAAATCGTTTATAAAACAGAAGCTATGCCTGAAAGCTTTCTATCATGTCAATCACTATCTCGAAGATAAAAAGGCTTGGGATTAAACTGCTCCAATGAAATTTGCTCCGTGAATGTTGAAATTTCGGACTTCGCTGGTTTATTGTTGATTCCTTTATTTTATACACTGTGACATTGAATGATTTGACATGAATACTTAGTTCAGTATTTTATTATTTTTTTACCTTCTTTTTATTTTTTATTTTATTGTATGTGTGTGTATTTGACATGAATATTTATTTGTGACTGACATTTAATGAATTGACATGAATACTTACTTCAGTATTTTATTATTTTTTACTCTTTTTTTTGTTTGTCTTATGTGTGTATTTGACATATCGTATTTTTATTGACATTCGTTTTGTAAATTATTATTTATTTTATTTAATAATTGTGAATGTGAGGACCATGTGGGTCACATTTTGTTTTTTTTTTTTCCCACGACTGTCTGGCAGTTTGAGTTCTATAAGCGACCTACCCAAATGTCCTTTCTTTGGTATTGTTCGTCGTTCGTTGAGCTCCTTGAGTTATAAGTCGAGCTACACGATAACTGACAAATGCTTGCACTGACTGGACAGGTCCACTCAAATCTGTGTGGTTCTTTCTTCAAAAGACCATCTCAGACACTAATCTGCATGGTCCTCATGTGAATTAAGCAAGATTGTCTGGACTTCAAAAGAGACTATGACCTCTGAGTTTGTTTCGGCTGTTTCTTCTCAGAGTAGTCAGATACGAAACACCGGCCCCATCTAGCTTAAAAAAAAATGACGTGTAAAAGTGTTTGAGAAAACCTACTTGCTGAATAAATATCATTTATCATTATCATTTATCATTTATCACTTACTTAGATCATCAGGGACTTTCACATTTTAATATTATATTAATAAGCTTGTATCTTCATCATCATCGTCTTCATCTGCCTAATAATTTTCCCACTACTGGGACATAGGCCTCCTCTCTTTGAGAGGGAATGAGCTATAATTCATCACGCGGGTCCAGTGCGTATTGGTAGATGTCACATGTCTTCGAAATTTTGGTACTAAGACATGCCGGTTTTCTCACGATGTTACTTATACTGTTAAACTCGAACTCGAACTATGAACTTATAGGTATCTTACTTTTATTATTATAGCTAGCCTGTATTGTCCCTCTGCTGGGCAAAGGCCTCCCTCCGTTCCTTCCAACGATCACGATTCTGTGCCCTTTCTTTCCAATTCTCAAGGATGACATCCAGTTCGTCCCGCTATCTCTTTCGTGGTCTGCCGCGAGCTCGTGTCACTGTTTCAAGGCACCATTCCTGAGCCTCACGGGCCCACAGTTCATTTGGCATGCGACAGACATGTCCTGCCCAGTCCCATTTAAGTTGGGCAGCCTTTTGAGCCACGTCAACGAGTTGCGTTTTGGAGCGCAGAATAGTGTTACAAATACGATCCTTTAATTTTACACCTAAAATACTGCGCTCCATAGCACGTATATCTTCTTACATTACATTTATTTCTTTTAAACTTTTACCATATCTATCATTAGTCCGAGTATTGTTTCCCAACGTTCTTACTTTGATAGCTTAGATATAAATTCTATTATTCATGATGTTGTATCACTTCATGAAGGAGTACATCTACGTCATGTTTTTTTTATTCATAATTTATTTCTCATGGATTGTTGGAGATTCTAAGGGCCAGTTTCACCGGTTGCGGATAAAGTGTCGGTTAGCCTATTAGGAACTTATCTGCCAGATAAACTAACACTTTTGGTTTCACAGGTGTCGGATAGCGATATCTGGTAGATAAAGTATTAAGTAGTTATAAACAGCCTTTAAGTGTAAGTAGACAGTATTAACTATCAGATAACTAACCGACACTTTATCCGGGACCGGTGAAACTGGACCTAAATAAATAAACATCTAACTTCACATTATATCGCATTCAAACGATATGTTACTAACGAGTTACTAAACACTTTACTAACTTCAGGATTTCTCCCACCATGTGAAAACTTGTTTGTTAAACGACTCGCTCACTCGGGTAAACTCGGGTTCACTCGGCTAAGTTCGGCTCAAGGAGTATTATTTGTCGCTGAGGCGGATTGCAAAGGTTCCCGAGTCGCAGAAAATACGTACAGACACTTGTTGCGTCCAAAAAAAGTTACACCTCCGATTGAATTCCCCCGGTTATTTCTTAAGAAGTTCCATTTATCGCGGGGCGTGAACAAAAGGAAATTGCGGTTTTTGGTTTCAGACGAACACCGTTCGATGTGTAATGGTTTGTGACAGATTAGTTTGTTAAAATTATCTATTGTACTATCCTATGACTAGAAATTTGTTATCAAATTTAGACATTTTCTTTTTATAAACATCATGAAACTTAATAATGCAAGCTCGAACCTCAGGTAATAAAGACCACATTAAGTTGTTGTTCAAGTTAGCGTTGCCTGTCAGGTAAATGTGCAACGATATTATGTCAAACTTGGTACGTTTATCTTAATCAGCCCGGGAAGTTGTCAGCGTGCAAACCATGCAGACTCGTACTAACCACCTGAAAAAAAACAATACAATATTGTAAGGAAAACTTTTTTTTGTTAGTTTGTTCTGTCCCACTCTTGGGCCCTGTTTAATAAACGTTACAAATTAAGTTTTAAATCTACAAGTTTCTGTTTTAGAAAAGAAAGAAAGAAAGAAAAGAAAGAAAGAAAGAAAGAAAGAAAAGAATGAAAGAAAGAAAGAAAAGAAAGAAAGAAAAAATGTTTATTTGACGTCAGTATTAAGCACACACACAATAATAATAAAAAAGTAATAAAAAGGACAAAAATACATAGTAAGTACAGTGTGCCTCACGGCTGCGCCAAAAAGGTCCATTTCAGCATTCATGCCAGACAGGTGATGCTGTCTGACGCTGGTCTTCCAATGAACCTTGACGGGGGAAGAGACAAACAGAAAACAGTTTCAAACATAAGAATATATAAATAAATGGCTATCGGTACAATAAAAAAAAAGTAAAAATAGGGTACATTAATTAAATGTACGAGTTCGTGCTTGTAAAGAAAATGTATGTAAAGTAAAGTATTTAATTGTGGGAGAAAGCAATACTGATAACAATAAATAAATACACAGATTAGCCGAGATTGAAGAAATATTTTCTGCAAGAAAAAAAAGAAATTACAACTTACAAATTTACCATGGTGGAAAACTGACGAAATTGTTAGATTTTACCTACAATTATACATATTTCGGTTAAATAAATATTTTCTCTTTACAGGTGACAATAATTGTAATGTTTAATAAACAACACTTGTCTGTCATACAACTTTACAAATATGCCACTTACTTACAAAATTTTCGGATTGTACATTCATTAAACAGGCGAAGATCTCCTCCCAGTGTTGTGCTTCTTCTTGTCAATTCAAGAAGTCATGTAAAGCGTCCCTTTATCGACAGTGACCCCGCTTGTTCCGTCAAAATATGTCATAAAGCTGCAGATCTTAAATGGGACTGGACAGGCAATGTCTGCTGAATGTCAGTACAGCTGTGGAACATTATATCGGGAAATATAGCTTGTTATTATTTTATTTATATCTTACTAGCTGACCCGCGCAACTTCGTCTGCGTACGACGAACCAACAGTTCCTTAAATTAGCGCGTTCAACCAACCTAACAAACAAACTCTGCAGCTTTATAATATTAGTTCAGATTCAGATTGAAGTCAGTAACAATTTATTTTTTCTCGAATAGGTTTACATTAAACTCCAAAATATTCAACTAATGTTTGTCCGAATAAGGATTCTTCCCTCGACAGCCTTACGTTTCCATCCTTGGACACTCGACAATATCATACTCCAGCTAGGTCGAAAGTTCTCATCAAGTGGCATGACATGAGCCGAGACACGTTAACGCTGCTTCAAACTGTTGCGGACCTCTCGCATCTGCCTTCCTTCTCCAAAGTCAGACTTTCAATGATAGTCATACTCCAGGCAGGTCAACACAATACGACATAGATGCTGTAAACTCTTGAAAACCTATTGCAAATTCTTTTCGTCTCCAAGCCTCCATCATGAGACCTTCGATGACAGTCATATTCTAGCTATTTCTAAAGTTCTCATTAAGTAAGCCCAATGACGATATAGCTGCTGTTAACTGTTGAGGATCTCTTGCTACTACCTTCAGTCTCCATTGTTAGACCATCGATGACAGTCATGATCCAGCTAGGTTTAAAGTTCTTATCAAGATGCACGAAATGAGCCTTAGACACGATAGAGCAGATTTGAAGTGTTGTTGAACTCTTGTGACTGCTTTTCATCTCCATCGTCAGATCTCCGATAAACTCATACTCTAGCTAGGTCTAAAGTGTATATCAAGGTGCGTGAAATGAGCCGACACACGATATAGCTGCTGTAACTGATCACAGTCAAACTTCAGACAGGTCTAAAGTTGTCAAAAAGGTTTATGAAATAAGCCCCAAAACGATCTTCTTCTTTATCGTGTGGTTAGTGCCTAACCTGTTGTCAGAGTTTTTATGCCGCCCAAAGTCCTCTGTTTTGGCTTTACATGCCGTCGAGAAATAACTCTCAGGCATGCTGTGGTTTTCTCACGATATCTTTCTTCACCGAAGCAAGCGATCTTTCCTTCCTTATCGTGTTGTTGCCTAACCTGGTGTCAGTCTGACTTGGCTTAACATGCCAAATGTCTCTCAGGCATGTGAGTTTCCTCACGATGTTTCAGCAAGCGATGATTATACAATACGCACATGAATTCGAACACAACTATTTTCAATAAAAAATGGGACAAACTTTGCTAAACACGCTTTTCAATCAAAATAATCATGAAAATCGAACTTCTCTGGAAAAAGTTATGCGTCATCATCATCATCATCCATAGTCCGACTTTAGCGACTGCTGGGTATAGGCCTCTCTTTGTTTGTGCCAAGCTCCACGCTCTTGTGCCAGTCTCATCCAGGATATTCCCGCAATAGCAACAATATCGTCTGCTTATCTCACCGCTGGACGAACAAAACTTCTGTTTGGATTTCTAGAATGCCACTTGGTCACAGCTTTACTCGACCTGACATCACCGCGCCTTGCTAGGTGTCCCGCCCCACTCCATTTGAATTATCATCATTCATCATTATTTCAGCGCAAAGACGTCCACTGCTGGACATAGGCCCATCAAGTGTCGCCACATTGACCGGTCTCGTGCGACTTCATAATTCGGTCATTTGAGTTTTGCTCGGCCATAATATAGGTAAGTACCTTCATAAAGAGAAACAGGCGTTGAATTGAGAACTTCTTCCAACAAACCCAAACTTGAGACATCCAACACGGGAGAAGTCATCCCCAGAGTGGGAGAAGTCATTTGATGATTTCACATCCTAAAAAAAAAAAAAAAAAAAGACATCTGACACTGGCGAATGCCAGTATCATTCTTTCACGGAAAATCATAACACCGTGATTCAGAAAATGGAGTCAAATGAACAACGCCATTTATAGAGCATGAAGTTAAACTACTAAAACATATGCATGGAAAGCAGTCGAACGGACATCTACTGGCTTTGTAGACTTTTAAAGCAAGGTCATGTTGACTATTCTGTTCTTCTCTATCTTGTGATTTTTATTCATAAGTACCATATTGGTTTCATAGATGTCATTGCTTGTATCCTTAGATCATGATGGTAAGTTCTCCTTAAAAACTTTAAAGTCATATATCTTATATCTTTTGATATAAAAATCAAAACTTTCTCTAAGTTATGAACAATAATAATTTGTGCATTCAATAAAACCACATTGGTTTTTCAATTTAAACGTAAAAGGGCTACGTAGAGACACACAGACACAGACGAAAATTTAAGAAATAGTAGAAAAAGGGTTCTGTGTGTGATCCTTTAACAGTTTAAGCGCCATGTTTACAGATTTATTATCTATATAAATAAAAATGAATTGTTGTTCGTTAGTCTGATTAAAACTCGAGAACGGCTGGGCCGATTGAGCTGATTTTGGTTTTAAAATGTTTGTCGTAGTCCAGGGAAGGTTTAAACGGTGAGAAGTAGACAGGTAGGTAGGTAGGTAGTAGTAGGTAGGTAGGAAAAAATGCATTGCAACGCATGCCGGGTACAGCTAGTTTGAAATAAAAAATAAATGACTCCCAAACTGTCGTTTAAGTGTTAAAAAAAATAAGTATAAAACTATGATTTGGAAATATGTAAGCTGTAAAAAAACAAAATGCTTTGTTACAAAAAGTCAATTCCGGGTGGTTTTTGAACGTGCGAACCAAAGTTATTATCAGAAATCTTACAGCATTACACTAAATCAAAAATAATTCTTTGTCTGTACTGAGGCTTGATCTTGCGACTCACTGTTTGAAAGGCGGTTGCCGTCACCGACGAGCTATTTGTTCTCGTGACAGTTTATCTAAAATTGTTATTCTTTTACAATGCATGTTATGACAGTTGTCAGTTGTCAAACAGTTGAAAACTATAGACGAAATGCAATATTGCTCACCCCCGTCAGTAATTAGCGTGATAATATATAGCCTATGTCCTTCCCTGGGTTGAAATACATCTCCTTGCCAAATTTCATTACGATCCGATCAGCCGTTTTCTCGTGAAAAGGTAGCAGACAGACAGACAAACAGAGTTACTTTCACATTTATATAATGGTATGGATGGATATGGATATGGATGGTATGGATTACACACTTATATAGGGTTACTAGTAATTAGTGTACGATACATCAACACGTGATTATGCTTATGATAACAAACTTTACTATGGGACCAACCCTGAAATCGCGAAAAAAATACTAACTGGCAAGATTTTTTTTTGCGATTTCAACTTGGGTTTCATAATAAAAGTTGTTTGTTATCATGTGCACAATCACGTGTTTAAGTCACCCTATACAGGGTGTATTTCACCTCATCACAAAGCCGTTAACCAAGCATTCTGTATATCAAACTAAGTAACTTTACGCAAAAAATATTGCTGGGAAACAACTTTTTTTTTTGAGGTTATAAATCATGTTTTGTGGTATAACTCAATGTAACACACTCAAAACATTGTGCGGATGGATGGATTGAATAGTACGGTGGTCGTAGAGATATTTAAAGTAAAAATCATGCGATGAAAAGTGGTATTTAAAAAAAAAACTTGTCAAAATCTTGCAACTTTTACCCCCAATATCTCCGTAACTAGAAGGTTCCCAGGTATAGTGTAGAACAAAAAAATGATCAGAATGACTAGGAGAACAAGTGCCTTTCGTATTCGTTAAGAGGTGTTTTACACCCTATATATTACCTGGTGCGAAAGTATCCACAATTAAACAATATTCCTTTCCACGGAGTAATAAACAGAGCTTATGTTTGATGTGCTCTTATAATTAAAGACCTGCATGGAATGCAAATATTCTTAAATCCGCATCTTGCAAATTGAATGAACTAGCACTTAAATTCAAAAGTGTTTGGCAGTTTCTACAAACTGCATCTAGCGGGTAAAGCTGAAAAAAATAGGAAAGGAATAAAATAACTCAAGAAACACACTCCTCCATTTTTCTCCTTCTAGTGCAGCTGATGAAAACGATTATTTTGTAGTCTTATTAATCTCTCGAGTCTCCAGCACAATAAGAATGACGACAGTATCAAAAAATTACAAATCTATTTAATCCGTCAGTTGGAGGATTGAAAAATAATGGATACGTATTTTTTGTTTTTGTAAATCAATGAATATAGACAAAGCTAAAACACATCAAAACGCGAGAGTGATGTCAGAACTAGCTAAAAAATATACTTAGGCGTGACGTGTCTTACTGGTTCATTACTCGATACATAACTAAAGTTACATCACAGGGATTCAACGTATCATCACTCACCTCGCGAGAAATCCACGCACATTCAAGTATGATACAAGTTGGCCCAACGTGTGTAGCAGTCTCTGACAGTAATTATTGGCACATTGCGTTGAAACCTTACAATACACAATTGATACAACGGCTTTGTGCAGTACTTTGCTGTATTTGCAGATGCCATTTTTGTGAAGTATTACTTAATACCTGCGAAAAATCTGCAGAAACCGGCGGCAGAAATACTTTTACGAAAAGGAATCGAAATAAACGGAGAGTCATGCGGAGAGTGATCTTGACTGTCATTTACATTTAATGTCAAATGAAGTTGTCTGTCAACCACCAAAAAGGCGGAAATATAACGTTCCGTGCACCATGATTTATCAAACCATCTACGCGATTGTAGCGACAGCCTTTAAACATAGCTTTAAAAAATGTTCACGGTATATTTTTTCGTAAGCCTCCCAATTAAAGGACTCTACTCAGGGCCGATATTTTAATGTTCACCCTGCCGCATGCCGCAGGGCGCCAGTGTTGGCTGCGAAGCCAACGCTGGCTTGTTATTGACCTCGTATAAACAGTTTTTCAAAACAAGCCAGCGCTGGCTGCCAACACTGGCGCGAATAGAGCGCCGACCGGATTTCAAGACAGTGACCACCCGAGTGCCAGCGTGAGGACGCATCGCGCCAGTAGTTAATAATCCAGTAATTAGTCGGTAGAATAATTCAGGAATGAAGTAAATCCATTGGCCTCATCTAAACAGCACGGGACAGACCAGCACTGACTAGTCTGAGGACTGTCGCCAGCGTTACTGGCTTCGTGTATATCTGGCTTAATAAACATGGGCTAGCTACTTAACTGGCTAGTAACGTTAGACAGAGGTGCACCAATTACAATTGTTACATAATACTTATGAGGTACACATCTTTAACTCTACACCCCCATTCACATGTCAGTATTACTATTTTGCAAGCCTATTGCCCTATTACCATCATCCGTTATGCGCGGTTGTTGTTAATAGGGCAATATCCAGTCTTCGTAGCTGCTACTGAGAAATTCTTGATGTAAAAACCAGTCACGCTTGACCACACAGAAATCATCAAATCATTACAACTTATTCATCACCATTTCTTTAAAATCATCGCTGCACTACATGTTTATTTAGTACGGAGGTGTTTACGAATTATGTTAAAACAATACTATCATCAAAGATCCACACTTCCACACCCTAGGAATCACTGACAGTCCCCAGTACAGGGCGTGCATGGAGGCGAGGGGAGACGGTAGCGCATGTGCTACTGGAGTGCACAGGCGTTGCCAAGATTCGCGAGGAGATCCTGGGAACACCAAGATCAGTTGCAGATGTCCTGAGGCGACCGGGAAGTTTAATCTGCTTCTGGAGGGAGGTGGGCTGGTTGGAGTAGTCGGCCACCATGGCTCATGAATTAAAAATGCGCATGGTGCTCACATTATCACTAATAAATCCAAACTCATTAGGCTAGGCTGGATTATGAACATTTTGTCAAATAACAACCTAATCAATGTGTCAGTAACGCGGCAGATAATGATGACCTATTATGACAAATAGGGCTAATTCTAATGGACCTTAAATTTAACAGACAAAATCTGGGTGTGCTTTTTGATACATCTCTGTCCCCCTTCCTATATTACAGAATTGATGTTATGATATATTAGCAGTGGTGGCGGACCCAACTTACAAACAGTAAGTACGAGTACAAGCTATTTGGTTAACACTTTTCAATGTAATTTGCGGGCTAAACTATAAACCAAATAGCTTGTTCGACCGTACTTACGACCAGTAGTCATAGGTTCGAACCCAGGCCGGCGACAGTTGATTTAAAATTGTCTATCGATATAATTAATGAATTCATCATACCCCTCTCTTTTTTATCATGGATGGTTGCGTTATAAGGAATAAACATATTATACTTTTAATTTCAATTTTTGATCGCAACTAATGGTTCTGCTCCGAGGAATGATTTAGTTGCGCTTAGATGGTTGCGCTTGGAGATAGGTGCGCTCTGAGGAATACCTCGTGTTACTTTGTGTAATTTATTTCATCAGTACTGCTCTCAAATCGGTGAAGGAAAACATTGTGAGGAAACCGGCATGTCCTAGAACGCACGAATGAATGAATGGACTATAATCCTCCAAACGGGGGCCCGTTTGGTGGATTATAGCCCATTCAGTCTCAAAGAGAGGTGGCTGTGTCACAGCAGTGGGCATTTAAGGACGCACAAGCCAGTCATTCTTCCATACAAACGTAGTCTGGTGATTACTCCTCTGTTTGACGGTGTAGGTTCTAAATTAAAAACTGTATCGACTGGTCTTGTCATTATGGAATTTATATTCTTGTCACTAGCCCTGTATGGAAGCAGAATTGGAAAAAAAAATTGGTTTGGAAGTTATGAGCGTCGAAACTTTCATATTTTAACACTAATTTCATTAGCATTATAGTATATTTTGGCTAGATTAGATTTCTTATAGAATCATATTTTGTGTTACAGAGGCAAATAAGGATAATCGTAATGGGCAGAAATACCAGCCTATGGCCAAGTGTCGTTCGCAAAAAGAGGTGCAGAGTAAAAGGGAGATTTTTAAATGCAAATAAAGAAAATATTCCTGCATCAATGACTTTTTCTAAATCGTCAGTTCTTTTTCGTGTATAACTAATTATACGACGACACGAATGGCGTAGCGGTACTGAGACTGCCTTACGTTCTTAGGCGCTCCACCCACTGAAGATGCGTCCCGCCGCGGTGCGCGGAGTGGCAAATTTTTCAATTGCATGCAAGTATGCATCATAGCACCGTTAATGAAATAGTTAACTTCGTTAATAGTTAATCCGTTACAAAAAAAAGTTAGCTTCGTTAAACGTTAAAGCGTTACATTTCGGAAGAATTAACGCAAGTTAACGTTAATCTGTATAAAATTATATGTGATGTAATGTAATGTGTAAAATTACATTTCTTATATCGTTGCGTTAGTAAACTCATAAAACCTGTTGGTTTAGGTTCTGGAAGTTAACAGGTTAGGAACAAAACAAAAAACTTGTATAATTCAAATATCTAATTTAATCGTCGGACATCCCATATTGTGTGAGTACTATGTACTAGAAAGCTATCATTCACTGGAAACCTACTTTAGTTTTTGACTTGAATGTGCCCTGGCGGTTGAGAGTATGTCATGCTCACTCAAATGTCTCGTTGGTGATGGCGCGTGTGTCGGACCATTTAGCTCCCTTCAAAATGGTTGAACTGAAAGGTGCTGATCCGTCATGTTCGTGAACGGGCGCTGTCAGTTGTGACTGGTCACCTCTTAGTTGCCATGGCTTATTTGAGAGAATTATTTTGTTTTTACTATGGACACTTTTAACGTGCACATCTTGCTACATTGTTCTCACATAACCATTTAACATCTCAACATGAATGATGTAACCATGATTTTGTAACAATAATTTGATTTAAAAGAGTGTCCATGGAGTTTCTTGCCCGTTCTTCTCCATAGAGATCTACGTTAGGGAATGGGCAACTACAGTTTTCATTCACTTACTACTTCCACAGTTTTTATGTCTTGTGACTGGGACTGTAGTTACATTTAATTTTCATCTTTGTTTCGACAATTCAAAAGTGCCTGTTAGTGGCCTACTTGAAATAAATGCTTTGATTTTGATTTGTTTGATCCATGATATGGTTTTATTTTTAATTACTACACTGCACAATACACTTTTTCTACCTAACTAAATTACACTGCACTCTTCTTTATCAACACGCAAATGATCACTGACAGTAATTTATAATAACAACAAAACAAAACACTCGTCACTGTAAGCACCGGAGCTAAATCTGTCGCTCCGCGCACCGCGGCGGGACGCATCTTCAGTGGGTGGAGCGCCTTAGAGTCCCGAGTTCGAATCCCGGTAGGAGCAAATGTTTATGTGATGAACATGGACATTATTTTATTTCCCAGTCATGGATGTTAATATGTATGATAAGTAGGTATGTATTTACAAACGAAAAGTATCTATGTAGTATATCAACTATCTGGTGAACACGACACAAGCCTCGTTGCTTAGTGTGGCACTAGGTGGCGCGGTGTGTAATTTCCAGCAATATTTATACTTATTTTCATACCAATATTATGAAAAAAATTATCTTCTTACCGATCACAATTTATAATATCACAAGTTTTAGGTATAGATATCTACCTACAACTTTTACCTCGACTTTATAATCTCTCAAGATATTTTATAAGTAATCGGAGTTTGCTATCGTCCGGTGACATATATATGTCACCGTAAAATTGTCAAACACGTTATATTACAATATAACGTGTTTTTTCTCGCGATATTGTAATGTCTCGAATTATTGTCAACTGAACATACGGAAGTATCTCTGCCCCCATAGTCGGGACTTGGGGCACCCCCCCGTTAGGTTAGTTAGGTTCCTTTAAACCCTGCACTCGGAAATAGGGGCCCCGCGAAGCGGGGCTCCATCGACTACGCTTTTTAGGGGGAATATGAAGTGTTTTAAGGTTATGTTATATTAATCGGTATTTCTCAGGAATGGTGCATTATCTTTTCATGAGAGTTGTGCCACTGGGCAAGGGGGACCCCTCCTTCCCTCCACACCGCGTAAGTTGACTACCATCGCATGCATTTCACGAAAAAGAATGCGTTTTGTTGTAAGTAGTATGTTCATTTGACAATAATTCGAGACTTTACAATATCGTTAGAGATATTACAATATAACGTATTTGACAATTTTACGGTGACATACATACCTTTATTTTTTAGGTTCTCTGCGGATACATCAATACGTACTGCAAATGTAAAAATGGCCCAAGGCATCCGTCGCAGTCCGCCTTTGTAAATTATGCGCATAAAGTTTTAATAAACTAATAAACGTCACCAAGAACCTACGTAAAGCAAATATTGTGGCGGGTCTATCGCCTAGTACTGTAAACGCTTATTGTACTCTTGACCGCTATTGTAAATAAACAGCCAATAAACAATTTACAAAATAACACATTTTTATTTGATGAACTAACAACAAGCCGCACAGTCACATCAAATAAAAAAAACGAATCAATGAAATTATTTGTTCATAATTTCATTCGTTCATAATAACAAAACCTACCTACATTATTATAATGTTCACACTTTAGCAAGAGAACTCATTGTCACGTGGGCAAAGTTGCAGGTAAGTATTATGTAAGAGCTTGACCATTCATAATAACAACTAGGTAAATTATTCAGATTAACATACTACAATGTCAATAGGACACTTAGGCGTCAAAATACTTCTCCGCATCGCTGTCATCGGGAAACGTGGCCAGAAGACTGGCAGCATTGCCACATTGAATGGCAATGCTAATTCTTTGGCCAAAGAAGTAGCCAGCCCTCTGGTCGCGCGAAGTGTCGATCATTCGGCGGGAGATTTCCTTAAAAAGGAGGCGCGCACTCGGACCCCATGACCCGAGCGTTTCGACCCCAAACGGCTCAAAGCTGTAGTTACCAATAAGGTTACAGTATTTGCGCCGTTTGAGGATCTCAGCAGCTGCAGCAGCAGCGCCTGCACAGCCCGCCGTGCTTGCAACATGGCAAGGCGCAAGGGTGTCGACACAAGTTGCGTCCCACACCAAAGGCCTGCCAACGCTCCAAGGCACCAACGTCATGCCGTCCGGTCTCTTGCCATCGTAACCCACCAAGCCGTTTGGTTCTAAAACCGCTGGTATGCCGGCGCTGGCAAGAGCCCGACGGATAATGTCGTTGATGCTGGCGTGCCGTGCAATGCGACCTGCGCTCCTGTAGCAGGACAGGCCATGATGTCCGAGGCTGTCGACAGCTACACCGCAGTGACAACGATGCGAAGCAACACAAGGTGCGCCTAAGCGTAGACTCGTAGCGACCCGGAACGATGCGTCATCCATCATAGTGCCAATGGTGAATGACGGAAGTGCCTGAAGCCACAAGCCCGACTCCCATTCCCCCACAGCCAACAGACGGGCACGCTCCACAGTATTGATTGACGTATGTAATAGGGTATTCCGTACAATACTGCAGAGCGGCACGTCCCACTGACTCTGGGAGGACAGGTTGTTGGGCAAATCCGTATTGGGACCAGCCATTTTCCAAGCGTTCAACGCATCAGTCAGATACGGCACCTGAACATCAACCAGTGAAAAAGATAAAATATCCCTGGTTAAATTGGGTGCATATTATTACGTTTCACACAATGATAATCCCAAGTTCTAACACCTATTTCTTTGAGTTTATGTCGTCTTTCAAACATGAATCGCCTACACAATACACACGCCGCCCGCGGTCGTCCACTCTATTCAATGAAGTCGCGCAAGCGCATGTATGCGTCACTTAACGTCAGGAGTGCATATGTGTACGCGCACTATTTCCTCACTGCTCATCACAGCGTCTATCCCTTTCGCTCGTGATGTCGGATGAGACAGCATGCAGTTTAACCACGCCCACCACCTAGTTCGTGCCGTTAAACCGTTTACCCTTAATAGGCGGATGATGAAGACGAGTACCAAAGCAAAGGGTTATTTTTCACTTCTCATGGTCTAAAAGTACGCCGTTATAGCCCTACGAAGCGGGATTAAAGTGACCGTTTATTCCCTAGGGAGTAAAAAGTAATTTAAAAATGGAACGATCTTTTACTCTGAAACATGGTCGCAAAAGAGTAACTTGTCAAAGGTTTTATTTAAATTTCGAATTGGCATCCAAATAGAAAGCGGTTTATTGAAAAAAACAAAAACAAATGAACTTTTCAACGCGAGAAAAATTTATGGTTGTTTGTGTGCATCGTTGATTTTGAAAAGCAATGCCTCTGTTGCTAGCCGCTGCAGTAATGTAGATACTAATTATCTGTGGAGTGTTCATTGCGAAAATGTTGAGAGTTTGTGTTGTGTTTTCAATGGTTAATCTGTGACTGACCTGATAGAAGAAAAAGTGACCGCTCAGTTCAGAATTTTTGTCGAGTGTAAATTTGTTCAGTTTTAAATGACTATTGTTCTCGCACTCGAAGTGAAAAGTACAGTTTGCACCTCGAGACTAAACGCCAATATAATATACCCTCGCTTTCATTGCCTCCAAACCACCTCGGGTATATAATGGCTTCGTTTAGTCCCTCGTTATAAAATATACTATTATAAATTTCGATAATTAATTTATTCTAAAAGTTTTTCAATACTCACTAAATACAATTAGGTCTAAGTTTCATACAGATAACCTACATTTCCTCAGCTCCTGTCTCAAATCTACCTTCCTGGGAATCCATTACCAACTAACGCAGGCCAACCGCAAATAGCTGTTATTAATCCTGTACCAGCATAGGCGTAATCATGATATCGGATTATTGCTCGGCAACAACATGGACTAAATTTCTTGGAAGATCATGCTGACCGGATTTAGGTTACATCTAACAATCTTAACCGAGACTAGTAAATTACGCAGGAGAGATACCATAAGTATTTGCGGGTACGTACCCTCTCTGTTCCTGTTATTGTACGATGGAACGTCAATCTGACATGACCGGGAAGGGATCCGGTTCAAAACCAACGATTTTATAAGTGCTTTCTGGGACACGAAGTTTTCGCTATATCAGGCCCGAAGGCACTTAAGAACCCGATTCCTGCTGGATTCCTTTTGGGAACAAGGCGCTCTATGAGTACATGGAGTGCCTTGTGCCTTGTTAATCTGCGGGTTATCACATACACAGTATAGCCATTCAATGCACAAGAACATTGAAAACATCACAAAAATGCCAACGTCTTTCATGTCAAAAAAAAAGCAACAGTAGCAGATACCGAAAATAGAAAACGGTGTGACGAAAAATAAATTACAATTCTCAATTTTTTCTTCGGTTTCCCCTTTTACACCTTCGCCACTGCCGCCTCTATCAACTTCCAAACTCTTGGGTGGTACAAACCCCTAATGGAAAAATCTATTAGCATTTGACTGACATGGGAATAGAACCCAGGATCCCATGCTGAACAATCGCGCTTGCGACCAAGATACAGCATAGTTAGCTGGGAGTTACCGAAGCGGGTCATTCGTCGACTGGCGACAGTGAAACTCGCGGGCTCGCTCGTGGAATCGATATTCGGCACCATAGAGGTAGAAGTAAATAGGTTTAATGATGTTTTGAATTCACATGCTTAGTGCACACAATGTCACAGATGACAGATACTACACTCCATGTACTTACACGCGCTAATCACCTACCGAGCGCCGGGCAACCGGTAGCCCATAGCGCACTGGGTTGTCAACAGCCGCGCGGCACGCACGTACGCACGTTCCCCAAAGATAACTTGAACTTATTAAAACTATTTGACCGATTTCGAATATTAACTATGTTAATTAACAATTAGGAATTTAAGGAAGGGAAAAAAATATTAATCATTACATCAAAATAAAACACCTTTACGCTGATTTTTTAACTATTCTTTTTTATACATATTTCGTTGTTATACTTATTTTTAAAACAATTATAAATTCTGATACATTATAGAACATGTTTTATTTTATATTGTACGTCTATACTAAAAATCCCGTCATCTTCGTCGACAGAGGCAGCCCTAGCAATTCACAATATCCAGACGGCTGCGCGATCTACAAAGCAAACCCCACTTTACGTTTGTAAGGTTAGGTACATTTTCGTTCGCAGCGTCTATCGACTTGAAAGTGTAGGCTATTATAGCGGTAGGTATTGAAAATTTTGTATGGAGTGAGTTATCTGGTAATCTGTGACAATGTTCTTAATTCTAATTTACTTTACCCTCAAGACGATAAAAACGGCTATTGCGAACAGCGAGCTTAACGATTATGGCGACAAAATTGTAATGAATTCGGGAACAAAGATATACAACGGTAATTCTTTAATCCTAATGCAAATTGTTTCCCGTAATGCGTTTTATCAAAATTGCACTCTTTTTTTAATATCCTGTATGTCATTAACATATAATGCCATTACTTCCCAGAATTTGATCCTTATTAGCAACACTATGGAATGGTGTAATCTTATATAGTGTGTGCTGTTTTTCCAAAATCAATAGGTTCGATTCCTGGGAAGGAATATTGGTTTTCCTAAAAACTAATGATGCAGTTTTAGATTTCATCAAAATCAGGCTCGAGACTCCTTTGAGCATTTTTCGCTATTCACACCCACTTATCCACACTTAATCACTTAATTATCCAACGTTGTTATGTCGAGCCCAAACAGTTTTCGACTTTCACGCCACAGTAAAGAATAATGCATTACATGTGTGTTTTAAAAATCTGTAATTATTATTGATGGCAGCATAAAAAACATTAATTCCAAACTGACCTACTTTTTTGAATGGTGCGCTAGTACAAAAATCGGCGCTTCCATAGTGACCAAGTAGGCACCAAGCTCATAAACATCATGCCAATACCTAATTACATGATACGAATACATGTTGGACCTCACACAAAAACCTATTGTTATAATATTGCGAAGCCAACACAAAATAGTCAAACGGAAACAATAGAGACCTTCTAGCAATGTGTCAAAGTTTCCTGTTACAGTGTATTCACCGCTTGCTGAAGCACCAGGGAATGTTTTGAAAATATTAATGATTATAGTTTATACTTGTATTGGTGTATCCGCGCCGCATGTTGAGGTAACATTCTCTAATGGTGCATCCACATCGCAGAACTTACTTTTTGTGGAACAACAGTGTGCAACACGGTAACATTAGGTAACAATCTGTAACTTTTGTAGCTACTTTTTATTATTTGTTGAATGTTATCATCGCGTCCATACCACCAGTAGCATAATGTAACAGAATATAACAAAGCAAAGATTTTTCAGCAACAAGCTAGTTGCACAGCATTTGTTCTATGAGTTAAGTAACATTCTTTTACCTAACTTCTTAAAACAGTCAACATGTGGTAACAATTACTGATAACATTTATCAGTAATTGTTACCACATGTTGACTATTTTCAGAAGTTAGGTAATGGCAACATATAATAACAAAAAAATCCCTTCGGCAAGCCGCAGGAGGAGGTAGATTTCGAAGAAGGATTCACCCATATTTACATTTCTTTTATATTCTTTTTAACAGGGTGGTCAGGGGGGCATCATTATTTTTGCGATAGAACGGACCATTATCGAGTAAGTGTAAGTAAGTAAGAGTAAGAATAAGCAAATTAAAAATTAGAACCAGCTACGACTTCGTGACGCGCGCTCGCTACACTCGAATTTTACATTACACACTCACTTTCTGTCACAAATGTCGTCGTCGCTCCGCCGGGCCTTCGGCCTACGCTCCTCATGCTAGCTAGCAAAACTTTTAGGACAATTTATTTTCAAACAGCTGCAGTCTGCGTGATTATACAACTATACAACGTGTAACTAAAAGGGTATAGTCATATGAAAGGGTGTGCTAATATACCATCAAACTGAACAACTTTCTCTATGGGACCACCATCATAATCGTAAAAAAATAATCAGCTGTTTCATACATTTGGTCAACTAGATATTGGAATTTAGTATGGGGCCGTTGAAAATTTTTTCGCGCTTACAATGGTGGTCCGATAGAGAAAGTTGTTCAGTTTGATGGTCTGTATCACACCCTTTCATAATAATATGACTATACCCTTTCTGATACACGTTGTATACTCTGTGCAGTCTGCAAGGCAACATCCGATGACCCGATGACTAACGCTGACGGCTGACAAACAGATGGCTTGGCGCGCTTTTTGTTGTCGCTTCACGTTCCGTTCCACAAAAATAAATATCGTTATGTTTTTGTAAAAATATCAATGTATTCATTTGCATGTTAATCAACAATCAATTATTGTGCACATTTATTACACACAGAAGTATGTGAATATGTAAAAATAAAATTATATTTACGTAAAAACATGTACAAAATACACTTCTACTGTCAACGGCACGTGAAACAACTTTGACGTCTACCATAGCAAATCGTCGGGGATAGTTCAAATCCGCGTAACTAGCATTGGATAATTCCGCGTATATGACAAATGTAGCCATTTTAAGTTTTCGCGGGCAATTCACGCAAAATCATTAAGTTATTAAGTTTTAACCTTCCCCTGTAAAACTGGATTTATTGCAGATACGCACATTTTACCTATGGTAGATTCGCGGATTTGCACTATCCCCGACGAAATGGCGTCCTTTTTTCCAATAGGCTTGTTAACTGAAAAAATCTAATTAGTCCGTCACTTCGATTATAAAAAAATGTTAGCCCCGTATTTTTTCTTTTGTGACATAAACCAAAATTGACGAAAATACGACGCTTTTAATATTCTCAATACGTCACTGTTTTGTATCACTTTTAGTGCGTTCTGACGTCACAAGCCCCCACTCCCTAGTTTTAATGCGTTTTATCTTTCTACATTTGCGTTGATTTACAAAAACAAAAAATACGTGTCCATTATTTTCCAATACTCTAACTGACGTACTAAATTTTTAAGTTACATTTTTTTAATTCGAAAACTATCAGTTTTATCGCTAAACTTTAAACGTAATAATTGTAGAGTAAACAATTTGCTTTCAAAAAAATATATATTTTCGTCGTTCAAAGTGCTTACCGTTTCGGAGATATAATTTTTATTGGCAAAAATATTGAACATTTCAACCACTTAACCAATTTTGGAGTTGTATCAATAATTTTAATTTAAAGTTGTCCGTATTCTTACTCAGAATGATAAAATGAAAAACAGTTCAGAAAAAGTTATGGCCAAAACACAGATTTCAGAAAAACCGCCTGCCCGTCACGAATTTAACCTAAGGGTATGCGCGCACTATGAAAATAAATCGTTGCGAAAAAAAATCGTCAATCTGTGAACAACAGAAATGTATTACAATCCGCGCACTGCGAAAAGAAAACGTTTGCGATTTGTTTTCGCACGTACGTATTTTTTATACCCTTTGAAGCGGTACTGGCTTTGCGCATGGCGAAAACAATCGCAAGCGCAGCGGTCAGTCGACTTGTGATTTTTGACGATGTCAGACATAATAAATCGTAGAGCGCGTAGGAATTATTGTCGTTTACGATTTTATTTCGCACTTTAAAAGTCGCAACTGCTTATTTTCGTAGTGCGCGCATACCCTAAGTTTGGCCTTTTTGATTTTTTGGCCAAGTTTGAAAGCAATCGGTTCATAATTGTAACCTGTAGAGTGTGGCAAAATTTTGCTTGTCACCCGACATACGTATACATATATATCCCCGTCTTTAGGTGAGAGACCAACAGGTAGTGTTTTTTTTAAATAGGAAATCTACCTGAACAAATTTTTGTTTTCTTATGTAGCTCAGTAACATTTGGAAACGTTGCTCGACAAAACGTAACTGAGGTTTGGGTGGACCCATACAGCCAGATATTATCAGACCTTGAATTTCGCGCATTTCCACCTTAAGTTAACTAACCTGAAGGTTGAGTATATAATAATATGGGAATCAAACAAACTGACTCACGCCACCCACTGCACAACTTCGTCTGAGTGTCCCGGAGCCGTAAAATCCAGCAGTACACTAACGGCTTCTTCGAGCCATCTGAAAGCCTCCCCCGGCCGGCCTCAAGTCTGCTATTACAACAGTGTCAGAATAATCTGGAATGTAAATAAATCTGGAATAAATGGAGCCGTATTGGAGTGACGAATTTATTGAAATAGCAAAATTAGGTCCCAGGGGACGCGTGGCAGACTTGGAAATCCCTCAATAGACTTCGTTGCATAGACAATCTCCACAGGTTAGGGTTCATGACTCAGATCTCCAGTGCGAATTTGACCTCAAACCATGACCCACCTTCCGTCTTGCTCGCATGTCCTGTACACTTGATGACCATGTAGACCATATGGCTGAACTAAAGACAAAGATACAAGTTTTAAAGGTTAGTAACTCAAAGGACTGAACTGCAAAGTTCTTTTAGAGCACATTTCGAAATGAACGCGGCCACATCGTGTGAAAATTATTACTGGTAATTAGGTACACAAATAATTTTCACGAATTTCCTAACATACCAACAGGCCCCTGTTGGTATGATGGTGCACCACAAATATTCGTTCCGATGAACCATACAACACCGTGCATAGTTGCATACCCACATATTACAAGCAGCATATTACTAATACTATTAATTTACAAAATATTAATGTTATTTCAGAGCGCTCACAGGCTTCACGTTCGTATTGTCGACTCCATATTTTAGGTTGGAAATGGAATGTTTCCCAATATAACTGTTGTTACGAGTATTTCATGATGATATTCGAATCGAGTGGTTTTCGGATGTTCCATCATTCTTAATTCTCTCTCAGTCTGGCATATTTAATTATTAAACGTAGTCATGGATGATGTATGTGTAAACTCTGATTTACATGGGGATATAATTGAGCTAAACTGAATAATTTTGAGTATTACATTGAAACAATGAATGAATTGAACATGAAAACGGCAGCGTTTCATAATCATTTTATGAATACTTACAATAATACAAACATTAAATTGCATTTGTGATTTAAATCGTATTATAAACAGTATGGCTCAGAATAGTAGAGTTGACGAAAACCAAAACTTCACAATCCTAAGTCTATTGTAAAGTTACACGAAGTTATGTTTGATTGTTGTTGTTGTTGTTGTTTAAGTTTTGTTGCTAATCCGCGGTTTAGGTACTCGCTAAGGTAGCTGTTGGTCAGCTTACGTTTAGCATCTATCCTAATCCTAACTAATATTATAAATGCGAAAATAAGTTAGTTTTTACCTTTTTACGCCTAAACCGCGGAACCGATCATCTGTAAGATCGGCCGTATAGGGTTCTCTTCGTTTTAAAAGCGTTCATCAATGAGAGTATAATAATATTAAAATATTTAGATCTGGCTCGCGGGGTTGTTGACATGTGGGATGTGAGTACAGCTGTCATTGTGCCGATAGTCGTGTCGGCCCAAGAGCCTTGACCAACATCTTAGGAGGCTCTCGCCTGGCAGCTGGATCAAGGGCTTGATTCAGAAAGCAGTACTTCTCGACACGGCACGTATTGTTAGGAGGTTCCTCTCTCAAGAGCCCTGACCACCGGCAGCTCGGACCCTGTCTCCAACGCTAGTGGGCTACTGTTTTTTTTTATATTTTTAAGTTTTTTTTATTTAGTTTTATAAATAAAGATTTAAAAATGTTACAAATATGTATAAAGAAAATAATAATAATAATAAATAGTTTATTCACCAACAAAAGTAACAGACATTAAAAACAATACAAATGTTGCAAAAACTGTGCAATAATTTATATAACCCTGCCTCTTAAACTAGGATCACCTGTATTTTAAGAGACAGTGTGCAGTGTGCACATTATATGAAGGAATTACGGGGCTTTCCTTTCCATGTAAAATCTTTTTTTTTTATTAGGCTGCCTGAACTGCTGATCTGAACACCTGAACGCAATCATTTGCAATATCGAAACGTAGAAATAGTGACGGCAGCAATGGAGTTCCTGGAAGCAGAAACCTGCATGCAGTGCTTTGGGTAGGGGTCTTGGAAACTACGTTTTTTAATTAACACTCAAAAAGAAAACCACTCATTGTTTAAAAACCGACACATTGCCTTTAAAGCCATTTAGTCCACACCAACCAACACGGTCCAGTGGCAGAATAGATGAATATCCTTTCACACTACCATTATCATAATCTTCCTGCCCTCATCCGTGTCCCATCCATGTCTGTCTATCTGTCTGTCCGTCCGTATGTCATTTTTTTCCGAAACTATAAGAACGATACTGTTGAAACTTGGTAAGTAGATGTATTCTGTGAACCGCATTAAGATTACAACCCAAAATTAAAAAAGTAACAATACATTTTGGGGGTTCCCCCATACTTAGAACTGAAACGATTTTTTTTTTTATCAAACCTGTCGTGTCCCCCCCCCCCTAAAAAATATGATGTACATTACCATGTCAACTTCCACCGAAAGTTGGTTTGATCGAGATCTAGTACGTAGTTTTTTTTTAATAAGTCATAAATCGTTAACGGCAATTTACCTTAATTTAACTACAAATTCTTTTATATTTTATTAAATCCCTTGCTGCGAATTATTCCAGAAATTCCCACCGGCAAATCCCTACCATTGGGGATCGTTACTTTTTTTTTCAGAAATCTCCGCTAGTTAAATAATCTCAGCATAGTGGGGATTTTTGGAAAAATAAACAACAATCACAACAAGATGGTTCTAAGAATTCGGAACCCTTCTTGCTTATGAGCGAGTCCGACTTGCAATTGGCCGCTTTTTACCTTTAATTCTCCCCTGTCAACCGTCAATCATTTACACCTTTTTCCTACATATAATTCCTCACAAAATTCAAACCCACCGCTGTGCACGGCCACGTGGCGCACACGCCCACGACTATGTACAACTGTAGCGTGCTTGGCCCACTGACATGGTCGTGTCGTGGGTAAATATTCGTGTGTACCGCGTACCGCATGTACAGCGTGCATAGCGTTGACAGCGTTGAGCTATGTGAGCTCGCTATTGGAACAAGCCACGCATATGCTAATACCGTCAACTGAGACAGCGGGGGGCGGCTTCTCTTCAATCCCGTGCATTATCACCATCTTACCTCGGCTTCTCTAAACTAATAAATATCATCTCATCCCTTGCCATTTTTCTTTTAAACTTGAACCTAATACAACCTAACATTTTCCTGGCTAAGAAAATGTTACATTACCGTGTCCATAGTACAGTGGATACAATCACATACATTTTCTTGCAAAGCGAAGTATATTTAACACACGTGTGTAGCCTCTCCGTGCGCCGCGGTGGGTTTTCGCCTTAACCTTAGATTTTAGCAGTCCAAACAATGTGTAATCTTCTTAGACCAACTGTCTCATACTGGCTGAAAAATCTTAAAAGTATACAACAATTCTGTCACATAACCGAACACAATTAAATTTGACAGTAACTATTATTAAAAATTTTACTAATTTGATAAAGTATTGAAATGAAAAATTTGAAGTGAATAAAAGAAGATGGAAACATTAAATCGAATAACGTTCACCTTCGAAAATGTTAGATCAAGCTTAAAGTGTAAAACCTCTTCTGAACGTCTCCAAAACTTGAAGAGAGATATTCAAACCCTTACTAACGAACTGGTGGTCCTCGGTAAGGAGAACCATGACCAATATATAAGATCCATAGCGATGGAAGGCTACCTGGCCCTTCTTTCCTCTAAAACCTTGCCTGTATCCACCGTCGAGAAAAGGAACATGCTTCAGGCTTCATTTGAAAAATTGAAACCATTCGCCCTAAGGGACGAATGTTTATTTATTTTATTAAGAATACAGAACCTTCTCTGCTATTACATGATTCAACTAGATGAGATTGCTGTCGCCCGCGAAATCCTCGAGAGCATGGAAGACCTATACGACCAGATCAGCAAGTCGGAACCTGACAAGTTCCTTGACGCCGAGGACTTATTCACGACGGAGCCGTTGGCCAATATCAAACGGGTAAATCCCGAAAAAGTTGACAAAGTCATTACCAACAACGTTCAGATGCAGGCATTCTTGTACAATAAAATGAACTTACCTCTGAAGTACACTTTATACAACCATACAGCTCTTCGGAGGCAGTTGGAAATGAAGGAAGGCACGCCTCAGGACTGGGCTTTGAGGGCAGCGCGACTTGGAAACTATTTCACGTATCTTAACCAAATTGGTAACGCACGCCATCATCTTTGCGCTGCCTACCACGTATTGAGAACCTGCCACGATAACTGCAAGCTCATGCCTGAAGAATTCGTATTACAAAAGGCCGATTTCGAAATCCACTTCTTAGAGTTGAGCCATCACTGGGTTAAATTTGGATTGACGCTTTTTCAAATGTCTAAAAAGAAGATTCTAAACAAATACTTCACGCAACAGTCATCGGGCACAAATCTCTGGAAGACTGTGGACTTGCTGGAAGATAGGCTAAACAGCTCGGAAAACTTAGCGGATGAAAACTTGAAAGATCTGGGCGCAGAAAAATCTGGAAAAGGAGACTACGGCATCCCTGAAAAATTGTTCAATTTTCCGTCTCTGGATTTGAAAGAAATGGAACTCAAGGTGCCTTTAGGAAGCGTTTGCACCCTTGATGAGGCAAGAAAGCTGTTTGCATTCACATATAAGTGGCTGATGAGGGCAAAGCACTACTACGACTTCGAGCATCATTCGGCGCAGTTCATATCCTGCTCACTGCAGCTAGCAGAACTGTACGAGCACTTAGCCTTCTTCGAACGTAACATCGACAATCAATACAGTATCCAGAAGAGACGTGCCAACGTTCTAGAGACGCTCAACTCTTTACTAAAGACGTGTGACAACGTTATGTCGGTGCAGATTGACGTGATCAGGGAGCTGTCGCAAGTCCAGCTGGAGCTGATGGCGCTTAACTTGCAGAAGCTGTGGCGCGAGGAGTCCCATACCAACATATTCAATACGGACACGGATGCCGAATCAATAATTAACTCTTTGGGCTCAGAATCCAACAAGACCTTGACGGAGAAAACTCTGAACACATCCAGTAAGAATATGTTTTTGAGGAAAATGGAAGCAGCGACTTCGATCAACGGCAAGTTGTTCCGGCTCAGCGGGCAACTAGTTGCTCGCACACCTTCGCAGCTTAGTTTCAGCACAGGCATTTTCAAAAACTAAATATCGAATAATATTCATTTATGGTTCCATTGATAAAAATAAACCAAATTTTGGTAAGCGAACCCCTGGACCAATAAAGTAATTTGATGTTTAGAAAACAGCGAAATGCATTACTTTTTCGATACTATTTGAAACCTAACTTCAAATATTTACTACCTCGATGGACAGCGAAAAATCACGTAGGTAAAGAAAGTGGTCAGACAGTCTGACGTTACATGTCTGGACCACTTTTTATAGTTTCAGACAACATAGTAATTGTGAATATTTGCTACCATTACAATACCTCAACATTGAATTCGTGCTAGTAAAATATTACGCATGATAGATTTTATTTAATTTGACACATTTAGCAAATATTCTTATTTGCATTGTGGATAGAAATCATACACTTTAATATAGAAAATAATTTGAATAACTAGAATAATAATTGTAGGTACCTGGTGTTATTGATGATAATTAATATTCTTGTCGTATATTAAATAATGAGCAGTCATGTTCTTAGAACTCATAGTTACTCTAATAGATATATCGTCGTAACATTGCCATTCCGACTCTCGTCGTCAATGCGGCGGAACTGTCTGACGCGAACGATAATGAGGCGACGTGACGTGCTTTATAAACCAATATGAGGGTTTTTATTGCGACAAATATGATTGTCAATCAATATTATACGTCGTCAGATGTGTTCGGGATATTTATGTTCAGGCCAAAAATTTGTTGCACGATGAGAGACCAACTAACCATGCGGTAGTCAAAATTATTTATGATGAATTAATGTATGATGATATTTCTTTATGTAAAGTGACAATCTATCTATTCCCCAGACGAAAAACACATGGCATACATGGCATAGCATTAATAACATTATTTATAGTTAGGGTAGATATATTGGAGGGAGATTGTAAAAAAAAATAAAAAAAGAAGATAAATAGAGAATGTAACAAGATTTCGAGACACAGATAATTACTTAACACAACTATGAAATACAAGACTTTTGTCAACGGCTTAGCCCACGCTGACATTCGTATAGTGCGGCATCATATCCCTCTGGAATTATTTGTTTTCGGGATTAAATTATGTTGCTATGTTCTTGTCTGAATCATGTATATCTACGTGCAGTGTTCTCGTCAAAGCCGTATAATCGTGAAAGTGTAGTCGTATAATCGTGATGTAGGTAGCAAACTTTCTATTTCACAATGTAAGTTACAGAACAGATGAAGGTAGAATTTTACATTATTTTTAGAACCTTATTGCTTGTTCTGTAATTTGTCTTGGAGAATATACATAGCTAGCAAAGTTTCTTGCGAAACATTATTCTGGTAGGCTAAATAAATAAATGTTGGGGTACTGGAAAGGTAGCAAAAATGTATAAAGAGTTTTCTCTAGTATTTTGGCAGAATTTTGCGGTTTTTGTCTCAAACTATGAAAAAAAAGAGTGGATCAGACATCCTGACGTCAGAATGTCTGACCACTTTTGTTCACGCGTTTGTTTCGCTGTCCATCGAAGTAATAAATATTTGAATACACATTTTTGGTACTTTCTAAACATCAAATATCTATTGGTCCAGGATTTCTGACGCTTATAGATTTTAGAACACAAAGAAATGTTTGGATTTTTTTATAAAATGAACGGTAAATTAATTAATGACGTTATAATATAATACATTACTTTTTGTACGTTATAGTTTTACTCCTTGTGACAAATTTACAATTCGATTCTTAATTTAAAATACCTACTGAAATTGCTCTGCAAATTTCTGAATTGGCAACATTTTGCGAGGCCTCCTAGGTGTAGTATACCCCGCCGGCCATGACCCCACTGATGGGATCAGCAGGACTGGATTAAAATAATAAAAATTGATCCCCTTGACTCCACTGCGTATTTTTTAGTTATTAAATATTCCAAGAGCTAGATCGAAGAGTTCACGATAATCTAGCAAATCTAACTCTTGGACTATACCTTACTACCTAATTAAACTCATTTAGCAACAATTGTTGATCGAAGGAGTGTGACTGACACTGGCCTGGCCACCACCACGCATTACAGTTTTGATAGCACAAAAAAATTGTAGCTCATTAGTCGAAATTTGCCTCACTAATTGAACTCATTATATCTTCTAAACTAAGACCCGACGAAATCTGTGACTTGGCGACAAATTGGCGACTAAATATGGGCGAAAACAGATCTTCGCTAGGTGCTCTAGTTTTTGAGATCTAAATGTAGCCAAGCTGGGGAGCGGCCACCTATAAACCCTTATATATTTTACCCTTATATCTTTTGCACTAGTGACCGCATTAATACTGATATTTGGCGAAAAATTTCGACTAATTAGCGATTACTTTTTGTGTTATCAAAATTAAAATCCCTGATGGCCAAGCCAGTGTCAATCGCACCCAGGAGGGTATGGATATCAAAAAGGTATCTTTTACTAAAATCCCATTATACACAGAATGATTAAAATGGTACTGGTCAATGTGGCCACACTTGAGGGAAGCTAATGCCCAGCAGTGGACGTCTTTCGGGCTGTAATGACGATGATGATACCACCTGGAGTGTCATATTGGACCTCGTTTCTTGGTGGTCATACTATACGTGTGAATCGCTTCAAGTATTAGTGGTCATATTATTTTTACAAACATCCTATACATATATGCATATTTGCCACAGATCATCTGTATTTACGATATTTGCTACTAATAATAAAGAGATAAAAGGAGATGATTTTCCCGTTTGTCGACATAATGCACTTACTTAGTAATGTTTTACTTTAGTTTTTTTGGAGATCGTGGCTAAATAATAACAGCCACTCGGGTCGATCTTTAGTTTAAGCCGTGCTTGCGTAGGTTGGTTTGTGGATGGGTGACCGGATACCAAGTTTCCTCCGTGCCTCGGAAAGTCACCGTCAGGATGGCTGGTTGTCTGCATCAGTCCGCGTTATGGTGGTGACCAACAATTGCTACCTATTTGCTACCCATTGCTACCTATAGTTAATTAATTGCTACCTAACTTGGAAAATAATTATAGAGACTTTAAAATGACCAGCCATTCTGATGTCAGGATGGCTGGTCAACTCTCCGTGTGAGTAAACTATTCAAATTCATGTTATTATTTTAACTTGAGTAATTGCTACCTGATTGCTACCTTCACGTTTTTCAATGTCCACCTTGTAGCTTTAACAAGTAAAAAGTTATGATCGTTTGAGACTTTTACAGGGACTGGATTTAGGTTATTGAATAAAATAATATTTTAAACTATTACAAAAACGTCCCTTTGCATTGAAAAACACTGACCCAATATAGTAATTAACTAGTTGACCCACGTAATTTCGTCTGCGTCACATAAAAAAGAAAAAGCTTTCAAAAGTAATAAATTTTTCCCGTTTTTGCAACATTTCTCATTTATGCTCCGCTCTCATTGGTCGTAGCGTGATTTTATATGACCTATAAACTTTCTCGATAAATGGTCTAACCAACACAAAAATATATTTTCAATTCCAACCAGTAGTTCCTGAGATTAGCGCGTTCTATTAACCAAACAAACAAACTCTTCAGCTTTATAATATTATTATTACGTATATGTAGATAGCACTTAGCCAGCGACTTCGTGGGCGAATTTAATAGCTTGACTAATTTGCATGAAATATAATTTATAGCCCTAGGTACTTGCTGATAATTTGGCTGTCTATCGGTGAAAAACTGATTAAAGCTAAACTAACTTAGCTTAGGTCTTGGTCTGCAATTAGAGATGTTTACAAAACCCTTGCTAAAGCCAACCAAAGGTGTAAAAAAAAAAATAAAAAAAATTGCCACATAAATTATTTCCTACCCTTTACTGCAATGCCCAGTTGTTCTGAATGACTAGTTGTTGCCTTTGACTTTACTTGGTTTTTGCACGTAGGTACATGAATATTTAGAAAAAAATAAAATCATAGAAATGAGAAGGATGTTTATTGCACAAAAAGTAATAATCACAAAATGGAAACAAAACAGGAGCCTCATATTTTTATTTTAAAATAAAAAAATATGAACAAAAATTTATAAACAATGAACGCGAAAGGGATAAACTAAGGTACCTTTCTCACGTTTTATTGCAATTTGCAGGTCAGTGCTAGGTTGTATATTGATGTGAAAATAAGTTAAATATAAATTTCACCCTATGAGCAACCATATTAGTCAATGCTCACTCCTCAGCATTAAGATCCCCTGATTCACAAAAGGGACAATTTAGTCTATATTTCCCACTTAGTATTTACCGAAATGGATATTATGTAGGGAAGATTTTTCCCACCTAGTTTAGAGATGCAAAACTAGCACAACGTTTTGTTTTTATACACTGTTTATAACATCATTATATCAGAAATATAGTCTACTCACAGAAATAAGGACCGTTACATACGTACAAGATTTTTTGTGCTCGTCAGACGAAAAACACTTCACAAAAATTCTAATTTAGTGCTAAAATGCCGGAAAAAACGGAACTCGAAGTTTGAACTGATTTCAACGCTTAGGCTACATTTAGGAAGAAAGTGTTGCCAGATATTTAAAAAAAAAACAACGCACAGGGCTGGCAGCAACCAACGGGAGAGGGGTGTGCGCATCCATGAAATAGGTAGCCACGCGGCTCATAAGTGGCTACGTGCGGGTTAGTTTCCTATGCAGTGGATGCAAACGACATTATATATTTTGATTTTTTCATAGCACATTTTTTTCCTTATAAAATGTTATGTTCAGAACTATCCACCAACAGGACCCTCTTAATAATGCGGGTTGCAGACCAAGAGCTAAGCTAGTTTAGCTTTGATCAGTTTTTCACCGATAGACAGCCAAATTATTAGGAAGTATATTATAAGGCTATAAATTATATTTCATGCAAATTAGTCAAGCTATCAAATTCGCCGACTAAGTCGCTGGCAAAGTGCTATCTATACCTACTAATAATATTATAAAGCTGAAGAGTTTGTTTGTTTGGTTAATAGAACGCGCTAATCTCAGGAACTACTGGTTGGAATTGAAACTATATTTTTGTGTTGGTTAGACCATGAATTGAGAAAGTTTATAGGTCATATAAAATCACGCTACGACCAATGGGAGCGGAGCATAAATGAGAAATGTTGCAAAAACGGGAAAAATGTATTCCTTTTGTAAGCTTTTTCTTTCTTATGTGACGCAGACGAAATTGCGAGGGTCAACTAGTTAATTATCATATTGGGTCGGTGTTTTTCAATGAAAAGGGACGTTATTGTAATAGTTTAAAATATTATTCCATTCAATAACCTAAATCCAGTCCCTGTAAAAGTCTCAAACGATCATAACTTTTTACTTATTAAAGCTACAAGGTGGACATTGAAATACGTAAGGGTAGCAATCAGGTAGCAATTACTCAAGTTAAAATAATAACATGAATTTGAATAGTTTACTCACACGGAGAGTTGACCAGCCATCCTGACATCAGAATGGCTGGTCATTTTAAAGTCTCTATAATTATTTTCCAAGTTAGGTAGCAATTAATTAACTATAGGTAGCAATGGGTAGCAAATAGGTAGCAATTGTTGGTCACCACCATAACGCGGACTGATGCAGACAACCAGCCATCCTGACGGTGACCTCGGAAAGCACGTTAAGCTGTTGGTTATGGCCGTTATTTTTAGATCTTTGACAGTCTTTACAGGCAGTCAGTGGCCCAAAAAATCTGAGAACCATCTTACCAATTTAAGGGGTATCGATACTAACGTACTCGTAATCGTTCGTATTCCACGCGCGCCTCAAAGAAATGTCAGCAATTAACACTAAGGGCTAAGAAACAACATTAATGGGTTTTACTTAGTAAAAGTCTGAAACTCCCTTCCGCTCGGGGGGGTCATTTGATGATTTAACAAAAGAAAAAAAAAACGAAATAAAAAATTGGGTATATGATCCATAGTCTCTGCCTACCCCTCTCAGAGACAGACGTGATATATATATATATATATATATATATGTATATATATAATATATATATATATGTAATAAAAATCCTTTCCAGCAAAAACTAAATAAATCCTAACACATGAGGGTAAATCCCAACTCCCAACACATCCAGTAAAGCTCACGGCCGCCATCTGAATTTTTTTCACATTGTATTTACCCCCACAACATTGAAAATATTTATATTGTTCATTTAAAATCTAAATCATTAAAATCGGTTGTAGGTAGTTTGAAAAATGTATCAAAAATACAAGGTACCCGTATTCCAATCGGACAGCATTTCAGGTCAAGCGTCACACCTATTCATGCTCTATGAATATAAAATATACCTTTCTAACGATATACTACTTATATCTATCGGGTCCAGGACCAGAGTCCATACATTTGTGCCCATAGTCCTTTATACAAGATACTGTATACAGTCCCTATTAGGTGTATGTCGTAGCCGTGCTTCGTATATCATGCTGTAGGCGCTGTAATGACGCGCCGGATTGTAAAACACCGCCGTTATGTAATGCGGCGTCGGTCGTCACGTTTAGCCAGATCGTAGTGGCGATACGTTAGACAAAGCGGCGTCCAACGTTAGCCATATTGTAAAAGGACCGAATAAAATACTGAAAGTTCCGAAAATAAGGCGTAGTAGACGTAGCCCCGCAACGCAGGGCTCCTATTTCTGTCTGCAGGGTTTAAAGTAACCTAACATAACCTAACGTCGGGTGCCCTAAGCACCGAGCTCGCTTCACTCGCATTCAAAGCGGCGTATCGAAAATGCGCCCGTTTGTATTTGGGCGGCAGCGGCACGTCTAAGCCGCTTTGACGAACGTGAAGTGCTAATTCAATGCGGCGTACGTTAATTCAGCCGAATTGTAATCCGGGTGAACGTGACGACGCCGCATTACGTAACGGCGACATTATATATACTTACAATCCGGCGCGCCATTATGTAATACGGCTCGTTCTACGGCTTGGCTTGGCTTGGCTTTGGCTGCAACATATATATCTACCTAAATCAAGGTTCTCAATCAACACGATAAAAATATATGGGCAAATTTAGATTTTCGCGGAAGAAAAGTGTTGGTACCAAAATTTAACTTAATTTTCAGTTTTTTGTTCTATAAAACTGAAGAGTTTGTTTGATTGCAAGCGTTACTCTCACGAACTATTGGTTGGAATGGAAAAAATCTTTGTGTTGGATTGTCCATTTATCAAGGAAGGATAAAGTTAAGGCTACAGGTATAACATCACGCTACGACCAATAAGAGCAGAGCAAAAGTGAAAATGTTTCAAAAACGGGGAAAATTTATTTCTTTTGTGATGTTTCTCTCAAAGTTGCGTGGGTCAGCCAATATCTTATAAAATACAATCATGTGAAATCACAGTACTTATCTCCATTGTCCTTAGGACTAACTCCTTGTTATAAAGCCAATCCATCAAACAGCGCCACTCAAACGTAGCGGTGACCCTAAAACGCGAGCGAAATACGCGTGACCCATTTTTGTCCCCACACTACTGCCCCACTTCCTGCTCGGGGTTAATAACCTCGAGCCAATCGACAACCTAGCGGTACAATTTGGAAACTGTACATTGAATACACTGCCATCTATCTGCAATTTTTGCGCAACTTGGACGCGGGTGTTCAAAAAGAGGGTTCCTCTTCAGCTTCAGCTCTTGATATTGTAAAATATCGAGTTTTAAAACATCACGCCTAAAATGCCGGAAGTGTTAGGCAGATGTGTACCTTAACCTAAGAGTACACCCACGCCTAACGCCTTGTTAAGCTTAAGACGGTTTTTTTAAATCAACATGGGGCGAGCCTATTGCCATCAACCGGGTACAAATGCAGACTCAGTTGCTTGCTGCTACAGAGAAATTCCGAATGGAAAAACCCAAAAACACTCCCGGGAATCGAACCCAGGATCGTATGATCAGCAGTCTAGATTTTCCATTCCAAGGGTCGTCTTCCACAGGGGTTGAAAGGCGGGAGCTAGTTGCACCACCTAGCGGAATTAATTGGAAACAAGACATTTGAAACACTGCCATCTAGTGGCAGGTTTTGGTTTTCCTGGAGCGCGGGGTTTTTAATCACGGCGTCCTTTTAGACTTTCTTTGTATAATGAGGTCGCCAGTTAAATTATTTCCTTTGCTAGAAGGAAAGGGGCTCCACGGTGCTACTGCTTAGGATACCTATCCTAAGCAGTAGCACCGTGGAGCCCCTTTCGACCATCGACCTCGATTAAACGACATTTAATCACGTTGCTAAGAGATTTCCAGATAAGATGTTCTATCGAAACGTTACTAAATTTTGAAATAATAGATTCGTTATCAGTTGTGGCCTGTGAAGGCTGAATATTTTCTGTTGCACATTTATCGAACACATTTGGGGCCCAGTTGAGCCTGATATTTTGGCAATTTCTTTCTAGGGATATAGTGATAAGAGGTGTTATGTTCTCCCACATTTCATATTACTAATTCTCTCATCTGCCACACTGAGTTTTGAAGAAAGAAAAAAATAAACAGTACATATCAGTGGAAACACAAATAAAACAACATGGGTAGGTACTTAAATGATATATTTTTTACAGAATAGGTAGGTAGTATGAGAATATCAAACGTCACCCATCTTACACTGGTACAATAGTCGTACAATCAGCTCATATGAGCATGCTGAACGCAACAAACATTATTAAACATTGCCATTTTGTATTGAAATTGTACTAGACTTTACATAGACAAGGTCAGAGAGTTTCGTAGGCTGATTGTACATAAGTAACAAGTTTACTCAATCAATTGGTACGAACAACTACATAATCTCATTATCCCTTGGTCTGTGAACTCCGACCGGACCGGTCTGATGCAATTGTTTAACTATTGTGTCTATTTCGCTAACAGTTAATGAATTATGTAGAAGCCCGAACCTCTTGTAATAAGTCAATACACATCGAGGGTAATTTTTCAAACGCCAGTTTAAAGTAACAAAAGAAAAATTTAATTAGTTTTGTCAACTAAATGGTTGCGAATCAAACAATACGTAGATGATAAAAAGAAATATAATTAGTCCGCAAGTTAAGATTTCCACAAAATATTGGAAACATATTTCTCGATTTTCCTGTAAACCAAAAATGAAAACAGACCGTCGAAAACTTGAATGACGTCATATTTGAACACAAATTTTACCTTGAATGTGACGTCATAAGCCTCCACTCATGATCGGTGCACAGTTGATAAAACCAAAAAACACGTTAGTATCATATTTTTCGATAATCTAACTGACGGACAAAACAGAATCATAATTTTTTAGTCAGGAATGATGATGTAGGTCCTATATCTTAATCTCACAAAAAAACATTTGTTTTCCAAAGTCTTAGCAATATAAACAACAGAAATCCCCTCATTAGTAAAGTGACTATATTTTCCACACTAAAAAGCTTTTGCTGTCAGCTTTGAAAACGTATACAGTAATGAAACTAAACAGTGTATAATCGCGGCAATAATTTCTTAAAATGCCCAACGTTTTCAATGCGAACAGCAATACAAATAGCATTTCATTATTCTAAATAACAATTATTATAATAACTTATATTACAAAGAAACGTCTTACAATCGCAAACACAATTCATATTTTCTTTGGAAAACATTTTGTTTAGATTACATTAGAGTATACGGGCAAAATTATGAAATACATAGGTACATCGATAAAAAGGCCACAGAAACGGCAGACACCTTTGTGTCTGCCGTTTCTGTGGTCTTTTTCTGTGGTTTTAGTGGTCGTGGCGACCGTTCTATGACTCTTCATAGAACGGTCTAGAAAGCTCAGCTGAGCTGTGTCAGCGAATACAACAGGTGAACATTTACTTAATAAATGCTAAAACAAGACCCTACTTACTGTTACGTATAAAAATGGTCAATATGGGTAATATGTAGGTACTCGGTTCTTAATTTCGAGACAAGAAACTTCCTATTTAATATTTTATCAGATGAACTTCATTACTTTCTAGTAATGTTTCCGAGGTTTCGAAAGTCTGACTGTCATATACTATACTAGCGGACGTCACGCGGTTTCACCCGCGTAATTCCCGTTCCCGTGGGAGTACGGGGATAAAATATATCCTATGTTACTCGTGGATAATGTAGCTTTCGAATGGTGAAAGAATTTTTAAAAACGGTCCAGTAGTTTTTAAGCCTATTCATTACAACCAAACAAACAAAGTTTTCCTCTTTATAATATTAGTGTAGATATATAATTAATTTTGGTTACCTATACATAAGGTGGAACAGATCGAAACATTCTTCGGAAACTAATTTAAAAAAAACAGCTGTTTCCAACAAAGTTTCGATACCGTTGGAGATTTTAATTCTTAATTTGCAACACCAACATTAAATGTAAATCCTTATGTAAATAGTGGCAATACTATCCCCTTCTCCATCTGCGACACGGTACAATATAGACGTGCATTGTATTACTTCTTGTCATATTTTATATCATCATCTTCCTCGGCACAAACGTACCAGCACCGCATCAGCTACCTGCCATCTATCTAAATACAAGCTACACAATACCTACACGGTGAAAATGTAAGGAACAGCTATTACTTTTTAATTACCGATGAATAACATTGAAACTTAAGTTTTTTTAACATTGGGATCCCTTTCAGTCTATATAAAGTGATTGAAGTGACTTGTCTCAAAAATATGAACAAATGCCAGGCGCAATAAATGAATTAGAAAGTTTGATCTTAAACGTCACAATTAATGGTTTTTAATTAAACCCTCGAAGCAAAACTGTACTTGTCTCTTACATTTTTATGAACCACTTCCATTCTAATGTGAATTACATTCTATTGTGATTTGTGGATTTTATTTTGACATAATTGGACTACACGTAATGTCATAATGGTGTCGACTCTGTTGTGCACAAACTAAACTTAACTTACTTTAGGTTATTGCTATCTTTTTCTGTCTAATAAAACGAGACAGAGACGGACGTAATTTAGAGCTGTCAAATTTAATTGGAACTAATATATCCATACAAATGAAGGGTGCACGTAAAAACATGTCGACTAAAAACACTGTGAAGCGCACGGCATAAACATAGTTTGACATCTCTAATTTAGTTTATAGCTATAGCCGACCTTTTCTCGCACTGCCTTTTAGAAAAAGATAGCAATAGCCTAAATAAAGTTTAGTTTTTGCACAAAACAGAATCGACACCAGTATCATGTATGTGCCTCAGAAAGCACGTCAAGCCGGACTGCAGCTGTTCCCTACATTTATGTTCGCATAACTCGTCAAAATGTAGGGAACAGCTGATTTTTTTTTCGCGATTTCAAGGATCGTCCCATAGAAAAAGTTGTTCAAAATGATGAGTACAATGACCCCTTTTCGGGTTTAGTGTAAACATAAAATAATGTTGTATACAAGGTGTCCCTTTGCATTCTAGTCAAATTCAAGGAGGTATGCTATTGATTTTCGACCCGAATCGATAATAAAATGGGTAGGTTTTCAAGTGTAAACCACCCGTATTAAAACGAAGCCCATCTGTAACTGGCTCTACAAACGCACCTTTACACAAATAAACGCACACAGAGACATTGCGCGATACGAGATATTTCTATTACTTTCGTTTATTCTGAAATACTGTCAAATTTCACTATTTAAAATAGCAGCTTTAGTAATTATTTGTCCGGGTATCGTAATTTAAATTGAATATTTATGTCTTTTGTGACAAGCTCCTGAATTTTGACTAGGATAACTACTCCTTGTATAATTGTATATGTAAGGAGTACCTGATATACCCCGTTGATGATGTTCTAGTAATTAAAGTATTAGATTTTCATTACGTGTAGATAAACAAATTCACTTTCACATCTCCTTGAGAATCACATTACTTATTTTATATTAATCCTGTAAATTCATTTTTTGGGAAACAATGGGTAAGTATATCTTAGCATAATTGGCAATACTTATGCAATGCGCATTAAAATTGTTTTATTTTATAAATCAAAGGCACGTCCGAACATTATGATAAGATATTTTTGTTTTTACAAATCGTTTCTCTACTTTTAACTTAACATTGTTCACAAATAAGTTGCTAAAGATTTTATAAATGACAATATGGGTTCCTTTTAAAGTAGAACTCACATCAAAAAGTCACATCTACTTCGAAGTCGATAGTATAGCAAAATTGGCTTTACTTGCTTAGCTTTAGGACGCTTTCCGGCAAGTTTACCAGCAGTAAATTTTTTATATCTAATAATCGGTAAAACAGTAATTACAAAATGAAGTTACTTGGACGCAATCTACTATGTTTTGTCAGTGGCAAAATCTCGCATGAGGCCCACAAATCACTACAGTTTGTTTATTAAATATTACGAAAACGGTTGTAAGGTACAGTTTTATTTAGTGTTAAAATCTTATTTAAATGGTCTATAAAATTGAAATCGAAGCTTACAGAACTAGATATCTGCACAGCTATCTACGTTTCACACAATATTATTCTAGGTGATCAGGAATATCATTAAAGGAAAACAAAATATCATAAACGTAAGGTGGAAGTCACACCTGTGCGTAAAAACTCGTTCCATAATTCAGAAATCTTAAAAACACACAGATTGTTAGGAGAAATGGGACTTTTATGGCAAACACTACAAGAATTAAGCTCTAACACACACACAATAAAGTTTACAATTAACAAGAAAAGCAATTACAAATGTGTCACAACAATTATAATATATTTGTACTACAACAAATAATTTTGAAGGAATCTGGAATGTAGGTTACAATCACAAACGATATATTTTACTGCTTTTACTTAAAAACAATATATTTCATTTTCTTCGTGTTTATAGTGCCCAAAAGAGCGTACTGCATTTTTTTTATTAAAGCAATTCCAGTTAATACTCTGTTCCCAAGCTATATAAATTGTAAATGGTATATAAATAAAGTTTAATTAATTTCATTTAAATTTCATAAACACTCGTAAAGTATAATTTTCTGAAGTGTAAAATTAGAAGCGCTCTTTAAATAATGTAGTTCCTTCTGCGATAGAAAAATAAGTTATTAAGTATATCATTCTCGTACGGCATAATACATTATGTCAAAAACAAAGAAAAACACAACAATAAAAAAATCACCTACTTATATGTTTTCTAAACATAAAATAGTATGTATAAAGTATAAAACATCAATATATTAAAAATACAATTTTCTTAGAACGTTTTATTTCAACATACCTAGTTCCGATTGGTTCTTTTGTCAAAAACATTTATCCGGTCGAACAGCAGACATGGAGCGACTGCCTATCTGACCTACACAACCCAGCCAATACTGGGTAATACGATACCACTTGGTAAGACTGATAGTCAGACTTTTTGGGCCACTGACTACCTGTAACGACTGCTAAAGATGGACAAATGACAGCCGGGACCAACAGCTTAACGTGCTTTCCGAGGCACAGAGGAAACTCGGTACGTGGGTGGTCACCCATCCACAGACCAACCTAGGCAAGCACGGCTTAACCTAAAGATCGGCCCGACTGGCTGTTATTATTTGGCCACAAGCACCTTTAATTAATTAATATATTGAAATAATTAATTTGAAATTTAATTTGACAGACAGAATATTCGATACAATTTGACATTTTACTGCGATCAGATCCCTACACATCTAATTTTTTCACGAGTATTGGCAATGCTCAATACCAAGGTTTCATATCATTGTCATTTTATTTTTCCTAACGCCTATTAATTATCTTCAAATGCAAAAGTTCATAGCAAAAACTTGACAAAAACTGCTTGATTCTATGATTAATTATCCTGTAGTATTTTCATTGAATTCTGTAAATAATTGCACACATTTTGTATTTCGATTGTTAAGATAAAATTACGTTATTATCTTGTCATAAATGACAAAATAAAAATAAAATATATTGTTGAAATAAATTAATTTGATTTGATTTTAATTTGATAAATATCACTTTTTGTTTAAACTTTATCTAAATTCGAGTTAATTTCTTCTAATAATTATTAGTAAATAGTTAAAAGACCCGATCTGAGTATAAAAACGCTAAAAATTTTTTTGTTTGTATTGTTCTATGATTACCAATACATTTTAAATCTGTGAACATTTTCTAGTAAATATGACTTTGTATATAATTAGTAATTGTGCGTTTTGAATCAATATTTTTATTTAACTACGCAAACATTTATTGTGCGTTTCTTTATCGACTGCTAAAAAAGGAGGAATTTATGTTTACAGCGTAAGTTCTAGTTATTGTGGAGAATATTATTGGTATTTACAGCAATTATAATGCCGTTTATGAATGGATACCAATCGAGATGATACCTTTATGTAAAAGGAAGGTACGATGTCATGTCAATAATATACCGGTGAGGGGTATTGCACTTAAATGTTCTGGTTGGCCTGACTCAGCACATACCCGGCGTAAAAATCAACGCATATTTTACTCCCCAGCAGCAAGGTCTCAGGCCCACCAAAACCTATACAACGTCTAAAACAACTACATACTCATGCATACTAACTTATATAATTAACTCAAACACTACAGTTATCAATTAAATCCAGACACTCATTTACACTTACGGATACTCCATATTCTTAAAACTTCCAATTTTCTAGGGACTTGTACCCTGTCTATTAAATATGACTTCAGTACGTATGATCTTGCTTTTTGCCGTTTGCAGTCCATTCATAGCGACCCCCGTTGCGCCACCTCTTAGAATTAGCAGGAACTACAAATAAACCAACAAACACTCTCATAAGTACTGTATAGCAGCTGTATAAACTGCAATAGAACCTTTTTAGAAAGACTATGGGCAAAGAGGCATGCGTGTACGGGTGATTGAAATAGAAACTACTAATAAGTCTTGATGGACAACGAATAGCCAAAACTGCTTGGTTTTGAGGTTTTGTATAAGAGTTCCTTGTACAACAAGGGTGAGCAATTGAGAAGAATTTTGGAAAGGTCACCCCTGAAAGGGGTTTTAGAGGGGGTAAAAGTTTGTATGGAAGTTCGACATTCTGGAATCTATTAAGTCGCGAAATTGTAGGCCAGTTTTGGGTTATCTTGTTCCGTCGTCGATCTCATCTTTGTCCTCAGGAGAAGACTGTGGCGAACAGCAGGCCCATTTAGTATTAAAAAAAACGTAGTGTATTTCTCCATACCTATTTTCGTAAGATTTTTGGTATATTGCCAAGGGGTATTGAGTGTTGTGAAAATCAGATAGGCAGACGCTCCATATAAAATACTGGCATTCAGCTGCATGCGTTAAGACTCGAAACCCTAAAGTCGTGAGCAAAAGGCTTCCGAAAAAAAAGAAAAATCGTTAGTGCATTTAAGACTAGGTGCGTATAAATAATGATTTAAAAAAATATATTCATCCTTTTCATCTTAGACAGAACACACATGTGTATGGAAACCATTTGCTCTACCAAATTTTCAACATTCCACAGCAATGAGATCTTAATAATTACTTAACGTTAGTTTTAATAATATTTTTTTGTTTTTTCTTCAATTATACAGCGTATTTGTTATCAGAACTTTCAGTTTCTACATTAGTCTATTTTTTATAACTTTTTTGTTTCCAATTTTTGTGCTGTTGCAAAAATGGGTATGAAATTTCTACATGGAGCCTGGTGGAGGTAGTCGCTCGCCCAATCACCTTTTTAATTATTCTGAAAAGTTGTGGAGCACGTGTCAATAGGGTAGACGACAAAATTTGATTAGTCCGTCATTTGGATTAACAAAAATATGTGACCCGTATTTTTTCTTTTGTTACGTAAACCAAAATTGACAAAGATACGACACTTTTAAAATATTCAATACGTCACGCTCCGTGGTATAATTTTTAGCACGTTTTGACGTCACGAGCCTTTGTCAATATTCATTGATACACAAAAACAAAAAATACGTGTCCATTATTTTCCAATATTATGACGGACTATATAGATTTCGAATTTGTTGATGGTGGGAACTAGCCTTTTGTGTTACTATCAAGTGTAGTCGGGTAGTACACCCCAAAGTAATACGAAACCCACGATCGGCGGTCACAGCACAAGGCATTCTCTACCAATATTTGGGTTAAACAGTAATACATTGTGATATGGTACAAAATAAAAATAAAATAAAATAAAATAACATCTTATTTACGAAAATTTATACGAGGTGGAATTTTTCAATGCCACCTGGAGGAAACGTGTTGAATTTATCCCATTGAATTTACAAGCTTAGACTTTATGGTTTTCTCCATGATGAAACAATTTTGTTTTTGTATTGTTCGAACGGTAAATTGTAGTGAGTGTAGTCTTAGCTACGAGTATGTTATAAAAATCAGTTCAAGATGGCCGCCGGCACCAAATGGCGGATTACATTTATTTATTTAACAACTCTCTCAATATGGGCGTAAGATGAAAGGGCTAGTAGAATACCTTACCCTATAAAAAAAAAAGCCAAGATGGCCGCCACCACAAAATGGTGAATTACATTATGAAAGGGCTTGTGAAATTATGACCCTACGTGTGATTTTTTTTTAAATTTAATGTGCCTTGTTTTTAAAAACACCTGGGTTGGTCCCATAGGTTTTTTTTTTATCAGTAAGTATTAGAAACAAGATCGATTGGCATCACTAAAATGTTTCGTATAAAAATGTTAATTAGTGACTTTGTACGTGAAAATTGAGATAGCTCGGGTTATTTGCTGTTACTCGGTAAAGATGAAACTTTCTAATGTTGAAAGAATTTATAGAATCGGTTCAGGAGTTTTTGAGTTAAATCGTAACAAACAAATATATAAAAAAATAAATAAAAAAAAACGTATGCGTCTCGGGACGCCCGACAGAAGTGATGACTTAAAATAATATAAGTTGAACTTTAATATTGAAATATAAAAGCTTTTTAAGCTCTCTTAAAAAACTTTTAAATTTCAATTTTTTCTCAATAAATCTTTCAACCCCTCTTTAACCCCGTTGGGGGATGAATTTCAATAAAATACGGTTTTTACAAAATTTTAAGTACGGTCTCGACGATCAGCGGTTTAGGCTCCTTCTGACATTCCCGAACTCCTTCGTTAAAAGAGTTGTGTTTCCCGGGTCTTTGTTATTGAAACGTACAAATCCGGTCGAAGAGTATTACGGAAGAGTTTTTCAATAGGTCATAAGATATAAAGGGTGTAAAACACCTCTTCACGAAGCCGAAAGGTGCTTGTTCTCCCCATCATTGCGCTCATTTTTTTGTTCTACACCATACCTTCTAGTTACGGAGAAAAGGGGTGTAAAAGTTAAAACTTTTTTAAAGTTTTTTTTTTAATACCTACAAGTTTTTTTGTAAGATTTTGACTTTTAACACCTCCACGACCCCCATACTATTAAATCCATCCATCAGCACAATGTTTTAAGTGCGTTACATTGAGTTCTACCACAAAACCTGATTTATAACCTCAAAAAAAAAGTTGTTTCCCAGCAAACAGTTATGCGTAAAGTTACTTATTTTGATGTGCAGAATGCTTGGTTAGCGGCTATGTGATGAGGTGGTTTACACCCTGTATAACTTTACTGAAACATTAAAGTATTAAGGAGTATGGTATCATGCATCAACAGAATTCAGCCTTACGATCAGAAGTTTTCAATATTTTCAGAGTAAAATTTCACCGATACAACTGAATGCAATCAGCTCATCTGAACCGCGTTCAACAGCTGTCAGAACAATGATGACAATGACAGCTCGCGTTCAGTTACAACGGTAAAATATCCCTTTCAGAACATGATGGTAAAAAACAGAAGATTTAAACTAAATTGTATGATTGTGTACGAAATACAAGTATAAAAAGTAAGAGAGGTTTCTTTTTTAAGAGTAAATTTATTGTAAATCAATAAAAACCAATCCCGGGCGCTATGCGAGGAAATGTATACGATTTTCATAAGAATAAAATGTTTCGGATTGATCTCCCTTAAATGAGTTTAACGTTAAACCGAATTAATACTGATGTCCGTTATCACTAAAATTATGCAAAACCTAATTGAATGCCTCGACCCAGCGTGGAGAGTTCAAATTACAACACTGGTGCTTTCGTTAGCCCTTGGTAAGACTGGTTGTCAGATTTTCTGGCTATCGACTAGCTGTAACAACTGTCAACAATCTACAAATGAGAGATATTATTATGTGCTTTCCGAGTCACGGTGGAAACTTTATGTAATGGATGATCATTCAAGGCTTAACCCTGGAGATTGACAGTCAGTTTTGCACCCTATATGAAAATCGTACGAATTTCCCTTCCCGCATCAAAATCAAACTAGAACCAATCGGAACTCCTTCGTCCACCCATCTACCTACCGTCTCTACGCTGCAGCACTTCAAAAAGCACTACATTGCTGTCAAAATCGCTCTCCTCACTGGCAGGCCACGCCGTGTCTTCCAGCAGCGGCTTTCCATGCTCCCCCTTCACTTTCGAAGTCCGTCGGATAGACTCGAAGTCTTTAATCGCGTCGAAGTCTTGGTCTATGGCATGGACGGTGCCGGCCACGGACTTGATGAAGAGGACCTTGTGGATGATGTGGCCGATGATGCCCAGGAGACAGACGCTCAGGCCGACCACGTTGATCGGTGATAGGACGTCGCCGCTCACTTCTACAGCCAAGACTAGTATGCACATTTCCTGGAATGATTTAATTTGAAGTTTTAGTAAATACATACAGAAAACACAGATAAAAATAGTAAATCATCTTAATGCCCTTGTCCTGTATTACTATAGATCAGTACGTTCCATAAGCGAAGTGGGCGCTATCATTTGTTATTTTTCTTTCAGATCATTTCTTGCAAAAACTCTCTTGGAGGATCGTTTTGAAATATTATAAAGCTTTGTTATTAAATAAATATATAGGCTTATTAAGCCACCTGTCGCAGGATTCAAAATAACGTCAGGTAATACAGGCAAAGAAGTTTAAATATAATATTGTACGAGACAAAAAAAAATAAGCTATCAAATCAATTCGCGAAAACTACGCGAATATTTTTTTCATCGGGGTATAAATTAGGTTCCGTTAGATTACTGTCGAAAGATTGTGTACCGTAACATACTGCTTTCAATTTAACGCATTATTGTTCAGTAGATTATAACGATTAGAACGCCCTTGTGCTCAAATCGAATTTGGAGTCAAAATTAAAATAGCAAAAGAAAAGTATCGAATAAATTTTCGGATTACTATAAGAAAATATATTTTTCTTTTTGTCTTTTTGGTAAAATCTATTTTTACCAAAAAGTAAAGCGCCAAGTATGTAATGGCTTGCTCCGTGTATTTGCAATACACGGTGGAAACGGTAAACGGGGCAGTAAGTGGAGCTACCTAAACCGTTGCAGCTACATGAAAATGGTCTTACGAAAGCATCCATACTTTTTTTGTGAAATGTTGTTTCCCATTCACAGATTTTCAAAAAAATGTACATATCAGTAATCACAAACAGTATAGTTAGCATACCTTAAATATACCAGAGATTGATAGTGTGAGGCTAGAAGTATATGTGACGACCAGGAACTCGCTGATTTCCATCGCGAAGGCAATGGTGGCTCCGACAGAAACCTTCAGGATTGTAGGCAACAGCTTCTCCGCTGACATCTTCTGCAAGTGTTCGTAGCACGCAAAACCTGGAATTGGTAAGGGTGGTACTTTTATCACGTGAGAATTGGGAAGGGTGGTACTTTTATCACGTGTGAATTAGCAAGGGTGGTACTGTTATCACGAGTGAAATGGCAAGGTTGATACTTTTATACGCGTGAATTGCCAAGGGTGGTACTTTATCACGTATGATTTGGTAAGGGTGGTACGTTTATTACGTGAGAATTGGGAAGGGTGGTACTTTTATCACGTGTGAATTGAGAAGGGTGGTACTTTTATCACGTGTTTTTGCCTCTAATAATTTAGCTGGAAAATAGTTAAATCATTGAAGGGGACACCGGTGCAGGACCCTTTTACTAAGCTTGCGCTGTCCGTCCGTCTATCTGTGTACCAGGGGCTGTATCTCATGATTCGTAATAGGCAGACAGTTGAAATTTTCACAGGGCGTTTATTTCTGTTGTCGTTATAACAACAAATAAAGGAATTTATTAAAAATGAAAGGGGGCTCCCCTAATACCCTATATGCGCGAGCTCGACTTGCACTATGTTCGTATATCTGACCGAGGAATCAGTTTGGGCCCTAACAGCGCTGTGACATTTTTTTAAATATCACAGCACCTTGCTGAGATGAGCCGTTTGGCCTTGCACAGGACCAATTTGACTGTTTTTTTTTATTTTGATATGTTTATTTTTTATAAAATTTTGGCTTTTTTTCTGTTATGCACCGCGCAAATGAAATACTTATTCTTTCTTTCTTTCACAAAGCCGACTGTTTTCTGTTTATATTTAAATTATTTTAATCGTGAGCTTACATATTCCACGTAGACAAGAAATTCTGTTCAATTTCATGTTATTGTTAACATAACTGAAACGAGATCCACTGATCACTCACGGACGCGGTAGGGCGAGTCTAACATTTCACATTGGTGTGAATTTTAGGTAATAAAGAGTAGGTAGAAAACATTTTTATGTGGTTCACTCGCAAGCTCTGAAACAAACAAGACCATGATGGTGGCTGCTTAATGCACTTATATCACCATATACCTAGCCTTATCCCAACTATGTTGGGGACGGCTTCCAGTCTAAACGGGTGCAGCTGAATACCTATATTTACATGGAGCGGCTGCGGCTGGGTTGTGGTTCAATATGGTTGAATTGAATGGTGCTGATCCATGCGTCATGTTCGTGAACGGGCGCTGTCAGTCGGGACTGGTCATCTCTTAGCTGCCATGGATCATTTGAATTGCTTTATTTTATAAATTGTTGATTTATTTCTTTTTTTACTCTGGACGCTCTTATTGTGCACGTCTTTCTACATCGTTCTCACATATATGTATAATCTCAACAAGAAAGATGTAACCAAGATTTTGTAACAACATTTTTGATTGAAAAGAGTGTCCATGGAGTTTCTTGCCCGTTCTTCTCCATAGAGATCTACGCTAGGGAATGGGCAACTACAGTACATTCTCAAGTTATTATGCCTTGTGTCTGTGACTGTAGCCTTTTTTTTTTCGTTTTATCGACATTCAAAAGTGCCGTAATGGTTTAGTTGAAATAAATGATTTGAGTTTGAGTTTGACCTCCACAACCCAGTTAATACTGGGAAAAACGATACCACTTATGGTAAGACTGGTTGTGAGAGTTTTTGGGCCACTGACTACCTGTAACGACTGTCAAAGATAGATAAATGACAGCCGGGACCAACAGCTTAACGTACTGAGCTTAACGTATATTAGGGTGGTCACCCATCCACAGACCAACCTAGGCAAGCACAATCGACCCGAGCGACTGTTATTATTTTATTTTTCATTGTTTATTAAATAAAGAACAAAACGAAATATAAATATAAAAACATAACAAAAACCTCAATAGGTTTGTCCGTATGTTGATCCACTTATAAGCTAACTTAACATTAGACTATAAAATTATCATACACGGGTTACTTATAACAATTTGTAAGGTAGACAGGTCATAAAACACAAACACGGCGCGGGTCGGACTCAGACATCGCGTCGATGATAGTAACTAATGTGAATAACATGTAACTACAGGATGGTGCATTTCAAAGAGAGTTATAGAATTTTTTGTACTTATATTTATAGTTACTATTTGTTATATCCGATTGAATTTTTGTTGGAACCTCATTAATTAGAGTAGGCATTAAATAAGCGATGGTTCGTTTCCCGTAATAGTTCTTGAATCTTGGTACTATTCGTTTTGATTGGGCTGCTAATCTTGTTGCTTTGCTATGATGGACTTTAATTTGCAATTCTTTGCTGGTGAACTGTTCTAATAATAACAAATTTCGTATTTTCGTATTTAGCCACGAGCTCTTTGAACTAATACATATAACCATGTTAAAATTAATTATCAAAGACTCAATTTGAGACCACATTTTCTTCACATATCAAGTTGAGATCTGCAATTTATTTATTGTTGTGTTTTGTTCTGTACTTATTTAAAACATTTTCTCTGAATTACTGACCCAAGGGATTTTTTTTTCGGATGGGAAATCATCAAATGACACCTCTCGCTCTGGGCGGAGGGAGGGAGTGTCAGAGTTTTACTGACTAAAACCCACACAAAGGGCTAAGAAGGAATTTCTTTTGAGCCCTTTGTGCTCCTGGGCCACGGTATCTCTTCTAAACAGTCAAGTAAAGTGACAAGGATCATTGTCATGGAGGAGCATAAATGCCCTTATCCCAATTTATTTGGCGTCGTCGGCACAGCATAATGACTCGAATGGCTGGTAGTGGAGGCTGCCTTAAGTTCATAGGGTCCTGGGTTCGATTCCCGGTAGCAGCAAATGTTTGTGTTACGAGCATGGACTTTTGTTTCCGAATCATGGATGTTTATATGTATTATAAGTATGTATTTACAAACAAAAAAGTATATACAGGGTGTATTTCACCTCATCACAACGCCGTTAACCAAGCATTCTGTATATCAAACTAAGTAACTTTACGAAAAAAATATTGCTGGGAAACAACTTTTTTTTTTGAGGTTATAAATCATGTTTTGTGGTATAACTCAATGTAACACACTCCACACATTGTGCGGATGGATGGATTGAATAGTACGGGGATCGTGGAGGTGTTAAAAGTCAAAATCTTACGAAAAGTTCTTGTCAAAAAGTTGTAACTTTGACCCCCCATATCTCCGTAACTAGAAGGTTCCCAGGTATGGTGTAGAACAAAAAATGATCGCAATGACGGGAAGAACAAGTGGTTTTCGGAACCGCTAAGAGGTGTTTTGCACCCTTTATGTAGTGCTTATATCAACTATCTGGTGTCCACAACACAAGCCTTGCTTATTGTGGCACTAGATGGCGCTGTGTGTTAATGTCCAGCGATATTTATATTTATTTATTTATGTCTACACCTTCTATACTTTCCTATTACACGTCATCACAGCAGGCACCTCCTTTAGTATTCCTCTACTCTTCAATACCATATCCGATATTATTTCCTGTTTGATTTCTTTGAAGTTATTGGTTTCCGGAATAATCTCCTCAATCTATCTTTGAATGCATCTTGGTTTTATTCGTACTGAATACGATTTCCGAAGAGCTACAAGGTTCGACGTTGACAAGAGCGCTAATGGTAAACATTTGCGAAATGTCTTGTGTAATGTGTTACTTAACTTTTTTTTTAATTTAACACATTACACATAAATGTGTGTAGAGGGTTGTTATACAAACATTTTGAAAAGCCAAAGATTTGTATGCTTGTACCGAACAAACTTAAAAATTACTGGACCGATATCAATGGAAGATTAGGTTTTGGCCACAAAACGTACTTGGCGACGAAACGATAGCCTATTTGCCATTTATATTAAAAATACCGTATTTTTGAGGTCTTAAAAATCACTAGAAATATATTTTAGTGTGGCTATAAGTACAAAAAAGTTGTCCTTAATTTATTTTTTGTATTTTTTTTATGTTTTGTGAATTCTTTAATTTAATTCATTGTTATTATATACAATATTTACATACTACATCTAAAACTATATACAGTTACAAAAATAAAACGATAACGATAACGATTTTTTTTTAAATTATTTCGTACAATAGTTACAGAATGCACCTATTGACGAATCATTTCGCGTACGAAATGACTTGTTATTCAAAGAATATAAATATTCAAGTTTTCTTGTTAATCTTGATTATTGTTGTATTAATTAATTATGAAAACAATAATCATTTAATAAAAAGTCATAAATATGTTGAATTATTCAGTATTAATTATTTTATAAAACAAGCTTTATCTTTCACAATATATTGCAATAAGTTTTTCTGATTAGTTATTAGCGTTTATTCAGTTAAATTATTATTTAGACATCGAATCCTTGTCATAAAGAAAATTAAGTGTAAGCGTTTCGTGTAATTACGTACAATGGAACGTTATTTGTCATCGACTAGTTACTACGCTGCATTCCGTATTAAGTATAAAATAATCGCTCACAGCGCTCACATCCATATTTTGCGTTCCGATTTAGATATCGCGATTTTGACAGCTAAGTGCTGTCATCAATTCGGAACGCTCGTGAACGCGTTTACAGTGAACATAACCCCAAACCAAAACCATTCACAAGGCCTATTTTTGAAAATGGAAGTTATGTTGGTTAGGCTCGTCGGCTATATTCACTTTAATACTCATGGTTGCAATAAAAGAAAAGAACAGTTTGATGCGACTCCCTAAGTTCATAACAAAACATCACAACCTTTGAACACAACTGTCATTTACACTATTTGCACAGTCGGTGTAATTGCAAGATGGCGCATGTCATGAGTGACGTCATCTATGACGATTCAAGGGACATCGATATAGCGCTCACAGAAATTCGGAACGGGTTTATGGGCGCTCAAATCGATTACAGCGTAATTCGGAATGCAGCCTTAATCGGTGGCCCGATGATCCGACTTGCCCGCGCCACACAGTGGTCTGGAAATCGAGCTCCATACTCATAGAAACTTTTTGTAAAGAATTAAAAAAATAAAAATTGTAATGGCTCTGGTATACCTCCCTTTACATCATATTAACGTATGGATGGTACAAGTCACAATACGCGTGAGAAAAAAAATATTTGCGTTTTTTTTGAATGGGAGAAAACACTAAAAGTACGTTTTCTCGAAACTTAATGGAACTGTTAGGCTGGTGCTTATACGAGCTATAGTCCCATACACGGCGATCAAGATGACATACAACTTATGTACCTTTAGGCGCCGCTTCGCACGTAGAAATTTTTTGAAGTTTTGAATTTTCGAAATGTGATTTTTCAAATATTTGCCATGGTTAAATGACGTTGACGATCGATTTACTTATAATATAATTAGATTTAGCCTGCTAATGACCCTAATGATGACAATAATTAAAAAAAGACGTTGATTTTAAAGGTTTTTCTTTAAATTTCATTCCTAGAACCTCATTCGTTAATCACCGTGGTTAAGGATAAGATATTATTAGATACTAATGACATGAGCATTAACTAGCTCTAGCAGGGCCAAATGGGCCCTAATCACTTACACTACTACAATTTTATTGTCTGTAATATTGGTAACTAATTAGAGAATAGCGAACGATAATAAGGGTAGTTGCATAAAAACAGGACAATTGACTCTAATTTTATCAGTAGCTCTCAGTACTTGTGCGCGATAACTTATTACCTTATATTTGTTATTGTGTTGTGATGGAAGGTTTCGGTACCAATTTGGACATTTTCATGTTTGTGGCAAACAACAGCAGTTTTTCAGAGCCCAATGTTTTATTTGAAGCTTTGGAGAATTCTGTTGAATTGTCGGAAAATGAAAAGAAGGAATTGAAACAATTCTGTCAGAGTTATGTGAGTAACTTAAGGAAGAAATGGATCTCGTGTAATCGCACGAGACGTACATATATAAAAAAGTATGAGACCTGACTGCAAGAGAACATCAAATGGCCCGAGGTCTTGAGAGAAAAAATGACTACTTCTGTGGTGTCGTCGCTAGAGCAGCAACCATGTTCCAGTTCTGACTTTGGTGTAAATGAGGGTGCATCAACATCCTACACACCGAAGACGTGCAGTGTTGGAACATCAACATCAGTTGTGTCGTCGAGAAAACCATTCGTGGAGCTAGGCCCTTTACAGAAGAGAAGGAGAGTGGAAGAGCTCCTAACGCATAGCACTGAAAGCCTTGCTCATGCCACTGGTTTAAAAGCACAAAACAAGAAGGTAGCAGATATCATTAAACTGATATCGGAGCATCCCGAAGAGGCTACAAAGATAAAGAAATTGTTAAATACAAACAAAACTGTGCCTATATATTCTGCTGACAAAGCTTTAGGTGTTTTACCTCATTGAAGCTTTCGAAGTGGCAGTATATAACATTAAGATTTTGTGCAAAAGAAGAAGGAATACCACTGTATCCTTCTTATATACTGCTATCCTTGAGGCGAAAAAGGACTGCTACCCCCCAAAAGATACCATAGACATCACGGAAAGAGAGGTAAAAGTAAAGCTCCAAGCAATTTTGGACAAAACTGTGGCTAGGCTTGGAAAATCCTTACGTGTGGAATCTTCACTGAATGACAAAGAGTTGACACTTATATGCAAGTTGGGCTTTGATGGTGCTTCAGGGCAAAGTTTGTATAAGCAAACTATGGCCGACGAAGATGATTCTAGTATTTTTATGTGTTCTTTTGTGCCTCTGCGCTTAGTTTGTGGCGATGAAAACGTATGGGAGAACCCAAAGCCATCTTCCACTATGTTTTGCAGACCTATTTATTTTAAGTTTTCAAACGAAAATAAAACTGCAACATCGTAGTCTTCTACGATGTTCAACTTATTTGATTGATGCTGAGATTGAAGCACTGCAGCCTTCTATTAAATGTAGTAGTTAGAGTTGTAATAGTGATAAAAGATCGCTGAAATAGTAATGACTGAACTAACGCTTATTTTAAATAGTAGTATTTGAGCTATTTCTTCTTCTTCTTTTCTGGATTTTTTATTATTTTTTGTTATCCTTGCTGTAGATATTTGTAGTGAATCATAATATTAACGACGTATTTTGTTGTAATGTCTTGATATTAAGTAAATTTTATAATGTAATATATTTATTTCTTCAAAATCGTTTATTGTTGCGAGATTTTTAACTTTATATTCATTGAAAAAATGAAAATTAGTTTTAAAAAATTACTACGTGCAAAGTCATACCCAAAGTTGCATTACATTAATGCTCATGTCAATAGTATCTAATAATATCTTAACCTTAACCATGGTGATTAACGAATGAGATTCTAGGAATGAAATTTAAATAAATACCTTTAAAATCAACGTCTTTTTAAAATTATTTTCATCATTAAGGTCATTAGCAGGCTAAATCTAATTATATTATAAGTAAATCAATCGTCAACGTCATTTAACCATGGCAAACATTTGAAAAATCACATTTCGAAAATTCAAAACTTCAAAAATTTTCTACGCGCGAAGCGACGCCTAAAGGTACATAAGTTGTATGTCATCTTGATCGCCGTGTATGGGACTATAGCTCGTATAAGCACCAGCCTAACAGTTCCATTAAGTTTCGAGAAAACGTACTTTTAGTGTTTTCTCCCATACAAAAAAACGCATATATTTTTTTTCTCACGCGTATTGTGACTTGTACCATCCATACGTTAATATGATGTAAAGGGAGGTATACCAGAGCCATTACAATTTTTCTTTTTTTAATTCTTTCCAAAAAGTTTCTATGAGTATGGAGCTCGATTTCCAGACCACTGTGCGCCATTGATTGACTCGATACCCGGCAATCAAACGCATCTTATTCGCTTGACTTGTTGTTGTGAATTGTGATACGCGCTGTACTATTTGGGATTTCCTTCTGTTGTTTTGACTACTTTTGACCTTGGGAATGTTTTACGGACTGATAACTACACTTGTGATTCTGACTTTTGATTTGTTGATTCCAATCCAACCTATAAGAATAGTAGACAATTTTCAAAAAAAAAAAAATATGGCCATGTAGACATGATTTTCTAACGGGATGAAATTTACAAAGTAAGAACAAACCGATCTAAATAAAGCTTATTTTGGGACACGAAAAATAAAAGTCAGGTCCAACTCCAATAGAAATTTGGCCATTGTTCTTTCAAGTACAAACATCCTATTTGTTTTTCTATGATTAAAGGCCTTTAGCCAGGACTGGGAAAGTGTACGAAAACCTAGAGATTAATAAGGCATAGACACGGGCACACAGGCTCTCATAGACGCGCTGGGTGGTGGGTTCAAATCCGGGCTGATACTTTGTGATTTTTCAATTCATTTGTTGTTTCTGAGATTATTTCTTATCGTTCGATCGTTCAGCAAGCGTGATGATCAATGCCTTCTCTATGAGAATAGGCCTTTGGTTTTTTCCCAACAGTGGGATAATAACAGGTTGGTATTATAAGTATTTATAAGCCAATTCTTTTGCGTGTATGTACATACAACAAGTACCTAAAGAATAACCCTGTGACAACATATTCAACAGGTTGTGATGTATAAATTATAAAGATTATGTAAATAGTGGTCGTATGTCATGTGTGTGCCTGACATGATATGACAAGGGTGCTCAAGTGAAAACAGAAACACGTCACTCGAAGGTTAAGGCCTGAATTCCTGCAACGCTGATGTCGGTCGCGTACGTTTGCGTGAAAAACAGTAGCAACATACGCGCCGCTGACGTCAGCGTCGCAGTCCTACTAATCCTACTATCCTACTAATATTATAAATGCGAAAGTTTGTGAGGATGTATGTTTGTTACTCTTTCACGCAAAAACTACTGAACGGATTTGGATCAAATTTAGCACACAGATAGTTTATTACCTGGATTAACACATAGGATACTTTTTATCCTGGTAATAAGATCCCGTGGGATAATTTCAAACTTCACGCGGGCGAAGCCGCTGGCAGAAGCTAGTATTATAAATGCGAAAGTTTGTGAGGATGAATGTATGTTTGTTACTCTTTCACGCAAAAACTACTGAACGGATTTGGATGAAATTTTGCACACAGACAGTTTATAACCTAGATTAACACATAGGATACTTTTTATCCCGGTAGTAAAATCCCATGGGACAATTATCAAACTTCACGCGGGCGAAGCCGCTGGCAAAAGCTAGTATTGTATATTGTATAGCGTCCTGGTGTCCACAACTCTACGTCAAAGCGCGTATTTTGTGTATGGGCTATAATCCACCACGCGGGCCCAGTACGGGTTGGTAGATATTACATGTCTTCAAATTTTGGGTTCTAGGACATGCCGGTTTCCTCACGATGTTTTCCTTCACCGTTTTTGAGAGCAGTGGTGATGAAATAAATTACATAAAGTAATGCGCCTGCCTGTATTCGAACCTACGATTAACTGTTCGTAAGTCGGGGCCGCCACCACTGGGCGACCGCTGCTCTCCAGCGTCGCAGTATGGCGCTATATGAAAGACAATGCATACTCGTACGCGCGACCGACGAACACGACCGACATCAGCGCAGCAGAAATTTAAGCCTAACACTTTCATTGCCATCGTTATTTTAATTAAGTACATAAGGCTTGAAATCCTGCTACGCTGTTGTCGGTTGCGTACGTCGGACGCACGTACGAGTATACATTGTGTTCTATATGCCACCATACGACGACGCCCGACTTACGACGCGTTCATTCTGACGTCACAACCAACCTAGGCCCAAAAGCGCTACATTAATTTATGTGCCTCGGAAACCACGTAAAGCCGTTATCTGTGTTAAGTAGTCCATGGAATCCACTGCCGACTTCTGTTCCTCGATCATTTAAACCTGGATTTCAAAATTCAAGAGAAACTGTTTCTTCACCCGAGGGTGCGTCATCACTTCAAATCAGGCGAGTTGCGGCCAAACGCCAGCTTAACAATTAGTTGAAACAAAATACTTATTTCGATGTCTGTTTACAATTTTACGGTTATTTATTTTATATGCTAAGCCACCTCAAAAATCATAAACCCTTAAATTGTTTACATTTTGTACATGTGTTTTTAAAAGGTGATCCTCTACACCTAATTTATTTATGTTAATTTCTAGAACCTGTCGCCCTTAGTAGAAAGAATGCTGTCCTAAATTAGGAACTAAACTTCACATAACCAACGTTGTTTATTTACTGTACTAGGTATTAAGGTATTTTTCAAGTTATAATATTCTGTTTATTTTGTTCACTATACTGCTCTCCATACATACTGTGTCTACATTTTTAATCCAACTTTCCTCTCGCAGGTCTGCTGGAAGATTTTATGAAATAAGCAGTACCTTTGTGCTCTTCAATCGTCAATGTAATGTCCTATTAAGTATGTTGTGTGTACTTAAATAAATAAAATATGAAGAACAAAAAGTTGCGTACTTTTGTTCGTGATAGCGAACAAAATATATTTAAGTGACGAACATGAACAATTTCTACGGTCAGGGTTGCATGACAGTGTTTTTCTATGAAACTAACTAAATCCGAAAACAAGTTCTGACACGTTAGATCTCCCCAACCAATAACCTAGTTTCCACCATCAATAAATAGTAAATCTATTAAGGTCCATGTTCACCGTAAACATAACGGTCTTATTATCTAAAAACAGCTGTCACTGTGACATGTTCCCATACAAAAATGTGTTTTAAACCACTGTTTTTATAATAGATAATCACACCGTCATCTTTTTGGTGAACATAGACCTTAATCCGTCAGTTTGAGTATTGGAGAATAATGGACAAGTACTTATTTTTTGTTTTTGTAAATCAATGGATATTGAGAAAGATAAAACGCATCAAAGCTCGGGAGTGAATGTGAGTGAATGTCCAGAGTTTGCAGAGCTGCTGGCGTCAGTGGCTGGCAGTCTTCTTCCAGGTAAGTGTACTCACCGTAACTAAGTGCTAGGTATTTGGATTAAGGGATGATAGTAAGGTTATTTTTACTATGGACAGAATAAAGGTGGATAAGGTCATATGTTTTTGGGGCAATTGATAGGATTTCGAGAATAAAAAAATAACCGAGTGTTCTGTGCTGTCGTTATCACATATATGTATAATCTCAACATGAAAGATGTAACCAAGATTTTGTAACAACATTTTTGATTGAAAAGAGTGTCCATGGAGTTTCTTGCCCGTTCTTCTCCATAGAGATCTACGCTAGGGAATGGGCATCTACAGTACATTCTCAAGTTATTATGCCTTGTGTCTGTGACTGTAGCCTTTTTTTTTCGTTTTATCGACATTCAAAAGTGCCGTAATGGTCTAATTGAAATAAATGATTTGAGTTTGAGTTTGAGTTTGAGCTGTAAGCTTTCCGGATCGTGACGTCACAACGTGCTAAAAATTATACAGCGACGTGATGTATTGAGAATTTAAAAAGCGTAGTATCTTCGTCAATTTTGGTTTACGTTATAGAAGAAAAATACGGGTCAAATATGTTTTGAGAATGAAAGTGACGGACTAATTAGTATTTTTCAGTACACAAGCCTATTGGTAAAAGCCCTTACCTTCGAACAGGATGGTGAAAGGCAGCAGCGACACAAACATCCAGGGTTGCACGTGGAACACCATATCCACTGGGTTATGTAACCCCAGCTTGGACTTCTGCATAAGCATCTGCGCGAAGGTCCATCGCAACCCGGCTGCGAAGGAGGCGATCAGCAGGAAGTTGAAACCCAGGAGGTTAAACTGGGTCGCCTTGTACGTGAACATGATGAGACCAGCCGCTATCATGAGCACTATGCCCACCAAGGACCAGGACTGTGGAACAAATGGTGGGATTAGGGTAACATTTCATAAATCTTTATATGTAATGGTTTATCCACATCGCAGTTACTTTTTGTGTTAACGTTACCAAATGTTACTGAATAACATCCGATAACCAAAATGTTATTTAATGTTATTTTATGTTGCCGTGTTAGTACGAGTATATGTTGAGTAATGTTGCCCTAACTTTTGAAAACAATCAACATGTGGTAACAATTCATAACATTGTTAGAGAATGTTATTATAACATAGAACAAAAATGCTGTGCAACTCATTTGTTGCTGAAAGTTACTCTTTGTTATATTTTGTTAATTTATGTTACACGCGGTGTGGACGCGATGATAACATTCAACATTGAATAGAACTACTATTCAATGATTGTGTTTATGATAGTTAGCCGGCAAAAAAAAATACCGCAATCTGGGTGATCTCAGATATTTGGTGGTTGAATAACTACTCGGTGAAATGACTTGCGATTTTGGTGAAGTAATAACAAAGGGTTTTTAAGTTATGCTCTATACAAATAATAAGTTTATTTTGGTTGGCTATTGCAAATAGCCCAAGATGGGTGATCTCCTTTGTCATAAGTGGTAAACTCATAATTGAATGACGCTATGATGATCGGATAATTGACAGAATGACGGATGATGGTCGCAAAAACGAAAAAAACTAATAAAATTTAAGAATGGCCTGTAACATATTTCTCTACATTGAGTGACATTTTTGGATATAAACTATCGCTAATAACTTTGCTGTTTATCAATATTATTTTGAACTTTTTTCTAACAGTATTTCAAACGAAGTTTGAACCACCACAAATAGAGTTGCTAATTTAGTTTATTTAGTTAAGACAAAAAAAAACAATCGTGAATGTTCGTTGTCCATTTTTAACCGACTTCAAAAAGGAGGAGGTTCTCAATTCTTCGGAACCTTTTTTTTGTGTGTTCCCCGATTACTCGAAGATGGCTGGAGCGATTTGAATTATTCTTTTTCTGTTTGAAAGGGTATACTTCCCAGGTGGTTTCATAATCATCAAATTGGGATCTGATGATGGGATCCTGGAGAAATTTAGAAAACTCTTCATATTTTATAGGCACACTTGATGTAACTTGAGTAGTATTTGGAAGAATATTTTCTTAAACTGATCCCATTTCAATTTGGTGAAGATCTGTTGAAGAACTTCGGAGATAGGTAGCGGAACTCCTTAGTAAGTGATAGCAAATGGACTGGGATTGCTGGAATCTCATGTCTATGTATGGTTTACACCTGTTCATAACATTACATCACGCCGCTACGCTGTGACGGGGTAAGCACAAGTGAACTACTAACAAGTGAACAATAAAAACTTTTTTTCAAATAATAAAACCGACTCAAAAAAAAAAAGTAAAAATAACACGTGATGACTTTAATCCACAGTATACATACACCATATCGTACTTGAACAAAAAGCAACAATTTAAGAAAATATGAACCCGTTTCTTGCGTCAACGAAAAGGGTTGCATCATACAACAAGTTACAAAACAACCCGCAACAGTGTCATCTTTACCCCTCTTAGGTCCATGTTCACCGAAAACTTAACGGTCTGATTATCTAAAAACAGCTGTCCCTGTGACATGTTCCCATACAAAAATGTGTTTTTAACAACTGTTTTAGATAATCAGGCCGTCATATTTTTGATGAAACCTTAAAAATATCAATTTAATTGCACCAACCTTTGTGTTTTTTTAAAATGAAATCTTACAGCAGTCGCAGCGAGTTTCACGGAAAATTCTATTCATCAGTGGATTCTATTTCTAACTTCTAACTTACATTTTTATAGAATGTAACTGAATGAAACGGGGCCATGCCTAGGGTTGCCAAAGTCCGAAACTTAATACTCTGCAAGATTCTCTATATCACTTAGCTATCACTATTGAACAAATATCCATTTCAATATTAGTCGTTTTAATGGTAATTATATGCATACTAGGAGATTGTTGTCAAAAACCGTACTTCGTTTTTTTAGGCCTATATTCTTGTCGCGCAGACGGTCGGTCGCGCATGGTCGTTCGCGTAAGAATATACCTTGTATTCTATATAGAACCATACTGCGACGTTGACGTCAGCGGCGCCCGACAGCCGTATTTTGTTCTCGCTGATGATGACCAGATTTCAAGGCCTAGTTATAGCTATCAGACGGGTCCTAAAGAGGAGAACTGGAGACTGCGTAGAAGGAGCGGAAAAGGTGCCTGGACCAGACTGGATGAGGACGACGGAAAACAGTGTGCTGTGGCCATGTTTGGGACCAGCCTACATAACAGCCGGGTTGATAACATCCGCACTAGTCGATCTTCAACGTTACGCAACGCTTACCAGAGTTGGTCTGTGAATGGATGACCATCAGAAAAGTTACCAGTCTGAGAAGATACTGGCCCACGTGCTTTTTGACACTGCCTTAATAAAAATCTGCTGATAAAAGTCAGTAATTCGGCTAAAGATAGAAGAGGCGTTATCAGATTTTTGGGCTATTTTAGCTGCAACGACTGTCAAACTGATCTACAAATGGTAGCTGGAATTAGTTCCGACTTAGTAAACTTAGTTAACTTTTATCAGCAGACTTTATCAAGGCAGTGTCAATTCGTAATGCAATTTATACCAATTAGTTCATCATACAATCAATTTATTCAATTTAAAGCGAAAGACAAAGCGTAACACTCTTGTACATGAAGTTTAATTAAATAAATAAATATCTATGAGAGACATGCACAACAAAAGCGCTGCCTGTTATATAAAGTTATTTTAGAAAACAATACACGTCGGTTCGATGACACGTGGCAGGGGTGGGGGGTGGGATCTGCCTTCGGCGGTCTAGTTGATAACAAACTTGCCTTGATAGCCGTCTAGACACAAGACAATTAGTTAAAGACAAGTAAAGACGGTTATTAGAAAACCACCCACGTGTGTGACGTTAGGTGTCAAATGAACATAATGTAAGCACTTAATCTTAACACTAGCTGACCCACGCAACTTCGTCTGCGTCACATAAGAGAGAAAAAGGAAAGGAAAAAAACCCCGTTTTTGCAACATTTTTCATTCCTGCTCCGCTCCTAATGGTCGTAGCGTGATTTTATATAGCCTAAAGCCTCCCTCGATAAAGTTGTACATAATAGTACAGCCTTATTTCATGGTTAAGTTATAGGTGGAGTGTCTTTTGCTATCAACTGGCGCCATAACTGTAGACAACGTGGCTATAAGTTATCTTTAAAGTTCATGAAATGAAGTATCATCATGAATATTAGCAGTTTACTTGTTAACGATGCCCCACACGATGGGGTAGACGACAAAAAAATATCATCCCCACTTTAAATGTAGGGGAGCTAACCTAAAAACTGTATTTTCCAAAATGCAATTTTACTATTTTGTCGGCGTCAAAATTACAACTTTCTAGTACTAACGGTCTCTTAGCAAAACCTCGGACAGCCGGACGGACAGACGGACATGACGATACTATAAGAGTTTTTTGTCAGGACAACGGAACCCTAAACAGTCCAATTGAAAACCTCACACTTTTTAGAATTCTCTCAACCAACTAGAATTAGTAGTGGTACATATTTTGATAATTTCGAGCACAATATCAGAGATTGCAAGGGGGAAATGATTGAATTTGGACTGTTACAGGCACAGGTTATAAGATGCCAAGTTAAAAAAACATTTGTGCTATTAAGTCACAGTGTATTGTAATAATGTTATTCATTTGTTCATTTGTATAATAAGTATGTATTTACAACCAAAAAAAAAGTATATATGTAGTAGGTATATCAACTACCTAGGGTCCACGACACAAGCTTTGCTTAGTGTGGTATTAGGTGGCGCTGTTTGTTAATGTCCAGCGATATTTATTTATTGCCAAGAAAAACATTATTTTGATTAGTACCTAAATAAAAAAAAAATATTATAAAAAGTATCTCATTCTTAGACATTACTTCGGACCCCAATTAGGCGAAGCTGATCTTTACGTGAAACCGCGCTTGCTTAGGTTGGTCTGTGGATGGGTGAACATTAACTACACAGGTACCGAGTTTCCTCCGTGCCTCGGAAAGCATGTTAAGACGTTGGTGCTAGCTGTCATTTGAAGATCTTTGACAGGTACTCAGTGGAGCGACAATCTGGCAACCCGTCTTACTAAGGGCTATCGTACTGGGTTATGGAGGTCAGATAGGCAGGCGGTCCATGTACAATACTGGTATTCAGGAGCATCCGGTGAGACTGGATCACGTCACCGAACACTGTTGGAAAAGGCTGATTTAATTGGCTTTTACCATTGATATTGGCTTTAACAGTTAATTTCTCTGAGTTTAGACAATAAATAACCAATTCAACTTCGACGTTATGGGACTCGACGCAGAGGGAATGATTCTTTTTAACTGTTTATCGATATAATGAATGAACCCTTCTTTATTTGCAACCATGGTTGCGCTCCGAGGAATGATTTAGTTGTGCTCAGTTTGTTGCGCTTAGAAATAGGTGCGCTCTGAAGAATACCTCATCAATAGAAGCACAACGCGTGGGTCGTAACAATCCAAGATTCAATTTTGTACTTAAAGAAACAACTGACTATCACAAATTACTCGGTATGATAGTCAGGATAATATTATAGATTAAAATCCATATAATAGACACAGGCGCAGTGAACATTTTAATTGTCACTTTGTGACCAATACATAAATTGTACTACATATAATGAATACTATGAAACTGCTAAAGCGATCATTTTAGACCCGGTAATGCTCGAATCTCAAAACACCGCCAATCAAAATATTACTTTGATTTTTAATTTGCAACGGTACCTCCCGGACAACTACTAGTAGCTTTTGTTTTTTTTTTGTATTTTTTTTTTAACGGCCATAATTTCTACTATTAGCCATTTCAAGGTAACACGGACACCCTGTATACATATATACAAAATTGCTCGTTTAAGGTCCACGTTCACCGAAAAGATAACGGCCTGATTACCTAAAACAGGTGTTTATGGGACATGGACCTAAAAGTATTAGTTTATAGATTGGCGCAACAAGTCCTTGTTTAATTAACAAAGGCAAGTCCAAAGAAAACGATAAACGGGGATGACAGTTTGTACAAAAGCAGTTTGCAGTTTGCGTTTTTCCCGCTTACAAATCCTATCAGGCGCTTAACTTGTTAAAGCAGCAAAGAGAAAGAAATCTTTTTTAATCGACTAGAAAAGATATCTTAAGGCTTCCGCACCCTCGGAAGCAATTAAACTTTTTGCAGAGCAACAAAAAAAATATTCTGTTAGCGACCAGACTTCTGAAGCGTAAACTGAAGGCTATTGATGCCGTCGACGATTATAAATATTCACGCTATTTGATCTCGCAAGGTGAGCTACTCTCAAGGTTATTATTTAGAAAGCCGTCTAATTAATCAAACACGAGAAGTGGCTTTATTGTAAAGCCATTATAAATGGTACTGTTTTACAAAATTTTAGGATCGTTTGATGAACTTTTCCCGAAAAGCCCTCGATTCTAAGTTGATAATTTCATGTTGGCATCACGGTGCTGGGAATTTGTTAAACGTTGGCAATTCTCTACGAGCGTGTAGTATCGTACACGTGAGAATAAACAAGTTTATGGGAAGAACAAAAACGCTATAAGTTGCGGAAAATTGTTACTGCTACATTCATGGTCGCACAGCTCAAAAAAATGTAGGGAAGATTTCAGATTTTCTTATGCCTAGAGTTAATTTTAAGCTTGAAAAACTTCGATTTGCTAATCGAGATACCAATCTTGTTGGCACGATCCCTATTACAAATAACCGAGCTGTAATAATCTCTCTAGCGATATTGTAAATTCTAGAAATATTGTCAACTGAACATACGGAAGTATCTCTGCCCCCCTAATCGGGACTGGGGGCACCCCCCATGTTAGGTTCCTTTAAACCCTGCACTCGGAAATAGAGGCCCCGCGTAGCGGGGCTCCGTCGACTACGCTTTTTAGGGGAATATAAAGTGCTTTAAGGTTAGGTTACATTAGTCAGTATTTCTCAGGAATGGTACATTATCTTTTCATGAGAGTGGTACCATTGGGCAAAAGGGATTCCTCCTTCCCTCCACACCACGTGAGTGACTACCATCGCATGCATTTCACGAAGAATAATGCGTTTTATTGTAAGCAGTTAGTATCTACCGAAAAACCACTGAATAAGAGTATCTTTTGTTTAAATAGTGCCATGTCCTGAATAACCTACATTTTGCAGGGGAACACAACATTTTCTCCTTGCAGATGAGGACTAGGTTAACATATTTTCCATCTTGTATTTGAAAATTTATTAAAGGAGTTCAAATAACCGTGAACTAGATGTTTCAACCTATATGTATAGTTTGTCGCAAAATGATACACTTATGCCTAAACGTTCAAGGATTAGCGGCGCCATTGATGTAGGTATTAAAAGGCGGTATAAAATACGGGACTTAGACACAGCGTCTGGTCCTTCACTAAGTGATAGCCCGTAGTTGGCACTCAGTCGTGCACTGAACATTGTTGATCACACACCTCAGTAATTTCAGTATTTTTGTTTTAAAATGACTTTTTGTGCAGATAAACAGTGTTTTAATTAATACAAGGAAGAAAAATGAAGACCCATGAGATTACTTACAACTCATAAGTACAGCCAAAAATGTTAATTTGTTGAAAATTACAATCGCGCATTAGTGAGATATGACATAATTCATAGCTAACGTGATTTCGCTCGCACGACAGCGTGGGGTCTTATCTCTGTCATTGTCTATCGGTGAATGTAGATTTGTGATGACACAGATATGTGAGTTTCGTTGCATGTAGTCGTGCAAGAGTCCAAGTTTTGTGATTGCGATGTTAGCGCGTAATGTCTCTTCCTATCACTGGCGTGGTGTTTGCTGATATCCACTGACCTGCACTGGGCACAAGCTTTTCATTATGGCCCTACTCCTTTCGCATAAAAAGGAGGCTTGTCGCCGTGAACCGTGCCTAACGTGATCTGACGCTGTGATCGGTGGAGACAAACACTGTAGTAGTGTAGTAGCAGCAGATTTTCAACTTTATCGTCAAAGCAAAAATCTGTAAAATTATTTTTTGACGTGCGTAAAATCGGTTTGCATAGCCGCGCGCGACGAACGTAGCGCAGAATGGTCGCACGCAGCGGCGTGCCTAGGGCCCAAAAATACGGCAAGCCTATAAGGCAAGCTGATTGTTCAGAAACTTTAGCGTTATGAAGAGTAGTAGGTTATAAGGGCAAGCCAAGCTTTTAGGCTTGTATGAAAGTTACGCCACTAGTCGCACGTTGTTTTATTGTTATCTATACTGTATATTGAAGCTGAACTCGGCAAAATCTGTTTATTATACAGACTAGCTTTTCACATCGGTAGTACCGATAATCTTCTACATGCTTTAAACATATACAAACTTTACCTACATATAATATTAGCAGCCTACAGTACTGCAGTTCAGTGAATTGATGAAAAAATTACACTGCTAGCTCAGAAATCAGCAATTCGCCTTTGTATCGGTTTTCTATAGAATCGATACGCATGCAATGAAGACTTGTTCACCACAACTTCCACCCCAACAAATAATATAACGATCAATACAATCGATGTTAACATTATTAATGAACCATCATTTCCTTCAATCAAAGTTTCTTCGATGCATTCTGATTTGTTTACCCGCGGCCCATATAATCACTACTGATTATCTACCATTACGGTCTACCCCGAGTCGTCATACAAACGATTGCTGAACGAATGCGTGCTCCAAATCGCCGCATTAGTGTAATTTATATGATCGGAAAATTAGTTGAACTTGAACGAATAAAATTAACATGACATTCGCTTGCTTGAGTGACGATCGCGATCGCTTTGTAGGCATGGGCAAAAAATATCATCGATATATTTCGTTGATATTTTTGGTATCGATATTCGATAATTATATTGGAGTAAGTTTCGAATTCATTTCAATTTCGTTTTTTTAACGCAGCTTTGGTTTAATTTAATGTTAATAGATACTCCTTGCATACTCCTCGCGTATCGTAACTTTAAAAAATCCCGACGACTGGTTTGATTAATTTGTATATCATTGTTTAGGCCCGATTATTAATAAAAAATCTTTTTTCGTCTATTCTTCTTTACGAAGTTTGAAAGCTTTGGGAATATGTATGAATTATCATATGGATATTGGAGACTTATCGAATGAAAAATATATGGATATTTTTCATTCGATAATTCTCGATACTGTTTATACATATCGATACGTTAAAATGTCGATATATTTTTTTCACTTGCCCATCCGTGTTGAAGAAGCATATCCTACAGTAATCGGTAAAAATGCCGTTTCCATCCATTAACGTTTATTTTTTTTAATTGGAAGAGCCATAGAAATATAAAAGGACGAGCAAATCTGGAGATTGCGTGCTACATCCACACATTAAAATTTGACCACTTTACTATTACAGGATACACAGGCTGGAGGGTTTTCTGTATACAGCGTGGAAAAGCACACCGACGTACTACCTGACGGATGCCTCGTATGCAGAACTTCGTTTAAAAAAAAACATCTGTTGCCTACGAAAGTGAAAAAAACACACAGTAAGCACGCAGTAAGTGTGTACATAAATAATTAAATAAATAAATAAATAAAGTGCAATACCAACACGGTTAAAATGTATGTTGTAAAAGATATTTTTTTTAATAACTGATGAAAATTTTTTATGTGAGAGTGTTTAGAATGATGAAGTGAATACGTAAAAGAACTCATCTCACAGCCGCCAACTAACCATTAAGCATAAACATTAAATTAAGGAAACCCGTAGCTGGGAATGCATTTCTAATTGTTGATATAAACCACGGTTTACGGTACGACATTTTAAAGTTTCGTTTGAAACATTAAGAAAAAACGTGCACGAATTTCCTAACCAACCAGTACCTTAAAAAATATCATGATGACGTGATGTCAAGTGCCTGTCGGTTAGGTTAAGGCTGTTTTGATTCCCCTTTATTAAGACACGGCCTAAGTAACAGGCTAAGCACGCGAACACTATTTAGATGTCCATATTAGATGAGCCGAGCTTCGCTAGCGACTTCAATCGAGCTGCAATCAAGCAAATGGGCAAGGAATAGATCGCTGACGTGAACTGCTGACGTGACACGTAAATTGGTATCGAATTTAGATTTGTTTATAACATAACATCACGCCTATCATAGTAGTAGTAGGTAAGGCAGAGATTTACATAATAATACACTCGCATTTTTCCAGGGCCTCAATTCTGTTATTACAACAGTGTCACAGTGGTCTTTCATTGATTTCATAATTGTTGATGAATGACAATGGGATCTCCATTGCCATTTTGCTTAAAGTTCAATGGTGCAATGGTCGTTTTTTTTTTTTTAGTGGGAAGTCATCAAATTACTTTTTTTCCCGCCCGCCTTTGCGGGCCCCTCCCCTTATGATGACATCTCTTGCATGCGCGCGTGGAACACGAACGCGCCGCCGACACGGCCTATCGTCATTAGGCGGACGGACGGCTAGCTAGCCCATAGCCAACCGTCCACAGGACCGCATCTACGATGGCCGGTAGCCCCCACGTGGCCCCCGACGCCCGGTGCGTCTCCCGCGGCGGCCGGTAAGAGAGGCTCTCTCCCTCTCTCGTTCCGCCACCTCCTTCGCTATCATGACTGCTTCGCAGAAGGAGGTGACAGCTTCCCATTCCGTCTCGCTCCGGACCATGGATTGAACCAGGGCCGGACGCGAGAGGTCGCCGCCGCCGATCGCCGCTACGAGGACACGGCGGTACTCCGCCCACGCAGGGCAGACTTCCACCGTGTCCTCCGGTCGATCCTCGCAATGGAGACACCCGGGCGTTTCCTCCCGCCCATGGTGCAATGGTCTAGTAATTGTGTTTGAATGACATTGTTGTATTGCCATTATTAAGAAACCTGTTAAAAAAAATGATTTTCGAAAATATATCTACTATTAAATTTAAACTGTTATTCATGCCAAATTTCATTTATATATAAGTCAGTCATTCATTCCTCATTATGTACGAGACTACTATTATAAGCTATTTTTTTCAATGCAGTGTCCGTGATTGTTCATTGGAAAGTCATAATGACGCCATGATGTTAGTAGATCACCAAACTTGTCAAAATGAACAATAACTATGAGATCAATGAACGACTATCGTGACACTTGCAATAGCAGAATCAGGGCCAAGTTCGTAATACCAATTGCTATCAACCGGGCACAAATTCAAACTCCGTGGCTGTTGAGAAAGGAGATGTTTGATTTTGGGCCACCACTATGTACACTACATGGATAAATAGGAAAAAAATAGGGGAATTCCATAAAAATACTAATAAATTAATTTGAAGAGGGGTACAGGCGTTCATAAATGTAGTGTTTTAATAAGAAAACCCTATTTTAGGGCAGCCATGACAGTTGTGTGACATGACGTTTGACGACTTTGACAGTTTTAAGAAGTGACATCTTCGTTTGTTTTGAGTTTGGATTGGATGGACATTTGACTGTTCAATCAAATGTCATTGTCAAAATGACATTGTTGACATACTGCTGCTCTGATCCGCCATGTTTAATTTTATTTTGTGTTGCTCTCCTTGACCAAGCTCATTTGAATGTACATGGAAACGAAGTGAAATTAAAGAAAATTAACAATGAAAAGCGGTTACTGTAATATACAGCAATATTTACATATAGTGTACATAGTGCTGGCCCAGGCTCCATACATTTCTGGAACATTTCCTTTCTAATTGAAAAACCCAGTAATACTTTGCCCAACTCGGGAATCGGCCCCAGGACTTCAGCCACATCAGTCGCGGTTACGACCACTAGACTAACGAGGCAGTTATTTGTATATCTATTAACAGTTAACCGTGTAGCAGTGATGCGTTTTCAATCATCTATAACAACGTTTCCCAAAGTGGACGATAACGCCCCTTGTGGGCGCAGCAGGCCTAAAGGGGGCAGTAAGAGACCCAGAAAAAAATTGGGGCGTTGTGTAGAGGCTTAGGGGGCGATTTGTAATTTCATCTGGGATGACTCTTAGACACCGACTGAGCTCTCGATTCTGGACAACTTCTGAACATCAACTAATATTAATTAAGAGATTGCACAAACTAACTCGGTTCGATATTTCTCCCCGTACAGTTCTTAATATATCTGTCCTATTTTATTGAATATATAAAAGTAAAATAATTAAATAAGGAGTGAAATTATTAAATAAGGAGTGAAATTATTAAATAAATAAATAAAAAAAACAAAAAAAAACTAAAATAGCTAGCTAAGCTAACATAACAGTTGTTAGTTTTTAGAGCAGTTTGTTACTTGCTATTATTTTTTGTTTAATTTATTAATACTTATTTTTTTATTTAAGGAATTTTAATTTTAATAGAGCGCTAAAATATAATTTATTCTCAAAGTGGGCAGTAGACAAAATATGTATGTCGGTAACTCATTTTTAGTCTGTTAGTTATAGAATGACTTAAAATTAACTAGTAATTCAATTTATACAAACTCATTAGGAATCAATTTTACTCTCATACAAAAAGCATTACTTACAACATGCATCGAAATAGTGAACATGGGAAACATCGCTTTTTTTTTTCAATAAGTCAGTATATTTAAGTTTTCTTACCACCTTGAGGATACATTAAACTACATTCTCCATCCTGTATTTAAACGTAGATAGATACTTTGCAGGCTTGCTTGCTAAAATTAGAAAGAAAAACGTGGAAGCTTTTCCTTTTCCTTTCCTGTAAATGATATTGTATTATCAAGTCGGTACACGTTCTAATTCTGCCTCGATCGGTACGAGTTCTAATTCTGTCTCAGCCGGTACATGTTTTCAATTGATTTTATGTTTTTGTATCTTATACGAGTAGTTTATGTCGGGTTTTTGTATATTTAATGTGGTTGGTAGTTTCATCGTCATCAGCCGCTAACTGAGCTTCTCCATTTAAAGACATTCGCCAAGATTTTCGGAAACTCTCATCCAGTTGCTTCCCACCACTCTGCGAAGATGCTCAGCGTGTCTGATCTGAGCAAGTTCTATCATATTTTTTTTTATTCGTGGCATCAGAATCAGATCTTTATTTGCTTTGAATATAGGTGCAGGTTTAAGATGTTGTACATAAATAATGAGATCGACTACAGTCTTCCTTACGGCGTGCAAATTGTAACATAAATAAATTAAAATATTGATAAAATCAAAACGATTAACAATTACTCAGATACATGACTGTTACATGGTCAAATTTTCAATAATAAACAATCATTACCCATATTTAGCAAGTTCTTGTATTGGGTCCTCCAATGAAAAATTCCTCTGCCTCAACGGTTTTCGGTGTTTCGGCTAATAGGTATTTTGGCCAGCTCTTTGCCCTGCTGTTTCTATGAGCTGAGACGAATACTTGGGTTCTTTGTCGGATTAACTCGTTAAGGATTCCATCCCTCAGAGAGACTGCAAGCGTAGCCCTTTCCATAGCTCGCTGTGCGACCTTGAGCTTCTTATAGACCAGCGAGTAACGATAAGGTGCTCTCCTTGGCCTTTTTTTTCAGGATGGGAAATCATAAAATAACTTCTCCCACTCTGGATGGAGCGGGAGGGAGTGTCAGACTTTTACTGACTAAAACCCATTCATGTTCCTTCGTCGCCCTTTATGTTCCGGGGCCGCGGTATCTCTTTCGAACAGTCCCACAACCCCGAGAGGAGCTCGTCTTGGCCTTGGTTCGACGAGATAAACAAGATAATGTGGACGACAGGCCAAGTTTTCCACGAAGAGTAAGTAATTCACAACTACGGACCTAAGATGGCCGCTTAAGCAGTAACTGGACTTTATAGTTATAAACAAAAAGTCCATTTTAAGAATTTTAAGTTTTTAACGTGACTCATATTATGTTCCGCTTAAGCGGCCATTTTAGACCCCCTGGCTTATACCTACATCTTAACGTACTATCTTAGTACGAGTATTAATTATTTTACTACTTACTACATAAAGGGTGTAAAAACCTCTTAATGAAGTTGAAAAGAGTGTCCATGGAGTTTCTTGCCCGTTCTTCTCCATAGAGATCTACGCTAGGGAATGGGCAACTACAGTTCTTTCTCAAGTTATTATGCCTTGTGACTGTGACTGTATAGCTTTGACTTAGTTTTATATTTTTGACATTCAAAAGTGCCGTAATGGTCTAATTGAAATACATGATTTGAGTTGAGTTTTTTTGAGGTTTGAGTTTTTTTTTGAAAGGCACTTGTTCTTTCCGTCATTGCGATTTCTTTTTGTTCTACGCCATATCTGGAAACCTTCTAGTTACGGAGACATTGGGGGTCAAAGTTTCAAGTTTTTGAAACGCTTTTTTTTAATGACTTGTTTTTATTGTAATATGTTTACTTTAAACACCTCCACGACCCCCATACAATACAATACATTCATCAACACAGTGACTTGAGTGCATTACATTGAGTTCCACCACAAAACATAATTTTTCACCCAAAAATAATTTGGTTTCCCAGCAATAATTTTTGCGTAAAGTTATTTAGTTTTATGTACAGAATGCTAAGTTGACGGCTTCGTGATGAGGTTGTTTATTTACTCCCTGTATTTAAAATCGATAAGGTTATCAATCAAACAAATAACTATTAACATCTTTGAGGATTCCAGTTCGATAATTAGATGACGTAAGTCTTCATAATAGTCTATTAATAGATCATCAAATTAACTGGTAATAAACAAACGTTGACACAGTTAGGACTGATATCAAATAGGTTGACTTCGATTTGAGGAATAAATTCAACATGTCAATTTGACAGTTTTCGTTTGTATGTAAAATCTTCATACAGAATTCTCAATTCAGATCTTCATTTAAAATACAACAGGGTGTAGCGGCGATAACCTTGATGAATCACCGTCAACGTGGAGCGATTTATCGACGCATATTTGAAACTAAGGTTTTGTATTATCTATTGTTATATTATGGACCGATACGATCGAAGATAATATTCGCCGTGTATTAATTGTAGGAATCAAAATAAAACATGATCATGACGTCACGCCGGAAATCTTCCATCAATGGTCGTGACGATACTCGCCTGTTATTTCTCGAAAATGTGGTCTGGAGTTTAAGTAAAATCAGGGAGATAATTACCTAACCAAATTGACACCCAACATCAATTTGCTGTGTTAAAACAACACTATCAAAGAATTAGAGATGTGATTTAAATATCTGCCTAGCCTTTTCCAGTCTAATCGGATGCAGCTGAATAACAGTATTTTACATGGAGCGACTGCCTATCTGACCTCCGCAACCCGCTTAATACTGGGTAATACGATACCACTTGGTAAGACTGGTTGTCGGACGTAAACGGTTCTTTCGCGAAACCGTCAACCAAGTACTCGGTACATCATACTACGTAACTAAGTATCTCAACGCAATTTTTTTGCTGGGAAATTAGTTTTTTTTTTTGTAAATCATTTTGCTGCTTGATATATTAGTTACAACATTGAATTTTGACTAGTAAGTTCCCACATGCACTGCTACTAGTATCATACAGGGTGTAAACCTATATGATACCAGTAGCAGTGTAAGCATTGTACATCAAACTAAGTAACTTTACGCAAAAATTATTGCTGGGAAACAACTTTTTTTTTTGAGGTGTTTTATCATGTTTTGTGGTAGAACTCAATGTAGCACACTTAAAACATTGTGCTGATGGATGGATTGAGAAGTACGGGGGTCGTGGAGGTGTTAAAAGTCAAAATCTTACAAAAAAAACTTTTATTTTAAAAAGAACTTGTCAAAACATTGTAATTTTGACCTCCCATATCTCCGTAACTAGAAGGTTCCCAGGAATGATGTGGAACATAAAAATTATTGCAATGATGGGGAGAAAGCATAAAGCCCGCCTCTGTACTTTTGTGCTTGAAGTGTTAATAAATCCAAACTATCCAAACTAGTCCAAACTAATATTATAAATGCGAAAGTAACTCTGTCTGTCTGTCTTTCTGTCTGTCTGTCTTTCTGTCTGTCTGTCTGTCTTTGCTTCACGCCTAAACTACTGAACCGATTTGTGTGAAATTTGGTACAGACATAGTTTGGAACTTGAGAAAGGACATAGGATAGTTTTTATTACAAAAAATAAAATAAAAAATAAAATTTATTCCGGACATACAGCGCCATATATTGGTCAAGAGTCGGTATCAATTCAGTACTGAAAATTCATCGGAAAAATGTAAATAAATAGTAAAAAGAGAATCCCGCGAGATCGGGAACTATGTGGGTAAAACCAAAAATCTGCCGGAAGTCACTATTCCACGCGAACGAAGTCGCGGGCAAAAGCTAGTAAATAAATAAACAAGTGCCTTTCGGCTTCGTGAAAAGGTGTTTTACACCCTTTATAACCTAGTACTAAAGGCGCGGCCCCACCGCGGTGCATGCTGTGCACGGGCACGCGGCGCATTTTAGCTGCGTGTATTCATTTGTTTGACAACGTGGGTCTACGTTTCCACTGGAGTACCTACACGAAGACCCACGACTATGTTTAGCGTGGCACGGCGCACGGAGAGGCTACACACATGCCACTACATTCTACGGACATCGTCAAAAGAACTGTCTAGCAAAGTCAGTACCAATGCCATTCTATGAGTACCTCGATACGATATATACGAGAAACACGAAACGCGTCCGTTCCACAACGTGTATGACTGAAAACTGCTCTGCGATAACCGAGCTGTACATAGTCGTGGGTCTTATTCGTGTACTCCAGTGGAAACGTAGACCCACGTTGACAGCGTTGAGCTATGTAACCGCCTATTCGAGCAAGCCACGCGTGTATCAATGACGTCAATTCATGCGTAGCCTCTCCGTGGGTTGCAGTGGACACAACCACATACATTTTCTTACAAAGCGAAGCTTAATACACGTGCGTAGCCTCTCCGTGCACCGCGGTGGGCCCGCGCCTTAACTGAGTTGTGGTCAGATAGCCAGTCGCTCCATGTAAAGTTCTAGGTATTCAGTTGCATTCGGTTAAAGGTTAGGCAGATGATAATGACATGAACTGAAGTAATCACGTCAGATTATGAATCGAGGTGTAGCGTTGGCACTAGTATCTTTGTTTTTGTTCGAAAATTAAAGCTAGTTTATTTATGACATGATAAAGGTAAGATAATAGTGGACTCGGTAATCAGTGTAGTAAAAAATTAAATAAAGTAAGGAATCTATTTATGCTAGCCGTTATCCACTTTCATACGATGAAGTGTTATGCAACTTGATTACCAACCAATAAAGTCAGTAAAAAAAATTAGGTTATAGTAGTTCGACAGTTACATTCAATGGAAATGTTAGATGAAATCTATCTAGCGAGATTGTAAACTCTCGAAAGATTGTCAACCGGACATACTGCATTATTTTTCGGTAGATCTACTAACTAATGTCAGTAAAAAATAAGATTATAGTAGTTCGACAGTTACATTCAATGGTTATATTAGACGTAATCTATCTAGCGAGATGGTAAACTCTCGAAAGATTTTCAACCGGACATACTGCTTACATTGTTTTTCGGTAGATCTACTAACTAATAATTTCATTAAAAAATTATGATTATAGTAGTTCGACACTTACATTCAATAGATATGTTAGATATGTTAGAAGTAAGGAATCTATTTATGCTAGCCGTTATCCACTTTCATACGATGAAGTGTTATGCAGTGTGCGTACGCGCAGCGGAATGTTGTTGAATTTAAAGATATTAATTATGCAGATATTTAGTGTATGACGTCGTATAATTGTGTATGGTAAAAAAAAAATTGTGCACGCAACCATTGTGGAGAAATTCACCAAAAACTGATTCCGCTGGGCGAACGTTGTCCTGGCGGAACTTTTTTTAATCCATACACTTTAGAAGAAAAGAGATGTGTCCAAAAATTAGTGTGTATTTGTGTGTAATTGTGTATGTATGAATAAAACTAGTGCATGCATAAACTTCGGAGAAATTCAAGTTTCCGCTACGCGAACGTTTGGCCATTAGCTAGTTTTCATATAAAGCGCTTACATAGAGAGCTGTAGATTTTTACATACGTTGCTTTGAATTTGTTTATATTAAAAAAAAAACAGATTTAGAAAAAATCCTAGGGCTTAAAAGATAAAAATATAAACGTAAAATACGCTTATTAGGTCTTAGTTCATAAAGTATGCACTTTGGGGTCTAGATTTTCACGTTTATATAAACCTTGTAAGTGTCTGCAACATGTTGCCAAGTATCAATGATGTTCCGTTAGTAACTAAAGAGTTATAGGACAAATTTACCATGAACAGATCACTGTTTACAAAGCAGTCAAATATCACGACGTTCTGAAGGAATTGCATGGTCATATGTATGTCAATAATTAGTGTATTCATTCAACTATTCTTATGCAAAATTTCATGTCATTAAATTCAGTAATTAAAGAAAAACAATTATAATACTGACTAAGCATCGAAAACCTACATAACCCGACCAAGTTCGGATGGCTACAAAAAAGCGGCCGTGCAATATATTTAGGTAACATCCCAAAATTTACAGTATAATACCGGTATTGAATTGGTATAGGTGATAACACAATTGTTGTTTCGATATAATTTATAGGTCATTTATTTTTGTACACCTACTTTTTTAAATGTATTTGACTATGACAGAAAGTAGGTAGGTAGGTAGGAAAAGTTTTTATTGAAGCTCGAAATATTATACTTACCCTAATTTTCGTCATCCACGCGAACGAAGTCGCGGGCAAAAGCTAGTTCATAATCTATTTTAGTTAAAACACATTTACGTCTATTGCTGTCATTGCAAGCGTTTGTAAACGTTATTATAATTACATAATTAAGTATTATATGTAATTAAAAATATTTTTGTACGCGGATATTTAAATAGAGAAGTACTTGTTAATTGAAGATTTGTTTTTATCGTAGATAGCGGCGTTATTATTAAAAAAATATTTTTCATTCAAGAAATGCAATTGTTTTATTTTTTCCTAACGCTTGTGTACGCAACTGTACCATATTAATAAATATTATATTGGAAGGTTAAGAACGTTCTTAGATATATGGCACGGCCGCTTTTTTGTAGCCATCCGAACTTGGTCGGGTTATGTAGGTTTTCGATGCTTCGTCAGTATTATAATTGATTTTCTTTAATTACTGAATTTAATGACATGAAATTTTGCATGTGAATAGTTGAATGAATACACTAATTATTGGCATACATTTTACCATGCAATTCATTTAGAACGTCGTGATATTTGACTGCTTTGTAAACAGTGATCTATTCATGGTAAATTTGTCCTATAACTCTTTAATTACTAACGGAACATCATTGATACTTGGCAACATGTTGCAGACACTTACAAGGTTTGTATAAACGTGAAAATCTAGACCCCAAAGTGCATACTTTAAGAACTAAGACCTAATAAGCGTATTTTACGTTTATATTTTTATCTTTTAAGCCCTACGATTTTTTCTGAATCTGTTTTTTAAACAAATATAAACAAATTCAAAGCAACGTATGTAAAAATCTACAGCTCTCTATGTAAGCGCTTTATATGAAAACTAGCTAATGGCCAAACGTTCGCGTAGCGGAAACTTGAATTTCTCCGAAGTTTATGCATGCACTAGTTTTATTCATACATACACAATTACACACAAATACACACTAATTTTTGGACACATCTCTTTTCTTCTAAAGTGTATGGATTAAAAAAAGTTCCGCCAGGACAACGTTCGCCCAGCGGAATCATTTTTTGGTGAATTTCTCCACAATGGTTGCGTGCACAAATTTTTTTTTACCATACACAATTATACGACGTCATACACTAAATATCTGCATAATTAAAATCTTTAAATTCAACAACATTCCGCTGCGCGTACGCACACTGTTATGCAACTTGATTACCAACCAATAAAGTCAGTAAAAAAAATTAGGTTATAGTAGTTCGACAGTTACATTCAATGGAAATGTTAGATGAAATCTATCTAGCGAGATTGTAAACTCTCGAAAGATTGTCAACCGGACATACTGCATTATTTTTCGGTAGATCTACTAACTAATGTCAGTAAAAAAATAAGATTATAGTAGTTCGACAGTTACATTCAATAGTTATATTAGACGTAATCTATCTAGCGAGATGGTAAACTCTCGAAAGATTTTCAACCGGACATACTGCTTACATTGTTTTTCGGTAGATCTACTAACTAATAATTTCATTAAAAAATTAAGATTATAGTAGTTCGACACTTACATTCAATAGATATGTTAGATGTAATCTATCTAGCGAGATTGTAAATTCTCGAAAGATTGTCAATTCTCGAAAGATTGTCAACCGGACACACTGCTTACATTATTTTTCGGTAAATCTACCAAATAATAATTTCAGTAAAAGAAAAAATAGGTTATAGTAGTTCGACAGTAATATTCAATGGATATGTTAGATTGTCATCTATCTAGCGAGATTGTAAACTTTCGAAAGATTGTCAACCGGACGGACATACTGCTTACATTATTTTTCGGTAGATTATAATTTTAATTATTTTCCGGTGACATGTATAACATGGTTAATTGACGACGGGTGTGGGTGTATTTTTTCAATCAAAATATTTAATGTTACGTAGGCCTAGATGGTCACTTATAAAACGTCGAAAAAGGTGTACAGTTCGGGTTGGTCGTTTTTATGGAGAAGAACCGGCAAGAATCTTTAACCTTTTAACCGCCAGAGCATAAACGCACGCGCATGCCTTCCACGCCAAGCCACAATTTCATCTACTATTTTGTCACATATTTGTGTCGTTTGGCGTACAGGGCACGCGCTTGCTTGCCACGTATATGTGACAATGGCGTCCAAAAGGTTAAGAAACTCGTTATCATCTCCCTAACTGGGAATTTCTCCTGTATCGTGGGTGCGTTTACAAACATTTCAAGTCCTACCTGTATAGACACAATTTAAATATTTCTGACGGTACAACAATCGTGAAATGAAAAGGTTAAGTGTGTTCCAATAAGTCTACGTGACGAGGTTAAATGTAAGAGGTAAACTTCGGAACTTCTGATACGATTCAGGCCCCTTATTCACAACCATTCGGCTCGCTTCCGATTCGGAAAGTCGTATGTCTATCTCGGTCGTTTTCGTAATGCCAGAAGAAGACAGATATACGACTTTCCGAATCGGAAGCGAGTCGAATGGTTGTGAATAAGGGGCCAGAATGTTCCTTCACTACCGAGAAGCTACATTATTTCTAATACGTCCTCGTGGGTTAATTTCTATACATAACGTGAATGAAACCGCGTGCAAAATTAGTCATTTATAATTCGGATGTATTACGAAATCAAACTGTTAATAAGTACAAACTGAAGTGCGTGTGTACCTGAGTTATCAGCAAACAGTACCTACAGAAATACATATTTAACGTTTGTTCTTTATTATCGTTGAACAATAAACTTATGTGTACTAAATGTGTACTGCAACACTCATAAAAACAGTCAACCTGATTTGAAATACAAATTCCGAAATTACCTAAGTATATAAAATAATGTCGAAATTAATTGAACACAACTTTACAATTCATTTAGTATTATGTAGTATATCAACTATCTGGTGACCACGACACAAGCCTTGCTTAGTGTGACACTGGTTGCCGCTGTGTGTTAATGTCCAGCGATATTTATTTATTATTATTTAATAAACCATAAGTTTTATAATGACCCTTCATTGAAAGCAATATTGTAAGTATCTTGCACTAAATGCAACTGACCAAAGCTTTAATACAAGGAACGATTTTTTTAAAAAAGGTAAGAGAATTAATCATCAGAATAATTCTATCTCCTTTCGCAGGTATGCTGGAAGAGATTTCTTTAGAAATAAGCATCACTTTTGTACTACTTTCTGTTCCTTTCTTCATCTCTATATTTAGTGTGTACATAAATTGTTAAATAAATAAATAAAAAATAATTCTCTAACCTATAGCGACGACAGCGCTGGGCTATTTTGATGCCATAAGTTTCACAAGTTATAAAGTTGCTGGGATTTCTGCTGAGCCCGCAACGAGCTGGTACTCATTCAAAATGGAACTCTAAATGCAGAAAGGTACGTTGAAGAGATCCTCAATGAACATGTAGGTCCTTTCATGGCCAGGATGGGCTCGAGCACGAGCTTCAGAAATGCGTGAAAGGTCGAAACCCCGCACCAATCACGATCCCCGAGCTCAAACAAGCACTGGTGGAGGAATGGGAAGGTATTCCTCAGCACCGGCTCCGAAATTCAGTGTACAGCATGCCTAATCGCCTGGAAGCTGTCAGAAGAGCTCGTGGAGGCAATTCAAAGTATTAAATGAAGAAAGTGATGAACAGCAAAAAAATAATCATAAGAAAAATGTAATCTTAAGAAAAATATGACTACTTTATTTTTTTTTTTTTAATTTTGAGTTTAATATAGTGGGTGCAACTAAGTTTTATTTTATTTTTTATCGGTATAATCTAATTCTCAATTGAACAGTCTTCATTTCATTAGGATGGCATACGTAGTTCGGGAGATATTCGGGTTTATGTGACTGACCCATTATTTTTGGAACCGAGTGTAGTTACAACTTCGTTATTGTTGGTGAATCGCGGCACAACTCGTCTACGCTCTGCTCCGCTACGCCTCAGGGGAACCGCAGTCTTATTCCAATTAATTTTGGGTCGGCGCAGCATGAGTACAGTTGCATAAAAATAACATGAATTCCTGTCAGATTGTGGTAAACATATTTTATTGGGCAAACACGTTTTTGAACGAATATTTTATCGAACAAATATTTGTTTAATACCAAGCTTCACATTCATGAAATATTCCATCATGGAATATTTGCTTCCTAAAATCCAGTGTGGATTCTGGCCCCTGAAAATGTGTTGACCATTCGTCCGAATATATTCGGACATGTCCACCGGTTTTGGCCCCTCGATACATATTGTCATATGAAAAAACCCCTCATGTTTACCGAAAAGTCAGAACTTTTCAACATGCATTTTCAGATTTCCTTTAAAACATAAATGGATCAATGAAAACTGAAAAAAGGAAGGTTTAAATGAAAAGAGTTTTTGACGAGATTTTTTATATGCTAGGATGTACTTTGGCGCCATTAGTGAATAGATTTTATTTTGGATACTTTAGAAGACGTTTAAGTAGGTTTTGTGTCATCTTTCTATTGTGTCAGCAATAGAACCGAGTTATTACAATTTTTTTTGAAGTACTAGTCATAAAATAAATGATCGACTTTTTATTTTATGACTAGTACTTCATAAAATAAAAAGATCGACTTTTTATTTTATTAACTGAATTCATATTTTCCGGTATTGAGTGGCGATATGAATACATTTGCTAAGGGGGTGAGGTGGAGTTCGCAGGAAACCACCCCGGGGGGTGATCGGCCGACCGGCGCGCGGTGGTTGGCGTCGAATGGCACTCGGATGTTAAAACTATATCGTGTGTGAGTAGTGAGTTATCGTGAGTGAGTAGGTGAGTAGTGAGTATTCGGGAGTTTTCAAGTTCCTCGTAGTAAGAGGGTGACGATTCGAACGTTGATTAATTCGTTTCTGATCATTGTGGTTGGTTTGTGCGATTGTATAGCGCGACGGGAGTATTGTCAGTAGTTGTATCAAAAAGTAGGGTTCGAAATTGATCATGATAATTATTTTAAACCGACTTCAACAAGGTTCTCACTTCGTCGGAATCTTTTTTTACCCCCGACGCAAAAACTACGGGGTTATTTATTTATTTATTTATTTAAATAACATGGGAGACTTACAGCTAAAACAAACAGATCAAGGACAGTACAGTAGTCTGAAAGCCAATTACAGGTCTCCACTTATAAAATTATTATCGTTATTTGTTTGTTCCTCGATTACTCGAAGATGGCTGGACCGATTTTATTTTTATTAATTACTTGAAGATCATCAGATCTTCAAGTAATTAAGAACTTCTGAGATAGACAACGGAACTCCTCAAAAAATTATAGCAAATGAACTGGGATTGCTGAAATCTCATGTCTGTCCATTGTTTACATCAGTTCATAACATAACATCACGCCGGTACGCTGTGAAGGGGTTAGCACATGTAAACCACTAAAAAGTGAAATATTAAAACTTTTTTGCAAAATATAAAACAGACTACAAAAAAGTGAAAAATAACTTTAGCTTCAGCAGTAGTCGGTGACCTTTGTTTGATTTAGTTTTTTTGTCACTGACTTCTGATTCTGAAGCTAATAAAAGATAAAAGTTTTAGTTAACTCGATTAAAATGACAAATTTCAGCAAAAATGATGACATATAACTAGATATCAAGAGAATTATATTCTTTGATAACTAACTTGATTTTTTTAATATCTGTGTTTGACTTGTGTTTACTGCAGTCTCAAACACAAAAAGCAGTTTTAAAACAACCGCAAACCATACTGCAATTTATTACTCACTGTCCAAACTGCGTCACACGAAACGGCCATGCGCTACAGTGTAGTGACAGAAACCATTAACTCAACACGACAACGCTATAGGCAACGGCGAAAAGCTAACACATTAACGAATTGATCGAACGGTGCCTGAAAAGGTACTGAAACTAACCAAAAACTCGACACGAAATTGTGGCATGGACTCCGCAGAGTCGTGAGTGTGCAGTGAGTGAGTGAGTGAGTGATCATTCACTTCACACTCACTCTCACTCAATCCCGTTCACTTTTGCATTCGCGACGATGAACGGTGAAACGATTTATTATCAATGTTACTGTCATCGATAATGACTGTCATAGCAGTTTGAAATTTGAGGACACTTCCAATTAACTTTGCAGGGAAAATAATAGTGAAGCAAATCAACACCGTAATTCGTCCGCCAATTTACCGTTGGGACTAACTATGTGTTTCATACAATATGTCACAGGAAAAAAACTAACTAATAGTATAATTAGACTAAGAACTTAAATTTTAAGTTGTTAGTCTAATTAATTAACAATTGGGTTACTTGACTGCTTTATATAATATCTAATCATTGAAAAAAAGAACTACTTTTTTCGATTTTGTCCTACAATTTCCTGTTGACATGAATATTGTATTTTGGGACCTATATTTAAACGACCCGAATGCCGTAGCGGCCGTAGTGAGGCTGCCTTACTTTTTTAGGGTCCTGAGTTCAAATCCCGGTAGGAGCAAATGTTTGGGTGATGATCAGTGATCGGAATAGGTAGAGCTATTTAGGTTACCGCAAACATTGATGTTAATATGGATATTCCACGTGATTCCGACTGATACTATGGGATTTTATTATAATATTATTTGTACAAGCGTATTGATTATTTTAATTAAGATTTTATTGTAAATTAAAATTGTTCTATTTGATAATGTTTTGATTTGCTAAAGTACAAATAATTTGTATGGTAATATTTTGTACCTACAACTTCAGAATAAAATGTTTAAATGGTGGTTGATTCTTGAATAAAAAAATGTAATGTAATAAACCTTTTTGTGGTTTAATGAATCAAGTTTATATATTTATCATACTATCCTTAATCCCTTCCTTCTTTTATTTACCCGTCAGAATAGAAGTGTAATCTTTCATTAGTCCCGAAGGCGAGAATAGTTTTATATGATTTTACTAAGTACCTATTTAAAAACCAAATCCCGGGACTCGGGGGATATCTATATTATTCTAACCTATGACAAGTACATAAAACAGCTCTACCTATTCCGATCTATGGTGATGAGTACGGACATTTGTTTCCGAGTCATGGATGTTTATACATTTAATGTATAAAATTTACAAACAAAAAGTATATATGTAGTATATCAACTATCTAGTGTCCACGATACAAGCCTTGCTTAGTGTGGCACTAGATGGCGGCGTGTGTGTCATGTCCAGTCGATATTATATTATCAGGATGCGTTCTAATCTCAAAGACGAAAATACATTTGAATTAAGAAGGGTGGTGGTGTGGTTATGTGTAGGCCATGGTTATATAAAGTGCGAAAGTACGACAAGGTTTTTTAGGCAAAGTATCTGGAATACAAAATCAAAGATACTTTTAAATTAAGTATTTCAGATACCAGATACAAAATAGAGTCTAACACTAATACAAGAAAAAATGAGATACTTATTTTGAGCACCATAGAGAACTTAAACTTACTCGAGCATATATATATTTTTTAATTTTGTGGCCATACCTAAACTCTAATCACACATCAAAACTGAGAATTCTCTACTTGAATCAATTCTATGGGAAGTGCTCAAATAAATATCACATTTTGTCTTGTCTTACAGTGTTATAGCCCTCGTAAGCTCTTCAACATTTATTTGGATTTATTTTATAAATGTCTACTAACATAAATTACTAAAAGTATCTTATCAAAAAAATATAAAAAGTATTTAGATACAAGATGTAAATACGTATCTTGTATCTGTATTTCAGATACTTGTATAGCTAAGATAAGTCACATCTCTGACTACACGACACTGACGCAATGACGACATGTACTAGTAATCGACGGCGTATAATTGAAATACACCCCCTGTCATTTGCGCACTTTTGTTTTTTTTTTTGACGTGATTTGGCCGCAGCTTCGCTCGGTTATCACTTTTTTTTTGAGGTGAAAAATCATGTTTTGTGTTAGAATTACAATAACAAAAAAAGCAATCTTCTAGATCTTACAATATAAACTTGAACTTAAAACAAGCTTATCAAAAAGTTGTAACTTTGACCCCCAATATCTCCGAAACTAGAAGGTTCCCAGGTATGGTGTAGAACAAAACCGAGTAATTAAAACTATAAATTATATTGATATTGCGCAAATTAGCCGTGCTATCGCAGTTCTCGCGAACGAAGTAGCAGACAAAAGCTACAGTTAGTAATTAAATTCATCGTTAGTATGACGGTGCAAGTGTGCAACAAAACAACGAAACTTTTCAATCCGGATATAATGAGTTCCTGGTATGTAAATGCGTTTACGTTTATACAGCCGGGGAGAATACTGAGTAAAAAAACTTACGTTGATTGGAATGTAGGATTAATTCGGTAAAATAATTAATAACATTTTAATTTAAAGCTTGTCGCCTTGATATAACGACTGTTATTTGTTTTTCGAACTTATTGGGAGTAAATTGTTCCTGTTGAGGATGGACTTATGAAATAGTTTGCTTTGTAGGGAGTAAACGGACACTTCACAAAGCCCAACCAAGCATTATGTCATAAATGTACATCAAATAAGTAACCCTACGCAATAATTAATCCTTTTTATCACGTTTTTCGGTAAAACTCAAAGTGAAGCACTCAAAACATTGTGTGTGTATGGAGGTATTTAAGGTAAATTTATGACCTTAAAAAGTAGTTGTTAGGATTTAAAAAAAAATGTGAGAAAGTTGGAACTTTGACCCCGAATATCTACGTAACTAGAAGGATTGTCTACAGCAAAAAAATATCGCAATGTCGGCTTCGTCTATTTACACCTTTAACACATTCAGTGTATTTCCTGGGAGAAGAAATCTTCCCGTGCATGTTGTGAAACCATAAAAAATTTCACAAATCCGGGTGGTACAAACGTGGGTGAGGTCCACCCTTAAGGCTGTAGTATCTGCTAAATTAGCAACTCTATTTGTGGTGGTTCAAACTTCGTTTGAAATACTGTTAGAATAAAGTTCTAATCAGCTTGCACTACAAAGTGGTTGTTATGTCAGTCACAGCGGGCCGATTAGTGCGAAATGAGTGGTTTTTATTTAATTGTAGCCTAATAAATCATTCGATCAAAATTTCAATTGTACACTTTGTGAAGCAAATAAAGACCAATTTTTGTGTGTAAAAAAAACTAAAAATTAATGCCGTTTAGGAGTAATTACGAAATTTCGAAGAAAAAATGCTTTACTTTGAACAATGTTTTCATATAGTGATAATAAAGTTAGAATTATTTCAATTGTACAAATTAAAGTTTAAAGTCTAATTAGCAATATAATTATATGTTTTTTAGACATTTATATTCACTCATCAAAGAGGAGTTACATGGAGAAAACCGATCAGATAATGGCTGTTGTTATTAATTCAGCTTATTACAGGTTAGTTTGCCAACCCCTTTAGGGTAACCGTTGTGCTAATTAACCAGAAACTGGGTGTTAAATTACGTGCATAAAACTAATTATTATAACCACGTCATTATTCATGCAAATTACACCTCAATCACCGGTCCAATCAGTGTCAATTTTAACGCAAAATTCTGGTTCATTTTTAGTGGTCAACCTGTACAAATAATCAAGTTCGGTCGCTGGAAAATCAAATAAACGCCCGAAATTCGTCATGTCCGGGCACAGCGGCTGAAATTAAGTTAGGCTTCTATTTCAACGAACGCCTGATATTTGAGGTGCAGTTTAGGTTTTATTTGCTTTTTCGCAGCTTGCACGCATTTTCAGGTGACACAGTTCGTGTTCATCATCATTCTATTACCCTTATTTCAATTTATTGGGGTCGGCACAGTATAGCTCTTGGCTAAATAATAACAACCGCTCGGGTCGATCTTTAGGTTAAATCGCGCTTGCCTAGGTTGGTCTGTGGATGGGTGACCACCCTCACATTCCGAGTGTCCTCCCTACCTCGGAAAGCACGTTAAGCTGTTGCTCTCGGCTGTCATTCATACATCTTTTATAATCGTTACAAGTAGTCAGTAGCCCACAAAGTCTGACAACCAGTCTTTCCATGGGGTATCGTATATATGTCACCGTAAAATTGTCAAACACGTTATATTACAATATAACGTGTTTCTCTCTAGCGATATTGTATAGACGGAAGTATCTCTGCCCCCATAATCGGGACTTGAAGCACCCCCCCGTTAGGTTAGTTAGGTTCCTTTAAACCCTGCACTCGGAAATAGGGGCCCCTTGAAGCGGGGCTCCGTCGACTACGCTTTTTAGGGGAATATAAAGTGTTTTAAGGTTAGGTTATAATAATCGGTATTTCTCAGGAATGGTACAATATATTTTCATGAGAGTGGTACCACTGGGCAAGGGGGACCCCTCCTTCCCTCCACACCGCATAAGTTGACTACCATCGCATGCATATCACGAAAAATAATGCGTTTTGTTGTAAGCAGTATGTTCATTTGACAATATTTCGAGATTTTACAATATCGCTAGAGATATTACATACTATAAGATATTATTATTACGTATTTGACAATTTTACGGTGACATATATATCGGCACAGTATGTCTTAATTTCTTCCATAGTTACTTTTTTTTTAGGTTGACACCCGTTTCTATCCATTATCATTTTTCACATAGCCCAAAGGTCTCTGAACCACTTAAACATTTTCTGGTTTCGTTGGACCCTTGCTGAATTTCTTCCAAGCTAGCCGTGGACCAAAAAAGAAAAGCAAGTGTGCAATATTACTTTTCGCGCTATTTGTTAGGATTGTATAAGATTTGTTTTGTCAAAAATCTGAATATTTTAGCTTCCTAATGCTTTTATTAAAATCCCAACCATTTTCACCGAAATACAATCTGTCATCACTGGAACGTATGTTTTTTTTTACTTTTTGGATTGCTTTTAATCTGCCTTCAGTAAAAGATAAAAATATAGCCATAATTTTTGTTCTTGTGCATCGAAAGTGATAAAACATATTATTAGACGTGACTGTACCTACACCAAAAACAGTGCATTCAAAGAAATAAAAGGAAACAATAAAAATGTTACGAAAGTGCTAATTAAAACCTTATGCAACCGCCCGATTCCCCTCTCCCATCCCTCGTGCTCGTATTACTCCTTTGCCCTCTCCACTCCGTGGAACAGTACTTAGCGCAAGCTCGCTCGTTCCCCGGCTTCGTAAATGATTAAATAACTACGCTGATCTTGTTGACGTGCATTTCGACTCAGATTGCCAAGTTCCATAGAATAACTACTGGAGATGTTTTTGAACTGAAAACTACTTTGGGCGCGTTGAGCACTTTTTGGGTGAACAAAAATCATGAAACTCGCGTGACCGTCACCGAACGCTTTGTAGAACTCGTAGCCGATCCGCTACGGCGTAGCATCAGTTAGGCGTGCGCGGGGCACAACTCGTAGCAGATTTAGATTATTTAGTTGTCGTTTCAATCGGCAGTCCCCAGAGACTGCCCAGCATGTTTTTTTTGCTGTTCTCTTCTTGTATTGTTGCTCTCTTCTTGTTTTGTTTTTCTCTTCTTGTTTTGTTGTTCTCTTTTTATTTGTTGTTCTCTTCTTGTTTTGTTTTACCTAATTTGTGTTACTTTCATATAGTTCTTTCGTGTAATTTGTTTGTTTTGGTGAACTAGGTATTACTTTGAATAGTTAGGTGCTACAATTGTGGCACAGCTAATATGTTTAAGAGGAATGCGGTTACACTAACTTGTGATTATGGTAGATCATTACTTTATATATTTATTTCCAGGGATTGAAAACGTTTCTAAAATACCGGTATAGTACCGATATTCAGGAGTTCTGGTACCAATACTGGAACAGGCACCAGAACCTAACTTGGAACCTTTATTTTACCGGTTCTTAAATAACTTGTTTTCGAGGTGCGGAACGAAGGCGAACTAAAAGAAAAGGTATGGTATGCTAAGCACGCTCCGACGAACCCCTCTACCGTCTTGTGATTGTGACTGAGACTTCAGCTACATTTAATTTTCATATTTGTTTCGACAATTCAGTTGTACTTGAAATAAATGCTTTGATGTTTAATCAAAACAAATGTATTGTCAAATTTTTGTTGACATAATTGAGTAACAGTGGGAGAAATAGAATGTTTTCTAAAACAACTAGTCACAATTGCAAGACCGATGCCCTTTTCAAATGGTTACCTACTAATAAAAACTGTGTCTTTACGCTCAACTGTGACTAGTCTACGTGCTCCCAAAACAATAGTTGATAAAAATTGGTCACGTGCAAGTTGGACTCGCGCACGCGGGGTTCCGTACCAGCTATTTATACCACACTGCGCTGACCCGCGCAACTTCGTCTGCGTGAAGAACCGCTCGACCGGTTTTGTGCAAACTTCACATAAACCATCTACTGAATAGTTCGAATAAAGCCTAACATTTCAGTCAACCGAGCATTCTGTAGTATATCATACTAAGTTACTTTACGCAAAAATTATCGCTGGATAACTACTTTTTTTGGGTGAAGATTTCTACGTTTAACGGTAAAACTCATTGTTATACTCAAAACATATTGCTGATGGTACAGGGGTCGTGGAGGTGTATAAAATAACCTTTTTCACCGCCACAGACTTCAATTTAAGTTCCAGATTTTCGTGCCACTTCATTAGAAGCTCTTCATTTTAAGTATGGTATAAAATATATTTACAATATTTAACAGGTTTTATTCATTTTTTACTATTTAATATAGCACTCACCAACCCGCACTGGGCCCGCGTGGTGGATTATAGGGCTATAATCCACCATACGCAAAATACGCGCTTTGACGTGGAATACAATACAATAATATAGCACTGTCTAATACCCTGCTTTTTACATTTTTTCATGCAAAAGCCGCCTTATTTGTCTTCAAATTAGCAAAAACAGTAACTCCGAACATTTTAATGTCCCCAGAACGCAAGGAATTTGTACAAAGTCGACCAGTGATGTGACGCAACAGTTATCATTGTTTGATTTTACCCGTTGAAATTAATTTAAAATTAAAAATTTTAAAAGGAAACCACATAAGGTCAGTAAAGTATTAATTTAGTTAACTACTTTATAACAGGGAAATAGACAAATTTTGACCTTCATATGAGTGCGTATTCGGAATTAAATAGTTATTAGCAATCCCTGTCGATACTTATATTCCCATCTCTACAATTGGTTTTCAGCTATAAGTCAATGCCTCGAAAAGTAATAATTTAATACTTATGTGAAATATTCGGTAAGCCCCAAAACTAAGCAATGCGCGTCGCTTGTAGGTATCTTGTGGCTGTGAAGTGCGAATTAACAATTCATTATTAACAAAGTTGAAATGGTTAGGTACTGAATGAGTTAAAAAAACATGAGAGTAGACAAAAATAGAAAAAAGACCATAGGCCATATCCCTACTCAGAATTAAATTTAACGTGCTCTGAGCGCCATGGACTTGAAATGAAGTCAAAGAATGACCTCATGAAACAAATAGAGATGTACCTCATTCCCTAAAGCTCCAATTGAGTTATGTATTTGTTTCTTTGATACTTATAATTTATGCTGTTTTTTGTTACTAAGGGTACTGTGAAATAAGACAAATGTGGAAATATTTAGATTAGAACTTAACCTATCGTATAAATTTCATTCATCGATATGACGATACCCTCCTCATAACCACTGTTTACTATACATTTATAGCTTGGCGCCTGGCGAGGCATCGCGGTGTGTTTACGTTGGCGGTGAAAAGGTAAAAAAACTTACATTAAAAACATGTACTTAATTTTTTTTTAAACTTGGTAAACTGTGACCCTCAATATCTCCGTAACTAGAATTAGTTATTAATAAATATATAATTTTCCCTCAGAAATCGCACCAGAATATTCCTTAATTATTTTTTTTTTTTTTTTTACAAATTAATTACCTACATTTTTTTTAAATTCTTTACATAAATATTATTATCATTATATTCCTTAATTATTATAAATTTACTTTTAATGATGCAAGATTTTGGAAATAAATTCTGTTTCAACAACACAAGCTAGAATCCGGTTTTGCTTTTGGTTTCGCGATGTAAGAGCATTTCATAATGAAGCTTAGTGCCATTTTAATGAGCTCGGTCCTCATAACCGTATTCGTATTTATTTCCCACTAGCAGTTCCCCGCGACATTCCTCGGGATGAAATTATTATAATAATTTTAGGTAAGTATTTCCATATTTTAATCAAATTTTGTCAACAATTTCAAGGGTTTTAATTTCTTGCACGGAACTCTTATCGTTTTCTGAAATAAAAGTAGTATCATTACATCAGCTGCTTCTGCCAGTAAAAGTCCCGTCGAAATGGGTCAAGCCGTTTCGGAGATCCGGCGGAACAAACAGACGGACGAAAATTTAAAATAAATCTATGTTTGGTATAAGTATCGCTACACGGGTTATAATTATAACGCAAATACTGACGTGATAACGTATTTACATTCAGGACATCATTTTGAGCCCCCACATAGACATTTTTCATCGGAAATTTAAAAAAAAACTCGTTTTTCCATATAATTATTTTTGTGAGAAACAGAGATTTTTTTTAATAACTAATAATGATGAAAAATTTCTATATGGCTACTTCCTCGGAACTTACTGGAAGTATTTTGTTCTGATTCGCGAAAAACGTTTCAATGTAATATAGCATTTCGATGCCGTGCTATTTGGTAATGATTGAATGAATAAGAAATCCTTTCTCGTAAGTCAGTCAATCAAATCGTATCAAAATCTTTCAACCGTTGGTGGACCGTACCACTTGAAAGATTTAAATATATTGGTATAAATATTTTGGTTATTGAACAGTGCACTACTCTACATTTTTAAAATACAGTGACTTAATATCTATACAAATGGTCAATATTGCGCGTTTTAAACTATTGTTAAACTCACGATTTAATTTTCGTATTTCACAAGTCTCATTAGACAAGGCTTAGCTAATATTACCACTTTAATCTAGAGATTATAAGGAAGATATCAATATACATTTTAATATGTTACGCTTCAATTTACGTGGTGGACCTATACACCGCACAACCCAACTAGCAAAATTTTAACTTACAAGTGTCCTAAGACCAATAATTTTTACTCTTTTAACATACTTACAGACAACTGTAAGTGTCGATTTAGGCGCACTTTATAAAAGAATTCTCACTTACAGTCAACTAATAACGCTCTTATTGAAGATTACTTTACACTAACAATAATCTTGTTACTGCTGTTGTAAGACCAAAATAACTTATGATGGTCTTATAACAGCATGGTTTGAGGGAAAATAGACTTAGAGCACTCTTAGGACTGCACTTGCAAGTGTAATTCCCCTTATATTGCTCTCTGGAAGCTCAATAACGGAATATTTATCACAACAACCGAAAGTGTGTGCGCGAGTGCTGTTGAAATAAAAAAAAACAAGTTTAACTGTCAACTTGTGTAAGTATTATTTGTATTAGTAGTATTTTTATTTCTTGTAACCATTTAGTTCATTTGCTTGATAATTATGTGTCTATGAACTTAAATGACTTGCGGTGTACATTTCTTCGAATGTTTTGTGGAATAAAGTAGAATTTTTTCACAGGCCCACTTAATTATGTATTTAGAATATTAGTAAAAACATATTAACTTATTATAAAAATAAAAACTGACGCCATTAGAGATTTATAAGACCAATTACTCTTCTCTAAGATAACTTTAATACTAAAATGTCTTATTTCACACTACTTAAGTTAATTTTAAGTCTTTTGAACTTATTGAGCTCTTACATAAAAGAACTACTTGCAGCCATTTAATAAATTTAGGGTTCCTTTTAAAACCATGGCTTACAAATTACCATTTTGTGGTAGGTGTAATATTAGATGAGACAAATATGCATCAGTATATTATATGTCCATTTTTATGTCCATGTTTCCATTTTTCAAACTCCATAGTTAACTGTTAGTGTTACAAACACTTAGCGTTGTTTACATGAATATAATGGCCGACATTCTTAGTAAAGTGTTCACAAGTCTTCCATAAGACCAAATAGTCTGATAGAGCTCTACTATTATTCGCTTTCTCTTTAATTTGACTCAGAGAAGACAATTTACACTTAGAACGAGTTGGTTTCATAGTAGTTTTATGCAAAAGTTTATTAAGATCATAAGTGTTATAAACCACTCAATGCAGACTCTACTAAGAAAGAATGTACTTTTAAGATGCTTTTTTAAGTGTAAATAATATTCAAGAGCAATTGCTCTGTAAAAATGCGCTTGTAAGACAACTGTACTGATAGATGTGTTACAACGATTCTTTATATACATCTATAAGAGCACGTACTAAGTGTTAGTACTCTTTAAGTACAAAACGTCTTGAATCATGCTTTTATAAGATGTTCTGTCATAGTCAAGACACATGTAAGTCAGTTGTAACACCTTAGTTCTTAAATCAGCACATCTACAAGAGAAAATTGCTAGTTGGGAAAAAAAATGATTCCTTTGGAAGTTTGAAAACGCTTTTTTAACACTTATAAATCTTCTGCAGCGACAAGTTTCTAGACCCAAAGTAGTTACGTTTTATGTGCAAGGTGCCTACAAAAGGTTTCAGTAGCGAAAGATCAATTTTTAACCCCCGACGCAAAAACGACGGGGCGTTAAAAGTTTGACGTGTCTGTGTGTGTCTGTCTGTGGCATCGTAGCGCCCGAACGTATGAATCGATTTGGATTTTGTTTGTTTGGAAGGGGAAATTAGTCGGGAGTGTTCTTAGCTATGTTTTATAAAAAATCAGCCCAAGATGGCCGCCGCCACAAAACGGCGGATTTGATTTTTGTTCAACAACTCCCTCAATATGGGTATCAAATAAAAAAAAACTTGACTAGTAGAATACTATATTTAATTTCAAATCCAAGATGGCCGCCACCACAAAATGACCAATTAACGAATTATTTTCTATTTCACTTTTATTACGTTGTGTCGGAGGGGCTTTTAAGTTTTTTAATTAGTTTTACTTGTTGTAAAAGTTAAACCGGAGGATATTTTTCATTTGATTATATTCTTTGTCTATACAATACTGGCTGTACCATTTTCAAAGGAAAGGAATCGAGTTGTATGGAACCTTCGCCACTGAAAGGTTTAGTTGATAACCTGTTCTTCGGAAAGGACCAAGTTGGTTTACTGAACATACAGGATGCAAACAACCTCATCACGAAGCTGTCAACCAAGCATTCTGTACATCAAACTTAGTAAATTTACGCAAAAAAATTTGCTGGGAAACAACTTTTTTTTTTTGTGATGAAAAATTATGTTTTATTTATTTATTTATTTATTTAAACTTTATGCACTTAATGTACAAAGGCGGACTTAATGCCTTGGGCATTTTCTACCAGTCTACCTTAGGGTGATGCAGAGTAACAAGTGAGAGAGTAAGAGTTTTGTGGTAGAACTGAAACTAAAGCACTCAAAACATTGTGCTTATGATTAGATTGAATAGTACGAGGGTCGTAGAGGTGTTATAAGTAAAAACAATGAAACCTTGTATTATAAAAAAGAACTTGTCAAAAAGTTAGAACTTTGACCCCGAACATCTCCGTAACTAGAACTATCGGCTTCGTTAAGAGGTGTTTTACACCATTTATTATGGTCATATCGAATTCACAAGCATACCCAAGCATACCAAGCGTACGTCCCCCAGTTTGTTACTTTGAAAAGGTCTTCATGAATTCCCGAGTAGTTCACCGGAACAATTGGAGTACACTGTATACAGCGTCTAACAGAAAGGATGGATACAAAAAGGCCTGTTACAAAAAAAAAATGGAAGTTTTACTCGTTGAAATTAAGTGTCCGTTCGCTGCTTTAGCTATCGAAACAAAAAGTATATATGTAGTATATCAACTGTCTGGTGACCACGACACAAGCCTTGCTTAGTGTGGCACTAGATGGAGTTGCGTATAATATCCAGCGATATTATTTAATTACTAGTTACAAATAGTTCGTTTCTTCTTCTTCAATAATAATAGAAAGAATTAAAAAAAAAAACTATTTAGTAATAATCATTCTCCCGATGCATGTTTAAGCAAAAACTCACGAAACCTGATTTCATGATTTGGGACCTCAATCACAATATTTTTTTTTCATCTCACTAATATGTCTATGCCTTCTAAAGTAAATTGTACTATTATCGTAACACCTAAATGTAAAAGGCGTCTAAAGACTCTGTTGCAGACCATCAAACTGAACTACTTTCTGCATGGAGCTAAATCGTTCGTAATCGTAATAATATTTTCTTTCAGTTCAGAAATGTTTGCTAGATTTGTTGAATTAAGTTTACTCTTGAAGTATCCTCATAGAAAAAAATCTAAGTTTTGATTAAATAAACCTCACGAACGACAGATCAAACGCGGTATCCTGCTCGCCCCTCCAGTCTATGGTATAAGCACACTTCGAAATTTAAATCCTAACTCTGCCATCGGACACCCTTTATAAAGATGAAGCGAGCTACCTTTAAAAAGAGAGGCACATTCATTTCACGCGTGGCATTCTCATTCTCACCTGATGGTAAACGAATGTGTTCTACAACCTTCTAAATATACGAAGCCAGCTTAGACTAGTATTGTCACATTGTTGTGTGCATTAACGAGATTTGCTGTCTCCTGTTGTGGTATGGGAACAAGCGAGCTCGTCTGACTACTTCTATTTAGGCTGATTTTATAGTCACGCGTTTCAGCAGCGCCGTCGGAGCGCGCGCGCTCGTATATGTATTGGGGTAGTAGTAGCGTTTCAAATTCGCGCGCTTGAGCAGCCGTTCGTTCAACAGCGCGCTGCCCAACGGCGCGTCTAGCGGCGTGACTATAAAACCAGCCTTAACCTGGCTAAACGCAGCGTACCTTCAAAGACCCTTATTAAAGAGCGCCATAACAGAGTTATAGAGAATATTGCATAGACCACGTAGAGGCACTATGCCAGTCAATGCAGCCTACGCTGCAATCACGTTATGCTAATGCAATTTGGCTGCCACGGTGGACCAACACCGACGCGGCTTGACGGTAAATAAAATTAAAAATGTCGTATTTTGAACGAAGTAGCAGGTGATTTTTCAATTACTTCACGGTACAGTCAACATACTGATGCAGAATTAAATGTTTCATGAAAAAATCTGCGAAGTTTCTTTACATCAATCAAATAAATAATAATAAGGTTCGTCTTATATCTATACAAATATTATAAAGCAGAAGTGTTTGTTTGTTTGTTTGGTTGAACGCGCTAATCTCAGGAACTACCGGGTCGAATTGAAAAATTCTTTTTGCGTTGGATAGTCCATTTATCGAGGAAGGCTGTATAACATCACGCTATGACCATTAGGAGCGGAGCAGGAATGAAAAATGTTCAAAAACGGTTTTTTTTTTCCTTTCGTTTTTCTCTCTTATGTGGCGCAAACAAAGTTGCGTGGGTCAGCTAGTTACCAATAATTAACCAACCGTCAGTAGCGGTAGGTGTAGGATTGGGAGGTTCCTGAAGTGGTGAAAATAAATACAAAATTAAGTCATAGTACGCTGGCTGAAACATTTCTCATAAATAGTTTACATCATAATGAGCTGAATTAAAAATCGTCAGCTGCATGGTGGAGGGGGGATTGTGCGTCTGACGCTCGCGTGAACTTGTAAAACGAAACGCCTTATGAAACACTAACTATAATCGGGAAAGCGCTCAAAACGTAACGGAAAACACGAAACACGAGCAGAAAGAATTTGCAAGTGTCAATGTCGGTCCGCTGTCAATGATGTCACTGATAATATAAACTAAAGCTGTTTTTACGAATATGATTGATTTTAATCAATACGAAATCAATCATAATTTAGGTTTTTCAGTTATAAATTGATAGCTATTCTTTTTTAATGAAATGCAATTATTGTAAACCAGTATTCAAAGTGCATGATTTAGATACTTTGAGTTAATTACCTAGTGCAAAGCTTTTCTTTTTTGTATTTCTGTAATCAATTAATTAAATCAATTACTTATGTTACGAAAACTAGCTTTCTCATTTTCCTCCGTTTCCGGATTGAGAATTGAGCAGATTTTTCCTATTCTGAAATATAAAGAAATATAAACATATGACTAATAATTTTAGACAGTTTCTCAACTTATTACATTTCGCCCCACTGTTTTCTATCTCCTTTGAATTTCGCGAGCTGCCATGGAGCTTTCACCTTAAGCGGATAATTCGTTATTTTCAGGCGTTTATACAGAAGAAATAATTTCGAATTCATAAAGAAACGATACTGTATGTAAAACGAATTATTTCCGGATTCGGTTATCAAACGATTATATTTTTAATTGGTGATAATAGACGATAGATTGAAATCATTTAAAAAAAAAATGTTATCATAATATTCAACGTATGAAACATTGGTTACATGCACATTGCACACCATGCGAAAAATCGGCCATCGGTGGGTAAAAATATGAAAATCAAACGACATCGACAGTCGGGGGCGCCAAGTAGATGTGCGTCTCGACGCTCGGGGATTGTGCGTCTCGACGCTCGAGTGAACTTGTAAAACGAAACGCCTTATGAAACACTAACTATAATCGGAAAAGCGCTCAAAACGTAACGGAAAACACGAAACACGAGCAGAAAGAATTTGCAAGTGTCAATGTCGGTCCGCTGTCAATGATGTCACTGATAATATAAACTAAAGCTGTTTTTACGAATATGACTGATTTTAATCAATACGAAATCAATCATAATTTAGGTTTTTCAGTTATAAATTGATAGCTATTCTTTTTTAATGAAATGCAATTATTGTAAACCAGTATTCAAAGTGCATGATTTAGATACTTTGAGTTAATTACCTAGTGCAAAGCTTTTCTTTTTCGTTATTCTGTAATCAATTAATTAAATCAATTATGTTACGGAAACTATCTTTCTTATTTTCTTCCGTTTCCGGATTGAGAATTGAGCTGATTTTTCATATTCTGAAATATAAATATTTGACAAATTTTTAGACCGTTTCTCAACTTTTCAGCCCACCGTTTTCCGTCTCCTTTGAAATCCGCGAGCTGCCATAGAGCTTTCACCTTAAGCGAATAACTTGGTTTTTTGAGGCATTTATACTGAAGAAATATGGAATGAGGCATTTCGAATTCATAAAGAAACGATACTGTATGTAAAACGATTTATTTCCGGATTCGGTTATCAAACGATTATATTTTTAATTGGTGATAATAGACGATAGATTGAAATCATTTAAATAAAAAAACGTTATCATAATGTTCAACGTATGAAACATTGGTAACATGCACATTGCACACCATGCGAAAAATCGGCCATCGGTGGGTAAAAATATGAAAATCAAACGACATCGACAGTCGGGGGCGCCAAGTAGATTTTTTCCTATGTATACCCTTGGCTGATCACCCTTGATGGTGCAGTAGAAAATCAATTTTAACCACAGTAACCTTGGCGGCGAAACCCGATCAAATTAAACGTACAGGTGTATCAAATTTACTATATTACTTATTAACAATATTTAATTATATTAGATATTGTTAATTTAATTTAATTATATAGAAAAATATCTCTGTTTATTCATTGTTATTGAACATTACTTTTAAAGTCATCATTTACAATATCTTTGTCCCAACTCTTATTCTCAAATCCTTAGCTCTGGTGTGAACACGGCCTAACCTGAAGAATCATTAAAATCACATGCGCTCCAGACACCGATCTTTTAGTCCGTACTGTACACGCTCTACAGCTTCAACACATAACACAGTTCTACCTTAAAAGCATTACATTTTCTAGGGAACAAAAAGAACACACTCCTTTGAGGAACAAGATTATTATGCTTTCAAACAAATGAACAAAATAAATCCTACCTTTTTCTCAAGCCCCAGTAGAATCGCGAAGCCGAGAATAAAGATGATCGTGGTGGACTTCGTCATGGTGTACAAGGATATCGTAACCAGTTCCAGGCCCCAGTTTGAGAAGCCAACATCGATCCCGCTGGCTAGTCCCGTCGGCCCGACTGACTTGAGGCAGGTCATGAACGGCAACAGCAGTTGAGGAGCGCCCGTGATGATTTGGAGGACCAGTCTTACAAGGACTGACAGGATCCACTTCACAATGAGGTGGTACATCACCACTGTGAGTGGGAACTTGAAGTCCTGGAAATGAGGAGGTGGGTTAGGTGGAGCACGTCAAGCGCGTGGTATTTAAACATTCTTAAGTACTTTGAAGATATTATTTTATTTTAACATAACATGACGCATGGTATGCCTGATAAGTAAGGCATTGTGGACTTCCTGTCCATTTGGCTATGTATGAGTAAGTCCGTTTGGCGCTGCCGTGAGGCACACAGTACATTTCTCTATGTTTTACTCATTGTTTTGTATCTTTTTTTATATTATTGTGTGTGTGCTGTGTGCTTTAGTAACCGACGTCAATTTTTCTTTCTTTCTTTGTTTCTATGTAACAAATGTTGAACATCTGAGCAAATTGCAATAAACCGGGCACAAATTGAGACTCAAGGCTCCTACCGAGAAATTCCTACTGGCAAAACTTCCACACGCACGCGCATCGCGCACGTCTGCAGAGGAGTGCGTGTGAGAGACGCGGATAGATCCGTCCGAATGAACGAAACGTTAGGGAGTAGGGCCTTTGGCCCGACCTGTGAATCGAATACACAACGTGTGAATAAAAAATGGGTGAAGTTTATAAGACTCGAAGAAGGACTTTGACCGTGAAAAATTCGTTCATCGACTCTTATGAACTTGGAGGGTTGTTTAGATGATTTTGATGATTATAATTCTGTAACATAATACGTCTTACAGTCGCGACCGATACGTTTATCAACATACAACTTAGCACTGCCCTGCAAATTGCAAAAAACGTAAGAAAATTTGTATTTCGCGGGCTACCTTGAAGCATCCCCCTTAATTCTTCTTTATTTTAATGCATAATAATATCGTCATCATCTGTCTAGCCTTTCCCCAGTCTTGCCTTGTTTATGTCGGTGTGGTGTGTAAAATATCAGGGCACGTAATCTGTGGTTAGAGTAACAAAAAATAGGAAAACCATGGACGCTTTCGATTTTGTGTAATCGACCCTTTGCATCACTATCCCCGCTGTCTTTAAGAATGCAATACACTTCCGATCGGTATTTAGGAAATGTATTGAGAAAACTGCATAAAATCACTTACAATATATATCATAGATTTCTTATCTATTTAACCATTTGGACGCCATAGTCACATATACGCGACAAGCAAGCGCGTGCCCTGTACGCCAAACGACACAAATATGTGACAAAATAGTAGATGAAATTGTGGCTTGGCGTAGAGGGCACGAGTGTGCGTTTATGCTCTGGCGGTAAAAAGGTTAATTTCCCCGGAATCGTAAACAATGACGGATTACATAGTTTTCCGTTTACAGACACATGTTTAAGAGTAATCGATTACCAAGCAAACAAATTAGCATTAATTCTAATGCTCGCTGCATGCGATCATAATTTCAATGCATTAAACATTCGCTGGAATATGGATAAGAAAACATAACAACATACAATCATGCTTTAGCGAACAAAATGAAAAAAAAAAACATAACATAATTGCAAAATCGCTTGTCAGTTTAGGTGATCGTGTTGTACTTGTACGTACAGTCAACGGCATATCTACTTTCGTGCGAGCACTTAGCAGCAGTAAGGATACTATGGTGTTATATACAGGGTATAAACCACCTCATCACGAAGCCGTTAACCTAGCATTCAAACTAAGTACCTCTACGCAAAAATTATTGCTGGGAAACAACTTTTTTTTTGGGGTGAAAAATCATGTATTGTGGTAGAACTCAATGAAACGCACTTAAAACATTATGCTGGTGGATAGTACGGGGGTCGTAGAGGTGTTTAAAGTAATAATCTTACAATAAAAACTTGTATTGACGCTTTGTTGACGACTTCGTGATGAGGTGGTTTACATACATCCATTACAATAACACAAGTAGGGTGACTTCCAATCGTTAATTCGAGGATATTAACTAGCCTAGTAATATATTAGTAGTCAGGTTTAAACTTGTGTCATTAGTAGGTTCTACAATTAATTGCCGCTAATAACAGCATAATTTGTAATTTGGATACATTTGTGGCATTCCCGTTTAGTGCAATAGTAACTAATTGACATTCCAGTGGAGTGATTTCAATTGCAGTACTAATGAAGAATTCGCTTATCGCTAAATTCGATTTATCGCTAAACTACATTATTTTACTTTAGTTTAGGATAATTAATGTTTAATGTTTTATAATGTTTGTAATGATAATTATACGGAGGAGCACGTGGCTAAATATTAATAGCCGCTCGGGTCGATCTTTGGGTAAAGCCATGCTTGCCTAGTTTGGTCTGCGGATGGGTGACCACCCTTACATACCAAGTTTCCTCCGTGCCTCAGAAAGTACTTTAAGCTGTTGGTCCCGGCTGTCATTTGTCCATCTTTGACAATCGTTACAGGTAGTCAGTGGCCCAAAAGTCTGACTGAAAGTAATATCCGCCTGGGGTTGAACCCATGGCGTGCAACTCGTAGTCTTCACAAGTTTTTAGGTTCACAAGCTATTTTCATTTAACTTATCTTAAATAATAAAGTAATGTACAGTAAACCACGGTGCACATGTCACCGTAAAATTGAAAAAACCGTTAGATTGTAATCTCTCTAGCGAGATTGTAAACTGTGATAATATTGTCAACTGAACATACTGCTTACAATATGACAATATGACGCATTATTTTTCGGTAGATAGAATCTGTCGAAGTGAAACCGTGAAATGCATGCGATTGAAATTATCTCTGCCCTAATAATCGGGACTTGAAGCACCCCCACGTATTAGGTTCCTTTAAACCCTGCAGAAAAAAAAAATCGTCGACTCCGCTTTTTAGGCGAATTTAGAGTGTTTTGGGATTAGGTTGCATTAACCGGTTTTTCTCAAGAATGGTGTATTGTCTTTTCATGGGAATGGTACGAGGGGGCACTAGGTGAGTTCCGTCGCATACATTTCACAATTTAACAGTTTATCTTCTATAGATTAGAATCTACTGAAAAAGAGTGCGTCATATTGTAAGCAGTATGTTCAGTTGACAATATTTCGATAATTTACAATCTCGCTAGCTAGATAGATAGAATGACGATTGAGTGACGCTGACATTTAGAATACACGTGCACGTGCAGTCAGGTACCACGAGCTCATCAATTACTTAATTCCAATTCAAGGCTACATGCTACATGAGTATCTACGAAATATTTATTACGATTTTCTAGAATATGTTTCCAATTAGCTACAAATCAAGTAGGTATGATTAGGATTAATCAAGTTACAGGCTCATTCAAAATTCTTGACGTGGCGTTTTATTATTTATTTATTTATTTATTTAACACTATTACACCGTATTAGCACAAAGTACAGAGGCGGACTTAATGCCAATGGCATTCTCTACCAGTCAACCTTTAGGTGATGCAGAGACAAGCAGTGGTAGGTGTCATTCCTGAAACTTCACGAATAATTTTATTAAAACTACGATAAACTACAAGGATATATAAAATACTATACCTATAATTATATATTAAAGCAAAAGTAAACAGCGCTTTGTACGGATATACTAAAATAAAAAGACAGACAATTGGGAAAATATTACCGTTGTGACGAAACTGCCAGCTTCTTCCGAATGTACTCGCGAACTTTAATTTTAAAGGATAAACGATTGGTTGCCATCCTGATTTCCTGGGGAAGCGCATTCCACAGAGAAATAGACTGGATGAAGAACGATCGATGAATGTAGTCAGTGCGGTGAGAGGGACAGTGAAGTAAGCGGTTTTGAGAAGAGCGCAGGCTCCTGTTATGGTTGGCACAAATGTATTGAAAGTGGGGAGCAAGGTAACTAGGGGAAGTGGGAGAGACAAGAAAAGAAAACAAGGTGGTTAACGCCCTTTGTTCCCTGCGGTGTCGTGTGGGCAACCACTTAAGGAGAGACCGATGCTCGGAGATATGATCGTATTTACGCAGATTGAAAACGAATCGAATGCAGTTATTTAGAAGACGGTCAAGTTTGTCGAGGAGGTCTGCATTCAGGTCAAAGTAGCACACATCACCATAATCGATGATAGGAAAAATTAAGGACTGTACAAGCATTGTCTTCGTATTTGAGGGTAAAAAGTTTCTCAAACGGTACAGCGCTCGCAACGAACCCGTAACCTTCTGGCTGACACGAGCGACTTGAGTATTCCATTTCATATTGCAGTCGATGTGCAAGCCAAGATCCTTTACATCAGTACTGAAAGGAACGATCGCACCATCGAAAACCACTGGCGGCAAGGTTGTACCATCCAACTTGCTCAGGCTGCGTGAACTTCCAACGATAATTGCCTGACATTTATTTGGATTAACGGCCACACCGAATTTCTGTGACCTGGTGAAGCAAATACAAGCAAGTGAAAGTGTGTGTGTTTTCTCCGTATTTGTGCTATACTTACTTCTTAAGTATAGCACAAATACGGACGTGATACGTTGAGATTGATTTGGATGCAATCTTGGAAAGTCATTCTTACTCCAAATATAATTGCTAAGCCCAAATGAATTAAAATAAATCTGTATGGTCTGAGGGGATACGCAGATATGTGCAATACACCCAGATTACGACAGTTAGATATGTTAAGTACCATATACAACGTGTCCCAGAACTCAACGTCAAGCCGAAACGGGGCGACAGGATTGATAGTAAACATCATGAGAAAAATCAGAAAAAATATCTATCCCACGCAGTTTGAAAATTATGGGCATTTAAGAAAAACCAAAAAATTTGGTCAAACTGTAACCATTTTTCGGTTATTGTGGTAATTTTCATTATTTTTGTTTATTTAAACTTTGAAACCGTAACCCTAAATAACATTTCTAAGAATCACAGTCAAAACTAATGACACAATTGCCCCAAGTTTCCTAGAATTGACTTTGGTAAACTTAGAAATTATTTTTTTCTAAATTTGTCGACTATGAAAGGCCCTCCTTTAAAAAAAATGTACTAGAGTGCCTTGGCAAGTGCCATTAAAAGTTGGCGCATTTAATCAAGATTGTAAAATGGTACAATACTTGTTAGTTTCATTCTAAAAAATCGAGTACAAAAATAACAGTTTACCAAAGTCTTACAAATTTTTTGGTTTTTCTTAAATGCCCATAATTTTCTAACTGCATGGGATAGATATTTTTTCTGTTTTTTCTCATGATGTTTACAATCAATCCTGTTGCCCTGTTTCGGCTTGACTTTTAGTTCTGGGACAGCCTGTACATCAGGGATGTTTGCGGATGCACAGGTAGACGGTTTCTTCGCAAAGGTATTTGAGAAGGTAATTTATAAATCCCTGTATACATACCTTGAGAAGTCAAATATATTTGTAAAAGAACAAAAAGGATTTCGAAAACAGAAGACCATTAATATGGCCATACAAGACCTGCTTTTCCCTGTTCTATCAAACGTAGACAAAAGAAATCCTGTATGTGCTATCTTTATGGATCTGACCAAGGCTTTCGACTATGTAGATTACGCAATACTGTTAAACAAACTCGAAAAATATGGTATAAGGGGGAATACACTTAAACTGTTGGAATCTTACTTGGTAAATCGAAAACAATTTGTGGAAATCACACAAATAGGCGCAAATAATGGTTACGAGAAAAAATATCGATCCAACAGTAGAACAATAAAATATGGCGTACCCCAAGGCAGTATACTAGGACCTCCCCTCTTCTTGATATACATAAATGACCTTCCCGCACACATAAACCATCCTATGGTACTATTTGCTGATGACAGCACAGTAGTAGTCGAATGTGACGATTATATGAATTATGAAAATGAAATAAATGTGACATTAAATACAATTATATCATGGTTTGACAATAATAATCTTGTTATAAATCTAAATAAAACTAAAATTATGCATTTTTACCAGAGAATTCCAAGTGAAGTTCCCGAAATTCAGTATTTAGGGACTCAAATAGAGCCAGCTACTGTCACCAAATTCCTTGGCATCTTAATAGATAATAATCTGACCTGGAGATCCCAGACAGACGAAATTTGTAAAAAAATGAATAAATTCGCCTATGTTCTCTACAAACTTTCAAAGATTGTCAATCTAGAATCAGTACTAACGGCTTATCATGGTTATGTTGCATCAACATTAAGGTATTGCATAATGTATTGGGGCAACTCAGTCGATAGAGATTTTGTATTTAGAGCTATAGAATCTAGCGTATAAGATCTATGTGTGGCCTAAATAGCACTGACAGTTGTCAACCGTTCTTTAAAAGCCTAAACATCCTTACCCTACCGTCATTGTACATATACGAAACTAACGTATTTGTCAAAACACACATCTCGCAGTACAAAATAGCTTTCAAAAGTCACTATAGAAAACTACGTGACAGAAATAAGCTCGAGCTCGAAAACACACATGGCAGAACTGCCTTGATGAATAAAAGCACTTTCTGTATGGCCACAAAAATATTCAACAAGCTGCCTGAGACATTGAAATCGTTAAATCTGGACAAATTCAAAAGTGTACTTCTGAAAATATTAATTAATAAATGTTACTACTCGATAAAGGACTATTTGGATGACAGTTCTATAATCCCTCCTTCAGACAATATGCATTAGGTCATTTAGTGTTTTGACATTTCTGTAATTATTTGGTATTTACTTAATTGACATTGCAATCAGTTGACATTTCTATATACTTGTATTGACATTTTATTTACTTCCTTATTTTATTGTTGACATTGTAGAAATAGTTTATTGATTTATTAGTTGCTTTGACATCCCAAATTTTATAATTGACATTTTTATCTTCTCACAATTTTATCATTTATCTTATTTCTATAATTTTATTTTTGGCATTTTGGGAACATTTATTGTAGGAATTGTTTTGACATTCTTGTTTTGATAATTTAAATTAATGTTTTTCCTATAATTTTATATACCAAATGTATTTGCTGCAAGTACCTATTTAACTGAACTTAATTTAAATTGATTATAAAAATTGATTATAATATTTGTACGCCAAATGGCAAAACATAGAGCACATAATTATGAAATGTAACATCTCACAGACTCTGTAACTACCTATGTTGACAAATAAACATTCTGATTCTGATTCTAATAAATTCCATGCCATCTTGAGCAAGCGGTGCGCCGCCTTGCGCTGCAGAGTCCGCGCCAGCCCTAACAGCATTCTGGCGATGTTTAGTGACAGACTGGACAGTCGGTTTCATAAGTTTTGGAGCAATCTACATTTAAGCTTAAATACTAACGTAGCTAAGTAAGTTCTGTATTTTTACTAACATTGTGATTTAATATAATTTTGTGAACGTGGATTATTATGATTGTAGTTATATGGATCTTGTGAAGTCTGAATTAAATGAATTTATTTAATTTTTTATTTATGTAGGGGATAAACCTATTACCATGACATGTATTGCTTTTTATTGGAAAGGATGTACCTACTTCGAGGATTTTTTTTATGAGAGTTTCCATTGAGAGTTTTGGATCCATGACAAAGTAACGGAACTCTTCAATTCTTCGGACCAAATTACCGATACTCGGCCGAATCTTTTATGTGCTATACGGATATTTGAGTCACCTACGTACTTCGCTATTTCAAATAATTGTCGTAGTCGAATAAGATGATCAATGGAACTCCTTACCGGCTTACAGTAAGGGTGCGTTCTGCGGCAGAATTTCTGTCTTAAATTGCAATGCACTTACGTTCGTTGCTGCATTGCAATTTCATCAGGGTTCGAAAATATCTGATATTTATTATAAATATGAAGTATTTATTATATATATATCAAGCCTGATAATATCCATTTTTTATGAAAGCCATTATTATTATTTTATTGTATTATTTATGTGACTTGTTTGCATGTGTTACATAAACATGTGTTACATGTGTTTCATTTATTTAGGTACTTAAAATCAGACTATGTGGTTAGAATCACGACTGACGCCATTATTGCCGGCAGGAGTGTTGCCATTTATGGATTAGAACTTACTACTAGGGATAGGGAGTATGTTTTAATTCTCCTCCAACGCTATCTGCATTTGGGAAGTAGAAATACAGTAACAAAGGCCAAAACATACTTAATATTTAAAAATAAATAAACCTTTTTGTGAAGATTGATCTTATATCTTAAAAAATCTTTTGATATGTATCGAACATATCATGAATTATATATATCTATCACCGTATAATTGTCAAACTTGTTATATTGTAATCTCTCTAGCGATATTGTAAACTCTCGAATTATTGTCAAACGAACATACTGCTTACAATAAAACGCTTTATTTTTCGTGAAATGCTTGAGATGGTAGTCAACTCACGCGGTGTGGAGGGAACGAGGGGTCTCCCTTGCCCACTCTCATGAAAAGATACTGTACCATTTATATAATTTGGGGTCATTCATATAGTTCTAGTTGTAGTATGTTTATAATTTACATAATAATTTTACTTGAATGAATGGGAATAGAGCTTTGTGACTGTACCTTGCGGTTTACCGGACTGTTAAGCGCTCTGCAGCCTGGGGTGGAGCTTAGGGTTGCCAACAGTACTCTAACATAGAGTATTGTACTACTATATCATGTAGGCGTACTCTATAATCTACATATACCACTAATAGAGTACACTGAAATACTCTTTTTTACAATATATTAGAACTAATATTGAATTTAATCCATATGGAACAAATTATAGAAGGAAACCTTAATTTACTAAGACTAAACATACGTGGACAGTTTATATTCAGAAGTTATAATTTTAAAAGAGCTCCACGCGAATCGTAAAATAACACAGATTCCAAGTCCACTGCAGAAAAATGGCCATTTATTAAAAAAAAAACAGGAGTGACGAATAGGAGTGACGAAACGGTTTGTTTAAAAAAAAAGACGTGTGGCACTCGGGGACTGCCGCGGTAAAGCTATTGCATTTGTTTTTTACGGGGGGTGTTAGGTTATTTTCGTTACGGAATTTCAGGATTCGGTCTCCACGCTCAAGGCCCGCGATAGAAGCTATGCAATAGCTTAATTTTTTTTTCTTTATAGTCTCTGTTCCCTCCCGCCACTTTAGCATTTACTGAGAGAGTCTATTCGGTCATGAAAGTAAAGTGGCGGAAAGAAAGAAACAGCTTTATTGAAATTAATCAAAAACACAACAAAACATCGCGAGCAAACCGGTATGTCGTAGAACCAAAAATTCGAAGACATGTGACATCGATCAATACGCACTGGGCCCGCGTGGTGGCCCATTCCCTCTCATCGTGTGGAGGCCTGTGTCCCAGCAATGGGAACATTAATAGGCTGATGATGATACTGATCTACCTCCACTCATAGCTGCAGTTATCCAGTACATTTATAGACTACCAAAGGACGTTCATAAATTGCATTACAGCCATTGTAGTGCTCATGCAATTGTGGTGTTTGACATAAGTGAGTGTTTCCTTTAACTAAGTCTGACTGACAGGTTAACCGGTACTTTTCTTCAATAGAAGTCAACTAGTTTGTTTACGATACTTATTGTAGGGAACGACCAGCGTGCAGCGTTACGTACCCTTTATGTCCTGATGTATGGCCTACTGCGTACACGTAAAAGACAACGGGTCTTCGCTAATGAGACAAAAGAGCTAAAAGCTGGAATATGTTACGACCGCTTGAGGCTTGAACTGATGCCCGAGTTTTTACGAAATTAGACGAAACTTTTCGAAGACAGACGTCTCATTCACGTGAATGAGTACTCATTCACGTTGACTCGCGAGCGCGGTCACGAAATATCAAACATATGGCGTAATATCCAAGTGTTCACGTACACAACGCACGTGCGGTCTAAGTAGCGGGCAAGCTAGCGACTAGCGCGTTGAAATGTTTGTGTGTGTTCACGTCGAACTAGCGGCGGAGCGCGCGACTCACTCGCGACGTCAGGTAAGTTCAACCAGTCGTATGAACTTGTCGCTAGAAACAGACTCGCGCAATCGCCTGGCGGCCAATGTAAACACGAACTCGGCACGTCGCCGCGCCCGCGGGCGCGGCAGCGGGTGCGCGTTCCTACGTGATTAAGTACTAGTGTCTTTAGATTCAAAAGTTATTACTGTGTCACATAGAAAAGCTGCAGTCAGCTTTACTTCAATGTATTTAGCAAACATTTAAGTAAAATGAAATATTCATTGAAAATAACATTTCAATAATTTAAGCATCGGAGATTATAATAGTTACGAAAAGGAGACATTTTTTCACTTTTTCTGCACTTTGTTTAATTCGTTGGCGACTCCGGAAAGTTACCAAACGGGATGATAGGTACTCGTACAATAGCTATCATTATTACAGAGAACATCATAGGTATTCATGGTTACCGGTTTTACAGAAATAGGTATTTTAAAGTGAAACTTTTATTACATCGCCTCACACTTTTTCGTTTTCGTGTGTGTTGCATGTCGCGTGACGGTCGGCCGCGGAGTAGGGATAAAGGCGATTAGACGAGCTAAATTAGCAAATCTTTTTGTGGTGGTTCAAACTTTGTTTGAAATGCTGTTGGAATAAAGTTCTAATCAGCTTGCACTACAAAATGGTTGTTACGTCAGTCACTGCGGGCTAAATAGCGCGAAATGAGTGGTTCCGATCGATTTACAAAAAAACTATTGATTGTATTAAAAAACTAAAACACTATCAGGCTAATATATTGCTTGTACAATTATTTGCCAAAAAATCAAAACGATCGCTTTTTTTTGTTTGAAAGATATTTTTAGAGATGAGTTCGTGATTTTTTTTATAAAGTCAAATTAATTGTATTACGTTTTCAAAACATTATCATGCTAGCATATATCCTGAAGAATATCATATATTTTTCTGGTCTTGTTTATAGCAGTGACACATACTTTTAGTAATTATAAAACTGGCGTTTAGCTCATGTAATCGCCTTAAGTTGCCTGTATCTTTGAATGTATTTAAGGGGGATGCTCCGAGGTAGCCCGCGAAATTCAAAATTTCTTACGTTTTCTGAATTTGCAGGACAGTGCTAAGTTGTATGTTGATAAACGTATTGGTCGCGACTGTAAGACGTATAAAGTTACAGAATTATAATCATAAAAATCATCAATACAACCCTCCAAGTTCATAAGAGTCGATGAACGAATTTTTCACGCTCAAAGTCCTTCTTCGAGTTTTACGAACTTGGAGGATTGTATTGATGATTTTGATGATTATAATTCTGTAGCTTAATACGTCTTACAGTCGCGACCGATATGTTTATCAACATAAAACTTAGCACTGCCCTGGAAATTGCAAAAACCTAAGAAAATTTGAATTTCGCGGGCCACCCTGACGCTTTCACCTTAAATCAACTAGTACATTAAACTCTTTTGGGATAGTCAGAAATCACAGAATTCTACCTAATAATTTTATCATCCATAATGCTACCACTAATACTCGTAATCCGTCATATTGTTTCGTCTCATCTTACTAACGCTGAATGCTTGTTGCAGACACATTCTGTGGCTAATATTATCCATTAACAACTTCCCTTGCAAAACTTTTGGGTTCTTAAATACCATACTGCAAGTGTGTGCCAGACCCAGTTCTTGAGAACAGAATACAACATTGTATTGAGATCAATCTATCATCAAAGACAGGCCTATTTTGGCAAATAAATCTGATATAGTGGTGATAGCTCGCCGAGAGCGCCATGCAATGATTGTCGACGTCATTGCCCCCATGACGAGAATCTCATTAACCCATTAATGGCCAAATCAAAACTTAAGACCGGTTTTTATAAATTCTTTTATTAATTGAAATTTTGTGGCTACAAGAAAACATAGTATCACAAAAAAAACCAAATGAAATAATTTTCATGAATTTTCAGCGGTGTTCCCAAATTGGCACAACGGCTTCTAATGAGTGAAAATTTGCGAAACATAATTTTTCAATACACAGGGTTTTCTTGCATTTCTTGCAACCCCAGCGACCTCTGATATGGCACACAGAACATCGCACTCGTTTAGGAAGCTTTTCAGGGACGTGATCAACCCTATCCAACTGTAAACTTTCAATATTGGATGATGAAGAGCGAGCAGAACATCTTTGGGGTGACAGTTTGAGGTAGTGTCTGGCGACACTGCGGCGGGATAGTAATTGCATGGTTGCATGGTGGGCTCTTCTTTAGCGATAACGTGTAATCGCCATGCATTTGACATGGTCATATCAACCATATAAGACCCATCACCATATTTTCCGTGTACGCCAATTCTATACAGAGATATGGCTTGGCCTAGTTCATCCACTCCGCCCATACCTTTATTATAATTCTGGAACAGATGAGAAATGCTCACATCGTCCTTTTCTCTTTTTTCGATGCACCATCTTTTTACGGAACCTACTGGCTCATAAGAATCGTGATTGGTCGACATTGTGCAAATACTATTTTCTTTCCAGCCGACCAACAGAAGCTCATTTTTTTTATCAAATCTGTAATCAAATTCAGCTCTTGCTTTCGTCATCATCTCATGTTCAAAGTTTGTCGAGTAATTAGGTGAACACTTTCGCCAAAGTGGAAGACTGGATGACTCTCGGTGAGCAGAGACAGGGTGCTCTGTTTGGGTCGATCTAAAGGAAGGTCGTGACCTTTTAGCAGCCAAAGGTTAATCATCACTGCTATCCTCGGATTCCAGAGTACCCACGTTGCGAACAAATACCTCAATATTGTAATAATAAAAAATAAAAAAAAATATATTTATTGAATGCTAGGTGTTTTCCTGTTGTGAAGCTACTGGGTTAAAATAAAATATGAATAATGTGTGTGCTCAAAAAATATAAGTTTATAAATGAACCTCGGGCGCCAGAGCACACACTATGCTTACGGATTGTTCAGGCAGCAGGCATTAAGAACCTTTAATCTGCTAGCGGGGGGCATCAATAAAAGTAGAACAAAGTTATAAGAAAAATCTAACTTTATTTGCCCGTAGGCTGCTGGGCTTAAAACTAAAACAATTGAAGATTCCTTCCTAAAGAAAAGAGTACTTATTTAAAACTAATAAAGAGGGTCAGATCATTATTGCACTTTTTTTAATATTACAGTTAAAATTATACCAAGGCCAGTATAACCAGCCCACCACACACGATGCTCATCTCCTGGGTCCTCCACTCAGGTGTGCGTCCCAGGTGAGTTGGTAGGAGCCGCGCGTCCAAAGTTTATTTGTAGAAGGTAAAGGAAACACCTCATTGGGCTGAAAATACGAACAATTTTGTTACGTGACGCTATTACCAAAAATATGGCGTCGCAGGCCTTCCGAGAAAATCTATCAAATGTACTACTTACTGTTTCCTTCAAAATTCAAATTATTGTCCTCCTCATGCAGGACATCTAGATTATCAATTAAGGGTATGATTCCTGAAACAATGTAATATTTGCATCGATGAGCGTCGGACACTACGCAAACACAATTTTGAATTTGTATTGGAAAATACGAAGAACTCGCTTACCATTGAAATAAAACGGAATCCTAGGGGGAATCATGGAAGAGTACCGGCAGCTAACGCATTTCGGACTAATTTCTGGTGTCTTGCAACCCGATTATACGGATTTATTATCCAGCGATCTAGATCACCACCATTCTTCCAAAATGTTCAGTCGGAAAGTGACAGTTGTCAAAGACAAACTCCACAGCTAAGCAAAATCAGTGTGACCACTACACAAAAAAAATAATTTTAAAGAAATAAATCCGCTTTCATGTAACAGGCTTAAAAGACCCGTTACATTACATCCCTCCCCGAAAAATAAAAGAAAGGAACTTTCTTTTATTAGAAAGCAATCTTCAACCAAATAAACCAAACCTAATTACTTTCTAATTCCAAATAAAAGAAAAAAATCATAAAAGATTCAAAGTGTAAATGAATTCTGAAAACGTCAAGCGACTAAGTATCAAGAACTCTATAAAAGCAAAAAATACAAATAACAAAAAAGAAATCTGTGAAAAACAGAATAAAAAAATAAGTTATAAAACTTAGATAAATGAAACGAAGAGAGAAATCTCTTACCGCTTCCAAACTACAACCTTTAGTGCAGTTAGGCACCTTCGCCACTGACTAAAAATTTCGAACAAACTCGAACAATATACCAAAACAAACTACAACTTTTGGTACAATTAGGCACCTTCGCCACTGATCAAAAATTTCGAATTAACAAAATACCAACACAAAACAAACTACAATTTTTAGTGCAGTTAGGCACCTTCGCCACTGACTAAAAATTTCAATCCATTTGGAACAGTACAACCTTGAGTGCAGTTAGGCACTATCGCCACTGACTACTAGGTCAGCTGCTTCCAACTCTACCATCTCTAGAGTGCAGTTAGGCTCCATCGCCACTGACTAACTCCGTGTTCTACAATCCAAAAAATATTTGAAAATCCAAACAAAAGTTTTCAAATAAAGCTGAAGGACTTTATCTAAAAATATTGTTACAGGAACAACCTACAACAAAACAAAGAAAAAAGCGTATTGTGATCGGCTCATCACCACCGAATTCCCGAGCACAACAGCTGCAAAAGAATGTGAATGCTGTGACTGGCTCAACACTACCAATCTCCCAGACACAAACAAATTCACAAAAAAACATTGAGATCTCCAATGAGAAATCTCAATAACAAAAGTGCGAAACCCAAAGTTTCACAATGCGATCGGCACACCACCACCGAACTTCCGAGCGCAAAGAAAAAGAATGACGAAAGTCAAAAAAAAATCCCGCATTGTGATTGGAACAACAATGTCCAACACAATGGAAAAGGAAAAAATATGGCCAGGGCCAAAATCCCACATTGTGACCGGCACAACACCACCGACCTTCCGAGCACAATGGTAAAAGAGTCGAAATCAAGGTCAAAAATTACACCAAGATCCAAAAAAAATGATAAGGCATTTTGCAACAAAAGTTACAGAATGACCCTAAAAAGCAAAGTCCAGGATGAACGCGTTATTAACAAAGTCAAATCCGATCATTAAAAAGAATGAAACTCTAGTAAAAATGAGAAACAATTCTGACAATGAACAAAACAAAATAGATTTAAAAATCGATTACTATTTTTATAACGAAGAGGAAATAGAATGATTTTAAACTATGTAAAAAAGTGAAGATTACAAAAACTTGAAATTGAATTTAAGTCTTTTAATCCCAAGGTAAAATTACCTGAAGTGTAGGATTATATAAGATTCTAATAAAATGTAAACAGGTAAAAAGGTTACCCTTAAAAAGAAAAGAGAATCATATATAATCCAACAAAAACAAACAAAACATAAATAAGATCCTTCGATGTGAAAAATAGTTAGTGTGAAAAAAAAATAGTATTAAATTAACCAGAATGACCTAAGCTTTATTTTAGAAAGAATCGAGTTGGAATCTAATAAATTATAGTGAAGTTACCAAACATAATAATAAGTTTCAAACAGCGATAGCCTTTCATACATCATTCTAACAAAAGCTGATCTTCACACAAAAATACTCAATAACAAAACAAAGTCTAAAAGTTCCCAAAATTAAAATTTAATAATATCTTTAACATGATAACGCCCCACTGAACCTTTATTTAAATCTTTCAAAACATAGACGTTATCTGAAACCTTTTCAGTTATTTTACACTTTACAAACTTAGGTGCAAGCTTAGCCGAAAAATATGCAGGCGCATGAGATTGAACAAAACTTCTTCTCCACACCATATCACCCACATCAAAAGAAATGACTTTCCGACCTTTATTATAATAAGCGGCATTTCGCTTATACCCCTTTAACAAGTAAGCTTGAACTTTAACAAAAATATCACTAAGTGAACTAAGAGAAACTGCATAAGCATTCCTATTTGAAATTTCTAGTTGAGTTAAATCTTCAACAGAACTACTAAAATGATGTAATGACGCATCAAGAATAAGCTCCCTACCAAACATCAGAAAGTTAGGAGTAAACTCAGTAGCAAGGTTTACACTATTATTTAAAGCTAATTGAACATTGGGCAAAAAACTTGACCAAGTTCTATGATCATCTTTAACAAAACACGATATGCAGGTTTCGACCGTTTTATTATACCTCTCAACAGGATTATTTTGAGGTGTATACAAAGTATTATAAAATATTTTGGTTATATAAAATCTACAAAATGTTTTGAAGTAAATTGGGTTCCATTGTCACAGACTACTATTTTTGGACAACCAAACTTAAGAAATATTTCTTTTTCAAAATGTTTACAAATTACTCTAGTGGTAGCATTGATCATTGGAAAGAACCAGCAATATTTAGTAAAAACATCTACAACCGAAAGTATGTATCTATGACCAGAATAAGTTTTAGGTAGAATTCCTATGATATCAACGGATAGCATGAGCATGGGACGATCAACCTTTTTAGGATTAATCATAATACCAAAAGGCGGAGATGTAGTATGTTTATAAGCTTTACAAGTATCGCAAGTCAAAATGTATTTATGAACATCATTAAACATTCCCTTCCAAAAATAATGTTGTTTTAATTTCTTCAAAGTTTTATGTATTCCCAAGTGTCCAGAATTTACATCATCATGATTTGATCTAATAGTATCTAAAATATGTTCTTTAGGTATAACAATCTTCCAGTCCAAAAGACTGTGGGGATTATATTTATTTTTACAAAATTTATACAAAGTATTATTTTCAACTCTAAAGTTTTTATATTTCCTGGGAGATTTTTGACATTGGGTAAATATTTTCCTATACCAAGGGTCAGTAATTTCATCGTCAGGTAAGACTAAATTATCCTGAGCGTTTATAGCAGCGACTTCTATGCGAGATAAAGCATCTGGAACTAAATGTAATGAACCTTTTTTATGAATAATATCGAAAGTAAATTGAGAAATTCTAGCAGCCCAACGAGCTAAACGTCCACTAGGATTACTGAGACCTAAAAGCCATTTCAAACAAGCGTGGTCAGTGATTACTGTAAACTTCATTCCCTCAATATAAGGTCTAAAATGTTCTATGGAATCTAAAATAGCTAATAATTCGCGTTCAGTGGTACTGTAATTTCTTTCACATTTATTAAGTGACTTAGAATAAAAAGCAATGGGATGTTGATCTCCCTTCTCATCTTCTTGACTCAAAACACTACCAATGCCCACAGAACTAGCGTCGCAATGTAAAAAGAAAGGTTTTTCAAAATTGGGGCACTGCAAGACGGGGGAAGTTACTAATGAATGTTTTAATTCTTGGAATGCATTTTCAGCTTCGTCATTCCAAGTAAGTGACTTTTTAGAATTTTTGCTACCTGCTGTCAATTTAGTTAAAGGAGAAGCAATATCAGCAAATTTACAAATGAATCTACGATAATAGGAACATAAACCAAGGAAACTTCGAAGTTGTTTTACTGTTTCTGGACGAGGAAAATTTTCTATTGTCTCTAATTTAGAAGGATCAGTATGCAAACCATTACTGTCAACAATAAAACCAAGATAGCGAAGTCTATCTTTGCAAAAGTTGCATTTCTTTAAATTTACGGTTAATCCCGCCTCTCTTAATATATTATAAATTTTATTTAATTGTTCAATATGGCTATTAAAGTCAGAATCCAAAAGACCAATGCACTCGGCCGGTGCATTGGTGAGACCGAATGGCATGCGAACAAATTCATACAGGCCTTTTCCAGGAACCACAAAAGCAGTCTTCTCACGGGAGGATTTTTCAAGTGCAATTTGCAAAAAAGCTTTAGAAAGATCTATTGTACTAATATACTTAGCACCTCTAAGGTTATCTAATATTCTAGAAGTATAAGGAAGGGGATAAGAATCTTTAATTGTAACTGAATTTAATCGTCTTGAATCTAAACACAATCTAGTACCTCCATCTTTCTTTTCCACCGCCAAAACAGGTGAACACCAAGGAGACTTAGAGGGTTGAATAATGCCTTCTTTTAGTAAAACTTCTACTTCATCAAAAAGTTCCTTTTGTTTAGCAGGACTCAAAGGCCAATATCTTTGTTTAAAAGGTTCACTAGTAACGTTAATTTTATGTTCTACTAAATGAGTGAGTCCCAAACCTCTTTTCTCATATGAAATGTCTTCGAACAAAGCAATAGTGCTATTTAATTTCTGATTCTCTGAAGGAGAAAGTTCAGAAATAGGAGTAACAGAACAAACTTGTATTTTATTATCTTGATTATCTTTAACAAGTGTAATGTTTCTCCACAAATCTCTAGCTATTTTAAATTTAATCCAAAAGTCAAAGCCTAAAATAATTGGTGGGTCAAAAGAAGGAATAATCAAAAATTCTATTATCTTAGTGATATTATCACAAGTTACTGGCAAATCCATGGCGCCAATAATTCTCCGAGAGGTGCCATCTGCTATAGAAGCAGAACCACAAGTAGGTCTAATTTTATAACCTGACTGCAAAAATTGTTCATGAATATCTGAGCCTAAAACACATTTAGTGGAACCGCTGTCCAACAAGCCTGAAAAAATTTGGTTTCCAACATTAAATTCCAAAAAGGGTCTAGCATCACTTTGTTTTGTAAAAAGAATAGGAGCTGAACGGTAAATGTTAAAAAAGGTTTTTAAATAATCCAACCAGCTTGAGAAATCTTTATCACGAGTAACATCATCCGGCTTGTGACTTCTAATTATTTTTTCACACATCGAGGCACGCGAAGTTTTATCAAAAACATGGGCTCGATGCAACCGAATTAGTTTTTTGACTCTTGCGAGCTTTCAGCAGCCGAATTACAAACGTCACAAGTCTTAGAAGTGACCCCTGCCTTCTGACACTTAAAACAAACAATACCCGGTATGGATTTGCAATTTTTATAAGAATGTCCAGGTTTTTTACATTTTAAACAAGTTAAATCTTTAGAAACGGCATTTACTTTAACTGCAGGTTTAGCCTCTTTGATGGGTTTTCTGTCTACTACAACTTCCAGTTCTTTTGCAAGTTCTAGAAATTGTTCAACTGAATCAATCTGCCTAAGAAACAAAAAAGGTGTATAAATTGGTAACATATTGTGTTTTATGGCGTTAACTAAAGTTTGGTCAAACAAAGGTTCTGAAAGGCGACTAGCCATATCAGAAATTTCAGTGATAAAATCAGGAAGCGACTCAGACGGTTTCTGTTTTCTGGTGCGGAGCTCATTCTCTAAGAAGTAATCAAAGTCAGGTTTATCAAAACGTTTTAAAAGAGCTAGCTTAAGTGCATGCCAAGAAGGAATACGAATTCGTACAGATCTAAACCATTTAAGTGCTATGCCATCAAGCAAATCTGAAAAAGAACCAACAAGCAAGTTTTCATTGAAATTTTTATAAAGAAAATATTCTTCTATCTGGGTAATAAATTCCCGAACACAAGATTTACCGGTATAAACTATTTTACTTTTCTTCAAGTCAGGCAATTTAGAGAGAGGAGGAAAGTTTTTTCGAATATTTTCATTCACAAGCGCATTCAAGGAATTAAATGAAGGCAACGCTTGAGCCGTAAAAGCCGAAGAAGAGTGAGCGATTCTCGAGTCAAAGGGATTGTTAACATCTGTGACATTAACCATCTCATGAACTTTCTCAGCAGCATTCACATCAGCAGCAGTACCAGTATCAAGATCACCCGATTCCTGAAGCGGCGGAAACTGAACTCCCTTGTCCATGATTAACAAAACAGCAAGTCGAATAAGAAGCGATAAGCAAGAACTAAACGTCAAAAAGTTTTAAGATTTGAAAATAAATTCTCAAGTTTGAGGTTAAGTATGAAAGTCAATGTGGTTTGCCCATGAAAAATTACTAAGTTAAATATTGTTTTAAAAAAGTGCAATAATCACTTACAAACAGCTTAAGTCTAGTTAAATTAAATGTACAATATTGTACTTAACAATTAGATTAAATTAATTACATACAAAGTTAAACTTAGTTTTTTAAAATAACTTTCCTGTTGAGTGAAACAACTAAACGCGGTCTATACTATAAATATGTTGGTTTTGCTAAGAAAAAACATGTTATTAAAACAAACAAGTCAATAAACAAAATTATCAATTGTAAACACCAAAATTGTTTACAAAGATTCACCAAAATAAGTTAAGTACTACTTATGAGTCAAAAACTAAAATAAACACAAAGTTATTAAAATAACAATGATGAACAAACAAAAGACTCATAGGTTAATTAATTATTGTGCAATAATGACCGTAAATACTCATAAACAAGCACCAGACAACCTACTTCAAGTCCCTGTTCGCTGAGCGACAATTGTAATAATAAAAAATAAAAAAAAATATATTTATATTGAATGCTAGGTGTTTTCCTGTTGTGAAGCTACTGGGTTAAAATAAAATATGAATAATGTGTGTGCTCAAAAAATATAAGTTTATAAATGAACCTCGGGCGCCAGAGCACACACTATGCTTACGGATTGTTCAGGCAGCAGGCATTAAGAACCTTTAATCTGCTAGCGGGGGGCATCAATAAAAGTAGAACAAAGTTATAAGAAAAATCTAACTTTATTTGCCCGTAGGCTGCTGGGCTTAAAACTAAAACAATTGAAGATTCCTTCCTAAAGAAAAGAGTACTTATTTAAAACTAATAAAGAGGGTCAGATCATTATTGCACTTTTTTTAATATTACAGTTAAAATTATACCAAGGCCAGTATAACCAGCCCACCACACACGATGCTCATCTCCTGGGTCCTCCACTCAGGTGTGCGTCCCAGGTGAGTTGGTAGGAGCCGCGCGTCCAAAGTTTATTTGTAGAAGGTAAAGGAAACACCTCATTGGGCTGAAAATACGAACAATTTTGTTACGTGACGCTATTACCAAAAATATGGCGTCGCAGGCCTTCCGAGAAAATCTATCAAATGTACTACTTACTGTTTCCTTCAAAATTCAAATTATTGTCCTCCTCATGCAGGACATCTAGATTATCAATTAAGGGTATGATTCCTGAAACAATGTAATATTTGCATCGATGAGCGTCGGACACTACGCAAACACAATTTTGAATTTGTATTGGAAAATACGAAGAACTCGCTTACCATTGAAATAAAACGGAATCCTAGGGGGAATCATGGAAGAGTACCGGCAGCTAACGCATTTCGGACTAATTTCTGGTGTCTTGCAACCCGATTATACGGATTTATTATCCAGCGATCTAGATCACCACCATTCTTCCAAAATGTTCAGTCGGAAAGTGACAGTTGTCAAAGACAAACTCCACAGCTAAGCAAAATCAGTGTGACCACTACACAAAAAAAATAATTTTAAAGAAATAAATCCGCTTTCATGTAACAGGCTTAAAAGACCCGTTACAATATTATCTGGGACATCGTTTGGTAGGGTACTAGGTGGCACATCATCATCTCCTTCGTCAGTCACAACGCTTGGCTCTGGTGGAATTATGGCTAAATCATACTCCAAGCCGTCGTCACTAACCTCAGCAATTGTGTTGATAGCTCCTTCTAAGCCCCTGAAGTCATTAGTACCACTAAAATATTGCTTGCGATTCACATTTATTCTGTAAATGAAAAGGTTATTTTTAGTACACTTGCAGCCGTTGTACCCAAATTGGCACACCAATATTTATGTCACTATGTTTTTATGTACATGTAAAATAACTGCAATAAAATATCTTTAAAGGTTAGATTAGGTACCTATTTTACGAAAATATCAACAATATTCACGATATTCATCATCTGTTATGAAATAAAAAAACAAAATTACACTTACCTGTAGTGTCCTCCGGATAACGAACTTGAATGTATCCAAAACGAAAGATTTTTGAACAAATAAGTATAATCCGATAACTTTACCTAATGAACACACATTCGACTGCACAACAAAGTCACACAATATTAACTATTGTCAAAACTTTTTTTATCTACCCTCTTTAATTAAGTGTTCCCAAATTGGCACAGTGGTCAAGAAAGGGTTAAGATTCGAAATGATAAAAATGAAAACATCCGAATTGAGAACCTCCTCCTATTTTGAAAGTCGGTTAAAATATCAAGTATTTCGATTTAGCACATGAGGTTGTCGACATGTGGGATGCAGACTCTGCAATCATTGTAAAAATAGTTGTTACAGATAATGGACTAATGATAAAGAAAAAGAGCTTCGACCTCTCTAGGAGGCTTTCATTACTTGGTTGGGTCAAGGACTTGATTCAGAAAGCAGTACCTGCTCCTGGAAACAGCACACCTAGTGAGGCGATTCCTTTTTATGGAGCCCTGACAACCGGCAGCTTAAACCTTGTTCCTGATGCTGTTGGATTTTTTACTTATATCGTTAAATGTTTTTTTTTTACATTGTCTAAAAAAAAATGTTAATAAATAATACATTTTTATCTTCATTTTTAATTCAAAACTGTACAGTCACATCTAAAAATATGTAAACACTTGAGAATTTATTAAATTGTGTTTCTCCTAATGTACTGATTAATATTTAATGTTATTACGAACATAGTATTCTGGAACTCATATTTGGATGAAAAAGATCCAGTCTCCTAGTTATAATCGTTATGTCTCGCGAAAATAGCAACAATTTTAAGGATAGTGTTTACATATTATTTGATGTGACTGTACTGTCTTTAGTACAATTGACAGAGTTCAAATAAAACCTGTATTTTCTATGAAAAAGTGGGTTTTTTTTCGGTAGTGGCAGAGATTACTGGATACTCATATTATTTTTATTAATAACTATTATTTTGCCATATTGGAATTGGTTTTAGTACATTAACGTAATTATTATGCTCTGATCTCTAATCATTAGTAAGAAGTTGAAATGAGTAGTATATTCTAAGAAATTATTGGATTTTTTTTATTACAGCAAAGAAGCAAATCATGGATTTTTCTGTCCTATCAAACATTCTATGGCTATTTTGAATAACTTAATATTCGGTTTCAATAGGTTGCTATCTCTGTATGTTTGACATTTTGTTAACAGCAGTGTTGGAAACAAAAACACAGAAAATCTTTCTATGATGATAATTTTAAAAGAGTAACCATGGAGTTTCTTGGCGGTTATTCTCCATGGAATCAACCAACGCGAACCGTGCACCTTTTTCGACATTTTATAAGTGCCCATCCAGGCCTATGTGAAATAACGTATTTTGATTTTGATTTTATGGTTTTTCTATGAATCAAGTGCTAAGTAGGTGGCGAGGAGGGGATATTTCGAGCTATCTTAGTTTATGGAAACTTTGGAAATAGCTGCGAGATGTGGCATATTTTAAATGGAACAATAAACAATGAACTTTTAAAGTTATTCTCAATAAACAAAATTTAAGAAAAATAATACAAATATTGCAAACAAAAATGTTACTAATTAAAAAATAAAGAAAAAGATTGGGGTCTTAAGGTTTGCAACAATAATCACATTTCTCATAAACAAAACATTCGATGACGTAATTACAACAGCGGGAAACCCAGCGCGAGATACTGCTTGGCAAGATAAACAACAGAACAACTAGAAAACAGTTAGAACTCTAAGTAAACAACACATCGACAATATCTGTCTCTACAAAACATTACGCGAGAGTATCCGCAGCGGCAAACTTAAGTTCGAACATAGCAAGCAACTTATATACGTAGCAAAAAAAAAGAAAACAGGTAAAATGCAAAGCAAACAGTGGTTTAACTGATAACAGAATTCTCACCGTCAGAAGCCATCTCTGGTAGAATGTGAGGCCTATGGACAGCGAGAAGTACAACAAGATCAGGCCCAAGGACAGCAGGCTCTTCTGCACGCACACATCAGACCATTTCGGCTTCGGCTTAGTTGTAAACACGTCCTCCTCACCATCTGCCTTCAACGGCAGCTGTTCATATTTTGCGCCTGGCATGGTCACCACAGGACGACGAAACCGCTTTCAGAAATTCACTATGGCGCATATCAGCTAAGATTTTCGTTCAAAGGATTTTTAAACAACTTTTAAATACGACTTGCAATAAAGTTTCACGATACTCGTTTCTGATCGCAAAGCACCCTGTCCAACATCGTACCACAGACTAACTATACTATGACGTTTTCTAATTTACATTGATAACAATGTTGCCGTTCATTAAAATCACATGCCAGAATTCCGAGCTCGAATAGGCAACATTTTTATTTTGCAATGAATGTGTTTTATCAAAAGTAAATTATGCGGAATGCAGTAGATTGATGATTGAAAACACAATTTTGTTAATAAGATCGGAATTATTATTGAATTTTACTTTAACCATAGAGCAAATATTGTGGAAAATGGTTTTGTCTATGGTAGTTTCATCGATTTCTACAACATTTCCAAACAAAAAGTTTATCCGTGTTTCGTAAACAAAAAGAGAGATAACACAATAATGAACGTACTTAAAATGACGCATTATTTTGATAAATCCTCCAAATCTATCGCGTAGTGTATGTGGTGGAGTGTTTTGCTTCATAAAATGTCTAAATTTTTTATTCGACTTTGATAACAAAGGTGATTGTTTGTCAAAATGACTGATTCAAGTTCGTTTACGTCTCTTTTTGCCTTGGTGGACAGTCATTTATCGAAGTGCAATTTGAACGATAGTCCCAGCGAAGATGGGCAGGTGGGATCACTGCCGATGTCGAAGTTAAACCTAGGATTGTCGGATACTAGGCTCTCATCTCCTCAAAGATTGCCTATTCCTAATTTCAGTTTAAGTGAAAGCCCCATCACCAATGTCCTCTCAGAGCAGTTGTCCAACATGCTCAAAGCTAAAGAGCTCAAAAAGCAGCAAGTGCTTGAGCAAGAGAAACTGCAAGAAGAGATGAGGAAACTGGCCCTCGAGGAGAAAAACTGTGTGATTGACTTGATGAAAGCTGTGCGGCAACCGGGGCTACCAGAACCACAACAAACACAGGAAACCATCAGCCCCAGCAGTTCCTTTGAGTCTCTGGTTCTTGACTACAAAGAGTTTGTAAGCAATTCACCAAACCGGGCGCAATCAGTTGAATTGATACCACCTGCAGAGCCTGAACCGCTATTACCCATTAAGACAGACATGTCCTACATACTGACAAAGAAGATCAGGATGGGGAAGTGCTCATCTTTTGGGAAAGTGTTAACTTCACGCTTGAGACCTGTGGCAGCACCGTATTTGAGAGAAAAGGTTCCTACAAATATTGTTCGATTTGACTTTAGCACAAAATCTCCGTGTGACTTGATTAAGGAGAGGTTGAAGCGGAAGCCAGTGCATACTTCAAGTAACACGTATCATGACTTTTTCTGATTAATGGGTGTTGCTATTGACTATGACTCTGATCAATAGTAACGTAAAACCAAGCGAAATAAAACTACTTTTGATTAGAGCTGCTACAGTCAATAGCACAATTCATTATAATTATCATAATTACTTATGTCTAGTTATAGAAATTGAGATTAAGAGTTCCGGGAATAAGTTATTGGTTTTTTTATCTTTTGTTCTGTAGTATTTTGATAATAAACATAAATAAATGTAACATTTATAATTAATTTGTTTTCATTAATTAATTTTATTTTGATTTCACATTTTCTTTCTCTCTTCTTTCATTCTTTCAATAATGTAATATTTTTGTATTATGTGACATGATAATTAATTATGAAAATGTTATGTAATTTTATATTAGAGTAAAAACAGATCAATCAATTTATGAATTATTAAAATAATACTTTTATCACTACTGTTTAGGGTCTAATTTTAAGACAATATTAATAGTATTTTGCCAATTCAGCTACTACATCATGAGGTTTTATATAGTCAAAAATAAAGTTAATAAATAGTTTTGCATGGGCTGGCTTCAGCAACTCCAGCGGGCCTAAAATGGCCTCTTTAGCAGAACAGAATGAATCATGTTAAAAAATTGAAATTCTAAATATGGACTGAATAGTCATAATCATAAAATCTATTTTAAGAATGTTAAATTTGTAACGTAATTCATATTATGTTTTGCTAAAGCAATCATTTTAGACCCTCAGCTCCAAAGCATATGGAATTAGCTATTTGTTAGATTCAGGATATTTTTTTCTATAAATAAGAGTATAATACTTAATTATAATGTAAGTTTTGTATGTTAAACATTGTAGTTGATCAAAACATTTTAGCCACATTATATATTTAGGTATGTGTTCACAACTTGATCCACAATTTAATTAATAATCCCTTTGTTGGTGGTGGTTTAAGGGTAAAGAAAGTGGCCAATTACTTGTATCTTATTCCAGAACTATGTTTGAAGTGTCAGTATAATCTTAGACATGTAAAATTATGTGTTTACGACATTTTATTTGATATATTAATATTGAATTTGGTCATTATGATAAGTAGTATTCGTGATAGTATGATAGAACCGTGATTTCTGAATAATGTAATAAATCTTTAGACATTCATAAATGAAATGGAAAAACCAAATAAGTGTAGGTAAATCAAATCACCGCCTAGTTAAAGCAATATAATGAACAAAAGTATTTTAGTAAAAATCATGATAATGATTAATATTAACTATTTTCGATATTATATTACTTACTGACTATTCCGAATATTTAATAATAAACTATTTTCGTCATAATAAATATAACTACTCATTAACTGTACTGTGGTAACAATAGCTTCACTCTGCATTCATATTCATATTTTCCTATGTGATCACACAGATGTCTACAGTTGTTCATATTTTTGAGTGTTGTACCTTTTTGGTGTTTAAGTAGTTGTGTATTTGTGTCATGATTAAGTACGCAGAGTGTTCCTGTTAGAAATATTACCTCACAAAAGAAAACTTTGTAACTTATTCGGATATTTGTAAATAAAAAATTGAATTTTCAGAATAATCTTGAATTTTTATTTACTTCGATCTCGAAAAATCTGCTGAAATTATATGCGAAAAATTGCTTAAATCTAACTACTGCTACTAAAACTGTACCTACTTTCGATTATGAAAACCAGTATGTTTAGAAAAATTAAAACATTTAAAATTATTCATACTGTATGGCCCCGTTCCCACTATGTCGATCGTTGGTTTTTAGTTGGCAAAATTGGCGGACGACAGTAATCGTGTCGATGTCGTCCTATATGTGAACGGGTTCCCTACTAGAAATCGAATGACGCGAGGTCGAATAACACTTGCTCGAAAACGTTTACTCGATATTACTTGATATCGATAAATTATGAGCTCGACAGTTGAATACCTCGATACTTCAAAATCTTGAAACATTATTTCTCGACCGACCATCTAATCGATTTACAGCATAGTTATAATGATTTTCCTTTGAATACCTACAATACAGGGTTTATGGCTACCAACAAATAATAAAAAATATGATAAAAAATGCAGCATAAAAATTGATCTATTTCCCTAAAAACCGTAGTTGACGGATTCCCGCCTCGCGGGGCCCCTATTTCCGAGTGCAGGGTTTAAAAGAACAGGGCACGCCACGATAGTGGCGGTAAGTCCCCTCTTTGAGGAGTGGCTGGAGAGGCGCCACGGCGTCCTCACCTTCCGCCTGACGCAGGTCCTCACCGGACACGGATGTTTCGGGAGGTACCTGCACCGAATCGGGCGGGAGGAATCGCCCGGGTGTCTCCACTGCGAGGATCGACCGGAGGACACGGTGGAGCACACGGTGGAAGTCTGCCCTGCGTGGGCGGAGCTCCGCCGTGTCCTCGTGGCGGCGATCGGCGGCGGCGACCTCTCGCGTCCGGCCCTGGCTCAATCCATGGTCCGGAGCGAGACGGAATGGGAAGCCGTCGCCTCCTTCTGCGAAGCAGTGATGCTAGCGAAGGAGGTGGCGGAACGAGAGAGGGAGAGATCCTCTCTTCCCGGCCGCCGCGGGAGACGCAACGGGCGTCGGGGGCCACGTGGTGGCTACCGGCCACCGTAGATGCGGGCCTGTGGACGGCTGGCTATGGGCAATAGCTGGCCGTCCGGCCGTCTAACGACGACGACAGGCCGTGTCGACGGCGCGTTCGTGTTCCACGCGCGCCTCAAAGAGTGTCAGCAAAAAGAGAGGGGCCCGCAAGGGCCGAAGCCTGCCGGGGTTGCGGGCCTGTTCGAAAGAGATACCGCGGCCCCGGAACGTAAAAGGCGAGGAAGGAACATGGATGGTTTTTAGTCAGTATGAGTCTGACACTCCCTCCCGCTCCGCCCAGAGTGGGGGGGGTCATTTGATGATTTCCCATCCTTAAAAAAAAAAAAAAAAAAAAAAAGGTTTTAAAAGAACCTAAGGGGGGGGGGGGGGTGCTCAAAGTCCCGAGTACCTATGGGGGCAGAGATACTTCCGTATGTTCAGTTGACAATAATCCGAAAGTTTACAATATCGCTAGAGAGAAACACGTTATATTGTAGGTAATATAACGTGTTTGACAATTCTACGGTGACATATCTATTCTGTAAATCGATTAGATTTTCGGTCAAGAAATGATGTTTGAAAATAATGAGCTTTCGCGCTGCCGATGATTCGAGCTTACAGTTATTCGAGATTTTGATGCATCGAGGTATTGAACTGTCGAGCTCATAATTTATGGATTTCAAGTAATATCGAGTAAACGTTTTCGAGCAAGTGTTATTCGACCTCGCGTCATTCGATTTCAAGTAGGGAACCCATATGTGAGCACACCTCCATTTAAATACACAAGCCACGACCTTTAAATTACACGATTATCTGTCGTAACGACGCAGTGGGAAAGGGGGATCTTAGTGTGCGTCCACATTGCGAGCCTACCGTGGTTGCGACGACGGGCGCGAATTATCAAACAAATTAAACGCGCCTTTGCGTCTGTTTGCGTCCATATTGTAGTGACAGGCGGAAGCCTAGCGCGACGGGACTGAGCGTGACAATTCGCGTAGTTTTCAAACGTTCCCGTCCGCGCGTTCTGGCCGCACTACGGGCCAAGTCAGCAAGGGACATAACACGCGAGTAGCGGGGGTAACAAACCAATTCGGTCTTGTCACTCGGCGTATGCGCATCTGTATATTGTTTGTTGTAAATCTATGTGTAAACAATGTGTATGTAAAAATGTATCTCTAGTGTTCAACACCTCCCATCTCAGGATCGGACTTTCTAGTAAAAATATCAAATCCTCGTCCATTTTTTTGCAACCCCTGAAATCCGTCGAACCGCTACACAAGAGCTCGCGCCCTCGCGCGTCACTGTGGCCACCGCACGCCACCGCTCGCCGCGCCCGCCTCAGGCCCCAGTCACCACGCATTCAGTGTGGACGCACATTTAGGTAGGTGTATCTTAACAGCGCGCAGTCCTGTGGACGATAAGCAATGGTGTGGCAATGGGCAACCCTGTCGTCCGTCCGTTTTCGGCAATTATGACCTACCTATTTCGGAGACCGCATTCGTGTTCCAAGCGCGCTTCCAAGAGATGTCAGCTACAAGGAAGTTATCTAGGTTTTTCTAAACCATACCTGCAAACCTACTAGTTACGGAGATATTTGGAGATCCAACTTGTTTTTCAAATACTTACTAGTTTTAGCTTTACTTTAGATATCTCATCCCGTTTGAATGCGTCCATCAGCACAATGTTTTCAAATTCATTTATTGGTGTGATTTTTGGTACCTACATTTTACTTGAGATCATAAATAATAATTTAATAAGTTCCACAAAAATCTAACTTAATTTATATACCTAGACTGCTGAGCCCAGTTACTAACATTTCGAACTGTCAACAGACTTACGTAATAGCCCTGCTAAAGGGTTTCCAAGCATTTTGAACTCGCCTTTCGATTTCTTTTTCCTGCCTATTTTTAAGACATATGCCTAGCCCAAGTATGTATACTCATCGACATATTGCACCACATGCCGTCTACCTAAAGAAAGAAAGAAAAATATGTTTATAATTTGACGTCAGTACATTAAGCGCACACAATAATCGAACCAACCTCGACCCTACGTTTCGTGCTGTTGGTCATGCATGACCTGGGTTTTGGATATGTTCATAGAAAGTCCAATCTCAACTTGCTGTGCTCAGATCTTGGAGTATTTCTTGAGGTTCTCAAGCTGATGTGGAGAACAAAATGTCATCAGCAAAGCGGAGGTTTGTTAGCGCCTCGGGAGTGTTATGACTCAGGCAATTTGTTAAAAGCCTCCTGCAGTGTGCTTGTGAACAGCTTTGGTGAGAGTGGGTAGCCTTGTTTGACACCTTTTTCTATGTGAAAATTAGGAACAGAGAGAAAAATGTAATTTAAGGACGCTGTTACAGTATCGTTGAACTCAAATCTAGGTATCTAATGCCGCACACAGAAACATCACGCGTACGCACTGCGTGACTGCGCACACTGCGGTGAAGTATAAATTCGAGCGCTCAGACTAGTTCAATAACTAGTCTGAGCGCTCGAATTTATACTTCACCTAAATAATCTAGGTCCTTGATATTATTTTTTACCTATGTTATTGAAATTGACTCCGGAAAAATTTAAGCTGGACCTTTGAAAATTCATTTGGATACTGTAACTTAGTACCGCCGCAGCCGTGAAAATGAAATTGAAAATCCAAGCTGGCGTCTAGTTGGGTGTCGTTTTCATGATTTTTGGGGTCGCTGATTACGAAAATAAGTTCAAAATGTAAATCCAAGATGGCGCCTAGAAAAATGTTTGGGTTTTCCATCATGGGTGTCGTTTTCATGGTTTTTGGGGTCGCTGAATACGAAAACAAATTCAAAATGTAAATCCAAGATGGCGCCTAGAAAAATGTTTGGGCTTTCCATCATGGGTGTCGTTTTCATGGTTTTTGGGGTCGCTAATTACATATATTTTGTGGTTAATAATTGGAAAATGTTGTGTTTTGACACGAAAAAATACTTAATAATTTCTTGTAAAGGACTATATTTACCGCAGTTTCTTATTAGTTATTAAGATAAAATATGCTTTACAATTACCTAAATTGGTACCAATACTGACCCCTCTTTTTTTTAATTTACTGCGATTATTGTGATGGGGTAAACGTATTGCGCGAAAACTTTGTATGACGTCATAGATTTTTTCCGATAATAATCTGGAGATTAATATATTATCTTAAAAATTACTAGGTACCCACACAATCAATGAAAACATACAAAAGTAATCAGCATGTATAGTGGTGTTCAAATTCGAGACTGGCCGACATTACGATCTTTAATATTTCTACAGTCGGCCCCTGTGTCGTGTAGGTACCTTATTTCTCGAGATTCAACTAATATCATTTGGCAATTAAACTTAAAATAGATTTATTTACCTGTATGTTTTGTGAATTCTCTTAGTAAGCCAATGGAACGGGTAGAATTGGAATTTATAAAACAGACTGCTTTTACTTTAAAGTCGGCCCAGGCCGAGAACACGGTTAAGTCGAAACTGGTATTCAAATGGCGGCCCCCTATTTTTCCCATAAAGCAATACGCAAAACATAAGAAAACAACTATCTCAAAATATAGTAAAAATAACTAATTAGTGATAACATAGAAAAAAATAAAATAATAAACTAAATAAAAATAAAGTAATATCAATCCCCAGATCGTGGGTATTTTCAGGCAGTAAGCTATATTTTTAACTAAGAACTCGACGCTTCAACGGCGCCATCGCTACTGATGCCGAGTGTACGAAGAGCGAGTGACGTAAACGGATAGTAGGTAACGCTATTTACCTATAGAGTATGAACGAAGGTTGCAATTCAAGTGGTAAAGTTGCCACTTAATTACCGTTTAAAAATGTGCAGACGGCCGAAGATTGGGGGGTGGCTGATGTTTGGCGTATTTACCCTACTTCAAGAAAAGTAGGTAACTTATTGTGGTATTTGTAAATAAAACATTGTTTCAAACCTTTTGATTTTAATTTTTTCGAAGAAATCGCTTACCTACTAACTACAGAAAATTGCTAACTACAGAAAATACATGAATGGCAAGACGTAATGCTTAAATCTACTGCTAATATAATATTTTCGATTATGGAAACCACATTAGTTAATTATGTCTAAAGAAAGTTCAAAATTCTCCTAAAGCTAACAAAACATTAAGTATATTAATATTATTTCATAGTTACAAGTAATTTAGTATAATTGATATTAAACGGACTATGCTACATTTATTTTCAAACAGTGCTTTAACCAATTTCTATGTGCAACTTGTACTAACCCCGCGTTGACAAGTTGTGTGAAGTTGGTACATAATGTATTAACGGATACAAGCCAGCTGCTCGATGTGACCTATTTTTAGGCAAAGGCATTCTTTCCACTTCGTTCTTATAGCGTTCCATCTCATCTCGCCAGATTTTATTCAAGTTCTCTAATCTGGTACCCATTCCGTTGTTAGTTGCGATTGTCGGGCAGTCTATCGACTGCCTAGTCCCAGTTCAATTTGGCAGCTTTTTTTCCCACATCAGCAAATGAATTGGATCTGATTTGTGTCTCAAAATACTGGCAAATCGCGTGCTTGGATATTTTTTATTGTTTTTTCGACAAGTTTCGTATAAAACTAGTCTTTCAACTTGTTTTATATTTAAAAAATTACGAAACATGAAACATTATCACATACCTACACCATGTATACGCAGGGTAAGAACTTACATTGTTATATGGGTAGGTACAGCTTAGGCAAATGGAAGCTTTTCACTGACTTACAGAGGAAAATTTATCTTAACGAAGTCGGTATTATCATAATTACGGTTCAAACTTGCTAGTCGGTATAATAATAGACATCAATTACAATGAAACGGTGATTAGAATTTATGTTATATTGCACTTAACTCTTTGAATCTAACCTGAACTATCTGTTAATACGCCTTATTCCCGTTATTTCACTTAGAGAGAGAGAGAGAGAGAAATTTACCTGAAAATATATTACCTACATTGGTAAATTGTATCGTACTTTTGTCTTAATAAGGCGGACGATAGGAATTTTATAACTACCGTACAGGGTGTAAACCACCTCATCACAAAGCCGTTAACCAAGCATTCTGTAAATCAAACTAAGTAACTTTACGGAAAAAATAATGCTGGGAAACATCTTGTTTTTGAGGTTGTAATTCATGTTTTGTGGTAGAACTCAATGTAACGCACTTAAAACATTGTGCTGATGGATAGATTGAATAGTACGGGGGTCGTGGAGGTGTTAAAAGCATCTTCCAGAAAAAAAATTGTGTTTAAAAAAAATACTTGTCAAAAAGTTGTAACTTTGACCTCCGTAACTAGAAGATTCCCAGGTATGGTGTAGAACTGTAGAACAAAAAAATTATCGCAATGATGGGGAGAACAAATGCCTTTCGGCTTCGTGAAGAGCTGTTTTACACCCTTTATATCCGTTACCGAAACTATACAAACTTGATTCATCTATAATATCTAATGTATGTGTTTATAATAAGACTAGGTTATTGCAGCACGTGGCTTCTTGTATAAGCTATGGCGAGGTCCTATTTCCTTTCGTGAACAACCGAAACGCGATCTGTGAGTTACAGAAACTTGCTAAATTTTGTCATAAAAAACTGAATGTTTGAACTGATAATCCACTTATGTTAGACTTAATTTTAGTGTTATTCTAAATAGCTTACTAAGACTTAGTCTATATTGCCAACTAGTCTGCAATTAGTATACGATACTTAAATAGTAGAGTAGTCAACTTTTACTATGGGACCAAACATGAAATCGCGAAACAAAAGTCAGCTGTTCAGTACATTTATGTTCGCCTACTGAGCAGTTTCGTACACTAACTGCCAGTCATCCTATATAGGTAAAAAGAAAAATTAGAAAATGGTTATTATGATGGAGGTTGTGTACCCAACGGTCCTCTATATGTTTAAACTTGGTGGGAAAAGTTTTAGTGTCAATTAATCAATCCATTTTAGTTACATTATTACGGATCCTGGTTAGGTACTAGTCGAAGTTTCTGCTCCTTGTAGGCCATTGTTGTATGTATTGTGAACTAGTAGGCAAAGAGACGTCCATGATGTTCTATTATGACTTTTTTATAAATAGTATATCATTACAATAATGCTTTCAATTAGGTACAATCACGGACTTAAATGGCTGAGCCCCTTTCACTACTTTCCAATTTTGTAGTTTTATACATTCACGAGATTACACGATTAAACACGAAATCAAATCGCATGCTAGGAAACAAGATGACAAATTACTAATAATCAGAAATGGTCTTATCCATAAATGTTGTATATGAACGAATACACGGCTAAAATATGAATGGTAGCAAGTGGCTCGTCAATTAAAGTCCTCGACTGTACCTACTGTAAAAGGCGCCTAAGAGGATTCAATTTTGTCAAAGCCAGTACCTACTCTAATTTTATATCTAAGTAATGCCAAATTGATGGTTGCTTATACCCTAATCAAGCGCTAATATTGAGATTTTAGTATCTACAGCATTGGCAAACATTATTTACATAAAAAAAAAATATAATTATATAATAAACAATAATTGAAACTTTGTGTGCATAACGTTGCTGCTAGTTGAAATCGCAATTTTGGTCATTGACTCATGTTGATTTATTAAAGTTCTTAAGGGAGATGCTTCAAGGTAGCCCGCGAAATTCAAATTTTCTTAAGTTTTTTGCAATTTGCAGGGCAGTGCTAAGTTGTATGTTGATAAACATATCGGTCGCGACTGTAAGACGTATTAAGTTACAGAATTATAATCATCAAAATCATCAATACGGGTTGTATTGATGATTTTGATCCAAATTCGTAAGAGTCGGTGAACGAATTTTTCACGCTCATAGGCCTTCTTCGACTCTGAACTTGGAGGGTTGTATTGATGATTTTGATGACTCTAGTTCTGTAACTTAATACGTCTTACAGTAGCGACCGATATGTTTATCAATATAAAACTTAGCACTGCCCAGCAAATTGCAAAAAACGTAAGAAAATTTGAATTTCGCGAGCCGCGCTGATTCTTTCCAATTTTAGCTGACAGCAACTATAAATAAATTAACAAACAATCAAAAACTACAACAATATTTTCACACAAATAGTAAAAACGTTTTTTAAATATGAAACAATAAATTGAGTAACATTTTATTAATAGTGATAAATATTGCACTTAGTTGTTATTACTATATAATACATAGAAGTTTATTACGGGTAGCTAATTATAAATATATTTTTTACATATGTAATATCTTTCATAAAATATAATATAATAATGTGGATCGTTTTTCCAAAACGACACTCTTCCAAAAAGAATTTTGAATTTTGTTACAACCATCAGGTTTTCATCACAACACTTGTTAAAAAATAGCCAGTAATTTTATTCTGGGCCTTTATTTTACATTATTAAAGCCAAACTTCGAGCCACATTATTGACAATTCCGTCACACTAGAGTTGTGCCTACAGGCGGATCCTCAACAGGGATTCCGCCAATTCCGGAATTTTAGAATTCCCGAATTTCAGTCTTCTAATCCAAAAATACTAATACTGTGCACTGTCCAATAGAGATGCCACACAGTGCGTTGAAACGACGTGCAGCGACGCAACGCGCGCGGGCGCTTCGGACTACAGACCGGAGACGTAGAACAGCGCATTGTTATGTATAATATCATTTTTGAAGTAAACACTTCTTTAGGCGCATTGAGCACTTTTTGGCTGAACATTAATCATCAAACGCGCGTGATCGTCACGTGCGCTGCGTAGCACTCGTAGCCGATCTGCTACGGCGTAGCACCACTAGGCGTGCCCGAGGCACAACCCATAGCAGCGCTACGACTGAGGCGGGGCCTGTGTACTTTTTGTTTTCACTTCTGCCTGGTTTTTTTAGCGTCATTTCACGATTAGCATTCAACTCGTTGACATTATAGCGTCGTGACAACGCAACAAGCCGATAGCGCCCGCGTGGCATCACTAAAAGTGTAACGTTTCGAAAAATCTCGCAAATTAAAATTATGTATCTGTGCTCTACTCGTTACGAGGTAGAGAGTTGTAATTACGTTGCTTCTTAATGAACCACTTCACACATCAATCAATAGGGTTCAATATTCTGTTTGAATTAGCTGTATCTCCAACGATCTTACGAGATTTAAAGACTAAGCTTTGTGGGATGTATCCTAAATGAATTGTGATTTTGAAACCACAGAGCACGGAATTACCAGCGCGAATTAATATCACCGAAAGTCCGTTGCGTGGAAAACTTAGGTCACGGATCGTAATAGGGTATACACATGATTTTATTTTATTTTATTAAAGCATTTTAACATCAGAAATAGCAAAGTGAAATATCTTTTTTAATGTCTATAAAAAAATAATAAGTAATAATCATTTAAAACTGCAGATTAGACAGCGAGATCCGATACCGTTCATGACGTCATACGTCATATCAACGTACATAATGCTAACTAAATTCCGTTTATCTAGAAAGAGATAGAAACAAAAAATTGTTTGGTTATAACTTTTGTGTTGTTTGGCCGATTTTGGTCTTGTTTAAACTTTTTGTCATTATTTTTAAAGTATTTTTACATTCCGTATCGAAATAAAAAATAAAATACATGTATATTCCCTATTTGTTTCTATACGCACGCTTGGTTTGGTTGGGGAGTGTTGTCACGTCGTTTGCAGCGAAAATGGCCACGAAAGCGTCTCCGTGCTCTACGTATATGACCAACATGAATTTAACATTAATATGTCAAAGTAATTATTGTTAATACCGCTCCGTTTATCACTTTTAATAACCTCGTTTTTCGGATTTTTAGAGTCCCATTTTTACATATATTTGAGCTGTTCCTAAGAGCTAGGTATAATCAATAGGATAATATTGAAAAAGATCCTTACATAATTTTAATATAATTTAAAATTGGACGTGCAGCTGCGTAATAATAATTAATCTTTTTAATATTTACTTTTTTCTAATATTTACTTGTGTGAGAATATGAATTCTGTACTGATTTATTATTGATATAATTGAAAGAGTGAGAGTTAAAACCTTGGCTAGATAAGTTAAAAGTTTTGAAAGCTATCTAGAGCTTATTGAAGGATATAATATTCAGTAAGCCTTGAAAACAACTACACTTTTTTTGTGTTTATTTTTATATATATTTTTTTTAACCTGAACTGTCCGTGTTCCACTTCTAGGCAAAACCCTAACCCCATTCGTCAATAAAAAATTGAAATCTATGTTCACTAATCTCTAGACCCGATAGCTAAACCACTTCAGTAGATGCACGATATAATGACTCTCAAGGTTTTTTCACGTACTAAAATCCATATCAATTGTCTTTCAGACTTATACCCTTTCTAGTTGCACGGTTCTTCGCGAAACCAGCCCACGAAGCATGTCCACCGTAGACACGACAGAGAGTCGACAAATCTTTTGTTCATCTGTCATTTTGTCGATTCAATGACAAATGAACAAAAGATTTGCCGAGTCTCTCTCGTTTCTCCGGTGGTCATGCTAAGCGGGCAGAAGTTACAAAGGTAATTTATCTCTGATTCTACACCATAAACGTTGTAATAGTGATTTTTATTCCTGTTTTAGTGCGGGTTGCAGACCAAGAGCTAAGCTAAGTTAGTTTAGCTGCTCTCCACGATCTCCAATGTCTTTTTTTAGAAGTCAGTATAAATCTTCTTTTTCATCGATATTATTCATGGCGAGCGTCCGTCGAATTGAACTTCGCTACACTTACTTATATTTTTATCAGTTTTGTATAACTTCGGCATTACTTAGCTCTTTGTCTGCAACCCACTTAATGGAATTACAACTCCAAGTTGCTGCAACCGGCAACTCTGCCAAAATCACTGTGTTCTTTTATCTAGTTGCAATAGGATCGGTGTTGCGTTGCTGCTATCAGAGATAAATTACCTGTGGTAGGATTGTCCATGTATTTAAGGTTGGTAGTGTCGTCCTAAAAACTCTTGTTGCTCGTTGGGTTTCCGGGTTGCCTGGTAGACATCGCGCTCCTTGTCCGGGTACTTGGTTGGCAGGTTCGGCGAGTGCAAGTTTAATTTGGCTGCGTATCTGTGGAGAGAAAATGTTCACGGTTAATTAGACTTAGTTGAGATAATGTTCGTAGTTAGGGCTTCTATTACGCCGTCGGTACCGCAGCTATATCGACGCCGCACTGATGCCGCAGTTACTTAACTTCTCCCACTCTGGGCGGAGCGGGAGGGAGTACCAGACTTTTACTGATGATGACCATCCATGTTCCTTCCTCGCCCTTTATGTTCCGGGGCCGCGGTATCTCTTTCGAACAGGCCCGCAACCCCGGCAGGCTTCGGCCCTTGCGGGCCCCTCCCCTTATGTTGACATCTCTTTGAGGCGCGCGTGGAACACGAACGCGCCGTCGACACGGCCTTTCGTCGTTAGACGGACGGACGGCTAGCTAGCCCATAGCCAACCGTCCACAGGCCCGCATCTACGGTGGCCGGTAGCCACCACGTGGCCCCCGACGCCCGGTGCGTCTCCCGCGGCGGCCGGGAAGGGAGGATCTCTCCCTCTCTCGTTCCGCCACCTCCTTCGCTAGCATGACTGCTTCGCAGAAGGAGGTGACGGCTTCCCATTCCGAACTGAGCGTGAAGCCTTGGGTTCGATTTCATTTGCATTTTTTTTCCGAATTTAAATCAATAAAATACAGTACCTACTATCTACCCAAGAAAGACTTCAAATGCAGCTGAATATTGAACAGTATTTTACATGGAGCGACTGCCTATCTGACCTCCACAATTCAGGTTATACACGATGGATCATTAAATCTTACCTTATACCACCAATATCAATCTCGTAATGGCCGCCGAGCACGTATTCGGTGGTGATTGGTTGAGGCACACCACTCTCGTCTAGTCTCTCGACGAAACCGAGGCAAACCTGTGAATTAAACAACACATCTTGTTATAATTTAGGGTGAAAGCGTCAGGGTAGCACGTTTCTGACGTTTTTCCCCCAGAAACGACTATTGCAGCAACGCAAATAATAAGTTTGTAATATTAAAATCACGTTTTTTTATATTAAACTAGGTTTTCAAAATTTTCTTTAAATGTGCTAATAAAAGCTACATTTTGTGATTGTTTGTCAACGGGAACTACCCAATAGGTTTTCGAACACACGGACAGACAGACGGACAAGACACTGATCTAATAAGGTTCATTTTTACCATTTGAGGTAGGGGACTCTGCCTGCCGGGGTTGCGGGCCTGTTCGAAAGAGATACCGTGTCCCCTGAACATAAAGGGCGAGGAAGGAACATGGATAGGTTTTAGTCAGTAAAGGTCTGACACTCCCTCCCACTCCGCCCAGAGTGGGAGAAATTATTTGATGATTTCCCATCCTAAAAAAAAGGTAGGGAATTCGAAAAGGTATTTTTGTCTCGCACAGGATGGGATTTATAGTTTACCTGCTTCTTAAAGGTGAAGCCATAGCTGGTGGTGGTAGTCTGACCGCAGTAGTTCCCGTCTCTGTAGATGGGTTCGCCGCCCCACGACCACATGTCGAGCTCGTGGTCGTGGTCGGTCAGCAGGAGCTGGACGTACTGCCGACGTATACCTTCGTCGCGCTGGCGGAGGAGGGCGTCGCGACCGATGAATTTGGTGTCTTTCTGTAACATTCATGTTGGGGAGATATAATCATAGTAAAAGTTCTAAACGAACTTTTAAATCTATACTAATATTATAAAGCAGAAGAGTTTGTTTGTTTGTTTGGTTGAACGCGCTAATCTCAGGAACTACTGGTTCAAATTGATAAATTCTCACTATGCTCACATGTTGCATACAAAACTTTTCACTCCCAGCAAGAAAGTATTCAGTCATCACAGGTAAATAAATTAATGTTTCTGAACTTATACACTTACAATTATTTGTAAATTTTATAAAAACACATTAATCTTAACTTATAAATATTTCTAGTCTAAGCATAAAATTATTTATTTTTTTAAATATCTTTAAAACCTAACATAAAAAAATCAGGCAAGGTTCGTTTCTGAACGGGATCATTACTTTCCTCACTGTTCAAACAGTGAGGAAAAACCAACTTTCCTCACTATGTTAGTAGAGGAAAGACACTTCTTTCGTGAAGGAGTGGTGAAAAATAATTATAGTGATTATTTCGAACCCTGCAAGTCTGAAAATCCCGGTTCCCTCTCGATGTTTTTCTTTATCATGTATGCTCACATCACAGAAATATAAAAAACAGGAGAAGTGGCAAGGGCGAGTCTGTGCCCGCGCGACTGGCACAAGAGTCCCAGTCATCAGGAAATGGCTATACTATTTTTGCAATAAATACATTGCTCCTCAGCCACTACTTAAGTTTGTCGCTAAGTGACTGGACAAGAAATATTAAAATCACCAAACGATTCGACGAGTTAGTGACGTGTTTGTGTACTAATGTTTTTGTGTGGGTAAGTTGTACGGTGTACGGTAAACACACGATGTGTTTGATGGCATAAGGTTTATAATTGTTTGTGTACTACGTTCTGTTTTAAGATATAATAGCGCGTGTGTGCGCGACTGCGTATCTATTGCTTTTACTGAACTGCATGTGTAGTAGTTGCCGTGTGGTAGGGATAAAGTGGAGACACAGGGTTCCGATACATTTTCGTCTAACGGGCATATCTCCTTCTTAATTATATCTATGACTCACGTCAGGTGCGTATCCAGGGGGGAGGGGGATAGTTGGGATTTATCCCCCCCCCGAAATCTGACTAAAAGTGAATGGGATTTTAACCACTGTGAAGTACGTACATTTTAGTACAGTATTACAGCGCTTTTTACAGCGTTACACAAGAAAATACATAGAAAAACTAACCATCTGTCCTAGAAAGCAAACATTTTCGAACTCGTTTCACTCCTATTTTGCTTCCTGAGTGTAATAAACGGGAAAATTAACTTAATTTACATATCACAAAATACACGAACGTTCTCAGACATTCAGACAATTACTAATGCCCTTTGCGTTCATAGGCTTTTTTTTTATATATCGAGGTGGATGCAAAAATTTTAAAGACCGCTGCGCTTGTTTTTCAAATCCCATTTCTTTTTTATTGATGGGCTTTTGAGGATAGAACGGCCAAGTTGAGTGCAAAAAATTTCGAGCTGTTTTCATGGAAAAGGTTGTGTCGGCGCCCATGCAGAGTTCTCATGGTTGTTTCAATGTAAAGGGTGTAAAACAACTCTTCACGAAGCCGAAAGGTACTTGTTGTCCCCATCATTGCGATATTTTTTTTGTTTTACACCATACCTGGGAACCTTCTAGTTACGGAGATATAGGGGGTCAGTTATAACTTTTTGACAAGTTTTTTTTTAATACAAGTTTGTTTAGTAAGATTTTGACTTTTAACACCTCTACGACCCCCGTACTATTCAACCCATCCATCAGCACAATGTTTTAAGTACAAATCGTGATTTATTACCTCAAAAAAAAAATCCCAGCAATAATTTTTGCGTAAAGTTACTTATTTTGATGTACAGAATGCTTGGTTAACGGCTTTGTGATGAGCTGGTTTACACCCTGTATATGTTTATCCCCCCCCCCCGAACCAAAAGTCTGGATACATGCTTCACTCACATCAAACTTGACGCGCCAGGTGCGGCCGCACTCGAGCGGTGTGGTCATGGTGTCGAGGTCCTGTCCCCAGAACGCGAAGAACTTCTCGACGCGCAGCGCTCGCGACGCATAGTAACCGACGTGCGCTATGCCGTACTTCTCGCCGATAGTGATTAGACGGTTGTACACGTGGAGGGCGAACTGGAATTTAAAAAGTAAGTCAATCTGCATTATCAACACTAATGTTATAAAAAGATTTGATTTTTGTCTGTTTGCTATGATTTAACTTAAGAACTACTCTTCATTATCTGCCTAGCCTTTTCGCAACTATGTTGGGGTCAGCTTCCAGTCTAACCAGATGCAGCTGAATACCAATGTTTTACAAATACCCAGACACATACAAGACAAAATGTAATAGCCCTCTTAAATCTTGATTTGACTTTAGATTCTATAGTTGCTGCCAGTTATTTATTAAAGTTCTTAAGGCGATTACATGAGCTAAACGCGAGTTTTATTATGATTAAAAGTATATGATTCACTGTTATAAACAAAACCAGAAAATATATGATATTCTTCAGGATATCATCTATCATGATAGTATTTTGAAAACATAGTACAATTAATTTGACTCGATAAAAAAAATCACGAGCTTTTCTCTGAAAATATGTTTCAACCAAAAAAAACATACTAATATACATGCGAATATTCTGATTGTTTCTCAAATAAAGTTTTAGTTTTTAGTCCAATCAATATTTTTTTGTAAATCGATCGAAACCACTCATTTCGCACTATTTAGCCCGCAGTGACTGACGTAACAACCACTTTGTAGTGCAAGCTGATTAGAACTTCATTCTAACAGCATTTCAAAAGAAGTTTGAACCACCACAACTAGAGTTGCTAATTTAGCTCGTCTAGTCGCCTTAACTTTAAAATCAAATTAAGTATTGAATCGTCATCTCGATCTCCTACATTTTCTCTAATGAAAAACGATACACGCATTTCTTTTTGTTCGTACGAAGAGATATTAGGGAAAGGGCAATGACCTCTATTATCATATTAACTAGTAGCTAGTTGCTTTATGACTTTAGGTCCCCTCTGGACAAGAGTGGCGGCAGACAGAAAGCAGTGGAAAGAGTTGGAGGAGGCTTTTGCCATAAGGCACTCCGAACTGAGAGATCTTCTGTAGATTTTAGTTTTAAATATTTCGTTTCAAACATGTAAAAAAAAAAGTGTCAAAAGTTCGGAAATAAAAGCTTTATTATTATAGTAGCTAGTTTATCTATAAATCATCAAAACTCACCTCATTAGGTATGTACAGCACATACCCAAGCTCCCCAGTATGCGTCAGATTCATAGCCCTAACCCCATTAGCGAGGCCAACATCGATCTCCTTGAAAGTGAAAAAGGGGAAATTCGACGGCTTCAGATCAGTGTCAGTGAGTTCTGACAGCAGGTTCCTGGTGAATGGTCCCATGATGCAGATGGCTGTGTACATGGATGTGACGTCGGAGAGAGTGACGGAACCGTTGGCGGGGAGGTGGCGCTTCAGCCAGGATTTGCAGCGGGTCTGCTGGATTGTTGGCGCTATCATCATGTAGCTGGAACAAAGATTCATATAGGTTAATAAATCCGATTTTTTTTTATTATTTTACTATTTATGTAGACACAATAGAAAACGCAGGAAAGTTTATAGATATGTCACAGTCAAAACTGTTAATCAGTCAAAATTACTTTTGACCAGTGAAAACTATTTTAACAATAACTGACATTTACATTGTACATGGTTTTTTGTGACCCTGTGACCACGACTTCGCTCCTACCCGGCAAAAAGAATTCAAAAATGGGCTTTAAGTATGTCTCTTTAAATATATTTTATATTGGCATTGACAGCGGTAAGCGGTAAGCCAGCTGACAGCGAGCTGTCTGCTAATTTATGTTGCCAATGTAAAGTATATCTAAATAGCAATACATAAAGCTCGTATTTGAATTATATTATTTTTGCCGAGTGGGAGCGGAGTCGTTTATGAGAGCTACAATCTTAAGACTGCAACGGTAATTACAATTGAGGCGTTTTAAAACTTTTTTTTAAACTCCAAAAAATGCATTTAAACTTCATTAGGATTTTGACTAACACCAGTCGAAAGTGGTTTTGTAGTTTTAGACTGTAACAGATATAAAAATATGGGTCGGGCGTTCTTTTGCTTAACCATGTGGTGCCCTGCCTCTGACTTGCGTTTACATGAAGCCAAGAATATAAATTGTCAGTGATGCTGGTTTTTCTTGAAGCAATTTAATGCAACACGCACATAATTCCGAAAATCAGAGGGAAGAGTCAAAATCTTGCGTTCTCACTCCAGAACTAAGACTTAGCTACAGTCCAACGGTCCTAGGTTGCACTGCTAGGTCGTTCAGAATGATGACTGAATACGTGGTATCTTTCCGTGTATAATTTCTGAGTATAAAGGGTGTAAAACACCTCTTAACGAAGCCGAAAGGCACTTGTTCTCCCCATCATTGCGATCATTTTTTTGTTCTACACCATACCTGGGAACCTATTAGTTACGGAGATATAGGGGGTCAAAGTTACAACTTTTTATTTAAATACAAGTTTTTTTTGTGAGATTTTGACTTTTAACACCCCCACGACCCCTGTACTATTCAATCCATCCATCAGCATAATAATTTAAGTGCGTAACATTGAGTTCTACCACAAAACATGATTTATAACCTCAAAAAAAAAAGTTGATTCCCAGCAATAATTTTTGCGTAAAGTTACTTAGTTTGATGTACAGAATGCTTGGTTAACGGCTTTGTGATGAGGTGGTTTACACCCCGTATGAACGTCACTCACAGATTATCAGATATCCTGGCGAGACTGCAGTCGTTCTCGTAGCCTCCGCGTTCGTTTTGCATGCCCGTGTGTATGATGCTACCAACTGGTACGTCGACGTCGTTTGAGCACAGGTACTGCAGCAAATCCACTACCTCGCGACCTTGGGACTGAAAAATAAATGTGCGTTCTTATGCAATTTCCTGGCCAGTGCTAGGTTGTATGTTGAAGAAAATATTCACTGTTTTAGACTTTCACGGTTTTTCACTACACTTAAAGTACTTACGGGATTATATCCGTGATTTTCTTTTATTTTGAGCACCCTATATTTCGTGATTTTCTTTTTTTTTTAAAGAAAATCACGGATATAATCCCGTAAGTACTGTAAGGGAAGAAAATATTGTTCGCGACTATGAGACGTATGCTTTTTGAAGGTCAAAATCGTTCCTTAACCTTTATGAACTAGGAGGCTTGTAATGATACGCCTTACAGACGCGAGCAATATTTCAATCAACATTCAACCTAGTACTGGCCTGAATATTGTAGAACTATTGAATTTCGCGGGCTACCCTGGAGAATCAGCCTTAACTAGGATAAAAGATATGGCTAAAGATAAATCTTGCCGTATCTTGTCGTGGCTTTGAATTATTTGCACTGTCTAACTTTCGCCACTTGGTAAACTACAGCTGGCAAAAAAACAAACAATTTTTGTATGAGAGAACATCGTGTAAACCGTCAAGTTTCCAAGATATAGTCATAAACATTCCTAGCAAGTTTACGATGAGAATAGAACTTCTAACTTACACTACACTAAAAATTGTACTGTTTATCTATTTTAGTAAAGGACGGCGCGGACGGGCCAGATGGCCCGTGTTAACGTGTCACTGGACAGTATACCCTATGACTCCGAAATTAAGGGCGTATTTAAAAATAAAAATAAAATTATGACATTTAATTGTAAATGTAAATGTGTAAGATCTTTTTGTGGCAAAGCAGATATAATCACGTTACAGGAGACGTGGTTACTTCCACATGATATCCCACTGCTGGGCACAATAAGTGATGATTATGCGTACATTGGCAAATCGTCGGTTGATACGTCAGCTGGATGTCTGAAAGGAAGACCTTATGGCGGAGTTGCTATTTTATGGCGAAAGAATGCGTTTGTGTCCGTTACTCCAGTGGATTGCAGTTCTGATCGGTTGGCGGCGTGTAAAGTAGTGGTAAATAACGAATGAGCGGTATTAGTTGTGTGCGTATACAGGGTGTCTCATTCAAATGGGTCAGTATGGGAATGTCTGAAACTATAAGACATACGAAGATCTGTTCTGAGGAACCATGTCATCGATTTTAATAACAAGAAAAACTGCATTCATACATTTTAAAAAACATCTATACTCCGTTCGGGAATAGAACCCGGTTATTTTGAAAAAAAAACCTACACTATTTCTATTTAGATATCGATTGTATAGGTCTTAAGCAGTAAATGTCTGTATGAAACATGATGACTAAAATGAATAAAATTAATTGTTTCCACATACTTTAATTTATTTTAGCAGGTGCTCGAAGTTACCACCGCCTTTTTTTCAATACAATATTCAACACCATATCAGATAATATTATCGCAGATAACAAAACTTCCAAAATGGTTTAATGCAATGCCAATGTCATATGTATGTAAAGTGGTGTATGTATCAAGTTGCAACATCAGCAAAGAGGTACACACAACCATAGAGACAATTTTAAATACCTGAACTTGTTTACCTAATATTGTAAACGTGGTCAGTTCAAACACCCACTAAAATAAATTAAAGTATGTGGAAACAATGCATTTTATTCATTTCAGACATCATGTTTCATACAGACTTTTACTGCTTAAGACCTACACAATCGATATCTAAATAGAAATAGTGTAGGTTTTTTTTTCAAAATAACCGGGTTCGATTCCCGAACGGAGTATAGATGTTTTTTAAAATGTATGAATGCAGTTTTTCTTGTTATTAAAATCGATGACATGGTTCCTCAGAACAGATCTTCGTATGTCTTATAGTTTCAGACTTTCCCATACTGACCGATTGGAATGAGACACCCTGTATATGCCTGTTGAGTCCAGTGATAATCTTATCGAGTTCACGGAATGCTTGAGCGAGATTTGTGCAATAATAGACAGCAGTGGCGTGGAATCAGTGTTCGTTTTGGGTGATTTTAATGCCCATCCGAGTGGTCTCTTTTATAGTGAACTCATGCATTTTTGTGAGGAGCAAAGATGGGTTTGTGCGGACGTTGAATGCCTAGGCCTTAACGCAGGTGACTATACTTTTATTAGTGACGTTCATGGTTCTTGCCGATGGCTTGACCATTGTGTTAGTACTGAAATGGGTTATAAAGCTATATCAAATGTAAAAATTCACTATAATGTATTCTGGTCTGATCACTTTCCTGTTGAAATAGAATGCGATTATAATTTTATAAGACATAAGAAATCTTCTTATAATTATGTACCAAACAAAATAGTTTGGGGCAATCGAACCCCAGGACAAATCCAGTTGTATCATAAACTTTGTAATGAAAATCTTAAATGTATCGACTTTCCGCCAGAATTTCAGACATGCGCTGACAAATATTGCAATAATTTAAAACATCACAAAGCTATAGATGCAATGTATAATAGTATCATAAAAACGCTGCATGAGGTCAGTATAGAGAGTTATGAAAGTGTTACTTACTCATAGGAGGTGTCAAAGTAAAAAGGTGGTATCTGGCTGGAATAAGCATGTAAAGGAGGCTCATAAAGTGGCTAAAAGTAATTTTAATAATTGGGTCTGGCATGGGAAACCGTCATCCGGACATATTTATGAGGCTATGTGCCATAGTAGAAAAATATTTAAGTCCAGGCTTAAGTGGTGTCAAGACCACGCTGAACAAATTAAAATGGATATTTTGGCATCACATTCTAGTAAGCATGACTTCAAAAAAATCTGGCAATGTACTAATAAATTAAATGTAAAACAACAGCGCGCTGAATGTATTAATTCTGAACGAGACCCCAATAGAATTGCTAATATATTTAAGGCACACTTTCAAGTTAGCTCACCTATGTCTCCCGTGCCGGAACAATGCAGCCCCCAGACTGATACTACTACCACTGTTCAAATAAGATCTGCAGATATTAAGAGTGTTACTGACAGCATGACTCGTGGTAAATCCCCTGGTCATGACAGCTTGAGTGTTGAACATCTACGTCACGCAGGCTGTCATTTATCCAGGGTATTGGCCATGTTTTTCTCACTTTGTATTAGTCATAAGTATCTTCCTCGGGACCTCATGAGAACAATTGTCGTACCAATAGTTAAATGTAAAACTGCAGATATTTGCGATAAAAGTAATTATCGTCCCATCTCCCTGGCAACAATTTTAGCCAAAGTACTGGATAACCTGCTTAACAGGCATTTAAGAAAAAATCTAAACTTGCATCACGCGCAATTTGGTTTCCAACCAGGCCTTTCCACTGAGAGTGCCATTCTCTGTATGAAACACACGGTTAGGTATTATTTGGATCGCAGGACACCTGTTTACGCTTGCTTTTTAGATTTGTCCAAAGCCTTCGATCTGGTTTGTTATGAGGTCCTGTGGGATAAGCTTCGTAAACAAAATGTACCGTCTGAGCTAGTGGAGATGTTTAAGTTTTGGTATGACAATCAATTAAATGTCATTAAATGGGCAGATAGCTATTCTAAAGAGTACAAGCTGGAGTGCGGCGTGAGGCAAGGGGGAAGTTCCTCGCCCACTCTTTTTAATGTATATGTTATGGACCAAGTGATGAATTGGGCATTATACATAATGCTCGGTCATTATGAAAAATGGCCAATTTATGAGTGCAATTTGATAAGAATTATTCAAATAATCAAATTGACCGGGCATTATACATATTGTCCATCACCTTTTGGGCAGAATAATACAAACATATGTAATTACTATTTTTTTATTGTTATTGTCATTCAACTTAAAATAAACTAAATATGTAACCATTTAAATCATCAGACTCATTATTTGGATTAATCATTACGGACTTGTACATTAAGAAGTCATATTAAAAATATAACATAAAACATATAAAAAAAAAACAAAAAATTTACAACATGTCTAATATTGTTTTATAGAAATGACTTATTATTATCCTACCAAATAATTATATCCTATTTATCCTACTCATCATCATCATCTACCTAGCTTTTCCCAACTATGTTGGGGCTGGCTTCCAGTCTAACCGGATGCAGAAGAATACCAGTATTTAACCGATTGCCTAACTGACCTCCACAAGCCAGTTAATACTGGGAATAGGATACGACTTGGTAAGACTGATGTCAGACTTTTGGGGCCACTGACTACCTGTAACGACGGTCAAAGATGGACAAATGACAGTCGGGACCAACGGTTAAACGTACTATCCGAGGCACAGAGGACACCTGGTATGTAAGGGTGGTCACCCATCCACAGACCAACCTAGGCAAGCACGGCTTAACCCAAAGATCCGAGCGACTGATATTATTTAGCCACAAGCCTTTGCCTTTGCCTTTACCTTTTTGGCTTGGCGACATCTACATCACTCCCTCCCACTCTGGGCGGAGCGGGAGGGAGTGTCAGACTGTTACTGACTAAAACCCATCCATGTTCCTTCCTCGCCCTTTATGTTCCTGGGCCGCGGTATCTCTTTCGAACAGGCCCGCAACCCCGGCAGGCTTCGGCCCTTGCGGGCCCCTCCCCTTATCTACTATAACCTTGCCCTCCGCATTTAGAGGACATTCTGCAACAGTTTTTCAGCGAAATCTCTGTCTCTGGAACATCTTCAGGCAAAATAAATTTTAATTTCGTAATTCAGTGTTAACACACTCGCGTTGATACAGAGTTACGAAACTGAAACCCCTCCGTGTCCGTCCATATTCGCTTACAATAAACGTAGTGATTAAATACTCTGTGGCTTACAATGCAAAACTAAACAAAAACAATAGCGCTTGAAGTCTGCCGCACGACCCGCACGCTGGATGGCGGTCTCTGATTGGTCAAAGCGTACCACGCCATGCGTGCCTCCCTCCCTGCCCTCACACCGCGTCAAATTTAGCTTTATTATCAAATTGCCCAATTATCATGTAGCAATATAATAATGACCGTGCAATGTGATTAATGATGAAGTTAAGATAGTATTAATCACTTAGCCCGATAGAGATAGCCATTATTTATAATGCTCGAACATTATGTATAATGCCCGCATTAATCACCTGGTCCATGACATATATATAGACAGCCTGATTGGCGAGCTCAGCAGCATGCATGCAGGGTGTTATATTGATGGGGTCGCTGTCAATAATATAAGCTACGCTGACGACATGGTGCTGCTGAGCCCATCAATAGGGGCCCTTCGCAACCTACTGAAGGTTTGTGAGAGGTATGAGGAGAGACATGGACTGGTGTACAATGTGACCAAGAGCGAGTGTATGTTTTTCGGCTTGAGTGATAAAACCCCTCTCGAAACTCCACCCATTTTTTTGAATGGTTCTCCGCTCACTAGAGTGAACAAATTCAAATATCTAGGACATATTGTCACCGATGATCTGAAGGACAATGAGGACATTGAACGTGAACGCAGAGCGCTGGCTGTCAGGGGTAATATGTTGGTTCGCAGGTTTGCTCGTTGCTCAGCTAAGGTTAAGTTAGTATTGTTCAGAGCCTATTGTCAATCCTTCTACACGAGCAGCCTGTGGATCAATTATACTCAAAGGGCATACAGCGCTCTGCGTGTACAATACAATAATGTCTTCAGAATGTTGTTGCGGTTGCCGCGGTTCTGCAGTGCTTCCGCGATGTTTGCTGAAGCGCATACGAATGATTTCTATGCAATAAGACGCATGCGTGTGTCGTCACTGTTAAGCAGAGTACGCGGCAGCAGCAACAGCATTCTGAGGATCATTTCAGATAAATACCAGTGTCCAATGTACTCGCTCTGGGTGAAAATTGTGGTAGGGACGGTAAAATAAATGTAATATGTTGTAAATAATATGTTGTGAACGTCTTTTGTAATTGTTTGTTTTTTATTTTGTAACTCTACTAACATAGTTTATAAGTTTCAATTGTTACTAACCATTATGGATCTTTGTAATCTGACATTAAATATTAAATTAAATTTACCTGTATATCGATTTTGGTGAAGGACGAGTAGTCAGCTAATCCAACTCTTTCGCGGCATGCCCAGTATTCACGCTGAACGGTCTCGAACCAATGAGGTTTGTTGAATGTTTTCGTGTACGCGACCTTGAATGGGCGGGGCTTATCGGCAGCGGGATCTGCTAAATATTTATCTGGTTAGAAAGTTTTATTAGGAAGCAAATTAAGACCAGTATTTATTTTCCATTGTTACTAAAAGTTATAAGCAGATCATCCACATTGACAAAAGAAAAAATATGTAGTTAAAAACTTGTGAAAAGGTTGGAACTTTGACCCCTTTTTTTTTTAAGGATGGGAAATCATCAAATGACCCCCCCCCCACTCTGGGCGGAGCGGGAGGGAGTGTCAGACTCTTACTGACTAAAAACCATCCATGTTCCTTCCTCGCCTTTTACGTTCCGGGGCCGCGGTATTTCTTTCGAACAGGCCCGCAACCCCGGCAGGCTTCGGCCCTTGCGGGCCCCTCTCCTTTTGATGACATCTCTTTGAGGCGCGCGTGGAACACGAACGCGCCGTCGACACGGCCTGTTGTCGTCGTTAGACGGCCGGACGGCTAGCTAGCCCATAGCCAACCGTCCACAGGCCCGCATATACGGTGGCCGGTAGCCACCACGTGGCCCCCGACGCCCGGTGCGTCTCCCGCGGCGGCCGGGAAGAGAGGATCTCTCCCTCTCTCGTTCCGCCACCTCCTTCGCTAGCATGACTGCTTCGCAGAAGGAGGCGACGGCTTCCCATTCCGTCTCGCTCCGGACCATGGATTGAACCAGGGCCGGACGCGAGAGGTCGCCGCCGCCGCCGCCGATCGCCGCTACGAGGACACGGCGGAGCTCCGCCCACGCGGGGCAAACTTCCACCGTGGAACTTTGACCCCTAAAGAACAAAAAAATATCGCAATGATGGAGAGAACCATTGCCTTTCGGCTTCGTTATGGGTCAATTTGCACCTTTTATAGCCGAATATCTACCTCCTTTTTTTAAGTCAATTAAAAAGAAGACGGTGGTGTCTGCTACTTACCAACAGTTTCGAACCACGTCGGTCTCTCATAGCCCATGACCTGTCCGAACACGGCGCCATTGTCGCGAAGAGTCGGATACAAAGGTGACAGTCTCAGGTTGCGTCCAGTCTCAAACTCGTGGAACGGGTAGGGAAGCCCGTAGTGTACACCTGGAAATGAACATTGGTTTATATTTGCTGTCAGCTAAGATCGGAATAGGGGTCTATAGCGTTCTTTGAAAGAAAAAACAGACTTCCAAAAAGAGGAGGTTCTCAATTCGCCAGAACCTTTTTTTTATGTTCTCCGATTACTCGAAGATGACTGGACCGATTTGGATTATTTTTATTTTGTTTGAAAGGGTATATTTCACAGGTGGTCCCATAATCAAGTACAAGTCAGAATCTGATGATGGAATCCTGGAGAAATAGAGAGAACTCTTCAAATGTTATAGGCACACATAAAGCGATTTTAGTAGTTTTTGGAAGAGTACGGAGTTAACGGAGTAGTACTATTTCAATTTGGTGAAGATTGATGAACCCGTCTGCCTAACCGTTCAGGGATTGAATCTGATGTTACGAAATGAGGATTACTAACCAGGAACTTCCTTAACCCGATCCCTAAGGAACCTCTTATTGTTGTGAAGACCCAGAAACCGGTTGAGGCCGAGCTCGTGCATGTCGTACTTGGAGTAACCATCGACGATCTCGTCGGCTGTAGATTCGGCCACCCCACCGGCTGCCGATATGCCCACCGTCTTCATGCCGGCAGCCACGTGGTAGTTGAACATCTGAAATTAAAACAGCTTCTCGTGAAGTTTCTGATGGTAGAAGAATGGAAGGAGGTAGAGGAATAAAACAATCGTACAGAATCAAAGCTGTCTTGTTTCTGAGGCAAATGATTGCAAATCTACAACTTGTTTAAGGGGATCTCATACAATTTGGCCGTTTTTCATGTTCTATAAAGTATACCTTAATGTTACGTAAAAAATACCAAATAAATATATGTTGTAGCTTGGTTTCAGCTTATTAATGTGACTGTAAGATAAATAGATAAAACATTCTGAATAAAGAGAAATAATGATTTACCTAGACACCTTTTCGCGTACAAAAATCGTATAGGATTCCTAATTTTAGTACTTACAATAGTGAAACATTTTCATATTAGTTTAGAATCATGTACCTACTTAATAATTTGACAGAACAGTTTTTTTTTATTTGCAGTATTTTATTAGAAAATCGTAAAATCAGAATTCCTGGTTCGCGGGTATGCGCGCGGGCGACGGGCGGCAGACGGCCAGAGGCCTTCGTACGGTGAACCTGTGTCACTCTCGATCGCACGCTGCTCCCGGTTACGCGTAAATTTATTTACTCTTTTATCATAGGAATATCTGTTGTTTATCTAGTTTAGGTTTTTTTTCTAATTATTTAGTGTTAGTGCGGAAAATAACAGTGACAGGACACATTTTTAGTCATAATTATTGATAAATAAGCGAAAGGTTTATTCGTATTTTAGGTTATGTGTTAGTGTAAGTAATTGTGACAGGACACGTCATCAGTTTTATTTATCATGTGTCAGTGTGCATTGTATGTTATCAATTATCATCATGCCTAAGGTATCAAAATCAAAATACTTGAAAGACAGCCGGTGAGTACCTACATACCTACTTATTCAATAAAAATATTATTTTTAATTATGTGTAACTAATGTTTTGTACTGTTTATGACATTGATAATTTTTCAGGAAACCGCGCAACTTTGAGCACCTACTTATTCAATAAAAATATTATTTTTAATTATGTATAACCAATGTTTTGTACTGTTTATGACATTGATAAATTTTCAGGAAACCGCGCAACTTTGAGCATGATAACCCAAACGAAAATTCTGATCAAAACTCGATGCTCCGGGTTGATCCTGTTGCTAAGTAAGTGTCTTTGATTAGTGCCCATCTTCATTTTCTGCATTTATTATTAATTTTTTTTTTTTCAGAAGTATTAGTTGAAATTCATCAAAACTCGGAAAATAAACTCAAAATTTTGGATATTCCAGTTATACCTTTGGAATTTTGTTCAGATTCCGTTTCGCGGTAAGTGAGAAAATAATACCTTCATATATTTTTCAGTTTCACTCATAGACTAGGAGCTCATGTCGTACAATTTTTCAATCATTTCATTCCAATTTGAGTATCATTATCTCATCACCAATTCGTAGTTGAGTATATAGACTAGGTGCCCATCCTTGTTTTTTCAATCATTCCTTGTTTGTTACTATAATAAAAAGTAATTATTTCCAGTCATTTTGACTTGGGAAGGGAGGGTAGGAAGTTCTATTAATGAATACGTTTTTCTATGACTTTCAGGAGTATGAAGAAAAAAAAAATAGTTTTATTAATAGGAAAACATTGGGAGAAAGTATTAATCCAAAATATGAAAGAAGCTGGACAGCGTGAAAAAGAAATAGCTACAGCAGAGGGAAAAGTAACCGAAGATGATTATGGAGACGTAGATGTCATAGTTGGCGGGTGTTGGAGCAAAAGATCGTATAAAAAAAACTATTCAGCTCTTTATGGCGCTGCTGCCATTATTGGTAAAAATACCGGAGAGATTTTATATACATAAAATATATATATTTTATAGGCATAAAAAATAAATTTTGTCAAGTCTGTGCAACAACACCAACAGATCAACAGCACATTTGCTTTAAAAATTATAGTGGGCCATCTACAGGCCATCTACAGTTGACGACTTTTTACATGGACTGCTTGCTTCCAGAGTTGGTTGACCCTCGTCATCCACGGAATTTGCAAATACGAGATCCAGACTACATACAAAAATCAGTTGAAAATTAAAAAATAACAAACAAAAATAGCTAACGTAAAATCTAATAAATAATTTAATTTGTTGAGTATTATAAAATTATTTTGCCAGATTTTTCAGTAGCCATTTATGTTTTTTGTTACAAATTAAATTATTTAATAAGTTTTGTAACTTTTCTTCCATTTTTAGGGTTCCGTACCTAACAGGTAAAAAAACCTAATACGACCACATCCTTGTCCGTCTTTCCCCACCGATTTTCTCAGGATAGGATGGACCTAGCAAGTTGAAATTTGTTAATTTATATTTTTTTAGAATTTTGCTTTTACTTTTGTTGTAAAAAAAAAAGGATTTCAGTCGAAAACCAATAAAATATAAGTTTTCGACTCAAAACTCCCGTTGACCTAGAATCACGATATTTGGCGAGATGCCATTTTTTGCCCACGCAGGGCAGACTTCCACCGTGTCCTCCGGTTGATCCTCGCAGTGGAAACACCCGGGCGTTTCCTCCCGCCCGATTCGGTGCAGGTAGCTCCCGAAACAACCGTGTCCGGTGAGGACCTGCGTCAGGCGGAAGGTGAGGACGCCGTGGCGCCTCTCTAGCCACTCCTCAAAGAGGGGACTTACCGCCACTATCATGGCGTGCCCTGCACGGGGTTGCGACAGTCGCTCTCTCCATGTCGGCAATTTGCCGCGGCAGCGGAGTTTCGCCCCGGCGTAGTTCCTCAGCGCGCCACTCATGCAGGCGCGCGAGGACTATCGCCTCCAGATCCCATGGCGGCAATCCGGCAAGCAGGCCCGCTGCCTCGCGAGAGATCGTGCGGTACCCACGGACCATCTTTACGGCCACCACTTTTTGTGGTGCGTTCAGATAGTGAGCGGCACGCCACTTCAGGGAACGCGCCCACACTGGGGCCCCGTAAAGGGCCATGGACCGCACGACCCCCGCGTAGAGCCTGCGGCAGGAGGCGTTTGGCCCCCCAAGGTTGGGCAGGAGCCACCTGAAGGCAGCCCCTGTCCGTTCCAGCCTGGGAGCCAAACGTCGGAAGTGCTCCACGAAGTTCCACCGGCTGTCGAGGACGAGTCCTAGGTACTTCAACCGCACGACATCTCTCGCTGGTTCCATTCTCCGCAGCGACTGGGGTAGATGACGGCCCTGTCCGTCAGGTAGTCCCCGACCACACGACGGAGGTAGGTCGGCACCCGGTGATACCGGAGTGCCTCCCTGATGCAGCTCCAGGGCAGGGAGTTGAAGGCGTTGGCGATATCGAGAGACACCGCCAAGACGACTCCGCCCCGGGATATCGCATCCCCCGTCGTGAGGGCTCTCACGCGCATGATTGCGTCCACTGTAGAGCGCCCCTTGCGGAAACCAAACTGGTTCTCCGCAAGATTCGGCCCCATCCCCTCAAGGTGCTCGGCGAGGCGGTTTGCAATCACTCTCTCAAAGAGCTTGCCCACCTCGTCGAGCAGCACAATGGGCCGACGGAGAGTCCGCAGGGCGCCCCGGCTTTTGGATGAGGACCAGTTTCCCCGTCTTCCAACGAAGCGGGAACTGGGCTCTCTCCAAGCATGCGCTAAAGAGACCTTTCAGTCGGGGCCCGAGAGCCTCCGCATCCGAGGCCAGGACCCAGGCTTTGCCAGGCAAGCCATCGGGTCCCGGGGCGGTATTTTTGGCCTTAAGCCTCCCTACCGCCACTCTCAGGTCTACCCCAGTCACTTCCGGAGTGTCGTCGTCGTCGCTTGGGTCCTCTTTTGGCACCGCAGGTGGCGGAGCCATAGGCGGGGGCGGATGTTCCCCCCGCGAGGGGAACAGAGCGCTCACCACGTCCTCCACGAGGTCAGGCCGGAGACTCTGCGTCAGCGGGGGGGCCCAGGTGGTTGCGGCGACCTCTAGCGTCCGGCCCTGGTTCAATCCATGGTTCCGAGCGAAACGGAATGGGAAGCGTCACCTCCTTCTGCGAAGCAGTCATGCTAGCGAAGGAGGAGGCGGAACGCAAGAGGGAGAGAGCCTCTCTTCCCAGCCGCCGCGGGAGACGCACCGGGCGTCGGGAGCTACCACCAGCCACCGTAAAAAAAAAGTTGGTAACGTCGCAAATAGCTGTCAAATATTTACATGTTTTAATTTATTTGGCAATTTTACTGTATGAAAATAAGAAATATGGCTCTGTAGTGCACAAAAAAATTGAATAAATTTGATGTTGTAAATATAAAAAAAAAGTAGTAGTCAGTAAAATTGCCAAATTAATTAAAACATGTAAATATTTGACAGCTATTTGCTACGTTGCCAACTTTTGGGATACGCGCTCTTAAATCTATAAGGTAAAATGATTAAATAATCTGAAATAATATTTTAAGAGAAAGGCTTCTACCTAGGTATATAATTGATGTCGAAATATAGTAATATTACTCTTGTTAGTGGAGTCAGGCCTCTGTCACTCCACGTACTTCGTCCTGCTAACTTTGTTAAGTATACAGACAGTTATGCACTAAATCCTGTAGTTAACAACAGTTTTTTAAGAGTAAATAAAAGACGATTGATATTTCCAAATAAATTTTGTTTCATTCGTACTTAATATATTACGTAAAGTACAGAGTAAGTACCTACTGCTCAAAGTTAATATAATTTTGGAGCCTAAACGTGCGACACGACAAGAAGAAGAATTAAATAATAATTGTATCTACCAATGTATGATCAAAAAATTAACGCAAGCTCCTGGACTTAATTATTAGTACAAGCTTGAGCCGGTAGATGGCCAAATTTAATGACATTTACGTAATACATATCAGGTGAAGTACGGGTAGGTGGGGTGTGGGGAAGACTAAATGCTCAAGGTCATTGAGAAAGGGGAGCCTCTTAATGTTATCGATATTACCCTATTTTCATGGCTTTATACGGAGTTATTATACTACACTCTTCCTGACGAAATTTGTCTTATAAAAGTACTCAAGGAATATAATTTCCTACGAAACTCACTATTCCTTTACAAAAGGGTAAGATGGCTTCGCTAAGTGTAGTTACGAGTACGACTGGGCAAAATGGAACGTTCACACCACATGTTGAGGTTACATTCTCTGTTATCAATTGTTACCACGTGTTGACTGTTTTCAAAAGGCGACATCACTTAACGATAAATACTAACAATAAATAACACTTGGAAACGTTGCTCTACAAAAAGTAACTGCAGTGTGGATGCACCATAAAGCGCCACAGTGGCGATTCAGCGCAGGCTGCGGTAGTGCGCGTCATTTGTTAAAATACCAGGAAGACACTCGGCCATTTCCCCCAGGTCACTATACAATGTAGTAAAAAGATGGCCGAATGTACATTATATTTTCCTTATCCTTTTTAACCCCCGACGCAAAAACGACGGGGTGTTATAAGTTTGACGTGTCTGTGTCTGTGTGTGTGTCTGTCTGTGGCATCGTAGCGCCCGAACCGATGAACCGATTTTGATTTTGTTTTATTTTGCTTGAAAGGTGAATTACTCGAGAGTGTTCTTAGCTATGTTTGATAAAAATCAGTCAAATATGGCCGCCGCAACAAAATGGCGGATAACATATTTAGTGACTTTTTGGACGCCATTGTCACATATACGTGACAAGCAAGCGCGTGCCCTGTACTCTAAACGACACAAATATGTGACAAAATAGTAGACGAAATTGTGGCTTGGCGTGGACGGCACGCGCGAGCGTTTATGCTCTGGCGGTCAAAAGGTTAATTAACTCCCTGAATATGGGTATGAAATGAAAGGGCTTGACTAGTAGAATACTATACTTACACTATGATAAATTAAAAATACAAGATGGCCGCCGCCACAAAATGGCGAATTAACGAATTATTTTCTATTTAACTTTTAGTACATTGTGTCGGAGGTTTTTTAATTTTTAAGTGACCAACATTTATTTGCGCATTACATTTTACTTACACTAACTAAAGAAACACCAACATTCTCTTCTTTCTCGCATCTTCCATGATGCTTGCCCATTCCCACCAACACATTCGATTTCACGAATTTAGCCTTGTTAAGTACAGCTACAATTCGTGAGATTAAATGCACCGAAGAGAAGGGTTTCTTCTCTCTTCTTCAGGTGGTGATAGTATTACAGAATCGAGTTGACATAGACCATTGGTCTTGAACCTACAAGTCTGCATCAGCCTGCACCTGCATACGAATGCGAAGAGGTCGTTTTCTTAGGAGTCTTTCGATATATCTCATACAAGCAGTAACGGGCTTGGAAATGCAAATTGTGAAACCAGTACCGACAATAACTCATATCTATTTTTCACATGCCTATAGCCATACCTTCTAGTTACACCTATATTGAGGGTCAATCAAAATCCCAACTTATTTTATATTTTTTTTAATATATGGTTTTTGTTTTAAATACCTCCACGATCTCCGCGTACTTGTCAATCTATCCATCAGCACAATGTTTTGAGTGCTTACATTAAGTTCTACTACAAAACATGATTTTTCATCCCAAAAAGAGAAGTTTCCCAGCAATCATTTTTGCCTAAAGTTAGATGTACAGAATGCTTGGTTGTCGGCTTCTTGGTGAGTCTTTTTACACCCTGTATATTTCAACGCTAGATTGACTAGAATCATGTACTTGAGTAACTGTTAGCGCGTGGATATTCCTCACACCATGTATTTATTTTTGACATCCTCTTTTGTATAGTTCGACCTCGTCATCGTCTTAAGGTTGTATTTCACTCAATAAAGCGGTCTATCTATCTGCTCTAGTTTCAACCATGTTGAAATTTAGCAACCTGCTCTGGATTCGGGAGGTTGGTTGTCTTTCATTTAGTCAGATAGAGAGGAGTCCCAGCAGTGTGAACATTATTTTACTGAATAATGTTTCAATTCACTGTTTTTTAATAATAATGCTGATGTCATTACAAAGCCGACTCATAATCATCATCATCAGCCTTTTAATGTTCCCACTGCTGGGACAGGCCTCCTCTCTATGTGAGAGAATGGGCTATAATCCACCACGCGGGCCCAGTGCGGATTGGTAAATGTCACATGTCTTCAAATTTTTTGGTTCTAGAACATGCCCACTATGCAATATTTATTAAAACACAAACAACACAGTATAATTTTTATTAGACAAATACATACAACCTGGTTACATTATCTCTTATTTGGCGTCGATGATTTTGAGTGCTTGTTTTTGAACATTTTATTGTTACGTTTGGATAAAAGTCCAATGAAATTATCAAAAACATGTACTTTTGTTGCCGAAACACGTCGTGATAGTTTACTGCTGTGATATCACGAAAGTATAAAGAAAATAATAGAATAATCCTTTTTTATCACGCACGACATGTACTTTATTTTGGACTGCGTTTGTACTTTTATAATGAATATTAAAAAAAACCGACGCCAGGTCCAGAGATAATGTCACCGGATTATAACTAAATACATAAACAACATAAAAAAAAAAACCAAAAAATACAATAAACCAGATCATAGCTAAATAAATTGTCCATAGTTAGAAGACCAAAAAATATATTAAGTTACATTATATGCTGTAATAGGTATGAGGTGTACAGTTGATCAAACCCGACCTGAGGACTTATACAAATGGCAATAACTTTCAAAACATTTCAAAATAATATAATGAAATAAATCTATACTATAAAAATTAATCGCTGAATGTGTTGCTAAGCGCAAATCTCGAGAGCAGCTGAACCGATTTTGCTAATTCTTTTTTTGTTGTGTGTTATTGTCAGGTTCTTATGAAAAAAAAAGTAGTAGTAGTAGTTGTTAGTAGAAAGTAGGTAGTAGTAGGTAAGTCGTGGTAGGTAGGTAGTGTTAGGTAGAAGAAGGTTGGTTGGTAGGTAGTAGTAGGTAGGTAGTAGGTACTAGGTAGTAGTAGGTAGGTAAGTCGTGGTAGGTAGGTAGTAGGTAGGTAGTAGTAGTAGGTAGGTAGAAGTAGGTAGGTAGTAGTAGGTAGGTAGTAGTAGGTAGGTAGTAGTAGGTAGGAAGTAGTAGGTAGGTAGGTAGTAGTAGGTAAGTAGTAGTAGTAGGTAAGTGGTATTAGGTAAGTAGTAGGTAGGTAGGTAGTAGTAGGTAAGTGGTAGTAGGTAAGTAGTAGTAGTAGGTAGGTAGGTAGTAGTAGGTGACAAGACAACGTCTGTCGGGTCGGCTAGTAAACCAATATAAATACAGTAAAGTTAAAATACATTTTATACGCTGACGAATATACGAAGAATATACGCTGACGAAATCGTGAACGTTGGAAGGAATGGAGGGAGGCCTTTGCCCAGAAGTGGGACGGTACAGGCTAGCTATAATAGTAATAATATTTTTTCCAAATCGTATGCAGGCTGCAATATTTCAATGTCACGTGGAGGAAAATTACTCTAAATACTGGAGATAGAAAATTATACTCCAAGGAAACATTCACTAATTTATAAAAATAATCATTTCTGCATTCTCGGATTTTCGAAAATTCGCTTGCAACACTCGGGAATCGAACCGTCTAAAGTTCGAAAAACTAACATGCTGTAATTTTTTTACATCAATTGATAGGGACCATCATATGGATCACGATAAATTAATTGACAGTTCTATGAAATCTAAACTTATATCATCATCGTCCTAGCTTTTTCCCAACTATATGAGGTCGACTTCCAGTCTAACCGGATGCAGCTGAATACCAGTATTTTACATGGAGCGACTGCCTATCGAAGTATAAACTTATAAATTTAAAAAAAATAGTGCGTAGTGGAGATAACAAAAAAATAAAATAAACATGTCACACCGCTGACGAAAAGTGAGTAGATTTTGCAACTAGTTCTGAGTTGGTTGTTGTAGCTTGTATTGGCTTAAATGTATAACGACTGTCAAAGATGGACAAATGACAGCCGGGACCAATAGCTTAACGTGTTTTACAAGGCACGGAGGAAACTCGGTATGTAAAGATCGACCCGAGCGGCTATTATTATTATTGGCCACGAGCTCCTAAGAAATCTTTCCTATTTATAGTTATGTATTTTTATATTATGTATATTATATAAAGCAGAAGAGATTGTTTGTTTGGTTGAACGCGCTAATCTCAGGAACTACCGGCTCGTACAGATTTTTTTTTGCGTTAGATAGTCCATTTATCGAGGAAGGCTATATAAGATCACGCTATGACCAATAGGAGCGGAGCAGCAATAAGAAATGTTGCAAGCGGAAAAAAAGCTTCCGTTGAGCAGGCGATGCGTTGCGATATCAAAACTTCACGCGAACGTAGTCGCGGGCAGAAGCTAGTCTTTCCTATTATTAATAACAATTGTTGATATAGCTCCTCGCTTCCTCGTCGGCGATGTGACAGGTGCATCAAGTTGGGTCTTTTCCTTCAAGCTAACCTACCTCAGGAGCCTCCCCAACAATCCACTTGCAGTCAGGCGAGAATGCTTCCAGTCCGTTACAGAGCTTATGCAGTACTGCTTGGCTAAGGCTTGGCACACGTTTGAGCAGTTGCTGCAGGAGCACGTGGAAGTGGTCCCAGTCTTCAGGAACGCAGCGTTGTGACATCGAGGTTACTGTGAGATGGAGAGTCAGAATAAGGAAGTGTCGCAATGGGTGCACGATTAAACACTTATTCCAAAACACAATTCCCCTTGAAACCTTTTATTATAGACCTGAAAACCTAATAAACTACGAGTAATTCACAATTTGTTTTATTTTAGTTACTTTAAAATCAATATACGGTCACTAAATTGGTAATATAGTTACGACACAGCAGGTAACAAAATCTATGGGGAAGCCTAGATAGATCAAAAAAGCTATTAAATAACAAAAAAAACAATAACTACTATGATAGTATCGTATAGAATATAGATAGTATGATAGAATTTCAGAAAATCCTTGCGGGTCCAAGTTAGTTTTAAAGGTTTAAATCAGGGATTGAAAACGGTTTAACAATCCAATCCCCGTGTTATATTGGTATTTAACCTTTTGGACGCCATTGTCACATTTACGTGACAAGCAAGCGCGTGCCCTGTATGCCAAACGACACAAATATGTGACAAAATAGTAGATGAGTTTGTGGCTTGTCGTAGAGGGCACGCGCGAGCGTTTATGCTGTGGTGGTCAAAAGGTTAAGGGGTCAGGTACTCGTACCTATACCGGAACAGAAACCAGAAAATTGGAACCTATAAGAATTTTACTTTACCGGTTCTTCTAAAATACCGGTATAATACGGGTATTTAGGGGTTCTGGTATCAATAGGTACCAATATAGGAACAGGATCCAGAACCTAAATTGGACACCAAACTTGTTTTTTGAGGTGCGGAACAAAGGCGAACTAAAAGAAAAGGTATGGTATGCTTAGCACGCTCCGAACGCCATCCCCTCTTCCGTGAAGTACCTTTAAATAGTTTAGTACTTACATAATTATGTAGTATATCAATTATCTGGTGTCCACGACACAAGCCTTGCTTAGTGTGGCGTTAGATGGCGCTGTGTGTAGGAACCGGTATAAAAACATTCGATTTACGGTTCTAGGAACCGGTATATCGAAACCCAAACCGTGATCGATACCAGAACCGGAACCGTCTCAAAAAGAGGAACCTTTATAAGAAACTAAATGAAAGACCAGAACCGAAATTGGTACCGGTTTTCAATCCCTGGTTTAAATCGGGATATCATCAGACTTGCAATTGTTTTTTCATTGTTTTTCATGTTTCTTTCAACCAGTGTCCTATAACTTACTTTCCTCTTCGTACACCGGTTTCGCGATGGGTTCGAAACCACCAGCCAGGATACAGCCGTCTCTCTCTCGCAGGTAGATATAGCCATCAGGGTCGCGGATAACTAGAACAAGCGACATTATGCTGTAGTGCAGTTGTACTCATAACTGGTCAAGTGACCATTATGCACCCTTTTGAATGTAGACTTGCGATGAAAATTAAAGGAGGTTGATATGTAACAGGTCGCGGTTTTCTGGAATACATTCTATTCGCACTTGTATCTGGTTGTATTGATCGATAGATTCCCCCGAACACATCAAGAGATGGCCACGATACCACTTCGTTGACAACGAAATTTGAATATGAACTATTCGATCGAGACAATCTCGATTATTCACAATGTGTGACCTCTATCTCGTTTTCTGTCTCTCTCTCTCGCTTCAAAACAGTACTCTCTGCTTAATCCCATTTCCTACTAACAGTTTTTGTTCGAAAATTTTATTCAAATTCAAAAGAATAGTTTTTATAATACATACCAGGGGTCATAGGATCTAGGTTTTCAATAGGTTTGGTGTGAAGGTAGTAGTGTTCGCAGGGCAGGAGGGGCACTTTAACCTGAGGTCGAGCGAGTTGGCCAACCTGAAATAAAAGATTAATTTCAATTAAAAAATCAAAGACAACCACCCAAAAGATGGGTTGAATTGACCGGAAGACAAGATATTTTGTAATACAGGGTGTAAACCACCTCATCACGAAGCCGTCAACCAAGCATTCTGTACATATAACTAAATAACTTTACGCAAAAACTATTGCTGGGAAACGACTTTTTTTTGTGAAAAATCATGTTTTGTGGTAGAACTCAATGTAACGCACTCAAAACATTGGGCTGATGGATGGATTGAATAGTACGCAGGTCGTGGAGGTGTTTAAAGTAAAAAATCATACAATGAAAACTTGTGTTTAAAAAAACTTGGAACGTTGGAACTTTGACCCCCAATATCACCGACACTAGAAAGTTAACAGGTATGGTGTAGAACAAAAAAAAATTGCAATGACGGAGAAAATCTAGTCTTTCGGCTTCGTTAAAAGGTGTTTTACACCCTTTATAAGAAGTACCACCTTGAATGCACCTACCACACGCACTCGAGGTACTGGGGTACCCAATTGATGCAGCCCACCGTACATATGGAATAACATTTGTGAGATATTAATTGAGTTTTTTATAGGGAGAGGATACGAAGGTCAAAAAGTTTCAATTCAATTTTCGAAATTTTGCACGAAGTTTTTTGATTAGCTTATTTGGAAGAGACACCCGCATTTTTAAAAATCGCTATCTACGACTATAATGTAAAAAATACGAAATAACTCCAAAAAGAAGAACAGAAACGTCGTCTGTATAATCAAAATAACGAAAAGGAGACAAAATACTTTAATCATTTTTACGTTTGTCACCGTCACAGCAAAAGTTTAGAAAAAGTACAAGCGGTTGCATACGACGAAAATATTGCTCAGAAAATGGCACTAAGCAGAATTTATTATAGCAACACACACAAGTCTTGAGAAATTCGCGCAAATTGACAATTTCGCACACGTTCTCGTTCTCGTTTCAGAGATCTAAATTGAAACGTTTCTTGAAAAATTGAAAACAAATGAGTACGCAAGGGCTTCCAAAGTTAGTGTTTCAATGACCGAAGCCGAGTTAGCACTAAGGTAGCCTAACCGAGACTGGGACTTAAATACCCTTCGATTCTGACATGAAATGAAACGTGCAATTTATTGCTGATAAATAGCCCTATTACGTCATACACTGAAACTCAGCCCTAAGTTCTTTATAATAGCTGAGCAAATAAAGAGAGTCACCACTGTGTGCATTACGTCCGTATGCGATTGGCCTTGAACGAGCGCTGAGCACGGCGCAAGGCATATAATAAATTGTTCAGACGGTACTAGAAGCGACACCAATTGGTCATAACATCCGCGATGCAGATCAAGTGGGCATGAATAGGAAAATTGCAGGAGTTTGAGTGACACTACCGCGCAATCTGCATTACACAATGCACACATACGTACACGTGATAAAACTTGGGTCCCCACTGGGTAATGTCTGATGATCATCAACGACGCCAGCTTATAGATGCGTAGTAACTGAGACCACACGGTCGCTAGAGTCAGACCCATACAGGGCACGAAATTTGCAACCAGCAGCGTGAAGAGAGAGATCTGAGAGAGTACTCTTCAAATTCGTGGCGCCAAAGTACATTGAGCGTACAGTTTAGTTACTTCGGTCACGAACCGCTAGCTAAATCGTTAGTTTCAATACCAATGATTTTTGTCGTAAGCCGAGTGAGATTTACGGAAAATGGTCGCAGGAGTGTCTCTATGCTTCACGCAAAGCAATGACAAACACACATTCGACATTCCAAAATTAACTAAAATTGTTTCACATTCGGAAGCTAGAGTAGGTCCGCCAATAGGCAACGAAACGAATGTTGTTTCATAATAACGAAGTTTAATTGAAGCGGATTATTGATGAACATAAGCATCTCTAAAACCTAACACAATGATCACAAAAATGTTGAACATTTTTAAAATAGGTAAAATGGTCCAGCTCTGTCGTTAAAGTTTTGCATAAAACTTCGCGATGCGCAAAAGCACGGCAAGTTGTCGCTTAGCTATTAATTTAATTTTAGGCCGGAGGGATACCACCTGCATCTTTGTATACTAAAGAAATATTGGGCATTTTAAAGGTAAAAAAATCACCTACTATTTATCATAGAGTGTATTATAAAATCAATTCAATCGCAAGCAAATCAGAAGAACATAATATTTTGTGCACACACAAACTGGGCTCAACTGAAGAAATATTCACCCAAAGAACAACAATATTTTTTTCATTCTGCGGGCATTTTGAAACACGCAGCGTACAGCTGGTTGTTTCGAACGGTTGGTAAAGGGTGAAATCACATTAGTATACATGGATCAGCGTTTTTGGAAGCACTCACGGATGTCTTCATTTCTGATTCATCACGCAAGGAAACTACGAGCTTAGGCCTTGCCCATTGCCCATTGGGTGACTTTAAGCCTTCTGATGGGACCCATTGTGAGCAACCACTTTCGGTCCCGTATGTTATCACTGGCATTAATACACTATGGTCTTCAGACACTGCGGTAAGTTGGACGAAAAGATACTGCGCAACTTACCGAACGCTGCATAGCCGATAAGCCGAGTCGGATTCGTCGATTGACCTCTTTAACGAAGTTATACCTATCATACTGGACCGTTTGTTTACAACTTCGAGTGTAGAGTCTTACATCTTCATAGGAGGGGGTTTTACATGGACATTCAACATGACCTTTGTTTTGTCCATGTTCATTTTAAGACCCACTCTTTCGGAAGCTCTATTCAGGCCATCGAGCAGTGTAATTAGGTCCTCCATGGTCTCAGCCATGACCACTATATCGTCGGCAAACCGAAGGTGAATGATGTACTCGCCATGTGAGATCCCTACAATTCAGAACCTTAAATCCTCCAGTGCACTCGTGAACATTTTCGGAGATATGACGTCTCCCTGTCTCAGACCTCGCTGCAGAAGTATAGAGTCGGAGGCTTGGTCCTGAAGTGGGACTGACAATGGCGAATGGTTTGAATGATGAAATTTAGCGTTTTTGGTAGGCGCGGGTAAATTCCAACTGATCTCTCCTACGCTGTGCAGTCATTTTTCATCCTGTAGCAGTCCTATAAGCCGCAATTTTCTTCTAATCGTGGTGACTCTTACAGACGTTTTGCGAGATGATCGGAATTGTTAGTGCAGCTCAACAGCATTAGAGAACCGATTACCTTAACCGTCGAAGCAGTGAACCGATCGTCTCTTTCAGATATACAGCGTTGTCTTCCAGATTCACGTCTTCGGACATACACTCCAGTCTTTAGGAAGCGTTGGAACACTCGTTGTACGGAAAAACGACTCCAGTTCAGTTGCCGATCAACATCACATTGCCACATCTCTAATTCCAGTAGTGCAATGACTGGAGCGGCTTGATCTGCAGTGATTTCCGTCTTCAGGGGTGTTTTCTTGCTGTAGCTGTTCACATGTGTACACATAAAGGTTGGATAGCTAATGAAACACATTTGACCCGGGTCAGCCCTTTTATACCCTTGTAAGAGTGGTGCAATTAATGGCAGTTGTAACATTTTTTTTAACGTTACGTGCTAATGGGGTTTGGTGTGTTTACGAATTGTAACTGTTGTTAATTTAAAGGTCGTTAACCGTTCTTTCAAATGATACCAATATTAATTGGTTATAGTGTATTCGCCGATGGCGGAACCTGCTTGAAACTTATTTTCGATGAGGTGCGATTTTTGTGACGCCGCCGCCGAATGTATATGTACACTCATCTTCCTCATTAAAATACAGGATGGATTTTTCAATACCACCTGGAAGAAAAGTATACTCTAAACACTGGCGATTTAACTCAAACGAAACCTTCCTTTATCTATATAAATAAAAATGAATTGTTGTTCGTTAGTCTGATTAAAACTCGAGAACGGCTGGGCCGATTGAGCTGATTTTGGTTTTAAAATGTTTGTCGTAGTCCAGGGAAGGTTTAAACGGTGAGAAGTAGACAGGTAGGTAGGTAGGTAGTAGTAGGTAGGTAGGAAAAAATGCATTGCAACGCATGCCGGGTACAGCTAGTTTTTAATAAAAACTTTTTGACAAAAATAAAACTTTTTTGTTTTCTCTGAAGTCGTTTGACTTCAGAGAAAACAAAAAAGTGAAAAATAACTTCAGAGAAAACGCTCCAGAAGTCGGTGACAAAAAAACTAAATCAATCAAACAAAGGTCACCGACTGTTTTCTCTGAAGTCGGTTTTATTTTTGTAAAAAAGTTTTTATTTTCCACTTTTTAGTCCCCTTCACAGCGTACCGGCGTGATTTTAGGTTATGAACTGGTGTAAACAATAGACAGATATGAGATTTCAGCAATCCCAGTACATTTGCTATCATTTTTTGAGGAGTTCCGTTGCATATCTCCGAAGTTCTTCATCAGATTTTCTCAAAATTGAAATCGCTAAAACTACCCAAATCGCTTCTTGTGTGCCTATAAAATGTGAAGAGTTATATCTATTTCTCCTGAATCCCATCATCAGATCCTGATTTGATGATTATGAGACCGAAAAAAAGAACCATCATAATCGGTTCACCCAGTCGAAAGTTCTGAGGTAACAAACACAAAAAAAAAATACAGACGAATTGAGAACCGCCTCTTTTTGGAAGTCGGTTGAAAAGAAACAAATCTACATTTACAAATTTCGAAAATTCGCTTACCACATTCGGGAATTGAACGGTTTATTCAGAACCTGACCCGAAATCAGGGTAGATAACAGAAAAAAAATCCAGACCTGACTCGACGTATCGTTAGGTGTTTAGTCTGAACGGACCAAAATGAATGGACCGCGGTCCGAGGCCCGAACGAACGGACCGGTGTAAAAAAAAATTTGAATATTTTAAAATGTTATTGATGCAGAATTGTACTATGAAAGCATGAAATAGTAGAAATATTGTTTTATATCCTATTTACATGATATTCGCAAAACTTGGCGTGGTCCCGTCATTTCGACGTTCATCGCAATTGGGGTTACGATAAAAACAATACGTTGGGTAAGGTTAGAATGAGGGTTACGTACGGAACAATTATTTTTTCAAGTTCCTAACCTAACCCGCGACCGGGCCAAAAACCACTAAAGTTCCTTTTGTTTCAATTATATTTGATTCTGTGTTCGTTTAATAACAATAGTTTTTAGGAACAATGTTACTAACAATTGGGCATAGTTACCATAAATAAAAGAAAATTTTAACTACTGTTTGTCGCAGATATTCGAGAATAAAATGACGTTAACAGAAATTGCACCGTGTAATGTAATTGTTAACGGTCTATCGCGCCGGGTAATGAATTTGTTACCGGTCTGACAGTCGCCCACTTTCAACCTTAAGACTTCCAGCATAAGGGTAAAAGTGGTCACACTAGTGACTTCGGTGTGGATGCATCATTAGACTAAACGGCGGCGTCGGACGTACGTGCGAGTCTTCATGTATACTTAATACTAACGAGCAAAAATGGAACATTGCAGGCGGTTGTTTTAAGTCGTTAAGTTCAATAATAAATAACAAAATTATACTGTATCAAGGTGGAAAATATCGCTAGCTATTAGGTATAACTGCCGGAAATCGTAGGATAGTACGTAATCTCGTCATTATCGTCTAAGGACATGTTCGTCTCTGCTTATCATCACGGGAGCAGTGGTAAACGACGAACCGATTCACGACTGTACAGAAAAAAAACAAAATTCGAAGAGAAAGCAGATAATAAGTAAATCCAAAGGGCACTCCAAAGAGCCACGACCACCGGGACATTCTACGACCAAATAATACCACGACCTGGATAGCGCCTTTGCCACTGCAATAAACGTGGCCATCTACTGTGCCGAAACCGTGTAATATGGAAGGAACATCGATACGACAAGATGAATAAAAACCATCACCACAAGATTAATGAAAAAATACAACAATATGAATGAAAAACATTACGACAATATGGATAAAAAACATTACGACAAGATGAATGAAAAACATTGCGACAAAATGAATGAAAACATTACGACAAGATGAATGAAAAACATTGCGACAAAAAGAATGAAAACATTACGACAAGATTAATGAAAAACATTACGACAATATTAATGAAAAACATTACGACAAAATTAATGAAAAACATTATGAAACATTACTCATTATGAAAACTAAGCTCCAAATACTAGTTTTGGAAATATACTTCAAGGAGTTTGCAATTTTGCATAAAAGGGTATGTCCCATTATTAAACTCTGCTTGTCTAGTCTTAATTTTTTATAGACACCTGTCACTCTTCGTCCGATCGTTTGCCTGTACGGGAGCACAATACATTTTGGGATCTTATAATGTGTTTTATTGAGTAGCTCACGGAAACCAACAACTAGCGTTGTTTTTGCAGATTGAAAATATGGATTGTCTGTAATAGTCCGACGTGCAAATTTATTTAATTTAAAGATATTTTTAAGGTGAACGCACACTTATCCGCGCCCAAAGGACCGACCGCGTAGTAGCCAGGTAGGATTTGTGCCCGGTTGATGGCAATAGGGTCGCCCCTATTACATGGGACTTAAACATAACAGGCGAAGATGTGTACTGGCTGCTTTGAAAAGTAAATAATTTTTATATATGAAAAAAGTACAGAATGTACTCGTATAAAGTAACTTTTAAGATTGAAAGATGTGATTTTCTTTATTAAACTAAAATATAAGGAATTCAACTATAAAACGAATATGATTTGGTAGTGTAACAGCGCCGCAATACAATAGCAGCGTTACAGTGCTATTAGGTACTTACGCCTTTGCCTAACTCTTAGGGGTTTAAAGGCGTGATGTTATGTGATGTATTTTTGACGATTCTTCCGAAGCAAAACAAGCCATTTTTTTTTATATCGCGAGTGACTTCATAATTTCCGTTACTTTGACTACACATTGACGGCACTGACCCCCTCTATTGAACATTGAAGCCATGCATCGTCCTCATTTTATGATTATGTGATAAAATAAAAAAAATTACAGCATTTTTTGGTGAAGTAACTGACGGACTAAATATATTTTTTTAGTAAAGTACCCCGTAGAAACAATTTTATTTTCCTTTCCATACCCATCCATTAACTATCATTTCACAAAAATGGAAACGAAGAAGAAGAAGAAGATTTATCAATGAATCAAATCATTTATTTGCAACGATTGTAGGTTACATTAAATTACAGGTGGTAAAAGGAGTGACTCCGACCCAAGTAATTATAGTCCGGGAGGAATTTTGAACGTTGCAACTTAGGAAGTGTTTTTACGCCGATCGGTTGCTAACTTGTTCACAAAAGACCTCGAATGACTGATAAGTAAAACCAGCGTCAGCTGACGCACCCGCGGTGGGTTTAGCAGTGGGAGTTTATGAAAGTTTTGAAAAAAATAAGTAATAGTACGCCGCTGAAACTTGTTTCATAAATAGTTTACATCATACTAAGCTTAAAAAAATCGTCAGCTGCATGTTGGAGAGGGGATTATGCCTCAGCCGGTCGCATGAACTTGTAAAACGAAACGCCTGATAAAAACTAATAGCGATCTGTCACCAGAGTGTGTGAGAGATTGCTTCTAATTTTTATCAGGCGTTGGTGCTATTAGTTATTCATCAGGCGTTTCGTTTTACAAGTTCATGAGAGCGGCTGACGCATAATCCCCCCTCCCTAGCGCAACTGACGATTTTTTTCAGCTTTATATGATGTTAACTCAGGCCATTCATTATAGAATCGTGTGGATATTTTAGATATGTCGCTTTGTACGTAAAGACCATCATATTGTACTATTTCAGAATCAACGTTACCTTATTATTTACAAGGCCTGTGCCCAGCAGTGGACGACACGATAGGTTCGATAAGTAAACAACGTACATTGAATTGCTACGAGAACGATTCGAGACGGCAAAAAATGTAATTAATCCATAAGTTAGATTATCAAAAAATATCGTCCTAACGTCATGAACCCCCACTCCGAAGTTTTGATACGTTTTATCCTTATCAATATTCATTGATTTACAAAAACAAAAAATAGGTGTCCATTATTTTCCAATACTCTAACTGACGGACTAAATAGATTTGTAATTTTTCGATACTGTCGTTATGCCTAAAAAAACACAATATTACCTGACTCGGGAATCGAAATGAAATAGTAATAAAAGAGTTGGGAGGGCCATGTCTGTAGAATACATCCGGATCGATGGATGGGCCAGAGGCCCTACTCCCTAACGTTTCGTCCATACGGACGGATCTATACGCGTCTCTCACACGCACTCGTCTGCAGACGGAGTCGTCACACAGTAGGTGCCAGAAGACAGGCGTCGTCGCCCAGGGAGTACTAGATAACGCTGGCGTGACGACCTAGACGCGTTTATGAGAGATTGGCCAAAGAAAACCGCACGGAGAGACTCTTCTCTCCGTGAGGGCTATGGCGGAGGCCTTTGCCTAGCAGTGGGACAAGATAGACTAAGTAAAAAAAAAAATGTGTGCGTGTACTAGCGTACACTCGTAAGAAGTGAAACTTCTTTATGACGTTTTTTTTTCTAAAAATAAAATCAGTAATATCGTCTACCTTCTGATTAGGAGATATACGAGTATATATTGCAACAATCAAAATTTTTATCCCATTTACCATTGTGCATTGAGCCATACATAAATCACCAACTGCTGAAGTTAGTGACCCATGAAAGTCAGGAGAAAGAACAGAAAAAAGATGGCGCGTAACGGAAAAATGTGACGCGTAACGAAAAAATGATACACTAATTTTTTTTCCAACCCCGATAAAGAAGTTTCACTTCAAAAATTGAACAAGTCACTTGCCTGCCTTGCCCAAAAGCCAGCGCAGTTGACGAAGTATTCGCATTCGATGGCTCCGTGGTTCGTCTCCACTCCGCACACTCGATCGTTCTTCGAAAGCACAGCGGTCACAGAGCAATCTTCCATCACGCCTACGCCTGAAAACCACAAAGAAATTAGTATCACACCATTACACACGCCAAAAAAAACAAAAAAACGACTACGTAAAAATTACTAATGACTTTAAATAAACAAGTGTATAAATATCGCTCGACATTATACACAGCGCCATCTGGTGCCACACTAAGAAACGAGTAGATAAAACTGAAAAAAAAAACAAGGTCAATAATAAATTCTAAATAAGGAACATATCATTGACTGCAACAGTCCAGACCCATATTGGATGTGATGATTACAATCTAGCTAAATTATTTAATGTCCCGACTGTTGCAGTCAATTATCTGTTATTATTATCAGCCACTTATCCCACTGCTGGGCAGAGGCCTCCCTTCCCGCCTTCCACTTATCCCTATCTAATGCTGTTTTTCGCCAATCCTTGTGGAAGTATGGTTACGATAATTTACCATTTTGAAATCCTCATGATGAGCCCTTTAATTTGATACCCGTATAGCAACAAGTATCCAATTCTTATTTTTTTAGTTTTTTCACTAGCCTATGTTACCTAGCCTTAACACAAGAATTCTAACAATACACATACATCGATAATCGATTTAGGCGTTTAGAAGTTTTGATTGAATAAATAAACTCCCAAACATATATGTACATACGCGTACATACATGAACCCTGAAAACATAACACTTCTTTGTTTTGGGTAGTCGTATAAAAAACACAATCTAAAACTAACAATAACAATAGGTAACACTCACTGTATCATCAACTTGTAACCAGAAAACATAACTTCCCGCAATAATGAACGACAGAAGATGTAAAAACAAAACTGTTTTTAAGTTGAACCAGACAGCGAAACCACACGTGCGATCCTAGTGAGTCCCCGTAGCCGTCTATACGAGGGGAGACTAAATCCTCATATAACATCGGTTGACCGGCTATGTACCAGTACATAAACTCGGCTGCAGACATACGCAAGCGGGATCAGATTTGCAGTGAGCTAGTGCAGGACCGGACTGCGGGTTTTAATTTTATTACACGGACCCGATAGATGCTGTCCTTCCGATCCTTTGATACAGATTGGAGTTAAATGGCAGTTTCGTAACTGGATTTCGATCGTGGAATTGAAGCATATTGAATTTCAATTTAGTAAAGGAAGACGCGAGACGTTACTAGTTTATTGGGAACATAATTATGAGAAACGCATTCTGAAAGTTGATCAAATAAATGTTTCAGCGTAAAATCGAGTAATCCTACTTCCTACTAATATTATAATTATGAAAGTTTTGTGAGGATGTTTGCTACTCTTTCAAAAAAAATAAAAAACATTTTTGTATAAAATAAAACCGACTACAAAACAAAAAAGTGAAAAATAACTTTAGCTTCAGAAGTCGGTGACCTTTGCTTGATTCAATAAGTTATTTTTCATCCCCCCATCTCGGAAAGAGTATTTTTGCTCTTCGATATCTGAGTGCAAAAGCCGTTTTTATCGTCTTGAGGGTAGGTATATTTGAATTTAGAACATCGTGTGCACTAAGCATGTGAATTCAAAACATCATTAAACCTAATAACTTCTACCTCTATGGTGCCGAATTTATCATACAACTTTTTTTTAATTTGTTAAGAACTCAGACTCGGAACCTTCTTTGTGTAGTTTTTTTTAATATGTTTTGCGCGCGGCATTTTCTTTTCACGTCATATTGTTAACACCTTAGGTTAAAAACAAGGAATCCAAATTGAAAACATGTGGAAATCTTAAAATGACCACTCATTATCTAGCGACGAGGAAGTTTATTAGACGCCAACCGAATAAACTGAATTTGTTAATAATGCGCATTTTTTGCCTTCATTTCCACGCTGAGGTGGGATGAAAAGTTACGTGTTGCACTCAAGTGCAAAGATTTTTCACCTCGTGCTCTTTTGATTCCTTCGCTAACGCTCAAGATTCTAAGTTTTGAATCACTCGCTGCGCTCGTGACTCAATTTTAGAATCTTTCGCTTGCTCGGTCATCAAAATTGAGCACGCGGTTAAAAAACAACTTTGCACTCTTGTATAAAAAATAACTATTGTCGCCGACTTCTGAAGCTTTACTTATTTTTATTTTAGCTGTTTAAAACTTTTTTGCAAAATATAAAACCGATTTTGCAAAAAAGTTTTAAACAGCTTACAAATAGAAAAAGAATGATCAAAATCGGGTCACCCAGTCGAAAGTTCTGAGGTAACAAACACAAAAAGACAAGAGTCGAATTTAAAACATCCTCTTTTTGGAAGTCGGTTGAAAAACTGTCCGGATTCGAATGAAATTTGACACACAGGTCGTTTATAATCTGGATTGATACATAGGATACTTCTTATCCAGGTAGTACTATCCCATGGGACAATAATTTGGTAATTATTACCAAACCACACGAGGGCGGGGCCGCGGGCATAAGCTAGTACTTCATAATGTAGTTTAGTAATATTCATTGATTAATTAAAACAACGATATATATTTGACAGCTATTTGCAACGGTATACCAACTTTCAGAAGGTACAGCTTTAATAACAAGCAAGGGAAACAAGGGAAGAACAACTGCCCCCAGCAACACGACCGTTCCTTTTTACTTGAGATTGGACAAATCTGAAAAATACGATTTCACGAAAATTTGTTTTAACTGAGCCAAGAGGATATTAATATAAATCAATTGTGTGATCGTTTCTTTTCATTAGTTCACACGGAATTCAACAAAACTTTTGAAAAGAAGACAAAGAGTATTATTTAGCCCTAAATTTTTATTTAGTGATTGGGTAACTAGAGGTATCAGGAAAAGTAGGGAAAGACTATTTGAGCTTTATAGCATTAAGCCATTTATAAACACTGAAACTTTTAGCAAGTATGATGCTACGTTTTCAAAGATTTTTAGAAATACTTGCAATGTTGCTAACGCCCTGCACATTATCAACAAGATCAAAACAGCAGAAAATAAAATAAAGACCGTTTGGAAAGTCGATATATAACGAGACAAACAGAAAGAAAATATGTAATAATAGCTATACATTAGATACAGCATGTGGTCCTAAAAGCTCTAATCAGGAAGTAGCTCAAGAATTTGTAAATTTCTTTACCGATATACAAATAAAACTACGGAGGCCCTTAATTCCTCACCTGAAATCTCAATTGGCTTATTAATGGCGAATGTGTCTGGCTGCCTGGCTGAATTTAAATTTTTACACATTAACCCAATGACAGTTATTAAAGCTTTCCGGAAAATTAAAATCAAACTGACTAAAGATTTGTGGGGAATGTCTATCAAAGTTCGTACGTCTATACTTGAGATCATAGCCCCGTACTTAGCTTTAATTTTTAGGGTTCCGTAGCCAAATGGCAAAAACGGAACCCTTATAGATTCGTCATGTCTGTCTGTATGTCTGTCTGTCTGTCCGTCCGTATGTCAGAGCCACTTTTTTCCGAAACTATAAGAACTATGCTGTTGAAACTTGGTAAGTAGATGTATACTAAACTGAATAGTTTGAGCGAGAAACCCTTCCAAAGTGGAAAAAGTGTCCCCCCCCTGTAACTTCTAAAATACGAGAATGATAAAACTAAAAAAAATATATCATGTACATTACCATGTAAACTCCCACCGAAAATTGGTTTGAACGAGATCTAGTCAGAAGTTTTTTTTATACGTCATAAATTACTAACATAGGTTAAGGATTACTAACAAATTTATGGGTACTACCTGAAATAAAGAGAAATAAATAAAAAATAAATAAATCTAAAATAGCAATTTACCTTTCATTCAATCTGCTACGGAACCATTCATGGGCGAGTCCGAGTCGCACTTGGCCCCTTTTTTATTAATTCATGTGTAGACCAAGGAGTGTTCCCTGATTTAATGAAATACAGTAAAGTATACCTCTTTTCAAATCCGGGGACGGTAAAGATGCCAATAATTGTAGACCTGTATCCGTGTTACCAGTTTTTACCAAGGTTTTTGAAACAGTAATGCTTAATCAATTGCTCTATCATGTTAACCCCAACAGAATATTACATGATCAACAGTAAGGGGCGTTGTACAACTGACGCCGTCGCAGCCTTATTAAAGCACGTTTTTCTTTGCGTGGAAAGAGTCCCAAGACGCAATAGGAATTTTCTGTGACCTCTCCAAAGCTTTGGACTGCATAAATCACGACACATTACTTTTGAGACTGGAGCATTACGGACTGGGTAAACTTGCACTTAGCCTGGTAAAATCTTATTTGAGTGATAGGAAACAACATGTGCAAATAAATGGTGTCAATTCACAGGGTTTGAAAGTAAAAATGGGGGTTCCGCAAGGCTCAATATTGGGTCCTTTCCTTTTTCTAGTCTTTATAAATGATCTACCCAATTTGTTGAAAAAACAACCACAAAATATGGTGTTATTTGCTGATGACACTTCTCTGATTTATAAGATAAATAAACGAGCCCAAAATCTAGATGACGTGAATGATGCCCTACTTCCGGTCCAAAATTGGTTCACAGCAAACAATTTGGTATTGAATGAAAAGAAAACTAAATGTATAAGATTTTCATTACCGAAAGTTAAAAGTAGTGATTGTGAGATAATGTTGAATAAAGAGAAACTCGAATTCGTAGATAAAACTGTTTTCCTGGGGCTTACGCTTGATTCAAGGCTACAACGGGGTTCTCATTTAACATCGCATGCGGGGCGCTTAAGTTCAGCAGCATATGCTATTAGAAAAATCCGTCAATTCACTGATGTAGATACCGCTAGACTGGTCTATTTTACTTCTGTTACTTCCATAGTATAATGTCTTACGGTATTTTGCTATGGGGACGAGCTGCTGATATTCAGTCTATATTTATTCTGCAGAAAAGAGCTATCAGAGCCATATATAATCTTCGTAGGCGCGACTCTCTAAGGGAACTATTTAAGGATTTTGGCATCATGACGGTTCATTGCCAATACATCTACGAAAACATAATGAACGTCAGAAAAAAGGTAAAAGAGGTGACAGACACAATTACAGTACTAGAAATAGGGACCAACTAGTTCAGCCAGGCTTTAGACTCGCTAAAGTAAGACTCATCTTTCATGGGGTACTGTTTGAGATGCTATAATAAAATTCCACAAAGTATTCTTGAACTGAATCAGACGAAATTTAAAACATGCATTAAACGCACACTATGTAAACAAGCATATTACAAGTTGAGCGATTAAATCGCTGATAAAAATGCTTGGCTTAATGCTGGCCCTGCTCCACATGGACAGGGGCGCAAAAATTGATAGCATTAAATGGTATTGTTGGAGCTGCTGAAGTTTGTACTTAAATATCTTTGCATTGTATAGATTCAATGTTAGTATTATATAATCGCATAGCCCATTTTGTGTGAGTACTATGTACTAGTAAGCTGTCATTCACTGGAAACCTACGGCATTAATTATTTTGTTTTTGAGTTGTATTTTATTTTTGTTTTGCTATGGACACTTTAAACGTTTAATCTTGCTACATTGTTCTCACATAATATACCATCTCAACATGAATGATGTTACCAGGATTTTGTAACAATATTTTGATTTAAAAGAGTGTCCATGGAGTTTCTTGCCCGTTCTTCTCCATAGAGATCTACGCTAAGGAATGGGCAACTACAGTACTTTCACAGTTTTTATGTCTTGTGACTGGGACTGTAGCTACTATAAATGTTAATTTTTGTTTCGACAATTCAAAAGTACCTGTAACTGGCCTACTTGAAATAAATGCTTTGATTTTGATTTTAACAGTTCTAACTCAACTTTCAATACTCCCACGACCTCGTTGCATAAACCCATGATCAGCACGATTATTTGCAAACTTCCACGCCCAAAATAAGGTTTCCCATCAAATACTTTCGTAAAATCTTGCATACTTTGATTTACAGAATGCATATATTACGGCAAATAGCAGAATCAGATGTTGTTACGTACCACTTTCGACGCATTCTCTCATCAGAGCCATGCACAGCAAGTGAGGGTCCCCGACTCCATCCCCAGGTATCCACAGGCCTCCCAACACATCATCCACGTTCAGCAGTGGCCACAGTTCCTGACACTTCTTCGGCGTGACCAGCTCGCAAGGTATGCCCCAAGAGCTGTTGGAAAAACATGCTTATTATTATTGGCACATGGTAAAAAGTTAAGTGTAACTATTCAACGTGAAATACGGCTAAAGGGGTAGCTATAGCCAGTAAGTGCGCATACACGTAGAACGCTGGCTACCGGAGCCGATAAGCGCTGAACGTCGCCGACAAGTTCCGACCTGCTTACGCAGTCAGAAATTGTCGGCGCTTATCGGCGCTGGGTCGGCACAAATTAAAGAGGCTGCCTGCCCCGGCTACCTTCTCGGACCGGTGCCGCTAAGCGCTGGCAGGTCGGCGCCAGCAGCCAGCGTTTTAAGTGTATATGTCACCATTTCCACCATGCGCCATTGTCAATACGTTACATTGTGATCTCCCTAGCCATATTGTAAACTCTCGAAATATTGCCAAACGAACATACTGCTTACAATAAAACGCATGATTTTTCGTGAAATGCATGCGATGGTAGTCAACTCACGCGGTGTGGAGAGAAGGAGGGGTTCCCCTTGCACAGTGGTACTACTTTCATGAAAAGATAATGTACCAATCCTGCGAAATACCGATTATTATAACCTAACCTTAAAACACTTTATATTCCCCTAAAAAGCGTAGTCGACGGAGCCCCGCTTCGCGGTGCTCTAGTTGTGTCCCCAAGAACAAAACTGGAGCATTCAACACATTGTTCGAAGTATTTGTAAGATCAATATTATAAAGGGTGTAAAACACCTGATCAAGAAGCCGAAAGGCACTTGTTCTCCTCATCATTGCGATAATTTTTTTGTTCTACACCATACCTGGGAACCTTCTAGTTACGGAGATATGAGGGGTCAAAGTTACAACTTTTTGACAAGTTTTTTTTAAAAATGTAAGAGTTTTTTGTCACGTTTTAACACCTCCACGACACTACCACAAAACATGATTTACAACCTCAAAAAAAAAGTTGTTTCACAGCAATAATTTTTGCGTAAAGTTACTTAGTTTGATGTACAGAATGCTTGGTTAACGGCTTTGTGATGAGGTGGTTTACACCCTGTATACTTGATCTTACAAAAGATTTACGTTTGGTGTGCTTTCGAACGGAAACGGAGAAAGTACCCGTCTCATTTTATCATGTAAAGTAGTCTGATAGCGACCGTTAATTTGTGAGCTTATTCAAAGAGTCACTATCACAATCAATAGATGTTACAAAACAAAGTCCTCCGCCACGTCTGTCTGTCTGTTCGCGATAAACTCAAAAACTTCTGCACCGATTTTCACGCTGTTTTCACCAATGTATGTGGTTCTCGGGGAAGATAATAGTATATAATTTAAACCGCTTTCTGTTTGCAAGTCAATTCGAAATTTAAATAAAACCTTTGATAAGTTACTCTTTTGTTACCATGTTTCAGAGAAAAAGATCGTTCCATTTTTAAATTCCTTGTTACTCTCTAGGGAATTTGGCACAGAATAATCTTTACTCTCTAGGGCATAAATGGTCACTTTAATCCCGCTTCGTATATTGGCGCTATATTGGCATACTTTTAGAGCATGAAAAGAGAAAAAGAAATTAATAAACGAATTACTTTTACTCCCTAGGGAGTAAAGTGGTCACTTGAGTCCCGCTTCGTGGGCCTATATTTGCGTACTTTTAGAGCATGTGAAGTGAAAACCTATTTTAAGTATGGCTAGAGTAGTAGTGTTAGGGAGTAATAGAGCACGTGAGAGCTTTCGACATAGTTTGAGTTTAAAGCCTTTTCATTTGATACCCATATTATGGGTGTAAGGTCTACGAACATTAACCTTACTTTTGGCTCACAAGACGAATTAATAGGTTTACTTGGCACTCAGTGTGCAACTTACCAACACGTGGAACAGACTTACATGAGAATCATCAACCATCAACCTCAACACTAGTACTCGTACTAAATAAACTTTTGGTTTACTGCGAAGTGTATCTCGCACTCGCTACCTAATACAAACTATTGTACAGTTCAGGAACTAATCTGTCCCGTACAATGGTAATACATAAAAATAACTAGACAGCCGCCATCTTCGGAAGTCCTATTGGATTTAGAAACATGACAAATGTATGCAAAATTTCACCAATTTTTTTTTTATGTAAGTATATAATAGTTTATTGTTAAGTCAGTTTTTTAAAGCGTGCTAAAACTTTATCTGTACCTACGTATTGCATGTTCACCATACTTTGTAATGTCTCCATTTGCACACAAACAGCCGACGGACGGGTACTTTCTCTCTCATATGGAGGAGGCCGGTGTCCCAGCAGTGGGAACATTAATAGGCTGATGATGATGATGACACAGACAGCCATTCCTGTTTATAAAGTTTACTGGTCAGTGGGTCGTCTTAGGAATCCACAAAATTACAATATAAAGAAATGAACACGAAATTTTTCAGCAGCAAAACATTGTGGAACTAATGATTTGGTTGGGTTACCAAGTTAGCATCAAGACAAGACATCCGCAAGAGAACCAAAGTCACCGACGTAGCCCGAAGAATTGCTAAATTTAAGTGGCAGTGGGCAGGGCACATTGCTCGCAGAACGGATGGCCGATGGGGCCGAAAAGTTCGGGAGTGGCGACCGCGAACCGGAAGACGATGCGTTGGAAGACCTCCCACTAGGTGGACCGATAACCTGGTGAAGGTTGCGGGAATCCGGTGGATGCGAGTAGCAAGGGACCGGTCAATGTGGCGACACTTGGGGGAGGCCTATGTCCAGCAGTGGACGTCTTTCGGCTGAGATGGTGATGATGATGATGATGATGACCAAGTAAGCTTGCCTACTACTACTAGGTCGAATAAATTGCGAATGTCAAACATCAGTAAGAAACCGTGATTAATATTTTGGTCGTATTTTCTTAAAGTAGGTATGCGCATATGAATAGGGAAGACGACAAAAAATAATTTGTCCGTCAGGTAGATTATTGAAAAATAATTGACCCGTATTTTTCCTTTTGTTACGTAAATCAAAATTGACGAAGATACGACGCTTTAAAAATTCCCAATATGTCACGCCTAGGTATAATTTGCTAGTTCTGACGTCACTCCCGAGTTTTGGTGGATTTTATCTTAGTCAAAATTCATTGATTTGCAAAAACAAAAACTTGTTTCACTTTATTTGGGATTGGCGCAACATGTCTATACGTCTCTATTAGCCGCCATTTCACTAGCCATCCATTTTCTAGCAATATCATCTTTCACTTACAGTTTTTTGATCTCCCCTAACTCTTATAGCCATCCAATCCACATTCAAACTCAAAACTTTATCCAAGTTCCATCCTGCTTTGTCCAGTTCGCCGCAGCAACCCCTTCCAGCGTCCTGTGCTTGCATAATTACTAAGGGTTGCAGGACCAAAACAAAACCGTTAAAGGTACGGCACGTCTGGGTTTTGTTTCGCGCTGAATAGGGTATACAACAATAAATAAATAAATAAATTGCGAATGTCAAACATCAGTAAGAAACCGTGATTAATATAATAAAGTAGCGGGTATGCGCATATGAATAGGGAAGACGACAAAAAATATATAGTCCGTCAGTTAGATTACTCGTATCAACAAATATTGGACCCATATTTTACCTTTTGTTACATAAACCAAAATTTACGAAGATACGAGGCTTTTAAAATTCTCAATACGTCACGCCTTGGTATAATTTTTGCGAGTTCTGACGTCACAAACCGCCAGTCCCAAGTTTTGATGCATTTTATCTTTGTCAATGTTCATTTACAAAAGCAAGAAATACTTGTCCATTATTTTCCATTATGCTAACTGACGGACTAAATAGATTTGCAATGATTTTGTACTGTCGGCTTGCCTATTATGGAATGCATTGTTCACAATAAGGGCATCAATAAGGGGATCATCTACTTGCCCTTGGTCCATATTACTTGTGGTCACCGTTTTCGAGGCTACTTCCATTCTCCCGTCAACCATCACGCAATAATTTACACCCTTTTTCTTCACAACACTCCTCAGACAATCCATCGCTCGTTTCTTTGGTCTTCCTCTCTTTTTCCATGCATCAAAATTTATATTCATCACTCTTTTAGTCACATACGATTCGTCCCTCCTCATAACATGCCCATACCCAGTCGATTCCCAATCAACTTTTCCGTAACGGAACTTTCAAACTTCCTCTAACATACTCATTCCTTACTATAAATCCATTCTTGTCACACATCACATCAACTTTTTTTTTGGCCAATGATCTCCAGTCTTTGCCACCACATCTCCGATCTGTTCTGGACCTTTAGGCCACTCTCGGCAACTAACACAATGTCATCGGCAAATAGTATAAACTAGGGAGCCTCTACCGCACTGGTTCCCAACCTGTGGTCCAGGAGGCAGGAGCCTCGACTCTGGTCCGTGAAAGATTAAAATGTTATTCGTACTTTTTAACTTGCACAGAACATGCAAGCGCAAAATTCTAAATTGTTTTGAAAATCTCATACTAAATGATTCCTAAATTTTTCGAGCTCAATTCGATGGCTTTTGTATATATATTCACTGTATTAATTCTAAAGAATCTCATTACATTATCCAATTTTTGTATAGTGTGTGTTAAAGATTCACTCCCCTAGTTATAATCCTGTCGGTGTCCATGTTTATCTTGAACCCTATGGTCCCTGTTAATAATGAACTTACCAAAATGGTCCCTGGTCTAAAAAAGGTTGGGAACCACTGCTCTACCGGGATGTTCAAATAGCATAAACTAGGGAGCCTCTTCCGGGATGTTCAACGTAAGGAAAAGGCTCCCTGGTGTATGAGCAATAGGATGATGTACCACCAAAAAAACGTCTATGACGGGGAGATACAAGTGGGAATGTAAAGGTTCTGTTTTAAACATCGAAGCTTTATAAAACAGACAGCATATTGAGACTTATCAAAGTGAAACTTTCTGAGCTATTTTTAGCGACCATGAGCAGCCAAACGTTTCTGTTCCATAATACAAATACCGATGTAAAAATCAGACAACAAAGATACTACTGGGAAACAAATATCTCCTCTGAGAGGGGGTGGGTCATAATCCATGACGCAGCAGGATCCCGTGGGGATTGGCATACCTAACCTTAAAATTCCATAATATGTCAGATGTCAGGTGGTAATTACTCGTATCTTGAATGAGAGTCATGTAGCGACTCAGGTTACTTATTACTAGCCCAGCTCCACCTAAAAGCCCCCTCTCAATACAAAATCCGAATAACGATAGACAACAAAAAACCAAAGGCTGATCACAGAAGTCAACCTGTCCTTTCATTTCATTGTTATTTAGAACTACAATGCCACATCGCGGCGCAGTATGCTAATAAAAGAGCTCAAGGCGGCAATTCTAAGTTTGTACCCTAGAGACCTGTGGGTCGATATTCGATAATGAAAATTTACATTTTGCTGGATCTCCGCCGCAACGTCCCCAACAAGGGAATGCTTTTAGATCTGATTTTAGTGTTCGTTTTCTACTAGGTGACAGTGTGACGGCTGTCAACACACGGTCTCGGCGAGGCGGTTAAAGATAGAACATCGTAATTATTCAGACTGTCGAGCTGCCGATTAAGTAACCCGCAAAGGAGTTGCCCTACCTGCCTTTCTAAACAATTTGCCCGGTGAAAACCATACGAAGCCTTAAAAAGAAATACACGACAAATAGTCTTTTTTAAACGGTTTTTTAACTTTCGCGATCAGAACACATTATCATGAAGACGGGTATTTATCGCGAATTTACCTTTAAGTTTCCCCGCGACCACGGCTGGTGCAATCCGGTCGAAACGTCGGACTTAAATTAAACGATACGAAACGTAAATTCGCGATAAATACCCGTCTTCATATGTTTTATAACACGACAAATACTTAGATGCATGTGTAAAAAGATTGTTTTTACCAATCGTATTGTGACTATCCTTACAAGGTGTTAAGACGTATGACAGATATAACACCCTGTTAAAGGATGCAGGTGACTTAGCGTCAGCACACACCAAGAACAGTGACCATTTTCTGAGACTACTGCAAAATTAATCTTATTTCAACTCCATACGTTGCAAAATTAAATACACGTTCAAACTTGATGCTCGACCAAGCTCGAGCTTGGAAGATGCAGGTTCGAGTATGCTTTTTGAAACGTAGTGAGTTATCATAAGATTCATTTTGCAGTAGTCCCAGAAAATGCTCGGCTCGCTCTGCTCTTGGTAAGCCACCCTGTTTTAGTGCAGAAGCACTAAACGACAACTTTATCTAGGACACGTCTCTGCTGTTTATAGATAACTTGAGAGACGTGACCTAGACAGTCTTTGTTTTAACCTATAATTATAGTCGATACATATAAATACAAGATGGTGCAATACAAATCGCACAATTTTGTTTTCTAATATTTATTTGATAATCTTTACTTGGAGCTTACATTTTTTTCTGTTAAGAACTAAACCGCAAAGTAGGTGCTGCCAGAGTTGATTGTGCCTGTTTTATCGTATTTTTTTAGTTTCCGCAAGATTTCCGGCGATGACTGCATTCCTGTCGAAAATACTCCTTAAGGTCTTGTTGACATACTAGCAGCTTCAAGTAACCCCAAAGAAGTCTGGATGGATAAATCGGGCGATCTTGCTGGCCAAGCCAAATCGCCACGACGGGAGATTACGCGACCAGGAAACTTTTCCTACACAATTATTCCACGCTTTTACGGAGTCTAGCGCTGCATTGCTTGTCTGTTCGTATTCTGCAGCTGTCTAGTTCACAAATATCAAATAGGATTGAAGTACGACGCCATTTGCAAAAATTATAACATCTTTCGACGGGGTGATTAATTTTGCGCCACCTTGTACTAGTGAACCAATACCGAAGTGACGTTGAAGTTTGATTTACTAGGCTCTAGTAACTAGAGCCTTTTTCAAAGTCACTTTTAGTTTGATAGGCTCTAGAGACTACGTCATCCACATCATCCACATCATCCGCATCATCCGCATCATTAGCCTAAAGTCTAAATCTATGCCAGTACATACTCACCCCCTAATGGGAATAACCACAAAGCAATATGCACCCCCTCTCTGAGCGCAGACAGCCGACGTTTAAACCGACATGTTATTGATTTTCTAGCTCACTAAATACCACAACTCTTAATTTACAGCACTGTATCATTTATGCTGGCGGCCGACCCTAAGTGCAATTAGGCGTTGTGGTTCCTATTTCAATTAAATTTGAGTTTCCCCTACGTCCCTAGGAGCGGCAAAATGTTGTTATTTTGTGTTTTGGCCCACACGTACCACAGAAATGGACTAATTATGCATTTTAATGAGTGAGTGAGTATAATTATTACAATAAAATAATAGCTTGCGATTCAGCTATTATTTTGTGTGAATTGTAGTGAATTGCACTAGTGGTTTTGAGCTCCGGTTTGCAAATGGCGCCAATTATAATTTACCTGAACTAACATTTTGTGCACGCCCGTGCGCACGCTGCAATCTCTCATTCAAATTACGACCTTAAATACAAAGTTACATCTCTTGTTTTTAAAGCTGCGTTCTCTGCGTTGAAAATAACTAAGTTCTTTAAATAATTATTTAAAGTTTTTTTCAGTCAAATACAACTTCATTAAATATAGCTTTAGAGAAGTGGGTTTGGAACTAAACTACGAACTATGTCATATCTCCCATCCTTGGTAACCTACACACCTACAAACTACCGACCATGAGACAAGCAAAGCCGTGTGCAAAAACGACACAAACCAACCATTTTTTTTTTAATTGCTTTTCCTACAGAATACTTACACAGACTGGCTCTTCATTCTCCTGTACACTGTCATCCGATCCCGGTTCCTCGCCAGCAGTAAGGACCCGCATTGTTTCCAACCAGTGGCCCTGCCTTTTGCTTCCAGTTCTTGCAGGAGTCTAATGGAAGACTGGGTCAGGCGAACTTGTGCTAGTGTAGGCTTGAAGGCGCCGACGAGACCCGACGAGTGCCAGCGGCTGCCGGTACCGACTCTGTACAGGTAAATAGTTAGTAGTTTAAACCGTTTGATAGGGAAGTAAAGATTGAAGAAGTTATAATTCTAATGCCCTAATTTAAGAGGATTACGTCTTCGCAATACGTCCTGTACGCAAAATACGCGCTTTGGACGCGAAGTTGCGGTCACCGGCCCGATATACAATCCCAATCTGTTTTTTTTCTGGTCTCTATCAGCCGCTATAGCTGCACTAAACTAAAAATAACGGGAACGACATTTCTTTTTTTCAACATTCGTCATCATCTACCTATCATTTTCTCAACTATGCTGGGGTCGGCTTCCAGTCTAACTAGATTCAGCTGAATACCTGTATTTTACAGGAAGCGACTGCCTATCTGACCTCCACAACCCAGTTAATACTGGGTAATACGATACCACTTGGTAATACTGGTTGTCAGACTTTTTGGGCCAGTAACTACCTGCTGTAAAGACTGTCAAAGATGGACCAATGACAGCCAGGACCAACAGCTTAACGTGCTTTCCGAGGCAAGGAGGAAAGCACGTTAAGCTGTTGGTCACCCTTCCACAGACCAACCTAGGTAAGCACGGCTTAACCTCAAGATCGACCCGAGCGGCTGTTATTATTTAGCCAGGAGCTCCTTTTCAATCGACTTCCAAAAAGAGGAGGTTCTCAGTTCCGATTTTGATGGTTCTTTTTTTGTTTGAAAGCTGGTGGTTCCCGTGTGGTCCCATTTTAATTTGCTGAAGACCTGATGCTGATCTTCGGAGATATACAATGGAACTCTTCAAAAATACACAGCAAATCTGCAGTGCTTGCTGCAATCGCTTGTAGGTTCATTGTTTATACAACATCATGACGTAACATCACGCCTGTATGCTCTGAGGAGGTACGCAGATGTTTACAATACACCCAGATTTCGACAGTGTTTGTTACCTCAGAACTTTCGACTGGGTGAACCGATTTTCATGGTTCTTTTTTTATTTGAAAGCTGGTGCTTCTCGTGTGGTCTCATTTTAATTAGCTGATGGTATGATACTGATCTTCAGAGATATAATTGGAACTCTTTAAAAATACACGGCAAAGCTGCAGTGATTGCTGCAAACGGTTGGTTGTTTATTGTTTATACAATATCAAGACGTAACATCACGCCTGTATGCTTTGAGGGGGTAGTCAGAAGTGTATAATACACACAGATTTCGACAGTTAGGTGTGTTAAGTTCCATTTATTGGGGATAAGCCCTATTACCGTGACATGAATTGTTTTTTTTTTTTTATTTTATTGGAAAGGATGTACTTCAAGGGTTCATCGATGAGAATTTGGTTAGGTTCTGATTACTTCTGATTATGGGATCCATGACAAAGGAACGGAACTATTAAATTCATGAGGTTCTCAATTCAATGTTCCCCGATTACTCGAAGATGGCTGGACCGATTTTGTTTTTTTTTTTAAATTGTTTGAAGGGGTATACTTCTAAGGTTGTCTCATAATCATCACATCATGATCTGATGATGGAATCCTAGAGAAATAAAGAGTATTATTCACATTTTATAGGCACACTAGAAGCAATTTGGGTAGTTTTAGGAAGTGTACTTTCTCGAAGTGATCCCATTTCAATTTGATGAAAATCTGATGAAGAACTTCGGAGATAGGCAACGGAACTTCTTCATAAATGATAGCAAATATACTCGAATTGCTGAAATCTCATATCTGTCTATTGTTTACCCCAGTTCATAACCGAAAATCACGCCTGTACGTTGTGAAGGGGTAAGCACATGTGAACCACTAAACCCACAAAAAACGGTGACAAAAAAAACTAAATCAATCAAACAAAGGTCACAAACTTCTGAAGCGTTTTTTCTGAAGTTATTTTTCACTATTTTGTTCTCTCTGAAGTCGGTTTTACTTTTTGTATAAAAGTTTTTATTCAAAATGCATAGGTACGTCAAAATAAAATCTTAAGCCGGCTATCAAAACCCGGCTGACCATTACAACTTTTTCATCATCATAATTACGTCCTAAAGGGTGCTTCTTGCCAGTGTTTTAGCTGAGAATAAAAAATAGCGGAACCCCCATCTTTGGTTTGCACGTTTTACAAAAGCTGCACTTTCATACTGAACTCCATACTTGACCTATTTTACTAATTTCTTTGTATCAAGCAAGTATCAAAATAAGCTTCAGCTTTAGCAGAATTTATTAAATAAAGTCGGTGTCTTCAGCTTTATGTGGCTAACGTTTGTGTTGCTAAATACTAGTTTGAACTAGAATTGAGTTTTTTTAATTATCAATAATTCTAGTTCATAGGAATACGTTAATTTAGATAGACTCATCACGGTAATGGGTAATTTATTTGTGTAAAACTGTCGACAAGTTTGACACTTCAGTACTAATATGTACACAGTTAACAAATACAAAATCGACTATCACGTGGAATATCGATTCAGACTTTTGTTAATTACTACAGCGTATTCATAACATCGCAAACAAATTATTAAGAGAAAATCACTTTCACAAATTCCCCCGGCAAGCCGCAGGAGGAGGTAGATTTCGGAGAAGGTGCTCGAGCGTCCGATTATTGAAATTTTGTATAAAGAGTTGTAATTATGTGTACAATCTACAAAAACAAAAAAAAAAAGGGTTTCAAAAACGTTGTCCTGAAATGGAAGGTTTACCCTTTTTAAATCCTCTCGATGATAGTTTAGCATGGAAACACCCTCAATGTTTCAGTTATAATTTTTTATTTCCAAAACTATAAGTTTTATCGTTAAACTTGGAAGGTAACAATTGTAGAGTAAAAAATTTGCTTTCAAAAAATAATATTTGCGACGCCCAAAATGTTTACTGTTTCGGACATATGATTTGTTTTCGCAAAAATTTTAGAAATTTCAACCCTCTCCCCAATTTAAGGGTTGCATCAAAAAAGTTTTAATTTAAGGTTGTTCGTATTCTTACTCAGAATGATAAAAATGACAAACGGTTCAAAAATTTTCCATAGGAAAAAAGTTATGACCAAAAAACTCATTTTAGAAACGCCCCCCCCCCCATTTCCCCCACCGACTCCCATGGACGAATTCCGCCCATTCACGAACTTAGCCTAAGTTTTGACCTTTTCGATTTTTTGGCCAAGTTTGACTAGAGTGTGGCTAAATTTTGCTGGTCACCCATATACATACGTAAACATATATCTCCGTGGGCGAGAAACCAATATGTAAATTATTTAAAAAAAAAGAAGGAAATCTACCTAAAAAAAAGTATAAAACCAGAATCTCAGCGGCTAATCCGTCCCTAAGCAATCACACCATAGTCCAATGCGTCGCGGGTACGTTGCCGCTCTTATAACGCTCGTTACACTGTAAAGCATCAATTACATAAAGAGACCCCGACGGGAGCTCGGAACGTAGAAGTGCACTTTTGTGATGCACGTCCGGCATGTCATGTATTACTTAAGATATCTGGCCAGTCTGGTTTACCCTGAAAATCGACCTGTGCGGGAATTCAAGGTCAAGCAGCCCTTGGCGATGGATGACCGTCCATTCCATACTGAGTTACCCTTAATGCCTCGGTAAGCACGTTAAGGCGATTACATGAGCTAACGCGAGTTTTATACCTAATTACTAAAAATATATGATTCACTGCTATAAACAAGACCAAAAAAATATATGATAATCTTCAGGATATATGCTAGCATTAGTTAGCACTAGTGTTTTGAAAACATAATACAAAAAATTTTACTCGACAAAAAAAACAAAAAATATCTTTCAAACAAATAAAACATATTAATATGCATGCGATCATTGTGATTATTTGGCAAATAATTCTACAAGCAATAAATTAGTATGATAGTGTTTTAGTTTTTTAATCCAATCAATAGTTTTTTGTAAATCGATCGAAACCACTAATTTCGCGCTATTTGGCCCGCAGTGAGTGACGTAACAACCACTTTGTAGTGCAAGCTGATTAGAACTTTATTCTAACAGCATTTCAAACGAAGTTTGAACCACCACAAATAGAGTAGCTAATTTAGCTCATCTAATCGCCTGAAGCCGTTGCTCTCGGCTGTTATTTTATGATTTTTGACAATCAATTAATTAATATTACAAGTCCGAAATTCGGTGCCCGCAAGTCCAGTTTAACCACTAAACCGGTATTACTAAGGGGTATCGTATTATCCAGTACTAGTAATACAATCCAATTGATTATTAAGTTGAAAGCACGAGGAGAGGGCCAGGTTAGCCCGAAATTCAAATTTACACACTTTTTTCGCTGTTTTCCGGTCAGTGAAATAATTATCTAACCAAAGTCAATGAATGGTATTAAATACCATTTAATGAAAGTCATTAAATGGTATTAAATGAACTTACGAGGGTAGTAATGATGATTTTAAATATTATAACGCAGCAGAAAGCATATTGACAGGCGGACTGACGTAAATTGCAAAAAAAAAAAGGAAGAATATAAGAATTTCGCGGGTTACCCTGGCGCCTCCTGGGCGCGTTCCTAGAAATGGGTGATACAAAACCTATTTTTTTTTTTTATAATTAGTTTTCTACCGAAGACGTGGGGGTCCGCGCTCTTATTTAAATTTTATTAATTGTTTAAAAAAAAAAATAAACTACGATCGTGCTCCATCATTGGACACGTTACATTAAACTAAGCTTATTATTAGTAACTTAAGATATACGTGAGTCCATCCAACTTTTTCTTTTTTTTGTATTTTAGTTGACTAAAAAAAATAAAATTGCAACTTTTATGACCTACCCTTTTAGACCCTACTAACTTGGGGTACAAACAAGGCCGATTTGGAGAAATCGAACTTAAACCTCTTTTTGGAAAATTTTCACCACAACACCATAAAATGCTGATTGTGAGAAAACGAAGATTCTAAACCGATCAGGATCATTTTCAATTGATGTTTTTCTTATAGCTCATCTTTCTATACAGGGTGGAAACGGTTAACGGGGCAGTAAGGGGAGCTACCTTAAGAAGCCTGCGGAGCATGCATTTTTCATACAAACGTAATACCAAAATAATTTGTAAATCTAACATATTCTTAAATAAGTACACACTACCTAGTGTGTACTTCTTTCGTTTGGATTACAGAATATCTAGGTTCCCAAACACATTTTTTGAATGGACACTGATTTAAACGAGAGTTATGAGATAAATAAATGTTCTATAGAAATTTTAAATTCCTCATATCTCGTCTTAATATCATTGTCCTTTCAAATTATTTATTTGGGAACATAGATATTCTGTAATCCAATCCAAATATATACACACTACCTTAAGAAATTTTTTGATTTTCATAATATTATTTTGGTATTGCGGTTGTATGAAAAACGTATGCTCCGCAGGGCCCTTAACCGTTGCAGCTACATGAAAATGGTCTTAGGAAACTATCCATAATTTTTCGTCAAATTTTAATCTCCATTAACAGATATTAAAAAAAAAAACAGTTAGCAAGAAAATTGTCATTTTACACAAAACATTTTGTTGATGCCAATCGATCCTTTTTCTAAAACTGATCAAAAAGTTCTTCTAGACCAACCCAGGTTGGAGTACTAAAAAGTCAGAAAGTTTTGTGTTGCTGCAACGGTTAAGGTAGCTCCCCTTACTGCCCCGTTAACCGTTTCCATTCTGTATAGATGAAGACTACAGTGTTACTGGTTAAATCGACCTAGATCCGTTAAGGTTTCACTTGGTTTGGTAAAATCTTATTTAACTGATAGACAGTAATATGTTCAAATAAATGGTGTTAATTCACAGGGCTTGAAAGTAAAAATGGGGGTTCCGCAAGGTTCAATATTGGGTCCTTGGGCTCTTTTTAGTATATAAGTCACCATAAAATTGTCGAACACGTTATATTGTAATCTCTCTAGCGATATTGTAAACTCTCGAAAAATTGTCAAACGAACATACTGCTTACAATAAAACTCATTATTTTTCGTGAAATGCATGCGATGGTAGTCAACTCAAGCGGTGTGGAGGGAAGGAGGGGTCCCCCTTGCCCAGTGGTACCACTCTCATGAAAAGATAAGAGATAAGTTGACAATATTTCGAGAGTTTCCAATATCGCTAGAGAGAAACGCGTTATATTGTAATATAAAGTATTTGACAATTATCCGACGTCAAAATATGACACTTCTTTAATTTTAAGATAAATAAACGACCCCAAAATATAGATGACGTGAATAATGCCTTAGTTCTAGTCCATAATTGGTTCACAGCAAACAATTTGGTATTAAATGAAAAAAAAACATAAGATTTGCTTTACCGAATGTTAAAAGTAGTGATTGTGAGATAATATTGAATAAAGAGAAACTCGAATGAATAAAGAGAAATGGAATGGTGCTGATACATGCGTCATGTTCGTGAACGGGCGCTGTCGGTTGGGACTACGTAGCAACCTAGAGCTGACCAGCTCTAGGTTGCTACGGCTTTTTTTTAAATTAATTATTTTATTTTTGAATTGTTTTTATTTGTTTTTACTATGGACACTTTTATCGTGCAGTTCTTGCTACATTGTTCTCACATAATGCACCATCTCAACAGGAATGATGTAACGAAGATTTTGTAACAACATTATGCTCGTACTAAAAATATTCCTTGCTAGCGGCATGTCCATTGTCCATCGGACATTAATTTTCCTCTATCGCCCCCCCCCCCCCCCTATTTTTTCTAGTAATAAATCTAGCCTATGTCACTCAAAACTGGTTCAGTAGATCCAGATGTTCTTAGAATAGTCAATACGAAACACCGGCCCCTTTAAGTTTTAAAACATAATATGACTAGCTGATGCACGCGGCTTTGCCCGTACAAATTATATTCTAAAACCTCACTCAAGAACCTATCTATATATTGGTGAAAACAACAAAAATCAGTGCAGTATTTTTTGAGTTTGTCGCGAACAGACAGAAAGACGAAGCGGAGGACTTTGTTTTATAATATGTAGTGATGTGACATGATGTAAAAGTGTTTCATCATCATCTGGCTAGCCTTTTCCAATCTATGTAGGAGACGGCTCCCAGTCCCGGATGCAGCTGAATACCAGTATTTTCATGGAGTGAATGTAAAAGGCAACAGAAATAATTATGATTTGTGATTGAATGACTAAGATTATATTTACAAAATTAGAAACTTGTTTTGAGACTCATTTTTCCAAACAAAGAAATCTGGGATTGCCAATCTTGTGCCTACTATTTCAGAAGATTCTTTTACCCAGCAGTATGACAGTAACAGTATAGTATTATTTATTTTCCATTGTTGAATCACAAATAAATAAATATGGCTGCATTAAACACATCGCCATTTAGTGCCACACTAAGCAAACAGGCTTGTTTCGCGGACACTAGATAGTTGATATACTACATAGATACTTTTTGTTTGTAAATACATACTTATAGACCAGCGTCGATAATTTATGAAACGAAAAAAAACACAGTAGGATGAAACCCATTACAAAATGAGGGGGATATGACAAAAAAAGGAAAAATAATTTACTTTTAAGGGTAAAAAATGGTTTTTCTCGATTTCCGGCAAAACTACAAGTCCTATGGAAAAAAGTTAAATGGCAAAGTTGTAGGTAATAAAAAGATCTCCAACTTACAATTCTTTCACATAACCACAAAATTTATGTGCAAAATTCAAATAACCAAGAATTTGGTTTTTTATTTTTATCTTTTTCAAACAATTTTTTTTATGAAATTTGGTGAAAACTTACCTTATTATGATATATATTATATATTACTTATACTTATATATTACCCGAATACACTGTAATTTGATTTAAAATATTTATTATGTCGCCTTATTTTAACTTAATTGAAAAAAATCACCCTAATTTTCAATCGACAAAATATCAACCCTTTTCCAAAAAGGCGGGGGGCTTTCTGTCCGTCCCCTCCTACTTCCCGAACTCGGATCGACCGTAATTTATTTTCCCTTTCATTTTTATCATATTCTTCTCCTTTTCTAATGGCTTTCATCCTACTGTATTTTTAGTTCGTTTTTCACCATTTTTTAAGGCTTCGGCCCTGGTCTATTATTATACTATGCTTACAAACATACGTGACTCAGAAACAAATGTCCATGCTCATCACACAAACATTCGTTTGATACGGTACGGTTCGAATTTTGGTAGGAGCAAATGTTTGTTTAGCCTCACTACCACTGCGCCATTCGGGTCATCATTTCTAAACACAATATTGTAAGAATGCACACTACTACTGCATGAACTTAAGTTATACATCCATACTAATATTATAAAGAAGAAAGATTTGTATTTTTGTATGTCACAAATAAACTTAGAAACTACTGGACTGATATGAAAAAATCTTTCAACAATGGATTTATTCATTATCAGAGAGTAACATAGGCTTTATTTTATCAACGTACATACTACCATGGGAACGAGAAGGAGCCCATATTCTGTCAATTCTGTCACACAAAAAGTGCTGATTTTCAATGTAAAAATGTTATTTTTTTCATATAAGGTAAAGTACACAGACTGAATGCTCACCAAAGCATTGGCACAACACAGACTAACACAGGCCACCAAAGATTTGAATTTTAGCATTAAATTACAAATAGATGCTTAGGTAAAAGCATCTGCCTCTCTCCAAAATGTGATTTTGTACAGAATCAAGTGTTTTGGTATGTGAGTTTTGATAGGGTGGTTTTAAGTAGCACTTTCCAATATTCATGGCAAGCCAAAGTTAATTTCTTATAAGCGTTGACAGAGAATGTGAAGAATTATTCTATTTATGAGTAATCTATACATATAATAAAATCGTTGAGACCAAAAAATCTGTACATTGAAGATTTAAAAAAAAAAACCGATCAGGGTAACATAAAATAAGTAACTGAACATATTAAAACCATTTTTAAAATTCGTGTTTGTTTGTTTGTTTGTTTGACCGCGCATCACGTAAAAACTGCTGGACGGATTTTGATGAAAATGTCACTAATCTATTTAAATAAACTCAGAATAACACTTAGGCTATAGAAATTATGGAAATTTTTGGAAAAAGGGGGTGAAAAGGGGGGTTCAAGTTTGTATGAAAAAAAAAATTAGATTGTTCTAGATTCATGAAACTCAGAGTAAATACTTATTATTAAAAATAAAGAAATACCTGTTTCAGCATTTAAAAAAAAAATCATCCAGACGTTAAAAAGAGGGCTTTGTGTTTAAAATTAATTAACTTCATACACCTATACAATAAAATCCATTGAAGTGGAAACCTTTAAAAGTTGCTATAAATACTTCAAATCTAATACAGGTCAATGTTATTTCTCAATTTTCTTGAAATTTGATTTTTGAAGTGAATACGCCCAAAATAGCGGAATTCAAAAAAATCGGCTTTCCTCGGTATAAGTAGTTGGTAATACAGGGTGGAAACGGTAAACGGGGCAGTAAGGGGAGCTGCAGCTACACAAAAATGGTCTTAGGTAACAATCCGTAATTTTTTCACAAACTGTTTATCCCCATTCACAGATTTAATTAAAAAATAAAGTACAGTTAGCAAGAAAATTGCCATTTTACATAAAACAAGTTTTTTTGATGCCAATTGATTATCTTTCCGACACTAATCAAGAAATGAAGAAGAAGAAGAAGTTCTTAGAAGTTCTTCCAAACCAACCCAGGTTAGAGTACTCAAAAAGTCAGAAATTGCAAAAAAATAACTTTCAGCGGGGCAGTGTAGGGAAAATTGTTAGCCAGAAAATTGCTATTTTACACAACACATTTTTTTGATGCCAATCATTATTTTTTATTTTACATAAGACATAAAGCCGGAAAAGTTACAAATACATGACAAACGAGTACAAATCCTACTATCTACAAATAAAAAATGCTTTGTCCTGAAGGACTATCTGATGGATCAACGCACAGCCTAAACCACAGATTGTAGAAACCTGAAACTTGGAGGGTGTATTTTCTGTATAACGTAGGCATATGATAAGAAAGAATTTTGAAATTATACCCCTAAGGGGGTGAAAAGGGGGGGCAAAGATTGTATGGGAAAATGTGATTCCTTGGTCCAATCTACTTCAAACTTTGCAATCAATAATATTAACAGAATTGATGGACGCATTTCATATTGCATTGAAATTCATCTCCTAACGGGGTTAAAAAGGGGTAGAAAGTTATTTTGGCGGTGATTTGTTTCGAATTTGATATCAATACTCCTTCGAGATTTTGATATAAACTACAAGTTATTTTGATACAATGTTGTTTCAAAACCCAATCCGATTTTATTCCAAAAAGGTTGAACTCACATAAAAATTTGGTGCAATATTGCTAATACTCTTTAAAATTGGAATGTCTCGAAAGTCACCGTAAAATACATATTAATACCGCATTTGAAGGTTTCTAAGCTTTGAAGGGGTTGTGCACTTTAAGACACGGCGTCATAGTGTAGGGACGTAGAGTTTGAAATTTTAAATGGTAAGCAGTTGTAAGAGGTCCGCAACGGTTTACAGCAGCTATATCGTGTTGCGGCTCATTTAATGCACCTTGATGAGAACTGCAGACCTAGCTGGAGTATGACTGTCATCGAGTGTCTAAGTATGAAGATGTAAAGCGTCAATAGAGCCTTTAAAGCTGTTTTTGTAAACATGGTAATTTATTCTTATTCAAATAAATACGTTGTTAATCACAAGTATTCGATTTTGAACAAAATTGCCCTTGGGTACTGTCATATATGGAATAACGTGGGTACCTTCAGTACTTGTGAAATATTCTTTTATTAAAAACTAGCTTCTGCCAGCGGCTTCGCCCGCGTGAAGTTTCAAAATTGGGGTTGAGTGAGAATATTATAAACGTAAGATAATATATATAGTAAACAAATATAATAATAACAAATCTCCGAACTGCTAAGCTATCGGGAGTTACACGTGTTATTGTGAGTCAACTATAAAAGATAGACATATGCTGTCGTGGGATATTTTTTATATAATTTTATGTGGAATATTTCCGTTATACATGATTTCTATGTAGCTTTAACCATTAAGGCTGCACACGCGACGGAAGCTAAAAAAACCAAGTAACTTCTCCCGTTTTCCCAACATTTCCTTTCACTGCTCTGCTCCTATTAATGGTAGCGTGATGAAAAGTATACTATTACCTGCTCAGGAGTATGTAGAATAGTTGTACCAAGTTTCGTTAAAATCCGTCGAGTAGTTTTTTTTTCTATAAATAACATACAGACAGACAGACAGACAGACAGACAGACAGACAAAAATTTTACTGATTGCATTTTTGGCATCAGTATCGATCACTAATCACCCCCCGATAGTTATTTTGTAAATATATTTCATGTACAGAATTGACCTCTCTACAGATTTATTATAAGTATAGATATTCGCTAAGTCGAGGGTAGGTTGTTAGTTTAACACATTCGTTTGTACTGTGCTATGCTACTCAGCGCAATAAACTGATTTACCAAAATCTAGTGTTTTAATGGACATAATAGTGGCGACGAGTGTAAATTGTAAACTATGGAGCGTAAATTAGTGAAATTTCATGAGTTCAATGTGAAAACAGACAATTGGGACAGTTACGTAACTCGACTCAATTATTGCTTTGAAGCTAGTGGAATCGTCCTCGATTCGGTCAAAAAAGCTAACTTTTTTACGATTTGTGGTGCTCAGACTTTCGATACTGTTCTTGCATTAATCACTCCAAAAAGTTCAAGTGAAGTGACTTATCCGGAAGTTATAGATGTGTTGACCAAACATTATAGTCCAAAACCAAATGAAATATCGATGTCATACAAATTTTACCATCGTGATCAAACAAAGGACGAGACAGCGACGGAATATATCGCTCAGTTAAGAAAAATCAGTACCAACTGTAATTTTCCCAATCTGGAACGCATGTTGCGGGACAGATTAGTGTGTGGCATGAGCGATCGCAAACTACAGTACGAGCTGTTGAAGAAAGACAAACTCGAGTACAAGGACGTCGTTGACGCCATGGTGTCTGCCGAGTCCGCGGGGAGAGACGCGCGCATGATGCAGCAGGCCGAGCGCGCGGCCACGCCGGTGCACGCCGATACCGCCGCCGCGCCGCCCCCGCCTGAGCCGATGGATGTCAACGCGTTTAAAATAAGAACAAACATTCGTCTTTGCTACAGATGTGGTGATCGTCACGGTGGTGAATGCCGTTTTATCAATGCAGTTTGTCATTTTTGCAAAAAAAAGGGTCATATCGAGAAAATCTGTACAGCTAAAAAGAAAAGTACCTCAGGAAAAGTAAACCACGCTGAAGAGGTGCAGTCTAACGCGCAGCTGAACGGGATTTACAAAGTGGAGGGCGCGAACACGCGCGTTCCTGCCTACATGCTACGCGTGTTGCTGAACGACGTGCCTGTGGACATGGAAGTGGACTCGGGCGCCGCTTTCTCACTGGTCAACGAGCGCACGTGGGCGCGCCTACAGCCGCGCGCCGCCACTGCGCCGCGTCCCATGCACACGCGGCTGCGCACTTGGAACAACTCACAGGTTTCGGTTATTGGACAAGCAACGGTTTCGGTCATGTATAAGGACATTAAAACTGAATTAAACGTAATAGTGGCTAGAGGTTCAGGGCCAAACTTATTGGGACGTGATTGGTTTGAGCCCCTCGAAATTTCTATTAAGTTGAATAAAATTTTAGATATTGACTTGTCAGCAACGAATGCATTGTTAACCAAGTATGGGGAGGTTTTCAAGGACGAACTCGGTACTTACCGGGGAGACCCCGTCGCGATTCATTTAAAACCGAATGCAACGCCTAAGTTTTTGAAAGCTAGACCGGTACCATTCGCTATTAAAGCTAGGGTTGAACAAGAGATAGATCGATTGGTAGGTGAAAATGTTTTACAACCCGTATCTTATTCAGAATGGGCCACTCCGGTAGTCCCAATAATTAAAAAAAACGGCGCAGTCCGTCTGTGCGGCGATTATCGTAGTACGGTGAATCAGGCTACGGAAACCGATACTTACCCGATGCCTACAGCTAGTGAAATTTTTGCAATTATATCTGGAGGAAAATTCTTTACGACATTAGACCTTGACCGCGCGTACACACAAGTGGTCGTTACAGAAGACACGTCTCGCCTTTTAACACTAAACACATGCAAAGGTCTTTACACTGTACATAGGTTAGCGTTCGGCGTGAAAGCGTGCCCTGGCATCTTTCAACGGCTGATGACAGCGTTGCTGGCAGGTGTGCCTGGTGTCGCCGTGCTGATTGATGACGTCATCGTCAGCGGCCGCACCATGGCAGAGATGACGCAGCGTCTTAACGCAGTACTAGGACGTATTGAGAAGGCAGGTTTACGTCTCAATAAGGACAAATGCAAGTTCGCGAAGGAGCGAGTGGAATTTTTGGGTTTTGTTATTGATGCTGACGGGATTCACCCGGCACCGAGTAAGGTTGAGTCCATACTCAATACACCAGAACCTAAAAATGTGCCACAATTACAAGCATTTCTCGGGTTATATAACTTTTATGAGAGGTTCGTACCCCATAAGGCCACGATATTAGAGCCTCTACATAGGTTGCTCGACAAATCGCAGAAGTGGGTGTGGACTAACCGAGAGCAGGCCAGTTTCAATACTGCCAAGCGTTTACTATCTTCTGATCTCACACTTGTACACTATGACTTGAACAAGCCGCTGGTCCTCACCTGCGACAGTTCAGAGTACGGAGCGGGAGCTGTCTTGTCCCACATCATGGAGGACGGACACGAGCGTCCTATTGCCATGGGCTCTAGAACATTGCATTCGCACGAGCGTCGTTATTCGCAACTGGATAAAGAAGCGACTGCCATAATGTTTGGAATAAATAAATTCCAGAATTACTTAATGGGTAGATCTTTTACGATAGTTACGGACCACAAACCACTGTTAGGAATTTTTGATCCCAAAAGGCCCATACCTCATGTTTTATCACCACGTATGACTCGAATAGCTTTAATATTAACTTCCTACAGTTACGACATTATACATAAACCAGGAACACAGATAGGTCATGCTGATGGACTGAGTCGCTGGCCGCAGCCTGTTCCTGAACAAGCTGAACCACAGCTCTGTGACATACTGTTAATGGCAGAGGCCCCTGATGACTTTCCGATTGATGTGGACAAAATAGCACACGCTACAAAACAAGACAACGTTCTTAATCGAGTAAGTCATCACATTCTATGCGGTTGGCCAGCCAAAATATCAGATGATCAGCTACGTCCATACTGGCTGCATCGGGCTGAGTTGTCGTTGCACGAGGACTGCATCCTCCTAGGCTGCCGCGTAGTAGTACCTCCGTCGCTTCGTGAAGCAGTGCTGCATGCTCTTCACAAAACGCACAGTGGCATAGTTCAAACTAAATCACTCGCCAGAAGTTATGTTTGGTGGCCACAGTTAAATGACGACATTGAGACTTTGGTACAGACCTGCAATAAATGTTCTGAAAACCGGCATATGCCACCAAAAACTAGTTATGAGTGGGTGATGCCAGTGAAGCCTTGGTCTAGGTTAAATATGGATTTTGCTGGACCTTTCCAAAACAAAACTTTTTTGATTATAGTCGATGCATATTCGAAATGGCCAGAAGTGTTTATTGTCAACAATATGACTTCAGCTACCGTCATTAAGCACTTGAGAATGATTTTTTCTATCCATGGACTGTGTGAGACATTAGTATCGGATAACGGTACTCCTTTTGTTTCTTCTGAAATGAAGACATTCCTAGAAGCTAACAAGATTAAACACATTACTTCTGCACCTTTTCATCCATCCACCAACGGTTTGGCTGAACGTATGGTACAGACAGTTAAAGATAAACTTCGTAAAATGGACGGTATGTCCTGGGATATTAAAATTCCAAACATGCTCTTAGGACTAAGGGCAATCCCATGTGCGGCTACAAACAAAAGTCCAGCAGAGCTTTTGTTTAACAGACGGATCCGCACATTGCTAGACACTATTAATCCACATGATCAGAAACGTAAAAGAAGAGAAAATCAAATCGTAAGAAATAGTCAAAAGAAGAACAGACAGACAGACATAGGGCAAAAGGTTATGTACAGGAATTTTAGCAGTGGACCTCGTTGGTTACCAGGTACTGTAGTAAATAAAGACGGTCCAGCCAGTTATCGAGTTGAAACTGGAGATGGAACAGTAGTCAGTAGACACATAGACCAGTTAATCAGACAACAGAATATACTAAATTCCGAAAGACAGATTGCTAATGAGGAATTAGGCCAGAATGAGGACAGGGACACGGTAGAACAATGTTATGGGGAAAGACAATATCGGGAAATGGATCGAGATCAATATCAGGAAATGGATCAGGATCAATCGAATGTACAGGAAAATGAGCAAATTATAGAAATACCCAGTTCAGACAAATGGGCTGAAATGTTAGGTATTCCATTGGAGTCAGAACCTAGTTTTTCAGGCGGTAAAATTAGGAATAAACTTGCTATCCATGGAAAAACTCCCTATACTAGACCAGCTCCCAATTATAACTTTATGTGGTAGTTAAAAAAGATACATGTTTTGGAACCTTATACTTTTCATATTGCCAAATCTATAGTTATAAGAATTAGGATTAATTGATATCTTTAAGTTTAGTAATATCTGGTGAAGGGTTAAAATAAGTAACTTTAATTTTGTAGTATGTTATTAAGTTTATATTTGTTTTTATATTGTTATTAGGTTTTACATACTTGGGGGGAAGGTATGTCATATATGGAATAACGTGGGTACCTTCAGTACTTGTGAAATATTCTTTTATTAAAAATATTCGCTAAGTCGAGGGTAGGTTGTTAGTTTAACACATTCGTTTGTACTGTGCTATGCTACTCAGCGCAATAAACTGATTTACCAAAATCTAGTGTTTTAATGGACATAATAGGTACGTATATTGACTTCAATGTATATCTTAGGAGATACACCGTTTTAAGTAATTCCGCAGCAAAATAATTATCATGTACCGGGCGCGCATTTTCATTATGCCGAAGGATGTGTGTGATGTGCTCTTTGATGACTGTATTATAGGTGCTTACGACCCACTCTTTGTAACCCTCTCTTTCTCTTATGTGACGCAGACGAAGTTGCGCGGGTCAGCTAGTTTTAAAATAGTAGTGTTTCTTCACATCCTTTATGAGGCATGGTGAAGAATAAACTGTTACATAAATCGTAAATTTTAAAATTACCGATTTTTGTTAATTTTCCTATCAATTAAAGGAAAAATACAGTCTTTTCAAATTTTTCAATAACATTAAAGCTTCACATTCTCAACCCTTTGTAACCCTCAGAGTCTCTGACCCACAAATTTTAACAGGCATTTTTTTGTAAACAATAGGACAGGCATTACTAGACTAAGAACAGGGCATGAAACTGAGGAACGCACAAACTATGGCCGCCACAGCCAACGGAATAGCCGGCCGGAAACAAACCTTAGATAATGTTTGAACTTAAGGACTTACTTTTCTTTCTCGATGACTATGGTCTTGTCACCCCAGCCGCGGCGCGCGAGGTGGTACGCCACGGCTGCTCCCATCATTCCTCCACCACATATCACCACCGTAGCCTTCGGGGGCAACGCCGACAAGCAACCCTCTAACCTTTCTTCATGGTCTAGCGCATCCAATCGACTCGAAAACTCCCTACTCACTATACCTATACATTTATGTGCACTAAACCTCTTCACTCCGCGGAAACCTCTTATTAGCATCTTATTTATTTACGCATATGGAAAACTAAATAAAATAAAATAAAAATAAAACTGAATAAATATTACATCTACAAAGAGCGACAAGAATCTAAAAATAATCAACGGAAAACCTTAGTGGCTATCTTCTTTGTTTTGACGTAAGCCTGACAGTAGGGTTTGGATTGCTTAACAGTGTTGCCGTTGCAAATAAAATTACAGTAAACTGTAAGAATTATGATGAGGATGACCAAAACACAAAATACACATTTCCACATGGTTACAACTTGCAAAGCACCGGCCGACTCGAGGTATGCAAGCGTTATGCCGGGAACATCAAACGGCTCCCGCTTTTATACCGATACTTCTAGTAGATAGGTATAGTTGTAGCTATTTTTATAGTCCTAAATTCTAGGACTGTCTAATATTTTCACCGCGCGACATTATTCAAGTTTAGATGCAACTAAAACAAAACATGACCTTAATCCAAGGGCAATTTTAATACCTAATTAATGCATTTTCCCTCAAAAGGTGTGTGTATTCCAACGGGCCATCTTTTCAACTTGGCACTCACCCAGAGCCTCGCTATCCAAGGGCCCCCCATGGACCTAAAAGGGCCCCCTAGTTCCTGTTACTGTCAAAAGAAAATAAGGTAATTTGTCTTATCCCAAGCAGGACTACAGGTTACAAAACATATAGAAGAAAAAGATGTTCTTTACAGACGGAGAACTATTACAATAGAAAACAAATTCATAAAAAGTTTTAGTGTACTAGTAACTGGCTTTATTTGACTGATCATTTTATCCCATTAATTATTGGTTGCTATAGAGGAGCTTGAAACATAATTATGTATGTATATTACAACTTAATGCCTTGCAATTGAGGCACGAATGGTTAAAAACAAATAGTGAGCAATTGGAAGCCAGAATTCAATGCATTATTGATGTCAAAATAAAACTATGTTTTATTTCAAAAGTTCTCCGCCCTCTCCGCCCGACATTTTGAACACCCGTTACACCCGTTATGTTTATTTTTGTATGAATTCTACGGAAAAACTAGACTTACCCGAGCATCTTACAAGAGCGCTATTACTATATTAGGGCAGAATGCAAGAACTAGAAAATAAATATTGTATAAAAAGCCTTGTATTGCCTAGTAACATTGTGGTACACTGGCTTAATTTTACAACACTTAATTTTATGTAGCATTGAAACGGAATGCTGGCTCCATGGCTGGCTCGAAACATATCGTCCCTCGTTATCGCCGCTATTAACATCAAAAACTACCTATGTGTCAAAAAAACAGTTGAAAACTAGGTACTTATTTTCAGTATGATAGTTTTTATTTTTTACATTTTTATTGCATTGTTTTCTTGAATAAAACACTTGCAATACATCCAGTAAAATTATTTTATAAAGAGGGTAAAAAATAGATGTAAACAAGGCACACAGAGGGAAATGACGTCAAACACTTCTTCGAAAACTGGTTCTTATCGCACTACGATGCAACTTGTTCTCATCAGACCTAGCACCCGCCCAATTTTTTTGAGGTGTAAATCATGTTTTGTTGTAGAACTCAATGAAACGCACTTAAAACATTGTGCTGATGGGTGGGTTGAATATTACGAGGGTAGTGGACGTTTTGAATGTCAAAATCTTACAGTAAAAGTTGTTACTTTGACCCCCCCTAATCCCCGTAACTAGCAGGTTCTCAGGTATGGTGTAGAACAAAAAAAATATCGCAATGATGGGGAGAACAAGTCAGTGCCTTTCAGCTTCGTGAAGAGTTGTTTAACACCCTTTATTTTCAACACAGTTTCTCAAAAAATGCATTTACGAAGCCTGTATACATTGCTGGTAAGTTAAAATTCACTTATCGTATAATCGAACATGCGGTAAAATAGGCACTCTCACCTAAGTACCTTTTTTACCGCACTCCCCCTTGTATAGCACCGTGCGTATTCTATACGGCTTTTTTTATTTCTAAAAAAAAAGAATTGCACCAAGGAGTTTCACATTTCGAGAATAAACAAGCTTCCAATTTAAAAACACGTGCGTTTGTAATTCGCGCCATTTTCATGAAACGTCAAAGATTGTTGCGAATTTGGGCTAGCATGGCCGGAGACAGTTTATCCACGGGGAGAGGAGAAAATACTATTCCCCTCGGTCAATGCACGCACGCACGTCATGACTTTGCGACGAATAAATATTTTTATGCTATTGCATAGCTTCTTTCGCGGGCCTTGAGCGTGGAGACCGAATCGAGAAATTCCGTAACGAATAGCGGGCCCAGAATAAAAAAAGGAGAGGAAGTTGCACTCCTTTCATGTTGAAGAAAGCTGTCATTTTTTATTAAACTGACTGACTGATTGTAAGTAGGGTAGGGGCTAATATCCTTGTATCGGTCATATGGTCTACTAGTTATTATTTCAAGCAATTCCGAACCTAAGTAAAATATCAAACAACAGCAAGTGCAGTTTATCTAATTGAGTTATGAGCGCTGGCCTTGAATTTATTTTTCTCACACTCGCTTTTTTGGGCCTCATAAACCGCTACGAGAACTAGCACTTTTATTCTGCAGAAAAGAGCCATCAGAGCCATATATGAACTACGTAGACGCGATTCTCTAAGAGAACTATATAAGGAAATTAATATCATGACAGTACCTTGCCAATACATATATGAAAACATCATGTATGTTAGGAAAAATCTACATTTATTCAGTAAAAGAGGTAGCAGACATCACTATAATACTACTGTAAAATGTTACAATAAAATACCTCCCCACATTCTACAACTGAATGAGACGAAATTTAAATCTTGTGTTAAACGCATGTTGATGTTCTAATTTGTTTGATACTTGTCATAAAACTTATAAACACAAAATAGAACAGGCTGTAACTAAAAATGCCAAAGTGTTCTGGCAATATATTAAAGACTAGCGGACGTCACGCGGTTTCACCCGCGTAATTCCCGTTCCCGTGGGAGTACGGGGATAAAATATATCCTATGTTACTCGTGGATAATGTAGCTTTCGAATGGTGAAAGAATTTTTTAAAACGGTCCAGTAGTTTTTAAGCCTATTCATTACAACCAAACAAACAAACAAACAAAGTTTTCCTCTTTATAATATTAGTGTAGAAAAAAGCAACAATAATACCTCATATCCTGAACGCATGCATCTTAACGGAATTTTTGGTGAACATGGTACCACTATTGCTAATTTATTTGCTTCACACTTCTCCTCTGTATATCACGACGATTCCCAAACATTAACTTACACATCCACAGCAATCAGCGACTCTTTATCTTGTAATATACAGTTCACCACAGAGGAAATATTTGTTAAGTTGAATCAGCTTGATACTAGCAAAGGTGCGGGTCCTGATTCATTACATCCCTTTTTTCTAAAACGGTGTGCCAGTGTACTTGCTGCACCGTTAGCCAAAATTTACAACCGGTCTCTTGCTGAAGGAATTTTTCCAGAAGATTGGAAGAAATCTCGAATTGTTCCCGTTTATAAGAAAGGCGATCAAGACAATATTAAAAACTATAGACCTATTGCTATTCTCTCAACCTTGGCCAAAATTTTTGAATCTCTCATTTATCCTGTTTTATATCGACATGTTAGTAATCATATTTCAACTCATCAACACGGTTTTAGAAATGGTCGTTCTATTCAGACTAATTTGACCTGTTTTATATCTGATCTATTGATTGACATTGATGGTGGACACCAGGTTGATGTGATATACACAGACTTTTCTAGTGCCTTTGATAAAGTAAACCATCAACTTTTATTACAGAAACTCGAATCTTATGGTATACATGGTTCCCTTCTTGCCTGGTTTAAATCATATTTGAGCGGAAGGAAACAAGTAGTTTCAGTGGGAGGTCACGAGTCTAGTTTATATTATGCCAAGTCTGGTGTACCACAGGGTTCGCATGTGGGTCCTCTTCTTTTCTTAATATTTATTAACGATCTTGCTTCTCGAATAAACTGCAACTTTTCCTTTTATGCTGATGATCTCAAAATTTATAAAAGAATAGAGTCACCAGCAGATGCCAGCCTACTTCAACTCGACCTTGATCAAATCAGTGTTTGGTGTGAAGCTAACGGGATGACCTTAAATGCAGAGAAATGTTTTTGTATACGTTACAGTCGTAAATTAGAGCCATTAATTTCCCCCTACAAAATTAACAACATTATCTTGCAAGAGGTTACAGAAATCCGTGACCTGGGAGTTATTTTGGACCAAAAATTAAAGTTCACTTCTCATATCTCTGATACGGTGAAGAAAGCAGCTCAAATGTTAGGTTTCATCAAAAGAAACGCGAAATCGTTTGGGGTAAAAACTAAAATTATCCTTTTCAAGGCGTTGGTACGTTGTCAATTAGAGTATGCCAGTATAGCATGGAATCCTATGTATGTTGTACATTCGCAACGTCTCGAGAACATCCAGAGAGCTTTTACAAGACATATTGCTTACATATCCACAGGAATATCACACAGATGTCCATACGAACAACGTCTGGCTTTCTTTCAACTTGAATCACTAAGAAACCGTCGTACTGTCCATGATTTAGTTTTTCTACATAAGGTTGTGAATAGTCAAATTGATTGCGAACAGTTACTCGAACGTGTCATGTTGTCAGTCCCATATAACCGTCCTAGACAGCCAATTTCTAGACTATTTCAACCACCAACCAGTAGAAGCAACATCGGGAGACACTCACCAATATCAAGAATGTGCAATCAATACAATGAACTCAACTCAAAATTGCCTGACTTGGATGTGTTCTTTGGTTCTCTACCCAGGTTCAAAACCCTGTTGCGCTCCCATTTGAACCGACATTTAAATAGCCTTAAGTAATTTTTTATTTGTGTTTTCAGCCTTTATATTTAAATTTTGTTATTTTATTTTGTTTTTTTGTACTTTATTATTTTAAGTGTGTTATTGTAAGTCTGTTATTTGATCTCTTTTTTAGTTTTAAGTCATAATTGTTTTAGTTTGTTATGAATGTTGTGTACACCTATAATTGGTACGTACATTAGAACCATACCAAATGGACCTTTAATTATAAATGTGTTATGTATGTACTGTTGGTGCACCTATTTTAAATAAATAAATAAATAAAAACGCACACTATGTAGGCAAGCAAATTAAACGCTGGAAGATTACATTGAGGATAATATGCTGCTCCGCAACCATAGTTGCAAACTTATTGGACAATATTATTGCGGTAGCTGCAGAAGATTGTAAAAATATTCTTGCATTGTATAGATTCCATCTCTTAGTCTTGTATAATTGCATAGCACATGTGTAAGTACCATGTACTGTAAAGCTACCATTTGCATTTAGTTATCTTTCATTGACTTTTTTTTTTTTTTTCCTTTCATGGATTTCATTGACTTGAATATGCCTTGGTGGCTGAGAGAATGTCATGCTCGCTTAAATGTCTTGCTGATGGTGGCGGGTGGGTCGGGTCATTTAGTTCCCTTCAATATGGTCGAATTGAATGGCGCTGATCCATGCGTCATGTTCGTGAACGGGCGCTGTCAGTCGGGAATGGTCATCTCTTAGCTGCCATGGATCATTTGATTTGTTTTATTTTATAAATTGTTGATTTATTTCTTTTTTTACTCTGGACGCTCTTATTGTGCACGTCTTTCTACATAGTTCTCACATATATGTATAATCTCAACATGAAAGATGTAACCAAGATTTTGTAACAACATTTTTGATTGAAAATAGTGTCCATGGAGTTTCTTGCCCGTTCTTCTCCATAGAGATCTACGCTAGGGAATGGGCAACTACAGTACTTTCTCAAGTTATTATGCCTTGTGTCTGTGACTAGCCTTTTTTTTTTGTTTTATCGACATTCAAAAGTGCCGTAATGGTATAGTTGAAATTGTTGGAAGGTCGTGATGCTGTCCATGTTTGTCTATGACATCTATTTTGAATTTGTAAATAGAATTCTTCTAACTGATTGATGATACGGTGTCATGTAAAATTACTCTGATTTTCTCAAAATAAAATTAAACACAATGTTTATAATATTCACGTTTTAATTAGTTTCATACCGCCAATTCCTCCCTATCAGTGGTAGCAGAGCGTGGTTGGTGGCAAATGGAATAAAACCGTGAGTAAATGAGAAAATAAAATTTTAAAAATGAGCTCAAGTCTAAGAAGCATAGAACCGCTGACAAAATCGAACTACGATACCTGGTGCTTACAAGCACAGGCGATTCTCATAAGATACGATCTATGGGAGTACGCTAGTGGTGAAAAAACGTTAGCGGCAACTGCGACTGCCGAAGAAAAGAGTGCATTCCTAAAGGAAGACTTAAAGGCAAGGTCAGAGCTACTTCTACTTATATCTCCACCTGAACTTAAACAAATTAAAGGATGTAACACATCCAAGGAGGTATGGGATAAACTAAAATCTATACATCAAAGTTCAGGACCGGCGAGAAAGGCCACGCTGTTAAAGCAATTAGTATTGAAGAAAATGACTTCACAGGAAGATGTAAGAGACCATCTCAGTAATTTTATGGACGTAGTGGGTAAATTAGAAGATATGGATGTCAAAATTCATCCAGAATTATTAAGCATTATGATGTTATACAGTTTACCTACAAATTTTGATAGCTTCAGAACGGCAATTGAGTCGAGAGATGTACTACCAAGTCCTGACATTTTAAAAGTTAAAATCATAGAAGAATACGAAGCAAGAAGGCAAAGCGAAGCAAGTGAACCACAGACTTCAGAAGTTTTCTATGCCAAGACAAAGAAAAGGGTACCATATTGCAACAATTGTAAGAAGAAAGGCCATTCCACAGAATCTTGTTGGTCAAAAAAGAGACAAAATAACTCTAATAAAACTAAAGGAAAAGAAGAGACGCATAATATCTGTTTAACAACAGAAACGTCAAAAGCTAAAAGCAATTTATGGTGTCTAGATAGTGGCTGTACGTCACATATGACGGGGGACAAAAGTTTACTCTGTAACTTAATCCCTGCATCTGACACTCTAAGACTAGCTTCAGAGATGCATACGACCGAAGTTAAAGGGAAAGGAAACGCAGAACTCTATATAAAAGATTGGAAACATACTATAATTGACACATTATATGTGCCTGATTTGTCAAACAACTTGATGTCAGTAAGTAAAATTACAGATAAAGGCTATAAAGTTTTATTTGAAAAGGAACAAGCCAGTATCATAAAAGAAGGAACAGTCAACTTAAAAGCTAGAAGAAAAAATGGACTATACTTCATTGAATTTGATGAGCCGGAAGAGACAGCAAATTTCACGCCCGGTGCTGAAGGCGAAATTATGAAATGGCACAAGAAATTAGGTCATGTCAATGAAAGAGACCTAAAGGAAATGGTTAAAAATAAAATGATGCGAGGACTCGACTTTAAAGAAAAAACTTTGGGTACCTGTGAGACTTGTATCAAGGGTAAATTTACCACTCTACCATTCCAAAGCCATGAACAAATAATCTCTACCGAAGTGCTGCAGATAATTCACAGTGACGTATGTGGACCTTTTGAGCATAAATCAATGGCTGGATCAAAGTATTTCGTTACATTTATTGACGACTATACAAGATACTGCTGTGTTTATTTTTTAAAAGAAAAGAGCGAAGTTATTGAAAAGTTCAAGGAGTACAAAAACTATGTTGAAGTGTTTCACAAGAAGAAAATTCAAAACCTTCAGTCTGACAATGGAGGTGAATATAGGTCGAAAGCGTTTGACAAATTCCTGAAAGATAACGGCATAAGCCGAAGACTATCTGCACCCTATACACCGCAGCAAAATGGCATGAGTGAAAGAAAAAATCGGTCGCTGATGGATAAAGCAAGATGTCTGATGATAGATTCTAACGTTCCTGCAAATCTATGGGCAGAAGCAGTGAACACTGCAAACTATCTGATAAATAGGAGCCCAGCAAAAGCTCTCAAAGGAAACTCCCCATATGAGAAGTGGGTAGGAAGAATCCCATCGGGAAATCACCTACACGTGTTTGGAAACAGAGCCTTTGTAATGAACAAGAACCGAAAAGGAAAATTCTCTGCCAAAGCGACAGAAGGAGTATTTTTGGGATATGCAAATAAAGCCAAAGGTTTTAGAATCTACATACCGGAAAAGAATGACGTTGTTATCAGCAGAGACGTAAAAGTAATCGAAAAGATGCATTATGGCGATACTCCTGCTGAGAAAACCGAAGACTCTACTCTAGAACCAGAAACAGAATTAATTGAGATTGAAATACCTGAAATTAAAAACAAAATGAATAATAACTTATTTTTTCAGGAACCTACTAATCTTCCTTCTTCCAGCTCCAGTCAAGATCCAGTTGACCCACCACCCTCAAGTGAAAGACCACAAAGAGCAGTGAGGCCACCAGCATGGACCAAAGATTACGAGCTAAGTCGTTGCGTGACTATGTTTACATCAGATAGTAATGATGACTATGACTGTTCATTTCTTACATATCAAGATGCAGTGACGGGCACCGACAGACAAAATTGGGAGAAGGCGATACAGTCAGAAATGGATTCACTACAGAAAAATAACACCTGGGTATTAGTTGACAGGTCAGAAGCCAAAGGACACAAAATTTTGTCGAACAAATGGGTATTTCGGATTAAAGATGACGGTACAAAAAAGGCCAGATTAGTCGTACGTGGCTGCGAGCAGAAAGGAAACCTGGATTTTGAAGACGTATATAGCCCAGTTGTAAGTCAATCTGCCTTAAAAACTTTACTAGCCATTGCCGCATCCAAATCTTACTACTTCATGACATTTGACGTCAAGACAGCATTCTTGTACGGAGAGTTGACAGATGAAGTTTATATGAAACTACCTGTTGGCTATAAAACTGACTGCAATACTACTGATGTAGTTTGCCGGCTGAAAAAGTCGTTGTATGGCTTAAAGCAAGCTCCATTCACATGGAATAAAACTTTTACCCAAGCGATGTTTGATTTGGGTTTCAAGACGATAAAAACCGATCGATGCGTTTTCATAAACGAAGATAAGTCAATAATAATCGGATTATTTGTCGATGATGGTCTTGTCATAGGAAAAGACAAGAAAAAGATTGAAGTTATTTTGAAGAAACTTGAAACCAAATTTGAAATGAAAAAGAATCAAAATCCAAGTACCTATCTGGGTATGGAAATAAGAAATTCCAAAGAAGGAATAATTCTTACTCAGAGATCTTATATAAATGACATACTGGAAAAATATAATATGAAAAATGCCAAACCTTGTGACACGCCCGCAAGTAGCGATTCCAAGTCGATACAGGAAACTGCTCAGGAGAAGGAATATCTACTATTATTGATGATGATGTTACAGCAACATCAGGCTTGGATATCGCAAATAAATTTAATAATTTTTTTATTGATGTTGTTGAAAGCAGCGCTAAATCACAACATCCTCCTAAATCGACCAATTCAAATATTAAAACTAACGAAAATAGCATATTTTTGAATCCTACTGATCCCTCTGAAATATTCAGCATATTAAATTCACTTAAAAGCACTAAATCGGCTGGCTTTGACGATATTTCTACGGACCTTCTAAAACAAATATCTCCCTATATTGCAGAACCTCTTTCGTATATAATTAATTTATCTCTAGAACAAGGCTGCTTTCCGGATAGACTCAAAATGTCTGTAATAAAACCATTGCATAAAAAAGGCTCTAAAACGGATAAAAACAATTACCGCCCCATTGCACTGATTCCGATTCTGTCAAAGGTCTTTGAAAGAGTTATGTATAAGAGAACCCTCTCTTTCCTAGATAAATATAATTCGCTTGCAAAAGAACAGTATGGATTTAGAAAAAAGAAATCCACATCACTTGCTGCATTTAATTTAGTAAAATCAGTTTTAAATAAAATAAACTCTAAAATTACCACTTCAGCTTTATTTTTAGACCTAAGCAAAGCCTTCGACTTCGTTAATCATACAATTCTCACTGATAAACTAAACAAAATTGGTATCCGAGGCCCAGCCTTAGAGTGGTTCAAATCATATCTCTCAAATCGTACACAGATAACGAGAATCACTAAATTCGACGACCAAATTAATAGTATTACGAACTTTGATTCTCAACCCCGGATCAATTACTTTGGTGTTCCGCAGGGTAGCATTTTAGGGCCACCGTTATTCCTTATATACGTAAACGATCTTCCACAAACGATAGACCAAGATTGCGTTCTGTTTGCTGATGACACAACAGTTATTTTTGATAATAAAAATTGTGAATTGCACGAGTTTAATATAAACAACACCTTGAATAGAATTATTACATGGTTAGATTTAAACGCCTTAAAAATAAACATAGAAAAAACTAAAGTAATTAATTTTAAAACACAGAAGAGTAAATATGTAGACCTTAAAATATCACATACAAACCAAATAGTTGAACAAATTCATAAAACTAAATTTCTAGGTATTACAATCGATGAACATCTCACCTGGAAGGATCATATTGATGAAATATGTATTAAAATAAATAGATTTGTTTTCGCCTTGAAAAAAGTTAAAGATGAGACCTCCAGACAAACTGCATTAATGGTATACCACGCGTATGTTTGCTCCATTATCAGATATGGAATCATTGTCTGGGGAAACTCTTCTGAAGTTACTAGGGTATTGCTGGCACAAAAAAAATGCATACGCTCAATCTTCAATATGGACTGGACTGATTCTTGCAGACCAGTTTATAAATCGCACAACCTTCTCACAGTTCCTTGTATTTATATTTATGAGATTGCAAAATTTGTCAAAAGTAACTGTTCACTGTTTGAACTGAAAAACAATGTTAATAAACGTACAGTAACACAGTATTTACTTACCATGCCTGTACCTAGGATCGAATTATTTAGACGTAATTGTGTATATATGGCTCCACTCATTTTTAACTCTCTACCTAACTTTATTACGGATCTTCCGTACAGAAAATTTTGCATAGTTCTGAAAAAATGGCTTATTTCACATGGTTTTTATTCCATAGCTGAATTTCTCAAAAAATCCAATTGTCAATCTTACCATTACCGGAATGTATTGTAGAGAATAACATAAATTATAATAATTGTTGTGTTTGTATTTTTTATTTTTATGTTCGTTCTATTAAAAAATATCTTCGTTTGTTTGTTTTAATGTTTTATTATTTTTTGTTGTTTCTGTGTTGAGTAATTTTAAAACACACTGGTCTTAGTTAAACACTGTTGTAGGCTTTCACGGTTTAAAACTAAACTTATATTGTCACTTACGGGATATCTTCCGTGATTATTTGGTATTTTGAGTTCCCGATATTTCGACGCTGTTGCAAGCGCCATGATCGCGGGTTGACTGGAGTATGCGGGTGGATGTAAATTAAATTGTTACGAGCAGACAAATCTGTCTACCCTCTTTCTTTGTCTTTTGCTACGCGCACTATTGGAAAAAAAAAAAAAAAAAAAAAAAAAAAAAAAAAAAAAAAAAAAAATTGTCGAGTACGTGGAATCCAGTTTTGAGTATGCTCAAAAGTAGCAGCCGGCATCATACAAAAAACTCCAAAAAACTTGGTGATACTGTGAGTGCGTTTTGTCGTGACTTAGTGTCGAGTTCCAATAGTGCGCGTAGCAAAAGACAAAGAAAGAGGGTAGACAGATTTGTCTGCTCGTAACAATTTAATTTACATCCACCCGCATACTCCAGTCAACCCGCGATCATGGCGCTTGCAACAGCGTCGAAATATCGGGAACTCAAAATACCAAATAATCACGGAAGATATCCCGTAAGTGACAATATAAGTTTGGTCTTAGTTAGTTGTTGTGTTTGTATATTTAAAAAAAAATTGTTTTCCTTCTGATAACAATTTCTTTGTTTGCTTTTTTGTTTTGTGTTGAGAGTAACTTTAAACACACTGGTCCTAAGTTTGTAATTTAAGGTTTGTTTCACATTTTTTATTATTAGCATCTAATTATAATTACTTAAATGTTTGCATGCCAATTTTATGGCGAAATGTGTCATTGCACTACATTTTATTTTACCATCTTTTGTACCACATTTTTTGCAAATAAATAATTTTGACTTTTGACTTTGACTATCCCTATAGGGAGGCAGTGGGAAGTTTACTGTATCTGTCTACCAGAACTAGACCAGACATCGCACAAGCGGTCAACCAAGTTAGCAGGAAGGTCGAAAATTTCACTAGAGAAGATGTCACAAAACTTAAGAAAATATTCAAATATTTGGTGGGAACCAAAGATAAAGGCATTATGTTCAAACGAAACAAACCGATAGAGAATATCGATGCTTATAGCGACTCGGACTATGCTGGAGATCCATTGACGCGAAGAAGCACTTCTGGCTCCGTGCTTATGATAGCTGATGGACCAATAACATGGGCGTCTAAGAGACAGCCTATAGTGGCATTATCATCGACTGAAGCCGAGTACATAGCCGCAGCAGACTGTTGCAAAGAGGCATTGCATCTGAAATCTCTGTTGAAGGAAATAACCGATGTGGATATAAAAATAAATTTGCACGTTGATAACCAAAGTTCGATTCAACTCGTAAAATCGGGATCCTTCAACAAAAGGTCGAAGCACATAGATGTGCGATACCATTTCATACATGAACACTTCGTGAACGGACTGATCAATATCAGCTACTGTCCAACAGAGATACAGTTGGCTGACGTAATGACAAAACCACTGTCAAAAGTAAAGTTCGAAAGACACTGTGCAAGATTAATGCATATATAGAGACGTGTCTCAGCAACATGAACGAACATCAGGAGAAGGTGTTGGAAGGTCGTGATGCTGTCCATGTTTGTCTATGACATCTATTTTGAATTTGTAAATAGAATTCTTCTAACTGATTGATGATACGGTGTCATGTAAAATTACTCTGATTTTCTCAAAATAAAATTAAACACAATGTTTATAATATTCACGTTTTAATTAGTTTCATACCGCCAATTCCTCCCTATCAGAAATAAATGATTTGAGTTTGAGTTTGAGCATACCTACCTACCCCACATGTTATACTTAAGTAAGTGTCTAATACGAATATAGGTATGATATGAGATGCTTATCGCAAAACTGGCAACACGATGGATCTCGTCAACTATCAAAAGAGCTCTGCGGGCCTAAAATGGCAGCATACGCTTCATATTATGTTCTGGTTAACGCAGGTTCATTGCGTTGGCCGCCATAGCGTTCAGCCGCTATGGCAACCTAGGCGGCTGGCCGCTCAAACGAACCGCCTAGCCGGCCATCCGCTAGTGCGTAACGGGCCTTAGATTATCGATAAAACAAAAAGTAAATATGTCCATAGATTTCGAAACAAAGTACTGTTTCTATAGCGACCGTCGAAACAAACAGACAAGAAACGCGACCGCACACTTTTTATTTATTTTTTGAGTTCTTGTTTTTTGCCCACCTTTGATGTGAAACAAATATGTCGTTGGTTCAAATAATCAATCACGATGAAGTCATCTTTACTATTTTGGACAAACCTCCACCAGAGCCACCAAAAACTCCCAGGTACTTGAATCAAACCTTAAATTGTTGCATTTTGCGTAGCTGAATGCTTTTTGCTCAAAGGGATTTTGCAACAACATGGCACTAACAGGTATATTACTATAAATAAATATCGCTGGACATAGGTATAGGTGTAAACAACCTCATCAGATTCATCCTCATCGCATTCTGTACATCAAACTAAGTAACTTTACGCAATAATTATTGCTAAATATATGTCACCGTAAAATTGTCAAAAACGTTATATTACAGTATAACGTGTTTCTCTGTAGCGATATTGTAAACTCTCGAATTATTGTCAACTGAACATACGGAAGTATCTCTACCCCCATAATCGGGACTTAGGGCACCCCCCCGAGGTTAGTTAGTTCCTTTAAACCCTGCACTCGGAAATAGGCCCGCGAATCGGGGCTCCGTCGACTACGCTTCTTAGGGGAATGTAAAGTGTTTTAAGGTTAGGTTATATTGATCGGTATTTCTCAGAAATGGTACAGTATCTTTTCATGAGAGTGGTACCACTGGGCAAGGGGGACCCTTCCTTCCTTCCACATCGCGTGAGATCACTACCATCGCATCAGTGACGGATTAACCCTTAATCAAATTAAGCAATTGCCTAGGGCATCACGTCTGGGGGGGCACCAGAAGAAGCACAGAAAAAAATCCGTCCTTAGGGCATCATGAGAGAAGATTAGCATGGCCCCTGTGCAAGGATGACACGCCAAAACCGTGAAGCGTTCCACATTTTTCGCGTTCCTTGAGGCGGCGAGCCGCCCATTATCTGAACGTGCCCCAAAAGGTGGTAGCCGTGAAGATGGTCCGTGGGTACCGCACGATCGCCCGCGAGGCGGCGGGCCTGCTTGCCGGATTGCCGCCATGGGATCTGGAGGCGATAGTCCTCGCGCGCCTACACGAATGGCGCGCGGAGGCACTACGCCGGGGGAAAACTCCACTGCCGTGGCAAATCACCGCTCAGGGGACAGACCTCCGGCGCGATCTCATGGCGACATGGAGAGAGCGACTGTCGCAACCCCGTGCAGGGCACGCCACGATAGTGGCGATAAGTCCCCTCTTTGAGGAGTGGCTTGAGAGGGGCCACGGCGTCCTACCTTCCGCCTGACGCAGGTCCTCACCGGACACGGATGTTTCAGGAGGTTCCTGCGAATCGGGCGGGAGGAAACGCCCGGGTGTTTCCACTGCGAGGATCGACCGGAGGTCACGGTGGAGGTTTGTCCCGCGTGGGTGGACGGTGAGCCGTCCGTCCGTCTAATGACGACAGGCCGTGTCGACGGTGCGTTCGTGTTCCACGCGCGCCTTAAAGAGATGTCAGCATAAAGGGAGGGGCCTGCAAGGGCCGAAGCCTGCCGGGGCTGCGGGACTGTTCGAAAGAGATACCGCGGCCCCAGAACGTAAAGGGCGAGGAAGAAACGGATGGTTTATAGTCAGTAAAAATCTGAGTCTGGGCGGAGCGGGAGGGATCCCGCTCCGCCCAGAGTGGGAGGGGTCATTTGATGATTTCCCATCCGAAAAAAAAAGGGCATCACGTCTTCGGTGAGGCGGCAAGCCTTGCCGGATTGCCACCATGGGATCTGGAGGCGCTAGTCCTCGCGCGCCTGCATGAATGGCACGCGGAGGCGCTGCGCCGGGGGGAAACTCCACTGCCGCGGCAAACTGTCGCTCAGCGGACAAACCTCCGGCGTGATCTCATGGCGACATGGAGAGAGCGACTGTCGCAACCCCGTGCAGGGCGCACCACGATAGTGGCGATAAGTCCCCTCTTTGACGAGTGGCTTGAGAGACGCCATGGCGTCCTCACCTTCTGCCTGACGCAGGTCTTCACCGGACATGGTTGATTCGGGAAGTTCCTGCCTCGAATCGGGCGGGAGGAAACGCCCGGGTGTTTCTATTGCGAGGATCGACCGCAGGACACGGTGGCGCACTGCACGGGGGAGCTTTGCCCCCCGTGGACGGAGCACCGCCGTGTCCTCGTAGCGGCGATCGGCGGCAGCGACACCTCGCGTCCGGCCCTGGTTCAATCCATGATCCGGAGCGAGACGGAATGGGAAACCGTCACCTCCTTCTGCGAAGCAGTCTTGCTAGCAAAAGAGGTGGCGGAACGCGAGAGGGAGAGAACCTGTCGCCCCAGCCGCCGCGGGAGACGCACCGGGCGTCACCGGTCACCGTAGGCATGGGCTTGTGGACGGTGAGCTATGGCTAGCTTGCCGTCCATCCGTCTTATAACGACAGGCCGTGTCGACGGCTCGTTTGTTTATTATTTATTTTATTTTGTCATTAAAAGTCTGACACTCTCTCTCGCTCCGCCCAGAGTGGGAGAAGTCATTTGATGATTCAATCCTATAAAACAGCCCCAACAGTCCCGCAGCCCCATAGAACTTAACCTACTACATTGACGAATTGAGGAAGGAACATGGACGGGATATAGTCAGTAAAATTCTGACACTCCCTCCCGCTCCGCACAGAGTGGGAGAAGTTATATGACGATTTCCCATACGGAAAAAAAGGGCATCACGTCTCACACTCACGTCACCAAAAACCACACCAAAAAAAAAATACTAGGACCAATTGAAAATTCGCGCGTTTTAAGTTGACATAGAGTCAGACCTAGACTACTACTAGACCTTTTGGCAATTCTAGTTGACATTCGGGTAGGGGCCCCACAGGCGTGGATTGCTTAGGGCATCAAGTAGTCTTAATCCGTCACTGCATCGCATGCATTTCACGAAAAATAATGCGTTTTATTGTAAGCAGTAAGTTCGTTTGACAATAATTCGAGAGTTTACAATATCGCTACAGATATTACAGTATAGCGTAAGTATTTGACAATTTTACGGTGACATATATACAGGTTTACACCCTGTATAGTATCGAGCAAAAGGGGCGTCCGCATTCATAAAATTATCTCATTTATTCTCAAAAGAGAGAGAAGCGGAGGCGCAGCAAATAGGTATGACGTATTTCTTTTCCGAGCAGCAAACAGTGTAAAATTGCAAGAAAACCGGGTTTAAAAGCTACCAATATTTTAGTAATCACCAAATTGGCAGTTCATTCAGCAGAGTAGATAATCAGAGTAAATAATCGGCCCAAATTAAAGATTGCAGGGAAATTGCAAGCCTATATTGGTTGAGAGAACAATTAAAATAGCCTGTACATAATTGGAGCGTCTTCGTCATATTTTAAAAGTCGTTTTAATTACTTTAAAAATCAGCTGCTTCATGCCCACATTTTTGGTCGCGTAAATCGAAAAAATTTAGGCAGCAGCTGATATGTTTTTCAAGATTTCATAGTCGGTCTCATAGTAAAAGTTGCTCATTTTCATGAGTAGGTACAGTCAGCAAAACAGTTAGGTATGCAGGCTAGCAATCTTTTTGCGACTATTATAAATGTAAAAGACTGTAAAGATCGATTTTTGTAATACTTTCACGCAGAAACTACTGAAAGGATATGGATGAAATTGCAAACAGATTGATTATAACCCTTTTCCATTTATAATAGTAGTAGGAAGAGTACTGCTACCCTGTAAACCTAACTGTTTTGCTGACTGTACCTACCTACTAACCGCCCTTACATTAATTAAAACGACAAAAAAATAATGTTTTATTGTGTTTGAGGTAGTGTAGACCTTCAGAGTTTTATGATTGTTGTGAAAAGGAGAAAGCCTTTGCAAAAAAACCTGTAGTTCAAATTACGATTCTTAAAGTCTGTTTACCACTAACTTGTGATTTTAATAAAAATGTAAAAAAAAAGAAATAGTGTAAGATTTGACATATTTGATTAGAGAGACACATTTATATAATTCAGAGCCAATGCTCCGTTACACAAATGTTACAAAGCTCAACTTCTATTCTTTGTTCATAGGTAAATGTAGTCCGGTAGCGTTAGGTTTTGAGGTTTCAAAAATATTAATACCATTTTTCAACCTACTACTTACATTAATTTGTGTCATTTTAGGTACTTACTTGCTTAGGGAGTTTGTCTATTTGTCCTTTCGATCACTATTACACGAAAAGAAAATTATAGTTTAAAATTTTTCTTTCGTGATAATAACGAAGTAGTAACTAGGGCATGCAGAACCGGGTCCGGATTTAGATTTCGCATACCCGGTTCTAGGGATCCTCTGGACCGGGTTATCCGGTTCTACCCGGTACCAAGCGACCAAATCACATTTTTATATATATTTTTTACCAACTTCACTCGCAAAAGGGCATTTTATTGATTGATAACACTGAATAAAACTCTCTTTTACTCACTGTCGATATCAGTGAATAAAACGATGTTTTACTCACTGAGTGAACAAATACATATTGAATTTAGAACAACAAAACGTGCCGTCAAGAACATAACATTGAATTTCGAAAAACACTTTGAGAGCTTGACCAAGTGCTTTGGTTACTTTCCCACGTACGGAGGAAACTCTGTGTAGGTATAAGGAATTAGTGGTATCCACAGACCGATCGATTTTGGTAGGCGTGGCGTTATTAACCAACGAGAAAAAGAAATACTATACTTCTAAGGTCCATGTTCACCAAAAAGATGACGGACGATTATCTAAAAACATCTGTTTAAAACACATTTTTGTATGGGAACATGTCACAGTGACAGCTGTTTGTAGAAAATCAGGCTGTTATCTTCTCGGTGAACATGGACCTAAGTCTATGACCAGGTGTGTTGCTAGTGATTACATATGTAACCTAAACGTGGTCGTTCACAATTGGCATCGTAGGAAGGTTTAAAATCACCCAAAGGGCAATGGATAGAGCTATGCTCGTAATTTTCTATCGTGATCAAATCAGAAATGAAGACATCCGCGAGAAAACCAATTTTACCGACGTACCGAGCCCGAAGAATTGCCAAATTTCCCTTTTGTTCACTTTCCCTCTATCAATTTAACCCTTCTATTTCAACATCACATCATAACTAAAATCATCAATACAACCCTCCAAGTTCGTAAAGGTCCTTTAAAGGTAAATCGTTCCTCGACCTGGAGGGCTGTATTGAAGATTTTGAGGATTATAATTTTGTAACTACATACGCCTTACAGTCGCGAACAATGTGTTATATTCAACATACGATGGCTTGCAAATTGCAAAAAACGTAAGAAAATTTGAATTTCGCGGGCTTCCCGGCTTTTATACGCGTCCGAATACTCCCGGAAGTTTAGTCAGCCAAAGATATTAATGCACTATATAATACGAGTACAAGATAGATGCGCAACTGTGGTTTTCGTTTCTAAATAGATGACGCTGTTAGTTTTTGTTCAACAAAAACAAATATAAAACGTAATTTCTGACTGAGGATTCGAACTTGTGATCTGTTATTCACAAGAATCACAGGGCAGTCGCTGTTACCCGTTATGACAGTTGTAAACTGTCAAACAGTTGAAAGTTGGTGTCCTCAACCACACAGATGGCAGCACTTTCTATGAAAATTTTGTTTGAAGCCAATGTATAGAAGTTTCCGCTTTCCGTTTCCTGTGCTTGTTGCTGTACCAGCCGCAGTCTTCTCTTTTTATAAGTAATCAATCCAACGGTCGCGCACCGAGCCACGTTTCAGTAAAATGCTGTAGTTACAGTATACGGATGCAACCAGCGCGTGAGGAAGACGTTATCAAATCGGCCAGTGCCGAACCCTTATTTCGTTTGCAGTCAAAGAAAAAGCTTACCATAATTTATAATTATATGAGACCATTATTTATTGCAGATACGAATCCAAACTAGAAAAGGAATTGAGATTACGTAAAATACCTCAACTACGACGCACATTTGGATACGCTGAAACACCAGTCAAAGCACCTACCGATTTCTTAAAAAAGGGAGAAGGAATAGGTCAACCTATTAAGAAGTCTGATCATAAATGCTTTGTCTCCGGCCATCTTCCGCCAGTACCTAAACGCCCGCCACCGGGGAAGAAACCCGAGAAACCAAAAGTTAACTTCAGAGTTGTTAACATAAAGAAAGCTATAAAGATAAAAGGGAGACCTGTGGAGCCAAGGTAATACAATGACCCTACTGTAACTTCCACTTGCGCAACAGCGCTACGACCATCATCATGATTTTAATCGGTTTAAAATATCTTTTATCGGTCTGAAAAACAGTTTTGCCTAATACTGTTGTCTGCCCAAATGAATAAGAGAAGCACCAAAGTATCTATTCATCACAAAAATATTAACTGTCTTTGTTTAGGCTAGTCGACACTAGAGACGGCCACATAAAGAAGATCAAGGGTTCTGGCGAGGTTCCAGAGTACTGCCTCAGGCCAGACTTCGGCCAGATGCCAGCGTACCTGACGAAGAGAAACAGAAGGCTCCAGAGAGCTGCAGAGAAACTGCAACAGGCGGAAGACAATAGGCCTAGCCTGTGCAAGCTCATCAGCGAAGAAGAACGCACAAAACTCTTGGATGTAAGTTTTTCTTCACATGACGTAACGTGCTGCACTCTTTCTTAGCAGGCTCAATGCCATAATCGGAACTTGGGGCGGGGCCCCCGTCAGGTTAGTTAGGTTGCTTTAAACCCTGCAGACAGAAATAGACTACGCTTTTTAGGGGAATATAAAGTATTTTGAGGTTAGGGTACATTAATCGGTATTTCTCAGGAATGGTACATTGTCTTTTCATGAGAGTGGTACCATGGGGCAAGGAAGATCCCTCCTTCCCTCCCCCTCCTGCACGCCGCGCGAGTTGAGTTCTATCGCATGCATTTCACTATATAACGTACGATTTCTGCAAATCTCTCAACACAAGTATTGTTTGCTATAAGAAATCCCAGTTCTTGGTTAAAGCTCACCGTTATACATATGATATATATTCTAATTTTGTGTATATTTTTCTTTATTATTTTTATGTGCATTAAAGAATAAGAATAGATTACAATCTTCCGAAAAAAAATGCGTTGGAAGCAGCATGTTCGTTTGCCAATCTTTCGAGAGTATCATCTCTCTAGTTATATTACAATCTAACGTTTTTGACAATTTTACGGTGACAATCTACACTAATATTATAAAGAGGAAAACTTTGTTTGTTTGTTTGTTTGTTTGGTTGTAATGAATAGGCTTAAAAACTACTGGACCGTTTTTAAAAATTCTTCCACCATTCGAAAGCTACATTATCCACGAGTAACATAGGATATATTTTATCCCCGTACTCCCACGGGAACGGGAATTACGCGTGTGAAACCGCGTGACGTCCGCTAGTTATTAATATAATTAAACTTTGGGGATGACGGTAATACTTTCTAGTCATTAAACCGCGGGCGGAACCTAATTTGTCAGGCGTAGAAGTAACACTTGCGTTTCAATGTTACGGTCGCCCATGTAGAGGGCTTAGAGCGATCCTGGTTGCGATCTGAAGTCGATCCTGGTAGTTTTTAACCGACTTCTAAAAAAGGAGGAGGTTCTCAATTCGGATGTTTCTATTTTTTTTTTTTTTTTTTTTTTTTATGTTTGTTCGGGCATAACTCCGTCGCTTGCCAACCGATTTGGAAAATTCTTTTTTTGTTGGAAAGGGTATTCTTTCCAAATGGTCCCATAGCCATTTAGCTTCTGAAGTCGGTGACAAAAAAACTAAAGCAATCAAACAAAGGTCACCGACTTCAGAAGCTTAAGTTATTTTTCACTTTTTTGTTTTTTTTTAAGTCGGTTTTATTTTTTGCAAAAAAGTTTTTATTTTCAACTTTTTTGTGGTTCACATGTGCTTGATACATGGAAAGTGCATACCGTTACAATTACAACAAGCCCAATCACGACTATGGTACATTGTCTCATTATGGAGTTCCGTGACTCTTGGCTTCATCATTAGTTCTGATGGTAGAATGGTTCTTATCAAACGCAAATGCTTCACTTGTTGTAGAAAATACCAAAATCGCAACACGTTTTCATATAAGATTTGAAGAGTTCCCTCGATTTCGCCAAGATTCCATCATCAGATCCTGATTTGGTGGCTATGGGACCATTTGGAAAGAATACCCTTTCCAACAAAAAAAGAATTTTCCAAATCGGTTGGCAAGCGACGGAGTTATGCCCGAACAAACATAAAAAAAAAAAAAAAAAAAAAAAATAGAAACATCCGAATTGAGAACCTCCTCCTTTTTTAGAAGTCGGTTATTAGTTGATTTAAATATATCAAATAACCGTCCACCTCACCTATTCTTTTGCAGGATCTGAAGCACAACTGGTCACTGATGCAGAAGGCTTTCCTACAGCTACCAATGCTTACCGACACAATACCCAAGATCCTTCGCAAGACCAAAATGGAATCAGAGCTGAGGCAATTGGAAAAAGATATAGCTTTAGTTGAAAGCAATCCTTACATTTACATTTACGAATAAGATCTTTTTTGGACCTAAGGTGGGCTGTTTCCACTTTGAAAGAAATTTGACGTCAAACTTCTTTCGGAATCGTAACATACTTTTATAATTTATAATTAATGATCATGATATTATTATTTTATTAATTAAGCAGGTTATCTAACTTCGTATTTCAAAATAGTCGGCCTGTGAAATTTGACCTTTTATTCAAATGAGAGCGACTCCACCTCTGCCAGCTAGACCCACATACCAGTATAGAACAGAGCTCTGTTCTATACTGGTATGTGGGTCTAGCTGCCGTTGAGTTCAAACTTTGTATCTATTTACATAGCAATGCCGTCTGCGGTTTATTGATTGTGAACTTCTGGAAATCGCAACTTTGGATATTTTGAATTAGGCCGAGCTACATTGGTAGGCACCTACACCTACCCTATTTCGGCGAAGCTCTTAGTAGGGTTTTATGATTCTGACCGGTATGAATGTATTTAAAACAGGGTGTAAACAACCTCATCACGAAGCCGTCAACCAAGCATTCTGTAAGTACATCAAACTAAATAACTTTACGCAAAAATAATTGCTGAGAAACTTTTTGGGGTGTAAATTCATGTTTTGTGGTAGAACTCAATGTAACGCACTTAAAATATAGTGCTAATGGATGGATTGAATAGTAAATCATACAATAAAAATTGTATTTGTGTCGGAATGTTGAAACTTTGACCCCCAATATCCAAGGTTACAAAAAAATCATCGCAATGACGACGGTTTCGTTAGGAGGTATTATACACCCTGTAGGCATGACTTCAAAACCTAATTTGACAAATGAGGAAGCTTCTGGATTGTCCGCTTATGACACATTGTGCTCTTATAGGAGATATCATGTATACGGATACATGCCCTAGTAAACCACCCTTCCACGTACCCTAACAAAATATTATTCTATTAATGGTTGCAGGCTATCTAAGCGTTAGTCCAAACTGGAATAATTATGACCATGGCTATTTCAGATGAGAACATTTTCATGTTTCATACTTTTTAGAACGTCCCAAAATGTCGTGAGGAAAGTTAGGGTATTAATGTGGATGGGTAACAGAGTAGAGGAAGACTAAGGAAGCAATGGGTGGACTAGGTAAAGGATAATATGGTAAGAAAGGAGGTTCGATGAGGAGTTATAGGGAAGTATGGAAGAAGAGACGCTGCGCAGACCCCATATAAATTAAAAGGGCAGGAGAAAGATTGTACCTACTTTCTAGCGTGATTTTCCAGTGGTCGAATCTTAGTTTTCGAACTAATCTGTGCCGAATGTTCTTACAAATGAAAAGGTTTCACAAGTTTCACTTACCTTATTCAGCATGCATGCTTAAATTAACTAACGGCTACACACGAAGAACGCTTTAGCGGCTCTAAATCCTGTAACAAGGCAGGCGAAATTGCTCTTCTTTGGTTTTCAGTGAACTTTCGTCATTTAGCATTTATCAACATCACGTTATACATAATTTACGTTATATGTGCACTATACCATTGAACACTGTGTGCAACTGGCTAGTAGTCTTTGACTGTGTGTTTGCTTGCAAAATTTAATACGATTAGAATTTTTATTTTCGAAATAAATTAGTGTGAAGCAATATTTGGCTTTTTATTTAACCAACTACATAATCGAGGGTTTCATAAAATTGGGGCGTACACGGTTTTTCGTTTTTAGGTGCAATAAATAGAAACGTAGTCCCTACAAAACAGGGCTAGCATGGGCAGGGGATAAAACTTTTCTCCACCGGTTATTTCTACTGACTTGTCCCTTGTAAGTGGAAATAACCGGTGGAGAAAAGTTTTATCCCCTGCCCATGCTAGCCCTGCAGTGCATAGCCCATCATTTTGTACGGCAGGTAAGAGAGCTAGAATATTGTAGAGCTCTCCTCCAAAGGTTTGGGAATGTGATAAAATTGAAATGACTTTTGGTTTAAGGTTTTATTGATGCCAGCTATTGATTAATGCAGTTTCAATGCGTGGCTAATAATATTGTATTGAAGATCGTATTCCAATTTTGATCCTTTCGTTGCCCAACTAAAGTGTGGGCACTGGTGTGGAGCGCAGCGCAGCGCAGAGCATTTTTGTGACCATAGATAATACACTACATTATACAAGATGCGCAACTGTGGTAATCGTTTTTAAGCTTTAACACTGTCTATCCTAGCTGTTAGATGGCGCTGTTAGTTTTTGTTCAGCAAAATAAATGCAAAAAGTATTTCTTTACTGAAGATTCGTAATGAGAACTATTGATCACTTGATCACATGTCGGCTTCGCATGTCGGTCATTGTCACCGATAGGTTATCTATCTACTGAAAAGTTGTCTAAAATAGCTGTTCTCTTCCTAAGCAAACGCTTCGATTCGATTTCGATTCGGTAAGTCAAACTTAACTTATAACGACGACAGACAGCGAGATAGACATATGTCTATCTCGCTCGTTTTCGTTATGCATAAAAAAGATAGACACACGACTTGTCGAATCGAAATTCGTTCCGAACGTCAGTGAATACGGGGGCAGGTGTATGTTGTCAAACAGTTGAAAACTTGGGGTACTCAACCACACAGACGGTAGCACTATCTATGAAAAATTTATTTGAAGCCAATGTATGGAAGTTTCACCCCCCTGGCTGTGACAGCGATCGCCCTGTGAACAGTGGTTCACATATTCGAGCCCTCAGTCAAGGTTTACTTTTTGTATTTATTTTGTTTACTAGAAACTATAACTAACAGCGCCACCTAGTGAGCGAAAGTGTAAGCAGAGGGACAGTGAGCTGAGGTACACAGATTTTTAAAACGAAAACCTCAGTTGCACATCTTGTATTATGTAGTGTATTATCTATAGCGATTACATGCGAAAGATAGCGCGCAGGAACGCGACTGCGCGTTACTCAGCACGCATCCATGCTGTGCTCTCTTAGAACATTGGAGCCTGCTCGAAAATTTTGTACGGAAACTAGCGCCAGCTAACCCTGATGGATAAAACTATTTAATGGTTGCGTTGCCACTTTATAACAGTGATATTTAATGGGGATGACCGTTAAAAACTAATTGTAGATGGCGCCACCATAGCTGGTCTCAATCTGACCAATGAGGGCCAGGTATATAAAAAATGAAATGACATTCCTTGATTTTCAACCAAAGACGATGCTTGGATTCAGCTATGCTAGCGCCATTAGTTCCACAGTGTGCATCCCCATTGAAAACCATAATTTTAATAAAATAGATTAATGTTACTAAAGATTGGTGTCGTTTGAATCGACTATTATCTAACCACAGAAGGAAATCTTTTGCAAACGATTAATAGACATATTCGTTATAAAAATAAGGTTTGAATTTGCTGGTACGTCGCGGGACGAATACGTCCCGTCGGGACGCAATGGAAAATTGCTTGCGGGACATATACGTCCCGCGCGGGATCCAGAGGTGAAACCATATTTATTTTAATCTACACCAATCTTAGTAAATGTAAAAAATAAAAAAAATAAAAAATCAATCAATGATAGAAACGTATTTCATTCATGGTTACACACACTATCATTCATCTGTCACCAACTGACAACTGTCATAAGATGCAATAGAACAGCCACCTATTTTAAATAAATTGTCAATTGAACGAGTAGCCCGTTGAGGACTACCAACACACTTTTGACGTGACAACGTCTTATAAATTGGTTTGCCGGGTGACACTTCAAGAAACTGCGTTACGCTCCGCTCACGTTATGCGCTCACAATGAGAGCGAGTGAGAGGCACGCGTCCCTTCCACTCGGGCATGGTTAGCCCGCCTAAGAGCGAGAGAGACAGACATAAAAAGTGAAAGGCACGCGTCCCTTCCACTCGAGCACAGTTAGTCCGCCTAAGAGCGAGAGAGACAGAGCGAGAGAGAGAGAGTGAGAGAGATAGGCATACACACCGGTTCATTTCATCCTTCTTCCTACTATACGAATGAATATTCACATTAAAATTATTTTACCACTCAAAGTCGTTGTCACGTAAAACTTTCGCCCGTATACCGACTTTACAGGCAACCAATTTTTGTATTATATTATTTTGTTAGATTTTGATTTAGTTCGCCACCACCACGGATAGAGAGCGCTGCTTGTAAGATGACGGAAATGTTGAGAGTACCGTCTATCTCATTATATATATTGTAGTCTTTGCACGCATCCGCTTCCGGTCACCAGGCTCGCCGAAGTGACCACAGAATATTATATAGTCTAAAGGAGGAAGTGACGCTCGCGCGGTATTTTGTTCGTGTTTGTGCAGTATAGCGGATCCGTGCGGATGCGTAGTCTCGTTTAGAAATTCGCCTTATATGCCACGCGTTTAGAAAGCTTCGCGGGCATGCTCTGCGCTACGCTTCGCCATGTGCGCCGAGCTTTAAAAGAATCACTTTGTCTTATTGTGTAGTTTCAATCCGAGTTCCACTGTGTCCGTCAAACATGGTGCTACTAAACTGACCTTGTAAGTGTGTATTTATGTATTTACTAGCTGACCCACGCAACTTCGTCTGCGTCACATAAGAGAGAAAAACGAAAGGAAAAAATATCCCCGTTTTTGCAACATTTTTCATTCCTGCTCCGCTCCTTATGGTTGTATCGTGATGTTTTATAGCCTTCCTCGATAAATGGACTGTCCAACACAAAAAGAATTTTTCAATTTGAACCAGTAGTTCCTGAGATTAGCGCGTTCAACCAACCAAACAAACAAACAAACTCTTCTGCTTTATAATATTAGTATAGATTATCTTTAATTCAGGTAGATAACCCATTTTGTAACTATTCCAACACTTTCACGGCGAATCACACAAACTCTGCCCGATACGATGTTTACCGCTACTGCGCACGGTGAAAACTGTATCTGTCTTGCTGGTATGGATTATCTTCGGTATTCTTAGAAGTCGATAGAGACAAATGTATTTTCATTTAGTTGTTTTTGGATAATTGTACTTTATAGGCATTGAGCTATATATATATCTATGTTTATAGGTAGCTAATAGGATTTCGATTGGACAAAGTAACTTAATAAACCGTCCAATACTTACACTCGCAACGTTATTATTATTACTTATTTTACTTTTACCTGCTTCAGGAACAACACGAAACCTATTTTAGACGGCGACGACCAAAATTCGTGTGCTTTTAATTTAATTCCATTGCCGAAATATGGATTCAATCATCGGGTGAAATTGAATTACATAGCTAGAGTTTGGCCAGCGAAAGCTGTCGAACAAAAAAGTCAGGAATTCATTAAAACCACATAATAAAGTGAAAAATGACTTTAGTTTCAGAAGTCGGTCGGACCTTTATATGATTGGTAAGTTTTTTGCTACCGACTTCTGAAGCTAAAGTTATTTTTCACATTTTATGTTTTTGGAAGTCTGTTTTATTTTGCACATGCGCTTACCCCTTTACAGCGTACTGGTGTGATATTATGTCATGAACTGGTGTAAACAATAGACAGACATGAGATTTCAGCAATCCAGTCCATTTGCTATTATTTATTGAGGAGTTCCGTAACCTATAAAGTTTGAAGAGTTCTCTCTATTTCTCTAGGATCCCATCATCAGATCCTGACTTGATGATTATGGTACCACCTGTGAAGCATAACCTTTCAAAAAAAAAAAAAACCAAATCGGTCCAGCTATCTTCGAGTAATCGGGGAATATACATAAAAAAAGATTCCGACGAATTGAATTTTGTAATTGAAATAAAGTTTTTTATTTATTTTTATTAATTGAGAACCCCCTCCTATTGGAAGATTTTTTATTTGTTGATATAACGTATAAATTAGTGTCAAAACGCTGGATTTGGCTTAAAAAAACATTTTCCATGTAAAAATCATCTACATCGGTCCAGCAGTTTAGGAAATATAAGGCAAAATAAATAGTAAACATTGTGTACATCGTAAATTTCACACTCATTCTGATTCAAATCACTTTTTAATCTTTATTTGTCAATCATAGTAAATAGAAGCTTCCTCGCCGAACTTCGGATCGTTTTCGGCATTATTTTAAACAAAACCAATGTAAATATGATACACGTAAACACAAGATCAAGATGACTCAAGTACGTAAAGTGTCAATTTTGACAGTCATAAATGATTGCAATATTAATTCTGAAAATAATTCGTGGACAGCTTTCGTTGGCCAAACTCTATACTTAAAAGTATAGAATGAAAAGTACCGACGTATACGTTTGCTTTTTCAATTTCACATAAATGTTGTATTGGATGTCAAACTGAGAGGTACACTACAGACAGTGAGCTCCGTGCATCCGCCTACCCTCGCTGCGATTTCAGTAAAAAGTTTTGTTATTCGGAATATTACATTCAACGAAACGAACGAAAGCAGCCGCTTTTCAAATGTCAGCTGATAAAAGCATTTCCTCTTCATGTGGCAGTTTCAAAAACAGACCATGTGGATATTTCATTAGTTTGACCGGATGTTAAAGCGAGGAAAATAATCCCAGTTGAATGGCTCTCCGTTGCAAAATGCTGTCCATTTTCAATACACATGACATTGTTTACCTTTTATTTTTAAATAAATTTTACATTTTATTTTCAATTTAGGAATATTACAAATTAAAATCATCATGTTTTTAATGAAGTCATTTCCTCAATCTGCCTTTCAACGTGGCAGTTTCTAGATATCTGTCCATATTTCGCACCTTTTTGTGTGTGACTTTTTGTTTCCATATTAATAAATAATAAATATCACTGGACATTAACACACGGCGCCATTTAGTGCCACACTAAGCAAGGCTTGTGTCCTGGACACCAAATAGTTGATATACTACATATATACTTTTCTGTTTGTAAAATACATATAAACATCCATGACTGGGAAACAAATGTCCATGCTCGTCACACAAACATTTGTTCCTACCGGGATTCGAACCCGGAACCCTAAGAACGTAAGGCAGCCTCACTACCGCTGCGCCATTCGGGTCGCAGTATTAATGTCAGTTACCTATAGATAAGAATACCCTTCATGATCTTATTATTTTTATAAAAAGAGTCACTTCTGTTTGATAGCATTTACCAATTTATAACAAAAAGTCACTGGTAGCCTTTCCTCAGTTTATGGCTTGTTTGTCTAAAACCCCTTCTTGTATTTATTTTTTAATATTAAAGATTGTCCGTGAAGAAACTGTTGATTTATGAGTATAAGCATGGCCTTAATGCTCTGAAACAGTACAAAGTTATTAAAGAAATACGTCAAAAAAAAGACGTGTGGCACTCGGGGAGGACCGCGGTAAAGCTATTGCATAGCATTTTTTATCAACTTATGCAATGCCAATTATCTATATGTCACCGTAAAATTGTCAAATACGTTATATTGTAATATCTCTAGCGATATTGTAAAGTCTCGAATTATTGTCAAATGAACATACTGCTTACAACAAAACGCATTATTTTTCGTGAAATGCATGCGATGGTTGTCAACTTACGCGGTGTGGAGGGAAGGAGGGGTCCCCCTTGCCCAGTGGCACAACTCTCATGAAAAGATAATGCACCATTCCTGGGAAATACCGATTAATATAACATAACCTTAAAACACTTTATATTCCCCTTAAAAAGCGTAGTCGACGGAGCCCCGCTTCGCGGGGCCCCTATATCCGAGTGCAGGGTTTAAAGGAACCTAACTAACCTAACGGGGGGGTGCCCCAAGTCCCGATTATGGGGGCAGAGATTCTTCCGTATGTTCAGTTGACAATAATTCGAGACATTACAATATCGCGAGAAAAAACAAGTTATATTGTAATATAGGGTTTGACAATTTTACGGTGACATCATATAATAAAATCGTTGAGACCAAAAAATCTGTACATTGAAGATTAAAAAAAAAAATCGATCAGGGTTACAGGGGGATACAGGGGACTTAAAATAAGTAACTGAACATACTTATTAAAACCATTTTTAAAATTCGTGTTTGTTTGACCGCGCATCACGTAAAAACTGCTGGACGGATTTTGATGAAAACTTCACTAATCTATTTAAATAAACTCAGAATAACACTTAGGCTATAGAAATTATGGAAAATTTAGGAAAAAAGGGGTGAAAAGGGGGGGTAAAGTTTGGATGAAAAAAAAATTTTTTGATTGTTCTAGATTCATGAAACTCAGAGTAAATACTTATTATTAAAAATAAAGAAATACTTGTTTCAGCATTTAAAAAAAAAAACATCCAGAGACGTAAAAAAGAGGGTTTTGTGTTTAAAATTAATTAACTTCATACACCTATACAATAAAATCCATTGAAGCTGAAACCTTTAAAAGTTGCTATAAATACTTCAAATCTAATACAGGTAAATGTAATTTCTTAATTTTCTTGAAATTTGATTTTTGAAGAGAATACGCCCAAAAAAGCGGAATTCAAGAAAATCGGCTTTCCTCGGTATATGTAGTTGGTAATACAGGGTGGAAACGGTAAACGGGGCAGTAAGGGAAGCTGCAGCTACACAAAAATGGTCAGGTAACAATCCGTAATTTTTTCACAAAATGATTATCCCCATTCACAGATTTAATTAAAAAATAAAGTACAGTTGGCAAGAAAATTGCCATATTACATAAAACAAGTTTTTTTGATGCCAATCGATCATATTTCCGACACTAATAAAGAAGAAGAAGAAGAAGAAGTTCTTAGTAGTTCTTCCAAACCAACCCAGGTTAGAGTACTCAAAAAGTCAGAAATCGCAAAAAAAATACTTTCAGCGGGGCAGTGTAGGGAAAATAGTTAGCCAGAAAATTGCTATTTTACACAAAACATTTTTTTGATGCCAATCATTATTTTTTATTTTACATAAGACATACAGCCGGAAAAGTTACAAAAACATCACAAACAAGTACAAATCCTACTATCTACAAATAAAAAATGCTTTGTCCTTAAGGACTATCTGATGGATCAACGCACAGCCTAAACCGCGGATTGTAGAAACCTGAAACTTGGAGGGTGTATTTTCTGTATAACGTAGGCATACAATAAGAAAGAATTTTGAAATTATACTCCTAAGGGGGTGAAAAGATGGGGCAAAGATTGTATGGGAAAATGTGATTCCTTTGTCCAATCTACTTCAAACTTTGCAATCAACAATATTAACAGAATTGATGGACGCGTTTCATATTGCATTGATATTCATCCCTTAACGGGGTAAAAAGGGGTAGAAAGTTATTTTGGCGGTGATTTGTTTCGAATTTGATATCAATACTCCTTCGAGATTATGATATAAACTACAAGTTATTTTGATACATGTTTCAAAACCCAATCCGATTTTATTCCAAAAAGGTCCAAAAAGGTTGAACTCACATAAAAATTTGGTGCAAAATTGCTAATACTCTTTAAAATTGGAATGTCTCGAAAGTCGCCGTAAAATATTAATACGGCATTTGAAGGTTTCTAAGCTTTGAAGAGGTTGTGCACTTTAAGACACGGCGTCATAGCGTAGGGACGTAGAGTTTGAAATTTTAAATGGTAAGCAGTTGTAAGAGGTCCGCAACGGTTTACAGCAGCTATATCGTGTTGCGGCTCATTTAATGCACCTTGATGAGAACTGCAGACCTAGCTGGAGTATGACTGTCATCGAGTGTCTAAGTATATGAAGATGTAAAGCTGTCAATAGAAGCCTTTAAAGCTGTTTTAGTAAACATGGTAATTTATTCTTAGGGTACGTAAATTTACTTCAATGTACACCGTTTTAAGTAATTCCGCAGCAAAATAATGATCATGTACCGGGCATGCATTTTCATTATGCGGAAGGATGTGTGTGATGTGCTCTTTGATAACTATATTATAGGTGCTTACGACCCACTCTCTGTAACCCTCTCTTTCTCTTATGTGACGCAGACGAAGTTGCGCGGGTCACCTAGTATATTATAAGTTTGACGAGTCTGTGTATGTGTGTGTGGAACATTCATTATAAAATTCATAATTTCATCGTGATGGGAAGCCGAGCCTGAACATTCAGTCTGTGTTTGGTCCTCGAGCCAGCAACAAGCGGAAAAATAAAATACTTATATAATTATAATTGCATAAGCATGGACCTAAAAAAAAAGGTCCATGTGCATAAGTTGATAAAAAATGGTTGCAAAGAAGGTCTAACATCAAATGTATACGTCACCGTAAAATTGTCAAATACGTGATATTGTAATATCTCTAGCGATATTGTAAAATCTCGAAATATTGTCAAATGAACAAACTGCTTACAACAAAACGAATTATTTTTCATGATATGCATGCGATGGTAGTCTCCCTTGCCCAGTGGTACAATTCTCATGAAAAGATATTGTGCCATTCCTGAGAAATATCCGATTATTATAACCTAACCTTAAAACACTTTATATTCCCCTTAAAAGCGTAGTCGTCGGAGCCCCGCTTCGCGGGGCCCCTATTTCCGAGTGCAGGGCTTAAAGGAACCTAACTAACCTAACGGAGGGTGCCCCTAGTCCCGATTATGGGGTAAAGATACTTCCGTATGTTCAGTTGACAATAATTCGAGAGATTACAATATCGCTAGAGAGAAACATGTTATATTGTAATATAACGTGTTTGATAATTTTACGGTGACATATACAACCTACAACCACGGAACTTATATAAGTTCCTTGTATACAACTCCTAGTTACGGCAATGTATTAAAAAGAAAACTAGCTTGTCATTGTCATTATCTGTCATGGGGTGTTAGGTTATTTTCGTCACGGAATTTCTGGATTCGGTCTCCACGCTCAAGCCCTCAAGCCCCGCGATGGAAGCTATGTAGTCATTGCAGTAGCTTAAAAATTAAAATGTTCTTCCTGTAAAGTTGGAAAACAGCATGCAACCCTTTGGTATCCCAAAAGTGCGATGTGGTGTACTGTCATCTGTCATCCGTAATCTGTGACACAGAGTATAAGGTGTGTAAAACACCTCTTCACGAAGCCGAAAGGCACTTGTTCTCCACATCATTGTGATTATTTTTTTTTCGACACCATACCATGGAACCTTCTAGTTACGGAGATATGGGGTGTCAAAGTTACAACTTTTTGACAAGTTTTTTTAAAATACAATTTTTTTTTCTATTATTTTGACTTTCAACACCTCCACGACCGTCGTACTATTCAATCCATCCATCAGCACAATGTTTTAAGTGCGTTACATTGAGTTCTACCACAAAACATGATTTATAACCTCAAAAAAAAGTTGTTTCCCAGCAATATTTTTTGCGTAAAGTTACTTAGTTTGATGTACAGAATGCTTGGTTGACGGCTTTGTGATGAGGTGGTTTACACCCTGTATAATCACTACGTTGAATTTTACTTCACACTAGCTGGCCTACGCAACTTCGTCTGCGTCACATAGAGAGAAAAAGCTCACAACGGGAATAAAATTTCCCCCGATTTTGTAACATTTTTCGTTGCTGCTCCGCTCCTAGTTAATTGGTCACAGCGTGATGTTATATAGCCTATAGCCTTCCTCAATAAATGGACTATCCAATGCAAGAATGTTTTTTTCAATTCGAGCCGGTAGTTCCTGAGATTAGCGCGTTCAACCAAACAAACAAACAAACAAACTCTTCTGCTTTATAATATTACGAGTACCTATATATAGCTACAGCAGTACAAGTACGTAGGAATCGATAGGGCTCGATAAGATAAATTTGACAGTTATCTATACTAATATTATAAAGAGGAAAACTTTGTTTGTTTGTTTGTAATGAATAGGCTTAAAAACTACTGGACCGTTTTTAAAAATTCTTTCACCATTGGAAAGCTACATTATCCACGAGTAACATAGGCTATATTTTATCCCTGTAGTCCCACGGGAACGGGAACTACGCGGGTGAAACCGCGTGACGTCCGCTAGTTCTCGATAAAATGAGTTTTTATGGAGTCAAGAACTCATTTTATCGAGAATGACTGTCAAATTTATCTTATCGTGTCCTATCGATTCCTACGTACTTGTACTGCAGATACGACAGTGACATTTCGGTAGAAAGTTTCCAAATGTTCCGTTTTGGCGCTGCTGTAGCCATCGGGGTTTCGACAGGAGTACATAGATAGAGTTATGTACCTAAGTGTAATAGTGTTTGCAGGAATCTTGTTATCGATAACTAGTGATGTTCTATTATCTCGACTTTTTAACTGATATCGATGCTTTAATGGCGCCTTCATATAGTTGATTTATTTTTGAGGTTCAGGTAATCATAATACAATAAAAATGATAATTTGTAGGTTTTTATTTGAATAAATATTTTTTTCTTATCCTATATTATTTTACGTTTTAATAGAGCCCGTTTTTCACTCTCCTATTTTGAAAACATATTTTTAATAAAAATATAAAAATTTAATTTTTTTGATGGCGTCAGTCCAAAAATAATGATGTAAGTAGTGAGTCTTCTTTATAGCTCGTCATAATTTTCTCGATTTTCCACCACCAGGGTAGCCATTAACACTGTCAAACAGTTCATCAAAAAATTCGATAACTTCAGCTGTTGTGGCCATTGTACCTCCAGAATCTGGACCATGTACTGGAAATAATAATAATGAACACATTAGTAAACGAATACTAGTTTTGGAGAAATGGAGACACGTTTTCTCTTTAGATCTTTACAATAGCTACATACACACGCACGGTTTTACGACTTTCCGAGATTCTTTTCTATTTTTTAGCAGATATTCACTTACCATTGTCTTTTGTAACTGTTGCAATAGTCGGTAAAGATGAATATGATGGATGAATATCTTCATCAGTCATCTTCATTCAATTTCCAATATGTTTCCTTCACTTCAGGTGAAGGAAAGTTGTTTCCCAGAAGATATGCCTCAAGGTGGCACTGATAGTTTGTTACCTGTCAAAATTTTTTGACATAAACGTGCGCGTTGTTTGAACGATTTTTTAATGGGATATGTGTTGTGCTTAGTCATTTAAAAAATAAAACAATTCTGTTAAAACCATTTAGTAATTTATTCTGTCAATTCTTATTATTGCCTACCCTAGCTAATGATGAATCATGATCAATGTTTAAAATTGATATTTGGCAAAAATGTTAGTTACTGCCTTTCACCGTATGACGGTACAGTGCATGTCATTAAGCCGGTTGACAAATAAAATGTCATGTTTTTTTTTGTTGGAGTTGACATTAAAGGTGGACACACACTTATCAAAAATAAAATAAAAAAACGGAACGAAATGTTTTTTTTTTCTTATACGTATGACGTCATCTATTCGTACGATTCGACGCGGATAAGTGTGCTAGGTTTTATAATATTGCATACAAATTATTCTAAAATTCGGTTCTTTCGGCGCGGTCGATTGTTTCGACGCGGATAAGTGTGCGTTCACCTTAAAAGTATATCTTAGCCAAAAGCCATGAAGTCAATCCAGAAAGAAAAAAAAATAAGTTATGATTGTTTCTCATTCATCATTGTTCTAGTCAATTGAGCTCATAATAATGAGGATTTTTTTTAGAGACTTCGTTAGACCTTAAGTTTGATTTGATAAATCTTAGTAAATTATTTCGTAGACATCTATCATGGTGACATACGTAGACGCTAAATAATTACATCAACAATTGTCTCGCCCGTGTTCTTTCATTTAATTAACTCAAATCGGACCTCACAACGTAACCTTATATAGATGCTCGTTTTTTTTTGTAAAAGAGTGTAGGTATATTTCACCATAAAATTGTAAAACACAAACACATTGTATAATAACTAGAGAGATTGTAAACTCTTGAAATATTGTCAAACGAGCATACCTACTGCTTACAATAAAACGCATTATTTTTCGGTAGATTGTAATCTATCTTTTAATTCTAGCATTAGTAATAACTCTCGTTACTGGAAAGGTAGGAAACCGCCTTTATTAGTCACAATTTATAACACGCTCAAATCTTCTGCTGCTCACTAAGTTAAATTAATTAAAATGTTCTCTCTGGATACATGGGTCGGCAATATAAATGTTCATAAAGCTATAAAACATAATATCCCAACTATAACTACGCTTAAATGTCATTATGACAGCAGTATAATTAGTTTCATTACAGAGAATTATATAGATTACCATAAGGTCTATACAGCTGTCTCTAAGACGGTTGCTGGTAGTGGTGTAGCTGTTTGGGTGACAATTAAGTACAGATGCCAAGCTCGCTATAGATCCCATATCTCTATCATGCTTAACGAGTTAATTCCAATAGCAGAAGTTTTATCTTATATTAACTCTATTAATGACGACAAATTTGTCATCCTAACAGACTCTATGCTTTACAATACAACACTTTGCTCGGTGCACCTCGCCTTTGCGAGGAGTACCTATAGGCTACACGATACTGGAGTCTATACATGCGCTGGCATGTAAGTCAATAAAATTATTGTAATTTTACATTGGATTCCGTCTCACGTGCTGATTGAGGATAACGAAAGAATAGAGTTATTTTGGCCAACCAAGCCGTGACGGAGTTCCAGTAAATGTCTCGTCTCTGTATACAGAAGACGTCACATTTATTAAGCAACAGGGAACATATGTGTGGAGTGAACACTGACAAGAGATCAACTGTAAAGGGAATATGATACAAAACCATCCAGCCGCAACTTCCAGTGAATAGTTGGATTGATCATTTGTCTAGTAGGAGTGTTATATTTATGGCTCCAATAACATCGTTCCAGTCATATTCTATCAAAAAAGTTTGGCTTTCTTATGAAAAAGGTTACTTTTCCCAACTGTGAAGAATGTGGAATAATCGAAGATGTTCAACATGTTTCGATGGTATGAGGTTAAGATATATAGTTTTTTAGGATTAACCAAATTATATGATGTGGGAGCATGAAACGCAATCCTGGCTTGTCCTTTATCGGAACAAGCTCGGATTTTATATAAATTAGCAGCTTTTGTTTTAAAATAGTTATTTGTTATTTTTAGTCATATTGTTAATCTTATGGGGCGACGTTATCGCTCAGCGATAAAGCCCTTTAAATAATTAAAAAAGAAAGTCTTGTACAGCGCCCTCTGTCGTTTTCACACTGAGTCTGTACTGCGCCATCTAGTCCATACACCAAATCTTGTACAGCGCCATCTGTCGTTTTCACACTAAGTCTGTACTGCGCCATCTAGTCCATACACCAAATCTTGTACAGCGCCATCTGTCGTTTTCACACTAAGTCTGTACAGCGTCATCTAGTTCTTACACCGTCTTGTACAGCGCCATCTGTCGTTTTCACACTAAGTCTGTACAGCGCCATTTATCTAGTTTTTCCCTGGCCCTGAAAACACCTTATTGTGACAAAAATATATTGGTTTGACTAATTTATTTATGCAAGTGGATACAGTCAGCAAACAACGACTTTTTAATATTATTCGGTAGTTTTATCGTTTAAAAAAATTTTCTAGGAAGAACTACATTTTTTGTAACAAAAACCGGTGCTGGATACCTCAAGTCGCTATGGCCGTCTATCTTTTACGACGAGGTGTGGGGGTGGTAGTCTCAGCATCCCCTGTAAAGCAGCAGTGTGTAAAGTTCTCATGCTGCCGGTGATTGCCACGCAAAATGCACAAATCTTTGTAGTTTCTCGAGATCCTTTTGGGTCGTACTTAGGTTGGTCCTGGGCCATCAAACTAAAGAGCCTTAGGTAATGATTGGTCGGATAACTGTGGTGTACAGCCAGTAGGTGATATTGGGGCTTATGCCCCAAGTTTTCCCGAGGAGTCTCTTACATTGCCATAGGGCTACACTGGTTTTTGTGATAATGTAATCAGTGTGTGTTGCCCAGTTAAGCTGTTTGTCCAAAAAGATAGCCAGGTATTTGGTTTCAGTCGATAGGCTTAGGATTGTCCCAAAGAAGCTTGATAATTTGTAACGTTGCAAGCTTCCTTTTCTTGGTGAAGAGGAAGAGTTCGGTTTGTATTCCTTGCACCAGTCTTCTACTATCTTTAGGGCTTGGCTCCATTAGGTTGCATAGTGTTTTCATGTGTGCCGATATTTATTCATTCCTGTACATATTATTTACATTTTTAAATATTCTAATATTTGAACTATTTAAAGAAACATTTAAACATATAAAAAATAGAAGCCTGCCAGCGCTGGGAACAGGGTCCAAGCTGCCGGTGGTCTGAGAGAGGAACCTCCTGACAATACGTGCCGTGTCAAGAAGTACTGCTTTCTGAATCAAGCCCTGATCCAGCTGCCAAGCGAGAGCCGCCTAAGATGTTGGTCGAGATTCTGATGTTGGTCGAGATTCAGATGTTGGTCGAGGCTCTTGCCATTGGCCGACACGACTATCGGCACTTTGTCTGCTGTACTCACGTCCCACATGTCGGCAACCTCGTTGTCGACATTTTGGACATATCCGTGTGCCGTTTATTATTTTGGTCCTCTGCTATTGAGACGTTTGATGAGGCTATCTATTACGAGGTTTGCTTTTTTTATGTAAGCCACTAGTGAGAAGCGAATCCTTCTATGGTCAGAGCAGGAAGACTCGTTGGATACGTGCCAGTCAGAGATAAGTTTTGCCGCGCTTTCCGAAGCCGAAGTCGGTCAATGATCGTTTGTCCGCGGGATGTGACCCAAGTGGGTTCCGAGCCGCGGTTAATGATGTTAAGGTTAGTGGAGAACAAATATGTGCATAATACCTCACCTCTCGTGTTGGCTTTTTTGCAACCCCAAAGTGGGTGATGTGCGTTTGAGTCCGTGCAGCTGACCAGGTCCTGGTTTGCAGGTTGGTATCTTCACAATACCTTAACAGGATTCGCATTTCGCAGTCCATTGCAGAATTTGCAGTGTAGGAATCAGTGTTCATACTCTTTTATGACGAGCTTTACTGCGAAAGAACTATTGGGAGTATCGCTAAATAAGACATTTTTTGGACAAAACCAACAATTTTATTCAGACAATATTCACAAAAATAAAGTGTGATCACTACAATATATTATCCTAATTGACTAGATTCTGAACTAGACTAGGGAGAGACTGAGCCTCAAAAGATATGTCATTATGGCCAAAGTCTAAATTTGATTTAACACTTAATACTACATTTTTGTTATTACAATAAAATTATCTGAAGGCGTGCTCTTTGCTTTTATTTGGACTAGTGTTTTGTAATTCATTAATTTACCAGATTTTACTTAGGTGGCTCTAAGTCTAAGGACAGTACGACTAGACTGTTTGCACTATCATAAAAGATTTTAAACGAAATCGCGCACTAGGAAAGACCCACGCCTTCAAAACTTTAAAATAAATAATTTTCAGAACGTCATAGTCAAGAACGCTAATTTAAACTAGCTTATTTTAAATCTGTCTACACTGTATTTAAACACAAATGGAAGCAGAGTTCGATGGTTTGTTCAGTTGCACATTATACTAAAATCACAACATCAAGACGTTTGAATAGTAAAACTTGGCACAAAATATTTCTGTAATACTTATAAACAATCATACGGACTTATAATAAGATAATACGTAAAAATTGGCTATTGTATTTAATATTAATGTTATATAAGACGGATATACTCGCACATGTAGCTACGAAATTATGAAAATAGAACTTACATTAGTGTCCAGTGCGACAATCGCTTACGGGGTGTCCTGCATGGACACCCCGTTAGTGTTGTTTTCTACGAAAATATATCTTTATACTAGTGGAATGTTCTTAATCTTTATTTTTAATAGTTAATACTTAAAGAGAGGGAGTAAAACAAATAACTCACTGGCCACTGGCTATGATATTACAAGTATGTGTAGAATACTACCCTGTCATAAACAGCCCATCGATATTCAGGAAAAGATGAGAAAAGAAAAAACTTAGTTGGCAGAAAGTTGATGTTCTTAATCGTGTGATCGGCTTGATCACAGTCGTTTGCACAAATTTAATTTTCAGATGAAGCCCATCGGAGCTCAGTTCGATTTATAAATTCCGCCTTAGAAATACGAAACCCAATAGAAAGCGACGAATATAATCGATGAGCCATATTAATGGCAGCGTGGCAACAGTTGATACTACATTAAACACACATTACGGCTGGTGACAGTAGTTATGGCTGATATAGACTATAGTCTATACCAGCCATAACTACTGTCAAGCGTCGCTTAGCGGCCATTTTCTATAACTTACTAACAGGTATCGGTAGGTTGCTATCAGTCTGTTTGACATTTAGCTTACCGACGGTTACAAACAAAACGTCACAGAAAAGCTTATTATTTATTTATCGATGAACCAAGTGACAGTTAGGTGGCGAGAATAGGATATTTCAAGCTAACTTTATAGAAACACCGATAGCTAAGAGGCGTGGCAGATTAACTGACAGTTATACGATAGAAAGTTACAAAAAACGGCCGTAAAAGTGTTCGACAACCTCAAACATCCCTTCTTTATGTGATTACATTTCGATAGGTTCTAAATATATGAAATATAGAACTGCCGCCTCTTACAGAAAAAATGAAGCGACTGCCTTGGTATGGACAAGTGATTGGAATGGGTGAAACGTATGTGATTAACCGCGTACCAGCATTTTTTTTTCAAGAAATCTATCTCAAATAATGTTCCTACTTACCTAACAGTTCATAAGCCAATCGGCAATGATATTGCACAGAAATTTAAATACCTAACCACACTTATTTAACGCGTTTATGTACAAAAATAATTTATTATTCTAAGTAGCGACACGAATCTAATAGGCAGATTTATCTATAAAGCGATCTTAGACTAACATCGACTCACGCTTCATCAGAATTTATCCTTACTTGTATTTGTTTAATGTTCTTATTCGTGTGATACGTTTGATCACAGTTGCTGATAGGATAATGCACATTAAGTTTATACTTCTAAGGGTTATTTTCGGATGAAGTGTGACTGAGCCAAGTCTAATTTAGCGCCATAGATCTCAGACTCGATGGCAAGATATAGTCGACCATAAAATTGCTTTATCACCTTATAATTTCAATGTCTGATCAGCAGTGCAAGTCGATTAGATAAATTTGACACTTATTCTCGATAAAATTAGTTTTTATGGAGTCGAAAACTCATTTTACCGAGAATAACTGTCAAATTTATCTTATCGAGTCCTATCGAATCCTACGTACTTGCACTACAAGTCTGTTATTGTACGACATCATAAGCACCGTGTATATGTGTGGTTATATGACCAGATCAAAACCTCTTTTATACATATTTAAAAACAAAGGCAAATAATACAGCAATAAAGGATCGACTACACTATACCCCGGAAGATAATATGACTCAATAATATAATAAGCTGTACCATGCGAGCCAAATAAAAATAGTACTGTCAAGACGCCATTTTGTTCCGCAATACTCACGAACTTTATTGCCGAAAATTTTGCCAAATTGACGTCATTGTGTTGCTGGCAGCACTAATTTGACAGCTATCGTGTGAAGTTGGCAACAAGCGCAATCCTATTCTTAGTTGGCTCGCATATTAGAAAGAGACAGGGATGAGTTGCAGAGAGCTTTACAATACCGAACTTTTTCATAACATCACGACTGTAACACCCGAACGCAGAGGGCTTTTTAGATATCTTTAGTGTTGGTCATGAATTTACTTTGACAGGGTAGGTAAATTAATTCCATTCAATAATTATTTCATGAAAAAGTTAATGTTTTTAATTTTTAATTATTAATAACGGACGTGCCGCGGTTTCACCCTCGTAGTTCCCGTTTCCGTGGGAGTACGGGGATAAAATATAGCCTATGCTACTTGCTGGTAAGGTAGCTATGTGTTGCTGAAAGAATACTTCAAATCGGTCAAGTACTTTTTAAGTGTATTCGTTACATACAAAAATAGTATATATAATAATATAGTATTAAATACAAATATAAGTATTAAATACAAATATTAGTATTAAATACAAATATTAGTATTAAATACAAATATTAGTATTAAATACAAATATTAGTATTAAATACAAATATTAGTATTAAATACAAATATTAGTGTCTTTATAATATTACTATAGATAACTTAGTAAAGCCATATTTATTACGCCTCGAATCGTATTTTGATCAACACAACCTGACACTGAAAATTGGAATTGCGCGTATTGCGGCACTGTAAAGCTCTGTGCTCTCAAAAGAGTGAAAGTAAATATCGCGTGGACATCGGCATGTCTTAGAACCAAAAATTCGAAGACATGTGACATTTACCAACCCGCACTGGGCCCGGGTGGTGGATTATAGCCCATTCCCTCTCGTAGAGAAGAGGCCTATCCCAGCAGTGGGAACATTAATAGTCTGATGATGATGAAAGCTTTCTATCACTCACCCCTGTCTATTTGTGTTGGCGTAACCAAGCATATGCTTTGCAAAGTTTTTTACAGTTCAGTTTACTACATAGACAATCTGAGGTTGTTTTTTTTCTCTCATCCACAGTTGCGTAAAGATCAGTGGCGAAAGTTCCATACAACTCGATTCCTACCGGATTTAAAAAATGGCGTAGTCCGAATTTCCATAGACAAATAATAAAACCTTATTGAAGACATGTAGAAAAGTGAACCCTTCGCTACTGGATTAAATGTACAAATACCTATTAAGCATGATTATTTATAATTCATAATCAAGTGCGTAAATATTTCTACTAGAACTTATGAGGCAATTGTGATATTTTTTTCCAATAATTATTATAGAGCGTTACTTACATAGTTCACATAATATTATGTAACTACATAGTATTTTTTTTTAAGTACGGACGTATAATCCTACGAAGACAACTGATAGAAATGCGACCACCCAACACGGAACCACGCTCAACAGAGACGATATTTTCTATAACTTGATGAGCAATATTTATTTATTTATTACTGAATAATCAACGGTGATTAGTTTTACAAGTTTTATTAAACTTGCAATGTTAGGATTGTAAAGGTCAAATCTTGCAACTGAATTTTAAAACAGTTATCGCGAAACTAATGAATTTTGCATCTTTGTGCATATTTCGATGACAATGCATGGTTAGCTAATTAACTTTATTTTAAATTCAATATGGTGGACTTTCAAATTGTTGTTGTTTTCACTTGTTTTAAAAATGTATTTTAATATTATATAAGCTTTTTAAAATATCGTAAAGGACATTGCGCCCGCTGATTAATTTTGGACTTTCAGCGTTAACGGTTAAGGCAAATGTCTATAGAGCGAAGTTAGACTTACCTGCAACTAAGTACGCGCTTCAACCGAAAATGAACCTTGATAGTATTCGTTTTAAGTGCGTATTCCTTCAAGCGACTGTCACCAAACGTAATAAACAAGAATGAACATTAACTTTTATAAGCAAGGTTCATTTTTGTACGCTACTGCACTTCGATTCAGTTAAGACGATGTTCGCTATATAGATCTGAGCTTTAGTCAATGAAAAGCAGGTTTGACACCATCATGTCAATACAAGGTGTCGCTTGGCATCCTAGTCAAATTCAAGGGTGTTGTACAGACTATCAAACTGAACAACTTTCTCCTTGGGACCATCATCATATTCGCAAAAAATATTTTAATTTTGTATTTACCTTCTCGACCAAATGTATGAGCAAGCTGTTTTTTTTAAATATTTCGATGGTGGCCCCATAGAGAAAGTTGTTCAATTTGATGGTCAGTAGCACACGCTTGGAATTAACCAATATGCAAAGCGACATCTTTTATATTTCCAACATTCTAACGGATACTACATGACCATACAGAATCTTCATTCGCGGCCGCATTTACAAAAAACACACACAGTGTTTTTCTAAAAACTTTTGTAACAATACTTGGTGTCTTCAAAACATCATGAGTCATGACCAACTCGATTATACCATCGTGAGCAAAAACGCTAGTGACATTCTTGAACGACATTAGAAGCGTCAGCAAAGCACTCTCTCTTTTATAAATATTTGGAAATTTCCTCGCATTCTTTTTACAAATTTCACTCATCTTTGGCCGGATACAAAGTCCCTGATATAGTAATTTTAATTACTAATATTATTACTTCTTAAAATAATACAAGAGGTTGGAAGAACTGCCCACAACGCAAGTGTATCGAATGTGGTTTGTGGTTTATTAATTTTTATGTTTTATTACTGATATTTTATTTTCCCAGCTGTGGTTCGATACGGACCAGTAATTAATAAAATGATAAGTGAACTGATATTACGGTCTTTTTCTAAATCAATTATGTTTCTGAATAAATTAATCGTTCCAAATTAATAATACTGGTAAATGAATTACTAAGGTAGTATTTCATTTACCAGTATAATAAATACACTGAATATCGGTAATAGGCGTACATAACAGAATTTTTATATTATTTTTATTGTTTGATATTAATTCTTAGTATGTATATGTACTGCTGTTGGTGTACCAAATAAATAAATAAATACGTATTTAAAACACACAATATCTGAGTTCGAACATGTATATGTCACCGTAAAATTGTCAAATACGTTATATTGTAATATCTCTAGCGATATTGTATCTCGAAATATTGTCAAATGAACATACTGCTTACAACAAAACGCATTATTTTTCGTGATATGCATGCGATGGTAGTCAACTTACGCGGTGTGGCGGGAAGGAGGGGTCTCCCTTGCCCAGTGGTACAACTCTCATGAAAAGATATTGTACCATTCCTGAGAAATACCGATTATTATAACCTAAACTTAAAACACTTTATATTCCCTTAAAAAGCGTAGTCGACGGAGCCACTATTTACGAGTGCAGGGTTTAAAGGAACCTAACTAACCTAACGGGGAGGTGCCCCAAGTCCCGATTATGAGGGCAGAGATACTTCCGTATGTTCAGTTGACAATAATTCGAGAGTTTACAATATCGCTAGAGAGAAACACGTTATATTTGAATATAACGTGTTTGTCAATTTTACGGTGACATAATTATAGATACACCGTGTTTCCGGACGATATTCATAAACTTCGACCGGTCATTGAACTCATCATTATGTACAACTTTTACTACGGGACCAAACCTTGAATCGCGAAAAAAATCAGCTGTTCCATATATTTTGACGAGTTATGCGAACATAATTGTAGGTCTGCAGTTGAAATCAACAATTAAAAAAATAAACTAAATTTCACCACCGCATTCTTTCTCATTAAATAACTTGTCAGATGAAAAACTGAAAAAATTAATAAACCACGACAAGAATTACATTTTTGGCAATGTTCATTTTCTATCTATCCTAAGTTGTACTAATATCTGATTACAAAGAAGTGGGATAGTTTTACCGAAGGACACTGTTTATCGGTTGAGGAAGGCACCTGACCGTTGATGAGGAACCTGTCTTTATTGCAATTTCTGACTTTTTGAGTACTCCAACCTAGGTTGGTCTAAAACAACTTTTTGATCAGTATTAGAAGCAGGATCGATTGGTATCAAAAAATGTTTTGTGTAAGATGGCAATTTTTTTGCTAATTGTACTTACACTTTTTTTTTAAATCTGTGAATGGGGATCAAAATTTTGCGAAAAATTATGGATAGTTTCCTAAGACCATTTTCATGTAGCTGCAACGGTTAAGTTAGCTCCCCTTACTGCCCTGTTAACCGTGTCCACCCTTTATATACCTCTCGCTGCATCTCCTGTCCCGTCGAACATTAAAATAATACGGACTTATGTCCGTATTATTTTAATGTTCGGACATAAGAGGAAGGTTGCGCTTACCTTTCTGTTATGTCCGTTTTATTTTCTTTTTCTTGGTATAATTCCATAAAAACTGCACAGTTTATATTGTCTGGTTGTTAATGGTTGAATTATACATTTATATAATTATGAATCCTTCGATAAAACATAGCCCGTAATTTAAATATTCAATATTCCAATACATGAAATGACAACTTTGTATAAAAACGGGTCCAGTAGTAGGTACAGTTCATAAAAGAAAAAAGTTTTTATGAATTCCTAGATTAGACAAATTTTATTAACACAGAGTGCCTTCTATATATTATATCGATATATTTTTGTCTTGAGCAAGAGTTTTATCAGAAATATTTTTAAAAATAATGAGATCTTTTTTTTTTAATAACTTAAATGCAACTTAAGTTCGGGTTTTATTGGGCAGCAGGATTGGAACTGTTTGACCAGTTGGTTTAGTCGTTGCAAACACATTAGTCAACTTATTGACATAAGGTTTAAATTGCAACGAATATCCGTCGTTGCGTCAAAATGGTGTTTTGTTAAACAGTTCACGGATGTATTGATTTTTAATTTTGAACCTTACCAAACCTGCTACTAGAATGAAACCCACATACTTCATAATTAAACTACAGCCATTTACATACTTTCGTGTAGAATATACGGCGCAGACGGATCTTGCCGTAAGCTCACTCCAATTTAGCCAATGCTGTAACAAACAAAGATTTTCGTTTATAATATCTTTTCGACAACGGACCCACACCAATCATCATCATCTTGCCATTATCCAAATACTTCACACTTATAAACTTCTCTATTAAGATTGTACGACTATCTTTGCATTGCATAGATTCAATAAAATATATATATATATATATATATATATATATATATATATATATATATTTATATATATATATATGGTTCGCTGGACATTACAAACAGCGCCATCTAGTGCCACACTAAGCAAGGCTTGTGTCGTTGTCACCAGACAGTTGATATACTACATGTACACTTTTTGTTTGTAAATACTTATTATACATATAAACATCCATGACTCGGAAACAAGTGCATGCTCATCACACAAACATTTGCTTCTACCGGGATTCGAACCCGGGACCCTAAGAACGTAAGGCAGCCTCATCTCAAATCTCTTTAGTATTATATAATCGCATAGCCCATATTGTGTGAGTACTATGTACTGTTTGTGAACGGGCACTGCCAGTTGTGCCTAGTCATCTCTTAGTTGTTATGGGTTATTTGAATGAATTATTTTGTGTTTATTATGGACACTCTTAACGAGCATATCTTGCTACATTGTTCTCACATAAAATACCATCTCAACATGAATGATGTAACAAGATTTTGTAGCAATAACTTGATTTGAGTGTCCATGAGTTTCTTGCCCGTTTTTCTCCTTAGAGTTCTACGCTAAGGAATGGGCAACTACAGTACTTTTACAGGTTTTACGTCTTGTGACTGGGACTGTAGCTACATTTGATGTTCAACTTTTCTCAGACTCAAAGGTGCCTGTAACTGGCCTACTTGAAATAAATGCTTTCATTTTCGCATGACTCCACCTCCAGTCTAGCCATAGCATCTTTCATATTCAGTCAATTCATCGATGCTTTGTTACATGTCATTACACAGTCAAGGGCCCTAGCACAACCGCGCGGTGTAATGTAACTTAATCATAAGTACGTCGATTTTTGAATCGATAATACAACTATCATACAAATTGTTTGCAACAAATGCAATCTGTATCTCAATCTCAATTCTTTTAGTCATGAAAATCTTGTATAAAATAATATACATGTGTGAAACGATCCCACTAAAGCCGTGTTCCCGCACTTTGTCGTCGTGACCACAGATAATCGTGTAGTTTTAAGTTTTGTGGCTTGTGTATTTAAATGGAGGTGGTCACATATAGGGAGACGCGATTACTGTCGTCCACGACTTTTGCCAACAAAAATCCAACGATCAATTAAACGTCACGACATAATGGGACCGCGGCCTGACTCTTTGCCTGACCCGGAAATCAAACCCAGGACTTCATACTGCGCAGTTGCAGTTGCGACTACACGTTCAACGAGGAAGTCAATTTATAAAAATCGCAAACAATAACCCTTACTTCAAAAAACACAAAAAGTGAAAAATAACTTTAGCTTCTGAAGTCAGTGTTTTTCGAAGAAGGTATTATTTTGTGCAAAAAAATATATATTTTTCACTTTTTAGTGGTACAGCGTACGTACAGGCGTTATATTATACTATGAACTGATGTAAACAATAGACAGAGATGAGATTTCATCAATCCCAGTCCAATTGCCATAATATATTGAGAAGTTCTGTTGCCTATCTCCGAAGTTCTTCATGAGATCTTCGCCAAATTCAAATGGGAGTACTCTTCCCAAAACTACCCAAATCGCTTCAAGTGTGCCTATAAAATTTGAAAAGTTCTCCCTATTTCCCCAGGATCCCATCATCAGATCCTGACTATGGGACCACCTGGGAAGAATACACTTTCAAACAAAAAAAATATCCAAATCAGTCTAGCCATCTTCAAGTAATCGGGGAACATACATAAAAAAGGTTAAGACAAATTGAGAACCTCCTGAAGTCAGTTAAAATTAATGGTATGAAAAACAACAGTCACAAAATAAACTCACATTTTAGCAGACTTCTTGTTTATCTTCTGATATAGAGATCCTTTGGCGATTCCGGATGGGCCTTTCGCGAGGCCTGATGGGCCTCGAGCGAGCGGGGATGGCCTTTCACGAGGCTCTGGGCCTTCAGGCTTAACGGCTTGGCCACTGCGAAGATCTGGGTCGGGCCCGGTCCAAGGCATGTAATCGAGCCTGGAAAGTTACGATAGACCGATAGAATATTCTACTCCGTTCAAATAAGACGTGTAAAATGTAGAAGTAAGTGTCAAGTTATAAAACCCCGCTAAAACAAACATAAATCGCGTCATTAAAGAAGGGAATTGGAAATGGCGATCAAACTTCTAATTTTTTTCTTGAATGACATGCTTATCTGTCTTATAAGAATTATTTAACCTTCACTGTAGTCTTTATTTTAGACATTATAAGGTTGTTAGTCGATTGCTAACGTCAAAGATAAAATGACGATAACGATGAAATTACTGTAATTCTCCTACACCAGAGCATTCGCCTATACTGTAACCATCCAAGATTCGATTTTGAGCTTTACGTTGCAAACATCCAAGACCCAATTTTGTTCAGAAATATGGGATTTTTTAAAATTATATTGTTGTGACAGGATGCGTACTGTAATGCTCGGTTCCCCTAATATATGGCCCGAATGTGAACTGTTACATTAGGGGCAAATACTTAACACAAACATGGTGTTTTAACACAAGTCTAAGGCCAGACTTCCTGCCACGATGACGTCGGTCGCGCATGCGTCAGCGAGAAAAACAGAAGCAAATATGCGTCGCTGACGTCAGCGTCGCAGTATGGTGCCATATAGAACACAATGTATACTCGTAAGGGCGACCGGCATCAGCGAAGGAGCAATTCAAGCCTAAATCATATAAAAACAAACGCAAATACAGTAAAAGGCAAAGTTTTCCCCAAGCATTGCACATTACCACAAGAAATTTGTAGTGTTTTGAAATCCACGGAAACCACATAAAGTAGACGGGGTACTGTTGCAAAACACAGTTGTATACTCGTATTACTGCAATATTTTGTACGAGAACACATTTAACGTGCTTGCAAAAGCTGGCGTATTAGGGAACACGTACTTATAAGCTTTGTCTAGATGCAAAGAAACTTGCTTGTGAGAAGACTCCACAGTGCACAAGTACGTGTTTAAAACTTAACGAAGAGTGACATGCCAAATAGCAAATACTTCCCGTTGATCGATAGCAGAGCGACAAAGTGTTGGCGTCGTATTAACTCGCGCCGAAACGAAAATCACTATGACTCCACACAAATAATCGCTTCCGATCCTGTTGAATTCCTTTTCATTAAATCCTTGAGGAGTTTTGGAATGTCTAATGACAACTCTTACGAATCTAAACTATGTATAACGCTCATCTAAATACATACAGTAACAAACTGTCCTTTGGTCCCTTTCGCAGCGTCGTATTAGGACCTTTCGTCGGCGAACTATACTGTGACTTGAATTTCGACTGCACACTGCTACTGGTCTTCAATATTGGCCTGGAACATTCGCAGTCCACAAATGTTTGAACCAATATTTGTTACCAAATAAAATACATCGGCCCGTTCCACGACGTCTTATAACCAGTATTACTATGTCAGTTCAGCGAAGGAAAGAAACAGAGCTATACAGGACGTCTAGCTCCATTCTTTTCACACACTGCATAAGGTTAAAACAATACTGACATAAAAGGTCATGGTAGGCTACTTGAACACAGAACACGGCATGCAGTACTCCTAAAAACTAGTTTTTATTATTATTCTAAGGAAATCTTGAAACTATTGTGCTTCTGAAGTCGGTGATAAAGAGTGACTCTGAGGAAGCTAAATAATAATAAAATGATCATGAATGTGATGGCTACATACTAGCGAGATCTAGGAATGATGATCTATTCGCTAACATTTTTACAATAGAAAACCAGTCTCATTCCTTTCTTCTATATCTTGGTCTACTATTTTGCATTTCTAATCGGAAACGCAATATATTAAACTAAGTTTAACATTATTAATATGATAAACCTATTTAACGAAACCACACTATAAAGTCCTTGACGTCAAAAAATATACTACAATGGTGATCAGTCTATAGTTTTGAACGGCTAAAGATCGATTTTATTTTAAGGAACATATACAATAAACAAAATCTAACTTTACTTTTACTTAGAATAGTATCTATAAGGAAAACATCTGTAAAGCTATCACCACTAAATGCAATTCTGTTGTGATTACTTCAAAAGCGACTATACATAACATTTAATTTTAATCTAAAACAAACAAAATCCATTTCAGTGGCAGCATGCCTATTATTTGAAAAGTTAAATCAACTATACCTTTTCGGAGAAATAACTGTACACGGAATTTAAACACTTCGCTTAATTGATAAAAAATAAGCTTTAACGCCAGAAAACTCAACATAAGCTTTCGACTAACATACACACACCATGCTTAGTAAAAAGTCTTTTAAAACACACATTTCACACTTCTAACTAAACTTGACAGTCACAAGAGACATTCACGAGACAGACATTCGATACAGTTAGTATTATTTTATCAACACACACATTTTAATTGTGCCATCACAATTTAGTGCACTGCAGGGGTCGATGCTGGGTCTTATTTGGTTTTAAAATTACAATCTCCACTAATATTTCATTAAATAACACTGTTTAACAAATTGAACAAATTTTACAAACGTTACAATTGTGACAGACTAACGTCAATTGAAATTGGCAAAAAGTATTCGAAATTCAACAAGCAAGCCATACTTAGAACTTCAAGTATTGATATGAAAAGACATTCATGGCTTATTTCTATCTATTTATCTATATTTGTATTCGGCTTCAAGTGAATAACTTGATAAGGATATCTCATTAGGTTTTATGTATTGTTTATTTGTGATTGAATATGAGTCACAAAAGTATATATTCAATCTGTTTGTATATCTGAACCAACTACTTACATTTTCTGTTTATTTTTTAAATATTACATGAGTGGAGATTCTCACGTTGCATTAATGCCAAATTCATGTTCAGATTGTAGCTGATTCTTATCATAATATGGATAGGGTTATCCACGAAAAGTCCCTACGCCATATGCTCATGCAGCCGGGTAACTGGTAGCTGACCGCAAGTAGTAAGACGCTGAGATATCACACGTGCCGACAGGATTTATCCTACCTTAGCTAGGCTAGCTCTCCACAAGAACCTTGCGGGACACCTACAATTGTAATTGTTCATTCAAAGTGGAACGAACACTTCCCTATGCCGAGTTACGACGACGCCGTGAAAGAGGTGAACTTTTGGGTAAACAAAAGAGGTTTGAATGTGTTGTAATTTCCACCATTTCAATTAATTAAAATGAGAAATGCCACCCACATACAATACGTGTTTGCATTGATGCCAGTTGATGTTTTATGCATGGCTACTGAAATCGTTGTACTAAAGACGAAGATTGTATCTTTGATAGCTTATATTTCGGAAAAGTGAAGCTAGAAGGTTTTGTCTAATTCAATACGGTACTTGTTTGTGTTGATGCCAGCGGTTTAATTCGAGACTTCCATTTAGGAACAACAATAAAATGGCGCAAAGGTTAGAGGGATGTCCACTTAGTTACCCCTCAAAGATCCCATGGAAAGTCAGCCCAACATTCACTTGAAAATGGTCTCTAAACAAAGAAGAGCCAGCATTCGTACAAGCGTTCGTAACATACTTCAAGTGCTCCGTCCACGTCTTGATGCGGCGCGAGGCGGAGGGCGCGGGGGGCGGGCTCGGGGGGCGCGCCTCCGCGTCGTCACTGGTGTACGCGCGGGAGTATGAGTCGCGGGGGCGGAGGCGATGAGCATGTATGTCTTATTAAACGTTGTTTGGTCAAGGTATGGGAGGGAAAGGTGGGTAAATCTTCTATACTAATATTACAAACAGGAAAGATTTGTATTTTTGTATGTAACGAATAAACTTAAAAACTACTGGACCGATTTGAAAAATACTTTCAGCAATGAATAGCTACATTATCAGCAAGTAACTTAGGCTATATTTCATCCGAGTACTCCAACGGGAACGGGAACTGCGCGGGTAAAATAAAAAGCCTCCATAGGTTTTGTATACTAATAGCAACCTGCCTAAGACGTCATGTATTCGACAACTTAATGAATCGCTCGATTCGGTCTATCAATTTATGATAAACTAGGCCACTAACCACGCAACTTCGTCTGCGTCACATATGAGAGAAAAACTCAAGGAAAAAAATCCCCGTTTTTTCCAACATTTTTTAATCCTGCTCCGCTCTTAATAATCGTAGCGTGATTTTATGTAGCCTAAGTTTGGTTGAACGCGCTAATCTCATGCAGGAACTACCGGCTCGAATTGAAATTGAATTGTGTTGGATAGTCTATTTATCGAGGAAGGCTTTAGGCTATATAACATCACGCTACGATCATTAGAAGCGGAGCAGGAATGAGAAATGTTGCAAAAACGGGGATTTTTCCTTTCGTTTTACTCTCTTATGTGACGCAGACGAAGTGGCGTCGGTCAGCTAGTTTATGATATTTAAAATAACTACTGCTTTTACAAAGTCAATGCCTGAGTAGTAAGTAATTAAAATTATGATTTATCGTCATTAGATGTTGGGACACCCATCACTTTACTTTGTATACTTGACGGATGGTATAGTTTTAGTCGAATATGCAGTATAATGCATCCCTTAAAGAAGCCGAGAGATACACAAGTATCTCTCGGCTTCCCGGCTCCCGTCATTGCAACCATTTTTTGTTCTGAAGACTACCGAGATATTGGGGGTTAAATGTCACAGCCTTTTTTTTAATTTAAGTTTTAATGTTAAAACTTTACTTTACTTTCCCCATGAAACTCGTACTAATCAATACATTCATCAGCACAATGTTTTCAGTGCCTTAAATTGAGTCCGTATACCGTAAAACGTGATTTTGTTCCCTAGGTTAAAAGTCGTTTCCCAGCAATAATTATTGCATTGAGTACATAATGCTTGGTTGACGGCTTCGTGAATGGAAAGTCCGTTTGTATCTGTGAGGTGGACCATGACTTTGCATTGACCTAGGCGCGCTTTATCACACTACATATTTTTAACTTTCGACGCTGAAGGGAGCGTCGAAAATTCAACAACGTGCTTTCATTTAGAAATACGTCGCTCTGGTGCCAATGAAAACGAGATTTAGTGTTTGTCTACAATTCCAGTAAGATTTTTTATGTCATTTTATAACCATTGAAAAAAAAGACACGGACAATCGTTTTTCTTTTTGTTCTAAACGGGTTTGAAAGGGAAGGGGTAATTAAAAGGAACTTAAAATAAATGCATAATGGATGGAAATTTGTAATAATATTAATTAGTTGTTTTATTCATGTGGGTTTGGTGATAGGTCAAGGTTATTAAATTAAGGTTTTTTTATACTCATCAGCTCCGCCGAATTAAAATAATTTTCTTATGTATGTTAAAGTGTTGCAAAAATATCCTCGGATGATCAATGAATGTCGTGTACATTATATTTATGAAAAATGCATGTATACAATAAATAATATAATACATATTTCAGTTTGATGCGGTGTCATGTACTTGCTTGTAATGATGGTAAATTAATTTTAATGATTATGAATCAGTACTTTTACAATATTTATTTAACCAAGATCAAATTAAATTAGCTAGGGCAATTTCACAGACGTATTAAGTATTGTTTTGTTAAAATGGACTAGTGTCCACGACACAAGCTTTGCTTAGTGTGGCACTAGGTGGCGCTGTGTGTTAATGTCCAGCGATATTTATTTATTTATTTTTTATTTATTTAAATTAAGATTCTTAACGTGGCCGTGGTGGCGACGACAATAAATGGAACTACATATACCTCACACTCACGACGTCTCCTTAATTTAATTTCACTTGTTTTCGTATCGTCGTTAACACCTTCTATGAACAAATGTCCGATACCACTCAAACGATTTCAATGAAATTTTGTGTGTATGAATGGTTTCAGCTTGAAAGATACGATAGTTCTGGACCCGAAAGCTAATTAATATTAATTTCAGGATTGACGGGGACGAAGAGATAATATATATAAATCTTTAGATAATTAGATACCTATCACGTCTGCAGAATTGAACTAGCCAATTTAATATAGTTGTTTTAATTACTATAATTTCACTTACCTATTGAAGTTCATTATTGATCTCGTAAGATAGCCTTGGCATTCATAGGCATTCATTTATTTAGAATTAATAATTTAGATATTTAAGCAACACCGTAGTGTGAGAAGCTAAAAAGCATCAGGGTTAAGGGAGGATTCAGAAAGTGGTCACAGAATTTTTACTACACATCTGTCGTACTAAGAAAAATTATTTAAAGCGTAAGTAAGATTTTATTTTATTTGTTTATTTTTACTTTTGATAGGCTTATTGACAATAAAAAACCACATTCGTTAGTGTTGTAGCCTGTTTACGTTGTAGAATATGTATGAGTATAGTCAAAATTGAACAACAATATTGGAAATTGATACTGCACGCTTACATAGGTTAGGTGGGGTTTTTAAGAGCGCGTTTCAAAAAGTTGGCAACATCGGAAATAGCTTTCAATTAATGTGGCAATAGTACCCTAAGGTATTAATAAAAAATATGGCTAACTAGTGAACTAGAACATATGTCTTCCTTATTCTTTCTTCTAAACTCTGTAAGTTTGAGCGAGATAGGAACTACTTTCATGAAACAGCTCAGGGGTTCATAGTGAATTGCAAATAAAACACTGAATTTCATATTGTAGCCATATTAGTTGAAAAAAAAACGTTCAAAAGGTTACCAAATAGTTTATTCTCTTCTAAAACTGATTATTCGGTGTAACGATATTAATTATTGCATTTCTTAATCAATATTTTTGCTCTCTAATTAGCATTTCTTATTTCCATACAGTTGCGAAATAAATTAATAAGGGTAAATATTTGAAAGATTTAATTTACAATTGATTGAATTTACAAGTCCGTGATTAGGCCTGTCGAACTGTATGGATCGGAATGCTGGGCGGTAAAGAAGATGGATGAAAAAAGATTGCATGTAGCGGAGATGAGAATGTTGAGGTGGATGTGTGCTGTGACAAGAATGGATACGGTAAGGAACGAGTATATTAGAGAAAGCTTAAAAGTAGCACCAGTTACAGAGAAGTTGAAAGGGAATCGACAGTCATGGTATGGACATGTGATGAGGAGAGATGAATCGTATGTGATTAAAAGAGTGATGAATATAAATGTTGATGTATGGAGGGGAAGAGGAAAACCAAAGAAACGATGGATGGATTGTGTGAGGAATGATATGAAAGGAAAAGGAGTAAATGATAGGTTGACAGAGGAGAATGGAAAAAGGAGTAAAGGATAGCATAACGGTTGACAGAGGAGAATGGAAAAAGGAGTAAATGATAGCATGACGGTTGACAGAGGAGAATGGAAAAAGGAATAAATTATAGCATGACGGTTGACAGAAGAGAATGGAAAAGGAGTAAATGATAGCATGACGATTGACAGAAGAGAATGGAAAAAGGAGTAAATGATAGCATGACGGTTGACAGAGGAGAATGGAAAAGGAGTAAATGATAGCATGACGGTTGACAGAGGAGAATGGAAAAAGGAGTAAATGATAGCATGACGGTTGACAAAGGAGAATGGAAAAAGGAGTAAATGATAGCATGACGGTTGACAGAGGAGAATGGAAAAAGGAGTAAATGATAGCATGACGGTTGACAAAGGAGAATGGAAAATGAAGTAAATGATAGCATGACGGTTGACAGAGGAGAATGGAAAAAGGAGTAAATGATAGCATGACGGTTGACAAAGGAGAATGGAAAAAGGAGTAAATGATAGCATGACGGTTGACAGAGGAGAATGGAAAAAGGAGTAAATGATAGCATGACGGTTGACAAAGGAGAATGGAAAATGAAGTAAATGATAGCATGACGGTTGACAGAGGAGAATGGAAAAAGGAGTAAATGATAGCATGACGGTTGACAAAGGAGAATGGAAAAAGGAGTAAATGATAGCATGACAGTTGACAGAGGAGAATGGAAAAAGGAGTAAATGATAGCATGACGGTTGACAAAGGAGAATGGAAAATGAAGTAAATGATAGCATGACGGTTGACAGAGGAGAATGGAAAAAGGAGTAAATAATAGCGTGACGGTTGACAGAGGAGAATAGATAAAGAAAACGTGTTGCGCTGACCCCAAGTAACACGGGACAAGGGCAGGAAGATGATGAAATATTCGACAGATATTTGCGAGGTTGCCAAGTTTTTGAACGCGCCCTTTTAAGTCCACATGGTACTGGCTTTTTTTTTTAATAATTAGCTCTTTTCGAAGTACGACAAACATTTCATATACAGATACTCGACTCCCCACATTATTTCATTATTTGAGAATGAGAGGCACGGTGGGCAGTCCAGTACAGTTAACAAAAGAGTTAGGTATGCAGGCTAGCAATCTTCTTACGACTATTATAAATACAAAAGTCTGTAAAGATCGATTTTTGTTATTCTTACATGCAGAAACTACTGAAAGGATTTGGATGAAATTGCAAACAGATTGATTATGACCCTTTTCCATTTATAATAGTAGTAAGAAGATTGCTAGCCTGTAAACCTAACGGTTTAGCTGACTGTACATATAGTCTGTGTTAATACGAGTAGTGTTGGGATATAGGGGGCACAGATAAGCTACTGGAACATTGGAAAAGACCGTATACTTTATGCTTCACGATTATTTTTAGGACGTCCTGGAACCGAAATCCACCAGTTCGATCATCGAACCCGAAACGATAGGGACAGTTTTTTTTTAAATAACAAAAAAAAAACAATACATTGATTTTTTCGTGATGTTTTTTTCTAAAAACAACAATAAAAAAAGGAAAACAAAAATATGAATTAATTTTTATTGTTATTCAAATAAGTCCCAATCGTCCCGAGTTCGCTGATCGAGTTTATTCGTGGCTTTTGGTTCCAGAACAACCTAAAATGAATGGTGTATAATATATTATGTAGTGTGAGAGAAAAACTTGAGCGAATCAATGTGAACAGTACCCGGGAGGGGATGAAATTTCCGAGTGTAAATTATTCATATATTTTTTAATATTTTGCTTAGTGGAGTGTCGTAGAATATTATCTAACAGGTGTAAGGAAGAACCTAAGGAAGAACTATTGGTTGAATGAGTGACAGAGACAACGATATACAAACGTTTTCTAAAAACGGATGTACCATATTAACATCCCCTAATGTACAATTTACAATAGATTTTGCTCAAGTTTATTTTCAAAGCAGTGATTATTTAATATAAAATGAAACTATTTATTCGTTAAATATCGCTGAGGTATGTCATCATAAAGAATCACTGCTTTCACCTGGAATATTCTAGAAGGCGAGTTAGGATAGTAAGATAAGTGTCAGACAAATTCCTGGCTTAATGCTTCCATGTATTTATATGAAAAATGTGCCTTAATGAATATGCACTGATGGACCGAAATCCCATGAACGCCTATAGTTAACTACGTCATTTTAAAATCTGACCGTTTCTGGGTATGGCGGTCTTGGAATGTCCGAACTATAAGGTAGACTACAAAATTCAATTTTAATGACTTATTTTGATATCATTTTCTTGACTAAATGAAACTGGAAAATCATACATATATTTATTCATTTAAATTAACTTACTATGAGTGTGTGGTATTAGTACAATTCTTTTATTTTTAGGATTATTTGCTCATTGGTCGATTTGCTAATATGACGTTTTAAGTTAATTCATGTTATGGGTCCAACAGTATACAACCGGCTACCGGATAATATCTAAAGCGCGACATGACAATGCTTTTAATATAATAATAATAAACCATTTATTTCAGGTAACAAAGACCCATACATAAATACCTTAACCTAAATATACATACTAATAACATTTTTTTGTTAGTATATATAGTAACTTAAAAACTATGTTAGTACACGATGCACTTCACTTGCACGATCTTAAAGCTAAACTCAAAGGCTGGCTAACCGACCAGGCATTATATGACCTAAAATAATGGTTTTAGATAATTTTGTATGATTACTATGTATTGTTTGTTCATTCTTAATTTATTTATTAAATGATCATTTTGAATGTGTTTTTACTAATTTTAATTTTTAATAAGTTTACTTATGTGTCGGATTTTTTAATGTGATTATGATTTGTATTTTTACTTGTTATAAAACTGACCTTTAATTCTTGACAATTATTAATAAATAAACTAAACTAAACTAAGTAGGTACCCAGAAATCTCATAATTGAACTTAACTGATGACTTAATCCTTATCAGTATCGTACGGTGCCGGTAGGTTTAGATCTCTGTCTGTTTGAAATTTAGTTTACGGACCGATAAAGGCAAAACGTAACGCGGATAGGATATTTCAAGCTAACTTGGTTTATAGAAACACCGATAGCTACGAGACGTAGGCACATTAACTAACAGTTATGCGTAAGTAAGTTATAGAAAACGGCCTTTAACCAATTTCTTTATTCCAATTTTGTTTGAAAACTATCTTACTACCCCACCTCTGCTTCTCAACGTCAGGTATTTCCTAACATAAAACAGACCATGCACCTTACCCCTTCTTCAGTTCCACAGCCACAGGCCGCGGTATCTCCTTAAACTCGACCTTCACGACCTTCGGAGCCTTCTCCTCAAGAAGGACAGCATTCAACATCTTCTCCGCTCGTTCTTCATTGAAGGCAACGCTTTCCAGAGCGAGCGATATCACCCGTTCTGCTATCCCGGTGTATTTCTTTTGGAGTTTTTCCTTCACTGGAATATTTGGTGATTGTGTTAATTTTAGAATTAGCGCTAATACTCGTACAAGATTTTTTAGTTTTGTACCGACTCCATAAATTAATCTTGAAAATCCCGTGTTTGTGATTGTAAAAGGCATACAGATAAATGGGAAGGGCTAAATAATAACAGCCACATGGGTCGATATAGGTTATGCCGTGCTTGTGTGCCTAGATTGGTCTGTGCATGCATTACATATCGAGTTTTCTCTGTGCCTCGGCAAGCACGTAAAGCTGTTGGTCCCGGCTGTCATTTGTCCATCTTTGACAGTCGTTACAGGTGGTAAGTGGCCCAAAATGTCTGACAACCAGTCTTACCAACTGGGTTGTGGAGGTCAGATAGGCAGTGGCTTCTTGTAAAATACTGGTATTCAGCTGCATCCGGTTAGACTGGAAGTCCACCCCAACATAGTTGGGGGAAGGCTAGGCACATTATGATGATTATAGTTAAAAGGGACACAGACCCACAAATGGTTACCACGTATTCGATACTCACATAGAACTTATCCAACGGTAATTAAAAAAAGAGATCTGCTGTTACACATTGTCAAAATGTGTACAGCTGTGATTGTGTGTCTCTGTCTTTGCGATGGTGAGTCAACCATCGACTGTCATTATACAGGTAGTCCCTTGTAATGGTGCATCCACACCACAGTTACTGTTGTTGACCAACATTTCCAAGTGTTATTTGTTGTTACTGTATGTTGCCGTGTAAGGTCCATGTTCACCAAAAAGATGACGGTTTACTTATCTAAAACAACTGTTTAAAACACATTTTTGTATGGGAACATGTCATAGTGACAGCTGTTTTTAGGTAATAATAATAAATAATAATAAAATAATAAATATCGCTGGACAATAACACACAGCGCCACCTAGTGCCACACTAAGCAAAGCTTGTGTCGTGGACACTAGATAGTTGATATACTACATATATACTTTTTTAATCTGACTGTTATCTTTTCGGTGAACATGGACCTTAGTGTATGTTATACAAAGAACAATATTTTAATCAACATAAAATCTAACACTGCAAATTGCAAAAAAACGTAAGAAAATTTTAACTTCACAGGCTATTCTGGATTATCAGCCTCAATGAGGAAAAGTGTAAGGTATAGTGGCTACTTTTGTTATTTAGTAATGTAGGTATGCCAATTGTCTTTTTTAAACTTACACGATCAGAACACATTATAAAACTTAAGAAGACGGGTATTTATCGCGGTACCTCCAGTACTTCAGTCTCCCCGCGACCACGGCTGGTGCAATCCGGTCGAAACGTCGGGATTAAATTAAAGGTAAATTCGCGATAAATACCCGTCTTCTTAAGTTTTATAATGTAGGTATGCGTTAATATGAATAAACCAGTCAGTTAGCAATCTCCGTGTTAAATTGACGTCCCAAATACTTACACTCATTCTTCTGCTCCCTAGTCAGCATGATGGTGACCACTTTCTTCTGGGGCAATGGCGTAGCTTCCTTCTTCTGCGTGACGAGAGTCTCCTTTTTAGGAAACCCCATGCTTAAGAGCTCTTCGCTGGCTTTCTGTACGTTGTTGTCCTTGTTCAGTAGCACGTCGAGGATCAGCGTTTCCTCCGCTTTTGGGAATATGCTTTTGAGGTATCTGTAATTTTTTATTAATGGTTTTTTTAGCAAAATAGTTAGTAATTTCTTATAGGAGCTAAAATCGAATAAATAAAAGGAGGAATGAAATTGGAACTGCGGTGGATGGGTCACCACCAAGTTTTCTCCGTGCTTCGGAAAGCACGTTAAGCCGTTGGTGACGGCTATCATTTGCAGATCTTTTACAGTCGTTACAGGCAGTCAGTGGAACGATGGTCTGAAACCAGTCTCACCACGGCTGCACGGGGCACCGTATTACCCAGCACTAACTAAATTGTGGAGGACAGGTAGGCAGTCACTCCATGTAAAATACTGGTGTTCAGCTGCATCCGATTAGACTGGAAGCCGACTCCAATACAGTTGGGAAAAAATGATGCAGTGAAACTTCTTTCAAAATTAAGCTGACCTTTTTAGAAAAGCAGTAAAGTCAAATTTTGTATATTCTTCATCTGAAGATTCCGAAGGACACTTTTTACGATCCACACTTCCACTAACACAAGATGGCATTAGTTTCAATATCTCAGGGCCGCGACGAATTTTTAAAAAACGTCTAAACGACAGTTTTCTTCCTATCAATTCCAACATGTCAAAAGTTCTAACAATTTAAACAACAATATAGTAACAATTACAGCTGTACATATATATTTTAACACAATTTAATATCGATAGCTTACAAGTAGCTGCCATGAAATTATTGAGAACAAACACATAATGAGATAGGCAAAATATTCGAAGTATGTATTTTAGTGATAAAGTCAATAACACTAGATTACAATGATAAGTGTTCAAATCTTTGAGTCATCACAAGAGGACACGGATTTGATGATTGATAACTCAATAGCAAAGATATCAATCGGAACGCGTAGTAGCAATAAAGTACGCAGCTGCCTAGAAAGTCATCGCCACCGCTGACCAGTTTATCAAAGTTTGCCTAAGTTTTTCCCAACTATCCAGTTTATGGGGTGAATGTTTTAGACACAAATTTTGCTATTAGTAAACAAATTCCTCCTCATGATACACCAATTATCATCTCAAATGCACGGTAACGCACACGTTTTAAGCTACAGTCAAACTGGAGCGAATCCCGTGCGGTACGCGGGACGCGACCTCGTGCTATTCGCTCGTTCGCATAGCCTCTCAAACTGACGCGACTTCCCGCGAAGAAAGATGTCTTTTAATTATTTTGAAGAAGAAGTTTTGATATTGTTGGCCGTGGCCGAAGAAGAATCTCAAGATTAAAGAATATAAGAAAACAATATCCCAAGTAACACAGGAAGCATTATTAACAACTACTAGTATCCTTATGTAGAACTTAAGGCCCGTATAAACTCTTATAAAAGTTCACCGAGCATCTTGACGCTTTATATTGGCATTTCAAAACCGTTATGATGCTTTACGATGTATAACGGTTGGATAAAGGCATAAAAATATGCTTTTGTAAAGCCTTTAGTTTTAGTGTATCAAACCACAATGCAGTTGTCCTGCTTTCAGCTGTTTTTACTGCATTTGGAACTACAATAGCATTTTACGTAGTCAAATAAATGCCACAGACTGTTTAAGAGCATAAACGTGACCCATTATAATGCCACGTAAATCCAGCACACAGCTTTCAGCTGCCTTAGGGTTTACAATAGCATTTTAAGCAGTAATGCCTATGGCCGCTTAATAGCATAAACTTGTACCATTATAATGCCACGTAAATGCAGCTTTGGGCTATGTTTAGTGCCCTTGGCACTTTTTTAGCACTTTTAAGTGCCAAGTAAAAGCCTAATGCTGGTGAACAGCATAAACGTGAACCAATGTAATGCTCGCATTTGTAAAGATCACCTGTGCGTTATTGTAATGCCTAAAGCTTTTTTTTTCACTTTAATGTTTTTGTAAAACCATTTGTCGGCCATATTGGGGAGAAGTATATATTAATTTTTGCGTGACTTTTATGGTGTAGAAAAGTTTAGTTGTAGTTTTTTCTTGCTTGATTTGAAGCGACGCCGACGATACGGCCTAGGATTGCTAGTACGCTAGCCTAAAATATTTATGTCATACTAGGTCGTGTATTTACTTACTTAAGCTTCATCTTAGGAGACTGCTGGTGTCTCGAGGGCTGACAATCCACAGATCTGGCGCCGTAATAGCTAGAAGCTCCTGACGCTGGGCGCAGTAATGATGGGGACCCTATAAACAAGTTTTAAAAAGATAAATCGAAATGCTTCATAATAACCGCAACAATGAATGTTAAACTTAACAATAGGTGCCCGTTTTCAGGGGTTACAGGAGTGATGTAAGTTGAGTTCTTATTATTTAATTTAGTTCATTCAGTTATTAAAACTAAGCTTGTTCCTCACCATGAGGCGTACCAGTCATCGGTGTATAGTGACTAGACCCTGGTATAGACCCGGACATTCCCTTAGCCAGCTGCAAGGCCGAGTGGAGCCCTGGAGCGCCCTTCTGTAGCCGCACAGCTGATGGGGACATGGTGAGCGGGCCCGGGGTCGTGATAGGGTGCTTCTCCACTTGCAACGCTGATATGACGACAGCCTCTCTGTTGTAGTATCTGAGAACAGTTTGTGGGTGTATGCAGTGCGCTTTTCGCTAGAGCAGAAGTATTAGCTGCTTAAGTCGCTAAATAGATCTGTAGGTATAGTCGAACAAGCTATTAGGTTTACACTTTACAATGTAATTTGTGGGTTAAACTGTAAACCAAATAGCTTGTTCGACCGTACGCGTAAATTCGCATTTGTTTTCGTAACTAGTTTGTGGTCTATCTAGGATATCGTAGCGTGTATTCTGACAGAATTTCTAATTTTTGGGAGATCAGCGGGGTAATTGCGTAAAACATTTTAAATCTGATTCTTTAAGCGACACATTTTTCAAAAGCAACGTTAGGAATCGCCTTCAAAGTTCTTTAGATTACGACTGACAAGGTATTTCTCAATTAATTTGCAGACAAGTGAAACCAACTTACTTCTTTAGTAATATCTTGATATGAGTTTCGCTGACCGTCGGGAACATAGCACTTATCTTCGCTACGAGAGCATCTGTGTCCGCCGTTAAAGTCAAGGAGTCCTGGAACTTCTCGTTGAGGTGGGACACCCTGCCGGGGACCGGGCTGCCTCGAGGCGTGAGGCATAGCGCCCGGCCCAAGATAGGGCTGTCATTCGGAGTTACATATGCGCGGGGATCCTGGAAAATTGAGAAAAGGTGAAAGGGTGAAAGACTAACACCATTATAAATGATATGTGAAAGTCCCCATCGATCGGAACTTTGCAAAGAAAACATGATCGTCACTATAATGTGAATTATTGTGATCTTACCCCAATTTTTTGAAAGTGCAACTTATTTATGAGCTCAATTGGCTATGTACAAGGTTTTACAGCAAAGCAAGTGGGGGAATCGTTGTGAATTTACTCCATACAAACACACAAGCATACAATAGCGGTGTCGACACACTGTTCGTGCTTCGTGCTACTAATGACTTGTTGGTCCCTTCTGCATATCGTTTGGGCTTACATACCTCAAAAGTTGATGAAATTTAACCCTGGAATAATTCTGCTTTCTATAATTTACGATAAGAAACTGCATTAGAAATAAGATAGAGGTTAGACCAACTATTTGGTGTCAACAACAATTTGATTAAACCATTAACAATCATTACAATCAAAAGATTATAAATGGTAAAGAAGTCTTCTGAAACAGATTCATCTTTTTAAAAAGTCAGGAAAAAAAGAGAAGACTGAAAGTTAGAAGTTGTGCCTTATCATCAGCATGTGAAGAGAACCTTCAAAATTTGAAGTGAAATCACACAGATTGGGCTATTTTCAAAAGTGCCAAAAAAATATTACCACAATCTGGGTGACCTCAGATATTTTGTAGTTGAATAACTTCTCGGTGAATTGAGTTACGACCAAGGCGTAATAATATAATTTTTTTATAATGTTATGCTCTATCGAAATAATAAGTTTATTTAACTTGGTTTATTTCACTTTTGAAAATAGCCTAAAAATGTATATGGAGGCTGGGTGACCTCCTTTTGCAATATAAACAACAAACCTGCTGGTGTAACCTCCTAACAAATTAATATTTGGCAGCTAAGCGTGTACTTACGAGGTGCGGCTTGAGCCCCTTCGGATGAAACATCTTAGGGCTGTGCTGAGTGTTCTGGAAGGCATGCTGGAGCCGAACTGGGGAGGGGTACGGGTGCACGTGATATGGTGACCCGTGTGCCGCCTGCTAGGTCCAGTGCACAGACATGGGTGGACAAATACCGCTGTGAACAACCGTGCTGAGTAGGCATAGCGCATCTTTTATTATTATCTTGGAGTATAGTATGTCCCGAACATCCATTGTGAACCATCTCCACTGGATCCACTGAATTAACCATAAAATGAAAATAAATTGTGAATTATATGAATAGGAATACCATACATATCTTAATATATTTATAGGTGTGATGTCTTGTTCTGACCAGCATTTCCCAACTATATATCTTTCAAGCTTCCAGTCTAACCGGAATGCAGCTGAATACCCGCGTATTACAATGGAGCAACTGACAATCTGATCACCACTATATAAACAAAAACACCTCAAGACATAATACAAGACTAACTATGCCAACTGTGCTTTTGCAAGGTGAAAATATCATACAAGTTATATTTATGATGTCTCAAAACCCAAAATGATCAACTAAGTTAAAACTCAGCAACAGTTTCATAAATATTCTTAGATTTTAAATTGATTAATTATGTTATCCAGTCAACAAAGTCCAGTGCATAGAATGACAATTCTTTGTCTACTGAACCCATTCCCAACTATGTGGGGGTCAGCTTCCAGTCTAACCAGATACAACTAAATACCAGGACAAAAGAATCACAGAAATATAGCATAGCATTGTTGCGAAGTTACTGACTCGGTGCCGGTCGAGTCACCACGCACAAACCTGTATTGCAGGTGAAAAAGGGGGAAAATAAGAGCTACTGTGAACCTTCCAAGTGGGTTCGAAACAGCAAGGCCCAGCAACGGCCACGTGTGACAAGGATGGCTTTGTGATGGTGGAGAAGAATAGGAAGAAGCCACCTAGTTGGAACCAGTGCGGGTCGGCCCTGGCAGGACCCAACAATATATTATTATTATTATAGCATTTTATCATTTTGAATTTTGTTCACATCAAGCAATATCTGTAGCTTATTCAGGGAAGCAAGACACAAAATATAAAGAAACAAGGTCTTACACCTGCTTTTTAAACACATTACATTACGCCGGACGCCGGTAATCCCTGAAGGGTTAGGCACAAGATGACAATGCAAAGGAGACATTTCACCAGCTATGTTTATGTATTTGGGGCTCTTGCCATCAACTGAGAAATTCCTGATGGACGAATCCAATAATAGCAATGCATGACCCGGGAAGCTAACCCAGGACCTCATGCTTGAAACTACTCAAATAACAAGACAATCTACTATATTATTTTAAATAGTAGATTGTCTTGTTATTTGAGTAGTTATTTTATACTGCAACACTCCAATCAATAAATCTACCAAAAATTATGTGTTATATTGTAAGCAGTATGTTTGACAATCTTTCGAGAGTTTACAATCTCTCTCTAGTTACATTACAATCTAACGTGTTTGACAATTTTACAGCGACATCTCCATTGATATAATATATCCTGGAACCCTGGTTTTAAGTTATGATCTAATAAAATCGTTTTGGTTGTGTCTTGCCTCCCCCAAATTACTGTTGCTTCTGCTGCAGCGGTGAAAACGTATTTACATTATGGCAGTGCTTAAATCTTTTATTGTACATTATGTACAAGGTGCATTTTATTAAACTGTAGTACTTTGTTGTGGTCAGCCTGATAGTTTGTATAGTTGATGCCCCAGCGAATCCGGCTCTTCATGGTAGCTAAAACTGACTTAAATGCTATTTCACATCTGAAAATGGAGTAAAACATACATTAAGTTAATCTTCTGCCTTTTGATTGTGAGGTTAGTGCCTCCTACCTATTATGTTGTATAAGGGGGTGGTGTCCGCAACTCCACTTCAAAGCACATATTTTGCGTATGATCTATAATCCACCATGCGGGCCCAGTGTGAGTTGGTAAATGATACATGTCTTCAAATTTTTGGTTCTAGGACATGCCATTTTCTCAAGCTGTTTTCCTTCACCAATTTTGAGAGCAGTTGTGATGAAATAAATCATATAACACAACTTACAGTTCAAAGTCCGGGCCGTCACCATTGCGCCACGGCTGCTCTCCGTGTGCCTAACCTAGTATTCGTTTTTATGCCGCCCATGGGGCTCTATCTTGGCAGAACATGCCATCAAGAAATATCTTGTGTGTTACAACTTGTGGACTTCAGTCACTGGTCACAAACTGATACCGTACTGAAGCCTGACTATAACCTACCTGACTATCTGAGTGCTGGCCGACCACAAAATGTATCATTTACCAGTCAATCTGATCCTCAAAACAACTCATGAGGTGACAGATGAGTCTCTACCGTTCTTTCTACAACAAGATTGATTCATGAATGTAAACATACATCTACTGGTGAGGAGAGTGATTTCTGTATCAGCCATTCTATTTAAATATCAACTATCCCATGAATCTGTAACCATTTTAATAGTAATTTTATATACCAAAAAGATCAGCAGTAGATGTATAACATCAACAGTCTAATTGTTGAGTTAAGTTCGACTTTGAGAAAGTACTACTCGATCTACAAGACTGCAATAAATGGATTAAGACAGTGTTCGTTCCATACAACGTAAACGCCAGAAATAATTAGTTAATTAGATTACATTTTATTAATGAAACGTACCTGAGGGTGAATGCATTCCAAGGCGATGTGGTGAGCCGCATTTTGCAGCGATTTGTGTTTAGTCCTCAACTCCTCCATGTCTCAGATTAGGAAAAAACACAAAAAAAACACTCGAGCAATCTGCACTCAAATATTAATTTTGCTCAAGAAACAACTAAACAGATTCACATTTTGCCATATAACGACCAAGTTATTGTAATTTTCAACATTTCAATTTGTGTTTAATTTAAAAACAATAATAAAAGACATTTTGTTTTAAAACTTCCCTCTTTGTTTTCGTCGCAAAATCGGTAAACCACTTTTAATAATACTGTCAAATTAAAGAGTGCAGAGATGGGTCAGATGGGTGTTGAACTGTTGAATGAACGAATTGAACGAAACGAACTATTATAGTATAAATAATTATGACATTCTATGGCTTGACCACAGAGTAATTATACTCGAACGGCTCGAAATTGTTCTTCTCTTACCCATCTAATAGTCGAATCCGCAGATGGCTAAATGTAGACCAAATTATTTCAAGTATAGTAATATGATGTAATTTCGGCGTTTTCAGTGACTACCAACACAATGATGACGAGGCGTGGCGCTGAAATGTAGTAATATAGATAATACAAACCCAAAATCTACTACTACTTTAAGAAAACTAACCAGTTACGAATGAGACAGAACTACCGATATAGACAACATCGAGCCTTCGACAACGTCGCGAAGTTTACATAAACCATCTGCATACTTGCAGACACTAGTCGAAGAATAAAACTATTGTAGTTGACTGGTTAGTTGATAAACAAGAATGGATCGTCGTTTTAGTTAATAGTAAGAACGTTAACGACCCATCCCTAGTTTGTACAAACGTAGTGATTACGTCATACTCTGTGCTTCGAACTTCAACTCACGGCTGTGACAGCTTTAGTTCCAAATGTTCCGTTTTGGCGATGGCGTAGCATCGCTGGCCACTGTTTAGAAACCTATGGACCTACCATAAGTACGAAAATTGCGTGCATACCTATAAAAATCGGGCACATAAAATGGCTGCCATTCGTAGGGCTGCAACTACGAGCAACATGCGCAGCTGATATCGAAATCGAACTTTTTGATGTTTTTAATATTATTAGCCTCGTATATAATTATGTAAAGCAGCTAAGGAGAAAATTTTAGAAGTTCTGGGTATTTTATGTTTCGTTATAGCCTGTTCTTAATGTTAGAACAGGCTTCCAATCCAGTCAATCCAAAAACCAGTCTTTCAATTCAAACCGAAAGACAACAGTGATTTTTTTGTGTCGGAAAGAAATAGGAAAGACAGACTCCTAGGCAGAAAAGAAGATTACTTTTAGTATAATCTATCTAAAATTTAACATTTACTAAACTATCGATTCCAATAAACTTGATTTATGCATTATACTTGTGAGAACAAATTTGTACTTTAAAGACGCTCTCTGTAAAAAAAATAAGTACATTTTAAAATAGAGAATTTATACCTTGAATAAAAATTGTCTGTTATGGACCAAGTGATTAATCTGGTATTATTCATAGTGCACATGCAATTTGATAAAAACTATTGAAATAATTACATTGACTGGACTTTCTAAATAATGCTTAAGTATTACTTATTGGGGCAGATAATAAAAAGATGTGTTTATTTTAATGTTGACATTGATTTTATTACAGAACAGGTCAATACGATTAGGTACTGTTTATAAGACAAAGTCGAGGAATCGGAGGGTTCTGTTAAACTAGTTTCTGTAAAGTCCATGAAGCAGATAAGCGACATAATATTATTATGTCGAGGGTTTCTTTTAAAACCAACAGCTTCTATCCATTTCTTCTTTAAAATTTCGTTTCCAGAAATCCTGTGAAATAAAATAGAATAGCAATGTATTTTATTTACACTCTTGTTCAATATTAGTGACATTGACGATATCGTACGCGGACATAGCACATCACTAACTTTACATGCCAATAATTGTATGTAAACAATACAAAGAAATCAAGAAAATACTAGCATTGTAAGCCATACAAACATGACACAGGTTTCAATAATCTTTAAAAATATCATCTTGTAACAATTCATTACATAAAATTCAAAATTAGTAACTAACCTGTGCAGAGTCAAATTAGGCTGATTTTTCTTTTTCTCGCACCACACTGTTTTATAGATTATAAGGGCATGATTAATGTCCATATTTAGAACATCAAAATATCTTATTTCCACGAAATCACACAGTACTTTCGGCACACAATATGGCCATCGGTCACGCATATGCATGGTTTTGACGTCACACAAAAGTGTTGCCGAATTTAGTCCTTGACAAACATTTGGACGTCTCTCTTTCCTTAAGCAACTATTGGTAAGTTAAAAAGAGACAAAATGATTTTTCACAAGTTTGCGTAGATTTGATGGATATTTGTATAGCTATCCGTCTCATAGCAGAATATGCCATCTCCATATTTTTCTTGCATCCATATCGCTGACGCCATGCCGCCATCTTGGTTTTATTATGTCATTGTCTGTCAAGCACAGAACATTATAAACTAGGGATGGGCAAGTGAAAATAATATATCGACATTTATCGTATCGATATTTTTAAAAAACATTGATAACTAGCTGTTGCCCGCGACTTCGTTCGCGTGAAAATATTGATGGGTCATGTGTGAGACTGCATCGTTGTTCGGGTTGTCGCAAGCGCTACTGAGCATGAGGTCCTGGGTTCTATTTGCGGGACGGGCAAAGTTTTATTGTATTATTTGTGCCCGGTTGATGGGATTAAGCTAAATGTGCGACATGTGGGTGTAGGATTAGATACACCTCTACCTAACAGTGGCGCAGGGTGAAAATAGTGTCAGGTGAAGCCGTAGAAAAAAAAGGAAAACTGTTTTTTGGTGACTTAAAAAATAAAAAAATTTAATTAAAAACAAAATGTTGCTCTTTTTCACCCCTCAAGGGTTGAAATTCTAATAAAGCCGTTGCGTCAGCTTCCAATCATAACCCCAGATAACAAATTTTGTACTTTTTACGTCGAAAATTAAGGATTTTTCACATACAATTTCCTCCCCTTTATAAGTCTTCGGGGTGGAGTTATCAAAAACGCTGAAACATGCATAAATTAATTTTCAATCGTCAGCCTAAACACAAAATTAGAAGATCCTAACTTTAAAACTGACGGACTTTCATATAAGCTTCCATCCCCTATTTTATCACCTTGGGGGTAGAATTGATCAAAATCCTGTTTTAGCGGATGCCTACGTCATAACATCTACCTGCATGCCAAATTTCAGCCCGATCCGTCCAATGGTTCGGGCTGTGCGTTGATAGATCATTATGTCAGTCAGTCAGTCAGTCACCTTTGAATTATATATATTTATATATATAATTATATATATTTAGAAGATTCAAAATTAGTACTAATAGTATTAAAAAAATTAAATTCTTACACAGCCATCATTTTCATCTTTACCGACTATTGCAACAGTTACAAAAGAAAATGGTAAGTGAATATCTGCTAAAAAATAGTTATATACAGGGTGTATTTCACCTCATCACAAAGCCGTTAACCAAGCATTCTGTATATCAAACTAAGTAACTTTACGCAAAAAATATTGCTGGGAAACAACTTTTTGTTTTGAGGTTATAAATCATGTTTTGTGGTATAACTCAATGTAACACACTCAAAACATTGTACGGATGGATGGATTGAATAGTACGGGGGTTGTAGAGATATTTAAAGTAAAAATCATGCCATAAAAAGTGGTATTTAAAAAAAAACTTGTCAATATCTTGCAACTTTGACCCCCAATATCTCCGTAACTAGAAGGTTCCCAGGTATAGTGTAGAACAAAAAGATGATCAAAATGACGAGGAGAACAAGTGCCTTTCGTATTCGTTAAGAGGTGTTTTACACCCTATATATGCCAAGTATAGGTGGGTGCCATTCAAGTATCGATATCAATTAAAAAGTCGATAAAATAGAACATCACTAGTTATCGATGACAAGATTCCTACAATCACTATTGCACTTAGGTACATAACTATTTAATATACATGTCACCGTAAAATTGTCAAATGCGTTATATTGTAATATCTCTAGCGATATTGTAAAGTCTCGAATTATTGTCAAATGAACATACTGCTTACAACAAAACGCATTATTTTTCGTGAAATGCATGCGATGGTAGTCAACTTACGCGGTGTGGAGGGAAGGAGGGGTCCCCCTTGCCCAGTGGCACAACTCTCATGAAATGATAATGCACCATTCCTGAGAAATACTGATTAATATAACATAACCTTAAAACACTTTATATTCCCCCTAAAAAGCGTAGTCGACGGAGCCCCGCTTCGCGGGGCCCCTATTTCCGAGTGCAGGGTTTGAAGGAACCTAACGGGGGGGTGCCCCAAGACCCGATTATGGGGGCAGAGATACTTCCGTATGTTCTGTTGACAATAATTCGAGACATTACAATATCGCGAGAAAAAACACGTTATATTGTAATATAACGTGTTTGACAATTTTACGGTGACATACATACTATGTATACTCCTGTCAAAACCCCGATGGCTACAGCAGTGCCAAAACGGAACACTTGGAAACTTTCCACTGAAATGTCACTGTCGTATCTGTAACTAATATTTAATCTGTGCTTCAACTGTTATTACATTATATACTCTGTGGCACAGGAATGAATGATGCTTTTTAATTTAGTCATGTTATATTGCGTAGAAATGGCGTTCGGATAATCAATACTTTTACGCAGAATTCGTTCGTCTCGCGCATTTATGGACAGCTTCTGATAAACCCGCGCAATTCAATTTATTTTCTTGTGATTGTCCACGGGCGTCGTCAGCTTTAGGGGTGCAACAAATAAAACGGATTTGTCAGGCTTAAGTTTGATACTTACGGCTACAGCTGTTCAGCTGAACTTCTAAGAAAATAGGTACATTTTCTATAGTGGTTCTTACAGAAGTAGAAAAAGTAGAACTAAAAGAAAGTTTACACTTTCCACTCCAGACTAGTTGAATTTTGTTTATTAATATTTGTAAAAATTATTATGTTAAATCGACTTATAGGAAGACAATAAATAACTCAGGCACAAAGAGTTAGTGAAGGGAATTCAACAGCCTACTTTGGACAGGTTAGATTTGGTTCTACCCGTTCTATCCTTCCTAAAAGTTACTTGGTCAACTTACAGACCAAGTTAAGATTCAAGAGGAAGTGGTCTGGAAAAGTAATCGAAGTGAGCTCGAAAATTCCTTGACACCACAAGGGGTTGTCTACTAATAGTACTAATACCTTGCCTTGCCCTTGGGTTTTCAAGAGAACGTACCCAGTGGTGGTCCACAGACGTATAAAGAGGAGGGGTGGTCACTAAAAAAATAAATGCGCCACCATCCTCCTAAACCATTGGGCATTTTGAATGGCAATTGTTGCAAATACTATCGAAATCATATATTTATATAGATAAAACAAAGAGCAGTTGTAGTTTTCATCGGTTTTATATGTAACCCAGCCCATCTTTTCTTCTGTAACCTTTAAAAGTGCCATCTGCCGTCGAGCCGCTATCCGCTTTATGCATTAGTGTAGGTATATAGACTATAGTCACACCGTTTGCAAACTTCATTAATCAAAGATTTTTTACTAATTTTCGCGATTGTTGTAAAGATTGTGGCATTTTTGAGAAATTACAGATGAAAAAGACCAAGTTATCATTGGTAGATATTTTCTAGTAGTTCAGAAGTAGAATGCTGTTGTAGATTATGTACTCTGGTATCATTTTTATATTATATTTTTTAAACGCTTGCAACACTGCACGGAACTGTCATATTTTACTGCAATAAAAGGACTATTACAAAATGGACGTTTATATTTTATTTTGACAAAATCATAAAACATGCGAAGATACAAGGGTGATTAACTGGTGCTTGTGTCTCCCTCTTCTCAGCCGCTCAGTCTTCGATCCAACACAAAGTGGCGACCGTGGGAAATATCAAGAACTTGCACAGAAGTCCGACCGACCCGGCTTGTCCACGTGTAGCGTGATCATACCACACTATGGCTGCACAAGCATTAAAAGATATCCGGGAGCGGGATCAACTTCGAAGACTATTTAACAGGAGCGCAACAGCAGTAGAATCACATATTAAAGAACGGAATTTTTCGAAAGCAACAATAGAAATAACCTATTTGGAAGAAAAAATTCAACAGTTAAATAAATTAGACAATCAGATTCGAGAAAGAATGTTAAGCTTAGAAGATTTTAATGAAGCAAGCTACACAGAAGAAGTTGATAAAGCTGAAGAATTTGTTCACAAATGGTATACCATTAAAGAAATCTGTTCAAGTTTCAAGAACACCACCACTGATGTAACATCTCAAGAGGTGAAATCAGCTAAGAATTACAAACTACCTAAAATTGAATTCAAGAAATTTGATGATGATCTAAAGAATTGGTTAGGTTTCTGGGGTCAGTTCAAAAAGATTCACATGGATACTAATATGAACAATGAAGATAAATTTCAATATTTGATCCAGTCAATGAAGGAGGGCAGCAATGCACGAGCGTTGGTGGAAAGTTTTCCCCCATCAGCGGACAACTACTCCAAAGCCATTGATCAACTGAAGGCAAGGTTTGGCTGTGAAGATTTATTAATTCAGGTTTATGTTAGACAGTTATTAACTTTAGTTCTCAATCATAACAAAAATCAACAATCTATTAGGAATCTATATGATAAATTGTCAACTTATCTATTATCTTTAGAAACTTTAGGCATTGTAAAGCAAAAATATGAAACAATTTTATATCCTTTAGTTGAATCAGCCATACCTGAAACAATTTTAATTGCCTGGAATAGGATTAATGTTGATAATAAGTCTTCGAATCAACTTACCAAATTATTAAATTTTTTGAAATGTGAAGTGGACACGGAGGAGCGTGTGAAGTTGGCTAGGTCTGAGTTTGATGCTTGTGTGGGTTCTAAATCCTCTTTTAACAGTGAATCAAGTCTACCAACAGCAGCAGCACTGGTGTCCAACACAAAACCTGGTAAGGAGTTTTCAAATCCTAATAGTAATTGTTATTTTTGTGATAAAAGTGGCCATAATACCTTTGAATGTAGTAAAGCAAGTAAGATGTCTTTAGATGATAAAAAGGAGGCAATTAAGAAGAAAGGCTGTTGCTACATATGTCTAAGAAAGGGACATATGGCTAATAAATGTAAAAACTTTGTCAAATGTATAGCATGTGGAAGGCGTCATTTTGTTATTTTGTGTCCTGATGTACATAATAAGAGCAGTGATAATAGAACATCTGAGAATGTACTTATATGTGCCAGAAATAACACTACAACTTTATTACAGACGCTGATTGTGAATGTCGCCTATAATGGTAAATATGAGAAGGTGAGAGCATTATTAGACAGCGGATCACAAAGGTCGTATGTGAAAGCTGCAGTAGTCAAGAAATTGGGGCTGCGGCAGACTGGCACAGAGAAGATAGGGCATATGTTATTTGGAGGTGTAGAACAACCAGCTGAGGTATATAAGTGCTTTGAATTAAAGGTGAGTAGTTTGGACAACTCATTTCATGCTGAGATCAATGCATTACAACAGGCTGATTTATGCGGGCACCTACCAAAAGTTAAGAATGTGGCATTGTCTAAGAAGTTGCGAGACTTAAACATTAAGATCAGTGATTTTCAATTTGCAGACACTGAAATTGGTCTCTTAATTGGGTCTGATCATCTTGGGTCCATAGTTACTAATGAATTGGTACATTTAGATGACAACCTGATGGCTGTCAAAACCAATTTAGGATGGACATTACAAGGCCCAATAAATAATTTAAATTCAGTCAACACTAATAGTGTTTCATGCTTTTCGAAAACAAATCTTTCTGATTTGTGGAGTGTGGAGTTATTAGGTATTCAAGACCCCTATGAAAAGCAGTGCAAAAATGTTACTGAAACTGAAGTTCTTAAAAATTTTAACAACAACATTTCAGTGAATGCAGAAGGCCGTTACAACGTGTCACTGCTGTGGAAGGATGGGTGTCCGAGGCTCAGCACTAATTATGAAGTAGCATCTAAGAGGCTGGAGTCGACTACAAAGAAATTGAAGTTGACAGGTAACCTAAATACTTACAATCATGTCCTACAAACTTGGGAGAAGGATGATATTATTGAGAAGGTTACAGATGATAACATGGAAAACGGTCACTACTTACCTCATCACGGTGTCATAAAACCACATAGTACTTCAACTCGAGTGCGCCCTGTGTACGACGCGTCCACCAAGGACCGAAATGGGTGGTCACTGAACAGTTGCTTGGATAAAGGTGTTAATATGATAGAATTGTTACCGAAATTATTAATACAATTTAGAAAAGGTGCTTATGGAGTTGTCTCTGATATAAAGCAAGCGTTTTTACAAATATGTGTTACAGAACAAGACAGAGATTATCTTAAGTTCCTTTGGTGGGAAAATATAGAGACATGTGATAAAATAGTGACATACAGACATAAGAGAGTTGTTTTTGGAATCACTTGTAGTCCATTTTTATTAAGTGCAACTTTGAATTATCATTTGGATTTGTGCACAGAGGGCTACAAGAAGACAGCAACTAAATTAAAAGAGTCATTCTATGTTGACAACTGTGTAACGAGTTTTGATAGTATTGAGGAACTAAAAACCTTTATTACAGAATCGGCAACTATAATGAAAAGTGGTATGTTTGATCTGCGTGGATGGGTAACAGCTCCTCGTAGAATAGACGACACAGTTTCAATTTCAGTATTGGGACTGACATGGAATACATTGCAAGATGACATACGATGTAATGTGAGCATAAATGTTTCTTCATCAGAACATATAACAAAGAGGTATGTGATCTCTGTGGCTCAACATGTGTTTGATCCACTGGGATTAGTTTGTCCAACAACTTTAATACCTAAGCTTATTATGCAAAAAATCTGGGAACTGAACCTTGACTGGGATGAAGAAATACCTTCCAATTTGGCTCAGGAATTTAAAAATTGGTTGAAAACAGCTCATTTAATCAATCAGTGTCGTATTCCAAGACGTGTATCAGTTGCACCTATAGAAGAATGTGTGACCAGTCTACACATATTTGGGGATGCATGCCAAACATCCTATGCTGGCTGTGTGTTCTTAAGAACACGAAAAGATAAAAATGTACATGTACAACTCATTTTAGCAAAGAGTAGAGTGGCTCCAGCTAGCAAGAAAATGTCATTACCTAGATTGGAACTTATGGGTGCTCTTATCGCATCTCGGTTGTATAAAGAAGTTATGGAGTCTGGAATATTGGCTCAATGTAAGAAATACAAAACCTATTTTTGGACTGATTCAGCAGTAGTGTATGCATGGATAAAAAGACAAACACAATGGAAATTATTTGTATCCAATAGAGTCAAAGAAATATGCACAACTTCAAATCGCAATGATTGGCACCATTTACCAGGCGAACACAATCCGGCTGATTTGCCGTCGCGAGGATGCAATGCACAGAGATTATTAGAAAGTCGGTGGTGGGAAGGCCCTACTTGGCTCAAAGACAATATCGAAGATTGGCCTAAATCATCGGTGGGTAACTTGAGTGACGCGTGTGAAGAGTTGGTGCGTGCTGAAATTAGTAAGAATGCTGTAATTTGTACCGACGTTACAACTGTTCCATTTAGTCGGAAGTTAATGTATTTTTCTAAGTATAACCGTATGGTCAGACTTGTAGCATGGATTTTACGCATGAGTTGTAAAGTAAGAAAGAAATTTAATGCACATGGATCGGATATAACAAATGACGAATATATAAATGCAGAGAATTCGTTGATAAGATTGTTACAGAAAGAAGAATTTACTCAAAAATGTTTACCGAAGAATCTAAACACATTTATGGATGATGAAGGAGTAATCAGAGTAAAGACAAGATTGGAGTTGAGTCATGAAGATAAGAAATTCGTGAATCCAGTACTGTTGCCTGGCAGAAATGAAATAATACAACGGCTAGTACGACAGCGACACGAAAAACTAAATCATGCAGGGACACAGCTCTTGATGTCAAATCTCAGAAATTGTTTCTGGATTTTGAACATAAGACGTCTCGCCAAGAAGATCGTGGCGCGATGCGTAGTATGTAAAAGGGACAAATGCAAACACTATGAAGTTCCTGAAGCGCCGTTGCCTGCAGGCAGAGTTGAAGCATCCGCAGTCTTTCAGGTGACAGGAATAGATCTTGCGGGACCGTTATATCTTCGTAATCAAGAAAAATGCTGGATAGTGCTATTTACATGCGCTACTTACAGAGCAGTACATTTGGAATTGGTAGATTCCTTATCTACTAACAGCTTTTTGATGGCTCTACGTCGTTTTATAGCACGAAGAGGTCGTATAAATGTCATTTACACTGATTGTGGTAGTAATTTTCAGGGTTCAGCTAATTTATTGAAAGAAATAAATTGGTGTGAAATCGAGGCTGCGACAGCGATCGTTCCCCCGCCAATTAAATGGCGTTTCTTACCACCCAGAGCACCTTGGTGGGGAGGATGGTGGGAGCGTCTTGTTAGGGTAGTAAAGGATATGTTACGGAGAATTTTGGGTAAACAGACTGTAACATGGATTGAGTTGTCGACTTTACTTTGTGAATGTGAAGCAGTCATAAATAGCCGTCCATTGACATATGTAGCAACAGACGACTACTCATTAAAACCGCTCACTCCTATGATGTTTTTGCATCCTCTACATTCTACAGATACACCTGATTTGGATCAAATAGATTCAAATAATATTAATATTCGTTATCAATATTTAGATAAATTACGAGCCGATTATAGACAACGTTTTAGAAACGAATACTTAGCTTTACTTTGCAGTAGAAACAGGTGTATACCAAATTTTCCTAAAGTGAATGACATTGTTCTAATTGAGACAGATTCCAAGAGATTATATTGGCCTTTAGGAATAGTAAAAGAATTGTTGACAGGTGCTGATGGACACAGCAGAGCCGTAAGAGTACAGACTGCGAATGGTGAATGGATACGAGCTTGCCAAAAGCTTTATCCCCTGGAACTATCAGCTGTTTCCGATGAGTGGCGTAGAACAGGCAGCAACACAGGTAAGCCTGAGACTTGTTTACATAATGAGAATTTGAACTCTGGTGAGGCGTCGAACTCAGACTTGGACAACTTGACTCAACCGCCCTCCGTGGTCACTAGACACGGAAGAGAGATAAAAGTGCCAAAACGATTTTTAGAATAGTAAATTAATTTGTCGGCCCCGATTCTGTTCTTGCTGTATCACGCATATTATGTTACACGTCCACATAGTATTGCAGTACCTTATTATAATTTTAATGACCATTTAATTTATTGTTGAATGTGTACCTATGAATGAATGTAACTGTTTGGACATAATATTTTATGTTACTTTGTATTCTTTTTTACACAACGAATTTATGAATCCGATTGTTTTGACGTAATATTTGATGTGACATTGTATTTTTTACACAATTTGAATTTATACATGACTTTGTAGGTGCGTGAATTTGAATAATTATTGAATTTTATTAAATGGAAATGTTTTTATGTGTACCTATTGTAATGTAAAATTGAATGACTAATACCTATTTATATTGATATATCAATGTTCCTTTGTTGGGTGGTGGGAGGATGTTGTAGATTATGTACTCTGGTATCATTTTTATATTATATTTTTTAAACGCTTGCAACACTGCACGGAACTGTCATATTTTACTGCAATAAAAGGACTATTACAAAATGGACGTTTATATTTTATTTTGACAAAATCATAAAACATGCGAAGATACAAGGGTGATTAACTGGTGCTTGTGTCTCCCTCTTCTCAGCCGCTCAGTCTTCGATCCAACACAAATGCGTCATGAATGTTTCAGCGCATGGCCATTGTTCGAACTAATGCCGTGTCACCAGCTTGTTTGTGGTATCAATACTTGCTTACAGGTCTACCAACAGCATCCTCCTGCCAATATACCATCTTGGAAATCCAAGGGAACACCACTCTATACCTATAAAATATGCTAGACAGATCCCTAAGCCCGACAAAAAAGACTGGTTGACGTGTCTATGTACCTATTTACAGTTATTTTTTATTAGTCTATAGTAGGCTGGTGATCAATTTGGGATGTGTGATCTTGACTAGGAGCTGTAACTAGGTTGCTCACGAACCATTTGTTTCTTTCTAAATATGCTAAGAACTGCCGAAAAAATACTTACTCTTACTATACTAATGATCAAAACTGACGAAGCTAGCGAAATGTGGTGCACTATTAGGTACACTTCTGCTATACCCGTTGGGGATTACAGGCGTAATGTTATGTCGTAAAAAGGTATTGTAAATAAATAAGCAAAACCATACTCGACTTTCGAGTCGTTCATAACAAATACCTTGGGTAACTCTAAAATCAGACAACACGTTAAATTGTTAGACTTCCACGAACCATTTATGGTTCTCAGTATTGCCCTCTCGACCCAGCCAGCGCGCGCATTTATTGTGTTAAACCAGATTAACCACGAACACCGCAGAAGGATTTTCTGCCGTTATTCCCACTAAAAGTATTATTTGTGAAGGCTCGTTCCACAGTATTGTCATTTCAAATAATCCGAAATATTTTCAGGATAAGGTGCAGTTGTGGTTGCTCCGTGGCTTTCTTGAAATTCCCGCCATTTTGGCGAAAACCATTGCAGAGTTGCCTGTGATGATGCTCCATAAAATCAATAAATTCCTCACTTGTGTTGTTCGTGGATAGATCGGTGAATAAAATATTCTATGTGATAATTCCTATTGTTTACCTCTAACAAAATAATGAGTAATATATCGAAAAAAAAATTACGATGGAAAGAAGTTCTTCAATCCTAAAACTAAATTAAAATTTTATTGAAATTAACACGAGTTCTGTTATTAAATCTCATGATTATTTTGACTCACAATAAAGAGACACTTTTAGAAAGAAACCGATACCAAAGGAGTTTGGCAATACGCAGTCTGTCGAACAAAACATTTTAAAAACTTGAACTCCTTTTTGTTAAAAACATTAGTCATATCATATTCTGTATCTTGTTTGTGATTGTTTACCACGATAAAAATGCTACAGCCAAATATATGAAGAACCTATTACAGGTATCTAGCAGTACATATTTATATTTATGTACTTTTAAGATTTCAGATGTGAGATTCAAAATTCCCGCCATAACCTTAGTAGCGTACGTGAAATGTTTTTTTCATTTTTCGATTTAATTATGGCGGACCGCAGTTGTTGTGTGCGAACGAAGTTCATAATCATTTAGTGTGAGTGAATACAAGTTATTTAACGTTCATGTGATAGTTAAAAATCCTCCGCACCGTAAGGGTGTATGCCTATGTGGGCGGAAACAAGATATGGCGGAGAATAGAGGTTCGGACAACGTCGTTATGCCGGACATTACCGAAGTTACCGAAGCCGATCCCCTGTCGGCGGGGGCCGATCACGATGCCGCCCGATCTGCAGGCGGGGGGGCTGTTTTGTCGACTGGAATCAAAAATACAAGATTATCTAGTGATTCTAATGGCGTGGTCACGGTTCCAGTGTCCCTGCCGGTCGGCACACTTATTACAGGCACGACATTTAACGTGATAACGTCAGATCAGCTGCCTCATTTCAAGCCGATGATATGTGTTGATAATGGGTTTATATCAGGTGGGCCCGTGACAGATGACATAAAACCGACTCATATCGTGATACAGAACCCTCCGTCACCTGGGAGTAGGCCAGATGCAAGTAGCTCGAATGCGCTCAATACGCGACATACGAGCGCTCGATCATGGGCCGAGACCGCCAACATGCCCATATTGCCTATTCGATGCAAGAATACGCCAGCTGAACTGCATAAAGCAAGGTTCGGTTCTGGAGGCAGGGGCAGATGTATAAAATACGGAATGGAATGGTACACACCAAGTGAATTTGAGGCCTTATGTGGAAGGGCTTCTAGCAAAGATTGGAAGAGATCTATTAGGTTTGGTGGGCGAAGTATCCAGGCCCTGATAGATGAGGGGATACTTACTCCTCATGCCACTAGCTGCACCTGTGGGGCATGCTGTGATGATCAGTCAGGTGGGGACTGTGACAGTACTTTATTATGATACAGTAAGTCAGTAATTAGCCAGGCATAAACTTACCAATGTAACCAACCTTAGTGATATCAACATTCAGAGAATTTAATTTAACAATTAAGCATAAACTTGTGTTCACACTGGTACCAAAATAGGCCACTTATCTATTAAGACTTTGTATACTATTATGAAAGGAGTATGCAAACTAATCACTAATAATAGGTATTAAAATTGTACAAGAAGTTGGAAATAGAATTACTAACTATTAATTATGTGAATTTTCACAATGCACAATTTTGTGTTAAGAGATGGTAGAGGAAATCAAGTTACATGTGGTTTTTCAAAAAGTCACATAGGTACTACAGAAATTATTAAAATAAATAATTACTACAAGTCATTGCATAACATAAAATCAATAAATCAATAAAAGGCTATAGCTAATTTAACTACCTATTTTAGAGCTATTTTATAATTTTGGCAAAGTAATATTTTGAATAAAATGACTGGGTTCAATCACAAAATATACTAAAATTGAAACTTGCAAGAGTATTTAAAAGGATGAGCAATGTATTTGATATTACAATTCTAATGAGCACTGCACTGTAATAACATAGAAAAGTATTTACTAATATAAAACACATGGATTAAATGGAATTTCATATAAAATAAACATGTTTAAGTTTTTTCCCTACCTATAATAAACATAAAATCGGTAGCAGCCTATATCATTGCATTTCCGTACTCACATGGTGGGTTTCACACAGAGGAGGTCTGTGTCCCACCGGTGGGAACATTGCAGGCAGAATTATAGATGAAACTCCGAAAGATACAGTATTGAAAAGGCTAATTCAAAATAGTATTGGTAGCTTAGAAATTACGACAGTGAATAAAAAAAAAAACCCTAATATTCCATGAAATCAAAATCAAAATCGAAATCAAAGCATTTATTTCAAGTAGACCAATAACAGGCACTTTTGAATTGTCGAAACAAAGATGAAAATTAAATGTAGCTACAGTCCCAGTCACAAGACATAAAAACTGTGATAGTACTGTAGTTGTAGTTGGTGATGTAGACCAAGTAATATGCAAGAAAATCAATATAAACAGAAATACATCACTCTTTTTAAAAAAATTCATGGAAACAGTAGTAAAGTGGGCTGACTTTTACACAGACTTTTAAACATAACAGAAAATGAAAGTAATATTAAAATTATACATTATTATGCTTGATAAATTATGAATTATTTATTACATAGAGTTATTTTAGGTCCTATACTACTTTACAAATAAATTATACTATATAAATTATATCAGTACCCACAATTACTACTGATCAAAATTTTATTAGGTGAAATTATTTTGAGTTTAAAATTTGTACATGGTGTCTGTTGCTTAAACCTGCAGTGGCCAGGCACCTGTGGCCGATGCCCCCGATTCGATTTATTCAATATATTTTGTTTTTGTGCTTTTTCACTTAGTACAGCAAATAAGAAAATTGTTTCAACATAATTATTATCTCCTATATTCATTTCAACATCATAACGAATACATTAAAAATATAAACTAAGAAAATAAAAACCATAAAATATAAAAAAATAGTGGTGTGCCAGTGTAGGGAGCAGGGTCCAAGCTACCGGTGGTTAGGGCTATAGAAAGAGTGAGGTTACTCTTTCTATAGCCGTAACCACTGGTGCAAGCAGTATTGAGGAGCTGCCTTCTGGGTCATGCCATTGATCTCTTCATATGAACCAAAACAAAAGAACCGTTATATATCGTTTTTCATTAGAATAATGTTGAAGGTGACGATGACTATTCAATACTTGAACAGGCTTATTTGTGGTTTTCAAAGTTACAAACTTTATTAATTGTAGGTGGGGTAATGACCACTATTATGATCTCAACTGGTAGTAACAATAGTGAGGGCTACATTAGGTTCATAAACAATTCTTTTTCTGTCCATGAAAATAGGTCATCTAATTTAAATAACTACAATATACTAGTAAGCTTCTAATAGCCAAATTGAACAGCAAGCTCAATGTTTACTTTCCAGCCATGGGACCAGTCCGGTTATTCACACCCTACAAGAGAAGGAGACGTCACAATCAAGAAGGAGAAGAAAAGAGACCAAAATTAAAAAGGGAATCCAGCATAGGAGATGGAGATATAGATATACACCACAGTAGTAACAATAGCAATAATTCCAAGGAAGCATGGCAATCAATTGCTGATGGCTTGAATACCAACGCTGATTACCATTTATTAGAAAATCCTGATAACAATACTGAAACCATTTCAGGTAAGCCTTATACAGAGAAATGATTGGAAAGTTGATAAGGGGCTGTAGGATTGTAGACCTTATATCAATTGTTAGGGTGGAGTTGGTTAGTTCAATACCTATTGACAGGCAATCTGTGCTTTGAAATCAATGTTCAAGATACTGTAGAATTATAGTCCTAATCTTAATATATATAAATCTCGTGTCACAATGTTTGTCCTCAATGGACTCCTAAACCACTTAACCGATTATAATAAAATTCGCACACCATGTGCAGTTCGATCCAACTTGAGAGATAGGATAGTTTAAATCTCAAATTATGAGACGCAGACGAAGTTGCGCGAGTCAGCTAGTATCTCAATAAAAACTGCTGTTGGTAAAACTCTTTCATTAGCATAATAATATGAGATGATTTTGCTCAGAAACATGATGAAGGATTGAAGACCTTATGTGTTTCTGAACTCAAAAACAAAGCATTTATTTCAATTAGACCAGTTACATGCACCTTTAAATTGACAAAAATTGCAAGGTGAAGATATAACACCACTGGCATAATAACCATAAAAGCATTGTAGTTGCCCATTACAGAAAACTCTATGATTCTCTTTTAAAATCAATTAAGGTACAACAAAGTTCTGCATATGGATGTGACAGCACAAAGGGTGTTGTTTTTAAAATATCCTGTCATTATCTAAATGTTTCTTCTTAACATACAATTTTTTGTAGTTGAAAATAGCCTTATTATTAACTTTACTTTCATTACCACGTAGTGTATTGACATCCCAGGGAAATACAAACAACCATTTGGAAGGGGTTCAATGTCCATTTTCACCGGCGACACTTAATCAATTCCTGAACAAAATTACAGATGTAATTCAAAGCGATAATTTATTGATTTATTTGAGAAAACATGTACAACATAACAGATAAATCCCAGCTCTTGTACAGTTAGAATAACAACAACAACAACAATAATAAAAAATGTAATGTAAAATAAAAACAACAAGTAAAATACGTGTTTCATGTTCATTCATGTTCTCACAATATAATACCTATTATTGTGTCAGTTGCCAATGAGGACTTGTCAGAATCAGAATCAGGATCAGAATGTTTATTTGTCCACTGAATTACATTTTTAATTTAATTCAAAATTGAATACCCTTTCAACATTTTGTTTGTACTCGCCCCTACATTCAAACACAGTCTATTCATTCTGTTATGTTTCTTTGAATTTTTGAGTTTTGTTGTTTTTGTATGGTCGGCAACAAAAGTATGATATTTCATACACAGTTTCTAATAAAAACTTAAATACATGTAGGTACGTTTAAAAAAAAATCGAGAGCGAATTATTATTTTAAGATAGAAATTCGTGTCGGAAAATGAAAACAATGATAGTTTATGCACTGTCTTGTTAAAAAATCTTGTTGGAAAGTAACGGTAGGTAATTTAGTTTCATTTTATTTTATTTTTTTTTATTTTATTTATTTAAGGAAAAACAAACAGTAGCACAATAAGAATTCGTTAAAAAAAAAATATCTTAACAATTACATTTTAAAACAATTATGCTACCCACATCGTTCTCCACAGATTACAATTTAAAGTATTTTTTTTTAAAACTAGCTAATTACAACACAAGAACAATACATAAATTAAGATGAGAGAGATTTTAAATGAGATTTTAAATGTACTTTATTTTATACACATAAAAGAAAAAAAGAGAAACAAAAAAAATAATAATAATAATTGTGTGCATATTTAACATTACGTTATCATACCTATATCTAAATTATACGTTAGCAAGTTGCTGGTCCTTTAGGGTTGCTTGGATTTGCTTCCTAAAAGCATTTTTAGTTAAAAAAAGAATGTCGATTGAATGAAATTCATTGTTGTACGTTTCAACTAACCGATGTAGTGGTGAACGCGAGCCAGCGTTGGATTTACAGAGGTTAGTAGCAAATAGACGTCGAGTGCGAATCTCACGTACATGAACTGTTCGAGGAACCAGGTAACACAGACTCCTTACTAAGTCCGGACAGTCAAAATGATTACGGCACACATTGTAAAGAGTCATAACTTCCAGAAGTTTCCGTCTAGACTTTAAGGTCAAAAGATTGTACTTTTCAAGAAGTAAGTGGTATGACATTTTTTTCCGATAACATCTCAAATTCATAGCACGAAGGTATTTACGTTGCACTAGCTCTAATCTTTCAATATATTTTATGTATAAAGGGTTCCAAATGGGTACTGCAAACTCTAACTGAGGCCTAATTATAGATTTATACAAATGCAAAAAAGTAGACGGACGGCGAAAATCCTTGGATGATCTCATAACAAAACCAAACATTTGGAAAGCCTTGTTTACAATTTTCTCTATGTGAACATCCAGATGGAGCTTCGAATCAAGCATAACACCAAGATCACGGAGAAAACTGACTTTACTAACTGGCGTATTAGCAAGACGATAGTCGAACTGAATAGCAGTTTTTTTTTTGGTAAATGTTATAACATGACACTTAGGGAGACTAAGGTAAAGCTTATTGGAAGAGCAGTAGTTAGAGAAACGATCTAGATCCTGCTGGAAATTAATACAATCGGAGGTGTCAGAAATAATTTTATAAACCTTTAAATCGTCCGCGTAGAGAAGAAATTTTGAATTTTGAAAACAGTCTTTTATGTCATTAATATATAAAATGAATAATAAAGGTCCTAAAATGGAACCCTGTGGTACACCGGAGCTGACCTGAAAAGAGCCAGATTCAAAGCCATTAACAACTACTTTTTGTGTTCTGTTAGTTATATAAGATATAAACCATCTTAAAAGATCCCCTCTGATTCCATTGTATGCAATTTTATTAAGCAGTAGCGTGTGATCAAGTTTATCGAAGGCCTTCTGAAAATCTGTGTAAACCGCATCAACTTGCTGTCTATTATCAAGACTATCAAATAGCTGAGACGTGAAAATGAGAAGATTGCTAACGCAAGATCTATCTTTAACAAAGCCATGCTGCTCTTTTATTAGTACACTGCGAATAGCCGGATATAATTTATTATGTACCAGTCTTTCAAATAGCTTTGAAAAAGCAGGTAGTATAGAGACAGGTCGATAGGTCCCTACGTCATGCTTGGAACCGCTCTTATGAACTGGTACAATATTTGCATGTTTCCATACTTCAGGAAAAATACCACATGATAAACATTTATTATATAATATAAGTAGAGGATAGCACAATGTATCACAAGTATTTTTCAGAAAAATCGAAGGAATCCCATCAGGACCGGGACCCTTGGTTGAGTCAAGTGATTTTAGTTCTTTATGAATTTCATTAAGAGACAGCTGCAGTTTACATAGGAACACATCGTGGTCAGCACTACTGGGTGGTGGTTCCCAAGACTTATAGTCAAAAGTTGAGGGCTCATATGCAGATTGGAAAAATGTAGCAAACAAGTTGCAAGTAGTAATAGGATCATTTGATGAAATTTGATTGTAATGAACCGTAGATGGGATTTTATTTGTAGTTTTACGGCTTGCAACGTACGTCCAAAATGCCTTAGTATTGGTAGCAACACTGTCTTCAATTGAATTAATATATTTAGTGTAACACATGTCAGCTACATTTTTAAAGTTTCTTGTAAGAAAGTAACGATTTACTGTTTTGATAAAAAATATTATTAAAAAAAAGGGTTATGTTCAACTTCCTATAAGCATATTTAGAATGTTTACATTCTATCAAGAATTAATCTTTTAAAATTATTAACTTTTGTTGCGGAATATATTTTCATGGCGGGCAGTTTCCAGATTAATCTTCTCTTTGAAGGTCTCGGTCATATTGTCAGGTAATATTGTCAGAGTATTCAAAATGAAAGGGTCCATCGTGTAGGATTAAAACTTTTTGTTTTCCCAATTATGTCCAACGTTCAAAGTTACGGAAAGGGCTCTCTGAAAATCAAGTGTGGACGAATGGCTCTTTGTCATATTTTTAACGGTTTTTTTAGTCAGGGTTTGAGATAGATACAGACATAACAGTTGTTCAGAAAAGTATTTACTACAAAAGATTAACATACACAGATAGGGTGGTTTGAAAAGCAAGCGTGTCCTATTACGCATGTATTAACAATATCAAAGGGCATTTCTTTGTTAAGTATATTATACATAAGTATATGTCATTTTTAATAAAAGGGTTGTTGTGTAAGGGGTTGAGAGAAACTAAGCATATTGCTATGGAACCAATAGAAACAGAGATTTTTTTCCTAAATAAGAGTTACTCGATGCGAAAGTATATAAACAAGCGCATTATTGTGTCTAGCTAAAATCGTAGGTACCATACAAATTGACCATACACATCTATGTTTCTATACAGACTAGTTTCAGTTCTTGCGTGGTAATAAATGTAGAAATGCAAACAAAATCATATAACTAAGTATACGAAGCGAAAATACGATTTATCCAAGTATCAAATTGATCACTGAAAATATTGTGTGAAGTAAGTTCATAGTGCCGTAATTTGTTTTCTTGTAAAAAATCGTGGGGAAATTTTGAATGTAGTATAGATATGTGATTATGCCTTGGCTATGAAAAAAGTACTGATGAACACGACGTAGACCAGTTGGTTGTTTTTGTTTTAGCGAATTAGCCGTGCAGCGAGTTGCGCTGGGCTTAAAAAATATTTCTTGATATGTTTTCTGAAGATATACATAAAGGGAAAACAAATCGAGTACATATATTTCTATATTTTGATTTGATACGACTGTAAACGCAAATGCTTTTACGTTTCAGACAAATGTAATGAAGGTACGTTAAATGTTAATTTGTCGTAAGTCGAAAGCTAAAGAATTTTATTGAGCTAGAGGTGTATTTAAAACAGCCGACGCGAAAACATAAGCGTAGTATATCGATGCATTGCAAATGCACGATCTAAGCTTGGATAAATATGGTAACAACTCAAAATATGTTCGTCAATCAGCGAACTGCATAACTAATTAACATCACATCTGATTAGACGGAGAAGGCCGATGGAGCAATACTTTGCAAATGTGGTAGCCAAAGAAACCGGGGCCATCCTAAAGCTCGTTGGGTTGACGATAACGATATCGTCGCGGGAAACACCTGGATTAGAGACGCACACAACTGGGAAGTGTGGCGGAAGAAAGGGGAGGCCCACCAAGCCATTGGATGATTCCGTGCTGATATGATGATGAAGATGATCATCCGCGAACTTAACACTATTGCTGTAGTAAACACTGTTTTAGGCATTCACGGTTTAAAACTAAACTTATATTGTCACTTACGGGATATCTTCCGTGATTATTTATTACGTTGGCCGTTGAACCCGCGATCATGGCGCTTGCAACAGCGTCGAAATATCGGGAGCTCAACGTAATGAATAATCACGGAAGATATCCCGTAAGTGACAATATAAGTTTATTGCTGTAGTAGTTGAATTATCACTATAAAATCCGCGTCCTCCGCTTACAAATATCATTATACTACATAAGAATAGGTAGGCTTGAAATATTCTTAGTCTGATATGCCCCATGCCAAATATTGGCGATAGTTGCGGGGCCTATATATCTACTCGCGTCTGATCTGTTAGATACTTTACTAGAGAAATCCCGTTAAAATTCACGTAGATCTACAGATAAAAATAACACATACGTTGAGCAAAAACCATTGCATATGCGACTTTTACACTTTCAGATGATGCTATTACCTGCTTTTGCGATTTATTTGCGTTTTTTTGCGTTTTATCGCGTCTTTACTTTCTACGTGGATGGACCCTTTTATTGATACTATTTGACGCATTTTCCTTAAATAGCAACTTAAAATACTCTGGATGACTGATTGCATTGTCCGGGAAATTTTCGGCGCTCATTGTGCACTTGGGCAGTCATGATCGCGACTTTGGTCTACAGCGACGAACGTTTTAACGTACTTCAACCATACTTATACCTTTTGGCTTAATGGTTTGCGGAGGTCAGATATGCTTTCACTCCATGTGAAACACTGCCGACCCTAATATAGCTGGGAAAAGACTAGACATATGTCTATGACCCTGGCATAATCTAAGTTGCAGTAACCAAAGTCGCAGCCGTGTTTGTCATTTTCAGATTATTACGCAAATCGATAAAAAACTTTGAGACTTTCGACATGTAGATCTCAGACAATGATTTGGAAATGAGCGCAACGCGTGGATTTTACTTTATTTTTAAGAACGTTTTTAGTGCAGCAGGACTTCTATTCCCCACTTGTCCTCTTTCCTGTTGCTTTTCAATTCGCATTTTAATAAATCGTCTCGCATTTGATAGGGATTGAAATAGCCCTTGCATTAACTGCCGCGTTGCGTAAAAATAGTCAAAAGAAAATCACGGGTTCTCATCGTTTACTAACTGTGCGTTCTTGGCGAAACATTCACGTAAAAACATGAAAAACTTATCTGTCGTGAAGGGTAAAACACGTTGAAATATAAATACGTTACTTAATTCTCTTCGTTGAAATCATTATCTCAGACGAACAACATAATATCTCGATTCCCGACTTGTTATCACAATACTTGTTTTTTTTTCATATTGATTTTTCCCCCGAGACGACTATAAATAAATCACCATGGCTACGTTCCCGGTAGATCGAGGCTAATTAATTAAGTATCGAGAAGGCACGTGTATCTTACGCCCTCATTATTATTATAAGTATCGTTTCCGATGGCAACGTGGGTTTCCGATGGAAACGGTACTATTTTCTAATAACATAATTATCCTACTAATATTATCATCTTGTGAGGATGTAGGTATGGATGTCTGGATGTACGGATGTTTGTTACTCTTTCTCGGATCGGATTTGGATGAAATTTTGCTAATAGATAGTTTATAACCTGGATTAAAATATAGGATAGGACTTTTTATCACGGTAGTAAGATCTCATGGGACAATTATCAAACTTCACAAGGTGGAAGCCATTGGCAGAACCTAGAAATATATATGTCACCATAAAATTGTCAAACACCTTATATTACAATATAACGTGTTTCTCTCTAGCGATATTGTAAACTCTCGAATTATTGTCAACTGAACATACGGAAGTATCTCTGCCCCCATAATCGGGACTTGGGGCACCCCCCGTTAGGTTAGTTAGGTTCCTTTAAACCCTGCACTCGGAAATAGGGGCCCCGCGAAGCGGGGCTCCGTCGACTACGCTTTTTAGGGGAATATAAAGTGTTTTAAGGTTAGGTTATAATAATCGTTATTTCTCAGGAATGGTACAATATCTTTTCATGAGAGTTGTACCACTGGGCAAGGGAGACCCCTCCTTCCCTCCACACCGCGTAAGTTGACTACCATCGCGCATATCACGAAAAATAATGCGTTTTGTTCTAAACAGTATGTTCATTTGACAATATTTCGAGATTTTACAATATTGCTAGAAATATTACAATATACCGTATTTGACAATTTTACGGTGACATAATTATACACACATAACAATTATCATATTCATTGCTCATCAGCTAGCCTTGGAAATATACCGGAGGGGAAGAAACACCAACGCAGAAACAGTTACCACGTGTTCAGTACATCATTCTGAACCCGTCCACCCACATCCAGTCTCTTCAACAAATATGTAGTTTTCGTATTTAAATAATAACGGAAGCTCGGATCGATGTTTAGGTTAAGTCATGCTTGCCTAGGTTGGTCTGTGGATGGGTGACCCAAACAGTCTTACCATGGGGTATCGTACGGTACTACCCGGTGCTAAGTGGGTTGTGGAGGTCAGATTAGGCAGTCGCTCCATGTTAAACACTGGTATTCAGCTGCATTCGGTAAGACTGGAAGCCGAAGGCTAGGCAGGTGATAATGATTTAATATCAATAAACGCCTCGAACGTTTCCGCCGCGAACTTAACTGTAAAAAAAATTCTAAGTCCATAATTGTAAACAAACCGTTGCAGCAGACCACTCCGATGTAATTACGTATTCCTACGAACTTAATACTGATATTCGACGTGAGAGGTTGGGGAAGCTAGGGAGAAATTAATAAGCGTTTTGCTATGGTTACCGGCCTCCATACGAGATTTCAGGGTAGTTGGGGAGGCTGTCTGGGGTAGGATTTAATAAACTGTAGTTTGATTCCGCCGAGTAGCAACGGCTCTCCATGTCTGGCGCAGGTACATGATGTACTTCGTCCCCTCGCAGACAGGGAAGAATTAATCTTGTCTCAAGGTTAAATTTGCCACGTGTAAGCGAAATAAGGGACCACCTGTTTGAACCCCTCAAATGATATCATTATTTTGGAATTACAAGCGCTCAAGCATGAAAAAGATTGAATAAACTGTATTCATGTTGAAAGCTTTGGTCATGTTATTCGATTCGGACATGTATTCAAATTAGGGTGTCTCTTTTGTTGCAGATTCGTTATAGTTGAGATAATTTGGTACAAGTACATCTGTCGTATTGAAATTATTTATCAAAGCAGGTTTTTGGGACTAGTTGCTAAGTAGTTATAAAGAGGTAAAGTTTGTTTGTATGAAAGGGTTAATCTCCGGAGTTCATAATCTATTTTAAAGATTATTTCACTGGTAGAAAGCTACATTAATCGTGAATGCCATAGGCTATAAATTGAATTGATATCTATACTAATATTATAAAGCGGAAGAGTTTGTTTGTTTGGTTGGTTGAACGCGCTAATCTGGGGAACTACCGGGTCGAATTGAAAAAATCTTTTTGCGTTGGATAGTCCATTTATCGAGGAAGGCTATAGGTTATATAACATCACGCTACGATTATTAGGAGCGGAGCAGGAATGGAAAATGTTGCACAAACTGGGTTTTATTTTTCTTTCGTTTTCTCTTATGTGACTCATGTACTCGTATATTAGCCGAGTTATCACCATTTTTGTCTAGCCAGGAGGAAAGAAATGTCTCATAAAACAGAGTTTCAGCTGTTTGAAAACTGAGAACTGTCATGAACTGTCATCAGAAATGTCGTTATAATAGGACAGCTATTTTTATTACACAACTGCCAAGCGCGTACCTTGTGTGTCTTATGTAAAGGAGATAATTTGTTTTGGGCCACACCAAAAAAAAGTAACCATTTTACTATGGTATTAAACGAAATATTACGTAGAAATGAAAACGGAATCTTAAAATCATAATAATTAAGCTGTTATGATATCTTTTGACGTGATAACGTCTTATAAATTGATAATACCAGCAACACTCATGAAAAATAGTAACGTTCCATAGTAACGTTCCACCTCCTTTTTTGTATTACATAAAATAATGATTATGACGTTATCACGTAAATCTATCGTCCGTAAACCGACTTTACAGACAACCAATTTTTTCTTGCGAGTCAAATCATTCCTGTTGTGGTCATTTGACAGTAAATACTTACGTGAATAGGGGCATTTTTTTCTGTTTACATAAAAAGTACGGTACCTACCTGTTGGTCATCATATGTGCTATAATTATTATAGAATCAGAAGTATTTTTTTTAAAATTAACCTGAGTATTTTTAATGCTGTTTTTAAAGGTTTACACTAAAATCGCTTAGATGGTTTAAACAATCAACGTGGCACGGAACGTTATAAACCCACTTTTTTAGTGATTGACAGACAACTTCATTATTTTGACTTTTTCTGTTTATTTTGGTTTTCGTAAGTGTTTTCGCATTTATTCCGGTTAGACAATACTTAGCTAATTTAACCACTGGAATCTAGCGGTTAAAGGGGAGGAAATCAATGTAAGTTTCATTACTAAATGCTAAAATTTAAGGGTGGCCTGATCCTCGAACAAAAAAAAATGTCTCCCTTATTTGTCACCTCGTACCTTCCAAATGGCTGGATCAATCTCGACGATTAAGGTATCATTTGATTTGTCTCAAAAGCCCAAGTGTCCTTAGAGGGGTGTTAAAGAAAAAAAAAACAAAATGCCGGATTTTTATCGACCAAATCTATCGAGTAGGGTATCAAAATGAATAGAATTGGAAGGAGATTACAAATATACAGGGTGATGTTTTGAAGTAGGCATGGATTGCCATATCCGAAACTATGAGGAATAGCGAAAATGCTCAAAGGAGTCTCGAGCTCGATTTTGATGAAAACTAAACTGCATCTTAGATTTTTGGGAAATCAATATTCCTAACCAGGAAATGAACCAGTTGAATTTGAAAAAAAAACACACTATTATTTCACGATTCGATAGTGCCTCGATAATGACATGCGGCAAATTTAAAGAAAAGGTTAAATTGTATGTTTTTTCGCATTTTAATTGTATTTGATCGCTGGCACCCACAACGCAGTTAGCTATTACCTTCACAACATTTTGTTCTCTTCGCACGCAAAAGGAAAAAAATAAATAAAGAATTTTCAAGTGAGTTGGCGCCAATAGTGATTTTGTTTGACGTTTCGTTGATTACCAGTAACTACTTGCATAGTATAGATTATGAAAAGTTATTCAATATAGAGCAGTATTCTGATCAAACACTAGAACTCGGTGAACAACTTACGAGTATGCGTGCAATAAGCGATGGCCACAGAAATGTACAGCAACAAGTAAAATTAAATTAAAAGGAGATGCCCAAAAGTGGTACCAACAAGTCTCATGCCTCAAGAATAAAATTTTATAGTAATTATTTTCATAATTGTTTTCGACATTAGGCGTCAGGGATTTGATTTTTGAACAGGGAATTTAATTGAAAATATTAAAGTATGAATATTGTTCAACTCCCCTTTACATGGCGTTCACACCACCCGTCATAGAGATGTAGAATGTTATAGAAACTATATTGATAAATCGACTAACTTATCATTCCAACATTTCTTTTTTATTAAACGGTTTTATTTAGCTCACCCGTTTTTATAATTACATGTAACGTTTGCTTTAAAATCATGTAACGAATTATTCGTATAACATTTGCTTTGTCTTTGTTGAATAACATTAACAATTAAGTAAAAGCGGTACACCAAATCGATTTGATGTTACTAATTGCCAAAAAATCGATTTCTTACTAAAGATTTTAATTTACCGATCTCATCCCTAAATGACATTGGCATTTGATGTAACGTTTACGTCTGTGTAGTTGAGATAAATTAATAATTGTATTGTGAAGTTTTTGTTTGTATTTTGTGAACTTAAGTCATAGGGTCAACCGAACCGGCAAGACCAATGTACCAAAAGGCTCTTTTTCTACTTGTAGGGTTTCGAGGTAATCTTCGATATTATAAAATTACTCCGAAACTCTGGTTTTGTTTACAAAACTAACTTTTGTAGGAGTTAATATGCTAAGTGTAGACCCTTCAAAACAAAGTTACATTTTGACGCAGCATGGTACAGGATTCCATAAATCCATGAGCCTCCTTAAAAAAAATCCCGACACATAATGAACTCAACGTTAAATATAAATTAATTCGTTAATCGGTCTTAAATACCGGTCATCACTCCACTTTCCTTATCTCATTTCGTAAGTTAGTGTTCCTCATTCCCTTTCAATTATTGTACTAGTCAAGCTTTTTCATTTGAGAACCATATTGAAGGAATAATGAAAAAACGTGTCATTTGCCATTTTGTGGCGGCGGCCACCTTGGACCGATTTTCATCAAACATAACTAAGAACACTCCTAACTACTTCACCTTTCAAACACAAAAATCAAAATCAAAATCGGTTCATCCGTGCCGGAGCAACGATACCACAGACACACACAGACACGTCAAACTTGTAACACCCCGTCGTTTTTGCGTCGTTAAAAAAGCTCTACACAAGCTGCGAACTGCCAATCAAGTTGCCCAACAGCTGCTCCTTAACTCTTTCAGGGTCAGTGGTTAGCTACGCTAACCACATATTTCGTATTTTTTATCTTTAATTTCCTACCATCTAGCGATTATTTCTTGAAATATCATAAAAATACACCTAACGCTCGATTTAATTTAGGGAGTAAGTGGTGCCAATAATCTTTTGTGTTTCTATTATTCGTATGAACAAAATTCGTTGACCGTGTTTTTGTAACGTGTTCGAAAAAGATCTTTCAAAAATAAGGTTAGTCTATTATTTTTATGACTATGATTGTTTTATTGGACGCATTTAGACATCTTTTACATGTATTTCATAAACAATGTATGTAAAATTGCTTTTTAGTGTAATTTTGATACTCATTATTAGATGGTTAGAGTGGCTAACCACCGCGCAGATAGACTGTTTTATTTGTTCATACAGATGTGGCATTGCTTTTTTGGTATACTTTACCGAATGTTTCGTGTGTTATCTGACGGGGATATTGAAAACTGTCTGGAGGAGATACCCTCCGATGACAACAGTGGCTGCAGCGCGGAATCGGACCAGGAAACACATGATTCACAACTACCTACCATGCTTTTGGGTGATGTCGTAGGGGAACGTCTGCACACTTACGGTTCTGATGAAGAAGATAATGAACCCTTGTCCAGTTTCCGTTCTACTCTGCTACCGGAGCGCCATTCCTGTAGCGGAAGAGAGCAGCTCCAGCAGTCTTCAAACAAGAGCGCCAAAGTGGTAAAAGAACTACTCAGTTTCCCCATCAGGTGAGTTTACTGAAGATGTGGGTGTACCAGCACAGTTACTGGAGTTGGAAAGCAATACGCCTCTCGTACTATTTCGCATGTTTTGGTCAGATGATTTGCAAGAAATTATAAGCTTTCAAACCAACCTTTATGCTAAAATAAGACAAGGACTTACAGAGAGGACAACACGATTTTTGGATCAGTGACACTAATGTTAGTATCTTGAAGAGGAGAGACAAAAGATCATATTTCATACTGTCCAACTATGCCTAAAAACGTCGGGAAGGTGACAAGCAGAGAACGTAATGGAGATACTGCGGAAATATCTTGTTCAGAAGCTAGAAAAGACGACAACTTGCACATGAATTTTGTTGATAAGTTCGACCAACTCAAAAGCTGCTATGATATTGACCGAAAGTCACACAGATGGTGGCACTGGATATTTCTGGACTGTTCTATTGTTAATTATTTTTTGGTGTACAAAGAATTACAATCAATTTCACGACCAGATCTAGAAACTCTCTCATTGAAGGATTTTCGTCGTTCTATCTACCAAGGTCTATAAGCGCTTGTCAATTAGCTCAGGCATCGTTCGGTGGACATTCCAAGCAGTTCAGGAGCGTTTTTTCCAGGTCCGGCCATAATAAAACGGCATTAGTGAACAGTGCCCGACGAGATCCGCCTTGAAAGCGATCGCCATAACCCGGAGCGAAGCACATCAAGGAGATGCGCCAAATGCTCAAAAAAGTACCAGTAAAACTCCAGTACGTACGGTTTGGAAATGCAAAACTTGCAATGTTCTACTATGTTTGCGTAAAGGAAAGTCCTACTTCGAAGATTTTCATAAGAAATGAACTAAAAATTTGGTCCTAAATATGTTTTTTAGCCTGTATATAAATAAATAGTAAAATTACGATTGTTCATAGTGCTGTATTGTTCTTCAGCGGCGGTGGTTACCGTAGCTAACCATGTGATTCCTCAAAAGCCTTCATTCAGATATTTTTTTGATCCATGTTTTCAGTATTGTTTAGCCTTAATAAAACTAGAAAAAACATAAAAACAAGTATATTGTAACTTATAGGAAAGTGCCCCTGAAAGAGTTAATGGTAAACCACCGCATCGCTTAAATTGTCACCGCAACCTTTTAATTTATCAGACACAATCTACGGGATAAAAAACAAAAAAATAGCCTTCAATTTCTGATTTCGATGATATCACAGTCGACCAATTAAAACATCTTAGACCGGTAGCAGTATCCTGGATGTTATCTCTTTTTAATTATTTCTGTCTGAAAGATTTAATAAATCCGAATTTCTGGAGGCGTGCTGAAAGTGATTGTTCTTTTTGAGCCAGGAAAATCCCGAAAGACCCTAAAAGTTACCGACCTAATATCCCTCTTTAACCAAACATTCAAAAATTTTAAAAGATTTTTAATCGCCTGACCCCTCTTAAAGACCCCTTAGAAATTCGGGCCAAGGAATAATATTCTTCAACGCCTGACAACCACCCTATTTCCTTTTCTGCTAAAGAATTAATTAGAAATTTAATGAAACTTGTGCTAAAAGTAGTCTGAAAACTGCTGTCGTATATTTCTCGCGGCCAGCGGATTCTCCCGAACCCAGAGAGTGCACTATGGCCAGTCATTGAACGCCCTGTCGGCCGCTCGCCGCCCCGCAGAACGTCCCGCCAGCGCTATTGCACCCAGGCCGTACACTTATTGTATTTCCCAGTCACTAGGTGTTTAGGTCAGATAGATAGTCCTTCTATGTAAAAAACTGGTATTCAGCTGTGTCGTGTTAGACTAGAAGCCAACCCCAACCATTGATGGTAAAAGGCAATAGGCAGATGTACGGTACCCAACGAAATCGTTTATTTTTAACATTTACTTTGTGCCAGGTTACCATTATAATCTTACACAACATACTTGAAATTTATTGGTCTTTACTTTATCAACGAAACCTACGATTCAGTTTTTGAAAACTGTCTTTTTATTTTTTTTGTGATGCCGCGATGTATTTTCGTTTGAATAGAACACCTTGTATATCATCAACTATATAATTAGACAAAAAAAGATTCTACACTAGGAACAACATTTAAATTCACACACAAACAGCCAAACCCGGTACAACTACTATCAGCAAAATAATGACAGTATCAAAAAATGCAAATCTATTTAGTCCGTGAGTAAGAGTATTGGAAAATAATGGACACCTATTTTTTTGTTTTTGTAAATCAATGAATATTGACTAAGATAAAACGCACCAAAACTAGGGACTGGGGGCTCGTGACGTCAGAATAAGCTAACGGTGGACGTATTGAGTATTTTAATAGCGTCGTATCTTCGTCAATTTTAGTTTACATAACAAAAGAAAAACAGGGGTATTTTTTTTAATAATCTAACTGACGGACTAATTATTATTTTACTGTCGTCTACCCTATTGTAAACTTTGTGTTCTGAAACCAAACGCGCAATTCGAGTTTTTGTCAGCTGAAAGAACATGTGTTCCTTTGTGTATATTTTCGACTTTGAACCCCTCGAAAAGAACCTTCTCGGTAATGACGTCTGTAGTTACGAAAACAACACGTGAGTTTAACACGACAATAAGTCAGCCCACTTGGCAACCACAAAGACTTTCCACCCTACGCTACGTAACTCTTCAAAAGAAATTCAATATCAAGTTATACTTGCGTAAGTTTGAAAAGTTGTTTGTTTTCGAATGAAAAGCAGCGAATTCTAAAGAAATCATAAAATGTTTTCCTCAAAAGTTGGAATGTTTACGCAAGTCTGGACCCTTCGGGAAAACATATAAAGTCATTTCATTTCTTGTTTTTATTAAACTTCGAAGTGTTTCACAATCTATACTAATATTATAAAGCAGAAGGTTTGTTTGTTTGTTTGGTTGAACGCGCTAATCTCAGGAACTATCGGCTCGAATTGAAAAATTCTTTTTGCGTTGGATAATCCATTTATCGAGGAAGGTTATAGGCTATATAACATCACGCTATGACCAATAGGAGCGGGGCAGCAATTAGAAAGCTTCCGGTGAGCAGGCGATGCGTTGCGATATCAAAACATCACGCGAACGAAGTCGCGGGCAGAAGCTAGTGCATAATAATTACCTAGTGCGAATGGCATGCTATAGCGTAGAACTACGGAAATAAACTGGCTAGAAGGTTCATGTACACTCTTTTAAAGCAAAATATTGTTACAAAATGTCGGTTACATCATTCATGTTGTGATTATATACTGGGTGGAAGGGAAACCGGCTCGGAAACAATTATCACGTATTTAGTCCATCATTCTGAGCCATAGAAATATAAATTTATCATCGGTTATTTAAAAAATCCCTCCGGCAAGCCGCACGAGGAGGTAGGTTTCGGAGAAGGTGCTGGAGCGTCCGACTATTGAAAATTTGTCTAAAGAGTTGTACTTATGTGTACAATCTACAAAAAAAAACAAAATGATTCTAAAATCGTTGTCCTGTAATGGAAAGCCCCTTTTTAAATCCTCTCATAAGAGTTTAGCATGGAAACGCCCTCAAATTTTTAGTTATGATTTTTATTTCGAAAACTATAAGTTTTATCGCTAAACTTTAAAGGTAACAATTGTAGAGTTAACAATTTGCTTTCAAAAAAATATTTGCGACGGTCAAAATGTTTACTGTTTCGGAGAAATGATTTTTTTTCGCAAAAAAATTGGAAATTTCAACCCCTTCCCCAATTTAGGAGTTGAGCCAAAAACGTTTCAATTTAAAGTTGTTCGTATTTTTACTCAGAATGATAAACATGAAAAACGGTTAAAAAGTGTTCCATAGGAAAACAGTTATGGCCAAAAAACTGATTTTTAGAAAAAGCTGCCTCCCCGCCTCAGAGTAACTCAATTGTGTGGGGACAATTGAGTTACTCTATAATTAAAGATTTATTGTGTTTATTTTACACGATAAAATTCACATGAAATAATAAAATAAATAAATAAATAGATATCGCTGGACATTAACACACAGCGCCACCTAGTGCTACACTAAGCAAAGCTTGTGTCGTGGACACTAAATAGTTGATATACTACATTTATATACTTTTTTGTTTGTAAATACATACTTATTATACATATAAACATCCATGACTCGGAAACAAATGTCTGTGCGCATCACACCAACGTTTGCTCCTACCGGGATTCGAACCCAGGACCCTAAGAACGTAAGGCAGCGTCACTACCACTGCGCCAATCGGGTCGTCAATGGAAATGGAAGTTTTTAGTTGGAAAACCTTACATACCTGTAATAAAAGAAACGACATTTAATGTTATTGTTCTCAATGTTCGTTCCTAAATCACAATTGGATCATCCTTTTAAGTAATTAATTATTTTCTCACAACTACGAGTCGCATATCGATTACTTTTGCCATAGATTACATAACTCATTTGTCATGTCACGGTCGAAGAGGTTTGTTGCAAATACTAAATTATATTTTCTTTACAAGCAATACGTTTGCTTATGCATAATCTTTGAGACCAGGCGGGGCTGGTGTCAGCTTCGAGATGTGGAGGATGTGGTGTGAGGTGTGTGTGTGTGGGTGTGTGGATGTCGAGTTTGACTCTGATTTCTTATGATCAGTGTTTATCTTATAAGTTGAGTTTGACATTTGTGCCATAAAGTAGGTAATTTGGAGCATATTCAGTAACAGTGTGCTCCGTTTCATTGTATTTTTCTACACAATTGTGTGCAAAATTGATGTTGTCCATGCAATTTTTGTGTCATATTCCTTTATCTTGCATCTGATTTTATTTACCAATGTTTAGTTTAGTCTCTCGTTTAAGCTATTTGGGAAAGGAGAGTTCACTTTTGTAAAAAATATGGAATTTTCTTTTCATTAAAAAAACTTTTGAAATCCTTAGTATCTATTCGTATTTCCCTTTCCGTGTCCAACTGGCGACACAGGTCTCGCAAAATTCGCATGCTTTTGTGTTACTTCGGAATTCTACAAACCCGTGTTCAATTCACTTCAACTGAGCACGTTTTTGCGATCAAGCAACCTCAAAACAGGTTTCACAAAATAGTGTATAAAACAGAATTCTGAATTCAAAACTTGTGGGTGATGTAAACCGTCTTTTAACCACGTTAGAAGTTGTTTCTTTTGAAAAACGTTCCACAAAACTAGAACATTTTTTGTGAATTCTCCGTCCTAATGCACTGGACTTGATATTTCATATCTGTCACTCGACTACCATCTGCCTAGCCTTTTCCCAACTATGTTGGGGACGGCTTCCAGTCTAACCGGATGCAGCTGAATACTAGTATTTTACATGGAGCGACTGCCCATCTGACCTCCACAACCTAGTTAATACTGGGTAATGCGATACCATTTATTATAGACTGGTGTCAGACTTTTTTGGGCCACTGACTACCTGTCGGCCACTGACTAGAAAAAAAGCTGGCAACACTGGCAATGTTTAAAAATAATAAATATCGCTGGACATTACCACACAGTGCCACCTAGTGCCACACTAAGCAAAGCTTGTGTCGTGGACACTAGATAGTTGATATACTACATATATACTTTTTTGTTTGTAAATACATACTTATTATACATAACTAGCTTCTGCCAGCGGCTTCGCCCGCGTGAAGTTTCAAAATTGTTCCATGGGATCTTACTACCGGGATAAAAAGTATCCTATGTGTTAATCCAGGTTGTAAACCATCTGTGTGCAAAATTTCATCCAAATCCGTTCAGTAGTTTTTGCGTGAAAGAGTAACAAACATCCATACATCCATACTTACAAACTTTCGCATTTATAATATTAGTAGGATAAACATCCACGACTCGGAAACAAATGTCCATGCTCATCACACAAACATTTGCTCCTACCGGGATCGAACCCAGGACCCTAAGAATGTATGGCAGCGTCACTACTACTACGCCATTCGGGTCGTTTACTAGATCTCCGTTTTTAAAATTTGTAATTAAATATAAATACATACTTATTTGTCTAAATCTTCTTTCTTTCTTGCTTTCTTTAAAAAGTAGTGGAAGTCAGTGCAATAATTATAATTAATAAGTGAAATTATTGGTGACTGGCAACGGCTAGTGTATTATAAAAATAAAACCAACAACAAACAGTGACGGTTCCAACAATAACACCGTTATGAGAAATATTTTTTAAGTTGACCATTGGACTATAGAGAATGTACGACAACTAGCGCCAGCACGGTAACTAGCGCTGAATAGACGAACCAATATAGTACTGCTACTCGACACCAGTGGCGCAAAAAGGGATACCACTCAAATAAAAAATATTTGGTAGAAAATAAATAGTTTTTGAGGACTTTGAAGGACATTTGTACACTACTATCCTGGAAAACTTGAATGATAATATTACATTTAGGAGCAGAAATACTAATTTAAATGACTCGACAGCAAGTTTAGAAGATAATAATCCTTTCTTATCCCCTGACTCTCAGGCCCTGAGAAGAAGCTTACCTGACTTATCTACATGGAATTAGAGAAAAGACTGCAAAATCGAGAAACCAAAACTTTTTTGCAAAAAATAAAACCGACTTCAAAAAAAACAAAAAAGTGAAAAATAACTTTAGCTTCTGAAGTCGGTGACCTTTGTTTGATTGCTTTAGTTTTTTTGTCACCGACTTCAGAAGCTAAAGTTATTTTTCACTTTTTTGTTTTTTTTGAAGTCGGTTTTATTTTTTGCAAAAAAGTTTTTATTTTCAACTTTTTAGTGGTTCACATGTGCTTGATACATGGAAAGTGCATACCGTTACAATTACAACAAGCCCAAACACGACTATGGTACATTGTCTCATTATGGAGTTCCGTGACTCTTGGCTTCATCATTAGTTCTGATGGTAGAATGGTTCTTATCAAACGCAAATGCTTCACTTGTTGTAGAAAATACCAAAATCGCAACACGTTTTCATATAAAATTTGAAGAGTTCCCTCGATTTCGCCAAGATTCCATCATCAGATCCTGATTTGGTGGCTATGGGACCATTTGGAAAGAATACCCTTTCCAACAAAAAAATAATTTTCCAAATCGGTTGGCAAGCGACGGAGTTATGCCCGAACAAACATAAAAAAAAAAAAAAAAAAAAAAAAAATAGAAACATCCGAATTGAGAACCTCCTCCTTTTTTAGAAGTCGGTTAAAAATTAATAGTTTAACTAAAATATTTTACCAAAAGTTAGTACTCCAAAGCGAAAATCTAGAAACCTAAACGAATCAAACACTCTAACTAGCCAACTGCAACATGCGGAAAGTTCACAAACTGCAATGCACCATAATAAGAAAATAAATATTCCGGCTGATACTTCATGTCCTAGATGCAAAACACCTATCTGAAGAGGAAAATACATATCCTAAGAACCCAGCAAATTACGGGTTTAACTACACGCTTACTTGATTTGAGATATAATAGCTCATATGAAAGGTACTGCGTAGAAGGAATGATAAAACACTATGCAATCTCTAAGCAACTGTTAAACACGGAGTTGACATATAAGCCTTGTGACAAAATTATTATTTGTTTAGGGGAAAATGACTACAACCTTACTACTTTGTTAAATGAATTATACATGTTTATACAAAAATATAATAGCTCTCCAATTATCGTGTTGAGTGTGTTGGAAAATAAATACTTAAATAATAATCTAGAATTGATAATGTAATAATAATGAAAATTGCTACTTCTTGCATACTCACAGCAATACTTGTCATAAACTGAATGTTCTCATTGACACAATTGACTATAAAAACAAATATCTTAAATTCAACATAAACCAACAGATCAGTCGAAATGCTCCGATTTGGTCACATATTCTACTACAAGCCTGAACACTAAGTCTACTTACCGACCAACAAGATCATATAACTCTAACAGCACCTTAAATAACACTTTTTTTCGCAGATAATAGTAATACTTTACCTACAAAAAACCCTCTGTGAACAAACGTTAAACAACCTGTATGAAAATGAGTTGAGTAAGGCTAAAGGCATAAATTCCACTGACGAAACTAATTGTCAATCATTAAATCTTCTTCATCAAAATATTGCAGGATTAAGAAGAAAAAAAGAGTTCTTAGAAATTGCAATCGACTCGTTTCTAAATGAGGGGCTAATTAAAGATGCAGTATGTTTGACGGAGACTTTTATCAATGCGAGTGAGGAGAGCAGCGTTACCTTAAATGGCTACAAATTAGGAGACTGGTACTCAAGAATTAATAAAAAGCGAGGCGGCGTTTGCATATTCTGCCTTAATCACATTGCAAAATACTAACACAATTAATGAAAAAATGCGTCTGAAAATGAGTTTGAGTATTGCGGAATTGAACTCTTAGAATATAACATTACAATAATAGCCCTATATCGCACGCTAAGCTCAAACCCCTTTGTCTTTCTACGTTATTTGGAAGTAATGTTGTGCAGCATTCGAAATAAAAAAAATAAAAAAAAAATGTAATAGTAAGTGTGAACTTGCGTTTTAAATACTACTCCTCGTCTGACGAAGACAGGAAATTAAAATCTTAAATTATAATAAATTACTCAAGAAATGTATACAAAAACCACAAAAAAACCATAATACAAATTACATAACTAGGGCTAAAAATAAGTGTAAGGCCTCATGAGGCCTTACACTTATTTTTACTACCGCCACGATAGTGGCGGTAAGTCCCCTCTTTGAGGAGTGGCTGGAGAGGCGCCACGGCGTCCTCACCTTCCGCCTGACGCAGGTCCTCACCGGACACGGATGTTTCGGGAGGTACCTGCACCGAATCGGGCGGGAGGAATCGCCCGGGTGTCTCCACTGCGAGGATCGACCGGAGGACACGGTGGAGCACACGGTGGAAGTCTGCCCTGCGTGGGCGGAGCTCCGCCGTGTCCTCGTGGCGGCGATCGGCGGCGGCGACCTCTCGCGTCCGGCCCTGGTTCAATCCATGGTCCGGAGCGAGACGGAATGGGAAGCCGTCGCTTCCTTCTGCGAAGCAGTCATGCTAGCGAAGGAGGTGGCGGAACGAGAGAGGGAGAGATCCTCTCTTCCCGGCCGCCGCGGGAGACGCAACGGGCGTCGGGGGCCACGTGGTGGCTACCGGCCACCGTAGATGCGGGCCTGTGGACGGCTGGCTATGGGCTAGCTAGCCGTCCGGCCGTCTAACGACGACGACAGGCCGTGTCGACGGCGCGTTCGTGTTCCACGCGCGCCTCAAAGAGATGTCAGCAAAAGGAGAGGGGCCCGCAAGGGCCGAAGCCTGCCGGGGTTGCGGGCCTGTTCGAAAGAGATACCGCGGCCCCGGAACGTAAAAGGCGAGGAAGGAACATGGATGGTTTTTAGTCAGTAAGAGTCTGACACTCCCTCCCGCTCCGCCCAGAGTGGGGGGGGGGGGGGGTCATTTGATGATTTCCCATCCTTAAAAAAAAAAAAACAGGCCTCATGGGACTTAATAAAATATAATTCCAATAATAATCAAATCCAGGAATCAAATATTAAGGAGATTGAAACTGAGACCGGTCCAATAACAAACCCCACCACGGAACAGAGAAAAACAGAACCCCACAGACATTGCCAATTCTGTAAATTACTATTTTATAAATTTAACGAACAACGACTTTGACGTTAATACTAATAATGATGACATTGCTTCTATTAATTCTAGTATGTTTTTATGCCACAAATGATGAGGAAATACAAAAAGTGATAAAATCACTCAGGCATACAAATTCAACTGGTTATGATCAAATACCTACAAAAATAATAAAATACGTAGGCTCTATTATTAATTCGGTACTCGTACATCTAATTTCATTATTCACGGGAGTGTTTCCTGAGAAATTGAAAATTACAGCTATTAAACCAATACATAAAAAAGGTCATGGAAAACTGGTTGATAATTACAGACCGGTAGCTTTATTGCCTATTATATCGAAAATTTACGAAAAGGCGTTTCATGCGTTTAATAGATTTTATCTATAAATTTAAGACTCTTAAACATGAACAACATGGATCCCAAAAAAGAAATCGACAACCACAGCGGCATTTAACTTAGTAAACCTAGTTACCAAAAATATTGATCAGAAAATCTCGACAACTGTTATATTTTTTTTACATGTCTAAAGCTTTTGACTTTGTATACCACGAGCTACTACTAAAAAAATGTGATGAATATGGAATACGCGGTAAGGCAAATGCATGGTTAAAAAGTTACCTAACAAACAGATCGCAATTTGTAGAAATTACTGTGGATATCCAGATCAAAACGGTGAATTGAAATTTAAATCGAAATTAGGTTACAATTGCACTGGCGTTCCACAGGGTAGTATTTTAGGCCCCCCACTTTTTCTGATATATATTAATGACCTAGCAGAAGTAATTGATCATCCCTGCATACTCTTTGCAGACGATGTTTCCGTAATTGTCCCTAAAACTAAAGAAAACTATAATGAGGAAATAAATATTACTGTAACTTGGATGGAAAAGAATAACCTAAAACCTTACCTAGGTAAAACCAAATATATACAATTTTGCAACAAAAACTGGAATACAATTGATTTAACCATCACTTATAAAGATACACAAATACAACAATTGGATAGAATGACTTTTCTTGGGATAGTTCTAGATGAGAGATGTTCCTGGATTGGTCATATTGATATGATATGTGGAAAACTCAGTAAGTTTGCTTATGTTCTTTGGCGTATATCTAATCTAACAAGTAGACAGGCCACATTGCAGGCGTATCATGTATGTGTTGGTTCAATATTGCGTTATGGTATACTGGTATGGGGAAACTCGGTGCATCACGGAAGAGCTTTCATCGCACAAAAGAGATGTATACGTGCGATTTGTAATGTAGACCCACTGACATCCTGTAAACCACTTTAAAAAAAACTTAAAATACTTACATTAACTGGTATTTATATTGAGGAAATATGTAAATTTACCAAATCTCACCCTGAGATGTTTGAAAAACTGGGGGATAAGTGCAAATTCAATACTAGATACCCTAATAGATTAATTTTATTATTCCTGGAACGAAAACTGAACTATATAGGCGGAGTTGCTTTCCTATGTGTATTCAGATATACAACAAGATTCCTAACCAAATTAAAGAACTTCCAATGGTCCGCTTCAGTCGGGCTTTACACAGATGGTTAATTGTTAATCCTTTCTATAATGTAAAAGAATTCTTTCAGTTTAAATTTAAATGACTATCATTGTACCAAAAATTTGCATGTCATTATTATATGATTGAATATGTTAGACTACTATTATACCATTCGATTAAGAACTTTTGTAAACATATTTATCGGCAAATAAATCTTTGACTTTGACTTTGTAACAACTCAAAGGTGGATAAATGACAGCCGGGACCGACAGCTTAACGTGCTTTCCGATTCAAGGAAGAAAGTCGATATACTATGTAATGGTTGGTCACCCATCCAAAAACTAACCTAAGCAACCACGGCTTAACCTAAAGATCGACCTGAGCGGTTGTTATTATTTAGCCACGCGCTCCTCTTCTTCCATTATGCATTATCTAAACAATAAACATAACTTCAAAGGCACAGTAACAAACAAATAACTAAGTCGCAATGACATGCAACATTTACAAACGCGCTAACTCAGGTGAGAGTCAAATTATACCAACTACCAAACAAATGTACTATTCTGTAGGTCTAAAAAATCTGTACCTCCTTCAGAACAAAATTATTTCGAAATTAAGGTACACCCGCCATATTGACGTCAATATGGCTGGTGTACTATAATATTATATTATTTAACCAATATTCATAAAATTTAATTACACCAGGAAATTGTACCTAAAAAGTACCTCAATTAAAAAAAACACATACTTGATCAGTTGGATAGTTCCTGAGAAATAAAACAACTGTGTCTTGTGTATAAGTAAACAAGTTAACTCATCATTCTCCTGCCCTTATCTCAACTTATTTGGGCAGTATGTCTTCCACTTCCATACTTCTCAATTACTCGTCATCTCAGAAGTCACCTTCTTTCTGGCCATATCATCATTCTCACAGTCCATCTTTCGTTTCTTTGGTCTTCCTCTACTTTTATAGCCATCTACATTCATACTCAACACTTTCCTCACTATATTTTCTTCATTCCTCCACAACACATGTCCATACCACGATAATCGACTACCACACAACTTTCCAGCCACCGGCGCCACTTTCAGACTTCCTCTTATGTACTTGTCATCGTAAAATTGTCAAACAGGTTTAGGATCGGATTTCTAGATTGTTAATATTGGTTGAGTGAGAACATATTATTTGCTTCATTTCTTCAAACGACTCTTGGTATGCTTTAGTCCAGTTAAAGGTTTGTCCTTCTCAAAAGGTTGTGCAATGGTTCCTATTTATTGCTATACTAGCTGTTGCCCGCGACTTCTTTCGCGTGAAAATATCGATGGGTCATGTGTGAGACTGCATCGTTGTTCGAGTTGTCGCAAGCGCTACTGAGGATGAGGTCCTGGGTTCGATTTGAGGGACGGGTGTTATTGTATTATTTGTGCTCGTTTGATGGGATTAAGCTAAATATGCGAAATGTGGGTGTAGGATTAGATACACCTCTACCTAACAGTGGCGCAGGGTGAAAATAGTGTCAGGGGTAGCCGTAGAAAAAAAGGAAAACTGTTTTTTTGCTCCTGTTAACTTTTTTCCCCGTGTTAATTTTGACCTCATTTTCACTATCAGCGACACCAAAAACCACGAACCACTTTTGATTTTTATGTTGACTTTATCTTCATTCATCAAAAGTAAGATCAGAAATGCAGAAGAGAAAAAAAAACAGAAATCTACAAAATAAAAAAATCTAGTTGGTATCAAATACGATATCGACAATTACTCATTCTATCTCGTTCTACTATACATAATTTATTTATGTTTTGAATCAATCAATTAATTTGACAAACTAAAGTAATTGCGCAAAATGCGGCCCGTGTGAATTCGCTCAGTGTACAATTGAAGCAATCAATCTGTTGTGACACCATATTGAGTGCACGCGCTGCAGCAAGTTGGTGCGAGCGGGCGGCACCCACAGGAGCGGCGGCTGCCATACTTTCTTTTTCTGCTCCTGCCGTAAGTCCATAATCTTCGGCTTACCTAGGTCCCTACAAAACGACCAGCCGCGAAGTCACGTGTGCTATTAACTTGTGTACGGCCTATACTATTAACTTGCACTGCTGCAAAAGGTCTCTCCTGCTGCTGTTATTCGTGAACGAATGAACAACTACAATGCAAACCTTCATCCCCCCTTTTACCCCTTTGTGGGTTGAAATAAAAAAAACTAACGACTTACTAACTTTGATACTTTTTGGTGACTCAAAAAATAAAAACTTGAATTAAAAACAAAATGTTGCTCTTTCTTCACCCCTCAAGGGTTGAAATTCTAATAAAGCCGTTGCGTCAGCTTCCAATCATAAGCCCAGATAACAAATTTTGTACTTTTTACGTCGAAAATTAAGGATTTTTCACATACAATTTCATCCCCTTTATAGCCTTTGGGGTGGAGTTATCAAAAACGCAGAAACACGCATAAATTAATTTTCAATCGTCAGCCTAATCACAAAATTAGAAGATCCTAACTTTAAAACTGACGGACTTTCATATAAGCTTCCATCCCCTATTTTATCCCCTTGGGGGTAGAATTGATCAAAATCCTTTCTTAGCGGATGCCTACGTCATAACATCTACCTGCATGCCAAATTTCAGCCCGATCCGTCCAGTGGTTCAGGCTGTGCGTTGATAGATCACTATGTCAGTCAGTCAGTCAGTCAGTCACCTTTGAATTATATATATTTAGATTTGGCACATATTTATGATAAAAGTTATTTTTTCCCAAGAATTGCTTCTATTTTTTTTTGTGTTTTTATAGTCGGGATTTTTTTTATTGATTAAGTTGTCTTTCAGCGGTCTGACTGAATTCGTTTGTATTAAATGTCCCAAGTATTTAACTGAGTCTGTTGTAAACGTAGAGAATTTTGAGAATATTACTTTTAAACCTTCGCTTTTAATTGCTTGAAATAGTTGTTCCAGATGTCCGACATGATCCGAGAAAGATTTAAAAAATATCATATGTTTATATGTCACCGATTGATGAGGTACAACTATTAAAAAAAATTAAATAAAAAGCAAAAAAAAAGCAAACAACAAATTTCATTTAAGTCTCGAGAATCGATGCACAATCTTGATCTTTTATCTTTCTTTTAAAAGCTAATGTGACTGGTGCTGCGAATGGACTGTTATGATTCTTCTATTATATTTCTTTCCGATAAGTATGGTTTCCTCCGTGCCTTGGAAAGCACGTTAAGCTGTTGGTCCCGGCTGTCATTTGTTGCCATCTTTGACTGTCGTCACAGGTAGTCAGTGGCCCAAAAAAGTCTGACACCAGTCTTACCAAGTGGTATCGTATTACCCAGTATTAACTGGGTTGTGGAGGTCAGATGGGCAGTCGCTCCATTTGAAATACTGGTATTCAGCTGCATCCGGTTAGACTGCAGCCGACCTTAACATAGTTGGGAAAAGGCGGATGATGATGAAGTTGGATTCCAATCTCCTTGTCTTCCATTGTGCAACGAAATGGCCTTTTACTGCAATAGTTAACAAGACCGCCTGAGCAACTTGAGCAGCAGTAATTGGCAACTTCTTATTTTTTCTGGAATCAAAATAAACTCGTAAGTAATCAAAATCAATTTAAAACAATTTTACAGACCCATGAAAAAAGGGTCTTGTAACTTACCAAATCAAATAATTTATTCTTTGCAAACATGGATAATAGGTACATAGATGTTCTTTTAGAATAATATTAACAAAACCACAACCACAACTTCCTCTCAAATTAATGTTCAAAACAGTTCTGGCGACAAGTTAATTTCAAATGACCTACTTAAATAAACTAAAAATGTCACATGAAAACTACCGTCAACAAATCATCTCATACATAATACTTAGTTAACAAACTTCGTTTATGCACCTGGGGCCACTTTTTCTGCCGGTGAGTGTACGTAGCGACAATTCAAATAACAACAAATACTTAGAGTATTTAAAAAAGCGTTACACGTATGATAATTTTATCATACGTGTAATATGAAACTTACGAGCAATTTCACTTGGTCGGGTTATATTTTGGCGACATAAAGCGCTGCTATCTTATGTTTTGTGGTACTGGAACGCATCTGACATCATGGAACGTAAACGGTTGGGACGCCATTTTGAAGCAAGTTCACGCTGACGCTTTCGGTTTTGAATGAAACCCAAAGGTTGCGAACCCGAATGAGTGTTTACAAAATTTATAGCTTCTCGTAGCGGGGACTATATGTAAAGATGATGCTGTCAAATTTTAGTATGTCTTAGATTATGAAAATCTGTCCTGTAGTACATAGTTGGAACTACTGCCGAGCATGGGTTTTTAATAACCTGATCAGACAAAGTGTCACAAGGTATTTCCAAAAGAAAGGACAATGGGCATTATTGTATGAGTTGTGTCACAACCCTTGTAACAAGTTGGTACTAGTAGAAACATGTTCAGTTATGCTTTTTTATGATCAATATGCCAAGTTTTTATTGTAATTACGTGCAGGTCAAAAGTTATTGGGCTTCAAGTCAATCATACTTTATAACATTTTGTGTTACATGTAATTATTACGTTTATAATAATTGTACAGTAATCACAGGCAATAATAGTTATTTCTTTACGGTTATTAATAACCGCACAGTTGAAAATATATAAATAACAAAGAAATGATACCCATAAGTAAGAGTACGGCTTAAACGTATGCAAATTGTTTACTATATCATCCAAAAATGTCGCGGGTAACAATATGCTTGGCTGGTGTCTAGCCCAGCCAAGGTACCAAATAATACTCATTACGTGAGCGCACTTGCGCGTTAAAAAGAACTGTAGGCACTTACCTACAGTTCTTTTTCCCGTTAAACATGAGCTGTGAAATATAGTCAGCTAAACGCGGTCTTGCTTCTAATACCGTTCTTGAAACTTCATGTCTAACTCGCTGTCGAGTCAAAGACCACACAAGTCACACACAAATGTTCCATAGTTCGTAATAAGCCAATCAATAACAAATCAAGTCCACAAAACAAGCCGAAGTCGATAGTTGCAAATGTAGAAACACCAAAAGTATTTTAATAATGCGTAAGTCGTCAGTAAATAAACCGAGGAGTGACAATTAAAAACACGGAAGTACGCACAGCTACCAAAAACTGAATGTGCTGAAAGCGCTAGATAAATAATTGCATGTAGATGCACCGGCAACCATCTCTTTCTCACGTATAGCGCTGTCTCATAAAATATCATTATCTGCTCCTGCGCTTACAATATTCGCACGGTCGCCCATGTGGTTTTTTCTACTTGATTTCAAAATCATTTCAGCCCTTTTGTCAATAAAATATTAATTGATTAAGTTTTATTCAATATTTTTTTGAATAAATGATACCACTAAAACAGTTTCCCTGCACAAGATACGCCCATACAAAAAAACATAACAGTAATTGAGATCTTTCAAATGATATAGATTAAAAAATGTTCCAACACTTGGGACGAACCCGCTCATTATCCTTTCTCAGTCCTGAGTCGGGAACTGGCGCCCGGTTGATGGAAATAGCATAATTAGTCATTATTGCTCCCACTGATGGGACAGAGGCGTTCCCTCAATGAGAGATATGATTGATGGCAATAGCAATGCTCTCATTTACTTTAGGCATCTTTGCCTAGCCTTTCGGGAATATAGACATGGCCGCAGAATATGCGCAATACTTCTTAGGTCGGAAACAGACCTTCAAACAGGACTTTCCTTAAATAAAAAGGGACTTTGCTTCAAAATCACATTGACGATTGATGACTTTCAGAAAGGTTCTCCAGTTCGATGGTCTAAATCACCACCTAAAAGGTATTGCGCTATCTGAGTTACATATTAACGAGATCTCATATTATTGCTATCTATTAAAAATACTTTTAGGCTTTGAAAAAGCGTGTGCCTAGTTAGGCTCACGGTGCTTTTAAATGAGCTCCTTATAAGCTCATTACGACTAAAATAATTTCAAATCATAATATACATAATTAATACATACATAATCATTACATCATTTCCTTTGTCTTTGTTTGAAGCCATAAATTGAAAACGTATTTATTAATATAGGCCCGATAGACTCTCGTCTGAGTGCCAGATCGATAGTTATCCTTGTATATGGGAGGGGTGATTTATGGGGGCTATTTGATTGTGAACGCAAACATGCAACGGTCGGTCTGCACCTCCTGAGAACGTCCATTTTGAACGCGTGTAATATGAAACTGCACCCCAAGCGCACACATCACCAACATGTCATAGTGTGCGTTGCTATAACTTAATTTCGAGTAATGTTAGCCTAGGAAACTGCGACCAATGATTTTGATCTTTGATTTGTTATCATGATCAAAAACCCGGTATTTGTAGTATTTTTACTTGATCCCAATAAGCTCGCAATTACATGAGACTAAAAATAACGCGGTACTTCATTTCCTAAAATGGATTTACTCGAATATTTTGGAAACAATATACAGGGCTGTAAACCACCTTATCACGAAGCCTTCAACGAAGCATTCTGTACATCGAACTAAGTAACTTTACGCAAAAAATATTGCTGGGAAATGACTTTCTTTTTTGGGGTGAAAAATCATATTTTGAAGTGGAACTCAACGCACTTAAAACATGCTGATGGATGGATTGAATAATGCGGGGGTCATAGAGATGTAACAAGTAAAAATCTTACAATAAAAACTTTTATTTAAGAAAAAAGTTGTCAAATCGTTGGAACTTCGACCCCGAATATCTCCGTAACTAGAAGGTTCACAGGTATGGAGTAGAACAAAAAAATGATCGCAATGACGAGAAGAATAAGTGACTTTCGGCTTCGTGAAGGGGTGTTTTACACCTTCTAGAAACAGATATACACGGTGTTCGTACAGAACAAAGAATAACATTAGGGTACTCTTGTTTTGGGCTCCGCCACAATAGCATCTTAGTAGTCCATCAGATAGATTTCCAAAAACAATTGGTCTCATATTATAATCCGACAAAATTACATCCTGTACTTTGATAGCATCAATCGATAAGGTCAATCATAAGAATCAAATCTCTTAATCAAACATGATAAATGAACGAAGGGAACACCATGAAACCTCAACTTATAACTTCAATGGGATAAGTAAGACAAAGCAATTTTACGTGGGATAGTCAGAAAGTTTTGCTAAAATAAAAATTAATGTTCCATAGGTTAATATTTTTTATTAAATCTTTACAAAGTACTCTCCACTGACCCCTATACAAAGTTTCATGTGTCTGAACCAGTTTTCGAAACACTTTTTCCAGTGCACCATGGACACCTTGTTTATAACCTGCTCGAACTAAAAAAGATGAAACTATCCTCCTCACGCGACGATCCACGTGTAGAATTTCGTGGAGGCTCACCTCCAGTATGTGTTGAATCTCTTGATACGTAACTCGCCTATTGTCTTGGATTAAATTGTTTACTACTAACACGTTTTTTCTGTAACTTCATTCTCGATAAAATGAGTTTTTGGCTCCATAAAAACTCATTTTATCGAGAATAACTGTCAAATTTATCTTATCGAGTCCTATCGATTCCTACGTAGGTACTTGCACTGCAGACGTCAAAGGGCGACCAGTTCTTCTTTGATTCTCCAAAGTTCGTCGACCGCGCTTGAATTCGTTATACCAACGATACACGGTTGCCAAGGACCTTCATCCATGAATGCTATTTGAAATCGTCAAAAATCATAGTGCGAAAATGTTCCCGGCGTAGATCCATTTTTTTATTTGACACAATAATTTCTAAATAGGAACGTACCCTTTTTTTTACTTAGAAATAATTATGGACTGGGTATAACTGACCAGTCTATACATACAAACTATTTTTGCAATACTTTCTGAGTGGCCTGATACTTAAAGGTTCATCCGATTACTTCTAAGCTGTTACTCTAGGGCCAAGATAATAGATCACATTTGACAATTATTTCATGTAATTTCTAGAAGATAGGCAGTCGCGCCGTGGAAAATACTAGTAAATACAGCTGCATTCGGTTAGACTGAAAGCCGACCCCACCTTATATAGTTCAGAAAAGGCTTGACAGATGTCATGAGGGCTACGTTTTTAAAATAGCTTTAAGTTCATGAGGCCTGCCGCACTAGTATTCGGTTCCCAACAATAGTCCATTAATGCTGCCACTAAGTAACTTTGATCATTTGATATATCTTACAAGGGGTAATAGAATAAGCGCATTAACTCAACTGCACAATTTCCCTAAGGAACATAACATGTTGCACCTTAATATCGCAGCTGTATAGAATTATAAAACCTAATCTATATATATATAAAAATCAATTGCTGTTCGTTAGTCTCACTAAAACTCGAGAACGGCTGGACCGATTTGGCTCATTTTGGTTTTGAATGATTTGTGGAAGTCCTGGGAAGGTTTAAACGGTAAAGAGTAGTAGGTAGGTAGTAGTAGGTAGGTAGTAGTAGGTAGGTAGTGGTAGGTAGTAGTAGGTAGGTAGTACTTTTGACGCAAACGAAGTTGTGTGGGTCAACTAGTAGTATAATATATATTATATCCTTTTTATTACTCTACCGCTTCGATTAGCTCACTGATTAAGATTTAAGAAGCTGTGATGTGAGTTTTGTAAATGGTTTGAAATGTGTTCGGTCTGCATTATGAAAGCGTTTTTTTTGGATCCTTTTGAACATTGACAACTTTATAGACGTCCACAAATTCAAGTACATTAGTTGAAATCAGCGCTGCCAGATTTTTTTTGCCAAGTCGGGATTTTGGAATTTTTTGAGTGAAAAAAGTGGAATTCTTTCGTCGAAAGCAAAAACATGAACAGGAAAAAAAAACAAAAATGAAAATCAATACCGTTTTCATTAAAAAAATAATAGTGTGAGGCGTGGGTGTTACAAATTACAATTTACAATTAGAGAATAATTATTTATAAAAATTACGTATTCATGACCTTATTTCTGTGAAGATTTAACTTTTTTAAAGTTTTCTTCTTCTCTGAAATAAAGATGAAGAAGAAACTTCACGGGATAGCTGTAGATTAAAGTGGATGACTTATTCTTTCATTTTATCGCTTATCGTCATTCGCGCCGGGCGGGCCTACACTTTTCTGTGCCACCCGACCGCGCTTCCTCAGCACGCTGCAGGCACGGTCGAGTTATTCCGGTAAAGCGAGACTATAACCTGCGCGGGACATTAAATTTTGATTTAAAAATGGGGACATTCCGCCAATATCGGGATGGCGACGCTGGTTGAAATATTGCCTTGCGATCATGTCTTATTTGACACAATTTTAACAAAAAAAAAACATTTAATTCTTGCCCAGCAGTGGGACAGTAATAGGCTGGTATAATTATGTAATTATGGTAAGTAATCAATTGATTTGACCCCGAGTAGATCTCAAAATCTAAGAAAAAAAATCCATCAAAGGTCCAAGTATCAAGCATAATAAACGTCATTCATCAAAACCGTATACAAGTAATTGTATAGCTATCATTGGGGAGGGGGGAGGGGGGGAGGACGCAGGCATTTCGAATGTTCTAGCTCCATGGTGCCACCTAGCTGAGGAGTAGGGGTTGCTCCCTGCACCCGAGTGCATTGCGCAATCGCGAACTATCACCTTTATATCTGATAAAGGGCAAAGGTAAAATATTACTCTTTGTGAATAATCTCATCGTGAATTTTCTGCCGTTCATCATCATCACCGTAATACCCAGTACTAACTGGGTTGTGGAGGTCAGATATAGATTAGAATAGAATAGAATAGAAATGTGCAGTCGCTCCATGTAAAATACTGGTATTCAGCTCCATCTGGTTAGACCGGAAGCCTCAACAGGCTAGGCTGATGATCATGCTCATCATCACCGTAACACCAGCTGAAACACGTCTACTGATCAATCAGTGGACGTGTTTCAGCTGGTGTTACGGTTAAAGTATGATTTTTTCGGCACTGTGTCAACATAGAGCCGAAACAATTTATTAGCAAAATTATATGTCAGGTTTAGAGAAAATAAAAAAAATCACATCTTACTTTCTATGGAATATAAAACGCAAATTACCATAATTACAGTAAGAAAAAAAATGAATAAACGTTTGACAATGCTAACAAATAAATGATTCACTACGGCTAGATAGCCAGCCATTCTATCAGTACAACATATAATTTTCACACCAAATAAAATGTCGTTTCGCAGCAATAAGTATTTTTGCGTAGAGTTGCTCTTACTTAGCTTTATGTAATGCTTGTTTGACGGCTTTGTGAAAGGTCCGTTTACACTTTGTTTGTGCACAGTTAGCAAAATGATTCTAAGTTGAACATTTAATTAAAAATTTGTATAAAGAGTGGTACTTATGTGTACAATCTACGAAAAAAAATATGATTTCAAAATCGTTGTCCTGTCCTGTAAAGTTTACCCTTTTTAAATCCTCTCATAAGAGGTTAAATGGTAAATGATACATGATATTTATTTAGCAAGTAGGTTTTCTCAAAAATTTTTACACGTCATTTTTTTAAAACTAGATGGGGCCGGTGTTCGTACCTGACTACTCTGAGAAGAAATAGCCGAAACAATCTCAGAGGTCATAGTCTCTTTTGAAGTCCAGACAATCTTGCTTAATTCACATGAGGACTATGCAGATTAGTGTCTGAGATGGTCTTTTGAAGAAAGAACCACACAGATTTGAGTGGACCTGTCCAGTCAGTTTGCCAGTTATCGTGTAGCTCGACTTAAAACTAAGGAGCTCAACGAAACGACGAACAATACCAAAGAAAGGACATTTGGGTAGGTCGCTTATAGTACTCAAACTACCAGACAGTCGTGCGAAAAAAACAACAAAAAGTGACCCACAAGGTCCTCACATTCACAATAATTAAATTAAATCTATATATATAAAAAAAAGTCGTGTTAGTTACACTATTTATAACTCAAGAACGGCTGAACCGATTTGGCAGAAAATTGGTGGGGAGGTAGCTTAGAACCAGGAAAAGGACATAGGACATTTTTATTATTATTATTTTTTTTCTTCGGTAGGTATTGGGTAGGTGGGGGTAGATGGTAGGTAGGTAGTGGGTAGTTGGTAGGTAGTTTGTAGGTAGGTAGTGGGTAGGTGGTAGGTAGGTAGTGGGTAGTTAGTATAAATAAATAAATATCGCTGGACATTAGTGGGTAGGTGGGTAGTGGGTAGGTGGTAGGTAAGTAGTAGTGAGTAGGTGGTAGATAGTAGGTCAATTCAAATGAAATATTCATAGTTGACAGGACAACGTCTGTCGGGTCGGCTAGTAAATAATAATTTACAATTCAAGTTCGAATGTCAATAAAAATACGAAATGTCAAATACACACACACATAAAACAAACCAAAATAAAGTAAAAAATAATAAAATACTGAACTAAGTATTCATGTCAAATCATTAAATGTCATGACAGTCACAAGTAAATATTCATGTCGAACGGATGCGCTTTTTCCTATCCGATTGAGATTGTGTTTATGGGGAACGCTACAAAATGGTAGTACATAGATAACCGTGGTAGAAAACTCAAGATAGTAGGTAATTAAAATTGGTTTATTTGAATATTTCGTTCTGTTTCATTAAAGAAATTACAGCTAGTTATTGAATAGACAACAACGATACAAAATTAAATAAAATAAATTATAAATAAATATAAATATCGCTGGACATTTCACACAGCGCCATCTAGTGCCACACTAAGCAGGGCTTGTGTCATGGTCACCAGACGGTCCATATACTATATTTATATACTTTTTTGTTTGTAAATACATACTTATGATACATATAAACATCCACGACTCGGAAACAAATGTCCATGCTCATCACACAAACATTTGCCCCTACCGGGATTCGAACCCGGGACCCTAAGAACGTAAGGCAGTCACACTACCGCTGCGCCATTCGGGTCGTCGAAAATTATTTTATAATTTTACTAAACATAACTAAAAAAACTATTTTCGAATAAACCTGCTTTGTAAACAGCCGTCTGTGTGGCAAAGGTTTTTTTTTGTTAAGTTACACCATGGTTTGCTTTTTTCTTAAAAAGGAAAAATTACTAAGTATTTGATATCAGTGTATACAATTCTTGCTTTTAAATGAAATCTAGAACAAATATTACATTTCTGTAAACATATAGATTTTATGTAAATGCGAATATGTCACCGTAAAATTGTCAAATACGTTATATTGTAATATCTCTAGCGATATTTGTAAAAACTCGAAATATTGTCAAATGAACATACTGCTTACAACAAAACGCATTAGTTTTCGTGAACTGCATGCGATGATAGTCAACTCACGCGGTGTGCAGGGAAGGAGGGGTCCCCCTTGCCCAGTGGTACAACTCTCATGAAAAGATATCGTACCATTCCTGAGAAATACCGCTTATTATAACCTAACCTTAAAACTCTTTATATTCCCCTAAAAAACGTAGTCAACGGAGCCCCGCTACGCGGGGCCCCTATTTCCGAGTGCAGGATTTAAAGGAACTTAACTAACATAATACTAAATAGAGGACAGAGTGGCAACACTGGCTTAGTAAACATCGTTCGCGTATTTAAATCATAAAAATAATTAAATAAGTGATAAAACAGTGTTTATAGTAAATGAAAATACAGTAAATAGTGAACCATTCCTGTGACATTGTTTGTGGCTACAGACACAACGTGAAAACAACAAGAATACAGTTGAAGAAAAAACTAACTAACTAACTACTAACTAACTTTCGAAGATAATAACGGATTCATGAATAATGGATAGATTTTCCTGTGAATTTGCGAACTTTGCGCTGTATACATAATATTAAACCCAATCACGCTAAACCAAAAAGAGATCAAGATTGGGACGGGGATTGGGTAAATTATAACAACTATAACCTAAAAGCGTCAGCTGTGTACTTAATCTTGCTGTTGATAAAATAAATGTATTGAGAACTTAGTGTTATAAAGTTTTCAAAAAGTGATCGAACACCAAAACAGATATCGTTTGAAGTCAAAAAGCGAAGCAAAAACTGTGAAACAGTGCCAAAAACCAAACAATTAATATTCCAGTGTACAGTGACATTCCCTGTGAATTTACGAACTTTGTGCTGTAATAACAAACAACATAACATAATATTAGACCCCTAATCACGATAAACCATAAATAAATCAAGATTGGGATGAGGATTCGGTAAATTATTACAACTATAAATAATCTGAAAATACGTTGGCGAACTTCATCATAATCAACTTCAAAAAATCAATGCAGACAGCAGCGCCATCTTGTGGGAAGTAAGAAGTGTTACTGCACAGCTCAGCGACAACACCGAACACGGAACTAGCTTCGTTGCGCACGGCAACCACCCTGCCATCTAAAGGCCTCCTTGGGAACTATCTAGTCAACAAGTTAGCTAATACAGAACACCTCGCCCAAAAACGACCGACCCTATACATTCCATTGACCCGTACATTCCTTTATTACCGTTTACCAACAGAGGGCGCCACGCTACACTTCATTATGGATGAAATCAAAACTATGCTGATAAATATGCAAGAAGAAATGAAGCAGCAAAAAGTGGAAATGTTAAATATGAAAGAGGACATCAAAAACACCATTAACAACAACATTAATGAGAAGTTCAAAAGTCTAGAAAATAAAAACTTGCTATTAGAACAAAAACTCGAAACACAAATAAAGGTAATAGACAATTTGGAGAGATCAAATAGAAGAAAAAATCTACTGTTTTTTGGGATTGAAGAAACCGAAAAGAGCTATCACGATTTGGAGAATAAGCTGCTGGACATCATAAATAATAAATTAAACATCAATTTCGACAAAACTGGCATTGAATTCGCAAGAAGGCTTGGGAAAAAAAGCGAGAAGGTCAGACCCATCGTAGTAACACTACTCACCATGGGCTTAAAAATACAAATACAAAAAAACAAAAAAAGCTTAAACGGAACTACTTATTATATAAAAGAAGACTTCCCGCTAGAGGTACTGAACAAGCGCAAAGAGCTCCAAATTGAACTAGAGAAGGAAAAAGCACAGGGGAAAAAAGCTTTCCTGAAATATGATAAACTTGTGATTATCGACAAAAATACCCAAGCGGGTCAACATCAAACATCCAACAAGAAAAGAAACTTATCAGAATCCCCTGAAACACCGGTTAACTACAAAGAAAACGAAAAACAAAACAAAAAGCTACCCACAAAAATAAATAAGACAAACAATATGAATAATTTCATTATAAAAAAAGCTACTCTTCAACTCCCTGAACAAGGGCCGTCCCACAGGCAGAACTTTAATCATACAAATACAAACACAGAATAACAACCAACGGCCCCTCTCTATCTTCCAACCCGGCTGGTCACCGTGGAAGAGTATGACCACAACCCTCCAAAAAACACCCCAAAAACCTTAAACAAAAATAATAAATTAAAAATTGCAACATATAACGTCAGATCACTTTCGAGCACTGAAAAATACTTTGAATTAATGCACGCTATCCGAAACATAAACATAGACATACTCGGTCTAGCAGAAATAAGAAGAATGGGATACAAAATAGAAGAATATAGTGACCACATACTCTGCTATGTGGGCGAAACACCCGGTCTATATGGTGTGGGATTTCTCATCAAGAAGGAGTATAAGAAAAATATTATAAACTTCTGCGGACTATCGGAAAGAGTTGCGGTACTTCAGCTGGCATTCGATGATACTGACCTGTCAATTATTCAAGTGTACGCACCGACGAACGACTCAGATGAAGAAAGCATAGAAAAATTCTATCAAACGCTACAAAAAGCTCACGATCTATCGGAAAGCTATAAAAACGTAATGGTAATAGGAGACTTCAATGCCAAAATAGGACAACGAAAGAACAATGAAAACCTCATCATGGGAAAATACGGATACGGGAAACGTAATCAAAGAGGAGAAAAGCTAGTACAATACGCCCTTGAATATAAACTTTCCGTCATGAATACGTACTTTAAAAAGAAGAATAATCGAAGATGGACCTGGATATCCCCAGATGGAAAAACAAAAAACGAAGTCGACTTTATTATGTGTAACAATCCCAAAAATATAACAAACATAGAGGTTTTAAACAACGTAGAGTTCCCGTCAGACCATCAAATAGTAAGAGCAACAGCAATCATAAAAAACGCCAGAAAGAGTAGGAGAAACTTCCAAAACGCGGCGACATCGCTCAAAATGGATAAAGAAGTAAAAACATACCTTTCTAACTTACAAACTAATATTATGAATCTAACCTACTTTGATGAAGATAACATACAAGAAGCCTATAATAAACTTGAAGGCTACATTAAAAATAGCTTAAAACTAGAGACCACAAACAAGAGCAAAGATCATGGTTGCTACTTCTTCAACGAAACTACCAAACTCTTGATCCAAAGACGCACGGAACTTATAAAAACCAAGAATAAATCACAAGACATGAAAAAAGAGTTATCACTCCTATTCAAACAAACTAGCAAGTCAATAAGAAAGGATTACAAGTTGCACAGGCAAAAAATACTAGAATCCAGTTTAATGCACTATAGAAGCGTCAAAAGAGCTTACAAACAACTAATAACTCATACTGAATGGATCAAGGGCTTAAAAGATGGGCAAAAAGAAACAAAATCAAGGAAAAATATAATATCCTGCGCTACGGAATTCTACAAAGATCTTTATGCTAAAAAGATACATGACACTATACCGGTCATAGAAACAAACAATTTAGAGACAAACACAAACGAAGCAACTATTATAAATGTAACAGACGTCCTAGAAAGTATTAAAAAGTTGAAGCGTGAGAAGAGCCCTGGGCCGGATGGTATAAAGAATGAGGCGTTAAGAGTAGGAGCAAAACTACTCGCCGGACCACTTACACGCATATTTAATATCGTTCTAAGTACAGGAATAATACCAGAGCAATGGCAAAAATCAGACATAATACTGCTATATAAAAAGGGAGATCCACTCGACATCGCAAACTACCGCCCGATAAGCCTGCTCTCAAGTGTGTACAAGTTATTCACTTCAATTATACACAACAAAATCAGCCCACAAATAGACAGGATGCAACCAGTGGAACAAGCAGGCTTTCGTTCCAGTTTTTCGACTATGGACCACATTCATACGCTAGAACAAGTAGTAGAAAAATATACAGAGTATAACAAAAACCTGTATATGGGCTTCATCGACTACACAAAAGCATTTGATAGTCTCCATCACAGCTCTATTTGGCAAGCTTTACACAACTGCAACATAGATCCAATTATCATTAGAACCCTAAAAAACATATACCAAAATAGTGTGAGCAAAGTCAAACTAGAATCTCGAGGAGATGAGATCAGAATAGCCCGAGGCGTCAGGCAAGGAGATCCGATATCCCCAAAACTGTTCATAGCGGTCCTACAGTGCATATTCTCCAAACTAAACTGGGCCTCTGAAGGAATCCCAATCAACAACACACGCCTCACCCACCTAAGATTTGCTGACGATATCGTAGTCTTTGCAGAAACCCATAAGAAGCTAGAAAACATGATATCCCAACTAAATGAAGAAAGCAAACACGTAGGATTACATATGAATCTAAGCAAAACAAAAATAATGTCAAACAGCATAAAAGGAAAAATCATGTTAGACGGTGTAGAACTAGAGTATGTTGAGAAGTACATATACTTAGGAAAGCAAGTATCATTTAGTAAAACAAATAATGAGGACGAGGTCAACAGAAGAATCACATGCAGCTGGAATAAATACTGGGCGCACAAGGAAATACTGAAAGGTAACTACGACCTAGATATGAAAAAGACTGTAATGGACACTTGCATTCTGCCTTGTCTGACCTATGGCTCCCAAACTTGGACCTTTACAAACAAGATCATCAATAAAATTAATTCCTGTCAGCGAGCTATGGAAAGAAGCATATTAAACCTAAGGAAAATTCACAAAATAAGAAGTCAAGAAATAAGGAAAAAGACAAAACTCACAGATGCGCTACACCAGGCACTAAAACTAAAATGGAACTGGGCCGGCCATGTAGCAAGATACACCGACCAGAGGTGGACTCTCAAATGTACTAAATGGACCGGTCCACAAGGAAAGAGAAAAGTGGGCAGACCACAAAAACGATGGGTGGATGACATACTACCGGTAGCGGGGAAAGACTGGACCAGAACAGCGCAGAACAGGGAGAAATGGAAGAAATTGGAGGAGGCCTATACCCTATCAAGGGGTTCCTATAACAATAAATTATAAGTTATAATTTTATAAACTAACATTAGAATTAGGTACTTACTAACATTATACTAAGAATAAATATTGTGTAAATGTTTGTATAAGGCTTATAGGAAATAAAAAGGCTTTTTATTTATTTATTTATTTATTTATTTAACTAACATAATGGGGGGGTGCCCCAAATCCCGATTATGGGGGCAGAGATACTTCCGTATGTTCAGTTGACAATAATTCGAGATATTACAATATCGCTAGAGAGAAACACGTTATATTGTAATATAACGTGTTTGACAATTTTACGGTCAATACAACAATAAAACTTTATTTACTTCTTCAGGCAGTGTTTTAAAAAGTTTAGTATTCTTATGTTACTGAAATATGCTGGAAATATGCTATGATTCTACTGATTAATTTTGTTCGAAATGACTCCCGACAGCCAACAGCCGTCGGAAAGATTCGAGTCTTCTTATCGAATTGAACTGTCAAAATTAACGATTGTTTTTATTAACGTCGGGATAAAATTAAAGGTACGAGTAAATTCGAGATAAATATCCGTCTTCTTAAGTTTTATAATCTGTCAAAATTATTCGGTTTCGGATTTGTGAATAGCGTTTGGAGGACATCTTCGATATTTGTTTATTTATTTTATAAAGGAAGATTCACAGCTTACAGCACATTAATTTGAAAAAATAAAACGAACATTACGCCCATTACGAACTGCACAGAAAAACTTATTATTAGCCGAGAGTGCTGCGAATTAATTGGCATTAAAATATGTAGTGTGCGCCTGGGTGCGTATGGGTAACTGTATGGTGTCTGTGAATGTGTGTGGTGATGAGTGTATGATATATTTGTGACTAACTGGCACTAGTGGCGGCACTGCATATCACGCGTTTTGATCCAGGATTAAGATTATGTCTTTTTTGAGGCGGTTCCCCGTGTGGTATTGAACGAACGTGCGGTGGAACTTGTATTGTAAACGCAAAAATGGCGACATCTTCACATAATTAGTAGAGGCCGAAGGAACTGCTAATAGAGAGATATGTCTGGTACGTCTGGGAGGGACGTTAAAGAATATTTTGCCGAGTAATGTTGGATAGTCAAATTTATTATTAAGTAGGTCGTACAATAACACCATGTCATTCATCTGCCGTCTCTCTTCCAGTATATTTAAGTTGTGGTATCGACAGGAGTCCAGGTAATTTACGATGTCAACTTTTGTTCTATAATTTAGGTAATTAATGAATTCACGTTGGGTGGGTTCGACTAAATCAATATTTTTCTTGTAAAAAGGTCTCCATACTACACTTGCAGATTATAGTATGCTTCTTACATAACAGTAGTATATCGTTTTTAAGCATAGTGGGCTATTAAACTGCTGACTGTTACGTATAACGAATCCTAGAGACTTGTACGCTTTACTGGTGATGTGACTCGAACGTGAATTTTTCATCCAGCATCACACCCAAATCTCTAACCTGTGATGTTCGCGGTATAATGTAATCACTGATGCTGTAGTTATAAATAATATTGTTGCGTTTCCCAGAAAAGGTTATTATTTGACATTTCTGAGTATTTACCTTTATATTGTTTAACGCATAAATAGTCACTAAGTCTATTTAAGTCAGATTGGATCAATTGACAGTCATTCAGTTATCTTAGTACTCATTCACGTTGACTCTCGGGCGCGGTGGCGGGTGCGGTCACGAAATATCAAACATATGGCGTAATATCCAAGTGTTCACATTCACAACGCACGTGCGGTCTAAGTAGCGGGCAAGCTAGCGACAGGCGCGCGCGGCGGACTCGTGGCAATATCAAACGCGTGAGATGATTATGTGTGTTCACGTCGAACTAGCGGTGGAGCGCGCGATTTACTCGTGACGTCAGGTAAGCTCAACCATTATGAACTAGTCGCTAGAAACGGACTCGAGCAAACGCCTGGCGGCCAATGTGAACACGAACTCGACATGTCTCCGCGCCCGCGCGTTCCTACGTGAACAAGTACTTAGACGATCGATTCGGTTCGGAAACTAGTCGAATGGTTGTGAATAAGGGGCCTGTAGAGTGTGGCTAAATTTTGCTTGTCACCCATATACATACGTATACATATATATCCCCGTAGGTGAGAGACCAATAGGTAGACTTTTTTTTTGTAATAGGATATCTACCTAAAAGCTAAAAATTGCCCATGGTTCGAAATTATCAAGATTTTAATTTTTTTTGATGATAACACTCCAAGTTTGTTTTTATGTAAGGTCGCACTATGTAATTCTTATTCTTTCATATTGATATAATAGGAGTACGTAATTTTTTTTTTTCTTACATCTCAATTCTTAGATAAAATGTCATATATCATGAATTTCTCACAAATTAAAATACAAGCTTATGTGATATAATGCTTAAAACGGCAACGTTGTCTTGATCCCGTTTTAATAGTTATAGGTGAGGGCGTATCCAAGCGTTGGATGCGAATGCGACTATTTTGATAAATACATTCTTGATTCTCCCTGACTAAAGCTAACGCTTAAGTACCCGTATTCTCAGAAAAAAAGTCTTTAGTGGACATAATTTATCTTTTTAGTATTTTACCCGAAAACCAATGTTAAATAATGGAAAAAAAAAGTGCCAGCTTACAAATTAGTAAAATGACAAACTACTTTCTTAACCTATCACGGAATAGGTCAATTTTCCTTGTCACCTAGTATAACAAAATAAATCGGACCCCTTTTGCCCAAGATCGTATGGAAACAAATGCACAGACGCACTACAGTAGCGAGGCAGCCCCATCAGCATCCCGAAAATGATGTTATTTCTGATAATGCAGAGAGCATTAAGGGGTCGGCGGAGCATGCGTAGTTCATACAATCGTAATACCAAAATTATTTGTAAATTAAACTTATTCCTAAGGTAGTGTGTATTAATATCGATTGGATTACAGAATATCTAGGTTCCCTAACATATATTTTGATTGGACACTGATTTATTAAACAAGAGTTATGAGAAAAATAAGTTTTCTATAGAAATTTTAAATTCCTTATAAGTCGTCTTTGTATCATTGTCCTCTCTAAATATATATTTAGGAACCTAGATAATCTGTAATCCAATCGAAATAAATACACACTACCTTAAGAATATGTTTGATTTACAATTTTTTTTGGTATTACGAGTACGTTTGTATAATAAATTATTTTGGTATTGTGTTTTTATTTTTTTCGGTGGAGTATACTCCGCCGGCCGCTTAACAGGCCGATGCGAGTAATTTCATTCGAGCAGCGAAATTAACCTACCTAAATTATTATTTTTCTCTTTTCGTTTAAGTACATCAAGTTTAAAAGTGTTTGATGATTTTTCAATATTTTTTTTAAAGTTTCTTTGTTTTTGGGGATAAAAAGAAAAGGAAAGATCTTCGAAAACTCAGGCCGCCGATTCCGTTCAAAAAGGGGTTTGGCTTCCAGTTTAATCGGACACAGCTGAATACCAGAACCAAGTGATGATTTTTTTTCTAGAATTGCCTCATGGAAATGCCCAATAACACTGCCTGACCTGGGAAATGAACTCAGAATCTCATGCTCAGCTGTAAGGCTTGCGAGCAACAAACACAAACAACAAACGAGGCCTCTAAAAACATGGATAATACTATGCTTATTTTTCCCTAATCATTAAGCAGAGAGGTACTGACCTAGTATATAACACCCACATCTTATTAAGTAAAACGACATAATTATACCAAATATTATCTTTTTTACTTTTATTTATTACTTTAGTACCGAGCTCTACCCGGGCGAGCTGACATACATGCACAGATCATGCTACAAGCTAGGGTGGTATGACAACTCATTCCACTTCCTCGTGCCTACCTGAAGGAGGTATGCCCCTCGCGGTTCCAGAGTATTGCATAATCCCCCCCCCCCCCCCCGCGCTGCACCTCTTCCACCGCCGTCACCGGTTTGCTGTTGCTTTATGTACCGCGATATTCAGTAAAATCATGAGCTAATAATTTACGTCGTTCTTTGTCTATTCATAGAGACACAGTGAGAACACGTAACATTATGACTAGTAATCCGCTACTCGGGGCTCCTATTTCTGCATTAAAATAACCGAACCCAACGTCGCTTCGTCTGTGTGCCCCAAGTTCCGAGCTCGCTTCGCTCGCTCGCTGAGTTAGTACATTAGCTTGGAAAACGATTACAGAGCTCATGTCACTCCGTGTGTAGGCATGAGATAATTACTTATCGCTGCGCGCATATATGCAAGTTCGGTACGGCTGTGAGTTGCGTTACAACCGTGCGTACGTATACTGCGTTATTTTTTCGCTCTCTTTCGACTGGTCGCTTGAGTCGCGTACATCGTGTTTATTAACTGACTGATTTATTGATCATCAAAAATTATTAGTGAAAATGACAAGCCAGATAAACTGTTGCGAGTATGGACGTTCAAATTATAAATTTAATAAAAGTAGAAACAAAATGGAGAAGGCAAGAGACATAATATTAAAGTAAAACAATTGTAATTATATAAGTTTAAATTAACATGTAAAGCTGATGCTTCAGGGGAGCCCGCGAAATTCAAAGGACAATGAACTAAACTGGTCCAAATGTCCACCACTAAGGGTTGGACCTCATCTGACAGCACGGAATCGCCTTTTTCCGTCGCCCTTTCTCTTTTTGTTGCTTAGAACTGCCATTTGCTAGACCGAGACAGAAAGCATAATGCGATAGCACGCGGCGGAATCCTCGAGGCGATCGGCATCACGGACAAAATGCAATGGTCGGCAGGGAGACTCCGGAACGCTGAAGCGCGCGATAGCATGCTAACGCATCCTTTCACCATGAAACGCTGATGCGTGTGATCGCCTTTTTTGTCTGCGGAATGCGACAGCGCGCTTTCGCATGCGGCAGCATAATAATGCGATTCCGTGCTGCCAGATGAGGTCCAACCCCGAGACCTAGAACCCTACCCCGAGAACTTATACTCCACTAAAAAGAGAGTAACTTTCAGTATAGAGTGTAGACAAAAAAAATAAGCCGGCAGAAAAAAGTTATTATCATCATAAAAAATACCGGACGTCACGGTTTCACCCACGCAGTTCCCGTCCCGTGGGAGTACGGAGATAAAGTATAGCCTATGTTACTCGCTAATAATGTAGCTAGCCATCGCTGAAATCATTTTTAAGATCGGTTCAGTTGTTTTTAAGTTTATACATCACCGGTGTTGAGGAGGTAGAGTCATTTTTCGGGTTGAAAAATCTGGTTTTTTGTACGTTTTATTTGACTGAAATCTTTTCGCCTTCAAACGCTTCAGAAGTGGGTGAACTTTGTTTGATTTATTTAGTTTTTTTGTCACCGACTTCTGAAGCGTTTTTTCTGAAGTTATTTTGCACTTTTTTGTTTTCTCGGAAGTCGGTTTTATTTTTTGTAAAAAAAATATATATATTTTTCACTTTTTAGTGTTTCACATGTGCTTACCGCTTCACAGCGTACCGGTGTGATTTTAGGTTATAAACTGGTGTAAGCAATAGACAGATATGAGATTTCGGCAATCCCAGTACATTTGCTATCATTTATTGAGGAGTTCCGTTGCATATCTCCGAAGTTCTTCATCAGATCTTCATAAAATTGAAATGGGATCACTTCGAGAAACTACATTTCCTAAAACTACCCAAATCGCTTCTAGTGTGCCTATAAAATGTGAAGAATTCTCTCTATTTCTCCAGAATCCCATCATCAGATACTGATTTGATGATTATGAGACCACACAGGAAGCACCACCTTCAAATAAAAAAGAACCATCAAAATCGGTTCACCCAGTCGAAAGTTTTGAGGTAACAAGCACTTTCGAAATAAATACTCGGTCTGACCTCCGCAACACTGGTGACACGTTTTTGTCGGGGGCCCGGTTTTTGGGCCGAACTTTGTATGAACCGTGAATGGTCGGCCTCCTTTGAATCTTTAGAGCACGAGAATTGTACTTTTCGTCCCCCTAAACACTAACGGAACGGTGACAAAACCAGTTCAAGGTTCTCTTTACTATGAAAGGGGATCACCCCATGAGTATGTAGTAGATTATGCTAAGCGCACCCACAGCGTATCGTGCCCGAGAACTTGGCACCGGTTGGCATTGCGCCAATGTTCCACCGTTCCGCAAAGCATTGGGACGGAATGTGCTTTCACTGTGTAGGGCCACCCCAACAGAGTGAACACTTGCATACTCATTTTTCCCCCCGTATACTGCCCGCAAATTCGCCAGCTGAAAAAGATATCGCCAGCGCAGTAGTCCATGACATGAGGCGAAGCACCCTCTTTGAAGAGACTTGTCGCCATAAGAGACTGCTGCGAGTGTGCACCTTCTGCTTGATGGTAATTGAGACCTTGGGGCAGGCCGTTCTTTTGTGCTCTCCAACGGCTTTTGCCTGAAAGAAGGTGGATCTGGATACGGAAGTTCCCGGAGCATGAGCATATTCAGCGTATAATGTTTCCACACAGGCCTCCTCTCTAAGAGACGCAGACATATGCAGAGAAAATAATTTAAACAAGTGAAATTCAATACCCTATAGTTTATATAGTACCTCTGCCCGGGCCGACAGTGGGCGAGTTAACATAGCAACATGCGTTTCTATGTACTTTGATCAAACATGTATGCTGGTGCGCTACAGCGGCGCACACAGACACACTACTGTGAAGGGCCGGGCCGCCCACGGCTCACCCACCCGACCCGTTCCCTCACCGAGCGCCTCGCGCCGAATATAATAGGGTTGGGGTAGGGTGGTAAAATCATATTGCGCCGAATTTCTGTTTCCACGTGCTTTGTTACTACGCAGTTCGAGATCTTTCCATTTTCCCCCCGCGCCGCACTCTTTTTACATCCTGTTTAAATACTTCGATAATTAATCAGGGTTACTGGTAATTCGACGTATTCCTTGCAGGACGTTATAGTAGGGTTATAATGCAAGAAGTTGAGCTACCAAATGTTCTACCGAAATTCAGTGGGTTTTGAGTTAGGTAGATTTTTATTTTTTTATGAAAATTCCCAGATTGAAACATTTAAAGTCATTTAAAAAAAAAACTGAAATTTAATCAAAAAATCCAAAACTTAGTAATAATCACTAATGAAACAATTTTTTTTTGTTATTTTTGCCAATCCTTAATAAAAGAATATTGTATAGTGAAAAAAAAATACTACGCCAGATGTACAAATTACTAAAAAAAAATCCTTGTATAGTCATGGACTACATTATGAAAATCGTTTTTGATTTAGTACAGGAAGGCGATCATCTCACAAAAGGTATTCGGAAAATCAAATTTTACAATTCCGTGAACACTATTCTATTTTTAATCAATATCAATCACACCGGCAAAGCTGTGGGTAACTTTGTGAGCGAACATGTCAGTACGAGAGCTCATTTTCAATATGTTTGCCTCAACCTTTTACTAACCAATCCGTAAAAATTGTAAATTGGTTTTTGTGATTCCAAAAATACAAACTTCAGTTATTTTGCTTAACCGCGTTTTCAAATAAGCAGAATTTGTTTTGATGTAATCCGGCTGATTTAATTTAAATAATGCACAACAGTATGTAGTTAATTTTGAATACCGGCAACACAATTTTCGGACACCAGTAGCGTTGCACGTTCCCAGCAGACCTTGTGAGAAAATTGAAAATGTGGCAAAAAAACCTATTGCAAGCAGTCTGCAAATCTTGTTGTTGAGTGACTTTGGTCAGTCGATGCGAATATTTAATTTTTAATACTGTTTAGGAATCTGTGAACAAACACATTGCGAATAGGTTTAAGTTAAGATGGTATTATGTGCACATTATCGCGATATACTTTGGCAACCTAAACTTTCGCTAACCTTTTCGACAACACGTAACTAAGTTCGTTAAACAGATGAATGAAGCTCGGTCCCCTAGACTTTTTAATTGAGTGCGCGAACAGAGAATGCGTGTTCGCTGACTCGAGTCCATCGCTACTGCGTGTGTTCTCACAAATGTGCGCGAACATTTCGGTGAACACGCGCATGTTTTGTTCATGATCACTAGAACCACACTCCACTGAAAAAAACATGTGGCACACTTGTAGAACGTCTTAGTCGAACAAGACGTGTAAAAAGTGAGTTATGAAAGTTTTCAAAGTGAAATTGATTAAAAATAAATAAATAATTCACGAAATTGTTTAGTTTGATTTTCCGCATACCTTTTTTTCCTTTTACTAACTCAAAAACATTTTTCATAATGTAGTCCATAACTTTTCAACAAGATTTATACCATTTTAGAGAGCTGATATGAAAATGGTATTTTTCTAGTATTTTGTACTTCTGGCGTAGGTTTTTTTTTTACTATACTACTTTTTATGACGGAAAGGCAAAAATAACAAAACGAAATGGTTTCATTTGTGATTTTTGCTAAAAGTTTAGGAATTTTTGAACTTTTCTTTTAGTTATTCAAAAAAGGTCTGCTGCGAGCTATGATAATAACTTAAATTTTAGTACATTCGCGCCGTAACTTGTTTTTCAATTGGCTTTAAATGTTTTAATCTGGGATTATTTATAAAAGAATACAAAAAATCGATCTAACTTAAAAACCACTGAATTTCGGTAGAACATGTGGTGGCTTAATTTCTTGCATTATAACCCTACTATAACGTCCTGCAAGGAATACGTCGAAATACCAGTAACCCTGTATAAACTCATTTTTGCAAATCTTGGGTTTTCAAAAATCTATTTTGTATATTTGGAAAGTAATCTATCTATATCTATAAAAATAAATAAATATAAAATAAAGTCGTGTTAGCTACACTATTTATGACTCAGCAACGGCTGAACCGGTTTGTTAGTTTTTTAGCAGGTAGGTAGCAGGTAGGCAGCAGGTAGGTAGGCCGTAGTTTCGTAACTAGTTTCGATGAAGGAATTTTTTCCCCGTACGTAACTAGTTTCGATAGAGGAATTATTTTTCTTTGTACGAAACCACGTTTATGTCCCACGGTTACGTCATCATCATCATCATCATTATTTCAGCCGAAAGACGTCCACTGCTGGACATAGGCCTCCCCCAAGTGTCGCCACATTGACCGGTCCCTTGCGACTCGCATCCAACGGATTCCCGCAACCTTCACCAGGTCATCGGCCCACCTAGTGGGAGGTCTTCCAACGCATCGTCTTCTGGTTCGCGGTCGCCACTCCAGAACTTTTCGGCCCCATCGGCCATCCGTTCTGCGAGCAATGTGCCCTGCCCACTGCCACTTAAGTTTGGCAATTCTTCGGGCTACGTCGCGCGTCGGTGACCTTGGTTCTCTTGAGGATGTCTTCATTTCTGATTCTATAACGCAAGAAAACTCCGAGCATAGCCCTCTCCATTGCCCTTTGGGTGACTTTAAGCCTTATGCCTTAGCCTTCATGGTTACGTACAAGGAATTTATTGGTAAAGTTCCGATGAAAGAAAATATTCTTCCTTGTACGTAACAGGTTTCAATTGAGGTGTTATTCCCCGTCGAGGCGTTAATTGTCTACGGCATGGACCTTCGTCGTGTAATTATTGAAACTAGGTAAGGGTGTATTAAAAAAACAAAAATTACATTTTTTTTTAAGTAATTGTTAATTAAAATTACAACGTCTTGTTGGGCCGGCCAGTATCATACGAGTATAATTGCGAAGTAATAAGTTAGATTTTGATCTCAAAAAATTCTTAGTTTCTCAGGAGTTTGATACTGTTTTCGAGTGATGCCATTCGACTCGACCCCTATTACGTGTCATTAAATCATAACTGGCTCTACTATAGGTTCACCGCTGCCTATCCCTTCGGGAATGTAGCCATGATGTTACGTCACTGTAAAATACGGTGCCCCATCTTAAATAAGCGACTTCTCACAAGAAGTTACACATCCCGGACCTACGTTCGAAGACATTATCATAAACCCCCAACTTGAACGCGTTTCGTTCAAATTCAAGGTTCTGTGTGCTCTCAGCCACTGAAATCCCCGATCCCCTACTCGGGAGTAGGGGATCGGGGATTTGAGTGGCTTGTAATAAATTATGTGCCCACAGTCCCTCGTGCTCCAGAACTTGGCACAGTTGGCATCGCGCCAATGTACCACCCAGTACAATGGCCCTGGTGACGCTGGGATGGAATTCACTTCCACTTTCAAACAAGGTCAGACTGCACAAAATTTATGAGCAGGATGTGCATGGATGGGCTAACGCGAACGCGCGACATTACCAGTTGACAACGTTAAGGAGTTTTTTGACTCCATTTTTAAGTTTATTGTTGGTTTACATGCGTATTTGATTAAAATCGAATGATAAATTTAAAAGAGCCAGCATTCATGTTCTAAAGAATTTCATCTGTCGTTGCTAATAATAGTTAGGTGGGCTGTCCGGGCTAGCAATCAAAATATCGATCCCCATTCCCCATTGGATGCGTCGCGCGGAATGCAGCGCAGGTCCTGACAAGGATATAAAGCGGAAGGATGGGTCAACTAATATTAATATTATTTTGATGACCGTTCAAAGCGAATTTGAAAAAATATTTGAAAGATCATGGCACCATAGTACGGAAACTGCACCCACGGGGTACTTACTTAATTAAATAGGGTGAAATATACCTACAGGATGGGACATGGACGCATAAGCGGTTATCATGTATCCAAACTATTTCTGTGTATCATGTATACGATTTTACTTATCATCTCTCATTCCGAGGTTGATCCCTTAGTTTTGCTTAGGTGACTGGTCAACCTCGTTTTATATCAGTCAGGCAAATGAACCAATTAGATGCGATTTTGATTTAGATGTACCTAAATCATGGGTGAAGACCAGATTTCGCGTTGGTTTTGCCCAAGCTGCAAGATTTTGCACATGTCTTACAGCATGCACGGTGGCGATGACAATACGACAATAATTTAAACTGTCAAATTAAAACAAACACCGTTTTTAATAATTCTTACGTTAGCAACGCACGCTGTTACAACAGTAATAACGCACGCGTGCAAGGTTTCCTACGCATTTCGTTGCCATGACAACCAACTGCTACCCGCAGTTGTCATGGCAACGAAACATTGTTTAGAGAGAGATAGAATGAGAGCGTTAGATACTCTGAACATTACGTTTCAGTGCTACTCACCCCAGTGGAGTTACATGCCCATTACATATTGTTGAACCTGAATGAGCGCATTACATTAGCATGCGCACACTACCACACATAATCCATGAATAAGCTGATCTGATGCCTGATAGCATGCTGGTTTGTTGTGGTTGTAAAAATGATGACGCAAGCGTTCCAGTTGGTTCCAGACACGAACCCCGACCTACATTAATGTCATGAACGAGGCAGCCGTAGGTACTTGTTGCCGCTGGTACAAGGTCAAATTCTTGTCTCCCTAGTCCTTTAGGAGGGGTGCAAAATTGTAACCTAGGAATGTGGGTGGAATGGTTTTGCACGACTTTCAGCGCGTGCTGTGATTTATGACTTGCTGAACACTTGTTGATCTTGCGGGGGTGCTCGTGTTCAGGGTGGTGACTCGAACTTTGGAATGGGAACTGTTCGGTGTGAGACGAGGACTGAGAGTCTGCACGTGATGACCTGTTGTTATCAATGACTGAGTTCATGACCTGACGAAGTGCAGTGCGATGCAGTTATGCATTTTGGTGCATGTGCAATATTTTTTTTACCTTGTTTTTGAGGACCGTTTAAGAAAAACTATTTGATGCAATGAAATGGAGTGAAGTGGTATAGTTTTTCATGAACAGATTCCATTATTTTACGACAAGGCAACCGCATCTGAAAGTCATTACATAGTTAAAAAATTAAGAGGTTTCGTTTATTTAAATATCGCTCAACAGATAACGAATAGTAACTACGCTCAGATTCATGAGCCGTATCTAGATCGAGAGTGCAGTTGACGCGACCTAATTTCAACTAGAAGAGGGTGGAGCTGTTCGGATTATTCAACATACTCGAAATTAATATTATTTTGTTCATCACATTATTTTATTTCTCAGTGTTTCTAAATAATTTTCTGTTTATATTTTTATTTGATGAAAGGTTTTGATGTATTTTTTTGTAACCTACATAATTAATACATTTTCCCCTTGTCTTGTAAAAAAAAAATCTGCGTACCTATTACCTAAATCTTGTTGGACATTGTTTTCGTCGTGCGTCGTGTTAAATTTTCGACTAAGATAAATTACTTAACTTTAATGTTTTTTTCCGTAACCAATAAATCAATTCATTTGTTTTGAAAAAATATTTCACGGCGTTTTTTTACAAAATACTGTTCTGTCTGTGTTATATTTTTTACTATACATAATTTTATAATTTAGCTCAATTTTATGAGTAGGTATGAGAATTGTTGAAACTTATTAGGTAGTTTTTTTTTTGTAAATCTCCCTATTGGTCTCTAAACCTCTAGGTGAAGATTTATATGTATACGTATGTATGTGGGTCGCAATAGGGTAGACGACTAAAAAAAATTAATTAGTCCGTCACGTAGATTATTAAAAAATATTTGACCGCGTATTTTTTCTTTTGTTACGTAAATCAAAATTGACGAAGATACGAGGCTTTTAAAATTCTCGATACGTCACACCTAGGTATAATTTTTAGCTAGTTCTGACGTCACGAGCCCCCACTCCCGAGTTTTGATGCGTTTTATCTTTGTCAATATTCATTAATTTACAAAAACAAAAAATACGTGTCCATTATTTTAAATATTATTTTTCAATAATCTAACTGGCGGACTAAATAGATTTAGACAGTTTCGAATTTTAACTAAATAAGGTTTTAGTAAGAAAATCTGTATTAAATACAGAATTAAAATTAGCATTTAAAATCTATTATCTGTCCTCATTCTCAAAATTGCTATGTTAAGATAATTAGAAGCATAATTAACAAAGAACAAATCTCTTTGTTCGGAGTACCAGCGTTGAGGTCCGGATGCCCGGGGCTCGATCAATAAATTGCACCCCCGCATTCTGGAAATAGTCGAAAACCACCCTCGCCATTCCAAACTGCAGCACACATGCACATTTAGTACATAGCGGCATTTATTACCCCCGGCCCCCCGCTGGTAGGTAGGTCACTGTTGGGTGGGCCGTATCTAGGCAACGCACCTGGCAGATCTGATTTATCTGTACACACACAGTCGAACCCAAAGCGTGCGGGGTAGCGGAGAGGTAAACCCCCTTTGACCTATGCAAGCTCCTTGTAATTGATATTTAGTGTGGGCAGAGACTTCAACATTGTAACAAAAGAAATAATAACCAATAATTAATGTAATCTGTGATACCTACCTCGTTCGACTTCTCAATCATGTATCTCCGAAATACACATGACACATTAAAATTTGGAACCTCGAAAAAAAAACAATTTCTTCACAAAATGTTTCTTACGTTTCGGTCGCCGACGTCTTCTGACCTACCCTACGCACGGTGCGTAAAATGATCGAGCAAAGTTTGGCAGAATTTGAAATGAGTAAAACGCGGTTTCAATACAGTTCTGGGGAGAATTACTGGCAAATACATGCACTTGAGATAATGGGTTCATAAACAGCATCATGCTTTTCCTCCATTCGTTTTGATAGCTGTAAATCTAAACAAAATTCAGTTTTTTTTTCTTTAGCTGGGCACAGCCGACGACGCACACCGACGTGGGCCCGAAAATATAGGTACCTACATGTGTCAAAATTGTGGGCTCTAAATGTTATCTAATCTTAATACCTATTCATACAATCTTGACCTTCTCCATATGATTATGTTTGTAAAGAAACGGATTTTTGGAAAGCCAAATGTCTTAAAACTTTCATGATCTTTGTCCTTTATTTCGGAAGTGCGCAATAACGGCGCGTAAGCTCGATCAATACATTCCCAACGCTACCAAAATGTAGAAAGGGGATGAAAGTACAGGATGAAAACGACTAAATCTAGCTTTGCTAGGGTCCGTTTTTGCCTGAACAAGACCTAGCGACCACCGCGCATGCGTTGAGCAGCGAGACCTGGGTTATAAAAGCCGGCCCGAGCGGCAGCATCACCGCATTTCAGTTCGTTCCGTTGTTGGGCTCGGTCGTGTCTCAACTTTAATATCATTTCCTACCATTCAGTCTTTAAATTCAGTGTTCAGTTTTGCTATTTCGCGTTTTTACTGTGTTTGAATTCGGGACTGCCTCGTATTCATTTAATTCAGTGTTCAGTTTTGCTATTTCGCGATTTCACTGTTTAAATTCGGGACTGCCTCGTATTAATTTTATTATTTTGCATCTTCCGGAAATTATGGGCCTTGTTTGCAAAAAGTACTTCGTTAACGTTAGATTCAGTGAGCCTTTTTATTGTCTCGCGTAAACCGTCTAAGTAAGTATAAAACACCCAAAATCCTTTCCTTGCTCATTCCTCTCACAAGCTCCTAATTAGCATCCTACACACATACACCCATATCTTCCCCGCCACCCACCGCCCTGCGGCCACGGCCGCCCGGTCGGCGGTGGGTGGGACCCCTCCCGAACTCACCTCGCCGTCCTACCCGTTCACCGCCCACTGCCCACCGCCCACCGCCCACCGCCCACCCGGTGGGCGGTGCTCACCCCTGTCGTGCCCTCGCCCCGCTGCACCGGTGAGGCGCCGTAGCTCCCGGGAGCTCAGCTCACTTCCGAGTCAGACGTCGCCGCGTTCAGTCGTGTCTTGCTTTGGCCATCGCGGGCCTAGCTGGCTGTGGATGGCCTAATAGAGTAACGCGAATATTTAGTGGTCGTTTAAGAATCCGGAGTTCGCGATTAATTTCAAAATGTTCGTAATTAATTTCAAATTTCTCGCAATTAATTTCAATTATAACGCAATCATTTAAAATTCTCCAAATTAGTTTAAAAATTTTCGCAATCAAATTAAATTCAAGTGCGGTAGATAGTGATCGTTTAAGTCACCGAAATTCGCTAATAATTTAAAAAATTCGTTATTCATTTCAAATACCCGGCTAATCATTCTAATTTGTCGCAATTAATTTAAAAAATTTGGCATTTAAATTAAATTCAAGTGGTATATTCGAATTAAAAAACTAATGTTTTTTTAGGGCTTCCCGAATTGAGCGGCGTGCTCAAGAGACTGGACGACATCGGTCAATCCCTAGTAAGGCTAGCGTCGGACTTAAAACAGTGCGTGGAAGACGTGCGCGTTGTGAATGCTCGGCAGCTAGACCGCCTCGAGCAAGAGCGAGCTACCGCGTTGCTTGCCGCGAGTGTGAACGCGCATGTGGATGCAGAGCAGGTGTCCCTTCACAACGTGGACGACACAGAAGCTAAAAAGGTCAGTGTAATTTTCAGTCTGGGTGCCGTCGTGCGAACTAACATCGAGTGTTGCTGGAATTTTAGAATAATTTGTATTTGGCTGAATAATTTGCGAGTAATTTTAACTCCTGACTGAATTATCTTACGGCCACCATTTTGATTTACGTGCCGCCATTTTGTTGAAGTATTCGGACGACATCTTGTATCCTACTATACATCCCATCCGCCATTTTGATTAGCGCGTCGCCGCCATCTTAACAGGACCTGAACAGCGCATGCGCCAGCGCCATTTTTGTGCGCCAACGTTTATAAATCTGCGTGTTATCTGCTACGATTCTGCGCATACATGACACCATTTTGTTAGTGACTTCATACAGTTGGCAGCCATTTTGGTAGCAACTATATCCATATGTTAGGCAGACATTTTGAGCTGACTTCATGATGCTTGTGAATCTTTGTGAATAAGCTTATGGACGAACCCAATCATTTTGTGACTCTGGTTATTACCAATTGACTATTAATTGGAATAATTACTTGAATTCTTATAACAGGTGTTAAATCAGTCTCGATATATACCTATTTAATTATATTTTTTTAATTTAACAGTCCTTACAAACACAATTTCAAGCAATTACGGCCAAAGATACCAGCACACAGACACATAGATACATTCCGCCATTGACAGCCACTTTAGGCGTATGGTTACGTACTGGTCTTCAGCAATTGAAATACAGTCAAATACATACAGTTGCAGGCATGGGTACCGGCCTTCAGCCAATGACATACAGTATGGGCGTATGAGTACCAACAATGAGTACCATTCGTACTGGCATACAGCCATAGACATACAGTTGTAGACATATGGGTACCGGCTTTCAGCCAGTGACATACAGTATGGGCATTTGAGTACCGACAATGAGTAACTTATAGGTACTGGCATACAGCCATAGACATACAGTTGTAGACATATGGGTACCGGCTTTCAGCCAGTGACATACAGTATGGGCATTTGAGTACCGACAATGAGTATCTTATAGGTACTGGGATACAGCCATAGATATACAGTTGTAGACATATGGGTACCGGCCTTCAGCCAATGATGTTCAGTATGGGCATTTGAGTACCGACAATGAGTAACAGTAAGGTACTGGCATACAGGCGTAGACGTACAGTTGTAGACATATGTGTACCGGCTTTCAGCCATTGACATACAGTAAGGGCATTTCAGTACCGACAATGAGTTACATATAGGTACTGGCATACAGCCATAGATATACAGAAATTGTAGACATATGGGTACCAGCCTTCAGCCATTGGCATACAGTATGGACATTTGAGTACCGACAATGAGTAACATATAGGTACCGGCATACAGCCATAGATATACAGTAATTGTAGAGATATGGGTACCAGCCTTCAGCCATTGGCATACAGTATGGGTATTTGAGTACCGACAATGAGTAACTTATAGGTACTGGCATACAGCCATAGACATACAGCTGTAGACATGTGGGTACTGGCTTTCAGCCAATGACATACAGTATTGGCATTTGAGTACCGACAATGAGTAACATATAGGTACTGACATACAGCCATAGACATACAGTTGTAGACATATAGGTACCAGCCTTCAGCCATTGGCATACAGAATGGGCATATGAGTACCGACAATGAGTGACAAATAGGTACTGACAAACAGCCATAGACATACAGTTGTAGACATACGGGTACCGGCTTTCAGCCAATGACATACAGTATTGGCATTTGAGTACTGACAATGAGTAACATATGGGTACTGGCATACAGGCATAGACGTACAGTTGTAGACATATGGGTACCAGCCTTCAGCCAATGGCATACAGAATGGGCATATGAGTACCGACAATGAGTGACAAATAGGTACTGACATACAGCCATAGACATACAGTTGTAGACATATGGGTACCGGCTTTCAGCCAATGACATACAGTATTGGCATTTGAGTACTGACAATGAGTAACATATAGGTACTGGCATACAGGCATAGACGTACAGTTGTAGACATATGGGTACCAGCCTTCAGCCATTGGCATACAGAATGGGCATATGAGTACCGACAATGAGTGACAAATAGGTACTGACATACAGCCATAGACATACAGTTGTAGACATATGGGTACCGGCTTTCAGCCAATGACATACAGTGTTGGCATTTGAGTACCGACAATGAGTAACATATAGACCCTGGCATACAGCTATAGACATACACTTGTAGACATATGGGTACCGGCTTTCAGCCAGTGACATACAGTATGGGCATTTCAGTACCGACAATAAGTAACATATAGGTACTGGCATACAGGCATAGACGTACAGTTGTAGACATATAGGTACCGGCTTTCAGCCAATGACATGCAGTATGGGCATTTGAGTACTGACAATGAGTAACATATAGGTACTGGCAAACAGGCATAGACATACGGTTGTAGACATATCAGTACCCGCTTTCAGCCAATGACATACAGTATGGGCATTTGAGTACTGACAATGAGTAACATATAGGTACTGGCATACAGGCATAGACGTACAGTTGTAGACATATGGGTACCAGCCTTCAGCCATTGGCATACAGAATGGGCATTTGAGTACTGACAATGAGTAGCATATAGGTACTGGCATACAGGCATAGACGTACAGTTGTAGACATATGGGTACCAGCCTTCAGCCATTGGCATACAGAATGGGCATTTGAGTACTGACAATGAGTAACATATAGGTACTGACATACAGCCATAGACATACAGTTGTAGACATATGGGTACCAGCCTTCAGCCATTGGCATACAGAATGGGCATATGAGTACCGACAATGAGTGACAAATAGGTACTGACAAACAGCCATAGACATACAGTTGTAGACATACGGGTACCGGCTTTCAGCCAATGACATGCAGTATGGGGCATATGAGTACTGACAATGAGTAACATATTGGTACTGGCATACAGGCATAGACGTACAGTTGTAGACATATGGGTACCAGCCTTCAGCCAATGGCATACAGAATGGGCATATGAGTACCGACAATGAGTGACAAATAGGTACTGACATACAGCCATAGACGTACAGTTGTAGACATACGGGTACCGGCTTTCAGCCAATGACATGCAGTATGGGGCATATGAGTACCGACAATGAGTGACAAATAGGTACTGACATACAGCCATAGACATACAGCCTTCAGCCAATGACATACAGTATTGGCATTTGAGTACCGACAATGAGTAACATATAGAGCCGGGCATACAGCCATAGACATACACTTGTAGACATATGGGTACCAGCCTTCAGCCAATGGCATATAGAATGGGCATATGAGTACCGACAATGAGTAACTTTTAGGTACTGACATACTGCCATAGACATACAGTTGTAGACATACGGGTACCGGCTTTCAGCCAACGACATACAGTATTGGCATTTGAGTACCGACAATGAGTAACATATAGAGCCTGGCATACAGCCATAGACATACACTTGTAGACATATGGGTACCGGCTTTCAGCTAGTGACATACAGTATGGGCATTTCAGTACCGACAATGAGTAACATAGGTACTGGCATACAGCCATAGACATACAGTTGCAGACATATGGGTACCAGCCTTCAGCTAATGGCATACAGTATGGGCATTTGAGTACCGACAATGAGTGACAAATAGGTACTGACATACAGCCATAGACGTACAGTTGTAGACATATGGGTACCAGCCTTCAGCCAATGGCATACAGAATGGGCATATGAGTACCGACAATGAGTGACAAATAGGTACTGACAAACAGCCATAGACATACAGTTGTAGACATACGGGTACCGGCTTTCAGCCAATGACATACAGTATTGGCATTTGAGTACTGACAATGAGTAACATATGGGTACTGGCATACAGGCGTAGACGTTCAGTTGTAGACATATGGGTACCGGCTTTCAGCCATTGACATGCAATATGGGCATTTGAGTACCGACAGTGAGTAACATATAGGTATAGGCATACAGTCATAGACATACAGTTGTAGACATATAGGTACCGGCTTTCAGCCAATGACATACAGTATGGGCATTTGAGTACTGACAATGAGTAACATATAGGTACTGGCATACAGGCATAGACGTACAGTTGTAGACATATGGGTACCAGCCTTCAGCCATTGGCATACAGAATGGGCATATAAGTACCGACAATGACTGACAAATAGGTACTGACATACAGCCATAGACATACAGCCATAGACATACGGGTACCGGCTTTCAGCCAATGACATGCAGTATGGGGCATATGAGTACTGACAATGAGTAACATATTGGTACTGGCATACAGGCATAGACGTACAGTTGTAGACATATGGGTACCAGCCTTCAGCCAATGGCATATAGAATGGGCATATGAGTACCGACAATGAGTAACTTTTAGGTACTGACATACAGCCATAGACATACAGTTGTAGACATACGGGTACCGGCTTTCAGCCAACGACATACAGTATTGGCATTTGAGTACCGACAATGAGTAACATATAGAGCCTGGCATACAGCCATAGACATACACTTGTAGACATATGGGTACCGGCTTTCAGCTAGTGACATACAGTATGGGCATTTCAGTACCGACAATGAGTAACATAGGTACTAGCATACAGCCATAGACATACAGTTGTAGACATATGGGTACCAGCCTTCAGCTAATGGCATACAGTATGGGCATTTGACTACCGACAATGAGTAACATATAGGTACTGGCAAACAGCCATAGACATACAGTTGTAGACATAAATGTGTACCGGCTTTCAGCCAATGACATGCAATATGAGCATATGCGTACTGACAATGAGTAACAGTTAGGTAGTGGCATACAAACGTAAAACTCAATACACTTTATCGATCCCATGACCTCATGGCCTGCACGATGGGAGAGGTTTTTTTATACGCTTGGGCTTGTAGACTGGGACAACTAATCACTTAAACTTAACCAATCTAGAAACATGTTTTTAGTCATTAACATTAACCGATACAAGGTGTAAACGGACTCTTCATGAAGCGGCCAAACATTCTGTACATCAAACTAACTCAACGCGCAAATGATTGCTGTGAAACTACGTTTTTGGTAGGACTTAATGGTAACGAAATCAAAACACTGTGCCAATGAAGGAATTGAATTAGTACGGGTGTCGTGGAAGTTTTGAAATTAATGTTACAACATTACAACTGTTGTACTTAAATAATACATTATATTGTTTATAGTATAAAAAAACTTGGGAAAAATCAGAACTATGACCTCAATGAAATGATCGCAATGACGGGGAGAACACAATGTTTTTCGGCTTCATTACGGGTTCTTTTACACCCTTTTCATTTAGTAATAACACTAATAACCTGCTTACTAATAAGCGCGCTATCCACGCTTGTGTTTATCACAACTAATAAATTAATATCATTACCTTTCTTAATTTTAACCATTAACACTGACATTATTAACCCGCATTTCAATAACTTAAGTCCACTTGCGCCATGAAAACTTACATTTAGAACATCATTATATCTCTAACGGTTGATGTAGACAGAACTGTGTTTAAAATTCGTAATAATTCATTTTTGGCGCAGGCTCTTCATCGCAAAAAAGTTTTTCGCGTGTGTGATCGCTTTCAGTGAACAGCAGTGCCAGCTGCACTGCAAGCGTCTTGGTATTTCGTTTTAAAATGTGAACTATGCTATAAAATATCTACGGTGAGATTGAAATACAACATAAAATAATGGTATGATCGTTTTTAATGCTAATTTCGTCGCAATAGATTTATGACGACATGAAAACTAACATTTAGAACATCTTTATATCTCTAACGGTTGATGTAGACAGAACTGTGTTTTAAATTCGTAATAATTCATTTTTGGCGCAGGCTCTTCATAGCAAAAAAGTTTTTCGCGTGTGTGATCGCTTTCAGTGAACAGCAGTGCCAGCTGCACTACAAGCGTCTTGGTATTTCGTTTTAAAACTATGCTAAAAATATCTACGGTGAGATTGAAATACAACATAAAATAATGGTATGATCGTTTTTAATGCTCATTTCCTCGCAATAGATTTATGACGACTGTCTAGTGTCTACAGTCTCACGAGTTGCGTGACATTAATTGCCTTATCTCCTAGTAAACGAGGCTTAAACTAAATATGAATTTAAAGATAAAGCATATCGTACTGATATAACGACGACGATTTCGTATCTTTGTCTGTAACCTACTAACACTAGAACTTAAGTAAAATTGTTACTAACCCTATGGACTCCGGTCTGAAATAAAAAGTTTCTATTCTATTCTATAAATGTGTATCAAATTCAAAGCCACATTGTAACACACTGTGATGATTTTATTTTAAATACTCAAGATTCTCATGACTAGGAAATACATAAAAACAATCATACTTAAATATTTTATTAAATAAAAAAAACATTCATAAGATCATATGAAACGAGTAAAGTATTCTTCGAGATTTTATTACTTACGATGTGTATGACAAAGCTTTCCTGGTGTGAAAAAAGGAAAATGAAAATTATTTAAATAATGAATTTAATTTTCATTTAACATTTTTTTTGAATATTTAAGATTCTATTGACAAGGAAAAACGTAAAACAATTTTATAAGACAAATGTTCATAAGATCTTATGAAAAGCGTTAAGTATTGTAAGAGGTTTTATTCTTAATACGATGTGTATCGTTGAATAGTGACGGATCTGTAAAGTATTAGAAAAAGTACTATAACACAATCACAATTCTGAATCGCTTTATAGTTATCACAAATCACTGTCGGCAGTGATCAGGCTAAATAAAGACTAAATAAATAATATTTTATTTTATTTTATTTTATTTTATCTTAATTTATTTTATTTTATTTTATTTTATTTCATTTCATTTCATTTCATTTCATTTCATTTCATTTCATTTCATTTCATTTCATTTCATTTCATTTCATTTTATTTTATTTTATTTTATTTTATTTTATTTTTTTCATACTTTTCGGGAAACTTAAAGCTAATAAAAACAATGCTCTTAAATTATACGGATTCGAAGGCCATTTATAAGTTTCCCCAGATAAATCTATTCGAAGCAGAGAAGCAAAAAACAAAAAGAAAATCAACAAAATAAAGAGATTGGTACAAAATATGTACTAACTTGTAAACACTTGTACTAGTATACTTGTATTATCGCATCTAATGCCACACCAGTCAACGAGGCTTGTGTCGTGGACACCAGATTGTAAATAGATGAAGAACTTGAAACAATCTACACTTTAAATATTAAAAAGAAGAAAAAAAAATTTTTTGTGCATTTTTTTGTAATGAGTAATCTCAAAAACTTCTGTGGCGATTTCAAAAATTCTTTCACCGTTGGAAAGCTATATTCGCCATGACTAACATAGGCGTCGTTGGTCCAGATGAACAGGGTATTATTTATTAAAAAAAAAATCGTAAATTTTGAGTTAATACTCTGTTTCATCCAAACGAACGACGTGTTAAACCGCGTGACGTCCGCTAGTTCTTCATATTCCTATAGATCAGACATGTGATTTTACTAGAAAACCATACAATTAATATATAGTAATTTTATTCCATTTTGAAAGAAACTCTATTAATCAGATGTAGGTATGTAAAGTTTCAACATTACAGATTTACCATTAAATAAAAAAGTTATTAAAAATTATATAGTAATGATACTAATTTATAAATTATAATATTTAAAAAAGTTATTATACATTATATCTAATTTATATTATAAGTTATATATTTAAAATTGCTCGCCTGTTAGTTTGTCAGATCAGTCACTGTTCTACGATTAAGACGATTAATTAACTATGTACAGTTGTAAGTTAAGTACAAACTTTTATATTTATTAACATGTTGTATACCTATAGTTAAGTGTAAAACCGCGTTTCCACTAGGCAACAATTGACGCGCAACATGTTACACAACAAGTTGCCCCACATGTTGAAAGTCAGCGCGGAACTTTTGTTTAGCAACTTTTGTTTTGTTTTGTCATGTTGAGCGCCAGATGGCAACGTCTCGAGATGTTGTTCAACGCTGTTGAACATGTTGAGCGTCACGTGTTGCGCGTCAATTGTTGCCTAGTGGATACGAAGCTCAATGGGGGAGTTGCAGGCGCCAGTCTGCAACTCCACGTCCAAGCGTGTATTTTGCTTAATAATTAATATTTACTGTATTCAATTTTATGTCTATAAAGTTCAGATTGAAATTAATGTTAACGGTCTGATTCGAGATTATCACAATAAATAAAACAGTAGGTTCCCATGACGTTGGTACGGTCCATCCGAACTTGCGTCTGACCGCCGTAAGAACCACATACTTCTCTTTCTTGGTCCTTTTTTTAGGGTTCCGTCCGTCTGTCTGTCAGCGGCCTGTATCCCTGTTTAAATTTTCACCGAATATGTAGTTTGTTGCCGCTTTAACAAGAAATTATAGAAATAAATTAAATGTTAAAGAGGGCTCACCTACTGCGATGATACTATTCTTCATGTACGTGTCCGGCTCGCACTTGGCTGGGTTTTTTTTTGTTTAACTCCAGTTGGTCAAACCTCTGTTATCATTAACAGAGCCTGAGTGGTTTTTTAAAGAAAATATTACTATAATGAAAAAAGCTCGCATATTTTTCGGTGTTTTTTTGTTTTCCTACTATTGGTCCGCACAAATAAGAGCAGAAAACAATGTGGTTATCATTTGCCCGGGGCTTTGTTTTAAAAATGGGCAGACGCAGTTTTGGTCGACAGTACCTACATTAATAAAACACTTAATTTGATCAAGCAATAGGTAGGGTAAAGGTTGTTTTTTTTCTTACTTATCAAATTATAACTTTATTTCAAACGTAAGTGACATTGGGGTAATATGGCGATATCTTATTGGCAACATCGTAAAATGTTATTCTGGCGTCTAATCGTGTCTCGTGGTTCACTGGCTCCGTGGGTTAAAATTGGTCGCTGGAGGTCCAATTTGGCTAAATGGTGTAGAATCGACCCATCTCGGACACAGTGAGAGTCCCCAACATAGGATAATTATGCCACTCCTTCTCTCTTGCCCATCGTGCAACACACAACACAACTAATTGCACCCGACAGCACAAAGTAATGCTGTCACATCCACAAAGAGCGCACGGCGCTCGCGAGGCTATCATAATCGTTTGTCACTATATTACCTTAAATCACCAACTAGCTAATGACCTCGGCATCATACTACGGGGGTAAAAGTATCATATGTGTTAATCCAGGTTATGAACTATATTTATGTGTGTTAGATTACAACCTTAACCCTCCTTATTCAGCAATATGTTTCGACCTTTACAGAAATAGTTGCGAGTCTTATAAGTACTGAGTAATAAATGTTAACGCACACTGACGTCTAAAATGAATCTAACTTTCGCTCTATAATGAACCTTATAAGCATTGCTCGGGATTGGCAGTCTCGTCTCATAGGCTCGTCAGAAACAAGGCGTCTACCCAACGTGAGCACATAACCGCATTGGCTCGGCCTTTCAGTTGCGATGCCGCGCGCCGGGGGCACGCCCACACAGCAAATAATTCGTAAAATACATTTGCAACCAACGGATCTAAAAGGGTTTTATAAAATTTTTTTTAGTGGTTATTCAGTTTAAAATAGCTTTCAATTCGATGCTCTAGAAAAACATGATTTAAGTCCTATAATTAAACAACAGTTAAAATAACAAGAACGTGAGATCAGATAACTAGTAAATGTTTTACATAGGTCTACCAAAGAGGCATCTTCTTCGTGAACTTGGAGCCGAACAAGCACAACAAAGAAATATCTAAATTAAGATACCTAAGTTAAATAAGAGTGATATTTGAAGTTCCTTATAACAGAGATTTGTGAAATGTTGTAATGATCATCCTAGTTTGTCGTTCATCATAATACCAGAGACGTGCTATACCTATGTGCAATTGATTGTGCAGTGATTGTCAAGAAAGACATCCTAAAAGTTACAAATATTGCTTAAAATATTTAAAAAATAAGGAAAGAGTACTAATAATCAAACCAACCAATAAAAAACCACCCACCTCTGAATACAAAAGAGATCAAAAAAATTATCAAACAGTAAGTACAACAAAACTTAAGACAAAAAGTTACAGAAATAAGAAGCTATCCGGATGCAACGGTCATGATCAGCATGACGGACGAATGATCCAGATTATCTCACTTCGCTTAGATCACAAGATAATAATCTATTTCTCAGCAAGCTATGTTTCGTAGTGAAGTTCAATGATGACTTTCCGACTTGCATGAGATCAAATCAGGAGTACCACAGGGAAATATACGGGGACCGGATCTCAATACTGCCGACATACTTACATGAGACATGGCAACGGTTGCATCATATGCAGCCGACCTAGCTTTACTATGTACGCACCCGAATCCAGGAACTGCATCACAATACCACATTGATAAAATTGAAGAATGGCTCTAAATCTGGCGAATACACGCAAACCGAAGTAAATCAGCGCATATAACCTTTACCCACAGAAGGGACAATGTCCATCGGCTATACTTAACTATGAAGAAATTCAACAAACAATGCACTTAGATAGAAGGCTGACATGGAGAAAACACATAAGGACAAAGCGGAAGCAATTAGATTTAAAACTATGCAGTATGTACTGGTTAATAGAACGACACCCACTTATGAGCACACACAGCTAGTCAACTAAAAACGTTTATTTGTGAAACATGGATTACTTCCACATGTTAATCATATAAATATATATGCTAATAATCACCAGAAATTACTCTCAAACCATTAAAAATGAGCTCACCCTCAAACTCAGTGGAGATCAAGGCCTTCAACATAGAAGATTGAAGAGACATACATAGAGTCCCAACATTAAAAGATAGATTCGTCAGTGCACTATAAGTAATGCAGATACAGCCACATAACGAGCCTTAAACGATTGGAATGTTATAAAATTTGACGTATCTAAAACTGTTATAAAATCAAATGATACGACTAAAAGTTGCATTAAACACGTCATTGTATCCATTTTTAAAGATAATTTTGCTTGTTGGGGGGTGCTTAAGGTGGACCGCTGAGAGTTCACCCAACGTAAACATAAAACAAACGGGTATCCCGGACAGTGCTAAGATGTGTGCGTTGACTTTAGTACTTTGTGCATAGCGATGTTTAATTTAAATTTCTATGTCGTGTTGCTAAGTTTTCTTTTTATTTGCTTTGTCGAATTTTTCGTTGTAAATGTCATAAATTCGGAACTGATGTATATCCTTAAAGTATCCCCTCGTTTTAAAAAAAGAGTTTGTTCGTGTAGTGTTCAAATTGCAACCGGGAGGCGTCAGCCGAATGCTCTCTCTGCCGGCGCACCCCTTACTGCTCGACGTACTGCCAGAAGAAGGACTGGGCGGCGCATCAAATTGAATGCTTGCGATCCGTACCCACCATTCACGCGGATGCCCAACAACATCAGTCTATCATGCTGATCGTCGAGAGTCAACATCAGTAGCAGGGTCAGTATCATCGTCAACTACTTTTACATACGATTATAACTCGTAACGCGCTATCTTCGCGCTGTGCGCTTTAGGCTCGGAATTCGCCAAAGCGGGGATGGGCGGAGAGTGAGATGTAGCCACTGATGCTGTGCGGCTATGCGTAAGCACATCTTCTCCTCTCTCGACTCGTCCATGTTTGGTGCAGTCCGGACCTTACTTATATATTTTACTTGCGAAGTTGCGTTTTTTGTTATGCATGAAATGAATGAATTACTTAACTCACTGTGTTAAGAAAACAAGTTCGTTTGATAACCTATTTTTCTTTTTTTCCGCAGGAAAACATCATCTTTGACCAACTAACATCAAGCCTTGGCCGTCTGTACGCGGAAGACACTCACAATACCTCTTGTTGCAATATTTTATTTAGTATTGTATAATTTATTTAGGTGTAATGAATTGTAAATATAGTTAATGTAATTTTAATAGATGTTAGAATAATGCTTCTATGTGTATTATGTTTTGGTATAGCGCCTAAGTCACAATCTAGTTCCTGGGTCCTCTGGAAACAGGTCGTTGAGCTCGTGACTTATGATCTATTCTGTGTGCGTGTCAGCTGTAGCTAACAATTGTGGTGTAATTCGCAGCTACGGCCTCTGTCTATCACTTTTTAGTGTAACATATAGCTATGTTTAGGTATCACGTATAACTGATAATAATTGGTCGGAGAGTCGGCGAGAATAGACTTCGGTCGGATTACTTACTAAGGGACGTAAACAACGCCCAAAACCTACCACCTCATGCCAATTCGATCCGATTATTATCGGTGATATGGCGAGGACAAGGATTGAGGAGTTAAAACACCTGAACGACAGACATAGGATGGCCACTTTTAGTTGGTGGTCGCTTATTACCGACTGAAGATCCGGCGGAACGAGCGTTTGCGGCGCGGCAAGCAACAGAACAGAGGGACATCTACAACGCGAACTTTCTCAGTGCAAACTGAGATGCGACCACGATGCTTATAACTTTAATCAGTGGTTCATTAAACGTGTACGTCCTGATGAACTGATGCCTCCCGCGTCGCCGTCTCGCCTCATGTACGCGGCCATATTTAAACACAGCAGCGGCGTGTATATACACGTCTGCTGTGCGACTGATGTTTCGTCTTTGCAGTCGCTTTGGTCGCGTTAAGGTCGAATCTTTAAGTCGGTGCCAGAAAGTCGATCACCGACTAAGGCCCCGACTTCACTAAAGCGTATCGGAGAGCGGGAAACGTGCGGGAATCGAGCAATAACTTGTCGATTGTGGTTGGTCGAATCGTGTATATCTCTCTGCTCCTCTCGTGTCCGCTTAGGTGGAGTCGGGGCCCTAAACTGGTCATCCAAATCCCATCTTAATCAGTCCTTGTAGGTGTTTGTAATAGCTATATGAAATTTTCTTCTAGATATAAGGTTAATAATAAGAAAGTTCATCAACGCTCTCTGAAATGTTAATCCCGCATTTTTTAGATCATTGTAAACGTTTTCTTAAATCGGTGTCTGTGGTTTGTATGATAAGCGTTGCAACTGTTTTATTTTAGTGTTCGAGATCTTTGACCGATTGAGTAGTAAATGTCATCCAAAGATTGACAACAACACCATGTTTAATCTTAGATGCGATGCGTTATAACTTCTTAGGGTTGCCAGCTGTCTGTGAAGCACGCATTTCATCTCACTTCCTCTCCAGGTAGGAACTACTAAGGCCCATGTTCACCGAAAAGATAACAGTCTGATAATCTTAAAACAGCTGTCACTGTGACATGTTCCCATACAAAAATGTGTTTTAAACAGCTGTTTTAAGATAATCAGACTGTCATATTTTTGGTGAACATGGACCTAAGTCAATGATTTTGAACGCTACTTCAGTTGATTAAAACTTTTTTCCGATAGAATTGGATAAAAGTTTTATATCTAAACCACATTATATCTATGGTTGACGCTCGTTTGATGACATGGTAGTTCTTCATCGATCCATAGCCTCGTGGTGTTTACCTATCATGGGGGGGGTTACGTAGTGGTAAGTCTAGGGATAAGATTTGGATGTATTTTTTTCCATGTCATTTTTGTTACTATGTTTGATTTAAGTCACTCTGCCTCATTTCTGGTGTCAAGTGAGGCAGAGCGGCCCAGGCGGACAGTAGGGGGCAAATAATTTTGTAATTAAACGTAGTCTATCAACATATTGTTTAGTTGTTTCAACGTGTTGATAGATATTCGTATCGAAATTTATAAAGTTAGTCTCTGTGCTGTACTGGCATTTTTGTCATCTTGGTCTATTTATTGCGTAAAGCATATTTATATTAATCAACTAGTCTATAATCAATGTTATATCACTTAAAAATAGTAATAAAATACCAAATAAAAAGATACGGCAGTAATTGTGATTCAGCAGTAATTGGTGTATTCTTACTTTAATTTTAAAAGGGTGCCATTCAGAAAGTTGACAACGTCGCGAATAGCTAATAAATATTTTGCTGTTTTGATTATTTGGTCAATAATACTAAAACATATGAAATGACGTGTGTAATAGTGCACTAAAATGATTGATTATGAGGATTGGAAAATCAATTATTTTTTTCACTATTTGTTTCATTATGATATTCATTAATATTGACAACATTATCAAAGCAGTGAATTATTTGAAAGTTATTTGTTACGTTGCGAGCTTTCTAAATGCACCGTCCTAGGCTGCCTGTCCACTGGATCGGAGAAGAGAAAAGAGGATCAGATCGCTGTACGAATTTTAACCTCTAAAATTGTATAGAATGAGCGGAGCAGAACGACGGGGCGGGGCTTAGATTGTATGCAATTCTATTGGTTAAAATTTGCACAACTCCGCTCTTCTCTTCTCTTCTCCGCTCCAGTGGGCAGGCAGCCTAAGGCCCAGGCTCTGCCAAGGCGAAGACGAACGGAGCGGTGGGGGGCCATTCTTGCAAGGGATCAATCAGCCACATGGTTCGTGGAGTTGCCAGCCCTGTGAATGGTCGAATCTTGCCGGAATCTCTTTGCTCCGCACGTTTCGCTTTGCCGGAACCTGGGCCTAGGCGGCCTGTCTACTGGAGCGGAGAGGATAAGAGATTAGCAAAGTTGTGCAAATTTTAGCCTACAAAATTTGCATAAAATCTAAACCGGGCCGCTCCGCCCATTCTATGCAATTTTATTGGTCAAAAATTTGCACAGCCTTGCGATTCTCATCTCTTCTCCACTCCAGTGGGTAGGCAGCCTGATGGGTGCACGCATCTATGAGCACGCCACTCGTGCGCCACAAACGCTCTCGCAGAGTCATCTTTGGCGATGGACTCCGGTCCAATGTAAAGTACTCATTCGTTCATATGGCACATCCATGTTTAGAAAACTCCACCGTGTAGGGCGTCGGCTTTTTACTGTCACTCAAAATCAGCGACAGAGACGACGCAGTACCGAAAGAATTATTTTCTATAACAGTGGTTTCGGTTCCCTTATTTTTAAGAACGTTCTCAACCTAATGTCAATGTAGTTTCAGCGACCGAATACGTTGATATAAGATTGCGAACAGTTTCAGTTCTTCTAATTATGGGAATTGGCCTCCCGATGTGCTATACGAACGGGCAGGTACTGCACAGCAAGCGCACGTTATTGGCGTCTTCGTGCACTCTACATTTAGAAAGTTGGCAACGTCGCGAATAGCAAATATTTATCTGATTTGATTAATTTGTCAATATTACTAAAACATATGAAATGACGTCTGCAATAGTCTACTAAAATGATTGATTATAGGATGGATAATCAATAATTTTTTTTCACTATTTGTTTCATTATGATATTCATTAATATTGACAAAATTATCAATGCAGTGAAGTATTTGACAGCTATTTGTTACGTTGCGAGCTTTCTAAATGCGCCGTCCTAGGCTGCCTGTCGACTGGATCGGAGAAGAGGAGAGGGTATCAGATCGCTGTGCGAATTTTAACCTCTTAAATTGCATAGAATGAGCGGAGCAGAACAACGGGGCGGGGCTTAGATTGTATGCAATTCTATTGGTTAAAATTTGCACAACTCCGCTCTTCTCTTCTCTTCTCCGCTCCAGTGGGCAGGCAGCCTAAGGTCCAGGCCCTGCCAAGGCGAAGACGAGCGGAGCGGTAGGGGGGCCATTCTTGCACGGGATCAATCAGCCACATGGTTCGTGGGGTTGCCAGCCCTGTGATTGGTCGAGTTGAATCTTGCCGGCATCTCTTTGCTCCGCACGTCTTTGCTTTGGCGGAGCCTGGGTCTAGGCGGCCTGTCTACTGGAGCGGAGAGGATAAGAGATTAGCAAAGTTGTGCAAATTTCAGCCAACAAAATTGCATAAAATCTAAACCGGGCCGCTCCGCCCATTCTATGCAATTCAATTGGTCATAAATTTGCGCAGCCTGGCGATTCTCATCTCTTCTCCACAACAGTGTGCAGGCAGCCTGATGAGTGCACGCATCTTTGAGCACGCCACTCGTGCGCCACAAACGCTCTCGCAAAGTCATCTTAGGCGATGGACTCCGGACCAATGTAAAGTACTCATTCGTTCATATGGCACATCCATGTTTAGAAAACTCCACCGTGTAGGGCGTCGGCTTTTTACTGTCACTCAAAATCAGCGACAGAGACGACGCAGTACCGAAAGAGTTATTTTCTATAACAGTGGTTTCGGTTCCCTTATTTTTAAGAACGTTCTCAACCTAATGTCAATGTAGTTTCAGCGACCGAATACGTTGATATAAGATTGCGAACAGTTTCAGTTCTTCTAATTATGGGAATTGGCCTCCCGATGTGCTATATGAACGGGCAGGTACTGCACAGCAAGCGCACGTTGTTGGCGTATTCATAGTTGTAAGACTGCATGGAGTAGACGGCAGGGCAGGTGAGGACTTTGCGTCCATGCAGTGTTGAAGGGTTTTTCAGTTTTATTCAGTACCTCTCACCCGTTGGAATTAAAAACTATTTGGTGATGCTTCGACTTGCTTAGGGCAATTCTTTGTGCCTTTTCCACTATTTTTCATTTTACTGCCTGTGTCACTAAACGTAGTGATTATAATTACTCTGTGGTGTCACTGTCTTCTACACTTTCACGTTTCTTGAGCAAATCGAAGCGGAAATCACATTTACAGTTGAGTTTTAAAAAATCATTTAATTAATTTACTCTACAATAATACCCAATTATTGCCTCAGCTGTTCAGATTTATCTTCCCATAAGTAATTTTCCGTACAATATGTTTGTGTATTTTGATGAATTTGCAGTTAGATATTTTTAAATTTCAATGTAATGTTGTTTGTATGTTATTTAATTGTTATTTAACGTTACTTATGAGTTATATTATGGTTACCAATATTACAAGTGAAAGTTGTTTTTTTCCGTGTTACCAAATATTATTGTATCATTTAGTTTTAGTTGTGCGTGTATTATTTGTAAATGTTTTCTTAATGAAAGGGTGATAAGCATTTTTTTCGGATTAATCTGAATTGGCATAATTGGGTTGTGTCCAATTCTGAAAAGGCTAGCCCGAAAAAAGTGGTGTAGCACTCCTTCTAGGATGACATACTGTGTTGTTACTTTGTTAATGGTTACGTGGTATAAGTTACAAGTGATGTATAATTTACTTTTTTATTCTCAATTTTAAGAACATTTATAACACAGGAGACCGATAAGAGCAGACATTATCTCAGAAAGTCCTGTATTGACGTGGTGAGTTTCAAAACAACTGAGAATGTTAGACGATTGTATGAAGATGATGTCTCTTATCTGTCCTCTGCGCTATATGTTCTGGTATAAATCTAACGGTGTATGTACGTTTTGGCGCTTTTTCTTCTTTCACTATGCAATCCCTTACAAATAACTAATTTTATTTAAAAAAAAACTGTTTTTCTTCGTCCACGGCTTTTTATCCTAAGTCTATTCTAAGTCTATACCTACCCATGTTTTACACTCGCGTATATTACGATTATTCTGCTTGTCTGGAGAATAGAGGTACATCCGGTTTCTGAATTTGAAATTGTAACGTGAGAACTTGTCAAACTATCTTTACGATTAGTCCTGGTTATTTCGTCCTGACACTTGATCATATCTGTCTAAAAGCATCCAAGGACAGCTGTCCTTGGACAGATATGTCACCCTTCCATCTAGTCAGCTTTCACAGGAGCTGATGTGCCCGAGGGGGGGGGGGGGGGGCACATCACCCTTTATAAGTCACACAGTTTTCTCTGATTCTTGCACGTCCAAAACAATTTCTGATTCGCCCCAACTAGATTTTCTTCATTCCCTCGTTCTACGCTTCTTCTTTTCGTACTCTTTCCCTTTACCTTTCCCTCTGCTTCCCTTTTCCTTCGATCTTCATCCTTCCCTCTTGTAATGTCTCTCGCACATACCCATTATTCTATGTCTTCCCCTCTAATACCTAACTTAAAATTAAAAGCTGCAATTTCCGTAATGGAAACATCCCAATACCGTGCACAAGGAATTACAATTAGATTAAGCAATTCAAATCTATCAACCCCATCTAACTTTCAATATGTTTTACTGAGCACACCTAATAACCTAAACCAACAGTTTAACATAACAAATGCCCATTAATAAATATATTTTAAGATTTGCGAAATATAAGACAACATATAAAGTGTAACAGAATAAGCGCAGTACCTCTAAGGTGGTGATTCAGACCATCAAACTGGACGAAGCACAAATTTACTAAGGATTGTCCCTTGGTTGGTTAGCTGGAATGGTAAAGTTGTCCATAGACGTCAGTCTATGGACAACTTTATCATGGAAGAATGCCACCTACGGATTGTTCCTTGGTTGGTTAGCTGGAATGGTAAAGTTGTCCATAGTCTGACCACTGGACAACTTTACCATGGAAGAATGCCAGGTAGCCAACCAAGGGACTATCCTGAGTAAAGTTGTTCTTCGTCCAGTTTGATGATCTGAATCACCACCTTACAGGTACTGTGCTTTTTCTGTTACACCTTGTATGTTGTCTTATATTTCGCAGATCTTAAATATGTCCATTAATGGGCATTCGTTGTGTCAGACAGTTGGTTTAGGTTACATGGTGTACTCAGTATGTACATATGTTACGCTAAAAGCCGAATTACTTTAACACCTAGATCTAGCCGGCTATACCTAGGTGCGGCCTGTACCATTTGGTTAAAATAGGTGCATCCTTTTATTTGTATCTGCCTCGAATAAAAGAATACCCTTAATACCTTAACCAAATGTTACCGGTCACACTTGGGTAAAGCTGGAAAGAACTAGATGTGACAGTTATTCGGCTTTTAGCATAATGTAAGGGGTGGAAGGCACGCCGATGCGGAAACTGGTAACAAGTATTCATCACATCATTTCGTGACCCCCACACAGAAATTCAACATTGGTAATTTTAAAAAATCAACTGTTCCATACATTTTGACCGTGTAGTCGTTACACTGGATCGTTTGTAGGCAACAGCTGAGTTTTTTTAAACCGATGAATCCTGTGTGGTGGAATGACGTACCGAATGCGCGGTAACCGATTTCCGTCGGTGTCCTTTAAACCCCGTATATATTTCAAAATATCGGATGAAATGTTAAAATATCTGTGGTACCTAACCTAAACAGGTATTTCGTTATTTGAAACGATATTTTGAAAAACTCTGTTTTTTTTTCTCTTCCATGCATCTTTCCCTGGTCACGAAACATCTTAATGACGAGTACGTCCCGTTCATGTCCAGACAAGCAGAGTTACGGATACAACTAGTTCTACCCGGCTATACCTAGGTGCGACCGCTGTCAGTTGGTTTAATTTAGGAGTTTTTATTTTTAAAACCTAAATTTTACCAACAGTCGCACCTAGGTATAGCTGGCTAGAACTGCTCTAACCATAAATTGTTTAAAACATCTTGTTACGAGCCCAAAATGTAAACACGTATTAATTTACTGAATAAGAAGCATTATGAAATATTATTGGTTGTTGTAAAATTTAAATCAAGCACGACACAATTACTGCATAATAAACATTATAAAATATATTTGGTTTTTTAATTTAACGTTCGGTGACTCATCGAGCAGGTGAGGGAAAATAATGGTGTGTTTTCAAAGTTGTGAAACACTTAATTCACCTTAATACAAATAACCTAACCGTTAAGATTAGCTATTATTGCCAATAAATAAAATTCTCTTTACACTCGTGTAAAAGCACGGTTACGTACATATTTAACCGCCGAGGTACAAAACTCGGTAAATTAAATGAGCTACTGAAGACGTGGTGGGTTATATCTAAACGAGACAGACAAAGATCTGCGGAATTCGACGCAATAAATTAATCATCAATCAAATAGAACTTTCTCAATAAGTGATGGCCGGGTGGAGCGTCGAAGGATCTTCATAACTTAGGTGCAACCGCACACCGAGAACTTGAACGTGTTGCTGATCCTGGGAATCTTCTCTTATCCATCTAAGTAGGTATACTTTAATTAAATCTTTGAGGCATAAAGTCTAATTATCTAATAGCACATTAGCGGCAAGACAATTACTTACACTAAAATAGGAGACAGTCGTCAGTGCCGTTGAAATTGGTCGATTGAAGAGCCTATGTCCTAGTTGCAATGGTTTTTATCATTAGATGTGAACTCGCCGTTCATAAGTGGCGTGGCGTAAACACAGAAGACGTAACATAACATCACACCCGTAATCCTCGAAAGGTTAAGCAGACTTGTGCTATAATAGTCCAAGCGCATTTTACTCGTTATGTTAAAGCCGCATTAATTAAAGGGGGAGCCTTTAGCCGGGCAAAATAAATGCCAGACTGAGTGGCTGCTCCTCAGAAACTGATAGTAAAATACTTATCCGACCTGGTTATTGAACTCAGAACCTCGACCCCGCAGTTTGATACGATATTCATTATGAGTAAACGAAAGAAAGATGGAAGGATTCAAATGGCAAAGAAACTGTAAGATAAACATTTTCAGATTCGGTAGGGCGAGATAACAATTTAAATTGTTACCTGCAGTACAAGTACATAAGATGCGATAAGATAAATTTGACAGTTATTCTCGATTAAATGAGTTTTTGACTCCATAAAATCTCATTTTATTATTTTTATTTTAATTGAGTCCTATCAAATCCTACGTACTTGCACTGCTGATTGCATATTACTGAACTATTGTGGTACACAACCCACAGATGTGCATTTTCCATTGAAATCAAACACGAAAAAAAAATTCATTGTGATTTTGTCATGGCAAAGCCTAAGATAACTGTGAAAGCACTGCATCTTACAGTTTTGCTTATTGAAGTTTTTAAAAGGTTTTCAAATGGCCATGGCAGGAACCTGCTTTTTATCTATGTTAATAATTGTGACATATCCGTAGACAGTTTTAATAATTCTATTACCTATGGATTTGTTCAACTTCAACTCTATACACTTTTGACTCTTTAATAACTCCACTTGACTGACATGGCTCGAAAGCTTTGAAAGGTACCTATTTTATTATATCGATAAAGAATCGGGTATTGAACAAGTAGTTTTCAGAAATGCTCGTTAGACTTAGGGACTCTCAAAGAACTAGGTCTACATTTATCACATAATAATTAGATATAGCTCTTCTTCGCGTTGTTGGCTTAACATAGCGCCACTTTCAAGCAGGTCACATCTACCAATAAATATTTCTGCAGTCGTAAAGACCGATAGGGATATAAGCACGGGACCAAAACAAAACCTAACTACTAACCGCCTCGTCAAAAACCGTCGCACGATTGTCGCAGACAGCTGTTCGCATTGCACGTAAAAAGTAGCAGTTCAGGTAAAGGATCAGTTTTGCTTCATCAATATTATTTTTAAAACACATAATTCCTGTATCTGATCTGCCGGAAATACGGGAAATTAATCGCTTTCAGAGATATTACCTTAAGAGTGGCAATTTTAGACACCCCTCTGCTGAATCCGACTCAATCAAGTTCATAGATATAATAAAGAAGGAGATATGGCGTGGAGTTCAAAATGTATAGAAAACCGATGAAGCCACACTTGCCCCTCCATAACGCTAATATTGCACACACAGTTGTATCAAAACAATACTACGAACAAGTGCACACACGCGCCATCGATAACTCTGTCTTTTAAATATAAACCTTATTCTTTAACCCATAGCGTACTTTTTCCGTATAATTTACTCACACTAAAACAATTATCATTGTGTGTTGTCGGGACACGGGGGCGGATTATCGATAAATATGTCGATAAGTTTTTATAACTGATTTGGAAATAAAGTAAATAAAACAATATGAAACCTACAAAACATTATTTAATTCATAAAAACAATTTAAAAACAATTACAAATCAAATGACACAGTTACACGTAGTTCAAAATCAAAGTCAAAGCATTTATTTCAATTAGGTCAGTTACAGGCTCTTTTGAATTGTCAAAAACAAAAAAAAAATAAGTTTAGAACCACATCGGCCTTCCAACCGGATTACAAGAGTTAACAAATTGAAGAAAAATCTGAAACAGTAATATAACAATTCGTAGTCCACTTTCTTGTCGATAGACTTTGTCAAACCTCCACGAGCACATCACTAGCTCGCACACAAATACGGCGGACCGGAGCAGTGGCCGCACCATGCGACATTACGGTTTAATGATGTTTCGTTATGTCAGCTGTACATTGCTTTTTCAGTCACTCGGTGACAGACTGAGGTGGTTGTAAAAGAGCAATGTATTTAATGCAAACATAATACAGTCGGAGTAATACAAGAAAACAAAAATAAAGCAGTACAAGTCAGATATATTTTAGGGATTGTGGTTTTTCGTGATTTTTAAGACTAATATTGTAAAATACTTGAACTTACCTGTTGTAACTGATGCCATGACTTCTAAAGTTTTTGTCTTGGCTTCTATTTTTGCACGAAACCACCGAACAAGACGGCATAATCGTTTTTTTTACGAACGCGGTTGACAACACACTAACTCGCGGTAACGGCCATTTTTTCAATAGCTGCCCGACGCGCTCAGCTCCACGTGGTCGCCGACACACCCCCTTGTCACTTCTCCTGTATTTAATATTTCTATGATCAAGTTATTCAAAAATACTGTTTGAAATTGGACAACTGGAGTAGTTGTCCAATTTCAAACAGTATCTTTAGTAAGCAATACTGATGAAAAATTAATGTCCGTGATACGCACCTACGAAAAAGCCAGGCACGTAGTAAAAAGTACTGTAGAACCATATAAAAAGCACTACAGCGCCATCTATGACACAGATGAAGAACTAACATCAAACTTTAGTCAATTGTGTACATTGAAAAACTTGACAACGCGGTCGGGCAGAAGGGAGGATGTTATTTCTGGTGGGCACTAGAAACAACATCTGTATGATCGGACGATCCTTCCTTTTCTATGGAAGTTGACAAACTGTAAAGTTAGTCCAGTACCTACATTCAAAACACTAAATCACAAAGTTTTCAAAAACTGTGTATAAAAACCGTTAAATAGGAGAAAGATAACTTAGCTGGAAAAAAAGCCTATTCTACTCCGCTCCTTCAAAGCTAGGTAGGCAAATCCGTTCAATCACAGGCAGTAAAGAAATGTCTCAATATTTAACACTTGTTTTGCTATTATAAGGTTGGTTTAATAAAATTACAAGGACTAAGGAACAAATACATACTCAGACAAGAACACAAACAACAATGTCTAGTAGGACATGTGAACTACTAAACTATACCCCAGCTCCTGAAGTAGAAATCAGCAAAATTATAGACAATCTCAATTCAAACACTACTTCGGGCTTAGATGGGATTAGCTGCAAAACCAAAAAAAGTCTAAACATGTAATATTAATTAAACTCAGGATGAGTATCCATTGTTTACAAAACGGTTTTTTCGCGGATCCTCTGAAAGTAGTGAAACTTAATCCAATCTTCAAGTCAGCGAAAAAGACTTATCCAGGTAACTTTCGCCTGATTTCTACCCAACCAATAATCTCAAATAGTTACGAAAATATATTAATGTTTTGAGGATTACCGCCAAATAAATAAATAAATAAATACCTACTCTAACAAGCAATGTGGTTTTCGCGCAAAATCCGATACGTTACCCGTAACTGCAAGAATTGACATTGTGCATTTGTGACAAATCCAAAACAGAATACCGAAGAAAAATGCGCAGGCCTTGGCATATTTTTTAAATTAGAAAACAGTTATTGACACAATTTTACTATCTCTGCACAGACAGTCACACAGATTCCTTCAAAAACTGTATGAAATCGGCATCAAGGATGCTGCCCACGAAATATTCCAGTTTTATCTCCCTAATAGGCAACAAATTGCTCGGTTGTGTGACATGCAAAGTAATTTCGAAAGCTACCTACGGTGTAACGCAGGGATCCATTCTTGGGTCCTTGCTGTTCGTGTTATACGAAAATGACTTACACAACCTAAATCTGGCAGGCGACTAAAACTTATGCTGATGATACAAGCCGACTGAAAACTGGCCCTTGCAGTCGCCTGATGCTATCCTTATTTTAATTGTTTGGGTGTCAATGCAGCAAAAGCTGTGCGTGTCATTAAATTAATATGGACGTCATTTAACCTCAACGTAGTCAAAGAGAAGGGAGAAAATGTTTATTTAATGAAAAACATTCGAAAGGTTAATAGATAGTTCATATTTCCGACTTAATGAGTGAAATCAATTCTGGCTTTAAAACTGAAAATCGAATAGTTCTATTTTTAAGTAAATCATACTATACAGTTTATAACTATACCTTGCCTTTTTTATTATATATAATATGCGATGCCTCTAGTATTGCAGACGATAGGTGGCAGTGACCGGCCGCTGAAAGTAAGTGGTCTACTTGATATTTAGATCCAGGAGGTACAGAAACACTAGGTACTTTACCAACTTTTAAGCGCCATCTAGTAATGGTGCCATTGTTGTAGTAAGCCCTCATACTGACAGGCAGCGTAAACTGTAACAAGCAAAACTGAGATGTAAGTAATAAGAAAGCTAGTAGACATTTTTGATAATACGACCTACACGTGTCCCTCGGGTGGTGCTAAACGAGCAACTCTTCGCTGGGTCAGCAGAACAAAGAATGCAGCCAAGTGAAGGTAGCAAACGATCTTCACAATCCAGATTCCTGCTTTCGTAGTGGGGCTCTCAGGTAATTTATGGTAGATTTCTGGTCTTGACTGTACCTACTTCTCAAGTATTGCGGTCTGTCGGTGCTCTTCTCACAACGCACAAGTGTGATCTATTTGGTGGGAGAGTGAACTATGTAGTGATCAATCGCTGGGTGGCACTCTACAGGGTCGTGCGACGGTGGAGCACGTCCCCTTACCCTTATGGCGTTTCCTCAACGGTACCATCCGCCAAATCTGTATCAAATTCGATTTTCTTGTCTGTAGAAAATCTAATGTTGGTTGTTTGCGTTAAAGACCAATGCTCCCGAGGCGCCATTTTGGGAAGCCAAATATACAGGGTGTAAACAGACTCATCAGGAAGCCGTTAACCAAACATGATTTGTTACAATACCCTGAACAAATGTGATCTGTTAAACTACCCTTTTGTTTAAAGCTACGCTGACTTACATCATACTGGTAAGGTTATTCAGCAGTACCTGTGTGAATAATGTAATTTTTTTTAACTCATGGTTCCGAATATTTTTTGCCGTTTTATCTGGTCTTATTGCACCGATAGTTGGTATCTTTTTATCAAACAGAACGGCTGCCACTTTCAATATTGTAAGCCAGTTGGTTTTGAGTCCATTGGGAAGAGTTAAAGCCACTATGTTCCTGGTCCAGCATTCAAGGCACAGTGACCATGGTAAACGTTGGTGCTTGTCTGTGTGGCTCTCTGTTGTACTGGCTGAGCATTCACGACACAGCACATCACAGCGAAATTTCTTTCCCCGCTGACTTGTCTCTATTTTATTAGAGAACCTTGGATTGTTTCTGTACCATAAAATATTATAGTGTAGAACAATATATACATGAAAAAAAAGAACCGTTTAACTTAGTAGTACTCATGCTATGAGGATAACATTCCTAAATAATATCATTAAACAGAACTTCTACTGGTTCCAATGCTATAAACCAAAATGTTTAATACTGATGGAGGTTAGATTTCTTCAACAAAAGGAACATCTGATGTTTCACTTGGTACTATTATTCTTTATTTAATATATCTGATTTTCGTCCCGCAATTTTATGTGTCCTTGCGTTAGTACAGACTGATTGGAATTGCATTTCAATCGGAGGAGATGATTTCCGCATATTAACAACTGCTTAATTAAGCGTATTTACCGTTTTGATTCTACTGCTGCGCCAGTCGTAGGAAATTATAATAAAATATCAGTCACTGAAAATGCGCACTCACTACTTACGGAAAGTGAACCCTAGAGAGCTCCTTATTATTGTAGCCTCGCTTTACTGGCCTAGTAAGTGCCAGGCAAGTGTTAAATAGCGTGAAGTATCTGGTTTTGCCTGGTCGAGAGGTAGGTAGCAGTAAACTTTATTCTGCTAAGTAAGCTCTTGAATTAAGTGGTAAATACTCAGTCCTCATGGAATGTTCTTCTTCACATACTGTAGCGTGAACGAATTCACAATCACAGTTTCTTGGTGTTGGAAAAACACCATTCAATTTAATCAATTTCCTCAGTATTACAATCAGCGAATTTTGGATATCGCTGAACATACAAACAAAAGAAAATTCAGACGACTTGATAACCTCCTCTTCTTATAGGTTCTGGTAGGTGTTGAAGGTGGGACCCTATGTCCACTGACGGTATTTACACTTCATCATTAGCCTATAATTTTCCCACTGCTGGGATACGGCCTCCTCTCAATGAGAGGGAATTTACACTTACCAGTCGGCTATTTAGCCAACTGTAAAAAAAAGGGTAAAGTATTATGGCAGATGTTATTTAGAAATCTTAAAGTAACTACATTCGATTAATCAGTATTACAAAATAAAACTCAAGTGTCGGTTTGTAATAAAAAATATAAGCTTTTACTAAATACCTAAACCAAATTAAACTATTGCTGTAATTGGCTGTTGTTGCAAAATTTGCAACTTTTTAATCTCTTCAGCCTTCTTAATAATATCCTTACACGAATACTTATCTGAACTTAACTTATTTAATAGAGGGACAAGGGATAAACTGCGTTTACACGGGCATGTAGTAGTCTTGGAGCGACACCCCGGTGAGTAACACGAAGTACCCAAAACAATAAGACTTTTCTATTCAAACCAGTAGTTCAAACTGTAGATCGCATTTTCTACAATACACATGCTGGGCTAACGACAATCCTCTCTACGCAGCGGATGATCCGCGCTACACCTACGATGATCTAACGCAAAAAAAATGCAAAAACCTTAAAGAGAAATTGGAAAACCGGCAAACAAGATAAACGAATTTATTTTCTGGAAAAGCAGGCACGGTGAAATAATACTCCGTTTAATATAGTGATCCGAGGCAGATACCAAAATCCAGCGTATTGGAATTAAGAAAAAACAGTAGTGGCAGTTTGTTGCATAACTGGCCCAGTTTTCATGTCACCGCGAGCAGGGTTCACGCTGGTGCTAGTCTGTGTGGCTCTCTGTTGAACAACCTGCTGAGCATTCATGACACAGCGCGGCACAGCGGAAATTCTTTCCCTGCTGACTTGTTTCCGTTTTACTGGAGGACCTTGCATTGTTTCTGTAGCATAAGATATTATAGTGAAGAACAATATCTGCATATAAAAAAACCCGTTTAACTTTGTAGTACTCGTGCTATGAGGATAACATTGCTAAATGACATCATTAAACAGAACCTATGCTGGTTCCAATGCTGTAAACCAAAATGTTTATGATCGAGTGATGAGTCTTTGCATTCGCACAGACTGTTTGGAATTGCATTTCAATCGAAGGAGATGATTTCCACATATTAACAGCTGCTCACTCAGTCAAGCGTATTTACCGTTTTGATTCTACTGCTGCGCCAGTCGTAGGAAATTATTAAAATAAAAATATCAGTAACTGAAAATGCGCACTCACTACTTATGGAAAGTGAATCCTAGAGAGCTCCTCCTTATTATTATAGCCTCGCTTTACTGGCCTAGTAAGGGCCAGCCTAGTGTTAAATAGCGTGAAGTATCTGGTATTGCCTGGTCGAGAGGTAGATTGCAGTAAACATTATTCTGCTAAGTCAGCTCTTGAATTAAGTGGTAAATATCTAGTCCTCATGGAATGTTCTTCTTCATATACTGTGGCGTGAACGAATTCACAATCACAGTTTCCTGGTGTTGAAAAACAACAATCAGTTTCTTCAGTATTACAATCAGCGAATTTTTGATATCGCTGAACATACGTACAAAAGAAAATTCAGACGCCTTGATAACCTCCTCTTCTTATTCTTCTGGTATTGCTGTAGGTGGGGGCCCATGTCCAGTGACGATATTTACACTTCATCATTAGCCTATAGTTTTCCCACTGCTGGGATACGGCCTCCTCTCAATGAGAGGGAATTTACACTTACCAGTCGGCAATTTAGTCAACTGTAAAAAATAAAAGGGTAACATATAATGGCAGATGTTATTTGGAAATCTTAAAGTAACTACATTCGATTATTTAATATTACTTAATATTACTCAAGTATCGGTTTGTAATAAAAAATATTAGCTTTTAACTGAATACCGAAACAAAATTAAACTATTGCTATTATTGGCTATTATTGCAGAATCTGCAACATTTTAATCTCTTCAGCCTTCTTAATAATATCCTTACACGGATACTTATCGGAACTTAACTTATTTAATAGAGGGTTTCTATTCAAACCAGTTGTTTTACCAAATTTGAACGTGACCACCACGAAATAATAATCAAAGACAAATAAGTTCTTAATCGATTCACAATTTGTGAAGACATCGCTGAACATGCATACAAAAGAAAATTCCTATATAACCTGCTCGCTTACAATGTTTCAACTTATTCAAACTGTAGATCGCCTTTTCCACATTATGCATGCTGGGCTAACGACGATCTTCTCTACGCAGCGGATGATCCGCGCTACACCTACGATGATCTACGGTATGCCTACGATGTTTGATAGACCCCCGACGATGATGACTTCCACGAGATTAGTCAGCGTTACGGCTAGACAGTTCGGTGCTCGCTTGGTGTTCCGAACATTGTAATGATGAGTTCTTGTATCAACCACGAGAGGGGTCCACAGAAACAGAAACAGGAACAGAAGAACAAAACATAAACAGCATAATAAAATAAATGTTTAAAATTTGGGATGAAAAATACAAAAACCTTTAAGAGAAATTGGAAAACCAGCAAACTAGACAAACGAATTTATTTTCTGGAAAAGCAGGCACGGAAAAATAATATCACCTTTTTCGGCCTTGAGGACACCGATACCTCATACCAAATACTGGAAAACAATTTAATTATCTTCTTTAATTAATATTTCTCTTTAGACCTAGAAAACAGAGATATTCATGAAGTCAAAAGAATCAGCAAAAAAGCTGAAATGTCTCGCCCAATTGTTGCTACATTTACCACACTTGGCATTTAATAAAAATATGGAAACAGAGAATAAAAAGGCTCTAAGCAAACCGCATGTTTCAAAACGGAAGACTATCCGAAGCAAATACTAGAGAAGCGAAAAGAGCTACAAAAGCAGGCTTAACTCGAAAGAGAAAAAGGCAACATAGCAAGTATTGACAATGATAAACTTGTTATTCAAGTAAAATAAAACACCGGCAACAACAACAAGATCGTTGACATTATCTCCTGAAACACCAACAGATGGCGGAACAAAAGCACAGGCCAACAAGAAAAATAAACACCAGACACAAATAAGACAAACTCTTAGCCCGTCTCAAGGAATTGTGAAGCCAAACATGCTCAACTTCTTAGAAAATAAAAAGCAAAACAACATGCCCAGCTCTGCTTGCAACAAAACCGACATCTCATAGCAACTACCGCCCCCTCCCACACAGGTAACATGCAAAAAACAACAACTTTCAAAACCAAACCTTATCTTCCAACCCAGCTGGTCACCGTGGAAGATCAAGACTAAAACCCTCTAAAGAAGAAATTCCAATCTTCCTCAAAAATACAAGACATGACACAATCGCAATAAATATACCTCTACAAAGAAAACACAAGATGTGCTCTACATGATAACTTACAACGTCAGAACCTTATCTACTCACGAACGCTTAATCGAACTAAGTGAAGTAATCAAAAGGAAACGAACATGATATAATTGGTTTGTGGCACACATCTAGTAAATAAAGAGTCGGGTTCATAATAAATAAAGTTCGCAAGGAATGGATTGAAAGTTTCACAGGCATTAGTGATAGTGTTGCATTATTAACTTAAACATTCACGGGCATTCATTGTCACGTATACAAATATACGCACCGTCTGAAACAGCTGGAAAGGAGAAGATCAACACCTTCTTCACCTTCACTCGAATGTCAGTAAAGCCATCGACCAAGCATATCGGATTTATCTAACAATAGGTGATTTAAATGCCAAAACAGGACAGCCAAGAATAGACAAATACCTAATGATGATTATTGCGAAAGAAATCATAAAGATAAAAAGCTAATTGACCTTGCTCTTGAATACAAACTTGCAATTCTAAATACTTTCCTCCATTAAAAACCCAACCAAATTGGACCTGGCGATAACCAAACGGTAAACACAGAAACGAACTGAACTTTATACTGTTAAATCGACCTAACCTCTTTTAAAACATCAAAGTTTTGAACCGTAACTTTCCAACGGACCGAAAGCCAATTAAAGCAACGCTGACCATCACAAAACAAAAGAAGAATCGGACAGGATATAAAAATAATAGATATTCATCACTGATAGACGAGCAAGAAGTTATAAATCACAAACAAAACATTTCATCTCACCTACAGATTGTAAAGGATTGTCAAGGAAAAACGTCAGTGCAGACTTACTATAACACACTAACAAGGGCTATATCTCAGAGCTTACAAGACGCCCGAACACCTAACGAAAGATCTAGAGGTACCCATTTTTTTTTTAAAAGAACGCACACTGGCTCTTGTCAAGAGAAGGCAGGAGCTACATCACATCAAGACTAAAACATCGATTACAAAAAAAAGCTTTCGATACCGTGGTGTCACACTCTAGTATATGGACTGCTTTGCAGGCTCAGAAAGTTGAAAGATTATAATGGGAAAAGCAGGACTCAATATTAACGGCAAATATTTAAGTCACCTTCGCCTCGCAGACGACTTAGTTCTCTTATCAGAGTCGCATACAACTCCAAGCCATGATTGATGCACCAAACACAGCCAGTAAACTTGTAGGACTGGAAATGAATCTTTCGAAAACAATGGTCATGGCAAACGGCATGAAAAATATCAGAAGGCAATGAAACTTTAAAAGTAGCGCGTGAGTTGACTACTATCATGCAATAAGCATCAAAACAAAAGTTATGACGTCATGCCTCTTACCATGGCTAACCTACGCGAGTCAAAGTTGGAATACATCCAAAATCAAATACAAAATCATTACCTACCAACGTGGAATGGAACGAAGCATGCTTATTAATATTGATAAAAATACAAAAATTCTTCACACATAAATCAGAAGGATCACCAAAGCTAAAGATGCTCTAAGCTACGTTAAGCAATTAAAATGGAACTGAGCAGGTCATGTAGCGAGGCTAGAGGATGACAGGTGGACTAGCAGGGTGACAAAGTGGAAGGGTCAATACGGCAAACGTCTCAAAGGTTGACCACATTCGAGATGGGCAGACGAAATCATAAAATAGCTGAGCCCTGCTGGACGCAAATAGCCCTGGATAGAGATACCTACATATTCCATAAAGAAGGCCGTCACCTTCGCCTAAGGAGGGATACTTCCTTGCACATGAATAGGATTCAATTTTGAATTTTCAATCACCATTTTAAATAACAATAACTATTTTTCTTCTGTCCCATATTAAAGAAAAGCAATAACAATTTTTTAAGAATTTAATGCAAGAAATAAAAGGCTGAAAATAATAACCATAATATAGTGATCCGAGGCAGTTACCAAAACCCAGTGTATTGTAATTTATTAAAAATCAGTAGTGTCAGTTTGTTGAATACCTGGCCCAGCGTTCATGTCACAGCGAGCAGGGTTCACGCTGGTGCTAGTCTGTGTGGCTCTTTGTTGAACAACCTGCCGAGCATTCATGACACAGCGCGGCACAGCGGAAATTCTTTCCTTGCTGACTTGTTTCCGTTTTACTGGAGGACCTTGGATTGTTTCTGTAGCTTTAAATGTTATGGTCAAGAACAATAGATGCATATAAAAAACTCGTTTAACTTTGCAGTACTCGTGCTATGAGGATAACATTGCTAAATGACATCATTAAACAGAACCTATGCTGGTTCCAATGCTGTAAACCGTGTATGTTTATGATCGAGTGATGAGTCCTTACACATACTGTTTGAAATTGCATTCCAATCGGAGGAGATGACTTCCACATACTAACAGCAGCTTAGTTAAGCGTATTTACCGTTTTGATTCTACTGCTGCGCCAGTCGTAGGAAATTATTATAAAATATCAGTCACTGAAAATGCGCACTCACTACTTACGGAAAGTTAATCCTAGAGAGCTCCTCCTTATTATTGTAGCCTCGCTTTACTGGGCTAGTAAGTGCCAGCCAAGTGTTAAATAGCGTGAAGTATCTGGTTCTGCCTGGTCGAGAGGTAGATAGCAGTAAACTTTATTCTGCTAAGTGAGCTCTTGAATTAAGTGGTAAATATCCAATCCTCATGGAATGTTCTTCCTCGTACACTGTGGCGTGAACGAATTCACAATCACAGTTTCCTGGTGTTGGAAAAACAACATTGAATCAATTTCTTCAGTATTGCTATCAGCGAATTTTTGATATCGCTGAACATACAAACAAAAGAAAATTCAGACGCCTTGATAACCTCCTCTTCTTATTCTTCTGGTATTGCTGGAGGTGCGGCCCCATGTCCACTGACGTTATTTACACTTCATCATTAGCCTATAGTTTTCCCACTGCTGGGATACGGCCTCCTCTCAATGAGAGGGAATTTACACTTACCAGTTGGCTATTTAGCCTACTGTAAAAAAAAGGGTAACGTATTATGGCAGATGTTATTTAGAAATCTTAAAGTAACAACATTCCATTAATCAGTATTACAAAATAAAACTCAAGTGTCAGATTGTAATAAAAAGTATAAGCTTTTTACTGAATCATCTCAGCCGAAAGACGTCCACTGCTGGACATAGGCCTCCCCCAAGTGTCGCCACATTGACCGGTCCCTTGCTACTCGCATCCACCGGATTCCCGCAACCTTCACCAGGTCATCGGTCCACCTAGTGGGAGGTCTTCCAACGCATCGTCTTCCGGTTCGCGGTCGCCACTCCAGAACTTTTCGGCCCCATCGGCCATCCGTTCTGCGAGCAATGTGCCCTGCCCACTGCCACTTAAGTTTAGCAATTCTTCGGGCTACGTCGGTGACCTTGGTTCTCTTGCGGATGTCTTCATTTCTGATTCGATCACGCAAGGAAACTCCGAGCATAGCCCTCTCCATTGCCCTTTGGGTGACTTTAAGCCTTTTGATAAGGCCCATTGTGAGCGACCACGTTTCGGTCCCGTATGTAATCACTGGCAACACACACTGGTCATAGACTTTCGTCTTGAGACACTGCGGTAAGTTGGACGAGAAGATACCGCGCAGCTTCCCGAACGCTGCCCAGCCGAGTCGGATTCGACGATTGACCTCTTTCTCGAAGTTAGACCTACCTAACTGGACCGTTTGTCCTAGGTATACATAATCGTCTACAATTTCGAGTGTAGAGTCTCCGATCTTGATAGGAATGGGTGTGACATGGGCATTCAACATGACCTTCGTCTTGTCCATGTTCATTTTTAGACCCACTCTTTTGGAGGCTCTACTGAGGTCATCGAGCATTGTACTGAGGTCCTCCATGGTCTCAGCCATGACCACAATATCGTCGGCAAACCGAAGGTGAGTGATGTACTCGCCATTGACGTTGATGCCTAGCCCTCTCCAGTCCAGAACCTTGAAGACATCCTCCAGTGCAGCGGTGAACAGTTTCGGAGATATGACGTCTCCCTGTCTTACACCTCGCTGCAGAAGGATAGGTTCCGAGGCTTGGTCCTGAAGTCGGACTGACATGGTGGCGTTTTTGTACAAACACTTTAACACCTCGATGTACCGATAGTCAATTTGGCACCGTTGGAGAGACTGCAGTACAGCCCAGGTTTCGATCGAATCAAAGGCTTTTTCGTAGTCCACAAACGCTAAGCAGAGAGGCAAGTTATACTCTTCGGTCTTCTGTATAACCTGCCGAAGCGTATGTATGTGGTCCACAGTGCTAAAACCTTTTCGGAAACCGGCTTGTTCGGGTGGCTGGAAATCGTCAAACCTGCGCGCGAGACGATTCGTGATGACTCTTGAAAACAACTTGTAAACGTGGCTTAGAAGTGAGATGGGCCTGTAATTCTTCAACCGGGCATTGTCACCCTTCTTGAAGAAGAGCACCACCACACCCCTGCACCATGCCTGTGGCGTTTTCCCCTCGAGTATGACGGAATTGAACAGCTTCTGAAGGGCCTTAAGTACCGGTTTTCCACCCGCCTTCAGGAGTTCGGCAGTAATTCCGTCATCTCCCGGTGCCTTGTTGTTTTTGAGTTGTTTCAGAGCCATCCTAATCTCGTACAGGCTGACGTCCGGGATGTCTTCGGTATAGTGTCGGGTTAGTCTAGCTCTTGGGTCGTTTGCTAGGTCGACAATGGGTTTGCTGGTTGACGTGTACAACTGTCCATAGAAGCTCTCGATCTCCCTCAGTAGCTCCGGTTTGGCGGATAAGATCCTGCCATCGTCGGTCTTCAGTTTCGTGAGCTGGCTCTGCCCAATAGCCAGATCTCTTGAAAATACTTTAGAGCCTTTGTTCCGCTCGATCGCGTCTTTAATACGCTCGGTATTAAAGCGGCGGAGGTCGCTCTTTAAGGATTTAGAGATCCGTCTATTGAGCTGCCGGTATTTCGACGCCTCATCTGAAGACTGCAGGATCATCTCACGCCGCTCCTTCATGAGCTCGAGAGTTTGATCGGAGAACCTCTTTTTCTGATCTGTACGACGTGTCTTGAAGAACTTAGACCCGGTCGTATGGACAGTTTCCACGAACCCATCGTTATATTCGTCCACTGAGCCGCCTAGGCACTCGAAACGATTCTGGAGTTCGAGCTGAAAGCTCTCGGGGTTTTGGATTTGGATCTGTGCTGGACGGAGCGTAGACTTCATCAGTCGAGACCTTTCTAGCTTGATATTGATGTTCAATGTGCCTCTTACCATGCGGTGATCGCTCCCGGTTTTCACCGAATTGATCACAGAGACATCATTGAACATTTGCTTCTTGGTTGACATGATGAAGTCGATCTCATTTTTTGTTGCACCATCTGGGCTCTGCCAGGTCCACTTCCTGTGCTCACGCTTTTTGAAGAAGGAGTTCATCATATAGAGGCCCTCCTTCTCCATAAAACTAGCCAGTTGGTGGCCCCGGTGGTTCCGACGTCCAACTCCAAATTGCCCCACCTGCAGCTCATCCCCGTCTCGTTTGCCCAGTTTCGCGTTGAAGTCCCCCATGACAACGGTGAAGTGAGTTTTGAAACCATGCATGGCTTTAGAGATATCCTCATACATGGTCTCCACTTCGTCGTCGGGGTGTGCCGAGGTCGGGGCGTAGACCTGTATGACCTTCAGCGAATATCTTGAGGATATTCTGAGTATAAGGTACGCCACCCTGGTCGACACACTCTCGATCTTCACCACGTTGTTCACAAGGGACTTGTGTACGATAAACCCAACACCACCCTGGGACTGGCGGTCGCCCTCTCGGAAATAAAGCAGGTTGCCGGATTTTAGGATTATCGTGTCCTCCCCCTCTCTTCGGACTTCAGATAATCCCACAATACTCCATCGCAGCCTGCTCAATTCCTCTTCGAGCTCCGCTATCTTCTCGTCGGTCCGGAGTGTTCGCGTGTTATACGTTGCCAGGTCCAGTCGTTGGTGTTGGCAGCCGGATCCCATCCGGGGATTCTTCGCACCCCTTGCCACGCCATAACCTCGACCGCTGCCGTAGTCGAGGGTAGACGGGCTGCCGGGCACTAGGGGCCATTTATTGAATGCGGTGTCCATTGGGGGGTTTTGCCATAATCGCCACGCTTGGCAGGCGGGTTGGCGATCGCAGTATGGTTGTCACAAAAGCACAGAGAACGCTGCTGCCCATTCTCTGGTAAGTCCCTTAGTCGCCTCTTACGACACCCACGGGAAGATATGGGATGATGCTATTCTTTACGTCCGGCACCATACGGACAGAACTTACTGAATATCTAAACAAAATTAAACTATTGCTATTATTGGCTATTGTTGCAGAATCTGCAACATTTTAATGTCTTCAGCCTCCTTAATAATATCCTTACACGGATACTTATCGGAACTTAACTTATTTAATAGAGGGTTTCTATTCAAACCAGTTGTTTTACCAAATTTGAACGGGGCCACCACGAAATAATAATCAAAGACAAATAAGTTCTTAATCGATTCACAATTTGTGAAGACATCGCTGAACATGCATACAAAAGAAAATTCCTATATAACCTGCTCGCTTACAATGTTTCAACTTATTCAAACTGTAGATCGCCTTTTCTGCAATATGCATGCTGGGCTAACGACAATCCTCTCTACGCAGCGGATGATCCGCGCTACACCTACGATGATCTACGGTATGCCTACGATGTTTGATAGACCCCCGACGATGATGACTTCGACGAGATTAGTCAGCGTTACGGCTAGACAGTTCGGTGCTCGCTTGGTGTTCCGAACATTGTCAATGATGCTCCGCGCTAGACGCAGGCATACTTCTATGTCTGGTATTCACAGCGGCAGCGCTTGGCATCAAACCAAACGGGATAGCGAAAGGCTAGTTAGTCGTCACATACGATGAGTTCCAAGTATCAACCACGAGAGGGGCCCACAATGTTTAAAAATTGGAATGAAAATGCAAAAACCTTAAAGAGAAATTGGAAAACCGGCAAACAAGATAAACGAATTTATTTTCTGGAAAAGCAGGCACGGTGAAATAATACTCCGTTTTATATAGTGATCCGAGGCAGTTACCAAAATCCAGTGTATTGGAATTTATAAAAAATCAGTAGTGCCAGTTTGTTGCATAACTGGCCCAGTTTTCATGTCACAGCGAGCAGGGTTCACGCTGGTGCTAGTCTGTGTGGCTCTTTGTTGAACAACCTGCCGAGCATTCATGACACAGCGCGGCACAGCGGAAATTCTTTCCCTGCTGACTTGTTTCCGTTTTACTGGAGGACCTTGCATTGTTTCTGTAGCATAAAATATTATAGTAAAGAACAATAGCTGCATATAAAAAAACCCGTTTAACTTTGTAGTACTCGTGCTATGAGGATAACATTTCTAAATGACATCATTAAACAGAACTTATGCTGGTTCCAATGCTGTAAACCAAAATGTTTATGATCGAGTGATGAGTCTTCGCATTCGCACAGACTGTTTGGAATTGCATTTCAATCGAAGGAGATGATTTCCACATATTAACAGCTGCTCAGTCAAGCGTATTTACCGTTTTGATTCTACTGCTGCGCCAGTCGTAGGAAATTATTATAAAAAATATCAGTTACTGAAAATGCGCACTCACTACTTATGGAAAGTGAATCCTAGAGAGCTCCTCCTTATTATTGTAGCCTCGCTTTACTGGCCTAGTAAGTGCCAGGCAAGTGTTAAATAGCGTGAAGTATCTGGTATTGCCTGGTCGAGAGGTAGATAGCAGTAAACATTATTGCTAAGTGAGCTCTTGAATTAAGTGGTAAATATCCCGTCCTCATGGAATGTTCTTCCTCGTACACTGTTGCGTGAACGAATTCACAATCACAGTTTCCTGGTATTGGAAAAACAACATTCAATTGAATCAATTTCTTCAGTATTAGTATCAGCGAATTTTTGATATCGCTGAACATACAAACAAAAAAAAAAATTCAGACGACTTGATAACCTCCTCTTCTTGGAAGTCAATTAAAATCTATATTAGGTGATTCTGGTGTTCTAGAAAATGGTAGGTGTTGGAGGTGAGGCCCTAAGTCCACTGACGGTAAGAACACTTACCGTCGGCAATTTAGCCAACTGTCAAAAAAAAGGTAACGTATTATGGCAGATGTTATTTAGAAATCTTAAAGTTGCTACATTCGATTTTTCAGTATTACTTAATATAACTCAGGTATCGGTTTGTAATAAAAATTATAAGCTTTTTACTGAATACCTAAACAAAATTAAACTATTGCTATTATTGGCTATTGTTGCAGAATCTGCAACATTTTAATCTCTTCAGCCGCCTAAATAATATCCTTACACGGATACTTATCGGAACTTAACTTATTTAATAGAGGGTTTCTATTCAAACCAGTTGTTTTACCAAATTTAAACGGGACCACCACGAAATAATAATCAAAGACAAACAAGTTCTTAATCGATTCACAATTTGTGAAGACATCGCTGAACATGCATACAAAAGAAAATTCCTATATAACGTGCTCGCTTACAATGTTTCAACTTATTCAAACTGTAGATCGCCTTTTCTATAATGTGCATGCTGGGCTAACGATGATCTTCTCTACGCAACGGATGATCCGCGCTACACCTTCGATGATCTACGGTATGCCTACGATGTTTGATGGACGCCCGACGATGATGACTTCGACGAGGTTAGTCAGCGTTACGGCTAGACAGTTCGGTGCTCGTTTGTTGTTCCGGACGTTGTCGATGATGCTCCGCGCTAGACGCAGGCATACTTCTATGTCTGGTATTCACAGCGGCAACGCTTGGCATCGAACCAAACGAGATAGCGAAAGGCTAGTTAGTCGTCACGTACGATGAGTTCCTGTATCAACCACGAGAGGGGCCCACCTGTTGTACGTTTACAACCTCGGACTACTCCAAAAATCATGGAAGAAGTTTTGAACGCGCTTCATAATATAGAGTGAACTCGACTCACAAATAAAACCACAAGTTTTAAAAGCGGAGATACAGTAACAGGAACAGAAGAACAAAACATAAACTGCATAATAAAATAAATGTTTAAAATTTGGGATGAAAAATACAAAAACCTTAAAGAGAAATTGGAAAACCAGGAAACTAGGCAAACGAATTTATTTTTGAAAAATCAGGCACGGAAAAATAATATCACCTTTTTCGGCCTTGATGACACCGATACCTCATACCAAATACTGGAAAACAATTGAATTAACTTCGTTAATGAATATTTATCTTTAGACCTAGAAAACAGAGATATTCATGAAGTCAAAAGAATCAACAAAAAAGGAGAAAAGTCTCGCCCAATCATTGCTACATTCACCACACTTGACATAAAATAAAAATATGGAAACAGAGAATAAAAAAGGCTCTACGCAAAACCGCATATTACATTACGGAAGACTATCTGAAGCAAATACTAGAGAAACGAAAAGAGCTACAAAAGCAGGCTTAACTCGAAAGGGAAAAAGGCAACACAGCAAGTATTGAGAATGATAAACTTGTTATTCAAGTAAAATAAAACACGGGCAATAACAAAAAGATCGTTGACATTATCTCCTGAAACACCAACAGACGGCGGAACAAAAGCACAGGCCAACAAGAAAATGAACACCAGGCACAAATAAGAGAAACTCCTAGCCCGTCTCAAGGAATTGTGAAGCCAAATATGCTCAACTTCTTAGTAAATAAAAAGCAAAACAACACGCCCAGCTCTCCTTGAAACAAAACCGACATTTCATAGCAACTACCGCCCCCTCCGACACAGGTAATATGCAAAAAACAACAGTTTCAAAACCAAACCTTATCTTCCAACCCAGCTGGTCACCGTGGAAGATCAAGACTAAAACCCTCTAAAGAAGAAATTCCAATTTTCCTCCATAATACAAGACATGACACAATCGCAATAAATATACCTCTACAAACAAAACACAAGATGTGCTTAACATGATAACTTACAACGTCAGAACCTTATCTACTCACGAACGCTTAATCGAACTAAGCGAAGTAATCAAAGGAATCGAATATGATATAATTGGTTTCTGGCACACATCTAGTAAATAAAGAGTCGGATTCATAATAAATAAAGTTCGCAAGGAATAGATTGAAAGTTTCACAGGCATTAGTGATAGTGTTGCATTATTAACATAAACATTCACGGGCTGGCATTGTCACGTATACAAATATACGCACCGTCTGAAACAGCTGGAGAGGAGGAGATCAACACCTTCACCTTCACTCGAATGCCAGTAAAGCCATCGACCAAGCATATCGGATTTATCTAATAATAGGTGATTTACATGCCAAAAAGGACAGCCAAGAAAAGACAAATACCTAATAATGATTATGGCGAAAGAAACCATAAAGATAAAATGCTAATTCACTTTGCTCTTGAATACAAACTTGCAATTCTAAATACTTTCCTCCATTAAAAACCCAACCAAATTGGACCTGGCGATCACCAAACGGTATACACAGAAACGAACTGAACTTTGTACCTTCAAATCGACCTAACCATTTTTAAAATATCGTAGTTTTGAACCGTAACTTTCCAACGGACCACAAGCCAATTAAAGCAACCGTGATACAATAGAAGAAACGGACAGGATCTAAAAATAACAGAAATTCATCACTGATCTATCATCTCACCTACAGATTGTAAAGGATTGTCAAGGAAAAACGTCAGTGCAGACTTACTATAACACACTAACAAGGGCTATATCTCAGAGCTTACAAGACGCCCGAACACCTAACGAAAGATCAAGATGTACCCAAATTTTTTTAAAAGAACGCACACTGGCACTTTTCAAGAGAAGACAGGAGCTACATCACATCAAGACTAAAACATCGATTACAAAAAAGCTTTCGATACCGTGTCACACTCTAGTATATGGACTGCTTTGCAGGCTCAGGAAGTTGAAGGATTATATTGGGAAAAGCAGGACTCAACATTAACGGCAAATATTTAAGTCACCTTCGCCTCGCGAAGACTTAGTTCCCTTATCAGAGTCGCATACAACTCCAAGCCATGATTGATGCACTAAACACAGACAGTAAACTTGTAGGACTGGAAATGAATCTTTCGAAAACAATGGTCATGGCAAACAGCATGAAGAATATCAGAAGTCAATGAAACTTTAAAAGTAGCGCGTGAGTTGACTACCATTATGCAATAACCATCAAAACAAATGTTATGAGGTCATGCCTCCTATACCATGCCTAACCTACGCGTGTCAAACTTGGAATACATCCAAAATTAAATACAAAATCATTACCTGCCAACGTGGAATGGAACGAAGCATGCTTATTAATATTGGTAAAAATACAAAATTTCTTCACACATAAATCAGAAGGATCACCAAAGCTAAAGATGCTCTAAGCTACGCTAAACAATTTAAATGAGCAGGGCATGTAGCGAGGCTAGAGGATGACAGGTGAATTAGCAGGGTGACAAAGTGGAAGGGTCAATACGGCAAACGCCTCAAAGGTTAACCACATTCGAGATGGGCAGACGAAATCATAAAATAGCTGAGCCCTGCTGGACGCAAATAGCCCTGGATAGAGATACATATTCCATATAGGAGGCCGTCACCTTCGCCTAAGGAGGGATACTTCCTTGCACATGAATAGGATTCAATTTTGAATTTTCAATAAACATTTTAAACAACAATAACATACTATTTTTCTTCTGTCCCATATTATTATAAGTATTTAATGCAAGAAATAAAAGGCTGAAAATAATAACAATAATATAGTGATCCGAGGCAGTTACTAAAACCCAGTATATTCATCATCATCATCTCAGCCGTAAGACGTCCACTGCTGGACACAGGCCTCCCCCAAGTGTCGCCACATTGACCGGTCCCTTGCTACTCGCATCCACCGGATTCCCGCAACCTTCACCAGGTCATCAGTCCACCTAGTGAGAGGTCTTCCAACGCATCGTCTTCCGGTTCACGGTCGCCACTCCAGAACTTTTCGACCCCATTGGCCATCCGTTCTGCGAGCAATGTGCCCTGCCCACTGCCACTTAATTTTAGCAATTCTTCGGGCTACGTCGTTCGGGTGACCTTGATTCTCTTGCGGATGTCTTCATTCCTGATTCGATCACGCAAGGAAACTCCGAGCATAGCCCTCTCCATTGCCCTTTGGGTAACTTTAAGCCTTTTGATAAGGCCCATTGTGAGCGACTACGTTTCGGTCCCGTATGTAATCACTGTGTATTGTAATTTATTAAAAATCAGTAGAGCCAGTTTGTTGAATACCTGGCCCAGCGTTCATGTCACAGCGAGCAGGGTTCACGCTGGTGCTAGTCTGTGTGGCTCTTTGTTGAACAACCTGCCGAGAATTCATAACACAGCGCGGCACAGCGGAAATTCTTTCCCTGCTGACTTGTTCCCGTTTTACTGCAGGACCTTGGATTGTTTCTGTAGCTTTAAATGTTATAGTCAAGAACAATAGATGCATATAAAAAACCCGTTTAACTTTGTAGTACTCGTGCTATGACATCATTAAACAGAACCTATGCTGGTTCCAATGCTGTAAACCAAAATGTTTATGATCGAGTGATGAGTCTTTGCATTCGCACAGACTGTTTGGAATTGCATTTCAATCGAAGGAGATGATTTCCACATATTAACAGCTGCTCAGTCAAGCGTATTTACCGTTTTGATTCTACTGCTGCGCCAGTCGTAGGAAATTATTAAAATAAAAATATCAGTTACTGAAAATGCGCACTCACTACTTATGGAAAGTGAATCCTAGAGAGCTCCTCCTTATTATTGTAGCCTCGCTTTACTGGCCTAGTAAGGGCCAGCCTAGTGTTAAATAGCGTGAAGTATCTGGTATTGCCTGGTCGAGAGGTAGATTGCAGTAAACTTTATTCTGCTAAGTCAGCTCTTGAATTAAGTGGTAAATATCTAGTCCTCATGGAATGTTCTTCTTCATATACTGTGGCGTGAACGAATTCACAATCACAGTTTCCTGGTGTTGAAAAACAACAATCAATTTCTTCAGTATTTCAATCAGCGGATTTTTGATATCGCTGAACATACGTACAAAAGAAAATTCAGACGCCTTGATAACCTCCTCTTCTTATTCTTCTGATATTGCTGTAGGTGGGGGCCCATGTCCACTAACGATATTTACACTTCATCATTAGCCTTTAGTTTTCCCACTGCTGGGATACGGCCTCCTCTCAATGAGAGGGAATTTACACTTACCAGTCGGCAATTTAGCCAACTGTAAAAAATAAAAGGGTAACGTATTATGGCAGATGTTATTTGGAAATCTTAAAGTAACTACATTCGATTATTCAGTATTACTTAATATTACTCAAGTGTCGGTTTGTAATAAAAAATATAAGCTTTTTACTGAATACCGAAACAAAATTAAACTATTGCTATTATTGGCTATTATTGCAGAATCTGCAACATTTTAATCTCTTCAGCCTTCCTAATAATATCCTTACACGGATACTTATCGGAACTTAACTTATTTAATAGAGGGTTTCTATTCAAACCAGTTGTTTTACCGAATTTGAACGGGACCACCACGAAATAATAATTAAAGACAAATAAGTTCTTAATCGATTCACAATTTGTGAAGACATCGCTGAACATGCATACAAAAGAAAATTCCTATATAACCTGCTCGCTTACAATGTTTCAACTTATTCAAACTGTAGATCGCCTTTTCTACAATATGCATGCTGGGCTAACGACGATCTTCTCTACGCAGCGGATGATCCGCGCTACACCTACGATGATTTACGGTATGCCTACGATGTTTGATAGACCCCCGACGATGATGACTTCCACGAGATTAGTCAGCGTTACGGCTAGACAGTTCGGTGCTCGCTTGGTGTTCCGAACATTGTCAATGATGCTCCGCGCTAGACGCAGGCATACTTCTATGTCTGGTATTCACAGCGGCAGCGCTTGGTATCAAACCAAACAAGATAGCGAAAGGCTAGTTAGTCGTCACATACGATGAGTTCCAAGTATCAACCACGAGAGGGGCCCACCTGTAGCACGTTAACAACCTCGGACTACTTCAAAAATCATGGAAAAGTTATAAACGCGCTTTGTAATCTAGCGTGAACTCGACTCACAAATAAAAACACAAGTTTAAAAAGCGGAGATAAAGTAACAGAACTGCAACGGAACAAATGTTTAAAATTTGGAATGAAAATGCAAAAACCTTAAAGAGAAATTGGAAAACCGGCAAACAAGATAAACGAATTTATTTTCTGGAAAAGCAGGCACGGTGAAATAATACTCCGTTTTATATAGTGATCCGAGGCAGTTACCAAAATCTAGTGTATTGGAATTTATAAAAAATCAGTAGTGCCAGTTTGTTGCATAACTGGCCCAGTTTTCATGTCACCGCGAGCAGGGTTCACGCTGGTGCTAGTCTGTGTGGCTCTCTGTTGAACAACCTGCCGAGCATTCATGACACAGCGCGGCACAGCGGAAATTCTTTCCCTGCTGACTTGTTTCCGTTTTACTGGAGGACCTTGCATTGTTTCTGTAGCATAAAATATTATAGTGAAGAACAATAGCTGCATATAAAAAACCCGTTTAACTTTGTAGTACTCGTGCTATGAGGATAACATTGCTAAATGACATCATTAAACAGAACCTATGCTGGTTCCAATGCTGTAAACCAAAATGTTTATGATCGAGTGATGAGTCTTTGCATTCGCACAGACTGTTTGGAATTGCATTTCAATCGAAGGAGATGATTTCCACATATTAACAGCTGCTCAGTCAAGCGTATTTACCGTTTTGATTCTACTGTTGCGCCAGTCGTAGGAAATTATTATAAAAATATCAGTTACTGAAAATGCGCACTCACTACTTATGGAGAGTGAATCCTAGAGAGCTCCTCCTTATTATTGTAGCCTCGCTTTACTGGCCTAGTAAGGGCCAGCCTAGTGTTAAATAGCGTGAAGTATGGATTGCCTGGTCGAGAGGTAGATTGCAGTAAACTTTATTCTGCTAAGTCAGCTCTTGAATTAACTGGTAAATATCCAGTCCTCATGAAATGTTCTTCTTCATATACTGTGGCGTGAACGAATTCACAATCACAGTTTCCTGGTGTTGAAAATCAACAATCAATTTCTTCAGTATTACAATCAGCGAATTTTTGATATCGCTGAACATACGTTCAAAAGAAAATTCAGACGCCTTGATAACCTCCTCTTCTTATTCTTCTGGTATTGTTGTAGATGGGGGCCCATGTCGACTGACGATATTTACACTTCATCATTAGCCTATAGTTTTCCCACTGCTGGGATACGGCCTCCTCTCAATGAGAGGGAATTTACACTTACCAGTCGGCAATTTAGCCAACTGTAAAAAATAAAAGGGTAACGTATTATGGCAGATGTTATTTGGAAATCTTAAAGTAACTACATTCGATTATTCAGTATTACTTAATATTACTCAAGTGTCGGTTTGTAATAAAAAATATAAGCTTTTTACTGAATACCGAAACAAAATTAAACTATTGCTATTATTGGCTATTATTGCAGAATCTGCAACATTTTAATCTCTTCAGCCTTCTTAATAATATCCTTACACGGATACTTATCGGAACTTAACTTATTTAATAGAGGGTTTCTATTCAAACCAGTTGTTTTATCAAATTTGAACGGGATTACCACGAAATAATAATCAAAGACAAATAAATAATAATAATAATAATAATAATAATTTCTTTATTCAGAATCTTAGAAGGTAAAATACAATAGGAATCTAAAACTAATAATGTAGGTATAATAATGTATGATGCCTGTACTAGGATAATCCTGTATCACAGGCTGCAGGAGCTCTAACAATATGCTATGTAATAGGACTAAAGTTGTTTTGTTAAATACTAAAATAACATAGCGTAAAAATATTTCCATTAACTTAAACTCTAATAACTTAGAACTAAAAACATAAATGTTACACGAAAATATTTGCGTCAGCAGAATTTATTAAAGGTTGCAAAACATATCGGCGCTCTTGTTTTTATTCAATAATTGCACCTAGCAATTAATGTGCTTACTATAAATAAACTCGATATTAATAGGTATGTCAGCGCAGTGGTCTCTTATTGCATTGGTGATTCAAAAATATGCGTAAGTCTAAACTATAGTATGACGCTCTACGCGCCCTCGTAGTCGATGGAGTTGATGTACCTATATTCTGCTAATTTCTTAGCCGGGCACTCAACATCTCCCGTTCTATGGCTGTAAGAAGTGGTGGTGGTGGTGGTGTAATAAGTTCTTAATCGATTCACAATTTGTGAAGACATCGCTGAACATGCATACAAAAGAAAGTTCCTATTTAACCTGCTCGCTTCCAATGTTTCAACTTATTAAACTGTAGATCGCATTTTCTACAATATGCATGCTGGGCTAACGACGATCCTCTCTACGCAGCGAATGATCCGCGCTACACCTACGATGATCTACGGTATGCCTACGATGTTTGATGGACCCCCGACGATGATGACTTCCACGAGATTAGTCAGCGTTACGGCTAGACAGTTCGGTGCTCGCTTGGTGTTCCGAAAATTGTCAATGATGCTCCGCGCTAGACGCAGGCATACTTCTATGTCTGGTATTCACAGCGGCAGCGCTTGGCATCGAACCAAACGAGATAGCGAAAGGCTAGATAGTCGTCACATACGATGAGTTCCAAGTATCAACCACGAAAGGGGCCCACCTGTAGTACGTTAACAACCTCGGACTACTTCAAAAATCATGGAAGAAGTTATAAACGCGCTTTGTAATCTAGAGTGAACTCAACTCACAAATAAAAACACAAGTTTAAAAAGCGGAGATAAAGTAACAGAACTGCAACGGAACAAATGTTTAAAATTTGGAATGAAAATGCAAAAACCTTAAAGAGAAATTGGAAAACCGGCAAACAAGATAAACGAATTTATTTTCTGGAAAAGCAGGCACGGCGAAATAATATCTCCGTTTTATATAGTGATCCGAGGCAGTTACCAAAATTCAGTGTATTGGAATTTATTAAAAATAAGTAGTGCCAGTTTGTTGCATAACTGGCCCAGTTTTCATGTCACAGCGAGCAGGGTTCACGCTGGTGCTAGTCTGTGTGGCTCTCTGTTGAACAACCTGCCGAGCATTCATGACACAGCGCGGCACAGCGGAAATTCTTTCCCTGCTGACTTGTTTCCGTTTTACTGCAGGACCTTGGATTGTTTCTGTAGCATAAAATATTATAGTGAAGAACAAAAGATGCATATAAAAAACCCGTTTAACTTTGTAGTACTCGTGCTATGAGGATAACATTGCTAAATTATATCATTAAACAGAACCTATCCTGGTTCCAATGCTGTAAACCAAAATGTTTATGATCGAGCGATGAGTCCTTGCAGTCGCACAGACTGTTTGGAATTCCATTCCAATCGGAGTAGATGATTTCCACATACTAACAGCAGCTTAGTTAAACGTATTTACCGTTTTAATTCTACTGCTGCGCCAGTCCTAGGAAATTATTATAAAAATATCAGTCACTGAAAATGCGCACTCACTACTTACAGAAAGTGAATCCTAGAGAGCTCCTCCTTATTATTGTAGCCTCGCTTTACTGGCCTAGTAAGTGCCGGGCAAGTGTTAAATAGCGTGAAGTATCTGGTTTTGCCTGGTCGAGAGGTAGATAGCCATAAACTTTATTCTGCTAAGTCAGCTCTTGAATTAAGTGGTAAATACCCAGTCCTCATGGAATGTTCTTCTTCATACACTGCGTCGTGAACGAATTCACAATCACAGTTTCTTGGTGTTGGAAAAACAACATTCAATTGAATCAATTTCCTTTGTATTACAATCAGCGAATTTTTGATATCGCTGAACATACATACAAAAGATAATTCAGACGTCTTGATAACCTCCTCTTCTTATAGGTTCTGGTAGGTTTTGGAGGTGGGGCCCTATGTCCACTGACAGTATTTACACTTCATCATTAGCCTATAGTTTTCCCACTGCTGGGATACGGCCTCCTCTCAATGAAAGAAATTTACACTTACCAGTCGGCTATTTACCCAACTGTAAAAAAAAGGGTAACGTGTTATGGCAGATGTTATTTAGAAATCTTAAAGTTGCTACATTCGATTATTCAGTATTAGGTACGTAATATAACTCAAGTATCGGTTTGTAATAAAAATTATAAGCTTTTTACTGAATACCTAAACAAAATTAAACTATTGCTATTATTGGCTATTATTGCAGAATCTGCAACATTTTAATCTCTTCAGCCACCTTAATAATATCCTTACACGGTTACTTATCGGAACTTAACTTATTTAATAGAGGGTTTCTATTTAAACCAGTTGTTTTACCAAAAAACGGGACCACCACGAAATAATAATCAAAGACCAATAAGTTCTTAATGGATTCACAATTTGTGAAGACATCGCTGAATATGCATACAAAAGAAAATTCCTATATAACCTGCTCGCTTGCAATGTTTCAACTTATTCAAACTGTAGATCGCATTTTCTACAATACGCATGCTGGGCTAACGACAATCCTCTCTACGTAGCGGATGATCCGCGCTACACCTACGATGATCTACGGTATGCCTACGATGTTTGATGGACGCCCGACGATGATGACTTCGACGAGATTAGTCAGCGTTACGGCTAGACAGTTAGGTGCTCGCTTGGTGTTCCGAACGTTGTCGATAATGCTCTGCGCTAGACGCAGGCATACTTCTATGTCTGGTATTCACAGCGGCAGCGCTTGGCATCGAACCAAACGGGATAGCGAAAGGCTAGTTAGTCGTCACGTACGATGAGTTCCTGTATCAACCACGAGAGACAACCTCGGACTACTTCAAAAATCATGGAAAAGTTATAAACGCGCTTTGTAATCTAGAGTGAACTCGACTCACAAATAAAAACACAAGTTTAAAAAGCGGAAACAAAGTAACAGAACAACAACGGAATAAATGTTTAAAATTTGGAATGAAAATACAAAAACCTTAAAGAGAAATTGGAAAACCAGCAAACAAGATCAACGAATTTATTTTCTGGAAAAGCAGGCACGGAGAAATAATATCTCCTTTTTATATTGTGATCCGAGGCAGTTACCAAAATCCAGTGTATTGGAATTTATAAAAAATCAGTAGTGCCAGTTTGTTGCATAACTGGCCCAGTTTTCATGTCACCGCGAGCAGGGTTCACGCTGGTGCTAGTCTGTGTGGCTCTTTGTTGAACAACCTGCCAAACATTCATGACACAGCGCGGCACAGCGGAAATTCTTTCCCTGCTGACTTGTTTCCATTTTATTGGAGGACCTTGAATTGTTTCTGTAGCATAAAATATTATAGTGAAGAATGATAGATTCATAAAAAACCCGTTTAACTTTGTAGTACTCGTGCTATGAGGATAACATTGCTAAATTATATCATTGAACAGAACCTCTGCTGGTTCTAATGCTGTAAACGAAAATGTTTTATACTGATGGAGGTTAGATTCCTTAAACCAAAGACACGTCTGAGGTTTCACTTGGTACTTTTCTTGATTTCATGCGTCGGATTTTCGTCCCGCAATTTTATGTGACCTTGCGTTACTACAGACAGATTGAGTGGCATTGCATTTCATTCAGAGGAGACATAAGCCCGACTGTAGCGATTGCAGGACGCGAGGGTTGAAAATAGAAACACAATTTGAAGATGGACTGAGGAAATTATATTGAAACTTATTTACACTGCTACAAACTTTAAATTACTATTACAACTAGACTACTCTGACGGAGCAAGCGCGAAGACTGCCCGTAACACCTTAGAACGCCTCTATTTATACCAATACCTAAAAGCGCACGTTATGGTGGTCTCAATTTTTGTCACCGCATACTTGCCCATCTACAGCGAGGAAGCCGGGAAAACCTACCAAGTACTGTGGGAGAGTGGGAGAGTACATGCGAATGCGTCGCAGGGACGTGCTCTCCGGGGCCGTGCGTTGGCGGGGCACGGTCCCTTCTCCAAGTGGGGGAGCCAATTAGTAGTGAGATGGATTAGCGTTAAGGCTCTTGCGTTCAATAGGTTTAAGATCCCTTTTCACTAAAATTGCGTTGACTTACATAAACTTGTAAGGCTTTACACTGGAATGTACTTGAATAACATGATCTTTTGTCTAAAACTACGCTGAATTTCATCACATTTATAAGGCTTTTCACCAATGGGGATACACCGTAAAGTCACAGTTATATCACTTTTGTAAGCTTTTTCACCTGTGTGTGTTCTCATATTGCGTTAAGCGTGATTCTGAGTAAAACGAAGCGGACACATAAAGCAGTTTAATATTAAATGAAAACCGAGGATCGAATTGTTAAGTTTTTAACGAGGCTAATTGAATTAAATTTGTGGTAGAATCGTTTATTTTGATGTTGGTACTATTCATTTTATGAGCGTACCTACTTATAGGGCGATCCTGCTATAGAGTGGATCTGTGGATCAATAGTTGAATGCAAAAAAAAACTATTTAACTTAGCAGTATTCACGCTATGAAGATATAATTTTGTTTAATGCAATTTGTTGTCGTCTTGTCACAATTTTTAGATGTTCACGTAATTTACTAAAGTGGGATAAAAAAATGATATTTATTTATTTATTTAAACTTCCTGTACAATAGTGGTACATAGGCGGACTTAATGCCACAAGGCATTTTCTACCAGTCAACCATATGACTATATATGTCTTTATATCTTTCTTAATAATCAACATTACAAAGTCTTTATTGTCATATTTGTTATGTTTAGGTAATAGGCAAAATCACAACAAATCTTATTACTTCTATACTCTGTTACTTCGTCTAAGTCTAGAACAATAATTTCTTAAATACGTAACGCAATGCTAATCCCAAAATTAATGAAAAAAAATAAACTCGTGCCTTCATCACATCGGAGTAGCCATCCTTTATGAGCGTGCCTACTTAGGGGGCGAACCTGCAACCTTTATTTCGACGGTGTACTTACTTTCGATCAAATCCTGTGAAAGCAGAGCATCAAATTTATTCATTCTGTAACTTTATATGAGCCGCTACATTGAGGTGTTTCGGAAAACCCTGCATCCGTTGTGCCTTCATTTGGCACTCAGCCACATATACTCTTTCTACAATGCATCCTGGACGTAGTGTTCGGATACAGTGGTCACTCAATTAAAGCTCTATTGCTCACTTTTGACTTTCTTTCTGTTCTTTAAGGTATGTTTCTTTTGCCCGAAATTCTTTCTAATGATGGAGGTTGGATTTACAATACCAATATACTTATAGGCATATGAGCTTAAAGCTTTAGCCTGCGCCTTTGCTCGTGTTTCAATTCGCGGAAATAATTCCATGTGACTGAACTAATTTACACTTAGGGTAAAGAAGAACGAATATACGAGGCACTGCTCTACTGGCACTCGCTGTAATCGAGGTAGTTTTAGCGAGTGTTTATCGTGTTTTGGCAAACATATTCAATATTTAAGAGCAATAGTCGGACCAAGACGAAGAAAATCCAAAACTTGTTATTATACAACATAATTGTTATTTGAAAAATATAAATTGTTCGTTCAGAAGTGTTAGAACGGTTTGGAACTGCAAAACTGAAATTTCACGATATTCCTGCTTGAGATGACGTCATTCAAGGTCAAATGTAGATAACCCACAAAATTTCAAAAATATAAATGTATTAATTATTAAGTGTTAAATATCCAGTAAAAGAAATGTTCCTTTTCGAAAACTGAAGCGTGAACGAATTTACATTTAGGAAGAGGGTTGCGGGTCGTTCCTCGTTATTGAAAAATCTTTCTTCAAACAACACAATGCAGTTCCGAATATTCTTTGTACTTCTTTTTATCTGGTTAAAGTGCCCCGACGTATGGTATCTGCTTAACAAACAGAACTAGTTGGTCCTGAGTCGATTTGGAAGAGTTATAGCCGTTATGTTCTTCTTCGTTTGCCGAACAACTGTCACATCATTCATGGCACAACGACCAGGGTATACGCTGGTGCTAGTCTGTAGGGCTCTCTGTATGTACTGGCCGAGCATTCACGATACAGCGCGGCACAGCGAAATTTTTCGTCAGCGAAAAACCGCACGACGATTTTCGAATCACCAGCAAGAAATGCTGCAACACTAATCTTGAGCCACTTTGCGTATAGCTGTTCAGAACTTATTGTATTTAATAAGTCGACTAAGGTTTGTTGTAGCCGCTATATTATGTGGCCTTCGGTGTGGATGGTGGCCACTGTGGCGGTGGTACAGCGTAAAAAACTGACGTAGACATCAAAACCTGCAAACCTTTTTCTAAAAAATAACAATAATATAATGATCCGAGGCAGATACCAAAATCTAGTGTATTGGAATTAAGAAAAAATCAGTAGTGGCAGTTTGTTGAATAACTGGCCCAGTTTTCATGTCACAGCGAGCAGGGTTCACGCTGGTGCTAGTCTGTGTGGCTCTCTGTTGAACAACCTGCCGAGCATTCATGACACAGCGCGGCACAGCGGAAATTCTTTCCTTGTTGACTTGTTTCCATTTTACTGGAGGTCCTGGATTGTTTCTGTAGCATAAAATATTATAGTGAAGAACAATAGATTCATAAACAAAACCCGTTTAACTTTGTAGTACTCGTGCTATGAGGATAACATTGCTAAATTATTTATTTATTATTTATTTATATATATTTATTCACTCATCATCACTATCATTACAGGATTGTCCTAATTCAATAGTGTGGCTATAATAACATTTTTATTATTTATCATAACATATTCTGTACATATTGGCATGATTATATCATTAAACAGAACCTCTGCTGGTTCTAATGCTGTAAACGCAAATGTTTTATACTGATGGAGGTTAGATTCCTTTAACAAAAGACACGTCTGAAATCTCATTTGGTACTATTCTTGATTTCATGCGTCATCTATGTGTCCTTGCGTTAGTACAGACTGTTTGGAATTGCATTTCAATCGAAAAAGATGATTCCCCCATACTAACAGCTGCTTAGTTATTACTGCTTACGTATTTACCGTTTTGATTCTACTGCTGCGCCAGTCGTAGGAAATTAGGTATTATAAAAATATCAGTTACAGAAAACGCACACTCACTACTCACGGAAAGTGAATCCTAGAGAGCTCCTCCTTATTATTGTAGCCTCGCTTTACTGGCCTAGTAAGTGCCAGCCAAGTGTTAAATAGCGTGAAGTATCTGGTATTGCCTGGTCGAGAGGTCTTTTTTTAAGTAGTAAATATTCAGTCCTCAAGAAATGTTCTTTGAATACTGTGGCGTGAACGAATGCACAGTTTCTTGGTGGTCGAAAAAAATATTTTTCAAACAACACAGTTTAGAAACCAAGTAGTTACGCCATGATTTCTTTGTTGAAAACGTAGTTGTTCCAAAATCTTCAGGCAGGAGTGTTCGGAAAATGGTTGGAGAAGGTTTGGTTTTTCCTCAAAGCTGAGCCCGTCTATTTCGCCTAATCCTAACAGGTTCGCTGCCATTAATAGAACTATTATAACTTCAGCATTTCCAATCATTTATAGTATTTAAAAAAAATATAGTGCCGGACATGCAGCTCTTATTATGCATAGGTACTGTAGGAGAGTGGGAGAGTACCTGCAATAGCGGCGGTCGCAGGGAGGTGCTCTACAGGACCGTGAGTTGGCGGGGCACGGCCCCGTCTCCGAGTGGGGGAGCCAATTATCCATAAGATGTTTTAGCGTTTAGGCTCTGGCGGTCAAAGGTCAAAGAACCCTTTTCACTAAAACTGCGCCGCCATAGAACTTAAAACGCTTTTCACCGGAATGTGCTGGGATATGATCTGTTAAAGTACCGTTGTATATAAAACTACGGTGTATTTCGTCGCACTTGTATGGCTTTAAACCGATGTGAGTTTGAATATTCCGTAAAACTATGCTGACTTATATCACATTTTTGGTCTTCTAGTCGATTGAGAATCGTCATAGCCGCTATGTTCCTGTTCGTTTGTCGAACAACTGTCACATCATTCATGGTACAACGACCAGGGTATACGCTGGTGCTAGTCTGTGGGGCTCTCTGTATGTACAGGCCGAGCATTCACGACACAGCGCGGCACAGCGAAATTTTTCGTCAGCGAAAAACCACACGACGATTTACGTATAACCAGCAAGAATTGCTGCAACACTAATCTTGAGCCACGTTATATTAAAAACTTGGATGTAGTGAGTGTAGAATCACTATAAAATCTACGCTGCTGGGTTCGCATTTGTCTCTTATTGCCAAAAATGTTTGGTACACTTATGCCGAACTTTTTCACCTTGTTATCCACGTCGGCCGTCTCCGGACACATTATTTCGCCTTCAGGCTTTCTAAGCCACGCAAATAGACCCGATCTAGTTCAGCAGCCTCTTCAGCAGCCTCTTCAGTAGCCTCTTTAGTACCTCTTCAGCAGCCTCTTCAGTGGCCTCTTCAGTAGCCTCTTCAGCAGCCTCTTCAGCTGGTTTATTATATCACAACTTTATACGCACATCATCGCCCACTAAAACTATGCTGACTTATATCACATTTTTGGTCTTCTAGTCGATTGGGAATAGTCATAGCCGCTATGTTCCTGTTCGTTTGTCGAATACTGTCACATCATTCATGGCACAGCGACCAGGGTTCACGCTGGTGCTAGTCTGTGTGGCTCTCTGTTGTACTGGCCGAGCATTCATGACACAGCGCGGCACAGTGGATTTTTTCCACACCTGTCTTGTCACCATTTTATTTGAGAACTTTATTTTTGTTACGGATTTAGATTTTAAACCCTGTAAACCAAAATTCGTATACCAATGATGCAGGTTTGATTTCAAACTGTTTGGCCTTAAAACCGGAAACGGAATTGTTCAGTTTTCAAATTATTAAGCAAATTTTAAGCAGTTTGTGGTAAATGGAAATGTTGGTAAATGTGAGATGACGTCATTCAAAGCACACGACAATTTACGTATAACCAGCAAGAATTGCTGCAACACTAATCTTGAGCCACGTTATATTAAAAACTGCAACACTAATCTTGAGCCACGTTATATTAAAAACTTGGATGTAGTGAGTGTAGAATCCCTATAAAATCTACGCTGGGTTCGCATTTGTCTCTTATTGCCAAAAATTTTTGGTACACTTATGCCGAACTTTTTCACCTTGTTATCCACGTCGGCCGTCTCCGGACACATTATTTCGCCTTCAGGCTTTCTAAGCCACGCAAACAGACCCGATCTTGTTCAGCAGCCTCTTCAGCAGCCTCTTCAGTAGCCTCTTCAGCTGGTTTATTATATCACATCTTTATACGCACATCATCGCCCACTAAATGTCTGCTGTCACTCACAAAAATTCTGTGTATGACACATAGCCTCCTCTTGGCGCACAAACTTCTGCCGCATAGCGGTGTAGTATTCCTGCAGCCCTGGTATTTATTGTCTCTTTTGCGACAGTATCCAAGCATCTCTTATTCCCCCCGCTGGGCCCAGGACTGTCGCGTCGTGCCCTGTCATCACTGCCAGCTGGCTGACTGACTCATGTCTATTTGTTGTTGCTGGGTCCAGGACTGTCGCGTCTTGCCCTGTCAGCGCTGGCACCTGGCTGACTAGCTCGTTTTTTACGAACAGCAGGAGAGTTAGACTGATACTCGCCATCATCAGGCTGGTTAGCGTCCTTATTAAGTTTTTCAATCCGTTCTAGTACCACCACCACTTTACTACTTTCACGGGCGGTAGTGATGGTAGTGGCGAGTTAGACGGTAAAGGTAGCTGCAGTTGTGCAAAAGGTGGCATCAATGTCAGTATGCTTTCATTGATGTTTCGATTGTGAAACGGCTAGAAGAATGAAATTTATTCGTACAAGTTGTTATGAATACTGTTAGAACTTCTTTTTACATGTTGTTGTTGCCCCAACAATTGGTATTTTCTTATAAAACAGAATTGCCCTGCACTGCCGCTGTTTTCAATGTTGTAAGACGTCTAAAATAATGTTCCTTTTCAAAAACTGAAGCGTGAACGTATTTGCAACTAGGAAGAGGGTTGCGGGTCGTTCCTCGTTATTGAAAAAATCTTTCTTCAAACAACACAATGCAGTTCTGAATATTCTTTGTACTTCTTTTTATCTGGTTCAAGTGTCCTTAGTCGATTTGGAAGAGTTATAGCCGTTATGTTCTTCTTCGTTTCCCGAATAACTGTCACTTCATTCATGGCACAACGACCAGGGTATACGCTGGTGCTAGTCTGTGGGGCTCTCTGTATGTACTGGCCGAGCATTCACGACACAGCGCGGCACAGCGAAATTTTTCGTCAGCGAAAAACCACACGACGATTTACGAATAACCAGCAAGAATTGCTGCAACACTAATCTTGAGCCACGTTATATTAAAAACTTGGATGTAGTGAGTGTAGAATCCCTACAAAATCTACGCTGGGTTCGCATTTGTCTCTTATTACCAAAAATGTTTGGTACACTTATGCCGAACTTTTTCACCTTGTCATCCATGTCGGCCGTCTCCGGACACATTATTTCGCCTTCAGGCTTTCTAAGCCACGCAAATAGACCCGATCTAGTTCAGCAGCCTCTTCAGCAGCCTCTTCAGTAGCCTCTTTAGTACCTCTTCAGCAGCCTCTTCTGTGGCCTCTTCAGTAGCCTCTTCAGCAGCCTCTTCAGCTGGTTTATTATATCACAACTTTATACGCACATCATCGCCCACTAAAACTATGCTGACTTATATCACATTTTTGGTCTTCTAGTCGATTGGGAATAGTCATAGCCGCTATGTTCCTGTTCGTTTGTCGAATACTGTCACATCATTCATGGCACAGCGACCAGGGTTCACGCTGGTGCTAGTCTGTGTGGCTCTCTGTTGTACTGGCCGAGCATTCATGACACAGCGCGGCACAGTGGATTTTTTCCACACCTGTCTTGTCACCATTTTATTTGAGAACTTCATTTTTGTTACGGATTTGGATTTTAAACCCTGTAAACCAAAATTCGTATACCAATGATGCAGGTTTGATTTCAAACTGTTTGGCCTTAAAACCGGAAACGGAATTGATCAGTTTTCAAATTATTAAGCAAATTTTAAGCAGTTTGTGGTAAATGGAAATGTTGGTAAATGTGAGATGACGTTATTCAAAGCACACGACAATTTACGTATAACCAGCAAGAATTGCTGCAACACTAATCTTGAGCCACGTTATATTAAAAACTTGGATGTAGTGAGTGTAGAATCACTATAAAATCTACGCTGCTGGGTTCGCAATTGTCTCTTATTGCCAAAAATGTTTGGTACACTTATGCCGAACTTTTTCACCTTGTTATCCACGTCGGCCGTCTCCGGACACATTATTTCGCCTTCAGGCTTTCTAAGCCACGCAAATAGACCCGATCTAGTTCAGCAGCCTCTTCAGCAGCCTCTTCAGTAGCCTCTTTAGTAGCCTCTTCAGCAGCCTCTTCAGTGGCCTCTTCAGTAGCCTCTTCAGCAGCCTCTTCAGCTGGTTTATTATATCACAACTTTATACGCACATCATCGCCCACTAAAACTATGCTGACTTATATCACATTTTTGGTCTTCTAGTCGATTGGGAATAGTCATAGCCGCTATGTTCCTGTTCGTTTGTCGAATACTGTCACATCATTCATGGCACAGCGACCAGGGTTCCCGCTGGTGCTAGTCTGTGTGGCTCTCTGTTGTACTGGCCGAGCATTCATGACACAGCGCGGCACAGTGGATTTTTTCCACACCTGTCTTGTCACCATTTTATTTGAGAACTTCATTTTTGTTACGGATTTGGATTTTAAACCCTGTAAACCAAAATTCGTATACCAATGATGCAGGTTTGATTTCAAACTGTTTGGCCTTAAAACCGGAAACGGAATTGATCAGTTTTCAAATTATTAAGCAAATTTTAAGCAGTTTGTGGTAAATGGAAATGTTTGTAAATGTGAGATGACGTTATTCAAAGCACACGACAATTTACGTATAACCAGCAAGAATTGCTGCAACACTAATCTTGAGCCACGTTATATTAAAAACTTGGATATAGTGAGTGTAGAATCCCAATAAAATCTACGCTGGGTTCGCATTTGTCTCTTATTGCCAAAAATGTTTGGTACACTTATGCCGAACTTTTTCACCTTGTTATCCACGTCGGCCGTCTCCGGACACATTATTTCGCCTTCAGGCTTTCTAAGCCACGCAAATAGACCCGATCTAGTTCAGCAGCCTCTTCAGCAGCCTCTTCAGTAGCCTCTTTAGTAGCCTCTTCAGCAGCCTCTTCAGTGGCCTCTTCAGTAGCCTCTTCAGCAGCCTCTTCAGCTGGTTTATTATATCACAACTTTATACGCACATCATCGCCCACTAAAACTATGCTGACTTATATCACATTTTTGGTCTTCTAGTCGATTGGGAATAGTCATAGCCGCTATGTTCCTGTTCGTTTGTCGAATACTGTCACATCATTCATGGCACAGCGACCAGGGTTCCCGCTGGTGCTAGTCTGTGTGGCTCTCTGTTGTACTGGCCGAGCATTCATGACACAGCGCGGCACAGTGGATTTTTTCCACACCTGTCTTGTCACCATTTTATTTGAGAACTTCATTTTTGTTACGGATTTGGATTTTAAACCCTGTAAACCAAAATTCGTATACCAATGATGCAGGTTTGATTTCAAACTGTTTGGCCTTAAAACCGGAAACGGAATTGATCAGTTTTCAAATTATTAAGCAAATTTTAAGCAGTTTGTGGTAAATGGAAATGTTTGTAAATGTGAGATGACGTTATTCAAAGCACACGACAATTTACGTATAACCAGCAAGAATTGCTGCAACACTAATCTTGAGCCACGTTATATTAAAAACTTGGATATAGTGAGTGTAGAATCCCAATAAAATCTACGCTGGGTTCGCATTTGTCTCTTATTGCCAAAAATGTTTGGTACACTTATGCCGAACTTTTTCACCTTGTTATCCACGTCGGCCGTCTCCGGACACATTATTTCGCCTTCAGGCTTTCTAAGCCACGCAAATAGACCCGATCTAGTTCAGCAGCCTCTTCAGCAGCCTCTTCAGTAGCCTCTTTAGTACCTCTTCAGCAGCCTCTTCTGTGGCCTCTTCAGTAGCCTCTTCAGCAGCCTCTTCAGCTGGTTTATTATATCACAACTTTATACGCACATCATCGCCCACTAAAACTATGCTGACTTATATCACATTTTTGGTCTTCTAGTCGATTGGGAATAGTCATAGCCGCTATGTTCCTGTTCGTTTGTCGAATACTGTCACATCATTCATGGCACAGCGACCAGGGTTCACGCTGGTGCTAGTCTGTGTGGCTCTCTGTTGTACTGGCCGAGCATTTATGACACAGCGCGGCACAGTGGATTTTTTCCACACCTGTCTTGTCACCATTTTATTTGAGAACTTCATTTTTGTTACGGATTTGGATTTTAAACCCTGTAAACCAAAATTCGTATACCAATGATGCAGGTTTGATTTCAAACTGTTTGGCTTTAAAACCGGAAACGGAATTGATCAGTTTTCAAATTATTAAGCAAATTTTAAGCAGTTTGTGGTAAATGGAAATGTTGGTAAATGTGAGATGACGTTATTCAAAGCACACGACAATTTACGTATAACCAGCAAGAATTGCTGCAACACTAATCTTGAGCCACGTTATATTAAAAACTTGGATGTAGTGAGTGTAGAATCACTATAAAATCTACGCTGCTGGGTTCGCATTTGTCTCTTATTGCCAAAAATGTTTGGTACACTTATGCCGAACTTTTTCACCTTGTTATCCACGTCGGCCGTCTCCGGACACATTATTTCGCCTTCAGGCTTTCTAAGCCACGCAAATAGACCCGATCTAGTTCAGCAGCCTCTTCAGCAGCCTCTTCAGTAGCCTCTTTAGTAGCCTCTTCAGCAGCCTCTTCAGTGGCCTCTTCAGTAGCCTCTTCAGCAGCCTCTTCAGCTGGTTTATTATATCACAACTTTATACGCACATCATCGCCCACTAAAACTATGCTGACTTATATCACATTTTTGGTCTTCTAGTCGATTGTGAATAGTCATAGCCGCTATGTTCCTGTTCGTTTGTCGAATACTGTCACATCATTCATGGCACAGCGACCAGGGTTCCCGCTGGTGCTAGTCTGTGTGGCTCTCTGTTGTACTGGCCGAGCATTCATGACACAGCGCGGCACAGTGGATTTTTTCCACACCTGTCTTGTCACCATTTTATTTGAGAACTTCATTTTTGTTACGGATTTGGATTTTAAACCCTGTAAACCAAAATTCGTATACCAATGATGCAGGTTTGATTTCAAACTGTTTGGCTTTAAAACCGGAAACGGAATTGATCAGTTTTCAAATTATTAAGCAAATTTTAAGCAGTTTGTGGTAAATGGAAATGTTGGTAAATGTGAGATGACGTTATTCAAAGCACACGACAATTTACGTATAACCAGCAAGAATTGCTGCAACACTAATCTTGAGCCACGTTATATTAAAAACTTGGATGTAGTGAGTGTAGAATCACTATAAAATCTACGCTGCTGGGTTCGCATTTGTCTCTTATTGCCAAAAATGTTTGGTACACTTATGCCGAACTTTTTCACCTTGTTATCCACGTCGGCCGTCTCCGGACACATTATTTCGCCTTCAGGCTTTCTAAGCCACGCAAATAGACCCGATCTAGTTCAGCAGCCTCTTCAGCAGCCTCTTCAGTAGCCTCTTTAGTAGCCTCTTCAGCAGCCTCTTCAGTGGCCTCTTCAGTAGCCTCTTCAGCAGCCTCTTCAGCTGGTTTATTATATCACAACTTTATACGCACATCATCGCCCACTAAAACTATGCTGACTTATATCACATTTTTGGTCTTCTAGTCGATTGTGAATAGTCATAGCCGCTATGTTCCTGTTCGTTTGTCGAATACTGTCACATCATTCATGGCACAGCGACCAGGGTTCCCGCTGGTGCTAGTCTGTGTGGCTCTCTGTTGTACTGGCCGAGCATTCATGACACAGCGCGGCACAGTGGATTTTTTCCACACCTGTCTTGTCACCATTTTATTTGAGAACTTCATTTTTGTTACGGATTTGGATTTTAAACCCTGTAAACCAAAATTCGTATACCAATGATGCAGGTTTGATTTCAAACTGTTTGGCCTTAAAACCGGAAACGGAATTGATCAGTTTTCAAATTATTAAGCAAATTTTAAGCAGTTTGTGGTAAATGGAAATGTTGGTAAATGTGAGATGACGTTATTCAAAGCACACGACAATTTACGTATAACCAGCAAGAATTGCTGGAACACTAATCTTGAGCCACGTTATATTAAAAACTTGGATATAGTGAGTGTAGAATCCCAATAAAATCTACGCTGGGTTCGCATTTGTCTCTTATTGCCAAAAATTTTTGGTACACTTATGCCGAACTTTTTCACCTTGTTATCCACGTCGGCCGTCTCCGGACACATTATTTCGCCTTCAGGCTTTCTAAGCCGCGCAAACAGACCCGATCTTGTTCAGCAGCCTCTTCAGTAGCCTCTTCAGTAGCCTCTTCAGCAGCCTCTTCAGCTGGTTTATTATATCACATCTTTATACGCACATCATCGCCCACTGAATGTCTGCTGTCACTCACAAAAATTCTGTGTATGACACATAGCCTCCTCTTGGCGCACAAACTTCTGCCGCATAGCGGTGTAGTATTCCTGCAGCCCTGGTGTTTATTGTCTCTTTTGCGACAGTATCCAAGCATCTCTTATTCCCTCCGCTGGGCCCAGGACTGTCGCGTCGTGCCCTGTCAGCACTGCCAGCTGGCTGACTGACTCATGTCTGTTTGTTGTTGCTGGGTCCAGGACTGTCGCGTCTTGCCCTGTCAGCGCTGGCACCTGGCTGACTAGCTCGTCTTTTACGAACAGCAGGAGAGTTAGACTGATACTCGCCATCATCAGGCTGGTTAGCGTCCTTATTAAGTTTTTCAATCCGTTCTAGTACCACCACCACTTTACTACTTTCACGGGCGGTAGTGATAATAGTGGCGAGTTAGACGGTAAAGGTAGCTGCAGTTGTGCTAAAGGTGGCATCAATGTCAGTATGCACTTGGTAACACAAAAACTTTCTGTTACATCACATTTATTCTTCGCTCTGGCGTGACTCAAAACCAAAATCAAAATATTTTATTTCACATAGACCTGGGCACTTATAAAACGTCGAAAAGGTGCACTCACAAACATTTATACGATTACCCAAACTTTACATTTATTTAACTATTGAAAACTTGTTAAGATAACTTACATATGTATTTAGACATGGATTAATTCCATGAATATCTTTGCAAGCAATGCATTTTATTATAGAACAAACAGATTACCATAAAATTGCATTTACGTGTCTCTCGTGGCGAGATTTAGCCGTTCTCGATAAATTGGCTACCCAAATTAATAATATATAAGATCAGCATCTGATCTTAAGCAAATTTAGACGGGACCACGGCGAAATAATATTCTTCCAAACGAAACGATTCATCTAAATCGATTCACAAGTGGCGAAGATAGACTGGATGTCGGTTAAAAATCAATGGGTGGTTCTGAAGTTCGAATTTGTTTTTGTCTTGTCACAATTTTTAGATGTTCACGTAATTTACTAGACTGGGATAAAATAATGATTTGTCTTTAAAACCTTCTGTATAATCGATATTACAAAGTCTTTATTGTCATGTTTAATAGGCAAAATCACAATAAATCTTATTACTTCTATACTCTGTTCGTTTAAGTCTAGAACAATAATGACTTAAATACGCATCGCAATGCTAATCCCAAAATAAATGAAACACATAAACTCGTGCCTTTTTCACATTGGGGTAGGCAGATAACATAGCACGCCACATCCCACGATCCCCGGAAAATGTACCGAAGATATCTTGTGGTAATTATCTTATTTTATATTTATATTTAATTATTTACCACCAATTATTACATCATTACAGACTCGTCCAATATCACACACAAAATAAAATAAAAACACAGATTATAAAATGAGTAAGACTACACCGTAAAAATAATAATACCTAAATTAGTTGAACATGACCAAGTTCACAGTTGCACACTTCTTTATTATATCTATGGTTGCACACCTTTTTTGATGACTCGAATGGCGTAGTGGTAGTGACGCAGCCTTACGTTCTTAGGGTCCAAGTTTCGAATGCCGGTAGGAGCAAATGTTTGTGTGATGAGCATTGACATTTGTTTCCGAGTCATGTATGTTTATATGTATAATAAGTATGTTTTTACAAACAAAAAAGTATATATATGTAGTATATCAATTATCTAGTGTCCACGATACAAGCTTTGCTTAGTGTGGTACTAGGTGGCGCTTTGTGTTAATGTCCAGCGATATTTATTTATATTTATTAAAAATTTCCGTCAATTTCATACTAAGTTTGGAGTATAGGTGTTGTCTGGTCTATATAAAATTGTGCTGTTTTAAGATAGTTTTGGGTGGTGATTTTTCCATGTCGTGGTAACTGCACTGCACAGCCTTATCAGCCTTCCACAAGCGGATCTCCCTGGTTTGGTTTCCAAGAGGCACATAGTTACCGAAGACATGAACGCAACCGGCAGTATTGAAGTAGGACAACAAAATGGAAAGAAACATTTATTAGCCCGCACAGGACAAAACAGCACTATCAATAAAATGGTGACAACAATAGTAAAAGTTGATAATAGATTTTAAAAAAAATGAAATGGAACTGGTCCTGTACGAGGCCAAAAACTGTCAGTGTAGTGCTGACTGATGAACGACGGACATCAGTAAAGCCGAAATTGCAGCACTGGGCACAATTTCCTCGAAGATACCGGAGTTCGGATCGAGATGCTCAGTGTGTGGTTCGCTCAGTTCAAGACTTTGATGATCCCCCAAAAGCAGGGTGACGAAGCAAAATATGGTGTAGTGGTTTCCAAACTCGGCAAAGACGAATTAATTCAGGTAGCTGACACAATAATTTCAGCGCCTTGTATCAATAAATATGGTGCCGTTAAGAAAATACTCCAAGCCGTGTACAAAGCGTCAGAGAAGCGACAGTTCCAGAAACTACCTGGTCAATTAAGTGGATTTCAGTGACCAAAACCGACGCAACTGTTGATGACGATTCACCACAGATTATTTTGTCTATTTCAAACCCATTTTGTCTGGTCTATATAAAATAATCGTTCTGTCTAATCGAAAAAAAATAGTTGTTAGCTCTATAAAAATGAATTATTCTATTGTTGTTAGTTTAGATGATTCGTCTATTTCATACTCAGTTTGGTTAATCTTGTCTTTATAAATTAATCGCTCAGTCAAAAAGTGTGTTGCGTATAAAATTTTAGGTTTAAGCAAATATTCCTTAGTTAATTGCAGCTGTTTTATGTTAGTTTTGGGTACAATTTTCATTACTTACTTTAATTTATTAAATAATATTATTAAATAAATAAATAAAATAAAATATCTTTATTTCAGACCTTTATCAGTCCATACGTTGTTAGTAGTTAGTAACAGATTGTGCTTATTATGTTATGTTAATGTTATTAGTATTACTTAATATAATTTAAACCTATACCTAATTACCTATACTTAATTTGACGCAGTGTCTTTGGATGGGGCAGTCCACTCTGCCAACAATCATTTTCAGGATGCTGTTCTGAGTGCTACGCAAGCGTTGCAGTAAGGAAGCCGCTTTCTTACGCATGATGGCGTGAAAGCCATCCGTATGTGCTGCAGCAAACATTCCCGATGCACTGCAACGTCGCGGCAACCGTAACAGCATCCTGAAAGCGTTGTTGTATTGTACGCGCAGGACGTTGTAGGCTCGGCTTGTATATGACACCCACAGGCCGCTCGAGTAGAAGGACTGACAGAACGCCTTAAATAAACTCACTTTGACGTCCTCCGTGCAGCGAGCAAACCTGCGGGCGAGCATATTGCTCCTCACCGCCAACGCCCTGCGCTCACGCTCTATGTCGCCATCATCACGTAGGTCACTGGTGACAACATGACCTAGATATTTAAAACTACTCACCACATTGAGTACTACGCCGTTGAGATAGACTGGAGGTACACGACGGGGCTGTTGTTTAGGTGCCGTAAACACTAACACCTCACTCTTTTTTGAGTTGTATTTGAGGCCGTGTACCTCCACGTACGTTTCGCATATGGTAAGTAGCTTCCTCAGTCCGCTCATCGATGGACTGAGCAACACCATGTCGTCCGCGTAACTTATGTTATTGACACTAATACCGTCTATATGACAGCCGACATGTGTGCTGCTCAGCCGCTCGATAAGTTCGTTGACATACAAATTGAATAACAAGGGGGAGCTTAACCCCCCCTGCCTCACACCACATTTCATTTGATACTCATCCGACAGAGTACCGACCCACCTCACCCGATTTGTCTGGTGAGCATACCAGTATCGTAGAAGGGCTGTATACTCTGCCGGCACACCCGTGCCCCTCAATTTGTCCCACAGCACATTATAGGAGACAAGATCGAAAGCTTTCGACAAATCAAGGAAACACGCGTATACCGACGTCCTCCTCGCGGTGTAGTACTTGACGGTGTGCTTCAGGCTGAGTATGGCACTCTCCGTAGACACGCCCGCCTTGAATCCGAACTGGGCGTCATGCACTTTAACATATTCTGAGAGGCAGCCTTTCATCAGACCGTCAAGCACCTTGGCCATGGTGGTGGCTAACGAGATGGGTCGATAGTTGTTCATGTCGGATGTGTCACCAGTTTTGTTTTTAACTATGGGGACCACTATCGTCCGCATAAGTGGTTCCGGTAAATAAGAATGACCAAGACACAGAGTGAAAAATAGTGACAAAACTCTAGGCAGATGGACTCCCGCATGTTTAAAATGCTCGATGCTGAGACCATCGTGACCCGGCGACTTCCCACGGTTCATTCTGGAAATAATGTCAGCCACACTCTTGGCTCGTATTTTCGCGTTCCGCTTAGTCTCAATGGTCTCAGCATCGTTTGCTCCATGAGAGCCTAAGAGTGACTGCACCGAAAAGTGGTCCCTAAAAGCATCAGCAATATTCTTGTGGTCAGTGATACCACCGACACTCGCCGGGAGACTCGGCCGCACATTCATTTTATTTGTTTGCTTCCAAAAATGTTTAAAGTCTTTGTGAGCGTGGTTGAAAGCAAGGAGATTCATTTTAAGCTGATCTTGCCTGTTCTGACACCACTTGAGTTTCGCTTTAAAATGTCTCCTCGCCTCCGCCATCTCACAAAATACAGGACCACTGGCCGGGCGACCCGCCATTGTCCACACCTGGAATTTAAGCCGAGCCTCGCGGTGAGCGTCAGCAACATACTTGTTCCACCCCGTGATATAGCTACCCTTCCTCCGACACTTTATCTTGTAAGATTGTACGGCGGCCTGTACAAGTATATTCACAATATTAAAATACATTTTGTCAAGAGCTGAACAATGTTCTCTGTGATCACAAAACTTATCACAACAATCACTCAGCTCCTGTGGAATATCTATAAGTCTCAGCTTAGAGTGACAGAGGTCGTGGTACTTGCTAATCTGCTCGGACGTCCTCTCGCCCCATACAACACGATTATCAAGATTATTCTTAGGTAAATTGTCTACAATTTTACAGTTAACTTTAAGCAAATCACATTCAATCACAATCGGGAAATGGTCGGACCAATACAAGTCGTACATTACTGTGACACTAACGACTGATTGCTGCGCAGACTCAGTGACGATGCAGTGGTCCAACCATCTATTACAGCCATGTGATTCACTTGTAAAAGTATAGGTTTCTCTGTTACACATCTCCACATCTACACAGACCCAGCTCTGATCTGAACAAAAATGTATCAATTCGTTATAGAACAACTCATTCGGATGTGCATTATAGTCTCCTATGATGTAAAAAGCCTCAACTCCTTTATTTTCCTCTACTTCTATTACTGAGCGAATAGTACTTAGACAGGCTGTAAACTCCGGAAGATTATCATTCGAGTTTGTTGGCATGTACACACTAAACACTACTACTGATCTAGTACTTACGGTTATTCTGACCGCGCACACTCTCACATTATTACACTCAATCGGCAACACTGTCTCGAACGCACTTTTACGCCACAGTAACGCGACGCCACCGTATGGCCTCCCGCTCAGAAGGCCCGCCGAAGTGTCCACAGCCGACGTCCCGGTGCACCCGAAGCCATTATCAACCGTGCCGAGCAACGGCAGATCGTGTGGCAGCAACCACGTCTCTTGAAGGGCTACGACGTCCGCCGACCGGCATAATGTTCTTATTCCTTCCAAAGATCTCTTAAATGATTTGCAATTAAAGCTTATTATCTTACTAAGGCTGTCCATTTTTGTTATCAATATTTTCATCTACGTCTTTGTTTACTCGCCTCATAGGAAAGTGCACAAAACGTCTAAATGATACACCAGATGGCCACAACTTATGATCTAAAAATGTATCAATCCTATGCTTTGTTACAAAAAGCTTATAGGCATTATAGTCTCTTTCCTGTTTCATTTTAATTTTAATTAGTGTAACTCGCTCTCGAGTTTTCTCATATACGTAGTTTACAATAGCCTGCTCTGACACCGCCTTATGCACATTAGTTATAAATAGTGGCACTTTCGTGTCCGCCGCTCTAAACTGTACACTTTTCTCCTCAACATCAACAACCGCACTCCCTCTCTGACTAGTAAAACGATTTTTATGCCTTCGCTTCTGCACCACGGTCCACTCCTCATTTTTATTCAATACTTTCCATTCACCATTCTTTTGAATAACCTCAGAAAACGAGGGACGCTTCTCAATAGTAACATTCATTTGTTTACAATCACTATCTACTTCGCTAATCGGCACTAATGGTTGCGGCGCACAGTTATATGTACGCGTCGACTCATCTCGATCAGCTGTTGACAGTACGCATCCATCTGTCTCAGTCACACCAGCGTTATCAGGATTACTCGTCACAGCCGCCGACGACGCAGGAGGCAGTAGCTGCACGGGGGAAAGAGATGGGGAGTTAGCATAGCGCTCGACCGTTGATTCATCAGCGCATAATGTAGGTAATGCCATCGGCCCACTGTCGAACATTTTGAATCTACCTCCTCCTCTCATAGTGTTAACATTTCTCTCCTGATTTGTAAAAGACGAAGTTTTACAATATTCGTTAATCCGATCATTTAGTTCACTTTTGGTAGCATACTGATATTGAAAATCTTGCATGTTCTTCTCAAGTAGAACTATCTTTTTGAGTAACACTGTAACATCGATATGATCGAATGTTACGGGCGGTAGTTTTTCTAATCTTCTGGCCACAAAAATAGGAATCTCTTCAGGATCTGTTTCTTTAAATAGGCAGATAATGTCCTCCAAGTCTCGTAAAGTTCTTCCTTGCCGCTTTCGAGTCGTCGCACGCTTGCTCAGTGATTCAAAGAGTAGCGACTTCGCTGATTGAATGTCCTCCGTACTAAAAGCACTCTCACATATTTGCACGAGACTTTGCTCGTCCATAACATCCTGTTTATTTTGGATAAAAGCTAACACCTCACATATCACAATGTTACAACTCGCACATTTTAGCCTCTTAGATACGTTATTCATTTTTACAAACGAGATGCGCTCGCGTTCACGGCCGCGACCAGACTGATATTACTACTTTAATATTTATTTATTATATTGGAGAGTAAAAAGGGTAAATGGATACGATAAATACATTGATTTTTGGAGATTAAATGCACGTTTTTCCAATTTGATCTCTCTAGTAAAAATGGCTCTGTCAAAATGTTCGGTAATAACGTCAAATTGTTGGGTTAAGAATAACAATTACACACCTAACTGTCTAATTTGGTCTTTGTGGTATTGTTAGGCCCATAAAAATGAATTATTCTACGTATTTTGTTGTTGTTAGTTTAAATTATTTCGTCTATTTTATACTCAGTTTGGTTAATCTTGTCTTTATAAAATAATCGCTCAGTCAAAAGGTGTGGTGCGTACTAAATTTTAGGTTTAAAAAAATATTCCTAAATTAATTGTAGCTGTTTTATGTTAGTTTTTGGTACAATTTTCATTACTTTAATTTATTATGTATATACATTTATATAAATATATGTATTTAAGGTACATAGTTGGAGAGTAAAAGGGTAAATTGATAGGATAAATAAGTATATTGATTTTTGAAGATTAAATAGACGTCTTTCCACTTTCATCTCTCTGGTAAAAATGGCTCTGTCAAAATGTTCGGTAATAATGTCAAATAGTTGGGTTAAGAATGACAATGATACTTCTAATTGTCTGAATTGGTCTTTGAGATATTGTTGGCTCTATAAAAATGTTTTTTTTTCTGCTTATTACATCACATTTTTTATCGTTTTTATATTTAGTTGCAATACCTAATTCTGCCTACCCTTTCAAGAAAAACAGGCGAGAGTTTAGATTACCCTTGATCCCGTGAGAATGGTTTGAAATGTAGCAGGGATGGTTGTGGCTCGCGCTATAATCTATCAAATACATAGTTAAATAATGAAATACATAATAGTGGTGATCTACCTATTTGGAACTTTTTTGTGTAGTCCTGTGAAGACAATAAAATAGTCGTTTGCATATTTTCGCCAAGAATTATCCTATAAATCGATGATTTTAAAATTGTGAAAACAATGAAAACTGAAAAAAAAACACTAAATAAGTGATTTTATTAAACAGACTTAGGTACCTAGGTAACGTGGATATAATTTGATTTTTGAAAAAATCAATGAACTTTTAAGTACGCCTACAATAGTTTTTACAATTTGTGTCACTTTTATTGTAGACAGTCCTAAGCCTGACAAGTATGAAGGAAAGTTCATTGATAATTTCAAATGCTTCATGAGATATTATTAAATGACTTCGCGTTCAGCGACACCAACTAGTATAAGCTATAGACGCACTTTCAACCTAAATAAGTATTCCATTGTATTTTCAATCAAGAGTTAGGTACAATAAAAATCGAAAGTAATTTATTCAAATGCTGACAATCAGCACTTTTTTAATGTTCATTTATTAATAAGTTAAGTACCCTCTTTACCGTGGCCCCGGAACATAAAGGGCGAGGAAATAACATGGATGGGTTTTGATTTCCCATCCTAAAAAAAAAAATTGTATAGTTTATACCTATTATACACATAAATTCTTATTATAGTATAGATTGATTAATAAACCAATTTTGATTTTGCTCTGTTGATGCGTTAAAATATCAACAAATATAACCATTTTTTTTCATGCTGCGCGGACAAGAGGTAAGTAAGGATAAGAGAATAATAATGATATTTTTCAAAACTAATTTTTATTAAATAATCTCTTGTATTAAGTGGTGAATGTTCATTCTTAAACTAATCTTCTTGTTCGAATAATGTGGCTTGAACAAATTCACATTTAGAAAAAGAACTCGTTTTGGAAAAAAACTCAAACTTCAAAAAACACAGTACAGAAATCAAGTATTGTAATTGTGAAATTTTAGTTTTTCTTTGTTTAAAACGTAGAACTTATTCTAACAGCCCTAGAATGAACAGATATAAAATCTATGTCATTTAATAGTAAAAAACTTTTATAACAAAAATAAATAAAAACTGCGGATTGTTCAGCAGTTTTGGACAAAAGCTCGTAAAGGTTTAAAGAAGTCGTTTTTGTCACTACGTTTACAGTACTTTTATCCATGTTCTGTGTGTTGTATATTATGTATATTATCTGTCCCAGGTATTTAATAAAAACAGTATATTGGTTAAAAACACTTCACACACACTGGGAGACAATTATTCTTCAAAATGAGACAAACTATTTATTCGTAACAATAATACCGGATAAATCCAGTATGTTTTCTCTTTGCTTTACACACAGATATTTAAGTATGGCATAACACAAAACACATCCAAATTATAACAACATACATTTAGGTTCATCAACATAACACACACATATTGAAATTCTATACCCATATTAAAACTACATTTGGTTTTATTTAAAAAAAATCGGTTTAGAAACTTCTAACAAATTTAGACTGACAATACACTCAATTATGCACTTTGGAAACCAAACCATTAATTTAATAATAAAAAATAACAAATTACATTTTAAATTACAAAATTTTAAATTTTGGGTCCGGTATGAGTTTATTTTTCCCCATTCTGTCCTTTATTAAATTCAACTTTTCAAGTGAAATCAAAATAAAAGTATTATTATTTTGATTTCACTTGCAAAGTGGAATTTATCCCTACGAGTTCTATTCAAAGTCTAGTATTGTACAACAAACACAAAATTCTTGCCGTTTTTAAATCATTATTTGAAATATTTTTTTTTTCTGCTGGAGCAGGATTTGGCGAAGTCCTTTGGAAAGTGCAACCTTCACATTAAGGTGGCCGAGATACTCCTGGGTATCTTTTGTTAATTTGTATTAACATACAATAAAAGTCCAAATAAAGGTCCTCTTATAAGCATTTTAGGTAAGAATCAGAGAACAAGTGCCTCTCGGCTTTGTTAAGGGTAGCAATTTAACGCCCATTAAATTTATAAAATAATTATTGGCAAAATGTGTTTTTCTAATTTATAATAAATGATAAATCTGACATAATATTTGACTATGCCATTTATAATTGAAAAGTAAGCAAAATAAATCGATCACAATTTTTCAGTAATTATTATTTGTCGTTTATTGACTTTATAACACATTTTTAAAAATTTCTGAATAAAAACAATGTAACTAAAAAACAATTCATCACCATCATCACCATCATCAGCCTAATCTGGTATGAATTAATGTTCGCACTAAGTAGGAGACCTCGAAAACCATTTGTACTAAACTTCGATCATTATTGATCGAAGGTACTAAAGGTTTTATAATAATCAATCAATCAAATACTTTATTTCGAACAAGAGTCCATATTGGTTAGTAGCGAGCACCTAGGAGCTATGTTAGTATAACAATAAGAATAAAAATCAATTCAACACAACATCACAATATCACACAACAGCCCAATTAGACAGTCCAAATTAGTTCATTAATACACTGTAACCTAATTTAATATAATCTAAAAAATTTAATATATTCTAATTAATTTAATATACGTAATTAATGTCAATTAATTTAATCTAATTTAAATTAATCTTAATTTATGTATAATGGCAATACGACATTGTTATTAAAAATACAATTTTATTACGAGATCATTGACCGACCAATGAGCCGATAAAAATAGTTATTTTTAATAATTTTAAGTCATTAGGTATGTCTAAAGTTTAAAAGTGTGCAGGTAGTTTGTAGGTTAGGTGGGGGACGACTGTTGCTCGCGTCCGTAGGTTTACCGCCTCATCCAGGCTTACCCTACACGTGTCCCCCGGGTGGTGCTAAACGAGCGACTCCGCGCCGCGTCACAGGCGGCGGTTAGTTAACCTGTAAGTCAGCAGGACTAACAATCCAGCCAAGTGAAGGTAGCAAATATCTTCACAACCCATAACCCTGCTTTCGTAGTGGGACTTATAGATCATTCCGTATAAGGTTGTGTGCTAATTTAGTACTCGATCGCATCCTGAATTTCCTTCTGCTGCAGTTCTATGGCACTCAATAAAATCCCAGTTGACGTGAAGTAATCATTTCCTTGCTTTAAAGTTGGGAAAAGGCATTGGGATTCTTTGTTATTCCATTCGTTTCGTATCGGTGGGGAGGTGTCCAGTCTGGATCGAGTCTCACAGGGTAGCGCGAATGGCGGAGCGGGCCCCTTCCTCTTAGGGGGAAGCCGATCCTAACCTTTTCCAAAATGGGACTTTTATCAGCTTTGGGACAAGGCATTGGGCTTCTTTGTTATTCAATTCATTTCGTATCGGTGGGGAGGTGTCCAGTCTGGGTCGAGCCTCACAGGGTAGCGCGGATGGCGGAGTGCGCCCCTTCCTCTTAGGGGGATGCCGATCCTAACATTGTCCAAAATGGCAATTTCATCAGTTTTGGGACAAGGCATTGGGCGTCTATGTTATTAAATTCGTTTTGTATCGGTGGGGAGGTGTCCAGTCTGGGTCGAGCCTCACAGGGTAGCGCGGATGGCGGAGCCCGCCCCTTCCTCTTAGGAGGAAGCCGATCTTAACATTGTCCAAAACAGGAATTTTATAAGCTTTGGGACAAGGCATTGGGCTTCTTTGTTATTCAATTCGTTTCGTATCGGTGGGGAGGTGTCCAGTCTGGGTCGAGCCTCACAGGGTAGCGCGGATGGCGGAGCGCGCCCCTTCCTCTTACGAGGAAGCCGATCTTAACATTGTCCAAAACGGACATTTTATAAGTTTTGGGACAAGGCATTAGGTTTCTTTGTTATTCAATTCGTTTCGTATCTGTGGGGAGGTGTCCAGCCTGAATGGCAAAAACAAAAGAAAACAAAAAATGGTTTCAGTACTGATTTTTGCTAAAGTTCAGAATTTTTTGAACGTTTATTTTTTAACAAAGATATAACTTAAATAATAACTTAAATTTCAGTGCATTCGTATCATAAATCGATTTGAATTGGCTTTAAAAGATTTGATCTGGGATTTTTCATAAAAAAACATCGACTTAGCTCAAAAACCACTGAATTGCGGTAGAACATTTGGTGGCTATTTCTTGCATTATAACCCTACTACGAGTATAACGTCCTGCAAGGAATACGTCGAATTACCAGTAACCCTGTATGTAATACTTTATCAACTTACTATCTGGTGTCCACGACACAAACCTTGCTTAGTGTGGCACTATATGGCGCTGTGTGTAATGTCCAGCGATATTATTATTTATTATTTATCTTATAAGGGTCCCTTTTTTGGGTTTCTTAGCCAAATAGCAAAAACGGAACAATTATGGATTCGTCATGTCTGTCTGTCCGTCCGTATGTCACTGTTTCTATCGTCAGACCCAAAAATGATATTGAGGTTACTAATATTATTTTTTTCTAAACTGTAGTTTGCGCGAGATACACTTCCAAAGTAGTAAAATGTCCCTGTAACTTCTAAAGTAAAATGATGAAAAAAACTAAAAAATAATTATATGATGTACATTACTATGTAAACTTCCACAAAAAATTGGTTTGAACGAGATCTAGTTAGTAGTTTTTTTTTAATACAAACGTCATAAATCGTAAACCACAATTTTTCTTTCATTTACAACGAACTACAACAACTCTTATATCCTATACCTTTGAATTGGAATTTATTAAGTTGTTTTTTTTTTTGTTTGACTTTAAGATTGAGATTTAAGGTATCCTAAGTATTCTTTAATATATGAAAAGGGTACAATATAAGAATTCAGTCATTAATAACAGCCTAAAGAAAAAAAAACAGTCGATTGTGTTGACACTACTTTTTTGGGAACCTGTGACGGCCAAAGAGTCTGAGTGACGTAAGAAGTACCAGAAATGTATTGTAAAATGTAATGTATTGTAATGTAATGTATTGTAATGTAATGTATTGTAATGTATTATAATGTAATGTAATGTATTGTAATGTAATGTATTGTAATGTATTGTAAATTTGTTGTTTTAGGGATTTTACGGTGCGCTACGTCCATGTTAAAGAGTTCAACGCGTAAAGCTCGTAGCAGCTGACTACAGGGAAAACCGCTGTTTTTTTTCACATCACCATCATCATTTCAGCAAAAAGACTCCGGTTACCCGCTGTTTTCTTCACAACACCTCGGCGGTCAGCCGCCGAGGTGTCGTGAAGAAAACAGCGCTGCATCGAGGCACTACGGTATACCACCCACGTCACCTCAATGTTTACACAGAAACGAACCCGTTCCTGTGATAACCATTACACAGGAACCGATCATCAGTCGTAGGCGTTCCTTTGAAAGCCTTCCTCGGCTCTTATCGGGCAAAGCCGAAAAGGAAATAATAAGGTAAGTTCCTTACAAAAAGAATGAACCTAAAATTATAGCACTTTTTTTCAGACCTTAATGGACCAAGCTCTGACGTACCTTGAACTAATCCAGCATCAAAAATACGATACCTACACTACTATTTAATTAAATCAGTGCTCGGAAACGATTTAAAATTAATTAGCGGTAAGAACAATCGTTACAATTATTCGGAAATGTTTACGTGTTTGTTGTATTTTAGCAGATCTAAAATCAAACGAATTCCTAAATAACCTTGAGCTCATAAAAAACCCTGGATGCAGCAAGTCGCTTACATTTTGTTTGTGTCAACGGAAACTTTACGGAGCAAGGTATCGTACGTTGAACACTGTCCTACAATACTGGCTACCCGTAAGTATGGAGGCGACTCCGCGTCCTCGGACCTTTTTGGAACGAGTGGCGAATGTTTGCGGTCGGACTCCGACATGACCTCTTGTTGTTATTAAAAGATAGTCCTGCTCCCCAAGTAGATTGAAGTCTTAGTCAAAGTGACTGGTATCACCGCTAAGGCGAAAATAAGCTTTTGTCATAATTTTAGCTTCTTGTCTAGATTTCATTACTTTTTAGAGATAAACAAGCAGCTCCATCGAAACTTGGCTAGTTTTTACAGAATGTTTTTGGTGGGATACAGTTTTCCCTTTCAGTATACCTCGAACAACCGTGACTGAGTCTGGAGAGGGAGCATGTAGATTTTGAGGGCAACGACCTGAAATTTACCATCAAATACCCCAGTAACTCCCAAGCGTTACCTACCAGTGCACATGCAACGAACTGCAACGATATCGGATTTAAATGAATTTGATTTGAGGTAAGAAATGTTACATATTATTTACTCCAAATATCATACAGATTGCCTCGTAGGTCTAGTAGTCGCCGGTGCGACTGTTGAGAATGAGACCTTGAGTTTGATTCCCAGGTCGGGCAAAGTGTTATTGGGTTTTTCCATAAGGAATTTCTCAGTAGCAACCATGGAGCCTGCATTTGCGCCCAGTTTATGGCAATATACTCTTCCCCTATTGCATGGAATTTACTGGCGGATTAACTGGCGAAATGTGTGAGTTCCCAATTTGCCAAACGCCAAAAGATCAGTGAATGACTGATGACAAAAAAGCGGGTCTTCACTGCAGCATAAAGTAGCGTCTGCGGGCTTCCTCAAGTCCGCGCGGGGAGTAATGTGTACTCCCCCTCGTGACGTCCAATAGGTACCACCTTTGCCTCGGGTCCAGTTATATAGGAGAGAGGACGTCCTCAAGTCCGCCATCCCTCTGGACCTGATAGAAATAGGACCTTACCAAAACTTTCATTTGCATTTGTTCCCATAGCTGCTGACATAGAATTACTACCCGTATATTTATGCAGATTTTAATTTCTTCCAGCGATCTGTACATGGCCACATAAGCCTGGTCGTCCGGGCTATTCTTTACCGAAGCATGAACGGCCCTATGTGCGCCTGTGTCCAGTGCTTGGACTATGACTTAATTCTACACCACTCAAGGCTGACCTCAGAGGTGGTGGTCCTCAAAAGAGAAACTATTACTATACTAACAGGAAGAGCGTAAGTTTGCTTTACTTTTATCTTCGTAAGTTTGAGCGTAAATCTCGATCCAGAAGGGACATCGTGTCGATAAGTAAATAAATATCGCTGATCATGACACACAGCGCCATTTAGAGCTACACTAAGCAATGAGGAATGTGTCGTGGACAAATGCCATTAGGTATGTCTAAAGTTTGAAAGTGTGCAGGTAGTTTGTAGGTTAGGTGGGGGACGACTGTTGCTCGCGTCCGTAGGTTTACCGCCTCATCCAGGCTTACCCTACACGTGTCCCCCGGGTGGTGCTAAACGAGCGACTCCGCGCCGCGTCACAGGCGGCGGTTAGTTAACCTGTAAGTCAGCAGAACTAACAATCCAGCCAAGTGAAGGTAGCAAATATCTTCACAACCCATATCCCTGCTTTCGTAGTGGGACTTATAGATCATTCAGTATAAGGTTGTGTAGCACACAACCTTATACTCGATCTCATCCTGAATTTCCTTCTGCTGCAGTTCTATGGCACTCAATGAAATCCCAGTGTACGTCAAGTAATCATTTCCTTGTGATGGCTTTAAAGTTGGGAAAAGGCATTGGGATTCTTTGTTATTCCATTCGTTTCGTATCGGTGGGGAGGTGTCTAGTCTGGATCCAGCCTCAAAGGGTAGCGCGAATGGCGGAGCGGGCCCCTTCCTCTGAGGGGGAAGCCGATCCTAACCTTGTCCGAAATTGGAACTTTATCAGCTTTGGGACAAGGCATTGGGATTCTTTGTTATTCCATTCGTTTCGTATCGGTGCGGAGGTGTCCAGTCTGGGTCCAGCCTCAAAGGGTAGCGCGAATGGCGGAGCGGGCCCCTTCCTCTTAGGGGGAAGCCGATCCTAACCTTGTCGAAAATTGGAATTTTATCAGCTTTGGGACAAGGCATTGGGCCTCTTTGTTATTCAATTCGTTTCGTATCGGTGGGGAGGTGTCCAGTCTGGGTCGAGCCTCACAGGGTAGCGCGAATGGCGGAGCGGGCCCCTTCCTCTTAGGGGGAAGCCGATCCTAACATTGTCCAAAATGGCAATTTTATCAGGTTTGGGACAAGGCTTGGGCTTCTTTGTTATTAAATTCTTTTCGTATTGGTGGGGAGGTGTCCAGTCTGGGTCGAGCCTCACAGGGTAGCGCGGATGGCGGAGCGCGCCCCTTCCTCTTAGGAGGAAGCCGATCTTAACATTGTCCAAAACGGACATTTTATAAGCTTTGGGACAAGGCATTAGACTTCTTTGTTTTTCAATTCGTTTCGTATCGGTGGGGAGGTGTCCAGTCTGGGTCGAGCCTCACAGGGTCGCCCGGATGGTGGAGCGCGCCTTTTCCTCTTAGGGGGAAGCCGATCCTAACATTGTCCAAAATGGAAATTTTATCATCTTTGGGACAAGGCATTAGACTTCTCTCTTATTCAATTCGTTTCGTATCGGTGGGGAGGTGTCCAGTCTGGGTCGAGCCTCACAGGGTACGAGTAGCTTCCTCTTGTTCAAAACGGGAATTATATCAGCCTTGAAATAAAACCAGCCAATAACGTAATGCACATAACATGTGTTGTTAGATTTAACACCGCCACCACCTACTCACACTAATTCAGCTTATACCCATAGAAATCAACTTTTTTGTATGAGACGCGTACGCGTACGTTCCCTTGAACGGGTATGTAGTTATCTAGAACGGAATAAGAGTGAGTGGTCCCTAATGGCGTATCCTCACCGGAAGCATTCACCTGTACTGTTCGGGAATATTTGTGATCAAGCGGTTTTTTTTATAAAAAGAAATGATAGATTGTTATATACAGGATTGATCCTATCGATTGATGTCAAAAATGTACAGAATGTTATTTTTTCGAACAATAGTCGATCAATCCCGGGATCGATTCCCGAGTGTGACAAGTGAATTTTGAAAAATCTGTGAATGCAGGTTTGTTTTTTTAAATAAAGGAATTTTTCTTTTGAGTAAAATTTGCTATCTCCAGTATTTAGAGTACTTTCCGTCCAGGTGGCATTGTAAAATTCCAACTTGTAAGTATATCAATGTGAATGGTCCCGTTGAGCAGCGCTTTTAGTTAGGACTAGGTGACCCACGCAACTTCGTCTGCGTCACATAAGAGAGAAAAACGAAATGATAAAAAATCCCCGTTTTTGCTACATTTTTCATTCCTGCTCCGCTTCTAATAATCGTAGCGTGATGTTATATAGCCTAAAGCCTTTCTCGATAAATGGACTATCAAACACAAAAATATTTTTTCAATTCGAACCCGTGATTCCTGAGATTAGCGTGTTCAACCAAACAAACAAACAAACAAACTCTTCTGCTTTATAATATTAGTATTATATAGATTAGTCATGCATAAACATTCTTGAATATTTTGTTTTTTTTTCTGTAAACATTCTTGAATATTTTGTTTTTTTTTCTGCTTGTTTCAGTTTTCCCAGATTATTACCATTTAGATTTCTACTACAACATTAATATCAGCATCATGTAATGAACTTTGATCAGAAAACATGTTAGCGATAACGCCCCATCTTTCTTTGTTATTTCGTCTTCTTTCCATGTCAGCGACGTTTCACAAATGTGTTTTTCGGTTCAAATCTTCAGATAGACGTTTTAACAACACTTAGTTTCACACCGAAATGTATACTAATATGATTTCAAGTCAAGCGACTGCACAGACAGAATTGACCGTTAATAATTATTATTTATGCTTAGAACTATTGTGTATGTACACGTAATTATTTATCCCTGCTTGTGTAATAGTAATACAAATGATATGTATTTGCTACGCCTACTGACAATTTTTGTATCTGCAATTTTTGTGCTGCTGTACTGCAATTTGTAAGTGTTGTAAATTAATTCATATTCGTTTAATATGTCCTAGACACATACTTAAGTAATTATATATTCCTCTCTCTCTATTGTCTGTATTAGTTTTGATGTAAACTAAAAATAATTTGATGTATAAATATTGTGCTTGTTTTGTAAGTCCCAACCCACTTGGAAGGGGCCAAGAGGTGGCAGAAAATCAGAGAAGGCAGAAAAAGTTTAATAAAATATTTGATTTCATATCATTCAGGCTACATACAGGGTACACACAGGATCCTAAAGTAGGGTTTAGGTTAAGGGGTCTCAACCAACCATGTATGTAGTCTCCGAGTTTTATTTTTAACTTGGTAACCCTACTTCATGATGTTTTGGTACATTCATTCATCCTAGCCTTTACGAATGTACGGATTGCTCACAAGTATTTTATTATTAGTTTAGGGAACTAATTTATTTTGCAGGTGTTTTTGCTTTAAGGTAGTTTTTTTTTTTGCTTGAAGGTATAGGTTTGTTGAGGTAAGGTACCAATATTTTTCATTTCAGGTGGTTGGCTGTGCATCGCCTTGTCTCCCTCACACCAAATATTCCAGCAGCGACCAACGGGCACGTGTCTTAATATAGGAAGCATTAATGGAAACAATACTAGAATGTAAGCATGTATATAACTTTGAAATCCTTATTTATTATTCTAAAGTATTTCTTGTTGCTGTATTTACTCCAGCTTTACTCAAAAGATTATCAACTGTTACAGAAACATTCAATTAGTAACAATGTCCCTATCTAAATGTAAAACCTGCTAGATTACATTAATTCATTTGAGTTTCTTGTTGCAGGACTCAGAGAAAAAAATATATCAATAGACAGACCGAACGATACTCTTTAACAAAGAAAAGGACTGAAAACTGAAACAAATAAATGATTACATTTCAAATAACACTTTCATCAAGGCTGCATACATGAAACATTACACACTAGTATGTAAAATCGAGTAAATCCAAGGCAACTTAACATTAAGCTGGTTTATTATGGTTTGGTTGGGTTACGCGATTGGTATCTATAACTTGGTAATAGATGTTACTTAAATTTGCTTAAACTGGTGGACTGGTGGTAACTGGTGGTGATTAACTGGTGGTCTGCATAGTGATGGGTTTCGGAGTGGATAGTGTTTCCATGTATTAGTTGCTGTGGTGGTGTTTGCAAGACTTTTATTTCATCCTTGCATGTTACTAATTAAATAGAATAAATTAGTAACTAAATCATCTTTCGTACTGTGAATACATAGTCGTTTGCTTTCTTTTAGAACTTTCTGGAATTCTCTCAAACTTGGATCTTCAAGACCCTGCGGTAGACAATGACAGCGACTCACACCTAACGGATGTTTTTTACGTAGACAAGGATTTATGCGAGGAAGGTGAAGTCCTTTTGATGTCCCTCCCGCGTCCCTCTCACTCAAAAAAAATGATCATTAAACTATATTAAAGGTACCTTTAATGTAGAAATTTACACAGTAGAATTCTTACTTTACGAAACCTTGCTACATATGTTTTAATGCAGTTTTCTCGACTATATCTTTGATAGGGTTTTAAGTAACCAAGTCTGTTCATACGTAACTACGCACCATAATTATAAACCGTATAATTATAAACATTTCTAAGTAACTCAAAAATAACATGGAAAAATATTATCTGATACTGATATTATGTAATTTAAAAATTGTGAATATTATCTAGGTAGCTGCATTGTGTGTAAGGAATTTATTACAGATGCGTGAGTCTCCATTAAGTATACTCACTTCTTTATTTATATTTATTTATTAAAACTTTCTGCACAAGTAAAAACTGTGCAAAGGCGGACTTAATGCTTTGGGCATTTTCTATCTACCTTAAGGTGATGTAGAGACAAAAACACAGTAGGTGCAGTATCAGAAAACAAATAGGTTAGGAAATATATGAAACTAAAATAAAATATAAGAATAGATACTTATATACATACATAAAACATATACGTTTGCCATACAAGTATGTATTTAAAAACAAAAAGTATATATGTGGTGTATCAACTGTCTGATGACCACGACAAAAGCCTTGCTTAGTGTGGCACTAGATGGCGCTGTGTGTAATGTCCAGTGGTTTTTATTATTATTATATATACAATAATAGTAATATATATAAAGTAATATATAAAGGTAAAGGTAAAGTTATGAGAGGTAATACAACAACTTAGTTCTGAGACGTATCTGATTTGTTTGAAAATATACCTAACTCAATAGGTCACAGTCATAGTAATTTAAGAATAACTAAATAAGTCGAAAATAACTACATTGATATATTCCAATAAATTATTTCATTCAAAACTAAGACGTGTTTTATTATCCTTTTTACACATCTTTTCGCAGATCTCTTGAAGGAAATATCTTTAGAAAAAACTTGATATAAGCAATGAGTTTGTAATTTGTACACGTTTCTCGTATCTATAAATGGGACTTTGTTTTTTTTATATGGTTTATGTAAGGTGCGTAGTTCCTAATTACATTAGGTATTCTTTCTTGTTAATGTATACATAATATATAATGACGATGATTTATTTTCATGCTGCTATGTGTTGGTTTTACGTAGTTTCGCAAGACAGCGGCTGTAATTCTTAGGTAAGTGGATTATAGAATATTGCGCCCACTTTTTATTTGTTCGATGGTATTTTTATTGTATTCAATTTACTATTTCAATATTTTTTTATTTTTTAACAAAACGCGCGCGTTTTTTAATTCTACTCTCGGTAAATAAATCACAAACTACAAAAAATATTAATATCTCTTGAAAATTACAAATAAAATAATCAATAAACACTGACTTTAAAGAAAATTACTATAACAACTAAATAACTAGCTGCCGTGACCATTTCTGGCGAGGGCGCCAACTTCAGCTTAGAATATCCAACGAAACTGGAATAATTATAACGCACAAGTGCTAGAGCAGGCAAGCGACACGCAAGCAAATACAGAAAAGCTAAGTATAATATAAATGTAAATTAATTTAAGCACTTGGAGAAGGACGCGCGTAGCCGCGATAAGTGAAAGGAGTGAAGTTAGGCCTTTGCCCAGTGTTGGGACGGTGCAGGGTATGAATAAAAAGTAACTTGACTATTCCAGAGTTAGCAAAATAATAGTTTTTTTTTTTTTTTAGGGTAGCTGTTAAAGATGTAAGCAGTGAAACAAGCAAGCAAAAACAAAGAAGCTAAGTATAATTATTATCGTAACAATTTTTTTTTTAACAAACACTTCGAGAAGGACGCTTGCGACCGCGAGTGAAACGAGTAATTGAAGGCGTTTGCCCAGCAATAGGACAGAGCAGGCTATGGTCGTAATAAGTTACATGACTGTTCCACAATTAGAAAAATATTATAAATAAATATTTTTTTAGGAAAGCTGTGAAATATTGACGCAGTAAAAGATAAAATACCCATTTTCTGGAGTCCAGAAGACATTGCGGCAGACATTGTGGAGGATTGCGAGACGAGCAGCAAGCTGGATAAAACCAACAAGCAGGGGACCCCAACCGCCCAGGCATTGAACAGCTGCAAGTCTTCGGTACCAGGGTTTATGGAACACCACTGGTCGTTCATCGAAAGAAGATAAAACTTCACAATTTGGTGCCCTCGGGATGTTTAATTTTTTATTATCTAATCGTGTAAAATTATGATTTTATACCATGTATGTACATACACATGTAAGTAGCTAAATTAGTTTCTGGTGTCTGTCTGAGCGGTCGCTTACTTTTGCTTAGAGAGTCAGATTTCAATGTTGGTTTCGCCGTTATTTTGAGAAAGTATCCCAATAGGTTAATATGTAGTAAAATGTATTTTTTTTCTCGATTTGGCGGGGTACTGCTGTGCCCCGAGATAATATTTCCGACTAAAATTGCATTTTGTTATTTAATGATCTGTTCTTACAAGTAGAGGTGGTAACTGGCAAGCATCAGGGTTTGCTCCTCAACACAGCTACGAGGGTTCATCCGACGACGTCTTCGGTGCACAGTCAATGCTTGACGTTACCTCGTCCTTATCCCCTTCTTCTTTTGGTAAGAAGGGTCAGGGGAGGACTAAGAATGGCTGTAAGGCCAGAATTCTTGAATTCTTGTTGCGTGATGTTCGGTCGCGTAAAAGGCGTATACATTGTGTTTTATATAGCGACGCTGACGTCAGCGACGACCGGCTGCCGTATTTTGTTCTGGCTGACGTCACGACTGACCGTACGCGACCGACCAAAAGTTTAGCAGGAAGTAAGTATGTAAGTATATTTTTATACCTAAGTTAGCATATTATAAGACCTCAACTTAGTTAATAAGTACCTACTTGTATTTATAATACTTACTTTGTTTTAAAACTAACTTTGCTTGTGTTTTTCAGCTGCAGTAGACCCAAAATTTAGATGGATGATGAGTTGGTAGATAATCGTAATAAAAGGTGATGAGAGGTTCTGCAGGACGCGACATCTGTCACGAAAAACAAGCTTCAACGAGTTAACAGAATACAAGAAAATATAATTATATCAAAATATGTAACTTACATCGGGCGCAGAGTGCCCGGCAATACAGTAGCAAACAGTAACAGACGGCGCAACACAGGTGCAGTGGCGAATCTCACGAACTCTGTATCCACCAGCAGATGCCTTAGAGCCTGAACATTCTTCAAGGTACAAATACTATTTAAATATGGGATAGGCAAATAGATGTTGCAATTCGCCATTGCCACCGAGATTTATTTATTAGTAAACATGAAAAAGATGTCGAAAACTATATAGCTCTCGTAGATATAAACACTGTTGTAATTATTGATTGATTAAAGTCTTATGTGAGTAGATAAATTGATGTTTGTGTATCAATATCATTTCTTGAAGGTACGTCTTTAGAAGATATTGCGGAGACGTGCTTAATTATGTATATTAAATGGATGTTACTTATTAATTCAACACTTTGTTCTACATAGTTATAGTGTAGGTAATGTTTGAAAGGTATTTTGTAGTCATAATGATTCTTGTAAACTATTCTTAGGAAAAATTGTAGGTACTCGTGACTGTGTGTAAAATCCTGTTTACCATCCTTTGAGTGTACATTAAAGAATATAATATGAGCGTACATTATAACTTCCTAATAATCCTTTAAGCCCAACCAGTCGACACGATTCATGCGATCACGTGGCCAAGTATATATAGCTAGATATGACCTGCTGATCGAGCCGTGACACAAGGATGGTAAGCGACTCTGCTGTCTCAAATTCAGGGTTCAGCGTCACTTTTGCTTGGACTGTTACAGTAAGGAAGTGGGGCCGATGGCGTAGACGTAGTCGTCAGTGTGGTGCAGCTCAGAATGTCGGTGGCATGGTCTATGGCGCTGTGCAGCTCACGCGCTCGCTGGTCCGTCGAAAACAGACTCCATGACCTATAGTCCGCCAGGTAAACAAACATTTTTATTTACTTATCTAGGTACTATGTGTCACTCAACTGCTATTGTACAAATTCATATATACGCAAACGGCTGCGGTAATTAATCCACGAGTGCAACATTGATAACAAATCGAATAATGATCTACGGTGTTGCAGGGTAATATATCTTATCATAATTTATATGTATATGAGATTATCTACATCTACTTGTTACTCATTTTGCTCAACATTCTTATCTTGTTCACAGGCAGAGGGAGAACTTATTTGAAACTTAATAAAATGTGTCATACGGAACCCAGCGGAAGGAAGACCAAAGAAAATAATCGCCCAGAAAAATCGCGGAATGTACATAACTATTCATATCTTTTTAAACCTAAGACAATATTCAAATTTCCGAAGAAATGTGTCGTGTTGTGAATGAATAATGTATTAAAATAATACAAGTCTAATCTGACTGACTGTTTTTATTGCTCATCTCCTTGTCTACCTTTACTGCTGACACGGATACCAGGTAAGAATGATTTCAAATTATTTTGACGTAATGACTCACACTAATCAATTGCTTTATTTATAGGTGGAATAGCTTACCAATCCTCTATGATGAAGGACGCACAGAGTGCCCGGCAATACAGTAAAAAGACGGCGCAAAACCGGTGCAGTGGCGAATCTCACGAAGTCTATATCCACCTTATTGCTCATCTCCTTGTCTACCTTTACTGCTGACACGGATACCAGGTAAGAATGATTTCAAATTATTTTGACGTAATGACTCACACTAATCAATTGCTTTATTTATAGGTGGAATAGCTTACCAATCCTCTATGATGAAGGACGCACAGAGTGCCCGGCAATACTGTAAAAAGACGGCGCAAAACAGGTGCAGTGTCGAATCTCACGAAGTCTATATCCACCTGCTGATGCCTTAGAGCCTGAACATTCTTTAAGGTACACATAAGTACTCGTATTTATTTCACTCAGCTGACATGTTAAAGAACACTTTCTGATACTTATATTTTGTTAACAGAAAACCATCATCTTTTGCTTCGCCTTTTCCGAAAAACGTTGGTTTTAATGCAACTCCTGAAAGACAAAATCAACAATGACGACCAACAGATAAGCGCCAAAACCATGAAGCTCGACGAAGTCCCAGAGTAACGATTTAAGCGTCTTGGATCCCGCAACGAAGTAAATCATAAAAAATATGGAGTAGTGAGAAGAACGTAAACAATACTTCCTTCCATCTTTAATTTTCAATTTGCTTCCTTCTTCACGGCAGGAGTCAGAACAAAACAAGGTCAATAGGCACAAAGAGACAACTGACATAAGCCCCTATTATTAATATTAATGTACATAATATTATAGCTTGACGGGGTTGCGGCAGACCGAGGAGAAGATGGCGAATGCGCTTTGGCTATGGCTTTCTCGTTAATTGGCGAGAAGAGGCATAGCATCGAGAAAAGCGGAAGAAATTGCTTTTGCCCAGGATTGAAAAAACATATAAACGGGTCCTCAAATGTTGGCTGTTGTTTTTGATTCCAAAACAGGTATCATCTGCCTAGTGCCTAGCCTTTTCCCAACTTGGTTGGGGTCGGCTTCCAATCTCACTGGGTGCAGCTCGTGCAGTATGTGGACCCGTTAAGCTGTCGCAGTCGGCGGTGTGGTGCAGTTCGTGCAGTATGTGGACCGGTAAAGGCGCAGTCGGCAGTGCGATAGAGCTCGCGTAATGTGGTGCGGTAAATCTCCTGCAATCGGCGGTGCAGTACAGTTTGTGCAATATGTGGACCGGTAAAGCTTTCGCAGTCGACGGTGTGGTGCAGCTCGTGCAGTGTGTGGACCGGTAAACCTCTCGCAGTCGACGGTGTGGTGCAGCTCGTGCAGTATGTGGACCGGTAAAGCTCGCGTAGTCGGTAGTGCAATGGAGCTCGCGTAATATGTGGTGCAGTAAATTTCCTGCAATCGGCGGTGCGGTGCAGTTTGTGCAGTATGTAGACTGGTGAAGCTCTCGCAGTTGGCGGTGTGATGGAGCTCGCGTGATATGTGGTGCGGTGAATCTCCAGCAATCGGCGGTGCGGTGCAGTTTGTGGACCGGTAAAGCTCTCGCAGTCGGCCGTGTGATAGAGCTCGCGTAGTATGTGGTGGGGTAAATCTCCTGTAATCGGCGGTGCGGTGCAGTTTGTGCAGTATGCGAGCCGGTAAAGCTCTTGCAGTCAGCGGTGCGATGGAGCTCGCGTGATATGTGGTGCGGTAAATCTCCTGCAATCGGCGGTGCGGTGCAGTTTGTGCAGTATGTGGACCGGTAAAGCTCTCGCAGTAGGCGGTGCAATGGAGCTCGCGGGATATGTGGTGCGGTGAATCTCCTGCAATCGGCGGTGCGGTGCTGTTTGTGCAGTATGTGGACCGGTAAAGCTCTCGCAGTCGGCCGTGTGATAGAGCTCGCGTAATATGTGGTGGGCTAAATTTCCTGCAATCAGCAGTGCGGTGCAGTTTGTGCAGTATATGGACCGGTAAAGCTCTCGCAGTAGGCGGTGCGATGGAGCTCGCGTAATATGTTGTGGGGTAAATTTTCTGTAATCGGCGGTGCGGTGCAGTTTGTGCAGTATGTGATCCGGTAAAGCTCTTGCAGTCAGCGGTGTGATGGAGCTCGCGTGATATCTGGTGCGGTAAATCTCCTGCAATCGGCGGTGCGGTGCAGTATGTGGACCGGTAAAGCTCTCGCACTCGGCGGTGCAATGGAGCTCGCGTGATATGTGGTGCAGTGAATCTCCTGCAATCGGCGGTGCGGTGCAGTTTGTGCAGTATGTGGACCGATAAAGCTCTCGCAGTCGGCCGTGTGATAGAGCTCGCGTAATATGTAGTGGGGTAAATTTCCTGCAATCGGCGGTGCGGTGCAGTTTGTGCAGTATGTGGACCGGTAAAGCTCTCCCTGTCGGCGGTGCGGTGAAGCTGGTGTACTTAGTGCGTAATTGGCGGTTCAGTAGGGTTAACGTTATTGTAGGTGCGCCAGTCTTCGCCTACTGGGTGTTGAAATAGTGCTCGCGTAATCGGCGACGCGGCCGTACAGCTCGCTTACATAGTAATGCGGTAATGCTCGTGTAATGGGTGGTGCGGTAGTGTTAGTGTAATCAGTACTTAGCACAGTGGGGCTGGCCCAGTCAGGTGATGCGGCATGTGGGTAAGCAAACGTATATACTATTTATTTATTTGTCTAATGTCAGTAAGGCAGTCAGTTCTGACAACAAATGGTTTATTGTATCCTGTAGTACATTATAATGTACATTTATACGTGGTGCTAGGCAACTGGGTTTATCCCAGTTATAAGTAAACGCCTCTCTGTGCCAAATGTGCGGCTTTGTTTCGTTCTGTCTTCTGCTGATTTGAAGGGAAGTGGAAATTATGGTTTTCTTACTCCTTCGCGATATTTTTTTGATTAATTTCGTTGTGCGATCCTAGACAGTTAGATTGTTTCTCTGGAACTTTGTCGTGCTTCATTGTTTCGGCGCTTTTCTGGTGGTTGCCACCGTTGATTCCGGCATTTATTCCTATACCACTTAAACCCACCAGTCTTATTAAGGGGTATCGTAATGCCCAGTACTAACTGGGTTGTGAAGGTCAGATAGGTAGTTGCTGCATGTAAAATTTTGGTATTCAGCTGCATCTGGCTCGACTGGAAGCCGACCCTAACATAGTTTGGAAAAGCCTAGGCTGATGATGACCACTGTAACCCAGTGGGATGAGAATAGTGTGGCAGGCTTGTCCGCACAAACATTTGCTCCTACCGGAATTAGAACTCGGGACCCTAATAGCGTAAGACAGCCTTACTACCGCTACGCCATTCAACTCGACATTTTATTTATTTATTACATTTACACTGGTTTCTATTTATAGGTGTGCGACAACAGTTGGCTGAGAAACAAGACTAGTATACCCACTCGATGGATTCAAAGAGTTTCGAACGAACAAGAGAGTGACACTTGACGGTTTCGTTCGTTTGCTACTATTTATGGCAACTGTGCGAACCAGAGTCGGAGACGGGGATGAAGGCCAAAGTTTCATAGACCCAGTTCTCCCGACCCAGTAATACGCGGTCGGTATCTCTACGGAAACCGCAGGAGTCTCCACGGGAGTCGTAGGTCAGCATCAGCGATTCCCGCATGGATATGGGTGCGTGGCATTTGATATAATATTCAAAATCTATAATAACCCCTCTACTTTTTTGAATATTTTTTGATTGGACTATAAACGGGGTCGTGAAGGTGCTTGAACGAGCACCTTTACGACCCCCGTAGTATTCAATCAATCCATCAGCAAAATGTTTTAAGTGTGTCACATTGAGTCCTAGAGCAGCGGTGGCCCAGTGGTGGCGGCCCCGACTGAGAGCAGCGGTGGCCCAGTGGTGGCGGCCCCGACTTACGAACAGTAAGTCGTGGGTTCGAACCCAGACAGGCACATTACTTTGTGTAATTTATTTCATCACCGCTCCTCTCAAAAACGGTGAAGGAAAACATCGTGAGGAAACCGGCATGTCCTAGAACCAAAAATTTGAAGACATGTGACATCTACCAATCCGCACTGGGCCCGCGTGGTAGATTATAGCCCTTTCCCTCTCATTGAGAAGAGGCCGTGTCCCAGCAGTGGGAACATTATAGGCTGATGATGATGATGATTGAGTCCTAGTGAAAAGTCAGATTTTCCACCAAAAAAAAATCCAAACATTTTTACGTGGAGTTACTTAGTTTGATGTACTGAATACTTGGTTGTTGTCTTCGTGAAGAGTCTGTTTACACTCTAGATTATTGAGCTGCCAATTATTATTGAGACTATAAACTATCGATTAGAATTGACTTTACCTTCCACATATCATTTATAAGACATTTTTGTTCAAGGTTTTACAAATACGGAATAATGATAGATATTATTTTGAGATGCAAACAACATCTTTTGGAGACAGCTGAATATAACCCAGGTGAATGTAACTAACTCTAACTCTTCAATTGCTTGATTTATTTCGTCACCTGCTTTTAGAATACGTGTCATGTGAGGTCGACTCTCGGTGTCACGTCCTCTTTCTGTTTCTGGTCGGAGCGGATCCTCAGCGCCGCATCGGGAGACAACTGCCTCGCGGACCTGTTCTGCCGGACAATCAACTTTGCATCGGGAAGCAATCAAGGAGAACCAGGGATAAATATAGGCGATAAATACAGATTTCACTTCTCATGCTCTGAAAGTGCTTATTTGTGCAGGCTGTAGGCTGCACAAAATCGAATTTTGTGTATAAGTGCATTAACATATCTACTCATAAATATATCTATTTTAAGGAAAAAAAAATGAGCCATACAGCCAAACACAATAAGAAGTTTATAGATAGAATTTGTTATTTTATAATATTTACTTTAATTTATTTGCATTATGTTTTTTTTAAGACATTGAAGAATCCGTAGAGAACAAAAGCAAGATTACAGACCATATAACAGAAGCCATTAATTTAATTCCAAGCGAGCCAGCCCCTTCTACATCCAGAGATTCCTTGTTGTCGTCGGAGTCATCTTCTCATGCCATCTTCTTACAATATAATTATCATCTTCACAAGTTCAGAAAAATACCGTTAAGGGGCCGGCAGAGCATGCGTTTTTCATACAAACGTAATACCTAAATAATATGAAAATCAAACAAATTCTTAAGGTATATATATTTCGATTGTTTTATAGAATGTTCCCAAATAAATATTTTTAAACGATAATGATATCAATAAACAATGGTCCATTATCAAAGATATATGTCACTATAATACTAAGCCTCAAAATAATGACGACCTTCTTTTAACCAAAGAGAACCCACAAGAGTCCGTAAACTACATAAATCACTATTTCGCAAACGTGGGTGGCCAACTGACTCATAGTATTCAAATAAGAACACAAAAGAATGAACTTGAACTTGCTAGAATATCAAACTCAAACTGTCGCTCTCTGAAGTCATTCGTTCTTTTATCTACAGATAAAAGGGAAGTCAAAACTACCATTTTGAATCTAAAACCTTCAAATTTCAGCGGTTGGGATGAAATTCCCACCACTTTACTCAAACTGGTTGTCGACACTCTCGCGATACCTATTGCTTGGATCTGTAATTTGTGTTTCGCCAACGGGGTCTTTCCCAACGCATTGAAACAGTCGGTCATTATTTCCATTCACAAAACTGGGGACAGAGGCTGTGTCTCAAATTACAGAACAATCTCATTATTGCCAGCCCTTTCCAAATAATAAATGATACTTATTCAGCAAGTAGGTTTTCTTAAATACTATTACACGTCATTTTTTTTTAAACTGGATGGGGCCGGTGTTTCGTACCTGACTACTCTGAGAAAAAACAGCCGAAACAATTTAAGAGGTCATAGTCTCTTTTAAAGTGTCTCTTTTAAGTGATTGAACGGATTATGAACACGAGATTGAAAAAGTTCTTTGAATCCAATCAGCTTTTCTCAGGAAACCAGTTTGGATTCAGAGAGAAAAAATCAACTGCACATGCCGTTCACAAACTTGTATCATTTGCTGTCGGTGGTTTGGGTAGAGGAGATAAGGCATTTTTCTGGACTTGGCAAAGGCGTTCGACACAGTTTCTGTTCACATACACCTTTATAAGCTTGAACACCATGGAATCCGCGGTATTGCATTGGACCTTATAAAACATTACATGTCAAACAGAACTTAACGTGTTAGGATTAATGACTACACTAGTCAACAAGAAAATGTACAATTTGGCGTGCCTCAGGGCAGTATTTTGGGCCCTACAGTATTCCTTGTTTACATTAATGAATTTAATCTGAAACAAGGTAGACAAATAATTTCGTTTGCTGATGACACAGTACTTTTATTTCATGAGCGCACGTGGACTGAAGTGTTTGGCTAATGAAGGATTTGAATTAGTTACGTCTTGGCTAGATCATAATACTCTCACATTGAATGCACAGAAAACAAAATATTTAACTTTGAGCATTAGAAATAACACGCAACTACCAAACAACTTACAAATAAAGTTACATACTCGCAAAAATGCTGTAGCCTGTTCCTGCTGTAGTCTCACAAATGTATCTTCTATTAAATATCTAGGCTTGATAGGAGACCAAAACCTTAACTGGGAGGAACATATCGGTGCCGTAATAACTCGGGCTAGGAAAATGACCCATGTATTTAAAAAACTTCGTAATACATATAATATGTGACCTTAAACAACTTAGGACCATTTATTTCTCTTTGTGTCAGTCGGTATTATCATATTGTGTCACTGTTTAGGGAGGAGCATCAAAAACTACTATGTTAAGTCTCGAAAGAGCTCAGCGAACAATACTAAAAGTAATGAGCTTCAGGAAATTTAGATCCTACTCATTTATTATATAAGAATTTAGCTATGCTCAATTGCTCACAGTAAGACAAATTTTCATAAACAATGCTATTTTGCTTCAACACTCCAAGTAACCGGTACCTAATTTCAATACATTGCGAAGAAAAGATCTGGTACACTCCATTCCTAAACGTAAAACGGTTTCTTCAGATAAATTTTTTGATCATCTCGGACCACATTTACGAGTATATAACCAGTTTTCTGAGACCATCAATTTACGCGATTCGACTATCTCTGTTTGCAGAAAAACCTTAAATAAATATCTCATCAAAATAATCTATAATAACACAGAAAAGCTATTAACATCCATATCATTAATACATTCACAGAAAGACATATTCTCATTCCATGCAAACACGTACACACGCATTCATCAACATACATACACACACTTACACCAATGTCTTTTAAATATTTAAATTCACTTTTTTTGCTACTTCTTCTTTTTTTATTGCTTTTGTAATATAAGCCATTATTGGCAACTTTTTTGTCATCTTGATGGTATAAGTTAATACCGTAACTCATAAAATCCAAACTTTTTTTTGTCTGAAATTTTTGCTTATCCTATTAATGTCTCACAACTACCCTCACAATTGTTGTTATCAAGTCACCAAAGGTCGAAATAATTACCCACTGTATCAGTTTTAACATCCAAACTCATAAATTAATCTATGTTCATTTAACAATTAAATGTAAGTTCTTTATTATTGTGAAAGTGTGTGAGTGTTTGTGAACGAGGAAGACTGATCTGCCGTGATACAGTTTTCACTAGTACGGAGGTCAGTGTGAATCAAGACCAAACAACCGCATAGCCTACACAGGTATTTATATTACGTATATATTTACGTTTATTAGCAGACACAAATCACAGGATTTAGGTTGTTTTTTTAATGGTCAATAAACTTTTAAAATTTCTATAGAAAATTTATTTTTCTTTATAACTCTTGTTTAAATCGGAGTACTCGTACATTCAGAATACGTGTTTGGGAACCTTTATAATTATTCTGTAATCTAATCAAAATAGATACACACTATCGCAAGAATATGTTTTATTTAAACATTATTTTGGTATTACGTTTGTATGAAATTCGCATGCTCCGCAGACCTCTTAATGAACAATTTCCTTCAGTATTCAAAACTGTACTAATTTTACTTTGAATTTTAATTAAAGAAATGTTATGTTATACCTACTACTGTTTTATTTCCTCGCAATCGAAGTGAAAAGCAGAGTTTATAACTCTTCCATAAAACCATTTTATCCTCGAAATTACTATCAGCTAAAAGTCTCGGATAAAAATGATTCGTTTTGTGCACTTGTTGTAAAATCTACTATTTTCAAAGCTCGTTATCAATGATCTGTCAAGAATGGATGCGAGTTTATGCAGTCTTTCATTAAACTTTATCTTTCAGAAACTATACCACAGGGCCTCTTACATTTTATTCCTAAAGTGATAAGATATGATTGCTGCTTAGCGAATAACAAAATGTTTATAAGTTAACTTTAAGTAGATAACAGGCGTGATGTTAAATATGTTTATGATAATATAAGTGAAAAGCTAAAGAGAACGTGTATCTGACTAACTATAAGTTACTCAGATGCATGTTGGTTTGTAACTAAACATTTTGTTTGCTTACAGAACCGCACATAAGCACGAAAGATAAGAAGAAAGATCGATATTGTGTGCAATAGTGTGCCTCTCGTCGCGTCTGCACCGGCTCGCCGCTTGTGAATTTGTGAATAGTGACTGACAGTGAACTAATAAACTAAGTGAGAGTGTAATTACATAAAATATAAACTTTTTATGAAATACCACACTATTTACCAAGTGGAACATTGGGTGAGTGTAACGGATGTAAGTCATTATGATGAAAATAGTAACGTTTTTTGTGCCGGTTAGTTGTAATGGAATCTTCTATTTCCACGTTTCTATTCTTGACTTAAAATCTTACACTTTTTATCTTCAAGAAGCACTTAAGTGTTGGTGTCTTACCTCAGTTGCTGGAGGTGTCCTTGACGGAGGCGGGGTTGAGCCAACTACTCGCTGACGCTGCTGTTGCCGCAGTCCGCAGTGATGTCCGATCGCAGGGAGGACGTCGTTGACGACGTCAGTGCATCGCTTCACGAGACACCGTGAGTCCGTGCACTGTCTTCCCAAAAATAACTGACCAACACAACTTGAGACGTGGGGGAATTTCGAACTACAATGAAATGTATCTACAGGCGGATGATGTTTTTCGCAAGAAGCAGCGGCACCCGGAAATAAAACTAGACATTCGTTATGTTGGTCAAGTTAGACAAAAATGATTTGTCTCATGTGTGTTTGCGATAGAGTACTTGGCCAGTAAAGTAGTCGTTAGTTACTAAAGAAATTCTCCTTCTTGTTACGCGATACAGGCATTGTCCTCTAACGTCAAAGTTATTATTACTACATTACGGTGTTTGCTACCGATTTACACCTGCATCCGTAGCCCGTAAGAGCTGCTACAACAAACGTGACCTGTCTCTGTCTGCAGCGGAGCATCAGAGGAGGAGCGCGCTCCGCAAGATGTGCGCTGCGCCCCTCAACCGCCCGTGCGCCGCGCCTCCCACTCACCCATGCGCCGCGCCTCACGATCGCGCGTGCGCCGCTTCTCACGACCGCCCACGCGCCGCGCCTCTCACACACCCGCGCTCAGCACCGCCCACTCGCCCACGCCCAGCACCGCCCGCTCTCCCCAGTGCATCGAGTCTCCTTCGCATCCGACCAGCGAGTCCCCTTCGACCTCGTGCAGTGTGACCTCTTGGCTCGCGCGTAGTGAGTCCCTTTCGTCTCCACGCAGCGATTCCTCTTCGCCCCCGCGTAGTAGGTCCCCGTTGCCTCCGCGGAGCAGGTCCCCCTTGCCCCTGAGCAGCGAGTCCTCTTTGCTCCCACGCAGCGTGTCCCCTTCAATCCTACGCTGCGTGTCACCTTCTATCCTACGCAGCGTGTCCCCTCCAGACCCACACATCGTATTCCGTTCGCCCCCGCGCAGCAGGTCCCCTTCGCCCGGCTGCAGCGATTACGACTACGTAAGTATCTCCTTGATTCAACCTAGCGAGGATACGTTGCATATGCGCATATAGTAAAACTGCATGTTGTTACAGTCGGAGGCCGATTACCTATCAGCGAGCTTAGCACGAAAAGGGACGGCGAAAGTGGCGCCGCCGTCCTCAAGCCAGTCAGGTCGGGGGCTGGACAGGTCTGAACCTCCCGCCCCTACATAATTTTAGTAATATTATTGAAAGTACAATTGTATTCATTGATAATAATTAACATTTACTTCCAACTTGTTTTTTATTGCTAATTTCCAAGTCCTTTGCTTCTCACACGGACCCCAGGTAAGAATGATTCCATTTATATGTCATTGATACATATAAACGCACACCCATGAATAGCTTCATTTATAGGTGGAACAGCTCACCAATCCTGTTATCTGAAGTGGTTCGGGTCCGGATCTGTGTCACTGTGGGAACTTTGCGGTAGCACTCTCAGGAGACGAGGATCACGACATGCTGCTCTGGTGAGTCGTTTGCAAACCTTCAGAATATTGAGTTACTAATTTTATGACTGAAACTTTAATTTATCATTTGGTTTTGAGTTTATTTTGAATAATTATGTCATTAACATTAAAGGAGACGGGAAATGGAGGGCCCAATTGTAATAAGTTGAGATATGGTCTAAAAAATTAGTCATATTTTTTCATATTAAAATATGACATTTCAAACATTCTCCACTGAATAAAACATACATTAGTGCTTAAAGAACTTGATTAGTAATCAGCTCTTTTATAGAGACTTTAACGTAAGCTCACTTTTACCAAACCTCAAATAATTCGGCTCTCAGATTGTCTAAACTTACTGAACATTCAGTGAAGGACTGATAAGAAGTCTGAATCTATTGATTCATACCATTTTCATCTCCTTACATCCAGGCCCAAGAATGTATGTAATCGTTTCCGTCTTCTTTAGAATGTTACAAACATTTTGAGATGTAAGCTACAGAGAGGCAATAAGTATTATTATATGATAATACTCACATTGCAGAGCCTTGCTATATTAATCTAATTAAAACGCTTTAATTCCTTGTTCAGGAGCTCGCCTCCGCCATACATCACTTTGCACATTGGTTACAACGCCAGTGTTCACAGACGACGCGGGCTTACTTCACTCTTTGTAGTATTAGATAAGCGGCTGGATCCGTGAGCTGGTGGTGAAGCTGGATCAGCTATCGCGTCACGCATCTCGTTGATGCCGTGTAAGATACCGGAGTCGGCGGGCGGTGCATTGGAGCTCAAAATCGAATCAAAATCAAATAATTTATTTGCCATGAATGTAGGTTACATTAAAGCCTTACACAATAAAAAACTTTTTTACAAAAAATAAAACCGACTTCAGAGAACACAAAAAAGTGAAAAATAACTTTAGCTTCAGAAGTCGGTGACCTTTGTTTGATTGATTTAGTTTTTTTGTCACCGACTTCTGAAGCTAAAGTTATTTTTCACTTTTTTGTTTTCTCTGAAGTCGGTTTTATTTTTTGTAAAAAAGTTTTTATTTTTCATTTTTTAGTGGTTCACATGTACTTATCCCTCAGCGTACCGGCGTGATTTTCTTTTATGAACTGGTGTAAACAATAGACAGATATGAGATTTCAGCGATCCCAGTACATTTTCTATCATTTATTGAGGAGTTCCCGTCGCTTATCTTCCGAAGTTCTTCATCAGATCTTTACCAAATTAAAATGGATCACTCCAAGAACGTATTCTTCCTAAGAATCCCATTAAATAGAACTTAATATATCTAAGTGTCGAAATCTGGGTGTATTGTACACTTCGGCGCACTCCCTCAGAGCAAACAGGCGTAATGTTACGTCACTATTTTACATAAACAATAAACAATCAAGCGATTGCAGCAATTACTGCAGCTTTGCCGTGTATTTTTGACGAGTCCCATTTATATCTCCGAAGATCAGCGTCAGATCTTAACCAAATTAAAATGGAACCACACGGAAAGCACCAGCTTTCAAATAAAAAAAGAATCATCAAAATCGGTGAACCCAGTCGAAAGTTCAGAGGCAACAAACATTGTCGAAATCTGGAAGTTTTGTACACATCTAGATACCCCCTTAGAGCATACAGGCGTGATGTTACGTCATGATGTAGTATGAACAATGAACCTACAAGCGATTGCAGCAATTACTGCAGATTTGCCGTCTATTTTTGAAGAGTTCCATTGTATATCTCGGAAGATCAGCATCAGATCTTCAATAAATTAGAATGGGACCAATCGAGAAGCACCAGCTTTCAAACAAAAAAAGAATCATTAAAATCGGTTCACCCAGTCGAAAGTTCTGAGGTAAAAACACAAAAAAAAAAAAAAAAAAATACAGACGAATTGATAACCTCCTCTTTTTGGAAGTCGGTTGAAAAGTACCTACTACCGCTCGCGTAGTAAGTGGCGTGGTTAAGCTTCCGCTGTCATCGGTGCGGTGGAGCTCGCGTAGTAAGTGGCGCGGTTAAGTTCCCGCTGTCATCGGTGCGGTGGAGCTCGCGTAGTAAGTGGCGCGGTTAAGCTCCCGCTGTCATCGGTGCGGTGGAGCTTGCGTAGTAAGTGGCGCGGTTAAGTTCCCGCTGTCATCGGTGCGGTGGAGCTCGCGTAGTAAGTGGCGCGGTTAAGTTCCCGCTGTCATCGGTGCGGTGGAGCTCGCGTAGTAAGTGGCGCGGTTAAGCTCCCGCTGTCATCGGTGCGGTGGAGCTTGCGTAGTAAGTGGCGCGGTTAAGTTCCCGCTGTCATCGGTGCGGTGGAGCTCGCGTAGTAAGTGGCGCGGTTAAGCTCCCGCTGTCATCGGTGCGGTGGAGCTTGCGTAGTAAGTGGCGCGGTTAAGTTCCCGCTGTCATCGGTGCGGTGGAGCTCGCGTAGTAAGTGGCGCTGTTAAGCTCCCGCTGTCGTCGGTGCGGTGGAGCTTGCGTAATCGGTTGTCCATATAAGTGCGCGCGTAATTGATGGTGCAGTAGTGCTCGTGTATTCGACAATACGGTGGTGCTCGAGTGATCAGTGGTGCGACAGTGCTCGCGTAACCAATGGTGCGGTAGTGCACATGCTCATGTGGTCAAATTTTCGTGTAATCCTTGGTGTGATACTGCTCGCGTAATCAGTGGTGCGGTAGTGATCGCGTAACCGCTAGTTCGATAGTGCTCATGTGAACAGCGGTGCGATGGAGCACACGCAGTCGGTGGCGCGGTGGAGCGGTCCTGTCTTGCCAAGTAAGTGTAGTTTGTCATTTAAAACTCTTGGAAATGTTTCTATTTCTCAGTTTTGCTGTAATTAATTCGACTTTTCGTGTTTTTTGGGTTCCATAGGCCTAACAAGGAACCGAAAGTTTCGTCATGTCCGTCTGTCCGTCCATCCGAAGTTATGCGCAGAGACTGTTAGTACTAGAAAGCTGTAATTTTATACAGGTGATCAATTACACTGACTACATGGTACACTGAAATTATGTTTTTTTTAGGATAGCTCCTCTACAAGTGCAGTGGGGATGAATGTCATTTTTTCATCGTCCACCCCATCGTGTGGGGTATCATTGACTAGGTCTTTTAAAATGACTTATTTTTGTATTTAATGCTCCGTTTATGATATATTTAACTTTAAAGTGCTAATTTTTGTTTCGATAGGGCGTCCCCCACTCTTAAAGCTAAACTGCGGGCTCGATAAATCTGGAAAAAATCTTGATTATAGTGCATTTCATAAACTTTATAGGAGAATTAAAGCGGTTAAGATAACTTTATCAGTTTAGCAGTAATAGTCGCTGAACTTAGGTGTTGGATAATTTTCTACAAAATACAAAATCCTTAGAATAAATCTTTTAAAGTGATTAAAATGAAGTCGTTGCTTGTTTATAACAGGTAAAGACTTGCATTGAAAAATCCAAAATAAAATCCATTAAATAATATCATATGTTTAATAACAAAAGAAACGTTCTACATTGTGATAACTAACTAACTTTTTTACTTCATTAGTCTTTACAAACACTGCCTTCGTAAATGTTTTTGTTTTTGTTTATAAGCTCTTTTTTATCTGTGAAAACTTTTAATTGGCCTTACTTTTTTAAATCTTAATAGTGTGTAAATTTTAGCTGTAAGTTTTCCTAAAACTGTAAAATAAAATAAAATAACGGGCTCAACAAGACCCAAAAGGTCTGACAACCAGCCTTGCCAAGAGGTATCGTATTACCCAGTACTAACATGGTTGTGGAGGTCAGATAGGCAGTCGCTAGAAAACGGGAAACGGCTAGAGAGATGATGGGTTACTACGGAACCCTACACGGCGCGTGGCCCGACACGTACTTGGCCGGTTTTAGTTTTATGATCAAATAACGATAATATTGCAATAAAACAGTTGAATGTAACGCATAGGCCCAAAAGTGGGAATTCTCATTTCGAGTTATTGTGGCACACCTCTAATGATAAAACTGTAGGCAAAAGATGTCAACATATTGCCTAAAATCACAATCGTCTCAACATCATCCAAAGGTTGACTAGTAGAAATATCTAAATCATACATTTTAACATAATTTGGTGGGAGAGTGATCACGAAACCCGTGAAGGAGCCTATTTCAGGCTGGGCAGCACTCTACGGGGTCCTGCGATGGCGGAGCAGGCCTCTTCCCCTAACGCCGCAAATTCGATGGGATTCTCCGTTCAGCGCGTAGCAAGGTTAACGTACGCTTATGTATTTACGAGTACGTTTAATTCCTGCTACCCGCAATATAAAATACTCGTCCGAATTTGTGGCTTAAAACCATAATGTTCTGAAACATTTGTCAAAATTGTCTGCAGCCACTCCGTTGAGGTTCAACGACCATCCTAGTGAACCAGGGTTGGCCGCAACTTAAGGGGAAGCCAATGAGCCGATCCTACTATAAGATCGGCTCGAACACCGGAGGATAGCCTCCGGTGTTCAGTAAAAACTTTAGTCAGTGGATTACGTTCAAGGATATGTTTATGAAGACCATGATGAAGACAAATGGCAATGTGGTTAAAAATGCTAGTTCAAATAACCAACCAACCAAGAATTGCTGCAATACTAATCTGAGGCTACGTTGCGTATAGCTGTTTTTACGACTTAATCAATTTAATAGAGACACTGTACTTTGTGGTTGTGTCGTCACGGGCACAATTGTACAAAATTGAAATTGAAGTAAAAAAGAGATTAGATCAGGAGAAAACCACCCGCTTATGGGCTAATAGCAGCGAAAAAAAAAATATGACGCTTACGATAGCTTCGAATAACCGAAAAATTTCGAGAAAATTTAAAATTTTAAGAAAATTTCTATTAATGTATTTAATAGAAATTTTCTTCGACGTGAGTGAAAAGGGTCAAAGAAAGTAATATTCGTAGGAAATGTATTGTTCTTGTTGCCCTGACAAAATGTGTCTTCTAATCAAACAGAACTGTTGCTGTTTTCAATATTGTAAACCATACGGTCTTGAGCCGCCGTGGTCTGATTCTCTGAAGTGACGCCCGCATGTTTGCTTCTTCAATCGATTAAGACGTGTTAAAGTCGCTATGTACTGCGTGTTGATCAAAGTCACTTGTATTTACAAGTTTCATGGCACAGAAACCAGAGTAACACCGAAGTCCCGCTATGCCGTAATCTGCCTAGCATTCATGAAAAAGGGACCACGATGAGAAGCGGCCCATGAGACAGTGAGCAGGGTTCACGCTGGTGCTAGTCTGTGTGGCTCTCTGTTGTAATGGCCGAGCATTCACGACACAGCGCGGCACAGCGGAATTTCTTTCCAAGCCTGTCTTTGTCTCTATTTTATTGGAGAACTTTGGGTTGTTTGAGGTCCATAAAATATTGTGTTTACGGTACCCATTATTCAAGTTTTATGACAATTTCTCGTTCTCATATCATGTTTTAAAAAAGTTGAACTGTCTTATCGATTTCAACAACCTGCTGATAGACAAATGGCAGCAAAAAAGTACACGACGCCCACGATAGTTTTGAATAACCAGCAAGAATTGTTAGGTACAACACTAAAATCGTGCCACGTCGCGTATAGCTGTTCACAAATTAATCTATTTTAAAAAAAAGGACTGTACTTTGTGCTTGTGTTGTCACAGGCACGGTTGAATATAATCTTTGAAAATTTAATGACACATTGCTATTTATGAACATGGTATTCTTGTTTGAGTGCCCAAACTATTTCTACTATTGAGATGATAAAATCCTCCGCTGCGGACATACTTTCTGTTTCGTTGGTGCAATGGCTGCCAGTGTTGCGTTCAAACTTTCGGTAAAGAAACAATGGACAATGAGCCTTTGTCTATGTTATCTATTACGTCACCATACAGTCCACCTGCCAGTAGCATTTGCAGCATAATCAGGTCTACGCCGATCTTGTACGCGAGGACAATTCTGGATTTTCAGATCTTTGGGTGATGTTCACCCGTTCCTGGTGTATAAATTAAAATTTCAACTGGAACATACTAAAATGTTTTTATAAAAAATTTAACGATTTATGTTAATTTGGCACCAGTTTACGAAATGCGCATCTTCCATTGAATTTTAAACCAAGTAAGCGTAACCAGTGTAGTTCGTGACTGGGTGTAAAGTGATTTACGCGATCAGTCGCTGGGTCGTTGTAACGAAGATTCTTCAATAAAATCTAAATCTTTGAGAACTCTTACCAAGGTAAAAGAATAATCGTTTCGGTGCCTTTATAAATTGAATAATTGCAAGAAGTTGTGGCTGCTAGACTCTGTGCACCCACTAAGAAGAAACATACCCATCAATACATATATTTTGAGTTTTACCAGTCAAATTGTCTATGTCATCTATTATTTCACCTTTAAACTGTTCGAGTACGGTTGCACTTGAAAATGTACATGCGGAACCGCCATAGATAGCCGTTTGAGATGAATTGACTTACCAGCCTTTTCACTGTAAAAGCGATTCATACTATTCAAATAAATGTTGACTCTTGGAGTGTATAGACTTTGAAATGTTTTGTTTAGATGTGATAATACTGGCTGTGTCTATCTGTAAGAGAAGCATGTACTGTGCTGCTAGGATTATAATGGCCACTAACTTGAGTGTCCTTGAGTTCTTGAGGTCGAATCATAAACATATCTTGTGCGACCAGTTTATCAGTAACCTCAGAAATGGAAATATTTGTTGCTCTTGAACTCTACCTATTAGTTCACCTTCCCGCTATTGGGATGCTGTTTTCTGCACTGTTGCAGATGTATGTGCATTTGATACAGCAAACTGTGGTCGGTTTATGATGAACCAGCCTTTCCACTAAAAAATCCAATTCAAAGAGTTGTTTTGCCTTGGAGTGCACAGACTCTTAAACTTTTTTATTTTGTCACTGCTTTGGGTATTTTTATCTCTTGAAACGATAGCAAATCGGCATGGCTAGCCTTCCACAAGCGGATCTCACCAGTCAAGTTGAGAAAAAGCGCATATTCGTGGAAAGAGAACAAGAACTCTTAGCAATCAATGAAGAGGGAAATACAATTTTAACTGCGGGAAATCCGAATCTTCCAATCAAGAAGACGTCTTACTGCCTGTTCTTGCACCTAGTACTAGTTTCAATTAACTAATAGATTCCAGGAAGATGAGCAAATTCACTACACTCAAATACAAAACTAAGTCTGAAAGTCAATCACATGTCTCTATGCTAACTACCAAAAGCACAGCGCGTCTCGAAAGCAAAGCAGTATCTCTGGCAGGGCTTCAAGAAAAGACACAGTGTCACTTGGAGCTTGTAGCTATTTGGGAAGGGTCAAATGAAGTATACAAGGACTTCTTTGTCAACAAAGGTCGTCAATACTATTTTACGAAAAGATCTCTCAATTCGAAACTTGCACAAGCGCTACTCACCAAATTTTTGGACCCAGGATTCAACCACTGGAATCCACTGGAAACTTCAGTCAGTAGAATACGTTCAAGGACATGTTTATGAAGACAATATTCAGTTCCAATGCGCAGAAAATGCAACGCCTAAAGCAGAGAGCTAAAACGATTCGTTCAAAGTGGTTGGGATATTCTAAAGAAATTAGAAAATTTATTTATTTATTTGAATTTATAAACGTGACATTAATGCATGGTACTCGTATTTGAGTGCCCAAACTATTTCTATTATTGTACTGATATCAAGAAGGGTCAAAAAGAGATCATAAAAAAAAGGTCAACCCGCTGTTGGACAAATGGCAGCAAAAAGGAACGAGACGCCCACGATGGTTCGCATAACCAGCAAGAATTGCTGCAATACTAATCTGGGGCTACGTTGCGTATAGCTGTTTTTACGAGTTAATCGATTTAATAGAGGCACTGTACTTTATGGTTTTGTCGACATGGGCACGATTGAATATTTTTGTTGATGTAATTTAATAACAAATTTGTGCTCATGTACATGACATTAACGCTTGGTATTCTTGTTTGAGTGCCCAAACTATTTTTACTACGGTCAAGATACCAAAGAAGATTCAAAAAGAGATAGATTAAGTGGAAACCACCCGCTTATGGACTAGTAGCAGCGAAATAGAACACGACTCTTACGATAGTTTCAAATAACCGGCAAGAATTGCTACGACACAAACCCCGGGCCATATGGCCTTCAGCACTTATTGTATTTAATTGAAATTTTCTTCGGCGTGAGTGAAAAGGGTCAAAGAAAGTAATATTCGTAGGAAATGTATTGTTCTTGTTGCCCTGACAAAATGTGTCTTCTAATCAAATAGAACTGTTGCTGTTTTCAATATTGTAAACCATACGGTCTTGAGCCGCCGTGGTCTGATTCTCTGAAGTGACGCCCGCATGTTTGCTTCTTGAATCGACTAAGGCGAGTTACGAGTAAACCCGCTATGTACTGCGTGTTGGTCAAGTCACTTGTATTTACAAGTTTCATGGCACAGAAACCAGAGTAACACCGACGTCCCGCTATCCCGTAATCTGCCTAGCATTCATGAAAAAGGGACCACGATGAGAAGCGGCCCATGAGACAGTGAGCAGGGTTCACGCTGGTGCTAGTCTGTGTGGCTCTCCGTTGTATTGTAATGACCGAGCATTCACGACACAGCGCGGCACAGCGGAATTTCTTTCCAAGCCTGTCTTTGTCTCTATTTTATCGGAGAACTTTGGGTTGTTTGAGGTCCATAAAATATTGTGTTTACGGTACCCATTATTCAAGTTTAATGACAATCTCTCGTTCTCATATCATGTTTTAAAAAAGTTGAACTGTCTTATCGATTTGAACAACCTGCTGATAGACAAATGGCAGCAAAAAAGTACACGACGCCCACGATAGTTTTGAATAACCAGCAAGAATTGTTACAGCACTAAAATCGTGCCACGTCGCGTATAGCTGTTCACAACTTAATCTATTTTAAAAAAAGGACTGTGCTTTGTGCTTGTGTTGTCACAGGCATATAATCTTTGAAAATTTAATGATACGAGTACATTGGTATTTATGTACATGGTATTCTTGTTTGAGTGCCCAAACTATTTCTACTATTGAGATGATAAAATCTCCCGCTGCGCACATACTTTCTGTTTCGTTGGTGCAATGGCTGCCAGTGTTGCGTTCAAACTTTCGGTAAAGAAACAGTGGACAATGAGCCTTTGTCTATGTTATCTATTACGTCACCATACAGTCCACCTGCCAGTAGCATTTGCAGCATAATCAGGTCTACGCCGATCTTGTACGCGAGGACAATTCTGGATTTTCAGATCTTTGGGTGATGTTCACCCGTTCCTGGTGTATAAATTAAAATTTCAACTGGAACATACTAAAATGTTTTTATAAAAAAATTAACGATTTATGTTAATTTGGCACCAGTTTACGAAATGCGCATCTTCCATTGAATTTTAAACCAAGTAAGCGTAACCAGTGTAGTTCGTGACTGGGTGTAAAGTGATTTACGCGATCAGTCGCTGGGTCGTTGTAACAAAGATTCTTCAATAAAATCTAAATCTTTGAGAACTCTTACCAAGGTAAAAGAATGATCGTTTCGGTGCCTTTATAAATTGAATAATTGCAAGAAGTTGTGGCAGCTAGACTGTGTGCGCCCACTAAGATGAAACATACCCATCAATACATATATTTTGAGTTTTACCAGTCAATTTGTCTATGTTATCTATTATTTTACCTTTAAACTGTTCGAGTACGGTTGCACTTGAAGATGTACATGCGGAACCGCCATAGATAGCCGTTTGAGATGAACTTGACGTTACCAGCATTTTTACTGTAAAAGCGATTCATACTATTCAAATAGATTTTTGCTCTTGGACTCTGAAATGTTTTGTTTAGATGTGATAATACTGGCTGTGTCTATCTGTAAGAGAAGTATCTACCATGCTGCTAGGATTATAATGGCCACTAACTTGAGTGTCCTTGAGTTCTTGAGGTGGAATCATTAACATTTTATCTTGTGCGACTAGTTTATCGGTAACCTCAGAAATGAAAATATTTATTGCTCTTGAACTCTACCTATTTGTTCACTTTCCCACTATTTGGATGCTGTTTTCTGCACTGTTGCAGATGTGTGTGTTTGATACAGCAAACTGTGGCCGGTTTATGATGAACCAGCCTTTCCACTAAAAAATCCAATTCAAAGAGTTGTTTTGCCTTGGAATGCACAGACTCTTAACCTTTTTTATTTTGTTACTGCTTTGGGTTTTTTTATCTCTTGAAACGATAGCGAATCGGCATGGCTAGCCTTCCACAAGCGGATCTCACCAGTCAAGTTGAGAGAAAGCGCATATTCGTGGAAAGAGAACAAGAACTCTGAGCAATCAATGAAGAGGGAAATACAATTTTAACTGCGGGAAATCCGAATCTTCCAATCTCAAGAAGACGTCTTACTGCCTGTTCTTGCACCTACTACTACTTTCAATTAACTAATAGATTCCAGGAAGATGAGCAAATTCACTACACTCACATACAAAACGAAGTCTGTAAGTCAATCACATGTCTCTATGCTAACTACCAAAAGCACAGCGCGTCTCGAAAGTAAAGCAGTATCTCTGGCAGGGCTTCAACAAAAGACACAGTGTCACTTGGAGCTTGTAGCTATTTTGGAAGGGTCAAATGAAGTATACAAGGACTTCTTTGTCAACAAAGGTCGTCAATACTATTTTACGAAAATATCTCTCAATTCGAAACTTGGACAAGCGCTACTCACCAAATTTTTGGACCCAGGATTCAACCACCGGAAACCACTGGAAACTTCAGTCAGTAGATTACGTTCAAGGACATGTTTATGAAGAAGATATTCAGTTCCAATGCGCAAAAAATGCAACGCCTAAAGCAGAGAGCTAAAACGATTCGTTCAAAGTGGTTGGGATATTCTAAAGAAATTAGAAAATTAATTAACACATTTGAATTTATGAACTTGACATTAATGCATGGTACTCAAAATTGAGTGAAACCCAAACTATTTCTATTATTGAGCTGATATCAAGAAGAGTCAAAAATAGATCATATAAAAAAAAGTTCAACCCGCTATTGGACAAATGGCAGTGAAATAGAACAAGACGCAATCGATGGTTCAAATAACCAGCAAGAATTGCTGCAATACTAATCTGGGGCCACGTTGCGTATAGCTGTTTTTACGACTTAATCGATTTAATAGAGGCACTGTAATTTATGGTTGTGTCGTCATGGGCACGATTGAATATTTTTGTTAATGTAATTTAATAACACATATTGTGTTTATGTACATGACATTAACGCTTGGTATTCTTGTTTGAGTGCCCAAACTATTTTTACTACGGTCAATATACCAAGAAGATTAAAAAAGAGATGGATCAAGAGGAAACCACCCGCTTATGGACTAGTAGCAGCGAAATAGAACACGACGCTTACGATAGTTTCAAATAACCGGCAAGAATTGCTACGACACAAACCCCGGGCCATATTGCCTTCAGCACTTATTGTATTTAATTGAATTTTTTCTTCGGCGTGAGTGAAAAGGGTCAAAGAAAGTAATATTCGTAGGAAATGTAGTGTTCTTGTTGCCCTGACAAAATGTGTCTTCTAATCAAACAGAACTGTTGCTGTTTTCAATATTGTAAACCATACGGTCTTGAGCCGCCGTGGTCTGATTCTCGGAAGTGTCTCCCGCATGTTTGCTTCTTCAATCGATTAAGACGTGTCAAAGTCGCTATGTACTGCGTGTTGGTCAAGTCACTTGTATTTACAAGTTTCATGGCACAGAAACCAGAGTAACACCGACGTTCCGCTATCCCGTAATCTGCCTAGCATTCGTGAAAAAGGGACCACGATGAGAAGCGGCCCATGAGACAGTGAGCAGGGTTCACGCTGGTGCTAGTCTGTGTGGCTCTCCGTTGTTTTGTAATGACCGAGCATTCACGACACAGCGCGGCACAGCGGAATTTCTTTCCAAGCCTGGCTTTGTCTCTATTTTATTGGAGAACTTTGGGTTGTTTGAGGTCCATAAAATATTGTGTTTACGGTACCCATTATTCAAGTTTTAAGACAATTTCTCGTTCTCATATCATGTTTTAAAAAAGTTGAACCGTCTTATCGATTTGAACAACCTGCTGATAGACAAATGGCAGCAAAAAAGTACACGACGCCCACGATAGTTTTGAATAACCAGCAAGAATTGTTACAGCACTAAAATCGTGCCACGTCGCGTATAGCTGTTCACAACTTAATCTATTTTAAAAGAAGGACTGTGCTTTGTGCTTGTGTTGTCACAGGCATATAATCTTTGAAAATTTAATGATACGAGTACATTGGTATTTATGTACATGGTATTCTTGTTTGAGTGCCCAAACTATTTCTACTATTGAGATGATAAAATCTCCCGCTGCGTACATACTTTCTGTTTCGTAGGTGCAATGGCTGCCAGTGTTGCGTTCAAACTTTCGGTAAAGAAACAGTGGACAATAAGCCTTTGTCTATGTTATTTATTACGTCACCGTACAATCCACCTGCCAGAAGCATTTGCAGCATGACCAGTTCTACGCCGATCTTGTACGCGAGGACAATTCTGGCTTTTCAGATCTTTGGGTGATGTTCACCCGTTCCTGGTGTATAAATTAAAATTTAAACTGGAACATACTAAAATGTTTTTATAAAAAAATTAACGATTTATGTTAATTTGGCACCAGTTTACGAAATGCGCATCTTCCATTGAATTTTAAACCAAGTAATCGTGGCCAGTGTAGTTCGTGACTGGGTGCAAAGTGATTTACGCGATAAGTCGCTGGGTCGTTGTAACAATGAAGATTCTTCAATAAAATCTAAATCTAAATCTTTGAGAACTCATACCAAGGTAAAAGAATAATCTTTTCGGTGCTTTTATAAATTGAATAATTGCAAGAAGTTGTGGCTGCTAGACTGTGTGCACCCACTAAGAAGAAACATACCCATCAATACATATATTTTGAGTTTTACCAGTCAATTTGTCTATGTTATCTATTATTTCACCTTTAAACTGTTCGAGTACGGTTGCACTTGAAGATGTACATGCGGAACCGCCATAGATAGCAATTTGAGATGAATTGATGTTACCAGCCTTTTCACTGTAAAAGCGATTCATACTATTCAAATAAATGTTTACTCTTGGAGTGTATAGACTCTGAAATGTTTTGTTTAGATGTGATAATACTGGCTGTGTCTATCTGTAAGAGAAGTATCTACCGTGCTGCTAGGATTATAATGGCCACTAACTTGAGTGTCCTTGAGTTCTTGAGGTGGAATCATAAACATATCTTGTGCGACCAGTTTATCAGTAACCTCAGAAATGGAAATATTTGTTGCTCTTGAACTCTACCTAATTGTTCACCTTCCCGCTACTGGGATGCTGTTTTCTGCACTGTTGCAGATGTATGTGAATTTGATACAGCAAACTGTGGCCGGTTTATGACGAACCAGCCTTTCCACTAAAAAATCCAATTCAAAGAGTTGTTTTGCCTTGGAGTGCACAGACTCTTAAACTTTTTTATTTTGCCACTGCTTTGGGTATTTTTATCTCTTGAAACGATAGCGAATCGGCATGGCTAGCCTTCCACAAGCGGATCTCACCAGTCAAGTTGAGAAAAAGCGCATATTCGTGGAAAGAGAACAAGAACTCTGAGCAATCAATGAAGAGGGAAATACAATTTTAACTGCGGGAAATCCGAATCTTCCAATCAAGAAGACGTCTAACTGCCTGTTCTTGTACCTAGTACTAGTTTCAATTAACTAATAGATTCCAGGATGATGAGCAAATTCACTACACTCACAAATAAAACGAAGTCTGTAAGTCAATCACATGTCTCTATGCTAACTACCAAAAGCACAGCGCGTCTCGAAAGCAAAGCAGTATCTCTGGCAGGGCTTCATCAAAAGACACAGTTTCACTTGGAGCTTGTAGCTATTTTGGAAGGGTCAAATGAAGTATACAAGGACTTCTTTGTCAACAAAGGTCGTCAATACTATTTTACGAAAAGATCTCTCAATTCGAAACTTGGACAAGCGCTACTCACCAAATTTTTGGACCCAGGATTCAACCACCGGAATCCACGGGAAACTTCTGTCAATAGATTACGTTCAAGGACATGTTTATGAAGACAATATTCAGTTCCAATGCGCAGAAAATGCAACGCCTAAAGCAGAGAGCTAAAACGATTCGTTCAAAGTGGTTGTGATATTCTAAAGAAATTAGAAAATTAATTAACACATTTGAATTTATGAACTTCACATTAATGCATGGTACTCGTAATTGAGTGCCCAAACTATTTCTATTATTGAGCTGATATCAAGAAGAGTCAAAAACAGATCATATGAAACAAAGGTCATCCCGCTGTTGGACAAATGGCAGCGAAATAGAACAAGACGCAATCGATGGTTCAAATAACCAGCAAGAATTGCTGCAATACTAATCTGGGGCCACGTTGCGTATAGCTGTTTTTACGACTTAATCGATTTAATAGAGGCACTGTACTTTATGGTTGTGTCGTCATAGGCACAACAAATGTCAACCCGCTGTTGGACAAATGGCAGCGAAATAGAACAAGACGCAATCGATGGTTCAAATAACCAGCAAGAATTGCTGCAATACTAATCTGGGGCCACGTTGCGTATAGCTGTTTTTACGACTTAATCGATTTAATAGAGGCACTGTACTTTATGGTTGTGTCGTCATAGGCACGATTGAATATTTTTGTTAATGTAATTTAATAACACATTTGTGCTTATGTACATGACATTAACGCTTGGTATTCTTGTTTGAGTGCCCAAACTATTTTTACTACGGTCAATATACCAAGAAGATTCAAAAAGAGATGGATCAAGAGGAAACCACCCGCTTATGGACTAGTAGCAGCGAAATAGAACACGACGCTTACGATAGTTTCAAATAACCGGCAAGAATTGCTACGACACAAACCCCGGGCCATATTGCCTTCAGCACTTATTGTATTTAATTGAAAATTAACTGTTGCTGTTTTCAGTATTGTAAACCATATGGTCTTGAGCCGCCGTGGTCTGATTCCCTGAAGTGTCTCCCGCATGTTTGCTTCTTGAATCGACTAAGGCGAGTTAAAGCCGCAATGTACTGCGTGTTGGTCAAGTCACTTGTATTTACAAGTTTCATGGCACAGAAACCAGAGTAACACCGACGTCCCGCTATCCCGTAATCTGCCTAGCATTCATGAAAAAGGGACCACGATGAGAAGCGGCCCATGAGACAGTGAGCAGGGTTCACGCTGGTGCTAGTCTGTGTGGCTCTCCGTTGTATTGTAATGACCGAGCATTCACGACACAGCGCGGCACAGCGGAATTTCTTTCCAAGCCTGTCTTTGTCTCTATTTTATTGGAGAACTTTGGGTTGTTTGAGGTCCATAAAATATTGTGTTTACGGTACCCATTATTCAAGTTTTATGACAATTTCTCGTTCTCATATCATGTTTTAAAAAAGTTGAACCGTCTTATCGATTTGAACAACCTGCTGATAGACAAATGGCAGCAAAAAAGTACACGACGCCCACGATAGTTTTGAATAACCAGCAAGAATTGTTACAGCACTAAAATCGTGCCACGTCGCATATAGCTGTTCACAACTTAATCTATTTTAAAAGAAGGACTGTGCTTTGTGCTTGTGTTGTCACAGGCACGGTTGAATATAATCTTTGAAAATTTAATGACACATTGCTATTTATGAACATGGTATTCTTGTTTGAGTGCCCAAACTATTTCTACTATTGAGATGATAAAATCCTCCGCTGCGGACATACTTTCTGTTTCGTTGGTGCAATGGCTGCCAGTGTTGCGTTCAAACTTTCGGTAAAGAAACAGTGGACAATGAGCCTTTGTCTATGTTATCTATTACGTCACTATACAGTCCACCTGCCAAAAGCATTTGCATCATGACCAGTTCTACGCCAATCTTGTACGCGCGGACAATTCTGGCTTTTCAGTTTTTGAGGTGAAGTTCACCCGTTCCTGGTGTATAAATTAAAATTTAAACTTGAACATACTAAAATGTTTTTATAAAAAAAATAACGATTTATGTTAATTTGGCACCAGTTCACGAAATGCGCATCTTCCATTGAATTTTAACCAAGTAAGCGTAACCAGTGTAGTTCGTGACTGGGTGCAAAGTGATTTACGTGATAAATCGCTGGGTCGTAACAATGAAGATTCTTCAATTAAATCTAAATCTTTGCGAATTCATACCAAGGTAACAGAATAATCTTGTCAGTGCCTTTATAAATTGAACAATTGTAAGAAGTTGTGGCAGCTGGACTCTGTGCACCCACTAAGAAGAAACATACCCATCAATACACATATTTTGAGTTTTACCAGTCAAATTGTCTATGTTATCTATTATTTCATCTTTAAACTGTTCGAGTACGGTTGCACTTGAAGATGTACATGCGGAACTGCCATAGATAGCCGTTTGAGATGAATTTGATGTTACCAGCCTTTTCACTGTAAAAGCGATTCATACTATTCAAATAGATGTTTACTCTTGGACTCTGAAATGTTTTACCGTGCTGCTAGAATTATTATAGCCAACAACTTGAGTGTCCTTGAGTTCTTGAGGTGGAATCATAAACAATTATCTTGTGCGACTAGTTCGTCGGTAACCTCAGAAATGGAAATATTTGTTGCTCTTGAACTCTACCTATTAGTTCACCTTCCCGCTATTGGGATGCTGTGGTCGGTTTATGATGAACCAGCCTATCAACTAAAAAATCCAATTCAAAGAGTTGTTTTGCCTTGAAGTGCACAGACTCTTAAAGTTTTTTAATTTGTCAGTGCTTTAGGGTATTTTTTTTCTTGAAACGATAGCGAATCGGCATGGCTGGCCTTCCACAAGCGGATCTCACCAGTCAAGTTGAGAAAAAGCGCATATTCGTGGAAAGAGAACAAGAACTCTGAGCAATCAATGAAGAGGGAATACTACTACAGCTTTCGAAATACAATTTTAACTGCGGGAAATCCGATTCTCCAATCAAGAAGACGTCTTACTGCCTGTTCTTGCACCTACTACTACATTCAATTAACTAATAGATTCCAGGAAGATAAGCAAATTCACTACACTCACAAACAAAACGAAGTCTGTAATTCAATCATAAGTCTCTGTGCTAACTACCAAAAGCACAGCGCGTCTCGAAATCAAAGGAGTATCTCTGGCAAGAATTTAACAAAAGACACAGTGTCGCTTGGAGCTTGAAGCTATTTTGGAAGAGTCAAATGAAGTATACAAGGACTTCTTTGTCAACAAAGACGTCAATACTATTTTACGAAAAGATCTCTCAATTCGAAACTTGGACAAGCGCTACTTAACCAATTTTTGAACCCAGGATTCAACCACCGTAATCCACTGGAAACTTCAGTCAGTAGATTACGTTCAAGGACATGTTTATGAAGACAATATTCAGTTCCAAAGCGCAGAAAATGCAACGCCTAAAGCAGAGAGCTAAAACGATTCGTTCAAAGTGGTTGGGATATTCTAAAGAAGTTAGAAAATTAATTTATTTATTTGAATTTATAAACGTGACATTAATGCATGGTACTCGTAATTGAGTGCCCAAACTAATTCTATTATTGAGCTGATATCAAGAAGAGTCAAAAAGAGATCATATAAAAAAGGTCAACCCGCTGTTGGACAAATGGCAGCAAAAAGGAACGAGACGCCCACGATGGTTCGCATAACCAGCAAGAATTGCTGCAATGCTAATCTGCGGCCACGTTGCGTATAGCTGTTTCTACGACTTAATCTATTTAATAGAGGCACTGTACTTTATGGTAGTCATTAACGCTTGGTATTCTTGTTTGAGTGCCCAAACTATTTTTACTACGGTCAAGATACCAAGAAGATTCAAAAAGAGATAGATCATCATCAAGAGGAAACCACCCGCTTATGGACTAATAGCAGCGAAATAGAACACGACGCGTACGATAGTTTCGAATAACCGGCAAGAATTGCTACGACACAAACCCCGGGCCATATTGCCTTCAGCACTTATTGTATTTAATTGAAAATTTTCTTCGGCGTGAGTGAAAAGGGTCAAAGAAAGTAATATTCGTAGGAAATGTATTGTTCTTGTTGCCCTGACAAAATGTTTCTTGTAATCAAAGAGAACTGTTGCTGTTTTCAATATTGTAAACCATACGGTCTTGAGCCGCCGTGGTCTGATTCTCTGAAGTGACGCCCGCATGTTTGCTTCTTCAATCGATTAAGACGTGTTAAAGCCGCTTTGTACTGCGTGTTGGTCAAGTCACTTGTAGTCACAAGTTTCATGGCACAGAAACCAGAGTAACACCGACGTCCCGCTATCCCGTAATCTGCCTAGCATTCATGAAAAAGGGACCACAATGAGAAGCGGCCCATGAGACAGTGAGCAGGGTTCACGCTGGTGCTAGTCTGTGTGGCTCTCTGTTGTAATGGCCGAGCATTCACGACACAGCGCGGCACAGCGGAATTTCTTTCCAAGCCTGCCTTTGTCTCTATTTTATTGGAGAAGTTTGGGTTGTTTGAGGTCCATAAAATATTGTGTTTACGGTACCCATTATTCAAGTTTTATGACAATTTTTCGTTCTCATATCATGTTTTAAAAAAGTTGAACTGTCTTATCGATTTCAACAACCTGCTGATAGACAAATGGCAGCAAAAAAGTACACGACGCCCACGATAGTTTTGAATAACCAGCAAGAATTGTTACAGCACTAAAATCGTGCCACGTCGCATATAGCTGTTCACAACTTAATCTATTTTAAAAGAAGGACTGTGCTTTGTGCTTGTTTTGTCACAGGCACGGTTGAATATAATCTTTGAAATTTTAATGACACATTGCTATTTATGAACATGGTATTCTTGTTTGAGTGCCCAAACTATTTCTACTATTGAGATGATAAAATCCTCCGCTGCGGACATACTTTCTGTTTCGTTGGTGCAATGGCTGCCAGTGTTGCGTTCAAACTTTCGGTAAAGAAACTGTGGACAATGAGCCTTTGTCTATGTTATCTATTACGTCACCATACAGTCCACCTGCCAGAAGCATTTGCAGCATGACCAGTTCTACGCCGATCTTGAACGCGCGGACAATTTACGCTTTTAAGATCTTCGGGTGAAGTTCACCCGTTCCTCGTGTATAAATAAAAATTTAAAATAGAACTTACTAAATATAAAAAAAAGATTTAGGTTTCTTGGGCATTAGTTAACGAAATGCGCATCTTCCATTGAATTTTAAACCAAGTAAGCGTAGCCAGTGTAGTTCGTGACTGGGTGCAAAGTGATTTACGCGATAAGTCGCTGGGTCGTTGTAACAATGAAGATTCTTCAATAAAATATAAATCTTTGAGAATTCATACCAAGGTAAAAGAATCATATTTTCGGTGCCTTTATAAATTGAATAATTGCAAGAAGTTGTGGCAGCTAGACTCTGTGCACCCACTAAGAAGAAACATACCCATCAATACATATATTTTGAGATTTACCAATCAATTTGTCTATGTCATCTATTTCACCTTTAAACTGTTCGAGTACGGTTGCACTTGAAGATGTACATGCGGAACCGCCATAGATAGCAATTTGAGATGAATTGATGTTACCAGCCTTTTCACTGTAAAAGCGATTCATACTATTCAAATAAATGTTTACTCTTGGAGTGTATAGACTCTGAAATGTTTTGTTAAGATGTGTAATACTGGCTGTGTCTATCTGTAAGAGAAGCATCTACCATGCTGCTAGAATTATAATGGCCGCTAACTTGAGTGTCCTTGAGTTCTTGAGGTGGAATCATAAACATTTTATCTTGTGCGACCAGTTTATCAGTAACCTCAGAAATGGAAATATTTGTTGCTCTTGAACTCTACCTATTTGTTCACTTTCCCACTATTGGGATGCTGTTTTCTGCACTTTTGCAGATGTACGTGCATTTGATACAGCAAACTGGCCGGTTTATGAGAACCAGCCTTTCCACTTAAAACTCCAATTCAAAGAGTTGTTTTGCCTTGGAATGCACAGACTCTTGAACTTTTTAATTTTGTCACTGCTTTGGGTATTTTTATCTCTTGAAACGATAGCGAATCGGCATGGCTAGCCTTCCACAAGCGGATCTCACTAGTCAAATTAAGAAAAAGCGCATATTCGTGGAAAGAGAACAAGAACTCTGAGCAATCACTGAACAGGGAAATACAATTTTAACTGCGGGAAATCCGAATCTTCCAATCAAGAAGACGTCTTACTGCCTGTTCTTGCACCTAGTACTAGTTTCAATTAACTAATAGATTCCAGGATGATGAGCATATTCACTACACTCACATACAAAACGAAGTCTGTAAGTCAATCACATGTCTCTATGCTAACTACCAAAAGCACAGCGCGTCTCGAAAGCAAAGCAGTATCTCTGGCAGGGCTTCAACAAAAGACACAGTGTCACTTGTAGCTTGTAGCTATTTTGGAAGGGTCAAATGAAGTATACAAGGACTTCTTCGTCAACAAAGGTCGTCAATACTATTTTACGAAAAGATCTCATAATTCGAAACTTGGACAAGCGCTACTCACCAAATTTTTGGATCCAGGATTCAACCACCGGAATTCACTGGAAACTTCAGTCAGTAGATTACGTTCAAGGAAATGTTTATGAAGACAATATTCAGTTCCAATGCGCAGAAAATGCAACGCCTAAAGCAGAGAGCTAAAACGATTCGTTCAAAGTGGTTGGGATATTCTAAAGAAATTAGAAAATTAATTAACACATTTGAATTTATGAACTGGACATTAATGCATGTTACTCGTAATTGAGTGCCCAAACTACATATTTCTATTATTGAGCTGATATCAAGAAGAGTCAAAAACAGATCATATGAAACAAAGGTCAACCCGCTGTTGGACAAATGGCAGCGAAATAGAACAAGACGCAATCGATGGTTCAAATAACCAGCAAGAATTGCTGCAATACTAATCTGGGGCCACGTTGCGTATAGCTGTTTTTACGACTTAATCGATTTAATAGAGGCACTGTACTTTATGGTTGTGTCGTCATAGGCACGATTGAATATTTTTGTTAATGTAATTTAATAACACATTTGTGCTTATGTACATGACATTAATGCTTGGTATTCTTGTTTGAGTGCCCAAACTATTTTTACTACGGTCAATATACCAAGAAGATTAAAAAAGAGATGGATCAAGAGGAAACCACTCGCTTATGGACTAGTAGCAGCGAAATAGAACACGACGCTTACGATAGTTTCAAATAACCGGCAAGAATTGCTACGACACAAACCCCGGGCCATATTGCCTTCAGCACTTATTGTATTTAATTGAAATTTTTCTTCGGCGTGGGAGAAAATTGTCAAAGAATGTTATATTCGTAGCAAATGTATTGTTTTTATTGCCCTGACAAAATGTGTCTTCTAATCAAACAGAACTGTTGCTGTTTTCAATATTGTAAACCATACGGTCTTGAGCCGCCGCCGTGGTCAGAATCTGTGAAGTGTCGCCCGCATGTTTGCTTCTTCAATCGATTAAGACGTGTTAAAGTCGCTGTGTCGCGTGTTGGTCAAGTAACTTGTAGTCACAAGTTTCATGGCACAGAAACCAGAGTAACACCGACGTCCCGCTATCCCGTAATCTGCCTAGCATTCATGAAAAAGGGACCACGATGAGAAGCGGCCCATGAGACAGTGAGCAGGGTTCACGCTGGTGCTAGTCTGTGTGGCTCTCCGTTGTATTGTAATGACCGAGCATTCACGACACAGCGCGGCACAGCGGAATTTCTTTCCAAGCCTGTCTTTGTCTCTATTTTATTGGAGAACTTTGGGTTGTTTGAGGTCCATAAAATATTGTGTTTACGGTACCCATTATTCAAGTTTTATGACAATTTCTCGTTCTCATATCATGTTTTAAAAAAGTTGAACTGTCTTATCGATTCGAACAACCTGCTGATAGACAAATGGCAGCAAAAAAGTACACGACGCCCACAATAGTTTTGAATAACCAGCAAGAATAGTTACAGCACTAAAATCGTGCCACGTCGCCTATAGCTGTTTACAACTTAATCTATTTTAAAAGAAGGACTGTTCTTTGTGCTTGTGTTGTCACAGGCACGGTTGAATATAATCTTTGAAAATTTAATAACACATTGGTATTTATGAACATGGTATTCTTGTTTGAGTGCCCGAACTATTTCTACTATTGAGATGATAAAATCTTCCGCTGCGTACATACTTTCTGTTTCGAAACAGTGGACAATAAGCCTTTGTCTATGTTATCTATTACGTCACCATACAGTCCACCTGCCAGTAGCATTTGCAGCATAATCAGGTCTACGCCGATCTCATACGCGAGGACAATTCTGGCTTTTCAGATCTTTGGGTGAAGTTCACCCGTTCCTGGTGTACAAATTAAAGTTTAAACTGGAACATACTAAAATATTTGTATTAAAAAAAAATAACGATTAATGTTAATTTGGCACCAGTTTACGAAATGCGCATCTTCCATTGAATTTTAAACCAAGTAAGCGTAACCAGTGTAGTTCGTGACTGGGTGCAAAGTGATTTACGCGATAAGTCGCTGGGTCGTTGTAACAAAGATTCTTCAATAAAATCTAAATCTTTGAGAACTCATACCAAGGTATAAGAATAATCGTTTCGGTGCCTTTATAAATTGAATAATTGCAAGAAGTTGTGGCAGCTAGACTGCGTGCGCCCATTAAAAAGAAACATACCCATCAATACATATATTTTTAGTTTGACCAGTCAATTTGTCTATGTTATATATTATTTCACCTTTAAACTGTTCGAGTACGGTTGCACTTGAAGATGTACATACGGAACCGCCATAGATAGCCGTTTGAGATGAATTTAATGTTACCAGCCATTTCACTGTAAAAGCGATTCATACTATTCAAATAAATGTTTACTCTTGGAGTGTATAGACTCTGAAATGTTTTGCTTAGATGTGATTATACTGGCTGTGTCTATCTGTAAGAGAAGCATCTACCGTGCTGCTAGAATTATTATAGCCACCAACTTGAGTGTCCTTGAGTTCTTGAGGTTGAATCATAAATAATTACCTTGTGCGACTAGTTTATCGGTAACCTCAGAAATGGAAATATTTGTTGCTCTTGAACTCTACCTATTAGTTCACCTTCCCGCTATTGGGATACTGTGGTCGGTTTATCCAATTCAAAGAGTTGTTTTGCCTTGAAGTGAACAGACTCTTAAAGTTTTTTATTTTGTCACTGCTTTGGGGTATTTTTTTTTCTTGAAACGATAGCGAATCGGCATGGCTGGCCTTCCAAAAGCGGATCTCACCAGTCAAGTTGAGAAAGAGCGCATATTCATGGAAAGAGAACAATAACTCTGAGCAATCAATGAAGAGGGAATACTACTACAGCTTTCGAAATACAATTTTAACTGCGGGAAATCCGATTCTCCAATCAAGAAGACGTCTTACTGCCTGTTCTTGCACCTACTACTACTTTCAATTAACTAATAGATTCCAGGAAGATAAGCAAACTCACTACACTCACATACAAAACGAAGTCTGTAATTCAATCATAAGTCTCTGTGCTAACTACCAAAAGCACAGCGCGTCTCGAAAGCAAAGGAGTATCTCTGGCAAGAATTCAACAAAAGACACAGTGTCGCTTGGAGCAAGCTCCAAGCGACACTGTGTCTTTAAGCTATTTTGGAAGAGTCAAATGAAGTATACAAGGGTTTCTTTGTCAACAAAGACGTCGATACTATTTTACGAAAAGATCTCTCAATTCGAAACTTGGACAAGCGCTACTTAACCAATTTTTGAACCCAGGATTCAACCACCAGAATCCACTGGAAACTTCAGTCCGTGGATTACGTTCAAGGACATGTTTATGAAGACAATATTCAGTTCCAAAGCGCAGAAAATGCAACGCCTAAAGCAGAGAGCTAAAACGATTCGTTCAAAGTGGTTGAGATATTCTAAAGAAATTAGAAAATTAATTAATTTATTTGAATTTATAAACGTGACATTAATGCATGGTACTCGTAATTGAGTGCCCAAACTATTTCTATTATTGTGCTGATATCAAGAAGAGTCAAAAAGAGATCATATAAAAAAAAACGTCAACCCGCTGTTGGACAAATGGCAGCGAAAAGGAACAAGACGCCCACGATGGTTCGAATAAACAGCAAGAATTGCGGCAATACTAATCAATACTAATCTCACGTTGCGTATAGCTGTTTTTACGGCTTGTGTTTGTGTTAGCACTAGGCACTGTACTTTATGGTTGTGTCGTCATGGGCACGATTGAATATTTTTTTAATGTAATTTAATAACACATTTGTACTTATGTACATGACATTAATGCTTGGTATTCTTGTTTGAGTGCCCAAACTATTTTTACTACGGTCAAGATACCAAGAAGATTCAAAAAGAGATGGATCAAGAGGAAACCACTCGCTTATGGACTAGTAGCAGCGAAATAGAACACGACGCTTACGATAGTTTCAAATAACCGGCAAGAATTGCTACGACACAAACCCCAGGCCATATTGCCTTCAGCACTTATTGTATTTGATTGAAAATTTTCTTCGGCGTGGGAGAAAAGGCTCAAAGAATGTTATATTCGTAGCAAATGTATTGTTCTTGTTGCCCTGACAAAGTGTGTCTTCTTATCAAACAGAACTGTTGCTGTTTTCAGTATTGTAAACCATACGGTCTTGAGCCGCCGTGGTCTGATTCTCGGAAGTGTCTCCCGCATGTTTGCTTCTTGAATCGACTAAGGCGAGTTAAAGCCGCTATGAACTGCGTGTTGGTCAAGTCACTTGTATTTACAAGTTTCATGGCACAGAAACCAGAGTAACACCGACGTTCCGCTATCCCGTAATCTGCCTAGCATTCATGAAAAAGGGACCACAATGAGAAGCGGCCCATGAGACAGTGAGCAGGGTTCACGCTGGTGCTAGTCTGTGTGGCTCTCCGTTGTATTGTAATGACCGAGCATTCACGACACAGCGCGGCACAGCGGAATTTCTTTCCGAGCCTGTCTTTGTCTCTATTTTATTGGAGAACTTTGGGTTGTTTGAGGTCCATAAAATATTGTGTTTACGGTACCCATTATTCAAGTTTTATGACAATTTCTCGTTCTCATATCATGTTTTAAAAAAGTTGAACTGTCTTATCGATTTCAAGAACCTGCTGATAGACAAATGGCAGCAAAAAAGTACACGACGCCCACGATAGTTTTGAATAACCAGCAAGAATTGTTACAACACTAAAATCGTGCCACGTCGCGTATAGCTGTTCACAACTTAATCTATTTTAAAAGAAGGACTGTGCTTTGTGCTTGTGTTGTCACAGGCACGGTTGAATATAATCTTTTAAATTTTAATGACACATTGGTATTTATGTACATGGTATTCTTGTTTGAGTGCCCAAACTATTTCTACTATTGAGATGATAAAATCTCTCGCTGCGTACATACTTTTTGTTTCGTAGGTGCAATGGCTGCCAGTGTTGCGTTCAAACTTTCGGTAAAGAAACAGTGGACAATGAGCCTTTGTCTATGTTATCTATTACGTCACCATACAGTCCACCTGCCAGTAGCATTTGCAGCATTTGCAATACCGCTCACACACGGCGGCTCTTTAGTCTGGACCATTACCGGTTTGTTCTAGTGACGTGATGGCTACACATGAATTCAACGGCTAAAGTTTGATGATGGAATCCTATAACCACTGGTGGTGAGTTTAATTCCCGCAAGATTTGTCAATTGATGTACTTTCTTAACTGTGTCACAGCTTTGGGTTCGATTCCCGCGTTTTTTGTTGGGTTTGATATCCGTATGCTGTGCATAGAGGTACTTTTGAGTAGGTAACAGTTTGTATGATTGTTGCTTGTTCCCCAGTGCAACTAAATTGATGGATTCGACTCCGTGATCGTAGGTTTCATATCCAGATTCGTTTGTAGTATTTAAGAACATAATTTTGTTTTGTGTTGAGTTAATTATATAATTATTCCACTTTATTTAGTTACCTACCTAATATAATGTTTATGTTTATCAATATTTACATGCGATTAAATTATGTGAAATGTGTTATTGCATTACGTTATAGTTACCACCTTTTGCATCACATTTACCACGAATAATATGTAGTTTCAAAAACTAATACTCGTAATTGTTAATCATGTCACTACCGCTTTGCATTGTACAGAATTACCTACATTATATTATGATAGTTTGTTTGTTAATTTAAACAACCAGGAGAAGGGCAGTGATAGACTGGTATTGGTATATTTCGTTTATACATTTTTCTGACATACTCATAACCACAGAAATATTAAAAACAGCTCATAACATTTTTAAATACCTATTTTTATCTACGAAAAAAACGTTTCTAAACATAAATTTAAAAATAGTAGCCCACCGGTATGGGACCGTTCAAGTTTTACGTAAGCACTATAGGGGGGCGGGGAGGTCTATGCTTTGCTTATGACATAGGGGGTCTAAATGGTGATTACGTCAGCAGTAATTATTTACGTTTTCTCACATATAGCAAGCCCACACATTGTATAAGCTTGAAAACGAGACGCATATTCTGGATGCCCACAAATAAATAACACGAAACTTACATTAAAATAAAAATCCATATACCAATGTTTACGTAAGCATGGGAGGGGGGGGGAAAGAGCTTTGCTTACTTTTGCTGACAAGGGGGAGTGGGGGTAAATAATTGTAAGAAATCTGCTTACGTACCCCTATCGGGAACAGGGTCCGAGTTACTGGTGCCGCGGTGGTCAGATTATTATTGTATTTTATTATGCTAAATCTACAATTTGTTAAGAATTCGTTTGTAGTTTTAAACAGCAGAATTTTTGGTTTTTATTGAGTTCATTGAATTAAGATTTATATTGTACTTAAATTTGTTACCTACCGAATTTAATGTTTGTGTTTAATAATATTTGCATGCTATTTTATGGCAAAATGTGTCATTGCACTAATTACATGTTAATGTTACCACATTATCCGCGAATATAAAAAAATGGTCTTTGACTACTTAGGTACATTAATATGATCATTATAATAGTCTAGAGTTATTTAGGAACAGTCACATGTGGTGCCGTGACGAGCTCACACTTCGTTACGTGTACTGATTCAGTTCAGTACAACGAGACAGAACCACTTTCGCAACGTAAAACGACGGCTACAAATTACTAACGTAAATAAAGTTAACTTAGGTAACATTTTGATTAAGATGCAATTTAATTCTTCAACCATTGAAATTGGGTTTGGTTCCCGCCTGACGCAATAACCGATAATCCTATTCCTACTTTCCTACTAATATTATAAATGCGAAAGTTTGTGAGGATGGATGCATGTTTGTTACTCTTTCACGCAAAAACTACTGAACGGATTTGGATGTAATTTTGCACACAGACATTTTATAACCTAGATTAACACATAGGATACTTTTTATCCCGGTAGTAAAATCCCATGGGACAATTATCAAACTTCACGCGGGCGAAGCCGCTGGCAAAAGCTAGTATAGTATATATAAGTAAAGAGTTTCCTGTATAACTTTTGGTGGGTACGATTCCCGCATATTTTGTTGTTTGTTGGTTTATAGCGCTTTGGTTCCGATCCCAGTGAAAAGGGTTCGACACCCATTTGGTGTACATAAAGGTACTTTTAAGAAAGTAACAGTTTGGAAGATAGTGTGACAGATAAATTATGTTCACATACGGATTATGGTACATGTTTGCGATTGCAAGTTTTGTAAATACTACGAGTATGAATGGGTGGGTGTCAAATATATAGGCACGCCCTCAAACATGGGTTGAATTAACATTGTCAGTATACCAAGAAGTTGACTTAAAACTAAACGGACAGAAACGTGTTGCTGGGGAGTTTGTTGTGCTATTTCTTCTCCCAAGCTCAAACATTAGAAAGTGGTGAAGGGTGTACGTTTTTGGGGCTGTCCATAGGGTTCCACGAGATTTGGTCCGCAATAACTCTATAAAATAATGGTTCATGAGTGAGTTCATAACCTTTCAGCTTATAACAAAAAGGTAACAACGCTATAATATTGTGATTCTTGAATTATATATTCATTGACTCTAACCAACAGTTCGGTCCTAGTTCTCAACCCTATGTATTGTTCGACTGATCAAAACTTATAAAAAAAAGGATAACTTTAAAGAATTATTGGATTGGATAAAATATTGAATTGTATACAGGGTGTAAACCACCTCTCTAGTCGCTGGATAGATAGCGCTGGTCTGACTACGTTACTGTAAGGAACAGAACGTCACATAATATCACTTGGACCTAATGATTATATTCGGAAGCTTATGCAAACGAAAGCGTCAGTCGACGAGTGTAAGTGGCGTGTGTTTTTTCAAGCGTTTTGGCTTTGGCACCCAGTAGTAGTAGTTAGATCAGCGCCATCTATCGAGTTCTTGGAAACTATGTTTTTTTTAATTGTCAAAAAGGAAACCTCTCATTAAACGTGTTTGTTTGTGTATCGAGTGAAGTGGACTCGATTTTGAGTAGCTGCTTCGGTACGTCCTAAGCCTTATTTAAGTATAAGTTGACTTGTTTCTGCCCGCGACTTCGTTCGCGTGAATTTCCCGCTTGCAACATTTTTTATTGCTGCTTGGCTCCCATTAATCATAGCGTGATGTTATGTAGCCTACAGCCTTTCTCGATAAATGGTCTATCCAACGCAAAAAGAATTTTTCAATTCGAGCTGGTAGTTCCTGAGATTAGCGCGTTCAACCAAACAAACAAACAAACTCTTCTGCTTTATAATATTAGTATAGATTATGTTTGTAAATATGTAACTCCATTTTTTTAAATACGCCGCGCCAGACACGCTTTTTGTTGGACAAAATAGCGGGTACAGTCATGTAAGTCAGCACTTGATACGTAAAATGTATTACTGACGCGACGGTCCTAAGCCCGTAAAAAGTATGAAGGAGAAATTGGAGTTAATTAATTGTAAAGTAGATAAACTCAATTTAAATTAAACAATTGTTATGAATGCGGAATCAAACAATTAATTATTGTTGCGAATAAAAAAAGATATACGCAACAAATAAAAAGATACCTACGCAAATAAAAATACGGAAATCAAATTCAGACTTTATTTCCTAAATTCAGTAAGTAAATATCCTTAGCGCACCACGATTTTATTATGCGCTGACTACGTACTGGTCACGGCGACCCTCGGCGAATGTTCTTTTTCTGTGTGCTTGCGAAGCGTCGTCAATGCATACAAAAAAAGTGGCTGTCTCGTGTCCGACCGGACTTTACAAGGATGCACAACCGATTTACACGGTTAATTTCATAACAATAAGGTCTAAATTTGGTCGAAGAGTTGTTATTTGCATTGTTTTTTCCATTCAATTTCCATTTCTTAAGTAGGTATATTGGTATGTATAATTTTTGTAATTCACCCTAAATTATATCTAAATTAGTAGATCAAATGTCGACCTCATACTTGTTTTGCTATTGAAAACAATTCCCAGAAAATCAGAAACTTAAACTTCTCCAAATTGGCTATATTTCGAGTAATGTTTAGGTAGATAGAACGGACGACAATTACGTCACTGGAGCGCATTGCACATGGATTCGCGCACAGTGTCGGATAGTTTGTTTTAAAATGTTTCTTAAGTCAATTTCGAATTCCGTTTTTTAAATCTGGTCCTAAATTTTTAATTCATGTCAACTATCCATGGTTTGAGTGACAATGGTGTATACACTAATACCCTGTATATGGGGAGTAAGGGGAGAACGGTAGTAACAGCTGAACCGGCCCAAGTCAACCTCACCTGCTCGCGGTGCTCTCTGCTAGATAACGAACGAGGCTCTGGCGCCGCCGTGGCCATGGACCGCCATCGCTATGGCGGTATCCCACCGGTGGAACGATGCGGAATAAGCGTCTGTGGTCTAACCGAGACGCACTAAGAGGGCAGTGGATATTTTGAGACCGAATCACACATTATCTACTTTACTGAAAACGATGAAAACAGCAGCAGAAGTAGAGTTGCTTTTATCCTGCCGCAAAATGATTGTAACTGTGTGATAACACGCCAGCATTATTAAATGAAGCACAGAGTATGCATGACTAAATGACTTCTACATTCCTGAAATAACATCACCAACGGACAGAACGGAGATGCTTAATAACATCAGGATCGTAAAATCTGACAAAATCGCAGAACCAGACGGCAATACAAACGAAGAACCGTCACTTTGGTCAAATTTGAACATCATATAAACATTTAAGAAGGATAGACCTACGTCTTCGACCTACATCTTGCAACTACTACTACTTTCGATCAACTAATCGATTCCATAAAGATGGGATAATTCACCACACTAAAGTAAAGGATTTTTCAAAATTCACCCTCTAAAGGGGTGAAACGGGTCTCCAAAGTTTGTATGGGGAAAAAGGATAAGTAAGACTATCTAGTTCTTGACCCTACATATTATTCGACTGATCAAATACTTATTATGCTAGCGTGAGCTAACTTTAAAGAATTATTGGATTGGATAAAATATTGATTTGTTTACAGGGTGTAAACAACCTCACCATGAAGCCGTCAACCAAGCATCCTGTGTACATTAAATTAAGTAACTTTACGCTAAAATTATTGCTGGGAAACAACTTTTTTTTTGGATAAATAAATCACGTTCTGTGGTGTGTGTGTGTGTGTTACTCAATGTAACGCACTCAAAACATTATGCTGTTGGATGGACTGAATAGTAAGGGGTTGGTAAAGGTGCTAAAAAACTTGTATTAAAAACTTGCATCAAAAAAAAAAAACTTGTCAAAAAGTTGTAACTTCGACCCCCAATATCTCCGTAACTACTATTTCCGGGGCTTTTGATAACGCCTGGTGGCCGATGCTACTACTTAAAATGAAAAATCGTGGCTGCTACAAAAACATATATAATCTTGTTCATTCATTCTTTTTAAATGGTACCGCGCAACTAAAACTCGGACATCATTCTATGTCAAAGTCCCTTACCATGGGATGTCCACAGGGCTCGGTAATCTCTCCGTATGTATGGAATATAGGTTTTGATGATTTCCTCGCGATCCCACTCCCACCGGGCTGTTCATTAACCGGTTACGCGGACGACGGCCTGCTGCTCATTCAGTCAAGTACCCGGGCTGGACTCGAGAATTTAGCTGACACTTGCCTACGATTAATATCTCAGTGGGGCGATCGAAACCGTCTGACCTTTGCACCGCATAAAACATTTCAACTAATTTTAAAAGGTGATCTTAAATCGTGGCCGAGCATTAAATTTAATAACGTTCCCGTGAAAAGAAAGCAGTCCGTGTGCTACCTTGGACTGGTCTTGGAGAGGAATTTTTCATTCGTAGATCACACAAAAAATGTCGGTGAAAAAGCTAAAAAGAACTTTTATTCCTTAACGAGGATATCCAAATCTACGTGGGGATTGTCATTTTTAACTTTAAAGACCATCTACGTGGCTACTTACTTGGGTTGTATTTTCTACGGGGCACCTGTTTGGGCCGATAGGGCCACCATAGGAGCGGTGCGACGTAAATTGCTTCAAAGCCAGCGTTTAGCGTTGATATTCTTATGCAAAGCGTATAGAACGGTTAGTACCGAAGCTCTTCCGGTGCTTGCGGGTGTACTTCCAGTCGATCTGGAGGTGCAGCGGCGGGCTGCAATGTACTATAACGCGCGTGAAACCACGGACGCAGACTTTTTAACCGTACGTGATCGTGCTAGGATTTCTAGATTATTCAAACCACAGACCGACGTCTGGGAGGAACTTTTATCTGAATGGCAATGTAGGTGGGACAATTCCATCAAGGGCAGGCACCTCCACCAGTTCTTTCCATCCGTTCGTGAGCGGCTGGACAGGACATGGCTGGAGGTTGATCACTGTGTTGCCCAATTTCTCACGGGCCATGGCAACTTTAAGAGTAAATTATTTTCCTTCAAGCTTGTTGACTCGCCTTTTTGTCAATGTTCAACATCTGACTGCGAATATGAACAATCTGCTCATCACATTTTGTGGGAGTGTAGTCTTTGGCAAAATGAACGCAATATTATGTTGGACAGTGTACAGGTTACATCTGGAGTTATTTACTATACGGACCTCGTGGAAACTAGAGCAAATTTCCGTGCGTTCAAGCGTTTTTGCCATACCTATTATTGGAATCAAATATAACAGCTCTCAACTAGGACCCATTAACGTTACTATTTATCCGTGGTGCTTGGCAACTGGGCCTATCCGAATTGTAAACGTCCCTGTGTGCCTATTGGCCTTGTTTCGTTCTGTCTCCTGCTGATATGGAGGGAAGTGTAAATTACAGTTCTTTCCTACTCCTCCGCTATACTTTCTGATTAATTTCGTTGCGGGATCCAAGACAGTTAAATTCATTCTCTGGGACTTCGTCGAGCTTCATTGTCTCGGCGCTTTTCTGGTGGTCGCCACTGTTGATCCTGGCTTTCAGGAGTTACAGTGGTTTGTGCGTGTGTAGCGGGCTTGTACCAAAAAAAAAAAAAAAATCTCCGTAACTAGAAAGTTCCCAAATCTGGTGTAGAACAAAACAAAAATCGCAATGATGAGGAGAACCATTGGCTTTTGGCTTCGTTAAGAGGTGTTTTACACCCTATATTTTGCATCGTTGTATTTTGTTACTTTCGAAACCACATTCAACATATTTCAACAGAGTTACATTAGCAATATTAAAACACAATGTAATGGGGGATTTTCGTTTTCAACTCTTCTCTAGTCGCTGGATAGATAGCGCTGGTCTGACTACGTTACTGTAAGGAACAGAACGTCACATAATATCACTTGGACCTAATGATTACATTCGGAAGCTTATGCAAACGAAAGCGTCTGTGACGTGTGTTTTTTTAAGCGTTTTGGCTTTGGCACCCAGTAATGTAGTCAGATCAGCGCCATCTATCGAGTTCTTGGAAACTATGTTTTTTTTAATTGTCAAAAAGGAAACCTCTCATTTAACGTGTTTGTTTGTGTATCGAGCGAAGTGGACTCGATTTTGAGTAGCTGCTCCGGTACGTCTTAAGCCTTATTTAAATATAAGTTAACTTGCTTCTGCCGGCGACTTCGTTCGCGTGAATTTCCCGCTTGCAACATTTTTTATTGCTGCTCGGCTCCCATTAATCATAGCGTGATGTTATGTAGCCTATAGCCTTTCTCGATAAATGGTCTATCCAACGCAAAAATATTTTTCAATTCGAGCTGGTAGTTCCTGAGATTAGCGCGTTCAACCAAACAAACAAACTCTTCTGCTTTATAATATTAGTATAGATTATGTTTGTAAATATGTAACTCCATTTTTTTAAATATGCCGCGCCAGACACGCTTTTTGTTGGACAAAATAGCGGGTACAGTCATGTAAGTCAGCACTTGATACGTAAAATGTATTACTGACGCGACGGTCCTAAGCCCGTAAAAAGTATGAAGGAGAAATTGGAGTTAATTAATTGTAAAGTAGATAAACTCAATTTAAATTAAACAATTGTTATGAATGCGGAATCAAACAATTAATTATTGTTGCGAATAAAAAAAGATATACGCAACAAATAATAGATACCTACGCAAATAAAAATACGGAAATCAAATTCAGACTTTTTTTCCTAAATTCAGTAAGTAAATATCCTTTGCGCACCACGATTTTATTATGCGCTGACTACGTACTGGTCACGGCGACCCTCGGCGAATGTTCTTTTCCGTGTGCTTGCGAAGCGTCGTCAATGCATACAAAAAAAGTGGTTGTGTCGTGTCCGACCGGACTTTACAAGGATGCACAACCGATTTACACGGTTAATTTCATAACAATAAGGTCTTAATTTGGTCGGAGAGTTGTTATTTGCATTGGTTTTTCCATTCAATTTCCATTTCTTAAGTAGGTATATTGGTATGTATAATTTTTTTAATTCACCCTAAATTATATCTAAATAAGTAGATCAAATTACGTCACTGGAGCGCATTGCACATGGATTCGCTCACAGTGTCGGATAGTTTGTTTTAAATTTTTTCTTAAGTCAATTTCGTATTCCGTTTTTTAAATCTGGTCCTAATTTTTTAATTCATGTCAACTATCCATGGTTTGAGTGACAATGGTGTTTACACTAACACCCTGTATATGGGGAGTAAGGGGAGAACGGTAGTAACAGCTTAACCGGCCCAAGTCAACCTCACCTGCTCGCGGTGCTCTCTGCTAGATAACGAACGAGGCTCTGGCGCCGCCATGGCCATGGACCGCCATCGCCATGGCGGTATCCCACTGGTGGAACGATGCGGAATGAGCGTCTGTGGTGTAACCGAGACGCACTAAGAGGGCAGTGGATATTTTTAGACCGAATCACACATTATCTACTTTAATGAAAATGATGATTACAGCAGCAGAAGTAGAGTTGCTTTTATCCTGCCGCAAAATGATTGTAACTGTGATAACACGCCAGCATTATTAAACGAAGCACAGAGTATGCATGACTAAATGACTTCTACATTCCTGAAATAACATCACCAACGGACAGAACGGAGATGCTTAATAACATCAGGATCGTAAAATCTGACAAAATCGCAGCACCAGACGGCACTACAAACGAAGAATTAAAGTACCCAGCTGACACCGCTGCCACACCGTCACTGTGGTCAAAATTGAACATCAAATTAACATTCAAGAAGGGTAGCCCTAGAAACGTTTGAAATTACAGACCTATAAGTCTATTGACAAGTCTCTTGAAAACAGGATTAGCGCGCTAATAACAATTTTGACCAACAGCATTCAGAAACCAAAAAACGCTTACAACGTACCACTTGATTATGTGAAAGAGTATATAACTCAAAGAAAGTATCACTTGTTGAAAATGATTTGCTGGAAGTTGGACGAAAATTTATATAAACATGGAATACATATTGCAATGTAAAGGAAGTATTCAAAAGCGACCTACCTACCAGTGCAAATAAAGAAGATGGTAATGTAATAATCTCCTGAGAGGAGGTTTGCTTAACATACACCTGCGAAAACCGGAAAAAACACTATCAAGAACAAAATGAAAACATGCCAAAGGGGAACGAACTGCAGTATACTTAACATAGAAAACAGGATAGACTTCGCCACTCCAAAATTCGATTTCCATCAAAGCGATCGATGCTCTTACACACGCACTGAAACTTAAGTGGATGGGCAGGCCATGTTTTAAGACTACATGAAAATCAAAGAGACCGGTTGGCAAACGAACAGTCGGGAGGACGAGGTCGTATAGCTGGATCACGCTAGATGGACGTAGCAAAAGACAGAGAAAGCTGGTAATATCTGGCGGAGGCCTTAACCACAGATTCAATATTTTACGGTGCAGTTTTTAATTATATTATTTTGTGTTTGTTTACAAAAAAGTTGAATAAAATGTGATATTCAGACTTTGGTTTTGATTTTAATACTCATAATTACACAGCGCATGCATTTGTAATGATGTTAGCTTTTAGGATTATGCACTTAAGTCATACCAGCAGATAAATTGTGGATTTTGGACAGTTGTGTGAAAATTCGTTTTTCAATGTGTCTATTCTTACACTATCTGTTGCCCGCAACTTCATTCGCGTGAAAATATTGATGGTCATGACATGTGTCAGACTGCATCGTTGGTCAAGTTGTCGCAAGCGCTTCTGAGCATGAGGTCTTGGGTTCGATTTTCGGGACGGGCAAAGTGTTATTGTATTATTTGTGCCCGGTTGATAGAAATAAGCTAAATGTGCGAAATGTGGGTGTAGGACTAGATACAACCTAACCTAACAGTGGCGAAGTGTGAAAATAGTGTCAGGGGACGCCGAAGAAAAACAAAAGAGAAATGTTTTTTTTTGTTTCTGTTTACTTTTTTTTCCATGTCAATTTTGACCTCATTTTCATTATGAGCGACACCAAAAACCGTGAAAACGACACGATGATGAAAAATCCATAAATTTTCGCGGTGCCATTTTGGGTTTTTATTTTGACCTTATCTTCATTATTAGAGACCCCAAAAAGTAATAAAATACAGAAGAATTAAAAAAAAACAAAAATCAACAAAATGAAAAAATCTAGTTGGTACCAAATACTCATTCTATCTCTTCCTACCATACATAATTTCTTTTTCTGCCCCTGCCGTAACTCCATAATCTTCTGCTTACCTAGGTCTTTACAAAACGGTCCATACGATTTTAGTTCTGAATTCTGACACCCGAGCACCGGCTTATTTGGCGCTATCTGTTGCTTTTTTTATTGATACGCTTTTGTTTTGCATTTTTGACACTACGTGTAAGACCTGGAAAAAGACCGGGAAGACCGGAAAGAAGACCGGGTAGGAGACCGGGAAGAATCGGAAGAAGACCGGTTAGGAGACCGGGAAGAAGACCGGAAAGAACAGGGAGAATGACCATTTTTTAAAGTTTCTTTCTCAACTCTGCTCAAGATTTTGAGGGTTTTGTTAGAACTTGAATTTTTTTAATTTTTTTTTTACGAACTATACGATACAACTTTTTTATAAATAAAATGCACATTACCATCTAAACATTTTAAGAATAACTAACTACTAACTTCGCCAACATGATCAAATTTAACCTCGCCAACGTGAGTTGACTACCATCGCATACATTTCACAAAAATAATGCGTTATAATGTAAGAGTATGTTCGTTTGACAATATTTCAAGAGTTTACAATATCGCTAGAGAGATTACAATCTAACGTGTTTGACAATTTTACGGTGACATTAACATGTAACTTGATTTGATTTGTAGGAAATCTCATAGATGGCGCTGGTTTAAATTTGTTTGTCTTTATACTACTAACATTCATTAGACTATGTTTCTCTGTCCAAGTTACTTAAATGCCGTAGTTTTTATTGTGTAAAGCTAGACAACAGCATGGCTTACTCAAAGACAACATTTAAATATGCGTCGTTAGACTGATTACACGCTGTCACAGAATGCCTAAGAAAAATAAAGATTCACAGCTCCTCCCCCGTAGGTGATAGCGTGATAATATGTAGCCTATATGTTGACCCGATCTCTTAGTAATATTCATGCAAAATTTGAAGTAAAACCATGCAGTACTTTGTGAGTTTAGCCCGGACATACATACACACAAAAATACATAAATTCTAAAAACTATATTTTTGGCTTCGATATCGATTGTAGATCACGCTCCAAGTATTCTTTTTAGAAAATATTCAATGTACAGTTTTGACTTTCCTACGATTTTATTATGTGTAAATAGATTTTCAGTTTTTCAGTCAGACAAATGAACCCTTCTCGGTGCGTGTTCAAACGAAAGACTCAGTAAAACTCGTAGCTTCTTTATTATTTTCGACCGCTATACGTAGTTAAAACTTCAATATGGTTAATAATATCACAAAAGTAGTCAAAGTTGAACTTTTACGTTCTATTACGTGCAAGTAACATTCAAATTTAGAGTGGTATAGTATGGGGTGCTTCAGAATACCTCCACGTGTGCCTGATGGCTGCCGGTCCCTCTCGATACGTCAGGAGGAAGCAGCAGCTGCTGGGCTGGTGCACCCTGGGTGTGGGCAGTAGCCTTCCCCAAGGATAAACAAAATAAGTTCTATACGAGTTCAAGTTTTTACTAACAATCAAATGATTGGAAGTACCTTTGCAGCAAGAAAAATACTTGTATTAGGTACTTCCGCTCTTCCGGTTTACATTAATATTACATAAGACAAAAAAAAACAAAAAGATGTAATCCAAAATCAAATACAAGATAAGATAAAAAAAAAACAGGATTAAATTAAAATGACATTCAAATCAAAATAAATGTTATTTAAATGAAACGGAAGAGATTCTTATTCTTCGGGGAATGTTAGTGCCCGCGGCAAAAAGTCTGACACAGTAGTGGGTTCGATTCCTAACTGACACAATATCCGATAATATAGTTTATGTAATGAGATTCATGTTTAACTATTGGTGGGTCCGATTCCCACGTGTTTTATTGGTAAACTAGATGACCCACGCAACTTCGTCTGCGTCACATAAGAGAGAAAAACGAAAGGAAAAAAACGTCCCCGTTTTTGCAACATTTTTCATTCCTGCTCCGTTCCTAATGATTGTAGCGTGATGTTATATAGCCTAAAGCCGTCCTCGATAAATGGAATATCCAACACAAAAAGAACTTTTCAGTTCGAGTCTGTAGTTCCTGAGATTAGCGCGTTCAACCAAACAAACAAACAAACTCTTCTGCTTTATAATATTAGTATAGATACGGCTTTGTTTCCTATGCTAGTAAAAGTGGGCTCGATACCCATAAGCTGTGCATAGAAGTGCTTCTAATGCGGTAACAGTTTGATTACGGTGATTAAATTTTTCAATCACTGACAGTGAGTTCAAATACTACATAAGTTTGTGGCGACCCGATGCTTAACTATGTCAAGTCGAGTCAGCAAATAGGTCGCAAGAACACCACCGCGCATCCCCGCGTCGCGTCGCCACAGTCGGTCGCCCACCGCAGTACACGCAACACCATGTAGACTCTAGTAATAAACCCGATATATATTCGCAACAAGTAATTTTATTCCATGGTCATACCCTAACTCTATAATTTTAGTCCTAATCGTAGCATCGCACTTTGATACTACTGTTGGTATTTATAATACTTTATTATTCTGGTACCAGTATTCTTTATGTTATTCTCAAGTCCAATAATTTTCCTCTTGCGTAAGTCAAGCTGTTTCACCCTCTAGTTCCCGTCCGAGACGGGAACTGCATTTTTATTTTTGTACTTACTGTCTTACTTTTTCAGCCTGAAAACGTAACTCTTCACTATGCGTGTGCTGAACGAAAGTTAAACGAACGAGCGAGGCAAGTAGAGGCCTACTTTGTAAGGAAGACCCCGAAAAAAAATACATACACAGTTGTGAGCCACACGCTTTTTTTCGAATGGGTAATCATCAAATGACAGGGTTCCCAATAGGGAAGCTTGCAGTAAGTAGAAGAACGAGCGTCTTCATCATCTTTCTTAAACAGCAGAAAGAAAAAGTCAAAAGAAACGATAAACTTCAGCCTTCATTAATTGTCTCATTTTAATATACTTAAATCTGCAAAGATAGGATTTATATTTCAGAAGGAGTTCTAACGTACAAGTAACATTCAAGCTTAGGCTGATACAGCATTCACTAAGTTAAATTAACACGAACACTGTTTTTGTGTGTAAATAAGGAAAAATGCTTCCGTTGAGCAGGCGATGCGGTGCGATATCAAAACCATATAATTACATTTTTAATCAATTTATCATTACAAGTAAAACAGAGTGTGAGTACTCACTGGCTGCACCACTATATTTTTATACAAAGTTAATTAATATTATATTAAAGATTTTTTATAATTTTAGAAGATTTTAATCTGCGAAAATTAACATGGCAACGGACTGATGATGATATATAAAATATTCACGGTACAAAGTGACCAATGTTGTACCTCTCCAAAGTGCCCTAATATTTTAAGATGGGCTGGCAGACATCATCCATTATTTTACGGTATGATATGATACAGTCGTTATATCACGGTGGTTATATCATGACTGTGTATAGCGCATGCATTTCTAATCAAGTTAGATTTTACAGACTTACTAACACTCGCCTGCTAAATAAAAATCAAAAATCGGTGGAATTTAGATAAATCAAAATGAGTTTTTGAAATGCATTTTTATTTTTGTTCGTACTGTCTTACTTTTTCAGCCGAAAACGTAACTCTTCACTATGCGTGTGCTGAACGAACGTTAAACGAACGAGCGAATCAAGTAGAGGCCTACTTTGTAAGGATGACCCCGAAAAAAATGACATACACAGTTGTGAGCCACACGCTTTTTTTCGAATGGGTAATCATCAAATGACCCCTCCCACTAGGGAAGCTTGCGGTAAGTAGAAGAACGAGCGTCTTCATCATCTTTCTTAAACAGCAAAAAGAAAAAGTCAAAACAAACGAAAAACTTCAATCTTATAAAATTTACATTTTCAGAAGGAGTTCTTACGTACAAGTAACACTGAAACTTAGGCTGATACAGCATTTACTAAGTTAAATTAACACAAACACTGTTTTTGTGTGTAAATAAGGCAAATGACATGACATTGACAGCAAACACTGTTCTTTCGAGAAACTCAATTTCATAGACTATGTTTTGCAGATCTATGACATGGCACTCATAATCATCTCCAGTTTTTTTTCAAAGCTATGCTTGCTATATGGCTTGCAGTCTAACTGGATGCAGCTGAAAACCAGTATTTAACATAAAACGACTGCCTTTATGACGACAACCCAAATACGGGGTAGGTATTACTATTCCCTTTGTGAGATTATTTGAGGTAGTTGTACCTGAATCTAAAATTAATCACTTTTTGGTCAAGGTATCGTACGATGGGCCATTTACTGCAATGATCACCACCTGAAAGTTGGTTGTTGGTTTGTACTGTTTTATATTTCTACTAGCTGACCCGCGCAACTTCGTCTGCGTCACATAAGAGAAAGAGAGGGTTACAGAGAGTGGGTCGTAAGCACCTTTATTACAGTTTTCAAAGAGCACATCACACACATCCTTCCGGATAATGAAAATGCGCGCCCGGTACATGATCATTATTTTGCTGCGAAGTTACTTAAAACGGTGTATCTCCTAAGATATGCATTGAAGTCAATTTACGTACCCAAGGGCAATTTTGTTCAAAATCAAATACTTGTGATTAACAACGTATTTATTTGAATAAGAATAAATTACCATGTTTACAAAAACAGCTTTAAAGGGTTCTGTTGACAGCTTAAAATCTTCATACTTAGACACTCGATGACAGTCATACTCCAGCTAGGTCTGCAGTTCTCATCAAGGTGCATTAAATGAGCCGCAACACGATATAGCTGCTGTAAACCGTTGCGGACCTCTTACAACTGCATACGATTTAAAATTTCAAACTCTACGTCCCTACACTATGACGCCGTGTCTTAAAGTGCACAACCTCTTCAAAGCTTAGAAACCTTCAAATGCGGTATTCATATTTTACGGTGACTTTCGAGACATTCCAATTTCAAAGAGTATTAGCAATTTTGCACCAAATTTTTATGTGAGTTCAACCTTTTTAGAATAAAATCGGATTGGGTTTCGAAACATGTATCAAAATAACTTGTAGTTTATATCAATATCTCGAAAAATAACTTTCTACCCCTTTTTAACCCCGTTAGGGGATGAATTTCAATGCAATATGAAACGCGTCCATCAATTCTGTCAATATTGTTGATTGCAAAGTTTGAAGTAGATTGTACCAAGGAATCACATTTTCCCATACAATCTTTGCACCCCGATTTCACCCCTTAGGGGTATAATTTCAAAATTCTTTCTTATCGTATGCCTACATTATACAGAAAATACACCCTCCAAGTTTCAGATTTCTACAATCTGCGGTTTAGGCTGTGCGTTGATCCATCAGATAGTCCTTCAGGACAAAGCATTTTTTATTTGTAGATAGTAGGATTTGTACTCGTTTGTAATGTTTTTGTAACTTTTCCGGCTGTATGTCTTATGTAAAATAACAAATAATGATTGGCGTCAAAAAAATGTTTTGTGTAAAATAGCAATTTTCTGGCCAACTATTTTCCCTGCACTGCCTGCCCCGCTGAAAGTTATTTTTTTGCGATTTCTGACTTTTTGAGTACTCTTACCTGGGTTGGTTTGGAAGAACTTCTTGATTAGTGTCGGAAAGATGATCGATTGGCATCAAAAAACTTGTTTTATGTAAAATGGCAATTTTCTTGCTAACTGTACTTTATTTTTTAATTTAATCTGGGGATAAACATTTTGTAAAAAAATTACGGATTGTGCCCTAAGACCATTTTTGTGTAGCTGCAGCTCCCCTTACTGCCCCGTTTACCGTTTCCACCCTGTATTACCAACTACTTATACCGAGGAACGCCGATTTTGTCGAATTCCGCTATTTTGGGCGTATTCACTTCAAAAATCAAATTTCAAGAAATTTGAGAAATTACATTTACCTGTATTAGATTTGAAGTATTTATAGCAACTTTTAAAGGTTTCCACTTCAATGGATTCAAAATCAAAATCAAAATCAAAGCATTTATTTCAAGTAGGCCAATTACAGGCACTTTTGAATTGTCGAAACAAAATGAACATTTAAAGTAGCTACAGTCCCAGTCACAACACATAAAAACTGTGAAAGTACTGTAGTACTGTACTGATTTTATTGTATAGGTGTATGAAGTTAATTAATTTTAAACACAAAACCCTTTTTTTTACGTCTCTGGATGTTTTTTTTTATTTAATGCTGAAAGTATTTACTCTGAGTTTCATGAATCTAGAACAATCAAAAATTTTTTTTCATACTAACTTTACGCCCCCTTTTCACCCCCTTTTCCATAATATCCATAATTTCTATAGCCTAAGTGTTATTCTGAGTTTATTTAAATAGATTAGTGAAGTTTTCATCAAACTTCGTCCAGCAGTTTTACGTGATGCGCGGTCAAACAAACAAAAAAACAAACAAACAAACAAACACGAATTTTAAAAATGGTTTTAATATGTTCAGTTTTTTATTTTAAGTCACTCTGATCAGTTTTTTTATTTAAATCTTCAATGTACAGATTTTTTGGTCTCAACTATTTTATTATATGTATAGATTTTATGGCCAAAATTAGTTTTTGCGCATAGCAAGTGCAACTGATTTGAGCATTGCTGACTTTCTGCAGGTCAAAAAGTTTTTAATATTGCGCATTGCTCGAATTCATTATTTCTGTGCTATAAGTACTTGCTGGACTTTAGCACCATTGACGTTGATTGTTGCTGGACGACCCGAATGGCGCAGCGGTAGTGAGGCTGCCTTACGTTCTTAGGGTCTCGGGTTCGAATCCCGGTAGGAGCAAATGTTTGTGTGATGAGCATGGACATTTGTTTCCGAGTCATGGATGTTTATATGTATAAACGTATGAATTTACACACAAAAAAGTATATAATATGTAGTATATCAACTGTCTGGTGACAACAACACAAGCCTTGCTTAGCGTGGCACTTGATGGCGCTGCATGTAATGTCCAGCGATATTTATTTATTGCTCCAAAATATTAGGCCATATCGCAAACTGGAGGCGAGTACGGTCATATAGCTAGCATCCTAAGAGCATAGTTAGGCCATATCGCAAACTGGAGGCGAGTGCGGTCATATAGCTAGCATCCTAAGAGCATAGTTAGGCCATATCGCAAACTGGAGGCGAGTGCGGTCATATAGCTAGCATCCTAAGAGCATAGTTAGACCATATCGCAAACTCGAGGCGAGTGCGGTCATATAGCTAGCATCCTAAGAGCATAGTTAGGCCATATCGCAAACTCGAGGCGAGTGCGGTCATATAGCTAGCATCCTAAGAGCATAGTTAGACCATATCGCAAACTCGAGGCGAGTGCGGTCATATAGCTAGCATCCTAAGAGCATAGTTAGGCCATATCGCAAACTCGAGGCGAGTGCGGTCATATAGCTAGCATCCTAAGAGCATAGTTAGGCCATATCGCAAACTGAAGGCGAGTGCGGTCATATAGCTAGCATCCTAAGAGCATAGTTAGGCCATATCGCAAACTGGAGGCGAGTGCGGTCATATAGCTAGCAGCCTAAGAGCATAGTTAGGCCATATCGCAAACTGGAGGCGAGTGCGGTCATATAGCTAGCATCCTAAGAGCATAGTTAGGCCATATCGCTAACTGGAGGCGAGTGCGGTCATATAGCTAGCATCCTAAGAGCATAGTTAGACCATATCGCAAACTCGAGGCGAGTGCGGTCATATAGCTAGCATCCTAAGAGCATAGTTAGGCCATATTCAGTCTTGTCGTAGGCCCTGTGTCGTACGGTCAGTTTTATTACCCACATATATTGCGATTGAGTACTTTTTCCAGTGTTTCTCAAACACTTTGTGAAACCAAGAATCAGAAAAAAAGAAAAACTAAGAATCATGAATCACAAGTGTGGCTCCTGTGAGGAACCGCTAACTGATGGAGCTCACTGCACAGTCTGCAATCAGGAACTACACTTTCGCTGTGCAGGAATAACGGAGACCGGGTATCGAAAGCTTGGTGACAGAAAGCTCACGTGGCGTTGCAGTAGTTGTAAGATAAGTGCCTCTAATCTAGTTGGCAATGCCTTTCAACCCGTTACGCCAATGTCGTCACCTACACCTGTGCCGGAAACCGAGTCCATGGTCCTGCATGAAATCCGTGCGTTGTCGTTAAAATTTGCCACATTTGAGAATATGAAGGAGGAAATCATCGCATTGAGGAGTGAATTTGCCGAGTTCAAAACAACCATGGCAAATCAGTACAGCGAAGTCATGAAAGAGTTCACCGGAAAATTGAATGATATGGAGCTACGTATCGTGAAAGTTGAGAGGGTCCAAGACCAAGTCGAACAGCTGCAAACCCGGTTGGATAAATTAGAAGAAGACAATATCAATAAAGATCAGTGGTCGCGTATGAATAATGTTGAAGTTAAGGGAGTGCCTCAGACAAGCAACGAGAACTTATTTGAAATAATAGCCAAAATCGGTGCAAAAATCAACTACCCTGTCTCGAAAAATCAAATTAACTTCATCACTCGAGTGCCTACTAGTGAAAAGGACCGTATAAAACCTATCATAGTCCGTTTTTGCCAACGTTACGTTAAAGAAGATTTTATAGCAGCTGCCAGGCACGAACTAAAGACCTCACCCCTGAAGCCAGTTGCAATTGGATTAATTGGCAATCATAAAATCTTTATAAATGATCACCTAACGATAAGGAATAAAATGCTGCTGTCTAAAACGAAGAAAACCTCGGCAGAAATGGATTTCAAATACGTTTGGGTCAAACACGCGAAGATACACGTACGAAAAAACGATACGTCGCCAATACTAGTCATCAAATCGGAGAAAGATCTACAAAAAATTACTTAAATTACTCACTGTTATTACTTGTAAAAACTGATATCCTAACGTTATGTTTTAAGTTTCTGTTTACTATGTGCGAAACAAAGTTGTTTGAGAACCTTAGTCTTATGTGTGCTAGTTGCGTATTCCTATTAGTTTTGTGTCGTTGTACAGTGTGCTCAAGTAAGTCAATTCAATATTATCCTTGCAATGTCGCTTCCTGGTATGCTTACTTAAACTTTATTTACCGTGACATAAAGAACATTTTCCGTCGCGGACCGTCCCCAATTACGACGTTTTACTCCGAGGTGCTGTTATCTCTGTACAGGTCGTCGCTTATTGTTTCCCTTTATAACAGCTGTTTTTATAACGTTATTTTTACTGATCACTGTGTATTGCTGTGTCTATTACTTTATTTGACCACTACCCATCTTAAGCATTATGATAGCTGCAATAATGACCTACACTTGATTTTATTATTAATATTCAATTTATTCTTGACAAATCATTATCTATTCATGCGTTATTTAGTTTTAGTTAAAGGTAATTATGGCTTCGCTTAAAATCTATTACCAAAACGTGCGTGGTTTGCGTACGAAAACGAACATAGTGTTTCGCGGAGTGTGTCTCAGTTCCTATGATTTAATTATATTTACGGAAACGTGGTTAGATGACGGTTTTGACAGCAGTGAACTGTTCGACGGACGTTACCTTGTTTGGAGACGTGATCGTGACTACTCCCGAACCGGTCAGATGCGTGGTGGAGGTGTTCTGATAGCTGTTAAACGTGAACTAACAATAGATGAGAGGTTGGATTGGCGTAGTTCTGCGGAGGATATTTGGTTATCCTTAATCCTTAAAAAATCAAAGCCACAGGTTAGTTACAATTTGCATATTTGTGCGCTTTACTTATGCAAGGAGAATCTAGGTAATTCATACAGTACTCAGTTGCGCAATTTCACGGAGAGTTTTAATAACTTAATTTTGACTCATCCACTTGACAAGTTTTTGTTGGTGGGTGATTTCAATTTTGGAAATGATGTCGAGTGGTGTAATGGGGACATGGCTACTAATGGGGAGTTAATCCCTCAAAACATTTCTTCTCAGCATGTTACTCATTTCTTTGATACATTGCAAACATTCAACATGTCACAGTATAATGGTGAACGGAATATTAACTGTAGACTACTCGACCTTGTATTTTGTAACGACACTGTAACTGTCTCGGAAAGTACGGATCCTCTTGCTCTGCCACTTGATCTTCATCACAAGCCTTTAATTGTTTTGACAAAATTTGTCGAAATCCATACACTTGTCGATAAACCTAAGCAACGTTACATTTTCTCAAAGGGCAATTATGACGCTATAAAATCTGAACTTGATCTAATTAACTGGCCTCAGTTTCTATTGTCAACAAGTTTAGAAGATGCGGTCACTAAATTTTATAATAAACTGTATGAGCTTAGGGATATACACGTACCTTTAAAATCGGTTAAACAATCCTCTTATCCTTCTTGGTACACCCCAGCACTAGTTAAAATTATTAAAGAAAAACATAAATATCATAAAAAATATAAAAAATACAATAATTTATCTGATTATCATTCTTTTTCATTATTGCGTACCAGAATTATTGAGTTGGAAAAGGCTTGTTATGAAAACTATATGGCTAACATTGAGGCTTCAATTGTAAAAAATCCAAAAGCTTTCTGGACGTTTGTTAAAAGTAAGCGGAGGGCTGGGTCATTTCCCAGTGAGATGTACTACCGCGAGACCTCTGCGAACGCAGGACAAGACATTAGCAACCTCTTCGCTAGCTATTTCCAATCCACCTTTTTAGAACCCGGAACAACAACGGTTGATGATGATGAAGGTATTTCTAATGAGCGATGTAGTAATACTGCTATGTCTATCAGCACAGTCGACATAAACCAACCACGTGTCTTGAAGCTGCTCAAATCCTTGGACCTAACCAAATCAGGTGGACCAGATCTTATACCTCCATTGTTCATTGTTTCTTGTGCTGATAGTCTTGCTGAACCCATCACTATCCTATTCAGGCGTTCTCTTTCTGAAGGTACAGTTCCAAGGATTTGGAAGTCTGCCTTCGTCACTCCGGTTTTTAAAAAAGGCGATAAAACAAATGTTGAAAACTACCGTCCCATTTCTAAAATCTGCCTTTTTTCTAAGGTTCTTGAACGTATAGTTTACACAGATGTCTACGCGGCTTTTAAGACTATTCTTGGTGATGAACAGCACGGTTTTGTTAGGAACCGCTCGACTACGTCTAACTTACTTCTGTCACAGGAATTTATTACGAACGGCATGGCACAGCGTCAAGTTGACGTAATTTATACAGACTACAGCAAATGCTTCGACCGTATAGATCATCGCATGCTACTAAAAAAGCTGTTTCTCGCCGGAATTCACGGAGACTTATACCGATGGTTCTCATCCTATATAGAGAACAGAACGCAGGCCGTCGTGCTTCAAGGCTACACCTCTGGTTGGAGTTCTGTCCCTTCAGGAGTGCCTCAAGGTTCCATTCTGGGCCCTTTGTTATTCATCTTGTTTATTACAGATATCAGGCAATGCTTTCATCATTCGTATATTCTTCTCTATGCTGATGACATGAAAATTCACAAAGTTGTAAGAGACATGTCTGATGCATATCAATTGCAAGACGACCTGCACAGATTTGAGATATATTGCAAACGTAACAAACTCCAACTAAATGTCTCTAAATGTTTCGTCCTAACATTCTCACGACGTACGTCTTTGATCAATTTTAATTACAGAATCAACCATGAATTGATTAGCAGGCTAAATAGCATAAGAGATTTGGGGGTTATCGTAGACAACAAGCTTCTGTTTGATCAGCATGTGAATAGTATAGTTACAAAGGCATCAAAGGCTCTAGGATTTATACTGCGCACCACGGCCTGTTTCCGATCTATTAAACCGGTTAAAATTTTGTATTGTTCTTTCGTACGTAGCCACTTAGAATACGCATCTCAGGTTTGGAACCCGCAGTATGAGATTTATAAGTCCCGTATTGAAGGCGTCCAAAGAAAATTTCTACGTTACCTTGACTATAGAGCACAGCAATACTCAGTTGACTATGAGCACCGCTGTAAACGATACCACTTTCTTCCTCTGGACATGAGGCGTCATATTGGAGACATAACTATGCTTATGGGTGTCGCAAACGGTCATATTGACTGTCCTGAACTTGTTGCAAATTTAGCATTGCGCACGAACCTAATGGGATTACGTCAGCGACCAATATTAAGTGTACCTTTCACATCGACCAATTACGGGAAAAATGTTTTTTCAATAAGGAGTGCACTTGGTTTTAATAGACTTTCTAAGGACCTTGATATTGACTTATTCTGCACCAGTGTGGCGTCCTTGCGACAGCAAATCGCACGAAACTTTTTCAATAGCTAATTATAAACTTGTTATTCTAATTATCCTTCTTACAAATATTTGTTAGTGATTAATTGTCTTCTGTACTCTTTTTAAATATCTTTTGTCTTTTTTTTGTCTACGTGTGGAGGCTTGTAATTAGCGATTTGATAATATTACACTAATATATAACATTTTTCTTATTAGTCTGTAAGCCTTCTTTAAAATAAAATAAATAAATAAATAAAAATAAATATCGCAAACTCGAGGCGAGTGCGGTCATATAGCTAGCATCCTAAGAGCATAGTTAGGCCATATCGCAAACTGAAGGCGAGTGCGGTCATATAGCTAGCATCCTAAGAGCATAGTTAGGGCATATCGCAAACTCGAGGCGAGTGCGGTCATATAGCTAGCATCCTAAGAGCATAGTTAGGCCATATCGCAAACTGGAGGCGAGTGCGGTCATATAGCTAGCATCCTAAGAGCATAGTTAGGCCATATCGCAAACTGGAGGCGAGTGCGGTCATATAGCTAGCATCCTAAGAGCATAGTTAGACCATATCGCAAACTCGAGGCGAGTGCGGTCATATAGCTAGCATCCTAAGAGCATAGTTAGGCCATATCGCAAACTGAAGGCGAGTGCGGTCATATAGCTAGCATCCTAAGAGCATAGTTAGGGCATATCGCAAACAGGAGGCGAGTGCGGTCATATAGCTAGCATCCTAAGAGCATAGTTAGGGCATATCGCAAACAGGAGGCGAGTGCGGTCATATAGCTAGCATCCTAAGAGCATAGTTAGGGCATATCGCAAACTGGAGGCGAGTGCGGCCATATAGCTAGCATCCTAAGAGCATAGTTAGGCCATATCGCAAACTGGAGGCGAGTGCGGTCATATAGCTAGCATCCTAAGAGCATAGGAGAACTTACTGAGCCCCGAATAGTGAAACGTCACTCATACTCGTAAGTAGCACTTATCTTTAACAGATACTCAAAAGTGACGTTTGAATTATTAAGCAGCCCTAAAAATTTGAGTCAAGTTTCAATATTACGGGGTTAATTTTAACAATCACAATGTCAATTTGCGTCCCCCAAGACATATCGTTATCAATTTGTGTCATCCCACTGCTGAGCAGAGGCCATGCGTGCTATTTTTATGTCGAAATGTGTCATTGTACAGGTTAGGCCGCATTCACACTTTGTCGTGACGACAGATAATCGTGTAGTTTTAAGTGTCGTGGCTTGTGTATTTAAATGGAGGTGTTCGCATGTAGGAAGAGATGATTGTCGTCCACGACTTTTACCAACTAAAAACTAACGATAAATTAATCGTCACGACATAGGGGGACCGCAGCCTTAAGCCTCGAATGCATGGTAAACATTTATTCAGCAACATGGTTGCATAAACATGTTGCAGAGTTGCTGTCAACATCTTGCGGGCAACACTTGTGTTGCGGAATTGATCACACCTTGTTGCAGAGTTGACGCCCGGCGAGCGAAAACATCATCTTATCAACAAATGTTGACGCGTGTGGACGTCTTTGCAACTGTTTATAAACATGGCGGTAGTGTGGAGCAACGATAAAACTATACACTACTTCTCGGGCAACATTTTAACGCAGAGTGGCGTGTGTGGACAACCCATATTGATTTAAACAATGTTTCCAGCAGCATTCTCGCCGTTCATCAGCAACGTTGATCAACTATTGCTAACCAAATGTTTACCATGAATACGAGGCTTTAATGTTACCACCATTTGTACTACATTTAACACAAATATTTATATAATGTCGACTTACTTTGACTGCTAACATTAATATGATCAAAGAAAGACTGTGTAATTATGGAGCAGTCTCATGTGAGCTGCCACGGCATTACAACTCACATGTGAATGACAAAGTGGTTCTTTCTCGTTGCACTGAAGTGAATCGGTGCAACAAGAAAGAACCACTTTCGAATTACTCAAATAATAACACAGCGTTATTTTATGTTTTCAGAATCTATTTAGTTTATCTAGTTAGAAATTTCTTATTCATTATGTAACTGTTGATATTCCAGCCTGTATTGTTGGTTAATTGGTGTCTTGGTTCCGATGTTAGTAAAAGTGGGTTCGATACCCATGTTCTGTGGCTGGAGTTACTTTTAAGTAGCTGACAGTTAGTTAGATTGTTGCTTGTTATAGCAGTGCAACTAAAAAGATGGGTTTGACTCCCTGTAAACCTGTTTCAAGTCCAATAGTTTGGTAGGTTGGTGGTTGGTTTGGTTTGATTTGGTGGTTTGGTTGGTTTGGTGGTTTGGTGTGAATGCATGGAAGAGTAAAATTAAGTATAAGACGCCGTCAAATGCAACAACGTGACTTCACTCCTGCGTTTCTTGCACGTCCTGAGAACGTTCTACACTCGTCGTTAGTTTGTATGTCTGGTATTGATATATTAAAAGGATTAAGATACGTGCTAACATCACAACACAACATGCAACGAAACCCACACATCTATGATTAGTGTCATCAAAAATCTATATTCACCGATAGACAAGGACAGAGACAACACCCGACGCTGTCGTGTGGAGGTGTGTGACAAGGCGAACAAATTCGAACGGGTACCTACTATTAAATCAAATTTTAATGAAAAATAATATCAAAAATGTACTTAAGAGTAAAATGTGATGCCGTACGATTATTTTTTTCTTATAGAGTGGTGAGTGGTGAAGGCACACGAAGGCATTATTTTTCTATAAAGGGTTTTACCAGCAAATTGAAATGAACACGCACGGACGCCTTAAGCTAAAAGTCTAAAGCTACTCGTACTGCGACTGAAAACAATTAAGCGACGGCGACCTAATCCATGCGCTAAATTAGCGAAATTATTTTAATCTAAGATGTCTGGCGATTTTCAATTTATTTATAAGTAGATAATATATCATACTGCTATTCAATTAATTTTCAGGTTTAAGAAAGTATTTTTAGGGTAACAATACCCTTAACGAAGCCGAAAGGCACTTATTCTCCCAGTGATCGCGATTTTTTTCTAATTTTACATCGTTTATAATAATATCATTTATCATAATATCATTTACCATAGTATCATTTATCATGTATCTATCATGACTATTATGTAAACAAGAAGAATAAAGGTGTCACAAAATCCTATCTACGAGAACGGCGGAACATATCTATCGAATGCAGCGTTGAAGACGGCTGGCAGCAATGCTATATTGGATAGCAATACAATTCTGATGCTTTGGCCAAACATAGGCCGGACCTCTGGTCACTGAAAAAGTCATCCAGCCGCTTCTAGATGTCCCGGTAGAAGTCTACAGACAGACTAAAGACTAGGTGGGTACACATTATCGATTTTATTTAACGGTATGACAGTTTTTCATTATATTTTTTTCCAATGTGTTTCTTTTTCTCTGTCTAGATGTGATAGTGACGGTCCAAAGTCACTTTATACTGAGATGTGATATCGCCTTTCCTTTTAAGAGCGACCAAGAGGCACACAATACAATCCATTATTTACTGTAAGTAAATTAGTTTTTATTGTTTTCTTTAGAAAGTGTTTTTTTCTGTATCTTAACAATATGTTCCCGTTTTCCTTTGGTTTCCCTGGCAAACAATAAGTAAAATTTTTATGTGGCGCAAAGAAAGAGCAAATTTTAAAATAAGACCAATTTACAGGACCTCTCCAAAAGGACCTGTATAACAGACGAGCCTGTTACATACTGGCCAGACCTGCCGATATAAAGAATGGTGTACCGGCGCACACATCATTCCATATTTAACGGTATTACAATTTACAATTTTTTGTTTTGAATTGTGATCTTTTTTCTGTTTCAAATAAACATAGTTTTTTTTCTCTCTAGATGTGAGAGTGTCTACCTTGCTTCAGTGAGCAACGTTGGAATCAACTAGAGACTGGCTGCTAAGAGCCATTCGGGAGGAAGAGGGGTTGCAATCTCGAGAAAATTCAACAGAATTAGGTACGTCATTTCATTACAGTAATATTATTTTTATTAAGGGCATGCTCCGATGTAGCCCGTAAAATTCAAATTTTCTTAGGTTTTTTGTAATTTGCAGGGCAGTGCTAAGTTGTATGTTGATAAACATATCGGTCGCGACTGTAAGACGTATTAAGTTACAGAATTATAATCATCAAAATCATCAATACAACCCTCCAAGTTCATAAGAGTCGAAGAAGGAATTTGACCGCAAAAATTCGTTCATCGACTTTACGACGAAAAATTTGTTTATCAACATACAACTTAGCACTGTCCCGCAAATTACAAAAAACTTAAGAAAATTTGAATTTCGCGGGCTACCTTGTAGCATCCCTCTTAAAGTGAAAACTATTTTAGGCGCGTTGAGCACTTTTTGGTCAACATAAATCTTGGAACACGCGTGACAGAACACTTTGCCTAACGCTTCGTAGCACTCGTAGCCGATCCGCTACGACGTAGCCTTACTTTGGCTCGACCGGGGCACAACTCGTAGCAGATATAGATTACTCAGTTTCTACTTCTATCGGCAGTTACAAAGGCTGCTGTTTCTTTTAACCTTTTAGTGTTAACCTTTTCGGAGCGACCATAAACCACCCAATCCATAGTTTTACTGAAATTTAGTTTATTTCATTTATTTCAGAATATTTTCCTTGCTCTGCACCAAATACTCAAGGCCTGCGGAGCATGCGAATTTCGTACAAACGTAATACCGAAATAATTTGTTAATCAAACATATTCTTATGGTAGTGTGTATTTATTTTGATTGGATTAATAATATAGGTTCCCAAACACATATTTTGAATGTACACAAATTTAAACAAGAGTTATGAGAAAAATAGATTTTCTATAGAAATTTTAAATTCCTCATATCTCGTCTTCATATAAGTATCATTATCATTTAAAAATATTAATTTGGGAACATAGATATTCTATAACACAATCGAAATATATACTCTTTACCTTAAGAATATGTTTGATTTTCATATTACGTTTGTATGAAAAACGCATGCTCCGCCGGCCCCTTAAACAGATTTTTCTCTCTTGATATTATTGCGCTGCTCTTTTTGGACCGCTTTGACCACTTTATCCCTGCCAATGCAACAGGAGTCAGAATTTTCGTAACTTCTGAGATTCTACTTTCTACTTATGAGATTTTAGCTCAAAGCGTGATTATCTAATGACAATGTTTTTAATGCAGGTGGTCACCCGCGTCGCGAGCGCACGCCGCGTACCTTCCTGAGCGGGCGCTCGTGACCGCCGATGTACAGTGCCGAGCGAGTGTCCGTGGACGAGTACGCGCCCAGCCCGAGCTTCGAGAACTGCCCGTCCACGCCCACCGACACCACGTACAGGGACTTCACCACTGAAACATAAACAATTTCATAAGTGATAGACAAATGGTGTGTGGTGTCTTAATGCTTCTTGGATACTGTCTACTTTGCTTAAGCCCTTGAGTGTAACCTGGCTGACTTATTATTGTGCCTCTTTTCGTGTTTATTGACACACATTCTCAAATGTTGTTTACGAGAACGATTGAGTATTCATATTTTGTTAATGTTTTTGCTTATTAACAAAACATACATTTTAAGTGAGTGCTTAAAGTTTTTTTATAAAAGTGACGTTTGTACTTTAAATTTGTAATAACCATAATAATTACATTGGAAACTACAATACCTAGTCATGCGCTGAATACTTATTTTTTTTGGTGAACAATCTAATTTTGACAATAAATGTATTTTTGGCCATTATTTCTGTACTTTTATTTCTTGCTACCTGAAACATCAAAACTTACATAACTAACACACGTATACATACTCGTACATAGCATATCATAACTTTATGTCCAAGTGATAGTGGTGCCGAAAGTGTGCTCTGCGCACAACTATTCGCACCGTCAACGCTGTCTAGTTACATAGCATCGAGCCTTAAATCCCCAAAGGGGTGTAGGTAGGTCTCATAGAACAGACGTTTCGCCAGTTACGTCTCATGAAATGGGAGCGAGCTTATTCTTGCCAACAAGGCACAAATGCAGAACTCGTCGCTGCTACTGAGAAACTCTTAATGGAAAAACACTTTGCCTGACCTGGGAACCGAACCCAGGACGTAACACCTGGTGCACTTTCGAAACCACATTCAACATATTTCAACAGAGTTACATTAGCAAAATTAAAACACAATGTAATGAGGGATTTTCTTTTTCAACTCTTCTCTAGTCGCTGGATAGATAGCGCTGGTCTGACTACGTTACTGTAAGGAACAGAACGTCACATAATATCACTTGGACCTAATGATTATATTCGGAAGCTTATGCAAACGAAAGCGTCAGTCAACGAGCGTATGTGACGTGTGTTTTTTCAAGCGTTTTGGCTTTGGCACCCAGTAATGTAGTCGGATCAACGCAATCTATCGAGTTCTTGGCACCTACGTTTTTTTTATTTATCAAAAAGGAAACCTCTCATTAAACGTGTTTGTTTGTGTATCGAGCGAAGTGGACTCGATTTTGAGTAGCTGCTTCGGTACGTCCTAAGCCTTATTTAAATATAAGTGGATTATGTTTGTAAATATGTAACTCCAATTTTTTAAATACGCCGCGCCAGACACACTTTTTGTTGGACAAAATAGCGGGTACAGTCATGAAAGTCAGCACTTGATACGTAAAATGTATTACTGACGCGACGGTCCTAAGCCCGTAAAAAGTATGAAGGAGAAATTGGAGTTAATTAATTGTAAAGTAGATAAACTCAATTTAAATTAAACAATTGTTATGAATGCGGAATCAAACAATTAATTGTTGTTGCGAACAAAAAAAGTAGAAAAAATAAATAGATACCTACGCAAATAAAAATACGGAAAGCAAATTCAGACTTTATTTCTTAAATGCAGTAAGTAAATATCCCTTTACGCACCACGATTTTATTATGCGTTGACTACGTACTGGTCACGGCGACCCTCGGCGAATGTTCTTTTTCTGTGTGCTTGCGAAGCGTCGTCAATGCATACAAAAAATGTGGTTGTCTCGTGTCCGACCGGACTTTACAAGAATGCACAACCGATTTACACGGTTAACTTCATAAAAATAAGGTCTTAATTTGGTCGAAAAGTTGTTATTTGCATTGTTTTTTCCATTCAATTTCCATTTCTTATATTGGTATGTATAAGTTTTGTAATTCACCCTAAATTATATCTAAATTAGTAGATCAAATGTCGACCTCATACTTGTTTTGCTATTGAAAACAATTCCCAGAAAATCAGAAACTTAAACTTCTCCAAATTGGATATATTTCGAGTAATGTTTAGGTAGATAGAACGGACGACAATTACGTCACTGGAGCGCATTGCACATGGATTCGCGCACAGTGTCGGATAGTTTGTTTTAAAATTTTTCTTAAGTCAATTTCGTATTCCGTTTTTTAAATCTGGTCCTAATTTTTTTAATTCATGTCAACTATCCATGGTTTGAGTGACAATGGTGTTTACACTAACACCCTGTATATGGGGAGTAAGGGGAGAACGGTAGTAACAGCTTAACCGGCCCAAGTCAACCTCACCTGCTCGCGGTGCTCTCTGCTAGATAACTAACGAGGCTCTGGCGCCGCCGTGGCCATGGACCGCCATCGCCATGGCGGTATCCCACTGGTGGAACGATGCGGAATGAGCGTCTGTGGTGTAACCGAGACGCACTAAGAGGGCAGTGGATATTTTGAGACCGAATCACACATTATCTACTTTACTGAAAATGATGATAACAGCAGCAGAAGTAGAGTTGCTTTTATCCTGCCGCAAAATGATTGTAACTGTGTGATAACACGCCAGCATTATTAAATGAAGCACAGAGTATGCATGACTAAATGACTTCTACATTCCTGAAATAACATCACCAACGGACAGAACGGAGATGCTTAATAACATCAGGATTGTAAAATCTGACAAAATCGCAGCACCAGACGGCACTACAAACGAAGAATTAAAGTACCCAGTTGACACCGCTGCCACACCGTCACCGTCAATTTTGACCACAAAATTGAACATCAAATTAACATTCAAGAAGGGTAGCCCTAGAAACGTTTCAAATTACAGACCTATAAGTCTATTGACAAGTCTCTTGAAAACAGGAATAGCGCGCTAATAACAATTTTGACCAACAGCATTCAGAAACCAAGAAACGCTTACAACGTACCACTTGATTATGTGAAAGAGTATATAACTCAGAGAAAGTATCACTTGTTGAAAATAATTTGCTGGAAGTTGGACGAAAAATTATATAAACATGGAATACATATTGCAATGTAAAGGAAGTATTCAAAAGCGACCTACCTACCAGTGCAAATAAAGAAGATGGTAATGGAATAATCTCCTGAGAGGAGGTTTGCTTAACATACGCCTGCGAAAACCGGAAAAAACACTATCAAGAACAAAATGAAAACATGCCAAAGGGGAACGAACTGCAGTATGCTTAACATAGAAAACAGGATAGAGTTCGCCACTCCAAAGTTCGATTTCCATCAAAGCGATCGATGCTCTTACACACGCACTGAAACTTAAGTGGATAGCAGGCCATGTTTTAAGACTACATGAAAATCAAAGAGACCGGTTGGCAAACGAACAGTCGGGAGGACGAGGTCGTATAGCTGGATCACTCTAGTTGGACGTAGCAAAAGACAGAGAAAGCTGGTAATATCTGGCGGAGGCCTTAACCACAGACTCAACATTTTACGGTGCAGTTTTTAATTATATTGTTTTGTGTTTGTTTACAAAAAAGTTGAATAAAATGTGATATTCAGACTTTGGTTTTGATTTTAATACTCATAATTACACAGCGCATGCATTTGTTATGATGTTAGCTTTTAGGATTATGCACTTAAGTCATACCAGCTGATAAATTGTGGATTTTGGACAGTTGTGTGAACATTCGTTTTTCAATGTGTCTATTCTTACACTATCTGGTGCCCGCAACTTCATTCGCGTGAAACATTGATGGTCATGACATGTGTCAGACTGCATCGTTGGTCAAGTTGTCGCAAGCGCTTCTGAGCATGAGGTCCTGGGTTCGATTTTCGGGACGGGCAAAGTGTTATTGTATTATTTGTGCCCGGTTGATAGAAATAAGCTAAATGTGCGAAATGTGGGTGTAGGACTAGATACAACCTAACCTAACAGTGGCGAAGGGTGAAAATAGTGTCAGGGGACGCCGAAGAAAAACAAAAGAGAAATGTTTTTTTTGACGTGATAACGTCTTATAAATTGATAATACCAGCAACACTCATGAAAAATAGTAACGTTCCATGTTCCATAGTAACGTTCCACCGTTCCACGTGTTTTATTACATAAAATAATGATTATGACGTTTTTTGCGGAGTTTTAAAACAGGCCGACTCAAAAGTGTCCTTGTTACGTAACATCTCAAACGGTAAATGATAAATGATAAACGATAAATGATAAATGATAAATGATAAATGATAAATGATAAATGATAAATGATAAATGATAAATGATAAATGATAAATGATAAATGATAAATGATAAATGATAAATGATAAATGATAAATGATAAATGATAAATGATAAATGATAAATGATAAATGATAAATGATAAATGATAAATGATAAATGATAAATGATAAATGATAAATGATAAATGATAAATGATATATGAAAAATGATATTTATTCAGCAAATAGGTTTTCTCAAACACTTTTACACGTCATTTTGACGTGATAACGTCTTATAAATTGATAATACCAGCAACACTCATGAAAAATAGTAACGTTCCATAGTAACGTTCCATAGTAACGTTCCACCGTTCCACGTGTTTTATTACATCAAATAATGATTATGACGTTATCACGTAAATCTATCGTCCGTAAACCGACTTTACAGACAACCAATTTTTTGACATGATAACGTCTTATAAATTGATAATACCAGCAACACTCATGAAAAATAGTAACGTTCCATGTTCCATAGTAACGTTCCACCGTTCCACGTGTTTTATTACATAAAATAATGATTATGACGTTTTTTGCGGAGTTTCAAAACAGGCCGACTCAAAAGTGTCCTTGTTACGTAACATCTCAAGAGGTAAATGATAAATGATAAATGATAAACGATAAACGATAAATGATAAATGATAAATGATAAATGATAAATGATAAATGATAAATGATAAATGATAAATGATAAATGATAAATGATAAATGATAAATGATAAATGATAAATGATAAATGATATATGATAAATGATATTTATTCAGCAAGTAGGTTTTCTCAAACACTTTTACACGTCATTTTGACGTGATAACGTCTTATAAATTGATAATACCAGCAACACTCATGAAAAATAGTAACGTTCCATAGTAACGTTCCACCGTTCCACGTGTTTTATTACATAAAATAATGATTATGACGTTATCACGTAAATCTATCGTCCGTAAACCGACTTTACAGACAACCAATGTTTTTTGTTTCTGTTAACTTTTTTTCCATGTCAATTTTGACCTCATTTTCATTATCAGCGACACCAAAAACCATTGAAAAAAATCAATAAAAAATCCAAAAAATTTCGCGGTGCCATTTTGGGTTTTTATTTTGACCTTATCTTCGTTATTAGAGATCCGAAAAAGTAATAACATGCAGAAGAATTAAACAAAAAACAGAAATCAACAAAATGAAAAAATCTAGTTGGTACCAAATGCGATATCGACAATTTACTCATTCTATCTCGTCCATAATTTCTTTTTCTGCCCCTGCCGTAACTCCATAATCTTCTGCTTACCTAGGTCTTTACAAAACGGTCCATACGATTTTAGTTCTGAATTCTGACACCCGAGCACCGGCTTATTTGGCGCTATCTGTTGTTTTTTTTTATTGATACGCTTTTGTTTTGCATTTTTGACACTACGTGTAAGACCTGGAAAAAGACCGGGAAGACCGGGAAGAAGACCGGGTAGGAGACCGGGAAGAACCGGAAGAAGACCGGTTAGGAGACCGGGATAAAGACCGGAAAGAACAGGGAGAATGACCATTTTTTAAAGTGTCTTCCTCAACTCTGCTCAAGATTTTGAGGGTTTTGTTAGAACTTGAATTTATCGAAACGAACTTTACGACAACAACTTTTTTATAAATAAAATGGACATTACCATCTAAACATTTCAAGAATAACTAAACACTAACTTCGCCAACATGATCAAATTTAACCTCGCCAACGTGGGTTGACTACCATCGCATACATTTCACGAAAAAGAATGCGTTATAATGTATGAGTATGTTCGTTTGACAAGATTTCGAGAGTTTACAATATGGCTAGAGAGATTACAATCTAACGTGTTTGACAATTTTACGGTGACATTAACATGTAACTTGATTTGATTTGTATGAAATCTCATAGATGGCGCTGGTTTAAATTTGTTTGTCTTTATACTACTAAAATTAATTAAACTATGTTTCTCTGACCAAGTTACTTAAATGGCGTAGTTTTTATTGTGTAAAGCTAGACAATAGCATGGCTTACTCAAAGACAACATTTAAATATGCGTCGTTAGAATTACACGCTGTCACAGAATGCCTAAGAAAAATAAAGATTCACAGCCCCTCCCCCGTAGGTGATAGCGTGATAATATGTAGCTTATATGTTGACCCGACCTCTTAGTAATATTCATGCAAAATTTGAAGTAAAACCATGCAGTACTTTGTGAGTTTAGCCCGGACATACATACAGACAAAAAGACAAAAATTCTAAAAACTATATTTTTGGCTTCGATATCGATTGTAGATCACGCTCCAAGTATTCTTTTTAGTAAATATTCAATGTACAGTTTTGACTTTCCTACGATTTTATTATGTGTACATATATCTATAGATTTTCTGTTTTTCGGTCAGACAAATGAACCCTTCTCGGTGCGTGTTCAAACGAAAGACTCAGTAACACTCGTAGCTTCTTTATTATTTTCGACCGCTATAGGTAGTTAAAACTTCAATATGGTTAATACTATCACAAAAGTAGTCAAAGTTGAACTTTTACGTTCTATTACGTGCAAGTAACATTCAAACTTAGAGTGGTATAGTATGGGGTGCTTCAGAATACCTCCACGTGTGCCTGATGGCTGCCGGTCCCTCTCGATACGTCAGGAGGAAGCAGCAGCTGCTGGGCTGGTGCACCCTGGGTGTGGGCAGTAGCCTTCCCCAAGGATAAACAAAACAAGTTCTATACGAGTTCAAGTTTTTGCTAACAATCAAATGATTGGAAGTACCTTTGCAGCAAGAAAAATACTTGTATTAGGTACTTCCGCTCTTCTGGTTTACATTAATATTACATAAGAAAAAAACCAAAAAGATGTAATCCAAAATCAAATACAAGATAAGATAAAAAAAACAGGATTAAATTAAAATGATATTCAAATCAAAATAAATCGTTATTTAAATGAAACGGAAGAGATTCTTATTCTTCGGGGAATGTTAGTGCCCGCGGCAAAAAGTCTGACACAGTAGTGGGTTCGATTCCCGCCTAACGCAATAGCCGATAATATAGTTTATGTAATGAGATTCATATTTAACTATTGGTGGGTCCGATTCCCACGTGTTTTATTGGTAAACTAGCTGACCCACGCAACTTCGTCTGCGTCACATAAGAGAGAAAAACGAAAGGAAAAAGACGTCCCCGTTTTTGCAACATTTTTCATTCCTGCTCCGCTCCTAATGATTGTAGCGTGATGTTATATAGCCTAAAGCCGTCCTCGATAAATGGAATATCCAACACAAAAATAATTTTTCAATTCGAGTCTGTAGTTCCTGAGATTAGCGCGTTCAACCAAACAAACAATCAAACTCTTCTGCTTTATGTATTAGTATAGATACGGCTTTGTTTCCTATGCTAGTAAAGGTGGGCTCGATACCCATAAGCTGTGCATAGAAGTTCTTCTAATGCGGTAACAGTTTGATTACGGTGATTAAATTTTTCAATCACTGGCAGTCAGTTCAAATACCACATAAGTTTGTGGCGACCCGATACTTAACTATGTCAAGTCGAGTCAGCAAATAGGTCGCAAGACCACCACCGCGCATCGCCGCGTCGCGTCGCCACAGTCGGTCTCCCACCGCAGTACACGCAACACCATGTAGACTCTAGTAATAAACCCGATATATATTCGCAACAAGTAATTTTATTCCGTGATCACACCCTAACTCTAAAAGTTTATTCCTAATCGTAACATCGCACTTTGATACTACATACTTGTTTTAGTTCCGCCACACTGTTGGTATTTATAATAATTTATTATTCTGGTACCAGTATTCTTTATGTTATTCTCAATTCCAATAATTTTCCACTTGCGTAAGTCAAGCTGATTCACCCCCTAGTTCCCGTCCGAGACGGGAACTGCATTTTTATTTTTGTACTTACTGTCTTACTTTTTCAGCCTGAAAACGTAACTCTTCACTATGCGTGTGCTGAACGAACCTTGAACGAACGAGTGAGGCAAGTAGAGGCCTACTTTGTAAGAAAGACCCCGAAAAAAATTACATACACAGTTGTGAGCCACACGCATTTTTTCGGATGGGCAATCACCAAATGACCCCTCCCACTAGGGAAGCTTGCGGTAAGTAGTAGAACGAGCGTTTTAACCTACTTCCTTTAACAGACGAAAGAAAATAGTCAAAAGAAACGAAAAACTTCAGTCTTATAAGATTTACATTTTCAGAAGGAGTTCTTACGTACAAGTTACACTGAAACTTAGGCTGATACAGCATTTACTAAGTTAAATTAACACAAACACTGTTTTTGTGTGTAAATAAGGTAAATGACATGACATTGACAGCAAACACTGTTCTTTCGAGAAACTCAATTTTATAAACTATGTTTTGCAGATCTATGACATGGCACTCATAATCATCTCCAGTTTTTTTCAAAGCTATGCTTGCTATATGGCTTGCAGTCTAACTGGATGCAGCTGAAAACCAGTATTTAACATAAAGCGACTGCCTTTATGACGACAACCCAAATACGGGGTAGGTATTACTATTCCCTTTGTGAGATTATTTGAGGTAGTTGTACCTGAATCTAAAATTAATCACTTTTTGGTCAAGGTATCGTACGATGGGCCATTTACTGCAATGATCACCACCTGAAAGTTGGTTGTTGGTTTGTACTGTTTTATATTTCTACTAGCTGACCCGCGCAACTTCGTCTGCGTCACATAAGAGAAAGAGAGGGTTACAGAGAGTGGGTCGTAAGCACCTTTATTACAGTTTTCAAAGAGCACATCACACACATCCTTCCGGATAATGAAAATGCGCGCCCGGTACATGATCATTATTTTGCTGCGAAGTTACTTAAAACGGTGTATCTCCTAAGATATGCATTGAAGTCAATTTACGTACCCAAGGGCAATTTTGTTCAAAATCAAATACTTGTGATTAACAACGTATTTATTTGAATAAGAATAAATTACCATGTTTACAAAAACAGCTTTAAAGGGTTCTGTTGACAGCTTAACATCTTCATACTTAGACACTCGATGACAGTCATACTCCAGCTAGGTCTGCAGTTCTCATCAAGGTGCATTAAATGAGCCGCAACACGATATAGCTGCTGTAAACCGTTGCGGACCTCTTACAACTGCATACGATTTAAAATTTCAAACTCTACGTCCCTACACTATGACGCCGTGTCTTAAAGTGCACAACCTCTTCAAAGCTTAGAAACCTTCAAATGCGGTATTCATATTTTACGGTGACTTTCGAGACATTCCAATTTCAAAGAGTATTAGCAATTTTGCACCAAATTTTTATGTGAGTTCAACCTTTTTAGAATAAAATCGGATTGGGTTTCGAAACATGTATCAAAATAACTTGTAGTTTATATCAATATCTCGAAGGAGTATTGATATCAAATTCGAAACATCTCACCGCCAAAATAACTTTCTACCCCTTTTTAACCCCGTTAGGGGATGAATTTCAATGCAATATGAAACGCGTCCATCAATTCTGTCAATATTGTTGATTGCAAAGTTTGAAGTAGATTGTACCAAGGAATCACATTTTCCCATACAATCTTTGCACCCCGATTTCACCCCTTAGGGGTATAATTTCAAAATTCTTTCTTATCGTATGCCTACATTATACAGAAAATACACCCTCCAAGTTCCAGATTTCTACAATCTGCGGTTTAGGCTGTGCGTTGATCCATCAGATAGTCCTTCAGGACAAAGCATTTTTTATTTGTAGATAGAGTAGGATTTGTACTCGTTTGTAATGTTTTTGTAACTTTTCCGGCTGTATGTCTTATGTAAAATAAAAAATAATGATTGGCGTCAAAAAAATGTTTTGTGTAAAATAGCAATTTTCTGGCCAACTATTTTCCCTGCACTGCCTGCCCCGCTGAAAGTTATTTTTTTGCGATTTCTGACTTTTTGAGTACTCTTACCTGGGTTGGTTTGGAAGAACTTCTTGATTAGTGTCGGAAAGATGATCGATTGGCATCAAAAAACTTGTTTTATGTAAAATGGCAATTTTCTTGCTAACTGTACTTAATTTTTTAATTAAATCTGGGGATAAACATTTTTGAAAAAATTACGGATTGTTACCTAAGACCATTTTTGTGTAGCTGCAGCTCCCCTTACTGCCCCGTTTACCGTTTCCACCCTGTATTACCAACTACTTATAACTTCGTGAATTCCGCTATTTTGGGCGTATACACTTCAAAAAGCAAATTTCAAGAAAATTGAGAAATTACATTTACCTGTATTAGATTTAAAGTTTTTATAGCAACTTTTAAAGGTTTCCACTTCAATGGATTCAAAATCAAAATCAAAATCAAAGCATTTATTTCAAGTAGGCCAATTACAGGCACTTTTGAATTGTCGAAACAAAATGAACATTTAAAGTAGCTACAGTCCCAGTCACAACACATAAAACTGTGAAAGTACTGTAGTACTGTACTGATTTTATTGTATAGGTGTATGAAGTTAATTAATTTTAAACACAAAACCCTTTTTTTACGTCTCTGGATGTTTTTTTTTATTAAATGCTGAAAGTATTTACTCTGAGTTTCATGAATCTAGAACAATCAAAAATTTTTTTTCATACGAACTTTACGCCCCCTTTTCACCCCCTTTTCCATAATATCCATAATTTCTATAGCCTAAGTTTTATTCTGAGTTTATTTAAATAGATTAGTGAAGTTTTCATCAAACTTCGTCCAGCAGTTTTACGTGATGCGCGGTCAAACAAACAAAAAAACAAACAAACACGAATTTTAAAAATGGTTTTAAAATGTTCAGTTTCTTATTTTAAGTCACCCTGATCGGTTTTTTTATTTAAATCTTCAATGTACTGATTTTTTGGTCTCAACTATTTTATTATATGTATAGATTTTATGGCCAAAATTAGTTTTTGTGCATAGCAAGTGCAACTGATTTGAGCATTGCTGACTTTCTGCAGGTCAAAAAGTTTTTAATATTGCGCATTGCTCGAATTCATTATTTCTGTGCTATAAGTACTTGCTGGACTTTAGCACCATTGACGTTGATTGTTGCTGGACGACCCGAATGGCGCAGCGGTAGTGAGGCTGCCTTACGTTCTTAGGGTCTCGGGTTCGAATCCCAGTAGGAGCAAATGTTTGTGTGATGAGCATGGACATTAGTTTCCGAGTCATGGATGTTTATATGTATAAACGTATGAATTTACACACAAAATAGTATATAATATGTAGTATATCAACTGTCTGGTGACAACAACACAAGCCTTGCTTAGCGTGGCACTTGATGGCGCTGCATGTAATGTCCAGCGATATTTATTTATTTATTGCTCCAAAATATTAGGCAATATCGCAAACTGGAGGCGAGTGCGGTCATATAGCTAGCATCCTAAGAGCATAGTTAGGCCATATCGCAAACTGGAGGCGAGTGCGGCCATATAGCTAGCATCCTAAGAGCATAGGAGAACTTACTGAGCCCCGAATAGTGAAACGTCACTCATACTCGTAAGTAGCACTTATCTTTAACAGATACTCAAAAGTGACGTTTGAATTATTAAGCAGCCCTAAAAATTTGAGTCAAGTTTCAATATTACGGGGTTAATTTTAACAATCACAATGTCAATTTGCGTCCCCCAAGACATATCGTTATCAATTTGTGTCATCCCACTGCTGAGCAGAGGCCATGCGTGCTATTTTTATGTCGAAATGTGTCATTGTACAGGTTAGGCCGCATTCACACTTTGTCGTGACGACAGATAATCGTGTAGTTTTAAGTGTCGTGGCTTGTGTATTTAAATGGAGGTGTTCGCATGTAGGAAGAGATGATTGTCGTCCACGACTTTTACCAACTAAAAACTAACGATAAATTAATCGTCACGACATAGGGGGACCGCAGCCTTAAGCCTCGAATGCATGGTAAACATTTATTCAGCAACATGGTTGCATAAACATGTTGCCGAGTTGCTGTCAACATCTTGCGGGCAACACTTGTGTTGCGGAATTGATCACACCTTGTTGCAGAGTTGACGCCCGGCGATCGAAAACTATACACTACTTCTCGGGCAACATTTTAACGCAGAGTGGCGTGTGTGGACAACCCATATTGATTTAAACAATGTTTCCAGCAGCATTCTCGCCGTTCATCAGCAACGTTGATCAACTATTGCTAACCAAATGTTTACCATGAATACGAGGCTTTAATGTTACCACCATTTGTACTACATTTAACACAAATATTTATATAATGTCGACTTACTTTGACTGCTAACATTAATATGATCTAAGAAAGACTGTGTAATTATGGAGCAGTCTCATGTGAGCTGCCACGGCATTACAACTCACATGTGAATGACAAAGTGGTTCTTTCTCGTTGCACTGAAGTGAATCGGTGCAACGAGAAAGAACCACTTTCGAATTACTCAAATAATAACACAGCGTTATTTTATGTTTTCAGAATCTATTTAGTTTATCTAGTTAGAAATTTCTTGTTCATTATGTAACTGTTGATATTCCAGCCTGTATTGTTGGTTAATTGGTGTCTTGGTTCCGATGTTAGTAAAAGTGGGTTCGATACCCATGTTCTGTGGCTGGAGTTACTTTTAAGTAGCTGACAGTTAGTTAGATTGTTGCTTGTTATAGCAGTGCAACTAAAAAGATGGGTTTGACTCCCTGTAAACCTGTTTCAAGTCCAATAGTTTGGTAGGTTGGTGGTTGGTTTGGTTTGATTTGGTGGTTCGGTTGGTTTGGTGGTTTGGTGTGAATGCATGGAAGAGTAAAATTAAGTATAAGACGCCGTCAAATGCAACAACGTGACTTCACTCCTGCGTTTCTTGCACGTCCTGAGAACGTTCTACACTCGTCGTTAGTTTGTATGTCTGGTATTGATATATTAAAAGGAGGAAGATACGTGCTAACATCACAACACAACATGCAACGAAACCCACACATCTATGACTAGTGTCATCAAAAATCTATATTCACCGATAGACAAGGACAGAGACAACACCCGACGCTGTCGTGTGGAGGTGTGTGACAAGGCGAACAAATTCGAACGGGTACCTACTATTAAATCAAATTTTAATGAAAAATAATATCAAAAATGTACTTAAGAGTAAAATGTGATGCCGTACGATTATTTTTTTCTTATAGAGTGGTGAGTGGTGAAGGCACACGAAGGCATTATTTTTCTATAAAGGGTTTTACCAGCAAATTGAAATGAACACGCACGGACGCCTTAAGCTAAAAGTCTAAAGCTACTCGTACTGCGACTGAAAACAATTAAGCGACGGCGACCTAATCCATGCGCTAAATTAGCGAAATTATTTTAATCTAAGATGTCTGGCGATTTTCAATTTATTTATAAGTAGATAATATATCATACTGCTATTCAATTAATTTTCAGGTTTAAGAAAGTATTTTTAGGGTAACAATACCCTTAACGAAGCCGAAAGGCACTTATTCTCCCAGTGATCGCGATTTTTTTCTAATTTTACATCGTTTATAATAATATCATTTATCATAATATCATTTACCATAGTATCATTTATCATGTATCTATCATGACTATTATGTAAACAAGAAGAATAAAGGTGTCACAAAATCGTATCTACGAGAACGGCGGAACATATCTATCGAATGCAGCGTTGAAGACGGCTGGCAGCAATGCTATATTGGATAGCAATACAATTCTGATGCTTTGGCCAAACATAGGCCGGACCTCTGGTCACTGAAAAAGTCATCCAGCCGCTTCTAGATGTCCCGGTAGAAGTCTACAGACAGACTAAAGACTAGGTGGGTACACATTATCGATTTTATTTAACGGTATGACAGTTTTTCATTATATTTTTTTCCAATGTGTTTCTTTTTCTCTGTCTAGATGTGATAGTGACGGTCCAAAGTCACTTTATACTGAGATGTGATATCGCCTTTCCTTTTAAGAGCGACCAAGAGGCACACAATACAATCCATTATTTACTGTAAGTAAATTAGTTTTTATTGTTTTCTTTAGAAAGTGTTTTTTTCTGTATCTTAACAATATGTTCCCGTTTTCCTTTGGTTTCCCTGGCAAACAATAAGTAAAATTTTTATGTGGCGCAAAGAAAGAGCAAATTTTAAAATAAGACCAATTTACAGGACCTCTCCAAAAGGACCTGTATAACAGACGAGCCTGTTACATACTGGCCAGACCTGCCGATATAAAGAATGGTGTACCGGCGCACACATCATTCCATATTTAACGGTATTACAATTTACAATTTTTTGTTTTGAATTGTGATCTTTTTTCTGTTTCAAATAAACATAGTTTTTTTTCTCTCTAGATGTGAGAGTGTCTACCTTGCTTCAGTGAGCAACGTTGGAATCAACTAGAGACTGGCTGCTAAGAGCCATTCGGGACGAAGAGGGGTTGCAATCTCGAGAAAATTCAACAGAATTAGGTACGTCATTTCATTACAGTAATATTATTTTTATTAAGGGCATGCTCCGATGTAGCCCGTAAAATTCAAATTTTCTTAGGTTTTTTGTAATTTGCAGGGCAGTGCTAAGTTGTATGTTGATAAACATATCGGTCGCGACTGTAAGACGTATTAAGTTACAGAATTAAAATCATCAAAATCATCAATACAACCCTCCAAGTTCATAAGAGTCGAAGAAGGAATTTGACCGCAAAAATTCGTTCATCGACTTTACGACGAAAAATTTGTTTATCAACATACAACTTAGCACTGTCCCGCAAATTACAAAAAACTTAAGAAAATTTGAATTTCGCGGGCTACCTTGTAGCATCCCTCTTAAAGTGAAAACTATTTTAGGCGCGTTGAGCACTTTTTGGTCAACATAAATCATGGAACACGCGTGACAGAACACTTTGCCTAACGCTTCGTAGCACTCGTAGCCGATCCGCTACGACGTAGCCTTACTTTGGCTCGACCGGGGCACAACTCGTAGCAGATATAGATTACTCAGTTTCTACTTCTATCGGCAGTTACAAAGGCTGCTGTTTCTTTTAACCTTTTAGTGTTAACCTTTTCGGAGCGACCATAAACCACCCAATCCATAGTTTTACTGAAATTTAGTTTATTTCATTTATTTCAGAATATTTTCCTTGCTCTGCACCAAATACTCAAGGCCTGCGGAGCATGCGAATTTCGTACAAACGTAATACCGAAATAATTTGTTAATCAAACATATTCTTATGGTAGTGTGTATTTATTTTGATTGGATTAATAATATAGGTTCCCAAACACATATTTTGAATGTACACAAATTTAAACAAGAGTTATGAGAAAAATAGATTTTCTATAGAAATTTTAAATTCCTCATATCTCGTCTTCATATAAGTATCATTATCATTTAAAAATATTAATTTGGGAACATAGATATTCTATAACACAATCGAAATATATACTCTTTACCTTAAGAATATGTTTGATTTTCATATTACGTTTGTATGAAAAACGCATGCTCCGCCGGCCCCTTAAACAGATTTTTCTCTCTTGATATTATTGCGCTGCTCTTTTTGGACCGCTTTGACCACTTTATCCCTGCCAATGCAACAGGAGTCAGAATTTTCGTAACTTCTGAGATTCTACTTTCTACTTATGAGATTTTAGCTCAAAGCGTGATTATCTAATGACAATGTTTTTAATGCAGGTGGTCACCCGCGTCGCGAGCGCACGCCGCGTACCTTCCTGAGCGGGCGCTCGTGACCGCCGATGTACAGTGCCGAGCGAGTGTCCGTGGACGAGTACGCGCCCAGCCCGAGCTTCGAGAACTGCCCGTCCACGCCCACCGACACCACGTACAGGGACTTCACCACTGAAACATAAACAATTTCATAAGTGATAGACAAATGGTGTGTGGTGTCTTAATGCTTCTTGGATACTGTCTACTTTGCTTAAGCCCTTGAGTGTAACCTGGCTGACTTATTATTGTGCCTCTTTTCGTGTTTATTGACACACATTCTCAAATGTTGTTTACGAGAACGATTGAGTATTCATATTTTGTTAATGTTTTTGCTTATTAACAAAACATACATTTTAAGTGAGTGCTTAAAGTTTTTTTTATAAAAGTGACGTTTGTACTTTAAATTTGTAATAACCATAATAATTACATTGGAAACTACAATACCTAGTCATGCGCTGAATACTTTTTTTTTTTGGTGAACAATCTAATTTTGACAATAAATGTATTTTTGGCCATTATTTCTGTACTTTTATTTCTTGCTACCTGAAACATCAAAACTTACATAACTAACACACGTATACATACTCGTACATAGCATATCATAACTTTATGTCCAAGTGATAGTGGTGCCGAAAGTGTGCTCTGCGCACAACTATTCGCACCGTCAACGCTGTCTAGTTACATAGCATCGAGCCTTAAATCCCCAAAGGGGTGTAGGTAGGTCTCATAGAACAGACGTTTCGCCAGTTACGTCTCATGAAATGGGAGCGAGCTTATTCTTGCCAACAAGGCACAAATGCAGAACTCGTCGCTGCTACTGAGAAACTCTTAATGGAAAAACACTTTGCCTGACCTGGGAACCGAACCCAGGACGTAACACCTGGTGCACTTTCGAAACCACATTCAACATATTTCAACAGAGTTACATTAGCAAAATTAAAACACAATGTAATGAGGGATTTTCTTTTTCAACTCTTCTCTAGTCGCTGGATAGATAGCGCTGGTCTGACTACGTTACTGCAAGGAACAGAACGTCACATAATATCACTTGGACCTAATGATTATATTCGGAAGCTTATGCAAACGAAAGCGTCAGTCAACGAGCGTATGTGACGTGTGTTTTTTCAAGCGTTTTGGCTTTGGCACCCAGTAATGTAGTCGGATCAACGCAATCTATCGAGTTCTTGGCACCTACGTTTTTTTTATTTATCAAAAAGGAAACCTCTCATTAAACGTGTTTGTTTGTGTATCGAGCGAAGTGGACTCGATTTTGAGTAGCTGCTTCGGTACGTCCTAAGCCTTATTTAAATATAAGTGGATTATGTTTGTAAATATGTAACTCCAATTTTTTAAATACGCCGCGCCAGACACACTTTTTGTTGGACAAAATAGCGGGTACAGTCATGAAAGTCAGCACTTGATACGTAAAATGTATTACTGACGCGACGGTCCTAAGCCCGTAAAAAGTATGAAGGAGAAATTGGAGTTAATTAATTGTAAAGTAGATAAACTCAATTTAAATTAAACAATTGTTATGAATGCGGAATCAAACAATTAATTGTTGTTGCGAACAAAAAAAGATATACGCAACAAATAAATAGATACCTACGCAAATAAAAATACGGAAAGCAAATTCAGACTTTATTTCTTAAATGCAGTAAGTAAATATCCCTTTACGCACCACGATTTTATTATGCGTTGACTACGTACTGGTCACGGCGACCCTCGGCGAATGTTCTTTTTCTGTGTGCTTGCGAAGCGTCGTCAATGCATACAAAAAATGTGGTTGTCTCGTGTCCGACCGGACTTTACAAGAATGCACAACCGATTTACACGGTTAACTTCATAAAAATAAGGTCTTAATTTGGTCGAAAAGTTGTTATTTGCATTGTTTTTTCCATTCAATTTCCATTTCTTATATTGGTATGTATAAGTTTTGTAATTCACCCTAAATTATATCTAAATTAGTAGATCAAATGTCGACCTCATACTTGTTTTGCTATTGAAAACAATTCCCAGATAATCAGAAACTTAAACTTCTCCAAATTGGATATATTTCGAGTAATGTTTAGGTAGATAGAACGGACGACAATTACGTCACTGGAGCGCATTGCACATGGATTCGCGCACAGTGTCGGATAGTTTGTTTTAAAATTTTTCTTAAGTCAATTTCGTATTCCGTTTTTTAAATCTGGTCCTAATTTTTTTAATTCATGTCAACTATCCATGGTTTGAGTGACAATGGTGTTTACACTAACACCCTGTATATGGGGAGTAAGGGGAGAACGGTAGTAACAGCTTAACCGGCCCAAGTCAACCTCACCTGCTCGCGGTGCTCTCTGCTAGATAACTAACGAGGCTCTGGCGCCGCCGTGGCCATGGACCGCCATCGCCATGGCGGTATCCCACTGGTGGAACGATGCGGAATGAGCGTCTGTGGTGTAACCGAGACGCACTAAGAGGGCAGTGGATATTTTGAGACCGAATCACACATTATCTACTTTACTGAAAATGATGATAACAGCAGCAGAAGTAGAGTTGCTTTTATCCTGCCGCAAAATGATTGTAACTGTGTGATAACACGCCAGCATTATTAAATGAAGCACAGAGTATGCATGACTAAATGACTTCTACATTCCTGAAATAACATCACCAACGGACAGAACGGAGATGCTTAATAACATCAAGATTGTAAAATCTGACAAAATCGCAGCACCAGACGGCACTAAAAACGAAGAATTAAAGTACCCAGTTGACACCGCTGCCACACCGTCACCGTCAATTTTGACCACAAAATTGAACATCAAATTAACATTCAAGAAGGGTAGCCCTAGAAACGTTTCAAATTACAGACCTATAAGTCTATTGACAAGTCTCTTGAAAACAGGAATAGCGCGCTAATAACAATTTTGACCAACAGCATTCAGAAACCAAGAAACGCTTACAACGTACCACTTGATTATGTGAAAGAGTATATAACTCAGAGAAAGTATCACTTGTTGAAAATAATTTGCTGGAAGTTGGACGAAAAATTATATAAACATGGAATACATATTGCAATGTAAAGGAAGTATTCAAAAGCGACCTACCTACCAGTGCAAATAAAGAAGATGGTAATGGAATAATCTCCTGAGAGGAGGTTTGCTTAACATACGCCTGCGAAAACCGGAAAAAACACTATCAAGAACAAAATGAAAACATGCCAAAGGGGAACGAACTGCAGTATGCTTAACATAGAAAACAGGATAGAGTTCGCCACTCCAAAGTTCGATTTCCATCAAAGCGATCGATGCTCTTACACACGCACTGAAACTTAAGTGGATAGCAGGCCATGTTTTAAGACTACATGAAAATCAAAGAGACCGGTTGGCAAACGAACAGTCGGGAGGACGAGGTCGTATAGCTGGATCACTCTAGTTGGACGTAGCAAAAGACAGAGAAAGCTGGTAATATCTGGCGGAGGCCTTAACCACAGACTCAACATTTTACGGTGCAGTTTTTAATTATATTGTTTTGTGTTTGTTTACAAAAAAGTTGAATAAAATGTGATATTCAGACTTTGGTTTTGATTTTAATACTCATAATTACACAGCGCATGCATTTGTTATGATGTTAGCTTTTAGGATTATGCACTTAAGTCATACCAGCTGATAAATTGTGGATTTTGGACAGTTGTGTGAAAATTCGTTTTTCAATGTGTCTATTCTTACACTATCTGGTGCCCGCAACTTCATTCGCGTGAAAATATTGATGGTCATGACATGTGTCAGACTGCATCGTTGGTCAAGTTGTCGCAAGCGCTTCTGAGCATGAGGTCCTGGGTTCGATTTTCGGGACGGGCAAAGTGTTATTGTATTATTTGTGCCCGGTTGATAGAAATAAGCTAAATGTGCGAAATGTGGGTGTAGGACTAGATACAACCTAACCTAACAGTGGCGAAGGGTGAAAATAGTGTCAGGGGACGCCGAAGAAAAACAAAAGAGAAATGTTTTTTTTGACGTGATAACGTCTTATAAATTGATAATACCAGCAACACTCATGAAAAATAGTAACGTTCCATGTTCCATAGTAACGTTCCACCGTTCCACGTGTTTTATTACATAAAATAATGATTATGACGTTTTTTGCGGAGTTTTAAAACAGGCCGACTCAAAAGTGTCCTTGTTACGTAACATCTCAAACGGTAAATGATAAATGATAAATGATAAACGATAAATGATAAATGATAAATGATAAATGATAAATGATAAATGATAAATGATAAATGATAAATGATAAATGATAAATTATAAATGATAAATGATAAATGATAAATGATAAATGATAAATGATATATGAAAAATGATATTTATTCAGCAAGTAGGTTTTCTCAAACACTTTTACACGTCATTTTGACGTGATAACGTCTTATAAATTGATAATACCAGCAACACTCATGAAAAATAGTAACGTTCCATAGTAACGTTCCATAGTAACGTTCCACCGTTCCACGTGTTTTATTACATCAAATAATGATTATGACGTTATCACGTAAATCTATCGTCCGTAAACCGACTTTACAGACAACCAATTTTTTGACATGATAACGTCTTATAAATTGATAATACCAGCAACACTCATGAAAAATAGTAACGTTCCATGTTCCATAGTAACGTTCCACCGTTCCACGTGTTTTATTACATAAAATAATGATTATGACGTTTTTTGCGGAGTTTCAAAACAGGCCGACTCAAAAGTGTCCTTGTTACGTAACATCTCAAGAGGTAAATGATAAATGATAAATGATAAATGATAAACGATAAATGATAAATGATAAATGATAAATGATAAATGATAAATGATAAATGATAAATGATAAATGATAAATGATAAATGATAAATGATAAATGATAAATGATAAATGATAAATGATAAATGATAAATGATAAATGATAAATGATAAATGATATATGATAAATGATATTTATTCAGCAAGTAGGTTTTCTCAAACACTTTTACACGTCATTTTGACGTGATAACGTCTTATAAATTGATAATACCAGCAACACTCATGAAAAATAGTAACGTTCCATAGTAACGTTCCACCGTTCCACGTGTTTTATTACATAAAATAATGATTATGACGTTATCACGTAAATCTATCGTCCGTAAACCGACTTTACAGACAACCAATGTTTTTTGTTTCTGTTAACTTTTTTTCCATGTCAATTTTGACCTCATTTTCATTATCAGCGACACCAAAAACCATTGAAAAAAATCAATAAAAAATCCAAAAAATTTCGCGGTGCCATTTTGGGTTTTTATTTTGACCTTATCTTCGTTATTAGAGATCCGAAAAAGTAATAACATGCAGAAGAATTAAACAAAAAACAGAAATCAACAAAATGAAAAAATCTAGTTGGTACCAAATGCGATATCGACAATTTACTCATTCTATCTCGTCCATAATTTCTTTTTCTGCCCCTGCCGTAACTCCATAATCTTCTGCTTACCTAGGTCTTTACAAAACGGTCCATACGATTTTAGTTCTGAATTCTGACACCCGAGCACCGGCTTATTTGGCGCTATCTGTTGTTTTTTTTTATTGATACGCTTTTGTTTTGCATTTTTGACACTACGTGTAAGACCTGGAAAAAGACCGGGAAGACCGGGAAGAAGACCGGGTAGGAGACCGGGAAGAACCGGAAGAAGACCGGTTAGGAGACCGGGATAAAGACCGGAAAGAACAGGGAGAATGACCATTTTTTAAAGTGTCTTCCTCAACTCTGCTCAAGATTTTGAGGGTTTTGTTAGAACTTGAATTTATCGAAACGAACTTTACGACACAACTTTTTTATAAATAAAATGGACATTACCATCTAAACATTTCAAGAATAACTAAACACTAACTTCGCCAACATGATCAAATTTAACCTCGCCAACGTGGGTTGACTACCATCGCATACATTTCACGAAAAAGAATGCGTTATAATGTATGAGTATGTTCGTTTGACAAGATTTCGAGAGTTTACAATATGGCTAGAGAGATAACAATCTAACGTGTTTGACAATTTTACGGTGACATTAACATGTAACTTGATTTGATTTGTATGAAATCTCATAGATGGCGCTGGTTTAAATTTGTTTGTCTTTATACTACTAAAATTAATTAAACTATGTTTCTCTGACCAAGTTACTTAAATGGCGTAGTTTTTATTGTGTAAAGCTAGACAATAGCATGGCTTACCTACTCAAAGACAACATTTAAATATGCGTCGTTAGAATTACACGCTGTCACAGAATGCCTAAGAAAAATAAAGATTCACAGCCCCTCCCCCGTAGGTGATAGCGTGATAATATGTAGCTTATATGTTGACCCGACCTCTTAGTAATATTCATGCAAAATTTGAAGTAAAACCATGCAGTACTTTGTGAGTTTAGCCCGGACATACATACAGACAAAAAGACAAAAATTCTGAAAACTATATTTTTGGCTTCGATATCGATTGTAGATCACGCTCCAAGTATTCCTTTTAGAAAATATTCAATGTACAGTTTTGACTTTCCTACGATTTTATTATATGTATATAGATTTTCAATTTTTCAGTCAGACAAATGAACCCTTCTCGGTGCGTGTTCAAACGAAAGACTCAGTAAAACTCGTAGCTTCTTTATTATTTTCGACCGCTATACGTAGTTAAAACTTCAATATGGTTAATAATATCACAAAAGTAGTCAAAGTTGAACTTTTACGTTCTATTACGTGCAAGTAACATTCAAATTTAGAGTGGTATAGTATGGGGTGCTTCAGAATACCTCCACGTGTGCCTGATGGCTGCCGGTCCCTCTCGATACGTCAGGAGGAAGCAGTGCAGCTGCTGGGCTGGTGCACCCTGGGTGTGGGCAGTAGCCTTCCCCAAGGATAAACAAAACAAGTTCTATACGAGTTCAAGTTTTTGCTAACAATCAAATGATTGGAAGTACCTTTGCAGCAAGAAAAATACTTGTAATAGGTACTTCCGCTCTTCCGGTTTACATTAATATTACATAAGAAAAAAAAACCAAAAAGATGTAATACAAAATCAAATACAAGATAAGATAAAAAAAAACAGGATTAAATTAAAATGACATTCAAATCAAAATAAATGTTATTTAAATGAAACGGAAGAGATTCTTATTCTTCGGGGAATGTTAGTGCCCGCGGCAAAAAGTCTGACACAGTAGTGGGTTCGATTCCTAACTGACACAATATCCGATAATATAGTTTATGTAATGAGATTCATGTTTAACTATTGGTGGGTCCGATTCCCACGTGTTTTATTGGTAAACTAGATGACCCACGCAACTTCGTCTGCGTCACATAAGAGAGAAAAACGAAAGGAAAAAAACGTCCCCGTTTTTGCAACATTTTTCATTCCTGCTCCGTTCCTAATGATTGTAGCGTGATGTTATATAGCCTAAAGCCGTCCTCGATTAATGGAATACCCAACACAAAAAGAACTTTTCAGTTCGAGTCTGTAGTTCCTGAGATTAGCGCGTTCAACCAAACAAACAAACAGACTCTTCTGCTTTATAATATTAGTATAGATACGGCTTTGTTTCCTATGCTAGTAAAAGTGGGCTCGATACCCATAAGCTGTGCATAGAAGTGCTTCTAATGCGGTAACAGTTTGATTACGGTGATTAAATTTTTCAATCACTGACAGTGAGTTCAAATACTACATAAGTTTGTGGCGACCCGATGCTTAACTATGTCAAGTCGAGTCAGCAAATAGGTCGCAAGACCACCACCGCGCATCCCCGCGTCGCGTCGCCACAGTCGGTCTCCCACCGCAGTACACGCAACACCATGTAGACTCTAGTAATAAACCCGATATATATTCGCAACAAGTAATTTTATTCCATGGTCATACCCTAACTCTATAATTTTAGTCCTAATCGTAGCATCGCACTTTGATACTACTGTTGGTATTTATAATACTTTATTATTCTGGTACCAGTATTCTTTATGTTATTCTCAAGTCCAATAATTTTCCTCTTGCGTAAGTCAAGCTGTTTCACCCCCTAGTTCCCGTCCGAGACGGGAACTGCATTTTTATTTTTGTACTTACTGTCTTACTTTTTCAGCCTGAAAACGTAACTCTTCACTATGCGTGTGCTGAACGAACGTTAAACGAACGAGCGAGGCAAGTAGAGGCCTACTTTGTAAGGAAGACCCCGAAAAAAAATACATACACAGTTGTGAGCCACACGCTTTTTTTCGAATGGGTAATCATCAAATGACAGGGTTCCCAATAGGGAAGCTTGCAGTAAGTAGAAGAACGAGCGTCTTCATCATCTTTCTTAAACAGCAGAAAGAAAAAGTCAAAAGAAACGATAAACTTCAGCCTTCATTAATTGTCTCATTTTAATATACTTAAATCTGCAAAGATAGGATTTATATTTCAGAAGGAGTTCTAACGTACAAGTAACATTCAAGCTTAGGCTGATACAGCATTCACTAAGTTAAATTAACACGAACACTGTTTTTGTGTGTAAATAAGGAAAAATGCTTCCGTTGAGCAGGCGATGCGGTGCGATATCAAAACCATATAATTACATTTTTAATCAATTTATCATTACAAGTAAAACAGAGTGTGAGTACTCACTGGCTGCACCACTATATTTTTATACAAAGTTAATTAATATTATATTAAAGATTTTTTATAATTTTAGAAGATTTTAATCTGCGAAAATTAACATGGCAACGGACTGATGATGATATATAAAATATTCACGGTACAAAGTGACCAATGTTGTACCTCTCCAAAGTGCCCTAATATTTTAAGATGGGCTGGCAGACATCATCCATTATTTTACGGTATGATATGATACAGTCGTTATATCACGGTGGTTATATCATGACTGTGTATAGCGCATGCATTTCTAATCAAGTTAGATTTTACAGACTTACTAACACTCGCCTGCTAAATAAAAATCAAAAATCGGTGGAATTTAGATAAATCAAAATGAGTTTTTGAAATGCATTTTTATTTTTGTTCGTACTGTCTTACTTTTTCAGCCGAAAACGTAACTCTTCACTATGCGTGTGCTGAACGAACGTTAAACGAACGAGCGAATCAAGTAGAGGCCTACTTTGTAAGGAAGACCCGAAAAAAAATACATACACAGTTGTGAGCCACACGCTTTTTTTCGAATGGGTAATCATCAAATGACCCCTCCCACTAGGGAAGCTTGCGGTAAGTAGAAGAACGAGCGTCTTCATCATCTTTCTTAAACAGCAAAAAGAAAAAGTCAAAACAAACGAAAAACTTCAATCTTATAAAATTTACATTTTCAGAAGGAGTTCTTACGTACAAGTTACACTGAAACTTAGGCTGATACAGCATTTACTAAGTTAAATTAACACAAACACTGTTTTTGTGTGTAAATAAGGCAAATGACATGACATTGACAGCAAACACTGTTCTTTCGAGAAACTCAATTTCATAGACTATGTTTTGCAGATCTATGACATGGCACTCATAATCATCTCCAGTTTTTTTTTCAAAGCTATGCTTGCTATATGGCTTGCAGTCTAACTGGATGCAGCTGAAAACCAGTATTTAACATAAAACGACTGCCTTTATGACGACAACCCAAATACGGGGTAGGTATTACTATTCCCTTTGTGAGATTATTTGAGGTAGTTGTACCTGAATCTAAAATTAATCACTTTTTGGTCAAGGTATCGTACGATGGGCCATTTACTGCAATGATCACCACCTGAAAGTTGGTTGTTGGTTTGTACTGTTTTATATTTCTACTAGCTGACCCGCGCAACTTCGTCTGCGTCACATAAGAGAAAGAGAGGGTTACAGAGAGTGGGTCGTAAGCACCTTTATTACAGTTTTCAAAGAGCACATCACACACATCCTTCCGGATAATGAAAATGCGCGCCCGGTACATGATCATTATTTTGCTGCGAAGTTACTTAAAACGGTGTATCTCCTAAGATATGCATTGAAGTCAATTTGCGTACCCAAGGGCAATTTTGTTCAAAATCAAATACTTGTGATTAACAACGTATTTATTTGAATAAGAATAAATTACCATGTTTACAAAAACAGCTTTAAAGGGTTCTGTTGACAGCTTAACATCTTCATACTTAGACACTCGATGACAGTCATACTCCAGCTAGGTCTGCAGTTCTCATCAAGGTGCATTAAATGAGCCGCAACACGATATAGCTGCTGTAACAGATTTAAAATTTCAAACTCTACGTCCCTACACTATGACGCCGTGTCTTAAAGTGCACAACCTCTTCAAAGCTTAGAAACCTTCAAATGCGGTATTCATATTTTACGGTGACTTTCGAGACATTCCAATTTCAAAGAGTATTAGCAATTTTGCACCAAATTTTTATGTGAGTTCAACCTTTTTAGAATAAAATCGGATTGGGTTTCGAAACATGTATCAAAATAACTTGTAGTTTATATCAATATCTCGAAGGAGTATTGATATCAAATTCGAAACAAATCACCGCCAAAATAACTTTCTACCCCTTTTTAACCCCGTTAGGGGATGAATTTCAATGCAATATGAAACGCGTCCATCAATTCTGTCAATATTGTTGATTGCAAAGTTTGAAGTAGATTGTACCAAGGAATCACATTTTCCCATACAATCTTTGCACCCCGATTTCACCCCTTAGGGGTATAATTTCAAAATTCTTTTTTATCGTATGCCTACATTATACAGAAAATACACCCTCCAAGTTTCAGATTTCTACAATCTGCGGTTTAGGCTGTGCGTTGATCCATCAGATAGTCCTTCAGGACAAAGCATTTTTTATTTGTAGATAGTAGGATTTGTACTCGTTTGTAATGTTTTTGTAACTTTTCCGGCTGTATGTCTTATGTAAAATAAAAAATAATGATTGGCGTCAAAAAAATGTTTTGTGTAAAATAGCAATTTTCTGGCCAACTATTTTCCCTGCACTGCCTGCCCCGCTGAAAGTTATTTTTTTGCGATTTCTGACTTTTTGAGTACTCTTACCTGGGTTGGTTTGGAAGAACTTCTTGATTAGTGTCGGAAAGATGATCGATTGGCATCAAAAAACTTGTTTTATGTAAAATGGCAATTTTCTTGCTAACTGTACTTAATTTTTTAATTAAATCTGGGGATAAACATTTTTGAAAAAATTACGGATTGTTACCTAAGACCATTTTTGTGTAGCTGCAGCTCCCCTTACTGCCCCGTTTACCGTTTCCAACCTGTATTACCAACTACTTATACCGAGGAACGCAGATTTTGTCGAATTCCGCTATTTTGGGCGTATTCACTTCAAAAATCAAATTTCAAGAAATTTGAGAAATTACATTTACCTGTATTAGATTTGAAGTATTTATAGCAACTTTTAAAGGTTTCCACTTCAATGGATTCAAAATCAAAATCAAAATCAAAGCATTTATTTCAAGTAGGCCAATTACAGGCACTTTTGAATTGTCGAAACAAAATGAACATTTAAAGTAGCTACAGTCCCAGTCACAACACATAAAAACTGTGAAAGTACTGTAGTACTGTACTGATTTTATTGTATAGGTGTATGAAGTTAATTAATTTTAAACACAAAACCCTTTTTTTTACGTCTCTGGATGTTTTTTTTTATTAAATGCTGAAAGTATTTACTCTGAGTTTCATGAATCTAGAACAATCAAAAATTTTTTTTCATACGAACTTTACGCCCCCTTTTCACCCCCTTTTCCATAATATCCATAATTTCTATAGCCTAAGTGTTATTCTGAGTTTATTTAAATAGATTAGTGAAGTTTTCATCAAACTTCGTCCAGCAGTTTTACGTGATGCGCGGTCAAACAAACAAAAAAACAAACAAACAAACAAACACGAATTTTAAAAATGGTTTTAATATGTTCAGTTTCTTATTTTAAGTCACTCTGATCGGTTTTTTTATTTAAATCTTCAATGTACAGATTTTTTGGTCTCAACTATTTTATTATATGTATAGATTTTATGGCCAAAATTAGTTTTTGTGCATAGCAAGTGCAACTGATTTGAGCATTGCTGACTTTCTGCAGGTCAAAAAGTTTTTAATATTGCGCATTGCTCGAATTCATTATTTCTGTGCTATAAGTACTTGCTGGACTTTAGCACCATTGACGTTGATTGTTGCTGGACGACCCGAATGGCGCAGCGGTAGTGAGGCTGCCTTACGTTCTTAGGGTCTCGGGTTCGAATCCCGGTAGGAGCAAATGTTTGTGTGATGAGCATGGACATTTGTTTCCGAGTCATGGATGTTTATATGTATAAACGTATGAATTTACACACAAAAAAGTATATAATATGTAGTAAATCAACTGTCTGGTGACAACAACACAAGCCTTGCTTAGCGTGGCACTTGATGGCGCTGCATGTAATGTCCAGCGATATTTATTTATTGCTCCAAAATATTAGGCCATATCGCAAACTGGAGGCGAGTGCGGTCATATAGCTAGCATCCTAAGAGCATAGTTAGGCCATATCGCAAACTGGAGGCGAGTGCGGTCATATAGCTAGCATCCTAAGAGCATAGTTAGGCCATATCGCAAACTGGAGGCGAGTGCGGTCATATAGCTAGCATCCTAAGAGCATAGTTAGACCATATCGCAAACTCGAGGCGAGTGCGGTCATATAGCTAGCATCCTAAGAGCATAGTTAGGCCATATCGCAAACTCGAGGCGAGTGCGGTCATATAGCTAGCATCCTAAGAGCATAGTTAGACCATATCGCAAACTCGAGGCGAGTGCGGTCATATAGCTAGCATCCTAAGAGCATAGTTAGGCCATATCGCAAACTCAAGGCGAGTGCGGTCATATAGCTAGCATCCTAAGAGCATAGTTAGGCCATATCGCAAACTGAAGGCGAGTGCGGTCATATAGCTAGCATCCTAAGAGCATAGTTAGGCCATATCGCAAACTGGAGGCGAGTGCGGTCATATAGCTAGCAGCCTAAGAGCATAGTTAGGCCATATCGCAAACTGGAGGCGAGTGCGGTCATATAGCTAGCATCCTAAGAGCATAGTTAGGCCATATCGGAAACTGGAGGCGAGTGCGGTCATATAGCTAGCATCCTAAGAGCATAGTTAGACCATATCGCAAACTCAAGGCGAGTTCGGTCATATAGCTAGCATCCTAAGAGCATAGTTAGGCCATATCGCAAACTCGAGGCGAGTGCGGTCATATAGCTAGCATCCTAAGAGCATAGTTAGGCCATATCGCAAACTGAAGGCGAGTGCGGTCATATAGCTAGCATCCTAAGAGCATAGTTAGGGCATATCGCAAACAGGAGGCGAGTGCGGTCATATAGCTAGCATCCTAAGAGCATAGTTAGGCCATATCGCAAACTGGAGGCGAGTGCGGTCATATAGCTAGCATCCTAAGAGCATAGTTAGGCCATATCGCAAACTGGAGGCGAGTGCGGTCATATAGCTAGCATCCTAAGAGCATAGTTAGACCATATCGCAAACTCAAGGCGAGTGCGGTCATATAGCTAGCATCCTAAGAGCATAGTTAGGCCATATCGCAAACTCGAGGCGAGTGCGGTCATATAGCTAGCATCTTATGAGCATAGTTAGGCCATATCGCAAACTGAAGGCGAGTGCGGTCATATAGCTAGCATCCTATGAGCATAGTTAGGGCATATCGCAAACAGGAGGCGAGTGCGGTCATATAGCTAGCATCCTAAGAGCATAGTTAGGCCATATCGCAAACTGGAGGCGAGTGCGGTCATATAGCTAGCATCCTAAGAGCATAGTTAGGGCATATCGCAAACTGGAGGCGAGTGCGGCCATATAGCTAGCATCCTAAGAGCATAGTTAGGCCATATCGCAAACTGGAGGCGAGTGCGGTCATATAGCTAGCATCCTAAGAGCATAGGAGAACTTACTGAGCCCCGAATAGTGAAACGTCACTCATACTCGTAAGTAGCACTTATCTTTAACAGATACTCAAAAGTGACGTTTGAATTATTAAGCAGCCCTAAAAATTTGAGTCAAGTTTCAATATTACGGGGTTAATTTTAACAATCACAATGTCAATTTGCGTCCCCCAAGACATATCGTTATCAATTTGTGTCATCCCACTGCTGAGCAGAGGCCATGCGTGCTATTTTTATGTCGAAATGTGTCATTGTACAGGTTAGGCCGCATTCACACTTTGTCGTGACGACAGATAATCGTGTAGTTTTAAGTGTCGTGGCTTGTGTATTTAAATGGAGGTGTTCGCATGTAGGAAGAGATGATTGTCGTCCACGACTTTTACCAACTAAAAACTAACGATAAATTAATCGTCACGACATAGGGGGACCGCAGCCTTAAGCCTCGAATGCATGGTAAACATTTATTCAGCAACATGGTTGCATAAACATGTTGCAGAGTTGCTGTCAACATCTTGCGGGCAACACTTGTGTTGCGGAATTGATCACACCTTGTTGCAGAGTTGACGCCCGGCGAGCGAAAACATCATCTTATCAACAAATGTTGACGCGTGTGGACGTCTTTGCAACTGTTTATAAACATGGCGGTAGTGTGGAGCAACGATAAAACTATACACTACTTCTCGGGCAACATTTTAACGCAGAGTGGCGTGTGTGGACAACCCATATTGATTTAAACAATGTTTCCAGCAGCATTCTCGCCGTTCATCAGCAACGTTGATCAACTATTGCTAACCAAATGTTTACCATGAATACGAGGCTTTAATGTTACCACCATTTGTACTACATTTAACACAAATATTTATATAATGTCGACTTACTTTGACTGCTAACATTAATATGATCTAAGAACGACTGTGTAATTATGGAGCAGTCCCATGAGAGCTGCCACGGCATTACAACTCACATGTGAATGACAAAGTGGTTCTTTCTCGTTGCACTGAAGTGAATCGGTGCAACGAGAAAGTACCACTTTCGAATTACTCAAATAATACACAGCGTTATTTTATGTTTTCAGAATCTATTTAGTTTATCTAGTTAGAAATTTCTTATTCATTATGTAACTGTTGAGATTCCAGCCCGTATTGTTGGTTAATTGGTGTCTTGGTTCCGATATTAGTAAAAGTGGGTTCGATACCCATGTTCTGTGGCTGGAGTTACTTTTAAGTAGCTAACAATTAGTAAGATTGTTACTTGCGTATAGCAGTGCAACTAAAAGGATGGGTTTGACTCCATGTATCACTAATCATGACTATAATGTAAATAAGAAGAATAAAGGTGTCACAAAATCCTATCTACGAGAACGGTGGAACATATCTATCGAATGCAGCGTTGAATACAGCTGGCAGCAATGCTATATTGGATAGCAATACAATTCTGATGCTTTGGCCAAACATAGGCCGGACCTCTGGTCACTGAAAAAGTCAACCAGCCATTTCTAGATGTCCCGGAAGAAGTCTACAGACAGACTATAGACTAGGTGGGTACACATTATCGATTTAATTTATCGGTATGACAGTTTTTCATTTTATCTATTTCAAATGTTTCCTTTTCTCTGTCTAGATGTGATAGTGACCGTCCAAAGTCACTTTATGCTGAGATGTAATATCGCCTTTCCTTTTGGGAGCGAGCAAGAGGCACACAATACAATCCATTATTTACTGTAACTTCGTTTTTATTGTTTTCTTTAGAAAGTGTTTTTTTTTATGTATTTTAACAATATGTTCCCGTTTTCCTTTGGTTTCCCTGGCAAACAATAAGAATGTGAATTTTTTTATGTGGCGCAAAGAAAGATTAAATTTTAAAATAAGACCAATTTACAGGACCTCTCCAAGAAGACCTGTATAACAGACGAGCCTGTTACATACTGGCCAGACCTGCCGATATAAAGAATGGTGTACCGTTGCACACATCATTCCATATTTAAAGGTATAACAATTTATAAAGAAAAAAGATCACAATTAAAAACAAATGTTTTGAATTGTGATCTTTTTTCTGTTTCAAATAAACATTGTTTTTTTTGTCTCTAGATGTGAGAGTGTCTACCTTGCTTCAGTGAGCAACGTTGGAATCAACTAGAGACTGGCTGCTAAGAGCCATTCGGGAGGAAGAGGGGTTGCAATCTCGAGAAAATTCAACAGAATTAGGTACGTCATTTCATCACAGTAATTTTTTTTTATTAAGGGCTTGCTCCGCCGACCCCTTAAACAGATTTTTCTCTCTTGATGTTATTGCGCTGCTCTTTTTGGACCGCTTTGACCACTTTATCCCTGCCAATGCAACAGAACTCAGAATTTTCGTAACTTCTGAGATTCTACTTTCTACTTATGAGATTTTAGCTCAAAGCGTGATTATCTAATGACAATGTTTTTAATGCAGGTGGTCACCCGCGTCGCGAGCGCACGCCGCGTACCTTCCTGAGCGGGCGCTCGTGACCGCCGATGTACAGTGCCGAGCGAGTGTCCGTGGACGAGTACGCGCCCAGCCCGAGCTTCGAGAACTGCCCGTCCACGCCCACCGACACCTTCACCACTTCACCACTGAAACATAAACAATTTCATAAGTGATAGATAAAGTGTGTGGTGTCATAATGTTGTACGAAGCTCTTTGGATACTGTCTACTTTGCTTAAGCCCTTGAGTGTAACCTGGCTGACTTATTATTGTGCCTATTTTCGTGTCGATTGACTAGTTCTCAAATGTTGTTTACGAGAACGATTGTATATCATATTTTGTTAATGTTTTTGCTTATTAACAAAACATACATTTTATGTGAGTGCTTAAAGTTTTTTAATAAAAGTGACGTTTGTACTTTATATTTGTAATAACCATAATAATTACATTGGAAACTACAATACCTAGTCATGCGCTGAATACTTATTTTTTTTTGGTGAACAATCTAATTTTGACAATAAATGTATTTTTGGCCATTATTTCTGTACTTTTATTTCTTGCTACCTGAAACATCAAAACTTACATAACTAACACACATATATACTCGTACATAGCATAACATAACTTTATGTCCAAGTTATAGTGGTGCCGAAAGTGTGCTCTGCGCACAACTATTCGCACCTTCAACGCTGTCTAGTTACATAGCATCGAGCCTTAAATCCCCAAAGGGGTGTAGGTAGGTCTCATAGAACAGACGTTTCGCCAGTTACGTCTCATGAAATGGGAGCGAACTTATTCTTGCCAACAAGGCACAAATGCAGAACTCGTCGCTGCTACTGAGAAACTCTTAATGGAAAAACTCAATAACACTTTGCCTGACCTGGGAACCGAACCCAGGACGTAACACCTGGTACACTTCGCCGGTGCCTTCGTTACTTCTCATATGGTACACTTCGCAAATGGTGCACTTCTCAATTGGTGCACTTCGCAAAAGGAGCACTTTTTAAGATAAGTGGAGATTTGGAAAAATAGATTAATGAAAAAATCTTTGGTTTTGCGTAGGTAATTTTCTTAAAAATACAATCAATAAAATAAATTTAAATTATTTCTACATAACCACTATAATATTTTATTTTTGGTAAAAAAAAAACGTCACTCGGAAAATATAAAAATATAATTATGTACTTGCAGCAAAAAGTTATCATAATGAAGACATGATTATACATAGTATATGGAAAAAAGCTAAAACAATCAAATTGCTGAGCACAACAGCTGGGCGGAATACCGCCAGGTGTGAAGTAGTTATAGTAGGGCCAGTTTAATAAATCATATTTGACATCAAAGTAAAGGTTATCTGGTTTTGCCATTAATACAATAAGTATGTAATCGTTATTGAAAAAAGTAAAGCAATTGTGTAATTCTAACTTCGAAATAACAAATATGATTTTTTGCCAACTGTTAAGTACAAGATTGCGTTGTTCTATTTTGAGGAAGTGTCAAATGTGTTCAATAAAATTGACCATGACATCAACTGGAATAATCTAAATAGTCCGTCAGTTAGATTATCAAAAAAATATTGACCCGTATTTTTTCTTTTGTAACGTAAACCATACATGACGAATATTCGACGGTTCATAGTTCTCAAGACGTCACGCCGTGGTATAATTTTTAGTGCGTTCTGACGTCATGAGCACCACTCCCGAGTTTTGATGCGTTTTATCTTCGTCAATATTCATTGATTTACAAAAGCAAAAAATATTGTGTCCTTTATTTTCCAATACTACCTGACGGACTAAATGGATTTGCAATTTATTAATGGCTCCTAACTGAACTAGTCTATTGTCAACTTGTTGCCAAGCGAGTAGCGAACATGGAAGGGGCCCGTTTCCGTTCTGCAAGTTGACCACGACCAACGGGGTTTCCAGCAGTTCGAGGACCCAAGAAATATTTGTCGTACGTTGCTACTGATTTTCTTCCTGACGCGCAAGGCCCGTTCGATACCAGCGTACCTACCAGGAATTCAGGCCTTAGCTACGTCATAACATACATATTTATTGAAATTGAAATGAAATTGAAATTGTTTATTGAAATAATTGAAATACTTACAATATGGCCTTAAAACTATAGGTATACAATAATTGGATTCTACCTGAACTAGAAATAAACCTGTATCTCAGGTATCTCACTCAAGCGCTTATACATAAATATTATCTAAGATTCCTTAAACAAATAAATACAATTAACACAATTACAATTATTACTTATCTGATTATGATTCTGCTACAGAGGCCATTTAAAGCCCCCAATTGTACAAATCTGGCAATTTGAAAAGTTGTAGTAAAGCATCTCTTCCGAAATGAAATAAATTGGAAATTGTGTAAGTATTAGGTATAACCTTCAAGTGGTTGCTGTGCAAGTAACTGGTTGTTCTGAAGTAGACACCTTCCTCGACGTTGTCGGCGCAGCGCAGCGAGTGGAGACGCGGTACGACACGTCGCTGCGTCATCGTCAGTCACGAGCTGGCTACATTTTCTGCGATGAGTTTAGGAGTTTGAAGCTTCGGAAGACTTGTGATTATTATTAGTTTGGTTTTCAGTTTTTAGCTTATAACTTATTAAATTCTTCGACCACTGGTCTACATTGGCAAGTCACGGGGAGAGGCCTTAGCCCAGCAGTGGGTTGACACAGGTTAACAGTAACTTATAGGTAATATACAACGAGTAACAGTAAGGGCATACTGAACAACTTTCACCATGGGACCACCATCATAATCGCGAATAAATAATCACCGGCCCCATACAGAATACCAATACCTACTCGACCAAATGTGTGATACAGCTGATTATTTTTGGAGGAAGTTGTTCAGTTTGATGGTCTGTAGCACATTCTTCCGAATGACTATACCCTTACTGTTACACGTTGTATAAAAGTTCAGCGGAAAAGTCACTCCGTATAATAATGAAGCGTACCTATACGAAATACGTAGCTTTGTAGGTGTAATAAAAACCTAGATAAGTACAAGCATTGATGGTTTACATTGTTTACTGCCTGCATTGTCCGATGGCTGAGACGGATAAACAGCAACAGAGAAAGCTCCGTACATCCGGAAAATATCAGGACCTTAGCTGACTCCTGAGGTAAAAACACTACACATATAAATACTAAGTTACGGTAACTTAGTATTTTTTGACGACCCGAATGGCGTAGTGGTAGTGACGCTGCTTTACGTTCTTAGGGTCCTGGGTTCGAATCCCGCTAGGAGCAAATGTTTGTGTAATGAGCATGGACATTTGTTTCCGAGTCATGGATGTTTATATGTACAATAAGTATGTATTTACAAACAAAAAAAAAGTACATATGTATTATATCTCAACTATCTGGTGTCCACGACACAAGCTTTGCTTAGTGTGGCACTAGGTGGCGCTGTGTGTTAATGTCCAGTGATATTTATTTATTTATTATAATAAATTACAACGACATCGGTACGAAAGGATTCTGGAAAGGTTTAAGACTGGCTAGGGTGTTAAAAGTAGGTATAAAATATAGTAAGTGTTCCTATTTATGCCTGCTAGTCCAGGAAAATAAGTCAAATTATAGCTAGAATCTCGCAAAAGATAGTCATCAATAAACATGTATAAACCTTTATTATGACAATCTAAATCATGTCTCACAATCTACTTATCGTAGGGTGTCCGCTACTACTGATATTCCAAGGTCAAAGGTGAAAACGATTTGTTACACATTTACTGCAAATATCTCGTTTCCTATGGGTTTTATACTATTCGTATTTTCATAAATATTGCATAAGATTAAATTCTCTACAAATTTGTCGAACTTTTTGTTCGAAAGAGATACCGCGGCCCCGGAACGTAAAAGGCGAGGAAGGAACATGGATGGTTTTTAGTCAGTAAGAGTCTGACACTCCCTCCCGCTCCGCCCAGAGTGGGGGGGGTCATTTGATGATTTCCCATCCTTAAAAAAAAAAAAAAAAGGTCAAATCGTCGTCAATGTAATCGAGAAATGAATAGATACTAATGTATAATTATGTACATGTTACCGTAAAATTACCAAACCCGGTGCATCCAATTGTAACCCCGACTGTCTCTCGACTACTCTCGAGAGATTGTCAACCGAACATACAAGAGCTTACAATTTAACGCATTATTTTTCGGTAGATTGTAATATATCGAAGTGTTACCGTAAAATTCTAATTAAATCAAATGTATGCGCGCTGTGGAGGGGCGAGCAGGGACCCCTACCTTGCCCCCTGGTACCACTCCCATGAAAAGGTAGTGTACCACTCATGAGACAATAACCTATAACCTCAAAACACTTCATATTCGCCTAGAAAGCGTAGTCGACGTAGTTGAAGAAGTTTCATATAAACTTTCATCCCCTATTTTACCCCCAATAAAGAATGAATGTTAAATACGACTTCCCAAAAGATAATTTATTTATTTTTATTTATTGATTTATTTATTTAAATCAGCTTATACTATCTTTACAGGGTTCACCCTAATGTGACAGCTAAGAACTTATACTATTAACCTAAAATATATACTGAAAACCAAATTACAAAAAAGAAACATATTATTATATATAGTATTAAAAAACTAACAACATTATTAACAAAGCGTACTATATTTAGTGCTTACTGCACGGCATTCTACACTTGCAGTCTATGGGATCGTTATACTCAAAAGTCATACAGCGCCCTTCGCGTCCAATATAATAACGCATTCAGGGTGCTGATGGGGTTGCCTCGGTATTGCAGCGCATCAGGGATGTTTGCTGAAGCTCGCGTAGATTGCTTCTACACAGTGATGCGGAAGCGGTGCGCATCCCTGGTCCGAAGGGTGCGGGGCAGCGCCAACAGCATCCTGTCTATGATAGCGAGCAGGCTTGATTGTGCGTTTGTGAACCACTGCTGCAAGGTTTCAGCTGCGCCTGTCGCCTTGCATCAGTGATATCACAATCTGTTTTTCTTGTTTTGTGTTTGTGAGTGTATTACTAACATAGTTTGTAAGTGTATTGTTACTAACACTATGAGTCTTGTTGCTCGAAATAAATGATTTATTATTATTAAAATTAAAAACACAAAAACATTAAACAATTACTAACAAAAACGTAGTAAGTACCAAAATTAAGACAAATTATTATTATTTGACTTGTAGCATAGTATAAATAGTAATACCCTTGCGAATTCACTAAAACAACATGTAAACACATCAATCTGAGTTTGAAGGTCGTTGATAGTACGGATAGCTCTGGTAAGGGGTGCCTTGGCAAGTAGGTTAGTTCTGGCTGTAGGTACCAGAAGCAATGGCGGGCTGTGCCGTCTCCACACGTAGCGGTCACACACAAACTTAAGCCTAACCTAACTTAATAAAAGTGCTGGTATGTATGCATGCATGCCTTTTACAAGTGTTCAAAGGAGACATTTTTTTTTGGGCCCACCGCATTTATTATTCACACTACACCAAAAAAGTAACCATTTTACAATAGTATGTAAACAGAATATTACATAAAAATGAAAACGAAATCTTAAAATCACAATAAATAAGAATGTTATGATAATTATTTGCCAGTCAAATCATTCCTGTTGTGGTCAATGTCATTTGACAGAAAATACTTACGTGAATAGGGGCGTTTTTTCCGTTTACTGAAAAAAGTTTGGTATATCTATATCCTTTATTTGATATTATAAAATCGCCTTCTAAAAAATGTTCACAGCATATTGTGCTTGATTTTGTTGGCATGCAATTAACTCTGCCCGTTGCATCTATCCATTTCTCTTTGATGCTTGCGTCTTTGGGAAACCTAAAAGTATTTTAAATGAAGGTTAGAGGACCTGCTGATGTCTATTAAGTGATCAATGCAAGGTCTCAATCATTAATAAATTATAATAATTACGTTACTATTTAAAACATTGATTATACATATTTTTGCTTTAAAGCGTTTATGCAATCTATGAAGAATGAAGGCGACCTTATACTTGATTGTGGCACGCGTGCCACGCCTGTTTTGCACTTCCACTGTTTTCTCTGTTCCGTGACTATCATTATTTAGGCATGAACATACCGCTCACCAAGGACATTTAGTGACGGAATGTCCTTCTTAAATTATCTTTAATTTTCAATTTTGCACTTTGTTTACAGTATAAACCATAAATCTTAAATATAAACTAAAATATAAAAAATATGTTTCGTAAATCTAAGAGTTACTAAGAGTTAAGAGAGTACTAGTAAGCTCATACTGGGTAATTATACCTGTACAAGTATATACGTATCATCCCTAACAGACCCATTGAAGGGTTTAAGTTGGACCGATGTAAGTTGTTATCATAACTTAAATCCCTACAAGAAACTCCCAACAGTAGGAATAGACGAAGCAGGCCCGTCGTTAGTTGGCCCAATGTGGTTATAATAACTGAAATCCCTGCAAAAATCACCCATCAGTAGGAATAGTAACAAAAGGCCCTTCGTTGGCTATTCGTTGGGCAAATAGTGCATGTTTATGACAATGGGCCTATTTTAAGTTTAGGTTGGCGGAACAACTAACCGTCTGCCAATACATTCCGAACTGTTGGCATAAGGAAGCCAACGGCAATTGCTACTAGGGATTATTCCTCACATAATCCATCCACCTTTTCTTTGGTCTACCTCTGCCCTTGCATCCATCACAACAGTAAACATAACATAACATCTATTATTTCATGAAGGTGGATTCGTTTTGGTTTTTCCGTCATGGTTGTCGTTTTCATGGTTTTCACTGAACAAAATGTACTTTTTCCTTAAATTTTTGTTTGTCTTTGTAGCTACGTATCGGTATGTAATTTACCGGCCATAGTTATTCCATCCTAGACAATAATTTAAGATTTTACACAATACTTCTGCAAAGTTGATCTGTTCTGCTTTGAAACCAACTAATTTATGAGCAACCCAGTTATATTGGATCTTGAATTTTACTTTCTCATTATTTTAAGCAGAGAAATTTCCTTATTTTTGAATTAAAATTAACCCGAATTCAACGCGAGTCAAGCCGCAGATAAAGCTATCTAATATGTAAAAATCTCGTGTCACATTGTTCGTTATCGAAGTCCTCCGAAACGACTTCACCGATTTTTTTTTTGTGTATATTTGGCAGGTCAGAGAACAAGTCGTAGGCTACTTTTATACTCCTATGTGACAAGGGTGGTTTACGCGGACGAAGTCGCGGGCAACAGCTGGTCTCTAATAAAATGACGTTTAATTTTTAAAGTCGTTTTCACCACTACCCATAACAATGTTCATATTCCAGACTACGGGGTGTAAACCACCTCATCACAAAGCCGTTAACCAAGCATTCTGTACATCAAACTAAGTAACTTTACGCAAAAAATATTGCTGGGAAACAACTTTTTTTTTTGAATAATGTTTTGTGGTAGAACTCAATGTAACGCACTTTAAGCATTATGCTGGTGGATGGATTTAATAGTATGGGGGTCGCAGAGCTGTTTAAGTTAAAATCTTATTAAAAAAAATTGTATTAAAAAAAAATCTTGTCAAAAAGTTGTAACTTTGACCCCCCATATATCCGTAACTATAAGGTTCCCAGGTATGGTGTAGAACAAAAAAATGATCGCAGTGATGGGGCAAACAAGTGCCTTTCAGCTTCGTGAAGAGGGGTTTTACACCCTTTATAATCTATCTGTGTACCCGATGTCTTAATCTGTTAAGACTTTCTGGCGTGATTGACTCATAATAATCATTTTAGAAGTAAATTACGTAAATGGTTGACAGAAAATTGTATTTACAAAAATTTTACGGCCTCCTCTCAATGAGAGGAAATGGGCTGTAATCTACCACGCGGGCCCAGTGCGGATTGGTAGATGTCACATGTTTTGGATTTTTTTGGTTCTAGGACATGCCGGTTTCCCCGCGATGTTTTCCTAAATAAAATAAAAAAAAAACATCAAATTATATCCACATATAATCCCACCAATTTATGATAACGATCGACTGACCGTGAAATCGTTTCGCTTTGGGCCGTTCAGACTAAATGCCCAACTTAATATTAATGAGGGATCTTCTTTTTCAACTCTTCTCTTGTCGCTGGATAGATGGCGCTGGTCTCGGTACGTTACTGCAAGAAACAGAACGTCACTATATCACTTAGACCTTTATATTCGGTTATATTCGGAAACTTATTATGTTTGTATGAAATTCGCATGCGCCGCAGACCTCTTAATCTTACAGAAACTTATTATACTGTCGTTCACTTTGATCTTGAATAGGGATGTACTCGTGGCACTGGGACAAAGCAATCAGGTTTACGCTTTACTGTATACTGTTACAATATTGGCTGTTATATTTAAAAACTTTTGTGTTCGTTTTATTTTCAAACGACTTTATAAAATCAGGAGGTGATGTATTCGGCCAGTACTTACCTTGGTATTTTATGTACCTATTTCTCCGTGAATTTGTTTGGAAAATCATAACTATAAAGAGTTTTTGCAAAAAACATGACTTTCGTTTGTTTGTTACCGACTTCCGAAAGTATTCGAAGTGATTTTCCACTTTTTTTTTAATGGCTCAGTGGCAGTGACCTTACGTTCTGAGGGTCCCGGATTCGTGGCCATTTGTATCCTAGTCATGTATGCTTATATTTATAACAAGTAAGTGTTTATAAAACAAAAACTATGTAGTATATCAAATATCTGGTGTCCAGGACGCAAGCCTCGTTGCTTAGTGTGGCACTAGATGGCGGTGTCTGTAATGTCGATAGTAATTTATTTTAGTGACTGCACTAGGTCCTCGTAAAAGAAACTTGTTTAACAGACAGGTAACATCTGCTCAAAGGGGCATCCTTGGAACTGATACCAATCTGCAACAAAGATAAGATAAGATATATTTTATTTGCTCAACAAAATATACGAATAACATGGTCTTTGGATATGGTCGTACCTATTCAATCAATTTCATGCCTGAGATATTTTAATTCCAAAATGGTTCATTGCTCTCACCTGAGTAATTTAATCATGAAACGAAATTCGCCCCTGTCTGCAAGGAGACCAAGTATATTATTTTCAATACACTTCCTCAAAAACTGGTTATCGCACTACTAGGTTCAACATGCAATGTATTTCACGCGCATGCGTTATTTTTTCAGTTTTTAAGCAAGTGTGCGGGAATGAAAATTGCCACAGATAACATAATATGCTTAGTTCGAATTGGTTCAATGCCTATAGTCATAGGCAATGTTTTGTTTTTTTTGGTAACGTAATAAGCGTCTTTACGGCGTAAATATATTTTGAATATTTTAATTGTGTTTATAAATAGATAAACACGATTATTTACTTTTACAAACAATATCGCATATTTATTTGTGTTCTAAATTCAACTTGCTGACACCCGTAAGGGTGGCGCTAGTGTAAATTCGAATTTTTAACAGAGTTTTGAGTGGTTTTCGAGGAAGGTTTATATAATTTGTACGCAGGTGAAGCCGCGGGCATCAGCTAGTGTTTAAAGGATGTAAAACACCTCTAAACGAACCCCAGAAAAAAGTCGTATCCCAGCAATATTTTTTGCGTAAAGTTACTAATTTGATGTACAGAATGCTTAGTTGATGGCTTTGTGATGAGGTGGATTACTTAAACCCTGTATTATATTTATAACTAACTGCTAGACTGAATTGCCGACCCGAATAGCGCAGCGGTAGTGAGGCTGTGTTACGTTTTTAGTGTACCGGGTTCGAATCCCGGTAGGAGCATATATTTGTGTGATGAACATGGACATTCGTTTCCAAGTCATGGATGTTTATATGTATGTATTTACAAACAATAAACCACAAGTCGCTTACGTTACTTGTTCTCGTAGACTTCAGTAGCGCCTTTAACTCAGTTGATTTGAACATCTTTCTGGGGATTCTAAAATCTCTCAAGTTCTCCTCTTTCTCTATTGTTTGGTTTGACTCCTATCTTAAAGGCCGCTCCCAGCGTGTTCATCGTGATGAATCTTCCTCTGATTGGTGCTCTCTTAGCGCGGGCGTGCCTCAAGGCGGCGTTCTCTCTCCTCTTCTCTTCTCTATTTTCATTTACTCTGTCACCAGAGTCATTTCCTCCTGCTTCCATCTCTACGACCTGCAGCTTTACCGTCATTTCGTAAGGGAAGATACGGAAGCTACCGTGTCTGCCATAAACAAAGATCTGGATTTGATTAGTGAGTGGTCGCGGTCTTTTGGACTGCAGATCAATCCATAAATCTCAGGCCCTGATCATTGGCGGCAGTTTTATGCGGAATAGGATCGATGTTCCGTCGCTGTCTCCACTCAGGCTGAGTGAGGTTCAGATTGATTACGCAATTAAAGCTAAAAACCTGAGCGTGACAATGTTATCCTACTTATCTCAGACTGCGCATGTGGCTGAGGTTAGTCGCAAAGTGTACTACACGTTCCACTCATATGCCTCCAGACCTTCTTTCCATTGAACACCAAAATCTCCCTTGCGCAAACTCTCATTCAACCCATCATTGATTACGCTGATGCCTGTTATTTGGATGCCAATGAGGAATTCTTAAATAAACTTGAGCGTTTACAAAACCATCTGTAGTAGTTTCGTTTTTAAACCTTAAAAAGTACGATCATGTTTCAAATTTTCTTAAATTGCTCAAGTAGTTCCTAAATCGACTTTGCAGAAATTCTTGGATATTACGTTTGCTATTTAACAACCTACACAACCCTTAAACCCCTTCCTATCTACGGAAACGGATTTCCTACTCTCTTCCTTCTAATGCACCTTGCAGGTCGCATCTTAGGAACCTCCTCAAATCTCCTCCACACTCTACCGACTTCTACTCCTACTCCTTCACTGTCCACGCCGTTCGGTTGTGGAATTCACTTCCGCCTGACATAAGGGACTGCCAAACGGTACCAGTTTTCAAGAGAAGAGTGAAAGAACATTACCTATCTATTTCGTCGTTTAAGTATTGTTGTACAGCGGACCTACTAGAACATTCGAGAAAGCAAGTGATTGCAGTGTGTGTACGTTAGAAGTTCGAGAGCATTCTATTATTATTAGTTGTAAAGTTAGGTAGGTAGAAACTCGCGACATATTTATAAAAAAACATTGGAATTTCGACCATACGCCTAGGGCATACGGTTCATATTTGTCATATTTGTACAAGTAGCTAGTAATAATAATTACCTACCTATAGTAGGTAGGTAATCTTTTGTTAGTGTTTTTTTATGACCCTCTAGAATATTCGTGGTTATTCTGGTGTGTCTATTGGCGAGTATAAATACCTACACCGCTCAGGCCCGCGACAGTCAGTCTTGTTTTGGCTACACAACGAAGCGAATCGAAGTGAACTTGAAGAGCAATATCTAACCGAATAGTGAACAGTAGTGTATTGTAGTGTACTTGTGATTAAGTTTAAATTGTTTTGTGATTAATAAAGTTATTGTGTTGTTTAATCGGTAGTAATTAATTTATCTCATACCCAGCTCGTAACAGTATTTATTATTAGTTTTTTTTTTGGTGTTTTATATTATATTTTTATTATCTATGAGTATGTATGTATTCTTATATTGTATATATTTAAGTTATAATCCGTTTTATGTATTCCATTTTCTCTCGTTCTTTTACACACTATGTGTACATGTCTTTATTTAGCATCTCCTTTCGCAGGTATGCTGGAAGAGATTTCATTAGAAATAAGCATCACCTTTGTACTATTTTCTGTTCCTTTCTTCTTTTGTATAATAAGTGTGTACATAAATTGTTAAATGATATTGAATAAATAAAGTATCCGATCCGAGACCAACGGTTTAACGTGCTTTCTGAGTCACGGAGGAAACTCGGTACCTATGATATGGGCGGCAACACATCACCGGACCAACTTAGGCCACTGCGACCTACCCAAGAGATCAATCCGAGCGACTTTTAGTATTTGACAACGAGCTACCTACTACTCAAAAATTCTCATACCGCAGCTTATGCGCAGCTCATTAAGACGCCTGCGGAGCATTCGTATTAGTTCTACCAAACGTAATACTAAAACATATTCCTAAGGTACTCGTAGTGTGTATTTATTTCGATCGGATTACAGAATATCTAGGTTTTCAAATAAATATTTCGATTGGACACTGATTTAACCAAGAGTTATGAGAAATGTAAGTTTTCTATAGAAATTTTAAATTCCTCTTATCTCGTCTTTGTATCATTGTTCTTTCAAAATATGTTTTTGGGAATAAAGATATTCTGTAATCCAATCGAAATAAATACACACTACTTTAAGAATATCTCTGATTTATAAATTATTTCGGTATTACGTTTGTATAAAATACGCATGCTCCGCCGGTCTCGCAAAATCTTTACAAATTATTGTAGCCTTCTCAGATAATCTGTATTTGTATGGTGGTGAAAAAAGTGTACAGTAGTTTCTAAGATCAGCCCGCACAAACCGAACCTTAGTGCGGCGCCGGCGGGGCGGCGGGCAACTTTAATTTGTAATATTATGTAGTGACGCATTGTACGTTGGCAAGTTTGTTAATTCTATTGTAAAGTGTTTACATCTTCGCTATCCCACAGTTCGATATCGATATTTATACAACAATGCATTTAAAAACTAGTTTTTATCATAATCCTTAAACAAAGCAAGTTATATTTGCTTTAAATGTAGTTATTTTTCTTAAAATTATTTTTGTGTTATCGCAACTTGAATGTAAGGTACCATAGGCGTCGGTGAAAACTATTTTGTTTTGAGCAGGGGCCTCATTCTACTATTTTAATAAATTCGTCGTTTCAACACGATTCCATTCTCATCCCATTGTCAGTTTGCTTAAAGTTCGTAATCTGCTAAATTCACAATGGTCGGTCAATGGTCTCGTAATAAAATTGTGTTTTAATGGTCTCGTAATAAATATTGTTTTATTTTAAAACCCTTACGTAGTACAAATGGTTTTAGAAATCTACTACTAAATGCGAACATTTATTCATGCCAGATTTCATGTAAGAGATTATTGTTCTATGACATTTCTTTCAATGAAGTGTCAGTGTTAGACCATTGAAAAATCATAATAGCGCCATTATAATAGTAGAATTAACAATCTTGTCAAAATTTGACAGAACTTGATCATTATGAAATCAATGACCGACTACTCTGACACTATTGCAATAGCAGAATCGAGGCCCAGACTTATTGTGGTACGGCAATTTAATAGTATAAGAGGCCAGCTTATACTGGTTTTAATATCAGTGGCGTGCGGTCTACCCTCACCCCTTGAGAAAAAGCGAACTAATCGGGGAGCGACTCACCATCGCTTCAGTTCAGCTTCATCCATGGCTCCATCTATCTCTCTCTACCTTTCTTATGGCCAATAACAGCAGCGGTGGGATGCCAACACTGAACCTGACAATGACGGACAAAAACATAAAAAAACCTCGTCTATTTCCCGGAAATTCCCAGTTTATTTAATATGTTGGTAAAAATCTCGTGTCACATTGTTCGTTATCGAACTCCTCTGAACAGCTTGACCAATTTTATGTTTTTTTTTTTGTAAATACTTACTTACATTAAGGCAATAAGGTCGATCTGAAAATAGGTCGTAGGCAAGTTTTAGTATACAACAGCTAGTTAAATTTAAAAATACCTCTCGTAACGTACGATGATAGAAAGTGCGTGAATTCGAACAAGTGTGGATGTGGCGGCGGCGGTAGGTCGCTTTAGCAGAATCGAAAATGAATCACGTAAAAAAAAACTTAAAATGGTCTTTGTAATTATTAGCATAAAGTCCATTTTAAGAATTTTTAATTTTCGTAATTCATTTTATTGCACAAAATTAAAAATTCTTAAAATGTACTTTATGATTTTTTTTGTGTACTTTATGGTATGGATTCATTTACGATTCTGCGAAAGCGGCCATTTTGCAGTAGATTTGGCGGTTAATCGAAATGGGTTGGTTTTTTTAAACTAAAAACTAAATAAAATTTGTTTTATTTGTTGATTGTTTGGTTTGAGTTCCTTTTTATTTTGGTCTTGTTTTTTTATTTTTAATTTTCTTGTTTATTTGTTAAATGAAATTAATGTGTAGGTACATAAAGCTAATAAAAAGAAAACAACATACCTATTTACAAAATGTGAAAGCTGGCTGGGGATAGAACTTGCGAACTAGGATTATTATTTTTGAAATCCAAATTAAGAACAACGAGAGTACCTTTATTTTAGCAGAGGCTCACACTTGCAGTCTTCTGACCACAGTGCGGTCGCCAACACCAACAGGCTACCAACTTCGGTAAGGTAACAATGATCCCATAGACTAATATACAACATTATTTTTTGTTTATACTAAACCCGAAAAGGGGTCATTGTACTCATCATTTTGAACAACTTTTTCTATGGGACGAACCCTGAAATCGCGAAAAAAAAATCAGCTGTTCCCTACATTTATGTTCGCTTAACTCGTCAAAATGTAGGTAACAGCTGATCTTTTTTTCGCGATTTTAAGGTTCGTCCCATAGAAAAAGTTGTTCAAAATGATGAGTACAATGACCCCTTTTCGGGTTTAGTATAAACAAAAAATAACCCTGTATATAGGGTAGTAATACAAGCTCCGACAAAATAACAAAATTTTCCTTACTCAAAATATAAAATCTATTGCCTAAAATACTAACTTTCCGATTACTTTTCTCCGAATAATAATGACGAAACGACCTAATGAGACACAAAAATAAACATGATTGTTCATTGCTATAATACTTTTCTACCAGCATAAATTACGTACCTACTACTGAAAACTATGTTTTGTGATTTTAATATTTACTTCCCTACTATTAATTCACAAATTACCTTTCATATTTCATAGACTGTAGTGCTATTTTAACTGTTACATTATACTGAAAATATTATTCTGAGTGGTTATACAGAAACTTATAAAAAATGCAAAATGTACATATAACAATAACTTTTACTTCCATCATATATCATGAATTTTACTTACCACAGGTGTCCTTCGATATCAGTACATCATTTTCAGGCGTTAAAATGTCAGAAGAGTCGTATTTATGCTTTAATTTTAAACCAAGTAGACTTTCGTTTCCTAGAATATTTTACTATTAAGTATCCTGTGTTATTATTCGACATGTTTCCTGGTTTTTAAAATATCAGCGAGAACAAAGATAAAAATAAAACAAAACTCAGTTTATTATGAAAATGTAGTTTTAATAGGTAGTAGAAAATGTTAGGTATATTTCAGCGTCACATTGTAAAACCGTCAGATTGTAATATAAACATACTGCTTACAATATGATGCATTATTTTTCGCTAGATTTTAATGTAACGTATCGAATCTGTAATATTGTGAAATTACCTATGCGACGGAAGACAACTCGCGCGGTGTGGAGGAGGGGGAAGGAAAGGGTGTCCCCCTTGCCCCGCGGTACTACTCTCATGAAAAGAAAATGCACCATTCCTGAGAAACACAGATTAATATAACCTAACCTCAAAATCCTTTATATTCCCCTAAAAAAGTGGTCGACGAAGCCCCGGGGCTCCTTTTTCTATGTGCAGGGTTTAAAGGAACCTAAGTAACCTAACGTGGATCGCCCCAAGTCCCGATTATGGGGGCAAGATACTTCCGGCGCATGCATTTCACATAGGACGGTTTGAATATTCGAGTTTAAAATCTCGCTAGATTGATAGGTAACAATCTAACGGAATTTACAATTTTACGGTGACATGTAAGATAATACTTAAAAATGTAATTTGAACATGCTCTTATTTGTTTGTTTGATATTTTTATTCGTTTATGTTTTGGGTTTTTTTGTCGGTAATTAATTATAACGCTGGTTAATTAGAATACTAGTCGGCCAAATATCGCTGGAGATTAATTTGTTTTTCGGAACCATTATTATTTCCCGTATGTATAGTATGAGATAGATTTCATTTCTTAGCAATGAGCGACATCTGGACGCCAAGCAGAGAACTAATATATCTGGAACTGTTCTACGTTCATAGTTAGTTCCAGATAGATTAGTTCACGAAATATCAAATTTACTGATTACACCGATTTGCATTGTAAGATAAAATACTTTATTATCTTACCTCATACATATTCGGTCATATCATTAAATTTAATATTTCGAGAACAATAGTTCTCGATTCATCAAAATATTTTTATTCAATTAATACTTATACTATAAGTATTTTTATTTACACACCTGCCCCGGTGGAACATTTTCATGTTACATTGAGACTACTACAACACTAACCGCTAACGTTTGGTATCAATAACTACTCATAATATCTACGTTCCTTATTGAAAGTATTTTAGAAAATAAAGTTTATTTCATACTTTTTTTTCATGAAACTAGAGTAATTAAAGTAAAATAGCAAGATTAACATTAAAATTAGTGTAAACTACCTCATTTTCTCAGCAAAAAAAGGTGGGAACACTAAAAAAGCAGTTCCCTAGTAGTGGGATAGATGGCGCTTTTCGCAAGGAAAAAAATTCTAAGTTACCAGGGCATGAATGGGCTATACATAGCTGTTCTATTCTAACGCTGACAGTTTGTGACAGTTCTCAGTTTTTACACAGTTGAAATTCTGTTTACTACCTACTGTCTACTGTGTATGCAGTGTCTCAAAGTGATATCTTCGCCCGCGGTACAACCTGTGTGCCTTACTATCCGTACTGAGGTGTTAAGAGGCCTGCGGAGTATGCATAGTTCATACAAACGTAATACCAAAATAATTTGTTACCTAATCAAACATATTGTTAAGCTGTGTGTGTCGTTGTTAGCTGTGCTGTTGTGTACTTATTTCTATTGGATTACAGAATGTCTAGGTTCCCAAATATATATTTTGAATGGACAATGATATTTAGACGAGATATGAGGAATTTGAAAGGAGAATGACCAAAAATGTATGGGCTCTGGTCCAAAAAAAAAACTGCTGCCCCCAGGGTTGACTCCATTGTGGGTTAACTTATAATGTTGGACTTACTATGTGTGCCAATGTGCATCAAATTCTAACCCACAGTTACAGACTAATTCAACAATTTTGAATGTGCAAGTGAATGTGCTACTTTTTTTCAAGTTCACGTTTCAGCTAATATCTATGATTCCGTGGGACAGATTTTTTCAGTTCCATAGAAGAAAATTAAGCATTTTAACCAGTCTTTCAAATGAGCTATGTAGTAAATCTGGGGGCAGAACTTTTCTTTTTTTTTCAAATTTTGGTCCACTTTGGTCATTCTCCTTTCTATAGAAAACTTATTTTCTCATAACTCTTGTTTAAACATTTACACGTTTACATGCCGACTCAAGATGTGAATAATCTGCCCTTGTTTACGGAATGTCTCGGTGTTATCAGTGCGGTTATCGAAAGTAGTGATGTGGAGAGTGTGTTAGTCCTGGGTGACTTTAACGCTGATGCTTCGCGCCCAAATAGTCTCTTTGGAAGTGAACTACTGGAATACTGTGATGATCAAGACTGGTTGTGTGCGGACATCAATTTACTCGGTATGTTGTCAAATACCTACACATACTTAAGTGACTCACATGGCACCACAAGTTGGCTCGACCACTGCGTTACCACCTCCGCGGGTTTTAGTATGATTGATAGTATTTGTGTGTTGAACGATGTTTACTATTCGGATCATTTTCCGTTATTGGTCGAATGTAATGTAGATGTAGTGTTGCCAAAAACAGATACAAAGCATAATCAGTTAGTAAATAAGGTAATTTGGGGACAAAGAACGTATGAACAAAACTGTAAATATGCAAAGCTTTGTAATGAATTTACACAGTCTTATAGCTGGTCTGATTTTTCGTGTAATGGAACCTCTTGTAAAGATTCTCATCACTGTGGTGTAATTGATAAATATTATAAACAAATTGTAAACATAATGTCTAGGGCTGCCAAGTTATCCTATCAGGGAAAATCGTACATTAAAAAGAGAACGATAGTTGGGTGGAACTATCATGTGCGGGAGTGTCATGGGGAGGCTCGGCAGAGCTACACATTGTGGAATTTGAATGGTCGCCCCTCACAGGGAAAAATGTATGATGATATGATTCGTAGTAAAAAGGTTTTTAAAAATAAAATCAAATGGTGTCAGTCAAATGAAAATAAAATAAAAATGGATATTATAGCCACTCACAGACGCAATAAGCAGTTCGGAAAATTCTGGAGTGAGACAAATAAATTAAATTATAAAGCTAGTGTGCCGGTTAATATTAATGGTTGCAATGACCCAGGTGTTATTGCAAATATGTTTGCAAAACAATTTAACCCTGTTACCTCGTCTACGGTGGCAAATAACGTGAGTGTGGACGGCGTGGCCCGTGGTGGGTCGGCGACGCCCCCGCCACGGTTGTGTGAGAAAAGTGACCATGATACCAGCAAGTTGCACGTCACTGCTGAGGAGCTGTATCTTTGTGTAAAAGGTATGAAACGCGGAAAGTCGCCGGGCCACGACGGGCTCAGTGTGGAGCACTTTATGTATGCCCCTGAATCACTTTTTATTCGAGTTTCTGAACTGTTTAATGCGTGTGTTGACCATGGCTTTTTACCAGATAGTTTCTTAAGGACCATAGTCGTACCAATTGTAAAGAATAGAACGGGTGATGTGTCCAGTTTGACTAATTACCGCCCTATATCTTTAGCGACCATATTTTCTAAGATTTTTGAACGCCTAATTATTTCTCATTTAAGTGAAAGTAATTTCCCTATAAATAATGCACAGTTTGGCTTCCGAGAGGGCATGTCGACTGATTTGGCTATATTTAGCTTAAAGAATACAGTGTATAAATACCTACAAAGAAACACGAGTGTATATGCGTGCTTCCTAGATCTTAGCCGCGCGTTTGATAGTATCAATTATAAGTTATTATGGGATAAATTAAGAAATCCGGATTCTAAAGTGCCGTCAAGAATTGTAGACCTTCTGGAATATTGGTATGCAAATCAATGTAATCAAGTAAGGTGGAATAGTGCCCTCTCGGATACGTACAGATTGACGTGTGGCGTGAGGCAGGGTGGTCTCACCTCACCGATTTTATTTAATATGTACACTAACCAGTTGATTGAGGAACTGAGCAGTACCCGAGCCGGTTGTCGTATTGGTGATGTATCTGTGAATAATCTCAGTTATGCCGATGACATGGTTCTGCTCAGTCCCTCAGCCAATGGGTTAAGAAGACTTGTTGCAATTTGTGAGAAATATGCTGCGGAACATTATCTCACCTACAACGTTAAAAAATCAGAGGTTATGATATTCAGATGTGGTAAGGGTCCTGATAATGTCTTACCGATTAACTTGTGTGGAACTGCCTTGAGTATTGTACATAAATTTAAATATCTTGGTCATATAATTAGGGATGACTTATCAGACGAGGCTGATCTGGAACGACAGAGGCGCAGTATCGCATGTCGAAGCAACATGTTGGCTAGACGCTTTTCTTACTGTTCTAACCAAGTCAAAGTGACTCTGTTTACGGCTTACTGTCAGTCGTTCTACACAAGTCAACTCTGGTACAGGTACACGAAGTTTGCTTACAACACTCTTCGTGTACAATATAATAACGCCTTTAGAGCTATTCTAAAGTTACCCTGGCGGTGTAGTGCGACTGGCATGTTTGTTGAGAACAGAGTTACTGATTTTTACGGGCTGATGAGGAGACTCAGGGCGTCTTTCCAAACTCGACTGTGTGCATGTAATAATCTTTTAGTATCTGAAGTATTTAACTGTGTGTACCTATTAAGACCGGAATTAGTGTACCTTATGTTGTGAGGTTTGGTTTTAATGTGTTGATCTCGATTTAATTGTTGGTTGATTTATTTATTGATTTATTTATTTATATTTGATATGGTTTATTTTATAATTTTAATTTTGATTTTGATTTTAATTTAAATTCTAATTTTTAATCTCTGATTCAATTTTGATTTAATTTTGTTTAATTTTGTCTTTGTTTTTGTGTTTTTGTGTGTTTGTTTTTATGAAGATTTTTGTGTTGATTTTATTGTGTATTAATGTAATTGCTATGGGTTAATACCTGAAATAAACTGAAATTATTATTATTATTATTATTAAAACAATGTCCATTCATAATATATGTCCAACTATTTTAATGGGACCTTAGATAACTAGGTTTTACTTCTACCAGCAGTCCCCAGCCTTATTTGTTTTTTTTTTTCCAAAACCATTCTGGCTGCTAATCACGGAATTTTGCGGCCTTAAGCGCGAACGAACACTTGCGGGCTACGACACGACCCAAAAAAAAGCAAAACCTAAAGTTTTCGTGGTCGTCTTCCTTGATTTTCATTTTGACTTTATTTTCGATATCAGTGACCCCGAAAACCAGGGGATTGCATGGTTTTGGACGACCCTGAAAACCTGACCAAACCCCCTTTAATGAAAAATGGAATACCTACATATTTCCGTCCGGGTCATGAATAACACGCCATGTGTGGCGCATGCACGCGCACCCTTAAATCATCGTTCATCAATGAGTAATTATGTTAGACTATTGTTACTTTCTGGAGCCTGGATGTGTCCTCGGTTGATGACATGAAATCCTGAGGTATTCCACGAAGCACACCCAAACGAAGCACACCCAAACGAAGCACACCTAGACGAAGCACACCTAAAGTATTCCACTTAGCACACCCGTAGGTGGGCTTCAAATAAAAAATTAAAATAATTAATTTCCTATTCCACGAATCACATCTACGAATATCACTCGCATAGTGCAGGGACTTAGAAATAAAAATGTCGATAGAAATAAATATTTATTATTTAAAAGACTAACTTTAATTTCTAACATCATTCAGTTTCATTATAATAATGTGACACAATATTTGTCATTTTTGTAATCTTACTATTTAAAATCACAGATTGTTTCATAAAAATGCAATTAAAACTTGGACAAATATCAAAATAATTGCAAAAACATTGTTTGCTATAGAGATCTATATTGATGTTTTCTTATAATAATAAAGAAAATCTTTTAAAAATACTCTAGTTTTAATACTCTAGTGTATGTAAAATCCCAGACTGTTTAAAATCACAAATCACAATCTTTAAGATTCTTAAATAATCAGAAGAGTAGACAGGAACTTGAAATCATGAAAGCTGCTATCAAATACGTATACTGTGAAAGAACTTTTAAATGCGCGCCTAAACCATTTTTTCAAATTTACAGCATCCACGGTGAGGTTAAAAATATCGTTATGCCTATGCTTTTTTTACATAACAAAAAAAAATGACCTACAAAATATAATTTCAATGATTAAAAACAACAATACCCAAAATGCAAGTCAATGTTTTCACAAGAGATTTTGAGGAAGCTGCCGTCGGGAGTTTTACAGCAGCATTTCCTAACGCACAGATAATGGGATGCTATTTTCATTTTAAAAAATCTAGGGACTTAGGTTTAGATAAGAATAGCATACATAGAAAATAATTATGTTGCTTTATGAACAGTTTTGCCACATTTACCGCTGGACGACTTGGATGAGGCCTGGCTGTACAGCATGAGCGAATGTCCTCAAGGAGAAAGTATTTCTAGATTTAACGATTACATTATAACTCAATTGCTCGATCACAAGTTATGGCACGACAAATGGTCGTGTTATAACGTTATAACGTCAAAATAAAACTAATAATTATACAGCGTCTCATTACATTGCTTCCAAAAAAATTGCAATAATTTTGCCGGAATTAGAGTAAAATGAGTTATTCAAATCATCAAAAACATGCTGAAATAAAAAATGATATAATCGAAAACACAATAAAAGATTATAAAAACGGCTTAAGTTCAGTTGGACATTGTCTAGAGAAATTAAGATTCTGATTAATAATAATATTTATTTAATTGATAAGTTTTGACACAGATACACTTAAAATATAGCTGTTCAGCTAAATCGTGCATTCAAAACATAAACGGCCGTTTTTGTTACAAATGCACGATTTAGCTAAACAGCTATATTTCAAGTGTTGACAATACGTTATAAAATTACGTTATTGCCTTTTCTACAGTAATAATAGACCACATTTTGTATTTTTGATTCTATTTACGACTTATGACATTTTTTCGATAGGCGGCGCTAGTGGACTGTAAGAGGGCTCTTAAGAGCACAGAAAAAGGGAAATAATAGAAAAATAGAATTTTTTTTTTTTTTGGAAAGATGGTTATGAAACAATCTGTGCATTTGAATAGTAAGATTACAAAAATGACAAATATTGTGTCACATTATTATAATGAAACTGAATGATGTTAGAAATTAAAGTTAGTCTTTTAAATAATAAATATTTATTTCTATCGACATTTTTATTTCTAAGTCCCTGCACTATGCGAGTGATATTCGTAGGTGTGCTTCGTGGAATAGGAAATTAATTATTTTAATTTTTTATTTGAAGCCCACCTACGGGTGTGCTAAGTGGAATACTTTAGGTGTGCTTCGTCTAGGTGTGCTTCGTTTGGGTGTGCTTCGTGGAATACCTCGAAATCCTATTAAATACATGCGACTTAATCTACCTCACCTATTCCCTTTATACAAAAAAAGACACTTTTTTCTACTAGTGTTATTTTACTGAAGAGCTCGAGTCTTAATTATAACAATTGCTCGGGTCGTTTTGTAGGCACGTGTTTGCCTAGGTTGCTCTGTGGATGAAATGGTTCTCGGCTGTCATTGGAAGATCTTTGACAGTCGTTACAGGTAGTCAGTGGCCCAAAAAGTCTGACAACCAGTCTAACCAAGTGGTATCCACATGACCCAGTACTATATTATTGGGTTGTAGGGGTCAGATAGCAGTCGCTTCGTGTAAAATATTGGTATTCAGTTGCATCCAGTTCGATTATGTTATTTTACTGACGAACCTATAGATATGTGATTCTTCAGTATAACTTGTGCTACATACAGCTGCACCCCCGTGAATACTTCACAATCACCGTGCAGATTATTCGTGCTGTATTTCCTGTAATGGCAGAAGTGTAGACATTGCACCAGTTATTTTAAACCTAAACCAAACAGACACTTAAAATGCGAGGTCTCTTGCCGACAACCCTATAGCTACTTTTGTAAGTAATAAAAATAAATAAAAAATCAAATAAGTAGCTTTATTTTTCTTTTACTTTTGGTTGACTTAAAATTATGATTATTGTTACAATTTGGCTCGTAAAATGTTAGTAATAATATGTTCCTATTTCTATGTATTGTTATTAAAATATATAATGTACAAGGACCGCTAAGTAGCGGTGAAAGCCTCCTCCATTCATTTCCATGCTGTTCTGTTTCTAGCTACTCTGCTCCAAGTTTTACCTAATATTTTTATAATATCGTCGTCGCTCCATCTTATTGGTGGTCGACCTTGTCTGCGCTTTTTGTTCAGATGGTACCAGTTGGTGGTGATTTTCGTCCACCTTTCATCTGCCACTCTTTGGAAAGTACATAATATCACATGTACATTTGTCGAACAAAACTAACCAGTGGAACTGTCAGGAACATTTATTTTATATAATACTCCCCTTCGTAGTTTTACAAACAAGTATTACGCGAAGAAACTTGTTTTAGGATTCGGTTACAGATCTCTTATTACTAGTAAGCTTGCTTAGCTCTTTTGTATAACGACGTTTTATGTAAACCCGTATCTCAACCGTTCTTCTCATGCCGTGTTTGCTATTGTGTCGAAAACACGAAAGAGTGTAACTGTGTGCATCCATGATCCATGATCTATGAACTCATCCATGATTGCGCCTCTCCCTGTATTGTTGATCTAGTGGTCGTTAGTACTCCAGGGCCTCGATTCTGCTATTACAATAGTGTCAGAGTATTCGATCATTGGTTTGTTCTGTCAAATTTTGACAAGTTTGTTAATTCTACAATTCTACTATCTACTATCATAATGGCGCCATTATGACTTCTCAATGAACAACCACTCCATTGAAAGAAATGATAGAATATTAATCTCGTAGGTACATGAAATCTGGCATGAATAAATGTTCGCATTTAGTAGTAGATTTCGAAAACCATTTTTGTATTATGGGTTTCATAATAATGACAATACGACAATGCGACCATTGTGAATTTAGCAGATTACGAACTTTAAGCAAAATGGAATCGTGTTGGAGTGACTAATTTATTAAAATAACAGAATTAGGCCCCAGTGAATGTGTCAAATCTTGGGTTCGATTTCCAGGTCAGCCGAAGTATAATTGGTGTTTTCGGTTGACAGGAGTCCCTACAAAATAGATCTTTGAACGTAACAAATGTGAGTGTATTACAAGTAGGTACATGTCTGCCGAACCGTCAGAGAGTTGTTCATTTGTTGCATTTTTGCAAGACCAAGACCAAGAAACCAAAACCCTGCAAGGTTTGAGCAAGAACTAGACTTAGCCTGCAAGACTCTTGCATCTCGAAGTTAAGTTAAACTGAGATCTGAGCGTTACTATGTAGGGATTTGGTTTAAATTTTTAGTTTTCAAAAAGGTATTGTATTGATTATTATATTTCGACTATTTATTAAGTAGGTAGGTAGCGTGTTACTCACAAATATGTTCCCATGTGATAAAAATGTATCAAAGTTGCCAGTAAATTATGTACTATAATAATGAGAATGGATCTACCTATAGTATTATATTATTATGCTCGTATAAGTCTAATGTGTAGATCTAATTTTATTAGGTTGGTAAACATTATGCAGGTACCTATGTTTCAAAGTTCATGTTATTCTTCTATTCAACAAAATTTAAAACTGACAGCGAGTCTAGTAGGTCTGGTTTAACAGGTTTTACGCCAGCCAATGATATGGTACAGACACCAGCATATTAAGCTACTACAATCTGTCAAATTTATTTACCAGATTGTCAACTTTATCGCTAAAGTATCAAGGTTTATGGTTGATTGGGAAAATTTGACGTTTCGCGAATAAACCGTTGGTTGGTCGGTGTATTATGTGTACCTACTTATTTGATAATTTACCGAAAAAGACGCCGCGGTGTATCAAAGACTGCAACTAGTGTATCACACAGCATTTGACACTGTTTGAGCGCCGCATTCGCCGCCACAGAGTACGGACACAGGCACACAACCGCCTAAAAAATGTTCTTCTTAAAGAGATTTATCTATTGGCATATCTTATAGCTATTGGACGTAAGGGCATGGTTGAATCCTTCTTCAAAAACTACCCCCTCCTGCGGCTAGCCAAAGGATTTTTTTATATTTCTATGGCCCCAGTAGTTGTTGTCGGCGATGTAGGAATCTGTCTAGCTGTTTAGTCCATCATTTCTGTCATAGATGGCGCTGTACTACTTTTTCTTCTATGTGCTATAAGTACTACTTTTTGTAGTGCCGCTACATTTTTATTAAGTTTTTATATTTATTTAACTTGCCTTGAAATATTATTTTGTGTAATCTGAGGTTCCGGACACCGTGTTAATTGCATGTTGCCGAACCAGTTCTCTAGAAAGACCCTGTCACGCTGTACTAGGATCGGCTTATTTGGCTTCTCAGATGTCACAAGGCTATTGTTGCCAATCAGTCTGATATACTTACCTATAGCTGTGATATATCGATCAGCGCATCGTAACCAGGTACTCAAAGACTTAATTTTGTTTTTTCACAACTTATTATTTTGTTTCCGATATCAACTTTTTTTTTTCTGAAATCTTATGGTCTTCTGACCTAATTTGTACACCAACCATGGTCAAACATGTTGTGCCAAAGAATATCCTGTAACACCTATAATAAGCATCATTCCATGAATATTATCTACACATGTTTTTGCAAATAAATGAATCTTTATCTTTATCTTTAACTGCCGCGGCGCCCGTGCATGCCGGCGGCGCGGCTGTCCATTTCTCTCACAGTATCCATATCACAAAAGACTGTCGTTAGATGACCGCTATTGGCGAGCCACACAGTGACCGCGGGCTTGGGTTTGAGCAGCATTTCTGTAGTTTATTTAGGAATACTCGAAAGTAAAAAATACTTAATCACATATTTTAATAGCTTTTATTTGCAATCTTACAAAACATGGTTCATATACGAGTAGACAAGTAAACTAAAACTTAAATATATAATACTAACTTGACACCATTGAGTAGATCGCTCGTTCTCTAAGGTGTGAAGAAAAAACCGATACTTTAGTTTATGGCTAGCGTTCTAACCCACGTCAAACTAACGTCAAAGTGACATTTGTTTACTTTGTGCGCGGGCTGAACTTTTGTTTTGAATTGTTATGAAAGGAATTATTTTTCTAAGTGAATTTAAAAGTATCGTTTATTATAAAATTTCGACAACACTTCGACACATCAAAATCGTTTCGTTAGCGCTTGACAAAACTGTAAGTTGGATACGATTTTTATGGGATGTACCTACCGATCACGATTGTAGAAACGGTTACATTTCATTCTATCATCTTGTACGATGTATAAGTGTCTTAGATTCGTCTGTTTCGACCACGTGACTCAACGTAGGGTTTTTGACAAGCGCTTGCGCCACCGAGCCGTTTAGAATTGTAAAAAGAGAATCGATACGGATCGTTTGTAGCTGGGCTAGGCCTGCTGGATAGAAGTTATTTCCCAGCAGTCGAGGCAAGGCTGTGCCTCGACTGCTGGGAAATAACTTCCATCCAGGCCAACAATATCAGTAACTTAAAATAAAACTTCCTCCTGTTTGAAGTCCACATAGGTATACTAAACATACAAATTTTAAAGTAGGTATATATGTCACCGTAAAATTGTCAAATACGTTATATTGTAATATCTCTAGCGATATTGTAAAGTCTCGAATTATTGTCAAATGAACATACTGCTTACAACAAAACGCATTATTTTTCGTGAAATGCATGCGATAGTAGTCAACTTACGCGGTGTGGAGGGAAGGAGGGGTCCCCCTTGCCCAGTGGCACAACTCTCATGAAAAGATAATGCACCATTCCTGAGACATACTGATTAATATAACAAAACCTAAAAAACACTTTATATTCCCCCTAAAAAGCGTAGTCGACGGAATTTCCGAGTGCAGGGTTTAAAGGAACCTAACTAACCTAACGGGGAGGTGCCCCAAGTCTCGATTATGGGGGCAGAGATACTTCCGTATGTTCAGTTCACAATAATTCGAGAGTTAACAATATATCGCTAGAGAGAAACACGTTATATTGTAATATAACGTGTTTGTCAATTTTACGGTGACATATACAAACTTAAGGTATACTAGGCTTAAATAAGTTGTTGCCGCTGCGAATTGAAGTGATTAGTTTTATGGGGGCGGCTATTTCCATGTTGTAAACCAGTTGCTCTTTAGTCGAACGTGCCAGAGTTTGTGAACTTACTCCATCTGAAAACAAAGACAAATTATTTTTAGGGGTTTATTTCCTTTATTATCGCACTGCTCGATCCTGAACGAAAGGCAACTAATGCCGAGGTTGGTCCATCGACGGGTAACCATGAACTTCATGGTTACTCTGTTATGTGAATAAAGCCCAACGGTTACTTCCCGGAGAACAGTTTGAAACGCTTTGTATTGATGTCCTGCGGTATAAAAGGCAAATATCGAAGGCGGAGGTGAATGACGTTACTCCAGAAAACTTGTTGTTTTTAAAGGTAAAACGTACCATTCTCCAAACGCCGTCTACTTCGGACACTTTTCCGATAAGCCCTCGCGCGGATGTCGATATTGTCGAGTGTTGGTAGTAACTGAAACAAGAAAAGAAAATGAGGTCAAAACAAATAAGAGAAGTTATATTTTCATAACCGGAAGACGATGCGTTGGAAGACCTTACACTAGGTGGACCGATGACCTGGTGAAGGTTGCGGGAATCCGGTGGATGCGAGTCGCAAGGGACCGGTCAATGTGGCGACACTTGGGGGAGGCCTATGTCTAGCAGTGGCCGTCTTTCGGCTATGATGATGATATTTTCATAATCATTTTCAATTTTGCTTTTCACGTCGCGGCGACATCTAGTGTCTCATAACCAAGTTGAGACAAGAAACTCCTATCACATGTTGAAAAGTTTTTTACTATTTCATCCACCACACACACACTGTCATATTGCAACTTCTTAGAGCTCAAGAATCTATACTTATACTTAATATTATAAAGCAGAAGAGTTTGTTTATTTGTTTGGTTGAATGCGCTAATCTCAGGAACTACTAGCTCGACTTGACAATTTTTTTTTGTGATGGATAGTCCATTTATCGAGGAAGGCTTTAGGCTATATAACATCACGCTACGATTATTAGTACCGGAGCAGGAATGTAAAATGTTGCAAATACGGGGATTTTTTTTTCTTTCGTTTTTCTCTCTTATGTGACGCAGACTCCTAATTGAACTTGCGTTCTACACCGGACTACCGGTATTGATACCGGGATCACGGTATTGACTTTTCCAATACCGGTATTGATACCGGTATTGAAAAAATCCGGTATTTGAAAGCCCTACAACGCACGCTCCGCCGGCCCCTTAACCCAATCTTAATAATCTGCTGACACAAGACGTTTGGTGAGAACATCAGCAGAAATAGTAAGCCCATCCATACAGCTATTGGTTCATAATTGAGGTTGCTACCTACGGAGCACTTTTACAGGAAAGCAACCTATATTAGCTAAACACTCTTTTGTTGTTGGGGCACCCACTTATCTTTAGCGTTTTTTGAGAAGTTTACTCTTTGAAAACGTTTTTTACTTCGATAGGGAGTCTGGTGTTTGACGCTCCAATCAACCGCACATAAGTGGCAATATTTTGAAATAGACACTGGTTCCTATATGTCGTAGCAGCAAGGGTGATATTGTAACGAGTTTTGCTACCTGGCGTGGTATGGTTGACAGCATGATTTTTGTTGAGCAAAAGTTTATTTATTGCTAAAACAGTCATAACGCAATCGTTAAGACTGTTTTAGGTGGTAGCAGATAGATGATTCGTTGAAAGAACATATTGAATAAAATGAAGTACCTACCGACAAAATCAAAGATCCCAGTCAAATAGGGCACCGATAACTTCGCAAATATAAATGTATCTATATAATATCCTCATTAGGGTGTCTCTGTCTTCTTTACACCGCCCGGGGGCTATGATTACGAAGCGCTAGCATACGGCTAACAAATAACTCAAAAGTTTTAGTATCTACCTAGCTCTACGACTTAATATAACTAACACGTCATCAAGAATAGTAAGATTATTGATTTATCTACTTACAGTGACGTTGGCAGTCCCAACTATCTCATTAACCATCTTCACCGGTTTTCGTATGGGTGTTCGGTCAGTGGGTCGTCTTCTGAAAAACAAAAACATAGATTAATAATCATCATATTACTTTGGGTTCGGCACAACATATTTTTTTCTTCCATTCTCCTCTGTTAAACGTCACGCGAGCATTTAGTCATGTATCTTTCATATCATTCCTCACACAATCCATTCATCGTTTTTAGGGTTCCGTAGTCAACTAGGAACCCTTTTAGTTTTGCCATGTCTGTCTGTCCGTCCTCGCTTAATCACTGTGACCGTTAGCACTAGAAAGCTGAAATTTGGTACACCGGTTTGTCGGCGTGATTGATGTGTATCAATCACGCCGACAAAGTGGCAAAAAATTAAAATTGGAATAAAACGTTTTATTATTTGTTTTGTATCAATATCCGGAATCCATCTTGAGTCAAGCACCTGTCTTTCAGCCTGTTGACAGCGATTACCTTTGCCTCTCCGCTGGTAGCGCCCTCTATGCTTACCGTTGGTACTAAGTATTTCAAGCGCGCATCGGGTGATCGCCCGATTTACCGTCATTATAGCGTCGTTTTTCGCGCCGTTCAGTTGATAGCGTTATTTAAACTTCGCGAAAAAGTAACAACCCGCTTATTTTAATTAAGTTTAGTAAAACTTTTATAGTTTCAATTCGTGAAATTGTACCTCTCCGTTGTTATTATGGAAAATCCTAATAATAATCTAGAGCCAGAAGGTGATTGTGACGGTTCACTATCGCATAAACGTGTTCGTTCTCCGACGCCGAGTGCAAGAGATAGTGATAGCAGTTCTTCTACAAGCAGTGGACCCAGCCCTGAGAAACGTAAAGTAAGGAGGGACTCCCAAACCGTGAGTTATGCACACTTCGAGTTTTTATCACAACAAGTGGCTTATTTAACAAACCTCATAACGCAAAATTCTGTTATTAAAAATAATACCACTCCAAGTGCTAACATTAATACCGTTTCCGTAACCACAAACGAGTTAAATCTACGACGACCTGAAAACTTGACCAACAATAACAAACTTCAGATTTTATCGGAAGTCGGTACGACAGTAAAAGATCCGATTTACCCTAGGGCAAACGAAGCATACCTTAAAAAATAACGGAGCTACAACGTTTTAAATGTGATGATTGGAATGCGGTTCGGTTTTCGGATGCACAAAAGAAATATTTAGCTACCCCCGGTTTCGTTGAGTTAAATATTAACGACGAATTAAAGCGTTTTGAATCGGATATGTTGAAAGAAGATTCGCGCTCATATTTAATGGAAAGATCTTTTGCTGGATTAACGAATGCTTTACTTTTTCAAAAAGACGAATTGCAAAAATCTTTACAATCATTGGTGGATTGGGCAAATGAGTCTAGAGAATCGTTGACGCCCAACTCGTTATTCGAAAAAGTGGAATCATTGTTTTCGAAAGAATCTGCGTATAGTACGGTCACTGATGACACTAGTGTGCGGCCGAAGAGCTGACTTGATAAATACACGTCGAGAGGCTATGTTGCGCCAAATTTCCGAAGGATTTCATCGTGATATCCTGCATAAAATTCCTCCTAGTACAGAATATCTTTTTAATGATGAGGCAGTTCAAACCTACCTTCAAAAAAATGGGGGGGGTGGATAAACTTACGGTATCAACTAAATCGATACCACAAACTTATTCTAAAGAAAACTTTTATCAAAATCAAAAACCATCGACTAGTAAACAAGCTGACGACAGGTTTTTTCGTCGAGACACCTTTAATAAAAGACAAAGACAAGCCTCAAACGCTTCACACCAAAACAAAAACCGTACAAACAATCAGCGATACAAACCGAAGGGTAAGAAATCGCAATCGCAGGCTATCCATAAAGGCAAGCGTCGCGAATGACTGTCGGACATTTCAAGGCGGCTGTCTAAAGCAATTTCAATATGCTTGGAGCAATCTGGGTGCGTCAGACAAAATATGCCGACTATTAAACGGGGCACGCATACCCTTCATACTCAGACCGCCGCTAATATTTCCAAGTCCTACAGTTCTGAAATGTTACAGAACCAAAACCTCTCCCAATATGACCATGCAAATCCAAACTATGCTCGAGTCAGGGGTACTAGAACCTGCAGAACTGACGCCCAGTTACCTTTCCACGTTCTTTCTGGTACCCAAGTCAGATCAAACCTACCGTCCTATTTTAAATTTGAAAAAACTAAACCAGTTCGTAGTAGCCAAGCCGTTTCAACTATTCAGTCACTTCCGTGTACCAAGTTTTGTGCAACAACAAGATTGGATGGCCAAACTAGATCTGAGCCAAGCATATTTCCACGTGCCTATTGCACAGCAGCATCGCAGGTTCCTGAGGCTAAACTATCATCAAAATTCACATCAACATCAGCTACTCCAGATGACGTGTTTGCCGTTTGGCCTCTCATCGGCACCCAGAACGTTTGCCTCGATAACCAATTGGGTAGCAGAATTCCTGAGAAGTCACAATATCAGGTGCGTAGTCTATTTAGACGATTTTCTTTTGGCCAACCAGTCAAAATCGCAGTTGGGAGACGACATCGCATTCACGATCAAGATACTCCGTTTACTAGGTTGGACAATCAACTACGAGAAGTCTGTACTGGTTCCGACACAATGCCTCGAGTTTCTCGGCATTACATGGGACACAAAACGCAACGCAAAGTCCCTGTCGGAACCAAAGTGCCTAACGCTACGCAAGGCACTTCACCAACAGCTTCGGTTAAGCAAGTGGTCCCTCAAACAGTACCAAACACTAATGGGGAGACTCAACTTTGCAACGTTCGTGACTCCGAGAGGTCGCCTTCACTGTCGAACTCTGCAATACTACAGTCGACAGCTGTCGGTGAAACACCCGTATCGGTCGATCAAGCTCCCACAACCAGCTCGATCAGAGCTGGAGTGGTGGTGTCAAGCCATAGGAAAGTCAATGCCGATACACTTGAGCTCAGTGACGTCACAACTATTGACCACAGACGCATCAGACATCGGATGGGGGGCTCAACTCGGCGACACAAATATTGTGGGCACCTGGACAGAGTCTCAGAAGACATGGCATGCCAACAAAAAAGAGATGTTTGCCGTTTACGCAGCTATACGTCAGAACCAGCGGCAACTCCAAGATGCACAGATACTGCTTCAAACCGACAATCGAACAGTAGTCTCGTACATAAACAAGGAGGGCGGCACAAAATCCAAGAAGCTGCTTCATCAAACTCGACAACTTCTTGCTGTACTAGACAAGCAGAACATTCATCTGACAGCACATTATTTTCCGGGCAGGTTCAATGCCGAGGTAGATGCTCTTTCTCGGCAGAAGGCTTGTCCAGAATGGCAACTCACGAGGACAGCAACGACGAAAATTTTTCAAATGTGGGGTACGCCGGAGATAGACCTCTTCGCGTCGAGAACAGCCCACGTAGTACCAAAGTACGTATCGCTGGACGTCAACGATCAGGAAGCCCAACATCACAACGCGTTCTGTCATCAGTGGCATTACGACCTAGCTTGGTTGTTTCCACCACCAAATTTGATTCCACGAGTTCTCCAACACCTAAACCAATCCAGCGGAGACTATATATTGATTGCCCCGAAGTGGAGCAAGGTGTTTTGGCAGGCAGATGTTCAACGACGAGCGCGACATCCCCCTTACCTAATTCCAGATCTAGCCTGCACTCTCGTAGACACCAGAACGGGGACGCATCCGCCGCAAGTGCAAGACCTACACTTGGAAGCATGGCTGATTTCGGGTGGCAAGATATTTTGACGGACTGGACCGATCAAGAACAAAAATTCTTTATGTCAAGCTGGAGAGGCTCCACAATCAATACCTACAGACCAGTGTGGGGCCGATGGAAGCGATGGTGTGAGTCCCATTCGATTAATTTTAAATACCCTAATGCCGATCAGGTAGCTCGATATTTAGCACATTTACACTGTGATATTGGTCTTGCATACAGAACTATTTTGGTACACAAATCTGTTATCTCAACTTTCACACACATAACATCTAATATAGATTTGTCGTCAAATTTCTTTATAAAACACATATTAAAAGCTATTTCTGTACCAAGAGAGAAATCTGCTAAACCACCTATTTGGAACCCTAAAGTTTTATTGCAACACTTGAGTGCTTATGATTTTGATGAAAATAATATATTTCAAGTGTCAAGACACGTGGCCACTCTTTTATTGTTAGCATCAGGCCGAAGGGTCCACGACCTTACTCTGTTGCGAATTGATAGCAGTAGCTTAGTCGATGAAGACTCGTCTATTGTATTGTGGCCAGCGTTCGGTTCTAAAACAGACAACCATAACCACAGACAGTCTGGATGGAGGCTTAAAGAGCACCCTGATAAAAAATTAAATCTGATTTTTTGGTTGAGACAATTAATAGATATTACGTCAAATTGCCGAGGAAATATAAAACATTTATTTATTACAGTTAGAGGGGATATTAAACCTGCGTCTAGAACTGTTATTGGTGGATGGGTGAGATCTCTTTTAAAAGCTGCTGGTATCGATGCAACTCCAGGATCAGTAAGATCCGCAGTTGCTTCTCTTAATTTTGTAGAGAATTTTCCTATTGATCAGATTCTTGCCACCGGTAACTGGAAAACAATTCATACCTTTCAGAATTATTATCAGAGAGAACTGTTACATCACAATGATTCAAATGTTCCCAATCATTCTACATCTTTGTCTAATTATTTTGATCCTGTTCAATAAGAGCACAAATATTTATATTTTCTTTTTTTTTAATTTCGAAGCTATTTATGTTATTATATTGCTAAAAGTAAAATGTCATACCAGATTAATTATTATTGTAATACATTTACATAATTTTGGCGATGTTTTTCATCGACCCAATATTTAACATTCTAAAACACATTATAGCGTCTTTGGGTTTAGCGCACCAGGTGATAACAAACACATCACTCAAGATGGATTCCGGATATTGATACAAAACAAATAATAGAGAGTTTTACATAAAATAAAACTTACCTATTATTTTTTCATCAATATCCGGAATCCAGGTAAGGTCTACCTGGTGCATCATGAGTTCCTTAATGACGGTAAATCGGGCGATCACCCGATGCGCGCTTGAAATACTTAGTACCAACGGTAAGCATAGAGGGCGCTACCAGCGGAGAGGCAAAGGTAATCGCTGTCAACAGGCTGAAAGACAGGTGCTTGACTCAAGATGGATTCCGGATATTGATGAAAAAATAATAGGTAAGTTTTATTTTATGTAAAACTCTCTATTAAGGTAAAGTAAGAAGTGATTTTTTTTTTAATTTCAACCCTAAAGTGTATGTATTGTTGGAAAGGTATTTAAAAATGAATAGGGGTTCACTAAAATCATTTTTTGATAATGTCATACATTTCGGAAATAATTGCTCCAAAAGTAAAAAACTATGTGTGTACCATAAGTTTAGAAAATATAAAAACAATCTGAAAAGTAGAACTTTATAAGGACTTTATAGGATAATCATTTTGAACTTGAATGGAAACAAGTTTTTGTACAAAAAAGACAAAAAGTTGTACAAAATAATTTCTTGACTAAGTTTGTAGTATAATCGTTTAAGCAAGCATTTTTTTTAACTTCGTTTACATATTTTATTACGTATCTTTTTTGAAACAAAAAAAGAATTATAAAAATCGGATTGGATTGAACACTTTTAAACGGAATGGAACGGAACTTATGGACGGGATACTACGAAACCCTACACTGAGCGTGGCCCGACACGTATATTTTGGTCTTTTCGACGACGATCTATTCCTTTTTGAACTTTTCTGTAACTACCGCAACTTTTAATCGTCCTCCAATATACACATTCCTTACCCTATCCATTCTGGCCACACCACACGTCCAACTCAACATAAGTTAAGTATCTTTATTTATATCATAACTTATCTCTGTCAACAATAAGTTTGTTTTTTGTCCGCTATCGTCAGCCAATCCCTGCACAGTTGAATATGCATAGCGCACGCGTGTTTCAATGCGTGGTCATCGGCGGCCATCTTGCACTTGACAGTGGCCAGCCACGCCTTCAGTTTACCAAAGAGTGCAACGAAATAGGTACCTACTTAACAAAATATTGATCTGAAAGATCTGAATGCTGTTCAGATCAACATTTTGTTAAGTAAGTAGGTCAAACGTCAATCAAGGTAAACCTTCAATCGGATTTTATTAATTTGAAGTTGAACCAGTGAATTCTTCTAATCACACTGACTTAAGTTAACACCAAAATCCAGTTCGTCAAAGATATAAATAGAAACACTTACTTGTGATATGATTTGTGTGATGATGTTCGTACAATGAAGAAACTCTGAGAGACGACCAGCATTATGTTTCGACTCCGGGGAACTGTGGCGCTGGGAACAGAGTAGATTTTTATATAGGCGCTGGGTTTCTTTCTGCCACGCCATGCTGGTGAATATGGGCGGGGCGCGCCAGACGATCGGTCGATGAAATCACGCATGCGCCATGCAGGGCAGACAGCTGCTTCATGCCAGCGAACTTGAGCGAGTCGTTATTATTGTGTTTTATTTACGTAGCACGGATTTAAATTCTGAAAATAATACGTTAAATATTTCACACTTTGATCTAGATATTTGGGCTGTCTGAAACACGATTACTTACACTTCACTGCATCTAATCAAATTGCAAAGACAAGACAAGCGAAAATATGAAAGAGACTTACTTACAAATTCAGTTACGAACAATAAATTGCTATGGAAAAATATTAAATAATAATATCTAACTTATTCTAATAAATGTGAAAATAATAACTCCGTAATACTAAATATAAAGATATCGCCACAAGAGACAGTAAATTTTATTAATAATCATTTTGCAAATATAGGTACCTAAACAGTTAGCTCAAGAAATCCAGCTTAATTTTTCTAACACTAATAAACAACTAAATAACTTACCGCCCCAAAAAAACACATTCGTTCTTCTAGACACCAACTCTGATGAAGTTGATGAAACATTGATGAGCCTTAAATCTGTCAGTTAAATAATAAAATTAATAAAATTTGCTAGAATTGTAATTGTTCCCATTATAACACACCTAACTAATCTGTGTTTCCAAAAAGGTGTTTTCACTGATCAGTTAAAACAATCCAGTATCACCTCAGTACACAAGGGGGGGGGGGGACAGAGAAGATGAAAACGTATTAAATTATAGATTAATGCAATATTTAACTAAATTCAACATATTATCCAATTCGCAATTCGGTTTTAGACAAAAATTATCCACTGAGGATGCCGTTACTGCTTTGAGTTCTTTAGTAACTGAGCAACTTGACTCTGGGAATAAATGCTTAAATGTATTCTTAGACCTCAAGAAGGCATTTGACACCGTCTCTGTCCCTGCATGTCCTAGTGCGAAAACTGGAAAAGGCTGGAATACGGGAAACAGCGCTCAACTTAATAAAAGATTATCACAGAAAGTTGGGGTGGGAGGAGTTACTAGTGATCAAGCGGATGTAGCATTCGGCGTTGCACAGGGAAGTGTACTAGGCCCAACACTCTTCCTGGTATATGTCAATGACCTCTGATACATGAACATCAATAACGCGAAGGTGTTCTCATACGCTGATGATACTGCGATAGTTTTCTCAGGGAACTCCTGGCACGATGTGAAACAAAAGGCAGAGTTGGGAATGGCCCAAGTAGCTAACTGGCTAAACATCAATTTACTCACTATAATTAATACTTATCAATTTACTCAATATATTTAATACTTCCAAAACGAATTACATTTGTTTTAGTATTAGCAAAAGTACACAACCTAGTAAAGACACATATACGTTCATGTATGCGGTGACATTAATAACTGATATTTTATCTGTTGCACAGGTTGCACAGACAAAGTACCTAGGAGTGATATCCTGGTATCCCCACCTTGAGCAAGTCACGAATAGACTTAGAAGATTAAGCTGTATATCCAAGACTCTCAGACATATCGCACCAAAGAAAATCACATCCAGAAATATTTTAAATGAGACTCTGGTCCAGTCGGTCCTAATAAATTGCATCCCCATTTGGAGTGGGGCTGCAAAAACTATTTTTATCAATGTCAAACGCGCCCAACGGGCCTTAATTAAAAAAACATATTTAAAAAAATTAAGACACCCTACTGAAAACCTGTATCAGATTAGTGATTTACTCTCAGTTCGTCAGTTCTACGTAATCCAAACTAATACAAAAATACATAAATCCCTAAAATATGGCTCAAGCATGGCTCGAAGAATAAAATATCTAATTGTACAAATCCCTCATACAAAAACTGCATTCGCCGGGAGACAATACAATAAGCGATCGGCTTTACTTTAGAACAAAATCAACAGGAAAATATACATATACCCAAAAAAATACGACGATAGTAAAAAAAGGTTTAATAGATTGGATAAAATCACTAACCTATGATGACACGGAGGCACTCTTGGAACACTAATGCGTTCCAGTAAATATTAAATTAGTAGTAATAATCACACACCCACAACTATATCTCTAAACACCAAATTCACAACACGCACACATATGATCAATCACGTATCACACATAAGGAAGTAAAATAATACTAATAACACAAAACACGCCCTAACGACATCCATCACTAATTCAATATCATCACACTCGCACACACATAACATAACACTACTATCCTTCATACACAACACACTACCTTACATAACACTGAACACACACCTGCAAGCAAGATTTTCTTAAGTTTAAAATTAAATTGTAACTTTGTGATTTTATTTTGTTTTATTTTATACTTTTTTTTATTACTTTTTACTTTTTAATGTATAATACCAAATTTTTGTACCTATTGTTTTTTTGTAAATACCCAGTTTGCTTTGTATTGCTTTGCTATGAAAGAGCGAGGCTTCCCAACACAGGCATTACTTGCTTAAAGGGTTTACTTATGAAGCAATAAACTATTTGTATTTGTATTTTTGTATATGTACTTCTTAATTAAAATATAAAGTCTAAATTGTGGTCCGCTTTTAATTTAATTTTTAACTCAAATTCACTCTCACGTACGTACATACTATTGCTAAGCTCTTTTCAGTCGCTCAAAGTCGTTGGCGTGAGAAAGACCCTTATGAGTCCTAGGTACCAGGTACATTTTTTTTGCAAATAATTAATTTATGCGCTCTGGATCAAATTATTTCGATCGGTGTACACGAGTGGACTGTTATTGACGAAAATTCTGTGTCTTCCTCGTCCAGCGCTCCAGTCAAACGAGATGAATTGCTGCAGAATTGAGAGTACTTAATTTTATTTACTTATTGTAATTTTGTCTTATTATACCGACCAACGAAAACGAATGAGTCGTATTTATTGTAGATTGAAGTTTTATATCATACTAGCTTCTACCAGCGGCTTCGCCCGCGTGAAGTTTGATTATTGTCCCATGGGATCTTACTACCGGGATAAAAAGTCCTACGTTTTAATACAGGTTATAAACTATTTATTTTTCACTTCTCATGCTCTAAAAGTACGCCAATATAGCCCTACGAAGCGGGATTAAAGTGACCGTTTATTCCCTAGGGAGTAAAAAGTAATTAGTTTTTTAATTTTCTTCATTTGACACAGACAAACTCAAACAACCTGTAAATATCGACCATCTTCATTGCGAAAATGTTGAGAATTTTAGTTCCATGGTTTTTCCGCGAAGAAAGTGGCGCCATGTATTTAAAATTGTTAATCTGTGGTCAGGAAGAAAAATTACCGCGAAAATTTCAGAATTTTTGTCGAGTGTTTTGTTCGATTTTAAATAAATTAATTAAAAATGTCTAGTGAATGTGAAGAGTTTGACGTCGAGCAAAAAGCTAAAGACATCATAGATAATCTTTTGCCGCCAAAATCGCGGAAGGTTTACCTAAAAACCTATGAATGTTTTATGGACTGGAGGGATAAGAAACGTTTAAATTCTTTTACAGAAAGCATATTTTTGGCATATTTTGATGAATTGTCAAAAAAATATCATCCATCGTCGTTGTGGAGTACGTACTCTATGTTAAAATCAACAATGATTACGAAGCATGCGGTGCACATTAAGACTTTCACAAATTTGACTTCGTTCCTGAAACTCTTATCCAGTGGTCATAAAGCTAAAAAGTCCAAAGTATTTACGGCTCAGGAGATAGAGACTTTTTTAAATAATGCTCCCAATGAAAAATTCTTGGCGACCAAGGTATGTTTAGGTACCTACCTACCTACATAGCAATGCTTTTTATTTAGGTACCAATATAAAATGTCGATTGTCACATTTACTTTGTTTGCTTACCGGTTGCCTTGATTTTCGGTATCAGTGGTGCATGCAGAGGAATAGAACTGGTGAATATTACACTGGCCGATGTCGAAAGTGACACCACGTTACAGGCTATAAGTTTGCCTTGTACTAAGACGAAAAAAGAGAGAAAATTCGTAATAAATGGAGAGTACTTAAAAATAGTTAAAGCTTATCAGCAACTAAGGCCCAGTGACGTAACCACCAATCGTTTTTTTTCTAAACTACCAAAATGGAAAATGCACCAAACAGGTCATAGGTAAAAACAAAATCGGTGGCATGCCTAAACAAATTGCAACTTATCTAAATCTGCCAAATCCAGAACTCTACACAGGACATTGCTTCCGAAGAACGTCGTCGACCCTTTTGGCAGATTCAGGTGCAAACCTCACCACGATTAAGAGACATGGTGGTTGGAAATCAGATCAAGTAGCTGAAGGCTACATAGAGGAGTCTATTCAAAACAAGTACAATATTACTTCAAAACTAACATCTGGGATTAAAATAAGTCCACAAAATGAGCCCCAACCGTCTACATCCCGCGATATGTCGAATGAATATCAGCACTTGGATAATGAAAATATGATGGAAAGAAACGTCGAAATTCTGCCGGAAAGTCCCACTTATACAGAGCTGTCAGCAACCCAAAACTCTCAAATACAGTCTACAAGTACAACAAGTACGCGTGTAGATATTCCTAGGACGACAATAAAATTATTTATAATATTACAAATAATTCAAACTGTACATTTAGCTTCAAGTAAAAATCTACTGTGACATTTTTTTATTTTATATTAAATGTTTTTGTACTAAATTGACTATTTTTCTCGCACTCAAAGTGAAAATTATAGTTTGCACCTCGAGACTAAACGCCAATTCAATATACCCTCGCGCTTCCATTGACTGCCTCGCAAGCTCGGGAGTCAAACCGCCTCGGGTATATTATGGCTTCGTTTAGTCCCTCGTTATAAAATATACTATGATAAAATTGAGTGTATATGAAATTTATTGACCGGTGAATCGAGACAGTTATGGCTTAAATTAGGTTTCAAGGAATTTAACGAAATTCTAGAACTCCCACATTCAAGTGAAACATTCAACTTATCTTTTGGTAAATTTAGCTTTTATAAGAATGTAGGTAATGTAACTATGTAAATTTGAGTGTGAAACTTCCATCTTTTCTTGCAAATTGAGTTCGTAAGCAGCAATAAGATATTTCAATTATTATTTATTTGCGGATGAATAACGATAGTGCGTTACACATTTTTTAATAGTAAATAACTATAAAAATATTCATAGTAGGTAAACTACACGAAAATAAATATGAAAATGTGTAACTCCAACATTCAAGAAAGAGAATGGCACTATCGTTCATCCGCAAATAAATAATAATTGAAATATCTTATTGCTGCTTACGAACTCAATTTGCAAGAAAAGATGGAAGTTTCACACTCAAATTTACATAGTTACATTACCTACATTCTTATAAAAGCTAAATTTACCAAAAGATAAGTTGAATGTTTCTTATCTAAATCTGCCAAATCCAGAACTCTACACAGGACATTGCTTCCGAAGAACGTCGTCGACCCTTTTGGCAGATTAAGGTGCAAACCTCACCACGATTAAGAGACATGGTGGTTGGAAATCAGATCAAGTAGCTGAAGGCTACATAGAGGAGTCTATTCAAAACAAGTACAATATTACTTCAAAACTAACATCTGGGATTAAAATAAGTCCACAAAATGAGCCCCAACCGTCTACATCCCGCGATATGTCGAATGAATATCAGCACTTGGATAATGAAAATATGATGGAAAGAAACGTCGAAATTCTGCCGGAAAGTCCCACTTATACAGAGCTGTCAGCAACCCAAAACTCTCAAATACAGTCTACAAGTACAACAAGTACGCGTGTAGATATTCCTAGGACGACAATAAAATTATTTATAATATTACAAATAATTCAAACTGTACATTTAGCTTCAAGTAAAAATCTACTGTGACATTTTTTTATTTTATATTAAATGTTTTTGTACTAAATTGACTATTTTTCTCGCACTCAAAGTGAAAATTATAGTTTGCACCTCGAGACTAAACGCCAATTCAATATACCCTCGCGCTTCCATTGACTGCCTCGCAAGCTCGGGAGTCAAACCGCCTCGGGTATATTATGGCTTCGTTTAGTCCCTCGTTATAAAATATACTATGATAAAATTGAGTGTATATGAAATTTATTGACCGGTGAATCGAGACAGTTATGGCTTAAATTAGGTTTCAAGGAATTTAACGAAATTCTAGAACTCCCACATTCAAGTAAAACATTCAACTTATCTTTTGGTAAATTTAGCTTTTATAAGAATGTAGGTAATGTAACTATGTAAATTTGAGTGTGAAACTTCCATCTTTTCTTGCAAATTGAGTTCGTAAGCAGCAATAAGATATTTCAATTATTATTTATTTGCGGATGAATAACGATAGTGCGTTACACATTTTTTAATAGTAAATAACTATAAAAATATTCATAGTAGGTAAACTACACGAAAAGAAATATGAAAATGTGTAAAACTCCAACATTCAAGAAAGAGAATGGCACTATCGTTCATCCGCAAATAAATAATAATTGTAATATTTTATTGCTGCTGAAAATTACAGCGTCAAAAATCTTGAATTTGCGTAAAAAATGGAATAGTAAGGACTTGATTGGCTTGATGCTCAATCTAGAAGTTGCTTATATATGTCACCGTAAAATTGTCAAAAGCGTTAGATTGTAAAATAACTAGAGAGATAGTAAACTCCCGAAATATTGTCAAACGAACATAGTTCTTACAATAAAACGCACTATTTTTCCGGTACATTGTAATCTATCCCCTATGTATGGTCCCCTTGCCTAATGGCTGAGAAATACCGATTAATATAACCTAACCTCAAAACACTTCATATTCTCCTAAAAAGCGTATTCGACGAAGCCCCGCTACGCGGGCCCCGTTTTCTGAGTGCAGGGTTTAAAGGAACCTAACTAACCTAACGTGGGAGTGCCCCAAGTCCCGATTTAAGGGGGCAGAGATACTTCCGTCGCATGCATTTCACAAAGTTACGGTTTCATTTCGATAGATTACAATCTACCGAATAATAAAGCGTTATATTGTAAGCAGTGTGTTAAATTCAGTTGACAATGTTTCGAAAGTTTACAACCTCTTTTAAGTAGGATATAAAAAAAGAGAAGTATGTGGAATAATATGGATGAGGCTGGCACAAGAGCGTGGAACTTGCCACAAGCAAAGAGAAGCATATTCCCAGCTGTGGGTGAAGTCAGGCTGTGAATGATGATGGTGAGGCCCTAAAACCCGCTTTAATAAATATTTTTAGTACGACAGGTGTACCGTTCCAAATTACCTCAACTATAAAGAATCTGTAACAAAAGAGACACCCTAGTTTTACTCGTAATAAGTACGGACATATTTTGAGGGGTAAAATGATGGTTCATTATGTTTCCTACACGTGGCAACTTTAACCTTCAAACAAAATTAATTCGCCCCTGTCTGCGAGGGGACGAAGTACATCATGTACTTACCTGAGCCAGAAACATAATGGGGAGCCGTTGCTGCCCGGCGGAATCAAAGCGAACTTTATTAAATGAATACCTACTTGTAGCTATAGTAACGATTCAGTCACCGTGCTACTATTAAATACATAGAAAAAAATACAAACAAAAATAATTTATTTAAACAAACCTCTTCGTAAAAATAAAATTAATAATAAAATAAAATAATTTTTCTATGTATTTTTATTAGTAGGTATCTTAACATGATGATGTTATCTGAATATCGGAAGTAAGTTGCACCGCTGATGAGCCCTGTCGGCAAATTTGCCGACAGGACTCTTAAGAGTCCTGTCGGAAAGTGTCCTGTCGGCGAAGTGTCCTGTCGGCGAAGTGTACTGTCGAAATAATTTCCATCAGTAGTTCCTGAGATTAGCGCGTTCAACCAACCAAGCAAACTCTTTTCTGCGTTATAATATTAGTATAGATAGATTTAAAAAAATAACTGCAAGGACTTTAAGGTCCATGTTCACCGAAAAGATAACGGTCTGATTATTTAAAAATAGCTGTCACTGTGACATGTTCCCATACAAAAATGCGTTTTAAACAGCTGTTTTAGATAATCAGTCTGTCATCTTCTTGGTGAACATGGATCTAAAAGGATCAGCAGTTAATTAATCACTAACAATGGCTGACGACGGTCAAACTATAACATCAAATGGTCCAGATATTTGTGAACTCTTTGGTATTTATTTCGCATCTGAACATGGCACAGAATTTAAGAACGACTCAAAACTTCTAGACTTAGTAGAAATCATTTTGAATGATATTCCATTGTGGATTCCACGAGGTCGGCCGCGTGGGCGTTTGACTTCACAGGGATAAGTTACTTTTGGAAAGAGTTCAAAAACGGTTTATGTGGCACCTTGCATTTTCTATAGGAAAAAGTAATCAGCTGGTCTCCTATAATAGCCGTCTCAATTACTTTAAAATGCGCTCGTTTTCAACTCGGAGACGAACTAATGATGCCTTGTTTCTCTATAGGTTGCTTAGAAACAAAGTCGACTGCCCAAACCTCTCCTAAACTTCCGTTCCCCAGCCCGATATCCGCGTAATCCTATCTCACCATTGTACCTTTCCTTGCGCAGAACAGTTCCGGGTGTCAACTGTCTACTCACCGATTTCACGCCTATAGCTGTGTAAGGTCCTAAAAAATTGCAGTGATCCTAATGATAAACACCATGACAGCATGGGCCAATTTTACAAAGATACTATCGAGCAGGGATGTTACGGAGTTCCGATTCCGATTCCGATTAGTCGGAACTTTCGATTGATTTTGAACCTCCGATTCCGATACCTGTTCCGAAACTTTTCAATCGGAAGTAATCGGAGGTCGGTCCTGGCGGGCAGCGGCATACGGCCGCGGTCAACGCGTATTATACCTATTTCTACTTGTCCCACGAGGTTAGCCCCTCGTAACGTGCTTTCTGTCGATTTACATTACCAGAATACTTACAAGTACCTACATACAATGCATAATTATTTTATTAATAACGATTGATTTTTTTTCAATCCCTCGTCAGTTCTATTGTGTGTATTTGAAATTAGAAAGACTGATAATCAATGTATGTATTACTTGCTGACCCACGCAGCTTCGTCTGCGTCACTTAAGAGAGAAATAAGATAGGAAAAAAAGTCCCCATTTTTGCAACATTTTTCATTCCTGCTCCGCTCCTAATAATCGTAGCGTGACGTTATATAGCCTAAAGCCTTACTCGACTAAATGGACGGAATGGACTATCCAACACAAGTAGAATTTTTCAATACGAGCCGATCGTTCGTTATTTCATTTATGAATCCTACTTTCTCACACATTCTCTTCTTCAGCATCCGCCTCCGATTCCGGTTCCGATTCCTGTTCCGATTTCGATATATCAAATCCAAAAACTCCGATTCCGATTCCTGTTCCGATATCATCACATCCGTTACATCCCTGCTATCGAGCACTATTCTCATAATCAATACTTTTCCCACAAGTGTTTTTTCAACCTTGTTCCTCGAAAACTGGTTATTTTTGCACTATGATTAGGTTCAAAATGCAGTGTATTTTTTCAACCTTGATGAAGCAAGCTTATTCGTTTTAGGTACCTACCTTATCTGAAGAAGCTTCGGAAGCCCGTAATAAGGACTTCAGAAACGACAGGGCGAGCCACACTCGGAAAACGGGCAGAATAACAAATAACGAAGACGGAGGATGTCTTCGGTATATTCATATGGACTTCTAATAAGCTCTGATCCCCACATATCCTAAATAAGGCCTAAAATAAAGAGAAAGGTTCTTAATGAGTTGTTGCCTGAAGCAATTCAGTTGTTACAGACTACTGAACCTCCCTGTGACAGTGAAATAATGGGGGAAGAAGAATTCCTCATAGCAGAGTCCGAAAATTTGCCGGACCCACTTCTGGAACAAGAAATAATATGATCTGGCTCTAGATTATTCCCTCAAAAGCCCATCAGGGCTAGAAATATGACCAACAGCCCTTTTCAGGGCTACAATTAATACGCCGTTTCATATTGATCACACGAACGATAACCAAACTATAATATACATACGCTTGATTACGTAGAGGAACCTAACTAACCTAACGCCGCCGGGGTGATGAATTTAAGAGATCCCATGTCTCTGGACCCTGCTCCCGACGTGTTTTTTTATAAATACGTAACGGTATCATGAAAATCCGTATCGAACATTCCAGAACTTCAATGTTCCACGACCTTCGGCGTCAAGATTTGATTCAGGTCAAGAGTCTTGCCCGTACAAATTTAAATTATTTCACCTATCATTAACAAAATCAGTATAAACTGAAACTTTTTACGATATTTATTCAACAATAGATAACGTGCAGGTAGTAAAAAAATAACAGCCAATCAGAGACAAGCATTTTTCGGTGACTCGTTTGTTATGCGCTTAGCCGAGTGCACAAACAAATAAGTCTTCAATCACAGTGCAGGTGCATCCGATAACATGCAATAATAACCAAATCTCTACCAGAAGTACCTATGTGCTATTGAAACTATAAATGTAACTAAAAAAAGGTCAAAACAGCCAAATGAGATAAAAAATATTCTTTGAATTTATTTTAAACGGCAAAAAACTTCATACAAAATATGTTTTTTTACCGAATGATTACTGGCGCGGCCGCGGATGGCCGGCACTGATTTTTTTTTCGTGGATAGAGAATGACCCTAGCTATCATGTACTCACGCCACACACCCAACATATTCGTACAATTGAAGAAAAAAAATTAAACGTGATGCGCTCCATACAAAAACATCTATTTTTTTTTTCAGACAAGCTATCAACTTTAGAAGAAATTGTATAAGAGTAAAAGTTGTCAGGAATATCATAACACGTCATACAAAAAAAAATTGCATCGATATTGGAACTTTGATGCCCATGTCCACTAATTTTCAACATGAGCCCATTGTGCGCCGCGGCGGCGGTGCTGGCCCTTGTGAGAGATGTAGGCCATATGTATACTTGCTCATTAAAATGAAGACCTCGAGGCAGGACTACTAATTTATTTCAACCTCGGTCTATACCGGTCGATCATGCGTAAATCTAATAGGAGTGCCAATCCAGAGTCAGAAAATAACCACCGTAATATCCACGGGGCTCTGGGGTGCAGCCCTAAACCTCTTATATATGTAGTTCCAACCGGCATCGGCACCCCTAATGACATACATTGGTAGAACTGGCTGTCAAATTTTGAACGACTGTTACCTTGTGGCCTTGTTACCGTGTGACCTTTGAAAAACAGCCGGGAATAATGGTGAATGTGCCCTTCTAACGTTCTATCTCAGGCTGGTCACCCTGTGCAAATCAAAGACCATATTATTTCATCACCTTTCTTTGTTTGTCATCAGGTAACACCAGTTCCACTTGTATTCCACTTGAATGAAAGAACTTTGAAAAATGACCGACATAGAAGGAGGAGGGGGCTCCTGCTTCTAAAATGACCAAACTCATTATCTGTGTACCGACTACGTTGAGAACCACCAGCACGTGTTCCTGACCTACAAGACTTATTACCCATACAATAAGAAACACTACACAAAAACGGAACCAAAGCTCATCGCCCTGAGATATTCTCGGGAATTAGTTTAACCCGCACTTCTCACATTGACGCTATACTCACTGCAAATAACTTAAAACGATACACTGACGCTTTACAAAAAGATATTGACCCTTCACATTTTATTATCTCACGAAAAGGATTCCAATTACAATACTGGACAATAACATCCAACTCCATTATACTGTATTGTGAGTAACCCTAAACGGTCCATTTCAAGTGGAAATCATTCACTGTGCCCGCAGCTGCGTGGTCAAACAGACCCGCTTCTACGTAATACATTTTGATGTATTACGTAGAACCGGGTCTAAATAATACAGTATTCTTCTTTTCCTTTCGATATTGCGAATATTTTGCTTTATCTACTATTATTATTAATTTCTGCTCACCCCATGCAGTCTGAATAGGGAGGCTTACCAAGTTGTAGCGTATCGAAGAGTCCATTATCGATTCAACTGAACGTTTTTATTAAAATTTTCCATCCGAATGTATTCAGATTTCATTTAAAATCCCTATCTCTCGAATTTCAAAACGATTCGTTTTTTTCAATTTTTAGTTCACATTTTACGCTGGAATACTTATTGGGAACCGGAGAGTTCGTGACTAAATAATAACAGCCGCTCGGGTCGATCTTTAGGTTAAGCCGTGCTTGAATAAGTTAGTCTGAAGATGGGTGACTACTCATTACATGCTGAGTTTCCTCCGCACGTTAAGCAGTTGGTCCCAGCTGTCATTTGTGATCTCTCACAGTCGTTACAAGTCGTAGTCAGAGGCCCAAAAAGACTGACAACCACTGGTACCAACTCAAGGGGTACCGTATTTGCGAGGATCGACCGGAGGACACGGTGGAGCACACGGTGGAAGTCTGACATGCGTGGGCGGAGCACCGCCGTGTCCTCGTAGCGGCGATCGGCGGCGGCGACCTCTCGCGTCCGGCCCTGGTTGAATCCATGGTCCGGAGCGAGACGGAATGGGAAGCCGTCACCTCCTTCTGCGAAGCAGTCATGCTAGCGAAGGAGGTGGCGGAACGAGAGAGGGAGAGATCCTCACTTCCCGGCCGCCGCGGGAGACGCACCGGGCGTCGGGGGCCACGTGGTGGCTACCGGCCACCGTAGATGCGGGCCTGTAGACGGTTGGCTATGGGCTAGCTAGCCGTCCGTCCGTCTAACGACGACGACAGGCCGTGTCGACGGCGCGTTAGTGTCTACGCGCGCCTCAAAGAGATGTCAGCATAAGGAGAGGGGCCCGCAAGGGCCAAAGCCTGCCGGGGTTGCGGGGCTGTTCGAAAGAGATACCGCGGCCCCGGAACATAAAGGGCGAGGAAGGAACATGGATGGGTTTTAGCACTCCCTCTCGCTCTGCCCAGAGTGGGAAAAGTCATTTGATGATTTCCCATCCTAAAAAAAAAAAAGGGTACCGTATTAACCAGTACTATCTGGGTTGTGGAGGTCAGATAGGTAGTCACTTCATGTAAAATATTGGTATTCAGCTGCATCTGGTTAGACTGGAAGCCGACCCCAACATAGTTGAGAAAAGGCTACGCAGATAATGATGGTGACTTATTGGGAAACGATGTTACGTAGGTAGTTCATTTTCTGTCTTATTTGATTTGAAATGTGTCAAATTATAACGGGAGTATCAATACTAACTTAATACCTGTCGTGACAGACATCAGACAGTGACAGATACAAGATTTTGGCGCCGCGTCCGAAAGCCATCCGCTAGCTTTGATTGAACCATAAGTACAAAAGTTCACAATCCACAATTAGCATTCAAATAGTAGGTGATGTCTACTACTGTACAATTTGCGGTTAGATCCCTAATTTACCTGTCAAACTCCCCATTTTTTTTTGCAAATAATGGCACTATTAAAATGGCAGTTGGTTACTGTAAAAGGGTTACATTGTATATTCACTTCCTGTGTCAGTTGTGCGTGTGGGAATACGTTACATAATAACGGGGTAGCATGACTCATTAACTCATGACCTATCGATCTATAGAAATAATTAAGACGCCATTTGACATCTGTCGGGATGGCACGAAATAGCCCAATTTCAACGAAGTATTATTTTCGTAATTAGGGTGTAAAACACCTCTTCACGAAGCCGAAAGGCACTTGATCTCCCCATCATTGCGATCATTTTTTTGTTCTTTACCATACCTGGGAACCTTCTAGTTACGGAGATATGGGGGGTCAAAGTTACAACATTATGATAAGTTTTATTTTGAATACAAGTTATTTTTGTAAGATTTTGACACCTTGACTTTTAACACCTCCACGACCCCCGTACTATTCAATCCACTCATCAGCACAATGGTTTAACTGCGTTGCATTGAGTTCTACCACAAAACGTGATTTATAACCTCAAAAAAAAGTTGTTTCCCAGCAATTTTCATTGCGTAAAGTTACTTAGTTTGATTGATGTACAGAACGCTTGGTTAACGGCTTTGTGATGAGGTGGTTTACATCCTGTATGTATACAGAGTGTAAACAGAGTCATCACAAACAAATGATTGCTGGGAAGCGCCTGTTTTGGTGTGAAGAATCATGGTTTGTGGTAGAACTCAATGCAACGCACTCAAAATATTATGCCGATGGATGAATTGAATAGTTGTGGAGGTGTTTAAAGTAAAAATCTCACATTAAAAACTTGTATTTAAAGAAACTTGCTAAAAAGTTAGAACTTAGACTCAAATATCTGTGCAATCTAGTTAGGTAAGTTCCCAGGTACGGTGTAGAACAAAAAAAAAATTCCAATTACGAGGGGAACATGTGCCTTTCGGCATTGTTATGACTCCTATTACGATTGTTACGCAAATTCATGATTCTTGACGCTGTAATTTTCATCAAAAAAACTGAGATAATATATTATGTCTCATTAGGGTGTGTAATATAATAATATGTTATAATAACAGATAAAATATTTTCACTTGAAATAATGATCATATCATATAATTTTCATATGAGTATATAAACAAATAACCTAATTTCACGTAATGTAATATTACATGTAATATAAACTTCTTTTACTCTAATTTCATTTTGTATAACGTTCATTTCAAATAATTTTCAATTTGTATAATGCTGTTTTAATATAACGTTTAGTTGACCTAACTTTCATTTGACCAAATTTTCACATTTACTCATTTTCAGCCAAAATTCTGTAATGAATAAGTAATGCGCGCGAATGGTCACTGGTCTAATCTAACCTAACCCAGATGATTAACAAACAATAGAGGGGATGTGGTACTCGAAAGAGGGGGGGGGGGGGGAATACGAAAGTAGCAGGCGTTTATAGTCCAACAAGTTTTTGCAAAAATATTCTAAAAAGTAGACGTTTCAAAATTATAATTAACGTTACTATAGATTTTAAACATTTTATTAATTAAATTTTATACTAAATTAATATTAGTTTAAAAGTGCATTATAGGAAATGTTAATTACGCCATATGAAATAACATAAACTGAAATTATATCAATAACTAATTATATCATTTCATCGTTATTGTAAACAAAAAGTATTTTAAATGAAATTAGGTCACGTGAACGTTAGACTTTCTGTTATTATATCAAATGGCACGCACGCGTCTCATTAATGTCGGGTCTGGGTCACAAATGACCATTCCACTTTATATCGTTTTAGAACTAATAATTCCATACAAATGAAGGGTGCACGTAAAAACATGTCGACTAAAAACACGGTGAAGCGCATTGCATAAACTAGCTTGACATCTCTAACTTAGTTCATAGCTATAGCTGTCCTTTTCGCGCACTGCCGTTTTGCAAAAGATAGCAATAGCCTAAATTGGGTTTTGTTTGTGCACAACAGAAAGAATCGACACCAATATATTCCAAATAAACAAAATTTTATCAATTATATTAAAATGGAATGGCGAAAGGGAGACTCTTTTGAAAGAATTAAACTTCAATAGGCGTAAAATTTTAGCCCAACCAACTTCAGAAGGTGCCAAAAAATTATGTCATTTAACAACAGTCCTTCATCAGTGACTTCTATCTTTACCCTAAGTGTTTTACAATTGCAATTGTTTCACAGTTTAGTATATTAGTATAAGTGTTATTTATTAGGTTTAATGTAACAATGTTAAAAGGTACGATGGGGTTGACATATCTGGTTAGATAAAAGCCCAAAAAAAAGAGAAAAAAAAATGTGATATAAAACTTCGATCTACAATAAATACGTTTCATTCGTTTTCGTTTGTCAATAAGACAAAATTACAAAAGTAAAATGTTTTATTGTTTCTCATAAAATAGTTTCGCACAAAATAGAGACATCATTTGTTGACCTTGTGGACTAGTTGTTTGGAAAAAAAAGGTCCTAAAAGTCTTAGCAGTAGTAGTTGAAGGGGTTCTTTATGTTAACTTAATACACTACACAGACACACCACCCCAACATAAAAAATGGGGTGTTCCTGTGTCATGGACGCGGCCGTGGGTTGTAGGTACGTAAACACATTTACGTAGCGGGTAATACATCCCTATTATTATTAGTATAAATGTGAATGTAAGTTTGTTTGTTACGCTTTCACTCAAAAACTACTCAACCGATCATCATGAAACTTTGTACACATATTCTTGGAGGTATTAGAAGCAACTTAGGACTTTTTATTAAAAAAAAAACTAACCTTCACTCGCAGACGAAGTTGCGCGGGTCAGCTAGTTCTATATTAAATATTATTATTTATGTGCCTATACTTAAAATAATCTATTGTGTTATTTGTTCCTAAACATTCTTACAAAGGTTTATAAGTTGGAGAAATTACATACACATACAAGACATAAATTACTCACGCCTGTTCCCCATGGAATTATTCAGAAAAGACAAAGAATTATTATTCAAAAACTAATTCTTTGTCTCGTAAATGTTCATACATCTGTCATAAGTTGACGACTCGAATGGCGTGGTGGTAGTGAAGCTGCCTTGCGTTCATAGGGCCCTGGGTTCGAATCCCGGTAGGAGCAAATGTTTGTGTGAATGGCACGGACATTTGTTTCCGAGTTATGGATGTTTGTATTTAAAAACAAAAAAAGTATATTTATGTAGTATATCAACTATCTGGTGACCACGGCACAAGCCTTGCTTAGTGTGGCACTAGATGGCGCTGTGTGTTAATGTCCAGCGATATTTATTATTTATTTATACACGCATGGTATGCTGGTTGCGAGTACTACGCACCTGGGGGTCAATTTTCGTGATTCGTTTTAATGAACAATATTTTAAAAATTTTAAAATGGACTATAATGGACCATTTTAAGAATTTAATTTTTTTTAAATAAAAACAGTACCCACATATCACGCACCTAGGCTTATCCCCAATAAATGAAACTTAACACACCTAACGTCGAAATCTGGGAGTATTGTACACATTTGCCCCTTCAGAGCCTACAGGCGTGATGTTCTGTCATGATGTTGTATAAACAATAAAAAACATCCAAGCGATTACAGCAATCACTCCACGTAAGACAAGTGGAAACTAGGGTACTAATCAAGGATGAAGAGTTAAAACTGGAGGATAACACGGTGTTCTTAGGCATAACTTTGTATGCAAAGCTTCAGTGGGGCCCGCATATAGACAAATTGTCAAAAAAACTTAGCTCAGCAGCATACGCCGTTAGAAAAAATCGTGATTTAACTGACTGAGGTCCATGTTCACCAAAAAGATGACGGTCTGATTATCTAAAACAGCTGTTTAAAACGCATTTTTGTATGGGAAAATGTCACAGTGACAGCTGGTTTTAGATAATCATACGGTTATCTTTTTGGTGAACACCGACCTTAGAGACATCCCGTTTAGTTTACTTTATTTCCTCAGCGTGATGTTGTATGGTATTGTCTTGTGGGGCAATACCGCTGATATTCAGATAATATTTGTTTTGCAAGAAAGGGCTATTCGTTCTATTTATAAGTTAAGATACACCTTCACAGAAAAAAAAAGAATTAGATTAATATTCTTACTGTGCCCTCTCAGTTTATTTATGAAAACCTTTTGTACGCACATAAAAATATTAATATGTTCAAAAAATACACTGATATCCACAACATAAATACGAGGATCAAACACAAATCTGTTGTTCTTGCAACGAGGCTCAAAAAAATAGGGGGTACGTTCAGATGCCAATGTATAAATTTTTACAATAAACCTCCGAACCATATTCAGGCGCTAAGCCTAAATAAATTCAAATCGTTTATAAAACGGAAGCTATACCTGAAAGCCTATTATCATGTTAATCACTATCCCGAAGATAAAAAGGATTAAGCTGCTCTAATGAAAGGAGATAGTTTTTTTTTGGGCCCACCTTGTCGTTGCATTTATTAGATATTCATAATAACACCAAAAAAAAGTATCCATTTTACCATGGTAATAAACGAAATATTACGTAGAAATGAAAACGGAATCTTAAAATCATAATAAATAAGCTATGTTATGATATTGTTTTGCGAGTCAAATCATTCCTGTTGTGGTCAATGTCATTTGACAGCAAACACTTACGTGAATAGGGGCGGTTTTTTCTGTTATTAAAAAAAGTACGGTATCTACCCGTTGGTATAATTGTTATCGAATCAGAAAGAATATAAAAATATAAATATTTTAAACTGTGAGCATTTTTAATGCTACTTTTAGAGGTTTACACTAAAATCGCATAGATGGTTTAAACAATCAACGTGGCACGGAACGTTACAAACCCACTTTTTTAGTGGTTGACAGACAACTTCATTATTATGACATTTACTTTTTCTGTTTATTTTGGTTTTCGTAAATGTTATTGCAGATTTTTCACATTTATTCCGTTTAGACAATGCTTAGCTAATTTAACCACTGGAATCTAGAGGTTATAAGAAAGAAATCCATGTAAGTTTCATTATTAAATGGTACAATTTATGTGGGTGGCCTAATCGCCGAACAAAAAAAATTGTCTCCTTTGCTCTGTGTATGTCGAAATTTCGGACTTCGCTGGTTTATTATTTATTCCTTTCTTATATACACTGTGACATTAAATCATTTGACATGAATACTTGTTCAGTATTTATTATTATTTATTACGTTTGTTATATTATTTTATGTGTGTGCATTTGACATGAATATTTACTTTGTGACTGTGACATTTAGTGATTTGACAGGAATACTTAGTTCAGTATTTTATTATTTTTTACTTTGCTTTTTGTTTATTTTATGTGTGTATTTGACATAATATCGTATTTTATTGACATTCCTTTTGTAAATAATTATTTATTTTATTTCATTATTGTGAATGTGAGGATCATGTGGGTCATATTTTGTGTTTTATTTTTCTTCACGACTGTCTGGCAGTTTGAGTACTATAAACGACCTACCCAAATGTCCTTTCTTTGGCATGGTTCGTCGTTTCGTTGAGCTCCTTGAGTTAAAAGTCGAGCTTCACGATAACTGACAAATGCTTGCACTGAGTGAACAGGTCCACTCAAATCTGTATGGTTCTTTCTTTAAAAGACCATCTCAGACACTAATCTGCATAGTTCTCATGTGAGTTGAACAAGATTGTCTGGACTTTAAAAGAGACTATGACCTCTGAGTTTGTTTCGGTTGTTTCTTCTCAGAGTAGTCAGGTACGAAACACCGGCCCCATCTGGTTAAGGACGTGTAAAAGTGTTTGTGAAAACCAATTTGCAAAATAAATATCGTTTATCATTTATCAGTTAAACAAATTGAAGTGAGACTACGCGGAGAGCCTTAAAGCACCAAATTAAAAAATAATCATAAAAATCGGTTAACGCAGTCGAAAGTTCTGAGGTAACAAACACATAAGGAATAAATTGATTGCCCGTTTTTGCAACATTTTTTATACATGCTCCGCTCCTCATGGTCGTAGCGTGATGTTATATAGCCTTAAGCCTTCTTCAATAAATGGACTATCCAACACCGCTTGCCGGCGCATCACCCTTTTAGGGTGTATGAATTTTTTTGCCAATGGCGGCTCATCACCCCTTTAGGGTGGATAGAATTGTGTCGTCATATTTTTGCTTATTCCCTTTAACCTCTGTGTTTTGGATCGGTTTTCTCTTTTTTATTTGAACGATCGAGAATATATGCCTTAAACAAAGCAACACTGGCCGTCAACAATGTGTCTATGGTTTTTTAATTCGAACCAGTAGTTCCTGATTAGCGCGTTCAAACCAATAAACAAACAAACTCTTCATCTCCACAATATTAGTGTATAAATATAAGAAAGAAAAAAAGAAAAAGCATTTATTAGCCCGACAGGACAACACATAAAAAAAAAAGATTAAATTGTGATTATAACACTAGTATAAAGTAAACATAATGAGAGAATATACAAAATAAAATAACAAAATCATAAGAAAAAAACAAACAAAATACAAAACAGAATTTGTCCTGTACAAGACCAAAAGGCTCCTATCTCAGCATGATGCTGTAACATTTAAAAGAAAAACGTCACAGCGCTGATATTCTGCTATATAGGTAGATTAACATTTAAAATAAAAAAAGAAGTGCTATAATTATATTCTGCGTCAATTCATCTCGTTCCTCAGTCTTATGTCATTCTCGCGCGAGTGCTTGGCCACGGAAAGAAGACATGACATCTACACAAAATTTTCGTCATTATCAACGTTTACGCCGAACGAAATTTCGTCCAGTGAGTAAAACATCAAGAATGTATTACAATACATGTCTGATCACTATTTAAGAAATGTTATGTGGAAATCTCCTAGGAAAACTGCTAGTAGATCATAGGTTTATCATAGGATAAACCATTTTATCAATAGTATACAATGACGGATTACATACATTTCCGTTATCAGCAACTTATACAGGGTGTAAACCACCTCATCACGAAGCCGTCAACCAAGCATTCTGTACATCAAACTAAGTTACTCTACGCAAAAATTATTGCTGTGTCTGCCATTAAAGGCGCATGCGTAATTTCATTGACCGAAAATATTGATAGTGTTTTTCCATACAATTATCGATATTTATATCGTCGATATTTATAGTCGCGATATACTGATGTTCGATATTTATTTTAGAGTATCGAATTCGTATCAATTTCGTTTTTTTTTTTAACGCAACTTTTGCTTTTATTGTTTAATGTTATTAGATGCTCTTTGCATACTCCTTGCGTATCGTTAACTTTAAAAAGCCTGTCACAATTTCTTACCACTCAGAGGTGCGAACGAATTATGCAGGCTTCTTCGGTATTTTCCGAAAGGGTTGCTTCAGCCGTGAATCTGACAGTACCCGACATTAGAAGCCGTTTGACAGACGAGCACGTCAAACAGAGGGTGCTCCTAATGTCCATATTTGATGACTACTGGTTTGATTAAGTTTCACATAATCGTTTAAGCTCGTGCATTAATAAAAAATACTACTTTTTTCTATTCTTTTTTACGAAGTTTGAATGCTTTTGTATGAAAAATTTAGCGGAAACTGACCATGTATCGATATTTTCACTCGATAAATATCGATACTGTTTAAAATAACGATAGGATAGATATCGATATATTTGTTTCACTTGCCCATTCCTAACCGGCCGTCTGGCGCACCCCGCCCCTATATTCGCGAGCGCGGCGGCGGCTCAGCGGCGCAGAAACCAGAAACCCAGCGTCACAGTTCCCCGGAGTCGAGCCACAATGACGGTCGTCTCTCAGAGCGTCTTCGTTGTAGTATCATCTCACAAATCATATCACAAGTAAGTGTTTCTATTTATATCTTTGACGAACGATGAATTATACTTTTTTTTTCTTTTTTAACGTATTTAGACAGAGTCGTTTTCTGTGGTTTTGGTGTTGACTTGAGCCGTTATGAAAAATTTTATCTGTTTAACTTCAAATTTTTGAAATTCAATAATCTTTAAATGAAGTTCTAACTATAAATTCTTGTGTAAAATACCTATGTGACTTGTGAGACAAAATACCCCAATACGTGGTGGCTTTGTCCCGGACAAAGCCCATTGTTTGGACATCTTTTGTTTGAGTAATGAATATCTTGAGCTGAGTTGACACCGACTGGTTTAACAGTTAGCAGTGATATCTTAATACTATTCAGACGCCATTTTACGAGCCGTTACACCTTTCGAAGGCGTGGCCACCATCAAATGCAAGATGGCCGCCTGTGACCGCGCATTGCAGTACGCATGTGCCCGACATTCAACTGCGCAGCGATTGACTGACGATACCGGATCTGTTTTAATAGTCGAGATCTGTATGAGAGACAAAGGGTGCCACAAACTGACAAAAGGGTTGGTAAAGAAGCTAAATTAAAGAAACGTTTGATGTAATTCAGATTTTTGTTTTTTTTAGGGACCCCAAAAACAAACCGGAGCGGATGGTTAACTTCAATTTTGCGACTGCCAACATCACGGTGAGTAGATAATCAATAATCATGTGCAGAGTGTTGATGATATTTAGTGATCGAGTCGTAGGTTCTGGACATACCCGCGATGTTATGAAAACATTATCGCTAAGGAGACATTTTTTTAGACAGAGGTGTACTTAATAGAAATAGCATACCCATATATTGGAAATTACCTAAATGTTTAAATCCCATGTGATAGGGGCCCAGCCTATTGCCATCAACCAGGCACTAATCCAGACTCCGTACATACCTGGTACCGGGTAAATTGCTGAAGAAAACCCAAGCACACTGCCCGACCAGGGAATTGACCCAGAACCTCGAGGTCAGCAGTCGAGCTTGCCACCACCAGACCAACGAGGCAGTAGTAGTTCAGTAGCACTAGAAGTGACCACAGTGCAAACTTTTATAATATAATATACTAGCTTCTGCCAGCGGCTTCGCCCGCGTGAAGTTTGTGAGATCCTATGTGTTAATCCAGGTTATAAACTATCCTTGTGCAAAATTTTATCCAAATCCGTTCAGTAGTTTTTGCGTGAAAGAGTAACAAACATACATCCATCCTCACAAACTTTCGCATTTATAATACTAGCTTCTGCCAGCGGCTTCGCCCGCGTGAAGTTTGAAATTATCCCACGGGATCTTATTACCGGGATAAAAAGTATCCTATGTGTTAATCCAGGTAATAAACTATCTGTGTGCTAAATTTGATCCAAATCCGTTCAGTAGTTTTTGCGTGAAAGAGTAACAAACATACATCCTCACAAACTTTCGCATTTATAATATTAGTAGGATTAGTAGGATTAGTAGGGTTAGTAGGAAGTAGGATTCTGTTGACTTATTAAAGTAAGAATACTCTTTTTTGTTTTGACCTCATTTTCTATTCTTGTTTCAGTTACTACCAGCACTCTACAATATCGGCCGCGGCATCGCGAGTGCTTATCGAAAAAATGGAGTCAGAATTAGACGGCGGCTAGAGAATGGTATGTGTAACCTTTGAAACAATGAGTTTTCTAGAATGACGTCATTCACATTCCCCTTCGATGTTTGACTTTTTTAAGAAATACAAAGCGTATCAAACTGTAAACGGGACCACTGAATCTCGTGTCGTTGGGGTTAAAAACGGAATTAGAGCACTTATTTAGCGTCAAAAGCTTGTGCACGGTTCGGTTTAGGCATTCGTTACTTTTCTTTGAAGATCGAGCGGTGCGTTAGATACTATAGTAAGTAATCCCCTAAAAATAATGTGTCTTTGTTTTCAGGTGGAGTAAGTCCACAGTGTCTGGCACGTTCGGCTCAAGACCATCTGGTTTACAACATTGGATATAGCGGCGGTTTAAGCAGATAATAATAGATGATATTACCTGCTTAACTAATAAATAAACACTTCGATCATCGGCATTAAAGCCTCGATTGATTTCACCGCTCGCAAAAATAAAGGTGCACCCCAAGAAAGACGCGCCAATTTGGGACATAACCCGGGACCCTAAGAACGTAAGGCTGCTTCAATACCACTGCGCCATTTGGGTCGTCGACGTCGACTTACATTGTACTACATGAGACCTATAGGTACTAATTGGACTTCCAATAAGACGAGGTTATCAAGTCGTCAGAATTAAAAGTACCTTCCTACTTTGTAATTAAGTTTTAGTTTACTTGTTGAACTAAGTATATTATTTTTTAAATAAAGACTAATAAAATTATAAGCCTGTTTCATTCATACAACCTTGAAAGCATATTTCTGAAGCTCTCGGAATAACCCCAACTAGTGCCACTTGCCTAGATAATCTAGCGGTTTCACATAAAATAAAACCGATATTATGTGCCGAGAGGGAAAACATACAACATTGTTTATGAAGAAGCAGCGAGCCTTTTGCGCGCTGAATCGTACGGATAATTTAGTTAAAGTTAATGTTAATAGATGGCGTAACTATTGTCGTTGTTGGATTTAATTTGTGCCAGCCAGGGGGTTGAAACTTCCATACATCGGCTTCAAACAAAATTTTCATAGAATTTGCTGCTGTCTGTGTGTTTGAGGACACCAACTTTTGAATTGTCATAACGAGAACAGCTATTTTACACTTCTTACTAGTGAAGTAGATAGCCTAGCGGTGACAGCGGTTGCCTTGTGACTACTACACCAGTTCGAATCCTCAGAATTAATTTTTTTGTATTTATTTGATTGAACAAAAACAAACAGCGCAATCTAAGTTTAGGTACACAGTTCTAAAAAACGAAAACCAGAGTTGCGCATCTATCTGTATTATAATTATAGTGTATTATCTATGGTGCCAGCTAGGACGCGCGGGACGCGCTGGGAACCGCTGTCACTTTTCGAATTCATAGTATACACCAGACCCTGTATTCACAAACGTTCGACTCGTTTCCGATTCAACAACTCGTAAATCTGTCTTCTTCTGGCATTACGAAAACGAGCGAGATAGACACACGACTTTCCGAATCGGAAGCGAGTCGGACGGTTGTGAATAAGGGGGCAGGATAACTTCCTACAATGCTGTATGTCTTCCCTCTCGGCACTTATTATCGGTTTTATTTTTATGTAAAACCGCCTGCCTCCGGAAAACATACCTACTGCATTGTTTATGAAGACGTGTTTGTTATCTGCTGGTGAAATATTACAGGTAAAACAACGCTATGACTATAATCAAATGTTTATTTTGTGAATTAAATAGTTACAGTAAGAATAATTTATTGAAAGCAATCTGATCTTACAGATAAAGATATCAATCATCAGGGTTTAGATGTTCTACGAATAAATCAAATTCTAGTTATTTAAGCAGAAGTAAATGTATTGAAAAAATTGGTTGCCTGTAAAGTCGGTATACGGGCGAAAGTTTTACGTGACAACGACTTTGAGTGGTAAAATAATTTTAATGTGAATATTCATTCGTATAGTAGGAAGAAGGATGAAATGAACCGGTGTGTATGCCTATCTCTCTCACTCTCTCTCTCTCTCGCTCTGTCTCTCTCGCTGTTAGGCGGGCTAACTGTGCTCGAGTGGAAGGGACGCGTGCCTTTCACTTTTTATGTCTGTCTCTCTCGCTCTTAGGCGGGCTAACCATGCCCGAGTGGAAGGGACGCGTGCCTCTCACTCGCTCTCATTGTGAGCGCATAACGTGAGCGGAGCGTAACGCAGTTTCTTGAAGTGTCACCCGGCAAACCAATTTATAAGACGTTGTCACGTCAAAAAATGAATTACGACAGTCTGTGGGGAGCTCTATTTCGCGACAGTAATGAAAACAGAGGGTATTGGATGATTTCCAATTACCCCGTGATAAAATGTCATCAATTGGTTGATTATCTAAACAATTTAAGGACGCTACTGCTGATCTACAGCTACCTGGAGATGCATGAATGCCACTATCTCTGAGAACTGTACGTACTCAGTTCCCAATTACAGTGCGTGAGGCAGCTTTTAGTACTAAAAGATTACTGAAAGATTGTCTAAATTGGTAACTTCAGATCTCTTTGTTTTTATTTTTTCTATTAGAAGCTTATCTAAAGATACAGGACACATGTTTTATCATTATGTTGTGAAAGTTTCCACGCGGGTTGACGATTATAATCTGTAGCGGTTATCGACCCAAATGCAGGTATAAAAAGAAATTGTCACCGTCATCAAAAGAACTGTTATTTGAAATTTTTAGCAAGGTTAGCTCATGAACCCTTCGTAGGGGGTTTAGTCCCATCTCGGCACCTTCCCATCTCGGCACCCATGAATTAATTTATCATCTTTACGAAAAATTCCCATCTCGGCACTCCGTCATTAGTCGTTGCTAAGTACACAGTCATCAAAAAATGGATACACTGTATCAGTATAGTGAGTAAATCAAATTGACTCAAAACTAAAAAATTTAAAAAAACGTACCTATAAAATAAGTTAAATTTTAAATTTTTTGTCTCTAATATTTTTCAATATATTTCGAATTTTTACCTATTATGTAGGTATGAACATATACAATTCCGATTTATGTGATAATTAAGACTGAAAATGAATGTACAGCGAGTTATAGCAATTAGCTGACCCCCTTTGCAATTATTTTATATTTTATTTATTTGAGCGAAGTAAATAAAATATAAAAGAATTGCAAAGGGGGATCAGTTAATTGCTATGACTGTACAGTGAACGCGTAATCATGGCAAGCCTACTCGTATCATTTAGTACTAGTATGAAAGTCCTCAAAGTATGGACGCCCTTTTGCCTACGTCCCGGTTATACTGATTAAACGTTAATTGTACATAATAACTGTTGATTTTTGTAATATGTTTTTACATAATTGCTGGAAAGATTTTAAAACAATTATTCCTGCGAACCGTAAATTTTTCATATATTTTAAAATTTGTTATGTTACTGCCAAGGCAGAGATAATGGAGCATCTAAAAAGCGATTCAAGGGCTTGTCTGAAAATGGTAATTTTAAAAGAAACAAAAATTATTTAATAAATAATAAAGTTGATTTACTTACTATACTGATACTGCGTTTCCGTTTCTTTTTGTGTACCTTAAAATGATTTATAAGAGGGTGCCGAAATGGGAATTTTTCGTAGACAAGATAAATAAATTCATGGGTGCCGAGATGGGAAGGTGCCGAGATGGGAATAAACCCCTACGGCCTGATGCCAGCAATAAAACTGTGGCTGTTCGACGTGCTAAATCGAATAGTATGTCTTTAGGTACAGTTGATGAGAGCCAATTTAGAACGATACGTGGATCCCACGTGAACGAAGGCCGTATTTCTTTTGGTTTAGCCACTCCTATTGCCATAAGAGTTTGTTTAATAATGAAATGAGATTACCTCAACAAAAAAAAAGCTGCAAAAAGGTAAAACTGCTGATTTGTGGATAAGGATAGTACTTGTTCACGCCCACGCTGGCGCCATCTAGCGCCAGGGAGCGTTACGCGGTGCGCCACTGCGCCCATCAGCGACATCTGTCACCGAGAGGACACATCGCTGCAAGCTCAGGACAAAGATAAATGAGCACAGGACAGAGATAAATGGGCATCTTTGGAGGAGGTCTTTACCCAACATGGGGTTCCTGAAAACTTAAACTAAATTGTAAATTTAAGGTAGTATTAAGCAGCTTATAGAAATGTACTAGTTAAGAAGTTAAAAAATGTTATGTTTAAGGAATATAATTATAGTTATGTATAGAAGTAGTAAAGTAGTAGATAAGTGAATTAAAAATAGTTTAACGTGTAACTAAAATAATGTAAGAATAGGAAATAAAAGGCTTTTTATTTATTTATTATTTTTTATTATTAAAATACTACGCACATACTACGCACTGATTGAATACGATTGCAAAATTCCAAAAATGATTCTCCATTTCTTATACGCATGGTTTCCAATTCGATAGCTAAACATTCTTCACTTCTTATAGGGTCTCCAAAATGTTGTATCCATGTAACAATATCCTCTCGCTCGCTGATAAGCGCGGCTGCATTCCCCGCTAATCTACTCGTTATAGAATGCATTACATACAAGTTTTGCTCGGCACTTCCCTTGATTATGATATTATATTGGTTCGCTCTTACGTATAAAAAGATTTAAATGACGCTTATCGCCGTCAAAAATAGGAATAATTTTAATCATTTCATTCGGAATTATCGTTATTTTTAAGTGATCATCCATTTTAAACACTATTAATTAGCTTACTTAACACACAGTTATGATTTATAATCAAAAGTACAACAATATAGAGTTCCCACTTCTTAATATAAAGTTATAAGTATAATCTATTAAAACTTTAAACAATTTATCTGAATAGAATATTTAATTTTAAATTCTTCAACAATATTTAAATATCTATCTAATTTTATTTTATAATGTCACTTTAAAGAACTTGTTCTACTTATCACTAAACTAGCCTTACAGATTTTATGCAAAACCAGATAACGTTATAACGCGAGACGTCTAATCGCAAAATAACAAAAAAAGGGAATAGGAAAGGAAGGTGAAATTTCTCGCCTTTCTCATTTTCAGCTTCAACATGACGAATTTGTTTGGTTCGTAGAATCACCTCAGCTGCTTTCAGGGCCACTCGAACGTGTTACTCGAAAAAGTTTTATGTCGGAAAATCGCGAAGGACAGCGCAACACTATTTGGCGATGTTACCGGCTGCGCCAGTCAAGTTTTTGGGAGTTTTAAATATAAGAGTAGAGTTACGTATGAGCAGAAGTGCTTGCTCCGATGTAATATTCAATACTGAATCTAGTCGCTACATGACGCTACTTATCTGCTAAGTTGTCAAAAATGCATGGAAGGTTCCAGACGGACCACCCTAAACCGAAACGGTGCGTTTTACGCTCTCACGGTGATCACGCGTTGTGGTTCAGGTTGCATAACTATGTAGTATATCAACTATCTGGTGTCCACAACACAAGCCTTGTTGCTTAGCGTGGCACTAGATGGCTCTGTGTGTAATGTCCAGCAATATTTTTACTTATTTTCATACCAATCTATAATAATATCATAAAGCAGAAGAGTTTGTTTGTTTGGTTGAACGCGATAATCTTAGGAACAACCGTCTCGAATTGAAAAAAAATCTTTCGTTGGATAGTCTATTTATCGAGGAAGGCTATAGGCTATATAACATCACGCTATGACACATAGGAGCGGAGCAGCAATATAAAATGTTGCAAGCGGGAAAAAGCTTCCGTTGCGGAGGCGATGCGTTGCGATATCAAATCATCACGCGAACGAAGTTGCGGACATAAGCTTGTAATACTATAAAGCTGAAGAGTTTGTTTTTTTGTTTGTTTGAACGCGAAAATCTCAGGAACTGTCTGAAATTGAAAAAATCTTTTTGTGTTGTATATGTTATGTCCGAAGGAATCCAGGATTAAAACAGATATATTTCTCATAATAATCAACATGTATCGCCATATTACCACAGACAAAAGACTAAGGACTACGCACTTCAGCACTATGGTAAAATAATAGTGTGTTTACACTACTTAATTAGGGAGCGTTTACACATATATAAGGGCTGAAACTGCGTTAAGCGGACGCCCGCGCGGTACCATACAAAAGTGCACTGTCACGGGGTCCCGCGCGTGTTGTACGTTGCGTGGAGGCGGGCCCCGCGCCATATTCGTCTTTTTGCTACGTAATCATAATTTCTCCATCAAAACGAATGTACATGCACACCGATAAAATTGAACTAGCGACACTGCGTAAATAAAACGATACGACGGCACCCATAGTGTTCCCACAGAGCCCACCCGTGTAGATACGCGACGGTCGCCCGTCGCGGGCGCCCTCTTAACGCAGTTTCAGCCCTAACACTCTTCCCCCCTTAGAGATCAAGTCTATTAGGCTTCTTAGTTATTCGCCTTGGGTAGCGTCTCTCCGGTACTTCCACTACTGGGGAGGTGCATTCAGTTACCGACACATTATTATTTACAATCATACTATCATTCTTCTGTTTAGACATATTTACACTACCTTTTTCTAAGTTGAGCTCTGGTGCATTTACAAAAACATTCTCTGTTGAGTTGTCAGGTATTTTCTCTACATTAATAACATTTTCATTTACAGGTACATTTTCTATCGACGCATTATCATCTCCACCCTTACTCTCAAACATCATCAACTGGTCTACATGCCTTTTCCATAATACTCCAGTGTCTACCAATTTAATTAAATAAGTTACCGGTCCCAGCGGCTTTACAATTATTCCCTATATCCATTTTCCATCCCTATAACTTCTTGCTAACACATTTTGACCTATATCCAACATGTTGACTTCTTTTCCTCCCGCATTAACTCTTTGTTTCTCTTGATTTTTGACTACTTTAGCATGTAAATCTGGCTTTAATAGGTCAAATTTTGTTCGCAAGTTCCTTTTTAACGTCAAAATACACTCGAGAGCAATGAATCCGGGTCACTTAAAGAATCCTAAAAATCTCGGAAACTAAAAATGCTAGGTTAATGCAATAAATTGTCAAAGTCAAAGTCAAAATTATTTATTTGCAAAAAATGTGGTACAAAAGATGGTAAAATGAAATGTAGTGCAATGACACATTTCGCCATAAAATTGGCATGCAAACATTTAAGTAATTATAATTAGATGCTAATAATAAAAAATGTGAAACAAACCTTAAATTACAAACTTAGGACCAGTGTGTTTAAAGTTACTCTCAACACAAAACAAAAAAAGCAAACAAAGAAATTGTTATCAGAAGGAAAACAATTTTTTTATTTTTTTTTAAATATACAAACACAACAACTATCTAAGACCAGTGTGTTTTAAAATTACTCAACACAGAAACAACAAAAAATAATAAAAACATTAAAACAAACAAACGAAGATATTTTTTAATAGAACGAACATAAAAATAAAAAATAAAAAAATACAAACACAACAAATTATTATAATTTATGTTATTCTCTACAATACATTCCGGTAATGGTAAGATTGACAATTGGATTTTTTGAGAAATTCAGCTATGGAATAAAAACTATGTGAAATAAGCCATTTTTTCAGAACTATGCAAAATTTTCTGTACGGAAGATCCGTAATAAAGTTAGGTAGAGAGTTAAAAATGAGTGGAGCCATATATACACAATTACGTCTAAATAATTCAATCCTAGGTACAGGCATGGTAAGTAAATACTGTGTTACTGTACGTTTATTAACATTGTTTTTCAGTTCAAACAGTGAACAGTTAGTTTTGACAAATTTTGCAATTTCATAAATATAAATACAAGGAACTGTGAGAAGGTTGTGCGATTTATAAACTGGTCTGCAAGAATCGGTCCAGTCCATATTGAAGATAGAGCGTATGCATTTTTTTTGTGCCAGCAATACCCTAGTAACTTCAGAAGAGTTTCCCCAGACAATGATTCCATATCTGATAATGGAGCAAACATACGCGTGGTATACCATTAATGCAGTTTGTCTGGAGGTCTCATCTTTAACTTTTTTCAAGGCGAAAACAAATCTATTTATTTTAATACATATTTCATCAATATGATCCTTCCAGGTGAGATGTTCATCGATTGTAATACCTAGAAATTTAGTTTTATGAATTTGTTCAACTATTTGGTTTGTATGTGATATTTTAAGGTGTACATATTTACTCTTCTGTGTTTTAAAATTAATTACTTTAGTTTTTTCTATGTTTATTTTTAAGGCGTTTAAATCTAACCATGTAATAATTCTATTCAAGGTGTTGTTTATATTAAACTCATGCAATTCACAATTTTTATTATCAAAAATAACTGTTGTGTCATCAGCAAACAGAACGCAATCTTGGTCTATCGTTTGTGGAAGATCGTTTACGTATATAAGGAATAACGGTGGCCCTAAAATGCTACCCTGCGGAACACCAAAGTAATTGATCCGGGGTTGAGAATCAAAGTTCGTAATACTATTAATTTGGTCGTCGAATTTAGTGATTCTCGTTATCTGTGTACGATTTGAGAGATATGATTTGAACCACTCTAAGGCTGGGCCTCGGATACCAATTTTGTTTAGTTTATCAGTGAGAATTGTATGATTAACGAAGTCGAAGGCTTTGCTTAGGTCTAAAAATAAAGCTGAAGTGGTAATTTTAGAGTTTATTTTATTTAAAACTGATTTTACTAAATTAAATGCAGCAAGTGATGTGGATTTCTTTTTTCTAAATCCATACTGTTCTTTTGCAAGCGAATTATATTTATCTAGGAAAGAGAGGGTTCTCTTATACATAACTCTTTCAAAGACCTTTGACAGAATCGGAATCAGTGCAATGGGGCGGTAATTGTTTTTATCCGTTTTAGAGCCTTTTTTATGCAATGGTTTTATTACAGACATTTTGAGTTTATCCGGAAAGCAGCCTTGTTCTAGAGATAAATTAATTATATACGAAAGAGGTTCTGCAATATAGGGAGATATTTGTTTTAGAATTGTATTTAATAGACAATGTAATACTCCTTAAACGAAGGTATTAAAACTTCTTAGTTATTGTAAAGTTATATCATAAAAAATCAAATTTGAAAAAGGGCCACTTTCGAAGATGGAACTACGAAATTACAGCATTTGGTTTTGCTTTTGTTTGTAATCTGTCATATATGTGGGTACATAAACCATGTTGATAGTGCTCTATATTCATTATTCAAGCTGAAATTATGTCGCTTACGCCTGAAGAATGCACCAGAATACTTACAATGCTGGAAACCGGCCGGAGTCAGCGCGATACAGCCAGGACTGTCGGTGTGTCGCTGTCAACAGTACAAAGAGTTCTCCGACGTTACGAAGAAACTGGTTCTAACCTACGCAGACCAGGAACGGGCAGAACCAGGTATACCACAGCACGAGAAGACCGATACTTGGTGAACACCATGCTTCGAAATCGCTTTCTCACAGGAACTGAACTCACAAATCAGTTTCGACGCCTCGGAGGAAGTAACCCAAGTGCATGGACAGTAAGACGTCGGCTTGCTGAATCTAACTTAAAACCCCTTAGACCTGCAAACGGCCCTAAACTGGAGCGTGGGCATCGTATTTCAAGACTAAGATATGCCCAGAGCCACGTAAATTGGAGTATTGAAGATTGGTCAAAAGTTATGTTCTCCGACGAATCAAAATTTATGCTCTACAAGCACGATGGAAGACACAGAGTGTATCGAAGACCAGGGGAAAGATTCAAGCAAGCATGCATCGAAGAAAAAGTAGCCTACGGTGGTGGGTCTGTACTTGTGTGGGCCGGAATTTCTTCTGAAAGTCGCACAGAGCTGGTGATCATAGAAAACGGCTCTTTAACTAGCGTAAGATATGTGGAAGAAATCCTCAATGATCACGTTGGTCCATTTATGGTCAATTTAGGTGAGGATGCTATATTTATGCATGACAATGCCCGACCTCATACAGGTAGGATTGTGAATGACTACCTTCAAGAGATGAACATTACTCGTATGGAGTGGCCAGCGCGCAGCCCGGATATCAACCCGATCGAGCATGCTTGGGACGAGCTAGGCAGATGCGTAAAACAACGAAACCCTCCCCCAATCACGCTTCGTGAGCTCAAAATTGCTCTCACAGAGGAATGGGAGAATATTCCCCAAAATCGTATAAGGAACTTGGTGTACAGCATGCCAAACCGCGTAAACGCAGTAATGGAAGCACGAGGAGGCAATACGAAGTATTAAAATTCAAGAAAATCGTAATAAAGTTCAAAAATTTCATGTTTCCTATTTTTGTTTTAAGGAGAGATCAGCAGTTTTTTTCTTTATGTAATTTTGTGTTAATAAAATGTATGGTGACTCATATTTTTTTACTTTCATTTAAGGAGTATTACATAGTCTATTAAATACAATTTATTGCATTAACCTATCATTTTTAGTTTCCGAGATTTTTAACATTCTTTAAGTGACCCGGATTCATTGCTCTCGAGTGTAGCAGGTGTTTCTCCTGTTGCAGAGTGCTGAGCGTTTTGGTACAACATCAAAAAATTGTTCAAATAATCTAATACGTTTTTCTTTTCAAAACCGCTTTTTTAATACAATTTTTTACTATTTTAACAGTACTCTCTGCGCACCCATTGCTCTGTGGATGGTAAGGTGGCGAATATACTTGTCTTACACCACAACTTCTCAAAAACTCTTTGAATTCATGTGAATGAAAAGGTGGCCCATTATCACTACAAGCCAGTTCAGGGAAAACTAAAGTTGTGAACAGTTTTTTCAAAATTATTATCGCTTGAGAACTTGAATTTGAAGTCACCTCCGCCACTCAATCCATTTAGAATAGGCACATTTAATCACCAAATACATCTTTCCATTTAGTGGACCCAAATAGTCAATATGCAAGCGAGTCCACATTGATTTAGGATACTCCCATGAATGTAAAATGGTCTTTTCCGGGTTCTGTCTAAGTGATAAACAAGCACTACAACTATTTGACAACAGCTCAATGTCTTTATCAATTGACACCTACCAAAAGTAAGCCCTTGCAAGTGACTTCATTTTTACAATCCCCAAATGTGTGGAATGCAATTCCTTCAATATTTTACTAATTAATTTTGTGGGAATAACTACCATATGCCCATACATCAAAATCCCTTGGTCTACAGTTATTTGTTCTCGCCTAGAGAAGTATTGTTGTAAACCGCCATCAACATGGTTTGGCCACCCTTGCATAGTGTAATTTTAAACATCTTTCAGAACTGGGTCCTTGTCAGATTCTTTTTTTATTTCATTGCAATCCAAAGGTAAAAAGCTATTATCACTAATAAAATTTAAATAGGAGTAATCTTGTTTTACTAAACCTGCTCTCTGCAGTGGTAGCCGTGAGAAGAAATCAGCATTATTATGTTCTGATCTCACATAAATGATATTATAGTCACAACCTGACAATAAAAACGCATAGGTAACGCTGCAGTCTTCCAGCGGCTAACACTGGTATTACTTTTTTAGTTCCAAAAATACTCAATAAAGGTTTTGAGTCTGTCACTATGGTATATTTCCTACCCCATACATATTGATTAAGTAGTTTATGCGACTGTGCATAATGAAGGGCATTACAACACAAGTGTGGGTTTAAGAAACGAGCCGAAGGCGAGTTTCTTAATAGCATCACACGAGTGTTGTAATGCCTAATTATGTATAGTTGCATACACTTCTTTATCTACCCAAATATCACAAGGGCTCTATGATGGGTTCAGGAACCACAGGGAAATGACCAGCATTGTTACTTGGCCCTTGATTTTTGTGGCAACAGGTTATTAGTTGCATTCGTCGCTGCATTTACGATATCTGGCGGAGTGTTCATGTCAATTTCTGAGTCACTATCACTCATTTTCGACAGAAATAAAGAACTTATCAGAAAATTTGTCTACTCGAAACTGGAAATAAAAAGCTAACGAACAAATGACAGCTCGAAATGGCGGCGTTTCGGATATCTGTCATTTTTCAACCGACTTCCAAAAAGAGGAGGTTATCAATTCGTCTGTATGTTTTTTTTTTTTTTTTTGTTTGTTACCTCAGAACTTTCGACTGGGTGAACCGATTTGGATGATTCTTTTTTTGTTTGAAAGCTGGTGCTTCCCGTGTGGTCCCATTTTAATTTTCTGAAGATCTGATGCTGATCTTTGGAGATACACAATGGAACTGTTCAAAAATGTACGGCAAATCTGCAGTGATTGCTGTTATCGCTTGTAGGTTCATTGTATATACTATATCATGACGTAACATCACGCCTGTATGCTCTGAGGGAGTACGCAGATGTGTAAATACATCAAAGTGTGAAAGTGTTTGTTACCTCAGAACTTTCAACTGGGTGAACCGATTATGATGGTTCTTTTTTATTTGAAAGCTGGTGCTTCTCGTGTGGTCTCATAATCATCAAATCAGGATCTGATGATGGGATTCTGGAGAAATAGAGAGAACTCTTCATATTTTATAGGCACACAAGAAGTGATTTGGGTAGTTTTAGGAAGTGTACTTTCTCGAAGTGATCCCATTTTAATTTGATGAAGATCTGATGAAGAACTTCGGAGATATGCATCGGAACTCCTCAATAAATGATAGCAAATGTACTGGGATTGCTGAAATCTCATATCTGTCTATTGCTTAATAACATAAAATCACGCCGGTACGCTGTGAAGGGGTAAGCACATGTGAACTACTAAAAAGTGAAAAATAAAAACTTTTTTACAAAAAACAAAACTGACTTCAGAGAAAACAAAAAAGTGAAAAATAACTAAACTAACAAGACAAAAAAACTAAATCAATCAAACAACGACATCAGTCAACGACTTCTGAAGCGTTTTTCCTGAAGTTATTTTTCACTTTTTTGTTTTCTCTGAAGTCGGTTTTGTTTTTTGTAAAAAAGTTTTTTTTTTTAATCATAGGCAAACGAACAATGTCACTATTCTTGTGTCACTCGAGATCAAAATGTCGTGCGATTTATAATTAAAATCATACTGAATTGGGGTTTCGTATCGATATCTGATTTAATGTAGATAGGTACGCAGTGTGCTATTCTAGCGAATAGCACACTCACTTGAATTTGACACTGTTCCAAATTTAAACTCATAACCTACTGTTTTCAGTAGGTTATGAGTTCATTACAGTTCCGTTTATTTCTGCTGGTTGGTAATGCTGGTCATTGCCTATGGTTTTTGAACGCATTTGAGAGGGTTTATGATATTTGGGTAGGTAAATTTCTTTATGCCAAATATCAATGCAAGGGCCTCCTTATCTACCTGACTATAATTGCTCTCTGCACTATTCAGTGTTCTAGAAGCAAATGCTACAGGTCTCTCAATTCCATTTTTCTTTTGTGATAAAACTGCCCTAACCCATAGGCACTAGCATCACAAGCTAAAAATATTTCAGCATCTGGGTCATAATGTGCTAGCACTTGAGGTGATACCAAATTGCTTTTTACTGTTTTAAAAGCTGTTTTACTATGATAATCAAAATAAAATTCTTTGTCAACCTATAACATGGGGCCATTAATGTAGCTGCATTTGGTTAATTATTTATCATGCCCAAAAAAGATTTTAATTCAGTCACATTCTTTGGGTCAGGAGCTTTCAATATCGCTTCCACATTTTTCTCATCGGGTAATAACCCATCAGCTGATAAAGTATAACCTAAGTAACGGATACTAGGAGATATGAAAATACATTTATCCAGATTTACTGTCAACCCTGCCTCTTCCAATTTTGAAATTACTATCATAATATTATTTAAATGCTTGTTTTCATCCTTGCCAGTTATTATATAACCTAGAAAAGTTGCAATCCTTTGTTTTTCAAGCCCTTTAAATAGTTGGTCCATTATGGATTGAAAGAAGTTAGGAGCTGTAGCTGCTCTGTATGCCAAATCGCAGCCTATTGTATGCAAAAAGTCCTAAATGTGTGTTTATTACCACTAACTTTTTGGACTCCTCAGTTAACAAACATTGTAGATAGGCATGACTTAAATCAGTTTTCGAAAATTTCTGTCCTTTCTGCAAATTAACAAACAAATCTTCAATTCTAGGGATAGGATGCTTGACAGCCTCTAGATGCGGGTTGACAGAGACTTTGAAATCCCCACAGATCCTTAAATGACCATTGTCTTTTAATACTGGCACAATATGACTAGCCCAATCAGCTGATTGAACCGGGGTCAATATTCCCCCTTCAACCAACCCTACAATTTCCTTTTCAACCAATCCTTTCATTGAAAATGGCAGCGGTCGGGCCTTATAACATTTAGGGCAAGCATTTTCTTTTAATTTAATTCTATTTTCTTTTTCTTGTAGGTTCCTTACTTGAAATTAAACACATTCGGATACTTTTGTTTAAAATTTTCTTTTAGGCTAGTACAATCAAGTGAAATAGTATTCAAGGTATCGATGTTTAACAAGTTTATCACCTTAAGCCAATCCCTACCTACTAAAGGAAAATGGGGGACCTCCCCCATTCTCAAAAACACATAAAAACAATCCGTCATACACCTTTCCATACTGTTGCTTTGATGAAGCCCTTTGGGGTGATATCTGAATTAGTGTACGACTTCAAAATCAAATTACATGGCAATAGCTGCAATTTATAAAAATATTTATCATAGGTCTGCTTACTAATAGCACTAATAGCACTATCTGTGTCAATCTCCATTTGCAAGTCCACATTACCTACGTTCAGTGCCACTTTATATTCCGAAATGCCCGGCTTCATATAAAAAAAACTGTTTCCCATTGATACATCCCTGTCTTGGTCCTGGTCAGTCTCTTCATCATACATTTCTTGATCAATATAATTTTGCCTCTGCTTCCTACACATGGCCTGTAAGTGTCCAATTTTGCTTTTCTGTAGCCATAACTGGGTCTTCCTTGCTGTCCTTTCTCTGGTTTCCTTTCCCCCCGCGCCTTTCTGTTTCCATGTTATATATTATATTCCATTCTCTCTTTATTTATTTTGATTATGTTTCTCTCTGCCTGCACACAAACATCGACTGCGTGAACCGATTTTGATGATTCTTTTTTATTTGAATGCTGATGCTTTCCGTGTGGTCCCATTTCAATTTCCCATTTCCCATTGCAAATCTACAGTGATTACTACAATTGCTTGGAAGTTTATTGTGTATCCAACATCATGACAGAACATCACGCCTGTATGCTCTGAGAGGGTGCGTAGACGTGTACAATACTCCAAGATTTCGACAGTTGGGTGTGTTAAATTCCATTTATTAGGGATAAGCTAAGCTATTACATGTACTGTTTTATTTTATTTTATAGGAAAGGGTGACCTAAGCAAACACTCATCAAGGATAGTTTGATGAGTGTTGGTTTGGTTCTGTTTGGCATCCATGATAAAGTAACGGAACTGTTCAATTCTTAGAGCAAATTTACGATACTCGACCAAATATTTTATAGGCTACCCGGATATTTAAGTAAACGCCGTTACTAACCTACTTCAAAAAGGAGGAAGTTCTCAATTCCATGTTCCCCGATTACTCGAAGATGGCAGGACCGATTTTGTTTTTTTTTATTGTTTGAAAGGATATATCCTTCCTAAGTGGTTCCAGAATCATCAAGTCAGGATATTGATGATGGGAATCTAGAGGGAGGGAAAATAGAGGGAACTCTTCAAATTTTATAGGCACACAAGAAACGATTTAGGTAGTTTTAGGAAGAGTACTTACTCGGAGTGATCTCGTTTCAATTTGGTGCAGATGTGATGGAGAACTTCAGAGATAGGCAACGAAACTCCTTAATAAATGATTGCTAATGTACTGGGGTTGTTGAAATCTCATGTCTGTCTTTTGTTTACACCAGTTCATAACAAAAACGTTGTGAAAGGGTAAGTGAAAATATGAACCACTGAAATGTGAAAAATAACCTTAGCTTCAGAACTCGGTGATAAAAACGAAATCAATCAAATCTCTTTTATATGGGACGCAGACAAAGTTGCGCGAGTCAGCTAGAATTATAATAAAAATATATCTTTTTATTATTATTAGTTTTTATAGTACAGAGCCGTCTATATTTCTAACACAAAATTGTACAGCGCCATCTATATTTTTAACGCCAAGTTGTACGGCACCATCTAGTTTTATCAGGTTATATCGTATAAAGCCATCTGTATTTCTAACACCAAGTTGTACAGCGCCATCTATGTTTGTTACACCAAGTTGTGCAGCGCCATCTATATTTGTAACACTAAGTGTTACAGCGCCATCTAGTTTTAATGTACAGCGCCATCTATATTTGTAACACCAAGTGTTACAGCGCCATCTAGTTTTATTGTACAGCATCATCGAGTTTTATTGTACAGCGCCATCTATATTTCTAGCACCAAGTTGAGCAGCGCCATCTGTATTTCTAACACCAAGTGTTACAGCGTCATCTAGTTTTATTCTACAGCGCCATCTATATTTCTAACACCAAGTTGTACAGCGCCATCTAGTTTTTATTTTACAGAGCCATCTATATTTCTAACACAAAGTTGTACAGCGCCATCTATTTTCCTAACACCAAGTTGAACAGCGTCATCCGTATTTCCTACAACAGCCACAAACAACATGTACGTTTGCCTGGCCCGGCCCTCCAGAATTTGTCTTTTAGGTGTTCATGTACTCGCCTCTAAGAGTATATGTACAGGTTTCTTTTTCAATGTACCTCTCTACTTTTGAAGAATTTTGCAAAATAAGGTGGCCGTGCTGAAAACGTTTGGCTGGCACGGCCCTCTTTTTTTGCATGTAACTTGAAAAAAAAAGAGCATTAAAAAGTTTCTTTCACTCATGGAATGTACTCTGTTGACGCGTTATATGTACCGCAAAGAATATTCTGAATTCGTAATAACAAACAATATTTAGATGTAGATAGGGGGCCGTGCTGAAAAATAAATAAATGAGGAAATATCTAAAGAAGCCAAATAACCTTAGCCAAAAACTATTATAACATAATTGATGGGTGGCAAGTAACATATGTAGCGCATTGGTTTCTCATTTTTTTTAATATGACATGTTTGCTTACACAATTCGAATTCCTGAATCATCAAGAGAAGTTCATTGATTCCAAATAAATTCCGATACTGATCTGGCTTCAAGTATGTTCCCAACTACATCCAGAAGTGCAGTTGTCATGCTGTGGCCCCTACGAAATCCAGATTGATAAGATTTTCACGCAGTGAATTTACCTTACACCACTTAATTTGGATATTATTCACACTGGATATGTTATGTGTCTTGGCGACCATTTAAAAAGAACGGCTTCATTTCGGTAGCGTCAAGTTGTCAATACTGAATATAAGTGTTGCTATTTCATTAATGTTGTACAGTTATCTGTTTAGATTTTGAAGGTTTGGAACATCGCGATTTCATCTTTTGCGACAGTGATTGATTAGTCTTGTTCATTTGTACCTAGATATATATAGTGTGGTGAATAAGAAGAAACCAACTCGTATATAAGCGAGCGCTGCCTTCAGCGCCCCCCTTCTGTTCGAGAGCTGTCAGACCGTCAACATGTCATCGTAGCGTCCGACATTTATTTTTCCCAATTTTATTTCTGTTTGGCTAATTGCTTAATTTAAGATTTTTCTTTTTAAAAGTAACTTGCCATCTAATTTACAACATCAGAAGTGGGATTCGATTCAATTTCTGTTTTTGTTGATTAGGTTTGTGCCTAAATAAAAAATGTCGGATCGCTCTCGTAGTCGTCGCCATAGTCGTGAGCTAGGCCGGCGACCTAGCAGACGTTGGGTTGGTACGCAGACTCCGGAGATTGACCTACAGCGGGAATTGAAGCAGGCTTAATCGACTGGAAAGTTGGACTCCTGTATGCGTGGCCCCTACCGCATCGTGAAGACGCTGCCACAAGGGCGCTACGAGCTCCAGTTCTTGGCCGGCTCGTATGGGAAGTACACGCAGGCGGCTGCGGAGTACATGATCCCTTGGCGCGGAGAGTGGACTCCTGAAGTATGTGCTGTTTACTTCGATGGTGAGTGCTTTATGCCTCTCTTATATATGAAGCTTCATATGTGTTTGTGTTTTATTCTTGTGTGTTGGGATAAGCTTCACGTAGTGCCTCTATCCTGAATAAATCTAGACTTTGTGTGTTGGGACAAGCTTCACGTAGTGCCTCTATCCTGAACAAATCTAGACTTTGAGTGTTGGGACAAGCTTCACGTAGTGCCTCTATCCTGAACAAATCTAGACCTTGTGTGGTGGGATAAGCTTCACGTAGTGCCTCTATCCTGAACAAATCTAGACCTTGTGTGGTGGGATAAGCTTCACGTAGTGCCTCTATCCTGACAAAATTGAGTTACGAGTACGCTTTACAGCTAGCCTCTGACTCCGCTAAGCCTTACCCGTTAATTTATCGAGACAAGCTTCACGTCGTGCCTCTATCTCGATGGCTTAATGTGTGCCAGACCACAATCAATGATGTGTGTATGCACAATGTGTAGCGTTGTGCATGGAGCACATGGTTCTCTATCCTATACAGATGCAGACCATGAAGATGAGGAGTCTACACTTGTTACGGATGAGTCAATCTCGCCAGCCAGCCAGTCTGTCTCCCAACCACAACCCAGTACCTCCGGGACCCAGGCTGAAGCGCCGCGGCATCTCATCGAGTCCGAGCCACTGCAGCATCTCATCGAGCCTGAGCCACTACAGCTTCAGGTTGAGCCTGAGCCACTGCAGCATTACACCGAGCCTGAGTCACTGCAGCATCACACCGAGCCTGAGCGTCTGCAGCTTCACATCGAGCCTGAAGGGCCTCGAGCCGACATAGCCTCCTTGTCTATGCTGGAGACCGACCACCAGAGCTGAAGACCTCATGATGGAGCCCGGGACGGCCTCCTGTCAGGAGAGGCCGTGTGGTGAATAAGAAGAAACCAACTCGTATATAAGCGAGCGCTGCCTTCAGCGCCCCCCTTCTGTTCGAGAGCTGTCAGACCGTCAACATGTCATCGTAGCGTCCGACATTTATTTTTCCCAATTTTATTTCTGTTTGGCTAATTGCTTAATTTATTTAATTAATAACTGTAGCTGTAAGATTTTTCTTTTTAAAAGTAACTTGCCATCTAATTTACAACAATAGAGTATTCATCTATACATACAATAAAATCGTTGAGACCAAAAAATCTGTACATTGAAGATTAAAAAAAAAATCACCCAGGGTGACTTAAAATAAGTAACTGAACATATTAAAACCATTTTTAAAATTGTTTGTTTGTTTGTTTGTCCGCGCATCACGTAAAAACTGCTAGATGGATTTTGATGAAACTTCACCAATCTATATAAATAAACTCAGAATAGCATTTAGGCTTTAGAAATTATAGAAAATTTTGGAAAAAGGGGGTGAAATGGGGGGATAAGGTATGTATGAAATTTTTTTTTAGATTGTTCTGGGATCATGAACCTCAGAGTATATACTTATTATTAAAAATAAAGAAATACCTGTTACAGCATTTAAAAAAAAACATCCAGGTAAAAAAGAGGGTTTTGTGTTTAAAATTAATTAACTTCATACACGTATAGAACAAAATCCAATGAACTGTAAACCTTTAAAAGTTGCTGTAAATACTTCTAATCTAACACATCTTCTAAACATAATTTCTCAATTTTCTTGAAATTTGATTTTTGAAGTGAATACGCCCAAAATAGAATTCAAGAAAATCGGCTTTCCTCGGTATAAGTAGTTGGTAATACTGGGTAAAAACGGTAAACGGGGCAGTAAGGAGAACTGCAGCTACACGAAACAATCCATATTTTTTTCGCTAAATGTTGATCCACATTCACAGATTTAATAAAAAAATAAAGTGCAGTTACCAAGAAAATTGCCATTTCAGATAAAACATTGTTTTTGATGCCAATAATGATAAACCTTAACCGCTGCAGCTACATGAAAATGAGCTACATGAAAATGGTCTTAGGAAACCATCCGTAATTTTTCGTGAAATTTTTGATCCCCATCACAGATTTTTTAAAAAAGTACAGTGAGCAAGATAATTGCTATTTTACACAAAACATTTTTTTGATGCCAATCATTATTTTTTATTTTACATAAGACATACAGCCGGAAAAGTTACAAAAACATTACAAACGAGTACAAATCCTACTATCTACATATAAAAAATGCTTTGTCCTGAAGGACTATCTGATGGATCAACGCACAGCCTAAACCGCAGATTGTAGAAACCTGAAACTTGGAGGGTGTATTTTTTGTATAACGTAGGCATACGATACGAAAGGATTTTCTGAAATTATACCCCTAAAGGGGTGAAAAGGTGGGGGGCAAAGTTTGTATGGGAAACTGTGATTCTTTGATCCAATCTACTTCAAATTTTGCTATCAACAATATTAACAGAATTGATGGACGCGTTTCGTATTGCACGTGAATTGATTTCAATGCATTTAGGAAATACACCGTTTTAAATAACTCCGCAGCACAATAATGATCATGTACCGGGCACGCATTTTCATTATGCGGAAGGATGTGTGTGATGTGCTCTTTGAAAATTGTATTGTAGGTGCTTACGACCCACCCTCTGTACCCACTCTTTCTTTTATGTGACGCAGACGAAGTTGCGCGGGTCAGCTAGTTTTATATAATGTAAGATGTAAATTGTGTATAGTATGAAGCACAGAGCGACAGTTAAAAAATAAATGTTGTGAATAGATTATAAGGTATAAGGTATGTAGTATATAACGTTGTTTGTAAAAATGTGCACAGAATAATTAGCCCTGTAACGGTATAGATGATAAGCCGCGCGACGATATGTAAATAACTAGCTGACCCACTTCGTCTGCGTCACATAAGAGAGAAAACAAAAGAATAAAAAATCCTCGTTTTTGCACCAGTTTTCGTTCATGCACGGCTCCTAATAATTGAAGCGTGATGTTATATAGCCTAAAGCCTTTCTCGATAAATGGACTATCCAACACAAAAATATTTTTTCAATTCAAGCCGGTAGTTCCTGAGATTAGCGCGTTCAACCAAACAAACTCTTCTGCTTTAAAATATTAGTTTAGATGTGCATAAAATGTAAAGAATGATCGGGCAGCTGGGCTCCAGGATAGAACAATAGAATACTGAGACAGGAAGCGAGCTGACCTTGCACAGAACAATAGATATAAACGAATATGTAGAAAATAATGTTGGACATAGAAAAAAAAGATAGCCTACATGATGTACATTTCAAACAAAAATGTTATATCTTATTTTCAGGAGACACCTCATGACCAAAAACCCGGAAACAGTCTTCCTCCGAGCGGATGCAGTACGTGGGCATGCCATCACCCCTGCTTAGCCAGGATGCGGCCAGATTTCGTCCACGTATACTTCCACCCGAGACGGCTTCCAGCTTCACGTACACGGTAGAACAACTGCTTGTTCGTCTTAGTGAGCCTCTCGTTCACATAGAAGCGACGCGAAGGTGCAGGGAGGCCGAGATTCGTGGCGGTGGCGCCGCGGCGCACGCGCTTCGCTTTTCAGCAGATCATCGCGCAACCCGAGCCGCGTCAGCTGGACCACGATGCATCGGACTCACGCCGGCGCAGCCCCTGCTCCTGCTGGGCCCGCTCCTCCAGCCGGACTCACCGAGCTCGCCGCCTGCGGCTCAAGGTCAGACCTAAGGCCTACCCGTTGCGCGAATACTATGTCCCGCTCATCTAGACTCACACCATGCTTCGCCGCCACCAGCCCAATGGTGTGCAGTAAAATCTCACCCGGGACCTCAGGGATGTTGGGTATCTCCTTGTCGGACCCAAGTAAGTCCTGCTCGCGGTCATTGAGCTCCACCTGCAGCTGCGTCACTAGCTGCTCCAGCTGGCTCACCTTGGCGTCAGGCAGGGCGGCACTTTGCCTGGTTTCCAAGGCCTTGAGTCTGGGTTTGCCGGACTTCTAGAGAGGATTGTTCCCCATCAGTACCCTGCTCGCTCCCAGCCCGGTACAGCACCTTAGCCACCGCAGCAGGGCCCTTGGCCTCAGAACCCTTAGCCTGTGTCACCGCGACGGGTGAACCCACCATACCGCCCCTGACAGTAGCCAGGCCTGCAGTCACCGACTACGCCACCACAACCGAAGCTCCCACAGCAGCCGCTGGCGCTGATGACGCTGCTGCCGGTTTCCCAGAAGTAAAAGAATCACCGCCCCTAGCGATTATGGCATCCATGACAAAGTAACGGAACTGTTCAATTCTTAGGAGCAAATTAACGATACGCGAACGCGACCAAATCTTTTAAAGGCTACCCGGATATTTGAGTAACCTACCATAACGTCGTTATTAACCGACTTCAAAAAGGAGGAAGTTCTCAATTCCATGTTCCCCGATTGCTCGAAGATGGCTGGACCAATTTTGATTTTTTTTATTGTTTGAAAGGATAATATCCTTCCTACGTGGTTCCATAATTATCAAGTCAGTATACTGATGATGGGATCCTGGAGGGAAGAGAAAATAGAGGGAACTCTTCAAAGCAAAATAAACTTATTATTTGGATAAAGCATAACATAATAAACATTTTTCATTATTACGCATAAGCCGGAACTCAATTCACCGAGAAGTTATTCAACCAGAAAATATCTGAGGTCACCCAGACTGGGGTATTTTTTTTTTGCCGGTCAACTTAAATAAACGCAATAATTAAACAGAACTTATAGGAATAAACATATTTCATTATAAGGCCTAAGTCGTAACTCAATTCACCGAGATGTCATTCAACCACAATATATCTGAGGTCACCCAGACTCGGGCAGTATATTTTTTGCCGGCCAACTAAATTAAACGCAATATTTAAATAGAGCTTATGGATGAAACATTTTTTTATTATGCTGCTCAAGTTTTAAATAAGTAATAATGATTACTATAATAAAAAACGCTACTGGTCGATAAAAGAAGATCTGCCAATCTCCTTGAAGCTGAAACTCATTGATGTGTTTATCCTGCCCATTCTAACCCACGGTGACCTAGTCACTCAACTTATTGCAAAAATACCGCCTTGGGGTCTACCAAAAAGTAACAGAGTATTCTGGGTTTAAAGAGAAAACAAAATACGGAACACAATGGTGCGCTTAAAAACAGGAAATAAAGATGTGGGCAAAAACGCTGCCAGGCTCAAATGGGATTGGGTAGGTCACTGGGCCGCAAGCACAACAACCGCTGGGCAAAGGTCTCAACACGATGAGTTTCTGAGGATAGACGGCGCTGCCGAGGCCGGCCTAGAAAGAGGTGACGTGATGATCTGAACGCGTATCACGAAAGCAATGTTTCAAGGTGGCGCAGGAGAAGAGCGCCTGGAAGGCTTTTACCCAGCAGTAGGACATTCAAGGATACTGAAAAATGTAAAAATCTATACAAAACAAATGCATAACGCGTCCAGATCATCAGCCTGAGGAAAACGACGCCGCCAAGGCCAGTTTAAAAAGAGGTGACTCGTTCGGATGCTGCGCTACGTTGCTTTTCGGCAATCGGCAGATCTCCCTTGATCATCGATCAGTAGCGTTTTTACCATAGTTATTATTATTAATTACTAACTGACCCACGCAACTTCGTCTGCGTCAAAAGTACTACCTACCTTATCCTACCTACCTACTGCTACATCTTTTTTTTCATAAGAAACTTCTCCTGACAATAACAAACAACAAAAAAAGAATTAGTGAAATCGGTCAAGGCGTTATTCAGTTACTATGCGCTTACCAACACATTTTGGATTCATTTTTATATTATAGGTTTAAAAGTTGGGTATACAACTTGGGTGGCATAATTAAATATGTTTAAGCTCTATTAAATTACTGCGTTAATTTTAGTTAGCCGGCCAAAAAAATATTACCACAATCTGGGTGACCACAGATATTTTGTGGTTGAATAACTTCTCGGTGAAATGAGTTATTACGACTTAGGCGTACTGATAAAAAATGTTTATTATGTTATGCTCTATCGAAATAATAAGTTTATATTGGTTGGACTTTTGAAAATAGCCCAAAAATGTGTCGAGGCTGGGTGATCTCCTTTTAAAAGGCACACAAGAAACGATTTAGGCAGTTTCAGGAAGAGTACTTTCTCGGAGTGATCTCGTTTCAATTTGGTACAGACGTGATAAAGAACTTCAGAGATAGGCAACGAAACTCCTCAATAAATGATAGCAAATGTACTGGGATTGTTAAAATCTTAGGTCTGTCTTTTGTTTACACCAGTTCATAACAAAAACGTGAAAGGGTAAGTGAGACATATGAACCTCGAAAATGTGAAAAATAACCTTAGCTTCAGAAGTCGTTGATAAAAACTAAATCAATCAAATCTCTTTTATGGGACGCAGACGAAGTTGCGTGGGTCAGCTAGTATTAAAATAAAAAATATATCTTTTTATTATTCTTATTAGTTTTTGTTGTACAGAGCCATCTATATTTCTAACACAAAACTGTACAGCGCCATCTATATTTCTAACACCAAGCTGTACAGCGCCATCTAGTTTTTATTGTACAGAGCCATCTATATTTCTAACACTAAGTGTTACAGCGCCATCTAGTTTTATTGTACAGAGCCATCTATATTTCTAACACCAAGTTGTACAGCGCCATCTAGTTTTTATTGTACAGAGCCATCTATATTTCTAACACAAAGTTGTACAGCGCCATCTAGTTCTTATTGTACAGAGCCATCTATATTTCTAACACCAAGTGGTACAGCGCCATCTAGTTTTTATTGTACAGAGCCATCTATATTTCTTAACCCAAAGTTGTACAGCGCCATCTATTTTTCTAACACTAAGTTGAACAGCGCCATCTAGTTTTTATCGTTTAGAGCCATCTATATTTCTAACACCGTGTTACAGCGTCATCTAGTTTTATCGTATAGCCATCTATATTTCTAACACCAAGTGTTACAGCGCCATCTAGTTTTTATTGTATAGCCATCTTTATTTGTAACACAAAGTTGTACAGCGCCATCTATTTTTCTAACACCAAGATGAACAGCGTCATCTATATTTTCTACACAAGCCACAAACAGCACCATCTTGTTTTTATCTTGTATAGCGCCATGTAGTTTTTATCTAATAGAGCAATCTTTATTTCTAACACCAAATTGTTCAGCGCCATCTATATTTCTTAAAACAAGTCATTGCGTAACAAAAAAGAAAAACAGGCAATCAGTTTTGCCGAGCGCATTGTCGATTCTGCCGCATGCGTCCTTGCTTTAGCAGGTTCTCGTCACTCACTGATGTTATGCTAGAATCTGAACGGTTACATTGCAGTCGATTGCTCAAGGAGAGGAAGCGGCTAGAGGTAGAATCAAACCATTTTAAATCTTAATGAATCGAACCAAACTGAAACTAACTGTTGTACTGAAATAAATTATGTATTTTGCATTAGGGACACACAAACAACTAAAAATTTATTTTTGGAATCACGTTTAATTAAAAACTATGAGATGATAACACATATAACATAGAATTATTTACATGTTGCTAACGAAATTTATACTTAGTTGCAAGGGCAATACGTTTTACTATTGATTGCTGCAAAGGTTCAACTGATATATATCATTATGTTATACCTATGTTTATAATCTTATTATCCGCAATATACTCAACTTTTACACAAAATTGGACCATTTTGACGGAAAATTGACCTAAGTGTTATATTTCTGGCAAATACTTGTCTAGCTAGATGTAAAAATAAATGGATTTAAAATTAGTCTATTCGAGTGTCGTTGTATATTATTTTCGTAAACTTCAACACCTGATCTACATTTTGGAGTTTTGATACCAATCACAATTTAATGTAGACAGCTATAAATCGGTTACATTTATTTGTACTAAATTTATTCGTTGATGAGCGTCAGGGCTTGTATCACCACCTCTATTAGCAGTATTACCAACTTGAATACAAGGTGTCAAGTTCCATAAGTATATCTTACCCACACAGAAGTATTATCAAAATAACTGCTATAAGAGCTTATGGTTAGCCACCTAGTCTGTACATCGTATTGAGCTGTAAATAACGAGAGCGTCAATTTCCGTCAAATTGGTTAAAATCCAATATATTTTGTATAAATTAGTAGTAAAGGCTTGAATATATAAGTTCTACATCTAAGGCCTGTCGGTGATGCTGATCAAATTAAGCTAAACGCTACAAAAATACGCACTTATAAACTGATTTACACTTAGCGGTACATCATGATTTAGTAACATTTTAATATCAAGGCATGTATTACCCCCGTTACCTTGTATAGAAGTATTTTAAAGTTGGTGCGCTAAGGTAACCCGCGCAATTCAATTTTGTCTTATTTTTTTGCTATTTGCAGGTCAGTGTCTTGTCATGTTGTATGTTGATTAAAATATGATTCACGAGCGACACAGTTTACAGTTTAAGTATCACATTTAACCCAGCACTGGCCTGAAAATTGCAAAATACGTTAGAAAATTTGAATTTCGTGGGCTACATCATCCTTAAGAGGTCGCCACCACTAGGCCCACTTGTATCAAACTCACTTGAAACATCGTAGTTTCAATCACTCGTTTGTCACCTCCAAATGATTGAAAGAGACAGAATTGTTTTAAATACGTTTAGCTTTTCAAAGAATGTTGTGATGTGTTACAAGTAAGCCATATAGTTGATATAGCTATGTTGAATTACAGGGGGTCTAAAGTGGCTGCTGTAGCAGAATCATAATTTGAATCATGTTAAAAAGTTAAAATTCTTAAAATGGACTTTATAATTACAATAAAGACCATTTTAAGAATTGTTTTTTTTTTGCTAAAGCGGTCATTTTAGGCCCGCTGAACTCGCTATTGTAACTATGAATATAATATTGGATTAAAATACATCTTTGATACACAATTGTAGAAATAGCAAAGTGAAAATACAGTATTTATCGTAAAATCGAATTATGATGATTACAAGAATACAATTAACATTTTATGATTGATTTTATTAAGTAGAATACATGGTTTTTTCGCTTGTGGTATAGATGACACATATCTCTAGATCTAAGAATATGATATTATTTACACAGAAAGAGTTTTTGGACAAGGATCGTGTGACAATAGAAAGATTTGATAATTTGACGGTTCTTAAATGGTTTTCGAACCTTTGTTACCCTAAGTTCGCGGCAAGCTTTTGTGTCAGATAAATTGTGTAATGACGTTTTAAGTTTACGATTTATATGAAAATTTTATTTCATTCTTTTTTGAATATAAGCTTGTTTAAAAAAAAGATCAGATAAATTGTGTAATGACGTTTTAAGTTTACGATTTATATGAAAATTTTATTTCATTCTTTTTTGAATATAAGCTTGTTTAAAAAAAAGATTTTTTGCTTTCTTTATTTTGGTTGAGAATGTTACCTGTCGGGATATTTTCTCCCAATGTGTAACAGTGTAACACAACATGGTGTATCTGAACGGCAACATGGTGTCCTGACTGTACCTATTAACCAAACTCGACGTAACGGTGTTCGAAAGCGTAAAAAAGCAATATTTTGCAAATACAATAAACTCTCAGACTCGGAAAGGAACTCGTTAAAAAGGGAAACAATCGTATTTCATTATTTCATCCATCGATTAACTTTTTATATTGCATAAACAGAATGCCAGTTTCATGGAACAACTGGGAGCAAAAAAATCCCAAAATACGGCGGAATCATTATATAATTATATTGACTTCCGCGGAGGAAGGTGCGTGCGCAGTGCTAGTAATAAATTGTGAAGTAGTGAATATATGTAGTTGACTAAACTATTTATGACTACCTTATCATCTCCCAGCACTAATGATACGATATATTAACATTAGGTATATTATATTGAATTAAAAATATGCTTAAAATTATTTAAACAAATACAGCTGCCCCAAACAATTTGGCGAATTTTGTTTCATATTTAATGTAAAGTAACATTATCTTTTAAATTTCTTGTTTTAAAGTTTACACTGTATACTATAAGTAATATGGGTTTGATTGAATCCGGTGGAAAAACTAGTGTCAGAGTCTTTATGCCGTTTTTGGGTCTCTGACTTTTACATGCCGTCAAGAACATCTTTCCAGCATGCCGGTTTCCTCACGATGTTCTTCTTCACCTAAGCAAGTGCCTAATACTTGGAACTCCGACGGTCACAACACTAGGGCTATTCACTGGCAGCTCTAAGGGGTCTACAGGTATTTATTTTGAAACAGACTTCAAAAAGATGGCTGTAAAAACTAATCTGGACATATGGCCTATGGGCCTATGACCTATGGACAACTTAGATTATTTGGCGACACGTAAAGTCGTAAATTAAATAGTTTATTTAAAAATTGAAGATACCGCTTTTTGAAAGTGTCATCAAATATGTAAATTCTCAGAAATTTCAATAACGTTTTTTTGGCGACTGAAATTCGTATTTTTTTCAATTAACAACCAGTTACCAGTTTTAGTTTTGATTGTAATTGAAAAAAAATGCGAATTTATTAACAAATAATCATATAAACAAATAAGTTTTCAGGAAAATTCTTACCAAAGATAGTTGGATTGGGCGGTAACAACGTTATAGTGTGCTAGTGTGCAGCTCAAACTACCGACTTAGGGATTTTAGACGATATTAATGCGACGTAACATATGAATATGAGAGCAGCCGTGGCTCAGGGGTGGCGGCCCCGACTTACGAACAGTAAGTCGTGGATTCGAACCCAGACAGGCGCATTGCTTTGTATAATTTATTTCATCACCACTGCTGTCAAATCGGTGAAGGAAAACATCGTGAGGAAACCGGCATGTCCTAGAACCAAAAATTCGAGGACATTTGAGTCATGTGACATCTCCAACCCGCACTGGGCCCGCGTGGTGGATTATAGTCAGCCATACGCAAAATATAATACAACTTATGAATAAAAAAGTTGTAACTAACTTTTAAAGGCAACTGTATATCTCTTAAACTATATTAAATAAACCATCTCTAACTTCATTTGGATTATAATAACATCGCGCTTATTTGAACTTACAATATTTAGTTATTTATACATTTACTTATAATTTAATATTTTACTTGTACACTAGCATCAGAGAAGCGACGAAATTTGAATGGAGATTTTAAAAACAACAGGCTTTCAATAAGATGTTACTTATTAAGATAAATAATGAATTATTCTGTTGTACAAAAACTAAACTTAAATTAGGCTATTGCTATCTTTTTCTCTATAGTAAAACGAGAAAGAGACGAACGTAATTTAGAGCGGTCAAATTTAATTGGAACGAATATTTCCATACAAATGAAGGGTGCACGTAAAAACATGTCGATTAAAAACATAGTTCCTAAGTGTCCTAATAATTTTGCTGGAAAAAGTTAAATAACAACCTTTTCTAATCAAATTATTAGGTTTTTTGTTTCCGAATTATTTGATTTTCTTTTTATTTATATTTTGTATTACAGGACTCGGGAAGAAAAAGTTATTAAAAAAAAAAACAAGATACTTACTGCCTACTTATTAGATTTACAGACCAAATTAATTTCAATAAATTTTAGGTAAATATTTTCTATCTAAGGGCCTTATCACACTACCGAGTTGCAAGCGAGTAGAAACCGGGGCGAGTGCTCAGCGAGCACACCGCGAGATCGAAAGGTGTACGCAGCGAGGTAACCGCGAAGACGCCTCAAATGGACAGTGAGTTCGCAGTGTTTCCGCGTTTTGTACAATCATTCATTTAGTTTTCTTCACACGTTTTGAACTCGCGGCAAGCTCGCTGCGCAATCGACCCGCTTACCACTCGCTCGCAACTCGCTAGTGTGATAAGGTTGTAATATCGCTGTACTAAAGCGTGCATATAAAGAATACGATATTCTTGTCTTTTGCTATACCCATATACCTTTTACATTTGTCTTTGCCAAAAGTTCTTACTTGTTTCATAGTCTTTAATGCTTTTACTTCCAATCGATTGTTAAAAATATATATTAATTAACTCTAAAATATATATTAAAGTTTATATCAGTATATACTAATTAATCCTAGGTGCAAGAGCTTGTATTATATAGAAAGAACCCCAATCGTTTGTATTATTATTCTAATATTTATGTAATATGTGGTAAACGGTGCAACTTTCCAACGTATATCATGAAAACATTACTACGACTTTTTTGATTTAATTACAATATATGTTTTTGAATATCTGTAAAAAGCTGCCTGTAATTTCAGTTGATTTAAAAATCCATAGGAATTAACCGTGCAACTATAAAATGCATATTATTTAACAGTGCAATTCTAAAAATATATAGTAATAAACAATGCAATTCTAAAAAACTATGTGATTAAATTTTGCCATAATAAGGTCCATGTTCACAGAAAATATAACAGTCTGTTTATCTAAAAACAGCTGACATGTTCCCATACAAAAATGTGTTTTAAACAACAGTTTATAGATAATCAGACCGTCATCTTTTTGGTGAACATGGACCTATTTAGAGTATTTCATTATCAATGAATACCGATTAAAATTGTATCCAACTAGCTATAACGATTATACAGTTAAGGAGCTTCTTAATTCTTCTTAGAGCGGCTGAGTCGGTCCAGACTTTAGCTAAGAAGTTGTGATTTCTGAGAAAACGTTGGTGTGTCAAATTTACGATTCTTAGCAGCTCACGAGACGAGTCATTAAGCTGTCGACAGAGCTCGAATGTGGGAACTCCTGCAGCCGGTTGAATTACCGACTTAAGTCCACGTTTAGCAAAAAGATGACGGTCTGCTTATCTAAACCAGCTGTTTAAAACACATTTTTTAATGGGAACATGTCATAGTGACAGCTGTTTTTAGATAAACAAGCCGTCATCTTTTCGGTGAACATGGACCTTAGTTGAGACATACCAGAGTAGTATACATCGGAAAAAGTGAAAGACGACACAAGTATAACTCTAAAGATGTCACTTATTCTATATATGTCTACTTATATTTAGCTTCGAGGACAGATCGACTGTTTTGAACAATAAACTGCGTAACCTTTTGTCGTCGTGTTATCAAATGTCTGGTTTTTATTATTTCATAACTACACGTGCCCGAAGACTTATCATAATATTTTGAGACGAATTACCGAATGTCTGAATTATTCTAAGCAATTCCTTCGTGGCGGTAATGATCTTCGCATATACGAGCTTTAAAACTTCTCAACGACCATCGTGTCCGCTGTCCTCAGGGTGAATGGTAATTGGGTGCATTTCTTGTGCGCCGTGAGCTCGTCGCGAGTGCGCAGCGAGCGCGTCGCGAGTGCGAAGCGAGCTCGTCGCGAGTATGCAGCGAGCTCGTCGCGAGTGTGCAACGAGCTCGTCGCGAGTGCGCAGCGAGCTCATCGCGAATGCGCAGCGAGCTCATCGCGAGTGCGAAGCGAGCTCATCGCGAGTGCGAAGCGAGTTAGTCGCGAGTGTGTAGCTAGCTCGTCGCGAGGGCGAAGCGAGGTCGTCGCGAGTGTGTAGCGAGCTCGTCGCGAGTGTGTAGCGAGCTCGTCGCGAGTGTATAGCGAGCTCGTCACGAGTGCGGCGAGCTTGTCACGAGTGCGCAGCAAGCTCGTCGTGAGTGCGCAGCGAGCACGGCGCGTTCGCAATGTGTGTGTTAATTGTTAAGCAGCCTTTAAATGGGTGACGTTTCAGTATTCGGGGGTAACAGATTCAAAGCCACGAAGGTCCATGGACCTCACCTTGCAAAGGGGAGTGATCATAGGGGGAGCCAATGAACAGTCCCCTTTGCAAGTGGACACAGATAGATGACTTGTAGAATGATTGGTCATCAATTTATTCAAGCCAGAACAGATATTAATCCATGGGGAGGCTTTCGTTGTCCAGTGAGCAGTCATGCGGCAAATATGATGACTTTTAAGAAATAATTCAATTGATAACGTCCCAACACTATCAATAGTTTATGGTATGTATGTGTAACATTGCAAAACTCGTCAGATTGTAACCTATCTAGCGAGATTGTGAACTCTAGAAAGCTTATCAAACGAAGATGCCGCTTGTTTTTCGGTAGATTACAATCTATCGAAGTGAAACCGTGTTATTGTGAAGTGGGTTTTACTATTTTACGGATAACATAAAACATGCAATATTTGCTGATCAAAATAGACAAGTAAAGATAAACGCACTAAGGTTTTCAAGTTTTCAAGCTTCCTAATTGGTTTTAATTCTACAAATACTTTTTGAAGATCTCTTCTTTACTTTTAACATTAATTTCGGGTCGAGGCAGTCTAACATTAGCAGTCCAAAGATCTTACATCCATACATTTTTAATACACTTTTAATATAATTAATTAGTACGATATAACTTTCACTAAGTAGAAATCTTGTCTTTCATTTGTTAGTTTTTATTACCGCACGTAACTTAACCAAAGCTGGTTTAATTAAGCTAAACGCTGGTAAACCTTATGTCTATATCTTACCTACACGAATTTGTGAATCAATACGAAGAATTATGCTTTAGATCGAAGAGTTAATAGTAAGTTTAGTATGGATTCATGGTGATGTAAACGGAAGAGGAAGGCAAGAGAGGAGATAAGAGGATTAGCTAAGATTCACAGCCGGTCTCAAGTGGAGGGTTGCTAGAGATGCGAAGCAATGGAAGACGTTGGTGGAAGGCAATGCCAGGAGTCACACTGAAAGGAAGGGCCCCGCAAGGGCCGAAGCCTGCCGGGGCTGCGGAACTGTTCGAGAGAGATACCGCGGCCCCGGAACATAAAGGGCGAGGAAGGAACTCCCTCCCGCTCCGCCCAAAGTGGAAGAAGTCACATGATTTTCTTCGGAAAAAATGAAAAAGGAGTCACACTGAACTGGGACACATTTTTCGGGTACCACCATAATGTAAACAACATACTGAATGGTACTGGATTAAAGGCTTATTTAATTAATTATGGGACAGTAAAGTTCACCTCAGAAACGCATACTATACACACTTACTGTTATACTATCCACAATAAAGTGTCCCTATCTTTTTCTAATAGAAATAGTTAGAAAAGAACAGCACGAAGATTTAGAAGTCTCCGAAACACGCTGCAATTTAAAATGTTACCAAGCTTACTTGCTTATTTTGAAATGCCACGTGTTTCAAAAAGACATCCCAACTAGCACATTAGCAAATTACAGCCAAAAAGGCACAAGACTACAGTCAAAGTTTTGTAGCTGGCTAATGGCTGTAAAATGGTGCAAAATAAAAACACAAAATGCTTGTTAGTAGAATTTAAAATAACTATTGTCCAGCTTTGACTACTGGTTAGTGAGAAATTTTGCTGGATAACAAGTTAACGCCATTTTAATATATTTCTTTGTACATAACATCTGCCGTAAGTAAGCCTTAAACCATCTCCTGGCTGTCTAAGAGAATTAATGGAGCTGGACAGTGGATAGGAAGATAGCTGTCCAGCTCATCCAGTGCTCTAAGGTGCTGCTAACGAGCTACTGTATCGCTCAGGGCTGGTTAAATTGGGGCCAAATTCAGAATTACAAGGGCTGCGTAGCAGGCTATCCAGCCCTTGTACAGCAAAAATAACAGCATCGAGTGTTCAAAAATTCTAGTGTCCAGTCTTTTAACCAGGGATTTGTGCTAGTTGGGATGCTTCTCTTTTTATGAGAGAGAAAATGATAGCAATTATCTAAATTACATAAGTTGGAGTAACGAAAACTGCACCACGAGCAGAATTAGCTACTTGGAAGAACTAGATTAAGAAAGACGGAAGTGACATGATTGGTGTGATACAAAAGTATGATAAAACTGTAAACGAATGCTATTCAAGATGCAATTCTACGCAATCATTACCTGGTTAATATTTGGTATAAGTATTGTGTTTAGATTTAATTGAATTTGACTATTTGATAAATCTATACTAATATGATAAAGATTTGTATTTTTGTATGTAACGAATAAACTTAAAAACTACTGGACCAATAAATAGAATATCAGGTTAAAGTCGTCAAGGCAGAACAAATTGAGCACATATACGTCTTCTGATGCGTTACATGTTTACAGTTCCATGAATTACTTTTGGATCAGACCATACTGAACAATTTCAATAAGATTATAAGTTTAAAGTCTCAATAGTGCTTTGAAAGTGATGGAAGATGTAAATACCTATATCTATCTTTATATAACTATCGAGTAACATGGTTTTTTTATAATTATGTAAATATATTATAGCACTACGGAATATTCACCAGTGAGTGTAAGATTTTATAAAAGTTTCTATCATCATTATATTTATTATAATTTGGTATACGATTTCAAAATGTCTACGAGACGATAAAAATAGAGACATGCATATTTTTTTTTGTTTTTCTTTATCCGCTTTTGTATTCTATAAGGCGTTTTTATTAAGCGTAAATTTGTTTTTCAATGTCTTGTTTTTATATGATTTAGCTAATAATTATCTATTTTCTGTCCTCGAAGCCTTAAATAACGATAAATACTTTTTGTCTACCTCCATCGAAACGCGACGTAGCGGTTAAGGGCCCAAGTTTTATTATTTATTTAGTAGTATGCGACTTTGACAAGTTTGTTCTTCTAAAACATTATTTGACAACATTTTCTTTACAACAAACGCTATGGCATAATCAATTATGTAAATGAATCGATTCGTGCAATATTTTCTTTACGACGTACAGGGTGTAAACAACCTCACCACGAAGCCGTCATCCATGCATTCTGTACATCAAACAAATACTTTACGCAAAGATTATTGCTGGGAAACATTTTTATTTTTTTAAGAAAAATTATGTTTTGTGTTAGAACTCAATGCTACGCATTTAACACATTGTGCTGATGCATCCATCAGTGCGTAAAGTGCGTTACATTGACCCCCTTACTATTCAATCCATCGATTTAATAGAAAGGGGGTCGTGGAGGTGTTTAACGTAAAAATCTTACAATAACGACCTAAACGTTTTTAAAAAAAAAATCCGTAACAATATGGCGTAAAACAAACAAAAAAACTTCGGCTTCGTTAAGAGGTGTTTTACACCCTTTATTATTAATAGGCTAACCCTCCACGAGTATAAGGAAGCCCCGTTATAAATGGTGAAATTTGGAAGATCTATATTTACAACTGCGACTGGCCCTTCAGGGTTTATAGGCGTGATATTACGTTAACACTTTTGTATTCGCACTTACATTAGAAGATAAAGTGCCTAAGTTATTGTTTTATTACATTTTATTGTTTGTTGGTTCGCCATTGGTAATAGTCCTGCCAATATGAGTCAACGCAAAATTTCTAATTAATTCAGATTAATACCACAACTTATCCTAAATTATAAATGTGGTATACATTACTAATCAGTAAAATCAGTCTTCTATACATGGTTGTCGTTTGTTTCTAACAGATTAAAAATTAATTATTGTTTAATATCCTAAACCATTTTCCAAATTGCTTGGAATATTTTGATGAGGGTTAGCCCAATTAGGCAGAACAAGATCTACTAAGTTAGGTAGGTGTTTGTGTAGGAAGAGCATGGTATTATACGACCCATTCGTAATTCATCTGTGATGCCCGACCGAATCGGTCTGACGCCATCGTTTAAATTTTGTGTCTACTTCGCGAAAGTTATCTACACTAATATTATAAAGAGGAAAACTTTGTTTGTTTGTTTGTTTGGTTGTAATGAATAGGCTTAAAAACTACTGGACCGTTTTTAAAAATTCTTCCACCATTCGAAAGCTACATTATCCACGAGTAACATAGGATATATTTTATCCCCGTACTCCCACGGGAACGGGAATTACGCGTGTGAAACCGCGTGACGTCCGCTAGTTTATTATAAAATCGAAATCTACATCGAATGTTATCGAATGAGTCGTAAAAGTACAAGCGGAAATCTTCTGCCAAGACACGAAAAACTCTTCTTCAAATTGACAAATGTTGCTCCAAAGTTTCAAAAGCCGCATTACATATACTATTTACTCAAAAACCGGGCCCCGGTAGCCCTTTACCTTAGGTACGCCACGGATGAGGTATGAAGCGAGTCCTAGTTGAGCATCGTATGCCTATCGTATATGTTACGACGCTGCTCCCGAACTTGGCGCTTCCACTTGTCCTGCTGGTGTGTCACTCTATTCAGAACGTTGCCACGCGCTCCCATTTGCTGTGATGGCCCACCTAGGGTGCTCTCGTCCTGTAAAACAAACAATATTCTCTTGAGACACTGGTATTCTAATAGAGATCGAAAGAATAAAAAACACGAATTACGGCTAAAGTGATGCATAGATCTTTTAGCCCTTAAATTACATAGAACATAAGACGAAATAAGATGGCGGCGTACGTTCCGATTACGGCCTCAAAAGATATATATTTTGTCATATGAAAATGCTAGTACGAGCACTAGCAAAAACGTTGTATAATATTGGATCTATACAACTAACAGACATGTAAGGGCTTTATAACAGTTCTCCAGCAACTAAACAGTTTTATTAAAGTAGTATTCAGTTCGACGCGTTAGTTATATAAAATATAAAACATAATATGACGGTCATATAACGTAAAGTCGAGTAAACGCTTCAGTCAGAAAATAGTGAAGAGTCGCCAGTTCACCACGTTTTGTAAATTTAGAACCTTTTATTCAACACTTAAATAACAAAGTGTCATGTAATCATCTTATAGTTAACTATTATAAAACTCATCAACCTGAAAAAAAATGTAAAAATCCATGAATAATTTTTACAACGTACCTATTTATTTGTTATAACATTTTAGTAAAACCATAAAATCGTCATATTAGATTATATACTTTCACCTTTAAGTAACTTATAGATTGAAACTTTTTTCTTACATAAGTAGCGTATATAAGTCAATTGGTTATTTAAACATTATTTAGCATCTTTTAAGGGTTCCGTTGCCAAATTTCAAAAAACGGAACCCTTATAGATTCGTCATGTCTGTCTGTCTGTCTGTCCGTCCGTATGTCACAGCCACTTTTCCGAAACTATAAGAACTATGCTATTGAAACTTGGTAAGTAGATGTATTCTGTGAACCGCATTCAGATTTTCACACAAAAATAGGAAAAAAACAATAAAGGAGATTACCCACCCTCCATACATTTTTGGGTTATTTACAAGTCTAAAAAAAATTACCCCAATCTGGGTCATGTCAGATATTTTGTGGATGAATAACTTGGTGAATTGACTTACGACTTTGGTGTAATAATAAATAAATGTTTATTATGTTATGCTTTATCCGAATAATAAGTTTATTTTGGTTACTTTTCAAAATAGCCCAATATGGGTGATGTTACATAAAACATACATAAAACTGATACTCCATTTTTTTTTTCAATCCCGTGTGTCTTATCTATGAGCAGGTCTTCAAAAATGATATTGAGATTTCTATTATCATTTTTTTCTAATCTGAATAGTTTGCTCGAGAGACACTTCCAAAGTGGTAAAATGTGTCCCCCCTGTAACTTCTAAAATAAGAGAATGATAAAACTAAAAAAAATATATGATGTACATTACCATGTAAACTACTCGTACCACCGAAAATTGGTTTGGACGGCATCTAGTAAGCAGTTTTTTTTAAAACGTCGTAAATCGTAAACCGCAATTTATCTTTCATTTACAACGAACTGCAAGAACTATATGAACTTTAAGAACTTTACTATACTATATTACTTGCTGTTACGGAACCCCTCATGGGCGAGTCCGGCTCGCACTTGGCCGCTTTTTATAACTCAGTCGCCGAACTTATCAACGCCAAAACATATCAATATGTATGATGTTCCTATCAAAATTACAGAAGTATTGCCATGTCTACACACAAAGGTTTTTCTATTTTCCAACAGAATTCTTATTGTAACTGTCATGGTAGGCGGGTGGATGCTATAAGTCGTATGAAAAACATGTATAAGACCAATAGTCGTTTACATGTCTAAATGCAGTCGCCCAATGACTATTGGCATTATGGCGGAAACTGTTGATGAAAAACAATGTATTTTATTTTAATAAAACGGGCGTACTAATGGACCCCCCATTAAAATATTAACGATAACCAAACATATCATAGAAGATTTTAAATTACCAAGTATAAAGCACCGCTCGTCATCTACCAACACGATATCCTTTCCTTACAATAAAAATATTAAATAACATTGATTATTAAAACATTTGACTTATAACTTTTTTTAAGTTTTATCAGAACTGTAAATCATACGATTTTCAGACACACATGCAGAATCCACCACACAGTAATTTTATACTTTTCAAATTTAACTTTTAAATGTCACTTTAAATTTAAGTTTCTTTGTAATTTTTTTTCAACTTTTATAAGGGATTACAAATTTATTCTCTTTTTTCTCTAAAACACTACATAATAATGTACTCTTTAAAATAATATCTGCTTACCAGCTCTCAATTTCCATAAGGTACATAGTGTCGAAGTGGCAGTAGAACACTGACTCCTAAGTCACAGGTTTTCCTAGTTTAGGAGTCAGGGTTTCATCTTTTGTACGCCTTAACTATTTGTGAACTTTTCTAGATATTAAGCATTTGTGTGTAAGGATTTGTATCAATAAAGTATTATTATTATTATTTTTATTAAACAAACATTTCACAAGTCGCCACAACGTGCTGATTTCTACATTTGGTCCCAAAAGCTGGTCGTAAATACTTCGCCATCACGTTGGCTTTACCGAGAATAGGCCCATTTCATACGAAACAGTGTCTTAAAAGAGTAACGTAACCGTCGTGTAAACCACTTTTTGGTCAGATAGTGGTTGTGTAGTAGTCGCAAAACCCACGTTTTCGTTGAGTAATGGTGTTTATTTCCGCTGCTTTGCGGCATTTTGTTGCAAATAGGTAGCGTAGTATTATTTTCAAACAGGATTTAGTGATAAAATGGTGAGATAAATCCCGTAAATTATTATGCCTGCATGTCTTCAATATTATATTTGTGTCAAATTATAAATAAAAATCTAATATACTATCTGATGTGCTGAAACTCATTGGGAAATTAGAAACCATTCAATCTATTGGGAAATTAGTTCTATCAGGTACTATGAGCTAATTATGTCAATTTAATTAACGCGCCATGCAATTCTTTCAATTAAGTGATTTAATCAAATATAGTTTTAGGAAACGTGCTAACCTGGTAAAGATCAAACCATATTACAACATCAATACGACTAATAATTCTGTGGACATACTTTTTGTTCAATATTGTCAGCTATATTAATTGAAATAGGGTTCCTTTGTCGTGTTTAAAGAACCATTTCACCTACTTTTCCTTGTTTGAAAACTGTTTGTGTCATGTGTCAGTAAAGTACGTTCATTCATTCAATCATATTAAAAACTACTGTCATAATATGCTTTTTTTAGTTGAAGTGATTGAAATTTCTTTACGTAACTAATTAAAATGGTGATTTATTTATAGGTAGCCTCGGATACATATTAATAAAGCCATTATGCCAACAATGACCGGAGACAACTGGAATTATGTTTAAGATTGCTTTCATACTATTTAAAAGTGTTCGTGGATCTGCTGGAACCGCATAAGAAATTCTATTGTTTGAAATTTTGTTTTGGTCTTTCAATGCGACTTGTGTAATATTGTGTTAGATAGCCCATTACTTTACTATAAACTTGGCATCGAAATCAATTCTTTTGTGTTCATAAAATCTTGTACGGAACCAACTCCAGTTTGTACATTATTGTCATTACGTGTAAAAATATTCGTGTAAACACAACATGACGATAATAGAACACTTAGTAATTTAAAGGTAGTATAACAGTTATAAAATTGACTTGAAGTCGTATAAGGGTGCAATTTCTCACTCTTAAATGGTCGTCATTTAAAGGTGGTTCTCGTGATTGTAATACGATGAATGGTAGGATAAAAGTCATATACACGTCACTAAGATCACGACACTGGTTTTACCACTAAATGACGCCGTTTGTGCATAAAACTGTATAATAGTCATAAAAATAGTCGTACAGAAGTTAATACGATCTCTGTATGACTGTAATATACGACTAAAAGTTATGTAAGAATATAATCGCGTTTTATTTACGTATATAAAACTGTTTTCACATGGCTGAAAGTTATATCAAAAGCGTTATCATACCATTTATATGACATTATTTTGCAACTTGGGATTTGTCTACTCCGGTCTTAATAGAAACGCGTTCTCAACGACCGATTCGTAATATAAGTACAGCGGAGCATACGGCTGAGTGTTTCAATTTGCTACTGCGCACATCGGTTTACTTTTTTCATAACCATTCGCTTTTAAAATAAGAATTATCTGATATAAATTATAATAGACAACAAAAAAAATCTAGTTAATCCGTCAATTAGATTAAGTATCAAAATATGTTTGACGCGTATTTTTCTTTTGTTACGTAAATCAAAATTGACGAAAATACGACGCTCTTAAAGGACTCAATACGTCACGCTTAGGTATATTTTTAGAGCGTACTGACGTCATGAGCCACTCTCAAGTTTCGATGCATTTAATTTTTGTCAATATTCATTGAAAACACTGTTTAAGGCTTTCACGGTTTAAAACTAAACTTATATTGTCACTTACGCAACAACAACAATCGTAACAATTTTATTTTCCATCTACCTGCAGTCTCTAGTCAACCCGCGATCATGGCGCTTGCAACAGCGTCGAAATATCGGGAGCTCAAAGTCCCGTAAGAGACAATATAAGTTTAATATTCATTGATTTACAAAAACAAAAAATACGAGTCCCTTATTTTCCAATACTGTTACTGACGGGCTAAATGTATTTGTAATTTTTTGATAGTCGTCATGACCATTATACTCTTACAGCCGCGTACTGACTGAGCGAGCAGTCTCGCGACGCAGCCGCGCGAGGCAATTCCTCGGTCGGTCAAGACGAGTCTCGCCCGGGGCAAAACCACGCGCTGCCTCGCCCAAGCGTGCCGCGGCCCGAGCCAAACGTTGTCGGTTTTTGTCAAAGCTCAAAAGCGCCTCAGTAAGTTTGTCTCGCGCACTCAAGACGGTTGTGTTTTGCCTCGCTTGTTCGAAGAATACGGAATCACGAATTGAGAACAGTGTCTCAAATCAAAACAATTATATGGCAAATATAGACTACTTTGGGACGCGCAATGTCCTGATTATAAAAACTTTTTTTTTTGTACAAGTTGATGGATGGCAGTAGTGGCGATAGCCTTCCAAACGCACGGCTTCATGACAATCTTGAGCAGAACTGAATATCCGCTTCGCTCGCGTGGCCTCTGTTCTAGCTTTCGAGTTGTTCGACTTTGGCTCAGCCTCGTTGCGGGTCTGCTTTGCCGCGTGCGGCAGCCTCACGTATATTTAAATACAGCCCGAGGGTGCCTCACGCGGCAAACGTTGCGAAGCAAACGTACGAGGCTGCTCCGCTTAGTCAGTACGCGGCTTATGACGTTTGACAAAGCGACGCTCTTAAGTTTATTACCAGGCAGACTCAGCTGTGGTTCCGGCTGCGAGCTCCGTAGCGGAGTACGCAGGAGACCACGCCCGCTCCGCGGCGGACGCGGCACAGACGGATCACCCGCGCCGCGATCCGGTCAACGGTCCGCCTCACGCGCCGCAATAAGCTCCGCGACTCCATAAACGAGGCCTAAGATAGGAAACGGCCTCATTTACATTTAAAACATATGGAAACTAACTACGTATTTTTACTTGACTTAAAAAAATGCTGTTTGTTTTCGGTATAATTTACACTGCGTTTCAAACTAAAAAAATAATTAAGCACCTAATTAGATTGTTCCTGTTTATTCATGGATACGAGGGCGGGTCAATAAGTCCGTGACTTTTGGAATAAAACACAGATTTTTTGATAAATAAATCATTTTATTTTTCAACGTAGTCTCCCTTGAGCTCTATACACTTTGTCCAACGCTTCTCCAATTTTTTTATCCCTTCCAAAAAATATGATTTGTCGAGGTCCTCAAAATAGGCCTTTGTTTGCGAGATGACTTCATCATTAGAGTCAAATCTTTTTCCACCAAGCCATTTCTTCAGGTTTGGTAGTCCAGTTCATGTATCCAATGAGTAGTAAACGTTCATAATAAAAAATAAGTATTTATGAGATTTGAATAATTTAAACATAAAATTTTTACTCATTATCATGATTATGACGCAAGGCGTAGTTTTGTCTCGTTGAAAATGGTTTGACACGTGCGCTAGGTAGGTATACTCGACAGTTTGATACGTAAACATTTTTAACAGGGTGTTTCATATTTCTAATGTTTTATTTATTTTTCTTCGTACCTATTATCTTAACTACTTAATGATAAAAAAATAATAATCGCGCCTAGAGGTATTTTATGTCGGGTACATTGAGTGGACCGCTTTTGTAAGAAGACTAAAAAGTCACGGTGTATAATCACAATACAGTGGCACTCGCACTGGGGCCTAATTCTGCTATTTGTATAAATTCGTCACTCCAACACGATTTCATTCCCATCCCATTGTTGTTTTGCTTAAAGTTCGTAATCTGCTAAATTCACTATGGTCGATCATTGGTCGGTCGATGGTTTCGTAATAAAATTGTGTTTTAATAGCATTTTCGTATTGTCATTATTATAAAACCATTAGTACAAATGGTTTTCGAAATCTACTACTAAATGCGAACATTTATTTATGCCAGATTTCATGTACGAGATTAATATTCTATGACATTTCTTTCAATGGAGTGTCAGTGGTTGTTAATTGAGAAGATATAATGACGCCATTATATTAGTAGATTACCAGACTTGCCAAAACTTGAGAGAACTTGATCATTATGAAATCAATGATCGACTATTCTGACACTATTGTAATAGTAGAATTGAGGCCCTGGTATTTTGCATACATAAAAGGAAAAATCAATACTTCTGTTGTTTATTATCCAATTCATTCATCAATCACTCATATGTTAAAATTTCAATTAGTTTTGTTCATTTCAGAGATAAAGTCGCGTTTAAATACGGTTGGAGCTCTACAATCACGCTACAAGAACTTATTTTAGATCCTGAAGCGCACTCTACCGCTCGCATAGCACCTTTGTAGATCCAAGGGTACTACAAAACTAGCGGCGATCGGCGGCGATCGGCGGCGGCGACCTCTCGCGTCCGGCCCTGGTTCAATCCATGGTCCGGAGCGAGACGGAATGGGAAGCCGTCACCTCCTTCTGCGAAGCAGTCATGCTAGCGAAGGAGGTGGCGGAACGAGAGAGGGAGAGATCCTTTCTTCCCGGCCGCCGCGGGAGACGCACCGGGCGTCGGGGGCCTACCATGGTGGCTACCGGCCACCGTAGATGCGGGCCTGTGGACGGTTGGCTATGGGCTAGCTAGCCGTCTGTCCGTCTAACGACGAAAGGCCGTGTCGACGGCGCGTTAGTGTTCCACGCGCGCCTCAAAGAGATGTCAGCATAAGGGGAGGGGCCCGCAAGGGCCGAAGCCTGCCGGGGTTGCGGGCCTTTTCGAAAGAGATACCGCGGCCCCGGAACATAAAGGGCGAGGAAGGAACATGGATGACGCCCAGAGTGGGAGAAGTTATTTGATGATTTCCCATCCCAAAAAATGAAAAAAACCAAGGGTGCTACAAAAGGTGCGAGCGGTAGAGTGCGCCGTACTAACACCTCTGTACAACCATTGTAGAGACATTGTAGATCCTTAGGCGGTACTGCGTGGGCATTTTTCGGGGGTACAGTGGCGCTATAGCCACTAGTACATCTACTGTAGAACTTATCTGTACAGGCTATGCCGTTATTAAAAACAACCTCTAACCGCACTGTTTTAGACTTTCACGGTTTTTCACTACACTTAAAGTACTTACGTATTATAAAGAAAAACCGAGTGAAACTGTGAGTGCGTTCTGTCGTGAGTTACAATCGAGTTCCAGTAGTGCGCGTAATAAAAGATTACGTGTGCGTCCACACTGAATGCGTGGTGACTGGGGCCTGAGGCGGGCGCGGCGAGCGGTGGCGTGCGGTGGCTACAGTGACGCGCGAGCTCTTGTAGCGGTTTGCAAACAATTGACGAGGATTTGATATTTTTACTAGACAGTCCGATCCTGAGATGGGAGGTGTTGAACACTACAGATACATTTTTTGAAATACATTTTTTACACATAGATTTACAACAAACAATATACAGACGCGCATACGCCGAGCAACAAAACCGAATTGGTTTGTTACCGCCGCTACCCGCTACCCGCTAGAACGCGCGGACGGGATCGTTTGAAAACTACGCGAGTTGTCTCGCTCAGTCCCGTCGCGCTAGGCTTCCGCCTTAGTCACTACACTATGGACGCAAAGGCGCGTTTCATTTGTTTGATAATTCGCGCCCGTCGTGGCAACCGCGATAGGCTCGCAATGTGGACGCACACTAAGGAAGAGGGTAGACAGATTTGTATGCTCGTAATTAATAATTTTCGTCCCACCCGCATACCTCTTCAGTATTCCCGCGATCATGATGCTTGCAACAGCGTCGAAATATCGGGTGCTCAAAAAACCTAAGGAAAATTACGGATATGATCCCGTAAGTACTTTAAGTGAACCTCTAACCAGCCGCTGTATGGCTTGTTGTAAAGCTGTGTGTGCTAGTTGGAATAGTGTTTCTATAGTAGAAAATTCTAGACTCGAATCGTGTCTCTCACTTGAAACAGTTCCATAATAGGCTGTAGCGGAGCGACACGAAACGTCTTAATTGAAAGCGCTCTTAAATTTAAATAAAGTATTTGGCCGTGTTGTTCTTTTTTGGATTTTATAAGGTTCAATCTCTTTTAATAAATAAAAAAAAAAAGAATTCATAAGGTCATGCCGATAGTGGTCATAGAATTTTTGGAATGATAATATTGCTCTACTTGCTTTATCCAGGGAGGAAACATTGTATCCGTTTGTATAGAAAAACGACCGTGCTGTATCCTCTTAAGTTTTTAATAAGAGGTTTGACAAAATGGCGTACCACGGTACCACGTCACAATTTTCTCAACCAATTATGTTCAGATAAAAATAATTATATTTGTGTAAAGTTTTGTTAATTTTTCGTTGTTTTTTTTAACCCTATAAACAAATTATAATAGTTATGTCTAAGTCAGTAATAAAATTGCTCAAAGAGCTTCACCATTCAAAGAAACCTTTTGTACTTTTGTGAAGTCTTCGTTTATATTTTGATTTATTCCTTCATTTTAAACATAATAATCATACTAACTTTTAATTGTTACGAGTACCAATATAGCGATAAAACAATAATAATATTAAGGTAATTTATTGCATAGAACTTACATTTTTGGTAACACATTTGATTGCTTGAACCAAAGTTACGCTCGCTAGTTCTAAAATCCTTAAAATTGTTAATGGAACAGTAGAAATAATAAGACTTTTTTGTTTCCGCTAGTTCTACGATTTTGTACCACCTAATCGTAGGACCGTGTAGTAGAACTAGTGCAACTCTGTGCGGTAAAACCAAAAAGTAGCTGCCACGAAACAGATTTGTATGATTGTTTTCAAAATTGTACTGGGCAATGTCTGTGTATTTAACACCATCCGGTGTGGCCTTATATACAGGGATTGCTTTTACGCGACCCGGCCGCAGTCTTTAAATAAAAAGTGTCAGTATACTTACATCTTCATTAGTGTGCTCCTGGTACGAAGCCTTCGCTCGCTTGTTGATGAGCGGGTCGAGGCAGATGAGGAAACCCATGTACACCACCAGCAACATGATGACCCAGATCACGATGATCACCACTACCTGGAATTAGGGTCACGGCATTTAAAAAAAAACATCTGTTGGGTAATCAGCATATTCTATCTTTGACTTTCTGTTGTAAATCAGCATGTTTATTTTCTTTCTTTGAAGTGTAATTTATTTGTTTTTTTGGTCTATTTTTTGACAATTTTAGGCATAAGTTATTTTAACTACGTGAAAACTTTCTCTCTTCTTCTAATATAGGTATAATAATTTCGTGTCAAGTGTTTATTTTCGACCTCTTCCGAAAGTGCTTGATCGTATGTTTTTTTTTGTGTACATGCGTGTTAGGTCTGCGAATAGGTCTTAGGCTATTTGTCATAAACCTAGGTTATTAAGTTAAGGCGCGAGCGAAACCCCACGAAAAACCTAGTATTAGTACATAGATCAGTTGAAATTCTTTTGACAACACGCAATAATTTAAAAAATAATAACAATACAAAATATGTTCTAGGGCAAACTTGTGAGGTTTTTTAAGAGTAGGTATTTCAGTTAATTGAACGACCATGCCGTGACACAAACACACACTTTAAGCCATCGTATGTTTTTATTAAAGGCTGCTTTAAAATGTAATACCCTCCGTCCATCTTCACTATGAACATAACAATCACCCCAAGTTGAATAAAATATCAAAAACACAGAAAAGAAATAAACTAAGTTTACGAGTACGTGAAGGTGCTATTAGAATTAAGTTTATTACATCACTTTATTTGTTTTAAAAAAAATATATAAATACAGACGATTTAAGAACCTCCTCTTTTTGGAAGTCGGTTGGAAAGACTAAACTAACTAAAGTTGCTCAAAACTTTATTCAGGCGATCAACTAAGCATTCTTTCATCATTTTTTCATCTCAGCAGCATTGATGCCTAATGCTTCCGACAAACTTAAATACTTGTAGGTCTCGGATGAGGAGGGGATCTAAAGTGGAATTCGAGAGTTGAGTTCCCACGAGTTCCATAATCTATACCCATCTTCGTCACTATAGATCCACTCTTCGTCTATTCTGTCGGATACGGTTAGCCCATGCATAAACTTTCTACTTCGTAACTTCAGAAAGTCGATGCGCTCTGTGACTTGTGACACGTATTTTCGACTGATATCAGTTCCCGAGAATGCCCGCATCACAAAGCGCGTCACCCATGGGCGTTTATTGCCCTCCCTGAAGCAGATTAACTACCCGTTTAGTGCCCTGGCCTCCTTAATACGACGCTCAATCTTGCATTGGCAGGCTGGCACGGCCGGTTTCGGTCGTGTAGCACTGTCAGTGTTTGGACATTGGACATTTGCTACATGACATGCCGTAACACCCTTGCAATAGAAGATTGAGTGTGTATCGCAAAGGTTGGTAACAGCGCATCCAGGATACACACCAGTGTTCAATTCTTTTTATTCAAGGGCAGCCGCGATAACCATGGCCTAAGATCCAGTGACGTGAACCGATAGTCACGAATCACATCTTCCAGAACGCTCCTTAATTCCACAGATTATCTGCAGAATTATCCCTGTCATCCTCTTCCTCAGCATGCTGATTTGCCCGCGGTGGTAGTGCACCGGGCACATGTGTGACGTTCTGAGATGGGAAGGTTGCTGGCAGAGCCAATCTGCATTTCCGAGCGCAACCGATCTCTAGTAGCATCATCAAACCAATGATTTTCTTGAATAACGCACAACTGATCCGACAATCGTTGGGCAGAGACGTTAAGGTCAAAGTCGTTTCCCTACCTTTATGAACTTGGCTGTATTGATGATTTTGATGAATATAATTCTGTAACTACACGTCTTACAGTCGCGAACAACATTTTAATCAATATAGGTACAACCCTAGCTTTTAGCTTAATTAACTCTAATTAACCTGTCTTCTAGATACAAAATTACTAAATATTGTCCTTTACCCCGATAAACAACAATGCCAGTAATTTATACGCCTCAGTTTCTTCGTATCATTTTTGAAAAGTTGGGCTAATGCCTTTGTGTACCTGCTCAGGCAGTTATGGGGTGTATAGGATATTTTTTGGTCGTAAATCACACGCTATCTTAGGCATTATAAGACCAGCACCATTTCTGAAAAAATCTTCTTATACACATAAAAATTTAAGAACTTTACCCTTGGATACTTTTAAATAGCTCTTAAACAGAGCGAGATATAACAAAAAATGGTTTTATTTTTTTTGTTTTTTTGCTTCTCCTGAAAACCCACGTTTTGTGCTATACTCCCTTTGCGCCCAGAGGTATCGATATGCTGCACTAAGAGCAAGTCGGGCACCAAAAACCTTTTTGCAAAGAATAAAATCGACTTAAAAAAAAACATAAAAGAGTAAAATAACTTTAGGTTTTGAAGTCGGTGACCTTTGTTTGATTGTTTTTTTTTTGTCACAGACTAATTTTTACGAAGTTGCGCGGGTCAGCTAGTATTTATTATAAATATCCAGTTTGATATTTATCCATGTTGTATGAAAGCCTTATTATTATTTTATTGTATTATATCCATGTAAAATATTTGCATATGTACTACATAAACATAAAAAAACTGAAATCACGAGTGACGCCATGAATGGAGGCAGAAGTGTTGCCATTTATGGATAAGAGTATGTTTTAACTGTACTCCAAAGCTATCTATTTTTGAGAAGTAGAAATACAGTGTCAAACGCTTAAAATTACATATTAATATAACATTTTTAAACTATTTTTGTATTGTTTGATATATATCATAAAAAAATTGTATTGTTTGATATCGGATTTATATCATGACATAATATCCTCGAACTCTGAGTAGAACGCAATGTAACGCACTTAAAACATTGTGCTGATTAATGGCTTGAATAGTACGGAGTCGTAGAGGTGTTTAAAGTAAAAATCTTACACTAAAAACTTGTATTAAAAAAATATAAGTTGATTGTAAGATAGTTTTAGAACTAAATGCTCATAACTGCGCCCAAATCCAGGCTTGTAGCGTATTATAAGCACTTTATAAGTATTGAAAAAGTAGTCTCGAGAGCGTTATAAGTGTGTATTTTGCTAGTTGGGTAGCACCACTAACGCGTGCGCGGCGCACAACTCGTCACGTATATGTACGAGTATATGTCACCGTAAAATTGTCAAACACGTTAGCTTGTAATCTCTCTAGCGATATCGTAAACTCTCGAAATATTGTCAAGTGAACATACGGAAGTATCTCTACCCCCATAATCGGGACTTGGGGCACCCCCGTTAGGTTACTTAGGTTCCTTTAAACCCTGCACTCGGTAATAGCTCGGACTACGCTTTTTAGGGGTATATAAAGAGTTTTAAGGTTAGGTTATAAAGGGTGTAAAACACCTCTTCACGAAGCCGAAAGGCACTTGTTCTCCCTATCATTGCGATCATTTTTTTGTTCTACACCATACCTGGGAACCTTCTAGTTACGGAGATATGGGGGGTCAAAGTTACATTTTTTTGACAAGATTTTTTTTGAATACAAGTTTTTTTTGTAAGATTTTGACTATTATCACCTCTACGACCCCCGTACTATTCAATCCATTCATCAGCACAATGTTTTAAGTTCGTTACATTGAGTTCTACCACATAACGTGATTTATAACCTCAAAAAAATAAGTTGTTTCCCAGCAATAATTTTTGCGTAAAGTTACTTAGTTTGATGTACAGAATGCTTGGTTAACGGCTTTGTGATGAGGTGGTTTACACCCTGTATTAATCGGTATTTCTCAGGAATGGTACATTATCTTTTCATGAGAGTGGTACCATTGGGCAAGGGGGACCCCTCCTTTCCTCTACACCGCGTGAGTTGACTACCATCGCATGTATTTCACGAAAAATAATGCGTTTTATTGTAAGCAGTATGTTCGTAGTTACTTTACAATCTAACATGTTTGACAATTTTACGGTGACATATAGATTAGTTCGTTTTAACTTTTATCGGCAGTCCCCAAAACTGCCCAGCACTTTTTTTTCGCACTTACATAACAGTAAATTGCCAACAGTTACGTTCAATTGAATGCAGGATACCAACGTACCTTGATAATGGTAGTGTTCCTGTTCTCGTACTTGCATTCGCATCGGGGACAGAACTCCTGCTCCCTGCCCTTGATCTGGTCAGCCACGCGCGGTAGTATCACTGACTCACAGTTGCTGGTCAAGAACAAATGGGATACACATGAATTCGTATTTTAACAGCGCAAGCAATAAAAACCGCTAAAATAAGAAATACAAAAAAATGTCTTAACAAATTTCAATAGGTACGGTTATTTTTACATTGCAAAGCAAAAATCTAAATAAAAACATGCAAGCAAAAACTTTACTGGGAAATTTTTTTGGGGGTAAACGTGTTTACATTACACGAATCTTGAAAGAACGACAATAAAGGTCATTATAAGGGCAGTAGCCCTTGCCTATCATTTTATATTTGCAGTGAATCTTAATAGGTGCCTTGATAATCATCAGCAGCCTATTAATGTTCCCACTGCTGGGACACAGGCCTCCCCTCTCTGAGAGAGAATGGGCTATAATCCACGACGCGGGCCCAGTGCGAATTGGCAGATGTCACATGTGTTCCAATTTTTTGGTTCTAGGACATGCCGGTTTCCTCACGATGTTTTCCTTGCAGCGGTGAAGAAATAAATTACACAAAGTAATGCGAACCCACGACTTACTGTTCGTAAGTCGAGGTCGCCACCACTGGGCCACCGCTGGTGGTACACAACTAATTATAAATATTATAATCATGATACAATAACCTTTGTGATATTTGATTGATAGGTTTTATGACGGACAACCTATAATTGTAAACACAGGACTTGCAGTGTTTTGAACATAATCAAACAACTAATTACTGGGCCTTTGTATTTAGTTGTTTGATTATGTTCAAAACACTGCAATACGTAACATGAGATCATATAATGGCAATCGTTTTAAGAGATTACAGCCAGCATATCGTTCCCACTGCTGATATAGAAGCCTCACCTATCTGAGAGGGCGTTGACCGTAATTGTCGAACAGTGCGAGTTGGTCATTCCATGAATTCAATGGAGCGCCTAGCTCTCGCCAGTTAAAGGCTCATTTAATTTTGCAGTTTTTCGCCCGTATTACGAAGAAATTACTAGTTCCTATATGATAATAGTACTTATGTATCTACATTTCAAATTGTAAATTAGCGAAAACGTTTAACATAGTTGAGAGTGATTCTATACATACAAACGTTTTTTCCTGTCACTACGGTACAAGTGCCAATTAGAGCTCGAACATCTATAACACGGCTGAATGAAAGCCTTACCTAACGGTGTTTTAGAATAAAACAAATGTTTGTATCAATCTCTGTTAGATTGTAAAAGAAGTTGCTCAACCTCATTGCACAGCAAAGCGTAGCACAAAATAACATAAATCATGCACAAATCGAGCAAATAACATTACATCCGAGACTACTTCCGTTCGCTGAGCGCTATAGCCGTCGACATCCGCCGTGCTGCATTCAATTCGAAACTACAAATAGCCTCTAGGCTAAATTTACACTTCATTCAGATTTTTATTACATTATTTTGGACTAGCAGTGATCAAATGCATCTAGTTGTATTGATCAACCGACATTACGTTAAATCGAGTTTGATTGTATGATTTTTTTTTTTTTTTTAGGATGGGAAATCATCAAATGACTTCTCCCACTCTGGGCGGAGCGGGAGGGAGTGTCAGACTCTTACTGACTAAAACCCATCCATGTTCCATCCTCGCCCTTTATGTTCCGGGGCCGCGGTAGCTCTTTCGAACAGGCCCGCAACCCCGGCAGGGATTGCATGATCTGCCATTTAATTTGATTCTCGGTTCACTAAGCTTCTACCTCATAGCCCAAAAATCTCTAACATGGCATCATCACACTCAGCCGGACACAGACCTACTCTTTTTGAGAGGGAGTGGATCTTCATGAACCACGCAAGCCTAGTGAACGGTGGTGGCACTCACAAGTGCTTTCTACTATGAATATAGCATAGCATAATCCACCTATACAGAGGATCTAAGAAACTTGATAGCCGTTGCAAAAAACCGCCGAAAAATTTAGAGATTTGAAAGAGAACGAGACCTACACTCAGCATTGGGTGGACAAGGGTTGAGGAAGAAGAATCAGCCTATAATGTTGTCACTGCTGGGACAGGTTTCCTCGCTATGAGAGGGAATGGGCTATAATCTACCACGCGGGCCCAGTGCGGATTGGTGGCACCCAGCGGTGATGAAATAAATTACACAAAGTAATGCGCCTGCCTGGGTTCGAACCCACGAACAAGAGCCGCAAGACATAAGTCGGGGCCGCCACCACTGGGCCACCGCTGCTAAACTACCGCTGTCACTACTTAAAATCGTAAAATTGTATTGAATTATTGGCGAGCACCAAAATTAAGTATTCTCTAAGAATCGGCCCGACTTATCAACGACGTTATTAAAACGGATGTAGTCCCGTTTTTATTTAAAAAAATATGGTCACGTTAGTTATAATCCACCTACCCGGGCTCAATGCGGGTTGGTAGACAATGATCTTCAAATATAGCACACAATATTAAATATGACTTCTTGCGCCTAGCTAAAGAACTTGCCACTTATGAGTTGAATAAGCGTGTCAAGTGGTCAACATAAGCCTTCTACAGTCATGAATCTTGTCATCATTATATAAATGGCCAACTTTGATGGCTGTTTTTCTGTCATAGACTAGACTATGTAAAGGAAAATTATCAAAGACCGTTGTTACTCAATGATTTTAGGGTAACTTTATTGATTTCTACAACACTCACAGACTTAATCTTTATGCTATTCAAGGCACAACGCGCTTAGCAATATGTATGTTACGCACAAAGTATTAGTACGACAGATAGTATAGTCTTCAGATGTATGTTGTTATCTTAACAGAAAGCAAAGTAATATCTAAAATGCAACTCAAATGCATAACAAAGCTACAGAACGTAATAAAGAGAACACAATGGCAAATTGCATCTACATTCAGACAAATTGGATAAATACTACAATGGAATAGAAACTACAATGGCTTAAGCTGTGCATTGCAGATTGAGAGATCTTCTTGATCATTAAACTATTGAGGTGAATCCAATCTAAACCCACCCGAAAGCTTTGCCTTGTGGCATTGTTACTTGTTGCTGTCATTTTTGTCACAAATATTAAAAAATAAAACAAGATATATTTGGGATAGTAATCTAGAAAATAAACAACAATAACACTTTATTGGTAACTTGAAGCCTAATTTTTCTGTCGTCAAACACTAATTCATCATCTGTCCAAACTATGTTGAGACTGGTTTCCAGTCTGTTCGAATGCAGCTTGGTTGAAGAGGTCTGTTCGGACCTTCACAACAGTTGGGTTAACCCAACTGGGTAATACAATAAATACCCTTTCGTAAGACTAGTTATCAGTATCAGACTTTCGGACCATTGACTACCAGTACCGACTGTCTAAGATCTAAATATGAGAGTCAGTATTGACTGCTTAGCTAGCTTTCCAAGGCATGGAGGAAACTCGGAATGTTCATGTATCTTTCATCCACTGATCGACTTAACTATGCGGCTTAATTGTGAAGATCCTACTGTGGTGCTGTTATTGTTTAGCTCCTCATTATAATCACTAATACAATAAATAAAATTGGTATCAAAGAGAGATTTAGTCATTATTCAAAATCAAAGCAATTATGTCAGGTAGGCCAGTTATAGGCACTTTTGAATTATCTAAAAAAAGATACCAATAAAATTAAGCTTCAGTCACAAGGCATACACAAAGTTACCCATTTTAAAGTGTAGATTACTATGGAGGAGATCTATTGAAATATCAGTCTACACAGTACTAATTCTTACCATTTGTTTGGTGGTACATTGGCAGATTTCATGAAGGGGCTTCTGTCTGCACCTGCGGTGTTGTTCAGCACAGCAGCTGGGCTCGGGCAGACGCATTTGCAACGGTTATCTTCGTAGGAATGTCCCTGTAACACAAAGATAAATATTATAATACTGCTAATGGGCTATCTAGATGTTACAGTCTATGCCAGGAAAGATGAGAGATGTCACACCACTTCTATATGAGTTAATTATGTAGCGAAATACTTCTTTTGACTTATAGGTGTACATGTTGTAAACCATCTTCCTCCTTTATCTTCTTAATGTTTTACCTCGAGGCATAATCAAGATTTCACAAAGTTGTGATAGAGGTTTCACCTTTTGTGGCAGGAATTGTACCTGTTTGATAGCAAAAGGCATCACCACATCTGATCATAGCCATTTCCCAACTCTGTTAGGGTTGGCTTCCAGTCTAACCAGAAGGAGCTAAATAGCAGTATTAATGGCAATAAATCTTGCTCAATGCAGGCAATAAATGTGCAATAGCACATTGGTCATTGGATTCTTTCACATTGGACTTAAACAGTACTTGCGCTGGACTTGTTTCCAAAAGGATTGAGCCCCAAATTGACTCATGTGGAAAAAAGATAAGGAAAGGGGGCTTTTGCCCTGTAGTGGAATATATAGGGCTCGTGATAATAATATAATCACCACATTTTTTTTTGTTATTTGCCCGGTCGAGGGTAGAGATGGGTCGTCGACGCATTTAGCGTTAATGAAACTAGATGGTCCATTTTCGTTCATCAACAAGTCCAACAACTAGTTGAATTTGTTGACTAGTTCTGACAAGCATCAACTTGGTTATGCAAATGTTTAAATAAACTTTGCAACGAAGTCTACTACGGCGACGGCGACGTAGGCAGTAGACTAGAGACTCCAAAATAATCGCTCAAACTATTTTTTACTCTAAATCTAGCAAGAGACAGTTGATATTTATACGGGACTGATGTAAAACTCAAGAACGTAGGCATGTAACACAAACTCATTTGTGGTGGTATACATTTATATAGTTCATATATGTATACTACCCATCTCGTGCTTAAAATAGAGTTTAAATTTGTTTGAGTGTTTATTTTATTTTACGAACAACTTGCCTACGTTCTTGGGTCGTAGATGCATTCAGTTAAACCATTGACTGCTGTTGAGACATCTCAGGATTCAACTAGGCCATAGATTGTTGGTGAACCACCCATTCATTCACAGTACGTCGGCGATCAAATTAATAATTTATTTTTATAAGTGGCCAAATGTGGGTGTAATATTAGGTACTTATACCCCTGTCTACCAAGAGAACCAAGGTCACCGATGTAGCCCGAAGAATTGCTAAACTTAAGTGGCAGTGGGCGGGGGACATTGCTTGCAGAACGGATGGCCAATCCAATAGGGGCGACAAGTTCTGGAGTGGCAAACGCAAACCGGAAGACGATGCGTTGGAAGACCTCCTACTAGGTGGACCATTGATCTGGTGAAGGTTGCAGGAATCCGTTCGATGCGAGTCGCAAGGGACCGGTCAATGTGGTGACACTTGGGGGAGGCCTATGTCCAGCAGTGGATGTCTTTCGGTTGAGATGATCCTGATAACCCTGTCTAACCCTTTGGGGATAACAAGTGTGATGTTATACTTATCATGGTAAAGCCAGCTTTGGACAGAATAAATTGGAAGTTATAATCTGGGGACATTGCTCACCACTGTGCTCATTGGTCTATTGAGACAAACAAACCATGGAATTTTGGCGCTTAGAACTTGACTTACCACAGATGTGGAGAGATTAATCCACGTCAGTACATCAAAAGGAAAGTCATAACAATGGTCACTACATCAAAAACCAATAAAACAAAGTTAAAAGAGATTCGTTCTAATTATATTGAAATATTCGGGGGTGGGGAATGTCAGAGCATTGTTAGTTGCGCAGAAGAACGGCTCGTCGCTCGTAATAAGAATATCAATAGGAGATAAGAGTATTATTACATCACAACCCCGGGTATAAAATAATGATTCAAGAAATTATCAAGATGAAATATGGACAGACTAAACAACAAAGAGAGATTAAGAGGACGTACGAGTGAAGATCATTTTCTATACTTACATTAGTAAAAACAGCACAAGTCGCAGCAAAAACAAGCACAATTAACTTGAAATACATCTTGAATCACCAGGCAAACAAAACGTATTCACAAAAATATAAATATCGACGATTGAATAACGAATAATAATTTGTAATAATTTAATTTGTCATCACAACAGGACAAGCGGCCATTGGCATTTTGATGAAAATTGTATGTGACAACTGACAAGTAGGCATGAGCAAAAAATATCGATGTACCAAATCATTGACATTTATTTCATCGATATTTAAAATTGCTATAATATTATATCGATTTCGATTTTTATTTTCAAGTATCAAATTCGTACCAATTTAGTTTTTTTTTAAACGTAACTTTGATTTCGTGTATAATGGCCATCCACGCCGGTTCTTTTAGACGTCGCCCATAAATACCTAATTTGCCAGACTTTTCGGCGTCTTTGAAAGGATTGCTTCGGCTGTGAATCTGACAGTACCCGACAATAGAAGCCGTTTGACAGACGAGCACATCAAACAGAGAGTGCTCCTAATGTCCTTATCTAATGACTACTGGTTTGATTTAATTTCATCTACCGAATTGTTAAGGCTCACGAATTAACAAAAAAATTTTTTTTTTCTAATTTCGTTTATTCTTTTTTACGAAGTTTGAATGCATTGGGAATATGTATGATTGTTCATGAGAAATCTGATGATATATCTATATTTTTCCCTCGAGAGTAATCGATACTGTTTCAAATTATCGAAATAAACAAATATCGATTTATTAAATCACTTGCCCATCCCTAGTGACAAGCACATGACAGATGTGAAGTTACCAGTTGCGAAACGCTCAGAATAATGACTAAACGTAATGATTTTTGTTTGCTGGGTTTCCAGACACAAATAATTACTTGGTTTTATTGTATCGATCGCGATATGCCCATTTCATTACCTACCTATTTCTAGTTCTTGGAGTAACCTGTGACAACCAAGAGACAAAGAGGTTTTTTCAATGCCTCGTTCTGAAAAAAAAAAAACAATAGAGAGCGCTGCACTTGACTTAAGGTGAAAGCGTCAGGGTGGCTCGCGAAATTCAAATTTTCATACATTTTTTGCATTTTGCAGGGCAGTGCTAAGCTGTATGTTGATGAAAATATCGGTCGCAGCTGTAAGAAATATTCGGTGCCGAGTCCCAGGACGGTAAAAATCTGTTCATATTAAGTGAATTCTCAAGAACACATACACAAGAAGCTGGCAGATTCGTCTCAGAACTAAGTTGTTACAGTTTATAGCTTCTAGCCCGGGCCTTGAGCGTGGAGACCGAATCCAGAAATTCCGTAACGAAAATAACCTAACACCCCCCGTAAAAAAACAAATGCAATAGCTTTACAACTTTTTTTTGTACCGCGGCAGTTTCCGAGTGCCACACGTCTTTTTTTAATTTTGTTTTCAGAGGTTTAGAAAACAAATAAATACAGCGCCATCTATCATTTTTAGTGGAAGCTAGCCTAGAAGAAACCTCATTGACACTGTTATCGTTATCAAACTCTGTAGGTTAGTAAATTTTACGTAAAAACTTTACTAGATGGCGCCACAAAACTTAAGAATGAAGATGTTACCCTGTCATGCCTTCTATAAATATTGCTTGGTCCTACAACGAGATGGCGGTACAGGTCTGTTTTATTCAGGATGCCCGATGCTGTACAGTTTATTCAACAGACCCCGTATTCACAAACGTTCGACTCGTTTCCGATTCGACAACTCGTATATCTGTCTTCTTCTGGCATTACGAAAACGACCGAGATAGACATACGACTTTCCGAATCGGAAGCAAGTCGAATGGTTGTGAATACGGGGACAGAATCGTCTTTGTTGTCGAATTATTCTGTTTCTAAGCACGTTAAAAGCTGTTGGTCCCAGCTGTCATTTTTTCATCTTTGGTAGTCGTTACAGGTAGTCATTGGGCCAAAAAATCTGATAACCAGTCTTAGCAAGTGGTAAAGTATTACCCAGTAGGTATCAACTGGGTCGTGAAGGTCAGAATAGGCAGTCGCTTCATGTAAAATACTGGTATTCAGCCGACCCCAACGTAGTTGGGAAAGGCTAGGCAGATCATGATGAGTTGCAAGCTATCACGAAGTACCTAATAATTATAATGGGTTTATGATATGGTGTTCTGGTTTTAATTTTTAGAAATTCAAGTGCGTTAATAGAGTTCGTCATTTTTAGTTGCATGTTAAAACAAAAAAATAAGTATATTTTGAATTTCTACAAGTAGTTACTTACTATGATCGTATGATTTTTACTTAAGTATAGGTAGGTACATACTTACAAGAAGGTAGGATCGGGAACGGGGTTCAAACTACAAACGGTCAGGGCTACAGAGAGGAAATTCCTGACAGTACGAGCAGTTTCCAGGAGTACCGTTTTTAGAATCAAGTCCTTGATCCATCTGCCTAACAAGAGCATCCTCATCTATAAAAAAGTAGTAGGTGCATTGTTACCCTAGGGGTGAAAGTAACTTATTTAGTCCCGAGACGGGGTTTAGCGCCCAAGCGCCAACGAGGCGCGGACGCTAATAGTTCGAGGGACTAAATAAGTCTTTAACCCGAGGTAAATACTGTGTTTTTCATTACGAATACAAGGAAACATAAAATAAAACACGAAGCAACTCGAAAAAAAAATAAGATCGGTTTGCCGCTTTCCCGCCTATTTTGTTTTTCTTTTTCTGTGGCCGACTATTCAGCATTTATTTTTCACTTTCGTCACTGAAAAAATAGTAAATAATTTGCCCGAATCTATGTTATTTTAAGGAAATATTTGTAACTAAATAACTGAGTTACTTACTTATTTAAAAAATATATATTCTTTAATTAATACTGAATTTTATGTTATATCAATTTTACATCGCGCTGTAATTTAGAGGCTTTAATTATAGAAGTAGTCGGAACATGGTTCATTACAATTATTGTAAAAATCGAACTAGTTTTTTTAACAATTTGACTGAAAAGTGTAACTTTCTACCCGCTCCAAAAAAATAAAAGAATATTAACAATACAATTAAATTAAAAATTACATTTGAAAAATTACAAAGATTACTTATACTCGTATAAATTAAAAATTCTAATTAATCTATAGGTACTGATATTATAAAGAAGAGTTCGTTTGTTTGTTTGGTTGAACGCAATAATCTCAGGAACTACCAGCTCGAGGAAGGCTATAGCCTTCCTATGACCAATGGACAGGACAACACAGACAAAAAAAAGTTTTTCGTCCCCCCATCTCGGAAAGAGTATTTTTGCTCTTCGATATCTGAGTGCAAAAGCCGTTTTTATCGTCATGAGGGTAAAGTAAATTTGAATTTAGAACATCGTGTGCACTACGCATGTGAATTCAAAACATCATTAAACCTATTTACTTCTACCTCTATGGTGCCGAATTTATCATACAATTTTTTTAATTTGTTAAGAACTCAGACTCGGAACCTTCTTGGTGTACGTGTTTTAATATGTTTTGCGCGCGCCATTTTCTTTTCACGTCATATTGTTAACACCTTAGGTTTAACACAAGGAATCTAACTTGAAAACTAGTGAAAAACCTAAAATGACCACTCATTATCTAGCAACCAGGAAGTTTATTTGAAGCCAACAGAATTAACTTTCTTAAAAAAACAAATTAATTAAAATTCATTTCCTCGCTGAGGTGGGATGAAAAGTTACGTGTTGCACTCGAGTGCAAAGATTTTTCACCTCGTGCTCTTTTGATTCCCTCGCTAACGCTCAAGATTCTAAGTTTTGAATCACTCGCTTCGCTCGTGACTCAATTTTAGAATCTTTCGCTTGCTCGGTCATCAAAATTGAGCACGCGGTTAAAAAACAACTTTGCACTCTTGTATAACAAATAATTATTACAATGGTAAAATTGTGCAAATTGTGTTAGGCATGTCAATAAATCCCAGTTATAGGAGTAAGCTACCGGTGCCAATCAAACGGTCAAGGCTGATGCTTCAAATTAGCCCGCGAAATTAAAATTTGTCACAAACTAGGCAACCATCTACAATGTGGAGTATACTCAATGTTAAAAGCCACAATAAGAACAAAAGATGACGTGCACATTGAAACCTATCCCATTGCAGTTTTGAAAAGAACGTTTAGCTTCTCGCTGCTGAGGTGAAAAGCTGTATGAATGTGAATTGTTGTTGTACTTGAAGATTTTAAGTACCTATTAAGTATATAGGATCGTAGTAACATATTTTTTAAGAAGTTATTGGTACTTAAAGTATTAAATAGAACTAATGACAGGAACGATAGCCATCATAATCATTATTGAATATCTATATAATAGGTAGTAGCTATATACATCGGCAAATTGTTAGGGAGGGATCTTCTTTACATTGCACCGAAGTCATTTACACCCTACGGTAGTCAATCCAAAATCTAAAGTAAACTAATCATGGCAGGGAACTGGGTAAACCCTATAATCCTCACCCTGGTCTCCCGAGGTATTTGCGACCTAAAAATAACAGCATTTGCACAAGCCAATAGAGCAAGCTATAAAAAATTAATTATATTTTTAATCTGCAAAAACGTGAACACAAGATGGATTAGAGAGATGTAAAATTACTGGAAGCGGCAAGAGTATTGTTTATTACCATTGTAGGAGTGCGACTAATATTTTATACAAGTTTTTACTCAACGGGAATGTTTACGAATATAGGGTTTTCCACTTAGATTTATTAGCTTCTCAGTCATGTAAGAATTTTAGAATTAAAATCAGACGGTCCGAACATTACAGTCTACATTTATACTAACAAACATGCAAATGTTCCACTGTTGGGTCTCCTCCATATCTTTCCAGGATACTCATTTCATGCGCAAACTCTAACTAGCCATCGTAAATTTCCAGGTCAGCTTGCCACCTCTTGGAAAACCATAAGGTAGACAATAAAAAAACATCTAATTATTCCGTCAGTTAGATTATCAAAAAATATTTGACCCCTATTTTTTCTTTTCTTAAGTAAACAAAAATTTACGAAGATACGACGCTTTTAAAATTCTCAATACGTCACGCCTTGGCATACATTTTAGCGAGTTCTGACGTCAAGAGTTTTGATGAGTTTATAACTTTGTCAATCAATATTCTTTGATTTACAAAAAGAAAAAAATACGTGTCTATTATTTTCCAATACCTACCTCTAACTGACGGACTAAATAGATTTTCAATTGTTTGATGCTGTATTTTGAAAATAATTCTAGCCCAACACCATTTTCGAAAAAGTTAAAACAATCGTAGTTACCCCCGTATGCACGCCAGAACATCGAACGAAAATCATCGATCTGACGTCTCTTCTAGCAATTTATAGCCCCGTCAGCCCTCAGTAGCCCCGAGGCGGGCACATCGGCCCTAATGTGATTTTATAGAGACCATAGCATGCCGATTAGATGGCCGGCCGGTACTTGTTGGGGTCGCACACTCGAACTACACTAATTTAATTTTATAATTCAATGTAATGTATCTCCTGTTACAAATCGGTTTCTGGCGCATATTTGACAGTAGTCAATTTGATTGGTTTGGTCGAATTAACTTTCGATTTTAATGGCAGGGCCTCGCGTCCGGCCCTGGTTCAATCCATGGTCCGGAGCGAGACGGAATGGGAAGCCGTCGCCTCCTTCTGCGAAGCAGTCATGCTAGCGAAGGAGGTGGCGGAACGAGAGAGGGAGAGATCCTCTCTTCCCGGCCGCCGCGGGAGACGCAACGGGCGTCGGGGGCCACGTGGTGGCTACCGGCCACCGTAGATGCGGGCCTGTGGACGGCTGGCTATGGGCAATAGCTGGCCGTCCGGCCGTCTAACGACGACGACAGGCCGTGTCGACGGCGCGTTTGTGTTCCACGCGCGCCTCAAAGAGATGTCAGCAAAAGGAGAGGGGCCCGCAAGGGCCGAAGCCTGCCGGGGTTGCGGGCCTGTTCGAAAGAGATACCGCGGCCCCGGAACATAAAGGGCGAGGAAGGAACATGGATGGGTTTTAGTCAGTAAGAGTCTGACACTCCCTCCCGCTCCGCCCAGAGTGGGAGAAGTCATTTGGTGATTTCCCATCCTAAAAAAAAAAAAAAAAAAAAAAAAAAAGGGTGTTCTATGTGGTTATTGAATTGAACCGTTCGTAATTAGATATCGAAAGATGTATCCGATAGGTATGGTTACTGAGTACACAATGTATTAAGTTGAAATATTTTTTTTTATATTTTAATTAATACAAAATGTCTATTATTGTAAAGATTTCGAATAGATATATGAATCCTCAATATTATAAGTGCTATTTTTATAACAGACATATTATTAAGGCAACTACAGGACCCTAAACCCGAGTTTTATAATGCCTGAAAGTATATGAAACACCGCAATTAACAAAACCAGAAAAATATATAATATTCTTCAGGATATATGCTGGTATGACAAAGTTTTGAAAACATACTACAATCAATTTTACTCCATAAAATAAAACACTGATAATGATGTGAATAAAACATTGATGTTTTGGAAAATAATTCTACAAGCAACATATTAGCATGGTGTTTTATTGAATTAGTACAATCAATAGATTTTTTGAAAATTGATCGAAACCACTAATTTCGCTCTATTCAGACGGCAGTGACTGTCGTAACAACTACATTGTAGTGTAAGCTGATTAGTACTTTATTCTAACAGTATTTCGAACGAAGTTTGAACCACCACAAATAGAGTGGCAAATTTAGCTCCTGTAGTCGCCTTAATATTCACACTAATATTGATGTTGTGTTAAAATTTTACGGTTAGATTATGAAATGGCCAAAATTTGGGACTAATAAGTTACTAATTCCCGGAGTAGGAATATAGTTTGGTATGTAACTTCACACTACTTATCACAAGCCTTGGGTTTGGGTAAAGGAATCGGAATCAAACCCTTACGGAAACCGGACACTGACACCTCTTTTAAATGCTACTAAACTATCTGTCGGTTCACCGTTCAGAGCCGGTCGAAATCTCTCCGGTTTGAAACATTCATAAGAAACGCATAGACTACTTAACTGTCTTATTTTTGCAGTACCTTCGCACCTACAGTGACCTTTGTTTTCTTTGGTTTATACTATCACAATTGTAATAACGTTCTCGAAAATGGCTCATACAATTTCAATGTAGGTAAGTTGGAATAGGTATCGATCTAACTAGGTCGGTATACTGGGAAAATTCGGTTTCTGTATTTTCATCCAAGCAGAACTCGTTTGTGAGGTCCTGTTTCCACTATGTCGTGACGATTACTTTGTTTATCGTTGGTTTTTAGTTTTTCAAAAGTCGTGGACGACAATAATCGCGTCCTCTTGTATGTGAAAACTTCCATTTAGGTAAATACATGAGCCACGACACTTAAAACTATACGATTATCTGTCGTCAAGACATATTGAGAACGGGGCCTTACTGTTAGCGGTAAAATACTATAACTTCCTTACCAAAATTATCGTTAATTTTTTGCAGTACTGTCCAGGTGTTCAAAGATAAGTAAAGACAATACTTAACACTTTCATCTTACCTGACTCGTCGAAGAAAGTTAGCAAACGGCTCCCGAGGCGGCTTTACTGACGTAACTACGAACAACCTTCACGCTACGTGGCTGCCATTGTAATATTAATGCACGTTCGAGGGTAACTGTCACGTCACAACTGTAAGTACTTGTGCCCTTCATCACAATAACAATAACATGGCACTACAGGGTGGTGCGTTCTGATGGCGGTGATAGCCCTTAGTCCAGTTTTGAATGGGTGATCAAGGGTTTTATCGAGTACTGTAACGTTACACAGGAAAATGTAAGGCCGCATTAGATTAAGTTTAAAAAGGAAAAATGGCAAGGGAAGGATGGCAAGATGATGTTTATTAGACTAGGGAAGCCGGTACGATAATGATCAAAAAGTTCACAGCTGGTAGAAACCGCTCGCCCCTGTGTCAGGTTCGCTTGCAGACTCCAATCTCGGAGGGTATGGATGCTACCCGCCGGGCTGAGGGTTCGAGGGTCGAGGGTTACAAGTCGTCAGCGTCCAGGTTCCCGTCATTGCGCAATTATACATTTTTAGATTTTTCTAGAACATAGAAAAATAAAATGGTTAAAGAAGGTTATTAACATCAATCATATACAACCTGCAACTCCTAGCTCCAGCAACAAATTAATAAGAAAACAAGGCCTGTCATTATCTGACAAAAGTAAACAAAGATTGAAAATACTAAAATGTACAGGAAAGCTTTAAATAATACGAATTAAAAGGTGAAAGGCAGTCTAAGCCTCCGCATAATGGCCATGCATTTGAGTACTTGGATAGACCGTATGATGAAATTTCTGATTACAATAGTCAAAAACGTAAGCATAAAAACACAAACATAACAGTACGTACCAACAAACGTGGACTTTAGTACTTATGTTTAATTACTTTAAAAATACAGATCATGTTGACCAGCAATTGTTTTTGAAGTGTCTTCGACTCTTATTGAACTTGGAGGGTTGTTTTGATGATTTTGATGATTATAATTCTGTAACTTAATACGTCTGACAGTCGCGACCGATACGTTTATCAACATACAACTTAGCACTGCCCAGGAAATAGCAAAAAAACGTAAGAAAATTTGAATTTTGCAGGCCACCCCGACGCTTTCACCAAAGACAATGGTTTATAGGCATTTCTTATTCCTATCAAAAGGATTCGATGTTTAAAAAAAAAACCGCTTGCAGGTCTCATCAGCATTAGCCGCTATTAAAACTGTATAAGGCACATACTATCTGCTACCTAAGTACTTCAAAATGTACTTTACGAACCTGTTATATTTTCACTGAACTCAATTAGTAGTTAGTTAAGGTGCATAATGGCCTAATAAGCTCGAAAGTGACCCAGCAGTAGTCCTTCTAAGCAGTATCTTTTATCACAGAACATGTTTTGAAACCAATGAGGAAGCTGATGGACTGTGCCGAGTAGGTAAGATCTCACCAGTTCTAGGTTAAGCTCACCTCAGTACGGTCGAACAAGCTATTGGGTTTACAATTTACAATGTAACTAGCTGACCCACGCAACTTCGTCTGCGTCACATAAGAGAGAAAACGAAAGGAAAAAATATTTTCATGAGAGTTGTGCCACTGGGCAAGGGGGACCCCTCCTTCCCTCCACACCGCGTAAGTTGACTACCATCGCATGCATTTCACGAAAAATAATGCGTTTTGCTGTAAGCAGTATGTTCATTTGACAATAATTCGAGACTTTACAATATCGCTAGAGATATTACAATATAACGTATTTGACAATTTTACGGTGACATAATAATAAGTATAGATTTGTGGGTTAAACTGTAAACCAATTAGCTTTAGATACGCTGTAATATTGTAACAAACAACATTTTTTGTTTATGTACATAAACGTTTATATAGCCTACTAGCTGACCGGCGCAACTTCGTCTGCGTCTCATAAATTGAAATGTAAGCTATCCTATCTTTCAAGTTGGGTCAAACTGCACATGGTGTGCGAATTTTATTATAATCGGTTAAGTGGTTTAGGAGTCCATTGAGGACAAACATTGTGACACGAGATTTATATATATTAAGATGTGTAGTGAAAGTATAATATAAATAAACCATTCTAGCCTTTTCTCATGTTGGAGTTGGCTCTCAGTCTTACCGGATGCAGCTGAATACCAATATTTTACATAAAGTACGATACTTCTTGGTAATTGTCTTTTTAAACTTTCTCGATCAAAACACATTATAAAAGGTCTCGTCAAGTGAAATCGTCTTAATAATAAATAAATAATTTATTTATTTATTTATGAAGATCAAGTGAGGGTAGTTGAATAAACGCCTTCGCTTTGCTGTGGCTGTACCTCCAATACTTCAGTCTTGCCGCGATCACAGCTGGTGCAATCCAGTCGAAACTGGAAAAAATCATAGCATTGTACATAATTTAGATGCAAAAATCTTCATTATTATATGGAGTAATAAAAATCCTGTGTTTCTGAGTCTTATATATTACAATGCTAAATTAAATTAAAAAAAGAACATGCATTTGCTTATAACGGCAATGAATAGAAACATAATTCAGGAGTAAAATATATTTTTTTGCTACGATTTTCTTCATCGATTTCATATTTGACTGCAACCTCTCATCCCACATAAAGGAAACATCCTATAGTCATGGCGCCGCAACCCTATCCCAGAGGCAATTATGAAGGCGAGTGAACTGCAATCAAAAACGTAACAAAACCAAGTTTAGTCGAGAAACGTTCATTAATATTTCATAAGCTATCGAATTAGGTAGCATGTTAATCATCAGATATTCAACCCCTTTATAATTACGGCAAAAACAACGGGTCCTAAACGAAAAAGCTTAATCTAATTTTAATTTTAATAATATCAAACCGCCTGGGATGTTGTGTTTCCTCTCATTTTGTTGTGGAAATGATGTTTCCTAGTTGGATCATCATCAACTCCTCTGTCTTCCGGGTACCTACAGCAGCTGAATTTATGAAGATTCCTAATAGAATATCTAATCGTCAAATATGTAAATTGTTTTGTATTGTATTGTATAACGGGCTGGTGTCTGCAACTCCACGTCAAAGGGCGTATTTTGCGTACGGGTGGAAAATTCATTCGATCCATGCCAACTCCCCGAGAAAGACCAGCAGCACCCCGAGAGTACCCAGGTGACCGAGTTACTTTGCCCTGTATGCAACCACTGGGCAGTGTAGAAGCACATGGGCTGCTGTCTCCTCCATGCATGCACGGCACTGGGGGCTGTCTGTGACTCCTATGACAAAGAGGTGTTTGTTAAAAGAACCGTGTCCGGTGATGGCGGCTGTAATTGTGAGCAGCTGTGGCTTGGTTAGCCTAAGCGCGCGTGGTTTGTTCAGAGCCAGCAGCACCGCCATGCTGTCTGAGAGTATACGAATTGAGTGGTCCACAACCTTCCTAACTATGATGGCCGACCCCGCCATTCTGCCTGAAATAAAGTGTTGTGGGCCCCCAGAGGTATGGCTATGTGGATGTTGAGATCTTCCGAGAAGACTCCAGCACCAGTGCCAATACCTGTTTTAGATCCATCTGTGAAGTTCCATAGTTTCGCGGGGTTTGATCCCTCGCATGAACCTGGATTTTGTATTTCTTATCGAATACAAATTGTTTTGGTATCCGATCGTTTATTGCTTTTGCCCGGGGGAACTCGCTATGGAATCCCTTCAGTACCGCATTGTGCTGTGTTTCTTTCTTACCCCAGAGTTGAAGTCTTTTAAGGCGTACAGCCGTCATCGTCGCTACATGCTGTAGCAGTTAGCAGTGGGAACCCATACATGGCCATGGCGCAGTCGGAGTTGTCCTCATGCAGCCCGTGATCGCCATGCAGGCAAGCGTTGTAGTTTGATGGATGCAATAGTTAATTTAGTGCGGGGCCACCGGACCACACTTCCATAGGTAATCATGGGTCGGATCACCGCGCAGTATATCCAGAATATAATTTTAGGGGATAGGCCCCACTTCTTACCTATCATTGCCCTCTTACATTGCCAGAAGGTGATGCAGGCCTTGTTTATTTTTTGACTCCAGTTAAACATACTGCCGAGGATGACTCCCAGATACTTGACCTCATCGGCTAATTAGGAGTTCCGTCTCGAAGAGTTTGGGTAGCCGATGAGGGTCTAGTGTTCGTTTTAGGGTAAATAGGACAAGTTCAGTCTTCATGGGGTTCACTGAGAGGTTAAACTTTCTGCACTATCGTACAACGATGCGTAGAGCCTGTTGAGTGAGGTCTCAGATTGTCCCCGTTACTTTCCCCGAAATGAGGATAGCGAGGTCGTCGTAGGGGAGCCCGGCCAGAAGAATTAGCCTTCATGGCAGGCTCCACACCCGAACAGGAAATAGGAGCGGTTCTGGTCCCGAACAGCACCGTACTCCTAGTCTTATTACGGGACTTGGTTTTGATCCTGGCAGCGGTTCTAGGTCCACTGCCAGGCCTGTACCCGCACTGGAGCTTGGCGCGTTAGCAGCAGAGCATCCGGGGTCTTGAGAGGTACTGCAAGCACCCCTCTTGGGAGAATCACTGTCTTTCGCCTGCTCTCCAGTTTATGTGTATAGTGCAGTATGTGTGTGTGTGTGTGAAGTATATCCATAAGGATAGGTGGATGATGGAAACGACTGTTCATTCCAAAGTTCCTTTTATTAATGTCCAACGACTAAATTACTTACTTACTAGAATATGAATGCTTAGCTCGTTAAACATGACCCTTTTATTGGACCGATGACTGTCTTAATGGGGATCGGCAAAGGCATGTCCTTACATCTGAGTTTGTGTGGTGTCGTTTAGCTGTGGGGTACCCATAGTTTAGTGTTTATTACTTCATCTCTCCGGCTTCCCAGCCTCCTTGGAGCCTGGGAACGTCTTGCTACAAATTAGCTCGACCGTTAAGACTACTTTGGAGATATAGGGGCGTGAGGCTGGCTTACTGTGAGATACTGGGTGCTTGATCAGGTTCATAAGGAATTAGACCAAGAACAAGGCGGCAACCACGTGAAGGTAAACACACCAGACTTGTCTTGAGGATCTACACGACTGTGGCGCTCCCCCTCAAGAGCCCGCCATTCTACTGCCTCTGAGGGAAGCAGTAAGGTTGGCCTACATTTATACTATCAAGCAAAGCGCAAGCAAAGCATGTCTTTGCGCAACCGCAAAAGCATAAAATACAGGCCCTCCCCATTAAAAGGAAATATGTACATAAATAACTATGTACCATCATCCTCCACTGTTATTTTCTGAAGTTGGAAAGGTTGTACCAAGAAAGACCGTCTATCTACTATTACAGCTATCTACGAGTATCTATCTATACAGGGTGTATTTCACCTCATCACAAAGCCGTTAACCAAGCATTATGTATATCAAACTAAGTAACTTTACGCAAAAATATTGCTAGGAAACAACTTTTTTTTTTGAGGTTATAAATCATGTTTTGTCGTATAACTCTATGTAACACACTCAAAACATTGTGCGGATGGATGGATTGTGATTGGTTGGGGGTCGTAGAGATATTTAAAGTAAAAATAATGCGATAAAAACTGGTATTTAAAAAAAAGCTTGTCAAAATCTTGCAACTTTGACCCCCAATATCTCCGTAACTAGAAGGTTCCCAGGTATAATGTAGAACAAAAAGATGATCAGAATGACGAGTAGAACAAGTGCCTTTCGTATTCGTTACGAGGTGTTTTACACCCTTTATATATTTTTATTACCATGTGCAATTGATCATCAGCTTAGCGCAGCGTCCACCGCTGAATATGAAATAAAAAAAATAGCTAATTGGTTTACAACGCGAAACGTATTTACAATAGATTAAAATTCAGGAATTTGAAACCGACTGAAACTATTTCTACAGTTGAAAGGTTTTAAGTATTTTATTATTTATTTTAAATCCAGCACTAGTTCTTTGTTCCAATATTGTCAAGTTTAAAATAAATAAACTAGTCTCATTGTACAAGGCTGTTGACTTTTATCACAGGAAAGTGTGGAGTAGTAAAACTTTTTCTGAGTCCTAAAAACTCCGTAGCACTCTTCGAAGAAAAGAATACACCGCTCCCTTTCAACTTGTTTGTCGTCATTCAATTACCTCTCACTTAACACCGTCCACCATCCATCTCAACTCCAACTTTAAATGAACATAATATTTTAAGAGGAAACAGATCAGTATAACAATCTATCTCTTCTTAGCTGCCTAACATACTCTATTGCTGCAGCAATTTGTAAAAGTTAACTCACTGAGTGCCAAACTTAGGGAAGAACACCCATTTTCGTTTGATACCTCTTAGACTAAGCTCGTACTGCTGAAGGTAGGAAAAATTTATGTGGAGAGCGAGGGGTGGAAGGCCAAGCTAGCCTGGTCAGAAAGAAATGATGATTAGAACCATTTATCATTTTAATACGAATCCCGCCCTTGTTAATAGGGTGTTTGGGGGATTAATAGATGTAACATTATTTTCATTGTTAATTTTGCGGGTTTGTTATATGTAATTTCGTTCTGTCGGTCATTCTCAATGAATTTATTATGAACCTATCTCGTAGAGAAAGGGTTAATTTTAATGTTGCTTTGTTTCAGTTTTAAGAGGAGAGTTTTGTTAACGACATCGTGTATATTGTGGGTAGGTGCTCATGATGTAAATGTGTTATGTAATTGCACGTAATGTAAGTTGGGGTTGGTATTTTTAATCGTTTGTTTGACTTAAGGACCTTTTCTATAATTATTTAGGTCCATGTTTACCGAAAAGATAACGGTCTGATTATCTAAAAACAGCTGTTTTTAGAAAATCGAACCGTCATCTTTTTGGTGAACATGATCTTTAGAGTAACTTAAAACTGACAGTGAATATGCCTAATCTTGTAGTTGTCGGTGTTCCAATAAACAAAGTTAGTCCTATCCGAGTCAACTGTTTGTCACTTTATTCGTAGAAAAATCAAAGGTAGCTTTTCCGTGACATTCTGTTTCTATCGGTCGGTAAACAAAGTGTCGAACAGAGAGATAGCACCCTATCGATACCTGTTGGTAAATGGCCTTTAATAAAAACCCGACACGCTTTAACTAATTAGACACATTGAGAACTTTATTTCGTTTAAAAATGACGTAAACTCCCACGACTAGAGAGTTTTCATAAATAATTATCTGTCAACTTCGAGGTACCTACCGCCAATTGCGGATAAGAATATGATTTGGTCGGTGTTTTGAATCGTTGTCATGACGACTGAGTGTAGCTAAGTTGATCAATTGACTCCGAACGGATCTTAGAATAACAGACAAAGAGCTGGTTTCAGACTACGCTATACTATTCTGCTATATTGTATAGCAAAGCAGGACCTATTGCTATACTATGTAGCATGGCGTTCACATTACGCGATGTTATCGCAAACATTTATAGTATAAAGGAAGCTCAGAAAGAGTTAAAAAAAAGTGGGGAAAACGGCCGGGGGTGAGAGAGGAGGAAGAGGGCGGCGCGTGATATAGCATAGCATGTACCCAGCCTATCGCACCATTTTATAGCATTTAGTTAGCCAATAATATATACTACAGTACAGTGTGAACGTATTCATAACAAATGTATGGTGAGCAATATTGTTGTGCCATGAGCTATATACTATATGCTATTATATTATAGCGTAGTCTGAAAGCCGCTGTATACGTTTAATTATGACGATCCGAATTGCGTTGTGGTAGTGTGGCTGCCTTACGTTCGTTCGGGTTCGAATCCCGGTAGGAGCAAATGTTTGTGTGATGAGCATGGACTTTTGTTTCCGAGTAATGGATCATGGAATAGATGGATGGTATGTATAATAATAAGTATGTATTTGCAAACAAAAATATATATGTGCAGTTTATTAACTATCTGGTGTCCACGACACAGGCCTTGCTTAGTGTGACACTAGGCGGCGCTGTGCGTTAATGTCCAGCGATATTATTATTATTTTCTCTCTCTCTTTATTTCAAGTCCTGCTGGATGGAAACTCAATGGGAATTTTGGATAAAATAAGGCATTTTATAATCCCTTAACTCTATAACTTTTAAATTAAAAGGGACTTCACTATCTTGGGCATAAATGTGTTCGATCGTCAATTGTGTGTTTATGACGTTCCTACCCGAGAAGCGACCGAAGTTTCTCGGCCCCTGCGCCCATTTTTGCCATGTTAGTTTCCTCATAATAACATTTTTTTTTTCTACTGTGTATTTCTTAACTTGCTATCTAAAAAGGATTACATGAATGGAATAAATAAACAACCCTTACCAACCAACCAACGAATACAACTAATAATGAATACACTCATGGATCGCACAGGTTATTTTTAACATACTGTTTATGTTACAACACTAAAATAATGTAAAATTTTGTAAATATAGCGGCCTCAAGCAATACAAACAAACATTATTTGATACCAAGTGGTGCTTTTTGTGAATGTACATAATATCCAGTTTTATTTATCTCTGTTTATATTTTATTATTTAATTCAATTGCAAAAAAAACTAGCAACGATGGAGCTGAAGCTTATGGTTTATGTACCACACCAGTCAATCAACTGTTGCGAAGACTTGCCGCCATTATCGCTACAGATACAGATTAAAAACAAACTAAAGCGTCATTTACATGATGCCATTTACTTGGACATTTATGAGCAATAATTTAAGTGCAATAATATCGACCTTCAAGAATTACAAGCTACTGCTTACACGCGGATACTACTTAAAAACTTGAAAGGAAATATTACCTATATTATATTAGCAACAATCACACCCTCACTCACTTTATGTATATTTGCAAGTAAAGAGAGAATCCAATTGAATACAATGTGACATAATGTTTAGACGGTGCCAGTAATTTATTGCTTCAATATAATTGTATGCAATAGGCGATAAACTTGCATCGTGTAAATGGGCCCGGCGAGTCAATAATTCAATGGTTTTGTACTTGACTATTAGCAGAAAACATTTGCTTTTACGGTTGTAATTATTTTATTTCACCTCTTTAATGCTTTCACATTATTGTTTCTTACTATTTCACAAAATCTTGCTATTAAGTTTCGTGATTTAATGAGTTTGGTCGTCGACGGCATCTAAAACCGACGAAAGAAAAATTCTTTGCTAAAAGTTTTCACACAATTATTTATTCTTCATCATCAAATCACATTATTACTTGATTTTCTTAGATTTTCCATGAAATATAAAGGAGATGGGAAACTGTGGACCAAAATGTAATAAGTTGAGATATGGTGTAAAAAAAACATACCTATTTTTCTATGTATTCCATTATTCCATTTTAACATCGCGCTGTAATTGGACACAACAAGGTTGGAACATGGTTCAATAGAAATGTGAAAATAGTACAAGTTTTTTTTTAAAATGAGAACGATTCTCCCCTGGGGCTGAAATGTATTACTTCAGACTTACTTTCCGAGTACGACTAATGAAAATGCACTTTAAATACTTGTTTACAATATAGTGCATTTCATAAATAAAGAAAATGTCAATTTATACTGACAAACCTAAATGATTATCAATTTCGAATCGATTAAAATCAGTCATATTCTTGTAAACAGCACTAGTGTTATCTGTGACATCATTGACTGCGGACCGACATTGACACTTGCCAATTCTTTCCATTCTTTCTGCTTCACTCGTTTCGTGTTTTTCGTTATGTTTTGAGTGCTTTCCCGATTACTTTATAATTTCAACGACCGCTGCTTTGTTTATTATTTGTTTTTGACCCTGCCTGGCTTGTGCGTTTGTTGCTTCCATACTTGACACACCGAAGATCGCTCACACGTTTGACTTGGAATTGTTTTTTGGATTTTTCCATCGGCTTGTATTGGAAATATGGATCACTGTGTGAATTATTGTGGGATTGCAACTAATCACTGCAATACCCTAGACCACTGGTTCCCAACCTGTGGTCCGCAGGAGCATCAACTACGGTCCGCGAAAGATTAAAATGTAATGCGTCCTTTTTAACACAGATATTTATGCACAGGAGATGCAAGCTCAACCCAACCTAATTGAACCTATCAGAATCTCATACTAAATGATTGCTAAATTTCTCGAGCTCAATTCGATCGCTTTTGTCTATTTTTTGTATAGTGTGAGTTAAAGATTCACTACCCTAGTTATAATCCTGGTCCATGTTTATCTAGGTCCTATGGTCCTTGTTAACAATAAACATACCAAAGTGGTCCCTGGCCTAAGAAAGGTTGGGAAACACTGCCATAGACCGACGTCCCTCGGACGTGAAACAATTCCGTCAGTGATTCGGCAGTGGCTTGCACCGTGTGTGAACTCTAAAAGTAAATATAACCTAGCTGGGCTAGGTACCAAGATCATATTGTTCCACTAGCACAATTTCTATTCAAACACTCTACACTAAATATTACATACATTTATTAGTGCTTAAACAGCTCTTTTAAAGAGACTGTTAACATAACCTTAGTTTTACCAAACCTGAAATAACTCAGCTCTCACATTGTCAAAACTAACAGAATTACCAGGGAGGGACCGATAAGTCAGAATCTATTAATTCATTCTACTTTTATCACATTACATTCAGGCCCAAGAGTGTGTGTATTCGTTTCCTTTTACATTTGCGACCGATGTAGAGAAAAAACGGTATTCAATCCTCTTAAAAAACTTGCTACAATACATTCCCAAAATAGGTCTGCACTCGTAGTGCAAAAAAAGTCACAATACGAAATTCTAAAGGCAAAACCGTTGGAGCACTAAACACATATTTCTGATGGTTTATGAAACATGCAAAACGTATCCGTGCCTTGTATTTTATACGACATTTTGTCATCTGCCCACCCTTGTAGTACGTGGTTTGAGTGCGTAAAACGCAACACATCTAGTAACTTATGTATTTGTGTAAAACTTTTGTTTTTTGTACATTGCGTCGGTTTTTTATCTGAAGCTGAAAGGGGAAATGAAGAATAAAAAGAATGTTTTACAAGGATATTGTCCGAGGTATGAAATAAGTCTGAGTTGTTATTTGACTCATTGTTTCGGAGAGCCAAAGCAATGTTGGTGATTTAAAAAGTACAATTTGATCAGCTTTATAATAATTTATGCTGTGAATCTTATTAGTAATGTCGCATTGCAATCTGTACAATTAAGTAAAATAAAAGTGTCTGTTTGTATTTTCAAAATAACAGCTTTTAACTGAATGCATACGGAAGTATATACGCGATTTATAACAATAAAACATTTATTGTTACTTTTTGTCTCTTTGTATGGTTGTTTGTTTCGGCAAATCTCTGAAACGAGTGGTCCGATTATGACGAGAGTTTTACAGGCAGATAAAAAGGTGATGTTATAAGTTCCTAAGGCTAGGCAAAAAAAATAGAAACCAAAAATGATAAAAGTATCACAAATAATTATAATAAGAGCAGTTAAGAATTTTGAAAAAATTGAATTCTCGTGTACTCGCGCCAAATCATGCAATGGCTATTTTGACTATAATAGAATATGATGTATTATTTTACATGCTAATTTATAATAAATGATGCTTTCTGTAGAAGCTTGAGTTACATTTTTTTGAGGACAATGCGTTGGAGCTGTAAAACGTAAAATGGTAACGAGATGTAAAATCCGTGGCCGAGTTAGTAAATTAAGTGGCCATGTATAAATAAGAAGGACAAGTCACAATAATTGATGATTTTACTTGACGCTTTCTATGGAATTTAGTTGGCGTTGTAAAAAAGACGAATTAGTTTATTAGAGGCTATGTCATTTTCTCGTTGCTTAGTTATAAAATTAGAAGTTTAATCATGACTGTGTCCAATACATAATTTTGTGGCTAGACTTATAATTTCCCATTAAAAAATACATTAAATTTCTTCATATTCTTGAGTAAGATATTTGTGTCGATTCTGTTATGCACTAACTAAACTTAATTTAGGCTATTGCTATCTTTTACTAAAAGAAAGCCTTAGTCCACTAAGGACCGCTATGGCTATTAACTAAGTCAGAGATGTCAAACTAGTTTATGCCTTTCGTTTCACAGTGTTTTTAGTCGACATGTTTCTACATGAATGCACGTTTCATTTGTATTAGTTCCTACTAAAGGGCTATGGGCACAAATGTATGGACTCTGTTCCTGGAACCAATAGATGTAACTAGTATATCGTTACAAAGGTATATTCTCATAGAGCACGAATAGGTATAGCGCTTGACCTGGTGATCAACCTTACAACATAGGAAGAGGAATAAGTGGAATAAATAGCTGGATCTATGACGATGGGATTTAAGTTGGTATATTTGACAACAAACCTACCTATTCTAACAATATCTCTCATTTTATGAATGTGTCAAACTGACTTATAGTGTTTTTTTTCAAAAGATCAGTCCAGTATCCACAATAACTGTTTGTTTTATTTTTTCCTCGAGTGTACCTAAGTGACGAGTCAACGAAAGTGACAAATTATGGAAACGGTCGAGTTGACGTAAGTAGTAATTCACACAACTGTCCAATCAACGAAACTGTCTAATTAAATAAACTGACGAGTGAGGGAAACTACCAGGGTTACGCCTGCCGGGGTGGCGGGTCTGTTCGAAAGAGATACCGTGGCCTCGGAACATAAAGGGCGAGGAAGGCACATGGATGGGTTTTAGTCGGTAAAAGTCTCACTCCCTCCTGCTCCAGAGTGGTAGGAGTCATTTTATGATTTCCCAGCCGAAAAAAATGGTTCCCATCTTTGGACCTGTCCACAAGCTGTCAAGCAGTAGTGAACAAATATTGTTGTACACAAATACTCGTAACTGTAAAGCGTCAAGTCAGGCTATTCCGGGTACTTCATACAAATTTTGGGGTTACTAGGCTGAGATTTTTGAAATTTGCCGCGCTTTTTCAGTCTCTACTTTCGTTTGCCAGAGTATATCACTGGACATAACATACAGCGCCACACTAAGCCAGGCTTGTGTCGTGGACACCAGATAGTTGATAAACTAGTTATATATTTTTTTGTTTGTAAATACATACTTTTTATACATACAAACATCCATGACTCGGAAACCAATGTCCACGCTCATCAGACAAACATATGCTCTTACCGGGACTCGAACCCAGGACCCTAAGAACGCAAGGTAGCATCACAACCGCTACGCCATGCGCCATTCGGGTCGTCAAATAATGATTTATGACATGCTTCTCCTCGTAAAGTAACCATTATTTTGATTTGTTACTTATGATAATAGATAGGCAATTTAATAATGAACATAAAGCTAGTTTTTTCTTCCAAAAGACGAAAATTTGATTATATAGAGAATAAAAAACCAATCATTTCGCACCATTCGGCTCGAAGTGACTGACGTAATAACCATTTTGTAATGCAAGCTGATGCATTACAAAATGGTTATTACGTCAGAACTTTATTCTAGCAGTAAGTATTTCAAACGTAGTTTGAACCACCATAAATGGAGTTGCTCCGAGACGCGCCTTAACAAAACTGTAGTAGCCAATGATACATGACCAATAAGATATTCCAAAGTCGTTCTGTTTATCGTATGACATGTGTAGCGTTGATACTCGTGCGAGATATCATCCCTACTTATTCATAGCAATAAATATGTAATACATGGGTGTAATAAACAAAATATCATCGTATAAAATAGTGAAGTTGTTTGATAATGTTTTGGTTTGAATGTATTGAAACTGCGGCTCAATGGTGTAAGTCGCTTTCTATTCTCGATTTTTAAGGAAACTATTAATAGTTTCCTTAAAAATCTTTCTGTTTGTGATAGGCATGGGGGAAACTTTCACGTCCAATGGTCATAATATGCACAAACTAAACTTAATTTAGGCTATTGCTATCTTTAATAAAAGAAAAGACGGCTATGGCTATTAAGATTATTGATATGATGTAAGGATTAATTCTGACATCATATCATTAGCCTTGTCTATTCCTTTTTAAAAGTTTAATAATCTTATTTAAAAACCAAATTAAACTAGTACATACAATATATAGAGTGTAAACGAACGCTTTACGAAGCCGCCATACAAGCATTTTGTACATCAAACTAAGTAACTTTACTTACGCAAAAATTATTGCAAACGTTTTTTTTACGTGAAAAATTATGTTTTGTGGTAGAACTCAATGTAACGCACTTAAAACTTTAAGCTGATGTATGAATTGAATGATACAGGGGTCGTAGAGGTGTACTTAATAAACATCTTAAAATAAAAACCTATATTTTGAAATAACTTGACAAAAAGTTGGAACTTTGACCCCCCAATAATCTCCGTAACTAGAAAGTTCCCAGGGCCTCAAGTCTGCAATTACAAATATTACAATTGTGTCAGAATAGTCTATCATTGACTTCATATTGTTGATTTGGATAAGTTTGGTAATTCATAAACGTAATGGCGTCATTATGACTTTCCAATGACTCTTCAACCACTGACACTCCATCGAAAGAAACGGCATCGAATGGTAATCTCGTACATAACGATAAATGAATGACTGGGGCATTTACTACTTCTGATTGCTTATAACACTAATAAATAATATGTAAACATACAGGGTTAGTTCCCTCTCATTGAGAGGAGGCCGTGTCCCAGCAGTGGGAACATTATAGGCTGATGATGATGATGATGATACAGGGTTATTGATAATTGGGTGCATGCCTTGAAATGGGGAATACTAGACCGTATTTGCCACTATTTTGACCCGATAATTTGGGGTCGAAACTGGGTAATTTTTGAGAAATCAAACTTTTAATGTTTTGAAATTGTCCACCTTCACCTAAATCTACGCCATTCAGGATGTTAAACTGATATTTTTCTGATGGCTCATGAACGAACGTGTCCTCTGAAAACTAATTTATCAAAACAGTACACCTGCCTTTGGAAAAGGGAGCCACAAAAGTCATCTTCTGAAAATTTCTTGAAAGGTTTCAGTTTTTCAATGGCGGTTTCTCAAAATAAATGCATGACAACTGTCGCGCAAATTACAGTACTAACTTTGTTGTTTCATTAGCTTTCCCAAATGGTACCATATTACCGTCTTTAAGTAAGTGAATGACCATCAAACAAACGATTGTTCATGAGAAGGTAGTATTTTAATAAAACTGGGTAGTACAGGTTTTCCGATGTACGTATTCCTTGTTGCAGATTTTCGTGTTACCGCTATGTGATGGTAGCTGTTTGACTTAATGCGCCGGATCTCGGTCGATCAGATTAGGATCTGTGTCTATCAAGAGTGTTTTTAACCTACCCTTTCAGGCAGGCAAAGAAGTCATTTTCTTTTGTTGGAACGTCATTAAGCAGGATTAGGAACTTTGTGCAAAATGACAGTGAGATGGGATTGGAATTGAGCTGGAATGACGAATGATTTATAAGAATAGCAGACTAATGCCTCTGGTATGTTGTAAAACAAAAAATATATCGCAATAACGGGGAGAACACGTGCCTTTCGGCTTCGTTAAGAGGTATTTTACACCCTTTATTAATGCTTGGAATATCATTAAATTGATAAACTATAAATAATATATAAAATGTTATATTTAGTATATCATCATTATCCTATTAATCTTCCCACAGCTGGGACAGGCCACTTCTCTATGAGACCTCTCAGGGTACCTCTCTATAGTATATCATCTTCATCATCATCATCATCAGCCTATAATGTTCCCACAGCTGGGACAGGCCTACTCTCAATGAGAGAGAATGGGCTATAATCTACCACGCGCACCCAGTGCGGATTGGTAGATGTCACATGCCTTCGAATTTTTGGTTCTAGGACATGCTGGTTTCCTCACGATGTTTTCCTTCACCGATTCCTATAGTATATACACGTACATTATTACATTGGCCGGATTTTTTCTCATACCATTCTTGATCAAATCTAACGAAGGAAAGCCCTTCGTTAGAAAGGTATACAAGGAGTGTTAAAGCAAATCCCTAAGGCGCACAGCACGACTAGAATTGAGGGGAATCTATTGGTTCGTTTGTTGGTTACGGAATGTTGTTGAATTGTCAAATGAAAGTCTTTACCATTCTTTTTTTTTTGCTTGCCAATAGAGTCAAATAATACTCGATCAGTATGTTGCCACAGCTCTTTCGATGACTTCGTCTAAATACTGCAAAGTGCAGGTGGTTGTGCAGGACTGGCAAGAGAGGAGGTGAGGCATATCCTGCAGAGGGGCTCCGCATTGACTTCTTCTTCTTCGTCTTTCTGACGGGTCGATGATATCCCATTTGGCCAGATAAATTCTACAGCTGCCAACCTGTAAGCAATTATTACACCGCTCAATTGATATACAAAGCCGTATTGACATGACGTTTAGTAGTTTCTGAAAAAAGGCATAAGTTTATTTAACAATGCACTTGTAGGAATCCTGAAAATACAAATGACCATGCCTTTATGGCTAAAATTGAGTCTTCTTAGTTTTATTCTTGTGGCCGAAAGGGAGGCGATATTTCCTCCGAGGAGTCTCTTATATTGCCATAGGGATATACTGGCTTTTGTGATGATAAAATCAGTGTGTTTTGCCCAGTTTAGCTGTTTGTCAAAATATACCTAGGTTTCAGTCGATAGGCTTAGGGTTGTCCCGAAGAAGTTTGGTAGTTGCCTTTCATTAAGTTCTTCCTTGTACCACTGATTTTTGCATTACTAAAAAGGTTAATCTTTAGTTCAGCTACTTTTCTTTGTCTGTAATCCACATTTGTATTGTAAAACAGACCAAATACGAAATAAGAAATTTCGGTAAAAAGATTTACTAGCATATAATTCAACACAATTTGACATTTGTTTATACCAGACGGTATAAACAAATACGCCTACGTAGCGAAATCTGATATCAGATAAAATCAGAAAAACTTTTAACTGAACAAGGATCTTTTGGCACGTGGCCAAAATCCGAACTACATCACTATTTTGTTTTGTTTTAAAGAATTTTAATATTAAATAGTTCAACTTATTTAAGTTTAAGTTGTCACTTTCGTCAAGCGTCCCGACCTGCACACGTTATTTTTATTTCATGAATGTAAGTAAAATACTGCTGCTGCATGGAGTTTCTTGCCCATTCTTCTCCATACGACACTACCATTGCGAATGGGAAATAGAATTAACTCTTTTTTTCTGTGTTTTAGGGGCAAAAGTACATTTTGATGACTAATGACTTATGACTAATGACTTAAATCGCAAAGATGGTTTGTCTTTGATGAATGAAGATCGAGTATTCTTCGCTATTCCTCAAAAAATCAGATTTTTGACATCCACGCCCTCCTTAAACACGACCACCAACCAACCAACCAACCACCATCAACTACATGGTGTCCACGACACAAGCCTTGCTTAGTGTGGCACTAGGTGGCGCTGTGTGTTAATGTCCAGCGATATTTATTTATATTTTTTATTTATGTGCTTAGGAGAAGTTCATTCCGTAGTGGATTAACGTTTTAATGTCGTCTCTATTCTGTTTCATTAAAAATTCACTAGTTCACAGATAAGTTTGATTAAATTAAAAAAAAAACGATTGCATACCGGTCTATTCTTTAGCAACTAAAATATCGTCCCCACTTTGTCCGTAAGTGTAATAAAACTTTCCTATAAGCTTGTTTACAAGCACACGTATTTACTATTTATGTACTGTAAACGGGAGTACAAAGGAAGTAGCCACATAGGAGTGAACCGCTGCTATTCAAACTTGGGTTCGTGCTCCGAACTATGACAATGCTTCAGTGTACGCCAATGTGAATACACCTTTAGGTACGGATGTCGGGGTTCTAAGATGGCGCTGCGTTTTTGTTCTGTTTTTGGCTGCTGCATAGATTAGTATTCATCTTGAGTGCTTAAGTAGCTAAGTTCCCAAGTTAATTAGAGTGGGTGAGGAAAGTAAGGATTTACGGCAAAGTGGAAAAGCTCTACGATTAAGAGATATGGACTGAAGGCTGGTCTTAGCGTCGAACAGGTTTTTGGCTAGTGTTTGTGATCGCCATGTGCAAAAAAGACAATTTTGTACAGTTGATAATAATCGATCGAAGTAGTAATACTTCGATCGAGTGTTATTACTCCTTACATAAGCCGCTAGCTAAACTGCAACAACAAACAGCTTAACAATTAATTAAAACAGCTCAACTGCGCTGGGCATGCCCATAAAGGGTAACCAACTCAGCATACAGGGTGTATTTCACCTCATCACAAAGCCGTTAACCAAGCATTCTGTACATCAAACTAAGTAACTTTACGCAAAAAATATTGCTGGGAAACAACTTTTTTTTTTGAGGTTATAAATCATGTTTTGTGGTATAACTCAATGTAACACACTCAAAACATTGTGCGGATGGATGGATTAAATAGTAAGGGGGTCGTAGAGATATTTAAAGTAAAAATCATGCGATAAAAAGTGGTATTTAAAAAAAAACTTGTCAAAATCTTGCAACTTTGACCCCCAATATCTCCGAAACTAGCAGGTTCACAGGTATAGTGTAGAACAAAAAAATAATCAGAATGACGAGGAGAACAAGTGCCTTTCGTATTCGTTAAGAGGTGTTTTACACCCTTTATAATAAAATGGTTTAATGGTGTAAAACACTCAGCGCTGTTTCAGTAGGCCGCTCACAGTGACACACGGATGAGGGTAGACTAGTACTTAACATGTTTCTTTCGATTCAAGACTCATCTTGAATCGAAAGAAACATTTATGGAGAGAGTCCTTTACTTTGGGGAAGTGGAAGGTTAATAATTATTAGCTTCTACGCGCTCTTAGCAACTCGCTAGGCGTCTCACTAGCTTCTACGCTAACGCAACTAGCGTACTTTACGCTTTTTATACTTGGAACATTACCTCTCACACGAAAGCCAAGTCGACATTTGCCGTAGTAAACACTTTGTAACTATGGACACTGCCAGTGTCAGCATTCGACAGCAATGATGATACTGTCAGATTTGCTGCGTGGCTATGCCCAACTTATGTACTAGGTTAAACCTGTATCACAGGCGGCATGTTTCTAATAAATACCATTTGGACAATGAATTTCTTAACAAATGATCTCGTTCAGTTTCTTTTATGATATTCTCCGTATGTTAAGTCCAAGCAGCAGCGCCATATTAATGCTACCGCCAACCGTTATTGTTCCCAGTGGGGCGGCGCGCGAAATTCAGCGCACTACGCCAACACACCTACACTTCGCAAACTTTATTGCTCACAAATTGTATGCATTATTTATTTAATTTGAAAGCGAAGAAACCCAAGCGCGATCATACGCCTCTGCGCGGAATGAGGGCGAGAGAATGCAAAAATATAAATAAGCTCGCCTTGCCGTAAAGGTAACGCCATATTGCTTTGTTTGTAGTGATTTTTAAGTGTAATGTGCATCATTGTGTTTGAAAATCTTTTTGATACTCTCCTATGTTTTCTGCGATTTTTAGTGTTTAAAAAATAATCTTATTTAATACAATCTTCAAAGTGTTGTATTTGTTGGAATGTTGGAACCAATTATTTTTCTTCGTTCTATGATGGTAATTTCGAGTGTTGCTGTATGTGGTACCTACACTTCAGCTGTCTTATCTGTGCAGGCGGGAAAACACAGAATTAAAATAAATGTCCCAAGTTTGACATAACAATGCATATTTTCTTGACAAGCAGCGCCACCTTTATCTGCTAACTGCTCATACTGTATTACATGTGGCGGGCAAAATGTTGCCACTTTCATGACCATGAAAAAACAATTTTTCAAAATTATTCATGATTATACAAAACCATATTACCTATTTATTAATGTACAAAACTAAGAAAATTTCTTCAGACTTTAACTATTTCCCTCTTCCTAACATAATTCCTTTCCACGCAAATGTCCTCTGCATTTCCTGTTTTAGTTTAGTACCCCGGGTCTCCGACAGCCCCGACACAGTCTATATTAAGTGAAATTGCGTCGTTACCAACAATAATGAGTTAGTTAACCGCACGATTGTTTTAATACAATCCGGAGCTGCTGTAATGAACGCTATTTGTCTCGGTCGCACTGCTGTTGCCGCCATCTTGGAATCTTGGAGGGAAAACCTTGATGGATGTCAAACATGTTCGCGAGCGCTGTTTCGGCGGGATGTTTTGACGTTCCCTTTTTTAAGGTTAGTTATATTATTGTAGATATTAAATACAGGCCTTCTTATTTTCCCTTTGACTTCTTATCACTGTCAAAAGTAAAGAGGTCTTTATTTTCTTTGAAAAAAACGATGCTGTTGTGTTGCTGCTAATGAGCTTTATTTTCACGACATTAAGGTTTCTATTAGACTACTGCTATCAGAAATTAACTGAAAGTACTGTTATTTCTCAGTAACATACCGATATCTGGATTTGTATCTGGATGATGGCAATTGGACTCGCCCATTATCACTATAACTGATAAAAACAAACAATTGACTCTTAGAATCGTCAATTAATACTAGCTTGAAAAACCATTAAAATTCAAATTGCACCAGATTTCTCTTTTAAGTAATAAATCCGGAGTAGAGATAGATGGAGAATATCCCCCTCCCACATTCGGGAATTGCCCCGAATACAAACATCATATTTGATTGTTATATCATCGCTGAAGCAAATTCTCGTCTCCCTCACCTATTCACATTAAATTAAATGTTGCTAGTATATCCTGGAAACAATAAAAGAATGTAGCTTAAAATTGCTACATTTAGACGGGTAGGTAACTGTGATTTCTTATTCCGTAAATCTTTATCTCTTATTAGGACCTTATGGTTTCACTAGACCAGGGACCATACAATTACCTCTTGTGGGTAATATTCAATCTTACTTCAATGTTGGTGTGAGATGGAGCTATAACCATCGTTTCAGGACATCCAGTACTTTCATCCCTCTCGCACGCTGGAATAACATTAAAGTGACACGTGGTTGTATAGCCAGAGCATCTATTTCAAGGTTTTACTTTTCTTTTGACCTGTAGTAAAGGTAAAAGTCCGTTGCGGCTTTCATATTTAAAGAACAACAAGTGTACGGCCATCGCAGTTAGTACACGGCAAAACAAACTAGTTTTTAAGAGGACAACCGAACAGAAATATTCCATGTCAAAAAATTAAAGCAAATGATGCACAAAGCCATGAAAATCAACGATGCACATCGTAAATATCGCACCAAACAATAAACAATAAGCTTGTACTTGAACGAATAACCCTCGCGTATCAAAACTCCGGACAAAAAATAATACTCATAATAATACATCGAAATATGATGGGGAATGCGAACCAACATTCATTGCAGCTCCAACAACACTGGCGAGCAATTTTAAACTTTATCACGTAGAAAACAAAATGTTGGTACAGTTTTGAGCTCATAAAATTAAGTTGGCAAAGCTTGGTGTACATTTCTGAACATATGGATCCATTAGGCAGGTTTTGGATCGTTCGCAAATTAATGAAAACAATACTATAGTTAGCCGGATTCGACTGAAAAGGAGATTTGATATTGTTTTTTTGATGTTTTGACCGTATTCAGTGATTCGCTTTGTGCTCTCCGGGGAGTTGCAAAACTCTCCAAATTGGTGCTATAGCATATTGTACATTTGATGGGTTCTTTAAAACAATGCAGTCTTTGTAATGCCTTTTAATTATATGATATGTTAAAGACTAATAAATGCTTTTTCTTTCTTTATTTATCTATCTTTAAATTTCACAATACTCGTACCTGCCATTGAGTCTAAAGAGTTGCATTTGAAAGCTTAGGTTCGATTCCTTTAACATTGGACTTTAAAGTAACTGGTGAAATGTGAATCACGTACAATAGTCAAAACTCTGGCTAACTCCTCGAAGATTGTAGGCGTGATGAGATGTTATGTTATATAGGTATAACTTACCAGCTGACCCGACAGGGTTGTTACCGAAGTACTCCAAAAAGAGTTCCCAAACTGGACAAATATTGGTGTCGATTCTGTTGTGCACAAACTATAGTACATTTTGATACAAGTGGAGAAAGTTTTTTAATTGTAGTTCAAGGCGGTATTAACACACGAGCCGTAAGGCGAGGGTATTTTTGAGCCGAGAACTGCAATAACAAATGTACGTTTTTCAATACACTTTTGAAGAAATAAAATAAAATATTTCCGTACAATCGAAGGGTGCACGTAAAAATATGTCGTTCGTTTGACATCTCTAACTTAGTTCATAGCTATAGCCGTCCTTTTCTCGCACTGCCTTTTATTTAAAGATAGCTATAGCCTAAGTTAAGTTTAGTTTGTGCATAACAGAATCTACCCCATTGCCCTGCTCTTTGCTGAATACAAGAACTAAATACAAGAAGACAATAAAAAAAGCTAAGAATACTTTGCGTTCATTCATATATTATACAGGGTGTTTCTGCAGTTAATGCGATTCCCTTGTTTTTATCGGAGCCTCGAAAGCGTTGGGTTTCACTTAAGAAGACGTGGTTCTCTTGGTTGAAAGAAAGCATTTTAATCTGTATGATTAAGGAAAGGATAAGGGTTTCTGCGACTAAACACGTTTAAACTTATATTGTCACTTACGGGATATCTTCCGTGATTATTTATTGAGTTGTATCCCGTAAGTGACAATATAAGTTTCGTTTTAAACCGTAAAAGCCTAAAACAGTGTTTAAACACGTTTATATCTCAAAATACCCGTAATATTTTCTTAAAAGCTTATGTATATTTGACTTACACCACTATCTAATCTGATTCGCTCAGCTGACTTTTTGCACACAACTTTGGTTCTGGTGACAATGAGTATTTAGTATAGACATCAGTACAAACACAAAACTGTATGCACGTTCAATGTGGATAGATAATACAAATTTTCTTCTTTTCTTTTCAATTAATAAAATATTTATTATGTGTTTTCTACCTGGCCAGAAATAATCTTGGTCAAGCAATTAAAATGACAGAAGAAGCTCAGTTTAGTATAATGCAAGATGGGAACAGGAGGTACACCACCTGACGCTGATCTTCAGCTGCCATTTTAGTTCATAGTGTGTAATAGTAGTAGAGGAGGCCACCAAAGGCACTGAAAGAACTAAGGCCCATGTTCACCGAGAAGATAACAGTCAGATTATCTAAAAACAGCTGTCAATGTGACATGTTCCCATACAAAAATGTGTTTTAAACAGCTGTTTTTAGATAATTGTCCGTCATGTTTTTGGTGAACATGGACCTAAGAGACAATATGCTTGACGAATATGACGATGGGATCAAAAAATTGCAAATCTATTTAGTCCCTCAGTAAGAGTATTGAAAAAAAGTGGGCAGATTGTGTTTTTGTTTTTGTAAATAAATGAATACTGACAAAGATAAAACGCATCACCCGGGGAGTCCTCCACTCCCGGGTTTTGATGCGTTCTCGTGACGTCAGAATTCGCTAAAAATTATACCAAGGCGTGACTGACGGATTGAGAATTTTAAAAGCGTTGTATTTTTGTCCATTTTAGTTTATGAAAAACAAAAAATACGGGTCATTTGTTGATTATCTAACTGATAGACAAATTACAATTTTTTTGTTGTCTACCCTCGTCGCTAATCGGATTTTCAAAAAGGATTTACTGTAGTATGTCTTGTCACTGTGCATCCATTTTTGATCTAGAAAAATGTCCTATTATGTTAGTGGTTGTTTAGTAACTATTACTACTGAATTGTTGTCTCACTCTTGCGAGTGCTTCCCGTTCTCTTCCGTCCGTGTCTCTAAGCAGCACGCTTGCCTTTCACATTGTTTAAATTCATTTTAATTGTCTAAATATAATTGTAATGTCTACAACCTACACAAACAGTGTCACTAACGTAAAGTGCTTTGTTTAATTTATTGTGTTCGTGTAACAGTTCGTGGTTTTATTACAAATACCAAACAGTGGTTATAGTTTTTTGTCAATAGTTTAAAAAAAGTTGTGGTTTTGTCCAAGTACAGCGGCTGCGTAGCAAACGTGCTACGCCGTAGACTTGTAACTCAGCATCGTAGTCACTTCGTAGAACGTCTTGCTACGTCGTAGCACTTAAAAATATCGTAGTCATTGAAAAATTAGGTTACCCTAAGCAAACTATTGTTCAATCGGTTTAAACAAATCCTCCGCTCATCCGCCTAAAGGCAAAAGCGAAACGTCACACGTCCGCTCAAAGAATAATCAGATCAGGGGCACAAGTGAAATTGAATCGGCACCGATTTGACCCGATGCGAACCCACCGTTAGGCCAAAAATTATCCTTAATACTTTTTCTGTAGAGTGTAAAATCCGTTGAAAAGTTATTAAAGTTACAGGAAAAAGAAAATCGATTTTATGTCCTACACGTAAGGTAGATTTTTCAATGAGTATGAGCAGATGAGTGTTTAAATAGGGGTGACCGGTAGATCAATGCTTATTTGTGTCTAATAGGAAAAAAACAACAGATGTAGACATTTCACGGGTATAATAATGTACTTAGTTGGATTTTTATGGTGCCTTTGATCTGGTGCGGTCTCCGTTGGGTTCTACGCGAGTGGCCCCAGTCCCTGTCCCCAGTTCTCGGTCCCCAGTCCCCAGTGATCTTATTGTTTGGACAAGGATTGTATTGCGTTCGAGTTCCGTCATGTGTTTTTTGGATGTTCCCTGAGTTTTTGACATTTGGTGTTTGTGTACTAAAATGGGATTCGTGATGGTTTTTGTTTCAGAGATGAATCCTATTTATGCTAATACACACATAAAACAAAAAAAATAGTTGTCTATAAAGTCGGTTTACGGACGACAGTTTAACGTGACAACGTCATAACAAAACATTGATGAAATGATTGCATACATACGCTTCGATCGTAACGTTACAATGAGCGTAACGGGACAGAGCGTAACGGGACACTTTTTCGTGCGTGCATTATCGTTGTTACGTCAAAATGGTTGTCTGTAAAGTCGGTTTACGGACGATAGTTTAACGTGTCAACGTCATAACAAAACAATGATGAAAATGATTGCATACATACGCTCCGATCGTAACGTTATAATGAGCGTAACGGGACAGAGCGTAAAGGGATACTTTTTCGTGCGTGCATTAGACGTTGTCGAGAGATAGAGAGGAGGCCTGTGTCCCAGTAGTGGGGACATTAATAGGCTGATGATGATGATGATGATGATGATGATGAAAGTATATTCTTTTCCATGAAACAATACTTAAGATAGTTACAATATTGTTGTCACTGATACTTAAACTAGATGCTGTAAGTAATAAAAAGTAAATAAATTAGAAAAATATAGTAACACACTGTTACTTTACTAATATACTTCGATTTTATGTTGTTTTCGTGAGTTGTAATCATCAATATTTGTACACCATGAACACACACTAAGGTCCATGTTTACCGAAAAGATAACCGTCTGATTACCTAAAAACAGCTGTCAATGTGACATATCACCATACAAAAATGTGTTTTAAACAGCTGTTTTTGATAATCAGACTGTCATCTCTTCGGTGACCATGGACCTAACTCTGCTAATTTAATAATTTCTTCAAACAGCTCAATAAAAATAAAGCCAAAACAAGCTGCAATTGAATTCCAACCGATCATATCGGGCCCTCTGTGAGTCGCAAATCCTTTTTCAATCTGGCAATTTTATTAAAGATGGTGGCTTGCGACGACTTTGACATAATGCTGTGTGACGTAAGAGTTTTTATAAGGATCACTAGGGGCTTCGTATGATCTTATTTTGCACTCGGGAGTGCAACATTGTTATACAGGTTTAAATTGTTTTTTTTAAGGCGGTTTTAGAATGATGGTATTGTGATTTTAAAACAAGAGTGTTAAAGTTGGAGAATTGAGCAACGCGCCGGTGATACAGACGCCAGTACGTTAAGGTACAACAATCTGTCAAATTTAAAATTCAAGTTTAAGGCATGAATTCTTGTCGCGCTGACGGTCGGTCGCGTACGGTTGTGATTGTGACGTCAGTGAGAATAAAATACGGCTGACGTCAGCGAGAGTAAGAGTTTTTTTCATATATTGTCATTTGTGTATATAGCTTTTCAATGGTTTAGTTTAACCGAAAATTCTAAAATATTTGTTCAACATGAACCAGTAAAAGAAAAACCCTTTAAAACAATTATGGTAATTTTAATCACACAAAGCTCCACAGTTAAGAAGAACTCGATCAGATATATTTAAGAGCATAAAATTAACACGATCAAAAACAAATAATCGCGACCTTTCGACTCACCCCTCATCTCATAACGAGATATAATAAAACATAATCGATTATACACCCTTATACTTATTTCTATGCTAACCCTACCAAATGTCAGTTACCGTTTATTAACACTTTACACGGACTCTAGACTTGACGAAATAGAGTTCAATTTAGATTGAGCATTGATTTTTTGGTACTTTTGATGTGTAACGTGCGAATAGTTGTGAGGACTGCATGGCCATTTGTTGGTGTTTAGACTATAGAGCTTTGGATATGAAATAATGGATAGAAAAAGAAAATAAATTAAGAAACGAAACATGGTGGGTTTGAAGTAAATAATAGATTACAGTAGCGAACTTTTGTAACAGATAGGCGATCCGGTGCATATTTTAATAATGTTTGAAAAAACCATACATCGAACCATTTTAGTCATGTTCGGGCAATGACGCCTTAACTGAATTACTTACATTGTTTTACTTTTGGCAATAGTAGACTCCAGTACAGTGGTTGTTCCGCAGGGAAGCCGGTAGGTTTTGAGTTGTATGAGCCCCTCGCTACTGATCGATTACAATTTTAGACGAGTTTACAAATAGACCTGTCTTTCATTCTCTCTTGTGACCCACAGCAGAACGCAGCTTTGCAACATAGGCTTGGTTACGAATAAGAATAAGCATGAACAAATTCAACTAAGACTTTATTGTAAGCCAAGCTAATAAATACATACAGTAAAAGGCTCAAATAAATGACAAATGATATTTGTTTCAGTACGTATGTTTGTTATACAGGTAGTCAGTGGCCCAAAAAGTCTGGCAACCAGTCTTACCAAGGGGTATCGTATTATTCAATACTAACTAGGGTTGTGGAGGTCAGATAGACAGTCGTTCCATGTTAAATACTGGGCAGATGATGATGTACATTTGTTATAAGATATTGACTGTGAACAAGTTTTTAGAACTTTAGTAAATAGACAATATAAAGAAAGAAAGAAAGAAAGAAAGAAAAAGCATTTATTAGCCCACACAGGACAAACACATCAAAATTAACAGTATAAAAATTACACAGAAAAAAAAACAAATATATATTTCAAAATTAAAAGAAATGAAACTCGTCCTGTACGAGGCCAAAAGGCTCCTATCTTAGCATGGTGCTGTAACATTTAAAAAAAACGTCACAGCGCTGGTATTCTGATAGGGCCCAAAGTGAAGGTGATGCCACGGTAAGGGCAGATACGGATAAAAATAAAAAATAAAATAAAGTGTAGACGAATAAACAATACAAATAAATTCTAAATATTAAAATATCAAATCTATTTAGTCCGTCAATTAGATTATTGAAAAATCATGGACACGTATTTTTTGTATTTGTGAATTTATGAATATTGACAAAGATAAAACGCATCAAAACTCGGGAGTGGGGGCTTGTGACGTTGGAACTAGGTAAAAATTATGCCCAAACGTGACGTATTCGGAATTTTAAAAGCGTTGTATCTTCGTCAATTTTTATTTACGTAACAAAAGAAAAAATAGGCGTCAAATATTTAATAAAAATCCACCTGACAAATTAATTAGGTTTTTATGGTGACCTACCCTATTATTACCCTAAAAAAACAACAAAAACTATTATTTTGTTCTATTATAAAACTAAAGAAGACGGGTATTTATCGCGAATTAACCTTTAATTTAATCCCGACGTTTCGACCGGATTGCACCAGCCGTGGTCGCGGGGAGACTGAAGTATTGGAGGTACCGCGACAGCAAAGTGAAGACGTGTTTGTTCTATTCCTGTTCTTCACATCCAAGGGGACCACACAAAACGGTAGGGCGTTGTGCGTCTAATTTCATTCTTATTAGTATTACACATACATTTGCAGGGGTAAGGGGTGACGCTTTTGCAGCTCATCATCATTCGTTGACATATATTGTGCGTGAATTGCGCTTGCATTGATAACTTGTGACAGCTGACGCGGACGACGACGAAACATTTTTTAATTTTCTTTTGATACTTTATTTACTTAACAATCAATTATATATTTTTTTTATTAAGGGATTTTAAACACATACAGGGTGTAAACCACCTCATCACGAAGCCGTCAACCAAGCATTCTGTACATCAAACTAAGTAACTTGACGCAAAAATTAATGCTGGGAAACGACTTTTTTTTTCGGGTGAAAATCGTATTTTGTGGTCAAACTCAATGTAACGCACTGAAAACATTGTGTTGATGGATGTATTGAATAGTACGGCGGACGTAGAGATGTTTAAAGTAATAGTAAGAACTTGTATTTAAAAAAATCTTTTCAAAATTTGGAACCAATATCTCCGTAACTAGAAGGTTCCCACGTATGTTGTAGAACAACAAAATTATTGCAATGACGGGGAAAACAGGCGCCTTTCGGCCTCTTTAAGAGGTGTTTTACACCGTTTATATCAAAATCAATGAAGTTTGAATTATATAGAGTGCGTTCGACAAGAATTGAGCGCGAACAGAGTAGGATCACGAAACGGACGCCCATGAACTGTTCAGGGGATAGAATAACATAGCATACTCATTGATCAATGGCGTCAAAATGATTGTGATCATGAAGCTCGTTGTACCTCCAGGTATTTACGCCGGTTCTCCAGACTGATAAGCTTGTACTTATCAAGAAGTTGAGAGAATGACACATGAGTTTTAGTCCCATGACATTTGTAGCACGGAGGTACTTCCACTTCTCCCTTTTTATTATAACTACGTACTTTTGGTAGAAGGGGTTCCAAAAAGGGACCGCATATTCTAACTGAGACCTAATTCTAATCATAATCATCATAAAATCTTTATTTTTTCTCGACATCATGAATGGTTCATTCCGTCGTTTCGTGCAAATAGAACCGTTCCGCAGAATAAAAATAAATATTACATTTTAGGTTTTTCTTATATATACACGAGTCACAAATTGTCACCAGATTAATTTAAAGTGGAAGGCACGTTATTATCTTGTTTATTCACGGAGAAAATGACAATTGAAATTTAACAACTGGAAGGTAATGAAAAGTGAAAGGATTGTAATGAACTACGGCGCGATGGTAATGATGTAAGTCGGGTTAGGATGTTAATGAACCGTAAAAGACGGTAATTTAAAACAGCTAAATAAAACAGTATAATTTCAATAATCACCGTCATTATATTATATTATATTATATTTCATAATATATATATAAATATGATGGATCAGATGATAGTGACGAATTAAGCATTTTTTAAGTTTTCACATCATTACCATCGCGCCGTAGTTCATTACAATCCTTTCACTTTTCATTACCTTCCAGTTTGTCTTTGTTTTCTTTTTCTGATATATATGTTCAGGAAAACTGGAGGGGACGGAAGGTGGGTGATGAAGTGGAGATGAATGAAAAATTCTAACATTTTGTTTAATTATTTCGTTACCGAATACATTAGCCACTCAGTAATAAAATAGGATCAAAATCAATTTGAAAGCCAAACATATTTAGTATTTATAATAATTTGTTTACTACAGTACCTTGTGAAATAGAAGGAATGTGATGAAATTATTTCTGGACGAAGCACTACCAACAATACGAAGATTTCAAATAATTATGACAGCGATAGGCGTACGTCCACTTTGCTCTGTTTGCCGCGGCTGACCGACCAGTAGAAACACGTTGTGACCTGCACTATATTAGGGACCGAATAAACCACTACAAAATTACTAAGTTTCCGAGTACGGATGGCGATGATGTTTTTTTTGTGACAATTAGAAAAATAGCTTTTTTTTACTATTACTAAGTTATTGGTATATTTAAAATACTTAAAGAATAGGTCAGGGGTTTGGTTCTTACAAACCGTATTAATTAAAGCTATCAATTCGACTGTCGACAAATAAACATGAAAACAAACGCCGAGGTCCCTAGTTGGAAACAGAGAGGAATGAATTTAGACGCAGTTTTATTAGTTTATTAAATAAAATAACAAATAAAAACCTAATATTATCGATACTCCTTTTAAAGTAACTATGTCTTTACCCATTCTGGTTAAAAAAAAAAATACAGAAATGAAAACCATGGGTAAATTAGTCTGGAAATCGTTTTTGCACGAAACTACGGAACGACCCGAATACAGGTGCCGGTTAACATTTTTTACAATATTAGATAGAGAAAGGTGTCTGATGTAGGAAGATTCTGTGGTACAGATCACCTTTCCGGCTTAGATTTAACATTTTTATAATGCACAAAATAAAAGTCAAGAATTAAATTTAAAATCAAATCAAAATCAAAAAGAAAAAAAACATTTACACATAGATAAAAGTATGAATTGACATAAAAACAGAAGATTACCGAAATACTACCTATGTTATGTAATGAGCGTCTTATATAGGTAAAGATAGGTAGAGCTACGCTTACATTTGTTTGAAGATCTTATCACAAATCCATACATTTTAAAAGCACTTTTGACTATAGCTTTGAGATGCTGGTTCAAGGATAGTTTGCTATCAAAGAGAACACCTAGATCCTTAACAATTGGAATATTATTTTAAGAGGTAAGATTGTAATTGTAAGTGACGAGCTACTCGTATTTTTCAGTACAGTACACAGTTAGTCTATCTTGGTCCTCTTGAAATGACAGGCAGTCATCTATAGTGTAGATCGCTTGAAACGCCATCAAGACATCAGCGTACAATAGGAATTTAGACGACTGAAACATTTATTTATATCGTTGATGTAAATAATGAATATTAGCGGTCCCAGACTAGAGCCTTGTGGAACGCCAGAAGTAATATTGACAAAGACAGACTGATGACCATTAACCACAACCCCTTGTGACCGATTTTTGAGGTACGACACAAACCAACGCAAAAGCACATTCCAATTTTTCGCGTATTCCATTGTAAGTAATTTTATTTAGGAGAATTCTATCCAGTAAGGCATATAGAACGGCAAATGGTCGTTGTAGATCTTTGACAGTCGTTACAGGTAGTCAGTGGCAAAACGTGTGACAACCAGTCTTAACAGAGGGTATCGTATTACTCAGTACTGACTGTGTTGTGGAGGTCAGATAGCAGTAGCTCCATGTAAAGTACTGTTGCGTCCGGTAAGAATTGAAGCCGACCCCAACATAGTTGGGAAAAAGCTAGGCAGATGATTATAAAGGCATACAGAACTAGAATTGATATGTAAAATAAACGACCTCAGAATGCGTGCATCGAACAGTGCATTAATATATTTTTAACCCGCGACGCAAAAACGACGGGGTGTTATATGTTTGACGTGTCTGTCTGTGTGTGTCTGTCTGTGGCATCGTAGTGCCCGAACGGATGAACCGAATTGAATTTTGTTTTTTTTTTTGTTTGAAAAGTGACTTAGTAGGGAACTATGTTTGATGAAAATAAGTACAAGATGGCCGCCACCACAAAATGGCCAATTAACGAATTATCTTCTATTTAACTTTTAGTACATTGTGTCGGGGTTTTTTAATTTTTATAATTATTTTACTTGTTATATTCTGCGATGAGGAGCAAATAATAGTGACCACCACCCACCAACCACTACATAAAAATGTCAAGAATGGTATGCGGTTATGGACCTACTGGCTAGTATGAGAGCTGTGTCCAATTAATTCCACCACTACGTTCATGTTCTCATGTTTCTGACAATAAGTCTACCCAAAGGTTTTCTGGAAGATATCGCTATCAGTGATAAGGCCACTCATTTACCGATCAATTTAAATATAAAATATTTTAAAAGACAGTGTAACAATTTCGATGTACAATAAATAAATAATACTCTATCTATTTTATTAATTACTACATACGTTACAGGAGGTCGTCGCTAAATAATAACAGCCGCTGGGCCGATCTTTAGGTAAAGACGTGCTTGCTTAGGTTGGTCTGTGGATGGGTGACCACCCACGTACCGAGTTTCCTCCGTGCCTCGGAAAGCACGTTAAGCTGTTGGTCCCGGCTGTAATTTATCCATCTTTGGCAGTCATTACAGGTAGTCAGTGGCCCAAACAGTCTGAAAACCAGTCTTACCAAGCGGTATCGTATTTCCCAGTATAAACTGGGTTGTGAAGGTCAGATTAGCCGTCGCTCCAAGTAAAATACTAGTATTCAGCTGCACCCGGTTAGACTGGAAGCCGACCCCAACGTAGTTGGGAAAAGGCTAGGCAGATGATGACTACATAGGTTAAATACGTAAATAGACCTAAAATATTAATAAAAAATAGACTAGAAGTAAGTACCTACACTGAAACAAAGAACACAGAACGCATGCAACAAAATGCTCCAACACATGCTGTCACCCGGGAACGAGCCCAGAAGACTGGCTGCATTGCCACGTTGAATCTAATCTATCTTACAGCATACTAAAACCTAAACATTTTCCATTCTAAATTTAAACGAAAAATGTTACTCCTTACAACAGATATTCTAGACAGGTGACGTTTAGGAAAGCACCTATGACTATCGTCTCGCACACTATTCTCCCAGTTCTCTAAGACGGGAATACACCCGACTAAGCAGCAGTAATCTGAAGCTGTAATCTCTTCGTAATATTGAAAATCAAAGCGAATTTTGCTCACGTAAGAGGGATTTACTTAGTTGTATGTCTTTATATGAGCCCAAGTAAGTGCATTGGCTTAACGGTACAAGGTACAAGATGAAGGGATTGTGTTAAGAATGGATAATATATTTTATTAGCTCAAACATGTGTTTACATACAGAATTAAAATAAAATAATAAATAAAATCTTAAATAAGAGACATTAGTCTGCCATTTCTCATAGCGTGCAAATATTTTCGGTACTATTTTATTACATTAATGATTTTTAAATTTACACCAAGACATTACATAACAATCAATGAAATAAAATTATTATAATAAAATCATTTTTTTTTCTTAAAAGTATATTAAATATTGTAACATAGGGCAACACAGGGGCATTGGAACGCGCCCCAGATCGGGGGAACCAACACTGGCAACACTGTGACACACAGAAAAAGAACCCTGTAACTACTAACTAGTTTAAAAGTTAATTATAATAAGTCTAAAATAGTAATTAGCAGCTACAAATCGTTGTTTTAATTAATACACATGCCAATATCAGACACAGTTTTACAATAATTTACATTATTTTATGATTTATTCACAGTGAAGATTTACAAGTCTTCATTCAAATAATAACATTTTATTTTAGTTCTCCACTACTACAACACACCTTACCACACTCTAAGTCTGCGGGTACGAAACTTGCGTCGGCCGGAGCGACGGCGGGGCGGCGCGACAGCGATGTAATCAAATGTATTAAAACATTACGCGCTGTGTACGAAACGGGCGATGGCGCACAGTGGGTCGAAACGATGATTTTAGTGACTTAGGGATCAACTTCGTTTTCTTACATTTTTTTTTATGCAGATCGATAGAACTCATTAACCTCAATAATAACTGTTCTGATGCGTTTTTGCCTAAACTGGCTCCTTTGGGTGGAAAAATGCATTTTGTTATTTTTTTGTATGGAGCGGGTCAAATAAAATTAAATTCCTGCTGAGTGGCGGATGATCCCGCTTTGAAACTATATTTTTCTTAAAGCTTGTCCAGTCTGCTATCATTTGATGCTTTGAACATTTGCATAAAGTTGCAACACTGCCAAATAAATAGATCGAAAAAAATGAAAAAATACATTGAATCAAAAGCTTCATTTTTCATTTTCGGATGTTCTTTTAAGTTATAATTGATATAGAATAGTGAGTCAAAGCACTTAATAATACACTGAGTTACTTAAACACTAACGACAATACATGAAAAGGTGCCTAATTTGCTTGAATTGACTAAGTTCGTGTTATTTAAAAACGTGGATCTACTCATTTCTATTTGTTTATTTAATGAACTTATAAAATCTTTAATTAGATTTAATACTGAATAGTAAGTAAAGACACATGCCAATACAAATTTACTAAAGGTAAAAACTTAAAATTAACAATATACAACAACAAATTTACTACTTCCTTTCAGTCATGAACCATGACGTACAAACTAATAAAAAAAAACAAGAAACTTACAATCTATCAATAACTTATTCACTATCGCTTGGCTATCTTGTAAATTATATCTAAATATACGAGTATATAACTCAAAGGTGACTGACTGACTGCCTGACATAGTGATCTACCAACGCACAGCCCAAACTAGGTACTGGACGGATAGGGCTGAAATTTGGCATGCAGGTAGATGTTATGACGTAGGCATCCGCTAAGAAAGGATTTTGATCAATTCTACAACCAAGGGGATAAAATAGGGGATGAAAGTGTGTATGAAACTTTGTAAATTTTTAGCCGATCGGGCTGAGACCTTGCATGCATAAAGCTACTATAACGTAGTCATCTCTTAAGAAAGGATTTCAATAAATTCCACCCCTAAGGGGATAAAATAGGGGATGAAACTTTGTATGAAACTTTGTCAATTTTAAACCGATCAGGCTGAGACTTTGCATGCATAAAGCTACTATGACGTAGGCATCCCCTAAGGAAGAATTTTGATAAATTCCACCCCTAAGGGTAATAAAATAAGAGATGAAAGTTTGTAACAATCTTTTGAGATTTTCGACTGATTGAACTGTAATTAAAGATTGGAAAAAGCAAACCCGCAAAAACTGTACCTAATTAATAATAATACTTCTTAACGCGAGCGAAGCCGCGGGCAAAAGCTAGTACATCAATAAAATCTAAATCAGATTCTGAAGGAAAACTCAGCAGAAGCTCTTTGACTTTTGGAGAGAGAATCATTCTATATTCATGCTTCACTTCTACTTGGTGGATTTTTGTTGGCTGACGTCTTTCTATGTCTTCTGTAATGTTACCCTTTATAGTTGCCACTGTTGTCTGGGTTTCTTTGGTAAATTTAAACATTATCGGACGACACTAGAAAGTCGATGATGGTCAGTCGTTTTTCAAATAATTGTTCCTTCAGATTGTTCCTTTTCCAATTGTTCCTTCAGAAGCCTTATACGTACTAGAAACTAGACTGCCAAAATAGTAGAGTCATGATCACTCTGTCTCAGTCGTTTGTTTGTCATTGCTTTGACCTGAGGCTCCATCAAAGCTCCATTTGCTTATAAGCAGTAACTCTGTTGCTGAGTCCAAATCCAAAGCAATTACATCTAAAAGCCTAGAAACCGTCAAATCGAGTAATGCTTGCAGTTTAATAGCAGCTCCTTCTTCAGTTATGGTGATGTCTTCGTTCCCTGGATAACATTTTGATTTTGCTTGCTTGGTTTTATAATAAGAAGGGTATAAATCAGACCCATTTTCACTTGCTGCTTCTCTGAGGCTTATATATTGCCACTTACTTAATTTAAGTGAAACTAATAAAGCCAGTGTCTTATCGGGTGAATATGTACAACTGTTTGCTTAATTTGCACTTAAACACTGCTTCACTTTTTCTATATCTTCGGGGTGATTCAGCAAATGGTTCATTATTTTTCCTACATCCTCGTTTCTAGTGTTTCTTAAACTAGCAATTGTAGTATTTGTTTATTTGATCAACGCGTCTTGGTTTTTGCCTGGAGCCTAATTCTTCGAAAGGTTTTCGAGGTGTAAATGTAGATGTTGAAGCTTCTGTAGTAGATGGTGGTAGATTTCAACATCTCCAATATTACACATCTCGAGCCTTTCCTATTTAGTGTTCACAGTTTCAGGTATTACTCCTTCGGGCAAATTATAAATATAATATATCATTATTAATTTATCAATAAATAAACAAATAGAAATGAATAGATCCACGTTTTTAAATAACACGAACTTAGTCAATTCAAGCAAATTAGGCACCTTTTCATGTATTGTCGTTAGTGTTTAAGTAACTCAGTGTATTATTAAGTGCTTTGACTCACTATTCTATATCAATTATAACTTAAACGAACATCCGAAAATAAAAAATGAAGCTTTTGATTCAATGTATTTTTTCATTTTTTTCGATCCATTTATTTGGCAGTTTTGCAACTTTATGCAAAAGTTCAAAGCATCAAATGATAGCAGACTGGACAAGCTTTAAGAAAAATAAAGTTTCAAAGCGGGATCACTCGCCACTCAGCAGGAATTTAATTTTATTTGACCCGCTCCATACAAAAAAAAAACAAAATGCATTTTTCCACCCAAAGGAGCCAGTTTAGGAAAAAACGCATCAGAACAGTTATTATTGAGGTTAATGAGTTCTATCGAACTGCATAAAAAAAATGTAAAAAAACGAAGTTGATCCCTAAGTCACTAAAATCATCGTTTCGACCCACTGTGTGGCGGAGCGGCGCGATTGAGCGATGCACGGGCGCCGGCGGCAGAGCGGTGGCGGCGCGGAGCGACGAGAACAAATTAGTTTGATTTCGCCGCTCGTGCGGGTTTTTGTTCAGGTGAGATTATACGATTTCCGAAAATGTTAGATTCCAGATTACTTCTAATTTTCTGTAAAACATAATCGAATGTCTCTATACTCATTCTTGTGTAAAATTTGTAGAACTTTCTTGAATGACAACGTAGCTCGTAATAAAGTGTAGAAAATTCTCCCAAACTGCGTCGTCGTTGATTTATTGGATGAACACCATCTAGGTAATAAAAATTCTCTCATTAGGAGACTGGGCTCCAATAGTTCTCTTCGACGTGAATTCATGTTTATCACAACACTACGTGAGCGCGACTGCGGGGAAGTTTGTTTCGTACACACGCAAGACACCGCTGTCTCATCGCCCCGCGCCGCGCCGCCCCGCCCCGCTGTCGCTCCAGCCATCGCAAGTTTCGTACCCGCAGACTTAGTTCTATTAATTTATTTACAATAATCACCATAGAGTGTAGACCACCACCAGAGTCGTTTAAAAATTCTGCAATACTATAATAATTCTGCTTTTTGTCCCAAAACAATTTAATTGTTTGTTTCAATTTAGGTATAGTTTGCTCTTTCCAACTTTTGGGCAATTTGTTGTAGATAGTTGGTGCCATACAAAAAACACTCTTGCGCATAAGTGAAGTTTTTGTTGTATGGACACATGGTTGGCTATCATCACGTCTATTTCTTGGAAATTAGTCTGCCATACGAGAAACAAATGTGGATTTGTTTTTACGAAGATAACTATTTCTAATATTTGAAGGTAAAGTTCATATTTGGTATTTTGTGAAAAAAAATTACAGTTACTTACGTTTTTGACTATTGTGATCCAAAATATTATCATACGTTCTTTCCGAATAACTGCATAGACCTTATGCGGAGGCTTAGCATACCTTATCGCCGTTTAATTCGTATTATTTAGCTTTTCTTATATTTTAGTCTTTACAATATTTGTTTACTATTCTGATGTCAGATAATGACAATGACAAGCCTAGTTTTTCTTTTTATTTTATTGCTGGAACTAGGAGTTGTAGGTTGTATACATTTGATGTAAGACCTTCTTTGTTGCCATTTTATTCTTCTATGTTCTAGAACAATATAAAAATTCGTAATCGCGAGGTGACGGGAAGCTGAGCCTGAAAATTAAAACGAAGCATGATGGTGCTCTGAACTATTTTATGTGGTCGCTAAGCCGGCGAGATCTAGCCTTGGCGTCATATTGAAGCTCTGACATCCTTGATAAGTTGCTACTAATACTACTACTACTACTGCTGCTACTACTACTGACAGCCTGGACGCTGACGGCCTTAAAAAGGCATTTTCTACTACTACTACTGAGAACCTGGACACTGACAGCGGGTGACCCCCGACCCTCAAACCCTCAGCCCTCGGGTAGCATCTATACTCTGGGAGAAGGGTGTCTGCGAGCGAGCCTGACACAGCGGCAAGCGGCTTCTGCCAGCTGCGAGCTTTGGACCTTGATCATTACCACACCAGCTTCGTATCGGCTTTCCTAGTCTTAATAAACTAAGTTCATCATTGCATCTCTTGCCATTTTTCTTTTACACTTTACCCATTGCATTTTCCTGGCTAGCTAGGAAAATGTAGCATTACCTAAATTATAAGTAAAATCATAACGATTAATTACATTTTATGCCCTTCATGATTTCATTTTTCCCTGTTCTGTTCTTTGTCAATATTGTATGGCGACGTTGAGGGGTAAATTCGACCTTTCGAGTGAAATCAAAAATAAAAATTCTTTTAATTTTGAGTTCTGGAAATCTGGTATCGTATGTTGATAATTTTACAAAATTCTTACCTTCTTATTTTAATTATTGGTATTACTTTTATTTTTGTTCATTTTGTGAAATCATCGTGAGGAAACCGGCATGTCCTAGAACCAAACACATCGAAGACATGTGACATCTACCAACCCGCCCTAGGCTCGCGTGGTGGATTGTAGCCCATTCCCTCTCGAAGGGAGGAGGCCCGTGTCCCAGCTGCGGTGGAAACATTAATAGGCTAATGATAGTGATGATGATGAAATATTTTTTTTGTAATGTAGGTATTGGTATTATTTTTAAATTTCTAACATATGTATTGCGGAAGTGAAAAATAGGTATTTCCTTGCCTAATATTAGATCTTTTTTGCCTAAAACGTACTTCCTATCATTTGATTGTTATTGACATAAGTCTTAAAAAAAACAAGAACTACGGAAGATAGTAAAATTAGGTTTAAAAATTTGACTTTCGATGAGTGTCTAGTGTGAAACAAACAGTTATATGCATCGTGAGTTTGCCACTTATAGAAATAATCATTTTTGACATGAATTCATAATGTATCTTTAGTAAGTAAGTTTGCATGCTTTAACATTAAGCAAAACATGTCCGATCTTATGTTTTTCAGTAACACCGTGTTTCATGCAAATAAAATATACCCGGGCCAGGGGAAAAATAACTGAATTTTTGTTTTTAACATTGTAAAAAAACGAAGAGAATACAAGTGGAAGTAACTTCTTAAGAAGGTTAATGATTATACTTACATCACTCTTCTACAGCTTGTGATTTGCGCCACATTTTCTTATAACGCGACCAACCACGTGCAGCGGTTATTTGTCACGGGCCACCAGACGGTGCAATATCTCACATAAAACAGAGCGCCATTTTAAAATTTAAATAACAGCACTTGTATGCAGCCATAAGTGGATTAAGTTAAAGTGCAATAAGAGTAAGACACTCATACATGTATGTTTGTGTAGGAACATTTTTATATAAGTTAAAATTGTTAATATACTTACATAGGAGTAAAATAAGGATGCAACATTCTCTATTTTCGTTGCGATGGCGAATCATTTTGTTTGTGAAACAAGCCAGATACATTTAGATCCAAATGCAATCTAAAAACTGCTGGCGATGTCTTAAATGTACACCCTGTGTGAAACTTGAACTAACTATGCGTTGAACCGTTTTTGCCATACCTATTATTGGAATTAAAAATTATGGTTTTCCTAGCAGAGGAGTCCAGTATACTCGTACTTTTCTAGTTAATTTCGTTGCGGGATCCCAGACAGTTAAATTGTTTCTCTGAAACTTCGTTGAGCTTCATTGTCTCGGCGTTTTTCTGGTGGTCGCGTCTATTGGTTCCGGCTTTCAGTTACAGTGGTTTGGGAAAAGTGTGGCGGTCTTGTCCGAATAAAAAAATGCTGAATAAGTCACAATTTTGCAAAGGACCGAGAGAGTAGAAAGAAGAATTTTTATTTATAGATTTGAGGTTCTTTGTAGCTATGGTAATAATGGTTGATTAACAAAATGTATTGTAAGACTCTCGCACCGAAGGTACGTATTAATTTGTAGGTATTTTGTTATTAAGGGGCCGGCGGCGCATGCGTTTTTCAAACAGACGTAATACCAAAATAATATGAAAATCGAACATAATATTTCTTAGGTAGCGTGTTGATTGTTTTATAGAATATCTATGTTCCCAAATAAATATTTTAAAAGGACAATGATATAAAGACGAGATATGAGGAATTTAAAATTTCTACAGAAAATTTATTTTTCTCATAACTGTTGTTTAAATCAGTGTACCTACATTCAAAATATGTATTTGGGTACCTATAAATTCTGTAATCCAATCAAAATAAATACACACGACTTTAAGAATATGTTTTATTTACAAATTATTTTGGTATTACGTTTGTATGAAATTCGCATGCTCCGCAGGCCTCTTAAATTACATATTTACGGTTTTTTTCTTTCTTACATATTTAGATATTGCGTATTGCCAAACTTCATAATTCAAGGTCAACTAGGTTCACTTTAACTTAGTTTTTTTTTCACTGCTTTATGGGACTGTACACCTTATTGTATGGTTTTAATATCAACTCAATACTCAATCCACGCGTTCCTGAGATAATCGGTCTTGACAGACATACGGACAGCAAAGTGATCCTAAAAGGGTTCGGTTTTTTCCTTTTGATATACGGAACCATAAAAACAAGAAATCACATATACAAGAAATACCATATCGATGCTTCTTTGCAGTACAACAATAAAAGGCAAGGTAACCTTAAAAAAATACTTAACCTAAATAAAACCTAAAACTTGGCCAACTTGTGCCTACACATAATTTTCCACTAATGCTTGATTTAACTACTAGTCCTCAAAGTAGCTAAAACAAAAAGCCTCCCAAATGACCCGCTTTTTACGGCGCACCACACAACTTAACAAAATTCCTTCCCCAGCTCCACCTAACACTCGCATATCAATGCAATTTACACACAAAACTTTGCCCTCTAATTTGTTAGAGAAAAGAAGCAAAAAATGCGTCAACGGTCTGCTCTTGCCAGTTTGGAATGGCATCATAAACTGGTATAATGGAGGGAACCGTCTAACGACCTACGGAAAGAGTCTTAATCTCCTAAATAAAATATCAAGAAGAAATCACAGGGCTCGGATGCGAGCCAGCAAGTTTATAGCGGAGAGATTGGACACATATTACAACCAACTTTCCAGTTACTTTTGTTTCGTTTTCACAAGTTTTCGGTTGTAAAAATTTTCGGACACTCTCCTTTGTACTTTATTATAGCGTTCGCGAACATTTGGAGACCGTATTTTGTTTTTATTTTGTGCTAGTTTTTGCCTACGGGTTTTGCTGTGTTTTGTTTCGCGTGGACGTCGGAAATCATCTCACGGAATCAGATACCGGGTAAACAGGTATCTTACGATCTGTCCTAGGTTACTGTCCCCTTGTGTACCAAACATCATGCGTGAAGATTTGGAATTATCTCACAGTAACATACACAATGGACAATAAATATCCTATATCCCAACCTAAGTAATGGTGAGAAATGTATGTACGAGTAGGTATATTATTAATATGAACTCCATTTTGTTATAAGCTATAGTGTTTTGTGCAAGACTAAATATGAAATTACACGTCGTGTTGTTTTATGCTTTAAGGAGCTTAAAACAACGCATCTTAGACTAGATGTAGTTTTCATTTATTAAATCCTGTCAGGCGTGGAATATAATAATAATTTTATTACAGCTAAAAGCTTGCAGTTTACTTGGGTATAGGATGAAAAAGAATCACCGTAGGTGGAAAATTATTAAAATTATAAGACGAAGTGTCGGTAAACTAGATTTAACCGTATATTTACCTCAATTTTTATCACGTAAAAATGACAATTACAAAAGCTACAATGTATCAGTATGTGACAACGATTCTTGAAAGTAAAAACAAGCCTGTATCAGTAAATTAAATTTAGAAAATGGTCATGTCCTGTGTGACCTTAGTAAAACACATAAATTTAAATGTTGCAAAAAATAATACTCAAAAGCAAACTTAGTGTATCCTGATGATACGTCAGTATTAACTGTTAGTTCGAGCTAGTTCGTTTTAGATGTTCTTAAATAGATTTGATTAAATATTGGACGTGTTCGTAACACCACGTTAGATTCAAACAGATCTTCATTTAAACCACTTTTATTTCTTCTTTCGGAATGTATAAATGAATCTGTAGTCTCATTGACTAAGTAATTTAAAAAATAAGTCCAGTTAAAACTTATTTATATTTCCTTTAATATTCACGAGTGTGACTCCCTGTGCCGTTATAGCGAGTTTTCCCATCTTGTGTACTTATTCAGTTAGCCAGACAAGTCATAACCTCGCCTTTCAGGACCTCCCCAAGGACTATGAAATATTCCTTTTTTCAACCACAAAGACATAATTAAACCCCAAGGATAACAATTCGGTGCCTCGTACCGCATTCTCTTTTGTGCGCGGATTTTGAATTTTAATGCGCGCGAGTTGTGATCCCACGCGCGGTGATGGTACAGGAAAAATAACTACCAATTTAGTATCCAATTAGAGCAGAAAAAAAACATATTATTCTTTGATTGCTTATGAATACCTGGTATTTTTAATGGGTTTTCTATGCGATTTGACCATTTTCTTCCTGCAAAAGCCCGAGGGTATAAAATTATCGTCGAACTAATGACTTAATAAGGCGGGAAACATCGTCTGGTCATTATTGGAAATCAGGCTTCAGGCTGTAATTTTTTTTTCACCATTTATCCTGAAAATTGTTCCTTGGGTACGGATAATGAGGATATTTTTAATAAATAAGCACGTAATAACCTAAAAAAGGAATGCTCTTTGGATGCTTGTACATTTTGTGCAAAAATATTTAATATTTCCATAATAGAAGACCTTGAAATTGCAAGGAAACGCACCATTCTTATTAAAATGTTGAGAAAAACGTGTCATGTAAGCATAAAAATTCAATAACAATTAAAGCAATATATCAGAGCTGACAAAAATGGAAGCTATCAAATATAAACGTCAAATATATAATTTTAACACCCCTTTGATCTGAGTGCAACATTGTAAGACCAGTAAAAAATGTATGCTTAGCGAAGCATTACACGTTTTCTCATTTTACGTTAAATGTACTGTACGTAACTTAATGTGCTATTAATAGAAAAATAATACTTTTTAAAATTCAACCATTTCCTGAAACAATTTGTAGGCGCAATATGTTTTAACGCGCCCATCAAAGTTGGCTATCAACGGAAATTTGTTCAACACCAAAATGTATGCAGTCTCAAGCACTCAACTGCCCCCGAAAATTACAACAATAAAGAAATAACAGATAAGTGCTCTTACATTAAAGTTCGAGTACAAACTACCAGTATAACTTGATCAACAGAGTCCCTCTAGTTTCCTCTTTAACATTCAGGTTTATAGCGCAAGAGGGAAGCGGGGGAGCTCTCGGAAAATTGGCCGAGTTGAGTAGGGTAAAAGCCCCAAAATTTGGGCGCGTGGCTTACGCGTGCCTGAGCGTTTCCCCCTCCACTGCCGAAGTTTACATCACAATTAATGTCACCTCACTAATTGGTGATAGCGGTTTGACAGTTAGGCACAACACTAGACCCGTGGTAAAGTTTGTTCGCTTCTACTTAACTGAAATTGTATAAATGTCGATGTTAAGATAACCTTGTCGAATTAAGGTATTATTGTTTTTGTAAGATTGAGATGCCCGTCGAAGTTATAAATAGATATTGAGGTTTGCTTCTAAATCCAGAGCTGGCAAAAGTGACGAAACGCTTTTCTTGGAAACAGTACAAATGAAAATAGACTTATTGTGTTAGATTGACATAAATGGTCCGCTATAAAAGTATAATAAAAAGCTTAAGATAGCAGTCTATGAAAGTGATTATATATTTTAAAAATCATATTAACACTGACTTTTGTGTTCAATTTATTACAATATCTTTATAAATAATAGAAAACGTAAGCTATTATATTGTGTCAGAGCTAACTAAATGACAAGAAGTTAAGAGTAAAAAAAAGGATAATAAACAATATTCTTAATAAGATGTAACAGACAAAACATAATAATAATAATAATGTGTGACTAATGAGCGCAGGAAAGAATGACAAGGCAAGAAGCTTCACGGACGCTTTTACCGGCCCCTACATGGCCCCGATGTAGACTTCTAAGCGTTCGTATCCTACGCTTTGGTGACCTCTTCGAGAAAACCGAAGGATTTGTTTATGCAAAAATGGACGAAGTTATGATGACGAATAACTACCGCAAACACATTGTGAAGGACGGCACGGTTGACACATGTCGGGCATGCCACCGTCCAAGGGCCTAATTCTACTATTTTAATAAATTTGTCACTCCAACACGATTCCATTCTCATTCCATTGTCATTTTGCTTAAAGTTCGTAATCTGCTAAATTCACAATGGTCGGTCAATGGTCTCGTAATAAAATTGTGTCTTAATGGCATTGTCGTATTGTCATTATAATAAAACCCTTAGTACAAATGGTTTTCGAAATCTACTACGAGATTATTATTCTATGACATTTCTTTTAATGAATGTCAGTGTTTCACCACTGAAAAGTCATAATAACGCCATTATGATAATAGAATAAACCAACTTGTCAAAATTTGACAAAACTTGACCATTATGAAATAAATGATCGACTACTCTGACACTATAATTGTAATAGCAGAATCGAGGCCCAGGAAAGTCGATCCGACATATTATTTCTGGGTGTTCTAGTCTGGCTAACGGAGAGTATACTTACATAAACACAACCTTGTTGCCAGAATTATTCACTGGCAACTTGTTTTGAAGTACAACTATAGAAGTGCCTTAATATAAGTATGAGCCCGACCCAGTTCTCGATAAAGGTAATATCACGTTTTAATGGGATCGACCTATCGCCACCGACTGTTGTTGCCAATAGGCCTAACATTGTGGTGATAGATCGATTGGAGCGTCGTACAATGATTGTTGATATAACGGTCCCGGATGATGAGAACCTCGTGAAAGCAGGGAAAGATAATAAAATCAAATATCTAGATCGGGCTCGCGAGGTTGTCGACATGTGGGATGTGAGTACAACAATCATTGTGCCGATAGTCGTGTCGGCCAATGGCCAAGAGCCTGATGATTGTTAGTCGGTGACAAATATGTAGGTAGAGACCGGGTTATAAAATATGCTACGTAAAATTATCGAAATTATGTGCATTTTTTAAAATTAAAAATCATGCTCGTTATGCTTTTTTTCTAAAAGAGGCTTAGTATGTTTTTTTGTAAGACAAATCGTAAAAATATTGTAAAACTTAAAAATGGCGTCCATAAACTCCTCCTCAACGCTGTCAATTGTATATGGTAACGCCTAAACTTCTGGCTAAGGTAAAAGCCAGCCATGGTCACGGGAATTGTCAACTAAGCGTATTGTGTGTATCAAATGAAAAGGCTTGACTAGTAGAATACTATACACTATGATAAATTAAAAATCCATAATGGCCGCCACCACAAAATGGCGAATTAATGATTTTCTTTTTAACTTTTTAGAAGTGTGTCGGGGTTTTTTTTATATTTTTAACTTATTTTTACTTGCTTCTTTTGTTACGTAAGCCAAAATTGACGAAGATACGCTTTAAAAATTCCCAATACGTCACGTCTTGGTATAATTTTTCGTTATTTCTGACGTGATTAGCCTCCACTCCCGAGTTTTGATGCGTTTTAACTTTGTCAATATTCATTGATTTACAAAAACAAAAAAATATGTGTTCATTATTTTCCAATACGCTGACAGACTAAATAAATTAGCAGTTTTTTGATACTGTTGTCATGCTTAAAGTGGTACATAGGCAAGTTTACTCGTAATGCCACAATGCATTCTGTACCACTCAAACTTTTGATTAAATAGGACATCATTTTGACGACTCAAATGGCGTAGTGGTAGTGAAGCTGCCTTGCGTTCATAAGGTCCTGGGTTCGAATCCCGGTAGGAGCAAATGTTTGTGTGATGAGCATGGACATTTGTTTCCGAGTCATGGATGTTTATATGTATAATATGTATTTACAAACAAAAAGTATATATGTAGTATATCAACTATCTGGTGTCCACGACACAGGCCTTGCTTAGTGTGGCACTAGATGGCGCTGTGTGTTAATGTCCAGCGATATTTATTTATTTATTTAGATACGGTACAGATTTCTAAATATAAATCTTCTTATTTTCCGGTCTCTACTGATAACCAATCTAGAACTCTTTTTTTAAACACAAAAGATAATCGAACAACTGATCATCTACAGCTCTTACAAAACGAAATTTATTTCTAGGTGAGCAATCGTTCACATCCCATCGAAGGGTGAAAAATACTAAAAGTTGAATGTAGGGTTAAATAAAAAGGCCGTATATAGAAAACCGATATCGTCTGTCCGTTCAAAATGCATAATCTAATCTATTTGCTATCGGATCGACGCGTGACTCCTGACACCCGCCCTCAAGGGACACCGCTGACACTTTCGCGTTTTATTTCATGAGCTATGCGAGAACCGAAATTTGGTGTTTCCACCTCTATGCCCTTGGAATTTACAATTTTATTGATATGTATGTACCTACGGCACTTATATAGTTTTCACAGTCTTTTCATAATATTAGTGTAGTTTATTTATAAAGAGTAATACTTTCTTATCATACAAATACAAACATTATACAAAAACTGCAAGGAGGATTCGTGCAGCGGCAGTAATTAAAAAAAAAAACCGATTCCCCATTAAACCTTAAGAAATACAACGAAATTCAATCTTAACCGGTGCGAGTTCCACTCACCCTGGTTGGTATCCCAGAACATAAATTACCCGTCAAATTGGCGTATAATCCTATGATCGTAAGTCTGTCTGTCCCGCCCGTGCATTAAAGATCCCCTAAACTTTGGCCACGTGACCAGCAATCAGACAAATAGAGACATGGTCGTTTGAACTTAAAAAATAATAATCAAATATAAATGCGACACCCCTGTTGAGGGTGTCTCAAATTATAATTATTTGTTAAGTGTTAGTCTTTTGAAGTGAGGGTGGGAATTTTAAGCGTTGTTCATGCTGTTTTAGATGTCCACATCACAGACATTGTGAGTAAACCTTTTTCTTTTTTTTCGGATTGAAAATCATCAAATAACTTCTGTCACTCTGGGCGGAGCGGGACGCAGTGTCAGAGTTTTACTGACTAATACCCATCCATGTTCCTTCCTCGCCCTTAATGCTCCAGGGTCGCGGTATCTCTTTCGAACAGTCCGCAGGCCCGGCAGGATCGTGAGGAATACTCAATACTCAAATCTTTATTGCATTCCATATGTATTACATAGATGGTGTTATCAAAATAATATATATATTTCATCATTTTCTTGCCCTTATCCCAATTCATTTGGTGTCGGCGCAGCATGTCTTCTTCTTCGATACTTCTCTATTTTACGCTATCTAATCAGACACTTCTTTTTTTGCCATATCATTCTTAACACAGTCCATCCATCGTTTTTTTTTGGTGTTCCTCTACTCATATACCCATCCATATTCATACTAAAAACTTTCCTCACGAAATTTTCCTCATTCCTCCGCGTCACATGTCTGTACCACGACAGCCGATTACCACACATCTTGTCAGTCACGGGCGCTACATTCAAACTTCCTTCAATATACAAATTTCTTGCGTAATTCGCGTAACACCGCACATCCCTCTTAGCATTCTCATCTCCGTCATATGCTAATGCCTTTCATTTTGATACCCTTTTGTGGTCCATCATTTTGATCCATACAAAACAGCTGGTCTAACCATTGTTTTATAGATCAATTAAAGAAATCACACAATACATCTTTTCAATTTTGTTTTTTATTTTTTTACGATATTTTATTTTAAATGTATCTGCTTTTCCCCTTCTGTAATAAATCATATTGTGTCTGTGTAGGTATGTCACTGCCACTACCACTTTATTGTACGTAAACTACAATTAATACAAGGTATAAAAAAAAAACTGTTTATTTCTGATGCAATCATTAATTTATAATACATTCGCAATAACGCTCAATCTTTCCATTGGAAGTTATGTGCGCTATTAATTATATTAGTTACTCGCTCACAGGTATTTGTCTAGTAGTGGGCCCACATGTATGCCTCCCCCGTTTTATATCTTTCAACGGTGTAGTAAAATTTCAAGATATTTTTTATCTGTCGAGGCTTTTTATTTTCCAATTTTTTGACTATTTCCTTAGGCAGTTTATGAGAGCCTGCATGGGGATCCGTCACACAGGGTATCCTAGTTTTCGCGCCAGTCTATCACAATGAATAATTAGCATTTTGATGAAATTGTATATTACATTATTAATGATTACAACTAATAATTGTGGACCTAAGTGAAGATCATATTGCTAAAGTTCCCTGTGCAAAGTAAGTCTAGTGTGAAGGAGTTTCAGGAAATGCAAGCGTTTGTGACTAAAAAACAACCTTTTTTCCAGGACCCAAGCTAAAATTAGCAGTGACACTTGAAACTTTTATTAAGCGATGCTGCCTAAAACCTTTTCCTATTTGAACCTTTAACGTTAACAATAAATAAAACCTTTTAAAAGGTCGTGTTCACTCGCGAGCAAGCAAATCGACTCAACCTATTAGCGCGCATGCATAAGTGTATTGAAAAAAACATACAATATTCTTAGGAGAACTGGGGCCTTAACCTGCTGTTTTTATAAATTCGTTCAATGGCGTTAAGATATGTATTAATGGATCTTCTCAAGAATAACCTTCTTTCGTTGTCCAACTAGTTCCCGCATCTAGCTCAACAACTTCGATTGGTCAATGAATTGCTAAAAGTCTTGTTAGTAACAAAGGTACTCCTTAAAAAGTTATTTTTAATTCTGTATATCTTTTGGCTATTGGAAATCATCAAATGACTTCTCCCACTCTGGGCGGAGCGGGAGGGAGTGTCAGACTCTTACTGACTAAAACCCATCCATGTTCCTTCCTCGCCCTTAATGCTCCAGGGTCGCGGTATCTCTTTCGAACAGTCCGCAGCCCCGGCAGGATCGTGAGGAATACTCAATACTCAAATCTTTATTCTTTATCTTTATTCTTTCAAGTCCATTCTCCTTAACTACTATTTTGTACCGTTGGTTTTCCGGTGGCAGAGAGTAATTTTTTTACGTCCATTTATAGTGCCTCATTAAATGGGCATTTATTGAATGTCTTATAATGAAAGTGATGTTAACTTAAAGTTTATCCATCGAGATTTTATTGAGCATATGGGCTACATAGTTTTTGCGAAAAACCGGTCTGTTTGTGCGGTTACGGCTCGACCAGGATCTGGTTGCTCGCGAGTTTAGAATGTTTTCTTATTTGCCTTAAAACCGTACTCTGTTTCATTCATTTTTTTCATTTATTTACCTTTTTAAAAAATTATTACATTTGTCTAGGCAGAATAGCATTTATAAACCACTAAGGTTTGTACTTAATGCTACTTGTAATTCTACATCGTAGTACAAAACAAAACCAAGGTAAACAATAAAAAACATCATATTAAAATTACATACTTAGTGTTCGAAATTTGGCAACTTCATCTCTGTTGGTATACAGTTCACATTGAGCATTCAATGTGTTGTAGGTAGTGGGACTTAAGTTTTACTTTAATATTTCTTGGCGTAATGTTACTGCGCAAATCGGAAGGTAGGTTGTTAATTAACCGAGGAACAAGGTAAGAAGTTGTCCGCTCGCCGTACGTATTATTTGCAGGAACTGTGCGTAGTTCGTTACGTGCGACGGCCCGCGTGAATACAGGATGTTGAATTTTTTGCTCTAAATAACCGTTAAAATATTGTGTTGGAGCACGCTTTTTACTAAATGATTTTAAAAAATGATAAAGTATTATTATTGTAAGCTCTTTGTATACAAAGTATCCGGAGTGACGTATTACTTGATATAATCTTTGTTTTTGGTGCATAATCAAGTACAATATTCTAATCCTACATAAGTGTTGGTAAAAACTATGTTGAAATCCGGTGTGTAGTATTTAATAAGACCAAAGCGCACTTATACGCACGAAAAACAACCTTAATTTATAATGAGATTCACTAATGTTTTACCAAAAGTCCATTGACAAATTTTCATTTTACAACCAACGTTTCGTGTACTATTTACGAGTATTTCGCAAACATATTATCCCGCAAATGTTTTATTTAAAAATATTCGTTTTACAAACATTTCTTTGGCAAATACTTGTTTTATCAAATGCATCAGATGATATTTACTCATTTATACATTTTTCATTTTTTACTCAGATACATTTGGATAAATCACGTTTCAACAAAATAATTTACAGGCTAGTAATTTTTTGTTGCTCTTTTTAAAGAAAAAATAATGAAATGTATAGTTTTTTCATAACATGCAAACAAGCATACTCCATGCATGCAGCAAGCAAGCAAGCAGCAAGCATGCAGAAAGCATGCAGCAAGCGAAGAGCAAGTATGCAGCAAGCGAGCAGCAAGCATGCAGCAAGCGAGCAGCAAGCAAGCAAGTATTATTTAATAATTTAATAATAAACAGTAATATAATCTAATAATAATAAAACATAGTTCTAATAATTGCATTATAATTATCTACAATATAGTATTCGTTATACATAACTCATTATACGTAATACACAGACCTAATAATTTAAAAATATATAAACATAATTATTCATAATTTATATACATCTAATAATTTATAGTAATATTATTGAATTGCTACTTAGCCCTCTTCCTCTCTCCTAATGTTGCTGTGCCCGACAGGTTCCATATTGATTTTGTATTATTTTGATAACACCACCTATGTAATACATATGGAATGCAATAAAGATTTGAGTATTGAGTATTAAACATGCAGCAAACATGCAGCAAGCATGCATGCAAGCAGCAAGCATGCAGTATGCAATCATGCAACTATAAATTACACTCTAGGGGTAGGGCAGAAAAGACTACGTGGAGTCGGTTCTGCAGCGATTCATTTCTGTCACAAAATTTGTGCTAAACCAAATTCATTTGTATTCTTTTTTTGGAATGGCACAATCAATAAATGTGTAATGTCTTTATTTCAAACGTTGCTTTATGAGATAAAACGAAAAATTTATGAATTGTTTGTCAAATAATACGTTATTAAATACAAGTTTATCGGATAATTATTTTGCGAAGTGAATTATTTGTTAAAGTTGTTGTTGTATAGTAAATGACAAATAACGTGTTTGCTAATCGTTGCTTGTCAAGTGAAAGTTTGTGAGTTAATGTTTGGTAAACTGACTGGCCACCTTATAATAATGTGTATGTGTATAATTACGTGGAATCAAAACTTAAAACAATAGTATGGTTTTTACTTAATACAGGTAAGTAATAAAATGACCTCTAATTTCCATATAAAAAGATAGACATAATTATAAAGCAGTATAAGCATAGCCCACTTATACCATTCTCAGGAAAGTTACAAACTACGATTTAATTTTCTATTTCAGTCCCGAGCCAAATAATCGTAACCGAAATGTCACCCTTAAAAACTTAATCCAATCGTTTAAAACAATTTTGTACCACAATGTGGTGTCGGCATGTCGTTACGGCCACGTGCCGGCCCCGAATCGTATCCGGGAACGTATCCGGAATCGTTCCGGTTTGTGACTATAACGGCTGACATTAGATAGAATTGTTCCATTTATTGTAACCCTCAATGTATTTAGAATAGAAGGTAAGTAACAAAAAACATGTTCAATGTAAAGGGGAAAGTGTGTCGTATTTTCTTTGGGAGAAATATCTATTGCGATCAAATAGAATTTATTATTGGGAGGTGGGTGTACAGGCAGTGTTGGTAGCGATATTGTTGGATGTGTTTTAAGTGTTTAAATCTTTACGTGGAAGATGATAGAATGAGCTGAACGAAACCATTAATTCCGTTGGCTTATGATATTTGTGTTTTCCTGTCGAACCCAACATTGCAACATTTGGCTAACTCAAAAGTACGTGGGTTAAAATATGCACTATAATGGAGCCCTGGTAAAGCCAGACAGGGCCGTAGGCCGATGTCCAAAAAGATGGCGAGACGGATTGGAAAAAAACCGATGAACTTGACTCTTCATTGACGAAACTGAAAGTAAAGAGGAGAATCCCTTTGCCAAGCTGTGCATAATAATATGTCACCGTAAAATTGTCAATCTCGTTATATTGTAATCTCTCTAGCGATTTTGTTAACTCTCGAATTATTGTCAAACGAACATACTGCTTACAATAAAACGCATTATTCTTTGTGAAATGCATGCGAAGGTAGTCAACTCACGCGGTGTGGAGGGAAGGAGGGGTCCCCCTTGGCCAATGGTATCACTCTCATGAAAATATAATGTACCATGCATTCCTGAGAAATACCGATTAATATGACCTAACCTTAATACACTTTGTTTTCCCCTAAAAAGCGTAGTCGACTCCGTCAACCGTGGAAATAGAGGATTACCGAGTGCAGGGTTTAAAAGAACCCAACTTACCTAACGGGGGGGGGGGGGGTGTCCCGATTATGGGGGACAGAGATACTTCCGAATGTTCAGTTGACAATAATTCGAGAGTTTACAATATCGCTACAGAGAAACACGTTATATTGTAATATAACGTGTTTGACAATTTTACGGTGACACATACATAGACTCACAAGCACAAGCAGTATGGCTTGAATTCATCCTGCGCTGATGGTCGGTCGCGTACGTCGGTCGCGCTTACGAGTATATACGTTGAGTTCTATATCATACAGCGATGCTGACATCAGCGGCGCGTATTTGCTACTCTTTTCTCAGGAATTCATGCCTAACAGTTAAACACTTTTTATTTAATTGCACCAATTTGTGATTACAAACGCTAACATGTGCAAAATCAGAATGGGCATTATAGATTAATTGAAAATTATGCTGAACCCTACCTGGACAGGCTTACTTAAAAATTAACTTGTCATGCTGAAGCTGACTCTAAATGATGACCATTCAAATAATACAATTTCAATATACAAACTTTTTGTAACTTGCTAGGTCAATCTGTATATGTATTTAAAATGTGTATTGTTTTCGCTTTCGTAACAAAGAACTGTTGAGCAAAATGTGTCATCTTTTAGGTCAAGCTATTTAGGTTGTGTTATTGTGTGTGGTCTAACAGTGAATTTATGATTGCTCTTGTGATAAGGGAAAGAAGGAGAAGATTGTTCTAGGCATGTATACCAAGAGTTGGTCAAACTGGTATCTTACTTTTGTTTATACAAGAGGGAAGGGACCGTCGTTAAAACGATTACCACGTATTCAGTTCATCAGAAGAACCCCAAAAAAGATTACAAAGCAGAAGAGTATGTTTGTTTGTGTGTTTGGTTGAACATATATTTTTATTTTGGATAGTCCATTTATCGGGAAAGCCTTCAGGCTATACCACATTACGCTACGGTTATTAGGAGCGGAGCAGGAATAAAAAATGTTGCAAAAACGAGTTTTTTTTTTCTTTCGTTTTTCTCTCTTATGTGACGCAGACGAAGTTGCGTGGGTCAGCTAGTTTTTTAATAATGCCTCGGAAAGCACGTTAAACAGTTGGTCTTGGCTATCATTTGTAGATCTTAGACAGTCGTTACAGGTAGTCAGTGGGCCAAAAGAAATCTGACAACCAGTACCAGACCTTACCAAGGGGTATCGTATTACCCAGTACTAACTGGGTTGTGGAGGTCAGATAGGTATTCGCTACATGTAAAATACTGGGCTTCAACTGCATCCTGTTAGACTGGAAGCCATCATCATCATCATCATCAGCCTATAATGTTCCCACGGCTGGGACACGGCCTCCTCTCAATGAGAGGGAATGGGCTATAATCTACCACGCGGGCCCAGTTTGGATTGGTAGATGTCACATGTCTTCGAACTTTTTGGTTCTAGGACATGCCGGTTTCCTCACGATGTTTTCCTTCACCGTTTTGAGAGCAGCGGTGATGAAATAAATTACACAAAGTAATGCGCCTGTCTGGGTTCGAACCCACGACTTACTGTTCGTAAGTCGGGGCCGCCACCACTGGGCCACCGACTGGAAGCCAATCCCAACATAATTGGGAAAAGGCTAGCCAGGGATGAAGACATAGAATTTATTAATTTTGTGTTTTGTTTTATCAACTGTTCCAAACATTGTAACTGTGAATTGCAGGTTTGTGGGAATCAATTATTTTTATTGCCTCGTTCGTCTAGTGGTGGCGAGTGTGACCGCATCACTTGATTCGGTGAAGGAACACATCTGCATCGTGAGGAAACCACCATGCCTGCGCGATTTATCTTGGATAGCATGTAAAACCAAAACAGCCCACCCATGGGCGGCATAAAAACTCTGCACCAGGTAAGGTGCACACACCACACCGAATACAATATTATGTTTCTTTTTTCATAAAATAATACACCATATACATAAAGATTTGATTGTATAAACAGTATAAAGGGTGTATTTTTTTTTATTTTTTTGTTTGTGTTTGTTACCTCTGAACTTTCGACTGGGTGAACCGATTTTAATTATTCTTTTTTTGTGTGAAAGCTGGTGCTTGTCGATTGGTCCCATTTTAATTTGTTGAAGATCTGATGCTGATCTTCCGAGATATACAATGGAACTCTTCAAAACTAGACGGCAAATCTGCAGTAATTGCTGCAATCGCTTGTAGGTTCATTGTTCATACTACATCATAACGTAACATCACGCCTGTATGCTCTGAGGGGGTACCTAGATGTGTACAAAACTCCCAGATTTCGACAATGTTTGTTGAGTCTGAACTTTCGACTGGGTTAACCGATTTTGATGATTCTTTTTTTATTTGAAAGCTGGTGCTTTTCGTGTGGTTCCATTTCAATTTGGTTAAGATCTGCGGCTGATCTTCGGAGATATAAATGGAACTCTTCAAAAATACACGGCAAAGCTGCATTAATTGCTGCAATCACTTGGTTGTTTATTGTTTATGTAACATAGTGACGTAACATCACGTCTGTATGCTCTGAGGGAGAACGCAGAAGTGTACAATACACCCAGATTTCGACAGTTAGATATATTAAGTTCTATTTAATGGGATTCTTAGGAAGAATACGTTCTTGGAGTGATCCATTTTAATTTGGTAAAGATCTGATGAAGAACTTCGGAAGATAAGCGACGGGAACTCCTCAATAAATGATAGAAAATGTACTGGGATCGCTGAAATCTCATATCTGTCTATTGTTTACACCAGTTCATAAAAGAAAATCACGCGCGTACACTGTGAAGGGGTAAGTACATGTGAACCACAAAAAATGAAAAATAAAAACTTTTTTACAAAAAATAAAACCGACTTCAGAGAAAAAAAAAAGTGAAAAATAACTTTTGCTTCAGAAGTCGGTGACAAAAACACTAAATCAATCAAAGAAAGTCAACAACAAAATAAACAAGTTTTTTTTTTAATACCAGTTTTAATTGTAAAATTGTTACTTTAAACACCACTTCGACCCCCGTTCTATTCAATCCATCCATCAGCACAATCTTTTAAGGGAGTTACATTGAGTTCTACCACAAAACATGATTTTTCACCCAAAAAAAAAGTGGTTTCCCAGCAATATTTTTTGCGAAAAGTTGCTTAGTTTGATGAACAGAATGCTTGTTTGCCGGCTTCGTGATGAGGTTGCTTACACCCTGTATAGCATAACAGCACGCCTTTTATTCCCGATGGCTATGGCAGCAGTGATAGGTACCTAAAAGTTTCTGCAACACTTTGACATTCAAATGGGCCCTATTGGTCTAATTGAAATAAATGCGTTTGAATTTGACTTGCATTAATTAACCTTTCGGTACCCGGGTGTTATTCGCTTGTTATGTTTAGTTAGATTAATGCTGCAGTGCTCGCATTGAAACAGGAAGAACCAGAGAGCTCTGTAATTGGGATTAGCGCTTGTTTTAATACGGAGTTAATTATGATTTTAATTGGGATACGCGAATAACATATTTTCCCCAGTCCATGCGAGCGTGCGCGGCCTCCGTACCGTTAGCAGAAAAGGTTCTGTGTTTAGAGTAAATACACTATAATATGTTTCTTTTTTTTTCATAAAAATAATATTTGGTACACCATATGCATAAGGATTTGATTGTATAAAGGGTGTTAAAAACAAAAAAAAAACTGAATAGTTTTGGATAAGAGTGGTTTTAACCAGTCTTTTCTGATACTCAAAGGGTATAAAACACCTCTTAACGAAGCCGAAAGGCATTTGTTCTCCTCGTCATTGCGACAATTTTTTGTTTCATACCATACCTGGGAACCGTCTAGTTACGGAGATATTGGAGGTCAAAGGTCTAATCTTTAGACAACTTTTTTTTTTTAAACATGTTTTTATTGTAAGATTTTTACACCCCGTACTATTTTACAATTCATCCATCAGCACAATGTTTTGAGTGCGTTACATTGAGTTTTACCCACAAAACATGATTTATTACCCGAAAAAAAAGTCGTTTCCCAGCAATAATTTTTGCGTAAAGTTATTAAGTTTGACGTACAGAATGCTTGGTTGACGCCTTCGTGGTGAGGTGGTTTACACCCTGTATGTCACAGTCAACACTGTTAATCGGTCAAAACTACTTTTGACTAATGAAAACCAGTCAAAACGACTTTTGACTGGTTAAAACTATTTTATCAGGAACTAACATTTATTTAGAAACTTATAAGTTGTTAAGTTGGTTTTTTTAGTGACCCTTTGAAAAACTTCAAGTAATTCTAGGACTACTATTAGGCTGCCGAAAACGCATTTTAGATTCATAAAGGTTTTAACTGACGCCATTTAAAAGTAGTTTTGACTAATTAGCAGATTTGACTGTATCTTATAAAAACTGTTTTTATTCTGAAATTCATTACGTATATTGTTATCCTGACACAATTTCTTTGTTCAAGAGTTATTAAAGGGAAACATAGTTTTAGTATTTCAATTAATACTTCCGTTTCTATTATTAGACTGTAACAATATTTCTATGGGACTGACATACGCATTGCAATTATAAATGTCCCTAAATAAATAAAAAAAAAATCTATATTTTTTTTTTCAGAACACAGATTCTGACATAAAATTAAAACATTGGACTAGAAACACAAAGCCGCTTAGCAAATAAAACCAGTTAATTTAAATGTTTATTTCAACATTTGTAGTCGCCTTTGACTAGTTACAAACTAAAGTAAAAATATCATATCATATCATCATCATCATCATTTCAGCCGAAAAACGTCCACTCCCGCAACCTTCACCAGTTCGTCAGACCACCTAGCGGGAGGTCTTCCTACGCATCGTCTTCCAGTTCGCGGTCGCCACTCCAGAACTTATAGGAAGTAAGTAAAAATATACATATTCTTTAATCACTCGCTAGAGATAACGTAACGCCTGAAGAGTTACTCGAGTTGAACTGTACTGGTGGATCAAGAAGAATAACTTTAACCGTACCTAAGAAATTAAGATTTGAGGTTGCTTTTTTTAGGGTCAGGTACCAAATCGCAAAAAACAGAACCCTTATGGATTCGTCATGTCTGTCTGTCTGTCTCTGGCACAGCCACTTTTTTCCGAAACTATAAAAACTATGCTGGTGAAACTTTGTAAGTAGATGTATTCTGTGAACCGCATTAAGGGTTTTACAAAAATATTGAAAAAATAATATATTGGGGGTACCCCATACTCAGAACAGAAACGCATTTTTTTTCATCAAACCCGTGTGGGCTCTCTGTGGACTTCAAAAATAATAGTGAGGTTTCTAATATTTTTTTTTTCTCAACTGAATAGTTTGCGCGAGAGACACTTCCAAAGTGGTAAAATGTGTCCCCCCCCGTAACTTCTAAAATAAAAGAAAACTAAAAAAAAACATGATGAATATTATGTAAACTTCCACCGAAAATTGGTTTAAACGAGATCTAGCAAGTAGTTTTTTTTAATCGTCATAAATCGTAAACCGCAATTTACCTATCATTTACAACGAACTACAAGAACTTTTATATTATGTTACTTGCTGCTACGGAACCCTTCATGGGCGAGTCCGACTCGCACTTGGCCGCTTTTATTGTGTCTGAGACGCTCACTGTTGAGGAATACGGTAGATGACACAAAAATCAAATCAAATCAAATCATTTATTTGCCATGAATGCAGGTTACATTAAAATACAGATAGAATCAATCAATCAATCAATTGACATAGATACTGTATGGCAATAGCACGCCGTGACGTCACTGTACAGTCAATTCAATTTTGAATCAACTATTCATTGATTTCAGAGCAACTTAAAATCAAAGGAGATAATTTTTTTTTGGCACACCTGGTCGTTGCATTTACTATTAATAATAACACCAAAAAAAAGTAATTATTTTACTATGGTATTAAACGAAATATTTTGTAGAAATGTAAACTAAATCTTAAAATCATTATAAATAAGCTATGTTATGATATTTTTTTGCGAGTCAAATCATTCCTGTTGTGGTTTATGTCATTTGATAGCAAATACTTACGTGAATAAAGGCATTTTTTTCTGTTTACTAAAAAAAGTACGATACCTACCCGTTGGTAATCATATCTGCTATAATTATTGTAAATAAATATTGTTAAACTGTGAGCATTTTTAATGCTATTTTTAAAGGTGGACACTAAAATCGCATAGATGGTTTAAACATTCAACGTGGCACGGAACGTTTTAAACCATTTTTTTTGGTGAGTGACAGCCAACTTCATTATTTTGACATTTACTTTTTCTGTTTATTTTGGTTTTCGGAGGTGTTTTTGCAGATTTATCGCGTTTATTCCGTTTAGACAATGCGTAGCTAATTTAACCAAGAGAATCTAGCGGTTATAAGGAAGAAATCAATGTAAGTTTCATTATTAAATGCTACAATTTATGTGAGTGGCCTAATCCCCGAACAAAAAATTGTCTCCCTTGGCAATTAGTTGAAAATATATCGGGTTTTCAGGAACATTTTTTTAAGAGATTGTTTTTTTGGAATAATTATTTTATGTCAATTACCCTTTATGTTTTGTGTTTATAGACTACTACAAAAGTATCACTGTACCAAAATTCTATAACCTAATAAAAGTTTCGTTTTCTGCGGACGCTATCACCGTTTGCGTTCGTCGGAAGGGCTCGGTCGCTTCCGGCGGGAGTGGGAGCGCCCCGCCACATCCTGCGGAAGCTGCAATCCCGCCTCCCCCTCCCGGTCCCCGCTGCCTCTTCATCCCGCAACCCCACTGTCTTGCTCGTCTCTCGTTCAAACCTTTCCTGCTTTATTTTTTCTGTAATGTAATAGGTAGGTACTCAGATCCCTGTTATTTCTATGATTTGAGGGTAGTTACCTTATGATATTGTCGATGCTCAATGCCAATTCTTTTGTTCGAAAATAGTGAAAAGGCTACCGCTAAATGGAAACTTATTTCAGGAGTAGCTAAAAAAAGAGGTAAAAGTATTTTGGTGAGTGCTTATAAAAACGCTTTATTATTTTGCGTTGATTGGTAGGTAAGTGAAACCAGCGGTGGCCCAGTGATGGCAGGGCTGCTTACGAGCAGTAAGTCATGGGTTCAAACCCAGACAGGTGCATTACTGTGAGTATTTTTTTTCACCACTAGTTTCAAAACGGTGCAGGAAAACATCGTGAGGAAACCGGCACGTCTAGAACCAAAACATTCGAAGACATGTGACATATACCAACCCGCACTGTGCCCGCGTGGTGGATTATATATAGCCCATTCCCTCTCATAGAGAAAAGGCCTGTGTCCCAGCGGTGGGAACATTAATAGGCTCATGATGACGATCAGGTAAGTAAGTAAAGGTTTATGAGTTGATGTTCCTGCAAAACGTCGGTGCGAAGATCCAAAGATGGTTTATTAAAAAAAGTATTAAAGTGACTATTAATGGACTCTCCATTAGTCCCTTTTCTTCTTTATTTTATCATTAGTGAGCTTTCTTGGACACCACAATGCCTTGTGAATAATTTACTGCAACCACAGCGCGTTGTTGTATCTTTTTGAAACCATTTGTTAGGTCGATGTTTACCAAAAAGAAGACAATCTGAGTGTCTAAAATAAGCTGTTTACAACACATTTTTGTATGGCAACATGTCACAGTGACAGCTGTTTTTTGATAATTAGACCGTTATCTTTTCGGTGAACATAAACTTTAGTGTTGAAAAATTGTAGGTTCAATTAATTTGGTTTCTGGGTTTTCCAACAAAGATCCAGTGGGATTCATCATTTGTGACTGGACTCTGGATTTGTTTCCAGTTACTTTAATTAAGGCAATAGTCTCATCTCCTATTATCACCATCATCAGTCTATAATGTTCCCACTGCTGGGACATAGCCTTCTCTCAATGAGAGGAAATGGGCTACTATAATCCGACACGCGGGCCCAGTGCGGGTTGGTAGATGTCACATGTCTTCGAATTTTTGGTTCTAGGACATACCAGTTTCCTCACGATGTTTTCCTTCACCGCTTGTGAGAGCAGTGGTGATGAAATAAATTACACAAAGTAATGCGCCTGCCTGGGTTCGAGTTCACGACTTACGGGGCCGCTACCACTGGGCCACCGCTGCTCCTACCTAATATTATGAGTCTTATAGTCTTACAAATACTTTCGAAATGTGGTGTAGTTTATGATACACATCACTGCCTAAACCTTTGGAGTTTACAGGCGTAATGTTATGTTATTTCAGTATCTGTCAATGTGAGCCAACAACAACTTACTAAGAACTTAAAACAAAATGCCGGCGTACAAGTATACCATTAGGGTATTTTGTGTTTCCCCAGGGAAGTTGTTCGTTTCACCCTTCCACTGACCCAGACATGTGGTGTTTTTTCGAACATATGTACGTAATGTATATTAAAAATCGTATGCTGGTAAGGTAGGTATTGTAGTCAGATAGGAAACCGGAGGATAGTGAAAGTGTTAAACTTATTTATACATTAAATAAACTTCGGAGAACAACTAAGAAGTATTTGAAAACTAGCACTTGATGGCTGATAACTTAAACTTGAACGTTCTACTTACACTGATAAATGAAAACATAGAGAATGCAGTACCTAATCGTTGCAGCTATAGCAACTGATTTGTTTATTATCGAACTAGTTAAACATGAACATTGTTCACGGTAGTCTATCATTTATTTGGCATTTATAATCATCTGTCTAAGGTCCATATTATCCGAAAAAATAACGGTCGAATTATCTAAAAACAGCTGTCACTGTGATATGTTCCCATGCAAAAATGTGTTTTAAACAGTTGTTTTTAAATAATCAGACCGTCATCGTTTTGGTGAACATAGACCTAAGCCTTTCCCATCTATGAGGGGGTTGGCAACTAGTTTAACCGCTTGCAGCTGAATATCAATACAACAGTTCAACTTTATTCCATATTCAAATCATTGAATGTGGAAAAAACAGGTAAAAAAAACATACCAATACTTATGTATTGGTCTGTTTTAGTTAGCAAAGGCCTCTTCTTTGCGAGCATCCAGGTTCTTCACGATGTTTTGTTTTTTCCTCATGATTGGTCGGTTATTAAAAAATGTACCTTAAAACAAGCGTTTTTACTTGTTTAAATAAAATACTTATTTGACCAACAATATGCCATCTATTCCGGAACGAGAATCAGACCACTATGATCTATTTCCACTATTCCCTAGGACCGAATAGTTTCAGCTGGCACTTAACGCAATTAAAACAAAAATAGCGGTGTTGGCTAACGTGAAATCGGTACATTATGAACCGTGCAGAGATAAAGAAGGCGCTTAATTACTGGTCTAATTCGCGATAGAATTGTTAATGGACGGCTAAGTATGGCACAGTACAGGTCGGTCGTACTTCCGTGCCTTACTGTGGTACCCTAAAAAGGGTATGTGGTAGATGTGTGTGGTCTAAATGATGAGCGGAAGTGTTGTAAAGTCTGCTGGTGTGTGCTTCCAGAAGTGAAAACTTCTTTTAATACGCGTTGATCACTTTTTGAGTGAACAAAAATCATGGAAATAGCGTGATCGTCACGTAACGATAGCACTCGTAGCCGATCCACTATGGCGTAGCACCACTTACGCGTGCGCGGGGCGCAACCCATCACATATATAGATAAGTTCGTTTGCATGTTTTTTTATTTATATTATCAGATTTTCACACATTGAAAAGAATGGAATTAATGAAAATTAATAAAATTGGTAAAATATCAAAAGATCGAATCCATAATAATTATGATGGTGGTGAATTTTACAAGTGGGCGTGGATAGCCAAATCCAGAACTATGTACGATCGAACAAGCTATTTGGTTTACATTTTATAATGTAGTTTGTGGGTTAAACTGTAAACCAAATAGGTCTTTCGACCGTACAATAGCGAATAATACTCAAAGTCTCGAGCCCGATTTTAATGACAATTTAAACTGCATCTTTGGATTTTTGGAAAATCAATATGGAAAGCGTTGAGTTTGAAAAAATAATCTAGGTTACGCGATGGCAAGAGACCAGATGGTATGATCATAATGCCATGGGAGTTTGGTAGGCCTTTGGTGTGGGACGCAACTTGCGTTGACACCCTTGCGCCATCCCATCTTCCTAGCACCATGTGCTGCGCTGGAGCGGCTGCTGCAGGTGCTGAAAACCTCAAACGGCGCAAATATAATAATTTAATTGGTAATTATGGGTTTGAGCCGTTTGGGGTTCAAACACTAGGGCCATGGGGTCCGAGTGCCCACCTAGAATTTGGGAAAATCTCCAAACGGTTGGTCGACTCTTCACGTGACCAGAGCTCGGGCCTATTTTTTTGCGAAAGAATCAATTATTTGCTGCAAAAAATGTGGATCTAATCTTGCTATTTAAAAATCTAACAACGCAAAATTTAAAGTTGTAAACTGCTTCACAGAATGGGAACTTACTAAATATTAAGTCTGTTTCTCATAATATAGCAATCTTCATAGTTTTGCAACATTAAAAAATAGTAACTCGAAGTCAAAAGTCGAAAAACACAAACCGCTGCCGCTCGTCGCTCGGCCCTGGAGCCACGAATCCCCGAAGGAGCCGCGGTGGCGATAAAAGCCTCATGCATTATACAGGCTGGTCCGAAATCGAAAAATTAAAACTCCAGCCATCTGCCGGGTGAGGGCGTATATAATTGCTGGGGCGTTTGATGCACCACCTCTAATTATGAGCATTGTGATAAAATGGGATGATCAGAGTACATGGTTGGAGTTATGTAGAAGAATGTTAAGGAAAGTGCACTAAAGGGTGCATCGTTGATTAGAGTCACTGGTAATCGATGATTCCAGAGCACGGATTTATAAATTAGTGTTTTGTGAGAAACCTAAAAAAATTAAATATGATTCAAATTCCATTTCACATGGGGTTATCATTTTGAAATGAAAACTGACAAGGAGCCGATCATTTGCTGAAAAGTTCTTATTTCGATAGCCATTTAATTTTATCAACCTTAAAATAATGCTTTCAACATTTTTTTACCTAAAAAAAACGACCACGGAGGTTTCAATGCTACATGTGTCCGGACAAATCAGACAAATGGTCGCCCTAATTTCCCATATTTCTAATATTTGTATGACCTACAGGTAGGTGTTCCGGGTCTAGCTGTTTGTTTGTGTATGTGAGTTTAAATGTTTGTAAATGCACTCACGATATACGGTATATTCAGAATAGATAAAGTTGATATTCTTTGAAGATTGGTAGAAAAAAAAATAAAGAATATTATTAGGAACGAACTTTCATCTGACTTTTAATACGTTTTATACGTTTTTTTAGCTCCACTTGTAATTAACTACCCAACAAACGGGTTACCTTCATAATATTGACTTGACAGTAACAACATCGACGGTCGCTGTCATACCCGTGAGCCAAAAACATTTAGGTTTTTTATATATAATAAATAATAATAACTGAAATATGAATATGGATTCGGTGATCATTGTGCCGATTGTCGTGACGGCCAATGAATGGCTTGATAGCCAAGAGCCTGGACGAACATCTGTCGCAGCTTTCTTTAGGCGGTTGGATCAAGGGCCTGATTCAGAAGGGAGTACTCCTCGATACGACTCGCATTGTGAGGAGGTTCCTGTCTCTGCAACCCTAACCACCGGTGACTTAGACCATGCTCCCGACACCGGCGGATCACTAATTTTTGTATTTTTAAATGTGTTTGAAGAAATATTTAAATATGTAGAAATTAAGGTGCTAAATGAATAAAGGAGATACTAATAAGTTTATTAGGAAAATAAAAGTTTGACACATATTAAAGTACACAACAGTCCAAATTTATTCCACGATAGGTCCCGGTTGCCGGTTGAGCTGAAAATTTTCAAACATTTTTAGTTTTGATCACAATGCATGATTAGCTAAGTGACGTCATTCTAAAACCAATATGGCGGACTCCCAAAGATGACGGACTTGTTTTATGTGATGCATTTCCATGATATAGGTATGTGAAAATGAAAGGGTTTGTGGGAGGAATACAATAAAACGTGTTTTTTTTTTATATATAATAATAAAATAAAACCAGCCTGTTACTGCCTTTTCTCAACAGAGAATGGTTCCAGTATTGATCATCATGCTTGCTCAAGACGGGTTGGCGGTGTATATAAATTATAAGTCCAGGTTTCCTCACGATGTCCAAGATAAACTTAGAAAGTACGTAATGCATAGAAAAAATCACATTGGTATTTGCCAGTATTTGAACCCACAACCTCATGCATGAAAGGCGAGGCCTTAACCTCTAGGCCATCATGACACATGTTTCTACACACGAATCGCGACACGTGATTTTTTAAATAACAATAATAATAGGTATTATACTTTGTTAAACTTTAACAAAACATTGTTAAATGTAAAAGAAACATTGTTAAACTTTAACAAAACATTGTTAAAGTATATGGTTATCATATTTTTTTTAATTTTTCAGTGACTACATAGTCAAGAGAAAGATGGAAAACCAACAATATGTTACTACGACTCAGTAGTAATAATACAGCAGTCAGTAGACTAGTAAATATAGATCTTGATACACGAACCTGCTAGCTCCTAGTCTAACTAGTTTGTGACGGATACGAGCTGTCTTCTTTCTAAAGAGACGTTAGGTAAACAGGCTTAGACCTGCCGTCGTAGAACTTGTGTTAGACACGGCTATAACAAGACGGAATAAGCAAGCTGTTAGCGAAATAGCATCAACGCCGCCTGTTGCCTGTTGAACTAGTTTCTATTGTAGGAGCTTGAATTATTTGGCTGTTTAATTTTATATTCAATATAGAAGTCATGTATTTACTCAAGCAACCATCAGGGCTTTTACATCTGGATTTCAATCATCATCTGTCTAGCTTCAAGTCTAACCTGATGCAGCTGAATACCTGTATTGCCTATCTGACCTCCACAAACTAGTTAATACTGGGTAGTACGATACCATTTGGTCAGACTGGTTGTCAGACTTTTTGGACCTCTGACTACCAAAGATGGACAAATGACAGCCGGGACCAACAGCTGCAGTGCTTTCCGAGGCACGGAAGAAAATCGGTATTATAAAAGGGTGGTCACCCATCTATAGACCAACCTAGGCAGGTAAGTTTTAACCCATAACAATAAAAACAGGAGAAGTGGCAAGGGGGCGTGTCGGTGTCCTCGCGACTGGCACAAGACCCCTCTCTACCCTGACCTCTTGTGCCAGTCATAAGCAAATGACTATACTATTTTGCAATAAATACATTGCCCCTCAACCACTACCGGTAAAATGGGGGGAATAGGGATCCAGGGGTGAATAGAAACAAAACTTTGGAAGGGATTTTATCGCTGAACTTATATTGTATATTGCCAACAAGGTACCTTTTATAATTTAGTTAACACAACAGCGTACTTGTTGGTTCCAAAAACTCCATACCAAAGTTTTGTTTCTATTCACCCCTGGATCCCTATTCCCCCCATTTTACGGTACCTAAGTTTGTCGCTAAGTGACTGGACAAGTAATGTAAAATCACCAAACGATAGTCCAATAAGCACATGCGTTGCGGCCGCTGCTTTTTACGACGAGTTAGTGATGTGCTTGTGTACCGATGTTTTGTGTGGGTAAGTTGTAAATCTATGTTTTAACCTACAGATCGGCCCGGTCGGCTGTTAATGTTTAGACACGAGTTTCTCTACATACGATTTCAATAAAGCTAGTGAAATGAGTGTGGAGAGCAGTGCACACCTATGGATGAATTGGTAAACGATTGCAGTCCTTGAAATGAAACCAGATGTAATTTGCAACTATTTTGACTCCGATAATTTGGGGTCTAAACCTACGTGGGTTTTGAAAAATCCATTTTGATTGAAATTTTTCACCTGTCCATCATAAAGTGCTGATTGTGAGAACTTTACGTGGTTCAGGGTGTTAAAGTATTTTCTGGTCATGAGTTCACGAACGATTGTGTCATTCGAAAACATTTTTTCAAAAAAGTACTCCTGCCTTTTGAAAACAAAGCGCCATCAAAGTCATTTTCCTCGAAAATTTTCCTTGTTATTCGAGGCAGATTTTCAAAATAAATGTACGTAACATGTCGTTCAAATTACAGGATCGTATTTCTTGTTTCATTAGCTTTCCAAAATAGTTCCACAGTGCCTGTTTTAATAAGTGAATGACCAGAAGACATCGGTTGCAGCGGTAATCACTACATATCATAGAGCAAAGTAGGCATTAGCTGGTACAAACTCAATGAACTTAGTGTTACAGAACACTATGCTCATGGCAAGGTTGTCCTGGCCTTCACCGCAGAAGGTGGTTGCTCCGACGCGACCTCGAACATCGATAAGCTTGAACTGTGGCGCTCGGTGCGACGATTATAAATTAGTTCCCATGACTTCGAACGCGCTTTTATTTCTTACTAGCTGACCCGCGCAACTTCGTCTGCGAGTGAGGGTTAGCTTTTTTTTAATAAAATGTATCCTATGTTACTTCTAATACCTCCAAAAATATGTGTACAAAGTTTCATGATGATCGGTTGAGTAGTTTTTGCGTGAAAGCGTAACAAACAAACTTACATTCACATTTATAATATTACTAGCTGTTGCCCGCGACTTCGTTCGCGTGAAAATATTGATGGGTCATGTGTGAGACTGCATCGTTGTTTGAGTTGTCGCAAGCGCTACTGAGCATGAGGTCCTGGATTCGATTTGCGGGACGGGCAAAGTGTTATTGTATTATTTGTGCCCGGTTGATGGGATTAAGCTAAATGTGCGAAATGTGGGTGTAGGATTAGATACACCTCTACCTAACAGTGGCGCAGGGTGAAAATAGTGTCAGGGGAAGCCGTAGAAAAAAAAGGAAAACTGTTTTTTTTGCTTCTGTTAACTTTTTTCCCCGTGTTAATTTGGACCTCATTTTCACTATCAGCGACACAAAAAAACCACGGAAACGACACCCATGATTAAAAATCCAAAAACTTTCGTCGGCGCCATTTTTGATTTTTATTTTGACTTCATCTTCAATCATCAAAAGTAAGATCAGAAATGCAGAAGAGAAAAAAAAACAGAAATCTACAAAATAAAAAAATCTAGTTGGTATCAAATACGATATCGACAATTACTCATTCTATCTCGTTCTACTATACATAATTTATTTATTTTATTTATTTATTTAAACAACACATACAACTATTATTACAGGTTTCGGTACCTAATACAATAGAGCAGTTATATTTAAAGTTAAATTATTTATGTTTTGAATAAATTAATTAATTTGACAAACTAAAGTAATTGCGCAAAATGCGGCCCGTGTGAATTCGCTCAGTGTACAATTGAAGCAATCAATCTGTTGTGACACCATATTGAGTTGGTGCGAGCGGGTGGCACCCACAGGAGGAGCGGCGGCTGTCATACTTTCTTTTTCTGCTGCTGCCGTAAGTCCATAATCTTCGGCTTACCTAGGTCCCTACAAAACGGTAAGTACTGCTAGTCGCGAAGTCACGTGTGCTATTAACTTGTGTACGGCCTATACTATTAACTTGCACTGCTGCAAAAGGTTTCACCTGCTGCTGTTATTCGTGAACGAATGAACAACTGCAATGCAAAACTTCATCCCCCCTTTTACCCCTTTGTGGGTTGAAATAAAAAAAACTAACGACTAACTAACTTTGATACTGTTTGGTGACTCGAAAAATAAAAACTTTAATTAAACACAAAATGTTGCTCTTTTTTCACCCCCTGGGTTGAAATTCTAATAAAACCGTTGCGTCAGCTTCCAGTCATAAGCCCAGATAACAAATTTTGAACTTTTTACGTCGAAAATTAAGGATTTTTCACATACAATTTCATCCCCTTTATAAGCCTTCGGGGTAGAGTTATCAAAACACGCTGAAACACGCATAAATTAATTTTAAATCGTCAGCCTAAACACAAAATTAGAAGATCCTAAGTTTAAAACTGAAGGACTTTCATATAAGCTTCCATCCCCTATTTTATCCCCTTGGGGGTAGAATTGATCAAAATCCTTTCTTAGCGGATGCCTACGTCATAACATCTACCTGCATGCCAAATTTCAGCCCGATCCGTCCAGTGGTTCGGGCTGTGCGTTGATAGATCACTATGTCAGTCAGTCAGTCAGTCACCTTTGAATTATATATATTTAGATAGGATTAAGGATGTTTCTTTTTTAGCATTTTCCCAACTATGTTCTTCTGCTTCTAGTCTAACCTGATGCAGCAGAATATTATTTCAGTACCGGTAAAATGGGGGAAATAGGGATCCAGGGGTGAATGGAAACAAAACTTTGGAATGGATTTTAAAGTTGAATTCACATGATATGGTACCAACAAGTACTCTATTGTGTTAACTAAATTATACTCTAGCGGACCCACGCAACTTCGTCTGCGTCACATTAGAGAGAAAAACGAAAGGAAAAGAAAAACCGTTTTTGCAACATTTTTCATTCCTGCTCCGCTCCTAATGGTCGTAGCGTAATGTTATACAGCCTAAAGCCTTCCTCGATAAATAGACTATCAATTTGAACCAGTAGGTCCTGAGATTAGCGCGTTCAAACAAATAAACAAACAAACACTTCTGCTTTATAATATTAGCTAGTATAGATTATAAAGTTACCTTGTTGGCAATATACAATATAAGTTCAGCGATAAAATCCCTTTCAAAGTTTAGTTTCCATTCACCCCTGGATCCCTATTCCCCCCATTTTAGAGTATTTCACATGGAGCGAATGTCTACTTGACCTCCACAACCCAGTTAGTACTGGGTAACCACTTGGTAAAACTGGTTGTCAGAGTTTTTCGGTCACCGACTACCAGCAACGACTGTCAAAGAGCTACAAATGACAGCCGGAACAACAGCGTGCTTCCGAGGCACGGAAATAACTCGGTATGTAAGGGTGGTCACCCATCCGCAGTCAATCTAGGCAAGCACGGCTTAACCTAAAGATCGACCAAAGCGGCTGTTATTACTCAGCCACGAGCTCTTCACCCGGGCGGCTGTTAATATTTTGCCACGAGGTCCTCCTGCGAGTTTTTTTTAATTATTTCTTCTATAAAATAAAATAAATAAAATATCGCTGGACATTAACACACAGCACCACCTAGTGCCATACTAAGCAAAGCTTGTGTCGTGGACACTAGACAGTTGATATACTACATGTATACTTTTTTGTTTGTAAATACATACTTATTATACATATAAACATCCATGACTCGGAAACAAATGTCCATGCTCATCACACAAATATTTGCTCCTACTGGGATTCGAACCCAGGACCATAAGAACGTAAGGCAGCCTCGCTACCACTACGCCATTCGGGTCGTCTATGATACTATATTATCATAGATAAGAACGAATGCTGAGTACGAGGTCCTGAATTTGAGTCGGGAAAAGTCTTATCGCGTTTTTCTCACTAGCAGTCACGGAATTTGGGTTACGTGTCTTGTGTATTGGAAATAGGTTTGCCGCCCTTTGCATGCGACTTTAACATTAACATTATCTAAAGTGGTACTCAACAATATACTAAACAATAATATTTCCTTGATTTTAAATTTTGAGTTTTTTCGACTTTGGTCTATGTTCACCAAAAAGATGACGGACGATTATTTAAAAACAGCTGTTTAAAACACATTTTTGTATGGGAACATGTCACATTGACAGCTGTTTTTAGATAATCAGACTGTTATCTTCTCGGTGAACATGGTCCTTTGTGTGTGCGGCCAAACTCGCGGTTATCCTATCGCAAACACGAGTGCCCTTCGTGACGCTGTCGGTATATTGACACATAATTATGTCATATCAAAAGGTTTTTTCGCGAAAAAGTTCGTGCGGTTGGCTACTCTTCACGTGCTTTGTTGACAACGAAACGTCAAGCGGTTTGCACGTATTTTTAGTTGTGTTTTGACTGATTCGTGTTATAATTATTAAGGATCGGAACACTGAGTAATCATTTGAATTCACAGAAAAAAATTAATCTTAAAGTTTTGTGGAATTCCCCGTTTTATTTATTTTATTCATTCATTATTTGCCGACATGTAATATAGCGAGACTACTGATGGCTCAGTGGTGGCAGCCCCGACTTAGGAACAGTAAGTCGTGGGTTCGAACCCAAGCAGGCGCATTACTTTATGTAATTTATTTTATCACAACTGCTCTCAAAACGGTGAAGACAAACATCGTGAGGAAACCGGCATGTCCTAGAACCAAAAAAATCGAAGACTTGTGACATCTACCAACCCGCACTGGTCCCGCGTGGTGGATTATATAACCCATTCCCTCTCATAGAGAGGAGGCCTGTGTCCCAGCTGTGGGAACATTACTAGGCTGATGATGATGATGATGATGATGAATATAGCAAAACCCGCTCTTCCGTGAAAATGATTTATTGTAGCAATAAATCATTTTCACGGAAGAGCGGGTTCTAGATCGAACACGAAGTTTCGTCGAGACTTCGCGACACGAATTATTGCCCGACAATGTAACTGCAACTCACACTCGCGGTCAAATATTACGTATCAATAATAAATGACTATTTCTAGCGTCATTCGCATGGACTGGTTGCGAGAATCCTGGACCTGAATCCAATTGAGTTGTTTGGTGTATAAGAAATCGAAACCCCACCCTAGATTGTAGACCTGAAACATGTGTTAGTAGAAAAATGGACCAGTATCCCACAACATTGCATATTTTAGAAACTTAACAAACAGCATGCCCAATGGCCTGACAATTGTTTGCCTGTTTAAAAGTTCATTTTTGTGTTTTAAAATTAAGTACCAACCATAATATTTTAATGAGAGGTGTTCATTTTGACAATTAAAAAAAAATAGATTCCATGAACTCGATAGTTGGCGTTGATCTGACTACGTTACTGGCTGCCAAAGCCAAAACGCTTGAAAAAGCACACGTCACATACGCTCGTTGACTGACACTTTCGTTTGGATCAGCTTCCGAAAATAATCATTAGGTCCAAGTGATATTATGTGACGTTCTGTTCCTTGTAGTAACGTAGTCAGACCAGCGCCATCTATCCAACGACTAGGGAAGAGTTGAAAAAGAAAATCCCTCATTGTCGACATTTTGTTTTTCTTTCAAATCAAATTTTGTCAATTATACTACAAATGTTTCCGGTATTGTTTAATTGACTGTTGACTGGTGAATTATTTACAAGTTATTTTAGGTATTCGTTCTAACCCTTACTTTTTGTCCGCTAGTGTAGTATTGCCTAACAGTCAGTGACGAAACTATTCGTTTATTTGTGAAGACCGGTCAGATAATTATAGGCTTGTATAAACTTCGAGCGTGAGAATTTGTACATTGAAAGCGTGCATAATAGTACCTACTGATGTTGCACGACCCTGACATTTTAAGTTATTTTTACACACACGTCAAATTAGCTCAAAAGGGAAGTCTTTCAAAGAGCCTATTTCCATACTATCATTAGTTTTTATTTGTAGAATTTACAATATTTATGGTAAAAATGAGATAACTTCTAAATGGTCACAGTGGTCCTGATTTTAGACAGTGAGTTATCATCAACTGCCTAGTTTTTCCAACTATGTTGGGGTCGGCTTCCAGTCTAACCGGATGCAGCAAAATACCAGTATTTTACACGGAGCGACTGCCTATCTGACCTCCACAGCCCAGTTCATCAACAGCCTACAACGTTCCCACTGCTGGGACACGGCCTCCTCTCAATGAGAGGGAATGGGCTATAGGTAATCTACCACGCGGGCCCAGTGCGGATTGGTAGATGTCACATGTCTTCGAATTTTTGGTTCTAGGACATGCCGGTTTCCTCACGATGTTTTCCTTCACCGTTTTGAGAGCAGCGGTGATGAAATAAATTACACAAAGTAATGTGCCTGTCTGGGTTCGAACCCACGACTTACTGTTCGTAAGTCGGGGCCGCCACCACTGGGCCACCGCTGCTCCGCAGCCCAGTTAGTACTGGTTAATACGATACCCCTTGGTAAAACTGGTTGTTTGATTATTTATTTTTTTAAATCCTGCGATGCATAGGTACAAGTTTTCTTTACCGACAACACAATTTCCTACCGAGCAAGTTTCACACGCGACCTTGTGGCGCCGCTACAGGCAGCGGTGCGGTGAGCCGGTGACACTCCGCTTATTCCTCTATCTATGTTCGGAACCAAGCTCGTGTCTAACTATTGTAGGAACATTTTGAAGTCAGTTTTTATGGTTTTTGTGTTCCTTTATTTTGGTAAGAAATATTGGATTGTGAGTAGACTGAAATATATAAGTAAGTACTTATTAGGAATTTGATAATGTTTTTGATAGGGCACCCCTTAAACTGCCAGGAAAAAAAACATGAGATAAATAGAAATATCATTGGAAAGTCTCTGATTGGCACTAGACTCGGCTAAATCATACTACAAAAAAAAAACACTAAACTAGGAATTGACGCCCAACCCTTACGGTCGCCGGCTACCCGCAACCCGCTAGAGCTAGAGGCGGCACGCAGCTCGTGTACAACACAAGGAGATAGGAGCGAGTTGCGCCGCATATCGATTGCCGCGCAATTAGCCCGCGTCGATCGTCGCAGGCCATCCGTCAACCTTTTTAGAGAACCGTGAAAAGGTAACAACCAGGAGAAGTGAATGGACCAATTAAATAATTCAGTAATTCGTGAACCCGCCGCCGGCGACGTAAACATGCGTGAGACGGTGCGGGGGCGGTGGGCGGGGGCGAGTGGAGGGGCGAGGGCGTGGCCCGTGACGTCACCGCTTCCCTGCTTCAGTCGGTCAGTACCCGGCGAAGCGGACGGTCGCGGCACCGCCGCCCTTTATACACCCAAAAGTACGATAAAAATCGCCAAAATTTTCGACCGTCAGTATCACTCACCTTCCAAGGTGTTGAAATTGGAGGACGACCCGTGGGGGTCATGTGCGATGTACTCGCCGGATAAGATGAAATCCGGCGGGGGGCTCATGGCGCCTCCAGGGTGCTTCCCGGGTCGGTACAGCCCCACGTACCGGAGCGCCGACCCGCGCCGGTGCGTCCCCAACCCGTCCGTGAGTACTCTGTTTTATACTACAGCCTTTCACTACTACTACTGTAGGACTTTGCTCGTACGGCCGCCAACTGAAGGTCTTGTTGACATCGTACACACGGCCGCGTGGGACGGACAACAGAACGTTTTATTTCGACAAAAATATTTCTTTCCGCGAAAAAATCGTTTTAAAATCACAATGTAGGGCTTAAAGGTTAATCATATTTTTTTCAGGACGTTAAAAACTTTTTTGCAGCTTATTATATGTATGTATATATTGTTGCCAAGCGAGTGTCTGTTCCCGCGCGCGTGAGCCGTGGCGATTGCATGGAGCTCCATGGCGGGATTGTTGTTCAGCGAAATGGTTCGTGTGTTCACTGTTGTAGAGTTTTCAAAGATTTTTTTTTTTACATAAAATTGATGACATCACAATGCAGTTCAAAACCATGCAAATTTTATCTCATTGCCAAAATAATGTGAAAACGGTGATTTAGTGGTCAATGAGGAAGTAAAGTTGATTGTTTAAATTATAGTAATTCTACAATAAATTGTAAACTGCATCTCTCAATACTGAGGTTAATTATAAAAAAAAGAAAAATTAAAAAAAACGATTTATCAAAGACAAAACTTAAAAATAAAATATCAAGGACAAGCAATTTAATATAGTAGGTAAAGGTTTTTAAATAAACATTTTTTTAAGATGAATATTTATTTAAAAGATTATAACAATAAAAAATAATGACTTTGAGAAAAGAAAACCGTTTTCCAATACTCCGCCTAAAATTATCGCGTTATTAATTTTTTGTTGGAATAAAGTAAATAATAAATATTAGCTGTATAAGGTCAGTGAAATGGTATGGTTGATTAGATAGGTAGAACCGGCTCCATAGGTGCCTAGCAGCTAAACACCAGTAAGTAGTTTACATGGATTATGATGGTGCCGGGTAAGACTGAGTCTAAAACACCACATACAATAAAACAATACAATAATCTTAAACAGAAGAATAAAAATGAGTGTTGCCAGTACCGATTAAATGTTTTCCAACTTTTACTGCGATGTGGAGTGCACCCTGCACTAAAACAAATGACGGCGGCGGCGCCTTCATTACGTTCAAATTGTTACACAGTTTATTTGAATCGTGAATTATTTTTGTAGGGAGCTTAAAAATTACTGTTTCCATTTCGAGAAAATTTGAAGTTGCTTTCCCGTCGGCGGTGGACCGTTTAGTAATAGAAATCTTGTTTCCTATGTTTGCTGTATTCCTTCAAAGTTGTTGGTTTTTAGTTGCCGTATATAAGCTTCGTTTCTTTTTACGCTATCAAGACGTTTGCCTTTTGAATATATTCTACCTATTTGAAGAGAACAGGTGAGTCAAATTAGTCTAAAGATTTAAATACATAGCTTCAGTTAGTTTTATCGATTCGCATCAGTTCTACGTAGACCTACAATTTCAATGATGAGCTATAATTTGCTTTACAAATTACGGTAATGCGGCGATTATTAGGTAAGCGGCCGACCGACGGCTACGCGGCTACGTCGTAGCAGCCGTCGCGTAGCCCGTAGCGACGGCCAGTGTAATCTCGTAGAGTCCACAGTGTATCTACGACCAACACCATTATGAAATCTGGGGCTCAAAACATTTTATTTTTTCAATAAAACCATTTGATTCGTTACAAACAATTTCAGTTAAACGTTTTTTCTTGACTTCAGTTATTTTATGTTAAAATAAAAATACATATGAACGCCTTTAAAACTTTTCCGACTTACAAAAAAGGTAAAACCTTAATCCGCGTTAAATAATAAAATTGAATTCGGTTCTTCGGTTCGCGAATGAAGAGTAAAAATTTAAGCTTGAAATTTTTATTGCACTAATGGATTGTAATGTCATTGATACGCTATTATTGGGTGAAAACTATGCAAATGGACACGTAAAATTTTCATTGGCGTGAATTATAATGAAGTTTTTCAGGTACGAATCGAAGCGGCGCGCAGCGGGAGTGCTCTTATGGAAATTGACACCATGCTAATTGATACCCTCGGAAATAGTTTTCAGATGAATCTTTAGTGAGCAGTAGATATCATTTATCTATTGGATAAATGATATCTACTTTGGGGTTTGTGTTACATTGTTTTATTTTTTCCACTTTTGATAAGATTTTCAGTGATGATTTTTGCGGTTCAGTGGAGAAAATATGATAATAGCAGATGACAAAAAATGATGCAATTGTTGTAAATCAATTTAAATATAAAATAAGAAAATATAATAGTGAAATTTAAAATATAAAGGAATAAAAATGCAGCTAGTACAATATAAAATTAACAATTCAAGTTGGACGGTGCTTATAACAAACAAAAATAACATCTGAACGTTATCCGGGATTACACTTTAAATAAAACTGAACGAGCAATACCAAACGTGAATTAATATAAAGCTTGAAACTGATATTATATTTTTCTCTTTTTTTTCGGTCCGGGCGGAAGGTAGTGTCAGACTTTTAGTGACTAAAAACCATACATGTTCCTTCTTTGCCCTTTGTGTTTCAGGGTCGCGGTATCTCTTTTGAAAAGCCCCGTAGCCCCGGATATTACAATACCATAAAGTGTATTTTAATATTAGCCTAAATTTTAACTGTTCGTTACAATGTTGTTTTTAACCGCGCTTAAAAACATAACTCGTGTCGTATCTCTTTTATGACAGATAGTTATCTTTTTTAAGTAAAGATAAAATGTAAAGAGGATATTAAGAACTCGGTCTTAGAGAAATAAAGCAAACAGTTTATTTTTATACTTCGTATGTTTATTAGGTATGCATTCCGTTGCATCACAATTTTAAGTTTATCTTTTCCTGTCAGCTGTTTACAACATTTTAACATTTTTATAATTGAATGTTAAAAACGTAAAACACGTGTTACGTAAAATACGAACTTAGGTGGTAGGTATTGCCAAGTTCCCGAGATTTTAAAGTTGAGAAGTGGTCGACGGCAGTGATCGCGTTGATATGACATTATCATTGTGGAACTTGCCAGAGTAAAGTAACAAACAGGAAGTGAGTTTTTTAAGGTTTGTTAATGTGTCAGAAAATATGGCAAGTATTGTAGTTGAGATTAAAGAAGGTCGCGAATTACTTGGCCGCCACCATGACGATAGTTTGATCGCAGCATCGGCAATCTGACCACCTTTGTTCAAGACAATTGTGGTGGTCGTATAATGTGCGAGTTTACCAATTCATTTAAGTAGCTAAGTAATCGACTGTTATTTAAATAGGTAGGTTTGAAGTAAATAAGTCTTTAGGTCACTTAAAATTATGAAACTATCAACAACAAAAAAGTTTATCGTATATCTTAATATATATAAATCTCGTGTCACAATGTTTGTCCTCAATGGACTCCTAAACTACTTAACCGATTTCAATAAAATTTGTACACCGTGTGCAGTTTGATCCAACTTGAAAGATAGGATAGCTTACATTTCAATTTATGAGATGCAGACGAAGTTGCGCCGGTCAGCTAGTATAATTATGCCCTTGAGAATTGATACTATTGATTTCATAAAAAAGCGTGTCTGACGGTTTAATGCCTATACTTTAGTTTTCGATACATTTTGTTACATCTTTTACTGTGATGCATATTATATTAGCTATGTTATGGTTTTGTATCACCAAAATCCGTGCGATAGATTTTATATGAAAGTGCGACAAACAGTCATACATCCTCATAAAATCTCAAATTCAAATAACTTTTTATAAAACTAGTTAAATTATTATCACAAACTATTATCAACTACTTGAATTAGAAACAAAATAACTCCTTCATTCAGAAATAACACAAAGCTATTCTTTCTGAGTAACGTGTCTTTAAAAAATACGTAGGGACAAAATATTGAGTAAAAATAACTGAAAAGTATAACATTATTATGATTCTTGAAATTTTCTTTAAATTAAACATAAAGCAGTGCTTGAAATATTCCATAAAACTGCAATAATTTTATGACATATTGTAAGTTTAATGATGCAATATACATTTAAACATTCTGGTTAATGTCCTAGAGGTATAAAATAGGCTGGTGTCCTGATGAATCTAAAAGGTCCCTCGGTTAGATTTTGAAAAAGTATTTGACACGTATATTTTCTATCGTTACGTAGACCAAAATTTACGAAGATACGACGCTTTTAAAATTCTCAATACGTCACGATGTGCTGTAATTTTTAATGCATTGTGACGTCACGAACCCCCACTTTCGAGTTTTGATGCGTTTTATCTTTGATTTACAAAAACAAAAAATACGAGAACATTATTTACCAATACTCTAAAATAATGTTCTTAACTAGCGGACTAAATAGATTTGAAATTTATTGATGGTGGAAACTAGCCCATTACGCACAGTGGGCTAGTTCTTTAGCTTTCTGTATGGACGCCTCGGGGATTCCCAGAAACAAATCAATATTAAATTTTATTAGTAGATAATATTTTAGCATAGTATCACGCTTGTGAGCCCCAATAGGTTATGCAGAACTGTAATTCACAAAACAACGACTTTTGGTTAGTTTCGTTTGAGGTACACATACAAATTTTTCACCACTTTTTCACAATGCTTTTTCATTGAGCATCATGTTTGCTGTAGCTTTTAGTGTTCGGATTTGTTTCTGAAACAGGGCTGTTGATATTAATCCCCTTGACCGGGAGAATTCAGTCTAAAAATGAAAAATTGAAAAACAAGGATAAAAAATGGAGAGGACTTCAATTTTGTGAAATTGAGAGCCGTATCTCCAAACATAACACTTTCAATTCTCATGCGCTACATTTACAGTAAAATTACAAAGTTGCAATAACGAAGACAGTCATAATAATGACAAAGATAACTAGTCACGATAAATTCCAACAACAAAGGCTTTTATCAGTTACTTATAACAAAGGCTTTTATCAGTTACTTATAACAAAAGGCCATAATTATTCAGTTAATTGCAGTGGATTGGATAGCCGGCAATAACATTTACAAGTCGGAAAGAAACAAAGCACTAATTTATGTTTTCTTTTATTCATAACATAACAAGGTTCGCGACGCCGGGCCGCGCCGATAGTTAGCATTAAATATTTACTGATCAAAACTGAAAAACAAGGACGTAATGACTTTATAGACGAACAAATAATTGGCAAAATATCCGTTGTATGTGCAACCAAATATTTCTGGCATCTGATTTTCTGTTCATGTTACAATGTTAGGCCGTTAAGCATTCAAGTTGACGTTCAATGTCCGTATTGATTATTAAATCGGAACAGGTAAATTAGGCCTGATTTCTTGTCGCGCTGAAGGTTGCTCGCGTATGGGTGACGTCGGCGTCGCATTATGGTGCTATATAGAATACAATGTACCTACACTCGTATGCGACCGACACCGACCGTCAGTGCAACCAGAATTTAGCCCTTACCCGACGTGACCGTTTGTCATTCAAACCGAATAGACGATGCAACCGGCACAAGTGTTTTTCACAATTTATTTGATCTCGATGCAGAATATCTTCTTCCATACTTTTTTTATAACTCGCCGTCTCAGCACCTTCACCTTCTCTGTACATTTTTTTAACACACAGGCCGTTCATCGTTCAAACTTAAATCTACATCAAAAAAAAATACTATGAGGTAAACCATCACGGAAGTTTAGAACATAATAATTTCTTGACAGTTTAAAGCAGTAGTTTATAAAATGCAGTTTATATTATCAAGCTTTCTAGCTAACATGACAAGAAAGTAAGGACATATGATCGCTTTAAAATTACAAGACCACGTCGCGAGTGACGGAAAAAAAGAAACTGAATGTAAAATGTTCCTCAATTCACTTTGTAAAATCCGTATGCGATTCAACCGTGTGAAGCGGTAAAATAAATGACAGTGAAGCAAAGTGAATACGAAACCTTTTTTATTGAAATTTAAACAGAACTTTTGTAAAACCTTTGTTCATTTCTAAGGATAATAATGTCGCAATTTCATTGTCACACTCCCATTACGCTTGTTCTGATATTCTTTGTTTGAGTTCGAAATGCAAGTGTCAATGTAATAACCGGGTGCATTATGGAGGTAGAACAAAATGAAGCCATTACGGTCGACGACAGTCGACGTATAATGTTCCAAGTAGGTTTAATTATAGACCTGAAGAGTTCTTGGTATTTATGCTAGACTGTATTCGAATTATTGTCGTATTATCTTTCTTACTACTCGTTTATTTAATTTAGATAGTTAGTGTAGTTGGTGGACGTTAGTTACTCTTTTATGCAATAGAACGGATTCAGCTGAAATTTGGCAAGTTTATAACCTGGATGAATACGTAGGTTTACTTTTTTTTGTTCCGGTAGTACGATCCGAATATGATTTCTTTCTATTTTCCGTCGGTTAATATTTGATTGGTATTTTCATTTATGATGGTGTATGGTGGAGTTTTAACTAGTTCGACCGTACTTTTATTCGGTACTAGCGGACTTCACGCGGTTTTACCCGTGTAGTTCCCGTATCCGTGGGAGTATGGGGATAAAATGTAGCCTAGGTTTTTGAATTTATTCATTGCAAACATACACACACAAAAATACATTTTTTTCCTATTGCATTTTATTGTATAACAGGCTGGTGTCCGCAACTCCACGTCAAGGCTCGTATTTTGCGTACGGCATTTTTTTCTAATTATCATATTAGTGTAGATAGTGTAGAAATAGATTGTTAATACAAATAATTTATACCATAATAGTATTATAGTTTGTTTGTATGTGGAGAATGACGGAACCATGGAACATATTTAAAAATTCTTGCATTATTGAATAGGTACATTATTACGGATAGAATTTGGCTACTTTTTATAATACAAACCGATTCGTGACACCGCGAACAGAAACTAGGTTTAGTAACTGTAAAAGTGTTGATTCTTTAGATTGTAATCTAAAGAATCAACACTCACGTCTGTATTGTTGATCCACATATATTAAAACAAAAAATATTGTGGCATGACGTAACGTGCTTTAATTTTATTCCTTGATTGTACAATGGGTTTTTTTTAAACATTTCTATGTAAGTAGATATGTCTTCATAAAGCCACGTAAAGACTGTCTAAAATAAAAAGTTCTATAAGTAAGAGATGAAAAAAGGTTTTATTATATTTCTAGATTTCAGTAGGTATACTGTCTATTACAGCTGCAATATAGGAACACTTATATTTTGTTGTGAGTCCGTAAATCTGTGATGGAGCATTTGAAATGGAGTCAAATAACGGAAATAAAAAGTCCTTAGTTAAGATTTGATATGAATGACCTGAGAGCTTAGACGTGAATGTTCTTTACAACATTGAAATAAGGTTTTTGCTTGCACAAGTCAACTCAGTATATATAATTTTGACTTTTCTATCCCTGTTAACACTGATATGATGTTACTTTATCTAGGGCCTTTGGGCTGATTGAAAACTTACTTAAAACATAGACTAATCATTATGCCTTTTCCAACCGTGTTGAGGTCGGCTTCCAGTCTAACCAGATGTAGCTGAATAGCAGTATGGAGCGACTGCCATCTGACTGTTTAGCCTGTAACGACTGCCAAGTATCTACAAATGACAGCCGGTACCAACGGCTTTTTTCCGAAGCACGGAGGAAACTCCGTAGGTAGTGGATTGTCGACCCATTCACTGACCAACCTTGGCAACCATGTCCTAACTTAAAAGATTGACCCACACACACTAACGCAGCACATCTACACTAATCTTATAAAGAGGAAAGGATTTTTTTTGTGAGTTTCTAAAGATTTAACTCAAGAATTACTCAACCGATTAGAAAACTACATCTATACCAAGTTCATTATTAAAACGTGATAAATTATATTGATATCATGAAAATTTTGTCGAGCTATAACAATTTTTGATGTGCTAGTTATTAATACATACGAAATACCGTATGGATGAGGCTGGCACATGAGCGTGGAGCTTGGCATAAGCAAAGAGAAGCTTATATCGAGCAGTGGGTGATGTGAGTCTGCTAAATACCGTCTCCAAAAAAACCAAACCGACAAAATCAGTAGCAACTCACAAAGAAAGTCCACGAAACATTCACCATTTCAGTGAAAGTTACAAAAATCGGGTAAACAGTTGAGTTAAAATCGATTTGAGCATTAATGTGACGGCATTCTGTAGCGTGACTGTGCCTGACGCAAAATTGATTCACCGTTACAGGCGAGGCGGCGCGAAACGACCTGTTATTGTTCGATTACCGAATATGTGTGCTTGCCCTGATTGTACTACGTGTACACCTAAACTGTTAGGACAGAAGCTTTATATTTTTTTGTTTTGTTTTTCGGATTCCGTGTGTTTGATACTGTAGCGCGGCACGCAAGGGAATATTTTTCGGTAACAAATAGTTTTGATACTGTTACGAAAGATTTTACCGTGGATAGAGATCATTACTTCTTTTTTCGGAGCCTGACCATTCTATGCTGTAAACTTGTCCGTGGAAATAGATCTTAAGCTTTACGTTTGTATATATCTACCATTTTTGTAAATGGGTTTTCATCGTTGCGATATGAGTAGGTTAATAAACCATTTTCTTTAATTACTGGTTCGTATATAAGTTAGAAGCTCGTGGCTAGATAATAACAGCCGCACTCGGTTGAATCGTTAAGTTAAGCCGTGCTTGCCTAGGTTGGTCTGTGGATGGGTGACCACACTTACATACCGAGTTTCCTCCATGCCTCGGAAAGCACGTTAATTGTTGGTCCCGGCTGTCATTTGTCTATCGTGGGTAATCGTTACAGGTAGTCAGTGGCCCAAAAAAAGTCTGACAACCAGTCCTACCAAGTGATATTGTATTGTATTGTATTGTACAACGGGCTGGTGTCCGCAAGTCCACGTCTAAGCGCGTATTTTGCGTATGGGCTATAATCCACCACGCGGGCCCGGTGCGGGTTGGTAGATGTCACATTGCATTTTTGGTTCTAGGACCGTCCTGGAACCATGAAAACATGTTTTCCTTCACCGTTTTTGAGAGCAGTGATGATGAAATCGATTACACAAAGTAATGAGTCTGCTTAGGTTCGAACCCACAACTTACTGTTCGTAAGCCGGGACCGCCATCACTGGGCCACCGCTGCTCTCTACCAAGTGTTATCGTATTTCCCAGTATTAACTGGTTTGTGGAGTTCAGATATGTAGTCGCTCCATGTCAAATACTGGTATTCATCTGCATCCGTTTAGACTGGAAGCCGACCACAAAATAGTTGGGAAAAGCCTTGGCAGATGGTGACTGGTTCGTGTATTACTTTGTTATGAGCGATCCTGGCTTCCATTCCCGGGTCAGGCAATAAGTGTTTATTTTGACATTCTAGAAATTTCGCAGTAGTTACCCAGACTTTTTGAGAGTAGATGGTAAGATATCCACGGCTCAACGTTCTCTCTGAGAGCTGCTAGTGCCTCGCACGTTAAGCCGTTGCTCCTGCGGCTGATCTCTCTCCGGTCCTGTCTGATTGCCTCCCCGTCGGACAATGAGAGTAAAACAACAGAGAGTGCACCTGTGCCTGCGCCAGACTTGTGCACTATAATATCTCCCGAGCCAATAGTTCTCTGTTGATATTGGCTTTCTGTGAAGTTCGACCATCGCTTTGTAGACTTTTTGATTTCGATCGTCTTTTATTTCTCAGATTGCGATTTGACTTTGGAATGGCTATTTTTTTCTGTTCCAACTTCAAATAAATCAGTCGGTCAAAGGTCTTTGACCCCTTATAAAACGATGTCTAGTGGTGGACGCTTCATTCCAAACAACTGAACATGTTCATGAAGTTCAGCGCAGGTTAATAATTGTTTGAGTGGCGTTTTACCAAAGACTGCGCTTTCGTAGACTAGTTATAAATTCTAGATTAATACCTACTGTTTTCGTTTTTTCCCCTACGGACCGAAATAAGTTCTTTTTTTGTTTTTGTGTGTATTATTCACTCAAAAATAACGAAGTATGTTAGTAAGTTTAAAAAAAAAGGTTTTCTGAGATTTGCAGTGTTAAAAAAATTATAGCAAATTTTTAAAATGGAAATTCTATTATGAAAGTGGATAAAATCTTTGAAATAAACTTTTTGACCCGCCTAATTCATGACAGTCCGTTAGCCAAAAAATATTTATTATTCTAAAACAAAGTCACTCCCGCTGTTTGCACGTTTTGATCTTTTAAACTACGCAATGGATTTTAATACAGTTTTCAGCATTAGATAGAGGATTCTAGAAGAAGGTTTATATCTACATGGCACCGTATCTACATGCGAAGCCGGCGCGATATTACAGAATAGCTTAAAGTTGTTCACTTGATGATACTGGACTATGTTTCTATTTTACCGTCAAAACGTATAACCTGCCTATAAAAAGTAAGTATCATTCTAAAATGACCCACCGTTAGCCATAAATCATTTAGAAACTCCAAACATAATTCGCAATAGATTTTTACTAACAGCATCCAAATAAACAACATAATTGTATCAAATTAAATGGAAGTTAACACTTCCAAACAGTTTCTCTTTAAGCAAATAAAACCGCCACGCGTGGAGAGAACTATACCACTGTATAGGCACAAATCTCCCATGTAGGCAGCTCTGTTTTATTGCATTTCTACCCTCGTCCACCGTCCCTCTCGTACTTGTACGAAAACCCCACAAAAGAGCGAGACAGATAGCGGGAGTCAGCGTTATTTTATTCATGTTTGCGCCGACGTAACTTGAGACAGGCAGAGCTGGATTACAATGAGATAGAAAGGGACGGATGACGTTACTGAAGGCCGTCTTCTAACAAAACGCGGGCGAGGGAACAGGTACCGATTGTTATTCTTATGTACGTCTACGCTCGTAAAGGAGGCATGCTTATAATAAAAAAATGCACTTATTGAATCGTAACCTTTGAAGATATGTAAACAAGTTATTGTATTTGGAAGTTCGGATGTTGTGAGGCAATATGTAGAAGGTAATATATTTTTATTGATATGTAGTTATGCTACGTTCATTTACTGAGGATGAGGAGAGGGGGTTCCTTGACCCCACACTTGCCCGATATGGTGAAACTGAAAATTGTTTTTTTATGCACAATGAAGACATTACATTAGGCCTAACTTAGGTAGTTACGGATGAACATGAGGAACTTAATTGTTAAGCAGGTGCGAAGTTAGATCGTCAAAGAAATGACAGCTGTTATTTGAATACATAGTATGACGTCTTTAAGGTAACGTTGCTGGTCAAGAAAATTTTGCATTGATTTATGTCAAACTTGGTGCATTTATTTTAGTTCTGTTTTCTCTAAATAAGTTGCATATTAGATTAGTTCTTTGGGTTCTGTAGTCCTGACAAGGAAACCTTATAGTTTCGTCATGTCAGTCTGTCCGTCCGTCCGTCCGAGGTTTTGCTCAGAGACTGTTATTACTAGAAAGCTGTAAATTTGTAGAGGTTTTGTTTACGCCAACAAAATAATAAAATGTTGTACCTTCTGATGGTCTCTGTAGATTCCACCTCAGGCATCATCTTAATTTTCCACCTCATACAACTGAACTGTATTCCTACTCCTTCTTTGTTCACGCAGTACGTTTGTGGAACTCACTTCCGCCTAACATTAGAGATTCCGAAACTTTATTTCTCTTTAAAAGCCAGTCAAAGAGTCTCTCTTCTATACAGTAATCTTCTACATATATTATATATAGGTATATAGTTCATATTATAGGTAAATATTTATTAAAGGAGTTTATTTTTTTTTTAAGATATGTGTATGTATGTTTATTTTATATAATTATAGTTTTGTTTACAGTTTTAATTTAAATTTTCTTGTTTGACTTTTCAACACACTGCTACATCAATTCTTATCCAACTTTCCTCTCGCAGGTCTGTTGAAAGAAATTTCTTTTGAAATAAGTAGTACCTTTGCGCTCTTCTATGTTAATATATTGTCCTTATAAGTATTTTGTGTGTACATAAATAATTAAATTAAAAAAAAAATAGTTTTTTTTCTGTGATAACTCCTGTGTGGTGTGTTTTGTTTTTTCGTCATCTATCTTATCATGTAGAGTATCGTTAAATTGGTATTTTAAAATGACTTAGGGGTTGCTAATATTCTTTTTCGATTTAATGCTCCATTTACGATTTTTGAGAGCAGCGGTGGCCCAGTGGTGGCGGCCCCGACTTACGAACAGTAAGTCGTGGGTTCGAACCCAGGTAGGCGCATTAGGTACTTTGTGTAAGTTATTTTCATCACCGCTGCTCTCAAAACGGTGAAGGAAAACATCGTGAGGAAACCGGCTTGTCCTAGAACCAAAAATTCGAAGACATGGTGACATCTACCAATCCGCACTGGGCCCGCGTGGTAGATTATAGCCCATTCCCTCTCATTGAGAGGAGGCTGTGTCCCAGCAGTGGGAACATTAAAGGCTGATGATGATGATGATGAGAGACCATTTTTCGTAATTTACGACCTATTCTCAGACCTACTAAATGCACAAAAAACCATTAAAATCGGTCAAGCCGTTTCGGAGGAGTTCGTTAATAAACACTTTAACACGACGATTTTTATATTCTAGAAAGATGAAGCGGCGATTTCTGTCTGTCTCTCTCTAACATAACATATCATCACGCCTTTATTCCACAGAGGGTTAGGCAGAGGTCTAATCATTATAGTACACCTACATTTCACCAACTATGTTTAGTTAAAGTCCCACTTAAGGGGGAGAGCCTATTGTATTCAACTGGGCACCAACCCTGACTCCGTGACTGCTAATAAATAAATAAATATCGCTGGACATTAACACACAGCGCCACCTAGTGCCACACCAAGCAAAGCTTGTGTTGTGGACACTAGATAGTTGATATACTGCATGTATACTTTTTTGTTTGTAAATACATACTTATTATACACTAGCTTCTGCCAGCGACTTCGCCCGCGTGAAGTTTCAAAATTGGGGTTGAGTGAGAATATTATAAACGTAAGAGTAAACAAATATAATAATAACAAATCTCCGAACTGCTAAGCTATCGGGAGTTACACGTGTTATTGTGAGTCAACTATAAAAGATAGACATATGCTGTCTTGGGATATTTTTTATATAATTTTATGTGGAATATTTCCGTTATACATGATTTCTATGTAGCTTTAACCATTAAGGCTGCACACGCGACGGAAGCTAAAAAAACCAAGTAACTTCTCCCGTTTTCCCAACATTTCCTTTCACTGCTCTGCTCCTATTAATGGTAGCGTGATGAAAAGTATACTATTACCTGCTCAGGAGTATGTAGAATAATTGTACCAAGTTTCGTTAAAATCCGTCGAGTAGTTTTTTTTTCTATAAATAACATACAGACAGACAGACAGACAAAAATTTTACTGATACCATTTTTGGCATCAGTATCGATCACTAATCACCCCCCGATAGTTATTTTGTAAATATATTTCATGTACAGAATTGACCTCTCTACAGATTTATTATAAGTATAGATAGATATACACATCCATGACTTGGAAACAAATTTCATGTCCGTGCTCATCACACAAACATTTGCTCCTACCGGGATTCGAACCCAGGACCCTAAGAACGTAAGGCAGTGTCACTACCACTACGCCAAACGGGGCGTAATAAGAAGTTCCTAATAGATTTAATAACACTTGGCCAGGAATCAAAACTAAGATCTCATGTAGACAGAGAGAGTTGCGTACTTTTAGAATACAAACAAACAACCTCTCACCCAAAACCCATATACCCGAATGGCGTAGCGGTATGAAACTGCCTTACGTTCTTAGGGTCCCGGGTTCGAATCCTGGTAGAAGCAAATGTTTGTGAGATGAGCATGGACATTGTTTCCGAGTCATAAATGTTTATATGTATAATAAGTATGTATTTACAAACAAAAAGTATCTAGTAGTATATCAACTATCTGGTGTCCACGACGCAAGCCTCGTTGCTTAATGTGGCACTAGATGGCGCTTTGTCTAAACTGTCCAGCGATATTTATACCGTGTCGGTTCCGTCGTGGTTAAAAAATATAGTATGAATGGATACTAGACTAGCATTCCGCCAGCCAGAGATAACTATCTAACAACTTATTACTTCATACAATAGCCAAATCGATTAATAGTCGACTAATTCACTCGAGTATCATTGTCATGATCGATTGTTACCATTCGGTTGTGGTTTAAGTCAACTTCAGTAGGTAGATATTGACTGACGAAATTGGTTTCACTTGTTAATTTCAGGTTTTAAGTATTCGGTGTTTTGTTAAAAAGCGCTGTAAATAAGACGGGTTTATAAACAGAAGTTTCTAAATAACTGTCAAAGGCGATTTTTTTTGGGCCCACCTGGTCGTTGCATTTATTATTCATAATAACACCAAAATAAAGAAACCATTTTACTATGGTATTTAACTAAATATTACGTAGAAATGAAAACGGAATCTTTAAAATCATAATACATAAGCTATGTTATGATATATTTTTTTGAGTCAAATCATTCCTGTTGTGGTTAATGTCATTTGACAACTTACGTGAATTACTTATGTGAACACGATACCACCTTACGTGTTTTTCTGTTTACTAAAAAAAGTACGATACCTACCCGTTGGTTATCATATCTGCTATAATTATTACAGAATCAGAAAGAATATACTCGTAAAAATAAATATTTTCAAACTGTGAACATTCTCAATGCTATTTTTAAAGGTTTACACTAAAATCGCATAGATCGTTTAAACAATCAATTCACGGAACGTTATAAACCCACTTTTTTATTGATTGTCAGACACCTTCATTATTTTGACTGTTTATTTTGTATATAAAAACACTTACGACAGTAAGTGTTTTTGCAGATTTTTCACATTTATTCCGGTTAGACAATGCTTAGCTAATTTAACCACTGGAATCTAGAGGTAATAAGGAAGAAATCAATGTAAGTTTCATTATTAAATGCTACTATTTATGTGGGTGGCCTAATCTCCGAACAAAAAAAAAATCTCCTTTATCTAATCGAGTCTTATTGAATCCTACGTGCTTGCAGTGCAGGCTTTACAATTTAATATCTATACATACTCATGAGTCGCGTCATAAGTCATTTATTCATTTGTTTAACATAGGAACTCGTAACCAAGAGCACAGCATGAGTGAGTGTGCTGTGGGAGTGTGCCTGAGGAGTTAAAGTGGGTGTGTGAGTATGTTATAGTGGTGTGTGTGTGGTGATTGTTAATCAGGGTTTGTGTCAACGATCACGGTATCCGATTGAATTATCACTTGTTTCGGTGAGAGAAAATTTCGTAACAAAACCAGCATGCCAGAGATATTTCTCGAAGGTGTGTCCGTTTTTTGTACACCTGGCAACGTATGAGTATATGCATTTCAGTATGACCGGTTCAGTAGTTTAGGTGGTCAAGACAAATAGACTTACTTTTGCATTTGTAACATATAATATTAGTAAGGATTTTGAGGAAAGCTAGGTACTATAACACACTTTTTTGAGCGGATCTTTCCAGTCAGAGTATGCAAATGCATATTGCCGTTATTGCAAGTGCAACATCAGTAATTTTGTAGAAATAACAATCCAAGAAATAATAATCATTTAAAACACTGGTAATACCAGTTCATAGGAATGTTTTATATCTTTTAAACTATCAAATACATCCCAACATCGAAATTAGACAAAAGATTTCTCCAAACAAACTATACAAGACTTGAAGCATTTAACTGTTAACTAAATAGAAAACACCCGTAAATGTCAGTTGGGTGTGCTACCCAAGATTAGTAAGCTGATTTCTAGACGAAGCCTAATTCGTATCTGCAGTACAAGTACGTATGAATCGATAGGGCTCGATGAGTTTTTATGGAGTCTAAAACTCATTTTATCGAGAATGACTGTCAAATTTATCTTATCGTGTCCTATCGATTCCTACGTACTTGTACTGCAGGAAAGAAAAGTGCTAACTGACTGGATTTTCTTTCGCGTTGTTTTTTTTTTCAAAGTAGTGGCTACGCATAAGACCAACATTAATCGATAGCTGGTATCAATACGAACAAGTTTTGTATGAATCAAACTGTTCTTAGCTGCCACGTTTCCGAGACATGACCTATCAAAGTTAAAATAAATTCACTGATGGCATCTTCAGCACAACTTTGACTTGATCAGAAGCTTTAATACAAATAAGTTTTTTCTGAGCCAAAGTTTTCTAAAGCGTCAAGTTTCCGAGATTTAAGCAATCAAAGTTGGGCATGGTAGCGATCACAATGCCATAAATTTCGGAAACGTAACTTTACTTTAGAATCCTTTCTTTCATACATTTTGTATTGATCCCACTATCGATTGATACTCGCTTAATGCATGTCCAATGAACTCCAACTTCCTATTAATCTACATCGTGTAGAAAGTGGTTATAATGAAAAATAATGTCTGTGAACAAACTACTGGAAATAAAGGGTGTAAAATACACAGTGCCAGAAGGCATTTGTACTCCCCATCATAAACTTACTTTACACCTTGTATTCGGGTTAATTTTTGTATGCAGACTGGGAACGTCATAGGGTATGCCGTATACGCAGTTTAATTTATTGTAGTATTATTCTAGCAGCCCATATACCAAGACGACAATAGGAAAAAATGTAGTGCAAAGAGTTTAATTACTACTTATAACTGAACATTTCATTCAACATTCATGTACCTATATTTCTATAAAAATTAAGCCCAAATTCGCTTTAACATCATGTTTTAACAGTCTAACATTTTTCTACGACAAACTAAAATCAACTTTATTTGATAGGTTTAGAGCTTATTTTTGTCTTATAGTAGTCCCACTCACGACCTTTATACGTTCAAACCGGCTATTGTTTTGGTATATAAGGTCTACTTTTCTTTCAACTATTAGTAAAACTTCCCTTTCTTTTAGGCGAGTTTGAAGGAAACTTGATCTTCGAAAAAGAAACTTGTTAGCTTTATTAAATGAGGAAGTATTTTTGAGAAAGGCGTTTATAAATTATAGATGAGTGTTTATTTGATGGGTTAAAAAAGCCTTTAGTAAGTCCATTCGAAGTTTTACTTTCTTGTCGGTCTGAGATAATGTCTGGACTTAAGGAGGACAACAATGGTGCAGTGCGGACAAGCTTGGTCCCTTTTAGGGGTAGATTGGCAACCTAATATAGGGCTTAAGTCTGTGTGATTAGGTGTCAACAAGAACATTCAGATAAATTGACAACCATTCCAATGTATTAGTAATGGTGAAGATGCTTCAATCCTCTTTCCGTTCTTTGGTCGCTGGTTACAAAAAACTTAGACATTTCATTATTATCTCCTGACTCGTCATTAAATTATTATAATCATCGTAATCATAAATCGGTCAGTTGGGACTGGTCATTCCTTAGCTGCCGCTGTTTTTTTTTTTTTTAATGTTGTTGATTTAATATTTTCTCTGGATGCCCTTATTGTGCAATGTGCATGTCTTTCTACATCGTTCTTCTACCATATACGTATAATTACTACAGTACTTTCTCAAGTTATTATGTCTTGTGATTGTGACTGTCGCTTTTATTTTGTTTTGTATTTTTGACATTCAAGAGCCGCCATGGTCTAATTTGACCATGGTCTAACTGAAATTAATGCTTTGAGTTTTTTTTTCTTAGAATTACAAGGGCTGGCTCACAAGCATATTCATAAATAGAGGGAGCTGTCAGAAGTAGGAAGCTTCTGAGGTACAGTCACCTACCTCGCCGGCTTAGATTTTTTTACGATTAAAGAATAAGAATAATTTACTTAATTACAAACACAGGTGTAACCCATTGTTGTTAAAAGTAGCTTAAGTACAAACTATGTTTTGCATGTTAATATAATTGTAAATTATTAAAATTAATGCGTAGGTATTTAAGTGAAAAATAACAATTATTTCCATAAGCTAATTTAAAGAATAATAATAAATAAATAAAAAAAACCCTAACACATACTGCACATGAAACTTAAAATAATATTTAAATTTAATTTAATTTTAAAAATTATTTTCGTGTCAACAATTTACGCAATTAATTTTTAAAATATTGAAACGGGACACAGAATATGAAACATATTGTTTCAAAATAATAAAGTTAAAAACGGAAGCATTTATTAAGTAAACATGTACCTTTAAAATGTGGCATTTATTTTAAAAAAATAACTTGACACACAAATAAAATGACCTATTATAAACAAAACAAACAACAGAAAGAAATCTAAAGCATTATCAGCAAAGGGTTATTTAATTTTATCGCTCTCGAATCTTAGATATACTTCCCCACTCCCCTATAAGGTATTTGCCTTCCCCTAAGGTATTAGTCATCCCCAGTATACATGCACTATATACACCATGTTTTTCTTTAATCCCCAGGTCAACATGGAAGCGAACATACACACATATGTAAGTACATATACATTCTTATTTTTATATTTTCCACGACTGTAAACACAGACGCTTACTGAAGAAAAGTTTTTTGTTATTGTAAGATATTTGTTGATATATAGGTATTTAGGTAATCAAAATCTTGTTGCTTTGTTTACACGAAAGGAAAACGTGAAAAAAAGATATTAAATAGTACAGAACACTTTGCGTACGCTTTTATAATAATTTAAGTAACTAAATAATTAAAGTTTTATTAATATCGAAAAACTGTGTATCGACGTTTTTTTTTACTTTTAGTGCAGGTTTGAATTTGAAGTTTATCTTACCTGAAAATATAATAAAAAAGCACTAAAATAAATATAACTGTTTTTCATATGAAAATTAATTAAGTAGATACATTTTAAACTTATTTTTTTTATTTAGGATTTTAAATCCCCAATAATTTAAATAGGCAGATTGATTTTTATACTTGAACCATGCAATCCAGCTGTATTTTCAATTCAACTGTTTCTTTTCTGCATTTATTTCAACTTAGCGAGATCCTTGTGAATTCCACAACATGTTGCAGGATCCGAGGCTTGGAATTCTGCTGATACGGCATCCAACTTTGCTGGATTCCAATTTCAAAATGAAGTCGTAAAAAGGATTAGACCTCTCCAAAAACCAACTATTTCACTAAAGCCTTAAGAATTTTCTTAGCTCCGAGCTCTTAGTGACACTTCCAAATTAACGCAGGTCAATGACCGTAAATATCTCACTAATAATGACATATCTCTCTACCAACATTAAACACACACCACATAATTTGTCTGACAGCTAATTTGTCAAGCCGAATGCATCCATCAAACTGCAGCCCAAATGAATACATAGGCATATAGGTATTAGTATAGCAGCGGCTTAATCCCCAAAGCGTAGGCAATTTCTGGTTGTACTATCAATAGTTAGGGGAATCATTGCCTAATGTATTGATAGGCTCTGATGTAAAGGGCTTGGAACATTTTCGTATGGCCGAATTTTTTCCACAATTTTGTTTTTTTTTCAATCCACCACGCATAAGACCTATTTAAGTTATTAGTTTTCTGGCGTTATGATCCCCAGTTTGCACCACTTTTATAGCTTAAATCTTTATATAGGTTTTATCTCAGACAAAAGAAAACTTGTTTGTATTGATGTCAGCTATTGATCAAAATAGGTTTCACGCGTGTCTGATGAAAGCGCAGTTGAAGATGCCGTCAGTGAATGGGCTTAAACCTAATTTACCTTAAAAATCCAGCCAAAAAACTCAAACTCCTTTCACATTAATCTTCCAATTCATTACGACTTATACTGCAGTCATAAGGTATAAAAACTTGAGAAAAAACTGTAGTTGGCCATTCCAAATCGCAGGTCCCTATGGAGAAGAATGGGCAAATAACTCCATTGACACTCATTTAAATCAGAATATTGTAACAAGATCGGTTATACGTTACGGTTCTGCATGATTGGTTATTTCATTCATAATACGTGAGAACTATGTAGAAAAGTTGCGAACGTCCAGAGTAAAAAGATATTACCAAAAATTCAAAAATAAAATAAACCGTGGTAGCTTAGATGGTTAGTCCGTCCTTATTGACAGACGGCGACAATGAATGTCCAAGTCTATTGCATAAAAGGCGGTTGCTGACAAAATTATCACTCGAGAGGAAACAAGAAATACATACACGCTGTGTTTATTTATGGGCAGCTGTTGTCCACGACACGTCTGATACCAAGGATAAAAAGTACCTAATCCTAGTTCTTCTTGGTCCCAGTCCACTGCCAAATTTCGTATTGGCCGCCTCTGTGGTAACGGTTGAAAAATTGACATTGTAGCTTTCACATTGTTAATGTACACCAATGATTTGTAAACTCATTTATTTGAAATAATACAAAGTGTTCACATCTAATAACGCACATAATAATTGCATTCGATTCAACAACTTGCATCGAACACTTATTATATGATCAATACGAGTAGTACGTATAATTGTGAAGTCGTTGACGTCGAACTCATGTAATGAGCATGAGTACGTTAAGTCGTTGACATCGTTATTACGCAACTTCGTGCACGATGCATATTGCAACTAATATGAAACTCAATTTCCTATCGCTTTTCTCTAATAATACCCCACTACAATTTTCATTTGGAGTGTATAATATTATACAGGGTGGAAGCCATCACGAAGCCGTCAACCAAGCATTCTGTACATCAAACTAAGTAACTTTGCGCAATAAAATTATTGCTGAGAAACAACTTTTTTATTAGGGTAATAATTATGTTTTGTACTTAAATATTGTGCTGATTGATGAATTGAATTGTACGGGGGTCGTAGGAGTGTTGAAAATAAAAATCTTATAATAAAAACTTGTATTAAAAAAATCCCTGCGGCAAGCCGCAGGAGGAGGTAGATTTCGGAGAAGGTGCTGGAGCGTCCGACTATTGAAAATTTGTATAAAGAGTTGTACTTAGGTGTACAATCTATAAAAAAAATATGATTTCAAAATCGTTGTCCTGTAATGGAAAGTTTACCTTTTTAAAATCCTCTTAGAATAGGGAATAAGAGTTTAGCATGGAAACGCCCTCAATTTTTTTTAGTTATATTTTTTTATTTCGGAAACTATAAGTTTTATCGCTAAACTTTTAAGGTAAACATTGTAGGGTAAACAATTTGCTTTCAAAAAAAATTTTTGCGACGCTCAAAATGTTAACTGTTTCGGAGTTATGATTTTTTTTCGCAATAAGTTTGGAAATTTCAACCTCCTCCCCAATTTAGGGGTTGCACCAAAAAGTTTTAATTTAAAGTTGTCAGTATTCTTATTCAAAATGATATGACGGTTCGAAAATATTCCATAAGAAAAAAGTTATGGTCAAAAAACTGATTTTAGATAAGAGAAAAAATTACTTTTATATTTAAGGAAGTCAGTATATTCATTCTTTGGCAAATTCGTTTAATTTGAATATCCAAACATAACTTCATAAACCTAAAGAAACACGAACAAACACAAACAAACTTAGAATACACTCAATTCATCAGTTCACAGCTTTAAAAGGCCACCGTTTGTGGTATCTAGTTAGTACGTTCAATTAAGTGCTAACAGTTACTGTAGCCAATCACAGGTTAACTGGCAGTGCCCCTAACTGCACTTTTAATATTTAACTAGCATTGTGTTGCGTGAGACCTCCACTCGGTGCCAACTATTTGTAGTACACGTGTTGCCCGCGATTACATTACTAAGAATAGTACCTACATTTATTTTTGTCTTGTGAACTGTTTGTGCAGACTTACGTGTGCAAAGGTTCCGTCAAACCTGACACAGGACTGGATACGGAGACTGTACTTGGACCGGACAGATCATAATAATCATCTTTATCAGGCTATAATGTTCCCACTACTGGGACAAAGGCCTCTAAATTCTAACTAGTGTCGTATACTTGGCAGTTAGCATTCATCTTATGTCAAAATTAAAAATGTTCTAAATCACGTTATGCCCAAATTCCGTTCTATCCCTACTAATATTATAAATGTGAATGTAAGTTTGTTTGTTACGCTTTCACGCAAAAATTACTTTGTACACGTATTCTTGAAAGTAAGTAACATAGGATACTTTATTTTTTTTTAAACTAACCCTCACTCGATGACGAACTTGCGCGGGTCAGCTAGTACCAGTAGTAGTAGTAATATTTTTAAATAACTTTGACTAGCCCGCAATCTCTCCTTACCCATTCGATCGGAACTTATAAACTCAATGATTCTATTACCTATGGTCATCCCAAAACCGCTTCATTCATAGTAAAGTACAACAACAGTCATTACCACATATTTAATGACAAACGAATTCATCTAACTTTGAACCTTACTGACCTCATACACGAGTTATAATTAATAACGTCGAACAGGTACATTAGCTGACTATATAATTCAACAATCGACTATGCCAGGCATCATTTGTGACTGGCCTTACTCTCGTTGAATTAACTAACATATATGTCGAGATATTTAATCGTTTCTATATTAGGCTGTCTAGACAGGATCAGCTATTGCCATCAGTCAGGGCGGTTTGATAGCAAAGCCAGGTGTCAAGCCGACTTTCATGCATTGATGATTTGGATTGCGACTGTACGCGGGATCAGAGATGAGCGATTGGCGGGTTTGAACGCGTTTAAATAAGCGGGTAGCTTAAATATAGCAATAAGAAGCTTGATAGCTTCGAGAGTGTTATTTCACAGTTTATGTGCTAAAATGCTATGTGCATTGGAAAACGTATGCATTGATTTCTTAGGAAGAAAATGCGTTTAAATCATTTTATATTTCTATGTGGGTGTAATTGTAAACACCTTTACTTATAAAATCACCGCCACTGCCAAAACAGAAACATACTTGCTATAAACCAGATTTGGCGTATCTGACCTTTTCGTTAATTGAAATGTAAAAAAAATATATCAAAGAATCAATATAGTAATAGACTTAAATGAAAACACCAAATATCCTGGGCACCCAGCAAAGACAAAATAATTACATTTCAGTACCACATAAGTTTATTTCAAGGTTGATTCAAAAGTCTTTGACATTCTGTCCCCCCGTACTCATCCCTCAAGACTTGTGGTGTTTCGAAATTTTAATAAAACATTTTGTACAAGATTACTCGTGTAAGGACATTTGCATTTTACTCTCAGTTTCCCTCCGTCTGTTTGTCCGTGTTCAATTTGGTGTGTATAATTTTCTTTTACTTTATAAACTTTGCTGAATAAACGTCTATTTAGGTTTGTGTAAGACAATTCTGAGAAAAAAGGTATCAATTAAGAGAAAGTAACTATTTCAGTTATTACTTACACATCGTGGTATGGTTATCAAAATAATTATTTCAAATCTAAAAAAAATGGTACTATTGGATTTATTTTAGATATATTTTTTTGGTTTTGTTAAAGCTTCCTCTCTTCTACTATGTCTTTGTCGTTTGCTGTGCCGGACAGGGTCCATTGAGTATTGAGTACATCATCTTCCATGGGAATAGGCAAGGTTACATAATAATGTGTCATATTGATATTTTATTTTATTTATTTATTAAAACTTTATGCACAATTAAAACTGTACAAAGGCGGACTTAATGACTTAGTCTACCTTAAGGTGATGCAGAGATAATACACAGTAGGTGCAATAACCGAAAAAAAAAGACTAGAAATTATTTATAACTAAAATATATACGAACAAAATAAATACATACATTTAGCAAAATATAATTATAAAGTTAAGAGAGATAAGAAAAACGACAAAAACCTAGTTTTGAGACGAATCTGCCAACTCCTTGTGAATATGCTCTCGAGCCTTCATTTTGAAAGTGATACGACTATTTAACGTCCTGATACTTTATATTTTCTTGCAGTAGGAAATACGGCTCTAGTATTTCAACCCCCAAACGGCTCAAACTCAAGTCTACCAATGATATCAATTTAAGGCTAAATGACTTGTATTTTAAAGATACTCCTCCTTTACCGAAAAAATACAATAACGTCATCCTCTGGTGTGTGATGCACTTTATATTTCTTGAACTCAATTATTTAAAACCAAATCGATATCACAGTTCAAGACGAAACGGAAAATTGGCACGTGACCTTTAACGGAAAATTCATTCTTGATAGACAAAGTTGCTGTTGGTTTGACTCACTGACAAATCCATCAAAGTAACAGTGATCGTTACTCATGCAACAATACGGTTCATATTGGGTTACTATGCACATACAAACAAATCTTTAAAAAGTTGAAATCAAATGTCAATAACCCAATGTTTATACGTTTAAAAAGGAATAAAAAAGAACTGTCGTGTGACTCCAAAATAACGTACATGTGACCATGTCGGCTTAGTGACGCCCGCTGTCAATGAGACCACACCCTCATTAGTAATTCCCAGTGAAGTGATGTCAGCGTTGCGACGAACCGTCTACGGCCGGTTTAGCTTTGAATTAGACTAGCGGGCCTTATTATTGCGTGTAAACTGCTTGGCTGTCTGTGGTACAGCGAGTGGTGCTACTAATTCATATGTACTAGTGTTCCAGGTGGTTTCACTATGACGCAAAGATGTTTGATATTGAGTCGAGACGCGACTCGTTTGGTTGTTGCTACTAAACATGAAGATACCCAGGACCTTTTTTCAGCCCGAAGCCTTTTAGGCGAACCTATTACCACCAACTGAGCACAACATGAGGCTTAAAAATGACATGAAACTGACCGCTGCATCTATCTTGGCACCATTGTCGTGTTGTAATGTTAGTAGTCAAATACTTTCCCTATCTATTATTTTTGTTAATGAAAATAGTAGGACTGAATACATAATTCCCTAAGTTAAGACTCATAGTTCAGCATTAAAATCAGTGAATGACTACTGTTAAGTTGTTATACTATAACGCCAGACGACCGCGTAGCGCTACGCCGCTACGCAGCTACGCCGTAGACGTCGAGTCGTAGAGGGGAAAAATACAATTTTGTATTTAAGTGAAATAGCGAATACAGAGGATTCCTTTTATTCAGGGTAGTGTGGTGGTGGTATTTGTTATATAATTTCTTAGTTATGCCTGCTGAGGTTGATTTAGTTTAGCCATTTAGCTCACCTACACGACACGACCAAAATTATAATGTATCCGGCCTGTGTAGGTTTAGGTGTAATGGATTATTTACTATCTTTTGCAGTTCCTAAGTTGTTTATACATCTATATATTAATATTTAATTTGTTCGCGTTTACATGTTTTGTAGGCTGACTGTGAAAACAACGAAAGGTTTTTGTTAGAACCTAGAATTTTTAATATGTTAAACCTATACTGTCGTTTATTTTTAGGGTTCCGTAAAATGCCACCCTATTTCTAAGAAACCGCTGTCCGTGTGTCTGTCCGTCCGTCTGACAGGCTGTATATCTGTCTCTTTTAAAGCGTACTTAATGTCAATAATACGCTAGGTGTGTGGGTAAAAATTACTTTTTTTTTTTTTTTTAATTTATGAAAGTATTAACATCCAATAACTTTTGTTTTTTGTGTCTCATTCAACGAGTACGAGACCAAAATGGGACGACCGAACTTTGTCGGAATAAGTAAGTTCTACCGTTCATTCTTAATAAAAGTAGTTCTACTGTTCTTACTTTTCCATGGAACTTATCGTGTCTGAAACTTTATTCAAAGAACACTGCACTATAGAAGCAAGTTTATCATAGCATAATGGGAATTCCAACAGCGGTACTGGCTTACTCTACAAGCTCTTATACAGGGTGTAAACCACCTCATCACGAAGCCGTCAATCAAACATTCTGTACATCAAACTAAGTAACTTTACGCAAGAATATTAGATTGCGACTATTTTATTTTGGGTGAAAAATCATGTTTTGTGGTAGAACTCAATGTAACGCACTTAAAACAATATGTTGATGGATGGATTAAATAGTAAGGGGCCGTAAAGGTGGTAAAGTAAAAATCTGAAAATAGGTAAAAACTGTTACTAAACTATTAAAAAAAAACTTGTCGAAAAGTTGGAATTAACAAGTTACGGAGTAAACGTAACTAGAAAGCTTTCAGGTATAGTATAGAACAAAAAATTATCGCAATGTTGCGGAGAACAAATGCTTTTCGGCTTCGTAAAGGTGTTTTACACCCTATAAATTGCTCTGAAAATCTAATTACAAAAATATCTATACCTATCGAATGTACATGGCTCACTCTCGCGAGTGTCAAGTAACGTACAAGTAATATCTTCAACATAATATACAAAAATCAATTGTCACTAAGTTCGGTCAAGCAAATCTCCGAAATCACCAAATCGATTTTAATGAAATTTTTGAATATGTATGAAGCCAGGCCGGGTTGCTCAACAATTTAATCGATTGCATTGAGTTAGAAAACATTAAAGTTTTAGAACAAAAGCCTATAGCGGTACGATCTGAACAATTCTCCATTTTGTAATTGAATGGTTTCGTTCATTTCAACATCGATTCTAAAATTTTCCCGAATTTAAGTGACAGTTGCACAATGATCGTTTTTACAGAGCGCTTCTATCTGACACCTCTATATAAAGACCAAAGTTTAGCAATCACACTGGCCACAATCACCCATCTATTTTATCAACTCTATAGACTACTGACACTGACAGCCCCTGAGCAGCCGGTCATCGGGAAATTCGCCCTGCGTGATCGTACAATCTAAGAAGGTTTTAATCTAGAAAACTTCAATAGAAGTTACACCTATTCAGGTGGTCATCGCTCACTATCAAAAGCCAACAGCGATTCGCCGTCGACTCACAAGGCCACAATGGCGCCACTGTGGCAAGTTCCCACTGCAAGTTCCAGAACTGCCGTCTCCAGCCTCCAACAATGGCTGGCGGTACACCGTACCGTATTCATAGCTTTTATACAAGTCCCTGGAGCCCAAAGTTAATTTCAAGTTTGGAGAATGGCTGTGACGCTCTCTCATTTATTAAAATACTAACGTCTTGAACTTAATAGGTTTTGGGAACTGTGAAAGTTGATGGAACACGAGACTATTGTTCGTCTCGGTATTATGTTGGGTTTTGTATCGGTTTTAGACTTTTAATAACATGTACAAAAAAGTATACCTAATAGGTACCTAAATTAAATGTATTATGAAAAAAAAGCGAAGATGGAAGAAATTCGATTTCAACTAAAAAAACTGACGTGGCACTTACTAGCAAAAGACATAATTATGAAGAAAATTGTAAGGGAGGCCTTGGCCCAGTTCTCGGACGGTGTTCGTAATTTAGTTTGACACTACCTGCCACTCATTTTTTTCAACCACCACTTATGGTAGACTCTGACACCTAGTGATGCACCAACTACACTATTAGGAAGGAAATAATAGTAGGCATTTTCATTTTCATCGCCCACTCAAAGTCTTATAACAAAAACCAAGACTTGTACCTCATATTATTCTTATAAGAGAAAATTATAGTTGTAATCTTGAATAAAACACAAACAGTCAAAAAGAAAACGGTTATCAAGTACGTAAAGGTTTTCAACACTTTCCGCGATGTATAAGTTAAAAAATCACGAAATAAGATAAAAATCTCGTTAAAACGGAACTAAAATAAACAAAATATAATATTTAGAATTATTCATATCGAAATCACGCTTCGACCGAACCGCATATTAGCGTAGCTACATATTTTTTATGGCTGTTTTTACGACTTATCCTTTTTATGAGTTTCGCTCCTCGCTTTGAAGGGCGTGGAAGGGTTTTGACCGATTTCTTTATGTAATTCTATGAGGTTTTATGTTTTGAATATGATTTTGCCTTTTCTACGTTATTTATTTGAGGGATAGAGTTATGAAGTTTCTAATTAACTTTGATAAAAACAAAAAAAATATCGAGAGAAAGTCAATTCGTCCTAAAACCAAAAATCGAAAATGTGGGTATCTCCAGGAGATAACATTTTCGATTTTGACATGCTCTAGGCTCGAGTGGTGGACGAATATTAAGACATGTTCTAAACAAGAACAGGCTTAATAATATCCAAAAATAATTAATATCCAAAACCACGAAATCCGGCCCAGATACCAAAAAACGTAAAAAAAAACTAACACTCAAACTTGTTGCATAAATTACAGATCTTTGGTTTCTGAAATAAAATTCATCCATTTATCACCATCCATCACCGTGTGGCGAACACGACATTGCACTGTCCAGAATTAACGTCAGCCATGCTACATTTATAAAAGTTATTCCATTTAGAACGGCTTCGCTTTTAAAACGTACAATGTCAGCGTTCGAAGGTCTTCAGCATTGTAAATGGGATGAAAGGGGAAGTAAAGATTTTCATTCAGCTTCTCATAATGGTATTATTTTAAGCTTTCAAGGTTTCGATAGATCACGTGGGCTATCTATATTCTGAGAAGCTGAGATGAATGGTAGTATTTTTAGCATTATAATTCCAAAAGATATGCTGATATGAAACGAAGGCGTAACGATTTGGAGTCATTCTGGACTGATTACCTAGAGGAGGCAAAGAACCCGGAGAGTAGGAAGAGAAACAAAAAGCGTAGCGGTGGGACACAAAGGACTAATAAAATAATAATGACTGTTGTGAAGAAACAGAAGATTTAATTTATAGAAACAGTCCTCAACAGGAGTTGCCGAGGTGATAACTTTTATGAGCATAACTTTTGCTCTATATATTTAGTTTTAGACTAAATTCCTATAGAAAGTGCAAGCACATCGTAAGGCTCTACGATTCATTTACATTCGTCATTTTAATAAATTCGTCACTCCGACACAATTCCATTCTCATCCCATTGTCATTTTGCTTAAAGTTCGTAATCTGCTAAATTCAACGGTCTGTCGATGGTCTCGTAATAAAATTGTGTTTTAATGGCATTTTCGTATTGCCATTATTATAAAACTATTCGTTACAAATGGTTTTCGAAATTTACTACTAAATCGAACCTTTATTCATGCCAGATTTCATGTACGAGATTAATATTCTATGACATTTCTTTCAATGGGGTCATAGTGGTTGTTTATTGAGAAGTCATAATGACGCCATTATATTAGTAGATTACCAAACTTGTCAAAACTTAACAGAACTTGATCATTATGACTTCAATGATCGCCTATTCTGACACTATCGTAATAGCAGAATTGAGGCCCAGATTGTTGCACTTTTTCAGGCATACTCATGTCATTAGTGACTTCAGCCAATGCTTTCTCTCCAGAAGCATTTCATACTGGGTTATCTTGTTCGGTCTTAAGATAGTCCTTAAATCTACTCGAGACGTGACCATCATGGCAGTAGACCTGGGTAGAGGTAGAGAGATATAGAGGATTAGATTTAATCTGCTTTAAATCTTAAGTCTACTTCTAGTCTTTCTCATGGCGAGATTTATTGAGTTGGCCCAGAACTTGGTTACGGCAACATAAGGTTATTTCATCGTATTTTAACTCGTCCGTCCCGTTGAAATAAAGGTCAAAAACGACTGACCGCTTGCACTACTCCGGCAAGACTGGCTGGTTGCCTCGCTCTCGTCAGCTTGGTGGGGGCAAACAACGGTGGCTCACTCAAGCCCTGACCTCGGTTTCGTTCCTTAACCTCGATCGACCAGTGTCATTGCCTTTAGCCATGATGCATTAACATTTTCTCGTTAACATTATCAGGACATAATGATGGAAGTGTTCAAGGTGGTTGGGGGTCTTATTGATCAACAATATACTTAAGTAGCGAGTAATTAGGCTTCTGTTGAATTAGCTCATTCCATCGTAAACGTGTCACTCTTCAGGATAAGATTGGAGTCAAGAGGTAACTTTCTCCTGTAAAATGTTAGATGGTGACTTGCAGAGCGCTTTGGCAGCCAGCTTGAATATGAATACTGGTTTAAATTTTGTGAGCTCCACCCACACTAAAAAAAACTTGACCAAAAATTGGGCGTACCATGTCGTATCGATTGCACATAAATGTCTAGTGGCAAATTATCGGGCATAGTTTTGAATATAATGGTTGACTTAGTGGTGGCATATGTTGGATCCCACGGCTGGTCACGCACACCCAACAATTAGGACTGTTTGTCGAGTTCTGGAGAAGGGTTCAGTTTTCATGAATTACTATAATTTTTTACTTAATTTTCTGTTGTTTTATGTTAGTCGTGTCGTGCAATCCCTAGTGAGTCTTATTTTGTATTATTTATTGTAATAGGACAATGTATAGGTCAGTAATCGATTTCACTAGCATAGATTTCAATAAGAAAGAGAGATTGTTGAAATACCTATGATTTGCGGTTAGTGTTCTTTTTACGTTATAACTATGTTACTTTCATAAACGTTTCTGAATTTCTTATCCTTTTCTAATATCTATTGCGTCATCAAAAACCTTCACATCCTCTACTCAGCAAATCTGTTTCGACTTCCTTCTTAAGTTTTTCCTTTGTTTTCTTTTGCATAATCTTAAGGCTTTTGGTGTTTCTATCTAGTTCTTAGCTGCTGTTGTTAAGTACCTGAAAAAGCCTTCGGCCAAGCCTGTCTATGTCGATGAAAACGTTTCTCTCGTTTGCTATTTCGTTTCTAACTATCTCTATTTATTAAAGTTCTTAACATTTAAATCCAAAAATAAACCCGTTCAAGTCTTGAACCGTCATCTATCGTGATCTTCAACATTTTCTCTAATGAAAACCGATACAATGGTAGATTTGTTTTGGTTCTTACGAAGAGATATTAGGGAATGTCATCATAACTGGCATCAACTATAAAAAGACACAAAACCCAACTTCATATGATTAAAAAGTCACAAATGTACAATAGTCATAGTTTATCCGTTTCTAATTTCTCAATAGTACCGTTGTCCACAACTGAGGTTTGTCTAACTCATGAGTCCTCCCAATGTTGTTTGCTGTTAGACGTCCGCTTGATTGCACAAACTTTTATCGGCTGTAACTACTTTGAAAGTTCCCTTGGCGTGCCTGCCAGCGACTGTTGTTTCGCCTGAAACATAGACCCTGTTATTGTTTGAAATAGTGCCCATTTTGCAGTGAGAGTTATTTTTGTTTTTATTGCCTGGTTGAGTGTGAGAGTTAATACACTTAGGTTTTGTGCTTTAAAGATTATTGTGGAATGGACTGGTGGGGCTGCGGTCGTTGTGAATGCTGCCAGGTGTAGTGTGTTAAAGCTGGATTTAGTAACATTCTCGTACTTTCTTGTTTCGAGAAGAAAAATACTTCAATTTCTTCTTCATAGTTGTTCTTGGTAGCTTGTGTTGATGTTGAAATCAAACTTTGCCATCCTACTAATATTATAAAAGCGAAAGTTTGTATGTATGTATGGATGTTTGTTTCTGTTTCAAAAACATCTGAACGGATTTAGATTAAATTTTGCACATAGGTAGTTGGGAAAGCCGCTGGTAGAAGCTAGTAGAAGGAAAGTTCGAATAAGATATCGTAATTTTAGAAGGTAGACATATGTGTGACAGTCCGTTTAAAAACAAAATAGGTGTGTGTTGTTTCTTGGGCACACGGCTTGTTTTAATATAAAATCGACTTACAGGACTGCATCCTAGTATCCTACTAATAATAGAAATGCGAACACGTAACGGTTTGCGACGGTCGCAAAACCATTGGACATGTTTTTCTTCCATTCTCCACAGTCTGCGGTCATGACATCATTTACGCCTTTTTCTTTCATATCATTCTTCACACAATCCAATCATTTCTTCATTGGTCTTCCCCTCCCTCTCCTGACATAATAATTACAACAATAATTAAACATAACATCAATATCATTACTTGCCTAGCGTTTTCCGAACTATGTTGGGGTCGTATTCCAGTCTAACCAGATGCTGGAATACCAGTATTTTACATGGATCGGCTGCTTATCTGACCTCCACAACACAGTTAGTACTGGGTAATACTGTACCCCCGACCACCTGTAACGACTGTCAAAGATCAACAATTGACAGTCGGGACCAACTGCTTAAGGTGCTTTCTATAAGGGTGGTCACTCATCCGCAGACTAACCGAGGCAAGCACGGCTTAACCTAAAGATCGACCCGAGTGGTTATTATTATTAAGATAACACTAATATCAGTATTGTATAGGCAGATAAATATTTAAAATAGCGTTCGGTAAGAAACTTTCTATGCCAGGCGCTGCCTGGCCCTGTCAACCATTAGTTCCGGGAATTAAGTCCATTTTCACAAAACCTTGGAGCCACAGCATCGACAGAGCAATGACGTACTCATCGCATTACTTAACGACGCTCTTAATTATTATTAACAGTTTGGAAGTCACTCTATGAGGTGTACTTAAAGTCCGCCATGATGAAATCATACAAGTCCGAAAAATAATTCTTAGTTCCATGAAGTTATTATTAACTTTGTCCAGTTATTAACCCAAGTTCTTTTTAAATTTAAATACAGATTTTTTTTCCAACAGATATTTTAAATTTCTTTGTGAATTTAACTGTCGCAAGCACGAATGCGCGAAGGTATTAAATACAAATATAAAGGGATGTTTTTTTATCAGTTGGAATCCAATTGGAATTTTAGGTATCTTTATCTGCCTAGCCTTTGCCAACAATATTGGGGTCGGTTTCAAGTCTAACGTTTGCAGCTGAATACCAGTATTTTACATGGATCAACGGCCTATTGTAACGTTACATTTTCCTCCCCAGGAAAATGTAACGTTACAGTTTTTCCTGGGGAGGAAAATGTAAGGTTACAGTTTGGCCCCCAATGTAAGGTCCCTGTTCGGGCCCCACGTTGGGTGCCAAACTGTAACGTTAACTAACAGGAAAATGTAACGTTACACTATCGGACCTCCACAGCCCACTTAATACTGGGTAATACGACACCACTTGGTAAAACTGGTTGTTCCATCCACAGACCAACCTAGGTAAGTACGGCATAACCAAAGCAGTTATTATTAAGCCACGAGTCATTTTAGGTATGTTATTCCTTTTGCCAAACCATCATACTGGTTAATACGATACCATTTGGTAAGACTGGTTGTCAGACTTTTCGGCCAACCGATAAAGACTACTGACCCACAAAGGCAGTCGTGAGCTAAAATGGGCAATACGGCCATTCCGGTCAACGTCGACCCAAGGTCAGTGCACTGCTATTCTTATCCGTTCCTAACTTAGACTCAAGTTAGTTGTACTCCTACTACATAGGCACGTTGACTTTCTATTTTATTTAAGCTTTTTCGCTTTCAGTTTTTCCGTACTAAGTTTAGTTTAGTTTATTTCTACAGATGTTTTGTTTCCCATTTTGATTACACTCAAACTTGTATATTATATACTATTTTCTTCTTATAACAACCAACATAACGCATCCATCCTCCAGTTCTCCTGAAGGTTTAGTCATAGGTGTACCTAATAGTACACCAAAATTTCATCAATTTTGTTTTAGTATCTATACTAATATTCTAAAGCAGAAGAGTTTGTTTGTTTGTTTGGTTAAACGCGCTAATCTCAAGAACTACCCGCTCGAATTGAAAAATTATTTTTGTTTTAGATAGTCCATTTATCGAGGAAGGCTTTAGGCTATATAACATCACGCTGCAATCATTAGGAGCGGAGCAGGAATGAAAAGTGTTGCAAAAACGGGGACGTTTTATTCCTTTCGTTTTTCTCTCTTATGTGACGCAGACGAAGTTGGATGGGTCAGCTAGTAATCTAATAATGGGCTCGTGAAGAGCTTGTGGCTAAATAATAACAGCCGCTCGGGCCGATCTTTAGAGTAAGCCCTGCTTGCATAGGTGCCTCAGAAAGCACGTTAAGCAGTAGGTCCCGTCTGTCATTTGTTCATCTATGGCAGTCGTTACAGGTAGTCAGTGGTCCAAAACGTCTGACAACCAGTCTTACCAAGCGGTATCGTATTACCCAGTATTAACTGGGTTGTCGAAGTCAGATAGGCAGTCGCTCCATGTAAAATACTGGTATTCAGTCGCATCCGGTTAGACTGGAAGCCGACCCCAACACAGTTGGGGAAAAGCTAGGCAGATGGTATTCTAATAATGGGCGAGCCTATTGCCGTCACAAATAAAGACTCTGTCCGGTTGCCTTCGTGGAATGTCCTGATAGGAAAACCCATATAACTTTGAGAACAGAATCGTATCAAGGACCTCATGCAAAACAGTAGCGCTTGCGATCACTAGATCAACGACCCAGTTCCTCATAATAATCACGAAATAAATCCCGTAAGTGACAATATATGTTTCGTAAATGTACGAAGGTCATATTGAATGCCCATGTCACACCCATTCCTATCAAGATCGGAGACTACACTCGAAATTGTAGACGATTATGTATACCTAGGACAAACGGTCCAGTTAGGTAAGTCTAACTTCAAGAAAGAGGCCAATCGTCCGGTCGAATCTGACTCGGCTGGGCAGCGTTCGGGAAGGTGTGCGGTATCTTCTCGTCCAACTTACTGCAGTGTCTCAAGACGAGAGTCCAGTGTGTGTTGCCAGTGATTACATACAGAACCGGAACGTGGTCGCTCACAATGGGCCTTATCAAAAGGCACAATAGGCAATGGAGAGGGCTATGCTCGGAGTTTTCTAGCATGATCGAATCAGAAATCCGCAAGAGAACCAAGGTCACCGACGTAGCCCGAAGAATTGCCAAACTTAAGTGGCAGTTGGCAGGGCTCATTGCTCGCGGAACGGATGGCCCGATGGGGCCGACAAGTTCTGGAGTGGCGACCGCAAACCGGAAGACGGTGCGTTGGTAGACCTTCTAGTAGGTGGACCGATGACCTGGTGAAGGTTGCTGGAATCCGTTGGATGCGAGTCGCACGGGATCGGTCAATGTGGCGACACTTGGGGAGGCCTATGTCCAGCAGTGGTCGTCTTTCGGCTGAAATTATGATGATGATGATGATGATGATGATGATGATGAAATACAAGTTGGGGTTCGGAACCTTTGGGTAAAATTAAAAAATGACAGCGTCAGCTTGATCTTTTTTCAAAACATTTACGTTCCAAGATGTCAGATGCGTTCACACACATCAGCACCACAAAACATCGACAGCTCTTTATATCGCCAAAAAACAAGCCGACCAAGTGAAATTGCTCGTTAGTTTCATATTACACTTATGATAATTTGAGTTGATTGAACTTGGGAGTATTAATTTCTTGTTGATTGAATTGTCGCTACAAATTTTGATAGAAATTCTGTGTTTACAAAGAATATAGCTACTCGTGGCGCGGACTATAGAATACTTATTATACACAGCATTTCCTTTTTTTCTATAATGTCAGTTAACATGAATATCTAACGACTATCACCTATTACCAATGAAGTTGAAACGGGAACAAATTTAGGCATTAATTGGCTTCGGTTGTGTTAGTTAAACTGGCATTAGTGTTTATCTCCAAAAGGTTTATAATATTCTGAATTTGTAAACACTGGCATCCACAGGTTGATTTTCTCTGTAATGTCGATGTTTACATATTAAGGCATATGCTCCAGGCGAGCCCTCGAAATTATAAAATTTTCTTTAATTTTTTTAAAATTGCATGCCAGTGCCATGTTGTATGTTGATTAAAATATTGTTCGCGAATGTAAAACGTATGTAATTACAGAATTATGAGCATGAAAATCATAAACACAACCGTACAAGGTCATAAAGGTTGAGTAACTGGTTTTACAAGGTCATAAGCGTTCCTATGCCTTCATGAACTTGGAGAGTTGTATTGATAATTTTGATGATTATAATTCTGTAACTACATACGTTTTACAGTCGCGAACAATATTTTAATCAACATACCCTGACACTGGCCCGAAATATTTCTAAAAAATGTAAGATAATTTGAATTTCGAGGGCTACCAGACGCTTTTCATAAGCGCTTTCCTCGATGTCACATGTTCGGTTTATAAAACACGATGAAGATTTTAATGGAACAAATGTTTTTGAAAAAAGATGGTGCATGGTAGTATAAAAATATTATAATTGACACTACAAAAGGCTGCTTCTCTTTTTCATTGGTATATGTAGTATATCGAGAAACAAAGCAAAGTTTACTGATGAGACCAATCAAGCAAAGACGAGTAAACCTCTAAATTTCGAAAATATACTCGTATGTTTTCCGTAAGTAGCTGGAAATAACAACTTTTTGTAACAAATAGTTCGTTTTCTCTACTTCAATAAAAACAAAGCAAATTTTAGATAACTTTTTAATTTATTTTGTAATAATAATTCTCCTGATGCATGTTTAGGCAAAAACTCACGACTCTAATTTGTAGATTCTTTTGAATTTTTCAACTTCCTTTAATTAACGTTACACTAAAATGTATGCATTTTGAAACTTTCAAACAACTTTCGAATCGTGTAGTGCTTGTACCTTTTCTCGGTAAACCACCTTTCTTTCGTCGGAATCGGTACTCAATAGCACTGCAGTATAGCTTAGCCGTATCCAACTGGCTCAGTAGTAGATTTAGCCGTAGCCAAGGCTCTGCAGTGTTAGCCGAGCTTTATCCTCACCAAGTAACAGTCTTGAGGGCGCTATTGATTTTAGGTCAATCAACTCTAAAGGTTAGAAATGTACGGTCTTCGGCAAATAAACAAATTCAAGTGAACTGTTGAGTTTAAGAACAAATACATTATGATACAATGTCATCAATCAAAAGTGTTTCATCATCATCAGCCTATAATGTTCCCACTGCTGGGACACGGCCTCCTCTCAATGAGAGGGAAAAGTGTTTAACAGGATGTTAATGTATGGATTGCTAGTTTCTGCCAGCGTCTTCGCCCGCGTGAAGATTGATAAATAGTCCCCATGGTATCTCTTACTACCTAATTAAAGAGGATTATATTTGTAGTCCACGTTATAACCTAACTCTGTATGTAAATTCCAGCATTTTTATGTTCTTTGAATATTCTATGAGTGATTGATAAGTCTTTAAATAACCTGTGTACAACAATAAAATAACTACCAGGAACAAGTTATTTAATTAATGAGCTTAATAATATGGTGGGGAACGATTTTCTTTTCCATAGAAAGGGTTTAAGCTCATCAGTTTGAACACTATATCACCTGGTGGTAAAATGGATGCCTTCAAAATTATTAAGACCGGCGTAGTCACCCACTAACAGACTAGAAACAAGGATGTCCCACGTCCTGCCTTGCCTTGGTGTAGGTACCATTCCAGCTGTACTTTGGGGGGCCTCTACGAATCTACTGCTAACGCTGCCCAGGATAACAGAGTTCATTTATATTGATTATCTGAATCTTCAACATACAGACTACATTGTTTTACTATGGCGGTTTTAACGTACACATCTTGCTACATTGTTCTCAGATATCAATATGAATAATGTAACCAAGATTTTTTAACAACATTATGATTTGAAAGAGTGTCCATTTTCTTGCCCGTTCTTCTCCAAGGAGATCTACGCTAGGGAATGGGCAACTACAGTTATTTCACAGTGTTTATGTCTTGTCAATACACTGTAGCCACATTAAATTTTCATATTTGTTTCGACAATTCAAAAGTGCTTGTAGCTGGCCTACTTGAAATGAATGCTGTGATTTTGACTGAAAAATAGACTTTTCGACTTGATCAATAGATATATAAGATTCGAGAGTCAGAAAGATTGAATGAAACACTCGAGTTATATCATAATGGAATCATGATAAACAAAAAACCCAGCGATTATTAATACTACAAAAGTGGTGTCCCTCACTCCCGCGTCATTTGTAGTGCCCTTCAGTCGATATAATGGTTCCCCGACGCGATAATTAGTAGCACGTGCGTTGTGTGCTTGATTTGTGGATGGCCGAGTACCTCCGGGCGGAACGCACGCGATCGGACGCATCGGACACGGATTTTTTATTTTTAAAAGCATGGACTGTATACTTAGTGCAGTCTGTTAGGTTGGAGTTCAAATTTTGCCTAGCAGGAAATACAAACTCCGTAAAGTCTGTGTTTTCTAATATTTATTTCCTAAGGTCCACACAAAGTGATTTCTATTATTGATAACGATGTTACAAGGCTGTAGAATGTTGTAATAGGAAACAAAAGAACTTTGTCAATTGTGACGCAAGTTGAAAGCGAATTGCAAATGTACTCCATCGTTGATCACAAATTGTCACTCGCCATCAGATAAGATAGTAACAACATGAGTAAAACAATGAAAATTGAAGTTTCTTTAAAGAAAAATATCAATTATTGAGGAGTATGAGTAGTCTGTCTTCTCAGGTACCGGCTGTTATCACACAAAATTAATGCACTTACATACTTTATCATCAAAATTTCCTCATCATTTTCCTGCCCTTATTTCAATTTATTTGGGATCTTCGTCCGTAAGTCCTGATTAATCATCATGGCAGCAGTCACTTCTTTTCATTATTTTAACCGTCCATTCATCGTTTCTTGGGTTTACTCCGACTCTTACAGTCCTCCACAGTCATACTTAATGCTTATCTCACGACATTTTCTTAATTTCTTCTCATCACATGCGATTGCGCATACCATGACAATCGATTCCCACACAGCTTTTCAATCACCGGGCCACTTTCTGATTTCTGTTTATGTACTCATTTCATATTTTAAGTATCCGTATTACCAAATACATCCCCCTTAGCATCGTTATCGTAGCTACCTGCCTTTCATTCATCCTTTATTTTGGCCCAACTTTTAGAAATTGGCTATATGGTTTGCATTATCAATAATAACTTATCAAAAATCGTTTCATGCTATGGTAAGTTTTTATTTATACATCCCATACTTTATTGCTATCCCAATCACGAACTACAGTCGTAGATGACCACACAGAGTTAGGAAAACAAAACACTTTGATGCAATTTTGGCTATTAACTGATAAGGTTTCGTTCACCCTCACATCAACAGTTGTCAACTTCTTATAAATGGCATGTTTAAAATTTCGTTATCATGTCATGTTTTCGCCTAATGTTGAGTGGAAGTTTTACAGCAATATATGAGAGAGTACGGATATATTCCAATGTAATTTTAGTTATTGCACAGCAAAATCGAGGCCTTTGTTTATGCCTATATATTGCAAGCCGCATGTTGAACATGCGATGTCCGCCTCCCATGACGTATGTATGATGTCCCGACCACGGATATGGTTCCTGCTAGATTATTAGCAGCGTGCGCGGTCACCGACGCTACCGTTGGCTGCGTCCGGTTCCACGCACGCCATTCCGGACACACTATTAATAAGTCTAGTCGATGTTGATCGTGGTCGAGTTGGTTGCATTCATTTCTGTAACTTCAATTTGTTATTATGTTGTGTTTCCAGTTGAATTTTTAATAATTAGGTGAAGTGGAATGAATTGAAACTTAATTAGCTGTTAAAATTGGGAAGCTTGTGAATTTTACTTTTGTCTTTTAGTCGATAATTTAATGGCATACCTGTTATCTATGTTTTTGTGGAATAGGTTCCCAAGATTTCGTTGAATGTCTAAGATCTAACGTCATGGTTATTTAGCCTCAAGACCATCGTGGCTTCCTATGTCGTGAACTTAATCTTCAACTAATTAACTTTGTCTTCGTCTTCTGCTGCCGAGGTATAAGGTCATTGATCTCAATATGTGTTCATCTACTACGAAATTAAGAACCTAACTCTTCAATGTCAGTTCATATTTAGCATGTTGAGTTTATTTTCCAGACATTTATTGACATTTCTGTCACTTCCGATTTGCTAGCTTATAAAATTGGATCATCTAAACAAAAGCTTTATAAGAAAATAATATGTTTAAGTGCGGACAGGTACAACAGAAAAGTAAAAGGATCTTAACACATCATTCAACATCCTCTAACCGACTTAACTTGCGTCGACAGGGTGTCAATATAACCAATAAACTTGTCCAAACTTTTGTAACTAGCTGCTGAACGAAATATATCGATTTAAGGCATTTGCCACCCCATACATCACTTAGGGCTGATATTGATAGTCGGTGACAAGTCCCGCTTTGACATCCCCTGCTACACGATCACACACTTGCGTCAACGTGCCTTATACAAGTGACTTCCAACCTTATGATCTTAGTGTAAGGTTAAGTTTCTTTCTGTAGAGTGAAATCGTAGGGTTGTCACAAAACTCGTGCGGTCTCCAAGAAAATATTTTTCTTTGAAACGCACCGAGGTTTCCGGTAGGGGGCTTACCGGCTTTTATTTTTTCTTCTCACAAACACCGCCTTTTCATAACTGTCGGAGAGGGGGATCGATTCGGTCAGGACTTCAGAAGATTTGGTTTCTTAATCCTGTCTCATCTGTTACCGCGGCCGTCCGCCTACGTTATGACTTAAACCAGTTTAGATGTTTGAAAAGTTTCGGTTTTAAGTTTATTTTCTTGTTGCTTTATGGCTTTATAGGGTGACGGGATTTTAGAGAGGAAGATGGGATTGGAAGTTCTGGGGAGACGCTGAGTGGACGTGTATTAGCACTTATTTGTTTTGAGCTGTTGGTATGTTTTTGGTGTTAGAAAGTATTTTAGTCTGTTGGGTTGTAGGTGCATATGGTGGTGAGGGTAGTGGTTTTCCGAGATATAATTCAATTTCAAATTTAACGGGCCTCACAGTATTTTTTTTTTAAATCATTAGACTAAAAGTGAGTTTGACCTAATATTAGAAAAACACAAAAATTTTGTTCGTGGGAGAGAAAGTATAGCGTCAGGTGTTACGAATAACTTCAACGGATCTTCAGAACGCCAAAACCCTAAAAACTATAAACAACCACCACTCTATAGAAAACAGAATCAATAGAGCGGCTGTCCAAATGTTTGCAAGCATGCGCCCGCACCGGAAGTACGTAGTTAAACAAGATGGCCGCCTGCCGGTCACGTGACCGCTATCCGGATTCACCCCGACTTCCGGTGCTCGAAACATTATGTCAAGTGTATTGCAGGTAGTTATGGTTTGTGATAATTATCTATACTATTATAATCACCCCTCGGTTGGATGGCATGCATCTGTCATGATTTTTCGGTGGCCGAGTGGTCGGTTATTTTTCGGTGGCCGAGTGGTCGGTTATCAATGTTATCGTCAAGTAATTAATTTGTTTTGTAGATCGTTTGGTCAATTCATTAAAAAGATTTATTTTTAATGAGAATTACGTAAATGTGTTATTTTTTCTTACGAAGTTTTTGATTATGCTCACATGTTTGTACAACTTTGACTTCGAATGGTAGGTGTTCTCAGTTTAACTTTTCCAATAATCTTAAATTGGCATTATGTTTGTTTTCAGTAGTGTGATTAAAAATCCCTGACTGGGCTTGTTGATGGACAAGCAGCTATCGTCATCATTATTGTTTCAGCCGAAAGACGTTCACTGCTGGACATAGGCCTCCCCAAGTGTGTTCCATATTGACCAATGCCGTGCAACTTGCAGCCAGCGGATTCTCGGAACCAGGTCATCGGTCCACATAGTGGGAGGTCTCCCAACGCAATGTCTTCCGGTTCGCGGTCGCCACTCCAGAACTTTTCGGCCCTATCAGGATGAACGTCTTAATCAATGAGAAACCTATTCTGTCACACAGATTTTGAGACTATGATATCTCACAAACTACCTACCAATTCCCGGACAAAAGTTAGGGGTCTAGTATAGATCACTTATTTCGATGAGAGTACCTATTACGAAATTATCGACAGACTGCCTTGAAATGTCGGAGATTTCATTTGCTTCATGCTTGGAGTGACATGGACAGCTTTGATTTGAAGGTCAGATATAAACTGTTTGGGACGCGCACTACGTTGTCATGACCACAGCCAATACGTCCGAGTTAAGTATCGCAATTTACCTCTCGACCAATGAGGAGTGATTGTCTAAGGGCGTGAATGCACAGAATTATGATGAGCTATTTTGGTTCACCTGTTCAGAAGTTATAAGGTCTAAGCCTGGATTAGCCCATTTAACAAAAAAGGAGCCGGCTCGCTTTAGTTCCCAACTGTATTCGACAAATGTATTGAACGTGGAGCCGATTTCGTGTCGATAAATTGTGGTAACACCGTCACTGCATGCATTGAGACCAGACTGTCTAGCTGCGGTTTGACTTTGTAGAACTTCATGTCTCAATCCGTGCTTCTGCGACCATGACGACGATCAGTAGCAGTGGATTGCGCGAAACCCGTTACTGTACCGATATGCTATCTCCCTTACCTTTATCTTATAAAGTAACGTTGCTGTTCATTTTGGTTTGTTTCGATACAAATTCTTCTTCTCCTCTTTGAGTAAGGACTCGTCTCGTACTCGTCGGTTGCGATTGCTTGGCACCAGCAGACGACTCGTGAATGTGACAAGATTATTTTAAGTATGGCCAACGTTTTAGGAAACGAACTGTACAAAGGCCAGTCATGTCTTCGTCAGTGGCAGAGCAGGTCTTAGTGATTCAAACGGCATGAGCTTCGACAAGATAAATCAAAACATTTAGCAAACTGAAGAAGGTTTAAAAGACTCGACTTCTTGTATATTTAGTTTCTGAAAACGTCGGCCATATTCAAATGTAAAGATATACGCTGTATTTTTTTCCGTTGACCCCATTTTTTATCATTACATATTCAATAACACGTGCTGTTTTTCGCAAAATCCAACGCCACTTACTACAAAGAAACAATTCTGTATGCAATAAATATTTGCAAACAAATTACAGTGTCGTAGTATTTCACTGTCTGTAATTGACACACAATGTATTCACTTTCTGCATTTGTAATGTGCTGTCTCGTAATAATAGTACAAATCAGAAGCCAATCAGACAGGAGTCGTTTTAAGACTTTGCCACGAGTTACACGTTGAAGCAGCACGTTTTTTGTAATACTGACTGCGGAAGGAAAAAATAAAAGGAGAAGGAGCTACCAATGCGAGCCTGACACGGGTCATTGCGACACAACATGCAAAGAAAACAAGCGACGCACGACATCTGCGTGCCTCCAGACGCACGTCCTGTCGTATGTTGGATCACCTATCGATATCTGCTCGTTTATTCGTCGCTTAACTAAGTCACACGCGCGTGTGTTGCTTGAATCCAGCCGCATCACCTGAGGTCGTAGACGTGGATTATGGTAGATTTATTCAAATAGCATGGTCTTGTTTTGCCTTGTTTTTCAGCATTTTCGTAACTATCGTTCTGGTTTTTGATACTAAAAAAGTAAACAATCAAAACTAAACAAATGTACTACAAATTCTGTTTTTTTTTTTTTAATATGAGTCTTTTACCCGCGGCATTGAAGTATAAGTAATTTGCAGGTCAGTTTCAGGCTGTGAGATGAATAAAATATGTTTCGAATTATTTACAGAATTATAAAATTGGCTTACATTTCATGAAATTGTAATTCAATGGGAATCAAATAAATGAACATACTCTGTGTCAAAGTATAATGAAACTGTTAGGACAGAATATAGTACGATTCTTTTAAAATATTTGAGGGATTGTAGATAACGGTTGAGTTCGTTAGATGTTGACTAGGAGATCAATGGTGTACAATGTATTTGTACGCCATTGGTATGCCGTGACCTAATCAGAACTATGGTCGTGAGTAAATATGCCCCACTCGACCATTGTGTGCGGCGAACACGAATGCCTGTGCACCGAACCCACTGTTTTTATAAGAAAGTGGGTTATGTGTTGACTGATGTGTGATGTGTGTGTGTGTGTGTGCCCACCTACCTACACAAAACGAAAGAGTATATTAATCATAGATATAAAGAAAATATTAATATTGAAGTTGTGAACAAATATTTAAAATAGCACTCCTCCTTAATTTTAATTTTTATGTTGTTATGCCCGACAGGGCCCACAATGCTCCAAAACTATTGTATGTATCTTTATGTACCTATCACCTAAGTTCACATTGTGGAATGCAATAAACGTATTGAGTATGATGACTCTTGTGTTTACAACGATTAATAATGTGCCCTAAACATACCTACCTTACAGTGTAAATCAAATCGTAGGTTGACATAGAAATCTCGATCTTGTTTATGTTCTTACCATAACATATTGAGAACCTTGTTACATATTATTTATACAAAGTTTTTTATATTATACAGAGACAAATACAATTGATAACAGATGAGTTATGTGACAAAGTGATCAATGTTTTCATATGGTGACTGTTTGTACCTACAAAAAGAACGAAAAAAATATAAAAATATCTAACCATATATAAATACGTTATTTTATTCACGTCTGCCATCATTGGTGGAAGTTGCAACTATTTGTCACATTTACTGAACCTGGTGGTATCACAAAAAAAAACAGAACACTTCGAGAACAATTTATTACAAAAAAGCTCCAACGTAATAAATCCACATACAGCTAATTTAAACATTTACAAAACATCAGTCAATCATGGTCACACGAAAATAACAAAACATAACCTGTCTAGGCATTAACCCTAAAAAGTTTGCGTGGAAATTAAATCCAGTGGTTCTGCAATAAAAAGCCGAACGCAGCGTCTGCCCGTCAGTTCGTTTGTGTCAATCAATTAACCCTGGTAGCGCAGATGAAGCACGCAGCGTCCCAAGCCACGCCTACTATCGATCGTGCCCGCCCAAATGCGCTGAATTGCTACGTGCGCCGAACTTACTCCTGTTTGTGCTGGTTATGCTTTGAGGACGTGATTTTTTTCGGGTATTTTCAGGTTATTTTTTTCGTGGGCCAACTGTAAAGGATAGTGTTTCCGTCAAAAATACACAGATCCAAAATAAAACTCTTTCCGTAGGTTTGTGTTAAATTCTTTTTTAAATCAAGTTACGATAGCCATGGTGAATTCTTTTACTAGGAGAGGTTAAATACTAAAGTTATTTCGCTCATTGAGCTACATATGCGAGTACGTTACGTTTTACAATACGTGTAGTGCTTAAATAGTGACAACATTTTAACCCTTCTGACGCGACTCTGCATTATGTCACATGTTTTTAAGCTGCAAGTTTACAAATGAATTATTAAACTTGTTTATTTAGTGTAGTAACAGGTTGTTGTGAAACCAATTAAGAAACAACGATTAAAGTATTTTTCTCATTAAAAGTTTAAGGTCTATCTCAAGCTGTACCATTATATTAGATAAACATGTCATTGTTTGACAGTTTCGGCTATACCTCAAGCTAATGAAACTTCGGGGCGTAAATTATAATAATAATTCGAAGTCATTATTATGAGTTCTAAGTGCTACCTGTAATGTCTGTGATAATAACATCGCCGTCCATTCCTCCGTGCCGTTAATTGTATGTATTGGTAATAATACAAGCTACCTACTGCGCCTTGTGACAATTTGCATGCTTTCACACAGTTGCTCTTAAGAACTACAATAATTATTATGGCTTAATTATTAATTAGGTTTTACTAATAATTATGGTGGAATATCAATTTGTTTTAAAAGATAAATAAATAAAAGTGAAGGAATGTAGATGAGAATAAACGCGCGGTTTTAGAACGATATATTCAGAGCACCTAATAAATACGATTGAGTTTGGTTTGGCAGCAGCGGTGGCTTTTTTTTAAATTCTAGTATAGCTGAATAAAAATATACCGGAATAGGAAAGTGACTAAAAACACATGTTTCTGTTTATTTTGACGGTCAGATTGTCGATACGTGTTTTTGTTTTATCAAATTAATAAAAAAATACGAAGTTAAAACGCATCAAAGATCATGATTGAGGGCTTGTGATGTTACTTTCCGGTAAAAACGGTATCGAAATTTGACGTCACGCGAGTTTTCGATGCACTGTATAGTCTTCAATTTTTGTTTATGTAAAAAAAGAAAAACTATGTGTCGAATATATTTTTTGGAAATCTATGTGACGGACTGATTCGATTTTTTTTTGGTGGGCTACCCTACTAGTTCTCTCGGTTTTGTGATTGTGACATATTTTTTAGTAAAACTTATATTTTACGAACCATCACATTTTCTGTAGTACCTTTGGGGTAGGTAACTCCTTCAACTCTACGTATTTCTATTTATATAGACGGAATCCCATAATTATAAGCACACACTCACACAACTCGTATTTAATGCAAGTGACACTAAACACGAAACTTAATTAACTTAATTTTTATATTGCTACAATTATACCCAGTCGTAATTGAAGGGTTAACGCAATTGCAGAACGATCCATGTTCAATGGGTTTGTGTCAATGTGGCGACACTTGGGGGAAGCCTATGTCCAGCTGTGGACATCTTTCGGCTGAAATGATGATGATGATGATGTGTCCATGGAAAGTCATAAAGGTGTTGTTTACTTTTATTCCTCTATAATTAAGTGTAAGTTTAGGTAGCTTTCGTCCACAGTAAAATGGTCCCACGGGGACGTAAAGCCAGGATGAAAAGTAACCTATGTCCGATAACTAAACGGATTTAAATTTAACATTCTGCAGCTAATTGTGAAAAGGTAACCAGGAGACAGACACCTTTGCATTATAATATTAGTACACATAAAATTCAGCCATGTAGAGAAATATGGAGAAACACATACACCTCAAATAATTCGCGACCGACCCATAGTCACATCAAATTGCCACACCAGTGTGACTACGGATCAGGTTAAATTATCCGTAGTCATACCAGTGTGACTACGGATCAGGTTAAAATATCTGTAGTCATACCAGTGTGACTACGGATCAGGTTAAATTATCCGTAGTCATACCAGTGTGACTACAGATCAGGTTAAATTATCCGTAGTCATACCAGTGTGACTATGGTTAATTATATTTATCCGTAGTCACACTGGTATGATTACGGATAACTTAACCTGATCCGTAGTCACACTGGTGTGGCTAGTCTGACGTCACGAGCCCCGACTCCCGATTGTTGATGCGTTTTATCTTTGTCAATAATCATTGATATACAAAAACAAAAAATACGTTTCCATTATTTTTCCAATACTCAATTGACGGACTAAAAGATTGCAATTTTTTTATACTGACGTCATGCTTACTGATATAATGTCAGCAGAAACGGTGACGAATGTATCTGTCATTTTAGTTTATATGCAATTTTCCTTATAATTATTCATAAACTATAGTTCGTTTTCTGGAACGAAAATGAATATAAAATATCACTTACAAATTGTCAATTCGATGAATAAATGATGAACAGCGAATCGCATTTCGCAGAACTTTACGTACGAACGTTTGATTTTGATGCGTTGATAATTAATTTTCGTTTGGAAATCTGATTAAGTGTTGGTGAAGGCATATAGTGTTGCATAGTGCTTTTTCCGTTTCCCTGAGAATATAAAAGATACTTAAAGGTAAGATACTTAGCTGTTTGTTTTAGTTTTCAGTATATTTTAATAAACGTATTTCAACATTATTTTACAATATTAAGCTTAAACTTAATCGCTTAAGTATTTTAGAACATTTTATTCGGCCCCTGTGGAAATACTGCAATAGAACATTTAGCTGGATACAATGTTGATATAATTTAGCTATAATACCTTATATTAGGGTTCCCAAGTGTAACCACAAAACGGGACCCTATTTCTAAGCCTCCGTTGTCCGTCCGTCTGTCTGTCAGCGAACTATTTTCACGATTCGTAATTGGTAGGCAGTTGAAAATTTCTCAGAATGTTTAATTCTGTTGTCTTTTTTAAACTTACACAATCAGAACTATAAAACTATTAAATTATATAAAACTTATGCAAACGGATATTGTTTTTCAGTCTTCCCGCGACCACGGCTGGTGCAATCCAAGTTCGCGATAAATACCAGTTTGCATAAGTTTTATAATGTGTATTTCTATTGCCGTTATAACAACAAGTAATAAAAAATAAGTGAACCCCTTACTATAATATTACGGAACCATTCACGCACGATTCCGACTCGCACTTGACTAGTTTTTATTTAAGTAAGTCAAACACAGTATCGGTTATAATTTTAGAAGAGGTCATTTAAGCCTGTTTTCTGTAACTTACTTACGTATCTGTTAGTTAATATGCCGCGTCACGCAGCTATCGATGTTTTTCTAAACAAAATTAGCTTGAAATATCCTATCCGCGTCACCTACGAGTACCTTTCACTTAATTCATAGATTAAAGTCAGATTTTCTGTAACATTTGGTTTCAAAATGTCAAACAGACAACAATAACAACCTACCGAAACAGTAAGTTAATGAAAATACACCATACAATACACATAGTAACATATTATACTGCTTCTTCGTATATAGAAGAAAAAGCAGTACAAAAAGTAATGGAACCCATAACTGCCGTGGAACCAAACATACAACTAGTTTTATTTAATCTAACAAAACCCACGTTAGATACACTATTACCAACCATAATAACCATATACAACTACATAACAGTACATAGAAGAAAAATCTAAAAGTACCAGGAGACTATAAGTGCCGTGGAGCTGTAGTGCCAAACACCAGTAAAGGCATCGGCAATAACAATTACTGTAGCATTAACCATTACAGTTAACCGCTAATGTAACCTTATCGCGCGTCGTAAGGCGGGGACACTCACGCTGCGATTGACGATTATGCGACAAATAGTCGCTTGTCGGTTTGGGAGGGGAAGTAATTTCAAGAGTCGTTTAGTATTTTGATGATTGCGTTTTTTGTAGTTGTAACGGTTTGTGCTTCAGAGTATCCCTCTGGTAAATAAATACTAATGTTCTTTGGGCGAATAAAGAAGAAGCCGCGTTCAAGTGCTTCCTATGGAAAATTGATAATTGTTACGTTTTTTTTATAGTATAGTTAACTATGCGCGCCTTAACCGCGTTCAAGAGCTTCCTATGGAAAATTGATAATTGATATGTTTTTTTATAGTAGGTATAGTTAATTTACATTTAAAAAAACTGCAAGTACGGTCGGGGAACGGAAATGTTCAGAAATACTAGGTACATGATAATTTCAAGCACATTTTTTATTATTTTGTTACAGTACATTAGAATGGCGAGCGCGGATATCATACGCGGAATGATAGGACACAAATACAATATTCAGTTTAATTGAGCGAGATTATAACTATGTACTCAGACGTGTCTCATAGAGAGGAAGCCTGTCCCAGCACTGGGAACATTATAGGTTGATGATAATCTACTCACTCTATGACTCAATCTGTTATTGAAACCACATGACTACCTAAGTAAACGTACTTAGGTCCATGTTCACCGAGAAGATAACAATCTGTTTATCTAAAACAGCTGTCAATGTGACATGTTCCCATACAAAAATGTGTTTTAAACAGCAGTTTTTAGATAATCTTCCGTCATGTTTTTGGTGAACATGGACCTTAGTCATGTGATTGAAACTAACAACACGGACATCTTATAGCTCATAATATAGTAGTCGTAAGTCAACGTACTGAAATACCATAGTAATTATTTAATTATAATACATACTATTAGTGTTGTTACAGTTAATTTTACAAGCACATCATTTTGCATGATTAATTAGGGCTTACTACAGCTAAAGTTGAATACATGGTATTCTATTTCTGTAGTTAACAGGAATCATAAATAAACCCTGGTTTGTCGAAGGTTCATTGTCGTTTGAGTTTTTGAATTATTTAGTTAGTTCGTGTGGACTGCAGCTTTTAAAGATTGTTCGTAAGACTGTTATATTAAAATGATAAATAAATGACACCAAACAACGCGCAGCTTGCAAAAGAGTTCCTTAAATAACGCATTCTCAATGCTCAGCAGTCACTAAACCAGCGAGGTAGACTTTATGTACTACCTTTTGTTCATTCAAAATCAATCTGATTACGCGCTGCCAGTGCAATGCATCTGAAATTTATGATGAACGTCATCAAGAGTCTGAAAATCTGGCAATTAGTATTACCAAGGAGTATTACTGGTCTGTGGAGGTCAGAGGCATTCACACCATCCTTTTTAATTATTATTATTTATTATAATATATAATATAATATGATAAACGGGAAAGTTTGTGGGTATGGATGTATTGATGGATGTTTGTTACTCTTGCACGCAAAAACTACTGAACGTATATGAATGAAAATTTTCACATAGGTAGTAATTACCTGGATTAACTCATAAGATACTTTTTATGCCAGTAATAAGATACTAAGCGCGGGTGAAACCACTGGAAGGAGCTAGTGTATCCAGCTGCATCCAAGTACACTGGAAGGCGACGCCAACTCGCCAACATACCTAGTTGAAATTATGGTTTTAAGAAGATATTCAATAAAGTTCGTAAATCCGGGTTAAATAGAGTTCAAAGTTGCAATATGAAAGTTAGTAACAATATCAAATGCGTTACTCACAGCTCTCTGCTGTACCCATTAAATATTCAATGAGAAATGGAATCCCTCTGTAAGCTTTGATTTCTATCTGTATTAATATGCTAAACCGAATGAAATGCTTCGGAGCTTTTAACGTTTTTATACTTGTCAAACATCGCCTTGACCTGATTCAATTAGTGGAGGTCGTTTTCATGACTATTGTATTGATTGTTGAATTCGGTATGATCGGCTGTCTTTTGGCCACCAAAAATTTTAACTTTTCATTCAAGCTTAAAAGTAGCTTGACTGTTGTTGGGTTGGTATCTGTGGCTACCATACGCCCACATAAATACATGTCAATTTACCTAACACTTTAATTTAGTCACACTTATTTTCAGTGTCGCAAATAATATTACCAAATAATCGAATTCTATGCAATTACAAGTAGAAGTTCTCGCAGAACGGATGGCCGATGGGGCTGAAAAGTTCTGGAGTGGCAAACGCGAACCGGAAGACGTATTGCGTTCTCCTTCTCCTCCTTCCTTTGCATTTGGACAATAATGGTTACAAAAAAAAACAATATAATGTTCTGGTATGCCTCAATTCCTCTCTCGTTCAAACGATTAAAGGCAAAAACCCGACTCAACTGAAAACAAAACTGCGACTCCACGCTGCGTCAGTAGCGAGCCTTATCCACAGAAACCACGACGATATCGCGGAGTGAATGGCGCCTCTCTAATGAAACTCATTAACCGTTATTGTTATAGCTTCCCTGCTGATTACCCGCTCGCATTACCGGGGCGAGGACATTATGGCTATGTACACTGTACATTGCTCTATGCGTTCGATTTCGGAAAATGCTTTCTCTAGTAAACAGGGTAACGGTGTAGTTTTGTAGATATAAGTAGGTACACATTATGTGTATGTGTATTCACATAGTACCTACCTTAGTAAATTTTGTTCTGGATAAATTGGTGTAGATTTTTTATGTCCGAACAGTTATTTTAACCTATAGGATTTAATTAAGAGAATGCACAGATGTGCTAATTGGTTTTACATATTTTAAAATTAAAGTAGGTATTTCCCAAAAACACAAAAGATACTCTACTCCTATAAACTGAAGACTATTTTAATATTAGTCGATGCACTACGAGTTCCAAAACAAAATAAACACACTAGCCTGTGTAAAACATTAGCAAACACCCTGCTCTAAGCGCGAAGCATTCCCGTACACACGGAATCCGAAAAATAACCCTTCGTTTCTGGCTAAAAGCCTAACTAAGTTCTCACTCGACACGCGAATAGGAAAATCCCTAAAAACCGAAGCGATAGAGTGCACCCCAATTATCAATTCAAATCCCTCTTATACCCCTCCCAAAACTCGGCTCGAAACATTAAATACATATCTTCAAATTGTTCGTAAGTACCTCCACCCTCATCGGGCATTTTTATCATTATCATAATCTTATATTCGTCTCCTTCACTCTTATTGGATTTCAGCAGCTTAAGTATACCCATCTCTGTCTGTCTTAAAGTCCGCCGAATTTAAGGCTCATTCTGTCGTGTCAGATTGAATTCTCCGAGTCTATTATGTTCCAGTAATTGTAGAATGAGTTTCATGAGACACTTTTTTATTGTTCGTGAGAAAAATCGCAGGTGGCGCACAGGTAATGGCTTGCTTTAACGACAGAATTATTTTTATTTTATTTTATTGTTTACGGTATTAGTATATTTTCTTTTATTTTTGGTCCGTTTTATCTTGACAAAGTTTATAAAAATGACTATAATAAAGTCTGTTTTGGTTTTTGTACAACGCGAAGCATATGCGTTACAAAATGTACATTACAGAATTGTACATTATTGGTTGTTGCCCGCGACTTCGTTCACGTAGAAATTTTGATGTGTATGTGTTAGACTAAATAATAGCCTAAAGGTCGTGGCTCACTTGACAAGCACCGCATCGGCACCGCTCTAACCCAGCAATTAACTTGCCATTCAAATTAGAGCACTAAATCGTGTGTCGCATAGTTATTTTATAATGTCCATATGATAAAGCTTACGGCGGGTGGTCAACGCGCTTGCCGCTACCATACGACGCGCCTCGTGGGCCACACGGCGTCCGCGCGCGGTCCGCGCGTGGACCGTAAAACAACGTACAGCTACATACTTAGTTAGAGAGCCCACTACACTAAACCTAGTTCGATAAGGCTTATGATAGGATAATTATGCTTTAAATTCTAAGCAGTATATTTGGTTGACTATCTTTCGGGAGTTTTCTCTTTCATTTTCCGTGATTGGTGTCGTTTATAGGTTGCATGAACTTGTAAAGACCGCTACCCACACAGCTGATTGTTGATTTCGTACGTTTCGTTTTATAATTTAAACGATCACTTTGTTAAATTTCATCTGGCGCACTATATTATTTCTTTTACAAGTTTGTGTGAGCGGCAGACACATAATGCCCCGTCTACCATGCAGCTGATATTTTTAAGCTCAGAAATAAGTAAACTATATAAAAATAAGTTTTAGCCTGCGTACTATGACTGCTTTTTTGTCACCACCTCCGTAACCTCCCAAACCCACACACACCTCGGGTGGCTCAGCTGACGCTGGGTTCACTTATCAGTCATTCGGGATCTATTGAACCAGATGGCAACTGATCGGCGAAAAACACTCTAAAATACAACACCATCTCCCGGACTATCACAGCGAGCGCACAGACTGCGAGCTTACGCCTCGCGGACGGCGCGCTGACGCCGCACCGCCCGCGCGCGGACCGCGTGCTTGCGCCTCGCTGGCCACGCGTGGCAAGCGCGCTGTAGCCTAGATTCAAGACAACGCTGGGCAAGAGCTGTGCTGGTGCGGTGCTTGTCAAGTGTGCCATGACCTTAAGACCTATCAAATATCAATCAGTCAAGCCGTTTCGGAGAAGTTTGATAACAAACACTGTGACACTTCCTTAAAATTGAAAGAGAAGGACCTAGTGGAGATCTTTAGGTTAAGCCGTACTTGCGTAGATAGGTGACAACCCGTACATACCGTACCGAGTTTCCTGCGTGCCTCGGAAAGCACGGTAAGCCGTTGGTCCCGGCTGTCATTAGGACATCTTTGACAGTCGGTACATGTTATTGGCCTAAACATTCTGACAACCAGTCTTACCAAGTGGTATCGTATTACCCAGTACTTGTGGATGTGGAGTAAAGGTCAGATAAGGAGTCGATCCGTGTAAAATACTGCTCTTCAGCTGTATCCGGTTAGACTGGAAGCCGACCCCAACATAGTTGGAAAAAGGCTGGGTAGATGTAGACTTTACCTTAAACTTTAAAATTATACTGTTCCTCTAAATCTTTCGTCAGGGACGGGAGTATACTCGATATGGGTACGATTTGGTTAACTGTTGGAAAACATTTTGATTAATCTTATGAGTCATTTGTAATTATTCTACCACGCAACACGCAAAAAACCAAGTCGTCAGTTTATCTCCGAAAATCAAACGAATTTTAACTTTCATCATCATCATTATCAGCCTATAATGTTCCCACTGCTGGGACACGGCCTCCTCTCAATGAGAGGGAAAGGGCTATAATCTACCACGCGGGCCCAGTGCGGATTGGTAGATGTCACATGTCGTCGAATTTTTGGTTCTAGGCCATGCCGGTTTCCTCACGATGTTTTCCTTCACCGTTTTTGAGAGCATTTTAAGTTTACCATACAATATAAATGTAACTTTTATCCACAGCTACACTTACCGGAATTTAAAATAAAAATACTTTGTTAAAACAAAAACTCATATATAGATGTTCTTTGACCTGCACTCAAAATTGCTCTAAAACAAATGTTCAGTATTAAAAGTTTTCGGTAAAGGGAGGGAGGGGTGAGTCGACCCTCCCTTTAGTCACGCCATTAGACAGCCGAGGCAAAGGGCTGCTGATTAATTATTAAAGGGTCTTGTTTAGTAGAAAGATGTCACTCAAAGTGTTAGATGGTCATATTTTGCGATACAGCCTCTGATGGTAAGTACTTTCGCTTGATTGGGATCAAAATCTTTGGTAGGAAATGAAGATACTTGGGTGCAGTAAAAATAGATATTGATAATTATCAAATCAGCCTAGAACAAATAGTACGAGAGCAGCGGTGGCCCAGTGGTGGTTGCCCCGACTTATCAACAGTAAGTCGTGGGTTCGGACCCAGGCAGGCACGTTACTTTGTGAAATTTATTTCATCACTGCTGCCCTCAAAACAGTGAAGACAAACATAGTGAGGAAACCGGCATGTCTTAGAACCAAAAATTTGAAGACATGTGACATCTACCAATTCGCACTGGGCCCGTGGTGGATTATAGCCCATTTCCTTTTATAGAGAGGATGCCTGTCTCCAAGTAGTGGGAACATTAATAGGCTGATGATAAGAATTAAAATAGGTAACTAATTCTCGCCAAACTACTAAGAAAAACTTCATTTTCTATTAGTTATAGATTGTTGGTCATGCTGAAGGGGTGAAAGAACAGTGCCTTTACCATTGCCATTAGGTTGTGTTTGGTGCGTGAAGGAATTCGTGCAGTAAGTGACATCTGGGTTTTTTACGCTCCCACAACACAACAAACAATGCCTTCGCCGACGATCTTTACTACGTCGTAAGTAGTGGATATGAAACTGGCTGTGGTTACAATTAACCAGTTAGCATCATTCTGCCATTACGGGTTGTACTTGGTGCGTGAAAGAATTTGTGAAGTACACTTCGCCATTCGGGTCGTCAAACACACAGAAAAATGCGACAACTGTCAGGGAGTAGCCCACAAAGCACAACACCCGTCTGGTCGAAGGATCTTCTCTTTTCTATGGGGTATGAGGAAGCTTACACAATATTGACCACACTTTCACCAAGGAAGTAGTGTGTATTCTAACACTATCTAACTTATTAAAGGAGACAGACCTGGCTTCATTAAGTCTTGGAGGGTTACGCAGTTTCGTTTTAATGTCACTCCAGCATTGAAAAGAGGCGGAGCTATAGAAGACGTCACGCGCCATAACTTTCCCATTTTAGAATAAGGTTAAAACAATACTGCTATATGATGTCGTGACTCGTGGTGGGCTAATCGGGTCCAGGTGTTAAGTAAATCAAAGCAAACTTATTTGAGCGAGGACATAATCATATAATTATATCCTGACTGAAAACAATTGGAAACTGGCAATCTAAGAATCGTAACTCGATTCATGGAACAAATGTGAAGAACGAAAAAATACGCAAGATTGTCACAGCAATTGCAAATACTGCAAATATGAAACCCACAGTTAGTTTTCAGTTTAAAATAAAAACTACAGTCTCTTGAAACTTCGGGATTTCATTAGGTGATTGAATGAGGAGTTTTAAATAAAAATGTCTTTTCTCATTGATAATTGTTTGTAAATGTCGAAATTTAAAAAACAAAGGATAAAAACTTAATTCAAAGCTAAAAAGAAAAGAACATAAGCATAGACACGCTATAAACGAGTTCATAATGCGTTTCGCGCCAACATATTATATACCCCCGGGCCTTGAAAGCTTGTCTTTCAACCCGAATGGTCAGACTCAGGGTAAATGGGCAGTGAACAAATCTTACTAAATGATCGTCGGAGCAGTCCATTGGAGTTTTTCACGTCTGCGATTCTGATGACGCTATCGGGACCAGGATAGGTAGCCATATTACGGCCCATTTTCCACCTCAGAGGCGGCATATTATCTTCTTTTAGAAATACCAGGGAGTTCCGTTTCAAGGACCCATTTTGTCTTGAGTTGGCGCTCCGATACCTGTATTCCTTGCTCCATCTGCTCCAAAATTGTTGTCGAAGTTGCTCAACGCGTTGGAACCTCCTTGAGGAGCTGGTGGAATGGTTATGGTAATCAGGTGTCGGCAGAGATGTCATAGGACGTCCATTTAAAAAATGTTCCGGTGTCAATGGTGCTAAGTTTTTAGAATTCGAAGAAAGAGGTGTCATTGGTCTGGAGTTTAAAATAGCTTCTATTTGGGCCAGCGTAGTAGGTATAAATTTATTCATAAGTTAGGTTACAAAGGCCCAACACTCTGACCTAATCATGCTGTGTTGACTTGACACTAGCCTCCGCAAGGCCAGCAAAATGAGGTAGGTATGCAGGTATAAAGTTAAAATGAATCCCCGCTTTAGACATCTCGTTTTACCCGCGAGATAACGCTACGCGAGATAAATCGCTTCAGTGCCATAATAAAAGTATTGTTAGTTAAATCACCGACTAGTTCAAGGTGTATTGATTTTGTCGTGAAACAAATGAAAATGGTGATATACACCTTCACTAATTTACAACCACGACCCTGTCTAATAGCAGATTGTATGGGACCAGCATAATCCAAGCAAATATTTTCAAAAGGGAAACCTCCAGCTAGAAATTGCTGCCGTGGTAAATTACCCATGATCGGTGTGACGGTTTGATCTTTAAGACGACAGCAACGTACACTTCTACGGTAGCACAACCTGCCTAAATTATGACCTATTTTGGGCCAGTATGTATCCCATATGGAAGCCAACAGCAACTGGGGCCCAGCGTAGAACAACCGTTTGTATTCATACTCAAACAATAATAAATATACATAAACAATAATGTCTCCACTTGCAGTTGCCAGTCTTATCTAAAATGTCTGCAACTCTGTTGCGAACGAAAGGCTGCATTTAAGCCATTCTGGGACGACAGTGGAGTCTGTCCAGAAGAATGTACGCGGTCTAGTGTTTTAGAGTAATGATGCGACCACCTTTTCATAAATTTTGACTCCAACCAGAGCACGGCAAAGCTGATGTCTGGGAATGGTGGTTGGTTTAAGAGGGGCAACACGACTCTTTGCTAGCAATAAACGTACTAACACTTGATGTTTACTGTTGACACTACGAACGTATAAGCATGCTCCGTATGCTCGTTCAGACGCGTCAGTGAAAACGTGAAACTCTAAAAGTTTCATCGAATCAATTAATAAATAAATTAAAACACGACATGGAATATAAATTTCAATTAATTTTGGAATTCCTAACTAGTTCAGTCCAAATCTTCCTAATGTCCGGCGGTAGCTGTTTATCCCATGACAGTTTATAAAACATAGTTTTTGAAGTAACATCTTCATCTGTCTAATACCTGGAGCTTAAAACCCCAAAGGATCAAAACATTGTGATATAGTCCAAAGCATGCCACGTTTTGGTTGACTAATGGGAAAATAAAGTTGATCTGATTGTGATTGCCAACCCAAACATAAAATTTTGGTAAACTCAGATCAGAACCAATCAACAAACGCATGACTTACACTTTCTTAGGTTAATTCTAGTTCTTGTCTAGGCGACCCTTATACTCTTCCCATTCACGGTAAGTTTTATTGGCCAACTTGCGTCTTAGAACGTGAATGAGTAAAGTATCCCAGGAGCAAAATGGTTTCACCAAGGGATTCCAAGGCACGCAGCTTTTATTAATTCGATCAATTAAAGCTTTTAAAATCACTGATGACTCCTTACTAATCGTCTCAATATTAAATAGCGCTGAAACATGTAGTTGAATCAACAGAATGATGTTTCCTATCAAACCGGTCACAGAGTAATTTCCAAGCGACTGAATAATTAGCTATAGAAAACTGAATTGAGTTGGTCACCACGGCTGCTGATTTCTAGTGATGATTTCAAATGATAAAATGTATTTATTTCGTTTAAAATGTCGTCATTATGCTACAGCCAGACTTGTAGGCGAAGATTCGTGTTCAGTACGTGTGCAGTATGATGTATTATAAAAAGCATGATATTTCGTTTGACATGGCCCCCACTAAAGTAACTACCTACAACACAAATATAATGTTAAATTTAAACTTTTTAAAAGGCTTACGTCCGTGACACCTTAGATCATCAATTCTTAATTCAAACACTCCCTAAGTACATAATATCGATGTCCACCAGCGGCTAACTGGCAAATATAAGCACACAAAGGTCTAATCGGTTTGTTTGTCCTTCTTAACTTGACGGTGTGCAATCAATCATGTTGCTGTATTAGGTCTATTACAAACCGTAGTGTTTACCCACCCGTCGCTTTTTCATTTGAGCGCTGCACGATAATTGTATAGCAAAAGAAATTTTTTCAAGGCCCTGTAATTATACGACATTTGTCTTTGCCATTCCGAGTTCAAGAGCCATTTATTTCAATCGGGTATTAAGTCTAGGGTGACCTCGTGGCTCAGCCAATGTGATCGAACCGCCATTACGGTAATCGTTCCTTCCTACAATGACTTCGAATAAAATTGTATTGACATTACCAACACGCTGCACTAATAATGCATGTAATAATGAACTCAATGACTGACTAAGGGTTTTGTAATGGCCTCAAAACGTTTTGCCGTAAGCTCTTGAAGGCGACTGAAGGAGCTAAACGCGGGTTTTATAATGCCTGAAAGTATATGATTGACTGCATTAAACAAATTCAGGGAAATATATGATATTCTTCAGGATATATGTTATTATGATAGTGTTTTGAAAACATAATACCATTTATTTTACTCGATAAAACAAAATTACCAACTTATTTCTAAAAAAATGTTTTAACGAGTAAAACCCATACTTAAAATACTTGCGATCATTCAGATTTCTTGGCAAATAATTCTACAAGCAACATATAGCATCATAGTGTTTTAGTTTTTTAGTCCAATCAATAGATATTTTGTAAATTTATCGAAACCATCGATTTCGGACTATTCGGCCCGCAGTGACTGGCGTAACAACCACATAGTATTGTGAGCTGATTTGAACTGTATTCTAATTAATACAATTAGAATACAGTTCCCTTCTCGAAATGGTTACGGGAATGCGTCAACCATTTACCTCCAAACCACCAGCCACACCACTTTTACGGAGGCTGTCTCCGAGCGTATCGGAGGCAGTGGCAGACGCTGCGGGCTCCGAAGGCCCTTCTCGAAATGGTTACGGGAATGCGTCAACCATTTACCTCCAAACCACCAGCCACACCACTTTTACGGAGGCTGTCTCCGAGCGTATTGGAGGCAGTGGCAGACGCTGCGGGTTCCGAAGGCCCTTCTCGAAATGGTCAATGGGAATGCGTAAACCATTTAAATACTATAACGAAGTTTGAACCAACACAAATACAGTTACTAATTTAGCTCATGTAGTCCCCTAATTGCATTCAAGTCCACATGTTTACAAATAGTTGGATTAATTCTATCGTTGCCCTGAATCGAGTCGATATGACCTAAGACATTAGTAACCGTTCAGTAATAGTACCCTTTCAGTACAAAGTTAAACAAAAAAGTTGTGGCTAACGATGTCTTAAAGTACACAGTGAACTCGTACATTATTTACGTTAATAAACGATAATATATTGGTCTAGTAAACAGACGGTCGCGGTATTAGGTTAACGACGGCGGGCGGCCATTACTCAATGGCGTCGAATGCAACCAGCCACGCCTGTTAACCAAATGAAACTTTAAGCAGCGGTTAAGTTTGTCATTTAGTTAATTTCCAGTTTGTATGCAACATCGACGGTTTCGTAACGGTTTAAAATATTCAATGTTGCCGCCTTATTAGCGTTTGATTGTATGCATTGGCAATTACTACATAAAGGTTCCGGTTCATTTCAAAGAACAACAAATTATCGTCTTGAATAACAAAAGCCAGCTTTAAAAGAACATTGTATTTTCTTCAGGCACTATTTGTGCCTTAAAACGATCGTATATTAGATTTATTCTGAAAAAACCGAACGATCATGTTTTATGAATTGCAATTTTGCATCCTGGTGATTTGTAATACAGGCATTTTTCGCCTAACTCAGACACCAGCTCCTCACATTGTTGTTACCTAATAAACAAATAATAATATGTGAATCCTAGATTAATTTTGTCATTGTGAGGAGAAATAAAGAAATTCAAGGTTTTTTTTTTCTTTTCCCAAGATTTTTTGTTATCAAGAGCATCATTCCGGCTATATGATTGTCTTTTTCAGCTCGTGGCTAAAACAACAGCCGTTCGGGTCAATCTTTAGGTTAAACCGTGCTTGCCTAGGTTAGTCTGTGGATAGGTGGAGACACGAAAGAAACTTGGTATGTAATGAGTGGACTCATTACATACCGAGTTTCTTTCGTGCCTCGTTAAGCACACCAAGACTAACTGTTATTTGGACATCTTTGACAGTCGTTATCAGGTAGTCAGTGGCCCTTAAAGTCTGGCAACCAGTCTTACCAAGTAGTATGGTATTACAGGGTACAAACTGGGTTTTGGAGGTCTGATGAGCAGTCGCTCCATGTGAAAAACTGGTATTCGGCTGCATTAGGGTAGACTGGAAGACGACCCCAACATAGTTGGGAAAAGGCTACGCAGATGGTGTTGATTGTATTTTTAGCGTACTTATGAGTTTTCAACTTTAATAATGTTTCAATAACAAAAGTAATATGTAGGTATAATTTTATAACTGTTGTCTGCTCTCAAAACGGTGAAGGAAAACATCGTGAGGAATCCGGCATGTCCTAGAACCAAAAATTCGAAGACTTGTGACATCTACCAATCCGCACTGGGCCCGCGTGGTAGATTATAGCCCTTTCCCTCTCATTGAGAGGAGGCCGTGTCCCAGCAGCGGGAACATTATAGGCTGATGATGATGATGAAGTTTATAAATTATCCGATTAAAAGGTACTGAGTTTTAAAGTCCGTCGAAATCTCAGACTAGCCAATAAAATTCTTCAAAAGCGTCTTTTTAACGATTAAGTCTAGTAACACTACAGTTTGTATATCTTAGGAGTCTCGTTCAAACGGATTAAAAGGAGGTGTTGTTTGTTTATTAGGTCCCACGTTTAATCTCGTGCAGAGTGAGTGTAATCCCGAGCGACGGCTATAAATTTTGTTTTACTAGTTGTGTTTCGTGCAGGCCTTTATATATCTCCCGTATACGTAGGAGGGGACACCAAGGTAATCTTGTTTCGTACTTGTAATTGTATATAACACAAAACCTACAATATACTTGTCGGTTATATGGTCATTAAGTACTACTACTGCATTATTTTACAGGTAATTATGATCTAGGTATCACTACGTATTATAAAAATTACTACATGAGTCCTGCGCCGCGTCTGTCTGTTTGTTTGCGATAAACTCAAAATTGCTGCACCAGTTCCAAATAAAATTAGTAAACACAAAACTAAAATTGACGCCAACAGATTAAACTTAGGTAATACCAGACAGGATTAAATTTAGTCGACGTTATTGCATACTAACATAGTTTTAAGTTATTATATGAACAAAAGTGTTATAAGCATGTATATTTAGGTTAAGGTAAATACCTTACCTTACCTTATGACCTTTGTCACCTGAAATAAATGGATTATTATTATTATTATAAAATGCATGATATCGATATTTATACAGGGTGATTGGCATTTGAGTGCATTCCTTGAAATGAGTGATCGGTACTAGACTTAATTTACAACAATTTTGACCCCGATAGCATAGGGTCCATGCATCCGGGGGTTGTTTTTATGGTAGATCTAGACAATATCCTGAACTGCATAGATTTCTCACAACCAGCAGTTTATGGTAGAGAGGTGGAAAATATATAAAAAACTTCCAAAACATTAACCCTGTATGGACCCAGTTTAAGGAGTCAAGATTGTTGCAAATTAGTTCTAATAACCAATCATCTTTTAGATTGCAAAAAGACCACGAGACGGTTTTAAAACCAAATTCTTCAAATTAATAAGACAAAAGAGTTAAGAAAATATGAAAACTGATGTATTAAAAAATGCATGTTATTATAATTATATTTCATAAAACGATTTCGGTTATGAAAATTGATTTTAGATACTTAAAATGAAGAGTGAAATTGTGCGTGCATGAAAAGACAATGTGACTGTAAAAAACACGAAGATTTTTCTTTCCAGAGTCGGATATTGGAAGATGCATCGTTGATGTGCAACTCATGGTCACCAAGGCATAACGTAAGTCCCAAATTCCCGCAAAAAATATATAAAAATACTTACCTACTTTCTTTTTTGCCTGATTCCAAGGTTGCATTATAACATGCCTCTAGCGAATACGCTTGCGTCATCTTTGGCCAAAGATGTATGAAGTTTACTTGTTTTGCTAAGCGATGACATAATTTTGCTAATTTTGTATTTTTGTATCCAGTTTGATACCTTCCTTCCTTAGTAGATTTGAACCTGCAATTTAAAACTTTATTTCTGGTAGAACTAGTCTGATTTAAGGTCAACGCACACTTATAAGTACAGCACGGGAATAGCATGGCTTCGACTTATCGGCACTTAAATAACCAATACGCCCAAGGCGTCCTCCATGGCGGGCACGTAACCGTGTCGGCTCAGCTTTTCCGACGTGAACAACGCGCTTGCAACTGCTTCAGGTAGACCGGCAAGCCGCTTAACAACGGGTGAAGGTAGCGACTATGGCATGTTGGTGAGGCGTCAGCGTCGCAAGCGTGGTGACACTTCTTTGGGGTGGAAAATTGGTGGTTACTGTACATCGGACCGAGCGATGCCCTAACGATGTATAGATGTCTGTGTGTGAAGCATGACGTTTCATAGAAAGATTCCTGAACAGCTACAGTTGAGGCGGTGCGGATCCTGTGCTGTGCTTACAACTGTGCATTGACCTTTAAACTTTTATTTTGTTTTTTTAGATAGTTGTTTAGTCTTTGGCGTGAAATTGTCACGTGTTTGACGTTTGGCATATTACGTCACAACCGATGTATTACGTCAATTCGTATAAATTAGGTAAGTTTCTTTAAAATCGGTCTGATGTATCAGCTAAATTTGTTTCATTTTAATGAGTGTGAATGACGTAACTGTGTGCTGTTATCAAATTGCAAGACTATTTCGCAATATTTTTAATATTTTTCTATTTATAAAAAAATCGAGTAACACTAAACGAATCGTTTTTATTACGTTTTATGTAATATATATATAGCATGTGGCAAGAAATTCGTTTTTGCAGTTTATTCTTGACATGACGTTTTTACTGAATGTCATACTAAAGAAACATTGAAAGTCAACATGCTATCGAACAAAACTGCTAAAATAATCTAGTTTATTTCATAAACTAAAAGCTACAATGCTGCAATCAATTTGTCTAGCTTTAAACCTTAATTTTCAGTAAAACAGTTGTGTCTAACTATCGTGATGAAAACTGGCACTAATAAATTAAACACCTCGGATTTGTGAAATATGGCGGAAATGTGAATTTTTAAAATTGAAATATTTTGCAGGAACTACTCGTAGCTGATTATTGTACGATATGACAGTTTTGACGTCCTGAATTTTGCTCCTTGTAAAATCGAATAAAAAAAATTGCTTTAGCTTTTTATTCAGTATTTTATTAAGTTCGTTTTTTAATGAAGTTCCGTTAATTCAGTTTTGTCTATTTAAAGTACGCGGATGAGTGTGATATTGTTTTTCTAGTTTAACTTTGCGGTCAATCGTTCAGACTATGAGCAGATGAGATGGACCGAATGAGCTATTTCTGCCTTAATAAGTGAATCTATTGACATACCTAGATCTGTTGACCCCTTTTTTTCTGTTGACCCCTGCCGCGTTAAAAGCCGCGTGGCATATGTGTTTGGGAAATACGGAAAAGTTTAATTCGTTGAATAGTTTAACAATATTTAACTATCCCCAATTTAACCAGAGTTTGGAGATTTAAGTATATTTATTTGATTAAGTAAGTTTTTTGAAGTTAAATCTTCTTTAGGCGCCTTGAGCACTTTTCGAATGAATAAAAATCATGAAACTCGCGTGACTGTCACGTAAGCTTAATTTATTATATGTCTTCTCAACAATGAGTACACTGTTACAATATAATTTGTTAATTACAAACTTAAGTCTGATCACCTCATTCACAGCATGCAATACATTATGCGGACACAAATATGGGTTACACTTAATTACTTCAATTAAAATACATAACATAAGTAGATTAAATTAAATGAGAATTGATTTTCCTAGCACTTAGCCGATTTGCTACGGCTATTGGGATTGGCTACGAGTTTTCAATTCAATCAGCAGTTCCCAAAGACACTTCATAATTTACCTACATAGTTATCGTAAATATTTACGGGTGCTATTTCAAACTAAATCCAAATACAATTGCCCTTTCAAGCCCAATCCATTCTTAGGTGTAACTCCAAAATCCAATGTACACAAACGAAATCATGTGACCTATTGAAATTTCGTGGAACTTAAAATTGACCTACACAGCGTATCGTGATATGTCGAGTTGAAGGCCATAACCGAACAACGGTTATTACATACGTTTCATTATTTTCCATGAAAAACTTACATTTAATTTGGGATATAATTTATTTGTAACTTTAGGTACGAAAATCGTAAGGATAATAAGGAATATTTACAGTTTATCAAGTCTTCTTGTTTTGCCGTTCCGGTTGTGTGATGATTGGAACTTGATTGCCATAGAACGAAATATAAACTTTCATATTATGACAGATTATCATCTCTCATGATGAGACATAATATTATTTCATTGACATAATTTTTATCATAAGATACTTATTGTGTTTTGTCACGTGCGTACTAGTAAATGCTTTTTTTTCTTTTATCACTGATAAACTGTTTCTAGTTTGGTCGAAATGGCCCATGATTTTAAGCGCATGATTTAGACCCATAGGAATTAATCAGGGATTATTTTAATATTTTTGCTGTTTAATTACAAACGTACGAATTAAACTGTGTGGGTTGTACAGAGCAGTTTATATATTAGACTATATAAATCTCGTTTTTTTTAAACTGAATTACTCGTATTTTTATTTATTTTAAAGAAAAGTTTTTTTTGTCCGGTTTCGCATGAAACATTAGTCAATAAGAAGGTTACAACAAACAAGTACCTACTTATATAATTTTAATTAAAATGCAGATGTACACGATAAATACATGAATAATTCGTAATAATTATCAAAATAATTTGTATATTTTACTTTGGAACCGGAGTGTGCTAACCCTCGGTGTTTCACCCCTGTGATTGAAGTACTAAGTGCACAACGAATAATCCCAGACGCAAGGACTCTCGTACACTTACCGCGTAAAGTACTCCCGACGAAAATAGATGGATATTGTGGTGTTATACTCGTACGAAAATATTGAGAGGTTTCCGTGATATCTATTTTATGATATTGTTGGGTGTTCTTTTAGATACAATAATTTATCTCGGTGAATGTAAGTAGAACGAGTACGAAATTCTGAATTCGGACATAGGTATTTGTTTATAATCTTAACAAATTATAGTTTAAATTTTTAGTAACGCAAAAAAAGGTCTAAAAAGTAAAGAAAATAATCAGTTATTCAAAATAAGTCCTTAATAGTAAGTAAATTAAAAGAAAATAAGAGATTGCCACATAAATGAAAAAAAAATCACCTTGTTTAACAAAAAGGTTTGTTTTCTTTCATTTTACTGAAGAATACTTTTCATTGTTTGTAGGTAAAAGACTCCATGTCTTTTACCAATGAAAAGTATTCTTGCTTGACAGATACGCGTCCCCAAACCGTTTTGTCGTCGACATTACTCAGCCGGTCTAATCGACCGGTCGCGATATCTCTGTGACATTTGATACAGTCAGCCGGGATCATGCCGCCTCTTAACCCTAAAACGCGCTGCTGATGAGTAATAATAGCGAGGATTAGACCGGGGCTAATGCTTTCAGCTTTTAGTGATAAGTATGGTCGCATCTGAGGGTTGAGAGAGGGATCGACCGTTTTGTAATTATTTGGGTTTCATGTTGAATTAAGACTGCCAGTAATTTTGGGCATAAAAAGATGTGTTGCCTAAACACTACAGATATCCTTTGTACAAAAAAACTTTTTTACAAAAAACAAAACCGACTTCAGAGAAAACAAAAAAGTGAAAAATAACTTCAGGAAAAACGCTTCAGAAGTCGTTGACCTTTGTTTGATTGATTTAGTTTTTTTGTCATCGACTTCTGAAGCGTTTTTCCTGAAGTTATTTTTCACTTTTTTGTTTTCTCTGAAGTCGGTTTTGTTTTTTGTAAAAAAGCTTTTATTTTTCACTTTTTAGTAGTTCACATGTGCTTACCCCTTCACAGCGTACCGGCGTGATTTTATGTTATGAACTGGTATAAGCAATAGACAGATATGAGATTTCAGCAATCCCACTACATTTGCTATCATTTATTGAGGAGTTCCGATGCATATCTCCGAAGTTCTTCATCAGATCTTCATCAAATTAAATGGGATCACTTCGAGAAAGTACACTTCCTAAAACTACCCAAATCACTTCTTGTGTGCCTATAAAATGTGAAGAGTTCTCTCTATTTCTCCAGAATCCCATCATCAGATCCTGATTTGATGATTATGAGACCACACGAGAAGCACCAGCTTTCAAATAAAAAAGAACCATCATAATCGGTTCACCCAGTTGAAAGTTCTGAGGTAACAAACACTTTCGAAATCTGGGTGTATTTTACACATCTGCGTACCCCCTCAGAGCATACAGGCGTGATGTTACGTCATGATATAGTATAAACAATGAACCTACAAGCGATAACAGCAATCACTGCAGATTTGCCGTACATTTTTGAAGAGTTCCATTGTGTATCTCCAAAGATCAGCATCAGATCTTCAGAAAAAAAAAATGGAACCACATTAAAATGGGACCACACGGGAAGCACCAGCTTTCAAACAAAAAAACAATCATCCAAATCGGTTCACCCATTCGAAAGTTCTGAGGTAACAAACACAAAAAAAAAAAAAAAAAAAAGAAAAAAAAGAAACATACAGACGAATTGATAACCTCCTCTTTTTGGAAGTCGGTTGAAAACGGGTCCTACTGATATGAACTTCTTGTTTATATTTTGATGAGTTATAGGAACAGAATGGTTTTGAATGGTACTAAATTGTCTGGTTGTTATCCAGTGCTGGAAAAAACGCCAAACAAAAACAAAACAAGCTAATTTAAAACCGTTTCAAGTTATAATAACTTCATCAAAAGTTTCAGTACGTAATAAATAAGTACCAAAGATTAGGCCTAGTTTATTCATACATCCTTCAAATGTCCCAAATGAAGTTTCTTTCGGTAAAGATTTTAACCAAATACCGCCATCAATTTGATACCCGAGAAGTCTGAAAACCAGTCTTACCAAGGGGTATCGTATCACCAGTACCTGGGTTGTAGAGTTCAGATAGGCATACTTTCCATGTTAAACACTAGTTAGAAAACATCATCCGTCTGAACTGCAAACCGAATCCAACATAGTTTGGTCAAAGCTAGGCAGCTAATGATACAATTCAATACAAATTAATGAGTTCAGCCTTTGAAATACAACTTATTAAAATAGACACTAATAATGCAAATTCGAAAGCAACTGTATTTGTCTATCTGTTACCTTTTCACGCCTAAATCTTAGAATTTTTGTTAACATCCGCATGCGGGCAAAATCTAGTTGCTCCCTTATTAACTTCCTACTGGCCTACATTTTAAAACACAGACAGACAATATGAAAAATAATTTATGATTATGAATGTCATTAGAAAATAAAAACGCCCCAGTCACCATCAACAATCCCATAGTACTCCAGTATCAAAGCGATAAAAAGATCAAATTCCTATTTAAAACATAAGCTCTCAAATTCCCTTTCGTTTTTGTTACTAGGACAATTACTATAGAAAGTGCGACAGTAATAATTGTTGTTTGACAAGGGCTCCTACGGTGCAATTGAATTAGTCGTGGACCCCAACTCACTCCCCTTTGGATGTTATGTCTAATTGATTAACTTACGGCAGTTGATCAGTTTATTTTATGATACGAATGTGTATTGAATGACTGTACTTCTTTGAGAATGAATAAGGATAAATCGTTAAATAGGGAGAGTTTTATTGAAGTGGAAACTTCTTTAGGCGCGTTGAGCACATTTTGGGTGAACAGAAATCATGGACCTCGCGTGACCGTCACCTAACGCTTCGTAGCACTCGTAGCCAATCTACTATGGCGTAGTGCATCGGCTACGAGTTTTCACTCATATTGACCGTTTCATAATACTGCCTCGCATGTTGGTAACCACAAGGAGTAAAATCTGTTTAAGGCGATTACATGAGCAAAACGCGAGTTTTATAATTACTAAAAGTATATGATTCACTGCTATAAACAAGACCAAAAAAATATATGATATTCTTCAGGATATATGCTAGCACAATAGTGTTTTGAAAACATAATACAATTAGTGGGACTCGATAAAAAAAATTACGAACTTGTCTCTAAAAATTTCTTTCAAACAAAAAAAACATACTAATATGCATGCAATCATTTTGATTTTTTGGCAAATAATTGTACAAGCAATATAATAGCATGTTAGTGTTTTAGTTTATTAATCCAATCTATAGTTTTGTTGTAAATCGATCGAAACCACTCATTTCGCGCTATTTGGCCCGCAGTGACTGACAACCACTTTGTAGTGCAAGCTGATTAGAATTTTATTCTAACAGCGTTTCAAACGAAGTTTGAACCACCACAAATACAGTTGCTAATGTAGCTCGTCTAATCGCCTTAATTCATGACAATATGTTGATATCAAACCAAACGTAGGATTTTATTTTAACGAAAATGTTTTATTTAGTTTACAAAATACGTTTTTTAATGATGCAAAAAGTTAATAAAGTCCTGATACAAAAATTGGCATTAATGAACCTCACCTAACTAACCTAAAACCTCAATACCCAATACCAAACACTCACCCAATACTCTGTCACTGTTAAAGCATTCATTCAATTTTAAAAAGATCAGAATAACTTAATACCTACACAGTTCCGCAGTTTCCAACGATATGAAAATAGCTTTCCGAAGCTGAATCAGTGATATTGGCAGGCCAAATGGAAATACAAACTAGTCTTGTAGTATTTGTTGTGTCTGCTTCGGCGCCACCGCGACTGTAGTTCTATCTATTTGAGTGGCCTTTTTATTAATATCGCTGTTCTGTGTAAATCTCTTTGGATATTTTCAGTCGAATTAGACTGTGAATACAACTCGTTTAGAGTGGGGAGCGGTCCACTTTATTTTTGTAAGTTTTTATATAGATTGCATTGTTCGTTTTTTTTTTGTTTGTTTGCCAATCTATGAAGTTGTTCTGAATTGGTTATTAAGAAAACTGTACTTATGAGAAATTAACTGAACAGAGAGAAATTTTGTTTGGACTAGGTAAATCATTAAGATCAATGTCAATGAGGCAGACTCAAGTAACATTTTATTAAAAAAATTAAAAACCCCGACACATAGGGGCATCATTTTATGGTATTTTTTTTTCTTTTGGAACGAAGTTCTTTAACGCGGCTTACGGGTACCCAAGCCTTTTCATTTGATACCCCAAAGTTGTGAAAAAAAATGGAATTCACCATTTTGTGGTGGCTGCCATCTTGGATTTGAAATCCATTATAGCATATATTGAGGAAGTGGTTGATTAAATATGTAATCCGCCATTTTGTGGCGGCGGCCATCTAGGACTGATTTTATAAAAATTGCTAAGAAAACTTTCGACTAATTCACCCTTCAAACAAAAAAAAAACAAAATCAAAATCGGTTCATCCATTCAGCAGCTACGATGCCACAGACACACACACAAGACACGTAAAACTTATAACACCCCGTGGTTTTTGCGTCGGAAGTTAAAAATAGGAAATTGAAGGACATCAATAATAAAATAAAACTGTTTACGATAAAAGTATTCACTGTAAGAATACCCATGAGTTTTAATTAAATTCACAGGTACCATAGACTCGCAAAACAATGAATTCCAAAAACAAAAGTGCGTTAAAATAAAATAAAACATAATATTTGACACCTATCCCTTCTCTGATACCCAGCGACAAATTACGCGACGCTTCGTATATCAAATGGGCACTTGTTAGCAATTACAATGAGGGGTTATGCGAACAACCTTCTGTTCTCACGCTCAATTGCTCCGAATTATATTTTCGATGTCGAATTTCGGACTCTTCGCAGTTGAGTTTGATTACTTTTTTTTATGAGTGAAAGTGTAAAACAGTCTATGTTTGCATTGTTACTTTTACGTAAATTTTAGTGCTACCACGTGTAGTGTTTCTCTTTTTCATGTTAACAAAGCCAATCTAGAACAAATTGTGGTATTCACTTGAAGAATTTAATTGTTTGATCAATAAATAATTATGTATTGTTTAACTTATTTTTCTCATAATATTCAAGGTCTCCTTATTTTAATTTAAACTATCCATGAAAAGATAAGCTGAAAAGCTAACACACCTACAACTTCTTCAATCAACCTTTTATTTTTTTCTCAAAAGCGTTCCGCGGCCACCCTTCACCCTACAGAGCCTACCACTTCCATTATCGTATCAAAACACGGAGAGCCAACAGAAAACCGAATCGATTTAAGCCCACAAAATTCCAATGCAAACAAAATCACCGGGGGCCTGCCAAATAAAACTAGCAGACGTGCTTGCCACTGCCAAACGTGCTGGCATTGCCAAACGCTCCGCCATTGGCAAAGCGGAGAACTAGCGGCGTTTTAAGAGGTCTGGGTCCATAAAACTGCCTGTTTGGAAGTCGGTACGCGAACCGAGCATCTATAGGGACTCAGCCTCAGGCCACATTTACAGTTGACTTATGGAGTGGATCCGGACTTCTTAATGTTAAATGGTTTTAACGGAAATTGTCTGGGTTTTTTAATTTCGAGGATAGGTTTTGAGCACAACTTTATTATTACACACACGTTAACTGGTTGTGTAAAGACAGACATCAAAATCAACTTACTGTAACTTTAAAAGATTTTCTACTTATGTTCCATGAGTCGATACAATTGTAATTAATAGGTAAGGTAATAAGTTATTATTAGTACTAGCAGCCGTTTTATAATGTGGCAGTCAATGTGGGTTTTCAGTAGGCTTTTATTCCTGAGATTCCCATTTCCAGTTACTAATAACGTTACACAGAGAAAAACACACAAACGTGATTAAAAACGAAACCACTTTATTTAAATACGCTTTTATGCAATCAGCAAACCATTTAATCCTACAAAACAGCATCCGAATTCAACAAATATCAATTACGCTGACCAATTGAATTTCAAGTCCGTAGCCCCGTAGTCCGGGTCCGGGGTCCGGGTGAGTGTAAACGTGGCGGGAAATAGCAAGTCTCGGAGTAGCTCATGGGTCAGAATTTCTCATAAATTATTTAAAATAATCCGGGAAAAACCCCTGTCCGCGGCCGCCTTACGTAGTTGTATTTTATTTATTTATGTGCCACATATTGCGCTCCAAATTAGTGCCTGTGAAGGTCTCGGTACGTTTTGAGTGTTAATTTTTGTGATCCTGTGACAAAATTAATTTTCTGTATAATCTAATTACGGAGGGTCTGCTTTTTTTAGTGTGTTTAGACATGATTGGGATATTGAATTGTAATATGCATGAGGAACTTACTTAATTTGACGAAATTATAGTAGCATCGAATCGTCATCGACGACGATTTGCACACCTGGAAACATAAACGGTTGGATTATCGAAATCTAAGAATGAAATCGTAATTTTGCAAAATACCAGGAAAATATCAGTTTCGACTTAATAGCATTAAACTCATTAAAAAAACATAATTAGTACTAGGACCTACACCTATACCTAATTGTTTAAGATACCTTTAAAAATCACTGAAAAAAAATGGTGGTATCTAGTGAAAAGAAAATCCCGATTATTAGTAACGGTAACTTATCTATGACCACCAATCCGTGTAATGTGGTCAAAACTACATTTTAATGGCAAAAAACGCTTCGAAATTACATGTAAAGTAATCCGCCGAGGAAATATGTCGCTTTTCCGAGGTCTGTATTAACCTAGTAAAAGGGAACGCATGAATTATAAACGACATTACATATTTACGTAGTGTGCATGCCAGCCACATATTAGCTAAACTAAACGGTTACAGTAGATAAACGCCGCCATTTTTTATCTACTTTCAAATACTTGTAGATAGAACAGCCTGTAGTTTTGGAAATGTATCTACTTTCTATTTTTATTGTTGTTACTGTGATAAGTAGGTAGTGTCTGAAAAATGAATTGTTTGACAATTGACATCTTATAGTATGACCACTTTAAGTGTGCACTACAAATGGCATCCTATAGTATGACCACTTTAAGTGTGCATTTCAAGGAGGCGTTGTTTGTCAAGAAGATTTTGGATAGGTATGTCAAACTTAGTACATTTATTTCAGTACTGTGTTTTTCCCACCTGCACAATAAGCTGGTGAAAGTGGACAACAATTTGCCATGTGCGTGTTTGCCATTTCATTAAACTGTCAAAAAGTGACAGTTTTGATTTGATTCAATGTACACTTCCAATGTATTGTCAATTGGGTTGACATTTTTTTTTTCAGACATTGTGGTTAATTTTACGTCTTCTTGTTAATAAAATACCTTAACCTATATGTTACAATTGGTTAGATTTTTTTTTTTACATTCTTGCTATAGATTAGGACCAGTGAACGGTTCAATTGACTCGTTTATGCTTTATTATCTTTTCTAAATATCGTTATTGAAGATTTATTTTATTTACTACCTATATGTTTTAGCAAAAAAAACAACTTGATTTGGAAACAAGAAGTGAAATTTTATAGCCCATGTTGTAGAACGATGCTAAGCATGAATCATTAATTAATAATAATAATAAATTAATTCATGATTTGTTATAATATAAAAACTTTTTTGCAAAAAATAAAACCGACTTCAAAAAAAAAACAAAAAAGTGAAAAATAACTTTAGCTTCTGAAGTCGGTGACCTTTGTTTCATTGCTTTAGTTTTTTTGTCACCGACTTCAGAAGCTAAAGTTATTTTTCACTTTTTTGTTTTTTTTTTGAAGTCGGTTTTATTTTTTGCAAAAAAGTTTTTATTTTTCACTTTTTAGTGGTTCACATGTGCTTGACATACATGAAAAGTGCATACCGTTACAATTACAACAAGCCCAAACACGACTAGGGTACATTGTTTCATTATGGAGTTCCGTGACTCTTGGCTTCATCATCAGATCTGATGGTAGAATGGTTCTTATCAAACGCAAATGCTTCACTTGTTGTAGAAAATACCAAAATCGCAACACGTTTTCATATAAAATTTGAAGAGTTCCCTCGATTTCGCCAAGATTCCATCATCAGATCCCGACTTGGTGGCTATGGGACCATTTGGGAAGAATATCCTTTCCAACAAAAAAAAAAAATTCCAAATCGGTTGGCAAGCGACGGAGTTATGCCCGTTAACAAGCCCAAACACGACTAGGGTACATTGTTTCATTATGGAGTTCCGTGACTCTTGGCTTCATCATCAGATCTGATGGTAGAATGGTTCTTATCAAACGCAAATGCTTCACTTGTTGTAGAAAATACCAAAATCGCAACACGTTTTCATATAAAATTTGAAGAGTTAACATACCTAACTGTCGAAATATGGGTATACTGTACACATCTGCGTACCCCCTCAGAGCATACAGGCGTGATGTTATGTTATGATGTTGTGTAAACAATAAACATCCAAGCGATTGCAGCAATCACGACAGATTTGCTGTCTATTATTGAAGAGTTCCGTTCCATATCTCCGAAGTTCGTGATCAGATCATGACAATATTTCTATGGGACCAACTTGGAAGTATACCCTTTCAAACAAAAAAAGAATTTTTCAAATCGGTTCAGGCGTCTTCGAGTAATCGGTGAACATACATAAAAAAAAAAAAAATACATACAGTCGAATAGAGAACCTCCTCCTTTTTGGAAGTCGGTTAACAAATACAACTATCTGTATTTTTTTTAAGTTACTGAAGTTTATGATATAGCCAGTTCTTTCACACTTTTTACATCTCTGACAGCATCAACTCATCAGCAACCTTATTGAAACGAGATTAAAGTCACTATGCCTTGGACACACTTGACAGTCTTTGACAGACTTATCAATGGTCGTAACACCACAATATTCATGAAGTCATCATCTGTAAAGCCTGTTTCCAACTTTGTTGGGGTCGGATTCCAGCCTAATAAAGTTTTGGTAATATACATTACATGCAATTCGACGTATTCCTTGAAGGACGACATAGTATGGTTATATGTAATGCAAGAAATTAAGCAACCAAATGTTCTACCGAAAGTCAGTGGATTTTGAGTTACTTAGATTTTTAGTTTTTGTATGAAAAATCCCAGATTAAATCATTTATAGCCAATTTAAAAATGGTTTTCGGCGGGAATGTTTTGAAATTTACGTTTTTATCATAGCTGATCACGCAGCACACCTTTGATAATAATTAAAATTCAAAAAATGCTAAAATATTAAGCAAAGATAAGTAATGAAACAATGTTTGGTTTGTAATTTTTGCCATTCCTTCATAAAAATGTTGTAAGTATACTTAGTGAAAAAAAAATACTACGCCAGCTGTACAAATTACTAGAAAAATATTCTTGTCTTATTAGCTATCCTAAATGGTATAAAACTTATTCAAAAGTGATGGACTTCTTTATGAAAAATGTTTTTGATTTTGTAAGGAAAGTAAAAGGTATGCGGAAAATCCAAGTAAACAATTTCGTAAATTATTATTTTCTTAATCAATTTCAATTTGAAAACTTCAATAACACACATTTCACACGTTTTGTTCGACTAAGACGTTCCACCAGTGTGCCACATGTTTCTTTTTGTGGACTCGTTCTAGTGAACATGAACAAAATGTGCGCGTGATGATCAGCTATGATTATAACTTAAATTTCAGAACATCAAAATTCAAGCCGTGAGGCTTCCATCGATTCTAAATTGGCTTCAAATGATTTAATCTGGAATATTTCATTAAAAAACTAAAAATCTAACTAACTCAAAACCCACTGAATTTCTGTAGAATATTTGGTGGGTTAATTTCTGTAGAACATTTGGTGGGTTAATTTCTGTAGAACATTTGGTGGGTTAATTTCTGTAGAACATTTGGTGGGTTAATTTCTGTAGAACATTTGGTGGGTTAATTTCTTGCGTTATGTCGTCCTGAAAGGAATACGTCGAATTACCAGTAACCCTGTACACGTGAATATTTTACAGGCAGTGACTGCTTATTTATGACCTACACAGCCCAGTCTCAATAAAGGGGAAAAAACACTTATTTTGACAATGATTAATAATCAGAGAGAAGACCCGTATTTTCTCTCTGATTGCTGCTATGTTGCTACCACAGGCAAGTCTGTCAAAATCAGTGATCTTAACTGTCGCTTAAATAAGGGTGTTTTTGGATTGCTAACAGAACTGTAGAACCTGGATGCGAACGACCCAAGTTAAAAACAAAAGATATTCATGCTTAGATACCGTTCTAGAACACACTTTAAAATCATAACCAGCCAGTCTCAATTTCCAACCTCTTTTGTCCAGGGTGACCTATTCGGGGGCCTCAACGATGGTCTTCTGAGCAGGGCGGAGGCACTAGCTGCGGTGGACATCAGCAAACATCAATCAGGGCCCCAGCCAGGGCCCCCGCTGCCGCAGCTGAAACATGACATGGTGTACCATCATGGGGTTGGGGGCCCTTCACCACATAATGCCAGACCACATCAGGTTCGTAACTTATGAATTTTTGTGGCAGAGTTTTTGACAGGAATTAACGAGTTGGTCCTGCTTTGGTCGGGTCCTTATCCAGAATTAAACGTCTTTCGGATTTACGAAGTGGGATTTTTTTGTTCACAACGTCTGTTGTAAATACCAACATGAAGTCTGAAAAAGTTCGGCATTGTGTAAATGGTATAAAAACTACAGAGTCGACTTAAAGCTTACCCCTTGCTCCTCACATAATCAAATCGAAATATGTAACCTACCCCTCGGCATCATAACCTAACGCCCTCTCCAAAATCCATACATATCATACAAAATCGAGTTCAACATCAATAAAACTAAGGTGAGATCATAAAGTCGATCAAATACTTCGCCAATTCGACCGCTCTACGCCTGCCTACCCTATATAAAACACCCTTACATCCCAACCTTCATGGTGATTACTCCATGCTTCATACTCTTATTTTTAAAACACGACTTATTAATGGTAAATCATTAAGTAAATTTAAATGTAAATGTAGACATCTAAAACATCTAAAAAAATAAATGCGAAACTAAATGAGATTGGTGTCTCTTAACCTGTGAAGAAACTATTAGAACAAACTTGTAAATCACAGTTTCCTTTAAAGTCCAGACATTATGTTGGTCAAGAAAATTCCCAATACGTCACAGTTTGGTATCATTGTTACTGAGTTCTGACGTCACGAGCCCCCACTCCCGAGTTCGATGCGTTTTATCTTTGTCAATATTCATTGATTTACAAAAACAAAAAATACGTGTCCATTATTGTCCAATACTCTAATTGACGGACTAAATAGATTTGGAATTTATTGATGGTGGAAACTAGCCTATTACTTCAGTTCCTAGTGAAAACATTGTTACGAGTATAAACAGCAAATGTTCAACATTCCGATCAGTCACATCCACTGACGAATCCCACACAAACAACATGAATAATAATAATACCAAATGCATTTCTGTATATGTGTAGGAAATCTTCGAACCAATGGGGCTCTCCCCTTGGGGACCGAAGGGGCTGAGGACGTAAGAAATATGTGCCTTGTGCTATAAAAATGAACTAATATTATGCACTATTCGCTGTAATGGCGTATGGAATTGCTTGTTTTGGGGTACGAGTAATGCTGATAGGAGTAGGATTATTGTGAATTTGCGACCTTTTAAAAGAAGCGTGAAGAAAGCGGCGTGCCTAGAGGTCAAAGATACCACAAGCCTTCAGACACCTTAACATCATGAAGAGAAGTAGGTAATGGGCAAGTCAAGTTTTAGGCCTTTATGAAAGTAGGACATAAAAACAGTGGTCTTTTTATACTTTAAAGATCAGAACATATTATAAAAGTTATGGAAACGGACATTTATTGCGAACTTAACCTTTAATTTAAGCCGGACGTTACGTGCCGATTGGTGTGGCGGGTACCTCCAGTACTTTCAGACTTCCCGCGAACACTAAAGTTCGCGATAGATACCCGTTTCCATAAGTTTTATAATACAAGCAGTAGACATAAAACATTTATATATACTTACGATAGAAAAAGAAATAGCGATAAACAATAACTTCTAATAATCAACTGGTTGGTGTCGTTATGGGTAACGTGTTAAACTTGCCAATCATGTCATTTATGGCCTCACTGAGACATGACATTACAGTTTTTATATGGCATTTCTACTGATGAGTTCTCGATAGCATCTTTAGGGTCGTAGCACAATCGGAAAGGGATCTTCACCGTATCAACTCGAGCCGTTCAGTATTATTTGTATGAAACTCTCTACTGCAACGCACACTAATCGGAATCGTAACGTAATCGCCCCGCCTCGGGACAAACTCACAAGCCACAAGACAAGCAAGCAAGAACCGCGGTGCGGTGCGTGGTTGACTTCCAGTCCCCACGCTTACGGTTCTCCGTACCCTAGCTTACAGCTCTCCGTACCCTAACTAACGGCTCTCCGTACCCTAGCTTACGTTAACGTTCATATTCAAAATGATGGAACTAGTGGGCGAGCCGTAAGCGCGGCGTCGCCTAGCTGTAGCCGAGTCGACGTGCCGGAGCTTCTGATCCGCTTACATTACGTGGTTACGGGGATACCTGTTTGACGCCAAGGGGAAAACCGAGGTGGTGAAGATGCCTTTCCGAGTGCTACGACTTTTATTCTCTTTGGTTGGCTCTTATAGATTTACAGCAGTCTTAAAATGTGCTGTGACAATTTCATTTTGTTCAATTTGATAATGGTACTGTTACCAAATAGTTTTGTATATAGTGACATGCGTCAGCGTGGCACAGTCGCGAACAATATTTTAATCAACATGCAACCTAGCACGGGCTTGTAAATTGCAAAAAACGAAAGATTTGAGTACCGCGGGTTGTCCAGGAGCATCCACATGAACTAAATGCGTCCCGCGATTATTCTACAGTGATGTTAATTAGAATTGAAAAGAAGATTGGCAATCTTTCATGTAATCTCGCATTAAGACATGCCATTCTTCTTTTTATCTTTACTACACAATTGGCAAAGTGAGAAACAATGATTAAGCCTGTTAGTGTATCAAGGTTAGGATTTAAAAGAAAAGATTTAAAGTTCTAGGATTTTAGAAACTTGTAGTTTACTTTCACATTTAATTCCCATTTCAACATGAACTTTATCTTTCTCAGTAAGAAAACAAAAGTTTTAAAACATATAAAGCACTTTCTTTGGAGAGTGGTGAAATATAAGTATAGAGAAGAAGTCGACCTCATAAATTATGTACCTATTGCGAAGTTCAGCTCTATGAAAACATTTTTTTTATCTGCACCTTGGTAGACTAGGCGTCCGAGCGTCTTTAGAAAAAAAATTGAAACATTTGTTTGGAAAATAATGTTAGTAAGAAACTCACATCGATGCACGACTAATTCTAGTAAATCAAGATAAAAAAAAAATATCGCACAGCCTACAGGCCTGTCATAAAATGTTTCCTCTCTCCGTAGACACTTTCAAAGTCATTGTGAGCTTTATGTCTGTAGCCTATGGTTGGTTTTATTCAAAAGTCGGTCCTACAGTGATCATGATTCTCGTAACGTTATTGAAGCTGTTGGATTGAAAACTAGTCAATACCACTTTTGACCGGTGAAAACTACTCAAAAGTACTTTTGACTGGTAAAAACTATTTATTTAGCGATAACTAACATTTACTTGTTCCTATGTGAGTCGTGAAAACTATTTTATTTAACAATAACTAACATTTACTTATTTCTAAGTGACTGGTGAAAACTATTTTATTCAACAATAACTAACGTTTCCGTATTTCTAAGGTAATGTTTTTAGGTTGTTTTGTTTTTTTGATACACATTGAAAAGCACCTCGTAATTCTAGAACTAGGTTATTACAACTGAGGCGTTCTAAAATGACATAATTATGTATTATTGCTGGGAAACAACTTTCTTTTTGGGGTCAAAAATCACGTTTTGGGGTTAAACTCAATGTAACGCACTCAAAACATTGTGCCAATGGATGGATTGAATAGTACAGGGTTTGTGGAGGTATTAAAAGTAAAAATCTTGCAACAAAAACTTGTCAAAAACTTGTAACTTTAACCCCCAATATCTCCGCAACTAGAGGGTTCCCAGGTATGGCGTAGAACAAAAAAAATATCGAAATGACGAGCAGAACACGTGCTTTTCGGCTTCGTTAAGAGGTGTATTACACCCTATATACATACAAGATGTCGCTTTGCTTCTTGGTCAAATTCAAGGGTGTACTACAGATAATCATATTGAAGGACTTTCTCTATTGGACCACATATCGTAATCACGATTAAATAATCAGCTGTCTCATACATTTTGTCGAGTAGGTATTGGAATTTTGTATGGGGCCGATGATTATTTTCTCGCGATTACGATGGCGGTCCCATGAAAAAAGTTGTTCAGTGTGATAGTCAGTAGCACATCCTTGATTTTGGCCAGAATTCAAAGCGGATCCTTGTATATTGGATTGGTACAAATTCCCGAACCTTATCAACTTTGCGACAAATCGACATCGCTCTTAGAATATCAAATTAAACATTTCACTCAAATATCAAAACACCAAATACAAGAACATAATTTATAAATAATAGAGTTAACATGATAAACTAACGCACAAGGAATGTATTTGCAATTTTTCTCGTTCCCCTCCCAAGGAGGGTTGTATCCACGTAATGCGTTCTTTATTGCCCACGGAACCCAAACGGTAGCAGTTTGGGGTTCCCTACATGTCTGTAATCTGTAAATGTAGTTGTATGGGGCAGTTGGGAGCTTGTAAAATGGTAGCGAGTAGTTCTGATGATGTATTTTATGGATTTAAGTTTAAAATCGGAGGGGGTACGAGATTATTTTGCATAATTTGAATGGAGAAAAAAATATTACAAGAACTTATTTGAAGTATCTACTAGGGATCGCAATACCGGTCCCTATTTCTGAAATCGGTATTCTCGGTATTGAGTCTAGGAGAATACCGAGATTCCGGTATTTCCGGTATTATCGACATTTAGAGAATTTTATTTATTTTTCTAAGGTTTTCGTTAAAATCGTTATAGTGTAGTGAAATCTCAAATTTATAAGATATTTGAGTATAAGAAGTCAAACAGCAAAAGGTAAATTCGCGATAAATACCCGTCTTCATATGTTTTATAACAAAATAGCACTAATGAGAAAATACACTTTAAGTAAAAAAAAAACGACTATCTCCCTCCTTTCGAAATTGCAACATTACAAGTTACAACGCTCTCAAAAATATAAAAAAGCCATATTAAAAAAAAAATTAAATAATCAACATTCTTGGTTAAATTAAAACTGTATTATCCTAAAGGGAAAGAGATCACAATTCACAAATAATAACAATCATACTCTGCTGTTTGTAGTTATCATCATTCTTCTTGCTTGAAACTGAGGCCATTCATCATTGTATTGAGGTCCTCCGTGGTCTCAGTCATGACCACTATGTCGTCGGCAAACCGAAGGTGAGTGATGTAGTCGCAGACGTTGTTGTCTAGCCCACTTTAGTCCAGAACCTTGAAGACATCCTCCAGTGCAGCGGTGAGGAGTTTAGGAGTTATTACGTCTCTCTTTCTCACACCTCGCTGCAGAAGGATAGGTTCCGAGGTTTTGTCCTGAAGTCGGAATGACATGGTGGTGTTTTTAAGGCTTTCTTGTAGTTCACAAACGCTAAATAGAAACGCAGGTTATACTCTTTGGTCTTCTGTATAACCTGCCGCAGCGTATGTATGTGCTCCACGGTGATAAAGCCTTTTCGGATTCCGGCTTGTTCGGAAGACTGAAAATCCCGTTTAAGTACCGGTTTTCCACCCACTTTCCTGTACCTTGTTGTTTTTTAAATTGTTTCAGAGCCATCCTAATTTCGTACAGGCTGACGTCCGGGACATTTTTGGTTAAGTATCGGGTCAATTTAGTTCTTGGGTCGTTTGCTAGATCTACAACGAGTTTACTGGTTGACGTGTATAACGGCCCATAGCAGCTCTCGGAAGCTCCGTTTTGGCGGATAAAATCCATCGGTCTTCAGTTTCGTGAGCTGTCTTTGCTCAAGATCTCTTGTAAATACCTTGGAGCTTTTATTCCGATCAATCGCGTCTCCATTATGTTCGGTATCAAAGCTGCGGAGGTCGCTCTTCAAAGATTTCGGGATCCGTGTATTGAGCTCCAGGTATTTTCACGCCTCGTTTGAAAACTGCAGGACCAGCTCACGCCGCGCGCGCATCTCCTTTTTGAGCTAGAGAGTGTGATCTTGCATCTTGTTCTGATCTGTACGACGTGTTTTGAAGAACAAAAAACCCGGTCGTATGGATAGTTTTCACGTACCCATCGTATTAGTCCACTGAGCTTTCAGGAACTCGAAACGATTTTGGAGTTCAAGCAGAAAGCTCTCCGGGTTTTGGATCTTGATCTGTGCTGAAAGGAGCGACTTTAGCAGCCGGAACCTTTGAAGCTTAATATTGATGTTCAATGTGCCTCTTAACATGCGGTGATCGCTTCCGGCTTCTTGGTTGACATGAGGAACTCAATTTCATTTTTAGCTGTACCACCGGGCTCTGCCAGGTCCACTTCACTTCAGTTATTGCAGCACACACTTACTATAATTAACTCGCCGTAGTACGTTTATAGTGACTTTGTTTTAAGTAAATGACGAAAATAAGAAAAACTGACGGTTGCGGTAACAAATAAGGTTGCTGCAATCATTGCAGCAGCCCGGTTTGCGATCCCTAGTATCTACTCTCTAGAAACTCTTTGCTAATGATAACTGATGACCTTTGAGTTTGTTTTTAGGTGTTTTTTCTTAGAGTAGTTAGGTACAAAACTCCAGCCTCATTTAATTTTGGCGGACTGATAGAACGACGTAGAAAAGTGTTTGTAACCTATTTTTTCTCGCCCTCACAATTTGGTTCTAGAGCTAGCAGATATACCACGAGTTAGTAAAAATCATTGTGGCCAGCTTAGATGATGGAAAGAGATGCCTAACGGTATTTCTCGATCTAGCTAAGGCTTTTGACACAGTCTCTATCTCGCACCTTCTAAGAAAGCTTGAACGGCTCGGTATACGAGGAATCAAACTGAAACTGATGGAAGATTATCTTACTGGTAGGAAACAACGAGTAAGGATAAATGACTGCCTCAGTAAAAAGCACTCAGTCAATTTTGGTGTACCGCAGGGCAGTATAATTGGGCCAACACTATTATTGGTTAACATTAATGACCTTTGTCAACTTTCTCTCCTAAATGAAAAGATCATTACTTTTTCTGATGATACTACACTGTTCTTCAGTGGTGATGGTTGGGAGGAGATTTTCAATGTTGACAACTTGGTCTTGACAGTGTTAGTAAATGGCTACAAGACTCAAGATTTGAAAACAAAGTTAGAAGACAAAGTACATAGCATTCGCTCAAAGATCGAACCTACTTCCACCCTCATCTTTAACGATTACTGACCACACCTGTGTCATTGAAGATAAACAGTGCTCTTGTTTGCCACTTGAGATGACCGAAAATATTAAGTACCTTAGAGTCACTAATGACCAATACCTTTCCTTTCGTAGAAAAGTTATATACATTTTCAAAACCCTTAGACCCTCGGCCGACCGAAAGACTATTAGGATGGTCATCTTTGCACTGTCCCAATCGCTAATTGATTACTGCATCACATCATGGGGAGGTACCGCAGAAACACACCTCGTCGAAGTGGAAAGAGCACAGCGTGCCATACTCAACGTTGGAGCCGGTCTTCCCTTTCGTTGTCCTACTACCGACTAGCATAAAGATTGGGACACTCTCACTGTTAGACAGACGTTCATACTACTTACGTTACTTAAAAAACACTCTCAGATACAGTTTGATGCTAAATTACATAATGACAACCGACGAAAGGGTCGCTCCCCAAAAGATTATTTTGCTTTCTTGGGCATTATCTGTACAGTAAGCTGAATAAATCTCTAAACCTATAGGTTTTTCAGATTGATGTAGTTTTTGGATATATCCAAAAACTACATCAATCTGAAAAAAAGAATTAAAAAAATACTTAAAAACCCTAGATTATCAAAAAACTGAAAATCTCTTGACTGATCTGAAATAACCCAACTTTACCATCCCAACACTTATAACTGTTTCCCTCTTTTTACTCGCTTCACAATCAACAACAAGTAACTCTCGCTACACTTACCCACAAAGTCACTCTCACTCATACATCTGCGTCTACGACTCACACTTCACTCAAGCAACATACTCACTCACACACATGACTCTACAACTTCTGCAATATTATAGGTAGACGTTTCAGTTATCCTTTGTTTTTAATTTGGGTAATCGAATTGTTTGATTCATACTGTCACTCGTTATCTCTGTACAAGCTTATTCTATCCTGGAAGGGGGGCCTGGTGACCTGTAACACAAGTTTTTCCCAAAAACCTACATCAGGCACCAGTCTCTCACAACAGTTGTATACAGCTGCTTATGACATTATTTTGTACACATTAACTTTATGTCAACTTTGTGAAGAGAGAATAAATGATTGATTGTTGATTGTATTTAACAATGAATATTTGGTTACATTATTTTTTTTTTATTTGCAAAACGACATAGGGGGGATTTACGCTGCGGTTCTAATTCCTTTAATAAAAGCTTTAAGGTGCGATATACACATATAAATAGAGGTTGCATTGTCGACACAAAACAAAAACTTGTACCGTAAAACCAAACATTTTTATTACATGTACTTTCAGTCCGTACCTGCACTGTCTCATAAACAATTTAAAAATGACCGACTGAAACTTTGTAGTACTGCTGAAGGCGAGCCTGCGAAACTAGACCTAATGCAAGGTGCACCTAGGCGTTGTTTTCGAATGACTTACGCCCTGGCCCTGAAGAAATCGACAATGGGCTGTGGGAAACCTACATTTGAATAAACCTAATGATCGCGACCGGTCACAGTTTCCTAACGTACGTGGAAGAAAGATGTCTTTGCTATTTTACCCGCCGTGTTTCTTTGTGGTCGATTGGCGCCCACTTCTGATTCAATTGCACTTGGAACAATTAAGTCAAGTAAGTTACTTTTTGTTAACTCGTCTCTGTATAGGCTTCTATTAGTAATCAAAGGGTACCAAGCCGGCTGTCAGTTGTGGATGGACAATCGTTACAGCTTCAGTGGCCGAAAGTTTGACAAGCTGTCTTACCGAGAGGTATCGTAACCAGTAACTGTTTAGGTAGCCAGTTGTTCTATGTTAAATTCTGTTGTTCAATTAAATTAAAATATTTGCTCGATACAGTTGGGAAAGGACTAGGCAGATGATGATGAAGTTTTAGTTATAAAGTACTATAGATCTAGGATTACCCTCGATGTGCACTAATCAATAACGTTATTTTTTTCAACTCAACCTTAAGTTTTGTTTTGGATAAAGATCTTTTGTTGGTGCTTATATCAAAATAACTTTTTCTCAAGTTGTCAGAATTATATGACGTGGTTCAAATGTGTTTTGTGTGACAGCAACACCAGGGTGTTTTTATATTTTCATCTGAATTTAGAAGAGTAATAGTGTGCGATTTAAAAGAGTGTTCATGGAGTTTCTTGACCGTTCTTCTACATAGAGATCTACGCTAGGGAATGGACAGTTCTTACGTCAAGTGACTGGGACTGAATGTATGGGAGGCCCTCGTTTGCAGCTGGCTTGATTCAGAAAACGGTATTCCTGGACACGGCTCGTATCGTTCTTGAAGGTTCCTCTCACTGGAGCCCTGACCCGTTAGCTTGGATCCTGTTCCCGATACCGGTGGGCTACAATTTTGATATTTTTAAATGTTTCTCTTTTGGTTTTAAATGTAATAAATCTGTAAAGAAACAAGTAAAGGAATTCTTGGATTTTTCAAAATGTTCTTGTATCTTTTAAATAACCTGGCTGCTTTTTACACCACATTTCACTTTCATTTAAAACTAGCTGCCACACGGCTGCACTACAGCCCACCCTTGTAAGATATGAGCGTGAAGATAACCCTATTCGTGCCACAAACGTTGGAACTTAAACAACTTGTACAAAGGGTAAACAACACAAGGGTAACTTCAGTATTTTAGTGCACAATTGTCGCTTCGGTCACAGGGGACCTCCATGACAGTATTTTTTTGTACTTTTGTTTAAAAATCGACCGTCTAACGTGAAGGGTTTATTGCTTGGGGGTAAGCAGGAGTGAGCGTTGGTGTTGTTGTTTTTTTTTGTGCAATAGCTACTTTTTAGATGGATAGACTATGATTCTGATGAAGGACTCAACGATATTATTAGTCGTGGATTGTAATGTACAACCAGGTTTTTGACGTAAAACGATGAATGACGTTTTCATGGAAAACTCATTCAATCGAGTTACATGAGCTTGGAGCTTGCTTTTTAATTCGGTAACTACACACGTCTTGCAGACGATACGGTCTTACAGATATTTTAAACAACATATAACCTAGCTCTGGCCTGCAAATTGCAAAAAACGTAAGAAACTTTGAATTTCGCGGGCTACCCTTTTTAATTTTTTTTTTTTTTTTTTTAAGGATGGGAAATCATCAAATGACCCCCCCCACTCTGGACGGAGCGGGAGGGAGTGTCAGACTCTTACTGACTAAAAACCATCCATGTTCCTTCCTCGCCTTTTACGTTTGAGCAACATTTATTATTATACTTTTTCAACCCAAAACTGACTTCACCACATTGGGTTATTGACACGGGCTTATTTGTAGCCACTTTCTATTGATAGTCCACCCATCTGCTTAGCCTTTTTCCAACTATGTTGGGGTTGGCTTCCAGTCTAACTGAAAGCAGCATTTTACATAGAGCGACTGCCTATCTGACCTCCACAGACCAGTTAATACTGGGTAATACGATGCCACTTGGTAAGACTGGTTGTTATTTTGACTTTTTGGGCCATTGACTACCTTTAACGACTGTCTATGATCTGACAGCCGGGGCCAAATGCTTAACGTGCTTAATGGGTGGTCACCCATGCACAGGTCTACCTAGGCAAGCACGGTTTAACCTACGTATACCTAGTTGGTACAAGCATTTGGGAACCACCGGACCAAGGTGTGACTGACTCGCGTCTACCCGGACGATGACGCTTTGTGTTCATTTTGACAAAGCATCTGATCGGTGCCTGTCATTCACCCCGACGGCAGATTAAACCTTGGAAGCTGAACGAGCGACTGATCCAACACCAGAAAGGGGGGCAATTGGGAGCTCTTGCAGTCTGTCCGTTGCCGAACTGGTAATTTCCAGGGCTAGATATACAACTTCTAGTTGTAGTGGTTTCAAAGACTGCACGCTTGTTTGGCGTCCTACTTTCAATCAGCCTTTGAGTCATGTTTGCTGCCCCAGTTCTTGACTACAGGAATTATTAATCCGTTGATCGACACCTCGCCTGACCAAAGTACTTATAGCTCATAAAGTTTTCAATGCTTGGACTTTTCCTCTATTGCAGAGGGAGAGGGCCCTGGCAGGTTAGTTGACATCACGTCTTTTCCAAGAAGACCGAGACGAAGGCTAGCTCCTTCTTTCGCCAGTCTTCTGGATTGCAACGATGATGTGGAGGAGTATTTTATCACTTAAGTGTATATACGTGCAAATAATAATATCAACTTACCTGTTTACGTCTGACAACCCTGTAGTGGGGACAACGAAACAGTTTTTTGTTTCTTATGTCTCGTACTTTCAATCAATAGTGATTTCGTTTGGAAATAAATAACTTTTTCACTTGTTTATAAAATAACATACAAGTTAGACTTGACTTGATTGCATCATGTCAATCATTCGCAATATATTTTCATTCGTTTTCAACAGATAGGTGATGGTCGATCTTAAAATGGGAACTCAGACTATCATAATAGTCTAACCTAACGGAAAGAAAAGCGCGTTCAAGCCGAGTGTACCGAATTTCGGGCTGGTTGAGAACACCGTATTTTAATAAATAGATATGAGATAACTATGTGCAAGCAAGCAAGCACGCAAGCAAGCAAGCAAGCAAGCCAGTAAGCAAGCAAGCCAGCAAACAAGCAAGCAAGCAAGTAAAATTTATTTGCTTGCTTTTGTTGGGGTTTGAAAGTTTTGTACTTTCGGCTGATTTGACTGCACAAGTCGTATCATTTCCTGTTTGGAACAACACCAGTAACTGTTTTAATTTGTGATACATCAGACCGTATGAAGAATAAACCATTCAGTTTAGATTTCATCCTCCTTCGTGGAAGGGTCTCCCTGACATACCGAGTTTCCTCCGTGAACCGGTAAGCATGTTAAGCTGTTGGTCACGGCTGTCATTTGTAGATCTTTGACAGTCGCTACAGGTAGTGGCCCAAAAAGTCTGACAACCAGTCATAGCAAGTGATATCGTAATACCCAGTTATATCTGGGTTGTGGAGGTCAGCTAGGCAGTCGCTCCTAAATACAGGTATTCAACTGCATCTGTCGTTTTCTCTATGTGTCATCTCCTTCAGTCAATTAAAGGCTACAATTTTTTATATTTTTAAATGTTTTTTTATATTTTTTCTTAAGTTAATATTTAAAAATGTAAAAGGTTTGTAAAAAATTGAATGAAGGAATGAAATAATAATAATATTATTTTATTACCAGGCAACTAAGGCCCATAGATAAAATTCACAAATAACAAAACAACAAAAACAATAAACTAATACATATTCTAACTTATAAAACTATTATTAAACACGTAACGTGGTCGGCGTCATGTTTTGCTGCGTGGTGTCGCCTAACCGTCCACGGAAACGTCGATACACGACACCCATCGACCAAAAGTCCTCCTTCATGCAGGTCTGGGAGGGAACGGGCTGGGATTATCCATAAAAATGTATACCCTGTTTTTTCTTTATATATTAGAACAATCATTATTTTTTCATAAAATCAAGGTCTGCTTTAGACATATCTCTGTCCTTTTTAACCGACTTCTAAAAAAGGAGGAGGTTCTCAATTCGGATGTTTCTATTTTTTTTTTTTTTTTTTTTTATGTTTGTTCGGGCATAACTCCGTCGCTTGCCAACCGATTTGGAAAATTCTTTTTTTGTTGGAAAGGGTATTCTTTCCAAATGGTCCCATAGCCACCAAGTCGGGATCTGATGATGGAATCTTGGCGAAATCGAGGGAACTCTTCAAATTTTATATGAAAACGTGTTGCGATTTTGGTATTTTCTACAACAAGTGAAGCATTTGCGTTCGATAAGAACCATTCTACCATCAGATCTGATGATGAAGCCAAGAGTCACGGAACTCCATAATGAGACAATGTGTCCTAGTCGTGTTTGGGCTTGTTGTAATTGTAACGGTATGCACTTTCCATGTTTATCAAGCACATGTGAACCACTAAAAAGTGAAAAATAAAAACTTTTTTGCAAAAAATAAAACCGACTTCAAAAAAAAAACAAAAAAGTGAAAAATAACTTAAGCTTCTGAAGTCGGTGACCTTTGTTTGATTGCTTTAGTTTTTTTGTCACCGACTTCAGAAGCTTAAGTTATTTTTCACTTTTTTGTTGTCGGTTTTATTTTTTGCAAAAAAGTTTTTTTTTTCAGCAACTTATTAGTAAGAAAGAAAATGTGTCTACAAAAATTACAGAAAAACCCTAATTTTTACGGTCCTAATTAAAGGACTGTCAGACAATTAAATTTTTAACATGAAAAAAAATGATAGAAACCTAATGTTTTTATGTCAAAAATAAATTGAATCTATTTTCGAGGACAAAGAGGATGTCAAATATAAAAATCGACTTTTTTTTTAAATTATCGGTCTGAGCTACAGTTGTCCCTATCGCACTGTACGTGGCAGGCTTCACGCAGTGCGACGGCAATATTTTTTTCAAAAACCACCTCACAACTCGCATATTTTTCAAATTCCTCTAAGGCCCTCGTAAAACTTGCCCAAAAGTTATGTAGTAGTGTGTTAAAATTGTAAAACCTATTCCATCATCATTTACATCTGTATTCATTTTGGATACGACGGCACTTTAGACCTCTGCCCACCCATTTCCGGAAAGGAACTTATACCAACGTGTAAACCCAACCGGGAATCAGTCAAAACACAATTCAATAGTAATCTAGAACCGTTGCCAAGCAAAATTGAACCATACCCCTATAACAATGAAAGTGACTGAATGAAGGACGACGACTACCCCAGGACTATCAACTTTACTGCTTTGCGATAAAGAGTTATCAAAACTGTGTTTCAACCGATGGGGTACGGAATAATGTGTGGCTATGAAGTTAGTTTGACACTGGAAAACTTAATTTTAATTTGATTTAATTAAGTTAATATTGCTATGAAGAAGTTATTGTAGTGTGAAAACATACACGGTCATACACGGTGAGGCAACGCACAGCTCAAGTTGCTGGATTTTGAAGCATACAAAATGTACTAGAGTTCCTTAATTTGAAAGTGAGCACTGAGAAATATTTTTGTAACATTTAGATTAAACATGAATAAAATCTCATCAGGCACGCATTTTTTCCCTTAAATAAGTTTTTGTTGAAGGATGAAATTATTAGAAATGAGCTGACTGCCAAGAATTTTGGAGACGTATAGAAAAAAAAGTAGACATACCCCAAACATAATTGACTAAAGAATGATGTTGGATGAAAGGCTTAAAACGCTTTCAAAATACGGAATTGATTTAAACCTTACAAATACGAGCTATAAATCGCCACCGCTCCCTCCACCCAACAAACATGTTTCGTGGCCACCCCCTCAGACAAATTTGGCCACTTGTCCAAATCATAATGTAGCGACACAAATCACTATTAAAGGAATATAATTTATTTAATATCCACTTGCAATTGTATTGCATAGGGAGGGGCTAACTACTAATAAAATAAAAGTAATACGATAATTTTGGGTTTATCGACAAATAGTAATTGTATTAGGTAGGTACCTTAATTTTACCATATTTTATAACTAAATATTGTGTATCTTTATATTTTTGTTAATGACAGGTTTTCTTTTGTCAATTTAAAAAAAAATAGTTTCCATGAACTCGATAGATGGCGTTGATCCGACTACGTTATAATAATAATAAAATAATAAAAAGCCTTTTATTTCATGCAATAATAGTTTCAAAATATACACTGATTTAAAGTTGTACTATACTAACACATTTTTATATCATTAGATTCCATTGCATATTGTAAACTTTAAGTTATTCATTTTTTTTTTTTTTATTACATTGGTGATACATGATACAAATTGATTTCAATTTTATGTCGTTCAATAAGAAATAAATAAACAAAGTAGGTACATTTTCAATTCTGATAACTTGATCCTAACATTGAAGTAAAATCATTATTTGAAAAATAAACATTGAATCAAAAAATAAAATAAATTAATCTCAAAATTAAAACAACATTTAAATTATAATCAAAAACAACATTAAAAATCCAAAATTAAAACAACATTTAAAAATCATAATTAAAAATAACATTAAGATCATAATTAAAATAGGATAGAATTAAAATACATTAAGAATTAAAATAAGATAAAGCATTCAAATTAAATTAAAATAATATACAATAAAATTCAGATCATTCAAAATTGGGAATCCATAATGCTAGTATAGAATTAAAATTAATAAATAACCTAATTGATTTAAATGAATTACGAAGATAATAAAATTACATGATTGCATGAACCCCTCAGCTATTGAGGGTGAAGGCCTCCTCCAGAGAACCCCAACGGTCTCGGTCTTTGGCTTCTGTCAGCCAGTTTTTCCCCGCAACTCGTGTGATGTCGTCGGTCCATCTAGTTACAGGTCTTCCTCTTTTACGAGTGCCTGTCGGACCTGGCCATGACGTCATGCGAATTGTCCATCTTTCATCGCATATCACATATACTAATTGACTGACACTTTCGTTTGCATAAGCTTCCGAATATAATCATTAGATCCAAGTGTTACTATGTGACGTTCTGTTCCTTGCAGTAACATAGTCAGACCAGCGCCATCTATCCAGCGACTAGGGAAGAGTTGAAAAAGAAAATCCCTCATTACAAAGTTATAAATATAATGTAAGCAAAACAATATAGATTTTAGGACATCATTTATAAAGACTGAGCAGTAACATTTATGTCTTTTTGATAATTATCTATGAAACCCTAACGACATCGCAACGCCAAGAAGAGATTCAAATGTAAACGTATCGTTCGATATAAACGTATTTTAGAAAGATTGATTTAACTCGAGAACTACCCACCCGATATTAAAAAAAAAGATGTTTTAATATAACTGGCGAAACGACTGTAACCTCACAGTACAACCATAGCAATGTTACATGCGTCATGTTATTCATAGCATGATAAAAATCAATGGAATCCTTCAGTTTGCTTCATATACAATTAGTTTTGATGGTATATTCAAATTAAGCATCTATTTAGAATATGTGAACTCAACTTACTGACGCTAAAAACAAAAAACAAGTACTTATTTTCCTATTTAACAAATATCGGTAAGTAAGCCACAGGAATCGGGCATTGGGCCAATATTAAAATGATTATGAGAAACGCGATCAAACTGGACACAGTAGCACGACATGGAACACGACAGACACACGCCGCATTTTTTATGGTCCCTTGTTTCTTCCACATTCATAGATTTTTTGAAACATGCTACTCGCACGGTCACGAATATCTCGCTGCCCTTTCGAAGTCATCATAACCTACTTGAAAAATCATAACTTTTTGATTTGATTCGTCAAAGCAGTGTATTCGTTATTACTTCAATAGGTCAGTCCAAGGATATCGTGGTTTAGAAGTTCAAGGTTTTGGTATTGACACGTGTTCAGGAACTTAATGACTTCATTCAATGTATTTAATTCAAAACAATAAAACACAGATTTTTATATTATTTTTACTGTTAGGATTAGTTATAATGTAACTGTAATCATAGCAATGAAGATACATACGTAAAACAGAAGAGTGGCAAGTTACTTTTACTTTTTTAAGCACCCCCGTATATATCACAAATTTTATCGATATTTATAAAAGTGTCCATGCCCCATCACTACATAAATGACATACGTATGTCCCCTGTTACACGCATTGTATCTAATATTAGGGGAGCTCCGCTCAAATAACAGTCGAACGAGTATGTTGCACCTGTGCGTCTAATGTGGTTAAGACTTAATTACCATTCTGGAATTATACATTTAAATGAAGGGTTATGAAAAACAGATATTGTTTTCTGGTACGTACTTAATTACAAAGTGCTTTGACAGTCAGTATGTGTAGTTGGCCGTTCGAAGTCTAATAGTCAGTCTCACTATGTATTGTTTAATCCGGTTGCATGGGCTGTGGGGCAAAATCATAGTCACACTTTGTAAATTCAGCAGGTATGCAGCTGCTGCACTATGGTTACTAATACTGAAAGCTGCACAACATAGTTTAGCAGTTATGATGACTAAGCCTGAATTCCTGTAGCGCTGACGTCAGTCACGTGCATCGGTCGTGCGTACAGCGGCGCGTATTCGCCACTGTTTTTCTCGCTGACGTACGCGAATGACCGTCAGCGTGACAGGAATTCAATCCTTAGTCATCATAATATATGTATCCTAATTTATTTAATATTGAACGTTCGTACTAGTAAAAAGGCTCATTGAGGTGTCGTTTGGCTTGGCCGAAGAAATACTGCCGTATATTTTAATTGTAAAAGACCTTTGCTGTCTTCCGTTTGGAATTTTCCGAAACAAATAAAAATCCAATGAAGAATTTCTAATACCTCAAGGTTCAGAATGAAATACCGAATACCTGGTAACCCGGTGTCCCTTACACCTAGGTATACACCTAGGTTGAATTTGATACTTAGATTGGCAACGCTAATGCCAGATTTCTATAGTTTCTGCTAACCTCCAAAAAAAAAGTCATCGAATTCTTTACGTTTGAGCATAAAAAAAAGAAAAGTTGTTTTTATTCTGCAATTTATTTACCTGTATTTTCTTTCTTTCAATTTGCATCGTAGCTTCATGTCTCAAATTGACTTGTGATGCCTCTCGAAGTGCAAATGTCTGTCTAGAAGCTGTGACCACTTACCTTGAGGGAGGCGTGTTGGAAACAAAGAAGATAAAACAATGCCTTGTTTACCTCTCGAGGCACTTATCTGTCAATTCTATCACTTATATGACAAATCTGTCACTTAATGACAATTAATGCGACTGGATACACCTGGCGTTTCGTACGTCGACACCGACATTGAAACAAGTTTTACAGCGTATTTTAGTACTATATTTTTTCGGCATATCCGTCACCAGCAATTCTGAAATAATGAACAATCAATCAGAATGCCACTTTGCCAAAGTCCTCTGTTCGGCTGAAAATAAAACAACTAAATAAACTATAAGTACTGAACCCAAAGATCGTAAAAATATATATTTCGTGCAGCAACATTGCAATAACGTGCGGATTCCTAATTGTGAGTTAGTGCCCCCAGGGGACTCGGGCAGACATGAACCCGGGACGGAGGGTAATAGATAGTGCACTTTTTATTTTTTGCCTTTCGGTCTGACTTGTCCTTCGAGGAGCTGAGTTATTGAATGACTGTGAACTTACCACCTTTACGGCCAGAATATCAAAAGAAGCTCACTTTCAAAGTGGTCCGCGTCTGTCACTTTTCGTTTGATTTGGTGGAATTAGATTTGCTTTCAAAAAGTTAGATTTAGTTTAATTTTACTAAATGCCAATGAAGAGGGTTCTATAATATTCTACAAACCATAAACATTCTCACTTTGTACTAATTATGCTTGAGAAAACTATTAAGATATCTTCCATATCATATTCCTATTATTAATAAATCCTAACTTCGCATTTTTTATACAACAGTATACAATATCATTTGATTAGCTGACTAACAAAAGAAGTTTCATCATAAAAATCAAAACGTCTAACAGCAGGGGATGCATCGCAATATTTATAGCCAGCGCATATGCGGCGACTGCACGACAAACATTCATTTCGGCAACAATGCCGGTCAACAACTTAAGCATATTGGCTGAACACTCACTCCCAATCAACGTCACAACACTCGCCCCATCTATAAAAAACAAGTGTTTGCTCTCATAAAGAATGAGTGCAAATCTGCACAATGATTGTTTATGTTTCCATATCGTCCCAAGCACCATTGTTGCGACGAGCACCCTCCTTTTATTTACTATAAAACGTACGATTTAACATGAATGCAGAAGTTAATACAGCGGACGAGTATAATGGCGACGACGCCCCTCATTACAATATTGACAGGGAACTAACGAGTATTTCTGTCCGCAGATGGCTCACCACGGTATGGAAGGGCTGGACATGCTCGACCCGCTGACTTCCTCGTCAATGACCACGCTGGCGCCGATGGGCGAGGCGCCGCCACCTCACCACCAACTGCACGGCTACGGCATGAACCACGTCATGAACCACCATCACCACGGTGGCGGGCTGTCGCACGGACCGCCCGCGCATCTCGGCCACCCCTCGGCAGCTCTCCACCCTGACACCGACACAGACCCCCGCGAACTAGAGGCTTTCGCCGAAAGATTTAAGCAACGAAGAATCAAACTAGGCGTCACACAGGCAGACGTCGGCAAAGCACTCGCAAACCTCAAACTTCCTGGCGTAGGAGCCCTCTCACAGAGCACCATCTGCCGCTTCGAGAGCCTCACACTAAGTCACAATAACATGATTGCGCTGAAGCCGATCCTGCAGGCATGGCTCGAAGAGGCCGAGGCGCAGGCGAAGAACAAGAGACGGGACCCCGATGCACCGAGCGTGCTTCCAGCTGGTGAAAAGAAACGGAAGAGAACTTCCATCGCAGCGCCAGAGAAGAGAAGTCTGGAGGCATACTTCGCGGTGCAACCGCGGCCGTCCGGGGAGAAGATAACGGCGATTGCGGAGAAGTTGGACTTAAAGAAAAACGTGGTGAGAGTGTGGTTCTGCAACCAGCGACAGAAACAAAAGCGGATGAAATTTGCGGCGCAGCACTGACCGGCGGGCGGCGGCGCGGCTCTGCTGTACCCGGGTCCCGGGTACGGTTACTGAGCACCGCCGCTCCGGGCGCCACGCCCCGGCACGCCCTCACAACCCCTCACACAGCAATAAGGATCTCATTCCGATCTCATTCTTAAGCTCCCTTTGAGTCAAGCAACCTAGTCTTTAGTGTAGATATTATACCGTTCTTTAGTTTATCGATACACTTTCCACGGATTCTTATATATTTTTCGAGACACAGGGTATATAATAATCGATTATATACATATCATTACAGTGAGTAGATGTCGCTTCAATCGTTCAGTTCGTGCGCGCCGTCTTTTCAATGTTTTCGGAGCATCGAGTATGTACATGAATAGAAAATTGAAATTCAGGATTTTTAAGAGAATGTGCCTTGCAAATAATCAATATTCTGTGTTTTAATGTTAGTAACTTCATTGCTGCGAGTCGCAGGAGTCGCATCAGACAGCCGGACGTCCGGTGTCCGGTCGTACATAACCGTGCACGTACCGAGTGCGCGGCCCGGACGGTAACATGCGAGACTGAGCCATCCTTTTAATTGTAGAATTACAAATTAATTCTCCTGACTTTGCTCATTATTTAGAAGTGGTCGAGGTTCTCGTAAGTGTTACCTTCCGGCGGTCTGTGCGCAGTCTAATGTTTAAATATTTAATGATAAATTCGTTAGGCGTTTTGTTCTCATTATATTGATACTGTACAAAATAATTGTAAGAAATTATAGTTTCAAACCTAAGTTGTAGATAATATTCGGTAGGATTTTGTACTATATTACGATAATTTGTTTTATGTTCGGTTCATTTGTTCATTTTGAATAATTATAAACATTTTCACGAAATGGCACAATTTCTAGTTTAAGAGGTTATTAGTGACATTTAGCCAAAATAGTATTAACAATTCATTTGTAAATAACTCACCTTTCAATTAACAAGTAGGCATTAGTTTGATACACATAGTTACTAAACGAAAGGAATTAGTACAACGCAGTTGGATTCATGCACTAGGTACATAATGAACGTTCGGTTTGTCTATCACTTTTGTAATGAACTAGATGATTAGGAAAGGCGATATTACAAAATCACTCGATGCCAAAATCTTAACTTGAAACGTCAATAAATTCTAAATTGAAATGCGGCCAAAGTATTGACGATAATGAAATTAAATAAACTTATTTGTGACTACTTTTGGTTGTTCACTGCATGAATCCAAAATGGTGTTATGCACCACAGCTTAAGTAACAGAAAACCCGAAAAAAAAAACATAAAAATTTTGCGAATTATAAATAATATTTTTAAAAGATATTTTGTAAATATAGTTTTAATAAAAAGACTTAGTTAATGAAACGTGCAATTTAGACCTCGATAATTATAAAAATAACTGCTAGGAATTTATGGGATCTATCACAAACCACGAACACACGTTATTATTTATAACCGATCTCATCATAGCTTTATTTATATTAAAATATATTTTATTGTGTTGTTTTCAAAAGATTTAGTATTTTTTATAATTTATTGATGTTAAATAATGTTTTATTCCTATGTAAAATTTACCAATTATTTAATAAGAATTAATTATTAAGAAAAATTATGTACCTTTTTTGTTGAAATTTAGTACTTATTGGGATTCTGAAGAAATGTACAATACCTTACGTCACCACTCAACCTAATATGGACTAAGATTCGTGATATTACAGCGTTAAAATTAGAAGTAATTACGCATTCCTTTTGTTAAAATATTTTTTACTCTAGCATAGGAAAAGTGGATTTATAAACTCTGTAATTGGTATAGAAGGAAAAAAATACTCTTATCGAATGTACTCTTAATGGAGTGACATCTTACTTGTAAATAAATAATTAAATAAAAACTCATAAAACAAACCTTACTAAATTGTGACGTAAGCTATGTACAAAAAACATTTATTAATTATTTTAATTTGTAAATAAAATGAGGATAATTAATAATAGACCGAACGTAACTATTTTCACTATTAGTTCTGGAAACTAAGTCAGTAATAATTTTAAGTAGACCTTAGAAAAAGTTTCTCTTGCAGTCATTAATTCTTAATTAATTATTATTAATAATAAAAAGAAGACAATCTTATTTCGAAAACCAATAAACAATAAATTGAAAATAGAAATATTAGTAATATTTGTTGTTTCATTACACACTCCCTCTGTGAGTACCACTAACAATATAATGATACATCTATATTCACCATTTTCCGACCTTGTTGCTATTGTGGGAATAACCTGGATAAGGCTGACAGAAGAGCTTGGAACTTGGTACAAGAACGTGGAGCTTGGCACAAGAGCGTAAAACTTGGCACAAGAGCGTAAAACTTGGCACAAGAGCGTGGAGGCATAAGCAAAGAGAGGCCTATACCCAGCTGCGGGTGAAGTGTGGATGATGATTCACCGTATTTCTGTCAGGCGATTCGACCGTTATCCATTAAACCTTGGGTTTGATCTCCTGGTAATGGAAAGATTGTATGATCACTAACAAACTAGAATCCTGCAAACGTTGGAGATGCAGGTAAGTTCTCAAGAAATTGAAGATGGTTTTTTGACCGAAAAGCTCTTAGGCGCATTTATTTCTTGGAAAACGAGAAATCCGTAATCCCGGAATGGCAGGGTTAACGTAAAGATAATATCGGTAAGTAAACCTTACTGGTCGAACACTGAAAGTACAATCTGAAATAGAACAAGCCAATATTTATAACTCAATTAGGACCCGTTCCAACTATATCGTGACGACAGATAATCGTGTATTTGTCTTGTGTGTTTAAATGGAGGTGGTCACATTTAGTACGACACGACAACTGTTGTCCTTAACTTTTGTCAACCTAAAATCAACGATAAATAAATCGTGACGACATAGTAGGAACGAGGCTTTACCTTAAAAACTAGCTTTAGAAAAACCAAAATCCGTAACTAGTAGTAGGATCCCTTCATTATGGGTTTATTTATATAAAAGAGACAGAGAAACATGGATGAACGGAGTTCACCGAATGATCAATACCTCACACGAGACACGACCTTCAACAATGAATATAACGACTTAGGTCCATGTTCTCCGAAAAGATGACAGTCTGATTTTCTAAAACAGCTGTTTAAAACACATTTTTGTATAGTAATATGTCACAGTGACAGCTGTTTTTAGCTAATCAGGCAGTTATCTTTTCGGTGAACATGGACTTTAGAAGAGAAAAGATGGGTTTATTTACGTAATTATAGGTGCGTACAACAGACAGCACAATGCAATCAAAATCATAAAGTAGGTACTTCCAAGAGCCAATTGCACATTGCTATCTCGACTACTTCTTTTGCTTGAAAGTATTATTGGCAAAGTCTAGTCATTTATTTCAATGAGGCCATAAAATGGTACTTTTGATCGACGTACGGAAATATAATGGAATCTATTGCCAATACTGAGAAATGGGATCACAGTTCTGTTGCAATGAGTCAGCCACTGACTCTTATGAATACCCTTTAGTTAGTACCCCAAACTAATCCAACGACAAGGTATATATTGACTAGTCGTTTCTCTTTCAAAATGAAGGATCGAGAGCATAATTCGCAAGAAGTTGGCAGATTCGTTTCAAAACTAGGTTTTTGTCGTTTTTCTTATCTCTCTTAACTTTATATATTTTGCTATAATGTATGTATGTATTATATTTTTTTTAGTTATAAATAATTTCTCATCTTTTTTTTCGGTTATTACACCTACTGTGTATTATCTCTGCACCACCCTAAGGTAGACTAGTAGAAAATGCCTAAGACATTAAGTCCGCCTTTGTACAGTTTTAATTGTGCATAAAGTTTTAATAAATAAATAAATAAATATATCACTATCCAGATCCAAAATCATTGGAAGCTAAGCTCATGGATAAATAATAAGAAGCCGTGTTTGTCTGGCTTAGTCCGTGAATAGTTAGACCACCATATTACATACCGCGTTTCCTCCGTGCCTCGGAAAGTACATGAAGCCGTTGCTCCCTGCTGTCATTCGTAGATCTTTGACAGTTGCAAGTAGCCAGCGGCCCAAAAGTCTGAGAACCAGTATTACCAAGAGGTATCATCGTATTACTCGTTACTCATTGGGTTGTGGAGCTCCGATAGGCAGTCATCATCATCTGCCTAGCCATTTCCCAACTACGTTGGGGTCGGCTTCCAGTCTAACCGGATGCAGCTGAATACCAGTATTTTACATGGAACGACTGCCTATCTGACCTCCACAACCCAGTTAATACTGGGTAATTTGATAAAAATAACGGTAACACAACCTGTCTTATCCCTTAATAAGACTGGTTGTCAGACTATTTGGGCCACTGACTACCTGCAACGACTGCCAAAGGATACAAACTCCCAAAGGACTGGACAAATGACAGCCGGTATCAACAGCTTAATGTGCCTTCCGAGGGACGGAAGAAACTCGGTATGTAAGAGTCATCACCCATCCACAGATCAACCTAGGCAAGCACGGCTTAACCTAAAGATAGGCCCGAGTCTCTGTTATCATTTAGCCACGAGCTCCTCAGACAGTTCAATAGGCAGTCAATCCATGTAAAATACTGGTATTCAGCTGCATCCACTTGGACAGGAAGCCGGTCACAACATAGAGTTGGGAAAAAGCTATGCAGATTACGTGTGTTTAGAACAGCTTTAAAAAAAAGGTTATTTACCAATCATCTGTGTGGTTCTGTAAGACCTCTTCCTAAACTTCGAATCCGAATTTGACGTGTGTTTCTTAATTGGCATTCTATTAGGTTATTTCTCCGTCACTTCCCGTGACTTGATGCTTAAAGAATGGAAAAACAAGGTCATTTTGAACTTCTAAGCGAAGTGAGAGTAAACAGCGTTGTGAGATGCGAGTAAGCCCGGCCCGGCCCGGCCCGGCCCGGTACTGGCTGGTCGATTCTGTTAAAGTCATACAAGCCCCATCGTACACAAGGCTACAAAAATCTTCGATACTCGACGATTTTAGTCTCCAAGCAATTGCCGCCATATAAATCCATTGAAGTTCGTAGACGAGTCGCGTCGCCTACATTATGGATTTGTATGGCGGAAGTCGCTTGGAGACTAAAATCGTTGAGTATCGAAGATTTTTGTAGCCTTGTGTACGATGGGGCTTGTATGACTTTAACAGAATCGAGCAGCCAGTACAAATTTAACATAAGAAAACGGGAGAACATTTGATGTAGATTTTTAAACTGGCTCAAATGTATTAATTTTACTGATAACATTGACACTGATCGCGCACACTCAAAAAGTTCAAGATACCAAAGAGGCCTTTCGGTATCTTGAACTTTTTTGTTGCTCGACATAACAAGCGCCATCATTGTTTACCTATATCATCACGCCTGTTATCTCCGCATGGTTAGGCAATTGTGTACTTTATGGTGCACCCATATTTTGGCCAGTTATGTTTTAATCCTATATACACATGGGGCAAGACTATTGCCTTCAAGACTGCGTGGCTGCTATTGAGTCTAATAGAAATGCCATCCAACTGTTATAACAGAAATGCCATCCAACTATTATAATAGAAAAGCCATCCAATTATTATAATAGAAAAGCCATCCAACTATTGTAATAGAAAAGCCATCAAACTATCATAATAGAAAAGCCATCCAACTATTATAATAGAAAAACCATCCAATTATTATAATAGAAAAGCCAACCAACTATTCTAACATCCGAATGGTCACTTCATTCATACTATTTGTAGTGCTACCGGCGATGTTTATAACACTCATATATGTTTCCGAAAATTGAAATTACTAATATATCATTCATGTAATATATTGAAACTCCTACTGTTTTTTATCATAACGTTTTTATCACTAAACATAATTACCATTACATTTTCACTCATACTAATTAATAATATTTTATTAAAACAATTACCAAGTGTAATCAAAAATATATGTGGGTATAGAAGATGATATTATCAAGCCGCCTGCTGAGCATGCGAATTTCATACAAAGGTAATACCAAAATAATTTGTAAATCAAACATTCTTAAGGTAGTGTGTATTATTATTATATATACATATTTTTAATGTACACCGATTTAAACAAGAATTTATGAGAAAAATAAATTTTATATAGAAAATTTAAAATCCTCATATCTCGCCTATAAATCATTGCCCTTTCAAAATATGTATTTATTTGGAAACATAGATGGTTCTATAAAACAATCGAAATATATAAACACTACCTTAAGAATATGTTTGATTTTCATATTATTTTGGTGTTACGTTTATATGAAAAAAACGCATGCTCCGCAGTCTGTCTTTATGACGAGGATTTCTCTAACACCATCAAATAACCCTTTCAAGTTTTAAAAAGTATAATTTCCATCAGTCTGCAATAATTAAATCTCAAGGTCAAACAGGGTCTTAATTTAGCAAGAGTAGACTGACGGCCATTTTCAATAACTTACTAACATGTATCCGTAGGTTGCTATCTCTGTCTGTTTGACGTTTTGTTTACGGACCGATAGAAACAAAACGTCACAGAAAAGCTTCCTTTGATTATTTCACGAATAAAGTAACAGGTAGGTGACATGGATAGAATATTTCAATCTAAAAACACTGATAGCACTGACTATTTTATAGAAACACTGATAGCTACGAGAGTAGGCATCTTAACTGGCAGTTATACGTAAGTAAGTTATTGTTAAGGAAGTACTGCTACGGCAGAGTAAGCTCCCGGAGCAGTCTGGTGATTTTAATACCTGAAAAAATACTGCAATTGTTAAAGTATTTTGTTGTAAACAATATTAACAATATTTCACCTTTGTACTATTTTCTGTTCCTTTCTTCTTCTCTATATTTAGTGTGTACATAAATAGTTAAATAAATAAATAAATAAATTTATTATATATTATCCACTTCTGGTTGTCCCTTAATTCGAAATGTAGTTACTTTCATCCCAGGGATTAGTTTAGTTTTACGGAGACCTTCGTCCTTTTTTGCTTTGTTTGGGATATTTCAGTTTCGTATATTGACGTTTCGTTTTGACGACCCGATTGGCGTAGTGGGAGTGACGCTGCCTTACGTTCTTAGGGTCCTGGGTTCGAATCCCGGTAGGAGCAAATGTTTGTGTGATGAGCACGGACATTTGTTTCCGAGTCATGGATGTTTATATGTATAATAAGTATGTATTTACAAACAAAAAGGTATATATGTAGTGTATCAACTATCTAGTGTCCACGACACCAGCTTTGCTTAGTGTGGCACTAGGTGGCGCTGTGTGTTAATATCCAGCGATATTTATTTATTATATTCAATGAGAGGGAGTGAAAATGCTTAGTGTCTGAAAAAAAAAATGTCATTTTGTTCCATGTAGGCCACGCGGGCAAAGCTGCGGGCAGAATCTTGTACTAATAATGTAACGAAATGAGAAAAGACGGCGATAGAACCAAATCTGGATGTTTGGTACTATGATAGTTTATAGTCAAGAATAGCACAAAAGCTGCGTTTTTTCCTTGTTTTACTCGCAAATACACAACAAAATTTTCAGGTGGACGAAGTCGCGGACAATAGTTTTTCTGAGTTTGTATTTTTTCTTCTCAGATTAGTCAGGTACCGAAATATTGGCCCCATCTAGTTTAAAAAATAAGGACGTGTAAAAGTGTTTGTGAAAACCAATTTGCAAAATAAATATCATTTATCATTTAACAGCTAGTACTTATTGAATCATTATTCTTTCTTTGGAATTCGCCGAAGTCGGGTAGCATTTTCTTCGTCGATATAGTTGCATTTACCTGTGGAAGTTTGTACATCGTCACCCAAGCCAAGATAGGCACATTACTCTATGTAATAAAACAACACGTTATCTGAAACATCGCGGGGAAACCGGAAATATACTAGAATCAAAAATTCGAAGACATGTGACATCTACCAACAGTACCAACCCGTAGTGGGTAGTTCTTGAAGTGGGAACCTCAGACACCCCTCATCATCATCATCATCATCAGCCAATAATGTTCCCACTGCTGGGACACGGCCTCCTCTCAGTGAGAGGGAATGGGCTATAATCTACCACGCGGGCCCAGTGCGGATTGGTAGATGTCACATGTCTTCGAATTTTTGGTTCTAGGACATGCCGGTTTCCTCACGATGTTTTCCTTGATTTTTAATTCAATTGACCCAATTCTGAGAGAATAAAAAAATATTTAAAAGAATTAAAGGATTTATGCGCTGTTTTAGTTTTACTGGCAAGAACTATTATTATCTCGCGTATGAGAAAATTTAAATTGGACGACAACCATTTGTGTTTGTTTGTTTACCTATTTTGGCGGGTTTGCGCACGTCATGGCTTGACCTAATAATAAATATACATGGCAACATTATTTATGCAGTTTTTTTATAAATGTGACCTACATTGAAAAGTTGTTTAGTTAATTTTATTCTGCTCGTGATTCTGAACAAACTATTTTCAGTATTTGCGCATTTAACGTTATACGTTGTATAGGCTGATTTTTCTTTAGTAGGTCCGTTGTTAGCAGTCTAATTGTATATTACAAAATTCCACTATAAATACAGCATTCAGTACGTCAAACCAAAGATATCCAAGCAAAATAAAAACACTGAGATGCAAAGACATGGATGTGTTTATGCATTGGGTAAACACATTTTTCTTGCAAGTAGCTATTGCATTTTTCTTATGTTTTTGCCCTTGTCCTTATTTTGGTGGTCTGAATGATTCCTAAAAGTTTCTCCATATATTTTAATGGGACCTTATATTAATAATAACAATGATTATGTCAATCTGTGAACCTTCTTAAAACATAAATAAAACAAATAAATGTAACATTCACCATCGGCTACCTGTATACCTTCGCAGTGAGCTCATACCCACGGGTTGAGCTCTCGGAGCGAGCGGAGCACCCGGAGCTCTTTGAACTAATCAACTGTCTGCGAGCGATTACCCGTGTCTTTACTACGTGGCCGGCGAAATTAGATGCGACTGAGATGTAAGAAAGGAAATGGAGAGAAAGATTTCAACAATATTTTTTCAACACATTTGCTCAAAAAATGTATTTACGAAGCCTATAAACATTGTTCGAAAGTTAAAAATTACGCAACATACAACGGAACGTGCGGTAAAATAGGTACTCCACCTAAGTACCTTATTTCTCCTTGTATAGTACCGTGCGTATTCTTTACGGGTATTTTTTAATAAAAAAAAAACTATTTTCATAAGTATTATTACGAGAAGAAATAAGCTGGCTGATTAAACCTCCTAGAAAGCGCTTTCGCTCAGTACGTTGGTCTCACTTTAATACAAAAGAGTAAGTGAGACGCAACATGTAGTTCTAAATTTCACCACGTGCAAGTGGCGTGATTTGCAAAGTCGCGCCATGTTCATAATTATTAGAAACGTCAGAGATTGTTGCGACTTCCCGACTATTAACAAAATAATAATATGAGCTCATGCGAGAAATCAGATATTGATATGGAATCTACTCCACCTGATATTTGGAATGAGGTACAAATTGCAGAAAACAGTTTCTTGCCGCCAAAATCGCGAGAGCGCTATTTAATTATTTACAATAATTGACTGACTGGTAGAGAATGCCTTGTGGCATTTAAGTCCGCCAATGTACCACTATTGTACATGAAGTTTAAATAAATAAATAAATAAATAAATAACGTGGTTAATATTATAAATAATTTTCTTGCAAATGTGTTGCAAAACGTTGTATGACACACGTGCAGAAATTGGCATTTACAAACTCGTGAATATGGTAAGCTCTCGACTACTCGTTTGTAAAAACCAACTTACCTCACTAGTATCATACGATTAAATAACCCTAGTCCCATAGTTTCCCTATAGTCCTTTAAAATGTGAGTCGCGATCCATGTACTTACATAATAAATTAATTATATTAACTTTGACTGTTTTATATTTGCAACAGTTAAAATCAATGCTCTGAATAAAGTGCTCTAAATCTTAATGAGGTATTAATCGCAAATACCGCCTGATAAATAGGTGATTTCTTTTTTTACACGACTAGAGCGTTGTCAACAAAGACATGTGAACTGAGACCTACTGAGCTACTATTTGAGATATAATATTATAATTGTGTTAGTCTTACGCCCAGTTTTGCTCGAAAGTTACCTACCCATGGTCATCTTAAACAACATCGTAGAACGCGCTACGGTTTTCGTAGCACTCGCTACGGCGTAGTTTCATAGCTCTACGACTACGTTCAAAATGCTTTACATTACAGCCTAATATTTCCTTTGTTTGTACAAGCCGACTGTAATTATTTTTTATGACACCTAGAATATCTGACACAGAACTAATTATTTTAATAATTACAAAAGAATTCCGGTTGATCCTTATAAAAAGGATTCACGAGTTTCGTAAGAAGAGAAAATGCTAAAAACTGAATTATACTGTTATTTTGGTAATACGTATTTTAGAAATTGCTTCGTTGTTCTGGTTGTATCAAGCGTCTTCAGCATCTTGAGACCCTTTTCTTTTGGTTGAAAAATCATCAATTGACTTCTCCCACTATGGGCGGCGCGGGAGGGAGTGTCAGACTTTTTCAGACTAAAACCCATCCATCTTACTTCCACGCCCTTTACGTTCCGGGGCCACGGTATCTTTTTCGAACAGTCCCGCAGCCCCCGAATCTTGAGATTCTAGGTCGGGCAAAGTGTTATTGTGTTTCCCCATCAAGAATTTCTCAGTTGCATTCACAAAGCCTCTGGATTTGTGCCCGCATGACAGCAAAAGGCTCGCCCCATTACAAAAGACATATCAATGCCTAATGAAATGTGCTTTACCATAAGATACACCTCTACTTAGCTTTTCGTTGATTACAGGCACAATGTTATAATTCATCATCTACCTAGCCTTTTCCCAACTATGTGGGGGTTGGCTTCCAGAATAACCGGATGCAGCTGTATGCCAGTATTTTACATGGAGCGACTGCCCATCTGACCTCCACAACCCAGTTAGTACTGGGTAACACGGTACGATACACATGGAAACAGATGGAGGAGGCCTTCATCCAGAAATGGATGACCCCGTAATAGTTTAAGTTATTTATAAAAAAAAAGACGTGTGGCATTCGGGGACTGCCGCGGTTAAGCTATTGCATAGCATTTTTTATCAACTTATGCCATTATAATTTTTTATTTTTTATTTTCCCGCTTGTTGCCGGCTCGAGGACCAAACGCAGACGGAATGTTCAGGCTCGGCTTCCCATCACGATGAAATTATGAATTTTATAATGATGGTGCCACACACACATACACAGACACGTCAAACTTATAACACCCTGTCGCTTTTGCGTCGGCCGCGCGCGGTAGGCGCGCAGCCAGCGTGCGGACGGCAGTCCGCTCGCTTGCGGAACATTCATTATAAAATTCATCATTTCATCGTAATGGGAAGCCGAGCCTGAACATTCAGTCTGCGTTTGGTCCTCGAGCCGGCAACAAGCGGAAAAATAAAATACATAAATAATTATAATTGCATAAGTTGATAAAAAATGGTTACAAAGAAGGTCTAACATCAAATTTATACAACCTACAACTCCTAGTTACGGCAATATATTAAAAAGAAAACTAGATTGTCATTGTCATTGGGTAACCTAACTATCTAACATGGGGTGTTAGGTTTTTTTCGATAGGTTATTTTCGTTACGGAATTTCTGGATTCGGTCTCCACGCTCAAGGCCCGCGACAGAAGCTATCCAATAACTTAAAAAAAATATTGGGAATAAAGCCTATTTTTATTTTGATGTATTTATTTAAGACGATAAACGAATGAATAAATATGATCATGATTATGGACTAATATTTTTAGCTGATAGTTTTGTGTAGCACCTTCGGCAATAAAAATCAAAGCTTTCTCGGTAGCTCAAAATAGATCGATCTGACAAGTCCAAACGGCCTTGATATGACGTCGTTGTTGTAACACGTGTATTTGCAGAACTGGTTCACTTCACTCATAGATTCTGAGAGAGCTATATTAAGAACAACATTGAGGAGATGGTTATTTGTTATGAGATTGTTATTGTTATTTTAGTTGTGATTACTTCATTTTATTGTTTATTCACTGTTATGATTTTTTTTAATATTTCTTTGTAAAATCAATATTGGACAAAACATTTAAAAATATTTAAAAAGAATCGATTTAGGCATATCACAAATAGTATTTTGTAACTTTATTTGATAGAAAGAAATAAAATAACACATTCAGGTCCATGTTCACCAAAAAGATGACGGACGATTATCTAAACAGCAGCTGTTTAAAACACATTTTTGTATAATCAGACTGTTACCTTCTCGGTGAACGTAGACCTCAGTCACTACGATGTCACAGAGCAGAGAGAAAACCAAAACAGAAAATAGTTCAAATAGTCATAGAGTATTTATACTAGTGCTGCAAGGCGTAATGTTTGAAATTACATTCAACAAAAATATTAGCCCAACGGTATTGGGAAAGAGGTTCAAGCTACCGGCGGTTGGGGTTCCAAAGAAAGGAACCTCCTAACGATACGTATTGGATAGATAATGTGACTATCAGCACAATGATCGCTGAGACAACATCCCATATGTCGACAACCTCGCAAGCCAAGTCAAGATACTTGATCTACTTATCTTTCTTTGGTTTTACGAGGTCCTCGTAAGGACCGTGACTATTATATTATTTTTAAATGATTTGAGTGTATCCAGATAATGATTGTTTATGATTGCAAAGGAGATAGTTTTTTTTGGGCCCACCTGGTCGTTGCATTTATTATTCATTATAACACCAAAAAAAAGTAACCATTTTACTATGGTTTTAAAGGAAATATTACGTAGAAACGAAAACGGAATCTTAAAATCATAATAAATAAGCTATGTTATGATATTTTTTGCGAGTCAAATCATTCCTGTTGTGGTCAATGTCATTTGACAGCAAATACTTACGTGAATAGGGGCGTTTTTCTGTTTACTAAAAAAAGTACGGTACCTATCCGTTGGAAATCATATGTGCTATATAATTATTATAGAATCAGAAAGAATATAAAAATAAATATTATTAAACTATGAGCATTTTTAATGCCATTTTTATAGGTTTACACTAAAGTCGCATAGGTGGTTTAAACAATTAACGTGGCATGAAACGTTATAAACCCACTTTTTTGTGATTGACAGACAACTTCATTATTTTGACATTTACTTTTTCTGTTTATTTTGGTTTTCGTAAGTGTTTTTGCAGATTTTTCGCATTTATTCCGGTTAGACAATGCTAAGCTAATTAAACCACTGGAATCTAGAGGTTATAAGGAAGAAATCAATGTAAGTTTCATTATTATATGCTAGAATTTATGTGGGAAACTAATCCTCGAACAAAAAAAATTGTCTCCTTTAACCATGTAAGATTTATGAACCTGACTGATTAAAAATTGACTTCTTTTTAATTTATTGTTTTGTTTACCTAGTTCTTAATGGACTTCTTTTAATTTTCGTTTTGTTTATCTAATTATTGTTAATTGACTTCAATTTTATTTCTTTGTGGTTTTATGTTGACATTGTTTTGATTTTATTATTATTTTAATTTATGTAATAATTTGCATGCCGTAAGGTAGACTGTAGCCGATCTCATCAATTATGTACAACATCTTATACTTATACCTACATTCAAAGCAAATAAAGATCTTATTCTGAATCTTAATCTATCAACAATGAACAACAATCACAAAACGTTGTGCGCTGCTTTAATTAAAAGTCTTAGAATTGGTTATAAAATGAAAGCCGACCCCAACATAGTTGGGAAAAGGCTAGGCAGATGATGAATTGGTTACAAAATTCTATCAGTGATGATGGACTGATCCCAGTACAATGTGGTATTGCCATTTTCGAGAACTAGGACAGGCACATATCTACTCGTATAGTTCGGTACTTCGATTCCACACGGCTGTAATTTAGAGCAAGTTACTGATGGATAGTCCTTGCTCCCTTCTATCGAAGCTCGGGCTCATAAGTTGCGGAGAACGAATACTATTCAGCACAATAATGTTGTATGGTTAAACATCGTGAGGAACCCGGCATGTCCTAGAACCAAAAACAATCGAAGACATGCGATATCTACCAGTTCGCACTGGGCCCGCGGGATGGATTATACAGGGTGTAAACCACCTCATCATAAAGCCATTAACCAAGCATTCTGTACATCAAACTAAGTAACTTTACGCAAAAATTGCAACTTTTTTTTTGAGGTTCTTTATAAATCATGTTTTGTGGTAGAACTCAATGTAACGTTTAAAACATTGTGCTGCATTGAACAGTACGGGGGTCGTGGAGGTGTTAAAAGTCAAAATCTTACATAAAAAATTGTATTTAAAAAAAAACTTGTCAAAAAGTTGTAACTTTGACCCCCCATATCTCCGTAACTAGAAGGTTCCCAGGTATGGTGTAGAACAAAAAAATGATCGCAATGATGGGGAAAACAACTGCCTTTCGGCTTCGTGAAGAGGTGTTTTACACCCTTTGATGATGATGTTGTATGGTCTAGAGCTCAATATCATCATCATAATATGAATACGTGAAGAAAAAACTTGTACCCTTTTTACGAAAATTGCTCGGACGGAGGAGTATGAAAGGCACACTTACAGTCTATTTATAGGGTGTAAAATACCTCTGAACGAATCCGAAACATTTTTTCTCCTTGTCATTCTGATATTTTTTTTGTTCTACAACATACCTGGGAACCTTTTAGTTACGGAGATATTGGGGGTCCAAGTTACAACTTATTATAAAACTTAAAATACGTCCACGAACGTCGTACTATTAAATCCATCCATCAGCACAATGTTTTGAGTGCGTTACATAGAGTTATACCAAAAAACGTGACTTTTCACCCAAAAAAAAACGTTGTTTCCTAGCAATATTTTTGCGTTAAGTTACTTGGTATGTTGTACAGGATGCTTGTATTTGACACTCACGCATGAACGTTTCGTATATTAAAAGTCACGTTGTTTTTGTTTTCGCAAGTTTTTGCTTCACGTATTAATAAATTGTCAAATGTCAACAAAGTCGCTGCCATGACGACCAAGGTATCCTTTTAAATTAATTATGGTCGAATTCCAACCACCGACGACCATAGAAATAAGCTCAAGAAAGTGAGATCATGGAGCGAATTTAGTTTCTAATGATACATAGTGGGAAGTTATAAAGTTTCGTCAATATTATGGTTCTTCTTATTCGGTACAGTCTTTTTTAGTAGATGCTTTCGTTTTATTCGTGTTTGAGGAAAATAGCTTCTATCCGTGAAATACTAACGCTGTGTTATATCAATAAACCAATAAACAATATTTATTTGTCCAAGACTTAAACCTATTACATTTATTGTAAGTACCTCAATTAGACTAATTTAGTGGCAAGATACAAGACAAGTGCAACTGGGCTTAAACTAGGAGGACTCCTGTGCTATCAGCACCAGTTACTTCCGTCACTCACATCAATATCTTGAAGTTATTACTGCCATTTTCTTGTAAGCACACTTCTCACAATTCATTGGAACTATGCAATGAGCTGTAAGAACGTGCAGTTAACTATATGTACGGCTTAGCTGGGCATAGTGGGTTATAGTGGCCAAGAGTGGGCCGACTAGGCATGCTGCCGTGTGCACGACACTGAGTTAGGGCCGCCCCGTGCCATACGTCACCTGCCTCCCGGGAATAGCGCATAGCACGTAACCCGACGTGCTTCACTCGCTTTGGAAAACGTGAGCAAGAATAGTCCAGAATTTGGAGTCCAGGACAAGTTGGGTGTTTTTCATTTTGAAAGAAGACGTTATTGTTACGGATAGATTTACTAAATTGCTTTTTTGTTCTGTGTTTTTATTCTCTGTGTTTTATTGTGTACTCGCTTTTTCCCGCGACTTCATTCGCGTGAAGTTTCGCATCGCCTGCTCAACGGAAGCTTTTTTTCCCGCTTTCAACATTTCATATTGCTGCTCCGCTCCTTTTGGTCATAGCGTGATGTTATATAACCTATTGCCTTCTTCGATAAATGGACTATCCAACGCAAAAATATTTTTTCAATTAAAGCCGGTAGTTCCGGAGATTAGCGCGTTCAACCAAACAAACAAACAATCAAGCTCTTCTGTTTTAGAATATTAGTATAGATGTAAAGCAGTGTTTGCCTAGTAGTGTGGTCGTCGTACTGCCAAGTTATAGGTCCTGATTTGGAACCCAAGGTTCGCACGCACCTTTTATACTTATTTGACATTGATTTTTATTTAATTGACTTTGTAAATTTTATCCTATTAAATTCTATTATTGACATTGTATTATTATCTTCATTTCTATTCATTGTTTAATTTGTGTGCTCAATGGTTAATGTAAGTCTTCTTTTTTTGTGTTTAATTGTTGGTAATTATTTTATTTAAACATGTTAATTATTCTTTTTATAATAGTGACTGATATTGTGAAAGAGTGTACACCTTTATGGTAGACTAGCTTCTGCCAGCGGCTTCGCCCGCGTGAAGTTTGATTATTGTCCCATGGAATCTTACTGCCGGGATAAAAAGTATCCTATGTTTTAATCCAGGTTATAAACTATCTGTGTGCAAAATTTCATCCAAATCCGTTCAGTAGTTGTCGCGTGAAAGCGCAACAAACAAACTTACATTCACATTTATTCTCCGAACTGCTAAGCTATCGGGAGTTACACGTGTTATTGTGAGTCAACTATAAAAGATAGACATATGCTGTCTTGGGATATTTTTTATATAATTTTATGTGGAATATTTCCGTTATACATGATTTCTATATAGCTTTAACCATTAAGGCTGCACACGCGATGGAAGCTAAAAAAACCAAGTAACTTCTCCCGTTTTCCCAACATTTCCTTTCACTGCTCTGCTCCTATTAATGGTAGCGTGATGAAAAGTATACTATTACCTGCTCAGGAGTATGTAGAATAATTGTACCAAGTTTCGTTAAAATCCGTCGAGTAGTTTTTTTTTCTATAAATAACATACAGACAGACAGACAGACAGACAGACAGACAAAAATTTTACTGATTGCATTTTTGGCATCAGTATCGATCACTAATCACCCCCCGATAGTTATTTTGTAAATATATTTCATGTACAGAATTGACCTCTCTACAGATTTATTATAAGTATAGAAGATAGATAGATTTTTGAGGAACTATTTTTTATTTTTAACATCTCATGTAAAATGTACCAAAAATCACACCAATAAATGAATTTGAAAAAAAAGAAAAAAAATTGAATTTGATCTTTCTTTACAGCCGGTTTTACAACCAAGCCAGAGGTCCATAGGCGACATTAAAACACTGAAACCAGGGACCTGTTTAGTAAACGTTACAAATTGTTAATTGTTCGTGTATTTTACAAGTTTTATAACTAAAAGTTTCTTTTAAATACAAATACAATTAAATGAGCTAAATTAACAACTCTATTTGTGGTGGTTCAAATTTCGTTGAAATACTGTTCGAATAAAGTCCTTATCAGCTTGCACTTGCAGTACAAAGTGGTTGTTATGTCAGTCACTGCGGGCCGAATAGGGCGAAATGAGTAGTTTTTGATTGATTTACAAAAATATTATTGATTTTACTAAAAAATTTAAAAAAAAATACTTAAAAAAAAAACACGCTATGCTACGAGTAATATGTTGCTTGTAGAATTATTTTCCAAAAAATCTGAATGATCGCATGTATTTTAGTATGGTTATTACTCGTTAAAAGATTTTTTTAGAGTTACGTGCGTGATATTTCTTATCGAGTAAAATTAATTGTATCATGTTTTCAAAACACTATCATACTAGCATATATCCTGAATAATATCATCACTCGCGTTTAGCTCCTGTAGTTGCCTTAATAAAAAAACGCAGAGGCAACGGAGAAGTGCCGAAAAACAATTTAACTGTATTTGACCTCGGAACGAATAACTCTTAACACAATTTTATTTTATTTTTATTTATTTATTGATCTGTCTACAATATTGTAACACTGTATATCCTAATAAAACAAGTAATTTGATGAAACAAGTATAGTGTACAATAAGATGCGATAGACACACTATGCAAAAAAAAGACCAAAATATAACAGAAATTAAATTATATTAATATTGCAGAAATAAAACTTTCAACAACAGTGAGTAGTTTTAGAAATACAGTTAATACAAAGATGACAACAGAAAAAAAGTCAGTATGCTGGTTAGTTTTGACGGACGTGGCGCTTGAATTTTTGAAGTGTTGTGGAAAAGATATCATCTATTGATTCATCTTAATTTAATGGTTGCGCTGCGAGGAATGATTTAGTTGCGCTTAGATGGTTGCGCTTAGAAATAGGTGCGCTCTGAGGAATACCTCTTATTAAGAAGCCGGCAAATTCTGGAGATGGGTGAGTTGGATCCTGATACAGTTTTTCGGAAGGGAGGACGTAATAGTTTTATAGGGTGACGCGGATAGTTGTGGGGTAGGTTAAAATTAAACTGGGGGCAATCTATTTTACTCTGAAGAATTTTATAAAGAAAAATTGAATTTATATTATGTCTTCGTTGCAAGTTTAGCTTGGTCTTGAACAGATGCCCTAACAAAAGCGCTAGTCATTGAAATGGCGTTGGGCAGGACATGTCGCAGGCCTCGGCGATGACAGATGGACTATTCAAACCACCAAATGGAATGGGCCACCGGGCAAAAGAAAGGCAGGGAGACCCTTTAAAAGATGGGCTGACGATATGGCGCAGACCGCTGGTCAAACTGGCTTAATATTGCCAAGAAAATATTGACAAGTGGAAAAAGATGGAGGAGGCCTTTACCCATAACGGGATTATACATTCGGAACTTTATATAAAAACTAACAGTAATAACTAGGATATGTTAAAGACTAACACAACTAACTGCAACTAACATTTAATTATCACTAAGTATCAATTTATTGTTAAAAAGTGTGTAATTTCCATTGAGACTTTTTATTTATTTATTAATGTCTTCGTTTTCCAAGTGAAGTCATGCTATATTTTTGGAGACGTTTTCCATAGCTTTGTATTTTTTTTACTTAATCCCGCAGAATAGGCAAGATGGTATACAAATCTTTTCTGGATCCTCTTCAACCTGAGACTATGTGTTGCATAGTGGGGACGCCATACAACCGCGCAATATTTTCCAATACAGCACGAACGAGACAGTTAAAAAGATAAATCTTAGTATATGGTTTGTGAAAACATTAATTGAAGTTCATTCAACAGTCTTTGAAGCTTTTAACAATGTAGTCCATGTGCTGAATAAAAGTTAATTTACGATCCAGAAGAACTCTCAAACCTCTGACCGCATCAACTTTACTGAGGTACGAACCATTCTTGCTGCAATTAAAATCAACGCAGTTGGCCTAGCGAGTAAACGTAATTTGGAAACATTTTTCTACGTTGAGTTGCATATTATTATCTTTACACTAGATTAAGAGGTAATTCAAGTCATCTTGAAGGCGAAATATCGGGTGCTCGTAAAAACTAAAGAAAATCACGGAAATAATCGCGTAAGTACTTTAAGTGCATCTTGAAGTTATGTTGAATCGGCTAGAGAATTCACAAGGAGGACTATTTGGACTATTTTTAACCGACTTCTAAAAAAGGAGGAGGTTCTCAATTCGGTGGTTTCTATATTTTTTTGAGTTAAAAAAGCAATGAGGAAGGTCGTTTACAAAGACAATAAATTTAACAAAGGCCCAGGTGGGTACCCTGCTGATCATGATTTCAGATTTATAGCCATTGGCCACGACATAAAAGAATCTATCTGTTCGGTAGGAGTGCAACCACTTACTCGTAAGAAGTGAACCCACAAAGCCGTACGCAGCAAGTTTTTCAAGCACTTCATGGGAAACTTTGTAAAAGACTTTGCTGGTTCGAGTCAAGTGAAGCTGCAATAACCTTCGATGAAACTACTAGATTACTGCAGGTCGATCTTGCTGCAGTAAAGTCATGATGGTGGTCTGAAGGCTATTTCAACTACAATTGCTTCAAAAACCTTAGCAAATAAATTTCGATGGACATTAACACAGCGCCATCTTGTGCCACACTGAGCCAGGCTTGTGTCGTGGATACCAGATAGTGGAGATACTACATAACATATTCTTTTTTGTTTGTAAGTAGGGACATACTTCTCCTACTTATATTATAAATGTGAAAGTAGGGATGTTTGTTACCCTTTCACGCAAAAACTACTGAACGGATTTGGATTTAAATTTAGCACACGAATAGTTTGTAACCTGGATTAACACATGAGATACTTTTTATCCTTAATAAGATCATATTGCACAATTTCCGCTGGCAGAAGCTAGGTATACATATAAACATCCATGACTCGGAAACAAATGTACATGCTCATCACACAAACATTTGCTCCTACCGGGATTTGAACCCAGGACCCTAAGAACGTAAAGCAGCCTCTGTACAACTACGCCATTTGGGTTGTCATATGACGGAAGAATAGATACGATAGTTTCCTACCAAATCACCTCGCCTAATTTATGAACGGGTATCACTTTGGCCAGCTTCCATTGCTTAGGGAAAATTCCAGCGCTAAGAGATTTATTAAAAATCAAGCATAGGGTGTGGCTAGTTGATCAGGGCAAGTTACAATAAGGCTGGGGGGAAAGTCATTGCTGCCTGAACCTTTAGGTATTTCTAAGCTCTTGAGATGCTTGGTTATTTAATCCTTTGTAATATGTATAAATGAGCTGCCGGAGTTACAGAGAAGGCTTTCAAAGAATGACGAAGTTTGAACTACATTGGAGGCATGAATGTATACAGTCCACTGTATACGGCGGAAAAGTAGGTCCTGCGGGCCTAAAATGGCCGCTTTAGCAGAACATAATACGAATCACCTTAAAAAAATACCTAAAATAGACTTTATTGTTATGACCGTAAAGTCCGCTTTTAGAGTTTATTTTTTTAGCGTGATTCATTTAATGTTCTGCTAAAGCGGCCATTTTATGCCCCCTGATCATGTTGCACATCTCGTTGCCATTGCATGTTTTGCTGATGCTATTTGACATTGAGGCTTAGCAACACCTCGCTTAGCCTTAACAAAGGACCAGAAAAACTTGGGATTCGTTGTAATTTTCTGTTCTATGCTATTTATGTACGAGTTGTAACATTCTCTTGCCATTTTGTCACAACGCTTACTACACCAACGAAGGGATATCTTGTCCTTAGGGTTTTTGTACGTTTAAGTTTAAGTTACTAATATAGATGTAAGTGAATTGTTAATAACACTATGAGTCACTATACTTGAATAAACAACAATTGAACAACAACATCAACAATTTAATTATTATTATATTATACAATTATTGAGCCAGGTTTCTGTTAATAACATACTAAATTACCTATAATAAAATTCTTGAGTTTTAGATCGCAATCCACGAGTGTTTTGAAAATAGCCTCAATAACAGGTTATGGTTGAAAAATTGAACATTAAACAATTGAGTGTAGTGAATCCATGTCTTTCATAATCTTGGTATCGGAATCATCTCACTTTTTAACATAAATACGTCCTCCCCTGATCTTTGGATCAGAGGAGGACGATATCCTTTTTCTTTACCTTTGAGATGTGTATCCGTGCGTAGTGCCCTATTAACCAGGCTCAGATGTTCCGTCACGAAGATCGCAGGCTTCACACCATCGAGCTCGAGATGAGAGGTGTTTAACTTTTCACTGACTGGCTTTGCATTGTCGAAATTTTGAGAAGCTGCTAGAAAAGAGTCCCGTAGTCTAGGAGTGGCAAATTGTACAACAATTGATTTAGGATGATTTGTGTTGTTATCGATATAAAATCCGATATTTGATGCAATTATTTTAGTCCAGATTATTTAATGGGTCGCCTCTAAGTACACAAAGGCTTACTTAGTACACTTTGACCTTGAAAAATTAGTCCCTACCTTTATGAAGTAGGAGAGTTGTGACTGATGGTTATAATTTTACTAGCTGACCCACGCAACTTCGTCTGCGTCACATAAGAGACAAAAACGAAAGGGAAAAAAATCCCGTTTCCGCAAACCTTTTCATTCGTGCTCCGCTCCTAATGGTCGTAGCGTGATGTTATATAACCTAAAGCCTTCCTCGATAAATTGACTATCTAACACTAAAAGATTTTTTCAATTTGAACCAGTAGTTCTTGAGATTAGCGCGTTCAACCAAACAAAAAAACTCTTCTGCTTTATAATGTTATTATAGATAACTAAGTACACATATTATCTTACAGTCGCGAACGATATTTTCATCAACATACAACCAAGCACTGGCCTGCAAATTGCAAGAAATGTAAGAAATTTTGAATTTCGTAGCGTCATCCCTAAAATACATATAACTAAAAAGCAAATGAAATACAAACACCAAATCAATTGGCACGCAAGCTTATAAAGCTGTATACTTACTTATAATACAAAACAGTGCGGTGCCCAGATTACATTAAAATTGAATGGTAAAAGTGCCTCGAGCATTTAGCTAGCGAACATATTTGCTGCTCTTAATTCTCTACCCAATTCCGTGTTCAACTAGTTTAAATAACGTTCAGCATTTGTTTGTGTTCATTTATTGACTGCGTTGGGCACCTAATTTGATGAGGTTTTTGTAGTTTCGTATCGGATCTGGTTTAAAATCTCGTTACATTAACTGCTTTAAATTAACGCGTTCAGGCTTCTTTGTGTTTCTCTTCTTTGGTGGTCAACATAGGGATTTAAGGATACTATCAGAAATTCTGTCTTTTGATGGCTGTTTCTTTATTATTTTCTCGAGTTTGAGCCCAATACACGCACATCCATTAATTTTTTTAATTATATTTTTTTACAATAATATAATAAACAAATAAAAAAATAATAATATTTAGTTCGGTTATGCAACATCCTAGGGGTAAGTAAAACAATATAAAAACTATAACTTGCTTCGGTGTGAAAACTGTGCTATATTGTCTCTGATTTTGCAGTACCTTTACTGACGTACAGCTTGAGCGATTGAATTTTTTTAATTTTTCCATGGATTGTTTATATTAAGGTACTTTCAGATAGATGTATTCAGAAAAGAACCCTACACACATCGTGTCCGCGCATAGTCATCGATGTGTAAGTAGTGGTCACGGGCAATGTTAATATTCGGTGTGTTGTTAGACTACGGCCTTATGGAAAGTACAGCTCACAAGCAAAACCCAAAACTTCGGAGTAGATCTATAGTGTTTAGAATTCTCGGAAAAGCCTTTCTTATTAATACCGTCTCCATTTAATTTGTACTTATTAGATACAAGCGGTAATTAAGAAATTGCAAAGTGTTTGATGACAAAAGTAACTGCCAATAACTATGGTTTTATATAATGAGACTAGTTTTTGCGTGCTGCGCGAGCTGCAAGCAGCTCGCGTGCTTGTGGTGGTAGCTTTTTTTTCACTTTTAAAATCCTTTAAAACCCCTAAATGTAATATTAATTCTCAAACATGACCCTAAAAGAGGTGTTTCACTTGTCAAACTCTAGTGAAATGCCAAATAAAGCCCAAAAGGACAATAGGTTTTCACTTGATTAAGCTCTAATCATTTTAAATCAGCATCCTCAAATCACTGGAATAACGATACCTACCCAAATTTTAATTGTTTTCCTTACCCTTATGACATTTTGAGAATCAATAGGAATCCTTAAAACAGTATGAAAACACTTAAGAAACCCTAACACATTCTTAAAACGAATTCAATAAAAATAAGATATTAAAATAAAATTAAACTTGAGAATTTATTAATTTAAAGATTCTGAAACCATAAGAACCCCTAATATAATCTATAAAGTTATTTAAAACTCAGACCTCTTATTTAAAAAACAACAATTTGCTTGTCGACCTACCTGCTACCGGAAAGGTCCTCTACCACCAGACAGGTTTCAAGTTTAGGGGAGGATGGGGAGGGGAGGAGAGGGTATACGAATTTTAACGCCCCTCAATAGTATTAACTGGGAATTAAAAACAACCACTATGTGTACCAGTTTCCGAGATACGATGGGAGGCGGGTGAAGGGGAGGGAGAACGGAGTTTTGAAAAAAAAACATTTTTGCAAAAAAATAAAACCGACTTAAAAAAAAAGGGAAATGTAACTTTAGCTTCTGAAGTCGGTGACCTTTGTTTGATTGCTTTAGTCTTTTTGTCACCGACTTAAGCTAAAGCGAAGCTGTTTTTTATTTTTCACTTTTTAGTGGTTTACTTGTGCTTGATATACATGGAAAGTGCATACCGTTACAATTACAACAAGCCTAAACACGACTATGGTACATTGTCTCATTATGGAGTTCCGTGACTCTTGGTTTCATCATCAGATCTGATGGTAGAATGGTTCTTATCAAACGCAAATGCTTCACTTGTTGTAGAAAATATCAAAATCGCAACAGGTTTTCATATAAAATTTGAAGAGTTCCCTCGATTTCGCTAAGATTCCATCATCAGATCCCGACTTGGTGGCTATGGGACCATTTGGAAAGAATACCCTTTCCAATAAAAAAAGAATTTTTCAAATCGGTTGGCATGCGACGGAGTTATGCCCGAACAAACATAAAAACAAAAAAAAAATAGAAACATCTCAATTGAGAACCTCCTCCTTTTTTAGAAGTCGGTTAAAAATGATTTTTGCCACCTCTCTGTCGCTGTTTATGAATGTGAAAAAGTAAGTTCCAAGTCTCTCAAGTTACACTCCTTCCCGCTCCGCCCAGAGTGTGAGAAGTTATTTGATGATTTCCCATTAAAAACATTTTCTCATACAAAAAAACATTACAATACAATTTGCTTGTCGACCTACCTGCTACCGGAAAGCTATCATGACCATATCTCTACCACCGGACAGGTTTCGACGCCTACGATAATATTTGTTCAAACACCTAATGGCTAACCTAAATCGTTATAAAGTTGGGGAGGGGAGAGTATAAGACATCCTCCAGCGCAAGAACAGTTTCGTAAATATGATATCTCCCTATCTCATACCTCGCTGATGTAGGATAGGTTCCGAGGTTTGATCATGAAGTCGGAATGACATGTGGTGTTTTTGTACAAACACTTTAAAACCTCGATGTACCCGCCAATTTGGCAGCGTTGGAGAGACTGCAGTACAGCCCACGTCTCGATCAAATCAAAAGATGTCTCGTAGTCCACAAAGGCTAAACAACAACGCCGGTTATACTTTTCGGTCTTCTGTATACCGCAGTGTATGTATCTGTCACCGTAAAATAGTCAACTCACGTGGTGTGTAGGGAAGGACGTCCCCATTGCTCAGTGGGTACCACTCTCATGAAACAATACTGTACCGTTCCTGAGAAATATCGATTAATGTAACCTAACCTTAAACCACTTTATACGTATTCCCCTAAAAAGCGTAGTCGACGGAACCCCGCTTCGCGGGGCCCCTATTTCCGAGTGCAGGGTTTAAAGGAACCTAACTAACCTAACGGGGGGGTGCCCCAAGTCCCGATTATGGGGGCAAAGATACTTCCGTATATCAGTTGACAATAATTCGAGAGTTTACAATATCGCTAGAGAGAAACACGTTATGTTGTAATATAACGTGTTTGACAATTTTACAGTGACATATCTATGTGGTCAGCCTTTTCGGAATCCGGCTTGTTCGGGAGGCTGAAAATAACCCAGATGTAATGTGAAAAGTGCTGCAAGACACATTCGCGACTTTTTCTCAAAACAGTCGTTTCGCTTCTTTTAAAGATGGGCAAAGGTCTCAGGTTTGAATCCTTAATTCCCAGCTTTATCAAAGGAGCAGCTAAAGTGGTTTGTAAAATCCTTGACCAAAATCATCATCTCAACGAACTCATATCACTTATTTGCCAGCAGAAGAAAAGATTACAGCCAAATAAAACTTACGAAAAACCAAATTATTCAACCCAAAAAACGAAAAGAAGCTGGTTGTAAAGAATTGGGGCAGTAGTAAAAAATACTCAGACTGACCTCCCAAACACTGGTGTAACGTTTTTTTCGTTGGCCGGTAACGCGGTAATCTATCACTGGAAGTCTATCTTGAACTTGTCCCTACGATTCAGGGGTCGCCGGCTCGCTTCGCTAGCCACCACCCCATCACCAGATTTCAACGCATTTTATAGTGTTTGTTGAAACATCTTACGGCTATGTCTAACCGTAATGAAGTTGTAGCCCTTTCAATTTTAGGGGAGGTTGGGGAGAGGCGATTCGAATACCCTTCGGTATACAAACTTTGAACCTCTCGCTTTACCGATATCACAACCGGGCAGTTTTTCGGTCTACGGCTCGCTACGCTCGCGACTTACGTTTTTCACTCCACTCAGGACGTGCCAATCACCGGAATGCTACCATGACCATATCCTCACGCTACGGGGTCACCGGCTCGCTTCGCTCGCCACCTCCCCTCTTCGCTTTACCGGTATCACCACCGGACAGGTTTTCAGTCGACGGCTCGCTACGCTCGCCACCTCCCCACTTCGATCCACTCAGGAGCTGCCTACCACCGGAAAACTACCATGACCTCATCCCCACGCCACGGGGTCGTTGACGCCCGCTTCGCTTTACCGATATCACCAACGGGCAGGTTTTCGGTCCACGGCTCGCTACGCTCGCGACTTCCTTTCTTCACACCACTCCGGACCTGCCAACCACCGGAATGCTATCGTGACCTTATCCTCACGCTGTGGGTTCACCGGCTCGCTTCGTTCGCCACCTCCCCCCCTTCGCTTTTTCGGTACCACCACCGGACAGGTTTTCAGTCGACGGCTCGCTACGCTCGCCACCTCCCCACTTCGCTCCACCCAGGACCTGCCTACCACCGGAAAGCAACTGTGATCTTATCCCCACGCTACGGGGTCGTTGACGCCCGCTTCGCTTTACCGATATCACCAACGGGCAGGTTTTCGGTCCACGGCTCGCTACGCTCGCGACTTCCTTTCTTCACACCACTCCGGACCTGCCAACCACCGGAATGCTATCGTGACCTTATCCTCACGCTGTGGGGTCACCGGCTCGCTTCGCTCGCCCTCTCCCCCCTTCGCTTTACCGGTACCACCACCGGACAGGTTTTCAGTCGACGGCTCGCTACGCTCGCCATTTCCCCACTTTCCTCCACTCAAGACCTGTCTACCACCGGAAAGCTACAGTGACCTCATCCTCACGCTATGGGATCACCGGCTCGCTTCACTCACCACCTCCCCCCTTCGCTTTTGCGGTACCACCACCGGACAGGTTTTCAGTCGACGGCTCGCTACGCTCGCCATTTCCCCACTTTCCTCCACTCAAGACCTGTCTACCACCGGAAAGCTACCGTGACCTCATCCTCACGCCATGGGGTCACCGGCTCGCTTCGCTCGCCACCTCTCCTCGGCACCTTACCGGTATCACCACCGGTAATAGTCGCCGGCTCGCTACGCTCGCCACCTTCTCACTTCGTTCCCCCCAGGACCTGCCTGCCATCGGAATGCTACCGTGACCTCATCCTTATGCAACGGGGTCGCCGGGCTAACCACCACCGGACGGGTTTCAACGCCTACTATAATATTTGTTCAAACACCTATCGGCTATCTCTAACCGTAATGAAGTTACAGCCCTGTCTATTTGAGGGGAGGTTGGGGAAATTAACCTTAAAATCGACCATATTAATAAACCCCTCTATGTACAAAATCAATCCTCATTCGGTCGGAACCGTTCGAAGGAACCCAATCATAAATTGGTAGAACAAACGAATTTCCCAAAGTCGGGTTTGACCTGAAAATTCAATCACCAATGACTCTCGGGGTTGCCAGCTGAAAGTGATGGAAATGGTCAAATGTCATTTGAGGTACCCCACTCTTAGTGGTTACGCACCATTTCTTTTCAAAATGACGTTATTTCTACATTTCAGGATTTTGGGGAAAATCTGGAAAAAAACCCTAAAACTGGGAAAAAAATTCCACCAGGCAACACTCCTTGACAAAACACACAACCAGTTCATACAACATAATCCAGTTGGGGGATGCTAACTGACCCATTTATCGTATCGAAAATTTGGATATTTCGTCATTTTTATAAGATGGCCACACTGTCCGCCATTTTGTTTTTCTAAAAAGTCATAATTTTTCTGAAATGTCAAAGATATAGGCTATAAACCGGTGTACTTAGTGCTGCCAACTTTTGAGTTTGGTAGAACAAACCCATTCGCCAAAGTAGGGTCTGACCCATAAATTCAAGCCCCAGTGGCTCTCGGGGTTGCCAGCTGAAAGTGATGAAAATGGTCAAATGTCATTTGTGGCGTCCCATTCTTGATGATTATGTAAAAGCTCCATTCAAAATGTCGTTATTTCTACTTTTCATGTTTTTGGGCAAAATCTGGGAAATTACCCTAAAAATTGGGAAATGTTTTAATCCAGGCAACACTACTCAACAAAACACACAATCGTTCAATACAACTCGAACCCGTCAGATGTTGCTAACTACCCGAAAAATCGTGTAGAAAATTCGGATTTTTAGTCGTTTTTACAAGATGGCCGCCACACCAGCCGCCATTTTGTTTTTCTGAAAAGTCATAATTTTCTGGAAATCTCAAGGATGCAGGCCACCGACCGGTGTACTCGGTGTTGCCAACTTTTGAGTTTGGTAGAACAAAGTAATTCGCCAAAGTCAGGTCTGACCCGAAAATTCAAACCCCAATGGCTCTCGGGGTTGCCAGTTGAAAGTGATCAAAATAGTCAAATGTCATTTGGGGCGTCCCATTCTTGGTGATTATGTAAAAGTTTCATTCAAAATGTCGTTATTTCTACTTTTCATGTTTTCGGGGAAAATCTGGGAAAATACCCAAAAAATGGGGAAAATTTTTGCACCAGGCAACACTCCTCTACAAAACACACAACCGCTTGGTACAACTCGAACCCATCCGATGTTGCCAACTACCCGAAAAATCGTCTCGAAAATTGTGAATTTTCGTCGATTTCACAAGATGGCCGCCACACGAGCCGCCATTTTGTTTTTCTGAAAAGTCATAATTTTCTAAAAATCTCAAGGATACAAGCCACCGACCGGTGTAATCGGTGTTGCCAACTTTTGAGTTTGGTAGAACAAAGTAATTCGCCAAAGTGAAAAAGTCCCAAAAATGAAAAAGTTTAATATTTTTTGGGGTTGCCAGTTGAAAGTGATGAAAATGGTCAAATGTCATTTGGGGCTCCCCAAAGTTGCCAGCTAGACAAAGTCTCCATTCAAAATGTCGTTATTTCTACTTTTCATGTTTTCGGGGAAAATCTGGGAAAATACCCCAAAAATGGGAAAAAAATTTGCACCAGGCAACACTCCTTAACAAAACACACGACCGCTCGGTACATCTTGAACCCGTCAGATGTTGCCAAGTACACGAAAAATGCATTTAAAAAAAGTCGAAAATTCCACCATTTTACAAAATGGCCGCCACAGCGTCCGCCATGTTGGATTTTCAAAATGTCATAATTTTTCACAGTTGCCATTGAAATGACCTACAAATTGGCACGGTCAGTGTTGCCAACTTTTAAAATCGGTAGAATAAAACAATTCGCCAAAGTCGAGTGAAAAAAGTCGCAATTTTCAAAACGCCCCAGCGCGGCCGCCATCTTGTTTTTTTTTTTTTTTTTACTTTTTTTTCAAATCATTTTGGACCTTTAACAAAACCCACGAGCCAAAATCCGTCCAAGTCTTTTCCTCGCCGAAACCGGAAATGGACTCGGCCGCCATCTTGGATTTCAATCTCCTCTATAATTTTCCTCTACTCGACCGGAAGTACTTTATATTTGTTCAAAACTAACCCCTAACCCATCTCTCACCCATTCCGAGAAACGGCATGTCAATCAGTGAGTGAGTGAGTGAGTGGTCTTGTAGTTTTATATAACTATAATAAATAATAAATAAATAAATTTGGATAGACAAAAGGACTAATTATCATATTCCACTTCTCTTGCAACGCGTAAGCTACCACAGGCCTGTGTCAGAAATACGGTAGGCCTACCATTTTACTTAATGTGCTTAATCTAACTATACAATACATCAATCATCCTCATAATCTGCCTAGCCTTTTCCCAGCTATGTTGGGGTTGGCTTCCAGTCTAACCAGAAGCAGCTGAATACCAGTATTTTTATTAATTACTTGGAGCAATACATAATACATCTGCAAATATTATATTGTTAACAATAAACTGTTTTGTCTCAGGGATCATTGTGTCAATAGTCGTATCAGCCCATTGCTTAATTGCCAAGAGCTTCTATCAATACCTGAGGAGGCTCTCGTTAAGCAGCTGGATGGCGTGGCAGAAAGTACTCCTGGACACGGCTCGTATTGTTTGGAGGTTCCTCACTTGTACACAGTATACACATTTTTAAATGTCATTACAGGTAGCCAGTGGTCCAAAAAGTCAGACAACCGGTGTTACCAAGTGGTATCGTATTACCCAGTATTAATTGGGTTGTGGAGGTCAAATAGGCAGTCGCTCCTTGTAAAATACTGGTATTCAGCTGCATCCGCTAAACAAGAAGCCAACCGATATAGTTGGGAAAAGGTTAAGCAGATGATGATGATTTTCAAATTTTAATGTTGTATTTCATATTTTTTTAAATTTATTTAAAAAATCAAAATATAACCTAGTGGTAGACGACAAGCAATCTGAAAACGACCCGCACCCATTGATCAAGCAAGCCAACCCAACTTCTCCATCCCCACATTCAATTACAATATTAACTTCACATTTCTTCAATCAACAGTATTACCCTTAATGATTAGCCTTAGGCATTCAATCCCCCACAACAGAGCTTGCCAAACAGTGGCTCATCCAATTAGACGGTAGAGTAAACATCTGCAGATTAACCAAATAATGTTTGTCTAACAATGGATCAGGAATCACGATACATTCGATATTAGGGGCTGATCATGGCCACAGTGGACTTGATTATATGAACTGACAGTATTTCAACATAAACTGTCGAGAAGTGGGGGAGGCTTTTACCCAAGAATAGAGGCCGTATTAGTCTAAAAAACACAAATGCTTGGCTCATGCATACCTACATGCAAAGTTTTTAGGTAACAGGATTCTTGTAACTCGAAACTGACAACGTTTACAAAACATTTTCTATAATAATTTTACAAAGAAATATTGGTTTGTATGTTGATGGCAATCTGATTCCGATGAAGCTTTCTCAAATGTAGCGCTACATTATCCCCAATTGTCATAGGCTATATCATGGGCTATATAAAAACGTCCACGAAGGTTCACTTCCGTACATAAAACAGCAAGTATTTCATAAAACTTAACTAGTTCGTTTACTGGTTTTCTTTAGACTGTGTCATTGGCAAACATGCTGCATCTATTGTTGCTCCTCGGCTTGCGGAGACCAGACCTTTGTGGGTTGTTCCTACATATAAGGTAGGCTATATGTAGGTGTAGCCCAAATACCGCTATCGGTGGTACCTAGTAATGCTTGATAGATCAATTGTATGTTCTGCTGATCAATGAGGTTTGTTCTCAAGCGCAATAACGCGTACTTCTGTGCACAACAACAACTCACATAATTATCATCGTTATCTTCATTTCAGCCCAATGACGTCCACAGCTGGACTGTAACGTTACGGTTTCCTGGATACGAAAACGTAAGGTTGCGTTGTGTAAAATAAGAGAAAAATGGCAAGAGTAAATAATAGCAAGATGATTTAATATACTAAGGAAGCCGAGGTAACGTGGGGATAAGGGTCCAGGTCCGAAGCTCGCAGTTGACAGAAGCGGCTCGCCGCAGTGATAGACTCGCTCGCAGACGCCTCTTGCGAGGGTTCGAAGGTCAAGGCTCACCTGCTGTCAATGTCCAGGTTCTGAGAAATAGTAGTAAATGCCTTTTCAAGGCCGACAGCGTCCAAGCTCTCTGTAGTAGTGTAGCAGTGTAGTAGCAGCTGCTTTTCAAGGATGTTAGGGCTAGATAGTGCGAACTTAGCGATCACATCAAATAGTTCAGAGCACCGTCAAGTTTCTTACTCGTTCGAGGACCAAGGATAGACTGACTTGGACTGACTATTCCTGCTCGGCTTCCCGTCATCATGCAGTTATGCATTTTTATAGTGTTCTAGAACATAGAAGAATAAAATGGTTACAAAAGAGTTCTAACATCAAACGTATACAACTTACAATTCCTAGTTACAGGAATTAATTAAAAAGAAAACTAGGCTTGTCATTGTCATTGTCGTTATCTGACATCACAAAAGTAAACAAAAATTTAAAAGACTAAAATAAATAGGAAAGCTAAATGGTTACGAATTAAAAGGCGAAATGGCATGCTAAGCCTCCGCATAAAAGCTATGCAGTTATTCGGAAAGAACATATGATAAAATTTTGGATTACAATTGTCAAAAACGTAAGTACAAAAACACAAACATTACAGGACATAGGCCACCAAGTGTCTCCACATTGACCGGTCCCGTGCGACTCGCATCCAGCGTCTCCGCAACCAGCAACCTATACCAGGTCATCGGTCCGCCTAGTGGGAGGCCAACGCAAAGGCTTCCGGTTTGCGGTCGCCACTCCAGGAAAACCGAAGTCCCCAATTGATATTATTTTTGGTAGTTAATGCTGATAAATTCATCATCATTATCATCATACTCTGCAGCGGATGAATATTGGTTCAAGATGACGGTTCTTTTTCGTTTTCCATGTTCTATGTGAGTGTGTTCAAACCTACTTACATTTTAGTAGACGATTTGCACGTGTGAATACACCATTATAAATGGGCCGTAATAGCACAGACATAACACATACTCGTTGAAGGTACTTATTGCAAAATGACCTCTATTTCTGTTGTCTGGACACTCCAACCTTTATGGGACATTCATTACGGACAGTCAACATGAATTCACCTAATCATTTTCATGTCTTATGCAGAACTTCACGCTTTTCACACCATACGTTGTTTCCCTTCAGCAAGGAACAGTTGGTGCACCCTACGGTGACTTGCAAGTGTAGCTTGTTTAGGGTAAACTTGCATAATTCGTACCCCTTAAGAGAAAACCATCATATTTAGAAAAATAGGAAAGATAAATTAGTTTTAATTAATAGTAATTATTGATTGCTAAATGCTTTATTGTTTCTATAATCAAATTTAACATAAACCTTATAAACTTTTCAAAAATAAACAATTAAAAATCAAAACTAAAAAGTACGATTTAAGACCATTCATCCCAAATCGTACTTTGAGATCTATTCATTGGTATACAGTATTGAGAATGACCATCATAATCAACAATGTGTTATTAAAACAAGTAGTAATTCTTAACTAATTCGACGGATGGTATTCGCCAATTCTCGGCAATCATCGTTAAATCGTACCAGTACGTTTTAAGCTGTTTTAAGAACTTTACTCGAGTACGAAATAGGAGCAAGAGCCCATCTAATTTTAAATTTACCGGCAAAAAAATTGACAACAGTTACGAGTATGATAACACGTCAGATGAAATCGCAAAGATACACATTAATACGTATCAAATCGTAAAATAGGTTATAACCTATTTTACGATTTGATACGTATTAATGTGTATCTTTGCGATTATACATGACCTTATTTGAATAAAACTCTTACGAAATGTGTAAAAAGATTACAGCGATAATTGAAAAAACCTTACTTTTTCAATATTTTTGTCGAGAGCAGCTTCAGAGGTGTTATCTGTCAGGTGGTAAAATGACCGACTGTTATTTCTATTTTTTGATACTAGAGGCGCTGATAGCTGTTACCAAAGCCGAGTTTTAAGTGGAGTACGAATTTGGCGTAAGTACGAATTAGGCAAGTTTACCCTATTTGAAACTTGTGTATACCGCAATTTCTGACTTTATTCAGTGTTGTCGCACATTTATTTCATGGTTTGTCAATACTGCTACAAAACCAGTGAAAAAAGAAAGATAAATATTTATTTGACGTTATTTCATTACGCGCTCACACAATAATATAAAACATATACAAAATAAGGAGAAAAATATATATTATGTGCAGCGTGTTTAGCGACTGCTCCAAAAAGGTCCATTTTAGCATTCATGCCAGACAGGTGTTACTATCTGATGTTGATCTTTCAATGAACCTTTAAATTGATGCAGTCAGCTGATCAAACTGAAAGCTTGTAAAAAGATATCAATTCCCAAAAGCCATAGAACAAAACTGGTTCAATTTTTATGGCTTGTATCGCCACACGAGAGGTCTTTTCTTATTCTTTTACACCACCAATGGTGTAAAAAGACTCGTAACAAAGCCGAAATGCAATAATAATTGTTATCACCATAATCGCGATTGTTTTTTTGTTCCAGACCATACCTTGAGCACCAACTATTTACGGAGAAATTGGGGTAGGTACAGAGTTCCAATTTTTTCATGAGTTTTTTGTTTTTTTTTTTAATACTCGTTTTTATGTAAGAACTTTGCTTTAAACACCTCCACGACCCTCACACTATTAAATCCATCCACCAGCACAATGTTTCGAGTGCGTTAATTTGAGTTTTACCGTCAACTATGGCAAAAAGTAATTTCCCAGCAATAATTTTTGCCTAGGGTTACTCTCTACAGAATGCTTGGTTTACGGCTTTGTGAATAATCAACACCTCACTCTCAGTCTGTTAACACCCTATATTCTGACCATGCTAAAACCTAAGCCTCACCAGATACAATTCACGTTCGCGATTCACACCGATCCCTACCTTGCCTAAACTACCCAACCATGTGTCATCTATCCGTAATAATAATTCAAACAATGGTTTCCACTGTTTGCATCCACACAAACAGGGTAATCCGCCAGTGTATCTACCACTTTATTGCGCTATGAATATTTGAGTGGTGGGCAGAAGTCGCCGTGGTTTGATTTAGTGCGTTCCTGTGATAGTATTTGAAGTATACGGTAGTCTGGCTTGTGACTTTGTGAAGTTAATTTTGAAACATCAAAATGCAATCCCACCAACGTATACTAAACGTTATCTAATTTGGTTTTTAAAGTCTAAAATCAGTGAACCAGTTTGTGTCACCACATCTTTTATACTGTTTTGATAAATGATGATGATTATAACTTATCTTAGATCATGACGTAAGATCATATATAAAGAAAATAGGTTTGAAACCAAAACTTCAAGCGCCATTCATCTAGTTACTAACGACGTGCTTAAAATTGACCTTAGCTGCTATTTTTAGAGCCACCGTGTTTGAAAATAGCTTTTTGCTTTTTTTTTTTAATGGCCATTACATATCAAAGCCGCACATGTCAGCGGCACGACGACGCGACGCGACTGTGACTTGCTGACGCTCTCAGCTGCCGCGCGCGGCGCGATATTCAAGCTACTGCGTAAATTAGCTCCTTCACAGTGTAACACTTCTAAGTCTGTACAAAACGGAATCTTGGATTGTGGCATTATAAGTAAATGGTCACAGACCGGGATCGCCTATTTGTAACGTAATGCTGAAAATCGAAACTTGGATACACGGTTATTTTTAGATCGTTCTGTTAAATTTTCCTGTTTTTTTTTTCAATAGAAAAAACTAACTATGAATTAAATTACTCTTAAAAAATTATCGCTCCGATTTCGATGATCGAAGTTATCCTTTATTTGCATTATATTAAATTCTCGTGGCTTTCGGTTCCAGAACGACCTAAAAATGTATTATAAAAATGCTCCAGTCAAATAATGTTGCACATTTATTGTGTCATCGATTGGCTACTGGCAAAGTTTTTTGACTGGACCAATTAGCCCTCTGATATAAAACCGCGGCACACCGGTCAATTCCTAGAGAATAGGAGTAAAAGTTAAAATTTCTCTCTTTTCTCTCTTCTTCAACCCTTAGCCCAATGCTGAGTGTAGGTCTCTTACAAATCTCTCCACTTTTGGCGGTTTCGTGTCATGGGCAGTCTCTTCCGGCCACTTTAATGATATCGTCTGTCCACCTAGTCCGTTGTCTTCCCATATTCCTCCGTCAGTACGTGGTTTCCACTCCAGCACTTTTTTCTTCCATCTTCCAGCCAGTCTACGAATGTTAAAGAATTACTCACTGTTCTGTAACGACAGATAAAATAACAAGTTACATTAAATTAAAAAGTTGAAAAGCCCTCGACATATAGGGTCATAATTTCAGGTGATTCTACTAGTCATTTTGTGGTGGCGGCCATCTTGGACTGATTTTATCCAAAATAGCTAAGAACACACCCGACTAATTCACCTTTCAAAGAAAAGTATCAAAATCAGCTCATCCGTTCGAGAGCTATGATGCCACCACATACAGATACGTCAAACTTATAACACCCCGTCGTTTTTGCGTCGGGGTTTAAAATAAATTACTTATCCTCATGGCTGTATCTCCACAAGTAAACAGTTTCCCGTGCATATTTCACCGGTTTTAGTATACAACGTATAACAAAAAGGGTATAGTCATATGAAAGGGTGTGCTATAGACCATCAAACTGAACAACTTTCTCTATGGGACCACCATCGTAATCGTAAAAAAATAATCAGCTGTTTCAAACATTTGGTCAAGTAGGTATTGGAATTTAGTATGGGGCCGTTGCAATTTTTTTCGCGATTACGATGGTGGTTCCATGGAGAAAGTTGTTCAGTTTGATGGTCTGTAGCACACCCTTTCATATGTCTATACCCTTTCTGTTACACGTTGTATAGTTTCCATGTTATAGGGAACACTAATCTGGGTAGATATCCCGCTGTTACTATGAAATCCAACCTCATCATCTGCCTGGGTGCCTGATGGGGGGTGACCAATCCACAAATTAGGCAAACGCTGCTTAACCTAAAGATTGCTCCAAGGAGCAATTATTATTCAGCCACGAGCTCCTAGGAATCTTTGATCTTATAAACTAAATGTTAATGGTATTGGTACCAATACGTCGGTACCGGTCAAAAGTGAGTTTTGTCCTATTAACAGTTTTGACTGTAACGTAAATGCAGTACATCTGCACTAATATTATAAAGAGGAACCATTTATATATTTTTATAAGGAATAAACACACACACACACACAAACACACACACTACACACACATACACACACTATACACACACACACACACACACACACACTATACGTTCACACACAATTTCTGAATATCAACATGTTTTGAATTTAAGAGCTTTTCTTTAAAAAACTCCACGACCCACATACTATTCAATCAATCCATCAGCACAATGTTTTGAGTGCGGTACATTGAGCCCTACTGTCAACCGTAATTTTTCACTCCAAATAAAGTCATCTTACAACAATATAGAGTTACTTAGTTTGATAATGCTTGGTTGACCGCTTTGTAAAGAGCCCATTTACACTCTGTATGTTTTTTAACTGATAACGCGCCAACGCAAATTAGTTAGAACCGTTTTCAAGATCCTATTTTTATTTTAAACTCGAAATTATTAGATGGATCTTCCGAGCCAAATTCTTACCCAAAACAATATCACCATCTTGGAAATTGGCTAAAACAACGGCACCCTATCAATTCAATTTAGAAAGCTAAGTAGTGTACCAGGTACGGAACCCGTACTCACTACGCTATAAATAAATCAATTCAAAACCGCTTGGGGTGTCCACCTCGCCTGGGGAACTCTAAATTCTTGGAGGGTGTCACTAAATCACTCGTTATTGTTGAGTGTACGTACTGTTGCGAATGGCCAAAGGAATTTCGCTGTAATATTATCTAGTTTAGAGCAACGAGAGGATTTTTAGTTCAGTAGTTGTTTAGAAAGAAGATTGGAAAAGCCACAGCAAAGACCTTTTAAGATGTGTAGTATATTAGGCTTTCACAAGAGGAACCAAATAAGAGGCCCATGGGTAGCATAAAAACTCACATTAGATTAAACACTAGCTAGCTAGCTTGCCGTCACACCGTCATAAGACGAGAGGCCGTGTCGACGCGACCGCGACGGCGCTTTCGTGTTCTACGCGCGCCTTAAAGAGATGTCAGCATATTGAAGGGGCCCGCGAGGGCCGCAGCCTGCCGGGGCTGCCAGACTGTTCGAAACAGATACCGACTGGAAACCGACCCCAACCTAGTTGGTGCGACTAACAGAAGAAATCTCACTGAAAAATGACTCAGCACACCCACATCACATGACTCATTCGCCTTATAGTACAAAGACATAGGCACTAGGGAATATACATATATTTTTTTATTTCGATATGGAATGTAAAATGCTTTAAAATAATGATAAAAAGTGAAAAGAAGACCAAAATCGGCCAAATAATACAAAAGTTATAAGCAATTAAACTTTTTTTTCCATCTCTTTCTAGAAAAACGGAATTTAGCATGGAGGCGATATAACTACTAATGACGTCATGAAAGGTATCGGATCTCTCTGTCTAATCAGCAGTTCCAAATGCGTATAACTAAGAACTTTATCACACTAGCGAGTTGCAAGCGAATTGATAGCGGGGCGAGTACCGCGAACTCGCTGCCCACCCGCGGCGTGTTCGCCGCGTACAGATTGTGAACACGTAGCGAGCTCGCAGCGCACTCGCCTCGCTTTCAATTCGCTCGCAACTCACTAGTGTGATAAGGCTCTAAGTATTTCTTTAAGTATTTAAAAAAATAATCTCACTTTGTCATTGCTGACGAATTCGCTTTGTTTAGAGTGATAAAAAATTTATGCATATACCCTAGGTACAAACACTTGACTATTGCCACACAAGTTTGTTCGAGTTTTCCCTTGTTTCATCACAATGTACGATCGAACAGACTATTTAGTTTACATTTTATAATGTAATTTATGGGTTAAACTGTAAACCAAATATCTTGTTCGACAGTGCCTACCTACAAGTGTGGTTGGTGAGAAGAGATTGTTCTGCGTTTATGAAGCATAGGATGCGATATACTGACATTCTAACAGCGAATAGTAAAACATGTAGTGTTTGACATAAATCAACGAAAATTCGTATGTCAATATCGATGAGGGATCGATGTAGAAATACTAGATACATGTTTTGAAAGCTGTCATTCATTTGTGTTTAGGACAAGATGCTCTATGGTTCAGGACCTGTGATGAATTAAATTATGGTGCTGATTCGTTTGTTTTCCAAATTCAAAATCAAACCAATAGAGTTTATGATAGAAACGGTGAATTTTGGAGATTCATATGAAATGAGTTTTCCGTCGTCGTTGTACTTACAAAGTATCGGAACCGACCGCCTGGAGTTAATTAGACGTGCTCGTTGACTTTAGTACGAAGACTTGTAGAAGCTCTTTTGCGTTACGATTAAGGCCTGAATTCTTGTCGCGCTGGCGATCGGTCTCGTATGGTCGGTCGTAACGTCAGCGGGGAAAATTCACCTGTCGGTCGACGCTGACGTCAGCGTCGCAGTATGGTGCTAGGTAGAACACAGTAAAAAAACAAAAATCATTTATTTCTTAAACATAAGTCTTTTACAACAAAAATAGTGATTGGAGCCTCCCTTTAAGCAAGAAATGCCTGTATTGAGAGACTCCGCTCTTTCAAACCAAATATATTTATACTATTATTATCCTACTATCCCATAAACATACAGTATTAGTGTGAGTGTGTGAGTATGTGTGTGTGTGTAGTTGTAAATGTTTGCGAACGTGTGAATGTGTGAGCAGGTTTGTGTGTGCATGCATGCATCCATTCAAGATGACATAAACAAGCATCATGACACAAGTGTAAACAGTGCTTCTGTTTCATCATAGCTTAACGGTTTTATCCAATTAATCAAAGATTTTTTGCAGTCATAGTATTGTTTTGTATAAATGTTTATTTTCCTATTTATCCTATTCTATAAATGGGCCGAACGTTTATGTAATTGTATTCTAGCAAACCGAGTTCGGGATTGGGGAATTTGTGCAACATTGTCCTTTCGTCTTTTTGTTAATTTGGAGGAGTCAAATGGTAAAGTTTTGTGCATTTTCAAGATGGTCTGTACAATGTATAATTTTCTCACAGAGAGCAGGTCACTGATCCGAAATAGTTCGTCTGTGTGAAATCTAAATTTCTTAAAATACATATTTTTTATAAAAGCGTTGTGCACGCTCAACATCTATGAATTTTGATTTACTAGCCCCTCCCCAAACACGGATGCAGTACGTCAAAACTTATTGTACAAGAGAAAAATACAGGGTTATTTGTAAAACACCGGCAACACTTCGCAGGAGTGGATTGCTGACATCTTAAAACAAACATAATATTTTCTTAAGGTAGTGTGCATTTATTTTGATTGGATTACAGAATATATAGGTTCCCAAACACATATTTTGAATGTACCAACACTGATTTAAACAATAATTATGAGAAAAATAAATTTTCTTTCGAAATTTAAAATTCCTCGTATCTCGTCTTTATATATGTAATTGTAATACAATCGAAATATATACCTACCTTGAGAATATTATGTTTGATTTTCATATTATTATGGTATTACGGATATCTGAAAAAAAAACATGCTTCGCCGGCCCCTTAATGAAATGTTTAATTAATTGTTTTGTAATAAAAGTAATTGTTAAAGCAAAGAATGGCTAAATAACTAAATAAATTGGGTTATTATGCTTGGTAGGTTGATATTATGCAGTAACTCACCCACTCGTCAGCGCCGCCATTGTTCGACGACCGTCCTCTCGGTACATTGTCTTGCGACTCGCCTGCCTTGTTTATACTGCCGCTGTATTAGTCGCTCTTATTTGTTTTTGTATCAACTCACCAAGACTTATAACTACGTACGGGTCTGGAGGTCTAAAATGGAAGCTTGGAAAAATGTTTAGTTCTAAAAATTAACTTTTAAATCATCACCGTAAAGTCCATTTTAAGAATTTTAAATTTTAATCCTGATTCATATTTTGTTCTCCATACTGGCTATTTTAGGCCCGCACTGGTGTCTTGAAGGTTTTTCAATTAATAATATTGAGATAAGGTTTTTTTATTATAGGTTTCAACCTGTAATAATAAATCGGTCTAAAAAACCGTCCATACGCAACCGACATCAGCACTTTTGCTGACTGAAATACGAAACTCTACAAAATTATGAAACACTACATACACTTACATTAAATTAAAAATTTATAAAACCCCCGACACATAGTACATTATTCTAACTTTCAAGCCCTTTCATTTGATACCCATGCATGGGAGTTATGAAAAAAAATGTAACTCATCATTTTGTGGTGGCGGCCATCTTGTATTGGAAACTTATTATAGTGTATAGTATTTTACTAGTCAAGCCCTTTCATTTGATACTAATTTTGAGGGAGTTGTTGGATAAATATGTAATCCGCCATTTTGTGGCGGCGGCCTTCTTGAACTGATTTTTATCAATCACACTTATGAACATCATCATCATCATCATCATCAGCCTATAATGTTCCCACTGCTGGGACTCGGCCTCCTCTCAATGAGAGGGAATGGGCTATAATCTACCACGCGGGCCCAGTGCGGGTTGTTAGATGTCACATGTCTTCGAACTTTTTGGTTCTAGGACATGCCGGTTTCCTCACGATGTTTTCCTTCACCGTTTTGAGGAGCAGCGGTGGCCCAGTGGTGGCGGCCCCGACTTACGAACAGTAAGTCGTGGGTTCGAACCCAGACAGGTGCATTACTTTGTGTTATTTATTTCATCACCACTTATGAACACTCACGACTAATTCCCCTCTCAAAAAAAAAAACCAAAATCAAAATCGGTTTATGCGTTTGGGAGACACACATTCACAGACACCTCAAACTGATAACACCCCGTCGTTTTTCGGTCGGCGGTTAAAAAACACCTGCTACACTCCGATAGTTTTTTCTGAAATCATGGAACGCCAACTGCACGTCGTCGCAGTGAAGAAAAATTCCGCTTAGCATCATCATCATCATCATCCACAACCCGAACTCACCCACTGTTTGGTATAGGCCTCTCTTTTCTTGTGTTTTCTCTTTTCTCTATTCTCGAAGGTCCTACGCTAGCCTCATCTAGGTTTTTCCCCCGACGGCAACTATGTTGTCTGCCCATCTCGCCGACCCACGTTCCTTTTGCCAGTTCTTGGACGCCATTCGGTGACAGCCTTAGTCCACCTGCCATCACTGCTTCTTGCTAGGTCCTGTCCTACTCCATTTGACTTCCGTAACGAAGTATGATTATCTTGGTCATAAACTTTCATTTGGCAAAGAACATCAATAAAAAAAGATGTCCTGAAGAATACAGCTAGGGTGGGCTGCGTTCAGCCAATTAGACAATATTTTGAAATCACCCGAAATTCCAGTAAGTATGTCTAAAGTCCCGCCTCTATAACCAGTGTGTCCTGCCCACGTACGGTGCTGAAACATGGAAGCGCACGTAGGAGGCTGTGTACAGACTGAGAGTTGCACAGAGAGCCATGGTGCGTTCCATGCTCGACTTAAAACTGATAGATCACTCGATGTATCAGTTTTAAGTCGATCTATCAGTTTTGAGTCGGAACTCTCCTAATGCCGGAATCCAAAAACGCACAAAAGTTTTCGATATTGAAAATCACGTTACGCTAAGCATGATACTGATTAATTATCAGCAGAGCCGATTTCCGGTAGTTACCTTAAACCGACGCAAAGATCACGCACATACGTAATAAGAGCTGCAGTCACTGATAGGCCTTAATTCTTGTCGAGCTGACGGTCGCGTACGAATATTGTGTTCACTGTGAGTTGGGGACTATGTCAGTGAAGACGCACAAGAATTACGGCGTGCCTCAAGAAAGCGTATTAGGTCCAAGAAATCTTCTGAATGAAATATACAGGGTTATTTGTAAAACACCGGCAACACTTCGCAGGAGTGGATTGCTGACATCTTAAACAACAACATTTGTTCTACGACTTTTGGGAAAACAGGCAAAAAAAAATCGACTTCTCAAGCAAAACTCCATCAGCTGTTCGGACAAATGTATGGAGAGTTGATTTTTTTTATCCGTTTTCGGAAAAGTCGTAGAACAAATGTTGTTGTTTAAGATGTCAGCAATCCACTCCTGCGAAGTGTTGCCGGTGTTTTACAAATAACCCTGTATATTTCATTCAGAAGATTTCTTGGACCTAGTACGCTTTCTTGAGGCACGCCGTAATTCTTGTGCGTCTTCACTGACATAGTCCCCAACTCACAGTGAACACAATATTCGTACGCGACCGTCAGCTCGACAAGAATTAAGGCCTATCAGTGACTGCAGCTCTTATTACGTATGTGCGTGATCTTTGCGTCGGTTTAAGGTAACTACCGGAAATCGGCTCTGCTGATAATTAATCAGTATCATGCTTAGCGTAACGTGATTTTCAATATCGAAAACTTTTGTGCGTTTTTGGATTCCGGCATTAGGAGAGTTCCGACTCAAAACTGATAGATCGACTTAAAACTGATACATCGAGTGATCTATCAGTTTTAAGTCGAGCATGGAACGCACCATGGCTCTCTGTGCAACTCTCAGTCTGTACACAGCCTCCTACGTGCGCTTCCATGTTTCAGCACCGTACGTGGGCAGGACACACTGGTTATAGAGGCGGGACTTTAGACATACTTACTGGAATTTCGGGTGATTTCAAAATATTGTCTAATTGGCTGAACGCAGCCCACCCTAGCTGTATTCTTCAGGACATCTTTTTTTATTGATGTTCTTTGCCAAATGAAAGTTTATGACCAAGATAATCATACTTCGTTACGGAAGTCAAATGGAGTAGGACAGGACCTAGCAAGAAGCAGTGATGGCAGGTGGACTAAGGCTGTCACCGAATGGCGTCCAAGAACTGGCAAAAGGAACGTGGGTCGGCGAGATGGGCAGACAACATAGTTGCCGTCGGGGGAAAAACCTAGATGAGGCTAGCGTAGGACCTTCGAGAATAGAGAAAAGAGAAAACACAAGAAAAGAGAGGCCTATACCAAACAGTGGGTGAGTTCGGGTTGTGGATGATGATGATGATGATGCTAAGCGGAATTTTTCTTCACTGCGACGACGTGCAGTTGGCGTTCCATGATTTCAGAAAAAACTATCGGAGTGTAGCAGGTGTTTTTTAACCGCCGACCGAAAAACGACGGGGTGTTATCAGTTTGAGGTGTCTGTGAATGTGTGTCTCCCAAACGCATAAACCGATTTTGATTTTGGTTTTTTTTTTTGAGAGGGGAATTAGTCGTGAGTGTTCATAAGTGGTGATGAAATAAATAACACAAAGTAATGCACCTGTCTGGGTTCGAACCCACGACTTACTGTTCGTAAGTCGGGGCCGCCACCACTGGGCCACCGCTGCTCCTCAAAACGGTGAAGGAAAACATCGTGAGGAAACCGGCATGTCCTAGAACCAAAAAGTTCGAAGACATGTGACATCTAACAACCCGCACTGGGCCCGCGTGGTAGATTATAGCCCATTCCCTCTCATTGAGAGGAGGCCGAGTCCCAGCAGTGGGAACATTATAGGCTGATGATGATGATGATGATGATGTTCATAAGTGTGATTGATAAAAATCAGTTCAAGAAGGCCGCCGCCACAAAATGGCGGATTACATATTTATCCAACAACTCCCTCAAAATTAGTATCAAATGAAAGGGCTTGACTAGTAAAATACTATACACTATAATAAGTTTCCAATACAAGATGGCCGCCACCACAAAATGATGAGTTACATTTTTTTTCATAACTCCCATGCATGGGTATCAAATGAAAGGGCTTGAAAGTTAGAATAATGTACTATGTGTCGGGGGTTTTATAAATTTTTTAATTTAATGTAAGTGTATGTAGTGTTTCATAATTTTGTAGAGTTTCGTATTTCAGTCAGCAAAAGTGCTGATGTCGGTTGCGTATGGACGGTTTTTTAGACCGATTTATTATTACAGGTTGAAACCTATAATAAAAAAACCTTATCTCAATATTATTAATTGAAAAACCTTCAAGACACCAGTGCGGGCCTAAAATAGCCAGTATGGAGAACAAAATATGAATCAGGATTAAAATTTAAAATTCTTAAAATGGACTTTACGGTGATGATTTAAAAGTTAATTTTTAGAACTAAACATTTTTCCAAGCTTCCATTTTAGACCTCCAGACCCGTACGTAGTTATAAGTCTTGGTGAGTTGATACAAAAACAAATAAGAGCGACTAATACAGCGGCAGTATAAACAAGGCAGGCGAGTCGCAAGACAATGTACCGAGAGGAAGGTCGTCGAACAATGGTGGCGCTGACGAGTGCGTGAGTTACTGCATAATATCAACCTACCAAGCATAATAACCCAATTTATTTAGTTATTTAGCCACTCTTTGCTTTTTGTGTGAACGGTATGTGGCAGATGAAAGAAAGAAAGAATTTTTAAGTCTGGTACCATCGTATGTACCCGCAGTCTCACTTAATGGTACACCTCTCAAAAGGGTGAAAATGTTTAAATACCTTGGGCACTTGATAACAGAGGATTTACGCGATGATCCGGATATTGAACGGGAGCGTAGAGCATTGGCGATAAGAGCGAATATGATCTCCAGTAGATTCAATCGGTGTACAGCTCAAGTAAAAGTTACACTTTTTCGAGCCTACTGTACATCGCTATACAACTGCAATCTCTGGAGTAACTATACGCAAAGATCGTTCAATGCTTTACGCGTCCAATACAATAATGCGTTTAGGGTGTTGTTACGGTTGCCCGGGGCATGCAGCGCATCAGAGCTATTGGATGCACAGGTAGACGCTTTTCATGCCATCTTGCGCAAGCGGTGCGCCGCCTTGCTCTGCAGACTCCGCGCCAGCCCGAACACAATTCTGGAGATGTTTAGTGACAGACTGTACAGTCGGTTTCATAAGTTTTGGAGCAATCTACATTTAAGCTTAAATACTAACGTAGCTAAGTAAGTTCTGTATTTTTACTAACATTGTGATTTAATATAATTTTGTGAACGTGGATTATTATGATTGTACTTATATGGATCTTATGAAATCTGTATTAAATGAATGTATTTATTTTATTTATTTATTTAACAATAACTTTTCTTACAAAACAATTTATTAAACATTTCATTAAGGGGCCGGCGGAGCATGCTTTTTTTTTCATTTCAAACGTAATACCAAAATAATCTGAAAATCAAACATATTCTCAAGGTAGTGTGTATATGTCACCGTAAAATTGTCAAAAACGTGATATTACAATATAACGTGTTTTTTCTCGCGATATTGTAATGTCTCGAATTATTGTCAACTGAACATACGGAAGTATCTCTGCCCCCATAATCGGGACTTGGGGCACCCCCCCCCCGTTAGGTTAGTTAGGTTCCTTTAAACCCTGCGCTCGGAAATAGGGGCCCCGCGAAGCGGGGCTCCGTCGACTACGCTTTTTAGGGGGAATATAAAGTGTTTTAAGGTTATGTTATATTAATCGGTATTTCTCAGGAATGGTGCATTATCTTTTCATGAGAGTTGTGCCATTGGGCAAGGGGGACCCCTCCTTCCCTCCACACCGCGTAAGTTGACTACCATCGCATGCATTTCACGAAAAATAATGCGTTTTGTTGTAAGCAGTATGTTCATTTGACAATAATTCGAGACTTTAAAATATCGCTAGAGATATTACAATATAACGTATTTGACAATTTTACGGTGACATGTATATTTCGATTGTATTATAAAATATCTATGTTCCCAAATAAATATTTTGACAAGACAATTATATAGAGACGAGATACGAGGAATTTAAAATTTCAAAAGAAAATTTATTTTGCTCATAATTATTGTTTAAATCAGTGTTGGTACATTCCAAATATGTGTTTGGGAACCTATATATTCTGTAATCTAATCAATATAAATGCACACTGTCTTAAGAATATACTTAAATTATTATGTTTGATTTAAAAATTATTTTGGTATTACGTTTAAATTTATGAAATTCGCATGCTCCGCAGGACTCTTAAACCTTAAATTTAACAATACTTTTAACATTTCAATGAACATAAAATTTCACACAACATTCATTTAAAACTCTATAGGATACAAGTAAAAGCTTGTATGTGGCTATTGATATTTAAGATTAATAATAATAACAAATAAATAAATATCGCTGGACATTACACGCAGCGCCATCTAGTGCCACACTAAGCAAGGCTTGTATCGTCGTCACCAGACTGTTGATATACTACATATATACTTTTGTTTGTAAATACAAACTTATACTTAATATAAACATCCATGACTCGGAAACAAATGTCCATGCTCATCACACAAACATTTGTTACTAACCCTAAGAACATAAGGCAGCCTCACTACCGCTGCGCCAATCGGGTCGTCAGATTACACTACACTTTTTGAGGTCACTAAGCGGAAAGGTGATCATCAATTACATACCAAGTTTCTACCGTGGCTCGGACTCGGACCCGGCTGTTATTCGTAGTACAGTCGAGATCATCAGTAGTCCGAAAGTCTGACGCAAAGTCATCATCTGCTCAGCCTTTTCCCAACTATGTTGGGGTCGGCTTCCAGTCTAACCGGTTGCAGCTGAATACCAGTATTTTACATGGCAGCCATGTAATAATAATAATAATATAATAATAATACTTAAATGTTTATTCAAACCCTTTTGTTAATTGATCTTATTCTAAGAGTACATCAGTAGTGACATAAAATAGGAGATTAGTCATTGGTTTACAATTTCTTTGGGTATCATTGCTAGGGCTTATATTAGGCAAATCAAGTATAAGTATCCCTGCTAACACTGCTGCGGTTTTCGGAGTCAGCTCCGAAATTAAGCATAGCCTGTATCTTCAGAGCCAGGTTGTCAGACTATTTGGGCCACTGACTACCTGTAACGACTGCCATAGATGGACAAATGACAGACGGGACCTACTGCTTAACGTGCTTTCCGAAGCACGGAGGAAACTCGGTATGTATGGATTGGTCACCCATCCACAGACAAACCTAGGCAAGCACGGCTTAACCTAAAGATCAGCCCGAGCGGCTGTTATTATTTTGCCACATGCTCCTCTGACACAAAGTCTTCCAAGTTATAATGCAGTAGGTATATTATCCCGTTTCTGTTATGGAGATCACAAAAAAGGTAAGACATTGACGCTCCATGTAAAAGACTGGTATTTAGCTGCATTTGGTAAGACTGGAAGTCGAACCAAACATAGTTGTGTAAAGGCTAGGTACAGTCAGCAAAACAGTTAGGTAAGCAGGCTAGTAATCTTCTTACGACTATTATAAATGTAAACGTCTGTATAGATCGATTTTTGTTATTCTTTCACGCAGAAACTACCAATAGGATTTGAATGATATTGCAAACAGACCGATTAAATAACCCTTTTCCATTTATAATAGTACAGTGAAAAGATTGCTAGCCTGTAAACGTAACTGTTTTGCTGACTGTACATGAAGATGACATTGCAAGTAAAAAAAAATTGTGAAGGTATTATTATTTACTAGTGCTTCGCGCGCGTCTTCATCCGCAAAATATTTGATAATTGGGCTAATTTTATGATGTCATAAGCCTATCTTACTCAGTAAGGACATGGCTTTCTAATGGTGAAAGAATTTGTTTTATTCGGTCTCGTCGTTTTTGAGTTAAATTGTAACAAACCCAAAAGCAAGCAACCAAATCTATGCTCTTTAAAATTTTGGTATAGATATATCTGTTGCAGAAGGATTTATTGTAATCTTTTATCTACGAAATGTGACTGACATAACCATGCAACGCAACCTCAGCAAACAGTGCGAATATTGAATAGCTACAGTGGCTGATGGTAACAGTATAACGCTGGCAGATGCTCCATCTATACTTAATAATCTATACTGATATACAATATATATGATTTTTTTTTTTATTTATTTGAAAGCTGGTGCTTCCCGTGTGTTCCGATTTCAATTAAGTTAGGATCTTATGCTGATATCAAAGGAACTCTTCTAAATTAGACGGCAAATATGCAGTGATTGCTGCAATCGCTTGTATGTTTATTGCAAATTTACGATACTCGGCTAAATCTTTTATAGGCTACCGGGATATTTGAGTCACTTTACCATAACGTCATTGTTAACCGACTTCAGAAAGAGGGACGTTCTCAACTCAATGTTTCCCGATTACTCGAAGATGGCTGGACCGATGTTGTTTTGTTTTTTTATTGCTTGAAAAAACACTACCAGTCAGTCTTCCCAGTTAGTTCCATAATCATAAAGTCTGAATACTGATGATGGGATCCTGGAAATATAGAGGGAACTCTTCAAATTTTATAGGCACACAAGAAGCGATTTGGGTACTTTAAAAAGAGAAACAAATTTGCATTCACAGGTTTCGAAAATTGTTTTGCCACATTCTGGCATCGAACCCGGGATGGATCCATGAAACAATGAATCTAAAGAACAGTTATAAATTCAATGGGATAAATTCATCAAAATAAAGCACTGTAATGTATTCATTGTTTTCCTTTCATTTAATTTTTAATTTTGTTTGAGAGATTTGATCCATAGTTGGCCCTATTAACTGGCCAATGTATTTTTTTCGAACTTAAGTCGGTTCGATCCCCGAGTGTGGCAAGCGAAATTTGAAAACCAGTGATTGCATATTTGTTTTTTTTTTAATAAATGAATTATTCCTTTGAGTACTTTCCCTCCAGGTGGCATTGTATGTAAAACAATTCCTCCCGGTATACTAAATCAGGATTATTTGAATAAAATAACTGAAACGATTCAGTATTGCTCAGTTGCGCCTCTATTCACAAAGTCTCAATCCGACTTGCACGGAGGTGCACTCGGTTTCAAGCTTCGCCGACGTTTTTAGGGCTGGCAAATGTCGATATCTGCACCGGCTACGGCTATCGATAAATAAATGATTAATAGTGTTAAAGTAAATTTTTTGGCCGCCTATTCTGAACTTCAGAAAAACTGACAAAACTTTGTGCTACAAATGTAAAATTAAATTGTTGTGTAAACAGCTTAGAAGTTAATTTATCAGGAATCACAACGCAAGTCCAAGCTGCGGTGGTGAAGGTTTTAAACTCGCAGCTGTGTGTGACAGAAACCATGTCTGACGCATGTTGCATTCTGCATGTTGCATAATACAATGCTTGCTGCATGTTGCTACGGATGGCCATATGGTACAGAATTTAGATACACACACGTATAGTTTTTAACATAACATCTCGAATATAATAGTAGGATAAAACAGTGGTGTATTTAAACTAGACCCACATTTTGTCAGTTATGTTCTAGTCTCGTGTTAAAAGGGCAAGCGTTTTGTCATCAACTAGGCACAAATTTAGAGTCAAAAGACTAACTGCATTAAATTACATTAGAAATTATTATCGATATCATTAAGCAAACATTATCCACGTCCTTATATGCGTTAAAGTTTGATCAGGCGGGGGTCATTACGTTTTTTTTCATGTGAATACTTCAGTAGGCAGGCCCGTGATTTTTATCAAAGTTGGTGGCGGCTGGAATGGTAACAAACCTCAATTTTATTGTTAAGATAACATAACTCAGACCTCCTTTTTCGCCAAATCATAATAAACACAGTCCATCCATCGTTTCTTTGGTATTCCTCTACTCCTATACCCATCCACATCTATACTTATAATAAATCTGTAGAGAGGTCAATTCTGTACATGAAATATATTTACAAAATAACTATCGGGGGGTGATTAGTGATCGATACTGATGCCAAAAATGCAATCAGTAAAATTTTTGTCTGTCTGTCTGTCTTTCTGTCTGTCTGTCTGTCTGTCTGTCTGTATGTTATTTATAGAAAAAAAAACTACTCGACGGATTTTAACGAAACTTGGTACAATTATTCTACATACTCCTGAGCAGGTAATAGTATACTTTTCATCACGCTACCATTAATAGGAGCAGAGCAGTGAAAGGAAATGTTGGGAAAACGGGAGAAGTTACTTGGTTTTTTTAGCTTCCGTCGCGTGTGCAGCCTTAATGGTTAAAGCTACATAGAAATCATGTATAACGGAAATATTCCACATAAAATTATATAAAAAATATCCCACGACAGCATATGTCTATCTTTTATAGTTGACTCACAATAACACGTGTAACTCCCGATAGCTTAGCAGTTCGGAGATTTGTTATTATTATATTTGTTTACTCTTACGTTTATAATATTCTCACTCAACCCCAATTTTGAAACTTCACGCGGGCGAAGCCGCTGGCAGAAGCTAGTTTATAATGAAAACTTTCCTCACGACATTGTCTTTTCGAAATACCATGTTGGCACCGCGACAGAATCTGAGACGAAATATATAGGGTGACTGGCAATTAGTGTACGATACTTTAACACGTGATTGTGCTCATGATAACAAACAACTTTTACTATGGGAGCAAAGCTGAAATCGCGAAAAAAATATCAGTTGTTCAGTACATTATGCGAACGTAAATATACTGAACAGATGATTTTTTAACGCGATTTCATGTTTGGTGGCATATTAAAAGTTGTTTGTTATCATGAGCACAATCACGTGTTACTGGTCATATGAATCTAACATAATATTTTCTCATTTACTTTTGTTTTTCTTCAGATACGGTAACTTTTCTAGTTCATTTCCAAGACATTTTTCAATATCTTCCTTAAAAAGCCAACATCAGACACACCATAATTTTAAGGCATTTTTTTTTAAGTAGGTGCTCGGTAGGGTGTCCGTCATTTGCCTGTCATTTCTCATGATGAGTACGTAAATAGTTTCTTCAATATGGAAGGATAAAAGGCTTCATATCCTGAAAGAATATTTAATGTGACGTGTACTTTGATGCTACAGAACAACTTGTAATTTGTCTTGGGGACTTCTTTGTCTAAAGGACTTGCTTTTGCAAGTCTTTTTACGCGACAAATTACAAGTTGTGAAGTTTCTGATCGAAATTGATTACAGTTCTTTTACAAAAGTGACGCTTAGAAAAAACTTTTGATATTTTGTAGTAATTTAAAGTAAAACTACAAGAATTGTAAAAGCCCTCTGCACTTGATTTCTATTCTCGCACTTAACCATTTTTTTAATACGCACAAAATAAACAAAATAGTTTTAAATCGGGGCTAGGGCGCAAACAGACCCCAAGCTATCGCGTGCCCCGCCAACAAAAAATTGTTACCTCTGTTTATTAAAAAAAAGTAACAACCGCAGATTAAAAACTTCCCCGCGTCTGTAAACTCCAATTAGAACGCAAGTGAAAATAAGTCCACATGGGGACAACGAATTTTTATTTCTGAAGTCGCCGAAGAAAAAATTCTAATTTCTTTTTACGACATTAAGTTACTTAGAAGTCGGAGGGACAGGGCGCGAAGGACTAATTAATTTTTTTTAGAAACCTCCCGAATAACGACCACCGAAGTTGGTTCCCGCCATAATTGGAAAATTTACGCGCCGTTTCATTACTCCGGGCTGTTTTTTAATCACCACCTTTTTGCAATTAATTTTTGCCAATTTTTTCGAATCGTGTTTGGAACTTTATTTTGTTCGGTTGGTTGGTTTTTTTAAGTATTAAATATGAATGAATTGAGTTGTCGAACTTAGTTTCAATAATTATTATGATTTTTGGTGAGTTCTCTTTTACGTGGTGATGAATTGCTAAGTTGCTCCCCTTGTGGCTTCTTCATCCATCAAAGACTCAATCAAACCTATTAAACTCGTAGTTGTTGTCCTGATATTGATTCCTTTTACATCAAACTTTTCAAGCCTTTCCACTAAACACACCGCTCGCTAATTTCCTCCGTTTCAATTCCCCAATGTTTCATCTTTAGTATCTAGTTTTTAGCAACGTCCCCTTTGTGCAGTTTTTAAAACAAAAAGTTCGGGCGCGTTCTCTGCCGCCCGGGACCTACATTCATAATCTGATCCAGGATTTCACCCAAATTCAGCTCGCACTTAATTCGTTCAGGGAATTAGTTTCGTACGAACGTAATTAAGGAAAGTTTTCGGATTAACCACCTTGTTTTTCCACTTGTAACGACCATTATAAATTGATCTCCTGACCCCTCTTTGGTTGGCGTAATTAACGGGGCTTTGACGGTTCTTACTTGCGGGATGGGAGGTCCGTGAAAAACGGTGGTTGTCACAACATTTTTCGGCCACTTATTTAGTTTTAGTTTAGTTACGGTGTTTCGGAAACTCAGCGCCCCTAGACAGTGAGATATTCGCTAATTTCGTTGTTGCAAATTTGTTTTGTTGTCGGCTTGTTTTCCTCCCAGCTTTTAGTAACACCGGCTGTTAGCAGCTCGATTTTTAAACTCACCAGCATTGCGGTAGTAATTACCCGTGCAACATCACTTTGACTATTTAAAACTCATATTTTGAGCACTGTTTGATCTAAAGTGGGGATAATTTCTTAACACGTTCGAGGACGCTACCACTTGAGACTGTGTACCAAAATGACACAGTAAATGTCCATACAAATTATACGACGTATGAGTACGTAGCCTCCCATGAAAATATATTGTTTTAAAGACATCATGACACAACCGTTTTATCACGTTATCGTATAAATACGTTATTTCATTAAAAGTAAAATTAACTAGACGTGACTGTTAGACTAAATGTCTAGTATGTAGACTAAATCAAATAAACTAAATACTTACGATGTTTTGTCGCGGCAAATATTACGATACGCCACGAAATGTTAAGCAAACGCGGAGCGCACCCCGCAGTGACGCAGCCGCACTGAATGTAGGAGCGCGGTAGGCGCGCGCGACGTATTTACACGTTGTGCGTGTGTGAGTACTTACCGTTCCCGCCTACTGTCAACGGCACTTATTTGAAATAGTTTAAAACTTACTCTACGTGACAGTAAAGCTTCGGGTATTTTAAATGTTGTGACACAAGATACATTCAATAGGATTTTAACTTGAACGTTCATCGGAAATGTACGTTCTGTCGTAAAGTATAAACATTATTTGGACGTCATTGTACGTTGTGCCATATCAAAATTTCGAACGATGACGTATAATCTCGTTCTGTCCTCAAACGTGTGCATTCGAAGCGGAATTCACACCCGAGACGAGGATGTTATGGAGCTGAGAACTGCAGTAGCAAATGGCCACGCACATCGAACGACGCCTTTCAAAACACTTTCGAAGAAATCAAATAATAGAACGTAAAGTAATTTTGTCATGAATTATATGGAAACTATGATTTAATTTGCTTTTTCTTTCACGCTTTGCTTTCGGAAGGAGAGGCAAAGGTATGAAGCCGCTAAACAGCCTTAATGTGAAAAATAGATTATTCAAATAAAATTTGAATTTAAAAGAAAAAAAAATGTTAATTTGTTCATAAAAGTAATTTTTCATTTGATGTAGTTAATCATGATTGTCAATGATATTCTATTAACCCGATTAAAATGTAATAGATAAACGTATATTAGACCGTTTAGCCGCATCTTTCTTCTTCGAGATTTAAAAAAAAAACAATCACCGCCGTCTATAGGCATTGAAATAATTTGGACTTACAGTATTATATTGTATGGTATGGTATTATAAGTATTATATTATGTAAACTGAGGATTTTTTTATTTCTACACACCGTGATAAATATTATGTGTTCAGTCATAACAACAAATAACCTTCCCTTCAAAATCTAAAGTCTGTGCACTAAAGTTACTTTTGTAAAAACGTGAATATTATTTCAATCATTTCTACATAACCGGCACCCTAGAGGCCACAGCCAAGGAGTAGCGTTACTTTTGAAAAAAAAAAACAAAAGAAAATTCAAGGGAATGCCCGACATAAATTGTACTGCTCGTGGGAGATAGCGTTTGCATACCCGCCGAGTAGGGGGCGCGTCTTCACGGAGAATGTAGGACTGTTTACAAGGCTTTTATTTACTTACTTTTTTATTTTATTTTTATTCACGAGGAACAGCTAACAGCTACAACATAAAATATAAAAGAAAAATACACATAAAATTTGATCAATATTGTAGCCCACAACCATAGATAATATAAAGAAGCCCACAACGCTGTTCACAGATTAATTGTGGAACGTCACCGTAAAATTGTCAAACACGTTATATTGTAATATCTCTAGCGATATTGTAAACTCTCGAAATATTGTCAAACGAAACACAACAAACCGCAAAACAAAAAATATTATTACAACAAAATGCATTATTTTTCGTGAAATGCATGCAATGGTAGTTAACTCACGCTCTGTGGAGGGAAGGAGGGGTCCCGCTTGCCCAGTGGTACAACTCTCATGAAAAGATAATGTTCCATTCCTGAGAAATACCGATTAATATAACCTAACCTTAAAACACTTTATATTCCCCTAAAAACCGTAGTCGACGGAGCCCCGCTTCGCGGGTTTAAAGGAAATTTACTAACCTAACGGCGGGGGTGCCCCAAGTCCCGATTATGGGGGAAGAGATACTTCCGTATGATCAGTTGACAATATTTCGAGAATATAACGTGTTTGACAATTTTACGGTGACATATAATTATATAAACAGTTAAATGAAATGCTAGGATAAAAATAATATTAAAAAACTAAACCTATACATTATAACTAACTTAACTATCGTGCTTATCTGTGTTTTTATACATCAATCAAGAGAGCTCCTTGAGTATAAGACATTTGAACTTATTGCAATATGCTTATATGCTTATTGCATGCAAAAATATCAATATGTTCAAAAGTCATGTTGTAGGCATCAATCATTCTGCGAACATGTGAGCGCGAACCAGTGTTAGAATGGCAGGTACGCATGAAAAATAGTCTACCAGCGCGAACCTATCGCTTGTAGATAGTTCTAGGAACAACTATCACAACACTTGCAGCGTATGGTATCTTTCGTATTATTTACTTTTTAAGCACTTCTTTCTCTAGTCGTGTCTGATTGTCGTTCCATTGGACAACAAAATAAGGCTGTCGGTCGCCGCTGACGTCATCGTCATTTTTCATTCCTGCTCCGCTCCTAATGGTCGTAGCGTGATGTTATATAGCCTAAAGCCTTCCTCGTTAATTGTATTATGTCTTCAGCATAGCAGTTCGAGCTAAATCACCAACTCTATTGGTGGTGGTTCAAATTTCGTATGAAATTCTGTTAGAATAAAGTTCTAATCAGCTTCCACTACAAAGTGGTTGTTACGTCAGTCACTGCTGGCCAAATAGCGCGAAATATCGACGCCTTAGAGTGAAAACCTCGTAAGTGTAAAAGAGGTAACTTTTCAGGAGGAAGAAAAAACTGCGATAATCGTTGCAAGGTATTCACGGGAAACTGATAGATGCGAGTATTTACGAGGTTCTCATTTACTGTCATAGGTGGCGCTATGAGTTTTGAATGAACAAATGAGTCAGATTTGGACGTGCGTAGCGAGGTTTTCTTCCTAGAAACGTAATAAAATAAATTTGAGCAAAAATGCATTCCCGAGGTTTTCACTCTAAGGCGTCGATATGTGGTTTCGATCGATTTACAAAAAATTACGATTGATTGGATTAAAAAACTAAAACACAAACACTATCATGCTAGCATATATCACCAAATTCAAAACACTATCATGCTAGCATATATCCTGAAGAATATCATATATATTTCTGGTCTTGTTTATAGCAGTGAATCATATACTTTTATATAGTAATTATAAAACTCGCGTTTAGCTCATGTAATCGCCTTAAAGAACACAATGCATTCTCGTACGCGACCGACAGTGCGCGAACGACCGTGCGCGACCGACCGTGCGCGACCAGAATTCAGGCCTTACCATCCTCTTAAACAACAAACCCGATCACCACAAACTCATGCCTACCCTAGCACACACACATTCACACGTGGCTCACACGTCACACGCGCGCGTTCCGTTTAGGGCCGCGCGCACTATATGCTCCCAGCCGGTGGAACATGATTTCCCGCGTGGTGCAGCCTTGGATGAGGCCGATACTTAAGCTTTTATCTTGTGTACGTAGGTAAGTACCTACGTCTTTTTGATTCTGGATGAAAGTTCGACTGTGTTTTTTTGGAGATGAAATTAATGTTATTACTTGATTGTTATACTTACTTATACAAGTCAGAAAGGAGGGTCTCCATGTTCACATGTAATGCGGTGCTCCCGACCAGACCATGTTCCACTTGCTGGTGTGTCCAAGTGCACAATTGACACTCAAGCATCTCATTAACGTGGCACCGTTTTTTTCCGTATGGGAAATCGTCAAATGACTTCACCCAGTGTTAGACTTTTACTAAAACCTACACATGTTCCTTCGTCGTCCTTCATGTTCCGGGGCCACGGTATCTCTTACGAAAAGTCCCGGAACCTAACGTAGCCTCTCAACGTATAATCGATACAAAAGCACCAATAACGCTAATCATGTTATGAAGAGTTTCTTTATTATAATTTGCCTATACAAGTCTCGTTTCAATCATACAAACGTAAAAACAAAATAATTTGTAAATCCAACATATTCTTAAGATAGTGTGTATTTATTTTGATTGGATTACAGAATATATAGGTTCCCAATTGAATGTACACTGATTTAAATTTTCTACAGAAATTTTAAAATCCTCATATCTCGTCTTTATATCATTGTCCTTTCAAAAAAAATATTTTGGAACTTAAATATTTTATAATACAATCGAACTATATACACACTACCTTAAGAATATTTTTGAGCGTCACCTATCTGTCACAAAATTCATAGAAAAAAAAATCAGTCGAATTGCGAACCTACTCTTTTTGGAAGTCGGTTGAAAAATCAAAGAAAGACTTTCTGTGACGTTTTTGTTTTTAACCGTCTGTGAGCAAAATGTCAAACAGACAGAGATAGCGACCTACCGAAACCGACCAGTAAGTTATTGGAAATGCCCGTAAATTGGTCCCGATTTTTACTGCCAATTCAGAAAAATGTCCTCCCGACATGTCTGATTCGTGTAAAAGTGTCCGTCAGTATTCAATTGTATCGCACCCTACGGTTTCCGCATCACCATGTAGAAACAGTCTACGTGAGCTTCAGCACTTCAGCAGCGCTGCAGTATCGGGGCAACCCCATCAGCACCCTGAATGCGTTATTGTATTGGATGCGAAATATAATATCAGAAACACTTTAAATAATAAATAAATATCCCTGGACATTAACACACAGCGCTATCTAGTGCCACACTAAGCAAGGCTTGTGTCGTGGACACCAGATAGTTGATATACTACATATATACTTTTTTTGTTTGTAAATACATACTTATTATACATATAAACATCCATGACTCGGAAACAAATGTCCATGCTCATCACACAAACATTTGCTCCTACCGGGATTCGAACCCAGGACCCTGTGAACGCAAGGCAATTTCACTACCACTACGCCATTCGAGTCGTCAGAGAGAGAGTCGTCGTTATGGGGGCGTAATAAGTGCGATGCACAAATAAGATTTTATGAACGTAAACACTCCGCATCATTTACATGACACCATGACGTGACGTCATCGCAGTAGCTCACGAAGTAAATCTAAATAAAAAAACTCTTCACAACGCTGTAACTTTGGAAATCCTGGCCCAATTTTTTGATGAAACAAAACCCATAATTATTTGCACTAGTAATGCACATTTACATAAAACTTTCATGATATTATTTTGACCGAATCAGAAATGAAGATGGATATCTTCAAGCAAGAAAACCAAGGTCACCGACGTAGCGCGAAGAATTGCCAAACTCAAGTGGCAGTGGGCAGGTCACGTTGCTCGCAGAACGGATGGCCGATGGGGCCGAAAAGTTCTGGAGGGCGACCGCGAACCGGAAGACGATGCGTTGGAAGACCTCCCACTAGGTGTACAGTTGACGTGAAGGTTGCGGGAATCCGTTGGATGTGAGTCGCAAGGGACCGGTCAATGTGGCGACACTTGGGGGAGGCCTATGTCCAGCAGTGGACGTCTTTCGGCTAAAATGATGATGATGATGATGATTATTTTGAAGCGTTGGTGTGACTCAATAGAATAATAGGAAAGTAAGACAGCTAGACGCCTGTCAAGGCATGCCATGTACCATGCCTCCTACAAAAGTGTGGAGGCGCCGAATGATTCCCATATTTTGATAGAAGTTGCATAAAGCCTAAATACAACGCCAGTACGACATTATTGCCTCAAAAGTATTATACGTATAGAGTAACTGGCCATTAGTGTATGACACGTGATTGTACTGATGAAAACAAACAACTTTTACTATAGGACTAAACTGGAATCAGTTGTTCTGTACATGTTTATGTTTGCCTAATGTACTGAACTGCAGATTTATTTTGCGCACTTTTTTCCGTAAAGTTACTTAGTTTGATGTACAGAATGCCTGGTTGACGGCTTCGTGATGAGGTTGTCGTTGTTTACACATTGTATGTTAAGTATCTAAATAGACATTGTTCCTACTTAAAACTCATGTTCTTACCAATCCTTGAATCTTAGCAGTCAGAATAAATACAGGGTGTAAAACACCTCTCAACCAAGCTGAAAGGCACATGTTCTCCCCGACATCGACACTGCGATGGTTTCTTGTGCTACATAATACAACTTTTAACAAGTTTTGTTACATATAAGTTTTATTGAGAGATTTTTAAGTTGAACACCTCCACGACCCCCGTTCTATTCATTCCATCTACACTCGAGAGCAATGAATCCGGGTCACTTAAAGAATCCTAAAAATCTCGGAAACTAAAAATGCTAGGTTAATGCAATAAATTGTATTCCTCCCCCAATCACGCTTCGTGAGCTCAAAATTGCTCTCACAGAGGAATGGGAGAATATTCCCCAAAATCGTATAAGGAACTTGGTGTACAGCATGCCAAACCGCGTAAACGCAGTAATGGAAGCACGAGGAGGCAATACGAAGTATTAAAATTCAAGAAAATCGTAATAAAGTTCAAAAATTTCATGTTTCCTATTTTTGTTTTAAGGAGAGATCAGCAGTTTTTTTCTTTATGTAATTTTGTGTTAATAAAATGTATGGTGACTCATATTTTTTTTACTTTCATTTAAGGAGTATTACATAGTCTATTAAATACAATTTATTGCATTAACCTATCATTTTTAGTTTCCGAGATTTTTAACATTCTTTAAGTGACCCGGATTCATTGCTCTCGAGTGTATTAGCACAATATTTTGAGTGCGTTACATTGAGTTCTAAAAAAATACATAATTTTTTACGCCAAAAAAGAAATCGTCATAATGACGGGACCACACCAGGGCCTCAATACTGCTATTACAATAGTGTCAGAATAGGCGATCATTGATCTCATAATGATCAAGTTCTCAAGTCTTGACAAGTTTGGTAATCTACTAATATAATAGCGACATTATGACTTCTCAATAAACATTAACCACTGACACTCCATTGAAATAAATGTCATAGAATATTAATAATATTAATTTCGTACATGAAATCCGGCATGAATAAATGTTCACATTTAGTAGTAGATTTCGAAAACCATTTGTATGAATGATTTTATAATAATGGCAATACGAAAATGCCATTAAAACACAATTTTATTACGAGACCATCGACTGACCATTGTGAATTTAGCAGATTACGAACTTTAAGCAAAGTGACAATGGGATGAGAATGGAATCGTGTTGAAGTGACGAATTTATTAAAATAGCAGAATTAGGCCCCAGGTTTTGCGAATATCATGTGAATAGGATAATTATAATACAATATTTCTACAATTTCAGACTTTCGTAGTAACATTCTTCTACACCAATAACATTTTGTAAAACACTATTTATTTATCTGTTGTAAAACACCATTTGTGTAAAACACCTCTTCACGAATCCGAAAGGCACTTGTTCTCCCTATCATTGCGATCATTTTTTTGTTCTACACCATACCTGGGAACCTTCTAGTTACAGAGATATGGGGTGGTCAAAGTTACAACTTTTTGACAAGGTTTTTTTAAATTCAATTTTTTTTTGTAAGATTGTGACTTTTAACACCTCCACGAGGCCCATACTATTAAATCCATCCATCAGCACAATGTTTTAAGTGCGTTACATTGAGTTCTACCACAAAACAAGATTTATAACCTCAAAAAAAAAGTTATTCCCCAGCAATAATTTTTGAGTAAAGTTACTTAGTTTGATGTACAGAATGTTTGGTTAGCGGCTTTGTGATGAGGTGGTTTACACCCTGTATATTACGAAGAAAGTGGTCCCGCTATTTTGATTTCAAAATGACGTGACCACTATTCATTTTATGAAAAAAACGTGACGTTATCTTAAGAGGCCCGCGGAGCATGCGTAGTTCATACAAACGTAATATCAAAAATAATATCTTCATCCCCCCATCTCGGAAAGAGTATATCTGAGTGCAAAAGCCGTTTTTATCGTCTTGAGAGTAAATTAAGTTTGAATTTAGAACATCGTGTGCACTAAGCATGTGAATTCAAAACAGCATTAAACCTATTTACTTCTAAGTACCTCTATGGTGCCGAATTTATCATACAATTTTTTTTTATTTGCTAAGAACTCAGACTCGGAACCTTCTTGGTGCACTTTTTTAATATGGTTTGCGGGCGCCATTTTCTTTTCACGTCATTTTGTTAACACCTTAGGTTAAAAACAACGAATCCAACTTGAAGACAAGTAAAAAACCTAAAATGACCACTCATTATCTAGCGATGAGGAAGTTTATTTGATGCCAACAGAATTAACTGAATTTTGTTAATAATGCGCATTTTGTTTTGCGTTTATTCATTTCCTCGTTGAGGTGGGATGAAAAGTTACGTGCACTTGAGTGCAAAGATTTTTCACCTCGTGCTCTTTTGATTCCCTCGCTAACGCTCCAGATTCTAAGTTTTGAATCACTCGCAGCGCTCGTGACTCATTTTAGAATCTTTCGCTTGTTCGTTCATCAAAATTGAGCACGCGGTTAAAATACAACTTTGCACTCTTGTATAACAAATAACCATTTAATGGTAGTGTGTTTTTATTTCGATTGGATTACAGAATATCTAAATACACTTCTGGACACATCTATTAGCCCACCTTGTATTTTCAGTTTCGTTTGTTCCTAGCTAAAATTTTATATTAGGTCGAGCAAAAAGATTTTATGCAGTTTTGAACCTGGCACATTCACAATAAATTTAATTCAATAGTCTTTTTTTGAATTTCGAACACAGAATTTAAAGAAACAAAAGACAATTTGGAGCCTGTTTGTTGATATCAAACAATCGAATACTAAGAAAACTTGGTTTTATTGGTTTACTTGGATTTAATTCTTGAAAAAGTGATTGAAATCTTTGGTTTTGCAACAAACATTACCGTACTTATTCTTAACATTAAGGTGAGGTTCTATCAATAATCTATGGATACTTCACCTGAAGTCGCCGCCCAAGCTGTGGCACTTATTCAAGCCGGACACAGCCAAAGAAACGTGAGTGCTCTACTTAATTTAAGTCGATCTGCGGTCTGAAATGTTTATCGACCTAGAGAGGTACCTAGAGACTGGCGGCTTTGTTCGTCGCCAAGGAAGGCCACGATCTCGGGTCACAACTGAAAGGCTGGATCGATTCATCGTGACGACCAGCTTGAGAAATCGTCACCTTACCTCCATTGAGATACAAAACCAACTTCGCGACTTCCACGGAGTATCTGTGAGCGCTCGAACTGTTCGGAGAAGGTTAAAAGAACGCGATATGGTACCACACAAGCCAGCTAATGGGCCCAAACTAACGCAAGCCCACCGAACAGCGCGCCTTCATTTCACACGCAGTCGTTTAAATTGGAAACAGCAAGATTGGAGCCGTGTACTCTTTTCTGATGAGTCTAAAATTGTGTTACAGGGCAATGATGGAAGGAAGAAGGTCTACCGATGTAAGGGAGAGCGTTTCGCACAATGCTGCTTTGAAGAGAGGGTTGCCTATGGCGGTGGCTCATGGACTGTCTGGGGCGATATATCCGCGAGCGGCAAAACTCAACTTGAGGTTGTTACAGGACCACGGCTGCCAACATTAAATGCTGAAAGGTACATTCGTGAGTGCTTAGAACCTCACGTGATACCATACGCGGACTATGTGGGCCCCAATTTCCTTTTTATGCATGATAGTGCAAGAGCCCATGCGGCGGGCATCGTCAGGGAATATCTTCGGTATGTGAACATCACAGTTATGGACTGGCCAGCCAGAAGCCCAGACATGAACCCCATTGAGCACAATGTGGGACGAGCTAAAAAGACGTGTTAGGGCTCGTCAACCAGTTGCCCAGACGATGTAGGAGTTGAAAACTGCCATAGAAGAGGAATGGGAGATGATCCCTCAAAATTTCATAGAGCGGTTGATAAACTCTATGCCTAATCATATGAGAGCTGTGGTAGATGCCCATGGAGGCAACACGCGTTATTAAATTAAACCTTTATTTGATAAAACATGTTTTTTATTCAAAAATCAATTGCCTTTAACAAGGCGCATATCCGACTTGTTAGGCGTAGCTCCATGTCGTATGGTATTCTGAATTCAAATTTAAAACAATACGATCGAAAAAGATGGTAAAATGTATCAGGTTTAAAACTGCATCAACAGTTTTTGTTCAATCTAGCAATCATATTTCGGTAGGGGCCATCGAAACCTAAACTCTAAGGTGGGCCAATAGATGTGTCCAGAAGTGTATATATTTTGAATGGACACTGATTTAAACAAGAGTTCTTAGAAAAGTTAATTTCTATAGATATGAATCTTTTCTAGCATTTTACTTTTAAAGACAATATTTTAATTTTAAATTAAGGGTAAAAATGCTATTTATAGAAATATCAATAAAGCCAAATAAATTATTCCCAATCGACTACCACCTTTATAGTATGCCAAGTGAAATCATCTATACATACAATATAATAAAATCGTAGGAAAGTCACATACACACGTACGCCACACATCGCCACGACGTACATTGAATATTTTTTTTAAAGAATACTTGGGGCGTGACCTACACTCGATATCGAAGCCAAAAATATAGTTTTTAGAATTTTTGTGTGTTTGTCTGTTTGTTTGTTTGTCTGTATGTATGTCTGGGCTAAACTCAAAAAGTACTGCATGGATTTACTTCAAATTTTTCATGAATATTACTAAGAGGTCGGGTCAACATAATTATAGGCCACATATTATCACGCTATCACCTACGGGGGAGGAGCTGTGAATCTTTATTTTTCTTACACATTCTGTAACAGCGTGTAATCTAACGACGCATATTTAAATGTTGTTTTTGAGTAAGCCATGCTATTATCTAGCTTTACACTATAAAAACTAAGCCATTTAAGTAACTTGGGCAGAGAAACATAGTTTAATGAATGTAAGTAGTATACAGGATGTATTTCACCTCATCACAAAGCCGTTAACCAAGCATTCTGTATATCAAACTAAGTAACTTTACGCAAAAAATATTGCTGGGAAACAACTTTTTTTTTGAGGTTATAAATCATGTTTTGTGGTATAACTCAAAGTAACACACTCAAAACATTGTGCGGATAGATGGATTGAATAGTACGGGGGTCGTAGAGATATCTAAAGTAAAAATCATGCGATAAAAAGTGGTATTTAAAAAAAAACTTGTCAAAATCTTGCAACTTTGACCCCCATTATCTCCGTAACTAGAAGGTTCCCAGGTATAGTGTAGAACAAAAAAAATATTAGAATGACGAGGAGAATAAGTGCCTTTCGTATTCGCTAAGAGGTGTTTTACACCCTTTATAGAAATTTTAATACAGCGCCCTCTATGAGATTTTGATTGAACTTACATGTTAACACTTTTTGGAAATTAATAATTTAAATTTGACCATGTTGCCGAGGTTAGTAGTTATTCTTAAAAATCATAGATGGTAATGTGCTCTTCATAAAAGTTGTATCGTATAGTTCGTTTTGACAAATTCAAGTCCCAACAAAACCCTCATGGCAAAATCTTGAGCAGAGTTGAGGAAGACAATTAAAAAGAAAAGGCGCTGTATTACAAAAAAAGTTATGTTCATTGATGATGATCATTTCTCCATGAATTTCATGTTGGTAGTACAAAATAAACATTGACTGTTAATACTTTTGTTCGGTATTTATTTTAAATCGACCAGTTTGCGAGATCCTTTACGTATGACGAGGTGCCTTCATATGACTCGTACGACAAGCAAAGGGTTGTATTTAACCGACGTCGACGAGTAGGTGCTGTGGAAGGTTTTCCGAGAATTTTCAAGGATACTAACATTGGGTAGGGTTTATACCGTGCATCCAAATAATGGCGAATGCTATTTTCTGCGGTTGTTACTTCACACTGTCCGAGGCCCAACGTCTTTCGTCTTTCTGAGGACATTTTAGGGCGTGGAGTATCCCACTTACTTAGATTACGAAAATGAGTTTATGTGTGTTACGTAATTCGAAACGAGGTCTACTAGCGTGACTCCGTAACCCACTTTGGGAACGCGAGAAGTCACTGTTCGTTCCCTTATGTTTTGAACACAAGACGAGGAAGTTCGACGGAAATAAAAATCAAGCGTAGAAGTAATATCGGATCTTGTAATGTTGAAACTTTCGTAATGATATACATGAATAACACTGTGAACTTGAGGAATGGTTTCACGACAATAATTAAGAGTCAAATTCAGATTATTTCAGATGATACATAAATCAGAGTTGTAACGGCTGTGTGTGTAAAAACCAAGTAGTCTACAGGCTATAAAATCTGGTGTTGCCAGCGTTTATGGTTGCGTTCAGAAACGCCACACCACCCCCCACGGAGAAGGATGAACCGGTTATTCGAATTTGGAGAGATCCTTAAACTTAACTCGTCTACCGGAACGAGTGGTATACGGCAGTTATGATAATGCATGAATTAACAGCGTCGGCGCGGGCGCCGCCGGTTTAAGCGTCACATGCGCGAGCAGACGAGATGAGATCATGAAAGAAGGCAGGCCGTCAGCCCGGGGGATATGTTTACATATCGGTAAATATCACGGTCACTCTCCGATTGATCTCTTCGATAACGCATAATCCGTTCAGCTGGCTTGATAAATTCTATAAGTACCTACATAATATATTTATTTAAACATTGTACCAAAAAAATGGAGTTTTCCAAAGAAATGGAACAGAAAACATGGATTTATGTAAAATGGACTAAGTAAAGAAATTAGCCTTCGATAGAGTATTTTCAATTTGATAGTGTTCGGAAAAAATATGAAAATTCAGAATAGTGGCATCATAGATATATAATTGTAGCTCAATGAGTGGCATGGTGACATTGGTTAGCATGGTCGTACTTAATCCCCAATAAGGTTAATTGCTTCTTGGTCCATTATCTTCTCCTTACCTTTCTCCTGTATGTTATTTGAGGTCAGTGAAACACGGTTTTTCTCCTAGTCTCCTAATTCACCGACACTCTTTCAATCTGTTGTGGTCATTACCCCAAACAAAATCCTTTTTTTTTCAAAATCAAAATCAATCAAAATCAAAGCATTTATTTCAAGTAGGCCAGTTACAGGCACTTTTGAATTGTCGAAACAAAATGAACATTTAAAGTAGCTACAGTCCCAGTCACAAGACATAAAAACTGTGAAAGTACTGTAGTTGCCCATTCGTCGTTGCAATTATGTTAATTGTATTACCCAACATTCAAAAAATCGAATGGTTTTTTTTTCTTATTGGCTTTTTTAAGTATTTGTGTTAGACAATTATTATGACAATTACAAGTATTTACTGCTTACACGTTCTCTTTCTCTTTATGAATCAACATTTTGGTAAAACCTTAAAAAATCTCCTAAACGGGTTCTCAAAGAAGTGTCAGTGTGTTGAAAAAGTTATAAATAATTACACCAGTGTGAAAATATGATTACTTAATTATGGTATCTTACAATAGCGGAACATCTTACAGGTTTTTAAAAGTATTAATATAATAACTACACTCGAGAGCAATGAATCCGGGTCACTTAAAGAATGTTATAAATCTCGGAAACTAAAAATGATAGGTTAATGCAATAAATTGTATTTAATAGACTATGTAATACTCCTTAAATGAAAGTAAAAAAAATATGAGTCACCATACATTTTATTAACACAAAATTACATAAAGAAAAAAACTGCTGATCTCTCCTTAAAACAAAAATAGGAAACATGAAATTTTTGAACTTTATTACGATTTTCTTGAATTTTAATACTTCGTATTGCCTCCTCGTGCTTCCATTACTGCGTTTACGCGGTTTGGCATGCTGTACACCAAGTTCCTTATACGATTTTGGGGAATATTCTCCCATTCCTCTGTGAGAGCAATTTTGAGCTCACGAAGCGTGATTGGGGGAGGGTTTCGTTGTTTTACGCATCTGCCTAGCTCGTCCCAAGCATGCTCGATCGGGTTGATATCCGGGCTGCGCGCTGGCCACTCCATACGAGTAATGTTCATCTCTTGAAGGTAGTCATTCACAATCCTACCTGTATGAGGTCGGGCATTGTCATGCATAAATATAGCATCCTCACCTAAATTGACCATAAATGGACCAACGTGATCATTGAGGATTTCTTCCACATATCTTACGCTAGTTAAAGAGCCGTTTTCTATGATCACCAGCTCTGTGCGACTTTCAGAAGAAATTCCGGCCCACACAAGTACAGACCCACCACCGTAGGCTACTTTTTCTTCGATGCATGCTTGCTTGAATCTTTCCCCTGGTCTTCGATACACTCTGTGTCTTCCATCGTGCTTGTAGAGCATAAATTTTGATTCGTCGGAGAACATAACTTTTGACCAATCTTCAATACTCCAATTTACGTGGCTCTGGGCATATCTTAGTCTTGAAATACGATGCCCACGCTCCAGTTTAGGGCCGTTTGCAGGTCTAAGGGGTTTTAAGTTAGATTCAGCAAGCCGACGTCTTACTGTCCATGCACTTGGGTTACTTCCTCCGAGGCGTCGAAACTGATTTGTGAGTTCAGTTCCTGTGAGAAAGCGATTTCGAAGCATGGTGTTCACCAAGTATCGGTCTTCTCGTGCTGTGGTACACCTGGTTCTGCCCGTTCCTGGTCTGCGTAGGTTAGAACCAGTTTCTTCGTAACGTCGGAGAACTCTTTGTACTGTTGACAGCGACACACCGACAGTCCTGGCTGTATCGCGCTGACTCCGGCCGGTTTCCAGCATTGTAAGTATTCTGGTGCATTCTTCAGGCGTAAGCGACATAATTTCAGCTTGAATAATGAATATAGAGCACTATCAACATGGTTTATGTACCCACATATATGACAGATTACAAACAAAAGCAAAACCAAATGCTGTAATTTCGTAGTTCCATCTTCGAAAGTGGCCCTTTTTCAAATTTGATTTTTTATGATATAACTTTACAATAACTAAGAAGTTTTAATACCTTCATTTAAGAAGTATTACATTGTCTATTAAATACAATTTATTGCATTAACCTAGCATTTTTAGTTTCCGAGATTTTTAGGATTCTTTAAGTGACCCGGATTCATTGCTCTCGAGTGTATTTATAATTGCCACTTCTTATTATAAGCTGCCATGAGAGGTTATGAGCAGGTCATTCATATGTTATTTACTTCAGCTTTGATTTCCTGGAAGAGAGACCAACGTACCAGATGATTGTTTTACTTGCAGATCTAACCGACAGGGACATCGGGACGGATTAAATAGAAGGTTATATATAAACTTGCAAAGAAATAAGTATATATTAAGCTTTCTGTTTTGGAAAAACCTCGAGGTCTTTAACGTTATTTTGACATTTGGATATACCTCAGAAACGGAAACCAAACAAACAAAGATGTGGGTTCCAACTTCACTTATTTTTTTTAACTTCAAGATTAGATATAACTCTCAAAAAAGACATGTTATATTATTTTACAGTATTATTCCTACTCTTGATTCTATTGGCATTTTAAAAGCGTTCCGCATTTTACTGCATACGAGTATTATAAAATAAAGTCCTCCGCGGCGTCTGTATGTCTGTTCGTGATAAACTCAAAAACTACTGCACCGCTTTTCATGCTGTTTCCACCAATGGATAGAGTGGATCTCGAGAAATGATTTAGTATATCATTTGTACGCGGACCAAGCCACGGGCATCAGTTAGATACTTACACTATTTGTAGCCTCCTTTTACAACGTTTAGCGACAGTATGAATATTCTGCTACCTTCAATAGTTTCCTTCTTATTTTAATACCCTTACAGCGTCCAGATTATGTTTCTAGTGTATCTATCTCCTTTCCTCTGCTTTGTAGGGTATGACAAAATATTCAAAGCGATCTTCTATTAGGTACGTGAAGTATGTAACACTATAACAATATTCAGTGACGCGTGAGGATTGTTCTGTACGTCTTACCCAGTTAATACATACATAGTTTTTATTGAATATTTTTCGTACATAAAATTCAAATTCAAATTCATTTATTGGTGTGATTTTTGGTAAATTTTACATGAGATGTTAAAAATAAAAAAAATTGGTTGTCTGTAAAGTCGGTTTACGGACGATAGATTTACGTGATAACGTCATAATCATTATTTTATGTAATAAAACACGTGGAACGGTGGAACGTTACTATGGAACGTTACTATTTTTCATGAGTGTTGCTGGTATTATCAATTTATAAGACGTTATCACGTCAAAATAGTTCCTCAAAAATCTACCATAAAGGTGTACAGTGTACACTCTTTCACATTATCAGTCATTATTATAAAAAGAACATACTAGCTAAGGTTGATACAAGGTTAAAACTATTTGTTCTATAACCTGTTTACGAGTTAGGTAGTTGTTGTTGGCAATAATAAATGTAATATGGATTCTGTAACGAATCTATCCTACCACTCACAAGTCTACCTAATAGCTTATTTTTGTATCTTAGATAAAAACCGACCTTGTAGTAGGGCAAAACACGTCTCTGAAATCTATTTTTTTTTAAAGGGGGTTTTTCTCCATACGGAAATGCCAACCCCATCGTACCTTATACGATGGGGTTGGCATTTCCGTATGGAGAAAAACCCCCTTTAAAAAAAAATATACCTAGTTACATAAATATTAGGAATACTTACTTACTATGTTTGTAATTAATAGAAAGGGAATCGTTGATTAAATATCTTCACCAAGCCACACAACTTCTTTGCAATCGTTGATGTGGGGTTTCCTAAAATGATTTGAATTAGCCCAACGTCCAGAATGTTTAATTGAAACTCTCTAATCAATGATTCCCTTTCATTCTTTTTCTTAACGCACTCCATCAGCAAATTTATTGCAATTTTCGCATTAGGAAAGCAAACTTAGCCGATGGATAGTGTCCAGAACGTGAATCCTAATTGTTTTGAACGATTCCAAAAAAAGCCTTGTCGGTTGTATTGTAGGATTGTATATTACAAGTACGTATGTATAGATACGATGTCTAAGACGGATACACATACAGACACGTCAAACTTAAAACAGCGTCGTTTTTGGCTCCATAATTGTTTTTTTTTATTTACCATCTGTACCTTACAGATTACATTATATTATAGACATAGCAATAAATGATTTGTGATTTGAGAATTTTATAATTATCCCTGCCCACTTATTGCACGAATAGGTGGACTTGTAATATATTGTAGAATATGGATCTTCAGCATCTTTCTGCACTTGTTCCATTTCACTTGAAGTCGGCGCTATACGTTTTTTTCTTCCATTCTCTCCGCTAGGCTGCGAACAATCAGTCCATCTTTTCTATGCTCTTCCTGTTCCTCACCACATCCATCAACATTTCCCACCACGAGTCCACATCTAGACGGACTGGCACCACTTCGTACTTAATAAAATTATTAATGGGATATTCAAAACTGTAATCATCTAGAAAAAAAAGGTTATATCCCTATACACCTGATTTTTATAATCACTTTGTCCGTGAGTTAACTTATCAAGTCAAAGTACTGTTTACTGTGTATTCTATGACCGAAAGATACTTTCGGTCAATTCCAAAAATTTAATGGGCTTAAGTAGTCCGTAACGGCCATTAAATAAAATAGGTGCCGTATAAGCACGTATGAGGTAGTTAAACAGCCTTACATTTTGTTAAGGCACTTTTGGTGTTGGGTAGCGTTCAGCGGTGTCCGGAATATATATATCGCCGTGTAACGAAACCATAGCGAGATTCAGGAAGTGTAAAGTTATAGAACAACGCCATCTAGGGCGCTCTTAGGTACTATTAAAACGCGTCCCAAGTACAACAGTACCGCTTTTTTTCCCGATTTCCAAGGAAAGATTAGATTGTCGCATGCCATTATTTTCCTGTATTTGATCCTAATTAGCGACAGTATCGAAAAGTGTAATAATACAGCGTGTTTTTTTCCGAAATCAACGTAATTCGTCTGCTTACTGGTAAAACATGATAAATGCATTTTTTTACGAAATTGAGTTGAAAATGCAGTTATATGTATTTTTTTAAGAGCTATCTTCTGGTAAAACCGAATAAATGCAATGTCCAATGGCTGCAGAGATAATGAATTTGAAAACGAGGTTTCTCCTCACAATTTGAAAAACTGTACCAGTATAACATAATAAATAATCTTAAGCCTTAAATCTGTTCCCGTTTTAACAGGTAAACGGTTAAAGCTTTTTTTATTTTATAATTTAAATAGTAAAATGTAAAGAATTATTCTGTAAAAAGATCATAAACGCTTTATTATTATAAGCCATAAGTAGTTTAAACAACATAACTATGTTAAAGTTATTTTACTAGCCACATATTTCTACTTGGTTTGCTAGTCTCTACAGAAAAAACTAAATAAATGTCACATTTATGTTTTTTTTACCAGTAAGAACGAGAGCGATCAATCGCAGTTGTCACATTACGTACGCGCTAGGGCCATTGCCGGCCATTTATTAAGAGGTTTTTTTTAATTTTCGTTCTTTCATTTATTTACAATATACTTTTGCTCTAGTTATTAATCAACATTTACGTACAAAAGTCATAATATTGAACAGGGCTCGACCAAATAGTGGATCCTCCGACCTTTCCTCCTCGAGGGTTTTTACTATTTGGTCGAGTTTTTGAAAAATGCGGCGTCCGGCAGGAAGTCAAAACTTGCGGAAGAAACTTAGGAGCTTGTGACAGAACGACACGAAAACCTACCCATCACATCGGCGAAACTACAGGCACTCAACAAAACGATTAGATAATTAAGTACGACGGGACCTTCGATGTTCCAGCACAAGCTCAATAGATAAGCGATTGAGCAAAACCGAGGGTCGTAAGTGTTCCTCCAATCACTTGAGAGAAGCAACCTGACGGAGTTGACCAAATCTAGTAGGATATTGAAGCCGGAGATTCTTTCGGAAGTCGAAAACTTCTACGGCCAGTTGTACGCTTCGCATTCATCTCGATCTGCTTGCGAAAGGGAGGAGAGAAGATTCCAGAACCATCTTAATCTTAACCCCTCAATCTTTCCACAGAAGACCTGCCAGAAGTCAGCCAAGATGAAATCGAGGCGATTCTCAAATAGAATGGAATAGCCCCACTAGGCGAGGATGGGATAACGATTGAGCTTCTGCATTCGAAAGCCATTAGCCAAACAGGTCCGTCGATCCTGCAAGGATCTATCTACATGTTGGATAGATTATAAGAAGGCCTACGACTCAGTGCTATATTCATGGCTCATGAGGGTGCTGGAGTTGTACAAACCACACCAAATTCCATCCTGATGGAGCTACTGAAACTAACCGAAACTTTCAGTACCTCCATCAGTAGCAATTTGTTGGGAGCAAAGAGTTTCAGATCATCCATGTAAAGCAGGTGAGATATGACCTGACCATCTTTCCTCAACCGGTAGCCTAGCCCTGAATTCTCCAGCAATCGACATCCTGGATCAAAGGACCGACCTACATTGCCCCTTATATGACTCAAGGAAGGCGCGTACAGTTGCATCTATCTTGTACAACTCCAGCACCCTCATGAGCTATGAATGTAGCACTGAGTCGTAGGCCTTCTAATAATCTATCCAACATGTTGACAGATCCTACCGGGATCGACGGACCTGTTGGCTAATGGCCATGTAGATGAGGAGTAGCTCCTTAGTACCACGGGACCCATTCCTACATACATTTTGAGAGGCTGACATAATAGATTGTCAATGTGTGTATTAATTTTCGTTCTCAAAATGGATGTAAGAAGTTTATAGACCGTCGACAAACACGTGTGATCGGTCTGTAGTGACTTCATGTTCGGTAACGGACGAACTGCTCTGGCTATATCTAAGGGTGTTATCAGAATTGGTGCCATTTCTGAAATAGGTTCACACACTCGCTCGACATCGCGCATTCAGTCAGCCTCAGTATGACAGACGGGCACTGACCAGATGCTGCGCCAGAAGGAACTCGTGACGGCATCACCCGGGCAGCACACGTCTGGTATATTTTGGTCAGGTTGCTCCCAAGCTCTATATACCCACCTCTCATCGCTCTGGAACACGGGATTCTGCGAATACCGATCAACCCGCCGCTTATGCCGTCGAATGCGGCTCGCCCATGCATAAACTTTTTTTTTAATTATTATTATATTTACGGTACTACGTTTGTATGAACTACGCTTGCTACGCAGAGAAGCATTTCCGTTAATCGTTATCAACAAAAGTACAAACGGACGTATGAAAACAACATTTGCCCTGGCTGGAGGCCTTAAATTCAAGGCATCCACAGGACTTGCCCGGTTAAACAGAAGCCAGTCTTCTCAGACTGAACAGCGAGATGCCCTATCTAAAAAAATAAAAAAATAAAACAACATTTAGGCCATTCCCTTTACTGTTTATTTATGGCTGTTCATAATTAGATCTTTGAACTTTCTTTTTTGATTTTGATTGATGGTTTCTAAGTGGAACTGTTGTTTATTTATAATATTTTATAGTACTGAGAACTAAACCGAAACCATGGGGTCTCAACTAGAACAAATTATAAATAGTCTTGAAAAAAAACAATAGATGGCAGCATAGGTAGCAGTAATGAAATTAACAATCACTAAAATGCGTTATACGGTAGATTTTGGAAGAAATAAGATTAGCAAAAATCAAAAGTTCCTTGTCTAACACTAATCTATCTATTTACGCTCATTTATCACGTTATTTCAACAAAATAGATAAAGAAAGCCTTTTACATAATTCGTACCCGCAGATTGATAAAGTTGTCAAAAGTCAGCCATCTGTAGATCATCTTCTTTAGACCTGTTTGCAGTAGATGGCGTTTTACTCAATTTGTCACATTCAATATTACCACAATCGTAACTGAATTACGTTTAGTTGTTTCATTTTAATTCAATTTAAACTTTAAAACAACATAAATGTATTACTGTTTATAGAAATTTTAAAAATCTTTTAACATTTCCAAGCTAAATAATTACATATTTTTCTCATTTTTATTAAACCCGGAACTACATAACACGAAACGTTCTAGAAGTAGGTAGTTACTCTGTCTGTCAATGTCAATTCTTGACTCTCCATCTCATCATCCGACATCACGAGCGAAAGGGATAGACGCTGTGGTGAGCAGTAAGGAGCTAGTGCGTGTACACATATGCACTAATCTGTGTCCTGACGCTGAGTGAGACATACATGTATGCGTGATTTCATTGAAGAATTGACAGCGCGGGCGGTCGTGTGATTCATGTTTGAATGACAACATGAACTCAAACAAATAGGTGTTAGAACTTAGGATTATCAGTGTGTGAAACGTAATAAATATGCACCCAATTTACCGAGTTGTTATTATGAATGGTCAAGCTCCTACCTTAATACTTACCAGCGACTTTGCCTACGTGACAATGAGTTCTCTTGCTAAAGTGTGAACATACGTTGAATAATGTAGGTAGATATTGTTATTATCAACAAATCATTTTATTGATTCGATTTTTTTTTTATTTGACTGTGAGGCTTGTTGTTGGTTCATCAAATAAAAAAATGTGTTATTTTGTAAACTGTTTATTGGCTGTTTATTTACAATAGCGGGCAATAGTGCGATAAGCGTTTACAATAATCTCTTAGCATACAGTTATCAACAATAGATTGTGTAACTACAGGGACTAGGCGGGTCACCAGGTAGTTGATATAGGCACTACACAAATACTTTTTGTTTGTAAATACATACTTATCGTACATATTAACATCCATGACTCGGAAACAAAATAATGTAAGTACATGCTTATCACACAAACATTTGCTCCTACCGGGATTCGAACCCTGGGACTCTAAGAACGTAAGGCAGTCTCACTACCGCTACGCCGTTCGTATCGTCGTTTAATTAGGTTTACACGAAAAAGAAATTACGATTCAGAAAAAGTATTAGTTGCAGGAATATTTTCTTTATTAGCATTTAAAAACTCCTTTTACTCTGCACCTGTTTTTGCGAGCGATACTTGGCCATAGGCTGGTCTTTTCGCCCATACGTTTATCCTTATTTGCCTCTGTAACACAAAAGATTATTCTGTAAGAAATCAACTCTATCCAAAATATACTACAATGCCGTAGCAAAATTACTAACTACAATTTAATTTAGTAGTACTCGTAGTCGCTTCCGCCACTCGTCGGGCCGAGTTTGTGAGTGTCGGAAGCGAGTCTATCGCAAATATTGCCAAAACTTTTTTATTCGTTCATAATAGAAAACGCCGACTTAGAAATGATCACTATCACTGCGTTTTATAAAACAAAGTCTCCGCCGCATCTGTCTTTTTGTCTGTCTGTCCGTGGCTAACTCAAAAACTGAGGCACGTATTTTCATGCAGTTTTTACAAATAGACAGAGTAAAATATGAGGATGGTGTTTACACACACACAATCAATATTTCGTGATCAAGTCGTCAATAGTATCAATTTTCGGGAGCTTTCATGGCGTACACTGGCTAACCCTTGTTACATTTTACATAAATATGTTAAAAAGACTTATAAAAAGCGAGAGAAAAGTCCGTAATAACATAATAAGTATATCTATGTATGTATAATAACACCATAGAGTTTACCATAGGAGATATATTAAATATATCTCCTATGATAAACTCTAAGTAACCGTTTTTATCTTAAAATTACTAAATTTGACCCAAGAATAAATAAAACAAACGGGGTGAGCTAAATAAAACCGTTTAAAAAATATGACCTCCTTTGCCAAACCGTTTTCCGTATTAATTCCTTATCCAAAATATAAGTATGTGCATTACCTTGATAATTGAATTTATATTAAAAATGGCCTTTATAGCATATCATTTAGTTGAAGTTATCACATAATTTAAAATTACTCGAGACTGAAAATATCATTCTAAGCGAAACGAATGCGATGGCGCGATGGCGCCGCGCAGTCCAACAGTTGGACTCTATAATATTATAACTAGCTGACCCGCGCAACTTTGTCTGCGTCACATAAGAGAGAAAAACGAAAGGAAAAAAAACCCCGTTTTTGCAACATTTTTCATTCCTGCTGCGCTCCTTATAATTGTAGCGTGATGTTATATAGCCTAAAGCATTCCTCGATAAATGGACTATCTAACACAAAAATATTTTTTCAATTCGAACCAGTACTTCCTGAGATTAGCGCGTTCAACCAAACAAACAAACAAACAAACTCTTCTGCTTTATAATATTAGTATAGAAGTATAGATTTTCATGATGTTATTGCGTCAAAAGTAAGTAGGTAGTTATAATTACTACCTGCTTTAAATTTTATCAAAACATGCTGCCACAAACTTTTGTCCTACACAAAAGTTTTAACGCAAATTTTATTATAAGTACCTACAGCAGCTTTAGAAGGAACTAAAACAAAAGGAAGTCATTTTTTATATAAAGATGTAGGCAGTCGGTACTTTATAATTCTAAAATGCGCGTGAAACATTAGAATAGGCATGACGACAGTATCAAAAAATTGCAAATCTATCGAGTCCGTCAGTAAAAGTTTTTAAAAATAATGGACACATATTTTTTTGTTTTTGTAAATCAATGAATATTCACAAAGATAAAACGCATCGAAACTCGGGAGTGGGAGCTCGTGACGTCAGAACTAGCTAAAAATTATACCTAGGCGTGACGTATTGAGAATGTTAAAAGCGTCGTATCTTCTAGAAAAATACGGGTCAAATATTTTTTTAAAACTACCTGACGCACAAATTTTTTTTTCGTCAAACCTACTGTTGATAAAAGTTACGTCATGTGCCCTCATCAATTTTACAAAGTAAAATAAAAGATTCCACTTACCCATAATTTCTTGAATTGCTGAAGATCACTTCACTGACGCAACAAGTCCAATTTTAAATGCCACCCGTAAATCACTATCAAATCGGAATCCAAAGTCCAAAGACAGGTTCAGTAAAATTAGAGACATATTCTAAATTCAACACGAACTATCAATAGAGAAATATCGGATTCCATAGTTCAAGCCATACTCGTACCTACGATAGCAAACAAAACCACGCGCGGGCCAAAACCAAGGATGTGTGCACCCACACACACGCGTTGCGTGCCTCTCGTCCTCCCCACTGACCGGGGAGCCAACTTGCAGCGAATTGCAATGCGATTTACAATTAAAACGGGCGCGCGAAATTTTCTATGCAGACCTTTGGTAATCATGAATAATCTATTGGATGTATCTGTTCAAACGAAAGTTATTTTGAAATTTTTAATAACTAATCTATCCCTGTATGGTATCCCTTTTTTCGTTTTCATACTATATAGGTACCTACGTTACTTATTTGCGCCCAAAGATGATACGCTCATAACTTCCAAACCAATATTTCTTTCCAATTCTGCTTCCATACAGGGCTAGATAATGACAAGACCAGTTGATACAATTTTTAGATGGGAAATCAAAACCCATCCATGTTCCTTCCTCGCCCTTTATGTTCCGGGGCCGCGGTATAATTTTCTGTTCGCAGAGTTTCAACTTTGCTTTTTTATTTACATATATCTTACAGTCTCGAACGATATTTTCATCAACATACAAACTAGCACTGGCCTGCAAATATTGCAAAAAACGTAAGAAAAAATTTGAATTTCGCGGGCTACCCTTGAGCATCCACCTTAAGTAATGAAATACTCAAAAACACATGAAGCGTGAATATTGCGAACTCACTAACACAAAGGAATATGTTTCGCCGACATTTTTGTTGTATTGTAATTATCTACTCGTCCTTGAACGCACGGCGATGGTAAGAATCTGTATAAAACAGCGCCATCTAGTAAATGGAATGCCACAAAGTATCGAAACAACCCAGTATCGAGGTGAACTCCAAGATGGCGTTGTAAAACTCCAATCTGTGGCAATTATACGATACGCTGGAGCTGCCATCTGTTGATTTAATGAAGGAAAGAGTATAACCGGAGCGATAACCTGACTTAGGGAGGTGTCATTTCTTTGTATGGGATTGGGTATCTGTACGAAGTATTATAATATCTGTGCCGAAACTAAACATTGAATGCTGATTGAGAAAATAGCTTTCCATTAGAAAAATTAAAGAAATTACAATGCAAGTACAAAACAAAATCGCTTGAACTGTCCATGACTGGTGACTCTACCTAATGTAATTTTTTTTAAATGTCTATTTTGATCAAGAATATGGTCGGTGGAAAAACAAGTGAATAATAATAATAAATAATAAATGTTTATTGTTCCAAAGAAGAAAGTGTTACAATAAGATGTGACACTGGATCCCGCACTAGGATACCCTGTGTCGCAGGATCCAGTCTCTCTCGACAAATATGGTTAATTATGAACGTGTATCAAATGCAGCGGTTCTAATCATAAAATAAAATAAAACTTATAGGTAACTCATGATGTGTGTATATGATTCGAATTAGTGTAAGGTTTGCGTATGTGTTGGTGTGAATAAAATTAGTCTTCCGAAGATTTTTCAACGTTTTGGTGTATTTTTAACTACTGCCTTGTGTACTTTGTTGAACTAGAAAATAGTAGATACATAATCTAGTCGTCTTGAAGACATCCGTGCAAAGAGTAGAATGCTTACATCAAAGAAGCGCTGAGGAATGAATGAGCAGTTTCAGGAAAAATATTAAAAAAATATTTATGGCGGTATTTTGTCCATGTTTTATTACAAATAAATACTATAAATGCTACAATACAAATAATATTACTCACAAAATTATCCTCCAGAAAAGAAACATAAAAATTATAGTAAAAAAATCTAAATAACACACGCAATATCGTCAATTCTTTGGCGAAATTCAAAAAGGAATATTTTTCTAAAACCGAATTCAAAAAGTCTAAGGCACTTACGAAAACAGTACTTATGTTTAGGTTATATTTACAAACGTACCATTCAAACTATGGCACACTTTTTAAAAAAGCCTCATATTTAATGTTAATATTTCAAGTATTTTAAAATATAATTCTAAGTACGAAAAATGCAGATAGTAAATGCAGTCTGTAAGTACAAAAATGTTAAAACATGTTTTTTTTTATTCACACGCGAATACGAATTGAGTGAATTTTCCTATTTATTTTTATTTATTTATTGAAAACATTGATTTCTACAGTGAATAATTAAAAATAGTTATAAAAAAAAAGGTTTCCGTGGAGGTTCTTAATATTTTACAGGTAGGTAGTATTTATTTAATGTTATAACTATAGTAACCTATGGCACTTTAAGGTTTACACAAGATAAGGCAAGATTGTGTTTTGTTTTATTTTTCGTTGTTCCCAAGAATCTTGAAAATAGTAATTGTATCTATGGTTTAAAAGTAACATAAGTTAATGTTTCCAAAATATAAAATTAATCATATTTAGATTTTTTTTTTATGTTGACAATTTAAAACAAATTAATGGTATTTATTAAAACTTATCTGTAGCCGACAAGGCAAAAAAGGCAATTTACTTGAAAAATGGATTAACACAAATCAGCACCAATTCAACCCATTCTATTACACCACAAACTATATGTAGAACACCAAATTCATATTCTTGTCTTCTCTTGTTGTCGTACTCCGGCCATCTACCTGAAATTAGCTGCTCTACTAGGACCCTCAGTGGGTTCTAGAACTATTCTCTTGAAGCAACCTTCGGGCAGCTGGTCGAGGATTTCCTTAACGTTATCCACCTCCAAACGAAGGTGGTCGTGCTCATCTTCATATTGTTTCATCCACCTGTTGAAGAAGAACTAATTAGAAATAAGTAATTACTTAGCTACTTGCTTGCTTTGGAAGCTCCTGGGTAGCTCGCGAAATTGAAATATTCTTACGTTGTTTGCAATTTTCAGGCTAGTGCTAGTTCAGTGAGTATGGCTAATATCAAAAATACTATAATAGGAGGGGCCTATGTCCAGCTTTTGTGGGCTGGGGCTGCGAGACTGTTCGAAAGAGATACCGTGACCCCGGAACAAAAAGGTTGAGGAAGGAACATGGATGGGTTATAGTCAGTATACACTCCCTCCCGCTCCGCCCAGAGTGGGAGACGTCATTTGATGATTTCCCATCGGCAAAAAAAAAGTTAGTGCTAGTTTGTATGTTGGTGACAATATGATACCCTCCAAGTTCATGAAAGACGATTGAATGACTAATTCATGAAAGTCTTTCAATCGACTTTGATGAACTTGCGAGGGTTGTATTGATGATTTTGATGAAAATATTTCTGTAACTACAAACGTGTTACAGCCTAGAAAAATCAATATTTTAATCAAAATACAACCTGAAACTAACCAGCAAATTCCAAAAAACGTTAAAAAAAAGGAATTTATATTATTGACGTGGAAAAAGCGAAGTACTTGTAACAAGTTATTGTTATTTCAAGCAACGAACGGAAAACATAATTTCGACGAGTAAAATCCGAAATTTCGGGTTTTTTTGTAACAACCCTCTAAAGTTACGCACCTTTGATGATTGTTCTTAGCTTCAGTCAAGCTCTTGATCTTGCCGTCCAAGTCGACCGCTATGAGATCTGCTTCCGCCCTGTCTAAGCTCTCCTCTGAAATGATTATAATTAGAAATCATGAGTTTCTGCCTTGCCTTTTTTATATTGGGGTCGGCTTCCAGTCTAGCCGGATGCAGCCGAATATCATTAATTTACATGGACCGACTGCCTATCTGAGCTCACAACTCATTTCGTACTGGCTTATACGATACCACTTGGTAAGACTGGTTGTCAGACTTTTTGGGCCACTGACTGACCTGTAACGACTGTCAAAGATCTACAAATAACAGCCCGGACCAACAGCTTAACGTGCTTTCCGAGGCACGGAGGAAACTCAACAATGTAAGGGTGGTCACCCATCCACAGACCAACCTAGGCAACCGCGGCTTAACTTAGAGATCGACCCAAGCGGCTGTTTTTACTTGGCTACGAACGTTTTGCACATTTAAAATATACTCACGCAATCGTTCGAGGGCCTGGTCGTCCAGTGTGGGTAGATTCTGTAGTTCATCCATGATGACCTTCAAATCTTCCAGCCCTTTGGACACCTGCTTCTCAGCCTCACGAGCGTCGGTATTCGCTTGACCAACCTGATGGACATAGATTAAAGTAAAATAGTGTTTCTTTAGGTACCACTGCTGTCTTCTACCGATCTGTATAGTTATACATCATACTAAGTAACTACGTAAAAATTATTGCTGGGAATCAAGTTCTGTTTTTGGGATGAAAATTTACGTTTTATGGTAAAACTATGTACCACGTACTGAAAACACTGTTACCTAAAGTAAAAATCATACATTAAAACATAAATTTTAAAAATAAAAAAAGTTTTGTAACAGTTGGAACTTTGACCCCCAAATGCCCCTAATATCTCCGTAACTAGAAGGTCCCAGGCATGGTCTAAATCTAGATTTAAAAAAATGAGACGGGGAGAACAAATACCTCTCGGTGTTTTTTTACACCCTTTATATCGGTAGATATGCTCTTATTCTGTCTCGTCTTGCATCCTGATAACACCTGGCTTTATGTGTCTGTCAAAATTGCGGTGTGGATTTTGACAGACATAACGCAGACAACGCATGAGACAACGTCGCTTTTTATGTCTGTCAAAATCCACCCCAAGTTGTCAAGGACATAGCTAGAATTTTGTTAAGAGGGGGCAGGCGTAGACAAACCAAGAATATTTAAAGGTAAATGCTGCCTGAGCGATGGGACAGATTATGATAAAAATGAAAAACAATCTAGATTAAACTATTCGATAGAATCAAAGTTGTTTTTGTTTAGGCTTCCTACGTAATATTACTTTACGGTTTGTGAGTAATTCTGCATCTTCTAGGGGAGAGGGGGAGGGGTCAGCTGTCCCCCCACCCGTACCTTGTTGTTAAAATTTAAAAGAATTTTGAAGGAACTGCCTTATTTATAATTTATCTAGAATAGATTTTTTTATTATTAACTACTTAAAATGTTATATTAAGTTAATATGTTGAATTTTTTAAAACGCCTTCTATTATGTAACTGCAAGGTCGTCTATCTTCGAAGAAATCTTCAATCGTTCAGGCTTTTTGAATCATTTTACTAATCATATTCAATCTCTTGAACTATTTATAGGATACCACTTACCAACTGCTTCGGACACAACGTGGTCAGAAATTATCCTAAGCGAAAGAACAAAGGGGATTAAAGTATCCAATATCGCCGGACCCGGACCCGGACCTGACAGAATTACTTGCATAAAGGATGTAAAACACCTCTTAACGAAGCCGAAAAGCACTTGTTCTCCCCGTCATTGCGATAGTTTTTTGTTTTACACCATACCTGGGAACCTTCTAGTTACGGAGATATGGGGGGTCAAAGTTACTACTTGTGACAAGTATTTTGAAATACAAGTTTTTAATGTAAGATTTTGGACTTTAAACACCTCTACGACCCCCGTACTATTTAATCCATCTATCAGCACAATGCTTTTAGTGCGTTACATTGAGTTCTATTACAAAACATGATTTTTAACCCCAAAAAAAAGTTGTTTCCCAGCGAAAAATTTTCGTAAAGTTACTTAGTTTGATGTACAGAATGCTTGGTTGACGGCTTCGTGATGAGGTGGTTTACATCCTGTATAATATATTGTTAATGTGGTGATAGTGTACCTTCATTTTGGCGTCTCTGGTAAGTTGCATGTTGTCGGCGGCCTCTTTCTCCAAGTTTCCGATCTGTGTGGCTGTCTCTTGTACACGAGCTGTTGAAACAAGTTTCCTCTGTATGATACGCGTAGTCAAATATAGAGCGTAAACTTTACACTGAGCGCAAAAAGCCCCGGCACAAAAGACTTTAAGGTTTTATGTTTTCTACTTTATGTACTACTAGCTGACCCACGCAACTTCGTCTACGTCACATAAGAGAGAAAAACGAAAGGAAAAAAAATCCCCGTTTTTGCACCATGTTTCATTCCTGCTCCGCTCCTAGTGGCCGTAACGTGATGTTATAGCCTAAAGCGTTCCTCAATAGATGGACTATCCAACACAAAAAGAATTTTCAATTTGAACGAGTAGTTTCTGAGATTAGCGCGTTCAACCAAACAAACAAACAAACAAACTCTTCTGCTTTATAACATTAGTATAGATTTTTCTGGTTTTGTTAATTGCAGCAAATCATAATAAAACTTGCGTTTACCTACTTCTTGCAGTCGCCTTAACCTCGTATTATTTTTTTTCGCAAATTCATGATTTTTACTTACTGGATCATATTTCGTTCGGCGTAAACGTTGATAATGACGAAAATTTTGTGAACTGAAACATTTTTCTTTTGTAATTTTGTCTTATTGACAAACGAAAACGAATGAAACGTATTTATTGTAGATCGAAGTTTTATTTTATTTTAATACTAGCGACCCGCCCCGGCTTCGCACGGGTGCAATGCTGATACTCTGCGGCGAACCTCACGCTCTACTGAAGATTCTCTCTCTCTATCAGCTCTATATCTATCCCTAAGCTGACTGAGTCGAGCCTCACGCTCTACTGACGATTCTCTATCTATCTGAACCGAATGCCTATCTCGATCCCGGCTGCGGCGAACCTCACGCTCTATTGAAGATTCTCTCTCTCTCTCAGCTCTATATCTATCCCTAAGCTGACTGAGTCGAGCTTCACGTTCTGTTGACGATTCTTCATCTCTTTGTGAACGTACTCTTCTAGCATTCACTGAACTACGACCTATGTTCGAACGACGACGTCTTCCAGACATGACTTTATAATTGCTGAACAAAGTTGACTCAGTTCTAGACTTACCTATGTATGATTACCTACGTATGAACAAATTGCCATATTATTGGTACCTATGTGCCGCAGTAAAAAACATCTAAATACTTACCATTTAGACACAAATGATAATCAACAATCATAAAAAAAAACAAAAGATATTTATTCTATTCTTTTTTACGATTACTACGATTTTAATGAAATCAACTTAAAATACGATTTTAATTAAATTAAAAACACCTAAAATATAATTTGCCATGCGTGTGACTAAAAACAAAAGATAATCTACAATCATCAAGAACAAAAGATAGCTATATTCTATTAAGTTTTTTTTCTGAACTTACTTAAGATTTTTGAAAATAATTTCCTTATTATTAAATTAATTGATTATTATTTATCGTATATTATAATTATTAACTGATACGTTGTCGCGCTGAAAAGCACGTTTTTATCAAGTACTGTTATTTTCCTCGCTAGAGAGCTCCGATAATAAACGCGTCCGATTGCTGCTAAATTCAAAGTGCTATAGGGAGAACCGCGTTTTTTTTTTAGTAAATGGGCATCTCGGAGTTCAGTCTGAGAAGACTGGCTTCTGCTTAACCGGGCAAGTCCTGGCCTCCGACGCGCTTTTTATAGGCATGCCTCCCCGCACTGCCCCGTCCGACCGGTACCGCCCGCCGCAAACGCAAATTTTAAATTTGTAATATCTCCGAAAATATTTGTTTAATTTACATGCTGTGAGGAACCATATTGATCTATATTAATTGCACACTGTATTTAAGGTACTTAATTCGATAAGGATTAATGCCGTATTGCTTAAAATAGCTTCGTAAAAAAGCCATTTTTTCACGTAAAAAGTAAACAATAAAAATGGTTAATGTGGGTTATCCCTAAAAGATAAACATATACCATCGCGAACTTTTTTGTAGACCTTTTTATGGTGTACAATACTGTAGTACATTAATTTGATCTAACTCGTAGGGTTTAGGCAGCGTTTTTGCTAAATTGCTAAATAAGCCCAAAAAAATAGGTTAATTTACGACATCACGTTAGAAACCTCTAAAATTAACAATGTTGCCTTAGTATATGATGCATGTATTATACATATAAACCTTCCTCTTGAATCACTCTATCTATTGGAAAAAACCGCATCAAAATCCGTTTCGTAGTTTTAAAGATTTAAGCGCACATAGGGATATAGGGACAGAAAAGGCGACTTTGTTTTATACTATGTAGTGATTTTATAAGATTACCGGTCCCCTCGACGCAACAACTACTTCTTCTAATAATGTTAAATGTTCATTGACATTATTTAGATAAAGGATTTTTGTGTCGGGGTTACTTCCATGCTTATCTTAAAGAAAAACATTGAAATAGTAGTATTGTAGCTTGCTGCTTTTAGAAATATAGAAAAATAGTACCTGTGAGGCAACAATATACAACGCTTGTTTAAGAGCATACAGAAAGTGGGCAACGTTATTTACGCTATTTTGATAAATTTTGCAGTATATTTCTATTCATAAATAAGAAATATGGTTTACTAGAGAACTATACTATTGATAATGAAATATTGAAAACAAAAAAGAATAAAATCAATAGAAAGATTGAGCGTTATTGCAGATGTACATAATAAAGGATTGCATGTGAAATAAATAGTTTCAAATTTTTTTTTTTTTTATGAAATGTAATAATTAATATCGTTAGACTGAATAATCAGTTTTAGATGTAAAAAAAATATTTGGATACTTTCCAAATGTCTTTTCTACCCGGTCTGCCTTTACAAGAACGGTTACAACATCAAATTTTAATGTTTTCATTGCTATTCCCTATTGATAGTAATGAAACATAATAATATTGTAATACCAAATGATTTGAAAAGAGTAACCATGGAGTTTCTTGCCGGTTCTTCTCCATGGAATCGACCAACGCGAACCGTGCACCTTTTTCGACGTTTTATAAGTGCCCATCCAGGCCTATGTGAAATAAAATATTTTGATTTTGATACCTATTCTAGTCCACTAGTTAGCCATATTTATCATTTCCATACAGTAGGTTTGCCAAAATAATTAAAATAGTTAAATATTTGACGACTATTTGCGATGTTACTAACTTTTTGAATGCACGCTCTTAATACTTACTAGACAGTTTTTCTGCTTCAAACCGCAACTTGGAGGCATCTGCTCTAGATGTCGATGACTTCTTCCTGACTTCAAACGCCGCCTGAAAATAATTGGAAACTACTTATATGTTCTTTGTCGTACACCGTGTTCCTTTTCTTTGCTGATGACATGCCATGCCATGACCTTCAGGCATCAATGGGTTAGGTATTAAGGGTGTAAAACACCTCATCACGAAGCCGACCGGCACTTGTTCTCCCCATCATTGCGATATTTTTTTTGTTACACATCATACCTGGGAACCTTCTAGTTACGGAGATATGGGGGGTCAAAGTTACAACTTTTTGACAAGTTTTTTTTAAATACTAACTAGTTTTTTTTTTGTAAAATTTTGATTATTAACGTCTTCACGACCCCCGTACTATTCAATCCACCCATCAGCACAATGTTTTAAGTGCGTTACATTGAGTTGTACCACAAAAAATGATTGACAACCTCAAAAAAAAAAGTTGTTTCCCAGCAATAATTTTTGCGTAAGTTACTTAGTTTGATGTACAGAATGCTTGGTTAACGGCTTTGTGATGAGGTGGTTTACACCTTGTATACTGCTCGTGAGATGCGTTCACCGCCTGTTGTGAGATTGCCTACATACCTCCGAAGCCTTATCAGCGTAATCCTTCTGTGCCTGCTGCGCCAAGTCCCTAGCCTCCTTGGCCTTATCACTGGCGGTGTATAGCTGCTCAGTGATGCTGTTGATGCTGTCTTCCGCTGCAGCTATCTTCTGCTGTACTGCCGGCACGTCCAGGGCTGCCTGGTCCGCTAATTGGCGGGATTCTGTCACTTGGTCGCTGAACTCTGCGGGATAGAGAGATTTATGATGATGGTGCAATAGTTTACTTGATTTTAGTGTGAGCCTTAATTGGATCACAGAGTTCCTGCTCAGGATTTGTTTAAATTTATTATCGGGATCTTAACATAAATGCAGGCTAATAATACACTGACAGACCGATTCGAAAGAGCTTTTTTGTTTGTCCATTCAGAACTAACTACAATTGACCAAACATTGAAGGAATACAAGTTAACTTAAATTCTCAATATAAGAAAATCAATCTCGTTTATTTATTGATGAAAGTAATTGTCGCGATTCCGCGAGACGACCCGAATGGCGAAGTTGTGGTGCCTTACGTTCTTAGGGTCCTGGGTTCGAATCCCGGTAGGAGCAAATGTTTGTGTGATGAGCATGGACATTTGTTTCCGAGTCATGGATGTTTATATGTTTATAATGAGTATGTATTTACAAAGAAAAAAATATATATGTTGTATATTAACTATCAGGTGTTCACGACATAAGCCTTGCTTAGTGTGGCACTAGTGGCGCTATGTGTTAGTGTCCAGCGATGTTTACTATTTATTATTCCGAAATCCGATAAACAATAGAACTATAGTGGGGACTTTGATAATTTAGCAGTTATAAATAAATGTGACCGCATTTTTATAAGTATTTAGTACTTACGTCGTCGGATATTGAGCGTTTACATAATTTTGGGAATTCATTTCGAAAATTTCTTCGTTGTAATAAAAAGATTTCGATGAAATTGTTCAAAGTCAAGGAATCCACAACGAAACAGATAGATTGTATCTTTATACTAGCTGACCCACTCAACGAGAAATCTCATAAGAGAAAAAACTAAAAAAAAAAGCCCCGTTTTTGCAACATTTTTCAATCGTGCTCCACTCCTAATAAATATAAAATATCGCTGCACATTAACCTCTTGTGTGCCGTAATTAGAGACACAATTAAAAAGCCAATGTGTCTTGTGTAAATCTACGTTCCGGCAAACGAAAAGTTAACACACAGGGCCATCTAGTGCAACACTAAGCAAAGCTTGTGTCGTAGTCACCAGATAGTTGATATTACTACATACACTACATAAATATACTATTTGTCTGTAAATACATACATAATATACATATTAACATCCATGACTTGGAAACAAATGTCCTGCTCATCACACAAACATTTGCTACTACCGGGATTCGAACCCAAGAGAACGTAAGGCAGCCTCACTACCACTACGCCAATCGAGTCGTCAAAGAGTAAAAGAGTAGTAAAAGAGGTTAGCTTCAGAGTAGGTCATCATAAATTAATTAATTTTAATTGGCGTAGTGGTAGTCTTGCTTAGTGTGGCACCAGGTGGCGCTGTGTGTTAATGTCCAGCGATATTTATTATTATTTTGTTAACTGCTTTCCAACCATACCTTTAAGCGTCTTATATATCACGTTAGCGTCCTTCAGCGTCTGATTGGTGAGGTCCACATCATTCCTGGCCTGTTCTTGTAGTTCGTCCAACCTTGCCAGGAGGTCATTCAGGTCGTCCTGTCTATCGTGACCCTGGTCTAGGAGACCACGGCCCTGTTTGATGGCGCTCTCTAACTGGTCCAAAGTGTTCTCATTGTCAGCCATTAACTGATCCAACTCGAAGGATTTTTCGTCAATCTGGAATGTTAGAGAAATAACTTTTGTTTTAAAACACCGACTACTTAATTATTTAAAACTAGCTTCTTCCAGAGGCTTCGCCCGCTTATCCTATGTATAATCTATCTGTGTGCCAAATTATTCCAAATTCGTTTACTAGTTTTTGCGTGAAAGAGTAACGTATTGTAAACTCTCGAAATATTGTCAAACGAAACACAACAAACCGCAAAACAAAAAACATTATTACAACAAAATGCATTTTTCGTGAAATGAATGTGATGGTAGTCAACTCAAGCTCTGTGGAGGGAAGGAGGGGTCTTCCCCTTGCCCAGTGGTACAACTCTCATGAAAAGATAATGTATCATTCCTGAGAAATACCGATTATTATAAACTAACCTTAAACACTTTATATTCCCCTAAAAAAGCGTAGTCGACGGAGCCCCTATTTCCGAGTGCAGGGTTTAAAAGAACCTAATTAATATAACGGGGTGGTGCCCCAAGTCTCGATTATGGGGGCAGAGATACTTCCGTATGTTCAGTTGACAATATCTCGAGAGTTAACAATATCGCTACTGAGAAACACGTTATATTGTTATATAACGTGTTTGACAATTTCACGGTGACATATCCATCGTAATTGAACGCAGTCAACACTTATACAATACTAGCTGACTCGCGCAACTTCGTCTGCGTCTCATAATTTGAGATTTAAACTATCCTATCTCTCAAGTTGGATCGAACTGCACATGGTGTGCGAATTTTATTATAATCGGTTAAGTGGTTTAGGAGTCCATTGAGGACAAACATTGTGACACGAGATTTATATATATTAAGAAGATAAATGAGTATTGTCACTGAAATATCTTGAACGCGCATTAGATGTGATAACCAGATTCAGATTAATTGGTGAAATACATCAATCCCAATTTCATTACACCACCTTACCGTTTTATTCATTTCCCTCGCAGTCTCCTTGAGTTTGTTCAGCTTGATATCCGGCAGAAGCGTGGTGTTCACTTCAGCGTAAAGCCCGAGGGCTTCGTCGTACACTTCCTTGGCTCTCTTGAGCGCCTGGTCAGCTAGTTCTGTCATGCTGTTCAGCTTGCCTGAAGCTGCGTTCAGTTCGTTTGTCAGGATTTGGACCTCGTTACTGAAAAGGCGGGCGTTTAAATATAACAAAATAGACAAAAATATATACAAGTACTAGCTGACCCACGCAACTTCGTCTGCGTCACATAAGAGAGAAAAACGAAAGGAAAAAAAAACCCCGTTTTTGCAACATTTTTCATTCCTGATCATGATCATAGCGTGATGTGATATACCTAGCCTATAGCCTTCCTCGATAAATAGACTATCCAACGCAAAAAGAATTTTTCAATTTGACCCGGTAGTTCCTGAGATTAGCGCGTTCAACCAAACAAACAAACAAACTCTTCTGCTTTATAACATTAGTATAGATTTAAAGGGAAAATAATAACAGTTCATTTGAGAACCCTAACCCCATAAAATTACTATTTCATGAAAAAGTCAGTGAAAATGGGAATAAATGAACCTTTCGCGAACAAAAACTTAGCTGTTCCATTCATTTTGACGAGTTATGGGAACATATTGTAGGGAACTACAGATTTTTTTTCCGCGATTCAGGTTTTGGTTCCCATAGTAAAAGTTGTTCATATGATGAGTAAAATGACCCCTACGAGATTTCGTGTATGAACAGATAGACTTCGCTCAAATCGTGTTTGGTTTAGCGTGCAGCCTGACGCTGACCAGATAATAGTTTTTTACATAATGAATTGGTTTTAATTGTTTTTGCACTGGCGGTTCCACCTTTATCCTTTATGAATTTCCCGCTTGCAACATTTCTTATTACTGCTCCGCTCCTATTGGTCATAGCGTGATTTTACATAGCCTATAGTCTTCCTCGATAAATGGACTATCTAACGCCAAAAGGTTTTTCAATTCGAGCCGGTAGTTTCTGAGATTAGCGCGTTCAACCAAACAAACAAACTCTTCTGCTTTATAATATTAGTATAGATTTCCATCTACCACCCCGGTGGTAAAGATGAACGATTTCTCAACAATAACAAATTTATATATTTTTTAACTTCAATTAGATTTTTCTTTCTTTTAAATTTTTTTTTTTTTTTTTATTGTATTTATTTAATAATCTATTTTTTTTCTCATTTCAATTTATACACATATCTGAGTAATGCTTAATCTAGTGGCACTTTTTACCTTATCCTAATTTTGTTAACATGCGGATAATGTAGTGGGCTGCAATATTGTTAATACTTCATATGTATATTATTGTTATTTGTAGATGTTATATATTGTAGCTGTTTATTGTCCCATAATAAATAAAATAAAATAAAATAAAGGGACAGTCGCCTACATTTCTTGTTGTAGACTGTATGTAAAAAGCACGAGGCTGGCATGAGTTCAAGGTGGTATGTATTTTAAGAATCGGTCTCTGTACCCCAAAAAGTATAAATAGAGCATACATTCCACCTTTAGCATTAATGCAAGCCTATACATTTTTGGGGTACCTAAACCGATTCATCGTTTTACGACGGATCTTAAAGCACAGCACTACTACAGTCAACAACAACAACAATGTATGCGACTGTCCCTTTAAACGTATAATTGTTGAGAAATCGACCCAGCTTTACTACCGGGGTGGTAGATGGGCATAAACCCAATACCTGTCAGTAAGTTATTGAGAGCAGCGGTGGCCCAGTGAGAGCAGCGGTGGCCCAGTGGTGGCGGCCCCGACTTACGAACAGTAAGTCGTGGGTTTGAACCCAGACAGGCGCATTACTTTGTGTAATTTATTTCATCACCTCTGCTCTCAAAACGGTGAAGGAAAACATCGTGAGGAAACCGTCATGTCCTAGAACCGAAAAATCGAAGACATGTGACATCTACCAATCCGCTCTGGGCCCGCGTGGTAGATTATAGCCCATTCCCTCTCATTGAGAGGAGGCCGTGTCCCAGCAGTGGGAACATTATAGGCTGAAGATGAAGTTATTGAAAATGATCGTCACAAATTAAAAACAAAACACCACCTTATGTTAGCCTGTTTAGTAATTCCATCCTTAGCAATCTTGTTTGCTGTAAGCGACGTATTGAAAGCCTTGTCGGCTATGTCTCGAATGTTCTTGGCTTCGTTCTCCAGTTTTTCTGCCAGCAGTCTGGACTCCTTGGCTAGGGCTGACATATCTACTGATTGCTTGCCGAATTGGTCTGATCTGTTACGAGCCTTGGTTAGAGCTGCTGCGCCTTCACCGTCCATGTATTCCAACGCACTCTGAGAACAGTACGATAGAAATAAAATTTGCGTAAAAGATCTGTGTAATGTTGCTGGAAATAAATGGATATATGAAAATAGGCGGGATGGACACAGAGTACAGTTTTGTGTGATAAAAAGTAAAAACTTCAGTGAAATATTGAAAGGCAGGGATGAGTAGACCTTTCCCGGGTCGTGTCAGCCTGCCGTTCTAAATTTCGTAAGTATTTTTATGTTGTACCGGTAATCGACAGGCAATCGGTAGTCATAGTGTTTACTGTTAAAAAAAGAAAAGCTATATAGCTTTGCATCCTAGTCAAATTCATGAGTGTGCTACAGACCATCAAACTGAACAACTTTCTCCATGGTACCACCATCGTAATCGCGAAAAATAATCAACAGCCCCATGTAGATTTTTTTTAATTTTTGATCTGTAGATCATCAAACTGAACAACTTTCTATGTCACCGTTTCATTTGAATTAGACCAGAATGCAAAGCGACAACTTGTATAAATGTATGTGTTGTGTATGTACACGCCTTTAGTTGTTTCCGTCCTTCTTGGATGGGTCTATGGTTTCGTTCTTTTTACAATAAACGTCTAGGACTGAGCACACGTCTTTCTTTTAACAGTATGGACAAGGACATTAATGTTAAAGTACCTAGTTTATTCATTTTTTGTGTAGTGCGTTAGATATTATAATGATATTAAGATAGTCGCACTGTGTGGATATGAATGCAGGATGAAAAAAGATTGCACAGAGTGGAGATGTGGGTATCGATTTGGATGTATGGACAATGGATAAATTAAGGAATAAGTTTACTATAGAAGAAGATTAAAAGTGTTAATTTATTGAAAGCTGGTCGTCTGCAGTAGGAATGAATCACACGTAACGTAAATGAATGTTGATGCATGGGAAGGAATGCCAAGGAAATGATAGATGAATTGTGGGAGAAATGGTGTGAATGGGAATGAGGTGATTAATGCTATCGAATAAACGGAGAAAAAACGTGTTGCATCTATCTCAAGTAACATGAGACGAGGACCGAGGTAATTGATAATGATAAAGATGGCCTTACATTGATTTCCTTCTGTGCGGCTTCTATGGTTTGGAATGCTAAAGAAAATATTGATGGATTGTGTAAAGAATGATGTAAAGGAAGTGAGCAAATGAATAAATGCTATAATTAAACTTAGAAAAAAACGTGTTGCAGCGACTTCAAGTAGCATGGCACAAGGACTGGAAACTGACAATTCTGGTCTTACTTACATTGATTTCCTTCTGTGCGGCTTCTATGGTGTCCTCTGCTTTGGACACATTGCCCTTACTCTTTTCCACAGCTTCGTTGCCATCGTAGCTTTCATCTTCAATCTTGAATAGCATATTTCTGTGAATATACAGCGGTATCATTAATGTGAGTATAAGAAATATATATTGTTTAGTGAAAATGGAAGGTTCCACGAGTTTAACTTCGCCTTTAAAATAAAATAAAACCGGTCAAGTGCAAGTTGGACTCGTGCACCTAGGGTCCCGTATAAACTTTAAAGGTATTTTGTTATTAAAGTATATATTTACTGATTTCCTTCAAATGTGCTGTAAGAAATTGCTTCTTGCTAAATTTCATGATTCTAGATCAAAGGGAAGCACCCTACAAATTTTGATTCCCATGACAGTGTTCAACTATACGTTTTTGAGGCAAAATGGCCTTATTTTTTTTGTACGTTAACTTAAAGGTTTGTTTTTTTTCACAGCTACATGGGGACTGTACACCTGAGTATAGGTATTCATTTCAACCCGATACCTTCACCGTTTCCGAGATAAAGGCTATTGAAAAACAGATGAACAGACGGAAAATTAAGTGATAATAATGTAGGGTTTCGTTGTTTCCTTTTGGGGTACGGAACCCTTCAAATGTCTGAGATTGGACGTGGCAGGTGCATCTTGGCCGCAGACATATTTTTCATATTCATCTTCTACTTACTGGCCAAAAAACCATGGACAGCGTAGGTATGCTATTTCTCGTTCTTTCTGACAAGTGACATGCTGTCGTTATACGCTATCTTGACTAACACATCACAAGCAATGTTTCGTTCATTCTGACTTTGACTTGACGTTACCTGCAGTTACGATCGCAAAAGCGGTCATTGACCTGCATTTATTAAAGTTCTTAACTTTGAAATCCAAAAATAAGCCTATTCATGTCTTGAATTGTCATAAACAACGTGATTTTCAACATATCTTCTAAAGAAAAACGATGGATGGTTCATTTGTTTATACGAAGAGATATAAGGAAAAGCGCAATGACAGCTTATGCTATCTTAACTGCCAGCAACTAGAGAATTCTGTGGTTTCTTACTTGACATCAGCGAGTCTATCAGCCAGTTCAGCCAGGTTGTCCGTGAGGCTGGCTCCGGGTCCATTACCCAACTCAGCCTGAGCGTCCTGCGCTAGACGCTCGATCTCACCCCGGACTTGCTGCAGCTCATTGTCAAAGTCTGCGTTCTCGACTACCGTAGGAGACTTCGATATTTTTGCAAGAATCTGCAAAAAGCAAAAGATGTTGATATGGTGAGGGTTAGTAGTAGGTTCGTAAAGTCAAGTGAGTATCGATAGGAGACTGCTGTATGTGGAGTCTGGAGATTAGTACAAACATAGCGTTATAGCCATATCCAGTGTTATAGCTATACCCATCAGTGGGCGAGCTGTGGATGATATATGTTCAGTAAGCACCCTGGGCCTCGATTCTGCTATTACAACAGTGTCAGAGTAGTCGATCATTGATTTCATAATGGTCACATACTGTCAAATTTTGACAAGTTTGTTAATTCTACTAACATAATGGCGCCATTATGACTTTTCAATGGTCAACCACTGACACGTTACTCCATTGAAAGAAATGTCATGATTATCTCGTACATAAAATCTGGCATGAATAAATGTTCGCATTTAGTAGTAAATTTTGAAAACCATTTGTACTAAGGGTTTTATAATTATGACAATACGACTATGACATTAAAACACAGTTTTATTACGAGACCATTGACCGACCAACGATCGACCATTGTGAATTTAGCAGATTACCAACTTTAAGCAAAATGGCAATGCGATGAGAATGGAATCGTGTTGGAGTGACGAATTTATTAAAATAGCAGAATTATGCCCCTGGACAGTTTCGTTACAAAATGGCTGACCAGCTTCCGAATATTCTTAACAAACAAAGACATTCTCATCATCGTTTGTAAGAGTCATTAGTTCATCACGCCAGGGTTTCCTATCACGGCTGCGAGACTGTTCGAAAGAGATACCGTGACCCCGGAACAGACGGAGGGCGAGGAAAGAACATGGATGGGTTTTAATCTGTAAAATTCTGATTCTGACACTCCCTCCCGCTCCGCCCAGAGTGGGAGACGTCATTTGATGATTTCCCATCCGACAATAATAAAAAAAGCGGTCAAGTGTGAGTTGGACTCGCCCATGAAGGGTTCCGAAGCAGTAAGTAACAAAATTTGCAGTTTACGATTTATGACGTAAAAAAACTACTTTTATAAATCTCGTTTTCGTTTTACTACTTTGGAAGTGTTTCTCGCACAAACTATTCAGTTTATAAAAAATGATATTAGAAACGTCAATATCATTTTTGAAGACCTATGCATAGATAGCCCACACGAATGGGTTTGATGAAAAAAAAAACTAATTCCAGTTCTAGTATGGAAACCCCATTTTTTTGTGTGAAAATTTTAATGCGGTTCACATAATCCTGGTTTAAGAACTTTATTATTCCTCATCAAGAATTAACAATAATTCACTTACTGAGAAACTTAATTTAAAAATGTTTATAATACATCTACTTACCAAGTTTCAACAACATAGTTCTGATAGTTTCGGAAAAAAGTGGCTGTGACATACGGATGGACAGACATGACGAATCCATAAGGGTTCCGTTGCCATTTGGCTACGAAGCCCTAAAATGGGCTGCCTATTACAAGCTTCGAAAATACTTTTACATAACCTATCGAAGTTACGTACGTATGAAATTTTTCAATAATTTTTACGGTTTTCGTAATCTGTTTCTTCCCAGTAATACTTGCAAACGTGTGGAGTAAAGTTAAAAAACCGGCCAAGAGCGTGTCGGGCCATGCTCAGTGTAGGGTTCCGTAGTTTCCCGTCCGTCACAGTAAAAAAATGCTAGCATATACGATTATACTACAAACTTAGTCCAGAAATTATTTTGTACAACTGTTGTTTTCATCCAATTTTCCTAGAAAGTCCTTATAAAGTTCTACTTTTCAGATATTTTTCATATTTTCTAAACTTATGGTTCTAAAGTTAGAGGGGGGGGGGGGGACACATTGTTTTTTTACTTTTGGAGCTATTATTTCCGAAATAATTGACATTATTAAAAAGTGATTTTTAGTAAACCCCAATTCATTTTTAAATAACTTTCCAACAATATATCACACGATATGGTTGAAATTAAAAAAAAAATCACTTCCCACTTTACATAATGGGGGCTACCCTAATAAAACATTTTTTTCCATTTTCTAATACCACTTTGTCGGCTTGATTGATACACATATTGGTACCAAATTTCAGCTTTCTAGTGCTAACGGTCACAGAGATTAAGCGAGGACGGACGGACAGACAGACATGGCGAAACTACAAGGGTTCCTATTTGACTACGGAACCCTAAAAAGTACTAACATCGGCGTGGGGGGGGGGGTAAAAGCTTTGCTTACTTTTGCTGACAAGGGGGAGAGGGGGGGGATAAATAATTGTAAGAAATCTGCTTACGTAATACTTGAACGGCCCCAATACAAATCTATAAAAGAAGCATGCTGGGCAGTCTTTGGGTACTGCAGATATAAGAGACAACTTATAGAAAAACTCCTACATAAACAAAAAATATTTATTTCCTTTTTTCGATATCAATCGATAAATTAAATATTCGACTTTACCACATCATTATTTCACTAACGAAGTACTTTTGAGAATGTTTCATTTAAAAGAATCAATCCAAAATAAACTTTATCTTCATAGTTTAAGGTTGATTTTAACTGACCGTTCTATGAAAGCGTTCGGTGACGATGACGCTAGTTCCATGATTTTTGGTCACCCATACAGTGCTCAACGTGCCTAACTTCGCACTTAACTTCACATCAAACATATTCTTATTATTTTTTTTTTTTTGGGACAAGCCCGCCACACTCGCCCAAACCACTTTAACTCCTGAAAGCCAGAATCAATAGTGGCGACCACCAGAAAAGCGCCGAGACAATGAAGCTCGACGAAGTCCCAGAGAATGAATTTAACTGTCTTGGATCCCGCAACGAAATTAATCAGAAAGTATAGCGGAGGAGTAGGAAAGAACTGTAATTTCCACTTCCCTCCATATCAGCAGGAGACAGAACGAAACAAGGCCAATAGGCACAAAGCACACATTCTTATGCAGTTCATGCCTATGTAAGAGCAGAAATAGTTTCTACTTACGTCATCAAGTTCCCTGAGCTCCCTTCTGTGTTGGTTGACAGCATCCAGTACGAGGTTGTAGCAAGCAGGACAGTCCTCGCAACCCTGGCCGTCTGCACGACGTTTCTTATTCTCCATACACCTGGAATGTTACGGGAATATTCTTTATGTCATCATAGCATCTCAATTAGCAAAGGCGGACACTTAGGTCCATGTTCACCAAAAACATGGACGGTGAACATGGACCTTAGTAAAATTGGTAAGAGGAAAAAAATAAGAAAGGAAGAAAAAAGATAGAAAAAGAAAAATGAAGGAAGACGAAGAAGAACTAGAAGTAGTTTCAACCTTTTGCTTATTGATCGGGGATTAGAGCGGTTTATAACTAGAGTATTTTTTGCGCGTTTAAGATCAATTTACGCATCGACTGCTTACGTGTGACAAGCTTTCGAGAGTTTACAATCTCGCTAGATGGATTACAATTTTGAATAGTACATTGTTTATGTTCACTCTCAGGGGCAGCGCAGACGACAGATTTTTTCTGTTTGCGAGTCTGCGACAGACAAAAATGTCTGCGACAAATCCGTTTTTGACTAAGTACTTTTTTGTCCACTATAAGGATCTACTGATGAAAAATATTTTACTGATCAAGCAAAACTCGCAGACTTTTTGTCCGTCGCACACAAATAGTCTGTCGTCTGCGCTGCACCTTAAACATGATTGCTCTTTCGAAAGGCTATCCAAAAATACCCTGTGAATGTTCCGAGATTCTTGATGTATTTCGAGTTATAAATTCGTGAATCGGTTCAGTATATTTATGAGTAACTTGCATGAAGCTGACCTGTCACAGCGCCTTCCCTCGACGTTCTCTTGGCAAGAGCACTGGCCGGACATATCGCACTGATAGTTGGTGGAGCCCCATTCGTCGCAATCGCAGTCCCGGCAGCCGTCGGCGGAGAACCCGTAGTGGTAGGCGCGGCAGCGATCGCAGTGTTTACTAGAACATGAAGCAATTAAGAACGATAGTGTTATTATGGCTGCGATTTCAAATGTTTTCGAAAAACTGCGGTGAAATTGCTTCACGCACTTGCAATTTAGATCAATATCAGGATCAGGCCCCTTATTCACAACCATTCGACTCGCTTCCGATTCGGAAAGTCGTATGTCTATTTCGGTCGTTTTCGTAATGCCAGAAGAAGACAGATATACGAGTTGTCGAATCGGAACGAGTCGAACGTTTGTGAATACGGGGTCTGAAGTCCGATAGACAGTCACTCCATGTAAAATTCTGGTGTTCAGCTGCGTCTTGTTAGACTGGAATCCGACCCAAACCTAGTTGGGAAACGGCTGGGCGGTGATGATGACGATGAATAACATTTATCACATTATCTACGTTGTCTATTATTCCAACCAATTAAGGAATAGATCAGGAATTTCCTTTTAAAATATTTCCGATTCTGACTGGAAGCAGATATGTAGTATGATACGCAGTTTGGGCGCAGATCGGTCAATGTAGTGATTGCAAAAAAATCACATGAAACAGAATAATTGTTGAGAGAGTAATCTGGCTGACGTTTAATGACTATGTGCTGGTTGATAACGCCATGTATTTTACGGCGGACACCATAAATGTTAAACGTTGTAAATTATGTCATTTACTTTGAGAGTAGGTATTCGCAGGGTACCTTGGAACGGATAGGTAAACTTGGTTAGTCGATAATCGAGCTCGGTACTCAGTGTTACTCTCTAAACATAAACATCTGTCGTGATTTTGCATTGTAACATAATTTTACTGAGAAATATGGCAACACTAGCTGTCACTTTTGTAGCCAATCACGAACCCGAGTATCATTATGGGGACAGACCGGCATCGGTAGGCGGTAGTCAGTTCGCGCTTGGTTATCGTAGCATTAAGATGTGTCGACTACACACACTGGATATTAAGACTAAGAATTGTATATTAGTCCTACTAATATTATAAATGCGAAAGTTTGTTTGTATGGATGTATGTATGGATGTTTGTTACTCTTTCACGCAAAAACTACTGAACGGATTTGGATCAAATTTATTTTAATTTTCACACAGATAGTTTATTACCTGGATTAACACATAGGATACTTTTTATCCCGGTAATAAGATCCCGTGGGATAATTTCAAACTTCACGCGGGCGAAGCCGCTGGCAGAAGCTAGTTTGGAATAAACAAGTTGAGTTTATGAACAGAGTTATCATTTTCATAAAACATCATCAATTATTCACGACTGTTTGCACCAAAAGGCTAAACAGAGCTGTACCGTTATTTCGCCAGTTATTATTGAGTCACACTTAATAGGGACAAGCCCATTGCCCAACCAGGCACGAGTTCTAATACCCAGCTGTTTTTGAGAAATTTCGGATATAATATTATCCAATCCCAACCTGACAATCGAACCGAAGTCTAAGCAGTACTGTTCAGAATGAGCTCAGCATCATATTGGATAGTTTGAAATCAACTTTAGTAGCAAGAGAAACAAGTTTACCGACGTAGCCCGAAGAATTGCCAAACTTAAGTGACAGTGGGGCAAGAACGGATGGCCGATGGGGTTGGAAAGTTCTGGAGTGGTGACCGCGACCCGGAAGACGTTGTGTTGGAAGGCCGATGACCAGCCCCCGTATTCACAAACGCTCGGAATGAATTTCGATTCGACAAGTCGTATGTCTATCCTTTTTTGGCATAACGAAATCGAGCGAGATAGACATACGACTTCCCCAATCCAAATCGAATCGAAGCGTTGTGAATATGGGGTCTGATAAAGGTTGCCAGGATCCGCTGGATGTGAGTCACACGGGGCCGGTCAATGTGGCGACACTTGGGGGAGGCCTATGTCCACCAGTCGTCTTCGGCTGAAATGATGATGATGATGAAACTTTAGGATTACTTACCCGTCGATACCAGGCTTGCAGTAGCACTGTCCGTTGTAGGGGTCGCAGGTGTTGTTGTAGGACCCCTCCAGGTTACAGTCGCAGGTCTCGCAGCCGACTCCTGAGTTGATGTTGAAGTAACCGTCCTAGGTTCAAAATATTTCATTGTTATTAGATGATTTTCGTTTTTTTTTTACATGGTGTTTGATTAGTGAGGCGGCTACGGCGCTACATAATACAAGCTGTAAAGAAACTCTTCACGAAGTTGTAAACCAAGCAATCTCTACATTAAACTAAGTGACTTTAAGAGGCTCGCGGAGCAAGCCTAGTTCATACAAACGTAATACCAAAATAATCAAACTTATTCTTAAAGTAGTGTGTATTTATTTCGACTGGATTACAGAATATTTAGGCTCCCCTAATATGGAAAATATAATATGTCCATTCAAAATATATATATAATATATATATATGAAAAAGATGAAATTAAAGCATAGTTGGAAGCAAAACACTTTAGAATTCCCTTTATTATATGGTTAAAAAATAAGACAGTAGGTTTTAAAAATATATATTAACTAAAAAGTCTGAACTAGTGTCCAATTATTAAATGACATCCTCTATATGCGAATTTGCTATGACCGGTTCAGACCCATTCACCTTGTTTATTACGTAGCATGCCACATAGCAACGTGTCTTAGTAAAAAGTTACAAAGACCATTTAATTTGATAATCTGCGGTGATATTAAATAGTATAATTTGTGCTTTTAACTAGACTTTGAGATAAGACTTTGTTAGTACAGAAAAATAAAACGAATACGTATTTTTACTCAACTCACCTCACACTTTTCACAGTTTCTGCCAATGACATGGGGATGGCAGGTACAGTGCCCAGTGAGACCGTCGCACTGAGGAGGTCCTTCGGAACTCTCCACCGTGCCCGCCTCGTGGCACTGGCACGGCTTGCAGTCACCCTTCTTCTTAGGATCGAGGGCATCTCCGAAGTAACCTGGATTTGAAAACGTTTGGTGAAGCTGGTTTCAGAAATATGCTCATGCTACGTGTTTTAATAGGCATTCATCATTTTTGATGCTGTTGTCATCAGTATCAAAAAATTACAAATCTATTTAGTCCGCCTTCAGTTGGAGTATTGCAAGATAATGGACACGTATTTTTTCTTTTTGTAAATCAATGAATATTGACAAAGATAAAACGCAACAAAACTCGGGAGTGGGGGGGGGCTCATGACGCCAGTGCGCTCTATAAATTATACCAAGGCGTGACGTATTGAGAACTTTAAAAGCGTCGTATCTTCGTCATATTTGGTTTATGTAACAAATAAAAAGAAAAAATTCGGGTCAAATATTTTTTGATAATCGAACTGACGGACCCAATATCGTTTTTTTTTGTCGTCTAGGGTAGACAAAAAAAACGAATAAGTCTGTCAGTTAGATTCATATCGGTAAAAAAAGCGGATGAAATTTCCAATCAGCAAAATTAATTCACTTATAAATCTTTACTGCTCTTTTTTAATGTTTCAAGATTATACGGTTTAGGGTCAGTTCACACTGCGGGACTGTTCAAAAGAGATACCGTAGCCCTGGAACATGAGGGGTGAGGAAGGATCATGGATGGGTTTAAGTCGGTAAAAGTCTGACACTACCTTCCGCTCCGCCCAGAGCGGGAGTCATTTGATGATTTCCCAGTCATTTCACACCGAGACGGAAACCGACGCAACGAGGCGCGACTGTACTGGAGGAGGCCAGTGATATCCCGATGATCCGCGCGCTGCCGCGAGACACATCGCAATGAAATGCGTATCTTTTCGTGAATAAAGTTATATTTTGAGTCGGTCTATTTAAGGCGCGGGTCATATACAAGAAGCGTATGGCGGTGGCTTGGCGCTGGCACGGATGCGGGTTGCGGGGGGCGAGGAAGTGGCGCCACTTCCTCGCCCCCCGTGCACCCGCGCCACCGCCATTCGCCATACGCCGCTCGTGTTTGTCCCGCGCCTAAATGTGCGTCGCGTCGCGTCTCGGTGTATATTGACTCTTAGGCGGTGCGTTAACTGTCTGTGAATTTTATATTTCAGAATTATTTTCCAGCCGACTTACCGCTCAAACACTTGTCACAATGTTCCCCAGCAGTATTGTAGATACACTTGAGACATTCTCCGGTGGTCCGGTTGCAGTTGCCGACAGCGTTCGGGTCTACGTTCCCGTTGCACTGACAGAGCTCGCACTGCTTCGGGGGCCCAAACTGACCGGTCGGGTCACCGAAGTAACCGTCGGCACAGACCTCGCATTTTGGTCCTGTAAACAAAAGAGGGTGTGAGAAAACAAATGAGAAGCAAATAGTCTTTTTGGGTTAGTGAAGCTGATGTTAGAGGGAGGAAGCGAAACGACGGCGTAAATTACATTGTTTACAATCATGACAAACCTATTTATGATGCGGGAAAAAGGTGAATCACATTGACAACATTAACAGCTGGTTAAGCATCATTTTGGTTTTTGCAATTTACGCAACCTTTATGAGGCCTGCGGAGCATGCGAATTTCATACAAACGTAATACCAACATCATTTGTAAATCAAACGTTTTCTTTAGGTTGTGTGTATTTATTTTTATTGGATTACAGAATTTATAGGTTCCCAAACACATAATTATTTTGAATGTACACTGATTCAAACAAGAGATATAAGAAAAAATAAAATTCTCTAGGTAGAAATTTTAAATTCCTCATATCTCGTCTTTATATCATTGTCCTTTCAAAATATTTAATTGGGAACATAGCGTATGCGTATGCATATATTTCGATTGTATTATAGAATATCTATGTTATGTATTGTATTATAGAATATCTATGTCACTACCTTAATAATATTTTTGGTTTTCATATTATTTTGGTAGTATGAAAAACGCATGCTCCGCCAGCCCCTTAATAGCAATTTACTTGATTTTCAAGATTATTGCTGTTGTTCCTTGTTGTTGTAGGCGGGTAATTATTTAGGGGTACCCTAAATCTTTACCCGCCTACAACAACAAGGAACAGTGTGTCAAGCCCACAGTGACAGTGTGCCCAGTGTCTCAAGACGAAAGTCTACGACCAGTGTGTGTTGCCAGCGATTACATACGGAACCGAAACGTGGTCGCTCACAATGGGCCTTATCAAAAGGCTTAAAGTCACCCAAAGGGCAATGGAGAGGGCTATGCTCGGAGTTTCCTTGCGTGATCGAATCAGAAATGAAGACATCCGCAAGAGAACCAAGGTCACCGACGTAGCCCGAAGAATTGCTAAACTTAAGTGGCAGTGGGCAGGGCACATTACTCGCAGAACGGATGGCCGATGGGGCCGAAAAGTTCTGGAGTGGCGACCGCGAACCGGAAGACGATGCGTTGGAAGACCTCCCACTAGGTGGACCGATGACCTGGTGAAGGTTGCGGGAATCCGGTGGATGCGAGTAGCAAGGGACCGGTCAATGTGGCGACACTTGGGGGAGGCCTATGTCCAGCAGTGGACGTCTTTCGGCTGAGATGATGATGATGATGACCCTAAATCTATCTCTATGCTGTATTAACCACGAGGGCCAAAACAATTGACAATCGCTTTCGAGTCATTTCAAAGCTCTCGTCGTCCTTATATCTAATCAAAGAGATTTCAAAGAATTATAGAGTGCAGGACATTGGAATTATTTCCAATACCACTAGTATATTGAAGCGGGCGTAGTAACAAGTATTGGATTACAATTTTGTTTGTTCTGGTAGATGGGACCATCGCTGGTAAATACTTGAAGTTAGTTTTCCTATACACGCGTGACACAGAAAGCACGTTAAGCAGTTGGTGCCGGCTGTCATTTCTAGATCTTTGACAGTCGTTATAGACAGACAGACAGTAGACAGTGACAGTGTTCGGTAGACAGTGGCCAAAAAATATTACTCTGACAACCACTTACCTTACCAAGGGGTATAGTATTATGCAGTTCTAACTAGGTTGTGGAGGTTAGATAGGCAGTCGCTCCATGTAAAGTACTGGTATTTAGTTGGTATAAAGCTAGATGTTGATAACTTTTCATATAGACTCTGTTATTGTTACATGTCCTTACCAGCATATCCCTCAGGACAGTCAGTACACACGATGCTGCCATCCATGAGCTGGATACAGCCACTGTCCTTGGGACACGGACAAGGTGTGCAGTCGTCAGGGGTGCCCGCGATCGCGTTGCCATAGAAACCCTTTGCGCAGAGCTCGCAGTTGCTGCCCGTTGTGTTGTGCTTACAGATACAGAAACCTGGAAAAAGGAAATAACAAACAAGTTAGATGGACTCGCAGACGTGGACGTGGGTCACCTTTTGAGATTTCGCTCCAGTAGCACTCTGTTTAATCGTCTTTTCATAGCCAATTATACCATCAATACCTAAACAATAGATGAAGTAATGCTATAGAAGTTCAAAAGATTCGTGAATTGGGTGATTCAGCTTAACACTATTGGACTCAACACGACTCAACTCAACTTGTTATGACTCAACTCAACTTGTTATGACTCAACTCAACTTGTTATGACTCAACTCAAGTTGTAAGTCTAGTGGTGTGGCCGTCGGCCTGCCTAGACATTGGTCTCAAAAAAACTCAAAAAAAAACTCAAAACTCAAATCATTTATTTCAATTAGACCATTACGGCACTTTTGAATGTCAAAAATACAAAACTAAATCAAAGCTACAGTCACAGTCACAAGGCATAATAACTTGAGAAAGTACTGCAGTTGCCCATTCCCTAGCGTAGATCTCTATGGAGAAGAACGGGCAAGAAACTCCATGGAGACTCTTTTCAATCAAAGTATTGTTACAAAATCTTGGTTACATCATTCATGTTGTGATTATACATATATGTGAGAACGATGTAGAAAGACGTGCACATTAAGAGCGTCCAGAGAAAAGATTAAATCAACTTAAAAAAATTAATAAATTCAAATTAACCGTGGCAGCTGAGAGTTGACCAGTCTCAATTGACAGCGCCCGTTCACGAACATGACGCATGTATCAGCACCATTCAACTCGACCATATTGAAGGGAATTAAATGACCCGACACACCCGCCACCATCACCGAGACATTTGAGTGAGCATGACATTCTCTCAGCCGCCAGGGCATATTCAAGTCAAAAAAAAAGATAACTAAATGTAAAATGGTGGCTTTACAATACATAGAACTCACACATGTGGGATGCAATTATATAATATTAAGAGATGGAATCTATACAATGCAAGGATATTTTTACAATCTTCTGCAGCTTCCACAATAACTTGACTGGGAATCAATTAGTTTGCTCCTATGGTTGTGGAGCAGGACCGGCATTGAGCCAAGCATTTTTATCATCAATGTAATCCCCCAACTTATAATATGCTTGACTACATAGTGTGCGTTTTACACAAGATTTAAATTTCGTCTCATTCAGTTGTAGAATGTGGGGAGGTATTTTATTGTAACATTTTAAACAGTACCCCATGAAAGAGGAATCTACTTTAGCAAGCCTGAAACCTGGCTGAACTAGTTCGTCCCTATTTCTAGTATTATAGTGGTGTCTGTCACCTCTTTTACTGAATAAACGCAGATTTTTCCTAACGTACATGAGTACATGAGTCTCGAGTTCGAACCACAGACACGCACCTCCGATTTATATATCACTTGCTTCGGTGAAGGAAAACATCGTGAGGAAACCAGCCTGAGAGATATTCCTCGACGGCAATGTTAAGCCAAGTCAAAGGCCCTCGAGTAGCATATAAAAACTTAAGCACCGGGTTGGGCACTCACCACGCGATAAACAGAAGATGAGATAAAAATTAATCAGTAAGTTGGCATTCTATGCTCTAATAACTGCTATAATACTTTGTTTGATTAATCTAGCTATGCCCAACCATAGACCACTAGCTATGCCCATCACTCACCATGCTGATGATGTAATTATGAAACTCACCAGTAGCAGTATCGCAAATATGCGCGTGTCCGTTACAGTCACAGGGTATACAAGTCGAGTACGGTCCTCCATTAGCGGGCTCATGCTTGAACCCTGGCGCACACTCCTCACAGTAGTCCCCAACGTAGGCCTTAGGACAGGAACACTTCTCCACCCAGTTTGCAGGAGCAGATCCTTTCTCACGCCCAATTTTCGCAGTTTCCAGCTTGAAGTTCATCATATAACCTTCACCAGGCTTGTTGTAAGTACCCCTGATTTTGATAGCAGTCAGGTTTTGCAGAAGGGACATGAATTCGAAGTTTGATAAGGTTGGAGACCAGCCGTAGCGAGGGTCTTCGTGGAGTCTGAAGGTGTATTCTTGTGCCTGCAACATTTTTTAAGATGAGAAGTGGAAGGGACAGAATTCCCAAATTGTATACTTCTAGCTTAGACTGAAAGAGTATGATGATGATCGCCAAGCATGTTCACGAATACCATGGAACCTACAGACCACATGATTATGGTAGAATGTTGTAAGAGAAAAAACAGACTATAGGCGCTCTCAGTATTTCACGGGGCTTCAATATGTGGGTGTACAATAAGCACACGTACAGGTTTGTTTCAAGTTTCGGGGATAACAGGCATGAAATATACAGCATTGCTAAAATGTATTAGAGGGAAAAAATTACATTCGTCTTCTGCTTGCACAAGCATCTCCATAAATAAATCAATCGCAGTGATTACATCTTCTAAATATAGTACATTCAAGTTCGATCAGAGCTCTGAAAACACATTCACACATTTGCATATTTTTAACTGGCACAAGAAAAAGCGCAAACAGCATTTTGCAACAAACACACATACCTGATTAGTAGGTTCCGGATTATTCTGCGCGTAGATATTGATAGATACGGAGGCCCGGGGTCCTTCCAGTATAATGTCTTGAGCCGAGGGATAACCCCGAACTTCTCCGAGTCGTAGCGAAAATTTCAGGTCATGGTTGTATGAAGGTCGTTGGTCACCAAGGAACTGGCTTGAAGCGATGAAGTACAATGTTTCTGCTCCTTGAGAGGCGACGGCTGCAGAAAAGATGAGGAGTTAGGTAGTTAGAGATCTCACAACGTTTGAGCGTTCTAAACAAGCATACGGCACTTTTTCTGAAAACTGATGACTGCCATGGAAGGATTTTTGCATTACCAAAACACAAAAAAACATTTTAGAGACAAAACTAAAGTTTTATTGAGAGAAAAAAAGTCGTGAAGAAAGAAGAAAGCTGTAAAGATAGAAAATAGTGAAGTGGAGCCTTCCACTTCACTATTTTCTATCTTTACAGCTAAATACCATTGTTGTAATGCGGTCTCAAGGGTATGCCGATGTAATAACAGGAATATCATACATTCCAGCTTTTGTTATGGACTGGCATCGCATATACAACCTAACTTAACCAACCTGGTGAGACCTACCTGTAAAAAGTAATAGTCAAATTCTCACCTATATTTTGTGTATTAGCATTAAACTGTAGTTTCGCATTTCTTTCCTGTTCATCTTCAGCGGCCCATTTCTCAGCATCCCTGATGAAGTGAGCGCTGGTCTCATGGGCTTGGTACTTAGGGGCCGAGCTGCACTGTGATGAGTGCCCGAAACAGAAGCACGGAGTGCAACCGAACTCATTGCTGAGATCTAGGTTGAAGAAGCCTGGCTTGCATCTGGAATGTGAGGGTAGATTTAAACTGGATGTTAATGAAAATGTTCATTGGTTTGAACTGGATGTTGTTAAAGTTTATCTTTTTAAATTGTTGTAGCGGTTCTGTCATCTCTATAAGTTATCATTTCAGTGGTTGCTTGGTAAGTAAGGGATCAGTACGTAGACCGGCTCTGAAGTCTAATGGGACATTTCAAATTATAATAATAATAAATAATAATAATAATTTATTTTATAAAAAAGGAGATTGTAGTACATGAGGCATACACAGAGTTATACATACAGGTTTGTACAATGTCAATCACAATCTGGTGGGTGAAGTTCTGCTTTCCTAGCTAGGTTATAAAATAACCTGTATTAAGGATTAACAGTTCCCATCCCTTACAAAAGTTTTTGCAAATTGAATCAATTAAACGAAGAACATCAAAATAACCTCAGTTGGAAAGTGCCAGGATAATCATTTCATTTAAATGTTATTTAGCTGTATCTGTTTAGCCCAGAACCTGACCTCTACACCCACGTTACATCCCGATTCTAATTTTAATGAAAATAAAAACAATGAATACTAACTCTCTACACCGCCGTCCTTCCACATTCTGCTTGCACAAACACACCCCAGTCTGCGGGTCACACTGTGGGGTGTTGGAGTAGGATCCTGACTCGTTACATCCACAAGGCTTGCAGCCCTGGGTCGTGAACTCGTAGTGGTTCGGTGCGCAGACGTCGCACTTGTCACCGGTCACTCCTGGCTTGCACTGACATTTGCCTTCGGCGTTACATTGGAGGCTGCGGGATCCTGGACAATTAAAATTTCTATTTTGTAATTGAATTTGTAATTTGTGAAGGATAGTTAAAACCCCTATATAGGATCGTTCGAACCGGTATGGACCAGTTGCAGACGCGGCTCCGGAAACCTGATTGACAGGTCACCTGAACACCGGCAGTGTCCGCTTCTGATTCGTAATACGTCTGTACTAATTAGGCGTTTCATGTTTCGGAAGTTTTAAGCTTATAATAAGCTCTCCTGAATGTTCTCGGTAACGGCGGCCAGTCTCAGTGGAGATAAGTTATCGGTGCGGGGGATATTTTAGAGCACAAGTGTCTGCACTTTCACAGGTTATCAGATCGTCAGCTATACTACTTCCTATATAGAAATTCCAATTACAGTTTTTTCTCGTCCCTGTAATCGAACCCTGGACTCCACGCTGATCATTCGACCACGAGATCAACGGCAGTTAAAGTAATAGGAAGACTTTGAACCCTTCAGAAGCATATGGCACATTCTAGTCTAATGAGATAAGTATTATCTGCATTACAATCCTAACCTTAGAAAGTAGGTTCCGAATGTTTCGGGAGTTCACGAGCCCGAGTGATGCGACTTGCGTTTATAGTGACACGCGCGTCTGTTACTTATTACCTGCACGTTGAGTCTCTCCTGTAATGCTCTAAACCTTCATCTGTTAGCAAAGTAGACACAATAGTATAACAATGGAGTTGTACCGATTCGGTTCGGCTTCACAGATGCAGGGTGCAGTTTATTTCATTAGTTCCCTTTGTAGTCACTCCCTCAACACGCGTCATGTCAAACGCAATTTGAAATCAGAAAGTTGATTTTATTAACTTACCAGTAGGATTACAGTTGCAAGGTAAGCAGATGTCTCCGGAACCCTGGAAGAAGTTTTCCTTGCACCGCTCACAGTTGGCGCCGTCCCTGTTCTCCGCGCAGTCCTTGCAGCGGCCGCCGTGACCTGTGCGCTCGTACAGATCCTTGTCAAACTCGCATTTGTTCGAGAATCCGTTACAGTTGCAAGCTGTAAGAAAATATGGTTTAGGGCGTGTGGTATTTATCATGAGCAACTAGAAGCTGCGTATTTAGATATCATTGTGTTCGCAAAGCAACTGTCTCTTTCGCTAGAACATTGTATACTTATTTTTTTTTTTAATACTTGTAATGTTAATCTATTCATGATGTAATTTTTTTATATAAAACCTGATTAGAAAACCACAGGACTGGTTTGTGGTTGTGCCCTAAACGGACAACTGACACACAATGGTGTTTTAACAATGTTTTTACGTTTAATAACAACGTACTTTATTTGTCATTTCTTCGACAAATTACATTGCAATATCTAGTTTTCTGCCTTCTAATTTTATGATTCAAGAAAACATATTTGTGTTACTTCACTGTTCAATTGGATAAAAATGGGTACTATCGCAGTGGTCTTTATTTCCGGCCATGCGTCACAATCATCAAGTTTTTATATACTATGGAGGTACTTTATTTTAAATTCGCAGCGCATTTTGATATCAACAACATACATGATAGGAATAAAAAGGCGGATTGTGTGATATGCAGTATAGTATGATTTTTGTATGCTCTCGTAGTGTTTTCAGTTCTATGTATAATCTGGTGGATTGATAAGCAGTGACAGCTTAGTTTCGTTGGACTGTCAAGTCGTAGGTTTCCTGCTTCGAACCAAGACACGCACTTTTGGTTTTTGGTATTCATATGCGCGTTGTATAATTGTCACTTGTTTCGGTGAAGGAAAACATGGCGAGGAAACCAGCATGGCACCGTGTTGTATTTTTGTAGAAGTCTCACATTCATTTGGAGAGGAAGTGGCGCAATATTTTTTTATCGATTGTTCTTCAAGGTATGTTTCGGGTAACGCAGCGGCACAGGTGCAACTGTGCCTGCACCAGCGCCAGTGGCGAGTGTGAGCTGGGGTGCCGCCGCTGTCGCTTCCCCAGCTCCCAACACCTTCCTCGGCTGTAGCCGGATGGTAGCTAGTCGGGGAGAAACAGAGGGGGCGAAAGGCGGCCAAAAAGGCCCGCAAAAAGGAGCGGCAGCGCCAGAATAGGGCCCAAAAGGTCGCGGCTAGGCTTCGCGCCCCAAAGACCGCAGCTGTAGTGATCACACTACAGCCGGAGGCGGAGAAGAGGGGCGCGTCCTACCGCGACCTGCTGGCGAAGGCAAAAGATACGGTGAATCTCGGCGAGCTCAGGATCGCCGGGGGCCTCCGGCTCAAAGTCACTGCGACGGGAGCGCGGATGTTGGAGATCCCCGGAGAAACCAGCGGCTCAACCGCAGACGCTCTCGCTGAAAAGCTGAGAGCGTCCCTAAACGCGGACGAGGCCCAAGTGTCCAGACCCGTCAGATGCGCAGACATGCGTATCATGCACCCTACGTCCCTACGTCGGACCCTACAGGAATGCGAACCGTTACGGTGAGCTGCCCCGTGACGGCGGCGAAAGCCATAGTGGAGGGCCAAAGGCTTCTGGTGGGCTGGGTCTCAGCGCAGGTGAAACTGCTGGAGCCCAGACCTCTGAGGTGCTGTCGCTGCCACTGACAGCACGTGTTAGTGCAGTGCGCCTCGGAGGTTGACCGCAGTGGTCTCTGCTTCCGCTGCGGTCAGCCCGACCACATGTCGGCACCCTGCAGCGCTGCGCCGTACTGTCCTGCATGTGCGGCGGCTCGCAAGCCGACCGATCACCGTGCCGGGAGCAAGGCCTGCGCTGCACCCGCAAGGCCCAGAGCCAGAGGCAGAGCAGAGGTCCTTAAGGCCCTCCGCCGCCTCCGCCAACGTCACCGTCTCGACCGCCGCTGCCACTGCCGCGACCGCCACAGCCACTGTTGCCGCCGCCGCCGCCCTAAGCACCACGAGTTCACCTGCGGAGGGGTCCTCACAGGGGGCCCACGGGGAGGAAGCGGTAATGGATTGCCAATAACGGCGCCATTACTCTTCCTCCTGGCGAACATCGACCACAGCGCCTGTGCTCAGCATCTGTTGCTCAAGAGCATGGCGCAGTGGTCGATACCCATCCCTGTGGTCGCTGAGCCGTACTTTGTCCTGCCCAGGGAAGACTGGGTGGCGGACCTTGACGGATCGGTGACCATAGTGTCATCGGCCGCCGCCGGTACCCCGACCCATGAAAAAGATGATGACAGGAGATGATAATAATAAAATAAATAAATAAGTGGGGTTGGGGGTGCGTAGCAGCATGGTTCGGGGAGATCGTCGTGGTGGGAGTCTACTTCTCCCCGAGCCGAACTCTCGCCGAGGCCGAGTTCCACAACTCTCTCGCAGAGTTGAGTGTTGTCGTCGGAAACCTCCCTCCCCGTGTTTGTCTTGGCTTGGCTTGGGGTTCTCGTTGCACAGAAGTCCGGGGAAGGATGGTGGAGGACTGGGCCCTGGAGAAGGGCCTGGTCGTCTTTAATCGGGGTTCTGTTGGGTTCTGTTCCCACGTGTGTGCGGATGCGGGGCGAGTCGGTGGTGGACATTTCGTTCGCTAGCCCCGCTCGGTCACCGCGTGTCGTTGACTGGCGTGGCATGGAGGGGGTGGAGACATATTCCGACCACCGGTACATCCAGTTTAACGTCTCCACCCAGTCCTCAAGCGCGCCAGTCCAACAGGCCCCGAGTGGTCCGCGTTGGGCGCTGAAGCAGCTGGACCGGGAGCTCCTCCTGGAAGCCTCGATTGTGCAGGCCTGGGTGACCGGACAGGCCTGCCAACGTTAATAGTGAGGCAGAGTGGTTCCGGGAGGCCATGTCCAACATATGCGACGTGGCAATGCCCCGAGTCCGGCCAGGAAGCGCCCGACGTCAGGTGTACTGGTGGTCGCGCGAAATAACGTCTCTGCGCGAGGCGTGTGTTGATGCGCGGCGCCTGTACATCGGGCATCGCAGGCTCCGCATCCGCCCGTCGGATGCGGCGGAAATCGGAACATTTTTGAAAGTATTGATGCCTGCTGATGAAAAGTGGTTCACCTACGGCAAGAATTTACGAAATAAATCCTGGTCAAAGGGTAGTCAAGCTCCACTGGCTGTAGTGAAACCCGGATTAAACAAGAAATATGGTGATGCTGTATGTATGGTGGGATTGGAAAAACATCATTCATTATGAACTTTTACCGCCGGACGAAATATATTGATAGGGATCTCTACTGCCAACAAGTAATGAGACTCACGCAAGAATTTAACAAACATACGGACGGAATTGATTAACAGAAACGGAGTGCTAATGTCAGACCAAACAATTGATTGGCCATAAATCAAAAATTGAGTGTAGAATTGTAAATGTATCCACTACAATGCGTTGGAAATATAAAGTTATAAACTTTGCATATATTTGTCTTTTTGCAGGTGGCGATGGCAACTTTGGACAGGAGGCAGATTGTCCGCTTGAAGGGTACCAGTGAACACGATCCTCAGTAATGAGAGCCCGACTGAAGAAGATAAAGAAGTGTCGGTCACACAGCGGCTCTATTGCGGATCTTAATACATTTAATTCAAGCGTGTGTATTTTTCAGTGTCGTGTTTTTTGCACATTCCCACTTTTGTGTTCTATCGCCCGAATATGATCTCCGAGTTGAAAGTTTTTTTTAATTATAATAACCGTTAGGTCCCAGGATAGTTAAAGATTTGCATCTATGTATTACTTTCGCTTATAAACATTGAAAATGCCAAAAGAATACGCAGTCACGTGAGCGAAGCCGCAGGCACAGCTAGTCTTAAGTATGTTAATCATTTGAAACAAGTTGAGGCCAATATGTATTGAATATATTTTTGTGATCTATAATAACATCCAACTGTAGTTTGCTGCTCTAGTTAGCATACGCAAAGATAATTTAGCCAAAATATTTCTATCAATGACGGTGCGCGACGCGACATCATATTTTTAAAAATCGAATCAGTTTTATTTCAGCCGCAGTAGGTGTGAAAAGTGAAGTATGCTCCTCGGGGATGAAGGTGTCTTCATCGTGGGTAAGTTTAAATAATATTGCGAGGAAATGGGTCATAAACCACTATTGACGACCCGAATGGCGCAGCGGTAGTGAGCCTGCCTTACGTTCTTAGGGTCCCGGGTTCGAATCCCGGTAGGAGCAAATGTTTGTGTGAGCAGGTACATTTGTTTCCGAGTCATGGATGGATGTTTATATAAACATCCATGACTCGGAAACAAATGTATGTATGTGTAATAAGTATGTATTTACAAACAAAAAGTATATATGTAGTATATCAACTGTCTCGTGACCACGACACAAGCCTAGCTTAGTGTGGCACCATGTGATGGCGCTGTGTGAAATGTCCAGCGATATTTATTTATTATACTATACGGGCCCTGTTCGATACGGTGTAATTTCGGTTGTAAAAAATTCCGGTGTAAGACGGGCTGCTTTGCTCACAGTGTTTTCCTTCACCATATTCTTCACCATATTGAGAGTAATGGTGATGCAATAATCAAGACAAAATTTTCATATCGTTAATCGCTCCATCACCTGCTAACTTTAGACTTTCGCATTGAACATCAAATTCGCAGTGCACATGGCAAGCAATGTACATGACACTAACCCTTGCACTCGTGTACGTTGGTCGGAGATGCTCTGCCCCAAGGCGCGTCGTTGTAGAAGTCGAGACACCGTTCGCACTCACGGCCGGCTGTGTTGTGCTCACATCTGGAAAACAATAACGGTTTTAGTATATTAAAGATGTAGTTTTTAAGAGCAGGACGAATTCAAAACTTTTCTAAAAATCTAATTCAAATAGAGTACTGACAGGATTAACAGCGGGTCCCAAACTAGTCACAGCCTGTATTTTGGTGACCCAGACAATACCCAAGTTAAAAAATTACAATGATCTGCAAAGCAAGAGCGCAAGAAAAAAAAATGATTGGCTTAACAGTAATAGATAGGGGAGAATTGGGGAAAAAAGGAAAGGAGAGACTGAAAAGATTCATATCACTATATTATGTTGCGACCTTCATATTATGATCATAATTTCTCACCACGACACAAGCCTTTTTGCTTAGTGTAGCACTGGATTGCGCTGTGTGTAATGTCCAGCGATATAAAGGGTGTGAAACACCTCTTAACGAAGCCAAAAGGCACTTGTCCCATCATTGCGAACCTGTTTTTTTGTTCTACACCAAGTTCTTTTAAAATTACTTACAAGCTTTCATTGTAAGATTTTTACTTTAAACGCCTCTACAACCCCCGTACTATTCAATCCATCCATCAGCACAATGGTCTAAGTGCGTTACGTTGAGTTCTACCACAAAACATGATTAATCACCCCAAAAAAAAATCGTTTCCCAGCTAATTAGCTAATTTTTGCGTAAAGTTACTTAGTTTGATGTACGTACTATTGTGACTGTGTACATAAGTATACAGTCACAATAGTTTGCTTATCCTTTTGGACGCCATTGTCACATATACGTGACAATCAAGCGCATGCCCTGTACGCCAAACGACACAAATATGTGACAAAATAGTAGATGAAATTGTGGCTTGGCGTGGAGGGCACGCGCGAGCGTTTATGCTGGCGGTCAAAAGGTTAAAACTTTAAAGTGAGTTAAAAAATGCCATTACCTGCACGCCCTCGACCTGGTGCCATCGGGCAGTTCCTGCGTTTCGCAGACAGAAGCGTGGCCGTTACACTTGCACCTGGCTCCCACAGCCACATCAGCGATAGCGTACCAATAAGACTGCAGCACTTGGACATCGCCGAAGATCTCGTCTCCGAAGGTGTTCAGACGGTCCAGAGAGATACGGAGGTCGGTGGCGGTTACCCATTCCTGGTTACCAAGTGAAAAATATAAATGTCTGAGAGAGTAGACATAGGTGGCCAGTTGTAATGTCCTCGACTAACGTGTCGTAGGTACCTAAGAACCATTACAGGCTTTTTACCCTTCGGTAATCGAACGTGGATCCACGTAATCCCATTACACGAACAAGGCGCAATCTAGCGTTTTATGTTTGAGACAACTTCAGTTTAGTTCACGGATCCACGTTGACATACCAAAAGTTAATAGCGTTACTTCTCAACTAAAAACAAACGGATACGTCCCATGTGGTAACCTTCCCATTTCGACAGCTAAACAAAATACAATCACATAAATCCCGCGCGGCGACGGAACCAAAACTTGCCAAACATTGGTCGACTATCATAATTATGCAACAAAAGTGGTGGATTTTTACCTCTCAGACATTGCAGGCTTTATCATAGCAACATGGGCCGAACTATGTTTAGGATTTGAAGTTTGATTGTAAAACACAAACCACAGTGTTGTAAAGGTATCCCGGTTGGTAGCTTCCCATTTTGCCAAATAAACAAAATACCATCACAAAGTGCCGTTCTGCAACTACTTATTTGATGTTAATACAATTATTCGTCAACTTTTGAGTCCCTGTGCTTATATTCCCGTGTGGTAAACTTTTTGTTCGGCCAGTGGGTTAGGACTAAACTATTAAAATGAATACCACATTGATTTGTGCTGGGTACTTTTTATTCAATAGAAAGACGATTTTAGCGGCGCCAACATCTTCATGATTCTGTTCTCTTAATAATTCTAAATTTAAATCTTTCGTAACAAACCTTTGTGTGCCAGCAAGAACAAACATTGCAACATCAACAAGGAGTTTAGTTGTTACTTTGGTAGATGACTGTACTGTACAAAATACTAACCGTTGACATTTTTGGTTAATTAAACTTGTCATGTACGTTGTAGTTTGTGAGTATGGATATGTGTATAGACTGTTTTAGGCTTTCACGGTTTAAAACTAAACTTATATTGTCACTTACGGGATATCTTCCGTGATTATTTATTGAGTTGAGCAAAAGACTAAAGACAAAGAAAGAGGGTAGACAGATTTGTCTGCTCGTAACAATTTAATTTCCATCCACCTGCATACTCCAGTCAACCCACGAGCAAGGTGCTTGCAACAGCGTCGAAATATCGGGAGCTCAACTCAATAAATAATCACGGAAGATATCCCGTAAGTGACAATATAAGTTTATGTGTATAGGCTGTTGAGGGTACTTGTTTCTCTTATTGACATATATAAGATGAACTAAGTTGGGGGTAGGTTTGAATCTACACATTGTGTCAGGCTACCTAGCTGAATAAACATGCAGTTACTTAATTTCGTGTTTTAATGATATTTCTGGACATAATAAAACTGAACTCAATATACATGCTGAAATTTTAGTGGTTGTTTTCCCGAAGCGAAATGAGATTGTATCGGTAATACAATCGATTAATATATAAAAAAAAATTACGACTCATTAGATGGCAGATTAACAATGTGTTAAACAAAACTCGAAAGCGACTTGAACCAACAGTAATATCTACGCGGAACCTAATCTGTGGCGGAACGCGGACCGGGCGCGGGAGTGTCCAGAACAGCCGTGCGTATAAATCAGCTGATAACTACTCCTGACTTAATACAACACAAAACCTAACAAGTTATAATAATAATTTGATAAAATAAACTTTTTTTTATAAGTTTAACTTTGCTTTTCGATAGTGCTACTGGTGGGTAATCGTCCTGCCACGGGAAAACAACCATTAAAATTTCACGCTGCATATTTTTGTTGACGAAACGGAGATCGATGCATGAAGATTAAAAACAGTTACGAAAGGGACTTTTTCATTTGTTTTGCACGTCTTTTGTTCAGTTGGTGAATTGGGATTGTTACCAGACGGGATGTGCCCTAAATTATGCAATATGATTCCGACAGCAGTGTTACGGGTATTAAATTTATAAAGGGCGTGGACTCACCCTTAAGGAAACCGAAAGGTACCATCATCATTATCTTCCTGCCCTTGTCCCATTTTATTTGGGGTCGGCGCAACACGTTTTCTTCTTCCATTCTCCCCTGTTAGACGTCACGGCATCATTTCCTCCTTTCTCTTTCATATCAGTTCTTACACAATCTATCCATCTTTTATTTTCTTTTAGGAAACCGAAAGCTACCAAACCCCTATATTGTGGTAACAGGGTAAAGTTACCACCTAAAAACAGCATTAATTCCGCAGTTGGACATAGACCAAATCCTAAGACCGTTTTACTCTATAGTACTGTAATACCAACGAGAAATAACATGACTCTACCTGTAACTCAGGACTGTTGTCGAAAGTGAAAGCAGAGGGTCTTCCTTCCAGGGTGGAGAACAGGACGTTTCCTCCGGATAGCGGCGAGATGTCGGAGTACTCGCTCGTGCAGAGAGCACGGGTCTCTGCACCAAGCTCAGCAGCTCTCTGCTCTTGAACGCCATACGTGTCGCGACAGGAGGCACTGAAGGAATAAAAATACGGACAAGTATAATACGAGTCACTAGCATTTAATTTTTAACAAAACATATTTTTTTATGTTATCAGCTTCTGCCTAGCCTTTTTCCAACAATGTTGGGGTCGGCTTCCAGTCTAACCAGATGCAGCTGAATATCAGTACATATTTTACAACCTCCACCACCCCGTTAACACTGGGTAATACCACTTGGCAAGACTGGTTGCCTGTGTTTTATACACATTTAAAAATGTGTATAAAAATTGACAAAGATGGACTGGAATGAATGCCGGGACCAAGAGCTTAACGTGTTTTCCGAGGCACGGAGGAAACTAGGTATGTAAAGGTGGCCACGCATCTATAGACCAATCTAGCCAAGCACGGCTTAACCTAAAGATCGACTCGAGCGGCTGTTATTATTTAGCAACGAGCTCTTTTTTAATGATAGCATTCCTACTTAAACAGGGAATGGTACGGCCTGAAATCAATTACCTGAAGTATTGGAATGGCTCCCAAACCCTTTCCTCATCAGTCTTCTTATAGACGGCGAAACTTTGAGGTCTGGGCGAGTAGAACACGATCCTTACATAGGTTATGTCGTAAGCTTTGCCTGAAATATAAAAAAAAAATGAAAATAAAATGTTGAATAGAAAATACGTCTGATAAAGAGAACGAAAAATATTTTTGCGGCCGGCATCGCCGTCGAAGCATTTTAAAAGCATATCATGACTTGAGTCACTTAAACTACTTATTTCCATCTTATTTTTATGATTAACGTCACTAAAATGCCTCTTATTGTAAAATATGTTTATAGGCGTTGGTGACCACATAGGTCAGCCGATTGATTACCTAGGTAGGTGACCAACTGCTTTCAATGCGATTCGAGGAACTTTCGTATCTCTACAACGACTTTTAGCCCTTCTATAAAGTTTCTCGGTAACTAATTCATTGCATCCTTGACTTTTACATCATCAGTATTGCTGATAAAATAGGAAATATGTATTTTTCTACACTTAACTCAATAAAGTACAGTACTATCAACCAAAGTAAATAATTAAAAGTTAAGTTCAACGACTGTTTGACGCTCAAAATAAAAAATAACTTCTACAATTTTTACGACGGTTCAAACGTCCGCCATTCCTATCACAGCGGGTTGATGTCATTTTCCTCTGTCTGTCTATTATTGCCATCTAATTTTTATCCTTAATAATAATATTATTTTCCCTTCTCATGCTCTAAAAGTACGCCACTATAGCCCTACGAAGTGGGATTAAAGTGACAATTTATTCACTAAGGAGTAAAAGGTAATTCAAAAATGGAACGATCTTTTACTTTGAAACATGGTAACAAAAGAGAAACTTATCAAAGGTTTTATTTAATGTTTCGAATTGGCTTGAGAATAGAAAGCGGTTTATTGAAAAAAAAAACAAATGAACTCTTCAACGCGAGAATAGTTAATTGATAAACAAGAGTGCAAAGTTGTTTTTAACCGCGTGCTCAATTTTGATGACGGAGCAAGTGAAAGATTCTAAAATTGAGTCACGAGCGCAGCGAGTGATTCAAAACTTTTAATCTTGAGCGTTAGCGAGGGAATCAAAAGAGCACGAGGTTAAAAAACAACTTTGTACTCAAGTGCAACACGTAACTTTTCATCCCACCTCAGCGAGGAAATGAATAAACGCAAAAAAAAGAATGCGTTAACAATATGACGTGAAAAGAAAATGGCGCGCAAAAAACATATTAAAAAAAAGTACACCAAGAAGGTTCCGAGTCTGAGATCTAACAAATTTAAAAAAAAAATGTATGATAAATTCGGCACCATAGAGGTAGAAGTAAATAGGTTTAATGATGTTTTGAATTCACATGCTTAGTGCACACGATCTTCTTAATTCAAATTTACTTTACCCTCAAGACGATAAAAACGGCCTTTGCACTCACATATCGAAGAGTAAAAATACTCTTTCCGAGATGGGAGGATGAAAAAAATATTGTTGTTTGTGTGCATCGTTGATTTGAAAAGTATGTGCACTGCCTCTGCTGCTAGCCGCTGCAGTAATGTAGGTACTAATTATCTGTGGAGTGTGGTTCATCTTCATTGCGTAAATGTTGAGAGTTTGTGTTGTATTTTAAATTGTTAATCTTTGACTGACCTGATAGAAGAAAAAACTGACCGCTTGGTTCAGAATTTTTGTCGAGTGTAAAGTTGTTCGATTTTAAATGACTACTTTTCTCGCACTCGACGTCAAAAGTACAGGTTGCACCTCGAGACTAAATGGCAATTTAATATACTTTCGCTTTAATAAACCACCTCGGGTACCTATACATATAATGGCTTCGTTTAGTCTCTCGTTATACAATATACTATACCTACTAAATGTATGTGCTCTAATATTATTATAACATGTTTGTGAACGATGCGTTCTGAATTTGCGTTCCGTTTCACCAAAAACACGCTACATAAAATATTTATTTACAAAATAAGTGTTGTATTAGAGAGTTTAACAAGTGTACCACAGTGTTTAGATAGGCGATAACAAGGCATTTTGAAAGAATAAAAAGGGTTTTAAATTTCTTGCATATTCCCTAATCTGATCTTACTAGGCCCTCTATTTACAAAAAAAAAAATGCAAAATAACGGTAAACGTACCCAAATGCAGCGTCAAGTTGACCTGGTTAGGATACTGGATCCCCTCCTTCATGGTCTCCGACTGCCACCAGGTCTGATTGTCTTGCTCATAGTGAAGATCTGTCAAGTAGTAGCTCGAGAACTGACCCGCTTGGCAGCTATCGCAAGACCTGCATTGGAGAAGTGCGTTAAAAAAATGATGAAGACACTTTAACCTCAAATATTTTTCAAAGATTAACCATGGACCTTTTTTCAGGTTTTTCTCCATAGGAAAAGACTAGCCCAAATCGTGCACCTATCTTTTCGCTTCAGAAGTGATAAGTAGGTTCATGTGAAAAAGAAAAATTAGATGTGGACTGTGATCTTTTTATTCACTGTTGTCAGATAGCCGAGACCTGTTATCAAAGGCCTGAATTCTTGTTGCGCTGACGGTCGGTCGTGACGTCATCCTCAGTAAAATACGTGACGTCAGCGTCGCAGTATGGTGCTATATATTATAACAGAATGATCATGTAGACTCGTACGCGACCGACAGTCAGTGCGACAAGAAATCTATATCTATACTAATATTATAAAGCAGAAGAGTGTGTTTGTTTAGTTGGTTGAACGCGTTAATCTCAGGATCTACCGGCTCGAATGGCAATTTTTTTTTTTGCGTTGGATATTCCATTTGTCGAGGAAGGCTATAACATCACGTTATGACCAATAGGAGCGGAGCAGCAATAAGAAATATGCAAGCGGGAAAAAAGCTGCGTTGCAATATCAAAACTACACGCGAACGAAGTCGCGGGCAGAAGCTAGTCAGTCCTAAAAGCCCGCCATTGAAACGCGGCCACTAATAAAGGTGTTAAGACACCTTTATTAGTGGCCGCGTAAACGAAAACTGGAGGTAAACGAGCAACAGTAAAGTAAGCTTAACTGTTGCTCGTTTTTCTTGGAAGTCATTAACATGACTTCCTCAGTCAACTTATTGACTTCCAAGAAAAACGACCGTTATTTCAGTTATCTCATTTCAGGCACTTGACTTGACTAGACACAATTCAAATTAACAATACAATTTAATTTGATCTCTTTGTAACTTTTTTTTTGGAGTAACCGTAATTCACCATCTCTTGGCCGAAGATATAGAATAATATTGTATATGGCTTAGTCGTCTCTAGTATAGTAAGTAAGTAAGTAAGTAAAAATTTATTTGTTTAAACATGGTGTACATGATACATTGCATGCAAGATAATAATGTTATACTGAAAAGTTCAAACATGTTCAGCCGCATATCGTGGAGTACAAATTGGTAGGAAGAGATAGTGCATAAACCGTGACAATATTACGAGTATACCAACATTACATTATAGGAAAGATTACATATTAAATCATCATTATTTAAGGATTAGGTATAATTACAATTCAAAAAGCATATTTTTAGATAACATTAAATGTCAAAGTACTTGGTAATTAATGAAATAGTCAATAAAATATAAATACAATACAACAATATAATTAAAAACTCAATTAAAAACTACAACCATTCCAAAATAACGAGAGTAAACAAAATTACAAGATTCCTATAACATGTCATAAATACAACATCGTCATCCTAAAAACGATCAAAATTGTCTTCCTTCATAAACTCTGCTATACTATAATATGCCCTTTTATTTAGAAAACTCTTCAATTTACTTTTAAGAGCAGATATACTTAATGTTCTCCATGATTTGGGCAATTTATTATAAATGGTCGGAGCCATGCAAAAGATGCTCTTACGCATAAGACTTGTTTTAGCGCCGTGAACACAGAGTTTGAAATTATCACGTCTATTCCTTGGGATCGCATCAGACAAAAGCTGAAATAAGTTAGAATTAGATTTAACGAACATTACTGTTTCCAGGATATATAATGAGGGCAATGTCAATATCTTACGTTCTATAAAATAAGATTTACAGCTGTCCGTTGTTTGCAATCCAAACATCGATCTAATGCACCTTTTTTGTGCCCGAAACGCTATTTCATTGTCCGTACTATTCCCCCAAAAGATGACTCCATACCTAAGAATTGATTCGGCTAACCCATAATAAGCAGTGATAAGCGCATCTGTGTTGAGAGCCACAGCAAGCTGTTTCAGAGCGTAGGCTGCACTACTCAATTTTTTACTAAGTGCCTCTATTTGAGGTTTCCAATTCAATTTAGAATCTATTATTAATCCTAGAAATTTAGTCGTGTCAGCTTCATTGATATTTATATTATTAAATTGAATTTTAAGATTATTGATTGTTTGTGTACGTTGTCTAAAGTGCATTACGTTAGTCTTTTTTAAATTAATTATTAAATTATTATCATTTAACCAATTTATAATAGATATTAGTGAATCATTAATATCATGTTCAAATGTGTTTATGTCATTACAAGATATTGTCATAGTGCAATCGTCAGCAAAAAGGGTCATCGGTTGTTCAGTTACTTTAGGCAAGTCATTAATATACAGAGTAAACAACGGAGGTCCCAATACACTGCCTTGAGGTACTCCGTACATAACTTCGCGTTCCTCTGATCTTGAAGTTTCTTCACGTTTACTTTTTTTATTGATTGAGGTAATTTCTGTAACTTGTTTACGGTTATGAAGATACGACTGAATTAATTTTAAAACGTTGCCTCTGACACCATAAGCTTCAAGTTTTTCTGCCAGTGCCTTATAATGGACGCAGTCAAAGGCCTGTGTCATGTCGCAGAATATGGCACAGACTGGTGTTCTCTTATCTACATTTAGCATGACATTATATAAAAACTCATAAATAGCCAAATTTATACTTTTATTTTTACGAAATCCCTTTTGTTCGTCACTTAATATATTATGTTTTTCAAAATAATTATTAATTTCACCGCATATGTATTTTTCGAACACCTTAGACATAACTAGTATGAGCGCGACCGGTCTGTATTTTACCATTAATTCGTGTATAACCATTGGTATTCTCGAAAGGTAAACTTCGCTCGGTTCGCTCCCGCAAGGATGTCCTACTAATATATAAGAAGAATTTTGAGTTGGAACTGTAACATTGAAGTTTTAGCTCTGATGGTGTGGGCAGTACTGCGTTGTACAAAAACGAACTTTTTTTTAATTTTCTGTTTATTTTTGGTGACGATTTGTAATTGGCCGAAAGTCAGGGACCTCGCGCACTACGCAGCCACCACGACTTTTCACCGCAGATGTGACTTTTGGTCGAAACCAGGAAGATAGTATAGTCGCACGACCGATTAGTTTTGTTCAAGATAACGGCCGGTCAAGCGACAAATTACGGTCGTGGTAATTTAGGCCTGATTTGGTCGCGCATGCGAGTATACATTGTGTTTATTGTTTATACGTTTTGTGAAAAATACAATATATTTGACGAATGCCAAAACGGCTTCCGAAAAAACCGTTCCACCACCTTAGCAGTCTATAAGTATATCCAAGAAGCCCTTAATATTATTAATAACAAAAAATACGCAGTAGGAATATTACTAGATATGACCAAAGCTTACGACAAAGTACAATTTGGCATATTGCTCAACAAATTGTACGGAATAGGTATACGCGGAAAGGCTCACGAATGGCTAACATCTTATCTTAAGAATAGAAAGCAATTAGTAGAAATCGAATACTTTGACCATAAAAATAGTGAAATAAAAAAAGTTCGATCACACAGCAAAGCAATTAACGCCTCAATTCCTCAAGGCAGCGTCATAGGATGCCTCCTATTTTTAATATATATTAATGACCTACCTAAGATCATTGAAGGGCCATGTGTCTTATTCGCGGACGATATATCCATATTAGTATCATGCCAAGACAATGAAAAAATAGAAGAAACTCTAAATTCCATTCTGAGTAAAACATGCAACTGGATGAACGAACATAATCTCGAGATAAACTACTCCAAAACCAAATTAATAACTTTCCACCCTTACCAAAAAACTCCTTTGACTTTAAATTATATTTTCAACAACTTAAAATTAGAAACCGTTAACGAATTCACCTTACTCGGACTAGTTATAGACACTCACATAAACTGGAAATCACACATACAGAAAACTCACTCAAAGATTTCTAAATTTTCTTACGCCCTTCGTGAAATAAAAAAGACCACCAATCTACAAACAGCTCTCTCAACCTATTATGCTTATGCCTACGCATGGCTTAGCTATGGTGTCACTCTTTGGGGAAACAGCACAGATGTACAAACACTTTTCACCCTACAAAAGAAATTGGTCAGAATCCTGGTAAACATTGAGCAGACAGATAGCTGCAAGCCTTACTTTAGAAAACATAACATTTTAACCCTTCCCTGTATTTACATTTTAGAAACATGCAAATTTGTGCGTAAACATCAAGAATTTTATTCAAAACGGGAAGACATTCAGACACGCTATCTACTCAGACACCGATCTAGATTAAACATACCAAGTTCCCGATTAAAAATGCACTCAAAAAGTCCCTACGTAATGTCCATAAAAGTATACAATAAACTACCCGCTACAATAAAAAAAGAAGAAAAAATTAACACATTCTTAAAAAAACTTAAACAATTTTTGCTGAATAAAAGCTACTACTCATTAGATGAATATTTAAGTGATAGACTTATAAAGTCATAACTAGTCAGTACTATGCTATAAATTTTTGTTTGATTTTGTTTGATTATTTATTAAAATTTATTTTTATTTAATTTATTAATTTAATATATAGGTGCCTGATTATGTTGTATACCATTGATTGATTTATTTTATACTATTAATTAATGTTTTGGACGAATACATTGTTATAATGATAATTAGGAATTACATAATGAATAATAATTTACATAACTAAGTTTTTTTTGTTTGATTTTGTTTGATTATTTATTAAAATTTATTTTTATTTAATTTATTAATTTAGTATATAGGTACCTGATTATGTTGTATACCACTGATTGATTTATTTTATACTATTAATTAATGTTTTGGACGAATACATTGTTATAATGATAATTAGGAATTACATAATGAATAATAATGTTAGACTATAATTAATATTAATCTCAGAAAGTATCTACCTCCTACGTTGTACAATTTACAAATGCTTCCTCTCTCCTAAGTCACTTATTTTGCTGTGCCCGACAGGGTCCATGTGATCTAGTTATAAGTTTACCACCTAAGAATACATGTGGAATGCAATAAAGTATTGAGTATTGAGTATTGAGTATTGAGTATTGAGTATTGAGTATTGTGTTCTATATAGCACCATACTGCGACACCGACTTACGACGCAGACTGACAGCCGTATTTTGCTCTCCCTGACGTCACGACCGACATCAGCGTAAGAGGAATGCAGGCACTTACACTTACTATTTTTATTCTTTTACGTGTGAACTGTTTTTCCAGAGTGACTAAATAAATAAATATGTAAAGCTCACCTGGTAGAAGTGCCAGCTGAAGTCTGGATGCAGTACACCTTGACTCCGTTATCTCCACAGGTGTTGGTTGCTTCCATCTGCACCATGAACGCGGCGTTCTCGAACTCTGGTATACATCTCTGCGGATAAAGGAAGAAACAGTATTATAGTAACTGTTGACATATTCAGATTAAAACAAAAAATAAATGTTTTTTTGTATGGTTTGGTTTTTCAAAACATGTTTAGTAAAATGTAAATTGTCTATGTTAGGAAAATAAATAAGGGAAATAATACAAACAAAATTAAGGCGTTTAGACGAGCTAAATTAGCAACTCTATTTGTGGTGGTTCAAACTTTGTTTGAAATGCTGTTAGAATAAAGTTCTAATCAACTTGCACTACAAAGTGGTTGTTACGTCAGCCACTGCGGGCCAAATAGCGCGAAATGAGTGGTTTCGATCGATTTACAAAAAAACTATTGATTGGATTCAAAAACTAAAACAGTATCATGCTAATATATTGCTTGTAGAATTATTTGCCAAAAAAATCGCATGCATATTAGTATGTTTTTTATTTTATGAAAGATATTTTTAGAGATAAGTTCGCGGCGTTACTTCGACACTGCTATTAAGCATAGGAATCCCCTAATCGCATCGGCCGCCCGGTACGACCCATCGCGTATTAGCTCCGTCCAACGTCCGCGTCACACCCTAGTCGCCCCCGACGATCCGATCACTATCTTGCAAGAGAGTAGGAAAGATACCAGTACAGTTCGTAGAGTATACAAATACAAACCGAAAACCTACCGACCTCGCCGCAGAGGTCCGGCGCGAAATCCCCGTTCAATCCCTCCCCGACCCTTGCTCGAGCCAGCCCGCGATGCTGAGCCTGTAGTAATAAATCAGTCCCTAAATAATGACAATCAGATCCAGCCTGTCCCTTTGCTGCCCCCAGCGACGCCCTACGCCGAGGTTCGTACCCCACAGGGGGTGCCCTTAGAGCGCTGTCGCTTAGTTTTTAGTTATTTTCGCCCTGGCTGGAGGCCTTAAATTCAAGGCATCCACAGGACTTGCCCGGTTAAGCAGAAGCCAGTCTTCTCAGACTGAACTGCGAGATGCCCACACCAAAAAAAAAAAAAAAAAGAGATAAGTTCGTGATTTATTTTTATCGAGCCAAATTAATTGTATTAATTATGTTTTCAAAACAGTATCATGCTAGCATATATCCTGAAGAATATCATATATTTTTCTGGTCTTGTTTATAGCAGCTTGTTTTCGCTCGTGGCGCTGGCGCCCCGCCCAGCGTCACGCCCGTGCCCCGTCCGTGTCTCGTCTTTTCTATGTGCGTTAAAAAGCTGCGACGGCACCCCGTCTGTGCCTTGTCACCGTTCTCGTCTTACGTCTGTGCCCTGTGCCGTACTGGTCGTTATTTGGGGCCGACACAGCACAGTTACACAGTTACAAGCGACACAGTGCAGCGCAGACTCATACTTCGTTACAAAATTTTTGCAAGCAAAATAAGCCTTAACTAAGCCCTTAAGATTCACCAGATTTAGCAACATTTTTCTGAGTATGATTGTAACATTTTGATAGTTTTAATTAACACCATATGTTATTAAATAGAAGATAACTGATCCTAAACTCAACACGATAGCGTTAACTTTGTGTGGAGGTTGAGGCACCGGAAATTATTTTTATAATATCATAAACCATCATTTCCGAATAAAAGCTACTATAATTTGAAGATGGAAGAGTAATCTATCTGTTGTGATTATTATTACATTCGGTTCTTTTTTCGTGTTGCTGCAAAACCATCCGAAATAGGCTATACTTACTGCTTATTTTTTTTAGGTTCGTCATTCTTGTAAACTCGTATTTTAGTGTACCTAGTAACTTAATATGGCGTGGCAAGGGGTGCGAAGAATCCCCGGGTGGGATTCGGCTGCTATACCAACGACTGGATCTGACAACATATAATACGCGCGCTCTCCGGACCGACTAGAAGATAGTGGAACTGGAAGAGGAGTTGAGCAGTCTGCGGTGGAGCATTGTGGGATTATCTGAAGACCGAAGAGGGGGAGAGGACACGATATTCCTAAAATCCGGCAACCTGCTTTATTTCCGAGAAGGTGACCGCCAGTCCCTGGGTGGTGTTTGGTTTATCGTCCACAAGCCCCTCGTGAACAACTAGGTGAAGATCGAGAGTGTGTCGACCAGGGTGGCGTACCTTATACTCAGAATATCCTCAAAATATTCGCTGAAGGTCATACAGGTCTACGCCCCGACCTCGGCACACCCCGACGACGAAGTGAAGACAATGTATGAGAATATTTCTAAAGCCATGCATGGTTTCAAAACTCACTTCACCGTTGTCATGGGGGACTCCAACGCAAAACTGGGCAAACGAAACAGGGATGAGCTGCAGGTGGGGCAATTTGGAGTTGGACGTCGGAACCACCGGGGCCACCAACTGGCTAGTGTTGTGGAGAAGGAGGGCCTCTATATGATGAACTCCTTCTTCATAAAGCGTGAGCACAGGAAGTGGACCTAGCAGAGCCCAGATGGTGCAACAAAAAACGAGATTGACTTCATCATGTCAACCAAGAAGCAAATGTTTAATGATGTCTCTGTGATCAATTCGGTTGAAGCCGGGAGCGACCACCGCATGGTAAGAGGCACATTGAACATCAATGTCAAGCTAGAAAGTTCTCTACTGATGAAGTCTACGCTCCGTCCAGCACAGATCCAAATCCAAAACCCCGAGAGCTTTCAGCTCGAACCCCAGAATCGGTTCGAGTGCCTAGGTAGCTCAGTGGACGAATACAATGATAGGTTCGTGGAATCTGTTCATACGACCGCGTCTAAGTTCTTCAAGATCAGAAAATGAGGTTCTCCAATCAAACTCTCGAGATCATGAAAGAACGGCGTGAGATGATCCTGCAGTCTTCAGATGATGCGTCGAAAATTCGAAATACCGGCAGCTCAATAGACGGATCTCTAAATCCTTAAAGAGCGACCTCCGCCGCTTTAAAACCGAGCGTATTAAAGACGCAATCGAGCGAAACAAAGGCTCCAAAGTATTTTCAAGAGATCTGGCTATTGGGCGGAGCCTGTACCAGATTAGAATGGCTATGAAACAGCTCAAAAACAACAAGTCACCGGGTGATGACGGAATCATGGCCGAACTCCTGAAGGCGGGTGGAAAACCGGTTCTTCAGAAGCTGTTTAATTCCGTCATACACGAAGGGAAAACGCCACAGGCATGGTGCAGGAGTGTGGTGGTACTCTTCTTCAAGAAGAGTGACAATGCCCGGTTGAAGTATTACAGGCTTATCTCACTTCTAAGCCATGTCTACAACTGTTTTCAAGTGTCATCACGGATTGTCTCGCGCGCAGTATGACGATTTCCAGCCACCCGAACAAACTGGTTTCGGAAAAGGCTTTAGCACCGTGGACCACATACATACGCGTCGGCAGATTATACAGAAGACCGGAGAGTATAACTTGCCTCTCTGCTTAGCGTTTGTGGACTACGAAAAAGCCTTTGATTCGATCGAAACTGTACTACAGTCTCTCCAAACGGTGCCAAATTGACTATCGGTACATCGAGGTGTTTAAGTGTTTGTACTAAAACGCCACCATGTCAGTCCAACTTCAGGACCAAGCCTCGGAACCCTTTTTTCTGCAGCGAGGTGTAAGACAGGGAGACGTCATATCTCCGTAACTGTTCACCGTTGCACTGGAGGATGTCTTCAAGGTTCTGGACTGGAGAGGGCTAGGCACCAACGTCAATAGTACATCACCCGCCTTCGGTTTGCCGACGATATTGTGGTCATGGCTGAGACCATGGAGGACCTCAGTACAATGCTCGATGACCTCAGTAGAGCTTCCGAAAGAGTGGGTCTAAAAATTAACATGGACAAGACGAAGGTCATGGTGAATGCCCAAGTCACACCCATTCCTACCAAGATCGGAGACTCTACACTGGTGGACGTCTTTTGGCTGAGATGATGATGATGAGTAACTAATAATTCTGAGTATAATTCTACTGTTTTATGTTGCAGCTGCGCAAATGTCTCCTCCACAGCTAAACACTTCCATCAGTGCACTTAAATCTCTGGTCCATCCCCATAAAGGCTTGCAGGTTATGTATGACATTAGAGCTTCCTAGCGTTTTTACGTCTTCTATATACCATTTATTGTCTACTTGTTCACTCGTTTATTACCTACTTACGTAAAATAACACATATTTGATCAATGAACTACTGTAAAGGGCAAATTTTATCTTTACAATTTAGTTGCTACGTTTTAATGGTTTATTTTAATAAAGATAAACATTTCTGGCTTTTAAACCACCGAAATAGTTATTTTAAAATTTATTTAAATGAGCCTGAAACTGTTTCGGACATGTGCACTGGTGGGATAAAGGGGCAGAAAGAGATAGAGCGACACGGCTTGTACACTAGCAGCATCTCTTTTCCACTCAAGACTTTGATATGTTACGAATGTGGTCATCAGTTCATGACACTCATGATAGTAACCACCCCGCTCGTTAGTTTATGAGTGGTTAAAGGGAACTGATACAAAATACGAATTAAAATAGCGTTAACTATGCGTCTTGCAGTGCTGTCAATGTAAGCTAATAAAAAAATATAAAAGTAAACATTTTAAATAATTGACAACCTAATTTTGTTCTGTAGTCAGAACCTTTGACGCATTAAACTTTTTATGAAACACATATGGTTTTCATCTTGTGGGCAAACTTGTGATTTTCTTGATATTGATAATTATTATGTGCCTTGATAATAATAAATAAATAAATAATAAATATCGTTGGACATTAACACACAGCGCCATCTAGTGAAACAAAACAAACAATAACCAATAATTAACAAAACAATTACTAAAGTTATCTATGTAGGATGTGATGTGTGTCAAAAGAAGAATGGTATAAAAAGGGCGTTAAAAAGTTCATCCGTATCGTTCACGAGAAAAGTGCTCAAAAATTTGCAGTATTGCCACGTTGCGATCGTTTATACGGTTTTTTTTATTTGATGGACTCGAGAAAACTTAGAAAAAAAATACTAACAAGCAAAACAATTTAATATAGGTATTATAGAAATATCACAAGAAATATTTAAAAAAGTAAGTAATAATGACGATCTGAATGGCGCAGCAGTTGTTAGGCTGCCTTAAGTTCTTAGGGTACCGGGTTCGAATCCCGGTAGGAGCAAATGTTTGTGTGATGAGCATGGACATTTATTACCGAGTCATGGATGTTTATATGTATAATAAGTATGTATTTACAAACAATAAGTATATAAAATAGTATAATTATCAACTGTCTGGTGACCACGACACAAGCCTTGCTTAGTTTGGCACTAGATGGCGCTGCGTGTAATGTCCAGAGATATTTTTTTAAATTTGTTTATTGATTATATCTACAGGGGACAACAAAACTATTATATTTTGAGAGTCACGAGACCTGCCTTCAATTGTGCCTGTCAGCATTTGAGTTTGCGCGTACATAAGATGTAGCTATTGGTCCCGGCTTTGATGTGAACGTTTTTGACAGCCGTTACAGATAATCAGTGGTAAGTCTGGCCACCAGTCTTACCAAATCGAATTTCCTATACTCAGTAACGTGGTTCTGGAGGTCAGATAGGCCAGTCCCTCGATGTAAATTTCTTAATTCAGCTGCATACGGTTAGACTGGAAGCCTACCCCAGCCGAACCCCGACCCGAACAAAAAAAATGTGACTTAAGGCGATTACATGAGCTAAACGCAAGTTTTATAATTACTAAAAGTATCTGATTCACTGCTATAAACAAGACCAGAAAAATATATGATATTCTTCAGGATATATGCTAGCATGATACTGTTTTGAAAACATGATACAATTAATTAGGCTCGATAAAAAGAAATCACGAACTTATCTCTAAAAATATCTTTCAAACAATAAAAACCATACTAATATGCATGCGAGCATTCTGATTTTTTGACAAATAATTCTACAAGCAATATATTAGCATGATACTGTTTTAGTTTTTTAATCCAATCAATAGTTTTTTTGTAAATCGATCGAAACCACTCATTTCGCGCTATTTGGCCCGCAGTGGCTGACGTAACAACCACTTTGTAGTGCAAGCTGATTAGAACTTTATTCTAACAGCATTTCAAACAAAGTTTGAACCACCACAAATAGAGTTGCTAATTTAGCTCGTCTAAGCGCCTTAAGTCATCTTTTCTATGTGCTCTATAACAGGGCGCAGACAGGGAAACGTCGTGTCCGTGCTCGTCCGCGCCCTGCCTTTTCCGTGTGCTTTTTTGCATTTTGTATGATAAAGACGAGGATGAGACATATTTCTGCGCCCAGTCTGCGTTTTTCGTATTTTCTGTGTGTCTTGCGCCTAAGTCGTGGGCTCGAACCCAGATGGGCGCATTACTTTGTATATTTTTTTCATCGCCACTGCTCTCAAAACAGTGAAGGAATGCTGAATCAAATATGAAACACTTATAAATGTGTTTTCAATTTGTTAACCCAAAACACCTACAGAAGTGTTACCGTAACATATCTGTAACAGATGCAAAAGGTTTAACAGTGTTAATAAGTGTTTAACAGGTAAACTCAGCGTTACAAACTTTACAATGTACTTATTTATGGACGTATAGGCTATCTAAGGCTTATTAACCAGTCTGTTGTAAAACTGATTATTTCAGTTACTCATAATTATTAACACTTATTAATTAACACAAATAAAAGGCTACAGTTTGTTTCGGTAACAATATTGTATCTGTTACAAAATCAGTGTTAGAAACACATTATTACGGTTACAGTTTGAGTCCCTGGCGCGGTATACTACATTCGTATTCATTAATTCATACGAGTATCCTCATAAAAATTATCTGGAACCGCCAAAGGAGATAAAGTTCAAACTGGTCGTTCATTCAACAATGTCTTCTTTTATCTCTATACCAACCATCGTGTGTGCCGGTCGAGTACCACATAAACCACCAACTGCGTGTATAAACGTTTCATCTGGGCAGTTCCACGAACGTGCTATATACTACTCTGACTGCAACGGGAATAAAACTTAATCATGTCTCTCATGACTCGTTAGTAATGTGATCTTTTGCTGCGTTACTTAAATAAACATATTTTATGTCTACCTGTTTAGTTACCTACCTAAACTACGTATTGTGATATTTTTGTAAACACCCCGACAAAAATTATCTACAATTGATTGTCTACAATTTGTGTTCCCTATTTTATTGTTACAATATGTAGCTACAACGAACGAAAGAGTGTGTAATGCTTTGTTGCCGCGAATTGTAATTGTAATTGCTCCAAAATTATAAACCTAAGTAGAGTTTATAGTATTCCAGGTAAAGTTAATTGATTTTGACTTTTACAATAGTAATAGTAAGACGAAACTTGACACTAACTTACTCGTAATATTTTTGTAGTGTTTACGATAACTAATATAAAAGCACACGTTTACATAAGCACGCACTGGTAACTTCTAGTACGTTTAGGTTGCCCTGAATCCTGATGTAACATAAAAACGAGCGCAAAATCCTTACGTAGGCTAGAAAGGTGTATGGCATTATGGGTGAATGTCCTATGAGCCGATGATGCTATATTTAGCTGCACTATTTTGACTTCTACCATGTGTCACAATATGAAGCAAGTTTCCTAGTCTTTCCTTTTTTTGTTTGGTTTTATGAAGGGTACGATTTTGTTTTGTTTGAGTATGAAATGTTTATGACTGTAGAATCAAGCTGTAAGTCGTTCTATTTGCGCTCACATATCAAAATCGCATGAAATAAGTTCACTACTGGAAAGTACTTTCCAGTAGTGTGAACTTATTTCATGCGATTTCATCGCGTTTTTCGTTCTTATATACAAATCAGCAAGCGAAACAATCTTTTTCAAACGAACCATTATAAACCGATGAATGAGGTAGAATTTAAAACCTAAATAATAACCTGTACTTCTATTTTAAAGTTTAAACTGTTACTATGCACTAGAATACTTACAATAGAGATCATACACTAGTGGTAAACGCTTTGAAAGCCTTTCGTTTTTTTGAAGCGAGGTTCATCAGAATGTATTTAATTAAACTTTTATCTGTTTCGTTGGTCATGTGGTCGCAAGCGTGACTGCTGACCGTGGGATCCAGGGTTTGATTCCCAGGTCGCGCAAAGTGTGACTGGGTTTTTCCATTTAGAGTTTCTCAGTAACAGCCACGGAATTTGGAATTAGGTCCGGCTGATGGCAATATGGTCGCTAGCTTTTAAACATACCTACTTGGCGAAATGTGAGTGTACTATAATTAGGTACATCTTTGGTTGCCCAACCTTTCGGTAATTATAGGGGTACTTACTTAATGTTATTCATGACTTAGCTTTTTTTAACGGTATACTATTCCACGTTTTCAAGGCCCTCTAATAGAAAGAGAAATAGTTAATCTGTATAGTTTTAAGGCGCTTAGACGAGCTAAATTAGCAACTCTATTTGTGGTGGTTTAAACTTCGTTTGAAATGCTGTTAGAATAAAGTTCTAATCAGCTTGCACTACAAAGTGGTTGTTACGTCAGCCACTGCGGGCCAAATAGCGCGAAATGAGTGGTTTCGATCGATTTACAAAAAAAACTATTGATTGGATTAAAAAACTAAAACAGTATCATGCTAACATATTGCTTGTAGAATTATTTGCCAAAAAATCAGAATGATCGCATGCATATTACTCGTAGTATGTTTTTTATTGTTTAACAGATATTTATAGAGATAAGTTCGTGATTTCTTTTTATCGAGCCAAATTAATTGTATTATGTTTTAAAACAGTATCATGCTAGCATATATCTTGAAGAATATCATATATTTTTCTGGCCTTGTTTATAGCAGTGAAACATATACTTTTAGTAATTATAAAACTCGCGTTTAGCTCATGTAATCGCCTTAATATTATAATCCAGGAACAATAGCTCGGAGAGATAATAAATATACAATATGGTAAAACACGTGGTATTTTTGCAGGGTGCGAGCATCAAAAGCTCAAAATATCCTTCACCCTTGAAAGTTATAAGTAAATAACATGAATTACATAACATTAAAAAGGAGTAAAATGAATCTGTACGGAACTATACAAACGAACATACCGACCAAACTAGGACAGGTTCAAAATCTTTCAAGAGTTTACAATCTCGCGAGAATCACGAGATAGATTATAATGTAACGGTATTTAACTTACTCATCAAAATAAAAACGCTAACGAATTTTAGAATACATGATTTTTGTCCCAAATTACCACCCTTTCCCTAAATTCCACAAACCTTTTAAAACGTGACAACGCCATATTCGTAATTAGTATTATCGAACGTTTATTGTTTTTTTATGACGTCACTGTCCATGAAGCGGCCGCCCGCGCCCCTGTGTTGCCATGCCAGATTCAATTCTTGTCGGGTTATTTTTTTACTGGTTCTCCAAAAAATATAACATCATTAAAAATCTTATCTCGATAGTAAATAATACCCTCACAGGGCCGATAGGGTTGTTAAACATATTATTGTTTAATACAGCGGTAAAGTTTGTTAGTTACCTAGTTAGCTTGGTAACTAACTTTATTTTTCCATTTAATTCGTTCCTATGTGGGATAGGTATTTTTTTTTTAAATAATGATTATAATAATTAATAATAATAATAATATACGACCATAACGCGAGTGCAACTGAGAAGCTTGTGGCTAAATAATAACAGCCACTCGGTCCGATCTTCAGGTTAAGTCTTGCTTGCCTATGTTGGTCTGAGGATGGGTGACCCCCTTTTTTTTTGGGATGGGACATCATCAAATGACTTCTCCCACTCTGGGCGGAGCGGGAGGGAGTGTCAGACTCTTACTGACTAAAACCCATCCATGTTTCTTCCTCACCCTTTATGTTCCGCGGCCGCGGCATCTCTTTCGAACAGGCCCGCAACCCCGGCAAGGGCGCAACCCCGGCAAGATGGGTGAACCCCTTTTTTTTTTTTTTTTAAAGATGGGAAGTCATCAAATGACCCCCCCACTCTGGGCGGAGCGGGAGGGAGTGTCAGACTCTTACTGACTAAAAACCACCCATGTTCCTTCCTCGCCTTTTACGTTCCGGGGCCGCGGTATCTCTTTCGAACAGGCCCGCAACCCCGGCAGGCTTCGGCCCTTGCGGGCCCCTCTCCTTTTGCTGACATCTCTTTGAGGCGCGCGTGGAACACGTACGCGCCGTCGACACGGCCTGTCGTCGTCGTTAGACGGCCGGACCGCTAGCTAGCCCATAGCCAGCCGTCCACAGGCCCGCATACGCTACGGTGGCCGGTAGCCACCACGTGGCCCCCGACGCCCGTTGCGTCTCCCGCGGCGGCCAGGAAGAGAGGATCTCTCCCTCTCTCGTTCCGCCACCTCCTTCGCTAGCATGACTGCTTCGCAGAAGGAGGCGACGGCTTCCCATTCCGTCTCGCTCCGGACCATGGATTGAACCAGGGCCGGACGCCGCCACGAGGCCCACGCAGGAAGGTCGCCGCCGCCGATCGCCGCCACGAGGACACGGCGGAGCTCCGCCCACGCGGGGCAGACTTCCACCGTGTGCTCCACCGTGTCCTCCGGTCGATCCTCGCAGTGGAGACACCCGGGCGTTTCCTCCCGCCCGATTCGGTGCAGGTACCTCCCGAAACATCCGTGTCCGGTGAGGACCTGCGTCAGGCGGAAGGTGAGGACGCCGTGGCGCCTCTCCAGCCACTCCTCAAAGAGGGGACTTACCGCCACTATCGTGGCGTGCCCTGCACGCGGTTGTGACAGTCGCTCTCTCCATGTCGCCATGAGATCGCGCCGGAGGTCCGTCCGCTGAGCGGCAATTTGCCGCGGCAGCGGAGTTTCACCCCGGCGTAGTACCTCCGCGCGCCATTCGTGTAGGCGCGCGAGGACTATCGCCTCCAGATCCCATGGCGGCAATCCGGCAAGCAGGCCCGCCGCCTCGCGAGAGATCGTGCGGTACCCACGGACCATCTTTACGGCTACCACTTTTTGGGGCGCGTTCAGATGATGAGCGGCTCGCCGCTTCAACGAACGCGCCCACACTGGGGCCCCGTAGAGGGCCATGGACCGCACGACTCCCGCGTAGAGCCTGCGGCAGGAGGCGTTCGGCCCCCCAAGGTTGGGCAGGAGCCGCCTGAAGGCAGCCCCTGTCCGTTCCAGCCTGGGGGCCAAACGTCGGAAATGCTCCACGAAGTTCCACCGGCTTTCGAGGACGAGTCCTAGGTACTTCAACGTCGACTCGACGCCGATGGATACCCCTCCTACCGTCAGTGTGGATCCCGACGGTGGCGCATTCCGAGGCCCATGAAAGCACATGGCCTCGGACTTGTGCAGCGCCACCTCGAGACCCAGTTGCCGGATCCTCTCTACGACTATCGCAACCCCGCGTGTCATGTTGTCGGCCGTCGCCTCGTGCGACCTCCCATGTGCCAGCACCAGGGTGTCGTCTGCGTAGCAGACGACGCTGACACCACTAGGGAGGTCCGCGCGCAGCACCCAGTCGTAACCGATGTTCCACAGGGGCGGTCCCAGAACCGATCCCTGTGGGACACCGCACGACATCTCTCGCCGGTTCCAATCTCCGCAGCGACTGGGGTAGATGACGGCCTTGTCCGTCAAATAGTCCGGGGACTATTTGACGGACCGGACCGGGTGCCGACCTACCTCCGTCGTGTGGTCGGGGACTATTTGACGGAGGTAGGTCGGCACCCGGTGATACCGGAGTGCCTCCCTGATGCAGCTCCAGGGCAGGGAGTTGAAAGCGTTGGCGATGTCGAGAGACACCGCCAAAACAACCCCGCCCCGGGATATCGCATCCCCCGTCGTGAGGGCTCTCACGCGCATGATTGCGTCCACTGTAGAGCGCCCCTTGCGGAAACCAAACTGGTTCTCCGCAAGATTCGGCCCCATCCCCTCAAGGTGCTCGGCGAGACGGTTTGCAATTACTCTCTCAAAGAGCTTGCCCACCTCGTCGAGCAACACAATGGGCCGAAATGCGGACAGAGAGTCCGCAGGGCGCCCCGGCTTCTGGATGAGGACCAGTTTCCCCGTTTTCCAACGAAGCGGGAACTGGCCTCTCTCCAAACATGCGCTTAAGAACCCTTTCAGTCGGGGCCCGAGAGCCTCCGCATCCGAAGCCAGGACCCAGGCTTTGCCAGGCAAGCCATCGGGTCCCGGGGCGGTATTTTTGGCCTTGAGCCTACCTACCGCCACTCTCAGGTCTACCCCAGTCACTTCCGGAGTGTCGTCGTCGTCGCTTGGGTCCGACACCGCAGGTGGCGGAGCCATAGGCGGGGGCGGATGTTCCCCCCGCGAGGGGAACAGAGCGCTCACCACGCCCTCCACGAGGTCGGGCCGGAGACTCTGCGTCAGCGGGGGGGCCCAGGTGCGGAGTTTATTCCGCACCATCTTGTAAGGGCGCCCCCACGGATCTCTGTCGAGAGTCTCCAGCATCTCCGAGCGGGCCAGTTCCCTGGCCCGCAGGACAGCCTCCCGGAGGGCGGTCTTCACCGCTCTGTATCCCTCGTACAGCTCCGCCTCAATGGCTGCCGCATCCGGCGGGCGGATGCGGAGCCTGCGATGCCTGGCGTACAGGCGAGAGACGGTATTTCGCGCGACCACCAGTACACCTGACGTCGGGCGCTTCCTGGCCGGACTCGGGGCATTGCCACGTCACATATGTCAGACATGGCCCCCTGGAACCACTCTGCCTCAGTGTTAACGTCGGCAGGCCTGTCCGGTGATGTCACCCAGGCCTGCACGATCGAGGCTTCCAGGAGGAGCTCCCGGTCCAGCTGCTTCAGCGCCCAACGCGGACCACTCGGGGCCTGTTGGACCGGCGCGCTTGAGGACTGGGTGGAGACGTCAAACCGGATGTACCGGTGGTCGGAATATGTCTCCACCCCCTCCATGACACGCCAGTCAACGACACGCGGCGACAGAGCGGGGCTAGCGAACGAAATGTCCACCACCGACTCGCCCCGCATCCGCACACACGTGGGAACAGAACCCCGATTAAGGACGTCCAGGCCCCTCTCCAGGGCCCAGTCCTCCACCATCCTTCCCCGCACATCTGTGCAACGAGAACCCCAAGCCAAGTTCTTGGCATTGAAGTCCCCGAGGACAAGCACGGGGAGGGAATGGCTTCCGACGACGACACTCAACTCTGCGAGAGAGTTGTGGAACTCGGCGAGAGTTCGGCTCGGGGAGAAGTAGACTCCCACCACGACGATCTCCCCGAGCCGTGCTGCTACGCACCCCCGACCCCTCCTGACATTTTCAAGGGTCGGGGTACCGGCGGCGGCCGATGACACTATGGTCACTGAGCCGTCAAGGTCCGCCACCCAGTCTTCCCTGAGCAGGACAAAGTACGGCTCAGCGACCACAGCGATGTTGATCAACCACTGCGCCATGCTCTGTAGCAACAGGTTCTGAGCACAGGCGCAGTGGTTGATGTTCGCCTGGGTGGGTGACCCCCTTAGATACAACATTTTTCGGAAAGCATGTTAAGATGTTGGTCCCGGCTGTCATTTGTAGATCTTTGACAGTCGGTACAGGTAGGCAGTGGCCAAGCACGTATCCAGTCTTTTGGTTCGGGAGGGATACACATTGATACAACCATGAGAACTTTTTAACATGATTCATATTGTGTTCTGCTAATGCTGCAATTTTAGACCCGCAGTGCATGGGCGCCGGCACGTTTTTTTTCATAAAAACCGCTCGAAATTTTTGCACTCCGACTCGAATAATTATGTTAGGTTCAAGAAGTAACTCGGCCAATCTATCCAGCAGGCCCATTAATTTAAAAAAAGTAGGACTCGAAAAGTGTGCGCAGCGAGCTTGAAAGTTTTTGCATCCACCTCGAATTTGTTAGGTATTCTTTTCTCATGTATTAAAGAAATACGCATAAATCCGCCTATTTGTACAGAAAAGCTTATGAACGCAAAGGGCATAAGTAATATATACAAACACGTTAGTGTATTTTCTGATAAATCATTTTTTTTTTCAACCCCAACTTAGTTAAGAAAAGGCTAGGCAGATGATGAATGCGAGTTATTGGGATTTGCTTACAATCCAACTTATCCAACCCAAGCTGTGCTCTATTTTATCTGGGAACAGCATCTGACCCCATATTCACAACGCTTCGATTCGGGAAGTCGTATGTCTATCTCGCTCGTTTTCGTTATGCCAAAAAAGGATAGACATACGACTAGTCTTTCCGACTCAGACTAGTCTTGCGAATACAGGGCCCGATCTTTATAGGGCTAATAGGGCTGTAGCTACTTAGACTGACGGCAAATATAGTTAAAGAGTATTGAAACTACAGTTATGTCAGTTTACAAAGCTTTGCAGCAAGAGCAGCGGTGGCCCAGTGGTGGCGGCCCCGACTTACAAACAGTAAATCGTGTGTTCGAACCCAGGCAGGCACATTGCTTTGTGTAATTCGTCACTACTGCTCTCAAAACGGTGAAGGAATACATCAACATCACAAGTACTTGTAAGTGGATCCATCTGTGTGAGCATGATTGGTGCTTCCATTTCCATACCAAAGTTTAATGAGACGTGAAATTGCTTCATTGATCAATTCTATTCTACACGTTCATTTCTTCACGCTTCTGATTCTGTAATTGATTATGTAGTTTGTGCTATTTTTACAACTTGATAGTGAATTTGAATGACTTATCCTGTAAGAGACAAAAAAAATATCACAATTAACCCTATCTGACAATATTATAAAATAATGTGAAAGTATCCTTGTCTGTCTGTCTGTTATTTTTCAACGACTGAACGGAATGGGACGGAAAGCACATGATCATTCATTTATCATCTAGGTTAGAATGAAAGTTTTATGGGATAATAGAAATTAGAAATCATGCAAAGGGATAATTTCCGATCCCCTGGCGGGTAAAACTAGTTTTTAGTGATCATATTATCCAAGAATCCAAGAATACACTCTGAATGTTATTTAGGACCAGTTCTAAATAACATTCATAGAGTATTCTTGGACAATATGTTCACTTTCTCAACGGCCATCAAAAACGAATAGCCGTATTCGAGTAAAAGGCTTTTATTCGTATGAAGAATATCTATAGAACAAAAGCGAGCTTAGTAAAACGAGCACAATAAATGCGCCTGAGGTATTCCTAGACATGTGAGACTCTATAGAATGCAAAACAGATGTCTTTTGTTTTTGTCTACCAACAATAGATGGACAGAAAGCCGCGTTTTGTTCAAGAATGATCATTTGTTAGAGGTTATCTTGGAACTTTGCGATGGTTGCGGAATACGATGGTGGTCTGCTTGGTTCTAAAAGGTTTATTAATAAATCCGAGTATCATGTTGGTTGGTTCAGCATACAATGAGCCAGGTTTAATGAAGGATTGTTTACGTTCATGATTGGTAAGGTAAGGTTAGGGCACAAGATTTAGTTTTGTATGATTATTCAGTAACCACGGAATTTCTTGCCGGTTCTTCTCCATGAAAACGACCATGCGAACCGTGACCGTTTTTCGACGTCTTATAAGTGCCCAGTCTAGGCCTCTGTGAAATGAAATATTTTGATTTTGATCGACTGAGCTTGGGGTTAATACGGATCCCGCTATCTTTTTGTCTAGCGTGGCTACCAAGCCCTCTCTCACGTTTTGCCAAACTTGATATACATGGTTATCGTCTTGAAATCTTATGGTGTTTGTTAAATTACTAAGAAGATATTTGCGTCATTTAAGTTTATTAGTCAGTGGTTAAAAATCTGTTATAGGAACTGTATTCTTAAGTCGGCTGAGATAATTATGATTCTGCTTAACGTAGTGATTATTCATTTGGAAAACGGAGGATTTTTTGTGTTTGCCCACATAAACCAATGGTATTCTCACTGCCAGTTTGAGTTTTGAGTTTAAGTTCTGTACTAAAATATTGATTTGGTGCTTCTAGTGCCACTCCATTTACTGTCGGCTGGCCATCAACTCCGAACATTTCGCCTAGTCCTTTGCAAGCAGCATTCTGATTTAAGTCCATCCGTGTATATTTCACAGACAAATTTTTATCTTTGGCCAAAATATTGATACACTCTGCGTATGGAGAACTAAAATCAATTCTTAGTGAGTTTTGACATTCAAAAGTTTCGACGGCGTAATTTAAATAGGTCATGTGACTATTACTTTGCTCCCAACTTACACCCTAAAAGGGCAGCGTTAAGCTACAATAATAATGACACAATTTACATGTAGACAATAAAATAAGCATGACGGATGCGATAAGTATGTTCCGTTTACACTGATAAGGGTACATTAGGCTGAGAGCTAACGAACTCATTACAGAACTCGAGTCCGCTCGATAACCTTCGATCCCCAAAAAGTAACTAGCAACTGAGAGGGTTACACAGTTTTACGGTTTTAATAATAGTTCATTCATATTTGATTTCGTGTGGATTTCGACAGATGATCTAAATTGTGGACCCAGTAGGTACCTAGTTTAGATGACGCTGTATGCTTTCTTATGTAACAGATATAAAGAAGTGGGAATATTCTCTAAGAAGTGTTACTGGAACTATTTTCTTGTAGTGGTTCTTCGAGCCGGATCACAGAATTAGCACAGAACATGATAGTTAAATCACAAGGTACCTTACTACAGTTAGAAGCTTATGTCAATCCAAGTGTACAAAAGTAATACGATTCGCTATGAAAGCGATACTGCTTGCTTACTGCGTGTGTTTTTTTTACATTAGTCGTGCGTGACGCAAGACGTAGATGATATTCTTCATAAGTCATGACTGGAACCTACAAGTCCTACAACACACACAATCAATACACACACAGCAACACACACACACAATGACAACACTCACACAAAAACACACACAGACTTATTGATTCAGTCACAACGCTGATGAGATAAACTCATCCCGCGGGACCCAAATGATCGGGATCAATTTAGTAAAGAGCCTGATAGTGCTTTACTTTCAACATTCTAAAGAGTAATAGTTTTCTTTTCTCACTGGACCGCAGCTTCCAACAGTAGGTAAATTGATAGTTAGATTGCTGTGTTGTTGTTGGGTGAGCGGTATCATCTTCAAATGTTACAAGAACTGATAGTGGTGTTATCAAGACATTGTAGATCTCATATTTCAGATTGAGAAGGTCTCAGGATCTTGCAGTTTTTTATAATAAGGAGGTTGGGTTATTCATTTTACATTTGGTTGCCACTAAATGCCCATCTCAGTATGATTTTACCCAATCTGGGTCCAAATTAGAATACCTGGACCTAATAAAATCACACAATAGAGATTGCTGAAGCACAGTTTATAATGCTTAGTAAGACAAAGCATTATAGCGGGCATAGTATGGCGTTAGACTTAGGTTAATTTTGTAAAGATCCTAATGTGGCTGTATGACCAAACGCTGCGATCTTTGACGAGCGTTTAAGCTTCAAATAAACATTTTTTCCATTCATTTATAAACCTTAATGATACAAAGTTTGAGGTGGACTACTTGTACATACTACGACCAACATTAAGTTTCTATAATGGGTACCTCTTTGAGCGCTCACAACCAAGTTTAGACCGACTCACATAAAAGCTCTATAAACAAAAGCTCTAGTACCTATGTGATCACAAAATACTTCATCATATTATATCTACTACTGTGGTACCTATATTATCATTTCTTGAGTTCTTGACATTATCTTTTCAGAAACTTAACTTTAGATCAACACAACAAACTCTAAAAGCACTAAAACGAAACATACAGTTACGCTCGAAAGCCGAACAAATAAGACAAAAAAAGTGTATTGTAAAAGCTCGACTTACTTGAGGTATTCCTTCACTGTTGTAACACGACGCTAGTTGTTTTGATCCAAGCCGGGGTGTGTGGTAGTAATCCTGTGCGGTTACAGCTAGTATTATAAATATAAATGTGATAAATATTGAGGGGACGTCCGCCATTTTGCGCGACGCGACGTGAGCCCGCGCGCTTCGAGCCAGCACTGAGTGACGCGCGCCGGTGTCACAACACTCGACCAAAGATTAAGTGGTAACGGAACGTGAGATGCGTTGCCTCTGTGAGGAAAGTTTGGCTAATTTTTTTGGCAAATTTTCGGAATTTGACATTTTGTAAGAATGGTCGTAACTTAGCGAATTTCGGTTTGACATTTTGTGAGAATGGTCGTAACTGAGCGAATCTCGGTGTTTGTAACTTAAGATGTAGATATGTATGTGTAATGGTGAGTTTCAATGCGCGTGACAGTTTGAGTTGTGAGGAAGGATGTTTGTTGTAACTTTGTGAGTTTGAGTGTTTGTGACTTTCCAAGTGTGAGATTGTATTAGTGAGTTTGAGTGAGTGTGACTGTTTGTGAGGTAGGATGTAAGAAACATTGTGAATTTGAATGTTTGGGACTTTGGAAATGTCAGTGTATTAGTGAGTTTGAATGAATGTGACAGTTTGTGAGGTAGGATGTTAGTAACCTTGTGAATATGAGTGTTTGTAACTTTGTAAATGAAATATTGTAATCGTGAGTTTGAATGAGTGTCACGATTTGTGAGGTAGGATGTTTGTAACTTTGTGAATTTGGTTGTTTGTGACTTGGGAAGTTGGAATGTGTGAGTGTGCAATGGTCACTTTGGATGGTGTGCGAGTTTGTGTGTTTTGGTTTTCGTGCTGATAAGTTCGGATATTTGTGGGCTTGTAAGTTTGAATATGATGTATAACTTTAAGAATATGAACTTTGTGAGTTTGGATGAGTGTAACACTATGAGTAAAAATGTTCACGATTATAAGTTTGGATTTTTGTAACTGTGTGAGTTTAGATATATGAATTCGGATGTCAGAAATGTTAGTGTATCGTCAACAGTCACATACTTCACTATAACTTCAGTAGTAGAAAGGTAAGCGTCGCATGCGGATGTGATCTTTAATTTTAACGTAATGTTCATGTTATAAGAAAAGGTTTGCTCACACTTGTTATTATGCATGTGAGACTAATGTTCCTATTTAAAAAAATATCTTTGGCTTTAATTAAAAAAAAAAGCAAAGTAAATAATCTAGCTCCGTGTCTGTTATTGAGGTTTACTTTGTGGGTGTGAATATTTGTATCTTTTTTAAGTTCTGGTGGTTCAATCACATCAATCTCATTTTAATATATTGTTTGGTTTAACGTGGTATGTTGGGTACAAATACTAACAGCATACAGTCTTAGAGCTTTATCACACTTTGCGAGCGAATTGAAAGCGGGGCACTGGCCCCGCTTTCAATTCGCGCAGCGAGTTCCCAACGTGTGCGCGGCGAACACGTCGCGGATGGTCAGCGCGTTTTGGGTGTGGTATCCGTGTTTTGTCCAATAATTAATTTTGATTTTATTCGCGGCGTGTTCGCCGGGCACACAATCTGTGGGAATTCGCGGTAAGCTCGCTGCGCACTCGCCCCGCTTTCAATTCGCTCGCCACTAGCTATTATGATAAGGCTCTTGGGTGCTGTGAGTTAGGTGGAGACACATTCACATACAACAGGGTGTCTGACAAGATAATATGTAGATTCAAACTAAGAAAAGTAAAGAAAGAGTCATGCAAACTCACAGTTTGGTAGCAGCTTAAAACCCTAACAAAAGACTTCCACGTCTGCACACTCCCTATTCTTTGCGACCCCAGCAGTTGTAGGGAACGTGGCCCCATACCGTCAGTTTTTTGTGTATAAACCTGAAAAGGTTCGTCTTTTGTTTTCTGTTAGAATGCCAACATGTGCGGTCAGCGGGGAAGGAATCGGTGAGCCGTGCTAAGGTTTGATGGTGTTCCCAATTTTAATTCAACTACGGCGAAACTGAAGCAGGGATACAAGTTTAGTAACGGTACTTAGATTAACAACAAAAGCATCGTTGTCTGCGGGACAGTTGTGTCTTCCAAATATTAAAATAATTCCAAAAGATTCAAAAATAATGTTGTGTAAAGTTTACATTTTTGAACTTAGGATCCTTCTGATTAAAGCTTTTGCTGTTGAACTGTAAAATAAAAACTATTTATGACAAGTTGAATCAATAAAGTTCTTTTTTGTTACTTGTAGAATGTACAGTGTGACTGAAACCTACTATAAGCGTCCATAGAAGGGTATTGATTATGACAGTCACATAATAATATCGGGCGGCTTTGTAGACTGCAAAAGGGTGTATTTATAATATTATTCTGCTTATTATAGCACTAGTTTTCGCCAGCGGCTACGCCCGTGTTTAGTTTGATAACTGTTCCATGGAATCTTAGTGCCAGGATAAAAAACAGGCCAAGTGCGAGTCGGATCTTCTTTTACCTAACTTAATTACCCACACATTTAACGTGTTAGATTTATATTAATGAAATGTTCCTCTGATCGATTTTGTTTATCTAATAATGTTACCTATTAAACTATAAATACGGTGGATGACGTACTGGGTTATAGCTCCTAGCGTGCTGGTGCCGTAGTTTAACATTCTTCTTTATAATCTTTATTACTTTCGATATTATTAGCTCAAACTGTTGGTTGTTTACTGATCCAAACTTTTAACAAGTGCCTTCAAAATCACTAGGGTCTAGGAAACCGGTAATCGCATTCAAAGCAATTTGAAACGACATAAAACTGGATTTGACATAAGCTATTTATTAATTTAGGTCGACCTAGCTCAGTCACACTTCATCCGAAAATAAAACTTACTAGGATAAAATTAAAGTGCATGCAAGAGACTGAACTAGCGTATCATGTGAAAAGAACATTAACATTGTGCAAATAAAGTTAATTCTCGGGTGAAGCAGAACTTGGCTAAGTCTTAGCTCTTTAAGGGCCGAAAAGGACACCGACGTGAAATCAACGCAAGTTAAAATTTGTAAAATGGACTTTATGGTTATGACGATAAAGTCCATATCAGGAATTTAAATTTTTTAAAGCGACTAATATTGTTATTCTGCTAAAGTAGCCATTTTAGGCCCGCAGTACATAAGTCTGAATCCTTCAGCCCACAATTTTTTTTAATCGGTTATAAAAAAAAAATCTTAGTGTGTGAAGCTGTGCCATACATTTTGACCGTTTAGGTTTTTACACTTCAACTTCCATTATTGCACATCTACTTTTGTTCTTCTTAATAAATACATAGTTAACGTTTGCTATGATAAGCTCCAAGTGTTTTAAGTTCTGGTGTCTGGTGTCACGAACGTTTCCACTACTTATTTTTTTTTTCAAATGAAAGTGGCATATTTTGCGACCTTTATTAAGTCAACAATACATAAAAAAAAATAGATATTTACCCAGTTCGTAATTTTCTTTGTTAAGAATGCCTAAGAACCAAATTTATTTAAAACTAGCTTCTGCCAGCGGCTTCGCCCGCGTGAAGTTTGATTATTGTCCCATGGAATCTTACTGCCGGGATAAAAAGTATCCCATGTTTTAATCCAGGTTATAAACTATCTGTGTGCAAAATTTCATCCAAATCCGTTCAGTAGTTGTCGCGTGAAAGCGCAACAAACAAACTTACATTCACATTTATTCTCCGAACTGCTAAGCTATCGGGAGTTACACGTGTTATTGTGAGTCAACTATAAAAGATAGACATATGCTGTCTTGGGATATTTTTTATATAATTTTATGTGGAATATTTCCGTTATACATGATTTCTATGTAGCTTTAACCATTAAGGCTGCACACGCGACGGAAGCTAAAAAAACCAAGTAACTTCTCCCGTTTTCCCAACATTTCCTTTCACTGCTCTGCTCCTATTAATGGTAGCGTGATGAAAAGTATACTATTACCTGCTCAGGAGTATGTAGAATAATTGTACCAAGTTTCGTTAAAATCCGTCGAGTAGTTTTTTTTTCTATAAATAACATACAGACAGACAGACAGACAGACAGACAGACAGACAGACAAAAATTTTACTGATTGCATTTTTGGCATCAGTATCGATCACTAATCACCCCCCGATAGTTATTTTGTAAATATATTTCATGTACAGAATTGACCTCTCTACAGATTTATTATAAGTATAGATACGTAAATTATTAGGAAAGCTCGACAAAGTGTCACATCCGTCAATATTAATTGATTCTATGCCGTTTCCCCAGCCTGACCATTTCATTCGAAACACATGAGTGGTCTTCGCTGGTTTTGCGTACCAGTGCATTAGGTCATTCATGTCGCTGTCTCTTTCTTTGTAATAGCGTTGTCTCGCTCGTACAAAGGCTTAATGTTTATGTGGAGCCAAATGTTTGGCGTACGCAAAAAAAAAGTTCAGTTCAAATTAATGATGATAAAGGCTGGCCGAAATGAATTAAATAAACCGGCCAAGTGCGAGTCGGACTCGCTTATAAGGGGTCCGTATCGTAATCATTATTTATTTATTTGCTCAAACAACAAAGATCTACGTGTTAGTAACAAAAACTTACAGAAAGTATGTTAGTGTATAATAATAATTATTTCGCTATAATTTAAGACCCTTTACCTGTCTATTTTATTATTATTATTATTTGTTGTTATAGCAACAGAAATATCTCATCTGCAAACATTTCAACGGTTTAGCTACCCACGATGCACAAGACACAGCCTAGTGCCAGATATACAGTGGAGTCTTAGTAATAGGGTCCCATTTTTACCTTTTAGTTACGGAACCCAAAAATGTTATTAAAAGTATTATTTTTGTTGCTGTTGTAGCTTTTTACTGAATGCTTATGAAAGTAAGTATACGAGGTGTAAACGGACCATAACATGTTTTTGTTAGAAAGATAGAAAAAATATTTGCATCCATTATAATTAAAGTAAATATACAAGGCATTAAAGCTGATGCTCCAAGGTAGCCTGCAAAATCCAAATTTTCCAAAGTTGTTTGCAATTTGCAGGGCAGTGCCAAGTTGTACGCTGATCATAACATCGTTCACGGCTGCAAGACATATGCAGTCATTGAATTATAATCATCAAAATCATCAAGCCCTGCTAATTCATAAAAGTCGAGGAACGACATATACTTTCTTGAACTTGAAAGGCTGCACCGATGATTCTGATGTCTACAATTCTGCAACCACAAACGCCCCACAGCCGCGAACGGTACTTCCACCAACATACAAGCCAGCACTGGCCCACAAACTGCCAAACACCCAAGAATTGTGTAACGCGGGCCACCCTCACGCTTTCACCTTAAAACGAACTCAAACATTTAGACCACAACAGAACATTATAATAATTAAACTTATATTGTCACTTACGGGATATCTTCCGTGATTATTTGTTATTTTGAGCTCAAAATCACAAATAATCACGGAAGATATCCCGTAAATGACAATATAAGTTTAGTTTTAAACCGTGAAAGCCTAAAACAGTGATTATAATAATTGTAAGACAAAACGGACAAAAAATAAAAAGTAGCTGAGACAAATAGTCGGTGTCGTAGCAATCAAGGAGAATATGACGGGACGCCTTTTTTTTTTTTTTTTTTTTTTTAGGATGGGAAATCATCAAATGACCCCCCCCCCACTCTGGGCGGAGCGGGAGGGAGTGTCAGACTCTTACTGACTAAAAACCATCCATGTTCCTTCCTCGCCTTTTACGTTCCGGGGCCGCGGTATCTCTTTCGAACAGGCCCGCAACCCCGGCAGGCTTCGGCCCTTACGGGCCCCTCTCTTTTTGCTGACACTCTTTGAGGCGCGCGTGGAACACGAACGCGCCGTCGACACGGCCTATCGTCGTCGTTAGACGGCCGGACGGCTAGCTAGCCCATAGCCAGCCGTCCACAGGCCCGCATCTACGGTGGCCGGTAGCCACCACGTGGCCCCCGACGCCCGTTGCGTCTCCCGCGGCGGCCGGGAAGAGAGGATCTCTCCCTCTCTCGTTCCGCCACCTCCTTCGCTAGCATGACTGCTTCGCAGAAGGAGGCGACGGCTTCCCATTCCGTCTCGCTCCGGACCATGGATTGAACCAGGGCCGGACGCGAGAGGTCGCCGCCGCCGATCGCCGCCACGAGGACACGGCGGAGCTCCGCCCACGCAGGGCAGACTTCCACCGTGTGCTCCACCGTGTCCTCCGGTCGATCCTCGCAGTGGAGACACCCGGGCGATTCCTCCCGCCCGATTCGGTGCAGGTACCTCCCGAAACATCCGTGTCCGGTGAGGACCTGCGTCAGGCGGAAGGTGAGGACGCCGTGGCGCCTCCCCAGCCACTCCTCAAAGAGGGGACTTACCGCCACTATCGTGGCGTGCCCATGACGGGACGCCTTGAACGGCTTTCACGTTACTTGGCGAAAAGAGGTGCAACATCGAGAATAGTGGATGGCCTTTTACCAGGAGTGGGTCAGTCCAGTAAAAAATAACACATGGCAGAGGAATGTTTAGGAACGGTAGATAGTATTTTCAGTGTCAACTCGAAATCAGTGGCCCTAAACCAAGTGACATGTCGTGACCTTTAAACATGTTCCTGTTAAATGTCGTTGTCGAAATATGAAATGCTTTGAAACTGATTACCATTTCTCTTGCTTTCTAAATATTTGCTAAGATTCGCCTATGTTTAATGGACGTTCTGAAACAAACTCAGGCATTGATTCTGCGGACTCTGGCCTCCATAATGTGTACAATTCTTCGAACCAAAAAAACTGTTTGCGTTGTACGAGTTTCATTCAAACACATTTCCAAGATGAACGATAGCGAACAGTAGGGAGTAGAACTCTAAAAGTAATACCAATATCACATATTTTTGTGCATTTTATCTTTTTCTAAGCAGATAGCTGACCTCCAGTGACCTGTATATTAGAACTACATGATAATAATGATGACGTAAAATAGACTAGTTTAATAAAAAGTTGCCAAGATTATTGTAGTTCTACTCAAATTCGTTGATTCACGTACTGATGAAGTAAAGCTAAATCGAAGCTAATTTGAATGTAGTGCAATAGTTCGAGTCGAATGGGTGAGTACAACGGCAGGGCATGTGATGCGGAGGAATGGGTAAAGTTTTGAGTATGACTGCGTGAAGGTAGATATGGTAAAAAAGGAGGTGTCTGATGAGATGACGAGTAACAGAGAAGTATGGTCGAAGATAAGACATGCTGTGACGACCCAAAAACGAATTGAGACAAGAGCAAGAGAATGCTCGTGAACCTGTAGTGCTGGAGCTCGTGGCTAAATAATAATAGCCACATGGGTTGATGCTCAAGGTTAAGAGGAGAGGTATTTGAAAAACGTGTTATACGCCCAAACGACCGAGCGCAGGGCATGGAACAGACAACAGCAGAAAACACCCAAATTAAAAGTCCACAAAAACAACGTGAAATGGAATGAAGATATTGCTGTACTAGCATTATCCATAGGGAGGAAACAGGGGACTACGTTTGTATGGAAAACGGGCAGCGTTTGCCAGACTTGCAGATGGTGAGTTCTGTGTAGGTATAAAAAGATGAAAGTATTTTTTAATAATCTAAGAATTTATTTTCTTACAACTACTTTTCATGTATAATAAATCAGTGTGCTGGACGGGCGTGATCGCTAAACGCGGGTATGTATGCGTGCCTACCTGACGTTCTGCCTTTACTATCACTGTGCACACATAATCTTCGAACCTAGACGGCGCTGACATCCTACATCTGTAGGTTGAGACAACCTCAGTCGTTTTCTTTCAGGGGGAAGGGTTACTGGGAATGAGAACACTGATACACTTTCATAACTTTCAGGAAGCGATTCGATACTTCTTCAGGACTTTCGCGCACTACTTTTACAGCTTGATTTACTCACTTTATAATATATTATTTGCCGTACTGATGACTATATATACGATTGTATGAAATTCTAATTCTACTACGGAACTTGACCGTAACCCGAACCGCGAATCATTTCCTGTTTTTCGGAATTCTTTATTATATATTTTCACTTGAATATTTACAGGTTTTCTGTGTTATTACAGTTCTGAACTTGTATCTAATTACATTTTAAATGTCACAGGGGTTTATACATAGGTAGCGTTATCTATTTACTATAACACGAAAAATACACAGTTTTTATTGAAATTAAAGAAATATTGCTAAATTAGTACAAAACTTCCAAAACTTGGTTGGTTGAAGGATCTTTCAGGATAAATTTCACGAAAACTGGCGCTGATACTGTAGGTACTATTTACTTACAGTATCAGCGCCAGTGCCATATACAAGGAGGTTATATGGCCTATTGAGATTTTATATTTACTTTTATGTGTCTAGATTATCCAACCTGTAACGATCCTTCAACCGTCGGTATGTTAGACCAAATTTACACGTTAGAAACAAAGATAGCTACGTTAGACCGTCATATCCTCGACAAGTGGCTTTCCTGAAGTGCTAAGTTAATACAAAAAACTATATCCAAGCCTAGGTCGCAACCTAGGCTACCTGGATCTCAACAAATTACTAAATTAATGCTATATAAAATGCCAAACCGAGCCGATGTGAGAAACCTGCCTGCGTGCCTGCCTTTTTTTTTTGTGAGACAAGCCCGCCACACACGCCCAAACCACTGTAATTCCTGAAAGCCAGAATCAACAGTGGCGACCACCAGAAAAGAACGAAGTACCAGAGAATGAATTTAACTGTCTTGGATCCCGCAACGAAATTAATCAGAAAGTATAGCGGAGGAGTAGGAAAGAACTGTAATTTCCACTGCGTGCCTGCCTGCCTACCTGCAGTGGGAAGCCTTACTGTTTTGTTTATTTACTAACTTACTTACTTATTCGTCACTGTAATTGCCCATGTATCACTGACTCTACACTATTGATGCAAATAAACTATTTACACTTATTTTGGTGACGTTCGTCGTGAACAATTAGTGAATGTGAACTGTCAGCAATATTAGTTGAAGATATACAAATAAATAAAATTAAAACGAATGGGTTTTTCTTAAGGCGCTTAGACGAGCTAAATTAGCAACTCTATTTGTGGTAGTACTTCGTTTGAAATGCTGTTAGAATAAAGTTCTTATCAGCTTGCACTACAAAGTGGTTGTTACGTCAGCCACTGCGGGCCAAATAGTGCGAAATGAGTGGTTTCGATCGATTTACAAAAAAACTATTGATTGGGATGGATGCTAATATATTGCTTGTAGAATTATTTGCCAAAAAATCAGAATGATCGCATGCATATTAGTATGTTTTTTATTGTTTGAAAGATATTTTAAGAGATAAGTTCGTGATTTCTTTTTATCGAGGCAAATTAATTGTATTATGTTTTCAAAACAGTATCATGCTAGCATATATCCTGAAGAATATCATATATTTTTCTGGTCTTGTTTATAGCAGTGAATCATATACTTTCAGTAATTATAAAACTCGCGTTTAGCTCATGTAGTCGCCTTGAATAATCGTTTTAAATTTGGTCAGTCTTTTAGGCAGGACTGATTTTGACGGGATTTCTACTGGTAGATAGCTGATATTATAAGGAGTAACTGTAACCCTTTATCTGTTTAATCTATCTACTTATTAAAGAAAATGAATTAGAGTCCCGTGCAAAAAAACCCTATGAAATTATGGAAAAAAGAAACGATTCAATAAGGGAATATTTAATTTTTATAAGTACCCAATTCCACGTGGATGAAGTAGTTGCAAATATACCTAAAGTGAAGATGACCTTCCGACAAAGCATACAGTATATACATATATGTATATATAATTATGTATAGTGTCGTCTAGCAGATGCCAGCCATATGTGACTAAGTTGTTAGACAAATTAATTACATGGCAAATAACGTCATGGCGCATTTATTTATATTTTCAGAAACCACAAGATACACATTTTTGGAGACACTGCTTTAATGAATTTAAGGATCAAAATTGGTTACTGAGAAAATGAATCGGCCTCTGGCATACTAGAGAATATTAGCTGCCCGACCCCAGCATAGTTGGGAAAAGGCTAGGCAGATTGAGGCAGACAATGATGATGTTACTAGAAGATTTTATCCAGTAAACGGTTATTTTGATGTATTTGCCAAGAAAAACAAAAGAAGTTAGAAATATTTGATTCTTTTATTCTGAATCTATACTTATAATAAATCTGTAGAGAGGTCAATTCTGTACATGAAATATATTTACAAAATAACTATCGGGGGGTGATTAGTGATCGATACTGATGCCAAAAATGCAATCAGTAAAATTTTTGTCTGTCTGTCTGTCTGTCTGTCTGTCTGTCTGTATGTTATTTATAGAAAAAAAAACTACTCGACGGATTTTAACGAAACTTGGTACAATTATTCTACATACTCCTGAGCAGGTAATAGTATACTTTTCATCACGCTACCATTAATAGGAGCAGAGCAGTGAAAGGAAATGTTGGGAAAACGGGAGAAGTTACTTGGTTTTTTTAGCTTCCGTCGCGTGTGCAGCCTTAATGGTTAAAGCTACATAGAAATCATGTATAACATAAAATTATATAAAAAATATCCCAAGACAGCATATGTCTATCTTTTATAGTTGACTCACAATAACACGTGTAACTCCCGATAGCTTAGCAGTTCGGAGATTTGTTATTATTATATTTGTTTACTCTTACGTTTATATCATCACGCTATGACCCACATAAAACATAGGATACATTTTATTCCGGTAGTAAGATCCCATGGGACAATAATCAAACTTCACGCGGGCGAAGCCGCTGGCAGAAGCTAGTACATAATAATATCATCATCTGCCTAGCCTTTTCCCAACTATGTTGGGGTCGGCTTCCAGTCTAACCGGATGCAGCTGAATACCAGTATTTTACATGGAGCGACTGCTTATCTGACCTCCACAACCCAGTTAATACTAGGAAAACGATAACACTTGGTAAAAAGTTAGCAGCTAGACTGGTGTCAGACTTTTGGGGCCACTGACTACCTATAAGGACTGTCAAAGATGGACATATGACAGCTGGGACCAACGGCTTAACGTGCTTTCCAAAGCACGGAGGATACTCGGTATGTTAGGGTGGTCACCCACCCACAGACCAGCCTAGGCAAGCATGACTTAGCCTAAAGATCGACCCGAGCGGCTGATATTATTTAGCCACGAGCTCCTCCTTTATTCTGAATACTAATCAACCTATATGTACGAGTATACGTATTACAGTGGGTAGGTAGGTACGTCACTACATCAACCCTCTTTTTAGTGTCGATGACAGTCAGAATTGAGTCGACCCAGTACTGGACTAGCAGGCGGAGGAACTGGGGAGAGCCGCGGTATCCCAGTGGTGGTGGCGACGACTTACGAACAGTAAGTCGTGGGTTCAAACCTAGACAGGCGCAATACTTTCTGTAGTCTATTTCATCACCACTGCTCTCAAAACGGTGAAGAAAAATATCTCAGATCAGGGCTCCAATACGACTATCCGCACAATGATCGCTGAGTCCACTTCCCACATATCGACAACCTCGCGAGCCAAGTCAAGATTCTAGATTTTTTTATCTTTCTCGGCTTTCACGAGGTTACCATTATAATAATAATAATAATAATCATTTTATTATCAGACAACTAAGGCCCATAGACAAAATACACAAAATAACATATAACAACGATATCAAATATACTAATACATAATTTAAACCTTATATAACTATACACGTAACGTTGACGGCGTCGTGTTTCGCTGCGTGGTGTCGCGTAACCGTCCCCGGAAACGTCGATAAACGACACCCCTCGGCCAAAAGTCCTCCTTCATGCAGGTCTGTAGATGTTCAGTTGGAACTCGTACCACGAATGACTTGAAGTTGATATTGTGGCGCGATTCCAACTTTTCAACCCTCAGTAGTATCCAATTGGTCTTCACTTTCAAATACTGCACCACTTCCTCAGTTGTAGTTGAGGAACCGTTGTTATGAGGGACCGTTATGTCAACAATCATTGCGCGCCGCTCTGATCTTTCTCTGAGCGCAATTTTGGTGGAATGAGGACACATGATCTACGAAAAGATGCCAGCAGTATTGACTGGGCTTCTTTGTTCAGTTTAAAGTCGATTGATGACAAAGTCAACCTGCTGACCGATAACCTTGTGCAGCTGTACGATGTTTACGCTCCCATACGTGCAGTAAAAATTTAACATCTTTCGGCACCATGAATCACAGATGACATCAGAAAGATCATGCACAGGAAAGCCGTTACAAAAACTAAATTTAAGTGTCGGCCCTCGTCGAAAAACCGTGAGATCCTTATTGATACTCGCAATCGCTGCAATAAGGTGTGTAGAGATGCCCACCGACGTCATATTCACATCTCAGTTGAAAACGGAGATCCAGCTAAACTTTGGAATTTTCTGAAATCCATGGGAGTTGGAAAATCACGCCATGAATCGATTCCTAAAGACTTACATATTGGATCCTTCCTATCCTATGGCATATCCTTAACTACTCTATTTCCTACAGTGTCTTTCCTCCGATGTGGAAAGAGCCCAAAACCACTTTACTCAGACAACTCCTGCCTCTCCTTTCCAAAGTCTTAAAACGCCTTGTCCACAATCAGCTCAATGCATTTCTGTGTAAGAATAGCCTGCTAAATCTTTTCCAGTCTGGGTTTCGTCCTGGACACAGCACTGCTACGGCTTTAGTAAATGTTACCGATGACATACGTTTAGGCATGGAGAAAGGAAATCTGACAGTTCTCTGCTTACTGGATTTTAGTAATGCGTTCAACACTGTTGATTTCGATATCCTGCTTGGCATACTTCGCTCACTTGACATATCTCCAACGGCGATTGACTGGTTTCGTAGGTACCTGTATGGGCGCCGCCAAAGAGTATACATAGAAGGGTCTTGCTCTTCTCTATGTTATACTTCTGCGGGTGTACCTCAGGGTGGTGTTTTATCTCCTTTACTTTTCGCCATTTTTATAAATTATTTTTCCACAAGACTTCTTTCTTCTTACCACCTTTATGCAGACGATCTGCAAATTTACCGACAAGCCGCATCTTCAAATTTGGCTGATACAATTGATATAATCAGCAAGGACATGGTTTCAATCTGCGAGTGGAGTGAGGCACATGTGTTGCAGGTTAACCCGTTGAAGACTCAGGTCATTGTTGTTGGTAGCTCATGGATGATCTCCAAAATAAACTGGTTGCAGCTTCCCCAGGTTACATTTAATTGAACTGCTATTCCCATAAATGACTAGGTCAAAAACCTTGGGGTTTCGCTTGACGGAAATCTTTCATGGGGTCCCCAGCTGCAGGAAGTAAGTCGCAAAATATTCGCATCTGCCAAGTCCCTGAGACGATTGCGAAACTTTCTTCCAACAGCCACTAAAATTGCGCTGGCTCAATCCCTTTTACTTCCGTTCTTGACTAGGCTGTTGTCAGTTATCTCGATCTCACTGAGGCACAGCTAGATAAACTTGAGCGACTTCAAAATTGTTGCATAAGATTTATATTTGGCTTGCGATATGATCGCATATCTGAATTTCGTACAAAGCTCAAGTCAAGGCTTCCTAAACGTCTTCGCCGGAATTCTCATATCCTGTTTCAGCTTTACAGTATTCTGTTTAATCCTACAACTCCCTCTTATCTTAAAGAACGTTTCAAGTTCCTTCATGACACACATAATAGATGTCTGAGGTCATCAGAAAACTTAAGACTAGAGATGACGATGCATTCTACCAGTTTCTATGATAAGTCTTTTACAGATCAAAGCAGTACGGTTATGGAATGCCTCGCCTGTGTCTATAAGGCGTATTCAAACTCTGTCAATTTTTAAAAGCTTGATAAAAAAAGTGTATCTCTCTACTTAAGCAAATTTTTTGTTAGGTATGTTCTCTCGCACTTGTTTTATGGAAAAAAAAAAAAAAATTATATGAGTGTCTTGTGTATGTATTTGTTTATTGTATATATGTAAATGGTACACCACAGGCTACCTGCAGTATTTTATCTCCTTCCCCTTTAAATCCATCCAAAGGTTGTCTTTAAAAGATCGCTTTTAGCGATAAGATCGCCCATTGTGTTACCCCTTGTAAAACGTTTAAAACTGTTGTGTTTTAATATTTATGTGGTACATTAAAGAGTATTCTATCTATCTATGAGAATGGGATCGTGTTGAAATGACGAATTCATAAAAATAGCAAACTAGGCGGGTGCCTAGTTTGCTATTTTTATGAATTCGTCATTTCAACACTATTATTATTTCAGCACTTGGGTAAGTGGGAGGCTTATTTCCACAGTATTATGTCTTACGGCATCCTGCTGTGGGGATCAGCAGCTGACGTTGACTCCATTTTTATACTACAAAAAAGGGCAGTCCGCGCGATTTATAAAATGGGTCCTCGCGAGTCACTCAGGCAAAAATTCAAAGAGATCGATATATTAACTCTGCCTTCACTTTATATCTTTGAATGTATTTTATATGTCCGCAAAAATCGAGGGCTTTTCAAAATTAGAAGCGAGTTCCACAATAAAAATACACGCAGTAAACATGAAATTGTAATACCTAAATTCAGATTAACAAAAACTAGCAAGTCTTTTATTATAAACAGTATACGCTTTTATAACAAGTTGCCAAAGTCAGTTATAGAACTGACCGATGGAAAGTTCAAGAACCATATTAAACGTGTCCTTATGAAAAAAGCATATTACAAAATCAAGGACTACGTTGATGACAAAGAAGTTTGGCTATGATTCCTTCTGCGCATGCGGCTTCCCTGGTAGCTCATAAACGGCACAGATTTGTGGATGTCTCTAACTATTCTCAATCTCATCATTCTTTTTCTTTTGATTCAGATTATTACAATAGTTTTCAAATCATTTTTTCTCATATTTTGCTCAGAATAGTTACAGCACTGATGACAATATTTGTGTCACTTGTTTAATTTAGTTCTTTAATTATTTTTTTTTAAATATTATATTTTTTATTTTATTTTTTATTTACTTACCTTTGTATTAGCTTTTTTACCTATTATTTGTGAATGAGTGAACATTGAAGGCCTTTTAGATTCCCGGATGCTGTTTAACTTTTGTTAAATATTTCTTTTGTTTTACATTTTTTGTATAGCAAGCAACGACCTATTGTCGGGCCTACGCTGTCCCCCCATACTTTAGTACGAATGCTGTAATGAAACAATAATATTGTAATACCAAATGATTTGAAAAGAGTAACCATGGAGATTCTTGCCGGTTCTTCTCCATGGAATCGACCAACGCGAACCGTGCACCTTCGACGTTTTATATGTGCCCATCCAGGCCTATGTGAAATAAAATATCTTGATTTTGATTTTTGATTTTGATTGACTTCCAGCAGGTCGCAAGCATAAACTTGACACAAGAAGTCAACAAAGATAGTGCCATGTGAAATCACGTCACAAAAGAATTTCATTGAGCAGTAAACCACGCATCACACTTATCATTTGAGATAAGTCCTGACCGCCTAATTTTAGACTAACGGAAGCTGCTAAACCGTCACTGATAAGAGGTCAAAGAACTCTCTCTGACACTATTAGAATTTAATCTCTGTTTTATGAGCCTGTGAGTAAAGCAGGGCTAAAGGCGACAACTTCGTCTAAGAGTGCCTATTATTAGTGAATGAGTGAACATTGTTGGGTTTGTAGATTCCCATGATCTGTTTGGGGATTACAGTCGTGAAGTTATGTGATGTGTGAATATAAAACCCAAATAAGAGAATAATGGTACAATTAAGTCATAACGTTGTTAGCTTGGCGAACAATTGGTGAATAAGGTATTAAAGAAGACGTGACCATTGTATACCTTAAGCCGCTGGCAGAAGCTAGTACATAATAATATCATCATCTGCCTAGCCTTTTCCCAACTACGTTGAGGACGGCTTCCAGTCTATCCGGATGCAGCTGAATACCAGTAGTTTACATGGAGCGACTGCCTATTAGACCTTCACAACCCAGTTAATACTGGGAAATACGATACCACTTGGTAAGACTAGTGTCAGACTTTTTGGGCCACTGACTACATGTAACGACAGTCAAAGATGGACAAATGGCAGCCGGAACCAACAGCTTAACGTGTTTTCCGAGGCACGGAGGAAACTTGGTATATAAGGGTGGTCACCCATCCACAGACCAACCTAGGCAAGCATAGCTTAACCTAAAGATCGACCCGAGCAGCTGATATTATTTAGCCACGAGCTCCTCCAAATATACCCTAATTAAATACTTAAATTAAAAACACAAAAAAAAGAGTCGATAAATCTTTTGTTATTCTGTCACCAACTGATGCTTAGGACTTCGCCCGCTTAGGTAAAATATATTATGTACTAAAAACCTTTCTCGAGAACCAGTCTATCTATTGGTGAAGACAACATGACAATCAGTGCAGAAGTTTTTGAGTTTGTCGCGAGCAGACCGACACACTCAGCGGAGGAGTTTGTTTTTTTTTTATGTAGTGATTTTGTCGATTCAATGACAGATGAACAAAAGATTTCCAGATCTGGGCAGATCAAATGGCATCATGACTTAGGAATGTAACATTGGATTGCGTGGCGTTGATTATTCCTCAGAGTGTGCAGAGTGTGTTATGGGTCGTATAACTCAGTAGCACACAAAAGTGGCAAAAGGTTATAATATTCCTAACACTAAGAAAATGTGTATAGACCCGCCGATCTGAAAGATTAACATCCAGTCTTACCAAGGGGTATCGTTTATCCAGTTAGTGGGTTATCGAGGTGAGATAGGCAGACGCTTAATGGCTGGTATTCAGCTGCGGTGGGGCTGGAAGCCGACCTCAACAATGTTTGGAAGAGGCTAGGCAGATGATGGAGAGACCAACGAAAGTGTTTATCTTGTTCAATCTCAGCTAAATAAACGATTTGGTAGAGTGGAAACCGAATACTCACTCGTTTAATCTTTTGGCACAAATCTGGGGGCACGGCAGTGCCAAGTCGAGCGCGAAGCAAACCTGCCGTACCATCCTTTACTGGAACCCTTTCGCCGCATTTTCAAGCCCCTATTTGAGAACGTTTTGTAGATAAGACCAGAACGCAAAAATTTTCGTCATCCATTCAAGTCTGTAGGTCATTTAGTTCCGAAGTTAAGCGAAAGCACTTGGCCTTTGAATATTCTTTATACGTTAGTGGGGACAAGTAAATTCTGTAGTTACAACAGATATAACATTACGTGTAAACAAAATTAATGTTCAGCGGCCAAGTCACACAACATTAACTATAATAAAGAAATCGCAGAAAGGAACCTTAGACTTGGCACGATTTTGTCTACATTTCATAACTTTTTGGAGATAAACAAGTAGCTCCATCGAGACTTGGCTAGTTTTTTACAGAATGTATTTGGTGGGTTATAATTTATTAGAGGAGGAGAGTACGGGGATAAAAAATAGCCTGTGTTAATTGCTGAAAGAATTTTTCAAATCGGTCCAGTACTTAAAGTTCATTCGTTACATACAAAAATGCAAACATACAAATCTTTCCTCTTTATAATATTACTATAGTGTTGTGAATAAAAAGAAGAAAACAACTCGTATATAAGCGAGCGCTGCCTTCAGCGCCCCCCTTTTGTTCGAGAGCTGTCAGACAGTCAACACGTCATTGTAGCGTCCGACATTTTTATTTTCTCTTAATTTTATTTTGTGTTTAGTGATTTGCTTATTTTATTAAATTAATAACTGTAGCTGTAATATTTTCGTTTTAAAAAGTAACTTGCCATCTAATTTACAACATCAGAAGTGGGATTCGATTCAATTTCAATTCAATTTCTGTTTTTGTTGATTGGGTTTGTGCCTAAATAAAAAATGTCGGATCGCTCTCGTAGTCGTCGCCATAGCCGTGAGCTAGGCCGGCGACATAGCAGACGTTGGGTTGGTACGCAGACTCCGGAGATTGACCTACAGCGGGAATTGAAGCAGGCTCAATCGACTGGAAAGTTGGACTCCTGTATGCGTGGCCCCTACCGCATCGTGAAGACGCTGCCACAAGGGCGCTACGAGCTCCAGTTCTTGGCCGGCTCGTATGGGAAGTACACGCAGGCAGCTGCGGAGTACATGATCCCTTGGCGCGGAGAGTGGACTCCTGAAGTATGTGCTGCTTACTTCGATGGTGAGTGCTTTATGCCTCTCTTATATATGAAGCTTCATATGTGTTTGTGTTTTATTCTTGTGTGTTCCCTGAGGCGTGTGTCTCCAAGCGCATGGGTTTGCTCCCTGACTGAAGCGTGTGTCTCCAAGAGCATGGGTTTGTTCCCTGAGGCGTGTGTCTCCAAGCGCATGGGTTTGTTCCCGAGCGCGCGTGGGCGCGCTGCTGGGGCAGGACGCTCTGCTGGCGCTTGATGCGCTGCTGGTGCTGGACGCTCTGCTGGCGCTGGTTGCGCTGCTGGAGTTAACGCACTGCTGGCGCTGCTTGCGCTGCTGGTGCAGGACGCACTGCTGGCGTAGGACGCGCTACGTTACTGGCAAAGAAATAGCTGCGTTGCTGGCGCAGAACTCGCTGCGTTGCTGGCGCAGAACTCGCTGCGTTGCTGGCGCAGGGTGCGCTGCTAGCGCAGGGTGCGCTGCTGGCGCATGGTGCGCTGCTAGCGCAGGGTGCGCTGCTGGCGCAGGGCGTGGTGCTGGTGCAGGCGCGTTGCTGGCGTAGGATACACTGGTGCAGCACGTGCGCCTGTCGCTACTGGTGCAACACGTGCGCCTGTCGCTGCTGGTGCAGTACGCGCTGGTTGTGGTATACTGTTGGAAATCTAGACCTTGTGTGTTGGGACAAGCTTCACGTAGTGCCTCTATCCTGAACAAATCTAGACCTTGTGAGTTGGGACAAGCTTCACGTAGTGCCTCTATCCTGAACAAATCTAGACCTTGTGTGTTGGGATAAGCTTCACGTAGTGCCTCTATCCTGAACAAATCTAGACCTTGTGTGGTGGGATAAGCTTCACGTAGTGCCTCTATCCTGACCAAATTGAGTTACGAGTACGCTTTACAGCTAGCCTCTGACTCCGCTAAGCCTTACCCGTTAATTTATCGAGACAAGCTTCACGTCGTGCCTCTATCTCGATGGCTTAATGTGTGCCAGACCACAATCAATGATGTGCGTATGCACAATGTGTCGCGTTGTGCATGGAGCACATGGTTCTCTATCCTATACAGATGCAGACCATGAAGATGAGGAGTCGACACTTGTTACGGACGAGTCAATCTCGCCAGCCAGCCAGTCTGTCTCCCAACCACAACCCAGTACCTCCGGGACCCAGGCTGAAGCGCCGCGGCATCTCATCGAGTCCGAGCCACTGCAGCATCTCATCGAGCCTGAGCCACTACAGCTTCAGGCTGAGCCTGAGCCACTGCAGCATCACACTGAGCCTGAGCCACTGCAGCATCACACCGAGCCTGAGCGTCTGCAGCTTCACATCGAGCCTGAAGGGCCTCCAGCAGACATGGCCTCCTTGTCTATGCTGGAGACCGACCACCAGAGCTGAAGACATCATGATGGAGCCCGGGACGGCCTCCTGTCAGGAGAGGCCGTGTTGTGAATAAAAAGAAGAAAACAACTCGTATATAAGCGAGCGCTGCCTTCAGCGCCCCCCTCGCACTCGCCGCCTGACCGCCGCCGCGTACGGACGTGCCGCTACTTGTGTGTGTGTCCCGCTCGCTGCTACCTGCTGTCTCCGGTTCGTCGCGACTTCGTGACGTCATCCGTAGTCCCAGACTACAACCACCGAATAATTGCTGTCTTTTTCAAGACAGCTCTTGTTCACGGATTTCTCTTTTGGGAAATATCGCTCAAAAACGTTCGTTGCCCCGTCAGGGAAAAGCCACAGTTTCGTGGTTCTTGGTGGAAACCTTACGGTGCCAACGAAGCCAAGAGGGTGGTGACCCAATCCTACCCGCCAAACCCCTTCAGGGTGAGGCATTCCATTGGCGTCGGGAGCTAGGACCTTGGCCTTGGGGGCTTCCCTAGTCAAACCTAGTCTCTGATTTCGTTCACAGCAACTCACCTAGTGTCGGTTGGGAGTGTCTACCCCTTCGCACTAGAGCCCCTTGCGGGCCTAGGGCCCTGTCGCACAATAAGATTGGTGACAGGTTAACAAGCTTAGGGCACACCTTAGGTACTCACCTCCCTGTTCGCACAAGTTCAGGGAGGCCACACACCCCCGGGCGCACCCACCCGAGGAGTTAGGTTGCTAGGTGTTTAGGTGAGCTTCACTCATGACAGTTAACTTTTAGCTGTTTTAGGCCCGTTATTATGGCTGACAGACTTCTCTATAAGTTTGTCAGACAAATTTTGTTTGAAGATTCATACTTGAAACAGAAATATGGCGAAACGTTCGTCAAACTCGAACGAGAAGCGTTCGCTGAATTCAGTGACGTTCCCGATAGCCCACTAGCCTTAGTGGACGCCGACACCGTCATTCCAGGAATGCCCGAGTCGGCGCCCATTGAGCCTAATTACCCGTCCTCGCCGCGACGCGCCGACAAAGGCGTACCGATTAGGTCGGAGCCCGTAGCTCCCATTGTTCCGTCTCCTATTGTTTCGGAAACAATAGTCCGTCGCACACCTGCGTCCGAGTCTCCTTCCGAGAAGATGGACACGTCGGTTCCTGTTTCCGACCCAGAACCTAGTTTCTCTTCCTCTTCGTCCTCCGAAGACGACTACCAAGTCGTCGGAAAGGGGAAAAAGAGGAAGGGTAAAAGCTCGAAAGCTACCCAGGCCAAGAAACCCGCCGCCGCGAATATCTCGGTCCCTTCTCCCGCGACTTCCCGCGCTCCGTCCCCCGCTCCGTTGGCCACTGCTCATACCAGTAGGCCAACCGCCAATAAACCCGCCGCGAATTCCACCGCGAAACCCCCCGCGAATCCCGCCGCTAAACCCGCCGCGAGAAAACCCAAGCCCGCTCCTCCAATCTTCTTACAGGAAAAGGCGAAATGGACCGAAGTGTCCAAAGCGTGTGTGGATCTTAAGATCCGATACACCAGCGCCACCAGTACCCAACAGGGTATTAAGATAAAGGTCCCTACGTCTGACGACTTCAGAGCCCTTTCTCGTCTCCTGGTCGGAAGGAACTACGCCTTCCACACTTTCAGCCTCCCCGAGGAAAAACCGACCCGCGTAGTAATTAGGAATATCCCTAAAGAGATCCCCTCAGAGGACGTCCTCAACGACCTCATAAATCAAAAAATCCCGGCCACAGCTGTGCACCGCCTTCAGAAGGCGCGTGGTGGCGAAAAGTACGATATGGTACTTGTCATTTGCGACCCGGTGGAAGGGCACCACCCAATCTTTAAAGTAAAATCGGTCTGCTCGCTCTCAGGAGTAGTCATAGAGAGGCCGTTTAAATCGTACCAAATAGGGCAATGCCACCGTTGCCAAATGTATGGCCATAGCCAAAATCACTGCTACGCACCTCACAGGTGTGTGAAGTGCCTAGGCGACCATGGCACGTCAGATTGTCCTCGTCCGAAGGACACCACGCAGGCCACAGAGCCACCCAGCTGTGTCCTCTGCGGTCAGTCGGGCCACCCGGCCAACTATCGCGGTTGTCCCAAGGCCCCCAAATCCTCCTCCTCGAAGCTGGCGAAACGCGCTAGCGCTCGGCAGCAGAGGGAAAGCCCCTCCGTCAAGATCCCCTCATCCCAATTGCCTGAACGTCTGAGTCCCCAGAGACCCTCGCCTTGGAACTCTCTGAATCACCAGAGAGCTTTTCCAGCATTAGGTAAGGCAGAGACTATTAACATCCCAGGCCTATTGGATACACCTGTCCCTGCACCTGCACACCCCGCGCCCCCCGCGCCCCGCGCGGCCGCTCCCCAAACCGCCCAAAACATGACTCCCGTCGCTTCTCCAGCACCTCCGCGCCCCAGCCCTCCTGGCCCCGTGCTCAACGCTAAGGAAACCTCCCTACAAACAATCGTGGGTTTCGTGGCCTTTGTAGGTCCCGAAGCAGACTGTTTGGCAGAGGAACTTAGGAATGCCCCTCTTGACCCGTTAGTCATCGGCGAAATCTTCAGCCGCTATCCCGAGATAGAGACAGCCCTCGTCGCTCTTAAGAAGAAACATAATGGATAACACGACCTTAAGTAGATTCAAACCGCGCGCCCTAAAAATAGGTTTTTTCAACGCCAATGGCCTCAGGAGCCAACGTGATGAGATCGCCGCCTTCCTCCGCGACCATCAAATAGACGTTTTCCTCTTACAGGAGACTTTCCTCAAGCCCAGTCACCGTGACCCGAAAATTGCCAACTATCGCATAGTTCGCAACGATCGGTCGCGTTGTCACGGTGGTGGCACTCTTATCTATTACAAAAAGGACCTGCATTGCATCCCCGTAGACCCCCCTCCGTTAGAGTCCCTACTCGAGATATCCACCTGCCGGCTCGGCATGACCGGGCACCCTCCGATCACCATCATATCGGCTTACATCCCCCCCGGTGGTTCTGCCGAGGAACACTCGCTTCTCACCAAGGACCTCACTGTCCTCTTCGGCCTGAGCGACTCCGTTATTATAGCGGGCGACCTCAATGCCAAACATCCCGCCTGGAACAGCACGCTGACCTCTCCTAGAGGAAGATTCGTGTACGACCTAGCTGTTTCCCTTAACTTCGATCCCATCGCCCCTATGGAGCATACTCACTACCCCCACGACCCGACCAAAAGCACCGATGTACTCGACATCGCGCTTCTCAAAAATGTCAACCTTAAGTTGCACTTGATCGAGACTCTTCACGAGCTCAACTCCGATCACCGTCCTGTGTTCATGCACTTGCTCCCCCGTTCTGGTCCTTCCGACCCCGATCATCCCCCACCTTCCCAAGTGATCACCGACTGGAAGAAAGTCAGCGATAAGCTGAATTCCCTCACGTCGCCTCAACTGGATACCATCCCCGACCATATTGTCACAGTCGCAGACACGACAGCCGCCATCAACTCCTTTACAGAGCACATTCAATCCGTTATGACGGATTGTTCACGGGAAGTTCCAGACCTGAGCCATCAGCGCTGGAAACTACCCGATGATGTACGTGATCTGATAAATGAGAAGAACGCAGCTATCCGTGCCTACAGCTCTTTTCCCTGCGACGCGAACAAAGCTCACATGCGCTATTTACAGCGCGCTGTAAAGAAACGCACCAGTGAACACCGTTCCACTCAATGGGACAAGATGCTTAGCGATCTCGAGCCCACTCACCAAGCTTTCTGGCACCTGCAAAGGAAGTTACGCGCCACCGAAGAGGCTTCGATGCCTCCTCTCGCTCGCCCGGACATGAGTCTCGCATTTGAGGACTCTGAAAAAGCCGAATGCCTAGCCGACAGCCTGGAATCTCAGTGTTCTCCCAGCACGCAACCAGTTGACCAACGGCACCTCGACATGGTGAACGCGGAAGTCGAACGTAGGGTCTCCCTTCCCCCCTTCGAAGACCCTGATGATCCTCTACCTCCTGTCACAGCTGAGGAAGTGTACGACATTATTAAAGGACTTAAACCGCGTAAAGCACCCGGATCCGACGGAATCACCAATAAAGTGCTCAAACTCCTCCCCGGTCAACTCATAGTTTTACTGGCAGCCATCTTCAATGGTGCCCTAAGTAACAATTTCTTCCCCCAAGTATGGAAAGAGGCCACTGTTATCGGAATTCCCAAACCCGGTAAACCCAAGGCGAACCCCTCGAGCTACCGTCCTATCAGTCTCCTGAAAGTACTCGGAAAAATCTATGAGAGACTTATTTATAAGCGTCTCAAAGATTTCGCCGAAGCTAAGAGCCTCATTCCCAACGAACAGTTCGGCTTCAGGACCGAACACTCGTGCATTCAACAAGCCCACCGCATCGTCGAACACCTGAGCGCTGGTTTCCAGCGTTCGTCGATAACGGGCGCGTTGTTCTTCGACATAGCGAAAGCTTTCGACAAAGTCTGGCACAATGGCTTATTATATAAGCTGTATCAACTAGGTGTGCCGGACCGTCTCGTGCTCATCTTACGCGACTTTTTGTTGAACCGCACTTTCCGATACCGCGTAGGAAAATCGCTCTCTTCACCTCACCCTGTCCGCGCTGGAGTCCCTCAGGGCTCCGTCATCTCTCCACTCGCGTTCACGTTGTACACCAGTGACATCCCCAAGAGCAAAAAGGCTCAGTTAGCCCTATTCGCGGACGACACGGCTATCTATTACACCGGTCGCTGTAAAAACGCAATCGCCAAAACCCTCCAAACCTCAGCCAACGTCTTAGCCACTTGGTTTAGGAAATGGAGAATCGAGGTCAACCCCGATAAGAGTCAGGCCGTTCTTTTTTCGAGACCGCGCAAGAAAGTCACTTCCCCTATTCCGATCACTATGTACGGCAAGCCTATCCCCTGGGAGAAGCAAGCCAAATATTTAGGAGTAATACTCGATAACCATCTGTCCTTCGGGCCTCATATCAAAGCAGCTCGCGACCGAGCTTCTTTCGCGATGAGTAGACTTCATTACTTAATAACGGAAAAGAGCAAATTGTCTCTCAGGTGCAAGTTACGTCTCTATACCGCAGTGATCCGTCCCATTATGACTTACGCTTGTGTCGTGTATGCTCACGCCAAGCCTAAACATCTCTATAAGATGCAGGTCCTTCAGAACCGATTCTTACGTAAAATCACGGGAGCCCCCTATTACGTTCGTAATGATCGTTTACATTTAGATTTAAAAATCCCCACAATAGCCCAGTTTATAAAGCGCCTCTCCAAGCGCTTCTTCGATTCCGCAATCAAACACCATAACCCCCCGATCGCAGCGGCCGCCCGATACGAACCCTCGCGAATAAGTCAGATCCGCCGCCCAAGGCATGCATTAGTCGAACCCGATGACGCTATTACCCTTCTCCAAGAGAGCAGGAAAGAAACTAGCACGCTCAAGAAGCACAGACGCAAACAGCCGTCATTCCGTCCTCGCCGTCGAGGCCCGTCGCGATGCCCCGATTCAAACCTTCCCCGTCCCTTGCTCGTGCCAGCCCGCGTGGCTGAGCCTGTAGTCCAAATCCAGTCCCTAAATAATGACACCACTCAGATCCAGCCTGTCCCCTCGCTGTCCTCTTCCAGCGACGCCCTAAGCCGAGGCCCGTACCCCACAGGGGGTGCCCTTAGCGTGTAGTCGCTTAGTTTGTAAGTTTTATGCCCTGGCTGGAGGCCTTACACTCAAGGCACCCACAGGATAGTCCGGTTAAGCAGACGACAACCTTTCTAGGTTGAACTGCGAGATGCCATTCCGAAAAAAAAAAAAAAAAAAAACAGCGCCCCCCTTTTGTTCGAGAGCTGTCAGACAGTCAACACGTCATTGTAGCGTCCGACATTTTTATTTTCTCTTAATTTTATTTTGTGTTTAGTGATTTGCTTATTTTATTAAATTAATAACTGTAGCTGTAATATTTTCGTTTTAAAAAGTAACTTGCCATCTAATTTACAACAATAGATAATGGAGAAAGTGATTTAGAGGCTTAGGAAATGCAGCTTAAATCTCAAAAAGACCAATCAACGGAGCTTATGTTTGATTTTAAACATTTCAATGACTGATTGCTTCAATGGGGATGCACATTGTGGAACTAATGGCGCTAGCATAGTTGGTTCCAAGCATCCTCATTGGTTGAAAATCAAGGAATGTCATTTCAAATTTTAAAATATCTTGAACACATTGGTCAGATTGAGACCAGCTATGGTGACGAAATCTACAATTAGATTTTAATGGTCTTTCCCTTGCACAAGAACGTGGAGCTTGGCACTACATCATCCCACAACTGGAGATACCCCCAAATACTGAAATGTCACACAGGTTTGAGTAATTCAGCAACTCGTCCCACATGCCCAGGGCCCTTTTGGGACGAGTTGATGAAAGCTCTTAAACAAAACGTCACTTTTGAGTATCTGTTAAATATGTAGCTATTTAAATTTTAATGGCGTTTCAGTATTCGTGAACTTCCAGCGTTTTTCTCACAGGCAAGGGTAGCTTTACAACCAAATTAATGGAAGTAACAAGGACATGGACGGAATGCAGTTAATTTGCTTTACTTATAAACTGACCTGAATCCATTCGCAGAAATGTGTTGATATTTCTATGAACTTTTAAAAGCGCCATCTCACAATTTTTTGGGACACTAACAAGTACACCCCCTAATCTCCCCCAAAGGTTTCGTCATTACAACACAACCCCAGGTCACCCCCCGCCCTCACAGAGAGCCTTCAGTTAGATGCACTCCTTTCAGAATAGATGGCGCCTTTAATAATGTATATGAAAAGCTTTTTGTCTTTTTTAGGGTTCCGTAGCCAAATGGAAAAAAAGGAAACCCCTGTTGAAACTTGGTATATAGATGTATTCTGTGAACCGCATTAAGATTTTTACACAAAACAATAAAAAAAAAAAAAAAAACTTGGGGGGTTTCCCATACTTAGAACTGACACTCAAAACAATTTCGTCATCAAATCCATACGTGTGTGTATCTATGAATAAGTCTCCAAAAATAATATTGACGTTTCTAATATAATTTTTTTTCGAACGTTTTATGCGACCTCGCAGGAGGTTCTGAAGTAAAATTAGTACTTCTATCGCGCTTAAATTACCCACTAACCCGCTTTTGGTTTTCCATTTTTAAAAGGAAAAAATATAAAAAAAACACACAAAGTGAAAAATAACTTTAGCTTCAGAAGTCGGTGACCTTTGTTTGATTGATTGACTTAGTTTTTTGTCACCGACTTCTGAAGCTAAAGTTATTTTTCACTTTTTAGTGGTTCACTTGTGCTTACACCTTCACAGCGTAGCGGCGTGATGTTATGTTATAAATTGGTGTAAACATTAAATAGATAGACATGAGATATCAGCAATCCCTGTCTATTTGCAATCATTTATTGAGGAGTTCCGTTGCCGATCTCCGATGTTCTTTATCAGACCTTCATCAAATTGAAATGAAACCACTTTTAAAAAGTATCTACTCTTCCAAAAACTACCAAAATCACATCAAGTGTGCCTATAAAATTTTAAGAGTTTTCTCAATTTCTCCAAGATCCCATCATCAGATCACGACTTGATGACTATGGGACCACCTGGGAAGTATACCCTTTCAAACAAAACAGTTCGAAACAAACTCTATCAAACACAAAACAATTGACACTTGCGTTTCATTCCTATACGCACATTTGGCATTAAAACATGTACTAATTTCGGTCTATAATGATAAAATTATACTTCAAAATGTAAAAAAGTTTATGTGTATTATTTTGACAAAAAATATTGCAGTAATTAAGTTTTCAATTTTTTTTTCAAATGAAAGTATTTTACGTGGTAGTATCGAAACGCAAAGAAGCGACGTTGCCGTTCCGCTTGTTGTTAAGTGGCCGGTATTTTATCTACCGGATAAATTATCAGGAAGTATGATGGTGAAACAGAAAAAAGTTATTACCAGCCTTTAAGAAAAGAAATAAAAAAATAAATATAAAAGAATACAGAATTATAAACACGTTTTCACGGTAGGTATAAGTAGTACCTATTATTCAGGGTGTAAATTAAGTAACCCTACGCAAAATTTATTGCTGAGAAACGACCTTTCTTTTTTGGGTGTTAATCTCGTTTTAAAGTTAAACGCAATGTAGCACACTTAAGGCGCTTAGACGAGCTAAATTAGCAACTCTATTTGAGGTGGTTCAAACTTCGTTTGGAATGCTATTGGAATAAAGTTCTAATCAGCTTGCACTACAAAGTGGTTGTTACGTCAGCAAATGAGTGGTTTCGATAGATTTCCAAATAGCTATTGATTGGATTAAAAAACTAAAACAGTATCATGCTAGTATATTGCTTGTAGAATTATTTGCCAAGAAATCAGAATGATCGCATGCATATTAGTATGTTTTTTTATTGTTTGAAAGATATTTCTAGAGACAAGTTCGTGATTTCTTTTTATCGAGCCAAATTAATTGTATTATGTTTTCAAAACAGTATCATGCTAGCATACATATCTCTGTGACTAGAAAATTCTCAAGTATGGGCCAGTCTAAAGAAATGATCGCAATGACTGGGAAAACAAGTGCTTTTTGATTTATTGCGGTTATTTTTACATCCTTTTGATATCATTTAGCTCCCTTCAATATGGTCGACTTGAATGGCGCCGAGACATGGGCTCTGTCAGTTGGGACTCGTCATCTCTTAGCTGCCACGGTTAATTTTGATTACTGTATTTAAAAATTAGTTGTTGATTTAATCTGTTACTCTGGACGCTCTTAATGTGTATGTCTTTCTATATCGTTCCCACATATACAGGGCGTAAACCACCTCATCACAAAGCCGTTAACCAAGCATTCTGTACATCAAACAAAGTAACTTTACGCAAAAAATATTGCTGGGTAACCATTTTTTTTTGAGGTTACAAATCACGTTTTGTGGTAGAACTCAATGTAATTAACGCTCTTAAAACATTGTGCTGATGGATGGATTTAATAGCACGGGGGTCGTGGAGGTGTTAAAAGTTGAAGTCATACAAAAAAAATTGTAATAAAAAAAAACTTGTCAAAAAGTTGTAACTTTGATCCCCCATATTTCCGTAACTAGAAGGTTCCTAGGTTTGGTGCTGAACAAAAAAATGATCGCAATGATGGGGAGAACAAGTAAGTGCCTTTCGGCTTCGTGAAGAGGTGTTTTATTCCCTTTGTAGGTATAATCTCCAATGATGTAACCAAGATTTAGTAACATTTTTTTGATTGAAAAGAGTGTCCATGGTGTTTTTTGCCCATTCTTCTCCATACAGATCTACACTAAGGAGCAACTACGGTTCTTTCTCAAGTTATTATGCCTTGTGACTGTGATTGTTGTTTTTTTGACATTCAGAAGTGCCGTAATGGTCTAATGAGAGGTTTTCATTTTAAGAATTAAAAAAAAAAATAGTTTCCAACAACTCTATAGATGGCGTTGACCCGACTACGTTACTAGTGTCAAAGTCAAAACGCTTGGCATGGTTGCCAGCTTAAGGGTTTTACCCCTAAATTCAGGGAATAGAATTGTTAAAAGGGACATTTTTAGGGACAAGATTAGGGGGATTTTTAGGGGCTTCAAATATTTTTTTAAATAGTACTTGCTATTAAATTGATAACAAAGCGTGTGTTTGTAGTTTTGTGCATATAATAAACGTAGACGGCTAGTCGTAGGCCTTCCCCATGGTATGCCATCAGTGAGAGAGAGAAGTTGAGAGCCTGAGAATCTTGATGTTCATCAGGTTCTGGAGCAGCGTATGATGTTGAATCTTGATCTTTAGATGTTATGGTATGGGATGTTGTGGGAGGTTGAAATGATTTTTTTCATGGAAATATGGATGGAATGGCTGTTTGCTTCAATTTCAATACTTTTGATGCCACATCTAAAAATAGGTAAACTATTGTTTTTTGTTGTTAGCCTATTCAGTCCAACTGCTGGGCAAAGGCGTCACCCAATTCTTCTGGTGTTTTTGAACCTAATAAAATACCTACAATACTAAACATAGATGAACTTACTTGGTTGTAACACTGATAATGCTGTTCTTACAAAATCATTTGGTTTAAAGTGTGCTGAACATATGTGCGAATTTCTTTTTATGGCCCGTCCAGGTTTGACATGTACGATGGCTTGTACCCATTGCGCTTTACGACTTTCATCTTTAGGAAAAAGATGCATGCCTTCATTTGTACATAAATCCACAAGGCAACGACTTCTCTTCTTTTTCTCTTGGGACATTTTCTTTCTGGCGTGGAAAACCCTAAAAAGTATTGGTAAGCATTGTTTTATTTTTCCTTTTCGTTTAGTTTTTTTTTTTTTTCCTCTAATGGCAACTGAGAAAAAAAAAAAAAAAAAAAAAACTAAACGAAAAGGAAAAATAAAACAATGCTTTTACATGTAGAGGCTATTTTCAAAATATCAATGTGATGTGATGTGACCATTGTCATATTACTTTATTTATTTACTTTTAATTTACGTTTCATTTTACGTTCTCAAAATAACATACAAGTGAAATAATCAGAAAATTGACACGTTCCGTTCCTTCCAGTAACGTACCCCAGTCAGCGCCATCTATCCAGCGACTAGGGGAGTTGAAAAAGAAAATCCCTCATTGAAATAAATTCTTTAAAGTTTGAGTACCATTGCGAAAATTACACATATCTATGAGAAAAAGAGGCTTTAAGAAATAAAATTAATAACACTGACCTTATCTTTCTGTTCACCCCTTTTAAATAGCAGGGGGTGATTTGGGGGTGAACGACTCAAAGAATAACATGTCAAAAGCCATGTCTTTACGAGTACCGTGACAGCGATGGCAAGTGATATGACATGCCATAGTCTCCCATCCTATAGGATGCTTTACTGAATAGGTTTATTTTAAAAAAAACGAGACGAATCGTGAATAAGTAGTTGACACTTGATTAAAGATGTATGCAAGTACGAATTTGCTTTGTCAGAGATCGTGTAGAATACCAACCAACCAATTTTTAGTTAAGCTCGCCGTTGTTCATAAGTTATATATTTTAATTTTGTGTATATTTTTCTTTATTATTTTTGTATGCACTATAGAATAAGACTAATCAAGTTTAATTTAGACCTTTATATATTTACCGACTTCGGTATGTAGTTGTAGTTTAAAGTACCTAAAGGCACAATAATTGTATGCATAAATAGATAATCAAAAACATATATTGTATTTGCAAATGCTTACGTAAGTATATTATGCATGAAGGTTATTCAAAGAACGCTAAAGCACTATGAAACATTATGAATGCTTGAGTTGAATTCAGTACTTAGAAACAACCATTTATTTTTCTGAATTATCTGAAATTTAAACGAACGGGTAACTACATAGAAACTCTTTTTATAGTAGATACAATAAATGTCTCTAGAGAATTTATCAAGCTGATATACAAAGGACGTTTTATTTAATAGCAGTGGATGAGCCATGTTTCGCAACCCGTTTGTTTCCCCCCTTTTAACAACCCACCTTTGCGCAGTTTTCCACTAATTACTGAGGAGCTAGCTGTAAAGTGACATAACTTTTATTTCTACAGAAACGAATTTACGGCATTTTGTGTAGTTCACTGTAACTACTACTAGTTTTTATTTCGAGTGGGTATTATTTTGTTCGTAACTAATAAAAATGCTTTTTATATATTTTTTATATATTTAAAAATGTAAAGACTTTGTATATTTTTTATATATTTCAAAATATAAAAAAAAACACTTGTAATATAGGTTAAATTACAACGTAGTGTTTTTTTATTACATTTTTTATTATTTTTATTAGTGGGCAAATATACATGTACATCGTAACTGGATCTATGAGTAAACCTATCAAAGATTTACGGTCGGTGTTTTAATTTCCCATTAAATATGAAAGTAATATAACATAGTTGACACACATTCACTCGACATTAATCACTTTATGGACAGAAATAACATCACAATATTGTTTACATTGGGGCTTTGGGCACGTGTGTTCCGAAGTTGCTCAAAAGGTATTGCTTACTATATTAATTCTCGGTCGTTCTGGAACCCAAAGCCGTAAACTTGATCATTAAACTCGGAACGATAGAGACTGTTTTTATTTTCATACAAAAATATATAAATTTAATATTTCATTTTTTTTTTCAATAAATAAGTAAAAATAAAAATAAATAATTTGGAAAAAACGAAAAATCTAAATATAGTCTTCAGTTGTACATCATTATAGTGTATGAGTGTATTACTAAGAATGTGAATGATATAAACAGTGGTTTTGTGAGTGGCTTAAGTGTTGATTAACTGGCATTCTGTAAACTACTTCAAACACATTAAGACGAATGAGAAGATTTGTTTAAAGGATACGGCAGCACGGGCGGTACACTAATAATTATTTTTTGTCATCACACCGGAGGGATAACATTTTCGTGCGATTGAAATCTCTTGCAAAGGTAAATGAATAAATAAATAAAAAAAAAGTAAATAGGTAAATAAATAAATATCGCTACACATTACACACAGCACAATGTGATTACATAATAATATATGATCGAATTCTATTATTTTGTTGAAAATACTTGCTATAGCTTTCTGGTAACCTTAAGGTTGACTCCGCTATCACCTTCATGTATTGCTAAGGAAGGTATCTTTGTAATGTGGCGGCGATCGGCGGCGGCGACCTCTCGCGTCCGGCCCTGGTTCAATCCATGGTCCGGAGCGAGACGGAATGGGAAGCCGTCGCCTCCTTCTGCGAAGCAGTCATGCTAGCGAAGGAGGTGGCGGAACGAGAGAGGGAGAGATCCTCTCTTCCCGGCCGCCGCGGGAGACGCAACGGGCGTCGGGGGCCACGTGGTGGCTACCGGCCACCGTAGATGCGGGCCTGTGGACGGTTGGCTATGGGCTAGCTAGCCGTCCGGCCGTCTAACGACGACGACAGGCCGTGTCGACGGCGCGTTCGTGTTCCACGCGCGCCTCAAAGAGATGTCAGCAAAAGGAGAGGGGCCCAGCAAGGGCCGAAGCCTGCCGGGGTTGCGGGCCTGTTCGAAAGAGATACCGCGGCCCCGGAACGTAAAAGGCGAGGAAGGAACATGGATGGGTTTTAGTCAGTAAGAGTCTGACACTCCCTCCCGCTCCGCCCAGAGTGGGGGGGGGTCATTTGATGATTTCCCATCCTTAAAAAAAAAAAAAAAAAAAAAAAGGTATCTTTGTAATACTTGAGGACCAGTCAAAAGGAATGAAAAAAGATCTGTTAATTAAGAAAGTCGGAAGCTAAAAGTTTAATGGGTTATGATAATTCTGAAAACAGTGGAAGTCAAGTATCTAGTGCGAAGAGAATACTATGTAATGGTATTTTATTGAGTTCAGTTATTTTATTATGTTTGACTTTTACACCTCCACGATCCCCGTTCTATTCAATCCATCCATCAGTTGTTGGTGTTTTAGGTGCGTAACAATGAGTTCTACCAGAAAACATGATTTATAACTTCAAAGAAAAAACTTGTTTCCCAACAATATTTTTTGCGTAAAGTGAACAGCATGCTTGGTTAAGGGCTTCGTGATGAGGTGGTTTACACCCTGTATATACGTTCTACCTTCGACCACTAAGACAAATACAGACTACTAACAAGTTTTTTTTAAATAAATCCAGGTATTTTTTAGGAAAACAATAAGTTAATTGTATATAGGAGTTTTTCACACGACTACTGTGAAAAAGGAAGGGTCATGATTTTAGCCGTCTATGTATGTATTGTTTCTCCGTAGCGTCTAAAGTGTTCACCCGATTTTGAAGTATAAGGTGTTAATGGATTCGTTTATATAGCCCGGGCAACTTAGACATATTTTAACCAACTTCAACAATACGAGGAGTAGATTTTACCTTGTAAACCCCTTAATTTAACCTTTATTTTTCAAAAATCAGGTTTTTAATGGTTGTTTATACCTAATACTGCACAAATGATTGTATATACAAATTATTTGCCTATTTTTATATCCCAACTATTTTAGAATGGCTTATGTATTTTATATAATGCTAAAGTGAGGAGGTTATTAACAGTACATTACATGTAATGTATGTATTTGTTCTCCTAATATTCAAGTTAACAAAAAGTTTGAAACTCGACTTATACCCCTTTTCACAGGCATCCTCTTCAACACAGGCCAGAAGCCGTCAGAGTAGGAACCGCCATCGCCACCGCTGTCTGCACCGCGGCCCACAATGGACGCCAAGGTACTTACAACACTTTTTTAATTTAAATAGAGAATACGTCACTAAAACTTTTTTTTTTCGATATTTATTGAAGAACATGGCGGATAAACTTTTTGTTTTCCTCTTTTGTAATTAGTCCATTATTTAGCTGTGTGTACTTGCGATATATTTTGTTGTGTTATGCAGGTGTTATTTATATTAACGAAATTAATTTTCGAGCTTTGTGCCGATTTACGATTATAATGTACACCATCTGTCATATCATGTTAAAATAACTGTGTACGCTTACCGACCAATGAAGCGATAAAAAACCAGTTTAAGTCGATCACTCATTACTGCACCGTAATCTATACAATACGAGGCCTAGTTATACTGGACATGTATAGTTTGAATGTCGCCGTGTGTACTTACGTGTGTAGGTTTTATGTATAGGTCCTGATGAGGATGTTTACACCCTGTGTTTACATAACTAACTCCACGATATTTTCCTCAGCATCAGATAATAACTGGAAAACTGTGTAAATAGGATGAATTCACGAAGATGAATCGAAACCAATATTAGATTTTTCTTTAGCGTTTAGTTTTTTGGAAGATACGTCCGTCATTCGTCTATTGTTGGTACACTTTAAACTACCTACAATCGAAGATTTAAACGGTACAATTCTGTTCAGCATGAGATCCAAACATTTCTACCTGTCTTCCCATTGCTGAAGAAATCACAACAGCATTCATGTTATTTAACTAATTGATTTTAATTAAAATTTATGTTTTTATTTTAATGTAATTTTACTAGTTCAATTTTCATTTAATGTTACTTATGTGATTTGTTTTTTGTTTTAATTTTACTTAATTCATCATCATCATCATCAGCCTATAATGTTCCCACTGCTGGGACACGGCCTCCTCTCATTGAGAGGGAACTTACTGGTTATTTGGTTACTTAATTATTTTAATTGAATTTGTATGTAATTTGCTTGTATTTTATGGATTTTCATGATCTGAAATAAGTGAATTATTATTATTATAACCCTGGCAAAAAAGCCTAAAAAAATAAAATCAAATGTTGTATATCATCATAATTCATACAATCTAATTTAGTGTTAAACTTTATATTGTATTCTTTTATTAATATGATTTGAAAAATTATATGTAGTTGTCCTATGGTGAATGCTGCGTATACCTATAATAGGCATACATTTCAGCACTTTTAAATTATTTTCATTGTTTCACATACATTTTTTGTATGTATTGCTGTTGGTGTACCAAATAATTAAATAAATATAGTCAAACTCCATTTTAAATGTAATGTCTTTTCTGTACAGGGTAGAGAACGTGGAATCTTAAAGCTGGAGCCTCGGCCAAGAGTCTTCATCGACACCACAAAATCGGAGCTTACTCCACAGGTATGTTTTATTTAATTTTTCGAAAACGTCAATGTGAAAATAAATGTGCTTTGGAAAAACCTCTCTATAGATAGAAAGAAAGAAAAAGTATTTACTAGACACACACGGGACAAAACTCATGATGAAGTGATAAATTGTAATATAATTCAAATCCTCGTGTTTGTCACAGTGTTTGTTATCGAACTCCTCCGAAACGACTTGACCGATTTTTATGATTATTTCTGTGCATAATTTTGGTAAGTCTGAGAATAGATTTAATGCAACTCTCTTTTTTCTGTTGGTCAGGGAAGATTTAAACCACAGCCAAAGTGTACCAAATATTAATACTAATAATAATACCGAGGTTACAAAGTAAATCATAAAATACTGCTGCAAATGCTATCATTTGCAGCAATATTTTATGGGTTACTTTGTCGAATGCATTGCTAAAATCGATGTTAATAGAGTCAACTTGTTTGCGTGAGTCGACTAATTTACAGACGTTGGACCATTGAAAAAGCCTAGTGGTGTAATGTCACAGGATCTAGGCGGCCACTCCACTAATTCGAAGCCTGAAATTAACTGTTTAATATCGCCATGGGATGGGTTCACGTGCTATGTGGCCTTTATTCTTTTTGATGGTGTAGCGAATTGTACGTTCGGTATGCCGGTTGCTCTAAGTGTCCAAAACACCTTCCTTAAGGCGATTAGACGAGCTAAACTAGCAACTCTATTTGTGGTGGTTCAAACTTCGTTTGAAATACTTTTAGAATAAAGTTCTAATCAGCTTGCACTACAAAGTGGTTGTGACGTCAGTCACTGCGGGCCAAATAGCGCGAAATGAGTGGTTTCGATCGATTTACAAAAAAGCTATCGATTGGATAAAAAAACTAAAACACAACCATGCTAATATATTGCGTGTAGAACATTATCAATGTTGTAGAATTATTTGCCAAAAAAACAGAATTATCGCATGCATGTTTTTCATTGTTTAAACGATGCTTTTAGAGATAAGTTCGTGATTTTTTTTTATCAAGTCAATGTAATTGTATTATGTATTCAATACACTATCATGCTAGCATATATCCTGAAGAATATCACATTTTTTTTTGGTCAGCAGTGAATCATATACTTTTAGTTATTATAAAACTCGCGTTTAGCTCATGTAATCGCCTTAAAGAACGCTGATGTTTGTATTAGCTGCTGAATAATTTGTAGACACTGTGCCGGTACGAAGACATGAATTAGTACACTCATCCTGCGGGTTCCAAATGATAGGGACCATTGAGAATAGAGCTTTAGTTCCATGATGAAATAGAAAACTGTACTGAACAAAAATGCCGTCACAGGTGGCTCTTTAGTAAACTCATCCCACACAGGTGGATCCCGCGGGATGAATCAACCTATGTAATTTTTGAATTGGTAGACTGATCCCGCTGACCAATTTTTTAAATTTGTATAGTCAAGAAGAAAAGTTTCTTGATTTTAATCATGGTTCTTCTGTCAAAAAAACAAAAGTCAAAATGTAAATCACCGAGATGATAACAGTCTGTTTATCTAAAAACAGCTGTCAATGTGACATGTTCCCATACAAAGATATGTTTTAAACACCTGTTTTTAGATAATCGTCCGTCATCTTTTTGGTGAACATGGACCTTAATCATTACATTTGTATAAGTAAAAGACAACATGATTTTCACACTTAAAGTTCTTCATTTCCACATACAAAGACAAACCATGAAACCCAAAATTGTGAGTACATTTAGCACCGCCGCCATTACGGGGAAAGGTACACAAAGTGTAATTACAGTCAATCAGGGCACTCCCCGACTTCTAAACGAAGCCAATTAACGAAATGTAATACCGCGCACAGTCAGTAAAGGTGGTGTGCGGTGTTTTGACAATGTTTTGATTACGGTATTTGAGTTTTACTTCATTTTACTGGACTGGTGGGTACTGCATTCATTGAATTGGAAATATTGGAATGATACTATACCTGTGGGACTTTACAGGACCGTGCCTGAAGACAAAATACAACGGCTTGCTATATCTTCCTTCAGCAGAAGCGTCATTCAATAAACCGTGCAGTTTAGAAATGAATGGATGATGCATATTTTTGCCAAAGAGTAGAATATTTTGTAGATAGTTTTGTAGGTCAATGATTTGTAGGAGCGCATGTACCTTCGCCCTTGAAATCTTGATTGTATACAGCTATTGTTGCGATGCAATCGCAAGGCGCCCGCTTCGTTCCTTTTCACTCCCGTTCCGTTCTCCACTTCAAGAGAGGGTCTAAAATGGCCGCTTTAGCAGAACATTAAATAAATCACGTTAAAAATGTTGAATTCGAACAGTGGACTTTACGGTCGTAACAATAAAGTCCATTTTAGGTTTTTTTTTAAGGCGATTCGTATTATGTTCTGATAAAGCGGCCATTTTAGGCCCGCTGTTCTACATCGTGTCCCGTCGCCCGCGTGTTGTTGTGTGTTTAATACAGGATCTAATGAACGCTACATAATATCTGTGACGCTACTAAACGCGCCAAATTCGTGGCACAGTACTGGGCCTGCACAATAAAGTTTGCCATATTATCGACACGCTGGTAAGATGATCGATACAGTCACATGCATAGGTTGTCCCGACAGGACAACAAATTAAAAAAAAAAAAAAAGTAGAAGTAAAAGTAGTAGTTTCAATAATATTAATAATAGTAAAAATAATGAATACAGGGAATAATAATAATCATTTAATGCAGACCATGATCCATAATTTGTTAGGTATACATGTTCACGATATAATGTGAACTTTTTAGAAATCCTTATCTTTGGTTTTGCATTGCTTTTATTGTCTATTGTTTTTTCTTACTTGAGTGATTATAATTTTTCTATACCGAATGGCTGTGTTTTTTCTAATAAAATATTAAGAAATCCAACTTGCAGCCTAAGCAGTCGGTAATAATACACTTATATCTATGTTAGTAAAATTAATAACCTCATCGTAATCAAACTATCTAAATACAATCCATATGATAAATTACAACTAATCAAACAATTCATATATCTATTTCCCGTAGCACTGGAGCCGTCGCTGTGCAAGCGGGTCCAGTACCCCAGGATGGGCAGTCTAGCTTATCCGCAATGACCCTTAGTATACCGTTTGCGCTCCCCCCACATCCTGCTCATCAGGGATGCTGTTATGCCGCATTATTGCCTGAAAACTATCCATAATAATTTACAACACCTAACAACTTTCAACCTGACAACCTTAGCTTAAGGCGGAGGTTTCTTGAAAACGGTCCAAAAGGCGGTTTTTAAAAGCAGTGTATCTCTAAAACTGTAAATAATTTCGACAAATAAATAAATAAGTCCTTTTTGCATACACTGATGGAACTCAAAACATAATTTGACAAACTTTAATGCACCAAAAAAATCTTCAAACATACCTCTTAATTTTCTTTCAAAGCAGTTTAGCCATTTATTGACAATGATAATTATATTTAAAAATATAACATAAAATTTCAAATGCTAAACTACATCTGCTGATGGATTATTTATTATTGAATAGTTACGTTCTCATTTTAAATCGATCGAAAATACTCATTTCGCACTATTCGACCCGCAGTGACTGAAGTAACAACCACTTTGTAGTGCAAGCTAATTAGAACTTTATTCTTACAGTATTTCAAACGAAGTTTGAACCACCACAAATAGAGTTGCTTATTTAGCTGATGTCGTCGCCTTAATTGATGCGTTTATAAACCCGTTTCAAGAACAACTACAACGGTGTATGAAACTTTACTGGTTTGTAGTACATTATCTACATCATATTGTGTACTTACTCCTAACCTTTTTCAATCTATGTTGGGGTCCGCTTCAAGTCTAACCGAATGCAGCTGATTACTAGTATTTTAAATGAACTGAATTTATGATGTCTGACCTCGACAACCCAGTTAGTAGGTACTGTGTAATACGGTACTTTTGGTAAGGCTGGTTTGTAGATACTGTGTAATACGGTACTTTTGGTAAGGCTGGTTTGTAGGTACTGTGTAATACGGTACTTTTGTTAAGGCTGGTTTTCAGAGTTTCTGGCCACTGGCTACCTGTTATGACTGATAAAGGTCTACAAATGACAGCCGAGGCCAAGGACTCCGCGTTCTTTCCGAGGCACGGAGGAAAGTCGGTTTGCTATTTCCCGAATGTTCATTTAGATTCCGTTTTGTCGGTATATATATGTATATCTATACCTACTATAATATTATAAAGCAGAAGAGTTTGTTTGTTTGTTTGTTTGGTTGAACGCGCTAATCTCAGGAACTACTGGTTCGTATTGAAAAAATATTTTTGTGTTGGATAGTCCATTTATCGAGGAAGGCTTTAGGCTATATAACATCACGCTACAATTATTAGGAGCGGAGCAGGAATGAAAAATGTTGCAAAAACGGTTTTTTTTTTCCTTTCATTTTTCTCTCTTATGTGACGCAGGCGAAGTTGCGCGGGTCAGCTAGTTACCACATAAAAGTTACAATATATCAGTAGTGCGTGAGCGTGGCACATGAATTGATACGATTACATAAATTATCGTTATAGCTCTAAAAGTATCAAAAAGGTTCCACGAATTAGCGGTGTATCGATCGGACGCTATCTTTGGTGAAAAATCACTTCTTAATTATTATTCCGAGTGATACTTAACGATAGGGAGGGCGCAAGATAATGGAATGAACATTCAGGGGTGCCACACTTGCTGGTTTATATTTTAGGGAATCACTGTATCGCCCGAGTAAACGTCGAAAAATATTCCTTGAGCTCGAACAGTCGTACTACTGAGTGGAAAGTATGATTTGTCTTAACAACACCTGCCTGCCATGACCTACCGATCTACCGTGTTTTCATCAAAATCCGTCCAGCTGTTAAGTTATACAGACAAAGTTCGAGTAAGGAAAAGTATAAATTTGACGCAGTACGACCATCTGCTTAGCCTTTTCCCAACTATTTTGGGGTCGGCTTCTAGTCTAACCGGACTTAGCTGAATACCAGTATTTTTCGTGGAGCAACTGCCTGTCTGACCTCCACAACCCAATCAGTACTGGGTAATATGATACCTACCCCTTGGTAAGACTGTTTGTCAGACTTTCGTGCCACTCACTACCTGTAACGACTGTCAAGGACCTACAAATCACAGTTGGGACCAACTCCTTAATGTGCTTTCCAAGGCACGGAGGAAACTCGGTATGTAAGGGTGTTCACCAATCCCAAGACCAACCTAGGGAACCATTAAACTCGGCTTAACCTTAAGTTCGATCCGAGCCGGCGCTTATCCACTAGTCTCTCCGTAATACGCAGTACGACCAATTAACCTATTAAGAACAGTATCTATAGAAAGTGAGGATTTTTTATTGGAAATGTGTAGCCTGATATGTTGCCTTGTAAACGAGTATCTCGTTCACCAGGATATGTTAATGAGCTTCTGCAGTGTCATCATTACTAATGTACAGTAAAACGGGGCTATTTGGGGTTTTAGGGGCTATTTGGTCTCATATAAACCAAAATGTTTTAATGGTAAGTATTTCCATCAGAATTTTTCAGTAGCCTCCAATCAAAGTGTATGACATTGTAAAATAACTTCTATCATACACCAACCGACAGTTATCGATATTTTTGGTCGATTTCTGGGTCATCCTAAATAGCCCCCAAAATCCAAACAGCCCCGTTTTACGGTACTCTCCGAAAAAGTAGGCAGTAAAGGTCCTTTCACAATCGATCAGATCCAAATGTATCCTCAGAAAGGCAGGACGTAACAAAGAAATTCGGTTGCAGTCCCAAGACTATAACAGTCGCACTTTTTGTGGCCACCAGACCAATATCATACTATAGCGTATCCACTTCTAGGGCACACGCCTTTTCTTTGTGATTAGGCCGTTTACTGATTTAAAACTCGATTTTTCTTATCACTGTTAGAAATATTAAATCCTCCCACTGCGCTGAAAGGAACTCTTCTCAAGAGAAATAAATTCACAAAATATTCACCATCACAAATTTAATTCAGTATGTATATTACAAAACAAAATTTATATCATTACCAACACTAAATAAAACCCATAATGTAATGTTCTTTTTGAGATATTGATCAGATATATTTATATCTGACCAAAATCTCGAAAAGAAGTAAGTACACAAAATATATAATCACTACGTTTAGTAAATACACATTTTCTCACTTTTACGCTTTTTAAAACTCATGAACTGATAATCAGCCAGTAAATACCACAGACATATAATTCTATCAAATTTATATTCCAACATTTACAACCAAACCCAGTCATGACTGTGACTGTCTTCAAATGGTTGGTTCTAGAACATTCCAGCTTCCCCTCAACTTTTGGTCACAGACATTGGCCAGTACAAATAGCACTACGTTACAGCAACATAGTTCAAAAATGTACTGTCCATCTATGCCACAAAAGGAAGAAATAAACTCGCTCTGTTAAAGTTATTTGTGACTTAAGAGGGCTGTGACAATTTTTCTTGTATTTGAGTGTTTTAAGAGCCTAACTCTCAAATACAATAAAAATAGAGATATTTATTTTGAGCACTCCCTAGAGAAACAATCAATATTTCTCAGGCATGTTTTTTTTTATTTTGTATACAAATCTGAACCATATAATAATCACATCTAGTCAGTATCATCATTTTCAGTTTCGATGAGTGATTATGGTTTAGGTATGGTAACAAAATTAAAAAAATATATGTGCCTGAGAAAGATTGATTGTTTCTCTAGGGAGTGCTCAAAATAAATATCTCCATTTTTATTGTATTTGAGTGTTAGGCTCTTAAAACACTCAAATACAAGAAAAATTGTCACAGCCCTCTTAAAATTTTTCAGTAAAAACCCAACTATCGGAGAGTACCCTACCAGACACAAACACCTGTCTACTAGTAGAATTCTCCATTTTCTACAGCGATTAAGAATTTTATACCCCGTTCTTCAAATCCCTATATGTTAGGCCAATTAGGCATCCCAATTATGTGTGCTATTAACAACTGGATTAATAAAGGATGCCATAAAGTAATTCATGAAACTGTTGCATGTCAGGGGTTGAGCCCAGCCCAAACTAGCCCATTAAGGTTTTATTATTCTAATATAATTATTACAACTTATAAAATCACTAACAACTCACCCAAACGAAAGGCAGAGGTGTATATGTTATGGACCTAGTGATAAATTGAGCATTATACATAATGCCCGGTCATTATGAAAAGTGCCCAATATGAGAGTGCAATTTGATAAGAATTATTCAAATAATCAAGTTGACTGGGCATTATACATATTGTCCATCACTTTTTGGGCAGAGTAATACAAACATATTTAATGACTAAGTATTTTTTTATTGTTATTGTCATTTAACTTAAAATAAACTAAATATTGAACTATTTCAATTAATCAGGCTCACTACTTGGATTAATATTGTCAAGGACTTCTACATTAAGAATCCACTAGTTTTTGTGTTAATGTCACCGTAAAATTGTCAAATACGTTATATTGTAATGTCTCTAGCGATATTGTAAAGTCTCGAATTATTGTCAAATGAACATACTGCTTACAACAAAACGCATTATTTTTCGTGATATGCATGCGATGGTAGTCAACTTACGCGGTGTGGAGGGTAGGAGGGGTGCCCCTTGCCCAGTGGTACAACTCTCATGAAAAGATATTGTACCATTTCTGAGCAATACCGATTATAATAACCTAACCTTAAAACACTTTATATTCCCCTAAAAAGCGTAGTCGACGGAGCCCCGCTTCGCGGGGCCCCTATTTCCGAGTGCAAGGTTTAAAGGAACCTAACTAACCTAACGGGGGGGTGCCCCAAGTCCCGATTATAGGGGCAGAGCATACTTCTGTATGTTCAGTTAACAATCATTCGAGAGTTTACAATATCGCTAGAGAGAAACACGTTATATTGTAATATAACGTGTTTGACAATTTTACGGTGACATTAACACTGAGTTTCGAATATAAAACCCGCCCGCGTCCGTCCGCATTCGATTACAATGCAAAACTAAACAAAAACAATAGTGCATGAAGTCAGTCGCACGAGTCGCACGCTGGATGGCGGTCTCAGATTGGTAAAAGCGTGCCACGCCATGCGTGCATCCCTCCCCGCCCTCACACCGCGTCAAATTTAGCTTTATTATCAAATTGCCCAATTATCATGTAGCAATATAATAATGACCGTGCAATATGATAAATAATGCGGTTAGGATAGTTTTAATCACTTAGCCCGATAGAGCTGGACATTATTCATAATGCTCGTACATTATGTATAATGCCCGCATTAATCACCTGGTCCATAACATATACAACACAATTGTCTAAAGGATGTTTTTATTTGTATCCGGCCTGTGTTATAAGATTTGTTGAAATGAATTTTTTACTACCTTCTGCTGTAGCTTTACATTGTAGACAGTGAAAATGATTCCTAGTTCGTGTTTACATCTTTTGAGGGCTGATTTTACATTACAAATAAAACAACCTAAATGAACATCAAAGGATTTCGTATCACAAGGAACTCCTTGGTTTAATTTGCCAAACTATGAGTGGTGGCCTAATGCCTCATTGCAATTGTGTGGCAATGCCCGGCTAGAGGCAAGGCTAGAAGCTTGCCTAGGTAAAAGGCAGCCCTCGGGTCACAGGAGGCAATAAGTAACCGATTTGATTTTCCTTAAAAATTTGTGAGCTCTAATTTAAAAAGATCTCCTCCGCGCGGTATCAGCCCTGTGTAGTTAATCAGTGCGAGTCTGACACTCATTGGCACTATAAGATGGACTGCGTCGTGTCACGTTACTGGCCATTCGTGGCTGTGGCCGTTGGGCGTGGCCCATGTTTTGCATTCCATTTTAGAATTTTGGCAATTTGTTGAAAAAAAAGCTTCTGCAAGCAATGTGACGATTATGTGGGTTACTTATTGTCTTCTTGAGTCCATCGCCTTCCATTTTGAATTTTGAAAGACTCAAGTGATCAAACATTCTTTGTTTGATTTTTTAATATCTGTCCGAGATTACGCGTAAATTTCCTTTATTCAAACACATGCAAAGGCCTCAAGATTCAGATATAATATAGGAGTAGAAGATCCATCGGGCACGAAATTTTCCTCATTGTTCATCAATTACAGGCTCGGTGCTACACTTTTTTTTTTTAATTTTCTATTAAAGTTTACTTTGTTAGAACTTCTACAGCCTCCGAGACATAGGATTCTCTTAATGACTGTCATCATCTGCCTAGTCTTTTCTTAACTATGTTGGGGTCGGCTTTCTTTCAGTCTAGCCAGATGCAGCTGTATTTTTACCAGTATTTTACGTAATACAGTAAGCACCACTTGGTAAGACTGGTGTCAGACTTTTTGAGTCACTGAGATGCGACAAATGACAGCCGCGACCATCAGCTTAACGTGCTTTCCGAGGCACGGAGGAAACTCGATATGTATGGGTGATCACCGATTGACAGACCAACCTATTATAGGCAAGCACGGCTTGACTTAAAGATCGACCCGAGCGGCTGTTATTATTTAGCCAAGAGCTGCTCGACATATTTAAAATATAGATGCATATTTTCTTCTTTCAAACATCTTTACAGCCTATATCTCGGTAGTTACCACGCCAACCACCTATCTAGTTATCAGTCGTACATTCTTTAATCGTTTTTGGTAGTTTTGAATAACTAACACGTGTATTTCCTGCAAATGGTCTGTTAATCTAATAACCTGAATCTTCTTCTAAAATGACTCCAACTGGGCTCAACTCATCTCAAATGTACGTATCATTGATTTAGTTAGACGCTCCTGCACGGCCTTCTATCTCATTAATTCGTACCTACAATAAAGTCTGCTAGGTAACTCTATAAAAAAATAATCTGGTCTTTTTGTTCGACAGTAAATTTAGGATTTAAGGAACATCGACAAAATCTGCTTTTATCTAACAAAACTGGATTATTTGGAAAATGATTGAAGAAATATTTCTAAGCTGGGACATCTAGAATCATAATTATTGCTAAATAGGGCAGACGACAAAAAAATATTAATTAGTTCGTCAGTTAGATTATCAACAAATATAAAATAAAAATAAATAAATATTGCTGGACATTACACGCAGGGCCGTCTAGTGCCACACTAAGCAAGGCTTGTGTCGTGGTCACCAGACAGTTGATATACTACACATTTATTACCCGTATTTTTCTTTTTTTACATAAACCAAAATTTGCGAAGATACGACGTTTTTAAAATTCTCAATACGTCACGCCTTAGTATAATTTTTAGAGAGGTCTGACGTCACGAGCCCACTGCCGAGTTTTGATGTGTTTTATTTTTATCAATATTACAATAACAAAAAATACGTGTTTATAATTGTCCAATACTCTAACTGACGATCCAAATATGGATATAGTCGTCTTGCCTATGACGATTGTATCCAAAAATTGCAAATCTTCATGATAAAATATTGGAGCATTTATATAGTGTGTACGAATAAATATGTAATATTCACGGGGATATCTATTGATTTGTTTGTAACAGTGTGTTCAAGGGATACATTAGTCTTGCTGACTTCATCATCTTCCTGCCCTTGTCCCATTTTATTTGGGGTCGGCGCAACACGTTTTCTTCTTCCATTCTCCCCTGTTAGACGTCACGGCATCATTTACTCCTTTCTCTTTCATATCAGTCTTAAAACAATCCATCCATCTTTTCTTTGGCCTTCCTCTCCCCCTCCATCCATCAATACTTATGTCCATCACTCTTTTAGTCACATGCGTTTCATCCCTCCTCATTACATGTCCATACCAAGCCAAACGACTTCCTTTCAATTTTTCAGTAACAGGGGTGCCACTTTCAAACTTCCTCTAATATATTCATTTCTTACTTTATCCATTCTTGTCACTCCACACATCCACCTCAACATTCTCATCTCCGCTACATGCAATCGTTTTTTATCCATCTTCTTCACAGCCCAGCAGCACAGCATTCTGATCAATACAATACGACAGGTCTAATCACGGACTTATTAGTCTTGCTGACTTATAAAAATAAATATAAAATATAATCAAAATCAATAGTGTCTTTAAATTCGTAATTCTGGTTCATTTTGCGTCGGAGTACGGCTTGTGCGTGATGGCTACAACTTTATCATCGAGGACAGTCGCCGACAACGATGTTACAAAATATTATGCGGCATGGCATTTTAATTAAATTACCCACGTTTCAATGTCGCCAGCCTTTTGTTTGTTTAGTAATCAAGGTAACTTGCAAGTCCCTACTGAATGTAAGCAAAATAAACCTAAATACTCATAATTAATGTAAACAAATTGTTTTAAGGAAGTCCCAAGGGAGCAAGAAAATTGAAACAGTTTTCGATGACCTCTAGTTTACTTTTTATTCAACAATATTTTATATATATTAACAAGCAAAGGCTTCGTGATATAACGTGATTATTTTGAAAGTGTGTAGAAAGAAACCGCTTCGTTTCAAAGACGTAACTTCCTTATAAGCTCACAATTTAATGCTTTAGCTATCCTCCACGTAACTATGTACCATAACTTTACGCAGTAGTAAACATGAGCAAACGAAAAGATGAGAGGGTGAGATAGCAGTTACAAAGATGAGAGAAACAAACATCTGTCAGTAGTAAACGGAAACAAGCCTAAATAGAAGTAAAAAGATATCAGTTCAGACCGCGACTGTACATAAGTAGCTTGACCACACCCAACAATAATAGAACACAGTCTATATTAATTTAGTGCCGAACGGCTCCACGCACACTGGGACGAAATTCTACTTTTAGTAGTAAGAATTTTATGTTCTAGAATGTACTACTGTTAAGATTTTCCATTTTCGCTGACTCGTCTGTATTTTTGAAAGAGCGGATACCTATGAGACCTAAGGCCATTCATCTGGATGTAATCTATACAGAGCCAGTACGAGATTTTCTTGATAAACTTTACCCCAGCTGGTGGTAAAACCCAGGAAGATACGCTTGCGAACGTTCACTGGATGTAGTGAGTCATCATCAGTGTTGTTTTTATCATGTATGTTAGGGCTGGCTTACAGTCTCACATGATTCAGCCGAATTTCAGTCCACCACATGTAGGGACTGTCTGTCTTCACAAAGAAAGGCTGGAAGTCAGACTTTCGTGCTTCTAACAGGCCGTATGGCTGTCAATGCACGAACGATAGCCGGGGCCACCGAATGTGCATGACACGGTCTGGTATAGAGGGTGTCATCACAAAGCCGTCAACCAAGCATTCTGTGCATACTAACGAAGTAACTTTAAGCAAAAATTATTTCTGGAAAACGATTTTCTTTTTTGGGGTGAAAAATCATTTTCTCGCAGAGTTGAATGTAACCCATTAAAACATTGTGCTGATGGATGGATTGAAAAGTAAGTGGGTCGTAGAGGTGTTTAAAATGAAAATCTTACAATAAAAACTTGTATTTAAAAAGAACTTGTCAAATAGATGGATCTTTGATGTGGTATGGTGTGGGACAAAAAAGTAATCGCAATGACGGGGAGAACAAGTAATTTTCGGATTCGTTAAGAGGTGTTTTAGACCCTTTATACTGTCTGGTAACCCATCCACAAGTCGACCTCACCAATCGCTGCTCAGCCTTGAAGGTTGACTCGTGCTGATGTATTCCTCGAGCCCTTTGATTATAATACGAAGGAGTTTTAAATAGCTTTTAGGTACAAGAATTTCCTAGACAATGCGATGTTAGATAGACTTCCGCGTTCGTTTAATGATCGCAAGCATGACTTCTAAACATGAGATCTTTTTTTTTTTTTTTTTTTAAATGACATCCTGGGATGCATTCCTAGACCAGGCAAACCAAATATAGGGCTTTTCTCTCAGGAATAAGCCGCCAATTTTATTATTTCATTCATGAGACAACCGGCAAAATGTGGTTGTACTATAGGAACCCCCGTGAGTACAGGCAATGTAAGTTATGTTACAGATTAGTTATACGTAAAAGTGCGTGTACAAATTGATTGCCTTGAATGCCTTTCAGATGTAGCGCCACTCTACCTACCTACTCAGACACACACAAGTACAACTTCTGAAGTAGTGAACTACTTTCCATAAATCGCAGGATTTCATGTCTCTTGTGCGGCTTGCCTTCCGTCAGTCGATTCCCGATAATCCGACGCAGTACCTTTCTCCGATTGGTCCAAATAATACATCTGTCTGTTCGAACTTGGAATATTATTCTACTAATTTTTGTGAACGGTAATTTAAATTTAGAGTTTTCTTTTTCATATAAATTTGTCTGTTACGCATTTAATATAATCTTTTTGGAATATATGTGACAGTTTTTTTTTTATTTTGGATTTTTTTTTGTGGAGTAGCCTGAAAAGTAGTTTTTTTAAAGTGAGTAATGTGTGAACGAAACCACTTTTCAAAGTGATTTTCTCCTACTATTTTAATTGTAATCCATATATGATTACACGAAAATAGTATTCGGAACAAAATAAGTTTTGCGATAAAATTAAAAACGATAACATAAGAAGAAAATTGTGTATATATTGGTGCTCGCTTACGACTGTACATTTATGGAACGAAATGTAATGGACATTACCGTCATCAGTTTTCTGAAAATTACATATTTTAAAACTGTCACATAATTTTATTTTTTTCCATTGTAACAAATTAAAACTACATTTTCAATTACACTATCACAAAAAAGAAGATTGAAAAATTAAAAACAATGTGTAATTAAAATCTGGCACGAACTTAAGTGTTAATAATTGTTGCCGTTTTGCTAAGTAATGAAAATGAAATTAAAATGACAACATCACGTGAATTACTTTTTTTTTGTAATTTACTAATAGCTCAAAGTGGTCAGTTTTTTTTCTATATATGCATAGAATAATTTTGTCAAGAATTGTAGATATAAGTGACGCTGGTGTCATTTTTTTTCCTTTTCTTGCTCTCATGTTGTTTATTGGGAAACTATCCGACGGTATCCAGATGGTATAGCATTAGCTTTCAAGGTGTTTCTAAGACGAGGTTCATCACCTTTAAGGCGATTACATGAGCTAAACGCGAGTTTTATGATTACTAAAAGTATATGATTCACTGCAATAAACAAAACCAAAAAAATATATGGTATTCTTCAGGACATATGTTAGCTTGAGAGTGTTTTGAAAACATGATACAATTAATTTGACTCGAATAAAAAAAATCAAGAACTTATCTCTAAAAATATTCAAATTCAAATTCAAATATTTATTGCTCAACACAGTACATTTATACATTTCCAGATGTCAGGTGAATGCGCAGTCAACTGTATTGTACCAATTCAGGCATGCAAAATTTATAATTATACATTTCATAAAATCCAATTAATACCGCGAACAGAGTCGGAAAGAAAATAAAATGGAATTAAAACCTAAGAAAATGTCATAAGTTCAAATTAATACGTTATATAAAATGTCATTAATTCAAAAATAATAAGTAAAATAATAAGTTAATTAAAATAATACCCTGTACAATGTCAAAATCAAATTAATCCGTTACACAATGTTATTAATTCATAAATAATACCTTTTACAATGTTATAAATTCAAATTAATATGTAAGTAATGTCAGAGTATCTAATGTCAAAATAATTAAGAAATATGTAAATGGAAAAACATTGTAGATATAATATTAATAAAATAAAATAAAATAAAATAAATCGGACTCAAGCACCATAAATAATTATCTTCATTATTACCATTAAACACATAGATTTCTATCTGACAGGTATTCATTAATAGTGTAGTATGTCTTACTTAACAAAAGATTATTGAGTTGCTTCTTAAATACATTTATATCTTTTAAACTCAACAAAGTATTGGGTAATATCTTTCTAACTAAAAAAAAACATACTAACAGTACATGCGATCATTCTGATTTTTCGGCAAATTATTCTACAAGCATTATATTAGTATGGTAGTGTTTCAGTTTTTTAATCCAATCAATAGTTTTTTTTATCGATAGAAACCACTAATTTCGCGCTATTTGGCCCGCACTGACTGACGTAAGAACCACTCTGTAGTGCAAGCTGATTAGAACTTTATTCTAACAGCATTTCAAACAAAGTTTCAACCACCAAAAATTACTAATTCAGCTCATCTAGTCGCCTTAAGTGCAGTCCACACCACCAAATAACAAGCGAGCGAGCGATCCGGGCGATGCATCTTTTCACCTCTAACCATACTTTGGTTCACAGTGCGAACTACCGAAAGAGGCGAACGAAGTATGAAAAGTGGCTCGCCCGACTCGCTCGCTCTATTACTATCTGGCGGGATGGCCTTTGCTTTACGGTAGTTTACCCGCACCTAAATGAGCAGGGGATAAAAATTAACCCAATATATTTTAGAACTTTCTGTCATCGTTACCGCTTATAGAACGTAACTATATTCTACCTTCACTTTAAATAACTCCACGACTCCCGAACCATTCAATGAAAATCAGCACAATGTTTTGAGTGCATTACACTGAGTGCTGCCGTAAATCGTGAATTGTTACACAAAAATATCAAAACTCGATCCCTAGCAATGGTTTTTGTGCAGAGTTACTTGTATTGTATTGCATTACAACGGGCTGGTGTCGGCAACTCAACGTCAAAACGCGTATGGGCTGTAATCCACCACGCGGCCCAGTTTCGGTTTTGGTAGATGTCTTCGAATTTTCGTTCTAGGACATGCCGGTTTCCTCACGATGTTTTCCTTCACCGTTTTGAGAGCAGTGATGATGAAATAAATTGCACAAAGTAATGCGCCAGTCTGGGTTTGAACCCACGACTTACTGTTCGTAAGTAAGGGCCGCCACTACTGGGCCACCACAGCTCCCTGCAGAGTTACTTAGTAAGATGTACAGAATGCTCGGTTGACGGTTTTATGAAGGGTCGGTTTACAACATAGGTTATGGTGGCAATACAATAAATGCCCTGGATTACCTGTCCTTGTTTCTCTTTTCTTCTCGGTTACAGAGCTGTGACGGTACGTTATTTCCTCAATGCAATATGATTTGAAGATTGCCGGTGTTATATCAACCAGTTCGGTGATAAAGCAACACACCTACGTATCGTACACAGTTACTATCAGATGGGCCACCTGTTTCTATCGGAAGGAAGAAAAACATTATTTAGCTACTAACTAACTGCGCCCATTGAGCTATATATATCTATGACTGCGCCTATAAAATCGATGACATGACTGAATAAAGTCAATTGTCAATCTGATGAACATTACTTTTCAATCGACTTCCAAAAAGAGGAGGTTCTCGATTCGTCTGTATTTTTTTTTCATGACTATGCATAATTATCTTGTTTGTATTTGTAGTGCTCTTGCGACCCACCTCCATCATCTCCGCAGCCATCGGTAGACCGGCTGTCGGTGACCTGGGCGGACCCTGGAAGCATGTCTTCGTCAGGGGTCAACCTGTTTCACCTGCCTTCGGAGACGCCCGTCAGCAATGAGGTCAAATTCTCGCCTTCAGCTGGAGGTAAGAATACACATAAAACTTACGCATTTGTCCGACTATTACTATTTATTTTTTACTGTTACTACAGTTGAGCCAATTTATTTGATCACATTTTGACATCTGTCAGTTCAAAGTAAAGGTTTCCTTTTTTGCCATTATTACAGTAAAAATGTAATCGTAATTGAAAACAAAATAGTAATTGTGCAGTTTAAACTTCAAAAAAATAAATAATACTTTAGGCCCGCCTTTACCAGGTTTCGTTGTTGTATTTTTATGAAGTGTCAAATGTGATGTATTGAATTTTGGCCCTACTATAATTTGTGTTAGTCAATAAGGGCAAAATAATTATGAATATACTGTACATAGTCTTTGATACGCTTCGTCTATGTTTATAATATAATACTGTTCATTGTAAGTGTGATAGGATCAGTTCATAATAATAATATCATTTTATAATCTTATATATCTTTGTAAATTATCACCTTATGTTACCGTAAAAATAAACTACTATCAGCGAAATTGTAAACGAATGCTAAGCGAATCCGAAACCAGTACATTCATGTACCTACCAGTGCAATCAACTACATAATTCAACAAACATCAGTCCTAAGTTTAAGTTGAGTGTTAAAATTACAAAAATTAAATAATCTGCGTCTTTTGTCTCTATCTCTATCCTCCGGGGTTTCATGAAATTGTTAAACGTTTGAATATAAGTAGTTTTGATTCACTCTGTTTTATTTGTGATACCTAACCACTAGAATGTGATTTTGCACTGCGAAATATGAAAATTAGGCTACGCGCTAAATAATGAAGTTTAAGTCAATGAAAGATATTTATTTTTGCTCAATTAGCCGCCGCGACGTGGTGCGGTGCTGAAGCGACACAAAACGTCTAATTGAAAGCGCCTTTAGAGATGTATAGGCGGATTGTGTAAAAGACGGTTTGTGTAGAAATGGATACCAATGCGAGAATGTAAAAGAAAAAAATATATTGTCATCATAATTAAAGGTGTTTGTAAAATTTCAATTCATTCTGTTAGGGAACTGGTTTTATTTTTATTTTTACATAAAGTATGTGTTTTTTACTCAGGGGCGTAGCTACCGCCATATGAATGAATCCACAACCTCAAATATTCTCTTTTTCTTGTTATAAGATAAAATTAAAATATTAACTCACCACGTTCCAAAAAGTTCAAATATTTCGAGCTCGCTTCGCTGATTATTTGATAAAGGCTTCACCCGTCGTAGTCCAGTAAGCTCCAATTTTGAAACCCTTTCTGGATACCAAAATTTTCTAGCTTTTCATTTTAGTCTTAACCTGTACTAGTCATGATCTCACCGGGTTCGTTCACGCATTTTCTTAGAAAAAAGGATAGAGCATGATGTCATCATTCATCATTTGAGTCGTGAGACGTCCAATACTGGACATAGGCATCCCTCAAAAGGGGACATAAACATAACCGCCACGCTTTAAGGCGATTACATGAGCTAAACGCGAGGTTTATAATTACTAAAAGTATATGATTCACTGCTATAAACAAGACCAGAAAAATATATGATATTCTTCAGGATAATATGCTAGCATGATACTGATTTGAAAACATAATACAATTAATTTGGCTCGATAAAAAGAAATCACGAACTTATCTCTAAAAATATCTTTCAAACAATAAAAAACATACTAATATGCATGCGATCATTCTGATTTTTTGGCAAATAATTCTACAAGAAATATATTAGCATGATACTGTTTTAGTTTTTTAATCCAATCAATAGTTTTTTTGTAAATCGATCGAAACCACTAATTTCGCGCTATTTGGCCCGCAGTGGCTGACGTAACAACCACTTTGTAGTGCAAGCTGATTAGAATTTTATTCTAACAGCATTTCAAACGAAGTTTGGACCACCACAAATAGAGTTGCTAATTTAGCTCGTCTAAACGCCTTAATTGTAAATGTTCATAGATCTCGATGTAACCTTTGATACGAATCAAAGTGGCTGGGGCTTGCTGTGGCATAGCAGTTATAGTACCTACTTAGTAATTTCGTGGACTCGGGTCTGTTTTGTCTCTGTCATTTCAATAGATTTGACAAGACATCATAACTCAGTCACGACTTGTAAACAAATAATATTTACCTATTTCATTTACTCGCATAAACACAATTTATTAATGTAAACGTTTTAATTTGATTAATACATGAATGCGGTAGTAATATAAGGTCATTTCTAGTCTGAGTAGTAAATAATGAATACGTTTTTAAACATGTGTTTACAAAATTGTGTTTCGCTGACTTCTCTGGTGCCTTCGTCTTCCATGATAAGCCTGTAGGTAATGTTTACAGGCTTCGTTTATGTGACAGAGATAAGAGCCGTAATCCACCGCAGCTAATTTCACTAGCACATACTGTAGTCACCTTGAAGCTATACACTCTCGCAGAGACACTTCGGGACAGCAATTGCGGGAGTGCATATAGTAGCGTTGGTTCTTTTAGCCTAGTCGTCGCCTCGTTTGCTCTCCGTCACTGGGCGGAGAGATTGCTTGGTCGAAAATACAACCACCATGATTTTTTTTTTCCCAGATGGCTCAGAAGATGAGGACTATTCGGCGAGCTTGAGCGCCGTGTTGCGTCAGCGCAGGGCCAGTGTCAGACGATCGCGTAAGGGTCGCGTCAGGCGTCCGTCCTCGCCCTTTCTTGCTGACGAAAATCGACCGAGGCGAAGGTCATCTGTCTTTACTACTAGCTCTGGGGAGTAAGTATTTGACTGTTCTGATTCGTTCTGTAGTGAAGAATAGCGAGTTAAGTTACTTTTCTGAAGGCAGGCTAGCCCAATTGCTGATAGAAAGACCAGCATCACAGTTTATACGTAGTTCTATGCTAACGCTTCCACTGATGGTCGCTTTGGTGTGCCACTGTTTTCATGGGTGACATAATACTAATATCTTATTAAAGGCACTTGTACATGCATCTGCTAAAGATTGAGCCTGAATTGAATTACCTTTCAGTTTTATTTGGACTGTCATTTACCTTGCCGATCCCATTAAAGTTATCTAGTTATGATTTACAAAATCACACAACTATTGTCTTCTTCGCGTCTCTGGGAGGACAGTAATTCAAATTATATTGGCACAATGCCCCGCGTCACCACGGCACCATCCCATACGTGGCAGCGCAGAGGCCCTGTATATTTAGAATCATAAAGAGCAGTACGGTTGGCGGTAACATAATGATATATCTCTTTATTAACAGCACGGCAATTTCAATGGAAGACGCTCAGTTGGCGGCGGTAGTGACGCAGGAACAGATTTTCGAGAACATTCACTTACACAAGGAAGTGCTGGGCTCCGTTAAGCAGCAGCCCCTTGGTATGAGGAGAAAACTCAAGATCGTTCATCAGGTGACAATACAATATCATTTTATTTTTCTAACCTTTTCGGGTTTTATTGGAATCTGCTTCCAATCTAACCGGTTGCAGCTACCAGTATTTTGCATGGACTGACGGCCTGTCTGACCCTGACCTCCGTCTTTGTCTAGGTAAGACTGGTTGGTACAGACTTCCGGACCACTGACCAACTATAACGACTGTCTAAGCATTCTACTGCTTTCCGAGACACGGAGGAGACTCGTCATATTATAGGTGGTTCTATCCAACCTAGACAACCACGGCTTAATCTGTACAACGACCCGAACGGGTGCTATTATTTACCTATGAGCTCCTTCAAGTAACAATCAACCCTATTTGTTTTACGTTAACTTTTAATATGTTTAGTTGTGGTAATGGAAAGTGATGGATTACATGAACTATAGATTCGGGATAGAAACTGGGTGAATAAAAATACTGATGTGATAGCTATACCTATGGAAGAAAAAAAACCCTGGTCCGATTCCGCTTCGCGGTTCTTTCTCATCGTGCAGGTCTAAACCATGCCGGCCGCTTTCAAATTCAACGTCACAGACCGAATAGTCGGATTACTAAATATGCCAATTGGGGAACGACGATCTTACCAAAGGAATAAACAATACCATTGGTCTTTTTGATTAATTTTCTTCACTATCAACTTCTCTTTATGACAGGCTAAGGCGTATATCAAACGTCACGAAGGTCAGCTTCAAGAGAGACTGGCGCAGTCCAAGAGCACCAGGGATATCTACGCTAGATTCAACATCTTGTTGAACACTGTAAGTAGTTACATTATTTTGATAAGTTATTATTCTACTTTATTCATTTTCCACAAATATATTTACATATTTAAATGTTACTTTTAACAATCTCGTTTGAAAAATTAATAAAATAGTAGACCGCGGTATTGGGAGCAGGGTCCAATTGGCTACCGGTGGTTAGGCCTCCAGAAACAGGAACCTAACCATAAACACAATGCGAGCCGTATCGAGGATTATACTGCCTTCTGTATCTGATCCAACCGCCTAAGGAGAGCCTCGAAATCATCCTGATCATTTTTTTAAACATGACATATTTATTACCCTTATCAGAAGCATAGCCTTGAGTTTATCTATGTGTCACCGTTAATGTAATCTCGCTAGCGATATTGTAAACTCTCGAATTATTGTCAAACGAACAACCAATTAAACGTATTATGTTTCGTGAAATGCATGCGATGGAAGTCAACTCACACGGCGTGGAGGGAAGGAGGGGTCCCCCTTGCCCAATGGTACCACTCTCATGAAAAAATACTGTACCATTCCTGAGAAATATTGATTAATATAACCTAACCTTAAAACACTTTAAATTCCCCTAAAAAGCATAGTCGACGGAGCCCCGCGTCGCGGGCCTATTCCCGAGTGCAGGGCTTAAAGGAACCTAACTAACCTAACGGGGGGTTGCCCCAAATCCCGATTGTGGGGCAGAGATACTTCCGTATGTTCAGTTGACAATAATTCGAGAGTTTACAATATCGCTAGAGAGAAACACGTTATATTGTAATATAAGGTGTTTGACAATTTTACGGTGACATATGCACTAGCTCACGAATTTGTGTCGTCGTTTTGTGCGAGGAAAAAGGTGAAAAGCAGCCGATGTGCTACCCTAGATTATTATCTATTTCTGCTTCAAACTTCGTCCAGATACGGTCAGCCGTTCTGGCGTGATTGAGTAACAACAAGTAAAATTAAATTAATTGTAGATTTTACAACAAGTGCACAAAACGAATGTAAGGAATATACTGCCTTTAATCACTTTATGCACTTTATTTTCTGGTTAACAACTAATATAATGTAACTCAAGACAACCTTCGACGTCTGTATCCGCAAAAGTAATGACCGTTGCAAGAAATATTTTTACCAACTGAAATGACGGTGTTGCCACCTTATAAAGAACGAATGATTTACTAAATAAAATTGAGTATTCGATAATTGTCTATGATGTTATGGTATTATTGAATCGATAATTAGATACGCTAACATTCGGCTAATCCTGACGTCAAACGCGGCCTCGCGTTTTACAATTTTTAGTATCAGAGGAAGAAAATACATAATTACTTTGATAACAAACATTGCAATACATATCTATAACTATGCATGCATGACTCACTCTTATAACTAACATTGCATATCGGCACTCTCACCAATAGCGACTCACTCTTATAACTAACATCGCATATCGGCACTCTCACCAATAGCGACTCACTCTTATAACTAACATCGCATATCGGCACTCTCACCAATAGCGACTCACTCTTACAACTAACATCGCATATCGGCACTCTCACCAATAGCGACTCACTCTTATAACTAACATCGCATATCGGCACTCTCACCAATAGCGACTCACTCTTACAACTAACATCGCGTCTCGGCACTCTCACCAATAGCGACTCACTCTTATAATTAACGTCGCATATCGGTACTCTCACCAATAGCGACTCACTCATATAAAATAATATCTCATAAATACATTCTCATAATTTATCATCTCTTAGGTTACGTAATAATTCACTTTTACTCACTCATAAAACTTCATTTTACTCACGAAGTATACCCATAATAACTTTAAATAGTGAATAACAATATCAATTGACTTCACTTCATTCTCTCATACAAACACAATCACTATTATGCCCTCTGTAGTTAATTTTATATAAAACTCAATATTTCTCTACACATTATTCACATTATTTCTCTACACAAATATCATAATACTATTTTGAGGCCTTTATGATAACCATTAATCATTATATATATGTCACAACCATGATTTCATCATCATCATCATCATACAATTCTTACATTCACTGATATTAGAAAATACAATCATAATACTATCATACCAAATAAATTTATATCTACTCTGAATCACTCGATATCGCATCGTGGTTAAAAACAAGCCATGGGTGTAATTTGTCGACAGCGAAAACCGATCTATAGGGTTTGCAACCCTCTTTTCTAGTAATAGGAGTGTCTTCTATTTCATAACGATCATTACCGATAATTTTAGAAATCCTAAACGGCCCTACACATTTAGGTAATAATTTACGACTCTGTCCAGGTTCAGTGCGGATATCTTTTTCGACACGAACTAAATCGCCTATTTTATACTGAGTAGGTTTTTTATGTGATTTGTCAAAACGCTCTTTTTGTTCCTGTTGGTTAATTTGAATTCGCGATTCTGCATTCGATCTAACTTCGTCACGATCTATCGGAGTGTGGGATTCTGAGACAAGCGTATTCATGAAACCGTCCGAAACACCTGTAGTCTGAGTGCCAAACAGAATTTCTGAGGGGGTACGACCGGTTGACTTATTTATCGTGTTATTTAAGGACCATTGTATTTGCGGCAACCGCAAGTCCCACTCGTTTTCTGGTCTATTATGGTTCGCAGTCGTTATAGCATCAACTATAGTCCGGTTGTATCTCTCCACTTGACCATTGGCCCTTGGAGAGGCTACCGCATTTAAAATATGTTTGATTCCCCTTTCATTTACAAAATTGGAGAATTCCTTGCTGGTAAAACTAGTACCTCGGTCGGATATCAACCTACGGGGTACTCCAAAGAGAGAGAAATATTCTGTAAATACCTGGATACTAGTACTACTTTTAACATTCTTGACTGGTTTTATATATATGAATTTTGTGAAAGCGTCAATGATTACTAAGATGTGACAATTTTTCTTTTTACTAACTGGAAATGGCCCACAGTGATCAGTATGCAGCGTATCAAATGGTTTATTAATTTTGGGTATGGGATGCAACTCCCCTTCTTTGGCACCAGCCGGTATTTTATTGTGAGCACAGCTGAGGCAGGAATTGCAATATTTTTTAATAAATCTTCGCATCTTTTTAAACCAATAAACTTGATTAACCCTACTATAAGTTTTATCGAAACCGAAGTGACCGACATCGTCGTGATTCATACGAACTATTTGCCACCTAACAGATTTTGGAACTACCCATTTCAAATTAACATCATTATTTTTGTCATTTGTTATTCTGTATAGACGACCATTTTTTATTGTATAGTTCTTATGAATATCGACAATGTCTTTCGTATTTATGTCACTTAGAATACTAATTATTCGCTGCATTTCTGAGTCCTGCTCCTGCACTGTACGCAACCAGGCGTCATCATCTATTGCCATAATATCAACAACTCTAATCTCATCTTGGCATTCAGCAATACCAGGATTGCGAGACAGTGCATCAACGTGACTCATTTTAGCACCATCACGATGCTCTACAATAAAATCATATTCCTGCATCAATATGTACCAACGCGCTACTCTAGGTATGAGATCTTTTTTTATCATTGTACTCCTTATAGCGGCACAGTCAGTAACAACTTTAAATGTTTTGCCTAAGACATAAACCCTGAATCTGTTTAAGGCACAAACCACTGCTAAAGTCTCCAATTCGTATGAGTGAAGTTTGCTTTCATCGGAAGAAGTTTGACGACTGTAATACACTATAGGATGTAACTTATCAAGATTAACACGTTGCATTAAAATTGCTCCAATGCCAACTTTACTAGCGTCAGTATGAATTTCTAACTCAGCCTGGAGGTCGTATAACGCTAAAACAGGTCTTGTAGTCAATTTTGATTTTAATTCATTAAATGCAGTTAATTGAGGTTCGCCGAAACTCCAAGGAGTGTTTTTCTTCGTTAGAATTGTCAAAGGTTTTGCTATTAAGGAATAATTTTGTATAAACCTTCTGAAGTAGCTTGTAAGCCCAACAAACTGTCTGACCTCATGAACATTTTTAGGAATGGCAAAATCCATTACAGCTTTAATTTTTGCAACACCTGGACGGATCCCATCAGAACAAATCTCGTAGCCCAGATAATTTATACGAGTTTGAAAGAAATCACATTTTTCTAGATTAAGTGTTAGATGAGAAGATCTTAATAATTGTAATACCCTCTCCAGCTTATCTAAACCCTCTTCGATTGACTGTGATGTTACCAATAAATCATCCATGTACGCCAGTGCCAAATTTTGTTTACCCCTAAGCATAGAATTAATCGTACGTTGAAAAACACTAGGTGCATTTGAAAGCCCAAATGGCATTCTTTCAAACTCATACAATCCATCGAGTGTCACAAATGCCGTAAATCGCTTACTGTTCTCATCCATTGGTACCTGATAGTACCCTGAAAATAGGTCTAGACTTATGAAGTACCTACTACCTCCTAATCTATCCAATTGATCCTCAATACGTGGTAACGGATATTTATCTTTAAGTGTCTTTCGATTAAGAGATCTATAATCAATACATAGCCGTTTATCACCATTTTTCTTATTTACTAGTATCACGGGACTTGAATAATCCGAAGTACTCTCACGAATGATACCATTAGTCAACAACTCTTCTATAATTTTACTTAAATGCTGACGTTCACTTTGTGATATTCTATATGGATTATACACCACCGGTCTGTTATCCGTTAATGTAATGTCCATTTTTGTTAAGTTAGTTTTACCCAATTCTGCCAAGTTCATTGCAAAACAGTCCCTATACTTTTGTAATAGTTCAAACAATTTTTGTTTTTGTTTTTCTGTCACATCTGTGCTAATTTTTACGCGTGATAATGGTAATGGTTCATAGTTCGTAGTTTCCGTCATTATGCCTATGTATTCACTACTCACTTCTTGATATATTTGGCCCCGTACTAATAACATACCTCCAAGAATCTTTAGATCATTGCATGATAAGTTTGTTAATAGTAAATATCCCTTACCCAATCGAAATTCAAAAAGACCAGAACAAATAACATATTCATTATTATGTAACATTCGAAGACCACACTGCACAAACAAGCCACCTGTGTAATTACCATCAGCAATAACATCGATTGGCATCGTGGTCTTAGGTTTTACGACTTCATCTTTGTTAGTGAAAACTTTAACCTTTAAATTATTTTCATCATGAAAATGTGGTATTTGCATAAAAACCAGCTCATCGGCTGTTTTCAATAGTATGACATTTGGTTTTTCCGTAAAAGACTGCCCTACTAAAATTGGTGTCCTTAAATAATGATCTTCTACGATTAAAACTTCAGTTTCAGCTTTTACGGAACTAATCTCTAACATAGCCATTGATTTTCCTATTGGCCTGACTAAAGAATTACCAAACCCCTGTAACATTGGTAAATCACTGGTATCCCAAATAGCTAATATTAGTTTTGCATTCGATTCTCGTATAAGAGTACATTTACTACCTAGGTCAATGTATCCCTGCAAACTAATGTCATTTACTTTAACATTTTTATAATATTTTTCATTATCGGACTCACTATTATTAATACACATGACAGTCTTATTTTGTTCTGTAACAGTATTACTTTTACTAGTTTCATCACTATTATTGGCGTTCTTTTTACGACAGTCTTTTGTATCATGTCCTAATTTAAGGCAAAAATTACACTTTTTGATAGGTTTACTACATTTCAAACTTATGTGACCCATTTCGTTGCAATTAAAGCATCGGACTGTATCTGAAACATTATTTTTTGTTGGTTCGTTTGTCATCTTATTAGGTTGTCTAACCGACGCCGTGTTCCGATTTCGGAAGTTAGAAGTTGGTGCGTTATTTTCATGTTGAGACACAGTACGCAAATAGTTTAGGATCTGTTCCGGTTCCTTAAACATACAAGTACCTGCTCCCATTCGTACAAACTTATCATCAATGCCGTGTATAAGACAACCGACTGCTTTAGTTCCCGTTATCTCACATTTATTTATTAATGCCATTTTATCATAATAATAATGTTCTAACGACTGTCCAAATCTACATCGAAGTTTTAACATTGTAGTTAATAAATCTCCGTAGTTTTCGTTGGAAGGAAAAGCTAATTTTAATTTTTGGGTCCACTCATGCCAACTATACAAAACTGAGGGTAGACCCTGGTACCACTTTTTCGCTAAACCAGTCAATTTAGGAAGTGCATAATGACATATCTGACGATCATTCCAAGAATAAATCTGCGCACATTCACTAACTTTGTTTATCCAGTTTTCTATTGTCTGACTATTATCACTTGGGTCGAATTCGGGTACAACACTAAAAGAAACGGGAAAATTGTTTTGACCCCAGAAATTAGGAACTGGAGGCGTCGTAAAATGACCAATAGGTTCATTGACCGTGGGGATGTGCACTGTAGAACTACTGCAATTCGGAATAGGCAATGGCGGAGTTTTAGTTAATTCTCGGTTGACACTTCTCTGAGAAGACCTTTGCTCATAACGTTTAGAACGCGCTTGTCTCTTACTATGTTTTTTATGACTACGGCTATGTTTACGAATATGACGTCTTTTTTTATGTTGCGATCTACGATGATGGTTGTCACTGTCGCTAGTGGTTGTATTTACTGACGTACTGTCTTCACTAGTTTCACGTCGCCTCCGTTTTGAATTACCCATTATCAATACACGCCGGTTTTGAGTGATTCAAAGTAATAATAATATAGCACGATTTAAAAACCAATGAAAAATAGAAAAATACTAATTATTCAAAGTCAAGCAATGAGGGTATTAGATTCAAAGTAATATCAGTAATATGTACTAAAATCAGTAATATAACTAATAACAGTAATATAAATACAATTATACTAAAATCAGTTATCACCAGTTGACAAGAAATACTAACGATATCCGCTAAAAAATCATAACACTTACACAGTCACTAATTAATGTGTTAAAAAAAAATGTTGACACAAAAACACCACGAGATCGTCTTCACTTTGATATCAATTTTGTTTTATTTGCACACAGTTACACCATAAATCTTGATATCATTACGCAATTACGTATATTCCGATGATAAACGGACTGCCCTTTTCACTTTGCTCACGAATCGATGGGATAAACGCAGTCTTTCCCGATACTTTTCGTATCGTTATAACAGTTTAGTGGGCAAATAAACATGTGGCAAAAAATAAGACATTAATTTCTGACCTTTCTCTCCTTGAGTCCAGGAAACCGCACAATCAGGCACGTGGATAAACTATATCCCACTTCAGAAATGTAAGGAATTTACTGCCTTTAATCACTTTATGCACTTTATTTTCTGGTTAACAACTAATATAATGTAACTCAAGACAACCTTCGACGTCTGTATCCGCAAAAGTAATGACCGTTGCAAGAAATATTTTTACCAACTGAAATGACGGTGTTGCCACCTTATAAAGAACGAATGATTTACTAAATAAAATTGAGTATTCGATAATTGTCTATGATGTTATGGTATTATTGAATCGATAATTAGATACGCTAACACGAACCAGGCGCGGGCATATAGTAATGTCGAGGATAAAATGGTTTTATGGAAGAGTTATAAACTCTGCTTTTCACTTCGATTGCGAGGAAATAAAACAGTAGTATAACATATAACATTTCTTTAATTATAATTAAAAATAAATTTAGGACAGTTTTAAATACTGAAGAAAATTGTTTTATGTCTTGAAAAACACATGACAAAAATATTATAAAATTAGAAATTCTATCTGTGAACTTTTAACTCTTATCTCAAAAACTACCGAACCTATTTCAATAAAACTTGCTTTCTAATAATAAACTGCATTCTATAGGTTGCCCTATACTTTTTTTACAACAAGACCTTTTTGAGATAATTCGCACGGACAATATACAAACATACACTTATAAAATTTGGCATAAATGTTAAGTAACTACTGACTAATATTTACAAAAAAATGTATTGTGCAATTTTGACAACATTACATACATGTGGGATAAGTAAAACAAGACAAGTCAAAACGATATGACGTCACATTTTGGTACATTTTTTACCGGAAAGTGACGTCAGAGGCTTGTGACGCACATGTGTTTCGTATTTTTTTATTAATTTGATAAAACAAAAAACACGTAAGTATCCAATATTTTTCGATAATCTAACTGACGGACTAACCTGAATGATACTTTTTTTCGGTCAGTTTATTGATATTAACTTATTCTTAGCTGTTTTTATTACACGGCATGAAAACGTAACTAGGAACATGAAACACATTGTAACTAAAACTATAAGTCTGGGAAAACAGCCGTATGTATCCTAACCTCTTCAAAATTAAATGAGTTATAATTTCTTTCCCATTAAGTAATGCGCGTCTGTAGACTATCGTTGCTTAGTGCTTGTTTCCATTTAACCAAGTATCAAGTTATTTAAATGCACCTGCTCTCTCATTATTTCTTCAGTACTGGCAACAAATGAAGCGCGAAGCAGCAAACACCTCGAACCTACTGATCCCGTGGGAACTTCGTATCAAGGAGATCGAGTCTCACTTCGGCTCCGTGGTTGCCTCCTACTTCACCTTCCTTCGCTGGCTGTTCTGGGTCAACCTGGTTATCGGCTTCATACTGCTCGTTTTCGTTATTGTACCTGAGGTTAGCAACTTTAGTTATATTATCATCACAGCTAAACTATTAATAATTCTAGTACTTCATCATTATCACAATCCTTTTTGCAATTTGATCAAATGTTTATTGTAAGACAAACAAATAGTAAGTAACCCTTTCATTAACCTTTTGACCGCCACTGCATAAACGCTCGCGCGTGCCCTCCACGCCAAGCCACAATTTCATCTACTATTTTGTCACATATTTGTGTCGTTTGGCGTACAGGGCACGCGCTTGCTTGTCACGTATATGAGACAATGGCGTCCAAAAGGTTTAACACTCTTGATTGAAGCGAGAACATTCAAGAGTGGTTCATGTTCTGCCCGAGATGTCTTCAAAATCGTTATATGTTATTTGTGTTGTGTAAAGTTCCGTTCCCACTATGTCGTGACAAAGATTTTTTATAACGTTGGTACTTAGTCGGCAAAAGTCGTGGACGATTATCGCGTCGTCCTATAAGTGAACACCTCCATTTAAATACACAAGCCACAACACATAAAACTACACGATTATCAGTGTGACATAATCTATATTGTATGTTGTATCTCAAGATGTCTGTAACAATGTTGTCAAAGTATTGACACAAATAATTTTTAGTATTTATTATGTTATTGCTATTATTGTCTGTCGTCACGACGTAGTCATAGTATATTGCCAATGCCGCCCCTAGCAACAACACTCGAGGCTTCTCCGTCCTTTTCACCGAACCAATTGTGTCCATAATCAAATTAAAAATTACCGATTATTTCAGTATCTGACAGCTAATCCGCAGCAAGATGGCGAAAGAAAGATCATCATGGACGAAGAAAAGCAAAACGCCTCGAATTTACTGACTCTATGGGAGTTTGAGGGGGTTCTAAAATGCTCCCCTATCTTCTACGGGTACTACAGTAATGTGGAGAGAACTCAGTACCGCATGCCACTGGCATACTTCCTCACAGGGCTCGCCGTGTATATTTATAGCTTCGTCGCCATACTGAGAAAGTTAGTTATTTTGAATTTATTACACCACTGTCTCCTTGCCGACGAGAAAGCACCTAGCTATATTGACTATTTTTACAGTTAAGAACGTGCAATTGATTGTATAAGAATGATATTGAAGATACGTTTGTAGTTTAAAATCGGAAGTTGTGTATAAACATACAATTTTAGACCACATACACTAAAATGTAAACATTTATTTTTATAACTATCAGATTAAGAACATGTTTTTGCTAGCCTACATAGAGTTCCACTGCTGCGCAAGTACCTCTCATTTCTCCTTTCATTTCTATCTATCTTGTGGAATGTCCGGCCACGTTAGAACATTACCAACTATAAAAGGAAAACCTATTCACAGAATGGCAGAAAACTCCAGAATGTCGAAGTTGTCTGAAAAAGAAGACGAATGCATATTTTCATGGAAACTCTTCACTGGTTGGGACTTCATGATTGGCAATACGGAAACGGCTCATAACCGGATTGCTTCAGTTATTTTAGGATTCAAAGAAGCATTACTTGAGGAGGCTGAAAAGAAAAAAGATTTGAGGAAGTGAGTTCTTCCAGTTATAATATTTTTCATATTTTCCTTTCACTTTTGGTTGTTTTGCATCCATTCTGTAATATAATCATGCAGTAACGGATAAACAGAATTTGATAAAAACCACACCATGTCCAGAGTATGATCTGGGACAAATTCTGCGTTAAAGATCATGTAGTATATTTTCAGACCAGCAGAGATCAAGCCACCGGATTTTTTTATTTGTTGTATAATATTTCAATTTACAATATATTTTTAAACTGCATTTTGTTTGTCCCCACATTGGCTTCCCGCCATATTATTCTTCCTTTCAGTTGGCGCATTATATCCCTTCGTGCGCTTGTCAACATTTGTGTGGTCATACTGCTGGCAGTGTCAGCCTATGCCGTAGTGACAGTTGTGTCTCGCTCTGACGATGACCTGAAGACAAGAAGTTGGTGGCGAGAGAACGAGACGACTATAGTTGTCACGGTTATCTCCATCACATTTCCTGTATTTTTTGAGTTACTTGGATTTTTGGAACACTATCACCCGAGAAAGCAGCTAAGATTGCAATTAGCAAGGTATTTATACTTTCACTAACTGTTCTTTTATTTTGATAAAAGATAATATATTAAACTTTTCATTGATTATTATAGGATCATGTTACTGAATCTGCTCAATCTATACTCTCTTATCTTCGCTTTATTTAGCAAAATTGAGAGAATGAGTGATGATCTGGATTTACTAAAACCCACACTAACTTTGAATGCGACAATAATACCAAATGAAACTCTAAATCTAAGTGAATCTTTTACTACGACTATACCTGACTTTTGTGCCGAAAAAGAAATATCTTGTGGACCCTGTGAAACACAAATGACTTTACCAAAGAGCCTGGCAGACGTTATAGTTATGAAAACAAGATCAGCACCATTCCCGAAAAAAATCACCCCTAAGTTACTTTTAAGACGTCCACGCCAACAACCAATTATACCATCAAACAATAATGATAATTTCGAAAAAACAGAAACCACTACATTAGATAGTGTTGCATTGGGTTTTAAAGAACTAGTGAGACTTCGAAGTATACGAGGTCAGCAATCAGTGGATGTGAAAAATAAAAAAGAAAATGATACTACATCAGAAACAGACGATGATGAATATTCATTTTATGATATTGTTGAATCTACTACTGGCGCAAATACAGATACCGGGCTCGATGCTATAGATGCTATCCACTCGAGTACAGTGACTGATTACAGCCCCTCAGACTTTACGACTACTGTAGATAGCACAGGCACTGAGACATCACAGGTCACGGAAAATTCAGAAACGCCATTAACTGTTGATGATTCCAGCAGTTATACAGATACAACTACAGATAGTGAAACGACACTTACAGATATGGCATCATTTTCTGAATTTGCAACTACATATTTTAACATTTTTGAATCAACGACTAATATTTTAGACCTTACATCTCAAGACATAACAGATACGTCAAGGAATGAAATGACAGAGACTACTACGTATACAATAGATACGAGTGCTGGCTTAGATTTAACTGATAGTACTCTAAAGTACACTAATGACTACAATGTTATAGAGACAACCAGTCCGTATACAACAACACATCATGTTACTAAAGTCAATAACAATGCTAATAAATATGACATAACTTCAGAAACATCAAACGAATCTACTATGGCAACTACTTTGAATCCTAAAACAATTACAAATATCGATATTTGTCCTGATTTTACCTTTAATTGTACAGTAAATTGTAACGGGAAGAATGTGAAACAAGTCTTGTTCATGTCAAACTGTACAATAAGGAAAAGAGTATGTTATGCGATGCAATGTTCAGCAAGTACTAGCGTAGTCGTTGATTCAAAGAATGGTACGAACACATCCATAGACTTGGTTTATTTCGATGAGAATATGAGGAAGATGTATAATTTGTCAGTCCCTACCAAGAAAAAATTGCTGAAATTGTGCTGGGAGACCATGTTTGGACAGGAATTGGTCAAATTGACTATGATGGATTTGGTAAGCTATAAAAATAAAATTAAGATGAATTATTTTGATATAATTGTACTTCTGCCTGTTGTACCTAATACAAAAAATACGAGATTCATGATAAAATTTTATTTGAGTTCTTTAAGAAGAATAACAGTATTATCTGAGCACGAAACTATTTTTTAAACAATGCGAATAAAACAAAACAGTTTCCGACACGCTCTCATGCAGCGGTTGCGACTTGCGCGTGCATCAGCTGTAAACAAAGCGTCATGGAAATTCCCAAAACCGTGATCGGCTTGACCGAATAGTCGGACGACTAGTCGACCTGTTTACAACCTACTAATCGGCAAGTTGGCCAAAGTCAAAATCGGCATATATCTATAAACACAAAATCAATCAATTATTGCTTCAGCTGTTTCATCCTTTATTTAACTCTCACACGAACAGGTAGTGAAACGTCCATATTTCTTTTCAGGTTTTTGTCCTCCTCGGCACACTGTTCATGGATTTTTTCCGCGCACTGTTCGTACGATACATGAACCGCTGCTGGTGTTGGGACCTTGAGAAGAAATTCCCAGAGTATGGAGACTTTAAGATAGCAGAGAATATCCTTCACCTCATCAACAACCAAGGCATGGTCTGGATGGGAATGTTCTTCTCCCCAGGCCTCGTTGTCCTGAACGTCGCCAAACTGATGATTATGATGTACTTAAGGTCGTGGGCAGTCATGACCTGCAATGTCCCCCACGAAGTCGTCTTTAGAGTCTCAAAAAGCAACAACTTCTATCTAGCCCTATTACTAACAATGCTATTCCTCTGTGTCCTACCAGTAGGGTACACAATAGTTTGGGTTAAACCATCATGGCATTGTGGACCTTTCTCCGAATACGATAAGATATACTATATTTTAACGATCAATATCTACAAGATATTGCCGAAGAGCTTGAGTTTTGCATTGGAATATATAGCTTCGCCTGCTATCGTTATACCTTTGCTGGTACTGCTGATACTTATAATTTATTATTTGACATCGCTGACAAATTCTTTACGGGAAGCAAATAATGATCTGAAGGTAAGTCTGTAGTTGGAATAAGCTGCAAAAATCTGACCATTGAACGTCTTATCCATAAACAAAACATTGCATTGAAAAAAAATCTTTTGTCACTGTAATAGATAAAAAGTACCATGGGAATAGTATTATGAATACTACCCACCTTTTACTGAGACGTTGACGCGTTATGTTGCAAAAGCTTAATCATTTGCCAGCTGACGGGCGGTAAATTAAACAGTAGACCTATAATTAACAATCAGGTATGTTTTTACATGACAAAAACTTGCCCTGTTTCTACCTAGATCGACTTTTAGCCAGTACCCAAAACCTATATCTCTCGTTTGCAGTAGTTGCATACTAATTTCTACTTCTATTTTTAGATCCAATTGCGTCGTGAAAGAACTGAGGAACGGAGGAAGATGTTCCAACTGGCTGACACAAGGAGAAGAGCTGGATCAACAGCTATGGACAACACGCCTTTCGCAAGATGGAAAAAGGCACTGCCAACATTGCCAATGAGCAAATCCATTGATTCCGATGACCGAAAAACTTTGACGGAGGAGATGAATGAACCGATAAAGATGTCTAAGAAAAAAGGTAATCCCTTAATTTTATTTACAGTACTACTTGGATCTTTTGACACTTCAGTGTTTGAAATCCGAATTCACAACAGTTTCAAACTGAACGTATTTTGCTTTTGAACGATAAACTTATTCAAAATCAAAATCAAAGCATTTATTTCAAGTAAGCTGGTTACAGGCACTTTGAAGCCATCGAAAAAAGATGAAATTAAATCTAGCTACAGTCCCAGCCACAAGACAAAAACTGTGAAAGTACTGTAGTTTAATACAGAGGCGCTGTTGGTGAAGTCAAGCGACCCTTACATGTGCATGTGGCTGAGCTAAATGTATTCTTAAGAACTGTTATGTATTACCCATATTTGCAAAATAAAATTCTATTCTACAATATTTTCTCAAGTGACCACAGGCTAATGATAGTTTTAACTTATAATGATCGGCATTTAACATTTTTGTGGGATGAGTTAGATGTGTTTGTTATTTGAACTCGGTTCTTAGTGTTCTATGAGGTACCTAAATTTATGATATCTAATTGTATGGTTTTCAGGTGGTATTTTTGCCAAAATTGTTGGTATGGCGCTCGACAAAAAAAGTGACGTGGAAGCCGTTTCAGAATTACCGTCACCTTCACCGAATAACGTAGACGATGAAACTGATACAGACTTCCACGAAACTCTTCCAAAGGAAGTTTTAAAAATAAAAGATATATTTATAAATAAACCTGACAAGAAAATAAGAAACAGTGTGGAATTCAAGACGGATGGAGGGAAAAAGTATAAAATTAATGAAATATTCAATAAAGGTTTAAAAGTTAAACTTGAAAAAATGGATGACCGCACTGAAAAAAAAGCTGTGATTGAGAAACAAATACAGGATGCAAAAGAATCAACTAAACCGAAAATTGTAAAAGAACTGTCTAAGGAAAAGAATAATGGTAAAAAAATTCATGAGAAGCAAACTTCACAATCTAGTACGCAGTCGAAGCAATCCGACTCGGTTGGTTCTGTTATACCTGTTATAACTATAAGTACCACAGAAAGTGACGAAGAAGTGGTATCTCACAAAGACGATGACGATAAAAATGGACAGAGAGTAAAGAGCGAAGGAAAACCAAAGAAAACTCCAGATCTCAAGTCTCTACGACGACAAAGCAGTGTGGAAAGTATAAGTGAAAATAAACAGTCCCAAGACAAGGGGCAAGAGGAAGGTCACAAATATCAATACTCATTGTAAACATTGTTATATCACATAGTAATCATTCAAATAAATGTTCAACTTTGTAGTTTAATATGATTTTTCATTATGTTCACCTAGATAGACGATAAACAAAAGACAAACTGATAAAGTACGACACTGTACATCCCTTGGAAGGGCGCGTGGAAAGCTTCTGGCCTCACCGTGCACCCATGATACTGTGAATGAAGTAATAAATTCAAACCTTGCCTTCCTTGCAGACCTTGCATATGTCAACACAATCAATCAATTTAATCTTGGAGTGTGGGAGGTTATGAGCTTAGGTCGCGTAGCTGTTCGTTGGGCATACACAACTAACTTAGCTGCGCATATTTTAGTTAGCTCACATAGCTTAGCTTGGATAGTTTGCAATGTGCTCACAAGTATGAAAAACTGCGTCAGCTATGCGAACTAAGCTCAACTAACTTAGCTTAGCTTTTGGTGTGCAACCCGTGTTAGGAGGCATATACATAAAGCATCATCAATACCCAAGTACCTTTTCAAACAGCTACCTTAATATGATTCACTACATTTCATCCTATACCAGTTCCTATGCCTCCTGGCCTATTTGGGTTATCAAAAGCCAAATAACAATCCTTTGCCATATTTAGGTATTTATCTGGGGGCACAGTAGTGCCTCCGCCAAGACGAGCCAAGCGAAGGTAAAATTTGCTTAAGAGTAAATTGTATTAAGAGTAGTTTCCCTCCAGGCGGCATTGATAACTTCCACCCTGTATATTATTGTAGTCTGATAGCTCGTGGCTAAATAATAACGGTTGCTCGGGACGATCTTTAGGTTAAGCCGTGCTTGCCTAGATTGTTCTGTGGATGGGTGACCACTCTTACGTAAGTACCGGGTTCCTCCCTGTCTCGGATAGCACGTTAAGCTGTTGGTCCCGGCCGTCATTTGAAGATCTTTGACAGTAATAACAAGTCAAACATAGGTGTCAGTGGCGACCGAAATCCAACTACCAAGTTACACTTTAGTCTTACTAACTAGGTTTTGAAGGTATTACGGGCTTTGGAGGTCAGATAGGAGGCAGACACTCCAAGTAAAATATTTGTATTTAGCTGCATCCGGTTAGTTTGGAAGCCGACCCCAACACAGGAAAGGCCGATAATGAGTCTGATATATGATGCTCTTTGCTTTGGATCATGAGGCTCATTGAATGAGTGTGGACGAGAGCGAGGCTTGAGCCAGCCTCGTGCAACCCGGCGGCCGGCAGTGAGACTTGGGACACCGACGTTAGGTTAGTTTCACACCCGAATACAAGCGGAGAAATGGTGGAACTCAACACCAGGATGTAGGCAATCCAAGGAAGCTATGTCATCCCTGGATACAAAACTGACCAGGCGCCTTCTGCGCTTAGGCATAGATAGCCTGCGTTGGGGGGGGGGGGGCTATCACTGAACATTGCTCACTCCCCACACAGTCCCCTGTGCAAAGCGTCCATTTGCTCTTTGCTATTTGATCACTTGCGGATGTCCTGAGGAGACCGGGAAGTTTGATCTGCTTCTGGAGGGAGGTGGGCTGGTTGGAGAAACCGGCCACCATGGCTCACGCACAATGATTCACCTCAAGGACTAAGTGCGGAAACCTAAACCCCATGATAGATAGATAGATAGACAGAAATAGAAGCCAGGGCTCCATCGACCACGCAAGGCGAAAACAAAGTGTTTTTAGGCTAGGTTTCAATAACCAACAAACTTCTAACACAAACAAAAAACCAATACAACTCTAAGGGAGAAGTTATACAAAGCGGACAGGGCGTGCGCCCGGGTCGCTGCACATTAAATTGTATGGCGCTCTGGAACGAAATATACAAAGTGGCACTGGCGCGCGGCCATTTCACTTTGTATAATTTCTCCCTTATAGCGACACATTGAAGCGGTTCACAATCACATACATTTTGGAAGCCGGCGCGTATACATTGAAGAGACTCGTCCTTCGATAAACATTTTTCATATTATTCTTTGCGCAGCAGTTTTATTACTATGAATACTGTTGAAGTTAAAAACACGTCCTCTTCTTCGTATATCTGAAAATAAACTGCCGGTGATATCTCTATTTAGTCTGTGGTAACTGCGCTAGGGGGATCACACAGCTCTGTGTTGCAGAAAAACACAAAAGCCTCGCGAGGCCGGGCCGCGCGGTTTGTATTGGGGATACCAACGGAAGATAAAGCAGGGTTGCTTTATCTTCCGTTGGTAACCCCAATACAAACCGCGCGGCCCGGCCTCGCGAGGGTTTTGTTGATAAAGCAGGGTTGCTTTATCTTCCGTTGCACAGAGTATATAATCACTTTGCCGTTGGTACGTTACAGATACAAATTGAAATATTTTGAGAAATCTCTTTGCTGTCAACTACGTTTATCTAAAGATGCTCAGGCTCAGTTTATTATAAACTCTGATATAGATGCTCTGTGGCTCTGTGTTATTTAGTGTATTTTCTATGGCTCTGTGGTTTATCTTCTAACTGTCTTATATTCGACGATCTATATTTACTTTTGCTAATGTTATAACTAGAATGTTTACGAATATATTGTTTTATACTTTATTAATATTCATATATTTACAAACCAAATTTATATTTTCTAAATGCTCGTTGTTGTCGCGTAGCAAAAACCCACTGGAACACGTTACTGTAACAAGCACAACAACAGAATCGAGCGACCTGTCAAACAATGTATACAATTATGAGCCATATAGAGGTAAGTCCTGATAGAATGCTTGCTGTGGGAACAATATAATAGGATAGGCTACCCTCACTACCACACTTTTTAGGACTTATATCACTACATATTATAAAACTAGCTGTTGCCCGCGACTTCGTTCGCGTGAAAATATTGATGGGTCATGTGTGAGACTGCATTGCGAGTGGTCGCAAGCTCTACTGATCATCAGGTCCTGAGTTCAATTTCCGGGACGGCCAAAGTGTTATTGGATTGTTTGTGCCCAAATAGGCTCGCTCCCTATTACTTAGGACTTCAGAATAACTTGTACCCTTAAGGGCCGAATTTCGTAAAACCTTTTCTTAATAAGCACTTAGCAGCCGAGAGGAACATTCAGACCCACATTCATGTCTTTAACTTTAAAAATATAAGAGTTTCATACAAACTTTGACACCCCTTTTCAACCCCTTGGGGTGCGAATTAAAAAAAAATCCTTTTCTTACTTACGCGCCTGCACCTCCTAAAGAGTGCTTGTGCCAAATTTGAGTCCTTACGGCCCAGTAGTTTCTGAGATTTCGTGATGAGTGGTCAGTGAGTGGACTTCTCCTTTATATAAAAAAGGGTGTAAAACACCTCTTAACGAATACAAAAGGCACTTGTTATACTCGTCATTCTGTTCATTTTGTTCTACACTATACCTGGGAACCTTCTAGTTACGGAGTTCTTGGGGGTCAAAGTTGCAAGAATTTGGCAAGCTTTCTTTTAAATACCACTTTTATCGCATGATTTTTACTTTAAATATCTCTACGACCCCCGTACTATTCAATCAATCCATCCGCACAATGTTTTGAGTGTGTTACATTGAGTTATACCACAAAACATGATTTATAACCTCAAAAAAAAAGTTGTTTCCCTGCAATATTTTTTGCGTTAAGTTACTTAGTTTGATATACAGAATGCTTGGTTAACGGCTTTGTGATGAGGTGAAATACACCCTGTATATAGATAGATATATAGATATATAATAATATACAATAAGAAGATGATAGATAGAAGTCAAAGTCCTCCTCCGCGTCTGCCTGTCTGTCTGTTTGCAATATAGGTATTCAAATATTACTGCAGCGGTTTTCATGATGTTTTCATCAATAGAGTGGGTCTCGAGGAAGGTTTTAGTATATAATTTATATGCGGGCGAAGTCACGGACATCAGTTAGAAGTTAATATTAGTCTGAAACTGCCAAATCATTTTGAGAAAGCGTGGTGGTCAGTGTGGTCAATGCTCGTGCCTTCTCTGCTTAGAAGAGGCCTGTGCCCAGCAGTGGGGCAGTAATAGGGTGACATCATTACGACATGAAGGTTTATTTATAAAATATCTTTGGATTCGGTTGTGGAATCACCACGTTATATTTAATAGATAAGTACACTATTCGCTTCCCTGTTTTGCGACAGCTATAATAATGATTAACTCCCGATAGTTTAGGGTCTTCCAGGTGGGCAGGCAGGACATGGCAGGACATGGCAGAAGGTGTCCAGTTGTTTCTGCTACTTCAACATTGTGTGTCGGAGTAAACACCCTGTATATTTATTCAAATTCATTGGGATATGGGTAGGATAAAACTCGATCAAATCAACAACCATATAATAACTTATTACAGTACACAGAACATTGTGGAGACCGAGTTCAAGAAAAATAGCTACGCCAAGTCAAGATCCATCAACTTCTACATTACACAACACAAAAACCTGGGTTAGTCTACAGCACAGACCGCAAGAAGATAGTCAACACAGAAAGTTTCACAAAAAGTTTCACTGGCATAATTTTGAGAAGGATGAAGCCGCTTGGCCGAGACTTGTCCTAACCTTGCCGAGTACGGAAAAAACAACAACTCAAAGAAAAATAAAAAGAACTTTTGCCAGCTACTTCCCCTTCCTTAACTTCAGATCTACAGCTATTACAGCTCCCGATGATCAAAAAGATAGCGGAAAAGATGATGCCGTTTCTGAGTCTTCAATCAGTTGGCAATCAATCTATGTGAGTAGTGGCGATAAATTTGTTCTTCCGGAAGAAGATGACACGTACGAAACAGAAGATCAGACGCAAGACACCGAAGATGAGATGCAAGAAACTGAGGAAATTATTGATACAATCACAAGTCAAGCCAGAAGAATAACAGCCAAAAGGCAGGGTGAAATACCAACAACAACATCGCCTGACCCAAATACAACAACAATTTCACGTGACCCAACAACAGCAACACCATATGACCCAATAAAAACAACATCAGTTTACGCAACAACAACACCATATGACCCAATAACAACAACAGAAGATTACCCAACAACAACACCAGATTTTTGTGGCACAACAACAACAACAACAACAACAGGAACAGCAAATCAAAAACCAACATGTCCTACAACAACAAAACGCCCCTGGTGCTACCAGTGTGGCTTGGAAAAAGAACAGGATCTAAAAACGATCACGTTAAATAACGTAGATCTCCCTAGTATACCCACGTGTGGCCAGATCTTTGATCCCGATAAGCCCAGATATTGGCATCTCAGAAAAAAGTTGAGAAAGATATGTGGAAAAGGAAACAACACTTGGGACTACGACCTCGAGGAAGTGAACAGTACATCATACAAAGGTAACATTTTTATAAGCTTACCCTTATCTAATTAACTAATAATAGACACTCAAAACGATAGGAGTTTTCCTTTTCGTTTTGAGTGTTTATTATTAGTTAATATCCTATTATTATTATTATATCGTAACGATACTTAAAGGCTCGAGAAAGGAGAATGACCAAAGTGGACCAAAATATGAAAAAAAAAAAGAAAAGTTCTGCCCCGAGATTTACTACATAGCTCATTTGAAAGACTGGTTAAAATGCTTAATTTTCTTCTATGGAACTGAAAAAATCTGTCCCACGGAATCATAGATATTAGCTGAAACGTGAACTTGAAAAAAAGTAGCACATTCACTTGCACATTCAAAATTGTTGAATTAGTCTATAACTGTGGGTTAGAATTTGATGCACATTGGCACACATAGTAAGTCCAACATTATAAGTTAACCCACAATGGAATCAACCCTGGGGGCAGCAGTTTTTTTTTTGGACCAGAGCCCATACATTTTTGGTCATTCTCTTTTCCGAAAATACGAAGATATGTGGAATTTCCAACCCCCGCTGAACGTTTTTATGGTATACTCCCTGTCACAGAATGTTCCAGCACTATGAATATATGTTGTCAACTACACATAGCTGGAATGTTGTGGCCTCTTCTATTGCATGTGATGGTCCGCTGGAACCTCTCTGTCGCACGCACCTATTCTTTCGCAGCAATATTATACTTTTTAAAACTCGACAACTGGAACTAAGGACTGATTTTTCAACCGACTTCCAAAAAGAGGAGGTTCTCAATTCGGTTTTTTTTTGTGTTTGTTACCTCAGAACTTTCGACTGGGTGAACCGATTTTGATGATTCTTTTTATATTTTAAAGCTGGTGCTTCTCGTTTGGTCCCATTTTAATTTGCTGAAGATCTGATGCTGATCTTCTGAGATATACAATGGAACTCTTAAAAAATAGACGGCAAATCTGCAGTAATTGCTTCAATCGCTTGTAGGTTCATTGTTCATACTATATCATGACGTAACATCACGCCTGTATGCTCTGAGGGAGTACGCAGATGTGTACAATACTCCCAGATTTCGACAATGTTTGTGCCTCTGAACTTTCGACTGGGTTATCCGATTTTGATGATTATTTTTTTATTTGAAAGCTGGTGCTTTCCGTGTGGTCCCATTTCAATTTGGTTAAGATCTGACTCTGATCTTCGGAGATATTAATGGAACTCTTCAAAAATACACGGCAAAGCTGCAGCAATTGCTGCAATCGCTTAGTTGTTTATTGTTTATGTAACATAGTGACGTAACATCACGCCTGTTTGCTCTGACGGAGTACGCAAAAGTGTACAATACACCCAGATTTCGACAGTTAGATGTGTTTAGTTCCATTTAATGGGACTTGGAGAAATAGAGGGAATTCCTTAAATTTTATAGGCACACCAGAAGCGATTTGAGTAGTTTTAGGAAGAGTACGTTAGTGATCCCATTTCAATTTGGTAAAGATCTAATGAAGAACTTCGGAAGATAGGCGACGGGAACTCCTCAATAAATGATAGCAAATGTACTGGGATCGCTGAAATCTCATGTCTCTCTATTGTTTACACCAGTTCATAACAAAAACTCACGCCGTTACGCTGTGAAAGGGTAAGAACATATGAACCACTAAAACGTCAAAAATAAAAACTTTTTGGAAAAAAGATATAACCGACTTCTCAGAAGTCGGTGACCTTTGTTTGATTGATTTAGTTTTTTTGTCACCGACTTTTGAAGCTAAAGTTATTTTTCACCTTTTTGTGTGAAGTCGGTCATATTTTTTGCAAAAAAGGTTTTTTTTGCAGACAACCATATGCCGTCGTATTTGTAATAAAATAGTCTTTATTTTAAATTAACTTGACAGTGCAAATTACTAGTATCGATTTACCTGTTTACATCTACTCCTACCCAAGAGTTATGACCGGTAAAAATAGTCAACCTAACGTTTGCATAATTCTACTAACTTCTGATTGGTATAGAATTTGTCTTTTAACCAAAACAGTGAAAAGTAAAATGAGAGAAAATGTTAATTATTAAGGGTCCATATTGGCTCACCTAAAGTTCTTTACCCGAAATAGTTCTTCCTAATGATTTGTAATCCGAATGATCACCCTAGTGCTACCGGCGATGTTCATAGCACTCATGATTCCGAAAACTGTCATTAATAATATCATTCATGTAAATATATGTATTTAAACTCCTACTGTTTTTTTATCATAAGGCTTTTATCCCTAAACATCGTCTTGGGGGAACTATGAAAAAAAAAACTTAGAAAAATTTCGCGACCAATTTCGAGGTAGCGTTTGCGTAGTTGGTCACAGTTCTAACCTATCCTAACCTTTGGATCCCATCCACATCGTTTTTACGACAAATGGTTACATACTTATAAATATAACTATACCTGAGATAATTATATCTAAAAAATCAACTGTTTAGAATTATTTAAGGTCGTTTCACTGATTTTTGTCTTAAATTAATGAAATTCAGGTCAGAGTGTCGATTTGGGGGCACCATGAAAAAAATACTTGGAAAAATTTCGCGACCAATTTCGACGTAGCGCTCGCCGGCCGCTGCCACGGGATGGCACCGCTCGCTACGCTCTCTCGGCTCGCGCGTAGGTGGTCACAGTTCTAACCTAACCTAACCTAATGGATCTCTTCCACATAATTTTTGCTACAAACGGTTAGTCGGAGACAAACAACACCAAGACATTTTTAGCCTTATATTTAGGTGTTTTATACGATAGAATCGAGAAAAAAAGTAATGGAAACAAAAAAGATATGACTTTAAATAATAGTGTAAAAGATGTTTATGTTGAGCAAATATAGGAAAACAAATAAAAGTATAATATAGATGTTTATTGCTACTGACATTATGAAGTTGAATGCTTCGGAATTATGAACATTAGAGACAGAGTAGTTAGGATTTGTGATTGTTATGATGAAAAATGTTAGGAAGAACATTTTCGGAATTCCAATTATCGGAGTTCAAAATTTAGATGAACTTTGGCGCACCCGTTAATTAATCGTAATTATATTCTGGACTGAAATTTTTAAGTCAACCTATCTGCAACATATTTAATGACATGTTTAATTTGATATAACATACTTTTTATTCAATAAGGGGAACAAACAGGAGCTAAATTTTAGCAACTCTATTTGTGGTGGTTCTAACTTCGTTTGTAATAGGTACTGTTACAATAAAGTTCTAATCAGTTTGCACTACAAAGTGGTTGTTACGTCAGTCACTACGGGCCGAATAGTGTGAAATTTCGTCATCATTTCAGCCGAAAGACGTCCACCATACACATACATAGGCCTCCCTCAAGTGTCGCCACATTGACCGGTCCTGTGCAACTCGCATCTAACGGATTCCCGCAACCTTCACCAGGTCATCGGTCCACCTAGTGGGAGGTCTTCCAATGCATCGTCTTCCGTTTCGCGGTCGCCACTATAGAACTTGAACAATTTGTGTCTTTTATTTGGGTTGATAAAAATTCAGGTTAAATTTTCCGTGGTCACACTAATGTAGTTACGGATCAGCCGTAGCCACACCAGTGCAGTGTGACTACGGATCAGGTTAAATTATTAATATTATTACAAGGATGTTTGCGCACGCACAGGCTCCGAAGTCTGCTATTACTATAGTGTCAGAATAGTCGGTCATTGATTTCATAATTGGCTAGTTTTGACAAATTTGATAATCTACTAATAATGGTGCCATTTAATGACTTTCCAATGGTCAACCACTGACACAATGTCATAGAATTGTATTCTCGTACATGTAATAGTACATTACAGCAGAATCCAGTAAGTAAGCCTTCCTGGCCGAGTATGAGTTAACCGGACCGAACCGCAGGTGAGGTCCGGTTATATACGAGGCCAGGATGGCTTTCTTACTGGTTGAGGTTTGTATAATGCTTTTCTCAAAAATGAAAGAAAGTTTAACAACAAATTCGTTTAATTAATATTGAAGGTTACATTCATATTAGGGCAATTACTGATAGATATTGTGATCGATTTACCGGGGGCATTTATATTTGTTTGTTGTACATCTTGATTAACGGACTCTTGGCTGGCAGTAAATGTCTGTGAGACATTAATTTGGTTGTTTGGGAAGGTGGATGCTTGCGATGATGTTACGGGCAGGGGAATAGTGGTCGGTTCTTGGCGAGAGGTAGATGGCTGCGGAGCCAGGCTTAGCTGCTGTTGACGCGATGTAGACGGCTGCGGGGAGGTGGAAGATGATGTGTTTTGAGTATTCAATTTAATTTTTTTATTTATATTGCTTGTAATTTCACTTTTATTTTCTAATGACTCTTCTATGTATCCTTCTGCAACTCGGTCCGATTTCCACCCCCCGTGTCGTTTTATTGTCGTGAGATTGGCTCCAGAGTCAGCAAGAAGGGTAGCAGACGACCTCCGGAAACAATGGCCAGTATAGCTCTCTGGATTTGGTAAATTCAAATATTCTGCTATTTGTTTAGGTATTGCGGCAATCTTATGACGACCGATGTTTTGCCGCAAGCATGTCCCGTTTCTATAATTGATAAAAAAATTATCACTTTTCATATTTTCAGGGCGCAGGTCATGATATTTCCTTACAATATGAGCTGACTCCTTGTGTATAACAAAACAGCGATCAATTTTTGTTTTTGTTTCTCGTACTTTTACCGAAATTATTTCATTATGGTATTCCACGTCACTGTTTTTAATATTACAGAGCTCCATACATCGGCAGGCGCCATTAATTCCCATTATAGTAATAACCTAAAAACAATAGCATTCCCAAGGAGGGTTGACGTCAGGCAGGCGGCCGGTTATAAAATGCTTGCCAAAACCTTAGCAGTATGGTCAGTATAATAAATGGAAGTAATGTTAGGGCTAGGGCGTACCCCACAGGCGACGCGCAGGGGCAGCACCCGGCCGCTGCGGAAAGTGGAAAAGGGTTGTCGCATCAGAACGGGTGGGTGCGACGTAAGACGCAAGCCCGGGGAGTAAGAGATGTAAGAATGAGGTGTGCGAGCTGGAATGTAGGTACGATGACTGGAAGAGGAAGAGAGTTAGCAGATGTTCTTAAAAGGCGACGGATAAAAATAGCGTGTCTGCAAGAGACCAAATGGAAGGGTGGGAAGGCAAGAGAAATAGGAGAAGGATATAAATTCTATTACTGTGGCAGCGATGGTAAGCGAAATGGTGTAGGTATAGTTTTGGATAGTGAATTGAAAGAATGTGTGGTGGATGTTAAAAGAGTGAGCGATAGAGTGATAGCTGTAAAAGTGATTCTGGATAGTTTGGTGCTAAATGTAGTTAGTGTGTATGCACCCCAGTCAGGAAGTGAGGACAGCGTAAAAGAGAAGTTTTGGGAAGACTTTGATCGAGTGATGTTGGATGTGCAAGAGAGTGAGGAAGTGTGTGTAGGGGGTGATTTTAACGGGCATGTAGGAAGAATGAAGGATGGGTATGAGAGAGTGCATGGCGGGTGGGGGTACGGAGACCGTAACAATGATGGCGAGGCACTGCTTCAAGCTGCATCTGCTTTTGACCTGGCAATAACAAATACGTGGTTTAAGAAAAGAGACGAACACCTCATTACTTATAAAAGTGGCCACCACGCGACGCAAATAGACTTTTTCCTGGTAAAACGTGACAGTATTAAAAACGTCAAAAACTGTAAAGTGCTGCCAGGCGAAGACTTAGTCTCCCAACACAGATTGGTTATAATTGACATAAAAGTTAGTGTCTCGGCCAGTAGAAACAAGGAACGGCTTCCACCCAAAACAAGGTGGCGTATGATAGAAAAAGAAGAATGTGCAAGTATGTTTAAGAGTCAAGTAGTTGATAAGATGATTGAAATGAAGGATATGCTGGATTTGGAAGGAAAATCTGTGAATGAATGTTGGAAAGAGATGGCGGATTGTATAAGAAGAGTAGCAAAAGATGTATTTGGAGAATCCAAAGGGAGAGGTATGATAGATAAAGATACATGGTGGTGGAATGAAGATGTGCAAAAGAGTCTAAAAGAGAAAAAGGTTGCGTTTAAAGAATGGCAGGGTGTAGCTAATGAGAACGACAGTTTGAAAGAAGAAAAGAAGAAGATTTATAAGGAATGTAAGAGGAAGGCAAAAAAGGCGGTAGCAGTTTCCAGGGCTAAGGCCCAGGAGAAGTTATATGACTCACTGGACAGTCCTAGAGGCCAAAAGGAGCTCTACCGAATTACAAAAGCAAGAGAAAGGAGAACGAGAGATATAAATCGTATCAAGTGTGTGAAAGACGGCGCTGGTAAAGTTTTGTCTAAAGATGATGAAATAAAAGAGAGATGGAAGGGTTATTTTGACAAGCTAATGAATGAAGAGAATGAATGGAGCGGTGTGCTTAAAGAGGTACCAGTAAATTTGGGTTTGGTGAGGGAAATTAGCATGGATGAAGTGAGGAAGGCAGTTCAAAGTATGAAAAATGGAAAGGCCTTGGGCCCTGATGAAATACCAGTAGAAGTGTGGAAGTGTTTAAAAGAAGACGGATGTATGTGGCTGACTTTATTCTTCAATAAGTTGTTGTATGAAGGAACGATCCCACAAGAATGGTGCAATAGCTCGCTTGTGCCCATCTTCAAAAATAAAGGTGACGTGCAGGACTGTAACAACTATCGGGGGATAAAGCTCATGTCACATAGTATGAAAGTATGGGAGAAAGTGATAGAGAAAAGGATAAGAGAGGAAAGTAAGATCACTGAAAATCAGTTTGGGTTTATGCCAGGTCGAGGAACAATGGACGCCACTTTTGCACTCCGCCAATTGTGCGAGAAGTACAGACGTGTACACAAAAACTTGCACATGGTGTTCATTGATCTGGAGAAAGCATATGATAGGGTACCTCGGGACGTGTTGTGGTGGGCCTTGAAAGAGAAAGGTATACCTGGGAAGTATGTAGAGTTAATTCGTGCTATGTACAGTCAATCTTGTACCTACGTCCGGTCAGCTGCTGGCAACACCGATGAGTTCAGTGTGGCTGTAGGTTTGCATCAAGGGTCGGCTTTAAGTCCTTACCTATTCTTGTTGATCATGGACGCTTTGACGTCGGACATCCAAGAAGAGGCACCCTGGTGCATGCTGTTTGCCGATGACATTGTTCTTGTCGGTGAAAATGGACCTGAGATCCAGAGCAGACTGGAGAGATGGCAACAGAAACTGGAGAATGTTGGCTTGAAAATCAGCAGAAGCAAAACTGAATACATGTTCTGCGATTTTGGCGGTCTCTCCAGCTCTGGAGCCATAGCGCTAGATGGCGCGTCTCTTCCTGTCTGCTCCGACTTTCGGTATCTTGGTTCACTCATGCAAAGCGATGGCGAAATAGATCGTAGTGTAAAGCACAGAATTAACACGGGATGGATGAAATGGCGGCAGGTCACGGGAACGATCTGCGACTCCCGCATTCCCCTAAAACTTAAGGGGAAGATTTATAAAACAATGGTTAGACCTGCTGTGTTGTATGGATCAGAATGTTGGGCCACAAAAGGGATGAATGAAAGGCATCTGCATGTCGCGGAGATGAGAATGCTAAGGGGGATGTGTGGTGTTACGCGAATGGATAAAGTAAGGAATGAGTATATTAGAGGAAGTCTGAAAGTGGCACCGGTGACTGAAAAGTTGTGTGGTAATCGGTTGTCGTGGTATGGGCATGTGATGCGGAGGAATGAGGAAAATGTCGTGAAAAAAGTTTTGAGTATGAATGTGGATGGGTATTTGAGTAGAGGAAGACCAAAGAAACGATGGATGGACTGTGTTAAAAAGGATATGGTAAGAAAAGAAGTGTCTGATGAGATGACGAAAAATAGAGGAGTATGGAAGAAGAAGACATGCTGCGCCGACCCCAAATAAATTGGGATAAGGGCAAGAGAATGATGATAGTAATAACCTAAAAACAAAAAAAAACTATTTAAATCGAGAATATAAAAATAAGTTTATGTTATTTGGAACCAGATTTAATAGCATATTTATATTATTGCAACCGACTAACAGACCACTTACTCGTACATCACAACAAGTTAAATTAAATAAGTAAACAAAATAAATATTACCTTCACTGCTAAATAAACTTCATCGGGTGCTTCATTTATAAACTTCTGTATGTTTTGGCTGGTAAATACATTCGATTTTTTTCCTTTGTAGCCAGTCGATTGTCTTTTCAACCAAGTTATTAAATTGGAATAATTCTTAATGTTTATATCGTGTTTATTTTGCACTACACATCGAAGCATAGAATACACAGCCCATAAACTTGTCGGCTGCATTGTTTGGCGAAGAAAGCTGAAATATGCCAAGAATACATTTTCAGACCAACTGTTGGCTTGTTTTTCTGCCTTCCACTTCATAAATTTTTCATAATTTTTCATGTATCGCTCCTTGGATTTTGGCGGAAGTAAATTTTCTTTTGCTAATTTGGCCTCAGCTTTTAAATCAGGAGGAGTGCCATCTATTTCCGAATCAGATTCGCTTGAATTCATTTTTTGGGATTATTTAAATTCACGCGGTAAATTAAAACACAATTGTCGCAATTGAATGTGAAATCCCGCCAGTCGTTGTTTTTTTTACTACAAAGTTTGCGTTTAGTTTTAAACATTGTTCTATTTTTACATTACATGAATGTTTTAGTAAAAAATGTAAATTATTGTTTTTGAAACTCCATGTTAATTTTAGAATGGAAAGTTTTAATCCAACATGATTTATAAACTGAAATGACTAAATACAAACATAAAATCCCACACTATACTTCTACAACATTACTAAGTACAAAACGCAACGTGCATACTTTTTCTGCGTCGCGTTATGTGTCACAGACCCATAAAAAAAAAAAAAAAAAGTGTCACAGACAATAAAATGGATGTTTAAGGCTCCAAAATATATTATGTATCTCATAAAATGTCATACCAAAAAGAGATAGATATATATTTGGAGCCTCCCTCTAACCATGTTATAATGGCTAAACTCTAATCTGTGTCTGGTACTATGTTTTTTTTTTCTAAGCAGATCTAAAGAGGATGACCTAAACCGTGCGAAGCCATAAAAAAAAAAGGGATGAAGGATGACCAAGTGTCCAGTAAGTAAATTACATACTTACTTACTGGACAGTAGGAGATTCCAAATTTAAAATCTCGCTTCTTACCGGACAGTTGTGAATAGTCTCCGGTAGAGTTCACTTTCTGGATACTTTTTAGAGATGTTATGTCAACATTACATACCATTTTTGAGAAAAAATATATAATTATATAAATATGAAATCTGGCATGAATAAATGTTCAAATTTAGTAGTAGATTTCGAAAACCATTTGTACTATCGGGTTTCATAATAATGGGAATACGACGAAGTCATTAAAACACAATTTTATTACGAGACCATTGAGCGACCAATGATCGACCATTATGAATTAAGCAGATTACGAACTTGTAGCAAAATTACAGTGGAATGGGAACGGTATCGTTGGAGTGCCAAATTTTATGAAAATTACTGTCTTATGAGCCCCAGACTGACAGCTTCGCTGCAATCAGACGCAAGCGAGCAGCGTACCGTAGGTGGAGCGGTGACGAGCCGTGCCGCAATTCACAATTCAAATGGCTTGATGTGGATTTCGATTGCATGCGCTCTGCTCCACTCCGCCTCAGTGTAACCGCAGCTTTACACAGGGTGCGTGCCAGTACTAACAGTCACCCGAAAGTCATCGCCAACACACTGGATTGTCCTTTAATCTAGTACTTAAGTCAGCTACATGCTCCTGTTAATATCTATAATGTCTACTTTACTAACATCTTTGTATTTGTACTCTAATGTAGTTTTTAAGTGACCATGCACTAGTACCATACTGGGTGGAATTGAAGTCATGGCAATTATTTTGAAATAAGGTAAGTACTGCAATACTAGCACACGATAGACGTACAAGTATTTTGTTTTTATTACTTTTAGTGTTTATTTGCAATAATAAGCCTTTTGCAATATGACTTACTACATTTTTAAGACTGTCATACTTGCATTATTAACATTTTTGATTGGCGTAATAGTTCCCCTTATGGATTTAGTATCATCAGTAGTGCCGTAGTTTAAAATAATGCCCATGACTTCAATTCCACCCTGTAAAATTATGAAATTTTATTCTGAAATAAAGATATATAATTTAATATAATTGATATTAAATATACTTTTTTTGTGTTTTTTCCAGGTGGTTGCTTCAAACGGTTTTTAGACATTGGTAACATGTACGAGGAGAGGGGTTGTCGGGGATATCCACCGTTAAAAGGCCACAGCATCGCTTCCGATAGAATGTGGACTCTTGAATTATTACTACATAGCGTACACGACGGTTGCGTGTCTAGCCCTTCTGCCTCTTTGGTCCCTTTTAGTAGAGCTATTTCTTTGTTTGCTAGATTTCATGTTTGCGTGTGTGTTGGTAAATTATGCAATCACGGGAACATCTTACATGCTAATTCTATAATCTTAATATGCTTAAGTGTCCTTTCGTGTACCTATATTGCATACAAACCCTTTGTAATATCGTAATCTAGTGTTGTCTGGTCAATGGCCAGAGATGTCACTAGAAAATAACCAATGATTAGGCAACTGGTTACCTATGTCGTAAAAAAATGCGACTTGAAAAGGATGTTAACCACCGTTTTTTTGTTAATCTAAGCAATATCAAGAAACGAAAGATAAAGACTTGTTCTACGTGAAAAACAATATACTTTGTTCTGTTTTGCCTCTTCTAAAACAACAGAAGGAGTTTAAATCGATTTTAAAATGGCACACCTCACGCGTTATGGCACGCCTTCAAAAATATTATGACACTAATGTCGTGCCATCTGCAACAAACAAAATATAACAAAGTAAGTAACGAGTAAGTTGTTGTATGTGTTATGATCAAAAGTTACTCAACATTAGTTAACTTTTATATAAACATGCCGTGTATAAAAGTTAACTAATGTTGACTAACATATTCTAACAATAAAATATAGCTTTTTGCAATCGGATGTTGCTCAGTAACACTTGGAAACGTTGTTCTACATCCATGTTTTCACCGAAACACAGAGTACTTACGTGTTTTGCGAATTTATCGATCATAATAATGTTTCTTAGAATTTTGCAATAATTTTTTACAACAGGACAGAGATTATGTGCTGTAAACAATCAGCTCCTAGTTAAGTATACATAAATAAATGAATTTTCTTTATAGAGTATTATATTATTACCCGCCTGCCAAGAATGGGTTATGTTTCTCGCGGTCGTTCCATCGTATGTTCGTAAATTGTTGTAATTGTTGTTGTCGTTGTGTGTTCGTACATTTCTTGTAACCTAGTATATTCCAAACGGCTGAATGGATTTCGTCAGTTATGATGTCGTTATATTTATCTTAAAATCCCAAGTGTCTAGAGAGGTGTTTGAGAAAAAAAACAAAATGGGCGAAATTTACACATACGTTTATAAAAATAAGTAACTTAAACCTATCGAGGTAGGTAGGAACTTATGTACGTATGTGTGTACCTACCCTACTACTAGATCTAGTAGTGGGGTATCAAGGTAAAGGAAATTAAGAGGTCATTACAAATATGTGTACAGAAGGCTTGGAAGATTTTTACATGAAGCCTGTCCGGCCTAACGTCGCTATAATTTGGTTTTTCAAAGAACACAACACCTGTATTAATCAAGAGCTGGTATCAATACAAATAAGTTTTGCTTGCACTTTAGTACATTTTCGTCTCAGACAAAACTTGTTTTGTATTGATGCCAGCATTGCCAGCTATCTAATGACATAGTTACACTTTATATGTTTTACGTGTCTGATCAAATCAAAGTTGCGCTGAAGATGACATCACTGAATGGACAGACTTTGACAGCTCATTAATACCATCTAACGATTAGTACAGGGGCATAATTCTGCTATTTTAATAAATTCGTCACTCCAACACGATTCCATTCTCATCCCATTGTCATTTTGCTTAAAGTTCGTAATCTGCTAAATTAACAATGGTCGGCTAATGGTCTCGTAATAAAATTGTGTTTTAATGGCATTGTCGTATTGTCATTATTCTATAACCCTTAGTATAAATAGTTTTCAAAATCTACTCCTAAATGCGAACATTTATTCATGTCAGATTGCATGTACGAGATTAGTATTCTATGACATTTCTTTTAATGGAGTGTCAGTGCTTGTTCATTGAGAAGTCATAATGACGCCATTATATTAGTAGATTACCAAACTTGTCAAAACTTGACAGAACTTGATCATTATGAAATCAATGATCGAATACTCTGACACTATTGTAAAAGCAGAATCGAGGCCCAGGTCTTATGGGTGGCCGCCACTTTGAAACATCAAAGGGTGAAAGTAAATCCGGCCAGGCTGTATACAAAATCTTCCAAGCCCATTGTTTATGGGACTGTGTCTCCTAAACACGGGCTATTTTGTAGCCTAGCTAGGAGGACACAGCATCATCCACCTGGTAACAGGTAACACATTATTGTAGATTGTTTTTAATGTACTTAATGTAAAAAAACTGTAAATCTACAATCTTATTATTCATCATCATCATTCTCTTGCCCTTATCTCAATTCATTTGGGGTCGGCGCAGCATGTCTTCTTCTTCCATACTCCTCCATTTTTCGTCATGTCATCAGACACTTCTTTTCTTACCATATCCTTCTTAACACAGTCCATCCATCGTTTCTTTGGGCTTCCTCTACTCAAATACCCATCCACATTCATACTCAAAACTTTTTTCACGACATTTTCCTCATTCCTCCGCATCACATGCCCATACCTCGACAACCGATTACCACACAACTTTTCAGTCACCGGCGCCACTTTCAGACTTCCTCTAATATACTCATTCCTTACTTTATCCATTCGCGTAACACCACACATACCCCTTAGCATTATAAATTAAAAAAAAAACAGTTGTTAATCAGTCACCCAAGCCTAGATTAACCGTCAAATCAAGGCCTACGAGCAGTTAGGGAAATAATTACTACAAATCTCCCACCTGCTATAAGCCATTTTGTTTTTCATGATTAGAAACCAATGGACCAATGTATTGTCTCTTGTCATGGATGTCGCAGAAGACTTGGGCGTCTTACAATACTGACTACTAGTTGCCCACACTCATCTAGCTTTTCTTTTGTAAGTATTCATATTAAAGTGACAGTGCGATCATATGTAGACCAGTTAAAGTCGTCTTTTAAGATCGTGTATAATTTTCTATTCCGGAAATGGATCACAACGCATGCGTTAAACATGCATCGGTGAGGACGTGGCATTAACATCAACAGAACTACATTAGTTCACACTTGATATTTGCAAATGACATTAGCATACTGGCTGAATCCTTCAGGTTGCCTTGCAGATGCGGTATGGCCTAGTAGATTCTTCAATATCAATAATTGTCTCCGATTGAACAGGCCAAGTTCAACGAATACGTCAACTCGAGCTCAATTGTAATCAACATATTATAGGTCTTGAAACTACCGCCGTAGTTTGTATGTTGTTTGTGGTATGTCACCGTAAAATTGTCAAATACGTTATATTTTAATATCTCTAGCGATATTGTAAAGTCTCGAATTATTGTCAAATGAACATACTGCTTACAACAAAAAGCATTATTTTTCGTGAAATGCATGCGATGGTAGTCAACTTACACGGTGTGGAGGGAAGGAGGGGTCCCCCTTGCCCAGTGGCACAACTCTCATGAAAAGATAATGCACCATTCCTGAGAAATACCGATTAATATAACATAACCTTAAAACACTTTATATTCCCCCTAAAAAGCGTAGTCGACGGAGCCCCTATTTCCGAGTGCAGGGTTTAAAGGAACCTAACTAACCTAACGGGGGGGTGCCCCAAGTCCCGATTATGGGGGCAGAGATACTTCCGTATGTTCAGTTGACAATAATTCGAGACATTACAATATCGCGAGAAAAAACACGTTATATTGTAATATAACGTGTTTGACAATTTTACGGTGACATATATAATTATAAATCACTGCAGTGTTGTAAGAATCATTTTCAGAACGAGCCTAACAAAACAATTCAGCTGAGCTGGACAACGTTTGGGAAGCTTTGACGAGTTTTTTCGTTGCGTATTCCATAGTTAAATACTAAGGCAGTGCTTTCTGCCTGTTATGACTAATGTACTGGCAGTACGTCCACTAAACAGTACACCGATACACACACCTTTTGCTAACTAAAACACTTAATTTTGAATTAAATAACTAAATTAAATATAGACTTCAAACGACAAGACATGAAATGGAAAATACACGATTTGTTCTTTTATTTTGAGTCTACAAGTCTATTCATTGGCGTCGTTGTGGTCGCTACCAGCACAATCTTGATAGCCTAAATCTCGGACACTAACGCTTTGGAAGATTGTTCACATACAAAACATGTTTGTAGTGATATCAGCTATCGATTGACACACGTTTTATCTGACAAATCAAAGTTCCGCTGAAGATGCCATCAGCGGATGGACTTTGTATCATACAAAACCTATTTGTTTTGACCGGCTGTCGATTTAGTTCACGCCACAACACAACTTTGAAAAGAAAACAATGACGGAAGTTGGGCCGGCAATCACATTCAAACCCCTTTAGGGCTGCGCAAACGAGGGACAATTTGTCCGCGAATTGTGAGGGTTTTTCGGATTTTATCTGACACCAGATGTTGCTACGTAGGCGTCTGGTATAAAAAATTGTGAAATTGTACTGGATTGTATGCTAGTGAAACTTTTTACTGTTTTATCGTATTTGGACTCTATTATAATATAAATGTGGATTACGGATAAACAAAAGTAGCTGAACTAAAGATTAAGCTTCAGTATTGCAAAAGTCAGTGGTACAAGGAAAAACTTAAGTAAGTACTAACAAACGTCCATGCATCAATGGAAAAAAACCCAATAGCCCTTTTTGACCGACCCGGATATCGAACTCAGATTCAGCAGTCGCAATCAGTCAGCATTCCTTCGTAGTATCCCGGAGTTTGGCACTTGGCGGTATGATACCTCCGTGCCTCGGAAAGCCATTGATCAGGCGTCTGATCGCTCCGGTCGTGTTGGATTGCCGTTCCAGCCGACTACGAGAGTAAAACAACAGAGAGTGCACCTGTGCCCGCGCACACACTTGTGCGGTATAATATCTCCCGAGCTGATGACTATTCACCGCTCGCCGTGACGGAAAACGGTCTGGACAATAATATAATTATATTGTAGTACATGATAAGATTCATATTTGGTATTTCACTGTCTTATAAACACGGTGAAATTTTTCAATGCCACCTGGAGGGAAAGTATTCGAAATACTGGAGAAAGACAATTTTAATCAATAGAAATATTTCTATAATTTTTAAAAGAAACAAGTCTGCATTCACAGTGTTTTGAATATTATTTTGTCACACTCGGGCATTCGACTGAAGTTCGAAAAAATAACGTCCTGTATTTTTTTTACATCAATCAATCGATCCAACCATATGGATCAAATCTCTCTAACAAACAAACATAATAAATTAAAGGATAACCGTGAAAACTAAAGAAGAATAAAAGAAAATTCAGTAAGATAAAGCACTTTTATTCATGGTTTTCCTTTCACTTAATTTATCGTGTTTGTTAGAGAGATTTAATCCATTTGATCGACCCTATCGATTGATGTCAAAAAGGTACAGAATGTTATTTTGTCGAACTTTAGTCGAATGGCCGAGTGACAAAATAATTTTGAAAAAGCAAGCTTGTTTCATTTTAAAATTATAGGAATGTCTCTTATGGGTAAAATTTGCTATCAGAGCACTTTGCGCACTAGCGTTTTGTATTTAGAGTACTTTCCCTACAGTCATGTGGCATTGTAAAATTCCACCCCGTATATCAGTTTATAAACAAAACAGGAGTAGATAAAAAAGAGGTTTAAAGTAATTGGTAATGTTGAAAACAACGGGTGAACAGCGAATGCTCTGAGTGGTCTTTGAGTTTGAGACGTTTAAAATTCATTTGATCGACACTGTGTGCGTGGTTATGTGACTGAAGGCTGGCACTATACGGCTTTGTATCTTCGGTAAAATCTTGCAGACCATAATTCAGTAAGTACAAGGTACTAACAGAGTACCTACTCACTGCAAACAGCGGACTTCTATATTCGTCGAGCAGATCGGGAGTCCAAGCAGTAAGTCAGTAAAGATTGGCTACTTCTTGTTTCTTTATGTGTTTTATTAAGAAACACCATTGAATAGTAACAAAATCATCTCTACTTCTAGTAGAGATGCTGAACTAATAAAATTATCACAGATTTTCAGTAACTACCTGCACTTTCCAAAACTTAAATGAGATCCCCAGCATGAGAAGAAGAAACATCTAAACAGTTTCTACTTAATCTAAAATCCCATCCTGTATCAGCCAGCAACGAAACGGCCGGACAAAACAGATCCCTATTACAATAGCTAATTGGTCCACAGAAAAAAAAAACCGACGCTACCCTTGCGCGCGCGCTTCGCATTCGGCGACGGGCCGTCGTCCGCGCAACATGGCGGGCGCACACGCATTTTTAACGTTCCTAATACTAGTATACACGGCCCTCGTCCACACTGAAGTTTTGACCCCGAGGTATTTTAACTTAGCTTCGAAAAAGAAGATTACGGCGACCGCTACCTGTGGCGACGAAGGACCAGAGTTATACTGTAAATTGGTTGGCGCGAACGCCGACCATGATGAGCATGTGATCCAAGGACAGGTGAGATTGTTTATATTTTTCGTGTGTGAATGGATTTTGTGTGCGTCCAGTTTTTTTGGTCCTTCGGGACTTATTTTTGGGGTTAGGAAGTTTTGTGTTTGCACAGCTTAGAAATATTTTTCTGTTTTGTTATCCTTTTTCATGTGCATGGTCTTTTGTAGAATAGGTACATTGAAGTGTGAATGAGAGAATGAATGGAGAGAGCTTTTATCTCTGCAAGACCTACCAATGTTTTGTTATAGTATCTCAATATCGATTTTGTTGTCAATGGTTGATGATAGTTTATTTATTCCGTTCGTATCTTATAAAGGAGAGACGATATATATGTTGTGAGAAAGAGAATATTATTGAACAGTCGATTATTAGTAATAGCTCATCCGTTGTAGAGTTGATATATTTAGTCTTTTTTACACAACCTAAACGTCTCTTCCGGTAGGTAGTCCCATTTCATTCCCCGTAAACCTTGATATCTAGTTTGTCAGTGATTTGGTTTTGTCAATATTTGCCCTTTTTGCAATTCGACTGGGCATCAAGCACACAGTTGGATTGTCGAATCTCGGGACTGCACAAGCGACACTTGAATGAAAATCATAAAAATTGGTTACGATATTTCACTGTTGCAGTATCATGTCTAGAGATAAACTGAAGTTATGGTTGTGATACGAGTATGATGTGAAATCATTCATTTGAAGGAATGTCTGAAACTCTGAATACTATCGCATGATTTAGGAATTCATTTAGCAGTTGCGTCAGTTGCAACAGTAGTCTGGATTAGTACATACTAGAACGTTCTTATTTCTTACACTTCAAAAACTCATCAAAATTATCTCAAGAACAAAGTCGCGGGAAACAGCTAGTCTTACTTTAGTCCCATTGGCATAAACATAGCGGAATTAAGCAGGACATCAGCCAGCCTGCCTAAACAATTACATTATGAAGTGCCTAAGTAAGTTTATAATGAACCAAATACAGTGTAGAACAATCGGCTACCGGCTGATAAGAGAGTGATAAGCTATCTCCGTGCCGCTGCCCCAGCGTCCGCCTGATAACAGGTTCGATGCTCCGGTGGTGCTTTAAGCTCTTAAACTTGTGTAATCTAGGTTGCATGTTTTGTAATGGTTTACATGTTCACAGATCGTTTCATAATTTATCAAATTGTTGAAGAGCTGTCTAACGACCTTTTTCTATGACTTACTTCCCCCAAGCATAAGGGTAGCCCGCGAAATTCAAATTGTCTTACGTTTTTTGCAATTTGCAGGCCAATGGCAGGTTGTATGAAGTTGAAAATATCGTTCGCGACTGTAAGACGTATGTAGTTATAGAATTATGATAATCGAAATCATCAATACAACCCTCCAAGCTCGCATAAGTATAGGAACGACTTTGACCTTGCAAAAATCGTAGACTTATATGAACTTAGAGGGTTGTACTCATAGATATAATAAAGAAGGAGATATGGCGTGGAGTTCAAAATGTTTAGAAAACCGATGAAGCCACAGTTGCCCCTCCATAACGCTAATATTGCACACAGAGCACTGTCAAAACAATACTACGAACAAGTGCACACACGCGCCATCGATAACTCTGTCATAACAGGTTGTACTGATGATTTTGATGGTTATAATTCTATAACTACATACATTTTACAGTCGCGAACGATCTTTTCAACTTCATATAACCTGCTACTGGTCTGCAAATTGCAAAATCCGTAAGAAAGTTTGAATTTCGCGGGTTAGACTGACGCTTTCACCTTATGAATAACTGATGGTTAATACGCCTACTTCCGTAACTACCAGTGTTTCTATAAACAAAGAATAGGTTATCCGAGTCACCTGTAACTTGATTCATAGGAAAATCAAAGAAAGGTTTTCTGTTACGTTTTGTTCTTAACCGGTCAATTAGCAAAATGTCAAAAAAGAAAGACATAGCAACTAACCGAAACCGGTTAGTAAGTCTTCTTTGTTATGGAATAATGACGCTGAGAGCTTTTGAACTCGGTTTAGATGGAATGTTCACGTTCAGTTCCGCTACTGTACTAAGTCAATTACTTCGTGAGCGTAATGACCGTAAAAGTTTACAAAACTTTAAGGTGCAATAGGATTTGTATGTTAACTTGGCCCACACATCCTTTAAGCTTGAGGTAACAGCAAGATTGCAAAGACTGAGGAGTATTTGAATCTAACCTAAACTAGTTAAACTCAATAAAGTTGAGGGCAGGCAGCGGTGGCCCAGTGGTGTCGGCCCCGACTTACGAGCAGTAAGTCGTGGGTTCGATCCCAGACAGGCGCATTACTTTGTGTAAGTTATTTCGTCAAAGCTGCTTTCAAAACAGAGAAGGAAAACTTCGTGAGGTAACCGACATGTCCTAGAACCAAAAATTCGAAGACATGTTACATCTGCCAATTCACACTGGGCCCGCGTGGTGGATTATAGCCCCTCTCATTGAGAGGAGGTCGTGTCCCAGTAGTGGGAACATTAAAGGCTGATGATGATGATGATGATGATGACTCAATAAAGTAAAGTAGGTAAGTACATGGGTTCACATTATGCGTTTCACTTTATGCATAAACTCATGCCGTTTTCTCATGGTGGCAGGCACGATCCATTTCAATTCAATCCTAAATATTCTACATTAGATAAAAATGAACTAGTTCAATGAATACGTATATACCTACATTTTACAAGATAGGCAATGATAAGAAACGTTAGTTAGTAAGTAGTTAAAATATCTGCTTTATCATGTAAACTTTGAACCTTCTATCTCGAGTGACTGTTTATTTTTGACTGGGTTATTGTGCTGGTACGTTTTTATTAATTTGAACTCTGTTTGTTAGTTCATAGATTTTTGAGAATTTAAGATATTTCAAAGCATGTTATTATTTTGTGAGGACTTTTTATAATATTGACGTGAATGTCAATTGGTACTTACTGGAGTCTTATTTTTTTTTTTAAATGACACGTGAATAATTTTGTCCAATGTTTACCGGTACACAAAAAATATCTATAAGTATCAAACAGTTTGTTTATTATACTTCCACGACTTATTACAACCATCTGGTTGCTTTGTAAGTCTGTAACACAATATTTAAAGGCTATCATCATTTCAAGCAAATTACAAAGATCCAAGTCCTAAGCGAGTTCGGCGAAATTCGCCAAACTTCGGCGGCTCTCGTGGGATTTTTGCGGACATGTGGCGGCCAAATGCTCTCGCGCATCCTATACAACTATATTCCTTTGTTTTTAAACACAATGGTTTCTATAGCCACGAGTTTTTGTCAGTTTATGGAATGAGAGTCGACTTTGTGAATGGTGTTGAAAACAAATGTAAGTATGTAAGAGAATGTCAAGTAATAGTTATGAAATTGTAGACTCGGTCGATGATAGTAACATGATTTGTTTTTCATCCTTACAAGACGTTTTTTATTTTGATTTTTGAATGGTTAAGGTATTAAAGCATCTAGATAAACCGTTAAACAAACACTGTCAGTGCCATAATTGTTATGAATTGCTCATTATGATGATCATCTGAATCATAATAATTGCATTTTACGATGTGTTTTGTTACTTAAAATAGGTAGGTAGGTAAGTACTTATCGATACCTCATGATCTTGTTAAGGGCCCTGTCAGAAACTTGTAAAACTACCTACTAGTTTTCTGTCTCACTCATAAGCCACATTGCTGCCCTATTTATGTAGGTACCTATGTTTGAATGTGTTCATAAACGGCGTGTATAAAAAATGTGATATTTATGGGTGCGAAATATATACATACTGTGGGGTGGGATATATAAATACTTGTCAATTATAAACCCAAATGCTCATAATCGCCAAGTAAGCTAGGTACCTACTTATTGAAGTTTGTATTTAGCAGCTGATTATATTTTGCAGTTATTTAGATGTTTGTCCCGTCTTCAGTTTAATGGTCTATAACACGTGTACACAAAAAAAAACAAGTGTTTTATTTGTTATTTCGAAATAACAGCTTTTTATGCAAATGTATAAATACCATAATTATTATTAAATAACAAACTTTTTATGACCAGAGTTTTCTAATACACGCTAAATCACTCTTCACACCTTCATAGTTTAGTTTCATTATCCTAATCTGCTATCTGTCATCCTCAGGTCTGTGACATCTGCGATGCCACGAACGAAGCTAAGAAGCATCCTCCGGAGTACGCGGTGGACAGCTCAGAGACCTGGTGGCAGAGCCCGCCGCTCTCCAGGGGCATGAAGTACAACGAAGTCAATCTCACCATCGATCTTGGACAGGTAAGGAAGAAACTTGATATAAAGGATGTAAAATACCTCTTAACGAAGAAGCACATGTTTTCTCCGTCATTGCAATCATTTTTTTGTTCTACACCGTACCTGGGGAACCTTCTAGTTACGGAGGATATGGAGGTCTAAGTTACAATATTTTGAGATGTTTATTTTTTAAATACAAGTTTCATTGTTCTATTTTTACTTTAAACAATTTCACGACCCCCGTAGTTTTCTTTCCATGCACCAGAATCATGTTTTGAGTGCGTTCCATTGAGTTCACCCCAAAAACAAAGTTTTTTTTTTTTTAGTTTCCCAGCCACATTTTTTGCGTAAAGTTAGGTACCTACTTTGATGAACAGAATGCTTGGTTGACGGCTTCGTGATGAATCTGTTTACACCCTGTGTACAAGGTAAATGGGACATTTTTTTTTGGATGAGAAATCATCAAATGACCCCTTTCACTCTGGGCGGAGCGGGAGGGAGTGTCAGAATTTTACTGACTAAAAACCATCCATGTTCCTTCCTCGCCCTTTACGTTCCGGGGCCGCGGTATCTCTTGCGAACAGTACCTCAGCCCCGGCAGGCGAGGTAAATGGGGCACTGATGCTGTAATGGTTCCCACGAATTCAGTACATCACTCTGAACACACATAAAAATTCATCGCCAGTTATCGTTTTGTACGCCAGATCTTAATGGGCCGGCGGAGCATGCGTAGTTCATACAAACGTTATGCCAAAAAATATGTACTTAAATCAAACATATTCTTGAGGTAGTGTGTATTTATTTCGGTTGGATTACAGAATATCTAAATAGGTATGTAGGTTACCAAAACTGAATTTTGAATGAACACTAACTTCAACAAGAGTCTTAAGAAAAATAAGTTTTCTATAGACATTTGAATTTCTTCAAATCATCTTTATAATTATCACTAGGTTGCTACCCGCGACGTCGTCTGCATGAAGGCTCTACAGCACCTAAAACACTGTCACAGAATGCGTAAAAAAAATAAGGATTCACAGCTCCTCCCCCGTAGGTGATAGCCTGATAATATGTATAAGTTGACCCGATCGAGTAATATTCATGCAACATTTGAAGTTAATCCCTGCAGTGCTTTTTGAGTTTAGCCCGGACATACATACGGACAGACAAAAATTCAAAAAACTATATTTTTGGCTTCGATAGGTATTGATTGTAGATCACGCCCCAAGTATTATTTTTAAAAACATTCAATGTACAGTTTTGACTACTCTACCATTTTATTATATGTATATAGATTGTCCTTTCAAGATATTTACAAGGTGGAATTTCAATGCCACCTGGAGTGAAAGTACTCTAAATACTAGAGGTAGCAAATTTTACTCAAAGCAAATATTCCTTTATTCTAAAATTGAAATAAAACTGCATTCACAGATTTTCGAAAATTATTTGGCCACACTCGGGCATCGAACGCGGGATGGATCGACAAAAGTTCGACAAAATAATACTCTGTACCTTTTTGACATTAATCGATAAGTTCAATCATAATTAGGGATAAAATATCTCTAACATACAGCATAAATGAAATGAAAGGAAAACCATGAATTAAATTGCTTTATCGTGTTAAATTTATTGTGTTTTATGTTCTTTAGATTTCATGGTTTTCCCTTAATTTAATCTATTATGTTTATTAGAGAGATTTGATCCATATGATTGACTCTATCGATTGATGTCAAAAAAGTACTTACAGGGTGTTATTTTTTGTAACTTGAGTCGGTTTGATTCCTGAGTGTGGCTTACGAATTTTGGAAAATCTGTGAATGCAGATTTGTTTGTTTTTAAAAATAAAGGAATGTATCCTTTGTGTAAAATTTGCTATCTCCAGTATTTCGAGTACCTACTTTACCTCCAGGTGGCATTGAAAAATTCCACCCTGTATATTTTGTAATCCAATCGAAATATGTCAATATGTTTGATTTATAAATTATTTTGGTATAACATTTGTATGAACCAAGCATGCCCCCGCCGGCCCCTTAATGTACGCGCGTGCTTTCCACTTTAGGCCACAATTACCTACAAAAAGATTAGGGATGTTTATTTCGTGTTAAAGTGCATCGCACATTTTTGTCACATATTTGTGTCACTTGCTTGTCACACATATGCGACAGAAGGAAAAAAGGAGCTTTTTTCTACAAAACTGCAATATTTACACGGACGAAACACCCAAACAAATGTCCCTTCCGGCCAGCACAACTTTAGAAGTGACGCAATTAAAAGCAGCTTTGTAAATAGATAGGTTTTAGGAGGAACGCCTTACAGTACCCATGTCAGTAAAAATCACACAAATAGTTTTCCTGGCCTAGGCTCGATTAAGGTCCATGTTCACCAAAAAGGTGACGGTCTGGTTATCTAGAAACAGCTGTTTAAAACACATTTTTGTATGGGAACATGTCACAGTGACAGCTGTTTTCAGATAAAATCAGACCGTTATCTTTTTAAACACTGTTTTAGGCTTTCACGGTTTAAAACTAAACGTATATTGTACTGATTTTTTTCTTAATAAAAACCTAACTACACCTTGCACGACCTAGGAATCAAAGTCACGTCTGTCAGTCGCGCCTCTCCACCAACGAGCCGGTCGATGCTCAGGTCGCTGACATTATCCCAAGTCAAATTCCAAGCAGGACCTCCTACTTCACGATTATACGAATACAATGGCTTATTAGTTACTGTTTTACAAGTACAAAGGGCCAATGTCATTGGTTTCATAGATGAGAGGGAAAGATGCACACGAGTATTGAATTGTTATCAAGCTTAGTATAAGTCTTGGGAGGTCCTAAAAGGCATAGTACACACTGCAAGCAATGGGGATGCACACTGTGGAACTAATGGGGCTAGCATAGCTGGTTCCAAGCATCGTCATTGGCTGAAAATCAAGGAATGTCATTTCATATTTTAAAATACCTTGATCTCATTGGTCAGATTGAGATCAGCTATGGTGGCGCCATCTACAATTAGTTTTAAACGGTCTCAACATCGTGAGGAAACCGGCATGTCCTAGAACCAAAAAATTCGAAGACATGTGACATCTACCAATCCGCACTGGGCGCGCGTGGTAGATTATAGCCCATTTCCTCTCATTGAGAGGAGGCCGTGTCCCAGCAGTGGGAACAGTATAGGCTGATGATGATGATGATGATGATCTTCCCCATTATGATAATCATAGGCACATTCCATAAGTGCAACTTGAGCAATGTTAGGAAACTCGATGTATTCTTAACTCAACATAAAGCGAATCAGAGGGATTATAATAATAACATCATCATAATAATAATATCGCTGGACATTAACACAGTTCCATCTAGTGCCACAGTAAGCAAGGCTATACTATAGTTGATATACTACATTTAATTTTATACTTTTTTTGTCAGACACGTTTATGATCTAATTCGATCTCGGTATCTTCTCTGAATCAAATACATTTTGTATATATGTCTATATTTCTGTAGGTAGTTACAGTTACGTTATTCCCCAAAAAGCCGAAACTATTAATGTTCAATGTGTTAATAGTTTATTCATAAAGGAGCATACAGATAATGTATAGTTATGGAGGCAATATTTGTCTCCTTGATAGTTAATATGGATAATGTATAGACATTATCCATATTCCTGACTTAAGCGATGATTATTATTATCTAGTCATCCTTGTCTCAATGTATTATAATTTTCCTTATCTTATCATCATTCATCCATTGAGTTATTCCTCAGAATACGTAAAAACTGAATTCCACAATTCAAAGAGGTTCTTTCATTACTGTTTGTATCATGACTCTTCTCCGTTTGTCGCAAAGTAATGTACCCGGTAGTATGAATGAAGGCGATTATAACTCTTCTTTCGATGTCAGCCGTCACCCCCTTTCTGGTTTTATTTCACCTAGTCTCTCCATTGTTTCTTGAGTCTTCTACATTTCTCTTCGACACTTATATACGTAAACATTTATAATCAAATGATGGCTGATTATTGGAATTTAGCCTGTATGAAGATATACATGCACTGCCATAATGTACTGCCTTTTGTTTCGGGAAAATCTGTACTAATATTATAAAGCTGAAGAGTTTCTTTGTTAGTTTGTTTGGTTGAACGCGCTAATCTCAAGAAATATTGATTGGAAATGGACTTTGTGTAGGATAGTCCATTTGTCGAGGAAGGTTATATTAAGGCTATATAACATCACGCTACGACCAATAGGAGCGGACCATAAATGAAATATGTTGTGAGCTTTTTCTCTAATCTATGTGACGAAGACGTAGTTGCGTGGATCAGTTTTAAAAATTAAAAGTGGATTAGAGTTGCAATAAAAACAAAAAAAAAACTAATAATAGGTAGGTCCCGTACGAGACCAAAAGGGACCAGTACTTTTACTAGACAGTGTTGATATGTGTATGTCGACAGATCAACGAGCCGATTGATCGCAATCTACTCAACACCTTTACATAGTTTAGGTTGTTGACATAAATAAGGACCTCCTATCATTTGCTTCAATGTAATCTAAACTTATCAACATTATAATGATTTATAACTTAGTTGCCCTACACTTCTACTTCTACCGCAATTAATAACCACTTCAATGCGATTGAATTAGCACCAAAGTTCTCGTATTCACCAAAGTTTTCTCCGTAGCGCTTGGCCTAAAATTCAGCCAAGAGTGACGCGAACCTTGCTCACTCACTGATGTAGTCATAAAAAAATCTGCCAAGCTTTTTCCAAACTATATTAGGGTCCGACCGAATGTGGCCGAATACTAGTATTTTACATGGAGCGACTGCCTATCTGATCTCCACAACCCAGTTAGTACTGGGGAATACGATACTTGTTGTACTGGTTGTCAGACTTTTTGGGCCATTAACTACCTATTACGACTGTCAAAAATCTTCAGATGGCAGCCGGGACCAACTGCTTACCGTGTCTTCCGAGGCACGGCGTAAACTGCAGTCGTAAGGGTAAATAGGATTGGTAAGTGACTACATATTACGACACCTCTAAGTACTTCTAAGCAAATCTCGTTTTGTTTCTAATTCCGTAAAATCTCTCGAGCCATATGTCCAACGGGGACTATTCAGGACACTCCAGGAATAACGTTACGTATGCGAGGGCATCGACCCCAGTTCCATGCGATGCTGGGACATTAAATAATTATAGAACACATTTACGAGTCAAACCAAATGTTTGGTGGAACAAATCCCTTTGAATTTGGACCATTCTTGGATTTATGTGGTGTTGGTTTCCTTTCCGCGTCAGCAGGCATGGCTATACTTAGAAAACTTAAGATTTTAACTTGATGCCATAAACGTGAAATAAGGTTAAGATATTAAAGTCTTATCAAAATCGTAATAAAGCTGCTGTAAACTGAAAATTTTGGGGCTCGGTGCTATAATAAGCATGATGTCCTGTTAGAAAATTCTTTAGTTACTGGTTATTCGATTATGGACTAGGATACGCTGTAATTGCAAAAGATCAAGTTTAAAAATTATAAAAAAACCTTTCAAATTTAAAATCGTGACTAATACAAGGCTTTGGTTTCAAGTAGAACTTCGCATGTTTATATACTAATTGGTGGAGGAACTAAAAATGTAGGTAGCTTAAATATAAGTTTATTTTAGTAAAATTTCTTCTGGCAACTTGTGGAGTTTAATAATAAGGCGCCTATTTTATGCATAGTTTTCACTTGACTATCTATTACATTGTTTGCACGCAATGCACTCTCCGAACGATGACTCTGCGAAATTTGATTATCTTGCGATGCGACTCTCTGTTACCTATAGCTAAGCGAATAATATAATTGGAGCTGCTGATATCCCACTGTAGTAGTACGATTATATGTCTAGTGGCAAACAGTAAATTTTGTAATTTGAGTGTGCAATGCGATCGTCACCATCAATAAATTCTGTGTTCATTAGCAGTACCTCCGGTACCTCGTCCGTCTTGCGGACCAAGCTTAAGAAAATGGAGTTCTGGGTTCAATCCTGGTCCATCTCTGGTCGGGCAGTTCTGTTCGAGAGTTTGTAAAAATAATGGTCAGCAGTCAGATTATTAGCTGGCCCCTTCTCATTGAGCTTGACAAAATGCAGTAATAGGTACACCTAAAGCTCTGCCTTACCATTTATGAATTTAAAGCGTTATGTGAACTATTTGCTATGTTCTATACATGAATGACAAAGGGCGATAAGTTGGAACTAGGTGTTTTTCACCATCTCGTTACTGTCTTCGTCGACAATTATGATAAATCATCTTTCAAACGCCTCTAGATTCTCTTCGAAGCACGTTCTCCAATTTGCTGAGCGTGAGGAAGAAGTAAAATTCAACAAGGCTGTAGCGAGGTACATAGCATACTAGCTGATGCCCGCGTAGAAATTATATATTAAACCTTCCTTCCTCGATAATAATTTTATCCATTGCCGACTCGAATGGCGTAGTGGTAGTGATGCTGCCTTACGTTCTTAGGGTCCTGGGTTCGAATCCCGGTAGGAACAAATGTTTGTGTGATGAGCACGGACATTTGTTTCCGAGTCATGGATGTATAATAAGTATGTATTTACAAACAAAAAAGTATATATATGCAGTATATCAACTATCTAGTGTCCACGATACAAGCTTTGCTTAGTGTGGTACTAGGTGGCGCTGTGTGTTAAAGTCCAGCGATATTTATTTTATTTATTTATTTTATTATTGCTGAAAACAGCGTGAAAATTGGTGCAGTTGGTTTTGGGTTTATCACGAACAGACGGACATACAGAAAGACGCGGTGGAGGACTTTATTTTATAATATGCAGTGATCATCATCTTTTGGTCTTCCACTGCTAAAAAACCACCAACCGCAGATTGTAATCCACCACGTGTCTCTGCTGTGGATTGCTGGATAAACCGCTACAATAATTTATTAGCCGTATACAACGTGTCATAAAAAGGGTATAGTCATATGAAAGGGTGTGCTATAGACAATCAAACTGAACAACTTTCTCTATGGAACCACCATCGTAATCGTAAAAAAATAATCAGCTGTTTTATACGTTTGGTCGAGTAGGTATTGGAATTAAGTATGGGGCCGCTGAGAATTTTTTCGCGATTACGATGGTGGTTCCAAGGACAAAGTTGTTCAGTACACGTTGTATGAATTGTCTTGTTAATGAAAAAAATTTGAAATCACCGATTGGTATGGCAAATGTAGCGATTGTAATTAACCTTAATGTTAATAGACGTTGTGGAACGAAATCCATTTCAGATATTTTTATTTTTATTGAAAATATTGGTATTGTCTAACAGTAAGTTGTTTTTAGATAATCAGACTGTTATCTTTTCGGTGGATATGGACCTAAATACCCACTGTTCCCAAAAATTCCCATTACTTACTATTATGTGTCGTGGTCACTGCCTCCTTGAAGGCGCAACAACCATTGCGTGCCACCTGTATGGCCTGGCTGATCTCTCTGACTCAGCCCAAAGTTCGCCGCCCTGAGTTTACTCTCGGTAATTTTAATACAAGAATATCATTTTTGTCTTGCTTTGTGCGGTTTGCTTGCTTGCGATCATATTTTTTTGACGTTCATTTTTATGACACAGCCAACCAAATTCTCGTTTATAAGAGGTCGAGGCCCTAAAATTTAAGTAACCAGTACTGGGTTATTTCTGTAGGTTAGATAGGCAGTATATCTATATACAATACTGGTATTCAGTTGCAGCCGGAGAGACTAGAAGCCAACCCCAAAATAGAACTTATTGAAATGGTTAGGCAGACACGGATGATGAGGTTAAAGCCCATTCCACTTCTAACCTTACTTAGGATGAAGCGTCAGTGTATAATATGGGAGTTAGGCGTTGTTGTCACATCCCATTCAACTCTTTAAGGGGGATGCTCCAAGGTAGCCTGCGAAATTCAAATTTTCTAACGTTTTCTACAATTTGCAGGGTAGTGCTAAGTTTTATGATGATAAACACATCGGCCGCGACTGTAAGACATAATAGTCGAAGAAGGACTTTGACCGTGAAAAAATCGTGCATCGACTCTTATGAACTTGGAGCGTTGTATTGATGATTTTGATTATTATAATTCTGTAATTTAAGACATCTTACAGCCGCGACCGATATGTTTATCAATTTACAAATTAGCACTGCCCTGAAAATTGCAAAAAACGTAAGAAAATTTGAATTTCGCGGGCTACCTTGGAGCATCCCCTTAAGGAGTTGAATGGGATATGACAACAATGCCTAACTCCAATATTATACACTCCGTCTTTGGAGAAAGCAGGGTTATGTCAAACTCTTAGTGACAAGGAGGAAGGTCTGAACAGTTTCGGCTGCGTAGTGCGCGAGGACCATTCTGCTAAAACTCAAATGATTTGTAATACCATTTTTTGTATAGACCGTAGTTTAAAGAAGTTTAAACCTGGTAATTTTAAACCGCTTGTTATCCCCCGATGCAAAAACAACGGGGTGTTATAAGTTTGACGTGTCTGCGTGTCTATATGTGGCATCGTAGCTCCCGAAGGAATGAATTGAATTACGATAAAAACGATTAACGAATCATTTTATATTTAACTTTTAATACATTACGTGTCGGGGTACTTTTATTAATTTTTAATTCAGTGTTACTAGTTGTCATAAGACTGAAAAGGTTTAACGCCAAACGATTATTCTTCTTCTTCTTTATCGTATGGTAAGTGTTTATACTGGTATCAGAGTAAAATAATAATAATAACAATAAGAAGGCAGTACTCCTCGATACGGCTCGCATTATGAGGAGGTTCCTGTCTCTGCAGCCCTAACCACCGGTAGCTTGGACCCTGCTCCCGAGATCGGTAGACCACTATTTTTTGTTTTCAAATGTATTTTTGGTATTGTTTTAAGATATATTTAAAAATGTAAATAATATTTTTTAGAATGAATAAACGAAATAATAATAATAACTAATAGGTATTAGAACAGTATCAGTCTTCGTCCGCGTGATTCAAAGAGGATGTATGGCTGCGTGGGTGACGATAGTGATGAGATAAAAAAAAACGTTATGTGCCCAAAGGGCGAGGTTATTAGTTCATAACACGATTATATGTGTATGTCACAAATAGATCAGGCAACTCGTAAAATGTTATAGTTTTAACATGATCAGATTTTTATCATTAACTAAGCTATTTCGTTTATATTACACGAGTCCGGTGTCGTATTTAGGGTGATGACTTGATGCTGTTATAATATCGCGGTGCTGTGGAGGACAATGGCATTTTTTTTATTATTATTCGACCCTGTTTTTTGACTGCGAGCCAGGGATGTGTTTTGAACTAACCAATCACATTACTAGAATAGCTAAAACGGCCTTCAACCATATTGAAGGGAACTAAATGACCCGACCCACCCGCCACCATCAGCAAGACATTTAAGCGAGCATGACATTCTCTCAGCCACCAAGGCATATTCAAGTCAATGAAAGATAACTAAATGCAAATGGTAGTTTTACAGTACATGGTACTCACACATGTGCTATGCAATTATACAATACTAAGAGATACAATGCAAGAATATTTTTACAATCTTCTGCAGCTACCACAATAATTGTCCAATAAGTTTGCACCTATGGTAGCGGACCAGCATTTAGCCAAACATTTTTATCCTCAATGTAATCCCCCAGCTTATAATATGCTTGCCTACATAGTGTGCGTTTTACACAAGATTTAAATTTCGTCTCATTTAGTTGTAGAATGTGGGGAGGTATTTCATTTTAAACAGTACCCCATGAAAGATGAATCTACTTTAGCAAGCCTGAAACCTGGCTGAACTAGTTGGTCCCTATTTCTAGTATTATAGTGGTGTCTGTCACCTCTTTTACTGAATAAATGCAGATTTTTCCTAACGTACATGAGGTTTCCATATATGTATTGACAAGGTACTGTCATGATATTAATTTCCTTAAACAGTTCTCTTAGAGAATCGCGTCTACGTAATTCATATATGGCTCTGATGGCTCTTTTCTGCGGAATAAAAATAGACTCGATGTCTGCAGCCCGTCCCCATAGTAAAATACCGTATGACAATACTATGAAAATAAATAAAATAGACTATCCTCGCCGTATCAACATCAGTAAATTGGCGGATTTTCCTAACAGCATACGCTGCTGAGCGCGATATTATTGGTAAATTTCACACACATCGCTCTCTAGATGTCCTCGTTAATATCTGGTAGAAACGCAGCCTTGCTTAGCACAAATGCAGTCGTCGTCACCCGTCGACAGCGGTCGTCAACGCTTTGGGGCTGCCTTCGACGCGGCGACGTGTCGTCGATGCTTTCGGGCTGCCGTCTACGTGTTGTGTCGACAAGTGGCGACGGCTGCAGTTTATCTGCCGTTGGCATCGTGCCACTCGTCTGCAAGAACACTTTGGGGGATCGTACCTAGTAACGTGTATGTGGAGGTCGGATATGCAGTCGCTATGCAGACGATGATGATATCTTTATCGATTATGCAATACTAGCACAAAGCCCGTGACTTCGTCCGCTCAGACAATTTGCATGATATCAATGTAATGTATAGCCTATGTTACTTGATAAAGATGTAACTTTTTATTCGAGAAATAATTTTAAAATTGGTTGAGTAGTTCTTGAGTAAAATCGCAACAAAGTCGTTACAGTTTAGATTAGACATTCAACCTAGCACTTGGTTCATACAAATCTAAGGCTGGGCCTACACTAGGCAGCGATTTGCGATGCGACTGGAAGAGCGAAACGAGAAAAACTTAGTATGGCTATACATTACAAGCAAGATTCCGGCGTATATATTCTAATAAATTCGCTTCAATTTCGCTACGTTGGTGTAGCCGATGTCGTGATTACAGTAATGTTGTTCCGATCGCATAAAAAATCAAAGATCATTAATAATATTTGATGTACAGTGTATATGTGTAGCCATATGTGTGAGCATTCATTCCTCAGTCTAAAGCTAAAATACATTCTTAGGCAAACATTTGTTTATTTCTAGATAAGTACTTAATATTTTATATATAACCTACTTGTTACATAGTTACACGTTCCGGGAAATCCCCTCGTACTATTTCCCGCCGCCATTAGAGCATATTGATCGGTGCGATTGTCAATAGTTATTTAAGCCTAGAATACTTATCGAACTATCGAGAACTACATGAACATTATAGGCTGATGATGATGATGATGATGATAATGATGATGATGATTTGACACGAAATGGCCTCAGGTGACTGTGCCCGTTTACACTCGAAGTTCGTGCAGTAGGAAAATGGCAAGGAAAAGTAGGATATGAGAAACAATATTATACTAAATATGCATGTAATTTTTTTTTTCACCTATATCAATAAAATACACTATTATCAACCCAAGAAAGAAAAGCAGTAAATTCAATTCGACTTGTCGCTCAAAAAATGATGTTAAACACCTGCAATTTTCTATGACAGTTGAAATATTTATTTGGGAACATAGATATTCTATAATACAATCGAAATACTCGTATATACACACTACCTTAAGAATACGTTTGATTTACATATTATTTTGGTATTACGTTAGTATGAAAAACGCTTGCTCCGCCGGCCCCTTAAACAAGTGCACCACAAAGTTTTAAGCGCCAATACAGGGCATTTTTAATAATTAAAAAGAGTTTTGTATTTGATACATATTCCCTATTACCAGGAGGACAGAATCTAAATACGGTAATATAATTACCATGTCATCATATACCTCCCCTTGTCCCATGTTACTTGGGGTCGGAGCGGCACGATTTTTCTTCCTTCTCCTCTGTCGACCGTCACGTTATTATATTATATACTCTTTTATCTCTCAAATCATTCCTCACACAATCCATTCATCCATTGTTTTTTTGATCTTCCTCTACCCCTCCATCCTTTAACATTTATATTCATCACTCTTTTAATCACATACGGTTCAGACGTTTATATCTATACTAATATTATAAAGCAGAAGAGTTTGTTTGAACGCGCTAATCTCAGGAAGTACTGGTTCAAATTGAAAAAATAGTTTGTGTTGGATAGTCCATTTATTATGGAAGGCTTTAGGCTATATAACATCACGCTGCGACCATTAGGAGCGGAGCAGGAATGAAAAATGTTGCAAAAACGGGGTTTTTTTTTTCCTTTCGTTTTTCGCTCTTATGTGACGCAGACGAAGTTGCGTGGGTCAGCTAGTGTATGATAAGTATGTATTTACAAACAAGAAAGTATATTATACAGGGTGTAAACCACCTCATCACAAAGTCGTTAACTAAGCATTCTGTACATCAAACTAAGTAACTTTACGCAAAAAATATTGCTGGGAAACAACAATTTTTTTTGAGTTTATAAATCATGTTTTGTGGTAGAACTCAATATAACGCACTTAAAACATTGTGCTGATGGATGGATTGAATAGTACGGGGGCCGTGGAGGTGTTAAAATCTTACAACAAACAACTTGTTAAAAAGTTGTAACTTTGACCCCCGTAACTAGAAGGTTCCCAGGTATGGTGTAGAACAAAAAAAATATTGCAATGATGGGGAGAACAAGTGCCTTTCGGCTTCGTGAAGAGGTGTTTTACACCCTTTATGTGCCTAGATCAACTCTCTAGTGTCCACGATACAAGCTTTGCTTAGTGTGGCACTAGGTGGCGCTGTGTGTTGATGTCCAGCGATATTTATTTATTTATTTATTCCTCCTCATCACATGTTCATACCACAACAGTCGATTCCCTTTCAACAAATAAAATAAACATGTAACAAACAAAAATACTTTACATAAAGCTTTTATTGTTTGCTTCAGGAATTTCATGTGGCGTACGTGTTCGTGAAGATGGGTAATTCACCACGACCTGGTCTCTGGATGCTGGAGAAGTCGACGGATTACGGGAAGACCTTCAAACCTTGGCAGTACTTCTCCGATTCGCCTCAGTGAGTATACAATGGATATATTATTAAGGTAGACTATTTAATTTTGTTCCAGGTGTTATCACTAGTTTGACTTTCATCGTGCTTAAAAGCTTTGTTGTTTGAGCTTATATTATAATGGGATGGGATATATCATTAAGGTAGACTATTTGTTCCAGGTGTTATCACTAGTTTGACTTTTATCACGCTTAAAAGCTTTGTTGTTTGAGCTATAAGACTAGAAGAAGACCAAAATAAACTTTGGATAGTTTGTGTGAATAATAAATGAAACACCAGTTAGGGTCTCCCTACATTTATCGACGCGGAATCGGCTTAAGCCAAGTGCATATCACCACACTACTCGACTTATAATAGACGAACGGCTCGTTTCGCCGTCGGCCGGCGTCGCGACGCGTCCTCCGAGCCGAGCCGATGCGAATGGTATTAGTAACACCCGTATTACGTAAACATTAAGGCTTTTTTGACCGGTGTTAGCCGATTCCGCGTCATTAAATGTGGGGAGACCCTAATGTTTCAACTTCCGTGTAAAGGTGGACGCACATTTATCCGTAAGTACCGGCTTAACCTAAAGATCGATCCGAGTGGCTGTTATTATTTAGCCACGCTCCTCAACTAGCTACGGCTAGAAACTAAGTACCAAACTGAATAAAATCTTTTATAACATATTTGCTCGTCCAAAAACCAACTCGGAAGAGCCAGCAGGAATTTTTGATAAACTTGGTAGTGATGTCTGCATCAGTTGATTGGCCTATTAAGCCGGGTCCAGACGTGTGTAACGTGTAATGTAATGTAACGCAATTCTATGTGTGGACGGCACTATGAGCATGTAACGCTTGCATGATCCATCAGCAGTCGGTTTTTAGTGCGAACATAAAGTCGCTCGCAGTGAGCACTGCGAGTTTAATAGCAAAAGGATTTGCTAACACGATTCGCGTTGAGTTCGTGTGCCGTCCACACTGTTGACGCTAAATTACACGTAATCTTACATTACGCGTTACTTACGCCTGGACCCGGCTTCAGGTAAGCCGGGTCACTCCCTAGTCGCACCACAGCAGCTCGCTTGCGAGTTGTGACTAGTCCCCATTGCAAAGTTCCAGGCGTCCAGCTAACATTTCCTTCTTTCCCCAGGGACTGCGAGCGTTACTTCGGAAAGGAGAGTTTGCAGCCAATCACCAGGGATGACTCAGTTATCTGCAGCACAGAGTACTCCAAGATTGTGCCGTTAGAGGGTGGTGAGGTCAGTACCAGTAGGAGTGATTGTTTTAACATGTCGCAGACAATTATTGTGATGTCATCTTATGCTAGGAGATTATAAAGCGTAGTATTGTTTTGTGCCGTCAACCGCATATTTTCTGACGTAATTTAATAGTAACACTTGAATAATTGACCTTATTTCTTGCCATAACTCTAATGAAATTAAAACAATGCTATAGGATGTCATGTGCGGCAGGTCTCCCACCCAACGGAGAAACGACAAACTAACAATGAATATCACGCTGAAGAAACGTACAAAATGTTATAAGTCTCACCATCTTGGGTCAGTTCGTACAGAAGACACCGTCGGCAAGAACTCTGTTAAACAAACAATTTGTTTTTAGTGACTAACTCTTGCCAATCTTTTCTGTTGGTCAGAGATGCTGCGGCCAAAATTGCGACGATTCGTGGCTGTTGTATAATGCATTATTGATGTGTTTCAATGTTATAATTTTGTATATGCTTCCAGATCCCAATATCCCTGCTGAACTACCGTCCGTCTGCAAACACGTACTTCAATTCTTCGGTACTTCAAGAGTGGACCAGAGCCACTAATGTGCGGCTCCGTCTACTGAGAACCAAAAACTTGTTAGGACATCTAATGTCCGTTGCCAGGCAGGATCCTACTGTGACCAGACGTGTGAGTTTAATTTGAGTTTTGCTCAGAAAGAACATGATGACTAAAAAAACTATAAGTATCCACATTTTTGGTACTTAAACTGGAAGTATACCCTCAAAAGTTTAGGCAGTGTATTTTTTTAAACGCGCAAGGTTATTGATTGCAACGATTTATTGTTGAAATGATCGCATTTTATCGACGTGGAACTGACTTGATCTGGTGCTCACTCCATAATTGTCATAAGGTAGATCTCATAACTTGATTACAAAACATATGAAGGCGGGTATTTATCGCGAATTTACCTTTAATTTAAGCCCGACGTTTCGACCGGATTCAGTCTCCCCGAGACCACGGCTGGTGCAATCCGGTCGAAACGTTGGGCTTAAACTTGATGTGTTGTGATCGTGAAAGCTCATAACTTGATGTTTATGAAGTCCCGAGCAACCACTTAACTGGACCTCCTGTTTCGATATAAGTATGTACGTTGCGATCGGGTTTATGAATTAGGTCTGAGAATCACTTGTTATTCGAAACGTGCAAATGCCAATGAACAAAGCTTGAGCAACACAATAAATCGGCTACTGGCTCATTTTTAAAACCAATGAGCGTGTAAGTGATATTTATAGCAAAACAAACAAGACTTTTACTTTCGATACGTGCTTCTGATTCAGGGTTATAAGGTAAGTTTAGTTTAGAACGATGACAAACGAGCGCTGCTATAAATGTAGCAACGCAACGCAGCTTACCCTGATGGCTTTGACTATGTGATCAACACGTAACAAATCAAATAGTTTGACGCAATGCCGGCTACACAGGCGCTGCATCATCGCAGCGTTGCTACGACGCAGTCGTAACGATTTAATGATATCTAATAAAAAATACAACAAAATATCTTAAAAATGTGAAAAATACTGAGATACGGCTGCATTGTCGTTCCGCCGTTTCACCATAGAAGGTACCCCTCTCTGCTGTCACTTTTACCCCTTGTCCAATGAGCACGCATTCCGTCGCCACACGTCTTTTCAACGCACCGTGTGGCATCGCTCTTCCACGTCGATTTTCTCAATATTTATTTACTTTACTTATGTATTTTTGTCCCACATGTAACCCACTGTAAAAGTCATAGATATTTAATTTAATTAATTAATAGTATTGTATTTTTGTACCGAACTTGTAACTGACACCAGACTGATAAACTGATCTAACTGATCCGATTCTGATAAAGAACAAAATCGTAGATGGTTAATGCCCTCCGTGACTCTCTCTCTCTAGCCAGTGACCTAAATTACCTGACACTTCCTTCTTAAAAGAAGAGGAGTCAGTTATTTTACATGAGGTAGGTAGGTATAACATATATGTGCCCGATTTGAATGCAGTTGTCCGTCATACTAAGTTCCCAATTTCTCCCAACAGTACTTCTACAGTATTAAAGACATCAGTATCGGTGGTCGCTGCATGTGCAATGGTCACGCTGACACGTGTGAACCAGCTGACCCGGCTACCAATACCAACATTCTGGAGTGTGTGTGCCAACACAACACCTGCGGGCCTCAGTGTGCCGATTGTTGTCCAGGGTTCGAGCAGAAGAAGTGGAGGATCTCGCAGCAGTGGGACAGGTTTATCTGTGAACGTAAGTTGATGTGAAAGTTACGAACTACTTACTATACAAAGGTGCTGTCTTTTTCAGTAGTACTTTGGCCATTTTTTTCCATATTACTATTTTGTCCCCTACTTAATAAATATCAATACTCGTATCAACAATAACGAGAAAGACTTCTGAAATACGTAAAAGCACTTACGAACTTTTGTAAGGTGAATATATTTTTAACCACGACAGTATGAAGAAACCACATCAGTCTGTCGTCAAGATACATTCTTTTATTTTATACACGTACACAACTAGGTGTAGCCGAATCCCGAGACACACACAGACGCACTACGTCCCAAAAGTTACATAAATCATAGCCCTTCAACCTTTTAATTAATATTGGATCTACTGCTGTCCCACTTGCAAAACTTACTTGTTCTTCCCTCTTGCAGCTTGCAACTGTCACAACCACTCAACGGAATGCGAGTATGACCCCGAAGTTGATAGGCAGAGACTTTCCATTGATATCTACGGCAGGTACGAGGGCGGAGGCGTCTGCAAGAATTGCCAGCACAACACTCAGGGTATCAACTGTAACAAGTGCGTGCCCACCTTCTACAGGCCCTACGGAAAGAAATGGGATGAAATTGATGTGTGCCAGCGTAAGTGTATCTTTATTTTCGCATGGAAAATCATCAAATGACTCTTCCCACTCTGGGTGGAGTGGGACAGAGTCTTTTACTGACTAAAACCCATCCATGTGCCTTCCTCGCCCTTTATGTTCCGGGGTCACGGTATTTCTTTCGAAGAACCCCGGAGCGTAAGCCCAAAGAGGCTACAAAAATCTTAGATACTCGACGATTTCAGTCTCCAAGCGAGTGCCGCCATACAAATCCATTGAAGTTCGTACACGAGTCGCGTCTCCGACATTATGGATTTGTCTGGCGGTAGTCGCTTGGAGACTAAAATTGTCGAGTATCGAAGATTTTTTTAGCCTTGTGTATGAAAGGGCTTAGTGTATCTAAATGAAGTTGTATAGAATTTTAAGTATGGTCGTACCAGCTATTTGGTTTGAAATATTTTACAATGTGATTTGTGAGTTAAGCTGTAAGCTTGTCCGACAGTATAGTCACGACTTTAAGAATTTTTTAAATTGTGATTCTCCTAATGTACTGACTAAAGTTTAATGTTATTAGGTACATAGTATTCTGGAACTCATATTTTTATGAAAAAGATCCATTTTCCTAGTTACAATCGTTACTTCTCGCGACAATAGCTATAATGCTAAGGAAAGTGTAAATGTATTATTAGACGTGACTGTACATAGGTAACTATGTGAAGTTGATACCTGCAGTATGAATTGTAGTACCTACGTATTCTTATTAGATAAACCCTTGACGGTTGAACAACACTAAAAATACTTAAGTACCTATTTACTTATTTCCCTAGCCAGCTCTATCCAACTTCTGGGCAAAGGCCTCCTTGAAATAATCTAAACTATTATAAAGAGGAAACCTATGAAAAACGTAAAAGCCTAGTACTTACTCATCAACATCTAATATTATCATAACTTCTTTACCTAGTTTCCTAACTATAAATATGCAAATTACAGGTATTGAAGCTTACAAATCTTGCTTTCTGATTTAGCTTGCAACTGTGACTTACACTATTCTACTGGTAACTGCGAGGAACAGTCAGGTCGCTGCGAGTGTCGGGTCGAGTTCAACCCACCCAATTGCGACTCCTGCGCTTACGGCTACTTCGACTACCCTAATTGCAAGCCTTGCACCTGTAACCTGAATGGAACCGATGGACAGCAGTGCACGCCTGTTGATGGCCTGGTGAGTTTTGCTAGCTAATCTTTAACCCCCAACGCAAAAACGATGGGATTTTGTGCCTGTGTGCGTGTGCGTGACTATCTGTGCGAACGGATGAAACGATTTTGTTGTATTTATTTGAAAGTTGAATTAGTCCGAAGTGATCTTAGCCATGTTTGATGGCTGCCGCCACAAAATGGCGGAATATCATATTTATTCAACAACTCCTTCAATATGGGTCTCAAGTGAAGGGGCTTGTCTAGTAGAATACTATTCACCATGATAAATTAAACATCCAAGATTTCCACCACCACAAAATATTTTCTTTTTAACTATTAGTACATTGTGTTGGGGGTTTTTTAAATGTTTAATTTAATTTTACTGTCGTAAGTCGTATATCTCTCTTCTTCTGGCATTACGAAAACGACCGAGATAGACATACTTCTTTCCGAATCGGAAGCGAGTCGAATGGTTGTGAATAAGGGGCCTGGAGTCCTTCTGCAAGGCAAAGGTGCCAGACTATGATGAGCAATAACAAAAAAAAAATGGGTTGATGACAAAAAAAACTGCCCACATTTTTTCCTTTTTCACGTATACAAAAATAAAGAATACTAACTCGTGTGACGTCACATTTGAGTACAATTTTTACCGGAAAGTGACGTTACAAGCCCCACTTATCATCCTTGACGCATTTTTATCTTCGTTAACTTTTATTATTTTTTTTATAACAAAAAACATGTATCTAATATTTTTTGATAATTTATCTGACGGACTGAACAGAATCATATAGTTTGAACCCATATAAAAATTCATCGCCAGTTATCGTTTTGGTGGGCCGGCGCGGCGTGGAGCGTGCGTCGTTCATTTATTTATTTATTTATTTATTTATTTCAAATCATCCTTACAACTATCATTACAAACGTTATACCAAAATATATTTCATACAAACGTTATACCAAAGTAATTCGTAAACCAAACGTATTTTTAAGGAAGTGTGTATTTATTTCGATTGGATTACGTAATATCTAGGTTCCCAAACATATTTTGAAAGGACAAAGACGAGATATGAGGATATAAAATTTCTATAGATAACTCATTTTTCTCATAACTCTTGTTTAAATCAATGTCCATTCATAATATGTATTTGGGAACCTAGATATTATGTAATCCAATCGAAATATATACACACTTCCTTAAGAATACGTTTGGTTTACGAATTATTTTGGTATTACGTTTGTATGAACGACGCACGCTCCGCCGGCCCCTTAAGTCATCCTTATTCTCACCACATGCACTTGCGTTCTATTACGGGGTTTTGGTTTCCGCACTAAGTCCCAAGTGGACCAGTGCGCGTGTTTTCTTTCTGCTTCTTGATGGATTAAAAAAAATAACTAAGATCATTTTGTAGCTTTGTGATACAATGATGATACTGTAAATTTGCTTTGTAACCTCACTCGCTGAATTTAAGGTGATTTTGATGTATAATTTTACCATATTGTTCCTTCTTCTGATGAACACGAAACAAGATAAATATATTAAAGTAAATAAATATCGCTCGACATTACATACCGCGCCATCTAGAGCCACACTAAGCAAGGCTTGTGTTGTGAACACCAGATAGTTGATATACTACATTATATACATACTTTTTTTTTTTTTTTTTTTTTTTTTTTTTTTTTTTTTTTTTTTTTTTTTTTTTTTTTTTTGGATAGGGCATCTCGCAGTTCAGTCTGAGAAGACTGGCTTCTGCTTAACCGGGCAATGTCCTGTGGATGCCTTGATTCTAAGGCCTCCAGCCAGGGCGAAAATAACTAAAAACTAAGCGACAGCGCTCTAAGGGCACCCCCTGTGGGGTACGAACCTCGGCTTAGGGCGTCGCTGGGGGCAGCAAAGGGACAGGCTGGATCTGATTGTCCTTATTTAGGGACTGATTTAATACTACAGGCTCAGCGTCGCGGGCTGGCTCGAGCAAGGGTCGGGGAGGGATTGATCGGGGATTTCGCGCCGGACCTCTGCGGCGAGGTCGGTAGGTTTTCGGTCTGTATTTGTACGCTCTGCGAACCGTACTGGTATCTTTCCTACTCTCTTGCAAGATAGTGATCGGATCGTCGGGGGCGACTAGGGTGTGACGCGGACGTTGGACGGAGCTAATACGCGATGGGTCGTACCGGGCGGCCGATGCGATTAGGGGATTCCTATGCTTAATAGCAGAGTCGAAGTAACGCTTGGAAAGGCGTTTCATGAACTGCTTAACGGTGGGGATTCTGAGGTCTACGTGAAGACTATCGTTACGGACGTAAGGGGGGGCACCGGTGATTTTACGGAGATATCGGTTCTGTAGGGTCTGCATCGTGTGGATATGACGCGGGTGGGCATGCGCGAATACTATGCAAGCATAGGTCATGATGGGGCGGATGACTGCGGTGAAAAGACGCAATTTGCACTTGAGTGACAATTTGCTCTTCCTAGTGATCATGAAGTGGAGCCGGCCCATAGCAAAGGCAGCCCGGTCACGAGCTGCTTTGATGTGGGCCTTGAACGACAGATGGTCGTCCAGAATAACTCCGAGATACTTGGCTTGCCTCTCCCAAGGGATAGGCTTACCGAACATAGTGATGGGGGGACCTGGCGAACGCTTAAGGCGTGCCTTATAGTATAAAACTGCCTGGCTTTTTTCGGGATTAACTTCTATTCTCCACTTACGGAACCAAGCGCCGAGCGAGTCGGCAGCTTTCTGGAGAATGCGGCGGATGTTATCCGGAGAACGGCCGGTGTAATAAATCGCGGTGTCGTCAGCGAAAAGTGCTGTTTGAACCTTCTGGTTCCTCGGAATGTCGCTGGTGTACAGCGTGAACGCGAGGGGAGAGATAACGGAGCCCTGAGGGACTCCGGCGCGAATCGGATGAGGAGCGGATAACGTCTTACCCACACGGTAGCGGAAGGTACGGTTTGACAAAAAATCTCGTAAGATGAGCACGAGACGGTCGGGCACACCGAGCTGGTATAGCTTGTATATCAGCCCGTTGTGCCAGACCTTGTCAAAGGCTTTCGCGATATCGAAATACATCACCCCCGTCATCGCTCCGCGCTGGAAACCAGCGCTCACGTGTTCGACGATGCGGTGGACTTGATGTATGCAAGAATGTTCGGTCCTGAAGCCGAACTGTTCTTTCGGGATGAGGCCCTTTGTCTCGGCAAAATCTCTGAGACGCTTGTAAATAAGCCTTTCATAGATCTTGCCGAGAGCACTCAGGAGACTGATCGGCCTGTAGCTGGAGGGCTGGGCTTTCGGTTTCCCAGGTTTGGGAATACCTATAACAGTGGCCTCTTTCCACGTTTGGGGGAAAATATTATTGCTCAGGGCGCCATTGAAGATGGCAGCCAAAAGGACTATGAGCCTAGCGGGGAGGGCTTTAAAAACTCTATTCGTGAAACCGTCGGCGCCAGGGGCTTTCCGAGGCTTAAGCTTATCTATAATATCCTTGACCTCTTCCGGGGTGATGGCGGGGAGGGGGTCATCGGGATCTTCAAAAGGGGGAAGCGATGCTCTACGTTCAACTTCTGCATCCACCTCATCGAGGTGCTGCTTGTCTACTGGTAGAGTGCTTGGCGAACATTGAGATTCCAAGCTGTCGGCTAGGCATTCTGCTTTTTCAGAGTCGTCAAAAGCGACGCTCTTGTCGGGACGTATGAGGGGTGGAGAAGAGACCTCTTCCGAGGTGCGCAACTTCCTTTGAAGCTGCCAGAAGGCTTGATGAGTGGGCTCGAGTTCGCTAAGCGTCTTGTCCCATTGACTCGAGCGAAACTCACTAGTGCGTTTCTTTACAGCACGCTGTAAGGAACGCATGTGAGCTTTGTTCGCATCGCAGGGCCAAGAGCTGTAGGCACGTATGGCCGCGTTCTTCTCGGTTATCAGTTCACGTATATCGTCGGGAAGTATCCATCGGCGATCACTCACCGCTGGTACTTCACGAGAACAATCCTTCAGTACGGATTGTACGTGTTCTGTAAACGAGTCGATTGCAGCCTCGGTGTCTGCGACTGAGACGATATGGTCGGGAATACCATCTAAAAGTGGTGACGTTTCGGATTTCAGCATATCGCTTACTTTCCTCCAGTCGGTAGTGAGAATAGTGGGAAGGGGCTGGCTGGGGTCAATGATACCCGAGCGAGGAATTAAGTGCATGAGCACTGGACGGTGATCGGAGTGGAGCTCGTGTAACGTCTCAATCATGTGTAACCGAAGGTTCACATTCTTGAGCAGCGCTATATCGAGAACGTCGGGAAGATGACTGACAGTGTCAGGATAGTGCGTGTGCTCCATAGGAGCGACCGCGTCGAAACTAAGAGATTGACCTAGATCGTACAGGACTTTCCCTCTCGGGTTCGTCGTTCTACTGTTCCAGGCCGGGTGTTTGGCGTTGAGATCGCCCGCGATGATCACGGAGTCACTCAAGCCGAAAAGAAGGGTGAGATCGCTAACCAGGAGGTTGTGATCTTCCCAAGTATTAGTGGGGGCCAAATAAGCAGAAACTAAATGTACCGGTTGATGACCGGTCATAGCAAGTCGACAGATTGAAACCTCAAGTAGGGACTTTAAAGGAGGGGGATCGATGGGAATACAATGCAATTCTTTGCGGAAGTAAATGAGGGTGCCGCCCTTGTGACAACGTAGCCTATCATTGCGAACTATGCGGTAGTTGGCAATCTTGGGGTCGCGGTGGCTGGGTTTTAGGAACGTCTCCTGGATGAGGAGAACGTCAACGCTATGGTCACGGAGGAAGGCGGCGATCTCGTCGCGCTGTCCTCTCATGCTATTGGCGTTAAAATAACCTAATCTAAGGGACCGGGGTTGGGTGCAAGAGGGATTTGGTGTGATATCCATTACGGCGCGAAGTTGAGGTTACGAAGAGTGGCCTTGATGACTGGATAGGCATCAATGATATCGACGACCTGCTGGAGGTCCGTTGCAGCTTTGAGCTCAGCGACCATGCGGTCGGCCTCAGCGGTGCAGAGAGGTTGGAACCTCATCAAGTAATTCAGATTGGAATTCTGAGAAGCAGGAGCGCGGGTAGGAGCAGCGGGAGCTCGGGTTTGCGGAGGGGCCTGAGGGGCCTGAGGGGCGGCCACAGGAGTGGGCGCTGGGACAGGGTTGTCCAAAAGACCGGGCATGGGGGGGTTGGGTTTTCCCTTCGCGAGGGCAGGGAACGCTTGCTGATGGTTCAGCATGTTCCAAGGAGAAGGCCTCTGCGGGCTGAGACGCTCTGGGAGGACATTGGACGGGACTTTGAAGGAAGAGGGAGCTTCCCTCTGCTGGCGTTGGTTGGCGCGATTCGCCAACTTGCCAGCGGACTGTTTCGGGGCTTTGGGGCAGCCCCTGTAGTTTGCCGGGTGGCCAGACTGTCCGCATAGCACGCAACTAGGCGGCTCTGTGCAGAGACTCCTGTCCTTGGGACGGGTGCAGTCTGCCGTGGCGTGGTCACCGAGGCACTTTACACACCTATGCGGTGCGTAACAGTACTTCTGGCTGTGGCCATAGAGTTGGCAGCGATGACACTGCCCTACAATCTTGAGTTTTTTGGGCCTCTCGATGATGATGCCCGATAACGAGCACACCGATCGGACCTTGAAAATAGGGTGGTGCCCTTCAACCGGGTCACATATTACGAGTACCATATCGTACTCGTCACCCCCTTGGGACCTATTTTTGTGGAGGCGGTGGACCGCCGAAACAGGGATGCCCTGGGATGTCAGATCATCCAGGATGTCGGAGGAGGGAATCTCCTTGGGGATCCGCTTGATGACCACACGGGTCGGCTTCTCCTCAGGGAGGCTGTAAGTGTGGAAGGCGACGTTCCTTCCACGAAGCGCGTTGACCAGATTACGGAAATCCGTAGAGGTGGGGGTCTTAACTTTGATACCCTGGAGGGTAGAAGTGGCGTTAGTGTATTGGATCTTGCGATCCACACACATTTTTGAAATCTCTGTCCATCTGGATTTCTCCTGGATGTATAGAGCGGGTGGCTTCAGCTGCTTCTTTGAAGAAGGAGCAGCTGAGGAGGGGGCTGGCTGTGAAGCAGCCGTGGGACTTGCAGGGCGGCTGACAGGAGCCGCACCTTGCGGTTGCGAAATAGCCATAGGGCTAGACGGGCGACTGCCCTGGAAGGCAGCTTGAGGAGCGATGGGGGCTATCGGGGACGGGGAGGCTTGAGGAGCAAGGGGAGGCGCATTGAGGGCTGTAACAGCCTTCTTGACCTTATTGGCCTTAGCTTTCCTGCCCTTCTTCCTCTTGCCCTTTTGCACCAGCTGAAAATCCTCCGATTCAGAGGACGAGGAGGTGGTGTTGGGGGAGTCGGGGGAGCTCTCAGCGGCAGAGGGCGCGGACTCAACAATCTCCATATCGGAGGAGGAAGGCTGAGTGATCGGAGCGGGGGAGGGCGAACGCGACGGACTTTCCCTCTCAGGGGTGCGAATGGCCTTGCGGAGGGCCCTAAATCTATCTTCCCTAAAAGGAGCAAGGAGATCACCATACTTCTCCTTTATATAGTCGCTTTCGTCACAAATAAGATGCGCGACTAGCTCATCGAACTGACTGTTCAGTAAGACATTGCGTTCTTTCGCCATCTTGGCATGGGGAACCTAACCCTATTTAACCTAATTTTGGTAGCCTAACTAGAGCTAACTACCTAGTCCCGAGGAGACACGTAAAACGTGAGCTCCCCGGGCAGACAGTTCCCCGTTAAAAACGAACCCACCCTTGTGTTTTTCGTAGTGCTAACTGGCAAGAAGAAAAACACAAACAAACTTGCCAGCGACACGACTGTCGAGAATTGCCTGAAGGGCCTAATCTGAATTCCTATCTAACGATACCAGTACCTAAGTCCCCGGGTAGGTGCGCCCGGGGATGTGTGGCCTCTCCTGAACTTGTGCGAACAGTGAGGTGAGTACCTAAGGTGTGCCCTAAGCTTGTAAACCTGTCGCCAGTCTTATTGTGCGACAGGGCCCTAGTCCCGCAAGGGGCTCTAGTGCGAAGGGGTAGACACTCCCAACCGACACTAGGTGTGTAGCTGTGAACGAAGTCGAAGACTAGGTTTGACGAGGGAAGCCCCCAAGGCCAAGGTCCTAGCTCCCGATGCCAATGGAATGCCTCGCCCTGAAGGGGTCCGGCGGGTAGGATTGGGTCACCACCCTCTTGACTTCGTTAACACCGTTAGGTTTCCCGTCAAGAACCACAAAACCGTGGCTTTTCCCTGAAGGGGCAACAAAACGCGGACGATACGACGATAAGGAAATATAGCCTCGAAAGAGGCTGTTTTTTTGCCACTGAGTAACACCGGTTAGAATGTGTACTAATACGAGTATTAGACACAAACTAACGATGCACTACGGGACGGTAGGCACTGGGCCTTGATGCTCGGCGAAGCTGCGACGAACAGGACGGGAGGCGCGGTGGGGCGCGGAGAATCGACGGAGCGGGGCGGAGCGCACGTCTGCACGCTACGGTGGCCGAGCGTCGAATGATTTTTGACATTATATACTTTTTGTATACTAATTAATATACATATAAGACGACTCGAATGGCGTAGTGTTACTGAGGCTGCCTTACGTTCATAGGGTCCTGGGTTCGATTCCCGGTAGGAACAAATGTTTGTGTGATGAGCATAGACATTTGTTTCTGGTCATGGATGTTTATGTGTATAATAACGATGTATTTACAAACCAAAAAGTATATAATTATGTAGTATTTCAACTATCTTGGTTAGTGTGGCAATAGATGGCACTGTGTTTTAATGTCCAGTGATATTTATTTATTTATACAAATAAACATTCATGTCTCAGAAACAAATCTCCATGCTCATCACACAAACATTTGCTCCTACCGGGATTCCAAACCCGGGACCCTAAGAACGTAAGGCAGCCACACTACCGCTGCACCATTTGGGTCGTCAGATCAGTGATGTATTGTAATAACATAATTATCTTATATCAACAGTGCCCCTGCAAATACAACTATGCTGGAAAATCCTGTGAGATTTGTGCTGATGGATATTATTCACCAGAATGTAAAAGTAAGTACCAAATACAAGGTACGCTCTTGATAATGCTCCTCGACCCAAATCGATAATAAAATGGGTTGGTTTTTTTTTCTTATTTACAGAAATCGGTAAGTGATAACCACCTGTAATTTAAACACAGCCCATCTGTAACTAGCCGTATACCGCGCCTTCACAAACACAAATAAACGCACACTGCATGTTGCGCGATGGGTGATTCTGTGTAATACTTTCGTGTTATCATGAAATACTGAGTTTAAACAATTTAAAACAGCAGTTTTATTAATTATTGATTGGGTATCGTGTTTTAATTGAATACTCCTGAATTTTAACTAGAATGCAAAACTACACCATGTATATGCATGAGCTGTAGATAATTCTTACCTATGTACATTAATGAGGCTCTAGACGTTTTCCTGTTCCAGTATTGCACTTGATATTAGTTCCACAGTTACGTACCCGTGCTACACAATGCAACTTGCTTGCGCTCAAACTACACACATTAAACGTCTCACAGCTCAAGTAAAAATTACTGCACAAAGGCAGACTTAATACCATAGGCATTTTCACCAGTTTGACTTAGTCTACTTTTAATTTGTTTCCACATGATTCTGTATAGATCGGGCAGGTAAATCAAATATATCTTTTTTTTGCCCAGCTGTGTGAAAACAGGAAGACTTGATTGTCTGAGTAGCGCTCCTAAAATTTGTGTGGCAAAATGTCGATGGTGATTGAAATGTAATGATGTTTCTGATGGCACTTATCAATAAACAAAAACTTTACTTTTCACAATGAATGCTATCTCTTTCCCGCAGATTGTGAGTGCAACTCCGTGGGTTCTGTATCGCCAGTGTGCGACAAGGTCAGTGGCAACTGTACGTGTAAGAGCAAGTATAGCGGCCGGACATGCAACCAGTGCGAAGCTGGCTACTACAACTATCCAACATGCAAACGTAAGTATTTTTAGCACCTCTGTTATCAGCCTGTTATTTTGAATTGGTTACTGTGAAATAGTAATAGAGTAGACGACAAAAAAAAAACTAAAAAGTAAATGAGGCAGCTTTCCAAAAAAAAATTGGATACATAGTTTTTCCTTTTTTCACGTAAACAAAACATCAGTGCGTCGAAAACTCGTGTGGCGTCACATTTCGGTACATTTTACCTGAAAGTGGTACTCGTAATACAAGCATCTTTGATACGTCTTATCGTCGTAATTTTTTATTAATTTGATGCACCAAAAAACACATACCTTTCCATCATTTTTCGATAATCTAACTGACGGACTAAACGTAATCATATTGTTTTAGTCAGTCGACATTTCTATTCTCTCAATTATTTAGTGCTTCTTTGGCAAAGGCCTCTTCTAGCTGCTTCCATTGAACTCTATCACAAGCTCCTCCCCAGTTCATCTTCCCATCTCCATTGTGGGTTTCCCCTATTCCTTTTACCGTTTCTGGGATACCAAGCACCTTTAGTAACAACAACTAAATTCTATGGCCATTTATTTGTTCAAGTGGTAGTGTTTTTTGTGGCTTTGTATCAAATTGCGTGACGAATTTACTCCTATCTAAAAGATTGAGAGAGAGGGGAGGCTTCTGCCCTCCAGTTGGACATAAAAGAAGATTATAAATGGCAGCTTAATGTCAACTTGTAAATAAACCTACACAGGGTAAAATATATAACTAGCACAAGGTCACAGATGTGATGTCAAGATTTTACAACTAAGCATGACATTTGACCCCCTCTGATCAGGGACTCGTCCTTAAATAAAATTAATGGTATCTTAGGTATAGACTTGTGATTTTTCCAATTTAAAAGACGAGGTTGTAGGCTATTATTCGAAAGTGAAACAGTAACCTTAAAAAATAATGAATTTTATTATTTTAATGAACAAAACACACTGTTTGACAGAAATCCAAACAAATAAATAAAAAAACTGGAATAGACTTATGATAATGTTTCTCAGACTGCAACTGTGACGTGAGTGGGACGGAGCCAAGCATCTGTGATGATGTCTCCGGCGCGTGTATCTGCAAAACCGGCTTCGGAGGGGCTCGCTGTGACCAATGCCTGAATGGGTAAGTAGTTACATAAATTCTCTAATTGTTACCTTCACTATCACCACTACATATTAAAAACAAGACTTCCGCCGCGCCAGTCTGTCCCTATGTATGCTTAGATCTTTAAAAATACCTACGCAACGTATTTTGATGCGAGTTTTTTTAGTAGATAGGTAGAGTGATATAAGAGGAAGGTTTTAGTATATAATTTTACGCGGGCGAAGCCGTGGGCATCGGCTAGTCCTTTATAAAGCAGACTAGTTCTTAGAGCTGCTATGCACAGGGGTGAACTGGAAAGTCGACCAAAGTAATAAATTACATACAGGGTGTAAACAACCAGCCACCCGAACAATCTGGTTTCCGAAAATGCTTTAGCACCGTGGACCACATACATACGCTTCGGCAGGTTATACAGAAGACCGAAGAGAATATCTTGCCTCTCTGCTTAGCGTTTGTGGACTACGAAAAAGCCTTTGATTCGATCCAAACCTGGGCTATACTGCAGTCTCTCCAACGGTGCCAAATTGACTATTGGTACATCGAGGTGAAAAAAACAGCTATTCCGTACATTTTGACCGTGTTGTTTTCAATTTTGTTGATACCAGATGTTTTAGTCTAGTTTTAGTAAGTTTTTTTCATCCTGTGTGTATTATACGTATGGAAAATCGTGACACTTTAAGTAACTTGATTTTATTTCAATTTTACGTATATTTTACGACATCAAATCATACCCACGGCCATCGAACCACTTCTTTGTTCTCTCTCACACATTCTCACTCTCACTTACTTAACACTGTCATCCCCACATATTTGTATATCCGATATACATTGCATCCAAATCTGCCTTTCAACGCAAGTCTTTTCAAAAAGTCTTTTCCACTGGCATGTGGATGGACCATGTTAAAAATTATATGGCAGGAAAATAAGTGTGTGATGAGACGACGAAAAATAGAGAAGTTTGAAAGAAGAAGTCACGCTCTGCCTTCTTCTTCCAAATCTCACAAATAAATTGGGATAAGGGCAAGAGAAAGAAGACTCGATAGTAAGAGAGAGTCTGGATACATGAGTGACCTTATTCTGCAGATTCTATATGGAAGTCCGTGGCCGGGAGCGTCTCTGTGTGCCCTGCAACTGTGACTCCACCGGGTCCACTTCAACCAGCTGCTCAGCTGACGGCAAGTGCAACTGCCTCGCCAACTTTGGAGGCAAACAGTGCGACCAGTGCTCACCAGGCTATTATAAGTACCCGGAGTGTTTGTGTAAGTGTATCTCAGTTTTTAATTTCAAAACATGATAATTATTCTCTGTATTTAAGTAGGTACTTTGCTTATGTTAAAATTATTTTAGGGGTTTCATAGCCAATTGGCAAAAACGAAACCCATTTCGAAATTTCGTGATGTACTCTGTCTATGTTAGGGTTTCGATTTCCGCATTGCCATGGCGGCCGTTATTCCTACCAGCCCACCTCCCTACAGAGATAATCTAAATATAAAATAATCTATACAGAAATAATCGAAATCTTCCCGGTCTTCTCAGGACATCCGCAAGAAATTGTCCGTGTTAAAAGAGTTTCCCTGCGGATCTGGGTGACGCCGGTGCAGTTGAAGTGTTCGTGCGCTACCGTTTCCTCCGCCTCCATGCATGATCTGATCTGCACAGTGATCCACCATTTCTCCGCTTGTGTTCGAGTGTTATCCCTAAACAAACTCCTTGGCTAATTGAATGGAATAGGTAGAATGGGTTCGGGTCCGAAGTTTTCGTGTTGAAACCCCTTCAAGCGACTTCATCAGCTGCATTGCAAGTGATCCAACGTGCCGTATTTTCCGTCTGTCCGGATTGTACATACTCGTAGCTATTTGGAACTCGGATACTATTGACCCTATACAAATAAAAATTACCAAATGTGTTTTCTGTGCAAGATATTAGAGATTACACTCCGTACCCGTAACTGGAAGTGCACGCGTGTGATGTGATGCAACACGGTGACTGCCGAGAAAACAAATTAATGAAATAAGTTTCTAGAACATTTTTCATGCTATTATACCGCGACGCTACTCACGACCGAGAACGTCAATAGAGTCTAAAACCAGAACAAAATGTGTTAATTACGACAAACTTAAACATCAAACAAACGTCACCTTTTATGCGTCCGCCTCTGTCTCTTAAACATTTTGATCTTTTAACAACAGCTTGCAACTGTGACGTTTCTGGCTCAATCGGCTCGACGTGTGACGACAGCGGCCAGTGCCACTGCAAGCCCAACTTCGACGGCACCAAGTGTGACAAGTGCAAGGAACAGTACTACAACTACCCGGCCTGCGAGGAGTGTAACTGTGACCCGAGAGGAGTCATTGCTAGTTTTGCTGGTAAGTAACATCAGAGTCTGTTAAAGAATAATCGTTCTTCTCTCTAGGTGTCTAAAGTGCAAGGCCAACTTTAACGTTACCAAGGGTACCAAATGTAAAACTTTTTTTTACATGTCTTTGTGGTGGCTCATTTTTTGAGGAAGGTTACTGGCTCAACACCACGCTAAGACCCTAAGAAGCTGAGCATAATTCGAAATCATCCGGAACAAGGAATTGGCAATACTTAATTGTTGTGCCCAAAACAAAATACAACGGTAAAGTTTTGCTAATTAAATAAAAAAAATTGTAGAAAATTCCTATAGCATTAATTTATCGCATCTGTACTTTTATGCTTGAAGTGTTCAATAAATATTCTTGGAAAGTATGTCGAAAGCCGAGCCGCAAAGAGGGTTTTCCACTTTCTACGAAAACGACATATAGCGATTTCTGTTGATCTTATGTGGTATACAAGTGACCTTAAGATATATTTTTAGGATTTTTTTAAATAAGTTTGACTCAAAGTTGACGATACTTTTTCTTTTTCCGCACAGGTTGCGGTTCGGTGCCGGCCGGTGAACTCTGTCAGTGTAAGGACCGAGTCCAGGGACGTATCTGTAACGACTGCAAGCCTCTGTTCTGGAACCTGCAGGAATACAATCCATTTGGATGTCAAGGTAAATACTGTATCATAATACTGAATCTAGAGAAATGAGAGAATTCCAATGACTAAACTTGTATTCTATCAACAACCTCTACTACATTAGTCTGCGTAATATGGGTGTAATATTCAACTTTCCTAGTTTTCTACACTAATATTATAAAGGAATAAATGTGTGTATGTTTGTAATGAATAAACTCAAAAACTACTGTGCCGATTTCAAAAATTCTACCACCATTAGAAAGCTACATTCACCCTGAGTAACATAGGCTACATTTTATCCCCATACTCTTACGGGAAGGGGAACTACGTGGGTGAAACCACGTGACGTCCGCTAGTGAAAAAAATTAATTCAATTTACTCATCAGTTATATCTTGCCAATGAAACTGGCAAACCAATCTCATAGTAAGAGAATAATTAAAGCGGTAATTTATTGTTTAATATTGAGATCGCCCGATATTATACAGTAATTTAGATAAGGGTAGTAAGATGATGGGGATCATACTGCCTTATGATCAGCGGTAAGCTGTCGTCTGATTCCGTCATTCAATGAATGCTTGTAGTATCTGACCCTTCTAAAGAAAATTTAATAGGGTCAGTTAGGCCTTTCTCTTTTGCTGGACTGCGTTCTTTAACACAAAAGTATTTTATTATATTCTACATAAATATGTACGAGCATGTATATTTTAGAAAAATATTTAGTAGTATTTATTTTTTACTAGCTGACCCGCGCAACTTCGTCTGCGAGTGAGGGTTAGTTTTATTTTTAATAAAAAGTATCCTATGTTACTTCTAATACCTCCAAAAATATGTGTACAAAGTTTCATGATGATCGGTTGAGTAAAAAAACTTACATTCACATTTAAATATAATGCAGTAGGGATAGGATTATAGGATGTGTGTATGTATTTATTTGTATGTATGTTTATTTGATATAGTTTTGTTTTAAGTTTTAGTTTAAATTTTATTGTTTTGACGATAGACTACACAGTCTGTCTATCTACATATCTAATCCAATTTCAATCTCGTAGGTCTGCTGAAAAAAAAAACTTGATAAATTTTCCTGTTTAAGTATTTGTCAATAAATAAAATAAATAAAAAATTGCCATCCAACAGACTGCGACTGCTACCTGGCGGGTACTCTGGGAGGTCTGGGCGCCTGTAACACTCGCTCCGGACAATGTACCTGTAAGATGAACGTGGGAGATCGACAGTGCAACCAGTGTCAAGACGGGTTCTATAAGCTCGACACTAACAATGTGTTTGGATGTACCGGTGAGTAATATGCGACTTTTTATATTAATGGGTTGGAAAAAAACAGGTCATATATCTGATCAGCAGTACAAGTACGTATGATTCGATCGAACTCGATTATAAGAGTTTTTATAGACCAAAAAACTCATTTGATCGAGAATAACTGTCAAATTTGTGATAGGCTTTGCAGGAAGGCAGTTGGTTACCTCAATAGTATATTCCATACAGGGAGTAAACCACCTCATAACGAAGTCGTCAACCAAGCATTCTGTACATCAAACTAAATAACATTAAGCAAAAAAATATTACTGGAAAGCGACATTTTTTGGGGTGAAAAATCATGTCTTGTGGTTAAAACTTAATGTAACGCACTCAAAATATTGTGCTGATGGATGGATTGAATAGTACGGGGGTTGTTAACGTGTTAAAAGTAAAATCTTACAATCAAACTTATAATTTAAAAAAAAAAACGAAAAGTTGGAGCTTTGACCCCCATAATCTCCATAACTAGAAGGCACACTAAACCTGGGAAGGTAGTGTACAACAAAACAAAATATCACAATCACGGGTAGAACAAGTGCGAGAGAGGAGAGAGGTTTTTTATACCCTTTATTAGTGGGTGGGAAAAAAGCAGGGCATCTATCCGATCGTAAGTCAAAAGGCTTATCGTCATTTAATGTAATAGGCTTTGCAGGGAGGCAGTTCGTTACCTAAATATTATATTCTAAATTGTGGTCGCAAACATTACTGCTGAATAAGAACTTCATCGCATCTCGCATTTAATGTTAAGTACATAAGGCTTGTCAACTGAAAAAATCTATGTATTGTTTGATTGTCAAAAAAATATTTGACACGTGTTTTTTTTTCTTTAGTTACGTACACCAAATTGACATAGATAGATAGATAGGATAAAGATTCATTTATTTGCAAAAACATGTGTAGATAATATTCATGGAATTATGCTTATTAGAGGTGTTACAGGATATTATCTTTTGGCACAACATGTTTGACCATGGCTGGTGTATAAATTAGGGCGGAAGATACAACGCTTTTAAAATACTCGATACGTCACGCCGCGCCGTGGAATGTTTTTAGTGCGTTCAGACGTCACGAGCCCCCACTCGAGCTTTGATGCGTTTTGTAACAAAAAATACGTGTCAATTATTTTCCAATATTCTAACTGACGGACTAAATAGATTTGCAAATTATTGATGGTGGAAACTAGCCTATTTATTCAGCCAATCGCAGTCCACTCCTGAGCATGAGCCTTTTTCATACTAAGCCACAATACTATAGCCTCTGCCTTCTGCATCCAGTCCGGCTTAGCCACCCTTTTTTTTATGTAGTCGGTTTGGGGACCTATTTGTACCCGCCAGGCTTAAAAAAGCGTTTTTTTTTCCTGGCGGGTACAAATAGGTACCTAAGCCGACTACATAAAAAAAATATATCCATCTATAATATGTATTGAAGGTGTCAAACTGAAACCATTTATTTCAATTAATTACACCATCACGGGCACTTTTGAACGACAAAAAATACAAAAAAAAGCGGAGTTACAGTCACAAGGTTCAATAACTTTGAAAGTACTGTAGTTCCTATTCCAAAGCGTAGATCTCTATGCAGAAGAAACTCCGTGAACACTGTTTCAAATCAAAATATTGAAAAGGTTACATCATTCCTAATGAGAATACACATATCAGTGAAAATGATATAGAAAGACGCGCAAGATAAGAGAGTTCAGAATTAAAAGATATAAGCCACGATTCAGAATTATAGGTGTACCATTGAGATATATAGGTACCCACAGTTCAAAAATAAAGAGGTGAACTAATAGCTAGGTATACTCCTACTAAACTCTGCGGGGATAACAGCCGTGTTGTGATGTCATAACCTCATATCTTTCCAGAATGCGACTGCGACATCGGAGGCTCAATTGACAACAACTGCGACAAGGGAACAGGTCAGTGCCGCTGTCACTCACGTGTCGAAGGCCGGCGATGCGACCGCCCTATCCGCGCGCACTACTTCCCTACCCTGCACCAATTCCAGTACGAGATTGAAGAAGGCTACACCCAGTCAGGTCCTGTGAGGTACAGGAATTCTGATGAAGTATTCCCTGGATACTCTTGGAAGGGATATGTCGTGTTTTCTATGCTGCAGGTGAGTTTACAATTGGTTTGGGTCGACTCGAATGGCGTAATGGTAGTGACGCTGCCTTACGCTCATAGGGTCCTGGGTTCGAATCCCGGTAGGAGAAAATGTTTGTGTGATGAGCATGGAGATTTGTTTCCGAGTCATGGATGTTTATATGTATAATAAGTACCTTTGTATTTACAAACAAAAAAAAAGTATATTGTGTAGTATATCAACTATCTAGTATCCACGGCACAAGCTTTGCTTAGTGGCACTATGTGTTAATGTCCAGCGATATTTATTTATTATATTATTATTATAGCACCTGTATTTTCAACTGCGTGGCTACAAATGACTAAAATATTGTTTATAGCAGAATCTGTCACATTATAGTTGCAGTGTAGGTATAGAAAATAAACAAATGGATCACAACATTGCTTCCTCTTTCAATAGAATCACGTATGGAATTGAACGTTATTTCAAACGACATAAAACTCACACTTAAATATTCATTATTTCTTTATAGAACGAGGTGACAAACAGAGTGTTGATACCGAAGTCGTCTCTATACCGCATGGTGCTAAAGTACGCTAACCCTCTGCAAGACCCGGTCATCGCTAGCATCGTCATCACACCGGACTCCGTCGTCGACATACAGCAGAAGTAAGTCTTGGTTCTTATTTATTTTTCAAATTTAATATTTTGCGCCAAGTAGCCGCGTGTATAGATTAGACGACAAAAAAACGTAATTAGTCCGTCATTTAGATCATCAAAAAATATTTGCCCCGTATGTTTCTTTCGTTACGAAAACGAAAATTGACGAAGATACGACGCTTTTGAAATTCTCAATACTTCACGCCTTGGTATATTCTTTAGTGAGTCCTGACGTCACGAGCCTCTAGAAAATATTCAAAAAAACACGTGTCCATTATTTTCCAATACTCTAACTGACGGACTAAATAGATTTGCATTTTTTTTAAACTGTCGTCATATCTGCATCTGTGGCTTTCTTCAGGTCCTCTAAAGTGCAGGTGTAGAGACACTTTGAACACTTCAGCAAGTCGGCCATTATCTGTTCGGGAGCACCGCATTCAAACTGTCGTATTGATGTTTAATCCCATTATAGATGGTTTGTCTTCAGTCATAGATAGTCTATCTGGAGCGTAAGAATCTCTTACGATTTTTGACGATTACATAACAACTGGGTCGGTGGTAATCATAGAGGGATGTCGTGAATCCGATTCCTGGTAACTTTTTCCAGTGTGCTTGCAACATCCCTACGTAGGTCAGGTGGTGCGATTCCTGACACGTTCCTAGCTGATCATGATATGATTCTGCACGTACGTACGTCTGGACGGTACGGTAGTGGGTAAATTCCTTTAAGGCTCATTTAATAGCGGGCCAGCTTATTCACTGGGGACAAGTTTAGACTCCTGGCTGATACTGAGGTATTTCTGATCGAAAAACAGATGTAACACTTTTCCGTATCTGGGAATCGAAGCGAAGACTTCTTTCTCAGCAAAATCACTTTGCAATTCTTTTGTCTTATCTCAAAACGCAAAACGTATTAATTTCACATTATTACGAGTATCACATTTGAATTTTGTTAAGTGTTTAAACGTTACGTAATTTTGGGAGTGGATCAGTAGCAAACTAACCAACAAATTTTACCACTTTATAATTAATTTAGGAGTGATGTTATGTTAACAGACAGACAAGGTTTATGATATGTAATCTTCTAGGTTCAACGTCGCTCTCCGACCGACGAATCAGCCTCAACTGGTGACTGTATCAGGGGAAAAAGGCGTCGCGCCGTCACCCTTCGTTATGAACCCCGGCAACTGGATGGTCACCATCAAGACTAACAAAGAAGTCATGCTTGTGAGTTATTTTGTTCCTCACCTGGCCCCTATTCACAAAAATATGATTCGATTTCGATTCGGAAAGTCGTCTATCCCGCTCGCTTTCGTAATGGCAGAAAAAGATGCATGACTTGTCGAGTCGAAACCGAATCGAAGCTTTTGTGAATAGGGGCGCTGGAGTGTTCGCCTGTGATGTAACATTTCAGATTAGATTTCTAGCATTTATTTGATTCCACGATGTCAGACGCAGCGGTCGTTGTGCTGAGCGTGGCAATATTCATTTTACTCTTTCTATCATCAAAGTGCGCACTGTAATGGTTGGTTCTCTTCCCTCACTGATGTAATGCAATGTAATGTTACGTTACAGAGTCGACTCTGTTGCGTAACATTACAGGCGAATGCCCCAAGAGAGGGAGCACCTTTACTGTAGGTTTAATTCAATCAGTTTTCAGCTCTAAATTTTTTTTTTAACCGACTTCTTTTGAAATAGTTGTGTCTCGGAATTACTGGGTTTTTTTGTGAAATCGGTAAAAAAAGGAAAACACACAATAATTTGAAAAAAATTATACAAAATAAGATGTGCTGTGTGCTTCCACGGCTGCGTCAAAAAGGTTCATTTCAGCATTCATGCCAGAAAGGTTATGCTGTCTATATATTTTTTTATGCGCACAGCCAAAGAATGGAATTCCTTGCCTACGGCCTGTGTTCCACACCGACGCAGGCAAGGATAATAAATATGTCAACAGGACAAGATTGTTTTCAAGACTAGGTCCATGTAATATACATGATAATATTTACACTAATGTACATGCCTATTTCCCAGGACTACTTCGTACTCATCCCGGAAGCGTACTACGAGGCGACAGTCCTGACCAAGTTGGTAGACAAGCCGTGTGTTATCGGCGATAAGAAGCTGTGCCGACACTTTGCATACCCCAGCCTGTTTGGGAGACCCACGGCCGATGTCAGCGGCCTTAGCACTTCTGTTAGCGGGTATATTGATGACGTGGAGGTAAGTTCCTTTTTCGATTTTCCTGATTCGATAGGACTCAATTTATCTAATCGAGTCCAATCGAATCCTACGTACTTGCACTGCTGTTTAGAATTTGCCCCCCCCCCCCCCCCCCCATTAAGAACGAGTTTAGATCGTCATGCCAGCGTTTTTTGGACCTGCTTTGGTTATCGCAGCCGTCTCCAGGCACCCACTGTGCGAGTACCTCACTTCCCTCATCTGTCCGGCTTCATCCTAGAGACGTGAACCCGCCCAGTCCCATTTCAGCTTCGCAGTCTTATTATCAACATCGGCGATGCCTGTCTTGGACCATATTAAGATGTCGCGCATTCGATCGGAGAGTGTAATATTTATAATGCTACGTTCTATAGCTCTTTGGCAAACGTTGAGTTTGGACTTCTAAGTCTCTTCTGGTCAAAGACCAAGTCTGAGCGCCATAGGTTAGGATAGTCCGTTTGACTTTTAATATTACTGTTGCATAATAATATAGAGGCATGAAGAAAGGGTTGTTCACTTTCCATTGAAGAGTGAGATGACCTGTCGAAGATGGAAGTATTTATGTGTGGTTATGTGTCTGCTAGGCTACTTTTGGGTTCCTAACTCACAAAACTCATTTTCCAACCCTCTCACTCTAGGCCGACCTTCATTTTTTCTAACTTTTATATTTCACATGTTTTCATAGCAACTAAACGAGCTAAAAGCATCAGCAGAGTCCATTCCAATCCTGACGGACGATGAGATTCAGTACAACATGAAGATTGACCCTCCGGGAGCCTACATCCTCATCATAGAATACGTTACACCAATCAACAGAACTGTCGAAAGCTCCAACGAGATAGAGGCGTACAACTCCAGCTATTTCTTTGTTAAACGAGGCCCAGTTACCGTGAGGTTCCAGTCCGGTGAACAACCTGAAACTGATGCGATTGTGAACCTTAATGATTGCCCGTACACGGCAGCGTGCCGGCAAGCAGTTGTAGATGACCTGTCGAAGATACAAGTGTTTAATATACACGATGCAAATAATATCATTTATTTAATGGTAAGTTTTTTAACTTGTTATTAAAACTATGTACAACACAGGTATATCAGCAATGGGAGTGACCAATCTAAATAATATAAAGAATAGAGGTAATAATAATATAGCCGAACAAACATCTAACTGCGCCTGATGAAATTCGGAACTAATCAGAAGTAGAGCCGCTATTCGGTTCGGTTACATAAATCGTATTTTTAACCTCCGACGCAAAAACGACGGGGTGTTATAAGTTTGATGTGCCTGTGTGTGTGAGTGTCTGTCTGTGGCATTGTAGGTGGACGGATGAACCGATTTTGATTTTGTTTTTTAATGATACTTGTTATACAACGAAGTGGTCTGAAACAACCAAAAAAACAACTGAGTGATTGCTTCAATCGAACAAGCAGTGCAAGTACGTAGAACTCGAGTCCAATTGAGTCCTACGTACTTGCACTGCTGATTTTATAAAACGGTTGTAAGTTTATTAGTGCACTTCCCATGCCAGATATGCATAAGTGGTTTTGTTTTGTAAAATAAAGCTTTCTTTTGTTTCTTTTGTCATAGCTAGGTGTCTTATGGTGCTCTAAAATTAAACATTGATGAAAAAGCCCTTTCAATAAAATTAATTATAAAATTAAATGAATGGGCACTTTTTTAAAATGAAAAACACACGAGTAGGTACCCTAAAACAAAGCTTCCCAGTGTTTTAGCTAGATAAATTAAGTGGCTGAACAAACTCCATACATGATTGTTTATACAACTTGTAACGTTAAATGCGCAAAACCTGAAATTCACTTGATCAGAATCACGGGCAGAATTAATTGAACCACTTTTTAATATAGGTCACAATTTTCAAAAAAATCTTTATTACAAATGTTGCCCTGTCTATTTGTTAATAGGTCAAGCCATCACATGCGCAAACCCGTCAAAATAGGTAAACAAACAAACACAAATGATTGTCGTGCTATTTAAATTGTCTCATACGCGGGATACTAATAGATCTCGCCAGTAAAATTAAAAGAGCACGTACAACCTTTAAAAAAAAAAACTCAGTTTTAGGTCGATTGAATTAAAAATCATTTCGGGTGTCTGAGGTTTTACGTATTTAACATGACACGTTGGATATGTATGATAACTATGAATTTACAAACAATAATATCTGTGTAGTACAATATTGTCAACAATCTATCTGGTGTCCACGATATAAGCCTCATTGCTTAGTGAGGCACTAAATGGCGATGTGTGTAATGTCCAGCACTATTCATTTATTTGTAATGTCCTTGTTTTTTCTGTCACAGGGTGACCGCGACACGTTAGTGGGTATCAAGTCAATAGTAGCGATTCCGGAGTCAGAGTGGCACCTGGATTACATCACCCCGAGGCCTTACTGTTTGAGACGCAACGGAAAGTGTTCACCAGCTGTCTTCAGCGCTGCTGTGGATTCTAAAAAGGTATGACTACAGGGTATTTACAGACTCATCATGAAGCCGTCAACCAAGCATTCTGCACCTACCTACTAAATAAGTCGACGCAAAACATATTGCTGTTCATGTTTTGTGGTAGAACTCAATGTAACAGACTGAAAACATTGTGCTGATGGATGGATTGAATAGTCCGGGGGTCGTGGAGGTGTGTAAAGTAGAATTTTACACTAAAAACTTGTATTTAAAAAAAAACCTTGCCAAAAAGTTCGAACTTTAACCCACAATATATCCCAATATACCCAACTAGAAGGTTCTCAGGTATAGTGTAGAATAAAAACAAATAGCATTATCGGAGAAAACATGTGCCTTTAGGCTTCTTTAATAAGTTTTTCAACCGACTTCCAAAAAGAGGAGGTTATCAATTCGTCTGTATTTTTTTTTTTTTTTTTTTTTTTTTTTTTTTTGTGTTTGTTACCTCAGAACTTTCGACTGGGTGAACCGATTTAGATGATTCTTTTTTTGTTTGAAAGCTGGTGCTTGTCGATTGGTCCCATTTTAATTTGTTGAAGATCTGATGCTGATCTTCCGAGATATACAAAGGAACTCTTCAAAAATAGACGGCAAATCTGCAGTAATTGCTGCAATCGCTTGTAGGTTCATTGTTCATACTACATCATGACGTAACATCACGCCTGTATGCTCTGAGGGGGTACCTAGACGTGTACAATACTCCCAGATTTCGACAATGTTTGTTGCCTCTGAACTTTCGACTGGGTAAACCGATTTTGATGATTCTTTTTTTATTTGAAAGCTGGTGCTTTCCGTGTGGTTTCATTTCAATTTAGTTAAGATCTGACGCTGATCTTCGGAGATGTAAATGGAACTCTTCAAAAATACACGGCAAAGCTGCAGTAATTGCTGCAATGACTTGGTTGTTTGTTGTTTGTGTAACATAGTGACGTAACATCACGCCTGTATGCTCTGAGGAAGTACGCAGAAGTGTACAATACACCCAGATTTCGACAGTTAGATATGTTAAGTTCCGTTTAATGGGGTCCTGGAGAAATAGAGGAAATTCCTTAAATTTTGTAGGCACACCAGAAGCGATTTGGGTAGTTTTAGGAAGAGTACATTCTTGGAGTGATCCCATTTCAATTTGGTAAAGATCTGATGAAGAATCAATCAAAGAAAGAAAAGAAGATCCTCCATAAATGATAGCAAATGTACTGGGATCGCTGAAATCTCATATCTGTCTATTGTTTACACCAGTTCATAAAAGAAAATCACGCCGGTACGCTTTGAAGGGGTAAGTACATATGAACCACTAAAAAATTAAAAATAAAAACTTTTTTACAAAAAATAAAACCGACTTCAGAGAAAACAAAAAAGTGAAAAATAACTTCAGAAAAAATGCTTCAGAAGTCGGTGACAAAAAAACGAAATCAATCAAACAAAGGTCACCGACTTCTGAAGCATTTTTTCTGAAGTTATTTTTCACTTTTTTGTTTTCTCTGAAGTCGGTTTTATTTTTTGTAAAAAAGTTTTTATATCCTTTATTATGCCATTGTGTGGATCACTATGAAAGTTAGTTGACGGACACGGCGCTTACAGCAACGCGTGTAGTGTCATCGTTCGTAAAAGAAAGTGCGTGCAAGTTTGGGGGAAATCTACTAAGTTGGGAATCTTGAGTAATGTTTTCTGAATGCTGTTTACAGTTATGTGATTAAATGCCTTATGAGAAAGTACAGTCCATTCGATTTAATTGTTGTGGAAACGAGCCAATTGCAACTTTAATGACTCTTTAACCACTTTTCAGGTGGAAGTAGAAACCGGCACCGGTGGCGACCGCGACATTCGACCCCCAACCCTTGACAACACGACTTTGGTGGTGTACCTGACCGAAGGTGTGGAGCCACTGAGGATCGAATCCAAGATGCCAGCTCCCGGAGACTATATGTTTATGGTGCATTACTACCAGGCCGTTTATCCAGGTAACCAATGATTGAGTGAAAAAAATAAAAGGTTACTTTTATTCTTTTATTTTAGTATTTTTTAATATTCAACTAGGTACGTTTAAAAGATACAATACACTAGCTAAACCTCACTTACCTTACAGAAAGCAGCCTCGACGCAGTAATAAAGACAGACACACAACAGTTTGTTACCACCATGCAAGTGCAGCACTGTCCCTCCAGCACTGGCTGCCGCTCGCTGCTCAAGCTAGCCGACGGCACCAGCCACTTCCCCGTTGCAGAAAACTTTACTCTCACCTTCTTAGTAAGTAGACACATACCATTGCAGCACTATCGCTCTAGCAATTGCTGCCGCTCGGTGCTTAAACTAGCCGACGGCACCAACCACTTCCCCGTCGTAGACAACTTTACTATCACCTTCCTGGTAAGTAGACACATACCATTGCAGCACTATCGCTCTAGCACTTGCTGCCGCTCACTGCACGGCACCAGCCATTTCCCCGTCGCAGACAACTTTACTATTACCTTCTTAGTAAGTGGACACAAATATCGTTTGCAGCACTATCGCTCTAGCACTTGCTGCCGCTCGCTGCTCAAACTAGTCGACGGCACCAGCCATTTCCCCGCCGTAGACAACTTTACTATCACCTTCTTACTAAGTAGACACATACCAGTGCAGCACTGTCCCTCCAGCACTGGCTACCGCTTGCTACTCAAGCTAGCAGACGGCAAAAGCCAGTTCCCCGATGATGCGCTCTCTTCCACTAGTAAAATATTTCCAATCCAGTAGTAATTTGTTTTCAAGATTGTTCAAAACTCTAAAAACTGTAAGACTATATGTATGGCTCCAGAATTGAGAGACTGCCAAAATCAAAGAACACATATTCGGTGTTAGTTCCAACTGATTTTCACGTTCTCCACATTGGAGAATGTTGACTTTTGCCATTCTCCAATCTACTCTGGACCTCAGGTCTATTTTCAGTGAATAGAACTTTGTCGTCCACAAACAGCATGCACCAGGGTACCTTCTCCTATACGTTCAATTATTTCAGACACAATTAGCCATGTGCCCGATGGATTTTCTTAAAATTGTATTCAAATTTGTTGAAAAACAAAGTTTGTATTCAATTAACCCACTTACTGGTAGTATTTCCAAGTATACTTCCTTGCTCCTCCAAAGATACTTTTTTGAAAAAGACAGCACTATCCATCTTCGTAACAAAAAATAACCTTTGTACAATATTCCTATGCTGCTAATCCCAGTGGCTAAAGTTACGCGTTGTCTATTTGTGAGTGGATTTGTAGAACGTTATAACAGCTGTTAACCTTAAATCATCATTTCAGGGCAATAACAGCAAGGGCCTGTGGATAGATTACGTGCTGGTCATCGCGGCACCTGACTTTGTGGACTCGGCGCTCACCGAGGCCAACGTCATCGACTACACGAGGGAGTTCATTGAGAAGTGCGCTAACAACCACTTCTATATACGATCCAATGAGACAGGTCAGTCTGTGGTCATTCTTTATGTCCTAGGTCCGTCTCTCAGAGAAGACTTTTTTTCCAGCTGTTAACATTTTAGCTCTGCCCACACTGACGCACGGAATGCGCGACGGAGTACGTTGATTAATGTAATGTAGTTAAACTTATGTTGTCACTTACGGGATATCTTCCGTGATTATTTATGGTTTTTAGCTCCCGATATTTCGACGCTGTTGCAAGCGCCATAATCGCTGGTTGACTGGAGATTGTGGGTGGATGGAGATATCCCGTAAGTGACAATATAAGTTAAGTTTCAAACCGTGAAAGCCTAAAACAGTGTTTGAATACATGTAGTTGTGTGTGTAAGTTGACGCAGCCGGTATGACTGAATAATGTCCCTTCAATGTGATTTAGGCGTGAATAATATGACTTTGGCGGTCTCTCCAGTCCTGTGCCCATAACTCTTGTTGGAATGCCTATACCGATCTGTTCCGATTTTTGTAATCTCGGGGCGCTTGTTCAAGGGGATGTACGTAACGTACCGGATCAATTCAGGATGGATGAAACAAGAACCTAAGAATGCCCCTCAGGTTTAAGTAGAAAATAAACAAGCCGGACATACCTAAGCAAGGACGAATGCAACACATGTGACTAAAACAGTTACGATTATAAATTTTAGTGTATGAGTAGCTAGAGGAAGACCAAATAAAAGATAAATGGATTATATGAGAAATGATATGTCGGAAAAGGGATTAAATTATAGTGTGACAAACAATTGACAGTGGAGAATGGAAGAAATAAAATGTGTAGCGCCGAACCGAACCTAAATAACATGGGTCAAGGTCAAGAGTATTTGTCTCAGTTTGGGCTTTAAATGGTGCAATGGTGGTGAGTTTATCGGTAAATGTGGGTTTAGGTTCAATCGCTAAGTCCAGCAAAATGCAATTTATACCTGATCTTTACATTACCTTCTTGAAAAACAACCCTTGGGCTGAAGCTACATTAGGCTGCAACGGGACCTGGGATACATGAGCGATTAAAACAAGTAAATGTATGCACACGTACCTATATGGCTATCTTTGATTTCTTTATGCGATCGGAACAACATTACTGTAATCACGGCATCGGCTACACCAACTAAGCAAAATTGAAGCGAATTTATTAGAGAATACCAGAATCTCGCTTGTAATGTAGCCATACCATGTTTTTGTCGTTTCGCTCTGCCATTCACATTGCAAATCGCTGCCTAGTGTAGCCTCAGCTTTCCTCTCAATTTATTTTTTTCAGCTAACATAGCACGTCTTTTTTTTTCATACTACTCAGTTAGTTATCCCCTTCCATATCATGTTGCACGCAGACCAGCCACCGTTTCTTTGGTCTTCTTATACTCTTCTAGCTGAAGAACAGTCAAGTAATAACAATAAATATCTTACCATTTCCACAGGATTCTGCCGCGACGCCATGTTCTCGATCACCGCGGAATACAACAGCGGCGCTTTGGCCTGCGTATGCGACTTCATGGGCTCAACCGAGCTAGAGTGTAACACCTTCGGAGGCCAATGTCCCTGCAAACCCAACGTTATAGGACGTTCCTGTACTGCTTGCCGCACTGGATACTACGGGTTCCCCAACTGCAGGCCATGTCACTGTCCGTCGACTGCTATTTGTGATGATAATGGTGAGTGACTTTTATAATGAGAAATATAATCATGTTTTAAATTTACTAAACGCAAGGCCGTTTACTATAAATTACTTTCGTAAAACTGACAGTTGACATGCCTACGTCTCATAGCTATCGGTGTTCCTATAAACAAAGTTAGCTTGACATTGATCTAAGTTAGCTTGAAAAAGCACTTCGTTCATATAAAATCAAAGAAAGATCTTCTGTGACCTTTTGTTTCAATCAATCCGTAAGCTAAATGTCAAACACACAGAAATAGCAACCTACCGATACCTGTTGGTAAGTTATTAAAAAGGCCGTAATTGATAGTGCTACGAGTGAGCTCATTGAGTATCGTTCCGGTCAGTTGGCCATATTAAGGCGATTACATGAGCTAAACGCGAGTTTTATAATAACTAAAAGTATATGATTCACTGCTATAAACAAGACCAGAAAAATATACGATATTCTTCAGGATATATGCTAGCATGATACTGTTTTGAAAACATAATACAAATTAATTTGGCTCGATAAAAAGAAATCAACAACTTATCTCTAAAAATATATTTCAAACAATATAAAACATACTAATATACATGCGATCATTCAGATTTTTTGGCAAATAATTCTACAAGCAATATATAAGCATGATATTGTTTTAGTTTTTTAATCCAATCAATAGTTTTTTTGTAAATCGATCGAAACCGCCTTAATATACGGTCTAAAACACCTCTTAACGAAGCCGAAAGGCACTTGTTTTCCTCGTCATTGCGATCATTTTTTTGTTTCACACCTTTCCTGGGAACCTTCTAGTTACGGAGATATTGGGGGTCAAAGTTCAAACTTTTCGTCAAGTTATTTTTGTGAGATTTTTACTTCAAACATCTCCACGACCCCCGTACTATTCAATTCATCCATCAGCACAATGTTTTAAGTGCGTTACACTGAGTTTTACCACAAAACATGATTTAAAAAAAAAGTCGTTTCCCAGCAATAATTTTTGCGTAAAGTCACTTAGTTTGATGTACAGAATGCTTGGTTGACGGCTTCGTGATGAGGTGATTTACACCTTGTATACTTGCCTGTACACTCGTGCCTTCCTTCAGTTGGTATATAATAAAATTACTTGAATCGCCTAGGAATGTGCATCTGCCCGAAGAACGTGGAAGGAGAGAACTGTGATCGCTGCAAGCCGTACACGTTCAACTTTGACGTGCAACGTGGCTGCGATGACTGCAACTGCAACCCGCTCGGAGTTGTCGATAACCGGCTTCAGTGCGAAGCTGACAACGGAAACTGCGCGTGAGTGTTTGTGACATTATCATCATTATCATATGCACGACGACAGTATCAACAAATTGCAAATCTATTTAGTCCGTCAGATAGAGTAATGGAAAATAATGGACACATATCTTTTGATTTTGTAAATCAATGAATATTGACAAAGATCAAATGCATCAAAACTCGGAAGGGGGGGGGGGCTCGTGACGTCAGAACTCATAAAATATTTTTCTAAGGCGTGACGTATTAAGAATTTTGAAAGCGTGGCATCGTCGTCAATTTTGGTTTATGTAGAAGAAAAATACGGATTAAATATTTGTTGATAATCTTACTGACGGATTAATTAGATTTTTTTGTCGTCTTCCCTATTCTTCTACTCCTATAATGGTTAAACATATTAATTTCTCAAAGTAAAAAAAACAATTTGGTCTATTGTTTTGAAAAGGTTTTTCTTTTATCCTGCCAAACCTTGAGAAAACATAAATAGGTTTTTAGTTGAGATTAAAAGTTCAATAATGTACATTGTTTTTAACTTGAAAACTGATTTGTGAACAAGTCTGTAAACTCATAAAAGATGTTCTTGTTCATTACATAATGAGTCCCAACGTTATTCAAAGCTCTATCTTTGATCCAGCTTTTGTAAAAGTACCTATCAAATTTTATTTAGTTTAAAACTCAAAATTACAAATAAGACTCAGTTTATAGAACTTTGTCTATTTTCATGTCGTAGAATTCGAATTATAAAATTTTAGACGAGTTTATATTGACACACTTCTGCCCCTAAACGTTTATAAACACAATGCCGAAATAGAAAAAAAATCATTATAACACTATTTCTCGAACAAAATAATGTTATAAAGTAATTTTTTTTTCATTATGATACAGGTAAACCAAGAAGTTAAATCACGAAGGAGAATGCATAACTTTTTTTAATCGAACTCGTTACATATGCTGGGAGCGTGAAGTTTTGTTGTGTAAATTTTATTTATCTGTGGTTGCGCTAAAGCGCGGTGAAGAGCTGGGTTTTTGGCGCCATTTTTATGTTTGGTCTGAATTTAGTGTTTTATTCTATTATTGCTTAAACAATGTCTGTACCAGTGAATGTGAAGGAAATTTGACTCCGCCTGATATTTTGGATGCGGCGACGGAAATGACTCACAACCTTTTACCAGCAAAGTCGAAAAAGTTATACGATGTGTCTTACTTTTTGAACTTTGATCTTTATCTCAATGTATGAAAGTAGATAAAAAGTTGTATAAAACTGCACATAATAAAGTATTAAACACTCGTGTTTAGTGCCCCTCATTATGCAACAGTTTTATAAACTACTATTACACGAGTCATAATAATGTTCCTCATAACCTGGCTTAATGAAGGTACACCTTTGAAACGATCATAAACCACCACGACAACACGACTAGTGTCCGTGTAAGGCCTGTATTCTTGTCGCGCTGATGGTCGGTCGCGGTCGGTAGGTAAGTACACATTGTGTTCTTTATTTATAGCCATATTGCGACGCTGGACCTCAGCGTCGACCGACAGCCGTATTTTGTTCTCGCTGACGTCACGACCGACCGTACGCGACTGGCCGTCGTCATTGTGATAAAAATTCAGGCCTTACTCTATGAACACAGATAATACTGCCTGTTACCGTTCTCATAAACAAGCTGCGTTCGTTACAATTTATGTGAGATTGGGCGTTGACGTCGTTGCCATTGCGGTTTGATGTTCAAATCACCTATAGAAGAGAAATTAGGTTCATGTTTTGAAAATAGATTCTTTTTGGGCTAACTAAACCATCTCCATCTTTTCTAGTTGTCGCGAGAACGTAATAGGACGTACTTGTGACCATTGCGTGCCCGGACACTACGCGTTCCCCGAGTGCGTACCCTGCACGTGCGAGCGAGACGGCACTACTGATGACGTGTGCGACCAGAGTACCGCGCAGTGCTACTGCAAGAGATATGTCACTGGCCAGGTTAGTACAGAAGAGACTGGCTATTTGCATTAGTACCAATCTCTGCTCATTGTAACCGCTGCGTAACACGTCAATGGACAGTTATTTAATTTCTTCTATCAAAACACGTATTCTTCACTCTCTTTTTCTAATTGTGACTTATTTTCTGTTAAGGCTTGCGACACTTGCGTAGAAGAGTTCTTCGACCTGCAATCTTCGAACCCAGACGGTTGCACCAAGTGCTACTGCTTCGGGAAGACCACCAGATGTACCAGCTCCTACCTGTCATGGGCAGGCGTGAGTACACCTTTCTTTTAAAATATTCTCCACGAGTCCTTTTCCCAGCTATGATGGGGTCGGCTTCCAGTCTATCCGGATGCAGTTGAATACCAGTATTTTACATGGAGCGACTGCCTATATGACCTCCACAACCCAGTTAATATTGGGTAATACGATGCCACTAGGTAAGACTGGTTGTCAGACTTTTTGGGCCACTGACTACCTGTAACGACTACCAATAATAGACAAATGATAGCCGGTACCAACAGTTTAACGTGCTTTCCGAATCAAGGAGGAAACTCGGTATGTAAGGGTGTTCACCCATCCACAGACCAACCTAGGCAAGCACGGCTTAACCTAAAGATCGGCCCGAGCGGGTCTATTATTTAGCCACGAGTTCCTCCTTATGCGGTATGTCATGGAACCAAAATTTCTAATATGATAAGTGATATTCACCATTGTATTAGTGACGTGATGGGAAACGGTGCTCATGCCTGTTTCCCAGACCTCTAGCAGTAGGAACATGATGGGCTGGTAATGCTTAGACAGATTTCTTATTTGACTTTTGAGTTCTTATCTACCTCAACGCTTTCAATGATTGACGAATCACAACCGGGATTGTAACGTGGTATCTAAGGGGCGGAGTTAGCGATTCTAAATGCATTGCAGGCGAAAATACTAGCTTAAAGGGTGTAAATAGACTCTTGACGGATGCGAATGCGATATTTTTTTGTTCCAGACTATACCTTTTTCCACAAGTTTTTTTTTAAAGATATTTTTAATGTCAAAAAATCAAAATCAAAGCATTTATTTCAAGTAGGCCAATAACAGGCACTTTTGAATTGTCGAAACAAAGATAAAAATTAAATATAGCTACAGTCCCAGTCACAAGACATAAAAACTGTGAAAGTACTGTAGTTGCCCATTCCCTAACGTAGATCTCTATGGAGAAGAACGGGCAAGAAACTCCATGGACACTTTTTTAAATCAAATTATTGTTACAAAATCTAGGTTACATCATTAATGTTGAGATGGTAGATTATGTGAGAACAATGTAGCAAGATGTGCACGTTAAAAGTGTCCATAGTAAAAACAAAAAACAAAATAATTCTTTCAAATAAGCCATGGCAACTAAGAGATGACCAGTCACAACTGACAGCACCCGTTCACGAACATGACGCATGGATCAGCACCATTCAGCTCAACCACTTTGAAGGGAGCTAAATGGTCCGACACACGCGCCACCATCAGCGAGACATTTGAGTGAGCATGACATACTCTCAACCGCTAGGGCACATTCAAATCAAAAACTAAAGTAGGTTTCCAGTGAATGATAGCTTTCTAGTACATAGTACTCACACAATATGGGCTATGCGATTATATAATACTAACATTGAATCTATACAATGCAAAGATAGTTGTACAATCTTCAGCAGCTCCAACAATACCATTTAATGCTATCAAGTTTTACGCCCCTGTCCTTGTGGAGCAGGACCAGCATTGAGCCAAGCATTTTTATCAGCGATATAATCGCTCAACTTGTAATATGCTTGCTTACTCGTACATAGTGTGCGTTTAATACATGTTTTAAATTTCGTCTCATTCAGTTCAAGAATACTTTGTGGAATTTTATTATAGCATCTCAAACAGTACCCCATGAAAGATGAGTCTACTTTAGCGAGTCTAAAGCCTGGCTGAACTAGTTGGTCCCTATTTCTAGTACTGTAATTGTGTCTGTCGCCTCTTTTACTGAAAAGATGCAGATTTTTTCTGACGTACATTATATTTTCGTAGATGTAGGTATTGGCAATGAACCGTCATGATGCCAATATCCTTAAATAGTTCCCTTAGAGAATCGCGCCTACGAAGATTGTATATGGCTCTGATGGCTCTTTTCTGCAGAATAAATATAGACTCAATATCAGCAGCCCGTTCCCATAGCAAAATACCGTAAGACATTATACTATGGAAGTAACTAAAATAGACCAGTCTAGCGGTATCCACATCAGTGAATTGACGGATTTTTCTAATGGCATATGCTGCTGAACTTAAGCGCCCCGCAAGAGATGTTAAATGAGAACCCCATTGTAGCCTTGAATCAAGCGTAAGCCTCAGGAAAACCGTTTTATCTACGAATTCGAGTTTCTCTTTATTCAATACTAGCTTCTGCCAGCGGCTTCGCCCGCGTGAAGTTTGATTATTGTCCCATGGAATCTTACTACCGGAATAAAATGTATCCTATGTTTTATGTGGGTCATAGCGTGATGATATAAACGTAAGAGTAAACAAATATAATAATAACAAATCTCCTAACTGCTAAGCTATCGGGAGTTACACGTGTTATTGTGAGTCAACTATAAAAGATAGACATATGCTGTCTTGGGATATTTTTTATATAATTTTATGTGGAATATTTCCGTTATACATGATTTCTATGTAGCTTTAACCATTAAGGCTGCACACGCGACGGAAGCTAAAAAAACCAAGTAACTTCTCCCGTTTTCCCAACATTTCCTTTCACTGCTCTGCTCCTATTAATGGTAGCGTGATGAAAAGTATACTATTACCTGCTCAGGAGTATGTAGAATAATTGTACCAAGTTTCGTTAAAATCCGTCGAGTAGTTTTTTTTTCTATAAATAACATACAGACAGACAGACAGACAGACAGACAGACAAAAATTTTACTGATTGCATATTTGGCATCAGTATCGATCATTAATCACCCCCCGATAGTTATTTTGTAAATATATTTCATGTACAGAATTGACCTCTCTACAGATTTATTATAAGTATAGATTATCTCACAATCACTACTTTTAACTTTCGGTAATGAAAATCTTATGCATTTAATGTTATAGCTTTACGTTAAATATATCCGTTTACTACTCAATTTATCCATCAACACAATGTGTTGAATGCAATACATTGAGTTACACCATAAAATGTGATTATTCCCACCAAAATTTTTTTAAAACAACTACAACTTTTTTTTGAGGTTTTATATCATATTTTGTGGTAGAATTCAATGTAATGCACTTAAAACATTGTGCTGATGGATGGATTAAATAGTACGGGGATCGTGGAGGTAAAAACTTGTACTTATTCAAAAAATAACTCAAAAAGTTTTAACTTTGACCTCCCTTATCTCCGGAACTAGAAGGTTCCCAGGTATGGTGTACAGCAAAAAATTTATCGCAATGTCGGGGAGAACAACTGCCTTTCGGCTTCGTGAAGAGGTGTTTTGCACCCTTTATATTGCCCGTCACGTATTTATCGTAAGTAGATGTGTCAGCAGTTGACACGCAGATTACACAAACATTCCCCCTAATCACTTTAATTCACCACCAGATCGACGGAATGAGCGACTGGTACCTAGTCAACGTGGATGCCAACAGAACCTTGAACATATTCCCGCGCACGCTCGGCCCCGTGTTTGTGAACGCCTCGACGATCACCGCTGACCTGGTCGGCGATGACAGCGGACAGAAGGTCGTTTACTTCGGGGCACCGGATTATTATCTTGGTAAGTAATGGCTGATCAATAAAACAGTGCCCCCCCCCCCCCTCCTATGCAAAACACGGAGATGATAATAGGATTATCGTCACTGACAGCGCCCTGTTGTAGTGCTCAGATCTCCTCACTCACAGATCTCGAACCTGAACTATCATGTTACTGGTGCATGCTTCCAATAAGGGAGCGCCTATCCTATTAGTTAGATCATTAAATTCTCTCAAAAAACCTTACCCAATCTGTGTGATTTTTATCATACTCCTGAATTCTTCTGTTCTTATGTGAACCTCCAGGCAAACGTCTGACTTCATACGGCGGTTACCTGACGTATACGATCTTCTACAAGACCGGCCCCGACGGAGGAGCCATCCCAGCTGCTGACATCATCATTGGAGGCTCCGACGGGTTTGTACCTACTTCTTCTAGAATTGTTCTTTAGAAACGTCAGTCGGTTATGTATACTACGCTCGCATACTGCGTGCTTGTATGACCTTGACCAAGTTTATGAACCTGGACGAGTTCAAACGAGTAGGTAAGGATCGTATCAGGTGGCGTTCTATATTTTCTGTCACGACTTTCTGTGGGCATGTATTATAAGAACTTAAAATATAACTAATTAAATCACTAACTATATCTACCTTTCGGTTCCTCAGGTACTTAGTTCACAACAGTGTAGAACAACCGCCATCTTTGACATCATGGGTACACGCTGTCAGACTGTCGGAAGACCAGTTCAGTAACACTGACGGTAGGCCGGTGTCCAGGGAACAGTTCATGAACACCCTGGTCAATGTCACCAGCATATACATCAGAGCTACTTACTGGGACCAGTCGATTGAAACCAGGTAAGCATAGAAGAAAGTTTACGTAGTTGCTCTACTCGTATGTAAAATACTGCTATTCTGTTCCATCCGGTTAGACTAGAAGCCGACCCCAACATAATCTGGGAAAAGTTAGGCAGATGGCCTAGATACATTTCATAAAACTAGCTTATTCCCTTCTAGCCTTATAGCAGTGACGCTAGACGTCGGTGTTGAAGAATACGACGAATACTCTAAACGTGCGTCGTCGGTTGAAGAGTGCCAATGTCCCAAAGCGTACCGCGGACTGTCTTGCGAGCAGTGCGCGGAGGGATACTACCGACTGAGTTCCGGCTTCTGTGTGCCGTGCCAGTGCAACGGGCATTCCAGGGAGTGCGATGTTAATACCGGAGTTTGTTTGGTGAGTTCACACTTCCATACTATTTGTGCCCGGGTATGTACACCGGAGCATGTATTAACCTGCTTTTCTGAAAACATATCACATGTAGTCGGCCCACAAGTAGCTCACCAGCCCGCTTAGCATTACTACTGGAGAAACGAGAGATACTCGACAAATCTTTTGTTCATCTGTCATTGAATCGACAAAACGACAGATGAACAAAAGTTTTGTCGACTCTCTTTCGTGTCTACGGTGGTCATGCTACGCGGGCTGGATATAGACCTCTACGGTGAACCGTAAAGTATATGCGCTTTACATTGTAGGCTATAACTATGTATTAGCTACCAAGTACTGAAGTACATAACTATGCGGATCTAGCGACTTAATTGCTGAACCTGTAATCCGCCTGAATGTTCATATAAGATGAAAAATGCACCGGTTTTTAGGCACGATTTAAAAGCACGACCTTCGCATGTCATAGCGATTGTGAAAGAAATACCATTCGTGCAACAATAACATTCTCATTTCGAACTTTCCCAGGAGTGCACAGATAATACTATGGGCGATCACTGCGAGCAGTGCATCCCTGGTTACCATGGCGATGCGTCCGTCGGCACCATGCGCGATTGTCTTATCTGCGCCTGCCCCATGCCTTACGTGTCCAACAAGTAAGTTTAGTCCGCGCCAGGAGAAGCTATGATTTTTGTAAACAAAGAATTTCTACCAAGTTACGTAGCGACAAATCAATCAACAACAAATAACCCATCATTCAATCAACTCATATTCTCATACGTGATATACGAATCTAACGAGCAATTTCACTTGGTCGGGTTATATTTTGGCGATTTAAAGCGCTGTCGTCTAATGTTTTGTGGTACTGGAACGCATTTGAGTCTTGGAACGTAAACATTTGGGCCTATATTTTGAAGAATGTCCACGTAGATGCTGTAATTTTTTTTATTTGATCCAAAGGTTGCAAACCCGTATGTGTGTTTACAAACAATATAGCTTCTCTTGTCGGGGATTATAATTATCTTTTTCTATTGTTTTCGTAGTTTATTGGTCATAATGAACATCAGAATCAGAATTTGAACTGTGTGTTCAAATTCTGATTCTGCACACACTACAACACATATTGACGAAGCAGCTGGACCATCGCGAACGCTTCTATTGTAAAAAAAACACTTACACTGTTCTTTCTTTATCATGTGGTTAGTGCCTTACCTAGTGTCAGAGGTTTATGCCGCCCAAGGGCCTCTGACTTGACTTTACATGCTGTTGCGAGAAATCTCTCTCAGGTTATCCTGGTACCCTCACGATGTTTTCCTTCACCAAAGCAAGTGATAATTTTACAACACGCACATGAATAACATCGGCCTAATAATCATGAATAAATGATGATGATTTCTTTTGAAATCGGTTGATAAATATATTTATATATACTTATATATTATTATTTTTTTATCAACTACCTGGTGACCACGATACAAGCCTTGCTTAGTGTGGCACTAGGTGGCGCTGTGTGTTAATGTCCAGCGATATTTATTATTTATTATTTATTTACTTTACAGCTTTGCTATCGGCTGCGACCTGAGTGAGAACGGATCTTTAATCTCGTGCCAGTGCAAGCCTGGGTACGGCGGCGCTAGGTGCGAGTTCTGCGCGGCTGGTTACTATGGCGTACCGGAACAAATCGGTATGTTAGCCTAGGTTTTAAGATAGCTGGCAACCTCGAAAATACCTGTCAAATATTTACCTGTCTAAATTAATTTTGAAATATAACTGTGTGGAAATAATAAATGTGGTTAACAACATTAGTATCGTAATACCGAATAACCAGTGTTATAGATTTAAAAAGAACTATTTGGAACTTTCCAAATGCATTGTTACAGTTATAATCAATTATTCGGTGTAACGATATTAATGATTAAGTATTATGTAATGCAATACATTACGTAGTCAATATTCTCGATAGTTTGTAAGCCATATAATATCTCTTTCACATACAGTAATATTGTCAAATTAAATAACACAACAATATATTTGACAGCTATTTGCGACGTTTCCCGCTTTCTATGAAAGCGCTCTTAAAATCACAGTGACTATAAAAACTTCACCTGACCCCGTATTCACAAACGTTCGACTCGTTTCCGATTCGACAACTCGTATATCTGTCTTCTTCTGGCATTACGAAAACGACCGAGATAGACATACGACTTTCCGAATCGGAAGCGAATCGAAGCGTTGTGAATACGGGGCCTGATGAATATTAAATCTTATTTGAATTTTAAGGTCCTTCGCCGGAGGTCGTTTTACGATATGGCTTTTATTAGTCATTAGTCATTTATTCATGAATGACGATGATTCGTTGTTTATTATAGGTAATCAACTGCCAGTGTTGAGCCGCAGAACTTATTAACGCATTATGGAAGCGCTTTGTTTTTTTTTCTCAATGTTTGAGTTAACACGTTTCTAATAAGCTAATACGACAAAAAAAAAAGAATTACTCCTTCAGATAGATTATAAAAAAAATATTTACCCGTATTTATTTATTGTTACATAAATCACAGTTGATGAAAATACGACGCTTTTGAAATTCTCAATTCATCACGCCTCGCGTCATGATCCTGCACTCCCGAGTTTTGATGCGTTTCATCTTTGTCAATATTCATTGACAAAATCAAAAATTATCTGTCTTATATTTTCCAAATCTCTGACGTCATGCCTATTCAGTGCGCGACAGAAAGCGTCCATTCGAATGTGGACTGCCGGGTCTACAGCAATGACGTTTTCATTGATATTCCTAGGAGACTACTGCAAGCCCTGCAACTGCTCCGGCAACATCAACCCGAACGACCCCGGCTCCTGCGACAGCATCACCGGTGACTGCCTCAAGTGCGTCAACAACACGGCCGGCGCCGCCTGCAACCTGTGCGCACCCGGCTTCTTCGGCGATGCCATCTTCTCCAAGAACTGCACTGGTATGATTTTAACATTAACTAAAGTAGATAGTTTGCGTTTTTTTCAAAATGGCTCTTTTATGAACAGTATGCGTAGGTGTCAGTCTGTTTGGTCTCCCTGTAATTTTGAATAAACTGCTACCCATGCAAATCGGGGGATGAGTGCTAGGAAGTAATAAACACAAAAATAACTGTAAAAAATGTGAGTATATGACATTGGATACCCTATAAGAAAGAGATGACATCCACTCCTGAAAAACTCTGGACCGGAACGCTCTTGATTTGCATGTCATCCATCATTCCAGTTAGTATATATTATAAGTTCCTTAGGGGACCCCAAGGAACGTATCAGATTAACTTAGTCTTCCTGCCCGTGCCTCTGTTCCTCCAGATCTCTAAATGCTTTAATTCTGTTATGGCAGTGTCTACCCTTTTTACTACTTCCCTTTCGAAGCCCCATTCATGATTTTATTGAGTCGAGGAAAACAAACTCATCTATTCGTGCCCTATCCAGGAAAATCATTTTTGTATAAGATCGGTTGACATGGAGCCTTGTTCCACGTTTATGCTTTATACCTTCCGCAAAAAAACTTATAATAAAATTGTGGTGTCATCTGCTAAGCGCTCGCTCATTATTTACCCAGGCTTAACTATGTCTAATCAGAAGATAAGACATACTAAAGCAGATCTGCTCGTGCAATTGGTGTTTTCAAAAACTGTCAGTGTCAATATTCCGTGGCAATGATTGCTGCAAAATAACTAAACATACTGTTCACAAAGCCGTTAATCAAGCATTCTGTACATCAAACCAAGTAACCATAAGACAAAATTATTGCTGAGAATTTTTTTTTTTGGGGTACAAATCACGTCTTACGGTAAAACTCAAAAGCACTCAAAACATGGTGTTAGTGGATGGAACGAAAAGTGTGGGGTTCGTAGAGGTGTGTAAACTAAAGTTCTTGCAATTAAAACATCTATTAAAAATAAAGTTGTTATTTTGACCCCCAATATCTCCGTAAATAGAACGGTTCCGAGATATGGTCTAGAACAAAAATAATAATCGCAATTATGGGGATAACAAGTGCCTTTCGGCTTCATTAAGACTCTTTAAACACCCTCTCGATTTGTAAAACAGTTACTAAGACGTAAACGTTAAGTACCCTCGCTACTGCCCCCTAGCCTGCAGCTGCGACGAGTTCGGCATGGAGCGCTGCGACCCATCCACGGGCACTTGCGTGTGCCGCCCCGGCGTCATCGGCAACCGATGCGACCAGTGTGCGCCCAATCACTACGGCCTCGACAGCGGGCAGGGATGCACGCCTTGTGACTGCGGCATCGCTGCCGAGTCGGCGCAGTGTGACCATCATACTGGACAGTGCAAGTAAGTAATGTCGTGAGGAAAGTTTTAAGGATGAATGTGGCTATTATAAGAGTAGGGAACGACCCGATGACACGTTAAACTTATAACATCCCGTCGTTTTTGCGTCGTGGGTTAAAAACGGTTTCCCACACAAGCAAAATACGGCCTTATATTGGTTTTTTATTTTAAGATGACAAGCAAAGTAGGGTGAAGTAAGTTGTATTAATATTAATGGTGCAAACGAAACTAATTTGTCTCATCTGCACCATTGATGGTGCAGGTCAATGGTGCAAACGGTACGACGGGGAATAGACTTTTTAAAAGACGATATCGCCAGTAATGGTGCTTTCAAAATCCACACCACAGTTACTTTTTGTTGGGCTGCTGTGTATGTTTGAACGAGATACGCCGTGGCCACGGAACATAAAGCGCGAGTAAGGGACATAAGTTTTAGTCAGTAAAAGTCTGACACTCCCGCTCTACCCAGAGTGGGAGCAGTCACTTGATGATTTCCCAACTTACTTACTTTTTGTTTAGCAACTTTTCGAAGAGTTATTTATTGTTCATAAAAATAGGCAACATGTGGTAACAATCAATACATTTTGATAACATTGATATAAAATGTGACCTTAACATGTGGTGTGGATGCACCATTAAGAGGTACTTTTATGATGACTAATAAAGAAGTTTGGAAAATAAAGATGTGTTGTGCCAGTGAGGCACAGTCTACCTCAAATAAATTGGTATGAGGGCTGGAAAATTATGAAATTTCGCTAGAGCGTCGCTGGCAATCTAAATTGAATCGACCTAGAATTTTGCGACGACTTTAGCGTCTTTAGCAGTATCAATCAGTTCAACAACACAACACCATGATGTGATATTAAGTGTCAGAGAAAAACTACGGTGTTCAGTCCTAATATCCATAATTACAGGTGTAGTTTTGCATCGTATTCTAAATTCAGGACCTTGTCGCAAAAGACGTAAATAATCAATGTAGATTACAATTTATCTGGTCAATAATAAATTAAGCTACTATTTTTAATTGTCTAACTTTGACAGTATTTCAGAATAACACGAAAGTAATAAACAGAATCACCCATCTCTCGACATGTCGTTGGGAAGGTCTTAGAATGTGTACAATGGAAAGAATTGGAGGAGGCCTGTTCCGCTTACAAAAAAGACACTCATTTACACTCTTTATTCTCAGTTGCAAACACTGACCTTGCAAATCAAACAGTGTATATTTTATTAACATTTTGCATTTTTTTTTTTCTAGTTGCTCCAAGGGCGTGACTGGCAAACATTGCGATCAGTGCGCGGCTGGATACTGGAACTACACCAAGGAAGGATGTGACCGTAAGTAACTTAGTAGTAGGTAGAAAAAATGCAACAGTAACTTGACCGGCACGGAATCTCGTCGTGGCAGTCAGAAAAAGCCTTAGTCCATACAACAAAAGCAAAAAGAACTCATTCACCACTCTTCAAATCGCGATTAGAACTAAATGCAACAAATGTGTTATGTCCTTCTGCGTTGACAAGTGTGGTCTCTAACGTAGCGTATACCTTTAATACCACCCCAAAACCATTTATCTCTTTCTTTGAGACTAACACAAATTGTCTTCTTTCACTTACTAATTATAGACGCGATAGTCGTGCAGAGCATAGGCATGTGCTAGGGCTGTGACCTAATTAGTGGCTGTCATCATTAACCTCCTGCGTTTATCCCGATTTATTCGAAAAGAGGTTTATTTCGAACTTGAACCCGAAATATAGTGTAGTATATTATCAACTATCTGGTGTCCACGACACAAGCCTTGCTTAGTGTGGCACTAGATGGCGCTGTGTGTAATGTCCAGCGATATTTATTTACTTACTAATTTATTTTATAGTGTGGCACTAGATAAAAAAAAAACACATCAATCGCTAGACTAAATATCGCTAGACATTAACACACAGCGCCACCTAGTACCACACTAAGCAAAGCTTGTGTCGTGGACACTAGATAGTTGATATACTACATTTATACTTTTTTGTTTGTAAATACATACTTATTATACATATAAACATCCATGACTCGGAAACAAATGTCCATGCTCATCACACAAACATTTGCTCCTACCGGGATTCGAACCCAGGACCCTAAGAACGTAAGGCAGCGTCACTACACTCACTACCACTACGCCATTCGAGTCGTTCGTTTCGTTCGTTCGATGGCGCTATGTGTAGTGTCCAGCGACATTTGTTTATTTATATGTAATTGTTACAGACTGTAACTGCAACACGGGTTACTCGCTCGGTTTTACGTGCAACGCGACCGGCCAGTGCGAGTGTCTGCCCGGCGTGGTCGGAGAGAAATGCGACCGCTGCCCGGAAAGGTAAATTTGTTTTTCTATTGTGTCTCATGGTCAGACGTTGGAATAGGTAGATTGATTTAAGGTCGTTGACGTCAAACGTAGAGGATAATATGGATATGCCTCCAAAATACCGGAACTTCATATTTATTTGTTCCGGAATTTTCAAATTAGCACGAATTTGTGTTTAAGGTGAAAAACGTATTAATAACATCAGTCTACGCTGCCAGTGTTAGCTAATATAGTGTGAAAGAAATCAGTATATAAAATAGCTTGGAATAGTTACACCGTATTTGGTCCCTTACAGTTGAATTAGAAATGACGCTTGACAGTATGAGACAAAACTTAGACAGGGCTTTTTGTTTCTTTGTCTCATCTTCATCTATGTTCACAACGCATTGACCGCACGCAACGACCAATCAGAAGCAAATATCCTGTATGACTCATTGGGTGTTTGTTAGAACAATGCAACAAATTATAACAACAACAAATTTGATTCCATAATTCCAATCCCGGAACTTTTTCCGGTACTTCCCGCACATTATAGATAAAATGGCATGTCCATATTATAATATCTTGACGCAAGTATATAAAATCAATCTACTTACTCCGACCTCTGCTCATGGTGCATCCACAGCACAGTAACTTTTCGTAGAGCAACGTTTCAAGTGTTATTTATTGTACTCGTAAGTATACAGGGTGTGAACACACTCATCGCGAAGCCGTCAACCAAGCATTCTGTACATCAAACTAAGCAACTTGAACATTTAGAGACGTACACTCATTTATGATGAATGTTCTACGTACAATTTAAATGTTAAAATTCAATGATGATGCTTACCAGGTGGGTCCTAATACCAAGTGAGGGATGCCTGGAGTGCGACTCCTGCACAGATGCTCTGCTGTTCACCATCGAGGACATGAGTGCGCTACTGTCTAACGAGACCAAAGAGTTTAAGGTACGATTACATTCATCAATTTTTTGCAATAAGGAATTGTCACAAATCGTGGCCCCTTGTAATGTAAGTTGGTCTTCTCCATAACGTCGTCAATATCGTAAGTACCCATCTCATCAAGAAAAATACTTTGTGTGGTAGATATTTGATAGGGCAGACGATAAAAAAAAAACTTATCAGACCGGCAGTTAGATTATCAAAAAACATTTGACTCGTATTTTTTCTTTTTTTGTATAAATCAAAATTGATGTAGATACGGCGCTTTTAAAATTCTCAATACGTCACGCCTTGGTATAATTTTGTGTGAGTTCTGACGTCACGAGCCGCCACTACCAAGTTTTGATGCGGTTTATCTTTGTCAATAATCATTGATTTAAAATTGCAAAAAATACGTGTCCATTATTTTTCAATACTCTAACTAAATGACTAAACAAATTTGCGTTTTTTTGATACTGTCGTCATGCCTGAGTGCTAACACTTTGGCCTGAATTACTGTCACGGTGACGTCAGCGGTGACTGACAACCGTATTTTGTTCTCGCTGACGGTACGACCGACCGTACGCGACCAACGGTCAGCGCGACAAGAATTCAGGCCTAAGGAATTTTAAGTAATTGTTCTACTCCAAAGCATCGTCACTATCGTAAGTATCCATCTCATCAAGAACATCACTTTGTAAGGTAGATATTTTATTCAGATCACCAACGATGCATTGTTTTGGTAAGAATGTAACCAATTTTTGTTTTTTTTTTTAATCGCTGTTAAGGCTGATGCTCACGGGTAGCCTGCGAAAATCGAACTTTCTTAAAAAAAAATGCATTTTTCAGACCACTGAAATTCGCGGGCCGCCCTGACGTTTTCACAGGGCCCCGTGACGATTAATTCATATCGTTGTATTTTAGTTGGCAAAAGTTATTGACGACAGTTATCGTGTCGTCCTATATGTGAACACCTCTATTTAAATACACGGCTCTTAAAACTACACAATTATCCGTCGTCACGACATAGTTGGAACGCGGCCTAATGGACTGTGAACTATTGCAATTTACATACATGTCTGGGACAATTGAATCGGGCTCCCAATACCAAAATCCGTTTTTTTTAGTTCAATCCATAGATTTTATGTAAATCGATCGAAACCACTCACTATGGCCCGCAGTGACTGACGTAACAACCACTTTGTAGTGCAAGCTGATTAGAACTTTATTCTAACAGTATTTCAGACGAAGTTTGAATCACCACAAATAAAGTTGCTTATTTAGCTCCTATTGTCGCTTTAACTAGCTTATGTCCACGGCTACGCCCGCGTGGTGTTCGATAATTGTCACATGGGGTCATGGGACAACATCGAACTCCGGACGTGTGCTTTTAATCCGATACATACAATCTTTAGCCTATATAACACGAACACTTTTTAAAATAATGATAGCTCGTCTAACAATATAATTTATAGCCTATGTTACTACGTAACGATGAGGCTTTTGTATGGTGAAATAATTTAAAAAATCGCAGAAGTTTTGAAGTTAAATCGTAACAAACAAACAAAAATCAAATTTGGAAAACGCTTCATAAAATCAATACCAAAAAAAACATTCCGATTTAATAAGTTCCATGCTATTACAGGACAAAGCCGACTCGTTCTTCACAACGCAGCGCCTGAACTACATCGCGAATCAGACGAAGCTGCTGCAGCCAAAAGTTGTCGAACTCAGGAACGTGGAAGTCGGTGACGTTACCACCGCTGTCAAGACTTTGGAGAACAGCGCTAAGAATCTACTTAGATCGGTAAGTAGAAAAGAAAAACTTTAAGTCAAGTGTAGCTTGACTTAAAGTTTACTACGATTACTGACAAATTAAAGAAAGAAAGAAAGAAAGAAAGAAAAAGCATTTATTAGCCCGACAGGACAACACATAAATAAAAAAATAATAATAAGAAAATGGTAAAATCAAAATGGTAAATGGTAAATTCTTGCACTGACTAGACAGGTCCACTTTAATCTGAGTGGTTCTTTCTTCAAAAGACCATCTCAGACATTGATCTGCATTGTCCTCGAGGAGTTCAAGATTGTCTGGACTTTAAAAGAGACAATCCCCATTCCTTCCACTTTTCTCGATAGTTCCCTACTTCCCGCCCTTTACGAGAAAGCCATGCAAGGCGTCCTGCCATCTTCCCTTCGATCTGACGCGACCTAGCTGTCACAAGGCTCCAGCTTTACGATATGCACGCCTTTGCCTAGAGACAGTCAAGGCTAACTGAAAAAAACAATACTTTCGACGTGGTCAACTTTCAAAATGGACCCTCTTAATTGGCAGCACAATGAAGTTAAAAAGGAGGCATGTATGAGAACAAAAGGCACTTTGTGTGGAACTATCACGGCCATCCTGTTTTTTTGTTAACAATATCCATGGACAGGCAGTCTCGATATAGATAACTATAAAGTCGCTTACCTTCAATCGCTAATAACTTACGAAAAACTTCGGTTGCAATAGCGATACTTGCTAGAGTCGCAGCTTGGATGCAGAAATTGCGATTCCAACAAGCATCTTTTTTGCAACTGGATTTTTTCGTAAATTTTTAGCGATTCAAAGTAAGATTTTGTCGATAACTATGTCCAGACTGCGCCGGCCCTGGCGGCGTAGTTCAAGGGTCAAAAGATGTTCGTACTACTTAAATACCATCTTTGTTCCCAGGCGGAGTTCGCTGCCACGGACTCAGACAAGCAAATCACCAGGGCAGCAGACATAGCCGCTGATGCCGACAAGACGCTAGCGTCAGTGCGGGACTGCAGTGAGAAGGCCAAGGCCATCGTGACGCATGTCGCCGAACTGGCCACGGGCTTGGAACTCAGTCAACAGCCCAAAGTTGACAGCGCGCTGGCAGAGGCTAGGCAGATTAGGGGAGATATTGCTGGTATGTATAATCTCTACTTTAGCCAACTGCGCGACTACGAACGAGGTTATGTTTTTCTATTTGCCAATGACCAATTTTTCCTTCAATCAGTTATCGTCATTAGCCTATTAATGTTCTCACTGCTAGGATACAGGCCTTCTCTCTATGAGAAGGAAAAATTGGGTTTAAATCAGTCAATTTAAATGAATTTCATTTTCACAGCCAAGGACCTGGCACCAAAGAAGCTTTTAGCTGACAGCGCCATCGCGAACGTGACCAAGCAAATCGAGCGCATGAACGTGTTCGTGCAACCAGTCAACGAACAGGCTAAGGTAAATAGTTAAGTTTAGTTAACAATAACAGTTTTCCAGCAAATACGTCCAGCGTTCGCTAATTAGTTTCCAAGCATGTGAAGAAAATGTCATTTTGGATTAACAACTTCATTTCCTACCACCTACTAAAGATCAGTTTGCGTTTGACTTTTTAGAACTTTTACGTTAGTACTGAAAGAGGTCTAAACTGGTCACTTTAGCAGAATCACAATAATTAATAATATGAAAAGCGTTACAATTTTTAAAATGGTCACCAATGATATTATAACTAAAAAAGGCGTAGATACGTTACGTTACCAATACAAAATTCGATCTTCAAAAACGGCACACTAACGCACACATGAGTATCTAAATATTGTCGTAGCACACCTACATTACGATTACAATTCAAAGTGAGATGCATGATTCAAATAACGCAAGAGAAAAAGAGACATATATATAATTTTCGATTGTGCTTTGTCTCGTGTAGTAGAAACGTAGAATAAATAAATTAATCAGAAATGACGTTTTACCTTTCACCATTTATGCCTAAAAATGAGATTCACCCATGAGTAATTAATGTAGTAAAAGTAATAAGTAGTTACAAATGCATTAAAGTAATTAAATGAAGAAATAAAGTAAAAAAATGGAAAATATGTGTGTCATTAATTATTACGAGACTATGATTTAATCTCATTTTTTCCCCCGCTTTGCTTTCGCCACGTTGAACGAAAAGCTAAGGTATCAAGCCATTATTATTAAGTTTTTTAAAAATATATCGGTATTAAGCCTTATTTAATTTTTTTTTTTTTTTTATAAATATATTTTTGAATTTAGAATACAAATATATGTTAATTTGTTTATAAAAGTAAGTGTTAGTTTTTAATAATCATGTTTATCTATGATATTAGATTTATAAACACAAATAGAATATTAAAAAATGTTTACACCGTGAAGACGTAGATCGCTTTGCCGAAATTTAAAAAATCATTCACCTCTGACTATATGCATTGAACCAAGTTTGACTAAGTATAGGTATAGTTATCTGTGGCAATTTTACTTTCTGCACACGTGTAGAAAAAACATGAAAAATGCACGCGTGTGAAATACACTGCATTTTGAACCTAATCGTAGTGCGAAAAGAACCAATTTTCGAGGAAGTGCATTGAAAAGAAAGTTTCCAGGTATGGTGTACAACAAAAAAATGATCGCAATGAAAGGGAGAACAAATGCCTCTCGGTGTCGTTAAGAGGTATTAATTTCCTATTATAATATTGCTAAAGTGGCCGTTTTAGTCCCCCTGATCATTCGGAAATAAACTTAATTTATGCTAGTGTAAACTTGGGATTTATAATATAAGTTTCAATAACATGCGACAAGCGTCTTTGTTTTATAATTAAATCACTCTTTCATATCCTAAACATTATGTTCATCGTTTCATATGGTATGTACGAGTTGCTCTTTTGAATATTACCTAACACATTGCCCCGTGACCTTAGTACAGTGACGTCACATCTAGCTATAAAAGTCTGACTATAGTAGATCAAGATCGTAAAAGCGGACCTTGCCCTTTCCGTACGAATATCTTCGTACGTTACTTATCGTTTTTGATTAGGTGAAGATCACTATAGATGACGACTCAAGACTCGAGCAAGCTTATTTTTGGATTTCAAATTAAGAACTTTTGATAAATGTAGGTGGGTCGTCGACCGCTATTGCGATATTAACTGGCACTTACTATAAATCCTACTTTTCTTTTTCCAGAAATTCCACGTACTAGTAAACGACACTCGCGACCTGAAGGCCAAGTTGGACGAGATGCTGCAATACACAGACCTAGCACAGCATACCGCAGACAGTGCTGAGCACCTCAACGCTAAAAACAGGTACTTACAGAATACAAACTCAAACTCAAAGCATTTCAATTAGACCATTACGGAACTTTTTAATGTCAAAAAAGCAATTCACAGTCACAAGGCATAATTACTTGAGAAAGTACTGTAGTTGCACATTCCAAAGCTCTTTTCAATCAAATAATTGTTACAAAATATTGGTTACATCATTCATGTTGAGATTATAGGTACATATAATATCTGAGAAGGATTTAGAAAGATGTGCACAATAGGAACGTCCAAAGTACAAGATTAAATCAACAATTTAAAAATAAAGCAATTAAAATTAACCGCGGCAGCTAAGAGATGACCAGTCCCAACTGATAGCGCCCGTTCACGAATATGATGGCTGCATCGGCGCCATTCAACTCGGCCATATTGAAGGGAACTAAATAACCCGACACACACGCCACTATCTGCGAGACATTTGGGTGAGCATGACTGGTAGTCTCTCAGCCGTCAAGGGATAAACAATTAAAAAAAAAACTAAATGTGGTGGCTTTACAGGACATAGAACTCACACAAATATGATTTTCAATTAATACATTTAGAAATTGGCAGCTAGGCAAATACAATAGTTTAGTTAATAACAACAATGTGTTATTAACTAAACTATTGTATTTGCCTAGCTGTAAGTTTTCCGAAAATAATAAAATAAACTAAAATAAAATATTAAATAGTAAGAGATGGAATCTATACAATGCAAAATCTACAGAATCAATTCTCACAGTAAACTTACACAAAAACCTATGGAATCAATAATTATGTATAGTATACATCTCAGAACTTTCGTTGTGATAACGCTGAATATCGGCACAGATATTAAAATAGATACTTAGCACTCACTGTGTCATATAAGGGAGATTTGAATGGGAATTCAAATAGATGGACTATTAACACAGCGTTGAGTACGTCTAACAAAAGATATCCAACCAAAAAAACTGAGATAACAAAGATATGGATGATTTATTCTTCTTATAGTAATGGTTTTACATATTTTTACCATTGTTATTATTTTAGTGGTCTGAATGATTCTTGAAACTTTGTTCATCTATTTTAATGGGACCTTATAGGAGTCCGTCTGTTACTTACACATGGCAATCACCATCCTTAATCAAAGAACAAAGATGACTTAGCACTACTAAATTATGTTTATTTAAAGACTTGTTAGAAGGATGATACCAAAAATGTAATTTCTCTTCCAGACATTCCAAATTTGGCAACAAAGTGACGTCAGTCACCAAACTAAACACAGCTGCGATGACAGACCTCATAGATGCTGGGTATGACATCGGCAACGGCACATACTTCAACTTAGTCGCTGGCGCGATCGTGAACAACTCGACGAAAGCACTGGATGACATTCGCACAGCCAACCAGGGCATGGTTAATAGACTGGCTGATCTAGATCAACACATGCCTGAATTAAGGAATTTGACCGATGTGGCTAATCACCATACTAGTATGTTGAGGAATAGGGTGAGTTCGGTTTAAAGACATTTATTTCTCAGAGAACAAATTACAGTTCACTTAAAGAGAAAATTAACTAGATTAACAATTTATGCGTCAAACTCTTTTTGCATTATGTTCTATCAAGGTAATTTCATGAAAATAAAGCTGATCAAAAGGCTCAACGGCCACTTTGATAATGAGTATAGAACATCATATTTTAAATGTCATGTCATAGCGAAACCCATTATTTGTGTGGAGTTTATAGTCCTTTGTCCAGCGTAATCCTTCAATATCCATTGTAACTGTGTCATTCCCCCCAGGCGGACAATTTACGCGAATTGGCGGAGAGAGAGAACAACAACTCGCGTACCCAGCACGCGTACACCGCAGCCTCCGCGTACTCCTCCATAGTACAGGAGATAGGCGACGCCATGAAAGCCGCCGATGATGCACAGGAAGGCGTTAAGAATATCACCCAGAAGGTAAGTGAAAACGGGGCATTTGAGCAAGATAATAACAGCCGCTGGATTGCGATCTTCAAGATATAGCAACACTTGCCGAGTTAATTCTGGGGTAGGTTCCATCCATTTACAAACTCAAAACATTTATTTATTTCAATTAAACTATTTACAGGGAACTGCCGAAGAAGGTTTTCGTCAAAAACATATAAACTACAGTCCCAATCATAAGATATATTAACTGTGAAAGTAGCATTGATATTTGCAATGGCGCGCATTTCGCGTGTCCATACGAGGTGTTAGCTTCATGTTGATTAGCCATTTAGCCATTATTATTAAGAGGATTAGGATTTTGGTTCAGCAGTACAAGTACGTAGGATGCGATAGGACTCGATTAGATAAATTTGACAGTTATTCTCGTTAAATTAATTTTTGACTCCTTAAAAACTCATTTTATCGAGAATAACTGTCAAATTTATCGAATCGTGACCTATCGAACCCTATGTACTTTTACTGCAGGTTCGGAATAAACCGTATGACAACAACAATTTTCCTACAACGGCGAAATCACCTTGTATTACCAATAAGTACACTAGAATACACAGTACCTTGGTCATGTGTATAAACATTTATAATAAGTTACCCGCAGTAATTCAGAATTCAGATAAATTTAACATGTTTATCAATAAATAAAATTGAAGCTTTTCCTTTTGGAGAAATGCTACTATATGTAGTATAGGCGAATATTTAAATGATAAAATATGATTTACTGTCTAATTATTCTATAAATACATTTTTAATATCTAATAAATAAACATAAGAGCGTCCATAAAATAATTAGTACACAAAAATAATGAGAAATTAATAAAACAATAATAAATAATTTAAAAAAATAAATGATTTTATATTCGAAGATTTTTTTTAATAATTTATGAAACAATAATAATAATTACAACTGTTAAATTAATTCTGCATTAGTAAAACAGCATTATTTATATAGTGCAAAAAAGGCCAGTATTCTTCCTCCTCTCTCCTACTAAATCTATGCTGTGCCCGACAGGGTCCATAATTGTGACTATATTTTTTCTTCCATCTTTATACATTATGGTACGCAATAAAGAATCGAGAATTGAGAATCAACCAACAACTTGTCCTTCCAGACAAACGAACTCAACAGCCGTGTGGTACCAGCTCGCGACAGATCCAGAAGTCTCCTCGAAGGTGCCACGAAAGCGCAGAACGTTGTCGAACAAGCTCTCAGTCCCAACTTGACGAAGGCAGAACAGAAACTAGTGCATGCGCGGAAGACGATGGGATCGGCTGATGACGATAATAATGCTATACAATTGTAAGTAATTAATATGTAGATAAGGGTGTTATACACATTTGTTTGGGTTATAGTTAGGCAGTATTTGTCTGAACTAAAAAGCCGAGCCGCGGCAGTTACCTCCCAAATCATGGTTTCATTTGGTTCGTTCCGATCGGCAAACTCCGGTCGGCAATCCCTGAATCATGTTCGGATTGGCTAACCTTAATTCGATCTAAATCGTGTGATATTGTTCTCGAACGCATATCCAAATAATTATATAACTGCACCGCATCCTGCTGAGCCGTCTATGTAGCGCTCTAATAGCAGTTGATTTTGAAACGAGTTTGAAATGTTTGGCCGAAATTTTTACCGCCATTTTGCTTTCCGCTACTTGGAAAAAAAACACGCTTCATACTACAATACAACTACTTCTTATTACAATAATGATAAATTGTAACGTTTCCAGTTCTCTACCAAAGCCGCCACCATTCTCGCTTGCCGACGAGGTGGTTCGGGCCGACCAAGTGAATAGCACTGTGAAGACTACTCTGGACATCATGTCGAAACTAGGCGCTGAGCTCGCTGCGAGCAAGGAGTGGGCGCAGACGCTGCCCAAGTTCGCTGATGAGGCGCAAAAGTCGACGTCTAATGTTGAAAACTTGGGTTTGTATACAACTTTAGACTGTGTTCTCTTGGCACTCATGGCTCATGTATGAAGTCACGTAATCGTATGTGCAGGTTGAACACTCCTATAGTAATCGAACGATTCGGTTCATCCATGCGTTTTCATCAGAGCGCTAAATTATTTGATTCCTCTGACATAGAAGTGGGAAAAAGGGGTCAGATATACGAGTACGTGATACATATCGTACAACATTTAGCAAGTAAGCCTTACTTGAACACGGAAAAATTAAGGACGCAACTACATACCGATTTTTTCATTTGTTGACGACAAAGTAAATTAGAAAACATTTAATAGAGAAACTTTAAATACAACATTATTTTTTGTTTATACTAAACCCGAAAAGGGGTCATTGTACTCATCATTTTGAACAACTTTTTCTATAGGACGAACCTTGAAATCGCGAAAAAAAAATCAGCTGTTCCCTACATTTTGACGAGTTATGCGAACATAAATGTAGGGAACAGCTGATTTTTTTTCGCGATTTCACGGTTCGTCTCATAGAAAAAGTTGTTCAAAATGATGAGTACAATGACCCCTTTTCGGGTTTAGTGTAAACAAAAAATAACCCTGTATATTTGGAAACACAGTAGCGTGCGGTTTGATGCGCGTCTTTTGTTTTTACCCACATCCCCGTTCAGTAGGACCATGACAGTTTTGTCGATGACAAAATTAGCCGCTGGATTACTGTGGACTCACATCGAATAGATGACATTCATTTCCTTAAAAAGTATCCATGAAAGTCCGACCGTTTAAAGAAGTCGCCACATACAACCGCCTCAGCAATGATGCCCAGTCACAAAGGCAGGTCGTCGCGATATGAATCGTCTCCTTATAAATTTATGTAAATGCTTCCGTATGACGACTTGCCTCGTGTCCCTTGACTTGGAAAGAGCACTTATTTATAGACAGTTCCTTTAATAATAAAAATAACTTATTAAATATTCATTTTATTTCAGATAAATTTCACATCCCTAACAATTGTTAGTAAAAATGACCTTAAAAAACTGTGTTAGTAGAACATGTAGGTTTGACATATACTTACTGCATAAAGGGGCAATCAAATTTCCCCGCAATGACATTCAGGAGACTGTTTGAGATGCCGCAGACCCTCTGCAGTAGCGACGCAACACGCTTACGTCTAATAGCTACGAAGCCATCAGTGTGCGCATCAGCAAACATTCCCGACGCACTACAGAAGCGTGGCAGCAGAACTCGAAGAGCATTGATGGCTCTCTACGTACAGCTTGTCCAAAGGTTACACGTGTAGAACGTCTGACAATATGCACCACCAAAACTAACCACTAATCAACCACTTTTAAATAATGAATAATTTTCCCCCTCTCAGTGAAAGACATCGAGAAGCTAAACCCGGCCATCACAGAGACATACCGCACTGTGAAGGTCAGACAGGACGATCTTGAGCACAGGCGTAAAGAGGCTGACGAGAAACTGCTGAAACTGAAGGAGCTCATCGAACAGGTATACCATTTATTTATTTATTTATTTAACGATTTATGTACACACTAAATACAGAAAAGAAGAAAGGAATAGAAAATAGGTACAAAGGTGATGCTTATTTCTAAAGAAATCTCTTCCAGCATACCTGCGAAAGGAAAGTAGATAAAAAGAGATGTAGACATAGTGTGTAAAAGATGAGAAAATAGAATACATACAAACAAACGATAAACCTAAGAATATACTTACATACATACAAGACAAAAAATATATAACACAACTATAAACTACAATATAATATACAGGGTGATTGGAAGATGGGTGCAAAGCTTTAAGGTGAAGATAGTATAGACAATTTAGGACCATTTAAGCCATGGTTGTCTTAGACGAAGTCTTACCAAATTTTTTTAAACAAATTTTTAAGTTTTTTTTCGGAAATTCTCAAAATTTAATGTAAACTGCATAATTATGGCCAAATTGAATGATAAATGAATTCATTTTTTATTTATTTAATTAAAGTAATGTGTAAGCAACCAAGCAAAACATGTTTTAGGCTTCTGTGTCATTAGACATTTTTTTTACAGATATTTAAAGCTCAGAAAAAATAAAAAATTTGTACAATACGTCTTTTAAACCTTATTTAAAAAAAAAACGGAGGGTGCTTTTTTTGTTCAAACCTTTTTGAAGACATGCTTGATAATCGCTCTTTCTTTTGAGGTATCATTTATGCGGATATCTTACAAATTATTGAAATTAGGACCTATAAACCAAATCGAGGGAGAAATTTTAAATTTTAGGCAGTCTAACAAAACACAAAATTTTTGCTTAAAAGAATACTTTATGTGCTCGAAATGATAACATTGTTCAATTCTAAGAATTTTTGGCACATGCAGGAACCAATTGAGGGGAACCCATTGAGGGGATTCTCTAAACAATGGCCACCGAGCGCGGTGCGACGGCATTTCCAGGTAGAACGCCCAATGAATAGCAAAAAGCGATAAAGAGTTGGTTTTTACAGCAAAATGGTCTTAGTTACTGAGGCAACAAAGTCGTTTTTCTTTAGTCAGGGTCAGTCGGTCTGTGATGAAGCCGTTACATCTTTTACTTATTAGTCAAACTACTGCCCTTGTGAGTGGACGTTGATTGTGATAGTGTGACGTTGATAGTGTTGATTCACAATTTACCGTGTTCAGTTGTAGCCCTTTGCGTTCCTGCACGTGTTGTTTGCGTTAGTTTTGAACTTTTTTGTTTCACCGTGTCCAGTCGTAGCCTCGCGCTCCTGCACGTGTTGATTTTTGACTTAATTGTGTTGAGTTGACGTTTAGTGCGCTCCTACGCCGTTTTTCTTAATTGTTAAGTGACTATGGCTACTTTTTCCAATCAAGAATATGCGGATATCGTATTTATGTACGGTAGAGCAGACGGCAATGGATCTTTGGCGCGACGGATGTATCAAGAGCGCTATCCGAATCGCAGGATACCGAATGTCCGAGTGTTTTACAACACGTTTCGTCGTTTTGCCCAAGATGGGTTTCACCGCGTGGAACCTGGAGTCAACCCGGGCAGACACGAAACTGCCGTCGACGAAGACATTTTAGCAGCATTTCAAGCGGATCCTACTACCAGTACTAGAGCAGTAGCTCGAAATTTAAACATTTCTCAATGGAAGGTGTGGCATACAATGCACCAAAATGATAAGTATCCGTTCCATGGCAGGAGTGTGCAAGGTCTAGTAGAGCAAGATCCTCAAAGAAGAATTCAGTTCTGCCGTTTCCTCCTCAACAGAGACATCGAAGATGCGTAGTTTCTGAAATCAATCTTGTGGACGGATGAAAGTAAATTTTCAAGGGAAGGTATTACAAACTTTCACAACATCCATGAATGGGCCGACGTAGACAACAATCCACATTTTAAGAAGCAGGTGTCATTTCAGATGAAATTCTCTGTGAATGTATGGGCTGGAATAATTGGCAGAACATTGATTGGGCCCCACTTTTTGCCTGATCCATTGAATGGCGAAAATTATTTGCAATTTCTGCAAATTGATTTACCACTGCTGGTAGAGGAATCAGGTGTCCCGATCTTCGAAAGAGACCGAACAGTCATCTTTCAGCAAGACGGCTGTCCAGCGCATTGGACTTTAAATGTAAGGGAACACCTCAACAATTGCTTTCCTGATAGCTGGATCGGCAGGGATGGACCCATCCCTTGGCCCGCTCGCTCCCCAGATCTGACCCCGTTGGACTTTTTCGTGTGGGGCCGGGCCAAGGAACTGGTGTATAACAACAAAGAAATTAACACTAGAGAAGAATTGATACAAAGAATAAATTCAGCGTTTGAGACAATGAAGCAGGAGATGATGTTGAAAATAACGACTACAGAAGTTAGAAGACGGGGCCGTGCTTGTATTAGGAATCACGGCCGTCATTTTGAACATGAAAAATAAATAATTTTAATTCAAATGTTGTTTTAATTAGTCTGCCTAAAATAAAAAAAATTCTCCCTCAAATTGGTTTGTAGGCCCTAATTTCAATAATTTGTAAGATATCCGCATAAATGATACCTCAAAAGAAAGAGCGATTATCAAGCATGTCTTCAAAAAGGTTTGAACAAAAAAGCACCCTCCGTTTTTTTTTGAATAAGGTTTAAAAGACGTATTGTACAATTTTTTTATTTTTTCTGATCTTTAAATGTCTGTAAAAAAAATGTCTAATGACACAGAAGCCTAAAACATGTTTTGCTTGATTGCTTACACATTACTTTAATTAAATAAATAAAAAATGAATTCATTTATCATTCAATTTGGCCATAATTATGCAGTTTACATTAAATTTTGAGAATTTCCGAAAAAAAACTTAAAAATTTGGTTAAAAATATTTGGTAAGACTTCGTCTCAGACAACCATGGCTTAAATGGTTCTAAATTGTCTGTACTATCTTCGCCTTAAAGCTTTGCACCCATCTTCCAATCACCCTATATAAGTAATAAAAATAAAATACCTATACAACTATGACGAATTGGACAGATAGTGTTCTTTTACTCTTCTTTTGAAGACAGCAATACCAGTCAGACCATTCAAGTTTAATATTATTTTATTCATAAGGTGAAGAACGCTTCTGTCTGATGAACATCAGGCCTGTCGGTTGCGCACGTCGCCGTCGGTCGCGTGGACTATCATAATTATGTTGTGTTTTATAAAGCACCATACTTTGGCGGCACATAACAACGTGCGCAACATTGTATTATATATTTCTCGCTGACGAAAGTGACTGAACGTACGCGACCGACATAAGCGTAGGAGAAATTCGGACCTTAGGGATAGAGTTACAAGAAGGTATACCAGGTTGTCCACTTGTCAAGGCATGGCATTATTAAATTAACCTTAGTGAATGTAAAACGGGATATTTAACTGGCGTTCCCAAGAAATTTGATTAGGATTCTTAGTGCACTAGTGTGAGCGTAGGTATCTAGTGATGTTTAAACTAAGAGAAAACAATATTCTATTTTAGTTAGGTATTATAACATCAAACAAAGTAAACTGATAATGTAATTTTATTTTTCTTAGGTATATTTTTCTTTTTGCATGCTGTGTCTATCGCGTCATATTGTACACTATGCTTGTATCACCATATTGCTTGTATTATTAGGATAAACAGTGTAACAATTGTAGATAGGCCAATAAATAAATAAATAAAGTGCTTTTTCACTCTTCTAATATCAAACACTGTTTTTAGCTTTTACGGTTTATAACAAAACTTATATTGTCACTTACGGTATATCTTCTTTTTTTCTTTCGCAAAACAATAAATAATCATATAGATGTCCCGTAAGTGACAACATAAGCTTATCATATCATGAATGTTTTTTTTACTTCTAGAAGCACCTGCGTCTAATACTTACTTTTCTCCATTCTCCCAGGCCCGCACAGTAGCAAACCGCATCCAAGTAGGAGTAACCTTTGACAGTCTCTCAACGCTACAGCCGCGCGTACCGGACACAATCGACGAGATGTCCACGTCTACGCACGTGTCCGTCTACTTCAAGACCAAGGCGATGAACGGACTCATCCTCTACCTCGGCAATCCCAAGGACACCATGCTTAGGAGGACTAAATCTGTAAGGATGATTTCAATAAAGTTCCCTCGGTGTTGCAGTGCATAAATGTTAGGCTAAAAAAACAAGGCTATAAAACTTTCATATTGTTATTTTTCTACTTGTCTTTCTCAGGACGACTTTATGGTAGTCGGCGTGGAGAACGGCTATCCTTATCTGAAGATGGACATCGGAGACAGCGCGGAGTCAGGTCGGGAGCCCGCCAGGATCGGAAGCGACAAGTTTGTGGCTGACAACCGCTGGTACCAGGTCGTTGTGGACAGGTATGATGATTTATGCCCTTATTAAGGTATAAGGGCATCTCTGTTGTTGAGTAACATAACAATCCGTACATTTACTCAATTATCAAAAGTTTTCTTCGAGATATCAAAAGTATCCATACTTTTCATGTGACAGGTGGCAGTAGAGGTAATAAACGTTTCTTTTCTTGAGAGGGATTTTCTGTTCAAACTTTTCCCTAGTCGCTGGTTAGATGGCGCTGAACTTGGTAAGATACTGCAAGAAACGGAACGTCACACGGTCACATCATTTCACTTGGATATTATGGTTATATTTGGAAACTTAAGCAAATGAAACTGTCAGTTAACGAGCGTATATGACGTGACAAATGTTTTTTTTTCAAACGTTTTGGCTTACTTAGTAACGTAGTCAATTCAACGCCATCTACAGAGTTCTTGGAAACTATTTTTTTTAATACATAAAAGAAAAACTCTAGTTTAAAACGCATTTTGTGACATATTCATTCTTTGTCTGTACATGGAGCTTATAACATAACAGGAGAAGCATACACCTAGCCTATCCGCCTGGAACATACAGACATACACACATTCATACGCACATATGTCATAATCATAACCCCTTTTTGGTTCGCCGTAGTCGGGTAGAAAAGTTTCACTGACTTTTCTTTTTTCAAACAGAGTCGGACGCAACGTTAAACTATCAATCCGCGAGCCAGACAATGGTTCCGAAGACTTCGTGCACTCTAAAGAAGCCGTACTACCAGGACAGCACACAATCTTCAACTTGGACAAACAAAAGTCCAAGCTGTACGTGGGAGGGGCACCGTCAAATGCCAAGCTGCAATTCGTCAGCTACCCGGCCTTTGAAGGACAGATAGAAGAGCTGATGATCGGAGATACTCCTGTTGGTCTGTGGAACTTTGTCACCGCAAGCGAGTTGAAGGGGGCGAGGCAGAGGTAAGAGTTTAAATAAAAGTAAGGTTTTTACTTTTTGTTAGGAACAATCCTATCGGCTTGATAGGGCACAGGACGAAAGTGGCACAGTCACCTCATTGTCTTTTCGGGGTTCCGTTGCTACATGGCAAAAAACTTAACCTTGTAGATACGTCCTGTCCGTTTGTCCGTCTGTCTATCCATCCGAATGTCACAGCTATTTTGCTCCGAGACTATTGGTAATGCATAGTTGAAGTTTGGAGAGCTGGTATCTTCAATGAACCGCTACACAGAAATAAACAAACTAGCAGACGTCACGCGGTTTCACCCACGTAGCTCCCGTTCCCGTGGGACTACGGGGATAAAATATAGCCTATGTTACTCAGGGTGAATGTAGCTTTCCATTGGTGAAAGAATTTTTGAAATCGGCACAGTAGTTTTTGAGTTTATTCATTACAACCAAACAAACAAAGTTTTCCTCTTTGTCATTTTAGTGTAGATAACATGATTATTTATACAACAGATGTTTATCGACAGCTCTAATACGACATAACCCGATAGTTTAACACATTATATCCCTGATATTAGTTTTATTTGTGTCCTATTGCTATCCACAGGGAGTAGTTAGAGCTCATACAGACGAGCGGCACGTTGCCACCCGTCGACGGCAGCTGTCGATGGGAACCTACCGCTCATCTGTAAGAACCTTTAGGGGCTCCACGAGTGAGCGATATTTGCATATTGAAATACGTTGGATCACCGCGATTGGCTCGTTCGTGGAGGCGGCCCCATAGACTTCCACAAACACTAGTTTGATCGTAAACCGCTACTTTCCACAAAACCAAGTCGGAACCAAACTTAGTATTATGTTTGTCACACATTTGACTGTCATTCATTATCGCGTGATTCCATCAATTACTAATTTTTAAACCTTTCTCCTCACCCAGAGACAAACTCCTCCCCCCCCACACCGGGCCACAAGAGTACCGCTTCAACGGTCGATCGCACGTTACGATGCCGGGCCGCGGCTACCTCACGCCGCAGAAGAACCAGGTGTTGCTGTTCTTCAGAACCTACGCCCCTGATGGACTGATATACCTCGTCGGAGAAGGGGCCCACTTCTTCTCTATACAGATGCAAGATGGAAGGGTGTTCTTGCAGGTAAGGACACGTTGGACTAAAAAAACAGATTTCTATAACTCGGTTCCAGTATCTCTGGACATCATATTATTATCTTTTTGAACATTAACATAAGTTATTGATGCTAGTCCACAGATAATGTAATATGAAATCGGGTTTGTCCGGTACATAATAAACAGTGAAACTTGTAAAGGTACGTGTTTGAGTAATGTTCGTGTTCCGATTTCGCACGAACGTCTCGCCACATAGGAACCCTTACAGAGACAAAGTATCTAATTATTATTGAGCCGCGCTTTGTAGTTTTTTTTTCTCATATTATTCAAAATACATTGTTGACAAATATTATCAAGCACGTAAACATATCACACAAACCATCGTGGGTTTAACAGTTGTGCACTATAATTTTACATTGCACGCTGCATGCAAAGGGTGCCTGAGTGTGTCGATTGCAGTCTAAGGGCTGTCACTGTGACAGTTCCCATACAAAAATGTGTTTCAAACAGCCGTTTTAGATAATCAGACCGTCATCTTTTTGGTGAACATGGACCTATGTGATGTCGGCACAGAACTTAAGCATTTGGTGCCTTCAGTAACGTTTCTATAATAAACAAACAACAGGACTCGCACGAAATGCTATAAAGTGTCCCAACGTTTGCTCAGTACCACATTCACACTGAGCTGAATTAGCAGTAAATCTTCAATTAAACCACTAACTGGACAGGTCCACTCAAATCTATGTGGTTCTTTCTTCAAAAGACCATCTCAGACACTAATCTGCATAGTCCTCATGTGAATTAAGCAAGATTGTCAGGACTTCAAAAGTGACTATGACCTCTGAGTTTGTTTCGGCTGTTTCTTCTCAGTGTAGTCAAGTACGAAACACCGGCCTCATCTAGTTTAAAAAAAAATACGTGTAAAAGTGTTTAAGAAAACCTACTTGCTGAATAAATATCATTTATCGTTTATCGTTTATCGTTTATCGTTTATCGTTTATCGTTTATCGTTTATCGTTTATCGTTTATCGTTTATCGTTTATCGTTTATCGTTTATCGTTTATCGTTTATCGTTTATCGTTTATCGTTTATCGTTTATCGTTTATCGTTTATCGTTTATCGTTTATCGTTTATCGTTTATCGTTTATCGTTTATCGTTTATCGTTTATCATTTATCATTTATCATTTATCATTTATCATTTATAACTGAGGGTTATACTAAAGTATTTTTTTATAAAAGACTACAGAATTTCCATCTTAACCGAGTACATTCTTCGGTAGGTGTCCCTCGGCGACACAAATGACCTGTTGATCATCGGCACAGCGAACTCATACAACGACGGCAAGTGGCACAGATTGGACGCCGCGCGTATACTCACCAAGTGCTCCCTCAAGGTGGACCGCGAGATATTGAAGATGGACTCCTCTGCTAGAGAAGACTCTATAGGTAATTGAGATTTACTTAAGCACTACTCAAGTTCTTGTTAAGGGATCCAGCCAACTATATCAACTTTCTCTTACCGTGACTTTTAGGCTGAGGCTACAGTAGGCAGCGATTTGCGATGCGACTGTAAGAGCGAAACGAGAAAAACATGGTATGGCTACATTACAAGCGAGATTCCGGCGTATTTTCTAATAATTTCGCTTCAATTTCGCTATGTTGGTGTAGCCGATGCTGTGATTACAGTAATGTTGTTCCGATCGCATCAAGAAATCAAAGATCGCTAGTAATATTTGATGTACAGTGTGGCCATATACGTGAGCATTAATTTACTTGTTGTTTACGTTTTTCGCTCATGTGTCGCAGGTTGCGTCGTGGCCTAATGTAGCCTCAGCCTTAGTCTGCGTCATTCCACTGCTGGGCAAAGCTTCTCATGACATCCAACTCTTTCGATCTAAGGTTAATGTGGATCACTGACCCTGGTTTTGTCTAGCTTGTCCCTTCATCTTCTACGACGCCTGCCGCCACTCCTTCTGGCGGTGTGAGGGTTCCTCATCGTAGTTTTGTTGTCCCGTAAGCTCATCGGGCATACGCCACTCTTGGCCAGCCAAATGCCACTTATGTTCAACATCAACGTCACTACGTTGTTCAATGAGGCCCTAGGCTAAAGTAGTGTCAATTAAAATTCGAACACAAAATATTCTGAATTCTATTTTTTTAAACGTAGGCGTAGGTTTAAACTGCATTCAATAATTATTGAATGCAGTTTAAACCTACGCCTACGTTTAAAACAATTATAATTGTTTACGAAATTAAAAATATTTTTTGCATTCATAATAATATCCTCGTTCCGTATACTTTGATGAGTAGTATAGTTTATTGACAGTGGCATCCACTGTATGATGAAGTAATTTAAAGATTTATCAATTAAAATTCAACTTTTCTGTACTTAAGTCCCGGCAGGCCCGTGAAATTATATTTTTCTTACGTGTTGTGCAATTAGTAGGTTGGTGTTAGGTTGTATGTTGATTTAAGTATAATTCCGAACGTAACAAATATGAATTTACGGAATTATAATCATTTAAATCATGAATACAACCACCTTCACTTCATTTAAGGGGCCGGCGGAGCATGCGTATTTCATATAAACATAATACGGCGAGAAAATTAACGTGGCAATACTTGGGGGCCTATGTCTAGCAGTGGACGTCTTTCAGCTAAAAATGATAACAAAGCTGTTGGTTATTTTTGTAACCTCATGTCATATCGGTACAATTTGTGTTAACTTAATCTATCTGCGCTCTGTATTACCACTTTTTATCATTATAGTAAACCATTACCTGTGTGTGTTGCCGGTGATTACCTACATACAGGACCGCGCCGACCAGGATAGTCGCTCTCAGTGAGCCTTATCAAAAGGCTTGAAGTCACCCAAAGGGCAATGGAGAGAGCTATGCCCGGAGTTTCCTTGCGTGATCGAATCAGAATTGACATCCGCAAGAAAACCAAGGTCACCGACGTAGCCCGAATAATTACCAAACTTAAGTGGCAGTGGGCAGGGTACATTGCTCGCAGAACGAATGGCCGATGGGGTCGAAAAAATCTGGAGTGATGACCGCGAACCGAAAGACAATGCATTGGAAGACCTCCCACTATGTGGACCGATGACCTGGTGAAGGTTGCGGGAATTCATAAGATGACAGTCGCACGGGATCGGTCAATGTGGCGACACTTGGGGGAGGCCTATGTCCAGCAGAGGACGTCTTTCAGCTGAAATGATGATGATGATAATTAAACCATTTATTTATATTGTATAGGTGCCTTAGACACGATGAATTTCGGTGGCAACAACAAGGGGATAGTAGAGGTGACGACGGCCGGCTTCGATGGCTGCATCCGACAGATCAGCATGGACGGCGTCAACATCGACCTCAGCGAGAACCTCGAGTCCATCGGCATTGCGTATGGCTGTCAGGTGAGACTGTGTGGAAAGATATATTGATTTTTAAGCGGTTATGCAGGGTGTTAACCATCTCACCACGAAGCCGTCAAACAAGCATTCTGAACGTCAAACCAAGTAACTTTATACAAAAATTATTGCTAGTATACGACTTTTTTTGGGGTGAGAAATCATGTTTTGTGGTACAACTGAATGTAGCGCACTCAAAACATTATGCTGATGAATGGATTGAATAGTACGGGGGTCGTGGAGGTGTTTAGAGTAAAAATCTTACAAATTCAACTTGTATTAAAAAAAACTTGTCAAAAAACTTTGACTGCCAATATCTCCGTAACCAGAAGGGATCCAGGTATGGCGTAGAACAAAAAAAACATCGCAATATTAGGTAGAACAAGTACCTTTCGGCTTCGTTAAGAGGGGTTTTACACCCTATATGTTTCATCATCGTATAAAGTGTAAGTGTAGTGATGAGCCAATAATTATTTTCATTTTATTCGAGTGCATTTGTTTATTTCGCTTGTTTGTGTTACAGCCTATATAACATAATTGGGAAAAGGCTTAGCAGATCATAGTATTTACCAAGATAAATCTCGTAGAGGTTGTCGTAGTTCGCGTCGGTTATATCGGTATAACAATCTTTAAGACTTATGTACTAATTAAGCTTTGTTTCTTCACAGTTCGCATCCCTAGTTTCACTATCAGGCAAGGACAGCTACCTGCGATATGTCGACATCACCACGGAAAACCTACAGCTGACACTCAAGTTCAAGACGTCGATGCCTGATGGATTAATTTTCGTGTATGTCAACCGGATGCAGACTACCGCCATGTCTGATAGCATATCACTGTCACTCATCAAAGGTAAGCAAAACAAATACGACCTGAATAGTGCAGCGGTAGTAAAGCTGCCTTACGTTCTTAGGGTCCCGGGTTCGAATCCCGGTAGAAGCAAATGTTTGTGTGATGAGCATGGATATTTTGTTTCCGAGTCATGGATGTTTATATGTTTAATATATTTACAAAAGAAGTATATAATATATTTTGTCCGGTGACCACGATACAAGCCTTGCTTAGTGTGGCACTAGATGACGCTGTGTGTAATGTTCAGCGATATTTATAAATGCCTAGAAATAAAGAAAGAAAAACCATTTGTTAGCAAGACGAAAACACATAAAAAACAATTATGGCACAATTAAACATAGATACCGACGTAGACGAATCAAAGTTACCGACGTAGCCTGAAGAATTGTCAAACTTAAGTGGCAATGGGTAGGGCACATTGCTTGCAGAACAGATGTCTGATGGGGCTGAAAAGTTCTGGAGTAGCGACCGCGAACTGGAAGACGTTGTGTTGGAAGGCCTCCCACTAGGTGGACAGATGATCTGGTGAAGATTTCGGGAATCCACTGGATGCGAATCGCCTGGGACCGGTCAATGTGGCGACACTTGGGGGAGGCGTATGTCCAGTAGTGGCCATCTTTCGGCTGAAATAATGATGATGGAATATACAAAAAAGACATGAAATTGGGTCCTGTACGAGGCTGAAAGGCTCCTCAGCATGGTGCTGTAACGTCATAGCGCTACAGATTTACAACTAACAACCCTACCGCTTCACCGTAAAACTGTTTTTCACCTCACAGAGAACGTCTGAGTCCCAGCAGTTGAAATATTATCTTGATTATGTTGTTTGCGTTTTCAGGTAAACTGGTACTAATGAGTCAGCGTGAACAGCTAGACACGGGCCTGAGCACGTACAACGACTCACAGTGGCACGTACTCACCGTCACACACAACAACAACGCGCTGCGGTTGGTCGTCGATGACTTCGACTACTTCAGGTGCGTCTCGCCACGTCGATATTAACGCTAAACGCCATGCTGTAGCTAGTTGTGTAGGGCCATCGCCCACGTACGAGTATCTACCATTCTGTTACGACACAATCGCGTTACAGCATCGATACAGAAGTACTACCTGAGAACGCTACGGTTGAAAGATTGACTCCGATTAATGCACGTATGCATCGCTCACTAACTAACTCGCGAAACCGTTGACGGAACTTCTCTACAAAAAATGTCCCGCTGCCGAAGGCTTATATAGGAACTGGAAACCAAGCCTGAAATTATGACTTAGGTCCATGTTCACCAAAAAGATGACAGTCTGATTATCTAAAACAGCTGTTTAAAACAAATTTTTGTATGGTAATATGTCACAGTGACAGCTGTTTTTAGCTAATCAGGCTGTTATCTTTTCGGTGAACATGCACCTTATTATGTCATATTTGCGTAAGTTACCACCCTGGATCGTAAAATACAATGCACAATTTTAGTTAGTCCGACCTTCTCCAGACGTGACGCCATAATTCAAAGTCATCTTTTGCTCAGCGTCCTTCCTATGTCTCTACTTAATCTTCTAACTCCACATTCTAGCACGGACACAGCGCCCGCGCCGCTGCATATACTAGACGGCGTACTGTTTGTTGGCGGCGTGCAGCCGGGCTACGTCGTTGGCGGCAAGTTAGGCACCAAGACGCCTTTCAGCGGCTGCATCGCTGACGCGACCATTAACGGTCGCGTGCTGAATTTGCTGGAGCCCTTCAGCAATAGTAGCACTACCTTCGGAAGATGTGGCAGTACTACGACCTCGGGAGGCATCAGCCCAGGTAAGCTTAGTATTAACAACCTACATCATCTTCTGAAGCCTCTATCAACAAAGACGAGCACCAAAAAAAGAAGAGACAATAAAATTCGACGAATCATAGAGTAACAATACCAGGTGTAGTTTTGGTCAATAATCAATAAAGCTATCACTTTAAATTGTTAAACTTTGACAGTATTTCAGAATATTATGACATGTCTGTGTGCCTTTATTTGTGTGTGTGAAGGCGCAGTTATAGGGCTACTAACAGACGGGCTGCGATTAAGTACTAGTGGCTTACACGTTCCTTATTTAAGAAAAAAACCGTGATTTTAGTCCAGAATCATTAGCATAGATACCTCTTTGTGTTTGATCAGGACGCAAAGCTACATCTTGTGTGCTGTTTTGCATCCTATCCATGTTATGGTTAAGGTCCATGTTCACCAAAAAGATGACAGTCGGATTATCTAAAAACAGCTGTTTAAAACACATTTTTGAATGAGAATATGTCACAGTGACAGCTGTTTTTAGATAATCAGACCGTTATCTTTTCGGTGAACATGGACCTAAGTCTCATGCAAAAGGGACCGATCGACCGATTACATCCATCCAGCCAGTCCACCGGCCCATGATATACGAGTACCTACACTCCCTGGCCGCTTGTGAGAAATTCCTGATGGCCAAACCAGGGAACTGAACCCAATATCTCAATATATTATAATGGTTATACACAGATCAAGCACAATGGGCCGCGACTCCACCTACAGACGTGCTGCCGACGCCCGGGCTGCCGAACGCCAGCGAAGCCCCGCCCGACAGAGGTACGTGTGACTCCAGCTAACTTACTCACAGTACCCGATCAACTGTTACTTTTATTGTAAACCAACTATTTGCATGCCCATGTGACAGCAAAATGTGGAAAACTTTATTAACCCCCGACGCAAAAACGACGGGGTGTTATAAATTTGACGTGTCTGTTTGTGTGTGTGTTTGTGTTTCTGTCTGTGGCATCGTAGCAGCCGAACGGATTAACCGATTTTGATTTAGTTTTTATTAGTTTGAACAGTGAATTAGTGGGGAGTGTTCTTAGCTATGTTTTATAGAAATCTCATCATCGATATTTTTTTGTTCTACACCATACCTGGGAATCTTCTAGTTACGGTGATAACGGGGGTCAAAGTTACATCTTTTTTTTACTAAACACAAGTATTGAATGTAAGATTTTTACTTTAAACACCACTACGACCCCCGCAATATTCAATCCATCAGCACAATGCTTTGAGTGCGTTATATTGAGTTCTACCACAAAACGTGATTAATAACCCCCAAAAAAATGTTGTTTCCCAGCAATAACTAACTCCCTTAATATGAGTACCTATCGAATTAAAGGGCTTGATTAGTAGAATACTAAACCCTGTTATAAATTACAAATGCAAGATCGCCGCCACACCAAATGGTGAATTACATTTTTTTTCTCAACTCTCCCAATATGGGTATCAAATGAAAGGGCTTTTGGAATTCGACCCTGAGAGTAAAGCCTCATTTACATGATACCATTTTCTTGAACATGCAAGTGCAATAATTGAATGCAATACTTTCTTTATACTTTCTTTTTTATTATTGACCTTCAAGAATTAAAAGCAACTGTTTACACGCGGCCAGGTACCACTTATAACTTGAAAGCAATAGTAGTTTATGCAACTGTGCATAATGAAGGGCATTACAACACGAGTGTTGTAATGCCTAATTATGTATAGTTGCATACACTACTTTATCTACCCAAATATCATAAGGGCTCTATGATGGGTTCAGGAACCATAGGGAAATGACCTGCATTGTTACTTGGCCCTTGATTTTTGTGCCAACAGGTTATTAGTTGCATTCGTCGCTGCATTTACGATATCTGGCGGAGTATTCATATCAATTTCTGAGTCACTATCACTCATTTTCGACAGAAATAAAGAACTTATCAGAAAATTTGTCTACTCGTAACTGGATTACTGGAAATAAAAAGCTAACGAACAAATGACAGCTCGAAATGGCGGCGTTTCGGATATCTGTCATTTTTTTTTAAATCATAGGCAAACGAACAAAGTTACTATTCTTGTGTCACTCGAGATCAAAATGTCGTGCGATTTATAATTAAAATCATACTGAATTGGGGTTTTTTTTTTTTTTTTTTTTTTATCGATATCTGATTTAATGTAGGTGGTACTAGAATAGCACACTCACTTGAATTTGACACCTGTTCCAAATTTAAAACTCATAACGCAACTGTTTTCAGTTGCGTTATGAGTTCAATACAGTTCCGTTTATTTCTGCAGGTTGGTAATGCTGGTCATTGCCTATGGTTTTTGAACGCATTAGAGAGGGTTTATGATATTTGGGTAGATAAATTAGTATTATACACTTGAGAGCAATAAAATCGCACACCTTGACTTGTTTTTGTGAAGGCAGTTTTTATTCATGAAACTGAATAAATATTTAAAAAAACACACACACTTATTGAAAGTCTACCTCATTACCTTTCTAATGATATCAAATACAGTGTAAAAATATCCATAGCAGGTTTTACAGCACAAAACCCAACAACCGGTAAAAAAAATGTCGTTTTGTGTCGAGTCTCTACTTATTTAGAAAGCACTCAAACAAAAAAATGTCAATGTTGGTAGAAAATATGATATTTTAATGACCATTGAAATATAAACAGGATCGCTCAATTTCCACCACGCCGTGCTGCCCGTGCCGGTGGCCGAAGACACGACGATCGCGCCGAGCACGAGCACGAGCACCAGCACGACTGCTCGGCCTGTCAGCACGACCACGCGCCGCCCGCCGCCCAAGCCGGAGCCGGGCTGTGCGCTGGCTTACGACCCCGCGTACACCACTTCGGACCCCGACGTGGGCTACAGATTCGGTAAGTCACGCATCATTCTGCTTGCACTCGTGGTCAACTTGTAATAACATTTTTTCACGACTAACGAGTAAATAAGGGACCGGTCAATGTGGCGACACTTGGGGGAGGCCTATGTCCAGCAGTGGACGTCTTTCGGCTGAGATGATGATGATGATGATGAACGAGTACATACATTTTAATATGGTTTATTTATACTAAGTTTACACAAATCATTGAGATTTCTATGCTACATATAAATTAAATACAGTGAGCATTTAATTTAGATGTAGCATCCTTTAAATGTCTCGCTAAATGGGGAAGCGAGTTGGTTCATTCTGTTCCCTTCAAAATGGTTGAACTGAATGGTGTGCGTCACTTTTTTGGAGATGCGCCTTCAGTTAATCTTCTCTTAACTACTGGGGCTTGTCCTAATCTGGTTGAGTCTTTGCTTTTTATATACATAAAAAAAACAAAAGAGTGTCCTTGAAGTTTCTTGCCCGTTCTCTCCCAAAGTGATTAAGAGAGCTATCATAATTTTTCTTGTATTTGAGTGTTTGACTATACAAACCATAATCACACGTCTTAAATGATTATGATTTTGTTTTACATATGGCCACATAATTAAAAAAGAAATACCTACGCTCGAGAGTTTTTGATTATTTTTCTCAGGAGTGTTCTAAATAAATATTACTTTTTTTCTTGTATTTGAGTGTGACTCTGCAAACACTTAAATACAAGAAAAATTGTGGTAGCCCGTTTAACGTTTTCGAACGGGTAATACTTAGATTCGGACTACAACCAAACAAAAGCGATCATAGCGAGGAGACGTACAAGATTCGACCAATCACTGGAAAGACGAGAGCCGCGCCGATGATTTCAACGAACGTGATTGGTCGGTTCTCGCACGTCTCCTCTTCACTCCGCTCGTCTGCGCTTTAGTGGAGTGATGGCCTAGCACGGTACTAATCTAAAAGTTTTCTTTAATGTGGACACTCCTAGGTAGCCCGCGAATTTCAAATTTTCTTACGTTTTTTGGATTTACAGGCCAGAGCTAGGTACCATATTTTTCATTACTTGGTATTCGTCAACATACAACCTAGCACAGGCCTGCAAATTCCAAAAAAAAAAAAAAAAAAACAAAAACGCGGGCTATACTGAAGCTTTCATCTTAAACAACCGTGTCGGTATATAACTCAAGTACTTACCTCATACTTTACTTGTCCAGGTACTCGCAACGACAGTCGCATCGAGTACTCGAAGCTCCCGGGGCGCCACCTGCAGGGCTTCGATCTCACCATCTCGTTCCGTACGTTCGACCAGCACGGTGGGCTGGTGTTCTACGCCGCCGCTGACAAGTACCCCTCGCAGTTCCTCGCCTTCTACATGAAGGATGCTAAGGTATGAAGTGACCTTAGACCTCACCGTAGGTGTGAGGTGTACGTGTGAAGTGTACGGTGCGCATGTGATGTGTGTAGGTGAGTGCGAGTGTATGTGTTACTAATGAAGTGTACACGCCTATATTTCACAACCAAGCCTATAAACACATACTCACAACGTGTTTATGGTTGTGAAGTATAGGCGTGAGTGTCATGTTTTTGTAAGTGCGTATTAGGTAGTGAGTACTTGTGTTATTAAGCGGTGTATGTGAGTAAAGACTCTGTGTAGGTATAGTCCTTTTGTAATATCCACTCTGTTACTATCGGTTTAATTTTGTGTACGTTTCCTTCACTTTTTTCTTCCAGGTCTTCTATTTTTGCACGTAGGTACATTAATCCATTCATGGTCTAGTATTTCTATCTTTTTAAATAGATCCTTTGTTTATGCTGAAAGTTCTGCAAACGATTTTTCAATGTCATAGTTTGATACTTAATGTAATCCAGTCTTTATTTCGCCCAATATTTTTTCAAGATTTTCAAGTTTCGAAAGACTTGTCAAGTTTTTCCAGCTTTTCATCTTGCTGTTTCATCCAGTTCGAGAGCGTATCCTTCATCTCACTCTTAAACATTTCGAATATTTTGCAATCGTTATCATCTAGTCCAATACGTTTGGAATTAACTCTCCTTGTAACGTCGATCGCAGGTGTCGACGAGCTGCTAATTACAGTACTATTTATGTTAGAGTCTGAAACAGATAGTCCTTGCGGTGGAGTTGGAGTTGGATTCATAATGAATAAGGTTTAAGACTCACTGTTCCTTATGCAGATTATTGAGATAATGCCGCCGGCATGTAGGTACCTACTACTAGTAGCGTCCACGATTGTTCTTAGCTGTGTCTTCGTAGCTGGCAATCAGTGACGTCGGTCGCGTAGCATAGTGCTTACCTAGGCGTTGTCGTCATATAGCGGTGGATACTGAGCGTGGGGTGACAAAGACTACAATTATGGCAATGGCGATTACACTCCTCGCACAGACACTCTGCGTAGCGCGGGCTATCGTTCACTTTTAGGCACTAGTTGCAAGTAACAATTTTATTGCTATTATTATAAGTTATAGTTTAAGATAACTTGTAACTGATTGAGGAATATTATTTGGTTTAAAAATTTATTAAAACTGGAATTACTCTGCTCAGGGTACCACACCATTGCAGTGGCGCCGCTTTCAAACTTCCTCGAAAAGTATCATTTGTTAATGTATCCTTTGACGTTACATTGCCCTTAGCATTCTCATTGGAGCCACACGTATATTTTACGTAACATTGAATGTTTTAGCTCCACTTCACTTTCAACTGCGGCGGCTCGACGGCCCTCATCTCGTCGACGCAGACGTACAACGACACAGAGTGGCACACGGTGACGCTCACGCGCTCCGCCGGGCACGGCAAGCTCGCGGTCGACTCCGAGCTCGTTGGCGAGACCAGTGCCATCTGCAACACTCCCGCCGTTCTAGCCCCGCCCTACTATTACGGTGGGCTCAGAGACCTCAACCAACTAATTACTAGTAATCTTAAGGTAACTTCTTTCTTTCATTAATTTATATTAAAGTGAAATCTTAGAAGTCCGTTTTGACAGCCGTCATATCTATAGTAAATTGACACCGCTATCGGAAATTGGACTTTATTACTATTACGCTAACAAATGTCAAAACGGGCTTTTTATTTTTTTTAAAATACTTTAGATTATTTATTGTCATCCATCATATTCTTGAAATAAACTAGAATTACACCATACGTTTCAAAAAAGCGATTACTTTTATACTTAACTCAAACCAGACAAAAGAAAATTGTGTATTAACCATTTGTTTCTTGTTCTATCTAATGCGTATCGAATAGCCAAAATCTGCACATAAAATTAAATGTGTCAAACTTTGAAATATTTTCAGGGCTTCTACCAGCCGTTCAAGGGCTGCCTCAAGGGGCTGATGATGAACGGCCAGCACGTGACCGACGTGTCGTACCGCGTCAACTCGCTGCGCTGCACCGACAATGTCGAGGAAGGCGCCTACTTCGGAGCCTCCAGCAACTTACACAGCAATTACTTGAAGGTAAACTGCACTGTTCTTTCAAAGTTGCTTTAATTCTGATTGGGCATTTTTATTTCCATCTATGAGAAGCTTGTGGCTAAATAATAACAGCCGCTCGGGTCGATCTTTAGGTTAATCCGTGCTGGCCTACGTTGGTCTGTGGGCGGGGGACCACCCTTACATACCGAGTTTCGTCTGTGACTCGGAAAGCACGTTAAGCTGTTGGTCCCGGCTGTCATTTGTAAATCTTTGACTGTCGTTATAGGTAGTCAGTGGCCCAAAAAGTGTGACAATCAGTCTTACCTCGAGGTAGAGTATTACCCGGTACCATCGAGTATATAACGTGGTGTGGAAAAAACAGCAGAAGATCAAATTATAAAACAGACAATAACCTTTAATCGGTAAAATATAGGTACAAAATAAATTTATATTAAATTTTCTCACGGCTCAAGTCAAACTGGACAAGTCAAAGTGAAACAATTGATGTATGTTTAAGCGTCTTGCTTCCACATAACGCAATCCGTATTAAACTATCTCTTTCTAGTCTATGCTCGTATCACTAGTGTTACAAACCAAGAATCAAGGTTTGTATCGACATTGGTTTACAGTAAATTAAATCAAATTATATTAAAAAAATATTTGTGACACCTATTATGATAGAAGTAGAGAAAGATGAGCCTAGCTTTTCTCAGCAAAAGGAAGACATAAGCGGTCAGAAGAATTTATACGAAATAAATTAATTAAAAAAATCAGCTCGCTCGTTGCCCGGTACTAACTGGGTTGTGGTGGTCAGATAGGCAGTCGCTCAATGTAAAATACTGGTATTCAGCTGCAAGCCGGAAGCCGACCTTAGCATGGTTTGGAAAAAGCTAGGCAGATGATGGGCATTTTTATTTATGTAGGTTGCTGCTACTCACCCAAATGACAATGATCTTTATTCTTATTTCTGTAAGGTTGTTGTTATGTGGCTATTGTTAAACGTAAACTGTGATCGAACTGTAAGCAGTTTTCAATCTACGTCAATTTGTGAAGTCACGACCATTTCGTACTGCTGCTAAAGAATGAAAATTAATTAAATATTTTAATAATTTGAGTTACTAGATTTGCTATACTATTTTTGATATGTAAAAGTAAAGGGAATGCCCCTTGACTTTTACATATCAAAAAAAGTATTTAATTCCTACCATAGACACGTCTACATTTCTGTCTGGAATAGCACATGGGATATTAATTCTGTCTGGAATAGCACATGGGATATTTGATTTTTTCAAGAATCCACTGATGCAGTTTTATTTTCAAAATCAGGCTCGAGACTCCTTCGAGTAATTTTCTCTATTCCTCATAACTTTGAATTTGGGCCATCCACTCCCACTTGAAACATTCACCCTGTACATAAGAAGGACAATATACAAAAAAATACTTAATTTTTAATTTTTTAATGAGCACGCTCTGTCCCACTCCTGGTTAAAGGCCTCCCTCCACTCTTTCCACCTCTCGCGAACCCGCGCGTCCTCCCTCCAGTTTGGAAGGAACCTGTTCAGTTCGTCCCGCCGTCTCCTTCGAATCCTGCCGCGACCCCGCCTCACTGTGTGAGGGCACCAGCTTCCTGCTATTTTGGCCCACAGTTGGTCCGGCATGCGGCAGACGTGTCCTGCCTAGTCCCATTCGCGTTGGGCAGCCTTTTGAGCCACGTCAGCTATGTTTGTTTTGGAGCGCAGTATTGTGTTTCGAACACGATCCGTTAATTTAACACCTAGTATACTGCGCTCCATTGCTCGTTGACAAACCCTGAGTTTGGACTTCTGGATGTTAGTCAAAGACCGAGGCTGTGCTCCATAGGTTAATACGGGAAGAATACACATGTCCATAAGTTTACGTTTCAGTGCCATTGGCAACTCTCCCTTGAAAAGTTCCTTCATGGACCAATAGCTCTTTCAGGCGTTTTCTGTACGTCGTGCGACTTCTTTGTCGTACCTCGTCTGGAAAGAAACTTTATAGTAACCATGGAGGCTAAGTGCTTACAGTCATCACCATTAATGGCAGCCCTCACGTCTACGTAGGTATAGGCTTCCTCACTTTTGTGCATTTCTTCCAAGATCTACTCAAGGTCGACCAGCTTGTACCCGCGGTCTAGTGTCAACGTAAATTACCTACAAGTTTCATTTGCAGCTCCTGGAAAACTTCAAAGTAGGTGACGAGGTATCAATATCCATGGAAATTCGTCCACGCAACAGCACTGGACTACTTCTCAGCGTCCACGGCAAGAAGGACTATCTGGTCCTGGAACTGCTGGAGAACGAGGTAGTGGCCAACGTAGAGAACGGAAACGGGCCCTTCCGTGCGAGTTACTCGCTTGGCAACAAGTTCGCGCTCTGTGATGGCAACTGGCATAAGATACACGGTAAGTTAATTTCTTCCCTATTCAAGACCGTAGACAGAATTTTGTGGTGGAGCGTAAGGCCTTGGTTAAGTAGATTTGATAGTATCCAAACAGCTTCGTTGTAATGTCTAAATGCCGTTTTCTATAACATACTTACGCATAACTGTTAGGTAATAATATGCCTACGCTCGTAGCTACCAGTGTTTATATAAATAAAGTTAGCTTGAAATATCCTATCCCCGTCACCTACTTGTCACTCGTTTCATAGAAAAATCAAAGAAAGCTAAATCTACACTAATATTATAAAGAGGAAAACTTTGTTTGTTTGTTTGTTTGGTTGTAATGAATAGGCTTAAAAACTACTGGACCGTTTTTAAAAATTCTTCCACCATTCGAAAGCTACATTATCCACGAGTAACATAGGATATATTTTATCCCCGTACTCCCACGGGAACGGGAATTACGCGTGTGAAACCGCGTGACGTCCGCTAGTATCAAATAAACAGAGATAACAACCTACCGAAACCGGTTAGAAAGTTATTAAAAAGGCCGTTAATATTATAGATAAGTAATGTATACCTACAGGTTATATTTCATCTCATCACAAAGCCGTTAACCAAGCATTCTGTATATCAAACTAAGTAACTTTCCGCAAAAAACATTGCTGGGAAGCAACTTTTTTTTTGAGGTTGTAAATCATGTTTTGTGGTATAATTCAATGTAACGCACTCAAAACATTGTGCGGATGGATGGATTGAATAGTGCGGAGGTCGTAGAGATATTTAAAGTAAAAATCATGCGATAAAAAGTGGTATTTAAAAAAAAAACTTGTAAAAATCTTGCAACTTTGACCCCCTATGTCTCCGTAACTAGGAGCTTCCCAGGTATAGTGTAGCACAAAAAAATGAGCAGAATGACGAGGAGAACAAGTGCCTTTCGTATTCGTTAAGAGGTGTTTTACACCCTTTATAAAATTGTGAATGTTTCAGTGGTGAAGTCTCTGTACGTGGTGTCGGTGGGTGTGGACGGGCACTTCTCGAAGCCCGGACTGGGCGCGTACTCGTCCACGGACACTCGCTCGGCACTGTACATCGGCGGTCACGAGCGCGCGCTCAGCAAGGTCCGAGGCGTGCGCTCACGACGTGGGTTCACCGGCTGCATCAAAAACATCGTCATTGGAGAATCACCTGTCAAGATACCACTCACAGCCGCCGGCAGGAACACGCATGTTGGTGTTTGTCCCGTCGACTAGACAAATATATCGTCTCAAGGATCGACATCGAACTTACTTTTCGTTGGGCATGTTCTGTCACTCCCTGTAACTTAGTCGGCTACTTGTTTGATTTTATATAGAACTGAAACGTAACTAGTATAGTTGTAAGGTACTTTTTTACCTGAACCTCCGAAATGTAATATTTTGGACGTTGTTCATCGAGTCCAATAATTGATATTATCATTATTTTTACCTTTTTTTTCATGTTGCTGTAAGTGTGGCACCAAAAACTTTGTTCCATCGAAAAATAATTTCGGTGTCGGACACCTTAACAAATTATCATCGAATTATCCAAAGACCAAGCGAATCATAGTGTTTATATAGTTTTGTATGTGAATCCATAAAATAAGGTTTACAATAATTTTGATATGTACAAAATTGTAATAGTTTATCCAAAAGTTTATATAAATTGTGTATGCGTATATCTACATACAAATACCCACCTATTTACTATATTAAGTATATCAAAAATATCTTAGTAATGATAATGATTAATGACATTTTACATAGAACTCAAATCTACAAAACAATAAAAATGTAATCGATACCACATACATATTTAAATCATAAAACTGGCATTTCTTTAATATAATAATATTATATATACTGACAATGTGAAATATATATTACATAGTATTCAAATGTGTGTCTTATTTTGGACAGTGTGATGAGGATAGATTTGAGTAAAGGTGTGGATGGCTAGAACAGTAGAGGTAGACCACAGAAACGATAAGAAGGCCAGTCATTCATTCATCCATCAGGCCAGTCACTTAAGCATAAATAAAGGGTCAACGGTCAAAAGTTCGAGGTAAGTTAAACCGTTGAGCAGCATTTTCTGTGACCAAGCTTACTTCAGAGCCTTGATCCAGTAACGCCCAAAGGATGACGTAATCTCCTTCCTTGTTCTTGACCCGTAATTGAAGAGTCGTTAAGAGTATCTCTTGTTCACCTTTAATGTGATTAGATGTCCGCTCAGCCACCGTTGATGTGGATGGCGTTGATTGTTGCCCTATCAAATTATCATCATGGAGAAGGGAGTGATGTTTGTAGTTACACGTGCGGCATTTCTTCGCTGAGTTGCATTTATTTCCGCCGTGGCTGAACAAACAATTTTTGCACAACTTCAGATTTCTTGTTGTTTTGTTCGCTTTGCGACATCCATCTCCATAAATGTAGGACACTGTATCAGCGTATATTTGTTATTGCACAGTGGAAATTTCCTCAGCGTTGCATGGAAAGTTTTGGTCCACGTTTCTATCCTTTAAAGTTCGTTGACTTGTTGTTGTTATAATTTTTTATGTTGATTATTTGATGAGTAGTTTTGTTTCCCGCCATTCTTTATGTTACGGGATGTTTCTTGAGTTATAGACTGCAATTCCAGGAACTCCATAAACTCTTTTAAGTTTGGAAGCTCTCTTGCATGTTTCATGATTTTTATGTGGTCAGCGAACGTAACATCGTCCAGTTTGGATGGTTATTAAATTTGCGATAAGTGGACCCCATACTGGAATATTAACGTCTATGTGTTCTAGTCCATTTAAATACTTTTCACAGTGTTGAACAAGTCCAGTTCTCCCTATGTCGCATCATTTGAAGAGAAAATATTGGCCTACTAAAGTAAGATCTTCTTAGCCGTGTCCATTTCTCCTTTAGTTTAATCGTTTTCGAAAAGCGTTGAAACGTCAAATTTTGCACTACGAATTTTATTTTCGGTAAGCACATCTTGCAATTGACGCATCCAAGCTACTTCCTTGCAAGTGCCGATCAAGGTACCCTTCTTAATCACATGCTCCTGGTCACTTGGATTCAGTATGCGTACTGCTAAGACGTTGGTGGCCTTGACAGAGTTCGTGCCATCTTCCACGGGAAGTCATTGTTCACCCTTTCTATCAGAACCCTTTGATCATTTTGTCCAGAATTCCGTGGCAAACAAATTGGCACAATCGTTTCTGATCTGCGAGGAAGAACAATTTTTTTCAAGCATTACACTTTCTCTGACGGTGCACCTTCCATGAAGACTTTCTCTGAACCACATTTCAGTACTCCTTGATCAACGTCAATCTCACAACGATATTTCCGCATGAAGTCAAAGCCCAAGATGCAATCGTCCACTATGTCGGCCACGATGACATTCTGCTTGTAAAACCTGTCACCCAATTTTAACTCCACCACCTTCTTGACTCAGACGTTTATATGCTAGCTGTTAGTAACTGTATACGGTCGTGGTTATTGAAGTAGTCCCCAAGAAACCTACTTGTTAGTTTAGAATTGACGACCGACCGATCTCCAAAACTAATCTGACTTTCGGCTTTTATTTTGTTGCTTACTCTTTGTACTCAGATTAGCTGCAATACGCACAGCAACAAATTTTTACTATAGTTTTACTACGGAAAAGTCGAGAGTAAAGCTGGCGTAGCCAGTTTTTTCGTAAACCGATCTCCAAACTAATCCGACTTTCGGTTTTTATTTTATTGCTGACTCTTTGTACTGAGATTAGCTGCAGTTTAACCAGCAACAAATTTTGAATATAGTTTTTCCACAGAAAAGTGGAGAGATAAGCTGGCGTGGCCGGCTTTTTCGTTAACCGATCTCCAAACTAATCCGACTTTCTGTTTCAATTTTGTTGCTGACTCTTTAGACTCAGACTAGCTGCAGTATGAGCAGAAATACATTTTTACTATAGTTTTTCTACGGAATAGTCGAGAGTGAAGCTGGCGTAGCTGGTTTTTTCGTAAACCGAACCTAATTTATCTTTCGGTTTCTATTTTGTTGCTGACTCTTTGTACTCAGATTAGCTGCAATTTAACCACCAACAAATTTTGAATATAGTTTTTCCACATAAAAATCGAGTGTTAAGCTGGCGTTTTTCGTAAACGGCTTTCAGTTTTTATTATGTTGCTGACTCTTTTTACTCAGACTAGCTACAGTATGAGCAGCAACAAATTTTTATTAAAGTTTTACTACGGAAAACTCGAGAGTTAAGCAGGCGTGGACATTATTTATTTTGGCATAATTAACAAAAATACATTTTTACGCACTTTTTTTTCCTTTTTCATCTTTAAGCAACAAATTAGCAAAAAATTTACTATTCGAAAAGTAAGCGTTTAAGCCGATTTTTCGCGATCGGCTGGAACAACAAAAAAAAGTTTTTGGCACCTAATTAGCAACAAAAGAGCAATAAGTTTTGCGGTTTTTTTCATAACTCCAGTGATTTTACATCGTCAATTTTTTGGACCTCAACTGCGTTACGCCTATGAAACTTTTGCTGCGATACAACTACAAGACCTCAACTTCGTTACGTTAATGAGGCCTCAGCTACGTTACGCCAACGAACACCTCAGCTGCGTAACGCCTACGAGACATCAGCTGTGCTACACCTACTTACAATACCTCAGCTGCGTTATTACTACGAAACCTCAGCTGAGTTGTGCTTATGAGACTTCAGCTAAGTAATGCCTACGAGACATAAGCTGCGTTATGCCTAGGAGGCGTCAGTAGCGTTATGTCTGCGAAACCTCATCCGAGTTATGCCTACGAGACATAAGCTGCGTGATGTCTGCAAGACCTCAGCTGCGTTACAACTACTAAAACTCAGCTGCGTATCTCTTATGAGACTTTTGGATACATTACGCCTATGAGACCTCATCCATAAAATGATTACAAGGCGTTATGTCTGCGAGACCTCAGCCAAGTTACGTCTGCTAGAACTCAGCTGCGTTACGCTTATAAGACCTAAGTTTCGTTATTTCTAAGAGAAATAAGAAGCGTTACGCTTAGGAGACGTCAATTGAGTTATGGCCGCGAGATCTCAGCTGCGATAAGCCTACAAAACCTAAACTGCGTTACTACTACGAAACCTCAACCGCGTTACGCCTACAAGACATCAGTTGCGTTATGTCTGCAAGATCTAATCTGCGTTACGCCTATGAAACCCCATCTATGTAACGCTTACAAGACCTCAGCTGCGTTACTAATACAAGACCTCGGCTGCGTGACGTTGAAAAGACCTTAGCTTCATTATTCCTACGAAACCTCAGCCGCGTTACGCCTATAAGACATCAGTTGTGTTATGTCTGCGAGATCGTATCTGCGTTACGCCTATGAAACCTCATCTATGTAACGCTTTCAAGACCTCAGCTGCGTTACTACTACGAAACCTCAGCTGCGTTACGGCTACGGGACCTCAGCAACATAACGCTTATGAGATATCAGCCGCGTTACGCCTGTGAGAATTTGGCTACGTTACGCTTACGAGATATGAGATGCGTTACGCTTGGGAGACATCAATAAATTGCGTTATGTCTGCGAGATCTCAGCTGCGATAAGCATACAAAACCTTAGCTGCGTTTATCATCATCATCTCAGCCGAAAGACGTCTACTGCTGGACATAGGCCTCCCCCAAGTGTCGCCACATTGGCCGGTCCCTTGCTACTCGCAACCACCGGATTCCCACAACCTTCACGAGGTCATCGGTCCACCTAGTGGGAGGTCTTCCAACGCATCGTCTTCCGGTTCGCAGTCGCCACTCCAGAACTTTTTAGCCCCATCGGCTATCCGTTCTGCGAGCAATGTGCCCTGCTCACTGCCACTTAAGTTTAGCAATTCTTCGGGCTACGTCGGTAACCTTGGTTCTCTTGCGGATGTCTTCATTTCTGATTCGATCACGCAAGGCAACTCCGAGCATAGCCCTCTCTATTGCCCTTTTGGTGACTTTAAGCCTTTTGATAAGGCCCATTGTGAGCGACCACATTTCGGTCCCGTGTGTAATCACTGGCAACACGCAATGGTCATAGCCTTTCGTCTTGAGACACTGCGGTAAGTTGGACGAGAAGATACCGCGCAGCTTCCCGAACGCTGCCCAGCCGAGTCGGAGCCGGGTTAGCTGCGTTACTACTACGTAACCTCAGCTGCATTACGCCTACAAGACATCACTTGCGTAAGGACAGCGAGATTCCTACTAAATCTATGCTGTGCCCGACAGGGTCCATAATTGTGACTATATTTTTCCTTCCATCTTTATACAATATGGTACGCAATAAAGAATTGAGAATTGAGATCTCATCTGCGTTACGCCTACGATACCTCAGCTGCGCTGCACCTATCAAACCTCATCTAGGTTACGCTTACAAGACCTCAGCAGCGTTACTTATACAAGACCTACGCTGCGTAACGCTTAAAAGACCTCAGCTTCCTTATTTCTAAAAGAAAGCAGCGGCCATTTGTCTGCAAGACCTCAGCTGCGTTACTACTACGAGACCTCAGCTGCGTTACGCCTACGAGACTTCAGCAACGTTACGTTTAAGAGATATCAGCTGCATTACGCCTACGAAATCTCAGCTGCGTTACTACTACAAAATCTCAGCTGCGCTACGCTTATCAGACCTCAGCTTCGTTATGCCTCCAAAACATCAGTTGCATTATGTCTGTGAGACTTCATCTGCGTTACGCCTATGAAACCTCAGCTATAAAACGCTAAGGAGCACCTCAGCTGCGTTACGCCTACAATACGTCAGTTGCGTTATGTCTGCGAGATCTCATCTGTGTTACGCCTATGAAACCTCATCTATGTAACGCTTACAAGACCTCAGCTGCGTAACTACTACGAAACCTCAGCTGCGTTACGGCTACGAGGCCTCAACAACGTAACGCTTATGAGATATCAGCCGCGTTACGCCTATAAGACATCAGTTGCGTTATGTCTGCGAGATCTCATCTGCGTTACGCCTATGAAATCTCATATATGTAACGCTCACAAGACCTCAGCTGCGTTACTAATACAAGACCTCAGCTGCGTGACGATGAAAAGACCTTAGCTTTGTTATTCCTACGAAACCTCAACTGCGTTACGCCTACAATACATCAGTTGCGTTATGTCTGCAAGATCTAATCTGCGTTACGCCTATGAAACCTCATCTATGTAACGGTTTCAAGACCTCAGCTGCGTTACTACTACGAAACCTCAGCTGCGTTACGGCTACGAGGCCTCAGCAACGTAACGCTTATGAGATATCAACCGCGTTACGCCTATAAGACATCAGTTGCGTTATGTCTGCGAGATCTCATCTGCGTTACGCCTATGAAACCTCATCTATGTAACGGTCACTAGACTTCAGCTGCGTTACTAATACGAAACCTCAGCTGCGTTATGGCTACGAGGCCTCAGCAACGTAACGCTTATGAGATATCAACCGCGTTACGCCTATAAGACATCAGTTGCGTTATTTCTTTGAGATCTCATCTTCGTTACGCCTATGAAACCTCATCTATGTAACGCTCACAAGACGTCAGCTGCGTTACTAATACGAAACCTCAGCTGCGTTACGCTTATCAGACCTCAGCTTCGTTATGCCTCCAAAACATCAGTTGCGTTATGTCTGTGAGACTTCATCTGCGTTACGCCTACGAAACCTCAGCTATAAAACCCTAACAAGCACCTCAGCTGCGTTACGCCTAAAATACGTCAGTTGCGTTATGTCTGCGAGATCCCATTTGTGTTACGCCTATGAAACCTCATCTATGTAACGCTCACAAGACTTCAGCTGCGTTACTAATACAAGACCTCAGCTGTGTGACGTTGAAAAGACCTTTGCTTCGTTATTCCTACGAAACCTCAGCTGCGTTACGCCTATAAGACATCAGTTGCGTTATGTCTGCGAGATCTCATCTGCGTTACGCCTATGAAACCTCATTTATGTAACGCTTTCAAGATCTCAGCTGCCTTACTAATACGAAACCTCAGCTGCGTTACGGCTACGAGGCCTCAGCAACGTAACGCTTATGAGATCTCATCTGCGTTACGCCTATGAAACCTCATCTATGTAACACTCACAAGACCTTAGCTGCGTTACTACTACGAAACCTCAGCTGCGTTACGGCTACGAGACCTCAGCAAAGTAACGCTTATGAGATATCAGCCGCGTTACGCCCATGAGACTTTAGCTACGTTACGCTTACGAGATATAAGATGCGTTACGCTTAGGAGACATCAATAAATTGCGTTACGTCTGCGAGATCTCAGCTGCGATAAGCCTACAAAACCTTAGCTGCGTTTATCATCATCATCTCAGCCGAAAGACGTCCACTGCTGGACATAGGCCTCCCCCAAGTGTCGCCACATTGGCCGGTCCCTTGCTACTCGCATCCACCGGATTCCCACAACCTTCACCAGGTCATCGGTCTACCTAGTGGGAGGTCTTCCAACGCATCGTCTTCCGGTTCGCAGTCGCCACTCCAGAACTTTTTAGCCCCATCGGCTATCCGTTCTGCGAGCAATGTGCCCTGCCCACTGCCACTTAAGTTTAGCAATTCTTCGGGCTACGTCGGTGGCCTTGGTTCTCTTGCGGATGTCTTCATTTCTGATTCGATCACGCAAGGAAACTCCGAGCATAGCCCTCTCTATTGCCCTTTTGGTGACTTTAAGCCTTTTGATAAGGCCCATTGTGAGCGACCACATTTCGGTCCCGTGTGTAATCACTGGCAACACACAATGGTCATAGACTTTCGTCTTGAGACACTGCGGTAAGTTGGACGAGAAGATACCGCGCAGCTTCCCGAACGCTGCCCAGCCGAGTCGGAGCCGGGTTAGCTGCGTTACTACTACGTAACCTCAGCTGCATTACGCCTACAAGACATCACTTGCGTAAGGTCAGCGAGATTCCTACTAAATCTATGCTGTGCCCGACAGGGTCCATAATTGTGACTATATTTTTCCTTCCATCTTTATACATTATGGTACGCAATAAAGAATTGAGAATTGAGATCTCATCTGCGTTACGCCTACGATATCTCAGCTGCGCTACATCTATCAAACCTCATCTAGGTTACGCTTACAAGACCTCAGCTGCGTTACTTATACAAGACCTACGCTGCGTAACGCTTAAAAGATCTCAGCTTCCTTATTTCTAAGAGAAAGCAGCGGCCATTTATTTATTTATTTATTTATTTAAACTTCATGTACAATAGTGGTACATTGGCGGACTTAATGCCACAAGGCATTCTCTACCAGTCAACCATTGGGTCAAATAGACAGCATTGTGGAGTACAATAAAAATAAAAATAAACATACCACCTTGTAATCCTAAAATAAACACATATAAAGGTACCTACATACTAATACATAAATAAGCATATAAAATAAACTAATATATATAAAATACATATGAATAGTCCGAAATACGAGAAAACTTTGATATAATTACAACGACTCTATGAATAACTATATGGTAAATAACTTAGACCGACTTTAAATAAAACTTCCGAACTGCTCTTTTGAAAGCCAATTTGTTTTCGGCTTTTTTAATGCCAAGGGGTAGCGCGTTCCAGAGTTTTATAGTGGAGATAGCAAAAGAAGAGGACATAAAACCAGTACGGTGAGAGGGAATTTGAAGGGTTAGGTTTTTGGAAGCTCGAAGGTTCCGACTGTGAGAACTACCCAACACCTTGAAATAAGTTTTTAAATATTCAGGAGCGCATGGATCATTCATGGTGGTGAAAAGCAAGCAGAGAGATCTGAGGGACCTCCTGAGTCTGATAATCAGCCATTTAAGCTGAGAGCGGTAAGAAGAGATATGATCATATTCACGAAGGCCAAAAATGAAACGAATGCAATTGTTGAGAAGACGATCCAATTTGCTAAGAAGTTCTTGGGTTAAATCAGAGTAACAAACATAAGCATAGTCGATAATGGTCCATTTGTCTGCGAGACCTCAGCTGCGTAACTACTACGAGACCTCAGCTGCGTTACGCCTACGAGACTTCAGCAACGTTACGTTTAAGAGATATCAGCTGCATTACGCCTACGAAAACTCAGCTGCGTAACTACTACAAGACCTCAGCTGCGTAACGATTAAAAGACCTCAGCTTCGATATTCCTACGAGGCTGTAGCTGCCATTTATCTGACAAACCTCAGCTGCTTTACTACTACGAGACCTCAGCTGCGTTAAGCCTACGAGACCTCAGCAACTTTACGCTTAAAAGATATCAGCTGCGTTACGCCTACGAAATCTCAGCTGCGTTACTACTACAAAATCTCAGCTGCGTTACGCTTATCAGACCTCAGCTTCGTTATGCCTCTAAAACATCAGTTGCGTTATGTCTGTGAGACTTCATCTGCGTTACGCCTATGAAACCTCAGCTATAAAACGCTAATGAGCACCTCAGCTGCGTTACGGTTCTCTATCGTATTACCTAACTTTTTAATCCATAATCTAAAATTACATAATTGTTTTTGTCATAATCATCATTCTTCCGAATGATAATTTACCCGAACTTTAAATAACATAATATCATATGCCATAAAGTTGAAACGCCTAAATACAAATAAGCCCTACATCCGTTTGTCATAAGTATTACAATCAATAATATACAAAAGACATAAAATCGTTTTCAATAAATGTCATAAGTCCTATTCTAAGCACTTAAATTTTTAATCGTATGTAGGCGTTGACCTGCAATGCAAACAAGCATGCAGCAAGCATGCGGCATACGTGTAGCAAGCATGCGGCAAGCATACAGCAAGCAAGCAAGCATGTAGCAAGCAAGCATGCAGCAAGCATGCAACATGCATGTAGCAAGCATGTAATGCAAGCAAGCATGCAGCACGCATGTAGCAAACATGCGGCAAGCACACAGCAAGCAAGCAAGCATGCAGCAAGCAAGCATGAAACAGGCAAGCATGCAGCAAGCATGCAGCAAGCAAGCATGCAAGCAAGCACGTAGCATGCAAACGAGCAAGCATCATGTAGCAGGCATGGTTTCTGTCACGGCTCCGGTGCTGCGGGGCTTCGGCGGCCTCACGCGAGCTTATCGTCGCAGATGGGTTTAACGCTCACCACCGCAGCTTCGGCTTGCTGGCCGGCTTCGCCGGCCAGCCTCAGCTGCGGCGGGGAGTGTTACAACCACCTGCTCCTCAACTCGCGGCCCGCCTCGCCCCTCCGCGCCTACGCGATTTTAAATAACACTCTTGGGGTAGGGCAGACAAGACTGCGTGGAGTCGGATTTACAGCAATTCGTTTCTGTCACTAAAACCTAACTCTTAGGGATTTTTTTCGCGACTAACAATTTATAAATGACCATTCGGAATCATACACATTATGTGATACAATACTTAGGACATACGACTTTATGTCATGTAAAATTAGGAGATTCAATTATTATAGTATTCGATATTATGACCAAATAGTATTAGAATTAAAGTTAGTTATGTAAGACATAATTTCGGTGTTTTGAACATTATAGTTATTGAAGTTTATAGCAAACGTGTTATGAATAATGATTTTCGGACAAAAATTTTTAGGAAAATCAAGGGAGTACCCTGCGTTACACCTACAATACGTCAGTTGCGTTATGTCTGCAAGATCTAATCTGCGTTACGCCTATGAAACCTCATCTATGTAACGGTTTCAAGACCTCAGCTGCGTTACTACTACGAAACCTCAGCTGCGTTACGGCTACGAGGCCTCAGCAACGTAACGCTTATGAGATATCAACCGCGTTACGCCTATAAGACATCAGTTGCGTTATGTCTGCGAGATCTCATCTGCGTTACGCCTATGAAACCTCATCTATGTAACGCTCACTAGACTTCAGCAACGTTACGTTTAAGAGATATCAGCTGCATTACGCCTACGAAAACTCAGCTGCGTAACTACTACAAGACCTCAGCTGCGTAACGATTAAAAGACCTCAGCTTCGATATTCCTACGAGGCTGTAGCTGCCATTTATCTGACAAACCTCAGCTGCTTAACTACTACGAGACCTCAGCTGCGTTAAGCCTACGAGACCTCAGCAACTTTACGCTTAAAAGATATCAGCTGCGTTACGCCTACGAAATCTCAGCTGCGTTACTACTACAAAATCTCAGCTGCGTTACGCTTATCAGACCTCAGCTTCGTTATGCCTCCAAAACATCAGTTGCGTTATGTCTGTGAGACTTCATCTGCGTTACGCCTATGAAACCTCAGCTATAAAACGCTAATGAGCACCTCAGCTGCGTTACACCTACAATACGTCAGTTGCGTTATGTCTGCAAGATCTAATCTGCGTTACGCCTATGAAACCTCATCTATGTAACGGTTTCAAGACCTCAGCTGCGTTACTACTACGAAACCTCAGCTGCGTTACGGCTACGAGGCCTCAGCAACGTAACGCTTATGAGATATCAACCGCGTTACGCCTATAAGACATCAGTTGCGTTATGTCTGCGAGATCTCATCTGCGTTACGCCTATGAAACCTCATCTATGTAACGCTCACTAGACTTCAGCTGCGTTACTTATACGAAACCTCAGCTGCGTTACGGCTACGAAGCCTCAGCAATGTAACGCTTATGAGATATCAACCGCGTTACGCCTATAAGACATCAGTTGCGTTATGTCTTTGAGATCTCATCTTCGTTACGCCTATGAAACCTCATCTTTGTAACGCTCACAAGACGTCAGCTGCGTTACTAATACGAAACCTCAGCTGCGTTACGCTTATCAGACCTCAGCTTCGTTATGCCTCCAAAACATCAGTTGCGTCTGTGAGACTTCATCTGCGTTACGCCTACGAAACCCCAGCTATAAAACGCTAACGAGCACCTCAGCTGCGTTACGCCTACAATACGTCAGTTGCGTTATGTCTGCGAGATGTCATCTGTGTTACGCCTATGAAACCTCATCTATGTAACGCTTACAAGACCTCAGCTGCGTTACTAATACAAGACCTCAGCTGCGTGACGTTGAAAAGACTTTAGCTTCGTTATTCCTACGAAACCTCAGCTGCGTTACGCCTATAAGACATCAGTTGCGTTATGTCTGCGAGATTTCATCTGCGTTACGCCTATGAAACCTCATCTATGTAACGCTTTCAAGACCTCAGCTGCGTTACTACTACGAAACCTCAGCTGCGTTACGGCTACGAGGCCTCAGCAACGTAACGCTTATTTGATATCAACCGCGTTACGCCTATAAGACATCAGTTGCGTTATGTCTGCGAGATCTCATCTGCGTTACGCCTATAAAACCTCATCTTTGTAACGCTTTCAAGACCGCTGCTGCGTTACTACTACGAAACCTCAGCTGCGTGACGTTGAAAAGACCTTAGCTTCGTTATTCCTACGAAACCTAAACTGCGTTACGCCTACAAGACATCAGTTGCGTTTTGTCTGCAAGATCTAATCTGCGTTACGCCTATGAAACTTCATTTATGTGATATCTTCTATTCTAGACGTGCGATTTTGAAGCTGTTTACGGCTTTTTTTAGACCAAACTAGGCGTCTGCCTGTGTTCTGACCATATCGCGCGCACTTTACACGCGCGTCTGAACTCCATCCCTTATTTTCTGGTTTTTTGACCAAAACTCAAAATTTTTGTTCGGCACCCAACAAGTTTTATTCCATAACTAGCTGTTGCCCGCGACTTCGTCCGCGTGATCCACCCTTGTCACGTAGGAGTATGAAAATAGACTACGACTTGTTTTCTAACCTACCAAATATACTTACACAAAAAAAAACATTGATATCGGTCAAGCTGTTTCGGAGGACTTCAATAGCAAACCGTGAGTGAGAACCAAAGTCCGTTGAGCTCGTGGCTAAATAATATCAGCCACTCGGGTCGATCTTTAGGTTAAGCCATGCTTGCCTAGTTTGGTCTGTGGATGGGTGACCACCCGAGTTTCCTCCGTGCCTCGGAAAGCACGTTAAGCCGTTGGTCCCGGCTGTCATTTGTCCATCTTTGACAGTCGTTTCAGGTAGTCAGTGGCCCCAAAAGTTTGACACCAGTCTTACCAAGTGGTATTGTATTTCCCAGTATTAACTGGGTTGTGGAGGTCAGATAGGCAGTCGCTCCATGTAAAGTACTGGTATTCAGCCGCATCCGGTTAGACTGGAAGCCGACCACAACATAGTTGGGAAAAGGCTAGGCAGATGATGAGACAGCTTGGTCCGCGGCTTCACTCGCGTTGAGTTCGGGATGATTTTAATGCAAAAGTTGGAGATTTTCACAGCGCAAAATAATGAGTAAGTATAATTCAAGATTTATCTAAATTTTAAAGATATACCCAGACGTTGCTCATAAATTAGTAGGTTTCAAAGCAGAATAAAAGAACTTAGCAGAAGTATTTTGTAAAAAACCTAAAAATATTGTCTAGGATGGAAGTACTATGACCGGTATATTACACAACGATGTGAAATGTAGCTACAATGACAGACAAAAACTAAAGACAAAATAAATTAATAATTTCTAGCTTCCCTAGCTGATTTTAGCGACAAAATATTCTATGTACAGATTTTTCACTTTATCCGCCTTATATTCTGGGTTATTGGTAAAACGTTAATAACCTCTCATGGGTATGATACTAATCTTAGTTACCTCGTTTTCGTTATCAGTGACCCCGAAAACCATGAGAACGACACCCATGACGGCAACACCAAAAAAGTCCTGGGCGCCATCTTGGATTTTCATTACGAACTCATTTTCGCGAATCTGTCACCGCGCCGTTTATTTGTATCTCAAAATAAACGCCATATTCATAATCAGCACCCCTGAATATCTCGGAATTGACCAATATTCTTTGACAGTACATTTTTTGATATTTCAACCCCATCGCACCCCAACATGATGATATTTCAGGTGATGATGAATGATGGTATTTCAGGTCCACCACATTAAATCTTAAAATCGTTGGCTTTGTCATACAGCCAATCCACCACCACACAAGTAAACAATACTCATGTTTATTTTCAGACTATGCCACTCTATGAAAAGAACAGCCAAAATCGTCAAATATAAGCCGCTAGAAATATTTAGGTATAGCATGTACTATTAGATATGGCGGCCACTCATCATCGGGATATTATGTAACTCAGTGAAAACACAACGATAGCGTGTTTTAAAATACTATTAACGCCATCTATTGTCAAATTTTAGAACTAAAAATTATTTTGTTAGTTCCATTAGATACTGATAGGTTCAAACTAATACATTTACATCCTCCATCATCCCTTATTTAACCCTATGGGGGTTGAATTAATCAAATTCCTATTTATGTGGACGTCTTCATTGTAGTAGCTCCAATCTTTAATTTCAGTTCAATCAGTCGAAAATCTAAGAAGATTTAAATTTTCATCCCCTATTTTATCCCCTTACGGGTGAAATTTACAAAATCCTTTCTTAGGGGATGCCTTCGTCATAGTAGTTTTATGCATGCAGTCTCAGCCCGATCGGTTTAAAACTGACAAAGTGTTATACAAACTTATTTATTTATTTATTTATTTAAACTTCATGTACAATAGTGGTACATTGGCGGACTTAATGCCACAAGGCATTCTCTACCAGTCAACCATTGGGTCAAATAGACAGCATTGTGGAGTACAATAAAAATAAAAATAAACATACCACCTTGTAATCCTAAAATAAACACATATAAAGGTACCTACATACTAATACATAAATAAGCATATAAAATAAACTAATATATATAAAATACATATGAATAGTCCGAAATACGAGAAAACTTTGATATAATTACAACGACTCTATGAATAACTATATGGTAAATAACTTAGACCGACTTTAAATAAAACTTCCGAACTGCTCTTTTGAAAGCCAATTTGTTTTCGGCTTTTTTAATGCCAAGGGGTAGCGCGTTCCAGAGTTTTATAGTGGAGATAGCAAAAGAAGAGGACATAAAACCAGTACGGTGAGAGGGAATTTGAAGGGTTAGGTTTTTGGAAGCTCGAAGGTTCCGACTGTGAGAACTACCCAACACCTTGAAATAAGTTTTTAAATATTCAGGAGCGCATGGATCATTCATGGTGGTGAAAAGCAAGCAGAGAGATCTGAGGGACCTCCTGAGTCTGATAATCAGCCATTTAAGCTGAGAGCGGTAAGAAGAGATATGATCATATTCACGAAGGCCAAAAATGAAACGAATGCAATTGTTGAGAAGACGATCCAATTTGCTAAGAAGTTCTTGGGTTAAATCAGAGTAACAAACATAAGCATAGTCGATAATGGTCCATTTGTCTGCGAGACCTCAGCTGCGTAACTACTACGAGACCTCAGCTGCGTTACGCCTACGAGACTTCAGCAACGTTACGTTTAAGAGATATCAGCTGCATTACGCCTACGAAAACTCAGCTGCGTAACTACTACAAGACCTCAGCTGCGTAACGATTAAAAGACCTCAGCTTCGATATTCCTACGAGGCTGTAGCTGCCATTTATCTGACAAACCTCAGCTGCTTTACTACTACGAGACCTCAGCTGCGTTAAGCCTACGAGACCTCAGCAACTTTACGCTTAAAAGATATCAGCTGCGTTACGCCTACGAAATCTCAGCTGCGTTACTACTACAAAATCTCAGCTGCGTTACGCTTATCAGACCTCAGCTTCGTTATGCCTCTAAAACATCAGTTGCGTTATGTCTGTGAGACTTCATCTGCGTTACGCCTATGAAACCTCAGCTATAAAACGCTAATGAGCACCTCAGCTGCGTTACACCTACAATACGTCAGTTGCGTTATGTCTGCAAGATCTAATCTGCGTTACGCCTATGAAACCTCATCTATGTAACGGTTTCAAGACCTCAGCTGCGTTACTACTACGAAACCTCAGCTGCGTTACGGCTACGAGGCCTCAGCAACGTAACGCTTATGAGATATCAACCGCGTTACGCCTATAAGACATCAGTTGCGTTATGTCTGCGAGATCTCATCTGCGTTACGCCTATGAAACCTCATCTATGTAACGCTCACTAGACTTCAGCAACGTTACGTTTAAGAGATATCAGCTGCATTACGCCTACGAAAACTCAGCTGCGTAACTACTACAAGACCTCAGCTGCGTAACGATTAAAAGACCTCAGCTTCGATATTCCTACGAGGCTGTAGCTGCCATTTATCTGACAAACCTCAGCTGCTTAACTACTACGAGACCTCAGCTGCGTTAAGCCTACGAGACCTCAGCAACTTTACGCTTAAAAGATATCAGCTGCGTTACGCCTACGAAATCTCAGCTGCGTTACTACTACAAAATCTCAGCTGCGTTACGCTTATCAGACCTCAGCTTCGTTATGCCTCCAAAACATCAGTTGCGTTATGTCTGTGAGACTTCATCTGCGTTACGCCTATGAAACCTCAGCTATAAAACGCTAATGAGCACCTCAGCTGCGTTACACCTACAATACGTCAGTTGCGTTATGTCTGCAAGATCTAATCTGCGTTACGCCTATGAAACCTCATCTATGTAACGGTTTCAAGACCTCAGCTGCGTTACTACTACGAAACCTCAGCTGCGTTACGGCTACGAGGCCTCAGCAACGTAACGCTTATGAGATATCAACCGCGTTACGCCTATAAGACATCAGTTGCGTTATGTCTGCGAGATCTCATCTGCGTTACGCCTATGAAACCTCATCTATGTAACGCTCACTAGACTTCAGCTGCGTTACTTATACGAAACCTCAGCTGCGTTACGGCTACGAAGCCTCAGCAATGTAACGCTTATGAGATATCAACCGCGTTACGCCTATAAGACATCAGTTGCGTTATGTCTTTGAGATCTCATCTTCGTTACGCCTATGAAACCTCATCTTTGTAACGCTCACAAGACGTCAGCTGCGTTACTAATACGAAACCTCAGCTGCGTTACGCTTATCAGACCTCAGCTTCGTTATGCCTCCAAAACATCAGTTGCGTCTGTGAGACTTCATCTGCGTTACGCCTACGAAACCCCAGCTATAAAACGCTAACGAGCACCTCAGCTGCGTTACGCCTACAATACGTCAGTTGCGTTATGTCTGCGAGATGTCATCTGTGTTACGCCTATGAAACCTCATCTATGTAACGCTTACAAGACCTCAGCTGCGTTACTAATACAAGACCTCAGCTGCGTGACGTTGAAAAGACTTTAGCTTCGTTATTCCTACGAAACCTCAGCTGCGTTACGCCTATAAGACATCAGTTGCGTTATGTCTGCGAGATTTCATCTGCGTTACGCCTATGAAACCTCATCTATGTAACGCTTTCAAGACCTCAGCTGCGTTACTACTACGAAACCTCAGCTGCGTTACGGCTACGAGGCCTCAGCAACGTAACGCTTATTTGATATCAACCGCGTTACGCCTATAAGACATCAGTTGCGTTATGTCTGCGAGATCTCATCTGCGTTACGCCTATAAAACCTCATCTTTGTAACGCTTTCAAGACCGCTGCTGCGTTACTACTACGAAACCTCAGCTGCGTGACGTTGAAAAGACCTTAGCTTCGTTATTCCTACGAAACCTAAACTGCGTTACGCCTACAAGACATCAGTTGCGTTTTGTCTGCAAGATCTAATCTGCGTTACGCCTATGAAACTTCATTTATGTGATATCTTCTATTCTAGACGTGCGATTTTGAAGCTGTTTACGGCTTTTTTTAGACCAAACTAGGCGTCTGCCTGTGTTCTGACCATATCGCGCGCACTTTACACGCGCGTCTGAACTCCATCCCTTATTTTCTGGTTTTTTGACCAAAACTCAAAATTTTTGTTCGGCACCCAACAAGTTTTATTCCATAACTAGCTGTTGCCCGCGACTTCGTCCGCGTGATCCACCCTTGTCACGTAGGAGTATGAAAATAGACTACGACTTGTTTTCTAACCTACCAAATATACTTACACAAAAAAAAACATTGATATCGGTCAAGCTGTTTCGGAGGACTTCAATAGCAAACCGTGAGTGAGAACCAAAGTCCGTTGAGCTCGTGGCTAAATAATATCAGCCACTCGGGTCGATCTTTAGGTTAAGCCATGCTTGCCTAGTTTGGTCTGTGGATGGGTGACCACCCGAGTTTCCTCCGTGCCTCGGAAAGCACGTTAAGCCGTTGGTCCCGGCTGTCATTTGTCCATCTTTGACAGTCGTTTCAGGTAGTCAGTGGCCCCAAAAGTTTGACACCAGTCTTACCAAGTGGTATTGTATTTCCCAGTATTAACTGGGTTGTGGAGGTCAGATAGGCAGTCGCTCCATGTAAAGTACTGGTATTCAGCCGCATCCGGTTAGACTGGAAGCCGACCACAACATAGTTGGGAAAAGGCTAGGCAGATGATGAGACAGCTTGGTCCGCGGCTTCACTCGCGTTGAGTTCGGGATGATTTTAATGCAAAAGTTGGAGATTTTCACAGCGCAAAATAATGAGTAAGTATAATTCAAGATTTATCTAAATTTTAAAGATATACCCAGACGTTGCTCATAAATTAGTAGGTTTCAAAGCAGAATAAAAGAACTTAGCAGAAGTATTTTGTAAAAAACCTAAAAATATTGTCTAGGATGGAAGTACTATGACCGGTATATTACACAACGATGTGAAATGTAGCTACAATGACAGACAAAAACTAAAGACAAAATAAATTAATAATTTCTAGCTTCCCTAGCTGATTTTAGCGACAAAATATTCTATGTACAGATTTTTCACTTTATCCGCCTTATATTCTGGGTTATTGGTAAAACGTTAATAACCTCTCATGGGTATGATACTAATCTTAGTTACCTCGTTTTCGTTATCAGTGACCCCGAAAACCATGAGAACGACACCCATGACGGCAACACCAAAAAAGTCCTGGGCGCCATCTTGGATTTTCATTACGAACTCATTTTCGCGAATCTGTCACCGCGCCGTTTATTTGTATCTCAAAATAAACGCCATATTCATAATCAGCACCCCTGAATATCTCGGAATTGACCAATATTCTTTGACAGTACATTTTTTGATATTTCAACCCCATCGCACCCCAACATGATGATATTTCAGGTGATGATGAATGATGGTATTTCAGGTCCACCACATTAAATCTTAAAATCGTTGGCTTTGTCATACAGCCAATCCACCACCACACAAGTAAACAATACTCATGTTTATTTTCAGACTATGCCACTCTATGAAAAGAACAGCCAAAATCGTCAAATATAAGCCGCTAGAAATATTTAGGTATAGCATGTACTATTAGATATGGCGGCCACTCATCATCGGGATATTATGTAACTCAGTGAAAACACAACGATAGCGTGTTTTAAAATACTATTAACGCCATCTATTGTCAAATTTTAGAACTAAAAATTATTTTGTTAGTTCCATTAGATACTGATAGGTTCAAACTAATACATTTACATCCTCCATCATCCCTTATTTAACCCTATGGGGGTTGAATTAATCAAATTCCTATTTATGTGGACGTCTTCATTGTAGTAGCTCCAATCTTTAATTTCAGTTCAATCAGTCGAAAATCTAAGAAGATTTAAATTTTCATCCCCTATTTTATCCCCTTACGGGTGAAATTTACAAAATCCTTTCTTAGGGGATGCCTTCGTCATAGTAGTTTTATGCATGCAGTCTCAGCCCGATCGGTTTAAAACTGACAAAGTGTTATACAAACTTATTTATTTATTTATTTATTTAAACTTCATGTACAATAGTGGTACATTGGCGGACTTAATGCCACAAGGCATTCTCTACCAGTCAACCATTGGGTCAAATAGACAGCATTGTGGAGTACAATAAAAATAAAAATAAACATACCACCTTGTAATCCTAAAATAAACACATATAAAGGTACCTACATACTAATACATAAATAAGCATATAAAATAAACTAATATATATAAAATACATATGAATAGTCCGAAATACGAGAAAACTTTGATATAATTACAACGACTCTATGAATAACTATATGGTAAATAACTTAGACCGACTTTAAATAAAACTTCCGAACTGCTCTTTTGAAAGCCAATTTGTTTTCGGCTTTTTTAATGCCAAGGGGTAGCGCGTTCCAGAGTTTTATAGTGGAGATAGCAAAAGAAGAGGACATAAAACCAGTACGGTGAGAGGGAATTTGAAGGGTTAGGTTTTTGGAAGCTCGAAGGTTCCGACTGTGAGAACTACCCAACACCTTGAAATAAGTTTTTAAATATTCAGGAGCGCATGGATCATTCATGGTGGTGAAAAGCAAGCAGAGAGATCTGAGGGACCTCCTGAGTCTGATAATCAGCCATTTAAGCTGAGAGCGGTAAGAAGAGATATGATCATATTCACGAAGGCCAAAAATGAAACGAATGCAATTGTTGAGAAGACGATCCAATTTGCTAAGAAGTTCTTGGGTTAAATCAGAGTAACAAACATAAGCATAGTCGATAATGGTCCATTTGTCTGCGAGACCTCAGCTGCGTAACTACTACGAGACCTCAGCTGCGTTACGCCTACGAGACTTCAGCAACGTTACGTTTAAGAGATATCAGCTGCATTACGCCTACGAAAACTCAGCTGCGTAACTACTACAAGACCTCAGCTGCGTAACGATTAAAAGACCTCAGCTTCGATATTCCTACGAGGCTGTAGCTGCCATTTATCTGACAAACCTCAGCTGCTTTACTACTACGAGACCTCAGCTGCGTTAAGCCTACGAGACCTCAGCAACTTTACGCTTAAAAGATATCAGCTGCGTTACGCCTACGAAATCTCAGCTGCGTTACTACTACAAAATCTCAGCTGCGTTACGCTTATCAGACCTCAGCTTCGTTATGCCTCTAAAACATCAGTTGCGTTATGTCTGTGAGACTTCATCTGCGTTACGCCTATGAAACCTCAGCTATAAAACGCTAATGAGCACCTCAGCTGCGTTACACCTACAATACGTCAGTTGCGTTATGTCTGCAAGATCTAATCTGCGTTACGCCTATGAAACCTCATCTATGTAACGGTTTCAAGACCTCAGCTGCGTTACTACTACGAAACCTCAGCTGCGTTACGGCTACGAGGCCTCAGCAACGTAACGCTTATGAGATATCAACCGCGTTACGCCTATAAGACATCAGTTGCGTTATGTCTGCGAGATCTCATCTGCGTTACGCCTATGAAACCTCATCTATGTAACGCTCACTAGACTTCAGCAACGTTACGTTTAAGAGATATCAGCTGCATTACGCCTACGAAAACTCAGCTGCGTAACTACTACAAGACCTCAGCTGCGTAACGATTAAAAGACCTCAGCTTCGATATTCCTACGAGGCTGTAGCTGCCATTTATCTGACAAACCTCAGCTGCTTAACTACTACGAGACCTCAGCTGCGTTAAGCCTACGAGACCTCAGCAACTTTACGCTTAAAAGATATCAGCTGCGTTACGCCTACGAAATCTCAGCTGCGTTACTACTACAAAATCTCAGCTGCGTTACGCTTATCAGACCTCAGCTTCGTTATGCCTCCAAAACATCAGTTGCGTTATGTCTGTGAGACTTCATCTGCGTTACGCCTATGAAACCTCAGCTATAAAACGCTAATGAGCACCTCAGCTGCGTTACACCTACAATACGTCAGTTGCGTTATGTCTGCAAGATCTAATCTGCGTTACGCCTATGAAACCTCATCTATGTAACGGTTTCAAGACCTCAGCTGCGTTACTACTACGAAACCTCAGCTGCGTTACGGCTACGAGGCCTCAGCAACGTAACGCTTATGAGATATCAACCGCGTTACGCCTATAAGACATCAGTTGCGTTATGTCTGCGAGATCTCATCTGCGTTACGCCTATGAAACCTCATCTATGTAACGCTCACTAGACTTCAGCTGCGTTACTTATACGAAACCTCAGCTGCGTTACGGCTACGAAGCCTCAGCAATGTAACGCTTATGAGATATCAACCGCGTTACGCCTATAAGACATCAGTTGCGTTATGTCTTTGAGATCTCATCTTCGTTACGCCTATGAAACCTCATCTTTGTAACGCTCACAAGACGTCAGCTGCGTTACTAATACGAAACCTCAGCTGCGTTACGCTTATCAGACCTCAGCTTCGTTATGCCTCCAAAACATCAGTTGCGTCTGTGAGACTTCATCTGCGTTACGCCTACGAAACCCCAGCTATAAAACGCTAACGAGCACCTCAGCTGCGTTACGCCTACAATACGTCAGTTGCGTTATGTCTGCGAGATGTCATCTGTGTTACGCCTATGAAACCTCATCTATGTAACGCTTACAAGACCTCAGCTGCGTTACTAATACAAGACCTCAGCTGCGTGACGTTGAAAAGACTTTAGCTTCGTTATTCCTACGAAACCTCAGCTGCGTTACGCCTATAAGACATCAGTTGCGTTATGTCTGCGAGATTTCATCTGCGTTACGCCTATGAAACCTCATCTATGTAACGCTTTCAAGACCTCAGCTGCGTTACTACTACGAAACCTCAGCTGCGTTACGGCTACGAGGCCTCAGCAACGTAACGCTTATTTGATATCAACCGCGTTACGCCTATAAGACATCAGTTGCGTTATGTCTGCGAGATCTCATCTGCGTTACGCCTATAAAACCTCATCTTTGTAACGCTTTCAAGACCGCTGCTGCGTTACTACTACGAAACCTCAGCTGCGTGACGTTGAAAAGACCTTAGCTTCGTTATTCCTACGAAACCTAAACTGCGTTACGCCTACAAGACATCAGTTGCGTTTTGTCTGCAAGATCTAATCTGCGTTACGCCTATGAAACTTCATTTATGTGATATCTTCTATTCTAGACGTGCGATTTTGAAGCTGTTTACGGCTTTTTTTAGACCAAACTAGGCGTCTGCCTGTGTTCTGACCATATCGCGCGCACTTTACACGCGCGTCTGAACTCCATCCCTTATTTTCTGGTTTTTTGACCAAAACTCAAAATTTTTGTTCGGCACCCAACAAGTTTTATTCCATAACTAGCTGTTGCCCGCGACTTCGTCCGCGTGATCCACCCTTGTCACGTAGGAGTATGAAAATAGACTACGACTTGTTTTCTAACCTACCAAATATACTTACACAAAAAAAAACATTGATATCGGTCAAGCTGTTTCGGAGGACTTCAATAGCAAACCGTGAGTGAGAACCAAAGTCCGTTGAGCTCGTGGCTAAATAATATCAGCCACTCGGGTCGATCTTTAGGTTAAGCCATGCTTGCCTAGTTTGGTCTGTGGATGGGTGACCACCCGAGTTTCCTCCGTGCCTCGGAAAGCACGTTAAGCCGTTGGTCCCGGCTGTCATTTGTCCATCTTTGACAGTCGTTTCAGGTAGTCAGTGGCCCCAAAAGTTTGACACCAGTCTTACCAAGTGGTATTGTATTTCCCAGTATTAACTGGGTTGTGGAGGTCAGATAGGCAGTCGCTCCATGTAAAGTACTGGTATTCAGCCGCATCCGGTTAGACTGGAAGCCGACCACAACATAGTTGGGAAAAGGCTAGGCAGATGATGAGACAGCTTGGTCCGCGGCTTCACTCGCGTTGAGTTCGGGATGATTTTAATGCAAAAGTTGGAGATTTTCACAGCGCAAAATAATGAGTAAGTATAATTCAAGATTTATCTAAATTTTAAAGATATACCCAGACGTTGCTCATAAATTAGTAGGTTTCAAAGCAGAATAAAAGAACTTAGCAGAAGTATTTTGTAAAAAACCTAAAAATATTGTCTAGGATGGAAGTACTATGACCGGTATATTACACAACGATGTGAAATGTAGCTACAATGACAGACAAAAACTAAAGACAAAATAAATTAATAATTTCTAGCTTCCCTAGCTGATTTTAGCGACAAAATATTCTATGTACAGATTTTTCACTTTATCCGCCTTATATTCTGGGTTATTGGTAAAACGTTAATAACCTCTCATGGGTATGATACTAATCTTAGTTACCTCGTTTTCGTTATCAGTGACCCCGAAAACCATGAGAACGACACCCATGACGGCAACACCAAAAAAGTCCTGGGCGCCATCTTGGATTTTCATTACGAACTCATTTTCGCGAATCTGTCACCGCGCCGTTTATTTGTATCTCAAAATAAACGCCATATTCATAATCAGCACCCCTGAATATCTCGGAATTGACCAATATTCTTTGACAGTACATTTTTTGATATTTCAACCCCATCGCACCCCAACATGATGATATTTCAGGTGATGATGAATGATGGTATTTCAGGTCCACCACATTAAATCTTAAAATCGTTGGCTTTGTCATACAGCCAATCCACCACCACACAAGTAAACAATACTCATGTTTATTTTCAGACTATGCCACTCTATGAAAAGAACAGCCAAAATCGTCAAATATAAGCCGCTAGAAATATTTAGGTATAGCATGTACTATTAGATATGGCGGCCACTCATCATCGGGATATTATGTAACTCAGTGAAAACACAACGATAGCGTGTTTTAAAATACTATTAACGCCATCTATTGTCAAATTTTAGAACTAAAAATTATTTTGTTAGTTCCATTAGATACTGATAGGTTCAAACTAATACATTTACATCCTCCATCATCCCTTATTTAACCCTATGGGGGTTGAATTAATCAAATTCCTATTTATGTGGACGTCTTCATTGTAGTAGCTCCAATCTTTAATTTCAGTTCAATCAGTCGAAAATCTAAGAAGATTTAAATTTTCATCCCCTATTTTATCCCCTTACGGGTGAAATTTACAAAATCCTTTCTTAGGGGATGCCTTCGTCATAGTAGTTTTATGCATGCAGTCTCAGCCCGATCGGTTTAAAACTGACAAAGTGTTATACAAACTTTCATCCCCTATTTTATCCCCCTTTTTTTTTTTAAGGATGGGAAATCATCAAATGACTTCTCCCACTCTGGGCGGAGCGGGAGGGAGTGTCAGACTCTTACTGACTAAAATCCATCCATGTTCCTTCCTCGCCCTTTATGTTCCGGGGCCGCAGTATCTCTTTCGAACAGGCCCGCAACCCCGGCAGGCTTCGGCCCTTGCGGGCCCCTCCCCTTATGCTGACATCTCTTTGTGGCGCGCGTGGAACACGAACGCGCCGTCGACACGGCCTGTCGTCGTTGTTAGACGGACGGACGGCTAGCTAGCCCCTATTTTATCCCCTTGGGGGTAGAATTGATCAAAATCCTTTCTAAGCGGATGTCTACGTCATAACATCTACCTGCATGCCAAATTTCAGCCCGATTCGTCCAGTGGTTTGGGCTGTGCGTTGATAGATCACTAAGTCAGTCAGTCAGTCAGTCAGTCACCTTTGAGTTATATATATTTAGATTCGCTAGCCCGCGCAGAGACGCGTCTCTGGACACATCGCTCGCGCCCCTAGCTCGAAAAAATTTTGCTCCAGCACCGTGAGGGCTCCAGGCTCTAGTGGATCGCCGCGATCGGCGGAGGAAGCGGTGCCTTCATCTGTGGCCGAGAAGAGGAGAATCTCCTTCGGAGACGAGACTCCTTCTGCGTCACAGGGAGGCCCTGCCACTCCGGGGACGCGCCGAGCCGCTATTGACGCCTCAAGCCCGCTCATAAAGCCTGAGGCTAAGTGCCGCAGCCGCACTGAGGAGGCAAGAGCTGGACTAAATAAGGCCAAGCTTAATCTAGGCAACTCTCGCAACCTCAAGGCCGAAATAAAGACTGCTGTGCTCCATGCCATAAACAGGCTTTATGAGCTAGTGAAAGAGTCCGAGCGGGAGAAGGCCCCTGCCGCACCCACTGCCGTTCCGGAACCCGCGCCCACTGCTGACTTCGGTCCCCATCCAACTTCTTTGGAGGTTCTTGCTGGCCAGACTGAGCTCCTGAAGACCATAAAGGAGCACATCTCGAAGTTAAAAGACAACTTTGAGAAACTTGACAAACACAAAAAATGTGTGGGGGAGACAACCTACGCGAGTGTCGCGGCTGTCAGTAAATGCCACACCGGAGCGCAAGCCTTGGAGCGTACGACGCTGCACTCCGTGGTTGTCACCTCAACACAGGAGACGGATACGGGGGCCGAAATCCTCGAAAGAGTGAGAAAAGCAGTGGACGCGAAGGAGGGCTGGGTGCGAGTAGAAAGAGTTAGGAAGGCCAAAGACCAAAAAGTTATTATGGGGTGCGCAACGACGGACGAGAGGAGAAGGCTTAAAGAGCGACTAGAGAAGGCCAGAGAGAACCTCGTCGTCGAGGAAGTCAAAAATCGAAACCCGCTTCTGGTTTTTAGGGACGTGCTTTTAGTACACAGTGACGAAGAAATGATCAGAGCTCTTAAGAACCAGAACCGGGAGATCTTTCACGACCTCGGCGACGAGGAACAGAAGATTTCTATAAAGTTCCGAAAGAAGTCCAGAAATCCCCACATGAGTAGCGTTGTGATGAGTGTTTCTCCAGCAGTCTGGAAGAGGGCACTCGAAGGAGGCAAGCTCCGTATTGACCTCCAGAGAGTGCGCGTCGAGAACCAGACGCCTCTGGTGCAGTGCACCCGCTGTCTATCGTACGGCCACGGCAAGCGCCTATGTACGGAGCCGGCCGACCTGTGCAGCCACTGTGGCGGTCCACACTTTAGGGTGGACTGCCCAGACAAGCATAGGGGCGAAGCAGCGGTGGGCGTTAACTGCACCAGAGCCAAACTGGAGGAACACTCACACAACTCATTCAGTGAGTTATGCCTGGTGCGAAGGAAGTGGGACGCATTCGCGCGAGCAACTATAGCCTATTGCTAAAGTGGTCCATGCGCCCACTTCCAGGTACACGAAGACCTTAAATTCAACACAACCAGAACACAGACGCAAAAAACGAACCACTAGGGTTGGCTTTTTGGAGAACGGAAACTGGAGCCACTTGCTTGCAAAAGTAACTGAAGTTAAGCTGGACCATGAGTCAACTCTAGTAGTGTCGTAAAGTAGTGTCAAGGTTGCAAAAGTACGCCGATTGAATCCCAGAGCACTAGACTCAGAGGGACACTGGCTATGCAGGAGTGGTTTTTAGCCGGTTCGAGTCCGGCACTACCTCGACTGTCTCATAAGAGAAATTCCTGTGGGATAGTCGAGGTGTCGCGGGGATTTCCCACTCCTGCACAAAAAAAAAAAACCTCATCTATGTAACGCTTACAAGACCTCAGCTGCGTGACGTTGAAAAGACCTTAGCTTCGTTATTCCTACAAAACCTCAGCCGCGTTACGCCTATACGACATCAGTTCATCAGCTTTATTTCTGCGTGATCTCATCTCCGTTACGCCTATGAAACCTCATCTGTGTAACGCTTTCAAGACCTCAGCTGCGTTACTACTACGAAACCTCAGCTGCGTTACGGCTACGAGACCTCAGCAACGTAACACTTATGAGATATCAGCCGCGTTACGCGTATAAGACATCAGTTGCGTTATGTCTGCGAGATCTCATCTGCGTTACGCCTATGAAACCTCATCTATGTAACGCTTTCAAGACCTCAGCTGCGTTACTACTACGAAATCTCAGCTGCGTTACGGCTACAAGACCTCAACAACGTAACGCTTATGAGATATCAGCCGCGTTACGCCTATGAGACTTGAGCTACGTTACGCTTACGAGATATGAGATGCGTTACGCTTAGGAGACATCAATAAATTGCGTTATGTCTGCGAGATCTCAGCAGCGATAAGCCTACAAAACCTTAGCTGCGTTTATCATCATCATCTCAGCCGAAAGACGTCCACTGTTGGACATAGGCCTCTCCCAAGTGTCGCCACATTGACCGGTCCCTTGCTACTTGCATCCACCGGATTCCCACAACCTTCAAAAGGTCATCGGTCACCTAGTGGGAGGTCTTCCGACGCATCGTCTTCCGGTTCGCGGTCGCCACTGTAGAACTTTTTAGCCCCATCGGCCATCCGTTCTGCGAGCAATGTGCCCTGCCCACTGCCACTTAAGTTTAGCAATTCTTCGGGCTACGTCGGTGACCTTGGTTCTCTTGCGGATGTCTTCATTTCTGATTCGATCACGCAAGGAAACTCCAAGCATAGCCCTCTCTATTGCCCTTTTGGTGACTTTAAGCCTTTTGATAAGGCCCATTGTGAGCGACCACATTTCGGTCCCGTGTGTAATCACTGGCAACACACAATGGTCATAGACTTTCGTCTTGAGACACTGCGGTAAGTTGGACGAGAAGATACCGCGCAGCTTCCCGAACGCTGCCCAGCCGAGTCGGAGCCGGGTTAGCTGCGTTACTACTACGTAACCTCAGCTGCATTACGCCTACAAGACATCACTTGCGTAAGGTCAGCGAGATTCCTACTAAATCTATGCTGTGCCCGACAGGGTCCATAATTGTGACTATATTTTTCCTTCCATCTTTAAACATTATGGTACGCAATAAAGAATTGAGAATTGAGAATCGAGAATTGAGAATTGAGAATTGAGAATTGAGAATTGAGAATTGAGAAATGAGAATTGAGAATTGAGAATTGAGAATTGAGGATTGAGAATTGAGAATTGAGAATTGAGAACTGAGAATTGAGAATTGAGAATTGAGAATTGTGAATTGAGAATTGAGAATTGAGAATTGAGAATTGAGAATTGAGAATTGAGAATTGAGAATTGAGAATTGAGAATTGAGAATTGAGAATTGAGAATTGAGAATTGAGAATTGAGAATTGAGAAATGAGAATTGAGAATTGAGAAATGAGAATTGAGAATTGAGATCTCATCAGCGTTACGCCTACGATACCTCAACTGCGCTGCACCTATGAAACCCCATCTAGGTTACGCTTACAAGACGTCAGCTGCGTTACTAATACAAGACCTACGCTGCGTAACGCTTAAAAGACCTCAGCTTCCTTATTTCTAAGAGAAAGCAGCTGCCATTTATCTGACAAACCTCAGCTGTGTTACTACTACGAGACCTCAGCTGCGTTAAGCCTACGAGACCACAGCAACTTTACGCTTATAAGATATCAGCTGCGTTACGCCTACGAAATCTCAGCTGCGTTACTACTACAAAATCTCAGCTGCGTTACGCTTATCAGACCTCAGCTTCGTTATGCCTCCAAATCATAACTTGCGTTATGTCTGTGAGATCTCATCTGTGTTACTCCTATGAAACCTCATCTATGTAACGCTTACAAGACCTCAGCTGCGTTACTAATACAAGACCTCAGCTGCGTGACGTTTAAAAGACGTTAGCTTCGTTAATCTTACGAAACAGCAGCTGCGTTACTACTACGAGACCTTAGCTGCGTTAAGCCTACGAGAACTCAGCAACGTTACGCTTATGAGATATTAGCTGCGATAAGTCTACGAAACCTTAGCTGCGTTACTACTACAAAACCTCAGCTACGTTACGCTTATCAGACATCAGTTGCGTTATGTCTGCGAGATCTCATCTGCGTTATGCCTACAAGACCTCAGCTGCGCTACATTCATGAAACCTCATCTATGTTACGCTTACAAGCCCTCAGCTGCGTTATTAATACAAGACCTCCGCTGCGTTACTACTACGGGACCTCAGCTGCGTTAAGCCTGCGAGACCTCAGCAACGTATCGCTTATGAAATCTCATCTGCGTTATGCCTATGAGACTAAAGCTGCGCCTTGTCTATGAAACCTAATCTATGTAACGTTTACAAGCCCTCAGCTGCGTTACTAATATAAGACCTCAGCTTCGTTATTCCTACGAGACAGCAGCTGCCATTTGTCAGCGAGACTTCAGCTGCGTTACTACTACGTGACCTCAGCTGCGTTAAGTCTACGAGACCCTCAGCAACGTAACGCATGTGAGATCTTAGCTGCATTACTTCTACGAAACCTCAGCTGCGTTAAGTGTTTCAGACTTATTTTAAGCTTCGTTATGCCTCCAAGACATCAGCTGCGTTATGTCTGTGAAACCTCAGCTGCGTTATGTCTGCGAGATCTCAGCTGCGATAGGCCAACAAAACCTTGGCTGCGTTACTTTCACGAAATCTCAGCTGCGTTAAGCCTGAGAGACCTCAGCAACGTAACACTTATCCGATGGAGCTTCTTGTTTATCTATAAAAAGTAGACAAAGTCGTGCCAAGTCAAAGGTTCGTTACTGCGATTTCTTTATATTATTTTATTTATTTATTACAATCAAACACTACTAACATGACAGGGAAATCCTAAAGTGTTAGCGTGGTCCTTAAATTATCTAAACTATTATAAATAACTATTTTAAATAACATAACACATACAACATTGTTTTTGTGAATTCATTCAGAAAGCAGGTAAATAGATCAATTATTTCAGCAGTGTCATTCAGTGCGTGCAAGGCGTGCGTAAGTGGCGCTTTGCTGAGCAAGTTGGTTTGTGCGTGAGGCACCGTTAGTAACCGTGGGTTCCGGCGCTGCGATACAGAAGTGTCAGGCACATTTAGACATATCTCTAAGCCAGTTTTACTGGCCGGATGTGGTGGTTCGGTGTTTCTCGATTTCTCGGTCCCCTGTAATTCTCGGGGAGAATCCCCTTTTTTCCTCATAAAGAGTGGCTGCTTCCCGAATCCGGAGATACAGCGGAAGCAGTCCAGAGAGTAACATAGTCGAGTTCAACGACGTGGTCCTATACGCCTTGAATTTTTTTTGCGCAAAGCCTCGCTAGACGTTATTGAGCTGCTTTTTAATTCCCACTTTATTCACAGCCGGTGCCCAAGCACAAGCTACGTTCATAATCACTGGTTCCACCACCGCGGTGTATATAGTCTTGATAATCTCGGGCTTCAGACCCCAGCTGATTTTTGCGGCTCTTGACAGCTGTTTGTACAAGTTTAATGCTTTCCTTGTAACGTTCGAGACGTGAGCATTAAACGTCAGATTTTCGACAATCGTGAGCCCAAAAAATCTTGATCTCCCGAGACAGGACAATATCGTCAACGTCAGCTGCGTTACGCCTACGAAACCTCAGCTGCGTTACTACTATAAAACTTCAGTTGCGTTACGCTTATCAGACCTCAGCTTCATTATGCCTCCAAGACATAAGCTGCGTAATGTCTGTGAGACCTCAGCTGCTTTATGTCTGTGAGACCTCAGCTGCTTTATGTCTGCAAGACCTCAGCTGCGCTACACCTATGAGACCTCATCTATACATATAACGCTTACAAGACCTCAGCTGGAGTACACGGTGGAAGTCTGCCCTGCGTGGGCGGAGCCCCGCCGCGTCCTCGTAGCGGCGATCGGTGGCGGCGACCTCTCGCGTCCGGCCCTGGTTCAATCCATGGTCTGGAGCGAGACGGAATGGGAAGCCGTCGCCTCCTTCTGCGAAGCAGTCATGCTAGCGAAGGAGGTGGCGGAACGAGAGAGGGAGAGAGCCTCTCTTCTCGGCCGCCGCGGGAGACGCACCGGGCATCGGGGACCACGTGGTGGCTACCAGCCACCGTAGATGCGGGCCTGTGGACGGGTGGCTATGGGCTAGCTAGCCGTCCGTCCGTCTAACGACGACGACAGGCCGTGTCGACCGTGTCGGCGCGTTCGTGTTCCACGCACGCCTCAAAGAGATGTCAGCATAAGGGGAGGGGCCCGCAACGGCCGAAGCCTGCCGGGGTTGCGGGCCTGTTCGAAAGAGATACCGCGGCCCCGGAACATAAAGGTCTAGGAAGGAACATGGATGGGTTTTAGTCAGTAAAAGTCTGACACTCCCTCCCGCTCCGCCCAGAGTGGGAGAAGTCATTTGATGATTTCCCATCCTAAAAAAAAAATAAAAAAGCATGGTAACGCTAATGAGAATTCAGCTGCGTTATGCTTACGAATCCTCAGCTGCATTACTACTACAAAACCTCAGCTGCGTTACGCTTATCAGACATCAGTTGCGTTGTCTGCGAGATCTCATCTGCGCTACAATGAAACGTCTTCTGTGTAACGCTAAAAAGACCTCAGCTTCGTTATTCCTACGAGACAGCAGCTGCCATTTGTCTGCGAGACCTGAGCTGCGTTACTATCACGAGTCCTCAGCTGCGTTTAGCCTACGAGACCTCAGCAACGTAAAGCTTATGAGATATCAGCTGCGGTACGCCTACGAGATCTCAGCTGCGTTACTTCAACAAAATCTAAGCTGCATTACGCTTATCAGACCTCAGCTTCGTCATGCCTCCAAGACATCAGCTGCATTATGTCTGCGACACCTCAGCTGCGGTATGCTTATGAGACTTTAGCTACGTAACGCCTACGAGACATAAGATGCGTTACGCTTAGGAGATGTCAATTGCGTTATGTCTGCGCGATCTCAGCTGCGATAAGCCTACGAAACCTTATCTCCGTTACTACTACGAGACCTAAGCTGCGTTATGCCTGCGAGACCTCAGCTGCGTTACGCTTAGGAGACATCAAATGCGTCTCGTCTGCGAGATCTCAGCTTCGATAAACCTACGAAACCTTAGCTGCGGCGAAAAGCAGTGGATGCGAAGGAAGGCTGGGTGTGAGTAGAGATGGTCCGAAAGGCTAAGGACCAAAAGGTTATCATGGGGTGCGAAACGAAGGAGGAGAGGCGCAAACTTAAAGCGCGATTAGAAGCGGCTGGAGAGAACCTCGTCGTCGAGGAGGTGAAAAACAGGGACCCGCTTCTGATTCTTAGGGACGTGCTGCTGCTCCACAGTGACGAGGACGTGTTGCGAGCCCTTAAGAATCAGAACCGGGAGTTACTTGATGGCCTCGGCGACGAGGAACAAAAGGTGTCCATAAAGTTCAGAAAGAAATCCCGTAACCCTCATGTGAACAGCATTGTGCTGAGTGTTTCCCCTGCTATCTGGAGGCGGGCACTCGAAGGAGGAAAACTGCGTATTGACCTCCAGAGAGTGTACACAAGGCCTCTGATCTATGTCAGAGGGACACTGGTGGGGCAGGAGTGTGGTTTTAGCCGGTTCGAGTCCGGCACTACCTCGACTGTCTCACAACCTGTGAGGTAGTCAAGGTGTCCGCGGGGTTTTCCCACTCCTGCCAAAACAAAAAAAAGACCTTAGCTGCGATACAACTTCTAAACATCAACGACGTTACGTCTACAAGACATCAATTGCATTATGTCTGCGAGATCTCAGTTGCGATACTACTAAAAAATCTCAGCTGCGTTACGCTTATCAGACCTCAGCTTCATTATGCCTCCAAGACATAAGCTGCGTAATGTATGTGAGACCTCAACTGCGTTATGTCTGCAAGACCTCAGCTGAGAACCGCCTGCGAAACCTCAGCTGCGCTACGCTTATGAGACTTTAGCTACGTTACGCCTACGAGACATAAGATGCGTTACGCTTATAAGCCATCAGTTGCGTTATGTCTGTGAGATCTCATCTGCGTTATGCCTACAAGACCTCAGCTGCGCTACATTCATGAAACCTCATCTATGTTACGCTTACAAGCCCTCAGCTGCGTTATTAATACAAGACCTCCGCTGCGTTACTACTACGGGACCTCAGCTGCGTTAAGCCTGCGAGACCTCAGCAACGTTACGCTTATGAGAGATCAGCTGCGTTACGCCTACGAAACCTCAGCTGCGTTACGACTACAAAAACACAGCTGCGTTACGCTTATCAGACCTCAGCTGCGCTACACCTATAAACTCATCACATCTATTAAACGCTTACAAGACCTCAGCAACGTAACGCTTACAGATATCAGCTGCGTTACGTCTACAAAACCTCAACTGCGTTACTACTACAAAACCTCAGCTGTGTTTCGTCTTTAAAACCTCAGCTGCGTTACTACTACGAAACCTCAGCTGCGTTATGCCTCCAAGACATCATCTGCGTTATGTCTGTGAGACGTCACCAGCGTTATGTCTCCGAGACTGCAGCAGAAGTACGCCTGCGTGACCTCAGCTGCGTTACGCTTATGAGATTTAAGCTACGTTACACTTATGAGACACAAGATGCGATACGCTTAGGAGATGTCATTTGCGTTACGTTTGCGAGATTTGAGCTGCCTCCAAAACTTTAGCTGCGTTACGCCTACAAAACATCAGTTGCGTTATGTCTGCAAGATCTCATCTGCGTTACGCCTACGAGACCTCAGCAGCGCATTCATGAAACCTCATCAATGTAACGCTAACAAGACCTCAGCTGCGTTACGCTTATCAGACCTCAGTTTCGTTATGCCTCCAAGACATACAATGCGTAACGCTAAGGAGACGTTTATTGCGTTACGTCAGCGATATCTTAGCTGCAATAAGCCTACCAAACCTTAGCTGCGTTACGCTTATCAGACCACAGCTTCATCATGCCTCCAAGACATCAGCTGCGTTACATCTGTGAGAACTCAGCTGCGTTTTGTCTGCGAGACATAAACCAAGTTACGCCTGCGAGACCTCAGTTGCGTTATGCTTCTGAGACTTGAGCTTCTTCACGGCTACGATACATAAGATGCGTTACGCTTAAGAGACGTCAATTGCGTTATGTCTGCGAGATCTCAGCTGCGATAAGTCTACGGAACCTTAGCTGCGTTTCTACTTCGAAACTCAGCTGCGTTACGCCTTCAAAATATCAGTTGCGTTACGTCTGCGAGATTGCATTTATGTAACGCTTACAAAACTGCGAAGCTGCGTTACCTATACAAGACCTCAGCTGTGTAATGCTTAATAGACCTTAGCTTCGTTATTCCTACGAGATATCAGCTGCATTACGTCCACAAAACCTCTGCTACGTTACGCTTGAGAGACCTTACCTTCATTATTCCTACGAAACCTACAAGACATCAGTTGCGTTATGTCTGCAAAATCTCTTCTGCGTTACGCCTACGAGACCTCAGCTGCGCTACACCTATGAGCTCATCACATCTATTGATCGCTTACAAGACCTCAGCTGCGTAACTTATACAAGACCTCAGCTTCGTTATTCCTACGAGACAGCAGCTTTGTTTTGTCTGCGGGAACTCAGCTGCGTTACTACTACAAGACCTCAGATACGTTTCGCCTACAAGACCTCAGCTACGTAACGCTTAACAGACCTCAGCTTCGTTATTCCTACGAGATATCAGCTGCGTTACGTCTACAAAACCTCAGCTGCGTTACTACTACAAAACCTCAGCTGCGTTACGCTTATCAGACCTCAACTTCGTTATGCCTCCAAGACATCATCTGCGTTATGTCTGTGAGACGTCACCTGCGTTATGTCTCCGAGACTGCGGCAGAAGTCACCTGTGTGACCTCAGCTGCGTTACGCTTATGAGTTTTTAGCTACGTTACACCTACGAGACACAAGATGCGTTACGCTAAGGAGCCGTCAAATGCGTTATGTCTGCGAGATCTTAGCAGCGATAAGCCTTCGGGGAAGGAGTTTCCTCGCTGGGAGGGGCCTCTATTGAGGCTTGGGACGCGGACGCGGGGTCGGCAGGGGAATTCAGCGTGTCGCTGAATTCCATGAGAGTCGATGGTATTTCATCGACAACGGTTTCCACTTCCTTGAGGCGATTGCTCTCCTTGCGGAAGGGAGCGAGAATCTTTGCATATTTTTCATTGGAGGACATCAATGAGCGCGTCGAACAGGACGGCCCACTTATTGGGCTGCGCCATTGTTGGCGGGGACTAGACGAGAGTTAAGCTCATGTCCTTCGAAATCCTAGTCCCGAGGAGGTACGTCGAAACGTGAACCCCTCGGGAAGACAGTTCCCCGAAAAACGAACCCACCTAGTGTTTTTCCTAGTGCTATGCTGTGCGAGAAGAAAAACACAAACAAACTCGCCAGCTACACTACTGTCTGATTGGCCAGAGGGGCCTGAAAATAGCTAAAAGCCTATCACCTAACACCTAGTTCCCCGGGTAGGTGCGCCCGGGGATTTGTGGCCTCCCTGAACTTGTACAAACAGGGAGATGAGTACCTAAGTTGAGCCCTAAGCTTGTTTTTTTTTTGGAATGGGCATCTCGCAGTTCAGTCTGAGAAGACTGGCTTCTGCTTAACCGGGCAAGTCCTGTGGATGCCTTGAATTTAAGGCCTCCAGCCAGGGCGAAAATAACTAAAAACTAAGCGACAGCGCTCTAAGGGCACCCCCTGTGGGGTACGAACCTCGGCTTAGGGCGTCGCTGGGGGCAGCAAAGGGACAGGCTGGATCTGATTGTCATTATTTAGGGACTGATTTATCACTACAGAATCAGCATCGCGGGCTGGCTCGAGCAAGGGTCGGGGAGGGATTGATCGGGGATTTCGCGCCGGACCTCTGCGGCGAGGTCGGTAGGTTTTCGGTTTGTATCTGTAAGCTCTACGAACTGTACTGGTATCTTTCCTACTCTCTTGCAAGATAGTGATCGGATCGTCGGGGGCGACTAGGGTGTGACGCGGACGTTGGACGGAGCTAATACGCGATGGGTCGTACCGGGCGGCCGATGCGATTAGGGGATTCCTATGCTTAATAGCAGTGTCGAAGTAACGCTTGGAAAGGCGTTTCATTAACTGCTTAACGGTGGGGATTTTAAGGTCTACGTGTAGACTATCGTTACGGACGTAAGGGGGGGCACCGGTGATCTTACGGAGAAATCGGTTCTGCAAGGTCTGCATCGTGTGGATATGACGCGGGTGGGCATGCGCGAATACTATGCAAGCATAGGTCATGATGGGACGGATGACTGCGGTGAAAAGACGCAATTTGCACTTGAGTGACAATTTGCTCTTCCTAGTGATCATGAAGTGGAGCCGGCCCATAGCAAAGGCAGCCCGGTCACGAGCTGCTTTGATGTGGGCCTTGAACGATAGATGGTCGTCCAGAATAACTCCGAGATACTTGGCTTGCCTCTCCCAGGGGATAGGCTTACCGAACATAGTGATGGGGGGACCTGGCGAACGCTTAAGGCGTGCCTTATACTACAAAACTGCCTGGCTTTTTTCGGGATTAACTTCTATTCTCCACTTACGGAACCAAGCGCCGAGCGAGTCGGCAGCTTTCTGGAGAATGCGGCGGATGTTATCCGGAGAACGGCCGGTGTAATAGATCGCGGTGTCGTCAGCGAATAGTGCTGTTTGAACCTTCTGGTTCCTCGGAATGTCGCTGGTGTACAGCGTGAACGCGAGGGGAGAGATAACGGAGCCCTGAGGGACTCCGGCGCGAATCGGATGGGGAGAGGACAGCGTCTTACCCACACGGTAGCGGAAGGTACGGTTTGACAAAAAGTCTCGTAAGATGAGCACGAGACGGTCGGGCACACCGAGCTGGTATAGCTTGTATATCAGCCCGTTGTGTCAGACCTTGTCAAAGGCTTTCGCGATATCGAAATACATCACCCCCGTCATCGCTCCACGCTGGAAACCAGCGCTAACGTGTTCGACGATGCGGTGGACTTGATGTATGCAAGAATGTTCGGTCCTGAAGCCGAACTGTTCTTTCGGGATGAGGCCCTTTGTCTCGGCATAATCTCTGAGACGCTTATAAATAAGCCTTTCATAGATTTTGCCGAGAGCACTCAGGAGACTGATCGGCCTGTAGCTGGAGGGCTGGGCTTTCGGTTTCCCAGGTTTGGGAATACCTATAACAGTGGCCTCTTTCCACGTTTGGGGGAAAATATTATTGCTCAGGGCGCCATTGAAGATGGCAGCCAAAAGGACTATGAGCCTAGCGGGGAGGGCTTTAAAAACTCCATTTGTGAAACCGTCGGCGCCTGGGGCTTTCCGAGGCTTTAGCTTATCTATAATATCCTTGACCTCTTCCGGGGTGATGGCGGGGAGGGGGTCATCGGGATCTTCAAAAGGGGGAAGCGATGCTCTACGTTCAACTTCTGCATCCACCTCATCGAGGTGCTGCTTGTCTACTGGTAGAGTGCTTGGCGAACATTGAGATTCCAAGCTGTCGGCTAGGCATTCTGCTTTTTCAGAGTCGTCAAAAGCGACGCTCTTATCGGGACGGATGAGGGGTGGAGAGGAGACCTCTTCCGAGGTGCGCAACTTCCTTTGAAGCTGCCAGAAGGCTTGATGAGTGGGCTCGAGTTCGCTAAGCGTTTTGTCCCATTGATTTGAGCGAACCTCACTAGTGCGTTTCTTTACAGCACGCTGTAAGGAACGCATGTGAGCTTTGTTCGCATCGCAGGGCCAAGAGCTGTAGGCACGTATGGCCGCGTTCTTCTCGGTTATCAGTGCACGTATATCGTCGGGAAATATCCAGCGGCGATCACTCATCGCTGGTACTTCACGAGAACAATCCTTCAGTACGGATTGTACGTGTTCTGTAAACGAGTCGATTGCAGCCTCGGTGTCTGCGACTGAGACGATATGGTCGGGAATACCATCTAGAAGTGGTGACGTTTCGGATTTCAGCATATCGCTTACTTTCCTCCAGTCGGTAGTGAGAATAGTGGGAAGGGGCTGGCTGGGGTCAATGATACCCGAGCGAGGAATTAAGTGCATGAGCACTGGGCGGTGATCGGAGTGGAGCTCGTGTAACGTCTCAATCATGTGTAACCGAAGGTTCACATTCTTGAGCAGCGCTATATCGAGAACGTCGGGAAGATGACTGACAGTGTCAGGATAGTGCGTGTGCTCCATAGGAGCGACCGCGTCGAAACTAAGAGATTGACCTAGATCGTACAGGACTTTCCCTCTCGGGTTCGTCGTTCTACTGTTCCAGGCCGGGTGTTTGGCGTTGAGATCGCCCGCGATGATCACGGAGTCACTCAAGCCGAAAAGAAGGGTGAGATCGCTAACCAGGAGGTTATGATCTTCCCATGTATTAGTGGGGGCCAAATAAGCAGAAACTAAATGTACCGGTTGATGAACGGTCATAGCAAGCCGACAGATTGAAACCTCAAGTAGGGACTTTAAAGGAGGGGGATCTATGGGAATACAATGCAATTCCTTGCGAAAGTAAATGAGGGTGCCACCCTTGTGACAACGTAGCCTATCATTGCGAACTATGCGGTAGTTGGCAATCTTGGGGTCGCGGTGGCTGGGTTTGAGGAACGTCTCCTGGATGAGGAGAACGTCAACGTTATGGTCACGGAGGAAGGCGGCGATCTCGTCGCGCTGTCCTCTCATGCCATTGGCGTTAAAATAACCTAATCTAAGGGACCGGGGTTGGGTGCAAGAGGGATTTGGTGTGATATCCATTACGGCGCGAAGTTGAGGTTACGTAGGGTTGACTTGATGACTGGGTAGGCATCAATAATGTCGACGACTTGCTGAAGGTCCGTTGCAGCTCTGAGCTCAGCGACCATGCGGTCGGCCTCAGCGGTGCAAAGAGGTTGGAACCTCATCAAGTATTTCATGTTCGATTCCTGTGAAGCAGGAGCGCGGGTTGGAGCAACGGGAGCTCGGGTTTGCGGAGGGGCCTGAGGGGCGGCCACAGGAGTGGGCGCTGGGACAGGGTTGTCCAAAAGACCGCTCATGGGGGGGTTGGGTTTCGACTTCGCGAGGGCTGGGAACGCTTGCTGATGGTTCAGCATGTTCCATGGTGAGGGCCTCTGCGGGCTGAGACGCTCGGGGAGGACCTTGGAGGGGACCTTGTAAGAGGAGGAAGCTTCCCTCTGCTGGCGTTGGTTGGCGCGATTGGTCAACTTGCCAGTGGACTGTTTAGGGGCTTTGGAACAGCCCCTGTAGTTTGCCGGGTGGCCAGACTGTCCGCATAGCACGCAACTAGGCGGCTCTGTGCAGAGACTCCTGTCCTTAGGACGGGTGCAGTCTGCCGTGGCGTGGTCGCCGAGGCACTTTACACACCTATGCGGTGCGTAACAGTACTTTTGGCTGTGGCCATAGAGTTGGCAGCGATGACACTGCCCTACTACTTTGAGCTTTTTAGGCCTCTCGATGATGATGCCCGATAGCGAGCACACCGATCGGACCTTGAAAATAGGGTGGTGCCCTTCAACTGGGTCACATATTACGAGTACCATATCGTACTCGTCACCCCCTTGGGACTTATTCTTGTGGAGGCGGTGGACCGCCGAAACAGGGATGCCCTGGGATGTAAGATCATCCAGGATGTCGGAGGAGGGAATCTCCTTGGGGATCCGCTTAATGACCACACGGGTCGGCTTCTCCTCAGGGAGGCTATAGGTGTGGAAGGCGACGTTCCTTCCACGAAGTGCGTGAACCAAGTTACGGAAATCCGTAGAAGTGGGGGTCTTGACTTTGATACCCTGGAGGGTAGAAGTGGCGTTGGTGTATTGGATCTTGCGATCCACACACATTTTAGAGATCTCCGTCCATCTGGATTTCTCCTGGATGTATAGAGCGGGTGGCTTCAACTGCTTCTTTGAAGAAGGAGCAGCTGAGGAGGGGGCTGGCTGTGAAGCAGCCATGGGGCTTGCAGGGCGGCTGACAGGAGCCGCACCTTGCGGTTGAGAGATAGCCATAGGGCTAGACGGGCGACTGCCCTGGGGGGCAGCTTGAGGAGCGATGGGGACTGACGGGGACGGGGAGGCTTGAGGAACAAGGGGAGGCGCATTGAGGGCTGTAACAGCCTTCTTGGCCTTATTGGCCTTAGCCTTCCTGCCCTTCTTCCTCTTGCCCTTTTGCACCAGCTAAAGGTCCTCCGATTCAGAGGACGAGGAGTTGGTGCTGGGGGAGTCAGGGGAGCTCTCAGCGGCAGAGGGAGCGGACTCAACAATCTCCATATCGGAAGAGGAGGGTTGAGTGATCGGAGCGGGGGAGGGCGAACGCGACGGACTTTCCCTAGGTGGTGTGCGAATGGCCTTGAGGAGGGCCCTAAATCTGTCCTTCTTAAAAGGAGTAAGGAGATCGGCGTATTTCTCCTTCATGTATTGGCTGTCGTCAGCTAATAGCTCCGCTATTAGCTGTTCGAACTGCCTATTCAATATTGCATTGCGTTCTTTCGCCATTTTGGCATGGGGAACCTAACCCTAAAATCCTAATATTGGTAGCCTAACTAGGAGCTAACTACCTAGTCCCGAGGAGACACGTAAAACGTGAGCTCCCCGGGCAGACAGTTCCCCGTTAAAAACGAACCCACCCTTGTGTTTTTCGTAGTGCTAACTGGCAAGAAGAAAAACACAAACAAACTTGCCAGCGACACGACTGTCTGAGAATTGCCTGAAGGGCCTAATCTGATGACCTATCTAACGATACCAGTACCTAGGTCCCCGGGTAGGTGCGCCCGGGGATGTGTGGCCTCTCCTGAACTTGTGCGAACAGGGAGGTGAGTACCTAAGGTGTGCCCTAAGCTTGTAAACCTGTCGCCAGTCTTATTGTGCGACAGGGCCCTAGTCCCGCAAGGGGCTCTAGTGCGAAGGGGTAGACACTCCCAACCGACACTAGGTGTGTTGCTGTGAACGAAGTCGAAGACTAGGTTTGACGAGGGAAGCCCCCAAGGCCAAGGTCCTAGCTCCCGATGCCAATGGGATGCCTCGCCCTGAAGGGGTCCGGCGGGTAGGATTGGGTCACCACCCTCTTGACTTCGTTAACACCGTTAGGTTTCATGTCAAGAACCACAAAACCGTGGCTTTTCCCTGAAGGGGCAACAAAAACGCGGACGATAAGGAAATATAGCCTCGAAAGAGGCTGTTTTTTTTGCCACTGAGTGACACCGTTAAAATGTGTACTAATACAAGTATCAGACACAAACTAACGATGCACTACGGGACGGTAGGCACTGGGCCTTGATGCTCGGCGAAGCGGCGAAGCTGCGACGAACAGGACGGGAGGCGCGGTGGGGCGCGGAGAGTCGACGGAGCGGGGCGTAGCGCACGTCTGCACGCTACGGCGGCCGAGCGTCGAATGCCCTAAGCTTGTAAACCTGTCGCCAGTCTTATTGTGCGAAAGGCCCTAGTCCCGCAAGGGGCTCTAGCGCGAAGGGGTAGACACTCCCAACTGACACTAGGTGTGTAGCTGTGAACGAAGTCAAAGACTAGGTTTGACGAGGGAAGCCCCCAAGGCCAAGGTCCTAGCTCCCGACGCCAATGGAATGCCTCGCCCTGAAGGGGTCCGGCGGGTTGGATTGGGTCACCACCCTCTTGACTTCGTTAGCACTGTTAGGTTTCCCGTCAAGAACCACTAAACCGTGGAATTTCCCTGAAGGGGCAACAAAACGCGGACGATAAGGAAATAGTATTAGTCTCGAAAGAGACTGTTTGTTTTGTCACTAAGTGACGCCGTTGAGTATGTGTACTAAAACAAATACTAGACACACACCAACATGCACTACGGGACGGCGGGCACCTGACCTTCGATGCTCGGCGGAAGCTGCGGTGAACAAGACGGGGGGCGCGGGGTGCGCGGAGAGTCGGCGGTGCACACTGCGACGTCCAGGCGTCGAATCTAAAAAGTGACGAGTTTGTTTTCTTTTTTTTTTTATGTAGGGCATCTCGCAGTTCAGTCTGAGAAGACTGGCTTCTGCTTAACCGGGCAAGTCCTGTGGATGCCTTGAATTTTCTGCCTCCAGCCAGGGCAAAAATGACTATAAACTAAGCGACAGCGCTCTAAGGGCACCCCCTATGGGGTACGGACCTCGGCTTAGGGCGTCGCTGGGACAGGCTGGATCTGGTTGTCTTTATTTAGGGACTGTTTTAATACTTCAGGCTCAGCATCGCGGGCTGGCTCGTGCAAGGGTCGGGGAGGGATTGAACGGGGATTACACGCTAGACCTCTGCGGCGAGGTCGGAATGTCTTCGGTCTGTATTTGTACATTCTACGAACTGTACTGGTATCTTTCCTACTCTCTTGCAAGATAGTGATCGGATCGTCGGGGGCGACTAGGGTGTGACGCGGACGTTGGACGGAGCTAATACGCGATGGGTCGTACCGGGCGGCCTATGCGATTTGGGGGTTCCTATGCTTGATAGCAGTGTCGAAGTAACGCTTGGAAAGGCTTTTCATGAACTGCTTAACGGTAGGGATTCTAAGGTCTACGTGAAGACTATCGTTACCGACGTAAGGGGGGGGCACCGGTGATTTTACGGAGAAATCGGTTTTGTAAGGTCTGCATCGTGTGGATATGACGCGGTTGGGCATGAGCGAATACTATGCAAGCGTAAGTCATGATAGGACGGATGACTGCAGTGTAAAGACGCAACTTGCACTTGAGTGACAACTTGCTCTTTCTAGTGATCATGAAATGGAGTCGGCCCATAGCGAAGGCAGCCCGGTCACGAGCTGCTTTGATGTGGGCCTTGAATGACAGATGGTCGTCAAGAATAACTCCAAGATACTTGGCTTGCTTCTCCCAGGGGATAGGCTTGCCGAACATAGTGATAGGGGGACCTGGCAAACGCTTAAGGCGTGCCTTATAATATAAAACTGCCTTGCTCATTTCAGGATTAACTTCAATTCTCCACTTACGGAACCAAGCGCCGAGCGAGTCGGCAGCTTTCTGGAGAATGCGGCGGATGTTAGCCTGAGAAAGGCCAGTGTAATAGATCGCGGTGTCGTCAGCAAATAGGGCTGTTTGAACCTTTTTGTTCATCGGAATGTCGCTGGTGTACAGCGTGAACGCGAGGAGAGAGATAACGGAGCCCTGAGGGACTCCGGCGCGGATAGGATGGAGAGAGGATAACGTCTTACCCACACGGTAGCGGAAGGTACGGTTTGACAGAAAGTCTCGTAAGATGAGCACGAGACGGTCAGGCACACCGAGTTGGTATAGCTTGTATAATAAGCCATTGTGCCAGACCTTGTTAAAGGCTTTCGCGATATCGAAATACATCACCCCCGTCATCGCTCTACGCTGGAAACCAGCGTTAACGTGTTCAACGATGCGGTGGACTGGATGTATGCAAGAATGTTCGGTCCTGCAGCCGAACTGTTCTTTAGGGATGAGGCCCTTTGTCTCGGCATAATCTCTGAGACGCTTATAAATAAGCCTTTCATAGATTTTGCGGAGAGCACTCAGGAGACTGATCGGCCTGTGGCCATTGAAGATGGCAGCCAAAAGGACTATTAGCCGGGCGGGGAGGGCTTTAAAAACTCTATTAGTGAAACCGTCGGCGCCTGGGGCTTTCCTGAGGCTTTTCTTATCTATAATATCCTTGACCTCTTCCGGGGTGATGGCGGGGAGGGGGTCATCGGGATCTTCAACAGGGGGAAGCGATGCTCTACGTTCAACTTCTGCATCCACCTCATCGAGGTGTTGCTTGTCTACTGGTAGAGTGCTTGGTGAACATTAGGAATCCAAGCTGTCGGCCAGACATTCTGCTTTTTCAGAGTCGTCAAAAGCGACGCTCTTATCGGGACGGATGAGGGGTGGAGAAGAAACCTCTTCCGAGGTGCGCAACTTCCTCTGGAGCTGCCAGAAGGCTTGGTGAGTGGGCTCAAGTTCGCTTAGCGTTTTGTCCCATTGATTTGAACGAAACTCACTAGTGCGTTTCTTTACAGCACGCTGTAAGGAACGCATGTGAGTCTTGTTCGCGTCGCTGGGCCAAGCGCTGTAGGCATTTATGGCCGCGTTCTTCTCGTTTATCAGTTCACGGATATCGTCGGGAAGTATCCAGCGGTGATCGCTCATCGCTGGTACTTCACGAGAACAATCCTTCGGTACGGATTGTACGTGCTCTGTAAACGAGTTGATTGCGGCCTCGGTGTCTGTGACTGAGACGATATGGTCGGGGATACCATCAAGAAGCGGTGACCTTTCGGATTTCAGCATATCGCTTACTTTCCTCCAGTCGATAGTGAGAATGGTGGGAAGGGGCTGGCTGGGGTCAATGATACCCGAGCGAGGAATTAAGTGCATGAGCACAGGACGGTGATCAGAGTGGAGCTCGTGTAACGTCTCAATCAAGTGTAACCGAAGGTTCACATTATTGAGCAGCGCTATATCGAGAACGTCGGGAAGATGACTGGGAGTATCGGGATAGTGCGTGTGCTCCATAGGAGCGGCGTCGAAATTAAGTGATTGACCTAGACCGTAGAGGACTTTCCCTCTCGGGTTCGTCATTCTACTGTTCCAGGCTGGGTATTTGGCATTAAGATCGCCCGCGATGATCACGGAGTCACTCAAGCCAAAGAGAAGGGTGAGATCGCTAACTAACGCTAACGCCATCGGAGGTTATGATCTTCCCATGTATTAGAGGGGACCAAATAAGCAAATACTATGTGTACCGGTTGATGACCGGTCATAGCAAGCCGACAGATTGAAACCTTAAGTAGGGACTTTAAAGGAGGGGGGTCGATGGGAAAGCAGTGCAGTTCCTTGCGAAAGTAAATGAGAGTGCCACCCTTGTGGCAACGTAACCTATCATTGCGAACTAAACGGTAGTTAGTAATCTTGGGGTCGCGGTGGCTGGGTTTGAGAAACTTCTCCTGGATGAGGAGTACGTCAACGTTATGGTCACGGAGGAAAGCAGCGATCTCGTCGCGCTGACCTCCCATGCCATTGGCGTTAAAATAACCTAATCTAAGGGACCGGGGTTGGGTGCAAAAGTTCGTAGGCGTAATATCCATTACGGCGCGAAATTGAGGTTGCGTAAGGCTGACTTGATGTCTGGATAGGCATCAATGATGTCGACGACTTGCTGAAGGTCCATTGCAGCTCTGAGTTCAACGACCATACGGTCGGCCTCAGCGGTGCAAAGAGGTTGGAACTTCAGCAAGAATTTAAGGTTGGATGATGATGATGATTCCTGTGAAGCAGGAGCGTGGGTTGGAGCAACGGGAGCTCGGGTTTGAGGAGGGGCCTGAAGGGCGGCCACAGGAGTGGGCGCTGAGACAGGGTTGTCCAAAAGACCGCTCATGGGGGGGTTGGGTTTCGACTTCGCGAGGGCTGGGAACGCTTGCTGATGGTTCAGCATGTTCCATGGTGAGGGCCTCTGCGGGCTGAGACGCTCGGGGAGGACCTTGGGGGGGACCTTGTAAGAGGAGGAAGCTTCCCTCTGCTGGCGTTGGTTGGCGCGATTGGTCAACTTGCCAGTGGACTGTTTAGGGGCTTTGGAACAGCCCCTGTAGTTTTCCGGGTGGCCAGACTGTCCGCATAGCACGCAACTAGGCGGCTCTGTGCCGAGGCTCCTGTCCTTGGGACGGGTGCAGTCTGCCGTGGCGTGGTCGCCGAGGCACTTTACACACCTATGCGGTGCGTAGCATTACTTCTGGCTATGGCCATAAGGTTGGCAGCGATGACACTGCCCTACGACCTTAAGTTTTTTAGGCCTCTCGATAATGATGCCAGAGAGCGAGCATACAGATCGGACTTTGAAGATTGGGTGGTGCCCTTCAACCGGGTCACATATTACGAGCACCATGTCGTACTCGTCACCCCCTTGGGACCTATTCTTATGGAGGCCGCCGAAACGGGAATACCCTGGGAGGTAAGATCCTCCAGGATTTCAGAAGCGGGAATCTCCTTGGGGATCCGCTTAATGACCACACGGGTCGGCTTCTCCTCAGGGAGACTGTACGTGTGGAAGGCGACATTCCTTCCACGAAGGGCATGAACTAAGTTACGGAAGTCCGTAGACGTGGGGGTCGTGACCTTGATACCCTGGAGGGTAGAGGTCGCGTTTGTGTATAGGATCTTGCGATTCACACACACCTTGGAGATCTTTGTCCATCTGGATTTCTCCTGGATGTACAGGGCAGGTGGCTTCAGCTGCTTCTTTGAAGAAGGAGCAGCTGAGGAGGGGGCTGGCAGTGAAGCAGCCATAGGGTTTGCAGGGCAGCTGACAGGAGCCGCACCTTGCGAAGAAGAAGTATAGGGCTAGACGGGCGGCTGCCCTGGGGGGCAGCTTGAGGAGCGATAGGGACGGACGGGGACGGGGAGGCTAGAGGAGCAAGGGGAGGCGCGTTGAGGGCTGTGACAGCCTTCTTGGCCTTATTGGCCTTCGCCTTCCTTCCCTTCTTCCTCTTGCCCTTTTGCACCAACTAAAAGTCCTCTGATTCCGAGTACGAGGAGTTGGTGCTAAGAGTCTCCGGTCTCCATATCGGAGGAGGGTTGAGTAATCGGTGCAGGGGAGGGCGAGCGCGACGAGCATGGCCTAGGCGGCGTGCAGATGTCCTTACGGAGGGCCCTAACATTGTCTTTTTTAAAAGGAGTTAGAAGGTCCGCGTACCTTTCCTTCATATATGTACTATCGTCAGCTAATAGTTCCGCTATCAGCTGATCGAACTGCGCGTTTAAAATTGTATTTTGAGCTTTAGCCATTTTGGCAGGGGGAGCCTAAAATCCTAATTTCCTAATTTTGGTACGCAAACTAGGAGCTAACTACCTAGTCCCGAGGAGACACGTAAAACGTGAACTCCCCGGGCAGACAGTTCCCCGTTAAAAACGAACCCACCCTTTTGTTTTTCGTAGTGCTAACTGGCAAGAAGAAAAACACAAACAAACTTGCCAGCGACACGACAGTCTGAGAATTGCCTGAAGGGCCTAATCTGATGACCTATCTGTCGATACCAGTACCTAGCTCCCCGGGCGGGATAACCCGGGGATGTGTTCTCTCCCTGTCGGTGACACAGGGAGGTGTGTGCTACTGTGAGCCCTAAGCTTGTAAACCTACCGCCAGTCTTATTGTGCGGTAGGGCCCTATGGGTCTTGCGACCGATCCGGGCCGCTGGGGTAGAGACACCCAGACGTCCCGGGTGCAGCTGTGGACAAACGGGGGTTAGGTGCTACCAGACTGCGACTAGGAGATCCCCCAAGGCCGCAGTCGAAGCCCTTCCAACGGATTGCCTTCCCTTGAAGAGGGTCAGCGGGTGTGTCGGGTCAACACCCTCTTGACTTCGTTAGCACCGTTAGGTTTCCCGTCAAGAACCACTAAACCGTGGATTTTCCCTGAAGGGGCAAACGTTTTTGACGTGGGAATTTGTCTTGAAAAAAACAGTTTGTGCGCAACGGACCAACTACTAGAGTGCAAGCACTCGTCGTAGCTAGCTCGCTACGGCGTAGCAAAAACTTTGGTAGTGATAAATCACAACCGTAGTATTGCCACGACTGATCGTAGACACGGTGAGGGGCAGGGCTACGACGTAGCACTGCAGCTGACAGGAACGGAGGCGCGGGGGGTGCGGAGAGTCGACGGAGTGGAGCGTAGCGCACGTCTGCACGCTGCGGCGGCCGAGCGTCGAATGATGTGTGACGAATTCGTCGGTGGAGCAGGTTTATATAGCGGGTTGACAGATGACACTGTGTGTCTTCACCATCTCATGCTTGTATGTGGTTGTAACCTTCGTTGACACATTCTCACGTCGAATGTTAAATGGCGCTAGTAGTCTGCAGGTACTGTTTATGTTATCTTCTTATCGTTCATTGATCTTGTGTAAGTTGTGATCTACTCGAGTGGCGAAGAGTCGTGCACATTATCCGGTAGATGGCGTAAGCGTCGTGTTATATAACTAAATTTAAATGGTGGCTTTACAGTACATAGTACTCACACATTTTGCGGGTACTTCTAGTACAAAAATGCATTTTTTTTCCTATTTTACGTACGCCTCGTACTTTCAGCTTCATTTCTTCAGAGCAGACGATTTTTGTACCATATTCTTGGTTTCATCAGTAGTCTTGGTCTTGGTACTGTCGAATGGAAAAATCGCCACGAAGCTAATATTACTAAGGCGAATAAAACTGCTAGATCCCTTCTTAACCATATTGGCAAAAGATGTAGATGAGGTCTCGAGCTTCGGTCATAGTTTTTTAGGCGGCATGGGTTTGTAGAGCTCTTGATTTCAGCGACTGGTATTGGACAGCTAATTGAGAAACACTATGTCCAACTTATCTAAAGGGATTTCCAATTCTTTGCTTCTGTTCAGAATTGAGTTTTCCTTCAGAAGCAATGCAAAATACCTCAATGGACCCCACTCAGTTCTGAATTTCTGTATTTGGCAGCCGTTGAACCAATCAGTACTGATTGGTTAAATGGCTTCCTCTTGGTGCTGCTTTCGTTGTTGAGTCGGTCTCGGTGTTGGTGTCGACGGCGAGCTGCGTGGATTCTTCCCACTTCGTTTGAAGGGGCTGCTGGCCATTTTTCAGATTATAACAACTATTTCATTATCCAAACAGTCCATTATTCTGTGTTTAAACCGCTCACTATGTTGTTTTATTATATCAAGCTGGTACACTAAAACTGGGTCAAAATTTATTGCAAGTGTTAATTTATTTGCACGACTGTATGCGATGAGTGCAGAACAATGAAGCCTAATCGTTTTGTTTGGAAGAATATTATTTCGCGGAGGTATAATATTGTTAACATTACAACGCAACTTTTGAACCGACTTTCAAAACCCGTTTTTATTTGGAAGGCTATCAGTAAAGATCAGTGGTGTACTTATGAAAAGTTAAAACCACATTTTGCCATAAATGTGACTCGGCCCAACGTGAGTTAAGTGCCGTGAGGATGTTTTGTTTGACTTTAATAATTATTCCATTGGGGAACTCGAAGAAGTGTAAACATCATGTAAGAGGGGGCTAGCCTCTTTCATTACTTTAAATATCATTTCAGAGAAGAAGTTCAGAGGATATCCTTCAAATTCAAATGGAAACCTATAATCGCCCTGAGTGCCACCCATTTCAACAAAAATAAATAAATAAAATAAAATAAATATCACTGGACATTAACACACAGCGCCACCTAGAACCACACTAAGCAAAGCTTGTGTCGTGGATACTAGGTAGTACATATACTGGATATATACTTTTTTTTTTTGTAAATACATACTTATTATACATACATATAAACATCCATAACTCGGAAACAAACGTCCATGCTCATCACACAAATAGTTGCTCCTACCGGGATTCGAACCCAGGACCCTAAGAACGTAAGGCAGCGTCACTACCACTACGCCATTTGAGTCGTCAGACAAAATACAACAATATGTTTCCAAAGCCGACATAAAAAATCCACTTTTCAAGGTTAAAAGAAAACCAATGCTTGTTTAACCATAATCATAAAATAATTCAACTAAAACATATTGGTGTAGGGTTTTTCAGAGAGCATTGGCCTCCTTGATTACTTTAAGTTTCATTTCAGAGAAGTAGTTAACAGGATATTTTCGCGGGTGATACAAAGCGCGTGCATCGCATGTTGAGCCATACTAGCGGTCCTTGTAAGACAGCATCTGCAGAAAGATTGCTCCGCTCAGTCGGCTGAACGTTCGGTTAAACTTTTTAGGTCAAATGTAACTCCTGATTGTTTACCGTCAAGACCAATATAATCCACATCACACTTTAATTTAATTTATTCATGTAAATACACACATCAAAAGTGTCTAGGGATCAAGCATTTTTATGCGGATTTCTTGAGATTGAGATGTGGCTTTGTAATAAATTTATGATTTTATAAATTTATATGGATCCTTTTTGGTGCATTTCATAATTTGAATCAGGAACTGTGAATCAAATTCGAGTAAAAGATGAAAATCAGCTGTCAATATTTTCCCTATAAAAACATACAACGCATTGAAGACATTATTAGTGCTACTGTTTCCCTACTACTGATTAAAACCAACGTTATTATGGAGCGGCGACGTCATTTAAGCAGGGAAGAAATGCTCAGAGCCGTGGGAATGATAGAAGCTGGTTCCCGGCAACATACTGTGGCTTTAGCTCTGAATACTAGTCAGAGTGCTATCAGTCGACTTTGGACACGTTACCGAAGCACTGGTACCGTGGCTGAGCGCCATGGAGGACGGTATCGCTGCACCACACGGAGACAAGACCGATACATTCAAATCTTAACTCGAAGAGCTCCAACAATAACCGCCATGATGTTAGCCGTGAGGCTTCATCACTCTTCAGGGAACTTAATTAGCGACCAAACAGTCAGAAACCGCTTGCATGAAGTGAACCTTCATTCCCGAAGACCGCTACGGGTACCACCTATAGTGATGCACAATCGTAGGATTCGATATCAATGGGCTCTTGAACACAGAAATTGGGCAGAAGAACAATGGCGTTTCGTGTGCTTTTCTGATGAGTCTCGTTTTGGTATGAGACCGGATACAAGACGTATACGACACTGGAGAACCCCTGGACGCCAACAGCGATTAAAATCCTGCTAGGAAGTCCATCCTTATAGTGGTGGAACCATCATGGTATGGGCGGGTATTTGGATCGGCGGAAGAACTGAGTTGATTTGGATCAGAGGCAACCTCAACGCTCAAATTTATGCTGAGACGATTGTATCAGACGTCATCGTTCCTCTACAAGTGCAAATCGGTCCCTTAGTTCAGTTAATGCATGATAATGCACGACCGCACACCGCAAGAGTTGTAAGACAGACTCTCGCCGCAGCTAACATCAATGTCCTGCCCTGGCCTGCTCAGTCGCCAGACTTGAATCCGATTGAGCATGCATGGGATATGCTACAGAAAAGAGCTCTGCCGAATATGGAGGGTATCCAGTCGCAAGAAGACCTTTTTTTGTTGTTGCAACGAACATGGGCGGCCATTCCACAGCGTGATTTGGATGAACTCATTTTGAGTATGCCAAACCGATGTTCTTGTGTTGTTAGTGTTCGCGGTAGAAACACAAATTATTAATTGTTTAAGTTACCCAATAAAATTTTAAAGAAAACTGTTATTTCAGTCTTTTTTTCGAACTTTTGTGTTAGTGGTTCAAATGTCAAAAATCCCTTTATTAGGAAAATGGCAAATTTCTTTATTAATGCAAAGGTGACTTGGTTTATCGTTACTGTGACAAACGAAAACACTTTATTTGACGAATCCTTAAAGAAAATTTTAATTAATATTAATCAGGAGAAAAGTTATTGCAAAAATATATGTTGATCCCTAGACACTTTTGATGTGTGTATATTGTATATATCACGCCAGGGAATCTCTGGAGAGGAGCAGTCCTCGAATATTGGCGCCAATCGCCGCCATACTTAATATCATGCAGTCTCTAACCATCACATCGCCGTACGATGTGATTCTTCATTGTTGGTAGATAGGTAGATGGTGATGTTGAAATCACACACCACATTTTACTCAAACTCTAAACGTTTATTTCTAAGAAACCATTTAGGTACAGGCACAATAAACATTCTGAGTCAAGCACCCCGTTCGCCAATATTGTTAATAAGGAGAAGAACGGACAAAGAAACTCCTTGCACTCTTATCAACCAGTATTACATTTCTCATTAACACAAGCTTGTATTGTTCACTTCAAAAGCCATTATTATTTTCTTAATAATTCAATTGTTTTACTCAACGAGACACTGCGTCTTCTACGCGTCTTTTTAAGAGTGACCGGAAGTTACTCACTCACTCAGTACAGTAATAAATTACATCGTAAGTTCATTAAAACTTACAAACAATATTAGAATACTTCACACTTAATTATTGTAATAATTAAACAATACTTATATTCACAAATGCAAAGGTGTTATTAAGTTTAAGCTTAATTACTAGCTTTAATACTTTTTACACTTGTTAGAAAACCATTTCCAGCAAAACGAAAGACTTGTTCAATTAATACAAAGAATAAGTCTTCCACTAATAGATTGCTTTGTAAATAATCTTGTTACTTTTTGGTTTGTATTCAGTTTTAGAAAAACTGATAGTTATAGTTTAAAATTATAAATTGACTTACTGACTTATTTAACCATAGTCCACGAAATCGAAATAGTTATAAAATATTAGCTATCTTGATTTTAACTATAGTTCTAGATAAACTTGTTTAATTAATCTCTTAAATTGTCACTTGAAGATCTATTTAAGTACTAGTTCAAACAAATGCCAATAGATGGTGCTTAACCCTTATGTCAATTAAATAATGATCTTTGTAAATAATTGTAAATGCCAACTGCCAAAGCAGAGATGGCAGGTTCATCAATATTATCATGGAATAGTTTACGATTGTTATTAATTAGATTAAATCTTAGCAGATAGAGACTCTGCGGCGACATATATATGACTGCAGTAACGTTAAGCCGGCGGACCTCATTTACAATAAAATAACGCCTTTTACAAGGTTTCTCTGGTGAATTGCGCCTCAAGGAGCACATTCAGCAGAAACACCCTTTATTTTTTATTTTTTTTTAGGATGGGAAATCATCAAATGACTTCTCCCACTCTGGGCGGAGCGGGAGGGAGTGACAGACTTTTACTGACTAAAACCCATCCATGTTCCTTCCTCACCCTTTATGTTCCGGGGCCGCGGTATCTCTTTCGAACAGGCCCGCAACCCCGGCAGGCTTCGGCCCTTGCGGGCCCCTCCCCTTATGCTGACATCTCTTTGAGGCGCGCGTGGAAAACGAACGCGCCGTCGACACAGCCTGGTGTCGTCGTAAGACGGACGGACGGCTAGCTAGCCCATAGCCAACTATCCACAGGCCCGCATCTATGGTGGCCGGTAGCCACCACGTGGTCCCCGACGCCCGGTGCGTCTCCCGCGGCGGCCGGGAAGAGAGACTCTCTCCCTCTCTCGTTCCGCCACCTCCTTCGCTAGCATGACTGCTTCGCAGAAGGAGGTGACGGCTTCCCATTCCGTCTCGCTCCGGACCATGGATTGAACCAGGGCCGGACGCGAGGGGTCGCCGCCGCCGATCGCCGCTACGAGGACACGGCGGTGCTCCGCCCACGCAGGGCAGACTTTCACCGTGTGCTCCACCATGTCCTCCGGTCGATCCTTGCAGTGGAGACACCCGGGCGTTTCCTTCCGCGCGACTTGGGGCAAGTACCTCCCGAAACATCCGTGTCCGGTGAGGACCTGCGTCAGGCGGAAGGTGAGGACTCTCTAGCCACTCCTCAAAGAGGGGACTTACCGCTACTATCGTGGCGTGCCCTAGCGGAAACACCCTCAGGTATTGCTAACAGTATCTGCACCTTCGCCTGTTCCATCGACATTACATCAGTTCTTTAGTAAAAGAGCATCATTCTGAACTGATCGTAATCGAGGAGGAGAAGTGAAAGTTTTAAAAAGACAGTACCTGCAGAAAGATTGCTTCGCTCAGTCGGCTGAACTTTCAAATGCTTTATATTTAGGTCAGCAAGAAATGCAACTCCTGAATGTATACCGTCAAGACCAATTGACACAGAAACACATTCTGCAAATTTTGAAATGGTGGCAAGGATTCAATTTAAATCAACTACATCCAACAACCAACCGCCATCTTTCATTTTCATAGGATTTCCACTCTCACTACACTCAAGTTTTTAAAATAAAGTGTATCCACATCGAAAAAAAAATACTACACATCCAGTGATGTAGTATACTCGTAATATAAACTAGCTGAGGATCCTGCTAAACTAGAGCGGGACAGCTTGCGCGGCCGCGCGGCTTAGAAAGCCTGAATGCAAAGTAATGTATTTGTAGACGGACGGCTGAAATGGGAAGGTGTAGAAGTCCGGTTTCAATGTGCTCAAAATTTTTGGTAATAAGAGACAAACGTGCGTAGTAAATGCTTCAGTTTTGGTTTACGCATTAGGTCAAAAGTTGTTGGCTTTTAACGGAAACTTTGATTTAATTTATTAATGTAAATAGATTGTATATATGACTCCTGTAACGTTAAGCCAGCGGACCTCATTTATAATAAAATAACTGCTTTTTAAGGGTTTCTCTGATGAAATGCGTCTAAAGGAGCACAGACAGCCGAAACACCCTTAGGTAGTGCCAACCGTATCTGTTGCTTTGCCTGTTCCATCGACATCATTTCAGTTCTTTAGTCAGAGAGAATCATTCCGCACTGATTATAATCGAAGAGGAGAAGGGAAAGTTTTTAAAAGACAGTACCTGCAGAAAGATTGCTTCGCTCAGTCGGCTGAACTGTCAATTGCCTTAGATTTAGGTCAGCAAGAAATGCAATTCCTGAATGTATACCGTCAAGACCAATAGACACAGACACACATTCTGCAAAATTTGAAATGACCGCACGGATTTAATTATAATCAACTTCATCCAACAGACAATCGCCATCTTTTTATTTTTATAGGATTTCCACTCTCACTGCACCCAAGTTAAAAAAAAAGTGCTTCCACATCGAAAAAAAATACTACACCTCCAGTTATGTACGTATTAAGATGTCTCATATTAACCAGCTGAGGAGGTTGCTAAACAAGAGCACCATCTGCTTGCGCGGCCAAGCGGCTTAGAAAGCCTGAATGCAAAGTAATGTATTTGGAGCCGGATGGCTGAAATGGGAAGGTGTAGAAGTCCGGTTTCAATGGGCTCAAAATTTTTGGTAATAAGAGACAAACGTGCGTAGTAAATGCTTTAGTTTTGGTTTACGCATAACGTCAAAAGTTGTTGGCTTTTAACGGAAACTTTGATTTAATTTATTAATGTAAATAGATTGTATATATGACTGCTGTAACGTTAAGCCAGCGGACCTCATCTTCTTCTTCTATCTTCTTTCTTCTAAATATATATAATTCAAAGGTGACTGACTGACTGACTGACTGACATAGTGATCTATCAACGCACAGCCTGAACCACTGGACGGATCGGGCTGAAATTTGGCATGCAGGTAGATTTTATGACGTAGGCATCCGCTAAGAAAGGATTTTGATCAATTCTACCCCCAAGGGGATAAAATATTGGATGGAAGCTAATATGAAAGTCCGTCAGTTTTAAAGTTAGGATCTTCTAATTTTGTGTTTAGGCTGACGATTGAAAATTAATTTATGCGTGTTTCAGCGTTTTTGATAACTCCACCCCGAAGGCTTATAAAGGGGATGAAATTGTATGTGAAAAATCCTTAATTTTCGACGTAAAAAGTACAAAATTTGTTATCTGGGCTTATGATTGGAAGCTGACGCAACGGCTTTATTAGAATTTCAACCCTTGAGGGGTGAAGAAAGAGCAAAATTTTGTTTTTAATTAAAGTTTTTATTTTTTGAGTCACCAAAAAGTATCAAAGTTAGTAAGTCGTTAGTTTTTTTTATTTCAACCCACAAAGGGGTAAAAGGGGGGATGAAGTTTTGCATTGTAGTTGTTCATTCGTTCACGAATAACAGCAGCAGGAGAGACCTTTTGCAGCAGTGCAAGTTAATAGTATAGGCCGTACACAAGTTAATAGCACACGTGACTTCGCGGCTGGCAGTACTTACCGTTCTGTAGGGACCTAGGTAAGCCGAAGATTATGGACTTACGGCAGGAGCAGAAAAAGAAAGTATGACAGCCGCCGCTCCTGTGGGTGCCGCCCGCTCGCACCAACTCAATATGGTGTCACAACAGATTGATTGCTTCAATTGTACATTGAGCGAATTCACACGGGCCGCATTTTGCGCAATTACGTTAGTTTGTCAAATTAATTAATTTAACTTTAAATATAACTGCTCTATTGTATTAGGTACCTAAACCTGTAATAATAGTTGTATGTGTTGTTTAAATAAATAAATACAATAAATAAATAAATAAATTATGTATAGTAGAACGAGATAGAATGAGTAATTGTCGATATCGTATTTGATACCAACTAGATTTTTTTTATTTTGTAGATTTCTGTTTTTTTTTCTCTTCTGCATTTCTGGTCTTACTTTTGGTGAATGAAGATGAAATCAAAAATGGCGGCGACGAAAGTTTTTGGATTTTTAATCATGGGTGTCGTTTCCGTGGTTTTTTGTGTCGCTGATAGTGAAAATGAGGTCAAAATTAACACGGAGAAAAAAGTTAACAGAAGCAAAAAAAACAGTTTTCCTTTTTTTTCTACGGCTTCCCCTGACAATATTTTCACCCTGCGCCACTGTTAGGTAGAGGTGTATCTAATCCTACACCCACATTTCGCACATTTAGCTTAATCCCATCAACCGGACACAAATAATACAATAACACTTTGCCCGTCCCGCAAATCGAACCCAGGACCTCATGCTCAGAAGCGCTTGCGACAACTCGAACAACGATGCAGTCTCACACATGACCCATCAATATTTTCACGCGAACGAAGTCGCGGGCAACAGCTAGTTTATAATAAAAGAACTGCTTTTAAAGGGGTTCTCTGATGAAATGCGTCTAGAGGACCACAGACAGCCGAAACACCCTTAGGTAGTACCAACCGTATCTGAAGCTTTGCCTGTTCCATCGACATCATTTCAGTTCTTTAGTCAGAGAGAATCATTCCGAACTGATTAAAATCGAGGAGGAGAAGGGAAAGTTTTTAAAAGACAGTACCTGCATAAAGATTGCTTCGCTCAGTTTGCTGAACTTTCAATTGCCTTATATTACGGTCAGCAAGAAATGTAACTCCTGAATGTATACCGTCAAGACCAATAGACACAGACACACATTCTGCAAAATTTGAAATGACCGCACGGATTTAATTTAAATCAACCACATCCAACAGACAATCGCCATCTTTTTATTTTTATAGGATTTCCACTCTCAGTGCACCCAAGTTTACAAAAAAAGTGCTTCCACATCGATAAAATTCTACACCTCCAGTTATGTACGTATTAAGATGTCTCATATTAACCAGCTGAGGAGGCTGCTAAACAAGAGCACCATCTGCTTGCGCGGCCGCGCGGCTTAAAAAGCCTGAATGCAAAGTAATGTATTTGTAGACGGACGGCTGAATTAGGAACGTGTAGAAGTCTGGTTTCAATGTGCTCAAAATTTTTGGTAATAAGAGACAAACGTGCGTAGTAAATGCTTCAGTTTTGGTTTACGCATTACGTCAAAAGTTGTTGGCTTTTAACGGAAACTTTGATTTAATTTATTCATGTAAATAGATTGTATACATGACTGCTGTAACGTTAAGCCAGCGGACCTCATTTATAATAAAAGAACTGCTTTTAAAGGGGTTCTCTGATGAAATGCGTCTAGAGGACCACAGACAGCCGAAACCCCCTTAGGTAGTACCAACAGTATCTGAACCTTTGCCTGTTCCATCGACATCATTTCAGTTCTTTAGTCAGAGAGAATCATTCCAAACTGATTAAAATCGAGGAGGAGAAGGTAAATTTTTAAAAAGACAGTACCTGTATAAAGATTGCTTCGCTCAGTTTGCTGAACTTTCAATTGCCTTATATTAAGGTCAGCAAGAAATGCAACTCCTGAATGTATACCGTCAAGACCACTAGACACAGACACACATTCTGCAAAATTTGAAATGACCGCACGGATTTAATTATAATCAACTACATCCAACAGACAATCGCCATCTTTTTATTTTTATAGGATTTCCACTCTCAGTGCCCCCAAATTTAAAAAAAAAGTGCTTCCACATCGAAAAAGAATACTACACCTCCAGTTATGTACGTATTAAGATGTCTCATATTAACCAGCTGAGGAGGCTGCTAAACAAGAGCACCACTTGTTTGCGCGGCCGCGCGGCTTAAAAAGCCTGAATGCAAAGTAATGTATTTGTAGACGGACGGCTGAAATATGAACGTGTAGAAGTCTGGTTTCAATGTGCTCAAAATTTTTGGTAATAAGAGACAAACGTGCGTAGTAAATGCTTCAGTTTTGGTTTACGCATTACGTCAAAAGTTGTTGGCTTTTAACGGAAACTTTGATTTAATTTATTAATGTTAATAGATTGTATATATGACTGCTGTAACGTTAAGCCAGCGGACCTCATTTATAATAAAATAACTGCTTTTAAAGGGGTTCTCTGATGAAATGCGTCTAGAGGAGCACATACAGCCGAAACACCCTTAGGTGGTGCCAACCGTATCTGAAGCTTTGCCTGTTCCATCGACATCATTTCAGTTCTTTAGTCAGAGAGAATCATTCCGAACTGATTAAAATCGAGGAGGAGAAGGTAAATTTTTAAAAAGACAGTACCTGTATAAAGATTGCTTCGCTCAGTTTGCTGAACTTTCAATTGCCTTATATTAAGGTCAGCAAGAAATGCAACTCCTGAATGTATACCGTCAAGACCAATAGACACAGACACACATTCTGCAAAATTTGAAATGACCGCACGGATTTAATTATAATCAACTACATCCAACAGACAATCGCCATCTTCTTATTTTTATAGGATTTCCACTCTAAGTGCCCCCAAATTAAAAAAAAAGTGCTTCCACATCGAAAAAAAATACTACACCTCCAGTTATGTACGTATTAAGATGTCTCATATTAACCAGCTGAGGAGGCTGCTAAACAAGAGCACCACTTGTTTGCGCGGCCGCGCGGCTTAAAAAGCCTGATTGCAAAGTAATGTATTTGTATTTGACGGCTGAAATAGGAACGTGTAGAAGTCTGGTTTTAATGTGCTCAAAATTTTTGGTAATAAGAGACAAACGTGCGTAGTAAATGCTTCAGTTTTGGTTTACGCATCAGGTCAAAAGTTGTTGGCTTTTAACGGAAACTTTGATTTAATTTATTAATGTAAATAGATTGTATACATGACTGCTGTAACGTTAAGCCAGCGGACCTCATTTATAATAAAATAACTGCTTTTAAAGGGGTTCTCTGATGAAATGCGTCTAGAGGAGCACATACAGCCGAAACACCCTTAGGTGGTGCCAACCGTATCTGAAGCTTTGCCTGTTCCATCGACATCATTTCAGTTCTTTAGTCAGAGAGAATCATTCCGAACTGATTAAAATCGAGGAGGATAAGGTAAATTTTTAAAAAGACAGTACCTGTATAAAGATTGCTTCGCTCGGTTTGCTGAACTTTCAATTGCCTTATATTAAGGTCAGCAAGAAATGCAACTCCTGAATGTATACCGTCAAGACCAATAGACACAGACACACATTCTGCATAATTTGAAATGACCGCACGGATTTAATTATAATCAACTACATCCAACAGACAATCGCCATCTTTTTATTTTTATAGGATTTCCACTCTCAGTGCCCCCAAATTTAAAAAAAAGTGCTTCCACATCGAAAAAAACTGCTACACCTCCAGTTATGTACGTATTAAGATGTCTCATATTAACCAGCTGAGGAGGCTGCTAAACAAGAGCACCACTTGTTTGCGCGGCCGCGCGGCTTAAAAAGCCTGAATGCAAAGTAATGAATTTGTAGACGAACGGCTGAAATCGGAACGTGTAGAAGTCTGGTTTCAATTTGCTCAAAATTTTTGTAATAAGAGACAAACGTGCGTAGTAAATGCTTTAGTTTTGGTTTACGCATCAGGTCAAAAGTTGTTGGCTTTTAACGGAAACTTTGATTAAATTTATTAATGTTAATAGATTGTATATATGACTGCTGTAACGTTAAGCCAGCGGACCTTATTTATAATAAAATAACTGCTTTTAAAGGGGTTCTCTGATGAAATGCGTCTAGAGGAGCACATACAGCCGAAACACCCTTAGGTGGTGCCAACCGTATCTGAAGCTTTGCCTGTTCCATCGACATCATTTCAGTTCTTTAGTCAGAGAGAATCATTCCGAACTGATTAAAATCGAGGAGGAGAAGGTAAATTTTTAAAAAGACAGTACCTGTATAAAGATTGCTTCGCTCAGTTTGCTGAACTTTCAATTGCCTTATATTAAGGTCAGCAAGAAATGCAACTCCTGAATGTATACCGTCAAGACCAATAGACACAGACACACATTCTGCAAAATTTGAAATGACCGCACGGATTTAATTATAATCAACTACATCCAACAGACAATCGCCATCTTTTTATTTTTATAGGATTTCCACTCTCAGTGCCCCCAAATTTAAAAAAAAGTGCTTCCACATCGAAAAAAAATACTACACCTCCAGTTATGTACGTATTAAGATGTCTCATATTAACCAGCTGAGGAGGCTGCTAAACAAGAGCACCACTTGTTTGCGCGGCCGCGCGGCTTAAAAAGCCTGAATGCAAAGTAATGAATTTGTAGACGAACGGCTGAAATCGGAACGTGTAGAAGTCTGGTTTCAATTTGCTCAAAATTTTTGTAATAAGAGACAAACGTGCGTAGTAAATGCTTTAGTTTTGGTTTACGCATCAGGTCAAAAGTTGTTGGCTTTTAACGGAAACTTTGATTAAATTTATTAATGTTAATAGATTGTATATATGACTGCTGTAACGTTAAGCCAGCGGACCTCATTTATAATAAAATAACTGCTTTTAAAGGGGTTCTCTGATGAAATGCGTCTAGAGGAGCACATACAGCCGAAACACCCTTAGGTGGTGCCAACCGTATCTGAAGCTTTGCCTGTTCCATCGACATCATTTCAGTTCTTTAGTCAGAGAGAATCATTCCGAACTGATTAAAATCGAGGAGGAGAAGGTAATTTTTTAAAAAGACAGTACCTGTATAAAGATTGCTTCGCTCAGTTTGCTGAACTTTCAATTGCCTTATATTAAGGTCAGCAAGAAATGCAACTCCTGAATGTATACCGTCAAGACCAATAGACACAGACACACATTCTGCAAAATTTGAAATGACCGCACGGATTTAATTTAAATCAACTACATCCAACAGACAATCTACATCTTTTTATTTTTATAGGATTTCCACTCTCAGTGCACCCAAGTTTAAAAAAAAAGTGCTTCCACATCGAAAAAAAATACTACACCTCCAGTTATGTACGTATTAAGATGTCTCATATTAACCAGCTGAGGAGGCTGCTAAACAAGAGCACCATCTCCTTGCGCGGCCGCGCGGCTTAGAAAGCCTGAATGCAAAGTAATGTATTTGTATTTGACGGCTGAAATGAGAAGGTGTAGAAGTCCGGTTTCAATGTGCTCAAAATTTTTGGTAATAAGAGACAAACGTGCGTAGTAAATGCTTCAGTTTTGGTTTACGCATTACGTCAAAAGTTGTTGGCTTTTAACGGAAACTTTGATTTAATTTATTAATGTAAATAGATTGTATATATGACTGCTGTAACGTTAAGCCAGCGGACCTCATTTATAATAAAATAACTGCTTTTAAAGGGGTTCTCTGATGAAATGCGTCTAGAGGAGCACATACAGCCGAAACACCCTTAGGTGGTGCCAACCGTATCTGAAGCTTTGCCTGTTCCATCGACATCATTTCAGTTCTTTAGTCAGAGAGAATCATTCCGAACTGATTAAAATCAAGGAGGAGAAGGTAAATTTTTAAAAAGACAGTACATGTGTAAAGATTGCTTCGCTCAGTTTGCTGAACTTTCAATTGCCTTATATTAAGGTCAGCAAGAAATGCAACTCCTGAATGTATACCGTCAAGACCAATAGACACAGACACACATTCTGCAAAATTTGAAATGACCGCACGGATTTAATTTATATCAACTACATCCAACAGACCATCGCCATCTTTTTATTTTTATAGGATTTCCACTCTCATTGCACCCAAGTTTAAAAAAAAGTGCTTCCACATCGAAAAAAAATACTACACCTCCAGTTATGTACGTATTAAGATGTCTCATATTAACCAGCTGAGGAGGTTGCTAAACAAGAGCACCATGTGCTTGCGCGGCCAAGCGGCTTAGAAAGCCTGAATGCAAAGTAATGTATTTGGAGACGGATGGCTGAAATGGGAAGGTGTAGAAGTCCGGTTTCAATGGGCTCAAAATTTTTGGTAATAAGAGACAAACGTGCGTAGTAAATGCTTTAGTTTTGGTTTACGCATTACGTCAAAAGTTGTTGGCTTTTAACGTAAACTTTGATTTAATTTATTAATGTAAATAGATTGTTTATATGACTGCTGTAACGTTAAGCCAGCGGACCTCATTTATAATAAAAGAACTGCTTTTAAATGGGTTCTCTGATGAAATGCGTCTAGAGGAGCACATACAGCCGAAACACCCTTAGGTGGTGCCAACCGTATCTGAAGCTTTGCCTGTTCCATCGACATCATTTCAGTTCTTTAGTCAGAGAGAATCATTCCGAACTGTTTAAAATCGAGGAGGAGAAGGTAAATTTTTAAAAAGACAGTACCTGTATAAAGATTGCTTCGCTCAGTTTGCTGAACTTTCAATTGCCTTATATTAAGGTCAGCAAGAAATGCAACTCCTGAATGTATACCGTCAAGACCAATAGACACAGACACACATTCTGCAAAATTTGAAATGACCGCACGGATTTAATTATAATCAACTACATCCAACAGACAATCGCCATCTTTTTATTTTTATAGGATTTCCACTCTCAGTGCCCCCAAATTTAAAAAAAAGTGCTTCCATATCGAAAAAAAATACTACACCTCCAGTTATGTACGTATTAAGATGTCTCATATTAACCAGCTGAGGAGGCTCCTAAACAAGAGCACCACTTGTTTGCGCGGCCGCGCGGCTTAAAAAGCCTGAATGCAAAGTAATGTATTTGTAGACGGATGGCTGAAATAGGAACTTGTAGAAGTCTGGTTTCAATGTGCTCAAAATTTTTGGTAATAAGAGACAAACGTGCGTAGTAAATGCTTCAGTTTTGGTTTACGCATTACGTCAAAAGTTGTTGGCTTTTTAACGGAAACTTTGATTTAATTTATTAATGTTAATAGATTGTATATATGACTGCTGTAACGTTAAGCTAGCGGACCTCATTTATAATAAAAGAACTGCTTTTAAAGGGGTTCTCTGATGAAATGCATCTAGAGGAGCACATACAGCCGAAACACCCTTAGGTGGTGCCAACCGTATCTGAAGCTTTGCCTGTTCCATCGACATCATTTCAGTTCTTTAGTCAGAGAGAATCATTCCGAACTGATTAAAATCGAGGAGGAGAAGGGAAAGTTTTTAAAAGACAGTACCTGCATAAAGATTGCTTCGCTCAGTTTGCTGAACTTTCAATTGCCTTATATTAAGGTCAGCAAGAAATGCAACTCCTGAATGTATACCGTCAAGACCAATAGACACAGACACACATTCTGCAAAATTTGAAATGACCGCACGGATTTAATTTAAATCAACTACATCCAACAGACAATCGCCATCTTTTTATTTTTTTAGGATTTTCACTCTCAGTGCACCCAAGTTTAAAAAAAAGTGCTTCCACATCGAAAAAAAATACTACACCTCCAGTTATGTACGTATTAAGATGTCTCATATTAACCAGCTGAGGAAGTTGCTAAACAAGAGCACCATGTGCTTGCGCGGCCGCGCGGCTTAGAAAGCCTGAATGCAAAGTATTGTATTTGTATTTGACGGCTGAAATGAGAAGGTGTAGAAGTCCGGTTTCAATGTGCTCAAAATTTTTGTTAATATGAGACAAACGTGCGTAGTAAATGCTTTAGTTTTGGTTTACGCATTACGTCAAAAGTTGTTGGCTTTTAACGGAAACTTTGATTTAATTTATTAATGTAAATAGATTGTATATATGCCTGCTGTAACGTTAAGCCAGCGGACCTCATTTATAATAAAAGAACTGCTTTTAAAGGGGTTCTCTGATCTGATCAGTTCTTTAGTCAGAGAGAATCATTCCGAACTGATTAAAATCGAGGAGGAGAAGGGAAAGTTTTTAAAAGACTCAAACTCAAACTCAAACTCAAATTCTTTATTGCATTCACGTGTACATTCAGTTGTTACATACATACTACGTAAGGAAGTTCCAACATGAAACCCGGTTAGGGCACGGCAACATAATACATTGGACAAAACAAGCATCCAGAGAGTACCTATCCAAATATAATATAACTTACATAATTACCATCGGGAATATTCCCAGTTATATTAGGTTTATATAGTTATTATAATTAATATCTTGACGTCGTTAAATCATTTTATTTACGTGTATTCATTTTTATACTGTATTCATTTGTATCAGTTCTTAAAAAATAAATCAATAATATCATTAATTTGTATGAATGTATGAATTAATTTATATTATATTAATTTGTATGAGTTATTATATTTCATTAATTTATATTCTGTATAATATTCATATTTTATTCATTTGTATGGATTATTATATTCATTATTATTGTGTTCTCTATTTTATTTTCTTTTTATTAATTTGTTTTGTTATGTTCTGTGTGAGTGTGTGTGTGTGTTTTTGTAATTATCTATTATCATATTCATTATCTATTTTTTTTCTAAGTATTCTGCGACCGAGTAAAAGCATTTTTGTGTCAGATATTCTTTTAATTTTGTGTTAAATGTATGGAATTTGGGTTCTTCTTTAATTTGTTCCGGTAATTTGTTAAAAATTTTTACTGCCATGTAGTATGGGCTATGGTAAAGCATTTTGATCCGAGATTGTGGAAGATATAATCTGTTTTTATGGCGTGTGTTTACGTTATGCAAGTCTTTTGTTTTTGGGAAAATGTTGCTATTTTTAAATACGAATATGCAAAGGTCATGTATGTATATGGAAGGTAACGTTAGGAGTTTTAATTTAACAAAATATGGCTTACAGCTTTCTGTATTGTCAATATGGGCCAGTATTCTAACACATTTTTTTTGAATTATAAATACTTCGCTTGCGTTTACGCTGTTACCCCATAACATCACTCCATACCTTAGCCACGAGTTTGCATAGGCGTAGTATGCCGATAGTGCAGTTTCTGTATTTGTGCTGTGCTTAAGTTGAAACAAGGCGTACGTAAATTTAGATAATTTAGATTTAACTGTTTCTATGTGCTTTTTCCAATTGAGATGTGTGTCTATGTTTATACCGAGTAGGTTAAATGTAGTTACTAATTCTATAGGGGTATCATTAAAAATTACATTATTACTTAAGGGCGGGGCTTTGTACGATCTAAATTGTATCATTTTGGTTTTTTTACAGTTAATTTCCAAATTGTGATCTTGTAGCCAAAGTGTTACCGTCTGGAGAGTATTTTGTGAGATTGTATTTGGGTCAGAATCTTTGTCACATTTCACAAGTATGGAGATATCATCGGCGAACAGTACTGGTAATGTAGTTTGTTTATTTAGTATTTTTGGGAGGTCATTAATATATATTAGGAATAGTATGCAGCCTAGAACGCTGCCTTGAGGGATGGAGCATGTGAGATTTCTCACCTGGGATCGCACTGTTACTGTCTCCCTATCTTTAATATTGTGGTGTTCAATCTGGACTATTTGTTTTCTGTTATTTAAATATGATTTAAACCAATTGTAAGCCGGACCACGTATACCAGAACCGTAAAGTTTTGTCAGCAGTATACTATATGATACTTTATCATAGGCTTTTGACATATCGAGTAGCAGGCCTAATGCATATTTTTTGTCATTTATTTGTTGGAGAGCTGTTTGGACATATTTGTAAACTGCACATGTTGTGGATCTTGTCTTCCTAAAGCCATTTTGACAGTCATCAAGAATATTGTATTTTTCTAGAAAAAAAATTTAGTCTGTTACACATAGCCTTTTCAAAAATCTTTGAAAAGGTCGGCAACAACGCTATGGGTCTGTAATTACTAGGGGTGTGGGTATCATCTTTTTTATATATTGGTTTTACTAGGGAAATTTTAAGTAAGTCGGGAAATTCTCCAAACTCAAAGCTCTGGTTTATTAAGAATGTGAGTGGTGCTGACAATTCTTCTGCACATATTTTGACTAAAATAGGAGGTATGTCATCTATTCCGCAGCTATGCTTATTTTTTGTCTGTTTTATAATATTAAATATTTCTTTTTGGTTTACTGGGCGAAGGTACATTGAAGTAGTTGGTGGGTGCATTACTGGACGTCCAGTTTTTAAGGGATTATTTGTACTTGTGTCTGTTGTCGTTTCACCTACTGTAGCAAAAAAGTCATTAAATATATTTGATACCTTTTTAGGGCATGAAGTAGTTGTACTGTTTACTTTTAGCGATATATTTTCATACTGTCTTGTCCTAGTTTTGCCAGTTTTATTATTTATAATATTCCACATAGTTTTAGTTTTATTATCTGACTTTCCCATTTGTCTGGTATATTCTATTTTCCTTGAAAGTGTTATGCTACGTTTTAATATTTTGCTAAATTTGCTATGATATGTTTTTATGATGTTGGATTTAGATTCGTTTAGTAAAATTCTTAGTACTCTTTTGTGTTTGCATGATTTTTTTAGCCCTGTTGTCATCCATCCTTTAGCTTTTTTAGATTTTATTTTCACTCTTTGTTTTGGTATTATTTTATCTAAGAGCTGTGTTATAGTTGTGATGAATGTGTAGTAGTTTTCGTTTACGTTTTTATTTGTATTTATAGTGTTTTCCCAATCAATTTCCTTTAATTCATTTTTGAAGTTAATCATGTTTTTATCTGTAAATAATCTTTTTTCTTTATACCATATTTTGTTGTTGTTTGTATACAAGCAGTTTGTATTTAATTTTAAGTTAATAGATTTGTGATCGGAGAGTCCGTAATCTTCGACATATTCTTTCTTAATTAAGGGTTTATAGTTGGTAAAAAGTAAATCAATGCAAGTGGAAGTAGTTTTTGTTATCCGTGTGGGTTCGCGAATTATTTGTTTAAGATTATGTGAGCGCATTAAGGTAAGAAGGTTCTGTGTTTGTTTGTTTTTTTCGAGTATATTAATATTGAAATCCCCGCCAATTATAATATATTTATTTCTGTCTCTAGTATTTAATCTATTTAAAAGCTTTTCCATTTGCTCGTAAAATATATTTATATGGCGATCTGGTCTATATAATCCTATGAATATACAGTTTAATTCAGGAACTTCAATTGCACAAATTTCTATTATTAATTCTTTGGAAAAGTTTACTATATCTATTCTTTCTATAAATTTTACATCTTTTCTTATAATTAGGCAAACACCTCCTCCATCTCTAGTTTTTCTACAGAATTGGGATGCAATTTTATATTCTTGAAGCAATACAGAGTTACAAAAATGCTCATTTCTCCATACTTCTGATAAGGATAGTATATCAATATTTTTTTCTACTAACAAATGTTCAATTAAATCTACCTTATTTCCTAGACTCTGTATGTTTTGAAAGGTTATCGTAATATCATTAGCGAAATGTCTTATTTATTACACTTTTTGGCTTATTTGTTGTTTTCGGTGGGGTGCTGGGGTTTGGTTGAGAGCACGACGAATGCGGAGTCGGTGTATTTCCTCTCTCTATGACGGGTGGTATATCTTCTATGATTTTAGTTTCCATAAACTTTTGGTTTTGGTTTTGTGGCGCTTCTGTTTTTGCTTCATCGGGACTGACAAATTCTTTTCCATTTATGAACAATTTGTTGTTTCTGATAATAGCATAGTCTCCATTTTTACGTGCCTTTATTAGGTTTTGTCTTAGTTCATTTCTTTCCTCAAGTGTTTTCCTGTCCATATATTTTTCGATAGTTATTCCAGTATTCTTAAATATGTTTGCATTCTCCAGTATGTAGTTGGTCATTCTCTTGCTTATCAATTCAATAGCGAGGGGCCTTCTATTTCCTCTTTTCCCTATGCGTTTAATGTCTTCTATATAAGGATCTATATCTATACCCATAACTTCGTAAAATAGTCTAGACGTGCGTTCATACAGGTTTGTTTCAGTCTCTCGATGTTCTTCTGTTAATCCGTAAATTACAATTTTTTTGATATTTTCTAGGTTCTGCAGTTTTTCTTGAATATTTTCAATTTTTTTATCAACTTTGTTTATTTCTTCTTGATAGGCTTTTTGGGCTGTTTTAAACGCGTGGCTGTTGAAAACGTTATCCTCGTTTTGAATATTCTTGATGGCATTTTTAATTTCAGTTTGGATTGTTTGTTTGACATCTGCTAGTATTGTTGATTTAATCTTATCTAATTTAGTATCTAGCAACATACTGATGTTATTCAATGTTAATTGTTCGTTTTCCTTAATATTTGTACTGCTGTTTCCAGACTTAATGTAATCGTTCATAGTATTAGTTATAGTGTCACCAATAATTTCATCTACAGATAGACTATTATCCTCGGGACTATTTATGTCAAATTCTCCCAAACTCAGGTTTACAGTTGGTTTTTGGCGCATTGTAACGTTTGCATCAATTGGATCAATTTGAGTGCTACTTTGAATCAGTTCTTTTAAAGGGGTGTTTATATTATTTCCTTTAGGCATTTTGCATACGCAGCCCTGACATTTCCAATTAGATTTGTGATAAGCTGTCATTGTGGTATAAAAGTGGCTTTTTGGAATATTCGCACATGTTAAATCATAGTAAGCACTGCAAAGGGCGCATTTGAGAATTTCGTCATTGGGAGTTTCCTGGCAACAGCCGGCACACTGGACCATTGTCGCAGCAGAAGATATAATAATTGTTAACTATAAACTATTGGCTACTCCCTCTTGAAAGTGAGAACTTGTTTGGAAATGCCCTTTCAATAGTATTTAGCTGTTTAGTTAGTGTTTGATTCGGTGTACGATGTTGTTTACTTGTACCTGATATTTGTAGAAGCGATCAAGTGAATTGAACAAAACAGCGACCTTCTCAGCGCAATGCACAATAAGCGTTTAGTCCAGTCTTCCGTAAGGCAGCGATGAAAGCGCGACAAACGCGCGCTACACAGTGAGCAACTGGCAGTACAGCGACCACCGCAGCGCAAAGCGAACGCATGCGTCTAGTGTAGAGACTTGATAGGCAGCGCTGAAAGCGCGGCAAGCACAGGCTTGCGGGCCGCTGGACGCAGTCGTTATTAAAAATGTTTTGAATGTTTTTCACTGATAACTTTGGTAATAATCCATCGAATTTAGTCAACCAAACGTCACTGTACACTCAATGTTTCCGGCCACATGATTATGTTAGTCTCACTAGGTTATTGTAACTTTTTACCACTTTTATCGCGAAATAATTACGGAGTAAACAAACGAGATGTTGCTTCATTAACGGTAGGTGGGCACTCTCACACGGGCTGTCTCACGGTGGGACAGTACCTGCATAAAGAATGCTTCGCTCAGTTTGCTGAACTTTCAATTGCCTTATATGTAGGTCAGCAAGAAATGCAACTCCTGAATGTATACCGTCAAGACCAATAGACACAGACACACATTCTGCAAAATTTGAAATGACCGCACTGATTTAATTATAATCATCTACATCCAACAGACAATCGCCATCTTTTTATTTTTATAGGATTTCCACTCTCACTGCACCCAAGTTAAAAAAAAAGTGCTTCCACATCGAAATAAAATACTACACCTCCAGTTATGTACGTATTAAGATGTCTCATATTAACCAGCTGAGGAAGTTGCTAAACAAGAGCACAATGTTCTTGCGCGGCCAAGCGGCTTAGAAAGCCTGAATGCAAAGTAATGTATTTGTATTTGACGGCTGAAATGAGAAGGTGTAGAAGTCCGGTTTCAATGTGCTCAAAATTTTTGTTAATATGAGACAAACGTGCGTAGTAAATGCTTTAGTTTTGGTTTACGCATTACGTCAAAAGTTGTTGGCTTTTAACGGAAACTTTGATTTAATTTATTAATGTAAATAGATTGTATATATGACTGCTGTAACGTTAAGCCAGCGGACCTCATTTATAATAAAAGAACTGCTTTTAAAGGGGTTCTCTGATGAAATGCGTCTAGAGGAGCACATACAGCCAAAACACCCTAAGGTAGTGCCAACCGTATCTAAAGCTTTGCCTGTTCCATCGACATCATTTCAGTTCTTTAGTCAGAGAGAATCATTCCGAACTGATTAAAATCGAGGAGGAGAAGGGAAAGTTTTTAAAAGATAGTACCTGCATAAAGATTGCTTCGCTCAGTTTGCTGAACTTTCAATTGCCTTATATTAAGGTCAGCAAGAAATGCAACTCCTGAATGTATACCGTCAAGACCAATAGACACAGACACACATTCTGCAAAATTTGAAATGACCGCACGGATTTAATTATAATCAACTACATCCAACAGACAATCGCCATCTTTTTATTTTTATAGGATTTCCACTCTCAGTGCACCCAAATTTAAAAAAAAGTGCTTCCACATCGAAAAAAAATACCACACCTCCAGTTATGTACGTATTAAGATGTCTCATATTAACCAGCTGAGGAAGTTGCTAAACAAGAGCACCATGTGCTTGCGCGGCCAAGCGGCTTAGAAAGCCTGAATGCAAAGTAATGTATTTGGAGACGGATGGCTGAAATGGGAAGGTGTAGAAGTCCGGTTTTAATGGGCTCAAAATTTTTGGTAATAAGAGACAAACGTGCGTAGTAAATGCTTTAGTTTTGGTTTACGCATTACGTCAAAAGTTGTTGGCTTTTAACGTAAACTTTGATTTAATTTATTAATCAAAATCAAAAATCAATCAAAATCAAAGCATTTATTTCAAGTAGGCCAATAACAGGCACTTTTGAATTGTCGAAACAAAGATGAAAATTAAATGTAGCTACAGTCCCAGTCACAAGACATAAAAACTGTGAAAGTACTGCAGTTGCCCATTCCCTAACGTAGATCTCTATGGAGAAGAACGGGCAAGAAACTCCATGGACACTCTTTTAAATCAAATTATTGTTACAAAATCTTGGTTACATAATTCATGTTGAGATGGTAGATTATGTGAGAACAATGTAGCAAGATGCGCACGTTAAAAGTGTCCATAGTAAAAACAAAATAATTCTTTCAAATAAGCCATGGCAACTAAGAGATGACCAGTCACAACTGACAGCACCCGTTCACGGACATGACGCATGGATCAGCACCATTCAGCTCAACCACTTTGAAGGGAGCTAAATGGTCCGACACACGCGCCACCATCAGCGAGACATTTGAGTGAGCATGACATACTCTCAACCGCCAGGGCACATTTAAGTCAAAAACTAAAGTAGGTTTCCAGTGAATGATAGCTTTCTAGTACATAGTACTCACACAATATGGGCTATGCGATTATATAATACTAACAATGAATCTATACAATGCAAAGATAGTTGTACAATCTTCGGCAGCTCCAACAATACCGTTTAATGCTATCAAGTTTTGCGCCCCTGTCCTTGTGGAGCAGGACCAGCATTGAGCCAAGCATTTTTATCAGCGATATAATCGCTCAACTTGTAATATGCTTGCTTACATAGTGTGCGTTTAATACATGTTTTAAATTTCGTCTCATTCAGTTCAAGAATACTTTGTGGAATTTTATTATAGCATCTCAAACAGTACCCCATGAAAGATGAGTCTACTTTAGCGAGTCTAAAGCCTGGCTGAACTAGTTGATCCCTATTTCTAGTACTGTAATTGTGACTGTCGCCTCTTTTACCGAAAAGATGCAGATTTTTTCTGACGTACATTATGTTTTCGTAGATGTATTGGCAATGAACCGTCATGATGCCAATATCCTTAAATAGTTCCCTTAGAGAATCGCGCCTACGAAGATTGTATATGGCTCTGATGGCTCTTTTCTGCAGAATAAATATAGACTCAATATCAGCAGCCCGTCCCCATAGCAAAATACCGTAAGACATTATACTATGGAAGTAACTAAAATAGACCAGTCTAGCGGTATCCACATCAGTGAATTGACGGATTTTTCTAATGGCATATGCTGCTGAACTTAAGCGCCCCGCAAGAGATGTTAAATGAGAACCCCATTGTAGCCTTGAATCAAGCGTAAGCCCCAGGAAAACCGTTTTATCTACGAATTAAAGTTTCTCTTTATTCAATATTATCTCACAATCACTACTTTTAACATTCGGTAATGAAAATCTTATGCATTTAGTTTTTTTTTCATTTAATACCAAATTGTTTGCTGTGAACCAATTTTGGACCTGAAGTAGGGCATCATTCACGTCATCTAGATTTTTGGCCCGTCTATTTATCTTAAAAATTAGAGAAGTGTCATCAGCAAACAACACCATATTTTGAGATTGGTGTTTCAACAAATAGGGTAGATCATTTATATAGACTAGAAAAAGGAAAGGACCCAATATTGAGCCTTGCGGAACCCCCATTTTTACATTCAAACCCTGTGAATTAACACCGTTTATTTGAACATGTTGTTTTCTATCGCTCAAATAAGATTTTAGCAGGCTAAGTGCAAGTTTACCCAGTCCGTAATGCTCCAGTTTCAAAAGTAATGTGTGGTGATTTACGCAATCAAAAGCTTTGGAGAGGTCACAGAAAATTCCTATTGCGTCTTGGGACTCTTCCCACGCAGCAAATATGTGCTTTAATAGGGTTACACCGGCGTCAGTTGTACAACGTCCCTTGGTGAAACCATACTGTTGATCATGGAAGATTCTGTTGGTGTTAAAATGATAGAGCATTTGATTAAGCATTACTTTTTCAAAAACCTTGCTAAAAACCGGTAACACGGATACAGGTCTATAATTATTGGCATCTTTGCTGTCCCCGGATTTGAAAAGAGGTATGACTTTACTGTATTTCATTAAATCAGGGAAAACTCCTTGGTCTACACATAAATTAAAAATTAAAGCTAAGTACGGGGCTATGGTCTCAAGTATAGATGTGCAAACTTTGATAGACATTTCCCATAAATCTTCAGTAAGTTTGATTTTAATTTGCCGGAAAGCTTTAATAACTGTCATGGGGTTAATGTGTTTAAATTTAAATTCAGCCAGGCAGCCAGACACATTCGCCTTTAATAAGCCAATTGAGGCTTCAGGTGAGGAATTAAGAGCCTCCGTAGTTTTTATTGGTATTTCGGTAAAAAAATTAACAAATTCTTGAGCTACTTCCTGATTAGAGCTTTTAAGACCACATGCTGTATTTAATGTAAAAGTATTATTACGTATTTTCTTTCTGTTGGTCTCGTTATTTATAACTTTCCAAACGGTCTTTATTTTATTTTCTGCTGTTTTGATCTTGTTGCTAATGTGCAGGGCTTTAGCAACCTTGCAAGTATTTCTAAAAATCTTTGAATACGTAGTAACATACTTGCTAAAAGTTTCAGTGTTTATAAAAGGCTTAAGGCTGTAAAGCTCAAATAGCCTTTCCCTACTTTTTCTGATACCTCTAGTTGCCCAATCACTAAATATAAATTTAGGGCAAATACTCTTTGTCTTCTTTTCAAAAGTTTTGTTGAATTCCGTGTGAACTAATGAAAAGAAACGATCATACAATTGATTTATATTAATATCCTCTTGGCTCATTACACTTAACTTGTTCTGTAGGGAAGTATTATACCTCTTTAATTTGCAAGAAGTTATAGGTCTAAATTTAATCTGAACTTTTTGCATTGGAGTTTTACACCTAAAAGTTACAGTTTGTCCGCCATGGTCAGACGGCAAACAATTTATTATGGCTTTATCTAAGTAATCACAATCGCAGAAAACATTATCTATACAAGTAGCAGAAGAAGTTGTGATTCTAGTGGGTTCAATAAAAACGTTAGTCAAGTCAAATGACTTAAAAAGATTTAATAACCGACTGCTATTTGAATTTTCTTCTAAAATATTGATATTGAAATCACCACAAATTATTTTAGATTTATTACTGGCTGCAAGTTTTGCCAGGACATCTTCCATTATAGATTCAAATATGGAAAAGTTTTGATAGTTTGGGGGTCTGTACACACACACAATTATATGCTTATCTAGCTCAACACAGGACAGTTCGACACAATGTTCAACCGAGAGACCTACTATGTCATCACGTTGCTTATATTTAAAACTATTTTTTATTAATATTAGGGAACCTCCACGAAGCATAGTTTTACGGTTAAAGCAGCTACCCACCATATAGTTCTCATAATTAATAAGCATTTGGTAATCCTTTAGCCAATGTTCAGTAAAACAAATAATGTCAAACTTACTATTTTCTAAAAACAATTCAATTTCTAATAATTTGGAAGAAATGCCTTGGATATTTTGGTGGAATAATTTTTAGGTGTTCTGCTGAGGCCCTTTTTTACTAACTAATGGAGTGCAAGAAGATACCTTGCTGTTGGTAGGATTAACAAAAATATTGTTAATGGTACCTTCTGTTGTCTCACTTTCTAGTTTAAATTCATATTAAAATTTGGAGTGAGGCCGGAGACACCCGTGCCATCCTCAGACAACAAGACCCTATCACTAATAAAGCCTAATTGAGAATTCTCCATGGTGACAGATGGATCTTCCCCAGTAAAATGTGTGTAAACATTTATAGCACTAGTGCTATATACATTTGTGCCAGTCACCTGTACATTAGTAGAATTACTAATTGTCGCAGTGTTAATAATATAACTAAACTTAGACATACTATTTATGTCTGTGTGAATACTATAAGCTAATAGCCGAGCTATTTTGTGTCTACATCCAATAGGTAGATACACCTTACCCCGTGATGACTTAAGATTACCAACTATAGTGTTGATATCCAGATACATAAGCCTGTCACTATAGTGACCTACTAAAAAATGTACATGTTTATTCAACATATGTATATAATCGTTTTTCCTACTACTTAAATTTTCAAAATACGGAAAAGTACACAATATGATTTTATTACAACTTAACTTTAGCAACTCAGAAACACAGTCAGTGATATCTTCCTTTTTTACATTAAAACTATTACCAACACATAGAGTAATGGTAGTGTTAAGATAACAATCATTTTTTACTACTGATGCCATTACTTGTTTGTAGCTTGAGCCTGGCAGGCAATAATTTTGGGTCCAGTAACTCAGGTTATTACTGATCAATTTACCTAGCCCTCTACCCATACTATCGGAAAACATAACTGAATGATGACAATCATTACAATCAGGCGATACAAAATGACTAATCTCAGGCTGTACTACTTGTGAATCAAGGTTTTGATGGATGATGGAGTTCTGAGCACTCACAGCTTGGGACGGGTCCTCCGTTGCCTCAGGCTGGAGGGCATCAAGACTGGGTTCACTCCGACAAGTACAATGAGTGTTGCTGAGAGTCAGCAAGTCTACTTTGTCAACCAACTCATTTGTGACAAGAATATGCTCCTTAATTTGTTTCTTAGAGCTTTCATATTTATAATATAAAGATTTTAGTGACTCATTCAGTGCCTCAATTTCAGATTGTAAGCGCTGAGTGTCTATTTCATAAATACTTGTACTGTCTTCTAACTTAATTTGATAGTTATTTAATCTATTAACAAGAGAAACACGTTCTTTCCTTAATTGAATATTTTTGGAATAGTGTTTTTGTTGTTTCTTGTGTTTATTAATTTTTTTAATGATTTTATTTAATCTTGCATATTTTTTTATTTTATTTTTACTTACTTTATGGTATGAATTATGGTTCAGTAAGGAGTCCTCTGTAAGGTCTATTGTTATGAGGGAATGAGGGTTACAATTTGTATTTACTAGTTCGTTGTACAAATGATCAGTTTCCATAACCTGAGTACGCTCCTGTTCCTTTTTTAAATTTAATAGTTTAACATTAGCATGGACTAATTCCTCCTCTAGGTCCCTAATTTTACACAAAGCCTCCTCATATAAGTTGCTGCAGCTGTGGAACCCATCCGTGACCACCCTTAGGTGATCCCGCTCATTGACGACATTTAAGTAATCCTGATGAAGGTCTACTAGCTCCCGTTTTAAGCTGGTGTTTTTGCTGTTAATATTAATGACTTCCTCCTCACTGTCTTCTCTCTCCTGCAATAGCTGTTGGCATTGGAGTTTTGAGTCCTTTAGTTCTTGGAGGGCCGTTCTCAATTTTAGCTCCATATCCTGAGCAGTAGCCTTACGGGTCATCACAGGCATGGTTTCCGGATTGGTTTCTGAAAATTGGAAATAAAGAAACGGTGAGAACTAATAGGATAGACCAATTAAGAAAATTTAGAGATGAAAGGGAGAAAAACAGGGAAAAAAAAGAAAAAGTTTACTTTACTAAAAGAAATGAGGTAGGCTGCTGTATTAGCTAACAGGATTGATATAAGCCGACTGAATTATCATTTAATTGCATTAATAAGAAGTTTACTATCTTATGATTTTACTTTTTCCTGACGTGGGTAGATTGTTTAGATTATAAAAACTTATGATATTTAAATATAACTATAAAATTTAATTGTAACGAACATATTATGCTTATATTAAAAAGATTGATGTAAGTACACAAAGAATAAATCGTTACAAGTTTTACTTTTTACAAAATTACATTTGTCAACAAAACAATTTAGAACCAAAACTGGGTTTTAAATTAGCAAATATAACTATTTTAGAATTGGAGTGGACATGTTATATACTTAAAAGGACGATTGTGTGCATAGGTAATAAGGAGATTATGTGTGAAGTAGGGTTTGTAGTAAATGTTTTTGTCTGGGCAAGTGTTTAATGTAAATAGATTGTATATATGACTGCTGTAACGTTAAGCCAGCGGACCTCATTTATAATAAAAGAACTGCTTTTAAAGGGGTTCTCTGATCTGATCAGTTCTTTAGTCAGAGAGAATCATTCCGAACTGATTAAAATCGAGGAGGAGAAGGGAAAGTTTTTAAAAGACAGTACCTGAATAAAGATTGCTTCGCTCAGTCGGCTGAACTTTCAATTGCCTTATATGTAGGTCAGCAAGAAATGCAACTCCTGAATGTATACCGTCAAGACCAATAGACACAGACACACATTCTGCAAAATTTGAAATGACCGCACGGATTTAATTATAATCAACTACATCCAACAGACAATCGCCATCTTTTTATTTTTATAGGATTTCCACTCTCAGTGCACCCAAGTTTAAAAAAAAGTGCTTCCACATCGAAAAAATATACTTCACCTCCAGTGATGTACGTATAAAGATGTCTTATATAAACCAGCTGAGAAGGCTGCTAAACAAGAGCACCATCTGCTTGCGCGGCCTCGCGGCTTAGAAAGCCTGAATGCAAAGTAATGTATTTGTATTTGACGGCTGAAATGAGAAGGTGTAGAAGTCCGGTTTCAATGTGCTCAAAATTTTTGTTAATATGAGACAAACGTGCGTAGTAAATGCTTTAGTTTTGGTTTACGCATCAGGTCAAAAGTTGTTGGCTTTTAACGGAAACTTTGATTTAATTTATTAATGTAAATAGATTGTATACATGACTGCTGTAACGTTAAGCCAGCGGACCTCATTTATAATAAAAGAACTGCTTTTAAAGGGGTTCTCTGATGAAATGCGTCTAGAGGACCACAGACAGCCGAAACACCCTTAGGTAGTACCAACAGTATCTGAACCTTTGCCTGTTCCATCGACATCATTTCAGTTCTTTAGTCAGAGAGAATCATTCCGAACTGATTAAAATCGAGGAGGAGAAGGGAAAGTTTTTAAAAGACAGTACCTGCATAAAGATTGCTTCGCTCAGTTTGCTGAACTTTCAATTGCCTTATATTAAGGTCAGCAAGAAATGCAACTCCTGAATGTATACCGTCAAGACCAATAGACACAGACACACATTCTGCAAAATTTGAAATGACCGCACGGATTTAATTTAAATCAACTACATCCAACAGACAATCGCCATCTTTTTATTTTTATAGGATTTCCACTCTCAGTGCCCCCAAATTTAAAAAAAAGTGCTTCCACATCGAAAAAAAAATACTACACCTCCACTCTCCAGTTATGTACGTATTAAGATGTCTCATATTAACCAGCTGAGGAGGCTGCTAAACAAGAGCACCACTTGTTTGCGCGGCCGCGCGGCTTAAAAAGCCTGAATGCAAAGTAATGTATTTGTAGACGGACGGCTGAAATAGGAACGTGTAGAAGTCTGGTTTCAATGTGCTCAAAATTTTTGGTAATAAGAGACAAACGTGCGTAGTAAATGCTTCAGTTTTGGTTTACGCATTACGTCAAAAGTTGTTGGCTTTTAACGGAAATTTTGATTTAATTTATTAATGTAAATAGATTGTATACATGACTGCTGTAACGTTAAGCCAGCGGACCTCATTTATAATAAAAGAACTGCTTTTAAAGGGGTTCTCTGATGAAATGCGTCTAGAGGACCACAGACAGCCGAAACACCCTTAGGTAGTACCAACAGTATCTGAACCTTTGCCTGTTCCATCGACATCATTTCAGTTCTTTAGTCAGAGAGAATCATTCCAAACTGATTAAAATCGAGGAGGAGAAGGTAAATTTTTAAAAAGACAGTACCTGTATAAAGATTGCTTCGCTCAGTTTGCTGAACTTTCAATTGCCTTATATTAAGGTCAGCAAGAAATGTAACTCCTGAATGTATACCGTGAAGACCAATAGACACAGACACACATTCTGCAAAATTTGAAATGACCGCACGGATTTAATTATAATCAACTACATCCAACAGACAATCGCCATCTTTTTATTTTTATAGGATTTCCACTCTCAGTGCCCCCAAATTTAAAAAAAAATGCTTCCACATCGAAAAAAAATACTACACCTCCAGTTATGTACGTATTAAGATGTCTCACATTAACCAGCTGAGGAGGCTGCTAAACAAGAGCACCACTTGTTTGCGCGGCCGCGCGGCTTAAAAAGCCTGAATGCAAAGTAATGTATTTGTAGACGGACGGCTGAAATAGGAACGTGTAGAAGTCTGGTTTCAATGTGCTCAAAATTTTTGGTAATAAGAGACAAATGTGCGTAGTAAATGCTTCAGTTTTGATTTACGCATTACGTCAAAAGTTGTTGGCTTTTAACGGAAACTTTGATTTAATTTATTAATGTTAATAGATTGTATATAAGACTGCTGTAACGTTAAGCCAGCGGACCTCATTTATAATAAAAGAACTGCTTTTAAAGGGGTTCTCTGATGAAATGCGTCTAGAGGAGCACATACAGCCGAAACACCCTTAGGTGGTGCCAACCGTATCTGAAGCTTTGCCTGTTCCATCGACATCATTTCAGTTCTTTAGTCAGAGAGAATCATTCCGAACTGACTAAAATCAAGGAGGAGAAGGTAAATTTTTAAAAAGACAGTACCTGTATAAAGATTGCTTCGCTCAGTTTGCTGAACTTTCAATTGCCTTATATTAAGGTCAGCAAGAAATGCAACTCCTGAATGTATACCGTCAAGACCAATAGACACAGACACACATTCTGCAAAATTTGAAATGACCGCACGGATTTAATTATAATCAACTACATCCAACAGACAATCGCCATCTTTTTATTTTTATAGGATTTCCACTCTCAGTGTCCCCAAATTTAAAAAAAAGTGCTTCCATATCGAAAAAAAATTCTACACCTCCAGTTATGTACGTATTAAGATGTCTCATATTAACCAGCTGAGGAGGCTGCTAAACAAGAGCACCACTTGTTTGCGGGGCCGCGCGGCTTAAAAAGCCTGAATGCAAAGTAATGTATTTGTAGACGGACGGCTGAAATAGGAATGTGTAGAAGTCTGGTTTCAATGTGCTCAAAATTTTTGGTAATAAGAGACAAATGTGCGTAGTAAATGCTTCAGTTTTGATTTACGCATTACGTCAAAAGTTGTTGGCTTTTAACGGAAACTTTGATTTAATTTATTAATGTTAATAGATTGTATATAAGACTGCTGTAACGTTAAGCCAGCGGACCTCATTTATAATAAAAGAACTGCTTTTAAAGGGGTTCTCTGATGAAATGCGTCTAGAGGAGCACATACAGCCGAAACACCCTTAGGTGGTGCCAACCGTATCTGAAGCTTTGCCTGTTCCATCGACATCATTTCAGTTCTTTAGTCAGAGAGAATCATTCCGAACTGATTAAAATCGAGGAGGAGAAGGTAAATTTTTAAAAAGACAGTACCTGTATAAAGATTGCTTCGCTCAGTTTGCTGAACTTTCAATTGCCTTATATTAAGGTCAGCAAGAAATGCAACTCCTGAATGTATACCGTCAAGACCAATAGACACAGACACACATTCTGCAAAATTTGAAATGACCGCACGGATTTAATTATAATCAACTACATCCAACAGACAATCGCCATCTTTTTATTTTTATAGGATTTCCACTCTCAGTGCCCCCAAATTTAAAAAAAAGTGCTTCCACATCGAAAAAAAATACTACACCTCCAGTTATGTACGTATTAAGATGTCTCATATTAACCAGCTGAGGAGGCTGCTAAACAAGAGCACCACTTGTTTGCGCGGCCGCGCGGCTTAAAAAGCCTGAATGCAAAGTAATGTATTTGTAGACGGACGGCTGAAATAGGAAAGTGTAGAAGTCTGGTTTCAATGTGCTCAAAATTTTTGGTAATAAGAGACAAACGTGCTTAGTAAATGCTTCAGTTTTGGTTTACGCATTACGTCAAAAGTTGTTGGCTTTTAACGGAAACTTTGATTTAATTTATTAATGTTAATAGATTGTATATAAGACTGCTGTAACGTTAAGCCAGCGGACCTCATTTATAATAAAAGAACTGCTTTTAAAGGGGTTCTCTGATGAAATGCGTCTAGAGGAGCACATACAGCCGAAACACCCTTAGGTGGTGCCAACCGTATCTGAAGCTTTGCCTGTTCCATCGACATCATTTCAGTTCTTTAGTCAGAGAGAATCATTCCGAACTGATTAAAATCGAGGAGGAGAAGGGAAAGTTTTTAAAAGACAGTACCTGCATAAAGATTGCTTCGCTCAGTTTGCTGAACTTTCAATTGCCTTATATTAAGGTCAGCAAGAAATGCAACTCCTGAATGTATACCGTCAAGACCAATAGACACAGACACACATTCTGCAAAATTTTAAATGACCGCACGGATTTAATTTAAATCAACTACATCCAACAGACAATCGCCATCTTTTTATTTTTATAGGATTTCCTTTCTCAGTGCACTCAAGTTTAAAAAAAAAGTGCTTCCACATCGAAAAAAAAATACTACACCTCCAGTTATGTACGTATTAAGATGTCTCATATTAACCAGCTGAGGAGGCTGCTAAACAAGAGCACCATCTCCTTGCGCGGCCGCGCGGCTTAGAAAGCCTGAATGCAAAGTAATGTATTTGTATTTGACGGCTGAAATGAGAAGGTGTAGAAGTCCGGTTTCAATGTGCTCAAAATTTTTGTTAATATGAGACAAACGTGCGTAGTAAATGCTTTAGTTTTGGTTTACGCATCAGGTCAAAAGTTGTTGGCTTTTAACGGAAACTTTGATTTAATTTATTAATGTAAATAGATTGTATACATGACTGCTGTAACGTTAAGCCAGCGGACCTCATTTATAATAAAAGAACTGCTTTTAAAGTGGTTCTCTGATGAAATGCGTCTAGAGGACCACAGACTGCCGAAACACCCTTAGGTAGTACCAACAGTATCTGAACCTTTGCCTGTTCCATCGACATCATTTCAGTTCTTTAGTCAGAGAGAATCATTCCGAACTGATTAAAATCGAGGAGGAGAAGGTAAAGTTTTTAAAAGACAGTACCTGCATAAAGATTGCTTCGCTCAGTTTGCTGAACTTTCAATTGCCTTATATTAAGGTCAGCAAGAAATGCAACTCCTGAATGTATACCGTCAAGACCAATAGACACAGACACACATTCTGCAAAATTTGAAATGACCGCACGGATTTAATTATAATCAACTACATCCAACAGACAATCGCCATCTTTTTATTTTTATAGGATTTCCACTCTCAGTGCCCCCAAATTTAAAAAAAAGTGCTTCCACATCGAAAAAAAATACTACACCTCCAGTTATGTACGTATTAAGATGTCTCATATTAACCAGCTGAGGAGGCTGCTAAACAAGAGCACCACTTGTTTGCGCGGCCGCGCGGCTTAAAAAGCCTGAATGCAAAGTAATGTATTTGTAGACGGATGGCTGAAATAGGAACTTGTAGAAGTCTGGTTTCAATGTGCTCAAAATTTTTGGTAATAAGAGACAAACGTGCGCAGTAAATGCTTCAGTTTTGGTTTACGCATTACGTCAAAAGTTGTTGGCTTTTAACGGAAACTTTGATTTAATTTATTAATGTTAATAGATTGTATATATGACTGCTGTAACGTTAAGCCAGCGGACCTCATTTATAATAAAAGAACTGTTTTAAAGGGGTTCTCTGATGAAATGCGTCTAGAGGAGCACATACAGCCGAAACACCCTTAGGTGGTGCCAACCGTATCTGAAGCTTTGCCTGTTCCATCGACATCATTTCAGTTCTTTAGTCAGAGAGAATCATTCCGAACTGATTAAAATCGAGGAGGAGAAGGGAAAGTTTTTAAAAGACAGTACCTGCATAAAGATTGCTTCGCTCAGTTTGCTGAACTTTCAATTGCCTTATATTAAGGTCAGCAAGAAATGCAACTCCTGAATGTATACCGTCAAGACCAATAGACACAGACACACATTCTGCAAAATTTTAAATGACCGCACGGATTTAATTTAAATCAACTACATCCAACAGACAATCGCCATCTTTTTATTTTTATAGGATTTCCTTTCTCAGTGCACTCAAGTTTAAAAAAAAAGTGCTTCCACATCGAAAAAAAAATACTACACCTCCAGTTATGTACGTATTAAGATGTCTCATATTAACCAGCTGAGGAGGCTGCTAAACAAGAGCACCATCTCCTTGCGCGGCCGCGCGGCTTAGAAAGCCTGAATGCAAAGTAATGTATTTGTATTTGACGGCTGAAATGAGAAGGTGTAGAAGTCCGGTTTCAATGTGCTCAAAATTTTTGTTAATATGAGACAAACGTGCGTAGTAAATGCTTTAGTTTTGGTTTACGCATCAGGTCAAAAGTTGTTGGCTTTTAACGGAAACTTTGATTTAATTTATTAATGTAAATAGATTGTATACATGACTGCTGTAACGTTAAGCCAGCGGACCTCATTTATAATAAAAGAACTGCTTTTAAAGTGGTTCTCTGATGAAATGCGTCTAGAGGACCACAGACTGCCGAAACACCCTTAGGTAGTACCAACAGTATCTGAACCTTTGCCTGTTCCATCGACATCATTTCAGTTCTTTAGTCAGAGAGAATCATTCCGAACTGATTAAAATCGAGGAGGAGAAGGTAAAGTTTTTAAAAGACAGTACCTGCATAAAGATTGCTTCGCTCAGTTTGCTGAACTTTCAATTGCCTTATATTAAGGTCAGCAAGAAATGCAACTCCTGAATGTATACCGTCAAGACCAATAGACACAGACACACATTCTGCAAAATTTGAAATGACCGCACGGATTTAATTATAATCAACTACATCCAACAGACAATCGCCATCTTTTTATTTTTATAGGATTTCCACTCTCAGTGCCCCCAAATTTAAAAAAAAGTGCTTCCACATCGAAAAAAAATACTACACCTCCAGTTATGTACGTATTAAGATGTCTCATATTAACCAGCTGAGGAGGCTGCTAAACAAGAGCACCACTTGTTTGCGCGGCCGCGCGGCTTAAAAAGCCTGAATGCAAAGTAATGTATTTGTAGACGGACGGCTGAAATAGGAACGTGTAGAAGTCTGGTTTCAATGTGCTCAAAATTTTTGGTAATAAGAGACAAACGTGCGTAGTAAATGCTTCAGTTTTGGTTTACGCATTACGTCAAAAGTTGTTGGCTTTTAACGGAAACTTTGATTTAATTTATTAATGTTAATAGATTGTATATATGACTGCTGTAACGTTAAGCCAGCGGACCTCATTTATAATAAAAGAACTGCTTTTAAAGGGGTTCTCTGATGAAATGCGTCTAGAGGAGCACATACAGCCGAAACACCCCTAGGTGGTGCCAACCGTATCTGAAGCTTTGCCTGTTCCATCGACATCATTTCAGTTCTTTAGTCAGAGAGAATCATTCCGAACTGATTAAAATCGAGGAGGAGAAGGTAAATTTTTAAAAAGACAGTACCTGTATAAAGATTGCTTCGCTCAGTTTGCTGAACTTTCAATTGCCTTATATTAAGGTCAGCAAGAAATGCAACTCCTGAATGTATACCGTCAAGACCAATAGACACAGACACACATTCTGCAAAATTTGAAATGACCGCACGGATTTAATTATAATCAACTACATCCAACAGACAATCGCCATCTTTTTATTTTTATAGGATTTCCACTCTCAGTGCCCCCAAATTTAAAAAAAAGTGCTTCCACATCGAAAAAAAATACTACACCTCCAGTTATGTACGTATTAAGATGTCTCATATTAACCAGCTGAGGAGGCTGCTAAACAAGAGCACCATCTGCTTGCGCGGCCGCGCGGCTTAGAAAGCCTGAATGCAAAGTAATGTATTTGTATTTGACGGCTGAAATGAGAAGGTGTAAAAGTCCGGTTTCAATGTGCTCAAAATTTTTGTTACTATGAGACAAACGTGCGTAGTAAATGCTTTAGTTTTGGTTTACGCATCAGGTCAAAAGTTGTTGGCTTTTAACGGAAACTTTGATTTAATTTATTAATGTAAATAGATTGTATACATGACTGCTGTAACGTCAAGCCAGCGGACCTCATTTATAATAAAAGAACTGCTTTTAAAGGGGTTCTCTGATGAAATGCGTCTAGAGGACCACAGACAGCCGAAACAACCTTAGGTAGTACCAACAGTATCTGAACCTTTGCCTGTTCCATCGACATCATTTCAGTTCTTTAGTCAGAGAGAATCATTCCAAACTGATTAAAATCGAGGAGGAGAAGGTAAATTTTTAAAAAGACAGTACCTGTATAAAGATTGCTTCGCTCAGTTTGCTGAACTTTCAATTGCCTTATATGAAGGTCAGCAAGAAATGCAACTCCTGAATGTATACCGTCAAGACCAATAGACACAGACACACATTCTGCAAAATTTGAAATGACCGCACGGATTTAATTATAATCAACTACATCCAACAGACAATCGCCATCTTTTTATTTTTATAGGATTTCCACTCTCAGTGCCCCCAAATTTAAAAAAAAGTGCTTCCACATCGAAAAAAAATACTACACCTCCAGTTATGTACGTATTAAGATGTCTCATATTAACCAGCTGAGGAGGCTGCTAAACAAGAGCACCACTTGTTTGCGCGGCCGCGTGGCTTAAAAAGCCTGAATGCAAAGTAATGTATTTGTAGACGGACGGCTGAAATAGGAACGTGTAGAAGTCTGGTTTCAATGTGCTCAAAATTTTTGGTAATAAGAGACAAACGTGCTTAGTAAATGCTTCAGTTTTGATTTACGCATTACGTCAAAAGTTGTTGGCTTTTAACGGAAATTTTGATTTAATTTATTAATGTAAATAGATTGTATACATGACTGCTGTAACGTTAAGCCAGCGGACCTCATTTATAATAAAAGAACTGCTTTTAAAGGGGTTCTCTGATGAAATGCGTCTAGAGGACCACAGACAGCCGAAACACCCTTAGGTAGTACCAACAGTATCTGAACCTTTGCCTGTTCCATCGACATCATTTCAGTTCTTTAGTCAGAGAGAATCATTCCGAACTGATTAAAATCGAGGAGGAGAAGGTAAAGTTTTTAAAAGACAGTACCTGCATAAAGATTGCTTCGCTCAGTTTGCTGAACTTTCAATTGCCTTATATTAAGGTCAGCAAGAAATGCAACTCCTGAATGTATACCGTCAAGACCAATAGACACAGACACACATTCTGCAAAATTTGAAATGACCGCACGGATTTAATTATAATCAACTACATCCAACAGACAATCGCCATCTTTTTATTTTTATAGGATTTCCACTCTCAGTGCCCCCAAATTTAAAAAAAAGTGCTTCCACATCGAAAAAAAATACTACACCTCCAGTTATGTACGTATTAAGATGTCTCATATTAACCAGCTGAGGAGGCTGCTAAACAAGAGCACCACTTGTTTGCGCGGCCGCGCGGCTTAAAAAGCCTGAATGCAAAGTAATGTATTTGTAGACGGACGGCTGAAATAGGAACGTGTAGAAGTCTGGTTTCAATGTGCTCAAAATTTTTGGTAATAAGAGACAAACGTGCGTAGTAAATGCTTCAGTTTTGGTTTACGCATTACGTCAAAAGTTGTTGGCTTTTAACGGAAACTTTGATTTAATTTATTAATGTTAATAGATTGTATATATGACTGCTGTAACGTTAAGCCAGCGGACCTCATTTATAATAAAAGAACTGCTTTTAAAGGGGTTCTCTGATGAAATGCGTCTAGAGGAGCACATACAGCCGAAACACCCCTAGGTGGTGCCAACCGTATCTGAAGCTTTGCCTGTTCCATCGACATCATTTCAGTTCTTTAGTCAGAGAGAATCATTCCGAACTGATTAAAATCGAGGAGGAGAAGGTAAATTTTTAAAAAGACAGTACCTGTATAAAGATTGCTTCGCTCAGTTTGCTGAACTTTCAATTGCCTTATATTAAGGTCAGCAAGAAATGCAACTCCTGAATGTATACCGTCAAGACCAATAGACACAGACACACATTCTGCAAAATTTGAAATGACCGCACGGATTTAATTATAATCAACTACATCCAACAGACAATCGCCATCTTTTTATTTTTATAGGATTTCCACTCTCAGTGCCCCCAAATTTAAAAAAAAGTGCTTCCACATCGAAAAAAAATACTACACCTCCAGTTATGTACGTATTAAGATGTCTCATATTAACCAGCTGAGGAGGCTGCTAAACAAGAGCACCACTTGTTTGCGCGGCCGCGCGGCTTAAAAAGCCTGAATGCAAAGTAATGTATTTGTAGACGGACGGCTGAAATAGGAAAGTGTAGAAGTCTGGTTTCAATGTGCTCAAAATTTTTGGTAATAAGAGACAAACGTGCTTAGTAAATGCTTCAGTTTTGGTTTACGCATTACGTCAAAAGTTGTTGGCTTTTAACGGAAACTTTGATTTAATTTATTAATGTAAATAGATTGTATACATGACTGCTGTAACGTTAAGCCAGCGGACCTCATTTATAATAAAAGAACTGCTTTTAAAGGGGTTCTCTGATGAAATGCGTCTAGAGGACCACAGACAGCCGAAACACCCTTAGGTAGTACCAACAGTATCTGAACCTTTGCCTGTTCCATCGACATCATTTCAGTTCTTTAGTCAGAGAGAATCATTCCAAACTGATTAAAATCGAGGAGGAGAAGGTAAATTTTTAAAAAGACAGTACCTGTATAAAGATTGCTTCGCTCAGTTTGCTGAACTTTCAATTGCCTTATATTAAGGTCAGCAAGAAATGTAACTCCTGAATGTATACCGTTAAGACCAATAGACACAGACACACATTCTGCAAAATTTGAAATGACCGCACGGATTTAATTATAATCAACTACATCCAACAGACAATCGCCATCTTTTTATTTTTATAGGATTTCCACTCTCAGTGCCCCCAAATTTAAAAAAAAATGCTTCCACATCGAAAAAAATACTACAACTCCAGTTTCGTACGTATTAAGATGTCTCACTTTAACCAGCTGAGGAGGCTGCTAAACAAGAGCACCACTTGTTTGCGCGGCCGCGCGGCTTAAAAAGCCTGAATGCAAAGTAATGTATTTGTAGACGGACGGCTGAAATAGGAAAGTGTAGAAGTCTGGTTTCAATGTGCTCAAAATTTTTGGTAATAAGAGACAAACGTGCTTAGTAAATGCTTCAGTTTTGGTTTACGCATTACGTCAAAAGTTGTTGGCTTTTAACGGAAACTTTGATTTAATTTATTAATGTAAATAGATTGTATACATGACTGCTGTAACGTTAAGCCAGCGGACCTCATTTATAATAAAAGAACTGCTTTTAAAGGGGTTCTCTGATGAAATGCGTCTAGAGGACCACAGACAGCCGAAACACCCTTAGGTAGTACCAACAGTATCTGAACCTTTGCCTGTTCCATCGACATCATTTCAGTTCTTTAGTCAGAGAGAATCATTCCAAACTGATTAAAATCGAGGAGGAGAAGGTAAATTTTTAAAAAGACAGTACCTGTATAAAGATTGCTTCGCTCAGTTTGCTGAACTTTCAATTGCCTTATATTAAGGTCAGCAAGAAATGTAACTCCTGAATGTATACCGTTAAGACCAATAGACACAGACACACATTCTGCAAAATTTGAAATGACCGCACGGATTTAATTATAATCAACTACATCCAACAGACAATCGCCATCTTTTTATTTTTATAGGATTTCCACTCTCAGTGCCCCCAAATTTAAAAAAAAGTGCTTCCACATCGAAAAAAAATACTACACCTCCAGTTATGTACGTATTAAGATGTCTCATATTAACCAGCTGAGGAGGCTGCTAAACAAGAGCACCACTTGTTTGCGCGGCCGCGCGGCTTAAAAAGCCTGAATGCAAAGTAATGTATTTGTAGACGGACGGCTGAAATAGGAACGTGTAGAAGTCTGGTTTCAATGTGCTCAAAATTTTTGGTAATAAGAGACAAACGTGCGGAGTAAATGCTTCAGTTTTGGTTTACGCATTACGTCAAAAGTTGTTGGCTTTTAACGGAAACTTTGATTTAATTTATTAATGTTAATAGATTGTATATATGACTGCTGTGACGTTAAGCCAGCGGACCTCATTTATAATAAAAGAACTGCTTTTAAAGGGGTTCTCTGATGAAATGCGTCTAGAGGAGCACATACAGCCGAAACACCCCTAGGTGGTGCCAACCGTATCTGAAGCTTTGCCTGTTCCATCGACATCATTTCAGTTCTTTAGTCAGAGAGAATCATTCCGAACTGATTAAAATCGAGGAGGAGAAGGTAAATTTTTAAAAAGACAGTACCTGTATAAAGATTGCTTCGCTCAGTTTGCTGAACTTTCAATTGCCTTATATTAAGGTCAGCAAGAAATGCAACTCCTGAATGTATACCGTCAAGACCAATAGACACAGACACACATTCTGCAAAATTTGAAATGACCGCACGGATTTAATTATAATCAACTACATCCAACAGACAATCGCCATCTTTTTATTTTTATAGGATTTCCACTCTCAGTGCCCCCAAATTTAAAAAAAAGTGCTTCCACATCGAAAAAAAATACTACACCTCCAGTTATGTACGTATTAAGATGTCTCATATTAACCAGCTGAGGAGGCTGCTAAACAAGAGCACCACTTGTTTGCGCGGCCGCGCGGCTTAAAAAGCCTGAATGCAAAGTAATGTATTTGTAGACGGACGGCTGAAATAGGAAAGTGTAGAAGTCTGGTTTCAATGTGCTCAAAATTTTTGGTAATAAGAGACAAACGTGCTTAGTAAATGCTTCAGTTTTGGTTTACGCATTACGTCAAAAGTTGTTGGCTTTTAACGGAAACTTTGATTTAATTTATTAATGTAAATAGATTGTATACATGACTGCTGTAACGTTAAGCCAGCGGACCTCATTTATAATAAAAGAACTGCTTTTAAAGGGGTTCTCTGATGAAATGCGTCTAGAGGACCACAGACAGCCGAAACACCCTTAGGTAGTACCAACAGTATCTGAACCTTTGCCTGTTCCATCGACATCATTTCAGTTCTTTAGTCAGAGAGAATCATTCCGAACTGATTAAAATCGAGGAGGAGAAGGTAAATTTTTAAAAAGACAGTACCTGTATAAAGATTGCTTCGCTCAGTTTGCTGAACTTTCAATTGCCTTATATTAAGGTCAGCAAGAAATGCAACTCCTGAATGTATACCGTCAAGACCAATAGACACAGACACACATTCTGCAAAATTTGAAATGACCGCACGGATTTAATTATAATCAACTACATCCAACAGACAATCGCCATCTTTTTATTTTTATAGGATTTCCACTCTCAGTGCCCCCAAATTTAAAAAAAAGTGCTTCCACATCGAAAAAAAATACTACACCTCCAGTTATGTACGTATTAAGATGTCTCATATTAACCAGCTGAGGAGGCTGCTAAACAAGAGCACCATCTGCTTGCGCGGCCGCGCGGCTTAGAAAGCCTGAATGCAAAGTAATGTATTTGTATTTGACGGCTGAAATGAGAAGGTGTAAAAGTCCGGTTTCAATGTGCTCAAAATTTTTGTTACTATGAGACAAACGTGCGTAGTAAATGCTTTAGTTTTGGTTTACGCATCAGGTCAAAAGTTGTTGGCTTTTAACGGAAACTTTGATTTAATTTATTAATGTAAATAGATTGTATACATGACTGCTGTAACGTCAAGCCAGCGGACCTCATTTATAATAAAAGAACTGCTTTTAAAGGGGTTCTCTGATGAAATGCGTCTAGAGGACCACAGACAGCCGAAACAACCTTAGGTAGTACCAACAGTATCTGAACCTTTGCCTGTTCCATCGACATCATTTCAGTTCTTTAGTCAGAGAGAATCATTCCAAACTGATTAAAATCGAGGAGGAGAAGGTAAATTTTTAAAAAGACAGTACCTGTATAAAGATTGCTTCGCTCAGTTTGCTGAACTTTCAATTGCCTTATATGAAGGTCAGCAAGAAATGCAACTCCTGAATGTATACCGTCAAGACCAATAGACACAGACACACATTCTGCAAAATTTGAAATGACCGCACGGATTTAATTATAATCAACTACATCCAACAGACAATCGCCATCTTTTTATTTTTATAGGATTTCCACTCTCAGTGCCCCCAAATTTAAAAAAAAGTGCTTCCACATCGAAAAAAAATACTACACCTCCAGTTATGTACGTATTAAGATGTCTCATATTAACCAGCTGAGGAGGCTGCTAAACAAGAGCACCACTTGTTTGCGCGGCCGCGCGGCTTAAAAAGCCTGAATGCAAAGTAATGTATTTGTAGACGGACGGCTGAAATAGGAACGTGTAGAAGTCTGGTTTCAATGTGCTCAAAATTTTTGGTAATAAGAGACAAACGTGCGTAGTAAATGCTTCAGTTTTGGTTGACGCATTACGTCAAAAGTTGTTGGCTTTTAACGGAAACTTTGATTTAATTTATTAATGTTAATAGATTGTATATATGACTGCTGTAACGTTAAGCCAGCGGACCTCATTTATAATAAAAGAACTGCTTTTAAAGGGGTTCTCTGATGAAATGCGTCTAGAGGAGCACATACAGCCGAAACACCCCTAGGTGGTGCCAACCGTATCTGAAGCTTTGCCTGTTCCATCGACATCATTTCAGTTCTTTAGTCAGAGAGAATCATTCCGAACTGATTAAAATCGAGGAGGAGAAGGTAAATTTTTAAAAAGACAGTACCTGTATAAAGATTGCTTCGCTCAGTTTGCTGAACTTTCAATTGCCTTATATTAAGGTCAGCAAGAAATGCAACTCCTGAATGTATACCGTCAAGACCAATAGACACAGACACACATTCTGCAAAATTTGAAATGACCGCACGGATTTAATTATAATCAACTACATCCAACAGACAATCGCCATCTTTTTATTTTTATAGGATTTCCACTCTCAGTGCCCCCAAATTTAAAAAAAAGTGCTTCCACATCGAAAAAAAATACTACACCTCCAGTTATGTACGTATTAAGATGTCTCATATTAACCAGCTGAGGAGGCTGCTAAACAAGAGCACCACTTGTTTGCGCGGCCGCGCGGCTTAAAAAGCCTGAATGCAAAGTAATGTATTTGTAGACGGACGGCTGAAATAGGAACGTGTAGAAGTCTGGTTTCAATGTGCTCAAAATTTTTGGTAATAAGAGACAAACGTGCGTAGTAAATGCTTCAGTTTTGGTTTACGCATTACGTCAAAAGTTGTTGGCTTTTAACGGAAACTTTGATTTAATTTATTAATGTTAATAGATTGTATATATGACTGCTGTAACGTTAAGCCAGCGGACCTCATTTATAATAAAAGAACTGCTTTTAAAGGGGTTCTCTGATGAAATGCGTCTAGAGGAGCACATACAGCCGAAACACCCCTAGGTGGTGCCAACCGTATCTGAAGCTTTGCCTGTTCCATCGACATCATTTCAGTTCTTTAGTCAGAGAGAATCATTCCGAACTGATTAAAATCGAGGAGGAGAAGGTAAATTTTTAAAAAGACAGTACCTGTATAAAGATTGCTTCGCTCAGTTTGCTGAACTTTCAATTGCCTTATATTAAGGTCAGCAAGAAATGCAACTCCTGAATGTATACCGTCAAGACCAATAGACACAGACACACATTCTGCAAAATTTGAAATGACCGCACGGATTTAATTATAATCAACTACATCCAACAGACAATCGCCATCTTTTTATTTTTATAGGATTTCCACTCTCAGTGCCCCCAAATTTAAAAAAAAGTGCTTCCACATCGAAAAAAAATACTACACCTCCAGTTATGTACGTATTAAGATGTCTCATATTAACCAGCTGAGGAGGCTGCTAAACAAGAGCACCACTTGTTTGCGCGGCCGCGCGGCTTAAAAAGCCTGAATGCAAAGTAATGTATTTGTAGACGGACGGCTGAAATAGGAAAGTGTAGAAGTCTGGTTTCAATGTGCTCAAAATTTTTGGTAATAAGAGACAAACGTGCTTAGTAAATGCTTCAGTTTTGGTTTACGCATTACGTCAAAAGTTGTTGGCTTTTAACGGAAACTTTGATTTAATTTATTAATGTAAATAGATTGTATACATGACTGCTGTAACGTTAAGCCAGCGGACCTCATTTATAATAAAAGAACTGCTTTTAAAGGGGTTCTCTGATGAAATGCGTCTAGAGGACCACAGACAGCCGAAACACCCTTAGGTAGTACCAACAGTATCTGAACCTTTGCCTGTTCCATCGACATCATTTCAGTTCTTTAGTCAGAGAGAATCATTCCAAACTGATTAAAATCGAGGAGGAGAAGGTAAATTTTTAAAAAGACAGTACCTGTATAAAGATTGCTTCGCTCAGTTTGCTGAACTTTCAATTGCCTTATATTAAGGTCAGCAAGAAATGTAACTCCTGAATGTATACCGTTAAGACCAATAGACACAGACACACATTCTGCAAAATTTGAAATGACCGCACGGATTTAATTATAATCAACTACATCCAACAGACAATCGCCATCTTTTTATTTTTATAGGATTTCCACTCTCAGTGCCCCCAAATTTAAAAAAAAATGCTTCCACATCGAAAAAAATACTACAACTCCAGTTTCGTACGTATTAAGATGTCTCACTTTAACCAGCTGAGGAGGCTGCTAAACAAGAGCACCACTTGTTTGCGCGGCCGCGCGGCTTAAAAAGCCTGAATGCAAAGTAATGTATTTGTAGACGGACGGCTGAAATAGGAAAGTGTAGAAGTCTGGTTTCAATGTGCTCAAAATTTTTGGTAATAAGAGACAAACGTGCTTAGTAAATGCTTCAGTTTTGGTTTACGCATTACGTCAAAAGTTGTTGGCTTTTAACGGAAACTTTGATTTAATTTATTAATGTAAATAGATTGTATACATGACTGCTGTAACGTTAAGTCAGCGGACCTCATTTATAATAAAAGAACTGCTTTTAAAGGGGTTCTCTGATGAAATGCGTCTAGAGGACCACAGACAGCCGAAACACCCTTAGGTAGTACCAACAGTATCTGAACCTTTGCCTGTTCCATCGACATCATTTCAGTTCTTTAGTCAGAGAGAATCATTCCAAACTGATTAAAATCGAGGAGGAGAAGGTAAATTTTTAAAAAGACAGTACCTGTATAAAGATTGCTTCGCTCAGTTTGCTGAACTTTCAATTGCCTTATATTAAGGTCAGCAAGAAATGTAACTCCTGAATGTATACCGTTAAGACCAATAGACACAGACACACATTCTGCAAAATTTGAAATGACCGCACGGATTTAATTATAATCAACTACATCCAACAGACAATCGCCATCTTTTTATTTTTATAGGATTTCCACTCTCAGTGCCCCCAAATTTAAAAAAAAATACTTCCACATCGAAAAAAATACTACAACTCCAGTTTCGTACGTATTAAGATGTCTCACATTAACCAGCTGAGGAGGCTGCTAAACAAGAGCACCACTTGTTTGCGCGGCCGCGCGGCTTAAAAAGCCTGAATGCAAAGTAATGTATTTGTAGACGGACGGCTGAAATAGGAACGTGTAGAAGTCTGGTTTCAATGTGCTCAAAATTTTTGGTAATAAGAGACAAATGTGCGTAGTAAATGCTTCAGTTTTGATTTACGCATTACGTCAAAAGTTGTTGGCTTTTAACGGAAACTTTGATTTAATTTATTAATGTTAATAGATTGTATATAAGACTGCTGTAACGTTAAGCCAGCGGACCTCATTTATAATAAAAGAACTGCTTTTAAAGGGGTTCTCTGATGAAATGCGTCTAGAGGAGCACATACAGCCGAAACACCCTTAGGTGGTGCCAACCGTATCTGAAGCTTTGCCTGTTCCATCGACATCATTTCAGTTCTTTAGTCAGAGAGAATCATTCCGAACTGATTAAAATCGAGGAGGAGAAGGGAAAGTTTTTAAAAGACAGTACCTGCATAAAGATTGCTTCGCTCAGTTTGCTGAACTTTCAATTGCCTTATATTAAGGTCAGCAAGAAATGCAACTCCTGAATGTATACCGTCAAGACCAATAGACACAGACACACATTCTGCAAAATTTTAAATGACCGCACGGATTTAATTTAAATCAACTACATCCAACAGACAATCGCCATCTTTTTATTTTTATAGGATTTCCTTTCTCAGTGCACTCAAGTTTAAAAAAAAAGTGCTTCCACATCGAAAAAAAAATACTACACCTCCAGTTATGTACGTATTAAGATGTCTCATATTAACCAGCTGAGGAGGTTGCTAAACAAGAGCACCATCTGCTTGCGCGGCCGCGCGGCTTAAAAAGCCTGAATGCAAAGTAATGTATTTGTAGACGGACGGCTGAAATAGGAACGTGTAGAAGTCTGGTTTCAATGTGCTCAAAATTTTTGGTAATAAGAGACAAACGTGCGTAGTAAATGCTTCAGTTTTGGTTGACGCATTACGTCAAAAGTTGTTGGCTTTTAACGGAAACTTTGATTTAATTTATTAATGTTAATAGATTGTATATATGACTGCTGTAACGTTAAGCCAGCGGACCTCATTTATAATAAAAGAACTGCTTTTAAAGGGGTTCTCTGATGAAATGCGTCTAGAGGACCACAGACAGCCGAAACACCCTTAGGTAGTACCAACAGTATCTGAACGTTTGCCTGTTCCATCGACATCATTTCAGTTCTTTAGTCAGAGAGAATCATTCCAAACTGATTAAAATCGAGGAGGAGAAGGTAAATTTTTAAAAAGACAGTACCTGTATAAAGATTGCTTCGCTCAGTTTGCTGAACTTTCAATTGCCTTATATTAAGGTCAGCAAGAAATGCAACTCCTGAATGTATACCGTCAAGACCAATAGACACAGACACACATTCTGCAAAATTTGAAATGACCGCACGGATTTAATTATAATCAACTACATCCAACAGACAATCGCCATCTTTTTATTTTTATAGGATTTCCACTCTCAGTGCCCCCAAATTAAAAAAAAAGTGCTTCCACATCGAAAAAAAAATACTACACCTCCACTCTCCAGTTATGTACGTATTAAGATGTCTCATATTAACCAGCTGAGGAGGTTGCTAAACAAGAGCACCATCTGCTTGCGCGGCCGCGCGGCTTAAAAAGCCTGAATGCAAAGTAATGTATTTGTAGACGGACGGCTGAAATAGGAACGTGTAGAAGTCTGGTTTTAATGTGCTCAAAATTTTTGGTAATAAGAGACAAACGTGCGTAGTAAATGCTTCAGTTTTGGTTGACGCATTACGTCAAAAGTTGTTGGCTTTTAACGGAAACTTTGATTTAATTTATTAATGTTAATAGATTGTATATATGACTGCTGTAACGTTAAGCCAGCGGACCTCATTTATAATAAAAGAACTGCTTTTAAAGGGGTTCTCTGATGAAATGCGTCTAGAGGACCACAGACAGCCGAAACACCCTTAGGTAGTACCAACAGTATCTGAACGTTTGCCTGTTCCATCGACATCATTTCAGTTCTTTAGTCAGAGAGAATCATTCCAAACTGATTAAAATCGAGGAGGAGAAGGTAAATTTTTAAAAAGACAGTACCTGTATAAAGATTGCTTCGCTCAGTTTGCTGAACTTTCAATTGCCTTATATTAAGGTCAGCAAGAAATGCAACTCCTGAATGTATACCGTCAAGACCAATAGACACAGACACACATTCTGCAAAATTTGAAATGACCGCACGGATTTAATTTAAATCAACTACATCAAACAGACAATCGCCATCTTTTTATTTTTATAGGATTTCCACTCTCAGTGCACCCAAGTTTAAAAAAAAAGTGATTCCACATCGAAAAAAAATACTACACCTCCAGTTATGTACGTATTAAGATGTCTCAAATTAACCAGCTGAGGAGGCTGCTAAACAAGAGCACCATCTCCTTGCGCGGCCGCGCGGCTTAGAAAGCCTGAATGCAAAGTAATGTATTTTTATTTGACGGCTGAAATGAGAAGGTGTAGAAGTCCGGTTTCAATGTGCTCAAAATTTTTGTTAATATGAGACAAACGTGCGTAGTAAATGCTTTAGTTTTGGTTTACGCATCAGGTCAAAAGTTGTTGGCTTTTAACGGAAACTTTGATTTAATTTATTAATGTAAATAGATTGTATACATGACTGCTGTAACGTTAAGCCAGCGGACCTCATTTATAATAAAAGAACTGCTTTTAAAGGGGTTCTCTGATGAAATGCGTCTAGAGGACCACAGACAGCCGAAACACCCTTAGGTAGTACCAACAGTATCTGAACCTTTGCCTGTTCCATCGACATCATTTCAGTTCTTTAGTCAGAGAGAATCATTCCGAACTGATTAAAATCGAGGAGGAGAAGGTAAATTTTTAAAAAGACAGTACCTGTATAAAGATTGCTTCGCTCAGTTTGCTGAACTTTCAATTGCCTTATATTAAGGTCAGCAAGAAATGCAACTCCTGAATGTATACCGTCAAGACCAATAGACACAGACACACATTCTGCAAAATTTGAAATGACCGCACGGATTTAATTATAATCAACTACATCCAACAGACAATCGCCATCTTTTTATTTTTATAGGATTTCCACTCTCAGTGCCCCCAAATTTAAAAAAAAGTGCTTCCACATCGAAAAAAAATACTACACCTCCAGTTATGTACGTATTAAGATGTCTCATATTAACCAGCTGAGGAGGCTGCTAAACAAGAGCACCATCTGCTTGCGCGGCCGCGCGGCTTAGAAAGCCTGAATGCAAAGTAATGTATTTGTATTTGACGGCTGAAATGAGAAGGTGTAAAAGTCCGGTTTCAATGTGCTCAAAATTTTTGTTACTATGAGACAAACGTGCGTAGTAAATGCTTTAGTTTTGGTTTACGCATCAGGTCAAAAGTTGTTGGCTTTTAACGGAAACTTTGATTTAATTTATTAATGTAAATAGATTGTATACATGACTGCTGTAACGTCAAGCCAGCGGACCTCATTTATAATAAAAGAACTGCTTTTAAAGGGGTTCTCTGATGAAATGCGTCTAGAGGACCACAGACAGCCGAAACACCCTTAGGTAGTACCAACAGTATCTGAAGCTTTGCCAGTTCCATCGACATCATTTCAGTTCTTTAGTCAGAGAGAATCATTCCAAACTGATTAAAATCGAGGAGGAGAAGGTAAATTTTTAAAAAGACAGTACCTGTATAAAGATTGCTTCGCTCAGTTTGCTGAATTTTCAATTGCCTTATATGAAGGTCAGCAAGAAATGCAACTCCTGAATGTATACCGTCAAGACCAATAGACACAGACACACATTCTGCAAAATTTGAAATGACCGCACGGATTTAATTATAATCAACTACATCCAACAGACAATCGCCATCTTTTTATTTTTATAGGATTTCCACTTTCAGTGCCCCCAAATTTAAAAAAAAGTGCTTCCACATCGAAAAAAAATACTACACCTCCAGTTATGTACGTATTAAGATGTCTCATATTAACCAGCTGAGGAGGCTGCTAAACAAGAGCACCACTTGTTTGCGCGGCCGCGCGGCTTAAAAAGCCTGAATGCAAAGTAATGTATTTGTAGACGGACGGCTGAAATAGGAACGTGTAGAAGTCTGGTTTCAATGTGCTCAAAATTTTTGGTAATATGAGACAAACGTGCGTAGTAAATGCTTCAGTTTTGGTTTACGCATTACGTCAAAAGTTGTTGGCTTTTAACGGAAACTTTGATTTAATTTATTAATGTTAATAGATTGTATATATGACTGCTGTAACGTTAAACCAGCGGACCTCATTTATAATAAAAGAACTGCTTTTAAAGGGGTTCTCTGATGAAATGCGTCTAGAGGAGCACATACAGCCGAAACACCCCTAGGTGGTGCCAACCTTATCTGAAGCTTTGCCTGTTCCATCGACATCATTTCAGTTCTTTAGTCAGAGAGAATCATTCCGAACTGATTAAAATCGAGGAGGAGAAGGTAAATTTTTAAAAAGACAGTACCTGTATAAAGATTGCTTCGCTCAGTTTGCTGAACTTTCAATTGCCTTATATTAAGGTCAGCAAGAAATGCAACTCCTGAATGTATACCGTCAAGACCAATAGACACAGACACACATTCTGCAAAATTTGAAATGACCGCACGGATTTAATTATAATCAACTACATCCAACAGACAATCGCCATCTTTTTATTTTTATAGGATTTCCACTCTCAGTGCCCCCAAATTTAAAAAAAAGTGCTTCCACATCGAAAAAAAATACTACACCTCCAGTTATGTACGTATTAAGATGTCTCATATTAACCAGCTGAGGAGGCTGCTAAACAAGAGCACCACTTGTTTGCGCGGCCGCGTGGCTTAAAAAGCCTGAATGCAAAGTAATGTATTTGTAGACGGACGGCTGAAATAGGAACGTGTAGAAGTCTGGTTTCAATGTGCTCAAAATTTTTGGTAATAAGAGACAAACGTGCTTAGTAAATGCTTCAGTTTTGGTTTACGCATTACGTCAAAAGTTGTTGGCTTTTAACGGAAATTTTGATTTAATTTATTAATGTTAATAGATTGTATACATGACTGCTGTAACGTTAAGCCAGCGGACCTCATTTATAATAAAAGAACTGCTTTTAAAGGGGTTCTCTGATGAAATGCGTCTAGAGGACCACAGACAGCCGAAACACCCTTAGGTAGTACCAACAGTATCTGAACCTTTGCCTGTTCCATCGACATCATTTCAGTTCTTTAGTCAGAGAGAATCATTCCAAACTGATTAAAATCGAGGAGGAGAAGGTAAATTTTTAAAAAGACAGTACCTGTATAAAGATTGCTTCGCTCAGTTTGCTGAACTTTCAATTGCCTTATATTAAGGTCAGCAAGAAATGTAACTCCTGAATGTATACCGTTAAGACCAATAGACACAGACACACATTCTGCAAAATTTGAAATGACCGCACGGATTTAATTATAATCAACTACATCCAACAGACAATCGCCATCTTTTTATTTTTATAGGATTTCCACTCTCAGTGCCCCCAAATTTAAAAAAAAATACTTCCACATCGAAAAAAATACTACAACTCCAGTTTCGTACGTATTAAGATGTCTCACATTAACCAGCTGAGGAGGCTGCTAAACAAGAGCACCACTTGTTTGCGCGACCGCGCGGCTTAAAAAGCCTGAATGCAAAGTAATGTATTTGTAGACGGACGGCTGAAATAGGAACGTGTAGAAGTCTGGTTTCAATGTGCTCAAAATTTTTGGTAATAAGAGACAAATGTGCGTAGTAAATGCTTCAGTTTTGATTTACGCATTACGTCAAAAGTTGTTGGCTTTTAACGGAAACTTTGATTTAATTTATTAATGTTAATAGATTGTATATAAGACTGCTGTAACGTTAAGCCAGCGGACCTCATTTATAATAAAAGAACTGCTTTTAAAGGGGTTCTCTGATGAAATGCGTCTAGAGGAGCACATACAGCCGAAACACCCTTAGGTGGTGCCAACCGTATCTGAAGCTTTGCCTGTTCCATCGACATCATTTCAGTTCTTTAGTCAGAGAGAATCATTCCGAACTGATTAAAATCGAGGAGGAGAAGGGAAAGTTTTTAAAAGACAGTACCTGCATAAAGATTGCTTCGCTCAGTTTGCTGAACTTTCAATTGCCTTATATTAAGGTCAGCAAGAAATGCAACTCCTGAATGTATACCGTCAAGACCAATAGACACAGACACACATTCTGCAAAATTTTAAATGACCGCACGGATTTAATTTAAATCAACTACATCCAACAGACAATCGCCATCTTTTTATTTTTATAGGATTTCCTTTCTCAGTGCACTCAAGTTTAAAAAAAAAGTGCTTCCACATCGAAAAAAAAATACTACACCTCCAGTTATGTACGTATTAAGATGTCTCATATTAACCAGCTGAGGAGGTTGCTAAACAAGAGCACCATCTGCTTGCGCGGCCGCGCGGCTTAAAAAGCCTGAATGCAAAGTAATGTATTTGTAGACGGACGGCTGAAATAGGAACGTGTAGAAGTCTGGTTTCAATGTGCTCAAAATTTTTGGTAATAAGAGACAAACGTGCGTAGTAAATGCTTCAGTTTTGGTTGACGCATTACGTCAAAAGTTGTTGGCTTTTAACGGAAACTTTGATTTAATTTATTAATGTTAATAGATTGTATATATGACTGCTGTAACGTTAAGCCAGCGGACCTCATTTATAATAAAAGAACTGCTTTTAAAGGGGTTCTCTGATGAAATGCGTCTAGAGGACCACAGACAGCCGAAACACCCTTAGGTAGTACCAACAGTATCTGAACGTTTGCCTGTTCCATCGACATCATTTCAGTTCTTTAGTCAGAGAGAATCATTCCAAACTGATTAAAATCGAGGAGGAGAAGGTAAATTTTTAAAAAGACAGTACCTGTATAAAGATTGCTTCGCTCAGTTTGCTGAACTTTCAATTGCCTTATATTAAGGTCAGCAAGAAATGCAACTCCTGAATGTATACCGTCAAGACCAATAGACACAGACACACATTCTGCAAAATTTGAAATGACCGCACGGATTTAATTATAATCAACTACATCCAACAGACAATCGCCATCTTTTTATTTTTATAGGATTTCCACTCTCAGTGCCCCCAAATTAAAAAAAAAGTGCTTCCACATCGAAAAAAAAATACTACACCTCCACTCTCCAGTTATGTACGTATTAAGATGTCTCATATTAACCAGCTGAGGAGGTTGCTAAACAAGAGCACCATCTGCTTGCGCGGCCGCGCGGCTTAAAAAGCCTGAATGCAAAGTAATGTATTTGTAGACGGACGGCTGAAATAGGAACGTGTAGAAGTCTGGTTTTAATGTGCTCAAAATTTTTGGTAATAAGAGACAAACGTGCGTAGTAAATGCTTCAGTTTTGGTTGACGCATTACGTCAAAAGTTGTTGGCTTTTAACGGAAACTTTGATTTAATTTATTAATGTTAATAGATTGTATATATGACTGCTGTAACGTTAAGCCAGCGGACCTCATTTATAATAAAAGAACTGCTTTTAAAGGGGTTCTCTGATGAAATGCGTCTAGAGGACCACAGACAGCCGAAACACCCTTAGGTAGTACCAACAGTATCTGAACGTTTGCCTGTTCCATCGACATCATTTCAGTTCTTTAGTCAGAGAGAATCATTCCAAACTGATTAAAATCGAGGAGGAGAAGGTAAATTTTTAAAAAGACAGTACCTGTATAAAGATTGCTTCGCTCAGTTTGCTGAACTTTCAATTGCCTTATATTAAGGTCAGCAAGAAATGCAACTCCTGAATGTATACCGTCAAGACCAATAGACACAGACACACATTCTGCAAAATTTGAAATGACCGCACGGATTTAATTTAAATCAACTACATCAAACAGACAATCGCCATCTTTTTATTTTTATAGGATTTCCACTCTCAGTGCACCCAAGTTTAAAAAAAAAGTGATTCCACATCGAAAAAAAATACTACACCTCCAGTTATGTACGTATTAAGATGTCTCAAATTAACCAGCTGAGGAGGCTGCTAAACAAGAGCACCATCTCCTTGCGCGGCCGCGCGGCTTAGAAAGCCTGAATGCAAAGTAATGTATTTTTATTTGACGGCTGAAATGAGAAGGTGTAGAAGTCCGGTTTCAATGTGCTCAAAATTTTTGTTAATATGAGACAAACGTGCGTAGTAAATGCTTTAGTTTTGGTTTACGCATCAGGTCAAAAGTTGTTGGCTTTTAACGGAAACTTTGATTTAATTTATTAATGTAAATAGATTGTATACATGACTGCTGTAACGTTAAGCCAGCGGACCTCATTTATAATAAAAGAACTGCTTTTAAAGGGGTTCTCTGATGAAATGCGTCTAGAGGACCACAGACAGCCGAAACACCCTTAGGTAGTACCAACAGTATCTGAACCTTTGCCTGTTCCATCGACATCATTTCAGTTCTTTAGTCAGAGAGAATCATTCCAAACTGATTAAAATCGAGGAGGAGAAGGTAAATTTTTAAAAAGACAGTACCTGTATAAAGATTGCTTCGCTCAGTTTGCTGAACTTTCAATTGCCTTATATTAAGGTCAGCAAGAAATGCAACTCCTGAATGTATACCGTCAAGACCAATAGACACAGACACACATTCTGCAAAATTTGAAATGACCGCACGGATTTAATTATAATCAACTACATCCAACAGACAATCGCCATCTTTTTATTTTTATAGGATTTCCACTCTCAGTGCCCCCAAATTTAAAAAAAAGTGCTTCCACATCGAAAAAAAATACTACACCTCCAGTTATGTACGTATTAAGATGTCTCATATTAACCAGCTGAGGAGGCTGCTAAACAAGAGCACCATCTGCTTGCGCGGCCGCGCGGCTTAGAAAGCCTGAATGCAAAGTAATGTATTTGTATTTGACGGCTGAAATGAGAAGGTGTAAAAGTCCGGTTTCAATGTGCTCAAAATTTTTGTTACTATGAGACAAACGTGCGTAGTAAATGCTTTAGTTTTGGTTTACGCATCAGGTCAAAAGTTGTTGGCTTTTAACGGAAACTTTGATTTAATTTATTAATGTAAATAGATTGTATACATGACTGCTGTAACGTCAAGCCAGCGGACCTCATTTATAATAAAAGAACTGCTTTTAAAGGGGTTCTCTGATGAAATGCGTCTAGAGGACCACAGACAGCCGAAACACCCTTAGGTAGTACCAACAGTATCTGAAGCTTTGCCAGTTCCATCGACATCATTTCAGTTCTTTAGTCAGAGAGAATCATTCCAAACTGATTAAAATCGAGGAGGAGAAGGTAAATTTTTAAAAAGACAGTACCTGTATAAAGATTGCTTCGCTCAGTTTGCTGAATTTTCAATTGCCTTATATGAAGGTCAGCAAGAAATGCAACTCCTGAATGTATACCGTCAAGACCAATAGACACAGACACACATTCTGCAAAATTTGAAATGACCGCACGGATTTAATTATAATCAACTACATCCAACAGACAATCGCCATCTTTTTATTTTTATAGGATTTCCACTTTCAGTGCCCCCAAATTTAAAAAAAAGTGCTTCCACATCGAAAAAAAATACTACACCTCCAGTTATGTACGTATTAAGATGTCTCATATTAACCAGCTGAGGAGGCTGCTAAACAAGAGCACCACTTGTTTGCGCGGCCGCGCGGCTTAAAAAGCCTGAATGCAAAGTAATGTATTTGTAGACGGACGGCTGAAATAGGAACGTGTAGAAGTCTGGTTTCAATGTGCTCAAAATTTTTGGTAATATGAGACAAACGTGCGTAGTAAATGCTTCAGTTTTGGTTTACGCATTACGTCAAAAGTTGTTGGCTTTTAACGGAAACTTTGATTTAATTTATTAATGTTAATAGATTGTATATATGACTGCTGTAACGTTAAACCAGCGGACCTCATTTATAATAAAAGAACTGCTTTTAAAGGGGTTCTCTGATGAAATGCGTCTAGAGGAGCACATACAGCCGAAACACCCCTAGGTGGTGCCAACCTTATCTGAAGCTTTGCCTGTTCCATCGACATCATTTCAGTTCTTTAGTCAGAGAGAATCATTCCGAACTGATTAAAATCGAGGAGGAGAAGGTAAATTTTTAAAAAGACAGTACCTGTATAAAGATTGCTTCGCTCAGTTTGCTGAACTTTCAATTGCCTTATATTAAGGTCAGCAAGAAATGCAACTCCTGAATGTATACCGTCAAGACCAATAGACACAGACACACATTCTGCAAAATTTGAAATGACCGCACGGATTTAATTATAATCAACTACATCCAACAGACAATCGCCATCTTTTTATTTTTATAGGATTTCCACTCTCAGTGCCCCCAAATTTAAAAAAAAGTGCTTCCACATCGAAAAAAAATACTACACCTCCAGTTATGTACGTATTAAGATGTCTCATATTAACCAGCTGAGGAGGCTGCTAAACAAGAGCACCACTTGTTTGCGCGGCCGCGTGGCTTAAAAAGCCTGAATGCAAAGTAATGTATTTGTAGACGGACGGCTGAAATAGGAACGTGTAGAAGTCTGGTTTCAATGTGCTCAAAATTTTTGGTAATAAGAGACAAACGTGCTTAGTAAATGCTTCAGTTTTGGTTTACGCATTACGTCAAAAGTTGTTGGCTTTTAACGGAAATTTTGATTTAATTTATTAATGTTAATAGATTGTATACATGACTGCTGTAACGTTAAGCCAGCGGACCTCATTTATAATAAAAGAACTGCTTTTAAAGGGGTTCTCTGATGAAATGCGTCTAGAGGACCACAGACAGCCGAAACACCCTTAGGTAGTACCAACAGTATCTGAACCTTTGCCTGTTCCATCGACATCATTTCAGTTCTTTAGTCAGAGAGAATCATTCCAAACTGATTAAAATCGAGGAGGAGAAGGTAATATTTTAAAAAGACAGTACCTGTATAAAGATTGCTTCGCTCAGTTTGCTGAACTTTCAATTGCCTTATATTAAGGTCAGCAAGAAATGTAACTCCTGAATGTATACCGTTAAGACCAATAGACACAGACACACATTCTGCAAAATTTGAAATGACCGCACGGATTTAATTATAATCAACTACATCCAACAGACAATCGCCATCTTTTTATTTTTATAGGATTTCCACTCTCAGTGCCCCCAAATTTAAAAAAAAATGCTTCCACATCGAAAAAAAATACTACACCTCCAGTTATGTACGTATTAAGATGTCTCACATTAACCAGCTGAGGAGGCTGCTAAACAAGAGCACCACTTGTTTGCGCGGCCGCGCGGCTTAAAAAGCCTGAATGCAAAGTAATGTATTTGTAGACGGACGGCTGAAATAGGAACGTGTAGAAGTCTGGTTTCAATGTGCTCAAAATTTTTGGTAATAAGAGACAAATGTGCGTAGTAAATGCTTCAGTTTTGATTTACGCATTACGTCAAAAGTTGTTGGCTTTTAACGGAAACTTTGATTTAATTTATTAATGTTAATAGATTGTATATAAGACTGCTGTAACGTTAAGCCAGCGGACCTCATTTATAATAAAAGAACTGCTTTTAAAGGGGTTCTCTGATGAAATGCGTCTAGAGGACCACAGACAGCCGAAACACCCTTAGGTAGTACCAACAGTATCTGAACCTTTGCCTGTTCCATCGACATCATTTCAGTTCTTTAGTCAGAGAGAATCATTCCAAACTGATTAAAATCGAGGAGGAGAAGGTAAATTTTTAAAAAGACAGTACCTGTATAAAGATTGCTTCGCTCAGTTTGCTGAACTTTCAATTGCCTTATATTAAGGTCAGCAAGAAATGTAACTCCTGAATGTATACCGTTAAGACCAATAGACACAGACACACATTCTGCAAAATTTGAAATGACCGCACGGATTTAATTATAATCAACTACATCCAACAGACAATCGCCATCTTTTTATTTTTATAGGATTTCCACTCTCAGTGCCCCCAAATTTAAAAAAAAGTGCTTCCACATCGAAAAAAAATACTACACCTCCAGTTATGTACGTATTAAGATGTCTCATATTAACCAGCTGAGGAGGCTGCTAAACAAGAGCACCACTTGTTTGCGCGGCCGCGCGGCTTAAAAAGCCTGAATGCAAAGTAATGTATTTGTAGACGGACGGCTGAAATAGGAAAGTGTAGAAGTCTGGTTTCAATGTGCTCAAAATTTTTGGTAATAAGAGACAAACGTGCTTAGTAAATGCTTCAGTTTTGGTTTACGCATTACGTCAAAAGTTGTTGGCTTTTAACGGAAACTTTGATTTCATTTATTAATGTAAATAGATTGTATACATGACTGCTGTAACGTTAAGCCAGCGGACCTCATTTATAATAAAAGAACTGCTTTTAAAGTGGTTCTCTGATGAAATGCGTCTAGAGGACCACAGACTGCCGAAACACCCTTAGGTAGTACCAACAGTATCTGAACCTTTGCCTGTTCCATCGACATCATTTCAGTTCTTTAGTCAGAGAGAATCATTCCGAACTGATTAAAATCGAGGAGGAGAAGGTAAAGTTTTTAAAAGACAGTACCTGCATAAAGATTGCTTCGCTCAGTTTGCTGAACTTTCAATTGCCTTATATTAAGGTCAGCAAGAAATGCAACTCCTGAATGTATACCGTCAAGACCAATAGACACAGACACACATTCTGCAAAATTTGAAATGACCGCACGGATTTAATTATAATCAACTACATCCAACAGACAATCGCCATCTTTTTATTTTTATAGGATTTCCACTCTCAGTGCCCCCAAATTAAAAAAAAAGTGCTTCCACATCGAAAAAAAAATACTACACCTCCACTCTCCAGTTATGTACGTATTAAGATGTCTCATATTAACCAGCTGAGGAGGTTGCTAAACAAGAGCACCATCTGCTTGCGCGGCCGCGCGGCTTAAAAAGCCTGAATGCAAAGTAATGTATTTGTAGACGGACGGCTGAAATAGGAACGTGTAGAAGTCTGGTTTCAATGTGCTCAAAATTTTTGGTAATAAGAGACAAACGTGCGTAGTAAATGCTTCAGTTTTGGTTGACGCATTACGTCAAAAGTTGTTGGCTTTTAACGGAAACTTTGATTTAATTTATGAATGTTAATAGATTGTATATATGACTGCTGTAACGTTAAGCCAGCGGACCTCATTTATAATAAAAGAACTGCTTTTAAAGGGGTTCTCTGATGAAATGCGTCTAGAGGACCACAGACAGCCGAAACACCCTTAGGTAGTACCAACAGTATCTGAACGTTTGCCTGTTCCATCGACATCATTTCAGTTCTTTAGTCAGAGAGAATCATTCCAAACTGATTAAAATCGAGGAGGAGAAGGTAAATTTTTAAAAAGACAGTACCTGTATAAAGATTGCTTCGCTCAGTTTGCTGAACTTTCAATTGCCTTATATTAAGGTCAGCAAGAAATGCAACTCCTGAATGTATACCGTCAAGACCAATAGACACAGACACACATTCTGCAAAATTTGAAATGACCGCACGGATTTAATTTAAATCAACTACATCAAACAGACAATCGCCATCTTTTTATTTTTATAGGATTTCCACTCTCAGTGCACCCAAGTTTAAAAAAAAAGTGATTCCACATCGAAAAAAAATACTACACCTCCAGTTATGTACGTATTAAGATGTCTCAAATTAACCAGCTGAGGAGGCTGCTAAACAAGAGCACCATCTCCTTGCGCGGCCGCGCGGCTTAGAAAGCCTGAATGCAAAGTAATGTATTTTTATTTGACGGCTGAAATGAGAAGGTGTAGAAGTCCGGTTTCAATGTGCTCAAAATTTTTGTTAATATGAGACAAACGTGCGTAGTAAATGCTTTAGTTTTGGTTTACGCATCAGGTCAAAAGTTGTTGGCTTTTAACGGAAACTTTGATTTAATTTATTAATGTAAATAGATTGTATACATGACTGCTGTAACGTTAAGCCAGCGGACCTCATTTATAATAAAAGAACTGCTTTTAAAGGGGTTCTCTGATGAAATGCGTCTAGAGGACCACAGACAGCCGAAACACCCTTAGGTAGTACCAACAGTATCTGAACCTTTGCCTGTTCCATCGACATCATTTCAGTTCTTTAGTCAGAGAGAATCATTCCGAACTGATTAAAATCGAGGAGGAGAAGGTAAATTTTTAAAAAGACAGTACCTGTATAAAGATTGCTTCGCTCAGTTTGCTGAACTTTCAATTGCCTTATATTAAGGTCAGCAAGAAATGCAACTCCTGAATGTATACCGTCAAGACCAATAGACACAGACACACATTCTGCAAAATTTGAAATGACCGCACGGATTTAATTATAATCAACTACATCCAACAGACAATCGCCATCTTTTTATTTTTATAGGATTTCCACTCTCAGTGCCCCCAAATTTAAAAAAAAGTGCTTCCACATCGAAAAAAAATACTACACCTCCAGTTATGTACGTATTAAGATGTCTCATATTAACCAGCTGAGGAGGCTGCTAAACAAGAGCACCATCTGCTTGCGCGGCCGCGCGGCTTAGAAAGCCTGAATGCAAAGTAATGTATTTGTATTTGACGGCTGAAATGAGAAGGTGTAAAAGTCCGGTTTCAATGTGCTCAAAATTTTTGTTACTATGAGACAAACGTGCGTAGTAAATGCTTTAGTTTTGGTTTACGCATCAGGTCAAAAGTTGTAGGCTTTTAACGGAAACTTTGATTTAATTTATTAATGTAAATAGATTGTATACATGACTGCTGTAACGTCAAGCCAGCGGACCTCATTTATAATAAAAGAACTGCTTTTAAAGGGGTTCTCTGATGAAATGCGTCTAGAGGACCACAGACAGCCGAAACACCCTTAGGTAGTACCAACAGTATCTGAACCTTTGCCTGTTCCATCGACATCATTTCAGTTCTTTAGTCAGAGAGAATCATTCCAAACTGATTAAAATCGAGGAGGAGAAGGTAAATTTTTAAAAAGACAGTACCTGTATAAAGATTGCTTCGCTCAGTTTGCTGAACTTTCAATTGCCTTATATGAAGGTCAGCAAGAAATGCAACTCCTGAATGTATACCGTCAAGACCAATAGACACAGACACACATTCTGCAAAATTTGAAATGACCGCACGGATTTAATTATAATCAACTACATCCAACAGACAATCGCCATCTTTTTATTTTTATAGGATTTCCACTTTCAGTGCCCCCAAATTTAAAAAAAAGTGCTTCCACATCGAAAAAAAATACTACACCTCCAGTTATGTACGTATTAAGATGTCTCATATTAACCAGCTGAGGAGGCTGCTAAACAAGAGCACCACTTGTTTGCGCGGCCGCGCGGCTTAAAAAGCCTGAATGCAAAGTAATGTATTTGTAGACGGACGGCTGAAATAGGAACGTGTAGAAGTCTGGTTTCAATGTGCTCAAAATTTTTGGTAATATGAGACAAACGTGCGTAGTAAATGCTTCAGTTTTGGTTTACGCATTACGTCAAAAGTTGTTGGCTTTTAACGGAAACTTTGATTTAATTTATTAATGTTAATAGATTGTATATATGACTGCTGTAACGTTAAACCAGCGGACCTCATTTATAATAAAAGAACTGCTTTTAAAGGGGTTCTCTGATGAAATGCGTCTAGAGGAGCACATACAGCCGAAACACCCCTAGGTGGTGCCAACCTTATCTGAAGCTTTGCCTGTTCCATCGACATCATTTCAGTTCTTTAGTCAGAGAGAATCATTCCGAACTGATTAAAATCGAGGAGGAGAAGGTAAATTTTTAAAAAGACAGTACCTGTATAAAGATTGCTTCGCTCAGTTTGCTGAACTTTCAATTGCCTTATATTAAGGTCAGCAAGAAATGCAACTCCTGAATGTATACCGTCAAGACCAATAGACACAGACACACATTCTGCAAAATTTGAAATGACCGCACGGATTTAATTATAATCAACTACATCCAACAGACAATCGCCATCTTTTTATTTTTATAGGATTTCCACTCTCAGTGCCCCCAAATTTAAAAAAAAGTGCTTCCACATCGAAAAAAAATACTACACCTCCAGTTATGTACGTATTAAGATGTCTCATATTAACCAGCTGAGGAGGCTGCTAAACAAGAGCACCACTTGTTTGCGCGGCCGCGCGGCTTAAAAAGCCTGAATGCAAAGTAATGTATTTGTAGACGGACGGCTGAAATAGGAACGTGTAGAAGTCTGGTTTCAATGTGCTCAAAATTTTTGGTAATAAGAGACAAATGTGCGTAGTAAATGCTTCAGTTTTGGTTTACGCATTACGTCAAAAGTTGTTGGCTTTTAACGGAAACTTTGATTTAATTTATTAATGTTAATAGATTGTATATATGACTGCTGTGACGTTAAGCCAGCGGACCTCATTTATAATAAAAGAACTGCTTTTAAAGGGGTTCTCTGATGAAATGCGTCTAGAGGAGCACATACAGCCGAAACACCCCTAGGTGGTGCCAACCGTATCTGAAGCTTTGCCTGTTCCATCGACATCATTTCAGTTCTTTAGTCAGAGAGAATCATTCCGAACTGATTAAAATCGAGGAGGAGAAGGTAAATTTTTAAAAAGACAGTACCTGTATAAAGATTGCTTCGCTCAGTTTGCTGAACTTTCAATTGCCTTATATTAAGGTCAGCAAGAAATGTAACTCCTGAATGTATACCGTTAAGACCAATAGACACAGACACACATTCTGCAAAATTTGAAATGACCGCACGGATTTAATTATAATCAACTACATCCAACAGACAATCGCCATCTTTTTATTTTTATAGGATTTCCACTCTCAGTGCCCCCAAATTTAAAAAAAAATGCTTCCACATCGAAAAAAAATACTACACCTCCAGTTATGTACGTATTAAGATGTCTCACATTAACCAGCTGAGGAGGCTGCTAAACAAGAGCACCACTTGTTTGCGCGGCCGCGCGGCTTAAAAAGCCTGAATGCAAAGTAATGTATTTGTAGACGGACGGCTGAAATAGGAACGTGTAGAAGTCTGGTTTCAATGTGCTCAAAATTTTTGGTAATAAGAGACAAATGTGCGTAGTAAATGCTTCAGTTTTGATTTACGCATTACGTCAAAAGTTGTTGGCTTTTAACGGAAACTTTGATTTAATTTATTAATGTTAATAAATTGTATATAAGACTGCTGTAACGTTAAGCCAGCGGACCTCATTTATAATAAAAGAACTGCTTTTAAAGGGGTTCTCTGATGAAATGCGTCTAGAGGACCACAGACAGCCGAAACACCCTTAGGTAGTACCAACAGTATCTGAACCTTTGCCTGTTCCATCGACATCATTTCAGTTCTTTAGTCAGAGAGAATCATTCCAAACTGATTAAAATCGAGGAGGAGAAGGTAAATTTTTAAAAAGACAGTACCTGTATAAAGATTGCTTCGCTCAGTTTGCTGAACTTTCAATTGCCTTATATTAAGGTCAGCAAGAAATGTAACTCCTGAATGTATACCGTTAAGACCAATAGACACAGACACACATTCTGCAAAATTTGAAATGACCGCACGGATTTAATTATAATCAACTACATCCAACAGACAATCGCCATCTTTTTATTTTTATAGGATTTCCACTCTCAGTGCCCCCAAATTTAAAAAAAAGTGCTTCCACATCGAAAAAAAATACTACACCTCCAGTTATGTACGTATTAAGATGTCTCATATTAACCAGCTGAGGAGGCTGCTAAACAAGAGCACCACTTGTTTGCGCGGCCGCGCGGCTTAAAAAGCCTGAATGCAAAGTAATGTATTTGTAGACGGACGGCTGAAATAGGAAAGTGTAGAAGTCTGGTTTCAATGTGCTCAAAATTTTTGGTAATAAGAGACAAACGTGCTTAGTAAATGCTTCAGTTTTGGTTTACGCATTACGTCAAAAGTTGTTGGCTTTTAACGGAAACTTTGATTTCATTTATTAATGTAAATAGATTGTATACATGACTGCTGTAACGTTAAGCCAGCGGACCTCATTTATAATAAAAGAACTGCTTTTAAAGTGGTTCTCTGATGAAATGCGTCTAGAGGACCACAGACTGCCGAAACACCCTTAGGTAGTACCAACAGTATCTGAACCTTTGCCTGTTCCATCGACATCATTTCAGTTCTTTAGTCAGAGAGAATCATTCCGAACTGATTAAAATCGAGGAGGAGAAGGTAAAGTTTTTAAAAGACAGTACCTGCATAAAGATTGCTTCGCTCAGTTTGCTGAACTTTCAATTGCCTTATATTAAGGTCAGCAAGAAATGCAACTCCTGAATGTATACCGTCAAGACCAATAGACACAGACACACATTCTGCAAAATTTGAAATGACCGCACGGATTTAATTATAATCAACTACATCCAACAGACAATCGCCATCTTTTTATTTTTATAGGATTTCCACTCTCAGTGCCCCCAAATTAAAAAAAAAGTGCTTCCACATCGAAAAAAAAATACTACACCTCCACTCTCCAGTTATGTACGTATTAAGATGTCTCATATTAACCAGCTGAGGAGGTTGCTAAACAAGAGCACCATCTGCTTGCGCGGCCGCGCGGCTTAAAAAGCCTGAATGCAAAGTAATGTATTTGTAGACGGACGGCTGAAATAGGAACGTGTAGAAGTCTGGTTTCAATGTGCTCAAAATTTTTGGTAATAAGAGACAAACGTGCGTAGTAAATGCTTCAGTTTTGGTTGACGCATTACGTCAAAAGTTGTTGGCTTTTAACGGAAACTTTGATTTAATTTATTAATGTTAATAGATTGTATATATGACTGCTGTAACGTTAAGCCAGCGGACCTCATTTATAATAAAAGAACTGCTTTTAAAGGGGTTCTCTGATGAAATGCGTCTAGAGGACCACAGACAGCCGAAACACCCTTAGGTAGTACCAACAGTATCTGAACGTTTGCCTGTTCCATCGACATCATTTCAGTTCTTTAGTCAGAGAGAATCATTCCAAACTGATTAAAATCGAGGAGGAGAAGGTAAATTTTTAAAAAGACAGTACCTGTATAAAGATTGCTTCGCTCAGTTTGCTGAACTTTCAATTGCCTTATATTAAGGTCAGCAAGAAATGCAACTCCTGAATGTATACCGTCAAGACCAATAGACACAGACACACATTCTGCAAAATTTGAAATGACCGCACGGATTTAATTTAAATCAACTACATCAAACAGACAATCGCCATCTTTTTATTTTTATAGGATTTCCACTCTCAGTGCACCCAAGTTTAAAAAAAAAGTGATTCCACATCGAAAAAAAATACTACACCTCCAGTTATGTACGTATTAAGATGTCTCAAATTAACCAGCTGAGGAGGCTGCTAAACAAGAGCACCATCTCCTTGCGCGGCCGCGCGGCTTAGAAAGCCTGAATGCAAAGTAATGTATTTTTATTTGACGGCTGAAATGAGAAGGTGTAGAAGTCCGGTTTCAATGTGCTCAAAATTTTTGTTAATATGAGACAAACGTGCGTAGTAAATGCTTTAGTTTTGGTTTACGCATCAGGTCAAAAGTTGTTGGCTTTTAACGGAAACTTTGATTTAATTTATTAATGTAAATAGATTGTATACATGACTGCTGTAACGTTAAGCCAGCGGACCTCATTTATAATAAAAGAACTGCTTTTAAAGGGGTTCTCTGATGAAATGCGTCTAGAGGACCACAGACAGCCGAAACACCCTTAGGTAGTACCAACAGTATCTGAACCTTTGCCTGTTCCATCGACATCATTTCAGTTCTTTAGTCAGAGAGAATCATTCCGAACTGATTAAAATCGAGGAGGAGAAGGTAAATTTTTAAAAAGACAGTACCTGTATAAAGATTGCTTCGCTCAGTTTGCTGAACTTTCAATTGCCTTATATTAAGGTCAGCAAGAAATGCAACTCCTGAATGTATACCGTCAAGACCAATAGACACAGACACACATTCTGCAAAATTTGAAATGACCGCACGGATTTAATTATAATCAACTACATCCAACAGACAATCGCCATCTTTTTATTTTTATAGGATTTCCACTCTCAGTGCCCCCAAATTTAAAAAAAAGTGCTTCCACATCGAAAAAAAATACTACACCTCCAGTTATGTACGTATTAAGATGTCTCATATTAACCAGCTGAGGAGGCTGCTAAACAAGAGCACCATCTGCTTGCGCGGCCGCGCGGCTTAGAAAGCCTGAATGCAAAGTAATGTATTTGTATTTGACGGCTGAAATGAGAAGGTGTAAAAGTCCGGTTTCAATGTGCTCAAAATTTTTGTTACTATGAGACAAACGTGCGTAGTAAATGCTTTAGTTTTGGTTTACGCATCAGGTCAAAAGTTGTTGGCTTTTAACGGAAACTTTGATTTAATTTATTAATGTAAATAGATTGTATACATGACTGCTGTAACGTCAAGCCAGCGGACCTCATTTATAATAAAAGAACTGCTTTTAAAGGGGTTCTCTGATGAAATGCGTCTAGAGGACCACAGACAGCCGAAACACCCTTAGGTAGTACCAACAGTATCTGAAGCTTTGCCAGTTCCATCGACATCATTTCAGTTCTTTAGTCAGAGAGAATCATTCCAAACTGATTAAAATCGAGGAGGAGAAGGTAAATTTTTAAAAAGACAGTACCTGTATAAAGATTGCTTCGCTCAGTTTGCTGAATTTTCAATTGCCTTATATGAAGGTCAGCAAGAAATGCAACTCCTGAATGTATACCGTCAAGACCAATAGACACAGACACACATTCTGCAAAATTTGAAATGACCGCACGGATTTAATTATAATCAACTACATCCAACAGACAATCGCCATCTTTTTATTTTTATAGGATTTCCACTTTCAGTGCCCCCAAATTTAAAAAAAAGTGCTTCCACATCGAAAAAAAATACTACACCTCCAGTTATGTACGTATTAAGATGTCTCATATTAACCAGCTGAGGAGGCTGCTAAACAAGAGCACCACTTGTTTGCGCGGCCGCGCGGCTTAAAAAGCCTGAATGCAAAGTAATGTATTTGTAGACGGACGGCTGAAATAGGAACGTGTAGAAGTCTGGTTTCAATGTGCTCAAAATTTTTGGTAATATGAGACAAACGTGCGTAGTAAATGCTTCAGTTTTGGTTTACGCATTACGTCAAAAGTTGTTGGCTTTTAACGGAAACTTTGATTTAATTTATTAATGTTAATAGATTGTATATATGACTGCTGTAACGTTAAACCAGCGGACCTCATTTATAATAAAAGAACTGCTTTTAAAGGGGTTCTCTGATGAAATGCGTCTAGAGGAGCACATACAGCCGAAACACCCCTAGGTGGTGCCAACCTTATCTGAAGCTTTGCCTGTTCCATCGACATCATTTCAGTTCTTTAGTCAGAGAGAATCATTCCGAACTGATTAAAATCGAGGAGGAGAAGGTAAATTTTTAAAAAGACAGTACCTGTATAAAGATTGCTTCGCTCAGTTTGCTGAACTTTCAATTGCCTTATATTAAGGTCAGCAAGAAATGCAACTCCTGAATGTATACCGTCAAGACCAATAGACACAGACACACATTCTGCAAAATTTGAAATGACCGCACGGATTTAATTATAATCAACTACATCCAACAGACAATCGCCATCTTTTTATTTTTATAAGATTTCCACTCTCAGTGCCCCCAAATTTAAAAAAAAGTGCTTCCACATCGAAAAAAAATACTACACCTCCAGTTATGTACGTATTAAGATGTCTCATATTAACCAGCTGAGGAGGCTGCTAAACAAGAGCACCACTTGTTTGCGCGGCCGCGTGGCTTAAAAAGCCTGAATGCAAAGTAATGTATTTGTAGACGGACGGCTGAAATAGGAACGTGTAGAAGTCTGGTTTCAATGTGCTCAAAATTTTTGGTAATAAGAGACAAACGTGCTTTGTAAATGCTTCAGTTTTGGTTTACGCATTACGTCAAAAGTTGTTGGCTTTTAACGGAAATTTTGATTTAATTTATTAATGTTAATAGATTGTATACATGACTGCTGTAACGTTAAGCCAGCGGACCTCATTTATAATAAAAGAACTGCTTTTAAAGGGGTTCTCTGATGAAATGCGTCTAGAGGACCACAGACAGCCGAAACACCCTTAGGTAGTACCAACAGTATCTGAACCTTTGCCTGTTCCATCGACATCATTTCAGTTCTTTAGTCAGAGAGAATCATTCCAAACTGATTAAAATCGAGGAGGAGAAGGTAATATTTTAAAAAGACAGTACCTGTATAAAGATTGCTTCGCTCAGTTTGCTGAACTTTCAATTGCCTTATATTAAGGTCAGCAAGAAATGTAACTCCTGAATGTATACCGTTAAGACCAATAGACACAGACACACATTCTGCAAAATTTGAAATGACCGCACGGATTTAATTATAATCAACTACATCCAACAGACAATCGCCATCTTTTTATTTTTATAGGATTTCCACTCTCAGTGCCCCCAAATTTAAAAAAAATTGCTTCCACATCGAAAAAAAATACTACACCTCCAGTTATGTACGTATTAAGATGTCTCACATTAACCAGCTGAGGAGGCTGCTAAACAAGAGCACCACTTGTTTGCGCGGCCGCGCGGCTTAAAAAGCCTGAATGCAAAGTAATGTATTTGTAGACGGACGGCTGAAATAGGAACGTGTAGAAGTCTGGTTTCAATGTGCTCAAAATTTTTGGTAATAAGAGACAAATGTGCGTAGTAAATGCTTCAGTTTTGATTTACGCATTACGTCAAAAGTTGTTGGCTTTTAACGGAAACTTTGATTTAATTTATTAATGTTAATAGATTGTATATAAGACTGCTGTAACGTTAAGCCAGCGGACCTCATTTATAATAAAAGAACTGCTTTTAAAGGGGTTCTCTGATGAAATGCGTCTAGAGGACCACAGACAGCCGAAACACCCTTAGGTAGTACCAACAGTATCTGAACCTTTGCCTGTTCCATCGACATCATTTCAGTTCTTTAGTCAGAGAGAATCATTCCAAACTGATTAAAATCGAGGAGGAGAAGGTAAATTTTTAAAAAGACAGTACCTGTATAAAGATTGCTTCGCTCAGTTTGCTGAACTTTCAATTGCCTTATATTAAGGTCAGCAAGAAATGTAACTCCTGAATGTATACCGTTAAGACCAATAGACACAGACACACATTCTGCAAAATTTGAAATGACCGCACGGATTTAATTATAATCAACTACATCCAACAGACAATCGCCATCTTTTTATTTTTATAGGATTTCCACTCTCAGTGCCCCCAAATTTAAAAAAAAATGCTTCCACATCGAAAAAAATACTACAACTCCAGTTTCGTACGTATTAAGATGTCTCACATTAACCAGCTGAGGAGGCTGCTAAACAAGAGCACCACTTGTTTGCGCGGCCGCGCGGCTTAAAAAGCCTGAATGCAAAGTAATGTATTTGTAGACGGACGGCTGAAATAGGAACGTGTAGAAGTCTGGTTTCAATGTGCTCAAAATTTTTGGTAATAAGAGACAAACGTGCTTAGTAAATGCTTCAGTTTTGGTTTACGCATTACGTCAAAAGTTGTTGGCTTTTAACGGAAACTTTGATTTAATTTATTAATGTAAATAGATTGTATACATGACTGCTGTAACGTTAAGCCAGCGGACCTCATTTATAATAAAAGAACTGCTTTTAAAGGGGTTCTCTGATGAAATGCGTCTAGAGGACCACAGACAGCCGAAACACCCTTAGGTAGTACCAACAGTATCTGAACCTTTGCCTGTTCCATCGACATCATTTCAGTTCTTTAGTCAGAGAGAATCATTCCAAACTGATTAAAATCGAGGAGGAGAAGGTAAATTTTTAAAAAGACAGTACCTGTATAAAGATTGCTTCGCTCAGTTTGCTGAACTTTCAATTGCCTTATATTAAGGTCAGCAAGAAATGTAACTCCTGAATGTATACCGTTAAGACCAATAGACACAGACACACATTCTGCAAAATTTGAAATGACCGCACGGATTTAATTATAATCAACTACATCCAACAGACAATCGCCATCTTTTTATTTTTATAGGATTTCCACTCTCAGTGCCCCCAAATTTAAAAAAAAATGCTTCCACATCGAAAAAAATACTACAACTCCAGTTTCGTACGTATTAAGATGTCTCACATTAACCAGCTGAGGAGGCTGCTAAACAAGAGCACCACTTGTTTGCGCGGCCGCGCGGCTTAAAAAGCCTGAATGCAAAGTAATGTATTTGTAGACGGACGGCTGAAATAGGAACGTGTAGAAGTCTGGTTTCAATGTGCTCAAAATTTTTGGTAATAAGAGACAAATGTGCGTAGTAAATGCTTCAGTTTTGATTTACGCATTACGTCAAAAGTTGTTGGCTTTTAACGGAAACTTTGATTTAATTTATTAATGTAAATAGATTGTATACATGACTGCTGTAACGTTAAGCCAGCGGACCTCATTTATAATAAAAGAACTGCTTTTAAAGGGGTTCTCTGATGAAATGCGTCTAGAGGACCACAGACAGCCGAAACACCCTTAGGTAGTACCAACAGTATCTGAACCTTTGCCTGTTCCATCGACATCATTTCAGTTCTTTAGTCAGAGAGAATCATTCCAAACTGATTAAAATCGAGGAGGAGAAGGTAAATTTTTAAAAAGACAGTACCTGTATAAAGATTGCTTCGCTCAGTTTGCTGAACTTTCAATTGCCTTATATGAAGGTCAGCAAGAAATGCAACTCCTGAATGTATACCGTCAAGACCAATAGACACAGACACACATTCTGCAAAATTTGAAATGACCGCACGGATTTAATTTAAATCAACTACATCCAACAGAGGAGAGAGGAGGTCGTGTCCCAGCAGTGGGAACATTATAGGCTGATGATGATGATGATGATGATGACATCCAACAGACAATCGCAATCTTTTTATTTTTATAGGATTTCCACTCTCAGTGCATCCAAGTTTAAAAAAAAAGTGCTTCCACATCGAAAAAAAATACTACACCTCCAGTTATGTACGTATTAAGATGTCTCATATTAACCAGCTGAGGAGGCTGGTAAACAAGAGCACCATCTGATTGCGCGGCCGCGCGGCTTAGAAAGCCTGAATGCAAAGTAATGTATTTGTATTTGACGGCTGAAATGAGAAGGTGTAGAAGTCCGGTTTCAATGTGCTCAAAATTTTTGGTAATATGAGACAAACGTGCGTAGTAAATGCTTTAGTTTTGGTTTACGCATCAGGTCAAAAGTTGTTGGCTTTTAACGGAAACTTTGATTTAATTTATTAATGTAAATAGATTGTATACATGACTGCTGTAACGTTAAGCCAGCGGACCTCATTTATAATAAAAGAACTGCTTTTAAAGGGGTTCTCTGATGAAATGCGTCTAGAGGACCACAGACAGCCGAAACACCCTTAGGTTCTCGTTGTCCGTGCGAGTCAGTTCTCGTTGTCCGTGCGAGTGAGCGAACGTGTCACTAGCGCTGTGCAATTGCGTACCGATTTAAAAAAAATAAGTTCTAAGTAGTGTGTGTGTTCACGTTGTGCTATTGTGGCTTTATTGGTAACTTGCCAAAGGGCTAATAATGCCAAGGGCACAGCATATTCCCATTCCGGTGGAAGTGGAGGAAACCCAGTCTTCTGACAAGACAGCTTCGGATGTTAAGGGTAAACAAACACCTGCATCGAGATGGGTTGGAACACGACAGGGTAAGAAGAAACGCAGTGAGGAATCAGATAGTGATTCATCTATCACTCAAGAACCTAGACGGCACAAAGCAGCGTGCTGTTCTCCAAACAGTCTGCATATTACACTAAAAGCTGTTCAAAAGGAGGTCAAGGCAATGAATTTGCTTCTGAACTCGATAAAGGAGGAACAAGACTCACGCTTGTTATTACTGCAAAAGGACGTGTCGGTCATTAAGTCCGATATCGGCGAGTTAAAAAAATCCAACACTGAGTTCGAAAAAACATTGCAGTTTCTAAGCACCCAGTATGATGAAATGGAGACGTTCAAAAAAGAAACTATGGAACATAATAAGGCAATGGAAAACAGATATAAGGATTTAATACAGCGAAACATCAATTTAGATAAATGCAACAAAGCGCTGGAAGAACGAATCGGATACATTGAACAGAAAGAATTGAACAAAAACATCGAAATAATGAATTTAAAAATGCAAGAAGGAGAGAAAACCGTTGATGTGGTAAAAAAATGTGCTGAGATCTTAGAACTAGATAAAACCGCAATAGAAAGTGCAAGGAGGGTAGGATCCGAAAAGAAAGAGGTTCGGCCTATAGTTGTGACACTGAATACAAAAGCGGCAAGGGTGGAATGGCTTAAAAGTCGTAAAACACAAATAACAAACCACATGATATTAAACAACAATGACTCATCACGAATCTTCATAAATGAGCATATAACCCGGCATAACAGGCAACTATTTTGGGCGACAAAAACCAAGCTTAAAGACACCTATAAATACATATGGATCCAGGATGCCAAAATTCTAATTAAAAAAAACGATATTGACAAAAAAATCTACCATATTCGGAATGAGGGTGACATGGAAACATACGTGCAAAAAGAGAAGATCTAATATCTTATTAATCTTAATATCATGTCGAACTGTTTAACCATAGTGTTATTTATTAAACTTTATCATGGTGATAAACTTTGATCTACAATCACAACTACAGGACATTGAGTATATAAAATTTACAGATATTAATACATGGTCTACCTACGTAAATACGAACGAAACTAAAATACAAATCGTACACATTAACATTTGTTCCATAAGAAAACACTTCAATCAATTGAAGGTACTTCTGCACAAGACTCTCAATCACCTGGATGTGTTGTGTCTCACAGAGATTAATATTAGGCAGGATCAAGTCGCCATGTACACGATTGATGGTTTCAATATGTTTTCACAAACCAGAGAAAAAAAACGAGGAGGAGGCATTCTTGTTTATGTAAAAAATAATGTCCAGTACAGTCCACTACAAAACTATAATGCATCGACGTTTGAGTTGATACACGGTCACCTTGTTAAGAATGTTTACAAAGCTTATCTATTGGTCATCTACAGGCCACCACACACAAATAAAAGTATTTTCACGAAAGAAGTAGAAAACATTATTCGACCGCTAGCAATGAACACTGATATTATATTAGTAGGGGACTGTAACATTAACTTGTTAGAGAGTGCACTAGATTCTTCGGCCAACAAATATTTAAATACGTTAGCGGACTTGGGGCTCCACTGTGGTATTCAAGACATAACGCGCGAGGCGGTTGTCGGACAGAAGCGAGTAGCGTCATGCATCGACCACGTCTTCATGCGAAATGTGAGTGGCGGGGCGAGCGCCGCGCTCGCTTACACGCTCACGAGCCAGGTAGCCGATCACTATTTAACGGGAATCTCAGCTGTTATTGATAAGGAAAGAGGCATAACATGCGTGAGTAAAACGAGGTACAACAACAAAGCTATTAGAGATAAACTAAATAATGTAGATTGGTCACCTCTGTTACAAATACAAGATCCGAACGTACTGTATACAAAAATGTTCGAAATTTTTGGCGATATTTATAATACCTCTAAAATAAATAACTCAGTATGCCCTAAACGCAAAACGCAGTCGTGGGTTACTGATAAGCTACGCATGCTTATAGAAGAGAAGGATATGTTATTTAGGCAGTGGAAAAGTGATCCTAAAAATAATAATAAACGCTTACTGTACACTAGGTGCAGAAATAAGACACAAAAACTTATAAATATGGCCAAAAATAAAAGTAGGCATGAAGCCATAATTAATTGTAAAGGAGACATGAGAAAGATATGGAGTAATATAAATAGCTGGCTTGGTAGGTCTAAAGTAGGAGTAGATTCTGTAATAGAGAAGTATTTACTTAAAAATGAGACTTTGCAAAGTATCTGTAACAATTTCTGTGAAACGTTTACGAGGGAAATCGATTTAATTAAACATAAATGTAAACACAATTTTTTGGACAGGACGAGCTATGTAAATTACTGTAACTTAAGTTTCCGATTTAAAAAAGTCCTACCAAAGGACGTTAAATCAGTTATAGAAAAATTAGACTGCAACAAGTCGCCGGGGTCAGATGGTATTAGAGTTAAAGATCTAAAACAAATTAAAGAACAAATTAGTCCAATAATAGCATATTTTATCAATATTAGTGTTAAAAACTCTCAATATCCAGAAGAACTTAAAAAGTCTATTGTAAGGCCAATATATAAACAGGGATCGCATCAGGATTACAGCAATTATAGACCTATAGCAATACTTAATACAGTAAACAAAATTTTTGAAAAAATTATAGTTAAACAACTCACCAACTTTTTAGAAAAAAATAATATTTTAAACGAGGTTCAACACGGTTTTAGAATCAATAGGAGTACTGCTACAGCACTGGAGAAATTTACCGATGAAGTCAATAATCGTCTTAATGAAAAAAAAATTGTTTTGGTTATATTTATAGACTTCAAAAAAGCGTTTGATACATTGGACCACAGCGGCTTGTTGCAGGCTATGAATGAATGCGGCATTAGGGGTCCCATGAATGCATGGTTTAGCAAGTACCTAGACCAAAGGTCACTTAAAGTATGTATCAGTGGAACTGAAAGTGTACGAGGCGACATTAAATTCGGAGTTCCGACTGGGTCAGTATATGGGCCATTGGGTTATATTATGCACGTTAATAGCATGTCTAATGTATTAAGGAAATGTAAGGCATTTATGTATGCTGATGATACTTGCTTGGTGTATAGCCATAATAATATAGATGTCATACAGCAAGATATCCAAAACGATTTTGACAGGATCGTTCAGTGGGCACATGATAATGGCATTATAATTAACACCGATAAAACAAAGTGCATGCTTATTCACTCGCCGTACCATAGAAATAAAAGTAATTTGATGACAGTGGGAGTGAAAGGTCATTCGTACGAATGTCTGCATAACAACAAACTAAATTGTCTATGTTCATACTTAGAAACAGTTACATCATACAAGTACCTAGGATTAGTCATAGATAACACATTCACTTGGAATCTGCATGTCAACAACGTTTGCAATAAGCTAAGAGCCATTTTGGGTAAATTAAAGTCTCTTAAACATGCTGTCAACAGAAAACTATTGTTTACTTTATATTATGCACTGGCTGACTCAGTTATTGAGTATGGGTTGGGTGGGTATGGCCTTACGTTCCCTACACATTTAAATAAGATCAAAATCCTACAGATACGGCTACTTAAATTACTTGCAGATAAAAAAACTAAAAAAAGCTTAAATAAAAACTATGAAAAATTATTCAAAATTTGTAAAATACTTCCGGTCCATAATAAAAGTAAACTAAATATCTTGACTGAACAATTTAATAATGAATATTACAAGAAGGAACGTAGGCATATGTACCCAACTCGTTTATCTAAAAAGAAGACACTTGTTGTTCCTAAAGTCACTAACTACTTTGGGAAGCGCACAAGAAAATATGTGGTACCGTCATTAGTGAATGAGCTACCCCCACATCTGATATCGCATGTTAAATCTAAACAGCAACTCAAAAATGTACTTAAAAAACATTACCTGTCATTGTGTCCATAGCTAATTTTGTAATTTTGTACGTATGGACAATAGCATAGTTTATTTTTTTCTTGGGTGTAAAATGTGTTTCTTTCTTTACTTTAAATAAAAAATCGAAATTTGATAAAATAATATTGTGAAACGAGAACAACTGCCGACAAACTGTTTTGCAGTTTGGCAGACTTTGTATGTGTTATATTTATACAGATTTTGAATAAATAAATTTAAAAAAAAAAAAAAAAAGGTAGTACCAACAGTATCTGAACCTTTGCCTGTTCCATCGACATCATTTCAGTTCTTTAGTCAGAGAGAATCATTCCGAACTGATTAAAATCGAGGAGGAGAAGGTAAATTTTTAAAAAGACAGTACCTGTATAAAGATTGCTTCGCTCAGTTTGCTGAACTTTCAATTGCCTTATATTAAGGTCAGCAAGAAATGCAACTCCTGAATGTATACCGTCAAGACCAATAGACACAGACACACATTCTGCAAAATTTGAAATGACCGCACGGATTTAATTATAATCAACTACATCCAACAGACAATCGCCATCTTTTTATTTTTATAGGATTTCCACTCTCAGTGCCCCCAAATTTAAAAAAAAGTGCTTCCACATCGAAAAAAAATACTACACCTCCAGTTATGTACGTATTAAGATGTCTCATATTAACCAGCTGAGGAGGCTGCTAAACAAGAGCACCATCTGCTTGCGCGGCCGCGCGGCTTAGAAAGCCTGAATGCAAAGTAATGTATTTGTATTTGACGGCTGAAATGAGAAGGTGTAGAAGTCCGGTTTCAATGTGCTCAAAATTTTTGTTACTATGAGACAAACGTGCGTAGTAAATGCTTTAGTTTTGGTTTACGCATCAGGTCAAAAGTTGTTGGCTTTTAACGGAAACTTTGATTTAATTTATTAATGTAAATAGATTGTATACATGACTGCTGTAACGTTAAGCCAGCGGACCTCATTTATAATAAAAGAACTGCTTTTAAAGGGGTTCTCTGATGAAATGCGTCTAGAGGACCACAGACAGCCGAAACACCCTTAGGTAGTACCAACAGTATCTGAACCTTTGCCTGTTCCATCGACATCATTTCAGTTCTTTAGTCAGAGAGAATCATTCCGAACTGATTAAAATCGAGGAGGAGAAGGTAAATTTTTAAAAAGACAGTACCTGTATAAAGATTGCTTCGCTCAGTTTGCTGAACTTTCAATTGCCTTATATTAAGGTCAGCAAGAAATGCAACTCCTGAATGTATACCGTCAAGACCAATAGACACAGACACACATTCTGCAAAATTTGAAATGACCGCACGGATTTAATTATAATCAACTACATCCAACAGACAATCGCCATCTTTTTATTTTTATAGGATTTCCACTCTCAGTGCCCCCAAATTTAAAAAAAAGTGCTTCCACATCGAAAAAAAATACTACACCTCCAGTTATGTACGTATTAAGATGTCTCATATTAACCAGCTGAGGAGGCTGCTAAACAAGAGCACCACTTGTTTGCGCGGCCGCGCGGCTTAAAAAGCCTGAATGCAAAGTAATGTATTTGTAGACGGACGGCTGAAATAGGAAAGTGTAGAAGTCTGGTTTCAATGTGCTCAAAATTTTTGGTAATAAGAGACAAACGTGCTTAGTAAATGCTTCAGTTTTGGTTTACGCATTACGTCAAAAGTTGTTGGCTTTTAACGGAAACTTTGATTTAATTTATTAATGTAAATAGATTGTATACATGACTGCTGTAACGTTAAGCCAGCGGACCTCATTTATAATAAAAGAACTGCTTTTAAAGGGGTTCTCTGATGAAATGCGTCTAGAGGACCACAGACAGCCGAAACACCCTTAGGTAGTACCAACAGTATCTGAACCTTTGCCTGTTCCATCGACATCATTTCAGTTCTTTAGTCAGAGAGAATCATTCCAAACTGATTAAAATCGAGGAGGAGAAGGTAAATTTTTAAAAAGACAGTACCTGTATAAAGATTGCTTCGCTCAGTTTGCTGAACTTTCAATTGCCTTATATTAAGGTCAGCAAGAAATGTAACTCCTGAATGTATACCGTTAAGACCAATAGACACAGACACACATTCTGCAAAATTTGAAATGACCGCACGGATTTAATTATAATCAACTACATCCAACAGACAATCGCCATCTTTTTATTTTTATAGGATTTCCACTCTCAGTGCCCCCAAATTTAAAAAAAAATGCTTCCACATCGAAAAAAATACTACAACTCCAGTTTCGTACGTATTAAGATGTCTCACATTAACCAGCTGAGGAGGCTGCTAAACAAGAGCACCACTTGTTTGCGCGGCCGCGCGGCTTAAAAAGCCTGAATGCAAAGTAATGTATTTGTAGACGGACGGCTGAAATAGGAAAGTGTAGAAGTCTGGTTTCAATGTGCTCAAAATTTTTGGTAATAAGAGACAAACGTGCTTAGTAAATGCTTCAGTTTTGGTTTACGCATTACGTCAAAAGTTGTTGGCTTTTAACGGAAACTTTGATTTAATTTATTAATGTAAATAGATTGTATACATGACTGCTGTAACGTTAAGCCAGCGGACCTCATTTATAATAAAAGAACTGCTTTTAAAGGGGTTCTCTGATGAAATGCGTCTAGAGGACCACAGACAGCCGAAACACCCTTAGGTAGTACCAACAGTATCTGAACCTTTGCCTGTTCCATCGACATCATTTCAGTTCTTTAGTCAGAGAGAATCATTCCAAACTGATTAAAATCGAGGAGGAGAAGGTAAATTTTTAAAAAGACAGTACCTGTATAAAGATTGCTTCGCTCAGTTTGCTGAACTTTCAATTGCCTTATATTAAGGTCAGCAAGAAATGTAACTCCTGAATGTATACCGTTAAGACCAATAGACACAGACACACATTCTGCAAAATTTGAAATGACCGCACGGATTTAATTATAATCAACTACATCCAACAGACAATCGCCATCTTTTTATTTTTATAGGATTTCCACTCTCAGTGCCCCCAAATTTAAAAAAAAATGCTTCCACATCGAAAAAAATACTACAACTCCAGTTTCGTACGTATTAAGATGTCTCACATTAACCAGCTGAGGAGGCTGCTAAACAAGAGCACCACTTGTTTGCGCGGCCGCGCGGCTTAAAAAGCCTGAATGCAAAGTAATGTATTTGTAGACGGACGGCTGAAATAGGAACGTGTAGAAGTCTGGTTTCAATGTGCTCAAAATTTTTGGTAATAAGAGACAAATGTGCGTAGTAAATGCTTCAGTTTTGATTTACGCATTACGTCAAAAGTTGTTGGCTTTTAACGGAAACTTTGATTTAATTTATTAATGTTAATAGATTGTATATAAGACTGCTGTAACGTTAAGCCAGCGGACCTCATTTATAATAAAAGAACTGCTTTTAAAGGGGTTCTCTGATGAAATGCGTCTAGAGGAGCACATACAGCCGAAACACCCTTAGGTGGTGCCAACCGTATCTGAAGCTTTGCCTGTTCCATCGACATCATTTCAGTTTTTTAGTCAGAGAGAATCATTCCGAACTGATTAAAATCGAGGAGGAGAAGGTAAATTTTTAAAAAGACAGTACCTGTATAAAGATTGCTTCGCTCAGTTTGCTGAACTTTCAATTGCCTTATATTAAGGTCAGCAAGAAATGCAACTCCTGAATGTATACCGTCAAGACCAATAGACACAGACACACATTCTGCAAAATTTGAAATGACCGCACGGATTTAATTATAATCAACTACATCCAACAGACAATCGCCATCTTTTTATTTTTATAGGATTTCCACTCTCAGTGCCCCCAAATTTAAAAAAAAATGCTTCCACATCGAAAAAAATACTACAACTCCAGTTTCGTACGTATTAAGATGTCTCACATTAACCAGCTGAGGAGGCTGCTAAACAAGAGCACCACTTGTTTGCGCGGCCGCGCGGCTTAAAAAGCCTGAATGCAAAGTAATGTATTTGTAGACGGACGGCTGAAATAGGAACGTGTAGAAGTCTGGTTTCAATGTGCTCAAAATTTTTGGTAATAAGAGACAAATGTGCGTAGTAAATGCTTCAGTTTTGATTTACGCATTACGTCAAAAGTTGTTGGCTTTTAACGGAAACTTTGATTTAATTTATTAATGTTAATAGATTGTATATAAGACTGCTGTAACGTTAAGCCAGCGGACCTCATTTATAATAAAAGAACTGCTTTTAAAGGGGTTCTCTGATGAAATGCGTCTAGAGGAGCACATACAGCCGAAACACCCTTAGGTGGTGCCAACCGTATCTGAAGCTTTGCCTGTTCCATCGACATCATTTCAGTTCTTTAGTCAGAGAGAATCATTCCGAACTGATTAAAATCGAGGAGGAGAAGGGAAAGTTTTTAAAAGACAGTACCTGCATAAAGATTGCTTCGCTCAGTTTGCTGAACTTTCAATTGCCTTATATTAAGGTCAGCAAGAAATGCAACTCCTGAATGTATACCGTCAAGACCAATAGACACAGACACACATTCTGCAAAATTTTAAATGACCGCACGGATTTAATTTAAATCAACTACATCCAACAGACAATCGCCATCTTTTTATTTTTATAGGATTTCCTTTCTCAGTGCACTCAAGTTTAAAAAAAAAGTGCTTCCACATCGAAAAAAAAATACTACACCTCCAGTTATGTACGTATTAAGATGTCTCATATTAACCAGCTGAGGAGGCTGCTAAACAAGAGCACCATCTCCTTGCGCGGCCGCGCGGCTTAGAAAGCCTGAATGCAAAGTAATGTATTTGTATTTGACGGCTGAAATGAGAAGGTGTAGAAGTCCGGTTTCAATGTGCTCAAAATTTTTGTTAATATGAGACAAACGTGCGTAGTAAATGCTTTAGTTTTGGTTTACGCATCAGGTCAAAAGTTGTTGGCTTTTAACGGAAACTTTGATTTAATTTATTAATGTAAATAGATTGTATACATGACTGCTGTAACGTTAAGCCAGCGGACCTCATTTATAATAAAAGAACTGCTTTTAAAGTGGTTCTCTGATGAAATGCGTCTAGAGGACCACAGACTGCCGAAACACCCTTAGGTAGTACCAACAGTATCTGAACCTTTGCCTGTTCCATCGACATCATTTCAGTTCTTTAGTCAGAGAGAATCATTCCGAACTGATTAAAATCGAGGAGGAGAAGGTAAAGTTTTTAAAAGACAGTACCTGCATAAAGATTGCTTCGCTCAGTTTGCTGAACTTTCAATTGCCTTATATTAAGGTCAGCAAGAAATGCAACTCCTGAATGTATACCGTCAAGACCAATAGACACAGACACACATTCTGCAAAATTTGAAATGACCGCACGGATTTAATTATAATCAACTACATCCAACAGACAATCGCCATCTTTTTATTTTTATAGGATTTCCACTCTCAGTGCCCCCAAATTTAAAAAAAAGTGCTTCCACATCGAAAAAAAATACTACACCTCCAGTTATGTACGTATTAAGATGTCTCATATTAACCAGCTGAGGAGGCTGCTAAACAAGAGCACCACTTGTTTGCGCGGCCGCGCGGCTTAAAAAGCCTGAATGCAAAGTAATGTATTTGTAGACGGACGGCTGAAATAGGAACGTGTAGAAGTCTGGTTTCAATGTGCTCAAAATTTTTGGTAATAAGAGACAAACGTGCGTAGTAAATGCTTCAGTTTTGGTTTACGCATTACGTCAAAAGTTGTTGGCTTTTAACGGAAACTTTGATTTAATTTATTAATGTTAATAGATTGTATATATGACTGCTGTAACGTTAAGCCAGCGGACCTCATTTATAATAAAAGAACTGCTTTTAAAGGGGTTCTCTGATGAAATGCGTCTAGAGGAGCACATACAGCCGAAACACCCCTAGGTGGTGCCAACCGTATCTGAAGCTTTGCCTGTTCCATCGACATCATTTCAGTTCTTTAGTCAGAGAGAATCATTCCGAACTGATTAAAATCGAGGAGGAGAAGGTAAATTTTTAAAAAGACAGTACCTGTATAAAGATTGCTTCGCTCAGTTTGCTGAACTTTCAATTGCCTTATATTAAGGTCAGCAAGAAATGCAACTCCTGAATGTATACCGTCAAGACCAATAGACACAGACACACATTCTGCAAAATTTGAAATGACCGCACGGATTTAATTATAATCAACTACATCCAACAGACAATCGCCATCTTTTTATTTTTATAGGATTTCCACTCTCAGTGCCCCCAAATTTAAAAAAAAGTGCTTCCACATCGAAAAAAAATACTACACCTCCAGTTATGTACGTATTAAGATGTCTCATATTAACCAGCTGAGGAGGCTGCTAAACAAGAGCACCACTTGTTTGCGCGGCCGCGCGGCTTAAAAAGCCTGAATGCAAAGTAATGTATTTGTAGACGGACGGCTGAAATAGGAAAGTGTAGAAGTCTGGTTTCAATGTGCTCAAAATTTTTGGTAATAAGAGACAAACGTGCTTAGTAAATGCTTCAGTTTTGGTTTACGCATTACGTCAAAAGTTGTTGGCTTTTAACGGAAACTTTGATTTAATTTATTAATGTAAATAGATTGTATACATGACTGCTGTAACGTTAAGCCAGCGGACCTCATTTATAATAAAAGAACTGCTTTTAAAGGGGTTCTCTGATGAAATGCGTCTAGAGGACCACAGACAGCCGAAACACCCTTAGGTAGTACCAACAGTATCTGAACCTTTGCCTGTTCCATCGACATCATTTCAGTTCTTTAGTCAGAGAGAATCATTCCAAACTGATTAAAATCGAGGAGGAGAAGGTAAATTTTTAAAAAGACAGTACCTGTATAAAGATTGCTTCGCTCAGTTTGCTGAACTTTCAATTGCCTTATATTAAGGTCAGCAAGAAATGTAACTCCTGAATATATACCGTTAAGACCAATAGACACAGACACACATTCTGCAAAATTTGAAATGACCGCACGGATTTAATTATAATCAACTACATCCAACAGACAATCGCCATCTTTTTATTTTTATAGGATTTCCACTCTCAGTGCCCCCAAATTTAAAAAAAAATGCTTCCACATCGAAAAAAATACTACAACTCCAGTTTCGTACGTATTAATATGTCTCACATTAACCAGCTGAGGAGGCTGCTAAACAAGAGCACCACTTGTTTGCGCGGCCGCGCGGCTTAAAAAGCCTGAATGCAAAGTAATGTATTTGTAGACGGACGGCTGAAATAGGAAAGTGTAGAAGTCTGGTTTCAATGTGCTCAAAATTTTTGGTAATAAGAGACAAACGTGCTTAGTAAATGCTTCAGTTTTGGTTTACGCATTACGTCAAAAGTTGTTGGCTTTTAACGGAAACTTTGATTAAATTTATTAATGTAAATAGATTGTATACATGACTGCTGTAACGTTAAGCCAGCGGACCTCATTTATAATAAAAGAACTGCTTTTAAAGGGGTTCTCTGATGAAATGCGTCTAGAGGACCACAGACAGCCGAAACACCCTTAGGTAGTACCAACAGTATCTGAACCTTTGCCTGTTCCATCGACATCATTTCAGTTCTTTAGTCAGAGAGAATCATTCCAAACTGATTAAAATCGAGGAGGAGAAGGTAAATTTTTAAAAAGACAGTACCTGTATAAAGATTGCTTCGCTCAGTTTGCTGAACTTTCAATTGCCTTATATTTAGGTCAGCAAGAAATGTAACTCCTGAATGTATACCGTTAAGACCAATAGACACAGACACACATTCTGCAAAATTTGAAATGACCGCACGGATTTAATTATAATCAACTACATCCAACAGACAATCGCCATCTTTTTATTTTTATAGGATTTCCACTCTCAGTGCCCCCAAATTTAAAAAAAAATGCTTCCACATCGAAAAAAATACTACAACTCCAGTTTCGTACGTATTAAGATGTCTCACATTAACCAGCTGAGGAGGCTGCTAAACAAGAGCACCACTTGTTTGCGCGGCCGCGCGGCTTAAAAAGCCTGAATGCAAAGTAATGTATTTGTAGACGGACGGCTGAAATAGGAACGTGTAGAAGTCTGGTTTCAATGTGCTCAAAATTTTTGGTAATAAGAGACAAATGTGCGTAGTAAATGCTTCAGTTTTGATTTACGCATTACGTCAAAAGTTGTTGGCTTTTAACGGAAACTTTGATTTAATTTATTAATGTTAATAGATTGTATATAAGACTGCTGTAACGTTAAGCCAGCGGACCTCATTTATAATAAAAGAACTGCTTTTAAAGGGGTTCTCTGATGAAATGCGTCTAGAGGAGCACATACAGCCGAAACACCCTTAGGTGGTGCCAACCGTATCTGAAGCTTTGCCTGTTCCATCGACATCATTTCAGTTCTTTAGTCAGAGAGAATCATTCCGAACTGATTAAAATCGAGGAGGAGAAGGGAAAGTTTTTAAAAGACAGTACCTGCATAAAGATTGCTTCGCTCAGTTTGCTGAACTTTCAATTGCCTTATATTAAGGTCAGCAAGAAATGCAACTCCTGAATGTATACCGTCAAGACCAATAGACACAGACACACATTCTGCAAAATTTGAAATGACCGCACGGATTTAATTTAAATCAACTACATCCAACAGACAATCGCCATCTTTTTATTTTTATAGGATTTCCTTTCTCAGTGCACTCAAGTTTAAAAAAAAAGTGCTTCCACATCGAAAAAAAAATACTACACCTCCAGTTATGTACGTATTAAGATGTCTCATATTAACCAGCTGAGGAGGCTGCTAAACAAGAGCACCATCTCCTTGCGCGGCCGCGCGGCTTAGAAAGCCTGAATGCAAAGTAATGTATTTGTATTTGACGGCTGAAATGAGAAGGTGTAGAAGTCCGGTTTCAATGTGCTCAAAATTTTTGTTAATATGAGACAAACGTGCGTAGTAAATGCTTTAGTTTTGGTTTACGCATCAGGTCAAAAGTTGTTGGCTTTTAACGGAAACTTTGATTTAATTTATTAATGTAAATAGATTGTATACATGACTGCTGTAACGTTAAGCCAGCGGACCTCATTTATAATAAAAGAACTGCTTTTAAAGTGGTTCTCTGATGAAATGCGTCTAGAGGACCACAGACTGCCGAAACACCCTTAGGTAGTACCAACAGTATCTGAACCTTTGCCTGTTCCATCGACATCATTTCAGTTCTTTAGTCAGAGAGAATCATTCCGAACTGATTAAAATCGAGGAGGAGAAGGTAAAGTTTTTAAAAGACAGTACCTGCATAAAGATTGCTTCGCTCAGTTTGCTGAACTTTCAATTGCCTTATATTAAGGTCAGCAAGAAATGCAACTCCTGAATGTATACCGTCAAGACCAATAGACACAGACACACATTCTGCAAAATTTGAAATGACCGCACGGATTTAATTATAATCAACTACATCCAACAGACAATCGCCATCTTTTTATTTTTATAGGATTTCCACTCTCAGTGCCCCCAAATTAAAAAAAAGTGCTTCCACATCGAAAAAAAAATACTACACCTCCACTCTCCAGTTATGTACGTATTAAGATGTCTCATATTAACCAGCTGAGGAGGTTGCTAAACAAGAGCACCATCTGCTTGCGCGGCCGCGCGGCTTAAAAAGCCTGAATGCAAAGTAATGTATTTGTAGACGGACGGCTGAAATAGGAACGTGTAGAAGTCTGGTTTCAATGTGCTCAAAATTTTTGGTAATAAGAGACAAACGTGCGTAGTAAATGCTTCAGTTTTGGTTGACGCATTACGTCAAAAGTTGTTGGCTTTTAACGGAAACTTTGATTTAATTTATTAATGTTAATAGATTGTATATATGACTGCTGTAACGTTAAGCCAGCGGACCTCATTTATAATAAAAGAACTGCTTTTAAAGGGGTTCTCTGATGAAATGCGTCTAGAGGACCACAGACAGCCGAAACACCCTTAGGTAGTACCAACAGTATCTGAACGTTTGCCTGTTCCATCGACATCATTTCAGTTCTTTAGTCAGAGAGAATCATTCCAAACTGATTAAAATCGAGGAGGAGAAGGTAAATTTTTAAAAAGACAGTACCTGTATAAAGATTGCTTCGCTCAGTTTGCTGAACTTTCAATTGCCTTATATTAAGGTCAGCAAGAAATGCAACTCCTGAATGTATACCGTCAAGACCAATAGACACAGACACACATTCTGCAAAATTTGAAATGACCGCACGGATTTAATTTAAATCAACTACATCCAACAGACAATCGCCATCTTTTTATTTTTATAGGATTTCCACTCTCAGTGCACCCAAGTTTAAAAAAAAAGTGATTCCACATCGAAAAAAAATACTACACCTCCAGTTATGTACGTATTAAGATGTCTCAAATTAACCAGCTGAGGAGGCTGCTAAACAAGAGCACCATCTCCTTGCGCGGCCGCGCGGCTTAGAAAGCCTGAATGCAAAGTAATGTATTTTTATTTGACGGCTGAAATGAGAAGGTGTAGAAGTCCGGTTTCAATGTGCTCAAAATTTTTGTTAATATGAGACAAACGTGCGTAGTAAATGCTTTAGTTTTGGTTTACGCATCAGGTCAAAAGTTGTTGGCTTTTAACGGAAACTTTGATTTAATTTATTAATGTAAATAGATTGTATACATGACTGCTGTAACGTTAAGCCAGCGGACCTCATTTATAATAAAAGAACTGCTTTTAAAGGGGTTCTCTGATGAAATGCGTCTAGAGGACCACAGACAGCCGAAACACCCTTAGGTAGTACCAACAGTATCTGAACCTTTGCCTGTTCCATCGACATCATTTCAGTTCTTTAGTCAGAGAGAATCATTCCGAACTGATTAAAATCGAGGAGGAGAAGGTAAATTTTTAAAAAGACAGTACCTGTATAAAGATTGCATCGCTCAGTTTGCTGAACTTTCAATTGCCTTATATGAAGGTCAGCAAGAAATGCAACTCCTGAATGTATACCGTCAAGACCAATAGACACAGACACACATTCTGCAAAATTTGAAATGACCGCACGGATTTAATTATAATCAACTACATCCAACAGACAATCGCCATCTTTTTATTTTTATAGGATTTCCACTTTCAGTGCCCCCAAATTTAAAAAAAAGTGCTTCCACATCGAAAAAAAATACTACACCTCCAGTTATGTACGTATTAAGATGTCTCATATTAACCAGCTGAGGAGGCTGCTAAACAAGAGCACCACTTGTTTGCGCGGCCGCGCGGCTTAAAAAGCCTGAATGCAAAGTAATGTATTTGTAGACGGACGGCTGAAATAGGAACGTGTAGAAGTCTGGTTTCAATGTGCTCAAAATTTTTGGTAATATGAGACAAACGTGCGTAGTAAATGCTTCAGTTTTGGTTTACGCATTACGTCAAAAGTTGTTGGCTTTTAACGGAAACTTTGATTTAATTTATTAATGTTAATAGATTGTATATATGACTGCTGTAACGTTAAACCAGCGGACCTCATTTATAATAAAAGAACTGCTTTTAAAGGGGTTCTCTGATGAAATGCGTCTAGAGGAGCACATACAGCCGAAACACCCCTAGGTGGTGCCAACCTTATCTGAAGCTTTGCCTGTTCCATCGACATCATTTCAGTTCTTTAGTCAGAGAGAATCATTCCGAACTGATTAAAATCGAGGAGGAGAAGGTAAATTTTTAAAAAGACAGTACCTGTATAAAGATTGCTTCGCTCAGTTTGCTGAACTTTCAATTGCCTTATATTAAGGTCAGCAAGAAATGCAACTCCTGAATGTATACCGTCAAGACCAATAGACACAGACACACATTCTGCAAAATTTGAAATGACCGCACGGATTTAATTATAATCAACTACATCCAACAGACAATCGCCATCTTTTTATTTTTATAGGATTTCCACTCTCAGTGCCCCCAAATTTAAAAAAAAGTGCTTCCACATCGAAAAAAAATACTACACCTCCAGTTATGTACGTATTAAGATGTCTCATATTAACCAGCTGAGGAGGCTGCTAAACAAGAGCACCACTTGTTTGCGCGGCCGCGCGGCTTAAAAAGCCTGAATGCAAAGTAATGTATTTGTAGACGGACGGCTGAAATAGGAACGTGTAGAAGTCTGGTTTCAATGTGCTCAAAATTTTTGGTAATAAGAGACAAACGTGCTTAGTAAATGCTTCAGTTTTGGTTTACGCATTACGTCAAAAGTTGTTGGCTTTTAACGGAAATTTTGATTTAATTTATTAATGTAAATAGATTGTATACATGACTGCTGTAACGTTAAGCCAGCGGACCTCATTTATAATAAAAGAACTGCTTTTAAAGGGGTTCTCTGATGAAATGCGTCTAGAGGACCACAGACAGCCGAAACACCCTTAGGTAGTACCAACAGTATCTGAACCTTTGCCTGTTCCATCGACATCATTTCAGTTCTTTAGTCAGAGAGAATCATTCCAAACTGATTAAAATCGAGGAGGAGAAGGTAATATTTTAAAAAGACAGTACCTGTATAAAGATTGCTTCGCTCAGTTTGCTGAACTTTCAATTGCCTTATATTAAGGTCAGCAAGAAATGTAACTCCTGAATGTATACCGTTAAGACCAATAGACACAGACACACATTCTGCAAAATTTGAAATGACCGCACGGATTTAATTATAATCAACTACATCCAACAGACAATCGCCATCTTTTTATTTTTATAGGATTTCCACTCTCAGTGCCCCCAAATTTAAAAAAAAATGCTTCCACATCGAAAAAAAATACTACACCTCCAGTTATGTACGTATTAAGATGTCTCACATTAACCAGCTGAGGAGGCTGCTAAACAAGAGCACCACTTGTTTGCGCGGCCGCGCGGCTTAAAAAGCCTGAATGCAAAGTAATGTATTTGTAGACGGACGGCTGAAATAGGAACGTGTAGAAGTCTGGTTTCAATGTGCTCAAAATTTTTGGTAATAAGAGACAAATGTGCGTAGTAAATGCTTCAGTTTTGATTTACGCATTACGTCAAAAGTTGTTGGCTTTTAACGGAAACTTTGATTTAATTTATTAATGTTAATAGATTGTATATAAGACTGCTGTAACGTTAAGCCAGCGGACCTCATTTATAATAAAAGAACTGCTTTTAAAGGGGTTCTCTGATGAAATGCGTCTAGAGGAGCACATACAGCCGAAACACCCTTAGGTGGTGCCAACCGTATCTGAAGCTTTGCCTGTTCCATCGACATCATTTCAGTTCTTTAGTCAGAGAGAATCATTCCGAACTGATTAAAATCGAGGAGGAGAAGGTAAATTTTTAAAAAGACAGTACCTGTATAAAGATTGCTTCGCTCAGTTTGCTGAACTTTCAATTGCCTTATATTAAGGTCAGCAAGAAATGCAACTCCTGAATGTATACCGTCAAGACCAATAGACACAGACACACATTCTGCAAAATTTGAAATGACCGCACGGATTTAATTATAATCAACTACATCCAACAGACAATCGCCATCTTTTTATTTTTATAGGATTTCCACTCTCAGTGCCCCCAAATTTAAAAAAAAATGCTTCCACATCGAAAAAAATACTACAACTCCAGTTTCGTACGTATTAAGATGTCTCACATTAACCAGCTGAGAAGGCTGCTAAACAAAAGCACCACTTGTTTGCGCGGCCGCGCGGCTTAAAAAGCCTGAATGCAAAGTAATGTATTTGTAGACGGACGGCTGAAATAGGAACGTGTAGAAGTCTGGTTTCAATGTGCTCAAAATTTTTGGTAATAAGAGACAAATGTGCGTAGTAAATGCTTCAGTTTTGATTTACGCATTACGTCAAAAGTTGTTGGCTTTTAACGGAAACTTTGATTTAATTTATTAATGTTAATAGATTGTATATAAGACTGCTGTAACGTTAAGCCAGCGGACCTCATTTATAATAAAAGAACTGCTTTTAAAGGGGTTCTCTGATGAAATGCGTCTAGAGGAGCACATACAGCCGAAACACCCTTAGGTGGTGCCAACCGTATCTGAAGCTTTGCCTGTTCCATCGACATCATTTCAGTTCTTTAGTCAGAGAGAATCATTCCGAACTGATTAAAATCGAGGAGGAGAAGGGAAAGTTTTTAAAAGACAGTACCTGCATAAAGATTGCTTCGCTCAGTTTGCTGAACTTTCAATTGCCTTATATTAAGGTCAGCAAGAAATGCAACTCCTGAATGTATACCGTCAAGACCAATAGACACAGACACACATTCTGCAAAATTTGAAATGACCGCACGGATTTAATTTAAATCAACTACATCCAACAGGCAATCGCCATCTTTTTATTTTTATAGGATTTCCACTCTCCCTGCACCCAAGATTAAAAAAAAAGTGCTTCCACATCGAAAAAAACTGCTACACCTCCAGTTATGTACGTAAAAAGATGGCTCATATTAACAAGATGATGAGGCTGCTAAACAAGGGCGGGACTGCTTGCGCGGCCGCGCGGCTTAGAAAGCCTGAATGCAAAGTAATGTATTTGTAGACGGACGGCTGAAATAGGAACGTGTAGAAGTCTGGTTTCAATGTGCTCAAAATTTTTGGTAATAAGAGACAAATGTGCGTAGTAAATGCTTCAGTTTTGATTTACGCATTACGTCAAAAGTTGTTGGCTTTTAACGGAAACTTTGATTTAATTTATTAATGTTAATAAATTGTATATAAGACTGCTGTAACGTTAAGCCAGCGGACCTCATTTATAATAAAAGAACTGCTTTTAAAGGGGTTCTCTGATGAAATGCGTCTAGAGGAGCACATACAGCCGAAACACCCTTAGGTGGTGCCAACCGTATCTGAAGCTTTGCCTGTTCCATCGACATCATTTCAGTTCTTTAGTCAGAGAGAATCATTCCAAACTGATTAAAATCGAGGAGGAGAAGGTAAATTTTTAAAAAGACAGTACCTGTATAAAGATTGCTTCGCTCAGTTTGCTGAACTTTCAATTGCCTTATATTAAGGTCAGCAAGAAATGTAACTCCTGAATGTATACCGTTAAGACCAATAGACACAGACACACATTCTGCAAAATTTGAAATGACCGCACGGATTTAATTATAATCAACTACATCCAACAGACAATCGCCATCTTTTTATTTTTATAGGATTTCCACTCTCAGTGCCCCCAAATTTAAAAAAAAATGCTTCCACATCGAAAAAAATACTACAACTCCAGTTTCGTACGTATTAAGATGTCTCACATTAACCAGCTGAGGAGGCTGCTAAACAAGAGCACCACTTGTTTGCGCGGCCGCGCGGCTTAAAAAGCCTGAATGCAAAGTAATGTATTTGTAGACGGACGGCTGAAATAGGAACGTGTAGAAGTCTGGTTTCAATGTGCTCAAAATTTTTGGTAATAAGAGACAAATGTGCGTAGTAAATGCTTCAGTTTTGATTTACGCATTACGCATTTTAAAGTGGTTCTCTGATGAAATGCGTCTAGAGGACCACAGACTGCCGAAACACCCTTAGGTAGTACCAACAGTATCTGAACCTTTGCCTGTTCCATCGACATCATTTCAGTTCTTTAGTCAGAGAGAATCATTCCGAACTGATTAAAATCGAGGAGGAGAAGGTAAAGTTTTTAAAAGACAGTACCTGCATAAAGATTGCTTCGCTCAGTTTGCTGAACTTTCAATTGCCTTATATTAAGGTCAGCAAGAAATGCAACTCCTGAATGTATACCGTCAAGACCAATAGACACAGACACACATTCTGCAAAATTTGAAATGACCGCACGGATTTAATTATAATCAACTACATCCAACAGACAATCGCCATCTTTTTATTTTTATAGGATTTCCACTCTCAGTGCCCCCAAATTTAAAAAAAAAGTGCTTCCACATCGAAAAAGAATACTACACCTCCAGTTATGTACGTATTAAGATGTCTCATATTAACCAGCTGAGGAGGCTGCTAAACAAGAGCACCACTTGTTTGCGCGGCCGCGCGGCTTAAAAAGCCTGAATGCAAAGTAATGTATTTGTAGACGGACGGCTGAAATAGGAAAGTGTAGAAGTCTGGTTTCAATGTGCTCAAAATTTTTGGTAATAAGAGACAAACGTGCTTAGTAAATGCTTCAGTTTTGGTTTACGCATTACGTCAAAAGTTGTTGGCTTTTAACGGAAACTTTGATTTAATTTATTAATGTAAATAGATTGTATACATGACTGCTGTAACGTTAAGCCAGCGGACCTCATTTATAATAAAAGAACTGCTTTTAAAGGGGTTCTCTGATGAAATGCGTCTAGAGGACCACAGACAGCCGAAACACCCTTAGGTAGTACCAACAGTATCTGAACCTTTGCCTGTTCCATCGACATCATTTCAGTTCTTTAGTCAGAGAGAATCATTCCAAACTGATTAAAATCGAGGAGGAGAAGGTAAATTTTTAAAAAGACAGTACCTGTATAAAGATTGCTTCGCTCAGTTTGCTGAACTTTCAATTGCCTTATATTAAGGTCAGCAAGAAATGTAACTCCTGAATGTATACCGTTAAGACCAATAGACACAGACACACATTCTGCAAAATTTGAAATGACCGCACGGATTTAATTATAATCAACTACATCCAACAGACAATCGCCATCTTTTTATTTTTATAGGATTTCCACTCTCAGTGCCCCCAAATTTAAAAAAAAATGCTTCCACATCGAAAAAAATACTACAACTCCAGTTTCGTACGTATTAAGATGTCTCACATTAACCAGCTGAGGAGGCTGCTAAACAAGAGCACCACTTGTTTGCGCGGCCGCGCGGCTTAAAAAGCCTGAATGCAAAGTAATGTATTTGTAGACGGACGGCTGAAATAGGAACGTGTAGAAGTCTGGTTTCAATGTGCTCAAAATTTTTGGTAATAAGAGACAAATGTGCGTAGTAAATGCTTCAGTTTTGATTTACGCATTACGTCAAAAGTTGTTGGCTTTTAACGGAAACTTTGATTTAATTTATTAATGTTAATAGATTGTATATAAGACTGCTGTAACGTTAAGCCAGCGGACCTCATTTATAATAAAAGAACTGCTTTTAAAGGGGTTCTCTGATGAAATGCGTCTAGAGGAGCACATACAGCCGAAACACCCTTAGGTGGTGCCAACCGTATCTGAAGCTTTGCCTGTTCCATCGACATCATTTCAGTTCTTTAGTCAGAGAGAATCATTCCGAACTGATTAAAATCGAGGAGGAGAAGGGAAAGTTTTTAAAAGACAGTACCTGCATAAAGATTGCTTCGCTCAGTTTGCTGAACTTTCAATTGCCTTATATTAAGGTCAGCAAGAAATGCAACTCCTGAATGTATACCGTCAAGACCAATAGACACAGACACACATTCTGCAAAATTTTAAATGACCGCACGGATTTAATTTAAATCAACTACATCCAACAGACAATCGCCATCTTTTTATTTTTATAGGATTTCCTTTCTCAGTGCACTCAAGTTTAAAAAAAAAGTGCTTCCACATCGAAAAAAAAATACTACACCTCCAGTTATGTACGTATTAAGATGTCTCATATTAACCAGCTGAGGAGGCTGCTAAACAAGAGCACCATCTCCTTGCGCGGCCGCGCGGCTTAGAAAGCCTGAATGCAAAGTAATGTATTTGTATTTGACGGCTGAAATGAGAAGGTGTAGAAGTCCGGTTTCAATGTGCTCAAAATTTTTGTTAATATGAGACAAACGTGCGTAGTAAATGCTTTAGTTTTGGTTTACGCATCAGGTCAAAAGTTGTTGGCTTTTAACGGAAACTTTGATTTAATTTATTAATGTAAATAGATTGTATACATGACTGCTGTAACGTTAAGCCAGCGGACCTCATTTATAATAAAAGAACTGCTTTTAAAGTGGTTCTCTGATGAAATGCGTCTAGAGGACCACAGACTGCCGAAACACCCTTAGGTAGTACCAACAGTATCTGAACCTTTGCCTGTTCCATCGACATCATTTCAGTTCTTTAGTCAGAGAGAATCATTCCGAACTGATTAAAATCGAGGAGGAGAAGGGAAAGTTTTTAAAAGACAGTACCTGCATAAAGATTGCTTCGCTCAGTTTGCTGAACTTTCAATTGCCTTATATTAAGGTCAGCAAGAAATGCAACTCCTGAATGTATACCGTCAAGACCAATAGACACAGACACACATTCTGCAAAATTTGAAATGACCGCACGGATTTAATTATAATCAACTACATCCAACAGACAATCGCCATCTTTTTATTTTTATAGGATTTCCACTCTCAGTGCCCCCAAATTTAAAAAAAAGTGCTTCCACATCGAAAAAAAATACTACACCTCCAGTTATGTACGTATTAAGATGTCTCATATTAACCAGCTGAGGAGGCTGCTAAACAAGAGCACCACTTGTTTGCGCGGCCGCGCGGCTTAAAAAGCCTGAATGCAAAGTAATGTATTTGTAGACGGACGGCTGAAATAGGAACGTGTAGAAGTCTGGTTTCAATGTGCTCAAAATTTTTGTAATAAGAGACAAACGTGCGTAGTAAATGCTTCAGTTTTGGTTTACGCATTACGTCAAAAGTTGTTGGCTTTTAACGGAAACTTTGATTTAATTTATTAATGTAAATAGATTGTATACATGACTGCTGTAACGTTAAGCCAGCGGACCTCATTTATAATAAAAGAACTGCTTTTAAAGGGGTTCTCTGATGAAATGCGTCTAGAGGACCACAGACAGCCGAAACACCCTTAGGTAGTACCAACAGTATCTGAACCTTTGCCTGTTCCATCGACATCATTTCAGTTCTTTAGTCAGAGAGAATCATTCCAAACTGATTAAAATCGAGGAGGAGAAGGTAAATTTTTAAAAAGACAGTACCTGTATAAAGATTGCTTCGCTCAGTTTGCTGAACTTTCAATTGCCTTATATTAAGGTCAGCAAGAAATGCAACTCCTGAATGTATACCGTCAAGACCACTAGACACAGACACACATTCTGCAAAATTTGAAATGACCGCACGGATTTAATTATAATCAACTACATCCAACAGACAATCGCCATCTTTTTATTTTTATAGGATTTCCACTCTCAGTGCCCCCAAATTTAAAAAAAAAGTGCTTCCACATCGAAAAAGAATACTACACCTCCAGTTATGTACGTATTAAGATGTCTCATATTAACCAGCTGAGGAGGCTGCTAAACAAGAGCACCACTTGTTTGCGCGGCCGCGCGGCTTAAAAAGCCTGAATGCAAAGTAACGTATTTGTAGACGGACGGCTGAAATATGAACGTGTAGAAGTCTGGTTTCAATGTGCTCAAAATTTTTGGTAATAAGAGACAAACGTGCGTAGTAAATGCTTCAGTTTTGGTTTACGCATTACGTCAAAAGTTGTTGGCTTTTAACGGAAACTTTGATTTAATTTATTAATGTTAATAGATTGTATATATGACTGCTGTAACGTTAAGCCAGCGGACCTCATTTATAATAAAAGAACTGCTTTTAAAGGGGTTCTCTGATGAAATGCGTCTAGAGGAGCACATACAGCCGAAACACCCTTAGGTGGTGCCAACCGTATCTGAAGCTTTGCCTGTTCCATCGACATCATTTCAGTTCTTTAGTCAGAGAGAATCATTCCGAACTGATTAAAATCGAGGAGGAGAAGGGAAAGTTTTTAAAAGACAGTACCTGCATAAAGATTGCTTCGCTCAGTTTGCTGAACTTTCAATTGCCTTATATTAAGGTCAGCAAGAAATGCAACTCCTGAATGTATACCGTCAAGACCAATAGACACAGACACACATTCTGCAAAATTTGAAATGACCGCACGGATTTAATTATAATCAACTACATCCAACAGACAATCGCCATCTTTTTATTTTTATAGGATTTCCACTCTCAGTGCCCCCAAATTTAAAAAAAAGTGCTTCCATATCGAAAAAAAATACTACACCTCCAGTTATGTACGTATTAAGATGTCTCATATTAACCAGCTGAGGAGGCTGCTAAACAAGAGCACCATCTCCTTGCGCGGCCGCGCGGCTTAGAAAGCCTGAATGCAAAGTAATGTATTTGTATTTGACGGCTGAAATGAGAAGGTGTAGAAGTCCGGTTTCAATGTGCTCAAAATTTTTGTTAATAAGAGACAAACGTGCGTAGTAAATGCTTCAGCTTTGGTTTACGCATTACGTCAAAAGTTGTTGGCTTTTAACGGAAACTTTGATTTAATTTATTAATGTAAATAGATTGTATACATGACTGCTGTAACGTTAAGCCAGCGGACCTCATTTATAATAAAAGAACTGCTTTTAAAGGGGTTCTCTGATGAAATGCGTCTAGAGGAGCACATACAGCCGAAACACCCTTAGGTGGTGCCAACCGTATCTGAAGCTTTGCCAGTTCCATCGACATCATTTCAGTTCTTTAGTCAGAGAGAATCATTCCGAACTGATTAAAATCGAGGAGGAGAAGGTAAATTTTTAAAAAGATAGTACCTGTATAAAGATTGCTTCGCTCAGTTTGCTGAACTTTCAATTGCCTTATATTAAGGTCAGCAAGAAATGCAACTCCTGAATGTATACCGTCAAGACCAATAGACACAGACACACATTCTGCAAAATTTGAAATGACCGCACGGATTTAATTTAAATCAACTACATCCAACAGACAATCGCCATCTTTTTATTTTTATAGGATTTCCACTCTCAGTGCCCCCAAATTTAAAAAAAAGTGCTTCCACATCGAAAAAAAAATACTACACCTCCACTCTCCAGTTATGTACGTATTAAGATGTCTCATATTAACCAGCTGAGGAGGCTGCTAAACAAGAGCACCATCTCCTTGCGCGGCCGCGTGGCTTAGAAAGCCTGAATGCAAAGTAATGTATTTGTATTTGACGGCTGAAATGAGAAGGTGTAGAAGTCCGGTTTCAATGTGCTCAAAATTTTTGGTAATATGAGACAAACGTGCGTAGTAAATGCTTTAGTTTTGGTTTACGCATCAGGTCAAATGTTGTTCGCTTTTAACGGAAACTTTGATTTAATTTATTAATGTAAATAGATTGTATACATGACTGCTGTAACGTTAAGCCAGCGGACCTCATTTATAATAAAAGAACTGCTTTTAAAGGGGTTCTCTGATGAAATGCGTCTAGAGGAGCACATACAGCCGAAACACCCTTAGGTGGTGCCAACCGTATCTGAAGCTTTGCCTGTTCCATCGACATCATTTCAGTTCTTTAGTCAGAGAGAATCATTCCGAACTGATTAAAATCGAGGAGGAGAAGGTAAATTTTTAAAAAGACAGTACCTGTATAAAGATTGCTTCGCTCAGTTTGCTGAACTTTCAATTGCCTTATATTAAGGTCAGCAAGAAATGCAACTCCTGAATGTATACCGTCAAGACCAATAGACACAGACACACATTCTGCAAAATTTGAAATGACCGCACGGATTTAATTTAAATCAACTACATCCAACAGACAATCGCCATCTTTTTATTTTTATAGGATTTCCACTCTCCCTGCACCCAAGATTAAAAAAAAAGTGCTTCCACATCGAAAAAAACTGCTACACCTCCAGTTATGTACGTAAAAAGATGGCTCATATTAACTAGATGATGAGGCTGCTAAACAAGGGCGGGACTGCTTGCGCGGCCGCGCGGCTTAGAAAGCCTGAATGCAAAGTAATGTATTTGTTGACCGACTGCTGAAATGGGAAGGTGTAGAAGTCCGGTTTCAATGTGCTCAAAATTTTTGGTAATAAGAGACAAACGTGCGTAGTAAATGCTTTAGTTTTGGTTTACGCATCAGGTCAAAAGTTGTTGGCTTTTAACGGAAACTTTGATTTAATTTATTAATGTAAATAGATTGTATACATGACTGCTGTAACGTTAAGCCAGCGGACCTCATTTATAATAAAAGAACTGCTTTTAAAGGGGTTCTCTGATGAAATGCGTCTAGAGGAGCACATACAGCCGAAACACCCTTAGGTGGTGCCAACCGTATCTGAAGCTTTGCCAGTTCCATCGACATCATTTCAGTTCTTTAGTCAGAGAGAATCATTCCGAACTGATTAAAATCGAGGAGGAGAAGGTAAATTTTTAAAAAGACAGTACCTGTATAAAGATTGCTTCGCTCAGTTTGCTGAATTTTCAATTGCCTTATATTAAGGTCAGCAAGAAATGCAACTCCTGAATGTATACCGTCAAGACCAATAGACACAGACACACATTCTGCAAATTTGAAATGACCGCACGGATTTAATTATAATCAACTACATCCAACAGACAATCGCCATCTTTTTATTTTTATAGGATTTCCACTCTCAGTGCCCCCAAATTTAAAAAAAAGTGCTTCCACATCGAAAAAAAATACTACACCTCCAGTTATGTACGTATTAAGATGTCTCATATTAACCAGCTGAGGAGGCTGCTAAACAAGAGCACCACTTGTTTGCGCGGCCGCGCGGCTTAAAAAGCCTGAATGCAAAGTAATGTATTTGTAGACGGACGGCTGAAATAGGAACGTGTAGAAGTCTGGTTTCAATGTGCTCAAAATTTTTGGTAATAAGAGACAAACGTGCGTAGTAAATGCTTCAGTTTTGGTTTACGCATTACGTCAAAAGTTGTTGGCTTTTAACGGAAACTTTGATTTCATTTATTAATGTTAATAGATTGTATATAAGACTGCTGTAACGTTAAGCCAGTGGACCTCATTTATAATAAAATAACTGCTTTTAAAGGGGTTCTCTGATGAAATGCGTCTAGAGGACCACAGACAGCCGAAACACCCTTAGGTAGTACCAACAGTATCTGAACCTTTGCCTGTTCCATCGACATCATTTCAGTTCTTTAGTCAGAGAGAATCATTCCAAACTGATTAAAATCGAGGAGGAGAAGGTAAATTTTTAAAAAGACAGTACCTGTATAAAGATTGCTTCGCTCAGTTTGCTGAACTTTCAATTGCCTTATATTAAGGTCAGCAAGAAATGCAACTCCTGAATGTATAACGTCAAGACCAATAGACACAGACACACATTCTGCAAAATTTGAAATGACCGCACGGATTTAATTTAAATCAACTACATCCAACAGAGGAGAGAGGAGGTCGTGTCCCAGCAGTTTGAACATTATAGGCTCATGATGATGATGATGATGATGACATCCAACAGACAATCGCAATCTTTTTATTTTTATAGGATTTCCACTCTCAGTGCATCCAAGTTTAAAAAAAAAGTGCTTCCACATCGAAAAAAAATACTACACCTCCAGTTATGTACGTATTAAGATGTCTCATATTAACCAGCTGAGGAGGCTGGTAAACAAGAGCACCATCTGCTTGCGCGGCCGCGCGGCTTAGAAAGCCTGAATGCAAAGTAATGTATTTGTATTTGACGGCTGAAATGAGAAGGTGTAGAAGTCCGGTTTCAATGTGCTCAAAATTTTTGGTAATATGAGACAAACGTGCGTAGTAAATGCTTTAGTTTTGGTTTACGCATCAGGTCAAAAGTTGTTGGCTTTTAACGGAAACTTTGATTTAATTTATTAATGTAAATAGATTGTATACATGACTGCTGTAACGTTAAGCCAGCGGACCTCATTTATAATAAAAGAACTGCTTTTAAAGGGGTTCTCTGATGAAATGCGTCTAGAGGACCACAGACAGCCGAAACACCCTTAGGTAGTACCAACAGTATCTGAACCTTTGCCTGTTCCATCGACATCATTTCAGTTCTTTAGTCAGAGAGAATCATTCCGAACTGATTAAAATCGAGGAGGAGAAGGTAAATTTTTAAAAAGACAGTACCTGTATAAAGATTGCTTCGCTCAGTTTGCTGAACTTTCAATTGCCTTATATTAAGGTCAGCAAGAAATGCAACTCCTGAATGTATACCGTCAAGACCAATAGACACAGACACACATTCTGCAAAATTTGAAATGACCGCACGGATTTAATTATAATCAACTACATCCAACAGACAATCGCCATCTTTTTATTTTTATAGGATTTCCACTCTCAGTGCCCCCAAATTTAAAAAAAAGTGCTTCCACATCGAAAAAAAATACTACACCTCCAGTTATGTACGTATTAAGATGTCTCATATTAACCAGCTGAGGAGGCTGCTAAACAAGAGCACCACTTGTTTGCGCGGCCGCGCGGCTTAAAAAGCCTGAATGCAAAGTAATGTATTTGTAGACGGACGGCTGAAATAGGAACGTGTAGAAGTCTGGTTTCAATGTGCTCAAAATTTTTGTAATAAGAGACAAACGTGCGTAGTAAATGCTTCAGTTTTGGTTTACGCATTACGTCAAAAGTTGTTGGCTTTTAACGGAAACTTTGATTTAATTTATTAATGTAAATAGATTGTATACATGACTGCTGTAACGTTAAGCCAGCGGACCTCATTTATAATAAAAGAACTGCTTTTAAAGGGGTTCTCTGATGAAATGCGTCTAGAGGAGCACATACAGCCGAAACACCCCTAGGTGGTGCCAACCGTATCTGAAGCTTTGCCTGTTCCATCGACATCATTTCAGTTCTTTAGTCAGAGAGAATCATTCCGAACTGATTAAAATCGAGGAGGAGAAGGTAAATTTTTAAAAAGACAGTACCTGTATAAAGATTGCTTCGCTCAGTTTGCTGAACTTTCAATTGCCTTATATTAAGGTCAGCAAGAAATGCAACTCCTGAATGTATACCGTCAAGACCAATAGACACAGACACACATTCTGCAAAATTTGAAATGACCGCACGGATTTAATTATAATCAACTACATCCAACAGACAATCGCCATCTTTTTATTTTTATAGGATTTCCACTTTCAGTGCCCCCAAATTTAAAAAAAAGTGCTTCCACATCGAAAAAAAATACTACACCTCCAGTTATGTACGTATTAAGATGTCTCATATTAACCAGCTGAGGAGGCTGCTAAACAAGAGCACCACTTGCTTGCGCGGCCGCGCGGCTTAAAAAGCCTGAATGCAAAGTAATGTATTTGTAGACGGACGGCTGAAATAGGAAAGTGTAGAAGTCTGGTTTCAATGTGCTCAAAATTTTTGGTAATAAGAGACAAACGTGCTTAGTAAATGCTTCAGTTTTGGTTTACGCATTACGTCAAAAGTTGTTGGCTTTTAACGGAAACTTTGATTTAATTTATTAATGTAAATAGATTGTATACATGACTGCTGTAACGTTAAGCCAGCGGACCTCATTTATAATAAAAGAACTGCTTTTAAAGGGGTTCTCTGATGAAATGCGTCTAGAGGACCACAGACAGCCGAAACACCCTTAGGTAGTACCAACAGTATCTGAACCTTTGCCTGTTCCATCGACATCATTTCAGTTCTTTAGTCAGAGAGAATCATTCCGAACTGATTAAAATCGAGGAGGAGAAGGTAAATTTTTAAAAAGACAGTACCTGTATAAAGATTGCTTCGCTCAGTTTGCTGAACTTTCAATTGCCTTATATTAAGGTCAGCAAGAAATGCAACTCCTGAATGTATACCGTCAAGACCAATAGACACAGACACACATTCTGCAAAATTTGAAATGACCGCACGGATTTAATTATAATCAACTACATCCAACAGACAATCGCCATCTTTTTATTTTTATAGGATTTCCACTCTCAGTGCCCCCAAATTTAAAAAAAAGTGCTTCCACATCGAAAAAAAATACTACACCTCCAGTTATGTACGTATTAAGATGTCTCATATTAACCAGCTGAGGAGGCTGCTAAACAAGAGCACCACTTGTTTGCGCGGCCGCGCGGCTTAAAAAGCCTGAATGCAAAGTAATGTATTTGTAGACGGACGGCTGAAATAGGAACGTGTAGAAGTCTGGTTTCAATGTGCTCAAAATTTTTGGTAATAAGAGACAAACGTGCGTAGTAAATGCTTCAGTTTTGGTTTACGCATTACGTCAAAAGTTGTTGGCTTTTAACGGAAACTTTGATTTAATTTATTAATGTTAATAGATTGTATATATGACTGCTGTAACGTTAAGCCAGCGGACCTCATTTATAATAAAAGAACTGCTTTTAAAGGGGTTCTCTGATGAAATGCGTCTAGAGGAGCACATACAGCCGAAACACCCCTAGGTGGTGCCAACCGTATCTGAAGCTTTGCCTGTTCCATCGACATCATTTCAGTTCTTTAGTCAGAGAGAATCATTCCGAACTGATTAAAATCGAGGAGGAGAAGGTAAATTTTTAAAAAGACAGTACCTGTATAAAGATTGCTTCGCTCAGTTTGCTGAACTTTCAATTGCCTTATATTAAGGTCAGCAAGAAATGCAACTCCTGAATGTATACCGTCAAGACCAATAGACAAAGACACACATTCTGCAAAATTTGAAATGACCGCACGGATTTAATTATAATCAACTACATCCAACAGACAATCGCCATCTTTTTATTTTTATAGGATTTCCACTTTCAGTGCCCCCAAATTTAAAAAAAAGTGCTTCCACATCGAAAAAAAATACTACACCTCCAGTTATGTACGTATTAAGATGTCTCATATTAACCAGCTGAGGAGGCTGCTAAACAAGAGCACCACTTGTTTGCGCGGCCGCGCGGCTTAAAAAGCCTGAATGCAAAGTAATGTATTTGTAGACGGACGGCTGAAATAGGAAAGTGTAGAAGTCTGGTTTCAATGTGCTCAAAATTTTTGGTAATAAGAGACAAACGTGCTTAGTAAATGCTTCAGTTTTGGTTTACGCATTACGTCAAAAGTTGTTGGCTTTTAACGGAAACTTTGATTTAATTTATTAATGTAAATAGATTGTATACATGACTGCTGTAACGTTAAGCCAGCGGACCTCATTTATAATAAAAGAACTGCTTTTAAAGGGGTTCTCTGATGAAATGCGTCTAGAGGACCACAGACAGCCGAAACACCCTTAGGTAGTACCAACAGTATCTGAACCTTTGCCTGTTCCATTGACATCATTTCAGTTCTTTAGTCAGAGAGAATCATTCCAAACTGATTAAAATCGAGGAGGAGAAGGTAAATTTTTAAAAAGACAGTACCTGTATAAAGATTGCTTCGCTCAGTTTGCTGAACTTTCAATTGCCTTATATTAAGGTCAGCAAGAAATGTAACTCCTGAATGTATACCGTTAAGACCAATAGACACAGACACACATTCTGCAAAATTTGAAATGACCGCACGGATTTAATTATAATCAACTACATCCAACAGACAATCGCCATCTTTTTATTTTTATAGGATTTCCACTCTCAGTGCCCCCAAATTTAAAAAAAAATGCTTCCACATCGAAAAAAATACTACAACTCCAGTTTCGTACGTATTAAGATGTCTCACATTAACCAGCTGAGGAGGCTGCTAAACAAGAGCACCACTTGTTTGCGCGGCCGCGCGGCTTAAAAAGCCTGAATGCAAAGTAATGTATTTGTAGACGGACGGCTGAAATAGGAACGTGTAGAAGTCTGGTTTCAATGTGCTCAAAATTTTTGGTAATAAGAGACAAATGTGCGTAGTAAATGCTTCAGTTTTGATTTACGCATTACGTCAAAAGTTGTTGGCTTTTAACGGAAACTTTGATTTAATTTATTAATGTTAATAGATTGTATATAAGACTGCTGTAACGTTAAGCCAGCGGACCTCATTTATAATAAAAGAACTGCTTTTAAAGGGGTTCTCTGATGAAATGCGTCTAGAGGAGCACATACAGCCGAAACACCCTTAGGTGGTGCCAACCGTATCTGAAGCTTTGCCTGTTCCATCGACATCATTTCAGTTCTTTAGTCAGAGAGAATCATTCCGAACTGATTAAAATCGAGGAGGAGAAGGGAAAGTTTTTAAAAGACAGTACCTGCATAAAGATTGCTTCGCTCAGTTTGCTGAACTTTCAATTGCCTTATATTAAGGTCAGCAAGAAATGCAACTCCTGAATGTATACCGTCAAGACCAATAGACACAGACACACATTCTGCAAAATTTTAAATGACCGCACGGATTTAATTTAAATCAACTACATCCAACAGACAATCGCCATCTTTTTATTTTTATAGGATTTCCTTTCTCAGTGCACTCAAGTTTAAAAAAAAAGTGCTTCCACATCGAAAAAAAAATACTACACCTCCAGTTATGTACGTATTAAGATGTCTCATATTAACCAGCTGAGGAGGCTGCTAAACAAGAGCACCATCTCCTTGCGCGGCCGCGCGGCTTAGAAAGCCTGAATGCAAAGTAATGTATTTGTATTTGACGGCTGAAATGAGAAGGTGTAGAAGTCCGGTTTCAATGTGCTCAAAATTTTTGTTAATATGAGACAAACGTGCGTAGTAAATGCTTTAGTTTTGGTTTACGCATCAGGTCAAAAGTTGTTGGCTTTTAACGGAAACTTTGATTTAATTTATTAATGTAAATAGATTGTATACATGACTGCTGTAACGTTAAGCCAGCGGACCTCATTTATAATAAAAGAACTGCTTTTAAAGTGGTTCTCTGATGAAATGCGTCTAGAGGACCACAGACTGCCGAAACACCCTTAGGTAGTACCAACAGTATCTGAACCTTTGCCTGTTCCATCGACATCATTTCAGTTCTTTAGTCAGAGAGAATCATTCCGAACTGATTAAAATCGAGGAGGAGAAGGTAAAGTTTTTAAAAGACAGTACCTGCATAAAGATTGCTTCGCTCAGTTTGCTGAACTTTCAATTGCCTTATATTAAGGTCAGCAAGAAATGCAACTCCTGAATGTATACCGTCAAGACCAATAGACACAGACACACATTCTGCAAAATTTGAAATAACCGCACGGATTTAATTATAATCAACTACATCCAACAGACAATCGCCATCTTTTTATTTTTATAGGATTTCCACTCTCAGTGCCCCCAAATTTAAAAAAAAGTGCTTCCACATCGAAAAAAAATACTACACCTCCAGTTATGTACGTATTAAGATGTCTCATATTAACCAGCTGAGGAGGCTGCTAAACAAGAGCACCACTTGTTTGCGCGGCCGCGCGGCTTAAAAAGCCTGAATGCAAAGTAATGTATTTGTAGACGGACGGCTGAAATAGGAACGTGTAGAAGTCTGGTTTCAATGTGCTCAAAATTTTTGGTAATAAGAGACAAACGTGCGTAGTAAATGCTTCAGTTTTGGTTTACGCATTACGTCAAAAGTTGTTGGCTTTTAACGGAAACTTTGATTTAATTTATTAATGTTAATAGATTGTATATATGACTGCTGTAACGTTAAGCCAGCGGACCTCATTTATAATAAAAGAACTGCTTTTAAAGGGGTTCTCTGATGAAATGCGTCTAGAGGAGCACATACAGCCGAAACACCCTTAGGTGGTGCCAACCGTGTCTGAAGCTTTGCCTGTTCCATCGACATCATTTCAGTTCTTTAGTCAGAGAGAATCATTCCGAACTGATTAAAATCGAGGAGGAGAAGGTAAATTTTTAAAAAGACAGTACCTGTATAAAGATTGCTTCGCTCAGTTTGCTGAACTTTCAATTGCCTTATATTAAGGTCAGCAAGAAATGCAACTCCTGAATGTATACCGTCAAGACCAATAGACACAGACACACATTCTGCAAAATTTGAAATGACCGCACGGATTTAATTATAATCAACTACATCCAACAGACAATCGCCATCTTTTTATTTTTATAGGATTTCCACTCTCAGTGCCCCCAAATTTAAAAAAAAGTGCTTCCATATCGAAAAAAAAATCTACACCTCCAGTTATGTACGTATTAAGATGTCTCATATTAACCAGCTGAGGAGGCTGCTAAACAAGAGCACCACTTGTTTGCGGGGCCGCGCGGCTTAAAAAGCCTGAATGCAAAGTAATGTATTTGTAGACGGACGGCTGAAATAGGAATGTGTAGAAGTCTGGTTTCAATGTGCTCAAAATTTTTGGTAATAAGAGACAAACGTGCGTAGTAAATGCTTCAGTTTTGGTTTACGCATTACGTCAAAAGTTGTTGGCTTTTAACGGAAACTTTGATTTAATTTATTAATGTTAATAGATTGTATATATGACTGCTGTAACGTTAAGCCAGCGGACCTCATTTATAATAAAAGAACTGCTTTTAAAGGGGTTCTCTGATGAAATGCGTCTAGAGGAGCACATACAGCCGAAACACCCTTAGGTGGTGCCAACCGTATCTGAAGCTTTGCCTGTTCCATCGACATCATTTCAGTTCTTTAGTCAGAGAGAATCATTCCGAACTGATTAAAATCGAGGAGGAGAAGGGAAAGTTTTTAAAAGACAGTACCTGCATAAAGATTGCTTCGCTCAGTTTGCTGAACTTTCAATTGCCTTATATTAAGGTCAGCAAGAAATGCAACTCCTGAATGTATACCGTCAAGACCAATAGACACAGACACACATTCTGCAAAATTTGAAATGACCGCACGGATTTAATTTAAATCAACTACATCCAACAGACAATCGCCATCTTTTTATTTTTATAGGATTTCCACTCTCAGTGCACTCAAGTTTAAAAAAAAAGTGCTTCCACATCGAAAAAAAAATACTACACCTCCAGTTATGTACGTATTAAGATGTCTCATATTAACCAGCTGAGGAGGCTGCTAAACAAGAGCACCATCTCCTTGCGCGGCCGCGCGGCTTAGAAAGCCTGAATGCAAAGTAATGTATTTGTATTTGACGGCTGAAATGAGAAGGTGTAGAAGTCCGGTTTCAATGTGCTCAAAATTTTTGTTAATAAGAGACAAACGTGCGTAGTAAATGCTTCAGCTTTGGTTTACGCATTACGTCAAAAGTTGTTGGCTTTTAACGGAAACTTTGATTTAATTTATTAATGTAAATAGATTGTATACATGACTGCTGTAACGTTAAGCCAGCGGACCTCATTTATAATAAAAGAACTGCTTTTAAAGGGGTTCTCTGATGAAATGCGTCTAGAGGAGCACATACAGCCGAAACACCCTTAGGTGGTGCCAACCGTATCTGAAGCTTTGCCTGTTCCATCGACATCATTTCAGTTCTTTAGTCAGAGAGAATCATTCCGAACTGATTAAAATCGAGGAGGAGAAGGTAAATTTTTAAAAAGACAGTACCTGTATAAAGATTGCTTCGCTCAGTTTGCTGAACTTTCAATTGCCTTATATTAAGGTCAGCAAGAAATGCAACTCCTGAATGTATACCGTCAAGACCAATAGACACAGACACACATTCTGCAAAATTTGAAATGACCGCACGGATTTAATTTAAATCAACTACATCCAACAGGCAATCGCCATCTTTTTATTTTTATAGGATTTCCACTCTCCCTGCACCCAAGATTAAAAAAAAAGTGCTTCCACATCGAAAAAAACTGCTACACCTCCAGTTATGTACGTAAAAAGATGGCTCATATTAACTAGATGATGAGGCTGCTAAACAAGGGCGGGACTGCTTGCGCGGCCGCGCGGCTTAGAAAGCCTGAATGCAAAGTAATGTATTTGTAGACGGACGGCTGAAATGGGAAGGTGTAGAAGTCCGGTTTCAATGTGCTCAAAATTTTTGGTAATAAGAGACAAACGTGCGTAGTAAATGCTTTAGTTTTGGTTTACGCATCAGGTCAAAAGTTGTTGGCTTTTAACGGAAACTTTGATTTAATTTATTAATGTAAATAGATTGTATACATGACTGCTGTAACGTTAAGCCAGCGGACCTCATTTATAATAAAAGAACTGCTTTTAAAGGGGTTCTCTGATGAAATGCGTCTAGAGGACCACAGACAGCCGAAACACCCTTAGGTAGTACCAACAGTATCTGAACCTTTGCCTGTTCCATCGACATCATTTCAGTTCTTTAGTCAGAGAGAATCATTCCAAACTGATTAAAATCGAGGAGGAGAAGGTAAATTTTTAAAAAGACAGTACCTGTATAAAGATTGCTTCGCTCAGTTTGCTGAATTTTCAATTGCCTTATATTAAGGTCAGCAAGAAATGCAACTCCTGCTGACCTTAATATACCTGTTGCGCCGACCCCAAATAAAATGGGACAAGGGCAGGAAGATGATTGAAGAAATGCAACTCCTGAATGTATACCGTCAAGACCAATAGACACAGACACACATTCTGCAAATTTGAAATGACCGCACGGATTTAATTATAATCAACTACATCCAACAGACAATCGCCATCTTTTTATTTTTATAGGATTTCCACTCTCAGTGCCCCAAAATTTAAAAAAAAGTGCTTCCACATCGAAAAAAAATACTACACCTCCAGTTATGTACGTATTAAGATGTCTCATATTAACCAGCTGAGGAGGCTGCTAAACAAGAGCACCACTTGTTTGCGCGGCCGCGCGGCTTAAAAAGCCTGAATGCAAAGTAATGTATTTGTAGACGGACGGCTGAAATAGGAACGTGTAGAAGTCTGGTTTCAATGTGCTCAAAATTATTGGTAATAAGAGACAAACGTGCGTAGTAAATGCTTCAGCTTTGGTTTACGCATTACGTCAAAAGTTGTTGGCTTTTAACGGAAACTTTGATTTAATTTATTAATGTAAATAGATTGTATACATGACTGCTGTAACGTTAAGCCAGCGGACCTCATTTATAATAAAAGAACTGCTTTTAAAGGGGTTCTCTGATGAAATGCGTCTAGAGGACCACAGACAGCCGAAACACCCTTAGGTAGTACCAACAGTATCTGAAGCTTTGCCAGTTCCATCGACATCATTTCAGTTCTTTAGTCAGAGAGAATCATTCCAAACTGATTAAAATCGAGGAGGAGAAGGTAAATTTTTAAAAAGACAGTACCTGTATAAAGATTGCTTCGCTCAGTTTGCTGAATTTTCAATTGCCTTATATTAAGGTCAGCAAGAAATGCAACTCCTGAATGTATACCGTCAAGACCAATAGACACAGACACACATTCTGCAAATTTGAAATGACCGCACGGATTTAATTATAATCAACTACATCCAACAGACAATCGCCATCTTTTTATTTTTATAGGATTTCCACTCTCAGTACCCCCAAATTTAAAAAAAAGTGCTTCCACATCGAAAAAAAATACTACACCTCCAGTTATGTACGTATTAAGATGTCTCATATTAACCAGCTGAGGAGGCTGCTAAACAAGAGCACCACTTGTTTGCGCGGCCGCGCGGCTTAAAAAGCCTGAATGCAAAGTAATGTATTTGTAGACGGACGGCTGAAATAGGAACGTGTAGAAGTCTGGTTTCAATGTGCTCAAAATTATTGGTAATAAGAGACAAACGTGCGTAGTAAATGCTTCAGCTTTGGTTTACGCATTACGTCAAAAGTTGTTGGCTTTTAACGGAAACTTTGATTTAATTTATTAATGTAAATAGATTGTATACATGACTGCTGTAACGTTAAGCCAGCGGACCTCATTTATAATAAAAGAACTGCTTTTAAAGGGGTTCTCTGATGAAATGCGTCTAGAGGACCACAGACTGCCGAAACACCCTTAGGTAGTACCAACAGTATCTGAACCTTTGCCTGTTCCATCGACATCATTTCAGTTCTTTAGTCAGAGAGAATCATTCCAAACTGATTAAAATCGAGGAGGAGAAGGTAAATTTTTAAAAAGACAGTACCTGTATAAAGATTGCTTCGCTCAGTTTGCTGAACTTTCAATTGCCTTATATTAAGGTCAGCAAGAAATGCAACTCCTGAATGTATACCGTCAAGACTAATAGACACAGACACACATTCTGAAAAATTTGAAATGACCGCACGGATTTAATTTAAATCAACTGCATCCAACAGCCAATCGCCATCTTTTTATTTTTATAGGATTTCCACTCTCCCTGCACCCAAGATTAAAAAAAAAGTGCTTCCACATCGAAAAAAACTGCTACACCTCCAGTTATGTACGTAAAAAGATGGCTCATATTAACTAGATGATGAGGCTGCTAAACAAGGGCGGGACTGCTTGCGCGGCCGCGCGGCTTAGAAAGCCTGAATGCAAAGTAATGTATTTGTAGACGGACGGCTGAAATGGGAAGGTGTAGAAGTCCGGTTTCAATGTGCTCAAAATTTTTGGTAATAAGAGACAAACGTGCGTAGTAAATGCTTTAGTTTTGGTTTACGCATTACGTCAAAAGTTGTTGGCTTTTAACGGAAACTTTGATTTAATTTATTAATGTTAATAGATTGTATATATGACTGCTGTAACGTTAAGCCAGCGGACCTCATTTATAATAAAAGAACTGCTTTTAAAGGGGTTCTCTGATGAAATGCGTCTAGAGGAGCACATACAGCCGAAACACCCTTAGGTGGTGCCAACCGTATCTGAAGCTTTGCCAGTTCCATCGACATCATTTCAGTTCTTTAGTCAGAGAGAATCATTCCGAACTGATTAAAATCGAGGAGGAGAAGGTAAATTTTTAAAAAGACAGTACCTGTATAAAGATTGCTTCGCTCAGTTTGCTGAACTTTCAATTGCCTTATATTAAGGTCAGCAAGAAATGCAACTCCTGAATGTATACCGTCAAGACCAATAGACACAGACACACATTCTGCAAAATTTGAAATGACCGCACGGATTTAATTTAAATCAACTACATCCAACAGACAATCGCCATCTTTTTATTTTTATAGGATTTCCACTCTCAGTGCCCCCAAATTTAAAAAAAAGTGCTTCCACATCGAAAAAAAAATACTACACCTCCACTCTCCAGTTATGTACGTATTAAGATGTCTCATATTAACCAGCTGAGGAGGCTGCTAAACAAGAGCACCATCTCCTAGCGCGGCCGCGCGGCTTAGAAAGCCTGAATGCAAAGTAATGTATTTGTAGACGGACGGCTGAAATAGGAACGTGTAGAAGTCTGGTTTCAATGTGCTCAAAATTTTTGGTAATAAGAGACAAACGTGCGTAGTAAATGCTTCAGTTTTGGTTTACGCATTACGTCAAAAGTTGTTGGCTTTTAACGGAAACTTTGATATCATTTATTAATGTTAATAGATTGTATGTATGACTGCTGTAACGTTAAGCCAGCGGACCTCATTTATAATAAAAGAACTGCTTTTAAAGGGGTTCTCTGATGAAATGCGTCTAGAGGACCACAGACAGCCGAAACACCCTTAGGTAGTACCAACAGTATCTGAACGTTTGCCTGTTCCATCGACATCATTTCAGTTCTTTAGTCAGAGAGAATCATTCCAAACTGATTAAAATCGAGGAGGAGAAGGTAAATTTTTAAAAAGACAGTACCTGTATAAAGATTGCTTCGCTCAGTTTGCTGAACTTTCAATTGCCTTATATTAAGGTCAGCAAGAAATGCAACTCCTGAATGTATACCGTCAAGACCAATAGACACAGACACACATTCTGCAAAATTTGAAATGACCGCACGGATTTAATTATAATCAACTACATCCAACAGACAATCGCCATCTTTTTATTTTTATAGGATTTCCACTCTCAGTGCCCCCAAATTTAAAAAAAGTGCTTCCACATCGAAAAAAAATACTACACCTCCAGTTATGTACGTATTAAGATGTCTCATATTAACCAGCTGAGGAGGCTGCTAAACAAGAGCACCACTTGTTTGCGCGGCCGCGCGGCTTAAAAAGCCTGAATGCAAAGTAATGTATTTGTAGACGGACGGCTGAAATAGGAACGTGTAGAAGTCTGGTTTCAATGTGCTCAAAATTTTTGGTAATAAGAGACAAACGTGCGTAGTAAATGCTTCAGTTTTGGTTTACGCATTACGTCAAAAGTTGTTGGCTTTTAACGGAAACTTTGATATCATTTATTAATGTTAATAGATTGTATGTATGACTGCTGTAACGTTAAGCCAGCGGACCTCATTTATAATAAAAGAACTGCTTTTAAAGGGGTTCTCTGATGAAATGCGTCTAGAGGACCACAGACAGCCGAAACACCCTTAGGTAGTACCAACAGTATCTGAACCTTTGCCTGTTCCATCGACATCATTTCAGTTCTTTAGTCAGAGAGAATCATTCCAAACTGATTAAAATCGAGGAGGAGAAGGTAAATTTTTAAAAAGACAGTACCTGTATAAAGATTGCTTCGCTCAGTTTGCTGAACTTTCAATTGCCTTATATTAAGGTCAGCAAGAAATGCAACTCCTGAATAAATACCGTCAAGACCAATAGACACAGATACACATTCTGCAAAATTTGAAATGACCGCACGGATTTAATTATAATCAACTACATCCAACAGACAATCGCCATCTTTTTATTTTTATAGGATTTCCAATCTCAGTGCCCCCAAATTTAAAAAAAAGTGCTTCCACATTGAAAAAAAATACTACACCTCCAGTTATGTACGTATTAAGATGTCTCATATTAACCAGCTGAGGAGGCTGCTAAACAAGAGCACCACTTGTTTGCGCGGCCGCGCGGCTTAAAAAGCCTGAATGCAAAGTAATGTATTTGTAGACGGACGGCTGAAATAGGAACGTCTAGAAGTCTGGTTTCAATGTGCTCAAAATTTTTGTAATAAGAGACAAACGTGCGTAGTAAATGCTTCAGTTTTGGTTTACGCATTACGTCAAAAGTTGTTGGCTTTTAACGGAAACTTTGATTTAATTTATTAATGTTAATAGATTGTATATATGACTGCTGTAACGTTAAGCCAGCGGACCTCATTTATAATAAAAGAACTGCTTTTAAAGGGGTTCTCTGATGAAATGCGTCTAGAGGAGCACATACAGCCGAAACACCCTTAGGTGGTGCCAACCGTATCTGAAGCTTTGCCTGTTCCATCGACATCATTTCAGTTCTTTAGTCAGAGAGAATCATTCCAAACTGATTAAAATCGAGGAGGAGAAGGTAAATTTTTAAAAAGACAGTACCTGTATAAAGATTGCTTCGCTCAGTTTGCTGAACTTTCAATTGCCTTATATTAAGGTCAGCAAGAAATGCAACTCCTGAATGTAAACCGTCAAGACCAATAGACACAGACACACATTCTGCAAAATTTGAAATGACCGCACGGATTTAATTATAATCAACTACATCCAACAGACAATCGCCATCTTTTTATTTTTATAGGATTTCCACTCTCAGTGCCCCCAAATTTAAAAAAAGTGCTTCCACATCGAAAAAAAATACTACACCTCCAGTTATGTACGTATTAAGATGTCTCATATTAACCAGCTGAGGAGGCTGCTAAACAAGAGCACCACTTGTTTGCGCGGCCACGCGGCTTAGAAAGCCTGAATGCAAAGTAATGTATTTGTAGACGGACGGCTGAAATAGGAACGTGTAGAAGTCTGGTTTCAATGTGCTCAAAATTTTTGTAATAAGAGACAAACGTGCGTAGTAAATGCTTCAGTTTTGGTTTACGCATTACGTCAAAAGTTGTTGGCTTTTAACGGAAACTTTGATATCATTTATTAATGTTAATAGATTGTATGTATGACTGCTGTAACGTTAAGCCAGCGGACCTCATTTATAATAAAAGAACTGCTTTTAAAGGGGTTCTCTGATGAAATGCGTCTAGAGGACCACAGACAGCCGAAACACCCTTAGGTAGTACCAACAGTATCTGAACCTTTGCCTGTTCCATCGACATCATTTCAGTTCTTTAGTCAGAGAGAATCATTCCAAACTGATTAAAATCGAGGAGGAGAAGGTAAATTTTTAAAAAGACAGTACCTGTATAAAGATTGCTTCGCTCAGTTTGCTGAACTTTCAATTGCCTTATATTAAGGTCAGCAAGAAATGCAACTCCTGAATAAATACCGTCAAGACCAATAGACACAGACACACATTCTGCAAATTTGAAATGACCGCACGGATTTAATTATAATCAACTACATCCAACAGACAATCGCCATCTTTTTATTTTTATAGGATTTCCACTCTCAGTGCCCCCAAATTTAAAAAAAAGTGCTTCCACATCGAAAAAAAATACTACACCTCCAGTTATGTACGTATTAAGATGTCTCATATTAACCAGCTGAGGAGGCTGCTAAACAAGAGCACCACTTGTTTGCGCGGCCGCGCGGCTTAAAAAGCCTGAATGCAAAGTAATGTATTTGTAGACGGACGGCTGAAATAGGAACGTGTAGAAGTCTGGTTTCAATGTGCTCAAAATTATTGGTAATAAGAGACAAACGTGCGTAGTAAATGCTTCAGCTTTGGTTTACGCATTACGTCAAAAGTTGTTGGCTTTTAACGGAAACTTTGATTTAATTTATTAATGTAAATAGATTGTATACATGACTGCTGTAACGTTAAGCCAGCGGACCTCATTTATAATAAAAGAACTGCTTTTAAAGGGGTTCTCTGATGAAATGCGTCTAGAGGACCACAGACAGCCGAAACACCCTTAGGTAGTACCAACAGTATCTGAAGCTTTGCCAGTTCCATCGACATCATTTCAGTTCTTTAGTCAGAGAGAATCATTCCAAACTGATTAAAATCGAGGAGGAGAAGGTAAATTTTTAAAAAGACAGTACCTGTATAAAGATTGCTTCGCTCAGTTTGCTGAACTTTCAATTGCCTTATATTAAGGTCAGCAAGAAATGCAACTCCTGAATAAATACCGTCAAGACCAATAGACACAGACACACATTCTGCAAATTTGAAATGACCGCACGGATTTAATTATAATCAACTACATCCAACAGACAATCGCCATCTTTTTATTTTTATAGGATTTCCACTCTCAGTGCCCCCAAATTTAAAAAAAAGTGCTTCCACATTGAAAAAAAATACTACACCTCCAGTTATGCATATTAACCAGCTGAGGAGGCTGCTAAACAAGAGCACCACTTGTTTGCGCGGCCGCGCGGCTTAAAAAGCCTGAATGCAAAGTTATGTATTTGTAGACGGACGGCTGAAATAGGAACGTGTAGAAGTCTGGTTTCAATGTGCTCAAAATTTTTGTAATAAGAGACAAACGTGCGTAGTAAATGCTTCAGTTTTGGTTTACGCATTACGTCAAAAGTTGTTGGCTTTTAACGGAAACTTTGATTTAATTTATTAATGTTAATAGATTGTATATATGACTGCTGTAACGTTAAGCCAGCGGACCTCATTTATAATAAAAGAACTGCTTTTAAAGGGGTTCTCTGATGAAATGCGTCTAGAGGAGCACATACAGCCGAAACACCCTTAGGTGGTGCCAACCGTATCTGAAGCTTTGCCAGTTCCATCGACATCATTTCAGTTCTTTAGTCAGAGAGAATCATTCCGAACTGATTAAAATCGAGGAGGAGAAGGGAAAGTTTTTAAAAGACAGTACCTGCATAAAGATTGCTTCGCTCAGTTTGCTGAACTTTCAATTGCCTTATATTAAGGTCAGCAAGAAATGCAACTCCTGAATGTATACCGTTAAGACCAATAGACACAGACACACATTCTGCAACATTTGAAATGACCGCACGGATTTAATTTAAATCAACTACATCCAACAGACAATCGCCATCTTTTTATTTTTATAGGATTTCCACTCTCAGTGCCCCCAAATTTAAAAAAAAGTGCTTCCACATCGAAAAAAAATACTACACCTCCAGTTATGTACGTATTAAGATGTCTCATATTAACCAGCTGAGGAGGCTGCTAAACAAGAGCACCACTTGTTTGCGCGGCCGCGCGGCTTAAAAAGCCTGAATGCAAAGTAATGTATTTGTAGACGGACGGCTGAAATAGGAACGTGTAGAAGTCTGGTTTCAATGTGCTCAAAATTATTGGTAATAAGAGACAAACGTGCGTAGTAAATGCTTCAGCTTTGGTTTACGCATTACGTCAAAAGTTGTTGGCTTTTAACGGAAACTTTGATTTAATTTATTAATGTAAATAGATTGTATACATGACTGCTGTAACGTTAAGCCAGCGGACCTCATTTATAATAAAAGAACTGCTTTTAAAGGGGTTCTCTGATGAAATGCGTCTAGAGGACCACAGACTGCCGAAACACCCTTAGGTAGTACCAACAGTATCTGAACCTTTGCCTGTTCCATCGACATCATTTCAGTTCTTTAGTCAGAGAGAATCATTCCGAACTGATTAAAATCGAGGAGGAGAAGGTAAATTTTTAAAAAGACAGTACCTGTATAAAGATTGCTTCGCTCAGTTTGCTGAACTTTCAATTGCCTTATATTAAGGTCAGCAAGAAATGCAACTCCTGAATGTATACCGTCAAGACACAGACACACATTCTGAAAAATTTGAAATGACCGCACGGATTTAATTTAAATCAACTGCATCCAACAGCCAATCGCAATCTTTTTATTTTTATAGGATTTCCACTCTCCCTGCACCCAAGATTAAAAAAAAAGTGTTTCCACATCGAAAAAAACTGCTACACCTCCAGTTATGTACGTAAAAAGATGGCTCATATTAACTAGATGATGAGGCTGCTAAACAAGGGCGGGACTGCTTGCGCGGCCGCGCGGCTTAGAAAGCCTGAATGCAAAGTAATGTATTTGTAGACGGACGGCTGAAATGGGAAGGTGTAGAAGTCCGGTTTCAATGTGCTCAAAATTTTTGGTAATAAGAGACAAACGTGCGTAGTAAATGCTTTAGTTTTGGTTTACGCATTACGTCAAAAGTTGTTGGCTTTTAACGGAAACTTTGATTTAATTTATTAATGTTAATAGATTGTATATATGACTGCTGTAACGTTAAGCCAGCGGACCTCATTTATAATAAAAGAACTGCTTTTAAAGGGGTTCTCTGATGAAATGCGTCTAGAGGAGCACATACAGCCGAAACACCCTTAGGTGGTGCCAACCGTATCTGAAGCTTTGCCAGTTCCATCGACATCATTTCAGTTCTTTAGTCAGAGAGAATCATTCCGAACTGATTAAAATCGAGGAGGAGAAGGTAAATTTTTAAAAAGACAGTACCTGTATAAAGATTGCTTCGCTCAGTTTGCTGAACTTTCAATTGCCTTATATTAAGGTCAGCAAGAAATGCAACTCCTGAATGTATACCGTCAAGACCAATAGACACAGACACACATTCTGCAAAATTTGAAATGACCGCACGGATTTAATTTAAATCAACTACATCCAACAGACAATCGCCATCTTTTTATTTTTATAGGATTTCCACTCTCAGTGCCCCCAAATTTAAAAAAAAGTGCTTCCACATCGAAAAAAAAATACTACACCTCCACTCTCCAGTTATGTACGTATTAAGATGTCTCATATTAACCAGCTGAGGAGGCTGCTAAACAAGAGCACCATCTCCTAGCGCGGCCGCGCGGCTTAGAAAGCCTGAATGCAAAGTAATGTATTTGTAGACGGACGGCTGAAATAGGAACGTGTAGAAGTCTGGTTTCAATGTGCTCAAAATTTTTGGTAATAAGAGACAAACGTGCGTAGTAAATGCTTCAGTTTTGGTTTACGCATTACGTCAAAAGTTGTTGGCTTTTAACGGAAACTTTGATATCATTTATTAATGTTAATAGATTGTATGTATGACTGCTGTAACGTTAAGCCAGCGGACCTCATTTATAATAAAAGAACTGCTTTTAAAGGGGTTCTCTGATGAAATGCGTCTAGAGGACCACAGACAGCCGAAACACCCTTAGGTAGTACCAACAGTATCTGAACGTTTGCCTGTTCCATCGACATCATTTCAGTTCTTTAGTCAGAGAGAATCATTCCAAACTGATTAAAATCGAGGAGGAGAAGGTAAATTTTTAAAAAGACAGTACCTGTATAAAGATTGCTTCGCTCAGTTTGCTGAACTTTCAATTGCCTTATATTAAGGTCAGCAAGAAATGCAACTCCTGAATGTATACCGTCAAGACCAATAGACACAGACACACATTCTGCAAAATTTGAAATGACCGCACGGATTTAATTATAATCAACTACATCCAACAGACAATCGCCATCTTTTTATTTTTATAGGATTTCCACTCTCAGTGCCCCCAAATTTAAAAAAAAGTGCTTCCACATCGAAAAAAAATACTACACCTCCAGTTATGTACGTATTAAGATGTCTCATATTAACCAGCTGAGGAGGCTGCTAAACAAGAGCACCACTTGTTTGCGCGGCCGCGCGGCTTAAAAAGCCTGAATGCAAAGTAATGTATTTGTAGACAGACGGCTGAAATAGGAACGTGTAGAAGTCTGGTTTCAATGTGCTCAAAATTTTTGGTAATAAGAGACAAACGTGCGTAGTAAATGCTTCAGTTTTGGTTTACGCATTACGTCAAAAGTTGTTGGCTTTTAACGGAAACTTTGATATCATTTATTAATGTTAATAGATTGTATGTATGACTGCTGTAACGTTAAGCCAGCGGACCTCATTTATAATAAAAGAACTGCTTTTAAAGGGGTTCTCTGATGAAATGCGTCTAGAGGACCACAGACAGCCGAAACACCCTTAGGTAGTACCAACAGTATCTGAACCTTTGCCTGTTCCATCGACATCATTTCAGTTCTTTAGTCAGAGAGAATCATTCCAAACTGATTAAAATCGAGGAGGAGAAGGTAAATTTTTAAAAAGACAGTACCTGTATAAAGATTGCTTCGCTCAGTTTGCTGAACTTTCAATTGCCTTATATTAAGGTCAGCAAGAAATGCAACTCCTGAATAAATACCGTCAAGACCAATAGACACAGATACACATTCTGCAAAATTTGAAATGACCGCACGGATTTAATTATAATCAACTACATCCAACAGACAATCGCCATCTTTTTATTTTTATAGGATTTCCAATCTCAGTGCCCCCAAATTTAAAAAAAAGTGCTTCCACATTGAAAAAAAATACTACACCTCCAGTTATGTACGTATTAAGATGTCTCATATTAACCAGCTGAGGAGGCTGCTAAACAAGAGCACCATCTCCTAGCGCGACCGCGCGGCTTAGAAAGCCTGAATGCAAAGTAATGTATTTGTAGACGGACGGCTGAAATAGGAACGTGTAGAAGTCCGGTTTCAATGTGCTCAAAATTTTTGTTACTATGAGACAAACGTGCGTAGTAAATGCTTTAGTTTTGGTTTACGCATCAGGTCAAAAGTTGTTGGCTTTTAACGGAAACTTTGATTTAATTTATTAATGTAAATAGATTTTATACATGACTGCTGTAACGTTAAGCCAGCGGACCTCATTTATAATAAAAGAACTGCTTTTAAAGGGGTTCTCTGATGAAATGCGTCTAGAGGACCACAGACAGCCGAAACACCCTTAGGTGGTGCCAACCGTATCTGAAGCTTTGCCTGTTCCATCGACATCATTTCAGTTCTTTAGTCAGAGAGAATCATTCCAAACTGATTAAAATCGAGGAGGAGAAGGTAAATTTTTAAAAAGACAGTACCTGTATAAAGATTGCTTCGCTCAGTTTGCTGAACTTTCAATTGCCTTATATTAAGGTCAGCAAGAAATGCAACTCCTGAATAAATACCGTCAAGACCAATAGACACAGATGCACATTCTGCAAAATTTGAAATGACCGCACGGATTTAATTATAATCAACTACATCCAACAGACAATCGCCATCTTTTTATTTTTATAGGATTTCCACTCTCAGTGCCCCCAAATTTAAAAAAAAGTGCTTCCACATCGAAAAAAAATACTACACCTCCAGTTATGTACGTATTAAGATGTCTCATATTAACCAGCTGAGGAGGCTGCTAAACAAGAGCACCATCTTCTTGCGCGGCCGCGCGGCTTAGAAAGCCTGAATGCAAAGTAATGTATTTGTATATGACGGCTGAAATGAGAAGGTGTAGAAGTCCGGTTTCAATGTGCTCAAAATTTTTGTTAATATGAGACAAACGTGCGTAGTAAATGCTTTAGTTTTGGTTTACGCATCAGGTCAAAAGCTTTTAACGGAAACTTTGATTTAATTTATTAATGTAAATAGATTGTATACATGACTGCTGTAACGTTAAGCCAGCGGACCTCATTTATAATAAAAGAACTGCTTTTAAAGGGGTTCTCTGATGATATGCGTCTAGAGGACCACAGACAGCCGAAACACCCTTAGGTAGTACCAACAGTATCTGAACCTTTGCCAGTTCCATCGACATCATTTCAGTTCTTTAGTCAGAGAGAATCATTCCAAACTGATTAAAATCGAGGAGGAGAAGGTAAATTTTTAAAAAGACAGTACCTGTATAAAGATTGCTTCGCTCAGTTTGCTGAACTTTCAATTGCCTTATATTAAGGTCAGCAAGAAATGCAACTCCTGAATGTATACCGTCAAGACCAATAGACACAGACACACATTCTGCAAAATTTGAAATGACCGCACGGATTTAATTATAATCAACTACATCCAACAGACAATCGCCATCTTTTTATTTTTATAGGATTTCCACTCTCAGTGCCCCCAAATTTAAAAAAAGTGCTTCCACATCGAAAAAAAATACTACACCTCCAGTTATGTACGTATTAAGATGTCTCATATTAACCAGCTGAGGAGGCTGCTAAACAAGAGCACCACTTGTTTGCGCGGCCGCGCGGCTTAAAAAGCCTGAATGCAAAGTAATGTATTTGTAGACGGACGGCTGAAATAGGAACGTGTAGAAGTCTGGTTTCAATGTGCTCAAAATTTTTGTAATAAGAGACAAACGTGCGTAGTAAATGCTTCAGTTTTGGTTTACGCATTACGTCAAAAGTTGTTGGCTTTTAACGGAAACTTTGATTTAATTTATTAATGTTAATAGATTGTATATATGACTGCTGTAACGTTAAGCCAGCGGACCTCATTTATAATAAAAGAACTGCTTTTAAAGGGGTTCTCTGATGAAATGCGTCTAGAGGAGCACATACAGCCGAAACACCCTTAGGTGGTGCCAACCGTATCTGAAGCTTTGCCAGTTCCATCGACATCATTTCAGTTCTTTAGTCAGAGAGAATCATTCCGAACTGATTAAAATCGAGGAGGAGAAGGGAAAGTTTTTAAAAGACAGTACCTGCATAAAGATTGCTTCGCTCAGTTTGCTGAACTTTCAATTGCCTTATATTAAGGTCAGCAAGAAATGCAACTCCTGAATGTATACCGTTAAGACCAAAAGACACAGACACACATTCTGCAAAATTTGAAATGACCGCACGGATTTAATTATAATCAACTACATCCAACAGACAATCGCCATCTTTTTATTTTTATAGGATTTCCACTCTCAGTGCCCCCAAATTTAAAAAAAGTGCTTCCACATCGAAAAAAAATACTACACCTCCAGTTATGTACGTATTAAGATGTCTCATATTAACCAGCTGAGGAGGCTGCTAAACAAGAGCACCACTTGTTTGCGCGGCCGCGCGGCTTAAAAAGCCTGAATGCAAAGTAATGTATTTGTAGACGGACGGCTGAAATAGGAACGTGTAGAAGTCTGGTTTCAATGTGCTCAAAATTTTTGTAATAAGAGACAAACGTGCGTAGTAAATGCTTCAGTTTTGGTTTACGCATTACGTCAAAAGTTGTTGGCTTTTAACGGAAACTTTGATTTAATTTATTAATGTTAATAGATTGTATATATGACTGCTGTAACGTTAAGCCAGCGGACCTCATTTATAATAAAAGAACTGCTTTTAAAGGGGTTCTCTGATGAAATGCGTCTAGAGGAGCACATACAGCCGAAACACCCTTAGGTGGTGCCAACCGTATCTGAAGCTTTGCCAGTTCCATCGACATCATTTCAGTTCTTTAGTCAGAGAGAATCATTCCGAACTGATTAAAATCGAGGAGGAGAAGGGAAAGTTTTTAAAAGACAGTACCTGCATAAAGATTGCTTCGCTCAGTTTGCTGAACTTTCAATTGCCTTATATTAAGGTCAGCAAGAAATGCAACTCCTGAATGTATACCGTTAAGACCAATAGACACAGACACACATTCTGCAAAATTTGAAATGACCGCACGGATTTAATTTAAATCAACTACATCCAACAGACAATCGCCATCTTTTTATTTTTATAGGATTTCCACTCTCAGGGCACCCAAGTTTAAAAAAAAATGCTTCCACATCGAAAAAAAAATACTACACCTCCAGTTATGTACGTATTAAGATGTCTCATATTAACCAGCTGAGGAGGCTGCTAAACAAGAGCACCATCTCCTTGCGCGGCCGCGCGGCTTAGAAAGCCTGAATGCAAAGTAATGTATTTGTATTTGACGGCTGAAATGAAAAGGTGTAGAAGTCCGGTTTCAATGTGCTCAAAATTTTTGTTACTATGAGACAAACGTGCGTAGTAAATGCTTCAGTTTTGGTTTACGCATTGCGTCAAAAGTTGTTGGCTTTTAACGGAAACTTTGATTTAATTTATTAATGTTAATAGATTGTATATATGACTGCTGTAACGTTAAGCCAGCGGACCTCATTTATAATAAAAGAACTGCTTTTAAAGGGGTTCTCTGATGAAATGCGTCTAGAGGAGCACATACAGCCGAAACACCCTTAGGTGGTGCCAACCGTATCTGAAGCTTTGCCAGTTCCATCGACATCATTTCAGTTCTTTAGTCAGAGAGAATCATTCCGAACTGATTAAAATCGAGGAGGAGAAGGGAAAGTTTTTAAAAGACAGTACCTGCATAAAGATTGCTTCGCTCAGTTTGCTGAACTTTCAATTGCCTTATATTAAGGTCAGCAAGAAATGCAACTCCTGAATGTATACCGTTAAGACCAAAAGACACAGACACACATTCTGCAAAATTTGAAATGACCGCACGGATTTAATTATAATCAACTACATCCAACAGACAATCGCCATCTTTTTATTTTTATAGGATTTCCACTCTCAGTGCCCCCAAATTTAAAAAAAGTGCTTCCACATCGAAAAAAAATACTACACCTCCAGTTATGTACGTATTAAGATGTCTCATATTAACCAGCTGAGGAGGCTGCTAAACAAGAGCACCACTTGTTTGCGCGGCCGCGCGGCTTAAAAAGCCTGAATGCAAAGTAATGTATTTGTAGACGGACGGCTGAAATAGGAACGTGTAGAAGTCTGGTTTCAATGTGCTCAAAATTTTTGTAATAAGAGACAAACGTGCGTAGTAAATGCTTCAGTTTTGGTTTACGCATTACGTCAAAAGTTGTTGGCTTTTAACGGAAACTTTGATTTAATTTATTAATGTTAATAGATTGTATATATGACTGCTGTAACGTTAAGCCAGCGGACCTCATTTATAATAAAAGAACTGCTTTTAAAGGGGTTCTCTGATGAAATGCGTCTAGAGGAGCACATACAGCCGAAACACCCTTAGGTGGTGCCAACCGTATCTGAAGCTTTGCCAGTTCCATCGACATCATTTCAGTTCTTTAGTCAGAGAGAATCATTCCGAACTGATTAAAATCGAGGAGGAGAAGGGAAAGTTTTTAAAAGACAGTACCTGCATAAAGATTGCTTCGCTCAGTTTGCTGAACTTTCAATTGCCTTATATTAAGGTCAGCAAGAAATGCAACTCCTGAATGTATACCGTTAAGACCAATAGACACAGACACACATTCTGCAAAATTTGAAATGACCGCACGGATTTAATTTAAATCAACTACATCCAACAGACAATCGCCATCTTTTTATTTTTATAGGATTTCCACTCTCAGGGCACCCAAGTTTAAAAAAAAATGCTTCCACATCGAAAAAAAAATACTACACCTCCAGTTATGTACGTATTAAGATGTCTCATATTAACCAGCTGAGGAGGCTGCTAAACAAGAGCACCATCTCCTTGCGCGGCCGCGCGGCTTAGAAAGCCTGAATGCAAAGTAATGTATTTGTATTTGACGGCTGAAATGAAAAGGTGTAGAAGTCCGGTTTCAATGTGCTCAAAATTTTTGTTACTATGAGACAAACGTGCGTAGTAAATGCTTCAGTTTTGGTTTACGCATTGCGTCAAAAGTTGTTGGCTTTTAACGGAAACTTTGATTTAATTTATTAATGTTAATAGATTGTATATATGACTGCTGTAACGTTAAGCCAGCGGACCTCATTTATAATAAAAGAACTGCTTTTAAAGGGGTTCTCTGATGAAATGCGTCTAGAGGAGCACATACAGCCGAAACACCCTTAGGTGGTGCCAACCGTATCTGAAGCTTTGCCAGTTCCATCGACATCATTTCAGTTCTTTAGTCAGAGAGAATCATTCCGAACTGATTAAAATCGAGGAGGAGAAGGGAAAGTTTTTAAAAGACAGTACCTACATAAAGATTGCTTCGCTCAGTTTGCTGAACTTTCAATTGCCTTATATTAAGGTCAGCAAGAAATGCAACTCCTGAATGTATACCGTCAAGACCAATAGACACAGACACACATTCTGCAAAATTTGAAATGACCGCACGGATTTAATTTAAATCAACTACATCCAACAGACAATCGCCATCTTTTTATTTTTATAGGATTTCCACTCTCAGTGCACCCAAGTTTAAAAAAAAGTGCTTCCACATCGAAAAAAAAATGCTACACCTCCAGTTATGTACGTATTAAGATGTCTCATATTAACCAGCTGAGGAGGCTGCTAAACAAGAGCACCATCTCCTTGCGCGGCCGCGCGGCTTAGAAAGCCTGAATGCAAAGTAATGTATTTGTATTTGACGGCTGAAATGAGAAGGTGTAGAAGTCCGGTTTCAATGTGCTCAAAATTTTTGTTAATATGAGACAAACGTGCGTAGTAAATGCTTTAGTTTTGGTTTACGCATCAGGTCAAAAGTTGTTGGCTTTTAACGGAAACTTTGATTTAATTTATTAATGTAAATAGATTGTATACATGACTGCTGTAACGTTAAGCCAGCGGACCTCATCTATATTATAAAAATGAAACCCGTTTTCCGTTGTCACGACATAGCATGAAAACGGCTTGACCGATTTGGCTGATTCTTTTTTTGTTGTGTTTGTTATTGTCAGGAGAAGGTTCTTATGAAAAAAAAAATGTAGTAGTAGTAGGTAGCTTTTTCCCTCTTATGTGACGCAGACGAAGTTGCGTGGGTCAGCTATCTTCTATATCTATATTATAAAAATGAGACCCGTTTTCCGTTGTCACGACATAGCATGAAAACGGCTTGACCGATTTGGCTGATTCTTTTTTTGTTGTGTTTTTTATTGTCAGGAGAAGGTTCTTGTGAAAAAAAATGTAGTAGTAGTAGATAGCTTTTTCCCTCTTATGTGACGCAGACGAAGTTGCGTGGGTCAGCTAGTTTATAATAAAAGAACTGCTTTTAAAGGGGTTCTCTGATGAAATGCGTCTAGAGGACCACAGACAGCCGAAACACCCTTAGGTAGTACCAACAGTATCTGAACCTTTGCCTGTTCCATCGACATCATTTCAGTTCTTTAGTCAGAGAGAATCATTCCAAACTGATTAAAATCGAGGAGGAGAAAGTAAATTTTTAAAAAGACAGTACCTGTATAAAGATTGCTTCGATCAGTTTGCTGAACTTTCAATTGCCTTTTATTAAGGTCAGCAAGAAATGCAACTCCTGAATGTATACCGTCAAGACTAATAGACACAGACACACATTCTGCAAAAATTGAAATGACCGCACGGATTTAATTTAAATCAACTACATCCAACAGCCAATCGCCATCTTTTTATTTTTATAGGATTTCCACTCTCACTGAACCCAAGTTTAAAAAAAAAGTGCTTCCACATCGAAATAAAATACTACACCTCCAGTTATGTACGTATTAAGATGTCTCATATTAACCAACTGAGGAGGCTGCTAAACATGAGCACCACCTGTTTGCGCGGCCGCGCGGCTGAGAAAGCCTGAATGCAAAGTAATGTATTTGGAGACGGACGGCTGAAATGGGAAGGTGTAGAAGTCCGGTTTCAATGTGCTCAAAAATTTTGGTAATAAGAGACAAACGTGCGTAGTAAATGCTTTAGTTTTGGTTTACGCATTAGGTCAAATGTTGTTGGCTTCTAACGGAAACTTTGATTTAATTTATTAATGTAAATAGATTGTATATATGACTGCTGTAACGATAAGCCAGCGGACCTCATTTATAATAAAAGAACTTCTTTTAAAGGGTTTCTCTGATGAAATGCGTCTAAAAGAGCACAGACAGCCGAAACACCCTAAGGTAGTACCAACAGTATCTGAACCTACGCCTGTTCCATCGACATCATTTAAGTTCTTTAGTCAGAGAGAATCATTCTGAACTGATCGTAATCGATCAGGAGAAGGGAAAGTTTTTAAAAGACAGTACCTGCAGAAAGATTGCTTCGCTCAGTCGGCTGAACTTTCAATTGCCTTATATGTAGGTCAGCAAGAAATGCAACTCCTGAATGTATACCGTCAAGACCAATAGACACAGACACACATTCTGCAAAATTTGAAATGACCGCACGGATTTAATTTAAATCAACTGCATCCAACAGCCAATCGCCATCTTTTTATTTTTATAGGGTTTCCACTCTCCCTGCACCCAAGATTAAAAAAAAAGTGCTTCCACATCGAAAAAAAATACTACACCTCCAGTTATGTACGTATTAAGATGTCTCATATTAACCAGCTGAGGAGGCTACTAAACATGAGCACCACCTGTTTGCGCGGCCGCGCGGCTGAGAAAGCCTGAATGCAAAGTAATGTATTTGTAGACGGAAGGCTGAAATGGGAAGGTGTAGAAGTCCGGTTTCAATGTGCTCAAAGTTTTTGGTAATAAGAGACAAACGTGCGTAGTAAATGCTTTAGTTTTGGTTTACGCATTAGGTCAACTGTTGTTGGCTTCTAACGGAAACTTTGTTTTAATTTATTAATGTAAATAGATTGTATATATGACTGCTGTAACGATAAGCCAGCGGACCTCATTTATAATAAAAGAACTGCTTTTAAAGGGTTTCTCTGATGAAATGCGTCTAAAGGAGCACAGACAGCCGAAACACCCTAAGGTAGTACCAACAGTATCTGAACCTACGCCTGTTCCATCGACATCATTTCAGTTCTTTAGTCAGAGAGAATCATTCTGAACTGATCGTAATCGATCAGGAGAAGGGAAAGTTTTTAAAAGACAGTACCTGCAGAAAGATTGCTTCGCTCAGTCGGCTGAACTTTCAATTGCCTTATATGTAGGTCAGCAAGAAATGCAACTCCTGAATGTATACCGTCAAGACCAATAGACACAGACACACATTCTGAAAAATTTGAAATGACCGCACGGATTTAATTTAAATCAACTGCATCCAACAGCCAATCGCCATCTTTTTATTTTTATAGGATTTCCACTCTCCCTGCACCCAAGATTTAAAAAAAAGTGCTTCCACATCGAAAAAAAATACTACACCTCCAGTTATGTACGTATTAAGATGTCTCATATTAACCAGCTGAGGAGGCTGCTAAACATGAGCACCACCTGTTTGCGCGGCCGCGCGGCTGAGAAAGCCTGAATGCAAAGTAATGTATTTGGAGACGGACGGCTGAAATGGGAAGGTGTAGAAGTCCGGTTTCAATGTGCTCAAAAATTTTGGTAATAAGAGACAAACGTGCGTAGTAAATGCTTTAGTTTTGGTTTACGCATTAGGTCAAATGTTGTTGGCTTCTAACGGAAACTTTGTTTTAATTTATTAATGTAAATAGATTGTATATATGACTGCTGTAACGATAAGCCAGCGGACCTCATTTATAATAAAAGAACTGCTTTTAAAGGGTTTCTCTGATGAAAAGTTTTTTGTTTTTAACGAAAACTTTGATTTAATTTACTGATATAAATAGATTGTATATATTATGACTGCAGTAACGTTAAGCCGGTGGACCTCATTTTTAATAAAAGTACGGCTTTTACAGGGTTTTTCGGGTGAAATGCGCCTCATGGAGCACATACAACAGAAACACCCTCAAGTACTTCCGACAGTATCTGAAACCTTTGTGTGTTCCATCGACAGCGTTTTAGGATGTGTTTTTAGTCGAAGAACATCAGTCTGAAGTGATCATAATCGAGGAAAGAAGGAAAGTTTTTAAAAGCCTGTGCCTGCAGAAAGATTGCTTCGCTGAGTCGGCTGAACTTTCAATTTCCACATATTTAGGTCAGCAGGAAATGCATCTCCTGAATATAATTATACCGTCGAGACTCAATACTTTATTGCGTTCCATAATGTGTACATGTAACAGATGGTATGTTAATTTATGGAATCAATTATATACTTTGTCGGGCACAGCTTTGTTAATTTTTAATAGGAGAGAGTATGAAGGAGCTGTTTGTTAAAAAAAAACAAATTAAATAAATTGTCTAAATAGATTAAGTTCACATTACGTTAGTAGCAACCTTTCACGCACACAGTCATACTTCACACACTCAAATTACGTTCATACAGTCCACTCATCTAAAATAAATTGTAAAGAAGGCAGTGTGCAATAAATACCCTTTGAGTAAAGACGTAGTAAAAAGTTTTATTTCACCAAACAAGCCGATATAGACCTTATCGTCGTAGACATATGGTCCAAATCGAGACGGATTTATAATTAAAAAATCCAGTGACCGCGTGCGCCGTCGACACCGCGAGAACAATAGCATTCCAGAAATTATCTTTGCTAAATCGTGCGAGTAAATCATCATTAGCAAAATAATCATTCAAATCTATATCAATATTGTTTGGATTTTGGAGTTTCAACGTCTACACATTTGTACACCATGGATGCGCTTCTGGCATATCAAAAGGAAGTGCTGGATAACCTGAAGAAGTCGGAGAAAAACTATAAAAAGACACCTAAAGATCGGTTGAAGAAACCTTACTTAGAAACCAGATTAGACAATTTGGATCAGCTGTGGATAACGTTTAAGGATGGACACAAATCTCTCATAGGCAAGGTCACCTTGAAGGACAAACAGGACACATACTTCACGGAGGATATGTATGAGGAGTTTGAGGAATTATATGTATCATACAAAACTTTATTGAAAGAAGCCCTGCAGCCCTATCTCGCGTCATCGAGTGGAACTTCGTCCGTAACACCGAAAATAAGTGCTGAACAAACAGTCAGTGAGTGTGAGGTTAAATTACCACGCGTGCAGTTACCTACGTTTAGTGGTAAATACGTTGAATGGCAGTCATTTTATGATATGTTTAATTCGCTTGTGCATACTAATAAGAATTTGTCTCCAGTGCAAAAATTGCATTATCTTAAAAGTAACCTGTCAGGTGAGCCGGAAACTTTGTTACGTAATTTTTCTATAACTAATGAGAATTATGGCGAGGCTTGGAAACAGTTACTTAAACGTTATGATAATAAGCGGTATAATTGTAATGCACTTATGAGATTATTGTTTACGCAAAAACCGGTTACTAGCGAATCTCCTAGTGCCATTAAGCATTTATTAGATACAACTACAACTTGTTTACAATCTTTGCGTAATATGGATATTAGTCCTGAGTCAATTAACGATGCATTTGTTATTTATTTAGTGGTTTCTAAATTAGATCCTGAATCCATTAAGCAGTGGGAATATCAGTTGGGTGTACTTAGTAACGATTTACCGACATGGACACAATTATCAGAGTTTTTAGAATCGAAATTTAGGTCGTTGGAGATGATAGACTCGAATAAGGTACGTAACAATACCAACACAAAGTCGAAGTCTTTTCATGGGTCCATAGAAAGTAAAAAGAATAATTCTAATATACCTAAATGTTCTAAGTGTAAAGGTGAACACTATTTATACAATTGCAAGGAATTTAGTCAACTTAGTGTCAAGGAAAGGCAAGATTATGTTAAAAATAATAACTTGTGTTTTAATTGTTTCTCTCCATCTCATCCAGTTTTTAAATGTCGTAATTCAGCGAGTTGCAAGCGATGTGGCAGGAGGCACCATTCATTATTACATGTTGAAAATGGGGTGAGCAGCGAATCAACGAGTGAGGACGTTTTGGTGCAGAGTGAGTCGGACAAATCCGTGAGTATTTCAACCAATTTTTCGAGTAGAGGTTTAGAACCGAGTCGAGTTTTGTTAGCTACTGTATCTATTTGGGCATACAGTGAGCATGGATACAAACAACAGTTGAGAGGATTATTAGATCAAGGGTCGCAAGCGTCCTTTGTTAGCGAGTCAGTTGTTCAATTACTTGGACTTTCACGTAAACATGTTAGCGGTACAGTGTCCGGGATAGGCGGTAATGGCCACACTAGTGTGAAGCACATGGTTTCTCTTCGAGTGGTATCACGTCATAACCCTGAGGTTTCAATCCAAGTAAATGCCTACGTTTTGCGATCCGTTACGTCATTGCTTCCTTCAACCGAGTTACATACACCTGAATGGCTACATTTTGATAAAATACCACTAGCCGATCCAGGTTACGCCACACCTAGTAAAATAGATATTCTTCTTGGAGCAGAGGTATATAGTGAGATTTTATTGGATGGTATCATACGTCACAATAAAATATTGGCACAAAACACTACCCTAGGTTGGGTATTATCAGGAAGGGTGTCAAAAAATTCAACTTCTGCTAACAATGGAATAATCACCATGCATTTACACCTAAGTGGAGAAGAACTGCTTAGGAAATTTTGGGAAATGGAAAATGAGCCCAACTTAATACAGAAGAAGATGACAGACATAGAACAACGATGTGAAGAATTTTATGACAGGACAACTACACGAGATAAAGAAGGAAGATTTATAGTTAAGCTACCTTTTGATAAAGAAGATCCAGAGTGTCAATATGGAAAATCAGTAGTTATAGCTACAAGAAGATATAAGTATTTAGAAAATAGACTGCAGAAGGATCCTACCTTAAAGGAAACATATAACAATGTTCTACAAGAATATCTTACAATGAATCACATGATACCAATAAATAAAAAAGACATAGATAATCCTAAGGCGGTTTATCTCCCGCACCACGCTGTGGTTAGAGAAGATAAAGACACCACAAAAGTGCGAGTTGTTTTCGATGGGTCATGTAAAGGATTGAACAACTTTTCACTTAATGATAACCTGATGGTGGGTCCCAAGTTACAACAGGATTTGAGACACATCCTGATGCGTTGGAGAAGCCACAGGATTTGCATAGTAGCTGATATCATTAAGATGTTCAGAATGGTGAAAGTCGATTCCGAGGACTCAGACTTCCAAAGAATTGTATGGAGACCACAAACAAACGAGCCGCTACAACATTTTAAATTATTGCGTGTGACCTTCGGTACTGCATGTGCTCCTTATTTGGCCGTGAAAACCCTTCAAAGGTTAGCTGATGTAGAACATGCAAGGTTTCCTACTGCATCAAGCATAACAAAGAAGGATTTTTACATTGACGATCTCCTGACGGGCTGTGAGACACTACCAGAGGCTATACACATATATAACGAAATGAACAAGTTGATGAACAGTGGTGGCTTCGAACTGCAAAAGTTCAGTAGCAATAATCAAGACTTATTATCACATATAGGAGAGGATAATCACAGTAGTGCCGATTCATTAAGATTAAAATCAACTACTGTCATGAAGGTATTAGGCTTAAAATGGAATAAGAATATGGATTGCTTTCAGTATTCACTCGACTTACCCGACGTCAAACATCCTATTACTAAACGGCAAGTATTGTCGGATGTGGCCCGACTATATGACCCGTTAGGATGGATTGCGCCCGTGATAATCAAGGCAAAAATATTTATCCAAAAACTGTGGAGGTCGAAGCTTGATTGGGATGATGTACTGACTGCAGATTTAACGAGTGAATGGTTACAGTTTAGAGAAAGTTTGATATATTTACATAAGATAAACATACCACGATGGTATTGTTTTAGTCCAGGGTCAAAGGTTGAGTTGCATGCATTTGCTGATGCTTCAAAGGTAGCGTATGGTGCTGCTGTATACATTCGTGTTATTAATAATAACAACGAAACATTTGTGAGTTTGGTATCAGCAAAAAGCAAAGTTGCTCCTATTGAGAAGGAGATATCAATTCCTAGACTAGAACTATGCGGTGCAGCTCTAGCAGCAAAATTAGTATTTGAGGTTTCACAAATAACGAACATTTCGAAAGAGAACTTGTTTGCGTGGTCCGACTCAACAATAGTTCTAGCCTGGCTGAGAGGAGGATCTAGCCGCTGGACTACTTTTGTGAGCAATCGTGTGTCAGAAATTCTAAATATTTTAGACTACAGACAATGGAAGCATGTTACAACTGATTCGAATCCAGCTGACTGTGTTTCGAGAGGCATCGCTACACAAGATTTACTTGAACATTCATTATGGTGGTCAGGACCTTCTTGGCTTTCACAAGGAAGTACAGAATTTGATAACGCTGATATTATCGAGGACACTCATGAAGAAGAAAAACACACATCTTTAGCTGCTTTACCTGTATTGGAAAATAAATTCATCTGGACTATGTTTTCATCACTTGCCAAAACCTTAAAAGCTATTTCGTATTGGAGAAGAGTTTTACAGAATTTAAGATTACCAAAGGAAAAACGAAAATTATATGCGAATAATATTACACCGGCAGAGAAAGATAGGAGTTTAATTATATGCATCAAACAGGTTCAAAGAGAGAATTTTAGTGAAGACATGAAACAGTTAAAGTTGAAGAATTCAGTCCCCAAAAAAAGTAAGCTTCGCACTCTTTATCCCTTTTTTGATGAAAATGGGATACTAAGAGTTGGCGGTCGTATTGATAAGTCAGAAGTAATTTATGATACGAAGCATCCCATAGTTATGCCTGCTAAGAGCCATCTTACCAGTCTTATAGTTAGTGATGCTCATCTCAAAACCTTTCACGGTGGACCACAAGCTATGTTGTGCTATTTAAAAACGAAATATTGGATATTACGAGCAAAAGAGATAGTTAAAAGTCACTACAGATCCTGTGTAAAATGTTTAAGATATTCTAGGTCTAAAAGCACCCAACTGATGGGTCAAATCCCAGATGTTAGGTTGAAACCAACCAGACCTTTTAAATCATCTGGTTGTGACTATATGGGGCCTATTAGCGTGAGATTTTCACCCGGTAGAGGGTCGAAATCCTATAAAGGATATATTTGTTTATTTATTTGTATGGTTACACGAGCCATTCATTTAGAGGTAGTAACAGATCTGTCATCAAAGGCATTCATTGCAGCGTTTAAGCGTTTCACAGCACGAAGAGGTCACTGTCAAGATTTATATAGCGACAACGGCACTAATTTTGTTGGTGCCAACAGACAGCTTCGTGAGATGTTCGATCGAGCTAAGTCAACTGTGCCACGTGAAATTGAGGAGTTATTGAGCTTAGAGCACACAACATGGCACTTCATACCTCCACATTCCCCTAATTTTGGTGGTCTGTGGGAGGCTGGAGTTCGCAGCGTTAAAACACATTTATTTAAGGTGATCAGAGATGGCACACTCACATATGAGGAGTTATCTACTGTTTTAGCACAGGTCGAAGCCTGTCTTAATTCTCGACCAATCACAGTAATGAGTGATGATCCTAACGAACCTCAAGCTCTAACACCGGGACATTTCCTCATAGGTGAACCATTGATAAGTATTCCCGATGAAGATAATTCTAATCATAACATTGTAGGTTTGGATAGATGGCGATTAACACAAAAAATAGTAAATAACTTTTGGAAACGTTGGTATAGGGAGTACTTGGTTAATCTTAATCAGCGATACAAATGGAACACTAAAAAATCTGAACCCGAAGTTGGTGATGTTGTAATTTTAAGAGATGATAATATCCCACCTGCTAAATGGATTTTAGGGAAAATAACTAAAAAATATTTAGGGCCAGACAATATTGCACGAGTTGTAACTGTTAAATGTAAGAATGGCGAATTTAAACGTCCCATTAGTAAATTATGTTTATTACCTAAGTGAATTTTATTATTTACTCACTATTATAATAACTATGATGTTACAATAATAGATATCTATGTACCTTGTACCTTCTTACCAGTTATCAAGAGCCGTAAATGTAAAATACCTAAAATATACAAAATGTATAATAACTTTTATACTGCAAATGTTATGTCTTCTTTGTTACATGTCTATGCAAAGTTTGTTTCCTAAATCATTTGCATTTTGTCGCTTAAATGTTTTCTTTTGTATCACGGTGGGCGGAGCTCTCTCATCATTGTAAAAACGTTAACATTTTAAAATTTCAAAGACATATATTTTATATGCATGTTATTTTTAAGTATAGCATTTAAGTACATACCAGTATTACTAATAGGTACACATACAAAGATTGTTAGACATAAGTAGGTACTCACAATGTACACTTTGATGTGTTCTGGATCTTTAATTTATGTTCTCAGGCTTTTTTGTGTTTTGTATATCGATCATTTTTTTTTTTGTTTATAAAGTACTACGTCCTTTGGTGGGCGGTATGTCTAAATAGATTAAGTTCACATTACGTTAGTAGCAACCTTTCACGCACACAGTCATACTTCACACACTCAAATTACGTTCATACAGTCCACTCATCTAAAATAAATTGTAAAGAAGGCAGTGTGCAATAAATACCCTTTGAGTAAAGACGTAGTAAAAAGTTTTATTTCACCAAACAAGCCGATATAGACCTTATCGTCGTAGACATAAATATTAACCTAAAATAATAGTTTTTGCTTTGATGGCATTTGAATAAGTTTTTATATATTCGGTTTTTTGTTTTATTTTTTATATTATATATTGCGCGAATTACATTATTAACAATTATAATAAATTAAAAATGTTATATTGTTTAGGCATGACGTAAAAACAGTTTTTATTGTTTTTAAAATTTATCGCTAAAATATTCGTCAATTGTATTATAGCTTTTGATTAATAGTAATTGTTTTGATTGATGATGAAGATACTATTTTTGTTTATATTTTTGATGTATTCCGGTAACTTATTTTAGGTCTTTAAAGTGAGGTTTACAGGAGTCCGTATCTTCGATATTTGTTAATATTCTAAGCATCTTTTTCTGTAGAGTGAATAATGTAGGCCCGTCTGTACTATTTCCTCATAAGATAACTCCATAATTAAGCCATGCAAATGCGTACGCGTAATATGTTATCAGTGCTGTTTTGAGATCTGTTGTCTTTTTTATTTCGCGGAGAGCGTATGAAAACTCAGATAATTTTGTTCTTACTTTTTGAATATGTGATTTACAATCATATATGTCCAGGCGTAAAAGAGTGAATTTATTTACTGCTTCTAATTTAAATCCATTGTATTTGAAACTTATACTTAATGGTATTTTTTGCCGGGGGTGGAAAGTTATTATTTTGGTTTTACTTTAGTTAATTTCAATATTGTGTTCGTTCATCCAGTTTGTTACAGTGTCAAGTATGAAACACAATCTTTGGTATAAATTTATATTATTATCACATGATGTTAGGATAGAGATATCATCAGCGAACAATACGCATGACCCATATACACAGATATAGACAAATAGACACAGAAACACATTCTGCAAATTTTGAAATGACCGCACGGATTCAATTTAAATCAACAACTCCCAACAGCCAACCGCCATTTTTTTATTTTTATATGATGTCAACTCTCTATACACCCAAGTTTTTAAAATAAAGTGATCCACATCGAAAAAAACTACTTCACTGCCAGTGAAGTAAGTACGTACGAGTGAGTGATGTACGTATAAAGTTGTCATATTATAAACCAGCTGAGGAGGCTGCTAAACAAAAGCTTGCTTGCGCGGCCGCGCGGCTTAGAAAGCCTGATGCGAAATAATGTATCCGGAGACGGACAGCAGATATGGGGAGGTGTAGAAGTCCGTATCAAATGTGCTCAATATATTGGTAATAAGAGACAAACGTGCGTAACCAATGCTTTATTTTTGGTTTACGCATTAGGTCAAAAGATGTTTGCTTTTAACGGAAACTTTGATTTTAGTTATTAATGTAAATAGATTGTATATATGACTGATGTAACGTGAAGCCGGCGGACCTCATTTGCATTTGTTTTGTTTACGCACATGGTAAAAAGCTGTTTCTTTTTTAAATAAAAACGGACCTTTTATTTTTTTAATTGTTTAGATTGTTCGGGTGTAGTAACGATTTATTTTCTTTATCATCTTCGCAACAATTTCATTTCCGTCTGTTTCTTTTAAAAGAATTGGACTCCCACAATACACTTGCCTTGTCGTAAATATTGTATCCACATAAAAATAAGTACTTCACTGCCGATGATGTATGTACAAAATTCTAAATTTATAAACCAGCTGAGGATACAGCTAAACTAGAGCACCCTCGGCTTGCCAGTGGCTTGGAAATCCTTTTTTTTATAAAATCACGCCAGAGCGTACTGCATATTACAGACGATCATTTACCTCTGTATTTTCAAACTTGAGTATAAAAGTTATTGATGACGATTAAAGCAGTGGACAGAGTAAAGAGCGCCCATAATCAGATAGAGGTTTAGCTGAATTTCTTATCAACTACAGTGGCCAACATCAACATCAGCAACACACGAATCATTCTCAATCGACTCAAGAGTAACTGGTTTACAACATTAGTTTACATTTACTGTACGCAACATGGTTCGAGATTATTGTTGCAGTAATTATTGCTAGTTATTCGAAACTATCGCGGTTGTCATGCGCTATTGCGTCCTCTTTAATATTTTGGACACCCAAACAATGTTATTATCGTCAATCGTAGTTTTGACTGATTTCTTACATTTTCTGTTCTCCAATAAATAAAATAGAGAGAAGTCAGGCGTGGACAGAAATTTTGCTCAGTCACACCGTGTCGTGAATGCTTGGCTAGTAGTACAACAGAGTGCCACACAGACTTACACAAGCGTGGACCCTAGTCGCTATGCAACACTCATATCTAATATTGATTGATTTAGCAATACCTATAAAGTAAGGTCAGCATCTGATTTTCTTTTTGCCAACTACGTTGGGGTTGGGTTGGCTCCAGACCAACAAGATGCAGCTAAAGAACAGTATTTTATATAAAACGGCTGCGAATCTGACTTCCCTAACCTCAGTTAGTACCAAGAGGTAGAGGCATAGGATGATACTTAGAATGTAATGAGAGGTCTCCCATTCACGGAATAATTTAAGCAAGCACGTATTAACTGATACATCAACCGGAGCGGCTGATATTATTTAAACCACAAGCTCCTTCACAACAAAGATGCCATAATCAACAGCAGCACTCTCCTATTTTTAACTATTTTGTACTATTTCAAGTGTAGCTTTTACTGATTTCCTTAAGACTTTTTGGCAAATATTGCTAGACTACTTGAAAACTAGGTATTATTATCTTTTCTATGACAAGAATTTTGTTTCATCACTTACTTTTCAAACTTTTTGTGAAGAAACTAAGCAACAAACGACGGTCTAAGTTCTGTTTTTGTCACTCAAACCTATAATTTGCTATTTCAAATGTTTGTTTTTTCTGATTTTCTTACGATGTTTTGGTAGATAATGCAGAACAGTTTCACAACGTGAGAGAATTTATTCCTGACAAGACAATTTTTCAGCACTATTTCCAAAAAATAACAAAACTATTGCAGCATTTTTCTTTTTAGCAATTATTGCCGAACAATCTGACAACGAGGTACAACCTTATTCAGGACAAGACATTTTTTTAACACTGTCATAGCTGTTTCAATTGTAGTTTTTTTTCTGATTTCCCTAAGATGGCAAACATTGCTGGACAACTTGACAACGAGGTAAACCTTTTCCGTGACAAGATTTTCTGCAACTTCTTGGCAAAACTTTCTTGTAGAAATTGAACGACAAACGAACCTTAGTTTCTGATGTCATCACGTTGTTTTGGAAGATAGTGCAGAACAAATTGACAACGAGAGAGACTTTTTCCTGGCAAGACATGTTTTCAACAATCTTTTCAGAAACTAACAAAACATTTACCATTGCAGCATTTTTTTCTATTTTGTGATATTTCAATTGTTTCTTTTTTGACCTGTAATATTTTGAAAAGTATTGCTAGACAACTTGACTACGAGGTACACCGTATCTAGGACAAGATTTTTTCAACACTTTCTTTGCTATTTTAATTGTAGCTTTTTCTGATTTCCTGATGACGTTTTGGCAACGAGGTATACCTTTTCCATGATAACATTTTTTGCAACCTTTTTTTTTGCAAAAACTTTGTGTAGAAACTGAACTATAAATGACGGTGTCTAAGTAGGTAACTGTTTTGGGTGTCCTGTATTTTTGTTCATCTTTTGTCACCAATTAACAGATAAGTTGTGCCAACATTGCTCAACTTGTACGAATAAATTACATTCTTCTTGCCGTTTTACAATCGAAACATCAAAACTATACCAACATTGACGGCGCCTTTAGCAGTATGTATTTAATTTAGCCATGCCTTGAACGTCGTTGGCCACCTTGCTGGAACCAATACCCTATAACCGTAGTACACATTTGGCGTTCATAATATGAACATTTTGCTAGTGGCCTTTGCAGATTGGAGGTTGACATTAAATAACATATTTGTATTTAGGTGATTATACACCTTACCACACAAGATATGCAAATCTGCATACATAAATGCTGCTAATTCCGATATGGGCTGCATGGATCTAATTACAAATCAACCACTCTCAACATACAACCGCATCTTTCATTTTATGTAATTTTAATGTTAAACGAAATAAATGCTCCACTGTCGATGATGTACGTATAAAGTTTTGATATTATTATTATTTATAAAACAGCTAGGGGGCCAGTTTTTCTCTTAGAACTATAACTTGCTATTTAATTTTATTAATACTGTGTACTTTTCTATTTGTAGCTTTTTCTGATTTTCTTATGACGTTGTTGCAAATTGGCAACGAGGTATACCTTTTCAAGGACAATTTTTTTTGCAATATTTTGATTGCAAAAGCTTCGTGTAGAAACTAAACTACAAACGACGGTGTCTAAATTCTTCTTTTTTCACTCAAAACTATGATTTGCTATTTCAATTGTTCGTTATTTTCTGATTTTCTCAAGATGTTTTGGTAGATAATGCAGAACAATTTGACATTGTGAGAGACTTTATTCCTGACAAGACAACTTTTCAGCACTCTTTCCAAAAAGTAGCAAAACTATTGCAGCATTTAAACTATTTTGTGCTTTACTAATTGCAGCTTTTTGTGATTTCTAACGTTTTGGCAAATATTTTTGGACAACTTGAAAACGAGATCCGGGACAAGATTTTTTTAACACTTTCTTTGCTATTTCTATTGTAGATTTTCTAATTTCCTGATGACGTTTCGACAAATATTACTGGACAACTTGACAACGATTTTTTTCACAACATTTTCTCAACAAAAACTACAACGAACGTTATTTTTATGATTTCCTCACAATGGTTTGGCAGATAGTGCAGAATAATTTGACAACGAGAGAGACTTATTTCCTGACAAGACATTTTTGGAACAATCTTTCCAGAAACTATCATAACATTCATCATTGCGTTTTTCTGTTTTTACTATTGTTTGCTATTTCAGTAGTAACTTTTTTCTGACCTGTAACATTTTGGCAAGTATTGCTGGACAACTTGACAACGAGGTACCTTTTCCATGACAAGATTTTTTTCTCAACTTTTTCTTTACATAAGCTTTGTGTAGAATTTACCAAAAACCAACGTTATTTTTCTGATTTCCTCAAGTTGTTGTGGCAGATAGTGCAGAACAATTTTATGACGAGAGAGACTTTTTTCCTGACAAGACATTTTTTCAACAATCTTTTCAGAAACTAACAAAACATTTACCATTGCTGTATTTTCTTTTTTTTAATATTGCGTGCTATTCCATTTGTAGCTTTTTCTGATTTCCTTATGACGTTTTAGCAAATATTGCTGGACGACTTGATAACGAAGTATTCAACACTCTTTCCAGAAACTAACAAAACATTTACCATTGCAGTATTCATCTTTTATTTCTGGACAATTGGACAACGAGGGAGATCTTCTTCACGACCAGAGATTAAAAAGAGGCTACTGCAGGTGACTGCAGAGAGCCAGGTGTTCATTGGGCTTCAAGAAGAAGGTTGGTGGACACCTCTCTTGACACAAATTGCTTCGTACTTAGGTAGCTAAGTATTCTTGGATTGCTTGAGTGGAGCGTAATAAGCTCTTGCAGCTTTTTAGTCTGCCCGAGATAGTTGCGTGGTCGTGGTGTTTGCAGATGTTACTTTAAATCTTGATCTTCCAGCAACAATACATCAGCCTGCAAAAAAAAAGATATTAGATATTTGTACTCGGCACGCTAAGAAGTACATAAATCTTCTACGTCAACATGACATCAACTCCGCAACTTCCGGGGTATTGGGCAGATTAGTACACTGACATACCATCAGCTATGTATAAGTTCCTTATCATAGGGGGTGAGCCTATTACCATCTATCTGGCACAAATCCAGGCGCCGTAGCTGCTGCTGGGAAACTGCTGATCGAAACCTACAATAACACTTTGTCTGACCTGGGGCTCGAACCCAGGTTCTCATGCTCAACAGTAGCGTTTACTACGTCCACTGCACTGAAAAATATATCAGCAGGTAATGGCTCATTGCTAATCCGTCGGCCTGGTTTTGTTGTTCAATTAATAATCTATACTAAAATTATAAAGCAGAAGAGTTTGTTTGTTTGGTTGAACGCGATAATCTCAGGAAGTATTGGTACAAATAAAAAAAATATTGTTGTGTTGGATAGTCCATTTATCGAGGAAGGTTTTAGGCTATATAACATCACGCTACGGCCATTAGGAGCGGAGCAGGAATGAAAAGTTACAAAAACGGGGATTTTGTTTTACTTTTCTCTCTTATGTGACGCAGACGAAGTTGCGTGGGTCAGCTAGTATTAATGTAAAACTATTATTATTATAGTTTCGGAGCACGGTACAAAGAAAAAAAAATATAATGCAAAAAGGCTTCATCTAAACGAACTTGAACTTTAAGTTATTCATTTAATAGTAAAATGCCACTTACCATAACGGGGGTGGTGTTTCGAGTTTGGTAGAAGCACTCGCACTTGGGGTGACTAATGTGTATATTGCCCTTAAGCGTCTTTCTTAGCGAAGACGACGCCTTCACAGTGCCTGGGGACAGTAAAAAACACATTTTTTAAATTAAATTCTACTCCCATTTTTTTTAGACACGGCAACCATATAAAAAAAATCTATTCCAATGAGATGAAAGCCGTATTAATATTCATTGTTCAAAATTAGAGGGGTAGCAAACCCTTCGTGGGACTTTTTATCGACATTACTTATGATCTAATAAAAGTATTATATAATTTATGCATGACTGTGCAACCTTGCTAAAAGACTTAAAATATGATAATATATTCTAAACTGAATTTTTATATAGGCAAGAATCGCAGTAGTTATAGAGTTTAAAGTGTTTACCATTAGGTAGAAAAGTACATACGACTGGTTTGGGGGTACATTTGCTTCATGTTGGTAGTATAGCAGGGCTGGGGCAGATGCACCTGCACCATCGATCTTCAAAGAACTGACCCTGCAAAATATCATCATCACTATCATTATCATCATCATCACTATAAATAACATTAAAACTAATCATAACTTGCATCGGTGAAGGAAAACATCGTGAGGAAATTACCATGTCTGAGAGATATTTCTCGACGGCATGTTAAGCCAAGTCAGAGGCTCATGGGCGGCTTAATAATTCTGACACCAACTTAGGTAACTAACCACATGATAAAGAAGAACGATCATCATCAGCCTATTAATGTCCCCACTGCTGCAACACTGGCTTCCTCCCTATGAGAGTGAACGCAACATTACTTAACAAGTTTTATATTAATCAAGTTATCGAACCAAAAAATAAAACTATACCAGAAATTAACGTACGCTTAAATACTTCAAACTCTTTGTTTATGGAGCCGACCATACCTCAAGACATAAATAACCATATTACCTCACTTCGAAATACAAATAGTGTTGGTTATGACGGAGTATGCACTAAAGTTATCAAAGAAGTGTCTCATTACATAGCTCCACATCTGAGTCACTTAATTAACATGAGCATTTTTAGCGGAATCTTCCCTGAAAAATTAAAAACGTCAATAATTATACCATTACACAAAAAAAACGACAAACAAATTATGTCAAATTATAGGCCTGTTGCGTTGATAACCATCTTTTCAAAAATATTTGAGAAAGTCATTTATAAGTACTTGTACAACTTCCTTGAGAAATCAAACATACTGGTTAACGAACAAAAAGGATTTCGCAAGCAGAAGACAATAAATATGGCTATACATGACCTGCTTCTTCCTATTGTGTCAAATATAGATAACAGAAATCCTGTGTGCGCTATTTATATGGACCTGACTAAGGCTTTTGATTATGTGGATTATCCTATACTTATACACAAACTTGAAAAATATGGCATCAGGGGAAATATACTTGACCTCATTCGATCTTACTTAACGAACAGGAAGCAATTTGTAGAAATCACACAAATATCCTTAAATACTAGCTACGAGAAAAAATATCGTTCAGAAAGTGAGACAATTAAATACGGCGTTCCTCAGGGTAGCGTGCTGGGACCGCCCCTTTTCTTACTTTACATAAATGACCTTCCGAGGCAAATAAAACACCCCATGGTACTATTCGCCGATGATAGCACCGTAATTATTAAGTGTGATGATCCCAATACTTATGAAAACGAAATAAATATGACATTAAATAGAATTATAAAATGGTTTGAGAACAACAATCTAATTATAAACTTGGAAAAAACTAAAATTATGCACTTTTATCAAAGAATACCAAATAAAATCTATGACATTAACTATTTAGGGACAAAGATAGAATCAGCTACTGCTACTAAATTTCTTGGAATTACTATAGACAACAATTTGACCTGGAAACCCCAGACTGACGAAATATGTAAAAAACTAAATCGTTTTACTTACGCTCTCTATAAACTATCAAAAATAGTGAGCCTAGAATCCGTACTAACAGCCTATCATGGCTATGTTGCATCAACACTCAGATATAGTGTTATATACTGGGGCAATTCAGTTGATAGAGAACTCTTATTTAGAGCCCAAAAAAGATGTGTCAGAGCTATGTGTGGACTAAAAAGCACAGACAGTTGTCGACCGTACTTCATACGTTTCAAAATACTTACCTTGCCATCGCTGTACATATACGAAACAAATGTGTTCGTCAAATCTAACATTTCACTTTATAAAATAGCTACAAAAAGTTACTACCGAAAATTACGTGATAGAAATAAGTTAGAACTCGAAGTGACTTATGGCAAAACGGCACTTATGAATAAAAGCAGCTTCTGTATGGCCAAAAAAATTTTTAACAAACTACCTGAAATTGTAAAAACGTTAAATCTGGAAAATTTAAAAAAACAATTATTAAAAATATTGCTACATAAATGCTATTACTCACTACAGGAATATCTGGACGATAATTCTATAATTTCTGCTTCAGAAAATTGTACCAACATCTCCTAACCTATTTTGACTATTCAGAATTTTATTTGACATTAGCATTATTATAACTTTATCTCTTTGACATTTATTGAAACTGATTATATCCCCAATTAATATTGACATGCATGTACCTATTTCTTAATATTGATTTTATTACGAATGTGAAAGTTAACATAATTTTATAAAATTCTACCACTAGAAGAGATCTTAAAAGTTGAACTAGTGTTAAAGTACCTAAAGATAATGTTCATTAAAATTATATATTTGTACGCCTCTGGGCAAAACATAGAGGATCCACCTATCTGTATCATCATTATTATAATTTGACCTATGTTTACAAATAAAGCATTCTGATTTCTGATTTCTGATTTCTTAACGCCAATCATATTATCCAAACTGTTGACTTTCCGTTTCTGAAAACTAGACAGCTAAACGGTGAGGCGAAAAGGCTTAAAAACGCGCCACGGCAACTCCTAATAGAAATTGATACGAATATTTCGAAGCTCTGCTGTTTTGCGAACAAAATTTACTGCGCAACTTTCTACGCAGCGTCACTCTACCATAATTTTATTGATTGATGTGCCGGTCTCATCCGAGAACGATGAATCTCAAAGGATAATAAAATCAATCAAAAAACAATATATAACATTATCACGACCACTATTACTCTTGATACCCACTATTACCATATTATTATTTAAGCACTGACTGGAGATGAAAAAGAATATGCGAATCACTTGGAAAAGCGACCGTGCTGCGCGCGCCGATGTGGGAACTGAAGGGACGTTCCCTCGGGTCGCACCCGTCTGGTGATGCTCCTGTTGGCGGCGCTGCTTGATTATTATATGTGTATATTTTGATTTTTATTTGATTATGTTAAGTCTATTTTAGGAATGTTAATGTTTTTTCGAAATGAAATAAGTAATTAAAGATATTTTATATTATTCGTATTGTTCTCTGTTGAACTTAAACTACAAACTGCACTTTAGTTTTCATTTGCGAAACCTCCAAGGAATTGAGGTTTTGTTTTTTCTTAAAGTAAAATTACCATGTCCGCATGATGAATCAACAATTATTCACCCCTTTTGCATTTTTTTTAATGCGAGTGCGTCATTAATATTTCCTGCTCCTACCATGGTCGCCAAAGGAGTAATGAGGTTAGTATAACTGACAGCAAACCAAAACTTTTTACTCTGACTGTACCTACTTTAAAATGTGTTCTTCAAGTTCATCAGTGAAGATACGGGGCTCGTCTGAAAGTAGTTTATATTTAGAAATGGAGCCATTCTACTCCCTAATCAGAGTCATGAGTTTTGAAAACACATTGGGAGTAAGGACAGGTGACCAATCGTGTTGTCATTCATTTTTAGTTTGGGCCCTATCGAATCTTACGTCCGTAGGTAATACGGACTAGGAAACGACCGTGACTTCGGCCGAAACTACCGATATCGTGTTTAGATACCTCCCGGTATGTTATGTCTACAAATATTGCCAGATTCGTTGACAAATGGGTTCGTTACCATACGGGCGCCGACCGCGCCCTCACCCCTTTATCTCACCCGTGTCCCGGCAAGCTTAGCGTGCCAGACAACAACCACCCTTATTTATCGTAGCGAAATGTACGTGTGAACTGGAGAGAACACTGGGAATACGCAAACTAAAAATTATAATATGTGGTGTTTCAGTTCTCATAGACTTTTAAGTTCTTGTATGTAATCTTAAACTCGGAAAAAGCTCCAAAGGTTTTCATGAAATTTTGTATGCGGAGAGTTTCTGGGACAATAAATCGTATATTTAGTTTTAGAAAACGTCACAGTAAATCCGCTAATAATAAAAGCTCGGTCATTAAGGCGATTATAAGACCTAAACGCGAGTTTTATAATTACCAAATAGTATATTTTATAACGAGGGACTAAACGAAGCCATTATATACCCGAGGCGGTTTGACTCCCGAGCTTGCGAAGGAGGCAATGAAAGCGAGGGTATATTAAATTGGCGTTTAGTCTCGAGGTACAAACTGTACTTTTCACTTCGAGTGCGAGAAAAATAGTCATTTAAAACCGAACAAATATACACTCGACTAAAATTCTGAACTGAGCAGTCAGATTTTCTTCTATCAGGTCAGTCACAGATTAACAATTTAAAACACAACACAAACTCTCAACATTCTCGCAATGAAGATGATCCACACTCGACAGATAATTATAGTACCTACATTACTGCAGCGGCTAGCAACAGAGGCATTCGACATACTTTTTCAAAATCAACGATGCACCATATATTTTCCCGCGTTGAAGAGTTTTTTTGTTTATTTTTTCAATATACCGCTTTCTATTTGCAAGCCAATTCGAAATTTAAATAAAACAATAATAATACAATAATTTGTTTTATTTTGATAAAACATTGTCACAAAAGAGTAATTAAAGTAAGTAAACGTATTAGTAACATTAAATGTCATCGTACACTTGCCTGACAACCGTTGTAGGTACGTGTAACTTCTAATCAGTATATATTAAATCTGATTTCGCTAATTTTGGAGTTTTCTTTACTTTGATTGGCACCATTACATCCTCTAAAGTTGTAACGGATATTATAATAATTTAGGTGAACTTTGTAAACAGTTTCTTTCGATTTTTTTTGTAATCCCTCTATATCTGGAATATTCCAGTAATACCGTTCATGTATCATTTCGGATAATGTATATGCCACGAAGCACACAGTCTGGGAACACCATTTATCCACGATATTGTTAAGAATACTATAGAATAAATCGAATATTGCTTCCAAATCGCTACTCATTTGACTGGAGTAATATGTAATCCAGTCAATTGAAGCTAACTTCGAATAATGCCATTGATAATGGGACAGGATTGGGGATACCTTGACGTGTTCCCGAAATAAAGGGTTTTCACAGACAAACGGACGGACGGACAACAAAGTGATCATACAAGAGGTATCGGCTTTACGTCGACGAAACCGTTTATCAGTAGATCAACTGTCATTTAGTAGTAGGCAGTAGCACGGTAAGTGGCAAATACCGCAAAGACTCAAACTCGAAACTCTTAATTGCATTCATGTGTACATTCAGTTGTTACATATAAATGTAAGTAAGTTCCAACATGAAACCAGGTAAGGGCACGGCAACATTATAGATTGGACAAAACAAGCATCCAGTGAGTAGGTATACTGGATTGCGAGTTTGTTAAACACAAATATAACTATTATAATTCTAAAGACTCGGAATAAGATGGAATAGTAGTAAGAATATACGTTATTTTTATCACCTAAAAATAGTAACTAGGAAAAACTAGGACATGTTGTACCATTGGATAGTCTCAATTTCTCAAGAGTCTTGATTATGGAACAAATACAAATTGTGTAATTGTGGAACAAATATGTTGCTAGTTACCATAGGGAGGCCAGGTTGAGGTTTTTGGCCTGGGTTGAACAAGGCAAACCTAACAATGGTCAGACATATATTGACATGAAAGAAAGTAGGAAATTGTTCAAGCAAAGGTTGAAAGGGTGCCAGAATAGGCAAGAACAAATCAAAATGGATGCACTTGCTTCTCATCATTTTGCCAACAATTTCCCACAGTTTTGGAAAGAGACAGGAAATATGAGCCAAAAACCTGGCCTTCCTGTGAGTATAAATGGTATTAGTGATCATCACCTGATTGCTAATATGTTTAGTGAGCACTTCAAAGTGATACCGCGGCATAGTACAGACATGTTGCGGTCGCCGGTTGCTGGGCCCATCAGCCAGAATAGAGATGTCAGATTTACAGCGAAAGATGTTAAGAAAGTTATTAACGGTATGCGCAGAGGCAAATCCCCTGGTTTTGATGGTCTCAGCATCGAGCATCTGAAGCATGCTGGAGTCCACCTGCCGCGAGTCCTATCGTTGTTTTATAATCTCTGCCTTTGTCACGGTTACTTGCCAGAGGAACTTACTAAAACTATAGTAGTTCCAATTATTAAGAATAGAACTGGGGACATTTCGGATAAGAGTAACTATCGTCCCATTTCGCTTGCGACCATAATGGCCAAAGTGTTGGATAGCCTGCTTAATGTCATTCTTGTCAAGCACATGAAACTGCACGACGCCCAGTTCGGTTTCCGGAAGGGGCTTTCCACTGAAAGTGCCATATTATGTCTTAAGCAGGCTGTACGGTACTACACGGACAGGAAGACGCTTACGGTATACGCCGGTATACGCTTGTTTCTTGGACTTGTCTAAAGCATTTGACACCGTTCAGTATGATAAGCTTTGGGACAAGCTGGGAGGGGCGGGAGTGCCGGTAGAAGTCATTTCTCTGTTGCAAGATTGGTATCATCGACAGCGGAACCAGGTGAGATGGGTGGATGCCTTGTCCGAGCCATATGGCTTAGAGTGCGGCGTTAGGCAGGGTGGACTGACGTCTCCTTTGTTATTTAACCTATTCGTAAATGACCTTATCGGTGAGCTCAGCAGCACTCATACCGGTTGTCATATTGATAGTATATGCGTCAATAATTTTAGGTATGCGGACGATATGGTGCTGCTGGGACCATCGGTGGGTGCTATTCGTAAGTTGTTAGCAATATGTGAGAATTATGCGGTGGAACATGGACTAACGTATAACGTAGCAAAAAGCAAGGTTCTACTTTTTAGGGGTAAATCTAGTGTTCCCATGCCAGTTTGTATTCCACCAATTAAATTATATGGTGAGGAACTGCAGAGAGTGACCAGTTTTAGGTATTTGGGGCACATTGTGACGGAGGATTTGTCCGATGACGCGGATCTAGAGAGGGAGCGCAGGGCTTTGGCAGTCCGAGGGAACATGATTGCCCGTAGATTCGCTCGCTGCTCCATTCCAGTTAAAATTACTTTGTTTAAGGCATATTGTCAATCGTTCTACGCGAGCAGTCTATGGGTAAATCATACCCGTCGGTCTGCTAGTGTCCTGCGCGTTCAATATAACAACATCTTTAGGATGCTGATGCGGCTGCCTCCCTATTGCAGTGCGTCGCTAATGTTTGCTGAAGCTCGAACGGATGGCTACCCAGCCATAATTCGAAAGAAGGTTGCTTCATTGTTAAGACGAGTGAGAGACAGTAGCAATAGCATCCTCAGGATGATTGCTTCCCGCGCAGACTGTCCGATCCAACATAAGTGGATGTGTATATCTACTGGACAAGACTGATTAGTTATATTATTTTATTTTATTGTTATGTGTTGTGTGTGATTGTATAATTTCTTTAATTTTATTGATTGACATAGGATATCTAATTTTGATATTGAATTTTTAATATTTTCAAATGTTATTGTATTACTTTCCTTTGTTTATTACTTGATTTATTTTATTAATTGATTTTTATTGTTTTTTTTTTTTTTTTTTTTATTATTTGTGGTCTGGCTATTTCATTACTATGTTGCTATATGGATTGGAAATTATCTGAAATAAACGGATTATTATTATTATTATTAAAATGGTTTTTTTGTTTTTGTACATACTTACATTTTTTTCTTCTGAAGTTTAAAAAAAAAAAATGTCGGGGCTTCTTTAATTGGTCTACAGTGGTTTCCAGCAAGAAAACGGGAAAAAAGAAAGCGATGTATGTCTTTGAAACTCGATTTTTGTCCAATTGTACGGCGGCCATCAATTTGCTCCTGACCGTAATAAACAAAAAACCATTTCCAATAAGTATTTCTCATTCACTGACGGTCCTTGTATTTTTGAATTACCTATAATATTTTGTTGTTAGTCTTCTTTTCCCAGCTCTGATTTATTCTGCTTATGTTCATAACGAAGAAAAACTTACAATATAACAAGCTTTAAAATTATGTAAATTATAAATTTAATCACTGACGCTATGTTTAGTTAATGCAATCGTACTTACATTATTAATTTTTCATCACTACCATCAAGCAAAGCAATCTATGTATTTGACCCCATAACAAAAAAGATGCTCTTTAAAATCAGGTTTAAGAAAATAATTATGGGTCTCATTCACAGACGCCACTAAAGACCGATCTTGCCCGATCTCCTTTTGTTGTATTCATTACAATGCCAGTCAAAAAGCATTCAGTGAATGTCGGACAGTTGTTAGTCCACATAACATTATAATCAACTTTTTTTTTAAACGACGATTATAAGGAGGGGCCCTAACGGTCGAAATAATTTCACCGTTATGCTCATAATCTGTTAATAATAAGGTTTAAATTGGCCGCCCGGCAGTGAGCGCAGTAGTACCGTGCCATTTAAGTACCTGTGAGTTATCCATTAGACGAGCCATTATGCCCAATGGGATTTCCAAATGAGCTTTGTACTCCTATTGTTAATTAAATAGGATTAATTTATTGGACAGAGTTTCGAAAATTGTTTATTTTCTTTCACGACCCATAAGTAATCCTATAACCCAGGTAAATTTTTCGTTAGTAAAAATTTAATGACTGTTTTGTTTAGAAATTATACATGCAAGTAATTATGTATAACGATTACTTTTTATGTACTAATATACCTAGGGGAAAATAGTCGTCAAAATATAGCAAAAAAGCCAGGGACATTAATATCTCTACAAATAAAAATAACATTCTAGAGTGGCGACCGCGAACCGGAAGACGATGTGCTGGAAGACCTCCCACTAGGTGGGCCGATGAATGTGTGAAGGTTGCAGAAATCCGTTGGATTATTGCCTATTGTCCAGAAGTGGATGTCTTTCGGCTAAAATAATGATGATGATGAGATGTAAAAATCCAACACTGATGATGATCAGACAATTTTCTTTAATTTATTATTAAATTAATTATGTTAGCACTCTAATTTATTATGGTATAATGCTAGAGGATTTTGGCAAACGTACATACGTCACATGTATTGCCTTTTATTTGACTCGCACAAAAGAGCCAGGTGGTCCATTCAATGCGATACTGGACCGAGGGGGACTTACTATGTCCGTAAGGATTGAAGAGCCACTTTTTTGTAGCGTAATGAAATTATTGTACTCACGAATATTTAGTAGTTAGTTTTAAAAAATTGTAGGATCGATCATCAATTTTGTAGTAACTTCAAAAGTTATATGAACACAAAAGTGGCACTTCAATCTAGATGTTTGGATTGAGGAGCCACGTCAGAACTTCGGTAATCTAGATCTGCGGGCCTAGAATGGCCGCTTTAGCAGAATCATAGTTTGAATTACGTTAAAAATTCTAAATTCTAAAAATGGACTTTAAAGTCATACCCCTAAAGTTCTCTTTAAGATTTTTTATTAACGTTATATATTTTATGATTCTGCTAAAGCGGCCGTTTTAGACCCCCTGTCTATTATTGAATGCCAGTTAGGTCACATCACATTAGTATTTGTTAAAGTTAGCATAATATTTCAATAGCTTAATTGTCTGCCAGGCATACGCAATAACTAAAGAGTACGAACAGACAAACACACGTTGATTTTAATATACTTAAAGGTGTAAAAGACTTAACAAAGCCGTGTTCTCCCGCCATTGCGTTTATTTTTCTAGGTGATACCTTTGTAGTTCTATGGAGATAATGGTCAAAGTTCAAAGTTTCAATTTTTTTACAAGTTTTTGGTCTAATACTAGTTTTGAAAGTTATACAGGGTGTTAACAAACTCATTATGAAGCTGTCCGCAAATCTTTCTGTATATCAAACTAAGTAACTTTATGCAAAAATGATTGCTGCGAAACGACTTTTTTTTGGGATGAATAATCACGGTATATTGTAGAACTCAATGTAACGCACTTAAAAAGTTGTGCTGGTGGATGGATTGAATAGTACGGGGGTCGTAAAGGTGTTTCATGTAAAAATCTTACAGTAAAACATGAATAAAAAAAAACTCTTGTCTAAAAGTTGGAATTTTAACCTCCAATTTCTCCGTTACTAGAAGGTTCCCAAGAATGGTGTAGAACAAAAAACTGATCGCTATGATGGGGAGAATAAATGCCTGTTTATGGCTGATTTTCCATGTTGTTACGAACCGTATTTTGGAACTAAAATCTATCAACAATATCCTATCGACAAGTAGCAAACGTTATTTCTCTCGAAAATTGCTTTTAAATATACGAAAGGGTATACTTTTTGTGCTCGTGACTGTACTTTACTTTAATCATCTCCATGACTCATTTACTATTCAATGGATCAAACAACACGATGTTTTGAGTGCCCAAAACGGGAATTATCACCCTCAAAAAATAACATTGCTCAGCAATAGTTTTTGCGTAAGTGATTCCACCTACACCCTTATACCCCCACTACTTTGGTGTATCGCCCCAGAAACTCCCCGCATACCCCGAGTTACAGATTACAAACACATATGCAAGAATTTAAAAGTCTGGGAGATCAGAAGAACATACTTTAAGACTAGTTTTTAACGTAATTTATTATTTTATTACAAGTATCCAGATTCCAGTTCTACCATTTCGTAGATTTAATGAAGTGTCGTATTAATAAATAAAATAAAATTCGTTCAATTCAGATAAGAGTGATCCACATTTTGTTAGTATTACACACATCTTACATACTAGTGTTAGTAACATATTATTAAAACAAAGGACGACCAGGCAGAAAGACGTCTCCTACCTAATCAACCTCCGCACAAAATGCCCGATATAGCTCTCCGCCACAGCCTTCAGGACATAGTTGCGACTACTCCGCACTCTGCACAACAGCGAAGTCGTTTTTTTGCGAATAATGGCATGAAAGCTGTCGGTGTGGGCCTGAGCTAACATTTCTGAAGCGCTACAAAAACGGAGCAAACGCAACAACATCCTGAAAGCATTATTATATTGAACGCGCAGGACATCCAGCGATCTCTTCGTGTAGTTGACCCATAGATTGCTCGTGTAAAAGCTCTGACAGTAGGCTTTAAAAAGAGTAACTTTTACTTGATCAGAAGTACGCAGCAAATCTACGGGCCAGCATGTTACCTCTGACCGCCATTGCCCTACGCTCCCTCTCAATATCTTTGTCACCCTTAAGGTCGTCGGTGATAAAATGTCCAAGGTACTTGAAATTGGAGACACCACGTATAGAACAATGACAAGACCCTCGGTATGTGGACTCCTGCATATTTCAAGTGCTCAATGCTGAGTCCATCATGACCTGGAGACTTGCCTCTGCACATTCACTGTATGACTCTTTTGATTTGCTTGGCAGAGAAGTGCATAAATGTCTCCTTTGCCTTACAAAGATACTCGACATCTTCAGAAGGAACTGAGGGACTAAGGGGAGACTGCACCTGGAAATGTTTTATAAACAGGTTAATCTTATAATTTTTATTTTGCGCATTTCCAGTTTTCCCTCCAGTTACACACACACAACACACATTGCTACATTTTGCTACGTAAGGGTGGTTGTTGTCTGGCAAGCGTGCCAGACAACAACTACCGGTTAGCGAACCTTGCCGAGACAAGAGCCGGTGAGAAAGGGGTGAGGGCACGGGTGGCGCCCATTTGGTAATGAACCCGTTTGGTAACGAATCTGGCAATGTTTGTAGACATGACGGACCTGGAGGTATACTCTCTAAACACGATATCCGTAGTTTCGGCCGAAGTTACGGTCGTTTCCTACTCCAAATCACTTACGGACGTAAGATTCGATAGGGCCCGAACTAAAAATGAATGTTAACAAGTACCAAATAGTATGCGACGGTTATGACGTAGTACATAGTTGATTTATCATTCCTAAAATACTTTTAAATGTTCTCATTAATATCTAAATAATATTCTTTGTATTTATTTTGTCATTAGTCGTTTACTTGATTTTTTATAACAATAATTTAGTATTTCTTAGCGTATTGAGTAAGTAGTTGACAGTTGATTTGAATATGGCGGTTACGTGTATAAAAAGGGAGGCAAATCATTTTAACGGACATTATATTGTGAACTAGTGAAAAGGACGTTACTCTGCCCAAATACAGACTGAGTGTGAATTATATTTCGTTATTTAATTGTGCAAAACCCTGCTACTGAACAACATGAATGACAACACGATTGGTCACCTGTCCTTACTCCCAATGTGTTTTCAAAACTAACGAATCCAAAAATATTAGGGTGTAAAAAAAATAATAACCAAAATAAATGCTACTTTCGGATGAGCTCCGTATCCTTCATTGATGGACTTGGAAAGCACCCCTTATAATAAAGTCAGAGTAAAATTTTCTGATTTCCTGACAATTATACTAATTATTCCGTCCGCCATTACTCATTTTGGCGACCATGGCAGGAGCAGGAACTATAAGTGACCCACTTGCATTAAAAAAAAAGTAACAGGGTGAAGAATTTCTGATTCATGCGGGACAAAGTAATTTTATTTTAAGAAAAAACAAAAACATAATACCTTGGAGGTTTCGCGATAGAAAATTAAAGTGTAGTTGTAGTATTAGTCAACAGTGAACAATACTATTTTTAATAAAACTAATCACTCGTCATGTTATATAGGGTACGGTACACGTGACTGTGCTCATGATAACAAACCACTTTTACTATGGGACCAAAACGAAATTGCGTAAGAAACATCAGCTATTTAGTACATTTAGTGTTAGCCTAGTGTATTGAACAGATGTTTTTTTTTTAGCGATTTCAAGTTTGGTCCGATACTGAAAGTTGTTTATTATCATGAGCTGAATATTGTGTTTATGTTTGGTACACTAATTACCAGTCACCCTATATACCAGACTTTAAGTTAATCAAAAAAGTTGAATTTGTTATAAACTGTAAAAAAAATCTCCAATTACATTCCTAAAAAAGCGGCCAAGTGCGAGTCGGACTCGCCCATGAAGGGTTCCGTAACAGCGAGTAACATAGTATAGAAAAAAATGCTCTTAGAAAACTCAATATCATGTTTGAAGACCTATCCATAGATAAAGCACACGTACGGATTTGGTGAAAAAAAAAATTAAGTTGCAGTTCTATGTATGGGGAACCCCCTAAATTTATATAATTATTTTTCTATTTTTGTGTTAAAATCTTAATGCGGTTCACAGAATACATCTACTTACCAAGTTTCAACAGCATAGTTCTTATAGTTTCGGAAAAAAGTGGCTGTGACATACGGACGGACAGACAGACAGACATGACGAATCTATAAGGGTTCCGTTTTTTGCATTTGGCAACGGAACCCTAATAAAAATTATACTTAACATACTGACTGCACCTGGTGTAAGCTATACAACGATGTAGGTTAGTGAATGTAGCGTCACCCTTGTGTATAGTGTATTGTCCATGGCGTCACCAAACGGGAGCGTCTCCAGACGGGCGCAACTCGAGGTAACGTCCCGCTCTCGGGTCCCTTTCCCTTCAGTTGCCACATCGGCGCGCGCAGTACGGTCGCGCCTCCAATTGATTAACATTTTTTTTTCATCTAAAGTCACGTGTTTTAATAATAAATTTGTTTATAGTGGGAATACGGTAATGGTAGTAGTGGTCGTGAAAATGTTATATATTGTGCTGTTTAGGATTGAATTTATAATCCTTTGAGATTCATTGTTCTCGGTTGAGACCGGCACAGCAATCAATATAATTATGGGAGAGCCACGCTGCGTAGAAAGTTGCGCAGTAAACTTTATTCGCAAAACAGCAGAGCTTTGGATGTTAATATCAATTTGTATTAGGAGTTGCCGTGGCGCGTTCTTAGGCATTTTCTCCTCACCGTTTAGCTGTATAATTTTCGGATATGGTAAGTCAACAGTTTGGAGAATATGATTGGCGTTAAGTAATTTTGTGTTCACTCTCATAAGGAGGAGGCCAGTGTTGCAGCAGTTGGGACATTAATAGGCTGATGATGATCGTTCTTATTTATCGTGTGGTTAGTTCCCTTTGCTGGTGCCAAAGTTCTTAAGCCGCCCATGAGCCTCTGACTTGGCTTAACATGCAGTCGAGAAATATCTCTCAGACATGCTGATTTTCTCACGATGTTTTCCTTCACCGAAGCAAGTGATGATCAGTTTTAATTTTATTTTTAGTGATGATGATGATGATGAATGTTGTTTTTTTATTTTGCAGGGTCGGTTCTTTGAAGATCGATGGTGCAGGTGCATCTGCCCCTCTCTCTCTGCAGGGAATGTCGATAAAAAGTCCCAGGTAGGGTTTGCTACTCTTATAATTTAAAAAAAAATATTTGGAACGTCTTCCATCTTATTTAATATATTTTTTTGTAAAGGGTTGTCATGTCTTCGTCTCCAGGAAAAATATGTTTTCTACAATTTAATTTAAAAAATGCGTTTTTATTATCCCCAGGCACTGTGAAAGGGCAAAATACACATCTGTCAGCCCAGGTGCGAGCTCGTCTACCAAACTCGAAACACCACTTTTGTTATTTCCATAGAATTCAACAGAAATGATTTGAGTGTTATTTAAAGTCCCCATAACAAAGACGCATATAATTAAAAAATGTGTTCGTTTTAAGAACCCAGTTTTGTTGAAAACAGATATTTTATCCTACCTGCCCATCTCGATAGCATCACTAATTGCTTGAAATATAAAAAACGTTTGATCATTAACAGTGTTTTTTATTTTTCCAGGTGAATGTTTCATGATCCAGAGTTCTGTACCTGACACTCCAGACGACCGAGACTACATTGCGAGTGCTGCGAAGCTTTAAGCTCAGATAGCTATGAGGTAAACAATGTCAAATGTTTACATTTTAATGAGCTTATCTATAGATAAGCTCATTAAAATGTAACTACAGTACAGTACACAGTCTACAGTATAGTATAGCTCATTATCTGCCTAGCCTTTTCTCAACAATGTTGGGGTCGGCTTCTAGTCCAACCAGAGGCTGCTGAATACCTGTATTTCACATAGAGCGACTGCTTATCTGACCTCCAGAATCCTGTTAGTACTGGGTAATACGGTGACACTTGGTAAGACTGGTTGTCAGACTTTTTGGGCCACTGACTACCTGTAACGACTGTCAAAGATGGACAAATGACAGCCGAGGCCAACAGCTTTACGTGCTTTTCGAGGCACGGAGTAAACTCGGTATGTAAGGTCAGTCACCCGTCCACACACCAACCTAGGCAAGCATGGCTTAACCTAAGGGTCGATTCGAGCGGCTGTTATTAATTAGCCACGAACTCCTACAGGTATTTATATTATAGCTATATGTACTAATGTAAACAGAACAACGTTAGTATTGCAAACACTCCTACTCAGTATGAGTTCCTGTATTCGATGACAGAGTCGTATAAAGTTGCTTTTTTCTACCAGGTACCAGGTATTGCAAAGTGGTGCGCCAGGCTCAGGATAGATGCCCAATAGATGGTTTTCACCGAAGCACCTTATTAAATGTGACTTAAACATACCTGGAGACATGAGGGTGTACCAGAGGTCGCCTCCGCCTAACACATCGGGGAAAAAACTAAGCACTGGAACCAGCACTTACATAAAGTGCAACTGCCTCGTTGGTGCAGTGTTCGTGGTAAACGCTACTGTTGAGCATGAGAACCTGGGTTCGAGCCCCAGGTCGCTCAAAGTGATATGTAGGTTTCGATCAGCAGTTTCCCAGCAGCAGCTACGGCGCCTGGATTTGTGCCAGATAGATGGTAATAGGCTCACCCCCTATTATAAAGAACTTATACATAGCTGATGGCATGTCAGTGTACTAATCTGCCCAACACCTCGGGAGTTGCAGACGTGATGTCATGTTGACGTAGAAGATCTATGTACTTCTTAGCGTGCCGAGTGCAAATATTTAAACATCGTTTTTTTTGCAGGCTGATGTATTGTTGCTGGAAGATCAAGATTTAAAGTAACATCTGCAAACACCACGACTACGCAACTATCTCGGGCAGACTAATAGGCCGCAAAAGGTTACTACGCTCCACTCAAGCAATACAAGACAAGCCACCTAAGTACGAAGCAATCAAGTCAAGAGAGGTGTCCACCAACCCACAGTTTCCTGAAGCCTCATGAACACCTGGCTCTCTGCAGTCACCTGCAGTAGCATCTTTGGAATGTGTGGTCGCGAATAAGGTCCCTCGTTGACCAATAATTGTCCAGAAATAAAAGATAAATACTGTAATGGTAAATGTTTTTCTAGTTTCTGGAAAGAGTGTTGAAAAAACTACGTTGTCAAGTTGTCCAGCATTATTTTCCAAAACGTCATACGGAAATCTGAAAAAGCTACAATTGGAATAGCACACAATAGAAAAAAAAAAGAAAATACAGCAATGGTAAAGGTTTTGTGAGTTTCTGAAAAGATTGTGGAAAAAATGTCTTGTCAGGAAAAAGGTCTCTCTCGTTGCCATATTGTTCTGCATTATCTGCCACAACATCGTGAGAAAATCAGAAAAATAACGTAAGTTTTTGGTAAATTCTACACAAAGCTTATGTAATGAAAATGTTGAGAAAATATCGTGTCATGGAAAAGGTACCTCGTTGTCAAGTTGTCCAGCAATATTTGTAAAAATGTTAGATGTCAAAAAACGACGATTGAAATTATAGCACACAATAGTTTAAAAAAAAACGGAAAAATATGCTGCAATGGTAAATGATGTTTTGTTAGTTTCTGGAAACATTGTTGAAAAAATGTTTTGCCAGGAAAAAGTCTCTCTTGTTGTCACTTTGTTCTACGCTATCATTGTAAGGAAATCAGAAAAATAACTTTCGTTTGTAGTTAAGTCTCTACAAAAAGATTTTGTTGAGAAAATGTTGAGAAAAGGTATTCTTCGTTGTCAAGTTGTCCAGCAATATTTGGCAAAACGTCATGAAGAAATCAGAAAAAGCTACAATTGTAATAGCAAAGAAAGTGATGAAAAACAATTCTCGTCCTGGATAAGGTGTACCTCGTTGTCAAGTTGTCGAGCCATACCTATTTCCCCAAAATGTTAGAGGTCAAAAGAGCTACAATTGAAATAGCACACAATAGTTTAAAAAAGAGAAAAATGCTGCAATATATTTGTAATTTTGTTGAAAGAGTGCTGAAAAGTTGTCTTGTCAGGAATAACGTCTCTCACGTTGTCATATTGTTCTGCATTGTCTACCAATACATCGTGAAAAAATCAGAAAAAACTAACAGTCGAAATAGCAAATTAATAATAGTTTTGAGTGACAAAGAAGAACTAAACCATCATCGTTTGTAGTTTAGTTACTACACAAAGCTTAGGCAAATAAGGGTTGCAAAAAAAATCTTGTCGTGGAAAAGGTATACCTCGTTGGCAAGATGTCCAGCAATATTTGCGAAACTGTTAGAGGTCTAAAAAATTACGATTGAAATAACATACAATAGTTCATAAAACGGAAAAATATGCTGCAATGATAAATGATGTTTTGTTAGTTTCTGGAAACATTGTTGAAAAAATGTCTTGCCAGGAAAAAGTCTCTCTCGTTGTCACTTTGTTCTACGCTATCATTGTAAGGAAATCAGAAAAATAACTTTCGTTTGTAGTAAAGTCTCTACAAAAAGATTTTGTTGAGAAAATGTTGAGAAAAGGTATTCTTCGTTGTCAAGTTGTCCAGCAATATTTGGCAAAACGTCATGTAGAAATCAGAAAAAGCTACAGTTGAAATAGCAAATTAATAATAGTTTTGAGTGACAAAAGAAGAACTAAGACATCATCGTTTGTAGTTTAGTTACTACACAAAGCTTAGGCAAATAAGGGTTGCAAAAAAAATCTTGTCGTGGAAAAGGTATACCTCGTTGGCAAGATGTCCAGCAATATTTGCGAAACTGTTAGAGGTCAAAAAAATTACGATTGAAATAACATATAATAGTTCATAAAACGGAAAAATATGCTGCAATGATAAATGATGTTTTGTTAGTTTCTGGAAAGTACATTGTTGAAAAAATGTCTTGCCAGGAAAAAATCTCTCTCGTTGTCACTTTGTTCTACGGTATCATTGTAAGGAAATCAGAAAAATAACTTTCGTTTTTAGTTAAGTTTCTACAAAAAAAAATTGTTGCGGAAATATTGAGGCAAAAATCTTGTCATAGAAAAGGTTTTCTTCGTTGTCAAGTTGTAAAGCAATATTTGCCAAAACGTCATGAAGAAATCAGAAAAAGCTACAATTGTAATAGCAAAGAAAGTAATGAAAAACAATTCTTGTCCTGGATAAGGTGTACCTCGTTGTCAAGTTGTCAAGCCATATTTCCCCAAAATGTTAGAGGTCAAAGGAGCTACAATTGAAATAGCACACAATAGTTTAAAAAAGAGAAACGTGCTGCAATACATTTGTAATTTTGTTAAAAGAGTGCTGAAAAGTTGTCTTGTCAGGAATATCGTCTCTCACGTTGTCATATTGTTCTGCATTATCTACCAAAACATCTTAAAAAAATAGAAATACTAACAGGTGAAATAGCAAATTAATCATAGTTTTGAGTGACAAAAGAAGAATTAAGACATCATCGTTTGCAGTTTAGTTTCTACACAAAGCCTTTGCAAAGAGAAGGTTGCAAAAAAATTTTTGTCGTGGATAAGGTATGCCTCGTTGCCAAGATGTCCACCAATATTTGCCAAAACGTCAGGAAATCAGAAGCAGCTAGCTGCAATTGAAATACCAAAGAAAGTGTTTAATAAAAAATCTTGCCCTGGATAATGTGTACCTCGTTGTCAAGTTGTCCAGCAATATTTGCCAAAATGTTAGAGGTCCTAAAAGTTACGATTGAAATAGCATACAATAGTCAAAAAAAAGAAATGTTGCAATAGTTTTGTTAGTTTTTCAAAATAGTGCTGAAAAAATGTCTTTTCAAATTAATCTGCACTATCTGCCAAAACATCCTGAGAAAATCAGAAAAACTAACAATAATTGAACTAGCAAATCATAGTTTCAAGTTACGAAAATATAGTACATCAAAAACTGTTACCTGCCTAGACACCGTCATTTGCAGTTAAGTTTGTACACAAAACTTTTTTTTGCAAGGAAAGTGATGAATCAAATTTTTTGTCATGGAAAAGGTACACCTGGTTTTCAAATTGTCCAGCAATATTTTTCAAAACGTCAGAAATCATGAAAAGCTACAATTGAAATTGTAAAAAAAAGTTAAAAAAAAAGAGTGTTTTCCGGACGTTGCCGATGATGCTTCGCGCTAAACGATGGCAAAATTCTAAGTTTGGTATTCACAGCGGCCACTCTGGGCATACAATCTCGGCTACTTCTCTGACCAGTTATAATGGACGCGCCCACTGATTGTCTGCGGTCACTCACAAAAAACTGTGTGGGACACGTAGCTTTCTCTTGGCGCGCAAACTTCTACCAAACAGTGGTATTCCTGCAGCCCTGATGTCTATACGCCTCTTTGTCTAGCTGTAATCCGACTCTGCTGCGACAGCATCGAAGCATCTTTTATTCCGCCCGCTAAAACCAGAACTGTCGCATCGTGCCCTATCAGCACTGCCAGCTGGTTGACTAGCTAGATTTTTAGGGACAACGTAAGAGTCAGCCTGATATTCACCAAATTCAGCCTAATTAGCGTCCTTATTAAGATTTTCACCACCATTTGCTACTTTCCCAGGCAGACTCATACGCGCCATTATTTAACGCGTTTCCTATCTTCCTGAAGAGCGAACGCAGACAAACTCGCGCGTCTCTTATTTTGAACACATCTAGATGTTTGCTCTGTTTGGTGTGGATTTGGTGTGTCACAGATAGAGCGACCAAATCCTGGGTTTTTTTTGTAAATACAATGGACGAGTACGGCGTTGGTTCTCCATTCGCCGAGTTGTCTTCATTCGGCTGTTCTAGAGTTGCGTTGGTAAGGAATGTACCAACGTCAGGTGTCCTAGGCCGTCACTTGTTGGGCAAGGGGCTCCCGAAAATTAAAACACGAACTTTAGTACTTAACTCTAAGAATCTTTGATTTATGGAAAATCTGCGACGAAATAATTGATTTTCAAATTAAATTTCCTCCTGCAATATGCAGAAGCCAAGAACAAAATTTTCATGTTATGATCGCCAAATGTGAAAAACGGTTACAGGGTTTTGGTTCCAGCAAGGCTGCCAATGACGTTCAAGGTATGGCTTCATTTAATAAGGCCAAAGCTGGCATCAATATCAATATCAGTATGGCAACATTCATGTTTCGATTGTGAAACGTCTTGAGAAATTTATTAGTCCAAGTTGTTATGAATATTGTCAGCACTTCTATTTATCTCTTGCTGTTGCTGCAACCGTTGGTTCTTTCTTATCAAAAAGAATTTCCCTAAACTGCCGCTGTTCTGTGTTGTAAACCAGTTACTATTTAGGCGATTGAGAAGGTTTATACAGTGGACGAGTACCGCGTTAGTTCTGTGTTTGCCGAGTTGTCTTCAATCGGCTGTTCTAGAGATACGTTGGTTAGGAATGTACCAACGTCAGGTGTCCTAGGCCGTCACTTGTTGGCAAGGGGCTCCCGAAAATTCAGACTAGACTATAAATACCGAATTCTGAAAATCTTTGCAATATTGAAAATCTGCGATGAAATAATTGAATTTCAAATTAAATTTCCGCCTGCAATCTGCAGAAGCCAAGAACAAAATGTTCATGTTATGATCGCCAAATGTAATTTACGGTTAAAGGGTATTGGATCCAGCAAGTTCTCAGTGTTGTAAACCAGTTACTATTTAGCCGATTGAGAAGGTTTATACAGTGGACGAGTACCGCGTTAGTTCTCTGTTCGCCGAGTTTTCTTCATTCGGCTGTTCTAGAGTTACGTTGGTTTGGAATGTACCAACGTCAAGTGTCCTAGGCCGTCACTCGTTGGCATGGAGCTCCCAAAAATTCAGACAAGACTAAAATATCGAATTCTGAAAATCTTTGCTATATTGAAAATTTTCAAAGCTGGCATCAATATCAATGTCAGTATGGCAACATTCATGTTTCGATTGTGAAACGTCTTGAGAAATTTATTAGTCCAAATTGTTATGAATATTGTCAGCACTTCTTTTTATCTCTTGCTGTTGCTGCAACCGTTGGTTCTTTCTTATCAAACAGAATTTCCCTAAACTGCTGCTGTTCTCAGTGTTGTAAACCAGTTACTATTTAGCCGATTGAGAAGGTTTATACAGTGGACGAGTACTGCGTTAGTTCTCTGTTCGCCGAGTTGTCTTCAATCGGCTGTTCTAGAGATACGTTGGTTAGGAATGTACCAACGTCAGGTGTCCTAGGCCGTCACTTGTTGGCAAGGGGCTCCCGAAAATTCAGACTAGACTATAAATACCGAATTCTGAAAATCTTTGCAATATTGAAAATCTGCGATGAAATAATTGAATTTCAAATTAAATTTCCGCCTGCAATCTGCAGAAGCCAAGAACAAAATGTTCATGTTATGATTGCCAAATGTAATTTACGGTTAAAGGGTATTGGATCCAGCAAGTTCTCAGTGTTGTAAACCAGTTACTATTTAGCCGATTGAGAAGGTTTATACAGTGGACGAGTACCGCGTTAGTTCTCTGTTCGCCGAGTTTTCTTCATTCGGCTGTTCTAGAGTTACGTTGGTTTGGAATGTACCAACGTCAAGTGTCCTAGGCCGTCACTCGTTGGCATGGAGCTCCCAAAAATTCAGACTAGACTAAAATATCGAATTCTGAAAATCTTTGCTATATTGAAAATTTTCAAAGCTGGCATCAATATCAATGTCAGTATGGCAACATTCATGTTTCGATTGTGAAACGTCTTGAGAAATTTATTAGTCCAAATTGTTATGAATATTGTCAGCACTTCTTTTTATCTCTTGCTGTTGCTGCAACCGTTGGTTCTTTCTTATCAAACAGAATTTCCCTAAACTGCTGCTGTTCTCAGTGTTGTAAACCAGTTACTATTTAGCCGATTGAGAAGGTTTATACAGTGGACGAGTACTGCGTTAGTTCTCTGTTCGCCGAGTTGTCTTCAATCGGCTGTTCTAGAGATACGTTGGTTAGGAATGTACCAACGTCAGGTGTCCTAGGCCGTCACTTGTTGGCAAGGGGCTCCCGAAAATTCAGACTAGACTAAAATACCGAATTCTGTAAATCTTTGCTATATTAAAAATCTGCGATGAAATAATTGATTTTCAAATAAAATTTCCGAATGCAATCTGCAGAAGTCAAGAACAAAATTTTCTTGTTATGATCGCCAAATGTGAAAAACGGTTAAAGGGTTTTTGTTCCAGCAAGGCAGCCGACGACGTTCAAGGTATGGCTTCATTTAATAAGGCCAAAGCTGGCATCAATATCAATGTCAGTATGGCAACATTCATGTTTCGATTGTGAAACGTCTTTAGAAATTTATTAGTCCAAATTGTTATGAATATTGTCAGCACTTCTTTTTATCTCTTGCTGTTGCTGCAACCGTTGGTTCTTTCTTATCAAACAGAATTTCCCTAAACTGCCGCTGTTCTCAGTGTTGTAAACCAGTTACTATTTAGCCGACTGAGAAGGTTTATACAGTGGACGAGTACTGCGTTAGTTCTCTGTTCGCCGAGTTGTCTTCAATCGGCTGTTCTAGAGATACGTTGGTTAGGAATGTACCAACGTCAGGTGTCCTATGCCGTCACTTGTTGGCAAGGGGCTCCCGAAAATTCAGACTAGACTAAAATACCGAATTCTGTAAATCTTTGCTATATTAAAAATCTGCGATGAAATAATTGATTTTCAAATTAAATTTCCGCCTGCAATCTGCAGAAGTCAAGAACAAAATTTTCTTGTTATGATCGCCAAATGTGAAAAACGGTTACAGGGTTTTGGTTCCAGCAAGGCTGCCGACGACGTTCAAGGTATGGCTTCATTTAATAAGGCCAAAGCTGGCATCAATATCAATGTCAGTATGGCAACATTCATGTTTCGATTGTGAAACGTCTTGAGAAATTTTTTAGTCCAAATTGTTATGAATATTGTCAGCACTTCTTATTATCTCTTGCTGTTGCTGCAACCGTTGGTTCTTTCTTATCAAACAGAATTTCCCTAAACTGCCGCTGTTCTCAGTGTTGTAAACCAGTTACTATTTAGCCGACTGAGAAGGTTTATACAGTGGACGAGTACTGCGTTAGTTCTCTGTTCGCCGAGTTGTCTTCAATCGGCTGTTCAAGAGATACGTTGGTTAGGAATGTACCAACGTCAGGTGTCCTAGGCCGTCACTTGTTGGCAAGGGGCTCCCGAAAATTCAGACTTGACTAAAATACCGAATTCTGTAAATCTTTGCTATATTAAAAATCTGATATGAAATAATTGATTTTCAAATTAGAGGAGATAGTTTTTTTTGGGCCTATTCACGTAAGTATTTGCTGTCAAATGACATTGACCACAACAGGAATGATTTGACTCGCAAAAAAATATCATAACATAGCTTATTTATTATGATTTTAAGATTCCGTTTTCATTTCTACGTAATATTTCCTTTAAAACCATAGTAAAATGGTTATTTTTTTTTGGTGTTATTATGAATAATAAATGCAACGACCAGGTGGGCCCAAAAAAAACTATCTCCTTTCCGCCTGCAATCTGCAGAAGCCAAGAACAAGATTTTCCTGTTATGATCGCAAAATGTAAATAACGGTTAAAGGGTATTGGATCCAGCAAGGCTGCCAATGACGTTCAAGGTATGGCTTCATTTCATAAGGCCAAAGCTGGCATCAATATCAATGTCAGTATGGCAATATTCATGTTTCGATTGTGAAACGTCTTGAGAAATTTATTTGTCCAAGTTGTTATGAATATTGTCAGCACTTCTATTTATCTCTTGCTGTTGCTGCAACCGTTGGTTCTTTCTTATCAAACAGAATTTCCCGAAACTGCCGCTGTTCTCAGTGTTGTAAACCAGTTACTATTTAGGCGATTGAGAAGGTTTATACAGTGGACGAGTACCGCGTTAGTTCTCTGTTCGCCGAGTTTTCTTCATTCGGCTGTTCTAGAGTTACGTTGGTTAGGAATGTACCAACGTCAGGTGTCCTAGGCCGTCACTTGTTGGCAAGGGTCTCCCGAAAATTCAGACTAGACTATAAATACCGAATTCTGAAAATCTTTGCAATATTGAAAATCTGCGATGAAATAATTGAATTTTAAATTAAATTTCCGCCTGCAATCTGCAGAAGCCAAGAACAAAATTTTAATGTTTTGATCGCCAAATGTAATTTACGGTTAAAGGGTGTTGGATCCAGCAAGTTCTCAGTGTTGTAAACCAGTTACTATTTAGCCGATTGAGAAGGTTTATACAGTGGACGAGTACCGCGTTAGTTCTCTGTTCGCCGAGTTTTCTTCATTCGGCTGTTCAAGAGTTACGTTGGTTAGGAATGTACCAACGTCAGGTGTCCTAGGCCGTCACTTGTTGGCAAGGGGCTCCCGAAAATTCAGACAAGACTATAAATACCGAATTCTGAAAATCTCTGCAATATTGAAAATCTGCGATGAAATAATTGAATTTCAAATTAAATTTCCGCCTGCAATCTGCAGAAGCCAAGAACAAAATTTTCTTGTTACGATCGCCAAATGTAAATTACGGTTAAAGGGTATTGGATCCACCAAGGCTGCCAATAACGTTCAAGGTATGGCTTCATTTCATCAATATCAATGTCAGTATGGCAACATTCATGTTTCGATTGTGAAACGTCTTGAGAAATTTATTAGTCCAAGTTGTCATGAATATTGTCAGCACTTCTTTTTATCTCTTGCTGTTGCTGCAACCGTTGGTTCTTTCTTATCAATCAGAATTTCTCTTAACTGCCGCTGTTCTCAGTGTTGTAAACCAGTTACTATTTAGCCGATTGAGAAGGTTTATACAGTGGACGAGTACCGCGTTAGTTCTCTGTTCGCGGAGTTGTCTTCAATCGGCTGTTCTAGAGATACGTTGGTTAGGAATGTACCAACGTCAGGTGTCCTAGGCCGTCACTTGTTGGCAAGGGGCTCCCGAAAATTCAGACTAGACTAAAATACCGAATTCTGAAAATCTTTGCTATATTGAAAATCTGCGATGAAATAATTGATCTTCAAATTAAATTTCCGCCTGCAATCTGCAGAAGCCAAGAACCAAATTTTCTTGTTATGATCGCCAAATGTAAATTATGGTTAAAGGGTATTGGATCCAGCAAGGCTGCCAATGACGTTCAAGGTATGGCTTCATTTCATAAGGCCAAAGCTGGCATCAATATCAATGTCAGTATGGCAACATTCATGTTTTGATTGTGAAACGTCTTGAGAAATTTATTAGTCCAAATTGTTATGAATATTGTCAGCACTTCTATTTATCTCTTGCTGTTGCTGCAACCGTTGGTTCTTTCTTATCAAACAGAATTTCCCTAAACTGCCGCTGTTCTCAGTGTTGTAAACCAGTTACTATTTAGCCGATTGAGAAGGTTTATACAGTGGACGAGTACCGCGTTAGTTCTCTGTTCGCCGAGTTGTCTTCAATCGGCTGTTCTAGAGATACGTTGGTTAGGAATGTACCAACGTCAGGTGTCCTAGGCCGTCACTTGTTGGCAAGGGGCTCCCGAAAATTCAGACTAGACTAAAATACCGAATTCTGTAAATCTTTGCTATATTAAAAATCTGCGATGAAATAATTGATTTTCAAATTAAATTTCCGCCTGCAATCTGCAGAAGCCAAGAACCAAATTTTCTTGTTACGATCGCCAAATGTAAATTACGGTTAAAGGGTATTGGATCCACCAAGGCTGCCAATGACGTTCAAGGTATGGCTTCATTTCATAAGGCCAAAGCTGGCATCAATATCAATGTTAGTATGGCAACATTCATGTTTCGATTGTGAAACGTCTTGAGAAATTTATTAGTCCAAATTGTTATGAATATTGTCAGCACTTCTTTTTGTCTCTTGCTGTTGCTGCAACCGTTGGTTCTTTCTTATCAAACAGAATTTCCCTAAACTGCCGCTGTTCTCGGTGTTGTAAACCAGTTACTATTTAGCCGATTGAGAAGGTTTATACAGTGGACGAGTACTGCGTTAGTTCTCTGTTCGCCGAGTTGTCTTCAATCGGCTGTTCTAGAGATACGTTGGTTAGGAATGTACCAACGTCAGGTGTCCTAGGCCGTCACTTGTTGGCAAGGGGCTCCCGAAAATTCAGACTAGACTAAAATACCGAATTCTGAAAATCTTTGCTATATTAAAAATCTGCGATGAAATAATTGATTTTCAAATTAAATTTCCGCCTGCAATCTGCAGAAGCCAAGAACAAAATTTTCTTGTTACGATCGCCAAATGTAAATTACGGTTAAAGGGTATTGGATCCACCAAGGCTGCCAATAACGTTCAAGGTATGGCTTCATTTCATCAATATCAATGTCAGTATGGCAACATTCATGTTTCGATTGTGAAACGTCTTGAGAAATTTATTAGTCCAAGTTGTTATGAATATTGTCAGCACTTCTTTTTATCTCTTGCTGTTGCTGCAACCGTTGGTTCTTTCTTATCAAACAGAATTTCTCTAAACTGCCGCTGTTCTCAGTGTTGTAAACCAGTTACTATTTAGCCGATTGAGAAGGTTTATACAGTGGACGAGTACCGCGTTAGTTCTCTGTTCGCGGAGTTGTCTTCAATCGGCTGTTCCAGAGATACGTTGGTTAGGAATGTACCAACGTCAGGTGTCCTAGGCCGTCACTTGTTGGCAAGGGGCTCCCGAAAATTCAGACTAGATTAAAATACCGAATTCTGAAAATCTTTGCTATATTGAAAATCTGCGATGAAATAATTGAATTTCAAATTAAATTTCCGCCGGCAATCTGCAGAAGCCAAGAACAAAATTTTCATGTTATGATCGCCAAATGTAATTTACGGTTAAAGGGTATTGGATCCAGCAAGTTCTCAGTGTTGTAAACCAGTTACTATTTAGCCGATTGAGAAGGTTTATACAGTGGACGAGTACCGCGTTAGTTCTCTGTTCGTCGAGTTTTCTTCATTCGGCTGTTCAAGAGTTACGTTGGTTAGGAATGTACCAACGTCAGGTGTCCTAGGCCGTCACTTGTTGGCAAGGGGCTCCCGAAAATTCAGACTAGACTATAAATACCGAATTCTGAAAATCTCTGCAATATTGAAAATCTGCGATGAAATAATTGAATTTCAAATTAAATTTCCGCCTGCAATCTGCAGAAGCCAAGAACAAAATTTTCATGTTATGATCGCCAAATGTAATTTAGGGTTAAAGGGTATTGGATCCAGCAAGTTCTCAGTGTTGTTAACCAGTTACTATTTAGCCGATTGAGAAGGTTTATACAGTGGACGAGTACCGCGTTAGTTCTCTGTTTGCCGAGTTGTCTTCAATCGGCTGTTCTAGAGATACGTTGGTTAGGAATGTACCAACGTCAGGTGTCCTAGACCGTCACTTGTTGGCAAGGGGCTCCCGAAAATTCAGACTAGACTAAAATACCGAATTCTGTTAATCTTTGCTATATTAAAAATCTGCGATGAAATAATTGATTTTCAAATTAAATTTCCGCCTGCAATCTGCAGAAGCCAAGAACAAAATTTTCTTGTTACGATCGCCAAATGTAAATTACGGTTAAAGGGTATTGGATCCAGCAAGTTCTCAGTGTTTTTAACCAGTTACTGTTTAGCCGATTGAGAAGGTTTATACAGTGGACGAGTACCGCGTTAGTTCTCTGTTCGCCGAGTTGTCTTCAATCGGCTGTTCTAGAGATATGTTGGTTAGGAATGTACCAACGTCAGGTGTCCTAGGCCGCCACTTGTTGGCAAGGGGCTCCCGAAAATTAAAACACGAACTGAAGTACTTAATTCTAAGAATCTTTGCTATATTAAAAATCTGCGACGAAATAATTGATTTTTAAATTAAATTTCCTCCCGCAATCTGCAGAAGCCAAGAACAAAATTTTCATGTTATGATCGCCAAATGTGAAAAACGGTTAAAGGGTTTTTGTTCCAGCAAGGCTGCCAACGACGTTCAAGGTATGGCTTCATTTAATAAGGCCAAAGCTGGCATCAATATCAATGTCAGTATGGCAACATTCATGTTTCGATTGTGAAACGTCTTGAGAAATTTATTAGTCCAAATTGTTATGAATATTGTCAGCACTTCTATTTATCTCTTGCTGTTGCTGCAACCGTTGGTTCTTTCTTATCAATCAGAATTTCTCTCAACTGCCGCTGTTCTCAGTGTTGTAAACCAGTTACTATTTAGCCGATTGAGAAGGTTTATACAGTGGACGAGTACCGCGTTAGTTCTCTGTTCGCGGAGTTGTCTTCAATCGGCTGTTCTAGAGATACGTTGGTTAGGAATGTACCAACGTCAGGTGTCCTAGGCCGTCACTTGTTGGCAAGGGGCTCCCGAAAATTCAGACTAGACTAAAATACCGAATTCTGAAAATCTTTGCTATATTAAAAATCTGCGATGAAATAATTGATTTTCAAATTAAATTTCCGCCTGCAATCTGCAGAAGCCAAGAACAAAATTTTCTTGTTACGATCGCCAAATGTAAATTACGGTTAAAGGGTATTGGATCCACCAAGGCTGCCAATAACGTTCAAGGTATGGCTTCATTTCATCAATATCAATGTCAGTATGGCAACATTCATGTTTCGATTGTGAAACGTCTTGAGAAATTTATTAGTCCAAGTTGTTATGAATATTGTCAGCACTTCTTTTTATCTCTTGCTGTTGCTGCAACCGTTGGTTCTTTCTTATCAAACAGAATTTCTCTAAACTGCCGCTGTTCTCAGTGTTGTAAACCAGTTACTATTTAGCCGATTGAGAAGGTTTATACAGTGGACGAGTACCGCGTTAGTTCTCTGTTCGCGGAGTTGTCTTCAATCGGCTGTTCAAGAGTTACGTTGGTTAGGAATGTACCAACGTCAGGTGTCCTAGGCCGTCACTTGTTGGCAAGGGGCTCCCGAAAATTCAGACTAGACTAAAATACCGAATTCTGAAAATCTTTGCTACCTATATTAAAAATCTGCGATGAAATAATTGATTTTCAAATTAAATTTCCGCCTGCAATCTGCAGAAGCCAAGAACAAAATTTTCATGTTATGATCGCCAAATGTAATTTAGGGTTAAAGGGTATTGGATCCAGCAAGTTCTCAGTGTTGTTAACCAGTTACTATTTAGCCGATTGAGAAGGTTTATACAGTGGACGAGTACCGCGTTAGTTCTCTGTTTGCCGAGTTGTCTTCAATCGGCTGTTCTAGAGATACGTTGGTTAGGAATGTACCAACGTCAGGTGTCCTAGGCCGTCACTTGTTGGCAAGGGGCTCCCGAAAATTCAGACTAGACTAAAATACCGAATTCTGTTAATCTTTGCTATATTAAAAATCTGCGATGAAATAATTGATTTTCAAATTAAATTTCCGCCTGCAATCTGCAGAAGCCAAGAACAAAATTTTCTTGTTACGATCGCCAAATGTAAATTACGGTTAAAGGGTATTGGATCCAGCAAGTTCTCAGTGTTTTTAACCAGTTACTGTTTAGCCGATTGAGAAGGTTTATACAGTGGACGAGTACCGCGTTAGTTCTCTGTTCGCCGAGTTGTCTTCAATCGGCTGTTCTAGAGATACGTTGGTTAGGAATGTACCAACGTCAGGTGTCCTAGGCCGCCACTTGTTGGCAAGGGGCTCCCGAAAATTAAAACACGAACTGAAGTACTTAATTCTAAGAATCTTTGCTATATTAAAAATCTGCGACGAAATAATTGATTTTTAAATTAAATTTCCTCCCGCAATCTGCAGAAGCCAAGAACAAAATTTTCATGTTATGATCGCCAAATGTGAAAAACGGTTAAAGGGTTTTTGTTCCAGCAAGGCTGCCAACGACGTTCAAGGTATGGCTTCATTTAATAAGGCCAAAGCTGGCATCAATATCAATGTCAGTATGGCAACATTCATGTTTCGATTGTGAAACGTCTTGAGAAATTTATTAGTCCAAATTGTTATGAATATTGTCAGCACTTCTTTTTATCTCTTGCTGTTGCTGCAACCGTTGGTTCTTTCTTATCAATCAGAATTTCTCTCAACTGCCGCTGTTCTCAGTGTTGTAAACCAGTTACTATTTAGCCGATTGAGAAGGTTTATACAAAGGACGAGTACCGCGTTAGTTCTCTGTTCGCGGAGTTGTCTTCAATCGGCTGTTCTAGAGATACGTTGGTTAGGAATGTACCAACGTCAGGTGTCCTAGGCCGTCACTTGTTGGCAAGGGGCTCCCGAAAATTCAGACTAGACTAAAATACCGAATTCTGAAAATCTTAGCTACATTAAAAATCTGCGATGAAATAATTGATTTTCAAATTAAATTTCCGCCTGCAATCTGCAGAAGCCAAGAACAAAATGTTCTTGTTACGATCGCCAAATGTAAATTACGGTTAAAGGGTATTGGATCCACCAAGGCTGCCAATAACGTTCAAGGTATGGCTTCATTTGATCAATATCAATGTCAGTATGGCAACATTCATGATTTGATTGTGAAACGTCTTGAGAAATTTATTAGTCCAAGTTGTTATGAATATTGTCAGCACTTCTTTTTATCTCTTGCTGTTGCTGCAACCGTTGGTTCTTTCTTATCAATCAGAATTTCTCTCAACTGCCGCTGTTCTCAGTGTTGTAAACCAGTTACTATTTAGCCGATTGAGAAGGTTTATACAGTGGACGAGTACCGCGTTAGTTCTCTGTTCGCCGAGTTGTCTTCAATCGGCTGTTCTAGAGATACGTTGGTTAGGAATGTACCAACGTCAGGTGTCCTAGGCCGTCACTTGTTGGCAAGGGGCTCCCGAAAATTCAGACTAGACTAAAATACCGAATTCTGTAAATCTTTGCTATATTAAAAATCTGCGATGAAATAATTGATTTTAAAATTAAATTTCCGCCTGCAATCTGCAGAAGCCAAGAACCAAATTTTCTTGTTACGATCGCCAAATGTAAATTACGGTTAAAGGGTATTGGATCCACCAAGGCTGCCAATGACGTTCAAGGTATGGCTTCATTTCATAAGGCCAAAGCTGGCATCAATATCAATGTCAGTATGGCAACATTCATGTTTCGATTGTGAAACGTCTTGAGAAATTTATTAGTCCAAATTGTTATGAATATTGTCAGCACTTCTTTTTGTCTCTTGCTGTTGCTGCAACCGTTGGTTCTTTCTTATCAAACAGAATTTCCCTAAACTGCCGCTGTTCTCGGTGTTGTAAACCAGTTACTATTTAGCCGATTGAGAAGGATTATACAGTGGACGAGTACTGCGTTAGTTCTCTGTTCGCCGAGTTGTCTTCAATCGGCTGTTCTAGAGATACGTTGGTTAGGAATGTACCAACGTCAGGTGTCCTAGGCCGTCACTTGTTGGCAAGGGGCTCCCGAAAATTCAGACTAGACTAAAATACCGAATTCTGAAAATCTTTGCTACCTATATTAAAAATCTGCGATGAAATAATTGATTTTCAAATTAAATTTCCGCCTGCAATCTGCAGAAGCCAAGAACAAAATTTTCTTGTTACGATCGCCAAATGTAAATTACGGTTAAAGGGTATTGGATCCACCAAGGCTGCCAATAACGTTCAAGGTATGGCTTCATTTCATCAATATCAATGTCAGTATGGCAACATTCATGTTTCGATTGTGAAACGTCTTGAGAAATTTATTAGTCCAAGTTGTTATGAATATTGTCAGCACTTCTTTTTATCTCTTGCTGTTGCTGCAACCGTTGGTTCTTTCTTATCAAACAGAATTTCTCTAAACTGCCGCTGTTCTCAGTGTTGTAAACCAGTTACTATTTAGCCGATTGATAAGGTTTATACAGTGGACGAGTACCGCGTTAGTTCTCTGTTCGCGGAGTTGTCTTCAATCGGCTGTTCTAGAGATACGTTGGTTAGGAATGTACCAACGTCAGGTGTCCTAGGCCGTCACTTTTTGGCAAGGGGCTCCCGAAAATTCAGACAAGATTAAAATACCGAATTCTGAAAATCTTTGCTATATTGAAAATCTGTGATGAAATAATTGAATTTCAAATTAAATTTCCGCCTGCAATCTGCAGAAGCCAAGAACAAAATTTTCATGTTATGATCGCCAAATGTAATTTACGGTTAAAGGGTATTGAATCCAGCAAGTTCTCAGTGTTGTAAACCAGTTACTATTTAGCCGATTGAGAAGGTTTATACAGTGGACGAGTACCGCGTTAGTTCTCTGTTCGTCGAGTTTTCTTCATTCGGCTGTTCAAGAGTTACGTTGGTTAGGAATGTACCAACGTCAGGTGTCCTAGGCCGTCACTTGTTGGCAAGGGGCTCCCGAAAATTCAGACTAGACTATAAATACCGAATTCTGAAAATCTCTGCAATATTGAAAATCTGCGATGAAATAATTGAATTTCAAATTAAATTTCCGCCTGCAATCGGCAGAAGCCAAGAACAAAATTTTCATGTTATGATCGCCAAATGTAATTTACGGTTAAAGGGTATTGGATCCAGCAAGTTCTCAGTGTTGTTAACCAGTTACTATTTAGCCGATTGAGAAGGTTTATACAGTGGACGAGTACCGCGTTAGTTCTCTGTTTGCCGAGTTGTCTTCAATCGGCTGTTCTAGAGATACGTTGGTTAGGAATGTACCAACGTCAGGTTTCCTAGGCCGTCACTTGTTGGCAAGGGGCTCCCGAAAATTCAGACTAGACTAAAATACCGAATTCTATTAATCTTTGCTATATTAAAAATCTGCGATGAAATAATTGATTTTCAAATTAAATTTCCGCCTGCAATCTGCAGAAGCCAAGAACAAAATTTTCTTGTTACGATCGCCAAATGTAAATTACTGTTAAAGGGTATTGGATCCAGCAAGATTTCAGTGTTTTTAACCAGTTACTGTTTAGCCGATTGAGAAGGTTTATACAGTGGACGAGTACCGCGTTAGTTCTCTGTTCGCCGAGTTGTCTTCAATCGGCTGTTCTAGAGATACGTTGGTTAGGAATGTACCAACGTCAGGTGTCCTAGGCCGTCACTTGTTGGCAAGGGGCTCCCGAAAATTCAGACTAGACTATAAATACCGAATTCTGAAAATCTCTGCAATATTGAAAATCTGCGATGAAATAATTGAATTTCAAATTAAATTTCCGCCTGCAATCGGCAGAAGCCAAGAACAAAATTTTCATGTTATGATCGCCAAATGTAATTTACGGTTAAAGGGTATTGGATCCAGCAAGTTCTCAGTGTTGTTAACCAGTTACTATTTAGCCGATTGAGAAGGTTTATACAGTGGACGAGTACCGCGTTAGTTCTCTGTTTGCCGAGTTGTCTTCAATCGGCTGTTCTAGAGATACGTTGGTTAGGAATGTACCAACGTCAGGTTTCCTAGGCCGTCACTTGTTGGCAAGGGGCTCCCGAAAATTCAGACTAGACTAAAATACCGAATTCTGTTAATCTTTGCTATATTAAAAATCTGCGATGAAATAATTGATTTTCAAATTAAATTTCCGCCTGCAATCTGCAGAAGCCAAGAACAAAATTTTCTTGTTACGATCGCCAAATGTAAATTACGGTTAAAGGGTATTGGATCCAGCAAGTTCTCAGTGTTTTTAACCAGTTACTGTTTAGCCGATTGAGAAGGTTTATACAGTGGACGAGTACCGCGTTAGTTCTCTGTTCGCCGAGTTGTCTTCAATCGGCTGTTCTAGAGATACGTTGGTTAGGAATGTACCAACGTCAGGTGTCCTAGGCCGCCACTTGTTGGCAAGGGGCTCCCGAAAATTAAAACACGAACTGAAGTACTTAATTCTAAGAATCTTTGCTATATTAAAAATCTGCGACGAAATAATTGATTTTTAAATTAAATTTCCTCCCGCAATCTGCAGAAGCCAAGAACAAAATTTTCATGTTATGATCGCCAAATGTGAAAAACGGTTAAAGGGTTTTTGTTCCAGCAAGGCTGCCAACGACGTTCAAGGTATGGCTTCATTTAATAAGGCCAAAGCTGGCATCAATATCAATGTCAGTATGGCAACATTCATGTTTCGATTGTGAAACGTCTTGAGAAATTTATTAGTCCAAATTGTTATGAATATTGTCAGCACTTCTTTTTATCTCTTGCTGTTGCTGCAACCGTTGGTTCTTTCTTATCAATCAGAATTTCTCTCAACTGCCGCTGTTCTCAGTGTTGTAAACCAGTTACTATTTAGCCGATTGAGAAGGTTTATACAGTGGACGAGTACCGCGTTAGTTCTCTGTTTGCGGAGTTGTCTTCAATCGGCTGTTCTAGAGATACGTTGGTTAGGAATGTACCAACGTCAGGTGTCTTAGGCCGTCACTTGTTGGCAAGGGGCTCCCGAAAATTCAGACTAGACTAAAATGTGTAAAAGACTTGGAAACAAATACGTATATTATTTGCTGCTACAGAATTCCTGAGAACAGTAATATAGATAGTTTTATGCAGAGACTTGAACAGATGTTACAACATTTCATCAATAAACAAAGTATAATTTGTGGTGATTTTAATATTAATCTATCAAAAGATGACTCAAAACGACATTCTTTTATATCACTTCTGTTATGTTACAACTTTCGACATTTAATTAATTCGGATACATTCCGACGCAATAATTCAAGTTCTTGTATAGATAATATATTGACTAATATTGATGAGACAATAATCAAAAGTGTAGACATAGACCACAATGGTCTATCTGATGGGCATGCGGGCCTTTTTTGTACACTATCACTGGAAAAAGTAGCTTGTAGAAAAGAGCAAAGTTATATGCACATTGAGAGAAGATTATATAATGAAAGGAATAAGTCTTGTTTTAGGCAAAAGTTGTTACAAGAAAACTGGTGCGAAAGTACTTTTATTGACAAACTTAGTGAACTGCATTCTAACACATTTGATAAAAAGAAAATAAAAATAAATACAAAAAGCACCATCAAATCTAAATGGTTAACTGCGGGTATAAGAGTCGCTAGTAAAATGAAACGGTTTCTAAATTTTATTGACAAAGAAAATTGTGACGACTCAATACTAAAATATCGTAGTAATTACTTTAGGATATATAGAAAAGTAGTACGACATGCGAAACGATTGGTAGTAAGAACGGAAATAAATTTAGCTCAGAATTCTGGTAAAGTAATTTGGAAAATAGTAAATAGAAAGAGGAATCCTAAAAAATCTATAAATGACAACTTGATACTTAAGGATAATAATAAAATAGTTCATAATCCCCTAGACGTTGCTAATCGTCGCTGCGCCTGCAAAATCCGCTATGGATAAAAATTCAACTTTTCAGGAGAAGCAAAAAACTGTTTCTTTTTCAAACTGTTAATATTATTTTAAAACTAAGTATGCAGAAAATTTTACTTTATACCGGGACATTCAAAAATATTTATTTTTCACCGTTTACTATGATATTCCAGGAGCAAGAATTTTTTTAAGTGAATTTGGGCACATGGCGGTTTTTTTTCGGGTCGTAATTACCGCTACCTGCCTTTTCACCACATGACGGATTTAGGCTTTTACTAGATAGTTTGCATTTTTGTGCTTCCTAGAATACTTAGCGCATTTACTAACTTGTTTTAAAATAATAAAATAGGTTTAAGTTCAATTATAAAGTATTTATTATACTTAATTAGAAAAATATTAAACAAAATTAAACAGGTATTTAAAAATATAACATAATGTTACGAGCTGGGTATGAGATAAATTAATTACTACCGATTAAACAACACAATAACTGTATTAATCACAAAACTATTTAAACTAAATCACAAGTACACTACAGTACACTACAATACACTACTATTCACTATTCGCTTAGATATCGCACTTCAAGTTCACTTCGATTCGCTTCGCTGTGTAGCCAAAACAAGACTGACTCGGCTCCAACGTTGTACACTTTTAATGCACCTCTGCTGCGTGTCTGGGGTCCTTTCACGGCTGCACAACTGGAACATTTGCGACACCAGTCGGAGGACTGTCGAGATGATGTGGAGACATTATCTCGACAGTGGATCCAGTAAAAGCGCTCTCTAAATTTTAGTAGAGTCCTTTTTACCCCCATATGTCCGCCAGAACATCCATCATGGTAGAGCCGTAGAACATCCGGTACCTTAGCTTTAGGAACAACCATTTGTAGATGACAGCTGTCCCCTCTAGCGTTTTCCCATTTACGGCACAAGACTCCATCCTGGATCACCAAGCTGTTCCATTGCGCCCAATAACTCTTCGTGATGGAACTCATCGCATCCACATCACTCCACTTGGGTTTAGGAACACCAGCTTTGATCCACTCGAAGATCGGTTTGATATCCGAGTCGTTTTGCTGAGTCTGCTGTAGGGTCTCCTTCCATTCATCCTGAGATCCGTTCTAAGCATCCTCACGGGCACTGCTTCCTTAGTCTCTTGCCTGGCACAGTGCTTACAGTCTTCAGGACAAGGTCTTCTTGACAAGGCGTCTGCGTTACCGTGAGTTCTCCCACTGCGATGTTCAGTTACGAAATCAAACTCTTGTAGTAGTTCTATCCATCTCGCCACTTGCCCCTCTGGATTCTTGAACTGTAATAGCCACTTCAGTGCAGCATGGTCAGTTCGTAATTGGAATTTACGTCCCAGCAAATATTTACTGAAGTGCTGCACTGTCTTTACTACAGCAAGTAGCTCCCGTCTTGTAACGCAGTAATTTCTTTCTGGCTTAGATAAAGACTTGCTGAAGTAAGCTATTACAACCTCCCGGTCTCCTTTTCGTTGAGACAGCACGCCAGTATTACTGGCATCTGTGTCAACTATGAAGTCATTTTCAGTGTCAGGATATCCCAAAATAGGTGTGTTGCACAGACGTTTCTTTAATTCCTGAAATGCGACATCGCAGTCCTCGTCCCAACAGAATTGCCTCTTTTCCTCAGTGAGTTTGTGCAGAGGTTTGGCAATGCCGTCCTTTTTCTTTACCAAGACCACAGGAGAACACCATGGACTCGATGAAGGCTCTATAACACCGACCTTCACCATTCCCTCAATCATGGTTTCTACCTCTTTTTCTCGTGCAACTGGCAGTCTTCTTGGTCGCTGACGGATTGGTAAGTCGTTACCTGTATTAATCTGGTGCTGAACAAGTCCACTTCTCCCTATGTCAGCATCATTCGAAGAGAAAATGTTGGCGTACTGAAGTAACATCTTCTTAGCCTTGTCCATTTCTTCTTTAATTAAATCGCAGTTTTCCAAAAGCGTTGACACGTCAAATTTTGGACTACGATTTTTATTTCCGATAGGCACATCTTGCAATTGACGCATCCAAGCTACTTCCTCGCAAGTGCCGATCAAGGTGCCTTTCTTAATCACTTTGAATTCAGTATGCGTACTGCTGAGATGTTGGTGGCCTTGACCAGAGTTCGTGCCATCTTCCATGGGAAGTCATTGTTCACCCTTTCTATCAGAACACTCCGACCTTTGTTTACAGAATTCTGTGGTAGACTAATTGGCACCATCGTTTCTGATCTGCGGGGAAGAAACATCTTCTTCAGGCAGTACACTTTTCCTGACGGTGCACCTTCCATGAACACTTCCTCTGAACCACATTTCAGTACTCCTTGATGAACGTCGATCTCACAACGATATTTCCGCATGAAGTCCAAGCCCAGGATGCAATCGTCCACTATGTCGGCCACGATGACATTCTGCTTGTAAAATCTGTCACCCAATTTTAACTCCACCTTCTTCTTGCCTCGGACGTATATGTGCTGACCGGTAGCTGTTAGCAACTGTATACGGTCGTGCTTATTGAAGTAGTCCCCAAGAAACCGACTTGCTCGTTTAGAATTGACGACCGTGTGAGAAGCTCCAGTATCCAACGTCAGTTTGCATGATGTTCCATTGACTTCGCCTTTGAAGGTCAGGCTGTTCCCGTCATGTGCTTGCGAGATCATGATTCTCGGGGCTCTTTCAATACCAGCCAGCACGCGCCCCCAAGTCCTGGCATTTACTCGTTTCCCTGCTGTGGCTGGGCAGTCACTTCAGCCACTCTTCCCTGCTGATCTTCTCTCGGGGTGCTGCGATTAGGACAGCTGGACCGAAGATGACCCCTTTCTCCACATGTGTAGCACCTAGGACTATACCCCTGTGGGCAGTCGCGTACAGGTGATGCAACAACCTCCCTGACACGGTGCGTTCGGTGGTCTTGCCTCACTGCCTCTACTTCTAAGGCATGGGCCAAGGCGTCCTTCAAGGTCTCGTGATGCCCAAGTCTCACGGCGGCTCTAACTTCTAAGTCACGTATTCCACCAACGAAGGCTTGTACCAGATTTCCATCAATCAGTGCAGGGGCAGACTGGTAGGCTTTCCGAACGAGTTTTTCAACTTCCAGAGCCCACTGCTGTAGGTTCTCGGCACTTCGTTGAAAACGGTCCTTTAACTTGGCACGGAATACGTGCTCCAGGTGCGCGTCGCCGTATCTGGACTCCAACGCCTCCAGTAGCTGCTCGTAGGTAACGTCCTTGCCGAGCGCCTCCAGAATAGTTAGGGCCTGGTCTCGGAGGCCCAAGGTGAGCGCGGTCATGGCTTGTGGGTTAAACTACTTAATTAAAACAAAATACACTCGTAAACATTGCACCACGTGCCACTGGCACGTCTCCTGTTTGATAATCCCGCTATGTGTCATTGCAAAGCGCAGTTCTAAGAGACTCGCCTTAAACCGAAAATACGCTATGTGTCTCCTGCACACATAGGGGGTTTTTTAAATCCGTTTTTGACCAAAATTACATAGCTGATTTTGTTATCTTCTTAACCCAATGAGTTATTACAAAACGGATTTTACAGGCGCACGTGGCTTGAGAAATACTATAAATAAGCATCAAAAACCGATTTTCAAAAAAAAATACATAGCGGATTTTGCAGGCGCAGCGACGTAATACACTATTAAAAAAGTTCTGTAATAATTCGAATTTTATAATGAGTGACATTAATACAGCAGAAGAGTATTTACAATATCATGGGATAAGAGTAGAAGAGGATATGGTCTTTGAACCTGTTACACCTGCCGAAGTTTTTAAATTAGTCAAGAGTATGGATAGTAAAAATTCTTTTGGCCATGATGAAATTCCCATAACTATCATAAAAGAAAATATTGATATATTAGCTGGCCCTCTGGCCGATTCAATAAACGAATATGTAAATAAAGGTGTCTTCCCTGAGCAATTCAAATTGGCTAGAGTACTACCTATACATAAAAAGGGCTCTAAAACCGATCCAGGGAACTATAGGCCTATCTCTTTGTTGCTTGTATGTTCCAAAATATTTGAAAAAATTATGAAAGTGAGGCTTGTTTGTCATTTAAACAAACACAAAATTATAACCGACCAACAGTTTGGTTATCAAAATAATGTAGGAACAATAGATGCCATTGATATGTTAATTGATGATGTGGTGTGTAAATTGAATGCTAAACTAAAAGTAGCAGGACTTTTCCTCGACCTAAGTTCGGCGTTCGATACAGTGGAACATAGTATTCTTCTGAATAAGTTAGATTTCTATGGCATTAGGGGAAATGTGTTGAATTTATTTAGATCCTACTTATATAATAGAACGCAGTATGTAGAAATTAAAACAGTTCAAGAAGATGGGTATGAAAAACTACACAAATCAGACACAGTTACTATAAACAAAGGTGTACCACAAGGATCAGTTCTAGGCCCTGTCTTCTTTATAATATTTATAAATGATCTGATAGCTTACATAAAAAGTATTTCAGATGATACTAAACTTGTAATTTTTGCCGATGATACAAGCGCTATTATAGCTAGTGACAACATAGAAAATTTAGAAAAAAAGATCAATTTTATCCTATGTGCCCTTGAGAAATGGTTCACAATGAATGATCTAAAACTAAATCTAAAAAAGACGCAATGTTTATTATTTAAATCGACCATCAAGAACACCGACACTGTCAACGTGCATATATTAGGGAATAAAGTGGATATCGTAGACAATGTAAAATTTTTGGGGGTACAAGTAGATGCAGTTCTAAATTGGAAAAAAGAATTGGAAGTGGTCACTAACACTATGAGTAGTGCTTGTTATGCTCTCGTCAGTCTTAGAGATGAATTAAACATTGCTCACCTCCGAATGGTATATTTTGCACTCATAGAGTCAAGACTTAGATATAGCATAAAGTTCTGGGGCAACAGCTACCAATATAATGTTAATCAAATGCTGCTTTCGTCTTACAGAAAAGAGCCTTGAGAACTATGCTACGTATTGAACAAACGGAGTCTTGTAGAGATCATTTTAAGAAATTGCAAATTCTCACCGTACCATGCCTATATATTCTGGTCCTGCTGAGTCATTTCACTAAAAATATCCATAAGTTTGAGACAGAAGAACAGAGACATATCAGAGCAAAAACGCGGAGAAAGGATCTACCTAACTTCATACAGCCTAAGCTTAATGTCGTTAAACATGCCTCAAGAGTCCAATCAGTAAAATTGTTCAATAAATTGCCCGTACAACTTAAACACTCCTTGAATCCAAACGAATTCAAGAGAAAACTAAAGTCATTGTTGTTGAAGAAATGTTATTACAGCATAGAAGAGTTTCATAATAGTAGTTTATGCAACTGTGCATAATGAAGGGCATTACAACACGAGTGTGGGTTTAAGAAACGAGCCGAAGGCGAGTTTCTTAATAGCATCACACGAGTGTTGTAATGCCTAATTATGTATAGTTGCATACACTACTTTATCTACCCAAATATCATAAGGGCTCTATGATGGGTTCAGGAACCATAGGGAAATGACCTGCATTGTTACTTGGCCCTTGATTTTTGTGCCAACAGGTTATTAGTTGCATTCGTCGCTGCATTTACGATATCTGGCGGAGTATTCATGTCAATTTCTGAGTCAGTATCACTCATTTTCGACAGAAATAAAGAATGGGTTACTGGAAATAAAAAGCTAACAAACAAATGACAGCTCGAAATGGCGGCGTTTCGGATATCTGTAATTTTTTTTTAAATCATAGGCAAACGAACAAAGTCACTATTCTTGTGTCACTCGAGATCGAAAATGTCGTGCGATTTATAATTAGAATCATACTGAATTGGGGTTTTTTTTTTTTTTTTTTTTTTATCGATATCTGATTTAATGTAGGTGGTACTAGAATAGCACACTCACTTGAATTTGACACCTGTTCCAAATTTAAAACTCATTACGCAACTGTTTACAGTTGCGTTATGAGTTCATTACAGCACCGTTCATTTCTGCAGGTTGGTAATGCTGGTCATTGCCTATGGTTTTTGAACGCATTAGAGAGGGTTTATGATATTTGGGTAGATAAAGATAATAGTGGTTTGAACTAATAATTATGTGATTATACTTTTGTTTTTAGGTGATGTATTTCAGCGTTCTATCATAATATTACAACTTATTATTTTATGTCACACATTTATTTGAATTTATATTAACAATTGACATTATCTAGTTTTATGACATTCAGTTTAAGTACGATTATTTTTATTTTTATTTTTAATTCTTATATTCTTTTATTATGACTCATAATGTTGTGAACAATGTAAAATGCATGATTGCTAAATTATTTTCTTTTCTTTCTGACTTCGTGATGGTTAAGTGTTTGTTTTTGTGTTACAATTATTGTCAAAACCCACTGTTCGACACAAATGTAAATTTGTTGAAGAATAAATAAATAAATAAAAATACCGAATTCTGAAAATCTTTGCTATATTGAAAATCTGCGATGAAATAATTGATCTTCAAATTAAATTTCCGCCTGCAATCTGCAGAAGCCAAGAACCAAATTTTCTTGTTATGATCGCCAAATGTAAATTATGGTTAAAGGGTATTGGATCCAGCAAGGCTGCCAATGACGTTCAAGGTATGGCTTCATTTCATAAGGCCAAAGCTGGCATCAATATCAATGTCAGTATGGCAACATTCATGTTTCGATTGTGAAACGTATTGAGAAATTTATTTGTCCAAGTTGTTATGAATATTGTCAGCACTTCTATTTATCTCTTGCTGTTGCTGCAACCGTTGGTTCTTTCTTATCATACAGAATTTCCCGAAACTGCCGCTGTTCTCAGTGTTGTAAACCAGTTACTATTTAGCCGATTGAGAAGGTTTATACAGTGGACGAGTACCGCGTTAGTTCTCTGTTCGCCGAGTTGTCTTCATTCGGCTGTTCTAGAGTTACGTTGGTTAGGAATGTACCAACGTCAGGTGTCCTAGGCCGTAACTTGTTGGCAAGGGGCTCTTGAAAATTCAGACTAGACTATAAATACCGAATTCTGAAAATCTTTGCAATATTGAAAATCTGCGATGAAATAATTGAATTTCAAATTAAATTTCCGCCTGCAATCTGCAGAAGCAAAGAACAAAATTTTCATGTTATGATCGCCAAATGTAATTTACGGTTAAAGGGTATTGGATCCAGCAAGTTCTCAGTGTTGTTAACCAGTTACTATTTAGCCGATTGAGAAGGTTTATACAGTGGACGAGTACTGCGTTAGTTCTCTGTTCGCCGAGTTGTCTTCAATCGGCTGTTCTAGAGATACGTTGGTTAGGAATGTACCAACGTCAGGTGTCCTAGGCCGTCACTTGTTGGCAAGGGGCTCCCGAAAATTCAGACTAGACTAAAATACCGAATTCTGAAAATCTTTGCTATATTAAAAATCTGCGACGAAATAATTGATTTTCAAATTAAATTTCCGCCTGCAATCTGCAGAAGCCAAGAACAAAATTTTCTTGTTACGATCGCCAAATGTAAATTACGGTTAAAGGGTATTGGATCCACCAAGGCTGCCAATGACGTTCAAGGTATGGCTTCATTTCATAAGGCCAAAGCTGGCATCAATATCAATGTCAGTATGGCAACATTCATGTTTCGATTGTGAAAAGTCTTGAGAAATTTATTAGTCCAAATTGTTATGAATATTGTCAGCACTTCTATTTATCTCTTGCTGTTGCTGCAACCGTTGGTTCTTTCTTATCAAACAGAATTTCCCTAAACTGCCGCTGTTCTCAGTGTTGTAAACCAGTTACTATTTAGCCGATTGAGAAGGTTTATACAGTGCACGAGTACTGCGTTAGTTCTCTGTTCGCCGAGTTGTCTTCAATCGGCTGTTCTAGAGATACGTTGGTGAGGAATGTACCAACGTCAGGTGTCCTAGGCCGTCACTTGTTGGCAAGGGGCTCCCGAAAATTCAGAGTAGACTAAAATACCGAATTCTGAAAATCTTAGCTACATTAAAAATCTGCGATGAAATAATTGATTTTCAAATTAAATTTCCGCCTGCAATCTGCAGAAGCCAAGAACAAAATGTTCTTGTTACGATCGCCAAATGTAAATTACGGTTAAAGGGTATTGGATCCACCAAGGCTGCCAATAACGTTCAAGGTATGGCTTCATTTCATCAATATCAATGTCAGTATGGCAACATTCATGTTTCGATTGTGAAACGTCTTGAGAAATTTATTAGTCCAAGTTGTTATGAATATTGTCAGCACTTCTTTTTATCTCTTGCTGTTGCTGCAACCGTTGGTTCTTTCTTATCAATCAGAATTTCTCTCAACTGCCGCTGTTCTCAGTGTTGTAAACCAGTTACTATTTAGCCGATTGAAAAGGTTTATACAGTGGACGAGTACTGCGTTAGTTCTCTGTTCGCCGAGTTGTCTTCAATCGGCTGTTCTAGAGATACGTTGGTTAGGAATGTACCAACGTCAGGTGTCCTAGGCCGTCACTTGTTGGCAAGGGGCTCCCGAAAATTAAAACACGAACTTTAGTACTTAATTCTAAGAATCTTTGATTTATGGAAAATCCGCGACGAAATAATTGATTTTTAAATTAAATTTCCTTCCGCAATCTGCAGAAGCCAAGAACAAAATTTTCATGTTATGATCGCCAAATGTGAAAAACGGTTAAAGGGTTTTTGTTCCAGCAAGGCTGCCAACGACGTTCAAGGTATGGCTTCATTTAATAAGGTCAAAGCTGGCATCAATATCAATGTCAGTATGGCAACATTCATGTTTCGATTGTGAAACGTCTTGAGAAATTTATTAGTCCAAGTTGTTATGAATATTGTCAGCACTTCTTTTTATCTCTTGCTGTTGCTGCAACCGTTGGTTCTTTCTTATCAAACAGAATTTCCCTAAACTGCCGCTGTTCTCAGTGTTGTAAACCAGTTACTATTTAGCCGATTGAGAAGGTTTATACAGTGGACGAGTACTGCGTTAGTTCTCTGTTCGCCGAGTTGTCTTCAATCGGCTGTTCTAGAGATACGTTGGTTAGGAATGTACCAACCTCAGGTGTCCTAGGCCGTCACTTGTTGGCAAGGGGCTCCCGAAAATTAAAACACGAACTTTAGTACTTAATTCTAAGAATCTTTGATTTATGGAAAATCCGCGACGAAATAATTGATTTTTAAATTAAATTTCCTTCCGCAATCTGCAGAAGCAAAGAACAAAATTTTCATGTTATGATCGCCAAATGTGAAAAACGGTTAAAGGGTTTTTGTTCCAGCAAGGCTGCCAACGACGTTCAAGGTATGGCTTCATTTAATAAGGCCAAAGCTGGCATCAATATCAATGTCAGTATGGCAACATTCATGTTTCGATTGTGAAACGTCTTGAGAAATTTATTAGTCCAAGTTGTTATGAATATTGTCAGCACTTCTTTTTATCTCTTGCTGTTGCTGCAACCGTTGGTTCTTTCTTATCAAACAGAATTTCTCTAAACTGCCGCTGTTCTCAGTGTTGTAAACCAGTTACTATTTAGCCGATTGAGAAGGTTTATACAGTGGACGAGTACTGCGTTAGTTCTCTGTTCGCCGAGTTGTCTTCAATCGGCTGTTCCAGAGATACGTTGGTTAGGAATGTACCAACCTCAGGTGTCCTAGGCCGTCACTTGTTGGCAAGGGGCTCCCGAAAATTCAGACTAGACTAAAATACCGAATTCTGAAAATCTTTGCTATATTGAAAATCTGCGATGAAATAATTGATCCTCAAATTAAATTTCCGCCTGCAATCTGCAGAAGCCAAGAACCAAATTTTCTTGTTATGATCGCCAAAAGTAAATTACGGTTAAAGGGTATTGGATCCAGCAAGGCTGCCAATGACGTTCAAGGTATGGCTTCATTTCATAAGGCCAAAGCTGGCATCAATATCAATGTCAGTATGGCAACATTCATGTTTCGATTGTGAAACGTCTTGAGAAATTTATTTGTCCAAGTTGTTATGAATATTGTCAGCACTTCTATTTATCTCTTGCTGTTGCTGCAACCGTTGGTTCTTTCTTATCAAACAGAATTTCCCGAAACTGCCGCTGTTCTCAGTGTTGTAAACCAGTTACTATTTAGGCGATTGAGAAGGTTTAAACAGTGGACGAGTACCGCGTTAGTTCTCTGTTCGCCGAGTTTTCTTCATTCGGCTGTTCAAGAGTTACGTTGGTTAGGAATGTACCAACGTCAGGTGTCCTAGGCCGTCACTTGTTGGCAAGGGGCTCCCGAAAATTCAGACTAGACTATAAATACCGCTTTCTGAAAATCACTGCAATATTGAAAATCTGCGATGAAATAATTGATTTTCAAATTAAATTTCCGCCTGCAATCTGCAGAAGCCAAGAACAAAATTTTCATGTTATGATCGCCAAATGTAATTTACGGTTAAAGGGTATTGGATCCAGCAAGTTCTCAGTGTTGTAAACCAGTTACTATTTAGCCGATTGAGAAGGTTTATACAGTGGACGAGTACCGCGTTAGTTCTCTGTTCGTCGAGTTTTCTTCATTCGGCTGTTCAAGAGTTACGTTGGTTAGGAATGTACCAACGTCAGGTGTCCTAGGCCGTCACTTGTTGGCAAGGGGCTCCCGAAAATTCAGACTAGACTATAAATACCGAATTCTGAAACTCTGCAATATTGAAAATCTGCGATGAAATAATTGAATTTCAAATTAAATTTCCGCCTGCAATCTGCAGAAGCCAAGAACAAAATTTTCATGTTATGATCGCCAAATGTAATTTACGGTTAATGGGTATTGGATCCAGCAAGTTCTCAGTGTTGTTAACCAGTTACTATTTAGCCGAGCTATTGAGAAGGTTTATACAGTGGACGAGTACCGCGTTAGTTCTCTGTTTGCCGAGTTGTCTTCAATCGGCTGTTCTAGAGATACGTTGGTTAGGAATGTACCAAAGTCAGGTGTCCTAGGCCGTCACTTGTTGGCAAGGGGCTCCCGAAAATTAAAACACGAACTTTAGTACTTAATTCTAAGAATCTTTGATTTATGGAAAATCCGCGACGAAATAATTGATTTTTAAATTAAATTTCCTTCCGCAATCTGCAGAAGCCAAGAACAAAATTTTCATGTTATGATCGCCAAATGTGAAAAACGGTTAAAGGGTTTTTGTTCCAGCAAGGCTGCCAACGACGTTCAAGGTATGGCTTCATTTAATAAGGCCAAAGCTGGCATCAATATCAATGTCAGTATGGCAACATTCATGTTTCGATTGTGAAACGTCTTGAGAAATTTATTAGTCCAAGTTGTTATGAATATTGTCAGCACTTCTTTTTATCTCTTGCTGTTGCTGCAACCGTTGGTTCTTTCTTATCAAACAGAATTTCCCTAAACTGCCGCTGTTCTCAGTGTTGTAAACCAGTTACTATTTAGCCGATTGAGAAGGTTTATACAGTGGACGAGTACTGCGTTAGTTCTCTGTTCGCCGAGTTGTCTTCAATCGGCTGTTCTAGAGATACGTTGGTTAGGAATGTACCAACCTCAGGTGTCCTAGGCCGTCACTTGTTGGCAAGGGGCTCCCGACAATTCAGACTAGACTAAAATACCGAATTCTGAAAATCTTTGCTATATTGAAAATCTGCGATGAAATAATTGATCCTCAAATTAAATTTCCGCCTGCAATCTGCAGAAGCCAAGAACCAAATTTTCTTGTTATGATCGCCAAAAGTAAATTACGGTTAAAGGGTATTGGATCCAGCAAGTTCTCAGTGTTGTAAACCAGTTACTATTTAGCCGATTGAGAAGGTTTATACAGTGGACGAGTACCGCGTTAGTTCTCTGTTCGTCGAGTTTTCTTCATTCGGCTGTTCAAGAGTTACGTTGGTTAGGAATGTACCAACGTCAGGTGTCCTAGGCCGTCACTTGTTGGCAAGGGGCTCCCGAAAATTCAGACTAGACTATAAATACCGAATTCTGAAAATCTCTGCAATATTGAAAATCTGCGATGAAATAATTGAATTTCAAATTAAATTTCCGCCTGCAATCTGCAGAAGCCAAGAACAAAATTTTCATGTTATGATCGCCAAATGTAATTTACGGTTAATGGGTATTGGATCAAGCAAGTTCTCAGTGTTGTTAACCAGTTACTATTTAGCCGATTGAGAAGGTTTATACTGTGGACGAGTACCGCGTTAGTTCTCTGTTTGCCGAGTTGTCTTCAATCGGCTGTTCTAGAGATACGTTGGTTAGGAATGTACCAACGTCAGGTGTCCTAGGCCGTCACTTGTTGGCAAGGGGCTCCCGAAAATTCAGACTAGACTAAAATACCGAATTCTGTTAATCTTTGCTATATTAAAAATCTGCGATGAAATAATTGATTTTCAAATTAAATTTCCGCCTGCAATCTGCAGAAGCCAAGAACAAAATTTTCTTGTTACGATCGCCAAATGTAAATTACGGTTAAAGGGTATTGGATCCAGCAAGTTCTCAGTGTTTTTAAACAGTTACTGTTTAGCCGATGGAGAAGGTTTATACAGTGGACGAGTACTGCGTTAGTTCTCTGTTCGCCGAGTTGTCTTCAATCGGCTGTTCTAGAGATACGTTGGTTAGGAATGTACCAACGTCAGGTGTCCTAGGCCGCCACTTGTTGGCAAGGGGCTCCCGAAAATTAAAACACGAACTGAAGTACTTAATTCTAAGAATCTTTGCTATATTAAAAATCTGCGACGAAATAATTGATTTTTAAATTAAATTTCCTCCCGCAATCTGCAGAAGCCAAGAATAAAATTTTCATGTTATGATCGCCAAATGTGAAAAACGGTTAAAGGGTTTTTGTTCCAGCAAGGCTGCCAACGACGTTCAAGGTATGGCTTCATTTACTAAGGCCAAAGCTGGCATCAATATCAATGTCAGTATGGCAACATTCATGTTTCGATTGTGAAACGTCTTGAGAAATTTATTAGTCCAAATTGTTATGAATATTGTCAGCACTTCTTTTTATCTCTTGCTGTTTCTGCAACCGTTGGTTCTTTCTTATCAAACAGAATTTCCCTAAGCTGCCGCTGTTCTCGGTGTTGTAAACCAGTTACTATTTAGCCGATTGAGAAGGTTTATACAGTGGACGAGTACTGCGTTAGTTCTCTGTTCGCCGAGTTGTCTTCAATCGGCTGTTCTAGAGATACGTTGGTTAGGAATGTACCAACGTCAGGTGTCCTAGGCCGTCACTTGTTGGCAAGGGGCTCCCGAAAATTCAGACTAGACTAAAACACCGAATTCTGAAAATCTTTGCTATATTAAAAATCTGCGATGAAATAATTGATTTTCAAATTAAATTTCCGCCTGCAATCTGCAGAAGCCAAGAACAAAATTTTCTTGTTACGATCGCCAAATGTAAATTACGGTTAAAGGGTATTGGATCCACCAAGGCTGCCAATGACGTTCAAGGTATGGCTTCATTTCATAAGGCCAAAGCTGGCATCAATATCAATGTCAGTATGGCAACATTCATGTTTCGATTGTGAAAGGTCTTGAGAAATTTATTAGTCCAAATTGTTATGAATATTGTCAGCACTTCTTTTTATCTCTTGCTGTTTCTGCAACCGTTGGTTCTTTCTTATCAAACAGAATTTCCCTAAGCTGCCGCTGTTCTCGGTGTTGTAAACCAGTTACTATTTAGCCGATTGAGAAGGTTTATACAGTGGACGAGTACTGCGTTAGTTCTCTGTTCGCCGAGTTGTCTTCAATCGGCTGTTCTAGAGATACGTTGGTTAGGAATGTACCAACGTCAGGTGTCCTAGGCCGTCACTTGTTGGCAAGGGGCTCCCGAAAATTCAGACTAGACTAAAACACCGAATTCTGAAAATCTTTGCTATATTAAAAATCTGCGATGAAATAATTGATTTTCAAATTAAATTTCCGCCTGCAATCTGCAGAAGCCAAGAACAAAATTTTCTTGTTACGATCGCCAAATGTAAATTACGGTTAAAGGGTATTGGATCCACCAAGGCTGCCAATGACGTTCAAGGTATGGCTTCATTTCATCAATATCAATGTCAGTATGGCAACATTCATGTTTCGATTGTGAAACGTCTTGAGAAATTTATTAGTCCAAGTTGTTATGAATATTGTCAGCACTTCTTTTTATCTCTTGCTGTTGCTGCAACCGTTGGTTCTTTCTTATCAAACAGAATTTCTCTAAACTGCCGCTGTTCTCAGTGTTGTAAACCAGTTACTATTTAGCCGATTGAGAAGGTTTATACAGTGGACGAGTACCGCGTTAGTTCTCTGTTCGCGGAGTTGTCTTCAATCGGCTGTTCTAGAGATACGTTGGTTAGGAATGTACCAACGTCAGGTGTCCTAAGCCATCACTTGTTGGCAACGGGCTCCCGAAAATTCAGACTAGACTATAAATACCGAATTCTGAAAATCTCTGCAATATTGAAAATCTGCGATGAAATAATTGAATTTCAAATTAAATTTCCGCCTGCAATCTGCAGAAGCCAAGAACAAAATTTTCATGTTATGATCGCCAAATGTAATTTACGGTTAAAGGGTATTGGATCCAGTAAGTTCTCAGTGTTGTTAACCAGTTACTATTTAGCCGATTGAGAAGGTTTATACAGTGGACGAGTACCGCGTTAGTTGTCTGTTTGCCGAGTTGTCTTCAATCGGCTGTTCTAGAGATACGTTGGTTAGGAATGTACCAACGTCAGGTGTCCTAGGCCGTCACTTGTTGGCAAGGGGCTCCCGAAAATTCAGACTAGACTAAAATACCGAATTCTGTAAATCTTTGCTATATTAAAAATCTGCGATGAAATAATTGATTTTCAAATTAAATTTCCGCCTGCAATCTGCAGAAGCCAAGAACAAAATGTTCTTGTTACGATCGCCAAATGTAAATTACGGTTAAAGGGTATTGGATCCACCAAGGCTGCCAACAACGTTCAAGGTATGGCTTCATTTCATCAATATCAATGTCAGTATGGCAACATTCATGTTTCGATTGTGAAACGTCTTGAGAAATTTATTAGTCCAAGTTGTTATGAATATTGTCAGCACTTCTTTTTATCTCTTGCTGTTGCTGCAACCGTTGGTTCTTTCTTATCAATCAGAATTTCTCTCAACTGCCGCTGTTCTCAGTGTTGTAAACCAGTTACTATTTAGCCGATTGAGAAGGTTTATACAGTGGACGAGTACCGCGTTAGTTCTCTGTTCGCCGAGTTGTCTTCAATCGGCTGTTCTAGAGATACGTTGGTTAGGAATGTACCAACCTCAGGTGTCCTAGGCCGTCACTTGTTGGCAAGGGGCTCCCGAAAATTCAGACTAGACTAAAATACCGAATTCTGTAAATCTTTGCTATATTAAAAATCTGCGATGAAATAATTGATTTTCAAATTAAATTTCCGCCTGCAATCTGCAGAAGCCAAGAACAAAATTTTCTTGTTACGATCGCCAAATGTAAATTACGGTTAAAGGGTATTGGATCCAGCAAGGCTGCCAATGACGTTCAAGGTATGGCTTCATTTCATAAGGCCAAAGCTGGCATCAATATCAATGTCAGTATGGCAACATTCATGTTTCGATTGTGAAACGTCTTGAGAAATTTATTAGTCCAAATTGTTATGAATATTGTCAGCACTTCTTTTTATCTCTTGCTGTTGCTGCAACCGTTGGTTCTTTCTTATCAAACAGGATTTCCCTAAACTGCCGCTGTTCTCGGTGTTGTAAACCAGTTACTATTTAGCCGATTGAGAAGGTTTATACAGTGGACGAGTACTGCGTTAGTTCTCTGTTCGCCGAGTTGTCTTCAATCGGCTGTTCTAGAGATACGTTGGTTAGGAATGTACCAACCTCAGGTGTCCTAGGCCGTCACTTGTTGGCAAGGGGCTCCCGAAAATTCAGACTAGACTAAAATACCGAATTCTGTAAATCTTTGCTATATTAAAAATCTGCGATGAAATAATTGATTTTCAAATTAAATTTCCGCCTGCAATCTGCAGAAGCCAAGAAAAAAATTTTCTTGTTACGATCGCCAAATGTAAATTACGGTTAAAGGAGTAGGGTATTATTGGGGGTTCTGCATCACTTGCTCTCGCTTCTCGCTCGAGCGCGTTATGCAGAACGCCCCAATAACACATATGTATTTTTATCCACTACGGTTTTAAACTGATGAGCGAATGTTGCTGCCGGTTCGTTGTAATTTCCTCCACAGCAGTTCACATGTCTTTTTATCCACTACGGTTTTTAAACTGATGAGCGAATGTTGTTAGGTATTGGTCTACAATACAGTTCTAGATTGAATATTCTGAATTCAATAGAGTAACGGTTTTAGACACTTATTAATAAAATTCAAGCACATTCGTTCGCATTCTGTAAAAAGTACTACAGCACCATCTATGACACGTCGTATGAACTAAAAACATTAAATCCTACATCGCACAAGCAAAGTTTTCAGCGTCTTAAGACTATAAAAGAACCGTCAATTCGTCATAAAAAATGTGATTAAGATCGCGACACAGATGCGCGATGTCTGTTTGCTTCGATTGTATACGCAACAGAAACAGGAGCAAAGTAGACAGTGAATACTATGATACAGACAAAGTAGTCACGATTTAAGATTTCAATTTGTTTTTTTTTTCCACTACTGGCACAAAGGTCTCCTCTCACAGAGAACAGTGGTGATGAAATAATTTACTCAAAGTAAAGCGCTAGCCTAGGTTCGAACCCACGACCTACAACTTGTAAGTCGCAGCCGTTACAACTGGACCACCACCGCTCTCCTTCCTCACTCTCAAATATGGGTTTTAGAAAAAGTTCAAAGGGTGAATAATCATGACGTCGTATTGATGATAGTGGTCATTGTTTTAGAGGAGTATCGTTGAGACTCGTTAGCTCAGTTTGGTAAGAGCGCCCCGATTACGTTCGGAGAAATGGAGGTCGGAGGTTCAAATCCTTCACGAGTCTCTTTTTTTATTCTTTTTGTTTTTTATAGATGTATCAATTTTAACGAATAGTTTTATATTTTTGTTTCTTTATATATACTTGAATAGACATCTTGACTTGTCAACATAATGTTTTCCTTTCACAGCATTTAAATAAAAGCAATCCGGAAAGTTTTGAACATGCTGCAGCCAAGGATCATCGTAAATCTCCCAATCTTCTATAACACCTCCACATGAGAAACAAGCTGCTTTATCATTTACACCATTTCCACAATAAAAAAATCCAGCGTCAGCCATTTCCATCACTAACCTTCTCCTCGAATCAATAGTTGCCCAATAATGATTAAATGAAAATTCACGCATTTTATACGTGTTATACATGTCATAGCGCGGACTGTATTTGTTTTGAGACATGTTCTGTTTACTCGCTCTCTACTTCTTGCTGCAAATAATTCTAAAAGCATAATGGAGCTGTATAGTTGTTGCTAGCAACTTATAAAGATTAACATTTAGGAGTTTGGGAGGGATAGGAAACTGTAATCGTAAAAATTAAACAAGAAAATATTTATATCAAAATTTTATTATCTATACACCATTTATTTAAACATAAAACATTTTTTAAAGCACATATTGAATCATGATAAATACAACTATACAAATCATGACAATCTTCATATATTTTGTACAAGCTTATCAAACTAGGGCAATCTTTATCTTCTAAATTATTTACATTATTATTATTTGAAATTTCTTTCAACCATAATACTTTTTCTCTACCTTTGGTGTAAACACATTTATCTTTTAAAATACCTTCAACCAAGTTCAGATAATTTACGAAAGGCACAAATCCTTCACCCCAGTATATCTTCCTATTACGTTCAATCCAACCAACTTGTCGTTTTTCTGGCTCCGACAAACCGCGATATGGAAACGGTGGTGTAATTAAAAACACCTGAATTTTATTATTACATAGTATAGCAATTTCTTTAATGATAAAATAATTTGATTCTGTTTTGAAACCTTGAACATCTACAATGGCGGTCATGATAACCTACGCACTATGTTACTCAAAGGTTTGTATTCCACAAGTCGGTCGTTAATAATTAAACAATATCCAGTTGTGTTATCTGGTATTGGTGCTGAACATTCAATCTCCAAACGCACATCTACGGGACCTGTTTTCAAACTATCGTTTTGCCTTGAACAGTCTATGATAAATAGAGGAGCCTTCTCCTTGAAACCGATTAAGTCAAGCAAGGGGTCTGCAGGACAGTTGTAATACGACTGACGAAATTTCACATACATTTCATATAATATACTGTATTTGTTCTCGGAAAAATTTAAGCATAAAGGCTCGTAAGGATAATATTGTGAATTCAAAAACAAAGTTACGTTAGTAACCCCACAGTGATCGAAAAGAGAACTGTCTTTGATTTTACTATTTTTTCTACTGGTTTGCAAGCAAAAAATTACATACCGAGGTTTCTCTAATTGTGAGGCAGTCTTAACAGACCAGCAATGTTTTGTAGTTTTAGGGAGCAAAGGATACTCGTATAAATCCCAATTTCTAAAGGCTATCTGAATAGGTTTATCTCTTTCTAAATGTTTAAGAAGCGTCAGTCGTTCCCGATCTGATACTTTTATATGTGGCACCCGCCATTGCACTTTTTGCATATCTATTTGAAAATGTGTAACATCGTCAGTTACTATAACACTGTTTAAGTTGGAGTTACTTCTATTCAGAATAAGTTCATGTTTACAATTTATTACAATTTTATTGTAATCCTCAGCAAATCCTAAAATCTTATTAAGAGGAACAATAGCACTGAAATAACCGTCGCTTTTAAATCCATCCATGTTCCAACCCCACAAGGCAGCGACTTTATTTTCTCCATCATTCATTGAAACGTATGACTTTATTGTTGATGTTATTCCAGAATTTTTAATGCGATCTATTTCTATACCATTTATTTCGTATCTGATATCTTGAAACAAAAACATAACAGGGTTGTTACTGAACGTAATAGCTTTCTTAATAGGATTTCCATCTTTACCGAAGAACTTTGCTTGCCCTTCGACGTAAATTGAGCTGGCTGATGGTAACACATATACGTCTTGCTGGTGTATGGGAATTCTGATTTCATCGTTTTCTCTAAAACTGTTGTTGTAGGGATTGTACGAATGGACTTCATTACTTTCGATCGAAGTATCGAAGTGTGGTAATTCAGTAATCTGTAGCATATTCATACTTTTATACCTAGGGCTTTAAGAAAATCTTTATTTGCTTTAGTTAATTTTATAACTTTTTTCTTACGTCTTTGCACCTTAATGGTTGTACAAGAAATAGGACGCTTTTTGGTAACTACATGGGTTTTATAATATGATATCATTTTATTTTTCTTATATGAAGGCGTAGTTCAATATTTTTATGTTCTTCTCTAAAGTTAATACAGAACCCAAATTGATCAACTATCTTAATAGATATTGATGTAATAGTGTTTTTGTTCACTGGAAAGTAAATAGGGTTTCGCGGTATTTCTATGATTTGCTGACCTGTAGCAGTATTAGATACAAATTCATGAATTATATGAGTTGGCAACCCGTTAGAGTATGAACCGTGTACAAGATCACATTCGATTCTGATCACAGGAATAATGTTGTTATTAATACGTGCATTTGGTATTGAATTTAATACTGAAAAGTATAACAAACCACACTCAAATTGACCAGATAAATATAGAGGTGGTTGAAAAAATGTATCTAATTCTGATTTATTTCCAGAGATGGTTACCGTTATGGACATGCTTGTAGACTGAACACTTTTAGAAGATCCTGTTCAATTTATTCCTAAACTACACCAAAAATTCCTTAAAAAATGTAAACATAGGTGTCCGCAATTGTAAGGGTGGTCGCGTTGTATATTATCATAATTATAGTGTACTTTAGCACCTAAGTATCTTATCAACTCCTTTGGTGGTTTAAGATTTCCATAACTATCAAAATATTCAATATAATCATTGTATTTTGCATAGGCTACCCAATGAGAACCTGGATTTTTAGAACTATCTAAATTTACAACTCCGCACTCTTTTTTAAAAGGTTGTTTAGGGAGCTCATCTCTCATAAATACACCTCGAAAATAAGGAATATTATTTCCATACTTCAAAATGTCAAAGTTAGTTAAGGCTCGTTTGGGTAGCCGATATTTTAGTTTTTTTCTTTTGATATAAAAATTCCAAGGCCATGTTTATGCGGTTTAAGGTGTAAACCTTTTCCAATGCAAAGAGCTTCCATTTTTTCATTGTGTCTCTTCGATTCAGCCAATTGCTTTTTAGCTATCTTGAATTCATTTATAGTTTTGGCAATACCAGCTGCACCGCCTGCTAACGCTCCCACCGCTGATAATCCAGCAAAAATAGGAATCAAAGGTAATACACCACCGCTTTTCGGTATAGGAATAAACCGAGGAAGTTTAATAGATGAATCGTCAGCTAATTCTCTGGCTGCCGCCATAGCTAATTCTATCGCCACTTTATTGCATCTTGGCTTTAATTTTTTAAAGTGTCTTTTCGTTTTACTAATAATATTTTTAAACTTATTTTTTAACCCTTTTCCCGATGTAATTTTCCGAGAGCGCTTTTTGCTGCTTTTTTTTTGGCCAGAGCCGGTTTTAATTTTTGCAGACATTGTCTTGCTTACTAAACGTGACATGATTTTTTCGCATACACTCGCATCCGAGGCGACTGCTCGCTCTTTTGCCCTTTTTAACAAAATCAAATCAGCTTTGTGACGATCCTTTAACTTTGACGATTTGTGATAGGCAATATCGTGTTCTTTGCAATATTCGTCTAATTTATTAATTCCTTTATCTCTATTTGCAAGCCTTTTAATTAATTTTGTACCAGGTCCACAATAATTGTATCCGGGTAAGTGTAATTCAAATGGTAAATTGTTTATTAACCAATTGAGAAGACTGCTCTCTCCAATACACATCATAAGACTAAGGAATCTGAATCGAGCGCTAAAATAAATACGTACACGCTTCATCAATGATCAACTTTTGAGTTCATTTTATTTTTTTGTTTATAATACTATATTCGATTTATCAATCCAGCTGTTTTCAGTAGAAGACAAACCTAACCATTTTACTAAAACTCTGTTTCCTTTTCTTCTAAGAACTTTCTCGACTAGATATACATTGCAATGTTTTGTCTTTTGAAGCTCTTGCACATAAAATGCTCCTAAAATAGGCTGACCTCTGATTGTATCTTCAATTAAGTAGGTGATAGGAGTTGTATTTTGTATTTTTCGAATTTTAAATATTTCTGATGACCAGTTAGGGGTATATCCTTTTTCAAATGTTCCTTTGTACTTACTGATACGCACATAATCACCTACTTTAAACTTGCTTCTATTACTATAATTTTTTACCAACCTTAAGTATCTTTCTAATATTCGTTTTTTATTAATGTTATCCACGTTAGCGGGGATTTCATCAATTGTCCGATGGTAAGTGTGATTGTATTTGTGAATAACATCATTAAGGGTATTATTTACCCAATTGTAGTTTCCTTTTAAACTAAATTCCTTATAAAGTTTAGACTTCAATGTTCTGATAAATCGTTCAACTATCGAAGCCTTTTTTGTTGAGAAGGTTGAATAGTGGTTAATTTGATAAGACTTCATAAGCTTTTGGAATTTATTATTATAAAACTCTGCTCCATTATCTGTTTGCAGATTTTTAGGAACACGCCCATTAGCTAGGACAATTTTGAAACAGTTACACACATCATCTTTGGTTTTAGTTTTTAGAGGAAAGGCCCAAGCGTACTTTGAAAATGTATCAATAACAGCAAGAATAAATCTACAATTTTTATTTTCTTTTGAAATTGATTGCATATCAATTAAATCTGCTTGCCACAGGTCGTCTATGTCTTTCATAATAACATGTCTTCGGGGAAAGTTTACCCTTGCATTTTTATGAATTTCGTTTACCACGTCGGCTTTGCTCATGTTCAGAATTCAGTTAATTTGTCTTGAATTCATGTATAATACTGAATGTAGAGCATATTATTACGACTATTTATTCTTTAATTATTCCAGCTTCTTTTAATTCTTCAATTATCGATAAAATTTCATTATCATGGTTTGTATTGCCAGCATCTCTTGAAGCTACTAATAGTTTCAATCTCTCGACTAATTCGTTAGGATCATCCCAATATACCAGGTCGGTGTTGTTTTTGTATTTTTTTAGCGTTGGTAAGTTTCCACCAAGTTTAGAGTGAGAAAGTTTATCATCGTATAACGATTCAGAAAATAGGGGTTTAATTATTTTACAATATTTTATACCTTTGTCACCTTTTATTTGACCTTTCGAATTAAAATCTCTTTTATGCGCATTTGTATAATGTAACATATCCTTATAGACAAGTTTATCTTCGCTCGATATTAACTTTAAATCAGGTTTTCTTCGAAGTAAAAGTTCTTTTAGCCCCGCCGTTAAATTGTAAGCTTTGTCGCCGATTTTAATTAAAATGATAGTATCGTTATTCAAACTATCAATTTTAGAAAATGATACCGGTGAATTACCCATCAATAAAGTTTTGTTTTCACTTCTAATTCCAAATGGTATACTAACACCGTCATAAATACCAAAGATATCATCACCCTCTAATGACATTTCTGAATGATCTATTGATTCCTTTTTAGCATTTTCTTCAACGAATTGGATAGAATTTAGATTTGCATCGTAATAGTCATCGATCTTTGTAGATGAACTTGTATTATTTTTATCGGACTCGATTTCTTCAGAGCTATTTAGAGTTGTATTTTCAATTTTATTCATTTTATCTGCAAATCTATTAGAATCAACTAGAGTTTTGAGAGGATCTGTGACAGGTTTTAACATTTTATCAAGTGACAAGTTTATTGTATGTTCCTGATTTTTCATTTGTTTTATTTTATTCTTTATGGAGTCGACAGACTTCACTAATTCTATTTTAATATTTTTTTCCATCTTTTAATAAAAATATCAGCTGTATTCAGCTATGAAAGAAGTAATACTGACGGCATTTATGTGTGTAATTCATATTTAAGTAAAACCTTCATTCAAAGTTTAAAAAAATATCAAAATTCTGCCTATACCTTCCATTGTTTAATGGCGACTCTTTGTTAATAAGTAGAAAATTATAAGGGTTACTCCAAACAGTTTTACAAATGTCTTTAAACTGATTCCATAGTAGATCAGAATTTACATGTTCGTCATAGATATGCTTTAAGTTCACATCATCTTGTTTAAATATTATAAGAAAATTAGCGTTATCACGCAGCAACTGTTTCGGAATTTTCGAGTAGGTTTGCGATAAGTAAAAGCAGTCAATTTGCTTATGTCTTCCCATAGAGAAATAATTACGAATGTTTATTTGCTTTTCACACACAACATCATCAAAAATAAATACAGAATTTGTTAAAGCTTCATTCGGAGCTATAACATCTTTGTCGTCATTAAACTCATTGAACTTTATCTGAGGTACTCTTCTTAATACTTCCCTTAAAAAACGATATTTTGGCTGGAAAGTAGTTTTCGAGTAAAGATAGAGATTTTTAAATTTAAGTCCATTTTCATGCAGCAGTAAACTGATAATAACATTTGTTTTACCACAGTTCGAGGGTCCGCATATTATGCAGCGAATCGTATTAGGCAATAAAACGCTGTGTCTGATCTGACAACTAGACTCATTAAAATTTATATTTTTCACATTCAGGGATATGGGTTGCTTGATCAACTTCATCTTGCCTACTACTTCCAAAAACTACTATCCTTCTAAATATATATATATATATATATATATATATAATATATATTGAGGCATAATAAGATTTATCAGTGGTAGATCGGGACCAACCAAACAGCCAGATTGGCTCCTAGTCTACCACTATCGTTAACTGTATAGTTCAGATCCTTTTATAGACGCCAGCAAGTGAAACAAGAGGTGATAGGTACGCCTAAAATCAGATAGTAAATTGATTAAAATATTTTTTTTGAGTAGATTTGCAATAAGTAAATTTAATTATTACATAACATTTATGCATATTGTATACTTTATCTTGAGCTATCCTAAACGTTCCTGCAGTGACAAGTCTAAACTTGTCACCGCAGGAGACTAAAGATAGGTATGTATAAAAATGAACTAGGTAATGACTCGTGTTACACATCGCGCATTTAATAATTTTTGTATGTTTAACTAGCACTTCACCCACGACTTCAGCCGAAACAAGCGCATAGTTCAGTTTACTACTATTGTTCCAATAAGTAGGACCTATACAACTGAATTACAATTTAATTATATTTTCAATGTAAGTAGGTATTCTTATAATTTTGACGATACTTAGTGATTAGAATTTATGTATTAACCTTTCTTTTTCCTTTTTACAGAATTATGTCTGCCTCCCCATCGTACAGTCCTGTGGAGAATGTTTTTTTTGCGGTGTGCATCCATTTTAATTTATCGTTATTTAAAGCATCTTTAATTTACTGTATGTTATAATAATTTTATTTTATTACAGGAAACGAATAATCTTTGTTCAGACGACACCTACGCTCTTGGAAATCCATTTCTTTATGCGCAAGACAGGGAAACTTTTTACACCACTGAAGCAGAACTAGTACATCAGGAGTATTTAAATAAAAAAAAGGAAGAGGAGAAAGTGGAAACTAAAGACATTAAAAGAAAGAAATGTAATATCAATAGGAAGACCATAAGAAAGTCTCATACACTGCCTTCATCTTACGTCATTCGGAAAGAGACAGGAAAACCTCATCATTTAATAAAAATACAAATATATGATCTAACCAGATGTGTTAAAGACACTAAACAAAATTGTGAAATTGACAATGATGTTGTTGATAGCGCCGACGTAAGCATCCAGTACCTTGTGAATGATGATTATGATGATATTTTAGATGAAACTGAGCATCTAGTCGGTAAAATAGTGAAAAAAATTAGTAATAAGCAGTAATTAATGTGTATTAAGAATAGTTTGTTTTGAAATTGTGAACATGGAAGTGTGTGTTTATTAGTTAAATACTTTTTAATATGTAATTATAATACTTAGAATATTGCATTAATTATTTTTTGTAAATATTTAAGTTAAAAATTGTAGTAATTTAAAATGATGCGGAAATGTTTTAAAAAAATAAAAAAAACAAACTTAATAATATCAATATAGCTGTTTTATTACTTTTCCTTTTTGGGGTATAGGCACAGACGTTACCATATCAAGCTACTGCAATCTGTCAATTTTCTTTAATAGATTTTCAACTCTATTGCTAAAGCATTAGGTCCAAGGTTGATTGGGAAAATTTGACTGTTTTGGATAGCTTGATGTGGGGGGGGGGGGGGGGGGGGCGTCTGGACCTTTTGACTGCGATTCGTAATGGGTAAGGGTAACGTTAAACAAACATTATTTCTATAATTATATTTATTTATTATAATTTATTAGTACCTACAACAATTATTTATTTCACTTAAGTAAGTAGTAAATACAATTATTAGGTATATAATTATAAAGAACTACAAACTAGCAATTCAAGTTAGGAACATAAAATTATAACAAGATGCTCAAATATATGCGATAAATAGTATCCTTAAAAATCAATAATTTGTTTTTATTTAAAATATTGTTTTATAATGACCCCATGGTAAAGTTGTTATCTTATCATCCATTATTTGTCGTTTATCATCTCTGTTTGACAAAATTACTTTATTTATCTTTTGAGTAAATATTCTATGATGCTTAGACCTAATAATACACATATCATCTCTGAGTATTTCATTGTTCAGTAAAACCTTTTTATATTTTTCTATATTCAGTTTTTTGGTAATGCATTTCTTAACACCTTTAGCTTTCTTTAACGTGGAAATTTTCGAATCTATACAGTATAATTTTGCTCCTAAGCCTACAAATTCTGAAATAATTTCACCACCCATCTCATCTTTGAAGTAGCCAGGTTTTTTAGCATTTACCTGTGGTATATTAAATATACTATTTTTTTCAAAGTTGCTTGTATCAAAATATTTTAAATGTGCTTTTAAGTCTTCGTAAAAATCCTTTGTCTGTATTAAATATAACAGACTGTCAGTGTCTGTATAACAAAGCTTTAATTTATTTTCATATTTTTTTTTCATTACTGAATAGTGGAATTTATATAAGTGACATTTTGCAATTTCTAAAATACTGAATCCGACATAGATTGGACGATCTAAAACAATTTTTGTTTGATTCATTTGAATTGACGCGAGAGATTCTGAAATAACAGAAAAGTTATTGAAATTAGGCGCACTAACATATTTTTCAGCCCCGTAAAACTTTTTAGTTCGATTAGAATTGTCTCTCCATATATTTACGAGCTTAACATCAACTTGTTTTCTTTTATTTTCTATGGTTTTTCCAAATATAGAATTATTTTGCTTTTTAAAAAAATCTCTTTCAAAATCAGAAATTGCATTTTGCCTCAGCCTAGTATTTAAGGAAATATATGATTTTAAGAAATTATTTTGGTTAAATGCTAATATTCGATATATTTTTAACAGTTGTAAACCATTATTTAAGCATTCCTTTAAATGAATATAGTGAATAACATATCTATGTTTATCGAAAAGACTAGCAATAAGTTTAGCATTTCGACTACAGAACGGGACAAATTTTTCAGGCGCAAATGGTAAATCGGCATGGCTATCATGTAAGTTGTCAGGGTAATGAAGATCTACTTCTAATATAAATCCAATATCAGAGTCAGATGATAGGCTCATAACATCAAAATTTAATATTTCATTCTCAAGGAGAAACCTAAATCCTCCTACTGGAAGCTTTTGCATCATAGCATATCCATATAAATTAACACAATCAAGGTAAATTAGAAAACTATCAGGTTCTTCACTATTATAGTCGGTAAGATATTCATTATTTGCCTTAGCATATCTGAGTGAACATTGAGCAAGTCCTCCTCTTATACCCTTTTCTATCATTTGATATATTTCTACGTCAGACACTAGTTCTAACTTGATTTTAGTATACAATAACATGGCATCCCAACTTAAGGATGGTGATGAAACGTAATAGCAAGGATCCAGACCATAGTTATTTAAACTCATTTTCCTAAATTTTTCAAAAACATCACATAGAAGTAAAACATCGCATTTAAGATACAAATCGGTATATTCACCCAAATTTTTTATACCAAAAGTTTTCCAAACATTTAAAGCATGCTTATAGTCTTCATCAGATATAGATACAGATGTAAGTTTGTTAAAAAATTTTGTTGGTTCTGGTAATTTATCCTCATCATATCGTGCCCAGGAATCTATGTAATCGTAACAATATATGCCTTTTCTTCGAACAATTTCAAATAAAGTATTATTGTTATAAAAAGATTTTAAATGTTTGAAATCTCCGGGGTTCATAGTCTTAACCAATTTGTCCATACTTGAGCTTAAAAAATTAAACGAGTCAATAAATTTCAATTGTATAACTTTTGTTGCATTGATGTTTATGAATTTAGTGAATGAAATATATTTCTCTTTAGTTCTCGGTATGAGATGAATTCGACCGTTTATCTTTGAAAGTTCATTTATAAATAAATGACTGTCATAACCGGACAAGTTATGAAACACTATTGGTATAAAAGTGCATTGCTTTGCATTTAAATTGCATGTGTCATGCGCAGGTCCTCTGTATTTTCCAGTAAAGTGATCATGGTCTTTAACAATATTATCATTACGCGAAAACGTATTTTTACAAATATGGCACTCAGTACTGTTAATAAAAGATATTTGCTCATCCTCAGTTAGTGGGATCATATTTTTACTCTCTAATAATACTTCAGATAATCGTTTTACATCATTAGTCAAAGATTTGACAAATTTCTTGGAACAATCAGGCCCTCGGTAAGATACAAAATCATTTAATTCGGGATTTGAATTACAACAAATATAGTATGCAAAACAGGTAGCCTCATGAACTTGAATATTTTCCACATATGTTGATTTATGTTTGTCAGAATATTCACGCAATAAACTTTCAAAATCACCATATATCACTATTGGTACTGTTTGAGTTCTTTCATAGTTTATGAAACTAATTTTAGTACCCCTCTCTGGTAATATGGTTTGTATTCTAGCACATTCGTGACAAGACAATTTCTCTTCAGTGTGAAAGTAAATAAAACATTCATCACATAAAAATATTTTACTTTTATGTTGAGTCAATTGGTTGTGCACAAGTTTTTCAAAGCTTTTAATTAAACAGAAATGACTCTTTCTATTGTTGGTAATGTAAAGCAAATTGGCATGGTATAAACGACGTGATGTTGTTTTATATAATGGGCCTGTAACTGCACCGTTATTATCTAAACCGTATATATTAATGCTGATATTAGAATTGTTTATTTCAAAGCGCTTAATGTCATTGAAACTGGGAGGAAAACTCATGTCAGAAATATCAAATAAGTCGGAATAATGCGGATATGAAGAAGTTCTGTTTGGATTGGTCTTTGCCGGAAACATATCAGCTACAATACACCAAAGAAAACAATGCTGGTCTTCATTTTGTATGTTTAGGCATGATTTAGAATTGACAATACGTTTAGGCAATGGTAAATAAGAACCACCTCGCAAAGGATTATATTTTACGATGTTAATTTCTAAATGACTGATAGACTCAATTGTCCAGCCTGACTCGGACAGTTCAAATTCGGAACATTTACAAATAAGTTTATCACAAAATGATTTATATAGGGACAAAATATCTGTGTTTTGCAATACTATATTATACTTTGTGTTAAATGACTTTAAAGATTTTTCATAATTTTTTGGTAATATATACCAAACAAATAGTTCAAAATTAACTTTTATCGACTTATGTTTTTTCACCTGGTCGTTGATAAGGTAGCAAACCGTTTCAGAAATTTGCGTTAAAAATAATTCAAGTGAAATGTTAGCTATTCTAGGATTCACTCTATAACTAATAATCCGATTTCTAAAAGCCGTTGCTATTAAATAAACATTATCAAAACGTGTCTGTAATAAGCAATTCGATTTGTGTATATTAGTTTTTTTGTGTGTAGAATATTTCGGTACTGAAACGTTACAGACTTCACAGAAAAACATATTAAGATATTTATAATTACAAAAAACGACCTTAAAGTATCTAAATATTCCAGATTTCTGATATTAATTTCCTGTAAATTTATTATTAAATTCGATTTTAAAATGGATGAAATGTAAACGAATTATGACCGATATGTTGAATATTATTATTATTAAAATAGTATCGAGTATTATTAGTGTTGAATTTTCTCAGAATCGAGCATTCTTAGTATCGAGTATTCTTAGTATCGAGTTTTCTTAGTATCGAGTTTTCTTAGTATCGAGTATTCTTAGTATCGAGTTTTCTTAGTATTTCATATATTTAAGCTTCCTGTAAGTAAATCACAAGTTAATATAATGAAAATTATTTAATAAGGAAATGTAAACGAATTATGACCGATATGTCGAATATTATTATTATTAAAATAGTATCGAGTATTATCAGTGTTGAATTTTCTCAGAATCGAGTATTCTTAGTATCGAGTATTCATAGTATCGAGTTTTCTTAGTATCGAGTTTTCTTAGTATCGAGTTTTCTTAGTATCGAGTATTCTTAGTATCGAGTTTTCTTAGTATTTCATATATTTAAGCTTCCTGTAAGTAAATCACAAGTTAATATAATGAAAATAATATTTAATAAGTACCTACGAGTATATCATAATATTATTATGGATTACATTTGATATTAAGTAATATTTAAATGAAAGTAAAAAGAAGAGTATAAGAGTAAAATAGGTATCCCAATAATATTATTTTATTCCGTTAAATAACATTATTTGGATATAGAACAGGCTGCACATGCTTAAATTCTGCTTTCGCTGCAGATACAAGATTATTAATGGCCCTCCAAGTCGACGAATCGGAGTATACAGAGGCCTTATACGCGAGGAGCGCTTGCTTCCATCGGTCCTTTCCGAATTTTTCAGCGTCCCTATGGTTATAAATACGAAGCTCGATATAATAATCGCCGCCCCGTGTTAAGTCCTGCTGGTAGGAGTTTCCAGAAGCTGTTCTTCTGGACAGGGATGATCGCAGTGCAGCTGCCCTCACCGGTTGAAGATCTCCCTCTTCCTCCTGTAAACATTGTTATAAAATAATATTAGAAAAACATATTTGAGAGGAGGCAAGGAGAGCAGCAGTGGTCCCATGGTAACGGCTGCGACTTACAAGTTGTAGGTCATGGGGTTCGAACCCAGGCGCATGCGCTTTACTTTTTGTAAATTATTTCATTAAATAACATTAGATAAACATATTTGAGAGGAGAGGAGAGCGGCGGCGGCCCCGTGGTAATGGTCGCGACTTACAAGTTGCAGGTCGCTGTTTCGAACCCAGGCTGGTGCTTTACTTTGTGTAAATTATTTCATTGCCACTGCTCTTAAAACGATGAGGGAAAACATTGTGAGGAAACCGGCATGTCCTAGGACCAAACCCGTATGCGTGTCCGCGTGTGTGCGTGCGTATGCGCGTGCGTGTGTGTGTGTGTGTGTGTGTGTGTGTGTGTGTGTGTGTGTGTATACTTTTTTTAACTTACCGAGGAATCAGCCATGCGCATGCGCTTCAATTGTTTAGGTCCCTTTGGTGAAGTATTTGTTTCGGAATCCGAGTCACTACTAAATAACTCTTTTACAGGTGGAACAGCTACTTTCTTCGATTTGCCTTTAGCCACTTTGATTTTTGGCTTTGAAGATATATTTTTCTTTGGTTTAAACGATGTAGAGGGCCTGTTGGGATGCGACTCTACATCGGATTCAAATGGATTCACAAATGTCGACCTAAAATGAAAATAAATAGTAGGTAAGAAGTTATAAAATGAACGATTCCTAAAATGATAGACAAAGAAATAGAAGAACCTATAAAACAATTTTCTGTATCTAGAAATCGATCCTTGAATTATTATCAATGCTTATAAAATTTGATTAATAATAAATAATAATAAATATCGCTGGACATTAACACACAGCGCCACCTAGTGCCACACTAAGCAAAGCTTGTGTCGTGGACACAATGTGATGTGATGTTAATGTTTCATGTTGTGCATTATTAGTAGCGTAGCAAGTAAAATAACTCCATAATATGTTTTTATTAGATCTGGAATCGATCCCAAAACTTTGCTTTCTACAGTGATGCTAATGTCGACTGAGCTATAGAAAACGTTAATTGAATAAGTCGTTATTCGGGTCTAGAACGATGTCGATGACGAGTCGTCGTTAATACTTCATGTTTTGCAATAGTAGTAACGATTATTAAACCACTGTACGAGGAGAAGCAAGTAAAATAACTCAATAATGCATTTTAATTACATCTGGGGGAATCGAAGCCAAAACTTTGTATTCGACAGTTACACTGATGTCGACGGGGCTACAGGGAACTTACGAAGTAAAAACAGTTAACACATTAAATTATAATATCTCGGAGTCGAACCGAAGATTTTACGTCACCGAGTTATTAGTAAGTAATAAAACCCGTAAATAAACAATATTTAAAATTGGGAATCGAGCCCTAGACTTAACTTTCGATTACTGCAATTTACCATCAAATTGTAAGGGTAGTACTTAAGTTGTAAAAAAAAATATGTGATACATACATACTTGTTGCGGGCGATATCCTCGTAAATCTGCACACTAAAAATGAAGTCTATGATGTGTTGCAAAACACCTCAAGCACCTATATTTATAGACCGAGATTATAAAGTCACGATCAGAGTATTACTTTTTATATTAATTATAATTTTCAAGCTAGGACGATGAAATTTATTTGTTTTAAATTAAGCTCTATAACCATCTCGCATAGGGCTTAGTTTTAATGATCGTATGTTAAAATCAGACACTTCAATATAAACATAGTCTTACCAGACCAATTTGGGAGCAATACTATCTCGACGACGCTCTGTCGCTGAAATTCGAGACGAAATTTTTATAAGGTAATGACATGTACTCGCAAGTAATACTAAATGCTCGAAGCAGCTTTATTTAAAATGGTTTGTAGTACCAACTTAATTAATTGCCGTTATAAATTGACTTTCATATTACGACAGCGATATTAATAAAAATTTAGAAACATTCATATTTGGAAATTTGAAAAGTAATCGTGAACAGAGAAAATAATAAATCTGGATAAATAAGGCGATTATTTTTCTATTTTTATACAAATTAACATTACTATGGCTGTTTTAATAGGTACTTAGGTACCAAAAAATAGTTTTCATGCTTGTAACTAAATCACATTAGAACACTAATGAAAACCAATAAAATAACAGGAGAGCATAAAATTCAATCGCATTATTTCTACTGAAAGCATTATGAACTTTAATCACGCAAAAATTAGATCTATTTTAGAACAACTGGAACTATTGAAGTGCGAAAAAGGTCTTAGCTATAAGTTTTGGTTGCAACTGGAATTAGAAAATTCTTGTGTTACAGTTTGTACTTACTTCCAAAAACTTAATAAATTAAATATTAAGTTTGGTAACCATAGGACAAAGTGGTCCAATATTTTGTCACATCTTTAAAGACACATTTGGTGCATTGGTTAAGAGCGCTACATCACAATGTAAATATTAGGTTTAATAGATGCCTTATCGAATGCATCAAAGGTGTTTTTTGCGGGTTCGATTCCCGCACAGAACAATTGCATATTTTGTTCCAGTTTGGTTTTTATGATTTTTTACATTCTTTTATATTATAATTAATTACTCTATCTGCATAATACATTTAAGTAATAGATCTTGGGTCCAATCCTTTTTTTGGATTTCTATCCGTATTCAAGGCACCGATAACATTAACTTGTACGGTTGCTAATGTATGGAGTGCTATGCGCTACATGCATCGAGTGATGCGCAAAGCGGATGATGTCATTTCACACTATCTGCGGACCGCTGCTTGATAAACTGAATACGTGATACCTGAATACTTTGATATACTGAATACTCGATAAACTGTTTGCTTATGAATGTTGATTGATGATTTACAATTTATTGGATGCTATACGATTTCTTCAATGTTTTATTTGTCACGAGTCGGTAAAAATAATTGAAGCCTCTGTATCATGCAGTTCGAACAAAACGAGAACAAGACTGATATCAATACAATATTTAATCAACAGGTGTGTTGTAGACTGAGGACTCAGAATATTCAATCTAGAACTGTATTGTAGACCAATACCTAACAACATTCGCTCATCAGTTTAAAAACCGTAGTGGATAAAAAGACATGTGAACTGCTGTGGAGGAAATTACAACGAACCGGCAGCAACATTCGCTCATCAGTTTAAAACCGTAGTGGATAAAAATACATATGTGTTATTGGGGCGTTCTGCATAACGCGCTCGAGCGAGAAGCGAGAGCAAGTGATGCAGAACCCCCAATAATACCCTACTAAAGGGTATTGGATCCACCAAGGCTGCCAATGACGTTCAAGGTATGGCTTCATTTCATAAGGCCAAAGCTGGCATCAATATCAATGTCAGTATGGCAACATTCATGTTTCGATTGTGAAACGTCTTGAGAAATTTATTAGTCCAAATTGTTATGAATATTGTCAGCACTTCTTTTTATCTCTTGCTGTTGCTGCAACCGTTGGTTCTTTCTTATCAAACAGAATTTCCCTAAACTGCCGCTGTTCTCGGTGTTGTAAACCAGTTACTATTTAGCCGATTGAGAAGGTTTATACAGTGGACGAGTACTGCGTTAGTTCTCTGTTCGCCGAGTTGTCTTCAATCGGCTGTTCTAGAGATACGTTGGTTAGGAATGTACCAACGTCAGGTGTCCTAGGCCGTCACTTGTTGGCAAGGGGCTCCCGAAAATTCAGACTAGACTAAAATACCGAATTCTGAAAATCTTTGCTATATTAAAAATCTGCGATGAAATAATTGATTTTCAAATTAAATTTCCGCCTGCAATCTGCAGAAGCCAAGAACAAAATTTTCTTGTTACGATCGCCAAATGTAAATTACGGTTAAAGGGTATTGGATCCACCAAGGCTGCCAATAACGTTCAAGGTATGGCTTCATTTCATCAATATCAATGTCAGTATGGCAACATTCATGTTTCGATTGTGAAACGTCTTGAGAAATTTATTTGTCCAAGTTGTTATGAATATTGTCAGCACTTCTATTTATCTCTTGCTGTTGCTGCAACCGTTGGTTCTTTCTTATCAAACAGAATTTCCCGAAACTGCCGCTGTTCTCAGTGTTGTAAACCAGTTACTATTTAGGCGATTGAGAAGGTTTATACAGTGGACGAGTACCGCGTTAGTTCTCTGTTCGCCGAGTTTTCTTCATTCGGCTGTTCTAGAGTTACGTTGGTTAGGAATGTACCGACGTCAGGTGTCCTAGGCCGTCACTTGTTGGCAAGGGGCTCCCGAAAATTCAGACTAGACTATAAATACCGAATTCTGAAAATCTCTGCAATATTGAAAATCTGCGATGAAATAATTGAATTTCAAATTAAATTTCCGCCTGCAATCTGCAGAAGCCAAGAACAAAATTTTCATGTTATGATCGCCAAATGTAATTTACGGTTAAAGGGTTTTGGATCCAGCAAGTTCTCAGTGTTGTTAACCAGTTACTATTTAGCCGATTGAGAAGGTTTATACAGTGGACGAGTACCGCGTTAGTTCTCTGTTCGCCGAGTTGTCTTCAATCGGCTGTTCTAGAGATACGTTGGTTAGGAATGTACCAACGTCAGGTGTCCTAGGCCGTCACTTGTTGGCAAGGGGCTCCCGAAAATTAAAACACGAACTTTAGTACTTAATTCTAAGAATCTTTGATTTATGGAAAATCCGCGACGAAATAATTGATTTTTAAATTAAATTTCCTTCCGCAATCTGCAGAAGCCAAGAACAAAATTTTCATGTTATGATCGCCAAATGTGAAAAACGGTTAAAGGGTTTTTGTTCCAGCAAGGCTGCCAACGACGTTCAAGGTATGTCTTCATTTAATAAGGCCAAAGCTGGCATCAATATCAATGTCAGTATGGCAACATTCATGTTTCGATTGTGAAACGTCTTGAGAAATTTATTAGTCCAAGTTGTTATGAATATTGTCAGCACTTCTTTTTATCTCTTGCTGTTGCTGCAACCGTTGGTTCTTTCTTATCAAACAGAATTTCTCTAAACTGCCGCTGTTCTCAGTGTTGTAAACCAGTTACTATTTAGCCGATTGAGAAGGTTTATACAGTGGACGAGTACTGCGTTAGTTCTCTGTTCGCCGAGTTGTCTTCAATCGGCTGTTCTAGAGATACGTTGGTTAGGAATGTACCAACGTCAGGTGTCCTAGGCCGTCACTTGTTGGCAAGGGGCTCCCGAAAATTTAGACTAGACTAAAATACCGAATTCTGAAAATCTTTGCTATATTGAAAATCTGCGATGAAATAATTGATCCTCAAATTAAATTTCCGCCTGCAATCTGCAGAAGCCAAGAACCAAATTTTCTTGTTATGATCGCCAAAAGTAAATTACGGTTAAAGGGTATTGGATCCAGCAAGGCTGCCAATGACGTTTAAGGTATGGCTTCATTTCATAAGGCCAAAGCTGGCATCAATATCAATGTCAGTATGGCAACATTCATGTTTCGATTGTGAAACGTCTTGAGAAATTTATTTGTCCAAGTTGTTATGAATATTGTCAGCACTTCTATTTATCTCTTGCTGTTGCTGCAACCGTTGGTTCTTTCTTATCAAACAGAATTTCCCGAAACTGCCGCTGTTCTCAGTGTTGTAAACCAGTTACTATTTAGGCGATTGAGAAGGTTTAAACAGTGGACGAGTACCGCGTTAGTTCTCTGTTCGCCGAGTTTTCTTCATTCGGCTGTTCAAGAGTTACGTTGGTTAGGAATGTACCAACGTCAGGTGTCCTAGGCCGTCACTTGTTGGCAAGGGGCTCCCGAAAATTCAGACTAGACTATAAATACCGCTTTCTGAAAATCACTGCAATATTGAAAATCTGCGATGAAATAATTGAATTTCAAATTAAATTTCCGCCTGCAATCTGCAGAAGCCAAGAACAAAATTTTCATGTTATGATCGCCAAATTTAATTTACGGTTAAAGGGTATTGGATCCAGCAAGTTCTCAGTGTTGTAAACCAGTTACTATTTAGCCGATTGAGAAGGTTTATACAGTGGACGAGTACCGCGTTAGTTCTCTGTTCGTCGAGTTTTCTTCATTCGGCTGTTCAAGAGTTACGTTGGTTAGGAATGTACCAACGTCAGGTGTCCTAGGCCGTCACTTGTTGGCAAGGGGCTCCCGAAAATTCAGACTAGACTATAAATACCGAATTCTGAAAATCTCTGCAATATTGAAAATATGCGATGAAATAATTGAATTTCAAATTAAATTTCCGCCTGCAATCTGCAGAAGCCAAGAACAAAATTTTCATGTTATGATCGCCAAATGTAATTTACGGTTAATGGGTATTGGATCCAGCAAGTTCTCAGTGTTGTTAACCAGTTACTATTTAGCCGATTGAGAAGGTTTATACAGTGGACGAGTACCGCGTTAGTTCTCTGTTTGCCGAGTTGTCTTCAATCGGCTGTTCTAGAGATACGTTGGTTAGGAATGTACCAACGTCAGGTGTCCTAGGCCGTCACTTGTTGGCAAGGGGCTCCCGAAAATTCAGACTAGACTAAAATACCGAATTCTGTTAATCTTTGCTATATTAAAAATCTGCGATGAAATAATTGATTTTCAAATTAAATTTCCGCCTGCAATCTGCAGAAGCCAAGAACAAAATTTTCTTGTTACGATCGCCAAATGTAAATAACGGTTAAAGGGTATTGGATCCAGCAAGTTCTCAGTGTTTTTAACCAGTTACTGTTTAGCCGATGGAGAAGGTTTATACAGTGGACGAGTACCGCGTTAGTTCTCTGTTCGCCGAGTTGTCTTCAATCGGCTGTTCTAGAGATACGTTGGTTAGGAATGTACCAACGTCAGGTGTCCTAGGCCGCCACTTGTTGGCAAGGGGCTCCCGAAAATTAAAACACGAACTGAAGTACTTAATTCTAAGAATCTTTGCTATATTAAAAATCTGCGACGAAATAATTGATTTTTAAATTAAATTTCCTCCCGCAATCTGCAGAAGCCAAGAATAAAATTTTCATGTTATGATCGCCAAATGTGAAAAACGGTTAAAGGGTTTTTGTTCCATCAAGGCTGCCAACGACGTTCAAGGTATGGCTTCATTTACTAAGGCCAAAGCTGGCATCAATATCAATGTCAGTATGGCAACATTCATGTTTCGATTGTGAAACGTCTTGAGAAATTTATTAGTCCAAATTAGGTTTATACAGTGGACGAGTACCGCGTTAGTTCTCTGTTCGCCGAGTTGTCTTCAATCGGCTGTTCTAGAGATACGATGGTTAGGAATGTACCAACCTCAGGTGTCCTAGGCCGTCACTTGTTGGCAAGGGGCTCCCGAAAATTCAGACTAGACTAAAATACCGAATTCTGTAAATCTTTGCTATATTAAAAATCTGCGATGAAATAATTGATTTTCAAATTAAATTTCCGCCTGCAATCTGCAGAAGCCAAGAACAAAATTTTCTTGTTACGATCGCCAAATGTAAATTACGGTTAAAGGGTATTGGATCCACCAAGGCTGCCAATGACGTTCAAGGTATGGCTTCATTTCATAAGGCCAAAGCTGGCATCAATATCAATGTCAGTATGGCAACATTCATGTTTCGATTGTGAAACGTCTTGAGAAATTTATTAGTCCAAATTGTTATGAATATTGTCAGCACTTCTTTTTATCTCTTGCTGTTGCTGCAACCGTTGGTTCTTTCTTATCAAACAGAATTTCCCTAAACTGCCGCTGTTCTCGGTGTTGTAAACCAGTTACTATTTAGCCGATTGAGAAGGTTTATACAGTGGACGAGTACTGCGTTAGTTCTCTGTTCGCCGAGTTGTCTTCAATCGGCTGTTCTAGAGATACGTTGGTTAGGAATGTACCAACGTCAGGTGTCCTAGGCCGTCACTTGTTGGCAAGGGGCTCCCGAAAATTCAGACTAGACTAAAATACCGAATTCTGTAAATCTTTGCTATATTAAAAATCTGCGATGAAATAATTGATTTTCAAATTAAATTTCCGCCTGCAATCTGCAGAAGCCAAGAACAAAATTTTCTTGTTACGATCGCCAAATGTAAATTACGGTTAAAGGGTATTGGATCCACCAAGGCTGCCAATAACGTTCAAGGTATGGCTTCATTTCATCAATATCAATGTCAGTATGGCAACATTCATGTTTCGATTGTGAAACGTCTTGAGAAATTTATTAGTCCAAGTTGTTATGAATATTGTCAGCACTTCTTTTTATCTCTTGCTGTTGCTGCAACCGTTGGTTCTTTCTTATCAAACAGAATTTCTCTAAACTGCCGCTGTTCTCAGTGTTGTAAACCAGTTACTATTTAGCCGATTGAGAAGGTTTATACAGTGGACGAGTACCGCGTTAGTTCTCTGTTCGCGGAGTTGTCTTCAATCGGCAGTTCTAGAGATACGTTGGTTAGGAATGTACCAACGTCAGGTGTCCTAGGCCGTCACTTGTTGGCAAGGGGCTCCCGAAAATTCAGACTAGACTATAAATACCGAATTCTGAAAATCTCTGCAATATTGAAAATCTGCGATGAAATAATTGAATTTCAAATTAAATTTCCGCCTGCAAACTGCAGAAGCCAAGAACAAAATTTTCATGTTATGATCGCCAAATGTAATGTACGGTTAAAGGGTATTGGATCCAGCAAGTTCTCAGTGTTGTTAACCAGTTACTATTTAGCCGATTGAGAAGGTTTATACAGTGGACGAGTACCGCGTTAGTTCTCTGTTTGCCGAGTTGTCTTCAATCGGCTGTTCTAGAGATACGTTGGTTAGGAATGTACCAACGTCAGGTGTCCTAGGCCGTCACTTGTTGGCAAGGGGCTCCCGAAAATTCAGACTAGACTAAAATACCGAATTCTGTAAATCTTTGCTATATTCAAAATCTGCGATGAAATAATTGATTTTCAAATTAAATTTCCGCCTGCAATCTGCAGAAGCCAAGAACAAAATTTTCTTGTTACGATCGCCAAATGTAAATTACGGTTAAAGGGTATTGGATCCAGCAAGTTCTCAGTGTTTTTAACCAGTTACTGTTTAGCCGATCGAGAAGGTTTATACAGTGGACGAGTACCGCGTTAGTTCTCTGTTCGCCGAGTTGTCTTCAATCGGCTGTTCTAGAGACACGTTGGTTAGGAATGTACCAACGTCAGGTGTCCTAGGCCGCCACTTGTTGGCAAGGGGCTCCCGAAAATTAAAACTCGAACTGAAGTACTTAATTCTAGGAATCTTTGCTATATTAAAAATCTGCGACGAAATAATTGATTTTTAAATTAAATTTCCTCCCGCAATCTGCAGAAGCCAAGAACAAAATTTTCATGTTATGATCGCCAAATGTGAAAAACGGTTAAAGGGTTTTTGTTCCAGCAAGGCTGCCAACGACGTTCAAGGTATGGCTTCATTTAATAAGGCCAAAGCTGGCATCAATATCAATGTCAGTATGGCAACATTCATGTTTCGATTGTGAAACGTCTTGAGAAATTTATTAGTCCAAATTGTTATGAATATTGTCAGCACTTCTTATTATCTCTTGCTGTTGCTGCAACCGTTGGTTCTTTCTTATCAAACAGAATTTCCCTAAACTGCCGCTATTCTCAGTGTTGTAAGCCAGTTACTATTTAGCCGATTGAAAAGGTTTATTCAATGGACGAGTACTGCGTTAGTTCTCTGTTCGCCGAGTTGTCTTCAATCGGCTGTTCTAGAGATACGTTGGTTAGGAATGTACCAACGTCAGGTGTCCTAGGCCGTCACTTGTTGGCAAGGGGCTCCCGAAAATTCAGACTAGACTAAAATACCGAATTCTGTAAATCTTTGCTATATTAAAAATCTGCGATGAAATAATTGATTTTCAAATTAAATTTCCGCCTGCAATCTGCAGAAGCCAAGAACAAAATTTTCTTGTTACGATCGCCAAATGTAAATTACGGTTAAAGGGTATTGGATCCACCAAGGCTGCCAAAGACGCTCAAGGTATGGCTTCATTTCATAAGGCCAAAGCTGGCATCAATATCAATGTCAGTATGGCAACATTCATGTTTCGATTGTGAAACGTCTTGAGAAATTTATTAGTCCAAATTGTTATGAATATTGTCAGCACTTCTTTTTATCTCTTGCTGTTGCTGCAACCGTTGGTTCTTTCTTATCAAACAGAATTTCCCTAAACTGGCGCTGTTCTCGGTGTTGTAAACCAGTTACTATTTAGCCGATTGAGAAGGTTTATACAGTGGACGAGTACTGCGTTAGTTCTCTGTTCGCCGAGTTGTCTTCAATCGGCTGTTCTAGAGATACGTTGGTTAGGAATGTACCAACGTCAGGTGTCCTAGGCCGTCACTTGTTGGCAAGGGGCTCCCGAAAATTCAGACTAGACTAAAATACCGAATTCTGAAAATCTTTGCTATATTAAAAATCTGCGATGAAATAATTGATTTTCAAATTAAATTTCCGCCTGCAATCTGCAGAAGCCAAGAACAAAATTTTCTTGTTACGATCGCCAAATGTAAATTACGGTTAAAGGGTATTGGATCCACCAAGGCTGCCAATAACGTTCAAGGTATGGCTTCATTTCATCAATATCAATGTCAGTATGGCAACATTCATGTTTCGATTGTGAAACGTCTTGAGAAATTTATTAGTCCAAGTTGTTATGAATATTGTCAGCACTTCTTTTTATCTCTTGCTGTTGCTGCAACCGTTGGTTCTTTCTTATCAAACAGAATTTCTCTAAACTGCCGCTGTTCTCAGTGTTGTAAACCAGTTACTATTTAGCCGATTGAGAAGGTTTATACAGTGGACGAGTACCGCGTTAGTTCTCTGTTCGCGGAGTTGTCTTCAATCGGCAGTTCTAGAGATACGTTGGTTAGGAATGTACCAACGTCAGGTGTCCTAGGCCGTCACTTGTTGGCAAGGGGCTCCCGAAAATTCAGACTAGACTATAAATACCGAATTCTGAAAATCTCTGCAATATTGAAAATCTGCGATGAAATAATTGAATTTCAAATTAAATTTCCGCCTGCAATCTGCAGAAGCCAAGAACAAAATTTTCATGTTATGATCGCCAAATGTAATTTACGGTTAAAGGGTATTGGATCCAGCAAGTTCTCAGTGTTGTTAACCAGTTACTATTTAGCCGATTGAGAAGGTTTATACAGTGGACGAGTACCGCGTTAGTTCTCTGTTTGCCGAGTTGTCTTCAATCGGCTGTTCTAGAGATACGTTGGTTAGGAATGTACCAACGTCAGGTGTCCTAGGCCGTCACTTGTTGGCAAGGGGCTCCCGAAAATTCAGACTAGACTAAAATACCGAATTCTGTAAATCTTTGCTATATTAAAAATCTGCGATGAAATAATTGATTTTCAAATTAAATTTCCGCCTGCAATCTGCAGAAGCCAAGAACAAAATTTTCTTGTTACGATCGCCAAATGTAAATTACGGTTAAAGGGTATTGGATCCAGCAAGTTCTCAGTGTTTTTAACCAGTTACTGTTTAGCCGATCGAGAAGGTTTATACAGTGGACGAGTACCGCGTTATTTCTCTGTTCGCCGAGTTGTCTTCAATCGGCTGTTCTAGAGATACGTTGGTTAGGAATGTACCAACGTCAGGTGTCCTAGGCCGCCACTTGTTGGCAAGGGGCTCCCGAAAATTAAAACTCGAACTGAAGTACTTAATTCTAGGAATCTTTGCTATATTAAAAATCTGCGACGAAATAATTGATTTTTAAATTAAATTTCCTCCCGCAATCTGCAGAAGCCAAGAACAAAATTTTCATGTTATGATCGCCAAATGTGAAAAACGGTTAAAGGGTTTTTGTTCCAGCAAGGCTGCCAACGACGTTCAAGGTATGGCTTCATTTAATAAGGCCAAAGCTGGCATCAATATCAATGTCAGTATGGCAACATTCATGTTTCGATTGTGAAACGTCTTGAGAAATTTATTAGTCCAAATTGTTATGAATATTGTCAGCACTTCTTATTATCTCTTGCTGTTGCTGCAACCGTTGGTTCTTTCTTATCAAACAGAATTTCCCTAAACTGCCGCTGTTCTCAGTGTTGTAAGCCATTTACTATTTAGCCGATTGAAAAGGTTTATACAGTGGACGAGTACTGCGTTAGTTCTCTGTTCGCCCAGTTGTCTTCAATCGGCTGTTCTAGAGATACGTTGGTTAGGAATGTACCAACGTCAGGTGTCCTAGGCCGTCACTTGTTGGCAAGGGGCTCCCGAAAATTCAGACTAGACTAAAATACCGAATTCTGTAAATCTTTGCTATATTAAAAATCTGCGATGAAATAATTGATTTTCAAATTAAATTTCCGCCTGCAATCTGCAGAAGCCAAGAACAAAATTTTCTTGTTACGATCTCCAAATGTAAATTACGGTTAAAGGGTATTGGATCCACCAAGGCTGCCAATGACGTTAAAGGTATGGCTTCATTTCATAAGGCCAAAGCTGGCATCAATATCAATGTCAGTATGGCAACATTCATGTTTCGATTGTGAAACGTCTTGAGAAATTTATTAGTCCAAATTGTTATGAATATTGTCAGCACTTCTTTTTATCTCTTGCTGTTGCTGCAACCGTTGGTTCTTTCTTATCAAACAGAATTTCCCGAAACTGCCGCTGTTCTCAGTGTTGTAAACCAGTTACTATTTAGGCGATTGAGAAGGTTTATACACTGGACGAGTACCGCGTTAGTTCTCTGTTCGCCGAGTTGTCTTCAATCGGCTGTTCTAGAGATACGTTGGTTAGGAATGTACCAACGTCAGGTGTCCTAGGCCGCCACTTGTTGGCAAGGGGCTCCCGAAAATTAAAACACGAACTGAAGTACTTAATTCTAAGAATCTTTGCTATATTAAAAATCTGCGACGAATTAATTGATTTTTAAATTAAATTTCCTCCCGCAATCTGCAGAAGCCAAGAATAAAATTTTCATGTTATGATCGCCAAATGTGAAAAACGGTTAGAGGGTTTTTGTTCCAGCAAGGCTGCCAACGACGTTCAAGGTATGGCTTCATTTAATAAGGCCAAAGCTGGCATCAATATCAATGTCAGTATGGCAACATTCATGTTTCGATTGTGAAACGTCTTGAGAAATTTATTAGTCCAAATTGTTATGAATATTGTCAGCACTTCTTTTTATCTCTTGCTGTTGCTGCAACCGTAGGTTCTTTCTTATCAATCAGAATTTCTCTCAACTGCCGCTGTTCTCAGTGTTGTAAACCAGTTACTATTTAGCCGATTGAGAAGGTTTATACAGTGGACGAGTACTGCGTTAGTTCTCTGTTCGCCGAGTTGTCTTCAATCGGCTGTTCTAGAGATACGTTGGTTAGGAATGTACCAACGTCAGGTGTCCTAGGCCGTCACTTGTTGGCAAGGGGCTCCCGAAAATTCAGACTAGACTAAAATACCGAATTCTGAAAATCTTTGCTATATTGAAAATCTGCGATGAAATAATTGATCTTCAAATTAAATTTCCGCCTGCAATCTGCAGAAGCCAAGAACCAAATTTTCTTGTTATGATCGCCAAATGTAAATTATGGTTAAAGGGTATTGGATCCAGCAAGGCTGCCAATGACGTTCAAGGTATGGCTTCATTTCATAAGGCCAAAGCTGGCATCAATATCAATGTCAGTATGGCAACATTCGTGTTTCGATTGTGAAACGTCTTGAGAAATTTATTAGTCCAAGTTGTTATGAATATTGTCAGCACTTCTATTTATCTCTTGCTGTTGCTGCAACCGTTGGTTCTTTCTTATCAAACAGAATTTCCCGAAACTGCCGCTGTTCTCAGTGTTGTAAACCAGTTACTATTTAGGTGATTGAGAAGGTTTATACAGTGGACGAGTACCGCGTTATTTCTCTGTTCGCCGAGTTTTCTTCATTCGGCTGTTCTAGAGTTACGTTGGTTAAGAATGTACCGACGTCAGGTGTCCTAGGCCGTCACTTGTTGGCAAGGGGCTCCCGAAAATTCAGACTAGACTATAAATACCGAATTCTGAAAATCTTTGCAATATTGAAAATCTGCGATGAAATAATTGAATTTCAAATTAAATTTCCGCCTGCAATCTGCAGAAGCAAAGAACAAAATTTTCATGTTATGATCGCCAAATGTACTTTACGGTTAAAGGGTATTGGATCCACCAAGGCTGCCAATAACGTTCAAGGTATGGCTTCATTTCATCAATATCAATTTCAGTATGGCAACATTCATGTTTCGATTGTGAAACGTCTTGAGAAATTTATTAGTCCAAGTTGTTATGAATATTGTCAGCACTTCTTTTTATCTCTTGCTGTTGCTGCAACCGTTGGTTCTTTCATATCAAACAGAATTTCTCTAAACTGCCGCTGTTCTCAGTGTTGTAAACCAGTTACTATTTAGCCGATTGAGAAGGTTTATACAGTGGACGAGTACTGCGTTAGTTCTCTGTTCGCCGAGTTGTCTTCAATCGGCTGTTCTAGAGATACGTTGGTTAGGAATGTACCAACGTCAGGTGTCCTAGGCCGTCACTTGTTGGCAAGGGGCTCCCGAAAATTCAGAGTAGACTAAAATACCGAATTCTGAAAATCTTTGCTATATTTAAAATCTGCGATGAAATAATTGATTTTCAAATTAAATTTCCGCCTGCAATCTGCAGAAGCCAAGAACAAAATTTTCTTGTTACGATCGCCAAATGTAAATTACGGTTAAAGGGTATTGGATCCACCAAGGCTGCCAATAACGTTCAAGGTATGGCTTCATTTCATCAATATCAATGTCAGTATGGCAACATTCATGTTTCGATTGTGAAACGTCTTGAGAAATTTATTAGTCCAAGTTGTTATGAATATTGTTAGCACTTCTTTTTATCTCTTGCTGTTGCTGCAACCGTTGGTTCTTTCTTATCAAACAGAATTTCCCTTAACTGCCGCTGTTCGCAGTGTTGTAAACCAGTTACTATTTAGGCGATTGAGAAGGTTTATACAGTGGACGAGTACCGCGTTAGTTCTCTGTTCGCCGAGTTTTCTTCATTCGGCTGTTCTAGAGATACGTTGGTTAGGAATGTACCAACGTCAGATGTCCTAGGCCGTCACTTGTTGGCAAGGGGCTCCCGAAAATTCAGACTAGACTAAAATACCGAATTCTGAAAATCTTTGCTATATTGAAAATCTGCGATGAAATAATTGATTTTAAAATTAAATTTCCGCCTGCAATCTGCAGAAGCCAATGTTATGATCGCCAAATGTAAATTACGGTTAAAGGGTATTGGATCCAGAAAGGCTGCCAATGACGTTCAAGGTATGGCTTCATTTCATAAGGCCAAAGCTGGCATCAATATCAATGTCAGTAAGGCAACATTCATGTTTCGATTGTGAAACGTCTTGAGAAATTTATTAGTCCAAGTTGTTATGAATATTGTCAGCACTTCTTTTTATCTCTTGCTGTTGCTGCAACCGTTGGTTCTTTCTTATCAAACAGAATTTCCCTAAACTGCCGCTGTTCGCAGTGTTGTAAACCAGTTACTATTTAGCCGATTGAGAAGGTTTATACAGTGGACGAGTACCGCGTTAGTTCTCTGTTCGCCGAGTTGTCTTCATTCGGCTGTTCTAGAGTTACGTTGGTAAGGAATGTACCAACGTCAGGTGTCCTAGGCCGTCACTTGTTGGCAAGGGGCTCCCGAAAATTAAAACACGATCTTAAGTTCTTAACTCTAAGAATCTTTGATTTATGGAAAATCTGCGACGAAATAATTCATTTTCTAATTAAATGTCCTCCCGCAATCTGCAGAAGCCAAGAACAAAATTTTCATGTTATGATCGCCAAAAGTAAATTACGGTTAAAGGGTATTGGATCCAGCAAGTTCTCAGTGTTGTAAACCAGTTACTATTTAGCCGATTGAGAAGGTTTATACAGTGGACGAGTACCGCGTTAGTTCTCTGTTCGCCGAGTTGTCTTCATTCGGCTGTTCTAGAGTTACGTTGGTTAGGAATGTACCAACGTCAGGTGTCCTAGGCCGTAACTTGTTGGCAAGGGGCTCTTGAAAATTCAGACTAGACTATAAATACCGAATTCTGAAAATCTTTGCAATATTGAAAATCTGCGATGAAATAATTGAATTTCAAATTAAATTTCCGCCTGCAATCTGCAGAAGCAAAGAACAAAATTTTCATGTTATGATCGCCAAATGTAATTTACGGTTAAAGGGTATTGGATCCAGCAAGTTCTCAGTGTTGTTAACCAGTTACTATTTAGCCGATTGAGAAGGTTTATACAGTGGACGAGTACTGCGTTAGTTCTCTGTTCGCCGAGTTGTCTTCAATCGGCTGTTCTAGAGATACGTTGGTTAGGAATGTACCAACGTCAGGTGTCCTAGGCCGTCACTTGTTGGCAAGGGGCTCCCGAAAATTCAGACTAGACTAAAATACCGAATTCTGAAAATCTTTGCTATATTAAAAATCTGCGACGAAATAATTGATTTTCAAATTAAATTTCCGCCTGCAATCTGCAGAAGCCAAGAACAAAATTTTCTTGTTACGATCGCCAAATGTAAATTACGGTTAAAGGGTATTGGATCCACCAAGGCTGCCAATGACGTTCAAGGTATGGCTTCATTTCATAAGGCCAAAGCTGGCATCAATATCAATGTCAGTATGGCAACATTCATGTTTCGATTGTGAAAAGTCTTGAGAAATTTATTAGTCCAAATTGTTATGAATATTGTCAGCACTTCTATTTATCTCTTGCTGTTGCTGCAACCGTTGGTTCTTTCTTATCAAACAGAATTTCCCTAAACTGCCGCTGTTCTCAGTGTTGTAAACCAGTTACTATTTAGCCGATTGAGAAGGTTTATACAGTGCACGAGTACTGCGTTAGTTCTCTGTTCGCCGAGTTGTCTTCAATCGGCTGTTCTAGAGATACGTTGGTGAGGAATGTACCAACGTCAGGTGTCCTAGGCCGTCACTTGTTGGCAAGGGGCTCCCGAAAATTCAGAGTAGACTAAAATACCGAATTCTGAAAATCTTAGCTACATTAAAAATCTGCGATGAAATAATTGATTTTCAAATTAAATTTCCGCCTGCAATCTGCAGAAGCCAAGAACAAAATGTTCTTGTTACGATCGCCAAATGTAAATTACGGTTAAAGGGTATTGGATCCACCAAGGCTGCCAATAACGTTCAAGGTATGGCTTCATTTCATCAATATCAATGTCAGTATGGCAACATTCATGTTTCGATTGTGAAACGTCTTGAGAAATTTATTAGTCCAAGTTGTTATGAATATTGTCAGCACTTCTTTTTATCTCTTGCTGTTGCTGCAACCGTTGGTTCTTTCTTATCAATCAGAATTTCTCTCAACTGCCGCTGTTCTCAGTGTTGTAAACCAGTTACTATTTAGCCGATTGAAAAGGTTTATACAGTGGACGAGTACTGCGTTAGTTCTCTGTTCGCCGAGTTGTCTTCAATCGGCTGTTCTAGAGATACGTTGGTTAGGAATGTACCAACGTCAGGTGTCCTAGGCCGTCACTTGTTGGCAAGGGGCTCCCGAAAATTAAAACACGAACTTTAGTACTTAATTCTAAGAATCTTTGATTTATGGAAAATCCGCGACGAAATAATTGATTTTTAAATTAAATTTCCTTCCGCAATCTGCAGAAGCCAAGAACAAAATTTTCATGTTATGATCGCCAAATGTGAAAAACGGTTAAAGGGTTTTTGTTCCAGCAAGGCTGCCAACGACGTTCAAGGTATGGCTTCATTTAATAAGGTCAAAGCTGGCATCAATATCAATGTCAGTATGGCAACATTCATGTTTCGATTGTGAAACGTCTTGAGAAATTTATTAGTCCAAGTTGTTATGAATATTGTCAGCACTTCTTTTTATCTCTTGCTGTTGCTGCAACCGTTGGTTCTTTCTTATCAAACAGAATTTCCCTAAACTGCCGCTGTTCTCAGTGTTGTAAACCAGTTACTATTTAGCCGATTGAGAAGGTTTATACAGTGGACGAGTACTGCGTTAGTTCTCTGTTCGCCGAGTTGTCTTCAATCGGCTGTTCTAGAGATACGTTGGTTAGGAATGTACCAACCTCAGGTGTCCTAGGCCGTCACTTGTTGGCAAGGGGCTCCCGAAAATTAAAACACGAACTTTAGTACTTAATTCTAAGAATCTTTGATTTATGGAAAATCCGCGACGAAATAATTGATTTTTAAATTAAATTTCCTTCCGCAATCTGCAGAAGCAAAGAACAAAATTTTCATGTTATGATCGCCAAATGTGAAAAACGGTTAAAGGGTTTTTGTTCCAGCAAGGCTGCCAACGACGTTCAAGGTATGGCTTCATTTAATAAGGCCAAAGCTGGCATCAATATCAATGTCAGTATGGCAACATTCATGTTTCGATTGTGAAACGTCTTGAGAAATTTATTAGTCCAAGTTGTTATGAATATTGTCAGCACTTCTTTTTATCTCTTGCTGTTGCTGCAACCGTTGGTTCTTTCTTATCAAACAGAATTTCTCTAAACTGCCGCTGTTCTCAGTGTTGTAAACCAGTTACTATTTAGCCGATTGAGAAGGTTTATACAGTGGACGAGTACTGCGTTAGTTCTCTGTTCGCCGAGTTGTCTTCAATCGGCTGTTCTAGAGATACGTTGGTTAGGAATGTACCAACGTCAGGTGTCCTAGGCCGTCACTTGTTGGCAAGGGGCTCCCGAAAATTCAGACTAGACTAAAATACCGAATTCTGAAAATCTTTGCTATATTGAAAATCTGCGATGAAATAATTGATCTTCAAATTAAATTTCCGCCTGCAATCTGCAGAAGCCAAGAACCAAATTTTCTTGTTATGATCGCCAAATGTAAATTATGGTTAAAGGGTATTGGATCCAGCAAGGCTGCCAATGACGTTCAAGGTATGGCTTCATTTCATAAGGCCAAAGCTGGCATCAATATCAATGTCAGTATGGCAACATTCGTGTTTCGATTGTGAAACGTCTTGAGAAATTTATTAGTCCAAGTTGTTATGAATATTGTCAGCACTTCTATTTATCTCTTGCTGTTGCTGCAACCGTTGGTTCTTTCTTATCAAACAGAATTTCCCGAAACTGCCGCTGTTCTCAGTGTTGTAAACCAGTTACTATTTAGGTGATTGAGAAGGTTTATACAGTGGACGAGTACCGCGTTATTTCTCTGTTCGCCGAGTTTTCTTCATTCGGCTGTTCTAGAGTTACGTTGGTTAAGAATGTACCGACGTCAGGTGTCCTAGGCCGTCACTTGTTGGCAAGGGGCTCCCGAAAATTCAGACTAGACTATAAATACCGAATTCTGAAAATCTTTGCAATATTGAAAATCTGCGATGAAATAATTGAATTTCAAATTAAATTTCCGCCTGCAATCTGCAGAAGCAAAGAACAAAATTTTCATGTTATGATCGCCAAATGTACTTTACGGTTAAAGGGTATTGGATCCACCAAGGCTGCCAATAACGTTCAAGGTATGGCTTCATTTCATCAATATCAATTTCAGTATGGCAACATTCATGTTTCGATTGTGAAACGTCTTGAGAAATTTATTAGTCCAAGTTGTTATGAATATTGTCAGCACTTCTTTTTATCTCTTGCTGTTGCTGCAACCGTTGGTTCTTTCATATCAAACAGAATTTCTCTAAACTGCCGCTGTTCTCAGTGTTGTAAACCAGTTACTATTTAGCCGATTGAGAAGGTTTATACAGTGGACGAGTACTGCGTTAGTTCTCTGTTCGCCGAGTTGTCTTCAATCGGCTGTTCTAGAGATACGTTGGTTAGGAATGTACCAACGTCAGGTGTCCTAGGCCGTCACTTGTTGGCAAGGGGCTCCCGAAAATTCAGAGTAGACTAAAATACCGAATTCTGAAAATCTTTGCTATATTTAAAATCTGCGATGAAATAATTGATTTTCAAATTAAATTTCCGCCTGCAATCTGCAGAAGCCAAGAACAAAATTTTCTTGTTACGATCGCCAAATGTAAATTACGGTTAAAGGGTATTGGATCCACCAAGGCTGCCAATAACGTTCAAGGTATGGCTTCATTTCATCAATATCAATGTCAGTATGGCAACATTCATGTTTCGATTGTGAAACGTCTTGAGAAATTTATTAGTCCAAGTTGTTATGAATATTGTTAGCACTTCTTTTTATCTCTTGCTGTTGCTGCAACCGTTGGTTCTTTCTTATCAAACAGAATTTCCCTTAACTGCCGCTGTTCGCAGTGTTGTAAACCAGTTACTATTTAGGCGATTGAGAAGGTTTATACAGTGGACGAGTACCGCGTTAGTTCTCTGTTCGCCGAGTTTTCTTCATTCGGCTGTTCTAGAGATACGTTGGTTAGGAATGTACCAACGTCAGATGTCCTAGGCCGTCACTTGTTGGCAAGGGGCTCCCGAAAATTCAGACTAGACTAAAATACCGAATTCTGAAAATCTTTGCTATATTGAAAATCTGCGATGAAATAATTGATTTTAAAATTAAATTTCCGCCTGCAATCTGCAGAAGCCAATGTTATGATCGCCAAATGTAAATTACGGTTAAAGGGTATTGGATCCAGAAAGGCTGCCAATGACGTTCAAGGTATGGCTTCATTTCATAAGGCCAAAGCTGGCATCAATATCAATGTCAGTAAGGCAACATTCATGTTTCGATTGTGAAACGTCTTGAGAAATTTATTAGTCCAAGTTGTTATGAATATTGTCAGCACTTCTTTTTATCTCTTGCTGTTGCTGCAACCGTTGGTTCTTTCTTATCAAACAGAATTTCCCTAAACTGCCGCTGTTCGCAGTGTTGTAAACCAGTTACTATTTAGCCGATTGAGAAGGTTTATACAGTGGACGAGTACCGCGTTAGTTCTCTGTTCGCCGAGTTGTCTTCATTCGGCTGTTCTAGAGTTACGTTGGTAAGGAATGTACCAACGTCAGGTGTCCTAGGCCGTCACTTGTTGGCAAGGGGCTCCCGAAAATTAAAACACGATCTTAAGTTCTTAACTCTAAGAATCTTTGATTTATGGAAAATCTGCGACGAAATAATTCATTTTCTAATTAAATGTCCTCCCGCAATCTGCAGAAGCCAAGAACAAAATTTTCATGTTATGATCGCCAAAAGTAAATTACGGTTAAAGGGTATTGGATCCAGCAAGTTCTCAGTGTTGTAAACCAGTTACTATTTAGCCGATTGAGAAGGTTTATACAGTGGACGAGTACCGCGTTAGTTCTCTGTTCGCCGAGTTGTCTTCATTCGGCTGTTCTAGAGTTACGTTGGTTAGGAATGTACCAACGTCAGGTGTCCTAGGCCGTAACTTGTTGGCAAGGGGCTCTTGAAAATTCAGACTAGACTATAAATACCGAATTCTGAAAATCTTTGCAATATTGAAAATCTGCGATGAAATAATTGAATTTCAAATTAAATTTCCGCCTGCAATCTGCAGAAGCAAAGAACAAAATTTTCATGTTATGATCGCCAAATGTAATTTACGGTTAAAGGGTATTGGATCCAGCAAGTTCTCAGTGTTGTTAACCAGTTACTATTTAGCCGATTGAGAAGGTTTATACAGTGGACGAGTACTGCGTTAGTTCTCTGTTCGCCGAGTTGTCTTCAATCGGCTGTTCTAGAGATACGTTGGTTAGGAATGTACCAACGTCAGGTGTCCTAGGCCGTCACTTGTTGGCAAGGGGCTCCCGAAAATTCAGACTAGACTAAAATACCGAATTCTGAAAATCTTTGCTATATTAAAAATCTGCGACGAAATAATTGATTTTCAAATTAAATTTCCGCCTGCAATCTGCAGAAGCCAAGAACAAAATTTTCTTGTTACGATCGCCAAATGTAAATTACGGTTAAAGGGTATTGGATCCACCAAGGCTGCCAATGACGTTCAAGGTATGGCTTCATTTCATAAGGCCAAAGCTGGCATCAATATCAATGTCAGTATGGCAACATTCATGTTTCGATTGTGAAAAGTCTTGAGAAATTTATTAGTCCAAATTGTTATGAATATTGTCAGCACTTCTATTTATCTCTTGCTGTTGCTGCAACCGTTGGTTCTTTCTTATCAAACAGAATTTCCCTAAACTGCCGCTGTTCTCAGTGTTGTAAACCAGTTACTATTTAGCCGATTGAGAAGGTTTATACAGTGCACGAGTACTGCGTTAGTTCTCTGTTCGCCGAGTTGTCTTCAATCGGCTGTTCTAGAGATACGTTGGTGAGGAATGTACCAACGTCAGGTGTCCTAGGCCGTCACTTGTTGGCAAGGGGCTCCCGAAAATTCAGAGTAGACTAAAATACCGAATTCTGAAAATCTTAGCTACATTAAAAATCTGCGATGAAATAATTGATTTTCAAATTAAATTTCCGCCTGCAATCTGCAGAAGCCAAGAACAAAATGTTCTTGTTACGATCGCCAAATGTAAATTACGGTTAAAGGGTATTGGATCCACCAAGGCTGCCAATAACGTTCAAGGTATGGCTTCATTTCATCAATATCAATGTCAGTATGGCAACATTCATGTTTCGATTGTGAAACGTCTTGAGAAATTTATTAGTCCAAGTTGTTATGAATATTGTCAGCACTTCTTTTTATCTCTTGCTGTTGCTGCAACCGTTGGTTCTTTCTTATCAATCAGAATTTCTCTCAACTGCCGCTGTTCTCAGTGTTGTAAACCAGTTACTATTTAGCCGATTGAAAAGGTTTATACAGTGGACGAGTACTGCGTTAGTTCTCTGTTCGCCGAGTTGTCTTCAATCGGCTGTTCTAGAGATACGTTGGTTAGGAATGTACCAACGTCAGGTGTCCTAGGCCGTCACTTGTTGGCAAGGGGCTCCCGAAAATTAAAACACGAACTTTAGTACTTAATTCTAAGAATCTTTGATTTATGGAAAATCCGCGACGAAATAATTGATTTTTAAATTAAATTTCCTTCCGCAATCTGCAGAAGCCAAGAACAAAATTTTCATGTTATGATCGCCAAATGTGAAAAACGGTTAAAGGGTTTTTGTTCCAGCAAGGCTGCCAACGACGTTCAAGGTATGGCTTCATTTAATAAGGTCAAAGCTGGCATCAATATCAATGTCAGTATGGCAACATTCATGTTTCGATTGTGAAACGTCTTGAGAAATTTATTAGTCCAAGTTGTTATGAATATTGTCAGCACTTCTTTTTATCTCTTGCTGTTGCTGCAACCGTTGGTTCTTTCTTATCAAACAGAATTTCCCTAAACTGCCGCTGTTCTCAGTGTTGTAAACCAGTTACTATTTAGCCGATTGAGAAGGTTTATACAGTGGACGAGTACTGCGTTAGTTCTCTGTTCGCCGAGTTGTCTTCAATCGGCTGTTCTAGAGATACGTTGGTTAGGAATGTACCAACCTCAGGTGTCCTAGGCCGTCACTTGTTGGCAAGGGGCTCCCGAAAATTAAAACACGAACTTTAGTACTTAATTCTAAGAATCTTTGATTTATGGAAAATCCGCGACGAAATAATTGATTTTTAAATTAAATTTCCTTCCGCAATCTGCAGAAGCAAAGAACAAAATTTTCATGTTATGATCGCCAAATGTGAAAAACGGTTAAAGGGTTTTTGTTCCAGCAAGGCTGCCAACGACGTTCAAGGTATGGCTTCATTTAATAAGGCCAAAGCTGGCATCAATATCAATGTCAGTATGGCAACATTCATGTTTCGATTGTGAAACGTCTTGAGAAATTTATTAGTCCAAGTTGTTATGAATATTGTCAGCACTTCTTTTTATCTCTTGCTGTTGCTGCAACCGTTGGTTCTTTCTTATCAAACAGAATTTCTCTAAACTGCCGCTGTTCTCAGTGTTGTAAACCAGTTACTATTTAGCCGATTGAGAAGGTTTATACAGTGGACGAGTACTGCGTTAGTTCTCTGTTCGCCGAGTTGTCTTCAATCGGCTGTTCCAGAGATACGTTGGTTAGGAATGTACCAACCTCAGGTGTCCTAGGCCGTCACTTGTTGGCAAGGGGCTCCCGAAAATTCAGACTAGACTAAAATACCGAATTCTGAAAATCTTTGCTATATTGAAAATCTGCGATGAAATAATTGATCCTCAAATTAAATTTCCGCCTGCAATCTGCAGAAGCCAAGAACCAAATTTTCTTGTTATGATCGCCAAAAGTAAATTACGGTTAAAGGGTATTGGATCCAGCAAGGCTGCCAATGACGTTCAAGGTATGGCTTCATTTCATAAGGCCAAAGCTGGCATCAATATCAATGTCAGTATGGCAACATTCATGTTTCGATTGTGAAACGTCTTGAGAAATTTATTTGTCCAAGTTGTTATGAATATTGTCAGCACTTCTATTTATCTCTTGCTGTTGCTGCAACCGTTGGTTCTTTCTTATCAAACAGAATTTCCCGAAACTGCCGCTGTTCTCAGTGTTGTAAACCAGTTACTATTTAGGCGATTGAGAAGGTTTAAACAGTGGACGAGTACCGCGTTAGTTCTCTGTTCGCCGAGTTTTCTTCATTCGGCTGTTCAAGAGTTACGTTGGTTAGGAATGTACCAACGTCAGGTGTCCTAGGCCGTCACTTGTTGGCAAGGGGCTCCCGAAAATTCAGACTAGACTATAAATACCGCTTTCTGAAAATCACTGCAATATTGAAAATCTGCGATGAAATAATTGATTTTCAAATTAAATTTCCGCCTGCAATCTGCAGAAGCCAAGAACAAAATTTTCATGTTATGATCGCCAAATGTAATTTACGGTTAAAGGGTATTGGATCCAGCAAGTTCTCAGTGTTGTAAACCAGTTACTATTTAGCCGATTGAGAAGGTTTATACAGTGGACGAGTACCGCGTTAGTTCTCTGTTCGTCGAGTTTTCTTCATTCGGCTGTTCAAGAGTTACGTTGGTTAGGAATGTACCAACGTCAGGTGTCCTAGGCCGTCACTTGTTGGCAAGGGGCTCCCGAAAATTCAGACTAGACTATAAATACCGAATTCTGAAACTCTGCAATATTGAAAATCTGCGATGAAATAATTGAATTTCAAATTAAATTTCCGCCTGCAATCTGCAGAAGCCAAGAACAAAATTTTCATGTTATGATCGCCAAATGTAATTTACGGTTAATGGGTATTGGATCCAGCAAGTTCTCAGTGTTGTTAACCAGTTACTATTTAGCCGAGCTATTGAGAAGGTTTATACAGTGGACGAGTACCGCGTTAGTTCTCTGTTTGCCGAGTTGTCTTCAATCGGCTGTTCTAGAGATACGTTGGTTAGGAATGTACCAAAGTCAGGTGTCCTAGGCCGTCACTTGTTGGCAAGGGGCTCCCGAAAATTAAAACACGAACTTTAGTACTTAATTCTAAGAATCTTTGATTTATGGAAAATCCGCGACGAAATAATTGATTTTTAAATTAAATTTCCTTCCGCAATCTGCAGAAGCCAAGAACAAAATTTTCATGTTATGATCGCCAAATGTGAAAAACGGTTAAAGGGTTTTTGTTCCAGCAAGGCTGCCAACGACGTTCAAGGTATGGCTTCATTTAATAAGGCCAAAGCTGGCATCAATATCAATGTCAGTATGGCAACATTCATGTTTCGATTGTGAAACGTCTTGAGAAATTTATTAGTCCAAGTTGTTATGAATATTGTCAGCACTTCTTTTTATCTCTTGCTGTTGCTGCAACCGTTGGTTCTTTCTTATCAAACAGAATTTCCCTAAACTGCCGCTGTTCTCAGTGTTGTAAACCAGTTACTATTTAGCCGATTGAGAAGGTTTATACAGTGGACGAGTACTGCGTTAGTTCTCTGTTCGCCGAGTTGTCTTCAATCGGCTGTTCTAGAGATACGTTGGTTAGGAATGTACCAACCTCAGGTGTCCTAGGCCGTCACTTGTTGGCAAGGGGCTCCCGACAATTCAGACTAGACTAAAATACCGAATTCTGAAAATCTTTGCTATATTGAAAATCTGCGATGAAATAATTGATCCTCAAATTAAATTTCCGCCTGCAATCTGCAGAAGCCAAGAACCAAATTTTCTTGTTATGATCGCCAAAAGTAAATTACGGTTAAAGGGTATTGGATCCAGCAAGTTCTCAGTGTTGTAAACCAGTTACTATTTAGCCGATTGAGAAGGTTTATACAGTGGACGAGTACCGCGTTAGTTCTCTGTTCGTCGAGTTTTCTTCATTCGGCTGTTCAAGAGTTACGTTGGTTAGGAATGTACCAACGTCAGGTGTCCTAGGCCGTCACTTGTTGGCAAGGGGCTCCCGAAAATTCAGACTAGACTATAAATACCGAATTCTGAAAATCTCTGCAATATTGAAAATCTGCGATGAAATAATTGAATTTCAAATTAAATTTCCGCCTGCAATCTGCAGAAGCCAAGAACAAAATTTTCATGTTATGATCGCCAAATGTAATTTACGGTTAATGGGTATTGGATCAAGCAAGTTCTCAGTGTTGTTAACCAGTTACTATTTAGCCGATTGAGAAGGTTTATACTGTGGACGAGTACCGCGTTAGTTCTCTGTTTGCCGAGTTGTCTTCAATCGGCTGTTCTAGAGATACGTTGGTTAGGAATGTACCAACGTCAGGTGTCCTAGGCCGTCACTTGTTGGCAAGGGGCTCCCGAAAATTCAGACTAGACTAAAATACCGAATTCTGTTAATCTTTGCTATATTAAAAATCTGCGATGAAATAATTGATTTTCAAATTAAATTTCCGCCTGCAATCTGCAGAAGCCAAGAACAAAATTTTCTTGTTACGATCGCCAAATGTAAATTACGGTTAAAGGGTATTGGATCCAGCAAGTTCTCAGTGTTTTTAAACAGTTACTGTTTAGCCGATGGAGAAGGTTTATACAGTGGACGAGTACTGCGTTAGTTCTCTGTTCGCCGAGTTGTCTTCAATCGGCTGTTCTAGAGATACGTTGGTTAGGAATGTACCAACGTCAGGTGTCCTAGGCCGCCACTTGTTGGCAAGGGGCTCCCGAAAATTAAAACACGAACTGAAGTACTTAATTCTAAGAATCTTTGCTATATTAAAAATCTGCGACGAAATAATTGATTTTTAAATTAAATTTCCTCCCGCAATCTGCAGAAGCCAAGAATAAAATTTTCATGTTATGATCGCCAAATGTGAAAAACGGTTAAAGGGTTTTTGTTCCAGCAAGGCTGCCAACGACGTTCAAGGTATGGCTTCATTTACTAAGGCCAAAGCTGGCATCAATATCAATGTCAGTATGGCAACATTCATGTTTCGATTGTGAAACGTCTTGAGAAATTTATTAGTCCAAATTGTTATGAATATTGTCAGCACTTCTTTTTATCTCTTGCTGTTTCTGCAACCGTTGGTTCTTTCTTATCAAACAGAATTTCCCTAAGCTGCCGCTGTTCTCGGTGTTGTAAACCAGTTACTATTTAGCCGATTGAGAAGGTTTATACAGTGGACGAGTACTGCGTTAGTTCTCTGTTCGCCGAGTTGTCTTCAATCGGCTGTTCTAGAGATACGTTGGTTAGGAATGTACCAACGTCAGGTGTCCTAGGCCGTCACTTGTTGGCAAGGGGCTCCCGAAAATTCAGACTAGACTAAAACACCGAATTCTGAAAATCTTTGCTATATTAAAAATCTGCGATGAAATAATTGATTTTCAAATTAAATTTCCGCCTGCAATCTGCAGAAGCCAAGAACAAAATTTTCTTGTTACGATCGCCAAATGTAAATTACGGTTAAAGGGTATTGGATCCACCAAGGCTGCCAATGACGTTCAAGGTATGGCTTCATTTCATAAGGCCAAAGCTGGCATCAATATCAATGTCAGTATGGCAACATTCATGTTTCGATTGTGAAAGGTCTTGAGAAATTTATTAGTCCAAATTGTTATGAATATTGTCAGCACTTCTTTTTATCTCTTGCTGTTTCTGCAACCGTTGGTTCTTTCTTATCAAACAGAATTTCCCTAAGCTGCCGCTGTTCTCGGTGTTGTAAACCAGTTACTATTTAGCCGATTGAGAAGGTTTATACAGTGGACGAGTACTGCGTTAGTTCTCTGTTCGCCGAGTTGTCTTCAATCGGCTGTTCTAGAGATACGTTGGTTAGGAATGTACCAACGTCAGGTGTCCTAGGCCGTCACTTGTTGGCAAGGGGCTCCCGAAAATTCAGACTAGACTAAAACACCGAATTCTGAAAATCTTTGCTATATTAAAAATCTGCGATGAAATAATTGATTTTCAAATTAAATTTCCGCCTGCAATCTGCAGAAGCCAAGAACAAAATTTTCTTGTTACGATCGCCAAATGTAAATTACGGTTAAAGGGTATTGGATCCACCAAGGCTGCCAATGACGTTCAAGGTATGGCTTCATTTCATCAATATCAATGTCAGTATGGCAACATTCATGTTTCGATTGTGAAACGTCTTGAGAAATTTATTAGTCCAAGTTGTTATGAATATTGTCAGCACTTCTTTTTATCTCTTGCTGTTGCTGCAACCGTTGGTTCTTTCTTATCAAACAGAATTTCTCTAAACTGCCGCTGTTCTCAGTGTTGTAAACCAGTTACTATTTAGCCGATTGAGAAGGTTTATACAGTGGACGAGTACCGCGTTAGTTCTCTGTTCGCGGAGTTGTCTTCAATCGGCTGTTCTAGAGATACGTTGGTTAGGAATGTACCAACGTCAGGTGTCCTAAGCCATCACTTGTTGGCAACGGGCTCCCGAAAATTCAGACTAGACTATAAATACCGAATTCTGAAAATCTCTGCAATATTGAAAATCTGCGATGAAATAATTGAATTTCAAATTAAATTTCCGCCTGCAATCTGCAGAAGCCAAGAACAAAATTTTCATGTTATGATCGCCAAATGTAATTTACGGTTAAAGGGTATTGGATCCAGTAAGTTCTCAGTGTTGTTAACCAGTTACTATTTAGCCGATTGAGAAGGTTTATACAGTGGACGAGTACCGCGTTAGTTGTCTGTTTGCCGAGTTGTCTTCAATCGGCTGTTCTAGAGATACGTTGGTTAGGAATGTACCAACGTCAGGTGTCCTAGGCCGTCACTTGTTGGCAAGGGGCTCCCGAAAATTCAGACTAGACTAAAATACCGAATTCTGTAAATCTTTGCTATATTAAAAATCTGCGATGAAATAATTGATTTTCAAATTAAATTTCCGCCTGCAATCTGCAGAAGCCAAGAACAAAATGTTCTTGTTACGATCGCCAAATGTAAATTACGGTTAAAGGGTATTGGATCCACCAAGGCTGCCAACAACGTTCAAGGTATGGCTTCATTTCATCAATATCAATGTCAGTATGGCAACATTCATGTTTCGATTGTGAAACGTCTTGAGAAATTTATTAGTCCAAGTTGTTATGAATATTGTCAGCACTTCTTTTTATCTCTTGCTGTTGCTGCAACCGTTGGTTCTTTCTTATCAATCAGAATTTCTCTCAACTGCCGCTGTTCTCAGTGTTGTAAACCAGTTACTATTTAGCCGATTGAGAAGGTTTATACAGTGGACGAGTACCGCGTTAGTTCTCTGTTCGCCGAGTTGTCTTCAATCGGCTGTTCTAGAGATACGTTGGTTAGGAATGTACCAACCTCAGGTGTCCTAGGCCGTCACTTGTTGGCAAGGGGCTCCCGAAAATTCAGACTAGACTAAAATACCGAATTCTGTAAATCTTTGCTATATTAAAAATCTGCGATGAAATAATTGATTTTCAAATTAAATTTCCGCCTGCAATCTGCAGAAGCCAAGAACAAAATTTTCTTGTTACGATCGCCAAATGTAAATTACGGTTAAAGGGTATTGGATCCAGCAAGGCTGCCAATGACGTTCAAGGTATGGCTTCATTTCATAAGGCCAAAGCTGGCATCAATATCAATGTCAGTATGGCAACATTCATGTTTCGATTGTGAAACGTCTTGAGAAATTTATTAGTCCAAATTGTTATGAATATTGTCAGCACTTCTTTTTATCTCTTGCTGTTGCTGCAACCGTTGGTTCTTTCTTATCAAACAGGATTTCCCTAAACTGCCGCTGTTCTCGGTGTTGTAAACCAGTTACTATTTAGCCGATTGAGAAGGTTTATACAGTGGACGAGTACTGCGTTAGTTCTCTGTTCGCCGAGTTGTCTTCAATCGGCTGTTCTAGAGATACGTTGGTTAGGAATGTACCAACCTCAGGTGTCCTAGGCCGTCACTTGTTGGCAAGGGGCTCCCGAAAATTCAGACTAGACTAAAATACCGAATTCTGTAAATCTTTGCTATATTAAAAATCTGCGATGAAATAATTGATTTTCAAATTAAATTTCCGCCTGCAATCTGCAGAAGCCAAGAAAAAAATTTTCTTGTTACGATCGCCAAATGTAAATTACGGTTAAAGGAGTAGGGTATTATTGGGGGTTCTGCATCACTTGCTCTCGCTTCTCGCTCGAGCGCGTTATGCAGAACGCCCCAATAACACATATGTATTTTTATCCACTACGGTTTTAAACTGATGAGCGAATGTTGCTGCCGGTTCGTTGTAATTTCCTCCACAGCAGTTCACATGTCTTTTTATCCACTACGGTTTTTAAACTGATGAGCGAATGTTGTTAGGTATTGGTCTACAATACAGTTCTAGATTGAATATTCTGAATTCAATAGAGTAACGGTTTTAGACACTTATTAATAAAATTCAAGCACATTCGTTCGCATTCTGTAAAAAGTACTACAGCACCATCTATGACACGTCGTATGAACTAAAAACATTAAATCCTACATCGCACAAGCAAAGTTTTCAGCGTCTTAAGACTATAAAAGAACCGTCAATTCGTCATAAAAAATGTGATTAAGATCGCGACACAGATGCGCGATGTCTGTTTGCTTCGATTGTATACGCAACAGAAACAGGAGCAAAGTAGACAGTGAATACTATGATACAGACAAAGTAGTCACGATTTAAGATTTCAATTTGTTTTTTTTTTCCACTACTGGCACAAAGGTCTCCTCTCACAGAGAACAGTGGTGATGAAATAATTTACTCAAAGTAAAGCGCTAGCCTAGGTTCGAACCCACGACCTACAACTTGTAAGTCGCAGCCGTTACAACTGGACCACCACCGCTCTCCTTCCTCACTCTCAAATATGGGTTTTAGAAAAAGTTCAAAGGGTGAATAATCATGACGTCGTATTGATGATAGTGGTCATTGTTTTAGAGGAGTATCGTTGAGACTCGTTAGCTCAGTTTGGTAAGAGCGCCCCGATTACGTTCGGAGAAATGGAGGTCGGAGGTTCAAATCCTTCACGAGTCTCTTTTTTTATTCTTTTTGTTTTTTATAGATGTATCAATTTTAACGAATAGTTTTATATTTTTGTTTCTTTATATATACTTGAATAGACATCTTGACTTGTCAACATAATGTTTTCCTTTCACAGCATTTAAATAAAAGCAATCCGGAAAGTTTTGAACATGCTGCAGCCAAGGATCATCGTAAATCTCCCAATCTTCTATAACACCTCCACATGAGAAACAAGCTGCTTTATCATTTACACCATTTCCACAATAAAAAAATCCAGCGTCAGCCATTTCCATCACTAACCTTCTCCTCGAATCAATAGTTGCCCAATAATGATTAAATGAAAATTCACGCATTTTATACGTGTTATACATGTCATAGCGCGGACTGTATTTGTTTTGAGACATGTTCTGTTTACTCGCTCTCTACTTCTTGCTGCAAATAATTCTAAAAGCATAATGGAGCTGTATAGTTGTTGCTAGCAACTTATAAAGATTAACATTTAGGAGTTTGGGAGGGATAGGAAACTGTAATCGTAAAAATTAAACAAGAAAATATTTATATCAAAATTTTATTATCTATACACCATTTATTTAAACATAAAACATTTTTTAAAGCACATATTGAATCATGATAAATACAACTATACAAATCATGACAATCTTCATATATTTTGTACAAGCTTATCAAACTAGGGCAATCTTTATCTTCTAAATTATTTACATTATTATTATTTGAAATTTCTTTCAACCATAATACTTTTTCTCTACCTTTGGTGTAAACACATTTATCTTTTAAAATACCTTCAACCAAGTTCAGATAATTTACGAAAGGCACAAATCCTTCACCCCAGTATATCTTCCTATTACGTTCAATCCAACCAACTTGTCGTTTTTCTGGCTCCGACAAACCGCGATATGGAAACGGTGGTGTAATTAAAAACACCTGAATTTTATTATTACATAGTATAGCAATTTCTTTAATGATAAAATAATTTGATTCTGTTTTGAAACCTTGAACATCTACAATGGCGGTCATGATAACCTACGCACTATGTTACTCAAAGGTTTGTATTCCACAAGTCGGTCGTTAATAATTAAACAATATCCAGTTGTGTTATCTGGTATTGGTGCTGAACATTCAATCTCCAAACGCACATCTACGGGACCTGTTTTCAAACTATCGTTTTGCCTTGAACAGTCTATGATAAATAGAGGAGCCTTCTCCTTGAAACCGATTAAGTCAAGCAAGGGGTCTGCAGGACAGTTGTAATACGACTGACGAAATTTCACATACATTTCATATAATATACTGTATTTGTTCTCGGAAAAATTTAAGCATAAAGGCTCGTAAGGATAATATTGTGAATTCAAAAACAAAGTTACGTTAGTAACCCCACAGTGATCGAAAAGAGAACTGTCTTTGATTTTACTATTTTTTCTACTGGTTTGCAAGCAAAAAATTACATACCGAGGTTTCTCTAATTGTGAGGCAGTCTTAACAGACCAGCAATGTTTTGTAGTTTTAGGGAGCAAAGGATACTCGTATAAATCCCAATTTCTAAAGGCTATCTGAATAGGTTTATCTCTTTCTAAATGTTTAAGAAGCGTCAGTCGTTCCCGATCTGATACTTTTATATGTGGCACCCGCCATTGCACTTTTTGCATATCTATTTGAAAATGTGTAACATCGTCAGTTACTATAACACTGTTTAAGTTGGAGTTACTTCTATTCAGAATAAGTTCATGTTTACAATTTATTACAATTTTATTGTAATCCTCAGCAAATCCTAAAATCTTATTAAGAGGAACAATAGCACTGAAATAACCGTCGCTTTTAAATCCATCCATGTTCCAACCCCACAAGGCAGCGACTTTATTTTCTCCATCATTCATTGAAACGTATGACTTTATTGTTGATGTTATTCCAGAATTTTTAATGCGATCTATTTCTATACCATTTATTTCGTATCTGATATCTTGAAACAAAAACATAACAGGGTTGTTACTGAACGTAATAGCTTTCTTAAAAGGATTTCCATCTTTACCGAAGAACTTTGCTTGCCCTTCGACGTAAATTGAGCTGGCTGATGGTAACACATATACGTCTTGCTGGTGTATGGGAATTCTGATTTCATCGTTTTCTCTAAAACTGTTGTTGTAGGGATTGTACGAATGGACTTCATTACTTTCGATCGAAGTATCGAAGTGTGGTAATTCAGTAATCTGTAGCATATTCATACTTTTATACCTAGGGCTTTAAGAAAATCTTTATTTGCTTTAGTTAATTTTATAACTTTTTTCTTACGTCTTTGCACCTTAATGGTTGTACAAGAAATAGGACGCTTTTTGGTAACTACATGGGTTTTATAATATGATATCATTTTATTTTTCTTATATGAAGGCGTAGTTCAATATTTTTATGTTCTTCTCTAAAGTTAATACAGAACCCAAATTGATCAACTATCTTAATAGATATTGATGTAATAGTGTTTTTGTTCACTGGAAAGTAAATAGGGTTTCGCGGTATTTCTATGATTTGCTGACCTGTAGCAGTATTAGATACAAATTCATGAATTATATGAGTTGGCAACCCGTTAGAGTATGAACCGTGTACAAGATCACATTCGATTCTGATCACAGGAATAATGTTGTTATTAATACGTGCATTTGGTATTGAATTTAATACTGAAAAGTATAACAAACCACACTCAAATTGACCAGATAAATATAGAGGTGGTTGAAAAAATGTATCTAATTCTGATTTATTTCCAGAGATGGTTACCGTTATGGACATGCTTGTAGACTGAACACTTTTAGAAGATCCTGTTCAATTTATTCCTAAACTACACCAAAAATTCCTTAAAAAATGTAAACATAGGTGTCCGCAATTGTAAGGGTGGTCGCGTTGTATATTATCATAATTATAGTGTACTTTAGCACCTAAGTATCTTATCAACTCCTTTGGTGGTTTAAGATTTCCATAACTATCAAAATATTCAATATAATCATTGTATTTTGCATAGGCTACCCAATGAGAACCTGGATTTTTAGAACTATCTAAATTTACAACTCCGCACTCTTTTTTAAAAGGTTGTTTAGGGAGCTCATCTCTCATAAATACACCTCGAAAATAAGGAATATTATTTCCATACTTCAAAATGTCAAAGTTAGTTAAGGCTCGTTTGGGTAGCCGATATTTTAGTTTTTTTCTTTTGATATAAAAATTCCAAGGCCATGTTTATGCGGTTTAAGGTGTAAACCTTTTCCAATGCAAAGAGCTTCCATTTTTTCATTGTGTCTCTTCGATTCAGCCAATTGCTTTTTAGCTATCTTGAATTCATTTATAGTTTTGGCAATACCAGCTGCACCGCCTGCTAACGCTCCCACCGCTGATAATCCAGCAAAAATAGGAATCAAAGGTAATACACCACCGCTTTTCGGTATAGGAATAAACCGAGGAAGTTTAATAGATGAATCGTCAGCTAATTCTCTGGCTGCCGCCATAGCTAATTCTATCGCCACTTTATTGCATCTTGGCTTTAATTTTTTAAAGTGTCTTTTCGTTTTACTAATAATATTTTTAAACTTATTTTTTAACCCTTTTCCCGATGTAATTTTCCGAGAGCGCTTTTTGCTGCTTTTTTTTTGGCCAGAGCCGGTTTTAATTTTTGCAGACATTGTCTTGCTTACTAAACGTGACATGATTTTTTCGCATACACTCGCATCCGAGGCGACTGCTCGCTCTTTTGCCCTTTTTAACAAAATCAAATCAGCTTTGTGACGATCCTTTAACTTTGACGATTTGTGATAGGCAATATCGTGTTCTTTGCAATATTCGTCTAATTTATTAATTCCTTTATCTCTATTTGCAAGCCTTTTAATTAATTTTGTACCAGGTCCACAATAATTGTATCCGGGTAAGTGTAATTCAAATGGTAAATTGTTTATTAACCAATTGAGAAGACTGCTCTCTCCAATACACATCATAAGACTAAGGAATCTGAATCGAGCGCTAAAATAAATACGTACACGCTTCATCAATGATCAACTTTTGAGTTCATTTTATTTTTTTGTTTATAATACTATATTCGATTTATCAATCCAGCTGTTTTCAGTAGAAGACAAACCTAACCATTTTACTAAAACTCTGTTTCCTTTTCTTCTAAGAACTTTCTCGACTAGATATACATTGCAATGTTTTGTCTTTTGAAGCTCTTGCACATAAAATGCTCCTAAAATAGGCTGACCTCTGATTGTATCTTCAATTAAGTAGGTGATAGGAGTTGTATTTTGTATTTTTCGAATTTTAAATATTTCTGATGACCAGTTAGGGGTATATCCTTTTTCAAATGTTCCTTTGTACTTACTGATACGCACATAATCACCTACTTTAAACTTGCTTCTATTACTATAATTTTTTACCAACCTTAAGTATCTTTCTAATATTCGTTTTTTATTAATGTTATCCACGTTAGCGGGGATTTCATCAATTGTCCGATGGTAAGTGTGATTGTATTTGTGAATAACATCATTAAGGGTATTATTTACCCAATTGTAGTTTCCTTTTAAACTAAATTCCTTATAAAGTTTAGACTTCAATGTTCTGATAAATCGTTCAACTATCGAAGCCTTTTTTGTTGAGAAGGTTGAATAGTGGTTAATTTGATAAGACTTCATAAGCTTTTGGAATTTATTATTATAAAACTCTGCTCCATTATCTGTTTGCAGATTTTTAGGAACACGCCCATTAGCTAGGACAATTTTGAAACAGTTACACACATCATCTTTGGTTTTAGTTTTTAGAGGAAAGGCCCAAGCGTACTTTGAAAATGTATCAATAACAGCAAGAATAAATCTACAATTTTTATTTTCTTTTGAAATTGATTGCATATCAATTAAATCTGCTTGCCACAGGTCGTCTATGTCTTTCATAATAACATGTCTTCGGGGAAAGTTTACCCTTGCATTTTTATGAATTTCGTTTACCACGTCGGCTTTGCTCATGTTCAGAATTCAGTTAATTTGTCTTGAATTCATGTATAATACTGAATGTAGAGCATATTATTACGACTATTTATTCTTTAATTATTCCAGCTTCTTTTAATTCTTCAATTATCGATAAAATTTCATTATCATGGTTTGTATTGCCAGCATCTCTTGAAGCTACTAATAGTTTCAATCTCTCGACTAATTCGTTAGGATCATCCCAATATACCAGGTCGGTGTTGTTTTTGTATTTTTTTAGCGTTGGTAAGTTTCCACCAAGTTTAGAGTGAGAAAGTTTATCATCGTATAACGATTCAGAAAATAGGGGTTTAATTATTTTACAATATTTTATACCTTTGTCACCTTTTATTTGACCTTTCGAATTAAAATCTCTTTTATGCGCATTTGTATAATGTAACATATCCTTATAGACAAGTTTATCTTCGCTCGATATTAACTTTAAATCAGGTTTTCTTCGAAGTAAAAGTTCTTTTAGCCCCGCCGTTAAATTGTAAGCTTTGTCGCCGATTTTAATTAAAATGATAGTATCGTTATTCAAACTATCAATTTTAGAAAATGATACCGGTGAATTACCCATCAATAAAGTTTTGTTTTCACTTCTAATTCCAAATGGTATACTAACACCGTCATAAATACCAAAGATATCATCACCCTCTAATGACATTTCTGAATGATCTATTGATTCCTTTTTAGCATTTTCTTCAACGAATTGGATAGAATTTAGATTTGCATCGTAATAGTCATCGATCTTTGTAGATGAACTTGTATTATTTTTATCGGACTCGATTTCTTCAGAGCTATTTAGAGTTGTATTTTCAATTTTATTCATTTTATCTGCAAATCTATTAGAATCAACTAGAGTTTTGAGAGGATCTGTGACAGGTTTTAACATTTTATCAAGTGACAAGTTTATTGTATGTTCCTGATTTTTCATTTGTTTTATTTTATTCTTTATGGAGTCGACAGACTTCACTAATTCTATTTTAATATTTTTTTCCATCTTTTAATAAAAATATCAGCTGTATTCAGCTATGAAAGAAGTAATACTGACGGCATTTATGTGTGTAATTCATATTTAAGTAAAACCTTCATTCAAAGTTTAAAAAAATATCAAAATTCTGCCTATACCTTCCATTGTTTAATGGCGACTCTTTGTTAATAAGTAGAAAATTATAAGGGTTACTCCAAACAGTTTTACAAATGTCTTTAAACTGATTCCATAGTAGATCAGAATTTACATGTTCGTCATAGATATGCTTTAAGTTCACATCATCTTGTTTAAATATTATAAGAAAATTAGCGTTATCACGCAGCAACTGTTTCGGAATTTTCGAGTAGGTTTGCGATAAGTAAAAGCAGTCAATTTGCTTATGTCTTCCCATAGAGAAATAATTACGAATGTTTATTTGCTTTTCACACACAACATCATCAAAAATAAATACAGAATTTGTTAAAGCTTCATTCGGAGCTATAACATCTTTGTCGTCATTAAACTCATTGAACTTTATCTGAGGTACTCTTCTTAATACTTCCCTTAAAAAACGATATTTTGGCTGGAAAGTAGTTTTCGAGTAAAGATAGAGATTTTTAAATTTAAGTCCATTTTCATGCAGCAGTAAACTGATAATAACATTTGTTTTACCACAGTTCGAGGGTCCGCATATTATGCAGCGAATCGTATTAGGCAATAAAACGCTGTGTCTGATCTGACAACTAGACTCATTAAAATTTATATTTTTCACATTCAGGGATATGGGTTGCTTGATCAACTTCATCTTGCCTACTACTTCCAAAAACTACTATCCTTCTAAATATATATATATATATATATATATATATAATATATATTGAGGCATAATAAGATTTATCAGTGGTAGATCGGGACCAACCAAACAGCCAGATTGGCTCCTAGTCTACCACTATCGTTAACTGTATAGTTCAGATCCTTTTATAGACGCCAGCAAGTGAAACAAGAGGTGATAGGTACGCCTAAAATCAGATAGTAAATTGATTAAAATATTTTTTTTGAGTAGATTTGCAATAAGTAAATTTAATTATTACATAACATTTATGCATATTGTATACTTTATCTTGAGCTATCCTAAACGTTCCTGCAGTGACAAGTCTAAACTTGTCACCGCAGGAGACTAAAGATAGGTATGTATAAAAATGAACTAGGTAATGACTCGTGTTACACATCGCGCATTTAATAATTTTTGTATGTTTAACTAGCACTTCACCCACGACTTCAGCCGAAACAAGCGCATAGTTCAGTTTACTACTATTGTTCCAATAAGTAGGACCTATACAACTGAATTACAATTTAATTATATTTTCAATGTAAGTAGGTATTCTTATAATTTTGACGATACTTAGTGATTAGAATTTATGTATTAACCTTTCTTTTTCCTTTTTACAGAATTATGTCTGCCTCCCCATCGTACAGTCCTGTGGAGAATGTTTTTTTTGCGGTGTGCATCCATTTTAATTTATCGTTATTTAAAGCATCTTTAATTTACTGTATGTTATAATAATTTTATTTTATTACAGGAAACGAATAATCTTTGTTCAGACGACACCTACGCTCTTGGAAATCCATTTCTTTATGCGCAAGACAGGGAAACTTTTTACACCACTGAAGCAGAACTAGTACATCAGGAGTATTTAAATAAAAAAAAGGAAGAGGAGAAAGTGGAAACTAAAGACATTAAAAGAAAGAAATGTAATATCAATAGGAAGACCATAAGAAAGTCTCATACACTGCCTTCATCTTACGTCATTCGGAAAGAGACAGGAAAACCTCATCATTTAATAAAAATACAAATATATGATCTAACCAGATGTGTTAAAGACACTAAACAAAATTGTGAAATTGACAATGATGTTGTTGATAGCGCCGACGTAAGCATCCAGTACCTTGTGAATGATGATTATGATGATATTTTAGATGAAACTGAGCATCTAGTCGGTAAAATAGTGAAAAAAATTAGTAATAAGCAGTAATTAATGTGTATTAAGAATAGTTTGTTTTGAAATTGTGAACATGGAAGTGTGTGTTTATTAGTTAAATACTTTTTAATATGTAATTATAATACTTAGAATATTGCATTAATTATTTTTTGTAAATATTTAAGTTAAAAATTGTAGTAATTTAAAATGATGCGGAAATGTTTTAAAAAAATAAAAAAAACAAACTTAATAATATCAATATAGCTGTTTTATTACTTTTCCTTTTTGGGGTATAGGCACAGACGTTACCATATCAAGCTACTGCAATCTGTCAATTTTCTTTAATAGATTTTCAACTCTATTGCTAAAGCATTAGGTCCAAGGTTGATTGGGAAAATTTGACTGTTTTGGATAGCTTGATGTGGGGGGGGGGGGGGGGGGGGCGTCTGGACCTTTTGACTGCGATTCGTAATGGGTAAGGGTAACGTTAAACAAACATTATTTCTATAATTATATTTATTTATTATAATTTATTAGTACCTACAACAATTATTTATTTCACTTAAGTAAGTAGTAAATACAATTATTAGGTATATAATTATAAAGAACTACAAACTAGCAATTCAAGTTAGGAACATAAAATTATAACAAGATGCTCAAATATATGCGATAAATAGTATCCTTAAAAATCAATAATTTGTTTTTATTTAAAATATTGTTTTATAATGACCCCATGGTAAAGTTGTTATCTTATCATCCATTATTTGTCGTTTATCATCTCTGTTTGACAAAATTACTTTATTTATCTTTTGAGTAAATATTCTATGATGCTTAGACCTAATAATACACATATCATCTCTGAGTATTTCATTGTTCAGTAAAACCTTTTTATATTTTTCTATATTCAGTTTTTTGGTAATGCATTTCTTAACACCTTTAGCTTTCTTTAACGTGGAAATTTTCGAATCTATACAGTATAATTTTGCTCCTAAGCCTACAAATTCTGAAATAATTTCACCACCCATCTCATCTTTGAAGTAGCCAGGTTTTTTAGCATTTACCTGTGGTATATTAAATATACTATTTTTTTCAAAGTTGCTTGTATCAAAATATTTTAAATGTGCTTTTAAGTCTTCGTAAAAATCCTTTGTCTGTATTAAATATAACAGACTGTCAGTGTCTGTATAACAAAGCTTTAATTTATTTTCATATTTTTTTTTCATTACTGAATAGTGGAATTTATATAAGTGACATTTTGCAATTTCTAAAATACTGAATCCGACATAGATTGGACGATCTAAAACAATTTTTGTTTGATTCATTTGAATTGACGCGAGAGATTCTGAAATAACAGAAAAGTTATTGAAATTAGGCGCACTAACATATTTTTCAGCCCCGTAAAACTTTTTAGTTCGATTAGAATTGTCTCTCCATATATTTACGAGCTTAACATCAACTTGTTTTCTTTTATTTTCTATGGTTTTTCCAAATATAGAATTATTTTGCTTTTTAAAAAAATCTCTTTCAAAATCAGAAATTGCATTTTGCCTCAGCCTAGTATTTAAGGAAATATATGATTTTAAGAAATTATTTTGGTTAAATGCTAATATTCGATATATTTTTAACAGTTGTAAACCATTATTTAAGCATTCCTTTAAATGAATATAGTGAATAACATATCTATGTTTATCGAAAAGACTAGCAATAAGTTTAGCATTTCGACTACAGAACGGGACAAATTTTTCAGGCGCAAATGGTAAATCGGCATGGCTATCATGTAAGTTGTCAGGGTAATGAAGATCTACTTCTAATATAAATCCAATATCAGAGTCAGATGATAGGCTCATAACATCAAAATTTAATATTTCATTCTCAAGGAGAAACCTAAATCCTCCTACTGGAAGCTTTTGCATCATAGCATATCCATATAAATTAACACAATCAAGGTAAATTAGAAAACTATCAGGTTCTTCACTATTATAGTCGGTAAGATATTCATTATTTGCCTTAGCATATCTGAGTGAACATTGAGCAAGTCCTCCTCTTATACCCTTTTCTATCATTTGATATATTTCTACGTCAGACACTAGTTCTAACTTGATTTTAGTATACAATAACATGGCATCCCAACTTAAGGATGGTGATGAAACGTAATAGCAAGGATCCAGACCATAGTTATTTAAACTCATTTTCCTAAATTTTTCAAAAACATCACATAGAAGTAAAACATCGCATTTAAGATACAAATCGGTATATTCACCCAAATTTTTTATACCAAAAGTTTTCCAAACATTTAAAGCATGCTTATAGTCTTCATCAGATATAGATACAGATGTAAGTTTGTTAAAAAATTTTGTTGGTTCTGGTAATTTATCCTCATCATATCGTGCCCAGGAATCTATGTAATCGTAACAATATATGCCTTTTCTTCGAACAATTTCAAATAAAGTATTATTGTTATAAAAAGATTTTAAATGTTTGAAATCTCCGGGGTTCATAGTCTTAACCAATTTGTCCATACTTGAGCTTAAAAAATTAAACGAGTCAATAAATTTCAATTGTATAACTTTTGTTGCATTGATGTTTATGAATTTAGTGAATGAAATATATTTCTCTTTAGTTCTCGGTATGAGATGAATTCGACCGTTTATCTTTGAAAGTTCATTTATAAATAAATGACTGTCATAACCGGACAAGTTATGAAACACTATTGGTATAAAAGTGCATTGCTTTGCATTTAAATTGCATGTGTCATGCGCAGGTCCTCTGTATTTTCCAGTAAAGTGATCATGGTCTTTAACAATATTATCATTACGCGAAAACGTATTTTTACAAATATGGCACTCAGTACTGTTAATAAAAGATATTTGCTCATCCTCAGTTAGTGGGATCATATTTTTACTCTCTAATAATACTTCAGATAATCGTTTTACATCATTAGTCAAAGATTTGACAAATTTCTTGGAACAATCAGGCCCTCGGTAAGATACAAAATCATTTAATTCGGGATTTGAATTACAACAAATATAGTATGCAAAACAGGTAGCCTCATGAACTTGAATATTTTCCACATATGTTGATTTATGTTTGTCAGAATATTCACGCAATAAACTTTCAAAATCACCATATATCACTATTGGTACTGTTTGAGTTCTTTCATAGTTTATGAAACTAATTTTAGTACCCCTCTCTGGTAATATGGTTTGTATTCTAGCACATTCGTGACAAGACAATTTCTCTTCAGTGTGAAAGTAAATAAAACATTCATCACATAAAAATATTTTACTTTTATGTTGAGTCAATTGGTTGTGCACAAGTTTTTCAAAGCTTTTAATTAAACAGAAATGACTCTTTCTATTGTTGGTAATGTAAAGCAAATTGGCATGGTATAAACGACGTGATGTTGTTTTATATAATGGGCCTGTAACTGCACCGTTATTATCTAAACCGTATATATTAATGCTGATATTAGAATTGTTTATTTCAAAGCGCTTAATGTCATTGAAACTGGGAGGAAAACTCATGTCAGAAATATCAAATAAGTCGGAATAATGCGGATATGAAGAAGTTCTGTTTGGATTGGTCTTTGCCGGAAACATATCAGCTACAATACACCAAAGAAAACAATGCTGGTCTTCATTTTGTATGTTTAGGCATGATTTAGAATTGACAATACGTTTAGGCAATGGTAAATAAGAACCACCTCGCAAAGGATTATATTTTACGATGTTAATTTCTAAATGACTGATAGACTCAATTGTCCAGCCTGACTCGGACAGTTCAAATTCGGAACATTTACAAATAAGTTTATCACAAAATGATTTATATAGGGACAAAATATCTGTGTTTTGCAATACTATATTATACTTTGTGTTAAATGACTTTAAAGATTTTTCATAATTTTTTGGTAATATATACCAAACAAATAGTTCAAAATTAACTTTTATCGACTTATGTTTTTTCACCTGGTCGTTGATAAGGTAGCAAACCGTTTCAGAAATTTGCGTTAAAAATAATTCAAGTGAAATGTTAGCTATTCTAGGATTCACTCTATAACTAATAATCCGATTTCTAAAAGCCGTTGCTATTAAATAAACATTATCAAAACGTGTCTGTAATAAGCAATTCGATTTGTGTATATTAGTTTTTTTGTGTGTAGAATATTTCGGTACTGAAACGTTACAGACTTCACAGAAAAACATATTAAGATATTTATAATTACAAAAAACGACCTTAAAGTATCTAAATATTCCAGATTTCTGATATTAATTTCCTGTAAATTTATTATTAAATTCGATTTTAAAATGGATGAAATGTAAACGAATTATGACCGATATGTTGAATATTATTATTATTAAAATAGTATCGAGTATTATTAGTGTTGAATTTTCTCAGAATCGAGCATTCTTAGTATCGAGTATTCTTAGTATCGAGTTTTCTTAGTATCGAGTTTTCTTAGTATCGAGTATTCTTAGTATCGAGTTTTCTTAGTATTTCATATATTTAAGCTTCCTGTAAGTAAATCACAAGTTAATATAATGAAAATTATTTAATAAGGAAATGTAAACGAATTATGACCGATATGTCGAATATTATTATTATTAAAATAGTATCGAGTTTTCTTAGTATCGAGTTTTCTCAGAATCGAGTATTCTTAGTATCGAGTATTCATAGTATCGAGTTTTCTTAGTATCGAGTTTTCTTAGTATCGAGTTTTCTTAGTATCGAGTATTCTTAGTATCGAGTTTTCTTAGTATTTCATATATTTAAGCTTCCTGTAAGTAAATCACAAGTTAATATAATGAAAATAATATTTAATAAGTACCTACGAGTATATCATAATATTATTATGGATTACATTTGATATTAAGTAATATTTAAATGAAAGTAAAAAGAAGAGTATAAGAGTAAAATAGGTATCCCAATAATATTATTTTATTCCGTTAAATAACATTATTTGGATATAGAACAGGCTGCACATGCTTAAATTCTGCTTTCGCTGCAGATACAAGATTATTAATGGCCCTCCAAGTCGACGAATCGGAGTATACAGAGGCCTTATACGCGAGGAGCGCTTGCTTCCATCGGTCCTTTCCGAATTTTTCAGCGTCCCTATGGTTATAAATACGAAGCTCGATATAATAATCGCCGCCCCGTGTTAAGTCCTGCTGGTAGGAGTTTCCAGAAGCTGTTCTTCTGGACAGGGATGATCGCAGTGCAGCTGCCCTCACCGGTTGAAGATCTCCCTCTTCCTCCTGTAAACATTGTTATAAAATAATATTAGAAAAACATATTTGAGAGGAGGCAAGGAGAGCAGCAGTGGTCCCATGGTAACGGCTGCGACTTACAAGTTGTAGGTCATGGGGTTCGAACCCAGGCGCATGCGCTTTACTTTTTGTAAATTATTTCATTAAATAACATTAGATAAACATATTTGAGAGGAGAGGAGAGCGGCGGCGGCCCCGTGGTAATGGTCGCGACTTACAAGTTGCAGGTCGCTGTTTCGAACCCAGGCTGGTGCTTTACTTTGTGTAAATTATTTCATTGCCACTGCTCTTAAAACGATGAGGGAAAACATTGTGAGGAAACCGGCATGTCCTAGGACCAAACCCGTATGCGTGTCCGCGTGTGTGCGTGCGTATGCGCGTGCGTGTGTGTGTGTGTGTGTGTGTGTGTGTGTGTGTGTGTGTGTGTATACTTTTTTTAACTTACCGAGGAATCAGCCATGCGCATGCGCTTCAATTGTTTAGGTCCCTTTGGTGAAGTATTTGTTTCGGAATCCGAGTCACTACTAAATAACTCTTTTACAGGTGGAACAGCTACTTTCTTCGATTTGCCTTTAGCCACTTTGATTTTTGGCTTTGAAGATATATTTTTCTTTGGTTTAAACGATGTAGAGGGCCTGTTGGGATGCGACTCTACATCGGATTCAAATGGATTCACAAATGTCGACCTAAAATGAAAATAAATAGTAGGTAAGAAGTTATAAAATGAACGATTCCTAAAATGATAGACAAAGAAATAGAAGAACCTATAAAACAATTTTCTGTATCTAGAAATCGATCCTTGAATTATTATCAATGCTTATAAAATTTGATTAATAATAAATAATAATAAATATCGCTGGACATTAACACACAGCGCCACCTAGTGCCACACTAAGCAAAGCTTGTGTCGTGGACACAATGTGATGTGATGTTAATGTTTCATGTTGTGCATTATTAGTAGCGTAGCAAGTAAAATAACTCCATAATATGTTTTTATTAGATCTGGAATCGATCCCAAAACTTTGCTTTCTACAGTGATGCTAATGTCGACTGAGCTATAGAAAACGTTAATTGAATAAGTCGTTATTCGGGTCTAGAACGATGTCGATGACGAGTCGTCGTTAATACTTCATGTTTTGCAATAGTAGTAACGATTATTAAACCACTGTACGAGGAGAAGCAAGTAAAATAACTCAATAATGCATTTTAATTACATCTGGGGGAATCGAAGCCAAAACTTTGTATTCGACAGTTACACTGATGTCGACGGGGCTACAGGGAACTTACGAAGTAAAAACAGTTAACACATTAAATTATAATATCTCGGAGTCGAACCGAAGATTTTACGTCACCGAGTTATTAGTAAGTAATAAAACCCGTAAATAAACAATATTTAAAATTGGGAATCGAGCCCTAGACTTAACTTTCGATTACTGCAATTTACCATCAAATTGTAAGGGTAGTACTTAAGTTGTAAAAAAAAATATGTGATACATACATACTTGTTGCGGGCGATATCCTCGTAAATCTGCACACTAAAAATGAAGTCTATGATGTGTTGCAAAACACCTCAAGCACCTATATTTATAGACCGAGATTATAAAGTCACGATCAGAGTATTACTTTTTATATTAATTATAATTTTCAAGCTAGGACGATGAAATTTATTTGTTTTAAATTAAGCTCTATAACCATCTCGCATAGGGCTTAGTTTTAATGATCGTATGTTAAAATCAGACACTTCAATATAAACATAGTCTTACCAGACCAATTTGGGAGCAATACTATCTCGACGACGCTCTGTCGCTGAAATTCGAGACGAAATTTTTATAAGGTAATGACATGTACTCGCAAGTAATACTAAATGCTCGAAGCAGCTTTATTTAAAATGGTTTGTAGTACCAACTTAATTAATTGCCGTTATAAATTGACTTTCATATTACGACAGCGATATTAATAAAAATTTAGAAACATTCATATTTGGAAATTTGAAAAGTAATCGTGAACAGAGAAAATAATAAATCTGGATAAATAAGGCGATTATTTTTCTATTTTTATACAAATTAACATTACTATGGCTGTTTTAATAGGTACTTAGGTACCAAAAAATAGTTTTCATGCTTGTAACTAAATCACATTAGAACACTAATGAAAACCAATAAAATAACAGGAGAGCATAAAATTCAATCGCATTATTTCTACTGAAAGCATTATGAACTTTAATCACGCAAAAATTAGATCTATTTTAGAACAACTGGAACTATTGAAGTGCGAAAAAGGTCTTAGCTATAAGTTTTGGTTGCAACTGGAATTAGAAAATTCTTGTGTTACAGTTTGTACTTACTTCCAAAAACTTAATAAATTAAATATTAAGTTTGGTAACCATAGGACAAAGTGGTCCAATATTTTGTCACATCTTTAAAGACACATTTGGTGCATTGGTTAAGAGCGCTACATCACAATGTAAATATTAGGTTTAATAGATGCCTTATCGAATGCATCAAAGGTGTTTTTTGCGGGTTCGATTCCCGCACAGAACAATTGCATATTTTGTTCCAGTTTGGTTTTTATGATTTTTTACATTCTTTTATATTATAATTAATTACTCTATCTGCATAATACATTTAAGTAATAGATCTTGGGTCCAATCCTTTTTTTGGATTTCTATCCGTATTCAAGGCACCGATAACATTAACTTGTACGGTTGCTAATGTATGGAGTGCTATGCGCTACATGCATCGAGTGATGCGCAAAGCGGATGATGTCATTTCACACTATCTGCGGACCGCTGCTTGATAAACTGAATACGTGATACCTGAATACTTTGATATACTGAATACTCGATAAACTGTTTGCTTATGAATGTTGATTGATGATTTACAATTTATTGGATGCTATACGATTTCTTCAATGTTTTATTTGTCACGAGTCGGTAAAAATAATTGAAGCCTCTGTATCATGCAGTTCGAACAAAACGAGAACAAGACTGATATCAATACAATATTTAATCAACAGGTGTGTTGTAGACTGAGGACTCAGAATATTCAATCTAGAACTGTATTGTAGACCAATACCTAACAACATTCGCTCATCAGTTTAAAAACCGTAGTGGATAAAAAGACATGTGAACTGCTGTGGAGGAAATTACAACGAACCGGCAGCAACATTCGCTCATCAGTTTAAAACCGTAGTGGATAAAAATACATATGTGTTATTGGGGCGTTCTGCATAACGCGCTCGAGCGAGAAGCGAGAGCAAGTGATGCAGAACCCCCAATAATACCCTACTAAAGGGTATTGGATCCACCAAGGCTGCCAATGACGTTCAAGGTATGGCTTCATTTCATAAGGCCAAAGCTGGCATCAATATCAATGTCAGTATGGCAACATTCATGTTTCGATTGTGAAACGTCTTGAGAAATTTATTAGTCCAAATTGTTATGAATATTGTCAGCACTTCTTTTTATCTCTTGCTGTTGCTGCAACCGTTGGTTCTTTCTTATCAAACAGAATTTCCCTAAACTGCCGCTGTTCTCGGTGTTGTAAACCAGTTACTATTTAGCCGATTGAGAAGGTTTATACAGTGGACGAGTACTGCGTTAGTTCTCTGTTCGCCGAGTTGTCTTCAATCGGCTGTTCTAGAGATACGTTGGTTAGGAATGTACCAACGTCAGGTGTCCTAGGCCGTCACTTGTTGGCAAGGGGCTCCCGAAAATTCAGACTAGACTAAAATACCGAATTCTGAAAATCTTTGCTATATTAAAAATCTGCGATGAAATAATTGATTTTCAAATTAAATTTCCGCCTGCAATCTGCAGAAGCCAAGAACAAAATTTTCTTGTTACGATCGCCAAATGTAAATTACGGTTAAAGGGTATTGGATCCACCAAGGCTGCCAATAACGTTCAAGGTATGGCTTCATTTCATCAATATCAATGTCAGTATGGCAACATTCATGTTTCGATTGTGAAACGTCTTGAGAAATTTATTTGTCCAAGTTGTTATGAATATTGTCAGCACTTCTATTTATCTCTTGCTGTTGCTGCAACCGTTGGTTCTTTCTTATCAAACAGAATTTCCCGAAACTGCCGCTGTTCTCAGTGTTGTAAACCAGTTACTATTTAGGCGATTGAGAAGGTTTATACAGTGGACGAGTACCGCGTTAGTTCTCTGTTCGCCGAGTTTTCTTCATTCGGCTGTTCTAGAGTTACGTTGGTTAGGAATGTACCGACGTCAGGTGTCCTAGGCCGTCACTTGTTGGCAAGGGGCTCCCGAAAATTCAGACTAGACTATAAATACCGAATTCTGAAAATCTCTGCAATATTGAAAATCTGCGATGAAATAATTGAATTTCAAATTAAATTTCCGCCTGCAATCTGCAGAAGCCAAGAACAAAATTTTCATGTTATGATCGCCAAATGTAATTTACGGTTAAAGGGTTTTGGATCCAGCAAGTTCTCAGTGTTGTTAACCAGTTACTATTTAGCCGATTGAGAAGGTTTATACAGTGGACGAGTACCGCGTTAGTTCTCTGTTCGCCGAGTTGTCTTCAATCGGCTGTTCTAGAGATACGTTGGTTAGGAATGTACCAACGTCAGGTGTCCTAGGCCGTCACTTGTTGGCAAGGGGCTCCCGAAAATTAAAACACGAACTTTAGTACTTAATTCTAAGAATCTTTGATTTATGGAAAATCCGCGACGAAATAATTGATTTTTAAATTAAATTTCCTTCCGCAATCTGCAGAAGCCAAGAACAAAATTTTCATGTTATGATCGCCAAATGTGAAAAACGGTTAAAGGGTTTTTGTTCCAGCAAGGCTGCCAACGACGTTCAAGGTATGTCTTCATTTAATAAGGCCAAAGCTGGCATCAATATCAATGTCAGTATGGCAACATTCATGTTTCGATTGTGAAACGTCTTGAGAAATTTATTAGTCCAAGTTGTTATGAATATTGTCAGCACTTCTTTTTATCTCTTGCTGTTGCTGCAACCGTTGGTTCTTTCTTATCAAACAGAATTTCTCTAAACTGCCGCTGTTCTCAGTGTTGTAAACCAGTTACTATTTAGCCGATTGAGAAGGTTTATACAGTGGACGAGTACTGCGTTAGTTCTCTGTTCGCCGAGTTGTCTTCAATCGGCTGTTCTAGAGATACGTTGGTTAGGAATGTACCAACGTCAGGTGTCCTAGGCCGTCACTTGTTGGCAAGGGGCTCCCGAAAATTTAGACTAGACTAAAATACCGAATTCTGAAAATCTTTGCTATATTGAAAATCTGCGATGAAATAATTGATCCTCAAATTAAATTTCCGCCTGCAATCTGCAGAAGCCAAGAACCAAATTTTCTTGTTATGATCGCCAAAAGTAAATTACGGTTAAAGGGTATTGGATCCAGCAAGGCTGCCAATGACGTTTAAGGTATGGCTTCATTTCATAAGGCCAAAGCTGGCATCAATATCAATGTCAGTATGGCAACATTCATGTTTCGATTGTGAAACGTCTTGAGAAATTTATTTGTCCAAGTTGTTATGAATATTGTCAGCACTTCTATTTATCTCTTGCTGTTGCTGCAACCGTTGGTTCTTTCTTATCAAACAGAATTTCCCGAAACTGCCGCTGTTCTCAGTGTTGTAAACCAGTTACTATTTAGGCGATTGAGAAGGTTTAAACAGTGGACGAGTACCGCGTTAGTTCTCTGTTCGCCGAGTTTTCTTCATTCGGCTGTTCAAGAGTTACGTTGGTTAGGAATGTACCAACGTCAGGTGTCCTAGGCCGTCACTTGTTGGCAAGGGGCTCCCGAAAATTCAGACTAGACTATAAATACCGCTTTCTGAAAATCACTGCAATATTGAAAATCTGCGATGAAATAATTGAATTTCAAATTAAATTTCCGCCTGCAATCTGCAGAAGCCAAGAACAAAATTTTCATGTTATGATCGCCAAATTTAATTTACGGTTAAAGGGTATTGGATCCAGCAAGTTCTCAGTGTTGTAAACCAGTTACTATTTAGCCGATTGAGAAGGTTTATACAGTGGACGAGTACCGCGTTAGTTCTCTGTTCGTCGAGTTTTCTTCATTCGGCTGTTCAAGAGTTACGTTGGTTAGGAATGTACCAACGTCAGGTGTCCTAGGCCGTCACTTGTTGGCAAGGGGCTCCCGAAAATTCAGACTAGACTATAAATACCGAATTCTGAAAATCTCTGCAATATTGAAAATATGCGATGAAATAATTGAATTTCAAATTAAATTTCCGCCTGCAATCTGCAGAAGCCAAGAACAAAATTTTCATGTTATGATCGCCAAATGTAATTTACGGTTAATGGGTATTGGATCCAGCAAGTTCTCAGTGTTGTTAACCAGTTACTATTTAGCCGATTGAGAAGGTTTATACAGTGGACGAGTACCGCGTTAGTTCTCTGTTTGCCGAGTTGTCTTCAATCGGCTGTTCTAGAGATACGTTGGTTAGGAATGTACCAACGTCAGGTGTCCTAGGCCGTCACTTGTTGGCAAGGGGCTCCCGAAAATTCAGACTAGACTAAAATACCGAATTCTGTTAATCTTTGCTATATTAAAAATCTGCGATGAAATAATTGATTTTCAAATTAAATTTCCGCCTGCAATCTGCAGAAGCCAAGAACAAAATTTTCTTGTTACGATCGCCAAATGTAAATAACGGTTAAAGGGTATTGGATCCAGCAAGTTCTCAGTGTTTTTAACCAGTTACTGTTTAGCCGATGGAGAAGGTTTATACAGTGGACGAGTACCGCGTTAGTTCTCTGTTCGCCGAGTTGTCTTCAATCGGCTGTTCTAGAGATACGTTGGTTAGGAATGTACCAACGTCAGGTGTCCTAGGCCGCCACTTGTTGGCAAGGGGCTCCCGAAAATTAAAACACGAACTGAAGTACTTAATTCTAAGAATCTTTGCTATATTAAAAATCTGCGACGAAATAATTGATTTTTAAATTAAATTTCCTCCCGCAATCTGCAGAAGCCAAGAATAAAATTTTCATGTTATGATCGCCAAATGTGAAAAACGGTTAAAGGGTTTTTGTTCCAGCAAGGCTGCCAACGACGTTCAAGGTATGGCTTCATTTACTAAGGCCAAAGCTGGCATCAATATCAATGTCAGTATGGCAACATTCATGTTTCGATTGTGAAACGTCTTGAGAAATTTATTAGTCCAAATTAGGTTTATACAGTGGACGAGTACCGCGTTAGTTCTCTGTTCGCCGAGTTGTCTTCAATCGGCTGTTCTAGAGATACGATGGTTAGGAATGTACCAACCTCAGGTGTCCTAGGCCGTCACTTGTTGGCAAGGGGCTCCCGAAAATTCAGACTAGACTAAAATACCGAATTCTGTAAATCTTTGCTATATTAAAAATCTGCGATGAAATAATTGATTTTCAAATTAAATTTCCGCCTGCAATCTGCAGAAGCCAAGAACAAAATTTTCTTGTTACGATCGCCAAATGTAAATTACGGTTAAAGGGTATTGGATCCACCAAGGCTGCCAATGACGTTCAAGGTATGGCTTCATTTCATAAGGCCAAAGCTGGCATCAATATCAATGTCAGTATGGCAACATTCATGTTTCGATTGTGAAACGTCTTGAGAAATTTATTAGTCCAAATTGTTATGAATATTGTCAGCACTTCTTTTTATCTCTTGCTGTTGCTGCAACCGTTGGTTCTTTCTTATCAAACAGAATTTCCCTAAACTGCCGCTGTTCTCGGTGTTGTAAACCAGTTACTATTTAGCCGATTGAGAAGGTTTATACAGTGGACGAGTACTGCGTTAGTTCTCTGTTCGCCGAGTTGTCTTCAATCGGCTGTTCTAGAGATACGTTGGTTAGGAATGTACCAACGTCAGGTGTCCTAGGCCGTCACTTGTTGGCAAGGGGCTCCCGAAAATTCAGACTAGACTAAAATACCGAATTCTGTAAATCTTTGCTATATTAAAAATCTGCGATGAAATAATTGATTTTCAAATTAAATTTCCGCCTGCAATCTGCAGAAGCCAAGAACAAAATTTTCTTGTTACGATCGCCAAATGTAAATTACGGTTAAAGGGTATTGGATCCACCAAGGCTGCCAATAACGTTCAAGGTATGGCTTCATTTCATCAATATCAATGTCAGTATGGCAACATTCATGTTTCGATTGTGAAACGTCTTGAGAAATTTATTAGTCCAAGTTGTTATGAATATTGTCAGCACTTCTTTTTATCTCTTGCTGTTGCTGCAACCGTTGGTTCTTTCTTATCAAACAGAATTTCTCTAAACTGCCGCTGTTCTCAGTGTTGTAAACCAGTTACTATTTAGCCGATTGAGAAGGTTTATACAGTGGACGAGTACCGCGTTAGTTCTCTGTTCGCGGAGTTGTCTTCAATCGGCAGTTCTAGAGATACGTTGGTTAGGAATGTACCAACGTCAGGTGTCCTAGGCCGTCACTTGTTGGCAAGGGGCTCCCGAAAATTCAGACTAGACTATAAATACCGAATTCTGAAAATCTCTGCAATATTGAAAATCTGCGATGAAATAATTGAATTTCAAATTAAATTTCCGCCTGCAATCTGCAGAAGCCAAGAACAAAATTTTCATGTTATGATCGCCAAATGTAATGTACGGTTAAAGGGTATTGGATCCAGCAAGTTCTCAGTGTTGTTAACCAGTTACTATTTAGCCGATTGAGAAGGTTTATACAGTGGACGAGTACCGCGTTAGTTCTCTGTTTGCCGAGTTGTCTTCAATCGGCTGTTCTAGAGATACGTTGGTTAGGAATGTACCAACGTCAGGTGTCCTAGGCCGTCACTTGTTGGCAAGGGGCTCCCGAAAATTCAGACTAGACTAAAATACCGAATTCTGTAAATCTTTGCTATATTCAAAATCTGCGATGAAATAATTGATTTTCAAATTAAATTTCCGCCTGCAATCTGCAGAAGCCAAGAACAAAATTTTCTTGTTACGATCGCCAAATGTAAATTACGGTTAAAGGGTATTGGATCCAGCAAGTTCTCAGTGTTTTTAACCAGTTACTGTTTAGCCGATCGAGAAGGTTTATACAGTGGACGAGTACCGCGTTAGTTCTCTGTTCGCCGAGTTGTCTTCAATCGGCTGTTCTAGAGACACGTTGGTTAGGAATGTACCAACGTCAGGTGTCCTAGGCCGCCACTTGTTGGCAAGGGGCTCATGAAAATTAAAACTCGAACTGAAGTACTTAATTCTAGGAATCTTTGCTATATTAAAAATCTGCGACGAAATAATTGATTTTTAAATTAAATTTCCTCCCGCAATCTGCAGAAGCCAAGAACAAAATTTTCATGTTATGATCGCCAAATGTGAAAAACGGTTAAAGGGTTTTTGTTCCAGCAAGGCTGCCAACGACGTTCAAGGTATGGCTTCATTTAATAAGGCCAAAGCTGGCATCAATATCAATGTCAGTATGGCAACATTCATGTTTCGATTGTGAAACGTCTTGAGAAATTTATTAGTCCAAATTGTTATGAATATTGTCAGCACTTCTTATTATCTCTTGCTGTTGCTGCAACCGTTGGTTCTTTCTTATCAAACAGAATTTCCCTAAACTGCCGCTATTCTCAGTGTTGTAAGCCAGTTACTATTTAGCCGATTGAAAAGGTTTATTCAATGGACGAGTACTGCGTTAGTTCTCTGTTCGCCGAGTTGTCTTCAATCGGCTGTTCTAGAGATACGTTGGTTAGGAATGTACCAACGTCAGGTGTCCTAGGCCGTCACTTGTTGGCAAGGGGCTCCCGAAAATTCAGACTAGACTAAAATACCGAATTCTGTAAATCTTTGCTATATTAAAAATCTGCGATGAAATAATTGATTTTCAAATTAAATTTCCGCCTGCAATCTGCAGAAGCCAAGAACAAAATTTTCTTGTTACGATCGCCAAATGTAAATTACGGTTAAAGGGTATTGGATCCACCAAGGCTGCCAAAGACGCTCAAGGTATGGCTTCATTTCATAAGGCCAAAGCTGGCATCAATATCAATGTCAGTATGGCAACATTCATGTTTCGATTGTGAAACGTCTTGAGAAATTTATTAGTCCAAATTGTTATGAATATTGTCAGCACTTCTTTTTATCTCTTGCTGTTGCTGCAACCGTTGGTTCTTTCTTATCAAACAGAATTTCCCTAAACTGGCGCTGTTCTCGGTGTTGTAAACCAGTTACTATTTAGCCGATTGAGAAGGTTTATACAGTGGACGAGTACTGCGTTAGTTCTCTGTTCGCCGAGTTGTCTTCAATCGGCTGTTCTAGAGATACGTTGGTTAGGAATGTACCAACGTCAGGTGTCCTAGGCCGTCACTTGTTGGCAAGGGGCTCCCGAAAATTCAGACTAGACTAAAATACCGAATTCTGAAAATCTTTGCTATATTAAAAATCTGCGATGAAATAATTGATTTTCAAATTAAATTTCCGCCTGCAATCTGCAGAAGCCAAGAACAAAATTTTCTTGTTACGATCGCCAAATGTAAATTACGGTTAAAGGGTATTGGATCCACCAAGGCTGCCAATAACGTTCAAGGTATGGCTTCATTTCATCAATATCAATGTCAGTATGGCAACATTCATGTTTCGATTGTGAAACGTCTTGAGAAATTTATTAGTCCAAGTTGTTATGAATATTGTCAGCACTTCTTTTTATCTCTTGCTGTTGCTGCAACCGTTGGTTCTTTCTTATCAAACAGAATTTCTCTAAACTGCCGCTGTTCTCAGTGTTGTAAACCAGTTACTATTTAGCCGATTGAGAAGGTTTATACAGTGGACGAGTACCGCGTTAGTTCTCTGTTCGCGGAGTTGTCTTCAATCGGCAGTTCTAGAGATACGTTGGTTAGGAATGTACCAACGTCAGGTGTCCTAGGCCGTCACTTGTTGGCAAGGGGCTCCCGAAAATTCAGACTAGACTATAAATACCGAATTCTGAAAATCTCTGCAATATTGAAAATCTGCGATGAAATAATTGAATTTCAAATTAAATTTCCGCCTGCAATCTGCAGAAGCCAAGAACAAAATTTTCATGTTATGATCGCCAAATGTAATTTACGGTTAAAGGGTATTGGATCCAGCAAGTTCTCAGTGTTGTTAACCAGTTACTATTTAGCCGATTGAGAAGGTTTATACAGTGGACGAGTACCGCGTTAGTTCTCTGTTTGCCGAGTTGTCTTCAATCGGCTGTTCTAGAGATACGTTGGTTAGGAATGTACCAACGTCAGGTGTCCTAGGCCGTCACTTGTTGGCAAGGGGCTCCCGAAAATTCAGACTAGACTAAAATACCGAATTCTGTAAATCTTTGCTATATTAAAAATCTGCGATGAAATAATTGATTTTCAAATTAAATTTCCGCCTGCAATCTGCAGAAGCCAAGAACAAAATTTTCTTGTTACGATCGCCAAATGTAAATTACGGTTAAAGGGTATTGGATCCAGCAAGTTCTCAGTGTTTTTAACCAGTTACTGTTTAGCCGATCGAGAAGGTTTATACAGTGGACGAGTACCGCGTTATTTCTCTGTTCGCCGAGTTGTCTTCAATCGGCTGTTCTAGAGATACGTTGGTTAGGAATGTACCAACGTCAGGTGTCCTAGGCCGCCACTTGTTGGCAAGGGGCTCCCGAAAATTAAAACTCGAACTGAAGTACTTAATTCTAGGAATCTTTGCTATATTAAAAATCTGCGACGAAATAATTGATTTTTAAATTAAATTTCCTCCCGCAATCTGCAGAAGCCAAGAACAAAATTTTCATGTTATGATCGCCAAATGTGAAAAACGGTTAAAGGGTTTTTGTTCCAGCAAGGCTGCCAACGACGTTCAAGGTATGGCTTCATTTAATAAGGCCAAAGCTGGCATCAATATCAATGTCAGTATGGCAACATTCATGTTTCGATTGTGAAACGTCTTGAGAAATTTATTAGTCCAAATTGTTATGAATATTGTCAGCACTTCTTATTATCTCTTGCTGTTGCTGCAACCGTTGGTTCTTTCTTATCAAACAGAATTTCCCTAAACTGCCGCTGTTCTCAGTGTTGTAAGCCATTTACTATTTAGCCGATTGAAAAGGTTTATACAGTGGACGAGTACTGCGTTAGTTCTCTGTTCGCCCAGTTGTCTTCAATCGGCTGTTCTAGAGATACGTTGGTTAGGAATGTACCAACGTCAGGTGTCCTAGGCCGTCACTTGTTGGCAAGGGGCTCCCGAAAATTCAGACTAGACTAAAATACCGAATTCTGTAAATCTTTGCTATATTAAAAATCTGCGATGAAATAATTGATTTTCAAATTAAATTTCCGCCTGCAATCTGCAGAAGCCAAGAACAAAATTTTCTTGTTACGATCTCCAAATGTAAATTACGGTTAAAGGGTATTGGATCCACCAAGGCTGCCAATGACGTTAAAGGTATGGCTTCATTTCATAAGGCCAAAGCTGGCATCAATATCAATGTCAGTATGGCAACATTCATGTTTCGATTGTGAAACGTCTTGAGAAATTTATTAGTCCAAATTGTTATGAATATTGTCAGCACTTCTTTTTATCTCTTGCTGTTGCTGCAACCGTTGGTTCTTTCTTATCAAACAGAATTTCCCGAAACTGCCGCTGTTCTCAGTGTTGTAAACCAGTTACTATTTAGGCGATTGAGAAGGTTTATACACTGGACGAGTACCGCGTTAGTTCTCTGTTCGCCGAGTTGTCTTCAATCGGCTGTTCTAGAGATACGTTGGTTAGGAATGTACCAACGTCAGGTGTCCTAGGCCGCCACTTGTTGGCAAGGGGCTCCCGAAAATTAAAACACGAACTGAAGTACTTAATTCTAAGAATCTTTGCTATATTAAAAATCTGCGACGAATTAATTGATTTTTAAATTAAATTTCCTCCCGCAATCTGCAGAAGCCAAGAATAAAATTTTCATGTTATGATCGCCAAATGTGAAAAACGGTTAAAGGGTTTTTGTTCCAGCAAGGCTGCCAACGACGTTCAAGGTATGGCTTCATTTAATAAGGCCAAAGCTGGCATCAATATCAATGTCAGTATGGCAACATTCATGTTTCGATTGTGAAACGTCTTGAGAAATTTATTAGTCCAAATTGTTATGAATATTGTCAGCACTTCTTTTTATCTCTTGCTGTTGCTGCAACCGTAGGTTCTTTCTTATCAATCAGAATTTCTCTCAACTGCCGCTGTTCTCAGTGTTGTAAACCAGTTACTATTTAGCCGATTGAGAAGGTTTATACAGTGGACGAGTACTGCGTTAGTTCTCTGTTCGCCGAGTTGTCTTCAATCGGCTGTTCTAGAGATACGTTGGTTAGGAATGTACCAACGTCAGGTGTCCTAGGCCGTCACTTGTTGGCAAGGGGCTCCCGAAAATTCAGACTAGACTAAAATACCGAATTCTGAAAATCTTTGCTATATTGAAAATCTGCGATGAAATAATTGATCTTCAAATTAAATTTCCGCCTGCAATCTGCAGAAGCCAAGAACCAAATTTTCTTGTTATGATCGCCAAATGTAAATTATGGTTAAAGGGTATTGGATCCAGCAAGGCTGCCAATGACGTTCAAGGTATGGCTTCATTTCATAAGGCCAAAGCTGGCATCAATATCAATGTCAGTATGGCAACATTCGTGTTTCGATTGTGAAACGTCTTGAGAAATTTATTAGTCCAAGTTGTTATGAATATTGTCAGCACTTCTATTTATCTCTTGCTGTTGCTGCAACCGTTGGTTCTTTCTTATCAAACAGAATTTCCCGAAACTGCCGCTGTTCTCAGTGTTGTAAACCAGTTACTATTTAGGTGATTGAGAAGGTTTATACAGTGGACGAGTACCGCGTTATTTCTCTGTTCGCCGAGTTTTCTTCATTCGGCTGTTCTAGAGTTACGTTGGTTAAGAATGTACCGACGTCAGGTGTCCTAGGCCGTCACTTGTTGGCAAGGGGCTCCCGAAAATTCAGACTAGACTATAAATACCGAATTCTGAAAATCTTTGCAATATTGAAAATCTGCGATGAAATAATTGAATTTCAAATTAAATTTCCGCCTGCAATCTGCAGAAGCAAAGAACAAAATTTTCATGTTATGATCGCCAAATGTACTTTACGGTTAAAGGGTATTGGATCCACCAAGGCTGCCAATAACGTTCAAGGTATGGCTTCATTTCATCAATATCAATTTCAGTATGGCAACATTCATGTTTCGATTGTGAAACGTCTTGAGAAATTTATTAGTCCAAGTTGTTATGAATATTGTCAGCACTTCTTTTTATCTCTTGCTGTTGCTGCAACCGTTGGTTCTTTCATATCAAACAGAATTTCTCTAAACTGCCGCTGTTCTCAGTGTTGTAAACCAGTTACTATTTAGCCGATTGAGAAGGTTTATACAGTGGACGAGTACTGCGTTAGTTCTCTGTTCGCCGAGTTGTCTTCAATCGGCTGTTCTAGAGATACGTTGGTTAGGAATGTACCAACGTCAGGTGTCCTAGGCCGTCACTTGTTGGCAAGGGGCTCCCGAAAATTCAGAGTAGACTAAAATACCGAATTCTGAAAATCTTTGCTATATTTAAAATCTGCGATGAAATAATTGATTTTCAAATTAAATTTCCGCCTGCAATCTGCAGAAGCCAAGAACAAAATTTTCTTGTTACGATCGCCAAATGTAAATTACGGTTAAAGGGTATTGGATCCACCAAGGCTGCCAATAACGTTCAAGGTATGGCTTCATTTCATCAATATCAATGTCAGTATGGCAACATTCATGTTTCGATTGTGAAACGTCTTGAGAAATTTATTAGTCCAAGTTGTTATGAATATTGTTAGCACTTCTTTTTATCTCTTGCTGTTGCTGCAACCGTTGGTTCTTTCTTATCAAACAGAATTTCCCTTAACTGCCGCTGTTCGCAGTGTTGTAAACCAGTTACTATTTAGGCGATTGAGAAGGTTTATACAGTGGACGAGTACCGCGTTAGTTCTCTGTTCGCCGAGTTTTCTTCATTCGGCTGTTCTAGAGATACGTTGGTTAGGAATGTACCAACGTCAGATGTCCTAGGCCGTCACTTGTTGGCAAGGGGCTCCCGAAAATTCAGACTAGACTAAAATACCGAATTCTGAAAATCTTTGCTATATTGAAAATCTGCGATGAAATAATTGATTTTAAAATTAAATTTCCGCCTGCAATCTGCAGAAGCCAATGTTATGATCGCCAAATGTAAATTACGGTTAAAGGGTATTGGATCCAGAAAGGCTGCCAATGACGTTCAAGGTATGGCTTCATTTCATAAGGCCAAAGCTGGCATCAATATCAATGTCAGTAAGGCAACATTCATGTTTCGATTGTGAAACGTCTTGAGAAATTTATTAGTCCAAGTTGTTATGAATATTGTCAGCACTTCTTTTTATCTCTTGCTGTTGCTGCAACCGTTGGTTCTTTCTTATCAAACAGAATTTCCCTAAACTGCCGCTGTTCGCAGTGTTGTAAACCAGTTACTATTTAGCCGATTGAGAAGGTTTATACAGTGGACGAGTACCGCGTTAGTTCTCTGTTCGCCGAGTTGTCTTCATTCGGCTGTTCTAGAGTTACGTTGGTAAGGAATGTACCAACGTCAGGTGTCCTAGGCCGTCACTTGTTGGCAAGGGGCTCCCGAAAATTAAAACACGATCTTAAGTTCTTAACTCTAAGAATCTTTGATTTATGGAAAATCTGCGACGAAATAATTCATTTTCTAATTAAATGTCCTCCCGCAATCTGCAGAAGCCAAGAACAAAATTTTCATGTTATGATCGCCAAATGTGAAAAACGGTTAAAGGGTTTTTGTTCCAGCAAGGCTGCCAACGACGTTTAAGGTGTGGCTTCATTTCATAAGGCCAAAGCTGGCATCAATATCAATGTCAGTATGGCAACATTCATGTTTCGATTGTGAAACGTCTTGAGAAATTTATTCGTACAAGGTGTTATGAATATTGTCAGGACTTTTTTTTATCTCTTGTTGTTGTCGCAACCGTTGGTTCTTTCTTATCAAACAGAATTTCCCTAAACTGCCGCTGTTCGCAGTGTTGTGAACCAGTTACTATTTAGCCGATTGAGAAGGTTTATACAGTGGACGAGTACCGCGTTAGTTCTCTGTTCACCGAGTTGTCTTCAATCGGCTGTTCTAGAGTAACGTTGGTTAGGAATGTACCAACGTCAGGAGTCCCTGGCCGTCACTTGTTTGCAAGGGGCTCCCGAAAATTAAAACACGAACTTAAGTACTTAACTCTAAGAATCTTTGATTTATGGAAAATCTGCGACGAAATAATTGATTTTCAAATTAAATTTCCTCCCGAAATTTGCAGAAGCCAGCAACAAAATTTTCATGTTATGATCGCCAAATGTGAAAAACGGTTACAGGGTTTTGGGTTCAGCAAGGCTGCCAATGACGTTCAAGGTATGGCTTCATTTAATAAGGCCAAAGCTGGCATCAATATCAATGTCAGTATGGCAACATTCATGTTTCGATTGTGAAACGTCTTGAGAAATTTATTCGTACAAGGTGTTATGAATATTGTCAGGACTTTTTTTTATCTCTTGTTGTTGTCGCAACCGTTGGTTCTTTCTTATCAAACAGAATTTCCCTAAACTGCCGCTGTTCGCAGTGTTGTAAACCAGTTACTATTTAGCCGATTGAGAAGGTTTATACAGTGGACGAGTACCGCGTTAGTTCTCTGTTCACCGAGTTGTCTTCAATCGGCTGTTCTAGAGTAACGTTGGTTAGGAATGTACCAACGTCAGGAGTCCCTGGCCGTCACTTGTTTGCAAGGGGCTCCCGAAAATTAAAACACGAACTTAAGTACTTAACTCTAAGAATCTTTGATTTATGGAAAATCTGCGACGAAATTATTGATTTTCAAATTAAATTTCCGCCTGCAATCTGCAGAAGCCAAGAACAAAGTTTTCTTGTTATGATCGCCAAATGAAAATTACGGTTAAAGGATATTGGATCCAGCAAGGCTGCCAATGACGTTCAAGGTATGGCTTCATTTAATAAGGCCAAAGCTGGCATCAATATCAATGTCAGTATAGCAACGATCATGTTTCGATTGTGAAACGTCTTGAGAAAATTATTAGTACAAGTTGTTATGAATATTGTCAGCACTTCTTTTTATCTCTTGTTGTTGCCGAAACCATTGGTTCTTTCTTATCAAACAGAATTTCCCTAAACTGCCGCTGTTCTCAGTGTTGTAAACCAGTTACTATTTAGCCGATTGAGAAGGTTTATACAGTGGACGAGTACCGCGTTAGTTCTCTGTTCGCCAAGTTGTCTTCAATCGGCTGTTCTAGAGTTACGTTGGTTAATAAGGCCAAAGCTGGCATCAATATCAATGTCAGTATGGCAACATTCATGTTTCGATTGTGAAACGTCTTGTGAAATTTATTCGTACAAGTTGTTATGAATATTGTCAGGACTTCTTTTTATCTCTTGTTGTTGTCGCATCCATTGGTTCTTTCTTATCAGAAACAAAATTTCCCTTAACTGCCGTTGTTCTCAGTTTTGTAAACCATTTACTATTTGGCCGATTGAGAATGTCTATACAGTGGACGAGTACCACGTTAGTTCTCTGTTCACCGTGTTGTTTTTGTTCGGTTGTTTGGAGCTCGTTTGTTTTTCCGGACTTTGCCGATTATGCTTCGCGCTAGACGTTGACATAATTATAAGTCTGGTTATCACAGCCGCCACTCTTGGCATACTATCTCGGCTACTTCTCCGACCAGTTATACTGGACGCGCCCACTGGTTGTCTTTCTGATTGCTTCCACTTGGCGCACAATTTTTTGCCACACAGTGGTATTCCTGCAGCCCTGGTGTCTATACGCCTGATCTTTGTCTAGCTGTAATCCGACTCTGCTGCGACAGTATCGAAGCATCTTTTATTCCGCCCGCTGAAATCAGAACTGTCGCGTCGTGCCCTATCAGCGCTGCCAGCTGATTGACTAGCTCGATTTTAACGGAAAACGTAAGAGTCAACCTGATATTTGCCATATTTAGCCTGGTTAGCGTCCTTATTAAGATTTTCAAACCTTTCTGGTGACACCACCACTTTGCTACTTTCCCAGGCAGACTCATCCGCGCCATTATTTTCTTCTTATTTAATTCGATTTTACCAGACATTAAATTAGTTATTTTCGCAGATGACACAAATGCCGTAGTGGCAGCAAATGACATGGCAGAGTTGACGGAAAGGGTGCATGCTACGCTACAAGCTTTTCATGAGTTGTTCACCGCAAATCAATTGGTTAGTAATTGTAAAAATTCTAAAATAATGTTATTTGATGACCCGATTGGCGTAGTGGTTGTGACGCTGCCTTACGTTCTTAGAGTCCTGGGTTTGAATCCCGGTAGGAGCAAACTTCGGTGTTATGAGCACGGACATTTGTTCCCGAGTCATGGATTTATATGAATAATAAGTATGTATTTACGAAAAAAAAAGTATATATGTAGTATATCAACTATCTAGTGTCCACGACACAAGCTTTGCTTAGTGAGGCGCTAGGTGGCGCTGTGTGTAAATGTCCAGCGATATTTATTTTATGTTATTTATTTTTATTTAAGACCCGAAACAAAGACAATTTAAACGTTGCCATAAATGAAGTCGAATTTGCTCTAGTTGCCGAAGTAAAATTTTAGGTATAAATATTGACCAACTCATAAACTGGAAACCTGAATTAAAAGTCATTGATGCTTTAGTGTCGTCTGCAGGTTATGCTCTGAGAGCCCTGCGAGATGAAATCAGCATGGAACAGTTAAAAATGGTATATTTTGCGTTAGTGGAGTCAAAAGTTAGATACAGCATACTTTTTTGGGGTAACAGTTATGAATATAATATTAGAAGAGCTTTCGTACTACAAAAACGTGCAATTCGTACTATGGTCCGCATCTCACAGAGGGAATTTATTTAACAACCACCCACAAATGGTGTTGTTTGCTAACGATACTATGTTAATATTTAGGATAAACAGACGTGCCACTAATTTTGTCAAAATTTAGTACTCAATGGTAAAAAACTAAGTGCATTCGATTTGCCCTACCAAATGTCAAAAGTAGTGATTGTGACATAATGTTGAATCAAGAGAAACTAGAATTCGTCGATAAAACAGTTTTCTTGGGAATCACGCTCGATTCAAAGCTACAATGGGGTCCTCATTTAACATCTCTTGCAGGACGGCTGAGCTCAGCTGCATATTATGCTGTTAGAAAGATCCGTCAATTTACTGATATTGATACCGCGAGGCTAGTCTATTTTAGTTATTTTCATAGTATTATGTCATACGGTATTTTACTATGGGGACGTGCGGCAGACATCGAGTCTATATTCATTCTGCAGAAAAGAGCAATCAGAGTCATATACGAATTACGTAGACGCGACCCTCTGAGAGAACTGTTTAAGGAAATTAACATCTTGACAGTACCTTGCCAAAACATCTATGAAAACAATATGTACGTTAAAAAATCTGCATTTATTCAGTAAAAGAGGTGACAGACACCACTATAATACTAGAAATAGGGACCAACTTGTTCAGCCAGGTTTCAGGCTTGCTAAAGAAGATTCATCTTTCATGGGGTACTGTTTAAAATGTTATAATAAAATACCTCCTCACTTTCTACAACTGAATGAGACGAAATTTAAATCTTGTATAAAACGCACACTATGTAGGCAAGCATATTATAATTTGGGGGATTACATTAATGATAAAAATGCTTGGCTCAATGCTGGTCCTGCTCCACAACCATAGGCAAACTAACTGATTCCCAGGTTACGTTATTGTGGAAGCTGCAGAAGATTGTAAAATATCCTTGCATTGTATAGAATCCATCTCGTAGTATTATATAATTGCATAGCACATTTGTGTGAGTTCTATGTACTGTAAAGCCACTATTTACATTTAGTTGTCTTTTTTTTTTTACGTGAATATGCCTTGGCGGCTGAGAGATTGTCATGCTCACTCCAATGTCTTGCTGATGGTGGCGGGTGTGTCGGGTCATTTAGCTCCCTTCAATATGGTCGAGTTGAATGGCGCCGATACATGCGTCATGTTCGTGAACGGGCGCTGTCAGTTGGGACTGGTCATCTCTTAGCTGCCATGGTTAATTTAATTTCTTTTTTTTTTTACATTGTTGATTTAATCTTTTCTCTGGACGCTCTTAATGTGCTCGTCTTTCTACATCGTTCTCACATATATGTATTGATAATATATTGATTAACAATATATTGATTTAAAAAGAGTGTCCATGGAGTTTCTTGCCTGTTCCATAGAGATCTACGCTAGGGAATGGGCAACTACAGTACTTTCTCAAGTTATTATGCCTTGTGACTGTGACTGTAGCTTTGATTTTATTTGTAATTTGACATTCAAAAGTGCCGTAATGGTCTAGTTGAAATAAATGCTTTGAGTTTGAGTTTGAGTTTGGAATGTTTCCGACAGCATTTTATAAGTTTACGCTTACAGTACCAAGTCTCTATGTCTTGGTACTTTTAAGCAATATGGCCATACATACAAAACTATGAGACAATACAAGAACGGCACATAAGAGAAGTCACACGTAGACAGGACATGAAGAATAAAAACCTCGTGCAGGGCACGCCACGATTGTGGCGGTGAGTCCCCTCTTAGAGGAGTGGCTGGAGAGGCGCCACGGCGTCTTCACCTTCCGCCTGACGCAGGTCCTCACCGGACGGACACGGACGTTTCGGGAGGTACCTGCACCGAATCGGGCGGGAGGAGACGCCCGGGTGTCCCCACCGCGAGGATCGACCGGAGGACACGGTGGAGCACACGGTGGAAGTCTGCCCTGCGTGGGCGGAGCACCGCCGTGTCCTCGTAGCGGCGATCGGCGGCGGTGACCTCTCGCGTCCGGCCCTGGTTCAATCCATGGTCCGGAGCGAGACGGAATGGGAAGCCGTCACTTCCTTCTGCGAAGCAGTCATAATAATAATATAATAATAATAATAATAATAGGTTCGCCGTTCCCGAAAGGATCTGTCGACATGTTGGATAGACTATAAGAAGGCCTATGACTCAGTGCCACATACATGGCTCATGAGGGTGCTAGAGTTGTATAAAGTTGATGCAACTCTGCGCACCTTCCTGATGTCGTGTATGGGGCAATGGAGGACAGTCCTTCGCTATCCAGGATGTCGGCAAATTCAGAGGAATAGTGAGCCGATAAGGATAGAGCGAGGAATATTTCAGGGCGATAGTTTGAGTCCACTTTGGTTCTGCTTAGCCTTGAATCCTCTTAGCACACTGCTGGAGGATTCAGGGCTAGGCTATCAGTTGCGGAAAGATGGTCGGGTTATATCTCACCTCCTTTACATGGATGACTTGAAACTCTTTGCCCCCAACGATTTGCAACTGATGGAGCTACTGAAGGTAACTGAAACCTTCAGTAGCGCCATCAGGATGGAATTTGGTGTGGACAAATGTGCGGTCATGCATGTAAAGCGAGGGGAGATTGTGGAGTCTGTGGGAACCCAGCTCTCAGATTCCATAAATCTTAGATCCCTTTCAGCAACTGAAACCTATAAGTATTTGGGTATGTCGGAAGCGCTGGGCATCAATGTGGCTGACATGAAGCAATCGTTGAAGGAGCGCTTCTTTGGCCGCCTGAAAAAAGTATTTAATAGTCTTTTATCGGGCGGTAATAAGGTGCGTGCCTTCAACGGTTGGGTCATGCCAGTTTTGATGTACTCTTTCGGCATACTCAAATGGACTCAAACCGAACTAGACGCCCTGGATACGAAGGTCCGTAAATTGCTGACGGCATTTCGAATGCATCACCCGCGTTCTTCAGTTATGAGACTGTATATCCCGCGAAAGTGTGGGGGTCGTGGCTTTTTAAACGCTAAGACTCTCCACAATCGCGAGATATGCAGTCTCAGGGATTATTTCCTAGAAGCCGACGTGGGGATGCATCGAGATGTGGTCACGATGGACAAGGGCCTCACCCCGCTCTCCTTGGCTAAAGAGAACTGGCGCAAACCTATAATACTTACTACTGATGACCGCAGGAAAGAATGGCAGGGCAAGGAGCTTCACGGGCGCTTCTACCGGGCTCTTCATGGGCCCGATGTAGATTTTCTAGCGTCCGTGTCCTGGTTACGTTCCGGGGACCTCTTCGGAGAAACCGAAGGTTTTGTCTGTGCAATTATGGATGAAGTAATGATGACGAATAACTACCGGAGATTTATTGTGAAGGACGGTACGGTTGACATATGTCGGGCATGCCACCGTCCAGGCGAATCAATCCGTCACATTATCTCCGGATGTTCTCGTCTAGCTAACGGAGAGTACTTGCATAGACACAATCTTGTAGCCAGGATTATCCATCAGCAACTTGCTCTAAAATACAATCTTGTGGAATCGGAAGTGCCCTACTATAGGTATGTGCCCGACCCAGTTCTCGTTAATGGCAGTATCACACTGTACTGGGATCAATCCATCATCACTGACAGGACTGTTATAGCTAATAGACCTGATATAGTGGTGATGGATCGATCAGAGCGGCGCGCAATGATTGTTGACATAACGGTCCCGCATGATGAGAACCTCGTGAAAGCCGAGAAAGATAAACAAATCAAGTATCTTGACTTGGCTCGCGAGGTTGTCGACATGTGGGAAGTGGACTCAGCAATCATTGTGCCGATAGTAGTGTCAGCGCATGGCTTAATTGCCAAGAGCCTCGACCAACACCTGAGGAGGCTCTCGTTAGGCAGCTGGATCAAGGGCTTGATTCAGAAAGCGGTACTCCTGGACACGGCCCGTATCGTTAGGAGGTTCCTCTCTCTGGAGCCCTGACCGCCGGTAGCTTGGACCCTGTTCCCGATACCGGTGGGCTACAATTTTTTATATTTTTAAATGTTTTTTTATATATTTTTTATAATAATATTTAAAAATGTAAAAGATTTGGACATAATTAAATAAAGGAAATAATAATAATGTTTATGCAGATAGAAGAGAATGAAATAGGACCTCATCACACATAAACACCACACGCTACATTTGCTTTGGCTTCGGCCCGTAAATGTAGTTAAAATCCAGTCCAAGGGCTGAGAAGAAAAACACTTTCCGAAAATAATAATAATAGTTTATTTTCAAACAACTTAGAACTATTTTACAATGGCAATGTGGCAACAATTACAATTTAGTCATGCTAGCGAAGTAGGTGGCGGAACGAGAGAGGGAGAGATCCTCTCTTCCCGGCCGCCGCAGGAGACGCACCGGGCGTCGGGGGCCACGTGGTGGCTACCGGCCACCGTAGATGCGGGCCTGTGGACGGTTGACTATGGGCTAGCTAGCCGTCCGTCCGTCTAACGACGACGACAAGCCGTGTCGACGGCGCGTTCGTGTTCCACGCGCGCCTCAAAGAGATGTCAGCATAAGGGGAGGGGCCCGCAAGGGCCGAAGCCTACCGGGGTTTGGGGGCCTGTTAGAAAGAGATACCGCGGCCCCGGAACATAAAGGGCGAGGAAGGAACATGGATGGGTTTTAGTCAGTAAAAGTCTGACACTCCCTCCCGCTCCGCCCAGAGTGGGAGAAGTCATTTGATGAGTTCCCAAACCAAAAAAAAAAAAAGGAAAAAAAAAATTTAACAAGTCATAACTTCAGAATTGTTAAACACAGTCCACAATACCAGTCCGTAAAATTATTCAACAGGTTACCGTTGGACATGGAAAGTGATGTCTCCAGTAGCACCGTCAACATAAAACTAAAGGAATTCCTGTTGAATAAGTGTCTATATTCGGTACAAGAGCTGTAATTTTACTGAACTGTTATTTGTATTTATTTTTTATTTATTATAATATTATTATTGCATTATTAACAAGTCGACATATGGATGAATAATTGTGAACTGATTATTTTTACATTACGGATTTGTTGTTTGAATCTAGATTTTAATATGTCTAATAACTGTCTTACTGACTCCATTGACTCACTTCTTGTCTTGTGTTATTTTTGTGTTTAAATAAAGATACAATTATTTGTTTACTAGCTGACCCACGCAACTTCGTCTGCGTCAAAAGTACTACCTACCTACTACTACCTACCTACTACTAGACTAGACTGTCAGACAGCTGGCAGAGTTGATAGGGCACGACGCGACAGTTCTGGTATCAGCGGGCGGAATAAAAAATTGCTTCGATACTGTCGCAGCAGAGACGGATAACAGCTAGACAAAGATCAGGCGCATTGACACCAGGGCTGCAGGAAAATCACTGTGCGACAGAAGTTTGTGCGCCAAGAGGAAGCTACGTGTCCCACACAGCTTTTTTGTGAGTGACCGTAGACAATCAGTGGGCGCGTGCAGTATAACTGGTCAGAGAAGTAGCCGAGATAGTATGCCCAGCGTTGCATCAATTTATTACATCAGCGCTGCTCCTAAAACGGTGAAAGAAAACATCGTGAGGAAACCGGCATGTCCTAAAACCATCAATTCGAAGACATGTGACATCTACCAATCCGCACTGGGCCCGCGTGGTAGATTATATAGCCCATTCCCTCTCATAGAGAGGAGGTCTGTCCCAGCAGTGGGAACATTAATAGGCCGATGATGATAATGCGGTATTCGTCCACTGTATAAACATTCACAATCGACCTGTGCTACGAGTGCTACTAGTTCGCACATCGCCTACGAAACGTACTTCAATTACTGGCCATGACAGCAAAACTGTTATTTTCTAATCTTATTAGTATTATGTTTTTTACTTTTTCTGAATTTACCATATAAACACGTCACCTTCTTCAATCACCGCTAGCAAATGCACCTAATAACACAAATATACACACTTACATATCACATTTTTACCCATACTCAAAAACTAACATATATAGTTAGTAATCGAAATAATTTCACAGTGCCTTATTTATGTACTTTCCCGTCAGTAGTTAAGCTTCTTTTCTACTTTTTGCGGTTTCATTGCGTTTGTGCTCTCTGATCCCATATCTCAAATAACGAATTTAGAAGATAACATATTTTCGGATTTGGATGAAATTTCAATTGTCTCATTGTTGTCTTCTGGAAGAATGCACAAAATACTTAAATACATCAAATAACTCCACTACGATTTCACATATTAATGTACGCAGTATAAAAAAGAACTTCGACCAACTCTTAGCGTTACTATCCTTAATTAAAGTTGATTCTGATGTAGTTTTAATATTGACTGAGTGTTGTTTAAGTAAAATCACAAACCTTCCGGTGTAAGATGGCTACAACTCTCACTTTACATACGACTTTAAAAATCAGAGTGAAGGAGTAGTAATGTACATAAAAAGCTGTATTCAGTGTACCGTCCACTCTATAACCATTCCATTCCTAACCAACGTAACTGTAAACACTGTTTAAAGCTTTCACGGTCACCTAACCACGGCGGAGCTTTCCAGTCGCTTTCACCTAATCACGGAAGATATCCCGTAATTGACAATATAAGTTTGACGTATCTGTAGAACAGCCGATTGAATACAACACGGCGAATAAAGAACTGTTGAGAGTTTGGTCAATTTTGGTCAACGCAGTATTCGTGAGAGCAGCGGTGGTCCAGTGGTGGCGGCTTCGACTCAAATTCAGTAAGTCGTGAGTTCGAACTCAAGCAGGCGCATTACTTTGTGTGATTTATTACAGCACTGCTGCTCATAAAACGGTGAAGGAAAACATCGTGAGGTAACCGGCATGTCCGAGAACCATCTAATCGAAGACATGTGACATCTACCAATCCGCACTGGGCCCGCGTGGTGGAATACATAGCCCATCACCTCTCATAGAGAGGAGGCCTGTCCCAGCAGTGGGAAAATTAATAGGCCGATGATGATGATGCGGTATTCGTCCACTGTATAAACATTCACAATCGACCTGTGCTTCGAGTGCTACTAGTTCGCACATCGCCTACGAAACGTACTTCAATTACTGGCCATGACAGCAAAACTGTTATTTTCTAATCTTATTAGTATTTTGTTTTTACTTTTTCTTCATTTACCATATAAACACGTCACCTTCTTCAATCACCGCTAGCAAATGCACCTAATAACACAAATATACACACTTACATATCACATTTTTACCCATACACAAAAACTTACATTTATAGTTAGTAATCGAAATAATTTCACAGTGCCTTATTTATGTACTTTCCCGTCAGTAGTCAAGCTTTTTTTCTACTTTGTGCGGTTTCATTGCGTTGGTGCTCTCTGATCCCACATCTCAAATAACGAATTTAGTAGATAACATATTATCGGATTTGGATGAAATTTCAGTTGCAAATGCTCATTGTTGTCTTCCGGAAGAGTGCACAAAATACTTAAATACATCAAATAACTCCACTACGATTGCACATATTGATGTACGCAGTATAAAAAAGAACTTCGACCAACTCTTAGCTTTACTATCCTTAATTAAAGTTGATTGTGATGTTTTAATATTGACTGAGTGTTGTTTAGGTAAAATCACAAACCTTCCGGTGTAAGATGGATACAACTCTCCCTTTACATACGACTTTAAAAATCAGAGTGAAGGAGTAGTAATGTACATAAAAAGCTGTATTCAGTGTACCATCCACTCTATAACCATTCCATTCCTAACCAACGTAACTGTAAACACTGTTTAAAGCTTTCACGGTCACCTAACCACGGCGGAGCTTTCCAGTCGCTTTCACCTAATCACGGAAGATATCCCGTAATTGACAATATAAGTTTGACGTATCTGTAGAACAGCCGATTGAATACAACACGGCGAATAAAGAACTGTTGAGAGTTTGGTCAATTTTGGTCAACGCGGTATTCGTGAGAGCAGCGGTGGCCCAGTGGTGGTGGCTTCGACTCACATTCAGTAAGTCGTGAGTTCGAACTCAGGCAGGCGCATTACTTTGTGTGATTTATTACATCACTGCTGCTCCTAAAACGGTGAAGGAAAACATCATGAGGAAACCGGCATGTCCGAGAACCATCAATTCGAAGACATGTGACATCTCCCAATCCGCACTGGGCCCGCGTGGTGGATTATATAGCCCATTCTCTCTCATAGATAGGAGGGCTGTCCCAGCAGTGGGAACATTAATAGGCCGATGATGATGATGCGGTATTTGTCCACTGTATAAACATTCACAATCGACCTGTGCTACGAGTGCTACTAGTTCGCACATCGCCTACGTAACGTACTTCAATTACTGGCCATGACAACAAAACTGTTATTTTCTAATCTTATTACTATTATGTTTTTACTTTTGCTTAATTTACCATATAAACATGTCACCTTCTTCAATCACCGCTAGCAAATGCATCTAATAACACAAATATTATACACACTTACATATCACATTTTTACCCATACACAAAAACTTACATTTATAGTTAGTAATCGAAATAATTTCACAGTGCCTTATTTATGTACTTTCTCGTCAGTAGTCAAGCTTTTTTTCTACTTTGTGCGGTTTCATTGCGTTTGTGCTCTCTGATCCCACATCTCAAATAACGAATTTAGTAGATAACATATTATCAGATTTGGATGAAATTTCAGTTGCAAATGCTCATTGTTGTCTTCCGGAAGAGTGCACAAAATACTTAAATACATCAAATAACTCCACTACGATTCCACATATTAATGTACGCAGTATAAAAAAGAACTTCGACCAACTCTTAGCATTACTATCCTTAATTAAAGTTGATTGTGATGTTTTAATATTGACTGAGTGTTGTTTAAGTAAAATCACAAACCTTCCGGTGTTAGATGGCTACAACTCTCACTTTACATGCGACTTTAAAAATCAGAGTGAAGGATTAGTAATGTACATAAAAAGCTGTATTCAGTGTACCGTCCACTCTATAACCATTCCATTCCTAACCAACGTAACTGTAAACACTGTTTAAAGCTTTCACGGTCACCTAACCACGGCGGAGCTTTCCAGTCGCTTTCACCTTATCACGGAAGATATCCCGTAATTGACAATATAAGTTTGACGTATCTGTAGAACAGCCGATTGAATACAACACGGCGAATAAAGAACTGTTGAGAGTTTGGTCAATTTTGGTCAACGCAGTATTCGTGAGAGCAGCGGTGGCCCAGTGGTGGTGGCTTCGACTCACATTCAGTAAGTCGTTAGTTCGAACTCAGGCAGGCGCATTACTTTGTGTAACTTATTACATCACTGCTGCTCCTAAAACGGTGAAGGAAAACATCGTGAGGAAACCGGCATGTCCGAGAACCATCAAATCGAAGACATGTGACATCTACCAATCCGCACTGGGCCCGCGTGGTGGATTATATAGCCCATCACCTCTCATAGAGAGAAGGTCTGTCCCAGCAGTGGGAACATTAATGGGCCGATGATGATGATGCGGTATTCGTCCACTGTATAAACATTCACAATCGACCTGTGCTACGAGTGCTACTACTTCGCACATCGCCTACGTAACGTACTTCAATTTCTTGCAACACATCGAGAGCAGCAAGCAGATTGCAGGAATTCTCCCTAAGCCACTCAACAGAAGAGTTATTGAGATGCTCTGCTGTAAATTGATCAAGCAGGAGTGTTGAGAGTTTGGTCAATTGACAGAATCCATCCTCGACCTTATTCTACTTCACACTTTATTTTTTTACTTGTTATTAATAGTTTAAAAGTTGACAACTTCATGTGACAGCATTAAAGTGAAATAGAATGGCGAAAAGAATATGTGCTCCGAATTGTAAATCTTGTTTGTTTAAAAGTGCGAGAGTTTGGTTTCACAAGTAGTGTCAAAATATTCAAAAGGTACTTTTTTGAAGCACTTCAATAAAAGAAAGAATTGTCAACTTTGGACTGAGTTTATTTGCAACAACAAACCCAAACCCACTCAAATTAACATCAAGAACCGACGCGGTATTCGTCCACTGTATAAATGTTCTCATTCGAGTTACAACATATATTTTGCAAGTTTACATTCACAATTCGGGAATTCAAGATCACTCCGACTGGTGTATTTCCAAGCGACGAGAGACTATGGGCAAAGGCAATGAACCACGTGATCTTCACGATCAATAAGACAGGAACCAGCAACGTACTAGGAAAGAGTCCAGCAGAATTGTGATCCGGAAGGAAAATGAAGATTGAAAAACTGCGACCTTTTGGATGCGAATGTTATGTGCTGACCTAAGCACAGAAAAGGTAAGATAAATAGAAAATCAGAAAAGGGAATTCTAGTTGGCTATGACATTGATTCACCCTGCTACAGGATTTATATGAAAGAGAAAAGAGAGGTCATCAGTTCAGTCAATGTAATCTTCGACGAGGAAAAGATACTACAAAGACAAGGCACTGAATTTGAGACATCAGCAACAGAGGGCGCACCTGAGAAGCAAGAAGAAAGCAGCAGCGAGTCAGACGAAGAAGAGGACAACTGGACGACTGGAGAAAGTGCTGAAGAGGCAAGTGACAACGAAAGTGGGACACAACCGCCAGATGAAGAGCCAGGAAAGAGAATTTTGCGAGGTCGTAAAATTTTGCAACCACCACCGAGACTGAGAGATTGCGCACTTGACACCAGACGTGGAGGAAAGAGCGCAAAAGTAGCCATGATTGGTGAAACTGAAGACATCTCGGTGAGTGAGGCACTCATGGATGAGAAGTGGAGACAAGCAATGCAGGAGGAGTACGACTCACTAATAGAAATTAAAACTTGGGAACTGGTGGACTGTCATGAAGGAGTGAAACCTATCACATGTCGGTGGGTACTTCGACAGAAGGTAGACGGAAGATACAAGGCCAGACTCATTGCAAAAGGATTTGAACAGAAGGAAGGAGTGGACTACGCGGAAACATTCAGCCCATTCAGTCCTCTAATACAGGCATTATCTGCTTAAATGAAGACTCCAAACCCAAATTGTTTGTATATGACTTTTGGACACAATAAACTTTATTATTATTATTATTATTACTATAAAGCCCAGTAGCCCGCCATGCATCGATTCGACTACTACTAAGTCATGCAGCGTTAGAGAAAATTAAGCTGGTATCGTTCGTTGTAAAAACGGAATTCTTGTATGGAAACCTGGAACAAGTCATTTGTATGAACCAGCCAGAAGGGTTTGATACTAGATCAGGGAAAGTTTGCAAGTTGGAAAAGAGTTTTTACGGGCTCAAACAAGCTCCAAGGATGTGGAACGAGAGGGTAACCACACATTTTGAAAAGAAGATTCGCCTGATCAACACAGATGACTATCCGTGTATTTACTACAACAAGGAAAAGAGCATTATGCTCTCACTCTTTATGGATGATGGATTGATAGCTGGGAAGAATGAAAAGGATATATACAGACTCTTGGGAGAGATAAGCAAGGAATTTCAGGTCACATATAGTAAGAAAGCACAGCAAAAGTTAACGAACTTGGGCATGGAAATCAAGATCGACAAAGATGGTATCTCTGTGAATCAGCCGAGAAGATCTTGAGAAAGATGAAACCCGAGCTGTGCAACCCAGCATCCACACCCATTGAGCAAGAAATGATTACCAAGAAGACAGACTTTAAGAACGACGAGGCACTCTAGGCGAACAATTAGTATCGAGAGGCGATAGGGAGTTTACTGTACCTAGCTACAATAACTCGGCCAGACATCAACTTCGCCGTGAACTACCTCAGTCGATTCTGCAACAAGCCCAAGAAAAGCCATCAGGCGATGGTGAAACGTGTGTTTCAGTACTTGAGAGGGACAGCGACAGCAGGAATCTACTTCGGAGGAGGCAAAGAACTCGTGGCATATACCGATTCAGACTTTGGAGGAGACTCTAAGACAGGACAGTCGACGAGTGGAGTATTGGTGATGAGAGGAGGAGCAGTGATCTGGTACTCACAGAAGCAGCGTTAGGTAGCGACTTCAACTGCAGAAGCCGAGTACCGAGCCGCAGTGTCTGTGATTGACGATGTGTGCTGGATCAAAAGAATCGCACTGGAACTTTGTATCCTGGAAAGTGATCAGCCGATCACTCTGAAAGTCGACAACATGTCAGCCATTCACATGTTACAGAATGCACACGATGGAAAGACAACCAGAGGAAAGAAACACTTTGAGATACCACGAAAGTACATTCAGCAACACGTCGGTAACACGGTGACACTGCAAAACGTCGAGAGCAGCAAGCAGACTGCAGAAATTCTCACTAAGCCACTCAACAGAAGAGTTATTGAGATGCTCTGCTGTAAATTGATCAAGGAGGAGTGTTGAGAAATTTGGTCAATTGACAGAATCCCACCTCGACCTTATTAACATGAAGAACCAACGCAGTATTCGTCCACTGTATAAACGTTCTCAATCGAGTTACAACATTTATTTGCAAGTTTACTTTCACAATTCGGGAATTCAAGATCACTTCGACTGGTGTATTTGCAAGCGACGAGAGACTATGGGCAAAGGCAATGAACCACGTGATCTTCACGATCAATCAGACAGGAACCAGCCACGTACTAGGAAAGAGTCCAGCAGAATTGTGATTTGGAAGGAAAATGAAGATTGAAAAACTGCGACCTTTTGGATTCGAATGTTATGTGCTGACCCAAGCACAGAAGAGGTAAGATAAATGGAAAATCAGAAAAGGGAATTCTGGTTGTCTCTGACATTGATTCACCCTGCTACAGGATTTATATGAAAGAGAAAAGAGAGGTCATCAGTTCAGACAATGTAATCTTCGACGAGGAAAAGATACTACAAAGACAAGGCACTGAATTTGAGACATCGGCAACAGAGGGCACACCTGAGAAGCAAGAAGAAAGCAGCAGCGAGTCAGACGAAGAAGAGGACAACTGGACGACTGGAGAAAGTGCTGAAGAGGAGGCAAAGAACTCGTGGCATATACCGATTCAGACTTTGGAGGAGACTCTAAGACAGGACAGTCGACGAGTGGAGTATTGGTGATGAGAGGAGGACCAGTGATCTGGTACTCACGAAGCAGCGTTAGGTAGCGACTTCAACTGCAGAAGCCGAGTACCGAGCCGCAGTGTCTGTGATTGACGATGTGTGCTGGATCAAAAGAATCGCACTGGAACTTGGTATCCTGGAAAGTGATCAGCCGATCACTCTGAAAGTCGACAACATGTCAGCCATTCACATGTTACAGAATGCACACGATGGAAAGATAACCAGAGGAAAGAAACACAATCATTGAGATACCACGAAAGTACATTCAGCAACACGTCGGTAACACGGTGACACTGCAACACGTCGAGAGCAGCAAGCAGACTGCAGACATTCTCACTAAGCCACTCAACAGAAGAGTTATTGAGATGCTCTGCTGTAAATTGATCAAGGAGGAGTGTTGAGAAATTTGGTCAATTGACAGAATCCCACCTCGACCTTATTAACATGAAGAACCAACGCAGTATTCGTCCACTGTATAAACGTTCTCAATCGAGTTCCAACATTTATTTGCAAGTTTACATTCACAATTCGGGAATTCAAGATCACTTCGACTGGTGTATTTGCAAGCGACGAGAGACTATGGGCAAAGGCAAGGAACCACGTGATCTTCACGATCAATCAGACAGGAACCAGCCACGTACTAGGAAAGAGTCCAGCAGAATTGTGATTTGGAAGGAAAATGAAGATTGAAAAACTGCGACCTTTTGGATTCGAATGTTATGTGCTGACCCAAGCACAGAAGAGGTAAGATAAATGGAAAATCAGAAAAGGGAATTCTGGTTGTCTCTGACATTGATTCACCCTGCTACAGGATTTATATGAAAGAGAAAAGAGAGGTCATCAGTTCAGACAATGTAATCTTCGACGAGGAAAAGATACTACAAAGACAAGGCACTGAATTTGAGACATCGGCATCAGAGGGCACACCTGAGAAGCAAGAAGAAAGCAGCAGCGAGTCAGACGAAGAAGAGGACAACTGGACGACTGGAGAAAGTGCTGAAGAGGAGGCAAAGAACTCGTGGCATATACCGATTCAGACTTTGGAGGAGACTCTAAGACAGGACAGTCGACGAGTGGAGTATTGGTGATGAGAGGAGGACCAGTGATCTGGTACTCACAGAAGCAGCGTTAGGTAGCGACTTCAACTGCAGAAGCCGAGTACCGAGCCGCAGTGTCTGTGATTGACGATGTGTGCTGGATCAAAAGAATCGCACTGGAACTTGGTATCCTGGAAAGTGATCAGCCGATCACTCTGAAAGTCGACAACATGTCAGCCATTCACATGTTACAGAATGCACACGATGGAAAGATAACCAGAGGAAAGAAACACAATCATTGAGATACCACGAAAGTACATTCAGCAACACGTCGGTAACACGGTGACACTGCAACACGTCGAGAGCAGCAAGCAGACTGCAGACATTCTCACTAAGCCACTCAACAGAAGAGTTATTGAGATGCTCTGCTGTAAATTGATCAAGGAGGAGTGTTGAGAAATTTGGTCAATTGACAGAATCCCACCTCGACCTTATTAACATGAAGAACCAACGCAGTATTCGTCCACTGTATAAACGTTCTCAATGGAGTTACAACATTTATTTGCAAGTTTACATTCACAATTCGGGAATTCAAGATCACTTCGACTGGTGTATTTGCAAGCGACGAGAGACTATGGGCAGAGGCAATGAACCACGTGATCTTCACGATCAATCAGACAGGAACCAGCCACGTACTAGGAAAGAGTCCAGCAGAATTGTGATTTGGAAGGAAAATGAAGATTGAAAAACTGCGACCTTTTGGATTCGAATGTTATGTGCTGACCCAAGCACAGAAGAGGTAAGATAAATGGAAAATCAGAAAAGGGAATTCTGGTTGTCTCTGACATTGATTCACCCTGCTACAGGATTTATATGAAAGAGAAAAGAGAGGTCATCAGTTCAGACAATGTAATCTTCGACGAGGAAAAGATACTACAAAGACAAGGCACTGAATTTGAGACATCGGCAACAGAGGGCACACCTGAGAAGCAAGAAGAAAGCAGCAGCGAGTCAGACGAAGAAGAGGACAACTGGACGACTGGACAAAGTGCTGAAGAGGCAAGTGACAACGAAAGTGGGACACAACTGCCAGATGAAAAGCCAGGAAAGAGAATTTTGCGAGATCGTCGAATTTTGCAACCACCACCGAGACTGAGAGATTGCGTACTTGACACCAGACGTGGAGGAAAGAGCGCAAAAGTAGCCATGATTGGTGAAACTAAAGACATCTCGGTGAGTGAGGCACTCAAGGATGAGAAGTGGAGACGTAAAGTAAATCTTGTTTGTTTAAAAGTGCGAGAGTTTGGTTTCACAAGTAGTGTCAAAATATTCAAAAGGTACTTTTTTGAAGCACTTCAATAAAAGAAAGATTTGTCAACTTTGGACTGAGTTTATTTGCAACAACAAACCCAAACCCACTCAAATTAACATCAAGAACCGACGCGGTATTCGTCCACTGTATAAATGTTCTCAATCGAGGTACAACATTTATTTGCAAGTTTACATTCACAATTCGGGAATTCAAGATCACTCCGACTGGTGTATTTGCAAGCGTTTGGCGGGAATCGAACCAGCGAACACGAACGCACGGTGGCGGGGTGTCGCGCGCTGAGCCGCTGAGCCACTCTACTACCTGGCGCACACGACGAAATAGTATATCACCTACGAATGCTACGACCCACAGTCTTCGAGGGCTGCGACTAGTGTCGTCCTGTGCTGCGAGTGCTACTAGTTCGCACATCGCCTATGCACTCAAACTTCGACCACGCGCTACGCAACTACTTATTATCACAGGCAGTACTTCTATTGATTAACTATATTTTGGGCATGCAGCGTTCTGCGCCGAATAAATCACAAAAATCAACATTTCTCCGGTGGATCAGACGCAGTCAATCCCGAATATAATTGAGGCTAGTAATGGCCCTGATTTTGCTAACGTAAATTTTCGTTATAAACGGCCACGACTTGATTGCCTGGTTGATCAGTTGGAAGATTTCAATCAGGAAATTAAAGATATGCTGTCGTCGTGGAGAAGTGAGCAAAAGAAAATTTATGGCAGAACAGAATGCATTGGTGACAAAATTGGTTTCCGATATGACTGATATGAAACTTCAAAATTTAGAGATTAAAAAAACTAATATTGGACTTAAAGTACTTACGTGATTTTATCCGTGATTTTTCGTTTTTTTTATTTTGTTTTGTCTGCTCATAATTAATCATTTTCGTCCCACCCGCATACCGCATTGCAACAGCGTCGAAATATCGGGTGCTCGAAAAACCAAAAGAAAATCACGGCTATAATCCCGTAAGTTCTTTAAGTGTAGTGAAAAACCGTGAAAGTCTAGAACAGTAAAGTAAACTAATTATTGGGATTGAAAAATCAATAACTACTATTAGTGATCTTTATGATGATATGATATCTCCAGTAAAGCGGCTTCAGGATGACTGCAGCGAGTATAGGAAACTGACAGAATCAATGGAAACACCGGTAAGAGATTTCCAATATAAGTCTCGGTCATCTAGTATTGAGATCCGTAATGTCCCCAGTCTAAAGAAAGAGTCCAGTGCCGACCTCAATAAATTATGACTGCTATCGGAAATTCCAGTCCAACATTCGTGATATATATCGCACTCCAATCATCGCTGAGTTCACTAGTGTCCATACTAAGTATGACCTCATTTCTCGTGTTCGAGACTACAACAATAAGCAACCTAATAAGGACAATAAACTTAATACAGAAGTGTTGGGAATAACTGGCCAAAAACGGGCCGTGTATGTCGACGAACACTTGTCTAATAAGACAAGTGTTCGTCGACCCGTTTCGCCTCGAAGAGACTATTTTATTTAGCGAGAGAATATGCAAAAAAATATAACTTTAAATTCTGCTGGGCTGCAAACGGAAATATCTTCTTGCGCAAGCAACCAGGACTCCAACAAAATACTCGTCAAGTCAGAGGCTACCCTTATCGAGCTGCAAGAGAAGAAATGACTATTCCTATCCTCCGCATTACATAGGTATTTCTCCAGCTGGGTATCACGTAACGTACTTCAATTACTGGCCATTACAGCAAATCTGTTATTTTCTAACCTTATATACAAGGTTAGTTGGAACAGGGTTTTTAAAAAAAGCTATTACGACTGAAAACAAAGTTTTTAAATGTGACAAAAGTTACAGACAACATCGTATCGGTATTCCATAGTTAACGTTTGACCATACAATTCACCTAGTTTCATCCTGTGGCACAAATCCATTTTTGCATAATATGATGATGTCTAATAAAAAAAGCAAGGTCTGAGGGCATAAAAGGGCTACATTCGCAAAATCATATTAGGATCATAATATGCATTGCGGTTTAATTCTCATATAATAGTAGGGGCTATTATATAAATGTGAAGGTAAGACAAAAAGTATTTTTATATATATAAAAATCAATGCCACTTTTCGTTGTAATTTTATAACTCAAGAACGGGCTCACCTTTCCAAACCAAATGTTTAGGCTGTGCATTCTAAGTAATTCAATTTTGTGACAATTATGCTATTTTTTTGGATATACTAAAGAAGAAGTAAGTTTTAAAATATACTTTTTAGTAGTAATGAACAGCCGGAGCTAGGCAATGTTGACAATTTGCGCTTTTATTTACTGCCATCTATCCGCATAAAAGTAAACATTGCTTCAGAGCTGCCATCTCGTTTTTCTAGTAGTAGTAAAATGAGCGATTAGAATCCGATAAAATTAAGAAACACACCTAAACTCATTTGGTATAGGGACTACATATACTTCGTGATTTTGTGTCATTGTACCCCTTGCTGTCCCCAGTTTTTTGTACTAAGATTGAGCACCCTGATCGGTGCGGTCATTTCAAATTTTGCAGAATATGTGTCTGTGTCTATTGGTCTTGACGGTATACATTCAGGAGTTGCATTTCTTGTTGACCTAAATATGTGGAAATTGAAAGTTCAGCCGACTGAGCGAAGCAATCTTTCTGCAGGTACTGTCTTTTAAAAACTTTCCCTTCTCCTCCTCGATTATGATCACTTCAGAATGATGCTCTTCGACTAAAGACACATCCTGACACGATGTCGATGTAACACACGAAGGTTTCAGATACTGTCGGCAGTACTTAAGGATGTATCTGCTGTATGTGCTCCTTGAGGCGCATTTCACCAGAGAAACCCTGTAAAAGCCGTTCTTTTATTGTAAATGAGGTCCACCGGCTTAACGTTGCTGCAGTCATATATTATTATACAACCTACACATATCAATAAATTAAATTGAAATGTCCGTTAAAAAACAAATAACTTTCCACCTTATGCGTAAAAAAATGAAGCATTAACTACGCACGTTTGTCTCTTATTACCAAAAAAATTGAGCGCATTGACACCGGACTTCTACACCGTCTCAGCCGTCCGTCTCCGGATGCATTACTTCGCATTCAGGTTTCCTCGGCCACGCGGCCGCGCAATCAGGCCTGCTCTTGTTTAGCAGTCCCCTCAGCTGGTTTATAATATGACAACTTTATACGTACATCACTGGCAGTGAATTATTTTTTTTCGATGTGGAAGCACTTTATATTATAAACTTGGGTGTATAGAGAGTTGACATCATATAAAAATAAAAAGATGGCGGTTGGCTGTTGGGAGTTGTTGATTTAAATTGAATCCGGGCGATCATTTCAAAATTTGCAGAATGTGTTTCTGTGTCTATTGGTCTTGCTTGACGGTATACATTCAGGAGTTGCATTTCCTGCTGACCTAAATATGTGGAAATTGAAAGTTCAGCCGACTGAGCGAAGCAATCTTTCTGCAGGTACTGTCTTTCAAAAATTTTCGCTTCTCCTCCTTGATTATGATCAAAATCAAAATCAAAATCAAAGCATTTATTTCAAGTAGGCCAGTTACAGGCACTTTTGAATTGTCGAAACAAAATGAACATTTAAAGTAGCTACAGTCCCAGTCACAAGACATAAAAACTGTGAAAGTACTGTAGTTGCCCATTCCCTAACGTAGATCTCTATGGAGAAGAACGGGCAAGAAACTCCATGGACACTCTTTTAAATCAAAATATTGTTACAAAATCTTGGTTACATCATTCATGTTGAGATGGTATATTATGTGAGAACAATGTAGCAAGATGTGCACGTTAAAAGTGTCCATAGCAAAACAAAATAAAATACAACTCAAAAACTAAATAATTAATTCAAATAACCCATGGCGACTAAGAGATGACCAGTCACAACTGACAGCGCCCGTTCACGAACATGACGCATGGCTCAGCACCATTCAGCTCAACCATTTTGAAGGGAACTAAATGGTCCGACACACGCGCCACCATCAGCGAGACATTTGAGAGAGCATGACATACTCTCAACCGCCAGGGCACATTCTAGTCAAGAACTGCCGTAGGCTTTCAGTGAATGATAGCTTTCTAGTACAAAGTACTCACACAATAAGGGCTATGCGATTATATAATACTAACATTGAATCTATACAATGCAAAGATAGTTGTACAATCTTCAGCAGCTCCAACAATACCATTTAATGCTATCAATTTTTGCGTCCCTGTCCTTGTGGAGCAGGACCAGCATTGAGCCAAGCATTTTTATCAGCGATATAATCGCTCAACTTGTAATATGCTTGCTTGCATAGTGTGCGTTTAATGCATGTTTTAAATTTTGTCTCATTCAGTTCAAGAATACTTTGTGGAATTTTATTATAGCATCTCAAACAGTACCCCATGAAAGATGAGTCTACTTTAGCGAGTCTAAAGCCTGGCTGAACTAATTTTTCCCTATTTCTAGTACTGTAGTTATGTCTGTCACCTCTTTTACCAAAAAGATGCAAATTTTTTCTGACGTACATTATGTTTTCGTAGATGTATTGACAATGTACCGTCATAATGCCAATATCCTTAAACAGCTCTCTTAGAGAATCGCGCCTACGAAGATTATATATGGCTCTAATGGCTCTTTTCTGCAGAATAAATATAGACTCAATATCTGCAGCTCGTCCCCATAGCAAAATACCGTAAGACATTATACTATGGAAGTAACTAAAATAGACCAGTCTAGCGGTATCTACATCAGTCAATTGACGGATTTTTCTAATGGCATATGCTGCTGAGCTTAGCCGCCCCGCAAGAGATGTTAAATGAGAACCCCATTGTAGCCTTGAATCAAGCGTAATCCCCAGGAAAACCGTTTTATCTACGAATTCAAGTTTCTCATTATTTAATAATATATCACAATCACTACCCTTAACATTCGGTAAAGCAAATCTTATGCATTTGGTTTTTTTTTCATTTAATACCAAATTGTTTGCTGTGAACCAATTTTGGACCTGCAGTAGGGCATTATTCACGTCATCTAAATTTTGTGCCCGTCTATTTATCTTAAAAATCAGGGAAGTGTCATCAGCAAATAACACCATATTTTGAGGTTGGTTTTTAAATAAATAGGGTAGATCATTTATATATACTAGAAAAAGGAAAGGACCCAATATTGAGCCTTGCGGAACCCCCATTTTTACTTTCAAACCCTGTGAATTGACACCATTTATTTGAACGTGTTGTTTTCTATCACTCAAATATGATTTTACCAGGCTAAGTGCAAGTTTACCCAGTCCGTAATGCTCAAGTTTCATAAGTAATGTGTCGTGGTTTACGCAATCAAACGCTTTGGAGAGGTCACAAAAAATTCCTATAGCGTCTTGGGACTCTTCCCACGCAGTAAATATGTGCTTTAATAAGGTTACACCGGCGTCAGTTGTACAACGTCCCTTGGTGAAACCATACTGTTGATCATGTAAGATTCTGTTGGTGTTAAAGTGATAGAGCATTTGATCAAGCATTACTTTTTCAAAAACCTTGCTAAAAACTGGCAACACGGAGACAGGTCTATAATTGTTAGTATCTTTACTGTCCCCGGATTTGAAAAGAGGTATGACTTTACTGTATTTCATTAAATCAGGGAAGACTCCTTGGTCCACACATAGATTAAAAATTAAAGCTAAGTATGGGGCTATAGTCTCAAGTATGGATGTACAAACTTTGATAGACATTCCCCATTGATCACTTCAGAATGATGCTTTTACAGGGTTTCTCTGATGAAATGCGTCTCAATTAGCACATACAGCAGAAACACCCTCAGGTAGTGCCAACAGTATCTGAACCTTCGCCTGTTCCATCGACATCATTTTAGTTCTTTACTCAAAGAGAATCATTCTGAACTGATCATAATCGAAGAGGAGAAGGGAAAGTTTTTAAAAGACAGTACCTGTAGAAAGATTGCTTCTTTCAGTCGGCTGTACTTTCCATTTCCATATATTTAGGTCAGCAAGAAATTCAACTCCTGAATGTATACCGTTAAGACCAGTAGACACAGACACACATTCTGCAAAATTTGAAATGACGCGAAGCAATCTTTCTGCAGGTACTGTCTTTCAAAAATTTTCGCTTCTCCTCCTCGATTATGATCACTTCAGAATGATGATTTTACAGGGTTTCTCTGATGAAATGCGTCTCAAGGAGCACATACAGCAGAAACACCCTCAGGTAGTGCCAACAGTATCTGAACCTTCGCTTGTTCCATCGACATCATTTTAGTTCTTTACTCAAAGAGAATCATTCTGAACTGATCATAATCGAAGAGGAGAAGGGAAAGTTTTTGAAAGACAGTACCTGCAGAAAGATTGCTACGCTCAGTCGGCTGAACTTTCAATTTCCATATATTTAGGTCAGCAAGAAATGCAACTCCTGAATGTATACCGTCAAGACCAACAGACACAGACACACATTCTGCAAAATTTGAAATGACCACCCAGATTCAATTTAAATCAACAACTCCCAACAGCCAACCGCCACCTTTTATTTTTATAGGATTTCCACTCTCACTTCACCCGAATTTTTAATATAAAGTGATTCCACATAAAAAAAAATACTTCACTGCCAGTGATGTAAGTATAAAGTTGTCATATTATAAACCAGCTGAGGAGGCTGCTAAACAAGAGCAGGTCTGATTGCGCAGCCGCGCGGCCGAGGAAACCTGATTGCGAAATAATGCATCCGGAGACGGACGGCTGAGATGGGAATGTGTAGAAGGCCGGTTTCAATGCGCTCAAAATTTTTGGTAATAAGAGACAAACGTGCGTAGTTAATGCTTCATTTTTTTTACGCATTAGGTAAAAAGTTGTTTGTTTTTAACGGACATTTTAATTTAATTTATTGATATATATACATTGTATATAATTATGATTGCAGTAATGTTAAGCCGGTGGACCTCATTTACAATAAAAGAACGGCTTTTACAGGGTATCTCTGGAGAAATGCGCCTCAAGGAGCACATACAGCAGAAACACCCTTAAGTACCGCCGACAGTATCTGAAACCTTCGTGTGTTCCATCGACATCGTGTCAGGATGTGTCTTTAGTCGAAGAGCATCATTCTGAAGTGATCATAATCGAAGAGGAGAAGGGAAAGTTTTTAAAAGACAGTACCTGCAGAAAGATTGCTTCGCTCAGTCGGCTGAAGTTTCAATTTCCATGTATTTAGGTCAGCAAGGAATGCAACTCCTCAATGTATACCGTCAAGACCAATAGACACAGACACATATTCTGCAAAATTTGAAATGACCGCACCCATCAGGGTGCTCAATCTTAGAACAAAAAACTGGGGACAGCGAGGTGTACAATGACACAAAATCACGAAGTATATGTAGTCCCTATACCAAATGAGTTTAGGTGTGTTTCTTAATTTTGTCGGATTATTATCGCTCATTTTACTACAACTAGAAAAACGAGATGGCAGCTCTGAAGCAATGTTTACTTTTATGCGGATAGATGGGTCCAGCGGTTCTTCACGCAGACGCAGTTGCGCGGGTCAGATAGTTGTTTATATAATAAGTGTGAACGTTCTACAATGACTTTTAAAATAAATATGACAAATCTCCACTGTCCTTGCACCCAGGAACGCAGCAGTGCTTATCTGATGACATGAAATTGGTACCTATCTCGCATACGAATGAAATTGTGCAATAAGCAACACGCTTTAACAATGTTCGTAGCAAGATCAACACTAACGTTTATGGGCCTGTCGAAAATTTTAAATTTGTTACTCAATATATCAAACGTACATTCAAAAACACGCCTTGCGCGTGTCAAGCGATAATTGTATATTCTCTTATTTCATGGTAAATGTTTACCAGCGTATTGTCTTTGCAAGTGTTCGGGTAAGGCAAATCCTTCATCGCGGTATTGGTATCCCATTGGTCTCGGTTGAGGTATATTCAAATTTCCTTGTCGTATTTTTTTAACCCATTCGCTGCTGTCATGTATTGTTGAATCGGAGCTCTTTCCATAGCATCCGACATCAAAAGCTATGAATTCATAATTAGCGTCACGTATTGCTAGCAACACGATGGAAAAAAAATGTTTGTAATTGTAATATTTTAAAGCCGGTATGACATGGTTTTATAATTCCTATATGTTTTCCATCTATTGCTCCAATTATGTTAGGAAAATTGGCATGTTTCATAAATCCTTCAGCGGTTTTTAAATGTGATTCTTCTGTTGGTTCTGGCATGGATATGACTTTTAATTTATTCCATACTACTTCTACGGTTTCTTTAACAATTCTACGTGCAGTAGTACGTCCGCATTTAAAATCTATATGAAGATCTGTGAAATTACATCCAGTTGATAAGTACCTGAAAGAGAATATAAATTATTAACGATTACATTATATTTATGGCCTGGGTCTAATTTCACGAAAGTTACATGCTACAAAACTACAAGTGTAAATTGGCAATACTGTCATATCAGCCAATCACGTCGTGCGGTCCTGCAACGCGATTGGCTGGTATAACTGTTTTAGCACTTTACACTTGTAGTTTGTTACTTTCGTCAAATGAGGTCCTGTTGATTAAACTTGTATATATTTTATCAGCTGTAAAACTCCAGAAAAAATGGAAATGTTTAAAAGATTCCTGTAACAGAGAACGGGGAAAGGAAAAGAACTGTTCCAGTGGGTCCGGGGCTAAACCGAGAAAACAATATGTGTACTATAAATAAAGGTCATTTTTACAGCCTTTGACCGAAATCAGACCGCCAAGTCAATCTATAGTTACTGAGGGAACCGACTCCGAAGACTGTTTGTAATGTTATGTTATACCAAAATCAAAGAAGCTTAAAACAAGTGATGATGCACAAAACACATTATACAAATGTTCTGACTGAAAAATTGAACAAAGTCACGCCAATCATTTAACATCCAGATCAAAAAATTTTTCTTTCTCTTTTTCCACATTTTCGTTCCATAAGGGAAGAACATAAACTCGATGCAAAATACGAAATGATAAATTTGCTTTACAAATATAACAATATGGCACAGACGTCTGCATACGTCAGTCATTATGGATATTAGTCTGGATACCAAAGCTACGATACAACAGCTCGTACAAGTACTGACAGGAGCGTGTCGCAACTAATAAGTAACAACAACACGCTGCCAACGCCTGCTAGTACCAACATCAATACTGCAGCTTCATTGCAATATAATGATAATGAATATAATTATATTAATGATGACTCTACACAAGATTTTATTATCACAAATCTATATTCACCGTAAAGTAAAAATTAAGAAATTACAAACCTGTTCATGTTTTTTTTTTAATGTGGACAACACCACATACATAATAATATATAATATATTGAACAGTTAATAAGTATTTATTGTATTGTGATTAAGATTCTGATTAATTATTTCAGTACTACTGTGCAAAACCATTAAAAGATGAACTTAATATTTGGTTTTTCTTACCTTAAAGTTATGGTTAGTCGTTCTTCAGCTGATATACATTGTTTCATCATTGTATTTCTGCGTGTCAACTCTGGTTTTACAATGGTAAGCAATTCACAAAACGCCGAATATGACATTCTATGACAACTTTTGAATTTAAGATCATAATTTTTGAGTATTTTAAATGTTGTTACATGATGTCTACAAAGTAATCTCTGGGTTTTAAATGGATGCATCCAATATTGACGCTGCTTCCGTTGCCTACACTTCGGCTGCTTACGCAGAAGCAGCAAAAACAACGTGACTAATGTTGCCTCAACGGAGTAAATCTTGCAACTGTACTGATCCAAGGTATTTTTGTGTCGTAACTGCATCGCGACCGAATCGCGTTTTCATCGCGACTGAATCTGATCCCGTGGGCGCGGGCACACAGCTAGCGACTGCTTCGCGTCTGTATCGATGCTACGCGCGAGAGCATCGCGACTGCATCGCTACAAAAGTCGCCCGTGGGCGAGGGCCCTAAGAATCTATGCAAATATTGATAATCCGCGACAAAATAAATGATTTTCAAAATAAAACTCCGCCTCCAATCTGCAAAAGCCAAGAACAATATTTTCATGTATGAACGTCAAATTCGTATTACGGTTTTGGGGTATATCGAAGAAGAGCTGTGATGCCGAACTATCGGCTCATGTTACGGCTATTCGCCCGTCGTCGAGTGAAAGTAGGCCTAAATATCGGCCACTTCTTAAAATTGTCGCAGTATAAGTAACTGGTCCCCGGGGGACTAATAAGTAAATATCGCTGGAGATTAAAGATGGATATGGCTTAATTAACTAAAGCCAAAACTGGCATCATTAGCAATGTCAGTATAGTAACATTCATGTTTCGATTGTGAAACGGCTAGAAAAATGTAATTTATCCGCACCAGTCGTTATGAATATTGTCAGCACTTCTTTTTATCTGTTGTTGATGCCCCAACAATTGGTATTTTCTTATCAAACAGCCCTAAACTGACGCTGTTCTCAATGTTGTAAACCAGTTACTATTAAGTCGATTGAGAATACACGAATTCTAAGAATCTTTGCAAAAATAGAAAATCCCCGACAAAATAATTGATTTGCAAATAAAAGTCCGCCTCCAATCTGCAAAAACCACGAAGAAAAATTTCATGTTATGAACGCCAAATGCGTATTACGGTTAAGAGGTATTAGTTCCAGCATGTCTGCCAACGACGCTCAAGGTATATGTGTAGGAGTTATGGGTGTGAATTTGAAAACTGACCAGCGAACTCCCGTCCACTGCCTCGCGCACCTCATGCGCTAGGCGTCGTGTACAGGCGTCCTAAATCCAGCTAAACTCTCTTCACATACATATCCACAGGTGTCGGTTAATGTTATTTAGTATCTTGGATGGGGGTTGTAGTACAAAATCATTGATGGAGCACTTCTTATTAGAAGAAAGTTTTTCTTGCGCGGAGCACGTTAGTTTTCGAGTTGCGAGGATTGGTACAAGAGAAGCACCACACGGAAGAGCGTTGCCACTATCACCCTTCGTAGACCAATCGGATTGCTTACTTGCCGGCAAATTAATATTCTTAAAATAGCCGGTGCACGTGAACAGGCGCACGGTGCAAGCCGTCGCTCGTAATAGAACCGCTATGAGTGAAACACTAGTGGTGAATGAACTGCTGGCGTTTCTGCAGCAGAAACTGAATGTGATGGACGAGGTGTCTACAGTTCAGACCTGCGCAACGAACTTCAGTGAGGAAGACACAGCTGCCGCCAAGCTGTTGCTGTTCACTGTGCTGAATAAACGCGAACAGATGGTGTCCCGCCGCCGTGACGGGACCAAGAGAAACCTACAGGATATAATCACGCTGCTCAAGGAGACCGATCCCGATGACGTACCGACGTTTGTGGTGAAGGAGCTAAACAAACTTCTTCCTGTCACGTTTGACCAGGTCGATGTAACGACGTAATCCTACTCAAGGATATATTGTCTTTTTGAAGGCCAGACTTGCGGATGAGCTCGCATAATTGGATGCATCCCAGAACATCGTCACCGATTTGCGCTAGGAAGTTAGTGAGTTGCGTAACAGTGTGGCAGTATCTAGGTCAGCAGTTTATGCGCCTAAAGTTGAAAAGGGTCGTGGAACTGGCCACGATGTATCGTCGGTGAATTCCGCGTCAGCTGTTTCCACACCGGCTGGCGCATACGTCGATTGCTGAGCTTGCAATGCATTCCGCCCGCGCGCCCCGCATGCCCGCGGCGACAACTACGTGCTGCGTGGCCCGAGCCTTACGGAATTAAACTGAATAGGCGATAAGCAAGCCGGCAAATTACTCAAACAAGTCACATCCTTTTTACTACACACAAAGGCCTGAGTACTAGTTGTGGGGTCAAAACTATTCAAAATTCCTAAGTCAAAATGCATTAGGTAATACCTATCATAAATAGAACGGTACAGTATGGCTTGATTAACTAAGGCCAAAGCTGGCATCAATATCAATGTCAGTATAGCAACATTCATGTTTCGATTGCGAAACGGCTATGAAAATGTAATTAATTCATATAAGTCGATATTAATATTGTCAGCACGTCTTTTTATCTCTTGTTGTTGCCCCAACAATTGGTATTTTCTTATCAAACAGAATTGCCCTGAACTGCCCCTGTTCTCAATGTTGTAAACCAGTTACTATTTAGTCGATTAAGAATGTATATAGTGTGGACGAGTACCGCGTTGGTTTTCTATTCGCCGAGATGTTTTTATTCGGCTGTTCTGTGCTCGCTTGGTGTTCCGGACGTTGCCGATGAAGCTCCACGCTAGACGCAGGCAAACTTCTACGTCTGGTATTCACAGCGGCATCGCTAGGTATACTATCTCGGCTATTTCTCTAACCAGTACTGGACGCGCCCACTGATCGACTGCGGTCACTCACAAGAAATCTGTGTGACACAAAGCCTCCTCTTGGCGCACAAACTTCTGCAGCACAGTGGTATTCCTGCAGTTTTGGTGTCTATGCGCCTGATCTTTGTCTAGCTGAAATGAAGACAAATGAAATTTATTCGTACAAGTTGGTATGAATATTGTCAGCACTTATTTTTATCAGTTGCTTTTTCCAACAATTGCTATTCTATTTTTAAAAAAGAGTTGCCCTGAACTGTTCTGAATGAAGTAAACCAATTACTTTCAAGTCGATTGAGAGTTTAGATGTTTGCTCCCTACGGCGCTGATGTAGCGTCTCATTGTGGTTTTCATTCGGCTGTTCTACAGTTACATTGGTTAGGAATGTACCAACGTCACGTGTCGAAGGACGTCACATATTGGCAAGGGGCCCCTGAAAATAAGGAAAAGAACATACGTACTGAAATCTAAGAATCTGCAAAAATTGAAAATCGTCTACAAAATAATTGATTTTAAATTTTAAATCAGCCTCCAATCTTCAAAGGCCACGGACAAAATATTCATGTTGTGAACGCCAACTGCGTATTACGGGTATAGGGTTTTGGTTTCAGCGCGGTTGCCGACGACGTTCAAGCCATGGCTTAATCAAATAAGGCCAAAAGTGGTATCAATGTCGGTATGGTTACATTAACATTTCAATTGGAAAACGGGTAGTTTCTTATCAAACAGAATTGCCCTGAACTGCTGCTGTATTCAATGTTGTAAACCAGTTACTACTAAGTTACTACTACCGGACGCACCCACTGATTGTCTACGGTCACTCAAAAAAAACTGTGTGGGACACGTAGCTTCCTCTTGGCGCACAAACTTCTACCACACAGTGGTATTCCTGCAGCCCTGGTGTCTATACGCCTGATCTTTGTCTAGCTGTAATCCGACTCTGCTGCGCCAGTATCGAATCATCTTTTATTCCGCCCGCTAAAACCAGAACTGTCTCATCGTGCCCTATCAGCACTGCCAGCTGGTTGACTAGCTCGATTTTTACGGACAACGTAAGTCAGCCTGATATTCGCCATATTCAGCCTGGTTAGCGTTCTTATTAAAATCTTCAAACCTTTCTGGTGACACCATCATTTGGCTACTTTCGCAGGCAGACTCATCCGCACCATTATTTTACGGGTTTTCTATTCGCCGAGTTGTTTTTATTCGGCTGTTTGGTGCTCGCTTGGTGTTCCGGACGTTGCCGATGAAGCTCCACGCTAGACGCAGGCAAACTTCTACGTCTTGTATTCACAGCGGCAGCGCTAGGTATACTATCTCGGCTATTCTGACCAGTATTGGGCGCGCCCACTGATCGACTGTCGTAATCGTAATTTATTCGTACAAGTTGCTATGAATATTGTAAGCACTTCTTTTTATCAGTTGCTTTTACCAACAATTGCTATTCTATTTTTAAAAAAAGAGTTGCCCTGAACTTCCACTGTTCTGAATGTTGTAAACCAATTACTTTCGAGTCGATTGAGAATTTAGATGTTTGCTCCCTACGGCGCTGATGTAGCGTCTCATTGTTCAATTGGAAAACGGGTAGTTTCTTATCAAATAGAATCGCCCTGAACTGCTGCTGTATTCAACGTTGTAAACCAGTTACTATTAAGTTACTACTACTGGACGCACCCACTGATTGTCTACGGTCACTCACAAAAAAACTGTGTGGGACACGTAGCTTCCTCTTGGCGCACAAACTTCTACCGCACAGTGGTATTCCTGCAGCCCTGGTGTCTATACGCCTGATCTTTGTCTAGCTGTAATCCGACTCTGCTGCGCCAGTATCGAATCATCTTTTATTCCGCCCGCTTAAACCAGAACTGTCGCATCGTGCCCTATCAGCACTGCCAGCTGGTTGACTAGCTCGATTTTTACGGACCAATTTTTGTGTGTTTGATTGTAAACCAATTACTTTCGAGTCGATTGAGAATTTAGATGTTTGCTCCCTACGGCGCTGATGTAGCGTCTCATTGTGGTTTTCATTCGGCTGTTCTACAGTTACATTGATTAGGAATGTACTTTGGAGTCCGTGAGCGCGGGCAATCAATAGAAAGACGACTGAGTTTTAGAAATTAATATAATTACTAAACAATAATAAAGTGAATACAATGAGCGCTGTACAAGATGACTGAAGAATGACAGAATATTTTCTTATCTGTTATTTGGTTGCTATGGCAACCTCCGTGAGAATAAGGCTTGCCGCCACACCACCCCCCCACGGAGAAAGAAAAACTAGTATAAAAACAAAAAGAAAACTAAACATAACTACATAACTTAAAATATTTACATCAATCGAGATTCCTAAACCTAACACGCCTGCCTGACCGTGTTATGTAAGGTTTTTTGGCAGGTACCACTATTGCAGGCGTAGGTTCTTGAGGCTTAGCAACAACCTGAGCAGGAATCTGCTGCGGCGATGTGCGCTCAATAAAAGCTGGCTTGAGTCTGTCAACACTAACTGCAACCTTCCTACCCTTAATATTTAAGGTGTAAGTTTTACCGTCTTCGGCTCTATCGACAACTTCAAACGGGCCTCTATAAGGGGGCTGCAATGAGTGCCGAACAGCGTCCTCACGCAAAAACACATGAGTAGAAAAAGAAAGGTCCTTAAAAACAAAGGGTGCTGGCTCTGAATGCCGAGATGCAGGCACAGGTCGAATACTCAACATTTTGTTTCTCAGTTGGACCACAAAATCAGCAGGGTCTTCGATCTTTCTGAGGGGAGAAGCTGCGATTAACATTTCCCCTGGAAGACGCAGAGGTTCACCATACAACATTTCTGCAGCAGTAGATTTCAAATCCTCTTTGAATGAGGAACGCATGCCTAACAGTACTAGTGGTAGTGATCTGACCCACGAACTATCATGGCACATTAACGCTGCCTTTAGTTGCCGATGAACTCGTTCAATCATCCCGTTTGCGCAGGGATGGTAAGCTGTAGTCCTTATGCGTTTGGTAGCAAACATGGCCATTAGTCGGCGAAACAGATCAGACTCAAATTGAGTACCCTGATCTGTTGTAACGACGGATGGCACACCAAAACGAGCGATCCATTCTCTGGTAAAAGTGTCAGCAACTTCGTCAGCTGTAATGGTCCGCATAGGCCAAGCTTCAGGCCATCTGGTCACTCTGTCTATAGCCGTCAAGCAGTAACGAAATTCGTTTGAGACAGGCAGAGGTCCAATGATGTCCACATGAACATGCATGAAACGACCGGTCGGTTGTTGAAAAGTACCAAGAGGCGCGGTATTGTGTCTCGATACTTTGCTGCGCTGACACGCTTCACAAGCACGAGACCACTCGCGACACTCCTTTTTAACTGAAGGCCACACGTATCTCTCAGTAACGAGACGAGTGGTGGCTCGTGCGCCAGGGTGGCTTAAACTATGAAGCTTATTAAAAGCAGCTCGGCGAAAGGAAGGAGTTAAATAAGGACGGGACTTGCCGGTGGAAATGTCACAAAAAATGTGAATATTGGTTCCGGGAATATTAACCTTAGTTAATTTAAGGTTGGTGCTACTCCTTAGAAAATCTGACAATTCTTGATCCGATTCCTGCGATCTAGCAAGAGCTTCGAAATTCTCCTCCAAGGCCAAGGCTTCAATATCAACCCGCGACATTGCATCGGCAACAACATTATCTTCCCCTTTAATGTATTGGATGTCTGTTGTGAATTGGCTGATGAACGACAACTGGTTCAGCTGTGCTGGGGGAAGTTTTTCACGACGCTGTACGAAAGCATACAGCAATGGTTTATGGTCAGTAAAGATAGTACAATGCTGAACTTCTAAGATGTAACGAAAATGCTGTACGCTTTCGTACACCGCTAAAAGTTCCCGGTAATACGCTGGCCACTGTGCCTGCTTAGGCATCAGCTTTTTGCTGAAGAAGGCAATAGGAGACCATTCACCATTTACCTGCTGTTGCAGTGAAGAACCGATATGCACACTAGAAGCGTCCGTGAAAAGACCTAAAGGTGCGTCGCTCACTGGATGTTGCAACAGCGTCGCGTTTGATAGACTTAGCTTGCATGCTTCAAACTGCTGTAACAGCTCGGGTGTCCATGGAAATGGTTTAGGACCCTTGCTGTTGGTAGCAACCAAAGCAGCAATAAGTGGAGCTTGAAATTTGGCAGCATGCGGCATGAATCGACGATAATAATTAATCATGCCGAGAAAACGGCGCATGCCTTGCACTGTTTTAGGAGGGGGAAAATCTAAAAGGCTTTGAATCCGCTCTTGCGGTGGTAAAGTGCCTTCAGCAGTGATATGATACCCCAAGAACGTAACTTTACAGGCACCAAGGAGACATTTAGACGGGTTCAACACAACCCCGTATTCTCGCAAGCGATTAAAAAGGATCCGCAGGTGTTCCTTGTGACGAGCCTGATCTGTAGAGAAAACCAAAATATCGTCAACAAAAGGAAAACAGAAATCCAAGCCCCGCGTGACCTCATCGATAAACCGTTGAAAGGTTTGTCCCGCGTTACGCAAACCAAAAGTCATAAATGGGAATTCGAAGAGGCCAAACGGGGTTATAATGGCTGTCTTGGCGATATCTTCTTTAAAAACTGGTATCTGATGATACGCTTTAACTAAATCGAGGGTACTGAACACAGTAGCCCCCGCTAGATTATGAGCAAAGTCGTTGACGTGACGAACTGGATAACGATCCGGGATCGTTCTGGCGTTCAAGGCGCGATAGTCGCCACATGGACGCCAGGTGTTGTCCTTTTTTGGTGTCATGTGCAATGCAGATGACCATGGACTCTTTGAACGTCTAGCAATACCACACCGTACCATCTCCTCGAATTCTTTCTTGGCAGAAATCAGTTTCTGCGGCGCTAAACGTCGAGGGCGGCAGGAAACAGGAGGTCCATCAGTGGTTTTTATAAAATGAACGGTATTATGCTTCACAACTCTAGGAAGTCCAGGCGGTTTTGTTATCTCTGGGAATTCAGCAAGAATGTTAACAAAATCCGCACTTCCACTAACAATTGCTTTTACACCATAATAATCCACAATACCAACGGATGAAGAGGCAGGGCAGGACATTCCGGTGGTTCCATCAACTAATCTCATTCGGTTACAGTCTGGCAAAAGATTGTAATATGATAAGAAATCTGCGCCCACGATAGCTTTGCCAACATCAGCAACGATGAACTGCCAAGTAAAATCGCGGCGTAATCCTAGTTTTAAAGTTAAGACGATGGTACCGAAAGTTTTAATTTTAGTGCCGTTAGCCGCGCATAGATCATAGTCTGAATGCTGTCTGCGACTCTGAAGCCATTGGTACGGATAACAACATAAGTCCGAACCTGTATCAACTAAAAACCGTCGTTTGGTTATCTGGTCAGTAACAAAAAGACGGCGGCTTGAATGTTGACAACCAGCTGCCGCCGCTACTGATTGCTGGGCGAGTTTTCCGACCACTTGCAAGGGCTGATGCATTTGTTCGCCTTAGATCTAAATCTACTATGATACCAACAAAGCTTGTCTTGTTTGAGCGATGCATCGCGACTGCGGCGCCTCGATGAACGACTACGAGATACGCTGCGATGCCGCGAAACTGTAAGAGCTGCTACCTGATTAGACAGCTCCTCAACACGTCGCGCCAATGTTTGTAAGTCAGGAGCTATAGCTGGTGTGCTCATAGACGTGCTACATACACTCAGACCGGGAGCGAGCTCGACGATTATGTCAGCTAATTCAGCTACTTTGTCGAGGCCAAGGTCCGCTTGAGCGGCCAAAATGGCTTGTACCTGTTGCGGCAAACGTCGCAACCACAATTGACGAAAAATGTTCTCATCTGTGAGAGCACTTCCAGCCAGAGATCGTAAGTGGCGGAGGAATTGGGATGGTTTCCTGTCACCTAACTCCTCGTCACTGATGAGCTGCCTCACACGCTGCTCCTCGGATGTTGAAAGGCGTCGCGTAAGCTGCTCCTTCAATTTGAGATACCTACCCTCTTTAGGAGGGTTCGTAATTATGTCCTCTACCTCACCTGCTAATCGTTGGTCCAACTGTCCAACGACATAATTGTACTTGGTGCTGTCACCAGTAATGCCAGCAATTTCGAACTGTGCCTCCACCTGGGCAAACCAGACTGCTGGCTTGTCCTGCCAGAAAGGTGGTAATTTAACAGCTACCTTAAAGACTTCAGGCTCATGTAACTCTGCATGAGGCGCAAGTTGAGCAAGTCGCTCCTGAAGAGCAGCATTCTCAGCCAACAGTTGCTGTAGCTGGGCCTGCGTGGTTGGTTGCTCCGCCATAATTATATACAATAAAATAATTATTAAAATTACAACAAAAGATAAACAAAACGAAAACAAAACACCCATAAAAAAAATCCTAAAACTACCTATTTCATGAAGAAAAGGTTTTATTCACTATTATAAAAAAAAGTTAAGTCTGTTAAGTCTGTAATTTCACCAAAGAGTTCGTTCGTGCACGATAAATTAGAATTTTACAAACTTGACATCTGTCGCCGTTTCTTCAAATAGCTCACCAATAGATGGCGCTGCACGTCAGCCAGGGCTTGGGAGTCGTATGCGGGAACAAAACAGGAAGTATGATGTAGGTAGGGGCTCGACGTTCAGTCACAATTAATCAGCACTGGTTTTACCCGTAACGCCGCTGTTCGAGTTTAAATCGAACACTAAGCGAAAATGCATAATTGCATCGAATGCAAGTATGCACGTTCGCTCGTTCACCAAAATGTGGGCCAGTTCGTGTTCAGATCTCACTAGAGACACCGCGTACTCAAAAACCATTACCATTACCAAAACCATTACCATTACCATTGTCTTGTAATTAAGTGTTGTAGTGATTTAATATATAGCTATCTTTCTTACAATCCAAGACTTTAACTTTTACCATAAACCATACCCTATTAATACTAGAAAGGAGTGTTAGGTCACCATAGCGCCAAGCACTAATTTTTACATGGTCCTTCGAGCATTTATTTACCAGTGACTACCAAGTGAAACAGTGGCACGCGAACCAGAAGATCGCCCAAATTTGCAGAACCACGGATTGCAGAGACGGTCGGTTGGAGCATATAAGGTCAGATCGAACCATTTATTTATACTAACCATTACCAGATATTTAAAAACCAACCTTAAATATGGATTCTGATTCGTTGTTTATCAACCAAACGGAGCTGTATGAAATCCTGGACAAGTTTTTAACCAACATAAAGAAAGATGGGTCCGAGAGGAAAACCATCGATAATTACAAGCGCAAGGCTAGTATGTTGGAAGCGTACTGGCGCGATTATCAAGAAAACCACAGGAAATTAATCGAGTTCGCAGATAAAGACCATATTTACTTCAAAAAGGGTTGTTTCGAAACTGCCCAGGATGTTTTTTTCAAAACAAAGGAGATAATCAACAAAACCATGAGGCAGTTAGGCGCGACGCAGCTGAGAGATGAGAACCCTTATAGAACCAAGACGGAAGAAGTACAACCATTACCAGGTAACCGGGCTGGACAACAGTTAGGCGCGGACCATCGTCGACGGGAAGATGAGGCGGCGCAGCCACAACCAGGTACGTCGTCGCCACGCTATGAGGAGTCCTCGCAACGAGAGACTTTACAATATGAGGATAGAGGCTCCAGCAAGCTGAACGGGTTAATAAAGAGGCAGAAAATTAATTTCAAAGCGTTCATGAGAACCGTGAGTAATATACAAGTCGATAATTTCGAGAATCAGTGGCAATTCGAGAACGCTCTAAAATCACTGGATAGCCGATGGGGTGAGATCGACAAGCTTCATTGGGAAATTGAAGGTGAGGATGGAGACGACGATATTACGTACCAAATGGAATTCTGCAAGCACGAGGAAAAGTACAGTGAGCTGACAAACGACATCAACAAAAAGATGTGGGCAGTGAAGCACCGTGAAAAGGCAGCTCCAAAAATGGACATCCCCGTGTTCAATGGAACTTATAACCAATGGGTTCCGTTCAAAGACTTGTTTAGCGAAGCAGTCGACAAAAACCCGTCGATGTCTAATGCACAAAAAATGCAGTTTTTGAAGAGCAAGGTGACTGGAGAAGCAGAGCGTCTAATTCATCATTTGCAGATCAGCTCTGACAATTATCATGTATGTTGGGAGATCTTAAACCACAGGTATGGTAACAAGAAACTAATCTTCACGTCCCATATTAATATACTGCTCGGGCTTCCCAATATACAGCAGCAGTCGCTAGCCATGATCAAAAAGCTACATGACGTAACTAAAGAGACGTTGCACGCTATACAGAATCTGGGAGTTGATATAACAACTTGGGATCCACTTTTAGTGCACCTAATATCGCAAAAGCTTGATGACGATACTTTCACCGAATATATAGAATCGGTCAAGAATCCCAGAGAGCTACCCCATCTACAGGAGTTCCTGGAATTCTTGGAAACGAAATTTACAGCGCTAGAAGCGTCTCGTCGCAAGCAGGAACCAGCTAACCAAAAAACCACGCCGCATCAATCAACCAAAAACCATAACCAATACCAAAAGAAAAGTTTTCACCACAATAATCATCAATCAGGCAACAAAGACAATTCAAAGTCTAACATGAACGCGTTACATGTGTCGCAATCAATAACCTGTGCATTGTGCAATTCAGAACACGGATTGTGGCGTTGCCCTATTTTTTTGCAAATGACTCATGAGCAAAAGGCAAACAAAATTGAGCAATTTAATTACTGCCAAAACTGTCTATGCAGTCATAACAATAAACCATGTCAGTCGAGCAAACGATGTCGCAAATGCTTAGGTACACACAATACTTTACTTCACGAGGCATTAGCAAAACAAAGTCCAAATGCGTCAGCAGAAGAATTCTCCAACAAGAGTGTTGCAACCAAAACACGCGCATCTAGGTCATCTCACGTGTCTTGGGATGACATATCTGAAGTACTTTTAGCAACCGCAATTATAAAAGTCAAGGGAGCTGATGGAACACTGCACAAGATGAGAGCATTAGTTGACCAGGGTTCTCAACTGTCGTTAATCACCGAAAACGCAGCGCAGATATTAGGATTAAAGAGGGATCGCTTTAAAGGTCAAATTTACGGTGTTGGTGAAAAAGAAAACAACGCAAAGGGTATGTTGCAGGTAACACTACAGTCTACAAATAGTGAATTTACTTGTGACACGAACATTATTATAATGAACAATTTGATCAAACGACTGCCAAACAACACGTTTACTAAACCAAAAACGTGGAACCATATCCAAGGAATACAATTGGCTGATCCGGAGTTCCATATCAGTAGATCCGTAGACATGCTTCTAGGTGCAGATGTGTATAGCAAGATAATGTTAGGTGGAATCTTAAGAGGAGACAAGGACAACCAACCAATCGCTCAACAGACGAAACTAGGATGGCTACTCTGTGGATCCATGAAACCACACTACCAATGCAACGTCATCCTCAACAACACAGAAGACCTTCTGAAATATTGGGAGAACTAAGACATTAACCAGAAGATAGAGATGACCAACGACGACCACGAGTGTTTACAATTCTTTATTAAAACCACAAAGAGACTTGAGGACGGACGGTATGAAGTCCGACTACCGCTAAGGCCGGAACACAACGATAAGTTGGGACAAACCAAACCACAAGCATTAGCTCAATTTAGGAACTTAGAGAAGAAATTCGAGAAGAACAGCGAATTGAAAACAGAATACAAAAAATTCATGGACGAATATTTTGCATTAAACCACATGACACCATGCAACATTAACCAGGCGCCTGAATGCTACTTACCACACCATGCAGTCATTCGGGCTGAATCCACCACTACCAAACTGAGAGTAGTTTTCAACGCCTCGGCAAAGTCATCATCAGGTTACAGTCTAAATGACGTCATGTACCGGGGTCCAAATATACAAAAGGATCTCCAAGAGCTTATCCTGAAATGGAGACAATTTCAATTTGTGTATACTTCCGATATCGAAAAAATGTACAGAATGATCCGAGTGCACCAAGAGGATCAAGTTTACCAAAAAGTACTGTGGCGAGAATCAAAAAACCAACCTATTCAATCATATCAACTCGTCACACTAACATACGGGACCAAACCAGCGGGCTTCTTAGCAATGATGTGCTTAAAGCAACTAGCATCCGATGAAAGACAAAAATTTCCTGACGCTGCAAAAGAATTGGAAGAAAGTTTCTATATGGATGATTTTTGCGGAGGGCGACATTCAATGGAAGCAGCAAACAAACTGAAATCCGATCTCATAAAATTATGCCGACTGGGTGGATTTAATCTTAGAAAATGGACGTCGAACAAACCAGAGCTATTAACCGACTTGGAAAGAGAGCAATGTAACCAGTCAACATACGAGTTCAAGCAGACCGATTCAACCAAAACATTGGGTCTACGTTGGAATCCACAGAAAGATAATTTTACATTCAACTCCAAAATAGAACCCGAATCATCTGCAACTATTACCAAAAGAGCCCTACTTTCGGACATTTCCAAGCTGTTCGACCCATTAGGGTGGTTAACCCCCTTGAGCACTACCATGAAACTATTGTTTCAAAATGTATGGTTGTCTAACATAAAATGGGATGACACCCTGCCAGAGGCATTGAACTCGGAATGGAGTAAATTAAAGCAGGAACTTCCTGACATCAGCAACATAGAAGTCAACAGATGGTTAGGAATGGGAAAAAACCAAAAGATAGAATTGTTCGGATTCTGCGATGCCTCGAATAAGGCATACGCTTGTGTAATCTATTGCAAGGTAATAACCACAGAGGGGACAACCATCACATTAGTTGCCGGGAAGGCCAGGTTGGCACCAATAAGCAAAGTCTTATCTATACCAAGACTAGAGTTAATGGGCGCTCATCTGCTAGCTCAGCTAATGCAAAAAATCAGAAGCTGCTTATCAGATTACCCCACGGATGTCTACTGCTGGACTGATTCAACTGCTGTACTAGGATGGATACAAGGAAATCCAGCCCGATGGAAACCATTCGTAGCAAATCGGGTAGTAACAATCACCAAAACCATACCATCTAAACATTGGCAATATGTGAAGACGACGGATAATCCAGCGGACTGCGCAAGTCGCGGTTTGACTGTCAGGCAACTCAAAGATCACAAGTTATGGTGGCAAGGGCCGTCATGGCTGCCATCATACACAAACCAAGAAAACCATCATAACAGTTATGAGACGAATTTAGAAGTTAAGTCGTCTATTTCCAAACAAACCAACGCGGTAGTCATTGAACAACCAACAGAATCGCGGACTACCGCAATTGTTAAGCAATTGCTAATGAAACACAGCACCATTACAAAAATCATACGTATTTTTGCGTGGATACTACGATTGCCTAACTCTAACAAACAAGGTCACCCGCCCTACCTCGAATTACACGAGCTTCGTCGCGCCAAACAGCTGATAATTAAAAATGTACAGCAGGCAGAATTTGCAAATGACCTACATTCAATAAACAAAAACGGAAGAGTGCACTCCAAAAGTAGGATTTTGAGCTTGAACCCAACCATAGATGAACACGGAATTTTACGTGTGGGCGGCAGATTGGAAAACGCCAACATGAGTCCAGAGATGAAACATCCCATCATCTTACCACACGATCATCAGCTAACCACATTAGTCATCGATCAAGCTCATAAACTGACCTTCCATGGTGGAGCGCGTTTGACATTAGCGTTTGATATTGGAGATCTAGTGGTCATTCATGATGAAAATCTGCCTCCAGGAAAATGGGCTCTTGGACGTGTAGTCGATACACATCCAGGGAATGATGGCCTTACTAGAGCAGTTTCATTAAAAACCAAAAATGGAGTCATAAAACGCCCTATCGTGAAACTCTCCGTTCTGCCCGTAAACCAGAATAATGTAGCGACATCAAAACCAGATATAAAGCCAACAACCAAATGGACGGAAAGGAAAAGAAAACCGAGATCAAAAATCGCAACTGTAGCAACTGTATTACTGAGTTTTTTCATGCTGATTTTTCCATCTTACGGCTTACACGATGTCAAACCACTCCCAAACAACCAGACGCTTTATTTTGACCCCATATCAAAGGTCCAATTAATCAGGGATAAGTGGACATTAGTCATGTACTACGACATGGGACCTTATTGGACAGGCATAACTACCTATAATAAAATAATAAATTATCAAGAACAATTATGCGCAACCATTGAAACACAAAGCCATTGTAATACGATCGTACAGCAAGCCCGACACGATTATCAGGAACTCGAATACTACAATGAACTTTTGCTAACACAGCATTTTGATATCCACGCCAGACAGCGGCGCGCAGGGAAGACGAGTCGGCGCCGACGAGGCCTTATCGACGGAGTCGGATATCTAGCGAATGACTTATTCGGTGTGTTGGACTCACGTTTCGCTGATCAGTATGAAAAGGACATTGAAACCATACATCGCAATGAGAAACACCTTTCTAATTTATGGAAAAACCAAACATCCGTAATCGAAGCAGATTTCAACCTTATGAAGAGGATGGAGAGCACTGTAAATAAGCAGCACAAATTAATAACCAGGAAGCTTTTACATTTGCAAGAAAACGCAAGCACTCTCCAACGCGAAATACAAAATATTTCGTACGTCAGTGACTTCACATTGTCAGCCATATCTGGAAACAACTTGCTGCAAGGATTAAGACGACTTCAAAACACGTTGCTCGATACACTAACTGACATCTACCACGGCCAAATTAGTATACATTTACTGCCACCAACGCAACTTAAACGTGAGCTGCAAACCATATATGGCCAAATACCAAGCGAACTCACACTACCAATCGCGAATACAGACACTGATCTTCAGTATCTTTACAAACTACTGAAAGTCAAAGCCAGAGCGACTCAAAAGTTTGTCATAATTGAAGTTACTTTTCCATTAGTATCCAGAGAAAGTTTCAAATTGTACAAGATAATACCCGTACCACACCAAACAAACACCATGAAGACCACAATCATACCAGTCTCCGAATACGTAGCCGTCAACCTGAAGAAGGACTCCTTCTTCAGCATGTCCACACAGGAACTAACGGCGTGTCTACACCATGGAACTACCTACATCTGTCAGCTGCTAAAACCAATAACAGACCTGCAAAATGACGAAAGTTTTTGTGACAAGAACCCGGCTACAAATAAATGTAAGCTAGAGAAAAACAACTGCACTAACATATGGCTTGAATTACATTTGACTTCTCAGCACTTTTACTTTTGTTGTGACACGTACACAATAAAAATAATATGCGGTGACCGTGTAACAATTCGTCAGCTGAGCCAAGCCGGGGTCATTAGCATAGGTCAAGAGTGCGTCATCAAAGGAAAGGACTTCTCATTATATTCAATACGTCATCAGTCCAACCAAATGAACATCACACCAACCATATACATACCAGAATTCGATCAAATTAACCATTTGATTAACATCAAAATGCCTGACGAAAAACAGGCTGATGACGGAAACCTTACAATATCCATGACCAATCTGGGGGAGGCGATAGAGAAACTGAAGAAAAGCGACTCGGAAATAGAAGATTATATATCACCGCATGACATCCACCAATACGTAATATGTTACGTGCTGATGTCGATCGCTCTGTGCGTAGCAGCAGTCTGGTTGTGGCAGACCGGGCGATGTCGCCTGTGCCGAAAGGCCGCAGCTGGACACCGTGGCGGAGGATCTCACCGGCGGCAGACCACGGTAACACCACCGCCCCCGAGACCTCAACGTCGCAGCGAGAGCTGCTGCCAACAGGAATTGGCAGCTGCTCCGCTGGCACCAAAACCAACCAAAAGACACGAATCGTATAGTGAAGTGCTCAGTGCCAGTGATCTAAATGATAAAAGTGAAGTCGGTTTTCGTTTACACAATTATGCCAAACGCTGGCCTAGCGCGAACTACAGTGCGACCAAAAGAGGCAAAATAACGAACACAGGCAATCAAAATATTGCCTTTACAGTGGAAGATTCAATAGTGTAACTTCTAATAATTTAAGTAGATCAATAAGCCATTACGTTTTTGCCTTTACTTGTTTATACTTGATATTTTTACTGTTTATTTTTTATACTTACCAGTTAAGATTACTAGGTGAATGTGTTAAAGTAGTTTATAATTTTGTGTACACCATTTAGTATTACAGCCTAGTTTTTAGCTATAATCCCGCATTTTTTCTCGCTCTCGGGAATATGTTCGAGTTTAAATCGAACACTAAGCGAAAATGCATAATTGCATCGAATGCAAGTATGCACGTTCGCTCGTTCACCAAAATGTGGGCCAGTTCGTGTTCAGATCTCACTAGAGACACCGCGTACTCAAAAACCATTACCATTACCAAAACCATTACCATTACCATTGTCTTGTAATTAAGTGTTGTAGTGATTTAATATATAGCTATCTTTCTTACAATCCAAGACTTTAACTTTTACCATAAACCATACCCTATTAATACTAGAAAGGAGTGTTAGGTCACCATAGCGCCAAGCACTAATTTTTACAGCCGCTCTTTCCTTGGATTTCAACAGCAGGATTTCGCAGCATGTGGGCGAAACACATCCACCATCAAAGGCGATCTAACGTTGCAAGTTTATTTCCGGTCAACCTTTCGATTCCCGTAGATTTCGCATCATCACGTCGGGGTCACCACTTTGGAGTCCGTGAGCGCGGGCAATCAATAGAAAGACGACTGAGTTTTAGAAATTAATATAATTACTAAACAATAATAAAGTGAATACAATGAGCGCTGTACAAGATGACTGAAGAATGACAGTATATTTTCTTATCTGTTATTTGGTTGCTATGGCAACCTCCGTGAGAATAAGGCTTGCCGCCACAGTACCAACGTCACGTGTCGAAGGACGTCACATATTGGCAAGGGGCCCCTGAAAATAAGGAAAAGAACATACGTACTGAAATCTAAGAATCTGCAAAAATTGAAAATCGTCTACAAAATCATTTATTTTAAATTTTAAATCAGCCTCCAATCTTCAAAGGCCACGCACAAAATATTCATGTTGTGAACGCCAACTGCGTATTACGGTTACAGGGTTTTGGTTTTAGCGCGGTTGCCGACGACGTTCAAGGCATGGCTTAATCAAATAAGGCCAAAAGTGGTATCAATGTCGGTATAGTTACATTAATATTTCAATTGGAAAACGGGTAGTTTCTTATCAAACAGAATTGCCCTGAACTGCTGCTGTATTCGATGTTGTAAACCAGTTACTTTTAAGTTACTACTACCGGACGCACCCACTGATTGTCTACGGTCACTCACAAAAAAACTGTGTGGGACACGTAGCTTCCTCTTGGCGCACAAACTTCTACCACACAGTGGTATTCCTGCAGCCCTGGTGTCTATTTGCCTTATCTTTGTCTAGCTGTAATCCGACTCTGCTGCGCCAGTAATCATCTTTTATTCCGCCCGCTAAAACCAGAACTGTCGCATCGTGCCTTATCAGCACTGCCAGCTGGTTGACTAGCTCGATTTTTACGGACCAATTTGTGTGTGTTTGATTGTAAACCAATTACTTTCGAGTCGATTGAGAATTTAGATGTTTGCTCCCTACGGCGCTGATGTAGCGTCTCATTGTTGTTTTCATTCGGCTGTTCTACAGTTACGTTGGTTAGGAATATACCAACGTCACGTGTCGAAGGACGTCACATATTGGCAAGGGGCCTCTGAAAATAAGGAAAAGAACATACGTACTGTAATCTAAGAAACTGCAAAAATTGAAAATCGTCTACAAAATCATTTATTTTAAATTTTAAATCAGCCGCCAATCTTCAAAGGCCACGCACAAAATATTCATGTTGTGAACGCCAACTGCGTATTACGGTTACAGGGTTTTGGTTTTAGCGCGGTTGCCGACGACGTTCAAGGCATGGCTTAATCAAATAAGGCCAAAAGTGGTATCAATGTCGGTATAGTTACATTAATATTTCAATTGGAAAACGGGTAGTTTCTTATCAAACAGAATTGCCCTGAACTGCTGCTGTATTCGATGTTGTAAACCAGTTACAACTAAGTTACTACTACCGGACGCACCCACTGATTGTCTACGGTCACTCACAAAAAAACTGTGTGGGACACGTAGCTTCCTCTTGGCGCACAAACTTCTACCACACAGTGGTATTCCTGCAGCCCTGGTGTCTATACGCCTGATCTTTGTCTAGCTGTAATCCGACTCTGCTGCGCCAGTATCGAATCATCTTTTATTCCGCCCGCTAAAACCAGAACTGTCTCATCGTGCCCTATCAGCACTGCCAGCTGGTTGACTAGCTCGATTTTTACGGACAACGTAAGAGTCAGCCTGATATTCGCCATATTCAGCCTGGTTAGCGACCTTATTAAAATCTTCAAACCTTTCTGGTGACACCATCATTTGGCTACTTTCGCAGGCAGACTCATCCGCACCATTATTTTACGGGTTTTCTATTCGCCGAGTTGTTTTTATTCGGCTGTTCGGTGCTCGCTTGGTGTTCCGGACGTTGCCGATGAAGCTCCACGCTAGACGCAGGCAAACTTCTACGTCTTGTATTCACAGCGGCAGCGCTAGGTATACTATCTCGGCTATTCTGACCAGTATTGGGCGCCCACTGATCGACAGTCGTAATCGTAATTTATTCGTACAAGTTGCTATGAATATTGTCAGCACTTCTTTTTATCAGTTGCTTTTACCAACAATTGCTATTCTATTATTAAAAAAGAGTTGCCCTGAACTTCCACTGTTCAGAATGTTGTAAACCAATTACTTTCGAGTCGATTGAGAATTTAGATGTCTGCTCCCTACGGCGCTGATGTAGCGTCTCATTGTGCAATTGGAAAACGGGTAGTTTCTTATCAAACAGAATTGCCCTGAATTGCTGCTGTATTCAATGTTGTAAACCAGTTACTACTAAGTTACTACTACTGGACGCACCCACTGATTGTCTACGGTCACTCACAAAAAAACCGTGTGGGACACGTAGCTTCCTCTTGGCGCACAAACTTCTACCACACAGTGGTATTCCTGCAGCCCTGGTGTCTATACGCCTGATCTTTGTCTAGCTGTAATCCGACTCTGCTGCGCCAGTATCGAATCATCTTTTATTCCGCCCGCTAAAACCAGAACTGTCTCATCGTGCCCTATCAGCACTGCCAGCTGGTTGACTAGCTCGATTTTTACGGACAACGTAAGAGTCAGCCTGATATTCGCCATATTCAGCCTGGTTAGCGACCTTATTAAAATCTTCAAACCTTTCTGGTGACACCATCATTTGGCTACTTTCGCAGGCAGACTCATACGCACCATTATTTTACGGGTTTTCTATTCGCCGAGTTGTTTTTATTCGGCTGTTCGGTGCTCGCTTGGTGTTCCGGACGTTGCCGATGAAGCTCCACGCTAGACGCAGGCAAACTTCTACGTCTTGTATTCACAGCGGCAGCGCTAGGTCTACTATCTCGGCTATTCTGACCAGTATTGGGCGCGCCCCCTGATCGACTGTCGTAATCGTAATTTATTCGTACAAGTTGCTATGAATATTGTCAGCACTTCTTTTTATCAGTTGCTTTTACCAACAATTGCTATTCTATTATTAAAAAAGAGTTGCCCTGAACTTCCACTGTTCAGAATGTTGTAAACCAATTACTTTCGAGTCGATTGAGAATTTAGATGTCTGCTCCCTACGGCGCTGATGTAGCGTCTCATTGTTCAATTGGAAAACGGGTAGTTTCTTATCAAACAGAATTGCCCTGAACTGCTGCTGTATTCAATGTTGTAAACCAGTTACTACTAAGTTACTACTACCGGACACACCCACTGATTGTCTACGGTCACTCACAAAAAAACTGTGTGGGACACGTAGCTTCCTCTTGGCGCACAAACTTCTACCACACAGTGGTATTCCTGCAGCCCTGGTGTCTATACGCCTTATCTTTGTCTAGCTGTAATCCGACTCTGCTGCGCCAGTAATCATCTTTTATTCCGCCCGCTAAAACCAGAACTGTCGCATCGTGCCCTATCAGCACTGCCAGCTGGTTGACTAGCTCTATTTTTACGGACCAATTTGTGTGTGTCTGATTGTAAACCAATTACTTTCGAGTCGATTGAGAATTTAGATGTTTGCTCCCTACGGCGCTGATGTAGCGTCTCATTGTGGTTTTCATTCGGCTGTTCTACAGTTACGTTGGTTAGGAATGTACCAACGTCACGTGTCGAAGGACGTCACATATTGGCAAGGGGCCCCTGAAAATAAGGAAAAAAACATACGTACTGAAATCTAAGAATCTGCAAAAATTGAAAATCGTCTACAAAAACATTGATTTTAAATTTTAAATCAGCCTCCAATCTTCAAAGGCCACGGACAAAATATTCATGTTGTGAACGCCAACTGCGTATTTCGGTTATAGGGTTTTGGTTTCAGCGTGGCTGCCGACGACGTTCAAGGCATCGCTTAATCAAATAAGACCAAAAGTGGTATCAATGTCGGTATGGTTACATTAATATTTCAATTGGAAAACGGGTAGTTTCTTATCAAACAGAATTGCCCTGAACTGCTGCTGTATTCAATGTTGTAAACCAGTTACTACTAAGTTACTACTACCGGACGCACCCACTGATTGTCTACGGTCACTCACAAAAAAACTGTGTGGGACACGTAGCTTCCTCTTGGCGCACAAACTTTTACCACACAGTGGTATTCCTGCAGCCCTGGTGTCTATACGCCTTATCTTTGTCTAGCTGTAATCCGACTCTGCTGCGCCAGTAATCATCTTTTATTCCGACCGCTAAAACCAGAACTGTCGCATCGTGCCTTATCAGCACTGCCAGCTGGTTGACTAGCTCGATTTTTACGGACCAACTTGTGTGTGTTTGATTGTAAACCAATTACTTTCGAGTCGATTGAGAATTTAGGTGTTTGCTCCCTACGGCGCTGATGTAGCGTCTCTTTGTTCATTTGGAAAACGGGTAGTTTCTTATCAAACAGAATTGCCCTGAACTGCTGCTGTATTCAATGTTGTAAACCAGTTACTACTAAGTTACTACTACCAGACGCACCCACTGATTGTCTACGGTCACTCACAAAAAAACTGTGTGGGACACGTAGCTTCCTCTTGGCGCACGAACTTCTACCACACAGTGGTATTCCTGCAGCCCTGGTGTCTATACGCCTGATCTTTGTCTAGCTGTAATCCGACTCTGCTGCGCCAGTATCGAATCTCGAATCATCTTTTATTCCGCCCGCTAAAACCAGAACTGTCGCATCGTGCCCTATCAGCACTGCCAGCTGATTGACTAGCTAGATTTTTACGGACAACGTAAGAGTCAGCCTGATATTCGCCATAGCCTGGTTAGCGTCCTTATTAAAATTTTCAAACCTTTCTGGTGACACCACCATTTGGCTACTTTCGGCAGACTCATCCGTACCATTATTTTACGCGTTTTCAATCTTGCTGCACAGCGAACGCAGAAAAACTCGTGCGTCTCTTATTTTGAACGCATCTAGATCTTTGCTCCCTATCGCGCGCCTCTTATTCTTTCGGCTTTTTTAGATCGACCAACTCCTGAGATTTTTTGTATACACAGTGGACGAGTACCGCGTTGGTTCTCTATTTGCCGAGTGGTTTTTATTCAGCTGATCTTCAGTTACGTTGATTAGGAATGTACCAACGCGTGACATTTTTGACGTGTCAAAATGAAAATCCGAAATGGCGCCTACGAATATTTTTGGGATTTTTCATCATGGTTGTCGTTTTAGGTTTTTGGTGTCACTGATAATAAAATTGAAGTCAAAATTATTAACATGGGAAAAAAAATATTCGTCTTCTTCACCCTTCAGCACTGTTAGGTAGAGGTGTATCTAATCCTACACCTACATTAGGGCTTATTTGCAACAACCGGGCACAAATAATACAATAACTCTTTGCCGTAGTACTCGTAGCAGCTCAAGCAGCGCACTTGACCAACGATGCAGTCTCACACATGACCCATCAATATTTTCACGCGAACAAAATCGCGGGCCGCTAGTTATTAATAAATGACACCGAGGGCTATTTCAAAGACTTCCGGCCAACCAAAATAAACATATTATTCGGATAGAGCATAATATTATAAATATTTTTTATTACCGCACCAAAGTTGAAAGTCAATTCACTGAGAAGTTATTCAACCACAAAATATCTGAGATCACCCAGATTGGGTTAATTTTTTTTTGACAGCTGACTAAAATAAACGCAATAACTACATAGAGCCTATGGATATAAACATTTTCAAGTTGCCAAGTTCTATACCCAAGACTTTAATAAACAAAAATGATTACTATAATGTTAGTGCTACTGGTCGATAAAGACGATCTACCGATCTCTTTGAAGCCCAAATACATCGATGTGTTTTTCCTGCCCGTCCTAAACAACGGAGTTCAGACCTACTCACTCAACTTATTGCGAAAGTTCTGCCTTGGGGTCTGCCAAAGAGCGATGGAGCGCAGCATTCTAGGTGTAAAGATTACAGGTACAATACGGAACACAATGGTACACAATAACTTCTCGGTGAATTGACTTACGGCTTTGGTGTAAAAAATGTTTATTTTGTTATGCTCTATCCAAATAATAAGTTAATTTTGCTTGGCACTTTTGAAACTAGCCCAAAAATGTATGGAGGCTGGGTGATCTCTTTCGGAGTAATGTCTCACTTAGGTCCCGCTACTTACCCTTTTGAAATAGTTTCTATAAACATGATTGGTGAATTTGGCAGCTCACGTTCTACAAAGACATATTATAACACGACCCTAACGCCATCTACCGGATAATGGGCACAACTCTTCGCCACCCGAGTAGATCACAACTTACACAAGATCAATGAACGATAAGAAGATAACATAAACAGTACCTGCAGACTACTAGCGACATCTAACATTCGACGTGAGAATGTGTCAATGAAGGTTACAACCACATACAAGCATGAGATGGTGAAGACACACACTGTCATCTGTCAAACCGCTATATAAACCTGCTCCACCCACGAATTCGACACTCGCTACTTAGACGGCACAGTGGACGATAGCCCCGCAGTCACCACTGTTGTCATAAGCTTGACCTGAGCGGAGGCCCCGTCGCCCTCAGGAATAGCTAGCTAGGAGGTGAAGGGATAGGATAGCCCCGCAGTCCATCCCTAGGTCCGCTAATAGGTCTAACCTTTAGTGTAACTTTGTTTGCTTATGTCTGTAAAGTGTTTGAAGTAAAGAGAATAAACTCCTATTGTCGTCAATCGTTGGTTTTATTCCACCGCCACCATTATAATATTTATTTGTTTTGACATACAAAACTCAAATAACTACTATAGATTCAACAAACTAAGTTAATACTTAATTTGCTTATATTGGAAAACTTTATTCTGTACTAACTGACCCACGCAACTTCGTCTGCGTCACATAAGAGAGAAAAATCATAGGAAAAAACAAACCCGTTTTTGCAACATTTTTCATTTCTGCTCCGCTCCTAATAGTCGTAGCGTGATGTTATGTAGCCTAAAACCTTCCTCGATAAATGGACTATCCAATACAAAAAGAAAGAATTTTTCAATTTGATTCAGTAGTTCCTGAGATTAGCGCGTTCAACCAAATAAACAAACTCTTCTGCTTTATAATATTAGTATAGATCAATAATATTCTTAATGACCAACGTATGCATTAGGATCACAACTTAATACCTTTGTACTGTTAGATACGAACGATTCTGAAGTGAATAGTATTCTGATGAATCTGAAATCTGTCAGTACCCCTGGGTGGGATAATATATCAACAAAATTCTTAAAATACATCAGAAAGGAAGATATTCCCATTATAATTCACCTTACTTATCTCTGTTTTCAAGAGGGTGTCTTCCCTGCTCCACTAAAACTGTCCGTTATATAACCCCATTTTACAAGGGTGGGGACAGTGACGATGTCAGCACTTCAGGCCTATTGCTGTTTTACGGTCGAATCGAAAGTGCTTGACAAAATTATAAATATTAGACTAATTATTTCCATAAGTTCATAATCTTCTATCTAACTCACAGTTTGGATTTAGGCAAGGTGTAAGTACTGAAGATGCAGTAACAGCGCTAAGTTCCTTTGTAGCTCCGCATCTTGTCAAAGGAAAAAGATGCCTGTCTGTTTTCTTAGACCTCAAAAAAGCTGTCCCAATCCTTGTGAACAAGCTGGAAAAAGCCGGGATAAGAGAGAAGGCAATAAGTTTGCTCAAAAACTACCTCTCTCACAGAAAACAAAGAGTAAAGATAGGACAGTACTCCAGTGGTGAGGTGGACGTATCATACGGCGTCCCACAGGGTAGTATTTTAGGGCCTACCCTCTTCCTCCTGTAAATTAACGATCTCTGCAATATGGAAATTGAAAATGAAAGAGTATTCTCATACGCAGATTTTGTTGTTTTCTCTAGTTCATCCTGGCACGAAGTTAAACCGAGAGCAGGGGCGGGAATGGCTCGGGTAGCTGAATGGCTGAAAAGTAACTTACTTACCCTAAATAAAAATTAAACAAACTACATACGCTTTAGTATCAGTAACCGAACACAGCCTATTGTAGAGTTGGATCTAAAGTTACACATACGTGGAGACATGTCTGCGGTAAGCTGTAATTGCCCATGCATTGAGAAGGTGGCTAAATCTAAGTATCTTGGAGTTATGGTAGATCAAGCACTATCCTAGCACCCTCAACTTGAGCAGATTTCTGGGAGGATAAGGAAACTCAGTTGAATTTTTAAAACCCTCAGACATTTTGTTCCAACCAAAATAGAGAGCTCTAAGAACCGTCCCAGAAATCTCTTAAACGAAATGTACGTGACACTGGCTCAGTCTGTACTATTATATTGTATTCCAATATGGGGTGGTACAGCAAAATCAAAATTCATTAATTAATATAGAGCGAGCGCTGCATAAAAATAATGTATTTTAAAAATAAAAGATTCTCCACCACAAGCTTATACCAAATACATAATTAACTCTCGGCAAGGATGCTGTGCATAACCTAAACCATACCAATAAAACATAAAACCTTACCATATTATGAAAAGGAAAAATCTAAAAGTATAAAAGATGTAGTTCTTCAATTTCCCTAAACTAAAACAAGATTCGCATGCACACAATTCAATAAACGCTTTACTCAGCTATATAAAAAAATTAACAAACACGATTATGTATATTGTATACAATAAAAGTTACCACGACTGTAAAAAAGTATAATGGATTGGATTAAACCAGTTACCTATGAGGAAACCGAGGCACTCCTGGAACATGTTGAGTAGCCGAAATATACCGCGTATATCTACCATATCTTAAAACTACACAACATAACACACCACACACACCATTCGCACACGACACACCACACCAGAACACAACACACCACAAACCAAACCACACATCAAACACCCCACAATATTCCATGCACTACGCCACACATAACACATCACGCGGCTCACCAAACAACACCGCACTACTTACTACACCACCCTTTACATTAAATGTGCTGACTGGGAATAAGTTAAAGAAATAACTCTCAGTGAAAGAGCTAATCTGAGACACTACCCAAATAATGGGGACTGCACTTTGCGGTTGTGTTTCTATAGAACGGACTTCACTTAAGAGCCCTCTTACAGTCCACTAGCGCCGCCAATCGAAAAAATGTCATAACTCGTAAATATAATCAAAAATATAATCATAAATCGTGCATTCAAAACATAAACGGCCGTTTTTGTTACAAATGCACGATTTAGCTAAACAGCTATATTTCAAGTGGTGACAATGTGTTATAAAATTACATTATTGCCTTTTCTACAGTAATAATAGACCACATTTTGTATTTTTGATTCTATTTACGAGTTATGACATTTGTTCGATTGGCGGCGCTAGTGGACTGTAAGAGGGCTCTTAATGATTTTTCTGACTAAACTCCCATATCATAAAAATCTACTACACATTACTTAATTCTCTACAACTACAAACAGTTTGAGCATGCCGCTAGGCATAACTTACGGTTGATTGTAATGTAGATAACCGACGTCACGCCGACGAGACATCATCTCCGCTATACGTTCGTGTCCTCGTCTATGTAATGCTAACAAGACCTCAGTTGCGTAACGCTTATGAAACCTAAGCTGCGTTTCTACTACGAGACCTTAACTGAGTAACGACTACGAAACTTCAGTTGCGTAACACCTACGATACCTCAATTACGTCACGCCGATGAGACATAAGCTCCGCCCCCCGCATATGATCTCATCTATGTAGCACTTACAAAACCTCAGTTCCGTTACGCTAAAATGTTTCGTAGGCGTAACTCTACTGATGTCTCGTAGGCTTAACAATGCTGGGGTCTTGTAGTAGTTACGCAACTAAGGTTTGTAACCGTAACGCAGCTGAGGTCTTGTAAGCGTTACATAGATGAGGTCTTGCGAACATAACGCAACCGATGTTTCGTAGGCGTTACGCTGCTGATGTCTCGGAGGTGTCACGTAACTGAGTTTCATAATCGTAACGCAGCTAAGGTTTCGTTGAAGTAACGCAGCTGAGGTATCGTAAGCGTTACTCAGTTGAGGTGTCGTAGTAGAAACGCAGCTTAGGTTTCAGCTTCGTTACCACTGCGAGACCTCAGTTGCGTTACGTTTACGAAACCTCAACTGCGTTACGCTTAAAAACTTTAGCTGCGTTTCTACAACAACACCTCAATTGAGTTACGCCTAAAGAGTCCGTATATATGTAACGCTTACAAGAGTCAGCTGCGTTACACCTACGACACCTCATTGAAATAACGCTAACGAAACCTCAGCTGCAGTAAAGAAGCGACTTGAATCGGCTGGAGAGAACCTCGTCGTCGAGGCGGTGAAGAATCGGGATCCGCTTCTGGTTTTTAGGGACGTGCTTTTAGTGCACAGTGATAAAGCACGAGTCAGAGCCCTTTGGAATCAGAACTGGGAGGTTTTTCAAGGCCTCGGGGACGAGGAACAGAAAAAGGTCTGTTAGATTTAGGAAAAAGTGTCGAAACCCGCCTACGAATAGCATTGTGCTGAGTGTTACACCAGAGCCAAGCTTGGGGAGCACCAGCACAATGCATTCAGTAACGATTGCCCGACATGTAGAAAATGGGACGCATTCGCGTCAGCAACTGTAGCGTATTGCTAAAGTTGTCGGTGTGCCCACTTCAACGTATACATTGATACCAATCCCGATGCAACCGGAATGCAGACATATAGAGCTAACCACTAGGGTTTGCTGTATGGAGAACGGAAACTGGAGCCACTTTCATGCGAAAGTGACTGCATTTAAACTGGACCAAAAGTCAATCCTAGTGAAATCGCTAAGCTGCGTCACGTTTTGCAAAATTCTGTAGACTAAAGGTCACACTAGTCAGAAAAAAAATGATATGTATGCAGGATCAGGAGTGCCGAGAGGTATATCGTCAGGGTTTGGAGTCCCCATTTTAATGGGATAAACAAGACTGTGTAATAAATTACAGAGTTTTATTACAAGTAGTTACTAATTAACACACACAATAGAAATGGTACACAGTACAAAAAGGCAATTAAGTGAACAAAAGACAGTAATTAAGAAAGCAACAATATAGTTAGGCGAACAGACCGTTCAAGGTCACAGTTCGTACAGTGGCCAAGCCACCCAATTACAAAGTGTATCCTGCTCGCAATCAGCAAGTTAGGTAATACAGCTATTGTAAATATACAGCAGTGCTGTACCAAATAAACCGACAGTTTTGTCGGGAACTGGGGAACTCTGTTTGAGTCGAGTCCGAAGACCGACTAAGGAGCCTTTTTTTTCGGAATGGCATCTTGCAGTTCAACCAAGAGAGGTTGTCGTCTACTTAACCGGACTACCTTCAAAATCAAAATCAAATCAAAGCATTTATTTCAAGTAGGCCAGTTACAGGCGCTTTTGAATTGTCGAAACAAAGATAAAAATTAAATGTAACTACAGTCCCAATCACAAGACATAAAAACTGTGAAAGTACTGTAGTTGCTCATTCCCTAGCGTAGATCTCTATGGAGAAGAACGGGCAAGAAATTCCATGGACACTCTTTTAAATCATAATGTTGTTACAAAATCTTGGTTACATCATTCATGTTGAGATGGTGCATTATGTGAGAACAATGTAGCAAGATATGCACGATAAAAGTGTCCATAGTAAAACACAAACAAAAACAATTCAAAAATAAAATAATTTATTTAAAAAACAAAAAGCCGTGGCAACCAAGAGCTGACCAGTCCCAACCGACAGCGCCCGTTCACGAACATGACGCATGTATCAGCACCATCCAACTCAACCATTTTGAAGGGAATTAAATGATCCGACACAAGTACCACCATCAGCGGGACATTTGAGTGCGCATGACATACTCTTAACAGCCAGGGCACATTCAAGTCAAAAAATAAAAACGTAGGTTTCAAGCGAATGATAGCATTCTAGTACATAGCTCTCACACAATGTGGGATACGAGGTTATATAATACTAACATTGAATCTATACAATGCAAAGATAGTTGTACAATCTTCAGCAGCTCCAACAATACCATTTAATGTTATTAATTTGGACCGGCATTGAGCCAAGCATTTTTATCAGCGATATAATCGCCCAATTTTCAATATGCTTGCTTACACAGAGTGCGTTTAATGCATGTTTTAAATTTGGTTTCATTTATTTCAAGATAGCTTTGTGGAATTTTATTATTGCATTTCAAACAGTACCCCATGAAAGACGAGTCTACTTTAGCTATTCTGACAGTGTACAGTCATGTACCTTGTCAATACATCTACGTATGGATGTATTTTTACTTTTAAGCCCTGTGAATGAACACCATTTATTTGAACATATTGCTGTCTATCACTTAAATAAGACTTTACCAAACTAAGTGCAAGATTACCTAGTCCGTACTGCTCAAGTTTCAAAAGCAATGTGTCGTGATTTACACAATCAAATGCTGTGGAGAGGTCACAAAATATTCCTACAGCGTCTTGGGACTCTTCCCATGCCATGAATATGTGCTTTAGTAAGGTTACACCAGCGTCAGTTGTGCAACGTCAAAAAAATCATTCGACGCTCGGCCGCCGCAGCCTGCAGACGTGCGCTACGCTCCGCTCCGCCGACTCTCCGCGCCCCCGCACCTCCGTTCCGGTCAACTGCAGTGCGACGTCATAGCCCTGCCATCTCACCGTGTCTACGAACAGTCGTAGCACTACTACGGTTTGTGACTCGTTCACAACCAAAGTTGTGTTGCGCCGTAGCGAGCTAGCTACTACGAGTGCATGCACTCTTTAGTAGTTGGTCCGTTGCGTAAAACTGTCTTTTTCAAGACAAATATTTCGCCGTCAAAACGTTCATTGCCCCTTCAGGGAAAATCCACGGTTTAGTGGTTCTTGACGGGAAACCTAACGGTGCTAACGAAGTCAAGAGGGTGTTGACCCGACACACCCGCTGAACCTCTTCAAGGGAAGGCAATCCGTTGGAAGGGCTCTGACTGCGGCTTTGGGGGATCTCCTAGTCGCAGTCTGGTAGCACCTAACCCCCGTTTGTCCACAGCTGCACCCGGGACGTCTGGGTGTCTCTACCCCAGCGGCCCGGATCGGTCGCAAGACCCATAGGGCCCTACCGCACAATAAGACTGGCGGTAGGTTTACAAGCTTAGGGCTCACAGTAGCACACACCTCCCTGTGTCACCGACAGGGAGAGAACACATCCCCGGGTTATCCCGCCCGGGGAGCTAGGTACGGTACTGGTATCGATAGATAGCCTAGGTCATCAGAATAGGCCCTTCAGGCAATTCTCAGACAGTCGTGTCGCTGGCAAGTTCGTTTGTGATTTCTTCTTGCCAGTTAGCACTAGGAAAAACACAAGGGTGGGTTCGTTTTTACGGGAACTGTCTGCCCGGGGAGTTCACGTTTTACGAGTCTCCTCGGGATTTGGTAGTTAGCTCTTAGTTAGTATTCTAAACGCGCTATTTGACGACCTGTTACAGGTACTGTTGGATGACGACAGTCCTCATATCCAGGACAAATACGCGGAACTCTTAATTCCGTTTGAGAAGGCTGGTTATCACGCCCTTAGGAAAACCGTTCCTACAAGGTCATGCTCGCGCTCGCCCTCCCCCCCCCTCCCCCGCACCGATAGCTCAATCCTCCGATATGAAGATTGTAGAGTCCATTTCTGCCCCTGGGAGCTCTCCGGAGTCCTTGAGCACCAACTCCTCGTCCTCTGAATCTGAGGACTTCAGTTGGTGCAGAAAGGCAAGAGGAAGAACGGAAGGAAAGCGAAGGCCGGTAAGGCCAAGAAGGCTGTTACATGCTCCCCTTGCTCCTCTAGCCTCCCCGCCCCTTCCTCCGTCCGGTACTACTGCTCCTCAAGCTGCCTCCCAGGGCAGCCGCCCGCCCAGCCCTATGGTTATTTCTTCCTCGCAAGGTGCGGCTCCTGACAGCCGCCCTGCAAGCCCTATGGCTGCTTCTCAGCCAGCCCCCTCTCAAGCCCCCCGCTCTGTACATCCAGGAGAAATCCAGATGGACAGAGATCTCCAAAATGTGTGTGGATCGCAAGATCCAGTACACTAATGCCACCTCTGCCCTCCAGGGTATTAAGGTCAAAACCCCCACGTCTACGGAATTTAGAAGTCGCCTTCTACACGTACAGTCTCCCTGAGGAGAAGCCGACCCATGTGGTCATCAAGCGGATCCCCAAGGAGATTCCCTCCCAAGACATCCTGGAGGATCTCACCTCCCAGGGTATCCCAGTTTCGGCGGTCCACCGCCGCCATAAGAATAGGTCCCAAGGGGGTGACGAGTACGACATGGTACTCGTAATATGTGACCCGGTTGAAGGGCACCAACCTATCTTCAAAGTCCGTTCGGTATGCTCACTCTCGGGCATTATCATTGAGAGGCTTAAAAAGCTGAAAGTCGTCGGGCAGTGTCATCGCTGCCAGTTTTATGGTCACAACCAAAAGCACTGCTACGCACCGCATAGGTGCGTAAAGTGCCTCGGCGACCATGCCGCGGCAGACTGCACCCGTCCTAAGGATAGGAATCTCTGCACAGAGCCGCCTAGTTGCGTCCTGTGCGGACAGTCTGGCCACCCGGCAAACTACAGGGGCTGTCCCAAAGCCCCCAAACAGTCCGCTGGAAAGTTGGCCAATCGCGCCAACCAACGCCAGCAGAGGGAAGCTCCCCCTTACCAAGTCCCCTACAAGGTCCACCCTGAGCGTCTCAGCCCACAGAGGCCCTCCCCATGGAACATGCTGAATCATCAGCAAGCGTTCCCAGCCCTCACAGAGTCCCAACCTAACACCCCCATGCCCGGTCTTTTGGACAACCCTGTCCCAGCGCCCACTCCCGTGGTCGCCCCCCAGGCCCCTCCTCAAACCCGAGCTCCTGTTGCTCAAACCCGCGCTCCTGCTTCACAAGAATCCAACCTTAAATACTTGCTGAAGTTTCAACCTCTTTGCACCGCTGAGGCTGACCATATGGTGGCTGAACTCAGAGCTGCAACGGACCTTCAGCAAGTTGTTGACATCACTGATGCCTATCCAGACATCAAGTTAGCCCTTCGCAACCGTAATTTCACACCGTAATGGATATTGTGACGTTGGTAGACGTCAACATCAAATAAAAGATGTATAAATAAAACTAGTGAATGAGAAAAAATAGCTGTATTGACTAATAAAAAATTACTATGTAGGTAGTTAACAAAAACAGAACCGGGTCGCGGGTACGTAAATTCTGCTGAGTCAATTCGGAGCGTTTTAAGAGGTAACCACTTCCCTGGCAGTTGTAGTGGCTGTCCGGGCAGTCTTTGAGGTGGATGACGTCACAGTCTTGCGGTTGTAGTAGTGTCCGCTGTAGGGACGTAGGCAGAATGCAGGATAATAAAAATAGGGGCCGAGCGTAGTCTCGTACCGGGATCCCAATCGGGGTTACACAAATTCACTTTTACGTAAAATATAATTTAATTATAGCGTTAGAGCGTATTTCAATTGTAGAAATATAAAAATTAATAAAACCGTTAAAATGGTTTGGAGGGAAATCAGTGACAAAACAACGTATTCGCACGGCTAGTGTTTGCGCTGGATTCACGATCGGCTGGGGGTCACCTTTGAACCGGCCGTTAGTACGAGCCTTGCCGACAACATCCGAGTAGATACGAACGCCGCGCGCGCATAGAATCGCATCGGAAGACGGTTACTTTCATTGTTTGATAGTTTAAAAGTGTTTTGAACTAATGTGAATGTAAAATAGTTTAATATTAATAATTAAAGGTTAGTTTGCTAGATAAAATAATAAAATATAATGAGTTAATTTTTTATGTAAATAATGAGATTTAAAGATTATTCCTTTGAACTAGTTTTGTAAGTTAATAAAAACACACAGTGTTACAGTACCCCCTCTCCTAGATTAGGATTTTCCTTAGATAAATCCGCTAACGATTCTATTTTTCAGCAGAAAACATTTCCAACATTCATAACTTCCTCTTACATACATTTCTTTCGTTCTTCGCAAATCATCCATCAGTCTTTCTAATTAGCACCCACATTTTATGTATTACACTACAATATGCTGCGCAACCTGACATACTGAGTATTTTGTTTATGGGACTACAAGATACTCAATGTTTTTCCATTGATTGAAGTTGAAAGATTCATAATCTACTTTTTTATAATTGATTGTAGTTAAGATTGTAGTATCTACCTAGTTTCCTTCCTTAGTCCTTACTCTATTCTGCTTAGAAACTGAACGTTAGTAGTTAGTTTTTTATTTAATTTTTAATAATTCAATGGGTTAGTGCCACTGTATTATATATATTTTTTAATGAATAGGACATTTTAGAGGTAGGTAATTGTAGATTTATGTTATTTATTAGTAGTTCATATTCCTAGTTGCAGTTTTATTTCATAGTAGATTATGGCATATGCAGTAACTGTTAGCTTTAATCAAGATATGGCACCGTACTTAGTTAGCGTTTTTACTTTTATTGTTTATAGTTCGTAAGTTTAATATCTTTGATATGCCAGGTACCAAGGTCGTTGCCTTGCATATCTTCAAGTACATACACTAATGGTGATTTTTTACCAATAATGCGACACTTTATATATTTAGGGGCTAGCTTTTTAGTGAATCGGTTGTCCTTGTTGCTCTGGTAATATGTTCGTTTCCAAACTATATCACCAATGTTGAACTCAGCAACCTTACGACGTAGATTATAATAAGTACTATTTCTCGAATGAGCTTTAATCAAAGATGATTGTACTTTGTCGAAGATCTTACGCAAGTGTCCTAAAGTTTCCGCGTACTCATCTCTAGGTGTAAATATTAGATCACTTTGCAGATCTGAGTCAAGATAGTGCGATCCACAACTAACTAACTCTCGTCCATAGACAAGTAAGGCTGGAGTAAAGCCTGTGACCTCGTTAACTGAAGAGTTAATTGCAAACTGAATCTTAGTGATATTCACGTCCCAAGAGCGATGATCGTCTTCAATGAAGGTTGAAATTGCAGTGACGATGGTTTTGTTATAACGCTCTACGGTGTTCATTTGTGGCGTATATTTAGGCGTTAAATGGACGTTAGGAACCTTATATTTAGAAAACAGTTGTTTCATAGTACCGCTAACGAATTGTTTGCCGTTGTCCATGAGAACAGTGCTAGGTACACCATGGACTAGAAAAACCTGATCTTCTACTATTTTAGCTATGATCTCAGTAGTAGCACGTTTAATTGGGAACAAGAGACAAAATTTAGAAAAACAGCAGGTAATTACGAACAGGAAAGTGTTTTGCTTTCTTGTAGGAGGCAATGGTCCAACTAAATCCATGCTTATCACTTGGAATGGCCTGCAACAATTCTTAGGTCGACCCATAGTTCCGAGTGTAGTGTGGTTAGGGTATTTGTAAGAAATACACACATCACAATTAGCTACGAAGTTAGTAACGTCTCTATGCATATCCGGCCAGAAATATTTGAGGGAAAGACGCTTATAAGTTTTAAAAACACCGAAGTGTCCCGCAGTTGGATCACTATGGTTATTTTTGATTATTTCATCCCTGAATTCCAGAGGTATTACTTTTTTCCATTGAAATTCATTAGTAAGTGGATTCAAACTCTTTTTGAAGCGATAAAGTTCTTTATTCATGACCTGATAATCGACATAAGAAGTCGGTGAGTCTTGACAGCCATTTAGGATGTTTAAATACCAAGAATCATTAGTGGGGCTGTAAGGATTTGTTGAAGGAGTTTGATTGTCGCCGATAGCAGAAACTGGAATGCTACGTGAAAGACTGTCTGGTACGACATTGTCCACACCCCGACGATGTTTTATCTCAAAATTATAGGCAGACAACCGAACTCCCCAACGAGCTAAACGACCAGTGGGATTATTGATATTTAAAAACCATTTCAGTGCGGAGTGGTCTGTATAAACAACAAAAGTCCGACCATTCTCCAGGTAGCAACGCCAATGTTCAATTGCTGTAAGAACAGCCAAAGCCTCGCGTTCAGTAGCGCTGTAGTTTCTCTCCTGCTTCGACAGTGACTTGCTCATGTAAGCAATAACCTTCTCCTTACCGTCCAAGTTTTGAGTGAGAACAGCACCTATGCCTACATCACTCGCGTCAGTGTGTACTTGAAACGGTTCAGAATAGTTAGGGCATGAAAGAATAGGGGTACTTATTAAACACTCTTTTAGTTTTTTAAAGGCAGTGTCAGCCTCGGTAGACCAATGGAATGGAACAGCATTTTTTCCTTGAGAAGTAAGTTTATTTAGTGGAGATGCCAAGTCGCTAAAATTGGGAATGAACCTTCTGTACCACGAAGCTGTGCCAAGAAACCTACGCACTTCTTTGCGGTTAGTGGGGGTATAATAATTTACTATCGCTTGCACCTTCTCAGGGTCAGCGTGTAATCCATTTGAGTCAACGACATATCCGAGGTACTTAAGTTGTTTCCTGAAAAACTGGCTTTTTTCGTAGTTGATAGTAAGGTTAGCAGTTCTCAATTTTTCGTAAACACGTACTAGTAAGGATATATGCTGCTCGAAGGTTGAGGACACGATTATTATGTCGTCAATATAAACAAACACCTTGTGCTCGAACTCTGGACCATAGAATAGGACATCCATAAGCCTTTGCTGAGTGGCAGGGGCGTTAGTTAGACCAAATGGCATGCTCCTGAACTGAAAAGTACCACGGGTTGGTATGTAGAAGGCAGTTTTAGGACGATCCTCTTTTTTAATACCTATTTGCCAAAAACTTTTCGACAAATCTAAACTAGTCAGGTACTTAGCGTCACGTAGATTATCGAGTATTTCCGAGATATAAGGAAGACTATATGCATCTTTTTTTGTTATAGCGTTTAGTTTCCGACTATCTAGACAAAAACGTAACTGGCCATTCTTTTTAGGGGTTAAAAGCACAGGAGACGACCAGGGGCTCTCACAAGGCTCTACGACTTTCTCCTCAAGCATCTCGTCTAGTTGTTCAGTTAAAATTTTTAATTTTTCTGGGGACATTCTATAAAATCTTTGACGTATGGGGGCAGCATCACCAGTGTCAATAGAATGCTCGATTAGACCAGTACGACCGAGTCCTCGTTCTTCGAATGAGATTCCATAAAATTGTCTTATAATATTATCAGCAGTAGTCTTTTGATCCTCCGTCAGGCAATCATAACTATGAATAAGTGTACTATTGTTAGTAGATAAATTCGATAAGCTAGTATCATTATCCTCGCATATAACGACGGAATCTAGACGTGTAGGAAAGAGTTCGAAAATTCTCCAGAAATCCATACCCAGGATTAAGGAAGAATTGATTTCGGGGACAGCATAGACATCTAAGATGTGTAGTTTATCTTGAAATGTAATGGGTATATGTATTTTTCCTATACTCTGTAACTTCTGTCCTCCGGCAGCTACAAAATGTAAAGACTCACAGGGTTGGAGTGTGTATCCAAGATCGAGTAAGCGTTTATGACAGTTATTGCCTAAAATAGTAGCACCTGATCCGGTATCTAGTAAACCTGTTAGTGATTTACCTTCGATAGTCACATTAACATAGGGGCGTGAGCTTAAACCTCTAGCCTTGTGGATTGCGGATACAGTGTAACATGAAAAGAATTTTGAAATAAATTGTAACCATTCTTTCCACTCATCCTGATTAAATTTGCAGTTGTTTGGTTCTAAATTAGATAGACCGTCCCTGCAATCCACAGCACTTAGTTTTTTGTGTTAGATTTATCAGCATGACAGTTCTTGCAATCAGGGTATCGCACACCTTTCATACCGCATTTAAAACAAATTAAGAAATGTGGTTCCTTGCACTGACCAAGCGAATGAGTATCATTCCTGCACCTAGGGCAATAAATTTTTCTTGTAGGTTTGTTGTTCGAAGCATTAATGGAGTTAACACTGACTGCTTGATTTTGTTGTTGACTTGATTTGTTGTAATTAGGATTAGGTTTGTAGTTAGATTGATTAGAATTATAGTTTTTATTATTGTTGTGATTAGAGTTTTGATTTTTGTTTGTGTTATAGTTGTAACCTGTATTAAAATTTTTGTTAGTATTGTAGTTGTTTTTATTTGAATAGCCAGCGTTATTTGTTTGAGTGGACTGATTAGTGTAAGCAAACTCTCGCGCTAGTGTATCTGAAGTGACTCCAGGTGGTTCGTGAAAGTGTGTCAATCGTGATTGTATACTTTCGTAATTACGGCACAAATTTTTCAAGTCGTCAATACTTGTGATTTTTGAAGAAGCTGAAAGTGTACTAGCGTAACATGGACGTATGTTATGCAATATAATTTCTAACTTTTCTTCCTGCGAAATTGGTTTGTCAAGCCTCGAAAACATACCATGCATAATTGACAAGTATACGGTGATATTTTCATGTTCACCTTGTGTACGCATTCTGATTTCTGACGTAAGTCTGTAATCATAATCGCTTTGACTAAAATCTTTTTTTAGTAATTCGACAACTTCATCCCAAGTCGAAACATTGTCTTTGATATAGCGGTACCAGTGAAGCGCGTCCTCAATAAAAATCTCGTATGCGAAAGAAAGCAGCTTTTTCTTATCGATTTCTTTGGAGATAAGTAATTCATCAACTCTCTGAATAAATGAACGGACACAAGTTTTTCCAGAATATCTAAGTTTGCCTACAGCATCAGCAACGAACTTCGTATCACAACCGGATGTTGTCGCAGCAGTTGAAGTTTCGGTAAAAGAACTCGAAGAAGTCTGTGTTTGTGGTTTATAACTTATTAATTCCTTATATTGTGCTTCAAACACAGCCTTATAGTCACTGTAAGGTTTAGCAACATCAGACGCCGGTTGAATTCTTTTAATTCTGTAATAGATGTGGTTTAAAAGTGCCTCTGCGCGCGAATACGTATTTTTGTCAGCCTTAGATTTTAAACTATCAAGAATAGTTCTTGATTTGAGTAGTGATTCTTTAACAGCAATAAGATCTTCCTTAGGCTCTAAATGTGATTCAGCAATTTCGTCTGGGGCAGCTAGTGGTGATAGCTTAACGATTTGCTTACGTAGCTCAGCAACTGACGCTTCAGCTATGTCACCTCCCCGAAGAGCAACCTCATATTCAAGTTCGGCTTTTTGTAAAGCCAAATATTTGATAGGGTAAGACATTTTACGGTAAATTATTAAGATTGATTGCGTAAGTGTTGCAATAAAACAAAACAATCGATTCAAAAGCGTAATAAATTGCGATAATCAGCTTACATATCATCATACAACAAAACAATTGATTGAAAAGCACATAAATTTGCGATAATCAGTATTCTCTTATCAACGGATCGTGTAAAATGTTTAAAAAAATAATAATAGGAGTTGACTAGATATAAAGTTTTAAAAGACTAGGATCAAGTTACAAGTTTAGAAAGTATAGCTTTAAATTGATTTGATAAAACATAAAATTACTATTTTTCTTGTCTCAAACACTTAAAAACAAACAGTTGTAACAATTATCAGTAACTAAAACAATAAATTACGAAATCCATTGACTAGAGCAAAAAAAAAAAAAAAATTAACTAGAATTCTACTCATGAAACCAACACCAAAGATAACTACAACACACCTATAAACAAACCGAACAAACTCAGCTCAATTTAATAGTTTTGGGCGCCATTGTGACGTTGGTAGACGTCAACATCAAATAAAAGATGTATAAATAAAACTAGTGAATGAGAAAAAATAGCTGTATTGACTAATAAAAAATTACTATGTAGGTAGTTAACAAAAACAGAACCGGGTCGCGGGTACGTAAATTCTGCTGAGTCAATTCGGAGCGTTTTAAGAGGTAACCACTTCCCTGGCAGTTGTAGTGGCTGTCCGGGCAGTCTTTGAGGTGGATGACGTCACAGTCTTGCGGTTGTAGTAGTGTCCGCTGTAGGGACGTAGGCAGAATGCAGGATAATAAAAATAGGGGCCGAGCGTAGTCTCGTACCGGGATCCCAATCGGGGTTACACAAATTCACTTTTACGTAAAATATAATTTAATTATAGCGTTAGAGCGTATTTCAATTGTAGAAATATAAAAATTAATAAAACCGTTAAAATGGTTTGGAGGGAAATCAGTGACAAAACAACGTATTCGCACGGCTAGTGTTTGCGCTGGATTCACGATCGGCTGGGGGTCACCTTTGAACCGGCCGTTAGTACGAGCCTTGCCGACAACATCCGAGTAGATACGAACGCCGCGCGCGCATAGAATCGCATCGGAAGACGGTTACTTTCATTGTTTGATAGTTTAAAAGTGTTTTGAACTAATGTGAATGTAAAATAGTTTAATATTAATAATTAAAGGTTAGTTTGCTAGATAAAATAATAAAATATAATGAGTTAATTTTTTATGTAAATAATGAGATTTAAAGATTATTCCTTTGAACTAGTTTTGTAAGTTAATAAAAACACACAGTGTTACAATATCACACTTAGAATCTCTTGCACCCAACCCCGGTCCCTTAGATTAGGTTATTTTAACGCCAATGGCATGAGAGGTCAGCGCGACGAGATCGCTTCTTTCCTCCGTGACCATAACGTTGATATACTCCTCATCCAGGAGACCTTCCTTAAACATAGCCACCGCGATCCCAAGATTGCCAACTACCGTTTAGTTCGCAATGATAGGTTACGTTGCCACAAAGGTGGCATTCTCATTTACTTTCGCAAGGAACTGCACTGCATTCCTATTGACCCCCCTCCCTTGAAGTCCCTACTTGAGGTTTCAATCTGTCGGTGAGCTATGACCGGTCATCAACCGATCCACATAGTGTCTGCATATTTGGCCCCCTCTAACACGTCGGAAGATCATAACCTCCTGGTTAACGATCTCACCCTTCTTTTCGGCTTAAGTGACTCCGTGATCATCACGGGCGATCTTAATGCCAAACATCCAGCCTGGAACAGTAGAATGACGAACCCAAGAGGGAAAGTCCTCTACGATCTAGAACTGTCTCTCAATTTCGACCCGATCGCTCCTATGGAGCACACCTATCGCCCCGACACTCCCAGCTACCATCCTGACGTGCTCGATATAGCGCTACTCAAGAATGTGAACCTTCGGTTACATTTGATTTAGACGTTACACGAGCTCCACTCTGACCACCGTCTAGTGCTCATGCACTTAATTCCTCGCTCGGGTATCATTGACGCCAGCCAACCCCCTCACAACCGACTTGAGGAAAGTAAGCGATATGCTGAAATCTGAAACGTCACCGCTTCTTGATGGTATTCCTGACCATATTGTCTCAGTCGCAGACACCGAGGCCGCAATCAACTCGTTTACAGAACACGTACAATCCGTACTGAAGGATTGTTCTCGTGAAGTACCAGCGATGAGCGATCACCGCTGGATACTTCCTACGACATCCGTGAACTGATAAACGAGAAGAATGCGGCCATACGTGCCTACAGCGCTTGGCCCTGCGACGCGAACAAGACTCACATGCGTTCCTTACAGCGTGCTGTAAAGAAACGCACTAGTGAGTTTCGTTCAAATCAATGGGATGAAACGCGCAGCGAACTCGAGCCCACTTACCAAGCTTTCTGGCAGCGTCAGAGGAAGTTGCGTACCTCGGAAGAGGTTTCTTCTCCACCCCTCATCCGTCCCGATAAGAGCGTCGCTTTTGACGACTCTGAAAAAGCAGAATGTCTGGCCGACAGTTTAGAATCCCAATGTTCACCAAACACTCTACCAGTAGACAAGCAGTACCTTGATGAGGTGGATGCAGAAGTTGAACGTAGAGCATCGCTTCCCCCTGTAGAAGACCCCGATGACCCTCTCCCCGCCATCACCCCGGAAGAGGTCAAGGATATTATAGATAAGCTACAGCCTCGGAAAGCCCCAGGCACCGACGGCTTCACTAATAGAGTATTTAAAGCCCTCCCCACCCAGCTCATAGTTCTCTTGACTGCCATCTTCAATGGCGCCCTGAGCAACAATATGTTCCCCCAAGCGTGGAAAGAGGCCACTGTTATAGGTATTCCCTAACCTGGGAAACCGAAAGCCCAGCCTTCGAGCTACAGGCCGATCAGTCTCCTGAGTGCTCTCGGCAAAATCTATGAAAGGCTTATTTATAAGCGTCTCAGAGATTATGCTGAGAAAAAGGGCCTCATCCCTAAAGAACAGTTCGGCTTCAGGACCGAATATTCTTGTATACATCAAGTCCATCGTTGAACACGTTAGCGCTGGTTTCCAGCGCGGAGCGATGACGGGGGTGATGTATTTCGATATAGCAAAAGCCTTGACAAGGTCTGACACAATGGCTTATTGTATAAGCTATACCAACTCGGTGTGCCTCACCGTCTCGTGCTCATCTTACGAGACTTTCTGTCAAACCGCACCTTCCCCTTCCACCGTGTGGGTAAGATGTTATCCTCTCCCCATCCTATCCGTGCCGGAGTCCCTCAGGACTCCGTTATCTCCCCCCTCGCGTTCACGCTGTACATCAGCTACATACCCATGAACAAGAAGGTTCAGTCAGCCCTATTTGCTGTCGACACGGCTATTTACTACACCGGCCGTTCTCATGCTAACATCCGCCGCATCCTCCAAACAGCTGCCAACTCGCTCGGCGCTTGGTTCCGTAAGTGGAGGATTGAGGTTAACCCAGAAAAGAGCCAAGCAGTTCTATATTATAAGGCACGCCTTAAGCGTTCGCCAGGTCCCCCTATCACTGTTTGGCAAGCCTATCCCTTGGGAAAAGCAAGCCAAATATCTTGGAGTTATTCTTGACGAACATCTGTCATTCAAGGCTCACATCAAAGCATCTCGTGACCGAGCTGCCTTCACTATGGGCCGACTCCATTTCATGATCACTAAGAAGAGCAAGCTGTCACTTAAGTGCAAGTTGCGTCTTTACACCGCAGTCATCCATCCCATCATGACTTACGCTTGTATAGTATTTGCTCATGCCCGACCCCCGTCATATCCACACGATGCAGACCTTGCAGAACCGATTCCTCCGTAAAATCACCAGTGCCCCCCCTTACGTCCATAATGACAGTCTACACGTAGACCTTAGGATCCCTACCGTTCAGCAGTTCATGAAACGCCTCTCCATGCGTTACTTTGACACTGCTATTAAGCATAGGAACCCCCTAATCCCATCAGCCGCCCGATACGACCCATCACGTAATAGCTCAGTCCGACGTCTACGTCACACGCTAGTCAGCCCCGACGATCCGATCACTATCCTGCAAGAGAGTAGGAAAGATTGGTATCTTTCCTACTCTCTTGCTGTAACTGTACTGGTGTACAGTTCGTAGAATGTACAAATACAGACCGAAAACATTGCGACCTCGCCGCAGAGGTCCGGCGCGTAACCCCCGTTCAATCCCTCCCCTACCCTTGCTCGAGCCAGCCCGCGATGCTGAGCCTGTAGTAATAAAACAGTCCCTAAATAAAGACAATCAGATCCAGCCTGTCCCTTTGCTGCCCCCACCGACGCCCTTAGCCGAGGTCCGTACCCCACAGGGGGTGCCCTTAGAGCGCTGTCGCTTAATTTATAGTCCTTTTTCACCCTGGCTATAGGCCTTAAATTCAAGGCATCCATTCATAGACTGAACTGCGAGATGCCCTACACAAAAAAAAAAGTTGTACAACGTCCCTTGGTGAAGCCATACTGTTGATCATGTAAGATTCTGTTGGTGTTAAAATAATTGAGCATTTGATTATCGGTTGCGATATGCCCATGAGACCTCAGCTATGTTACGCTAAAGGGACTTCACCTGCATGACTACTACGAAACCTCAGTAACGTTACGCTTAAAAACCTTAAATGTGTTTCTATAACGAGACCTCAACTGAGTTACACCTACGAGACCTTATCTATGTAACGCTTACAAGACTCAGCTGCGTTACACCTACAGGACTTCATCAAAATAACGCTAACGAGACCTCATCTGCGGAATGCCTACGAGACCTCAGCTGCGTTACGACTACAAGACCTCAGCTGCGTTGCGAATACGAGACCTACACTGCCATACGCTTATGAGATCTCAGCTAAGCCAAGCTGACGAGACATCAGCTCCGCTACACGAACGTGACCTCATCTATCTTACGCTTATAAGACCTCAATGCATTACGCCTACGAGTATCTGTTGCGTTATGTCTGCGAGACCGCCTGCCGTATCGTAGCGGAGCTGATGTCAAAGCTAATTAGAGTACCACAGTTGAGATGTCTCGTAGTTCAAACGCAACTGAGGTCTCTAAGTCGTAACGCAGCTTTAGTCTCCTTAGCGTTACGTAGCTAAGATCTCGTAGGCGTAATGCGGATGAGGTCTCGCAGACATAGCGCTACTGACGTTTCGTAGGCGTTACGCTACTGCCGTCTCGTACGCGTCACGTAGTTGAGGTTTCATAAGCGTAACGCAACTGAGTTTTCGTTGTTGTAACGCAGCTGAGATTTCATAAGCGAATCGCAGTTCAGATCTCGCAGTCGCAATGCAGCAAAAGTCTCGTAGTTGTAACGCAGCTTAGGTCTCGAAGGCGCTCCGCAGCTGAGGTTTCACAAGCGTAACGTAAATATGTTCTCATTGTTGTAACGCAGCTGAGGTTGCCTAAGCGTAACGAAACTCAGGTCTGATAAGTGTTACATAGATGATGTCCCGTAGGTGTAGCGCAGCTGATGTCCCGTAAGCGTATTAAAGCTGATGTCGCATTTCCATAACGTCGCTGAGGTCTCGTAGGCGTAACGCGAATGAGGTGTCGCAGACATAACGCAACTGACGTTTCGTAGGCGTTACCCTGCTGATGTCTCGTACGCGTCACGTTGTTGAAGTTTCATTAGCGTAACACAACTGAGTTCTCGTTGTTGTAACGCAACTGAGGTTTCATAAGCATAACGTAACTGAGGTTTGTAAGCGGTACGTAGGTGAGGTCACGTACGTGTAGCGGAGCTGATGTCTCGTCGGCGTGACGTAGTTGATGTCTCATAAACGTCTCGTAGTTGAGGTTTCAAGTTGCAAAGCAGCTGAGGTCTGGTAGTCGTAACGCAGCTAAGGTTTCGTAGGCTTTCCGGAGCTAAGGTTTCGTTAGTGTTATATAGATGAGGTCTCGTAGGTGTAACGCAGCTGAGTGTTGTATGCGTGACATAGATGAGTTCACGTACGTGTAGCGGAGCTGATGTCTCGTCGGTGTGACGAAGTTCATGTCTCATAAGCGTATCGCAGTTCAGATCTCGCAGTCGCAACGCAACAAAAGTCTCGTAGTTGTAACGCAGCTTAAGTCTCGTAGGCGCTCCTTAGCTGAGGTTTCGTTAGTGTTATACAACGTGTAACGGAAAGGGTATATCCATCCTTAACCACTAAAGATAGCAGCTGGTATAGAATCACTATACGAAGTTTCAGCTCAAAATAAGATACCCAAAAAATTGATACCAAAATTTTGGTATCGTAAGATTCTGAAGTTCAAATCATAACAAACGTGTCACTTCACCACGTAGGTCAATAACTTTGCACGTTACTTGCACATATCAATCTCTCTCTCTCTCTAATAAATAAATAAATAAATCTCTTCCGTAATCCTGCGCGCCTAGTACCGTCAAGTAGCCTAGAAGGCGGTGTTTCTGTGTCGGCGCGCACTGACGAGATCAAAAGGGCCGCCGCGCGGCGGCCTCTTTTAGAGCAAAAGCGCGCGGTGCCACAGAATAGAAAACTTACCTACTTTACCTTGATATAAAAATTATTAATGCGTAATTATTGATTTACTTATTTACGGTTTACTCGTTAATTTCAAGCAAGTAATTTCACGTAAAAACTGAGATAACAAAAGTTACGTAACAAAAATTCGAAACAAAGTTTAGTTACGTTAGCTAGTTTCATCCTATTATTTATTACCGAGTAAACAGTAAAATCTTAAAGCTTCGTTTTATCAAATTGACTTACATTTTAAAGATGGGGTTCGATGTGGTGGCCTTGGTATTGTATGCACAAGGCCGCTCGCTTGTTCATGGATTCTTGAACATTCTGTAACATTTGTGGTGTTACCGTCGTGAAAGCGGCCTCAATGCGCACTTTCATTTGATCCATTGTATCACACGGCACTGCGTACACTACGTTTTTAATGTACCCCCACAAAAAAAAGTCCAACGGCGTAAGGTCTGGGGACCGCGGAGGCCAAGCCACGCTTCCACTCCCACGCCCGATCCATTGGGGAAAGCGCTCGTCTAAATAATGACGCACATCTCGAGCAAAGTGTGCCGGTGCACCGTCTTGCTGAAATATTAAATTATTCCCCATCACAAGATTCACATAGCGTGGCACTGGCAGCACTGTGAGGACATCGTCCAATTCGTTCCGTAGAAAGTTTAAATAATTTTGGCCGTTTAGGCTTTGCGGCAAGAAAACTGGTCCAACGACGATATCCCCGATTATTCCTGCCCACACATTCAGTCGCCATTGGTGTTGGAATGAGGACTCTGTCGAAGCATGCGGGTTCGTGTGAGACCAAACATGTTCATTGTGGACATTACTTATTCCAGCTCTTGTGAAGGATGCCTCATCGGTCCACAACACTCTTGAACCAAAATCTGGCGAAGCTTGTGACTGGCTCCGGTACCACTCGCAAAATGTCACACGAGGCAAAAAATCTGCCGGTGTCAGCTCCTGGGTGCGACGGAAGTGGTATGGGTGCTGTCCGTCATTGCTCAGTACTCGCCATACCTGCATATGGTTAGACGCACCCAGCGCTAATGCAGCTCGACGTGTGCTAGAGCGTGGATTGATTTCGAAATGATCCAGCACGGCCTCTTCGAATTCTGGATCGGTAGTACTCGGGCGACCCTCTGATGCAGGTGCGTGGAATGACCCAGTTTGGTGCAGACGATGTACCATCCGACTAAAGCACGCCAACGAAGGCAGCTGTCGACGCTCAGCATCTGGTCTACCCTCAATAAACCGTTCATGGTACAGTTCTCGGGCAGCACGCAAATTACCATGTTCTGCTCCGACACACAGTATCATTTCGTAATATTCGGCATTACTAAATGACATTTTGCAAACCCAACAATAACAAACACAACAAAAAAAAAACACAACAAAAACGATAACTTAACAACAATAACAACGAAAACAAAGTCAATTTTTTAAATTCAAGGTAGCCGTACTGAAATGATGCGCGAATCACACGTGGAAACAGTATGCACCGCACGCGGAACACTTGACGACTGACGACTGACGAGCAAACAATGCAAAAAAAAACCTCCTATTCCCTGCTATCCTGCTAATAGGGTAGCTGTCCTATTTAGTGTCCACCACTATTAAAAAATATTGTTTTACGTCCTAATAAAAATTTCAAATAAACACCAATAATTAGAAATGTCCCCAAAAATAAAACAAGAGTTAACTACATAAATCAAATTCAAAATTGAAAAATCATTAATTTCAATCAATTAAACATGATAATAAACATAAACATCTGTGGTACGTTTTTTTATTTCAGAATCTGAACCCCGGGGCTTTTATTTCAAAATAACATTAATACTTAATAATCTTTGATCAAAATAATAACATTATCAGAGTTATTCTGAATCTGATTAGAAGTATTATTTACCAGGAGTAAGGAGTAATTTAAACTGCATGGACTGCAATTGGTTCACATACCCTAAATCGGATGATAGTGTGTCTAATGTCTGTCTATGTGTGTCTAACGTCGAAATTAGGGTTATGTGAGGGAAAGATTTTCAATTCGCAATAACAATATTCTCGTTACTCATGCGGTCCTAGTACTTTTATTAATTTCTTTCCGCAGCTAGATACAGTTTTGCGCATTTTTTAGTCCTACAGACAGACTGTAATTGCATTCTTGTATTATTTAAAGAAAATGTATTAAGAGTCCGTGCACAAAATTCACTCGCTAGAGTTTAGGCAAATTCGTTGCAATTCTATGTTTGTGTGCATTGTTCATGCAGATACACGCACACACGGGTGAAGATCGGGCGTAGTGATCGCTTAAACAATTTTGATCCTGTAGACGATATTATTTTAAAGTACATAATTATAAAGGCTTAGAAATAAAAGTCAGGAATGTGTGTGTACAGTATATTTATCACAATCAAAATAATAATGGTTTAATTTTTAGAAACCAATTTTGCGTTTATTTTCGCGAAAGCCGAAACCTTTGGAACCCAATACCTTCTTTATTCATTTAAATAAACTTCACAATATATACATTTTTACAAAGGTAATTGCACCTATTTCCACTTAAAACAATCATATTGCACCTTACATTAAATATCATAGAACAATAAGTGTGAAATTTACGATGTACATAATGTTTACTTTCTATTTTGCTTTATATTTTCTAAACGACTGGACCGATTTACATGATTCTTGCGTGAATAATGGTTTTAAGTCAAGTCCAGCGATTTGACATTAATTTAAACGTTATACCTTAACAAACAAAAAAATATCATTTCGAGTTACGTAATTATGACACAAAAAAAAATAATTTACGTTTTTTCCTTTCTAACCAGTCTGATTGGACTTTAATACTAAGATGATGATAAGTTATCATAAACTAACACGATTTTAGTGATATTATATTAATTGTTTACTTAATTAAATGTATCTATAAGTTAATATCACAAGTTTTCAAACACTAAATCAACTGAACGACTCACGTAATACACTAACTATGGCCACTATTTGCACTCTGGTGTGGAGATAGGGTCTCGTCGCCGACAGTATTAGAATAATTTAGATACAAGTACAAACATTTTACAAAACGGTAAATATAAAAAAAAAACATATATTCATCAATGTCAAGTGTATTGTCAACTGGATGCGAACATATCAGAATAGTTACTAGAAAAAGGAAAACAAACAAAAAATGAATTGGAGTAATTCCATTCCAAGCCGTTTTGGCTACACTAAATTATAAAATTTGTATGTTACAATTGTTACAAACAAACGTCGCGGGAGAAGTGTTAGTTTTCAATATAGGTCTTTAACAGTACCTATAAGTGAAAAGTTTTTGGCACAGTTTAAGTTCTATAAACGATTTGTATTTATTAGAGCTGACATTTTAAATGCGGGTTGGAAGTTTATTATAAAAGCGTGTACATAGACATCTAAACCAGCCACCAATTTTTTTGAGCAGTGTTCTAGGTACAATAAAAATGTGCTTCCTTCTAGTAATGTTGCCCGTATTTTAAACGAATTGTTGGCTTCCATAGATTTACCAATAATTTAACAAAACATTTACACGAAATGTCACGGCGATATAGTACAATAAACCGCTGAATACAGTATGCAAAACGGTATTGGAAAGCGGTATTCCCATCCACACTGTCATAACTGACTGCTGTTGGTTTACCGAAAAGACCGTACAAAACTAATCATTGCATTTTCGGGCATAGTAACAATATTAGATACAAAAACTTGACGTGATAAAAACATTTGGCATTCACTTTAGTTATTAGAAGGTAGTCACAAAACAAATCAAATAGGTTCTGTCTAAGGAACAAAGAAAAAGAAATTTGTATACTTAGGTAAGCGCTAGTTAGTGCATTATATATGGTACTAGTGTTCTCAACAAGTATGGAGCAAAGCGTCATAGTCGAAGATTTTTTAAGACTTCAACTGCTGCCAAACGTGTTATGAGGCATGTTGATAGCAGTTGGTGATGCACGTTTAAAATATAGTGGAGGTAAAATATATCCGTATTAACAAGCTTAGAAAGTTGAATGTACCGATCACCTACTCCGGTGGAAACATCTTAAATGTTAATCACCGATCGCCAGAAAACTTTATGCTTAGCCGTCAAATAGAATACGATTTCGAAAAACACAGAGTTTGTTAAAACAGTCCGATGCATGTCTTTGGTTACTTACTTCACTATCACTACATATTATGAAACAAAGCCTCCTGCCGCGTCTGTCTGTCCCTATGTATGCTTAGATCTATAAAACTACGCAACGGATTTTGATTCTGGTTTTTTGATAGATGGAGTGATTCAAAAGAACCTCCCTTTTGAATCACTCCATCTATCAAATAATTATCTAATTAATATTTATTGTATATAATTTAAAACTATAAACTTTAAAAATGTCGTCAAAAAACCGACTTCAGAGAAAACAAAAAAGTGAAAAATAACTTCAGAAAAAACGCTTCAGAAGCCGGTGAACTTTTTTTGATTGATTTAGTTTTTTTGTCACCGACTTCTGAAGCGTTTTTTCTGAAGTTATTTTTCACTTTTTTGTTTTCTCTGAAGTCGGTTTTATTTTTTGTAAAAAAGTTTTTATTTTTCACTTTTTAGTGGTTCACATGTGCTTACCCCTTCACAGCGTACCGGCGTGATTTTAGGTTATGAACTGGTGTAAACAATAGACAGATATGAGATTTCGGCAATCCCGGTACATTTGCTACCATTTATTGAGGAGTTCCGTTGCATATCTCCGAACTCCGAAGTTCTTCGTCAGATCTTCATCAAATTGAATTGGGATCACTTCGAGAAAGTACAATTCCTAAAACTACCCAAACCGTTTCTAGTGTGCCTATAAAATGTGAAGTATTCTCTCTATTTCTCCAGAATCCCATCATCAGCTACTAATTTGATGATTATAAGACCACACAGGAAGCACCAGCTTTCAAATAAAAAACGATCAAAATCGCTTGACCCAGTAGAAAGTACTGAGGTAACAAATATTTTCAAAATCGGGTGTATTTTACACATGTGCGTACCCCCTCAGAGCATACAGGCGTGATGTTACGTCATAATATAGTATAAACAATGAACCTACAAGCGATGGCAGCAATCACTGCAGATATGCTGTGTATTTTTGAAGAGTACCGTTGTATATCTCCGAAGATCAGCATCAGGTCTTCAGCAAACTAAAATGGGACCAAACGGGAAGCACCAGCTTTCAAACAAAAAAAGAACCATCAAAATCGGTTCACCCAGTCGAGAGTACTGAGGTAACAAACACAAAAAAAAAAAAAAAAAAAAAAAAAAAATACAGACGAATTGATAACCTCCTCTTTTTGGAAGTCGGTTGAAAAACTCCTCATCAACGCTGCCAACTGGTAGGTAATATCCCCATGAGACTGGCGGCGTTACCACGATGTATGGCAACACTTAAACCTTTGGTCAAAGTAAAGGCCAGCCCCAGGGTCACGGGAAGTGTCAACTAAGCGTTTTAAAATTTCCTTGAAAGGCTGTGAGCACTCGGACCCCACGGTCCTAGAGTTTCGAACTTAAACGGCTCGAACATATACAACCAATAGGGTTATTAATCGTCATTAATAACCCTATTGGTTGTATATGTTCGAGCCGTCCCTCTTGAGGTTCTCCACAGCCGAAACCCATAGGTTTCTAACCTACTGGTTGAGAATGCCTGGCAGTAAGTCCGCCTATGTACCACTCTTGTACATGAAGTTTAAATATATTTAAAAAATGGTCCAAACTGTACAGCTGATCGATTTCCTGAAATTAACAACATTTGATATTAGTTTGTACTAGTAAATTCTTCTACATTCTAACACTGATGGAAAGTAAAAACTTACGTGTTCTGGAAACGAAACCGTAGCGAGTTGACCAGATGGTCGTTCTTTGAGTGCTGCTCTAGCCTAGCACGTATCAGTCTCCTATGTTCTTTCCTTTTCTTTTTATTAATGCATGCGTAATGCGTCCCTGTCTTTCGACCCATTACCTACAACAAATAAGAGACGCCAATAGATTTGAAAACAAGATCTTGTATTTTTATCTGATTCAATGCAGTCGTTCGAGTATGAGACATGATCAACTTTTCCATTTCACATTCCAAAAAAATTGTGCGGTCTGTAAGACTCCCGTAAGGAACGTAGTTCGTTACGTTACGTACGTATTATTATATTATAATTATCAGCGCCTTCTTGGATTTTCATATTGACCTCATTTTTATTATCAGCGACCCCAAAAATCACGAAAATGACACCCGTGAAGTAAAAACCCGAAAATTTTACTCGGGGCCATCTTCAATTTTAATTTTTACCTGATTTTCGTAATCAGCGACTCCAAAAACCATGAAAACGACACCCATGACTGAAAAAACAAAAAAATTCCTGGGCGCCATTTTGGATTTTGATTTTGACCTCATTTTCGTAATTAGCGACCCCAAAAACCACAAAAACGACACCCATGAAGGAAAAACCTAAAAATTTCCTGAGCGCCATTTTGGATTTTGATTTTGACCTCATTTTCGTAATCAGCGACTCCAAAAACCATGAAAAAAACACCTATGACGGAAAAAAATAAAATTTTCCTGGGCGCCATCTTGAATTTCATTTTGATCTCATTTTCGTAATCAGCTACCCCAAAACGCATGAAAACGACACCCATGACCGTAAAACCAACAAAAACTCTGGGCGCCATCTTGGATTTTCATTTTGACCTCTTTTTCGTAATCAGCGACCCCAAAAACCATGAAAACGACACCCATGACGAAAAACCTTAATTTTCGGAATCAGATCAGTAGTTCCGCAAATTACATCTAAACTTACAAAGTTACAACATATGATGTACAAACAAAGAATCTTACCTCTACATAATATTAATTTTGAAGACGAAATAAATGTTAAAAATCTTAAGAAACAACCAAAGTCAAAAAATAATAATATTAAAAAATACTACTAATAATACATAACTAAATACTTACTGGATCAAAATGTGGTAGTCTGCGTTTATCTGGGAAATATATTTACGTATAACTCGCGAGCGCTTGCGAAGCAAAGTGATACGTGTTCACGCTGGGAGAGCCCGGTCGTTACTGACGGGATCGGGATTGCGCGGTCGATAATATAGTTCACTTTGCCCTTCATTTACGAAATGATGTTGTTGTTTATTTATAAATAAAAATTCAGATTCTGTTAAAGGGCTACCTTGAGATTAATGAGTAATTTTTAAATTTTCTTTAAAGTGTTTCTAAGGTATAGAAAAAAATACTTATTTGTCCCGAAGTTTTCCATAAGTTACGTTTTTTCAACATTTTTTTTCTGCTATATTTCGTATTGAAATCAATAATGTTTTCAACTACTTTACGAGTAGACCATTTAATGATGCCATTTATATTTTTTAATGTTCAAAATATTTTGTAGTTCTTTGTTCAGCGAACCCCAAACATCACTCGCTCGTTACTTTTGCGAAAAAGGGGTTTTGTATATGGGTGATTGCCATTAATATATACATTATTTAAAAAAAAGAATCAAGCGGTCGACAAGAATAAGAACCTGACTCTTATAATAGCAACAAAGAAGGTTCATATTCTTCTTACCTTTCCCACAAGTAGTGATCAAAAATGTTCAAAATGAGTTATTTTCGTGCACGGACTCTTAACTTCTTGTTAATAGTTTCCGAACCTTATTTTTAAAATTATGAACGGAACCCACTGTGATTTTATTTGTACTAGGAATTGCATAAGTTGCATAGAGGTGGTGTTTTGGGTTCAGTTGGACAAATTACTGTTACTAAATCCTTTTTCTATTCTTAGTTCTAATAATGACTAACAATAATGTTTATTTAATAAATTAATTCCTGTTAGGATGCATGTAACGATTTTTGTGATAAATTCAATCAATGGCGCAAGATGACGTTTTTTCGAATCGATTCGTTTTAATCTGATCTTCAAGCAAATTGATTCAATAGTAAGGTTAATCAGATCTCCTGGATCTTATGTGTAAAAAAATATTATGATAAGGGTGCATACTTAGTTATACGAGTTATAGCTGTATTTTAATAAATTATCGCACGGCGTGTTATTCTGTATTGTGATATTGTTCTCATTGTGATTTTAACCGACGATTTTACGTTATTTTGAATATCGGTTCTAGTGCACGGTGTTCGGTCTGTGGATTGTTATTAAATTAGGTATTTACTGTTTTGAAGGTACGATAGTAGATACCAATTAATTCATTAACTTTCAGCAAAGTTGACACAATAGTTAAACAATGGCGTCTGACCCTTACGGCCAGGCTTAACAGATCAAGGATCTACATAATAATCTTCAAAAGAAAAACTACGTAAAAACGAACAAGTGTGTAAATTATTTAGTTAGCAAAAAATAAACATGCAGAACCCTCGTTTCAAAAGTATCAGGAGTAAGAGGTTTATTCTTAGTTGCAAATAGTTCGCTGACACCGATCAGCTGATTTAGTGCTAGTGATGTGTTTATTGCAATTTGAAAAGTTTGGTTTCTGGTATCAATGTATTTAAAAAATTCATAACTTCCGAACATGTAGAGGTAGGGTTAAAAAACCCTTGCCATATCGTTTGTTACCATCCAAAGAAGCCGTGCCTTTCGTATGTATATACCCTTTCCGTTACAGGTTGTATAGATGAAGTCTCGTAGGTGAAACGCAGTTGAGTCTTGGAAGCGTGACATTGGTGAGGTCGCGTACGTGTAGCGGATGATGTCTCGTCGGTGTGACGTAGTTGATGTCTCATAAGCACATCACAGTTGCGAGCTCGCAGTTGCAACGCAGCTGAGGTCCAGTAGTAGTAACGCAGCTGAAGTCTTCTTTACATAACGTAGCTGAGGTCTCGTAGGCTCAACAGGGATGAGGTCTCGCAGACATAACACAACTGATGCTTCGTGGGCGTAACGCTGCTGATGTCTCGTAGGCATCATGAAACTGAGGTTTCAAAAGCGTAACGCAATTGAGTTTTCGTTGTTAAAACGCCGCTGAGGTTTCATAAGTGTAACGTGACTGAGTTCTCGTTGTTGTAACGCAGCTGTGGTTTGGTTAGCGTAACGCAGCTCAGGTCTAATAAACGTTACATAGATGATGTCTCGTTGGTGTAGTGCAGCTGATGCTATGTCTGCGACACCTCATTCACGTAACGCCTACAAGACCGCAGCTTCGTTATGTTGAAGAGACTTCTGCTGCGTTACTACTACGAGACCTCAGCTGCGATGCGACTGCGAGATCTCAACTGTGGTACTCTAATTAGCTTTGACATCAGCTCCGCTACGATACGGCAGGCGCTCTCGCAGACATAATGCAACAGATACTCGTAGGCGTAATGCATTGAGGTCTTATAAGCGTAAGATAGATGAGGTCACGTTCGTGTAGCGGAGCTGATGTCTCGTCAGCTTGACTTAGCTGAGATCTCACAAGCGTATGGCAGTGTAGGTCTCGTATTCGCAACGCAGCTGAGGTCTTGTAGTCGTAACGCAGCTGAGGTCTCGTAGGCATTCCGCAGATGAGGTCTCGCTAGCGTTATTTAGATGAAGTCCTGTAGGTGTAACGCAGCTGAGTCTTGTAAGCGTTACATAGATAAGGTCTCGTAGGTGTAACTCAGTTGAGGTCTCGTTATAGAAACACATTTAAGGTTTTTAAGCGTAACGTTACTGAGGTTTCGTAGTAGTCATGCAGGTGAAGTCCCTTTAGCGTAACATAGCTGAGGTCTCATGGGCATATCGCAACCGATAATCAAATGCTCAATTATTTTAACACCAACAGAATCTTACATGATCAACAGTATGGCTTCACCAAGGGACGTTGTACAACTTTTTTTTTGTGTAGGGCATCTCGCAGTTCAGTCTATGAATGGATGCCTTGAATTTAAGGCCTATAGCCAGGGTGAAAAAGGACTATAAATTAAGCGACAGCGCTCTAAGGGCACCCCCTGTGGGTTACGGACCTCGGCTAAGGGCATCGGTGGGGGCAGCAAAGGGACAGGCTGGATCTGATTGTCTTTATTTAGGGACTGTTTTATTACTACAGGCTCAGCATCGCGGGCTGGCTCGAGCAAGGGTAGGGGAGGGATTGAACGGGGGTTACGCGCCGGACCTCTGCGGCGAGGTCGCAATGTTTTCGGTCTGTATTTGTACATTCTACGAATTGTCGATGAAACCCCTAGGCCATAATTTATTATCTAGAAACATCTCCATTTTAGTTTCTGAAACAAAGAATTTATTGGATGCGGCGTAGAAGGACCAAATTATGGTGCAGCAGCAGTGAACGCTTTTTCAGGCAAGCAAGCCGATTGATGAGATGCGATGAATTTTCATAGGGTTTTTAGAATAAATAAAAGATTAATATAGTGCAAAAGCAAAATTGAATGTTGTAAAAAATACGTATAAAAGATTCGAAGAGTTCCTCATGACCCCTGTCATGAGGAACAATATTTTGACCAATTGCGCGAGTGAAAGGCGTGTGACGTGTTATAACGTTGGATATTAGTTTTATTCTTCACACCGAGATGTCGCGATCAGTGAATGCAGAAAGTTAAATAGGATTCGGAACACACTATTTGATGGATTCACTAAGTTTGTGTAGATATTTCCCACCAAAAGTACCACTAGCAAAGAGCTTTATTTCGGAGACCAGAAATGTGTACAATGGACGAGAGTGTAAGATTAAAATATGATTAGTAAGTAAGCTGTATAAACCAAATATTTCCAAACGTTTAGAAGACATGTTTCTGTTGGTCGAATAGGTGATTGAATGAGTGAAAGGTAAAGAAAAATGTGAATATGGCGAGAAATATTAAATACTGAAAAACGTGTTCTAAAAGGTGTTGAAGATTATCTTAAAATAAATTATTCAAAAGATGTTTAAAAGATTTCCTGTAAATCCCACACACTACACAATAGTTAGAATAATAGTAGAACGTCGTCGGGAACCTTGCTAGAACCAATACCCTTTAACCTTAACGTTATTCGACACCAAAAAGACACGAGTCTGTCAGCCAGCAGGCAGCGCTAACAGGACACGATGCAACAGTCCTGGTTCCATCGGGAGGAGTAAAACGTGTTTGGATACTGTCGCAGAAGACGAAGGAGGACGAAGATCAGGCGCATAGACACCAAGGCTGCAGGAATACCTCTGTGCGGCCAAAGTTTGTGCGCCAAGAGGAGGCTGTGTGTCACACACAGATTTTTCGTGAGTGACCGCAGACAATCAGTGGGCGCGTCCGGTACTGGTCAAAAAAGTAGCCGATATAGTATAACCAGCGCTGCCGCTGTGAATACCAAACGAAGGAGTGTGCCTGCGTCTAGCGCGGAGCATCATCAGCAACGTCCAGAAAACCAAGCGAGCACCTAACTGCCTAGCCATAACATTGACTAACCTCGTCGTTGCCATCATCGTCGAGCGTCCATCAAACATCGCAGGGATACCGTAGATCAATCGACTCAATAATAACTGGTTTACAACACTGAAAACAGCGGCAGTTCAGGGAAATTCTGTTTGATAAGAAAATACCAATTGTTGAGGCAACAACAATAGATAAAAAGAAAAGATAACAATATTCACAACGTCTTACACGAATAAATTACAATTTTCTAGCCGTTTCACAATCAAAACATTAATGTAACTATACTGACATTGATGCCACTTTTTGGCCTTTTTAATTTAGCCATGCCTTGAACGTTGTCGGCAACCTTGCTAGAACCAATAATACACTATAACCGTAAGCTTATGCGACACCAAAAAGACACGAGTCTGTCAGCCAGCTGGCAGCGTCGACAGGGCACAACGCGACACTGGTCCCAGTGGGCGAAGTAAAAGGTGCTTGGAAACTGTCGCAGAAGAGTCGGATTGACAAAGATCAGGCGCATCGACACCAGGGCTGCAAGAATACCACTGTGCGGCAAAAGTTTGTGCGCCAAGAGGAGGCTGTGTGTCAGACACAGATTTTTCGTAAGTGACCGCAGACAATCAGTGGGCGCGTCCGGTACTGGTAAAAAAAGTAGCCGATATAGTATAACCAGCGCTGCTGCTGTGAATACCAAACGAAGAATTATGCCTGCTTCTAGCGCGGAGCATCATCAGCAACGTCCAGAACACCAAGCGAGCACCTAACTGCCTAGCCATAACGTTGACTAACCTCGTCGTTGTCATCATCGTCGAGCGTCCATCAAACATCGTCGGGGTACCGTAGATAAATCGACTCAATAAAAAATGATCCACTATTTTAGGTTTAACTGCTATCAATGCTGTTTTATACATCATCGAAGAAATACCATAGGAATGCACTTAATGAAAGAACAAATGTGCGCAGGGTTTTGAAACCTTTGACAGATTGAAGGATCGAGCGACCTGGCACAAACTACGCAAAAAACTACGCAGCCTACAGACCACCGAACTCGGACTTCAGCCTACAAGAGCTGAGGCGCGTCCTGCACTTCTAGGTACAGGGGTCTCTGCCTAGTAAGGAGTTTATTTCCGCCATTCTCGTGGGTTCAATTATGGAAGATACAACTAAAAACCAAACCAACACCGCCGGAAACGGCAACGAAGAAGAGAGGAGGAATGTGGCGTCGGACTCCGACGCACTGATTGAAGTGAGCGCAGCGGGTAGCTCAGAAAGCTCCCGCGGCGAGAGGACCGGTACTGCTGCGGAGAGCGGCAACTTCTTCAGGAAGCGTCCCAGGCAAGATGGCGACCGGGCGTCGTCGTCTGAAGACAAGCAGATGGCCTCTGCTCGCAAGACCCCACTAGCAAGCGCGGGGGCGTCAAGGGAAGGAGAGGGGGGCTACCTGCCTCTGAGAGGTCGGCTGAAGAGGGGCGCTACCCGGGTATGATAGCTCCCGGGTCAGGCGACGAGGGTGGAGCACCTGGCGGCTCCGAGGCGGAGCGTAAGGCCAGGTTCACAAAGGAGAAGCCGCCTTAAAGAGTGTGGCCGTGAAGGTGAAGGTTTCATCGAAACTCAGGGCCATACTTGCGGCTTCCGCCTCTATCATAGCGGCAGCGAAGGCTAACTTTGGGGGGCCTCGCCCTAATTCGACACAAGGGGATGAGGTGGCCAAGCTGCGGGCTGACGTGGCCCGCCTGATGGCCGCTATGGAGCGACTCCAGAAGGAGAAAGCAAAGCTCCAAGCGGACCTGGCCAGTCTGCGGGGGTCTGACCCCCGCGCGGCGCCTCAAAATGGAGGGGCCCAGGCGCAGAAGGCAAACCAGCCTGTGCCGGTAGAGAACCAGGTCTTGGACCTGGTTCAAAAGGAGCTGGCCTCCTTCCAGGCACGGTTCTCCGTCCTGGAGGGAATTGTTCTGCGCCCTCCCCAGGGCGCCAACAAGGCGGTCGCGGGCCCGAATACGGTCTCGTATGCGGCGGCTGCTGCTGCTGCATCCGGACCGGGACCGTCCGGCCGGCCCTTCGGCGGGGCTGCGTTGCCCCCCCCATCATCATCCGCGAAGCCGACCAAACAGGCGGTGGCGCCGGCCAAACAGGTGGCGGCGCCGGCCAAACAGGCGGCGGCGCCGGCTAAGAAGAAGACAGGAGGCCGGTTGAAGGACAAGGGCAAGGCAGCGGCACAGGGTGCAACTGTGCCGCTGCCAGTGCAAACGGCGAGTGGGCCAGCGCCAGCGCCTGCGGCACGTCAGCCGCCACCGCCAAACATCGCCTCTCCAGCCCCCTACACCTCCCACGGCTGAAGCCGGATGGCAGCTGGCTGGGGAAAAGCAGAGAGGGCGTAAGGCAGCCAAAAGGCCCGTAAACAGGAGCAGCAGCGCCAGAATAGGGCAAAACAGGCCGCGGCAAGGCTTCGCGCCCCGAAGACCGCAGCTGTAGTGATAACACTACAGCCGGAGGCGGAGAAGAGGGGCGTGTCCTACCGCGACCTGCTCCCAAAGGCAAAAGAGACGGTGAATCTCGGTGAGCTCGGGATCACTGGGGGCCTCCGGCTTAAAGTCACCGCGACGGGAGCGCGCGCGCGCGCGGGGAGGGCTTGTATTTATACTTTTGCGGTTGCACAACGACATGCTTTGCTTGCGCTTTGCTTGGTAGTATAGATGCAGGCCTACCTTACTGCTTCCCTCAGAGGCAGTAGGGTGGCGGGGTCTTGAGGGGGAGCGCCACAGTCGTGTAGATCCTCAAGACAAGTCTGGTGTGTTTACCTTCACGTGGTTGCCGCCCTGTTCTTGGTCTAATTCCCTAGGAAATAGACGCAACAAAAACCACCAGGCGCTTTTAACCTAACCATGACCCTCCGTGACTGAGGGGTTGTGGGCTCGACCACCACTAAACACTGCTGGCGTCGTGTAGGTAAACCTGGTCACCTGCGCTAGGACACCACACACACACACACACACCTCACACACACACAACAACCACACAAACTCACACACCCGACACACACTCACACAAGAATACTGGTGAGGAGGCGAAAGCCAGTTATCCTCCCAAAAGGGGTGCATGCAGCACCTCTCAAGTACCCGGATGCTCTGCTGCTAACACGACGGGCTCCAGTACAAATGTTGGTCCGGCAGTGGCGAGAACCGCTGCCAGGAACAAAACGTCCCATAATAAGAATAGGAAGAGTACGGCGCTGCCAGGGACCAGTACCGCTCCCCCTTCTTTCTCAGGTGCGGATACCACGCAGGGTAATCCTTCGGGCCGGGCTCCCCTGTTACATCCTCCCCCCCGGTGGCCGTCACTGGTCAACCGGTGGGGATAGGCATCGCCGGTGACACGTTCGCGCTCGCCTGGTAGGTGGAAAGAAGCAAGGGTAAAGGTGGAAGGGGGGATCCCTCCAGGCACAGCGCTGGACCACCAGTGCAGGCTGCCCCGGCCCCCTCGACGGGTAATCCGAAGAGGAGGAAAAGGCCGTCCAAGAGGCAGCGGCAGGCACAGGGGAAAGGTATGCCTCCCCTAGAAACAGGGGCTAACGCCGCGGGCCGGGTAAACCGGCCAGCGGTAACGTCAACTTCTCCGCAGGCAAGCAGTCGCAGGCCGTGGCCGGCACCAGCCGACCGGGCCCCAGCCAACCAGCAGCCAGCGGAGGGAGAGGACCAGCCGACCACGCAGCACAGCGTCCTGGCCAGAATGATCAGGTCGCGGCCAAGCGGGCTCTCAACGAGACTTCAACACCCCGAGGGGAGCGCAAACGGCCGCGGCTTGACCAGTCCAGACGGGACGCTACCAGAAGCTACGCCCAGGCTGCAAGCTCTGACCTGGATGTCGCAGTTACCTGCGGACGGTCGGGGCACATCAGCAGCGAGGGGTCGGAGCAGATTCTCGCGGCTATTCAGCGGAAGATAGTCGCTGAGGCCTGGTCCCTAATACTGGACTCCCCACCGACCTTCAGAGCGATGCCGGTGTTCAGCAACGGAGCCCTGAAACTGTGGTGTGGGAACACCTACACGGTAGAATGGCTTAGGAAGACGATCTCCGAGCTGCCTCCGATCACTAGCGCCACGCTAGTAGTCAGGAGACAGGCGGACATCAAGCGCCGGGTGAGATGCGGAATCTCCATCCCTGACGGGCAGGGGATATTCACGGAGCCGTCCAACATTGGGCGGACTCTGTTTTACCAGAACCCCTGGGTCCCCGTTAGGGAATGGGTGATGTTGGGCGCATATAAACAGGCCGACGCATGGTTTGTGGTGGTCGGGATCCCTGAGGACCAAATTCCGACCCTGATGGAAGCCGGACGCCGCCTTTCATTTGGAGTAGGGGCGGTCTACGTAAAATTCCAGGGTCAGAACGGCAAATTTGTCGACGTTCCTCAGGGACTTCCGGCTGCTGATGCCAGCGCCGGGTCACAGGTGGAGGTAGCAGCCCCGCCTACAACAAACACCGTGGGGGCACCCGCGGTCGAGCCTGCAGAAGCAGCGCCAGCCGCACCTACTACCGCCAGCGTGGGCACCGTCCTCTCGGGTGAGGAGATCGAGGACATTGTCCTGTCTTCGGCCTCTGACCTGGAGGGGGAAGACTTCGACGCGGGCGACATGTTCGCTGGGCTGAGGCTGGCAGAAGACGAAGAAGGAACGACCAGCGATGGCGTCCCCTTCGTTAATCTGTAAGGTCCTGCAGGCCAACCTCCACCACAGCCAGACCGCGACGGCTCAGCTGCGGAAGTGGCTGGAGGTTCAACACACGGCCATTGTCCTGATCCAGGAGCCGTGGGTCAGAGCGGGCCAGGTACAAGGACTCTCCAACCTTGGCGGTAAGCTTCTAGTTAGCACAGACCACGATAAGCCAAGGGCGTGCATCCACACAACACGTAATATAAAAACACAGCCACTAACAGACTTCTGTTGCAGGGACGTCTCTGCAGCTAGGATGCTGATACAGCGGGAAGGCACAGCAACAGCTGTTGTTTTCGCCTCCGCGTACATGCCCGAGGCAGAGGAGCCGCCCCCGCACAACCTTGCCCGCCTCGTGACTTACTGCGAGAGCACTGGGCTGGAGGTCGTCATAGGCGCCGACGCAAACGCGCATCGTCCTCTGTGGGGCATGGATACACCTAATGCAAGGGGTAAGGCGCTAGTGGAATACTTGTTTACAACTAACCTAACCCTACTAAATACAGGCTCCGAGCCAACCTTCGTAAACAGACGCAGTCAAACAATCATAGACCTCACCCTGACATCGGAGGGGGCGGCGGCCCTCACCACCACCACCGCACCACCATCTCACCAGGTGGATCCGGTTCGACATACAGGTCTGTGTGACACCAACACTGCCACGACGAAACCCACGGAACACAGACCGTGCTGCCTACACACGCACCGTCGAAACCAAACTTGCGTCAAAAAACTACGAGATGGCCTACGAGGACACGGCGCGGATCGACGAGAGTGTAAGTCATCTCACAAAATCATTGGTAGACAGCTTCCGCTCAACCTGCCCGGAGACCACTCCGCCCGCTACACCAGTTAATCAACCATGGTGGGGACCGGAGTTGGAACGTAAGCGTGGGAAGGTAAGGTCTGCCCTAAACAGAGCCATGAACACTTGTGCTGATAGAGACTGGGAAGCGTACTACGCGGCCAAGAAATGCTATAAAAAATGCATCAGATACAGGAGCTCAACTGGATGGCGTAAATACTGCAGCAGCATCGAATCCTGCCAACAGGCAAACAGGGTAAGGAAGGTTTTAGCACGGCAGAACCCGACTGGGCCTGCTGCTCTCCGCAAACCCGATGGCACACTTACCACCTCACCAGAAGAAGCAACGCGCGTCCTCACTGAAACTCACTTCCCAGGTTGCGCTTTCACAGAGGCTATCGACTGGACTGAGGCAACCCAAACACCGTCAGAAAATGACTGGCGCTATGCACAAAAAGTCGTTACGCTGGACAAAATCCAGTGGGCGATTCAAGGCTTCCATCCTTTCAAGGCGGCTGGTCCGGACGGGATCTTTCCTGCCCTACTTCAGTGGGGTGGGATCTCAGTCGCCCGCAGACTGGTCCCTATACTGAGAGCGTGTCTGGCCTTCAGATACGTTCCAAAGGGATGGAGAGAAGTGAAGGTCATATTCATTCCAAAGCCAAAGCCAAACGCGCGCTTAGGCTAACCGAGCCACAGCTGCGTACAATTACAGCCGCCATCACCGGTCACGGCTCTTTTAACAAACACCTCTTTGTCATAGGAGTCACAGACAGCCCCCTGTGCCGCGCATGCATGGAGGAAGACGAGACAGCAGCCCACGTGCTTCTACACTGCCCAGCGATTGCAACATATAGGGTAAAGTACTTCGGTCGTCCAGGTACTCTCCGCGAGATTGTCGGCAACATTGGGGTGCTGCTGGCCTTCTTTGGGGAGCTGGGATGGATCGAGTGAAGTTCCCACCCATACGCAAAATACGCGCCTTGACGTGGAATTGCGGACATCAGCCCGTTATACAATACAATACAATACGGGAGCGCGGATGCTGGAGATCCCCGGTGAAACTAGCGGCTCGTCCGCTGACGCTCTGGCTGAAAAGCTGAGAGCGTCCCTAAACGCGGACGAGGCCCGAGTGTCCAGACCCATCAGATGCGCGGACCTGCGCATCATGGGTCTGGACGACTCGGTCACCGAGGAGGAGGTTGTGGCCGCCGTCGCTAGGTCCGGGGGGTGCTCTGCCGAGCAGGTCTGAGCGGGCACCCTACGTCCGGACCCCACGGGCATGCGAACCGTAACGGTGAGCTGCCCTGAGACGGCAGCAAAATCTATTGTGGAGGGCCGAAGGCTTCTGGTGGGCTGGGTTTCGGCGCAGGTTAAGCTGTTGGAGCCCAGGCCTCTGAGATGCTACCGCTGCCACGTGGGGCACCACGTGTCAGCCCGGCCACGTATCGGCGACCTGCAGCGCTGCGCCGCACTATCCTGCATGTGCGGCGGCTCGCAGGCCAGCCGATCACAGCGCCGGGAGCAAGGCCTGCACTGCGCCCGCCAGGCCCAGAGCCAGAGGCATAGAGGCCCTCCGCCGCCACCGCCAACGTCACCGTCATGACCGCCGCTGCTCAGAGTGCGGCAAGTTTGCCTGCGGACGGGCCCTCACAGGGAGCCCAGGGGGAGGAGGCGATAATGGAATGCCAATAACGGCACCATTACGCCTCCTCCAGGCGAATATCAACCACTGTGCCTATACTCAGAATCTGTTGCTTCAGAGCATGGCGCAGTGGTCGTTTCACATCGCTGTGGTCGCTGAGCTGTACTTTGTCCTGCCCAGGGAAGACTGGGTGGCGGACCTAGACGGCTCAGTGATCATAGTTTCATCGGCCACCGCCGGTACCCCGACCCTTGAAAATGTCAGGAGGGGTCGGGGGTGCGTAGCAGCACGGTTCGGGGAGATCGACGTGGTGGGAGTATACTTCTCCCCGAGCCGAACTCTCGCCGAGTTCCACAACTCTCTCGCAGAGTTGAGTGTCGTCGTCGGAAACCATTCCCTCCCCGTGCTTGTCCTCGGGGACTTCAATGCCAAGAACTTGGCTTGGGGTTCTCGCTGTACAGATGTGCGGGGAAGGATGGTGGAGGACTGGGCCCTGGAGAAGGGCCTGGACGTCCTTATTCGGGGTTCTGTTCCCACGTGCGTGCGGATGCGGGTCCAGTCGGTGGTGGACATCTCGTTCGTCAGCCCCGCTCTGTCGCCGCGTATCGTTGACTGGCGTGTCATGGAAGGGGTGGAGACATATTCCGACCACCGGTACATCTGGTTTGACGTCTCCACCCAGTCCTCAATCGCGCCAGTCCAACAGGCCCCAAGTGGTCCGCGTTGGACGCTGAAGAAGCTGGACCGGGAGCTCCTCCTGGAAGCCTCGATCGTGCAGGCCTGGGTGACATCACCGGACAGGCCTGCCGACGTTAACAGGGAGGCAGAGTGGTTCCAGGAGGCCATTTCCGACATTTGCGACGTGGCAATGCCTCGAGTCCGGCCAGGAAGCGCCCGACGTCAGGTGTACTGGTGGTCGCGCGAAATAACGTATCTGCGAGAGGCGTGTGTTGAAGCGCGGCACCTGTACGCCAGGCATCGCAGGCTCCGCATCCGCCCGCCGGATGCGGCAGCCATTGGGGCGGAGCTGTACGAGGGATACAGAGCGGCGAAACCGCCCTCCGGGAGGCTGTCCTGAGGGCCAGGAAACTGGCCCGCTCGGAGATGCTGGCGACTCTCGACAGAGATCCGTGGGGGCGCCCTTACAAGATGGTGCGGAATAAACTCCGCACTGGGCCCCCCCGCTCACGCAGAGTCTCCGGCCTGACCTCGTGGAGGACGTGCTGAGCGCTCTGTTCCCCTCGCGGGGGGAACATCCGCCCCCGCCTATAGCTCCGCCACCTGCGGTGCCGGAAGAGGACCAAGACGACGACGACATTCCGGAAGTGACTGGGGTAGACCTGAGAGAGACCGCTCCGGGACCCGATGGCTTGCCTGGCAAAGCCCGGGTCCTGGCCTCGGATGCGGAGGCTCTCGGGCCCCGACTGAAAGGGCTTTTAAGCGCATGCCTGGAGAGAGGCCAGTTCCCGCTTCGTTGGAAGACGGGGAAACTGGTCCTCATTCAGAAGCCGGGACGTCCTGCGGCCCATTGTGCTGCTCGACGAGGTGGGCAAGCTCTTTGAAAGAGTAATTGCAAACCGCCTCGGCGAGCACCTTGAGGGGATGAGGCCGAATCTTGCGGAGAACCGCTTTGGTTTCCGCAAGGGGCGATCAACTGTGGACGCCATCATGCGCGTGAGAGCCCTCACGACGGGGGATGCAATATCCCGGGGCGGGGTTGTTTTGGCGGTGTCTCTCGACATCGCCAACGCCTTCAACTCCCTGCCCTGGAGCTGCATCAGGGAGGCACTCCGGTATCACCGGGTGTCGACCTACCTCGGTCGTGTGGTCGGGGGCTATTTGACGGACAGGGCCGTCATCTACCCCGGTCATTGCGGAGATTGGAAACGGCGAGAGATGTCGTGCGGTGTCCCACAGGGATCGGTTCTGGGACCGCCCCTGTGGAACATCGGTTACGACTGGGTGCTGCGCGCGGACCTCCCTAGTGGTGTCAGCGTCGTCTGCTACGCACACCCTGGTGCTGGCACAGGGGAGGTCGCACGAGGCGGCGGCCGAAAATATGACACGCGGGGTTGCGATAGTCGTTGAGAGGATCCGGCAACTGGGTCCACCTCGTTGCACAAATCCGAGGTGTGTTGCGCATGTGCTTTCATGGGCCTCGGAATGCGCCACCGTCGGGATCCACACTGACGGTAGGAGGGGTATCCATCGGCGTCGAGTCGACGTTGAAGTACCTAGGACTCGTCCTCGACAGGCGGTGGAACTTCGTGGAGCACTTCCGACGTTTGGCCCCAGGCTGGAACGGACCGGGGCTGAATTCAGGCGGCTTCTGCCCAACCTTGGGGGGCCAAACGCCTCCTGCCGCAGGTTCTACGCGGGGGTCGCGTGGTCCATAGCCCTTTACGGGGCCCCAGTGTGGGCGCGTTCGTAGAAGCGGCGTGCCGCTCATTATCTGAACGCGCCCCAAAACGTGGTGGCCGTAAAGATGGTCCGTGGGCATCGCACGATCTCTCGCGAGGCGGCGGGCCTGCTTGCCGGATTGCCGCCATGGTATCTGGAGGCGATAGTCATGGAGAGAGCGACTGTCACAACCCCGTGCAGGGCACGCCATGATAGTGGCGGTAAGTTCCCTCTTTGAAGAGTGGCTGGAGAGGCGCCACGGCGTCCTCACCTTCCGCCTGACGCAGGTCCTCACCGGACACGGAAGTTTCGGGAGGTACCTGCACCGAATCGGGCGGGAGGAAACGCCCGGGTGTTTCCACTACGAGGATCGACCGGAGGACATGGTGGAGCACACGGTGGAACTCCAGCAAATTAAAAAAAAAATACAGTAAGCGTGACTCAATGTGGAAATAATTCTCATCAAATAAAAGGGCTATATCATTTTTATCTATAATGTGATTTTAAAAGAAGTTTTAATTATCAATTAAAAATTATAATTGTAATTGCGACATATTATAAAACAATAAAAATGTGGCTTTTTGCCTCTCCTGCAAAGTAACGAATTTGAGTTATGCCCTTTTTTACCCTGCACTGTTATTTTAATCACAAAAAGGTGTTTTCAGGGCCAGCAGGAAACACTAGATAGTAAGAGTTAGTGTAAAAACTAGATGGCGCTGTACAAGACTAGGTGGATGAAATATAGATGGCACTGTACACGAGTTAGTGTAAAAACTAGATGGCGCTGTACAACACTCGGTGTAAGAAATAAAGATGGCGCTGTACAAGAGTTAGTGTAAAAACTATAGATGGCGCTGCACAAGACTTGGTGTAAGGAATATAGATAGCGCTGTACAAGACTTGTTGTATGAAATATAGATGGCGCTGTACAAGATTGGTGTAAGGAATATAGATAGCGCTGTACAAGACTTGTTGTATGAAATATAGATGGCGCTGTACAAGACTTGGTGTATAAAATATAGATGGCATTGTATAAGACTTGGTGTAAGAAATATAGATGGCGCTGTACACGGCTTCGTGTATTTTTTCCCGCCTTCTCGAGTTCGTTTTATCGTAGGTACTGGTTTTTTGCTTTTTCTTATGATTAAGGGCCAGATTCACCGGTTGCGGATAAAGTGTCGGTTAGCCTATTAGGAACTTATCTGCCAGATAAACTAACACTTTTGGTTTCACAGGTGTCGGATAGCGATATCTGGCAGATAAAGTATTAGTTATAACCAACCTTTAAGTTGTAGATAGTAATAACTATCAGATAACTAACCGACACTTTATCCGGAACCGCTGTAACTGGCCCCAAGCATTACAGAAGCTATGATATATTTTATAGGTAACAGAGAGTATTACGTCATTAAGTGCATGTTTGGATTTTAGGTGAAGTTTGTCTCTGTGCTCCTTCGCATCCACTGCCTTCCTCACTTTTTCGAGGATTTCGTCCCCGGTATCCATCTCTTGGGTTGAGGAGACAACTACCGAGTGCAGCGTCGTTCGCTCCAGGGCCTGAGCCCCGGTGTGGCTCTTACTGACACTCGCTACACTCGCGTAGGTTGTCTCCTCCACCCCTTGCCTACTGGTCAGACTGTCTCGGAGTTTGTCGAGTTTCTCGGAGTTGTCTCTTAACTCCGAGATGTGCTCCTTCAAGCTGTTTAGGAGCTCAGTCTGGCCAGCAAGGACCTCGGCAGAAATAGGATGGGGACGACTGTCAGCAGTGGGCGCGGGTTCCGCTATGGCGACGGGTGCGGAAGGGGCCTTATCTTGTTCGGACTCCTTGACCATCAGCTCATAGAGTCTGTTTATGGCTTCAAGCACCGCAGTCTTTATCTCGGCCTTGAGGTTGCGAGAGTTGCCCAGATTAAGCTTGGCCTTATTTAGGCAAGCTCTCGCCTCCTCGGTGCGACTGCGGCACTTAGCCTCAGGCTTTATGAGCGGTCTTGAGGCGTCGGTAGCGGCTCGGCGCGTCCCCGGAGTGGCAGGGCCTCCCTGTGACGCAGAAGGAGTCTCGTCTCCGAAGGAGATTCTCCTCCTCGCAGCCACAGACGAAGGCACCGCTTCCGCCGCCGATCGCGGCAAGCCACTAGAGCCTGGAGCCCTCACGGTGCTGGATGGGGTGCGGAACATATTCAATTTTAAGAGCAGGTGTTATCAGAACTGACTCCTGTAAAGAGGGAGTCAGAACGATCTACTCGAGAGGAGAGACTTTTGCGGTTGGACACTGGACTTACATGTGTCCTTGTAAAGGGGGGTACACAGTAATAATAAAATAAATAATAATCACCTAAAAATTAAATACAATATTAAATAATTACAAAATTATGTCAACACTTTTGTGAGCCTTTGCAGACTCGGTCAGTTACGTTAAAAATAGTTAAAAATCCCTAAAAATCAATAAAAATCCCTCAAAAGACTGAATACTAATAAGATCCGAAACATAAAATTTTGCCTAAAATCCCACGTCTACCTTCCTATAAACCAGAGAGCGGGTGGGTGGGCAAAATTTTTTCGAGCTAGGGGCGCGTGCGAGGTGTCCAGAAACGCGTCTCCGCGCGGGCTAGCGAACTGTGGAATAAAACTTGTTAGGTGCCGAACAAAAATTTTGAGTTTTGGTCAAAAAACCAGTTTTCGAAAGAAAAAATTTGGAATTCCACCTTACAACCTGGAGACCGAGACACGGAACGTGGAACAGAATTCAGGGAAGAAGGGTAAGCACTATTGCAACTATAATCTAATTTAAAATGTAAAAGAATATTTGGAAAAACAATTAATTTTAAGGAATTTCTCCGAAAATAAGGGATGGAGTTCAGACGCGCGTGTAAAGTGCGCGCGATATGGCCAGAACACAGGCGCACGCCTAGTTTGGTCTAAAAAAGCCGAAAACAGCTTCAAAATCGCACGTCTAGAATAGAAGATATCGCGCAGCCGAGGTTTCGTAGGCGTAACGCAGCTGAGGGCTCGTGGAAGTAACGCAGTTGAGCTTTCGTGACGTAAAGCACTAATGTCTCGCAAGCGTAACGTAGTTCAAGTCTCATAAGCGTAACGAAGCTGAGGACTCATAAGAAAAACGCAGCTGAGGTCGCGTAGTAGTGACGCAATTGAGGTCTTGTAGGCGTAACTTAGCTGAGGTTTTGGAGACATAACGTAGCTGATCTCTCGTAGGCGTAACGTAGCTGAGTTCTCATAAGAGTAACGCAGCTGAGGTTTCGTAGTAGTGACGCAGTTGTGATTTAGTAGGCATAACGCAGCGAAGGTTTTGTAAGCGTAACATAGATGAGGTCTTGTAAGTGTAACATAAATGATATGTCGTAGGCGTAACGTAGCTCAAGTCTCGTAGTCGTAACGCACCTGTGTTCTCATAAACGTTACACAGCTGAGGTCTTGTAGAAGTAACGCAGCTGAGGATTTGTCGGCGTAACATAGATGAGGTCTCGTAGGCGTTACTTTGCTGATGTCCGTTGTAAGCGTTATGTAGCTTAGGTCTCATAATAGTAACGCAGCTGAGGTCCCCTTAGAGTAACACAGATGATGTCTCGTAGGCGTAACGAAGCTAAGGTCTTATAAGCGTTACGAAGCTGAGGTTTTGTAATAGGAACGCAGCTGATGTCTCCCAGGCGTAACGCAGCTGAAATTTCACAAACGTTACGTTGCTGAGGACTCGTAGGCTTAACGCATCTAAGGTTGCGTTGATGAAACCCAGCTGAAGTCTTGTAAGCGTAAACCAGCTGAGGTCTCGTTGAAGTAACGCAACTGACGTCTCCTAAGCGTATCGCAACTTATGTTTCGTAAGCGTTACGTAGCTTAGCTTTTGCAGGCGTTATTTGGCTGAGGTCTCGCAGAAATAACGCAGCTGACGTTGTATATGTCACCGTAAAATTGTCAAACACGTTATATTACAATATAACGTGTTTTTTCTCGCGATATTGTAATATCTCGAATTATTGTCAATTGAACATACGGAAGTCTGTCTGTCCCCATAATCGGGACTTGGGGCACCCCCCCGTTAGGTAAGTTAGGTTCCTTTAAACCCTGCACTCGGAAATAGGGGCCCCCCGCTTCGCGGCTCCGTCGACTACGCTTTTTAGGGGGAACATAAAGTGTTTTAAGGTTATGTTATATTAATCGGTATTTCTCCGGAATGGTGCATTATCATTTCATATGAGTTGTGCCACTGGGCAAGGGGGAGCCCTCCTTCCCTCCACACGTAAGTTGACTACCATTGCATGCATTTCACTAAAACTAATGCGTTTAATTTGTTGTAAGCAGTATGTTCATTTGACAATATTTCGAGTTTTTACAATATCGCTAGAGATATTACAATATAACGTATTTGACAATTTTACGGTGACATATACATAACGAATCTAAAGTCATATAAGCGTTACGCAGCTGAGGTTTTGTAGCAGTAACGCAACTGATGTCTCGTGGTAGTAACGAAGCTGAGGCCTCGCAGACATAACGCAACTGATGTCTTGTATGAGTAACGCAGCTCAGGTTTTATAGTACCAACGCAGCTAAGGTTTCGTATTCATAACGCAGCTGAGATCTCATAAGCGTTATGTAGATGAGGTTTGTAGCCGTAACGCAGGTTAGGTCCCCTTAGAGTAACCCAGCTGATGTCTCGTAGGCGTAACGCAGATGAGGTCACGCCGAGATAACGCAACGAATGTCTTGTAGGCGCAACGCAGCTGAAATCTCATAAGCGTCACGTTGCTGTGGTCTCGTTGCAAAAAATCAGTTGAGGTTTCGTAGGCGTTAGGCAGCTGAGGTCAGGGCCGAGCCGCCCCTGTGTGCGAAGTTGTTGAAGAATATGTTGTTGTGTTTGTTACACTTACACAACAACATATTCTTTATAGTGGAGTATCAATAAGGAAGTAGGTACGGTCGAACAACCTATTTGGTTTACAGGTCAACCCACAAATCACATTGTAAAATGTACATGTAAACCAAATAGCTTGTTCGACCGTACAATAGTCGCAATTTAGGTTTTGTTATTAAGATAATATTCACGTTTGTGGTTAAATGTTGTTGTTGTTTACATTATTTACGAGCTCAGCGTTAAAATCAAAAGAACCGCCGCCCATGAGTTGGTTTGAATGTGTTTATATGAACGCGACCTGGTGCGAATGCGTGGTGGTCGAGGGGGGGGGGGGGGGCGAGCGAGATAGACATATGACTTCCCGAACCGAAGTCGAATCGAAGCGTTGTGAATATGGGGTCAGCTGTCAGATAAAATCCGAAAAACCCTCTTTGAACAATCATTCAATCGAAAGAATGTGCAAGGTGATTGTTTTTTATAATAAGAATAACTTCTAGCACTAAAACAAACATATAGTTTGTGTGTCAATAAGTGTTTTAACGTGTTTTACCATGACTGATAGTAATTTGTGATTTATTTGATTTAGATAATACTTTTTGTTTGACATCACTCTATATCCAATTTATTATTTTTTAATTAATTTCCAATTATTATTGTATTATTCATGTTACTAATATTTCTCTTTAATTGATAACCATATAACTTTCTGATATTTGTCTTCCAATTTTTTATTTAGAATAGGTATTACTTTTTTTAATGTGTGAGTTATTATTATATAAATGTTGTGCACGTCTGTTATTGACACTAACACTAGATTAAGACCTCTAAAATGTAAAATAACCATGTTTGTGTTTGTGTTGTTGACGAGCCTTAAATAAATAAATAAATAAATAATCAAGATAACAAAAAGAAATGATCTTGTCACCAGAATTTAATAAGGAAAAGAAAACAAAAAGAATAAAGTGATTACAAAATACAAATAGTTCATAGTACGGTATTTTGTTGCGTGACGTGTGACGATTTCTACTTCGCACTACCCGTTAACCGCGTTAAGGAACTACGTTCCAAACTACGGTCCGCCAGCCCGCGGTTGATGTTGCCGAGCGGAGACTTCTCGTCCCTCCTGTAGGTGATGTACCCCGGGAACCCGGTCCTGTCCGCAGGTCCCAGGAGCGTTTCACAGATGAGCGCCACGTCGATCCTCTGGTCCTTGAGGAGGAGGCGGAGGGGGCGACCTTGTTTCTAAGGCCGCGGGCGGTCCAGTATAGGATTCTCAACGAGCTAGCCATGGTACAATCTTACACTGAAAAAAAAGGTTTGTTGGATTTACCAAATTAGTAAAGGTTGGCTGAATTACAGGGAAACTACGATAAATATAACAAAACCTCGATATTGAACTTACAAAACTAAAAAGGTTGAAGTTGATATCAGAGTTTTGATGTAAATCAACCAAGAGTATTGTCCATTTTACCAAACAAATGTCAACAATTTAGATTATCATAAATATATGATAAATATAAAAAGACCTCGCGGTTGAACTTACAAAACTACATAGGTTGCGATCAAAATATAGTCACTACCAGAGTACATGGTGTAAATTAACAAATAATATTGTACATTTTACCAAACGAATCTCAACAATTTATTTTGGTTGATTTTATCATAAAAATATGATAAATATAACAAGACCTCGTGGTTGAACTAACAAAACTACATAGGTTGCGATCAAAATATAGTGCCTACCAGAGTTCATGGTGTAAATTAACAAATAATAATTGTACATTTTACCAAACGAATCTCAACAATTAAGTCTGGTTGATTTTATCATAAAATTTGAGAAATATAACAATGAGTATTGAAAATGTTACCATACAAATCTCAACAATTAAGTCTGGTTGACAAAAGGAAGGAGGTTCAACCGCGAGGTCTTGTCATATGTCTATCTCGCTCATATAAACACATTCAAACCAACTCATGGGCGGCGGTTCTTTTGATTTTAACGCTGAGCTCGTAAATAATGTAAACAACAACAACATTTAACCACAAACGTGAATATTATCTTAATAACAAAACCTAAATTGCGACTATTGTACGGTCGAACAAGCTATTTGGTTTACATGTACATTTTACAATGTGATTTGTGGGTTGACCTGTAAACCAAATAGGTTGTTCGACCGTACCTACTTCCTTATTGATACTCCACTATAAAGAATATGTTGTTGTGTAAGTGTAACAAACACAACAACATATTCTTCAACAACTTCGCACACAGGGGCGGCTCGGCCCTGACCTCAGCTGCCTAACGCCTACGAAACCTCAACTGATTTTTTGCAACGAGACCACAGCAACGTGACGCTTATGAGATTTCAGCTGCGTTGCGCCTACAAGACATTCGTTGCGTTATCTCGGCGTGACCTCATCTGCGTTACGCCTACGAGACATCAGCTGGGTTACTCTAAGGGGACCTAACCTGCGTTACGGCTACAAACCTCATCTACATAACGCTTATGAGATCTCAGCTGCGTTATGAATACGAAACCTTAGCTGCGTTGGTACTATAAAACCTGAGCTGCGTTACTCATACAAGACATCAGTTGCGTTATGTCTGCGAGGCCTCAGCTTCGTTACTACCACGAGACATCAGTTGCGTTACTGCTACAAAACCTCAGCTGCGTAACGCTTATATGACTTTAGATTCGTTATGTATATGTCACCGTAAAATTGTCAAATACGTTATATTGTAATATCTCTAGCGATATTGTAAAAACTCGAAATATTGTCAAATGAACATACTGCTTACAACAAATTAAACGCATTAGTTTTAGTGAAATGCATGCAATGGTAGTCAACTTACGTGTGGAGGGAAGGAGGGCTCCCCCTTGCCCAGTGGCACAACTCATATGAAATGATAATGCACCATTCCGGAGAAATACCGATTAATATAACATAACCTTAAAACACTTTATGTTCCCCCTAAAAAGCGTAGTCGACGGAGCCGCGAAGCGGGGGGCCCCTATTTCCGAGTGCAGGGTTTAAAGGAACCTAACTTACCTAACGGGGGGGTGCCCCAAGTCCCGATTATGGGGACAGACAGACTTCCGTATGTTCAATTGACAATAATTCGAGATATTACAATATCGCGAGAAAAAACACGTTATATTGTAATATAACGTGTTTGACAATTTTACGGTGACATATACAACGTCAGCTGCGTTATTTCTGCGAGACCTCAGCCAAATAACGCCTGCAAAAGCTAAGCTACGTAACGCTTACGAAACATAAGTTGCGATACGCTTAGGAGACGTCAGTTGCGTTACTTCAACGAGACCTCAGCTGGTTTACGCTTACAAGACTTCAGCTGGGTTTCATCAACGCAACCTTAGATGCGTTAAGCCTACGAGTCCTCAGCAACGTAACGTTTGTGAAATTTCAGCTGCGTTACGCCTGGGAGACATCAGCTGCGTTCCTATTACAAAACCTCAGCTTCGTAACGCTTATAAGACCTTAGCTTCGTTACGCCTACGAGACATCATCTGTGTTACTCTAAGGGGACCTCAGCTGCGTTACTATTATGAGACCTAAGCTACATAACGCTTACAACGGACATCAGCAAAGTAACGCCTACGAGACCTCATCTATGTTACGCCGACAAATCCTCAGCTGCGTTACTTCTACAAGACCTCAGCTGTGTAACGTTTATGAGAACACAGGTGCGTTACGACTACGAGACTTGAGCTACGTTACGCCTACGACATATCATTTATGTTACACTTACAAGACCTCATCTATGTTACGCTTACAAAACCTTCGCTGCGTTATGCCTACTAAATCACAACTGCGTCACTACTACGAAACCTCAGCTGCGTTACTCTTATGAGAACTCAGCTACGTTACGCCTACGAGAGATCAGCTACGTTATGTCTCCAAAACCTCAGCTAAGTTACGCCTACAAGACCTCAATTGCGTCACTACTACGCGACCTCAGCTGCGTTTTTCTTATGAGTCCTCAGCTTCGTTACGCTTATGAGACTTGAACTACGTTACGCTTGCGAGACATTAGTGCTTTACGTCACGAAAGCTCAACTGCGTTACTTCCACGAGCCCTCAGCTGCGTTACGCCTACGAAACCTCGGCTGCGCGATATCTTCTATTCTAGACGTGCGATTTTGAAGCTGTTTTCGGCTTTTTTAGACCAAACTAGGCCTGCGCCTGTGTTATGGCCATATCGCGCGCACTTTACACGCGCGTCTGAACTCCATCCCTTATTTTCGGAGAAATTCCTTAAAATTAATTGTTTTTCCAAATATTCTTTTACATTTTAAATTAGATTATAGTTGCAATAGTGCTTACCCTTCTTCCCTGAATTCTGTTCCACGTTCCGTGTCTCGGTCTCCAGGTTGTAAGGTGGAATTCCAAATTTTTTCTTTCGAAAACTGGTTTTTTGACCAAAACTCAAAATTTTTGTTCGGCACCTAACAAGTTTTATTCCACAGTTCGCTAGCCCGCGCGGAGACGCGTTTCTGGACACCTCGCACGCGCCCCTAGCTCGAAAAAATTTTGCCCACCCACCCGCTCTCTGGTTTATAGGAAGGTAGACGTGGGATTTTAGGCAAAATTTTATGTTTCGGATCTTATTAGTATTCAGTCTTTTGAGGGATTTTTATTGATTTTTAGGGATTTTTAACTATTTTTAACGTAACTGACCGAGTCTGCAAAGGCTCACAAAAGTGTTGACATAATTTTGTAATTATTTAATATTGTATTTAATTTTTAGGTGATTATTATTTATTTTATTATTACTGTGTACCCCCCTTTACAAGGACACATGTAAGTCCAGTGTCCAACCGCAAAAGTCTCTCCTCTCGAGTAGATCGTTCTGACTCCCTCTTTACAGGAGTCAGTTCTGATAACACCTGCTCTTAAAATTGAATATGTTCCGCACCCCATCCAGCACCGTGAGGGCTCCAGGCTCTAGTGGCTTGCCGCGATCGGCGGCGGAAGCGGTGCCTTCGTCTGTGGCTGCGAGGAGGAGAATCTCCTTCGGAGACGAGACTCCTTCTGCGTCACAGGTAGGCCCTGCCACTCCGGGGACGCGCCGAGCCGCTACCGACGCCTCAAGACCGCTCATAAAGCCTGAGGCTAAGTGCCGCAGTCGCACCGAGGAGGCGAGAGCTTGCCTAAATAAGGCCAAGCTTAATCTGGGCAACTCTCGCAACCTCAAGGCCGAGATAAAGACTGCGGTGCTTGAAGCCATAAACAGACTCTATGAGCTGATGGTCAAGGAGTCCGAACAAGATAAGGCCCCTTCCGCACCCGTCGCCATAGCGGAACCCGCGCCCACTGCTGACAGTCGTCCCCATCCTATTTCTGCCGAGGTCCTTGCTGGCCAGACTGAGCTCCTAAACAGCTTGAAGGAGCACATCTCGGAGTTAAGAGACAACTCCGAGAAACTCGACAAACTCCGAGACAGTCTGACCAGCAGGCAAGGGGTGGAGGAGACAACCTACGCGAGTGTAGCGAGTGTCAGTAAGAGCCACACCGGGGCTCAGGCCCTGGAGCGAACGACGCTGCACTCGGTAGTTGTCTCCTCAACCCAAGAGATGGATACCGGGGACGAAATCCTCGAAAAAGTGAGGAAGGCAGTGGATGCGAAGGAGGGATGGGTGCGTGTCGAAAGGGTCCGCAAGGCCAAAGACCAGAAGGTCATCATGGGGTGCGCAACGACGGAGGAGAGGCGAAAATTAAAAGCGCGACTGGCGAAGGCCGGGGAGAACCTCGTCGTCGAGGAAGTGAAAAATCGAGACCCACTTCTGGTTCTTAGGGACGTGCTGTGTTAGTACACAGCGATGAAGAAGTGCTCAGAGCCCTTAAGAACCAGAACCGTGAGATCAGTCGTAATACAAGGGAAAAACTCGGTAGAAAGTGCTCTGATTCCCATGTCAGAGGGACACTGGCTAGGCAGGAGTGGTTTTTTTTTTTGTGGTTCGAGTCCGGCACTACCTCGACTGTCTCACAGGAGAAATTCCTGTGGGATAGTCGAGGTGTCCGCTGGGATTTCCCACACCTGCCCAAACAAAAAAAAAAAAAAAACCTCGGCTGCGCTGTTCCAGACACACAACATAAGAAAGTTAACTAAAAGACTGGACAATACGAGTAATTACAAACTGGTAAGTAAAGATTTGGAATTTACAAATCTATAAAGTACAAACAATTAATCCAACAAGTTCCGTGTTGTGTTGTTATGATTGCCGGCAGCGTCGCCACCTCCTCCACTCGTAGAAGTAGCAGCGTCCGGTGCCCTGGGGTACTAGACTACCAAAGGCTTCAGCTCGTCAAGAGAAGCAATCTTGTGCTGACTTTCATCAGAAAGCCATCATGCGGTCGTGTTGGACCCAACACGGGGTTCTCCCCGTTATCCCCGTCGACCGCATGCTGAAGTGCTTTGCCGGAGAAAGATTGCTAGTCAGAACCTCTTCCTTGGACATTTTGAAGCCTTTGATTGGGCTTTGCAGCAAGCCAAGTATAGAGAATACAAGCTCCTAAAAAGCACAAAACGCAAGGTTTTGCGAATATCATGTGAATAGCATATAAGTAATACAATATTTCTACTATTTCATACTTTCAAAAATTTTAACATATTCCATACAGAAACTGGTCCCGCCATTTTGATATCAAAATGACGGGATCACTGTTCATTTGATGAAAAACGATGTGATCATTTTATGCCATGAAGTATTTTTATGGCTCATAAAGTTTATTAAGGCGTTTAAAACGTTTGGACCGCATCCAATTGGTTTTAGAAATATTTTATACAATTCAATTTACTTCTCGAACATAAAATTATTCTAATTTGGTTAATTTACAAGTATACAATTAATAAATTAAAATTATTTCTCTTTAACAAAAGCTACTACAATGTGAATGAATACTTGAATGATAGATTTTAATTAAATATATAAATAATGAAATAGGTACAAATTTATCGCCAAGACTAAATAATTAAACCAAAGGAAATAGCTACCTGCCTACCAAATAATAGAACTACATATTTGTTAATTGTATGTTTTTGTTTTGAGAGTTTTAAATAATTATTTTTTTTTTATTTGTAATTTAATTTTAATTTTGGCTGCGTTACTGTTACGACTGACATTTTAACTTCTAACTTTAAGGGCCAGTTTCACCGGTTTCGGATAAAGTGTCGGTTAGCCTATTAGGAACTTATCTGCCAGATAAACTAACACTTTTGGTTTCACAGGTGTCGGATAGCGATATCTGGTAGAATGATAAAGTATTAGTTATAACCAGCCTTTAAGTGGTAGATAGTATTAACTTTGTACCTTCAGTGAAAAGTGATATAAGTGAAAAATCATAGTTTTGAGTAATTTAAGGTTAAAGATTTAAAAAAATCTCGTTATTTTTCTAACGTTCTAAAATAAAAAACGATATGCGGTACGTGTAGATAATATTTTAAAGATAATAAAGAGCTTGGTTTGAATATATTATTTTGCACGGAATTTAAGTAATTAGTAAAAATAGCCAGTTATATCACCGTACACTATAGTTTTCTTTGCTTATTTTTGTGTATTTAAATCTATAATGAAATGAATTATTTTACACATTTACTTACCGTTTTGTGTGAAATGTTATAAGGCTTGTGTTTTGGCATGTTTTGCCTGCAAATAGTTGTTGTGAGAAAAAGTCGTAAAACTAATATGATCATTTTGATTATCAGCAACCTTTTTTCATTGTTTTATTAAAAATTCCTACGTAAATATTCAATTGTACCCCTAAACACCAATGTATTTTTCAAACTAGTAAGTGATTAATGCTACAAGCTAGAATTTATTGTGATACATTTTGTTTACATCGAAGTGTTTATTGATACAAGTAATAAGTATTTTCAAACGTTTTTGTCATAGAAAGGGTAAAACTATGTTAATTTCATATTAAAATGATATTTAAATTAAAAAGCGTTTCTTTAATAAATAATTCTTGAATATACACTTTTTTTATGAATTACAATTGGTAGCAAAACAATAAAATATTTAAAAAATCAAACTTAAAACATAACTTTTAGACTTGTTGTAGCACTTCAACTATTCGCTATATAAAATCCAATATAACATCCTTTTAAAAAAAACACAACTTTTAAACCTACTTATCGTTAATCTTGAACAGATTCTATATCGAATTAGTCTTAAATCGTAAGAAATCAGTGTCCAAAAATCAAACAACAGATAACAATATAGGTAATTTTCTTATAAAAAAAAACATAACTTTTCATCCTTTTTATCATTTATCTTGAACAGTCTTAAATTGTATTAAATCAGTCTCCAAAAATCGAACAACAGATATGTTGTAGCACTGCAACTATTCATTTATCATTCACAGGTTTACCAGTCGACGTGCTTGTTTCAGTTGAGTCGGTTTCACTGTTTGGTATAAAATCATCACTGCTACCCGAGCTGAAATCTTAAATTCTCGGTGATAGTCCAGTTTCCATACCCTCTGATCCACTGCTAATATTTTCTCCATATTGATCGTCTTTTTCAAGTGTGGTTTCTTCTATCTCCTCTTCACATTGATCCACTTCTTCTAAGGCCGTTTTTTTTACAGGATTCTATTTCTATTATCTCTCCGGGCTGATTAGATTTTTTCATTTATTATTTCTTCATGTACCATATTTTCTTCATCCCTCTGTAGCTGAACGCCTTCCATAATCTTATCTATTCGTTTTTTCACTATAGACTGTAAAAATAACAGTTCAAATTAATATCGAAGCGTGACATTAAAGCCATTCAAGGTAGAATTTCTAGCAGAGCGTCAGCGTCAGTGTGACATGAAAATGTATGGACGGTGGCACTCAGCGGCTGACGTGGCGTCACGGCCCAGTGCCGCCATCCATACATTATCATTTCGTACTGACGCTGATGCTTGGCTCGATTTTCCACCTTAAAAGAAAGAAGAGCAGATAGAACCAGGGCTCGGAGACCGGTTACTTAACCGGTTTCCGGGCTTTATTTGATAGGGCCACCACCCTTGCTCGCACAGTTTGAAGAACAAATTCATAAAATGTAGCCAGGAAAAAAGTTAGGCCCACTAGCTGATTTTTGTTTTTGAGATATACCGAAACTGCTATACGGATTTTTTTATAAAACCTCGCAAATATAGTATACATGCAATAATTAATGAAAAAAACTTCTAGAAGTCTTAGTTTGATTATGTTATGCCCTCGTATCTAATTTGTACACATCTCCTAAAATTAGTTGTAATGTTTACTGTTTTTGTACTAGTTTGATTTTTGTTGTAATTGTTATTAGATTGATTTTATTTTGAAAACTTTTACTGTCCTAATAAATTTTGCAATGTAAAGTGATGGCCTGAAACACAGGTTTAAATAAACCTAGATCAGGTATGTCGCTACCGAACATTAGTATTTGACAATTTCGTTACCAGCAACGGCAGCAACTGTTATATATATTGTAATTGTAGCTTAATTATAAGCACTAATAATACAATTGTTAAAAATAACTCTACTGCACTCAAATGTATACTTTTGTAATACCTTCTTTTTAAATAAATTATTATTCTATTCTATTCTATTATTCTATTCTATTCAATGTAATTCATTACAAAATGTTTATAAGACGTACAAGCATACGTGCAATGAAACTACACCAGGAAAGAGCCAAGATATACCTGTTTTGATTAAAAGTATTGTTGACATTTGATTAACAACAACGTCTGCCTATCCCTATTATACCTACTGAATACTCAGTTAGCATTTAATAAATAAGAATTAAAATAAATTGTTAGGCTACCTATATTATTATTATTAATTATCATAATAGTCTGTTTTACGATTGGTAAGTTCGAAAATTAGGTATTCTTTTTATAAATTAATTAATATTGTTTTAAAATAGGTATTTATAAAATGCTGTATAATATGTTACGTTAAGCTAACTTTGAATTCTTAAATCAATATAAAATGCATGTTCTTTGTAAACATTTAAATAACAAAATTGCTACATAATTCGTGTAAAATGATACAAGTCTTACCTTACGCATCGTAGTTGTGTGCTGTAGCCTGTAACACACGACGCATCTGTCCTGAACTCCTGACGCACGCCCGAGACTAAGAATCCCGCGTCGCCTGCGCTCTTTCCATGCGTCCCGCGGCGAAGTAGGGAGTGGGGTGCGTAAGAGCTGCGCGAACTTGTATCACTGTGTACTACGTATTTTTTTGCTAAATTAGTTCTAAAACGCAATGCAGTTTTGATTCTACTATATTAGTATCATTTTTCACGTAATCATATGTCCTATTTCCCTTATGTTCTTACTAATAGAATTAATGTTAAATTTGTAATCACATCAAAATTGGCTACATAAATTACGTGTAAATTGTTTGATTAGCAGTTGTATCATTAGTCACATATTTTTATGAAAATAAATTTGTCTTTGTATGGTTCATGTACAAATGTAACACTTTTCACTAGAATGTATTGTTTCAATTTTTTAATGTCTTGTGATAGGATTTCATTTGTATCACTTTGGATTAATTGAAGTAAAAGTTTTCGGTTCGCGTAAGATGTGGTAACTCGAGTCGTATTAAAATACATTTTAAAAATATAAATATCGGTTCGGAGCACTTTGGTATGAATCAAAAAGTATTATTTTACACAATAATTTCAATAAAAAATAGCTTACTTATATCAATGTGCACAAAACAATCTCATTCATTTTTAATCTTATAACAACGGGGATAAGATAGAAATTAAGTTATTTTTTTTTTAATAATGTTAATCAGAGAATATAAAAACCGATCTGGGTCGACATGTATCACTTTTCACTGAAGGTACAGAATCAGATAACTAACCGACACTTTATCCGGAACCGGTGAAACTGGCCCTAAGTATTTTACATTTATATTTCATTATTTTTATCTTATTTTTCTTGTTTTGTTTATCTAATTATGAAATAAATATGTTTGTATAAACATGTTTCTTAATTGTATGTTATTTTTTTGTGAGTTTTAAAATTATTTTATCTTATTTTTCTAGTTTTGTTTATCTAATTATTCGTTTTCATTTATATTTTAATTTTTAGCAAGTAAGAATTAGATTTTGCTGTGCCCTGACAGTGTCTACAACGGTTCTTAGCTCTAAGCCTTTTGTTAGCACCATGTTTTTTTAACTTGTGGAATGCAAATAAACATGTACGTTTGCCTGGCTCGGCCCCACAGAATCTGCCTTTTAGGTGTTCACCAATGCAATCCCTAGTAGCAATTGCCGTTGGCTTCCTTATGCCAACAGTTGGGAATGTATTGGCAGACGGTTAGTTGTTCCGCCAACCTAAACTTAAAATAGACCCATCGTCATAAACATGCACTATTTGCCCAACGAATAGCCAACAAAGGGCCTTCTGTTACTATTCCCACTGTTGGGAGATTTTGTATGCATTTAAATTACTAAAACAACATTGAGCCAACTATCGACAGGCCTGCAGCTTCTATTCCTACTGTTGGGAGTTTTTTGTAGGGATTTAAGTTATGATAACAACTTACATCGGTTCAACTTAAACCTTTCAATAGGCCTGTTAGGTATGATACGTCTTACAATTATTGTATTGTCGAACTTAAATCGTATCATATTTATTAGAGAGATTTGATCCATAAATAATTGAACCTATCGATTGATGTCAAAAAGGTATATTATTTTTTCGAACTTCAGCCGATCCATCCCGGGTTCGATTCTGGTTCGAAATATTTTTTGAAAATCTTCGAATGCAGATTTGTTTCTTTTTAAAAATAAAGGTATGTCTCCTTTGAGTAAAATTTGCGTTCTCCAGTATTTAGAGTACTTTCCCTCCAGGTGGCATTGTAAAATTCCACCCTGTTTATTATAGTCTAGTAAATATATATCACAACAATAAAGAAGATGATTAATTCCCTTGTTGCTATGATTCGTCAGTATCTCGTAACTGATTGTTCTCAATTTATCTTACTTAGATATCTCACTAAGTGCAATCTTGTCAATGGTACTTGATATATTAACTTGTTAACATTGTACTGTGAGTGCAATCTAAGTAAAGGTACCATTATTCTGGGAAAGTAGACGCGTAAGTACAGCACGTTTTAGTTCGTATCTTTAAACTAGATGGCGTTGTACAATTACGTCACGTTTCTGAATCGCGGTGTTAAGATTCTCCCGCGTCGAATGACTCTCGCGCAGTATTGTAGTGAATTCATACGTACCCGGAATAAGGTAAACCGTGATCAAATAGGAGGTTCCCTAGGGCGAGGCCTTCCCATTGAACTGCAGTCAGGTTGACCCTTGCGATTATCCCTAATGTGGATAACTCTGATGCGTAATTTTTTAAGCGTTCGCGACGTCCCCCCAGAATTCTCACAAGTTGGGACTTCGTAGGCAATTCCACGCAGTTTATAATATATCCATATAGCCTCAGTCTATGATTCCACGTTAGCTCCATCTCCATCGCAAGTTGGGCTTTCGTAGGCAAATCTTCGTTGGCCATCAGTTTTGAGCCCAACCCGCAAACTGCCCGCTAGACATGGGTCGTACTTGCAAAATCGAGTACCAGGGCTTCCAAGTACGTCTACTTTAAAAAACCTGGTCCTAAAACCAGGGCTCGGGATACTTTCAAGTACTTTTTATCTGGATAGGAAATTGACCCGTATTAATGTACACATAAGGAGCACAATCGCGTTTTCAAATAATACCTACTTACAGACGAATGAATTTCCTACTTCTATGTCAAGTCCTGTTGGTAGAAAAATACTTGCATAGGAAATTGAACCCTGACCTCTTATGAATAAGGCGCACAATCGCGTTTACAAATAAATACTTGCAAAGACAAACCATTAAAGTAAAAATACTTGCATAGGAAATTGAACCCTGACCTCTTATGAATAAGGCGCACAATCGCGTTTACAAATAAATACTTGCAAAGACAAACCATTAAAGTAAAAATACTTGCATACGAGATTGTTCCGTAGAGCCTTACAAATAAGGAGCAGGATCGCATTTACGAAAACTAACGTGGTTATTGAACTATTGAAGATTGGATTGAAAACCTACGTAGATTTTAATACTTTGAAGTCTTGCAAGTATTTCGGGTCAGTACCTGGTGTACGTACTTGGAAGCAAATACCTGGTGTAAAAACCTGGTCGCGTAAATACGTACCTTCCCTACTGCCCGCCAATTGTATGCAATTGCCAACTAAACAGAGGTATGTGGCCCAACTAAATGCCAACAAAAAATGCTACTAGGGATGTGCAATATGCAATGTACATATACTCCTAGAGGCGAGCACATTGCATTGGTGAACACCTAAAAGGCAGAATCTGTGGGGCCGAGCCAGGCAAACGTATATAAATAAACGAGTACGAATAGATGGCGTTGGTCTTGATATTTTACTGCAAGGAACAGAACATCACATAATTTCACTTGTACTTATGTCCAAATGAAATATATATGAAGTGTTTTTTAACTCGTTATACGCCATCTACCGAGTTAAAAATAGAATAGAAAAATGAAATGAATGATAGAAAACCTTTCATTTTTCTATTCTATTTGAGAATTAAAAATCAATGGTTTTTTATTAGTATTAAGAACTCGGTAGATAGCGTAGTTACGTTTGCATAAGCTTTCGATTATTTAACCGTTAGGTCCAAGTGAAATAAAATTATGTGACGTTCTGTTCCTTGCAGTAAAATACCGAGACCAGCGCCATCTATCCAGCGACTAGATAAGTTTAAAAAGAAAATCTCTCATTGCAAATAGAATTTTGTAGTCAAAATCAAAATCAAATAATTTAATTTCAAGTACCTAGGCCAGTTACAGGCGCTTTTGAATTGTCGAAACAAAGATGAAAATTCAATGTAGCTACAGTCCGTCACAAGATATAAAAACTGTGAAAGTAGGTACTGTAGTAGTGTTTAATTGTAACTTGCAAAATAAAGAAAGTGCAATATAATAAACGAAACTAATCTTTACGGTTTTAGATATTTATTTCTCAAAAAGAATACAATCCACCTAATATGAGAAATACAATCTTAATACTAAATACATATTGGAATTACTTATGAAGAAGGTAGGTGCTCGTAATTATAAGTTAAATAGTAGACATAAAACTTTTACACGTTGTGGGTAAAAGGAAAAAGCAGGCAACACATCAATAATTTTTGAAGGGAAGTCAGTAGCAATTACATTATGGAACTACTTATTATGTACTGTAATGTTTCGGAAATGCAGAGAATTTGTATTCTAGTTACCTCTTACAAGTACACTGGGTGAGATATGGGTGCTGCATTTTCCACAGAATCTTTAAATATAACATCTGGCATAGTTACAGTATGTTCAAAGTCAATGTATCAATGTGTCAAGTCTCAATGGTTGTCAGACTTCTTTATTACAATCCGTACATAAGCTTGTATAGTATTAGTATCGAAACCAAATTAAATACATTACATAAATATAGGCTGCACATAAGTGCTTATATATTTTGTTATGAATTGCACCCATTTTGTTTTTTTTAATCGAATGATCTAGGGCTAGGGGAGCTTGTGGCTAAATAACAGCCGCTCGGGTCGATCTTTAGGTTAAACCGTGCTTGCCTAGGTTGGGCTGTAGATGGGTGTACTACCCTTCCAAAACTGTTTTTCTACCAACCAACAGGTCGTGTCATTTGTCCATCTTTGGCAGTCGTTACAGGTAGAGTGGCCCAAAAAGTCTGACAACCAGTCTTACCAGGTGGTATTGTATTACCCAGTATTAACTGGGTTGTGGAGGTCAGATAAGCAGTCGCTCCATGTAAAATACTGGTATTCAGCTGCATCCGGCCTTTTTCGACAATTCAAAAGTGCCTGTAATTGGCCTAGTTGAACTTAATGCTTTGATTTTGTTTTTGATCCGGTTAGACTGGAAGCCGACCCCAACATAGTTGGGAAAAGGCTGGGCAGATGATGAATAGAATGATCTACAGAATGTTCAGTGAAAAACGTCTTAGATTTAAAGATATTAGCAATTCATTGAACATATTATCCTAGACCAAGCATTTAAAAAAACAAAAGATGGTTGCTGGGTGTGTGGTTAGGAGTAATTTGTTGACGTGTATTTGTCAATCAAAATGACTATGTAATATATCATACCCTAAAAGTATCAGTAACCGATAGCCAAACACGCTGTATAATAGAAAAGAAAAAAGCTTTGATATTGCAGAAGTGTTGGTGTGCTGACGGAGTTTGGGTAAAATATAATGATGGTAATTATGTGACGTCCGTGTCCTCGTGGACAGTACAATTGCGTAGAGTGCATCATCATTATATCGGCGCTAAAATGACATTGAAAGGAGCGCTGTTAGTAACCTAAGATATAAGACGCTCTTTTCCTCTCATGTACCGCCTGCGGAGGCTCTGTCAGTAACGTCCAGAGCGCGAGTTGCGCGGTTGGTCTCTGCGCCGGCTCTCACCGCCACCACCGCCGCCGGCACCACCACCGCCGCCCCCACCGCCGCCGCCACCTCCGCCTCCGCCTCCGCCGCCGGCACCACCACCTCCACGGGAGCGGGAGCGGCGGCGACGTTCGCGCGACTTGCTACGAGACCGACGCGACCCCTTGCGACGGGAGTACAAGTACCTAGAACATAATGATATGACCTCAGCCTAGAAGAGAAGGCGGGAAATACAATCTGTATATATGTCACCGTAAAATTGTCAAACACGTTATATTACAATATAACGTGATTTTTCTCGCGATATTGTAATGTCTCGAATTATTGTCAACTGAACATACGGAAGTATCTCTGCTCCCATAATCGGGACTTGGGGCACCCCCCCGTTAGGTTAGTTAGGTTCCTTTAAACCCTGCACTCGGAAATAGGGGCCCCGCGAAGCGGGGTTCCGTCGACTACGCTTTTTAGGGGGAATATAAAGTGTTTTAAGGTTATGTTATATTAATCGGTATTTCTCAGGATTATCTTTTCATGAGAGTTGTGTTGTAGGGGGACCCCCCCTTGCCCAGTGGCACAACTCTCATGAAAAGATAATGCACCATTCCTGAGAAATACCGATTAATATAACATAACCTTAAAACACTTTCCCTCCACACCGCGTACGTTGACTACCATCGCATGCATTTCACGAATAATAATGCGTTTTGTTGTAAGCAGTATGTTCATTTGACAATAATTCGAGACTATACATTATCGCTAGAGATATTACAATATAACGTATTTGACAATTTTACGGTGACATTTAATTATATAAAAATGAAACCCGTTTTCCGTTGTCACGACATAGCATGAAAACGGCTTGACCGATTTGGCTGATTCTTTTTTTGTTATGTTTGTTATTATCAGGAGAAGGTTCTTATGAAAAAAAAAAAAAAAAAGGTAGGTAGTTATTAGTAGTAGGTAGGTAGTAGTAGGTAGGTAGTAGTAGGTAGGTAGTAGTAGGTAGGTAGTAGTAGGTAGGTAGTAGTAGGTAGGTAGTAGTAGGTAGGTAGTAGTTGGTAGGTAGTAGTAGGTAGGTAGTAGTAGGTAGGTAGTAGTAGGTAGGTAGTAGTAGGTAGGTAGGTAGTAGTAGGTAGGTAGGTAGTAGTAGGTAGGTAGGTAGTAGTAGGTAGGTAGGTAGTAGTAGGTAGGTAGGTAGTAGTAGGTAGGTAGGTAGTAGTAGGTAGGTAGGTAGTAGTAGGTAGGGAGTGGTAGGTAGTAGTAGGTAGGGAGTAGTAGGTAGCTTTTCCCCTTTTATGTGACGCAGACGAAGTTGCGTGGGCCAGCTAGTCTATATATATAAAAATGAAACCCGTTTTCCGTTGTCACGACATAGCATGAAAACGGCTTGACCGATTTGGCTGATTCTTTTTTTGTTGTGTTTGTTATTGTCAGAAGAAGGTTCTTATGTTAGTAGTAGGTAGGTAGTAGTAGGTAGGTAGTAGTAGCTTTTTCCCTTTTACGTGACGCAGACGAAGTTGCGTGGGTCAGCTAGTTAATTATAAAACTACTTATTGTTTTGTTTTTGAAAGAAAAATCTTCCAGGAAAATATCTGAAGCAGGCCAATTATAACTGAAAAACCCTCTGCAACACATTTAGGCTGAGGCTACATTAGGCCGCGACGCGACCTGCGACACATGAGCAATTAAAACAAGTAAATTAATGCTCACGTATATGGCTACACTGGTACATCAAATATTACTAGCGATCTTTGATTTCTCTATGCGATCGGAACAACATTACTGCAATCACGGCATCGGCTACATCAACATAGTGAAACTGAAGCGAATTTATTAGAAAATACGCCAGAATCTCTCTTGTTATGTAGCCATACCAAGTTTTTCTCGTTTCGCTCCTCCAGTCGCATCGCAAATCGCTGCCTAGTGTAGCCTCAGCCTTAACGTGATTGATGTTTTTGACTACTTTTTTGTACACTTTAGGTCCATGTTCACCGAAAAGATAACAGTCTGATTATCTGAAAACAGCTAGTGTCACTGTGACATGTTCCCATACAAAAATGTGTTTTAAACAGCTGTTTTTAGATAGTCAGACTGTTATCTTTTCGGTGAACATGGACCTAAAGTGTACAAAAAAGTAGTCAAAAACATCAATCACGTTAAGGCTGAGGCTATACTAGGCAGCGATTTGCGATCTGTAGGTGAACATCGACCTTAATGATTTAGATCCTTATAGTGGATAAAAAAGCAGATCTCGCATTTGTCAGAGTTTTTGACTCGTGCACACAAAGTCTGTTCGTCTGCGCTGCCCCTTGAATTGGTCAGTGCACAACGATTTTCGGGAATTCTTAAAGAAGTTAAATAGGGGATGAATTGTATGATGAAGTTCATCATCTTGTCAGAATCACCCCATCTAGCCCACAAGTTGGCTGAACTCAGTCAACAAAACATGACTCACCTTCTCAGTTCTCTGGAAATAGGCTTCAAGTGCATGAAGTTGCAAAAGCCACTGCGGGTGCATTCCCCCATCTCATACTGACGGCAGCAGGCTTCACGGAAGTCTGTCACGGGCGACAGCTCGGCGTACACCGGACGTCCACCAAACCAACGGTTGTTCAGGTCATTTACCGCCTTCTCTGCATCCTCCTCGCGTCGGAACTGGAATTGATGTTGTGGTAAATAGGTATGATTATTTATATGGTAACGATGTCGTCTTGAGTTTAATGTAGTTTGCCACCCTAAACTCAATGCTCACTTTTTCCATCTATATATTATATATAAAAATCAATTGCTGTTCGTTAGTCTCACTGAAACTCGAGAACGGCTGGACCGATTTGGCTCATTTTGGTTTTGAATGATTTGTGGAAGTCCTGGGAAGGTTTAAACGGTAAAAAGTAGTAGGTAGGTAGTAGTAGGTAGGTAGTAGTAGGTAGGTAGTAGTAGGTAGGTAGTAGTAGGTAGGTAGTAGTAGGTAGGTAGTAGTAGGTAGGTAGTAGTAGGTAGGTAGTAGTAGGTAGGTAGTAGTAGTAGGTAGGTAGTAGTAGGTAGGTAGTAGTAAGTAGGTAGTAGTAGGTAGGTAGTAGTAGGTAGGTAGTAGTAGGTAGGTAGTAGTAGGTAGGTAGTAGTAGGTAGGTAGTAGTAGGTAGGTAGTGGTAGGTAGGTAGTGGTAGGTAGGTAGTAGTAGGTATGTAGTAGTAGGTAGGTAGTACTTTCGACGCAGACGAAGTTGCGTGGGTCAGCTAGTAATTCATAAATATGAGACATCACGTCTCATATTTATGAATTGATGTGCCATATGAGATGTGCAAGATGAGTGTGCCATAGGGACAGACAGAGACAGAGACAGACAGATAGTAATAGGGTCCCGTTTATACCTTTTCAGTACAGAACCCTAAATAAATAATAAATGTCACTGAATAACACACAGCGCCATCTAGTGCTACACTAAGCAACGAGGCTTGTGTCTACTAACTAGATAGTTGATATATCGTAAGGCAGCCTCACTGCCACTGCGCCATTCGGGGCGTCGAAACAAATAGTAATTTTGCTATTCAGTACGGAGACGAATCCAAGAAATCAGAGATCATTAAAATCGGTACAGCCGTTCTTGAGTTATAAATAGGGTTACTACCTGATCCTAGTTTCTATTCTAATACACAAAATTAATGTGGTTATTTATTGTACACTGTGCAAACATCGCATTATTGCAAAATTCACCTGCTTTGGATTTGCTAGTAGTATAGCGGCATGAATAACCTCAGGTTACTGTGCGAGTTAACTGCACTGATCACGCAGTAGGAAATTGGCAAGAAAAAGTAGAAGATGCAAAAAAATATAGTTAAATCTCACAAAGTACCAGGAGGACAGAATCTTGATGTAGGTAAAAAATGTAAATAATATTATTGTATGTTGTAAGCAGTAATCTCACAATCAAATTAAATACATTTCGATTATCATGCAGCATGATGTATTAAAGAAGAATTACTTCTTCATGATTCTGGCCTCCCGGTAGTTAGTGTGACTTTACTATACTTGTTACTCATCTCCTACTTATCCATGCCAGTTTCCTACTATGTTATCTTTGAGTGTAAGCTCACACAGCAACCCAATGCTATTCATGCCAATATACTAGCAAACCCTAAGGTCCATTTTCACCAAAAAGATGACAGACGTTTATATAAAAACAGCTGTTTAAAACACATTTTTGTACGGGAACATGTCACATTGACAGCTGTTTTTAGATAATCAGGCGGTTGTCTTCTCGGTGAACATGGACCTAAGTGGGGTGAATTCCTATTAGTGCGTATTGTATTTTGTATTGTACAAGGGGCTGGTGTCCGCAACACCACGTCAAAGCGCGTATTTTGCGTATGGGATAATCCACCACGCGGGCCCAGTGCGGGTTGATGATGAGGAGATGTCTTCGAAGTTTTGGTTCTAGGACATGCCTCACGATGTTTTCCTTCACCGTTTTTGAGAGCAGTGGTGATGAAATAAATGACACAAAGTAATGCGCCTGCCTGGGTTCGAACCCACGACTTACTGTTCGTAAGTCGGGTCCGCGACCACTGGGCCACCGCTGCTCTCATTAGTGCGCGTTTTGCACAGTGTGAATGTACAACCCACTAGTTCTACTGTACAACCATGTAGTAGAACTAGTGGGAATGATCCTTGTTTTACATATTGACAGCTCACCTTCACGTAGGTCGGATAGAGTAGTAAAGGGGGTAGGCAGGAAAAAATGCATTGCAAAAATATTTAGGCAAGTGTAGCTTTGTCTTTAACAGTACGATCCATTATTTTCTGATCAAATTACTTGTAGGTAACTGGCCTACCCAGCCCCTCTTCATCGGTCCTTATTTATAGATGGTATCAACTAATGTCGGAAGAAACTGGATGACCATGACACAAAAACGAAAAAATTGAGACTCAGCATTGGGTGGCCAAGGGTGACTAGGTTTGTATATCCCAAAACCAATAAATTAGCATTAGATTATCTTAAATTGACACTAAATGGACACTGATTAAGAACTCACCTTAATATAAACATTGCCAACTAGGTGGTCACCCAGATTGTCACACACATTCATCTCCTCAATTTCTCCGTACTTGTCTTCACACTCAACAAACACATCTTCGAAGAAGTTATCATAATGCTCCTGCATCTCTTCATCAGACACATTGGCTACAACCACTGAAAATATAAAAACATTTAAATAGAATATCAAACCCAGATTTTTTTCTCAGATGGGAATCATTAATTTTCTATAAAATTAATGATATCCCATCTGAGAAAAAAAAAGAAACTAAAAAGAAGGTTTTACATGCAATAGTTATTATTTAAATACCAAAGCTACAATAAATATCCTATGTGTGTGTGTTTGGGACTTAATTTCAGTTTTTGTTTTCGTTATTGTGTGTATTTTCTCAGGGATATACTACTAAAGATCGAAGAACTGATAATTTACCATTAATACAGGAGGTAAATTAACCCTTCACGAAACGGTCAATCAAGCATTCTGTAAAACTTAGTAACTCTCCGTTAGTAGTTATGGAGGAAGTCTGTGTCAAAATTACAACTTTTTCACAAGCCTATCCAAGTTTTTATTAAGTTACAGCTTTGGCAATTAAGTTTGATGTAAAGAATGCTTGATTGACGGCTTCACGAAGTCAACCTTATGTTTATCAACTCTATGATCTTAGTAGTATATCCCTAATATGGTCTAGCTAGAAACAAAAAAAAATATCACAACAAAGGGGAGAACCAATGCCTTATGGCTTCCTTTTTGTTATTGTTGTGCACCCTTCTTATCAATATATTTACAGAGTAATAGTACTTAAGTAAGGTAGCCCACGAAAAATACAAATTTTCTTACGTTTTTTGCATTTTGCAGGGCAGTGCTAAGTTGTATGTTGATAAACGTACCGGTCTCGACTGTTAGACGTATTAAGCTACAGAATTATAATAATCAAAATCATCAATACAACCCTCCAAGTTCATAAGAGTCAATGAACACGGTCAAAGTCCTTCTTCGAGTCTTTTGAACTTGGAGGGTTGTATTGACGATTTTGAAGATTATAATTCTGTAACTTAATACGTCTTACAGTCGCGAACAAAATGTTTATCAAGATACAACTTACCAATTTCCAGGGCAGTCCCTGGAAATTGCAAAAAGCGTAAGAAATTTGTATTTTGCGGGCCACCCTGAAGCTTTCACCTTAATAGCCTTTTACTAGTCATTGAAAAATGTTAAAATGATTAGATTATTTTGTATTTGTTGGTTAGGTTGTAATATCATTATGTTTAGTTTTCAACTTGCTGGGCAATTTAAATGCCTGCGGATATACAATGAGAATAAATAATAGACAAATGTACTAACAATGACTGCCATCAGCAGATTTGGCCGAGTTCTGAGGATTCACATACAAATTTTGTAACAGCACAGTTTGCGAAAAAGTCGGTTTGTTGTGAATACGAGAGCAGCGGTCTCCATGTCGGCATGCCCCGATTTTGAAGTAGAAGGAACAGTTGACTCTGGAAAACAAATAACATTGACATTTAAAAACATGGGTAAATTAAAGTACCTATTACTTATTTAGGACTTCAAGGATGAGGTATTTCTTATGCAGGATACATTTAAGGCAGGTACAGTGTATGCCTACCATGTCTGTGAAACTGATTTTGTAGAGGGACTGTAGCAGACACATTCAGCATCAGAGGTCTGGCTGACCTCCCATGTTAATACATAAATCTAACCTCTATGCCTTGCTAACAAAATGAAGCGATATCTACGAGCTTCTTAATATCGAAATGTGAACTTACTTATCCTTTTCTGTTCCAAATATAGCAGCTAAATACTCTGCCATCTTAAAACACCGACCAGCACGGTCGCTGTCCCCCTATCAAACAAAGTAAGTACTATGCTTGTCTTGGTTTGATAACAGGCATGTAAACACTATGAATAAACACTGAGAGGAATTGTTTCAACGCTGGAAAAATATTAAAATTCCTGAAACTATCATCATTCACGACAATCAATATCCAACCAAGCCATAAATGAATGAGTGAGTGAGAATGAACGACATGCAATTGAACTCCTTGATTGAACTAAACTAGTGAAGTCTAATCTGTGGTGAAGTTTTGGGTGCATTCCGAGATGCGAAACAATCACTCACAGCACTCACATAAATATTTTGCGTTCCGATATAGGTTCAACGATTACGACAGCTTAGAGCCGTCATCAGGTTATTTGACAGCACTCAGAGTGATATTTATTTGTAGCATGCGCAAGATGGCGCATGTCATGACGTCATCTATGACGATTCAAGGGACATCGATATCGCGCTTGAAATCGCGCTCACGCTAATTCAGAACAGGTTTATGGACGCCCAAAATTGTTTACAGTCTATCTCGGAACGCGGTCTTTGTCAACACATTTTTTCTTTAGTCTATGGGTTGATAAGAGGGCTTTTAGGTTTGAACTCAAATGTGTTTTTTCTTCAATCGCTTGACCAACTCTCAAAATTTGAAAAATACACACTATTTTAGAATATGTCCAACACCGGATAAAGGTAAAAAAACGAAAACGCGATATTAGAATAAAAATAAGGCCAAAAAGAAAAAAGTTAGGTACTTTAGGTAAAGAATTGATAAATAATACACAAAATCTCATAATATAGAAGACATTTTACAAATCACAGATACAACTTTTCTCAGAATGAGATGTTTTCAGGGCCAGCTTCCACGGAAAAATAGATAGATGACGCTGTGCAAGAGTCGGTGTAAAAACTTAGTTTTAGCTTTAAGGAGTTGTCAGCAATGTAGTTTAACTGTGTGGATTCTATTTATTCATTTCTTGCTTACTTCACAGTAAAACTGCTTGTAAGTGCTCATAATTTATTCGACCAAAGATAGATTTACTGTAGGTACCCATTAAAAGCAATAAAGATTAGGTGCCGTGTACCCGGTGTAGGTACCTCAGTACACGGCATCGTACTAAAAGCACGAAAGACCATGTTACGCTGTACTGGTATCGGTTTATCTTTACTGACAGGACTTAATTTCGCGGGCTACCCTGACGCTTCAATTCAATTTTTCTTACTTTTTTGCAATTTACAGGCCAGTGCTAGGTTGACTGTATTATCTATTATGTTGATGAAAATATCGTTCGCGGTTGTAAGGCATTTGTAGTCATCTACAGAATTTTAATCATCAATACAACCCTCCAAGTTCATAAAGGTAGAGGAACAAACTATTCAAGGTCAAAATCGTTCCTCAACCTTTGTGAACTTGGACGGTTGGATTGATGAGTTTGATGACCGGTACGCGGCTGTCCGTCTCTCAATAGTATGTGAATCTATGACTCCCATTCCAACTAACGGACGTCATCTTGGCCTTTCAACGACTGAGTTCCGGTAAGGGCTCCAGAGTGTGCGTCATATCAGCCCAACAAATCAAACACCTCGGCCCCGTATCTGTGTCATGGTTGCTTCAACTTTTCAACCACTGTTTGGAGACGGCAAGCATCCCTCGCCTTTGGAGGAGATCAAAAATCATTGCTATTCTAAAACCTGGGAAACTACTTACTTGACAAACCTAAAAACTTTCGTCCTACTCCTCTACCACACCTACAAACTGTTCGAAAGACTACTGTTATCTCGTCACACAAACCTCATTGATCCAAAATTGATCCCAGAACAAGCTGGGCGCTGACCTGGTAAATCTTGCTGCAGCCAGGTGTTTAACCTCACTCAACACCTAAAGGACGGGTTTCAAACAAAAAAAGTGATGGGTGCAGTATTTGTGGACTTATCGGTAGCATACGACACCGTGAATACAAAACGGCTGTTTTGGAAGGTGACCAACATGACAGAAGGCCTAAAGCTCACAGGAATCCTCCGTGTGAACTACAAGTCGGATACCGCTTGGTTTTCGGGTTTCCGAAATATTAAAGTTGTTTGTTTTTCGCATAATACATATTTTCCGGATTATTTGCCTAACCTACTACAATAATTTGTGTCATTTTAGGTACTTGCGTAGGGAGAAATTTGGCAACTTGTCTTTTCGGTTACTGTTAGACGAAAATAAATTACTTACAGTTGAAAATTTTACTTACATTACAATAACATAGCCATTATCTGTCATCTCTGTCGACGGGAATCCTTGCATACTCTGCAACCGCAGATTCCAAGTTAATCTTCATGAAGATAGGAGCAGATTGGGAGCCCAAAAAATGGTCTACCCCAGGCGTATTAGCCCCACTACTATTCACCTTAGACTACAACCAAGACCAACCAGTTAGCCCAAATACAACCCGCTTCCTGTACGCTGAACACCTTGTACTCACCTGTCAAGATGCCTACTTTGAAGATATTGAAGCCGCACACTCCAGAGCTCTTGGTGACCTTAGCCTCTATTATGGGGAAAACGCGCAAACGTGCGTATTCTACTTCCGCAACAGTCGATACCTGCTCGACTGTTGCGGAAGTAGAATACGCACGGTTGCGCGTTTTCCCCATAATAGAGGCTAAAGTCACTAACCTAACCTAACCTAAACATCTCCTAGCAGGTCTACCAATCGCTTAAGTGACCACCCGAAATACCTCGATATAGCTATAGACCGGTCGCTAACATAATATAAAACAAATATGAATCAAAATGAAGTAGCATGCCAGAACTAACCTGTTGCACCGCATACATCTACCAAAATAATGTGGATCGTCTCCTCAAGTTCTGCGAACAACTGACATTGCGCTTTGCTTTTCCGCTGGCGAATATGCTTGACCAGTATGGGACCGTCCTGCCCACGCCAATCTAGTGGAAGCTCTAATAAATAATTAAATGATCGTTAGTGGTTGCCTGAAACCGAATGCTGTATCCACTAACTGAGATTGCGCCTCCAAAAGTTCATAGGACCATAATTATCCAGCCGCACCGAGAGGACGAAGCCACAAGCTGACTCACGCCACCCAATGCATAGTTACGTTCCAGTGCCCCAGAGGCTGAAAATCCGTAAAAGCTTTTTTGGGTGCTTTGGCCCAGCAGGGCTATTATGTAACTTTCTGTTATCCAGTGACTAACGAGCTTCGGTTGTTAATCGAACTTTGATAGCTATCGAGAATGTCATAATATTGGTATTCCATAACACACTGAATGGATATCAATTTACGGTGACTAACGTCCTGGGTACGCTTATCATCGACTCAGTAGTTCACCACTCTAATTTTTATCGACTATTATGCGGCTAAGTTAAGTAGCGCCCTTTCAGCGTTACAATACTTGGTTTTAGGGAACATTTATATTAAGCGGTTTATATGACACGTGACATTTTTTTTTAAATTGTGTTTTGATTGAGCTAACCTAAAAACTTCTTTAATAAAATTATTATAGGAACTTAAGTTAATGTTTGACCAATGTGATAAGTTGTTGTGTAAGCCTGTTTATATTGTGATGACTCGTAACATTCGATAAGTCATGTTCCAGCTGTCAACTTTTCGACTGCGAATTTGAATTCTTCGAACCTGGTGAGTATTCTGTTTTAATTTACATATTATTGTTGTATCATTTACATACTACACATCACACAGACACGGAGCGACGTCCTAGTAAATTACAGCTACAATTATGTCTAATTTTGCTAGTCAAATTGTAGACGCAAACTCGAGCACGAAAATACTTGCCCCTGTAAAGGACATTCACTACAAACCCAACTTCACACATAATATTATGGTGTCTCTAATAGCTATGCTCTAAATATTATTAGTAAACCAGTTAGTTCATTGTAAAATACATATTTAAACTTTGTTCCCACATAAAACTTATGTTCATATCAATCCTTTAATCTTAGCTTTCAAAATAAATGGAAAAATAGCCTTTCCCCAAAGTGTTACCTAACTGTAATAAGTTTGAGAATATTGAATCAAATTTAAAATACTAAAAATCTAATTTTAGATTGTTTTTTCTTATTCCTTTATTCTTTCATTTAATATTTTACTTAATTCTAACATTAAACTCCTACTTTCTAAAGGTTCCAACAAACATAATATTCTCTTAACATAGGTACTCAGCTGTTTCTTGTCACATTTCAGGTGTTGCAGACTATATGATGACCTGCGGAGCTACGTTTGTGACATGAGTGACAAAATGAAAGCAGCGCAGCGAGGAGAAACTGAAGTTGAAATCGAGTCAATAGTGGACAACCTCCATCAATACTCTGAAAGCTAGCAAAGAGATCATTGACACCAATTACCCGTCTATTGAGCTGATTCATGATGTATCCGGACTGGAGTATGAGCAGCCCACCATCACCATAGATTTTACTGGGGACGATACCATAACTAAATGTCCAATTTTAAGTAGCCATAATAAAATTAAGAAAAGATATATGAAGTTGTTACTGCTACTTTACCCATCTAAATCATACTGTTGCTTTGAAGCCCACCCAAAATAATATCATAGTGTATTCTGATGGACTAGGATTAGGTTTTGGATCATTGTTAAATAGTCATTCTAAATATACGGTTTTGTAGTACTTAGTATGTCCTCAGATGTAATTTATTACAAATAAAAAAAGTTTGGTGTACAGCATTTTTATTTATTGTTTTTTTCCCAACATGTTTCACAAAACAATATAGATTAAAAAGCTTGTAAAAGTATTACGAGCTATTTATAAAACTACCTCTATTCAAGGTAGTTTTATAACGCTTTCAAAGGCTTGATTAAGTATTAATTAATAAATCAAGCCTTTTAATTTGCACAATGATCATGGGTCTGTACAAGGATATTTTGGCACGTGGTGGCTGAAATCGGAACTAACGAAACCGTTCCAAAACTTTAAACTTTGTTTTCGCTCTTATTCAACTAATCTCAGAATTATTTAGGTGCCTTACTTCACCACAAACACAAATTACAGTAAAACAACAAAAGATGTAACGTTTACATTTGAAACCGGCTTCGGTATATTTCCCAAAATCCTATAAAACGCTACTTAGGAGTAGCGTATATCACGATAGCTATTAGAGACTCAATTGTTATCAATTAGATATCCATTATGCTTACATAATCGCAGTAGTATAAGTATCGATACGAAAGCGTCTGTCAAAATGAGTTACGGTGTCTAACAGCCACGATTGTCATCAATGACGTCATATTTGATCGCGGCTGGTCATAGATAATACGAAACTAGCCTTTTGACAGTTAATTGATATACGCTGAGCCCAATTACTATCATTTCGAACTGTCAACCGAGTTACATAATAGCCCTACTGCTAGGTTAATCCAGCGAATAGTAATGCCTCCACAGCGACATCTTATCTCTGGCGAGAGCTGCGTCAGCAGGCAGATTAAGAACAGAGTCCGATCCCAGGTCGGCTGAAGCAAAGACAATTTCACCAGACAAATGGCCCATCACCCATCTTGCGCCGCGTGCCCTGTCACCTGCACACTTGACGATATTATTACTGCATCAGCGGGTGGAGTTCGCGTAGCAAAATTTTGGGCCAAACATATTTAGTAAAATATGTTTGGCCCAAACTGTCGTCTGATGTCAGACGGTCACCAGCGGGCCTGGGGTTGAGCAGCCTTGCTATATTTTATTTAGGAATACACTTAGGTAAGTAAAGAATAATGACTTCATTATGAATAACCTTTATTAACAAAATAATATAACATAATACAAGTAAACTAAAACAATACATAGAATTATGTAATTTTCAGACGACTTGATAACCTCGTCTTTTCAGAAGTCCAATTAGTATACCTACGTACAATGAGAGCAGCGGTGGCCCAGTGGTGGCGGCCTCGACTTACGTTCAGTAAGTCGTGGGTTCGAACCCAGACAGGCGCATTACTTTGTGTAATTTATTACTTCACCGCTGCTCTCAAAACGGTGAACGAAAACATCGTGAGGAATCCGGCATGTCCTAGAACCAAAAATTCACAGACATGTGACATCTACCAATCCACACTGGGCCGGCGTGGTGGATTATATAGGCCATTCCCTCTCTCAGAGAGGAGGCCGGTCCCAGCAGTGGGAATATTAAGAGCCCTCTTACAGTCCACTAGCGCCGCCAATCGAAAAAATGTCATAACTCGTAAATAGAATCAAAAATACAAAATGTGGTCTATTATTACTGTAGAAAAGGCAATAACGTAATTGTATAACACCTTATCAACACTTGAAATATAGTTGTTTAGCTAAATCGTGCATTCAAAACATAAACGGCCGTTTTTGTTACAAATGCACGATTTAGCTAAACAGCTATATTTCAAGTGGTGACAATGTGTTATAAAGTTACGTTATTGCCTTTTCTACAGTAATAATAGACCACATTTTGTATTTTTTATTCTATTTACGAGTTATGACATTTTTTCGATTGGCGGCGCTAGTGGACTGTAAGAGGGCTCTTAATAGGCCGATGATGATGATGATGATGTACAATGTAAGTATAGGCAATACGAGTAAATTATTTAATAGGTAATGTAAATGTACATTCTTTACAATTTGATAAAATGAACTAACCTAACCAACTTAAACTAAAATCTTAAAAAATGGCGTCAAAAATCTCCTCCTCTACGCTGTCAACTGGTAATGTCCCCAAGAGACTGGCAGAGTTACCACGATGAATGGCAACGCTAAGCCTATGACCAAGGTAAAACGAGTAATTAGCTGGCTAATTCTCGTGTATAGTTTTATGATTTAAACCTTATGATTACTTATGTCCTATAATGGCGCGTCTTTCTTGTGCGCATCTTTGTTTTTGCGAGCGGTGAAATCAATCAAGGCTTTAATACCGATGATCGAATTATTAAATAAGCAGATAATGTCATGATTTATTATCTACATATACCGCCGCTGGGTCCAATGTTGTAAACCAGATGGTCTTGAGCCGAACGTGCCAAAGGATGTGGACTTACTCCACCTGAAAACAAAGACACATATATTTTCTAAAGAACTATTTACTTTATTATCACACCGCTCGATCTTCAAAGAAAACTAACGAATGCCGAAACCGAACCGTGCATAAACTTTTGACGTTTAATAGGTGTCCCAGTAGGTACCGTTTCCTACCCCAATATCACTTTCAGGAGATTCAGTGGTCCCATTACCTAACAGTTTGTTTCTCTTTGTATTCGGGCCCAAAAAAAAAACGGGCCAAGTGCGAGTCGGACTCGCCCATGAAGGGTTCCGTAGCAGATTGAATGAAAGGTAAATTGCTGTTTACGATTTAAGACGTATTAAAAAAAACTACTTTCTAGATCTCGTTCAAACCAATTTTTGGTGGAAGTTTACATGGTAATTACACCATTTTTTTTAGTTTTATCATTCTCTTATTTTATAAGTTACAGGGGGGGACACATTTTACCACTTTGGAATTGTCTCTTACGCAAACTCTTCAGTTTAAAAAAAATGAAATGATGCTAAAAACTTCAATATCATTTTTAAAGACCTTTCCATAAATACCCCACGCGTATGGGTTTGATTTTCAGTTCTAAGTATGGGGAACCCTCAAAATTTATTGTTTTTTACTATTTTGTGTAAAAAAAATTAATGTGGTTCACAGAATAGGTACATCTACATCTACTTACCAAGTTTCAACAGACAGACAGACCGACAGACAGACATGACGAATATATAAGGGTTCCGTTCTTGCTATTTGGCTACGGAACCCTAAAAACGCAAACATCGAAGGCGATGAATGACGACACTCTAGAAAACTCATTGTTTTAAAGGTTAAACATACCATTCTTTAGCCACCGTCTAATTCTGACTCCATTTTTCCGATAAGGCCTCGTGCGGATGCCGATATTGCCGACTGCTGGTAGTAACTGAAACAAGAAAAGGAAATGAAGTCAAAACAAATAAAAAAAATAAAAAAAGCCTTATATTTCCAGTAAATTTACATTTCTTAAATCTATACATGTTTTAATGTGGTTTATTATGTGTTTTTTATTATTAACAACCTGTTTTATACAAATTTAACTATATCTACTGAGTAATTTACTTTACAAATACAAATCTTTATTTTATAACCAAAAAGTTTTACATTAGTTGGTGATTGGAGCCTCCTTTTAAGCAGAGTTACTATAAGTAAATAAAAAAATATAATTAATAACTATAACTAAACTAGACTAAATTAATATTTTTTCAAATATGTACCTACCTATCTATTTATCTAGAACAATTTTTGATAATAATATATTATGTTTATTTGTCGAATCTATTATTATTATTATTTTTTAATCTACCGGAACCCCAGAATGCGTAAAGGCCTCCTCCAGTGATGCCCATTTGACACAAAACAAATAAGAGTGTAAAATAAACAGAATATATTAAAGTTTGCACTGTGGTCACTGCTAGTGCTACTGAACTATACTACTGCCTCGTTGGTCTAGTGGTGGCAACGAGGCAGTAGTACGATTCCCAGGTCGGGCAGTGTTCTTGGGTTTTTCCTTCAGAAATACTCCCGGTACCGAGCATGGAGTCTGGATTTGTGCCCGGTTGACGACAATAGGCTCGCCTTCTATTATATGCGACTTAAACATAGGTAATTGGCAAAATGTGGGTGTGCTTTTAGTTACACCTCTCCCTAACCCCGTTATTATTTAAGTTATTGAAGAATTAAGAATATTATAAGTAATATGAACAACGCCAACAAAGATTCTAAGTAACGTTACAAATAAATAAAACGACCCGATTGGTGCAGCGGTAGTAGGGCTGCCTTACGTTCTTAGGGTCCCGGGTTCGAATCCCGGTAGGAGCAAATGTTTGTGTGATGAGCATGGACATTTGTTTCCGAGTCATGTCATGGGTGTTGTATAATAAGTATGTATTTACAAACAAAAAGTATATGTGTAGTATATCTACTGTCTGGTGACCACGATACAAGCCTTGTTTAGTGTGGCACTAAATGGCGCTGTGTGTAATGTCCAGCGATATTTATTTATTTAATTTGTTTAGAATAGTGCTGAAATATGTGTGTTGGCGATTTGTCTATTTTAGGGTCTCATGAACCAAAATTAAATCCAACAACGTTTTGGATTGCGACTTAGCCAAATTAAACGAGTACCTGGAAACGATTCCCTATATTCTCTGAAGCAAAGAATTTTTATTGTTTGGTTAATCGCAAGCTTTTCAATCTGCTGACAATACTAAGACGTTTGGCGAAAGCAGCACAAATAATAAACCCACCCATGTGACATGAGATACTCAGTCCTTCCTTGTTCTGTACCTTTAGCGTTTATTGAGAAGGTTGCTCTTTGAAAACGTTTTTTGCTTCGTCTGATGTATGCAGCTCCAGTCAACCGCACATAAGAGGCAATATCTTGCAAAAGACAGACCTGGCAGTAAGGGCGATACCTATTGTGGCACAATTAGGTACTCGTAGCTCCCCCTGGCATGCTATGGTTAACTTCACATGATATATGTAGTGCAAAAAGTTTGTTGATCATTTAGTGATTTGTTGAAAGATCTTATTAAATTAATTTCCTTTAGCTTTTATTCGTTAGTGTTTCGCAAATAAAATTTCTCCTTAAGGTGTCTCCCTAGCGATTATGATTTGATAACATCGCGGACTATACGAGGCGCTAGCTTACGCTTCTTAAATAACTCAAAAGTTTTAGTACCTAAAAGCTACGTGTCCTACGACTCTATCACTAACATAATATCATCAAGACTAATAATATTATTGATATACAGGGTGTATTTCACCTCATCACAAAGCCGTTAACCAAGCATTCTGTACATCAAACTAAGTAACTTTACGCAAAAAATATTGCTGGGAAACAACTTTTTTTTTTGAGGTTATAAATCATGTTTTGTGGTATAACTCAATGTAACACACTCAAAACATTGTGCGGATAGATGGCTTGAATAGTACGGGAGTCTCAGAGATATTTAAAGCAAAAATCATGCGATAAAAAGTGGTATTAAAAAAAAAACTTGTTAAAATCTCACAACTTTGACCCCCTATATCTCCGTAACTAGAAGGTTCCCAGGTATGGTGTAGAACAAAAAAATGATCGCAATGACGAGGAGAACAAGTGCCTTTCGTATTCGTTAAGAGGTGTTTTACACCCTATATAATCTACTTACAGTGACGACGGCAGTCGCAAAACCGAAGTTCTGTAGTATCTTCACTGATTTTCGCGTGGGTTCTCTGTAAAAGCAAAAATACGAAATACTTAATCAAAAGTTTTTTTAATTCAGCTCCTTTGTCAACACTGAGTTTGTGGCAACCCTTTTTCTCTCTCATACAGTTCTTATCTATTAAAATCGATAGCTATCCTCAGCCAGTAGCTGCACAGTTGAATGTCAGGCACATGCACATTTCAATGTGCGCTCATCGGCGGCCATCTTGCATTTGATCGTGGCCACGCCTTCGATTTACGATATGTGAAACGGTTCCTAAATTGTCGTCTGACTAGTATTAAGATATCATTTGGAAACTGTTAAACCAGTCTGTGTCAAGTAAACTCAGCTCAATGCATTTGTTACTCAAACAAAAGATGTACTTAACAATGGGCTTTGTCCGGGACAAAATTTGCGTGTTGGGGTATTTCGCGTTAGGTAGGTATTTAACACACGAATTTATAAGTACTTAAAACCTCATTTAAAGATTATTGAAATTATCAATCGGATTTCAATCATTTGAAGTTGAACAGTAAGGAAAATCATTCATCCCGGCTTAAGTTAACACAGACCTAAATCACAGAAAACGACTCTATTCAAGTTCGTAAAAAAAAATATCGCTGGACATTAGTTACAGTAACTTGTGATATTAAATAGAAACACTTACTTGTGATATGATTTGTGAGATGATACTCGTACATTCAAGAAGCTCTGAGAGACGACCGACATTATGTCTCGACTCCGGGGTACTGTGGCGTTGCATTCTGCTGGTGTATGAGGGCGGGGCACGCCAAGTAATCGGTCGATGAAATCGCGCATGTGCGCCATGGGCGTGGTGTTTTTGAGCCGAGAACTGCAGTAACAATTGATGTCAACGTGTATCAAACGACGTTTTTCAATACACTTTTGAAGAACCACACACCACTTCGACTTTTGAGATCTGATTCTGATTCTGAAATAAAATAAAAGATTGTAAAATATTAATTTGTGTAATGAATTATTAAGAGACAATGATTTAATTTTTTTTTCGCGCTTTGCTTTTGCCAGTAGAAGCAAAGATATGAAGCCGTTATACAGCCTAATAAAAAAAAAGGTTTATTTTTAAATATTTTTGAATCTAGAACACATAAATGTTAATTTGTTTATAAAAGTAAATATTAGTTTTAAATAATCATGTTTATCTATGATATTGAATTTATAAACATAATTTGAATATTCATAAAATGTTTTCGCCGTGAAGACGTAGATCGCATTTACGAAATTAATAAAAGTACCTCGGTATTAACACCCTCGCCTTACGGCTCCTGTGTTAATACCGCCTTGAACTACAATAACAAACTTTATCCACTTGTAGATATTAAAATGTAGGTACCATTGTAGCCGAGTGCAATTAGACACAGTGGAACGAAGTTCATTGTGGTCGTATTTTGTTGGACTTTTTATTGAGTTCCTAGATGAGTGGAGACGAAAGTTAATAAAAAAAAATCACCGCTCGAGACTTAGATTTTTTAAAGCTTTTAATGTTGTTTTATAATAATCTTTATAATTCCCTTTTGAAATAAAAACTCAGTTGGGTTTCTGTAATAAAAACAGTTAAATTTAATATTTCAGTCTATTTACATTATGTATTATGTCACCGTAAAATTGTCAAATACGTTATATTGTAATATCTCTAGCGATATTGTAAAGTCTCGAATTATTGTCAAATGAACTACTGCTTACACAAAAAAACATTATTTTTCGTGAAATGCATGCGATGGTAGTCAACTTACGCGGTGCGGAGGGAAGGAGGGGTCCCTCTTGCCCAGTGGCACAACTCTCTCACACTCTTCCCTAATTATCCTGAGAAATACCGATTAATATAACATAACCTTAAAACACTTTATATTCCCCCTAAAAAGCGTAGTCGACGGAGCCCCGTTCGCGGGGCCCCTATTTCCGAGTGCAGGGTTTAAGGGAACCTAACTAACCTAACGGGGGGGGTGCCCCAAGTCCCGATTATGGGGGCAGAGATACTTCCGTATGTTCAGTTGACAATAATTCGAGACATTACAATATCGCGAGAAAAATTTAATATAATTCGAGACGTTACATTTATATCTACAGTTATATTGTAATATAACGTGTTTGACAATTTTACGGTGACATATACATATAGTAAGTAAGTCTACCGGAATAATCTTACCTGTAATAAAAACAGAAAACAACATTAAAAGCTCTTACTCCAGGTGATGTTATTTATCAGATTTTATATTTGTTCTCCATCTGAAAGTTGGGGTACAGAAGACAGCCATCAATAACCACAGAGTGTCAATCTGCCGGTACCGCGACAGATTCAATATTAAGAAAGTGATGCTTCGAGTAAATGAGAGTCGTCGTTTTCTTTACATTTTCTTAAGCATATTTTTATTTCGTTAATAAATAACTTCAAATTCGACGAATTCATATAATAGTTTTTCAAGTATTTTTTGATTACCTATTCGCAATAATTAGGAAACCGCCTGTACAAAAGTTAAAGAAGACCAATTTTCTCAAAATATTTATATGATGGTCAACGTAAATATTATCCTGAAAATATCCTTATGCTATTTGCTATCCACAGATACAAACACTAACAAAAACATTTGTTGTTTCTCGGTAAATGTTGATTATTGCTGTCGAAGGTGGAATGGGGCTGGTAAAAAATATCGTAATTACTTATAACGTCACCATTTTTAACAATTTCTATCTAAGATAGGTGGCCAGCTTGGGTCTCTGCCTCTGCGCGCAGTTTAATATCAATACCGATATACTTATGTACTTACCGTTGAACTCCTTAGCGATAGAGGCCTTTTGACATGTTTTACTTTTTCAGCAGTAAGTAACCAATATTTAACAAGTATCCTTAAATATTTTTCTAGTTATTTCCTCATTGATCACTATCACTACATATTATAAAACAAAGTCTCCCGTCGCGTCTGTCTGTCCCTATGTATGCAATACATCTTTAAAACTACACTACAAGTGATTCAAGAGGAAGGTTTCAGTATATAATTTTACGTGGGTGAAGCCGCAGCCATCGGCTAGTAGCTAATTAAATAAGAGTTTAGACAATAATATGCGCATTCAGTTTCATAGCAGTATTTTGGGAAAAAATGCTTTACTTTGCATAGAAGATTTTCTGACATTTCCCAATGAATTTTGTCACTATGAAAGTGTAACTTCTGGTCCAGTCATCTGTGAAAAAGCATCAGTTACCAATATCTATAGAAATCTTAGTCTTAGTCGATATTTTAGAAATAATAGCAGGAAAAAGAAAATTTTCGAAATATACTTAAGTAACTAATCGAGAACACTGAACAAAGAAACAGGCCTAATTGGCGTTAAATGGTTGCACGCAGGTCACCCATTTTTCGCAAATTGGTCGTTTCCGCGTGTAAGTTATTCATAAACGAAAAAAAATCCGAAGCAACATAAAAAATTAAAAAAAGTCGTGATTTTTTTTTACGTTCTTCTCCACTCCTCTAAAAACTCAATAAAAAAGTCCCATGAAAAAACGTCCACTTATGGACTTCGCTGCACCAAAATGTCTAATTGCACGAGCTCGACTATTGTGTAAACATTTCATTAATTGTACCTATTTCGTTAAAGAGTGTCTAAGGTGAAGGTTTTATAGCTAGTATGGGTGGTACCTAATGCATTTGCTATTTATTTATTTAAAATTGGTGCACCAACAGTACATATGTACATAAAGCATTTATAATTAAAGGTTCATTTGGTATGGTTCTAATGTGCGTACCAATTATAAATGTACCTACACAACATCTTCTATAAGTACATATAATAAAATCGTTGAGACCAAAAAATCTGTACTTACATTGAAGATTAAAAAAAAACCGATCAGAGTGACTTAAAATAAGTAACTGAACATATTAAAACCGTTTTAGAAAAACATTTAGGCTATAGAAATTATGGAAAATTTTGAAAAAAGGGGGTGAAAAGGGGGTAAAGTTTGTATGAAAAAAACATTTTTGATTGTTCTGGAATCATGAAACTCAGAATAAATACTAATTATTAAAAATAAAGAAATACCTATTTCAGCATTTTAAAAAGAAAACATCCAGAGGCGTTAAAAAGAGGGTTTGGTGTTTAAAATGAATTAACTGCACACATAGAATAAAATCCAATGAAGTGTAAACCTTAAATAACAAACATATACTTCAAATCTAATACAGATAGATATAATTTCTCAATTTCCTTGGAATTTGATTTTTGAGATATTGAATACGCACAAAATAGCGATTTAATGACTATCGATTTAGCTTTAGTGACTCATGGATCAACGCACAGCCTAAACCGCTAATCGTAGAGACCTGAAACTTGCAGGGTGTGTTCTTTATATGATGTAGGCATCCGGTATAGAAGAATTTTCCAAGATTGAACCCCTAAGGGGGTAAACAAGGGAGGCAAAGTTTGTAAGAGGCAACGTGATTCCTTGGTCCAATCTACTTGTTTGCATAAACCTTTTTAACAGAATTGGTGGAAGACGTGTTTCGTATTTTATTGAAATGAACACTTATACCTACGAGTAGGTACTTATATATTTTTAATAAAGTTCACTTTGATTCCGCCGAGCAACAACGGCTCCCTATTGTGCTTCTGGCTCAGGTAAGTACATAATGTGCTTCGTCCCTCGCAGACAGAGGCAAATTCACGTTTGTTTGCAGGTTAAAGTTGCCACGTGTAAGTAGGGTTACTAACTTTTATTAAAAGAAATAGAGTACATCTGATTTCAAAGGAGGTAATTAAAGAGTACTTATCATTTTTATATATTTGAAAAGGTATTTTTTGTGCTTTTTGCGGCACATTACAATTTTTCATACTTTATAAAAGAATTGTATGAAACTCACTTCTAATCAATTTCAATGGAGCTCCGTTTCTCTCTTCCCGCCACTTCATATTCATGACCAAAAATACTCTCTCAAGTTTCTGGAACAGAGAATGTAAAGCAATTTTTTTAAACAAACAAAGTCTACGTTGTTTTTTTTTTTCAATAAATATTTGCGCAACTCACCTTGGAGTTCTTTTAAAATTATAACTTCTGAATATAAACTGTTCATCTGTTTAGTCTTCGTAAATTAAATTTTCCGTCTATCATATGTAAGTATGAATCATATAGAAGCAAATATAGCAATATCCATAAAAGGTGATTTTAGGAAATTTAAATAAAACTAATTTTGGTAATTATACCTATATTTTTTTAACAAAATTTTATTGTATTGCAACGGGGATGTTAAAATACACATGTGCAAGCTATTATATATTAAAACTAGCTGACTCGCGCAACTTCGTCTGCGTCTCATAATTTGAGATTTAAACTATCCTATCTCTCAAGTTGGATCGAACCGCACATGGTGTGCTAATTTTATTATAATCGGTTAAGTGGTTTAGGAGTCCATTGAGGACAAACATTGTGACACGAGATTTATATATATTAAGAGATTCTGAAACATTTCTCCGACATTCGTTTCGCCGTTGATCGGTTCACCGACAGAACGATTCACTTTTCATTTTTTCTCCGACAGAACTTTTCAACGACGAACGATTCGCCGACAGAACGATTCACTTTTCATTTTTTCTCCGACAGAACTTTTCAATGACGAACGATTCGCCGACAGAACGATTCACTTTTCATTTTTTCTCCGACAGAACTTTTCACCGGCGAGCGATTCGCCGACACAACTGTTCATCTGCTCCTGGGTTATAAAACATAGGTATTCGACATGTAGACCTGTTTCCGTTTATTGTTTTAAAGAAACACACAAATACACACAAAATACAATCAATAATACAATATAATACTAATACATAAAATTAAACACTGGACACCTCGCCCGCGCCCCTAGCCCGAATAAAACAGTAGTAAGTACCAAAATCCACCTAAGGGAGCCAGTCAAAAACGAAAACGTTGATATCTTCTATTCTAGACGTGCGATTTTGAAGCTGTTTTCGGCTTTTCTAGACCAAACTAGGCATCCGCCTGTGTTCTGACCATATCGTGCGCACACGCGCGTCTGGACTCCATCCCTTATTTTCAGAGTAATTCCTTAAAATTAATGGGTTTTCCAAATTTTCTTTCACATTTTAATTTAGATTATAGTTGCAAAGTCCTCACCCTTCTTCCCTGAATTCTGGTCCGCGTTCCGTGTCCCGGTCTCCAGGTTGTGGGGTGAAATTCCATTTTTTTTCTTTCGAAAACTGGTTTTTTGACCAAAACTCAAAACTTTTGTTCGGCACCTAACAAGTTTTATTCCAAAATTCGCTAGCCTGTCTCTGGACACCTCGCCCGCGCCCCTAGCCCGAATAAAACATGCATTTTTCTAAAAAAATGTTATTTTCATACATCTCTGTAAGTACCAATATCCACCTAAGGGAGCTAAACGGAGGGCACGCCACGATAGTGGCGGTAAGTCCCCTCTTTGAGGAGTAGCTGGAGAGGCGACACGGCGTCCTCACCTTCCGCCTGACGCAGGTCCTCACCGGACACGGATGTTTCGGGAGGTACCTGCACAGAATCGGGCGAGAGGAAACGCCCGGGTGTCTCCGCTGCGAGGATCGACCGGAGGACACGGTGGAGCACACGGTGGAAGTCTACCCTGCGTGGGCGGAGCACCGCCGTGTCCTCGTAGCGGCGATCTCTCGCGTCCGGCTCTGGTTCAATCCATGGTCCGGAGCGAGACGGAATGGGAAGCCGTCACTTCCTTCTGCGAAGCAGTCATGCTAGCGAAGGAGGTGGCGGAACGAGAGAGAGAGAGAGAGATCCTCTCTTCCCGGCTGCCGCGGGAGACGCACCGGGCGTCGGGGCCACGTCGTGGCTACCGGCCACCGTAGATGCGGGCCTGTGGACGGTTGGCTATGGGCTAGCTAGCCGTCCGTCCGTCTAACGACGACGACAGGCCGTGTCGACGGCGCGTTCGTGTTCGCGCGCGTCTAAAAGAGATGTCAGCATAAGGGGAGGGGCCCGCAAGGGCCGAAGCCTGCCGGGGTTGCGGGCCTGTTCGAAAGAGATACCGCGGCCCCGGAACATAAAGGGCGAGGAAGGAACATGGATGGGTTTTAGTCAGTAAGAGTCTGACACTCCCTCCCGCTCCGCCCAGAGTGGGAGAAGTCATTTGATGGTTTCCCATCCTAAAGGGATAAAAAGGGAGCTAAACGGAAACAGGTCTACATGTCGAATACCTATGTTTTATAACCCAGGAGCAGATGAACAGTTGTGTCGGCGAATCGCTCGCCGGTAAAAAGTTCTGTCGGAGAAAAAATGAAAAGTGAATCGTTCTGTCGGCGAATCGTTCGTCATTGAAAAGTTCTGTCGGAGAAAAAATGAAAAGTGAATCGTTCTGTCGGCGAATCGTTCGTCGTTGAAAAATTCTGTCGGAGAAAAAATGAAAAGTGAATCGTTCTGTCGGTGAACCGATCAACGGCGAAACGAATGTCGGAGAAATGTTTCAGAATCATATTAAGATAACTAAACGATGACGTTAAAATATTGAAAAAACGACTGGGTATTGCTGTTATTGTTCTTGACAGTAGGATATTGCTGTATTTGAATCTCCCACTTAGGGATTTTGCTGCCTTTACACCGTTCAACCGTTTTCGCCATACTGAATAACGCTTCGTGATTGGCTAGTTAGGACTTTGCTGCAATTGGTTTTGACAGGCTTGGATTTTGCTATTATTGCACCGAACATTAAAAGTTAAACTACTTTTTATACGGGATATTGCTGTTTTAGGAGCGCTATTACTTTAATAAAAACGTTTGAAATTTTACGTAGAAGGTGGCGCTATCATCAGGGTCATTTGAGAAAAAAGTGGATATTGCTATATTTGCTTCTATATGATTCGTATATTCTAAATTATTTAACAAACATTTTGTAAAAAAGGAGTATTTTAGCGTACTCTATTAGAGTTACAGATTATAGAGTACGCCTACATGATATAGAGTACAATACTCAATTTTAGAGTACAGATGGCAACCCTACGTGTAAATACCTAAGCAACATAATGGGCCATCGTTTTTACCCCTCAAAAGATGTCAATACATATTAAAACTAGGGTGTCTCTTTTTTTGCATATTCTTCAAGTTGAGATAATTTGGAGCGGTACATTCTTTCGTATTCAATATAAAAAAATAAAAAAAAAAAAAAGCGTGGTCGACGGAGCCCCGCTTCGCGGGGCCCCTATTTCCGAGTGCAGGGTTTAAAGGAACCTAACTAACCTAACGGGGGGGTGCCCCAAGTCCCGATTATGGGGGCAGAGATACTTCCGTATGTTCAGTTGACCATAATTCGAGACATTACAATATCACGAGAAAAAACACGTTACATTGTAATATAACGTTTTTGACAATTTTACGGTGACATAATATATATATTATAACTTTTTGCTGTCGATTGTTTCACAGTGGTGTCAAAACAAAAAGTAACTGAACTGAGTAAAATGCAGCATAACAATCGAGAATTAGCTACAAAAGTTACAGATGTACCTTGTTACCGTGTTGCAAAGTGGTGCTCCACAAAAGTTAACTGCGGTATAGATGCACCTGTCCAAATTGTAAACAAAAACGTTGCAGTTCTCTCTCATAAGCCTCCCCTTCCTAGACCCCCAATTTTAGTATCAGTTTTCAATCGATAATTTGGGGAGAAATTAATAACTCACTGATTTGCCTTCTCTCTCTTTTTGTGTCTGGAGCAGGTAGGTACATTATTTACTTCGTCCCCTCGCGATAGGGGCGAATTAATCATGTTTCAAGGTTAAAGTTGCCATTTGGAAGAGCGTATATTTATGGCGCATATTATGACCCGTATAACGCGTATTTAACGAGTTTTCAGTCGCAGCCGCTAGTTAATTTTTAGCACACGCTCAGGAATTCATGGGACCATAAACGGGGGTTCGTTCGATAATCAAATAATACAGTGCAGATATGGCCATGCAAACGCGTTGTAGTCGATCGTATGTTTAGATCCGTCAACAATCATTCAACAATGACGTCGGTGGTGAGCACTACTACACCCACCCATTTCCCTGACATTGCAACGCGATGCATCATCTGAATCGACACCAACGCTCATTGTGAACTCGCCTTAAGGAAAATAACGTACCATCGAGAACCCGTCACGCGTCATAATGATGTCATTATTTAAGAATTGAAATAAGTCAATCATGAAACGAATAAGTATATTTTGAAGTATATCGTACCTATTCATGTTGAAAGCTTTTGGTCCAACTTTAAACTTAAAGGTCCTCTCTTTTTTTGCCGTCCCTTTATATTGATAATTTTGGGCACAGTACTACAGAGCATCTGTCCTTTTTAAAATATTCAGTGGAGCGGGTTTGAGGGGATCAATGCTAAGTATTATGTATTACGAGCCGCTCGGCTTGGTCGAAGGTCAAGCTACGCTGGGGGGCTTAAGGTCAGTCCGTGAATGAGTAACTGCTACCCTCGCAGTCTGAGTTATTGTGTAGATAAACAAGTAAATTTGTTAGCTTGATATACCTAATTGATTTTAATTTTTTTAAATATCAACTTATGTAAATACGAGTACTTATATAAGTTTTTTATCGTACAAATTGTGTAATAGATAACTTTATAAGTTGAAAGTTAAAGTTTTAAACGAAACGTTTATTTTATCTTCTTAGGTCCATGTTCACCGAAAATATAACGGACTGATCATTTAAAAACAGCTGTTTTAAGGACATGTTCCCCTACAAAAATGTGTTTTAAACCGCTGTTTTTAATATACCACACTACAAATGTATTGTATTTTTTTTTTTATCATAACGTAAATGGATTAGGTTTAATTTTTTTATTGTTTTGTAATAATAATAGAAATGCATATCGAAGTGGATTGTTATTTTTAATAATAACATTAATGTATTGCTTTGTTTTTTTCTTTTTTAATTATAACGTAAATAGATTAGGTTTTTTTTGTAATCTATAATAATATAAATGTATAATATGTATAAGTGGATTGGTTTTTTTTTTAATAATAACATTAATGTATTGCATTTTATTTTAATTATAACGTATGGATTACGTTCATTTTGTTTTGTTCTTTTTTTTTGTAATAATAACATAAATGGATAACGTAAGTGGATTGTTTCTTTTTAAATAATATTAATGAATTGGGGATTTTTTTCAAAAACAATATTAGTGAATTTCATTGCTTTTTTTTCTTTTTTAATTATAACGTAAATGGATTAGGATTTTATTGTTTTCATTTTTTGCAATAATAATATAAATGTATAACGTAAGTGGATTGGATTTTTTCTAAATAACATCAGTGTATTGCATTGTTTTTTTTTAAATTAAATGTAGTATAAACAGATTGAGTTTTTCTTTTAGTATTAAAAGTGGATTGGGTTTTGTTTTTTATGATAACTTGAATTTAATGATTTTTTTTTTAAATTTAGGATAAGGCGCCGCCGCGCCGCTTTAAATGATTAAATAACTTTATAGCTGAACCGGACCCAGGCTATAGTTAGTTACATATAGAAATTGGTGTCAGTCTGTTTTTATTTGACTGTACAGCGCGAGATAACGACAAAAAATAATCTAAAAATTCAAAGTTGCCATCTCGCGGGAGTCGCGAGTTTCACTGTCGCCAGTCGACGAATGACCCAGACTTTAGAAATAAAATAAATCTCATGCGATAGGCGCCTTCCTCTTCAGTTTGTGGATGTGGATTTCGAATGATAATTCTTGGTTTCTCCAAATACAAATGTTTTATTTCCTAAGAGTTAGTAACGGCACATTTTGAAAAACGGTTCAATATTTTATGAGTTGAGTATGAAGCTATATATACAGAGCAAGGTTGAGATTTGAATCAACTCAACTCAACTCAAAGCATTTATTTCAACTAGACCATTACGGCACTTTTGAATGTCACATTACAAATAAAATCAAAGCTATAGTCACAGTCATAAGGCATAATAACTTGAGAAAGTATACTGTAGTTGCCCATTCCCTAGCGTAGATCTCTATGGAGAAGAACGGGCAAGAAATTCCATGGACACTCTTTTAAATCAATATATTGTTACAAAAGCTCCACAACTTGTGGAGCAGGACCAGCATTGAGCCAAGCATTTTTATCATTAATGTAATCCCCCAAATTATAATGTGCTTGCCTACATAGTGTGCGTTTTATACAAGATTTAAATTTCGTCTTATTCAGTTGTAGAATGTGAGGAGGTATTTTATTGTAACATTACGGAATGTGGTTAGTAGATGAAAACCCGAGTGGTCAACGTTTCGCGGAGAAGGATTCCGAAGTCTTCGTGGACTGCTCCTATTGGTGCTTCTTCGGTGGCATCCCTTCAGGTCCTCGCATTGGCTGTCCGAGGATTATATGGATGATGAATGATAGAGGATTTTTGAGTCATGACGTAGTAGTAGTTTAGGTTGGTGCCAAAAGAACGGAACGCCTACGCTTTAGTAATAGCAATACGCACGTCATTAACATCGTGCGTGAACAATAATCAAGCCGAAAAGGTTAGGTACCTACACCGTACACGTTACTTTTTGGTTTTATTTTGGTAATGCTGCCATGGCTTACAAAAGTTGTTTCGAAACCGAAAATATAATTATTTGTTGTCAGCTGAAATAACCGATGTTTAATCGTGTATATTTTCGTATTAAAACCCTTGAAAAATAACATTCTGGGTAATGACGTCTACGATACAAAAATACACACAATTGACAATAAGCCAGCCCCTCGGTGGATATTCTGACGTCCAATCCAACCAACATAAGTTTTTAAGAGAACCTATAAAGTTTCGAAACTTCTTTAGTCCATTTCAAGACGTGTTAAATTCCGTTTCAAAGGCTCCGATTTCTAATGAAATTATATAAAAAACATCGTTTACAAGTTGACGTAAGTAGGCAGTCACGAGGCGTTTTTTTAAATTTATTTGAAGCGCCAGGGAAGCCCACAAAATTCAAATTTTCTTACGTTTTTTTTGTAATTCGCAAGTGAGTAGTCAGGCTGTGTAGTGAAAAAAATAAATATAATTCGTAAATATTTACAGAATTATAATCATTAAAATTATCAACATAACCCTCTACGTTAATTTAATCCCATTGGATGACTTTCATGTTAGGTAATAGTCATTTAGGTCCATGTTCACCGAAAAGATAACGGTATATATTATCTAAAACAGCTGTCACTGTGACATGGGCCCATACAAAAATGTGCGTTTAAACAGCTGTTTTTAGATAAACAGAGCGTCATCTTTTTGGTGACCATGGACCTTAATGGGATAAATAGTGCTTAGATTATGCACCAAGGGGATCAACAGTGTCTTCCGCCACGGGAACTATTTTGAATGCCAAATGCGGCGAAGTATCCCAGGGCTCCCAAGCAGAGCGAGGGCTTTGAGACTGGTACCTTCTCACTCTCAGCGAAGCGAGTGAGTATCTTGAGAACACTGCAGGATTGTAGCTAGCTTAAGGCTGTGGTATCTGCTAAATTAGCAACTCTATTTGTGGTGGTTCAAACTTTGTTTGAAATACTGTTAGAATAAAGTTCTAATTAGCTTGCACTACAAAGTGGTTGTTACGTCAGTCACAGCGGGCCGAATAGTGCAAAATGAGTGGTTTTAATTTAATTGTAGCCTAATAAATCATTAGATCAAAATTCCAATTGTACCATTTGTGAAGAAAATATATAGCGACAAATATTTGTGTGTAAAAAAAAATTAGGAGTACCTACATATCAATCGATAGGGGGAATCATATGGATTAAATCTCTTACAAATATGATAAAGGAAATAAAAGGAAAACCACGAAATTTAAAAAACAGTTATAAATTCAATGGGATAAATTCAACAAGATAAAGAAAGCACTTTTATTCATGGTTTTCGTTTCATTTAACTTATCGTGTTTGTTACAGAGATTTGATCCATTTGATTGACCCTATCGATTGATGTCAAAAATCGATCCATCCCGGGTTCGATGCCCGAGTGTGGCAAAATAATTTTCGAAAAACTGTGAATGCAGACTTGTTTCTTTTTAAACATAAACGAATGTCTTCTTTGAGTAAAATTTGCTATCTCCATTATTTAGAGTATTTTCCCTCCTGGTGGCACTGTAAGATTCCAGCCTGTATAAATCGGTCTATGCATTTATACATTGACCAGATTGATATTGATTGACAATCCAGCATCATAAGCTGATTCACCCGGCATAGTTATTTTACCTTCCTTCTTCCTCGTTGCTACAGTTACAGCATTGTATACAATCGTCAGTGGTTCGTTCGGTCACTAAATACCCATTCAAGCCGTTTAGTTTGGTGATTCCTGTAAAAGTAGCTTAAAATGTAATAAACGGGGTTGATACTCGTAACAGTGACTGGCCGGAGTTGGCAACTGTTACTGGTAAACCCGGGCCTAAGCACATTTTAAAAGTCTTGTTTAGGATTGGGTCAGGGGAACGAAGAGGCATTTGGGGGCCCCCAACACCGGAGGCCCGGGGCGAGCCGCCCCTTCCGCCCTCCTGTTAGTCCGCCACTGCGAAGAGCACACATGCACACGTTTCTTAACATGGTTTCTGCTTTTACTGTATATAGTTTTGATACGAGTAGTGCATTTTCTCATACATTATTTTTCAATAGCCTTTCTCAGACAGTTTTCTACCGCGGCTCAATGACTCGTTCGCCGCTCAAGCGCTAATAAAGAAAACTAAATTACTTGCTAAATTCTGTACCTTTCAGGACATAAAAACGGCGCGGGTCATAAACAAGTGCGTATGGCGGTGGCGCGGCTGCGGGTGTCTGGGGGGCGAGGAAATGGCGCCACTTCCTCGCCATCCCGCGCACCCGCACCACCGCCATACGCCATAAGCCACTTGTGTTTGTCCCGCGCCTATAGATGCTGCGATTAGCAAAGGAAACACGAAACCCCAGTGTATGAGAAAATCGTCTCAACATCAACTTTTTGTACTTAGTGTTAACATATAATCACGTTTGATTCCTCCATTCTCTCCTGTCATACGTCACAGCATACTCTCTTTTCCGTTATTTAATTTCATCATCACGACAATCTCTGCGGCGCTCCATCTGTATTCTCGATCTCTTTCCTGTAACTGGACCCATTTCTGTCTTCTCTTTCATCACGTATTTGTATCTAAAGTTGTGTTCACATGGGCAATTATTCTGAGTTTATGTCTGGCAATTTATTGAGTTTACCGCGAGTGGTGACCAATAATGTGTCGTGTATTTTTCGGTGTAGCTGTATCCCTAAGAACAAATTACGCTGAGTTGTCATCGCCGAATGTGATACTATAGTTGAGCTCGTACATCAACAACAGATTCTAATAACTGAAATGACGATTGCAACAAATTTGGAAACATAAGTAGTTTGCTTAAATCCTTGATAAATTTTGGGGTTACAATATTTTTGTATGGAACCTGGCCTGCCATACTTTGGATATTTTATTTAAAAAAAACCCTGCATAAAGCTACCGCTGCGCACGGAGAGGCTAAGCACGTGTCTTCAGCTTCACTTTCCAAGAAAAGGTATGTGATTGTGTTCACGGCAAACCACGGAATCGCTATGCACTAATTGACGTCTTGACGTCATTAGTACATGCCTGGCTTGCTCGAATAAGGCGCTCATGTAGCTGAACGCAATCAACGCCAAGCACGCTGTGCACGCAGTAGAGTAGGTACATGCAATACACGTAAAGCGTGTAAAAAACGTGTATAACCTTTCCGTGCGCCGCGTGAGCCACACACGTGTACTGCAGTGGAAATGTAGACCCATTTTGCTGCATGGAGCAAGGCTGTAATAATAATAACAATTATGGCTAAGATTTAGGCTTTGTGTTAATCTATTACTTATAAATAATAGTGTTTTCACTCCTCTTGCTCAAAAATACCGTCACAAAAGCGTACCAGGGCGGGCGTAAAATTGCATTTATTGCCTTAGGGGAAAACTATTTTTTTTTAAGAATTGGTTTTTGGTAGAATGCCTGCGTTGTATTACAGTTACAGAAGAAGTAAGTAATTAAAAAGAGATAGGCGCGAAATTTAAAGATTTGTTAGGATTCCTTTATAGACGACACACACAATACAATATTATTTTCGTCTTTACAGAGATCTGAAATTATGTTGCCGGGAAAAACCATCTCTTTAAATTTGAACAACAGTAAAAACTGTTAGTACATTTAATTGTTAATAAAATAAACTATCATATTAAATATATGGTCATTTCGTTTTGTGGCAATTGTAGTGAAAAGTACGGTGTAACACACGGCGCTAAAACCCAATTATAACTCGGTTCCTATTTACTACCTCGCTAAAGCTCGGGAGTAAAACTACCTCGTATATAATGGGTCATTTTAGCCCCTTGTATTACAATGTACTATTATTCGGAGACGTAGATATCATCGATAATGTATAATATTGTATTGAAATGAAGTTACAAGCTGTGACACACATTGTACGCAGGTTGCATTGTAATTAAATATCCAAGTAATGTCATTGTAATGATTCGCAACAAAAGCCGGCCGCGTCTGTCTGGCAACGCTCACACCCTTCCGTCACTTCAGAACGTATTCAAACGGTCACGGAGACGCTCATGTGCGTCATAAATTTTAGAATCTTTCAAAATCTACCCAAGACGCGCCTGCATACAGCAAGTTAGTGATCTAAAATGTGATTTAAGTGTTATATGAAATGTACAGTTAATATTTGCAGCATTGTTGTAGGCTCACTTTTGACCCAACGGCGTAATCCAAGCCTGGAAAAATATTCCAGACAGCATATTCATAAGCTTATAAAAATGTTTCCAAGTTTCCGGCTGATGACGGTCTCCAAAGCTAGTTTGTTTAATATTATATTTTTGGTGCTAACAGAACACTGTCATGTCTTTTCAGACATGCGTCCATATCTACTTGATGATTCAAGCCGGACGCTTGCCATGCTGGACGCTTGCAATGCAGGACTACAAGACGTACATTGTAAGTTATTTTATTTATAATTTTATAACATACTTTTTTCTAGAGTGACCTCTACTTACAATTAGTTTAGCAATTAGATTGAATTTATCTAGCCCCAACACCGAAAGGATAAATTAATTTCCACGAAGTAGGTGCCATTGGTGGCCACTAGCTCCGTTAGATTATCTTGTTTAAAGTAAAATTGCACTTTTTTACTATTAGGTATTTAAGTACCCTGTGACAATACCGATCTACTTAGGGAAACGAAAATAGACGATCAAAGACTGCGAATCAATGTCGAGATGAAGTCATCCAATCAGTAGCATACATTTTAATATTTGGTGCCCGAACCAATACGTTGTGCTGTCCCGTAATTTAAAAAACTGGCCAAGAGCGAGTTGAACCCACGCACCGAGGGTTCCATATAAACTTGCAGATATTTTGTTATTAAAACATTTTATAGGTGCCAGCGGGTGGATGCTGGTGTGTAGGTTGACGCTGCATAGGTATTTTGGCTCCTAAAAAACGTTCTAAACTGTCCATAAAGACATACGCAACCTAAGCTAGAGAAAACAGTTGGATAACACCAGCCAGCTATATGCATGACGGACAGCAATCTTGATAAACAATTTATCAGAAGTCGTCAAAAGTGGATCTTGGATGTTTTTCGCAGATAACTTCAAGTTGCAGTTTGAGACCAGGACGAAGTCTGATTGCAGATTGCAACGTATCCTCGGTGATAAGTTTGCCCGCGAACGAGCACCTCACATACACAAGTACCTACAGTACGAAGTGGGTGCAGCACCGATGCGTCACGCAGCAGGTGCGTAATTTAGGGGTTATTCTCACTACTGAACTTGCGTTCTGCGGTAATTTAAACTGTTGTGTCTGCCTGGCCGGAAGTTTTCCGAAAATAGGTAAAACAATAAAATATTCAGAAACTTGGGGTTTGCTCTGAGGCAGATTTTACAAGCTTTTTATTGTAGGTATGTTAATAAATACATAGAATAATAAAAAGCTTAAGTATAAAGTCTAGAAGAATTTCTTGTAAGACATTTAAATATTCACAAACAGGCACGTATCCAGGAGGGGGGTTGTTGGGATTTATCCCCCCCCCCTCCGCCCCGAAATCTGACTTATAATAAACGGGATCATAACCACTGTGAAGTACGGTAATAATAGTATAGTGATTTACTAATCACTATACTATTATTACCGTACTCGATCTAATAGTGAAGATGCGGTCAAAATGAAAATACAAAATGGCGCCGACGAACATTTTTGGATTTTTCATCATGGGTGTCGTTTCCATGGTTTTTGATGTCGCTAATAATGAAAATAAGGTCAAAATTAACATGGTAAAAAAGAAATCTTCGGCTTCCCCGGACAGTATTTTCACCCTTCGCCACTGTTAGGTAGAGGTGTATCTAATCCTACACCCACATTTCGCAGACTTAGCTTATTTCCATCAACCGGGCACAAATAATACAAGAACACTTTGCCCGTCCCGGAAATGGAACCCAGAGGACCTCATGGTCAGTAGCGCTTGCAACAACTTGACCAACGATGCCGTCTCACACATGACCCATCAATATTTTCTTTTCTCTTCATCTATCAATTTATCATGCGGCACGTGTTTAATTTTTAGTAACTGGTAAAATATGTTAGAAAAATAAAAACCGGCCAAGAGCGTGTCGGGCCACGCTCAGTGTAGGGTTCCGTAGCTTCCCGTCCGTCACAATAAGTGTTCAATCCAGTCCGATTTTAATAGTTATTTTTTTGTTTGTAAAAAGATACGTTCAGGATAATAAAATATGTAAACGAAGTTAAAAAAAATGCTTGCATACACGATTATACTACAAAGTTAGTCCAGAAATTATTTTGTACAACTTTTTGTCTTTTTTGTACAAAAACTGTTGTTTCCATCCCAGTATCCAGCTTCTTCTCCATAGAGATCTACGCTAGGGAATGAGCTGTCTAACTAATGTCTTGTGACTGTGACTGACTGTAGCTAGAGCTACATTTCAGATTCATCTTTCTTTTGACAAAAGCCGACCTACTGGTTATATCTTTACTGTTATTTATAGCTAAACCCCGTTCTTTTACAGGGTTTCTCTGATGAAAAACACCCTAAGGTAGAGCCAACAGTATTTGAACTAAGCTTGTTCATTTCACCTGTTTCATCATCATCGTGATGTTTCTTCAGTCGAAGAGCATCATTGTGAATTGATCATAATAGTGGAGGAAAGGAATAGTTTTGCCCGACATGCAACCAAGGTTTCAGCGTAAGTATTTTTAAAATTAAATAGTTCTTACTCTCGTGGCGACCTCTGAAACCCCTCCGAGGTTGTTGAAGGTTGGTTTACTGAGATTAGTAACATACCATTGAGACACTTGAAGGTAGTTAAGTCCCTCACTTTTGAATTAATATTACCGCGGATATGAAAATCTGTCATATTGTTATCGAAGTCCTCCGAAACGGCTTGACCGATTTTAATGAAATTGTTGTGTATATTTGGAGAGAAAACAAGTCGTAGCCTATTTTAATATCCCTAGGTGACAAACAAGGGTGGTTCATGAAGTCGCGGGCAACAGCTAGTTTAGACATAATATTATTTGTCTTGAACGAAATTCACCGAGTTTCCACTCTATTATTTTAATTTCAAACATTAAGGAAACAACTTCACTACTTTAGTGCGCGACGATGTTCAGGATATTAATAGCAGATATTTTGTTCAAATAATAAAACCTCTAATAATATAATATACGGTGTTAAAAAATTTACTGCAAGAATTTCGTGTACGTACTCGGTATCAAAAAACTAATATATTCCAAAAAAAACATTTCAGGCATTTCTAGTTTTTACATAAAAAAAACTTTGCCAGTCTGTAAAATGTGATGGGAAAGTTAGAATCAGGTGTCTACGTTTGCGCTGTCGCAGAGGTGAACAACCACAGTACAGTCAAGTGCGCATATTCAATAATTTTGTGCGCAGTGAAAATATTGCATAAGTATATCTTTGAAACGGATATCTTTGACTTAAATATTTTTTTTCGTGATTATTTTTATTTGTGATTCCAAAGAGCTCCTCAAGTTTCTTGCAGTAATTTTTTTAATACCTTATATAGCCATTGAAAAATGATTCATCTATCGCGACGTGAGACGTTTTGCTTTTTGAAATATTAAGATTATCTTTGACATGTCATTCTTGTTCGTAGATTGATCCCGCACTTAGTACATCCTCGAATGTACATAATCTCAGCAGTTCGCTAGCCCAGCTTCGAAGTAAACCAGATGAAGGAGCAGTATTCTCGAATGATCAGGTGCGTCGTACTCGCAGGCGTGTCGTCCCCGAGTTGACTGAAGAGGTTAAAGCACTGAACACTTTACGCAGAAGTTAGCACATGAATTGCTTAACAAGAACAACTTTTATTTAAATGAATATTGTTTTAGCTCGGAGCCGTTTACACCAATATGTTTCTCTTTTACCAAATACCGGAAACAGGATCTGAACAATTCATAAATTGTAAGCGTTTGCGTTATTAGTTTATTAACCGTCGCTAAATTGTGTTTTAATTTTATGTGTTTTCTCATAGAAGTGAATAACTGTATTTTTTTTGAGCGAAATCAATTTCTTAGACCGTAAACTCCTAATTCGACTATAAAGTCATCTTGCCCTTCAAAAAATCTTAATTGTAAGATTACTGAAGCATTTACAGATGCAGACATTCATAGAGAAAGTAAGAACAGGGCAGATTCGAATGGTGTTTGCACGGAACGCATTATAAACTCGTTTTTAGTGTGTCTATGTTTATGTTCTTTTCTTTTTAGCTATGATGTAAGTGATTTTTTCCTCTGTTTTTGAAAGTTTCACATTACAAACAATTATTGATGAGAAAAGTCGTTTTTATTTAAAACACCTGATGAAACCCCGAACAAATGGTAAGGTTTTAATTCCAGCTATGTCCACTGAAGTTCTTTAAAATAAGAAAATCACCCAGATTTTATTCTTTAGATGATTAACTAAACACGATCAACTTCAGAAATTCAACTATGTCAATGGAAAATACTTATGAATATTTTCAAAGATGGTGGTTCAATAGTAGGTGATGGCGATGATGATGGTCTGAATGAAAATATGCTGGTGAAGTATTGAATAAACCAGTTACGATTAAAGAGTATCCTATCCTTCAAAAATGGTAAAACCCGAAAAAAAATACAGTAGGATGAAACCCATTAGAAAAGGAAATATGATAAAAATGAAAGGGAAAATAAATTACGGTTGATCAGAGTTCGGGAAGTGGGAGGGGGTGCGCTTTTAAGGGTAAAAAATGGTTTATCTCGATTTCCGGCAAAACTACAAGTCCCATGGAAAAAAGTGAAATGGCAAAGTTGTAGGTAATGAAAAGATCTATAACTTTTACATTCACAATTTTTTCACATAATCTCAAAATTTAGGTGAAAAATTCAAATAATCAAGTTTAAGGTTTTTTATTTTTATCTTTTTCAAAAATGTTTTTTTGTCTACACCTGACCTTATTATGTCCCAAATACACTGTAATTTATTTGATTTGAAATATTTATTTGTTCGACTTATTTTAGCTAAATAAAAAAAAAGCACCCTAATTTTCAATCGAAAATTCTCACGTTCAAATATCAGCTTTTTCCAAAAAGTAGGGAGGCTTTTTGTTCGTTGAAATCTTTACTTTCTGATGGTGTAAACTTTTAAATATAAATGATTAAAATAAAACCACACGGGAAGCACAATCTTTCAAATAAAAGAAAAGTTATCAAAATCGGTTCACCCAATTGAAAGTTCTGAGGTAACAAACGCTGTCGAAATCTGGGTGCATTGTACACATCTGCGTACCCCCTTAGAACATACAAGCGTGAAATTACAACATTATGTTGTAAAAACAATAAACCTACAAGCGATAACAGCAATCACAGCAGATTTGCCGTACATTTTTGATGAGTCCCATTGTATATCTCCGAAGATCAGCATCAGATCTTCAGTAAATTAAAATGGAACCACACAGGAAGCACCAGCTTTCAAACAAAAAAAGAATCATCAAAATCGGTTCACCCAGTCGATAAATTTGACAGTTATTCTCGATAAAATGAGTTTTTATGGAGTCAAAAACTCATTTTATCGAGAATGACTGTCAAATTTATCTTATCGAGGCCTATCGAGTCCTACACGTACTTGTACTGCAGATCTAATTATATTCCAGTCAATTAAGCTTAAAATTAGGTAAGAATCTCGGAAGTCGAGTTTTCGACTGGAGGCACCGGCACCTGAAGTGATGGCGTGACGACCGCGTGCTTTAGGCCCTCTATCACGAAAACGGTTCACCATATAAAAAAAAAATACAAAATTTGTAGAGAATTTTGTATTCAACAATATTGATAATAAATACAAATAGCAGAAAACCCAAAGGAAATGAGATATTTACCAAAAAAGCGTAAAAAAAATGATTTTTGTGACCTTTGACCTTGAAATTTAATAGTTGCGTACACCCTACGTTAGGTTTTGAGACAACTTTTAGGGTGTCAATATACAAATATTTACAGACTTACAGCTGGGTATCTCGAATTCCGAGGTGAACTTACTATAATGACTGAACAATTAGTATTGACAAATCTGAGGAACAGGAATCTGTTGGAGGTGACAAAAGTTATGTCCAGCTAGTTGGATCACCGCTAGAGCCGTTGGTCTCGGCTGTCATTTGTGGATCTTTAACAGCCATTCCAGGTAGTCAGTGGCCGAAAGTGTGATCGTCTTAACAAGAGGTATCGGAATACCTATTAATCCGATGCAAATACTCAATCAGTGATGATAATCTTTTAGTAAAAGAGTCAACTAATATGGTTGGCATCGGATAGAACCCATCAACCGACTAGTTCACGTTACCCTTTCACTTTCCTCTAATAATAATGTAAGTACGTAACTAAAAAATCTTGCAACTATTGTCTCATTTTTAATCATTTGACCCCTTCTGACGCCCTAAGATAAGTTTATATCTAGTGGAAATTGAAAAGAAAACGTTATTACAACTACAGAACAGTGGCTGCATACCTAGTTCTCCAGACAGAGCCTTCATGAAGTTCAAAGAGAATGGAACAATCTCCACAGTCTTTATTATACTCGTATGTTACCTTATGAAGTTCCACGCCGTGAGGTTTGTTATGATTCCGCATCCACAATCTCATTCAGTGGTTAATCCCAACATGCATACGGAACTCGCACAGTATTAATAACATTCGGTTTATGCAACGCACGAGGTCACAGTCAAGTTGCTTTATTCGAACTACAAAGTAGAGGTGTTTTGCGCAGCTTGACTTTGGATGTTTCGACTTCGAGTCGCGATAAAGTTTTAATAGAACTGACCCCGTATTCACAAACGTTCGACTCATTTCCGATTCGACAACTCGTATATCTGTCTTCTTCTGGCACATGTGTGAACGTACCATGACGTCAGATGCAATCCAAAACCACAAAACATTAGACGACAGCGCTTCATATCGCCAAAATATAACCCGATCAAGTGAAGTTGCTCGTTAGTTTCGTATTACACGTATGATAATTTGAGTTGATTGAATTTGGGAGTATTTCTTGCTGATTGGATTGTCGCTACGTATCTTGGTAGAAATTCTTTGTTTACAAAAATTATAGTTACTGGTGGGACGGACTATAGACTTCTACTACCGTTCTGCAACTATGTAAGTTTTAATTGTTTGTAAAAACAAATGTTGATGCCGGTTTCCTCCAAAAGTAAGTATGTAGTAGAATAGTTATAAGATAGCCAAGTGGTCCATACAATACCATACTGGACCGAGGGGAAGTTACTTACTGGTCAATCTACATCTGTCTACTATTGAATGCCGCCGGCTACTCAGGCCATCTCACATTACTCATTGTTTAAATTCGCCATACATCTAAATCCTTTCATTGTCTGCCAAACAAACACAACAGTAACGGTCGCAGGGGACCGTTAAGCTATTATGATCATGTTATGCACTGGGCTGGGTTTGAGTAGTATACAGGGTGGTTCAAATTAATATTAAACTTCCGTATTGCAACTTTTCGAGAAATTTTAAAGAACGCAATCCTACTAATATTATACATGCCAAAGTTTGTGAGTATGCATGGATGGATGGATGTATGGATGTTTGTTTCTCTTTCACGCAAAAACTACTGAATGAATTAAAAATAAAAATAAAAAAAATTAAATGAATTTGGATGAAATTTAGCACACAGATAGTTTATAACCAGGATTAAGTCAGTTAGGATACTTTTTATCCCGGTTGTAAGATCCCATGGGACAATTTTCAAACTTCACGCGGGCGAAGCCGCTAGTTATAAGCCGGAAAAAGTCCGTCGGTCGGCCGTCGCATACATTTCTCAATTTTATGGTTTCACTTCGACAAATTACAATCTACCGAAAAATAATGTATTGTTGTTTGTAGTATTGTATTGTAAGCCAAAAATGTTCAGTTAACAAATTTCGACAGTTTACAATCTCGCTTGATAGATTACAATATAACGATTTTTTTAATGTTACGCTGACACATAAATTACAAAGGTACATTAAAAAAAGATGCTGTTAAACCTCATTTTTTTTTAAAAGGCAATTACACTCAAAAATTAAATAGTCAAGTTAGAGTTTATGTCCGAAAAACTGCTATGAGTACAACGACCGGAGATACAAACGGTCGGTTTTAAATTCCAAAAATGGACGTTATCTATACTAATATTATAAAGAGGAAAACTTTGTTTGTTTGTTTGTAATGAATAGGCTTAAAAACTACTGGACCGTTTTTAAAAATTCTTTCACCATTGGAAAGCTACATTATCCACGAGTAACATAGGCTATATTTTATCCCTGTAGTCCCACGGGAACGGGAACTACGCGGGTGAAACCGCGTGACGTCCGCTAGTAGACCATAAAGTCCATTTTAAGATTTTTTTTTAAAGTGTTACTGTTATGTTTTGTTAAAGCTTCCATTTAGACCCCCTGATACGATTATCGGTTTTCACAATAAATTTTGACTTGGTTGAGGTAGAAATAATTATGGCTGAAATAAAAAATGTTATAAATAATAAATAAAGGTTAATCTTCCAATTACACGTTCATGAATAAAAAATAGCGTGATTAAATTCAATCACGCTACTTAGGCAGCCTATATTTAAATACCTACCGTATATGATTTAATAGATCATCATTTTTTTAGGACTCGTTTCTAAGTAGGTACTAACAACCCATGACATGAGATGCCATGACATGATTTTGTAAAATTGTATTTTTTAGGTAACTTTAAGGGCCCTGCGGAGCATGCGTATTTCATACAAACGAAATACCAAAATAATTTATAAATCAAACTTGTTCTTAAGGTAGTGTCTATTTATTTCGATTGAATTACAGAATATCTATGTTCCCAAATATATACTTTGAAAGGACAATGATACAAAGAAGAGATATGAGGAATTTAAATTTCTGTAGAAAACTTATTTTTCTCATAACTCTTATTTAAATCAGTGTCCAAATTTGGGAACCTAGATATTCTGTAATCCAATCGAAATAAATACACAATACCTTTTAAGAATATGTTTGATTTTCAATTTATTTTTGTATTACGTTTGTATGAACTACCTACGCATGCTCCGCAGGCGTCTTAATAAAATATTTTTAATCCGCTTTTTGTGACTGGCGTCGTCCCCTCAGTGGGATGGTGGGTCTGTGCGACGTTTGAAATACGTTGTGGGGTTAGTTCAAAAGGGTCTCCCCTCAGCCCTTGAGTCAGAGGCTCTACTCCTAAAAGCTTCGTCCGTTTTTTCGATCTATCCGTCTCTCTCGCCCACGTCTGCAGACGAGTGCGTGTGAGAGACGCGGATAGATCCGAATCAGTAGGGAATCTGTTAGGGAGAAGGGCCTCAGTATCCAAACCGGTGTGTAGCCCAGCGGTCGGATTCACGTTTTCTGGTAAATTCCTTATTAATCTAAAACTATTATTTCCGTGCAATAATTGTCGTATAAATGAAAAACGTTGTGTGCTGTTTGGAATTCAACTTTGTTCCGGTTGAGATTCATCTTGTTCAAGAAGGGGTTACGTCCATATTTGTTGCGCACCGTGGCACAATTATTTTTAATAGTGCAATGGGTATTTTCCAAAAAGTGCTGGGAGTATATTAAACCTAAACGAAAATGTTTAGGCCCTATCTCCTTACCTGAACGTTTAGCTGTCTATTTATAAAGGGAACATCAAGAGTGTCTATTGTTGGCTTTGGGTGATGTTGTGTGTTCTTCGTTCTTCGAATGTTGTCTGACTCTCGAACTTCTGATCGTTCAGAAGTGAAGAGTCAGGCTGGATGCGGATCCAGCCTGACTCTTCCATCTAGGCTTGTCTAGCTAGGCTATTGTCAAAAGGAAATTTAAAAAAAAACCGCTAACAAAATGATAAATTGTACCGACATCGATAGTTTAAAAAAAAACAGGTATACTAGGCTTGTCGAAATCGATTTCAACACTCTAATGAAACTCGTTTGTTAGATGTTGGTTTTGTTGTTGACACCCAATGACATTCGTTTCAGTGTTGTTTGTATCAGTAAAATGAAGCAGATTTTGTTTTATGCGGCACTGGTTCTCCCCTTGGGCTTGTTATAGTAAACTGCTCCAAAAAAAGTGTGAAAATATCTGCTCTTCATATTTCTGGGAGCATAGTCCGTGTCTGCTGTCTGAGTTATGTCGATGTCTGATTGTTCAAAAACGTACCTATATATGTACTTACATATTTTTTCGTTTGTTGTCTGTCTTCTCTTAATATGTATGAAAAGCGTACTTTAAAATATCCATATTCACGAATTATTATTTATGATTTATTTTTTTACAATCAAAAATAAAGTTATGTGTGTCAAATTAAGCTGACCCCTATCATTAGAAAATGGCTTAGCAGATGTTGATGTAGAGTAGGTATATCAAAAGTAAAAAAAAAACAAGGTAGTAGAGCTTCATTCGGTTCAGTATTGTCTAAATCAGTGAAATGAAGCAGATTTTGCTTCATCCAACAATGGTCCTGCCTCTGAGTATTGATTTAAAACTGCTGCAATAAAGTATTGAAAAACAACTCTTCTGTGAGAATAATCGTATCGATGTCTGAAAAAATTACGAAGATATAAAATATAAACGATAACATGGTCATAAGTACAATTTTCTTCAAAGCGCGTCGATGGATCCATATTATGTCAACCCAAAAGCGAGCTACCAGATGTGCGCCTTCATTACAATGAAGTGCGCAAGAATAACTTTTGCAAGTACTTTTTTCTACTTACTAAAATATCTTCGATTAATAATCCCATACATCGCCATACATTGAAATATAAAAACTTCGTTCCTAAATGTGTGAAATTGAAATAATGACTTTTCCATTGCACTTTGTGCAGTAGTTTTGTGTTAAACACTTGTTGTTTGAATTGACTCAACTTTATAAACAGAGCGTTGCACTCCCGACATACCTGAACGGGTTGTCTATTGTTTGCCCGAAGATTATATGCCATAATCATCATTTTCCCGAATTTCATTTACCCGAATTTCATTTGCCCGAATGTTTCATTTGCCCTAAAAGACATATGACATACTTTTAATTGCCCGAATTTTAGATACCATAAGATACGAATGCCATAAGTATTGTTTGCCTTAATTTTATGTGCCCTAATAATTATTAGACATAATATTTAAATGGCATAACAAGTATTAGACAAACTTATTTATTCTGTGCATGGTTTTTTTTTCTGTGCATGGTTGATGGTGGGCTAGGTCGACGGAGCCCCGCTTCGCGGGGCTCCTACTTCTGTGTGGTTTATAAAAAAATAACCACGAAGGGGATGGCGGGGTATATTCGCTCGCTTCGCTCGCTCACACGACCCCGCCATCCCCTTCTAACCTAACCTGTCCGAGTCGTAGTGCCCTAAAGTCCCAATTGCATCCAATTTCTCTTGATATAAACAACCGTTACACACCCGATGTCGATGGCAAATTATGTTATGGCATATCATAATTATGGCATGTGATAATTAGGGCTTACAATGATTATGACAAATGATGTTATGGTAAGTGACTTTATGGGAAACAATGATTCTGGCACGTGACTAATATGGCAAATGAGAGTATGGCAAATGAGTATTATGTCGTATAATATTATGGCTGTTGACTATTATGGCAAATGATATTAGGGCAAATAAAATTCGGATAAACGGCGGTATACCACCTGAAAGGCGTGGAATTCTCACAATCAGCGGTTTTTGATAGAGAGGGGAAATTTTTCATTTAAACGGAATGGATTTAGTTAAATTATTTGTACAATTCATAGAAATGTTTTGCCTTGAAGTGTAAACTCTGAAATTGCATAAAAACGAATAAATTGTTTATGGTGGTTTATCTTAAAAACTAAAGCTGTTCTGAATCGATACATTTTAGGCTTGTTCTAAAATCTCGATGGTCGGTGTTTTACCCTCTTCAGTCAATGAGTATTCAGCTTTTTTTGTTTCGCAGTCTTTGCAATCTATCATATCAATTGTAATCTCTTTAAAATGTCAAAGATAAACTAAATATTTAAATATCCATTCTTTTCTCAAGCGTATTTCCTTCATCCGCTTTTCTGATGAAATATGTTATATGATTGCCTTTTTTGCCTTGTAATTCATTCAATTTGTGAGCGCGTTTGCATTTTTTGCACATCTTTGCAAAGATCAATTTTTATCTTAGGCGGATTGTCATCATAAGCTTTTACCGCTTAATGTATTATATTATTTGTTTCTGGTGGAGCATTGCTATCAATTTTTATTTTCGAGCCTTAAATGTGCTAACAACAGATCCAACAAAATAAAATATTGGGTTCCCATGGTACAGTTATCAAACAACAAGCGAACAAAGCCTGCGGCAAAAGCTAGTAGATGATAATTGAAGACAACACAAAACGAAGAAAATGTAATTTCATTATTTTTACGTATCGTATTACTGAGTACGTTTTGTTTAAGAGTTATATACACTGACGTTCAGGAGTTTCCTTAAAATTAAAAATTATGTCTTTTCTTAATGCAACAACTTCGCACAGAACGCTTTCTATTAGCATTTCATTCATCCCAGAGAGGACATCCGAGGAGATTATAGATTGGTCGACCAACTAAATGTGCTGACTTTTCCATTGCACTTTGAGCAGTAGTTTTGTGTTAAACACTTGCTGTTTGAATTGACCCAACTTTATGAACAGAGCGTAGCACTCCCGACCTACCTGAACGGCGTAGAATTCTCACAATCAGCGCTTTATGATAGAGAGGGGATTTATTTTATTTAAACGGGATGGATTTAGTTAAATTATTTGTACAATTCAAAGAAATGTTTTGCTTTGACAACTAAAAAATTGTTATTTTTTTAAAAGTACTACCAGTTTATGGTGGTATATCTTAAAAACTAGCTGTTCTGAATCGATACATTTTAGGCTTGTTCTAAAATCTCGATGGTCGGTGTTTTACACTCTTTAGTCAATGAGTATTCAGTTTTTTTGTTTCGCAGTCTTTGCTAATTTCTTTAAAATGTCAAAGATAAACTAAATATTTAAATATCCATTCTTTTCTCAAGCGTATTTTCTTCATCCGCTTTTCTGATGAAATATGTTATATGATTGCCTTTTTTACCTTGTTATTCATTCAAATTGTGAGCGCGTTTGCAATTTTTGCACATCTTTGCAAATATCAGTTTTTTTCTTCGGCGATTTGTCATCATAAGCTTTTACAGTTAAATGTATTATATTATTTGTTTCTGGTGGAGCGTTACAATCAATTTTTATTTTTGAGCCTTAAATGTGCTAACAACAGATCCGACAAAATAAAACATTGAGTTCCTATGGTACAGTTATCAAACAACAAGCGAACAAAGCCTGTGGCAAAAGCTAGTAGATGATAATTGAAGACAACACAAATCGAAGAAACTGTAATTTCATTAATTTTACGCATCGTTTAACTCAGTACGTTTTTTTTAAGAGTTATATACACTGACGTTCAGGAGTTTCCTTAGAATTAAATATTATGTCTTTTCTTAATGCAACAACTTCGAACAGAACGCTTTCTTTTGGCATTTCATTCATCCCAGAGAGGTCATTCGAAGGGATTATAGATTGGTCGACCACCTAAATGTGCTGACTTTTCCATTGCACTTTGAGCAGTAGTTTTGTGTTAAACACTTGCTGTTTGAATTGACCCAACTACATGATCAGAGCGTAGCACTCCCGACCTACCTGAACGGCGTAGAATTCTCACAATCAGCGCTTTATGATAGAGAAGGGATTTATTTTATTTAAACGGGATGGATTTAGTTAAATTATTTGTACAATTCAAAGAAATGTTTTGCTTTGACAACAAAAAAATTGTTATTTTTCTTAAAAGTACTACCAGTTTATGGTGGTATATCTTAAAAACTAGCTGTTCTGAATTGATACATTTTAGGCTTGTTCTAAAATCTCGATGGTCGGTGTTTAACACTCTTTAGTCAATGAGTATTCAGTTTTTTTTGTTTCGCAGTCTTTGCTAATTTCTTTAAAATGTCAAAGATAAACTAAATATTTAAATATCCATTCTTTTCTCAAGCGTATTTTCTTCATCCGCTTTTGTGATGAAATATGTTATATGATTGCCTTTTTGCCTTGTAATTCATTCAAATTGTGAGCGCGTTTGCATTTTTTGTACACGTTTGCAAATATCAGTTTTTTTCTTCGGCGATTTGTCATCATAAGCTTTTACAGTTAAATGTATTATATTATTTGTTTGTGGTGGAGCATTACAATCAATTTTTATTTTTGAGCCTTAAATGTGCTAACAAGAGATCCGACAAAATAAAAAATTGAGTTCCTATGGTACAGTTATCAAACAACAAGCGAACAAAGCCTGTGGCAAAAGCTAGTAGATGATAATTGAAGACAACACAAATCGAAGAAACTGTAATTTCATTAATTTTACGTATCGTTTTACTCAGTACGTTTTTTTTAAGAGTTATATTCACTGACGTTCAGGAGTTTCCTTAGAATTAAATATTATGTCTTTTCTTAATGCAACAACAACGAACAGAACGCTTTCTTTTGGCATTTCATTCATCCCAGAGAGGTCATTCGAAGGGATTATAGATTGGTCGACCACCTAAATGTGCTGACTTTTCCATTGCACTTTGAGCAGTAGTTTTGTGTTAAACACTTGCTGTTTGAATTGACCCAACTATATGAAAAGAGCGTAGCACTCTCGACCTACCTGACCGGCGTAGAATTCTCACAATCAGCGCTTCATGACAGAGAGGGGAAATTTTAATTTAAACGGGATGGATTTGGTTAAATTATTCGTACTCTGAAGTTGCAAAAAACTAAAAAAAAATATTTTACTTGAAAGTACTAACAGTTTATGGTGGTATATCTTAAAAACTAAAGCTGTTCTGAATCGATACATTTTAGGCTTGTTCTAAAATCTCGATGGTCGGTGTTTTACCCTCTTCAGTCAATGAGTATTCAGCAGCCTTTTTTGTATCGCAGTCTTTGCTAATCTCTTTAAAATCTCACGTTTTCTAGAAACGAATGAGTAAAGAGAGTCACGACGCTGTATCTCACCGTTTTCTCCTCGAATCTGAGCTGTACAATCGGAAAGGATCGACTCTTTATCGTTATTTTGTCACTACAGCTTTGCAGCACCCGCCCCGCAGTCTCGGCATTTTATTGCTTCCAATTTAAGGCTGGGCTACAGCTCACGCTATTACGCAAACTGATGGATAAATGTCATTTTTCACATGTACATTCCAAGGTGTAGAAATAATTTGGCAGCAACCGATGATCCTGCACAGTTACGTCTACGGCACTTGAGCTCCATGACTCACTCGACGTCGTTTTCGACCGGCTCGTAGGTTTGCACATAGGCAGTTTAAAACGTGGTTTCAAACATAGTATAATTTTATTCACAGTAGTAAGATCCCATGAGTATCAGTGTTGATGTTGTAAATATAGAAAATGTGAAAGAGTACAAGACCGAAAGAGTCGTTTTTTTGCGGATAATGGCAATCAAGCCATATGTGTGGGCCTGAGTAAACATTTCTGAAGCGCTACTATAACGGGGACCGCAACAACATCCAGAAAGCATTATTATATTGAACGTGCAGGACATCCAGTGATCTTTTCGTGTAGTTGACCCATAGATTGCTCGTGTAAAAGCTCTGACAGTAGGCTTTAAAAAGAGTAAACTTTGAGAAATATCCTGATTGCCCCAGCAGTCGGGCAACAATATTCATTTAAATAAAAGTTGTTCTTATTAATCAATTCATGTGCTTCTGCGTAAAAAGTTCAGTGTTTTACGCTCTTCAGTTCGGTTTACTTCTATGCTGGGCTAGCGAACTGGTGACGTTACGTACATTCGAGGATTTGCTCGGTGTGGGATCAATCTATAAACAAGAATAACATGTCAACGATAAACTTAATATTTAAATATCCATTCTTTTCTCAAGCGTATTTCCTTCATCCGCTTTTCTAATGAAATATGTTATATGATTACCTTTTTTGCCTTGTAATTCATTCAATTTGTGAGAGCGTTTGCATTTTTTGCACATCTTTGCAAAGATAAATTTTTTTCTTCGGCGAATTGTGATCATAAGCTTTTACAGTTAAATGTATTATATTATTTGTTTCTGGTGGAGCATTACTATCAACTTTTATTTTTGAGCCTTAAATGTGCTAACAACAGATCCGACAAAACAAAATATTGGGTTTCCATGGTACAGTTATCAAACAACAAGCGAACAAAGCCCGTGGCAAAAGCTAATAGATGATAATTGAAGACAATACAAAACGAAGAAAATGTAATTTCATAAAATTTTACGTATCGTATTACTCATTACGTTTGTTTTTAAGAGTTATTTACACTGACTTTCAGGAGTTTCCTTAAAATTAAAAATTACGTCTTTTCCTAATGCAAAACCTTCGAACAGAACGCTTTCTATTGGCATTTTATTCATCCCAGAGAGGACATTCGAAGGGATTATAGATAGGTCGACCAACTAAATGTGCTGACTTTTCCATTGCACTTTGAGCAGTAGTTTTGTGTTAAACACTTGCTGTTTGAATTGACCCAACTTTATGAACAGAGCGTAGCACTCCCGACCTACCTGAGCGGCGTAGAATTCTCACAATCAGCGCTTTATGATAGAGAAAGGATTTATTTTATTTAAACGGGACGGATTTAGTTAAATTATTTGTACAATTCAAAGAAATGTTTTGCTTTGACAACTAAAAAATTTTTATTTTTCTTAAAAGTACTACCAGTTTATGGTGGTATATCTTAAAAACTAGCTGTTCTGAATCGATACATTTTAGGCTTGTTCTAAAATCTCGATGGTCGGTGTTTACCCTCTTCAGTCAATGAGTATTCAGTTTTTATTGCTTCGCAGTCTTTGCTTATCTCTTTAAAATGTCAAAGATAAACTAAATATTTAAATATCCATTCTTTTCTCAAGCGTATTTCCTTCATCCGCTTTTCTGATGAAATATGTTATATGATTGCCTTTTTTGCCTTGTAATTCATTCAATTTGTGAGCGCGTTTGCATTTTTTGCACATCTTTGCAAAGATCAGTTTTTTTTCTTCGGCGATTTGTCATCATAAGCTTTTACAGTTAAATGTATTATATTATTTGTTTCTGGTGGAGCATTACTATCAATTTTTATTTTTGAGCCTTAAATGTACGTTTTTTTTAAGAGTTATTTACACCGACGTTCAGGAGTTTCCTTAAAATTAAAAATTACGTCTTTTCCTAATGCAAAACCTTCGAACAGAACGCTTTCTATTGGCATTTTATTCATCCCAGAGAGGACATTCGAAGGGATTATAGATCGGTCGACCAACTAAATGTGCTGACTTTTCCATTGCACTTTGAGCAGTAGTTTTGTGTTAAACACTTGCTGTCTGAATTGACCCAACTTTATGAACAGAGCGTAGCACTCCCGACCTACCTGAACGGCGTAGAATTCTCACAATCAGCGCTTTATGATAGAGAGGGGATTTATTTTATTTAAACGGGATGGATTTAGTTCAATTATTTGTACGATTCAAAGAAACGTTTTGCTTTGACAACTAAAAAATTGTTATTTTTCTTAAAAGTACTACCAGTTTATGGTGGTATATCTTAAAACTAGCTGTTCTGAATCGATACATTTTAGGCTTGTTCTAAAATCTCGATGGTCGGTGTTTAACACTCTTTAGTCAATGAGTATTCAGTTTTTTTTGTTTCGCAGACTGCTAATTTCTTTAAAATGTCAAAGATAAACTAAATGTTTAAATATCCATTCTTTTCTCAAGCGTATTTCCTTCATCCGCTTTTCTGATGAAATATGTTACATGATTGCCTTTTTTAACCTTGTTATTCATTCAAATTGTGAGCGCGTCTGCATTTTTTGCACATCTTTGCAAATATCAGTTTTTTTCTTCGGGAATTTGTCATCATAAGCTTTTACAGTTAAATGTATTATATTATTTGTTTCTGGTGGAGCATTACAATCAATTTTTATTTTTGAGCCTTAAATGTGCTAACAACAGATCCGACAAAATAAAAAATTGAGTTCCTATGGAACAGTTATCAAACAACAAGCGAACAAAGCCTGTGGCAAAAGCTAGTAGATGATAATTGAAGACAACACAAATCGAAGAAACTGTAATTTCATTAATTTTACGTATCGTTTTACTCAGTACGTTTTTTTTAAGAGTTATATACACTGACGTTCAGGAGTTTCATTAGAATTAAATATTATGTCTATTCTTAATGCTACAACTTCGAACAGAACGCTTTCTATTGGCATTTCATTCATCCCAGAGAGGTCATTCGAAGGGATTATAGATTGGTCGACCACCTAAAAGTGCTGACTTTTCCATTGTACTTAGAGCAGTAGTTTTGTGTTAAACACTTGCTGTTTGAATTGACCCAACTATATGAACAGAGCGTAGCACTCCCGACCTACCTGAACGGCGTAGAATTCTCACAATTAGCGCTTTATGATAGAGAAGGGATTTATTTTATTTAACCCTAGAAAGATAATCATATTGTGTAGTACGGAAAAGATACTCATGCGTAAAATTGACGCATGTGTTTTATTTAGCTGTAGATTGGTGTTTTTTAATTTATTTCAATAGAATTTATTGGGTACATTTAGTTCAATTATTTGTACAATTCAAGGAAATATTTTGCTTTGAAGTGGAATTGCATAACAACTAAAAAAATGATATTTTTTTAATTAAAAGTACTACCAGTTTATGGTGGTATATCTTAAAAACTAGCTGTTATGAATCGATACATTTTAGGCTTGTTCTAAAATCTCGATGGTCGGTGTTTTACCCTCTTCAGTCAATGAGTATTCAGTTTTTTTGTTTCGCAGCCTTTGCAAATCTCTTTAAAATGTCAAAGATAAACTAAATATTTAAATATCCATTCTTTTCTCAAGCGTATTTCCTTCATCCGCTTTTCTGATGAAATATGTTACATGATTGCCTTTTTTACCTTGTAATTCATTCAAATTGTGAGCTCGTTTGCATTTTTTGCCCATCTTTGCAAAGATCAGTTTTTTTTTTCGGCGATTTGTCATCATAAGCTTTTACAGTTAAATGTATTATATTATTTGTTTCTGGTGGAGCATTACTATCAACTTTTATTTTTGAGCCTTAAATGTGCTAACAACAGATCCGACAAAATAAAATATTGGGTTTCCATGGTACAGTTATCAAACAACAAGCGAACAAAGCCCGTGGCAAAAGCTAGTAGATGATAATTGAAGACAATACAAAACGAAGAAAATGTAATTTCATTAATTTTACGTATCGTTTTACTCAGTACGTTTGTTTTTAAGAGTTATTTACACTGACTTTCAGGAGTTTCCTTAAAATTAATAATTACGTCTTTTCCTAATGCAAAACCTTCGAACAGAACGCTTTCTATTGGCATTTTATTCATCCCAGAGAGGACATTCGAAGGGATTATAGATAGGTCGACCAACTAAATGTGCTGACTTTTCCATTGCACTTTGAGCAGTAGTTTTGTGTTAAACACTTGCTGTTTGAATTGACCCAACTTTATGAACAGAGCGTAGCACTCCCGACCCACCTGAAAAACTAATGCTGTTATGAATCGATACATTTTGGGCTTGTTCTAAAATCTCGATGGTCGGTGTTTTTAACCGACTTCTAAAAAAGGAGGAGGTTCTCAATTCGGATGTTTCTATTTTTTTTTTTTTATGTTTGTTCGGGCATAACTCCGTCGCTTGCCAACTGATTTGGAAAATTCTTTTTTTGTTGGAAAGGGTATTCTTTCCAAATAGTCCCATAGCCACCAAGTCGGGATCTGATGATGGAATCTTGGCGAAATCGAGGGAACTCTTCAATCTTTAGTTGAAAACGTGTTGCGATTTTGCTATTTTCTACAACAAGTGAAGCATTTGCGTTTGATAAGAACCATTCACCATCAGATCTGATGATGAAGCCAAGAGTCACGGAACTCCATAATGAGACAATGTACCAAAGTCGTGTTTGGGCTTGTTGTAATTGTAACGGTATGCACTTTCCATGTATCAAGCACATGTGAACCACTAAAAAGTGAAAAATAACAAACTTTTTTTGCAAAAAATAAAACCGACTTCAAAAAAAAAACAAAAAGTGAAAAATAACTTTAGCTTCTGAAGTCGGTGACAACAAAACTAACGCAATCAAACAAAGGTCACCGAGTTCAGAAGCTAAAGTTATTTTTCACTTTTTGTTTTTTTTTTTAAGTCGGTTTTTACACTCTTCAGTCAATGAGTATTCAGTTTTTTTTTGTTTCGCAGTCTTTGCTAATCTCTTTAAAATGTCAAAGATAAACTAAATATTTAAATATCCATTCTTTTCTCAAGCGTATTTCCTTCATCCGCTTTTCTGATGAAATATGTTACATGATTGCCTTTTTTACCTTGTAATTCATTCAAATTGTGAGCGCGTTTGCATTTTTAGCACATCTTTGCAAAGATCAGTTTTTTTCTTCGGCGATTTGTCATCATAAGCTTTTAAGAAAGAAAGAAAGAAAAAGAAAGAAAAAATGTTTATTTGACGTCAGTACATAAAGCACACACACAATAATATTAAAAAAAGATACAACAAAAAAGAGAAAATACATAGTATGTACTGTGTGCCTCACGGCTGCGCCAAAAAGGTCCATTTCAGCATTCATGCCAGACAGGTGATGTTGTCTGACGCTGGTCTTCCAATGAACCTTGAGGGGTTTAGTGACATACAGAAAACAGTTTCAAACATATTTAAAAAATAAATGGTTATACCTACAATAAATAGATAGCGAGTAAGTTAATGATATGTGTACCTACCTATGTATGAGTAAAATCGACCTAGTACCTGTAAAGTGAATGTAAGCAATACGTATTGCATTAGAAAATACTACTGATGACAATAAATAAATAAATACACAGATAAGCCGAGACAGAATAAATATTTTTACATGAAAATAAAATATAAGTACGGTTTTCTTAGTATCAAACCACTAAGTACCACAATTATGAAATAATTAATTAAAATCACCACTACAAAGAATATAACCGTACAATAGTCAATAACAATAAACGAGTATGTGTGCAATATTATGAAGACTTTTTTTTTATTTTTTTTGGAATGGCATCTCGCAGTTCGACCTAGAAACGTTGTCGTCTGCTTAACCGGACTATCCTGTGGGTGCCTTGGGTGTAAGGCCTCCAGCCAGGGCATACAATTTACAAACTAAGCGACTACACGCTAAGGGCACCCCCTGCGGGGTACGGGCCTCGGCTTAGGGCGTCGCTGGAAGAGGACAGCGAGGGGACAGGCTGGATCTGAGTAGTGTCATTATTTAGGGACTGGATTTGGACTACAGGCTCAGCGACGCGGGCTGGCACGAGCAAGGGACGGGGAAGGTTTGAATCTGGGCATCGCGACGGGCCTCGACGGCGAGGACGGAATGACGGCTGTTTGCGTCTGTGCTTCTTGAGCGTGCTAGTTACCTTCCTGCTCTCTTGGAGGAGGGTCATAGCGTCATCGGGTTCGACTAATGCATGCCTTGGGCGGCGGATCTGACTAATTCGCGAGGGTTCGTATCGGGCGGCCGCTGCGATCAGGGGGTTATGGTGTTTGATTGCGGAATCGAAGAAGCGCTTGGAGAGGCGCTTTATAAACTGGGCTATTGTGGGGATTTTTAAATCTAAATGTAAACGATCATTACGAACGTAATAGGGGGCTCCCGTGATTTTACGTAAGAATCGGTTCTGAAGGACCTGCATCTAATAGAGATGTTTAGGTTTGGCGTGAGCATACACGACACAAGCGTAAGTCATAATGGGACGGATCACTGCGGTATAGAGACGTAATTTGCACCCGAGAGACAATTTGCTCTTTTCCGTTATTAAGTAATGAAGTCTACTCATCGCGAAAGAAGCTCGGTCGCGAGCTGCTTTGATATGAGGCCCGAAGGACAGATGGTTATCGAGTATTACTCCTAAATATTTGCCTTGCTTCTCCTAGGGAACAGGCTTGCCGTATATAGTGATCGGAATAGGGGAAGTGACTTTCTTGCGCGGTCTCGAAAAAAGAACGGCCTGACTCTTATCGGGGTTGACCTCGATTCTCCATTTCCTAAACCAAGTGGCTAAGACGTTGGCTGAGGTTTGGAGGGTTTTGGCGATTGCGTTTTTACAGCGACCGGTGTAATAGATAGCCGTGTCGTCCGCGAATAGGGCTAACTGAGCCTTTTTGCTCTTTGGGATGTCACTGGTGTACAACGTGAACGCGAGTGGAGAGATGACGGAGCCCTGAGGGACTCCAGCGCGGACAGGGTGAGGTGAAGGGAGCGACTTTCCTACGCGGTATCGGAAACTGCGGTTCGACAAAAAGTCGCGCAAGATGAGCACGAGACGGTCCACCTAGTTGATACAGCTTATATAATAAGCCGTTGTGCCAGACTTTGTCGAAAGCTTTCGCTATGTCAAAGAACAACGCGCCCGTTGTCGACGAACGCTGGAAACCAGCGCTCAGGTGTTCGACGATGCGGTGGGCTTGTTGAATGCACGAGTGTTCGGTCCTGAAGCCGAACTGTTCGTTGGGAATGAGGTCATAGTCATAGTCATAGTCATAGTCATTTATTCATTAACAAATAATTGTATCTGAATTTAAACACAAAAATAACACAAGTACAGTAAGACAATTAGGCACTATTAAATTAATTAACATAAATTAAATTTGATTTCCCTAAATTCAAACAACAAATCTAAAAATAATCAGTTTACAATTCATCTATATGTCGACATGTAATTAAAGCAATAACAACAATAGAATAATAATTAATAAGATATTAAATTGATAGATTTATTTATTTAATTAATAATACTAATATTACATTTAAAGTTAGATCAATAAATCAAGATGATCAAACTCCATTGAAATTCAACATGGTTTTTTTTTTTCAATAAATATAAATTACAATTCAATAAAATTACAGCTCTTGTACCGAATATAGACACTTATTCAACAGGAATTCCTTTAGTTTTATTTTGAAGGTGCTACTGTAGACAGCACTTTTTATGTCCAAGGGTAACCTGTTGAATAATTTTACGGACTGGTATCGTGGACTGTGTTTAACAATTCCAAAGTTATGACTTGTTACATTTTTATTCTTCAAGTCTTGTCTACGGGTGACTTCTCTAATGTGCCGTTCTTCTACTGTCTCATAGTTTTGAATGTATTTGGCCATATTGCTTAAAAGTACCAGTACATAGAGACTTGCTACTGTAAGTAAGCCTAAACTGATAAAATGCTGTCGGCAACTTTCCCTTTGTGAGATGCGGACCATAGTACGAATTGCACGTTTTTGTAGTACGAAAGCTCTTCTACTATTATATTCATAACTGTTACCCCAAAAAAGTATGCTGTATCTAATTTTTGACTCCACCAACGCAAAATATACCAATTTTAACTGGTCCATGCTGATTTCATTTCGCAGGGCTCTCAGAGCATAACATGCAGACGACACCGATGCATCAATAGCCTTTAATTCAGGTTTCCAGTTTAACAGTTGGTCAATGTGTATACCTAAAAATTTCACTTCGGCAACCAGCGCAATCTCGACTTCGTTTATGACAACATTTAAATTATCTTTGTTTCGGGCTGTAGTCTTAAATAACATTATTTGAGTTTTTTTACTATTTATAACCAATTTATTTGCGGTGAACCACTCATGAAAAGCTTGTAGCGTAGCATTCACCCTTTCCGTCAACTCTGCCATGTCATTTGCTGGCACTATGGCATTTGTGTCATCTGCGAAAATTACTAATTTAATGTCCGGTAAAATAGAATTTAAATAATTAATCAAGTCATTTATAAATATTAAAAATAAAATAGGTCCTAAAATAGATCCTTGCGGGACACCTGTCGATATACTTACAATTTTGGATGTATACCTTTTCTTATAATTATTCTGAGTTTTGTCAATTTCAACGTACATCCGCCTGTTTTTTAAGTAGGAAGAGAATAGTCGCAAAACATTTCCTCGGATTCCATAATGACTCATTTTAGTCAGAAGCAATTCATGGTCAATTGTGTCAAATGCAGAGCTTAAATCTAGGAATATCCCTGCAACCCTCATTTTATTATTGATTTTGCTTATCACGTCATCCAATAACGTATATATGGCGTCTGAAGTGCCAACACCCTTCTGATACCCAAATTGTCTATTATTTAAAACTTTATTTACTCGTAAGTGTGCTAAAAGTCGAAATTTAAGAATCTTTTCAAATAATTTAGATAGCAATGGTAGCAGAGAGATAGGTCTATAGTTTTTAAGGTCAGACTTACTACCCTTCTTATACACAGGTATTACTTTCGCCATTTTTAGTTGTTCTGGGAATATAGCCTCTTTTATACATTTATTGAAGAAGTCAGATAGAGGCTCGGCTAATACTTCAATGTGCTCCTTGAACAGACAAATTGGAACTTCATCATACCCACAGGAATGTTTGCTTTCCATTCTTTTAACTATAGTACAGATCTCGTCCGGAGAGGTGGGAGCAATATGCATGTCACTACTAATCTTGTCCGTGTACCCATGAAGTAATGCCGTAGCACGATCTCCTTCATTTCCGTTAGTATCACCTTTATAGTTAAATTGATTTACTAGTAAATTTGCTATTTCCTCTGGATCTACTACAATTGGTCCATCAACCTTAAACCTAAGTTCCCGCTGAATCATTTTATCTTTATTAGTGCATTTATTTACAACTTTCCAAATTTCCTTACCCGTATTTTTTGATTTCTTTATTTGGGTCATTATAGCAAGCTTTTTAGCTTTAGAAACAATCTTTCTATACAGCCTTACGTACATGTTTTTGTATTTTAATACACTCGGTTCTAGATTATTTCCATTGCGTGCACATAAAAAGCGTTTCATTTTGCTGGAGGTACGAATCCCTTTCGTGATCCAGTTTAATTGTGATTTATTTTTAAGATTAATTTTACATTTTTTCTTTCTGTAGCTATTATGAAACACTTTATAGAAACATTTAAGAAAAGTATTAATACCCATATCGGCCCAAGATTCTTTAAGAATACCCTGCAGAAACACTCCACTATTTTTAGTGTTGAATACTCGTTTATCTATTACAATAAAACGATTATCATTCAAAGGATTGGATCGATTTTGCAAATGAACCTCAGCAAAGATACCTGCATGCCCGTCGGCCAAACCATTGTGATCTACCTCATCACCCAATACACATGCATCTGGCAGATTGGTTATGATGTTGTCGATACATGAAGTGCTATTGTTACGGATAAATGTAGGAGAATTGATTAGATGTCTAAAATTATAACATTTTAACAGACTAAGGAATTCCGCACTTTGTTTATTGTCCACTAGTAGATCAACATTAAAATCACCGCATATTATGCATTTCTTATTGAATAAATAGTCCAACAACTTCTCCAATCTTTCTAAGAACTGTTCAAAATTTTTATCCATAGGATTTCGATAGCAACAACAGATATAAAGACCCGTGACAGTATCCCTAGCACCACATACTTCAAAACATTCAATTTTATATAATTTATTGATTGGTTCACAAATTTCGGTCTGTCTATCCACATGCCCTAAAATTAAGCTACCGCCTCTTAATTTATTTTTTCTTGTGTTGTAAGCTACTAACTTATAGTTATTTAGATTAAAAACCATAGCAGTGCTCTCATTCAAGAAGTGTTCACTAATACACACGTAATCCAGTCTTTTACCAAGAGTTTCCACATAAATTTCTAGTTCATTTTTCTTGTTCATAACTCCACATAGGTTTTGATGGTAAATATTAAGGCAGATATATTTAACGAGATCAGATGAATGCGTCTGGCCACAAGTATCAATAGACAATTTAGGATCGAAAAAAATCATTTTCATCTGTCTGTGTGCCAATGTCACTTGTAGCCCGCCGCATTGATACAGTTTCATTCTCTGTCTGTGAATATGCATTATTATAACATTTTAATTCATTACATTTAATTTTAACATAATTTAAATAATCATTTCTGTACTTTAAGCGTAGTATTTCCTTATGGATCAGCCTACTTGCTCTCACTGTATTTATATATTTTGAAGCTATTTTATTACCAGTATAATTCAGATCCAGTGGCAGAAAAGACGTATTTTCAAAGTTGCTACATATCAGTTTCAGTGAATTATTGAGCATATTAACATTGAGATACTTGTTTTTATAGAGTTTGCCAACTAAGACGTTTGTGTGTTTTATTTGTCCCAAGGTGTAATACAAAATTGACTGAAAATTCAGAGGATTAAAATCATTAGAACCCCCTAGTATTAATACGTAGTCTGAGTGGGTAAACTCCTTACACATATCAACACATAAACTTACTGCCTCAGCCATAGGGGCTCCTGGTTTAATAATCGAAGTAACTTGGAAGGAATTCCCTAAAAGCTCTTGAAGCGCTCTCCTCATATCAAGTCCTGTTTGGTCAGCAAAAATCTTCACCTGATGTTTTCTAGCGATTAGTTGGTTTGTTTCTGTATTTGGTCTTATAGTATTCGTTAAACTTGATTGTTTTTTTTCCTGGTCTGAAATATTACTTATATCGATGGTCAAAGTTCCAACTGTCACTGTATCAACTATTGTCCCCATTTCAATATTACCTTGATCAGCAATGGGTCGATAAGAAGGCTGGTGACTTATAATTGTGTTTTGTAAGCCACATTCTAAAGTAAGGGGCTGCCCGAAGAAGCAGCTTAAATTGTAGCTTTCGTTATGTTTTTTCTTATCACTGCCTGCGTTTAAATCTATTTCTTTAGACGATGTTCTTGTTAAGCCTTTTCTAACACCAAACGACCCATATCGCTTTCGATATTGTGGTGAATAGAATCTGAGAGGCGAAGCAATCGATTTGTCATTCTGATAAAGTTCCAAAGCGCCAACAGATTTGTACAGATTAATTTTATGTTGGGCTAGTGATAACTCTTTTTTTAAGGCGCTATTCTCAATGTTCAAACTGTCTATCTCAGAGTTTGCTATTTGCAGTTCCTTATTTAACATTTCAAGTTTATCGTTTAGTTCTGTCACTTCATTTCTCATAGTAACGTTTTTTTTTTTTTCACGTTGTTTGGCAAACTCTGATATGATATATTTAAATCAAAGTCACTGTCATGCAGTCCTAAACTTGAACGGCGACCTCTTTTTTGAGTATTAACATTTTGCATAGACTCCATACTTCAATATTATAGTGTAGGTAATTATCACACAGTTTCGAAAAATATTCAAAAAGTATTCCGGATGGCTGGTCTCGAACCCACGACCATCTAAGAAAGTCGCTCTCTGTGTCGGCCCGTTCAGTAACGCGCCAACGTAGTCGATACAATAGTGTTCGAATTTTGTCCTCAGTTGTGAAAGGTGTACGCAGGCGACAACGGGGACAGCGGTGGTTAGCGCGGGAGGTATCGAGCACTCCGCGGGTTGTCGTAGGTCAGGGACCAAGTTCGTTAATTCACTTTTCAAATTTAAGATTTTTTTCCATAGTTTTATATTGATATAACTTTGCTCCACCCAAGCGGATCACCATAAAAACTTCACAGTTCGATAGGTCACTTCACTGACTTTAGATAAACCGTATATTATCAATCGAATTTCTACTTTTTACCACTTAACTTATTTAAAATCTGAGGAGCAGAAATAACAACAATGTGTCTTTGCCAAAAGCGTACGACGTATGAGCCGAGGCTCTTAGCTTCGGCGAAATCTTTGAGACGCTTATAAATAAGTCTCTCATAGATTTTTCCGAGTACTTTCAGGAGACTGATAGGACGGTAGCTCGAGGGGTTCGCCTTGGTTTACCGGGTTTGGGAATTCCGATAACAGTGGCCTCTTTCCATACTTGGGGGAAGAAATTGTTACTTAGGGCACCATTGAAGATGGCTGCCAGTAAAACTATGAGTTGACCGGGGAGGAGTTTGAGCACTTTATTGGTGATTCCGTCGGATCCGGGTGCTTTACGCGGTTTAAGTCCTTTAATGATGTCGTACACTTCCTCAGCTGTGACAGGAGGTAGAGGATCATCAGGGTCTTCGAAGGGGGGAAGGGAGACCCTACGTTCTTCTCATTTATCAGATCACGTACATCATCGGGTAGTTTCCAGCGCTGATGGCTCAGGTCTGGAACTTCCCGTGAACAATCCGTCATAACGGATTGAATGTGCTCTGTAAAGGAGTTGATGGCGGCTGTCGTGTCTGCTACTGTGACAATATGGTCGGGGATGGTATCCAGGTGAGGCGACGTGAGGGAATTCAGCTTATGGCTGACTTTCTTCCAGTCGGTGATCACTTGGGAAGGCGGGGGCTGATCGGGGTCGGAAGGACCAGAACGGGGGAACAAGTGCATGAACACAGGACGGTGATCGGAATTGAGCTCGTGGAGAGTCTCGATCAAGTGCAACTTAAGGTTGACATTTTTGAGAAGCGCGATGTCGAGTACATCGCAGCTTTTGGTCGGGTCGTGGGGGTAGTGAGTATGCTCCATAGGGGCGATGGGATCGAAGTTAAGGGAAACAGCTAGGTCGTACACGAATCTTCCTCTAGGAGAGGTCAGCGTGCTGTTCCAGGCGGGATGTTTGGCATTGAGGTCGCCCGCTATAATAACGGAGTCGCTCAGGCCGAAGAGGACAGTAAGGTCCTTGGTGAGAAGCGAGTGCTCCTCGGCAGAACCACCGGGAGGGATGTAAGCCGATATGATGGTGATCGGAGGGTGACCGGTCATGCCGAGCCGGCAGGTGGATATCTCGAGTAGAGACTCTAACGGAGGGGGGTCTACGGGGATGCAATGCAGGTCCTTTTTGTAATAGATAAGAGTGCCACCACCGTGACAACGCGACCGATCGTTGCGAACTATGCGATAGTTGGCAATTTTCGGGTCACGGTGACTGGGCTTGAGGAAAGTCTCCTGTAAGAGGAAAACGTCTATTTGATGGTCGCGGAGGAAAGCGGCGATCTCATCACCTTGGCTCCTGAGGCCATTGGCGTTGAAAAACCCTAATTTTAGGGCGCGCGGTTTGAATCTACTTAAGGTCGTGTTATCCATTATGTTTCTTCTTAAGAGCGACGAGGGCTAGCGGCTGAAGATTTCGCCGATAACTAACGGGTCAAGAGGGGCATTCCTAAGTTCGTCTGCCAAACAGTCTGCTTCGGGACCCACAAAGGCCACGAAACCCACGATTGTTTGTAGAGAGGTTTCCCTAGCGTTGAGCACGGGGCCAGGAGGGCTGGGGCGCGGAGGTGCTGGAGAAGCGACGGGAGTCACGTTTTGGGCGGTTTGAGGGGCGGCCGCGCGGGGCGCGGGGGGCACGGGGTGTGCAGGTGCAGGGACAGGTGTATCCAATAGGCCTGGGATGTTTATAGTCTCTGCCTTACCTAATGCTGGAAAAGCTCTCTGGTGATTCAGAGAGTTCCAAGGCGAGGGTCTCTGGGGACTCAGACGTTCAGGCAATTGGGATGAGGGGATCTTGACGGAGGGGCTTTCCCTCTGCTGCCGAGCACTAGCGCGTTTCGCCAGCTTCGAGGAGGAGAATTTGGGGGCCTTGGGACAACCGCGGTAGTTGGCCGGGTGGCCCGACTGACCGCAGAGGACACAGCTGGGTGGCTCTGTGGCCTGCGAGGTGTCCTTCGGACGAGGACAATCAGACGTGCCATGGTCGCCTAGGCACTTTACACACCTGTGAGGTGCGTAGCAGTGATTTTGGCTATGGCCATACATTTGGCAACGGTGGCATTGCCCTATTTGGTACGATTTAAACGGCCTCTCTATGACTACTCCTGAGAGCGAACAGACCGATTTTACTTTAAAGATTGGGTGGTGCCCTTCCACCGGGTCGCAAATGACAAGTACCATGTCGTACTTTTCGCCACCACGCGCCTTCTGAAGGCGGTGCACAGCTGTGGCCGGGATTTTTTTATTTATGAGGTCGTTGAGGACGTCCTCTGAGGGGATCTCTTTAGGGATATTCCTAATTACTACGCGGGTTGGTTTTTCCTCGGGGAGGCTGAAAGTGTGGAAGGCGTAGTTCCTTCCGGCCAGGAGACGAGAAAGGGCCCTGAAGTCGTCAGACGTAGGGACCTTTATCTTAATACCCTGTTGGGTACTGGTGGCGCTGGTGTATCGGATCTTAAGATCCACACACGCTTTGGACACTTCGGTCCATTTCGCCTTTTCCTGTAAGAAGATTGGAGGAGCGGGCTTGGGTTTTCTCGCGGTGGGTCTAGCGGCGGGATTCGCGGGGGGTTTCGCGGTGGAATTCGCGGCGGGTTTATTGGCGGTTGGCCTACTGGTATGAGCAGTGGCCAACGGAGCGGGGGACGGAGCGCGGGAAGTCGCGGGAGAAGGGACCGAGACATTCGCGGCGGCGGGTTTCTTGGCCTGGGTAGCTTTCGAGCTTTTACCCTTCCTCTTTTTCCCCTTTCCGACGACTTGGTAGTCGTCTTCGGAGGACGAAGAGGAAGAGAAACTAGGTTCTGGATCGGAAACAGGAACCGATGTGTCCATCATCTCAGAAGGAGACTCGGACGCAGGTGTGCGACGGACTATTGTTTCCGAAACAATAGGAGACGGAACAATGGGAGCTACGGGCTCCGACCTAATTGGTACGCCTTTGTCGGCGCGTCGCGGCGAGGACGGGTAATTAGGCTCAATGGGCGCCGACTCGGGCATTCCTAAAATGACGGTGTCGGCGTCCACTAAGGCTAGTGGGCTGTACGAGGGATACAGAGCGGCGAAGACCGCCCTCCGAGACGCTGTCCTGCGGGCCAGGGAACTGGCCCGCTCGGAGATGCTAGAGACTCTCGACAGAGATCCGTGGGGGCGCCCTTACAAGATGGTGCGGAATAAACTCCGCACCTGGGCCCCCCCGCTGACGCAGAGTCTCCGGCCTGACCTCGTGGAGGACGTGGTGAGCGCTCTGTTCACCTCGCGGGGGGAACATCCGCCCCCGCTTATGGCTCCGCAACCTGCGGTGCCGGAAGAGGACCCAAGCGACGACGACGACACTCCGGAAGTGACTGGGGTAGACCTGAGAGTGGCGGTAGGGAGGCTCAAGGCCAAACATACCGCCCCGGGACCCAATGGCTTGCCTGGCAAAGCCTGGGTCCTGGCCTCGGACGCGGAGGCTCTCGGGCCCCGACTGAAAGGGCTCTTAAGCGCATGTTTGGAGAGAGACCAGTTCCCGCTTCGTTGGAAGACGGGGAAACTGGTCCTCATCCAGAAGCCAGGGCGCCCTGCGGACTCTCCGTCCGCATTTCGGCCCATTGTGCTGCTCGACGAGGTGGGCAAGCTCTTTGAGAGAGTAATTGCAAATCGCCTCGCCGAGCACCTTGAGGGGATGGGGCCGAATCTTGCGGAGAACCAGTTTGGTTTCCGCAAGGGGCGCTCTGCTGTGGACGCCATCATGCGCGTGAGAGCCCTCACGACGGGGGATGCAATATCCCGGGGCGGGGTTCTTTTGGCGGTGTCTCTCGACATCGCCAACGCCTTCAACTCCCTGCCCTGGAGCTGCATCAGGGAGGCACTCCGGTATCACCGGGTGCCGACCTACCTCCGTCGTGTGGTCGGGGACTATTTGACGGACAGGGCCGTCATCTACCCCAGTCGCTGCGGAGATTGGAACCGGCGAGAGATGTCGTGCGGTGTCCCACAGGGATCGGTTCTGGGACCGCCCCTGTGGAACATCGGTTACGACTGGGTGCTGCGCGCAGACCTCCCAAGTGGTGTCAGCGTCGTCTGCTACGCAGACGACACCCTGGTGCTGGCACAGGGGAGGTCGCACGAGGCGGCGGCCGACAATATGACACGCGGGGTTGCGATAGTCGTTGAGAGGATCCGGCAACTGGGTCTCGAGGTGGCATTGCACAAGTCCGAGGCCATGTGCTTTCATGGGCCTCGGAATGCGCCACCGTCGGGATCCACACTGACGGTAGGAGGGGTATCCATCGGCGTCAAGTCGACGTTGAAGTACCTAGGACTCGTCCTCGACAGCCGGTGGAACTTCGTGGAGCATTTCCGACGTTTGGCCCCCAGGCTGGAACGGACCGGGGCTGCCTTCAGGCGGCTCCTGCCCAACCTTGGGGGGCCGAACGCCTCCTGCCGCAGGCTCTACGTGGGAGTCGTGCGGTCCATGGCCCTCTACGGGGCCCCAGTGTGGGCGCGTTCGTTGAAGCGGCATGAGTGGCGCGCGGAGGTACTACGCCGGGGGGAAACTCCGCTGCCGCGGCAAATTGCCGGTCAGCGGACGGACCTCCGGCGCGATCTCATGGCGACATGGAGAGAGCGACTGTCGCAACCCCGTGCAGGGCACGCCACGATAGTGGCGGTAAGTCCCCTCTTTGAGGAGTGGCTGGAGAGGCGCCACGGCGTCCTCACCTTCCGCCTGACGCAGGTCCTCACCGGACACGGATGTTTCGGGAGGTACCTGCACCGAAACGCCCGGGTGTCTCCACTGCGAGGATCGACCGGAGGACACGGTGGAGCACACGGTGGAAGTCTGCCCTGCGTGGGCGGAGCACCGCCGTGTCCTCGTAGCGGCGATCGGCGGCGGCGACCTCTCGCGTCCGGCCCTGGTTCAATCCATGGTCAGGAGCGAGACGGAATGGGAAGCCGTCACCTCCTTCTGCGAAGCAGTCATGCTAGCGAAGGAGGTGGCGGATCGAGAGAGGGAGAGAGCCTCTCTTCCCGGCCGCCGCGGGAGACGCACCGGGCGTCGGGGGCCACGTGGTGGCTACGGGCCACCGTAGATGCGGGCCTGTGGACGGTTGGCTATGGGCTAGCTAGCCGTCCGTCCGTCTAACGACGACGACAGGCCGTGTCGACTCTCAAAGAGATGTCAGCATAAGGGGAGGGGCCCGCAAGGGCCGAAGCCTGCCGGGGTTGCGGGCCTGTTCGAAAGAGATACCGCGGCCCCGGAACATAAAGGGCGAGGAAGGAACATGGATGGGTTTTAGTCAGTAAGAGTCTGACACTCCCTCCCGCTCCGCCCAGAGTGGGAGAAGTCATTTGATGATTTCCCATCCTAAAAAAAAAAAAAAAAAAAAAAAATGCTAGTGGGCTATCGGGAACGTCACTGACTTCAGCGAACGCTTCTCGTTCGAGTTTGACGAACGTTTCGCCATATTTCTGTTTGAAGTATGAATCTTCAAACAAAATTTGTCTGACAAACTTATAGAGAAGTCTGTCAGCTATAATAACGGGCCTAAAACAGCTAAAAGTTAACTGTCATGAGTGAAGCTCACCTAAACACCTAACAACCTAACTCCTCGGGTGGGTGCGCCCGGGGGTGTGTGGACACTAGGTTAGTTGCTGTGAACGAAATCAGAGACTAGGTTTGACTAGGGAAGCCCCCAAGGCCAAGGTCCTAGCTCCCGACGCCAATGGAATGCCTCACCCTGAAGGGGTTTGGCGGGTAGGATTGGGTCACCACCCTCTTGGCTTCGTTGGCACCGTAAGGTTTCCACCAAGAACCACGAAACTGTGGCTTTTCCCTGACGTCACGAAGTCGCGACGAATCGGAGACAGCAGGTAGCAGCGAGCGGGACACACACACAAGTAGCGGCACGTCCGTACGCGGCGGCGGTCAGGCGGCGAGTCTGTTATGCAGTGCAGTGCATAATCAGTGCTGTGTCCCCCCCGTCAGGGGGGGACGCAGCAGGCGGTACCAGGGCTATGCCCCCTGCCCGCGGAGGCTATACCGGGGCCCGCTTAAGCGGAGCCCGTGTTTGGTGGGGCGCTGCCCCAGGGTCCTACTGGGTGCATGTTGTCATGCACCCATGTGTGTAGATGTAATGATGTGCCTGTAGGCGCGCTACAGCGCTGTAACACAGCGCTGTTTTCTTCACAGCACCTCGGCGGTCCGTCCCCGCCAGGTGAGACCTCCGGTTACCCGGAGGAGGCCCGGCGGGGGACAACCAGCGACGGAGGTGCCGACTTATAGCGCACCTACAGTTTATGTGTGAGTCCCGTCCGCCCCACTAACCAGAGCTAGCCGGCAGTGGTACGGACTAAGGAAACGACGTGTGTGTGTGGGCGGTATTGTATTGTGTAACACCGCCCATGTGTGCGTGTATCGCAGGCCCTAAGGCCGCGACAGCGCGTGAGTCTACGTGTGTGTAGAGAGATGCATGTCTGTTCTTGCTACGTAACATGCCCATATTAACTTGGCCCATGTCACGTAGCTGGGTGAGAGTAGTGTGTGTGGAGTCTATCTGTGCAGGTAAGCTGCGTGTAGCGGGAAAACAGCTCACCTGGGTCCAGTCCGGTGGAGAGGCGGCGGAGGGGGGGGCGACCTTGCCTTGCAGGGCCGCAGGAAGTCCCTGTCCCGACCGGCCTAGCCTTGATACATCATGAGTAGCGAGGCCAGGCCGTCCAGGACAACGAGCTCGATGCTCTGGCCCTGCCTGATGGCCTTTATCAGGTCCATCAGTAGGGTAATGGCGCGAGCTGTGAACTCCTTCGTCGTAGAGGCAGGACCGGCGGTTGGGCCGGCAGAGGTGGGGTCTTTCTTGGCGCGGCATTCTGACACTTGCGCGCGGATTTCTTGTAATTTATGGGCCGTCGGCCGCGCCAAGTCGGCGCCGGCCGGCTGGCCCTCTGGCAGCTCTGTGACCGGCCTCGTTGGGACCACGATCGGTGCCACAGCCCGCGCCCGGGACGAAGGCTGGTCGCCCGCTTGGTCTCCCTCAGAAGCGGTGGGGGGCTCGGGTGCCTTACCCCTGCCCCCTCGCTTCCTCTTCTTTCCCCTCCGCCGCTTCGAGGAGGGGGAGCTTCTCCCCTGTTGGTGGGCCCGTTGGCCGCCGCCATCAGCGACTCGCCTTGGGCCTCGGTGGAGGCAATGTCTTTAGGCCTCTCGGTGGCCGTTGTCGGCCGTCGTGAGGCGGTAATGGCGGCGGCAGTGCCCGCCCGCCTGTTCGCCCTTATCTCCGCCTGGTACGTCGGGCACTTCAGATTGTTGGCGGGATGATCGCCCCCACAGTTGGCACACGTGGCTGGTTCGTCACGCGGCCGGGGGCAGTCCCGCGCTGTGTGCCCTTCACCGCAGCGGACGCAGGCGAGCGGTCGGTGGCAGTGGTGCGACGAGTGCCTCCATTTCTGGCACCGGTGGCACTGGGCGGGCCCACGTTTGCCCCGCCAGGCTTCAATTTTGACACCCCTCATGTTCAGGAACACGGAGGTGTCGAAGATCCTGCGTACGTCCGGCGTCCTGCCGAGTACGGCGTGGAACACGCAGCCAGGTCGTCCCAGGCTCGCCTTAATGTGGCGAACGTACTCCGGCTGGTATCCCAACGCGCGGAGCTCCTCCTCGATTTCAGTTGGGGTGGTATCGGCAGGCAGCCCCCTGATGGCCACCTTGCAGCTTCGCTCCGCCTGCGGCGAGTAGGCGAACCAGGATATGCCCTCTTCTCTCTCCAGGCCGGTCAAGTACCGCTGGACCACCCTATATTCGACTTCACTCTCGGGAGTGAAGCGAATTCCAGCGCCGAATGGTCGGGCGCTGGGTGGGTGGCCCAGCTTGTCCTTGAGGGCCCTGAAATGTGAGGCCCATCCTGGCAGCTTTTCCACCACAAGCGGAGGATACTTCAGCCGCTTCTGCGGCTTCGGCTTCGGCTGGTTGGCGTCCTTGTTATCTGTGTCCTGGGAGGCCGCCGGCTGTGAGGGAGAGACAGCTTTAGTCATACTCACCCCTTGCTGGGTCCCAGGCGAGTCTGTTATGAAGACTGGCGTGTCTTTGTCTTTATCTCACTCCCACCCCACCTTCGCGTCGCCGTCGCGTCACCTGCGCGCGCCCAGTGATCATTTGAGTTCGTCACACGACGAAAAGATTATGGTCCGTGAACAGTGTCGCAATAGTTCGCTTGTATGCATAAGTAAGTACGTACACGGTGCAGTCAGTCTGTTATTGTGGAGCATTTATTTATATAATTGAAATATTCATTGTGACCATATCTAGTTTTTGCTGTGCTGCTATCATATACTGCCGCAGTCGTGTTCTGAACGTGTGAATAGTGCGCAGTACCCGTAATGGTGGAGGAATATTATTCCACACTTTAGATGCCGCATATCGGAAAGTACCTCTGAAAGCTGCTGTTCTATGAGCCTGTGTTGATAATTGCTGGGCACAAAGCCTAGGTGCGTACTCTCGTTTACTAGCCATCCAACTTAACTTGTCGTACAAATACTTCGGCTTCATAGTCCTAATAACACCAAAAAGAAGACACGCTAGGTGTAACTTTCGCCTCGACTTCATTTTGAGCATACAGTGTTTGTTCAGAATAGGGGTGACATGACTTCTAGGAGGAACCGAATAACAGAATCGAGCACACGCATTTTGGACTCTTTGTATAAGTCTATCCGTACGAGCCAGCAAACGTGGGCCGTAAACCGTATCAGCGTAATTTAGTTTAGACAGTACAAGGGTTTCGACTAGCTGTTCGCAAAGCTTTTCAGACAGGTAAGGCCTCATTTTGTATAGCAGTTTCAGGCGGTAAAAACAGTTTTTCACGGAGTTAGCGACGTGTTTCTCAAACCTAAGGCTGTTGTCCATACACAACCCTAGGTTCCGTGCTTCATTAACTCGGTCAATAGGTTCACCCATTAAAATCAAATTAAGGCTTAATGGTAGTTTCTTTAACTGCTGCTTCGTACCAAACAACATATACTTAGTTTTCAATGGGTTCAAAGCTAGACAGTTCTCATCTGACCAAGTGGCGATTCTTTCCAGGTCTTCATTTAGATTTTTAATTGCCGAGTCAATGTCTTCAGGCTTAAAGGATAAATATAATTGCACATCGTCAGCATAAATGTGATAATTACATTTCTTCAGACACTTTATTATGTCTGCACAATATAAAATAAAAATAATCGGACCTAAGATAGATCCCTGAGGAACTCCTCTTTCTATTGAAGAAAGGGCTGAAGTCAGAGTAGTACCATCCGGCAACCGTAATTCCACGAGTTGTTTTCTGTCACTGAGGTAACTATGGAACCACTGGATTGCATTGTTGTCAAAACCGTAGTATTTTAACTTGGATAATAACAGTGGGACACACTACAGGGATCCAGCAGAATATCAGCGTCAGGTGCATGCCTGACACATGCTGAGCTGGACTCCCATTTGGTGTAACCTTGAGACGCACACCGCACCTTGCATACCCTCTTTGTTATTTTTTTTTTTTTATTATTTGAAGTTTGTCATAATGTTACTATACCTATTTTGTAAATATGTTTTTATTTGTTTTAAGTGAACTGCTTTATTTAATTGTATTTCTGGGTGCTGTGCTTTGTCTTTTGTGTGCACTAAATAAATGATTTATCTATCTATCTATCTATCTATCTATCTATTAATGCAATCAAATGCACGGGAAAAATCAAGAAGCACCATAAGAGTACACATGCCCTTATCTTGGGCGGACAAAATGTTTTCAGTTACGTCCAGCAACGCCGTAGAAGTACTGCGCTGTTTTCTGAAACCAGATTGCAGGTCGGGTAATATCTCGTTCTCTTCCAAAAATTTGGTCAATTGACGGCATACTACCTTCTCCATTACCTTTGAAAGACAGGGCAGAACACTGACAGGCCTCAAGTCCTTAACATCTATAGGGTTTGGATTCTTGGGTAGGGGTCTAACTATTGCAATCTTCCATTGGTAGGGAAACTTTGCTGTCCATATGGAGCAATTAATGATGTCAGTAATAGCTGCTAAGGTGTATGGCATAGTCAGGGTAAGCATGCTCAAGGTTATGTTGTCGTAACCTTCTGCATTTGATTTTAGGTCAGATATAATGCGGGAGACATCATTTTGGTCTACCGGACCAAGCATGAAAGTAGCTTCACTATGTCTGATGGTCTCATAAAATGATAAAAGTGAAGTGCTAGCTACTGGGTTTCCAGGGACAGTCAAAAAAGTATTATTAATAAGCTCTGGGTTTCTGAAATGGGATGGAAGGCCTAATCTTTGCTTAATGGGTGCAAACGTGGACTTAATGTTTTTCCATAGTAATTTTGGGTTATTAATTTTATTATTTATATTGTGTCTAAAGTATGCAATTTTTTCATGGTACAGGGAACTGTCAACTAAAGATTTTAACTGTTTGTAGTATATTTTTTTAGTTTCTGATTTCGTACACCGGTACTTGCCTAGTGCATTGTCTCGTAACTGCATCATAAGTTTAATAGTGTCCGTAATCCAAGGATACGATAATTCCCTAATAGTGCAGGTTTTTAATGGTGCGTGAATATCAAACAAAGATATTATGCAGTGATTAAAACTATCAACCATGTCATTAATATCGGTTTGTTCGGAAACACGCTCAATGTTTAATCGTGTCAAATCCATACGGAAATTATCCAAACATATATCTTTAATTGGCCTAAATCTAGTTACGTAAGGTATAAACTTGTCCCGCTTTATTTGAAATTCACTGACTAGAATGGAGTGGCCAGTAATCGAACCGAAGGGTTCCACTGTCGTATTTCTAGGCTTTAGGTCTGTGCACAGTAGGTCGATCAGAGTTTCACTAGTGTCAGTGAAATGAGTCGGCATCGTAACTAGCTGAGCGAGACCCGTGTAGTTTAAAAATTCTTGCACCTTTTTAGTTTTAGTTTCGCTTACGTTGAACATGTTTACATTGAAATCGCCCAGCAAAACATGATGATCGCAATTTCCCAGTGTGGTGAAAGTATTCGTGATGGCATCCAAGAAAAGGTCAATATCTAACCAGGGTGGCCGGTACACTGTACCGATGGCAATTTTTTTCCCGCTCATCGATATTGTTAGCCACATCTGTTCGACGGAATGGAACCTGGGATCAACCGTGCCAGAACAGATACGCGCGCTCAGGCCCCGACGCAGGTAAAAACCGACACCCCCACCACGCCCTGCGCGAACAGCTGTAGGCCGCGGAGCGTAGCCGGTAGCCGGGGACAGTAGGCGCGCGCCCCTCCTCGCCCGCCCGAAGCCAAGTCTCGTTTATGGCCATAACATCAAAACCATGCTTGTCCATTGCACAGATCAAATCGTCATGGCCTGTACCCAGAGACCCTGCATTGAGGAAGCCTACTTTAAAATATCTACCACTTTTAGGCATCATGACAATGTTATGATGTGGCTATTAATAATATAATTCGATTTGATAAAACCAGTGTTGAGTGTAACATTATAGGTATTTGGATAATATATTGTTATTGAATAGTAGATATTACGTGTACTTATATAAAGGAATCTGAATATGTTAAAAAAATCGTACTTGTGATGTTTGTATGTTGGTGTAAATAGTAAATAATATAATACGTGGATTTTGATACCGGTTCATGAGCCCACTGAGTAGTTGCGCCGCCGTGTGACAGACAGCTGCGACGATTAACAAAGAAAATAGATCATAATAATTGTTGTGCCATAACCATTTGGCGAGATACAGCATTGATGCCATGGATACCTTATAAACTAAAAACACGCAACAAAAATACAATAAGAAAAAAACGGAAATTATGAAATTAATGAGAACCATTACTAGAAGAAAACAACCAACGAATTTATAACATTTAGGACAGCATGTAGCAGTCGGTAACCGGCAGAGGTGTAGGTTCAAACACGCGCTGTATATCTGCCTTGCAGCTGATTTGAAAAGTGGCGTCTCCTGGTTTATTACGGGCAAGAATACGGCCTCGTTTACACCACACAAATTGCCACCCGAGCCGTCCCCCAGCCTCTCGCGCCTTCCGAAATAACTCACGGTTCTGCTTGGTAAGACGCTCGTTGACATAAAATCGCGCTGGCGGACCGGGCAAACCGAGATCAGCAGAAGTCATGCCACGACGAACCCGTGCAGCCTCCAACAGCTCGTTGCGCAGATCGCGGCGCGCAAGGCGCACAATGAGAAAACGCGGTCGGGATTCCACCGGTGCCGGCTGAGTTGCATTAATGCGTCTCCCTCCCAATCGCTCGGCGCTCACAATATCGTGAGTCTCCACATTTACGCCCATCTTCGACGCCACCAACATAGCTGTATGGACGGGGTTTTCACCACTCGCCTCTGGCAAGTTTGATATTTGGATATCTGTGGCTAGGAGCTCCTGATCGCGAACATTTATGTCGCTCCGCAATTGGGAAATTAACTGATGCACATCTGGCGATACCTGTGCGTGAACCTGTTTTTGGTTCTCCATAATGGTCACCCTTTCCTCCAAACTGCTCATACGGTCATTTGTGGACTTTAGAGAGGCACTTAAATCAGCCAATTCATTACGCAGTAACTAAAATTCACTCCGTACTGTGTTTATGAACTCTTCCTTGAACTTCTTCAGTTCGCAGGTGAAGTCTTTGGAGAGTTCAGTCGTCGCATCCGAAGCAGTCATGTTAATTTGATCCGTTTCTGTGGAATTTACAGTGCTCTCGTCAATTGCTTCTTTTGCCTGCCCTCGAACTGGTGTTTTACAGTTAAATGTATTATATTATTTGTTTCTGGTGGAGCATTACTACCAATTTTTATTTTTGAGCCTTAAATGTGCTAACATCAGACCCGACAAAATAAAATATTGGGTTTCCATGGTACAGTTATCAAACAACAAGCGAACAAAGCCCGTGGCAAAAGCTAGTAGATGATAATTGAAGACAATACAAAACGAAGAAAATGTAATTTCGTAAATTTTACGTATCGTATTACTCAGTACGTTTTTTTTTAAGAGTTATTTACACCGACGTTCAGGAGTTTCCTTAAAATTAAAAATTACGTCTTTTCCTAATGCAAAACCTTCGAACAGAACGCCTTCTATTGGCATTTTATTCATCCCAGAGAGGACATTCGAAAGGATTATAGATAGGTCGACCAACTAAATGTGCTGACTTTTCCATTGCACTTTGAGCAGTAGTTTTGTGTTAAACACTTGCTGTTTGAATTGACCCAACTTTATGAACAGAGCGTAGCACTCCCGACCTACCTGAACGGCGTAGAATTCTCACAATCAGCGCTTTATGATAGAGAGGGGATTTATTTTATTTAAACGGGATGGATTTAGTTCAATTATTTGTACAATTCAAAGAAATATTTTGCTTTGAAGTGGAATTGCATAACAACTAAAAAATTGTTATTTTTTAAATTAAAAGTACTACTACTTTATGGTGGTATATTTTAAAAAACTAGCTGTTATGAATCGATACATTTTAGGCTTGTTCTAAAATCTCGATGGTCGGTGTTTTACCCTCTTCAGTCAATGAGTATTCAGTTTTTTTTGTTTCGCAGTCTTTGCTAATCTCTTTAAAATGTCAAAGATAAACTAAATATTTAAATATCCATTCTTTTCTCAAGCGTATTTCCTTCATCCGCTTTTCTGATGAAATATCTTATATGATTGCCTTTTTTACCTTGTTATTCATTCAAATTGTGAGCGCGTTTGCATTTTTAGCACATCTTTGCAAAGATCAGTTTTTTTCTTCGGCGATTTGTCATCATAAGCTTTTACAGTTCAATGTATTATATTATTTGTTTCTGGTGGAGCATTACTATCAATTTTTATTTTTGAGCCTTAAATGTGCTAACAACAGATCCGACAAAATAAAATATTGGGTTTCCATGGTACAGTTATCAAACAACAAGCGAACAAAGCCCGTGGCAAAAGCTAGTAGATGATAATTGAAGACAATACAAAACGAAGAAAATGTAATTTCATAAATTTTACGTATCGTATTACTCAGTACGTTTTTTTTAAGAGTTATTTACACTGACTTTCAGGAGTTTCCTTAAAATTAAAAATTACGTCTTTTCCTAATGCAAAACCTTCGAACAGAACGCTTTCTATTGGCATTTCATTCATCCCAGAGAGGACATTCGAAGGGATTATAGATAGGATAGGTCGACCAACAAAATGTGCTGACTTTTCCATTGCACTTTGAGCAGTAGTTTTGTGTTAAACACTTGCTGTTTGAATTGACCCAACTTTATGATCAGAGCGTAGCACTCCCGACCTACCTGAACGGCGTAGAATTCTCACAATCAGCGCTTTATGATAGAGAGGGGATTTATTTTATTTAAACGGGATGGATTTAGTTCAATTATTTGTACAATTCAAAGAAATATTCTGCTTTTAAGTGGAATTGCATAACAACTAAAAAATTGTTATTATTTTTATAAAAAGTACTACCAGTTTATGGTAATATATCTTAAAAACTAAAGCTGTTATGAATCGATACATTTTAGGCTTGTTCTAAAATCTCGATGGTCGGTGTTTAACCCTCTTCAGTCAATGAGTATTCAGTTTTTTTTGTATCGCAGTCTTTGCTAATCTCTTTAAAATGTCAAAGATAAACTAAATATTTAAATATCCATTCTTTTCTCAAGCGTATTTCCTTCATCCGCTTTTCTGATGAAATATGTTACATGATTGCCTTTTTTACCTTGTAATTCATTCAAATTGTGAGCGCGTTTGCATTTTTTGCACATATTTTCAAAGATCAGTTTTTTTCTTCGGCGATTTGTCATCATAAGCTTTTACAGTTAAATGTATTATATTATTTGTTTCTGGTGGAGCATTACTATCAACTTTTATTTTTGAGCCTTAAATGTGCTAACAACAGATCCGACAAAATAAAATATTGGGTTTCCATGGTACAGTTATCAAACAACAAGCGAACAAAGCCCGTGGCAAAAGCTAGTAGATGATAATTGAAGACAATACAAAACGAAGAAAATGTAATTTCATAAATTTTACGTATCGTATTACTCAGTACGTTTTTCTTTAAGAGTTATTTACACCGACGTTCAGGAGTTTCCTTAAAATTAAAAATGACGTCTTTTCCTAATGCAAAACCTTCGAACAGAACGCTTTCTATTGGCATTTTATTCATCCCAGAGAGGACATTCGAAGGGATTATAGATAGGTCGACCAACTAAATGTGCTGACTTTTCCATTGCACTTTGAGCAGTAGTTTTGTGTTAAACACTTGCTGTTTGAATTGACCCAACTTTATGAACAGAGCGTAGCACTCCCGACCTACCTGAACGGCGTAGAATTCTCACAATCAGCGCTTTATGATAGAGAGGGGATTTATTTTATTTAAACGGGATGGATTTAGTTCAATTATTTGTACAATTCAAAGAAATGTTTTGCTTTGACAACTAAAAAATTGTTATTTTTCTTAAAAGTACTACCAGTTTATGGTGGTATATCTTAAAAACTAGCTGTTCTGAATCGATACATTTTAGGTTTGTTCTAAAATCTCGATGGTCGGTGTTTTACCCTCTTCAGTCAATGAGTATTCAGTTGTTTTTGTTTCGCAGTCTTTGCTTATCTCTTTAAAATGTCAAAGATAAACTAAATATTTAAATATCCATTTGCCTAGATTGCCTTTTTTGCCTTGTAATTCATTCAATTTGTGAGCGCGTTTGCATTTTTTGCACATCTTTGTAAAGATCAGTTTTTTTCTTCGGCGATTTGTCATCATAAGCTTTTACAGTTAAATGTATTATATTATTTGTTTCTGGTGGAGCATTACTATTAATTTTTATTTTTAATGTGCTAACAACAGATCCGACAAAATAAAATATTGGGTTTCCATGGTACAGTTATCAAACAACAAGCGAACAAAACCTGTGGCAAAAGCTAGTAGATGATAATTGAAGACAACACAAATCGAAGAAAATGTAATTTCATTAATTTAACGTATTGTTTTACTCAGTACGTTTTTTTTAAGAGTTATATACACTGACGTTCAGGAGTTTCCTTAGAATGAAATATTATGTCTTTTCTTAATGCAACAACTTCGAAGAGAACGCTTTCTATTGGCATTTCATTAATCCCAGAGAGGGCATTCGAAGGGATTATAGATTGGTCGACCACCTAAATGTGCTTACTTTACCATTGTACTTTGAGCAGTAGTTTTGTGTTAAACACTTGCTGTTTGAATTGACCCTGAACAGAGCGTAGCACTCCCGACCTACCTGAACGGCGTAGAATTCTCACAATCAGCGCTTTATGATAGAGAGGAGATTTATTTTATTTAAACGGGATGGATTTAGTTAAATTATTTGTACAATTCAAAGAAATGTTTTGCTTTGAAGTGGAATTGCATAACAACTAAATAAATTGTTATTTTTCTTAAAAGTACTACCAGTTTATGGTGGTATATCTTTAAAACTAAAGCTGTTCTGAATCGATACATTTTAGGCTTGTTCTAAAATCTCGATGGTCGGTGTTTAACCCTCTTCAGTCAATGAGTATTCAGCTTTTTTTGTTTCGCAGTCTTTGCTAATCTTTTTAAAATGTCAAAGATAAACTAAATATTTAAATATCCATTCTTTTCTCAAGCGTATTTTCTTTATCCGCTTTTCTGATGAAATATGTTATATGATTGCCTTTTTTGCCTTGTAATTCATTCAATTTGTGCGTTTGCATTTTTTGCACATCTTTGCAAAGGTCATCATAAGCTTTTAAAGTTAAATGTATTATATTATTTGTTTCTTGTGGAGCATTACTATCAATTTTTATTTTTGAGCCTTAAATGTGCTAACAACAGATCCGACAAAATAAAATATTGAGTTCCCATGGTACAGTTAGCAAACAACAAGCGAACAAAGCCTGTGGCAAAAGCTAGTAGATGATAATTGAAGACAACACAAATCGAAGAAAATGTAATTTAAAAATGATAATTTATTTTGTCTTTTTTTTTGTATTATTCTGAATTGATTGTGTCTATTACTTTTTTCAGATTCGTTTCGAGTGCCTAGGCGGCTCAGTGGACGAATATAACGATGGGTTCGTGGAAACTGTCCATACGACCGGGTCTAAGTTCTTCAAGACACTTCGTAGAGATCAGAAAAAGAGGTTCTCCGATCAAACTCTCGAGCTCATGAAGGAGCGGCGTGAGATGATCCTGCAGTCTTCAGATGAGGCGTCGAAATACCGGCAGCTCAATTGACGGATCTCTAAATCCTTAAAGAGCGACCTCCGCCGCTTTAATGCCAAGCGTATTAAAGCGGCTCGATCGCGATCGAGCGGAACAAAGGCTCAAAAGTATTTTCAAGAGATCTGGCTATTGGGCAGAGCCAGCTCACGACACTGAAGACCGACGATGGCAGGATCTTATCCGCCAAACCGGAGCTACTGAGGGAGATCGAGAGCTTCTATGGGCAGTTGTACACGTCAACCAGCAAACCCATTGTCGACCTAGCAAACGACCCAAGAGCTAGACTAACCCGACACTATACCGAAGACATCCCGGACGTCAGCCTGTACGAGATTAAGATGGCTCTGAAACAACTCAAAAACAACAAGGCACCGGGGGATGACGGAATTACTGCCGAACTCTTGAAGGCGGGTGGAAAACCGGTACTTAAGGCCCTTCAGAAGCTGTTCAATTCCGTCATACTCGAGGGGAAAACGCCACAGGCATGGTGCAGGGGTGTGGTGGTGCTCTTCTTCAAGAAGGGTGACAATACCCGGTTGAAGAATTACAGGCCCATCTCACTTCTAAGCTATGTTTACAAGTTGTTTTCAAGAGTCATCACGAATCGTCTCGCGCGCAGTTTTGACGATTTCCAGCCACCCGAACAAGCCCGTTTCCGAAAAGGCTTTAGCACCGTGGACCACATACATACGCTTCGGCAGGTTATACAGAAGACCGAAGAGTATAACTTGCCTCTCTGTTTAGCGTTTGTAGACTACGAAAAAGCCTTTAATTCGATCGAAACCTGGGCTGTACTGCAGTCTCTCCAACGGTGCCAAATTGACTATCGGTACATCGATGTGTTGAAGTGTTTGTACAAAAACGCCACCAGGTCAGTCCGACTTCAGGACCAAGCCTCGGAACCTATCCTTCTGCAACGAGGTGTAAGACAGGGAGATGTCATATCTCCGAAACTGTTCACTGCTGCACTGTAGGATGTCTTCAAGGTTCTGGACTGGAGAGGGCTAGGCATCAACGTCAATGGCGAGTACATCACTCACCTTCGGTTTGCCGCCGATATTGTGATCATGGCTGAGACCATGGAGGACCTCAGTACAATGCTCGATGACCTCAGTAGAGCCTCCAAAAGAGTGGGTCTAAAAATGAACATAGACAAGACGAAGGTCATGTTGAATGCCCATGTCACACCCATTCCTATCAAGATCGGAGACTCTACACTCGAAATTGTAGACGATTATGTATACGATTATGTATACCTAGGACAAACGGTCCAGTTAGGTAAGTCTAACTTCGAGAAAGAGGTCAATCGTCGAATCCGACTCGGCTGGGCAGCGTTCGGGAGGCTGCGCGGTATCTTCTCGTCCAACTTACCGCAGTTGCTCCACACGCACACGTATACGTTTATTTGCTTCCTCCAAATTCAAGAGGAAGGAAACCCTCATGTTTCCTCCGGAAGAGGAACTGTGTTATAAATACTGTTACGAGCTGGGTATGAGATAAATTAATTACTACCGATTAAACAACACAATAACTTTATTGATCACAAAACAACTTAAACTTAATCACAAATACACCACTGATCACTATTCGCTTAGATATCGCACTTCAAGTTCTCTTCGATTCGCTTCGTTGTGTAGCCAAAACAAGACTGCCGGTCGCGGGCCTGAGCGGTGTATTTATACTCGCCAATAGACACACCAGAATAACCACGAACATTCGAGAGGGTCATTAAAAAACACTAACAAAAAATAGCAGGTAGATAGATACCTACTAAAAACAAGTAGGTATAACCTACTTGTACAAAACAAGCAAATATGAACCTTATGCCCTAGGCGTACGGTCGGAATTCTAATGTCTTTTTATAAATAGGTCGCGAGTTTTTCTACCTACCTAACTTTAAAACTAATAATAATAGAATGCTCTCGAACTTCTAACGTACACACACTGCAATCACTTGCTTTCTCGAATTTTCTAGTAGGTCCGCTGTAACACTGCCTCCTCCTTAGACATGCTCGTCCCGAGCATCATTAGTCCCGTAGTATCGCGCCAACCGGTCTACATGCACAATCTTAGGCGCACCTCGTGGACCCTTCTGTATTCGGTAGGTGACATCGTTGATCCTAGTCACGACTCGGTATGGCCCATCCCATTTTGCTTGTAACTTCGGAGACTTCCCCTTGCTCCGCACTGGGTTATGCAACCACACCAGTGAACCCTCGTCGAAACCCCTACCGTTTGCCTTCCGATCATAACGGGTCTTCATCTTCTCAGACATCTGTTGGCCGGATTGTCGGATATGCTCATAAACATCGTTCAACTTATTACGCAAGTCATTTGCGTAATCTGTTACGCTACATGGAGCATCAGGGGGAGTTCCAGTGATTAAATCAGCAGGTAACCGTAATTCCCTTCCAAAGTTCGCGAAGGCTGGTGTCACAGTCGTACTTTCGTGGACTGCACTTCGGTAAGACAGAAGAAACGGCTGTATGTGCTTGTCCCAATCCCTTTGCCGGCTTTTCACAACTTTCGCCAGATATCTCTCCAACGTTTGGTTGAATCGTTCCACCATTCCATCGGATTTTGGGTGGTAAGAGGTGGTTCTGGTTTTATAGGTACCCATCAAGCGACAAATCTCTTGAAATACTTGCGATTCAAAATTTCTTCCTTGATCGCTGTGTATTTCTAAGGGTACTCCAAAACGACAGAAGACTTCTTGAACTAATTTATCTGCGACAGTTGTTGTTTCTTGGTTAGGAATGGCGAAGACTTCCGGCCACTTTGTAAAGTAATCCATGACCACCAGGAAGTACCTGTTTCCGCTCTCGCTTACTGGAAATGGTCCCGCAACGTCTAGTGCTATCCGTTCCCAAGGGGCTCCAACGTTGTACACTTTTAATGCACCTCTGCTGCGTGTACGGGGTCCTTTCACGGCCGCACAACTGGTACATTTACGGCACCAGTCCTCCACATCATCTCGACAGTGGATCCAGTAGAAGCGTTCTCGAATTTTTAGTAGAGTCCTTTTTACCCCCATATGTCCTCCTGAACATCCATCATGGTAGAGCCGTAGAACATCCGGTACCTTAGCTTTAGGGACAACCATTTGTAGATGACAACTATCCCCTCTAGCGTTTTCCCATTTACGGCACAAGACTCCATCCTGGATCACCAAGCTGTTCCATTGCGCCCAATAACTCTTCGCGATGGAACTCATCGCAGCCACATCACTCCACTTGGGTTTAGGAACACCAGCTTTGATCCACTCGAAGATCGGTTTGATATCCGAGTCGTTTTGCTGAGTCTGCTGTAGGGTCTCCTTCCATTCATCGCTGAGATCCGTTCTAAGCATCCTCACGGGCACTACTTCCTTAGTCTCTTGCCTGGCACAGTGCTTACAGTCTTCAGGACAAGGTCTTCTTGACAAGGCGTCTGCGTTACCGTGAGTTCTCCCACTGCGATGTTCAGTTATGAAATCAAACTCTTGGAGTAGTTCAATCCATCTCGCCACTTGCCCCTCTGGATTCTTGAACTGTAATAGCCACTTCAGTGCAGCGTGGTCAGTTCGTAATTGGAATTTGCGTCCCAGCAAATATTTACTGAAGTGCTGCACTGTCTTTACTACAGCGAGTAGCTCCCGTCTTGTAACGCAGTAATTTCTTTCTGGTTTGGATAAAGACTTGCTGAAGTAAGCTATTACAACCTCCCGGTCTCCTTTCCGTTGAGACAGCACGCCCCCAATTCCAGTATTACTGGCATCTGTGTCAACTATGAAGTCATTTTCAGTGTCAGGATATCCCAAAATAGGTGTGTTGCACAGACGTTTCTTTAATTCCTGAAATGCGACGTCACAGTCCTCGTCCCAACAGAATTGCCTCTTTTCCTCAGTGAGTTTGTGCAGAGGTTTGGCAATGTCGGCAAAATTCTTGACAAATCTTCGATAGTAGGAGCACAAACCCAGGAATGCTCTGACCTGTGTCTTGTCTTTCGGAACTGGCCAATCCTTGACGGCGACTACTTTTTCTGGGTCTGTTTGAACACCTTCCCCCGAAACTATGTGTCCTAAGAAATTCACTTGCTGTCTGAAAAACGAGCACTTTTTCAGACTTAACTTCAGATTTGCTGTTTGGATTTTCGACAGCACTCGGTTGAGGTTTTTAAGGTGATCTTCAAATGTACGGCCCACGATGATTATGTCGTCTAGATAGACAAGACATGCGTCTCCAATCAATCCGGCGAGTACTTGCTCCATCAGCCTTTCAAACGTCGCAGGAGCGTTGCACAAACCGAATGGCATAACTTTAAACTGCCATAGCCCTTTTCCTGTTGAGAATGCAGTTTTCTCCTTGTCCTTGGGGTCTATTTCTACTTGCCAGTAGCCACTCTTCAGATCAAGTGTTGTAAACCACTTCATACCAGTCAGCGTCTCCAGTGTGTCATCGATCCTAGGCAGCGGGTAGCTGTCCTTTTTCGTGACGTCGTTCAGTCGTCGATAGTCCACACAGAAGCGCATACTGCCGTCCTTTTTCTTTACCAGGACCACAGGAGAACACCATGGACTCGATGAAGGCTCTATAACACCGTCCTTCACCATTCCCTCAATCATGGTTTCTACCTCTTTTTCTCGTGCAACTGGCAGTCTTCTTGGTCGCTGACGGATAGGTAACTCGTTACCTGTATTAATCTGGTGCTGAACAAGTCCAGTTCTCCCTATGTCAGCATCATTCGAAGAGAAAATGTTGGCGTACTGAAGTAACATCTTCTTAGCCTTGTCCATTTCTCCTTTAGTTAAATCGCAGTTTTCCAAAAGCGTTGACACGTCAAATTTTGAACTGCGAATTTCATTTCCGGTAGGGACATCTTGCAATTGACGCATCCAGGCTACTTCCTCGCAAGTGCCGATCAAGGTGCCCTTCTTAATTACTTGCTCCTGTTCACTTGGATTCAGTATGCGTACTGCTGAGATGTTGGTGGCCTTGACCAGAGTTCGTGCCATCTTCCATGGGAAGTCATTGTTCACCCTTTCTATTAGAACACTTCGACCTTTGTTTCCAGAATTTTGTGGCAAAGAAATTGGCACAACCGTTTCTGATCTGCGAGGAAGAACAATCTTCTTCAAGCAGTACACTTTCCCTGACGGTGCACCTTCCATGAAGACCTCTGAACATTTCAGTACTCCTTGATCAACGTCGATCTCACAACGATATTTCCGCATGAAGTCCAAGCCCAAGATGCAATCGTCCACTATGTCAGCCACGATGACATTCTGCTTGTAAAATCTGTCACCCAGTTTTAACTCTACCTCCTTCTTGCCTCGGACGGTTATGTGCTGACCGGTAGCTGTTAGTAAATGTATACGGTCGTGCTTATTGAAGTAGTCCCCAAGAAACCGACTTGCTAGTTTGGAATTGACGACCGTGTGAGAAGCTCCAGTATCTAACGTCAGTTTGCATGGTGTTCCATTGACTTCGCCTTTGATGGTCAGGCTGTTCCCGTCATGTGCTTGCGAGATCAAGATTCTCGGGGCTCTTTCAATACCAGCCAGCACCTGCCCCCCAGTCCTGGCATTTACTCGTTTCCCTGCTGTGGCTGGGCAGTCACTTCAGCCACTCTTCCCTGCTGATCTTCTCTCGGGGTGCTGCGCTTAGGACAGCTGGACCGAAGATGACCCCTTTCTCCACAAGTGTAGCACCTAGGACTATACCCTTGCGGGCGGTCGCGTACAGGTGATGCTACAACCTCCCTGACGCGGTGCGTTCGGTGGTCTTGCCTCACTGCCTCTACTTCTAAGGCATGGGCCAAGGCGTCCTTCAATGTCTCGTGATGCCCAAGTCTCACGGCGGCTCTAACTTCTAAGTCACGTATTCCATCAACGAACGCCTGTACCAGATTTCCGTCAATCAGTGCAGGGGCAGACTGGTAGGCTTTCCGAACGAGCTTTTCAACTTCTAGAGCCCACTGCTGTAGGTTCTCGGCACTTCGTTGAAAACGGTCCTTCAACTTGGCACGGAATACGTGCTCCAGGTGCGCGTCGCCGTATCTGGACTCCAACGCCTCTAGCAGCTGCTCGTAGGTTACATCCCTGCCGAGTGCCTCGAGAATGGTTAGGGCCTGGTCTCGGAGGCCTAAGGTGAGCGCGGTCATGGCTTGTGGTTTGGTCCATCCATTCGCCTTCATGACAGCCTCAAACTGGATTCTGTAGGCCGACCACGACGATGTTCCGTCGAATGGAGGAACCTTGAAACCACGCGAAGAAGGTGCAGCAACCACTGAAGCTACAGTTCCACCTTCAGTCTTCAGTTCGCTCAATGCCTTCTGTACCCCAGCAATCTTAACTTCGGCCTCTGAGATGCGGTTCTCATGCTGGTGAACCTGATCTTTCATCACTTTCAGGTCCTTGCCGAAAGTTGCATGAAGATCCTTTATGAGGATCATCTGTTCGTCTTGGCGGCGGACCTGCTCCTCTTTGTCTCGCTGCAACTGCTCTTCCAACCGGCGAGCTTGCTCCTCTTGACAGCGAGCTTGCTCCTCTTGACTGCGAGCTTGCTCCTCTTGACGGCGAGCTTGCTCCTCTTTATCTCGCTGTAACTGCTCTTCCAATCGGCGAGCCTGCTCCTCTTGGCGGCGAGTTTGCTCCTCTTGACGGCGAGCTTGCTCCTCTTGACGGCGAGCTTGCTCCTGCAGCAGCGCCATTAAAGCTGACAAGTCTGGCGCCACTGATGCTTGAGAAACTCCGGATGGGCCAGCGACTGGCTGTGACGTAGGCTGGACAGCACCCGGTGTCTGTGTCGGAGAATCTCCAAACCGCCTTTGGTCCATGTCCTGCTGTCGCTGACTTCTGGTACGGATACCCTCCGTGTCGTCCTTAGGTAGGATTGGCATAATTTATATCCCACTTCTGACACCAATTTGTTACGAGCTGGGTATGAGATAAATTAATTACTACCGATTAAACAACACAATAACTTTATTGATCACAAAACAACTTAAACTTAATCACAAATACACCACTGATCACTATTCGCTTAGATATCGCACTTCAAGTTCTCTTCGATTCGCTTCGTTGTGTAGCCAAAACAAGACTGCCGGTCGCGGGCCTGAGCGGTGTATTTATACTCGCCAATAGACACACCAGAATAACCACGAACATTCGAGAGGGTCATTAAAAAACACTAACAAAAAATAGCAGGTAGATAGATACCTACTAAAAACAAGTAGGTATAACCTACTTGTACAAAACAAGCAAATATGAACCTTATGCCCTAGGCGTACGGTCGGAATTCTAATGTCTTTTTATAAATAGGTCGCGAGTTTTTCTACCTACCTAACTTTAAAACTAATAATAATAGAATGCTCTCGAACTTCTAACGTACACACACTGCAATCACTTGCTTTCTCGAATTTTCTAGTAGGTCCGCTGTAACAATACTGAATTATGTTAAAAGCTGATTCTTAATGTTAGTAAAATAACGTTTCCTCTTAAAGGCAGCGTTATTGATATCGATAAACAAACATGTGATTACATAAGGGACCGAAACGTGGTCGCTCACAATGGGCCTTATCAAAAGGCTTAAAGTCACCCAAAGGGCAATGGAGAGGGCTATGCTCGGAGTTTCCTTGCGTGATCGAATCAGAAATGAAGACATGACAAGAGAACCAAGGTCACCGACGTAGCCCGAAGAATTGCTAAACTTAAGTGGCAGTGGGTAGGGCACATTGCTCGCAGAACGGATGGCCGATGGGGCCGAAAAGTTCTGGAGTGGCAACCGCGAACCGGAAGACGATGCGTTGGAAGACCTCCCACTAGGTGGACCGCTGACCTGGTGAAGGTTGCGGGATTCCGGTGGATGCGAGTAGCAAGGGACCGGTCAATGTGGCGACACTTGGAGGAGGCCTATGTCCAGCAGTGGACGTTTTTCGGCTGAGATGATGATTACTTTTTAATTATTTAATTTAATTCAATAATGTTTCTAATGTAATTTTAATGTAATTATGACATTTCAATATTTTTTTTGTATTTTTGTGACATTTCTATAATTTATGTGTTTGTATGTGTGCCTATCTATTTTTTTTTATGTTTTCTTTATATGGGTCTCGGACCTGAAATAAATGATTTTATTTATTTATTTATAATGAGTAATAAAAACTCAAAATCTGCCCTTCTAGGTACAGGGGTCTCTGCCTAGTAAGGAGTTTATTTCCCCAATACTCGTGGGTTCGAATATGGATGCCAATAAAACAAAACCAAACAACACCGCCGGAAACGGCAATGAAGAGGAGAGGAAAAATGTGGTGTCGGAGTCCGACGCTGCATTGAGTGAGGTGAGTGCTGCGGGAGTAGTACCACTGCGCCTGTGCTCAGGATCTGTTGCTCCAGAACATGGCGCAGTGGTTGATTAACATCGCTGTGGTCGCTGAGGCGTACTTTGTCCTGCTCAGGGAAGACTGGGTGGCGGAGCTTGACGGCTCAGTGACCGTAGTGTCATCGGCCGCTGCTGGTACCCCGACCCTTGAAAATGTCAGGAGGGGTCGGGTGTGCGTAGCAGCACGGTTCGGGGAGATCGTCGTGGTGGGAGTATACTTCTCCCCGAGCCGACCTCTCGCCGAGTTCCACAACTCTCTCGCAGAGTTGAGTATCATCGTCGGGAACCATTCCCTCCCCGTGCTTATCCTCGGGGACTTCAATGCCAAGAACTTGGCTTGGGGTTCTCGTTGTACAGATGTGCGGGGAAAGATGGTGGAGGACTGGGCCCTAGAGAAGGGCCTGGTCGTCCTGCGGGGCGAGTCGGTGGTTGACATTACGTTCGCTAGCCCCGTTCTGTCGCCGCGTGTCGTTGACTGGCGTGTCATGGAGGGGGTGGGCACATATTCCGACCACCGGTACATCCGGTTTGACGTCTCCACCCAGACCTCAAGCGCGCCGGTCCAACAGGCCCCGAGTGGTCCGCGTTGGGCGCTGAAGCAGCTAGACCGGGAGGTCCTCCTGGAAGCCTCGATCGTGCAGGCCTAAGTGACATCACCGGACAGGCCTGCCGACGTTAATAGCGAGGCAGAGTGGTTCCAGGAGGCCGACATCTGCTACGTGGCAATGCCCAATGCCCCGAGTCCGGCCAGGAAGCGCCCGACGCCAGGTGTACTGGTGGTCGCGCGAAATAACGTCACTGCGCGAGGCGTGTGTTGATGCGCGGCGCCTGAACGCCAGGCATCGCAAGCTCTGCACCCGCCCGCCGGATGCGGCAGCCATTGAGGTGGAGCTGTATGAGGGATACAGAGCGGCGAAGACCGCCCTCCGGGAGATGCTGGAGACTCTTGACAGAGATTCGTGGGGGCGCCCTTACAAGATGGTGCGGCATAAACTCCGCACCTGGGCCCCCCCGCTGATGCAGAGCCTCCGACCTCTCGTGGAGGACGTGGTGAGCGCTCTGTTCCTCTCGCGGGGGGAACATCCGCCCCCGCCTATGGCTCCGCCACCTGCGGTGTCGGACGAGGACCCATATGACGACGACGACACTCCGGAAGTGACTGGGGTAGACCTGAGAGTGGCGGTAGGTAGGCTTAAGGCCAAAAATACCGCCCCGGGACCCGATGGCTTGCCTGGCAAAGCCTGGGTCCTGGCCTCGGATGCGGAGGCTCTCGGGCCCCGACTGAAAGGGCTCTTAAACGCATGCTTGCAGAGAGGCCAGATTCCGCTTCGTTGGAAGACAGGGAAGCTGGTCCTCATCCAGAAGCCGGGGCGCCCTGCGGACTCTCCGTCCGCATTTCGGCCCATCGTGCTGCTCGTCGAGGTGGGCAAGCTCTTTGAGAGAGTGATTGCAAACCGCCTCGCCGAGCACCTTGAGGGGATGGGGCCGAATCTTGCGAAGAACCAGTTTGGTTTCCGCAAGGGGCGCTCTACTGTGATCGCCATCATGCACGTGAGAGCCCTCACGACGGGGAATGCAATATCCCGGGATGGAGTCGTCTTGGCGGTGTCTCTCGACATCGCCAACGCCTTCAACTCCCTGCCCCAGAGCTGCATCAGGGAGGCACTCCGGTATCACCGGGTGCCGACCTACCTTCGTCATGTGGTCGGGGACTACTTGACGGACAGGGCCGTCATCTACCCCAGTCGCTGCGGAGAATGGAACCGGCGAGAGATGTCGTGCGGCGTCCCGCAGGGATCGGTTCTGGGACCACCCCTGTGGAACATCGGTTACGACTGGGTGCTGCGCGCGGACCTCCCTAGTGGTGTCAGCGTCGTTTGCTACGCAGACGACACCCTGGTGCTGCCACAGGGGAGGTCGCACCAGGCGGCAGCCGACAATATGACACGCGGGGTTGCGATAGCCGTAGAGAGAATCCGGCAACTGGGTGTCGAGGTGGCACTGCACAAGTCCGAGGCTATGTGCTTTCATGGGCCTCGGAATGCGCCACCGTCGGGATCCACACTGACGGTAGGAGGGGTATACATCGGCGTCGAGTCGACTTTGTAGTACCTGGGACTCGTACTCGACAGCCGATGGAACTTCGTGAAGCATTTCCGACGTTTGGCTCCCAGGCTGGAACGGACCGGGGCTGCCTTCAGGCGGCTCCTGCCCAACCTTGGGCCTCCTCCGCGTGGAGGCACTACGCCGGGGGGAAACTCCGCTGCCGCGGCAAATCGCCGCTCAGCGGACAGACCTCCGGCGCGATCTCATGGCGACATGGAGAGAGCGACTGTCGCAACCCCGTGCAGGGCACGCCACGATAGTGGCGGTAAGTCCCCTCTTTGAGGAGTGGTTGGAGAGGCGCCACAGCGTCCTCACCTTCCGCCTGACGCAGGTCCTCACCGGACAAAAATGTTTCGGGAGGTACCTGCACCGAATCGGGCGGGAGGAAACGCCCGGATGTTTCCCCTGCGAGGATCGATCGGAGGACACGATGGAGGTCTGCCCTGCGTGGGCGGAGCACCGCCGTGTCCTCGTAGCGGCGATCGGCCGCGGCGACCTCTCGCGTCCGGCCCTGGGTCAATCCATGGTCCGGAGCGAGACGGAATGGGAAGCCGTCACCTCCTTCTGCGGAGCAGTCATGCTAGCGAACGAGGTGGCGGAACGAGAGAGGGAGAGCCTCTGTGCACGACACAGGGATATGACATTGGCATAAAATAACTTACCAATAAGATAGTGCCTTGTTTGTAACGTAAAATAAATCATTTGTTATATTGTGTTTAATCACCTAGTCCTTAGTCCTTAATGTACAGGTTATGTCAGAATGTGTATCATTTTTTTCTGCTAATTATATCAGACTGACAGCTAATTAGGTTGTAAGATTAATGAGAAAATCTAGGATTAAGTATAAAATAAATAATAATTAATGTTGTACATTCCAGCCACTAGTGGCGCTACTTGTACCATATTCAATAAAAGGGGCTCAAGTACTAGGAAACGTTAGCGTAACGGGAGCCGTTTTTGTAATTTAATTATTTTAAGGTTTAAATTAAGGATTTTAAGACTGATTTTAATGTAATAAATCAATCGTAAGGCGTGGCATTAGTCCGGGGTTGCGGGCCTGTTCGAAAGAGATACCGCGGCCCCGGAACATAAAGGGCGAGGAAGGAACATGGATGGGTTTTAGTCAGTAAGAGTCTGACACTCCCTCCCGCTCCGCCCAGAGTGGGAGAAGTCATTTGATGATTTCCCATCCTAAAAAAAAAAAAAAAAGGCTTGGCGTTAGTGCCGTGTGCAAAATTTGGCCTATAAAAAGGGCGCGTTTTCTGTGGTCGAGCATACCCGATCGCTCCTATGAGCACAACGATTATCCCGACACTCCCAGCTATTATCCTGACGTGCTCGATATAGTGCTGCTCAAGAATGTGAACCTTCGGTTACATTTGATTGAGACGTTACACGAGCTACACTCTGATCATCGTCCAGTGCTCATGCACTTAATTCCTCGCTCGGGTATCATTGACCCTAGCCAACCCCCTCCCACCATTCTCACAACCAACTGGAAGAAAGTAAGCAATATGCTGAAATCTGAAACGTCACCGCTTCACGTCGCAGACACCGCGGCCGCAATCAACTCGTTTACAGAACACGTACAATCCGTACTGAAGGATTGTTCTCGAGAAGTACCAGCGATGAGCGATCACCGCTGAATACTTTCCGACGACATCCGTGAACTGATAAACGAGAAGAATGCGGCCATACGTGCCTACAGCGCTTGGCCCTGCGACGCGAACAAGACTCACATGCGTTCCTTACAGCGTGCTGTAAAGAAAAGCATTAGTGAGTTTCGTTCAAATCAATGGGACAAAACGCTCAGCGAACTCGAGCCCACTCACCAAGCTTTTTGGCAGCTTCAGAGGAAGTTGCGTACCTCGGAAGAGGTTTCTTTTCCACCCCTCACCCGTGCCGATAAGAGCGTCGCTTTTGACGACTCTCAAAAAGCGTGGAAAGAGGCCACTGTTAAAGGTATTCCCAAACCTGGGAAACCGAAAGCCCAGCCTTCGAGCTACAGGCCGATCAGTCTCCTGAGTGCTCTTGGCAAAATCTATGAAAGGCTTATTTATAAGCGTCTCAGAGATTATGCCGAGACAAAGGGCCTCATCCCTAAAGAACAGTTCGGCTTCAGGACCGAACAGTCTTGTATACATCAAGTCCACCGCATCGTTGAACACGTTAGCGCTGGTTTCCAGCGCGGAGCGATGACGGGGGTGATGTATTTCGATATAGCGAAAGCCTTTGACAAGGTCTGGCACAATGGCTTATTGTATAAGCTATACCAACTCGGTGTGCCTGACCGTCTCGTGCTCATCTTACGAGACTTTCTGTCAAACCGCACCTTCCGCTACCGTGTGGGTAAGACGTTATCCTCTCCCCATCCTATCCGTGCCGGAGTCCCTCAGGGCTCCGTTATCTCCCCCCTCGCGTTCACGCTGTACACCAGCGACATCCCCATGAACAAGATGGTTCAGTCAGCCCTATTTGCTGACAACACGGCTATTTACTACACCGGCCGTTCTCAGGCTAACATCCGCCGCATCCTCCAAACAGCTGCCGATCTCTACCGATGCTCGCTCGGCGCTTGGTTCCATAAGTGGAGGATAGATGTTAACCCTAAAAAGAGCCAGGCAGTTCTATATTATAAGGCACGCCTTAAGCGTTCGCCAGGTCCCCCTATCACTATGTTTGGCAAGCCTATCCCTTGGGAGAAGCAAGCCAAATATCTTGAAGTTATTCTTGACGAACATCTGTCATTCAAGGCTCACATTAAAGCAGCTCGTGACTGAGCTGCCTTCGCTATGGGCCGACTCTATTTCATGATCACTAGGAAGAGCAAGTTGTCACTTAAGTGTAAGTTGCGTCTTTACACCGCAGTCATCCGTCCTATCATGACTTACGCTTGTATAGTATTCGCTCATGCCCCCCCCCCCCCCCCGTCATATCCACACGATGCAGACCTTGCAGAACCGATTCCTGCGTAAGATCACCGGTGCCCCCCTACGTCCGTAATGACAGTCTACACGTAGACCTTAGGATCCCTACCGTTCATCAGTTCATGAAACGCCTCTCCAAGCGTTACTTTGACTCTGCAATCAAGCATAGGAATCGCATCGGCCGCCCGATACGACCGACCCGGCGATCCGATCACTATCCTGCAAGAGAGTAGGAAAGATACCAGTTCGTAGAATATACAAATACAGACCGAAAAATTCCGACCTCGCCGCAGAGGTCCGGCGCGTAACCCCCTTTCAATCCCTCTGCGACCCTTGCTCGAGCCAGCCCGCGATGCTGAGCCTATAGTAATAAAACAGTCCCTAAATAAAGACAACCAGATCCAGCCTGTCCCTTTGCTGCCCCCAGCGACGCCCTAAGCCGAGGTCCGTACCCCACAGGGGGTGCCCTTAGAGCGCTGTCGCTTAGTTTATAGTAATTTTTCGCCCTGACTGGAGGCCTTAAATTCAAGGCATCCACAGGACTTGCCCGGTTAAGCAGAAGCCAGTCTTCATAGACTGAACTGCGAGATGCCCTACACAAAAAAAACAAAAAAAGTGGTCGAGCATTCCAAGCAATCTTCCTCGCCGACGCTTCACGCCCGCCATCAACGACCACGTGCTAAAACTAGGCTCCACAGAGCGGTCCTGCACATTATTGGTCCTTCGCAGCCGGATCGTCAGCCAGCATCAAGATGGTTTTAACACGCCGTCAAAACGGAGAACGAACGAAACGCCGGCAAGAAGAGCTGAAGACACCTACGGCCATAGAAGAGGCCGCACCGGGCAACCCCTCGACGAGTGACACGCCGAACATCGCTACCGACGCGTCGGGTACTAGCAGCTGAACTAATGGTTCGACCGCCACCACGACGGGAACAGAAGAAACGAGTGCCACGATCAAGAGAAGGACAAGACATCGCAGCGCACATTAAGACAAAAGGGCGAACGGTCATGTTGTTCGGCGGTTTCACACAAAAAGAAACTAGCGGAACTAAAAGCAAAAGAAAAACTCGCTGAACTAAAACTCGAGCAAACAAGAGCCGAGATGGAGTTACAACAAGTGCGGATCTAACGACTTCAATCAGAAGAAGACACCTCAGAAGATGAAGAAGAAGTGGAAGACGACCTAGTTTCAGTCCGCATCAACACGTGGTTAAAAGAACCTGAATCGGGCCACCCACAGTCATCACAAGAGGCGGAGAAGAAGCAAGAAGATCCCGTTGAAGTGACACTAAGAAAAGAAGATACACGTCAACCATTCATAGACGTCACAACCCACGCCGCCGCTCTCTCCCAAGCGGTACGAAGCACAAGGGAACCACCAAAGTACATTCAAGATCTACATCACGGCGGTGTGGAAATGGTCGTAAACGAATTACGACAGCGACTATGGATATTGAAACTACGTCCAGCAGTAAGAAACATAGTGAAAAGCTGCCTACCGTGTCGCATCAAGAAAGCGAAGCCAGCTGTTCCCCTCACGGGCGACCTACCTGCTGCACGTCTGGCACACCACGCGCGGCCATTCCCGTTCAGTGGACTCGACTACTTCGGGCCAATCGAAGTAACAGGCGCTCGCCACCACGAGAAAAGGTACGGCGCGCTCTTCACCTGCATGACCTCCAGAGCGATCCACATAGAAATCGCACACTAACTGAGCGCCGATTTAGCGATATCAGCACTAAGAAGATTCATGGCCAGACGAGGCTGCCCCAAAGAGATGTGGAGTGACAACGCCACCTGTTTTAAAGCAGCAGAAAAATAACTTGGCGAGGCCGCACTCGAAGCCATGCACCACGAGACCACGTGCCAGTTGCCACCCAATCAAGTGGAGATGTATTCCCTCCTCAGCACCATTTATGGGGGGAACCTGGGAAAGAATGGCACGGTCAGTGAAAGAAGCACTACGCGTCACATTGAACGAGCGATACCCGAGCGACGAGACGCTGGCAACACTACTGGTTGAGGTCGAGAACACAGTCCCCTAACCCACGTCTCTGTCGATCCCCTAAAACCAGAAGCCGTGACACCAAACCACATACTCATCGGGCCTAATCCCCACGTCCCGGTACCCGGTCACTTCGAAGAAAGCGTCATAACAGCTCGCCAGCAGTCGAGCCCAGGTGTTGGCAGACATGTTCTGGAGGAGATGGGTCAAGGAATACTTGCCACTACTGCAGCAGCGGCGGGAGCCCAGCAGCACAGGTAACCAACCTAAACTGGGTGACCTAGTCATCATCTGCGACAGCAACCTGCCACGCAACGTATGGCCACGAGGATGCATCAGCCAGCTGTACCCGGGAGCCGACGGAGAGGTTCGAGTTGTGGACGTCACCACCAGTAGCGGCCACATCCTGCGTTGCCCCACCAGTAAATCGTCGTGTTACCAACAGAGTCGCGGCCGCGACGGCGAGAGAATGTGCACGACACAGGGATGTGTCGACATAGGCATAGAATAACTTACCAATAAGATAGGGCCTTGTTTGTAACGTAAAATAAATAATTTGTTCTATTGTGTTTAATTACCTAGGTAGTCCTTAGACCTATAAGTGGTTATGTCAAAATGTGTATCTATTTTTTCTGCTAATTATATCAGACTGACAGCTCATTAGGTTGTAAGATTAATGAGAAAATCTAGGATTAAGTATAAAATAAATGAATAATAATTAATTTTGTACATTCCAGCCACTAGTGGCGCTACTTGTACCGTATTCAATAAAAGGGGCTCAATTACTATGAAACGTTACCGTAACGGGAGCCGTTTTTGTAATTTAATTATTTTAAGGTGTAAATTAAGAATTTTAAGACTGATTTCGATGTAATTAATAAAGATAAGTTTATCCTATAATTAGAGACATAAGAGAACATTGTAAGGGGTGTCCTACCACAGAAAAATGCATAAGTTAAATTACCCATACAAAGGAGCACCTGCGCTCTGATTGGTCAGGGGGGCGTGGCCCTTCCGAGGATTCCGGTACAGCGATGTCAAGCAAAGCGGGAGTGTGATGAGGACGGTTTCACCTTAGTTCAGAAGAAGAAGAAGAAGAAGTCTACTTGTCACAATCGATGCGGTACTTGACTGTCAGGACCAAATATGCTACTGCGTCCAGCGACACCAACGACGTTGCTTTATGTGTCCCGACTGTATCACTCCACGAAGGTTGAGGAGGTCGAAGAGTACATGAATGTGAAGACCAGCTTGACCTTGAGGGTCGAGAAGTTGGAGCCGCGTCACAACACTAAGTTTTGGCCGAAGGGTGTTGTCTACCGACGTTTTCGCGGCAGGCTACGTGACACCGCACAGCATAACACGACGCCGCCACTTCGTGTGTCATAGTTTATAAGTTATGTGTACCTATGTAGTTATTATAATTTTTTTGACATTCAAAAGTGCCGTAATGGTCTAGTTATTTGAGTTTATGTTTTGTATGTATTAGTATATTTATAAGTTGTGATGTATTTTATCTATGGGCCTTGTGAAAGAAAAACGACTGCTGCATTTTCCTCACGGTGGAGAAAGTGGTTGCTGTAGTTTTTTGGTTAACTAAACGTAAATGTTTCGTAGGATTTTAATAATATCTACATCACTAGCTGCTTCTCCGTTGCTATGGAATCACATCTTATGTGTTTGTCTTCTTACAAACTCGAGTCAATGGGTCACCGCATGCTCGGGTATGTCCAAGACACAAGACATGTTAAGTTGTATAGAAAAGAGCTTAGTCAAGTCTTGGTAGGGTAGAGATCGGGCAGGCCACACCGCGAGGACCAAACAACAGGACGTGGAAGGAGCGCGTCCTGCACAGGTATCCACGAAACTGAAACAGACGCCGTGGCAGACCATTGCAACGATGGCGAGACGACATCGCCGCACTGGCTGGGATAGAGTGGACCAGAACGGCCCAAGAATGGATACAGATGGAAACCGATGGAGGAGGCCTTCATCCAGAGATGGATAGCCGCAAACTAAGCGTCCTTATTATAAGATACAAGTTGTATGTTGTGGCTCTGGATGGGGAATTTAAGGTCGATGCTCCAAGGTAGCCTGCGAAATTCAAATTAAATAAAGTTCATCCAAGTTCATGAAAGCCGTTTGAATGACTATTTCATGAATATGTCATTCAAACGACTTCAATCAACTTGGAGGGTTGTATTGATGATTAGGTATAATTCTGTTGCGTCTTACATCCGCGAATCATATTTCAATCAACATACAACCTAGCACTGGCCTGCAAATTGCGAAAAATGTTTTGGTTGATATTTATAATACCTACTTATAAACTGCTTTGTCTTATTTGAAATAAAACAAATATGAAAATATTTAATCAGTGTTTATTTAAGTATATTCGTAAAATTATAAATAAAATAGTATCTTTAGGTAAGATAATTATGTAGGTACATTATACACAGACACAAAATATAACTAAAACTAGTTTTTGCGTGGTGCGCGAGCTGCGCGCAGCTCCCGGTTAAGGTTTCGTGATTTTGAGAAGTATTCATCCTTATAAAATTTTGATAATTCATTAGAATCGTTAATAGTAGTTTATGCAACTGTGCATAATGAAGGGCATTACAACACGAGTGTGTCACACGAGTGTTGTAATGCCTAATTATGTATAGTTGCATACACTACTTTATCTACCCAAATATCATAAGGGCTCTATGATGGGTTCAGGAACCATAGGGAAATGACCTGCATTGTTACTTGGCCCTTGATTTTTGTGCCAACAGGTTGTTAGTTGCATTCGTCTCTGCATTTACGATATCTGGCGGAGTATTCATGTCAACTTCTGAGTCACTATCACTCATTTTCGACAGAAATAAAGAATGGGTTACTGGAAATAAAAAGCTAACGAACAAATGACAGCTCGAAATGGCGGCGTTTCGGATATCTGTCATTTTTTTTTAAATCATAGGCAAACGAACAAACTCACCATTCTTGTGTCACTCGAGATCGAAAATGTCGTGCGATTTATAATTAGAATCATACTGAATTGGGGTTTTTTTTTTTTTTTTTATCGATATCTGATTTAATGTAGGTGGTACTAGAATAGCACACTCACTTGAATTTGACACCTGTTCCAAATTTAAAACTCATAACGCAACTGTTTACAGTTGCGTTATGAGTTCATTACAGTACCGTTCATTTCTGCAGGTTGGTAATGCTGGTCATTGCCTATGGTTTTTGAACGCATTAGAGAGGGTTTATGATATTTGGGTAGATAAAAGATTTTTCAATTCCATTAGAGCTCTGTAAAGATTTTGAAACTCCTTAAGACCCGTAATACATTATGAAAACACTCCAGAGCCCTTAAAGCAGTCTTAAGAATCTTTAAGGTTACTTAAAACAATCTAAAACGGTATTTAAAAATCAGACCTTTTTCTATTACAAAAAACATTACTTGTCGTTGCAAATATCCATTGTTTTCTCAAACGTATTTCCTTCATCCATTGCAATTGCAAAGATCAATTTTTTTCTTCAGCGAATTGTCATCTTAAACTTTTACAGATAAATGTATTAAATTTTTTGTTTCTGGCGGAGCATTACTATCAATTATTATTTTTGAGCATGTTCTAACAACAGATCCGACAAAATAAAATATTGGGTTCCCATGGTACAGTTATCAAACAACAAGCGAACAAAGCCCGTGGCAAAAGCTAGTAGATGATAATTGAAGACAATACAAAACGAAGAAGATGTAATTTCATTAATTTTAAGTATCGTATTACTCAGTACGTTTTTTTAAGAGTTATATACACTGTAATACTATATGTACAACTACTCTATACAGGGTGTCTCATTCAAATCGGTCAGTATGGGAAAGTCTGAAACTATAAGACATACGAAGATCTGTTCTGAGGAACCATGTCATAGATTTTAATAACAAGAAAAACTGCATTCATACATTTTAAAAAACATCTGTACTCCGTTCGGGAATCGAACCCGGTTATTTTGAATATTGATAAAAGGCGGTGGTCACTTCGAGCACCTACTAAAATAAATTAAAGTATTTGGAAACAATGCATTTTATTCATTTTAGACATCATGTTTCATACAGACATTTACTGCTTAAGACCTACACAATCGATATCTAAATAGAAATAGTCTAGGTTTTTTTTTTCAAAATAACCGGGTTCGATTCCCGAACGGAGTACAGATGTTTTTTAAAATGTATGAATGCAGTTTTTCTTGTTATTAAAATCGATGACATGGTTCCTCAGAACAGATCTTCGTATGTCTTATAGTTTCAGACTTTCCCATACTGACCGATTTGAATGAGACACCCTGTATATATAATGTAATATAGACTAGTTGTATGTACTTTAGCGATGAAATACGCAGTTGCCTAAACATTGAGATACGTGGCAAACTTTAAGCAAATTAAAATGATTCATGAACATTCATTCCTGTTAATTTCAGCGTTCAATTGCGTCTCGAAAGTTATATCAAAAACAAGATTGTATCAGCCATTCTCTAATAAGCCGACCAAATCGAAAAGGTCACGAAAAAGCGGCCGCACAATACGTACGAGTAGTCTTCGTAAATTAGCAACTTAGTTTCCGATGTTTTGTATAACGTTATACGTGAAACCATTATTTAACGTTTAACTGATGGTACAATATTACACAATTTCTACTAGTTTTCGATTTTATAAATGAAAATCATGTCAGTTAAAAGTAGTTATAAACAATTAAATGGATCATTAGTAATTATTTAAAGTCAAAGTAACTTTTAAAAGGTAAGAAATAATCTTAGTACATAATTTAAAGTGTGATTTAAAATCAATACAAAATTATGTTCCGGGTGGAAGGGACTCCGCCGAAAATATAGTAGTTTGTGGTTTCTATTTATTATTTTTACTAACCTGACCAGTAAAATTTTGTATGCAATTGTACTTACAACAGTATTATCCGATTAATTTTAGATGGTTACGTTTATGTATGGTGCGGCCGCCGCTTTTTCGTGACCTTCTCGATTTGGTAGGCTTATTAGAGAATTGCTGATATATTCTTGTTCTTGATATAACTTTCGTTACAGACGTAATTGAAAGCTGAAATTAATAGGAATTAATGTTCATGAATCATTTTAATTTGCTTAAAGTTCGCCACGTATCTCAATATTTTGGGAACTGCGTATTTCATTGCTACAGTACATACAAATAGTCTATATATATTATACTAGCGGACGTCACGCGGTTTCACACGCGTAATTCCCGTTCCCGTGGGAGTACGGGGATAAAATATATCCTATGTTACTCGTGGATAATGTAGCTTTCGAATGGTGGAAGAATTTTTAAAAACGGTCCAGTAGTTTTTAAGCCTATTCATTACAACCAAACAAACAAACAAACAAACAAAGTTTTCCTCTTTATAATATTAGTGTAGATATATATAGAGTTGAACCATATCACACACAAATTTTGCTATTAACTACAACACAAAAGCTATCTATTCTAAAAGCTATGTATTTGGTTCCGGGCTAAACGATTTTTTGAAAATCGATTTTGCCAAGATAAGGTTTCAAATGTTACTCCAGCAAAGTGTGGTTTTCTCAAATAACTTAACTAGAATTCAAACAAACTTTGCTATTAGTAAGCACATTGCTCCTCATGATACACAAATTATTTGTTATGGTGTCACCTCTCAAATGCACAACATTTTGCCAGGATAATGCACACAGTCAGTCAGTCAGTGTTAGTGTTTTCGCACTAAGTCCGATCCAAATCCGATCCGTACCTACCCATGAAAATACACTACAGTATAAAATTGGATGACGGACCTAGTGCGGATCTAGTGCTCAAACTACCATAGAAATAGTTCTACGATTACTCCGTACCGGGTTCGGATCGGAGTCGGATCGGACGTAGTGCGAAATCGCTCGTACTGGTAATGGACCTGTAATGATGAAGTAAATACTTACATAGGTACAACTACGACACTACGACACCTATGTGTCAAAGAACTTCTTGGCATCGATGTCATCCAGAAACGTGCCTAGAAGACTGGCAGCATTGCCACGTTGAATGGCAATGCTAGGTAATTCAGGAAAATATTTTCAACGCTCTTATGCTGGGACCACAATTACGAGAAATGCCATTAGTTATTGCGATAATGAACGTTAACCGTAGGTGTAGCCACGACTTAATGCGATAATTTAACAACGGCATTAACATTGCCATTTGGCGTTAAGCGATAGCTGAAGTGGCGGTACATAAAAGAGATTAAAACAAGAATTATTGCGATGAAGCGGCCACACTACGTCCTTGCCAGCATGCGTCGTAAGCGCGACGGGATCGCACGTGTTTGTCTTCGAAATACGTATTATGGCTATGGAGTGGAGTAACGAGAAAGTAATAAAACTCATGAAATACAGAACTCTGTCCACGTCAAGTAAAATTAACGCCGTCTTTGTCGCCAATGATGGGCATTCACGTTGACATTCCAAGTGTAGCCACCCACTTTGGCACGTTAAAAATGATCGTGCTAGTGGACTGACGTTAGCCGCTAGTGTGGCCCCAGCATTAAAGAGGAACGTTAATGAGGAGTTTTTCGATGCCGTTTTATAGTTTATTTAATAGTTTATAATTAATTTTGTATGCAGTTAGTTTATGATAATATAATAAAATTATTAGTTAAAGCTTTGGCTTTAAATAAACGAGAAATCACAATAAAAATCACAACCTTTTCTAATACCTAATTATTTATAAGGCCTTAATGTGTTTCTTGTTTGAAGTTAAGAACAACAAGGAAACGAAGAAATAATACAGGGTGAATATGGTAAACGGGGCAGTAGGGAGGACAACCTTTACCATTGCAGCTCCACGAAAATGGTCTCCCGGAGACCATCATCTATAATAATTCGTGAAATTTTAATCCCCATTCACAGATTTCACAGATCTGATGGAGCTTTTAATCAGTATTAGAAATGTGTTCAATTGGTATCACAATAATTATTTGTGTAAAATTACCATTTTCTAGCCAATCTTATTTTTTTGTTTGAAGAAAAAAATCGATAAATTTTAGATGGTATCCTAAAATCATTTTCGTGTAGCTGCAACGGTTAAGGTTCCACATACTGCCCTGTTTACCCTATCCACACTGTATATTTTTACTCTATCCGACCTGTTTAAAAGGTCCCAGTAAAATAGATGTTTGCTTCGCACTCGACTTGGCGGGGGCACTGCCGTGCCCCCAGATGGACAAACTTTTATGAATGGTAAAAAAGTAGATATATTATCTCAGTGCTTTTTGCTTGGATATCATTCATTATTTATACATACTGAACGCTGTGTTAAAATTTGTCCATCTATTTTGATATGAAAATTTAGTATTTTATTGGTAAAATACTAAATTTTCATATCAAAATAGATGGACAAATTTTACTGGTAAAATTCTAACTTAATGACTCCTTATGTTATATATCATGATACATCGATTTATTTAACTATTTATTAACCATGCCCGAAAGTGGGCAATAAATCGATATTTTTTGTGGATTGGTATGCTTTAACCCCCAACGACAAAAACGATGGGGTGTTACAAGTTAGACATGTCTGTGTGTGTGTCTGTTTGTGGCATCATAGTTCCCGAACGGGTGAAACGATTTTGACTGGTCGGGAGTGAAATCAGTTTAAAATGGCCGCCGCTACAAAATGGCGGTTACATATTTATTCAGCAACTCCCTCAATATGAAAGGGCTTGACTAGTAGAATACTATACGCTACAAAACATTCAAATTCAAGATCGCCGCCACCACAAAGTGGTAAATTACATTTTTTTTCACTAATCTCTCATAAGGTGGATCAGGGCTTGACTAAAGTCCGGTCGCGGAGCACGAAGAATTTCGTACAATGACCTTTTTAACTACTGACAGTGGTAACAAACATTTTTCTATTAAGTGCGGTTTACATGAAATATTTGAAGGAGAAAGAAAATTTACCAACTTATTATATGAATTATTGATATTATGTAAATTATTTATTTAAATGTTTTATTAAGTATAAGTTATAAAATCAAGTTAAAATTACTAATTCGGCTGAAATAAAAATAACTTATGACTGAATTTTCTGTCGTGACTCAAGGCCAATCAAAAAACCGCATGCAAACAAGAACAAACCTTACAGCTGTGTTAGGAAAAAGCCACATCCAGTCACCGTTTATCTGTGTTTCACATATACTTGTTTACATGTATCGAACAAACATTTTGCCCGAACTGATTTGTAATCTACCTTCAAAATATTTATAAAACCGACGTCAAATTTTTAGTTCTTTTTAAGTGTTTAGTATTAATATTCTCACAACCTTTTGAGGTTTAAGATCCTTTATTTTTTAGAATAAATGATCTTAAACCTCAAAAGGTTTACAATTTCTGAAGACGGCGACCATTGCATCTGTGCGAGCGAAACTCAATATAAGGGTGTAAAACCGCCCTTCACGAAGTCGAAAGGCACTTATTCTCCCCATCATTGCCATCATTTTTTTGTTCTACACCATACCTGGGATGCTTCTAGTTACGGAGATATGGGGGGTCAAAGTTACAACCTTTTGACTATTTTTTTTTAATAGAAGTTTTTTTTGCAAGATTTTGACTTTTAACACCTCCGCGACCCCCGTACTATTCAATCCACCCATCAGCACAATGTTTTAAGTGCGTTACATTGAGTTCTACCACAAAACATGATATACAGGGTTATTTGTAAAACACCGGCAACCTCGCAGGAGTGGATTGCTGACATCTTAAACAACAACATTTGTTCTACGACTTTTCCGAAAACGGACAAAAAAAAATCAACTCTCCATACATATGTCCGAACAGCTGATGGAATTTTGCTTGAGAAGTCGTTTTTTTTTTGCCTGTTTTCCCAAAAGTCGTAGAACAAATGTTGTTGTTTAAGATGTCAGCAATCCACTCCTGCGAGGTTGCCGGTGTTTTACAAATAACCCTGTATAACATCAAAAAAAGTTATTTCCCAGCAATATTTTTTGCGTAAAGTTACTTATTTTGATGTACAAAATGCTTGGTTAACGGCTTTGTGATGAGGTGGTTTACACCCTGTATTTACGCGGGAGTGACAGACAGGTAATAGAAGGTCATTGTACGAAATTCTTCTTTCTCCGCGACCGGACTTTAATAGAATAATGTACACTATATTGAAAGGGAGTGAGAAATATTATATTATTTTACTACAGACAGACACACAGCATACGTCATTTCGATACGTGACGATTTCTACTAAATCGCACTACATTGAATATTAAGACCCTATGTGTCGAGGGGGTTTTTTAAATACAAGTTACATTAAATTTAAAATTTAATGTTACTTGTAAGTACACTTTGTGCCGTGTTGTTGTATTATTGGTCTTGATTGCCAGGTGTCGTTAGTTTTCTTTAACGTTGTTCCTCCCGCAACAAAACATCAGCCTGAAAGAAAAAAGTTGAAAAAGAAAATTACTCTCGACACGTCAGAAGATATAAGATATAGATCATAAACATAACATCACGGTTGCAATCCAAAACTTACGTTTCGCACAGTATGTGGCTACTACAACAGGATTATGTTACTTAATAAAGGGTGTAAAACACCTCTTCACGAAGCCGAAAGGCATTTGTTCTCCCCACCATTGCCATCATTTTTTTTTGTTCGACACCATACCTGGGAACCTTCTAGGATAGAGATATGGGGGGTCAAAGTTATATCTTTTTGTCAATTTTTTATTTAAATACAAACTTTTTTTAAAGATTTTGTCTTTTAACACCTCCACGGCCCCCGTACTATTCAATTCCTGCATCAGCACAATGTTTAAAGTGCATTACATTGAGTTCTACCTCAAAACACCCAGCAATATTTTTTGGGTAAAGTTACTTAGTTTGATGTACAGAATGCTTGGTTAACGGCTTTGTGATGAGGTAGTTTACACCCTGTATAATTTCACACACATACTCACATACCACATCTCACACTTTATTTCCAAGTATTATGTATTTACTACATTCATGAAATAATCCCCCCCCCACAGACACTGTCACACACCCACACACACCCTCCCACACACCCACACATACCACTCACACCCAGTATACACCTCTACACATGGTCACATGGACACATTATGTCACCGTAAAATCTGAAGCGCATTTTCAAAGAGTTTAACAAAATGGCTCCACACTTGACGCACATGGTAACTCTACTCGGTTCTCGGCAGTGACTTGAAGCTGTTTGGTAATTCCTCAGACTCATCATCTGCCTAGCCCTTTCCCAACTATATTGGGATCGGCTTCCAGTCTAACCGGATGCAGTTAAATACCAGTATTTTACTAAATCGACCGCCTATCTGACCTCCACAACCCAGTTAATGCTGCGTAATACGATACCTCTTAAAAAGAGTGGTTGTCAGACTTTTTGCCACTGACTACTTGTAACGACTGTCAAAGATGGACAAATGACAACCGGGACCAACAGCTTAACGTGCCTTCAGAGGCACGGTCGAAACTCGGTATGTAAGGGTGGTCACCCATCCACGGAACCACCTGGGCAAGCACAGCTTAACCTAAATATCGACCCGAGCGGCTGTTATTATTTAGCCACGAGCTTATTTTGACTGCTAGTTAACTATTGTAACCTTCATCTGTTAGCGAAGTAGACACAATAGTTAAACAATAGCGTCAGCCCGTTTCGGTCGTGTTTCACAGACGAAGTGTGCCTACTAGCTAATATAATCCTTACCTCATCGCTATCTGAGTCCGAATCACGTTGCCCGCGAAGCCTGTTACGTTCGCGCTGGCGTTCGAGCTCGCGTTGGCGCACGAATTCCCCTCGGTACTCGCGAATGTAGTCTCGGTCGTCAGGACGCACGTGGTTCCGCCTCATCAGACATTTTAGCCAAGTAAAAGACATCATGTACAGGACTATCAAGGTGATACCGCTAAGTATCATGAAAACTATAGCCTGAAAAAAGAAAATAACGGTATTAACTCACATTTTGTATTTCAAGAAACAGTGATGCTTTCGAGGTGGGTCAAAATCGACATGTTCTGGACATCTATCTTTTACATGTGGTCGATGTCATTATTGAAAAGAATTGAACTACATAAACCGCGGGTGTACCGCTAACCAATATAAGTAGCTAAGGGCACTGTATAAGTAGATTTGGTACCTCTTGTGTACCTGCAGAAACACGTATTTAACCTTTTGAATGTCTTAATTAGAGACACAATAGTAAGACAATAGCTTAAGTCGAACTGTGTAACATAAGACATTCAAGAGATTAATTAATAAAATGTACAGTTTGCTGCGAAAAGTAAGAAAACAATTTAGAAAATTTAATTTTCTAATGCAGGTAGACGTATACATTAATATAACCCAGCTACCCTCTAATAAAATATAACGTGATCAAAGAAACAAAATTGTTTATTCACTTTTCGCAGTAAACTGTACAGTATTTTGTTTATTAAATACGTGTTTCTGCAGGTACACAAGAGGTACCAAATTTACATATACAGTACCTTAAACTACACATATTGGTTAGCGGTACACCCGCGGTTTAGACATCAGGATCGCGAGTGTACCTAATTTTTAAAATATCATTGTACGAGTGTAGGTACACAGATTTTCAGGAGAGGTACGTAAAGGTACACAGAAGGTACCAAATAACTAATAAATTTACGCTGATCTGAAAAATACACCCGCGAATCTGACGTACATAAATATTATGATAGAATGATAATAAAGTTGAGTATTTAACACATTTGCACTTTAGACACTATACCACCTCATTACTAAGACGTAACTTGTGTAAAAGATTATTTTTCTGCGTTTGCTGAATTATCAAAGAGTTTGTAGTTAAAACAGAGCCTAATTACTAAGCAACAAACTATTAATAATCCCTAGTCATACCCTAGTAGGTACAAATCACGAGTACCAATACGTAAATACTTAAGAACTGTTATAAATGTGTTCCTCCTACTGTTCTGATTAAAAAATCATGTTGTTACGAACATTAATAATAAATAAATATCGCTGGACATTAACACACAGCGCTACCAAATGCCACACTAAGCAAAGCTTGTGTCGTGGACACCAGATAGTTGATATACTACACACACCAGATAGTTGATAAATACATACTTATTATACATGTATATAAACATCCATGACTCGGAAACAAATGTCCGTGCTCATCACACAAACATTTGCTCCTACCGGGATTCGAACCCAGGACCCTAAGAACGTAAGGCAGCGTCACTACCAATCGGAATCGGAGATTAGTAAGCTGGAACTCGTATTTATTAGTAAGCTGGAACTCGTATTTTTTTATGATAAACTAGCTGACGACCGCGGCTTGGCCCGCCTACAAATTATATACTAAAACCTTCCTCGAGAACCAGTCTATCCACTGGTGAAAACAGCATGAAAATCGGTGCAGTGAGTTTATCGCGAACAGACAGACATAATATGCGGGGGAGAACTTTGTTAAACACTGTTTTAGGCTTTCACGGTTTAAAACTAAACTTTTCACTTCTCATGCTCTAAAAGTACGCCGTTATAGCCCTACGAAGCGGGATTAAAGTGACCGTTTATTCCCTAGGGAGTTAGAAGTAATTTAAAAATGGAACGATCTTTTACTCTGAAACATGGTCACAAAAGAGTAACTTGTCAAAGGTTTTATTTAAATTTCGAATCGGCATGCAAATAGAAAGCGGTTTATTGAAAAAAAAAACAAATGAACTCTTCAACGCGAGAAAAATGTATGGTTGTTTGTGTGCATCGTTGATTTTGAAAAGCAATGCCTCTGTTGCTAGCCGCTGCAGTAATGTAGGTCCTATTATCTGTGGAGTGTGGATTATCTTCATTGCGAAAATGTTGAGAGTTTGTGTTGTGTTTTCAATGGTTAATCTGTGACTGACCTGATAAAAGAAAAAACTGACCGCTCAGTTCAGAATTTTAGTGGAGTGTAAATTTTTCTCGCATTCGAAGTGAAAAGTACAGTTTGCATCTCGAGACTAAACGCCAATACAATATACCCTCGCTTTCATTGCCTTATGGAAATTAAATTTTTTATTTTTTTATTTTTTATAAGTAATTGCAATTTTTTTTAATTTTTTTTTAATGGGGTTTTGTATTGTATTGTTGTGTTGTTGTATTGTGTTGTGTGTTGTTGTATTGTATTGTTGTTGTTAGAAAGAGGGTAGACAGATTTGTCTGCTAGTAACAATTTAATTTCCATCCACCCGCATACTCCAGTCAACCCGCGGTCATGGCGCTTGCAACAGCGTCGAAATATCGGGAGCTCAACTTAGTAAATAATCACGGAAGATATCCCGTAAGTGACAATATAAGTTGAGAACTTTGTTTTATCATACTTATGTAAGTGATTTCCTATTTCCAAGTTCCAATCGTTATTTCCTGCGAAAATTGCTTTTAAATTAAGAAAGGCGTATTTAGCACTCGTGACTATACCGATGTAGTTAAGTAATATAGTTAACGTGTTTGACAATTTTACGGTGACATAATATATTATAATGACTGGCAATTAGTGTACGATACTTAAAACACGTGATAGTAGGTAATCATGATAACAAACACCTTTAGTATGGGACCAAAGGCGAACATAAATGTACTGAACCGCTGATTTTTTTTCGATTTCAGGTTTGTTCTAATAACAAAAGTTGTTTGTTATCATGAGTGTTAAAGTATCGTACTCGTACACTAATTGCCAGTCACCCTATAAAGGGTGTAAAACACCTCTTCACGAAGCCGAAAGGCACTTGTTCTCCCCATCATTGCGATCATTTTTTTGTTCTACACCATACCTGGGAACCTTCTAGTTACGGAGATATGGGGATCAAAGTTACAAGTATTTGACAAGTTTTTTTTTAAATTCAAGTTTTTTTGAAGAATTTGACTTTTAACACCTCCTCGACCCCCGTACTATTCAATCCATCCATCAGCACAATGTTTTAAGTGCGTTACATTGAGTTCTACCACAAAGCATGATTTAAAACCTCAAAAAAAAAGTAGTTTTCCATCAATATTTGTTGCGTAAAGTTACTTAATTTGATGTACAGAATGCTTAGTTAACGGCTTTGTGATGAGGTGGTTTACACCCTGTATATTATGTCACCGTAAAATTGTCAAACACGTTAAGTATATTACTTACAATATAACGTGTTTCTCTCTAGCGATATTGTAAACTCTCGAAATATTGTCAACTGAACATACGGAAGTATCTCTGCCCCATAATCGGGACCCTGCACTCGGAAATACTCCCCGCGAAGCGGGGCTCCGTCGACTTCGATTTTAGGGGAATATAAAGTGTTTTAAGGTTAGGTTATATTAATCGGTATTTCTTAGGAATAGTACCACTGAGCAAGGGGGACTCCTCCTTCCCTCCACACCGTGTGAGTTGACTACCATCGCATGCATTTCACAAAAAATAATGCGTTTTATTGTAAGCAGTATGTTCGTTTGACAATATTTCGAGAGTTTACAATATCGCTGGAGAGATTACAATATAACGTGTTTGACATTTTTACGGTGACATATACACCATGTTCTTAGTATCTATTCGCTTTGGGCTGTCTGTGTTTTTAAGTTTATAGGTCAAGTTCTACTTTAAACTATAAATAGTGAAGTTCCTCACCTGTTGAAAGTTAAAAAATCTACGGGTCAGTCTTAACACTCGTCTAAATATAGGAAGTAAAACAACACGACGTCTGCGATCCTTTTGTAAGCGTTGCAAATAAAAGACATATTTACGTCAGTTTATTACATTTAAAAAATGAGAATGGATAAAACTTGTAGCGCCGACCCGACATAGAATGAGATAGGGGCAGAAAGATGAGTAATTTTTTTACAATTAAGGGCCATTGATACATTACGTCACACGAATTTCATAATTTTTTACCCCCGTCCCCGTACATTTGTGATGGTTCCCTATCCATTAGCATAAAATTTTAAGACCTAATTTAACTTAGCATAATGTTGTTTGGCATAATTATATTTTCGCATAATATAATTACGCATAACAGCTCATGCATAATTTTTTTAAGCATTATGTCTGTAACCATAATAATGATTAGGCATAATATTTTAAAGCATAAACTTATTAAGCATAAAGTTCTAAAGCATAACTTTTTTCAGCATAAAGTTCTAAAGCATAACTTTTTTAAGCATAATATCCTAAAGCATAAAAGTTAAGCATAAATAACGCATAAAAATATTAAAACATATTTTTATCGGTATAACAGTGAAATAATTATTAACACCTAGAATATTAGACACTATACACGTTTATACAATATTGCTCTACAAATTTGTAGGCGCTTGATATTGTAGGTAGAATAGAAATTATTTTTCCTTAATTATAACGTATTGAATAATTTTGTGAGTATTTTTTCGCCGTAGGAAGCAAGCATTGCAAGCATACAGCATGCAAGCAAGCATGCAGCATGCAAGCAAGCATGCAACATGCAAGCAAGCATGCAAGCAAGCAGCATGCAGCAGGCAGGGTTTCTGTGACGGCTCCGGCGCTGCGGCCCTCCGGCGGCCCCACGCGTGCTTATCGTCGCAGACGGCTTTCGCTCACCACCGCAGCTTCGGCTTGTTGGCCGGCTACGCCGGCCAGCCTCAGCCGCGGCGGCTCGCTCGCAGTCGCCTGCTTCATAGCCCGCCGGCCGCCTCGCCCCTACGCGCCTACGCGATTTTAAATAACACTCTAGGGGTAGGACAAACAAGACTACGTGAAGTCGGTTTTGCAGCAATTCGGTTCTGTCACTAACTTTTGTTGCACAGCATATTAATTTTTTAACCAACAATATTATTTGATTGTTACAGTTATTTTGTTATTTATATTAATTGTATGCCTAAATATTATTATGCTAATAGTCATTAGGCCTACTAACGTTATGCGAATCAAATTTATGCCAAAACAAATTAGTCTCTAACATGATTATGCCAACATAAAATGTATGCCTAAAAAAATTATGCCAAAGTATTATTATGCCAAAACAAATTGTGCCAAAATCGTTATGCCGAAGTATATTAGGACAAAAAACATTATGCGAAAAGAAGGGATCCCATTTGTGATACCCTCCCCCCCCCGCCATAGTGTGACGTCACACATTTTGAAATTTTACACCTACTTACAAATAATTGAATGAAAACGGAGTTCAGAAATTAGTTTTATTTCGATTTAAATTCTTTTTTAATAAAACACCCCTCCCTCGACTCCCTTAACGTGTGACGTAATTTACGGATAGCCCCTTTTTTTTTTTTTTTGGATGGGAAAAGGTACTAATCTGCGTTTTGCTCATCATCTACCTAGCCTTTTTATATTCATACTAACTTTTGTTCGCGGCTTCGCTCGAGATTTATTCGGAATTTTTCAAACAAGAACATTAAATAGCCAATGACACTCACAAACAACGTCGCTCTCTATCGGTAAAAGATTTTTTTAAATCAGTTCAGTACATCCAGAAATTACCTCCTCACAATCTTTACTTCTTTATAATATTAGCATCGAAGTTTAGATTCGTGGTATCTTGTGGCTAGATAATAACGTCCGTTCGGTTCGCTTAGGTTAAGACATGCTTGCTTGGGTTGGCCCTTGGATGGATGACCACCCATTACACACAGAGTTTCTTCTGTGCCTCCGAAAGCACGTTAAGCGGTTGGTTCCGGCTGCCATATTATCTGTGGCAGCCGATACAGTGGGCAGAAAGTCTAACAACAAATCTTACCAAAGGGTATCAAAATTAGTACAGTACTAACTGGGTTGTGGAGATCAGATCAGTAGCTCCTCAAATTTATCTAATCGAGTCCAATTGAGTCCAACGTACACTTGTACTATTGGTCTAAAATGCGATTTAAGTGACAAAAACTTCTGTTTCCAATAAGTAGCTCTAAAGGGCGTCCCTTAAGGACACTTGTTCTCCCTATCATTGCGATATTTTTATTTGTTTTGGACCGTACCTCAGAGGCCAATTTAATGGAACAACATTTTGAAGTTTTTTTTTACTGTTTAAAAAGGTTATAACTACACTTTAAATACCTACACTCCAAGACCCGTTTAATAATCAGTGCATCATCACAATAATTTTATAGCCTTGGAATTTACATTGAGTTTTATCGTAAATCGTTTTTTTTTCCGTAGAGTTACTTATAGTTTGATGTGCGGGATGCCTGATTGACGGCTTGTTAAAGTGTCTATTTGATCCTTGTATAAAGGGTATAAAATACCTCATAACGAAGCCGAAAAGCCGAAAGGAACTCGTTCTCCCCGACATTGCAATATTTTAATCTCCTCGAGAACCGGTCTGGATGGATTGAATAGTACAATGTTCAGTACAATGTTTTAAGCGCGTTACATTGAGTTCTACCACGAAACATTAATTTTCACCCCAAAAAACAAAGTTGTTTCCCAGCAATAGTTTTTGCATTAAGTTACCAGAATGCTTGGTTGACGGCTTCGTGATGAAGTTGTTTACACTCTGTATTAATCCGATGTTCGAAGGTTACTTTTTCAGAGGATGAACGATGAACGTATAGAAAATAACATATGAACAGACAAAGAACATTGAATGAAAATGTCACTTACCATGATGAGAGTAGTGTTTCGAGTCTGGAAGATGCACTCGCACCTGGGGCAAAAGATGTGTACTTTGCCTTCAAGCTCCTTTCTTAGCAGAGGATATACGACGCCCTCGCAGTGGCTGCAGACAACAATTACGCTTGTAAGTAAATCTATCTTACTCTATTAATATGCAGGATGACTGGATCTGGACCCTAGAGATCATCATCATCATCATCTCAGGCGAAAGACGCCCACACCTCGACATAGGCCTCCCACAAGTGTCGCCACATTGACCGGTCCCTTGCGACTCGCATCCACCGGATTCCCGCAACCTTCACCAGGTCATAGGTCCACCTAGTGGGAGGTCTTCCAACGCATCGTCTTCCTTTTCGGCCTCAACGGCCATCCGTTCTGCGAGCAATGGCACTAAACCTAGGTCGAAAAGACTCTCGAGATGATAAATATATAATTAGTTACGTTATTAATGGGGGAACACGAAATGGCGATGCTGCAATGTAAAAAACCTGGAGGCACAATTAAGAAAGAAAAAAAGGAATTCTCGTATGATAAGACACCCAAATGTCATAAAATTATTCGTATGTGTCCGTGGCACGCGTAGTTAATCAGTACGAATCGAAAGGAACCGGGTGTTTACTCACAAAACGCTGAATCCAGATGCGCGGCGGGTTTTGCTGCAGCAACCAGTTTCTCCACTGTTAGGAAGATATAGCAGTGGTATTTCTTTCACAGAAATTGAAGATCTTTCAGATGAGCGTTGGTTTTTTCAGAAGACCGATAATAAATAAAAAACATTTTTTCTTAATATCGCCGCCAATTTTTTCGCAGTGCCGCTTCGCCACTTCGTGTTCCCATTAATAACGTGGCTAATTGCATATATTATATACTCTGGGATTATTATCGAACTATGTTTTAAGGTCGTCGGCTCTTTAATTAGCATCTCATACCCTGTTTGGTGCTTAACTCGCGCTCTTATCTTCAACCAGTAAGAAAAAGAAAAGGTGTTAAAATCATTCGTAATTCGGCCCATCGCAGATAGGTACTAAGCATGAAACTTGGCTAGATTCGTTACGGATTAAGACTACACAGGGGTTTAAAGTCGCAACAACCATGGTCTTATTCTATAGGTACATCACAGTACCAAATATAAAGAACAGAACCAATTTAGTTTCGCCTGTGCACAAAACCGCATCAATAAATATTCTAATAAAGCAAACGTACCAAAGATTCGGTGGAACGTTTCCAGTGTAGATTTGTCTTGTATTGGTTGTGTTGAGAATTGAAGCCGGGCTGGGGCAGACGCATCTGCAGCGACGGTCCTCGAAGTACTGGCCCTACAACAGAAGAACACACCACATCACTCAAAGCCAACTGTTGTTCCCTTTATAAACAGTGAGTTATACGCTCAGGTAAGAAGATAGGGCCTAAAAGGCACGCGCTTACGTTACAAGAACAACAGAAATGTACGCGATTTTACGTGTGGGTTATTAAACAATCTTACCACTTTTTAGAAATACCCAAACGCACTATTAATGATAAAGGAGTAAGTCAGATTTCAATTTGACGGTACTATTTTCCCGAACAAATAATACGCGCACCTTTGTTGCGCAGAGTGGATACTTGACTATTACACGTTATTGACGAATTCGCTGCACCCGAGAACGAGATGAATCTCAAACGATACAAAATTAAATCCCAAGCAGCACAACATTTTAACATTTTTACGACCACACTTGCGCGGGAAACGGTGGGTTTAGAATTTAGATGAAAATGGAAAATTACCAGAAGATGTGAATCACTCGGTCCGGCGCGCACCCAACCGCTGGGGTGCACGCCGAGGTGGCTACTGTAGCCACTGTAGGGATTCCACTCCCCCGCTCACCCCGCCACTATCCCAGACGCATCGATCTAACCCCGCATTCCCTCCTACAAGCCCTGGGAAACTCCACGTGCCCCGCCACCGCCCCCTTATATACCGGCGAGGTAGTAAGGGGTGCTGCGTTTAAATTACTTATTATATGGTATACAATGCACCCTAACACCAACTCTGCTAGGGCACACCGCCTCCGTGTATGATTTATGATATTTTGGCATGTCATGTTTTTATTTAAATTATTTTTGACTTCAACACGTAATAACTTTATTTCCTCTGATTTGTTTGTGTTGGCTTTTTGATATGGGCTTGGATTTGAGTATTGTCGCGCATTGTGTGGGTTTTGTAGGTATTTTTTGCCCTTTGTATTAGATTTTTTTTATCAGCACAGTCAGCTACCGATCGCATGCAGTTAAGTCAAAAATACCTAGGTATCAGTATACCAGGGCACTGTATAATAAACTTTACAATTCGAAAATTTTGGAAACAATAAGTGACATAAGTATTTGTAAAGTTGTATGAAAAGTTAGTGTTAATTTAATAAACCTTACAATAATTGGCACCTGTAAAGTGAACATTTTTATTAAACCGAAATAAGTAACACTGTAGGTAAAATTTGACAATTCTGACAGTTTACATTACGGTAAATTTATAAGTTGTAATTTTTACTAAACAGAAATTTGTATATTTAAAACATATAAAATACTAATACAATTACGAATAAACGCATTTACATTTTTGTTTATTTAAGTAATTTGTTACTTTTACGAGGGCGGGTCAATAAGTCCGTGACTTTTAGAATAAAACACAGATTTTTTGATAAATAAATCATTTTATTTTTCAACGTAGTCTCCCTTGAGCTCTATACACTTTGTCCAACGCTTCTCCAATTTTTTTATACCTTCCAAAAAATATGATTTGTCGAGGTCCTCAAAATAGGCCTTTGTTTGCGAGATGACTTCATCATTGGAGTCAAATCTTTTTCACCAAGCCATTTCTTCAGGTTTGGGAACAAGAAGTAGTCACTCGGAGCCAAATCTGGAGAATAGGCCGCCCTATTCTCCAGATTTGGCTCCGAGAATGGAACGAGATGGATCTGGCTACGAGATTTGAATTGCTCCCTCATCCGCATGAGGGAGCAATTCATAGCCCAATTCATGGATTTTTGCCATGGCAACTGCACATGTGTGCACCCTTGCATTGTCTTGGTGGAAAAGAACTTTTTTCTTGGCCAAATGAGGTCGGTTTTTTTTCAAATCGTCATTGAATCGGTCCAATAAGTTGGCATAATATTCCCCATTGATTGTTCTTCCCTTTTGAAGGTAGTCAATGTGGATTATCCCGCGTGCATCCCAAAAAACAGTTGCCATAACTTTATTGGCTGACAAACCCACCTTGGCCTTCTTTGGCGCCGATTCACCCTTAGAAACCCACTGTTTTGACTGTTGTTTGGTCTCTGGTGTGTTGTGATGGATCCATGTTTCGTCCACGGTTACAAAACGGCGCAAAAACTCATCCATATTGCGATTAAACAACGCCAAACCTTCCTGTGAAGTTGTTACACGATTGCGTTTGTGGTCGACTGTGAGCAAACGCGGCACCCATCTTGCGGAAAGCTTTCTCATGCCCAAGTGATCATTCAAAATTGAAACCACTGAGCCATGCGAGATCCCTACGGCTTCCACAATCTCTTGCACTTTCAATCTTCGGTCGGCCAACACCATATCGTGAATTTTTTCGATTGTTTCGGGTGAAGAGACCTCAACTGGGCGTCCGTCGCGTGAAATTTTTGATCTCGTTTATTATCCAGTAGTAAACGAAGTCAAAAACGTGTTTAATTAGTGACGTACCGGTGACGTTATAAAATGAATTCTAATGCCCAGGGTTATCCGAAAATATCCCATGCATGTTCCGCGATTAAAGACAGTTTTCGAGTTGTGGTTTCTTGAAAATTCTATGGAAACCGCTTTCAAAAAATCTATCTTTGTTTTACGGCTTTTCCACATTGTATTGTAATGTATTGCACAACGGGCTGGTGTCCGCAACTCCACGACAAAGCGCGTATTTTGCGTATGGGCTATAATCTAATAATATCCACAATCCACCACGCGGGCCCAGTGCGGTTTTGGTAGATGTCACATGTTTGGTTCTAGGACATGCCGGTTTCCTCACGTTTTCCTTCACCGTTTTGAGAGCGGTGGGCACATGCGTCATGTGCGTGAACGGGCGCTGTCGGACTGGTCAGCCGGTGGTTGTCGGTGGTAAAAACGGATTTTACATTGCTTAAATATATTTTTGAATGGTTATTTTTTTTTGTTTTAACTATGGACACTTTTGTCGTGCACATCTTGCTACATTGTTCTCACATAATGTACCATCTCAACATGAACGATGTAACCAAGATTTTGTAACAACATTATGATTTAAAAGAGTGTCCATGGAGTTCCTTGCCCGTTCTTCTCTATAGAGATCTACGCTAGGGAATGGGCAACTACAGTACTTTCACAGTTTTTATGTCTTGTTACTGAGACTGTAGCATGATTTAATTTTCATCTCTGTTTCGACAGTTCAAAAGTGCCTGTAACTGGCCTACTTGAAATAAATGTAATGCGCCTGCCTGGGTTCGAACCCACGACTTACTGGGACTTACTAGCTTTATTGGATAGGGCCCTGGTCGTAAGTCGGGGCGGCCACCACTAGGCTACCGCTTTTTCCACATTATTTAAAGTTGGCCAGATGCATTTACCAATAACATTAGAACCACTTAGAGTAAATAACAAAAATAAGCAAAATCACAATATTTCGAAAAATAAAATGTTTCAAGGGCCTCTATTAACGGCCGATTTACGAACTATATAATTCGAAAACTATCAAGAATCGCGGTATACATGGAGAGTCATTTGTTTAAATGACAACACTATTTGAACCATTACTTTGACTAGACTACTATACGTTTATCTTATCTTGAGAAATCATCACTAACTCTATAACAGCCCAGTGAATAACACTATAGGATCCCTGCGTCCGCGCGTCCGTTTAGCGTTTAGGTATTAGGCGCGGGTCAAATACAAGTGTCGTAAGGCGTATGGCGGTGGAGGCGCGGCTGCGGGTGCGCGGAGGGCGAGGAAGTGCGCTGCGCCATGCTATTTCAGTATGTGTCGCGCCACACCACTTTTATACATTTTGTATGAAATATTAAAAAAATGGCGCCACGCCACCACCTGGGATGGTCACATACGACGCTCTTATTATACGACTAATGGACGTCACGTGCGTTCACCCGCGTAGTTCCCGTGGGAATAACGCATAAGGGGACAAAATAATAGCCTATGTGACTCGCTAATAATGCGGCTATCCATTGCTAGAAGAATATTTTAAATCAGTCTAGTAGTTTTTAAGTTTACCTATTTGTTACATACAAAAATACAAATCTTTTCTCTTTATAATATTAGTAGAAATACATGTTATTGGGACTTTTGGACGAACTCGGTGAGACAACAAAATAATGTACATAGTTACAGAAAGAGAGAAGTCTCTAATAACTATAACAGCAGAGAAATGAGTCGACTCCAATTTTAAAACCAAACGACCACCAAAAACTGAAAAAAAAGGTATAAAAAAGAAAAAAAGTAGTTTTGCAATAAATTATTAGGAAACTTTAATTCTTAGCTTTCGCAAGTTGAAGAAGAAACAAAGGTGTCAAGCCGCAGAACCGCTTATTGCATCACAGAAATTAAAATGTTACATTGAGAACACAAATGTTATTTTATTGATAAAAACAAATAATTTTAATCATGTATATTTATGATTTCTGTTTGTAAACACGACTAAAATATTTAGACCATACTGGTAATTTTTAAAACTTCGTAAACTGCTTTTAGACTTTACCTTGTTTTTACTTAAAAAAAAAAAAAAACAAAAAAAGAAGCGCGCGCGTACTAATAACGCTCGCTCAAGTTGTGGCTTAACCTAGGAGACAGGAAACGCCCGTCGCCGCCGATGCCGATGCCGCGCCGATGCCAATGCCGCGCCGATGCGTTTATGCATTGTATATTACGTATGCAGGGTCTGTGGCAGGGTTATCTAGTAATTTAGTAAGTATGGTATTTAAAAGTACTTCAATTTATTCCCATTTCATTTACCTAACTTTGCCTGTGTTCCACCAAATATAGTGAATGGGCACCAAAATATGTTCATTAAAATACGTCATAACGAGCATCTATTTAACAACTGTTGCAAATTTCTAAAAATAGTAATACACCTAATTTTAAAAACAAGCATTTATTTTTTTAGTTTTACTTCAGATAATGCACTGCAAAATGTATTTGAATCAAACACCAATTAATGTCCAATGTAGCTTCATTAATAAAAAATGAACACATTATAAAATGTAATGCTTACTAAAAATGTTTTTTAAACTAATCAGTACGAACCATGATAATTCAAAATGTTAAACAAAGTGTCAAACACCCTTGCCCAGTGGCACAACTCTCATGAAAAGATAATGCACCATTCCTGAGAAATACCGGTTAATATAACATAACCTTAAAACACTTTATATTCCCCCTAAAAAGCGTACTCGACGGAGCCCCGCTTCGCGGGGCCCCTATTTCCGAGTGCAGGGTTTAAAGGAACCTAACTAACCTAACGGGGGGGTGCCCCAAGTCCCGATTATGGGGGCACGGATACTTCCGTATGTTCAGTTGACAATACTTCGAGACATTACAAAAAGTATACATGTAGTATATCAACTATCTAGTGCCCACGACACAAGCTTTGCTTAGTGTGGCACTAGGTGGCGCTGTGTGTTAATGTCCAGCGATATTTATTTATTTATTTATTACAATATCGCGAGAAAAACACGTTATATTGTAATATAAAAACACGTTATATTGTAATATAACGTGTTTGACAATTTTATGGTGACATGCGCGTCGCAAGCGCGCCAAAACCATTTTCAGTAAAATAAATATAAGTCTTAGAAGTAATGTTTTACGAAATGCATTATTTGTTCTTCAATTATAATTATTTTAGTAACATCAAAGTTGTACAAAACCGTTTTAAATGGGTATACGGTACTAGGATGCATACTAAATATTTTGTGTAACATTCAGGAATATTTGGTGCACGATCAGTATTTTTCGGGGAAGAATAAAATAGTTATTGTTACAATAGAATATTTGCAGCGCAATACAATAAAAAAGTGTTATATCTTGGTGTTAATTTGGAATTTGTTTGATGTTACATATTTTGTTGGCCGAGTAGTTTAATTATAGTAAAACAATTAAACGGGTTTAAGATCAATATTTTAGAAATGCATACATAGATGTACCTTTATATTTTTGGTGAACACAAAAATATTATCCATTTAGTAATAAGGTATGTATTTTTTGTAAGTATTTACTTTTTTTTACATAATTTTCAAAAAATGAATAAAAAATGTCTATTTAGCACTTAAGTAATAAGTTACCTAAGAAGTGGAGTTGTGGACCCTTTTCTAATTCCCGCCTTTTATTTCATGCATAATAAATTAATAAATATTACAAGTCTGGGAATCTGACAATTGTATATGTTATCGTTACACTAATGAATGTGCCCGAAGCTGAAGCTTGGCTTAGGGCCCCTAAGCCTCTTCGATACTAATGTTGTATATCACATTAGTATCAAGTCGCGAGTATCGAGTAGAGGACGGTCCGTACACACGACATTGAATCGCAAGACGCGAATTGCCCATTCAGACGCTAAGCAGATCACACTTTTCCCAAAATGTCAAAAATGTAAACGCCGTCTTGGAAATCGCTGCGACTTATGTAGCGATGATCTCGTCCGGCAAGTAGTGTGCAACTAGCACGACGCGAATCGCGGGGCGAATATTGGCGACGCAACTCGTGTACGAACTTCAATGTATTTGTATGGCGGCAGTCGCCCGAAGACTAAAATCGTTGAGTATCGAAGATTTGTGTAGCCTTGTACGAAGGGGCTTACCTTTCCTGAATATTCAAAATGTCTTAACTTAAAGGATAGAATGACAATTAACAAAAGAAAATGAAAGAAAAAACCGTGCGGCACCTACTGCAAGTAATGTGGAACGAGGCAGAAAGACAAGCGGGCACGTGTGCTCTTTATAAGAACCAACACCTGACGACAGCAAGTTTCACGTTCAACTTTGAGATTGACTTTTCTCTCTGTTTAATAATTTGAAGAAGTCTGTGTATTTTTGAATACCATGAACCTATTTTCTAATAAGTACTCTTTTTAACCTCCGACGCAAAAACAGCGGGGTGTTATAAATGTGTGTGTATGTCTGTGGCGTCATAGCGCCCGAACCGATTTAGATTTTTTTTTTTGTTTCATAGGTAAATTAGTCGGGAAAGTTCTTAGCTATGTTTGATAAAAATCAGTCCAAGTTGGCCGCCGCGGCGCGGCGCCGCGCCGCCACAAAATGACCGATTGCATATTTATTCAACAACTCCCTCAATATGGGTATCAAATGAAAGGGCTTGACTAGTAGAATACTATACACTATGATAAATTAAAAATTTAAGATGGCCGCCACCACATAATGGCGAATTAACGAATTCTTTTATATTTAACATTTAGTAGGTACATTGTAACGGGGGTTTTTAAAGGGGTTTGAAAGGTACAGCCGGATTTTTTTCCGCCATTAAAAACAAAACAAAACAGTGGAAAAAAAAATCCGACCACGCTACGAACAAAAATGTTCCAAGCCCTTTTAATTTAATTTTACTTATATTCTATGAACCTATTTTCTAATATTTAGAAGAGGAGGCAAACCATCGGGAGAAATGAAATAAATGGGGGAGGCATTTGCCTAGCAGTGGGACAGAACAAGGTAACTAAAAAAAACTTTTTTACAAAAAATAAAACCAGACTTCTGAAGCTAAAGTTATTTTTCACTTTTTTGTTTTTTGGAGTCGGTTTTATTTTTTGTAAAAAAGTTTTTATTTTTCTCTTTTTAGTGGTTTACTTGTGCTTACCCCTTTACAGCATAGAGGCGTGATGTTATATTAAGAACTGGTGTAAACAATAGAGGGGCATGAGATTTCAGCGATCCCAGTACATTTGCTATCATTTATTGAGGAGTTCCCGTCGCCAATCTTCCGAAGTTCTTCATCAGATCTTTACCAAATTGAAATGGGATCACTCCAAGAACGTACTCTTCCTAAAACTACCCAAATCGCTTCTGGTGTGCCTATAAAATTTAAGGAATTCCCTCTATTTCTCCAGGATCCCATTAAATAGAACTTAACCCATCTAACTGTCGAAATGTGGGTGTATTGTACACTTCTGCGTACTCCCTCAGAGCATAAAGGCGTGATGTTACGTCACTTTGTTACATAAACAATAAACAACCAAGAGATTGCAGCAATTACTGCATTTTTGCCGTGTGTTTTTGAAGAGTTCCATTTATATCTGCGAAGATCAGCGTCAGATCTAAACCAAATTGAAATGGGACCACACGGAAAGCACCAGCTTTCAAATAAAAAAAGAATCATCAAAATCGGTTTACCCAGTCGAAAGCTCAGAGGCAACAAACATTGTCGAAATCTGGGAGTATTGTACACATCTGCGTACCCCCTCAGAGCATACAGGCGTGATGTTACGTCATGATGTAGTATGAACAATGAACTTACGAGCGATTGCAGCAATTACTACAGATTTGCCGTCTATTTTTGAAGAGTTCCATTGTATATCTCGGAAGATCAGCTCAGATCTTCAGCAAATTAAAATGGGACCAAACGAGAAGCACCAGCTTTCAAATAAAAAAAAAATCATCAATATCGGTTCACCCAGTCGAAAGTTCTGAGGTAACAAACACAAAAAAAAAAATACAGTCGAATTGATAACCTCCTCTTTTTGGAAGTCGGTTGAAAAGAAATTATGGACCTAGGTGGCAAATATAAACCTTTTCACAAATCAAACACTTTGGCAGGCCTATAAATGTTTGATGAAAATTAATGCAATCGTAATTCACACAAAGGTAGCAGCGGCGAGCATATTCACAAATTAGTGTTTTACAGCCGAAGGGAAATGTATTGTAAATGCTTGTATGTACCGCTTCACAAATATTTTCAATTTTCTAAATATTCGTTTTATGCACTAATACTCAGATAATAAAAGGTACTTAACAACAACTGAAACAGGACTAGCAGCACGTCGGCGTGCGGCGGTAATAGGGTGTAAGCAGATAATTATTGTTTTGTAATGTAGTATGCATTTTTTGGACTTTTTATTTTAAAAAAAGTCCAAAAATTAGCATATATAACAATCAATGCCACTTTTCGTTGTAATTTTATAACTCAAGAACGGGCTCACCTATCCAAAACCAAATGTTTAGGCTTTGTTCGGACTAATTACTCGTAGTAGATGGTTTATGTGAAGTTTGCACAAAATCGGTCGAGCGGTTCTTCACGCGGGTCAGCTAGTTAGGAATAATTAAAAATAAATAAAGGAACCAAATTAAGCATCCTCTGGTTATAGGGAGAGATTGGATTTATTAAGATTCCTTAAAAAATAACCAAGGCATTATAAGATTTATTTTTGAAGAGAGGACTCTACAGAAATACAATAAGCGTGGCGCGTGACGGCTTAATTTCGTAGGTAATTGGAGTCTTAGCATAGATATTATCGCAGTATATTGGTAAACACACGGGTGGGTTGATAAACATTAATGAAAGCTGAAACTTTCAGTTTAAAATATTAAGCAGGTAGAAACCAATTTTTTAAAGGAAAAACATGTAATTTTTCAGATTTACAGTACCTATACACAATATTAAAAGAAGATCATTTGGTCGATTATTGTCACACACATGGCACATGGGAGCTAAATAAACTAGATTGGAAAAACTTACCAGTCCCGATGGCGGCTCGTTAAGGAAATGGGCGATGGACGGGCTTTGCAGCTGCGCTAGCCGAGCGATCAATAACAGTACCACCCCCACGGAACATTTTTCACAAAACATCCTATCTAATATATAAAAATGAAACCCGTTTTCCGTTGTCACGACATAGCGTGAAAACGGCTTGACCGATTTGGCTGATTCTTTTTTTGTTGTGTTTGTTATTGTCAGGAGAAGGTTCTTATGAAAAAAAATGTAGTAGTAGGTAGCTTTTTCCCTCTTATGTGACGCAGACGAAGTTGCGTGGGTCAGCTAGTTTTTTTATATTTACCAACTATATATTTTTTTGTTGGCCCTTTGTCCAACATTACCACCTCCACGGAACTTTTTTCACAAAACTTCCTATTTTTTAATATTTACCAACTAACCACAAAATTATTATTTTTTGTTGGACCTTTTGTCCCAGTCCTGGGCCAAGGCCTCCTCAATTTCTTCCACTTCTAAAACATATTATGTATAAAAGTAATAAACTCACCTTGACACATCCTATTGACAACAGCAATATCACGACAATTAGTTCCATTGTTTTAATTCCACTGGATTCTGGTTTACAACTGCAAGGGATGTCTTGAAATATTACGGGGAGGTGTAGGCACAATGCTGAAAGGTATAAATCACTAACTTTAATGTTTGTAAATGCATGAGTTTATATTCTACAAGCGGAGGTCTTGCGGTTTCACCCGCGTAGTTCCACTTCCCTTGGGAGTACGGGGATAGAATATAGCCTATGTTACTCGCTGATAATGTGGCTATCCATTGCTGAAAGATTTTTTCAAATTGGTTCAGTTGTTTTTAAGTTTATTTTCAAAAATACAAACACACAAATCCTTTCTGTTTAAGGTGAACGCACACTTATCAGAGCTGAAAGAAGCGAAAGAGCCGATAGCATCGAAATTTAGAATGACTTGTATGAAATTGTTATATGCGTCGGCGCATATAAGTGTGCGTTCACCTTTATAATATTAGTATAGATTAAGTCATGAAACGTAGGCAACAGCCTGTCTGAAATTTTAGCTTGTTTGATACAACTTCAGACCAAATAAAAAAGGTAAGACGTAATTCTGCGAGCAGAAAAGTGAAGCCGGTTTCGTAAATATGTGTGCATTTACTGAGACGTAGTTTTATATTTTGATGTAAATGTATGCGTGTGAGCGTACAGAGCGAGGCGTAGTTTTGGCTGGTCTGAGGCCACAGCATAGTAATCATCAAAACGAATACTAGAACTAGAAAAATGAGATTGTTATAAAACTAATCAGGCATTTTCATTAAAGATCATAACTCTTTTAAATTATGGGCAGAGTTTATAATCGATAATCTTGTTGTAAGCCAAAATTTAAGGCTGATATTCCGCGAAATTCAAAAGTCTTGGAACGACTTTTTCAAGGTCAAAACGTACCTCGCCCTTTGTGAACTTGAAGGCTTGTATTGATGATTTTGATGATTATAATTCTGTAACGACATATTATGTTTTACAGTCGCGAGAAATATTTTAATCAACATACAACTTTGAACCTTGTAAAACTTAAATTTCGAGAGCTACCCGGACGCTTTCACATCTTGCTTTATAGCTTCGCCTTCATTGCTAGCCTGTAATAAACATCACAGGCTTGCAATCGCTTGATTAAAATTAAAGCAACAGTAGTTCCATCATGCAACTGAAGCCAGTGTTTTTGAGTGGCAATCACAGTTGATACCTCATAGCACGTTACCCTTAGGCTGGTGTATCGACGATTCCAAGGCCAGAGACAAGTCATCAACCATTTGTACAACAGGGTCTAATCTCAAAATCAACGGAAACTGCTTTGATAAAGCTGATAGCATGTTCATCCAAGAAGGCCATACTCAAACTCGTGTTTATGGTTACCAGATGTACCTACTTATTCAATGGTCATCCACCCACTGAAGTAAAATTCATACCACAACCCATTGTTCTATTTGTCATTTATATAAAATACCAGTATTTTACATAGAACGACATCTACAACCCTGTTAATACCGGGTAATTTGATAGCCCTTCTCGGCTCTGACTATGTCTTGTGTAACATTGGTCAAAGATCTACATTGACAGCCGGGACCAACTGACAGGCTTTTCGAGGCACATGCACAGGTAACGTATGCTATGGCAATAGATGTGCTTGTTTGCACAAATGTCTCACTTAGAAACTAAAACTGTAATCCAGAATAATGCTCCAGCATGAATGTCACTTGGTATGATAACTAAACAGGATAAAATGATTGACTTTACTTTTAATTTTATTCAATTCTTACATTCTTTTATAATAAGATCAAATGAAGAATCATCATCTGCCTAGCCTTATTCCCAACTATGTTGGGGTCGGCTTCCAGTCTAACCGGATGCAGCTGAATATCAATATTTTACATGGAGCCACTGCGTATCCAGAATACCACTTGGTAAGGCTGGTTATCAGAGTTTTTGGGCCACTGACTACATGTAACAATTGTCAAAGATCTACAAATTGCAGCCGGGACCAACAGCTTAACATGCTTTCCGAGGCACAAAGGAAATTCAATTTGTAAGGGTGGTCAACCGTCCACAGACCTAGGCAAGCACGGCTTAACCTAAAGATCGGCCTGAGAGGCTGTTTTTATTTAGCCACAAGCTCCTAAATAAAGTCTTATTGAGATAACCTGATATGAAGCATGCATTCTACCTACTTACCCAGCTTATAAACTATCTATGTACGAAATTTCATCCAAATCCGTTCAGTAGTTTTCGCGTGAAAGTGTATCAAACAAACACATTCATATTTTTATAATATTAGTAGGGATATTGCCGTCCACGAGAAGCTATAAAATTTGTAAACACACATTCGGGTTAGCACCCTTCAGGTCAAATTTAAAAATGACAGCATTGTCACCTTGGAGGCCAATGGAGCTAAGCCACAATGGCTTAGCTTCATTGGCCTCCAAGGTGACAATATGTGTGATCTTACTTCAAAATGGTGGCCCCAATGTTTACATTCCATATTGTCAAATGCATTCTAGTATCACAAAACACTAGACAACAGCGGTTTATACTGCCAAAATATAACCTGACCAAGTGAAATTGCTTGTTAGTTTCTTATTTATATACATTATTAAGGAGAATTTCTTGTTAATTGCATTGTCGCTACGTAACTTAGTAGGAACTCTTTCTTTACAATAATTATAGCTTCTCGTGGCGCGGACTATAGTAGGAAGTAGGATTCAAAACCAGGCAACCAAAAAAGCAAAAGTACAACTACATATCTGAATTCAAAATTTTGCTGTTAAAATATTGAAAAGAACAAAATGGTATAAATTGGGCATAAATTATTTGAATATAAAATCAAAAACCCAATTGTAATAAACCATGACTATTCCCATACTGAAGTGTACTCAACAATCGTTCTTTAGGTAAATATGCATCCAAATTTCCGATCTCTAGTTATGAATGATGGCCACAAACACATATATTGGCCTGCTTTCGAGTTAAAAAGAGTGTTTTAAAAGATAGAACAAAATTTGGCTCACCCTATGCGTGGATCTGAGAGCAATCTTCAACAGAATGTTAGTGCACATAACATAGTTTTCACCTACACCTTTGATTGATACGGTATAATTATCTTGTTATCCGCCCCTAAGGCTACCCACTGACCCTTGTCTTTGATAGCTATCATTAACCCACATAGGTATCTGTTATTTTCCTTCGAGATAGAATCAGTCTGTCAAAAAATAGCTGAAGAAGTCTTCAAGTTTAATTATGGCTAGTTTACTGATTCTAAATAAATAATTAGATCTAAAAATAAATGTGGTGAATTTGCAGCTGTTTTCAGGTTGAGAGAGCCCACGTCTACACTACACATCAAAAACGTTCCTTTTAGGGAGCTTTCGAGTCATGTTTTACAAGGTATACGGGAAGACAGTGTGTTAAAGAGGCTAAACGTGTAATTTGAATTGTAATTTTTGTACCAATAAGCACGCTAATCTTGTAAAAGAGGTCTTGCTTGCTTGTTGTGCTATGCAAATTTTCCAATTTATTATTGATATTGACAGCACGTTTGAGTTTTCGAGGCTGCATTCCGTATTACAAAATAATCGCTCACAGTGCTCACATCCTTATTTTGTGTTCCAATTTAGAAAATTATTACGTTTTTGACAGCTAAGAGATGTCATCAATTCGGAACGCTCGTAAACGCGTTCACAGCAGTAGCAGCGATATCACAGTGAGTGCTGTCAATAATGACAGTTGTGTAATGTGTTCAAAGGTTGTGTTGTTTTATTATGAACTTATAAGGGAGTCGCATTTAACAACCATGAGTATTCAAGAGAATACAGCTGACGAGCTTAACCAACATAACTTCCATTTTCAAAATAGGCCTCTGAAAGGTTTTGGTTTGGGGTTATGATCACTGCACTGTAAACCAGTGCCGGTTTTAGCACTACCAGCGCCCTGGGCAAGATTTCTAAGTTCTATTTATAAAATCCAGACAATGTTTAAAATAATGGCTTGCATATTAATGATTAATTCTATGTGGAGCAGGGGGGGCACATATTTTTAATAATTTTCGCGCCTGTGTCCCATTTCTCCACGTGTCAGTTGCAACTTTTGCGTCATTTTACTTAGTTTCCAGAACAAATGAATATATTGAAATCAGTCATTACTTATACTTTACAGAAATCCATGATAAACAAGCAAAGGCGTCACCAGCTTTCAGGCCAAGTGGGCACATAACGCCCACTTGGGTGAAAGCGGTGCGAGTAACCTAACTTATTTTGAAGGTTTAAGTTTTCTATTTAAATACGTTGGACAGATTATACTTGTTTCACCCTTTTATACAGAACTTACTTGGTCGTTTTACAAAGTTAAGATAACTACAAGAGGAACTTGGCATGAGCGAGTGGAGTTCGTTTTTTTTTTAAACCTTCCCGTGGACCGGTTTGAATGGTTTCGATCCTTCTTACAAGAGATATTTGATCAACTTTTAGACAAAGACCTAAGTCTTTGTCTAAAAGTTGATCAAATATCGCTCGTTCGTATCGTTCGTTTCGCGAAAAGAACTCGAATATTTTACATTTTTCCTCGAATAAACTCAGATAATTTTGTAATAATTTCAGATCAATATGTGCATGTGGACATGCTGCATTTTTGCAACCATGTATATGTATGTCAGTCTAATTGCCTTTTAATATTAAGTCCTCAAGGCAAGAGACTCCTAATTTATTTCAGCCTCTATTTATACCGATCGATCATGCGAAAATCCAATAGGCTTTTTTCTAACTGCAATGTAAACACTGAAAATGTATGGAATAGCTGACTTAAACTTAGTGCAATTTTCGATGACTCCACATGTTCAGAATGATGTACTGAAAACGTGGTTACCATTTTCGCGTAGGTATCCCTTCCACCCGTATACTATCATATGCATTTAGTTGATTTACTAAAAGGACATTTCAATTTTATTTTTTTGTAAAGTTCCAAGTGATCGGTTATAATTGACCATTGATGAAAAAGATGAAAACAATCTGAGTTGAGAATGAGGGGCGCCTGTGGCGCCCCTTTACACCTGGCCCGCTGAGCGGTCGTCCAACCGCGCCCTACCCTAATTTGGGGCATGGTCGGTATAATTGCAAGATGGCCCATGTCATGACGTCATCTATGATGATTCAAGGGACATCGAAGTCGCGCTTCGGTAATTCGGTACGGGTTCACGGAATCTCTAATCGATTATCGCATAATTTGGAACGCGGCCCATGACAGACATGACAGGCTACTTTCTTTTTAATGTCATAGACAACTTTAGAAAGGTAAAAATTAATGAGAAATAAAAAAAGCAAAATTCTGTTTGCTTGGAACTTTAAAAATTAAATAAATATATTGATGTTTAAAAAATAGCCCTAAGTTAGTAATTCCCGAGAGACATTTAATTTCCCGCTCCAAGTCACCTAACCGCGAATGCAGACCGAACCATTGCAGTTTAGTCTAACGAAGCTTAATAAAAATAATTTTTAGAGGTCACTTTACATTCATTTTGGCCCAATATTCATTAACAAAAAATTTTAAACATTGCCCAAACAGTAAAGTCAATTATTTGGATACCCGTAGAGAGATCATGGTATTTTTTCAATATAGCTTGTTTATTTTTGCTTACCTTTTGTGCAAATAATTTTGTCATAAGGAGCAAATAAAACAAAATCTATGACAAAATATTATCTCGCGACATGATTGAATATAAAACGTGTATAACTACCTTTTTGGAGCTGTCAGACAATTTTTCCACTTCAGAAATAAATTGCAAAATTCTATCTAGTCTATGTTTCACGGCTGCTGACCGATCATGTTTTGAAGTGGGTAGAAGATAAATGTGTTACTTTTGTGATGACTGTACGAGTTATTTGTAAGGTAATTACAAAAAAATATTGTTTTCATAACATCAATGTACCCTCCTAAATTATACACAAACAATAAAGTGAGAATCATGGCGTGTTCAGACCACCAGACGACTGCCTAGGTGGCAATTTTCAGATGTCATAATTTTTGTACAGTGTCTACTTTTGCGTATGATGCCAAATTGTCGGATTTATTTAAAGTTGAAGTAACTGAAATATTACAGAATGCATAGAGTTTATGAAAGGAAGCTTAGCTAGGCGCCAGTAATATAAATTATAACACACTCGTCATGGTTCTCAAATGCTTCATTTTTCAAAATCATGGTGAATATTTCCACATATTCATGGTTATATATGCTTTAAAATGTAATATTTGTCCTCTCCGCTTACTTGTGGTATCGTTTAGCATTCATTCAGTTAAAACAATAATTATAACCATGTAGAACTGAACTGTCTCTGACCATAATACTTTTCGTTAAAAACATACAAGAGTATAGTTTTATTTAAATAAATACCGTATTATATAAATTCTTCTACAAGTCTTTATTATTTTAATTATCATTTAACTTTTGTTTTATGAAATTATTATAGCCAAAACAAAAAATATCTTAGGGATTTGCCCATTATGTACTCACATTACTCTCCTAAAGTTTGTATTGGTATTTCTCAATGAAATACAAATAATTATCATTTTACTGCATTCATGCAGGTGATTTCTGAAAATCTATTATCATATCTGTAATATGTAGAGGAAAGTTTTAATTAACAAGAGATTTCAATCCAGATTTTCTAATCAGTGATGAGGCCAGACATTAAAAGTTTGATTTAATTTTACCAGCAAAATTTGGAGAAACTTCAAAACATCTATCTTATTGTTGATTTTACTCCATATTTCAGTCTTTTAGGCTATCAAACTGAAGTTAGATAATAGTTGGTAAAAGTTTAGAATCTGCAACTGATAAGTCTAAATAAGTTGGAGACCAAATTAATAATTAATATTGATATTTATAAATGACCTGTGTGATTAGAAAAGCCTTACTTATAAACCAAAAATGAACACCATAAAATCTCATTTTATTGGTTGACTAATATAAAATGAGCCAAATGAATAATGGATTAAGGGTACGTTGCCATTAGTTAGATAATTTTAAGCAGGAGAGTATATGACACTTTTTACACAAACCTGTCAAAATGCCATTAATTATTAAAAAAAATGTGGTATCTGACACTAAAATCTGCCCTCCACCTGAAGCCTGGGGTAAGCTGTCCATAAGTACATACCATCAAAATGTCAATAATATCCTAAAGCAAAAAAAAAGAAGTATTTATAAAAGGTTTGTGTCTGATGCTTTGGGGAGGCCTATATCTACCTGTGAATGTGTTGTCTGATACAACCAGCTAAGAAAGCCATTAGCAATAATCAAACTTTGAATAGGCACAACACTTTGTCAAGAGTAATTTTAAAATTCACCATCATCTTTCTGCGCTTGTCCCATGTTACTTTATAGGGTTAGTGTGAAACATATTTTTTCTAAATATCTTGGCCCTAAATAAACTGTAAGATATATAATATGCTATTGCGAATTTTTCGATTTATAATTCATATTGTTATCAACTTGCACATCTTTGCATCTATGCTTATTTTCATTTTTAAAACTCACCTCATTATCATCATTGCATTAGCATCGCATCATTATTTTTATTTGTTTTGCCTCTGCTTCTTTTCATTAGTGTTTAGTTTATATTTATGTGTAGTTCAAACAGTGGCAGTGTCCAACAGTTGGTCAATAATAAAACTATCTAACATTATGATGCGCATTTAATCTTACAGCTACAAAAATGCCAATGCCTCATTGTATTTTTTTATTTCGTGTTAATTTTTATAAGTATTTCCTGGATCAAATGATATTATGTATTATAAGAAATGTCAGATTGTACAATTTATTGCCCAACTGTGTAATTCCATGTCTGCCAGAATATCATAATGCATTATTTGACATGAGATCTTGTAATTTCATACAAAATATTCAACAGCATAGAACCCTGTATTCTCTTGTGTGGTGAATCATAATGCTAGACAGCTAGAATGAAGAACATTTATTCTCTGCCATCAGATTTGGTCATCAATGCTAAAAAACTAAGTTCAAAATTCTAGTTTGTGCAGGTTCATTTTCTTTCTTTCTTTCACACTCAGACAGGCTTTTATACTCTATGATCTATGTTCTAAGGACATAAATCCTAAAAGAGCTTAGTGGCCCTAAGGACCTTAGTGTACTGTCAACCTAATCCCACCCCGTGTTCATTAGAAGTAATCTTCTAACCCATTGGTACTTACGTCAATTTTGCTGTTGATGCCAATTCTACTAATGTCAGATGTGTCTTAGAGAAATGTGTGAGACAAAGTAAAAATGACAAAGTTTGATGGGTATATTATGTTACTTAATCACGCCAGAACGGCTGAACGGATCTATATGAAACTTTGCACAAAGATTCGTAGTCTGGAATAGCACAAAGGATACTTTTTTTCTCTCACTTAAATCTCACATAAACATTTTCACGCGGACGAAGTCGCTAGCAACAGTTACAAGCCCGCCACTCTATTCCCATTGCACGCCCTGAAAGCCGCCGAAATAAGTCCCAGAGAAACAATAACTGTCTTGGATTGCGCAACGAAATTAACCAGAAAAGAATAGCGGAGGAGTGGGAAAAACATAATTTTCACTTATGTCAGTCTGTATATTTCTAGTATGACATAAGAACAAGATAGGTCCTCGTTGTATGTTATAATTCGCGCGATCATTGTTCATGGGACTCCAACGCGTCGTAAGGGCGACAGAGCGCTAAGAGTAGGTTAGAATATTTGTATTATTGCTGTTTCTGGTTTTCCTGTTTTGGTTCTCCTTAATGATCAAATGTAACTTTCCAGAAATATTCAGATCAGCAAATCTAAAAAAACTTGATGTTCCACCTTATTGTACCTAGTTGTATAGAAAGCACTTAGATATATCCGAAATGCTTATAATGTAGACCTCAAACACAACCAGCGTTATAATTGCAGCTTTTAGTCAATATTTTAATACACACAGAACAAAATTTGATAATCATTTCATTACTGTTGGTGAAACTAACCCGCGCAACTTCGTCTGCGTCATAAAATATGGCTTATAATGTTCCTCAATAAATGGACTCTCAACACAAAATTATTTCTTCAATTCTAACCAGTAGTTCCTAAGATTAGCGCATTAAACCAAAAAAATTAACTCCTCAGCTTTATGATATTAGAATAGGTAAATTTCATTAAAAAAAAATCGTCTTTCCTTACTAACTTTACTTACATAGGGTGGGTGTAGCAGTAACAAACCAATTAAGCGACATTTTGAAAGTAAGATGTTGTGACTCAATTACCTTTTATAGCAATAATTGCAAAAAAATAATACCAGACTCCTTGTCTATCATAGAATCATGTAGCTTATTTAAATTTTCGTAATAGCTGTTTGGTTTTTTTCATATTACGCAGTTAATTGAACTAAAAATTACAACGATTGATTTAAACAAAGATTTTGAAAGAATCAAAATGCTTCCAAACCATGTCTCGCTTACTAATATGACTGCCCGAAACGAAGTGAACGATTGCCGTTTCTAATCATGCGTTTTTTACTGATGCACATGGCGTGTTTACCACTTTTTATTTATTTATAATTATATGAATGATAGAAGTACGGCAGTGCTACCAAACGTAAAAAAGTGGCGGGAAATTCGACAGAAGCTTAATATTTTGATGTGAAGTTAGAAAATAGAAATGGAGTGCTACTGGTTCCCGGTGCGGGACTGGTGCACCCACCCTACTTCTAAATCGCTTCATGTAGACGGAAATTGAACTAAGGTAGTCAGTTGTGTTGCTAACTATTGCTAAAAGCTGACAACTTTCTAATAAGAAATCGGTTTCGCTTCGTTCCGTATGTAATATCCGGGTGGTACTCCCCTAAGGTACTTGTCACACCGTGGAACGCCCACGCCGGACGTCGAGGAAGCGACTAGCTATCAATGATTTTCTCTTTCATGAGAAGTACAAAAGATGGTAGGACCTGTGCCAATAAAATATACATTAAGGTATAATTATTATCTTTTCATTAAATAGTTACTGAATGAAATCAATGAACTTAGAGGGTGGTATTGATGAATTTAATTAATATAATTATGTAATTATACGTATTACGGACGCGAACTATCTTTTCATCAAAATACAGCCTAGCACTGACCTATAAATTGAAAAAATAGTAAGAAAATTTCGCGACCTATCTTGGCGCTTTCACTTTAATCGTATTAATTGTCGATTGCTGACTGTTCCCATGCGTGCGAATAATCATTTGTCACAGCGATTAAAAGTGTGCTCGCTCAGCAACGCTTGCTAGCTGATCAATCGCTGACAGTCTTTATATTTATAAAGGGTGTAAAACACCACTTAACGAAGCCGAAAGCTACCTGTTCTCCCCGTCCAACGGTGGGCTGAAAATCGGCTTTCATAGACTTAGGGATTTCAATTTGCAAGTCCCGGTTTTTTTGCCGGGTATAGGTTCTATTAGACATGACTTTACACAAAAAAAAAACACCCAAGTTCATTCTGCTCACAAACGAAGGAATTATAATTTTTTTACGAAAAATTTGTATGAAGCCAGTATGAAAAATCGATTTATCTCTTAAACGGAGAGTTAAACACAAATATCCTTACAGATTATAGTGCTAATTATTTATGATTTATTGGTTGCCGATTTTCCGAAACATTTAATGCTGATTTTTTTTTAAATTATCATAGTTTTTTAATTATTTTTACATATAAAACGGTTCCTTTTAGTGATCATTTGATCAAGTTAAAAAAAAACGATATGTTATTAACCAAAAAAAAATAATTAACAAAACTTATAACAAGATTTTTTTTTAAAAATACTATTAAAAATAGTACTTATGATTATAGTGATTTAAATTTAACAGACTTTTTTTTTTTAATCTGATATCGACCACACGAGGTCGATATAGGTTTCCTAGGGGTCGACATAAACAAAAACTGATTTAGGGGTCGACGAGGTCTAAAAATCGACCCCTATTAAATTAACACAAGAAAACTTTCAAGATAGGTTGGTAGGTACTGTATTGCTTATGTTGTGTTACGTGTACTAAGAATTATTAATATTTTTGTAGGAAATAGCATTGTTGTAGTAATGTCAAGTCTTCCAATCGGTACCTTAGTACCTAGGTATTTTGTATTAATAGGAAAAAACTAAAGATAGGCCGCCTTATTCATAATAGTCTGCTAACTTAAAGCATTGCTAATTCTCACTCTGTCTTTTTCTATTGCGCGGACCATATGAATAAGGGGTCTGAGGTAACAGTTCATTTTGGAAAAGGGGTCACTTGTCCAAAATAGTTTGGGGATCCCTGGTCTAGAGCATTAAATCGTGCGTTAAGAATATAATTATTTCATAATGTCAATATTGTCAATATGAAAAAGCCCATAGCGCGCAGTCCGCGCGCTTGCTGCTATCATACAACTCGACTGTCACCCGCGCCAGCGCGGACTGCATGCTTACAGCGCGCCGGAAGCGTGCTTACAGCGATACAAAGGCGATTACAAATCCCAAATATAACAATTTGTGGTCGCTGTACATGTAGGTACTGTAAGACACTACTTCTGACTTCTTGTCAAATTTCATGATACTAGGACAACGGAAAGTTACCCTATAAATTTTGATTCCCTTGAAAGTGTCGAGATAGGTATACGGTTTTTTGTGACATCTTTTTAACGTTAACTTAGAAGATTGTTTTTTTTTCGCAGCCTCAAGGGATTGTAGAACTGATTGTATTTTTTTTATTTCAACTCGAAACCTCCTCGCGTTTCCAAGATAAAGGCCTTGACAAACAGACGGACAATAAAGCTATCTAAATATCGAGAAGACCTGACCGAGAACTGACCAAGGACAAACCCTGACTCCGGGTTACAACTGAGAAATTCCTGATAAAAAAGCTCAATATCATTTCAAACAACCTGGGGACCTGAGGACGTCATGCTTAGCAACAGCGCTTGCGAATTGCCAATGCGCATCTTTGAATGTTTATTGTAAACTAGCTGACCCACGCAACTTCGTCTGCGTCACATAAAGAGAAAAACACGAAGGAAAACAAATCCCCGTTTCTGCAACATTTTTCATTCCTGCTCCGCTCCTAATAATCGTAGCGTGATGTTATAAGCCTTCCTCGATAAATGGACTATCCAACACAACAATATTTTTTCAATTCGAGCCGGTAGTTCCTGAGATTAGCGCGTTCAACCAAACAAACAAACAAACTCTTCTGCTTTATAATATTAGTATAGATAACATTTCGATGACTATTTTGCTGAGCGTTAGCCGTGCTACTCTCTTGTTCTACCGGGATCTAGTATTAAAATCTCATTTTTCTCGCATTGGTAGCTAAAAATGGAATTGTCGTGTAAAGATGATCTGACTCCCAGTTTACCCTCGAGGAGGCGTGATAATAATAATAAAAGTGTAGACGACGAGAAAACTAGTCCGTCAGGTAGATTATTATTAAAAAATATTTGACCCGTATTTTTTCTCTTTCGCTTTTAAAATTCCTTCGAAATCTCTTTACTTTTGCCGGTTATGTGAGATCGTGTGTCCACATAGTTGGTTGTTTTCCCACATTCCTCCGTCCCGTCCGTGGTCTCCACTCCAGCACTTTCTTCTCCACATTCATCCAGTCTACGGCATATATGGCCATTTCCACTTTATTTTTGCTAAGTATTGCTTTGGCTTTGTCCGTCAGTCTTGTTCGTCTCCGTATTTCGGTATTTCTCACCCGGCCATAGAGGGAGATGGCCAACATGGCTCGTTCCATAGCTCCCTGAGTGACTTGCATGCGGTGGATAGTGTATTTAGTGTGCGTCCTAGTTGCAGCCCCGTACTTCATGACTGGGAGGACACACTGCTCGAACATGCGCTGCTCTAGGTTCATGGGCAACCGCTTCGACCTGAGTACGTCAGACAGCTTACCGAGAGCACACCACCCCATAGTTGGATACGTCCGTAATTGGTCATTGATATAGAATAAAAATAAGGTTGGACTTAAAATACTGCCTTGGGGAATTCCAAAACAAGTATTAGAAAAATCAGAACTTGTATTCGGACCAATTAAACACATTGCGGTAACGCTTAGATCAGTCAGATTTATTTTAAAAGCTGTGCTCCTCTTATCCCAAGTGTTTCAAGCTTCTGCAAAAGATTAGTTGGCTAGTTGATTTTTTAGAACCCTTCCTATTGTTTATCTTCCAGATATTTTATCAGATACTGTTTAATACTGTTTTCGAAAAAGATTGAAAGGCCCTTTATTACTGAATGGGTCTGTAGATATTCACTCATTTTGTCACCAGACTAAAATAGGTGTACCCACAGACTTCTTAGGCAAGATGGGAATATCCCTTTGGCTATAGCGACTTTCAGATTTAATATCTTTGTAGCTCAATGTTTAGTAAGGCACAGCGATGTTTCTTTTAGAGAACTAAATAAAATAAATATCTTTTGATCCCGCATTGTATGGAAAAGTTCTACAATATGATATTCTGATATCAGTTTCAACTGGAAACTGAAGGTATGATCATTGTTAAATATTTATCATAGTTCCGGATAGTTGTATAATTCTTTTCGCCCACTGAGAATTGGAAAAGAAAACGTGTTGGGCCAACCCCAATTAGAATGGGGCAAGGACAGGAACATGATGATGATATTATTATAAATATTATCCACCAATCAACTCAACTTATCGCATTCCTTGGCCCATCCATCCATATTAATAGTTAACCCATTTGTTCCAGAATGCCAATACAGGCGCCTCAATGGACGGATTATTTGAACTGTCCTGTGTGCTGCCGCGAATTCGGAGCGCCGCCCCGCAGCCCCATTAGCCTCGGATGCGGCCATACACTATGTAGACACTGCCTCAATCACTTACACAGAAAACAATGTCCGTTCGACCAGGTTAGTACTAATGTAATGTCAGAAAAATTTATTGCCAAGTGCGAGTTCGCCGCGCACACAGTGCGAACGCACGGCGAGCTCACTTCGCACTCGCCTTGGTTGCTACTCGCTCGCAAATCGCTAGTGTGATAAGGCTCGTAAAATGAACATGGACAAAACCAAGCTCATGTTGAATGCCCGTGTCACACCCACTCCTATCAAGATCGGAGGCTCTACACTCGAAGTTGTAGACGATTATGTGTACCTGAGACAAACGGTCCAGTTAGGTAGGTCTAACTTCGAGAAAGAGGTCAATCGTCGAATCCGAGTCGGCTGGGCAACGCTCGAGAAGTTGCGCAGTATCTTCTCGTCCAGCTTACCGCAGTTTCTCAAAACCCAAGTCTATGACAAGTGTTTGTGGCCAGTGTTTACGTACGAAACGTGGTCGCTCACAATGGGCCTCATCAGATGGCTTATAGTCACCCAAAGGGCAATAGAGAGGGCTCTGCCCGGAGTTTCCTTGCGTTGTCGAAACAGAAATGAAGACATCCGCATGAAAACCAAGGTTACCGATGTAGCTCGAAGAATTGCCAAACTTAAGTGGCATTGCTCACTGAACGGGTGGCTGGTGGGGCTGAAAAGTTCTGAAGTGGCGACCGCGAACCGAAAAATGTTTCGTTGGAAGGCCTCCCACTAGGTGGACTGATGACCCGGTAGAGGCTGCGGGAATACGCTGAATGCGTGTCGCACGGGACCGGTCAATGTTTCGACACTTAAGGGGAGGCCTACGTCCAGCATTGAACGCCTTCCGGCTGAAATGATGATGATGACGCTACAAAATATCGAACAAAACTTTGAAAAAATAAAATGCCTTGAATTTACACAAAATACGAAGAAACTTTTTCCCCGACCTTATCACTGTCACTACAATTATTATAAAACAAATTCCTCCGCCGCGTCTGTCTGTCTGTTCGCGATAAACTCAAATACAACTGCATCGATTTTCATGCTGTTCCCACTAATGGATGTTATTCTACCATCCGTTGGTGAAAACAGATAGTGGTTCTCGACCTCGAGGAAGGTTTTAATATACATATATTATTATTTATACGCGGGCGAAGCTGCGGTCATCAGCTAGTAGGTATCTAATATACGACAAGGCTATCGACACTTCTATGTACAAAGCTGGCAGCTAAGTTGATTTCATGTATGTTTTGTAAAAAGCTACCTCCACTGTAAAAAAAATGCTGCCTATGTTAGAACAATTCCGGCCCTGAGGGTACAACAAACCCAAGCACGCATTTTATTTTGTTTTGTTTATTTCACCATCGCTAGTCTCAAACTATGAAATTTGCATGTCCCAAAAACCAAAAAAAAAACAATGACATGTTTACATCTTACAACCCGCTGTGGGCCAGGTGGGTGAAAAATAAAACCAACAAAACACAGAAAAGTGAAAATAACTTTAGCTTCAGAAGTCAGTGACTTTTTGGTTTGATTGAGTTTTTCGCCGACTTTCCGTGGGTTTTTATTTCGCTTTTATTTTAAGCAACAAAGAGTTTTTATTTACACTTCAAACAGTCAACTCCTTGGTAAAGTTTCAGTTTAAGGAAATTGTTATTTTTTTCAGTTGTATTTATTAATTTTCCGTTTGCCTGAGAATTGTACACTGGAATCAGTTAGGTACTGTAATTTTAATGTCAAGGCCAGTTTAAAAAGAAATCGATTTTAAAGTCGTCCTTTGTCACGCACCGTTAAGCGATGGAGTTCCAACTATCACCCGCTGTCACAACAGTTTTTATTTATTTGGACCTATATTAAGACGTGACTTTTCAGGTATATTTTGAACGAAATATTGTACTATATTGTATAACGGGCTGGTGTCCGCAACTCCACGTCAAGGCGCGTAATTTGAACGAAATGATACAAGCATGTAATTCTCATTTTCAGCAGCAATTGTTTATTTAAACCCAACTTATACCCCAACACGTCAATTTTTTTATCACCCCGACCCTAAAATAATGTCAAGTTCAATGTATGTAGCGTAGTCGTACCTGCGGGGTGAGGCTCATTACGCAGTATAGATTATGTTGACTAAGGTGCCGCCAACGGCTTCCCACGCGTCTATTACCTACGCTAAAACCTAAAAACTTCCCCCGAACAGGTCTGTGTGACCTCGCCGCAGATTAAATCCAATTACTATTAACATACCACAATGCTCCAATGAAAGGCAATCCTGGTTTAAAAAAAAAACATAAAATGCCCACGCAATCTTGAAAACTTCCAGCATATTTAAATAAAATCTGGGAAATATAATTTATGAGGAGTGGCATCAAAAACTTAATTGTAGTAAATCCAATCCGAGATAAGGAATTCTCAGTTCTTTCATTTTTATATGACAATGCCCCATAATTGACACCGGAACGCAGGATCTATTGAGACCCAACAAGGAATTGGGTCAGCGCAGCAGCTCTAGACTCAGTATCGTTTCTGTCAGCGTTTTGTGCAGTTAGTTATTTAACTCGTTCATTGCTGATCCTTTGTGACCTCTGTCCTACCTCCCTTGGCCGAAGCCATCGAGTGTAGTCCCAACAAGCATAAGTGTCAGCGGCAGTGCTCACATTTATGTTCTGTAGGGTCACTCCCGACGTATGAATGCTAAGGGCGAGAATTATACGTCCGCGTCACTGGTTCGGGCGTGACTTCATGCTGAATACACTCCTCTATATTGAAGTACGTATTTAACATAATCAATCATGGATAATAATTTTATCATAATCTTATTTGCGTATCCGGATAAAGCTGGTGCGTGGTATAAGTAGTTAGTCGGTTGTTTTTTTTTCATCCCCTATAAAAGAATTACCAATTTAGAACAGATCGTCCGTCTATACTTACCTCTATACCTGTACGTCTCTGTTTTTCGAGTAACATATCCCGTGAGCCAGTTTTAATATCCTAATTAGCTGCTGTTTTCCGCCAAACCCGTGTTGTTATGCGGAGCGAAAACCTACAAACGCTCATGTTAGTAGGATTTCGTCTGAGCCGTGTCGTAGTTGTCCAACGTTAAACACATTATTTGTGAAATGAATGAGAAACACGGCTTTGGTGATATTATTAATTCGTTACATTATGTAACAAATTAGATATCTAAGTAATTATAAGTCGTTACTTATGGACCAAGAGCCTGCGACGTTCAGACCTTCGTTATTTTATAAAACCTGAAAGTTTATCTGTGTATGTCCCTAATGCAGGTATGAACGCTCCCCGGGTATGAAGTTTCGACAACGGTTCCTTTGAAGTTATCATGTAGCAAAAGTTTATAAAATTGGCCCTCATTTTCGTCATCACTTATAGCTCACTCGAATGAATGCCAATTCTACACTCTCCGCTTGACCCGAGGGTTGAAAATAAAACGGAGTTTTTCTATTTTATTTAGGCATTCGGTCAGGTGTCGCTTAGTTTTAGTAAAAATGGCCATTATCATGTTACAGAATACTTAATTATAGCGCATAGTAGTTTGCTAGTCAAGCCCTTTCATTTGATACCCATATTGAAGGAATTGTTGAATAAAATATGTAATCCGCCACCTTGTAGCGGCGGCCAGCTTGGACTGATTTCAATCAAACATAGCTAAGAAAACTCCCACCTAATTCACCTTTTAAATAAAAAATTCAAATCTTAATTGGTTCATCCGTCCGGGAGCTACGATGCTACAGACACATACACATACACGCACACCCACACCCCCCCCACACACACACCCACAGACACGTCAAACTTATAACACCCCCGTCGTTTTTGCGTCGGGGTACAAAACTAAGACCATTTCTTTAGTTTCTATTAACATAATAAAATAAATTAAACATTTCTTTGACTAATCGCGCCAACCCTGCAATTTTACGTTATTCATGAAAAAGTTTAGAGCTTATGTTTGAACAATACGCACGGTTTGGTCTTCAAGGTTGAGTCGTGCTTGCCTTGATCCGAAGATAGAGGAGGGGAGACCATCTATTACTCCGTGCATCGGGAAGCAAGTTAAGCCGTTGGTTGGTCCCCGATAGTCTGACAACCAGTCTTACCAGTATCGAACCCTTACTAACTGGATAATAAAGGTCAGATAGGCAGTCGAAGGCCGAACCCGACCACAACATAGTTGGAATAAGTCTTGGCAGATGATGTATGCGAAAGTTTCGTTATTGTTATTTATGTACACGTATCACTAAAAAAAAACGGATAAACTACACGAGTATGAATAGTAAATCTGACGTATTTGTCACCGTAAAATTACAAAATTACATAGTAATCTATCCAGCGAGATTGTAAACTCTCGAAAGATTGTTAAACGAATATACTGTTAAAAAAATACAATATACCTGCCCATAATCCAAAGGAAGGATCGTTAATGAAAATGCCTGATTAGTTTTACAACAATGACTTATAACATACTAGCTTCTGCCAGCGGCTTCGCCCGCGTGAAGTTTCAAAATTGTCCCATGGGATCTTACTACCGGGATAATAAGTATCCTATGTGTTAATCCAGGTTGTAAACCATCTGTGTGCAAAATTTCATCCAAATCCGTTCAGTAGTTTTTGCGTGAAAGAGTAACAAACATACATCCATCCTCACAAACTTTCGCATTTATAATATTAGTAGGAAGAAGGAAGTAGGATTATTTTTCGGTAGATTATGAATTTATAATCTAACGAAGTGAAACCGTAATATTGTAAAACTAGCTTCTGCCCGCGACTTCGTCCGCGTGTATTTCCCGCTTGCGACATTTCTTATTGCTGCTCCGCTTCTATTGGTCATAGCGTGATGTTATATAGCATACTAGCTTCTGCCAGCGGCTTCGCCCGCGTGAAGTTTCAAAATTGTCCCATGGGATCTTACTACCGGGATAAAAAGTATTCTATGTGTTAATCCAGGTTGTAAACCATCTGTGTGCAAAATTTCATCCAAATCCGTTCAGTAGTTTTTGCGTGAAAGAGTAACAAACATACATCCATCCTCACAAACTTTCGCATTTATAATATTAGTAGGATAGCCTTCCTCGATAAATCAACGCAAATAATTTTCAATTCAAGCCGGTAGTTCCTGAGATTAACGCGTTCAACCAAACAAACAAACTCTTCTGCTTTATAATATTAGTATAGATAAATCCTCCGCCCACTCTGGGCGGAGAGGGAGGGAGTGTCAGACTCTTACTGACTAAAACCCATCCATGTTCCTTCCTCGCCCTTTATGTTCCGGGGCCGCGGTATCTCTTTCGAATAGGCTCGCAACCCCGACAGAGGTTCCTTTAAATCTTGCATATATACAGAAAGGAGCCTCCGTCGACCAAGCTTTTTAGGGGAATATAAAATGTTTTGATGTAAGGTTATATTAATTGGGTTTTCCTCGGAACGGCTCATTATCTTTAAGTAAGAGTGCCATGGGGCGAGGGGAACCCCTACACCCCCTCCACATCGTGCAAGTTGACTTCCGTCGGATACATTTCACAATATTACTGTTTCACTTCGAGAGATTATAATCTACTTACATAAAAATAATGCGTCACATTGGAAGCAGATATTACAATCTCAGTTTTACAATGTGACGCTGACATATATAAATATGTCGCATTATAACCGTTAAAATTATATTATTCTCGACGAAAAATATCGCCGCCTGCATAGTTCTCTTATTAAAATGATTCTGACCAATGTAAGAACTGTGTGCTCGTTCAAAAAATAAACTTTGACCTTCATGAAAAGTTTATTAATTCAACAACGCTTGAAATGTTCGCGGTGAACAAACATCCCCCTTGCGAATTGCGACCCCTCTCGTTTCGCAGATAATTGTTTTTCAATTTTATACTTCTGATATTTAAAGGAAAGCAATGCCGGGAAAAAACGTACCTACGTAATAGTGAGGGTGTTTTAAAGAAAATCTTAGGGGGCCGGCGGAGCGTGCGTCGTTAAGGCGACGACATCAGCTAAATAAGCAACTCTGTTTGTGGTGGTTCAAACTTCGAAATTGAAATACTGTAAGAATAAGGTTGTTACTTCAGTCACTGCGGGCCGAATAGTGCGAAATGAGTATTTTCGATCGATTTAAAATGAAAACTTAACTATTTAATAATTAATCATCCATCAGTAGATGTAGTTTAGCATTTGAAATTTTATGTAATATTTTTAAATAAAAGTATCAGTGTAAAGTATCATAAATGGCTAAACTGCTTTGAAAGAAAATTAAGAGGTATGTTTGAAGATTTTTTTGGTGCATTAAAGTTTGTCAAATTATGTTTTGAGTTCCATCAGTGTATGCAAAAAGGACTTCAAAATATAAAGTTTTTTTATTTGTCGAAATTATTTACAGTTTTAGAGATACACTGCTTTTAAAAACCGCCTTTGCGACCGTTTTCTAGAAACCTCCGCCTAAATACAAACGTAATACCAGAATAATTTGTAAATCAAACATATTCTTAAGGAAGTGTGTATTTATTTCGATTGGATTACGTAATGTCTTGGTACCCAAATATGTTTTATGAATGGACATTGATTTAAACAAAAGTTATGAGAGAAATAAGTTTTCTATAGAAATTTTAAATTCCTCATATCTCGTCTAAGTATCATTGTCCTTTCAAAATATAATTTAGATGTATAAGTAACTGTTGTTGGACTGAAGTCATTGATGTAAGTCTTGTAATATCTTGCGTTCCATTATGGGTGGAAACGATAAATGTAAAGTAAGGAGAGCAGCGGTGGCCCAGTGGTGGCGGCCTCGACTTACGAACAGTAAGTTGTGGGTTCGAACTAGGGTTGCCAACTATACTGTTGTTAACTGAATTATACTTTTTACTGTTGAACAAAAATAAAGTATACAAAATCATGTTTTCAGCATCAAAATGCAAACACATTATTATGTGTTATACTTAGAAGCTCAAACAAATTTCGCCACCTCAGCATTTTCTGAAAGAATATTTTCAGTAATGACTGCTAAGTGGTGGGAGGATAGAAATAGAGCACCTGTAAATTTATTTAAAAATGAGCTCCTCTTTTATTTTAATTTCTGTTATAATTGTGGTGAGGCGTATGAAATTTTTAAAAACGATTGTAAATTAATAAGTTGTGTGAGAAGCTCTAAAAATGTGTATTAAAACATTAAAACAATAAATAATAACATACTATTCATTTTTCTAAAATACTCTTTCATATTCTTCATAGACCGGAATTTACTTTATTTCTTGTAAAAAAAGTTGGCAACCCTAGTTCGAACCCAGATAGGCGCATTACTTTGTGTCATTTATTTCATCACCACTGCTCTCAAAACTGGTGAAGCAAAACATCGTGAGGAAACCGGCATGTCCTAGAACCAGAAATTCGAAGACATGTGACATCTACCAAACCCCACTGGGCCCGCGTGGTGGATTATAGCCCATACGCAAAGTACGCGCATTGACGTGAAGTTGCGGACACCAGCCCGTTGTACAATACAATACAAAGGGGCTACCTGAAACATTGCAGCTATACGAAAATGGTCTTAGGAAACCATCCATAATTGTTCGTGAAATTTTGATAAAGTAGAAAGAAATGTACAGTTATCAAGAAAATTGCCTTTTTACACAACATAGTTTTTAGATACCAATCGATTCTGTTTGTAGTGATCAAAAGTTCTTCCAGACCTACCCAGGTTGGAGTACCTACTCAAAAAGTTCTTCCAGACCTACCCAGGTTGGAGTACCTACTCAAAAAGTTCTTCCAGATCTACCCAGGTTGGAGTACCTACTCAAAAAGTTCTTCCAGACCTACCCAGGTTGGAGTACCTTCTCAAAAAGTTCTTCCAGACCTACCCAGGTTGGAGTACCTACTCAAAAAGTTCTTCCAGACCTACCCAGGTTGGAGTACCTACTCAAAAAGTTCTTCCAGACCTACCCAGGTTGAAGTACCTACTCAAAAAGATCTTCCAGATCTACCCAGGTTGGAGTACCTACTCAAAAAGTTCTTCCAGACCTACCCAGGTCGGAGTACCTTCTCAAAAAGTTCTTCCAGACCTACCCAGGTTGGAGTACCTACTCAAAATGTTCTTCCAGACCTACCCAGGTTGGAGTACCTACTCAAAATGTTCTTCCAGGCCTACCCAGGTTGGAGTACCGACAATTGCAAAAAAACTACCAAACGTTTACCGTTTTCACCCTGTGTATGAATTACAAGGAGGCTAGTTACGGACTTATAAATTCTACGAGACTTCATTTTAAATCTCCGATCGTCAGCATCTGGCACATAATGTTCAACATTGTCCCCCCTTGTCTGTCTGTGTGTGCGTAAATTGACCCTGTCGGTGTAGGAACATAAATTATTATCGACCAGCGACCGTGAACATTGAGAAGAGGGTGAAACATCAACTAAATACTTATTCATAGTTGTTTATTACCACTCAACGGCAGGAAATTGGCAAATATCGAAGGAGTTGAGTGCGCTATCTTCGACGGAGAGTGGCTTGTCTGCCTAAACTGCGCTACTCTCTCTTACTATTGTATTGTATATCGGGCTTGTGTCCGCAACTCCACGTCAAAGCGCAAATTTTGCGTATAGGCGGACTATAATCCAGTCCACATGTCTTCGAATTTTTCGTTCTAAGACATGCCGGTTTCCTCACGATGTTTTCATTCACCGTTTTTGAGAGCAGTAGTGATGAAATAAATAACACAAAGTAATGCGCCTGTGTGGGTTCTGAAAGTTGGTAATACTTTCAAACAAAATGTATAGGAAAAGTTTTTTGCATTTTCTGACTTTTTTAGTACTCCACTGGGATGGTTCATTAGAACTTTTTAGTCATTATTAGAAAAAGTATCGAATTGACATCATAAAAATATAATGTTAGAAAATGGCCATTTTATATACTTACATTTTTTTAATTGTGTGAATCTGGACCAAAATTTCACGATAAATTATTTATGGTTTCCTAAGAAAATTTTCATCTAGCTGCAACGGTAATAGCTCCCCTTACTGCCTCGTTTACCGTTTGCTGTAAACGTTTTTTTGTTTTATTTTTAACTAGAGCCTGTACCCCGGTCAAAGCTCTGTCACTCCGTGTGTAGGCATGAGATAACTACCTACCGCTCCGCATACTCTGAGTATGCAAGTTCAGTCAACATTGTTGTCTCATTAGCTTGAAGATGACTTTTATGTGCGCCTATTTTCCAAAGGCAGATGTACTGTTTTGATAAATTTGTTTTCGGATTCGTTCATGAGGTATCAATAAAGTATCAGTTTAATATCCTGAATGGCGTAGATTTCTCATAATCGGCACTTAAAGTTACTTGAAGGTTAATGTGTTTAATTTAGTGTTTTTGAGCCAAGCTTATATGCTTAAATTTTGCTCAATATTTTCTCGTACCCTTGCAGGCAGTCATCCAAGTGGACCCCGAGGAGCTGGTGGTGAACACGGCGCTCCTCCAGCTCGCAGGGTACACGCCGCCGGCGCAGCCGTACCACCCACCTTCCATCCAGGCGCTACCGGATCATGACAAACAGGCGTACGACTGCATCATCAAGTGCATGGAACACCTCGCCGTCTACCTCAAATATTGTGGCAATGGTGAGTACTTACATTTAAGATATTATAGTTCGTGCCGGTTAAGATGACAATGGCGGTCAATGCTCTTTCTCTCAGTCCGGTTTTAGAACTACCAGCGCCCTTGACAAGATTTCTACGGCGCCCCCTAACCGCAATTCAACCCATACGAAAAAACAGGCAATGGTTAAAATAATGGCTTGTATATGAATGGTTATATCTATGTGGGGGCTCAGAATGATTAACCGTTTTTACGTCGGTGTCCCATTCCACCCCGTTGTCTGCCAGTCCGTGTCTAACAGCCTACCTTGGTCAGATTACAAGAATTTCGTCCTTACATACAAAAGAAACTTGGTCGTTTTACTGTCACCGTCAGGTTGGCTAGACCAAACGAGATATGTACATGAGACCATGTGCACTGTTTACTACCTATTTGATACTATTTAATACCTTTAATGAAGTATTTGGTACCTTTGGGTTAAGAGAGTTATCAAAGAAATAAAGTGGTCAGCCATTCTGACGTCAGGTTGGCTGACCAATTTCAAGTTCTCATACTTTTAGCGTTGTATTAACTGCGTTGTTAATGTTAATATTTAATACCTATTTGGTACCTTAACATATATTTGTTACACAGCTTTAGGAAGCTCCTATAAATAGTTATTAGAAAAAGCCATTAAAACGCCTGTACATAAATTATTGACGTCTTTTCTTCTCATAATTATTGCTAACAATGTTTTTGCAGGCGCTTAGTGGTGAACAACTTGTTTCTGGATATGCATAGTTAAGTTTTATCCATTTGTAATATTTTACACCGACTACTGAAAAGAGGAGGTTCTCAATTCGACTGTATTTTTTTTTGTTGTTTGTTACCTAACTTTCGACTGGGTGAACGGATTTTGATGTTTTTTTTTTATTTGATAGCTGGTGCTTCCAGTGCGGTCCCATTTTAATTTACTGAAGATTTGATGTTGATCTTCGGAGATATACAATGGAACTCTTCAAAAATAGACAGCAACTCTGCAGTGATTGCTGCAATCGCTTGTAGGTTCATTGTTTATGACGTAACATTACGCTTGTATGCTCTGATGGGGTAGGCAGATGTACACATCTGCCTACCCCATCAGAGCATACAAAATCTGGCTAAATCTGGCTGTATTGTACACAATACAGCCAGATTTAGACAGTTAGATGTGTTAAGTTCCATTTATTGGGCATAAGCCCTATTACCTTGACCTCGTCATTTCAGCCGAAAGACGTTCACTGCTAGACATAGGCCTCCTCCAAGTGTCGCCACATTGACCGGTCCCTTGCGACTCGCATCCAACGGATTTCCGCAACCTTCAACTAGTCATAGGTCCACCTTGTGGGAGGTCTTCCAACGCATCGTCTTTCAGTTTGCAGTCGCCGCCGGCCATCCGTTCTGCGAGCAATGTGACCTGCCCACTGCCACTTAAGTTTGGCAATTCTTTAGGCTACGTTGGTGACCTCGGTTCTGTTGCGAATGTCTTCATTTCTGATTCGATCACGCAAGGAAACTCCGAGCATAGCCCTCTCCATTGCTCTTTGGGTGACTTTAAGCCTTTTGATAAGGCCCATTGTGAACGACCACGTCTCGGTCACGTATGTAATCACTGGCAACACACACTGGTCATAGACTTTCGTCTTGAGACACTGCGGTAAGTTGGACGAGAAGATACCGCGCAGCTTCCCGAACGCTGCCCAGCCGAGTCGGATTCGACGATTGACCTACCTGGACATGTATTGTTTTTTTTTTTTATTTTATTGGAAAGGATGTACTTTAAGGGTACATTAATGAGGGTTGCGGGCCTATCTGAAAGAGATACCGCGGCCTGGGAACATAAAGGGCGAGGAATGAACATGGATGGGTTTTAGTCAGTAAAAATCTGACACTGGGATCCCGCTCCGCCCAGAGTGAGAGAAGACATTTGATGATTTCCGATCCGAAGAAAAAAAGGGTACATTAATGACAATTTGGTTAGGTTCTAATTACTCCTGATTATGAGATCCATGACAAATAAACGGAACTCTTAAATTCTTAATTAACGATACTCGGCCGAATCTTTTATAGGCTATTCGGATATTTGAGTCACTTACCATAACGTCGATGTTAACCGACTTCAAAAATAAGGAGGTTTTCAATACAATGTTCCCCGATTATTCGAAGATGGATGGACCGATTTAGTTTTTTTTTATTGTTTGAAAGGGTATACTTCACAGGTTGTCCTATAATCATCAAATCAGGATCTGATGACGGAATCCTGGAGAAATGGAGAGAACTCTTCACATTTTATAGGCACACTAGAAGCGATTTGGGTAGTTTGAGGAAGTGTACTTTCTCGAAGTGATTCCATTTCAATTTGGTGAAGATGTAATGAAGAACTTCGAAGATAGGCAACGGAACTCCTCAATAAATGAAAGATATTGGGATTGCTGAAATCTCCTATCTGTCTATTGTTTACACCATAGTTCATAACAGAAAATCACGCCGGTACGCTGTGAAGGGGTAATCACATGTGGACCACTAAAAAGTGAAAATAAAAACATTTTTACAAAAAATAAAACCGACTTCAGAGAAAACAAAAAAATCTGCTGTTCCCTATATTTTGACGAGTTATGCGAACATAAATGTAGGGTACAGCTGATTTTTTTTTTGCGATTTCAAGGTTCGTCCCATAGAAAAAGTTGTTCAAAATGATGAGTACAATGACCCCTTTTCGGGTTTAGTATAAACAAAAAATAATGTTGTATACTTTTTTGTTTGTAAATACATACTTATTATACATATAAACATCCATGACTCGGAAACAAATGTCCATGCTCATCACACAAACATTTGTTACTGGGATTCGAACCCAGGACCCTAAGGACGTAAGGCAGCCTCGTTACCACTACGCCATTCGGCCATTCATTCAATTTGTATCATAATTTGATCATGTTAAATTTAATAAAACACTTATTACTTTATCGTGTGGTTAGTGGCTAACTGGTTCATAGCACCATAGGTACCCATAGGCCTCTGACTTGGCTTGCCATGCCGTCGAGAAATACAAAATCAAGCAATCAATAAAAAAATACCGTATTCAATCATTTCCAAGTACATATTTATATTCCTTAGAAAAAATGCGATATGTAAATAATTAAATAATAATACAAATGGATAAAACTTAACTATGCATATCTAGAAACAAGTTGTTCATAAGCCACTAAGCGCCTGCAAAAACATTGTTAGCAATAATTCTGAGAAGAAAAGACGTCAATAATTTATGTACAGGCGTTTTAATGGCTTTTTCTAATAACTATTTATAGGAGCTTCCTAAAGCTGTGTAACAAATATATGTTAAGGTACCAAATAGGTATTAAATATTAACATTAACAACGCAGTTAATACAACGCTAAAAGTATGAGAACTTGAAATTGGTCAGCCAACCTGACGTCAGAATGGCTGACCACTTTATTTCTTTGATAACTCTCTTAACCCAAAGGTACCACATACTTCATTAAAGGTATTAAATAGTATCAAATAGGTAGTAAACAGTGCACATGGTCTCATGTACATATCTCGTTTGGTCTAGCCAACCTGACGGTGACGTTTTACTAGGTTTAGATACAAGAGGAAGTTGCATACATGAGCATGAGCGAGCGAAGAGCGCTCGAATTTTTTTTGACATCTTGCCGTGGACAGGTTTGGTTTGAATTGTTTTGTCTATAAGTGTAGTGAAAAACCGTGAAAGTCTAAAACAGTCTAAAGAGTCTAAAAACAGTCTACAATTTTAATAGTTTACCTATAATGGACAGGTTACCATTGTTTCAAACTACCGTATTTACTTAGGTAAGTTATAGACAAACTTATGATTAAAGAGAAAGTAGACTGCAAGAGCGAGCTCGAAAATTTTACATCTTCTCTCGAATAAATTCAGATAATTTTGTAATTTAAGATCAAAATGTCCACTTGCTACATTTTTTCCAACCTTGTATTTGTATGCCACTTAATTGCCTATTCATATTAAGGGCTCGAGGCAAAGGACTCTTAATTTATTTCAGCGTCTCTATATCGATCGATCATGCGAAAATCCACTACCCAAGTGCATTGCAAACACGGTCAAAATGTATGGAATAGCTGACTCGTAGCGCAATCTTCTATGTCCCCGAGTGTTCCGAAAGAAAACGTGGTTGCCATTTTCGCGCCGGTATCCCTGCCACTTCCACCCCGTATACTATCATATTAGTTGATTTAGTAAAAAGCTGTTATGTTTAAATTACAAATAGACATTTCCATTTTACTTTTTTGTATAGATGATTTCAAATGATCGGTTAGAATTTTCCATAGATGAACAAGCTGAAAACTATCTGTAAGAGGGGGAAAGAGGGCGCCCCTTTACACCTGGTGCCCGGGGCGGTCGCCCAACCGCGCCCTACCCTAACGCCGCTACTGTTTTCTCGAATATCTCTGCGTACAAACCAAAACAAATCTACCATTGTATCGGTTTTCATTAGAGAAAATGTTGAATATCACGATAGTTGACGGTTCAAGACTTGAACAGGCTTATTTTTGGATTTCAAAGGGAAGAACTTTGAAACCTGAACTTTGAACTTTGAACCTTGTCGCTCATCATCATCTCTTCTCCTTCGTTTTCCTCCCCACTCCTCAAGTCGGTATGATGGATCATTCACTGTTCGTGCTGTGCGCCTTTGGAATTCACTTCCACACTCCTTGCGGGATAGCCCGTCGTTAGAGGTGTTCAAGAAGGGAATAAGGGACCATTTCCTGTCTACTTGATCAATATGTATGTATATAAGTATCGGATTTTATAGGTATGTATAATATATATCTATGCTGTATTTATTACATATATTTTATTGTATGAATGTAGTTTTTTTTTTAAGTTTATTTAGAATGTAATGTTAATGCACATACGTAAGTATATCCTCTTTTGCAAATCTCGCTTTCAAAAATTAGGTTTGCTGTAAGAAAACCCAACTCTGGGTTAAGCTCGCCTTTGTACATAAGCTATATTATTGCAAGTTACATGTATATTTGATGTTTTTTTTGTGTGCAATAAAGAATAAGAATAAATGTCGGTGGTTCAATGACCGCTATTGTTATGTTAACTGGCAGTACCATTTGAATATACCATCAGAAGGGATTTCATAGAAAAACTGTAATGGCAATCGGCAGTGAGGCTACATTTTTTGACGGCTGACAATTTTTTTGTACCATGCTCGTAGAGAAAGTCGTCGACATAAATATGATCATACCTTTGTTGTACACACGGTGTGCAGAATAAGAATGAATTAGAATCATTTATTTGCTTAAAATACAGGTGTTACCAGTTGTTAAAACGGTGGTTTAGGCACAGACCATATTTAGCCTTTTTAGGACATGCAAATATAATTTTACATTATTTTATAATGCGTATTTATTCAAAATGACAATTACCAAGTTTGACACGTAACACTTGCGCTGACAGCAGCCAGTTAGATAACCGAGTCGGTCTGTTTCTCTCGTCTTTCTCATGTGTATGAAAATGTCAGCTCAAGGTATGACATGAGCTGTGCCATTAAAGGTCTACGCAGGCCGGGACGCAAGGGAAGGGCAAGGGATTTATTTTTTTGTCAATGGACATTCAAACGTATTGATGTGGAAATACGACCGTAGCACGTGGTCTTTCAATGCAAATCCCTTTCGATGCCACGGCATCATTTTAAAGCATTGCAATTTATATCGTATTTCTATATCAATACGTTTGAATGTCCCGGTCTGAGTACACCTCTAGCTGCGCGGCAAAACTAAGCCATGAAACTATGCTTGTCAGTCACGATGCAAACAGTCTGCACTTGGTCTTACGTTGTATAAACCTTGCGTCGTTGAACTCTTTTCCACAAGAGCTAATCTAAACTAAGTCTTGAAAAGCTAAGGTTCTTATTTGTTAAAGAAAAATATAATGATTATTCAAATTCATTTAGTTATAATCGTATTTAGTGGTGTGGTTCCAACTTAAATCCAACAGTGTTAGAAAATATTAATTTTTAGTCTTTAGCGAACATACATTAACTTTTCTGTGAGTAATGAATAGGAGGTATTTCTCATGATAAATGGCCTCGAAAAACATGACTAACTATGACGAAATACGTCTTATGAAATTACCAATACGTATCGTGCATTTTCCTCCTAATCCCTGTTGTTTCCCAAAATTACGTCATCCATAGCTGTCACTCGTAGTAATTTTGCAAGTGTCACGAAGCTTTTTAGTTTTTATACTTAACTAGCTGACCCACGCAACTTCGTCTGCGTCACATAAGAGAGAAAAACGAAAGGAAAATATATCCCCGTTTTTGCAACATTTATCATTCCTGCTCCGCCCCTAATGGTCGTAGCGTAATGTTATATAGCCTATAGCCTTCCTTGATAAATGGACTATCCAACACAAAAAGATTTTTTCAATTCGAACCAGTAGATCCTGAGATTAGCGCGTTCAAACAAACAAACAAACTCTTCTGCTTTATAATATTAGTATAGATTTACTGGTAACAGTCTGTCAGCTTGTATCATATCATACCACTGCTAGAAGAAAGCTTATGATAGATACGATAATATAAAGGGTGTAAAACACCTCTTCACGAAGCCGGAAGATACTTGTTCTCCCCCATCATTGCGATCATTTTTTTTGTTCTACACCATACCTGGAAACCTTCTAGTTATGATATATGGGTTATGAGATATGGGGGGTCAAAGTTACAACTTTTTGACAAGTTTTTTTTGTAATATTTTGACTTTAAACACCACGACCCCCTTACTATTCAATCCATCCATCAGCACAATGTTTTAAGTGCGTAACATCGAGTTATACCACAAAACATGATTTATAACCTCAAAAAAAAATAGTTTCCCTGCAACAATTTTTGCGTAAAGTTACTTAGTTTGATGTACAGAATGCTTGGTTAACGGCTTTGTGATGAGGTGGTTTCCACTCTGTATTATATGTACGGTAACAAGCTATTTGGTTTACAGTTTAACCCACAAATTACTTTATAACTGTTAACCAAATAGCTTGTTCGACCGTACTTCGCTATATTATGTTTGCTCGAGTCTTGCTCTTCTATAATTCGATATCTATTTTCCCCTTCGCATGCCAGTGACATTGTTGAAATGGAAAGAAAACATATTTATTTGCCTTATGCCGCAAGTGCACACAACAAATACGTTATCTCATAATGGCTTCTCAAATAGCATCCATCCAGGACCTCTATACAGGAACGAAACTTTCAGAGGGCAGTAAGATGCGGAGTTAGAACCCGTATTGTCTCGTGATTTTTTTAAATCTGCCAAGATAATGGCTATTTTACACAAAACAATCCAATCGATCCTGTTTCTAATACTGATCAAAAACTTCTATGGGACCAAACCAGCTTAGAGTACTAAAACAGTTAAAAATTGAAAAAAAAAAAACTGTTTCTTATTCATCAACGCGGCAACGTTACCATTTTCCTCCTAACTATTTTTATCCGCCAAGTTTTTACCCTCTTTAGACTCAGGAATTTTAAGAGTTTTAGAGGCTTCATGAGTTATTTAGAGCTAGCTAACAAACTTCCGAGTTTCTTTTATTTGGGTTTTTATCAAGTGGCCGTATAAAGTTTCCAAGTATTATTTAATATGAAGGCATTAGGTCGTTGCCCTCATATTAAGTAATAACTTTGTAAAGAAAACACAACAATCGGCATTTTATTTTTATTTCGTTCCTTTACTTAAATAGGCCCCTTATAAACTCGATGAACATTTTCATAAAACTTTGCTTTATTGCTGTGTATTTTTGCCTAACACTCGACTGAAAGATCTCTATTTTGTTTCTTCCTTTTCTTTGGAAGAATCACGGCAGCCGTCTTGGGCACAGCTTGTTTTTGTCCAAATTTTTGGTCTACTTTCTGAAAATTAGGGTTAGCAGAAAATTTTGTCCTTATCTGATCACCAGTGCAAGTACGTAGGATTCGATAGGACTCGATTAGATAAATTTGACAGTTATTCTCGATAAAATTAGTTTTTTTGGAGTTGAGAACTCATTTTACCGAGAATAACTGTCAAATTTCATCAAGTCCTATCGAATCCTAAGTACTTGGGACTATTGATCATAAACGGAAAAGAAAAATATCGTGAAAAAATCATCGTCGTGTCAAAAATTCCAAGATCTGTTACATCAACCAACCGTGGGCCCACTCTATCTCACAGTAACCTGCGTCAAATAATAAACAGACTCAGTCTTATTACAAAAAGCGGTTTAACTAAAAAACCTGGTTTAAACTTCTATAAACTACGGTCTTAACAAAAATGGTATTACAAATACAATAGACTTTGTTAATTACAATGGAATGATATGGTGAACGAATCATATTTGTATTTATCTGTGGTTGACATTTAAATAATGGTTTGAATGACGGTACTAAGAAGACCACGGGTTTTTTTTTAATTTTGTAATACGAACGAATACGAAGACCATAGTTCTGCGGATAAGTCTGGACTTGATAGTAGGTACAGGTTTAAACCATCTGCCTTGCTTTTTCCCAACTTTGTTGGGGTCGGCTTCCAGTCTAACCGGATGCAGCTGAATACCAATATTTTACATGGAGCGACTGCCTATCTGACCTCCACAACCCAGTTAATACTGGGAAATACGATACCACTTGGTAAGACTGGTGTCAGACTTTTGGGGACACTGACTTCCTCCTGTAACGACTGTCAGAGATGGACAAATGACAGCCAAGACCAATGGCTTAGCGTGCTTTCCGAGGCACGGAGGAAACTCGGTATGTAATGGTGGTCACCCATCCACAGACCAACCTAGGCGAGCATGGCTTAACCTAAAATACGACCCGAGCGGCTGATATTATTTAGCCACGAGCACCACAAGGTTTAAACCAAGGTTTATTTAGTTTTTTTGTAATAGGACTGACTATGTTAAAGTGCTTATTGGAGAGCATTGATCTACTATGTCAAATATATTACAGCTTGAATGTGTTATTTTCCAGTCAACCAAAGTATGGCCGGTAGCCGTCTCTCTCGGCCCATGCAGAGGAAGTTAGTCATGCTGCTGCAGTGTGCCATCACTGACGAAGAGGGGCGAGGGAGGGCAGCGCGCGCAGCTCGGTCGCTCGGCGAGCGAACCGTCACCGAGCTTATATTGCAACATCAGGTAAATTTAACAGAATGTATGTAGAGGGGAAATACACGGCACATCTATGCAGAATGCCCGACGCTCAGCCTAAAGCTTGAGTCACGCTAGACCGTGTCGGGTCAGAGCCGAGTGTTGACGGTGCAATTTAGTATGGACACACTCACGCTTCCGAACAGCTACCGAGCAACGGACAATGGATTGTGTTACGGCCGACAATCGGCTCGAACGCGGCGCGGTGTAGCGTGCGTAATCCTTAATACAAGGAGACAGACTAGTTTACTATTTTACTTATTACTTATATTCCACATGATCCAGGCTACCTACTTGCCAACCAGTACAACCATTCAGCAGTGCGTGAAAAAGTAACGAAAGGGCGGAGTTAATTTCGCATTTATTATAATTGGCCCGCGGTTTCACCCGCGCCCTTCAGTTCCTAATGGTACTACAATTCGTGATCGTACTTAGCCTAGCATTTCTCAACAATGAAACTATCAAATGCAAACGTACTTTTGTCGAATCTGACTGGTAGGTAGTTCCAGAGATCGCGGGCCTGTGGACGGTTGGCTATGGGCTAGCTAGCCGTCCGTCCGTCTAACGACGACAGGCCGTGTCGACGGCGCGTTCGTGTTCCACGCACGCCTCAAAGAGATGTCAGCATTAGGGGAGGGGCCCGCAAGGGCCGAAGCCTGCCGGGGTTGCGGGCCTGTTCGAAAGAGATACCGCGGCCCCGGAACATAAAGGGCGAGGAAGGAACATAAATGGGTTTTAGTCAGTAAAAGTCTGACACTCCCTCCCGCTCCGCCCAGAGTGGGAGAAGTCATTTGATGATTTCCATCCTAAAAAGCGGTCACTTTTATCATCATCATCATTTCAGCCGAAGAACGTCCACTGCTGAACATATGTCTCCCACAAGTGTCGCCACATTGACCGGTCCTGTGCGAGTCGCATCCATCGGGGTCACTTTTATGTTAGAAAAATGAGCATGCTTACAGCGTCACTTTTGTTACGCCGCATGACTTGTGACGTGGTAACATCACTGAAATGATCGGTTACAAACTAAAACATTTCGGAAACCATTGCTATCACAATCCTCTAGCTCTCTGACTGAATTCACATTAAATAAAATGTTGGTGACTAGGGGAGAAAAGTGAGTGTTAATTAACAAAAAGAATTACAAACAAGAACTCTTTTGTATAAGTTTCTTTGCAGAAACAGAAGTTAAACCGAAGCCCGCTAAATTTAATCCCGTTATTGTGTAATTATTTCAGGGAAACAACGATTACCATGGAGGCGGTTTATTTTTTGAAAGTTTGTTACTTTAACCCCTTTTCTTTTTTAGATGTTCAATAATTAAAAGAACCAGACTAGGATGACACCCCATAAGGGATCCGTTCTTACTCATCACATACTCACTTTACCCTACAAATGCTTAAAAGGATGCGTGTGTAGTTAGACCAGCTATTACTATAGGGAAGACGACAAAAAGTCGAATAAATCCGTCATTTAGATTCATCATCATCATCATCATTTCAGCCAAAAGACGTCCACTGCCGGACATGGCCTCCCTTAAGTGTCGCCACATTGAGCGGTCCCTTGCGACTCGCATCCAACGGATTCCCGCAACCTTCACCAGGTCATCGGTCCACCTAGTGGGACTTCTTCCGGTTCGCGGTCGCCACTCCAGAACTTTTCGGGCCTATCGGCCATCCATTATGCGAGCAATGTGCCCTGCCCACTGGCACTTAAGTTTGGGAATTTTTCAGGCTACGTCGGTGACTTTGGTTCTCTTGCGGATGTCTTCATTTCTGATTCGATTACGTAAGGAAAATCCTTTTGATTGCGAAAAATATCGAAATGGTTTTCAAAAGATTCATTCGTTTATGAGCTATCAGAAAAGTATCAGCTTAACATCCTGAAAAGCTAAGATTTTTCACAATCAACCGTTTGTGGCGGAGAGGTGGAACGATTTCAAGAAACCTTATACCTTCGACTCTCAAAAATAATCCCAATTAGGACCCCGAGTTATAGCGGCCCCAATTCCCATTTCAAGGATGAAATGGGACCCAATATACTTGTCAATTGAAAAAAAATCTAACTAGTCCGTCAGTTAGATTATCAAAAATCGTTTGTCCAAAATAAAAAGCAAAAGTAAACCAAAATTGACGAAGATACGACGCTTTTAAAATTCTCAATACGTCACGCCTTGTTATATTTTTAGCGAGTTCTGACGTTAGGGATATTCTATTTATTCACGTATTTAAACAAAATTATAAAAAAAATCTTAAATCATGCTGACATCGAGGTGAGCTGAATTTTATACTCTTACCTGCGTACAAGTAGCGCCATCTAGTGTGGCCGTATGCAAGTATGATTATAATTCAAGAGTTATTCTGTCCAAATACATTCGCAAACTAGCATCAAACGCATCTTCATTTTATGTTGAGGATATTTATGGAATTGTCTACCATTGGAGTTAAAGAAAACTAAAATGGTTATGTTACGCGACCTGTAAATCACTAGGCCTTGGCGACAACGGTTTAATGTGGTAACTGTCGAATGGCCGTCCGAGGCACGGACGAAACTCGGTATGTAATGGGCGGTCATCCATCCACAGACCAACCTAGGCATTCCCGCTGTTTCAATCTGTAATGAGAGCTCTGATTGACAGAAAACAATAGCAGCATAGAAAAGTGCTTGATCTGGTTCGACCCTTATCGCGGCAAAGGCCTACGTAAATACTATAGAAAAGGTTTAAAGACTGAGGCATTATTTTTTCTTTCAAATTCAATTTCATTTATTTTGTGAACACAGGGTACATATAGAAGATGTTATAATAAATAAGATCCGAGCTGTGCCCCGCCAAAAGGCATACAAAATTATATATCTCTTACTTATGTACTTACTTGAGGAGCTCATGGCTAAATCATGGCAACCGCAGCTTAACCAGAAGACTGACCCGAGTCAGTCTTCTGGTTAAGCTGCGGTTGCCTGGGTTGGTCTGTGACGACCCGAATGGCGTAGTGGTAGTGAGGCTGCCTTACGTTCTTAGGGTCCTGGGTTCGAATACCGGTAGGAGCAAATGTTTGTGTGATGAGCATGGACGTTTCAGAGTCATGGATGTTTATATGTATAATAAGTATGTATTTACAAACAAAAAAGGCATACAGGGTGTAAACCACCTCATCACAAAGCCGTTAACCAAGCATTCTGGACATCAAACTAAGTAACTTTACGCAAAAAATATTGCTGGGGAACAACTTTTAATTGAGGTTATAAATCATGTTTTATGGTAGAACTCAATGTAACGCACTTAAAACATTGTGCTGATGGATGGATTTGAATAGTACGGGGGTCGTGAAGGTGTTAAAAGTCAAAATCTTACAAAAAAACATGAATTTAAAAAAAAATCTTTTCAAAAAGTTGTAACTTTGACCCCTCATAGCTCCGTAACTAAATGGTTCCCAGGTATGGTGTAGAAAAAAAAATATCGCAATGATGGGGAGAACAAGTGCCTTTCGGCTTCGTGAAGAGGTGTTTTTATATGTAGTTGAACTATCGGGTGTCCACGATACAAGCCTTGCTTAGTGTGGCACTAGATGGCGCCGTGTGTTAATGTCCAGCGATATTTATAAATTTATTTGACAGTCGTTACAGATAGTCATTGGCCCAAAAAGTCTGATAACCAGTCTTACCAAGGGGTATCGTATTACCCAGTACTAACTGGAAGTCAGCCTCCACAATCCAGTTAGTACTGAATTACAATACTCCTTCTATCTGAATTGGCAGTCGCTCCATATAAAATACTGGTATCCGGTTAGACTGGAAGCCGACCCCAATGTAGGAAAAGACTTGTCAGATGATGAAAACTTACGTTTTTTAGCTAATAAATGTTTGTTTGTTTGTTTCTAGAACCCGCAGCAGTTGAGCGCGAACCTATGGGCGGCGGTGCGCGCGCGGGGCTGTCAGTTCCTAGGCCCAGCGATGCAAGAGGAGGTCCTTAAACTAGTGCTGCTCGCACTAGAGGACGGCTCTGCACTCTCTAGAAAGGTGATACCCATACATTTAGCGAAAACATCTGCTCATTAAGCATGGCAACAATCCGGCTAGATTAGCCGTACAGCTGATAACCGTTGAGGTGGGCGTGTTCTTGAATGGAGGCAAACAGTTGTAAATTTAAACGTCGTCGCACCTCAGGTGATCACTGCTTCAGACTCTGCAGGGTGATTGGTAATGGGCTAGTTTCCAACATCAATAAATTGCAAATCTATCTAGTCCGTCAGTTAGGGCGCTTTCAAGTTCTGACGTCACGAGAGGACTCCCGAGTTTTGGTACATTTTGTCTTTGTCAATATTCATTGATTCACAAAAACACGAATTAGACCTTTCGTGTCGTCAAAATCAAATTTTGTGTTTAGACTGACGATTGAAAATTAATTTATACGTGTTTCAGCATTTTTGACAATTCCACCCCGAAGGCTTAAAAAGGGGAATGAAATTGTGTATGGAATATTCTTAATTTTCGACGTAAAATGTACAAAAAAATAGTAAGTCGTTGGTTTTTTTTCAACTCACAAAGGGGTAAAGGGAATGAGTCATTTTGAGAAGTGGTCATTTTGCGACAGAGCCGTTTTGCATTGCAGTTGGTAATTCGTTCACCAATAACAGCAGCAGGAGAGACATTTCGCAGCAGTGCAAGTTTATAGTACAGGTCATTCTTCCCGGTCTTCCCGTTCTTCTTCTTGATCTTCCCGTTCTTCCCGGTCTACTTCCCACTTCCCGTTTTTCCCGGTCTTACCAGTCTTCTTCCCGGTATTCCCGGTCTTCCTGCCGGCGTAGTATGGCGTTCTATCTCTACTCTACCAAGACTCGACAAAGCTCTTTTCCATACAACTTGACATGTCTTTAGTCTTGGACATCCCCGAGCATGCGGCGACCCATAGACTCGAGTTTGTAAGAAGACAAAGACATTGAATGACTTTCCATGGCAACGGAGACGCAGCTAGTGATGTAGATATTCTAAAAATCTTACGATAATATTTACGTTTAGTTAACCAAAAAATTGTGTCAAACGCGCAGGTTTTATCACCTGAACGTAACTCAAAGCAACAACGAAACGTATTACTCGTATTGTTTTTAATCTGTGTCGGACTCAGATGAAGTGTAAACTTTATGTCATACTAGTTAAAGAGCCGACGACACTAAACCTAGTCTGATAAGACCCCCCGAAGATATAATTAAAAAAAAAAAAAAAACGTATTTTGTGTGATAAAGACTCCCAAGTCTTGTAAAATGATTCGCACATGATCGTGACACGTGTATTTAATCAGTACAAATCGACAGGAACCAAGTGATTGCTGACAAAACGCGCGGTGGGCTGCAGCAATCACTTTCTGCACTGTTTGGAAAACGCAGCAGTCGTTTTTCTTTCACAGAAATTGATGATCTTTCAGATTTGTGTTGGTATTTTCTAAGTACATAATCAGTCTGGGAGTCGTTATCAGACAAGGTTTAGTATCGTCGGCTCTCTAACTATAATGACAAACAAAGTGAATTAACGATTTCAAAAATAATAATGAAACATTGGAAAGATGTAGTTTATATGTTTATTTTCGCATTATCGCAATGTAACAGAGTTGTACATGGGTAGAGTTAATGGCTCCCAATATGTCTTGGGAGGCTGAACTTTCGCTGGTACCTAGTTGCCACAGTCTGCCTTCCTGCCTTAGTGTTCGGGTACAGGATCCATCGCGGTTTCAGCCTAAAACAACAGAACTTAAATATCTATCACACTATCTAACTCGGGCCACTCAAACTTGGGTTTTTATGAGGGAAATTAACTGACTTTGTGTTTATTGTAACAACAAATTGCATTAAAAATTGCTTATTGTAGTTTGGCCAATACAAATGTTTTGCTCTTAGCCAACACCCCTTTGGTAATATCCTGTCAGCAGAACTTTGATCCACTTATAAGATTGCCCATTATTTTTACAAGATACCTACCTACCTAGTTGGATTGGAAGGCGTAATAAACCTGGATTGAACTTACCTACTTTAACGAGAACAGGCAGACCATGTGATGTGTAAGGAAACAGATCCTCGCTCAGCTCCTGGCACAGATATTGCACCATCTATTTGGTTACCTACTAAGTATATAGTTTTCGAGGAACTCGTTTTCCGAGAGATTGAAAGCCCCGGTTAGAGCTAGTACAGCGTTCCTTTTGACCTTCCCTTCATTTTCCTCAGCATAGAAACTGAGGAAATGGCGACGGTAGGACCCCGACATGTTTTTCACCAAATCGCGTACAAAAAAATTATATGTTTTTGTAAAAACCCGCTTGTCTAGGTATGATGTGTTGTAGACTTTTTGACATTAGAAGTCAAGAAACGATTTCTACAACAACTGTCAAAAGTAGACAAAAAAATATCGCCATGCTCGACGTTATAGACTTTTGTCGCTAGAGACTAGAGAACTGTCTTTTCCACATGTCAAACATCGCCATGCTAAGGACGGTAGAAGTCTTTCGAAAATCTGTCATTTATCTGTCATTTTGTCGATTGTCAGTATGGAAAAGAGCTTTGTCGAGTCTTGGTAGACTAGAGATAGAACGCCATGCTACGCCGGCTGGAGTTCTTCCCTTTCTTTTTGTAGGTCTACCCGGCTTTCTTCCCGTTCATCCCGGTTTTTTTCCTGGTCCCGGTCGGTTGAATAGTATAGGGCATTCTCTCCGTTCTTCCCGTTCTTCCAGGCCCTCTCGTTCTTCCCGGTCTTCCTCCTAGTTTTCCTGTTCTTTTCTGCTCGGTCTTCCCGATATTCACAGTCTTCCCGTTCTAATTCCCATCTCCCGGCCTTTTCGCTATTTTTCCCGGTCTTCTTGTGTTAATTCCCGTGCTACCCGATCTTCTTGGTCTTCTTCCCGGTCTTCCCGTTTGAATTCCCGTGTTTCTGATCTTCTTGGTCTTCTTCCCGGTCTTCCCGGCCTTCCCGATCGTCTTTCTGGTCTACCCGGGAAGACTGGGAAGAAGACCCCAGTCTTCCCGTTTTAATTCCCGTTCTGTCCGATTTTCTGGGTCTTCTTCCCGGTCTCCTTCCTGGTCAACACGGTATTACCGCTTTCCCGGTCTTCTTACTGATCTTCCCGTTCTTCCCGGTCTCCTACCTAGTCTTCTTCCCGTTCCTCCCGGTCTCCTACCCGGTTGTCTTCCCGTTCTTCCCGGTCTTCCCGGTCCTGTTTCAGGTCTTACACGTAGTGTCTAAAACATTACAAAATGCAAAACAAAAGCATGTCAACAAAGAAGGCAACAGATCATAGCGCCAAATAAGCCGGTGCTCGGTTGTCAGAATTCAGAACTAAAATCGTATGCGCGTCCATACGATTTTAGTTCTGAATTCTGACACGTGACTTCGCGGCGGGCAGTACCGTTTTGTAGGGACCTAGGTAAGCCGAAAATGGATATATGCAGTTACGGCAGGGGCAGAAAAAGAAAGTATGTATAGTAGAACGAGATAGAAACAATAATTTGTCGATATCGTATTTGGTACCAACCAGATTTTTATTATTTTGTTGGTTTCTGTTTTTTTTTAATTCCTCTGCATTTTATTACTTTTTACGGTCGCTTAGAATGAAGATGAGGTCAAAATGAAAATACAAAATAGCGCCGACGAAAATTTTTGGATTTTTCATCATGGGTGTCATTTCCGGGGTTTTTAATTTCGCTGATAATGAAAATGAGGTCAAAATTAACATGGGGAAAAAAATCTTCGGCTTCCCCGGACAGTATTTTCACCCATCGCCACTGTTAGGTAGAAGTGTATCTAATCCTACACCCACATTTCGCACACTTAGCTTATTTCCATCAATCGGGCACAAATAATACAAGAACACTGCCCGTCCCGGAAATGGAGGGTTCCATTTCCGGGACGGGCAAAGTGTTCTTGTACAGGACCTCATGCTCAGTAGCGCTCGCGACAACTTGACCAATGATGCAGTCTCACACATGACCCATCAATATTTCACGCGAACGAAGTCGCGGGCAACAGCTAGTCAATAATAAATAGAACGAACAATAGATGAATTTACAAAACAATGAGTTTGCATAGTTAGCATACAATATATGTACTAGCTTATAGCAATATGCTAGCTATATAGCTAAGAACCATACTCTCTGAGCCACCAATTTTGTTAAATTTTGCAAATCTTTTTAATGCTCTTTTTTTAATACGAGTAATCATCGTGTACATTTTTTTTTGTTTTAACTCCGGTTCATATTGCTTTTGTGGCGTGGCCGGGCACTGCCACGCGAAAGTTCATCTTCTTCCCTCTACCTGAGGATTTCATTTCTCTCATGAAGAGAAGAGCTGTGTCCTTGCAGTGGAATCATTACTGGCCGATTATGGTTTCGCTGAGCTTAGTTTACTAGCATATTAACGATTATTGTACTGGTTCTGTTGCAGGTTTTGGTAATGTTCGTAGTCCAAAGACTGGAGCCTCATTTTCCGCAGGCTTCGAAAACTAGCATAGGCCATGTCGTCCAGCTCCTATACAGAGCTTCTTGTTTTAAGGTAAGGGTCAGTTCACAACTACACGCTAAGAGACGCGGCGCTGCGCGCACTTTTTAAAAGAGCGGCTCAAAATATAACTATTTACTACACAAAATATAGAATTCAGAATACGTTGCACCATGCAGCGACGCGCCTCGAGACGCGCGCGGCGCAGTACGAATGCGGATCACTGGCTTCTTCCAGTATCGTCCTGCCGCGTCAATTGGGTTTCCAAGCCAAAAGCAAACTGTTTTATAGAGGTTGTGTCCTAGTATTATTGGTCAACAGTGCAGCTGCCCAATTTTCTCTCAGCGTCTGCAGCCATAACCCACTTGTAAACAGTTGAAATAACCCTAATTTATTACCAAATTTCTTTTAACTGTCTAGGTATCAAAACGCGAATGCGACTCATCACTAATGCAACTAAAGGAAGAGTTTCGCACTTACGAGTCACTGCGGCGAGAACACGACGCGCAGATAGTCCAGATTGCCACGGAGGCGGGGCTTAGGATAGCGCCCGACCAATGGAGCGCCTTGCTGTACGGAGACACCGCCCACAAGAGTCACATGCAAAGCATCATAGGTGAGCGTAAAGATCGATCCAATTTTAGGCGCGGGAGTTGTCGATTGATCAAAATTGACGCTCCGCTTGAGTGACTGCTATTTTAATAAGATCTTTCATTACTCATACTCGAAAAGAAGGTCTGAAGTTACCTGAGGAGAGGGTTGAAAGTAATACTTTTCAGCCCTAGGGAGAATCGCTTTCAACTGACAGTTGTCAAATTATCAAAAAAAACTAGTTCTATTTTCATATTTCTATTGAACTATTGAACCGTGTTCCTACTTTCTATACAGCCCCTCAATTACAGCGCGATGTAAAACTGAAATAACATAAAGTTTAGTGTTAACTAAAAAAAAAACATTTTTGAAATGCTTCATTATAATTTAGTTTCAGCTATTTCTTTAAAATGTGGATTTGAGCAAAATATTTACCATTTTTTCAATTATGAAAATGAAAAATAGGAATGACTGAATAGCTGGCACAGAAAAAAAAAACAAAATAGGCAGGAAAGCAGGAATCAGATTTTGTTTTTTTTTTATTAATTCACGTTTTTAATTTTTTTCTTTGCCTTGTATTCGTAATGAAAAGCAGTGTTTTCCTCGGGTTAAAGACTTTATTTAGTCCCTCGATTTTTTGGCGCCCTCGCTACGCTTGGCCGTCAAGCCCCGTCTCGGTACTAAATAAGTTACTTTCACCCCTAGGGTAACAATGTACTATTATTAAACTTTTTTTGTTTAATTGGTTTACTGAACAAGGCCCAGGATATTCCCGATTCGACTACTAGCAATACCATTTCATATTATAATCGTCAACAAATGAGCGAATCTAACATTTAAGTAGCCGGATGCACCCAACTACTGCTCGGGAAGGCCAATGGCATCTACCAACAGAACCCACGGTGAAGTTAACTAGTTACTATACTTCCAGACAAGTTGCAGACACCGCAGTCGTTCGCGCAGTCGGTCCAGGAGCTGTTCATCGCACTGCAGAGGACCGGCGACCCGGCCCAGCTGATCGTCATGAGTCTACATCTGGATAGACTGGCGAACATCGATGCCAGTCCTGGTATGTCTGTGTTACTATGCAAGCCAAATAAGAATAGTACTGTCAAGACGCCATTTTGTTCCGCAATACTCGCGAACTTCATTACATATACTTCATAAAGTGTACAAATTTGACAGCTATCGTGTGAAGTTGGCAGCAAGCACGATCCTATTCTCAGCTGGCTCGCATAGTACAGTGGTTCAAGGATCTTTTGGCGTTTGTATGTAATAAACGAGGTTGTTGTTCAGTATGGAGCCCACCTGTACGGACTTCGTACTAAAAAAAATGAAATGCGGTAGAACTTAGAACCTCCTCTTTTATAGAAGACTGTAAAAATAAGACTGCGACACGTAGTTCAATTATGGCCACGTGCTAACAGTTATAAATAGAACGTACTTAAGAATAGTTGAAAAGCACTTGATCTAAAGCTGGATATCTTTGTTTAGACATACTGAATGCTGCGTTAAAATTGGTCCATCTATTTTAATGGGACTTTATACGACGAGTAACAGAATGGGTATAGTCATATGAAAGCCGCTAATAATTTAGTACTAAATGAGAAAAAAACTAAGTGCATAAGATTTGCTTTACCAAATGTCAAAAGTAAATGATAAATGAATGATAAATGATAAATGATCTTTGTTTTGTAAGTAGGTTTTCACAAACACTTTTACACGTCAATTCTTTTTTTTAAACTAGATGGGGCCGGTGTTTCGTACCTGACTACTCTGAGAAGAAACAGCCGAAACAAACTCAGAGGTCATAGTCTCTTTTGAAGTCCAGACATAATCTTGCTCAATTCACATTAGGATCATGTAGATGTTAGTGTCTGAGATGGTCTTTTGAAGAAAGAACCATACAGATTTGAGTAAACCTGTCCAGTCAGTGCAAGCATTTGTCAGTTATCGTGTAGCTCGACTTATAACACAAGGAGCTCAACGAAACTACGAACAATACCAAAGAAAGGACATTTGGGTAGGTCGCTTATAGAACTCAAACTGCCAGACGGTTGGGGGGTAAAAAAAAAAAAAAATGAAATGTAACCCACATGGTCCTCACATTCGCAAAAGCGCAAAAAATAAAATTAAATTAATAATAATTTACAAAATGAATGTCAATAAAAATACGATATGTCAAATACACACATAAAACAATAAAAATTAACTAAAAATGTAAAAAATAATAAAATACTGAACTAAGTATTCATGTCAAGTCATTAAATGTCAAAAACCACAAGTAAATATTCATGTCAAATACACACACACACACACACACACACACAAAATAATAAAGAATAAAGTAAAAAAAAAATAATAATATGCATTCATGTCAAAGTGTATAAAAGAAAGGAATCAATAATAAACAAGCGAAGTCCGAAATTTCTATATTCGCAGAGCAAATTTCGTTGGAGCAGCTTAATCCCAAGCCTTTTTATCATCGAGGTAGTGATTAACATGATAGTAGGCTTTCAGGCATAGCTTCCGTTTTATAAACGATTTGAATTTATTTAGACTAAGTGCTTGAATATGGCTCTGAAGTTTATTGTAAAAGCGTATACATTGGCATCTGAACGATTGCAGTGATGTGATGGCAGTGATTGTGACATAGTATTGAATCAAGAGAAACTTGAATTTGTCAATATACCGGTTTTCTTGGGAATTACGCTCGACGACAGGCTACAATGGGGTCCTCATTTAACATCTCTTGCAGGCCGACTGAGCTCAGCAGCGTATGCTGTTAGAAAAATCCGTCAATATACTGATGTTGATACGGCGAGGATAGTCTATTTTAGTTATTTTCATAGTATTATGTCATACGGTATTGTACTATGGGGACGGGCTGCAGACATCGAGTCTATTTTTATTCTGCAGAAAAGAGCCATCAGAGCCATATATGAATTACGTAGACGTGATTCTCTAAGAGAACTGTTTAAGGAAATTAATATCATGACAGTACCTTGTCAATACATCTATGAAAACATCATGTATGTTAGGAAAAATCTGCATTTATTCAGTAAAAGAGGTGACAGGCACCACTATAATACTAGAAATAGGGACCAACTAGTTCAGCCAGGTTTCAGGCTTGCTAAAGTGGATTCATCTTTCATGGGGTACTGTTTAAAATGTTATAATAAAATACCTCCCCACATTCTACAACTGAATGAGACGAAATTTAAATCTTGTGTAAAACGCGCACTATGTAGGCAAGCATATTATAAGCTGGGGGATTACATTGAAGATAAAAATGCTTGGCTAAATGCTGGTCCTGCTCTGCAACCATAGGTGCAACCTTATTGGACAACTATTGTGGTAGCTGCAGAAGATTGTAAAAGTATTCTTGCATTGTATAGAGTCCATCTCTTAGTATTGTATAATTGCATAGCACATGTGTGAGTACCATGTACTGTAAAGCTTTCATTTGCATTTAGTTATCTTTCATTTACTTGAATATGCCTTGGTGGCTAAGAGAATGTCATGCTCGCTTAAATGTCTTGCTGATGGTGGCGGGTGAGTCGGGTCATTTAGTTCCCTTCAATATGGTTGAATTGAATGGCGCTGATCCATGCGTCATGTTCGTGAACGGGCGCTGTCAGTCGGGACTGGTCATCTCTTAGCTGCCATGGATCATTTGAATTGCTTTATTTTAAATTGTTGATTTATTTTTTTACTCTGGACGCTCTTATTGTGCACGTCTTTCTACATCGTTCTCACATATATGTATAATCTCAACATGAAAGATGTAACCAAGATTTTGTAACAACATTTTTGATTGAAAAGAGTGTCCATGGAGTTTCTTGCCCGTTCTTCTCCATAGAGATCTACGCTAGGGAATGGGCAACTACAGTACTTTCTCAAGTTATTATGCCTTGTGTCTGTGACTGTAGCTTTGATTTTTCTTTAAATGTTTTGACATTCAAAAGTGCCGTAATGGTCTAGTTGAAATAAATGATTTGAGTTTGAGTTTGAAAGGGTGTGCACAGACCATTAAACTGAACAACTTTCTCTTCGGGAACCATCGTAATCGCGAAAAAATAATCAAGGGCCCCATACAAATTTCCAAAACCTACTCGGCCAAATGTTCAATATGACTATACTCTTTCTGTTACACGTTGTATAGTGTACTTTTGTCACGCAGTAAGTAAATAAAAGTATAGGTAATTGATTTATAAACTTAGCACCAGTGACCTTCACATAAACTTACTCACTCACAGTCTTATTCATAAAAAAAAACCCCTAAAATAGGTTTTAAACACTGCTCATTAGAATCAATAAGCGAAGCGAATAATAATATTTATAAACGTTCAATAAACCCGTCATAGCTATGTTGTCGTTATAAGACGTTTTAACGTGATACAAGTTGTCGTTCTGCTGAATCCAAAGATTAAATTCCAAAACAAGTGGTGTCCACGGCCAAAAAACGCATTATACAAAATTTTTACAACGTCACTTGTGACATTTGGGCTGCATTCCGAACTACAAAATAATCGCTCACAGCGCTCACGTCTATAATTTGCATTCCGATTTAGATATCACGATTATGTCAGCTAAGAGCTGTTATCAATTCGGAACGCTAGTGAACGCGTTCACAGTGAACATGACCCCAAACCAAAATCTTTCAAAAAACCTATTTTTAAAAATGGATGTTATGTTGGTTAAGCTTAAGGTTGAATGCCACGATATAATACTTTGATGCGACTTCCTAAGTTCATAACAAAACAACACAACCTGTGACGTGTGAGTGTGCGCTCACGGTGATATTTATTTAAGGCATGGTCGCTGTAATCGCAAGATGTCGCATGTCATGACGTCATCTATGATGATTCAAGGGACATCGAGATATCGCTCACGGTAATTCGGAACGGGTTTATGGACGCACAAATCGATTACAGCGTAATTCGGAATGCAGCCTTGGAGAGCTTCCTTGTAATATAGTGTTTCGTTTCGTTCTGGGGTTTAGTATTGAGTTGCGTTATCACCATATTTCTTTATTTTATATGGGTGCAATCGATACAACCCAAGACAGAAATAAAATCTCCTATTTCTTAAAATTCCCTGATAATCTTTGCTATTCTGCCAAGGACTCTGGCATTTTTTTGTGGCGGCGAGCAATCGCGCGGGTTACTCGTGTCACAATTGCGAGTCACAGTAATTGGTTGAGACAACCCATAGAAATCTCCTCCATCAGCTTGAACCTTAAATGTTACAGAGATTTAGAAACGTTAACAAATAATACTTAGGTTATTATATACTAAGGCTAAACAAATTAGAGAAGCCAAGAAACAAACTTAGGCTTAGGTTAAACAAATTAGAGAAGTCGAGAAATGTATGAGTGCGCTCGCTGCGAGATCGCAACGTGTGCGCGGCGAACACACCGCGAAGAAAAACAAGTGAATGATTGTACAAAACGTGGATTTCACACCGTGAACTCGCTGCCTACCCGCGGCGACTACGCGGCAAGCTCGCTGTGCATGGGCCGCTTTCCATTGTGTGTGTGGTTAGGCCCTCAAAGTAGGTAAAACATTTGTAATTATATAAGTTTCAATTAACATTTAAGGCTGATGATTCAGGGTAGCCCGCGAAATTCAAGTTTTCTTACGGTTTTTTTTTTTGCAATTTGCAGGTATAAACGTTTTTGACCTTGAAAAAGTAGTTCCTCGAAATTTATGAACTTGGAATTTTATTAATCATCAACACAGCCCTGTTGATGATTTAGATTATAATTCTGTAACTACATACGTCTTACAATCGCGAATAATATATTAATCAACAAACAACATAGCACTGGCCTAAAAATTTCGCTGGCTACGCTGAGGCTTTTATATTAAATATGAATACATTAAAATACATAAATGTTGGTAGTGCTTTATTCATAGTACTTGTGGCAACCCTACCAAATGAGGATTAAGCAGCAAGAGGTCGAATATCATACGCTAACGCGTGTCGTCAAGGCACACTTTAGATCGAGCGCGCCCATATTAGGTATTTAAAATGTCAGCTTTCTTGAATATCAAAGGAGTACAACTTCTGTACGCTAGTACTATTATCTATTCTGTGCCCATGATATCACCACATGAGTAAGTAACCGGAAGAGAGTATAAGCTTCTTAACAACGTGCAAAATTGTTACCTATTTTGGTAGGGTTGTCACAATAGGTGAAGACAAATGAATCAAATAATAAAGTAAATATCGCTGAACATTAACACACAGCGCCATCTAGTCCCACACTAAGCAAGGATTGTGTCGTGGACAGCAGATAATTGATATACTACACATATACTTTTTTTTGTTTATAGATACTTACATATTCAATATTTATTTACCTACTAGCTTCTGCCAGCGGCTTCGCCCGCGTGAAGTTTGATTATTGTCCCATGGGATCTTACTACCGGAATAAAATGTATCCTATGTTTTATGTGGGTCATAGCGTGATGATATAAACGTAAGAGTAAACAAATATAATAATAACAAATCTCCGAACTGCTAAGCTATCGGGAGTTACACGTGTTATTGTGAGTCAACTATAAAAGATAGACATATGCTGTCTTGGGATATTTTTTATATAATTTTATGTGGAATATTTCCGTTATACATGATTTCTATGTAGCTTTAACCATTAAGGCTGCACACGCGACGGAAGCTAAAAAACCAAGTAACTTCTCCCGTTTTCCCAACATTTCCTTTCACTGCTCTGCTCCTATTAATGGTAGCGTGATGAAAAGTATACTATTACCTGCTCAGGAGTATGTAGAATAATTGTACCAAGTTTCGTTAAAATCCGTCGAGTAGTTTTTTTTTCTATAAATAACATACAGACAGACAGACAGACAGACAGACAGACAGACAAAAATTTTACTGATTGCATTTTTGGCATCAGTATCGATCACTAATCACCCCCCGATAGTTATTTTGTAAATATATTTCATGTACAGAATTGACCTCTCTACAGATTTATTATAAGTATAGATAGATTGTACTCCTTGGGATAGTTAAAGTATCATATATTTTTATTTTTTTTCTAGTATTATTCATTCACACAGTACAATAAACAACCATTATCAATAAATACCTAGTTTTACATTAAAATATCTAACTTGTCACAAAACAAACAACGTGTGTTGCCCTGACAACCCTGAGATTTCAACCGGCTGTGACAGCGTAAACCGGCTTTTTCCTCTCTCGCCGCGTACGTGACAAGCCATCGACAAGCGGCCAGTGGTCATGTACGTGGTGCTACCGATTCGCGCGGTTGTATGAAGCTCATACTCTGTACTGTACTCTGTGGTACCACTCGACACTCCACCATGAAAATAATGCACCATTCCTGAGAAAAACCGGTTAATGTAACATGATCTCAAAACGCTTTATAAAGCGCTTAAAAAGCGTAGTCGACGGAGCCCCTAAATTCCTAGCTGCAGGGTTTAAAGGAACCTTACTAACCTAACGTCGGGGTGCCCTAAGTCTCTATGAGGGCAGATATACTTCCGTCGTAAGCATTTCACAATATTACGGTTTCACTTCGATAGATTGTAATCTAACGAAAATTAATGCGTAAGCAGTGCGTTCGTTTGATAATCTTTCGCTAGATAGATTACAATGTAACGGGTTTTAAACATTTACGGTGACAAATATATAACAAACTAACATATAACCGTTTCAGACGCCAAGAATCCATCATGGCAGCAACTAGCGGAGGTGATGACGTCACTGAAGGAGGTGGTAGCGGGGCTGATACACTACCTGCAGCAACAGGCAACGGGCCGGGACTCGAACCACAACCAGAAGCTCCCCATGCCCGACCGGTGTCTGGATAACAATACCAGTGAGTTGAACCTATTAATAGTCGGAGCGCCTTATCATCTGCGTAGCCTTTTCCCAACTATGTTGGGGTCGGCTTCCAGTCTAACCAGATGCAGCTGAATTCCAGTATTTTACATAGAGCTGCTGCCTATCTGACCTCCACAACCCAGTAGTAATCGTTACGGTACGTTAAGTCGTGCTTGCCTAGGTTGGTCTGTGGATGGGTGACCACCCTTACATACCGAGTGTCCTCCGTGCCTCGGAAAGTACGTTAAGCAGTTAGTGCCGGCTGTCATTTGTAGATCTTTGACAGTCGTTACATGGAGTCAGTGGCCCAAAAAATTTGACAACCAGTCTTACCAAAGGGGTGTCGTATTACCCAGTACTAACAGGGTTGTAAAGGTCATATGGGCAGTCGCTCCATGTAAATACTGGGATTCAGCTGCATCCGGATAGACTGGAAGCCGCTACGCAGATGATTACCGGGAACCTGCTCGAAACTTATTTCTGCAGCATACACTTATCTTCTTTACATTGTCTAATGCCATGTCTTTGTGTTTCTCTCAGCCGGTCAAGGTTCTCCGCAAACAGCAGCGTCAACGCCCACCCACACGAAGTACAAAGTGTCGATGTGCCGCGACGCCGCCACGCGCTCCTTCTGCCCTAGAGGCAACTCCTGCACCTTCGCGCACTCTGAAGAGGAACTCGAAAGGTATGTCACCGAGCAAATGTCATAATCAGCCTATAACTTTAACACTGATGGGACACATACGTCCTCTCTATGCAAATGGGCTGTAAACCCACGTGGGCAGTCGCGGTACTGTGGTACAAGCTGAAAAGCCCAACTCGCCATATGACACTCAAAAAAAAAAAAAATGTTGTAAATCCGCAAAAAAAAATGTTATAAATCCGCACTGGGCCCACGTCGTAGATTATAGCCCATTCCCTCTCATAGAGAGGAGGCCTGTATCCTAGCAGTGGGAACATTAATCGGCTGATGATTATGATGAATTACAAACATTATGTCAAACAATAATTAATGTGATAATATTAAATTCTGTGCGCCACGCGCCAAGCGCAAAGCGAAGTTGCCAGGTTTACGCCCTCACTTCACTGTAGGTATGAATCATCCTTCACAGAAATTATTTTAAATTCGTGCGCAACACGAATCGCGACGTTACCAACATATTCTCTTGTAGCTCGCTCTAACACTATACAAAAGAAGAGTTTAGTCCGCTATCAGTGACACAGTTCTAGTGTTTTCTCTTTCACACTCGCTGGCTTGCATTCGACTTCTCGCTAGGAAATTGTCTGTGTCTTTTCTTGCTAGTAAATTGTCTGTGTTTTTAATAACAGTAATAGGTTTCTAGTTGGAAATTTGTATTCAAATTAAAGCTGGGTTTGTTTTGAATGTGTGCGTGTAAGTCAGTGTAAGTTTGAGAGAATGTGTGTTGGCGCCACCAATGCGCACGAAGCGGTGCGTGCGTGATTTATTACTAGTCTCTTTGCTTTCATTGATTTTAGTTTTAAGTTTTGTGGTTTTGAGAACAATATTTTAAAGTTATGGTTTTTTTTTAGTTTAAATGGTGTGAAAGGTATGATTTTGCAAGTGATTCCTTAATTGATTATCAGTGATCTTTTCTTCCTATATTCATATTATAGTGATCTTATTATTCAAATGTGAATTCGATATTTCCGTCGAAAAGGTATGTAAATATGTTAAGTAAACTCTTATCTTCACTGTACAGTCACGTCTAATAATATGTATATGTCACCGTAAAATTGTCAAACACGTTATATTACAATATAACGTGTTTTTTCTCGCGATATTGTAATGTCTCGAATTATTGTCAACTGAACATACGGAATTATCTCTGCCCCCATAATCGGGACTTGGGGCACCCCCCAGTTAGGTTAGTTAGGTTCCTTTAAACCCTGCACTCGGAAATAGGGGCCCCGCGAAGCGGGGCTCCGTCGACTACGCTTTTTAGGGGGAATATAAAGTGTTTTAAGGTTATGTTATATTAATCGGTATTTCTCAGGAATGGTGCATTATCTTTTCATGAGAGTTGTGCCACTGGGCAAGGGGGACCCCTCCTTCCCTCCACACCGCGTAAGTTGACTACCATCGCATGCATTTCACGAAAAATAATGCGTTTTGTTGTAAGCAGTATGTTCATTTGACAATAATTCTAGACTTTACAATATCGCTAGAGATATTACAATATAACGTATTTGACAATTTTACGGTGACATAATATACACTTTCCTTAATATGATAGCTATTTTCGCGAGAAATAACGATTGTAACTAGTAGATTGGATCTTTTTGATAAATATATGAGTTCCAGAATACTATGTGCGTAATAACATTACATTTTTATTAGGAGAAACACAATTTAAAAAAATCTTAAGTATATACATACGAGGGCGGGTCAATAAGTCCGTGACTTTTTGAATTTCTGACCTCTTAACTGAAAAAGCAACACTACTCCTGTCAACAGGCATCTGTCAGTTGACTCCTGTCGAAATTTGAACTTGCTACGTCAGTTAGTTTGTGTTTGACAGCTATCTTTATCAGACTACCCAGTAATTTGAGGAAAAAATGGAAAAAAGTGAATTTCGTGTGCTTATTAAGCATTATTTTTTGCGAAAAAAAACCAAAACCGAGACCAAGGCTAAGCTTGATAAATACTATGGGGACTCTGCACCATCGATTTCAATGTTAAAAAAGTAGTTTACTGAATTTCGTTGTGGCCGTACAAGCACTGAAGATGCCGAACGTCCTGTAGGGCTATTATGTAACTCGGTTGACAGTTCGAAATGATAGTAATTGGGCTCAGCGTATATCAATTAACTGTCAAAAGGCTAGTTTCGTATTATGTATGACCAGCCGCGATCAAATATGACGTCATTGATGACAATCGTGGCTGTTAGACACCGTAACTCATTTTGACAGACGCTTTCGTATCGATACTTATACTACTGCGATTATGTAAGCATAATGGATATCTAATTGATAACAATTGAGTCTCTAATAGCTATCGTGATATACGCTACTCCTAAGTAGCGTTTTATAGGATTTTGGGAAATCTACCGAAGCCGGTTTCAAATGTAAACGTTACATCTTTTGTTGTTTTACTGTAATTTGTGTTTGTGGTGAAGTAAGGCACCTAAATAATTCTGAGATTAGTTGAATAAGAGCGAAAACAAAGTTTAAAGTTTTGGAACGGTTTCGTTAGTTCCGATTTCAGCCACCACGTGCCAAAATATCCTTGTACAGACCCATGATCATTGTGCAAATTAAAAGGCTTGATTTATTAAATAATACTTAATCAAGCCTTCAAGAAGCGTGATAAATCTACCTTCATTATCTAAGGTAGTTTTATAAATAGCTTGTAATACTTTTACAAGCTTTAATGTATATTGTTTTGTGAAACATGTTGGAAAAAAAACAATAAATAAAAATGCTGTACACCAAACTTTTTTATTTGTAATAAATTACATCTGAGTACAAACTACTACAAAACCGTATATTTAGAATGATTAACAATGATCCAAAACCTATTCCTAGTCCATCAGAATACACTATGATATTATTTTGGTTGGGCTTCAAAGCTACAGTATGATTTAGATGGGTAAAGTAGCAGTAGCAACTTCATATAGGTACCTATTTCTTAATTTTATTATGGCTACTTAAAATTGGACATTTAGTTATGGTATCGTCCCCAGTTAAATCTATGGTGATGGTGGGCTGCTCATACTCCAGTCCGGATACATCATCAATCAGCTCAATAGACAGGTAATTGGAGTCAATGACCTCTTTGCTAGCTTTCAGAGTATTGATGGAGGTTTTCGTCCACTATTGACTCGATTTCAACTTCAGTTTCTCCCCGTTCCCGCAGTAGTTTGCTGCACTCATTTCTACATGAATCCAGCTCCCTCAGCGCTGTTTTCATTTTGTCACACATGTCACAAACGTAGCTCCGCAGGCCATCATATTGCCTGCAATACCTGAAATGTGACAAGAAACAGCTGAGTATGTTAAGAGAATATTATGTTTGTTGGAACCTTTACAAAGGAGGAGTTTTAAAGTTAGAATTATGTAAAAAGAAAAAAAGCTAAAATTTGATTTCTATTTATTTTAAAATCGATTCAATGTTCTCAAACTAGGTAACACTTTGGGGAAAGGCTATTTTTCAATTTATTTTGATAGCTAAGAATAAAGGATTGTTATGAACATAAGTTTTATGTGGGAAGAAGTTTAAATATGTATTTTACAATGAACTAACTGGTTTAGTTATAATATTTAGAGCATAGCTATTAAAGACACCATAATATTCTGTGTGAAGTAGGGTTTGTAGTGAATGTTCTATTGAGGACAAGTGTTTTCGTCCTCGATTTTGCGTCTACAATTTAACAAGCAAAATTAGACATACCTAATTGTAGCTGTAATTTACTAGGACGTCGCTCCGTGTCTGTGTGATGTGTAGTATCTAAATGATACAACAATAATATGTAAATTAAAACAGAATACTCCCCAGGTTTGATGAATTCAAATTCCAAAAGTTGACAGCTGGAACACAACTTTTCGAATGTTACGAGTCATCACAATATAAACAGGCTTAAGTACACAACAACTTATCACATTGGTCAAACATTAACTTAGGTTCCTATAGGCTATAGGTAATAATTTTATTAAAGAAATTATTTTTAGGTTAGCACAATCAAAACACAATTTAAAAAAACAACGTCACGTGTCATATAAACCGCTTAATATAAATGTTCCATAAAACCAAGTGTTGTAACGCTCAAAGAGCGCTACTTAACTTAGTCGCGTAATAGTCGATAAAAATTAGAGTGGTAAACTACTGAGTCGATGACAAGCGTACCCAGGACGTTAGTCACCGTAAATTGATGTCCATTCAGTGTGTTATGGAATACCAATATTATGACATTCTCGATAGCTATCAAACTTCGATTAATAATTGAAGCTCGTTAGTCACTGGATAACAGAAAGTTACGTAATAGCCCTGCTGGACGCCCAGTTGAGGTCTCTTCACCCGAAACAATCGAAAAAATTCACGATATGGTGTTGGCCGACCGAAGATTGAAAGTGCAAGAGATTGTGGAAGCCGTAGGGATCTCGCATGGCTCAGTGGTTTCAATTTTGAATGATCACTTGGGCATGAGAAAGCTTTCCGCAAGATGGGTGCCGCGTTTGCTCACAGTCGACCACAAACGCAATCGTGTAACAACTTCACAAGAAGGTTTAGCGTTGTTTAATCGCAATATGGAGGGGTTTTTGCGCCGTTTTGTGACCGTGGACGAAACATGGATCCATCACAACACACCAGAGACCAAACAACAGTCAAAACAGTGGGTTTCTAAGGGTGAATCGGCGCCAAAGAAGGCAAAGGTGGGTTTGTCAGCCAATAAAGTTATGGGGACTGTTTTTTGGGATGCACGCGGGATAATCCACATTGACTACCTTCAAAAGGGAAGAACAATCAATGGGGAATATTATGCCAACTTATTGGACCGATTCAATGACGATTTGAAGAAAAACCGACCTCATTTGGCCTAGAAAAAAGTTATTTTCCACCAAGACAATGCAAGGGTGCACACATGTGCAGTTGCCATGGCAAAAATCCATGAATTGGGCTATGAATTGCTCCCTCATCCGCCCTATTCTCCAGATTTAGCTCCGAGTGACTACTTCTTGTTCCCAAACCTGAAGAAATGGCTTGGTGGAAAAAGATTTGACTCCAATGATGAAGTCATCTCGCAAACAAAGGCCTATTTTGAGGACCTCGACAAATCATATTTTTTGGAAGGGATAAAAAAATTGGAGAAGCGTTGGACAAAGTGTATAGAGCTCAAGAAAGACTACGTTGAAAAATAAAATGATTTATTTATCAAAAAATCTGTGTTTTATTCCAAAAGTCACGGACTTATTGACCCGCCCTCGTATTATTAGACGTGACTGTACAAGTCATATAGCCGAGTGCAATAAAACAAAAATACCCAAAAGGTGAAACGAAGTTTATAGTGGCCGGATTTTAATGGAACTTTTTTATTTGAGTTCCTAGACTACCACTAGTCTAAGAACTCAAATAAAAAAGAAGTTAAAAAAAAAGCAGCAGGCATGGTTTCTGTCACGGCTCCGTCGCTGCGGGGCTCCGGCGCGGCGGCGGTCATACGTGAGCTTATCGTTGCAGAGGGTTCGCAGCTTCGGCTTGGTGGCCGGCTGAGGCCGGCCAGCCTCAGCCGCGGCGGCGAGTGTTACAGCCACTTGCTCCTCAGCTCGCGGGCCGCCTCGCCCCTCCGCGCCTACGTGGATTTAAATAACACTGTAGGGGTAGGGCAGAAAAGACTAATTGGAGTCGGTTCTGCTGCGATTCATTTCTGTCACAAAATGTGTGCTTATAGAAAACCAAATACATTTATATTCTTTTTTTTTAATGCCACTATCAATATGTGTAATGTCTTTATTACAAACGTAATTTTATGAGATAAAATAAAATAAAATGATGAATTGTTTGTCAAATAATACGTTATTAAATAAAAGTTTATCGAATAATTATTTTGCGTATTGAATTATTTGTTAAACTTGATGTTGCATAATGTTGAAATGACAAATAATGTGTTTGCTAATCGTTGCATAACAAGTACAAGTTTTTGAATTAATGTTTGGTGAACTGACTGGTCACCTCTCCGGATTTCTGGCATGGCTCTCTGCTTCTCGGCTGGCGAATGGGCCCGCGTGTGCAGAGCAACGCCGTGTCCTCGTAGCGATCGGCGGCGGCGGACGCTTGCGTCCGGCCCTGGTTCAATCCATGGTCCGGAGCGAAACGGAATGGGAAGCCGTCACCTCCTTCTGCGAAGCAATCATGCTAGCGAAGGAGGTGGTGGAACGTGAGAGGGAGTGAGCCTCTCGCCCCAGCAGCCGCGGGATACTCACCGGGCTTCTGGGGCCACGTGGTGGCTGCCAGCCACCGTAGACGCGGGCCCGTGGATGGTTTTCGATGGGCTAGCTAGCCGTCCGTCCGTCTAATGACGACAAGCCGTGTCGTCGAAATGTCAGCAAAGTGAAGGGGCCCCGCAAGGGCCGAAGCCTGCCGGGGCTGCGGGACTGTTCGAAAGAGATACCGCGGCCCCGGAACGTAAAGGGCGAGGAAGGAACATGGATGGTTTTTAGTCAGTAAAAGTCTGACACTCCCTCCCGCTCCGCCCAGAGGGGGAGGGGCGTCATTTGATGACTTCCCACCCGAAAAAAAAGACTGAAGAATCGGAACAACTTCCTTAGGTCGAATATGCCACCAATCGATCAGACTAAGGTTGGTGAAGCCCGCAATAAGCTGTGGCTCCTTACATATCCCCCTCCGGCTCGCTATGTTGAACCCGCAAAAAAAATCCCCGCGGGTCACCAACTGCCATGGCCCACCTCGAAGACTCTAAACCGTCGCTCCGTTGGGGTATTCCGATAAAGCTGAGTGCGACTGCGGAGCCTCGTCTCAAACCATGGCCCACCTCTTGACATGCTTTTTGTGCAACTCCACCTGCACTCTAAAGGACCTGTCCGAAGCCGACGACGTCAACGAGTTCTCGTCGAAACAAATTAAATGAACAACAATTGGAATCATCGACACGAAGAAGAAGAATCGACAGCAAAGAAGTTAGTGTTGAATGGATGAACGTAGGTCACATTGCGCTACAATATGAATTCATCGAAATTGAAGTTATTCACGAACGTAAATAAATTTGGCATGGCAAAAAAAAGTCGTCAGCGGCGAAATGTTTTTTTAATTTCATTCTCCACTCTTCTAGGAACTCAATAAAAACATCCCATATAAACTAAATCTGCCCACTATAAACTTCGTTCCACCTTATTGTCTAATTGCACTCGACTACTAATAATGATACTTTTTATCGGAAAAATTCCCGTATCCCAGTAGTTCCATTGTCTAGTTCCATTATGGGACTACTAGGATTTTTTTCTCCCGGTAGTTCCATGGAACTAGAATACTTTTTCACCTAATCCCGTTAGTTCCATTAAGTATTACAGTCGAATGGTCGCAGGAGGAATACTACCAGGAGGCCATAATCATAAAGGAGGTATTGTATATTGTTAATAGGAATCTCACAATCAAACTATATACATTTCGATTATCATACATACAGCATGCAAAGTAGATAATACTTCTTCATGATTCTGGTCTCCTGGTCGTTTTTGAGACTTAACCATCCTTGTTTCTCATCTACTAAATTGTCTTTGCTTTCCTTGCTTTTATTATAGTTACAATGTCGGGATATTTTCTCCCAATGGGTAACAGTGTAACACAATATGGTGTAACTGAACAGCAACATGGTGTCCTGACTGTACCTATTAACCAAACTAGACGTAACGGTATACGAAAGCGTGAAAAAGCATTATTTTGTAAATACATTAAATTCTCAGATTCGACGTAGAGGAACTCGTTATAAAGGGATCCAATCGTATTTGACCAGTATTACCTCCATATAGCTGTACTGGAACTTCTGAGACTAATTTTATCTTTCATAAACAGAATGCTAGTTCCATGGAACTACTGCAAGAAAAAAAAACCAGTAGTCCCATAATGGAACTAGACAATGGAACTACTGGGATACGGCGAAAAATACCTACATATTTCGTCCCTCGTAAGTATTTTTATACGATTGCTTTTAAAAAGTTGGTACCTATGACAAAGTTTTGTTGTATGTTTTTGACATCAAAGTTCGTACCTACTTGAAAGCACTTGATAGACTTTTGTGTGTGTTTATGGCGCAGTGGTAGTGACGCTGCCTTACGTCCTTAGGGTCCTCGGTTCGAATCCCGGTAGGAGTAAATGTTTGTGTGATAAGCACGGACATTTAATTTGTTTTCGAGTCATGGATGTTTATATGTGTAATAAGTATGTATTTACAAACAAAAAGTGGTAGTATATCAACTATTTGGTGTCCACGACACAAGCCTTACTTGGTGTGGCACTAGATGGCGCTGTGTTTAATGTCCAGCGATATTTATTTATTTCGTATATCATTTTGCAGATATTTGATAAAGTTCTGCTAAATAAAGAACTATTATCATAATTAACCCAACCATTATCTAAGTATCTCTTTGAACCAAGAAAATTCAATAATGGTTCCTAGCCAAGGTCCGGTTAGTAATGTATTAGTATGTTTTGCTAAGATTATTAAAATTTTATGAATACCAAATTTTGGATATCTAAAATCGACTCTAATTTAAATTAATTTTGGTATCTAAAATCAACTCTAATTTAAATTAATAAAATACTATGCACAGCAATAAAACAACAAATCAATAATCTAATGCCATTTAGTGGCCTTTGACTGAAATACAATTTTCACGTCTGAAATTATTGTAAACAGTAGCAATCTTACTTTGGTGATTTGGTTTTGCGATTCTTACGTATAGAGGGCGTGTATGTCAATTATGTATACGTATTATGATATTTAGACTAGAAAAAATAGCAAAACAATAATTTAGATAATAATATTTCCCAAAACAACTTTAACCTTGCGGCCCGCCACTGCGCGTTGGTCCAGTGCTGGTTGATAGATAAAATTCCCATGTCTCAGAAGAAAACTGACTGAGGGAACTGTGTGAATGATGATAATTATGTCTAGAACAAGTAAAATATAAAAAAAAACCCCGACACATAATGTACTAAAAGTTAAATAGAAAGTTAATCGTCCTAGGTACCAGTTATCACTCCACTTTTCTCACTTTATTTCGTTAGTCAGTATTCCTTATATATGTAATACTACTCAGTATTCTTTATACCTTTCAATATACATTGTATACATTATTGTATTAGTCCTTTCTTGGATTATAAATGTATCATAGTGTGTAGTATTCTACTAGTCAAGCCGTTTCATTTGGTACCCATATTGGGGGGATTGTGAAAAAAAACATGTAATCTGGACCGATTTTCATCAAACATGGCTAATAGCTAAGAATACTGAAACTATAAATCAAGATCGGTTCATCCGTTCGTGAGCTATAATGCCACAGACAGACACAAACACACATTACGCACACACGCACAGAGACATCAAGCTTATAAAACCCCGTCGTTTTTGCGTCGGGGGTTAATAATGTAACTGCTGAAATGACTAGTAATAGATGTTTATATAAAACCGATACCATGAAATTATACGAGTAGTTAAAATTCGTTCCAAATGATTAAGTTCCAATAAAATGAATACAATCACATAAAAGGTGATGTTCAGTTGTTTTTAATAAGTAATATTAACTTACAATTAAAAAAAAAACAAAATCAAGTTAAGGCTGATGCTCCAGGGTGGCCCGCTAAATGCAAATTTTCTTAATTTTTGTTAAGGAGAAGTTATCGGGTATATAATATTTATGTTGATGAAAATATTGTTCGCGACTGTAAGGGAGAAGTTATACAAAGCGGACAGGGCGCGCGCCCGGATCACTGTAGATACAAGTATTACGCTGGATTTATCAGTATGTGAACTTGAAAATTAAATACCATACACAATATAATTATGTACTCGTTATTTAGGTAGTTACAAATTTTACAAAAAAAATAAGTTATGACGTATTAAAAAAAACTAAGTACATACTAGATCTCGTTTCAGCTTTCGGTGGAAGTTTACATATATTTTTTTTTTAGTTTTATCATACTCTTATTTTAGAAGTTACAGGGGGGGGGGGGACATTTTACCACTTTGGAAGTGTCTCTCGCGCAAACTATTCAATTTAGAAAAATTGAATTAAAAACCTCAATATGATTTTTGAAGATCTATCCATAAATACGTTTGGGTTTGTTGAATAAACATTTTTTGAGTTTCAGTTATAACTATGGGAACCCCCAAAAATTAATTGTTTTGTTTTCTAGTTTTGTGTGAAAATCTTAATGCGGTTCACAGAATACATCTACTAACCAAGTTTCAACAGTATAGTTCGTTTAGTTTCGGAAAAAGTGGCTGTGACATACGGACGGACAGACAGACATGACGAATCTATAAGGGTTCCGTTTTTTGCCATTTGGCTACGGAACCCTAAAAAGGAAGTTATATTACCTAGGCCCTAAGAGTTCCCTGGAGTCAAAAATCTTATTGGATTTTTCACCAGGACCAGTTACGTAGCAGCAGCCCGTATTTGGGAATTGTGCCCGGTTGATGTCAATAGGTTCTCTCTAAATTACATGGCACTTAAAAAATAAAACCGACTTTAAAATAAAACAAAAACGTGAAAAATAACTTTAGCTTCTGAAGTAGGACCTTTGTTTGATTGATTTAATTTTGTTGTCACCGACTTCTGAAGCTAAAGTAATTTTTTACTTTTTTGTTTTTTTTTGAAGTCGGTTTTATTTTTTGTAAAAAAGTTTTTATTTTTCTCTTTGTAGTAGTTTACATATGTTTGGTACATACACATGGAAAGTGCATACCGTTACAATTACAACAAGCCCAAACACGACTAGGGTACATTGTCTCATTATTGAGTTCCGTAACTCTTGGCTTTATCATCAGATGTGATGGTGGAATAGTTCTTATCAAACGTAAATGCTTTACTTGTTGTAGAAAATACCAAAACGCTGTACGTTATCCTTAAAAATTTTAAGAGTTCCCTCGATTTCGTCAAGATTCCATCATCAGATCCCGACTTGGTGACTATGGGTGGTCCCATAGTCACCAAGTCGGGATCTGATCTGATTTGGAAAGTATACCCTTTCCAACAAAAAAAGAATTTTTTAAATCGGTTGGCAAGCGACGTAGTTATCCGCGAACACACATAAAAAAAAAATAGAAACATCCGAATTGAGAACCTCCTCCTTTTTTAGAAGTCGGTTAAAAATGCGACTGTAGTCTGGGCTTCATTTTTTCAATTAGATACCATGAGTTACAAATTTGACAATGTCATAGTACCGTACTATTATTACTGTAGTTACGGCACTCAGCGACATTTTATTTCGTGAAAAGACTAATTGTTTGCGTTAAATTTTGTGATTTTTTAATAAAAAATGTTCAATAGAACACTCTTTTTGTGAGATGCGTGTTCTAGTTGGAAATCCACTTCAAGCCATAAGTTGGTCTAAATCCATGCCAACATTGTGAACTACGCGCATGGACTTGAAAATTAAAATTGATATAAAATTGAAATTAATATTGATTTTGCATGCTATTTTTATGGCGAAATGTGTCATAGCACTAAAAGCTTTTTTACCACCTTTTGTACCACATTTACTGCAAATAAATTATTTCGACTTTGACTTTGATATAATATATTATTGAACTGTGGGTGTACTGTAGGGTACACACCTGCCGAACCCTTCGGAAATTAAAGGCGTGATGATATGTGTAATGCTATATTAGCTATGATCGTCGAAAGACGTCCACTGCTGGACATAGGCCTCCCCCAAGTGTCGCCACATTGACCGGTACCCTTGCGAATCGCATCGAACGGATTCGCGCAACCTTCACCAGGTCATCGGTCCACCTAGTGGGAGGTCTTCCAACGCATCGTCTTCCGGTTCTTCTGAACTTTACGGCCCCATCGGCCATCCGTTCTGCGAGCAATGAGCCCTGCCCACTGCCTCTTAAGCAAAAAGCTAAGCTTTTTTGTTAGCTATCACAAAGACCTATAACCTTAAGGTTATCTAACTATTCTATTTCTTCGTCCTACGTTTATACTATAGTCCCCACCACGAGAAGCTAAAAAAAACAAAAAAGTGAAAAATAACTTTATCTTCAGAACTCGGTGACCTTTGTTTGATTGGTTTAGTTTTTTTTTGCCAACGACTTCTGAAGATACAGTATTTTGTTTATTTTTTTTGTATTTTTAGAAGTCGGTTTTAGTTTTTGCAAAAAAGTTTTTAATTTTCACTTTTTAGTGTTTCGCATGCGCTTACCCCTTTATGTCATGAAATGGTGTAAACAATAGACAGACATGAGATTTTAGCAATCCTTGACCATTTGCTATTATTTATTGAGGAGTTCCGTTACTTATCTCCGAAGTTCTTCACCAAATGTTCACGAAAATGGAAAGGGAAGAATAATACTTTCTCGGAGTGGTCACTCCGAGAAAGTACTCTTCCGAAAGTTGAAAGTTTGAAGAGTTCTCTCTATTTCTCCAGGATCCCATTATCAGATCCTGACTTGATTACTATGGGACCACCTGTGAAGCATACCCTGTTAAACAAAATAAAAATAATCTAAATCGGTCAAGCCATCTTCGAGTAATCGGGGAAAAATTTGTAAAGACACATTCGGGTTCGCAACCTTTGAATCAAATTAAAAAATGTGTGAACTTCAAAATGGCCGCCATTTCTAATGTGCTGGCGCGCTTCTTTGTTCCGGAAAATTACTGCCGGGGCAGAAAGCATTGGCTGTTTCCCGTGCATTCATATCGCTCTGTTGCATGTGCTAAGTCGCCAATTCCTCGCACTCGCGCTTAAGGCGTTAAACAATAATTCTAAAACTGGGCACACGTGCCCCGCAACCCACACACACCCCGATAAGTAACGTAAGTCTTGACAGTTTGACAGACGCGGCGCGGCGGAACATAGACGTCTTGGAGTTGTCTTAACATTTTATATATTTTTTTCATCTTGCTTTTTTTTGATATACCTATTTCCACTGTTTTACTTAGTTAAATATTTACTAATGTTCATGATTTATTTTTTTAATTATATTTAACACAGTGATTCTGTTTTTGAAGTGAAACTTAGTGTAAAAATTTTTCGTTACGCGTCACATTTTTCCGTTACGCGCCATCTTTTTTCTGTTCTTTCTCCTGACTTTCATGGGTCACTAACTTCAGCAGTTGGTGATTTATGTATGGCTCAATGCACAATGGTAAATGGGATAAAATTTTTGATTGTTGCAATATATATATCTCCTAATCAGAAGGTGGACGATATTATTGATTTTATTTTTTGAAAAATAACGTCACAAAGAAGTTTCACTTCTTACGAGTGTACGCTAGTACACGCACACATTTTTGAAGTGAAACTTCTTTATCGGGGTTGGAAAAAAAAATAGTGTAACATTTTTTCGTTACGCGTCACATTTTTCCGTTACGCGCCATCTTTTGTCTGTTCTTTCTCCTGATTTTCATGGGTCACTAACTTCAGCAGTTGGTGATTTATGTATGGCTCAATGCACAATGGTAAATGGGATAAAATTTTTGATTGTTGCAATATATATATCTCCTAATCAGAAGGTGGACGATATTATTGATTTTATTTTTTGAAAAATAACGTCATAAAGAAGTTTCACTTCTTACGAGTGTACGCTAGTACACGCACACATTTTTTTTTATTTCCAATGTGTCGTCTTAATGATCACTTGGATTCTAATCCAACAGACTATCTGTTCGGATGGATAGATGAAGATTTTATTGGCATGTCATTTAATTTATGAATGGCATGAAATTTATGAAAATGTAAACCTTTACTTTGTTATTTTGTATATTTTAATTTTATGCCATATTTATTTATTTATTTAACACTTCAAGACCAAAGTTAACGGAGGCGGACTTCATGCACAAGTCTGTCATGTCTTTTAGTTCTAATTTTAGTTACTGTAATTGGTTTAGAAATACAACCGTTGTTATAAATGTTATAAGTCTAAATTCTTGTCGACACGTACACGTTGAACTTCTTTTTTTCTTACCTTCCCAGAAAAATTGAAATCGTTGGAAGTTCCTAGTCCATATACCTAACTGGTGTGATATTAGATACTCACAATGCTATGTTATTCTATGCCCAAGTACAATCAAATTAAACATTTTAAAAACCCCTGACACTTCATTTTATGAACTAAAAGTTAAACTGAAAAGTACATTTTGATACAAGCTCAGAAAGTTTGTTATTGTAGTTAAAGGCGGTATTAACACACGAGCCACAGGCGAGGGTGTTTTTGAGCCGAGAACTGCAATAACAAAGGTCCACGTCTATCAAACGACGTTTTTCAATACACTATTGAAGAAATAAAATAAAATATATAAAAGAATAATAATATAATAATACTTACTTAATACTTCATAAAATTTATTAAAAAATATATGAAAAAGATACAGAATGTAAAATAATTGTGTCATGAATTATACAAGACTATGATTTTTATTTTTTTTTCCGCGCTTTGCTTTCGACAAGTTGAAGAAGAGGCAAAGGTATGAAGTCGTTACACAGCCCAATATTATAAAATATATTTTATATTTTTTTAAATTTAGAACTCAAATAAATGTTAGTTTGTTTATTTGTTTAAAAAAGTAATTATTAGTTTTAAATAATCATGTTCATCTATGACTAGCCGACCGATTTTGTTAACATAAGAACCTTGTCTTGACAATAACAAACACAACAATAAAATAATTAGTGAAATAGGTCCAGCGTGATGGCGTGACCAAGGAAAATAGTGATTCATTTTATATAAATAGATATAAATAATATATATTGAATTTATAAACACAATCTGAATATTCAAAAAATGTTTACAAAGAAAGACGTAGATAGTTTTTCCGAATTAAAAAGACACCCACCACTGACTCTATGGTCAGAAATGCATATTTTTTTAAATTATGCATTGAGCCAATTTGGACTAAATATATATATAGACGATGCGTTGGAAGACCTCCCACTAGGTGGACCGATGACCTGGTGAAGGTTGCGGGAATTCGGTGGATGCGAGTCGCAAGGGACCGGTCAATGTGGCGACACTTGGGGGAGGCCTATGTCCAGCAGTGGACGTCTTTTGGCTGAGATGATGTGAAATACACTGCATTTTGAACCTAATCGTAGTGAAAAGAACCAGTTTTCGAGGAAGTGTATTGAAAAATAATTTAAATATCGTAAGGTCCTAGGTACCAGTCATCACTCCAATTTCCTTATCTCATTTCCTTAGTTAGTATTCCTCATTCCCTTTCAAAATAGTACACTTTATTGTGCTAGTCAAACCCTTTTATTTGATACCTATATTGAAGGAATTGTGTAAAAAATAAATGTAATTCGTAATTTTGCGGCCATCTTGACCGATTTCCATCTAACATAGCTAAGAACACTCCAGATAATTCACCTTTCGAAAACAAAATCAAAGTATTGGGCCATCCGTTCGGGAGCTACGATGCCACACACACACACACACAGGCTCGTCAAACTTATAACAACCCGTCGTTTTTGAGTCGGGGTTTTAAAAATAATGATTAGTTTCAAATTAGGTTACCGCACACTTACAGGACCATGAGCCATAAGTTAAAGCTCGGCAACCGTTTGTACATTGTGAAGTTAAATTCAACGGGACCCCTCCGACAGACAAGGCCAAAGCGAAAACAGCTTTAGGTCACAGTCAAGTGCATAGCTATTATCCCAACAAGCGGTGCAGTAACCGTCTATAATGACAAAGGATTGCATAGACTATCACTTAGTGTAACAAGCGGGCAGAACTTTGATATAATGGCCCTCCGTAGAACCGACACAAAGGCACAATCGCCCCGGCTCCTGGATGTAATATGCCGTACGTCGATTGGCAATTTTGCAATCCTAGAAATTGATATTACAATTATTTGCTATACTAGCGACCAGTTCCGCAGTCGCTCCATGTAAAATACTGGTATTCAATAGGCTAGGCTCCACCATCAATAAATTGCAAATCAATTTAGTCCGTCAGTTACAGTATTGGAAAATAACGGACACGGTATTTTTTGTTTTTTTAAATCAACGAATATTGACAAAGATAAAACGCATCAAAACTCGGGGCTCGTGACGTCAGTACTCACTAAAAATGATACCAAACAGTGAGGTATTGAGAATTTTACAAGCGTCGTATCTTCGTAAATTCTGGTTTATGGAACAAAAGAAAAAAATAATGGGTGAAATATTATTTGATAATCTAAGTGACGGACTAATTAGATTTTTTCAGTTAACAAGCCTATTGCATCGGGTTAGCCTGGAAGCCGATCCCATCGTTGGGAAAAGGCTATGCAGATGATGATGACTAGCGTCCTGCTTCTGCTTCGGTTCCGGCAGCCTACTGAAGGTCAACTCCCGTATTTAGTGGGTATGGTTATGTAAATGGTTGATGAATTGTGTGTTAAAATTCTAATGAAAAAGATGTAAATAATAGCGTCCGCGCGCAAAATACTTTGGACGTGAAGCGGACGCCAGCCCGTTATTCAATATAAATAATAACGTGACACTTGACAGGGAGTAAAGAGTAAATAACCGTAAAATAATTTACCTTAGAGTAACAAAAAAACAGAGCAGTTATCTTAAAAAAAAAAGTTGTTGCTTTGGTTCCTTATCCCCTCAGTATTCACACGGCAGAACACGATCTAAGATGTGTGCAAAATGTCAGCTCAATTTGTGCAGAGAACCGGTTTAAAATACAGTTTAAAGATAACTAAAAACTTGCAAAGCCGTGTTGCGCCAACCCCAAGCAGTTTGGTACAGGGGCAGGGAGATGATCATGACAAGTGTTCTCATCTTAGCGACAATCAACATAAAGAACCTTTATTTAAAGGAAATTATTTTTTAACCCCCTACGCAAAATTGAAGGGGTGTTATAAGTTTGACGTATCTGCGTGTCTGTCTGTGGCGATTTTGTTTTTTTGTTTGTTTGAAAGGTGAATTAGTCGAGAGTGTTCTTAGCTATGTTTGATAAAAATCAGTTCAAGATGGCCGCCGCTACAAAATAGCGGATTACATATTTATTCAACCACTCCCTTAATATGGGTATTAAATTAAGGGGCTTGACTAACTAGTCAAGCCCTTTAATTTATTATAGTATTCAACTGAATAAATTATGTATACATTTTAAATTCAAGTTGGCCGCCACCACAAAATGGTGGAATTCAGGTTTTTTGACAACTAAACGAGATTTCAGTGCTATATCTAAGTTATTATCAATTCACTTTTCAGAAAAAAATCTAAATGGTTGAGATTAAGGTCCATGTTCACTAAACAGATGACCTCTGATTATCTAAAAACAGCTGTTTAAAACACATTTTTGTATGGGAACGTGTCACAGTGACAGCTGTTTTTAGATAATCAGACTGTTATCTTTTCAGTGAACATGGACCTTAATCTCAATCATTTAGATTTTTTTTCTGAAAAGCGAATTGTTATTAACTTAGATATAGCACTGAAATCTCGTTTAGTTGTCAAAAAACCTGAATTTCACCATTTTGTGGTGGCGGCCATCTTGAATTCAAAATGTATACATAATGTTGAATACTATAATACAAACAAAGACCTAAATCGATTGGTTCGGTTTTAGTTTAACTGATAAACTATTCGTTGTATTTAGAACAATATCCACCCTAGTGCTAAGTTTGAACTTATCTCGTGTTCTTTGATTTCTGAACAGTTTGATAGAATGATGATATAGAAAAAGCTAGCTGATGTTAGATTACTATACTTAATTAATTAATTATATATACTTCTACATTAACGAACATCTTTTCCAGATGAGCGTGTAGAATGGAAATTAAAGCTTTGCAGCGTTTGTGTGCACGGCGAATTTTTTTGATTAGCAATTATTGTTATTTTCCTTTGTCTGTGTTGCGATCTTATAAATTGTGCTTGTAATTGAGCATTCTTTTAAAACTACAACTGGGTTTATATATTCTTGCCCTGGTAGTTGGTTTGTTACTTCTAATCAAATCTTGCAACTGAATTTAAAACCAGTTCCCCCCAACCGAAAATCTTTGACGTCTTTATTTATTAAAATGACGAAAAACTACTTAGACATAAAGCCTACTAGTCGGAACCAATGCGGGACTGCGCAGGAAGGACCCAATATCCTGCGTCCGGCGATACCAACAACGCAGCTTTATGTATCTCGGCTACATCACACCACGAAGATTGAGGATATCGTGGAGTATGTCCGAGCGAAGCCCATCTGGACCGTGAGGGTCGAGAAGTAGTCCCGCCACAACACGAATTTTAAATCGTTAGTGGTGCGAGTTCCGAGTTATTACTCATCATATTGAGACCTTCCTCAAGTAAGAGTTTTGCCCGAAAGGTGTCGTGCATCGGTGATTCCGTGGAATGCTACGCGACACCACGGAGCACGACATGACGCCGTCTAGGTATATATGATATAGGTCTTTTGTTACCTGAATTAAATGATATAATAATATTATTATTTTAAAGATTGCAAGTTCCACAAACATACACGTGCAAATTGCAATATTCTCTCTTCAATTGTTAATTAGGTACCTACTATATAAAAGTGCGTTATCTTATCCCATTGAATTTATAAGTTTAAATTTTGTTTTCTTTGATTTCGCTTTCATTTTATTTATCATGTTTGTGTGAGAGATTTTATCCATAATGTTTGACTGACCTATCGATTGATGTCATAAAAAAACAGGATGTTATTTTTCCGAATTCTAATCGGTTATGTTTTCAAGTGTTTTTTCGAAAATTCACTTGCCATTCCGTAATTGAATTTTTAATAATGATTTCTTTGTTTGTAATCATAAAGGAGGGTTTCCTTTGAGTAAAATTTGCTTTATCCAGTTTAGAGTACAATATACAATTCGTTTCAGCACGTTTTCCTGTTTCATTACTGTACAACCTGAAACGTGCAACAAATTGTAGAAACGTTAAGAATATTAAAATTTCGCAAGCTGCCCTTTGCCCTTTGCTCTTAAGGTTGATGCTCCAGGGTAGCCCGCGGAATTTGTTTTTTTTTTTCGGGTTTTCTGCAATTTGCAAGCCAGTGCTAGGTTGTATTATGTTGATGACAACATGGTACGCGGCTGTAAGACGTGTGTAGTTACAGAATTATAATAATTAAAATCATCAATACAACCCTACACGTTCATAAAGGTCGATGAACGATTTTTTTAAGGTCAAAGTTATTCCTTGCAAAATGAAAAAAAAAAAAACTTAAAAAAAAATATATATTTGCAGGCTATCCTGACGCTTCCACCTTAAGCTAACTTTATTTTTATACGTCTTTTATACGTCTACACTTTGTCGTACAATGAAGGTCGCTGTGAACACGTGTTGGTCTTTTGTGCGTAACCCCTTTAATGCTTCCCTAGTCCAGTGTATTCGACCACGGTCCCGTTGTGAACAAGGTGACTGGGGCTGAAGTTTACATAAGAATAACGTGATTCTGATTCTTTTATAACGGCTTCCAAATACCAACAACGACTCTTTGGAAATGTCAGTCAAACAATTTAATCATCTACATTCTAAGAGCTATGGTAGTTTTTGTACCCTCTATTTATGCTTTATTCGTTCACTCGACGTACCCATCGACCACCATTTGCAATCGCATTTTTAAGGTCAGATGTAGACTGCTATCTGATTTAAATATTATTATTATTATTCAAGACCCACTTTTTATAAGATAAACCGTTTTCATAGTCAATCGTTTCCTACATTTCTTCAGCTCTTATAAAAGCGCTGTTTTTTCTGCTTGTTGTTTCAATGTTGCATGATAACTTCATCGGAAACCCATGCTTAGCACAACATGCAGTTAAACAAATATTGCAGTTTTGTAGTAAACGCTATATCATACTGCAGTGTATAATTACCATCAATAGTCCTAACACATGGCCTTGGGTTGGGTACTACATCCGAGGGTAACCGAGCATGGCTGGCACTCGAGCGTCACTAAACACCACCAGGGTAACAGGCTACAGTATTGACACATTTTGGCTGCAATGTCACAAATTTATAGTCTATTACTGTCATTTCGCTATAACTTATAGTATATGTTATTTCCTAATCATTTAGCTTTCTATTGGTGAAAAAATGGTTTAAATCGGTCCAGTAGTTTCGGAGCTTATTCGATACACGAAAATAAAAAAATAAAAAATTCACAATGCTGTAAGTATACTAAGCTTAAAATGTTGCTTAAGTGTAAGGTATTTATGTTCCCGACTGTGCCTAATATATCATGAGGTAGTTCGGGTCGTTTTATACTTTACAAGACTTAAATGTATGGAACAGATGATTTTCTTTTTGCGATTCAGGGTTTGGTCCCATAGTAAAAGTTTTTCATAATGATGAATACAATGTGCCCTTAAGATATTTCGTGTATTAATAGATACACCTTATGTAACTATTTCTTTAATGAAATTCAAACTCAAAACAATAATTAAAATAAGCCATTTAAAAAGACTCTTTTGGACAAAAAAATACTTGAACAATAAACCTACATTAAACTAATCGAAATTCTTCTAATTCTTATTTTCATTCCCAAATTCAGTACCAAAACACAGCATAAAATAAAAATGAAAAAAAAAAACACGAACAATATAACCGGACAAAATGGTGTAGTGTGCGATCTCCTTTACGCTGTATTCACGTGCAATACTCAAGCAATTTGACTCTAAAATATCAACGGCGTGCACCAGTTCGCGTTGAAACGAGCTACTGAATACTTGTGCTTCGTTTTTAGCAAGTTCGCAACAGTACTAACCGTAAGTATTGTTAAAACTGACAATTATTGTGATACGCAAACTTTTATAGTGTTACTAAACAGTTAAAATAATAAAATGTGTTGCAAAGAGTTTTCGTGTCTATTAATGTTAGTGTATTATTTGCGATATGCGGAAAAGTTGAAAGTTTTTTTCCTATTTGTAGACGATTGCGATTTTTTGTTTTTTAGATGGATTCTGACCAAAAAAATAAATGCTATGCAGTACCTCAATGCAGTGATTGCTACGCGAGCATCGAAATCCGTGGGTTCGTATGCCTATTATAAATATGTAGTATTTTTTTTATTTTTAGTGTTTATTTCGTTATACGAATGTTGTGATTAAATAAAGTAATGTTGGTATTACCTACAAGACTTCCATGAAATTAACAATTTCACTTTATCGCTTGGCGGTCATTTTTATTTATTATGTTGTTGTTTTCACTTTGTTGAAGTTTGCGGTATACTGATAAAATATAACATTTGTAATAGGTTGGTACTAGAATAAAATATTTCATTTTTATTTCTTAAAAATGTTAAAATGTTTGATCATGATGTTATTATCCTTTACTAAGAATTTTTGTTCTAATTTTTATTTCTGAACATGTGTGCATTTGCATAATTTAAACCAATAAAGCAAGCAATATTCTCGGCTGATTACTCAATGCAACGTAATTTAAATAGTATTGCGTCTCTTTAAGATGATTTGTGTAACAGAAAGAGTTTTGGAAGTGCCTTTGGAGGAATCAGGGTTTAAGGGACTACAGGAGCTACATTAGCAACTCTGTTTGTAGTGGTTCAACCTTCATTTGAAATACTGTTAGAATAAAGTTCTAATCAGCTTGCACTACAAAGTGATTATTACGTCAGTCACTGCGGGCCAAATAGTGCGAAATTAGTGGTTTCGATCGATTTACAAAAAATCAATTGATGGACTAAAAACTTATACAATGTACTGCTAATATATTGTTTGTAGAATTATTTGCCAAAAATCTGAATGATCGCATGTGTATTAGTATGTTTTTTTTTTGGTTTAAAGAACATTTTATCGAGTCAAATTAATTGTATTATGTTTTCAAAACACTATCATACTAACATATATCCTGAAGAATGTCGTACATTTTTCTGGTTTTGTTTATTGCAGTGAATCATACACTTTCAGGCATTATTAAACTCGCGTTTAGCTCCTGTAATCGCTTTAAATTAAATTGTTAAACGTTATTTCTTTAGTCTTAGTTTTTTAATCATTGCGAAATTATTTCATTGATTTTATCAGTAATTAAATATAAGCGCGGGTTAAAGATAAGTTTTATTTTTAAAAGTGTTTTTTTTTGTGTGAAGTTCTACCATACAAATTATTTTTCCTTTTTGATTTTTGAATTCGTCGACTTTGCAACATATCATAGCAAGATAAAAGTAGACACTAAAATTACGATTGTATTAATATGTGATTACTTATTGCAAGTGTGATCACATTGTTTTTCTAATTCAATAAATTAAGTGCAGTACAAATTCGGCAGTTTACACCATTTTTGTAAAGGATTAATTTCGGAAGCTTTGTGTGAATAAAAAGTCTTACACACAGGACTAAAATCTCGATGTTTTGGTTTGCTGGTATTATAATAAGTTATTATAAATCTAATAATATCATGAATAAGCTTCTGCCGGCAGCTTCGCCCGCGTGAAGTATGATAATTGTCTCATGTGATAATACTACCGGAAAAATGCTATCCTATATTTTAATCCAGGTTATAAACCATCCGTGTGCAATTTTATCCAAATCCGTTCAGTAGTTTTTGCGTGAAAGAGGATCAAAGATCCATGCTCACTTACTTTTGAATTTATATCAGTAGGATAGGTAGGTATAGGTATACGTTTCGTATATTTTGATTATCCCCAGTAAATCAAAACAAATATGGGGTACTTTCGTTGTCTTAGCATAAGTACAAATTGTTAGCTTGTAAAATTACATGGTAATTCTCTCAATACAGTGTGTAGGTACAAAATCATCTGCAGCCGGTTAGACTGGAAGCCGACCCCAACATAGTTGGGAAAAGGCTAGGCAGAGGATGGTAGTGTGAACAAAATTACATACGCAGTTAAAAAACAATATTCTTCTATGCATTCCTTATGGGCGAACTGCAAATGTAAATTAGTTCTTGGTATACAATATTTTATTATTCAACCGTAAGATCGTTCCATCGTCGAACTCATCTTTGTCCTCAGAGCTAGATTGAGGTCAAGAGTAGGGCCATTTTATATTAAAAAACCGAACTTCGGAACCCTTCCCTGTGCGTGTCCAGACACGCACTTAACCGGTTTTTTTATCAAAAGGAGTGTACATCTTATGTACTTATCAGAAATATAATCAAACATCTTACGCTTTGACGTGGAGTTGCGGACACCAGCCGGTTATACAATACAATACAATAATCAAACATCGCCCTTTTCCTACAAATCGGATATATAGGGTGACTGGCAAATAATTTACGATACTTAAACACGTGATTGTGCTCATGATAACAAACAACTTTTACTATGGGAGCAAAGCTGAAATCTCGAAAACAAACCACCTGTTCAGTACACTGAAGCCCGCAAAAAGCTGTGGCTCCTTAAGGCGAGGATTTACTAATTTTGAACTTTTTTGAACATGTGTAACGTTTCAACTGTAAAACAGAACGCAATGAAAAATTATTTTATTATAATTGAACATATGACCAAGCGCTGGGCAAAAGCCAAAACATGATATCAATAAGTTGGCTCGATAAAAAAAAATCACAAACCTGACTCTAATTTGTGACTTCAAACGTATTTTTTTATATGAGATTATGTCTCAAAAAGTATTTAAAATTACATAAAACAATCAAACATTGTTTATAGAAGGGACTCGCAAAAAAAAATTGGAAAAAGTGCCATATTTTTTTTATAAAAATAAAATTGCTTTTGCGGGTCGCGAAAGTCGAGAAATACACCAGCCAGTGCCCGCCGAGGCGTGACCGAGAGCGGACGCATGTCGCTTTTTTCACAGAGCTACCCCTCATAATTGTTACGCAACGTTTTCGTATCTTTTAGCTGAAGTTTATTTTGAAATAGTTTTTTTTATTAGTTATAGGTACTTACGTTATTAGTTATAAGAATTTGTTTATTTTATTGAGAGAATTATAAAAAAATCACTTCTGTAAGTAGTTCCTGAGATTAGCCCCTACAAAACACAACTCTACTTTTTTATCAGATTAGTGTAAATGAAGTATGTAGAAGTGTAGATACCTATACTCGTTCAACCCAACATCGCGCGTTATTATTTTTCTTGCGTTCGTCACAGTTTAGTAAGGATTCAGTAAGTATAGTATCATAAATTGATTTGCTAACATAGAATAGATACGGAATAAAGATATAATTGCCTTTGTGTTTATCTATACTAAAATTATAAAGCTGAAGAGTTTGTTTGTTTGTTTGGTTGAATGTGCTAATTTCAGGATCAACTGGTCCGATTGTACCGGAGCTGGACTTGGTTACGAAAGTAAGGCCTGGTCCCGGTACGAAAGGTAACGAAGGAACGGGGTGGGCTTTTTATTTAGTCAGTAAGGGTATGACACACCCTCGCGCTTTACCCAAGAGCGGGAGAAGTCATAATGATTATTTTTGCCCACCGAAAAAAAAACTGTTCTGATTAGAAAAAATCTTTCACTGTTAGATCCATAAATCGGAAAGAACTAAAGAACCATTTTGATTTTTATTAGTAACTAGCTTTTGCCCGCGGCTTCGCTCCCGTACCTTACTCTACCCTAATATATATATTTTTTATATAAAAAATAGTGAAATCGGTCGACCCGTTCACGCGTGATGGCGTGGCCAAGGGATTTTTAATAAATAGATTATGGTTTTAAATAATGCCTAAAAACATTGTAACATGTTTTATTAGTTTGTTTTATAATTTTTGTAAATGATAATATTATAACATTTTATTATACGTGTTAAACATGAAGTGAACTATATTTTTCTTCCCTACCCAAAAATAATGAAGTTATACCTTACATACTGCATTACACTACACTGTGACGCTAGGCAAACGCAGACTAAGTACATTCGCCGCGCAAACGACTCGCTCGCTACTCGACTGCGTCAACGAACTGGCGGGGAACGCGGTACCGAATTCATACCAGCATGCAGCACTACAAGCGGGCCTTAAATATAACCCTCCGGCTCACTATGTTGAGCCTGCAGAAAAACTCCCCGCGGGTCACCAACTGCCATGGCCCTCCTGGAAGACTCTTAATCGACTTAGAAGCCAAGTGGACCGCTGCAGGTTCAACTTGGTCCGGTGGGGGTATTCTGATAAAGCTGAGTGCGACTGCGGAGCCTTGTCTCAAACCATGGTCCTCCTCCTGACATGCTCTTTGTGCAACTCCACCTGCACTCTAAGGGACCTGTCCGAAGCCACCACCAGCGCCGTCGACGTGGCTGAGTTCTGGTCGAAACAAATTTAATAAAACAACGATGGGAATCATCGACACGAAGAAGAAGAAGTACGTTAGTTATGTTCGCCTAATGTACTGAACAGCTGATTTTTTAAGTATCAGACACTAATTGCCCTTCACCCTATATAAGCAGACAGTTAGTACTTACAAATGCGTCGAGCGTTGACAATAAGCTTCAATTATGTCAATGACGCTGTGATTGATTTTTATTGAAAATCTCTTGAACAAACATTGGCGGTAAATAATTTACATATACAGTAATCGTGGTCTGAAAAAGGCTACTCAATTACCTTTTAAATATTTTGATGCAGTCGTGAGGCATTCAATACTGTTAGAATAGTTTAGTTTGTTTATTAATTAGCTGACCCGCGCAACTTTGTCTGCGTCACTTATGAGAGAGAGGGTCAAAATCATAGTCTAATAACCAATGATTATCATCCCAATTATTATCTAACATTTGGACGCGTGGCTAAATAATAGTAGCCACTCGAGTCGATCTTTAGGTTAAGCCATGCTTGCCTAGGTTGATCTGTGGATGGGTGACCACCCATTAATGTGTGAATGCGTGTGCAAGGTTCTATTACAATGTTCCGCCCAGAACCCACATCTCTCCATTTTTAAATAAGGGTTATTTGATGAGAATGTCAGCGCGGAGAAAGCTGCACCTGGCTACCCTACTTTTTGGCACTATTCTCACAAAAAAACCGTCCGTCTTCACTATGACCATAAAAATAACCCCAAGTTTTGTCAACTTGGGGTTATTTTTATGGTCAATAAAAAAGACAGAAAATAAATCAACTAAGTTTATGTGAAGGTCACTGGTGCTATTAAAAATAAGTTTATAACAACGCTTTATTTGATATTAATTTTTTAATAAATCAATTATCTATACTTCTATTTACTTACTTTTCTCATTCATCATCCTTTACTATTTTTTATTACTTTTACTACATGAACTACTCATGGGCGAATCGCATTTTTAGGCATAAACGTTGAAAGGTTAAATGTCATATTTTTTTAACGTTTAATTAATATATTCTACGTTTCTACTACACGCCACAAATCACTATCGCCAAGTATAAATGTCTCTTTATAAATGACTTTGACTTGTAATCGTAATGTAGTGTGCTATGGCAATATTAAGACACTCATGTGTGCGTTAGTGTGCCGTTTTTGAAGATCCGATTTGGTGTAGCCTTTTTAGTTATCAAATCATTGGGCCAATGTATATGCCCTGCGCAAGAGAGATGGCAGCATTCGTCCCATTGCCGTGGGTACAACTTACCGTCGTATGGCAGCCAAGATTTGCTGTAAGTTTTATGGTGTTGCAGTTTCGGAAAAATTTCAGCCCCTGCAGCTAGGTTTATGGTTAGAAAGGAGGCTGTGAGGCTGGCGTACACGCTTTGCCCACCTTACCTAAATTCTGACAAATTTGAAGTGAGCGAATTTGAAAATGCCTATAATCTCAATATCAACCTTCAGGATGCTGAAGGTTGATATTAAGATTATATGCATTTTTCTTTTTAATGCAAGTATTCTGTACGTTTTTATTTACTCATGAGCAAAAATTACAAATCTAAAAATAAGCTTAGCTACCCGGTTCTAAGCGAATAACTAAACATATTAATTACTAGCTGACCCACGCAACTTCGTCTGCGTCAAAAGTACTTCCTACCTACTACCTACCTACTACTACCTACCTACTACTACCTACCTACTACTACCTACCTACTACTACCTACCTACTACTACCTACCTACTACTACCTACCTACTACTACCTACATACTACTACCTACCTACTACTACCTAACGGGATAAAAAGTCTCACAGGCTCACATCCTACAGAGGCGCGTGCCTCACTATGCCCTCCACCCCCGCGCCGCTGCTGCAGATGCGGTGAGTCATGAGTGCGACGCGGGGCGGAAGGCTTGGCGGGACACGCATCTAAGTTTTATCCAACAGGGATTGTCTGGACCTAGTTCTAGCCGGAATGATATCGGATAGACCTAGTTTTATCCAACAGGGAATGGTTGGACCTAGTTGTAGCCGGCATGATGCAGGCTAAACCTAGTTTTACCCGAAAACAATCGGCTCGTACTAGGTTTAACCAAGAGTAAGTGGCTACACCTAGTTCTAACCGGCTAAAACTAGGTGCAGCCGCACTTCGGGTATTAGCCGTAACATATATATATATATATTTGTGGGAATCCCCGAATATGCGTTTCGGTTTCAATCATAGACAATGTGTGGATTGCCATAATATTCGCAAAAAAGTGAATAATTCTGATTACGTAATAACCATCTAGAACCCCGCCCCATCCGTCATCAAAATAAGCAAACCATAGACCCCCCGCCCCCCTATAGTGATTACGTAATACTGAACAGTCCCTTGGCAGTGCTACAGACAAACCGACTAAATTACTTTATCGTCACAACCTTCTGGAATCTGCTCTTGGCTGTCAACAAGGTGACCCCCTCGGGCCAGTAATATTTAAGCTACTCACCCTATTGTTCGGCAGCTAAATTCAAAATGTCACGTTTGGTATCCTAATAATGGAACCTTGGGCGGCGATGTAGAAACAGTTTTAAATTATTTAATTTTCTTAATCAAAAAATAATCTTCATTTGCCCTTGAAGATTATTTTTGCCTTCGGCCTTGACCTAAACCTTGCAGTATATGAACTGTGTTTATTGGACTATACCGACCGACAACTGACAATTCCTAAATTTTACGCAATAGCAGAGAAGTTCAGATAAATCTGCTGAACAGGTCTGCTGCTGAGCGTGCGCGCCTACTGGCTGTGGGTGAGTGGGAGTCGGGTATTTGGCTTCACGCACTACCGTCGTCGAGCACAGGCACGTTGCACAACGACACCACTTTCCGCCTCGCTGTTTCTCTACGATTAGGCGCACAATGTTGTTGTCCTCACCGCTGTCACTGTGGTGATGTTGTCAACAGCCTCAAGCGACGTAGATATAGTAAACTTATTGATAGCTGTATTCTTATCGCAAACCTCTATCAGGATGGAACCACAGTTGTGAACGTGAACAATGTTCTGTCAAAACTTTTAAGCCGCAAAAAGGAGTTAGACATGGTTGTATCTTGTCGCCGATTCTTTTTAACATGTACGGTGAATATATGTCACCGTAAAATTGTAAAACACATTATAATACAATATGTTTTTTCTCGCGATATTGTAATGTCTCGAATTATTTTCAACTGAACATACGAAGGTATCTCTGCCCCCATAATCGGGACTTGGGGCACCCGCCCGTTAGGTTAGTTAGGTTCCTTTAAACCCTGCACTCGGAAATAGGGGTCCCGCGAAGCGGGGCTCCGTCGACTACGCTTTATAGGGGGAATATAAAGTGTTTTAAGGTTATGTTATATTTATCAATATTTCTCAGGAATGGTGCATTATCTTTTCATGAGAGTTGTGTCACTGGGCAAGGGGGACCCCTCCTTCCCTCCACACCGCGTAAGTTTACTACCATCGCATGCATTTCACGAAAAATAATGCGTTTTGTTGTTAGCAGTAAGTATGTTCATTTGACAATAATTCGAGACTTTACAATATCGCTAGAGATATTACAATATAACGTATTTGACAATTTTACGGTGACATATATATATAATGGGACGAGCCTTAAATGGTTGGGAGGGTGGAATATCCATTGGCGGCAAGAAAATCAGCAATCTAAGATACGCAGATGATACCACTCTATTCGCATCTTCTGAGCAAGAACTATCTCAGCTCCTCTCTAGAGTGGAAAAAGAGAGTGAAGCAGTTGGTCTTTCGATTAATAAGTGGAAGACCAAGGTGCTGATAATGGATAGATCTGGTTTACTGATTCGCTCCAATAAACTTAAAAGACTCACAGTTCTTGTCCCTTGGCTCACTTCTCAGTAACGAGGGAGGTAGTGAAAGTGAAATCGCCAGAACAATCCAGATGTCTTAGGCAGCGATGACTAAACTCGGCTACGAAAAGATCACAATACATTCAGTCAAAAAAGTATCGGGAATAGATGATTTGTTTAAAATCAAATGTTTGTTGTTGTAACATAGACACAACTTTTTTCCATTTTTGCTCGGAGTTTGAGTTGCTGCTGTTACTCGTATTTATATTAAATACAGTGCTGTTATGATACCTAGTGTGTATAGCGAATTATGGTAATTATGGTCAAAAACATCGAACAAAGAGTTTGTCTTAAATTTTGCATCGCCAATGGAATTTAATGTTCGGAGTCACTGAAAATTTTACAGAAGGCTTACGGTGAATCGACTTCACTTCTATCAAAAACACGTGCTTATGAGTGGTACAAAGCGTTCAAAAGCGGTCGAGATGTGACGGAAGATTTGCCTCGCTGTGGTAGGCTATCAACGTCTGTAACTGAAGTTAACATCGCAAAAGTGAAGGAAATAGTGACTGAAAATACTCATTCAACTTTGAGAGAGATAGCTGCCGAACTTTCTGTATCTCACGAGTCGATCCGTACCATTTTTTTGGGTATGAAACATGTTACCGCTCGGCTAGTTCCAAAAGACCCAAATTTTCTCCAAAAACTCAGTCGCATGAGAGTCGCTGAGGACATGCTAGATCGAGTTGATTCCGACCCAACATTCACGAAACGCATTGTTACTGGTGACGAGACGTAGACTAAGTAGTCATTCACGTTGACTCGCGGGCGCGGTCACGAAGTATCAAACATATGGCGTAATATCCAAGTGTTCACGTACACAACGCACGTGCGGTCTAAGTAGCGGGCAAGCTAGCGACTGCCGCGCGCCGGCAATATCAAACGCGTGAGATGTTTGTGTGTGTTCACGTCGACCTAGCGGTGGAGCGCGCGATTTACTCGCGACGTCAGGTAAGTTCAACCAGTATGAACTTGTCGTTAGAAACGGACTCGCACAAACGCCTGGCGGCCAATGTGAACACGAACTCGGCACGTCTCCGCACCCGCACCCGCGCGTTCCTACGTGAACAAGTACTAAGAAGATTGGTTACTATATTTTCGAGCCGTTTGGGGTTGAAACTAGGATTGTGGAGTCCGAGTGCTCACAGCCTTACAAGGAAATTTAAAAACGTTTGGTTTACACTTACCGTTGACCCTAGGGCTGGCATTTACCTCGGCCTAAGGTTTAGGGATGCCATTCAGCGTGGTAACGCTGCCAGTCTCTTGGGGATATTACCAGTTGACAGCGTTGAGGACGGGTTGTATGACGCCATTTTTAAGTTTTTAGTTTAATATAGTTTAGTTTGTTTTAGCAAATTGTAAATAATGTACATTTATGTTACATCATCGTCATCTGCCTAGCCTTTTCCCAACTATGTTGGGGTCGGGTTCTAGTCTACTACCTACTTACTACTACCTACCTAAGAACCTTCTCCTGATAATAACAAACATCAAAAATCTTTTTTTGATGTTTGTTAGTAGTGAAATCGGTCCAGCCGTTCACGCGTGATGACGTGACTAAGGGAAATAGAGATTCATTTTAATATGTAAAGGTTTGTTGACCTAAGGCACACAATGTATACCAAATTATAAATTTTCTAATGTGTGACTCCAAGGTTTCTCCACGTAATGAGACCTGAGGTCGTCATTTTTTCTTTTATTTTTCGGATGCTAAATCACTAAATAAGGTTGAGCGGAAGGGAGTGTCAGGCTTTTGCTGACAAACCCATCTATGTTCCTTCTTAGATAGCCCTTTATTTGTGTTCGGGGGCCGCGATATGTCTTTCGAAAAGTCCCGCAGCCCCTGCAGGCATCGTTCGACAAAGTTTTGGGTCCATCAATACCAACCTGCCATTTACCATGGCTTTTTAAGTAGAACTTTAGTTTTTTTTTGCTGGATGGATTTCGATAATTAAGGTATCGTAACGCTGCAAGTCTCTTGGGGACATTACCAGTTGACAGCGCTGAAGAGGAGTTTTATGTATTATCTTAAAAACCTGTCTTTTGTTCCCTTAACGCTTAATGAAACACCGATTTCAAGACATGAACGTTATAATATAACTTTTCACACAGGCATCAGTTTTGTACAGCTTTGATTCGTGTCGTCGTTACGAATATATTATTATGCAGTGTCACAGCTTTAAGCAATCGTCTTAAGCTAAAGATGGCGGATTCCACAGAACATAAATATTATTTAATGCAACTAACTAGCGCCCTCTCGCGGCACTTACAGGCGACATTTTAATTATTTAGTATATATTAAAAAGGAATTATCAGTCGTTGGAGTTTGAGTGCCTTCTACTTAGTTTCAACCTAAAACTAGCAATAAATCAACCAACTCGAATGAAAAGTCAAACATGTATCGATAATTTTGCGCATAATTATAACAAACGGTGTAAATCAGAAGTCCTTGAGTTTGCCCTTTCAGATCACACAGCCCAAATCTTAAAATGCCCGGTAAATAAAATCTGTACAATCGACAAATACGGTGTTTATACACGCGAGTACAGCAAGGAAAATATATCTAAATTTAAATATTGTATTAGCAAAATGTATTTCTCCGAAATATATGAAACGGAAGATCCGAACATTGCATACAACAAATTTCATGAAATATTCTCTTTCTTCTACAACCTCTGTTTTCCTAAAACAAGGGTAACAATAAATGTTATAACAAAGCCAAGGTGGATATCTAAAGGTATTAGATCCTGTAGTAAGAAAAAACGGCAACTTTTGTGGACGTACAGATTAAAATCAAATGAATTAAATAGAAATCGCTTTAAAGAATACGCTAAACTGTTTAGAAAAATCATGCGTCTGACACAGCGATCACAAAATAATTATAAAATTAAAACATCACACAACAAATGTAAAACCGCCTGGCAAATAATAAATCAAGGTAAATTTAACGTGCCCAAAACATATGTTTCGAAAATTAAAATCAATAATGATATAATTACGGATGCTAAACAAATTGCTAATCAATTTAATCAATATTTTATTGATAAAATACAACCCATTCAGTCAAGGTATGAAACTACACAGCTCATCTTAAACTTAAAAAACTCGATGTTTATGGCACCCTGCACACCACAACAGGTACAGACAATTGTTAGGGCCTTAAAAAACACAAATAGTGTGGGGTACGATGGCATATCAACCAAAGTAATAAAAGCAGTAGCATCTGAAATATGTGACCATCTGTCCCATATTATGAATCTGTGTATCGTAGCCGGCACGTTTCCTGACGCACTAAAGGTAGCTATCGTAAAGCCATTATTTAAGAAAGAAGATCGAGAGCTTATGGAGTACTACAGACCTATTTCTCTGATTCCTATCTTCGCGAAAGTATTTGAGAAATTCATTCAAAAAGAGCTAAATGGTTACATTGAAAAGAATAAAATATTATGTAATGAGCAAAAGGGATTTCGCGAAAATAAGACCATAAACATGGCGATCTACGACTTTTTATACACTGTGTTGACAAAAATGGACAATAAAAGACCTGTATGTTCCATCTTCTGTGATATGACTCAAGCATTTGACTACGTAAATCATGACATTCTAATAAAAAAACTTGACGCATATGGTATAAGAGGTAATGTTCTGAATTTAATTAAATCATACTTAGACAATAGAAAACAAAAGACAGAAATCACTAGAATTAATATAACCACTAAAAAGGAAGAGATGCACCTATCAGCGGAACGACAAATAACTTTTGGTGTTCCACAAGGTAGTGTATTGGGACCACCACTTTTTATACTATATATAAATGACTTGCCAAAATCAATTCCACACCCGATGACTTTATTTGCTGATGATAGCACGGTGACCATTTCTAGTAATAGCAAAGACATGATCCAATATAAATCTGACATTCACAGTACCTTGACATCTACAATAGAATGGATGAAGAATAATAATTTAAAGATTAATTTAGACAAAACAAAAATCATACATTTTAGCCAAAGATTGACGTTGGAAAATATGGACATAAATATAGATAATAAAATAGTTGAAAGTGTAAATACTACCAAATTCCTTGGACTAATAATTGACAAAAGGCTTAACTGGAAAGCTCATATAGAGAACCTTTGTAAAAAAATTAGTAGTTCCGCATTTGCATTGTACTCACTAGCTGCAGTTGTGAATGTAGATACCTTGCTTTCGGCATACCATGGTTTAGCTGCGTCTCACCTAAGATACGGCATCATATTCTGGGGAAATTCTACCGACGCTAACACGGCATTTAAGGCCCAAAAGAGATGCATTAGATCTATGTTTGGGTTAAAAACGGTCGACACATGTAAGCCATATTTTAAAAGGTACAAGCTATTGACTCTTCCTTGTCTGTATATCCTCGAAACTGCAATGTTCGTTAAAACAAACCCAAAACTGTTTCCGCGTTTGCAGGACGTGGTACCGCGTAACAGACGAGATATGAACATTATTCGAGTCTATCCAGCAAAAACGGCACTAATGCGCAAAAGTATCGTCTGCATGGCACCTACTATATTTAACAAATTGCCTAAATGTTGGAAGGAGTTGAATGGTAGGGCATTCAAACGCCAATTAAAAATGTTCCTTTTGCAAAAAGCATATTATAATGTATCCGAATTTCTAGCCGAAACTGATTTCTCTGTTTGATCTAATTTATTTAATTTTAATTTTATCTTTTCTTGACATTAATACTAAATTTTTATTAATATGGAATTTTGACATTACAATATCAGAGTTGTTATATATATTTTTTGATTTGTTATAACTGTTAAATTATAAACTTTGCGTTGCCTAATCTAAGTCATTTTCAGATTAAGTAATTTTTATTGTTATTATTTTTCTGACAATGTTATGGAAATATTTGTACGCCGATACTTACGGCTAAACATGTTTGGACTTAAACAAAATAATATCTTGCATGCTCTTGTGTGTATACAATGTTTAGACAAATAAAGAATCTTATCTTATCTTATCTTATCTTATCTTATCTTAGTATTTTAGAACAAAACCCAAGTGTCCTGAGTGTTTGAAAAAAATGGCGTATTTTTGGCGCAAAATAATAATACTTAAGTAAATAACTTAACCTATCGAGTAGGGTATCAAAATTAAGAGGTGATTGCAATTATTTATCTCTTATTCGACACACAGATAATTATGTCTAACGTAAACGTGATGTCACTAACGCAAACTGCATTGTTTCAGGTTTAGAATGAACGGGTCGTATCCGTTCAACCATGGGCCCCACCACAACCAGGCGATGCCGGCCCCGGGTTCACCGTTCCCGGCCCCTGGTGTTCCGTTCCCTGCCTACCCGATGCCGCCTGCGCTCATGGAAGGCCATCATTTTAATGTTTCAGGTAAGATATTCCTGTCATCATTAGCATGAGGACAGTATCAAAAAATTGCAAACCTATTTATATTTAGTCTGTCCGTTAGAATAATGAAAAATAATGGGCACGTATTTTTGTGTTTGTAAATCAATGAATATTGACAAAGATAAAACTCGGGAGGGGTTATACCAAGGCGTGACGTATTGAGAATTTTAAAAGCGAAGAGAAAAGAAGTTTTTTTCTGTCGTCTACCCACGTTAGTGTAGCAGGTCCTCCTGGACCTGCAAAATGCAAAAAACGTAAGAAAATTTGAATTTGGCGGGCTATATACTCTGACGCTTTTACCTTAAGGCTGTCTTAACTTAAGCAACATAAATCAGTTATGTTGCAAAGTCTATCATATTCGTACATGGTCTTCCTTCTTAATCGTACCGGGTATGCACGACTGTACCGATACAGTCAGATCGAAGAGAATCCTTTATATTTTCTGGATTTTTTATTGTAAACAAGATACGTCATAACTCATAGTAGACATACGTTTGTACAGTAGGTTACCGCATCGAGTAAACCAGTGCACAATGGTGCATCGGGTGGGGTCTGACATTCCGACGTCTATTATATCCTGATTGGGTGTTATTTGTCATTATGCGTCAATTGTCAGTCAGCTCGGTTGCATTAGGCGGTCATTATCTGAAGATGAATTTTATTTATTAATCTTTACGAACAGTAACTCGGGGTCGAATCCAAGCAGGCGCATTACTTTGTGTAGTTTATTTCATCACCACTGCTCTCAAAACGGTGAAAGAAAACATCGTGAGGTAACCGGCATGTCCTAGAACCAAAAAAAATCGAAGACATGTGACATCTACCAACTCGCCGCGTCGTGGATTATGGCCCATTTCCTCTCACAGAGAGGAGGCCTGTGTCCCAGCAGTGGGAACATTAATAGGCTGATGATGATGATGAGATCATCATTATTCGCCTGCAACTTATTTGGGGTCGGTGCCGCATATATTTTTAACCCCCTAACCCCCAAACGACGGGGTGTTATGAGTTTGACGTGTGTGTGTGTTTGTCTGTCTGTCTGTGGCATCATAGCGCCCGAACGGATGAACCGATGTTGATTTTGTTTTTTTTTTTGCTTGAAAGGTGAATTAGTCGGGAGCGTTGTTTGATAAAAATCAGTCCAAGATGGTTGCCGACACAAAAATGAAAGGGCTTGACTAGTAGAATACTATACACTGTGATAAATTAAAAATCCAAGATGGCCGCCACCACAAAATAGCGTGTTAACTAATTATATGCTACTTAACTTTTGGTACATTGTGTCGGGGTTTTTTTCAATTATTAATTTAATTTTACTTGTTCTTCCGTAACATTCCTCTGATACTTTAATTAATCTTGGCATTGAATTAAGTAACTTCATTTATTATTTAATCGATCAGCTGCAAACGTTTTGTATATTAGTTTTTTGTTGTCTAATATGGGTCAATGACCTAAATTATTATTATTATTATTTTTTTTATTTATTCTCCTTCTCATTCTTACCATATCACCCTTCACACAGTTCATAATTCCTTTCTTGGTATTATCTTACTCTATATGGCTAATCTTGTTTACACATACATTTATTTGTTTACAGTTATGCCCCCCGTAAACATCCCCGAAGGTATGGAGCCGGTGACCAATGGTCACCATACTATGTAAGTTGCTGTACATCTAAATTACATTACATTACTCAATGGTAATATGCAAGCGTTTTGCTGTAGTTTTAATAACATTGGAAATTCTATTTCTCCTATACAGGGTGTAAATAACCTCATCACGAAGCCGTCAACCAAGCATTCTGTACATAAAATTAAGTAAATCAGCACTAAAAAAAAATAATTTTTTGGTAAAATATCACGTTCTACGGTAAAATTCAATGTATCGCACTCAAAACATTATGCTGGTGGATGAACTGATAAGTGTGGGGGTCATGGAGGTGTTTAAAGTAAAGTACTGAAATTAAAACTCGTATTAAAAAAATACTTCTGAACAAGCTGTAACGTTGACCCCCAGTATCTCCCTCTATAACTCTCGTACTATTCAATCCATCCATCAGCACAATGGTTTGAGTGCGTTACATTGAGTTCTACCACAAAACATGATTTATCACCCCCAAAAATGTCGTTTGCCAACAATATTTTTTGTGTTAAGTTACTGAGTTTGATGTACAGAATGCTTGGTTGACGCCTTAGTGATGAAGTATCGTTATCCTTATGAAAACCAAGCGTGCCATTATTTCACTACCTACCATGACGTCATAAGTACTATTAAGTTACTGTACAAATAGACTACGTTTTTGTTCTTCAACTGTCTAGAATTAAATTTTGAGTTGAAACGTTGTTGTTTTAAACAAATTAATTGTGAATGGAAAATGGTGTTTTGTCAGCTATTATAATATACACGCAACTTCGTCTGCGTCACATAAGAGGGAAAAAGCTACGTACTACTACCTACCTACCTACTCATACCTACCTACTACTACCTACCTACTACTACCTACCTACTACTACCTACCTACTACTACCTACCTACTACTACCTACCTACTACGACCTACCTACCATAAGAACCTCCTGACAATAACAAACACAACAAAAAAAAAGAATCAGACAAATCGGTCAAGCCGTTTTCATGCTATGTCGTGACAACGGAAACGGGTTTCATTCTTATATATATACTCGTAGATTATCAAAATCGAATATTTTTTCATAAAACAAATCTTTTTGTTCAGGTCCTACCCACCTCATCCCGTAGTCATAAATCCGATGCCGCGCAGTGGAAACCGTTACTACTACCCGGCGCGCATGCCTGAAGAGCACGGCCCGGTGCCATACCGTGCCTTTGTGCCGTCGCAAAATAACGTGCCGATCTACCCCGGGCAGGAGGCCACGGCGCCCAGGGACGACCTCTTCAGACGTAAGTACAAGTAGTTTGAACTAATCTCCAAGGAGTTAGGCAACCTAATGGGTAAGTTAGCTCGACCTAATGCGGCATCCACATTTCGTCAGTTATGTTTAATTCCGATGCAATTGGGGGCGAGCCTATTGCCAGGCACATACCGAGACTTAAACGAAAATTTAAAGATCCCAACAAATTTGCTCAGTTTCTTATTATAAATGTTTTCTTGGCGCGTATTAACAATTTATACATACGAGCTTGCTATATAGAACAGAGTCAAGTGTGTGGCTGGAGGGCCTCTGTCTGATCGCGACAGCGACCAGCGGTATTACTCCGAAGCACTACCGCTGATCTATACCAACATCAATCAATATACTGCAGCTCGCAACTCTCTGTAGTTATAGAAAAGTATTACCGTTACTTATAGAATACTGTACTACTACTACGAGCCCAGATCATGGCCTCTTTTCATGTGTTTTTTACCTGCCTATTTTCGACATATGAGTCCCCTCACGTTCCCAAGACCTTTTTTAGACATTGATCAGAACCAGTGCAAGTGTGTCAAATCTTTAAATTATCAGTTAATAGACATGCCGCCGCTTTCCTCAAGATTTTCTGAAAGCAAATGGTGAAGAAATGAATTACTTACATTAAAGTGAAGCGCCTGCGCTGGTAAACCATAGATGCTGCTGGCACAGCAGCGTGGAGATTGGCGCAAATAAAGAGAAGCTTATGCCAACCTGTGGGTGAAGTCGGGATGTAGATGATGATGATGATGATGAAAGTGTTTGACTAAGTTTACCAGCAGTAAGAACTGAAACATGTATAATATTCCAGCGATTCAGTCGGAGATGCATCCGGACTACCGCGTCAACTCCAACTCATACGGACCGCGCCCCGACGCTGTTTGGGCACCCAACCCAGGCGAGGTAAGGTCAACATCAATATTCTTGTAAGTGGGTAGTCGACACCATTAACCAATCATTCTTTTATACTTGTTTAGTTCACAGCGCACTTACAGGTTTAATATCCTCGGCGACTTAGCCATTTGACAAAGCCGTTTATAAATCCGTCTTCACATCAATATCTTATGTTGCAAAGGGAATGAGAATTTTTGCACGTTTTTAATAGCAGCGTTTTCCCTTACAATAAAACGCTTATTAAATACTTACCTTATACTAGTTTGAGATAGGCCCTTTCCGTTTCCGCTTATATTTGCCTCTCTTTCTATATCCGCTACATCTATCTCGCTCGCACATCCCTACCACCCCCACCAGGTGCCTCGAGTCATCGGAGCTCGGAGGCGTTCGTCATTGTGTCGAAAACACCAGGCATAAATTAAATGTAAGCTTCAAATAGGCCGGATAAGTAAATCGAAATCCCTGTATACTTTAGTGGATTTTACCTGAATAGTTAAAAATCTTATGCTATATTAGTAGGCATATAAGTGGCTAGATATAGATGTACCTACCTAATGAATGATTAGGTATGGATAATTGTGGAAAGAATTTGAACTAGACTATTCACTCATTTATGCAGGTAGGTATGTAATTGTGTAAGTATGGGATGTGCGTATAGAAAAATGTTATATTTCTCTCTAAGATCACATGCTACATGGTAAGGAGTTGGAAAAGTAAGTACCTATGTACTACGGGTTGTATGAAAAGGTAAATACCAATAAGACGTATCTTTAGAGGTTACAAAAGAGTACCTAAGTATATTCAATATACTTACGTACTCTTTTGTGTGTAATATAATCAAGCAAACAGTCATACAATATTATGACAAAATACATAGGAATGTTTATATTATGGTACCTTAATTAATGCATATTGTACATATATGTAGAAATATGATGTAAATAAAGCAGAAAATCATCATCAAAAAAAAAAAAAAAAAAGCATTGTCGGAATGGACTAATCAAATAATTTTATAGCACATATCGATAATTAGTAAATTTAAAAGAGTGCTACTATGAGTGTTGTCAATTAAATGGATTGAACAACCTTGTACTGCGATTGCTGATAGAAACTGGCTTAACTTCACGTTTATGAAATCGCGAAAAGGGGTTGCTAGAACGCCAATTACCTCTGGCTAAAATTTCGTATAAAGGAAAGTTATTGTCCCAATTTTTTGAGGCTACTGCAGAAGGAAAACTGCCTGTCGAAGAAAAAATACCAGCTTCTGACAGGACAGCCTGCGTGACGCGGCCTTGTTCTGACCTCTTATGTTTACAAACAAATTATTACATTTGGCCAATTTGCGTCTAGAATCTAAAACCGCAATCGTCTGCCTTATCCAGAAAACTGGGTACAGATTCTTATTATTATTGCAAAGTACTTTCCACCCAGACTGTCTATACGTAGCACTATCTGTTTTCGAACCAAAGCTAGGCCATAAAACTCAAATAGAATCATTTGAGTCAGTAAAGTGGTCTTGATCTATGTCTAATAATGTCAAGTCATGGACTCTTCTTCCAGAACACAAGAGCAAGAGTGTTGCCGTATGACTACACGTTGCAAAACTTTTATTCTCGTTAACGTTTCTTTGCTCCGAGAAGGATGACAAAACATCTATATGCCAAATAGGAGGCTTATGAGCTACAGGGTTTTTGATGGAAATATATTTCAATACGTTTTTAACCAGTGTGTGTGAGCTTAATAGCCCACCATTCTCAACATTAGATAAGGTGGAAACTACCGACTTATGTAGTAAAACTGTGTTGTATGACAATTTGTACACTAAGTGTAAGTCTGCAAGAAACCTAGCTACTATTGAACCGGTACACCAACAAGGATCAATGTTATGCTTTCGGGACCAATGGAGCCACCTATTCCAGGCTACTTTATACACCTTACGGGTAGATGGCCGCCATGCAGATCGTAACAACTCTAGCTGAGCTTCATTCCATCCCATTAAACTCCCTGACCACCCCCAATTCTCCATACTTCCAGTGTCATTTCTTGGACACGAGGAGGTGGGGGGCCCGTCGCTAGATCGATCAGATTGCGGTTCAGATGGTGAAGAGTAAAAGGGGCTGCTGTCGCTCGAGTTTTCAGATCTGCGTGCCAGAATACGCGATCCCATCTGGGAACTACTACCAGGTAAACTCCGATCGCACAGTTGAGGTGGGAGAACACCTTGGGAATTAGATAAGGTGGTGGAAAAACCCATGCCAGTGGGTAGTCCCATATTCGGGAGAACGCATTGTGATACAGTGCTTGATGGTCGTTCAGATTCATCGACACATAGTTGTGAAATACATGCGCTCTTTCTGATGCGAAGAGGTCGATCATGGGAGTTCCGAACTTCCTGAAAACCTTCTCTGTACACGCTGGTAGCAGATGCCACTCTGGTGGAATGTTGTGACGCGATAGATGGTCTGCGTGGCTGTTGTATTTGCCGGGCATGTAAAAGGGAGCCAGATGTATCTGATGTCTGTGCAAGAGATCGAAAATTTGGATTGTTATATCCAGCAAAGGGAGGGACCTTGTTCCGCCCTCGTTCCTCAGATAAGCCACGGCTGTGCGATTGTTGCACTGTACTAGAACTGTGGATTGATCTATGAGATCGCCATGAACCTGGAGAACCTCCAAGACGGCTATCATTTCTTTGGCATTGCAATGTAGGTTCGTTTCCGTGATCGTCCCAAGTTCCGGGCATCGACTTGCCGTCTAACTGCGCACCCCAGGCTGTATCTGACGCATCCGTGGTGAGAAAATGAGTTGGTGGCGCAAAGTGGATCGGCGAGCACAGGTGACAATTTTGCTGCCACCATGCCAGCTCCTCGTGGGCCTTTTCTGAAGACAACATTCCTTTATCGGGGGCGCATCGAGAAGAGAGTTCAGAAATAAAAGAAGATTTCGAATTGGGGTATCGCAAAACTTACAAAATTCATACGACCAACCAGACTCTGTAGTTCTTTCAGGTAGGTCTTGCCTTTCTGGGCCATTGACGTTTTTGTCCATCAGTCGGACAATTTTATCGTCTGGTAAAGACTTTTCGTTTGTCCACGGGTTCCACTGAATCCCCAAAAAAGTTATGGTCTTTTGAGGAATCATTAGAGACTTTTCGTGATTGACTCGCCAACCCAGATGTTGCAACTGGTCTAATAAAATTTGAACATGAGGCTGCAGAATGCGTCGGTCCTGGTGTACAAGCAGAAAATCGTCCAGATAAACGATTATCCGCAGGCCTTGTTCCCTTAGTGTTTGAGCCACCCAATTGGTCAATGAGGCAAAAACTCTAGGTGCTGTGCTGAGGCCAAAGGGAAGACAAGTCATTTGTAGTAGTTCTCCTTCGGATACCAGACGCAAATACCGCCTGTGACCTTAAGCTATTGGCAGGTTGAAGTAAGCCTGCGAGAGGTCCACTTTGCAGAGCTAATCGTTTATTTGCAAGAATTCTGGCACTCTGAATACATTTATCAGCTTGAACGGTTCGGTGATGACATATTCGTTTAGTGCTCTTACGATTGAAAATGGGCCGGTTCGAGCCATCGCTTTTGGGCACAAGGAACATTTTTGTTCCTTGTGCCCAAATGTGATGGCTCGAACCAATCAACAGAAAGCTTGGAGACCGCGGGGCATTCTCCAAGACTCCCTGCTCCTTCTTTTGCGTGACTATTGCAGACATTGATGCGGATTTCTCCGTGTGAAACATATTTGTCATCGCCAAGTTGGGGATGACTAGAGGGGGCTTTTGTCGAAAAGGTATGCGATACCCCCTTATTATTTTCAACAAAAATCTTGGAGCTCCCATTTTTTTCCAGCGCAAAAGGAATTCTGCTAACCGGCCCGCTTTGAAATTCTTCGAGTCAAAATTTTTGTTTTTTGCTGGAATTGTTTTCCAAGGCATTTCCTGTGCGTTTTCAGTTTCCTTTACCTTGGTCCGAGGGTCTGTTGCCCTGACGACCACCTCGGGAACGAAAAGTCCTCTTGAATTGTGAACCGTGCGACGGTCCGAGTTGTTCTGACCGAAACCCTGCGAGGGTCGGTTATTGTGACAGCAACCCTGCGAGAGTTGGTGGTTTTGCTGACGTGAATGAGGAGGCATTTGGGCGCAACATCCGTGATTAGGACACTGCGAGGGACCAGGATAAATGGCCGACCCCTGCGGAAGCCTCTTGACTAAACAGATGTCTGCTAGAAGGCGGCACTTTTCTCAAGGCAGATTTGACGAGAGGGTCACGCACCATGTTGGTAATGCCATCCCCCGGCGCATTTGGATCACTCCGGCGCTGTGGTCGCAGACCATTTGCAATAAATCAGACGAAACTTTTGAAAACTTACCTTTAGAAAACAATTCTAATAATAATTTCGTGCATCCCTTCAACATTCAACTCATTTTGATTACGGGCCCAAATCAGCAACTCTCGTAGACTGCGTTGGAGTGCATCCCTTTGTTTTAATACGCAAAAGGTTAGGGCAGCATAAGCCTTGTCTGCATAAGATAGGTGACATAATGAGTCATAGGCTTTGACCTCTTCGTTGACCTCTAGATCCACGAAGCCAGGTGAATGGTTGTAAGTTTTGTGAACCTCGGCGTATCGCCCCTCCCACAGTCCCACCACTCGCTTTTCTCAAAGTATTGAATATCCTGAAGGGTATTTAGCATATTTTCTGGTGCCTTGGGCACTGCTGGTTCTTTGAGTTTTGTTTCTATGCCAAAATCAAAGCTAAGTTGTGACTCACTCACTTCATTATCCCGGCTCTCATCATTATACAAAATACCACTGACACCAATATCATAGATAATATCACCATCTAAAGCAGGACACTGGTCAATGGCATAACTAACGTTAGAGCAATGACCGTTAATGTGCATTAAACTTGTCAGCGGAATTTTCATAATATGTAATTGGTTTTCGCAAATCACTAACCTGTCGAGACAATTTATCCAATTGCTTATCATTTCGGCGGCGGCGCTAGCCTTTTTGTTGCGATGCCGGCCTCTTCCTGGACCTGGAGTCTGAAGAACTCGTGGAGGAGCTGCTGCTGATACTACTGGACGAGCTGAGAGCTTGCCCGCCGTCGCCGAGTATTCGAGGCCGCGGGCGGTGGCGGTGCAGATGCTGAACCCGCGCCGTCTTCCTCACTCACTTGTTTTTCGGAAGTTGTTTTGTTAGAATCCATCGTGTACACGAACTTATCAGTTCTTTGTTACTGAGTAATTACCACACTTTTAAATTTATAAACCGTTATTTGTAAAAATAAACGTGAAAGTGCACAATTTTTGTACCACTTTTTAAATAAGAATATTTTAACGGAGTTTTTCAAATGTTATCACACTTTTTTAAAAGGTGACTGTTCGCGGCGGAAAACAAGACGCCAATGACGAACGGTTTCGAGCTCCGATGACTCGAGGCACCTGGTGGGGGTGGTAGGGATGTGCGAGCGAGATAGATGTAGGGGATATAGAAAGAGAGGCAAATATGAGCGGAAACGGAAAGGGCCTATCTCAAACTAGTAAGCTTCAATAACGGTCAAGAATTTTATTTATAAATATATATAGGACCATTTTGAAAAGATAATATTGGAATATATATAGAATAATTTTGGACCGATATCCAAAACTCCACCAAAACAAAACTGAATCATGTTCGCAAAAGGGTTCAATGAGACAGTTCTTGTGAAGTGAATTCTGATGAATCTTGTGTGCATGGAAAAAATCTAGGATTCACGAATTAATTTAGACATAGCCTTCGACAAAGTATATATGTCACCGTAAAATTGTAAAATACGTTATATTACAATATAACGTGTTTAAACTGCACTCGGAAATACGGGCTCCGCGAAGCGGGGCTCCGTCGACTACGCTTTTTAGGGGAATATAAAGTGTTTTAAGGTTAGGTTAAATTAATCGATATTTTTGAGAAATGGTACAGTATCTTTTCAAGAGAGTGGTACTACTGGGCAAGGGGGACCCCTCCTTCCCTCCACACCGCGTGAGTTGACTACCATCGCATGCATTTCACGAAAAATAATGCGTTTTATTGTAAGCAGTAGGTTCGTTTGACAATAATTCGAGAGTTTACAATATCGCTAGAGATATTACAATATAACGTATTTGACAATTTTACGGTGACATATACTTATTTCAAAAACCATTCAAGCTTGACTTATGTCCCTTTTACGCAATCGTAAAAAGGGACATAAGTCAACAATACGACATTATTCTACGGATGAAACTATCGTTTGTTCGCAATGGCCCTGTTAGTTGTTATAAGATTAGGTTCGAAAGTCTGGAGAGACAATAAGCTCATTCGTTTTTTTCGGCGTCTCATGTAAAAAGTATTTCAGTGGACTGGTGATGGTGTCGACTGGATTACCATACGTATAAGTACATAAGCTCTCATGCTTGCCCCCTGGCAGGCTCAATCCCTACATGATACTTTGGTATCGTCCACGTTCATACATCTAGCCATACGATCAATTATTCGCCACTTATTTTTAAGTTCTATGTATTGGGGCAGTAGTAAGCTTTTTGTAAATCAGGTAATGATTTTTTTATAGTTCATTCCAGTATAGTGTTGTAGTGGAATTATTTCCCAACTAGCCTCTAAACATGTATAATCCCGCAATGAAGGAACGGCTTTATGTTTAACCAATTTCATTAATATTTTTTACACAAAATTTTAATAAATTGTAGCATAATAGCGACCCGTCCCAGCGGCGTCCCATGGCTCACTTTTTTGTCAGTGATAATGTAGCATTTTAATGGTGAAAGAGTTTTTGAAATACCGATTTCAAAAACTCTTTCTGTAGTTTTTGAGTTTTTCGTTCCAAACATACAAATCTTTTCTCTTTATAATATAAATGTAGATGTGTTTGTCTGATGTATAAGCCGTTTTTCAGTAAACAGAATTTAATATAATCATTTATTTCAACCATAACACACTACATAAAATAACATATTTTAAACAACGAATGAATCTTGAAAGTTTGATCAAAATCCATCCAGTAGTTTTTGCGTGAAAGAATACCAAAGATGAATCCATACTGCCGGTTAATTTTGAGCGTTTATAATAGTGGTATGATTTTGATTGAGTATTAATCGATATCCTGAAGCGTAATAGTAAATTATACTGGTTACAGATATTCACTTTCGGAGATATGCGCGGCGCACTGCCCCAAGCTCCGCCTTTGGCTGCCGAGGTAATAAATAATATAATAAAACTAGTTCATGCATTTTAGGCGTTTCCTCACTGGAAGCATTTTCCTGAACAGAAACAAGTGAATCTGAACTGTTACTTAACCTTTTGAACGCCACAGCATAAACGCACGCGCGTGCCCTCCACGCCAAGCCACAATTTTATCTACTATTTTGTCACATATTTATGTCGTTTGGCGTATAGGGCACGCGCTTGCTTGTCACGTATATGTGACAATGTCGTCCAAAAGGTTAAGCGTCAGTTACACCGAGACGCGATGTGACGCTACTGGAAGAGGCCAGTAAGTACGCGCTGCGCCGCTGCGTCGTGACACGCATCCCAATGTAATGTGTAGTATTTTGAGTCGCACCGTGCGATGCAATGTGTGCGAAGCGTCACGTCGCGTCGTGTCTCGGTGTGAATTGACCCTAACAGGCGAATGCTCACTGAGCGCCCAACGGTCCATTTACATTATCACATCTAGATAAAACAATCTGCAAATATTCGCATTTGAGCAAAACCACCGGTTTTGAAGGCTTTAGACACTTTGGTCTGTAGATTTGCATGTTTCCGTAAAATTATAAAACCTGTTAGATTGTAATCTGTCTAACAAGATTGTAAACTCTCGAAAGATTGTCAACCGAACATACCTCTTATAATTTAACGCATTATTTTTCAATAGATTATAATTTACCGAAGTGAGACCGTAAAATTGTGAAATATATGCAACAGAAATCACCTCTCGGGCTGTGGAGGGGAGGTCCCCCTTGCCCACTAGTTCCACTCCCAAGAAAAGGTAACTAACCTAACGTCAGGGTGCATCAAGTCCCGATTATGGGGGCAGAGATACTTCCATCGTATGCATTTCACAATTGTATGGTATCACGTCGATAGGTTATAAATCTGCCGAAAAATAATGCGTTAAATTGTTAGCTCTCTTGTAACAATATATTGTTAACTCTCTTAAAATTCTAGAAACTCTCTTAGGAGAGTTGACAATCTACCTAGATAGATTACAATCTAATGGGTTTTATAATTTTACGGTGACACATATACATAATAATAATTGGTATAATATGTAAATGCCTATTTCTATTTCAAACAAATTATCAGATTTTCTTAACGAGTTTGAAGATATTATATTTTGAAAAAATAATTATGTTTGCATGCGTCTAGCGCACCATTCAGTCATCATGTCACCGTTCAGTCATCAGTCTCGAACCAATAAGTTTTCAGCAAATATTCTAAATCTATTAATAACCAAACAGTTACAAACTTCCTGGTATATGGAAAAAGCTAAATTAATAGTAAAGATTGCACGTCAGTGGTAACACTTTGATCTTGAGCTGTTCAACTGTAAGTGTAGCCTAACCCACATCTTCACCAGTATCAAAATGTCTAAGTAGATATCCAAATTATGTCGAGGTATTTGCTCCGCTTTCAAGGTTCATTTTCGTTGATAATAATACCTGTTTCAAAGGGATCTTCATCTCCCGATGCCATAATGGAGTCTATGCGCTTCTTCTGTTCTTTTTTGTAACATTTTGATCTCATCCTGGCTCGTCTTCATGGGTACGCTCTATCTGAAGCTAGCATGATGTTCTGACGCTCCACTTTTCGACAGGTCTTCCCACCTGTTGGTTTCGTGCGCTTATTCGTAAACCGCTCGAAACATTCTTCTCCTGTGGAGGGCGTGGGGCCCCTCGCAGTGGGCGGCCCCGTGTTGGGCCCTGAGGTCGCTGAGGTTCCCACGGAGAGCGCCAACGGGTCGGCCACGACGACGGTGGCCAGCAGACTGGCGGTGGGGTCCGACCGACTGGCCAGAGAGAGGCCGTCGGTCGCGGACCGCCTCGCCGCCGCCGCGCACGCCTACGATTCGGTCGGCGTCGATGATGTGAGTACACTTCTTTCTTCAAACGATGAACAATAACACTTCTTCTTCTTAGCTTGTCGCTGGCAATCTAAATTGAATCGGCCCATTTGGAGACGTATTTGGCACTTCAGTAATGTCCATCAGCTCCTCTAATTTGACAACATGACTGGCAGGACACGCAATCAAGTTCCTGTCCACCTATCATTATGAATATCCTACCGATATTGACAAATCGCTAAGGCGCGGGTCAACACACAAGTGGCGTATGGCGGTGGCGCGGCGCGGGCGAGGTGGTGGCGTGGCGCCACTGCTTTGATATTTCATGCAAAATGTATACAAGAGGTGTGGCGCGACACATACTAAGATGGCGTGGCGAGGGCGACGCGCGGGTGCCACTTCGCGCAGTTAGCAAGGGCAGGCACAGGGCGGGAACAAGATGGCAAAAATGCGGAACAATTTAGATTTTAAAGACTAGAATGCGCCCGCGCCTCGCCATTCCGACATCGTTAGCGTGCCTGTTCTGCGCTGCACCACGCCATCACCTCCTCTGCGCCGCGCCACCGCCATATGCCATACGTATTTGACCCGCGTTTAATTGGATAATAATTTCGAACCTTTAGCCAATTAGTTCATCGAGGCAAGCTTGTTCAAATAAAACCGACAACTAATTAAGTAATCATTCTAAAACAAAAATTGACCCATGGCAAGAAAAGTTCCGAAACGGATCAGTATTTACAGAGTGAAAAAAGCTAATTTAATTCGAGGGACAAAGTTGAATCCCGAGAGCAGCGAAAGATTCTAGATTTTATTGCTGAGCAGACCTAGGGATAGTAAGACCGAGATAATATTTTTCACCTATTGTGGGTTGGTATTACATAACACTTATTACGTATGGGAACAGCAGCATTAGTACTTTCGTATGTGCGAGACTGCTTAGGCCCGACAATAAATTATTGCTTATTGCACATAAAACGTAAAACAAGATAAAAAAATTAACACGCAACTAGAAATCTACAAGACCTACACTGTTCCCACATTCACGAACAATCATAAAATTAATCAATACAAAGGTACGCACAATGGTCCACTCTAAGGACGAAATGCGGAAACCAAAAACATAACTGTAATTAGAAGATAGGAAAATATTATAAAAATACTAAATGAAATATCTGACACAAATATTGTCTAAGGAAACCTCGGATCCTCTGCAGTACCTATCATATTTAAATTAGACAAACCATTTTGGAGATAAATGTGAAAATTCGTTATTTAATTGTGTATGTCTACATAATTAAATAACCCCTTCAGTAGTAACGTGTTCGGAAACAAAAATATGTAAACGTTCCAAAGATAAGTTCCGAGACGGGTCGATCGGTACAAAACTTTTCTTGTGAGATTCAGAAGATGAATACCTAATAATATATGATAGATAAGTCCGGAAAAAATAACAAACTCTGTTTATTTGTGTAGTTTAATATCTGAAGACATGAACTTTATCATAATTATATTTAAAACGAAATATGTTTTTTTTTTGCTTTTCTTCTGTCTATTTAATGCATGACAATTGATGTTTTCTGTATCTATGTATTTTTTTATGTTTAGTAGCTACATGTTGTCCTTTTTTTACAGCAAGAATTAGAGGCTGGCTTACAAGCGCTAGAACGTCGTATCGACACCGAATTCAAGATGACGGACTAAATGAATTGCTTCATCTATTTAGTTTGCCGGTTTACAAGGACGCAATCAACACCAGCCAAAAGTATTTTCGTAGAATTAAAACTGTCTGGAACAGAATACGTGTGAAATATGACAAATTTCGGATCACCTTATAACCGCCGTGAATTATAATTTAAATTGACGTCTGTTTGTCAAGCCTACAAGGTGAGCTTTTAACTGATCTTTGAAGTTGGCACTACACGTTAAAATATTTGCAATTTTTTAATGAAAATTGTTTTTATTCTCGTAACCAAATAGCAAATATTCTGACTGTAAATGCATGCCAAGTAGTGCCAGCATGAATTTAAAGGATGTTAGAAATTCTTCCATTGTCAGTAGTTGCTCAAGCGAAATTGAATTTTAGATTTGATATGCCTATTTTTTTCGCGGGACTGTTAATCCTAGTTATCCAAGATTCTTAAATGAAGTTTTTATTCGTTTGAAAAGCTAATTCTATTCCTCACAAGACTTCCATTCATCTGTAACGGTTAGCATAGCTACCATTGCAGTGCCTGTTAAAAACTCACCCTGTACGCTCTTAGGTCAAAACTACCAGCGTCACATCTTCTACTTACAATGTGAAATTGACGCACCTCAAATTAATATTACAAAAATAGATAGATTTGTATATGTATATAAATTTAGCGTACCAAAATAAATAGTTCAGTCACAAACAACTGAAGCAAATGACTCTGAAAGAATTTGAATATTATGTTCAGTGTTTTGAGTTTTTTGTGTCTGGACTATGAGCGCGGCAGGGCCGCTTAATATATCTTAGCGACTATACTTTGAGTTACATTGAAACGCCCCTGCGAAAAAAAGAAACCTCGTTTTCTACGATCAGTGTACGATTTGAAAAAAAAACAAATGATTAAAGAGGTTTAAATATTTTGTCTATTTTGACATCTTCATTTACAAAAATATCAAACCTTGCCTTTGATTCGCTTGAAAATCGACCTGCATTCACGCTATGGAATAATCGGTGAACAAAGAAAAAATAAAAATAAATAATATGCGGTCAATACAATCATAAAATACCTGCACCTAAAATAGGGCAAACTTAATTAGTTCACATTTGGCATCTGTCAGATTTAGATTTATAGTGAGGTGACCTGCTTAAAAACTTCCGACTAAAATGAATGAATCGATACGGACGTCAATCATTATGCGAGTAAAATTACAGTACCTATAGTACTTTTTCGTTATAACTGAATGGATACTGCAATTTTTTTTAAATAGCCCTCGAATCCCTGTCCCATTATTATTTTCTATCACACATTTAAGGAACGTAATAAGACAAGTACATAATTTAACAAATTATATTATTAATTCATTTTCAATAATATCGTCTATATTCACTACTCGTTCAAAATCGTATTGAAATTATTTCCTTTGTTTTTCCACAACCTTTCTCCAGTCTTGTAGTGACTTCTGCACACGCAGTTTGTAGCAGAGTCGACATTTTAGGGTATAGAAGGGTGGTACATACATAATTACTGCATTAGAACTTACTTATCAACTTTCAATTTTTTTGGGTTACGTCCCTAGTATTTAAAAAGAAAAAGGGTTCACTGACGTAACATTGAAGCGACGTTCAGTTCTTTTTAGAACAGTAATTGTTTATAATGTTAAAAATGCTTAATTAATTAAAGTAAATCGTAATATTACCTTCTTACGTCATTATTAGAATAAATATGTAATCGTAATTGAAAAAAGTTGAAAAAATACATATTATTTTATGCCCGCCGTTACAAGATTACGTTGTTGAATTTTGATGAAGTTGTCAAATGTGAACTATTATCGTGGCCCTACAGTCGTATGAAGTCGGTATCACCACTAAGAATGAGTTGAAATTGTAATATTATTGTGCCTCTAAATAAGTAACTTTTTCAAACGTATACTGCCAATTAAAGCAATCATGAATATTTTGTATATTATAAATGAATAGATGTATAGTATCAGATTAGTGGTGAGCCAGGCTGCGTCACGTACGTCTTCGTACGAAATATTTTTGCCTCCGTTGATTGGCTATTGCCCAAGTCATTTAAACTATCCTATATTTATTTTACGGTGGAGGGTTTTGGATTTTCATACGGTCTGCTTTTATTTTTCTTTCTTCGCATCAAGTACAGATTTCTGTTTACAAGTACATAAGTTATGTACTATTTTTAATTACCTTTTTACATTTTCGTTTCTATTTCTTCTTTACAATTCGGTTTCCTGCAGAGATTTGTCTGCGCGTTGTGTCCCTGACTTATGATTGTTTTGATATATATGAATTTATAATAATCTCTACCATGCTACTGTGCAAATTTGTAACGTTCGATCCATCCTTTTAATCGTGTCGACTTTTAGTGACAGTACGTCTGTGGTCGTCGCCATCTTGCTGCAAGACGTCTCTTGTTCCTCCTACCGGGTCCTGGTCACCATCTGTCACGATCTTGTCCCAACTAGCGTACTCTCATCTAGCAATATGCCCTGCTAGTCATGGATCTCTATTGCTCTTCACGTTTTCTTAAAAAGTTAAGCCAACAACAGAACTGACTGACTGACAATATAAAGTTAAATGATTTTATACGGAGACCATTTTCGTAGATTTCATTAAAACCGCTAGCAAATCCAATAGTGTTTTTGAATATTTAAATGAGCATTCTCGAAGTACAATCGCTTTATGAATGCTTTGACCACATTTGGACTTGCCACATTATACGGTAGTAAGTTGATTGCTTTATAATTTTACGCTACCATTTATTACATACACGGTGTGGGGGCATCATTCCACTAACTTTAACCACAATTCAAATTTTGTTGGATTAAAAAATATAAAAAAAATATGCAGGGCATAAAAGTGGAAACCAAAGAATCTATATCTGCTACGGGTTGTGCACTTGCGGCCCGTGCTACGCCGTAGCTGGTCGGCTACGAGAGCTACGAAGCGTTAAGTGACGGTCACATGAGTTCCATGATTTTTGTTCATCCTAAAAGTGCTCAACATGAAAAGCAGATATTTCATACAAATTCGAAAAAATTGGGTCAAGTATTATGTCGTTGCACCGTGTACATTATACAAAAGGCAGTGTAAAATGACTTCAAAGACAACATGTAAATACAGTCATCACTTTTCTAAGTTCTGAATATGGTCAAAGTTTTCAACGATTTTACCAGAACAGTGTTTAGTTCTTGAAAAAGTGACATTTTTTTATTGCATATTTTTGAATTTTTCGTTAAATCATCTCGGAATGACTGGCCCATTTTAATGCTAGACTCAGTATGTGGTAATAAGAGATGGCGTAGGACATTTTAGTCTGGTAATAATAATTATTAGAGAAATATTCTGAGTTTGAACAAGGGGAATTCTGAACTGCTCAGGTATTCACAAACGCTCCCTATATCTATCTCGCTCGCTTTAGGTATGCTAGAAAAGGTAGACATAGATTTTTTCAATCGATATCTCGGTCGAGCATCTGTGAATACACGACTGGTGTCAATTTCAACGATTTTTGAAGGTATAGCAAACTTATAATAAACTTTGATTTTGTCAACCGCCTAAATCTTCAAAGATGAGTTAGCCTTAAAAAAAGTTTTTTTTTTCTTATACTGACACGAAGAAGAAATAATAATATTGGAAGGCCGCAAAAATAATATCGGATTACATAAAAAATACACACACTGGCAAAATAAGGGGAAGGTGCATAGTCACAAAAAGTGAATGGTTTATTTTATGAAAGAAAACAACTAAATGTGGGGTTTTAAGAATGTATTAATAGCGAAATAATAAAAATAGGCGTAACTGAAAAATAATGAAATGCAATAATTTACTGACTGTTTGTTCGCTTACACGTTCTTTACGCACTTCTTCCGAAACATTTCGGGTTTGAACATCCGTATGACGACGATATCTTAAAGTGTGCGCCTTTATAAGACGTCGTCTACGGAACTGCTTGCACAAATTCTGCCTTACCCCGGCCTGCGCACGTAAAATCCTGTCTGTCTGTGTCGTAGCACATTACGGTGAATCACGGCTACTGATTCACCCAACGTTTGACAGCCACCCATAAGTTAAACCAACCCATAAGTTAAGGCGACTACATGAGCTAAGCGCGAGTTTTATAATTACTAAAAGTATATGATTCACTGCTATAAATAAGACCAGAAAAATATATGATATTCTTCAGGATATATGATAGCATGATACTGTTTTGAAAACATAATACAATTAATTGTTATGGCTTGATAAAAAGAAATCACGAACTTATCTCTAAAAATATCTTTCAAGCAATAGAAAACATACTAATATACATGCGATCATTCTGATTTTTTGGCAAATAAATCTACAAGCAATATATTAGCATGATACTGTTTTAGTTTTTTAATCCAATCAATAGTTTTTTTGTAAATCGATCGAAACCACTCATTTCGCGCTATTTGGTCCGCAGAGGCTGACGTAATAACCACGTTGTAGTGCAAGCTGATTAGAACTTTATTCTAACAGCATTTCAAACGAAGTTTGAACCACCACAAAAAGAGTTGCTAATTTAGCTCGTCTAAGCGCCTTTAAGAACAAAACACCTTTACTTTGTTCCCCTAATTTTGCCGATGTTTGTATATATTTTAGACAAAATTAAATATAGTAGCAATAACTTTGTTGCTTTACTTTTGTTGTAAGATCCTAGCTCAACGAACAAAGTAGTTATCAAAATACGCCATAGGAGAAGAATGACACTTTTTCAGGATAAAACACTGCGAATGGAAACTTTGATGAAAAAGCTTATTATATTTATTAATAATAAAAACGGATAACCGTATCCGAATGTAACGGATATATACGGATTAGTTGAGAGTAAAATTAGAAGTATAATATTTTAGATAATCGGATGTTGATATATTAACTTTCCCGCGTGTTAGTTCTATACAACTGAGCAGAGCCGCTGAGCGAAACAAATACATTTCGGCCCTTATTTAATATTCCCGGTAATACGCGGGATTCGCCTGATAATTGATATAAATCCTCAGTGAATAATACCCTATATAATGAGATTTTCATTCGTTATTATGTCTATAGAATAATATAGCGCGTCGAAGAAACGTAGCCTAGAGATGTTTAAACTTTTGATTATCGCATGACATCATCGACTCGAATCGGTTTTTGTTAGACCGGATTCTGTTTTTGAATTTCGGCGATCCGACAGGATGCACTTCGAGCCTTTATTGAGGTAAGACGTCTTATGGCGTCTAGACGTCAATGGCGCAGACACGTGTTTATGCTGTTCTGTCATTATGACGCCATAATTTGTAACGTCACGAAGTCAATTTGATGGAAACCATAATTTTGACGTGGACACATATAGCCCAAAAGCTGGCGGTAATACTGAAGAAATAAAATGAGTTATAAAACAAATATGACAGATATCAGAAATACAAATATGCAATATAAAAGTCTTCCATGAATAAATAAATAAATTGACATTTATGTGAGTACCGTACGCTTCTCCAGTGTAGCTGCCAGGTCTCCATCTGGCGCGTTACATACACCGTCTGAAAATGAAACTCGTACAAATATTTTCTATTATATTATTCGTCTATAAAGTAGATATACCTATGCATAGGAAGCTAAAATGCCGATTAGTACTATGTTATAATATATGATTAGGACTTGAAACTTAGTCCATGTTCACCAAAAAGATGACAGTCTGATCATCTACAAACAGCTGTTTGAAACACATTTTTCCATGGGAACGTGTCACAATGACAGCTGTTTTTAGATAATCAGACCGTTATGTTTTCGGTGAACATGGACCTCAATCACTACTACTTCCTCTAGTGCTATAGTAGATTACGTGTCCACGTCCGAACTTCAATATATTCTGCAATAAATTATATAGTGCGGTTATTAGTTTAGATGAGTTAGCCTTAAAAAAAAAGTTTTTTTTCTACGATTATGTTTATCCGCTTTGCTAGTCTGTTACGATCCGGAAACTCTCAAGACACGTGTTGTCGCGTAAATTTCTAAATGCCGTTGATAGTTAAGTGATACAGAAACACCAATTAATATAAACATAGATAATAATCATTAAAATAGTCCGAGAGAACACAACACCGATTATGTCAATGTGACAACTTGAAATTTTAATAGCAGTAATTAAATAAATCCCATTATTATAATCAGAAAACGTGATATATATTAGCTATAAATAAAACAAATTAGGATATAAATAGTATTGATAATAGGCCTCTGATTCCTATTCAGATTGAACAGAATGGTAGAGATGCGTCCCCTTTGGGCCTGAGTGATGTGAGATGTTAGGCCGTTGTGCCGTCACGTACGGACAGCTATGTGTCATTATAGTGTCCTCCGTTAGTTGTTAGACAGTCCACGACGTCATCGCATTAGCCAGCCTAGCGCCCGTCATCGCAGTTCGCACGTCATGTGAATACGTCTCGTAAGCCGGCGAGCTCAGCGCCTTCATTGCGTAACACTTGCTCGTCCCAATGTGTAGGGATGACTCACGCTAGACCGTGTCGGGTCCGAGCCGAGAGTTGACGTTGCAATTTAGTTACTCACGCTTCCGAACCGCTACCGAGCAACGGACAATGGATTGTGCTACGGCCGACGTTTGGCTCGGAGCCGGCACGGTGTAGCGTGCGTCATCCCTTAACCTTATCGTTTTTCAACATCTAGCAGTAGTTATTGCTTACATTATTGACAAATTAAGCTATACAGACGACAGTGTTATTCAATCGGGGTGCTGCACTTAACATCAGTTTGTAACCAACTAGCAAAGCTCGCTTCATATAACTAATTATTCTAGTTTTAAATAAACAATACCTTTTGACCTAAGGCTGGTGATATCATCTATTTATACTTTAGAAGAAAAAAGTTAAAACAAAATATGTAAGGCTGTAATATAGATAAAGCTGAGAGAAACAACTCAACGCCCTATCATAGTGTTTTTTTTTTGTTTTTTTTTTTTTAATTTTTCTTTTGTAATTTATAAAACATTTGACAGTTATAGTTGTTGATAGAAAACTATGGACTCGTTGGAGATTATTCATAGATTTCCCAAACAACTGTTTCTGAATATTAAGACTATAATGTCCTAGTGATTCCTTTGTGGTTCGCTAATTAGTTACAATTAAACTTAGTGCAATTATGAAATTGCGTGCAATAAGTGTTAGTGATGCGGGCCGACTAGTTTTATTTAATGTTTTCTGAAGCTTACTTGTTCATTCAAAAGTTATGCAAATAATCAAATACAGGGTGAGCAATTTGAGATGCGACCGTTAAGGCTAGCTGGCAGTTTTTCTATTCGTGTAGAAAAAAAAAGATAAACACAAGTGACCAGATGAAGTAAGAATATAAAAATGAATTAATTACTTTTGAGGCTAACAGAAATCGTTATAAGTACACAATTCCTTACTGATGAAGTTATGTAGTTTAATACTTTTTACCGTTGTCATATTAATTTGTTGAAATCTGTTAATTTATTTATTTACTTATATGACGTACGGATTGTACGTAATGTATAAAATTGTATATTTTGATATTTATTCTTTTTCAGTCTCGTTAAGGCAAAATCCATACACAATTTTAAATCTTATGGGTTATTATTTGGCAAAATTTAAATAATGTTGCCAATTAAATAATATTGTACACTAGTGGCGCTTTCTAAATCACCCTGTATACGTAGTCCGTGATACAGATGTGTTCTGTACAGTCGGCTCTCAGCACAAACACAGCAAAGGAGATCTATCGATAACAATTACACGATCTCTTTGCATTTACTTTATATGGTTCGCTTGTAACTAATGTTTGTATAAAGGTGAATACCATATTTTGGTGTATTTTTTTCCTAGGAAAAGTCATTATTTATAAATAAAATGGTCTGTTTAAAGACTTGTAATAGGACTTGCGCACACAGTGCGATTTAGCGAATATATTTTTTTGTATAAAAAAGATCACCTTTTTGCCTAGTTAAATAAAATAAATACTAACCTTTTTGTTGAGTTTTTTTTTTTTCTTTTTTTTACACACCCTTTATGTGCCAACACACTGCACGAGGACATCCCACGACACTTCCCTAACCCACACAGAATAAGTGCGATAATACATTGCTGATCTGCGCTAGCTTGATCGTTTCTGAACTATATCCTTGCTCGAGCCAACTCAACTTAAGAGCGCGTATCCAGAAAGTTGGCAACCTCGAAAATACCTGTAAAATATTTACCTGTTTTAATTAATTTCGAAATATTACTGTATAGAAATAAGAAATGTGGCTAACTAACTAACGAACTAGAATATTAATATTTAATTGCAATTCAAACATTCAATTTACGTTCATTTATTTTTGTTACGTTTACCGGAAAGTTTCCAAATAGTTTTTTTTTTTACATCTAACTCTGATTATTCGGTTTTAAGATACCAATCATTTCATTACAAAATCGATGTGATAGTCCGCTAGTTAGCTACATTTCTTATTTCCAAACAGTAATATTTCAAAATTAATTGAAACGGAAATTTCTGACAGGTATTTGCTAGGTTGCCAACTTTTTGAATGACTTAGGCCGACTTACATAAAAGCGCATACCCAAAAACGATGAGCTTAGCAGTGCTTGCGACACGCCCTGCGTGTGTAACGTGGGTTGAATGTTTTGAGCTGGTCTCTCGCTCCCGCAGTATCAGCGTGTAGAAGCGCCACGATCCGTCCGCCAATACAATGAACAAGCCAGTGAACTTTAGCAGCCGAATAGTCATAAACATATCATGCGTTGCAGAAATTGTGGCCCTCCTCAGCAGTACCACTTTAATGTCGCTGCAGTGTGGGAAAGGGATGAAGCTAGACGTTCTGTATAGCTGCATCTCTTTTTCCACACTAATACTGCTGTAAGAGTTGCTGGTATGCGCTCTTACCTCATATTAGTTCAACATGAACAACGAATTTCTCTGCGCTGTACACAGATTAGATATTGTTTTGTATGTAATTTAGTAGAGAAAGTCAATTTGCAATAAACAGAATACTGCCTTAAATAGTACAATTTATACCATCGACGTTTTCGTGTAACTTAGGTATAACAATTACTATAGCAATCAGATGTATAAGTCATTCTCTGCTTCTATGCTGCATATCTACCCACGTAGGTACTTATTTATATTGATGATATTCTGATGCAAATTTCGCTGATATCTATATTCTTCTTTACACTCCGATCCTTAGTTTTGAACACGATATCCTTTGACATACAGCCCAACACCGACACACACAATGTTGTTTTCATTTTTATTTTGTTTTGAAGATTTGACAGTAGTCACGACCGATAAATCTCAGCATTGATATTAATTACTGTGGCACCGCGATCAAAACGATAGAGGATAGGAGTGTTGGTCGCTGCGACCATAAGGTTACGTATACATCCGACTAGCGCGGGGTTGAGTCTTTCAGTAGTAATTATAGAGGATAGAGAGGGGATTTTATGTTTAACGCACACGATATTGTTTATTTATTCTAACAGATGTATAGTTCGTACCAACTATGTTAAATAGTGGTATTTTATTAATATGTAGCTTAAAAAGCGTAGCTTTCAGTTAAAGCAATAAACCACGCTATGTTGTAGTAGGTACCTCGGTACTTTAGTTGCTGACAGTTAAGATCGCAATACAGGTCATTGCCTTTTCCCTAATATTTCTTCGTGCGAACCAAAACAAATAAACCTTGTATCGTTTTTTATAACAATAAATGTTGAAGGTCACGATAGATGACAATTCAAGACTTGAACAGGCTTCTTTTTGGATTTCAAAGTGAAGAACTTTAATAAATGTAGATGGGTCAATGACCGATATTGGTGTCGTAACTGGCAGCAACTGTAGATTATTTTTAAGTATCTTGGAAGTGGCGGTTAAAAGTAAAATCACCTCTCTGTATTATTGAGGGCGTACCGCTCGCGCTGTACGTCCCGATAATAGATGCATCATGCATGGCTGCATTTGTTTAAGAATGCATAAACATTCATTTCCACATAAATATATTAAAAGCTCGTGGACGAACGATAGTGTGTAACTTTATCTTAAAATTTGATATAATGCCTAACTTATTATGTAATGTCTTCATTTTGCACGATTATTTACAAATCACCCTACTTAAAGAAGCAATAAGATTTCTAAAGTAAAGTATAAGTAGTATTTTTATAGATCATAATTTAAAAGCAGTTGAATGTGTGTGTGTTATCGAACAGGTAGGTAACCATCCGGAGAACTCATCGCTTATGAAGTGTTTGTTTTCCTGTAGTCGTGTAGCATCGTGCATCGTGAAGACAGGTCGTGGCGTTGACTAAAATTAATAGTTCCCTAAATTGGAGAAAAATTCAAAATACGGTAATTAAGTATCGATACCGCTGCGTCAGTCAGTTGCGTCTTTCTGTATGATATCTGTGATAAACAACTACTTATTCGGCAACAATTACTTATCGAATTAGATTCGGTACCTAATCGATTCTCCTTTTTTTGTGCGAGCGAAAGGTTTAGTCAACAATACGACTACAATTGTGCGGTAAAATAGTATAAGTATAGTAAGTTTGTGACGAGATTTTAATGAAATCCATAAAGTAATTGAATTTTTTCAAAAAAATATGTAATCCTTTGTCTTAATCGTTGGGATGTTTTGTACATTGTATTTGGACTGTGTGTTTGTATGTCACTTTTTCATACATGATAACAAACGTGTACCTATTCAAGGGTAAGTCGAAGAACTTACGCTTTTTATCAAGTCGGTTTTTTTGTAAGTGTTGTCAGTCAATAGGCATGCTTAACATGGTGCACATAGATTTATATAAATACTCTTTTTCTTCCATATAACCTACTCATATAGTCTTCCAAATAAGCTCACCTCCTGTACCTGGATACAGTAAAGGAAAAGGGGTCAGTGGGTCGTCTTAGGGGCACTATAAAAACAAGACTTAGAAAAGTTTCGTGACCAATTTCGAGGTAGCACTCGCCGGCCGCTGCCGCGGCACCATTCTCTTCCCTCTTCATTTTGGTCACAGTTCTAACCAAACCTAACCTATGGATCCCTTTGACATCGTTTTATGACAAACTGTTAATCGGAGACAAAAAAACCCAAGATGTTTTTAGCTTTGTATTAAGGTGTTTTATACGAGAAAATCGACGATTTTTCTAAGTCCTCGCGCCTTAGCCTTAACGGCACCTAAGGCTACACTCCAACAGGAAAGGGCACTCTTACCAATTACCTCATTATACGTAGTTATATAAGAGCCTAGTTCATTTAGCGAGATAGGTATATTATCCGACCTCCACACTGCTGGAGCAGAAGGGCTTCCGCGACAGAACTCAGATGTTGCCAAAATGTAGCTGCAATCATATTGTTATTTTGGATAGAAAATCCTTTACAGTTCACCTGTAAGATTCAGTTGCACCACAAGTAACTACTTTTGTTTTGATATCTAGTGTATTATAACATATTTTTTGTCATCCTGAACATTTCAACCGAAAGAAAGAAAATGAAAGAGGCTGTACATCTAGCGTTGAAGCATTTAGTTTGTTGTGGTTCAACTGTGCCTTCAGAATGGACGCATTCAATCATACCGTGCCTGCAGCAAAATGTTATCGTTAAAACAAATATTGATATAATTATATGTAAGTAAATAGCTTTTATCGAATTATATACACAAATACAAACGATAGAAATAAGAATAACTTCCAGAAATATCTTTAGAATGACGAATAATTCAAAATAGGTATCAATTGTGGAAATGACGACCGGGTGCTATAGGATTTTCTACTTTCAACGTTGAGTTGAAAGTTAAAAATCTAACAGCAGGGTCAATGTTTCTTATGGTAATTTATATTCCCGTCGCCTTAACGATTATATAAGCCGTTAATGTCTGAAAAGACTGAAAGTAATTTAAAATGGAGACTTTATCCCCTTTGTGTAGAACACGTGACATACATACATACATACATGAGAGGTCCGTTGTAAATATGTGGGTAATTAGATGATTGCCGAAGATTGGTGTCACTAGAAGCCTTATTAGTGATTTTTTTTTCTTTCCAACAAATGTGAGTTGAATAAGTTGTTTATACCTTCGTCAATTTATCATAACATCGACTCTCCTTCTCTACCAAATACTTATTATATTATCTATAAATAACTTTTAGTATGGGACCAAACCCTGAATAGCGAAAAAATAAATCAGCTGTACCATTAATTTTGTCGAACATATTGTATGGAACAGCTGATTTTTTCTCGTGATTCAGGGTTTGGTCCTGTAGGAGAAGTTGTTCATAATTGTGAGCACAATGACCCCTTAAGAGATTTCGTGTAAGTATAAACAAAAACATCTTTTATAGTGTTTGTGTTCCAAGAAATGCGATACGGTGTTCATAGTGCACGAAGGTACTTATTTGTTTAATATTACACATTTATTTTATTGAAATTAAACATTTTCCTATTCATTATAAACCTTGATTATGATTTAGATTTTTAAGGTTCTGGTTTTTCAAATTATTACAGGATTTACATGAGCCAGGCGTGCTTAACGTATGGCCCATATAAATTCTTTTTTAGTCCTTGTTAGTGTAGAGAGAGATGTCGGGAATGTAGGTATTTCCATGCTTAAGGTGAAACCGTCAGAGTCACCCACGAAATTTAAATTTGCTTACGTTTCTTGCAATTCGCAGGCCAGTGGTAGGTTGTATGAAGTACCACTGGCCTGCAAATTGCAAGAAGCGTAAGAAATTTAAACTTCGCGGGCTACCCTGACGCTTTCACCTTAAGGTTCAAATTCGTTCGTTTACGCGAAGGTTACAACACTCCAATAAAATGTTTCGCAGATTCCACCAGACGTAATCTATTATGTTTCCTAGTAACTCCAATCACTAACGGCTTCTAGTTTATTTGTATGTAGGTATAGGCAATAAATTGCCTGTAATTTATATCCTAGGCATTGCAATTTGGTTGCCTTGTAAAAGCTTTTTAGGGTTCCGTAGAACCGTAATGTATGTAAGACAACGGAACTCGCGTGGCAGACACCATGTCAGGATTATTTATATCATATTATTTATGAAATAAACAGTTTTGTGTTAACTAGTATTTTATTTTGTACCCTTTCCTTAATAACCTTGAATTGGGTCTTCGTTAAGGAAGATGCTCTAAGGTAGCCCGCGAAATACAAATTTTCTTATGTTTTTGCAATTTACAGGGCAGTGCTAAGTTGTATGTTGTACGAATTTTTCACGGTCAATGTCCTTCTTCGAGTCATGAACTTGGAGGGTTGTATTGATGATTTTGATGATTATAATTCTGTAACTTATCCTCTTGAATGCCGTAATTATAGAAACAATTAAAAAGTCATTGTGTCTCGCGTGGATCTACGTACGTATATGAAGGGTTAATACGTCTTACAGTCGCGACGGACATGTTTATCAACACAAAACTTAGCACTGCCCTACACCAAACGCTTAAAAAAACACGTCAATACGCTCGTTGACTGACACTTTCGTTTGCATAAGCTTCCAAATACAACCATTAGGTCCAAGTGATATTATGTGACGTTCTGTTCCTTGTAGTAACGTAGTCAGACCAGCGCTATCTATCCAGCGACTAGGGAAGAGTTGAAAAAGAAAATCCCTCATTGTATTAAGCGACTGACTCTTTGGTCTAGTGGTTGTATGAGATCCTGGGTTCGATTCTCGGGTTGAGCAAAGTGTTATTGACTTTAGCAGCCACGGGGTCTGTTTGTGTCCAGTTGATGATAATACGCTCGCCCCATACTGCATGGGACTGAAACATTACTGGCGAAATGTTGGTATCCTATTAGATACATTAACATCTGCCCAACTCTTCGGGTATTACAGGCGTGATGATGTAACGTCAAGCTATTTATGTATGTCAGTAGTATTCTAGTTGGTTCGGAAGCATAATAATAGAAATCGTTCATCGGTATTTTTTTTCTCTGCTCTTCCATACATTTTGATTGTGTACTTTAGTAGTTCATAACAAAATAGAAGAGTACTCTTCAAAATGCTACACACGATGCACGGGGATTCGTAGTGTTATAGAACCTTAATTAGGTAAAGTAATCTCCAATCTACGAAGCATCTTCAGGTAGGAGAAACGTACAAGATGATCCTTTGAGGTAAGATATCAATTTCGGTTGCAGCAAAACTACGCCTAGGTGTTTTTCTATGTACGTCAGATTCGCGGGTGTATTTTTCAGATCAGCCGAAATTTATTGAAGTTACTAGCTTCTGCCCGCGACTTCGTACGCGGATCCTGTTGCCTATGCCAGCGACAACGGTCGTCAAAATCGAAGATCTGAAACGTCTGATGTCGAATTCTAAGAGCCCGGGGACGGGAAAATAACGGATCTTTCCCACCTGAGCAACACATACCGTTTGATTCTTTTTGCCATTTAAAACAGATTCACAAAAAGTATAATTTTAAACCCTTGGTATGGACATGTAATGAGGAGGGATGAAACGCATGTGACTAAAAGAGTGATGGACATAAGTATAGATGCATGGAGGGGGAGAGGAAGGCCAAAGAAAAGATGGATGGATTGTGTAAAGACTGACATGAAAGAGAAAGGAGTAAATGATGCCGTGACGTCTAACAGGGGAGAATGGAAGAATAAAACGTGTTGCGCCGACCCCAAATAAAATGGGACAAGGGCAGGAAGATGATGATGACCTCCGATGGAATAATATACACTCGGCGTCAAAAAAATCGCACCTCCGCAAAATTAGCTTTCAAGCATTATTAACCCTTGAGACACGCAATTACCCCCACCAATATTGGTATCTTTTGAAAGCCCTATAAAAAAACTTTAAAAAAATATCCATTTCATTTAATTAAAAAACAAAGGTTGATACCACAGGTCACTAAAAAAAAATTATGAAATTTTGCTCCTCAAAAGTACCCACTACTTGCGCTACCTGTTGTGGGTATAAAAGGGTCGATACAGGTTTAATGGAGGTCCGACGGGATCACCAACACAGCGCTGCGCCAGCTGCCGTACCGCACCGTCGCGGCACTCGCGCGCCTGTTTACAGGGATCCTGCGCACCGGGGTTTTCCCGGCTGCGTGGAAAGAGGGGCGCGTCATACTAATACCGAAGCAACATAAAGACATCCAGAAGCCTGAGAGCTACCGGCCCATCACCCTACTCTCCTGCATCTCCAAGGTGTTTGAGCAACTCCTGCTGCGACACCTACAGAAGCACTCTCACCCACGCGAGGAACAATTCGGGTTCCGTGCTGAACACTCCACGACGCTCCAGCTGTCGAGAGTGCTGCACCTGCTCACATCAGCGGTCAACAAGAAGGAGCGAGCAGCTGCAGCATTCTTAGACATGGAGAAGGCATTCGACAGGGTATGGCATGACGGTCTGCTGTACAAACTGTCTACGACAGAGACGCCCCGTCGCTTGCTACGGGTGGTCTCCTCTTTCTTACAGGACAGAACATTCAGGGTGGTGGTCGACGGAGCGCTATCCGTCGCCCGCCCCATTGCAGCAGGGGTGCCGCAGGGCAGCTGCGTCTCTCCGTGGTGCTACTCCTGCTACACCGACGACATCCCCACTACACCGGATACCACGCTCGCGCTGTACGCTGATGACGCCGCGTACATCGCCACCTCACTCAACGCGCAACACGCGGCAGTCAAGCTGCAGCGCGTGCTCGAGCTGCTGCCAGAATGGCTTTCCAAATGGAGGTTGTCGGTGAACGCAGGAAAAACGCAGGCCCTTCTAGTGGGCGGCTACAAGCGACCACCACCCCTGAAAATACAAGACACCGACGTCGAGTGGCTCCACCAGGCCAAATACCTGGGAGTCACTATCGACAATGGACTCACCATGGCGCCACACGTCCGCACTGTCATCGCGAGGAGCAGGAGCGCCCGCTTCCTGCTGCACCCAGTGCTCTCATCCCGCCTCCCGCTGCGGGCCAAGCTGGGCGTGTACAAAACATACATCCGCCCGCTGCTCACCTACGCCGCCCCAGCCTGGCTCGCCCTCACGAGCGAGAGGGCTAGGAAAGAAATGGAGAAACAGCAGAATATCACGCTCAGAAAAATCGTCGCAGCCCCTCGCTACGTGAGGAACAGCGTCATCCAGCGGGACCTCAACATCGAGAGCCTGGAGGACTTCTGCGGCCGCCTCGCGTCCAACATGTTTGCGCGAGCCGACGCCTCTGCCTGGCCCCACATCAAAGAGATAGCGCCATGGCACACTCGGCCGCCCGACGCGGGGCGCCCCCCGCGACGTCTACCGCGTGACCTTGTGACGGACACAAGTGACGCCACCACCGGACTTGACCCCTGAGTATGTCGCTTTATCTATGTATTATTACAACGACATACTCATCAAAACGACTCCACACTCATAACACACACCTGGTGAAACGTCGTGTTCTAAGTTAATATAGACACGACGTCCACCCCCCACCTCATACCCGCACGACACTTCATGCGATTAAACTCACACGATACGTAGCGGCGCGGGCGCGCTATGTACTCGTTATCATGGGCGGTGTTACTATAACACAATACCGCCCACACACACACACATGGCCCCTTAGCCCGGAGCGCATCGGCTAGCTTCGATAACGCTGTGGGCGGGGGCCCCTCGCCTGGTAGGGGGCAGCCCCAGCCGCCTCTGGCTGGTTATCATCCGCTAGGCTTCTCCCGGGGCACCGGGAGTTCCACCTGGCGGTGACAGACCGCCGAGGCGGCGTGAAGATACGGCTAACACCGTGGCGCCCTCTACACACACTAAATGACACTAATTCACAGGCGAGCGGCAGGAACAGGATCCCGCGGGACCAAGGGCACTGCCCATAACCCGCCCGCCGCACCCCCTTACGGGGGTGCAGCGATCGCTCGCGAAGAATGGAGGTCATTCGCTATCCAACCGTCAAAGAAGACACACGAGAAGATCTTTCACAAGAAAAACGTCCTTGAAGATGGATACTACTGCTGAAGAAGCCGCCCAAGTGATTGCACTACTGCAAACAGGGATGCGACAGTGTGATGTCGCTCGGCAACTGAACTTGAGCCGTTTTTCGGTTCGACGAGTGTACCAGCGGTTCTTGCAGACCGGTGGCTTGGTCCGGAGGCATGGGTCTGGTAGACGTCGCTGCACTTCTGAGAGAGACGACCGATTCATCGTGTTTAAGTCTCGGAGAAATCGGTTCTCTAATGCTGTTGAGTTGCAACAACAGCTCCAGGCAGCTCGCAGAACAACCGTGAGCGTCTCTACAGTTAGACGAAGACTGAAGGAGAGAGAGATAGTGGCTAGAAGAGCTGCTACGGGTCCAAAATTGACCGCAGCACATCGGCGAGCTCGCTTGCAGTTTGCTCGCGACCACGTTAATTGGACCCTGGACCAATGGAGAGCTGTTCTCTTCTCAGACGAAACGAGAGTGTGCCTTTTCTGCAACGATAGACGCAGAAGAGTGTACAGAAAACAGGGGGAACGTTTCGCCCAAGCCTGCATCCAAGAGACGGTAGAATACGGGGGTGGTTCCTGTATGTTCTGGGGCGGCATGTCGACCGACGGCAAAACCGAACTTATTTGCGTCTCCCGGACTGGAGGTGCACGCGGGCAAGGGTCGATGACTGCTCACCGGTACATCACGGAGATCCTGGAAGAGCATGTGGTCCCCTATGCTGGTTTTGTTGGCGAGGGGTTCACATTAATGCACGATAACGCACGCGCTCACACTGCCGGAATTGTGCGCGACTACCTTCAAGAGGTTGGGATCCCTGTCATGCAGTGGCCAGCGAGAAGTCCAGATCTGAACCCGATAGAGCACCTATGGGACCATTTGAAACGTAAGGTTAGGTCCCGTGATCCTGCTCCCACGACTCTCCAGGAGCTCGAAGAGGCCGTTATTGAGGAATGGGCCAGTATCCCTCAAGAAGAGCTCATAAAATTGGTGAGATCCATGAGAGAGCGCATGGAAGCCGTCATCAGGGCAAGGGGGGGTAACACTAGATTTTAGGTTAGTTTTAAGTAACGTTTTGTAACTTTTTTTTGAATAATTAATCTGTTTTAAGTAGGGCTTAATTAAGGATTTTTATTGTTTTGTAAACATTTTTATTTTTCTCGGTTCCAATAAAAAATAATAATAATGAAGAATTGTTTTTGTATACTCCTTTTTCTTACCTTTCAAATGATAGCATTCATTACCCATATCCCATATTTCAAATTAGATTTAAAGTTGTTTGAAGTAGATTTTTCAAAAGGTGCGATTTTTTTGACGCCGAGTGTATGTGGCGTATTCAATCATAGGAGTATACGTAATTCTTCGAAGTCTTCGCGCTCTTCTTCTGTCTCTTCATGCCGTACTCCAGCAATTCTTTCTCTTTCACGTTCTAACTGATTATGAATATTTTGATGTGTGCGTGTTCGGGACAATGTAATATGATAATCTCGAGCAACAGTTAGTCGCGCATCACGTTCATCACTCGTTTGTGAATACGCTAAGAACTCAAGCGTGATTCTGTATCGGAAAACGTTTCCGATTCGCGAGACAATGCATGTCGCTCACGATCAGCGGACAGTCGCACATCACGTTCCACACTTGGTCTCTAGAGACCTAGAAGCAGATGCGTAGGTACGCTGAGATTCACTGGTCTCTAGAGACCTGGATGTATATGCGTAAATACGCTGAGAACGCAGGCGTGCTTCGCGATCCGAAGAGGTTTTCATGGAGCAAGTTGCAGTCTGATGTACTCGAACAGCATCAAGTTTCTCCTGACGCTCTTATTATTCTCAATCTTTTAGTTCCTTTGGAACATTGTGAAAGATTTGACCTCTTTCTAGGCATGGTTAGAGCTTTGTTGTGAAGATACCTGATCAATTAAAATCTAAGTGACTGCTTTCTGCGTTACCGGGTAGGCTGCCGAGTCACGAAGATAAATGGAAAAGGCAAATAAACACTCAAATAACATAATCCCGAAGGCATATTTATTGGATAAAATAAAATAGTGTATGGGAGTTTTGGCCAGTAGAGTCAAATTTTCAATCATGTACCATCGTAATCGAAAATCAGTCCTAAACTGTTACCGCCTTCACCGCGTGGAGGTACTCCCAGTTTATGTTATTTTATAGTTATACAGTGAAATTAGTGATAGCTTTGCAATAATTTTCACATTCGATGTTTCCGATCTTCGATTTTGTAAGTCAACAGAGAGTGCTCATCCGATTGAACAGCTTTTGCTAAGACGTCATTCCTATATGTGTTATGGTGTAGCTGGGCTCTTGGAGTTTCACATCAGGTGTTCCAGATCTTCAAATTTATTCTCTCGGCAGAAAATGTACCTACATCACGTGGAACAATTTTTGGTATGGTGTAATTTTTGTATCTCTTATAGTTAAGCTGGTCTGTTGGTTCTGCATCAGGTGTTCAAGTTTCCAAGATAAGTTATAGCCTATATATGTTGCCCAGACTTAATATACACACATCAAAAGTGTCTAGGGATCAACATATATTTTTGCAATAACTTTTCTCCTGATTGATATTAATTAAAATTTTCTTTAAGGATTCATCAAATAAAGTGTTTTCGTTTGTCACAGTAACGATAAACCAAGTCACCTTTGCATTAATAAAGAAATTTGCCATTTTCCTAATAAAGGGATTTTTGACATTTGAACCACTAACACAAAAGTTCGAAAAAAAGACTGAAATAACAGTTTTCTTTAAAATTTTATTGGGTAACTTAAACAATTAATAATCCGTGTTTCTACCGCGAACACTAACAACACAAGAACATCGGTTTGGCATACTCAAAATGAGTTCATCCAAATCACGCTGTGGAATGGCCGCCCATGTTCGTTGCAACAACAAAAAAAGGTCTTCTTGCGACTGGATACCCTCCATATTCGGCAGAGCTCTTCTCTGTAGCATATCCCATGCATGCTCAATCGGATTCAAGTCTGGCGACTGAGCAGGCCAGGGCAGGACATTGATGTTAGCTGCGGCGAGAGTCTGTCTTACAACTCTTGCGGTGTGCGGTCGTGCATTATCATGCATTAACTGAAATAAGGGACCGATTTGCACTTGTAGAGGAACGATGACGTCTGATACAATCGTCTCAGCATAAATTTGAGCGTTGAGGTTGCCTCTGATCCAAATCAACTCAGTTCTTCCGCCGATCCAAATACCCGCCCATACCATTATGGTTCCACCACTATAAGGATGGACTTCCTGGCAGGATTTTAATCGCTGTTGGCGTCCAGGGGTTCTCCAGTGTCGTATACGTCTTGTATCCGGTCTCATACCAAAACGAGACTCATCAGAAAAGCACACGAAACGCCATTGTTCTTCTGCCCAATTTCTGTGTTCAAGAGCCCATTGATATCGAATCCTACGATTGTGCATTACTATAGGTGGTACCCGTAGCGGTCTTCGGGAATGAAGGTTCACTTCATGCAAGCGGTTTCTGACTGTTTGGTCGCTAATTAAGTTCCCTGAAGAGTGATGAAGCCTCACGGCTAACATCATGGCGGTTATTGTTGGAGCTCTTCGAGTTAAGATTTGAATGTATCGGTCTTGTCTCCGTGTGGTGCAGCGATACCGTCCTCCATGGCGCTCAGCCACGGTACCAGTGCTTCGGTAACGTGTCCAAAGTCGACTGATAACACTCTGACTTGTATTCAGAGCTAAAGCCACAGTACGTTGCCGGGAACCAGCTTCTATCATTCCCACGGCTCTGAGCATTTCTTCCCTGCTTAAATGACGTCGCCGCTCCATAATAACGTTGGTTTTAATCAGTAGTAGGGAAACAGTAGCACTAATAATGTCTTTAATGCGTTGTATGTTTTTATAGGGAAAATATTGACAGCTGATTTTCATCTTTTACTCGAATTTGATTCACAGTTCCTAATTCAAATTATGAAATGCACCAAAAAGGATCCATATAAATTTATAAAATCATAAATTTATTACAAAGCCACATCTCAATCTCAAGAAAACCGCATAAAAATGCTTGATCCCTAGACACTTGATGTGTGTATATGTCACCGTAAAATTGACAAATACGTTATATTTTAATATCTCTAGCGATATTGTAATAATTTTTATCTACCCAAATATCATAAACCCTCTCTAATGCGTTCAAAAACCATAGGCAATGACCAGCATTACCAACCTGCAGAAATAAACGAAACTGTAATGAACTCATAACGCAACTGAAAACAGTAGGTTATGAGTTTTAAATTTGGAACAGGTGTCAAATTCAAGTGAGTGTGCTATTCTAGTACCACCTACATTATTAGTCCGGTAGCGCTAGGTTTTGAGGTTTCAAAAATATTAAAGTTGTTTATTTTTTGCATATAGTTTCCGGACCATTTACCCGACCTACTATATAAATTTGTGTCATTTTAGGCACTAGCGTTTGGAGAAATTTAGCAATTTGTCTTTTTAATCACTATCACACGAAAAGAAAATTAAAGTTGAAAATTTTACTTCCATTATAATAACGAAGTAGTAACTGATATACCTACATAGGCATTTTGTGTCATCTCTGTCCACAGGAATCCTTCTAATTAACAAGTACCTAACACGTCGCCCAACTAGCTTTATCTATCTATCTAAAAGAATATTACAATTTGTGAAATAGGTGTTACGCGATTAAGAGGACTGATATCTGTCGTTCAATTTGTTTTGTGCCGAATTCATCCACGGTTTTTATAGATATTTCATTTTTTTTGTTACAAAACCCTATAATATCCACAAAAGAAAATTCAAGTTTTTAGAGTTAACGTGTTTTTGATTATTATGGTAAAACAAATCACCATTCATAATATGTGTCGTTTTTATCCACGCAATCTTATTATTTGAAACAAAAAGAAACCAATTTCTTCGCACGAAGGGCGGCCATTCGGTTCATGTTGCGACAAACAAGTGCATGCGTTTATTCATTTGATTAAAAAAAAGTTTTAGTCTCATCAAAGGGGTTTATTTAAACCAAAAAATTCTGTCATTAATTGTAAGTTAAAATATGATATCGATTAAAGTAATTAATTGACATGTCTCGAACTTTGTTTGTGAGAACTACAAGAACTATATTTCTGTCCTTTTCATTTCGTGCATGACGTCATTGACGTGTCATTTGTTTTTGGTTGAAGTTGAAATACATAAGGCAGTACCTAATGTCCGTATTCTTGAACCGTTTGACTCCTGTCAATTGTCAAAACGTCATAAGAACAGAACAGCTTTTCTACACTTATTGTCACCGTAGTAAGTGGCTCGTCGGTGTAAGCGACCGACTTGAGAACATCGAGTCGCTGGTTCGAGACTCTCGAACGATATTTTCATTTTGTATATCTTAAGATGGTTTTAATGCTGTAAAATGGTTCGCAAGTTTCATCTCCAGCTTGTTTTTACTTTTTGTACACAGGTTTGATTTTTTTAAGCTTTAAAATGTCCAAATCATTACAAAATAGTTTACTAGGTACACTCTTAGTTTATTTAAACCATTAAACGTTAAACGTTTGTGTTACTGGCAAAGGTTATCCTTGAAAATTACTTTCTCATAATGTATATCTGATGGCTAATTAGTAGCCAAGACAATCTTAACTTCGGTGTTCAAATAGTCAGCTATTTAGGTCAATAACTCTGAACAGACATCGAAAGTCTTAGGAAGCTATCCATAATTCATCGTTAAATTTTGATTCCCATCCACAGATTTTTTAAAAATGTACAGTTAGTAAGACAACTGCCATTTTACACAAAAAAAAAATGATGCCAATCGATCCTGTTTCTAATACCTACTGATCAAAAAGTTCTTCTAAACTAACCCAGGTTGGAGTACTAAAAAGTCAAAAATTGCAAAATCTTTTCCCAAACATTTTGTTAGAAACATTTTTTTTTTTGATGTTACTCGATACTGTTTGTAATACTGATCAAAAACTTCTATAGGACCAAATCGGGTTGGAGTACTAAAAAGTCAGAAATCGCAAATAACGTTAAGTTACGTACCGCGCGAGTTCGTGATAATTTCACTATGTTATTTTGTTTTTAAGGTTTTGTAAACCTTCTTTCTCTCTTACCTTCCTTCTTTCTTAGGACCTGCTATGTTTTCGATTGAGTTTTTGATCATAAACAAGACCAATAAACATCCAAAATAATAATTTGGTTTAAACTTTGCAATTTCTGACTTATTTAGAACTCCAAGCTGGTTTGGTCCAATAGAAGTTTTTGATCAATATTAGAAATAGGATCGATTGACATCAAAAAAAAGTTTTGTATAAAATATTTTTTTTTTGCTAACTGCAGATTTTTTTGAAAATCGGTAATTGTGATTCAAAATTTTACGAAAAATTATGGATAGTTTCCTAAGTCCATTTTTATGTAGCTGCCCTTACTGCCCCGTTTACGGTTTCCACCCAAGACCTCGAGCAATCGAAAACATTGACGACCAACACCCACGACTAAAAATGATGTATAACTTTGAGAGTTGTCACTGAAAAGCTCTCTTTAGCGTTGTAAGTTATTGCTGTTGATTACTCCGAAAATCTTGACTTCGGTGCTCAATTGTTCGTTCGAATTGTCTTAATAACTCTAAACGGAATACGATTTGCCAATGTCGAAAGAGGCAAAGGTTCTCGTTAAAAATCTCTTTCTTATGTTGTATATATTATGGCTATTTGTTGCCTAGACAATCTTAACTTCGATGTCCAAATAATCAGCTATGTAGGTCAAAAACTCTGAACGGACTGCGAATCAGCAAAAGTTATATAAATAGCAAAATTTGTCATTGAAAAGCTCTTTCCAGCGGTATAAATTATTTCTGTTGGTTACTCCGAAAATCTTAACTTCGGTGCTGAAATTATTACCTATTTAGCTCAATAACTCCGAACGTAATAGGATTTCGCAAAAGTCGTAAGAGGCAAAAGTTCTCCTTAAAAAACAATTTCTTAAGTTGTATATGTTATGCCTATGGGTTGCCTAGACAATCTTAACTTTGATGTCCAGATAGTCAGCTATGTAGGTTAAAAACTCTGAACGGACTGCGAATTAGCAAAAGTTATATAAGTAGGAAAATTTGCCGTTGAAAAGCTCTCTCCAGCGGTGTAAATTATTTATGTTGGTTACTCCGAAAATCTTAACTTCGGTGCTGAAATCATTACCTATTTAGCTTAATAACTCCAAACGGAATAAGGTTTGGCGAAAGTCGTAAGAAGCAAAGGTTCTCCTTAAAAATCTCTTTCTAATATTGTATTTCTTATGGCTGTTGGTTGCATAGACAATCTTAAATTCGAAGTCCAAATAGTCGCCCATTTTCGTTAATAATTCTGAATGGACGGCGAATTAGCAAAACTTATACAAGTAGCAAAAGTCGTAATTGAAAAGCTCTCTCCAATGGTACATATGTTATTGCTATTGGTCACCCAGAAAACCATAATTTCGGTGCTCAAAAAACCATAGTTTTTGAGTCTTAATAATTTTAAATATCGTGGATGAAAATGACACAAATTTACAGTGTTGATTTCACATGCATTAATGATCTTGAATATGTGAACTCTAATAATTGTAATATTTTTTTGAAGCTTTTGTAGCTTGAAAAACAAAATAGTTAAATAACTTTAAATTTACTGTTTTTACGTACTGACCCTATTGCCAGTTTGCACTGGACGAAAATGACACAAATTGGGTTTGCACACTCCACAGACTATCCTAGATAAGATATCATGATTATTTTAAACTTTAAATCAATTTTGGCAATTTTAATTTGATTAAAAATATTCAACCACAAAACATCGAATTACTGAAAATGCTATGGTCAGATATGACACAAAATGCAATAGTAAGCTCCGTAGGTACGACTGTATCTACAGGCAAAAAATAATAAACTTTAGAATTTTTGAAACTTATGGCATCAAAATTGCCTAGCGCTATCGGACTATATATCAGATATCGATAAAAAAAAAACCCCAATTCAGTATGATTTTAATTATAAATCGCACGACATTTTGATCTCGAGTGACACAAGAATAGTGACTTTGTTCGTTTGCCTATGATTTAAAAAAAATTACAGATATCCGAAACGCCGCCATTTCGAGCTGTCATTTGTTCGTTAGCTTTTTATTTCCAGTAATCCAGTTACGAGTAGACAAATTTTCTGATAAGTTCTTTATTGCTGTCGAAAATGAGTGATAGTGACTCAGAAATTGACATGAATACTCCGCCAGATATCGTAAATGCAGCGACGAATGCAACTAATAACCTGTTGGCACAAAAATCAAGGGCCAAGTAACAATGCAGGTCATTTCCCTATGGTTCCTGAACCCATCATAGAGCCCTTATGATATTTGGGTAGATAAAGTAGTGTATGCAACTATACATAATTAGGCATTACAACACTCGTGTGATGCTATTAAGAAAAACCCACACTCGTGTTGTAATGCCCTTCATTATGCACAGTCGCATAAACTACTATAACCTAACCTTAAAACACTTTATATTCCCCTAAAAAGCGTAGTCGACGGAGCCCCGTACTATAAGGTACCGCGTACTACCGTAAAATAAGGTACACCCGCGAACCTGATGTCAGAACCGCGGATGTACCGCTAACCAGTATACGTAGTTAAGGGCACTGTATAAGTACCTAGATTTGATTCCTCTTGTGTACCTGCAGAAACATGTATTTAATAAACAATATACTGTACAGTTTGCTGTGAAACGTAAAAAAAAAAACAATTTAGAAAATAGTAATTTTCTAATGCACTCCACTCACTGACCACTCATCACGAAATCTCGGAAACTACTGGGCCGTAAGGACTCAATTTTGGCACAAGCACTCTCTAGGGGGTGCAGGCGCGTACTAAGAAAGGATTTTTTTAAATTCGCACCCCAAGTGGTTGAAAAGGGGTGTCAAAGTTTGTATGAAAGTCCTATATTTTTAAAGTTAGAGTCATGAATGTGGGCCTGAATGTTCCTTTCAGATTCTAGGTGCTTAATTCGGCCCTTAAGGGTACAAAAAGGGTTTTTAATGTTTGCATGAAAAACGTGAAAGATCCAAATTGAATCTTACGGCAACGCGTTATTGCTTACTTTACATTGAAATTAGCATTCGGAAGCCGATAAAGATCCAAATTTAATTTTACGACAACGCGTTAATGCATTTTTTACATTAAAATAAGAATTTGGAAGTTCCTTGAGGTTTATCTTATGTTTACATGCAGATTTTTAGGTGGCCAGTATGTTTCAGTAATATTCAGGCGTCTGCTGAAAGGTAACGAAATGAGGTTCTATAAAGTTCTTAAGTTTTTATGCCAATTTCTAGGTGGCCAGTTCTTTTCAGTATGCAGGCTACATCTGCTTAAGGGTAAGAAAAAAATGTTTCAAAAAAAAGAATCACAGAATAGAGAATAGTGTAAAACGTGTAGGTGCACGTTCAAGCTCATTTCTGTGCTGCGTATTTGCTATTACATATTACTAATTTGTTTTGAAATATTTGTCATCATCGTTGTTTGGTTTGTCTTCGTTTTGGTTTGTTTCACTTCCTAATTTTAAATTGGTGGATAATAATTGTGTTTTTACAAAATTGCCTGTAACTGGCATACTTGAAATAAATGCTTTGATTTTGACTCATTTCATTCACCTTGGTAAGAACTAAAGACTTGGCTGAAGTATGACTGTCATCGAAGGTCTAACGATGGAGCCGGAAGGCACTGGCAAGAGGTCCTCAAGAGTTCACAGCATCTTAATCATGTTTTGACTCACTTCATGGTCCTTGATGATAACTTTAGACCTAGCAGGAGTATACTGTACCTACTCATCGACGCGCGACGGTCTAACGATGGAAACGGAAGGCAGTTGCAAGAGGTCCGCAACATTTAACAACAGCTTTTAAATGAGATATATGTAGCTCTGGTCCAGTCGGTCCTAATATTGCATCCCCATATGGGGTGGGACAGCAAAAACTATTTTCATCAACGTCGAACGGGCCCTAATTAAAATAATGTAGGTATTTTAAAAAGTTAAGACACCCTACTGAAAACCTCTATCAGATTAGTGATTTACTCTCAGTTCGTAAGTTATACGTAATCCAAACTATTACAAAAATACATAAATTTCTAAAATATGACTCAAGCAGAACAGCTCGAAGAAGAAAAGACCTAATTGTACAAGTCCCTCATACTAAAAGTGTATTCGCCGGGACACAATACAATAAGCGAGCAGCTTTACTTTATAACAAAATCAACAGGAAAATATAAATATACCCAAAAAAATACTACGATTGTAAAAAAACTTGAATAGATTGGATAAGATCACTAACCTATGATGAAACGGAGGCACTCTTGGAACACATTAAGTAAATATTAAATAAGTACTAATAATCACACACCCAAAACTATACCTACCTCTAAACACCAAATTCACAACACTACACATATGATCACTTATCACACATAAGTAAGTAAAATAATACTAATCAAAAATACTTATAACACAAAACACACGCCCTAATAGCATCCATCACTAATTCAATATCATCACCCTCGCACACACACAACATAACACTACTATCCTTCATACACAACACACTACCTTACATAACACTGAACACACCTGCAAGCAAGATTTTCTTAAGTTTAAAATTAAATTGTAACTTTGTAATTTTATTTTATGCTTTTCTTTTTACTTTTTAATTTACAATGTCAAACTTCTAAATCAAATCAAATCAAATCAAAATCATTTATTGCTTTAACCATAATGTGGTAAATGGTGGTAAATAAAATTATAGTAACAATTATGGACCCTGTCGGGCACAGCAATAACTATACCTATTGTTTTTTTTTTGTAAATACCCAGTTTGCTTTGTATTGCTTTGCTATGAAAGAGCGGGGCTTCCCAACACAGGCATTACTTGCTTAAAGGGAAGCTCCATACACTAAACTTTTAAGAGCAATAAACTAATTTGTATTTGTAGCTTTTCCGTGTCTCAGCTATATTCATGCACGTTGATGAGAACTTTCGACCTACCTAGAGTACGACTGTCATCGAGTGTCTTAGGATAAACACTTAAAGCTGTCGAGGGAAACCCTTATTTGGAAAAACATAAGTTGAATATTTTACCGATTAATGCAAATATTTATGAGAAATTAAATTTACCCATACCAACTACTTAATGTTATAAAGTTCAAGAGTTTGTTTGTTTGATTGGTTGAACTACTGGTTTGAATTGAAAAAATATGTTAGTGTCGGATAGCCCATTTATCGAAAAAGGCTATGTAACATTGTGAATTGTTCCCCTTAAAATTAAAAAAGTCCGCGATGGCATTTCATGTGTCTTTGAAGGTTGACTCACACTCTCTCTAACCCTCTAATGGGACGCATACGAAGTTGCGCGGGTCAGCTGGTACATAAATATATAACAGCCACCCTCTTAAAAAAATATAGCTACTTCAAAGACATAAGGGGTATCAAATCTTTCTAGACAGTGCCCTTAACTACATCATTATACTGATTAGCGGTACACCCGCAGTTCTGACATCAGGTTTGCGGGTGTAGGTACCTCGGAAAATCAGCGCAAAAAAATAATCATCAAAATCACCCAGTCGAAAATACTGAGTTAACAAACACAAAAAAAACAATCGAATTGAGAACCTCGTTTTGGAAGTCTGTTGAAAATGACCTTTGGCCATACGATATTTATAGTTTAGGAGGTGCTCAAATGTTAAGCTGCCCTTAAAGGAGATCACCCAGACTGAACTATTTTCAAAAGTGCCGCGCCAACCAAAATAAAGCTTTGGGCTTCAAGGAGGTACACCGTCCTCCACGAGAGACATCCGCACAAAGAGGTATTGTCCACTCTACTGTGTGAGGCGGAGTACACAGTCAACAGTCGACCGCTCACGCACGTGTCCATAGATAGCGACGACGACGAGGCCATCACGCCAAATCAATTCCTTCTTGCCGGGTCAGCAAGGTTGCAAAAAGATGTGGCGGCGTTCACAGATACTCGCCGACATGTTCTGGCGTCGTTGGATACGATATTACCTGCCGGAGCTTCAGTACCGGCGGGAGCCGCACAGCCGCGGCCCCAGTCTACAGGTCGACGACCCCATCCTTATAGCGGACGGTCAGCTGCCACGAAACACGTGGCCACGAGGCCGCATAATAGCCGTCTTCCCTGGGGGCGATGGAGAAGTCCGGACTTCCGGCGGTGCCCTGAAGCGTCCGGTGAAGAAACTCGTTCCCCTACCGAAGTTATCCAGACATCGAGACTTCGAGGCGGTGGGCATCGTGACGGTGGGCCCCGACGCGCGACAGCTATGTTCGTCGCTCGCCGGCATCATGCAGTGCCGATGCCGGGCCGACGTACAGCGAGTCGTCACTACACTGCACGGCGGGAGATATACTTGGACTTATTTAGACGAAAATAAGTGTAAATAGTTTCTTTGCAACGATAGTGTAGAGTCAGTGATACATGGGCAATAACAGTGACGAATAAACAAGTGCGTCAATGATTACATTTAGTAAATAAACCGAACAGTAAGCGTTAAACTCATGGCGGCTCGAAAGTGGCATATTATTTAGTATAATTTAGTAATTTGTTGAGATCCAGGTAGCCTAGGTTGCGACCTAAGCCTGGATATAGTTCTTTGTATTAACTTAGCCCTTCAGGAAAGCCACTTGACGAGGATATGACGGTCTAACGCAGCTATCTTTGTTTCTAGCATGTAAATTTGGTCTAACATACCGACAGTTGAAGGATCGCTACAGGCTGGATAATCTAGACACATAAAAGTAAATAGTAAATCTCAATAGGCCATACAACCTCCTTGTATATGGCATTCTATATACTTTCACCATCAGCGCCAGTTTTCGTGTAATTTATCCTGAAAGATCCTTCAACCAACCAAGTTTTGGAAAGTTCTGTACTAATTTAGCTATATTTCTTTAATATCAATAAATAAATGTGTATTTTTCGTGTTAGTAAACAGATAACACTGTGCAAACCGTGTAACATCTAAAATGTAATTAGATATAAGTTCAGAACTGTAATAACACAGAAAACCTGTAAATATTCAGATGAAAATATATAATAAAGTATTCCAAAAAACAGGAAGCGATTCGCGGTTCTCGTTACAGTCAAGTTCCGTAGTACGAGTACCTTAGTAAATTTATATTTTACTAGAATTGTAGTCTTCATCAGTACGGCAAATATTATATTATAAAGTGAGTAAATCAAGCAGTAAAAGTAGTGCGCGATAGTAATGAAGAAATATCGAATCGCTTCATGAAAAGTTATGAAAGTTTATCAGTGTTCTCATTCCCAGTAACCCTTCCCCCTGATAGAAAACGACTGAGGTTGTCTGAACCTACAGGTGTAGGACGTCAGCGCCGTCAAGGTTCGTAAATTATGTGTGCACAGTGATAGTATAGGCAGAACGTCTGTTAGAGTATAGGCAGGCAGGTAGGCACGCATACATCCCCGCGTCTAGCGATCACGCCCGTCCGGCACACAAATATTTTACATTATTTTCAACCGACTTCCAAAAAGAGGAGGTTATCAATTTGTTTTTTTTTTTTTTTTGTGTTTGTTACCTCAGTACTCTCGACTGGGTGAACCGATTTTGATGGTTCTTTTTTTGTTTGAAAGCTGGTGCTTCCCGTTTGGTCCCATTTTAGTTTGCTGAAGACCTGATGCTGATCTTCGGAGATATACAACGGAACTCTTCAAAAATACACAGCAAATCTGCAGTGATTGCTGCCATCGCTTGTAGGTTCACTGTTTATACTAGGTATATTATGACGTAACATCACGCCTGTATGCTCTGAGGGGGTACGCACATGTGTAAAATACAACCGATTTCGAAAATATTTGTTACCTCAGTACTTTCTAATGGGTGAACCGATTTTGATCGTTCTTATTATATTTGAAAGCTGGTGCTTCCTGTGTGGTCTTATAATCATCAAATCAGTATCTGATGATGGGATTCTGGAGAAATAGAGAGAATTCTTCACATTTTATAGGCACACTAGAAGCGGTTTGGGTAGTTTTAGGAATTGTACTTTCTCGAAGTGATCCCAATTCAATTTGATGAAGATCTGATGAAGAACTTCGGATATGCAACGGAACTCCTCAATAAATGATAGCAAATGTACTGGGATTGCCGAAATCTCATATCTGTCTATTGTTTACACCAGTTCATAACCTAAAATCACGCCGGTACGCTGTGAAGGGGTAAGCACATGTGAACCACTAAAAAGTGAAAAATAAAAACTTTTTTACAAAAAATAAAACCGACTTCAGAGAAAACCAAAAATGTGAAAAATAACTTCAGAAAAAACGCTTCAGAAGTCGGTGACAAAAAATCGAAATCAATCAAAAAAAGGTCACCGACTTCTGAAGCGTTTTTTCTGAAGTTATTTTTATTTTATTTCTTCAAAAGTGTATTGTAAAACGTCGTTTGATACACGTGGACATTTGTTATTGCAGTTATCGGCTCAAAAACACCCTCGCCTACGGCTCGTCTGAAAATACCGCCTCGAACGACAATAACAAACTTTCACCACTTGTATTAAAATGTACCATGTACCGGTTAGTCAGAGTCACTTTCTGAACCGTGCAACAAACTCGTCATCTTCATCATCATTCTTCTGCCATCATCCCGATTTATTTCGTATTGTGCGCAGCGTGTCTTCTTCCGTACCTACTTATGACTTGTCATATCATCAGTCAGCTCCTTTCTAGCCATATTATCTTTCTCACAATCCATCGATCGCTTCTTTGGTCTTTATCTACATTCATACTAAACACTTTTCTCACTACATTTTCCTTCTACAGACTCATATCTACAAAAGCATAATTATTATAATATATGATCAAACGAACTTCCACAAGTGAAGTTCGATCGATATTATATTAATCGCTTCATTCGAAGATATAATATTCACAACGTAGTTCCTCTAACCTACAAGGCAACTTCGCACCTTTTTTAAAATACCTCGTTTTTTTTTTTGCTTTTGACGGTCAATCTGTCATTGCTCATTCTTTTTCCGTGCGAGGCAACGATCACAATTCCCGTTTTGAAAACTTTGAATATTTAATTATTTGTTTGACCATAATAAATAGAAATAATGCCTAAGCGCAGTGCTAAAGATAAAATTGAACATTACAATAAAAAGATTCGTAAACTCGAGCAAAAGGAACGACAAAATCGACGTCGTGTGGTGCGAGTTTTAGAATCTTCGGACTCTGATGCAAGCGTGGATTACGACACCGGTAACCGTAAGTACCTACTTATATTAACTTTTGGTGAATAAGTGCACAGTGTAAATACCACATTGAAATGTGGTATTTTAACCTCGGAGATCTTAATGCCTTGATTCGAAATCGAACGTGGCATGCCTGGGGGTTGGCCGTGAGTCAACACGAGGGCATAAAAGCAAAAAATAAGCATATCTTACATGAGGTAGCTTAACATCTTTGCGAAATTAGACATAGCCTGGGGTCTATCCGAGAGATAGAACGAAGGTATTTTTGTCAAAGTATCCACATAATTATATAAAATAAATATTTTTATTATTAGATGCCGATAAAGTGGACTACAATGGACCCGCCAATCCACCAGCCTTGGAGGTTACCGATATTCCCGAGATACCGGTGCCCGATTCAGGCATACCAGAAGCCGAAGTAGTTCCGATTGCACCAGAAATCTTATCAGCATTAGGGGAGCATTCTGACGACACTCCCGAGTTCGGCGAAAACATACATGAAAATTTGGTTCAAAGATGGCAGCCCATACTAAAAAAAGGACTTCCCAAGGAAGCCAAGGACAAATTATTAAAAGAATATCTTGTCCCTTCTAACTGTGTTCTTTTACAAGCGCCAAAGCTTAATGCCGAAATTTCGGCAGCTATCACAGATATGGCCAGAAATCGCGATAAGAAGATGGAGATATCGCAACAACTTCTGGGCACTGGGATCACAGCCATGAATAGGGCGATGACTCTTCTCATTACTGGCGAGGAAAAAATACAAGCCATAAAAATGCTAAGCGACAGTTGTCGCATCTTAACCCACCTTCACCATACTGATACTGAAGCACGTATTAAAATGGTGACACCCGGCTTGGAAAAATCATTCCTAAACGTTATCAAGGATAATGAAAGGGACAGTACTTTATTCGGTACAAAACTATCCGAAAAAATCAAAGCTTCAAAAGCCATTGAAAAGCAGGGCCTGCAAATTAAGAAGACCTCGGTGCCTGTAAGACCTCCACAAACAGTCCAATCGGCAGTCGCACGACCCCGCTACCAGGAAAACTGGCCAGGTCCTTCGCGTTACCTGTCGAACAGGGGGGGGCGCGGAGGCCAGAGGAGACAAGCCCCTGGAACACGCAAGGCACAGACTGCGGCGCAACCGAGGTACCCGAACACGAACAAAACACGTGCTCAACCTCAACAATAGAACAGGTACACTCTAGACGAATATGTTATTTTTATCCTAATTGGCTTGGTATAACTTCCAATGATATCGTTCTCGAATGGATTCGTAAGGGATTTTCCATACCATTCTCTGAAACTCCGGTGCAAACCTTTTCACCTCGTAATTGTTTTTCAACGGCAGATAAAAAGGATATGAAGTTGGCCATCAAAAAATTAATTGATTTAGGCGCGATATCAACATGTTTACCTACTGAGAATCAATTCATATCAAAGATATTCCTTACTTCTAAACCAAACGGAGATAAGCGGTTTATTTTAAATTTAAAACCATTAAACAAGTTTATCTCCAAATTTCATTTTAAAATGGAAGATTACAGGACCGTTACTAAATTAATACCTCAAAACGGTTACATGGCTAACATAGACTTGAAAGAAGCATATCTTTTAATTCCTATTGCTAAATGTCACCGGCAATACTTGCGCTTTCATTTCGAGGATGATAAGGGACAAAACTTTTTGTATGAGTTTAACGCTATGCCTTATGGCTTATCTATAGCACCTAGAACCTTTACCAAGATTATGAAAGAGGTAATTTCCCATCTTAGGAACCGGGGTTATAAATCAGTTCAATACCTTGACGACGTATTATACATTGGTGATACCTATTCTGAATGCCGTGAAAACTTAACAGAGACTCTGAAATTATTAGAATCACTTGGTTTCGTCATTAATTTCAATAAAAGTTCATTAGAACCAAAACAAACTTGTAAATATTTAGGTTTTATGTACGATTCAAAAAGTTTAATTATGTCCTTACCAGACGAAAAACGCGCTCACATAGCTAGTATAATAAAGAAATTTTTACGCTTACCATGCTGCACAATTAGAGAATTTGCACAATTAATAGGGATTCCTACTGCTGCTTGCCCCGCAGCAAAATATGGATGGATTTACACCAAAATCTTAGAACGACAAAAATACTTGGCCTTAAAAATAAACAATGATTTTGATACAAAAATTAAATTATCCAATATAATTTTGAAAGATTTGAATTGGTGGTCAAAAAATATTTCCACAATTTCCAATTCCATTAAGGCTCAAGCATTCACATTAGAAGTTTTCACCGATGCATCCAGAACCGGCTGGGGCGCATGTTGCAATACCGAACGCATTAACGGCACTTGGAAAAATTCAGAATTAAAGTTTCACATTAATTACCTCGAACTATTAGCGGTATTTTTAGCATTAAAATGGTTTGCTCGCAATCACTCTGACTGTGCTATATTATTACGCATTGATAATACAACAGCCATTAGTTATATTAATCGTATGGGCGGAATACAATTCCCACATTTGAACGATTTATCTCGATCTATTTGGCAGTGGTGTGAGGGGAAAAATATCTGGTTAGTAGCTTCTTATATAAACACAATCGACAATGTTATAGCCGACGAAGAGTCTAGAAAAATTAACATAGACACAGAATGGGAATTATCAAATTCTGCATTCAAATTGATAACACAAAAATTGGGTCAATCAGAAATCGACTTATTTGCCTCTCGCACTAATGCAAAATGCGAGAACTATGTGTCTTGGCGACCAGACCCAGATGCCATCGCAATTGACGCCTTTACAGTAAGCTGGCGCGATAAATACTTAATTACGCCTTTCCGCCATTTTCTGTAATATTAAAATGCTTACAAAAAATAGTTTTAGACGAAGCCGAAGGCATTCTTGTTTTCCCCATATGGCCATCACAAGCCTGGTATCCCCAGTTAAAGAGTATGCTTGTTACCGAGATAATTATTCTGAAACCAAATAAAGGTCTTTTATCTTCCCGTTTCAGAACATACCATCCACTTTACAAGTCGCTTACCCTGGGTGCCGCGGTGCTCTCGGGCTTGCGTTCACGCAGCGAGGGACGCCTCCAACCGCTCTCAACTTAATGTTAGCTTCTTTGTCTCAAAACACTGTACAACAATATAATGTGACCTTTAAACTGTGGTGGGAATTTTGTATATTTAATCAGATTAGCGTGTTTGAGGTTTCAATTCCACGAGTCATGACATTTTTATCCGAGCAATTCAATAAGGGAGCATCATACGGCTCACTTAATAGTCATCGCTCTGCCCTATCGCTACTTCTAGGAAGCAGTATAGGAGCAGACGATCGTATAAAAAGGTTACTAAAAGGAGCATACAAGTCGAGACCGTGTACACCTAAGTATACAAGTACTTGGGATCCCCAGGTGGTACTCAACTTCATCCCTATTTTAACAACAAGAACTTTGACGTCATCCTCCAGTTCGGCTTGCTCTATACTCAAAGAATGTGTTGCGGAATGTGACATAGGTTTTGAATTCACGGCTGTTAACTCTAGGGATATAATGGAATCTTTCAGGGATATAGATGTTAAAAAAACTGCTGACCTTTGGGGATTGTCAGTACAGATTATCTCATCGATAATTGAAATTATTTCACCTTATTTAGCAATTGTGTTCAATTCGTGTATCGCATCTGGTGTGTTTCCCGACTTGATGAAACTTAGCAAAGTGATCCCATTATTTAAATCTGGTAGTACAACCGATCCCTCGAATTTTCGGCCCATTTCAATTTTACCCACCTTAAGCAAAATCTTTGAAAAGTTAATATTGCGCCAATTGTTAAGACATTTTCACAAAAATAACTTATTGCACAGTAAACAATTTGGATTCACCAAGGGCCGCTCTACTACAGATGCAGGTGTGGAATTACTCAAAAACATATTTCAAGCCTGGGAAGATTCACAGGATGCGCTTGGCATATTTTGTGACTTGTCCAAGGCCTTCGATTGCGTTCATCACGATACACTCATCAGGAAACTTCACCACTATGGTATCAGAAACAAGGCTCTTGACCTTCTGACTTCGTATCTGCATAACAGAATTCAGAGGGTCGATGTCAATGGTAAGAGGTCGAATGGATCTGCGGTCACCATGGGAGTTCCGCAGGGTTCAATTCTAGGTCCTTTCTTATTTTTAATATATATTAATGACTTACCTTATCACATAAGGGATAATCAGAAGATTGTGTTGTTCGCTGATGATACTTCACTTATTTTTAAAATCAAGCGTGAGCTTGATGACTTTGACGAAGTTAACAATGCACTCTCCAGGGTTGTTCATTGGTTTAATGTAAATAATCTTCTTTTAAATGAATCAAAGACTAAATTAATGAAATTCTCAACGCCAAATGTCCGGCAGCGCAGTACCAATGTACAACTAAATGGAGTAAAGTTGGACCTTGTTGAGTCAACGGTATTTCTGGGTATAACCGTTGACGCCAAGCTTCAATGGGGCCCTCACATAAGCAAATTGTCAGGACGGCTTAGTTCAGCCGCCTATGCTATAAAAAAGATCCGACAAATAACTGATGTGGATACAGCCAGAATAGTTTACTTCAGTTACTTTCATAGCCTTATGACATATGGTATACTCCTCTGGGGAAACTGTGCGGATATTAACACCATATTCATTTTACAGAAAAGAGCTGTTCGAGCCATTTATAATCTTGGTCCAAGGGTTTCTCTCAGAGAGAAATTCAAAGAAATAAATATTCTGACTGTAGCCTCTCAATATATCTTTGAAAATTTAATGTATGTTCATAAAAACATATCAACTTTTGTCAAAATGTCTGATGTTCACAGCATAAATACTAGGAACAAACACAATTTAGTTGGACATGCTACTCGTCTCCACAGAGTAAGCAACTCGTTCATGGGTCAATGTATACGCTTCTACAATAAACTTCCCATTGAAATTCGTAATCTACCCATCAAGAAATTTAAATTTTTTATTAAAACTAAACTTTTAAAAAAAGGTTATTACAAAATATCAGATTACCTAAATGATAAATGCGCTTGGGAATGAGCTGCTCGCTTGGGCCGAAATATCTTATTCATATATTAAACTAGGTACATTTTTTTTTTTTTTTTAAATATTATTTTATTTTTTGACATTGAATTTATTTCCTCAAATATTGTATTTGAATTATTAATTATTTTCATTTATTATTTTTTAATATTAATTTAATTTTTTTTGACATTGAATTTATTTCCTCAAATATTGTATTTGTATTATTAATTATTTTCATTTATTATTTTTTAATATTAATTTAATTTTTTGACATTGAATTTATTTCCTCAAATATTGTATTTGTATTATTAATTATTTTTCATTTTATTTTATAATTTGCAAATAATAGTGTCTGGACTTAAAAGAGACCACGATCCCTGAGTTTGTTTCGGCATTTCTTCTCCAGGGTAGTCAGTTAGGAAATGCCGGCGCCAACGTTCTCTTGACGTGTAAAAGTGATTGAGTATCCTATTTGCAAAATAAATCATTTCATTTCATTTCATTTCATTTCATTTCATTTCATTTCATTTCATTTCATCTCTAATTGGTTCCCAAATGAAGATCTCACAATTGAAAAGATCACTAAGAAATTGGCAATTTTGTTAGCTATTTGCACAGCTCACAGAGTTCAAACGCTTGCCCTTATCAAGACCTCAAACATAAAAATAAATTCTAGAGGCATTGAAATAATCGTAACCGACATCATTAAGACATCGGCACCTGGCCGAAATCAACCAATTTTATCCCTACCATACTTTTTAGATAAACCAAGTATTTGCCCGGCTACGACATTAAAAGATTACCTTCAAATGACTAATGAAATTAGATCTGAGACCGTACCTAATTTATTTACGCTGTGAAGGGGTAAGCACATGTGAACCACTAAAAAGTGAAAAATAAAAACTTTTTTACAAAAAATAAAACCGACTTCAGAGAAAACCAAAAATGTGAAAAATAACTTCAGAAAAAACGCTTCAGAAGTCGGTGACAAAAAATCGAAATCAATCAAAAAAAGGTCACCGACTTCTGAAGCGTTTTTTCTGAAGTTATTTTTATTTTATTTCTTCAAAAGTGTATTGTAAAACGTCGTTTGATACACGTGGACATTTGTTATTGCAGTTATCGGCTCAAAAACACCCTCGCCTACGGCTCGTCTGAAAATACCGCCTCGAACGACAATAACAAACTTTCACCACTTGTATTAAAATGTACCATGTACCGGTTAGTCAGAGTCACTTTCTGAACCGTGCAACAAACTCGTCATCTTCATCATCATTCTTCTGCCATCATCCCGATTTATTTCGTATTGTGCGCAGCGTGTCTTCTTCCGTACCTACTTATGACTTGTCATATCATCAGTCAGCTCCTTTCTAGCCATATTATCTTTCTCACAATCCATCGATCGCTTCTTTGGTCTTTATCTACATTCATACTAAACACTTTTCTCACTACATTTTCCTTCTACAGACTCATATCTACAAAAGCATAATTATTATAATTATGATTATTAGTTCATTAGTATTGCAGCTGTTGATAAAACTTTGTGTTTTCCATGAAGTTAATATAATATTTTTAGATTTTAGAATAAAGTCGTTTAAAACATCCTCATTCGTTGATGTTTAGCTAAGTTTTCGGACTTGATGTTGTCCGTATGTCCTAAAAACCTTATTTCTGTATTCAGTAGCATCCTCTGATAATTCTACAATTTTATTCGAAGTAAACCAACATTTTTGTGAAAGCTTGCAGGCAAATGAGGCATATAAACCAACAGCAGAACTTCATGTGTGTACGAGTAAAGAGTGTGAAAAACCTATTAACGAATTTGCGTAGTTGCGATCATTTTTTTTGTTCTACCTGGGAACTTGGGAACCTTCTAGTTACGGAGATATTGTGGGTCAAAGTTACAACATTTTTACAAGTTTTTTTTTAGTTACTTACATTTTTAGGTAGGTACTCAAAAAACTCAACTTAAACTCAAATCACTTATTTCAATTAGACCATTAGGGCACTTTTCGAAGTCAAAAAATCTTTCAATATTTCCACCACCCCCGTACTAGCCAATCCATCCCTCAGCACAATGTTTTGAATGTGTTACATTGAGTTCTAAAGACAAAACATTATTTTTCACCTCATAGAAAAAAAATGTTTCCCAGCTATTAGTTCGTGCGTAAAGTAAGTATGTACTTACTTTATTGTATACACAATGGCTTGTTGACAGCTTCGTGTTGAATCTGTTTATACTTTCTAAGCTGACTGAAAACTGTCGAATAAGATTTTCATCTAGAGGTAGGTCATCATCATCATCATCATCATCAGCCTATAATGTTCCCACTGCTGGGACACGGCCTCCTCTCAATGAGAGGGAATGGGCTATAATCTACCACGCGGGCCCAGTGCGGATTGGTAGATGTAGAGGTAGGTACTTACTCCAAAATATTATTCTAGTAGTCATTGCAGGATTTGTGAAAAATCGTCTGGTCGTGTTGACGTTAGTCAAAGTTCAGGTGAAAGCGTCAGATTGGCCCGCAAAATTCAATTTATCTTACGTTTTTATGCAATTTCCAGGGCAAAAGGACTTTGACCGTAAAAATTCGTTCATCGGCTCTAAACTTGGAGGGTAGTATTGATGATTATAATTCTGTGTTGACGTTTATCAACATACAACCTAGCACTGCCCTGCTAATTGCAAAAAACGTAAGAAAATTTGAATTTCGCGGGCTACCTTGGAGCATCGCCCTTAAGTTTCAGAATCGTTGCCATCACTAGTTGTACCGTGTCCTTGTTTTACCGTGTCCTTGTTTTAATCGTTGCCATCACTAGTTGTACCGTGTCCTTGTTTTACCGTGTCCTTGTTTTAATCGTTGCCATCACTAGTTGTACCGTGTCCTTGTTTTACCGTGTCCTTGTTTTAATCGTTGCCATCACTAGTTGTACCGTGTCCTTGTTTTACGATATCAATCAATTTAAAGTCGTCCTGAACATACCGGTCATGTCCATTTTATTTTTATTTGGTATCCAAGTCTTAAATCCGAGTGATGAATATGGAGAATGTAGGTACTACATATAAAAACTTTTTTGCAAAAAAAAAACCGACTTTAAAAAAAAAACAAAAAAGTTAAAAATAACTTTAGCTTCTGAAGTCGGTGACCTTTGTTTGATTGATTTAGTTTTTTTGTCACCGACTTCAGAAGCTAAAGTTGTTTTTCACTTTTTTTTTTATGTCGGTTTTTTTTTGCAAAAAAGTTTTTATTTTTCACTTTTTAGTGGTTCACATGTGCTTGATATACATGGATAGTGCATACCGTTACAATTACAACAAGCTCAAACACGACTAGGGTACATTGTCTCATTATGGAGTTCCGTGACTCTTGGCTTCATCATCAGATCTGATGGTAGAATAGTTCTTATCAAACGCAAATGCTTCACTTGTTGTAGAAAATACCAAAATCGTAACACGTTTTCATATAAAATTTGAAGAGTTCCCTCGATTTCGCCAAGATTCCATCATCAGATCCCGACTTGGTGGCTATGAGACCATTTGGAAAGAATACCCTTTCCAACAAAAAAAGAATTTTCCTAATTGGTTGGTAAGCGACGGAGTTATGCCCGAACAAACATAAAAAAATAATAATAGAAACATCCGAATTGAGAACCTCCTCCTTTTTTAGAAGTCGGTTAAAAACCGATCGCATTATGGAGTAAAGATAGGTCGTTTTCATATATCTAAAGGCTAAAGGTAGGTGTGAACATAAACTTAAGATCAGCCGACTAAACTTAGGTCTAGGTATCTGAAATTTAGCATGATTGTAGACAGCATAAAAAAAAACTGAAAACCGTAAATATGTAGTTTAAAAACAAAATACCAGAAGTAGGTATATTGTATGTATTGGGAACCATTGTGTGTGTGCGAGCGAGTCTAACTCGCTACCCCCGATGCAAAAACGACGGGGTGTTATAAGTTTGATGTGGCTGTGGCATCGTAGCTTTTGAACGGATGAACGAACGATTTTGATAATTATAATTCTGTAACTTAATACGTCTTACAGTCGCGACTGATATGTTTATCAACACAAAACTTAGCACTGCCCTGGAAATTGCAGAAATGTAAGAAAATTTGGATTTCGCGGGCCGCAAAGGTACCTTTACCTTGAAATTATGACACTCTGTGTTTTTATTTTTAAGCTATTGCATAGCTTCTATCGCGGGCCTTGAGCGTGGAGACCGAATCCAAAAATTTCGTAACGTAAATAACCTAACACCCCCCGTAAAAAACAAATGCAATAGCTTTACCTCGGCAGTCCCTGAGTTTTCTTTTTATATTTTGTTAATCTATACTTATAATAAATCTGTAGAGGTCAATTCTGTACATGAAATATATTTACAAAATAACTATCGGGGGGTGATTAGTGATCGATACTGATGCCAAAAATGCAATCAGTAAAATTTTTGTCTGTCTGTCTGTCTGTATGTTATTTATAGAAAAAAAAACTACTCGACGGATTTTAACGAAACTTGGTACAATTATTCTACATACTCCTGAGCAGGTAATAGTATACTTTTCATCACGCTACCATTAATAGGAGCAGAGCAGTGAAAGGAAATGTTGGGAAAACGGGAGAAGTTACTTGGTTTTTTTAGCTTCCGTCGCGTGTGCAGCCTTAATGGTTAAAGCTACATAGAAATCATGTATAACGGAAATATTCCACATAAAATTATATAAAAAATATCCCAAGACAGCATATGTCTATCTTTTATAGTTGACTCACAATAACACGTGTAACTCCCGATAGCTTAGCAGTTCGGAGAATAAATGTGAATGTAAGTTTGTTTGTTGCGCTTTCACGCGACAACTACTGAACGGATTTGGATGAAATTTTGCACACAGATAGTTTATAACCTGGATTAAAACATAGGATACTTTTTATCCCGGCAGTAAGATTCCATGGGACAATAATCAAACTTCACGCGGGCGAAGCCGCTGGCAGAAGCTAGTTCTTAATAATTATTTACGATCTAGCCTAAAAGACTAATAAGCAATTTAACTCTAACTTAATATGTTACGTGATAGAATATGTTAAAACTAAGAATAGGGGAGACCGGGTACAAAAGTAACGGCGGGTCGAAAGTAACAAACGCTCTGTAGGTATATCAAATGGTCGAAACGCTGCTCTGCTACCGTCAGGAGACAGCCAGTGATGGTCCCCTCGCTTATATTTAGTCGCCGCGCTCGCTCCGTGCCGTAAAGTTGTGCTAGAGGACGCCACGTGATTTTAGGAACCAGAAGTAAGTTTTTTGTCATTTACTCATTAGTGTTCACGTAGTGTTCAAATGGTGATATCAATGTGACTATTTGCAGTGTAATTTTTAATTAGATTGTTTACACGGTGTTGTTATTGATTTTGGAATAGCAAGTTCTATTTTTATGCAGGCATTCATGAATTAACAAAATCGTGGTTGGGTACAAAAGTAACACAGCACTACGGGTACAAAAGTAACATGTTACTTTTGTCCCCATAATGCAATACGTATGATCCCCTTATTATTTTAAGTTAATTAATTTATTATTTTTATTGTTTTTATTTACTAACAGAATGCCGCGACAACGAGTGAGGAAGACACCAAGAAGGACCACTGACACATAATTATGGACGTGTCATAAAAGCGGCTGACGAGCATTTCAAAGAGAATGCTACAATTAGAGCCCTGGCACAAATGTACAATGTTTGCCATGTGACATTGTATTGATACATTAGAAAATTACCATTCAAAAAATGATGATAAACACAGCTACTGACTACATTACATTCCTGGTATTGTCAAAAAAGCATTTCCTCTAACTGTTACTGATAAATACGAGTATATCATTGCTGCATTCTTCTCCAATCGCAAAAAATGCGATTGAAGAAGAATACTAATAAAGAATGAAAGCCAAAAAACTAATTTACAACCTGATACATCTACAAAAAGGAAAAGGAAAAAGAACAAAGAAGGCAAGTTAGAAGTAAAAGAAAACATTGATCATAACAATAATTCATGTGATGAAGAAGATTGCTTTTGTTTTTTTTGTGTGTTTTATAATAAATAAGTTGATTTTATATAGCATTTCATATTTATTACATGCACCTTAACCATGTTACTTCCGACCCACGCCGTGTTACTTTCGTCCTGGCCCCGGGGTCGAAAGTAACAATCGTCGTTTTTTTTTAAAGCATTGTAACTCACAATAAACAGCAAATAATGATGTAAGTTTATATACAAATTTGTAGAACACAATCGAAGGTATCATGTGGCTATATTCATTTCATCATAAATATATTAAATAACGAGAAACCAGTGTCAAAGTACAAAGTGTTACTTTTGTACCCGGTCTCCCCTAGTGTTCATTTGCACTTTTACAAAAGTCCGTAGCACTTTCTTAGAGTCTAAAATAATTTATAAAACACTATGTTCATGTGTTATTAATTATTATGTATAGCACAACATTGTAACTATTACTCATTCACTTTGTACACTACACTAATTCAAAAGGTTTAGTTATTTTTAGCCTGCGCACTATAACCTTTCCACATACAAGATAAGTAAACAATTAAGTATTGAGCCTTTGAAAAATCAGAAACCTTGGATGTCATCAAGTTATGTGTAAATGACATGTTTTGTGGAGCAGCGGTGGCCCAGTGGTGGCGGCCCCGACTAACAAACAGTATGGGCGATTGTGCACTACAAGGAATTTTACTGTCCGGCAGTCCGATTTTTTACGGTCCGATATGGCACGCCATATAATATATATACTAGTTTGTGCACTATACGTAATTTTACCGTCCAACATTTTACTTTTCCCCATTCCGGAACGGAACTGCCGACGTTCCAAGAAACTCATCGTTCAGAGTAATTTCGCGTGCGTGGCGTGTAGTTTCAAAGACAGAGCTACCCTAAACTGAGGCGTATCATCCGAGTAAAGACGGACAAGTGCACAAGCCAATCATCCGTTTTTTTCATGCCACTTCGGACCGTAAAAAGTCGGATGTTCGGACAGTAAAATTCCTTGTAGTGCACAATCGCCCTAAGTCGTGGGTTCGAATCCGGACAGGCGCATTACTTTGTGTAATTTATTTCATCACCGCTGCTCTCAAAACGGTGAAGGAAAACATCGTGAGGAAACCGGCATGTCCTAGAACCAAAAATTCGAAGACATGTGACATCTACCAATCCGCACTGGGCCCGCGTGGTAGATTATAGCCCATTCCCTGGGAACATTATAGTCTGATGATGATGATGATGATGACATGTTTTGTCTATTGCCCGGGCAACAAATCTAAACTCTAAGAAGTAACACTTGTGTTGTCTATCAGCTGGATTGCCTCAACATTCACGAGTCAATGGAGTCTGTGTTCGTGGGCTTCAGCAAATTTTTGGATAATGGTGGTGACGAATTCCATTTTAAGGTCACGATGAAGGTCGTCATTTCTTATGTACCAGGGCGCATTGACAGCATCCCTGAGTACTTTATTTTGGAATTGCTGGATTATTTTGACGTTACTTTGTTTAGTACAGCCCCAAAGTTGGATGCCATACGTCCAGATTGGCATCAAAATATGATTGTATAGGGTTATTTTATTATGTATCAATAGACAAGATTCCCTTCCGAGTAACGAATACATACTTTTATATCGTATATCGAGTTCCTGTCTTTTCTTTTTCACATGAGCTTTCCAACGCAACTTGGCGTCGAGAGTGATGCCAAGGTATTTGGCTGTATTAGCATAAGGTACTTGCGTACCATTTATGTAGATTGGGTGATAGTCCAAGTGTTTGTTTGTAAAGTCAATGTGAATTGATTTTGACTCATTCAGTTTGATCTTCCATTTTTGTGTCCAGTCATAAACTTTGTTCACGGCTAGTTGAACTTTTTCTACTGCTTCTCTGTGACTTGATCCGGTAGCCATAATTGCAGTATCGTCTGCAAAGGTCACAATGGTGTTGTTTTCCAGTTCTGGGATGTCACATGTGTATAACAAGTCAAAATTGGGCTTAGCACACTTCCTTGAGGTACACCAGCTCTTATAGCTTTTAGCTCGGAATATGCGTCCTCCTGCCGTATTCTAAACATTTTGTTAGTAATGTACGACTCTAGGATATCTGCAAATTCTGGTAGCATGCGTCTGAGCTTGAATAGTAGACCCTTATGCCAAACTTTGTCAAATGCTTGCGCGACATTTAAAAACACGGCGGCGCAGACTTCCTTGTTTTCAAGCGTTTTTTCAATGACGTTAGTTATTCTATGTACCTGATCTATTGTTGAGTGTTTTTCCCTGAAGCCAAATTGATAATTTGGAATAAGGTCTTTATCTTCTATTATTGGTTTGAACCGTTACAATAACAGTTTTTCAAAAAGTTTTGATAACACTGGCAACAGAGAAATAAGTCTATATGATGATGCTTCATGGGGTGGTTTCTCAGGCTTTGCAATCATAATGACTTCACACAATCTTCCATGACTCAGGTACATGTTTTAATATCAATGCAGCATTGATAAGCTTGGTCAGCTTTACTATGGCTTTGCGCGGAAGGTGTTTTAAAATTTCACCTGTAATGAGATCGTAACCCGGAGACTTTTTCAAGCTAATGTTATTTTGAATTTCTCTCATTACTTCTGCCGGTGTCACAAGCTTAATTCTTTGGTTTTGGGATACATTTTCATTCTCAAGTATTTCTATCGAGCTTTCATTGGGTTGAAAAGTTTCTTCTAAGTGTTGAGCAAACCGTAACGCTTTTTGGTCATTTTATGGCCCATTTTCCGTCGCTAGTTCTGATGGGCGGTATTTGTGTAATCGGCCTTTTTAGATTTTTTGTCGCTTTCCAAAAGGAGTAATCCGTTGATTTGTCATTGGTTAGCTGCAGAAGGTTGGCATTCAGAGATCCATCCTCAAATTGTAGAATTTTCCTCTTTAATCATTTTGTTAGGTTATTTAATGATGTTTTATCTCGCGGGCACCTTGTTTGCTGCCACTGCTTCCTTTATTTCCTTTTCTCTGATAGTAAATCCACAATTTCCTTAGCATACAAAAATCCCTTATATTTACGTTTTAATTGTGGTGTGTTGTTCCACGCACATTGTTGGATGTTAACAATGTATTTGTTTACTTTTGAGTCAAGCTGATCTTGCTTTATTATAGAAGTTTTAAGGTCTATTATATTACGTAGATCAAAACTTTGCCAATCTGTTAATTTATTAACCAGTGTTAAGTGGCTTTGTTTGAATATGATTTTTTGACTAAGCATTAGTATTGTAGCCACCATCGATCACAGCAAGTTAGCACGTTTTTGACGATCCGTTGAAGAAACAGAGAAGCAAACCGCCTTGATAAAGGCGAACGTTTTAGACGATTTCCGATAAGGAATAGCTCTGACAAGAGCTGTTTTTTTTACGGTACGTTTTGACGATTTCTGAACAAAGAAATAAGAGTGTCAGAGCTGTGAGGCCATTCTTCAGTCTTCACTTCACACGTTGGCATCTTCATCCACGAGTCTTCAGTCGTCCGTCAACTCGATCCACCACACAACATCGCTACGTCTGCACCCGACGGCGGCCGCTCTGAGACTGCGCGCGCGCGTTTTTTTTTTTTTTTTTTTTTTTTTTTTTTTTTTTTTTTTTTTTTTTTTTGGATATGGCATCTCGCAGTTCAGTCTGAGAAGACTGGCTTAACCGGGCAATGTCCTGTGGATGCCTTGATTCTAAGGCCTCCAGCCAGGGCGAAAATAACTAAAAACTAAGCGACAGCGCTCTAAGGGCACCCCCTGTGGGGTACGAACCTCGGCTTAGGGCGTCGCTGGGGGCAGCAAAGGGACAGGCTGGATCTGATTGTCCTTATTTAGGGACTGATTTAATACTACAGGCTCAGCGTCGCGGGCTGGCTCGAGCAAGGGTCGGGGAGGGATTGATCGGGGATTTCGCGCCGGACCTCTGCGGCGAGGTCGGTAGGTTTTCGGTCTGTATTTGTATGCTCTGCGTACCGTACTGGTATCTTTCCTACTCTCTTGCAAGATAGTGATCGGATCGTCGGGGGCGACTAGGGTGTGACGCGGACGTTGGACGGAGCTAATACGCGATGGGTCGTACCGGGCGGCCGATGCGATTAGGGGATTCCTATGCTTAATAGCAGAGTCGAAGTAACGCTTGGAAAGGCGTTTCATGAACTGCTTAACGGTGGGGATTCTGAGGTCTACGTGAAGACTATCGTTACGGACGTAAGGGGGGGCACCGGTGATCTTACGGAGATATCGGTTCTGCAAGGTCTGCATCGTGTGGATATGACGCGGGTGGGCATGCGCGAATACTATGCAAGCATAGGTCATGATGGGGCGGATGACTGCGGTGAAAAGACGCAATTTGCACTTGAGTGACAATTTGCTCTTCCTAGTGATCATGAAGTGGAGCCGGCCCATAGCAAAGGCAGCCCGGTCGCGAGCTGCTTTGATGTGGGCCTTGAACGACAGATGGTCGTCCAGAATAACTCCGAGATACTTGGCTTGCCTTTCCCAAGGGATAGGCTTACCGAACATAGTGATGGGGGGACCTGGCGAACGCTTAAGGCGTGCCTTATAGTATAAAACTGCCTGGCTTTTTTCGGGATTAACTTCTATTCTCCACTTACGGAACCAAGCGCCGAGCGAGTCGGCAGCTTTCTGGAGAATGCGGCGGATGTTATCCGGAGAACGGCCGGTGTAATAAATCGCGGTGTCGTCAGCGAAAAGTGCTGTTTGAACCTTCTGGTTCTTCGGAATGTCGCTGGTGTACAGCGTGAACGCGAGGGGAGAGATAACGGAGCCCTGAGGGACTCCGGCGCGAATCGGATGAGGAGAAGATAACGTCTTACCCACACGGTAGCGGAAGGTACGGTTTGACAAAAAGTCTCGTAAGATGAGCACGAGACGGTCGGGCACACCGAGCTGATAAAGCTTGTATATCAGCCCGTTGTGCCAGACCTTGTCAAAGGCTTTCGCGATATCGAAATACATCACCCCCGTCATCGCTCCGCGTTGGAAACCAGCGCTCACGTGTTCGACGATGCGGTGGACTTGATGTATACAAGAATGTTCGGTCCTGAAGCCGAACTGTTCTTTCGGGATGAGGCCCTTTGACTCGGCAAAATCTCTGAGACGCTTGTATATAAGCCTTTCATAGATCTTGCCGAGAGCACTCAGGAGACTGATCGGCCTGTAGCTGGAGGGCTGGGCTTTCGGTTTCCCAGGTTTGGGAATACCTATAACAGTGGCCTCTTTCCACGTTTGGGGGAAAATATTATTGCTCAGGGCGCCATTGAAGATGGCAGCCAAAAGGACTATGAGCCTAGCGGGGAGGGCTTTAAAAACTCTATTCGTGAAACCGTCGGCGCCTGGGGCTTTCCGAGGCTTTAGCTTATCTATAATATCCTTGACCTCTTCCGGGGTGATGGCGGGGAGGGGGTCATCGGGATCTTCAAAAGGGGGAAGCGATGCTCTACGTTCAACTTCTGCATCCACCTCATCAAGGTGCTGCTTGTCTACTGGTAGAGTGCTTGGCGAACATTGAGATTCCAAGCTGTCGGCTAGGCATTCTGCTTTTTCAGAGTCGTCAAAAGCGACGCTCTTGTCGGGACGTATGAGGGGTGGAGAAGAGACCTCTTCCGAGGTGCGCAACTTCCTTTGAAGCTGCCAGAAGGCTTGATGAGTGGGCTCGAGTTCGCTAAGCGTCTTGTCCCATTGACTCGAACGAAACTCACTAGTGCGTTTCTTTACAGCACGCTGTAAGGAACGCATGTGAGCCTTGTTCGCATCGCAGGGCCAAGAGCTGTAGGCACGTATGGCCGCGTTCTTCTCGGTTATCAGTTCACGTATATCGTCGGGAAGTATCCAGCGGCGATCACTCACCGCCGGTACTTCACGAGAACAATCCTTCAGTATGGATTGTACGTGTTCTGTAAACGAGTCGATTGCAGCCTCGGTGTCTGCGACTGAGACGATATGGTCGGGAATACCATCTAGAAGTGGTGACGTTTCGGATTTCAGCATATCGCTTACTTTCCTCCAGTCGGTAGTGAGAGTAGTGGGAAGGGGCTGGCTGGGGTCAATGATACCCGAGCGAGGAATTAAGTGCATGAGCACTGGACGGTGATCGGAGTGGAGCTCGTGTAACGTCTCAATCATGTGTAACCGAAGGTTCACATTCTTGAGCAGCGCTATATCGAGAACGTCGGGAAGATGACTGACAGTGTCAGGATAGTGCGTGTGCTCCATAGGAGCGACCGCGTCGAAACTAAGAGTTTGGCCTAGATCGTAGAGGACTTTCCCTCTCGGGTTCGTCGTTCTACTGTTCCAGGCCGGGTGTTTGGCGTTAAGATCGCCCGCGATGATCACGGAGTCACTCAAGCCGAAAAGAAGGGTGAGATCGCTAACCAGGAGGTTGTGATCTTCCCAAGTATTAGTGGGGGCCAAATAAGCGGAAACTAAATGTACCGGTTGATGACCGGTCATAGCAAGCCGACAGATTGAAACCTCAAGTAGGGACTTTAAAGGAGGGGGATCGATGGGAATACAATGCAATTCTTTGCGAAAGTAAATAAGGGTGCCGCCCTTGTGACAACGTAGCCTATCATTGCGAACTATGCGGTAGTTGGCAATCTTGGGGTCGCGGTGGCTGGGTTTTAGGAACGTCTCCTGGATGAGGAGAACGTCAACGTTATGGTCACGGAGGAAGGCGGCGATCTCGTCGCGCTGTCCTCTCATGCCATTGGCGTTAAAATAACCTAATCTAAGGGACCGGGGTTGGGTGCAAGAGGGATTTGGTGTGATATCCATTACGGCGCGAAGTTGAGGTTACGAAGAGTGGCCTTGATGACTGGATAGGCATCAATGATGTCGACGACCTGCTGGAGGTCCGTTGCCGCTTTGAGCTCAGCGACCATGCGGTCGGCCTCAGCGGTGCAGAGAGGTTGGAACCTCATCAAGTAGTTCAGATTGGAATTCTGAGAAGCAGGAGCGCGGGTAGGAGCAGCGGGAGCTCGGGTTTGCGGAGGGGCCTGAGGGGCCTGAGGGGCGGCCACAGGAGTGGGCGCTGGGACAGGGTTGTCCAAAAGACCGGGCATGGGGGGGTTGGGTTTACCCTTCGCGAGGGCAGGGAACGCTTGCTGATGGTTCAGCATGTTCCAAGGAGAAGGCCTCTGAGGGCTGAGACGCTCTGGGAGGACTGTTGACGGGACTTTGAAGGAAGAGGGAGCTTCCCTCTGCTGACGTTGGTTGGCGCGATACGCCAACTTGCCAGCGGACTGTTTCGGGGCTTTGGGGCAGCCCCTGTAGTTTGCCGGGTGGCCAGACTGTCCGCATAGCACGCAACTAGGCGGCTCTGTGCAGAGACTCCTGTCCTTGGGACGGGTGCAGTCTGCCGTGGCGTGGTCGCCGAGGCACTTTACACACCTATGCGGTGCGTAACAGTACTTCTGGCTGTGGCCATAGAGTTGGCAGCGATGACACTGCCCTACAATCTTGAGTTTTTTGGGCCTCTCGATGATGATGCCCGATAACGAGCACACCGATCGGACCTTGAAAATAGGGTGGTGCCCTTCAACCGGGTCACATATTACGAGTACCATATCGTACTCGTCACCCCCTTGGGACCTATTTTTGTGGAGGCGGTGGACCGCCGAAACAGGGATGCCCTGGGATGTCAGATCATCCAGGATGTCGGAGGAGGGAATCTCCTTGGGGATCCGCTTAATGACCACACGGGTCGGCTTCTCCTCAGGGAGGCTATAAGTGTGGAAGGCGACGTTCCTTCCACGAAGCGCGTGAACCAGATTACGGAAATCCGTAGAGGTGGGGGTTTTTACTTTGATACCCTGGAGGGTAGAAGTGGCGTTAGTGTATTGGATCTTGCGATCCACACACATTTTTGAAATCTCTGTCCATCTGGATTTCTCCTGGATGTAAAGAGCGGGTGGCTTCAGCTGCTTCTTTGAAGAAGGAGCAGCTGAGGAGGGGGCTGGCTGTGAAGCAGCCGTGGGACTTGCAGGGCGGCTGACAGGAGCCGCACCTTGCGGTTGCGAAATAGCCATAGGGCTAGACGGGCGACTGCCCTGGGGGGCAGCTTGAGGAGCGATGGGGGCTATCGGGGACGGGGAGGCTTGAGGAGCAAGGGGAGGCGCATTGAGGGCTGTAACTGCCTTCTTGGCCTTATTGGCCTTAGCTTTCCTGCCCTTCTTCCTCTTTCCCTTTTGCACCAGCTGAAAGTCCTCCGATTCAGAGGACGAGGAGGTGGTGTTGGGGGAGTCGGGGGAGCTCTCAGCGGCAGAGGGCGCGGACTCAACTATCTCCATATCGGAGGAGGAAGGCTGAGTGATCGGAGCGGGGGAGGGCGAACGCGACTGACTTTCCCTCTCGGGGGTACGAATGGCCTTGCGGAGGGCCCTATACCTATCTTTCTTAAAGGGAGTAAGGAGATCCGTATACTTCTCCTTAATGTACTCATTTTCGTCACTTAATAGCTGCGCTAATAGTTGGTCGAGTTGACTCTCTAGTACACCATTACGTGCTTTTGCCATCTTGGCATGGGGATCCTAACCCTATTTAACCTAATTATGGTAGCCTAACTAGAGCTAACTACCTAGTCCCGAGGAGACACGTAAAACGTGAGCTCCCCGGGCAGACAGTTCCCCGTTAAAAACGAACCCACCCTTGTGTTTTTCGTAGTGCTAGCTGGCAAGAAGAAAAACACAAACAAACTTGTCAGCGACACGACTGTCTGAGAATTGCCTGAAGGGCCTAATCTGAATTCCTATCTATCGATACCAGTACCTAGGTCCCCGGGTAGGTGCGCCCGGGGATGTGTGGCCTCTCCTGAACTTGTGCGAACAGTGAGGTGAGTACCTATGGTGTGCCCTAAGCTTGTAAACCTGTCGCCAGTCTTATTGTGCGACTGGGCCCTAGTCCCGCAAGGGGCTCTAGTGCGAAGGGGTAGACACTCCCAACCGACACTAGGTGTGTAGCTGTGAACGAAGTCGAAGACTAGGTTTGACGAGGGAAGCCCCCAAGGCCAAGGTCCTAGCTCCCGATGCCAATGGAATGCCTCGCCCTGAAGGGGTCCGGCGGGTAGGATTGGGTCACCACCCTCTTGACTTCGTTAACACCGTTAGGTTTCCCGTCAAGAACCACAAAACCGTGGCTTTTCCCTGAAGGGGCAACAAAACGCGGACGATTCGACGATAAAGGAAATATAGCCTCGAAAGAGGCTGTTTTTTTGCCACTGAGTAACACCGGTTAGAATGTGTACTAATACGAGTATCAGACACAAACTAACGATGTACTACGGGACGGTAGGCACTGGGCCTTGATGCTCGGCGAAGCGGCGAAGCTGCGACGAACAGGACGGGAGGCGCGGTGGGGCGCGGAGAATCGACGGAGCGGGGCGGAGCGCACGTCTGCACGCTACGGTGGCCGAGCGTCGAATGATTTTGCTGCGCGCGCGCGCGGGCGCCACCTCTATTTATCCCTTCGCGACCTAGGACTCCATTGCAGTCTCGCGAGCCGCCAGCGGCGCCGCGCCGAGAGCGCTAGCGCCCCCCCGCGGAATTACTACCTCAACAATGCTGTGACGCGATTGGTCAATATTCTCATACTCTTATTGGATTTTTTATTTTGTTGATGTGAATTTTTTATAATGTACGTGTTTTAATTGGTTAGAATAAGTTAGTTAGTAAGTTTCAAAATTGTATATATAAGACGCGCCTTTTGGCAAATAAATCATCATTCGACGTTCGGACGCCGTAGCGTGCACACGTACGCTCCGCTCCCCACCGCCGACTCTCCGCGCACCCCGCGCCCCCCGTCTGTTCGCCGCAGCTTCGCCGCTACGCCGAGCATCGAAGGCCCAGTGCCTGCCGTCCAGTAGTGCGTCGTTAGTTTGTGTCTAATACTTGTATTAGTACACATACTCAACGGTGTCACTCAGTGGCAAAAAAACAGCCTCTTTCGAGGCTATTATTTCCTTATCGTCCGCGTTTTTGTTGCCCCTTCAGGGAAAATCCACGGTTTTGTGGTTCTTGACGGGAAACCTAACGGTGTTAACGACGTCAAGAGGGTGGTGACCCAATCCTACCCGCCGGACCCCTTCAGGGCGAGGCATTCCATTGGCATCGGGAGCTAGGACCTTGGCCTTGGGGGCTTCCCTCGTCAAACCTAGTCTTCGACTTCGTTCACAGCTACACACCTAGTGTCGGTTGGGAGTGTCTACCCCTTCGCACTAGAGCCCCTTGCGGGACTAGGGCCCTGTCGCACAATAAGACTGGCGACAGGTTTACAAGCTTAGGGCACACCTTAGGTACTCACCTCCCTGTTCGCACAAGTTCAGGAGAGGCCACACATCCCCGGGCGCACCTACCCGGGGAGCTAGGTGTTAGGTGATAGGCTTTTAGCTATTTTTCAGGCCCCTCTGGCCAATCAGACAGTAGTGTAGCTGGCGAGTTTGTTTGTGTTTTTCTTCTCGCACAGCATAGCACTAGGAAAAACACTGGGTGGGTTCGTTTTTCGGGGAACTGTCTTCCCGAGGGGTTCACGTTTCGATGTACCTCCTCGGGACTAGGTTTTCTTAGGCATGAGCTTAACTCGAGTCTAGTCCCCGCCAACAATGGCGCAGTCCAATAAGTGGGCTGTCTTGTTCGACGCGCTCATTGAAGTCCTCCTCAAGGACAACAATGAAAAATACTCCAAGATTCTCGCTCCCTTCCGCGAGGAGAGCGACCGCCTCAAAGAAGCGGAAACCGTCGTCGATGAGATACCATCGACCATCATGGATTTCAGCGACGCGCTGAATTCCCCCGCCGACCCCGCGTCCGCGTCCCAGGCCTTAATTGAGGCCCCTCCCAGCGAGGAAACTCCCTACCCGATAGAAGAGATGGAAGTAAACATCTCGGATAACGAGGCGACCTCAGCCTCAAACGATTCGGATTGCTCCGAAGCATCATCGCCCACCTCATCCTCCGAGGACGACTACCAAATCGTCGGTAAGGGGAAGAGGAAGAAGGGCAAAGCCCCTGCCAGCAGCTCCGCCAAGAAGCCGGCAACCCAGGGCTCACGCTCCCCCAAATTGGCTGTAGGCTCTACACAGAGCCGTCCGCACAGCCCCTTGGCCTCAGCCACCCCGGCTGCCTCCTCGTCGCAATCCGCCACCCCGGCGAATAACGCCCCTAAATCGGTCCGTCCCCCTCCCATCTACATCCATGAGAAGGGAAAATGGACAGAATTGTCCAAATCACTAAACGAGCGTAAAATCAATTACACAAACGCTCGTGCGGTAGAGGTCGGCATTAAGGTACAATGCCCAACCTCAGGTGATTACCGCTCCCTCACAAAGCTCCTCCGGGATAGGAGCATTTTATACCACACCCACGCACTGCAAGAGGACATCCCTGTCCGCGTAGTTGTTAAGAATGTCCCCTTAGAAATCTCCACTCAGGAGATTAAAGACGATTTAGTCGCGCAAAGCATCCCAGTTAGGGAAGTGCACCGCATGCACCGTAAGGTTGGCGGTCGCACTAGCTCGGCACCATATAATATGGTGCTCGTGATTTGCGACCGCGTGGATGGGCATCACCCAATCCACAAGCTTTCGAAAGTTTGTAGCCTCTCAGGTATCCGGATTGAGAAGCCCGCTAAACTCGGCGAGCTTTCTCAGTGCCATCGCTGCCAACTATATGGCCACGCTCAGAGGAATTGCTTCGGCAAACCTCGCTGCGTCAAGTGCCTGGGCGACCACGGCACCGCTGACTGCCCTCGCCCTAAAGACCGCACACAGTGCACCGAACCCCCCAGCTGCGTTTTATGCGGCGAGTCCGGCCATCCCGCTAATTACCGCGGATGCCCTAAGGCCCCCAAATCGTCGGCCCCCAAACTGGCGAAACGGGCCAACAACAAACAGCAGCGAGAGAGCCCATCTCTCTCTACTGACCCCCCTGCCTCACTCCGACCCCAGCGCCCCAGCCCCTGGAATGCTCTCAATCACCATGCGCACTTCCCGGCTCTGAGGCCTACCCAAACTCCTGCTTCACAGGAAATCCCGCCACTGATGGCATTGCCTGCCATGCCCTCACCCCCTATAACCGCATCTCAGAACGCCGCACCGCCAGCGCCCCGCAGAGCGCTCTCAGGCCGCCCTCACCCCCGCGATCCCAGGTGCCCGCCCATGCCAGCCAGGGCGCACCCTATCCCCCCCGCGTGTTTTAATTTTACGGCCACCCCTCCACCTTCAGTGGCAAGACCCCCGTTGCCCCCGAACTTTGACCCCACCGACCCCGTATTTGTGTTAGGTAGCACCTTTGCCGTTTTCTATAGCCCGCGTGCTCTACAAATGCGGGATGAAACGATGGCCTGTAGAGGTAACTGGCAACAGCTTCAACAAGTCTGGGCCAAATACCAAGACATCCAGGAAGACATTAAGAACCTCCCCTACTTGAAATATCTATAATGGATAGGTCACCCCACAGTAGGTTCAAACCGACTTCCCTTAGGATAGGGACCTTCAACGCCGAGAGCCTAAATGGCCAACGTGATGAGATCGCCACATTCCTCCGCGACCATCGCCTAGATATCCTTTTAGTTCAAGAGACGTTCTTGAAACCTTACAACCGGGACCCGAAAATTGCCAACTATCGGTTAGTTCGCAATGACAGAACTCGCTGTCACAGAGGAGGTACTCTGATCTACTACAAAGCTAGCTTGTACTGCATCCCCTTAGACCCCCCCTCTCTTTCCAAGTTAGAAGTCTCTGTCTGCAGGCTGGGCATGACAGGACACCAACCCCTCACGATCGTATCGGCTTACATCCCGCCCTCAGGAGCCGGCTCCTCGGTCGCGAATAACGATATGAGCGATGACCTCAAAGTTCTTTTCGATCTAAGTGACTCCGTCCTTCTGGCGGGAGATCTTAATGCTAAACACCCCGCGTGGAATAGTAATGTCTCAAACAGCAGAGGTAATGCCCTATATAATCTCTGCTGTTCTCTCAACTTCGATGTCATCGCTCCGATGAGTCCCACCCACTATCCTAATAACCCGGATCACAGACCCGACGTGCTAGATGTCGCGCTTCTGAAGAATGTAAACTTGCGATTACATTCTATAGAGACGATCGACGAGCTTAATTCGGATCACAGACCCGTCGTAATAGAGTTTACCCCGAGAAACGGTCACTCTGACCCTTCTCAGCCCCCTCCCACCAAAGTGATCACGGATTGGAAGAAAGTAAGCGAATTGCTGAAATCCACCGAATCCCCTCACTTGGACAAAATCCCCGACAACATCGCGACTGTAGCTGACACGGAGGCCGCGATCAACTCGTTCACAGAGCACGTGCAGTCAGTCCTGAACGTTTGTTCAAGGGAAGTTCCAGCGGATGACCACCGCTGGAAACTCCCGGACGATGTACGTGACCTGCTGACCGAGAAGAACGCGGCCATCCGTGCTTATACCTCTTTTCCCTGTGCGAGTAACAAAGTTTTTATGCGCCGTTTACAACGCAAAGTAAGCAGAAGCATCAAAAAACTTCGTGACGAGCAATGGGACAAGATGCTCAGCGAACTCGAACCGACCCACCAGGCATTCTGGGAACTTCAAAGGAAAATGCAATCTTCCTCTAAAGTTGCCTCCATGCCTCCCCTCACGCGCCCTGATAATACCGTCGCATTCGACGACGTCGACAAAGCTGAATGCCTAGCCGACAGTCTTGAAGAGCAATGCTCTCCCAGTACCCAGCCAGTAGACCCAGCCCACCTCGCCGAGGTGGATGCTGAAGTCGAACGCAGGACCTCTCTACCCCCCGTAGAAGACCCCGATAATCCCCTACCCTCAGTCACCCCTGAAGAGGTAGAGGATATAATCAAGGGCCTTAGACATAGGAAAGCCCCCGGCTCAGACGGAATCACCAATAGGGTATTCAAACTCTTCTCCCCAGCCCTTATAGTGCTAATGACCGCTATCTTCAATAGCGCCATGGCCAATAACGTGTTCCCGCAAGCATGGAAACAGGCCACAGTAATAGGCATTCCCAAACCGGGTAAGCCCAAATCCTCGCCGAGTAGTTACCGGCCTATTAGTTTGCTCAACGTGTTAGGAAAAATCTATGAGAGACTTATTTATAAGCGACTCAAAGATTTCGCCGAAGCTAAGAGCTTAATTCCGACAGAGCAGTTTGGTTTTAGACCTCAACACTCTTGCGTTCAACAAGTGCACCGCATAGTCGAGCACATCGGTGCCCGCTTCCAGCGGGGACTGATGACCGGTGCCTTGTTCTTCGATATCGCGAAAGCTTTCGACAAGGTCTGGCACAACGGGCTGATATACAAGCTATATCAGCTCGGTGTACCGGATCGTCTCGTACTAATACTACGGGACTTCTTGTCGAACCGCACATTCCAATACCGTATTGATGGTGCACTCTCATCCCCTCATCCGATACGTGCAGGCGTCCCACAGGGATCGGTGATATCCCCACTAGCCTTCACGCTTTACACCAGCGATATCCCTAAGAGTAGATCAGCCCAGCTAGCCTTGTTCGCCGACGACACGGCCATCTACTACTCAGGTAGGAGTCCATCTAACATCTGCCGTATTCTCCAAAATTCCGCCAAAGCATTAGGCGATTGGTTCCGGAAATGGAGAATCGAGGTCAACCCCGATAAGAGTCAGGCGGTTCTGTTCTCTAGCCCCCGCGTAAGATTCTCCCCCTCCCCTAGTCCGATAACCATGTTCGGCAAGCCGATCCCCTGGGAGAAGCATGCCCGATACTTAGGAGTCATTCTCGATAGGCGGTTAAGATTCGGTGAGCACATCAAGACGGTACGTTCGCGTGCCGCCTTCGCTCTCGGTAGGCTCCACTGCTTGCTGAATGCGCGTAGCAAATTGTCACTTAAGTGCATCATTTATAATAGAATACCTCATAGTCTTAAAGATTGTTCTGTAAACGTTTTTAAATCTAAGGTAACTGCACTACTTTTAGACAAGTGCTACTACTCAGTAAAAGACTTTTTAAATGATTTGAGTTTATTCAGATAATGATTGTTTATGATTGCAAATTTAACCACGTAAGACTTATGAACCTGACTGATTGAAAATTGACTCCTTTTTAATTTTTGTTTTGTTTATCTAGTTGCTAATTGACTTCTTCTTAATTTTTGTTTTTGTTCATCTAGTTGTTAATTGACTTCTTTTAATTTTCGTTTTTTGTTTATCTAATTGTTAATTGACTTCAATTTAATTTCTGTGTTGCTTTATGTTGACATTGTTTTGATTTTATTAATATTTTAATTTATGTAATAATTTGCATGCCGTAAGGTAGACTGTAGCCGATCTCATCAATTATGTACAACATCTTATACCTGTACCTACATTCAAAGCAAATAAAGATCTGATTCTGATTGATTCTGATTCTGATTCTGCAAATTGCGCATTTACATCGCGTGCATTCGGCCCATCATGACGTACGCGTGCCCCGTGTTCGCGCACGCCAAACCCCATCTCCTTCATAGGATGCAGACCCTCCAAAACCGATTTCTACGTAAGGCCACGGGAGCCCCATGGTACGTTAGGAATGAGCAACTTCACGTTGACCTCAAGATCCCCACCATCCAGCAGTGTATGAAGCGACTCACTAAGGGTTTTTTCGATAGGGCCGAAAAACACCCTAACCCGTTAGTCGTTTCAGCAGCTAGTTATGTCCCCTCCGCGATATCTAGGATCCGACGCCCGAGGTCCACCCTCCTCCAGCCCGATGACCCCATCACTCTCTTGCAGGAAAGTCGTAGGGAAACCAGCACTCTCAGAAAGCACACAAGACGGGCTTATTCCACTAATCCCCCTTATGAGAATCCCCCTTAGGGGGGAAAACTGGACTCTAATGTAAGAATAATCCAGAAAGTCCCCTTTTAATTTTGAGTTATTCCACTATTCCCCCCTGAGAAAATCTACCTCCAAAACAAACTATAATGTAATAAAATCCAATAATTTAAACGATAATTATTTAAAAAAACTGAATCATAATGAAAAAAAAAAAGTTTAATGCTTATTATTTTCAAAAACTGAACCATAATAAAAAAAAAAACAAAATTTGAATCCTAATTATTTTCAAAATCTGAACCATATTAAAAAAAAGAAGAAAATTTGAATGCTCATTATTTTCAAAAACTGATCCATATGGGAAAAACAAAAACAAAATTTAAATGCTGATTATTTTCAAAATTGAACCATAATGAAAAACAAAACAAAATTTAAATGCTAATTATTTTCTAAAACGAAACCATACTTAATGAAAAAAAAAACAAAATTTAAATGCTAATTATGTTCAAAACTGAACCATACTGAAAAACAAAACAAAATTTAAATGCTAATTATTTTCAAAGCTGAACCATAATGAAAAAGAAAATAAAATTTAAATGCTAATTATTTTCAAAGCATAATGAAAAACAGAAACGAAAAAAAAGCTAATTATTTTCGGAAACTGAACCATAAGGAAAAAAAATATATAATAATAATAATACATAAATAATTTGTGGTTCTAAAAAATGTTGCTGAGTAAATTAAAAAAAAATAACGACAAACAATCTGCTCATTTTTCAACATAATAAAATCCAAAAAAATTAATGCCCATTTTGGTTGTCAACTCACGCGGTGTGGAGAGAAGGAAGAGTCCCCTTTGCCATTAAAAAAAATAAATACTGGCTCCTTGTTTTTCAACATCTATTACGCTAGTGTATTAAGTACATCAACGCAGCGCAATTATAATAATTTTCTAAAAACAAAAAAAACTTGGATTACATTTTTTTTTGGGGCTATGGTTTTGTTATAGTGATCCCCTGAAAATATTTCGTGTTTTAATAGATGACTAAAAGACCTACAAATTATTATATACCTACAACGACGTTACAACGACTTATGCGTCCAAGTAGTCCTCGGCATTTACAACGGTGATTTTGAAATCTAAACAAACGCCATTCGAATTGCGAAATAAAGTGATAATATTAAATTATATTTGTAATATTATTTTATAGGGCTGATACACAATCATCAAATTTTAAGTGCTATTTAATACATCCCAAATAAAAATGGTATGTCCGAAACTAGGGCAAAATAACACACTGTGCAATGCATTATCCACAGATATAATACTACATACAGATACTCAATACCATACAAAGAAATAACACCTCCTTATAGCCCGGTTCTCACCGCAAGCGGAGCGGACCATTAATGACTTCTAATACCTCGCAAGAGAATAACATTATAGTCAGGTACATAAGTCTTACATGGTCGAATTCGCAATTACAAACGAAATTAAATTTCAAATTTAAAAACCCCCGACATAATGTACTTGCACTTAACAGTTTAATAGAAAATAATTCGTTAATTCGCCATTTTGTTGTGGCGGCCATCTTGGATTATAACCTTGTTCTTGATTGATCGATCATAGTGTATTTAGTCTTCCACTAGTCAAGCCCTTTCATTTGATACCCAAATTGAGAGAGTTGTTGAATAAATATGTCATCTGCCATTTTGTGGCGGCGGGCATCTTGGACTGATCTTTATCAAACATAGCTAAGAACACTCCCAACGAATTCAACTTTCAAACAAAAAAAAACAAAATTCGAATTAGTTCATCCGTTTGGGCACTACGATGCCACAGACAGACAGACACACACACACAGATACGTCAAATTTATAACACCCCGTCGTTTTCGCGTTGGGGGTTAAAAATAAATGCAAAATTATTACTAAGCTCGCTTCGCTCGTTCCTGATTTCTAGGTTATCTAAGTAAAATATCTGTCACCGCCTGGGGTAAATATTTGACAACGACCACCCGCGAACAAATTGTCACCCAGCACCGATAGCAAAGGCACTTTTTAGCCAAATTAAGGCTTAGGGACCTCAGGGGGGAATTCTAGACCTCTTGTTTTTTACATTCCAGTTTTCCCCCTCGTGGGAACTTTCAGGGGGGATTTGTGGAATGAATATTTTTTCGATTCCACTTTTCCCCCCTAAGGGGGATTATCAGGGGGGAATTGTAGACTTTTCTTTTTGGATTCCACTTTTCCCCCTTAGGGGGACTTTTAGGGGGGATTTCAGGAATAAGCCCACAAGACGACACACATACAAACCCCGAATCCGGTCTCGCCGCCGAGGCACGCCGCGACCCCCCAGTAATATCATTACTCCCCGACCCTTGCTCGACGAGCCAGCCCGCGACGCTGAGCATGTAACGATGATAAACTCCCCAATTAATAATCCGACCCAGCCTGTCCCTTGCTGCCCTCCCGATAATGACGCACTAAGTCGAGGCCCGAACCCCACAGGGGGTGCCCTTAGTGATCGTCATTTAAATGTAAATATTTTTAGTTTGTAAGCCCTGGCTGGGGGCCTTAAAGTAATTTTTTGGCCACCCACAGGATAGTTCGGTTAAGTAGTTAAGCAACCTTATCGAGTTGCAACTACGAGTGGCCAAATCATGCATTCAGTAACAAGCAACGAGAGTATTCTTCACCTTCTGAACACCAAACCATCTTCCCTAAAGTGGTGACCCTGCCTGAACACAAGAAGAATCCCTGCCTGAACACAAGAAGAATCCCTGCCTGAACACAAGAAGAATCCCTGCCTGAACACAAGAAGAATCCCTGCCTGAAGCTCTGCCAGTATTGGATCAAGAAATTATCGCCGAAGCTCTGCCCATCTCACGACTGATTCACTCTCCACACCGATCAAGATGAGTCCCGGAACAGAAGATCAACAGTCAAGCTCAACATCACACCCAGTCTCGAAGGCCGAAGCAGCTGGAATTTCACTCACCATGCGCATCCCACCATTCTGGCGTGATCGACCACGGCTCTGGTTCATCAGCTTCGAAGCAGCAACCAACGACCTCCAGAAAGGCCAAGCCCAACTCGCCCAGATGGTCATCGCACAGCTCGAACGACAGGACATCGAACAAATAATGGACTTGCTCTACAACCCACCAGAGACGGACCAGTACAAAGCCATCAAGGAAAGGCTCATATCTTCCTACGAAGAATCCGACAGCCGCCAGTTCCAGAAACTACTGTCCGAAATGGAACTCGGAGACCAGAAGCCGACGCAGCTACTCCGCCGCATGCGAAACCTCGCCAGAGAAAAGGTTCCCGACTCCACCCTGCGACTTATGTGGACAAATCACCTTCCATCACACGTTCGCTCAGTCCTCGCAGTCAGTGAAACGTTTAGCACCAAGACAGCCCTCGACGAACTCGCACTACTCGCTGACAAGATAATGGAGCAGACAGCAGCAACGGAAGTCGCAGCCGTGAACACACCTGCATCACCTGCACTCTCCGCACCGCAAGCAGATACGCAGTACCTTATCAGCGAGATTAGAAAACTATCGCTAGAAATAGCGGAATTAAAATCGAATTATCGAGACAACCATAACAACTATCGCCGCAGTCGTCGTTCATCGCATCACCGCAGTTCATCACGTCAACGTAGCCGCGATGTATCTCCATCTCCATTTTGCTACTATCACCGCCGTTTCAAAGAGCAAGCAAGACGCTGTACATCGCCCTGCTCATTCAAAAAACAAAAGTCGGAAAACTAGACGGAACGTTGGCAATGGCGGACACCGGCGTTCAGGAAAAATCCCACCGCCTGTACATCACCGACAGAAACTCCAAATTATCCTTCTTAGTCGACACTGGAGCCAACATATCAGTGCTACCAAGAAGTAAGGGACAAGTACCAACGCCGTTACCATTCAAGCTATACGCAGCGAACAACACCACTATAGCTACGTATGGCGAGAAAACTTTATCTCTCGATCTCAACTTACGCCGTGCCTACTCTTGGAAGTTCATCGTAGCTGACGTGTCAAAACCTATACTCGGAGCCGACTTTCTCAAGCATCACCAACTCATCGTCGACCTGAAAAACCGAAGATTAATCGACGGTGTTACGAGTCTACAGGTCAATGCCCCGGTACGAGTATCCAACGTGCCTACAGTACGCAGCATCGATATGTCGCAATCATATCACGACATTTTGGCCCAGTATCCCGGCATAACAAGGCTAACATCGATGAAACTAAACTCGGATATCAACGTGCAACATTTCATCGAAACAACAGGACCACCCATACATAGCCGAGCTCGACCGATTCCACCACATCGCTTCGAAACAGTCAAGAAGGAATTCGAGAACATGATTGAACAAGGACTGTGCCGACCGAGTAAAAGTCCATGGTCATCACCTCTACACATCGTGCCGAAGAAAAATGGCGATATTAGAGTTTGTGGTGACTATCGCCGACTAAACTCCATCACCATACCCGATCGATACCCCGTTCCACGCATCAAAGACTTCACACATCACCTATCCGGAAAAACTATCTTCTCAACAATCGATCTCAACCGCGCTTATCAGCAACTGAGCGTAAGAGAAGAAGACATTGAAAAAACAGCCATCATCACTCCAATGGGATTGTTTGAATTTCCACGTATGTGCCCCGGTTTGAAAAACGCGGGACAAACGTTTCAACGCTACATTCACGAAGTTCTACGAGGATTGGATTTCGTCTTCCCATTCATAGACGATTTGTTATTGGCATCAGAAAACGAAGATCAACACAGAGAACACCTCCAAATCGTACTCAAGAGATTGGAAGATAATGGCATCACCATAAACCCCGCCAAATGTAACCTCGGCAAGTCAGAAGCCCAGTTCTTAGGTTACACTGTTTCAAAAGAAGGCATCAAACCCCCACAGTACAAAATTCAAGCAATAACCGATTACCCACAACCAACTACAATAGAAGAATAACGAAGATTTCTTGGAATGATCAACTTTTATCGCGATCATATACCTAACGCCGCAGCCCTACAAGCCCCACTAAATGATTACCTACATAATGTGAAGAAACGCGACAAAACTCCGATCACGTGGTCCGACGAAGCAACTCAAGCGTTTCAGCAATGTAAAGCCAGCATCATAAACGCAGCTTTACTTGCCCACCCATCACATCATGCAACACTTGCCTTATTCTGCGATGCATCCGACAACTCAGCTGGTGCCGTTCTACAACAATACATCGACGAAACATGGCAACCACTCGGATATTATTCCAAGAAATTCAACGACGCACAAAAGAAGTATTCTACCTACGATCGAGAACTACTTGCAATCTACATGGCAGTCAAACATTTCCGCAAAACATTCGAAGGACGTCATCTCATCATATTCACCAACCACAAGCCTCTAACATACGTCATGTCCAAAACCCAATCGAATACCGAAACACCCAGAAGAACAAGACAACTTTTGTTTATCAGCGAATTTACCACCGACATACGTCACGTGAGCGGTAAACAAAACATAGTCGCCGATACACTCAGTCGCATCGAAACTATTTCGTGCCCATCCACAATAAACTTCGAAGAAATAGCTAGCGCGCAAGAAAGAGACAGCAACATTGCACAACTATTACGAGAAACAAACATCACTCTCAAGAAAATAACAATACCTAATACTGACGTCGAGTTATTCTGCGAAACATCAACTCCTTATGTACGCCCGTACATACCAGAAGTACATAGACAAGAAGTTTTCAACAGCGTGCACAACATCAGTCATCCTGGTACGCGCACGACTCGCAAACTCCTCACACAAAAATACTTCTGGCCATTAATGAACGCAGACATCAGCCGTTGGACTCGGACTTGCCTACATTGTCAGAAAAGCAAGATACAACGTCACACCTTCTCAAACATCTCAACTTTCCCGCCAAGTGACCGTTTTCAACACCTACACGTCGACATCGTGGGACCGCTACCTACAACAGCTCAAGGTCATCGCTACCTAGTCACAATGATCGACCGACTCACGAAATGGCCTGAAGCAATACCTACCGACGAAATAACAGCTGATCGAATAGCCGACATCGTTTACCAACACTGGATTTCAAGATTTGGATGCCCGACTACTCTTACAAGCGACCAAGGTCGCCAGTTTGAGAGTCAGCTGTTTCAAAACCTAATGAAACAAATGGGTATCAAGAAGAATCGCACGACACCATACCATCCTCAAAGCAACGGAATGGTTGAACGATGGCATCGCTCACTCAAAACAGCTTTACGCGCCAAACTCTCCGATGCAAGTACATGGATCGACGAGTTACCTACTGTGTTACTTGGACTTCGAGCCGCGCTACGCACCGACACCGGCGTGAGCGCAGCCGAACTTACCTACGGGTACAACTTACGTCTACCAGGAGATTTCTTCGCATCAAACACCTGCTCACAAACGATGGATTATACCTACGTCGAAAAACTGCGTGACGTCATTCAAGCAAACAAACCGCAACCCGTCACCGAGCATCACAGCAACAACAAACGCGTATTCGTGCATCAGTTTACTCAAGTGCAGTCACGTGTTTGTCCGAACCGATGCAGTCAAGAAACCACTCCAAGCTCCATATGAAGGCCCATATCAAGTCATAAGCCGAACAGATAAGGTGTACACAATTCAATTACCGAATCGGCAAGCCAACATCTCTATCGACCGACTTAAGCCTGCATATGTCATCTCAGAGCATACCAACACCGTACCTCCAACCAAGATTACCATCACCAAGCAAAACCAAGATAATACCACACCAACCAATACCAATAATAATCAAAGCAGTACCTGTACCAAGAAACCCGTTACCAAGCAACAAGCAAAAGTACCTACGAACATCGTGACGTCGGCGTCGCAGCCCGCCATCAGCAGGTCAACGCGCTCAGGCCGTGTCGTCAAGCTGCCGGTACGCTTCGCTTGAGGAGGAGTACTGTAGCCACCATCGATCACAGCAAGTTAGCACGTTTTTGACGATCCGTTGAAGAAACAGAGAAGCAAACCGCCTTGATAAAGGCGAACGTTTTAGACGATTTCCGATAAGGAATAGCTCTGACAAGAGCTGTTTTTTTTACGGTACGTTTTGACGATTTCTGAACAAAGAAATAAGAGTGTCAGAGCTGTGAGGCCATTCTTCAGTCTTCACTTCACACGTTGGCATCTTCATCCACGAGTCTTCAGTCGTCCGTCAACTCGATCCACCACACAACATCGCTACGTCTGCACCCGACGGCGGCCGCTCTGACACTGCGCGCGCGCTACGTGGTGAATTGCTCGGCGCCCCCGTCAGGGGGCGCGGCAGGCGGTCACGGGGCTATGCCCCCTGGCCGCGGAGGCTTTACCTCGGCCTGTGAATACAGGCCCGTCCTTGGGTAGCCTTTAATAAGGCAAGAGCCTGTTGGTGAGTGAATATTTCACTCACCTGTGTTTGGTTGCTATTGTGTTTCCGTAGGCGCGCCTACAGTGCTGTTATACAGCACTGTTATCTTCACGCCACCTCGGCGGTCTGTCTCCGCCAGGTGAGACCTCCGGTTACCCGGAGGAGGCCCGGCGGGGGACGACCAGCGACAGAGGCGACGACTCCGACGCACCTACGGTGGATGTATGGCTCCCGCCCGCCCCGCTTCCAGAGCTAGCTGGTTACGTTACGGACGGGGGGCCGATATGTGTGTTTGGGCGGTATTGTGTTGTGTAACACCGCCCATGATTGCGTGGATCGCCAGCCCGCGCTGCGTCCCAACGCGTGAGTCTACGCGCTTGTGTAGAGATGCATGTGTGGATATAGTTACGCGCCCTGCCTATATTAACTTAGCACAGGACGCGTCGCTAGGTGTGTGTTGTGTATGTGGAGTTATAATGTGTAGGTAAGCTGCGTGTAACCTGGAAACAGCTTACCCAGGCGTCAAATCCGGTGGGGGGGGGTCAACGTCCGCTACCAGGTCGCGGGGGAGGGGGCGCCTCGCGTCAGGGGGGCGCGCATGCCATGGCGCTATGTGCTTGACATGTGGCCAAGCAGATGCGTCGGCACGCGCGAACATTCCCGTCGCAAGGCGCCGGATGAAGGCGTCCAGGCTCTCGATCCCGAGGTCCCGCTGGATGACGTCATTCCTCACGTAGCGAGGGGCATCGACGATGGTCCGCAACGCGTAGTTCTGTTGCGTGCGGAGAAGCTTCTTGTGGCCCTCGCTCGTGAAGACGTACCAAGCGGGGGCGGCGTACGTCAGCAATGGGCGTATATAAGTTTTATACACACCCAGCTTGACGCGTACCGGCAGTCGGGACGAGAGCACCGGACGGAGCTGGTGGCGGGCTACTCCAGCCCGCGCCGCGACCTGGCGGACATGTTGGCCCATAGTGAGCCGACGATCGATGGTGACGCCCAGGTACTTTACCCGGGGCGACCACTCGACGTCGGCGCCTTGTAGAGTCAGGGGTGGCGGGAGGGGCACTAGTCCAGTGACCATCGCCTGCGTCTTACCCACGTTAACCGAAAGCCGCCATTTAGACAGCCATGCAGGTAGTAAATCAAGCGCGCGCTGCATCTTGACCGCCGCGTACTTCGCGTTAAGCGATGTAGTGATGTACGCGGCGTCGTCGGCGTACAGCGCGAGCATCGCCTCTGGCGTCGTGGGGATGTCGTCGGTGTAACGTGAGTAACACGCTGGCGACACACAGCTGCCCTGGGGCACGCCAGCCAGCACCGGCCGGGCACTGGATAGCGCTCCCTCGACCACCACGCGGAAGCTTCTTCCTGAAAGAAAAGACTGGACCACTTTTACGACGCGGCGGGGCGCGCCGGACGTGGCCAACTTGTATATAAGGCCCTCGTGCCACACGCGGTCGAAGGCCTTCTCCATGTCGAGGAGTACTGCAACCGCGTACTCCTTCTTGTTCACGGCTTGCGCCATATGGTGCAGTACCCTCGACAGCTGAAGCGTCGTACTATGTTCCGACCTAAACCCGAACTGCTCGGGCCTCGGGTCGACGTGCGGCTGGAGATGCCGCAACAGGAGTTTTTCAAACACCTTGGAGGTAGTCGGCAGCAGTGTCACCGGCCGATAGCTCTCCGGCTTCAGTATGTTTTTCCCCGCCTTAGGCAGCATAATGACGCGCCCCTCCTTCCACGAGGAAGGAAACGTCCCGGTGCGCAGTATCGCCGTGTACAGGCGCGCGAGTGCCGCAACCATGCGGTACGGCAGTTGGCGCAGCACTGTGTTGGTAATACCGTCAGCACCGGGGGCCTTCCTGGGTTTCGTCCTCAGGATGGCGCGTCTGACTGCCCCAGGCGAGAAAAAGATTGGATCTTCCTCGGGAGCTATCGGCGCGGCGAAGTAGTCCCCCAGGTGTTTCTCGACTGTTGCGACATGTTCGACGTCGTCAGTCGGGTTCGGTCGGAATTGACGCTCCAGGTGCTCAGAGAAGACCTCCGCGCGGTCCTCTGCGACGTACTTTAGCGCCCCGCTGCTGTCTAGTAGAGGCCGCACCGGAGCTGGGGTCCTCGAGAGTTGGCGGCACAGTCTGTGGGCGGATGGCCAGCTGCCAGCCGCTTCTTGAATTCTATCTTCCCAGCTCTCGGCCTCGCGGTTCCGGAGCTCGGCCTTAATCCTCTCCGCGAGACTGTTGACTTTAGTCTTGATGGTCGGGCATCTTAGTTGCTGCCACTGCTTGCGTAGACGCCTCTTGTCGGCGATCATCCGTTGCAGATACGCTGGCAGGGGCGGCTGAAGCACTCTCCCCTGCGGTTCTGACGTTGTCGCCGCTTCCAAGGCGTTCTTGATGCAAGCAGTGACGTCGTCCGCGAACTGGTCAACGTCCGCGGAGGTTATCACGGGCCGAGTCGGAGTGGTGGCCTCAGTCTTTTCTTTGAAGGCTTCCCAGTTATAGCGTCGACGTGGCGCTGCGGGCATCTGACGGGTCGGCATCCCCGATAGGACGACGAGAACCGGGTGATGGTCACTCTGCATCTCGTCGTCCAACACTTGCTGTGTGATCTGGCAGTGTAGCCCACGGAAGGCTACGATGTCCAGCACGTCCGGCATGCTGGTCCTGGCATCCGGGTAATGGGTAGGCGCCTCAGGGCCGGACACCGTGTAGCCGTGGGCTTCCGCGTCCGCGTAGAGTCGTCTGCCCCCCGTGTTTGTCCGGGCGGAGTTCCACGCTGGGTGCTTGCAGTTGAGGTCGCCGGCAAGCAACGTCGCGCCGCTGTTGGCCTCAAGAAGGGCCCTCAGCTCCTTAAGGTCTAAGTTAGCCGAGGGCGCCTTGTAGCAGGCGTACAGGGCGATGTCCTCGCCGGCGACATGGAGCTGCACCCCCAGCGCGTAGAACGTGCCGACAGACGGCACAGGAAGCTCTTGATGGACAACTCTACGCCTCACCAATACCGCCAGACCACGGTACGGGACGTTGAGTGCCGACCTCTCATCTTTCCTGTAAGCGAGGTAACCCGGGACTTTGAGTCTGATCTCCGGTCCCAGCATCGTCTCGCTTACTAGCGCCACGTCGATGTCTTGCTCGTGCAGGAGGCGGCGGAGGGGAGCGACCTTACCTCTGAGGCCGCGGGCATTCCAATGGAGTACCCTCAACGGCCTATCCATAAAGCTGGAGGAGTGAGGCTAGGCCGTCGATGATCACTGAGCCCGCGTCCTGTCCCTGTCTGATGGCCTTTAATAGGTTCATTAACAGGCGAATTGCGCAGGCTGTAAATTCTTTGCTTGTGGTCCCCGCCTTCCTGATGGACAGCGAGGATGTTTCTTCCGATTGAGTGGTTTGAGCGTCGGCGGCTGGTCCGGCGCTTTTCGGTCTTTTGGACCTCTGTTGTTGTTGCTGGTGGACTTGGGGCCGCGCTATGCCGGCGCCGGCTGACAGCCCACCCGTTGAAGTTGGCTGTGTCGTTACAGCCTGCGCAAGGGACGGGGTAAGGTCGTCCTTCTTGGGTTCTTCTTCTTGTGCGGTGGGGGGGGGGTCGGATTTCTTTCCTTTTCCCCCTCTCTTCTTCCCCTTCCGCTTCCTCCGCCGCTTAGAGGAGGAGGGGGCTTCTCCCCTGGTGGTGGGCCCGTTGGCCGCCGCCATGAGCGATGCGCCTTGGGCCTCGTTGGAGGCCACGTCTTGTTGTCGCCTCTCGGTGACCTGTTGTGGTCGGCGTGAGGCGGTCGTGGCGGCGACTGTGCCCGCTCGCCTGTTGCGTGTCTCTGCCTGAAAGGTGGGGCAACGCACGTTGTTTGCTGGGTGATCCCCTCCGCAATTAACGCACGTCGCCGGCTGGTCGCGTGGGCGGGGGCAGTCACGCGCAGCGTGCCCCTCTCCACAGCGAACACAGGCGAGCGGCCGGTGGCAGTGGTGGGAAGAGTGCCTGAATTTCTGGCACCGGTGGCATTGTGCGGGCCCACGTTTACCCCGCCAAGCTTCGATTCTGACACCACGCATGCACAAGAATGTCGTGGTGTCAAATATCGAGCGGGCCTCCGGAGTCCTTTTAAGGACAGCGTGAAACACGCAGCCGGGTCTTCCTTGGCGCGCCTTTATATGGCGCACGTACTCCGGCTCGTGTCCCATCGCCCGGAGCTCCTCCTCTATCTCCTCCGGGGGAGTGTCGACCGGCAGGCCCGATATGGCCACCTTTAGGCTTCGCTCCGCTGGGAGCGAATAGGCGAACCAGGATGTTCCCTCGTCCCTCTCTAGGCCCGTCAGATATTTCTGGACCACCCTAAATTCGGTCTCACTTTCGGGTGAAAACCGAATCCCCGTACCAAAAGGCCTGGCATTGGGGGGGTGTCCCAGCTTTTCTCTTAGGGCCCTGAAGTGCGAGGCCCATCCCGGCAGCTTTTCCACGATCAGCGGAGGATACTTCGGCCTCTTAGGAGGCTTCGGCTTCGGCTTTGAGGTGGCGGCAGCTCCAATGTCTTCTCGGGATGCCGGTCGATCTGTGGAGTCAATATTGGTTACGGAACTCACCCCTTGCTGAGTTCCGTGGCTCCTAGGCGTCGGTGTTGACGGAGTCGGCGACGCATCAGGCGTGCGCCGTACCGCCTCCGCGAATGTAGGCGAGGCGGCGCTGCCCCGTCCGCGCTGCGGCGCGCGGTCGCGCTGTGGCCGCGGCGAGTCAGGGCAGTACCGCTTGGCCTCTTCTTTCTCGGTTTCATCATCTGTGCTTCGGCGTCGCCGCTGTGGACGCGGCTCCAGCCGGAATTCGTAACCGAATCCCAGCGACGGCGTCGGAGAGGCCTGAGGGGAGCGCCCCCTAGGCGCGTATCGGCCCGAATCGACCGAGCCCGCGGAAGCTATCGACATGCTCGAGCCGGCTTGCGACGAGCATGCCGACAGCGCCGCCGGCGAGTCGAAGGCCGATGCACGGGGAGGCGCCGGCGAATCGGGCACCTGTGGCGCCGAGATAGTCGGCCGGCCGCCAGGCGCCATCCTTGTCGTCTTGGGTTGCTCCCGTTCCGCCTGAGCCTGCCCGGCCATTGAACTATGGCTGGGGCCGGCAGTGGCGGTGCGCGGGGTAGTGGGGCCGCGGCTGCTGGAGGCCGCCGCGGACGCAGCCCCGGGGGGCGCGTTCGACGCGGCGGGTCGTGCAGCAGGCGCGGCGCGGGTAGTGGGGCGCACCGAAGGGCGTACATAAGTCGCCGAGGGCGCCCCCGGGCGAGTTCCACTCGCAAGGGCTCTTGGTGCCGGCGCGGGAGCGCGCATCGGCGGCGCGGCATCGCGTACCGATACCCGTGCGATGGGTGCAGGGGCACGCGCGTGTGGCGCGCGTCCGGCTACTGCAGTGGCGGGGCCCGGGGCCTGAATGGGCACCGGGCGAAACGCAGGTGGTCGCACAGCCACGGCTTGCGGCTGGCTCGGCGAGGGCGTCGGCGCACCGCGCGCAGGCGCCGGCGACGTCGACGGGCCAAACGCAGCCGTCGCTGCGCTTGTTCCGGCCTCGTGTGGTTGGTCGGCTTCGGTTTGAGTCGGCCTTTTCTTCTTTGTGGACCGCTTCTTCTCCTCACTACGAGGAGGAGGGGGTCCTGCCGGTTCTGCACCGGGCACCGCGTCTCCGATGTTGGGCATCGACGTTGTCCGGTCCAGCCCCGGTTGGGGCACAGGTTGGCCGGCGTCACCGCAGTCCAATGAACTGCGGGAGCCAGGCTTGGGCATCTTGTTGATGGACGATCACAATGTAAACACTAACTTTAAAAACTTCAAAAACTTTTTCTCCTGGATCCGCGACCGCGACGATGCGTTGCACCGGGCTGCGTCGGAAACTTCCCCTGTGCTCGTCCCAGTGCTGGGCACTAGTACGAACACAGGGAAAGTGAAGCGATTTGGCGGTCCGAGCGGAAAAAGTTTTCTCCGGGTACCCTCACGTCCGTACACTTTTGGAGAAACTTCCTGATCTTGAGGTAGGTGGCGCTTCTTACTCGACTACTTCAAAGATCAGACCACTGGCGGTCCTGCGCGCGCGCGAGGGCGCCACCTCTATTTATCCCTTCGCGACCTAGGACTCCATTGCAGTCTCGCGAGCCGCCAGCGGCGCCGCGCCGAGAGCGCTAGCGCCCCCCCGCGGAATTACTACCTCAACAATGCTGTGACGCGATTGGTCAATATTCTCATACTCTTATTGGATTTTTTATTTTGTTGATGTGAATTTTTTATAATGTACGTGTTTTAATTGGTTAGAATAAGTTAGTTAGTAAGTTTCAAAATTGTATATAAGACGCGCCTTTTGGCAAATAAATCATGCATTCAGTAACAAGCAACGAGAGTATTCTTCACCTTCTGAACACCAAACCATCTTCCCTAAAGTATAATTTACGAGTGGTCCGAATTCATATGAAAACCTTCCTCCAAACTGACGTAATTGGCGGATATATTTTTACATATAAAAAATCTATAAGATCCGGTATTTTCTGGTGGTCAGTGGGCTAATACGTTGGTTTACCTGTGCTCATAACTTCGGAATGTGTTTCTTTGACTGCGCTTAATAGCTGTCTTCCCTTAGTTGTGATAAGTCTTAGCATTAAAATCGCCGCCTAGGATAAACCTCTGGCCTAATAGTTCAAAGAGATGTAAATATCGCTCTTTTCTTATCATGTGCCGTGGAGGACAGTATACGGCTGCAATGGATATGTGGTAATGATACAGTGTAAATATGAAGTTAACAAGTTCTTCACATTTACACTGCACGTAGTGACTAATGTTTTCTTTGATTATAACCGCGTTACCTCCTCTGGCACAGTTGTCAGGGTGGAGCGAATTATATACCATGTATCCTCTAAATTTGACAAAAGATTGCTTAATGAAGTGCGTTTCAGAGACCAAACACACCTATATTTTCTATGTCTCAGACCGCCTGCAACTCATTTTAATGTTTGAGGAGCCCATTAGAGTTCCAAGCCATCATTTTAAGGGTGTTATTCATTTTTGATTATTTAAAACAGCTGTTTTAGTGGTGGATTCTAATTTCTTTAATCTCTTGTCAAATGAGGTAATACACTTTAAGATCCAATTTATCTTATCCTCCAGATTCAAAGGCTGTGATCTTTGTATTGCAGCTTCCGCATAGGAACCAGCGTTGGTTACTTGCATGGGTTTTGCAGTTGACTGGACACTTTCTTTCTGTGCCCGTCTGTTAGTTTTTTGTAACGGAAAAGCCTGTTGGGTAGTTGGTACTGCAAGGTTTGTTTTTAATATTTTTATTTTTGTTAACTTAAATTTGTTTAGCTACTTCACACCCTCTATTTTGGCATTTGGGTTTTTTCTATTTTCAGTGTTTGTGTTGTTAGATCGTCTTTAATTCGATCATGTTGGCAAGAAGAATGTAATTTTTTCACAACAACTCTAATTGGTCTAGCTTGCTTATTCTGGTACGAATGCCAATGGTAGTCTTTTTCTGTTAACAACCTTGCAATTGATCTATAAGAGTCTTCTGTTTTGGCGTTAACTTTCACACAATCCCCATTCATCATTTTTGCAATAAATGATTCAGCTGTAATTGTTTCAGTTAGCGAGTCGTAAAACGTTTGGTAGTTTTTAACACCATCTATTATGATTGGCGGTGGCGGAGTCCCCGAGTGCCACACGTCTTTTTTTTTGTTATTATCCCGACAGTCTCGACATAGACAACGACAAAATCGCAAACTTTCGATCGCCAATTACATTATTAAAAATCCGGTTTCAATAATGATGCTTGCGAAGTGGCGAGAAACCCATCTTGGATGTAGAGACTGGCGTTTGCCGCAAGCATTGTTAATGCAACTTAATTATTTCGTAACTTATAATCGATCGAAAGATAACAATTTTGCCATTATCTTTTTCGAGACTACGAAAAAGATAATGGCAAAATTGTTTCGTAAATTGTACGGCCGTGTCCCATGCATTAGCATTATAGCTGCGCCAGTATCAATATCCGTATTGACAGTGGCACATTGACGCTAGAAATCAATTCTCTAAATTGGTTTCTAGCTTCAATGCTTGCCAAAGGACCGTACTAGCATGTATTCATGTGACTAAGATTAGATTTCCATGATATGTGTATTGTATAGGTACGCCCCATATCCTTATCCCGTCAAAGAGGCTTTACTTAGCTGGATTAAGCATCTGAACTGGATTGCAGTAACGCGTTACATGTCATGTTTGTCTACAACAGCTAAGCCAATATTTCTGGGTTTCCTGGAAATCGTAGTCAGAGATCATTAGTAACTACCCATTTAATTAAATAGACGGCAAATGGTGGTAATTGACATTGTTAGGATGATGATGATGGTGGAGTTCGTGCGGTTTGGATGATGACACAAGTCTTGACTGTAGACCATTTCAGTAAGGGAAACAAACAAGTGTTTTTTTTTTGTTCTTACACGGCTGCACAAAAAAAGGAGTGTTTTTTTTCAGGGTCCATGTAGATATGTATGTTAGTGAGTTTCTTTATTCCACTATAACTTCTAATCGCCTTAACTGATTTCGATGTACGTGGTATCGTTAGAATCCTTGGGTTACCCCGGGTAACATAGGCTGAAAAACAAATATTTGGATAAGCACTGCAAAATGGGTTTCAAAAACTTAACACTCTTTTTTTTGGTCAGTCGTGTAATTAAAGGGCTCCTCACGTGGATTTCAAAATGATATACTGCCGTGCACAAATTTTCATTAAAAAAAAAATAGTTAAATAACTAACACAGGTTACGCTCGGATGACTAGGTAAGTTAAGTAACTAGAGACGTCGGGACTCATTAAATCATCGGGTAGTATTTAAACGCAAATCAAAAAATATCGTTTTTCTATGCAATAAGATTCCGAATTCCCATCAAAATTACTGATTGCACAGCAAAATATTCAACTCAAAATATCACTTAACACACTACAATTTATTTTCGCAGCGTACAGCGATTTTTCCTAAAGCAAAAGCTTTTTCATCAATACACAGCTAATAATCTTAATGCACATTATACATGTTAACTCTTTTTCTTTTTAACATAGCTTCTATTTTTATATTATTTACAGCAGTTTTTCTAAATAAAACAGCATTTTATTAGTCACAGTCTTCTTATTATTTATTAATTACCACATAATGAGATCAGCAAAAAAAATATAAAATTAGATACAAAATTGTAATTTATTGAATTATAAAAGCTAAAAAGCGTAGTCGACGGAGCCCCGCTTCGCGGGGCCGAGTGCAGGGTTTAAAGGAACCTAACTAACCTAACGGGGGGGTGCCCCAAGTCCCGATTATGGGGGCAGAGATACTTCCGCATGTTCATTTGACAATAATTCGAGACATTTCAATATCGCGAGAAAAAACACGTTATATTGTAATATAACGTGTTTGACAATTTTACGGTGACAAATATAAACAAACAAATACACGTGGATTGTGTAAAACGAAACCTACACTAACGAAATATTTCTATTTCGCTCTTACGCGCGAGATATACTGCTAACACCCGACGACACGACCTAGCGCTATCTCTATCTTACTCGCTCGCGCCACTCTGCACTCCAGTGACGAAAAAGCGCGCGAAGCCGCAAACCTTTTTCAGTTTATTTGTTCTGCTTTTAGAAATAATGCAATGTGACAGGATTTTTTTGTTATAATAATCATTAAATTTGCCGAGCATGGCTACTTGAAAATTAAGACAAATATGATGAACAGGTTTTGTTGTACTTACTGGTTAATATGCGACTGGGATAGTTATTTTGCTATGAAATATGGAAAATTTGCTGTGCAGTCAGTATTTATGCTATGTATGTAGTATTTTTGTACAAAAATAAATTTAACTGTATTGCATTATGAGGAAAAAAGTAATGTCATATTGATGTATAATTTCGAATTATCTGCAGTTTGAGTTTTGTTAAACATTTAGTTTATTTGTAGTGAAGTAAGTTATTTGATGTAAAAAAGAATATAAATGATGAGTATGTATTGATAGGCGATTATTTATTTGATATGCAATTTATAATATCCCTAAATCATCTAGATTATAATCATACACCCAATACCTTCGATCAATAATGATTGATCGAAGCTCAATACCAGTGGGTCCCGCCCGAGTGTTGCAGTCAATATGTTCCGCATTAGAATTTATTTTTGAACTTGTTTTTTCTTTTCAGTGTTTACTTAAAGTCATTAAGGAGTAACTTTTTAAGCAGGCGGGTTTTCTTAGGTTTCGGCTATTGTGCCGCAGGCGGGTTTTTAATATGTTTTTAATGACTTTTTTTGGTTCCAGTCTTCTTTAAAGCTAGGTACTGTAGGAACATACGTAACTACATATACACATAAAGGGTTTAAAACACCTCTTCACGAAGCCGAAAGTCACTTGTTCTCCTCGTCATTTCGATCATTTTTTGTTCTACACCATACCTGGGAACCTTCTAGTTACGGAGATATGGGGGCTCAAAGTTACAATTTTTTGACTAGTTTTTCTTTTTAATACTTACAAGTTTTTTTCATAAGATTTAGCACAAGCACTCTCTATGGGGTGCAGGCGCGCACTAAGAAAGCATTTTTTAAATTCGCACCCCAAGGGTTTGAACAGGGTGTCAAAGTTTGTATGAAACTCCTATATTTTTAAAGTTAGAGACATGAATGTTGGCCTGAATGTTCCTTTCGGCTTTTAAGTGCTCACTAATAACTAACTTTTAATGTTTTTGTGTTTTTTACAATAATGTCACTTTTTTACTAACATAGTTTTAAGTTATACTAACAAAATTTTTGAGTCTAAGCTACTTGAATAAATAAATTATTATTATTATTCCCTTTATTCAATTATGCAACAAATTTTTTACATTTTTAAATATTGATATAAAACATATATAAAAAAACATTTAAAAATATAAAAAATTGTAGCCCACCGGTATCGGGAACAGGGTCCAAGCTACCGGCGGTCAGGGCTCCAGAGAGAGGAACCTCCTAACGATACGGGCCGTGTCCAGGAGTACCGCTTTCTGAATCAAGCCCTTGATCCAGCTGCCTAACGAGAGCCTCCTCAGGTGTTGGTCGAGGCTCTTGGCAATTAAGCCATGCGCTGACACTACTATCGGCACAATGATTGCTGAGTCCACTTCCCACATGTCGACAACCTCGCGAGCCAAGTCAAGATACTTTATTTGTTTATCTTTCTCGGCTTTCACGAGGTTCTCATCATGCGGGACCGTTATGTCAACAATCATTGCGCGCCGCTCTGATCGATCCATCACCACTATATCAGGTCTATTAGCTATAACAGTCCTGTCAGTGATGATGGATTGATCCCAGTACAGTGTGATACTGCCATTAACGAGAACTGGGTCGGGCACATACCTATAGTAGGGCACTTCCGATTCCACAAGATTGTATTTTAGAGCAAGTTGCTGATGGATAATCCTAGCTACAAGGTTGTGTCTATGCAAGTACTCTCCGTTAGCTAGACGAGAACATCCGGAGATAATGTGACGGATTGATTCGCCTGGACGGTGGCATGCCCGACATATGTCAACCGTACCGTCCTTCACAATAAATCTCCGGTAGTTATTCGTCATCATAACTCTTATTATTATTATTATTACTAAGAAAAGGTTTTACGAAATTCGGCCCCTAAGGGTATAAACAAGGGTGTTTAATGTTTGTATGGAAAAAGTTAATGATCCAAATTGAACCTTACGGCAACGCGTTATTGCATACTTTACATTGAAATTAGAATTCGGAAGCTGATAAAGATCTAAATTGAATTTTACGACAATGCGTTAATACATATTTTGAAACAAGAATTTGGAAGTTCATTGAGGTTTATCTTATGTTTTCATGCGGATTTTTAGGTGGCCAGTATGTTTCAATAATATGCAGGCGTCTGCTGAAAGGTAAGGAAATGAGGTTCTATAAAGTTCTTAAGTTTTTATGCCAATTTCTAGGTGGCCAGTACCTTCCAGTATGCAGGCTACATCTGCTGAAGGGTAAGAAAATAATGTTTCAAAAAAAGAATCACATAATACAGAATAGTGTAAAACGTGTAGGTACCAAGTACCTAGGTACACGTTCAAGCTCATTTCTGTGCTGCGATATTTGCTATTTACTTATTTGTTTTGAAATATTTGTCATCATCGTTGTTTGATTTGTCTTCGTTTTGGTTTGTTTCACTTTCTAATTTTAAATTGGAGGATAATAATTGTGTTCTTACAAAATTGCCTGTAACTGGCATACTGGAAATAAATGCTTTGATTTTGACTCATTTCATTCACCTTGTGAGAACTCAAGACTTGGCTGAAGTATGACTGTCATCGAAGGTCTAACAATGGAGCCGGAAGGTAGTTGCAAGAGGTCCTCAAGAGTTCACAGCATCTTAATCGTGTTTGGACTCACTTCATGGTCCTTGATGATAACTTTAGACCTAGCAGGAGTATGATTTTCATCGACGCGCGACGGTCTAACGATGGAAACGGAAGGCAGTTGCAAGAAGTCCGCAACAGTTAACAACAGCTTTTTCGTGTCTCGGCTATATTCATGCACGTTGATGAGAACTTTCGACCTACCTAGAGTACGACTGTCATCGAGTGTCTTAGGATAAGCACTTAAGGCTGTCGAGGGAAACCCTTATTTGGAAAAACATAAGTTGTATATATTTTAGTGTAAGGTTAATTAGTTAAGTATCGTAACTAAACTAGTATGTACCCATGAATACAATATAATATTATAACACTTAGTAAATATTGAAATAGTGATTACTTGGAATATTTTAGTTACTTATTAAATTGATTTTGAAATTGTATCGAATCGTATCGGACTTCATATGGCCATACTTTGTACGACATTTTTGACGTCTGAAAGCGAGGGAAAATGATGGATTCGAATTTGTACGGCTGAACCGAACCGCTATAGCGAATATAATTCCGAATTAAAATCATTTTAAATCCTAGTAATAATCGTTTAATTTGAGATAAAGAATTGATCCTTTATCTCAGAAGTGGGATTAGTCACTTATACCCACAATTTAGAAGAAAAATTAACTAAATAACCACGTGTTTTGTTGTGTACAAAAGTACTAGATTCTCTGAGTAACAAATGGATAAAACTAGTGGTAATCGCAAGAGCAATGACCGCAAACGTCAACGTGACCGAAGCAGAGCAACGAGAACTAGTACTCATAAACAGAAGCAGCGATGGCAGCGATCGAACAATCACGACGATTCGTTTGAATCTCGTCGTAGTGGCGGCCGGAGTTGCCGTGAGCAGTCGATGAGACGCCGTCACCCACCGAACCGGAGTAGCAGCCGTGATGGGTATCGCAGTCGGAGCAGCAGCTATGAGCAGCGTCGGCGACATCGTCGACATCGCAGCGACATCGCAGCCGGGCGCGGGGCGTGGATGCGAGACGCAACAGGCGAGGCCAGCACAGGTGAGGTCGCAGCAGTCGCTCAGAATCCAGCATCGAGTGACACACCTTCACTTCCTGGTAACGTGAGTGCCCCCAACGTTCTTAATAGTGACACGCGAGGATTTTTTGCTACTTTATTGGAAGCTTTAACCAATTGTCGACCACAGGGTAACAAATTTCCCCTAGGCAACGTGATTCCAGATTTTGACCCTATGGTTAAGAGTCAGACTATAGTTATGTGGATCAATAAAGTTGACGAGTGTATGCTCTGCCTAAACTATAACGTGCGGTAGAGTGCCTATTATATAGGATTGAGGACCGGTCATTGAGATTATGCGCGAAAGCAGCGAAATGTCAGGAGCCGGAGCAGGTTCTCACATATTTTCAATCAATTAAGGACGCTGCAACGTTTTCGTTGAACTCAAATTTAGGTATTCAATGCCGCACACAGCAACATCACGCGTACGCACTACGCACACATTCAACAACTCCGAGCGCTCGATTTTATACTTCACCTAAATAATTGTAATGTTATTGAAATTAACTCCGGAAGAATACTTGGACCTTTGAAAATGCGTTTGGTTACTATTACTTAGTACCGTTGTCGTGATAATAGGTTAGTATTTTCAACCAACTGCAAAAAAAGAAGGTGCTTGACCCTATCAATAGTATCTTTTTCTTCGCGATTTTCATAACATAAAATCACGCCTGTTAAGGGTAACAGAATATGTACACCTAATATGGTACCAACATAAAAAAACCTGCCCCGTGTTCAAAAACTAAAACAAAAGTACGGACACCGAATACCGTAAAGAAAATCATCATCTCAGAGTTAACCTCCCGGTCACAAGAATTAAAAGGGGGGGGGGACACATTTTACCACTTTGGAAGTGTCTCTCGTGCAAACTATTCAGTTTAGAAAAAAAAAAAAATTTTTTTTTTATATTTTTGTGTATAAATCTTAATGCGGTTCACAGAATATATCTACGTACCAAGTTTCAACAGCATAGTTCTTATAGTTGCGGAAAAAAGTGGCTGTGACATACGGATAGACAGACAGACAGACAGTCAGACATGACGTATCTGAGGGTTCCGTTTTTTGCCATTTGGCAACGGAACCCTAAAAACGAATTGAACATTTTGTTATTAATTATATGGAACATTTAATTGAATCCTTTCCAATCCTATCCTATATAATATATGATATAATCCTAGTGTTACGAGCTGGGTATGAGATAAATTAATTACTACCGATTAAACAACACAATAACTTTATTAATCACAAAACAATTTAAACTTAATCACAAGTACACTACAATACACTACTGTTCACTATTCGCTTAGATATCGCTCTTCAAGTTCACTTCGATTCGCTTCGTTGTGTAGTTAAAACAAGACTGACGGTCGCGGGTCTGAGCGATGTATTTATACTCGCCAACAGACACACCAGAACAATCACGAATATTCTAGAGGGTCATAAAAACACTAACAAAAGATTACCTACCTACTATAGGTAGGTAAGTAAGTAAGTAAGTAAGTATCGCTGGACATTAAACACACAGCGCCATCTAGAGCCACAATAAGCAAGGCTTGTGTCGTGGACACCAGATAGTTGATATACTACATATATACTTTTTTGTTTGTAAATACATACTTATTATACATACAAACAAACAATACAATTATTATTACTAGCTACTTGTACAAACCAATATGAACCGTATGCCCTAGGCGTACGGTCGAAATTCCAATGTCTTTTTATAAATAGGTCGCGAGTTTCTACCTACCTAACTTTACAACTAATGATAATAGAATGCTCTCGAACTTCTAACGTACACACACTGCAATCACTTGCTTTCTCGAATGTTCTAGTAGGTCCGTTGTAACACTAGATAATGGATCGTTTTCAGCTCATTATAACTAATGCGACCAATTGTGAAATCCGGCGTACGATGAACATGTCTGCATTCACCTCTGAGGATTACAGTCGTGAAGATTTCGTCTCCAAGACTTAGCAAACAGATCGTTTTCAACTCGTAATAACTATTGCGAGCAATTGTGTAATCTGGCGTGCGAAGAACATGTGTGCTTACCCCTCTAAGGATTATAGTCGTGAAGATTTCGTCCCCAGAACTTGGCAAACGGATCGTTTTGAACTCATAATAACTAATACGACCAATTGTGGAATCTGGCGTACGATGAACATGTCTGCTTACCCCTCTAAGGATTATAGTCGTGAAGGTTACGCTTATGTTTATCAGTAAAATCATAACTCTCCTCCCCATCCACTTCCGAACCTCACCGTGAACAGCTTGGCCTTACCCATCCAAACCCTAACCTTACTAAGAGTTGCTTAACACCACCCATCCATTTCACAAATCCCGATAATAATAAAAGTAGGAACTCGTAAGTACTTACTTTAATGTCGTTGGAAAAAGTTTCAACTCATTCCGAATACGCTATACAACCGGGGGTACCTACTCACACGCATGCACACTTCAATATTTTTTAGTAATAAAATCGTATTTATTTTTTGCGACAGAGCGATACACCCGTCCGTTGAGGAGCGCGTCTCAGCGCAGATTGACGAACCGCGAGGCGCAAAATGTATGAAGAATTCGCCAAATGTTTATACTTTGGCTAGTAATTGGAAAATGTTGTGATTTTAATACAAAAAAAAAAGGATTTCCTGTAAAGAACTATATTTACCGCAATTTCTTATTAATTATTAAGATAAAATATGCTTTAAAATGACCTAAATTGGTACCTATTCTGACCCCTTTTTTTAAATTTTCTGCGATTCTTGTGATGGGAAAAACGTATTTGTGCGAAAATTTTGTATGACGTCATAGATTTTTTCTGATGATTATCTGGAGATTAATATATTATCTTTAAATTAAGACCATGAAATTTTCACATTTGTGACAGCTTGTACATTAAAATGGTACCTGAAAAACACTAATATTCGTGGAAAAAGTCTTCGTGAACCAGATAGGTCAAGGGTGAAATATGATAAACGTAATAATACTACCACCTACCTCTTCATTACATAGTAATAGTTCTAAGCAGACTGCTGATGGCAGCGAGACTTCGCAGTCGTAAAATAATTCGTCAATCGTATGCTTTAACTGCAACGAACCTGGGCATTTCAGTTCTAAATGCACAAAAAAGATACTGAAGTGTAATGTTTGTGCCAAATTAAGTCATACCTATGTCAATTAATTGTCCTAGATTACCCTCTGACTCGGCTAATAGAATTTATAAACCGAAAGAAAAAGACGTGATGCGTATCGAAATTCTAATGATAATTAATATTTAATGTATTTAAAACTCAACGGTGCAGCTATTCAAGGCTACGTGGATTTGGGTAGTCAATGCACGCTGATTCGCCATAGTGAGATTGTTAGGCGGGGAATCACGTGGACTGATAGCAACTCGTTGTTGACGATAGCGTTATTAAATATTCTGTTTTAATTGAACACAGTTTCACAGAAAAACCAAGAATAGTTATTACGAAAACTACACATTCATTAATATTTACTCGTGATCGTTTAGTAAAATTACAGTAAAATTTGAAAACCGATATCGTAATTCCCTCCAAATAAATAAATATCATTGGACATTACACACAGCGCCATCTAGTGCCACACTTAGCAAGGCTTGTGTCGTGGTCACCAAACAGTTGATATTATATATACTTTTTGTTTGTAAATACATACTTATTATACATATAAACATCCATGACTCGAAAACAAATGTACATGCTCATCACACAAACATTTGCTCCCCGGGAGTCGAACCCGGGACCCTAAGAACGTTAGGCAGCCTCACTACCGCTGCGCCATTCGGGTCGTCGGTCGTCTAAGGAAGTGTATCCATTACCGTGTATTTCTACAAACAAATATTCGGGTGAAGTCCACGTCAGTTGCTCTGTATACAGAACGAATATTACTCGATGCCCAGGGTGAATATGAAATTAAAAAAACGGAGAAGTGATTAGTCCGGTTTGTTCAAATAAGGATACCCTCATTTTTGTACAGACTACTTGAGTATACATTTATTAGATTTTGAAAATGCTGAAACTAATAATGCTTTCAATTATGGCTGCTCAGTGAAAATGAGATTATCAAATTAAAAGAGCTGCTCAAAAGGTATGAAACGAGTTTCTAGGATAACTTAATAGGCCTGGGATTAACTAATGTAGTTCAAATGGAAATTGAATTGAATGACTCACAACACAACCAGTAGTTTATCGCCCGTATAGGCTCTCTTTTCCGGAGCGTAGACAGGTCCAATCTATGGTGAAGGAAATTATTGATGGAGGTATAGTTCGCGAGTCAAACCCACCTGACGCTAGTCCAGTCTTATCTACAGGTAAAGAAAAAGACTGGCGAAATCAGATTGTGTCGATTTTCGTGCATTAAATAATAAAACAAAAAAGAACACTATCCGCTACCTTGTGCTCAGACCTGGTCGCTCACCGAGTCTCAGAAGCTCCGCCTTGGAGTTTGCCAAAGAGCAATGGAACGCAGCATTTTGGGTGTCAAAAGACAAGATAGGGTTCGAAACACCACGCTGCGTTCCAAAACGGGCATAGTGGACGTTGGCATGAAGGCTGCTAGGCTAAAATGGGATTGGGCGGGTCACGTCAGTCGCAAGCGCGATGACCGCTGGGCAAAGGTCTCCACACGATGGTTACTGGAAGACGAACAGCGCCGCCGAGCCCGACCCAGAAAAAGGTGGCGAGACGATTTGGACGCGCATCACGAGGGTTGGTCCGAGGCGGCACAGGAAATGAGCACATGGAAGGAATTGGGGAAGGCCTTTGCCCAGCAGTGGGACAGTACAGGCTAAATAGAAAAATAAAAAAATAATCCGCTACCTTTGATTGATGATCAACTTGACAGGCTAGCTGCCAGGAATTGGTACGGCTGTAGATTAATTAAAAAAAAATACATTTGCAGTTCCCCTGCTATAGTATGTTAACAATTACATACGCTTTTTTTTACCCTAATAATTATAATATACCCTCTCTAATAATAAACTGACGACACGAATGGCGTAGTGGTAGTGAAGCTGCCCTACGTTCATAGGGTCCTGGGTTCGAATCCCGGTAGGAGCAAATGTTTGTGTGATGAGCATGGACATTTGTTTCCGAGTCATGGATGTTTATATGTATAATAAGTATGTATTTACAAACAAAAAAGTATATATGTAGTATATCAACTATCTGGTGTCCACGACACAAGCCTTGCTTAGTGTGGCACTAGATGGCGTTGTGTGTTAATGTCCAGCGATATTATTATATATTATTAAACTTACTTACGAAGTACGGGGCAGCTGCCCCCCCTAGAACATGCAGAAATGCTCACAAACCGTAAATGAATATTACGCAGGAAGCCTATTAATTAAACAAAAACAAAGTTGATTCTATCGACATGCGAATTTTATAAGATTGTAGATTGTGGTTAAATCTAGATTTGTATTTCATTTTTGACTGTTCTGTCCCATAGCTCAAGCCGCATTTACCTAAGAATATTTTTGGTGTCTACGATTGCGTTAACGCTATTTTTGGTGTCTACGCTTGCCCCTAGCCGATATTTTTGATGTCTACGCTTGCGTTAACGCTATTTTTGGTGTCTACGCTTGCCCCTAGCCGTTAATTCCCTCGAATGACATCATAACATAACATCACGCTTGTGATTCCAGTTCAACGGTTAGGTAGAGGGTATCATGTTCCCATCAACCGGGCACAAATCCAGGATCCATGCCTGCTACTAAGAAGTTCTTGATGATATATCCCAATAACCACGAAAATTTCCACGTTAACGAAATTGCGGGCAACAATAGAAGGCTGACTATTTAGAAAAATACAATGGGGTCATGTTTTACTATAACGGGAGTAAAGCTGTTAGTAATAAATCGTATTATTATTACTAAGTAGGTTTTACCAAATATCTAAATATATATAATTCAAAGGTGACTGACTGACTGACTGACTGACATAGTGATCTATCAACGCACAGCCCGAACCACTGGACGGATCGGGCTGATATTTGGCATGCAGGTAGATGTTATGATGTAGGCATCCGCTAAGAAAGGATTTTGATCAATTCTACCCCCAAGGGGATAAAATAGGGGATGGAAGCTTATATGAAAGTCCGTCAGTTTTAAAGCCTAACTTTAATTCTTTAATCTTCTAATTTTGTGTTTAGGCTGACGATTGAAAATTAATTTATGCGTGTTTCAGCGTTTTTGATAACTCCACCCCGAAGGCTTATAAAGGGGATGAAATTGTAGGTGAAAAATCCTTAATTTTCGACGTAAAAAGTACAAAATTTGTTATCTGGGCTTATGATTGGAAGCTGACGCAACGGCTTTATTAAAATTTCAACCCTTGAGGGGTGAAAAAAAGAGCAACATTTTGTTTTTAATTAAAGTTTTTATGTTTTGAGTCACCAAAAAGCATCAAAGTTAGTAAGTCGTTAGTTTTTTCTATTTCAACCCACAAAGGAGTAAAGGGGGGATGAAGTTTTGCATTGTAGTTGTTCATTCGTTCACGAATAACAGCAGCAGGAGAGACTTTTTGCAGCAGTCAATACGGTGTCACAACAGATTGATTGCTTCAATTGTACACTGAGCGAATTCACACGGGCCGCATTTTGCGCAATTACTTTAGTTTGTCAAATTAATTAATTTATTCAAAACATAAATAATTTAACTTTAAATATAACTGCTCTATTGTATTAGGTACCTAAACCTGTAATAATAGTTGTATGTGTTGTTCAAATAAATAAATAAAATAAATAAATAAATTACGTATAGTAGAACGAGATAGAATGAGTAATTGTCGATATCGTATTTGATACCAACTAGATTTTTTTATTTTGTAGATTTCTGTTTTTTTTTTCTTTTCTGCATTTCTGATCTTACTTTTGGTGAATGAAGATGAAATCAAAAATGGCGGCGACGAGAGTTTTTGGATTTTTAATCATGGGTGTCGTTTCCGTAGTTTTTGGTGTTGCTGATAGTGAAAATGAGGTCAAAATTAACACGGAGAAAAAAGTTAACAGAAGCAAAAAAAAAACAGTTTTCCTTTTTTTTCTACGGCTTCCCCTGACACTATTTTCACAATGCGCCACTGTTAGGTAGAGGTGTATCTAATCCTACACCCACATTTCGCACATTTAGCTTAATCCCATCAACCGGGCACAAATAATACAATAACACTTTGCCCGTCCCGCAAATCGAACCCAGGACCATGCTCAGTAGCGCTTGCGACAACTCGAACAACGATGCAGGCTCACACATGACCCATCAATATTTTCACGCGAACGAAGTCGCGGGCAACAGCTAGTAATAGTATAAAACTCATATTAAAGGGAGCTCTAGAAGGGATCCCCCCGTATGCCGCGCTTTTGTGAATCCCGAAGATTCACAAAAGCGCGGCATACGGGGGGATACCTTGCACCCTGTTATGTATACCTCTACCATATATGGTTCTCGCGCCTAGGATATGGTTATCCTTTAGGATAAGATAATAAAAAAAACCGGCCAAGAGCGTGTCGGGCCACGCTCAGTGTAGGGTTCCGTAGTTTCCCGTCCGTCACAATAAGTGTTCAATCCTATCCGATTTTAATAAATCTTTTTTTGTTTGAATAAAGATACGTTCAGGATAATAAAATATGTAAACGAAGTTAAAAAAAAATGCTTACATATACGATTATACAACGATTATTAAACTTAGTCCAGAAATTATTTTGTACAACTTTTTGTCTTTTTTGTACAAATGATTTTCCTAGAAAGTCCTTATAAAGTTCTACTTTTCAGATTTTTTTCATATTTTCTAAACTTATGGTTCAAAAGTTAGAGGGGGGGACACATTGTTTTTTACTTTTGGAGCGATTATTTCCGAAGTTATTGATATTATCAAAAAAAGATTTTAATAAACCCCTATTCATTTTTAAATTCCTTTCCAACAATATGTAGTTTACTTTCTCGAAGTAATCCCATTTCAATTTGATGAAGATCTGATGAAGAACTTCGGAGATATGCAACGGAACTCCTCAATAAATGATAGCAAATGTACTGGGATTGCCTAAATCTCATATCTGTATATTCTTTACACCAGTTCATAACTTAAAATCAAGCCGGTACGCTGTGAAGGGGTAAGCACATGTGAACCACTAAAAAAGAAAAATAAAAACTATTTTACAAAAAATGAAAACCGACCTCTGTGAAAACAAAAAAGTGAAAAATAACTTCTGAAAAAACGCCGGTCACCGACTTCTGAAGCGTTTTTTCTGAAGTTATTTTTCACTTTTTTGTTTTCACAGAAGTCGGTTAAAAAATCTGCATCTTTTTGGTAAAAGAGGTTACAGACACAATTACAGTACTAGAAATAGAGACCAATTAGTTCAGTCAGGCTTCAGACTTGCTAAAGTAGACTCGTCTTTCATGGGGTACTGTTTGAAATGCTATAATAAAATTCCACAAAGCATTCTTGAACTAAATGAAACCAAATTTAAAACATGCATTAAACGCACACTGTGTAAGCAAGCATATTACAAATTGGACGATTATATCGCTGATAAAAATGCTTGGCTCAATGCCGGTCCTGTTCCACAAGGACAGGGGCGCATAAATGGATAGCGCTAATTGTGTTATTGGAGCTGCTGAAGATTGTACATTGCAATCTTTACATTGTATAAATTCAATATCTTTAGTATTATATAACCTCATATCCCATATTGTGTGAGTGCTATGTACTAGAATGCTATTCATTCGCTGGAAACCTACGTTTTTATTTTTTGACATGTATGTGCCCTGACGGTTAAGAGTATGTCATGCTCACTCAAATGTCCCGCTGATGGTGACGCGTGTATCGGGGCATTTAGTTCCATTCAAAATGGTTGAGTTGAATGGTGCTGATACATGCGTCATGTTCGTGAACGGGCGCTGTCGGTTGGGACTGGTCAGATCTTGGTTGTCACGGCTTTTTTTTTTATTTTTTTTTCATTATTTTATTTTTTAATTGTTTTTGTTTGTTTTAACTATGGACACTTTTATCGTGCACATCTTCCTACATTGTTCTCACACAATGCACCATCTCAACAGGAATGATGTAACCAAGATTTTGTAACAACATTATGATTTAAAAGAGTGTCCATGGAGTTTCTTGCCCATTCTTCTCCATACAGATCTACGCTAGGGAATGGGCAACTACAGTACTTTCACAGTTTTTATGTCTTGTGACTGGGACTTTAGCTACATTTTATTGTCATCTTTGTTTCGACAGTTCAAAAGCGCCTGTAACTGGCCTACTTGAAATAAATGCTTTGATTTCGATTTTGATTTTGTGGCGGGAATGTACCAAAAAAAAATAAAGCCGGTACCAACCGCTTAACGTGCTTTCCGAGGCACGGAAGAAACTCGGTATTTAGGGATGGTCACCCGTCCTGAGACCAATTTAGTTAATGCTAAAAAGTACACATTTCAATAATCTGACGATTTCAGTGTGACTTAAGAAAGTGGGAGTTTTACAACGGAGATGGAAAATGGGCTAAAATGCAATTAATTGAGATATGGTCAAAAAGATTAGTCATATTTTTCTATTTTAAAATATGAAAAATCAGCTCAATTCTCAATCTGGAAGAGGAGAAAAATGAGAACGATCGTTTTCACATTATTGCCAATCGAATTAATTGATTACGGAATTTTAGAAAAAAAATATTTTAGAAAAGCTTTGCACAAGGTTATTGACTCTAAGTATTTAAACGCACTTTTAATACTTATTTACAATGCATTTAATCAATAAAGAAAATGACAATTTACAGCTGAAAAACCTGAATAATTATCGATTTCGTATCGATTAAAATAAATCATATTTTAAAAAACATCATTAAAATAAATAAAGATTATCTGTGACAGCATTGAATTGACAGCGGTCCGACATTGGCACTTGCCAATTCATGTTTTCCGTTATTTTTTTAGTGCTTTCCCGATTATTTTATCAGGGAGGGACTCAAACTGTAACCTAATAATGTGTTTTAACACGGTTTTTAAAACAGTCTCAACAGAAATAGTATATTTTATAACAAGAGACTAAACGAAGTCATTATATACCCGAGATGGTTTGTAGCTTGCGAGGGAGGCAATGAAAGCGAGGGTATATTATATTGGCGTTTAGTCTCGAGGTGCAAACTAACAATGCCTCTGTTGCTAGCAGCTGCAGTAATGTAGGTACTAATTATCTGTGGAGTGTGGATCATCTTCATTTCGAAAATGTGTAGAGTTTGTGTTGTGTTTTAAATTGTTAAACTGAGACTGACCTGATAGAAGAAAAAACTGACCGCTCAGTTCAGAATTTTTATCGAGTGTAAATCTCGATGTTATTAATGTTCGGTTTTAAATGACTATTTTTCTCGCACTCGAAGTGAAAAGTACAGTTTGCACCTCGAGACTAAACACCAATTTAATCGCAAGCGTGGAAGTCAAACCACCTCGGGTATATAATGGCTTCGTTTAGTCCCTCATTATAAATTATACTATTAGATGTAACAGATACAATAATGTTCATGAATCAAACTGTAACCTTTTGTATGTGTTAATAAGTGTTAATATGTGTAACTGAAATAATCAGTTTTACAACATAATGCGACTGGATTTCGGCTTGTTAACCATAAATTGTAAATTTGGCAACGCTGAGTTTACCTGTTAAACACTTCTTAATCAACCAATGTTAATAAGTGTTTAACAGGTAAACTCAGTGTCTTCAAGTCATTGATATTTAACCATTATATCCACTAAATATAACAAACAGTAGTGCTTAAAGAACTTATAAGTACCTAATAGATACTGTAACTTAACCTCACTTTTACCAAACCTCAAATATTCAGCTCTCAGATTATCAAAACTCACTCAGATTTTTCAGCGACGGATTGATAAGTCTGCATCTATCAATTCATACCATTTTCAACTCGTTACATTCAGGCCCAAGAAGCGTTGCCGTCTCCTTTGTGAAAGAGGAAAGTCATCTCGAAAAGCAATCCCAAAAGCCAGTGTGGTTAATTTTTTTTTCTTGGACCGTTGACCTGCTGAAGGTTGCGGGAATCCGTTGGATGTGAATCGTACGGGAACGGTCAATGTGGCGACACTTGGGGGAGGGAGGCTTATGTCCAGCAGTGGACGTCTTTCGTCTGAAATGATGATGACGATGATGATATCAAGGATAACGGAAAATATATACTTTATCGGATGATTTCCACTAGCCGAGGTAAAAGCAAATCGCCTATGAAGTTTTAGTTTTAAGGGAAAGTAGCTTAACCATTGCAGCTACACGAAAATAGTCTCTTTTGTGTAAAATTTCACGAAAAGTTATGGATAGTCTCTTATGGCCATTTTCGTGTAGCTGCAGCGGTATATCCCTTACTGTCCTGTTAACCGTATCCACCCAGTGTTGTCAGATTAATAAAACTCCTTCAAGTAATCGTCAGATTATGGGTTAGAACGTCCAGGACATTAAGAGACATGCGTTTCATCTTATTCTGACGCGCTCGAGTATTTCAAAATGAGGTTTTTTTTTCTGCAAATTTCAATAATCTCCGTGAGTGAGTTTGCGTTACGCCCTAATTGTCAGAACTTTAAATGAGAACTTTTATTGGGTTTACTTTACACCCCCTTAAAATATGTGACGCACTATCATAAATTTTGTTCCAATTTTCAGACCTTACGCACAGCCACCCCCACTATGCAAACTATCAGATTAACGTACCTACATTACTGAAGATATGTGGGGCATATATGCAATCAATATCTGACGCGATCGGACATGTCCATATAACAGATTATTTTTTACATTTTTGAATATCCATACACGCTCACCCCACCGTTGGACGATTAAACGTTAATAACATTTTTTCTTTTTATTTTTAAAGCTTCGAAATCCAATAGGTCTCCACGACGACGCCCCTATGGGACCAACCGGTATTTTCCATCTCACAAATCGATAACTATGTTGTTTTGTGATTGTTCTCCTTGATTTTTTTTACGTGGGTATTTATGAATAGCAACAAAAGAAATCAAATAACATCATTTTAAAAGTTATACATTTAAAAAAAATGATAAAAATAAAGTTATACGACATACAAAAATTATAGAGTTATATTAAAATAGCAATAAAAGTTACACTTTTGCTCTCCTTGTATAAGTACTTTGTGGACCAAAGATGGCGTGTACTACCAGTTATATTTGCTTACATATAATTGTGCGGTTATCAATGTAACTATAGGTACTGGCCGATTTTTTCTGCGGAAATACCTATGCCATGGAAGAATTACTTATAATTTCTTGATTAATTCTTCAGCAATTACGGTTATCTCTGCAGAAAATTGGTAATTTTGGAAAAAACTCCTTGCCATATTTCCGTCATTGCTATTACCGAAACCTCGAAGTGGTTTATCAATGTGCAAGCAACTTTTCCGAGAAGCGCTTGCTTCTCGGAAAAGTTTTTGGACATACCCAAGTAGCACAATCTAGTTGCTTAAGAGCTTTGGAGCTAATCCGATTATTACCAAAGGCACCAAGCTCAAGCGCCAGAGCGTGCACTGCAGACCTTATGTAGCCGCTTTGCAGCCATTGCACAGCAGCAGGTTCCATTAGAACTTTATAATAGTGGCATACAAGCGCTACAGCAGTTGCAACTAATAATTAACACCACACTAAAGCTCTTGTGGGGCTTATTGAATGAATGACAGGTTTAACTGAACGAATAAAGGATCACTGATCATTCACCTATCTCTCATTTATTAAAATACATCTGTTATTTCTGAGTCAGACATTACTGAGTGCAAATATAAATAATAAGTGAAGGTATAGTGTTTTTGAACTATATTTTGTATTATATGCAAGTGGTTGAAAACGCAGATCAGTTCGTCGTGCATATAGTTGATATTATTGGAGTATTTTTAACGCGCCTCAATAATTACCTCAGAATATCGTAAAATATGTAAAATATTATTATATAAATAATATTATATCGCAAACCTACACGATATTGACATTACATAATTGACCACATTTGTATTTAGTAAGTTGCTGGTTCTATATTTATTTATATTTTACTACAAATTGTGGTAAAAACCTATAAATGGTAAAGTAATGATAAATAATTGTCTTGTAAACATGGCGTTTATGAGAAGCAGCTTTAACTTGCAACTTCATCCTTAATACTTCCTAACTGCACGTCAAAGCGTTAAGTTTCACTCTTCTGAAGGTCCAAGCTATACCTGTGCCACTAATGCAGTTCAAGTCTTTACAATTACTTCTATTTCGTACTTACTGCAGGTATCGAACCATACGAATGGTTACTTGTTTAGAGATCCGTAGAACTGGTTGAAAACCCTAAAATACGATGATCGATGATAATCGTTTGTAGTTGCTTCTATATTTTTCGCTCTTTCAATTGTTTAACACTTACCATGTCTTACCATGTTTTCAAAATGCCTTTCACAATCATTCAAATTTATCAAAAACAAAATCAACAAGAGCTTTGCATCTGTCCATCTACGTGGGAAAAACATGCAAGTGTTACCCTGACCGAACAAAAAAACAAAAAAAAATAATTTACTTAATTTTCATAAGTTTGAACCAAGCTAAAACTTACTTTTCCTCTGTAACTGGTCCATTATCACTAATTGGAAAAAAAAATCTACGGAATCCTCGCTTGTGTTTGTCGACTTTTCCAATAAAAATAGCAGAAAGTATTCAAATAAGAAGGCAATGTCCATTACGCTCCTGCTTCTATTGTGAAGCCTTAATGGCACTATTAGTAAAACAGTCGATCAAATTGCTACTTAAGTTTGCGCAAAAGTACAAATAATTTCTGCTATGCAACTTTCAGTGGCAGAGCAGTGATATATATATATTTTATACAATTCCGTTAAAAAGTCTGCAATTATAGTCATTGTGCAGTTCTGAAGCGTACAGCAGCGGCAATAGCGGCTTTTTAGCAGCTATAAGCTTTAACATACATGTTTTAATTCTCTTTTAAATCTATAGACGGCAAATACGAGTAGGTTGTAACATGAACTCTTACAAAGCCTAGAGTGGCACTTGGTTCACTGTCTGCTACCCCTAGTCATATTTACAGCTATGAGCAGTTACGGAAGCTATAGTAGAACTTAAAACCACTTTCTGAACCCCTAAAGCGCTACTGTACAGCTAACAGTTGCAAAATAGGCTGCTATTTCCACTAGTGTGCTAGTTGGGTAGTTTTTCCTGTCTTCTTTAAGTTGCTTGTTTTCTGGAGTTTTTGCAGACCACTTCCCAAAATTTACAATGTAAGAGATATGGATGATAATTTCCATAAATCTTATTCATGCGTGTATAGTATCGACAATCCGTATTTAAACGCATTTTCATTTTCAACTCTCGTTGTAACTTTTAAAAGATCATTCATTTGTCTAGGAGTTGCTCCACAAACAGTGCAGGTAGCACTGGATATAATATTTCATAATTAAAAAGAAGAACCGTAAAAATTGTCGGAGATTTTTTTTATTATTCCCCCGATTGACATTATAGCTTCTAAATCACCACTAGCGCGAAAACCGCGCAAGTGTTTTTTAATCCTCTTATTATTGAATGGATAAGGTCTCTAATAGAGTGATTTACTTGACCACGGCAGCTTTCGGCAACAAGGAAAACTCCAATTGATCCAATAAACAAAAACTAAATTTTCTTTACTTCACTAAAGTAAAGGAATACATCGTGAGGAAACCGGCATGTCCTAGCAACCAAAAATTCGAAGACATGTGTCATCTTCCAACCCGCAATGGGCCCGCGTGGTAGACTTGCGGACACCAGCCCGTTATACAATACAATACAATACTTACTTCACTAAAAAAATATTATAAAATAAAACGAAAAAAAAATTGTACGTAGTTGCAAAGTGTACATTCTCAGCTATCTAATGATGTATACCAATAACATGCTTCCTTGGAGAACTTCCGAATATTTTTGTGTTGAACTTCCTTAGCGGTAATTTAATTGGCATGAAAATATTTATGCCCATTGTTTAAGGGTCATTCTATTAAGGCAAAACTAAGTAATTTTTTTTTGTAATTTATTTGTAAGTTCCATCCTTTGAGAGTACATAACCATAAAGAAATCTATGGATTTACGACATTCGTTAAAACCATTTTCGAAATGGAAAATACTGTTTGGTCCCATAGTGCGACGCTCAAGGAAATTCCCAGTTAACATCATGGCCTCCCTAACTTGATATGACATCGTTAATTCAGCGCTAACAAAATATTTCGTACTAACTTTCTAGGAACAGAAGTCGTTCAACTTAATGAGCATGATTCAACCAGGTGGAGGTGAGTCACACGTTTACCCCTGTGATAACAATGCACCCCATTGATATACCTACATACATTTTTTGAACTCCCCCTTCCAAACTGTATCTAATTGCCTTGATTATTGAGTTCATTTCGTAATGTTGTGCAAGTGTGCACAATGACCTAATTATATAATTCCATTTGTACAGACTGCGTATCAAAGGAATAGTTTTAACCGAAGTTTACCTACGAGCAGTAATTCATAACACAAATAAATTAACAAAATCAAACTTGTTAGTTTATGGTGGATTGGTGGTTTTTGGTTTGAAGCTATACTAACGGAAAATCACAAACAGTTGAAAATTACTGAAATGTTTATTTATTTATTTAAACAACACATACAGCTATTATCACAGGTTTAGGTACCGAATACAAAAGAGTAGTTATATTTAATGTAACATTATTTTACTACGAATAGAATTAATTATTTTGAGTAATTTACAAAATGCAGCCTATGTGATTTCACTCAGTGTAAAATCTAAGCAGTTAATCAGTTGTGAAACCACATTGAGTGTAGCGTTATGTTATGTGTATGTTTTAAACATATATCGCTGGAAATTACACACACCGCCATCTAGTGCTACGCTAGGCAACGGGGCTTGTGTAGTGGACACCAGATACTTGACACATGGATTTATTTCTTTTTGTAAATACATGCTTATTATTAAATACCTAAATAACTAAAAATATACGACTCGTAAATGTTCACGCTCATCACACAAACATTTTCCATTACTCTCAGAACGTAGGGCAGCCACACTACCGCTGCGCTATTCGAGTCGTCATATAAAGTCTTCACACACTTTAAAAAAATATTTGTCTTACGCGAACCTTCGTGCACTTCGATATCGGATGATATCGCTAGATAAGCCTTCGACATCGGATGACGTGCGGCAGCACATAAAATACGAACGAAAGAACAAACGATACAGATGTGTAGATCGGAAAGGATCAACAGTACATCAGCCTTTTAATGTTCCCACTATAACTTATTCAAAAAAATAAAACCGACTTCAGAGAAAACAAAAAAGTGAAAAATAACTTTAGCTTCAGAAGTCGGTGACCTTTGTTTGATTGATTTAGTTTTTTTGTCACCGACTTCTGAAGCTAAAGTTATTTTTCACTTTTTTGTATTCTCTGAAGTCGGTTTTATTTTTTGTAAAAAAGTTTTTATTTTTCATTTTTTTGTGGTTCACATGTACTTACCCCTTCACAGCGTACCGGCGTGATTTTCTTTTATGAACTGGTGTAAACAATAGACAGATATGAGATTTCAGCGATCCCTGTACATTTGTTATCATTTATTGAAGAGTTCCCGTAGCCTATCTTCCGAAGTTCTTCATCAGATCTTTACCAAATTGAAATAGGATCACTCCAAGAACGTACTCTTCCTAAAACTACCCAAATCGCTTCTGGTGTGCTTATTTCTCTAGAATCCCATTAAATAAAACTTAACATATCTAACTTTCGAAATCTGGGTGTATTGTACACTTCTGCGCACTCCCTCAGAGCAAACAGGCGTAATGTTACGTCACTATGTTACATAAACAATAAACAACCAAGCGATTGCAGCAATTACTGCAGCTTTGCCGTGTATTTTTGAAGAGTTCCATTTATATCTCCGAAGATCAGCGTCAGATCTTAACCAAATTAAAATGAAACCACACGCAAAGCACCAGCTTTCAAATAAAAAAAGAATCATCAAAATCGGTTTACCCAGTCGAAAGTTCAGAGGCAACAAACATTGTCGAAATCTGGGAGTTTTGTACACATCTAGGTACCCCCTCAGAGCATACAGGCGTGATGTTACGTCATGATGTAGTATGAACAATGAACCTACAAGCGATTGCAACAATTACTGCAGATTTGCCGTCTATTTTTGAAGAGTTCCATTGTATATCTCGGAAGATCAGCATCAGATCTTCAACAAATTAAAATGGGACCAATCGAGAAGCACCAGCTTTCAAACAAAAAAAGAATCATTAAAATCGGTTCACCCAGTCGAAAGTTCTGAGGTAACAAACACAAAAAAAAAAAAAAAAAATACAGACGAATTGATAACCTCCTCTTTTTGGAAGTCGGTTGAAAAAAGCGGCCAAGTGCGAGTCGGACTCGCCCATGAAGGGTTCCGTAACAGCAAGTAACATAGTATAAAATTTCTTGCAGTTCGTTGTAAATGAAAGGTAAATTGCGGTTTACGATCAAAATCAAAAAATCAAAATCAAAGCATTTATTTCAAGTAGGCCAGTTACAGGCGCTTTTGAATTGTCGAAACAAAGATGATAAATTAAATGTAGCTACAGTCCCAGTCACAAGACATAATAACTGTGAAAGTACTGTAGTTGCCCATTCCCTAGCGTAGATCTCTATGGAGAAGAACGGGCAAGAAACTCCATGGACACTCTTTTAAATCATAATGTTGTTACAAAATCTTGGTTACATCATTCCTGTTGAGATGGTGCATTATGTGAGAACAATGTAGCAAGATGTGCATGATAAAAGTGTCCATAGTTAAAAATAACAAAATTAATTACAAAATAAAAACAAAAGCCGTGGCAACCAAGAGCTGACCAGTCCCAACCGACAGCGCCCGTTCACGAACATGACGCATGTATCAGCACCATTCAACTCAACCATTTTGAAGGGAACTAAATGACCCGACACACGCGCCACTATCAGCGGGACATTTGAGTGAGCATGACATACTCTTAACCGCCAGGGCACATTCATGTCAAAAAATAAATACGTAGGTTTCCAGCGAATGATAGCATTCTAGTACATGGCACTCACACAATATGGGATATGAGGTTATATAATACTAAAGATATTGAATTTATACAATGCAAAGATAGTTGTACAATCTTCAGCAGCTCCAACAATACCATTTAATGCTATCCATTTATGTGCCCCTGTCCTTGTGGAGCAGGACCGGCATTGAGCCAAGCATTTTTATCAGCGATATAATCGTCCAATTTGTAATATGCTTGCTTACACAGTGTGCGTTTAATGCAAGTTTTAAATTTGGTTTCATTTAGTTCAAGAATGCTTTGTGGAATTTTATTATAGCATTTCAAACAGTACCCCATGAAAGACGAGTCTACTTTAGCGAGTCTGAAGCCAGGCTGAACTAATTGGTCTCTATTTCTAGTAGGTACTGTAATTGTGTCTGTCACCTCTTTTACCAAAAAGATGCAGATTTTTTCTGACATACATTATGTTTTCGTAGATGTATTGACAATATACAGTCATGATGTTAATTTGCTTAAACAGTTCCCTTAGAGAATCGCGCCTACGAAGATTGTATATGGCTCTGATGGCTCTTTTCTGCAGAATAAATATAGACTCAATATCAGCAGCCCGTCCCCACAGCAAAATGCCGTAAGACATTATGCTGTGGAAGTAACTAAAATAGACTAGTCTAGCGGTATCTACATCAGTGAATTGACGGATTTTTCTAATCGCATATGCTGCTGAACTTAAGCGCCCCGCAAGAGATGTTAAATGAGAACCCCATTGAAGCCTTGAATCAAGCGTAAGCCCCAGGAAAACCGTTTTATCTACGAATTCGAGTTTCTCTTTATTCAATATTATCTCACAATCACTACTTTTAACATTCGGTAAAGCAAATCTTATGCATTTCGTTTTTTTTTCATTTAATACCAAGTTGTTTGCTGTGAACCAATTATGGACTTCAAGTATTTATGACGTATTAAAAAAAACTACTCACTAGATCTCGTTCAAACCAATTTTCAGTGGTAGTTTACATGTTAATGTACATCATATATTTTTTTTAGTTTTATCATTCTCTTATTTTAGAATTTACAGGGGGGACACACATTTTACCACTTTGGAAGTGTCTCTCGCGCAAACTATTCAGTTTAGACAAAAATGATATTTTAAACCCCAATATCATTTTGGAAGACCTATCCATAGATACCCCATGGGTACACGTATGGGTTTGAGTAAATATTTGAGTTTCAATTCTATGTATGGGTAACCCCCTTAATTTATTTATTCTATCTATTTTTGTGTAAATATCTTAATGCGGTTCACAAAATACATCTACTTACCAAGTTTCAACCGCATAGTTCTTATAGTTTCGGAAAAAAGTGGCTGTGACTTACGGACGGACAGACAGACAGACATGACGTATCTATAAAATTATCTATAAAATTTAAAAAAAAAATTTAAGTTAGGTTAAAAGTTTGACCTCCTACGAAGCGACTTGCATTAATAGAAAAAAGAGGTTGTATTTTAGTAGGTTACCCGAAACTGAACTATTTAGATTGGGATAATTACTTATTTAAAATATTTTCGTCTTTAAACAAAATGGGAAGGTGTGAGGTTAAAACTGTGACTGTAACTACAATATTATATAGAAGAAAAAAATGGAAAACTAACGATACAAAATATTTGGCTTATTTGATTTTGCGTAAAAACAGTCATTCCAACTAAAATATTTACAAAAAAATTTAAAAGTACTAGTTGGTAAACACAAACATTAGGTTTGCGTTACAATTTTTTGTGAATAGATTTTTTGGTAAGTAATAATTTAGCAAATGAAATCATGCGAAAAGTTTTTTGGGAAGTGAAAATTTGTCAAATTCCTTTCAGTCAAACAAGGGAGACCCAATTAATACATTATGCATGTCCACTAATTTGAAGAACTCAATTCAGATACCCGTATTTGTACTGCACACAGTAATTACGAAATACTTGGAAACCCTATTGATCATCGTTCGTTTGACAGTTTAAATTTTCCCATTCAATTCAATTCTCATAAAATCGGCTTAGTCCATGTACATAATAAAATTATGCAGCGACCACTGGATACTGGTAATGTATTTAGTTTCTTTGTAAAATGGCTACGCAGCGCGCCGCCACCGACCGCCTCGCTGCGCTGTCAACTCTAAAAAGCTTGCCGCGACAGCGCGAGACGCGTCTCTCTCATGAACCTTCATACTTGTATAATAAATCCACCCTAATATTATCAAACATCGCTTTACAACAAATCCTTGCTAGATATTTATGAAAATCTTGGTGCATTTCTTTGTCCCTCCCCTGCGAAGTAATCCACGTACAAAACATGTTTCAACTCCTACAAGTGTTTCTAATTGTAATTGCACGTATGCATTTATTTAATCAAAAGGGATTTAATGAACTTGCACTATGGCCGTGAGGGGACCACCCCTGGTCTGGGCCCCAACATCACGTGACACCCTTCCATGCTAATAGTGTACGTGATGAAAGTTCTTTAAATACTGGCAGCTCATATCACACTTTTTTACGTCTAAAGATGATATAGAATCCTAAGTAATTTAACCCATAATGAAATACGGTATTCGAGTACTTTTGTCATGCTGAAAGTACTTTATATATTTCAACATTTACGTAAACAAACCCTTGAGGCCGCCCGATACGAACCCTCTATAATTGGTCAGGTCCGCCACCCAAGGCACACTGTAGTCGATCCTGATGATGCTCTTACCATCCTCCAGGAGATCAGGAACGAAACTAGCACGCCTAAGAAGCACAGACGCAAACAGCCGTCATTCCGTCCTCGACATCGAGGGCCGTCGCGACGTCCCAATACGAACTCTCCCCGTCCCTCGGTCGTGCTAGACCGCGTGGCTGAGCCTAAATTACTTACGCGAGCCTATTTCCATCAAATAAAAACTACCGAAAAAATTTTGTTGTAAAATGTTGATTTATTACTACTAGCCCGATGCAGCCCCTAATTTAATATGAATTTATCCGAAAATAACTAAAACAGCAGTCGTGTTTGTCACGTGTAAACATTAAACATTACCACGAATACCAAAAACTAACCATTTGTTGTGTTTACTGTTTCTGTTGAGTTCCCGGTATCGCTAAAATGATAAACGTAGGTATCCCGATTTTAGCTTTGATGAGTCGACCCACGACCTTTGTCGACTATTTTTATGAGATCTTATTACAACTTTTATCATAGATATATAGAAAATTATTAATTACGTACAGCAGTAATTTCAATTATGCATAAACTGACATGTTACATTAAAATAATAAAAAAACTCCCGACACATAGGGTCATAATTTCAAGGTATTTTTTTTTAACGAATTTTTTTATCGCTGCTTACGAGTAGTGCGATTTAGTAGAGAAAAAGTGAAGCCCTTTCATTTGATACCCAATTTGAGGTAGTTATGAAAAAAAAAATGTTTTCCGACATTTGTGGTGGCAGCAATCTTGGGTTTGAAATTTATTATAGCGTGTAGTTACTACTAGTAGACCTCTACAACCCAGTTAGAACTGGATAATACGACAAGCCGTGGTAAGAATGGTTGTCAGACTTTTGAGCCACTGACTTTGTCAAAGATGTAGATCTTTGAAAATGATAGCTAGGATCAGCAGCTTAACGTGCTTTGCGAGGCATTTACCAAAAAATCCAAGTATAATACTCATCATATCACATTATCATCCCGTCTCGATGTACCTGGCCGACCTGGTGTTCCTAATTTCTTAATTTTCGGCCGAGTTCGTACGGTATGAAAACGAGCTAAGGAAACGAACGAACTCACTCTCACATATTTGATAAGCACAGGTTTGAATAAACCCAGATCAGGCAGGTCGTTTACTAACCATTTTAATTCCTCATTCATTAGGTAGTTATGACTTGCAACTGTTCTGTAAGTTATAGTTTCCTTGTTTTTCCCATATATTATATGATTATAATTCCGTCCGATAACAATCCTCTTAGCCATCAGATTTTTCCGTTGTCAATGCTTTCTATCCCATTCGAGAAATACAAATAAAACGTTTATTTTTATTTTCCTAAGTACACTATACAATTTAAAAGTCTTGGAAAAATCAGAAGAACAAAGTTTTGTACAAGGTTTTTAGTTTCAGTTTCTCAGCATTGTACTGCAAACAGATCGTAAAGTAGATCCAATAAACTTATTCAATGTGCTCTTCACAATTAGTACAAATGCAATGTGATCATTCTGGGACACAAGTTATATTGCTTCCTGGAGATCTTGAGTCACGCGAACATTCTTATTGAAGAGCGATCGTTCTGCTAAGTTACGGTAGCATCTTCCATAACCAACTGCAACCAACTTTCAATCCGGCTATCGCAGGCCAACGAATTTTCCAGACGCTTTGTAAATGTGATGAAAAACGACTTTTTGATCCATATATTATTTATGTCAATCCCATCCCATATAATTAATTATTAAAAACCACTATTTATAAAACAAAATAATTCGGAAAAATGTAAGACAACCCACTAGAACATCCCCCACAAAGTCAGAATTACTTGAGTTTAAGCTTCGGAAGTGCTTGTCTTTAATCTTTTGTAAAAAAAAATCCACAGACTTTATTTCTGAACCAACTCTTTTTACTAGATATTCTAACATTAACGAAAATAAACTAATACTTTAAGGCACTTGGATTAAAAATAGATATTTATTTATAGGTTACTCATAAACTACTTAAGCTAAGTTAATCCAGTTTTTATAGATCAACGCACAGCTTCGCAGCGAAATTTTTTATCGTAAATTTTATCACAGGTACTTGCAAAAAATATCTAATACTACACGCATGATACTCGTATCCTTCTTGTTATGTGGATTCAATAAAAACTTGAATATTTTCAGCTTCCTTAGTGCGTTAGTTTTGAAACTATAAAATTACTCCTGAAATTAGGAGTAATCTTTGAAGATTACTCCTAATTTCAGGAGTAATTTTTAACTTTGAAGTTTCTATGTTGTCTTGTATGGATCAGAATATTGGTGCATAAAAAGGTCATGCAGCTGACGTGACAATGCTTAGGAGGATGTATGAACTACAAATGCATTCGAGTATGAACTACTACTCGAATGCATTTGTAATAATTCTTAATAAAATTGTATATTCTCATTTCTTCATCTCTTCAGTATGAAGCTCTTTGCTATTAGTATAGCAAACAGCCAGGTTGGCTTCTCAAATTTCATAATACTAAGAGAAATGATAAATAAAGGAAATAAGAGGAAATCTGAAAGTGGCACCGGCTGAAAAGTTGTGTGGTAGGTACCGTCAGAATCGTCGGAAAGTTTTGTGCATAAATGTGGATGGTATGTGAGTTTTTTATCTTCTTATACGATGGATGGACTACTTAAAGGTACTTTTGGTTCGGGGGGGGGGACAAGTATTTATGCAATCGAAACAACCATGACAACTGGGCATAGACCCCGGCACAATATTTTCCAGGGAGGTGCAACTTCAAATCCATGAAAACAACTTGTAATTTTTTGCACTCCGAATCGCATAATTATGTTAGATTCAATGAGTAACTTGGCCGATCTATTCAGAAAAACCCATCAATGAAAAAAAGTAAAATTGAAAAAGCGAGCGCAGCGAGCTTGGAAATGTTTGCATATCAAATTTGATAACCTATAGGACAAAATAAAACACACCTCTGTTTTATTTTGTCCTATAGGTTATCAAATTTTTCTTTTGTCCTATTAAAGCAATACGCATTGTACGTACTTCGCAGTGGTTATGATCCCGTTTATTTTTGTCAGATTTCGGGGGGGAGATAAATCCCAACTATCCCTGTATACGTGCTTTGACGGTATGGAACATGAAGACGTGCTGCACCGACCCCAAATAAATAGAAATAAGAGAGAGCAGGTGAATGATGATAGTATTCTGAACTTATAATAAAACAGCCAGTCTTAAATACAGCAAGAAACATGACGAATCGCTATTTTCGGAACATAAAGGGCGAGGAAGGAACATGGGTGGGTTTTAGTCAGTACAAGTCTAACACTCCCTCCCGCTCCGCCCAGAGTGGGAAAAGTCATTAGATGATTTCCCATCCTAAAAAAAAAAAAGGGATTGCATAATAAAATCATCGAAACTTAATAAACTCTAAAAACACTCAGGCTATGATGTACAATGTACAGAACCACAAAAGGAAATTGCAGGGCATATAAATACGGGGGCGAAGGACAGAGGGGCGCGGGCACACTGGTCTGCGCGCCGCACTTTCCTTGCCCTGCATTACCTGTCCGGTAACGCACGAAGTCGGCCGTTGCAAACTTTGTTCGAGCAAAGTTACTGACGCGACGAGACGTGTTCGTTTACTGCAATTAATTTCCGCGCGATATTAATTCTAACGGGTTCCAGTACTCGAAAAGCTTAGAAGATGCATCTAAAGGTGAGTTTAACTCAATATTTAATATGTGTTTTTTTTTTACTTTAATTATTTTTTTACTTTTGCACAGAATTATGTTTGTTAAATAGTTGCGATAGTTTGTTTCGCGATTCAATTGAAATCAAATAATGTGTAATGAAGTTGCGTAGATTTGGAAACTTTCGTGAATTATTTCAATATGAAATTTGTAACATTATTCGTTTAAATAATTTGTGATTTGACTCATCGTGGCTTTTCAATATTTCAGTACTTATTGTAATATAATTTCGGAATATAAAACTTTTGAGTGGTGACCTAAATCATTTTAATGTAACGTAATTTATAATTTGTACTGCCGAAATTACCAAAGGAATAATCATCAAAAAAAATATATAATTTGGGATTCAATGATACTTTTTCTAAACTTTTGAACAATTTCAACAATCTTCAGTTGTTTTATCACATAAGTCCCAACGTAGCTAGGTGATGCGACTGATTTGATTCCCGGTTATAGTTGGACACCTTGTAGGGAAGCACAAAGCAAGTTGCTCCTATTAGGAGTATACTTTTTTTTCATAATTTTGCTGTTTGGATGCCTTTCTCTATGACCGGAGCGGGACTCCTTTTACTTGTTCGTCGATTAGTGTGGTCCTCTTATGAGTTTTTTTTACAGGGTTATAATTATCTTTGTTGAATATTTTACTACATTATACCTTCCTACAAAAGCGGAATGAATAAACAATGAATTTGTTCATGATCGCAATTTGTCGTAGTAGTTTCTCTGAATTTTCCTTTGTTATTTTACTTACAAAGAACTTAACAGTATTCAAGTTTTTCAGAAAATCTTCCTATTCTTCTCATTTTCTTCAGTAAATTGTTCCAGCCGTTCTTATAGTGATGCGCTTACCATCAAACTACACCATTATAGGTTCTATTTAGACTCAATCTTTGACACAAAGAAAGGTGTACTTTGTTCGAACTTATCTGGTTTATCTCAATAGGATCACGCCTTATTATAATTAGGTATTTTCATTTGACTTCTACTCAATCGACGACATATTAGATAACTTTCTAGGCTTCCCGCATCATCGAAGGGTACCTAATGATATTATACAACTGTCAAAGCCCTCCTCATCATTATATATCGGCGAGTCGAGTCGCGGGTTCGATTCCGGGACAGGATTAAACAGGGTAGTGTCCAAAACCAAATCGTTGTATTTGAAATTTAGGGCTACTAACACTCTCCGCCACCCACCCCTCATCATTATTCATCGATTGAAAAGGTCAGCAAACAGTTGCATGTTCGATTCCCGCTGCTGGTCGAATTGTGGATATTTTAGGCTGCATTCGTAGTGTCATTGTACTCTTTGTTGCTATGCTTTTTCGTTCTTTCAGGTTGTTATTGTGATTTGAATCGGGATTTAGTTCTTCAAAAGTGTTTGGTAATGGTTTCTCTGTACTAAATCGGCACTTGGACCAATTAACCTGCTTGCATTCAAAAACCATAATAGATTTTTATATAATTCTAAAACAACGCGCCTGTATTAAGTAGATTTTGGGCAGATTAAATTAGTTTGATGATTATGGCTGATCTGGGACACGGACACTCACAGACATTGTACCTAATCAAAACTTGGAAGTCAATTTTAACCTACTTTTAAATGTCATATCGAAATGAAACATTTTGGATGTACCTACGTAGTTTGGATGTACATACCTACGTAGTTTGGATGTACCTACGTAGTTTGGATGTACATACCTACGTAGTTTGGATGTACCTACGTAGTTTGGATGTACATACCTACGTAGTTTGGATGACAATACTATCCTTGGTTACCGATTTCCGTAAATAAGAGAAAAAACTACCCATTGTATTATCGATTCGAGTCGACTATCATTAGCATAGATACCTCCTTGAATTAGACCAGGGTGTAAAGCGAACCTTGTGTAGCACTGGTATTAGGTAGATATCCATTAAAAAAAAAAACTACCTACGAGGAGTCTCTCACCTACGAGGGTATATATATGTGTTTTTGTATATGGGTGACAAGCAAAATTTAGCCACACTCTACAGGTCGCAATTATGAACCGATTGCTTTCAAACTTGGCCAAAAAATCGAGAAGGTCATAACTTAGGCTAAAGGTTAGCTTAGGTTCGTGAATGGGCTGAATTTCATAGTCCATAGGGGGCCGCGGGGGGGCGGTTTTTCTAAAATCAGTTTTTCGGCCATAACTTTTTTCCTATGGAAATTTTTTGAATCGTTTTTCATTTTTATCATTTTAAGTAAAAATACGGCCAACTTTTAATTATTACTTTTTTGATGGAACCTCTAAATTGGGGAAGGGAAATTGTTTACTCTACTATTGTTACCCTTAAAGTTTAGCGATAAAACTTATTGTTTTCGAAATAAAAAATTATAACTAAAAATTTGAGGGCGTTTCCATGCTTAACTCTTATGAGAGGATTTAAAAAGGGTAAACTTTCCATTACAGGACAACGATTTTGAAATAATGTTTTTTTGTGTAGATTGTACACATAAGTACAAATTTTCTATAGTCGGACGCTCCAGCACCTTCTCCGAAATCTACCTCCTCCTGCGGCTGGATTTGATCTGCCGGAGGGATTTTTATTTAGTTAAGAGTTAAAAATAAACGTTAAGGAAATGACAAGGTGCTTAGCTTTTCTGAGAGAGAAAGTTGAATAATGATTAAATTAGATTCTAGAAAACACTTAACCACTTATCATTGAAAAATAAATCGTTAATGCTTCTTTTCCTTTTCAACATGAAGCAAATTATTTACTTGATTACAGTTTTCTTAGAACTCACGTCAGGCTTCATGGCCTTTATAGTGGTATAGGTGATGTTGACAACTGACGTCTGACGAAGCAACACCGACAGGCATACTCGTATCATGCTAATTGCGTTGTTGTTGTACTTTACTTCTAATTTCATATTTTATTGAAGTCAAACTTCTAATGCGTCTTCCAACAAGGTTGCGTTAAACGTTTAACGCTACCATGGGAAAACGTCAAACCCTGGAATCCGATTGGGGGATGAATGTTCTAAAATCCGTCTTTATTCCAACAAAGTTATTGTCAAAGTTCCAACTTTTTGACAAGTTTTTTTTTCAAGTTTAGAATGTAATATTTTTACTTTAAACACCTTCTGTGACCCCATACGATTCAATCTATCCATAAGCACAATGTTTTGAGTGCGTTACATTGAGTCCTAACACAAAACATGATTTTTCACCCCAATCAATTTCCCAGCAATAATTTTCGCATAAACTTACTTAGTTAGGTGTACAGAATGATTGGTTGACGGCTTCGTGATGAGTGTGTTTACACCCTGTATACAACTGATTAATTCTTCATTATTACGTTTTTTCATATTTGTTATGTACTCGTACTTGTTTATTAGAATGACTAGCTGTAACCGCGCTATTGTAATTTATTTACCAGTTCCCTTTAACCGTTTAGCCGAAATTTTGCACACACCTTTGGTTCTTATGATAATTAATTTTTTTTTTGACAGATAAAACTTAATCGTCTTCTCACGAAAGAACTCTTTAATCTTAAATAGCGAGCTCATGAAACTTGGATACGCGTTCAATTTTGATAAATAAAGAAGATTTTTTACATGTCCTCATCCTGTAGTCAGGATCGTCTCTGCTAAATTGTAATTCATGTTTAATTTATTTACTTTGCCTTGTTAGTTAGTAGGTACGAGTATGTATGGGTCCAATCTCACAGTTGAATTTCAAAGAATTTTCACCTATCCGACTGAGCTGGAACTTTGGTTCAGCTGACAATACATTTTAAGGGAGATATGATCTGATCGTTGTCTGTAGAGTCAGGTTTGTGTTCTCAAGGGAGAACGCCTAAACGGTTAATAGCACGGACACAAAACTTTGGTCTTTTACCCGTGGTCCTACCGATTTGTCCTACTGATGGTATCCCGTGGTGGAGGTCGGAAAAAAAAGGGTTTAAGGGATTATCAACCTTTTTGAAATTTTGAATTTGGTTTGTTTTTAGAACGTATTGAAATGGAACTTAGTTCCATAACAGTCCGATAGCGCAGGGTCAACTTTTTTTTCATGGGTGTAGTTTTCGTGGTTTTTGGGGTCGCTGGTAATAAAAATGATGTCAACATGAAAGTCCAAGATGGCACCGACGAACACTGTCGGTTTTTTTCTTCATGGGTGGCGTTTTCGTGGTTTTTAGGGTTGCTGGTAATTAAACTCTAGTCAAAATGAAAATCCATGATGGCGCCGATAAAAACTTTCGATTTTTTCTTCAAGGGTGTCGTTTTCGTAGTTTTTGGGTACGCTGTTGTGTGATGAGCATGGACATTTGTTTCCGAGTCATGGATGTTTATATGTATATAATAAGTATGTTTGTATATATGTAATAAGAATGTATTTACAAACAAAATATATATATATATGTAGTATATCAACTATCTAGTGTCCATGACGCAAGCTTTGCTTAGTGAGGCACTAGGTGGCGCTGTGTGGTAATACCCAGCGATATATTTATACTTAAATATTGGAGATAGCAAATGTTATTGAAAGGAAACATTCTTTTATTTTTTTAAAGAAACATTCACAGTTTTTCTAAAAATTTGCTGGCCACATTTGGGCATTGAACCCGGGATGGATTGACTAAAGTTCGAAAAATATCATTCTGAACCTTTTTGACATCAATCGATAGGGTCAATCATATGTGTCAAATCTCTCTAATAAACATGACAAATTAAATGAAAGAAAAACTATGAATAAAAATGCTATAGCTTATTGTTTTTTTTTTCCCATTGACTGTTCCCTTTATTTAATTTATCATGTATGTTGAAGAGATTTGATCCATATGATTTCCCCTATCGATAGATGTAAAAAAGTATAGGATGTATTTGCGCACTTCAGTCGGTTCGATTCACAAGTATGGCAAGCGAATTTTCGAAAATCTGTGAAGTTAAGTTGCTTTTAAAAAATAAAGGAATGTTTCCTTTTAGTAAACCTTGTTATCTCCAGTAAATCGAGTATTTTCCCTCCAGGTGGAATCTAAAAATTCCATCCTGTATATATTTTTAGAATTATCGGTTATTGTCATCAACAGAAATACACATTCTGTGACTCTCTTTCGGTGACAGACAGACAGACAGACGGTGGAGTTTTAGTAATAGGGTCACGTGTTTTGCCCTTTGGGTACAAAACCATAAAACCGCAGCTAAATGCCATTTTTGTGTTGCTTTTACTGAAATCGAAACAATTTTTCTGAAAAGTTTCTCGCGGTAATAGAATTGGGGATCTAACCTGAAACGACAAGTTTCCACGAAAACTAAACATGTTTTTCATTTTAGTTTACTCAATTATCTATTTTCGAACACTATAGGTCTCTTGCATTCCTACTGTTGTTCCGCGAATCATAATGCTCTCAAAGGTTACGTTAGATAGCTGTAGCATACATAACGAGATTCACCGGAGGGTTCCAGAAGCCTTTTGACGTTTTCATAATGTAAATACGTTGATTTTAAAATTAAAAGAGGTACTCGTTTCACAAATAATATTAACGTAATTTTAAGAATTTAAAATCTGGTATGTTTTTTTTTTGTAATGATACCTATCTAGATAGGTTTACGCCCCTGAAACCCCCTTTCATGAAAAGCGTTGGAGCCGTTTTCGAGATTCAGATTATGCAGGGTATTATGTAACTTTAATTGCTGGATACCGATTTTTTTTATGGCATGATAAATCATTTTTGTGGTAGTAAAACTCAATGTAACGCACATGAAACATTGTGCTCATAGGTGGATTGAATAGTACGGGGGTAATGAAGGTGTTAAAAGTAAAAATCTAAAAACTTAGTATGTATTAAAAAAAACTTGTAAAAGCAGATATTTTACACCCTTATAAAGGGTGTAAAAAAGCTCTAAACGAAGCTGAAAGGCACTGGGTTTCCCCGTCATTGCAATATTTTTTTTGTTCTATAACATACCTGGGAATCTTCTAGTTACGGAGATATTGGGGGTCAAAGTTCCAAGTTTTTGACAAGTTTTTTTAAAACATATTGTCTTGACGTGATAACGTATACATATAGGTACATCGATGGACACCGGCTGCACGCACGCAAAAAATGTACCACTGCGATCACCGCGATCAACGCTCAGCCCAAACCCTTGAACCTAGAAAACTGAAATTTTACACATTGGTTCCATTTATAATGTAGACAAGGAATAGGGATTTTTCGAAATTCAACCCCTAAGAGAGTTAAATAGAGGATGAAAGTTAATATGGGAGTCCGTCCCTTTTAAAGTAAAGATCTTGAAATTTTGTGCTAAGGCTGATGATTAGCGTCTTGAGAATGTAACCCCCCAAAGGGTTAAAAAAGAGGATGAAGTTGTGTATGAAAAGTCCTAAATTGCCGAAGAAAAAACACAAAATGTATTATCTAGGCGTATGGTTGGAAGCTAACGCTATACGGTGTTGTTATAATTCGCGCTGTAACATTTTCGTTGAATTCAAATTCATGTATCCAATGCCGCACACGGGAACATCACGCGTACGCACAATGCACACATTGAACCACTCTGAGCGCAAGATACTTCACCTATATTTGGGTCATTGATATTATTATTGTATGTTATTGAAATTGACTCCTGAAAAATATTTAGACCTTTGAAAATGCATTTAGTAACTGTTACTTGGTACCGTCGGCATCGTCGTGATAAGTAGGTTAGTTTTTTCACTTTAAAAAAAAAAGGGTATCAACCTTTTTTTGTCGAATGGGAAATTATCAAATGTCTACTCCCATTCTGGGCGGAGCGGACTTAACTTCACTTGGTTAGACTTTTACTGACTAAAACCCATCCATGTTTCACGGTATCTCTTTTGAGCCCCGTCAAGCTTCGGCCATTGCGGGCCCCTTCATTTGGCTGACATCTCTATGAGGCGCGCGTGGAAAACAAACGCGCCGTCGACACGGCCTGTCGTGATGAGACGACGGACGGCGAGCTAGCCCATAGCTCACCGTCCACAGGCCCGCGTCTACGGTGGCCCCCGACGACGCCCGGTGCGTCTCCCGCGGCGGCTGGGACAAGAGGTTCTCTCCCTAAGTTGCTCAACCCTGTATATAGTATCTATGTCTGCGATTTTTATAACATAAGATCACGCCTGTTGGAGGCAAGCAAAATGTGAAAGATTAACAACCGACACCGACTACCGTAAAGAAAATTATCAGCTCAGTATTAAATGAACCTCGCCTACGGTTCGATGCGTTTTTGCGTGTGTGTGAGCTACAGTCCCAGGCCCCTATGGGCCCGAGGTCTATACCTCGGGTATCGATGTTCAACTTGTTCTGGAAGGAAAAATGCTTTTGTACAATTTTACTAAATGTCCTTCCATGATTATTTTCCTGCCTGAACTGGTCGTCTCTTAAATCTCAAATTTATATCTCGTATTTAAGTTTTCCAACGCCTGTCCACAGTTCCACATAGCAAATACACACATATCTTGACCAGTTACTCGTAACTGGCCTTGTACTTGGTAGTATATCATTCATTTTTTTGTATTGACGATGAAAGCGCCAGATTTGTACACCCAAAAGTCAATTTTCTTACTTTTTATTGCTATTTTAGGATCTTTTAGATTATTTTTTTTATTCTTTTGATTTTCTTTTTTATCGGCACCTGTTTTGATTTTTCCCCACATTCGTCATACATATATGGTTAAAATCATAACCTTCCTCCCGCCCATTCACTTCCGAACCTCACTGCCAACAGCTTGACCTTATCCATCCAAATTATAACCTTACTAAGAGCTACTGAACCCCACCCATCCATTTCACAAATTTCGACCTCACCCAACATCATTTCTAACTAGAACAAACGAGCAGCTTGACCCTATACATTCAAATCCTTCCCTTACTAAGAGCTGCTTAACCCCACCTATCCCTTTCACAAATCCTGATCTCTCCCAACATAACCACAAGTCAGCCCCTAGACCTTATCCATCTAAATCCTAACCTTACTAAGAGCTGCTTAACCCCACCCATCCATATCACAAATTATAGAAAAGCTCTTCTTAAGGTCCATATTTAGGATAAAGAATTAAAACGATGAAAGATGTTTTCAACTTGCAATCATGAATTTGAAAACTTTATGATTGCTTCTTCTTACAACAACGACAACATATTCTCAATAACCGATTTAGAGAATATTGTGCTGTTTCTAGAACCGTTTTCCCCTTTGAACATCCGAGTCGGATTGCTGCTATTCAGTAGTTCATGTAATTGCTAGACGTGATACCACACGAGAATTCATAGCAATACAATAAACTGGAGCCAGCTTCTCCTTAAAGAATTTCCAGGAATCCTAGCATATGATCATGATATTAAGCCAGGAATCCTGGAATCTGTTATTAGAGTGTTTCAATAAAAAGGAGAAAATGCGCTATTTAGCTTATTTGCAACCAGCTCAGGTATTCCTGCTATGGAATTTTATTGACAACGAACTTTATTGGATAATGTAGTAGCAGGAAAGGATTTATTTTATAATATGCACGGATTTTACAGAGAGGGTAGACAGACGCCTTAGTTCGGGGCTTCCTAGTTCGTGCTTTACTGTTTGGGACGGCGGCATATTGGTTTCGTCTAAATACATACAGCCTGTTGAATGTTTTACTCGGCGCCACGCGCCGAAGCATGAAATCTCTACAGAGTGCAATCATATTTGGCCAGGATTTAAACAACTTTTTTTTTTTTAGGATGGGAAATCATCAGATGACTTCTCCCACTGGGCGGAGCGGGAGGGAGTGTCAGATTCTTACTGACTAAAACCCATCATTGTTCCTTCCTCCCCTTTAGGTTCCGGGGCCGCGGTATCTCTTTCGAACAGGCCCGCAACCCCGGAGGATTTAAGTACCTCTGTTGACGTAGTACACAACAGATTTGATTCTTGAAATAAAGTATTTAAAGCTCGAATGTTTCTAGATACACTAGCTTTATGAATTTACAATAAATGTGTATTTTAACCCCCGACGCAAAAACGACGGGTTGTTATAAGTTTGTCGTATCTGTGTGTGTCTGTGGCATCGTAGATTCCTAACGGATGAACCGATTTTGGTATTTTTTTTGTTTAAAAGGTGAATTAGTCGGGAGTCTTCTTAGCTATGTTTGATAAAAATCAGTCCAAGATGGCCGCCGCCACAAGATGGCGGATTACATAATATTTATTCAAAAACTCCCTCATTATGGGTATCAAATGAAAGGGCTTGACTAGTAGAATACTATACGATGTGATAAATATCAAATCGAAGATGGCCGCTACTACAAAATGCTGTTTTTTTTTTCACAACTCCTTCAATATGGGTATCCAATGAAAGACCTGTGGCATTTCGTTACACATGACGATTTCAACTAAATCGCACTACCCGGAAGAATACAAAATACCCTAAAATTATCGCATCATGAGTCGGGGGTTTTTTGAATTTTGAATTGAATTTAAGTTGTCTTAATATTATTTACTTAGAAAACTTAACTAGTTTGTATTTAACGTTCGCGTAATTGCAGTTACAAGTACAGATACTTGTTAAAAATATAATTGTTTTACAAGCTTTTATTTAACTTGCAATGCACACAAGTATGTAAGTATGTGTTTGTTCGGGTAGAAACTTACAACTCACTTTTGAACCATCTTATCTTCAACTATTGAGCTGAAATTTTGCAAGCTGATCTGATGATGAAGCTAGTAGGTGGCCATAGGCATTCAATTCTGCTATAAAGCGACATAAACCCATCGAGTATGAGCTCGTTTAATATGTCTTGAAGAGCACATTGTCTCCAGATGGTATCCAAGCTCTGATGGATAAGCTGCAAGGTGGCCATAGGATCTTCGAAGTAAAACAACGTAACCGCATCGAGTTTGGGTTCGTTTGATTCGTCTTGAAGAGTATTTTAATCCTACGTGGTAACCAGGGTTTGATGATGAAGCTGGAACTTAGCTATACGAACTGTTTAATGAAACGACGTAACCGCATTGTAACTGCATTAGCTGCGCCGTAGTTAATGCCGAATCCTAAATACTAAAAACAAAAAAAAAAACAAAATTAAAAGTAAAATACTTTTTTAATAAAAAGAAGCTTTTATTCAAATGCGCTAAAAATAATATACACTTTTTCTTAAAAACTTTTACTATCAATGCCAAACCCCAATTTACGTGATATTAAAAATTATCGCAAGATTTACCAATACATATAAATAAACAAATCAATTAAATAACTTGATGTAATTGATTTAATTTTTGTTAATATTTTCGAACTAAATAAATGCGAGTGTTTAAAATTAATTAAAACTTTTTTTTACTTTTATTTTTTTTAGTTATTTTAAATAAAATATATGAAACGAGTAAACAACGCTGCCGCTTCATCATCAAGCTGTAAAGGTTTCTAATTAATTTTAAATTGATATTAAGATTTCCACTTCTACTGCCTTGTTGGTCTCGTGGTCGTAAGCGCGACTGCTCGGTTCGACTCCCAGGTCTTGTAAAGTGTTATTGGTTTTTTCCATTATGTATTTCTCAGTGGCAGCCCGGAGCCTAGATTTGATGGCTGATGGCAATAAGTTGCCTCTATAACATGGGACTGAAACATATGTGGTGAATTGTGGCTGTACCTACTAAAAGGCAGACCTCTTCTCAACTCTACGATCGACAGTCGTGATCTTATGATATTTACATCACTCTGATGACAAACAGTTTCACGGTTGTGAGTTAAGTTCCCTATTATTCAAGAAATCAGCGTTATGCGTTAAATATTTTTTAGACTTAATTTTTTTTTGGTACAGGTCCCTATTAAGACTAGCTGCGCTACTGCCTAGGAGAAAGGGGCTGTGAAGCCCTAATAAGGCCCTCAAAACAAAAAATAAGCAGTGCGTTAACGATAGCGTGCGTTGATCTTTGGAATATGTGTAAGATTGCCATGATTGTTTTTATTTTTATTTACTCAAAACTTATTTTTAGCGAAACAAATGTTTTCGTTTGAGAGTGACTTTATGCTAAGCTACAATTAATTACGTTGGCATTAACTTAATGAGATATCAGATAATAACAGTTTTAATGGAACCACCAGTTTCTAGAAATCTGCCAACAAGAAAATATTGAAATTCAATTACTGCACCGCTTGCGTTCGATTAACTTTCGGAGAACAGTAAAGGAAATCTACAATTTTAAAAAACATAATAAGGATTAAATTTTATGTTAACAAATAAAATAAACGGAAGAAGAGAGACAGGCTAGGTATAGTGGTAGTTGTTTGATAATTTTGATATAAATTAACTACATAGGTCGTTCATTTTTGAAGTGATAACTTACTTGCGGCTACAGCCGTTGCGCGTCTGCTACGAATGCTACGAACTCGTAAGCGGATTACTACTGTTACGCTATAGCGGATCTGCTACGAGTGCTACGATCTGGTAGGCGATCCACTACGGTTATTTCACAACGGATCTGCTACGAGAGCTACGAACTGGTAGGCGATCCACTACGGTTATGGCGTAGCGTATCTGCTACGAGAGCTACGAACTGGTAGGCGATCCACTACGGTTATGTCGCAGCGGATCTGCTACGAGTGCTACGAACTTGAAGGCTATCCATTATGGTTATGCCGTAGCGTATCTCTTACGAGAGCTACGAACTGGTAGGCGATCCACTACGGTTATGCCGTAGCGTATCTGCTACGAGAGCTACGAACTGGTAGGCGATCCACTACGGTTATGCCGTAGCGTATCTGCTACTAGAGCTACGAACTGGTAGGCGATCCACTACGGTTCGAAATCGTCTACAAGTTTTCACTTCTGCTGCTGATGCTGCAATAATGATGATAATGCTTCATCATCATCATTTCAGCCGTAAGACGTCCACTGCTTTACATAAGCCTCCCCCAAGTATCGCCACATTGACCGACGGGTCAACCGTGCGACTTACATCCAGCCGATTCCCCAGATCATCGGTCCACTTTCACCCACGGGAGACCTTCCAACGCCTTCCAAATCAATCGTCTTCAAAAATAGGAAAAATTAAAGCAAAAAAGTGTGAAAGATTCTCCACCGTGTGTACGTATTTCATACAAAGTTAATATTTTGTCAACTTCCCTCAGTCCCGTTTTCAAACGTCAATGGAAAGTGAAAGTGTGCCCAACTGCCCACAGTACAGTCAGACATACTTACTTCTTTATTTTAATTTTAAATAGGAAATAAAATAAAGGTACATTACAATACAATACAATAAATTATTTTTTGGGGGGTATAAAGAACAGGGTGTAGAGTTCTTCATCCTTCATACTCGGAGCCTCCGACAAGTGTTGTATCTAGTGGGGTACTGAGCGACATCTGTTATCGGGTTTTTCTATACAAGTTGTCAACGAACCTTTCAAGAAGCATTCTGTGCATGAAACTAAGTAATTTTTTAAATCAGTTCTTCATTTATGACACAGATGGCGCTGTCATACTTTATGTAGTGTCGCTAGAATTAAACTCGACAAAGTTTCGGAAAACAATTTAACTGTCTTTCATCCTGCAACGAAATTAATCAGAAAACAATGGCGGAGTCGAGGGGAATAACATAATTTCCACTTCCTGCCATATTAGCAGGAGACAAAAAGAATCAAGGCCAATCGGCCAAAGGGACGTTTGAAACTGGGATAAGCACAGTACAGTACACGGATATAGTATAAATATAAATGTGTTCTAAATTGTGAGCTATTACACGTAGTGATGTTGCGATCCCTTCTTTTATCATAGTGTTCTTTTTCCTAAAACAGGGTGTAAACCACCTCATCACGAAACCATCAACCAAGCATTCTGTACATCCAAGTCGTTTACGCAAAAATTATTGCTGGTAAACAACTTTTTTAAAGCCAAAAATCACGTTTTGGGATATAATTCGATGTAACACCCTCAAAACATTGTGCTGATGGATGGATTGAATAGTACGGGGTTCGTGGAGGTATAATCTTGCAATAAAAACTTGTATTAAAAAAAACGGTTCAAAAAGTTGTAACTTTGACCCCCAATACCTCCGTAACTAGAAGGTAAAAAACTGATCGCAATGACAGGGAGAACAAGTGCCTTTTGGCTTCGTTAAGAGGTGTTTTACACCCTATATACTTTGATATAACTATTTTGGCATAACAATTTTGGCTAATTTGTTTAGCCATAATAATACTTTGCCATATTTTATTTTGGCATACAGTTTATGTTGGCATAATTATCTTGAAGGCTATTTTTTATGGCATTAATTTCATTCGGATAATATTAGTAGGCATAATGACTATTAGCATAACAGTATCTAGGCATACAATTGAATGCACGTAATCAAATTGAAGTTTTTTTTTACGCATTTAGCGTAAATTCATTAAGTTGTGCTACAAAAGATAGTGACAGAAACGAATGTCTGTAAATACGACTCCACGCAGTCTTGTCTGCTCTATCCCGAGAGTGTAATTTAAAATAGCGAAGACGCGTAGGGGCGAGGCGGTCCGTGAGTAGAGGAGCAGGTGGTTGCACCGCAGCTTCGGCTTGTTGGCCGGCCACGCCGTAAATGTCCCGTACGGAAGGAGCAAGAATGAGCGCGGGTGCCGCGCGGCAGGGAACAAACTTTAATATGGCCGATATTCTATGATATTTATTTTACGGCGAAAAGAAGGAAATTCAAAAATAATAGTAATATAAGACCTGCTCTATAGTCAGTTCAGTTAGTGTAAAAAGTTTCATGATCTAATTTGAAGAATTATATGATTGCCAGCGGTTTATTGTTCAGTTTAGAGGTAACTTCGGGTTTTTTTTCTATCGAGACATTTTTACGGAATCGTGTTTTCACAAGACGTCGGACTTAAGATTAATCCTCAACTTCGCCATATTTTTATTTCAAAATTAATGCTGCAGTATTTTCGGCGTATCAGAGGATTCTGCTAAGCCATTTAAGGTAGTACAATAAGCGTAACGGGACAATGAGTCACCCTTTTTCGTGCATGCAGCACGAAAAAGGATCATCGATTCTTCGACGTTGTCACGTCAAAAATATGCTGTGGTTACCTTTTTTCTTAATTTAACCAAGCCTTTTTTCTGAGAGTATTTTTATGAATGTGCGTACCTAGCTCTACGTTTGTTCACCAATGTTCGGCTGAATGGAGCTCTCTTAATTTCAGAAGCGTTCATCAATGAAAGTAATCAATGAACTACTTGCAACTATGACTGTACAAGGATCTTTTGGTGCGTGGCCAAAATCCGAATTAACACCACTATCTTCTTTTATCAATCCATTTCACAAGCAGTGCCAACATCGTTGGTGCCAAACTTAAAAACTGACAGTGGACTAAATCTCTATATACGTAGTCCATTGGTGCCTATTAGGCAAAGTTCTGGTTGCAAAGATTTACACGGCAGCAAACTATGAGCAAAGTAATTGGCATGTTTTGTACATGTTAGTCGAGGTCGCTTTTTATTTTCTACAACGAAAATCTATTCCATCACATATAGGTTCTATTAATATTGTCAATCAATAGACACGTTTACAGACGTGTGTACTCGTATTGATCAGTTTTTTCGTCCCTCATCAAAATATCATTAAACATGGTTTTGTATATTCGTGCAAAATGACGTTTTTCAAGATGGCTAATGTGTTTGGAGCTTAATATACTGAGTACCTACATTGATCATTTTTGGAACTATTCGTAGCCGCCATCTTTGTATGTGTTCCACTGTTATACTACTTATTATTCTTTTTGATCTCCTGTCATGAGGTTCTTTAAACGTGCCACCCTTACTCATTCGGCAGCGTTTCCTAGCGAAACCCGATGTTTAAAAAATATTCTGTGAATAACTTCATCTTCATCTTAATTTCACCGAGATCTATCATTTGAAAGTATTTTTATGAATGCAGGCGAACTCTAAGTGTGTTCCCCAGATTGCCCTGCCTTTCTTCTTTATTTATGCTTAAGAATTATATGCTTAATCATTATTATGCTCAGAGAAATTATGCGTTACAAATTATGCATAAAGCTGTTATGCGTAAATAATAATGCGTTGCGATGCGTCCAAAATATCAAAAATAAAGCCACTTTTCAAAAAATAAAATAGAGAATTAATGGAGTATTACCGACCAATATTAATTCCAGTTATTACCAAAATTGTCAAGCAGAAACGTTTGACAACACCGAAAGTTTTAGTTTCCTCAAGGTCAATAAATAACTCCGGATGAAGCCTATAAAGTGTGCATACTCGTACACTATTCAACGTAAAATTGCTTTCATTTTTCCCAAGAATACACTCCAATAAGGTATGGATGAATTTCAAAGCAGCAAATTTTACGTGTCCTCGTTGAAAATCAAGGTCCTATGATATGAAGGATGTTTCTAAAACTACGAGTACGTTACTTGGTGCTACTATTGCCACATTTTTGTTGTTGTTATAAGTGTTTACATAAACAATCGGGAAAAAAAATCACCTTTAAATTCAAGCTTCCAGTTCCATTTTTTTATATAATTGCAGTCAATGTAACAATTAAAGGAACAAAAAAAAAAAACAATTTCCTTTGTATGTGCGTTAGACACATTATCTAAAACAATTAAACCATAATTTATTGAAAAAATAATCTAAGGTCCATGTTCACCGAAGGGATAACCGTCTGTTTATCCAAAAACAGCTGTCACTGTGACATGTTCCCATACAAAAATGCGTTTTAAACAGCTGTTTTAGGTAAACAGACTGTCATCTTCTCGGTGAACATGGACCTAAGTCCATGTTCACTGAAAAGATAACGGTCTGATTATCTAAAGACAACTGTCGTTGTGACATGTTCCCTCAGCTGTTTTAAAATAATCAGACCGTCATCTGTTTGGTGAACATGGACCTAAAAGTACAGGACACTCGATCAAAGGGGATTAAACTGTTTTACCGGTTTTTATTTCGCTATTTTTTTTTCCTAAGTAGCGGCCACGCATAAGACTTATATTAATCGATAGTTGGTATCAATACAAACAAGTTTTGTATTGGCCAAAATGTTCTTAAACTTTGATAGGTAGGACGAAAACGTGACGCTTTAAAACATTTTGTTTCCTACAAAACTTGTTTGTATTGACGCCAGCTATCGACAATTACAGTTCGAGCGTGTTTACCATACCTCACAACACACAACTTAGGGCCCATTAATGTTAATCTCCCAGTATCCATAATGTCCCAGTTGTAAACGTCCCTTTGTACCTATTGGCCTTGTTTCGTTTTGTCTCCTGGTGATATGGAGGGAATTGAATATTACGGTTTTTTCCTACTCCTTCGCTATACTTTGCTGGATCCAAGACAGTTAAATTCATTCTATGGGACTTCGTCGGGCTTCATTGTCTCGGCGCTTTTCGGGTGGTCGCCACTGTTGATTCTGGCTTTCAGGAGTTACAGTGGTTTGGCAATGGTGCGGCGGGCTTGTCCCAAAACAAAAAAGTGTTCCTAGGCTGAGGTAACTGCAGCAGGATGAAAATCTCAACATATATTAATATGTTAACTTACATTTTTATTTTCTATTGCAATGTTAAAATTAGGCTTTGGTCTGCACAAGGTAATAAGTTCTGTCCAGTAATTTTTGTACTTACTTTTGAATCTTTTCAAACGCGATTCCACTCTTTTGCAAAAAGTGTAGGTGTGTCCTAAAAAGTACGACTCTAAAATCGAGTAAACTTTATTCCTGACTGTACTAAAATAAATATGTTCATTAAAAAGGTTCTGACAAATCGGAGCTTTCTAGTTTATTACGATCGTTTTACGACACAATGCGATGTGAGTCACCCTTGGGAAGTTGCGTGTACGACGGTTGCTATCCCCCACCCTAACTTGACACTTCGACCCCTTCATCTACTAAACTATCGGATTTAAAAGTCCAGGAGTCTTTGGTGCCGGGAGCTCAGCTTACCGTGGTGGTTTCAATATGCAGATAGGGCTGCGCGTTGCTTTTAATTTTTTGTTTATTTGTATGAGTCATGATTGAGAAATTCTTCGTTCGTGTGATGTGTTTGGTGAATGAATTACGCTGTTCAAAGTGCTGTGTGGTTTTTATTTATGGCGTAAGTCCTTTTTTTAAACAAACCGTTAAGCTGATTAAGCTGATATTAGAAATTTAAGTTTTTACTTATTTATTACGCCTGTATGGCTTCTTTGTCCGTAAATAAAAAAATAAAAAAAATGATTAGGTATATTTAGGGAACTTTTAGCAACTGTTAGCATTCAACAATAAATGAGCCAATTACTGTTAGTTTCTATGTCATCTTATCTGTATCTGTTTCTATGTAATTATATGGTGACAAAAAAACGAAATAAATGAATCAAATAAAGGTCACCGACTTTGAAACTAAAGTTATTTTTCACTATTTGTGTTTTTGTCTTGGTTCTGGATCATACCTGGGAACCTTTTTGAAGTTGGTTTAATTTTTTGCAAAAAAGTTTTTATTTTTCACTTTTTTGTGGTTCGCTTATCCCTTCACAGCGTACCGGCGTGATCTTATGTTATGAACTGGTGTAAACAATAGACAGACAATAGATTTCAGCAATCTCAGTCCATTTTCTATCATTTATTGAGGAGTTCCGGTGCCTATATCCGAAGTTCTTTATCAGATTTTCACCAAATTGAAATGAGACCACTTTAAGAAAGTATTCTTCCGAAACTACACGAATTGCATCGAGTCTGCCTATAAAATTTGAAGATTTCTCTCTATTTCTCCAGGATCCCACCATCAGATCCGGACTTAATGATTATGGGACCACCTGAAAAGACCACCCTTTCAAACAAAAAAAAATAATAATCAAATCGGTCCAGCCATCTTCGAGTAATCGGGGAACCTACATAAAAAAAAATAAGGTTCCGACGAAATGAGAACCTCCTCCTTTTTGAAGTCGGTTAAAAATGATCGCAATGATGGTGAGAATATATGCCTTCCGGATTCTTTATGAGGCTTTTTACACCCTTTTTATACTAAGTTGAATCAAAGAAGGAGCTTGTAGCTAAATAATAACAGCCGCTTGGGTCGATCTCTACGTGAAGTCGTACTAGCCTCTTAAGCGCATGCTTGGAGAGAGACCAGTTCCCGCTTCGTTGGAAGACGGGGAAACTGGTCCTCATCCAAAAGCCGGGGCGCCCTGCGGACTCTCCGTCCTCATTTCGGCCCATCGTGCTGCTCGACGAGGTGGACAAGCTCTTTGAGAGAGTGATTGCAAACCGCCTCGCCGAGCATCTAGAGGGGATGGGGCCGAATCTTGCGGAGAACCAGTTTGGTTTCCGCAGGGGCGCTCTACAGTGGACACAATCATGCGCGTGAGAGCCCTCACGACGGGGGATGCGATATCCCGGGGCGGAGTCGTCTTGGCGGTGTCTCTCGACATCGCCAACGCCTTCAACTCCCTGCCCTGGAGCTGCATCAGGGAGGCACTCCGGTACCACCGGGTGCCGACCTACCTCCGTCGTGTGATCGAGGACTACCTGACGGACAGGGCCGTCATCTACCCCAGTCGCTGCGGAGAATGGAACCGGCGAGAGATGTCGTGCGGTGTCCCACAGGGATCGGTTCTGGGACCGCCTCGTTTGCTACGCAGACGACACCCTGGTGCTGGCACAGGGGAGGTCGCACGAGGCGGCGGCCGAAACTATGACACGCGGGATGGCGATAGTCGCTGAAAGGATCCGGCAACTGGGTCTCGAGGTGGCACTGCACAAGTCCGAGGCCATGTGCTTTCATGGGCCTCGGAATGCGCCACCGTCGGGATCCACACTGACGGTAGGAGGGGTATCCATCGGCGTCGAGTCGACGTTGAAGTACCCAGGACTCGTCCTCGACAGCCGGTGGAACTTCGTGGAGCACTTCCGACGTTTGGCCCCCAGGCTGGAACGGACCGGGGCTGCCTTCAGGCGGCTCTTGCCCAATCTTGTAGGGGCAAACGCCTCCTGCCGCAGGCTCTATGCGGGGTCGTGCGGTCCATGGCCCTTGACGGGGCCCCAGTGTGGGCGCGTTCGTTGAGGTGGCGAGCCGCCCATTACCTGAACGCGCCCCAGAAAGTGGTGGCCGTAAAGATGGTCCGTGGGTACCGCACGATTTCTCGCGAGGCGGCGGGCCTGCTTGCCGGATTGCCACCATGGGATCTGGAGGCGATAGTCCTCGCGCGCCTGCATGAGTGGCGCGCGAAGGTACTACGCCGGGGGGAAACTCCGCTGCCGCAGCAAATTGCCGCTCAGCGGACGGACCTCCGGCGCGATTTCATGGCGACATGGAGAGAGCGACTGTCGCAACCCCGTGCAGGGCACACCACGATAGTGGCGGTAAGTCCTCTCTTTGAGGAGTGGCTGGAGAGGCGCCACGGCGTCCTCACCTTCCGCCTGACGCAGGTCCTCACCGGACACGGATGTTTCGGGAGGTACCTGCACCGAATCGGGCGGGAGGAAACGCCCGGGTGTCTCCACTGCGAGGATCGACCGGAGGACACGCTGGAGCACACGGTGGAAGTCTGCCCTGCGTGGGCGGAGCACCGCCGTGTCCTCGTAGCGGCGATCGGCAGCGGCGACCTCTCGCGTCCGGCCCTGGTTCAATCCATGGTCCGGAGCGAGACGGAATGGGAAGCCGTCACCTCCTTCTGCGAAGCAGTCATGCTAGCGAAGGAGGTGGCGGAACGAGAGAGGGAGAGATCCTCTCTTCCCGGCCGCCGCGGGAGACGCACCGGGTGTCGGGGGCCACGTGGTGGCTACCGGCCACCGTAGATGCGGGCCTGTGGACGGCTGGCTATGGGCTAGCTAGCCGTCCGGCCGTCTAACGACGACGACAGGCCGTGTCGACGGCGCGTTCGTGTTCCACGCGCGCCTCAAAGAGATGTCAGCATAAGGGGAGGGGCCCGCAAGGGCAGAAGCCTGCGGGGTTGCGGGCCTATTCGAAAGAGATACCACGGCCCCGGAACATAGAGGGCGAGGAAGGAACATGGATGGGTTTTAGTCAGTAAGAGTCTGACACTCCCTCCCGCTCCGCCCAGAGTGGGAGAAGTCATTTGATAAATTCCCATTCTAAAAAAAAAAAAAAAAAAAAAGTCGTACTAGCCTAGGTTGATCTGTGGATGAGTGACCACCCGATACATACCGAGTTTCTTCCGTGCCTCAGAAGGCACATTAAGGCGACTACAACAGCTAAACGCGAGTTTTATAATACCTGAAAGTATATGGTTCACACCAGTAAACAAAACCAGAAAAATATATGACATCCTTCACTAATATGCTAGTATGATAGTGCTGTGAAAACATAATACAAATAATTTTCCTAGTTAAATAAAAAATCACGAACTTATCTCACGAAATTATTTTATAGAGTTAAAACCATACTAAAATACAAGCGACCATTCTGATTTTTTGGCAAATAATTCTACAAACAACATATTAGCATCATAGTGTTTTATTTTATTAGTGGACTAATAATCCATATAATCGGATTTTTGAGTGCAGAGGTCAAAGTTCCAAACATAGATGTTATCACAAAAAGAATAAAAGGATCGGATGCCAGCTATATGTTGCTACATATTTTTCGGCAACTGCTCTGCAGAAGATACCGAACTTGGTTGCGTCTATTGGCAACTCACAATTCATTAGCGCGGGGTTTTAGCATCAGCTTATCGAGGGTGGCACACGTAACCCTTTATCAGAAATAATCAGATTCTTTATCCAAACTTATATTATAATTGCGAAAGTAAATTTATCTAAAAAGGAATAATAAGTGCAAGCAGGTGCTATATCGCAAAAGGTCAAAATAGTGACAACCCTAATATATAAAATATTTAAAAATCATTTTCTCGAAACCTAGGCCGAAGTTGAGCGTAATATTTTTGTGGATGATAAACCTTAGTACAAGGAATCTTTTTATGCTAGATACAGGTTCTACTTCGTGCTAGAAAAATTATAAAAAAATAGATACTGATTTCAACAAAAAAAAATCTTTTGAACGTTTTGTCAACATTTTTGAATAAATGTAAACTGGATAATGTGCACCAAAAAATGTTTTATAAAACAAATACAAAAAACAAAAAAATTATAGATTTTTTTTTACGAATTATTTTTAGTATTTTCAGTGTGAAGGTCAAGAAAACTAAAATATTTAAAAAAAAATAAAGTATGGGAAATTGACACCTGGGTGTTCTACTCTTGCATTTGGAATTATATATTTAGTATAAATCTTCAATAAAAAGCGAATGTCACTTTTTTTGGCCCAAAAAAACTTTATTCCAACAGTATTTCAGACGAAGTTTAAACTACCACAAACAGATTTTCTAATTTAGCTCATGTAGTCGCTTTAAGCAGTATCGGCTGTCATTAGATTTTCGACAATCGTATCGTCAATGGCCCAAAAGGTCTAATACAGCCAATACAGGCCTACAAACGAAAGTTATATTTTGGAGCAGTTAAAATTGTTTCAGGACGTGTTTTTAATGAGTTTCCTACAGCTGTCATAATTTTTCAGCTCTAATTTAATAACTGGGTAGTTGTTAATATTTCCTTTGACTTGCAACAAAGTAATACAAGTTTTACATTTGACACTATCGATCTGGCACTTAGCTTTCAGTGAAAACCGAAAAACAGAAAAACTCAAGGCAATAAATATATGACGATCCTCAAGTAAGTCAGTTAAACATGATAACTTCACAACATTCTTTGAACGGAACGGAATTCGCTGCGTTGAACTTATTTATCAAATAAAGATTCTCGGTGATCATAAGGCAGGAAGTTATGAAATTCTTGTAAAGCAAGTGCATTTATCTTTTCGTTTGGTATGTAATATGAACGTCAAAGCTTATTACCTACGCAGTGTTTTGGACTGCTTCTCAGAAAACCTAGGTGACTTAAGGCGTCTACAAGAGCTAAACGCGAGTTTTATAATGCCTAAAAGTATATGATTCACTGCAATAAATATGTATAGGTAATAAGAAAGAACGAAAGAAAGAATAATATTTAAAAAAAAAACAAAATAACAAAAAAAACGTCCACAACTAACAACAAACAACAACAACAACAATCAACCAACAATAAACAAAACACAACACAACAACAACAACAACAATCAACTACAACAACACACACACACACCACAACCAACATCCACACCACCACACACAACACACAACAACACACACACACACACATCACTATTAACTTCATTGTTGCTTCAAATGCACTGCGAATCCGCGGAATATACTAATTGTACCTTCTGCGTAATGTCTCGATTGATAAGCAAAAACACACGTCTTGTCATAAATTCCCTCAAAATAACTTTGGAAGGATAGTCGATATGTTAATTTCGATTATCCTTTCAAAGTTATTTTACCGCTAGCTAAAATTACGGAATCTGAAATTTCTGTAAAAAAAATGTTCTTCAATCAATTACTGCAACGTAAAGTTATAACAAAATGTAATTTCTAGCGAAAAATCTGGCTAAGTGCAAGTTGGGCTCGCGCACCGAGGATAAGAAAACTTGTCTGCCCTCTTTCTTTGTCTTTTGCTACGCGCACTACTGGGCTCTTCTGGAGGGTAGAGAGATTTGTCTGCTCCTAACAATGTTTTCCATCCATCTGCCTGCTTTTTCCAGTCAACCCGCGATCCATGGCGCTTGCAATAACGTCGAAATATCGGGACCTCAATAAAAATAGTAATCACAGAAGACATCCCGTAAGTGACATTTTAAGTAAAAAAAAAAACATTATTTTGCAATAAATAAAAACTGATTATTTATTGCAAAATAATGTTTCTTTTTTTCACTTTTTAGTGGTTCACATGTTCTTCACCCAACAAAATAATATGGTGTAAACAATAGACGGACATGAGATTTCAGCAATCGTTATTTGCTATCATTTATTGAGGAGTTCCGTGGCCTATCTCAGCTCTATATGGTCTGTGCCTATCTCCGACGTTCTTTATCAGATCTTCACCAAATTGAAATGGGATCACTCCGAGAAAGTACTCTTTCTAAAACTACCCATAACATTTGAAGAGTGCTCTCTATTTCTACAGGATCCCATCATCAGATCCTGACTTGATGATTATAGGACCACCTGAGAGGTATACCATTTCAAACAATAAATTCATTCTAGCCATCTTCGAGTAATCGGGGAATATTGAAATGAGAACCTCCTCCTTTTTGAAGTCGGTTAATAACGACGTTATGGTAGGTGACTTAAATATCCGGATAGGCTATAAAAGATTCGATAAATGTCTAAAACTTGTCTAGCAAATCACAGGACTAACTCCTTTGTCTTTATAACTTTCTAAAATGGTGCCGCAATACCTACCCTCATATAGTAATTAAATGACCAGATATCAACGGATGTTCCGGAGAAGGTAGTCCGACTGCCCCAAATTACCAATCACTCTATATACTAAATATTAATTAATTCGCGGCAGTCGCTACTACAGGCTATTGTATTTCGTGCAACATGGACAATGGACATATCATTTCCTCATGCTAATTAATATTCTGAAAGCTTAACATAGGAGGCTAGCAGTGCCGAATAATGCCCGAAGCACATTGTATCGAGGGGCCCATGATCTGCCAGAGAGGGCAATAATTCAAAAAATATTTTGCCAACTTGACAAATAATTTGCGGTGTGCCCGAAGTTGTAGTAGCACCACAAACTAGGTATTCAGTGGCTAGTTGTCCACTGTGGGTAGGGCCGTAGCTCGGAATCGATTGAAAAAAAAAACAAATATGGGGGTAACCAATGACTAAAACACAAAAAAGAATGGTTATTAAAGAAACTGACAATTTTAAACAAAGCAAATATGTACGAAGATTTTCTACCGGGATAGTTTATATTTTTAACCCCCGACGCAAAAACGACGGGGTGTTATAAGTTTTATGTGTCTGTGTGTCTGTGTGTGTGTGTCTGTCTGTAGCATTATAACTCTTGAACAGATTATAAACTGATTCTGATTTTGTTTCTTTTGTTTGAAAGGTATAGCTGGGTAGGTGTAGGTAAGGTAAAGACTATTATTGTCTGAGTGTTCTTAGCTACGAGTATGTTTGATTTCTACTAAATCGCACTACCCGTAAGCCGAGTAAGGAACATCGTTAAAAATGATGACCCTATGTGTCAGGGGTATTATTACATTTTTAATTCAATGTAACTTGTCGTCCGAGTTTCTGAAAATTCATGCTGAAGTAAAAGTTATGCAGATTCTTTGTCGACGAATGCAGACAAGATTCTAGAAACAAGAAAATATAAGAGCAAGCAAAGCGTGGTCAACTGGTCAACAATTTTGACGTATTTGATTCTTTTTACACGACTACCCAAAAATAAGACCGTTATGTTTTCAAGGTTCATGTATGTATGTATGTACATAGGTTTGTGAGTTTCTGTTTGCTCATTTATATTAAGAGTATGTCATGCTCAGTCAAATGTCTCGCTGATGGTGGTGCATGTGTCAGGTCATTTGGTATCCTTCAAAATAGTTGAGTTGAATGGTGCTGATCCATGCGTCTTGTTCGTGAACGGGCGCTGTCGGTTGGGACTGGTCAGCTCTTGGTTGCCACGGCTTTGTATTATTACAAACTTAAATATTATTTCACCTGTCCCGATGCTTGTCTGTAATGCAATCTTGCAAGTTAAAATTGATTTAAAAATTCTTCTTTAAAAATTTTTCTTAATTAATTTTTCTTTTCTTAAGATAATGTGTGCTCAAAACTAGGGATGCCTCGATACGCCTTTTTGCTGATACGATACCGATACCGATACTCTTGTAAAATATCGGCGATACTGATACCGATACGCTTATTGAATTCAAAAAGGAAGGTAGAATAAATAAAACACAATTAATTAATAGTTTTAGTAATCAACATTAACATTTATGAGATTTTTATTTAAAAAACAAAGTATCTTAAGTTTTGCGGGCAAAGGCAATTTTGCAAGTCTATTTGAATATGACCTGCGGTGGAAAACAGTCTCTCAGATGCGACAGAACTCATTTGGAAACTAAAGTACTTCTGCGCCATTTTTTTCAAGTTTGGGTATAAGACGTCATTTTTAAAGGGGGAATTTTTTACTGCACCTCTATTAAGAAATATAAGCAAACAAAATTTCTCCACTAATAACCTACTGCATATCAAATAAATGACTGTACTACAAATTAACTACTTGATTACCTAAACATGTTGTACTAAAAAATGTTTAAAATACATCAAAATCTGATGGCTTTTTTTATCTAATTTACAACAAAAATCTAGCTGAAACCACAGGTATACACATTTTGAAACAATATTACTCACCGTAAAACAAAAATACTGATTTGCACACAAATTTTTTTCTCGCGATATTGTAATGTCTCGAATTATTGTCAACTGAACATACGGAAGTATCTCTGCCCCCATAATCGGGACTTGGGGCACCCCCCCGTTAGGTTAGTTAGGTTCCTTTAAATCCTGCACTCGGAAATAGGGGCCCCGCGAAGCGGGGCTCCGTCGACTACGCTTTTTAGGGGGAATATAAAGTGTTTTAAGGTTATGTTATATTAATCGGTATTTCACAGGAATGGTGCATAGTCATTCAGTAAAATAGTTAAGCTTTAAAGATCTAACAGTATAGTATAATTGATTAATTTGTTGAGCAAATTTAGTGTGCAATTCAGTATTTTTGATGATAATTTCGAATATTTTGATTGGAAAAAGGGGATTTACAGTTAAAGTATTAAATACCACCCTTTTTAAAGCACGAAATTAGAAAAGTATCGTTGAATCTGCCATAAAAATATCGCCGATACCGATATATTATCAGCAAACCCGAAGTATCGCCGATTTATCGGTATCGGTATCGGATGCATCCCTACTCAAAATATTATATTGTGCGTACTACGAATTGCTACCGGGCTTCGGAAAACGCCGCTACGTGCTACAAACTATACCGTAGTAAATCCCGAATCATAAATACTAAAAAGCAACAAAAAACTTTTTTAAAACAAGCCTTAACAAGTTTTAAATGCGCTCAAATGCATAAAATAAACATTGCCTTTAAAAGTTTTGCCATCAACTTAAAACGTCATTACACAATGTGTATGACAAAAAATGGTATTACGCAGTACTAACTGGGTTGTGGAGGTCAGATTGGCAGTCGCGCATAATATCAGTATTCAGCTCCATCCGGTTAGACTGGAAGTCGCCCCCAACATAGGAGGAGACCCCAATTTCTATAGTTAGGTAGGTTCCTCTATAGTTGTCCGAGATTTCGGAGGGCCCTAGACTATCCAAACCTGTCCATCGCTGTTGAGGGTTCAAAGTCAATCTCGGACAACTGTTTAGAGATTAGAGAGATGGATACGCGAGGGCCCCGTACAAACGGGGGTTCCCTTTTGGCGGGGCCCCGCGTTTCCGAGCCCATAGTTGTGTACCTAAGTATTAGCGAGCGAATCAAGTTCGAAAATTACACTGACTAGATAAATATCCAAATTCTAATTATTAATGTTTGCTTTTTGTTCCAGACGATGCTGTTCGCTTACTTTTTAATTTTCCTTTCTTACGCTAGCCATGCCGACACTTATGAAGGTACGTACTCTTTTAAAGATGTTATGCATGTTGTAGGTACTTCTCGTAAAACACAACGTTTCCCTTTGACAGATAATAGTATTTTTTTCCATCGTGATATACAAGACACAGAAACAGGTCCTCAAGTCTGCCATAACAATAGTGTCAGAATAGTCTATCATTTCAACATTTTGACGAATTTGGTAATCTACATAATGACGTCATTATGACTTAATGGTCAACCACTGACACTCCATTGAAAGAAATGGCATAGAATGCTAATCTCGTACATAATGACAAATGAATGACTGGTGCTATTTACGAACTTCTTATTAGTTCAGTCAGATTGCTTATAATACAAATAATGTATAATATACAAAGTGAATTTTAATAAATGCGACAAAATGAAATTGGAGCTTCAGTTACAGTAACATAGTAATTATAAACTGTTTTTTCTACAATCTAAATCGTTAAAAAAAATTACGCGATTATCGTTTTCAAAAGGTCCATTGATGTTATTATCTTTATTTAAGTACGAATTATCGGTATTCCAGTTATATGCAAAATAAATAAGAAAAATTAAGGCAAAATTAGGTAAATGACCGCTATATTGAGCACTGCGATGAGTGGACGAGATTTTTTGATACTTTTATTATTTTAACGGTTTTCGTAACACTAATCTATTATTTTTTTAATTTTACATTTGATATTTTTACATTTTCTTGACAACACGTATTATTGTATATTTAAATTTGTCGCATCTATTCAATTTCACCCTGTATATTAAGTCTGGCGGGTTTTATAATAATGGCAAAACGATAGTGTCATTTTTACACAATTCTATTACGCGACCATACTCAGACCAATGATCGACCATTATGAATTTACCAGATTACAAACTTAAAGCAAAATGATAATGACGAATTTATAAAAATAGCGGACTAAGGCCACAGAAAGTAAACGTACTACTTTTTGTCACTGGTTGCTATTTGGTGTTTGGAAACTACCATTGCCTCAGACTTTTTTTATTGAGTCTAGTTTTGGTTGTATATTCGTTTAAATTTTATCTAGTGTCCACGACACAAGTTTTGCTTAGTGTGGCACTAGGTGGCGCTGTGTGTTAATGTCCAGCGATATATTTTTTATTTTTATTTATTTATTTGCGTACGTCGTACCAAATATGGCTTGACAGAGTTTTAGTCATATTATAATCATCAATATAACCCCTAAGTTAATTTAATCCCCTTATTGAATGGGATTAAATAAACGTTACCTACTGTTAAATTAAACTACTTCATGACATAAAAAAAATAAAAATCAGTCAAAATATTTGAATTTGGGTGGCATAGGTGGTGCCCCAGGCGCGCCAATACCGCGCAGCCGGGCTGCCTCCCCGCCGGCGTGTAAAAAGAAACCGCTTGTTCCGCAGCCTTCGCGCCGCCAGCGCCACCGCGAACCCGTCACGGAACCTGCCACTCAACTGACTAACCGTACTTCACTTTGTTATTCAATTACCGGCCGCTTACGAACTTGCATGTGCTTACTAAATGTATTTTTTAATAAGTAATGGTAAATTATGATAACAAAACGTTCATAAGTTTAGTCGAGGAGAGAAAAGCAGTGCTGAGGGACAACAATTTTGAAATATGCAGATTGTTAAAGAAATTGCGTGTCATAGCTTCAGGGTGAGTTCAGTATCGTTAGAGGAACCAGTAAAAAAATAAAATACCTTTAAGAAAAGCAAAAAAAAACAGAAATTATCGGAAGATGAACATAATGTTCTAACCCTACTAAATAAATACTTACCAATCGTTTAGAATTTATAAATTTAAAAAACCCACAAAAAAAAATCTAAACGATTGCTTTTTTATTAGTAGAGTATTTACTTACTTGGGTACTTAGGTACTAAATTAGATTGATCTTGCAATTTATTTATTTATTTACAACCGTTGTATACAACGGTTGTAAAACCAATTACAGAAACTAAAACGAAAAGAATGTCAAATAAAATTAAAAATATACAAAATAACAAAGTAAAGGTTCACACTTTCATAAATTCCTCTCACAGCTCTTCTGACATCATGCCAATATTTTTATTTATATTTTCCTTTCTTCCTATATCGGTACTGAACCTAGGGTAGCTTCAGTACCGATATAAGAAGAAAGATAGCTATGGTACGCAATTTCTTTTACACCCTGTATAAAGACCAGCTAAAAAGTTTAAAAGGCTGGTTTGAGATCTGCCATACAATGAACTAAGTAGCGAGTCCCACGAGTGCAATGTAGATAGTAATTTGGGTAATTGATACAAATAAAACTTCATCTGAATCACTCCATGTATTGCTGATCTCCACAACCCAGTTAATACTGGTCAATAGGATACCACTTACTAAGACTGGTGTCAGACTTTTTGGGCCACTGGCTACCTGAACCCAGGGAATAAAGCATAATCGCTCCCCTGTTTGAATCTTCACTTGAATCTTTTAAACCACGCAACTTAATTTGATGCAGTTTGTCAGTGAAATGGAAGAAAGTTTCCTTTAAAAGGAAGGTATAAATGTATGTATATGCTATATTGCACCCGTGTGAAGCCGGGGCGGGTCCAATCAGATATACACCGTGTTTCCGGACGATTTCCATAAACTTCGACCGAACAGTATACCTACTCATCATTAAGAACAACCTTTACCATGGGACCAAACGAAACCGGAATCCCGAAAAAAATAACTGCTGTTCCCTACAATATGTTCGCATTAACTCGACAAAATGTATGGAACTGCTGTTTTATTTTCTTTCTGGAAACACGGTGTATAAAGGGTATAAAACACCCCTTAACGAAGCTGACAGGCACTTGTTCTCCACGTCATTGCGATCATTAATTTTTTCTACACCATACCTGGGAACCGTCTAGTTACGGAGATAATGGGGTTAACAGTTCCAACTTTTCAACAAGTTTAATGAAAGTTTTATACTTACTTTAAACATCTCTACGAGCCCCGTACTATTTAGTACATCCACCAGCACAGTGTTTCAGGTGCGTTACATTGAGTTCTACTATGTGAGTTCTACTATATGATTTCTCAACCGAAAAAAATTAAGTTGTTTCCCAGCAATAATTTTTGCGTAAAGTTACTTAGTTTGGTGTAGAGAATGCTTGGTTGACAGCTTTGTGATGAGGTGATTTACACCCTGTATACAACTGATTAATTCTTCATTACTATGTTTTTTAACATCTGTTATGTACTCGTACTTGTTTATTAGAATGACTAGCTGTACCCGCGCTATTTCACTCGCTTGTTTCATACGTTGGCGTTTCTGAAATTAATTAACTTTCACTTCGGAAGGATATTACTGCGTGGTTTGATTAACTCGAAAATTGGTTTAAATAATCTAAAAGGAAAGTTTTGGAACGTACTAAACGATAATGAGCTTTAAAAATATTATACATGCATTTTACATACAGAACAATTTTTTTCCTTACAAATACCAATAAGTAACGTAAAAAATATTACTTGGAACGTAGTTTTCTTTATAGCTACTCTTTTACAACACCACACACACAAAGATATTAAAACACTAAAATTAAAATACAAACGTAGGTATTTAAGGACCTCTCTTTGAGGAGTGGCTTGAGAGATGCCACGGCGTCCTTACCTTCCGGTTGACGCAGGTCCTCACCAGACGCCGGTCACAGCTGTTTCGGGAGGTTCCTGCATCGAATCGGGCGGGAGGAAACGCCCGGGTGTTTCCACTGCTAGGATCGACCGGAGGACATGGTGGAGTACACGGTGGAGGTTTGCCCCACGTGGGCGGAGCAACGCCATGTCCTCGTAGCGGCGATCAGCGGCGGTGGCGCTTCTCGCATCTGACCCTGGTTCAATCCATGGTCCGTAGCGAGACGAAACGGAGAGACCCTCTTGTCCGAGCGGGACCCCGGCCACCGTGGGTGCGGGCCAGTGGACGGTGATCTATGGGCTAGCTCGCCGTTCGTCCTTATGACGACAGGCCACTTTTTCTGTTATAGTAGGAAAGACTAATAAGGAATAAAAAACTTAAAGTAATACCATAGTGTGAAATACACAAAATGTAATTCGCGGTGCAAAAGACATACTTAACAAAAATCCAACCAGGCAATTGGAAGAACATAAGTGTAATCGTCCAACTTAAAATAAGGAAGTGAAAACCAAAACGAAGTCAAACCAAACACCGATGATGGCAAAAATTTCAAAGCAAATTCTAATTTCAATTTAAAGTATGCAATAACTCGTTGACGTAAGATTCAATTTAGATCATTAATTTTCATTTTTATTTATCAAAGTGGTGGCTTATTGATCCCTTTTTTTAAAAAGTCTGCTGGACAGACGGCAAAAAATTCTTCAGAGGCATTTTGAACTGCCTCTCGGTTATTGAATTTATTCCTTGCCAGGAAGTTATCCAAATTCCGGTTTAAATATTTGTGATTGTCGAACAAAATCCATTTTTCGTCGCCAGTAACAATGGGAATCATTAAGCCTTCGTTTGTGTGCCTGTTGAGCAATTCAAGGCTCGACACGACACGTGCTTCGCGCTGGCAATCATTCAATTCGTGCGGCACCCATTTGTCAAGCTTTTTTACCTTGCTAATTCGACGCAAATGGACCAATATTGTTTTGATGCTAACATCTAAAGCTGCTGCTAATACAGCTGTAGATTGAGAATCATCAGTTTCCACAATCGCCTTTAATTCGTCGATGTCGACTAAAGTTTTCGATCGACCACGGGGTTCATTTCTAAGGTCGATATTTCCAGAACGGAAGCGGGCAAACCAAAAACTGGTGGTGCTATCGACGTTAGTAGTGTTTGCTCCGTATAGGTCGTTGATGTGGTTGCGTGCCGCTTCTGCCGCTTTGCTGCCACGACGGTACTCATACTCCATAATCACTCGAATTTTTAACGTATCTATGATGTCGAAAAACGTACAAATGCGATGAAAATAGAACGCTTATCATTAAACAAATGACTCATTTTCAAAAACGAAATCCGTATTTAAAAATAAAAATAATTTAAACTTAGAAATCTTGGCGTATAAAGAAAAAAATGTACTTGAAATAAAAGTACGACAGAACGGCAATTTCATAGGTAACCTAATATAATTATAGAAAAATACTTAAATATAGAATATAGATTAAAAGAAACAAAACTCGACGACTGACATGGCAATGTTCCACATGTTCCATAGCCTGCACTTTATAAAATATTCAATTTAACAATTGCCCTAGTTTACAGCAATGTCTTGACTCGTTAGACTTCGGTCCTAATACACTATGCATGAGAAAGTGATAGTACCTATTTCCATCGAAAGTTTGAATATTTTATTTTCTAATTGAATACAAAATACAGGGACATTCAACTAAATCGGCTTTTTATTTGTACTTATTGACGTTATAAGAAAGTTCAATACGTGTCCTCCAATTGTCCCTGGATGGTGTATTATCATGGACTCGTTGCATCAAACCACTGGTTAAAGTTCGCAACTGTTAACTAAAAGTTGTTCTGGAACAGAATTCATTAAATCTTAATGAAAAGTAAATGGTGCGCATAAGTACTTCAGTTGCACAAACATTGTTTAGCCATTGAAATGCCGATTAAAGGTCCTAAAATAAAATGATGTATTTTCGGAAGTTTCCCCATTCTTCTTTCTTCGTTAAAATTAGTTTATTTTTTATAGGTACTGTTATGCTCCGCGCTGTGCGCGGACAAGAAGCGAGGCTGCCGTGCGGTATCGGAAAGCCATTCATGGACGGGCCGCAGGCCTATGTGCTTTGGCTTCGAAACAATCAAAAGATCATATACCGATACCCCAACGATAATGTGAATAAAGGGTCAGTAAGATGTTTCTGTATACATATATGCGTCCGGATCATCATGTCTCATGAAATGCGATCGCTTCATATACACAATCTTGCAAGTGGCTATTTTCACATTTGTGTGTTTGTTAATTGTTGGTGCTGCGCCAGAGTTGAGTTCCAGAATCGGTAATCTTTCTCATTCTAGAGCAAAATCCTTGATAGTATTGATCTCTATACTGTATAAAATGATATGTATGTACACCTTTACAAATGTTAAGTACTCGTACTGTGCAAAGTGCGCTAGTGGCAAGCTGTATGGACTGTAAGTGCGCTAGTGGCAAGCTGTATGGACTGTAAGTGCGCTAGTGGTAAGCTGTATGGACTGTAAGTGCGCTAGTGGTAAGCTGTATGGACTGTAAGAGCGCTAGTGGTAAGCTGTATGGACTGTAAGTGCGCTAGTGGTAAGCTGTATGGACTGTAAGTGCGCTAGTGGTAAGCTGTATGGACTGTAAGCTGACTTCCCGGAACCATGCACCGATATTTGGAAATGGAAACTAAGCCCCAGAAATAACTTTTTAAAGGAATATATGTAAACATTATATGATCCGCTTTTAAATAAACAGATGGAGATGACTGAAATACTACGATGAGAACGATTTTATTATTCAAATATAATTGCAATGTGTTTTTCCTAGTAGAGATTTTCAAAATAATAGTTACTGAAGGATTCGTCCGAAAAACAAACATAAAACGTATGTTCGCAAAACTCTTCACTTAAAAATATTGGAATTTAGATTTGATTTCGCGTGATATATGAATTTCCAATAACCAACGCTAAAAATGGTTGGTCTGTTTTCATTTAGTAAAAAGAGCTAAATGGATAAGCCAAACTTTTAAAATCATATTAATGTTATTGTATCCCTTGCTCTTATCTCTTTGCCGGAGAGCAAATGTAGGTATGTAAGTAAATATTATAATATAATACATATCTGAGTTTATTATTTGAGTATGAACCTGGCAAGTGAGCACCCATGACAGAATTCGTTCACGTATATTGAAATGATTTCTCACATGCTAGATAATCTGAGAACATGTGCATATTCACAATTTTCATGTGAATTCTGAATTTATTCACATGCTTTCAAATCACGTTGGATTCCCGTAACTGAAACAAAGAGCTCTTTGAACAATGCTCTCGTACAACATACCTTAGTAAATATGATTGACATTAGATGCCAATAACCTGACTGACAAACCTAATAGAAATAAATGAATGTTCCTCTTTTTGACTTCGTATTCTGGAGGAGGGCGTAGGTAAATAATAACAGCTGCAACAGCTGCCGGATTGACCGTTAGGTCACACCGTGCTTGCCTAGGTTGGTCTGTGGATGGGTGTCCACCCTTACATACCGAGTTTCCTCTGTGCCTCGGAAAGCACGTTTTAAGCGTTGGTCTCAGCTGTCATTTGTCTCAGCTGTCAAGTTCAAAGCGTAAGTGTATTTGGGAACCTAGATATTATGTAATCCAATCGAAATAAAATACACACTTCCTTAACAATAATATCTTTGGTTTACGAATTATTTTGGCATTACGTTTGAATGAACGACGCACGTTCCGCCGGCGCCTTAAGAGTGAGAGTGACATGATAACGATGTATTTATAGAGGGGGCTATTGACAAGAAATGTGTAGCTACATCCAAGTAAAAGGAGACATTTGTGGGGCATTCAATATTAATTTACCTCTACAAACCGTAAGATGAGTCACAAATTGTATAATTTTGAAGCTTGTGGGCAAATAGAATAATAGTGGAAACAATTTCATAATAATTGAATAATTATTTGTATTTACAGTTCGCTGGTTTTCCAAGCATTCGTTTGCTTAACGAATTTTACAACATTATTTAACACATTTAGATCATTTTATTTTCATGAAGCGTGTGGTAGTGAAGGGTAGGCAGAGTAGTACGTTAGGTATGTTACGCACATGAAGACTGGTATTATATCGGCCGTTGTAATAGGTACTAAACTTCATGCTGACACTGAATAAATCCCAAAAACCCAGCAACACTTGGGCCGGCTCTTAGAATTCCTAGACAATTTTATTCAGTGGTTCGTAATTCGGCAACTACATTGCTTCAACAAGATTAAATATAAGCTTTTTGTATCGTAACTCGGGGAATTGTGACTAAGACGGAAGACCACACGGTCAGCAAGGGACCTTACAGCCAATAAACCAATGTAGCTGCCTGTTTGAAATGTCTTGAAAAATACTGCTGTGGGGCAGTGTGGGTTCAGTTATAGTTCGCGCAATTACACGTGTCGATATTCGGAATGGTGAGCGATGAGAACACTCCGTGATAAAGCCATGTTGTTCCCCATGGAATAACAAGTACAGTGTTATCAACGTTAGTAATGAGTTTTGAACACCCATTGAAGATTGCTAAGCCCGTTCCCCTCCTCAATCAATAATCTGTCAACTGTTTTCTACACTTGTTTTACCATACTAAGTTATCTTTTACAGGGCCGGCAGCCTTGACATAGATAACGACAAAATCTCTAACTTTCGATCGCTAATAAGATAAGTTACGAAAAAATTCGACTGAAATAACGTTGCCTGCGGGAAACGCAAGTCCCTGCATCCAAAATGATATCCCCGCAAGCAGCATTAGCGATTTTGTTTCGTTATCTATGTCGAGACTTATCGGATCCTATTTTTAAATCAGCGCCCTTATAGATAAGAACTTATAAAATCTAAGCGGGCTGGCCAATTTACTTACATTTATGATAATCTCTCTAGGTTTCGGTTCGGCAAGCCGTGCGATGCAGGTCTATGCCCGGAAGATTCGTCCTTACTTATTAACAAGGCTTCGACTCGAGATGCTGGATTCTACACGTGCCGCATCCACTTCCAAGGTTCACCGGCAGTAGATTACCAAGTTCAACTTAATATTGTTGGTAAGTAAAGTTCTGACTGATCTTTCATTTGTAAACTCGGTAGCAGGTAATTTTATCTATCACACCATCTGAATACTAATTAACAATAGGGTATGTGCACGCTCTAAATAAAGCGTATTAACGTCAGAAATAGCTTTGAATATTTGAAACTGCTGATTAAATAGCAGTGCAAGTGCGTAGGATTCGATAGGACTCGATTAGATAAATATGACAGTTATTCTCGATAAAATGAGTTTTTTACTCCAAGAAAACTCATTTTATCGAGAATAACTGTCAAATTTATCTAATCGTATCTAATCGAGTCCTACGTACTTGCACTGCAGATCCGATACCTTCATGACGTCATTCGACATATTGTTGCTACTATATTTACAATTTAATGCTCCATTTACGAAATATTCAACTTTAAAGTGCAAATATTTGTTCTAGTAGGGCGTCCCCTTCTCTAAAAGCTGGCTTGAAAAATCTGTAAAAAAACATGATGATTTCACGTTTCATGAACTTGAAAGGAAAATTATAGCGCTTAAGATAACTATTAGGGGCATTCCACGTGAAGCGGACAGGTAAAATAAAGTCGATGTGTCCGATTTTAGTAATATTCGTTTGAGTTATACCTACATATGTCCTCGACCGAGATATACTAATATTTTTGCGATTCGATGTATAGTTAAGGAGTAAAAGCTCATTGAACTTTTGACTAACTAGCAGGTATGCGCTTCTTTAAGCCCGAGTTCCAAGTGTTAAAAGCGTATAATCAAATATACAAAGTAATGGCATGTATAATTGACTTAACAAGCTACCTGGCTTGTGAGCGACCGGACCAAGGAGTGACTGACACGCGTCTACCGGATGATGATGTCATGTGTTCATTCTGTCGCAGCATCTGGTCGGTGGCCATCAGTCACACTGAAGGCGATTGGATCCGGAAGGTTGAACAAGTGTGTGATAAAATACCGGAAATGGGGAAAGATCACACGCTCGCTTGGCGTCCCAGTTTCAATCAGCCTTAGAGTCAGGATCGCTGCCCCAGTTCATGACGACAAGAATTACCCACCTGCTCCATAAATCAGGTAGTACTGCAGAGCCCAAAAATTATAGACCAATCACTTGTTTACCAACGGTCTATAAAGATCTTACATCCATTTTGAGAGCAAAAATGAACAAGCATATTGAGAGTAATTTTCAGAATGGATGTAGAAACGGGTCCCGCGGTACTAAGGAGCTGCTCCTCATTGATATGGCCATTAGCCAGCAGGTTCGCCGATCTCGAAAGAATCTGTCCATGTTTGATAGATTATATGAGGGCCTATGATTCTGTGCCTCATACATGGCTCATGAGGGTGCTGGAGTTGTACAAAATAGATGCAACTATACGCGCCTTCCTTGAGTCATGTATGGGGCAATGGAGAACGGTCCTTCGATATCCAGGATGTCGACAGATCGCGGGGAACGATGAATCTGTATGGATGAAACGGGGAATATTCCAGGGCGACAGTCTGAGTCCACTTTGGTTATGTTTAGCCCTGAATTCTCTAAGCACATTGCTGGAGAATTCAGGACTAGAATACCGGTTGAGGAAAGATGGTCAGGTTATATCTTACCTGCTTTACATAGATGATCTGAAACTCTTTGCCCCTAACAAATTGCAACAGATGGAGCTACTAAAAATAACTGAAACTTTTAGTAACGCCATCAGGATGGAATTTAGTGTGGACAATTAATGTGCAGTCATATACTCGTATGTAAAGCGAGGGGAGATTATGGAATCCGAGGGATTTCAGCTCTCGGATTCCATACACCTTAGATCTCTTTCCTTATCTGAAAGTTATAAGTATTTGGGTATGTCGGAAGCATTAGGCATTAACGTAACTGACATGAAGCAATCGTTGAGGGAGCGCTTCGTCGGTCGCCTGAAGAAGGTATTAAATAAGCAGTTCAGCCTTCTTTCAGGTGGAAACAAGGTGCGCGCCTTCATGCCAGTTTTAATGTACTCTTTCGGCATACTCAAATGAACTCAGATGGAACTTGATGCCCTAGATAGGAGGGTGCGCACACTGCTGACTGCAAATCGAATGCATTACCCACGGTCGTCGATGATGAGACTGTATATCCGTCGGAAGTTCGGGGGTCGAAGCTTCTAAAATGCTAAGAACCTGCACAACCGATAGGTATGCAGTCTCAGGGAATATTCCCTGGAAGCCGACGTGGGGATGCACCGAGACGTGTTCTCATTGGGCAAGGGCCTCACCACGATCTCCTTGGCTGACGAGAACTGGCGCAAGCCTAAAGTATTAGACACTAATGGCCGCAGGGAAGAATGGCAAAGCAAGGAGCTTCACGGACGCTTTTACCGGGCCCTACACGGCCCTGATGGAGACTTCTTAGCGTCCGTATCCTGGCTACGCTTTGGTGATCTCTTCGAGGAAATCGAAGGTTTTGTTTGTACAATAATGGGCGAAGTAATGATGACGAATAATTACCGCAAATATATTGTGAAGGACGGCACGGTTGACATATGTCGGGCATCCCACTTTCAGGGAGAGTCGATCTGATACATAATTTCCGGGTGTTCTAGTCTGGCTAACGGAGAGTACTTGCATAGACACAACCTTGTTGCCAGGATTGTACATTGATTCAGAAAGCAGTACTTCTTGGCACGGTACGTATTGTTAGGAGGTTCCTCTCTCAAGAGCTCTGACCACCAGCAGCTCGGACCCTGTTACCAGCGCTAGTGAGCTACTGTGTTTATATTTTTAAATGTTTTTTTTTTTTAATTTAGTTTTATTAATAAAATGTAACAAATATGAAATAAATTAAGGAAACAAAAATATATTCCCTATTGGGTCATTGTCATTTGTTGTACAAGAACAGCAATGCCCTCATGTCTATAAGGAGCCGACACCTCTTCACTTTCTGATGACATGCTAAGTCTTTACATCACATCACGCCTGCAATCCAAAGGGTAAGGCAGAGGGGTCGGGGGGTACTCAGTTTCATACATTGCGCCAGTTTTATTTCAAGGGCCATTTAATAGGGGTAATATTTAATAGGGGTAATAGGGGACACGCCTATAGCCGTCAACCATTATTCTTAGATGTTACTGAGAAATTCGTAATGAAAATGTAAGCCAATAACATTCTGCCCGACCCCAACGAATCAGTCTGAACTAGTCTAGGTAGGTAGTTACTAATCTAAGAAGAAGAGATTTTTTCACAAAAACATACTTATCTTTCCAGAACCCCCGGGATTCCCAAGGATTCTCGACGAGGCTCGGGAAGAAGTAAAGAAGGGATTTGTGGGACCACTCAGCCTAAACACGAACCTCGTACTGACCTGTGAAGTAGAAGACGCTCCAGGTTATTAACAACAATTTCTTTCAATAATTATTATTTTTGTAGATTTTTGCATTATATTTTACAAAGTACAATTTATAATTGAAATTATATTGATGAGAACCCCAGCATAAGGTAACAGTCTCGGACAACCATGTCGCTGTTGTATCCGGGAAAGGCTTTGAATCAGCGTAATTTACTACTTAAGCAGTTAATCAATGTCATCATTTCTTACCATTTCTCAATTTTCAACCCGACGCAAGAAGTTTGACGTGTCGGTGTGTGTTTTAATGTTTTTTTTTTTCGTTTGAAAGGCGAATTAGTCGGGAGTATATTCTTAGCTATGTTTGATGAAAATCTGTCCAAGATGACCGTTCGTACCTACATATTTTTTCATAACTCGCTCAATATGGGTATCAAATGAAAAGACTTGACTGATGCAAAAATGTAACTATGTTGAACTGGAATGAGGCATACTAACTAACGAAATGAGATGAGAAAAGTGGAGTGATGACTGAAAGCTAGGACCTAACAAATGTGTCGAAGTGTTTTTTTTTTAATTTAATTTTTGAACTTTAAAAAAGACTTACTTGCGTATTGGTTAATTTGTGTCGAAATAGAGTTGGATCGGAACTAGAAACATTTTCAATAAAAAGTACAGTTATAGTATCATACCCCCTCCCCTATCCCGCACTTCCAGTAGAAGGCCTATGAAAAGCGAGGATTTAAATTAGTGTTACATTAAATTTAAAACACAGAACAGGGGCCGTATTTTTGAATCAATAGAATTCCAAATCGTGTACGAAATCGCAGAATTCGTATGCGAATCCCTAAAATCGCTATTTTTGAATATTCAACCCGTGAATTTTGCAACGAGTGGTCCGACCCACTCGTTTCCGATATTCTACCAGTAGAGATGAGAGTGAGAATGACACTGACAAGTGAAGATTTGTGGACTGATTCTTTTTTTTGTCGTTTCCCATTTTCTACGTACTTTCTTTAACAATTCAAAAACAAATCCACCACAAATAACAATTACATTTCTATTACTTCAAAAATACGTAAAATTTGGAGCAATCGAAATTCATTTCGTACACGTTTTGCTTTCGTGCACGAATTTAAGATTCACTTCGAGTGATTCAAAAATACGGCCCCAGATAAAACCCCTCTCTTACCTGATAAATACATATAAAAAGCCATTCTATTCATTGATGTATTTCACTTCCAGAAGAGTCACAGACAGCTGTATACTGGCACCGTAACGGCAAAGCAGTGCCGCAACAATTCAGTTCGCGCTTTGGTTGCATTGTGCGCGTAGAAATCCGGCTAGTTAATCTGTCACGAAGCGAATTAGATGCAAGATATGACTGCATGGCCCAGAACTCCGATGTGTCGGCGCCGCTGGTTACCAGCGTCGTTATAAAAATGTTTAGTAAGTACTGATAAATGAATTAATGTTTGGTAACGTGTCAGAATTGGAAATAAATATTTTTGTTCGAAATTTCATTAATGGATTTAATAGTACGAAGAAATGTGACATCTACGTACCCGCACTGGGTAAGCGTGGTGGATTTAAAGCCCATAAGCAAAATACGCGCTTTGACGTGGAGTTGCGGACACCAGCCCGTGTGTTAATTTTACATTTCAAATTGCGTAACTTATTCACCTTATAGAGAAAAGACGATTTTTTCAAACATATGAAATTCCGAACACAACAATTATAGTACCTAGTTATAAATATACCTATAAATGCTTACTACACAATCCCTGGTCTTTCTGTCCGCAGTGCCACCGATTAGCGTGGAAATAAGAATGAATAGTAATTCAAACTTCGAGGCCGGCCAGCCTCGCGTTGTGGACTGTGTTGTGGTGGGCTGCATGCCGCCACCAGAGATCACCTGGCACCTCGGCAGCACCATGATCAGACCATCCGTACACAAGGTCGGTATGATCTACCTGTAAAGGTAAACTAAACTGTAACTCTTACTATATATCTACTATCTGGTGTCCACCACACAAGTCTCGTTGCTTAGTGTGGCACTGGATGACGCTGTGTGTAATGGCAATATAATTTTTTATTTTATTTTTTAATCCGAAAACTTCTAGTGCTCCAATGGAGTAAGTATTTAGAAAGTATTGTTCTTCAATTTTAAAGTATTCTTAATCATTAGAAAGGTAATTACTAAACAAGAAGATAGTTAGAGTTAGATACAGGTACTATAAATTGCTGCACTAAGTATAAAAAATAAATTAAGTACGCAAACGCAATCAAATATACTTACATACCTCTGTAAGAAATACAAGTTTTAACGTCAAAAAAAATATAAACTGAAAAGACAGAGCATCGAAGGTAAATCAACTTCAACAGCTTTAAAAACAAACTCGAAGTTATTACAACCGTTTGCATAGTTCTTTGTATAATAATATACTGTTATTGTTATACAATATGTTGTCTACAGGCTTCTGGATGATTTCCCAAATTCTAAATAGGAAAGTATGAAATGTTTTGAAAATTTAAGATGCCTGTTTACCTACTTCTTTTGAATTGTTGGCATTTACGTTCCTGAAACGACAATAAATGTTTTTATTTGTATTTGCAGTAAGTGCGTTCTAAAACTGGATTCGTCCGTTTTTTTCTTAATCTGAATACTTACTCTGAGAAGAAACACTGGTCGTAAAAAATACTTATGGATAGGTACTTAATATAGCGTTTGGCATTACATTTTTGCGAAAAAGCCAATTCGTTTGTTTGGACAGGTCTCCAAGCGTAATATCAGCCACAGTTCAAACAAGTTCCCGCGAAGTCGATGACAGTTCTATCATCCGTAAATCCGCCATCTTGTGAGTCTTGCTGCCCCTCCCAGCCAGCTGATCAAACAACTAGGCCCGCCACCGCCGCCACTCACGGCGCTCATCTAGCTCATGACTCAGCGTTGCCCCGCCCTCGCATCACATTAAACTGACGATAAGATCCTTTTGTTTCGTTGGTTAGTCTTTTTTTATACTCCGACGTGTCTTTCTGATTCGTTCATGTCTATAGTATGGCAACTGAAACTGTCCATCGTTTCATTGGTAGGTAGAGTGCAGTCTATTTTTCTACGGTCTGCTTTTTCTGATTCGATCATGATCATGTCGTGTCATGTCGTCGGAGACCGTGAAGCTATAGCAGTTTTGTTTGTATTCATTATTTTATGAGTAAGGTAGGATATAATGGAAAACGTTATAGGCCACAAAGGCGTTGGGTATATCCATTTAGTTTTTTTTTTAAGCTTACAGTTAAACGAAAACACATGAGTGATAACAAAACCGGTATAAACTGGCCTTCTACTTATTCTATTAAACACCGCACTGGTCTACCTTTGTCATCTGAAGATCGAAGTCTTACCAATAACCAATGATATTGTAACCCTGCACTAGTACAGTCGACCGCATGCCCTAGGACTTATTACAAGGTAGACAGTAGTAGGTAGTAGGAAAAGTATAAGTTACTGAAAGGGTTCCGCAAATTGTAATCTTGCCAGTGAACTTCGTATCCGAAGCAAAATCTGTCAGGGTGATCCGTTAATAGCACTCTAGAAATTCTGAAACATATTATAGCAATAACGAGTGACTAAACGAATCCATAATAAACCCGAGGTAGTCAATGAATGCGAGGATATGCAATTGGCGTTTAGTCTCAAGGTGCAAACTGCACTTTTCGCTTCGAGTGCGAGAAAAATAGTCATTTAAAACCGAGCAAAGGAGATCATTCGTTGTCGGCCCAAAAACCAAAGCCAAACAAAAAAAAACGTATCGCCACTGTTGTGGAAGTCAGTCCACGTATTCAACAGCACCAAATATTTAGTATTTTATACTGCGGCACCAAGTTCCTTCAGCTGATTTTTTGGGTTGAAAAATCTTGTTTTTCGTACGATTTATTTGATAGAAATTTATTTATTTATTTAAACGATACATACAATTATTATTACAGATCTAGGTAACTAATACAATAGAACAGTTATATTTAAAGTTAAATTATTTATATTATGAATAAATGAATGATTTTGACAAGTTAAAGTAATTTTGCAAAATGCGGCCGTGTGAATTCGCTCGGCGTACAATTGCAGCAAAAAAATACATTTCGTCTGCTGGCGAATAAGTGATATGAGCTCGTTGGGATAGTGACCTTGAACAAGTATTTTACAAACCACTTTAGCTGCTCTTTTGGTAAAGCTGCAAAGTGAAAATACAAACCTGAGACTTGCACCCATCTTTAAAAGAAGCGAAACGAATATTCCGCGAATGTTGAGAAAAGGCCACGAATGCCTCTTGCAGGACTTTGTCCCATTACATCTGGGCAATTTTCAGCCTCCCAAACAAACCGGATTCTGAATAAGGTTTTGCACCGTAGACTACATACATACCCTGCGGTATACAGGAGACCGGAAAATATAACCTGCCTCTTTGTTTAGCGTTCGTGGACTACGAGAAAGCCTTCGGTTTGATCGAGACTTGGGCTGTACTGCGGTCTCTCCAACGGTGGCAATTTGGCTATCGGTACATCGAGGTTTTTTAGTGTTGGCACATTTCTGAACTGGAGAGGGCTAGGCATCAACGTCAATGGCAAGTACGTCACCCACCTTGGGTTTGCCGTGGTCATGGCTCAGACCATGGAAGGCCTCAGTTTGTACTGAGGTCCTCCATGCATAGTATTGTTGCTATGCTAGATGACCTCAATAGAGTTTCTGAAAGACTAGGTCTTAAAATGAACATGGGCAAAACCAAAGTCATGTTAAATGCCCATCCCCACCTACTCCTATCAAGACCGAAGACGAAAATGTCTACCTGGGACAAACGGTACAATTAAGTAAGTACGTATATTCATATTCATGTCGTAAAACAAATTATTCAAAAAAGCAATGAGTATGGGAAAAAATACTATTTGGCATTTGTGGATTATAATAAGGCGTTCGACTCCCTCAAGCACACACACATTTGGAAAGCGCTGCGATCACAAGGAGTACACCAAAACTATATTAGGATATTAGAAAACTTATACAAAGAATCAACATCAAAAATCCAAACAGAAAGGAAAGGACCAGCGTTCAAAATAAAAAGGGAGTGCGACAAGGAGACCCCCTTTCACCCAAATTGTTTTCAGCGGTATTGGAACACATATTCGGAAAAATTGATTGGGACACATTTGGAATAAATATAAACGGTGAGAAGCTAAACCACCTGAGATTCGCAGATGACCTGATTCTGCTCAATGAAAACCCAGAAGGCTTAGAAATAATGCTCACCTAATTGGAAAGAGAAAGTAAGACTGTAGGGCTAACTATGAACCGAGACAAAACAAAAGTAATGACAAATCACATAAGAACACCCATCTCTATAAATTCTGATCAGATAGAGTATGTAGAAGAATATACCACATAGTTAGGACAAACTATTTCACCGGAATATCAGATGCAGAATGAAGTAAACAACCGAATAAGCAAGGCATGGAAAAGATTCTGGTCTCTGAAGGAAATTATGAAGAACCCACACATACCCCTAAAATACAAAACTACAGTATTCAACTCTTGCATACTACCATGTTTAACCTATGGAGCAAAAACTTGGGCCCTCACTAAGAAGCAGAGTACAGCATTAAGAGTGTGCCAAAACAAATTGGAAAGAAGCATTCTAAACATAAAGCTACGGGACAAAATCAACTTAACAAACATAAGAAACAGGACAAAAGTTATAGATGTCACATACACAGTGAAAAAACTTGAGTGGAAATGGGCAGGCCATATGATAAGAAGTAAGAGGAAAAAATGGACAAAGGATGTGACTGTATGGGACCCTAGAGATGGAAACAGACGGAAAGGACGTCAAAGGGTAAAATAAGGTGGGAGGATGATATTAAACAAATAGCTACAACAACATGGCATAGAAAAGCCACAAACAGGGAAATATGGGAAACTCTAGGGGAGGCCTATGCCAAAGGGCAAGCTGATAATAACGTTACCGATGTCGTGGATGAAACTGTTGTTATGAATTAAATTTTAAAATAATTTTCAACACACTTGCTCATAAAGTGGCTCTAATTTCACCGCAATTAGGCACATAATGACACCTGTAATCAAACTGTGACTTTTGCATTGCTATTATTCACAAGTGAGTTATAGGGTTTTTTTTTATTGGTTGAATTGCTTTGTTATTAAAAAAGTTTCGATACAAAAAAGATCGTGTTCAATAGTACAAATAAATTAATGTACCTATTGCTTGCTCATTTCATGCAACTTCGTATCTACATAGATAATTTCAACTTATAAGTTTTTAATAAATAAAACTTTCACTAAAATGTAACTTATGTTTTCTCTGTATTAAATAAAACTTTGAATTCCCCATTACGTACGTGGGTAAAACGCTATCCGCGAAAAGCCAAAAAAAAGAAATCTCATTCTTTTAGTCTATGACCGATCGCCATTGTTAGATGCGCGCGCATAGGAAAACTGATTAATTATTCCCGCCATTGCGAAAAAAAATGCATAACTCGTTTTCACTGTTGAAATTAAGGTTTTTTTATTAATTCAAATGTCTACAAGTACTAGTTTTGAAGAAAATGATTTATTTTGTACACCGCCCGATATAAGATGTGCAGCCCTTAACGTTATGGAAAGTTTACTACCTGAAAACTCCAAGGACAAATATCTATTTTAGTATTATTTTATTCTCAAGTGTGTTGAAAAACGTCGTATGATACACGTGTGTGTTGATGATTACCGTCCTCGGCTCTCTTAAGACCCTCGCCTAACGGCTCGGGTCTCAATGGCGCCTCTGCGGTAATCACCAACATTACACACTTGTACCATAATGTACTATAGTATATAAAATCAATAATTACATAAAGTAGTAGCATGTTACTCTTTAAAGTGTTATTATAGCAAACAAAAAGAGTTATAAATATGTTAAATAAAGTAAATTTAAGCTAAAATTATACCAGCATAAATAAATATGTAGAATGAAATGTAAAACAATTAAAATTATCTTGGTACAGTATCATTATAATATTTCTTAATTAGTTGCATGATGATATAGTGAAATGATATTGTAGCATGCAAAATTAAATTATAAAAAGATGTATTAGAAAATAGTCAAATGTATCCATGTTATCTATATAAATAAAAATGAATTGTTGTTCGTTAGTCTGATTAAAACTCGAGAACGGCTGGGCCGATTGAGCTGATTTTGGTTTTAAAATGTTTGTCGTAGTCCAGGGAAGGTTTAAACGGTGAGAAGTAGACAGGTAGGTAGGTAGGTAGGAAAAAATGCATTGCAACGCATGCCGGGTACAGCTAGTCAGAAATAAAGGCTATTTGAATTTGAATTTGAAGTAAGTATAACTTCTAGAAAGAGGTCAATCGTCGAATCTACCGGGCTGGCCAGTATTCAAAAAGTTGCACAATATCTTCATGTCGAACTTACCGCAGTGTCTCAAGATGTAAGTCAATGACCAGTGTGTTTTGCCAGTGATTACATAAGGGGCCGAAACGTGGTCGCTCACAATGGGTCTCATCAGAAAGCTTAAAGTCACCCGAAGGGCAATGGTGAGGGCTACGCTCGGAATTTTCTTGTAAGAGTATTAAGGTTAGCAACGTAGCCCGAAGAATTGCCAAACTTGACTAGCGTTGCTCGCAGACCGTATATGGCCGATGAGGCCGAAGTTCTAGAGTGGCGGCCGCGAACTGGAAGGCGTGCGTCGGAAGGCATCTCACTAGGTGGACCGATGACCTGGTGAAGTACCGCTTAATGCGAGACGCACGGAACCGGTCAAACACTTGGGGGAGGCATATGTACGGCAGTAAAAAAAAAAAATTATGCTTGACTTTGTTTTCTACTTAAGATTAAGTAGACATTGCATTGCACATCATGTATTGTGCAGACCAAGTGCAATGGTGTAGGTACTGATATAAACAAGATATAAGTACTTACAGCAATATGGCTTGTCTGAACAAATGTGATTCAACATAATCTACATATCAAAACACAAATCTTTTTTTAACACTATTTTTTAATAATATTTGCAACGGTTTGGTCATATACATAATAATAAGTACATACATATAATCACTCTATAGTCCGCGGGTGCGCCAAAGTCACCTAAATTTACAACTCCGATAATTGGAAATCCGAAAATGTTCTTCCTAACATTTTTCATCATAAAAATCACAATTCCTAACTAATTAGTTAACTAGTTCATAATTCTGAAGCATTTAACTTCATAATGTTATTTGTATAATACTTTTATTTGTTTTCCTATATTTACTCAACTTCTATTTGGGATCCCTTCTTTTCGCATAATGTTTTTTGTCCTAATATACTTCGGCATAACGATTTTGGCACAATTTGTTTTGGCATAATAATACTTTGGCATATTTTTTTTAGGCATACATTTTATGTTGGCATAATCATGTTAAAGACTAATTTCTTTTGACATAAAGGAGACAATTTTATTTGTTCGAGGATTAGGCCACCCACATAAATTGTAGCATTTAATAATGAAACTTACATTGATTTCTTCCTTATAAGCTCTAGATTCCAGTGGTTAAATTAGCTAAGCATTGTCTAACCAGAATAAATGCGAAATATCTGCAAAAACACTTACGAAAACCAAAATAAACAGAAAAAGTAAATGTCAAAATAATGAAGTTGTCAGTCAATCACAAAAAAGTGGGTTTATAACGTTCCGTGCCACGGTGATTGTTTTAACCATCTATGCGATTTTAGTGTAAACCTTTAGAAATAGCATTAAAAAAGCTCACAGTTCAAATAATATTTATTTTTATATTCTTTCTGATTCTATAATAATTATAGCACATATGATTACCAACGGGTAGGTACCGTACTTTTTTCAGTAAACAGAAAAAACGCCCCTATTCACGTAAGTATTTGCTGTCAAATGACATTGACCACAACAGGAATGATTTGACTCGCAAAAAGATATCATAACATAGCTTATTTATTTTGATTTTAGGATTCCGTTTTCATTTCTACGTAATATTTCGTTTAATACCATAGTAAAATGGTTACTTTTTTTGGTGTTATTATGAATAATAAATGCAACGACCAGGTGGGCCCATAAAAAAACTATCTCCTTTGATTCGCATAACGTTAGTAGGCCTAATGACTATTAGCATAATTTTAGTAGGCCTAAAGACTTTAAGCATAACGTTAGTGGGCCTAATGACTATTAGCATAATAATATTTAGGCATACAATTAATATAAATAACAAAAACAATGTTCATGCAAATGATTTATTATAAATATACATGACATTTTCAATCGCGAGAAACGTTTATTTCACACAACAGTGAATTAGTTAGCTTCAATTAGTTAACTAATTCACTGCTGTGTGAAATAAACAGTCTTCTATTATGAGAAATAAATATGGCGGTTATTCTTCAGATAGAAGTTAACTGATTGAAATAGTAGTCCTTAATTATTTATTTTAGGTGTATATTTTTAGCAATTGCTTGTAAATATTCTAGTTTAGAAGGATACTCATCTTTTTTATTAATGATTTTTTATTTATTTTGGTTTTGTCCGTGTATTTTTTCTTTTTTTTTTGGTATCCAGTATGGTGTTTTCCCACAAAATGAGCAAATCTATTGTGCCATGCTTCTGCATGATTTTGTGTCCTGGGTATATTTTCCTTTACTAGTAAATACGTACTCCAGACTTTGGGTGGAAAAGGTGGTGGTGAACTTGTAGTGCCCCATACATAATTCTGAGCAAACCAATTAGCTATAGTACCTGTAATAATCAAATAATATAGTTGGTTAAAAAATTAATATGCTGTGCAACAAAAGTTAGTGACAGAACCGAATTGCTGCAAAACCGAGTTCACGTAGTCTTGTTTGTTTTACCCCTAGAGTGTTATTTAAAATCGCGTAGGCGCGTGGGGCCGCCGGAGGGCCGCAGCGCCGGAGCCGTCACAGAAACCCTGCCTGCTGCATGCTGCTTGCTTGCTTGCATGTTGCATGCTTGCTTGCATGCTGCATGCTTGCTTGCATGCTGCATGCTTGCTTGCATGCTGTTTTATTCTACCTACAATATCAAGCGCCTACAAATTCCATTAGAGCAATATTGTATAAACATGTATAGTGTCTAATATTCTAGGTGTTAATAATTATTTCACTGTTATTTATGCTTAACCTTTATGCTTTAGGATATTATGCTTAAAAAAGTTATGCTTTAGAACTTTATGCTTAAAAAAGTTATGCTTTAGAACTTTATGCTTAATAAGTTTATGCTTTAAAATATTATGCCTAATCATTATTATGGTTACAGACATAATGCTTAAAAAAATTATGCATGAGCTGTTATGCGTAATAATATTATGCGAAAATATAATTATGCCAAACAACATTATGCTAAGTTATATTAGGTCTTAAAATTTTATGCTAATGTATAGGGAACCCTTCTATTTTTCTCGATTCTATCGTATAAAACACTTAAATATAAGGCTAAAAGTGTCTTGGTGTTTTTGTCTCCTACTAACCGTTTGTCGTAAAAATGATGTGGAAGGGATCCATGTGGCCAACTACTCGCGAGCCGATCGAGCGGAGCGAGCGGTGCCGCGGCAGCGGCCGGCGAGCGCTACCTCGAAATTGGTCGGGAAAAGTATTTTTTCATAGTGCCCCCAAGACAATGTTTAGGGTTAAAAGCGTTATGATAAAAAACAGTAGGAGTTTAAATATATTTACATTAATGATATTATTAATTACAATTTTCGGAAACATGAGCAATAATGAACATCGCCGGTAGCCCTAGAAATAGTATGAATGAAAACTTTAAGATAAAAAAAAACCGAATGATTCGGATTACAAATCATTAGGACGAACCATTTCGGGTAAAGAACTTTAGGTGATCTAATATGGACCCCTAGCCAGCAGATTAAAGATTTTTGTCAAATACAAAAATACGTGATCCTGGCCTTTTAATCGAAGGCTAGGATCACGTAAATATCCTGTCTAGTATAGCAACTCTTTAATTAAAATTATAAAAGAAAAAAGCAAGGCACACTCGCGTTAGAAACGGTATGGTTACTTATTAGATCATGATGAATTCGCATTATACGAGATAGAGAGCGACAAGTTCAAGAGATTTGTTATAATAAACATTTGCAGGAAATGGAACGCAATTTAAAAAGTGATCCAAAATAGTTAAGGACCTACATAAAAAACATGCGTGGAGGCTCCAATTATCCAAAAATGTTATCGCACAATAACATCAATTATTCGGAGGGTCGCGAAATCTGTGAGGGTTTCAGTGACTTCTTTCATGACGTATTTAGTGATACATCAGACTATAGCCTCGCTGATTCATTGACAACGGACGAAGGAGATCACTGTTCTGACATAATTTCCAACTTACAATTCACTTCGTCAACCGTGGAGAGGTCGTTGATTGCCTTAGGCGTGGATAAGGGCCCTGGATGTGACGGTATACCCCCAGTATTTTGGAAGAACTGTGCAAAATGTTTGGCAACTCCAATTAGTACTGTTTTTAATATTTCTTTAAATTAAACGAAGGCACCTTCCCGAATGAATGGAAAAAAGCTCTCATAGTTCCAATTCATAAAAAAGGTTCGCGGACAATGATAGGAAATTTAAAAAAGGGTTATTTCTATACTAAACGTAATTGGTAAAGTATTTGACAAACTGGTATACAACGCTATCTATCCATATATTCTCAGAGGAATCTCCTGTAAGCATGGTTTTTTAAAGAAACGCTCGACTATCTCTAATTTGGCAGGTTTTTTTAACTTCGTTCTAGAGAATACAAATAACGGGGGTAGGTTGACGTGATTTACACTTATTACACAGATTTTGAAAAAGCTTTTGATCCTGCGGATCACGCCATCTTGCTCAGAAAGCTGTACAGACTGGGTATACGCGGGAATCTTCTACGATGGGTACAGTCATATCTATTTAAACGCTCACAAGCTGTTATTCTAGGAGGTTACCGTTCCGACTTTATTGAAATCCCTAGCGGTTTCTCAGGGATCTCATTTGGGACCTCTATTTTACAACGCATTTCTATTTGACATCACTGATTCTTTTGAATATTGTGATCACTTAATGTACGCTGATGATAAAAAAGTATTTAAAAAAAATAAAATCACTCGATGATTGCAAGGCCCCCCAAATTGGGATGTTTGAAAAGCTCAACCATCCATGTTGTAATGACAGGCACTGCATGACGGCAACTACACGGTGTCATCGCTCACACTGGCGCCGTCGCTGCGGCACGACCAGAGCGAGCTTGTCTGCAGGGCCCACAACGCGCTGATGCCGGAGAGAAATTTCCAAGACAGAGTAACGATTAACGTCGGATGTAAGTATTTCTTGCTGACATAACATCCCGCCTATATTCACCGACGGAAAATGGAATAGACTGAAATAGAAAATCTTCGTGTTACATAACACCAAGATTTCTACCAAAACTCCTATGTAAGTATAATGTGCGAGCCTTATACGTGGCATTGGGTTGATGATGTAATAATTATTAGGTAACGCTAATGAAAAAAGGACCGTGGTCTTCGGTCGGGTACCAAGTATTTGGAAATACTGATAATAAGAACTGGCAATGGTCTTAAACAATTTTTTTATAAAAAAAAAAACCAATAACCAATCCATTATTATTACGTAAAAAAACCGAGAGCCAATTTCACTTCAGCCAGGATAAAAGGCTTAAAATCCTTTTACCAATCCTCTTACGACTCTGACCAGACGCTCCGTGTTAAATACGGGTATTCATCAGTATGGTCCGGTTATACTGGAAGCCGAACCCAACCTAGTTGGAAACAGGCTAGGCAGATGAGCTAGGATGATGATGGTGATTGACCATTTATCCACAGACCCCCCAATATGCGGAATGACCAGGGAGCCCTTGATTGGAGCTGTGAAAGGGGAGGTTGAAGAAGTGTGGTGTGAAGTGGAGTCGTCTGCCGAGCCGCTACAATTTATTTGGACGTTCGCCGATTCAAAGACAATGTACACCAGCTCTTCTGTAAGTATTTTATCATAGATCTGTTCTTCCAAAATGTTGCTGCTACTCATGCTAGAAGAACTAAGTACTCCATTTGTGCTAGGGATCTATTTCCATTATCGTATTTTCTTTACCAGTCATCAAACACGACTGTTCTAAAACTGAACTGTATGAAATGTGATCCTCTATCCTTCTAATCCCATTTTTGAACAAAATCGAAAACCATTTGTGTTCACGGATTGGTCGGGTAGGGTTGGTAGAAATGGAACCACACCATGTACCATGGATAATACACTATATAATACAAGATAGTTTTCTTTTTTAAAACTGTGTACCTCAACTTTTAAATAGCACTGTTAGTTTCTGTTCAACCAAATAAATACAAAAAAGGGATTCTTGACTACGGATTCTAACTTGGGAACTATCATTCACAAGGCAACCGCTGTCACCGCTAGGCTATCTACTTTACTGACAAGTTATAGCTGTTCTCTTTATGACAGCTGTTGTAAAACAGTGCAACAGTCGAAAAGTTTGTGTCCTCAAACACACAGATGGCAGCACTATCTATGAAAATTTTATTTGACGTCAATGTATGGAAGTTTCACCCCCCTGCCACGAACTTTGAATGTATATTTTTTAGTTCCAAGGTTACTTAAATACCCGGCGACTGAATCAAACGATAGCTTGTATTTAAATCGATCAATGCCACCTATGAGGCAAAGCAAAAAGTAAACCTTTAATACTAAACTGATTTTATCTATGATACAACGTTAACACCAGTCGTAACTCTTTTCGCAAAACATTACAGAAAGTGGAGGGCTCCCAACACCGGTATCAATCCCGTCTAAACTGGATGGCCCGCGGCGGAGAGTTCGGCACCCTAACTTGCCGCGCCACCAACAAGTTTGGTCAAATGAAAACTCTGTGCACCTATAATATTACCGCGGGAGGCCCCCCCGCCCCGCCTGTCTGCGAGTTGATCAGGGTCTACCCCAAATCTCTTATAGTGAACTGTGACAAAGGTGAGAAGCACTATGAAAGTAGCATAATATTATATGATCAGTCCATATTATAATCACAGCTGAGACCCAGACCTTCTCGCTGGTAGAGAAAGTGGACTGAAAACTTATACCAAAGGGCTCTTATCTACCGAAAGGGCCCAGTGCGGATTTGTGGATGACAGGTGGTCACATGTATTATTCGATTTTTTGGATGCCGTTTACCTTAACTTACAAATTTGAAAGTATGTTGTGGCAAATGGCACAAAGTTAACCCTGCCGCTGGAGTTAAGGTAGCCAACGATACGTGAAATTTTAACTGTCCGTTGTCCCCGTGGCCCACGTGTTCATAAGGGGGACAACGGTAAGGAATTATTTGACGTCCTGTTATCCCCGTGACGGGGACACAGATTACGGGGACAACGGGAATACATCGTTCGAACCGACGTCCTACAATTCTCAAGTCGGGATCGTTACATTGTAGAACAAAACAATGTTTGTATGCAACAATGTTGTACATACAACGCTTCACAGAAAATATTTATACAATGCGTTTCAAATGAGAATAGGACTGACCCCACGCCATGTTCTCACATCCATGACCTTAATCTGTCAACTGTCACTTGAAAAGCATGGTAAGCAAAACCATTTTATTTTACATAAATATATGTATTGGTGCGCAGCCTTTACTTAGTTTGTGGAAAATCTAAACCCTTTTTTGATATTTTTTTTAGCAAAAAAAATTCATAACGACACAACTTTTTTCTGAATCTTTTTTTTACCGAACTTCTTCGATTTGAGATCTATGGCGTCCACTACATGGTTCGAAGTCAGTCCTATTCTCATTTGAAAAGCATCATACCGCTAGAATTCTTGCTTGGTACTAGGCTAATATCAATTAACTGGATCCAATTTTCTTGCTAATATTTAGTGTCCTATTTCCACAGGGTGGGACGGTGGCCGCACTCAAATGGTGCACTTTGATATCTTCCAAGACGGGGTCCTAATTAAAAATTTGAGTAATCAGGACGGAAGATTCATCGTAGAGCACTACAAAAATACACACAATGTGACCGCGGTGCTGTATTCGAAGAATGACCGAGGTAGAAGTAAAGAACGGGTCATACGCCTATACTCTCAGGCTATCTCTGAAGGTAAGCTGAAACCCCCGACGCAAAAACGACGGGGTATTATAAGTTTATAAGTTTGACATGTCAATGTGTGTGTGTATATGTCTGTGGCATCGTAGCTCTCGAACAGATGAGCTGATTTTGATTATTTTTTTTTTGAATTGTTAATTAGTCGGGAGTGTTTTTAGCTATGTTTGATAAAAATCAGTCCAAGACGGCCCCACATAATGGCGGATTACATATTTGTTCAACAGCTCCCTCAGTATGGGTATCAAAATTAAATGAAAGGGTTTGACTTGTAGAATCATATACCTGAAATTATGACACTATGTGTCGCGGGTTTTTTTTTTAATTTTAATTGAATGTAACTGGTTTACCCTACTATCATGATACGCAACCTTTCATGCGCGAGTCCAACTCGTACTTGGCCCATTTCTTTAATTAACGAATCCCTCGCAGGTTCGGAATGATGTTCTGAATACGTGGTAACCGCTTGTTCTACGTCGGTGACTCTCCCAGCTTGTATACTACTCTAAAGTTTCTCAAAATAAATAGAATCTTTCGCGCCTTCACCGCATAGCTGCCACGGTCATCGGTGACCATCTGCTGTGGTTTTGTAAAACCAGCCTTCTAGAAATTATGTGAAGTTGATGTTTAACCCCCGACGCAAAAACGACGGGTTTTTATAAGTTTGACGTGTCTGTGTGTGTCTGTGGCATCAAATTTAAAAGTGACTGAATTGAAATATAGAAATTTGCGTTTTGTTAAGTGACTGCAAATTTGAAGTGACTGATTTAAAGGAAAGGAGAATGCGGGGACACAGGCACGGAGACCACATCGAAGTGAACGTCCAACTAAGGTCTTCCGCCGGCCGACCGTGTCAGAAACGCGCGGTCGACGGGTGGCCGCCGCGCGGCTGCCGCGCGGTTAGTTAATTACAAAGAATTTCAATGTTGTTTCCTAAAGCATAAATTGCAATGACTCAACACATAGCAAGATTTTTTTGCGCCGTCTAACTGCGGCCTTGTCTCCAGAGTGATAATCTATTAGTACCTCAATATATGTATAAACTGACTGATGTGATGTGTTATTAAAAACTATTTTTTTTAAATTTATCATTATCATTCATATGTATACTTCACCTACTAGTACCTACACCATTACCATCTTACAACATAATGCTGAATTTTGGATACCATAGGCATAACCTCGTGAAATAATACTATAAAATTTCTCCCTCTTCAGCAGACAACTACGTCCAGCCCACCTGGTTGATATTCGTGGAAGCTGCTGTTAGCAGTATCTTCTTTTTAATATTTTTGGTTTCGTGCATCTTGAGCTTGAAACACCGCCTGGTTCGGCCACAGACGGTCGATGCGAACCCCGACTTACTCCGAGGATCAGATGGTACGTTTTTAAGTGTTTATGGCTTTCCTCTATGACTCTCTGCATCTGCTACCTTTAGTTATCCCGCATTATAGGTTACAGAAACGCACCCTGTTTCCTTCGGAGTAGAAAAGAGACATACAAGAATTGACCAATCACATTCCCATCATTACAGCTGCTCGTTTTCTATGTTTGGTCAATTTTCTGGCACCTCTTCGCTCCGCTCGTCTCCGATTCTGTTGAGATGCAAATAGTATATCAAATTGTCAAAAAGACGAACACCAATAAATATAATTACGATTACAACGGTTTTCTTAATCCAGACAAGGACTTAGCAGACTATGAAGTTGCGGTTCCGTAGTCAAAGGGACTGTAAGACTTAGATTAAAACCGTTCTTGTTTGGTACTAAGGTCCATGTTCACCGAAAAGATAACGGTTTGATTATCTAAAAACAGCTGTTTAAGGGACATGTTCACCTAAAATGAAAAATGTGTCCTACACAGCTGTTTTTAGATAATCAGTCCGTCATCTTTTTGGTGAACATGCACCTAAGAACATAAATTCCTGAGACGACGACCATACGATCTTGGAGATACCAAATTGTTTCAGATAATGTTGATTTTCAACAAAACCTTTTACTTGCTGCTAATTAATATAATTATACTTTTTTAATTCGTACATTTAAACATGAATAGATACTTCCGAAAGTTGATAGATTTACAGAGCAACATTTGGTTTAGTTAAATTACCAATTTTTTTAAAGAAACCTGGATTACGCCACTAGTGATACTATCATTAATACATAACAGGAGATATTTACCAATGTCTGATCCGTAGGTACATAAGTGTATATCATGGCGCCGGGAAATACATATCCCGTTTTTAGTGTTAATTATAAGGTTTCTATCTTCTGCCCGCGACTTCGTTCGCGTGTAGTTTTGATATCGCAACGCATCGCCTGGTCAACGGAAGCTTTTTTCCCGCTTGCAACATTTCTTATTGCTGCTCCGCTCCTATTGGTCATACCGTGATGTTATATAGCCTATAGCCTTCCTCGATAAATGGACTATCCAACGCAAAAATATTTTTTCAATTCGAGCCGGTAGTTCCTGAGATTAGCGCAAGGAAAATTTGTTATAGGAATTTTACAAATTTTCACTTCCCAAAAAAAGTTTCGCATAATTTCATTTGCCAAATTATTACTTCGCAAAAAATCTATCCACAAAAAACAGTAACGCAAACATAATGTTTGGGAAATTAACGTTTAAACTTTAACTTGTTTACCAACTAGTAACATTTTTTATTTAGTCAAATATTTCAGTTATTCCAAAATTTTTGTAGCCAAATATTTTGTATCGTCAGTTTTCCATTTTTTTTTTCTCAATATAATGTAGTCGTTCCTGGCACTCGCCGGCCGCTGCCGCGACACAGCTCCGCTCGCTTGTCTCGTGCGTATAAGGTCACAGTTTTAATTAACCTATCCTAACCATTTTTTTTAAATAAGTAATTATCCTAATCTAAATAGTTCCGTTCCGGGTAACCTACTTATAACAATCTCTTTTCTTCTATTAATGCAAGTCGTTTTGCCTAAATATTTTTTGTCTTAACAAATCATTTCACCAAACGTTTATTGTCTGAAGATTGTTTGCTGTTATAAATCATTTGATTAAAGACCAAATGCCATAATGACATTATATTTGGTAATATTTTGCCAAGTAAAAATTTTACCAAAAATGGTACTCGTATAAAAAGGTTGCTAAAATTTGTTTGGGTAATGAAATTTTATCAATTTTCTTTCTGAAAACGCAGGATCCCGACTATGTTAGATTAAAAACTTAAAACGCCACTTTGTAAACCAGTTCAAGATCGACTACACAGTGTGTATCAAAAAGTCGTGATAATATTTGAGGATGTCACGCAGACTATAATATTTTTTCGACCATTCCGAAAAACATTCCATTTAATCCCGTCGTACCGTTTGCACCATTGACCTGCACCATCAATGATGGTACAGATTAGTTAAGTATAGTGACAAATAAATATTTCAATGGATTTTTTTGTGCACAGAGGCCATCTCTATGATCGACATGGGGCGGGACCGTTACAGGCCTCAGGTTAGACGTTGTCAACGAAAGGAATACAACTACAGTAGAACACGCATTTTCATACTTTATAAGGGTGGGGAAGTTATCTCTGAAATTTAAAGTTAGAAAAGTACCTTACTGCAATCGGATATTTCATATTATAAGTATGCAGTAAGTTGAAATGACGACTAAGAGTGTAACACGGGTAAAAAAAAAACTTGCGAACAGTCTTTGAGAACTGCCGATAAAAGTGAAAACTAAGTAATCTATAGGGTGACTGGCAATAAGTGTGATTGTGCTCGTGATAACAAAGAATTTTACAATGGGACCAAAGCTGAAATCGTGAAAGATAAATCAGCTGTTCAGTACATTAGGCGAACTTAAATGTGCATGAACATTATCACGTGTGTAAGTATCGTACACTATTACCAGTCACCCTAATTATCTACTACGGGTTGTGCTCCGCGCACGTCTCGTGATGCTACGCCGTAGCGGATTGGCTACGCCTTAGTGGATTGGCTACGTCGTAGCGGATTGATACGCCACACGCCGCGCGCCGTAGCGGATTGGCTACGAGTTCCATGATTTCTGTTCACCCAAAACGTGCTCAACGCGCCTAAGTAGTTTTCACTTCAAAAAACTTCCCGTGGTAGTACTGAATCGCTTGGTAGTTTTACGGTATTTTTTTACCCGTGGTGCTACAGGTAGTAGGTACCAAGGGCAACAAACGGTATTACTTAATTATGAAATTAATACTACTGAAATACTACTTACCGCTGATTCACTTTACTACTTACTGTTTACACTTTGTAACCATATCTTAAAAGAATCAGTTATTTTAGCAAAACATTAAGTAAAAAAATGGATGAATGAAAAACTTAAGACAACGTTCTAATCGAAGCGATTGTCGACCGTTCGTTCATTTTGATCGGCAAACCCGAACACGTGGTTACTTAGAACGTGGCGCGTAGGGTTAATCAAAGATAGTCATTTTAAACGAGTTCTACTTGTAGTTGTGTTTTCTGATAATTGTCCAAGTCATCCTTCTAGTTAGTTTCTCTGTAAACCATTTTATATTTAGTAGTTTTGTCTAAATGTTGTAGTATGACTTAGTCCTATCGTGAGTGTACCTAATTCTGCACTGTGTGTAACCATCGCACACTGAGTGAATTCATTGGTTCTACTGTACTTTGTCCAACCATCTTCATTCTAAATATCTAGGATAAATAATCATAGGTTATTTTGAGCGAATACGTAATAATAATTATTACCTATTCACTCAACATGACTGGATATTTCTTTTTTTTTTGTTTTTCCTTTCTAAATGTTTCCTGATTTACTTAGACAGTAATAACATAAGCCTATCTATTTATACACTATCTATAGTTAAGCTTAGATTATTCACCGGACTTCTTCCCGCTCGCATCCAACTGTCTGTAACTGTGCCTGTAACTGTGTCTGTAACTGTGTCTGTAACTGTGTCTGTAACTGTGTCTGTAACTGAGTCTGTAACTTTGTCTGTAACTGTATCTGTAACTGTGTCTGTAACTGTATCTGTAACTGTCCGACCTGCCTTGAATGTTGATGTGATATACAGTGTGGAAGGGTCATCGACGCACAAACGCTTGCCACGTTTTCAGTACATCATTCTCAAGCCCCGAAATAAAAATGGTTACATCAGAAATTTAAAAAAAAAAACAACTTAAAAAAATGTATGGAACGGATGATTTTTGATATGGCAAGCATTTGTGCGTCAGGAGGTCGTGGCTTGATAGTACCAGCCGCTCGGGTCTATCGGGTTAAGCCGTGCTTGCCTAGGTTCGTCTGCGGATGGGTGAGCACCCTTACATACCGAGTTCTTTCCGTGCCTCAGAAAGCACGTTAAGCTGTTGGTACCGGCCGTCATTTGAAGATCTTTGACCGTCGATACCGGTAGTCAGTGTCCTAAAAAGTCTGACAACCAGTCTTACTAAAGGGTATCGTATTACCCAGTACTAACTGGGTTGTGGAGGTCAGATAGGTAGTCGCTCCATGTAAAATACAAATATTCAGCTGCATCCGGTTAGACGGGAAGCCGACCCCAATATAGTTGAGAAAATGCTAGGCAGATGCTGAAGCATTCGTGCGTCGGTGCCCCTTCCAGCAGGGCTAGCATGGGCAGGGGATAAAACTTTTGTCCACCGGTTATTTCCACTAACAAGGGTCAAAATTATTATTTTATCCACCTGCCAAAGCACGGCAACAGGGGGAAAGAGAATTATATCACTTTTTGACATTAGACGTGGATACTCACCCGCCGCCTATAGCATGGCGACTAGTGGAAGAGAAAAAATACAGATATTTTGACATAACAAAGGGACAAATTTGTCGTCATCTTTAGATGGTGGGTTTAAGTAAATCTCTTTGAAAAATTATTAATAAATGAATTCGCGTCCAGAACATCAAAAAAAGAAATGCTCATTTAGTTACGCCCGATTTTCTTGACACTGCCGTTAATAATATTCTTGAAGGCATTTTGTTTTAAAAACTTCCCAAATGTGATGGGATGCAGTGTGGTTCCATATTATTTTTCAAAGATAATATTTTTTTAACGTGTACTACAAATGGCGCGATGTCTGGTTTTTCATAAAGATGACTTTATAAAAAATCAGACATATCCCCATATCCCTAATTGAGCGGGAACTCAAGGAGCTGGAGCAACCGGTAATACAGTTAATCAACACTGTTAAAGTGTAGTTACTGTTAAGCAAGTTTCCCGCGCTATCGAGTTTTTCGATTTGAGGTTATGTACTCAGAGACATTGATAACAAAACAAAATAAATATCCAGCACAGATGTAATAAAACGAAAAAGGTACTTTGATTTACGACGATATTCTCTACTACCTATTTTGTAATTAAATAAAAGTTTTCTTATAATGGCAATAATTTCGGGAATAAGCGTTCCCCTGTTTTATCCCCCGTGAATAGTTTATCCACCCATGTCGCCATGCTCGGGGGGTGGACAAAATTGGCATCGCGGAATAGTATTTTGTCCTCTCCCCGTGTATAAAATGTCTCCGGCCATGCAGGCCTGCAGGCCGTGTGAATTTGCGCTAGATTCCCGGTCCACTAGAGTTCATTCTAATGCTTGAATACTTTCGTTCAGGAATTTTCCACCGGGAACCCGACTTTCTACGAGACGAGCGACTTCTGGGCACACCCTCCGCAACGTGCATCACGGTAAATACACTTACAGGATGCCAGAACGTAAGTACCTACTTAGTGATGTAATACACAGCGAGCCTACCTATTACTCGTACAAAAACAAACAAAAATTCTTCTTATGAAATATTTGAATTAAAATCGATAACGTAAACATCTCATAACTCAACAGATCAGTAATTGTTCCGTGGCCCGCCGGGTGGTCCGCAGGAGGAAATATGGTCCGCGAAAAATGTTATTCGTACTTTTTAACTTGCACAGAAGATGCAACCTCAACCCAACCTTCTTTAAAAATTTTTTTTTTGGTGTTGTAGTCCGGTCATTTTAGACATAAAAATAATGATCAAATAAGGATAATTCCGACAGAGCCAAATCTTCGTAGAGACCTTAGGTTTACCACAAGGAATAAAGTGTCAAAAGTCCCCATCAGTCCCATGTGAGCTTAGGGACTTATTCGGGGCCCAAGGTCAAAATTTTAGGTTTTTTGGATTTTTCTCGAAAACGGTAAGTTTTATCGAAACAGTACTTCAGAGCAAAGTTGTAGATCTTAAAATTCTCTATAAAAATGGTCCCTATAATTTTTTCTCTAAGACCCACTATTTCCCAGATAATGCGCTTGTAAGAATCACGTTCTACATAATATGCACAATTTCCACACCACCTGTGAGGTGGTGTACTCGGCGCGTTTTTTTTAACGTGGTATCCCCGGTAGGCCTATTCCACGAACCTTTACGAGGTTATTTTCAGGAACAATAATTATTTAATTGTATGAAGATTATTGATATGGGTTACTGAGTTTAACTGTTGTTCTAACTTTTTTTTATTACTTTAATCTGACTCATACTCTTCATATTCAAGTTCAACAATCATGTTTTCTTCAATTTCTTCTTGTTCTTCTTCTTCTCCTTCCTGTTGATGAACGCTTAGAAATTGTTCAAATGAAGATGAATCAATTGTCTCTTCATCAAAATTACATGAATCTTCCTCTCTTGTATTTAATTGAAGATTTGAGCAAGAGACACCTTGGCAATTGGTACACGCTGGAGAACACTGCAACCCTACTTTTTTACAGCCACATTTGGCACTACAACCTTTCTTGCAATTGCAAAAAATAGTGTTAAGAAGTTTTTCTGGAGCAGGGGGCAGTAAAGTTCGATTTGGTTCCAAAGTATTATTTATCAATTTCCAACCCCAGTCTTCAGGGTTCAGTTCATTGCCTTGCCATGTCTGAACTTGATAGTATACTCGAAACAAATGTTGAGTAGCAGATGCCGATGTTGGAGGAAGACAAGATTGCTGTACTTGCTTTTTGTTTCGTGTATTTTTTACAAACGTTAAATATCTGTACGTGTCTATGCAATCAATTTTTTTTGGAGCTCCATAAACCGCAAAATAAGCAGTGGTTTTTAAAACAAAAGCTGGATTCACTTATTCGCGCTCTAGTATGAGGTGGACTTACTTTTGAAGTACTGGCCTGTTCTTCCTCACGTTGTCTTTTTGATGCAGAGATTGAAGTTTTCCGGGTGTTTGATTTTCTGCAATCCACGTGAATTGTAACGGACTTTTGGCTTCTTAAATAATCAGCAAACTCATCACTTCTCGCGACACTTGCATCGATTAAAGTTGGCATTCCACGACTGACCACAACAGTTTCATCTTCAGTCAAAAGTTTATTACAAATAAAGCAAAATTGTGACATTTTTTTAAATTTCAATCAGCACTAACTTCAATAGTAGACAATTGTAATAAATACGTATAGTCACTCGAACTGCTCATTCAACACTAAAAGAAGCAGGTATACGTGAACGACACCACATGGACAAAAAAATAGGCAGATGTTTTTCAAGGCCAGATGTTATTCAAGTAGAGGGGATTCGGTAAGGGACCGGCGGTCACTTTAGAGTAAATTTTCTTAGAATAGTATAATGTATACATAAAAGAGACACGAGTAGGCATTTTTGCTTGCTTGAGTACCTAAATATGTATATACGTGGCATATGTGTGCATACTATGAACATGATTCTTACAAGCGCAATATATGGGAAATAGTGGGTCTTAGAGAAAAAATGAAAGGAACCATTTTTATAGAGAATTTTAAGATCTACAACTTTGCTCTGAAGTACTTTTTCGATAAAACTTACCGTTTTCGAGAAAAATCCAAAAAACCTAAAATTTTGACCTTGGGCCTCGAATAAGTCCCTAAGCTCACATGGGACTGATGGGGACTTTTGACACTTTATTCCTTGTGGTAAACCTAAGGTCTCTACGAAGATTTGGCTTTGTCGGAATTTTCTTTATTTCAATTGTCTAAAATGACCGGACTATTGTGGATATCTGCATCATGCTTCTGTATACTTCACTTTATCTATATTCAAAAGTTTCACATTCTATTTTGCAACTTTTGCGCGATTAGACGAGCTAAATTAGCAATTCTTTTTGTGTATTTGCAAACAAAAAGTATATAATTACGTAGTATATCAACTATCTGGTGTCCACGATACAAGCATTGCTTAGTGTGGCACTAGATGGCGCTTTGTGTAATGTCTCCAGTGATTTTTATTATTATTTATTTATTAAAATTCAGAACGCAGTGTGGCGCCGCGCGGCGCCTCACGGCGTGGAGCGGGGTTGTGCATGACTGATTGTGACTATTGTTGTTTGCAGCAGTACACGTCGTCTCCGAAGCCGGCGTGCCGGGTCTTGGTGGCTCACGGAGCCCACTCTTCGCCTGAGCACTCCTATTACGTTTAGACGGCTTGACCTGCCCTGGTCATTTAGTACTCATCACATTGCTTCACTGTCTAGTCTTTAACAGAAAAAATGTAATCATTCCTCGTTCAAGACCCCGGTTTTTCGGGATGGCACGAGTTTTTAGACTCTTGGATCTAGTAGCTTATAAATCTACACTAATATTATAAAGAGGAAAACTTTGTTTGTTTGTTTGTAATGAATAGGCTTAAAAACTACTGGACCGTTTTTAAAAATTCTTTCACCATTCGAAAGCTACATTATCCACGAGTAACATAGGATATATTTTATCCCCGTACTCCCACGGGAACGGGAATTACGCGGGTGAAACCGCGTGACGTCCGCTAGTGACTTATAATTTATTGCCGAAACACCATCTTTGGCTTTATTCTTGTAACTTATACCGATAAAACGGAAGAGAGTAAATTAATTGTTGCTTTAAATGCTTTACCTTCCTATAGTCGCTCCTTGGTCTGTGAGACCGATAAAATCTTCGTGATTTTTTCTTTTATAATCAATAATGGCATTTTTTGCTTCCTGTTATCTGCATTATTAGTTGCTAAGATCATTTAAGGACGAATATTGTATTTGTACGAATTACAAATATGGCCGTATTAGGCGAATATTGGTCTATACCGACGCGAGTATAAGTGTTACAAAAATGTTTTTGTTTTTGTATTGTAAATTATGACACTTAAAATTATAATTATTGTATTTATTATAACTTATAAGGTATATCTTAGAAACTAAGCTTGTTAGTGTAAAAATGTATCATACTAAAATTTTACAACCTTATACAAAAAAATAACTCAGAGACTATCAGGCTATTGCTTAATAAATGATCGGTGTATTATCGGCATCTTATCGGTACATTATCGATATGTTATCGTTATATTATCGTTATATTATCGGTATATTATCGGTACATTATCGGTATATTATCGGTATATTATCGGTATATTATCGGTATATGATCGGTATATTATCGGTATATTATTGGTATTTTTTTAACCATAAACCTTAGTATACAGGGTGTAAACCACCTCATCACGAAGCCGTCAAGCAAGCATTCTGTACATCAAACTAAGTAACTTTACGCAAAAATTGTTGCTGGCAATAACTTTTATTTGGGGTCAATAATCACGTTTTGGGGTATAACTCAATGTAACGCACTCAAAACACTGTGCTGATGGATGGATTGAACAGTACGGGGATCGTGGAGGTATTTAATGTAAAAATCTTGCAATAAAATTTAAAAACTTAACTGTAACTTTGACCCCCAATATCTCCGTAACCAGAAGGTTCCCAGGTATGGTGTAGAACAAAAAACTTATCGCAATGACGGGGAGAACAAGTGCCTTTCGGCTTCGTTAAGAGGTGTTTTACACCCTATATATTAATAATAATAAAATTTATTCAAAAATAAATAAGGTAAACTTTTACAGGTATTCTTAAATCTATGTCAAGTTCACACAATGTTTTGAGCCTGAACTAGGTAATCCTGTGTTTCAGGCAATTTGAGGTAAAAATCACACAATTAAATAATCACACTACATATTAATATTATTGGTACTAATATAAAAAGGTATGTAAAAATACTATCTTAACTTGTGTAACTACTCGTAGTTTAAAAAATAACAATACTATGAACAATGTTTACTTTAGCACAAGTAATAACTTCTCTGTATCTTCATAGGACATAGTTTGAAGAGCTTGCAACTATTTATATTTAAGGAATAGATGTTTCTTTTTTAATTTAGCCTGTTATATAGTGGCGGTCCGAGGTACATATAAAGCTTGCTTGTGATAATGCGTTTTGTACTTTTTTGAGGGCAAACTATATCTTTCCGTCTTTTTTTAGTAAATTCAGTGCTGTATGGAAGTGCTGCGTGTTGTTTTAGTACAGTGCTCATAATAAATAACTGTCGCACTGTTAGTACTTCGCAAGATTTATAGAGGAGATTAGAAGGGAAAAGGAAAGGGCGGCAAGTAGCCACCTTGAGAACAGCTGTTTGAGCTCTTCCAATGGGTAACAGAGTTCTATTCGCTCCACCCCATGAGGTAATGCTTACTGCGTCAGAAATGACTGACAAAAAGCAAAATATATTTTGCGGCGAGGTCCAGGAAAATTCCCACTGTGTGGTTACCCTTGTCAAGTTCATGCGCTAGATAGTCAGTCAGATGATGTACCGTATCGGCGGTTGAAAGTTTAGGTCTAAATCCAAACTGCCTATCAACAGAATAGATTTGTCTTCCAAATATTTCAACAACCTTTTGTTTATTATTTGCTCCAATATTTTTGACAAAGAGGAAAGCAAATAAATATGTCTATAATTTGTCACTCGCTCTTTGCTACCTGATTTATAGACAGGGATGATTACAGCTTTTTTTGAGACACTCTGGGAAATGCCCTGAAGATAAACTAATGCGGAAAATATAAGTCAGCGATATGACACTAATAGCCAAAAACGGTATTGTGATATCAGGGCTTTGCGTATGACTGCAGATACCCCAACAATGTAGTTGTTACATGTTTCAGAGTCTTTCTTACCTGTTTTATGACTTAACTTAATTAGGCTTAAAAACGTCTCAAGGCTGCAATCCTGCGTTTCAGCAATTTTGATTGTACACACAAGCGAAAACCTCGTTTTCTTCAGTCTATTAGCGTCATCTTTCATCTCGGTACTGATAATTACGCCTCCATTTTTTGTTTTGCGGATACCAAGTACGTGCAGCTTCAGGTCATATGATCTTCTGCACCAGTTCTTTCGTTTCTTCACTAGTTTCAAATTTATCATTGGGATAAATGGCAAATAGAGCTTAGGTGAGTAGGTCGAATAAAATGGTTGGATCCCTTTTTCACCATATCGGCAAAGGTTTGAAATTTTATTTTTCTGCTCCTAGTTTAGTTTATTCTCCGCGGCGATTAAAGAAACTTCATCTAGGTGCTGCTCGATGATTCTCATCTATTTTTGAATCTCAGGTGTTGAAACAATACGACCCGCGGCCGACTCGGGGGCTTGGTTTTGCAACGGGCTATGCAACGGCGAGGCAGACGAGTAGACTGGCGCCTTGGATTACAGAGCCTGTTTTCCATTCTAATTTTTAAAAGTCCACTATTTCATGTCCATTATTCACTAAATTACACAGTAAGCAAGATTACATTAAATCTAACCTAACCCAACCCAAACCCGCCCACCCAACTCTGGGTTAAGCTCGTCTTTGTACATCAGCTATATTATTGCAAGTAATATGCATATTTGTTGTTTTTTTGTGTGCAATAAAGAATAGGAATAAGAATATTGTTAGCGAGCACGTCTGAACACTGCAACTGCAAAAACTCCAATGGAATTAAATTAGTAATGTATCAAAAAGAGGCCTTGTTACTCATAGGCATTGTTTTAAATAAATATGCGTGGACGTTATAATTTTAATTTTTAGGAACTATTACGTAACAAGGTAATAGTTAATCACATTATTATGTATAGACTGTTTCGACTATTTAGGTCTGTGAATATAATGGATTAACATTAGTGATGTATTCGTTATTATTAAAAGATTAAATAAGTACAAAATTTATAACGCAGTTTAATTTTATCAAAACCACTTCTGGCTACAATAATAATCAGTCCAAACTAGCTAACTGCAAATGGACTCTGGACCGCACTTTCAGCAGTTAGCACCCGGTTGATGGGCACCGCGAACTCAAATCTTCCTACAGATGGCTCTATATAGGGAACGTGCGGTCCATTATGGCGCTCTACAAAGCGTCAGTTTGGGCCCCAATTACTGTAATTCAGTGACCGCATCCGCAGAGAGCAATGGCCGTCAGGGTGATTAGAAGATACCATACGGCCTCCAAGGCGGCAAGCCTTTCGGCAAGATCTTGACGTAATGTCTTTGCGCGGAGCGAGCACCTTACGCCTCGCCAGGTTGCCGGTACAAAGTTGCGCTGTGGTCCACCAGGTCCTAGTATTGAAATCCAGATACGGGTGCTTCGGAAAGTAATTGTAACGTATAGGGCGGTCGGTAACCAAACCCTATAATCACTACTGCAGTCTGCTCTGACGTCACTGCGCAGCACTCTCTGGAGGTGTGACCAGCCTGGGCAATGCAGCGCCGTGATTTTGTCGCGGCGGCCAGTCCTATGGATAACATCTCACTTCCAACCGCCGTTCAGTCCATAGTCTCTATAACGCGTTTAAACCTCATTGAAATAGCTCATATCCCATTTCAGCTATTTCAATGAGGTTCAAACGCGGTAAACATTAAATTAGTATTGCAAAATGGCAAAAACACAGTAAATGGGCACTCACACACGTAAACTTTTCAATTAAACAGTAGGTCAAACTAGAATGCGCCACCGTCGGGATCCACACTGACGATGGGAGGGGTATCCATCGGCGTCGAGTCGACGTTGAAGTACCTAGGACTCGTACTCGACAGCCGATGGAACTTCTGATGGCTGGAACGGACCGGGGCTGCCTTCAGACGGCTCTTGCCCCACCTTAGGGGGCCAAACGCCTCCTGCCGCAGGCTCTATGCGGGGGTTGTGCGGTCCATGGCCATTTACGGGGCCCCAGTGTGGGCGCGTTCCTTGAGGCGGCGCGGCGAGCCGCCCATTACCTGAACGCGCCCCAGAATGTGGTGGCCGTAAAAATAGTCCGGGGGTACCGCACGATCTCCCGCGAGGCGGCGGGCCTGCCTTGCCGGATTGCCGCCATGGGATCTGGAGACAATAGTCCTCGCGCGCCTGCACGAATGGTGTGCGGAGGCACTACGCCGGGGGGACAGACCTCCGGCGCGATTTCATGGCGACATGGAGAGAGCGACTGTCGCAACCCCGTGCAGGGCACGCCACGACAGTGGCGGTAAGTCTCCTCTTTGAGGAGTGGCTTGAGAGGCGCCACGGCGTCCTCACCTTCCACCTGACACAGGTCCTCACCGGACACGAATGTTTCGAGAGGTACCTGCACCGAATCGGGCGGGAGGAAACGCCCGGGTGTTTCCAGGGCTGGGGGTGGGCCGTCACCAGGAGGTGACGGCTTCCCATTGCAGCTTTTGCTTTTGCTTTGCAGAAGGATCTGCAAACCAGTCATGCTTGCGAAGGGGGTGGCGGAACGCTCCTCAAACTCCAAATTTCTTCGTCCATAGTTAGTTCTAGGAGGGCGGGTCACTAAGTAACTATACATATATATACAATGTCACCGTAAAATTGTCAAACACGTAATATTGTAATATCTCTAGCGATATTGTAAACTCTCGAATTATCGTCAAATGAACATACTGCTTACAATAAAACGCATTATTTTTCGTGAAATGCATGCGATGGCAGTCAACTCACGCGGTGTGGAGAGAAGGAGGGGTCCCCCTTGCCCAATGGTACCACTCTCATGTATATTCCCCTAAAAAGCGTAGTCGACGGAGCCCCGCTTCGCGGGGCTCTTGTTTCCGTGTGCAGGGTTTAAAGGAACCTAACGGGGGGGTGCCCCAAGTCCCGATTATGGGGGCAGGGATACTTCCGTATGTTCAGTTTATTGATGTTTCATCTTTGCAGTAGCACAGTTGAAGATTAATAACGTAAACTTTTACGAAAAATGTATTTAATACAGAAAACATATTGACAAGACAATTGTAAAATTTTTGATGTTGTCATAGCTACATATAAAGAATAATATTAGCTGCCAGTGCTTTAATGACAGGGTGCTATGCAACCTTTACACTTTCCCTCAATGGTGGAAAATATTATGCAGCCCCAATCCACAGCACATTTTGAGAAGTGTTGGTTTTGGGACAGCTTTTGTCATCATGTCTGCAAGCTGATTCGCAGTGTCGATTCTCTTCACAATCAGTCTTCCTTCTGTCACCATTTCCCTGACAAAGAAATGTCTTACACTTATGTGTTTCGTTCTTTTATGGAATTCTGGATTGTGCGCAAGTTTGACTGCGGCTTCGTTGTCAACATGCAGAGTTGGTATACCATCCAGCTTGGTTAGACAGCCATAAATTCTCTGCAGCCATACCAGTTCTTTCGCAGCCTCGCTTGCCGCGACGATTTCAGCTTCTGTGGTGGAGAGAGCAACTGAAGGTTGCCTCTGACTCAACCACGAGACGATCCCTCCGGCAAACAGGCACGTGACACCCGTGGTGGACCGTCCGGTCATTTTGTCACCTGCATGATCCGCGTCGCTATAACCTTCGATGCTGCACATCGAGTTAGCCTGATATCGAATGCCGTGGTTCAAAGTACCTTTGAGGTACCGAAAGATACGCTTTACTTTCAGCCAATCTGCCTGTGTCGGGTTCTCCAACTTTCTTGACACTACACCAACCGCATAGGCTATATCTGGTCGAGTGCCCGTCATGAGGTACATCAGCGCTCCTACAGCTTCTCTGTATGGGAAGCTTACTTTCCCTGATTCAGTGCTCTCCTCTGATGTAGTAGCATCTCCATTGTTTCTATCCATAGGTGTTGCTACTGGATTGCAATCGGCCATATGGAACCTTTCTAGTAACTTTTTGGTGTAAGCGGTTTGGTTGATTGAGACCAAGTCCTTTTCTTGATGGATCTCCAAACCCAAGTAGTAGGAAGCTGGCTTGCTGGTGATCTTCAGACTCTTTTTTAAGTCGTTTAGAAAGCTTTCTGCCAATTTTTGATCCGATGCAGCGACTAATCCATCATCAACATACAGGGTGAACAAGATCTTTTTGTCTCCGACTTGTTTCGTATAGAGACAGCAATCCTCATCGCACTGCTTGAAGTTGAGATCAAGAAGTATCTGTTCAAAGCATGAATTCCAGCAGCGAGGAGCTTGCTTTAAGCCATACAGGCTCTTATTTAATTTCCATACTCTTGGTGTTTTATCATCAAGCCCTTCTGGTTGCTTTATGTAGATATCTTCTTCTAATTTTCCATTCAGGAAAGCAGTTGTGACGTCAAATTGGATCATATATAAGTTTTCTTTAGCGCAGACGCTTAGAAGCGATCTGATTGTCGACATCCTCGCGACTGGACTGAAGGTTTGGTCGTAGTCCAGACCTTTTCGTTGCCGGAAGCCTTTTACCACAAGTCGTGCCTTGTACTTTTCGATGGATCCATCCGGATTACGCTTGATTCGGAAAATCCATTTGTACGGCAATGCTTTTCGATGTGGTGGTAATTCACATAAGGTCCAAACATTGTTATCTTTCAGTGAATACATTTCATTTTTCATAGCTTCTAGCCATTTTTTACAGTCATTTCTTTCCATGGCCTCCTTATAGGTTCTTGGAAAAAGTTCTGTTCCTACTGAGCAGATGTAGTCATCGTACTTCTTAGGACGACTCAGAGTGCTCCTATCCCTCAAGTAGTATCTCGGTTGCGAGTGATTGTCTTCGTCATCATCGCTAACATCAACGATGGGTTCGCGAATTTGTTCCCCATTTTCAGCATCGACAAATTCCTCGATTGGATCCTCTGGTGACCTGGCTTGAACTTGATCTCCAGTGTCTTCAACAGTTATAGGAGCTGGACTTGTTGCTTCTTTGTCAAAAGTGTTTGGCTCCGGTCTTGTTGAACTTTCTCCCTCTAGATCATTTTCGGGCATTAAATCCCCTTCGATAACTTCTTGTTCTGCTTCAGGTAATATCCTGATGTGGTTGTATCCTCTATCTCCCTCTACTTCGGAACTCCTATCTGCTGTTACAGTATCAGGATTTTCCGGAGCTGACGTTATGATTCTGAATTCAACATCCGTCTCAAAGGTGATGTCTCTGGACCTGATGGTTTGAATGCCTGTCCAGACTCGATAGCCATCATCGTTCTCATAACCGATCAGTATTCCCTTGATCGCCTTTTTCTCCATCTTCCTTCGCTTCTGCTTGGGAATGTGAGCGTAGCAGGTGCTGCCTATTACTCTCAAATGAGAAATTTTTGGCTTCTTCCCTGTCCATAACTCGAAGGGTGATTTACCCGCTACATGTGTACGTGCAGTTCGGTTAAGTACGTATGCGGCGGTATTTACCAACTCTGCCCATAATGCTTGCGGCAATGTCCCTCTCGTGTACATCATGGCTCTTGCAGCCTCGACGAGTGTACGATTTTCTCGTTCGCTACAGCCATTTTGCTCCGGGGTGTATGGCATCGTAAGCCTTTGTTGTATTCCGTGCTTGTTCAGGATCTTTCGAACATCTTCATTGTCAAATTCTCCTCCATTGTCGCTGAGAATGCACTTGACTGTATGTCCAATCGTTTTCACTTCATTCAGCATTTGTGTTAACTTCATCTTTACTTCGGACTTGTTCTTCATGAAATAGACCATGCGATATTTTGTGAAATCATCCTTGAATAAAACGTAATACCTGTATTTTGAGAAGCTTGGCTCAAATGGTCCGCAAACATCAGTATGTATCAACTCGCCAGGAAATTTAGCTCTTTCCCTTGTTCCGAACTTGAGTCTATGCGACTTGCCATAGATGCAGCCTTCACACTTTTTATCATCTTGACGCAACTTTATGCCTAGTTCCCTTTTGACTAATTCGCATACATGTCTCTTGTCTTGATGTGCGTAGCGTTCGTGGTATAGTTGAAGCAGGTTGGATCCAGTCACAGCATTCACTTCAATATGCCGTTTCTGAAGTACTGTCTTTACTGCCAACCTGTAAAGTCCGCCGTTCGGTACTCTCTTTCCAACTATCCAGATGCGTTTTCCAACAGCTAGCTTGCAATCATGGATTGTCGACGAAAAAACGCTGTTCTCAAGTTTGTCTTGTGCTGCTAATACAGAGAAAAGATTCTTCATCAGTGATGGTACCAACCAAACATCCGCTAGGTTGATTTGGTTTGTAACGCCATTCACTGTCGACTCTATTTTCACAGATCCTTTTCCCAAGGCTGGAATTTTTGTTCCGTCAGCTGTCATTATCGTATGACTTGAGTTAAATTCTTCAAAATCATAGAAGAAGTCACGCCTCACAGCGATATGTACGGTGGCTCCGTTGTCAACGTACCAATTGTGACGGTCAGTTGCGATTCCATTTAAGGTATTTACCACCATTGTCATTGTATTTGTGCTGTGAGCTTGATTCGAACTGCTTGTGCCTGGCTTTGGGGGTCGCCCATCCTTTATCCACTTCTGGCAGTTTCGAACCCTGTGCCCTTTTTCCGAACAATAATTGCACTTTATTGGAATCTTTTTCTTCTGCTTTTGGCTGTGCACAGAATCTCTTGTGACTAGGGCCTCTTGACTAGTCTGTTCCGCTTTGCCTTGCAATTGTCTCTCAAATGCGCAAAGTTGACTTGTCAAATTTTCAATTATTCGCTCTTTCTTGCATAGAAGTGCCCAACTTGATTTGAACGCAAAAAATCGATCATCCAGACAGTCCATGATCTTACATATTAGGAACAGCTCAGGGAGTTTCGTCGTGGCATCAGTTTTTGTAACTTCATTATTGAGATCGTTCCAGATGTTTTTCAATTTTGACATCATAGTCGAAACATCGTCTTCTTTATTATGAGAAAAACTGAAGAACTCCGTGCATAATGAGTAGGCTTTGTCTTCAGTCTGTCCGTCGAACAGCCTGTGCAGTTCCAACCAGACTTCCCGCGCGCTTTCAAACCTCATGATTTTCCGTAGTGTGTCCTCCGACATGTTGGTCGTTATGATTAAGAGTGCATTTGTGTCGGCTTTCTTAAATTTGGATAGTGCCAAATTGAAAACAGCGACATCTGCTTCTCCTGCTCCCGTTCCAACTTCTGCCAGAGATGGCCTAGTTAGGGTACCTTCGACAACTTCTCTCGCGCCGTCTATGCCTTGAAGCATTAATAGAATTTTATATTTCCATGTGGCCCAGTTCGCCGTACCCACTAAGTTACCAATTTGCACTTTGGTCGAAATAGCATCCATTTTCGAAGTTACTTTTGTTATTTCGATCTTCTAACGTGTAAACAACGGTCCATAACCTATTGATGTTTCATCTTTGCAGTAGCACAGTTGAAGATTAATAACGTAAACTTTTACGAAAAATGTATTTAATACAGAAAACATATTGACAAGACAATTGTAAAATTTTTGATGTTGTCATAGCTACATATAAAGAATAATATTAGCTGCCAGTGCTTTAATGACAGGGTGCTATGCAACCTTTACACAGTTGACAATAATTCGAGATATTACAATATCGCTAGAGAGACACACGTTATATTGTAATATAACGTGTTTGACAATTTTACGGTGACATATATGTATTATCGTGGGTGTGTTTACAAACCCGACCCGTAACCGTTCAGCCATACAAAGTTTTGTTTGGTGAGGGCATCAAACCCGATACCCGCAGTATGCAGCTGTGGCTTTGGCTTCCATGACAGCGTTTTCAAATTTCCCCTGAATCTAGCTAGCCAGCCAAAATACCCCAAAAAACGAGCGAGTCCTTTTGCAGCATTGGCAGCAGTCGCATGCGTGCCGCGGCAACCAGGCGCTGACGGCTGTCGTCGTCGTTTTGTTCGCAAACGGCTTCAGACAGACACTGCTAGTTATTGAGAGGGGCACAGCGATGGATAAACGCCTGTCTCTCGGTGTCGCCACTATGAAAACGTCCGGTATTGAAAAACTTCATGTTACGTGCAAAACGCGCGTTCAACTGTACAACGATCACGAAGTAGGTGCCGAAGTAGTGTGTGTTTGTGTGTGTGTGTGTGAATGTGTGTGTGTGTGTGTGTGTGTGAGAGAGTGTGTAATTGCTCCAATGTTTATGTGTTGCGGTTAAGACACAGGTTTAAGTAAATTTTCTGTGGAGACGTAGTCAAGACTTAATAGCCAGGTGCGCAATTTTCTTTTTTAGACAGCTTTAGTGTGAGTGTAAATACTCGTAGATATTTTATTATTCATCTTCTTAATATATATAAATCTCGTGTCACAATGTTTGTCCTCAATGGACTCCTAAACCACTTAACCGATTATAATAAAATTCGCACACCATGTGCAGTTCGATCCAACTTGAGAGATAGGATAGTTTAAATCTCAATTTACGCAGACGAAGTTGCGCGAGTCAGCTAGTAGAATTATAAAGAAAAGTGCTAAGAAAGGCGAAACATTTTTGGGAAAAACTAGTGTGAAAGCGGATGATTGGACAAATATTAGTTGATCTTCTATTTTGTGAAAGGAAATTGTGGTCTATGGGAAGTTCACAGTGTTTTTTTAAAACTGTCATGAGTATGAACACCTGCCGGACCGTTAGAACTTTGCAGTGTTGGTAAAGATCGAAGGTTGGATAGCGAATTGGGAAGAAACCACTGACTTTTCCTGAATTCATTAGTTTACTGAAAACCTGAAAAAAGTTGAAAAAAGATTGGAATGATTTGAAATTAAAATAAACAAATTACCTAGAACTTACAAAAATTTTAAACCTCCTAAATCACAGGAAGGCCGCTGAACCGATACGCTACATATTCTTGTGACACATGGTCCAAAATAGCCGTTCTATTCTAAGGCATGTTATGGCAGTTGTCAGTTGTCAAGTAAGCCCTAAGTTATTAGCGTGATAATAGCCTATGAGTTATTCCAGACTATAATCTATCCCTGTGCCAAATTTCATCCAGATCCGTTCAGCCGTTGTAGCGTGCCGCCACCCCCTTCGCTAGCATGACTGGTTTGCAGATCCTTCTGCAAAGCAAAAGCTGCAATGGGAAGCCGTCACCAGGAGGTGACGGCTGCTCATTCCGTCTCGCTCCGGACCACGGATTGAATCAGGGCCGGACGCGAGAGGTCGCCGCTGCCGATCGCCGCTACGAGGACACGGCGTTGCTCCGCCCACGCGGGGCAGACCTCCACCGTGTCCTCCGGTCGATCCTCGCAGTGGAAACACCCGGGCGTTTCCTCCCGCCCGATTCGGTGCAGGTACCTCTCGAAACATTCGTGTCCGGTGAGGACCTGTGTCAGGTGGAAGGTGAGGACGCCGTGGCGCCTCTCAAGCCACTCCTCAAAGAGGAAACTTACCGCCACTGTCGTGGCGTGCCCTGCACGGGGTTGCGACAGTCGCTCTCTCCATGTCGCCATGAAATCGCGCCGGAGGTCTGTCCCCCCGGCGTAGAGCCTCCGCGCGCCATTCGTGCAGGCGCACGAGGACTATCGCCTCCAGATCCCATGGCGGCAATCCGGCAAGGCAGGCCCGCCGCCTCGCGGGAGATCGTGCGGTACCCCCGGACCATTTTTACGGCCACCACATTCTGGGGCGCGTTCAGGTAATGGGCGGCTCGCCGCGCCGCCTCAAGGAACGCGCCCACACTGGGGCCCCGTAAATGGCCATGGACCGCACGACCCCCGCATAGAGCCTGCGGCAGGAGGCATTTGGCCCCCTAAGGTGGGGCAGGAGCCGTCTGAAGGCAGCCCCGGTCCGTTCCAGCCATCAGAAGTTCCATCGGCTGTCGAGTACGAGTCCTAGGTACTTCAACGTCGACTCGACGCCGATGGATGCCCCTCCCATCGTCAGTGTGGATCCCGACGGTGGCGCATTCTAGTTTGACCTACTGTTTAATTGAAAAGTTTACGTGTGTGAGTGCCCATTTACTGTGTTTTTGCCATTTTGCAATACTAATTTAAAGTTTACCGCGTTTGAACCTCATTGAAATAGCTGAAATGGCATAATTATGAGCTATTTCAATGAGGTTTAAACGCGTTATAGAGACTATGGACTGAACGGCGGTTGGAAGTGATATGTTTACCGCGTTTCAACCTCATTGAAATAGCTGAAATGGGATAAACAATCATTTTTCTGATGGAATTGGGCGTCTTTCTCCTGTTTTTATCTTCATACTTCGAAATCATGCGAAACAACGGCTCCCGCGATCCTTTTATACTTAATCATTTTATTCATGTTTAGATTATAGCTGTCTGTCACCAAATAATAGGCTAGATGTAGCTAAGTAGCTATAAAGTTGCTAAGTTAGCATCACTGCACGTCATCCTAATTTGAGAAATTGTGATTGACATAAATTAAATAGCCTTATAAAAAGTTTGCAAATCTTTCATTTGCCAGAGTCTAGTTATTTTATTATTCAAAAATATGTAAGTTAAAATGGAAAGGTCCTACAAGGACCAAGGTTTCCATTCTAACCAACATATTTTCACTGTTTTTGGTCTTGTATTTTTTAGTGTATTATCAATGGTCTGTGGTACTGACATTTGATGTCATTGATGTCATTCACTATCACAGATTAGATATTGGGAGCTAGCTATTAGAGGTGGGAAAAGTGACTCATTTTTGAGATTGGAACATTTGCATCTCGATCACTGAAATTATCCTAATCACTGATATGTTCCATTTGACTCATTTGGAACATGGCTCAAAGGATGTAAAATACCAATGTAAAACGATAACTTGTTAGTGCAAACATTTTATGCAAAAAACGACCGTATAGTATTTGATACGTAAGCACTTTGGTCATTTTTACGTGCTTGGATAACGACAACTAAAATCTGTGAGAGTATAGTGAAACACATCATTTGGTATTTGGTATCTCTTTCTGACTTGAATAGATTGTAGTCATGTCACCATGCTCACTCGCGGTCGCGAGTCATCTATATTACTATACTCTATGCGCGAGTCATTTATAATAAAAGATCTGTAACTCAGCGTGTCAGTCTCCCTATCTCGCTTGTTCAGAGGTCAGTAGCCTCGCGTGCGACGCGTCGCGCGTATTGAGATAAAGCAAAGTAATGTATCAGATCCGTCCGAATGATACGTTTGAAACGTTGTTACTGAACCAATCTTTCGAATTTTGAATCACTTCAATCAAATAATATCTAATCTGTGACTTCAATGATCCGGATCACTGATCAGTGAGTTGGTTCCGTTATTCCGTAAAGAGTTACACACTTATAATTAGTTCTCTATGTAATCTGTGCGCCTAATTAGCCATTCTCTATACTATAACCAAGTAACCACAACGAACGAACTCTGTGCTCTAACCTCACAATCATAACAAGATTTTTGTTTGTACAGGAAATATTTGTCGTGAATGAAATCCTGACGTGAATATTTTCCCCTAGAAGCATTAAGAGTCATTGACGATGATGCTCGGCTATTCCAATGCTGGTATTCCCGATAAATCATGGCAACCGCCAGTAGCTGTAATAGATACAACGTAAGTATTCCATAGAATAGATGTGTTACTGCATAGTATTAAGCATAGATATATATGTTATTATGATGATTTAAATTCTACTAACTTAAAACCATGATTTATCCGTGCCCTAACCCCGACAACATGATAATCATCTATTATTGAGTGTAAGTTTGGTCAGTGGGTCGTCTACACTGTAAACTTCATAAGTTGTAAACAATAACGTAGGTGAACATATTTAACCTATTTGGCTACTCCGGCCAGGGAAACAGTCAGATCACGAAGAAGTCCTCGCATCTTACATTTGCTCTGTTCTTTCCACAAGTACTAAGTATGGGCTGCCTGCCTTTATTTGCCATGGTGAAGCTTGTTTGTTTTTTTTTTTTTAATTTAAATTATGGTAGGAAACTCTTGAACTCGTGGAGAACTTCATATATTTTCCAGCAGAACAGTTCTAATAACATTTTTAGTAAATACTACAGTGGGGTATTATTAAACTTTCGACTTTATTAAAATGTCAAACTAATAATTAATTAATTAATTTACTGTTTTCAGAATGGGTTCTATGGTTGTGGAGATGTATTGGAGGCATTCACCTATAACATGCAGAAACTTTATGGAATTAGTCCGCAGAGGTTACTACAACAACACAAAGTTCCATCGAGTTATCAGAGATTTTATGATACAGGGTGGTGATCCCACTGGCACTGGCAAGGGTGGACAATCAATTTATGGGCCACAGTTTGATGATGAGATATCCTTGGATTTGAAACATACTGGAGCAGGAATTTTGTCTATGGCAAATGCTGGACCTGATTCAAATGGATCGCAATTCTTCATCACCCTGGCTCCAACACAGTGGCTGGATGGAAAACATACAATCTTTGGAAGAGTTCAAACTGGAATGGCGGTTGTAAAAAGAATAGGCTTAGTTGAATGTGACAAAAATGATTGTCCAGTTGATGATATTAGAATAGATAGGGCATACATCCCCAAATAGAGCATAGTCTTAGTAATATTTTGTATGAAGGAAGGGTAATTTACATACTTGTAATAATGACAATGTGATTTTCAAGTATAGGAAACACTGAGGTCTCTAACACAGAACGACACTCAAGACATTGCTTGAAATTAGTTTCAACCAAATCAAAGGTTTGGCTTTATTCACTATTCAATTTTATACAACCTTAATAGTATGAATTTTCATTGTTATAGTCTACAAATTCTATACCTCCTGCATTGTAAAACTGGCTGCAATAGTGTTGCACCAGTGAAACTAGTCTTTCAAATAAATTGGCAGAATTTTTATAATTTGTTACCTGTCACAGATGCCTTCAAACAGTGACGGTAATATAATATAAATATTTTAGCATCTAGCAATCTGGTTAAATTATTACAGAATGAATAATAGATTATTTAAATCAAATTTCAAAGTTAGTCAGACCTATCTATTTTGATCATTCCTGCGTTCATCACTACCAAATACTTTCTAGATTTTAATATAATTCCTCTATATGTATAAAGTAAGCTAAAATGACATGATAGCTAAATGGTACTTAGACATGTACACAACTACCATTATTTCGTGTGTTGCGACGCATCGCGGCCGCAGTCGATTTCGTAATTTATAGACTTATCAATTAAATGTTCTTGAATTGTTCTTGCAGTACCAATGAATAGATTAAATGTACCACAAATTAATCTTGTTAAAAAAGCACTTGTTTGAGGCCAGGCAGTACCTACCATAAACGTTGCAGCCCGGCCTCGTGTCTATTTTTGGTAGGATGCTCAGAATGTTCTAAAATATAAAGTAAGTAATGTTCCTGCTGTGTTCTTTATTTTTTTCAATGAAATATACCCAGAAAAAAACTTACATAAACAAAAATATATCAAATAAGAATTTGCACTAAGCACTTGTAGAACTAAAACCGACTCCAAAAAACACAAAAAAGTGAAGAATAAGTTTAGCTTCAGAAGTCGGTGACCTTTGATTAATTTACTTAGTTTTTTGTCACAGACTTCTGAAGATAAAGTTATTTTTCACTTTTTTTGTTTTTTGGAGTCAAAGTACAAAAATGTTTTTATTTGTCACTTTTTAGTGGTTCACTTGTGCTTACCCCTTCACAGCGTAGCGGCGTGATGTTATGTTATGAACTGGTGTAAACAATAGATAGACATGAGATTTCAGCAATCCCAGTCCATTTGCTATCATTTAATAAAGAGTTCCGTTGTCTATCTCCGAAGTTCTTCATCAGATCTTCACCAAATTGAAATGGGAACACTTTAAGAAGTATTCTTCCAAAAACTACCCAAATCACATCAAGTGTGCCTATAAAATTTGAAGAGTTCTTTCAATTTCTTCAGGATCCCATCATCAGATCCCGACTTGATGATTATGGGACCACCTGGGAAGTATACCCTTTCTAACAAAAAAAGAATAATCCAAATCGTTCCAGCCATATTCGAGTAATCGGGGAACATACATAAAAAAAAATCCGACGAATTGAGAACCTCCTCCTCTTATTGAAGTCGATTAAAATAGCTCTGCTTATTTATACGATGTACCTAACACATATCTTTGACCAACTCTAGGAAAAAACGGACAATAGGTATTGTGTAATGAAAAAATAATGTCGTGTTGTTTGTAAAACGATTGTGTTTTCCTTTATGATGTCTTATTATTATTATAAACAAAGCACATGTGCACAGATACAATGCAAAAAAGCTACCAAAACATTTAACCGTAAACACAACTAGTTTGTATAAAAAGTGTGTAAAACACCTCTCCACGAAGCCGATAGACACTTGTTTTCCTCGTCATTGTGATCATTTTTTTGTTCTACACCATACAGGAACCTTCTAGTTACGGAGATATGGGGGGTCAAAGTTACATTTTTTTTTTTCACGACCCCCATACTATTCAATTCATCCATCAGCACAATGTTTTAAGTGCGTTACATTGAGTTCTACTACAAAAAATGATTTATCTTCAAAAAAAAAAAGTTGTTCCCAGCAATATTATTTGCGTCAAGTTACTTAGTTTGGTGTACAGAATGCATGGTTAACGGCTTTGTGATGAGGTGGTTTACACCCTGTAATAATAATACATCAATATATATTATAGCAAAATACAAAATCGTTTTACAAACAGCATGACATTATATTTTCAACTCTTAGCATGATGCTATAGAACTTATGACATGCTCAAGAAGTGGGCTATCAAATGCAAAGATGTTGGTCGCGGCTGTTATTGGATTAAATAGATCTTTGACCAGCCTTCTAATATTACCCAAGTAGGTTCTAACAGAGTTGTTGAGGACAGATAGGGAGTTGCTACATGTAAAATACTGGTTTTCAGCCGCATCCATTACGACTGGAAAACAACTCCAACAGAGTAGGCAGGTGATGAATAAAAATGTGTATAGGGACTAAAATAAAACAAGTTGGTCATAATATTACTTAATATATTGGACGGAATACATGTTACTTTTAAATGCCACATTCAAGACGTGCTAGGCTCTACATTACTAGAAACACTAGTTCATTTTATAAAAAGCTTAACCTTTTGTATGCCAGAGCATGTGTGTGCCTTCCACTCCAACCCACAATTTAACCTACCATTTTGTGTTGTTGTTGTACAAGGCACACCCTTTATGACGTTCAAAAGGTTAAAGCTATTACATATTGCTTGTATTATATCTACTCAAATGTATAAAGTTACTTACAGATAAAAACTACATAGTAGTGTCAGTACTTTTGTAAAAAATTCTAGTATAAAGACATAAAAAGCATGATTTATAAATGAGAAACATCTTAATATCTTGGATAAAATTATTTTCTAATAATAAGGAATAAAGAATTACACAGATAGAACCAATACAAATCTATCTATATAAATAAAAATGAATTGTTGTTCGTTAGTCTGATTAAAACTCGAGAACGGCTGGGCCGATTGAGCTGATTTTGGTTTTAAAATGTTTGTCGTAGTCCAGGGAAGGTTTAAACGGTGAGAAGTAGACAGGTAGGTAGGTAGGAAAAAATGCATTGCAACGCATGCCGGGTACAGCTAGTTATAAAATAAAACAAGTGCAATATTAAAATACTTGCTATCAATTTAAACTAACAAGGATGCCTAATTTTTATGTTAGTGAATTCATATCATGAACATTAACTTTTTGGATGCCAATGTCACATAAATATATACACAAATATGTGACAAAATAGTAAATGAAATTGTGGCTTGGAGTGTAGGGCACACGCCAGCATTTATGGTGTGATGGTCAAAAGGTTAATGGAATTAAGTGATAATCTAAGAATGCATTAAAAATGTTAAAAAAAACCTTATCACTTATCAGATCTATGCATAGGAAACTTTTTGTTCATATGCATCATCCTCATTCCAATAATCCTGATCAGAGATTGTAGTGTGGCGGAGCTTGCACCAGCGAGCCCCAAATCTTAAAATCAATATAATGACCATTAGTACAAATAAAGTGAGAACTGCTACAGCAGGATACAACATTAAGAAGGCCATTTTTATATGTCACTCTCTCGTTTGTGCAGTTCTAAATATTCTTGTGATGAAGTTAGCGGCTGCTGGGAGACGGATGGGGGGACACTGTGATGCTTGCGGATGTCCCGGTACTCCTCACTGTTGTCACCGTAGGGATGAACGTAATGGACTTGTTGGAAGTTGCTCTCGAGCTCAGTGAAGTCTAAAGGCGGCTGTTTGTGGGGAGTAGCTGACCAGATTGAAACAATCCAGCGGTTGCCTGTTAGGAAACAAGTTTTGTTAGCATAATGTTTAGGCCATTAATATAATGGGCATTTATTTAGTAACTTGTAATATCTTTACATACACAAACCTTATAAGATTGCCTTAGACAGTTAGAAATCAGACTGGGATTATTATTTTAAGTTACAAGTTAAGTGCTGAAGCAAGTCCCAGCGATCGTATTAAAAGAAAACTTGGTACTTTAAACCGGTTCAATGTGGGTTTACCATTGAGTATACCTCTGCTGGGATTACAGGTTGCAGACGTGATGTTATGTTCATGACGTCATCATCAAGACGGCTATCACATTTTTTTTTAAATTTGTGTGTTTAAAGAGAACATTTATTTTGATCACTCCATAAAGAATATTGAATGTTCACCTGTATGTCTGTCAAGCCAATAGTCGGAATATCTTGAGCAGCAGCATATGACGTTGAGTATCAGCAGAAAGCCAAGTATCACCGAGCAGATCGCTATGGCGATGTAAAACGGTGTGAAATCACCAACTTTTGATACGATAAGGGGGTTTACAGCCTTATACGTCCCATTCCCTGTAAAGTAAGTGTTAATTTCAGATCCCGACATTCTTTGCGAACTGGTGCCGACCTGTAGAAGAAAAAATCCCAGTAAGGAACTAATTTATAGCACTGTTTATTTGTATTGGACCGCGCCTAATGTTCAACGGTTGTTGAGAATGTAGGGCGTGGTATATATATTTTAGAAAGAATCCAAATTTTACACAATACAACTCAATTGTCAACATTAATCACACTATCTAAAGGAACCTCAATGGGTTTTTGGAAATTTTCAGTTCATTTCAGTAATATTATTTAATTTCAAACAATGATAAACCGCAAGTACCGTTTTCCAGTTCAGATGACAATTAGCGTCCCTACAAGAATCAAGCAAGCCTGCAACCACAGATTAGATATTAGTAAGTAGCTAGCCTATGAGGGATTTTCTTTTTCAACTCCCCTAGTCGCTGGATAGATGGCGCTGACTGGAGTACGTTACTGGAAGGAACGGAACGTGACATAATTTTCTGATTATTTCACTTGTATGTTATTTTGAGAACGTAAAATGAAACGTACATTTAAAGTAAATAAATAAAGTAATGTGACAATGGTCACATCATTGAGCTATATATACTAGAGATGCAAACCTCAACAAAATTGTCAAAAAAAGTGTAACCACCATTTAAACGCGACGACGTAGCTTTGAAACCATTAACATTTCAAAGTGAACGTATATTTGTCTCGCTTACACAAGTAACAAGAACAATACCATCGCCTTAATTAGACAAAGACGGCAATATAAACTTCCAATGGTGGGATGGGGTGGCCTACTCATGCGAAATTTTACCCAACTTTTTTAAGCCTTAAAAATATTTAATACATTTATAAATTAAATTAACTTTAAAATGTTCGAATTGCATATTTCTTTTTGGATATATTAAAAGTTTTCAACTAACTAGCACTTCACCTGTGACTTCATCCGCGAAAATAATTAATAGCGAGCATGACATACTCTGAACCGCCAGGGCACATTCAATTCAAGAAATAGTACTCGTACATAGTACTCACACAATATGGGCTATGCGATTACATAAAAGGTAAATGAAAAGTCAGTCAGTCTCTTTTTTCAGCTATTGGATTATTTCCACCCACTAAACACGGCGTGTTACATCTTTAGGCACCCTACAGCGTTGTTATAAAAAAAAATACGAAGCACTTATTTCATCAATTAAAAATTCTCCCACATATCTTGGAAACTATAACTAAGTTTTACTGGTAACACTGAACCTAATTGTCAAAATTCAAAATGTAAATTAATAAATTGCGTTTTTACGTTGATGTAAATCATTATAAAAACTCAGAAACAATCAAATTAAGTATGGAAAGTAATTCCGGTTAATTAATTATGTGTTTGTGATTTTAAATCGCACTCTTTCAATACGCATTTACACATTTTTTGTCCTGTGTCACTTCCGTAGGCATCTAACAGAACACTGAACTGACGTTAGCGACGCATATGTATCTGTACATATGTCCCGTGGCAACGCCTTGGCGTGGTAATTGCTAATCTAGTTACATATATATCTATGGGTCACATCACATCACATTGATATTTTGAAAATAGCCTCTATATGTAACTAAACAAAAAGGAAAAATAAAACAATACTTACCAATACTTTTTAGTTTTTTCCACGCCAGAAAGAAAATGTCCCAAGAGAAAAAGAAGAGAAGTCGTTTCCTTGTGGATTTATGTACAAATGAAGGCATGCATCTTTTCCCTAATGATGAAAGTCGTAAAGCGCAATGGGTACAAGCCATCGTACATTTCAAACCTGGACGGGCCATAAAAAGAAATTCGCACATATTATGCTCAGCACACTTGCACCAAATGATTTTGTAAGAAAACCATTATCAGTGTTACAACCAAGTAAGTTCATCTATGTTTAGTATTGTAGGTATTTTCTTAGGTTCAAAATTCAACAGAGGTTAATTTATTCTATCTCAGATTAGATTCTAATAATAGTTTACGTGTTTGGCCGGAGGAGGCAAAACACCAGAAGAGATGGGAAGAATTGGGTGACGCCTTTGCCCAGCAGTTGGACTGAATAGGCTAACAACAAAAAACAATAGTTTACCTATTTTTAGATGTGGCATCAAAAATATTGAAGCAAACAGCCATTCCATCCATATTTCCATGGAAAAATTCATCTCAACCTCCCACAACATATCATACCATAACATCCAATCATACGCTGCTCCAGAACCTGATGAACATCAAGATTCTCAGGCTCTCAACTTCTCTCTCTCACTGATGGCATACCATGGGGAAGGCCTACGACCAGCCGTCTACGTTTTTTCTATGCAAAAAACTACAAACACACGCTTTGTTATCAATTTAATAGCAAGTACTATTTAAAAAAATGCCAAAAATATTTGAAGCCCCTAAAAATCCCTCTAATCTTGTCCCTAAAAATGTCCCTTTTAACAATTCTTTTCCCTGAATTTAGGGGTAAAACCCTTAAGCTGGCAACCATGCCAAGCGTTTTGACTTTGACACTAGTAACGTAGTCGGGTCAACGCCATCTATAGAGTTGTTGGAAACTTTTTTTTTTTTTAAATACTTAAAATGAAAACCTCTCATTCTATTCTATTCTATTTTTTATGAATGGCAATTGAAGCCGATGTCGACTATTCTGCCAATGTCGAAAGTGAACTGGAACGGCAAGTGGGTGTTTTAAGAAAAAAGTAAAATAAAAAAGTAAAAACTACAGTTGATACAGTTGGACTTGTTGGTTAGTAGCAGAAAGTAGCTAGCCTGCAACCTGCAACACAGCACAGAGTATATAATCACTACGTTTAATTTATTTATAAAGATGCTCTGTGGTTAGTTCGGCGCACAGAGTATATAATGACCACAGGTTAGATAGTAGTCGCTAGCTACCAAGGAATTTATAGGTAAAGCCGTAATTGATCGAAGGTAAAGCCTAATGCTGGGGCTACACTAACGCGATAACGCGAAGATTTGCGTTGTCGCGACACGTCTGGTCAAAGAATTCGTCCTATCGCGATAAACTTCGCGAATACGAATGCCCTTCGCACCGCTGTCGGTAAATTGCCGCACATCAAAGGGTTTTGTCGCGACAAAGTTCGTGTGGTTGGCTACACTTCGCGCGCTCTAGTTGACTTCACCCACTCCAAACTTCGTTGTGCTACGGAGGTCGCCGCCTCCCCCCTTCGCTCAACTCAGGATCTACCACCAGAAATCTATCTTGACCCTATACCTACGCTACGGGCTTACCACCATCGGACAGATTTCGACGCCTACTACAATATCTGTTCAAACACCCAATGGCTATCCCTAACCGTTATGAAGTTAAACCCCTTTCAATTTTAGGGGAGGTTGGGGAGGGGAGGGCAGTGTATACAAATTTCAACGCCAATCAACAATAAAGTACAATTATAGTCAAATCAAAAAGCCTCTACGTGCCCTAATTTTCGAGATAAGATGGGGGGAGGAGTGAAGGGAGGAGAAGGGGAGTTATGAAAAATAATTTTGACCATTTGAAGGCCTAAAGGGAGAAAGGGACTTTTAAAAATATTCTTTTTAATTTTCCGTGCCTCCACTTTAAGAATCCGTAAAAAAAAACTTTTATCCCTTAGTTTCCGAGATAAGATAGGAAGGGGGCCGAAAAGGGGAGGTTTGGGATTTTTCTCATACTCGTGAGAGTTACTCCTTTACGAATCTGTCGAAATATACGCACCTTCCTCTCCACCATCTAGTGAGTGAGTGAGTGAGTGGTAACCGAGCTGTAAACAACGTGTAACAGAAAGGGTATAGTTATATGAAAGGTGTGCTACAGAGTACAGACCATCAAACTGAACAACTTTTTCTTTGGGACCACCATCGAAAAAAAATTATCAACGGCCCCATACTAAATTCCAATACCTACTCTACCAAATGTATGAGACAGCTAATTATTTTTTCGCGATTGCACCCAAAGTGTGTGCACCCTTTGATGTGACTATAAAAAAAAAAAAAAAAAAATGTGTTTATTATCTTAAATCTATACAGTTAAGTTGCCGGGGCTTCCCAGAAAGTAATCCGAAGATACTTGTGATGGGATAAACCTCGCTCTTCCTCGAGTTAATTAACAATTGTTTATCTGTGCTAATTAGGTATAAGTTACACATTTTAAAAAAGAAAAACTAATAAAAAGAAAAACGAATAAACGGAAAAAAGAAAAATTATAAAGATAAATGAACATGAGAATCGTGTTTATGGCAGTGTGTTTGGTATAAATGTGTGTTTATAAGTGTGTTCATGTGTGTGAGGATGTATATTTTGTGTGTATTTGTGTGTGTAAGAGAGGGTGTGTGTGTGAGTAGGCGTGTGTATGTGTGAGTGAGTGTACAGTGTGTTGGAATGTGTGTGTGTTGGTATGTGTGTGTGTGTTGGAGTGTAAGTATGTGTGTGTGAGTGTGTGTGTCAGTATGAATGACACTCAGCCCAGGAGTCGCCAAGATATCTTCAACGGCATCATAATTAAGTGTGAAGAGCCATTCAGTTAAAGTCTTTTTGCACTCGTACAGCTGCATGGGGTAAATGTTAAGAATGCGATTTACTCTATTATAGACGCGTGGGGCTTGAGCTACATTTTGACGACTAGCAAAGATTGAACGTGCTGGGTATGTAGGGGCTACAATATCACACCGTCTTTTTTTAAGTTTGTCATGGCTAAAGGGTAGAATTTTGTGATATCTTAGTATCATGTGCAGTATATGGAGTTTTCTGACGGAGAGCAGCTTAGAGATTGCGTAAAGAGTTTCAGTAGGGAACCTGTAGGGTTTACAGTACATGACCTTAATCAAGGATCTCTGTGCCCTCTCTAGATCTATAAAATACGACTTAGCTGCTCCACCCCATACCGAGATACAATATATAATTACAGATTGGGCCAGTGCGATATATATTTTATTCTGTAGCTCAGCAGTCATTATATTTCTCAAGGATTTGAAAACCCATATGAGTTTTCTCACCCTCGCTATAGTTAGTTCGAGGTGAGGGTACCAGCTTAACCTTTGATCTACTACAACACCTAGGTACTTGACGGAATTTACCTTATGTATTACAGGGCAACTACAGGTAGGTAAGGTTGGGTTGCGACAAGAATGTATTCTAATGACAAAGTCTGGCGCAGGCTGAGAGTTTGCGTATTTGGCAAAGCAGACGTAGTTGGTTTTTTGGGTATTTAGCGTAAGTAGATTCTCACGTAGCCAATCACCAACCCTAGCCAGTCCACTCTCAGCCTGCAGCCTAACCTTGTCCCAGGTCTTAGCAGAGAAGATAATAGCGGTGTCATCCGCGTAGGACAGTATCCTCGCGCCATTGATATTAAGGTTACAGAGCTCATTAATATAGATCAAAAAGAGCGGCGGCCCGAGGACACTGCCCTGTGGGACGCCATACGTCACGTTCTCTTCGTCACTAACATAGTTTCCAATTTTTACACCCTGTTTTCTGTTTTGAAGGTAACTGCTGAGAAGAGAGAGAGCAGAACCTCGAAATCCTATACCCTTTCTAATACACATTGTAAATCCGTGCCGTGCAGTTTTTACGTGATGCGCGGTCAAAACATTCTATTCTAATTGACAAACTAAGTAGGATGGGTATTCGAGGCCCGGCTTTAGAATGGTTCAAATCATACCTGTCTAACAGAACTCAAAAAACAAGAATCACTAAATTCGACGACACAGTGAATAGTATCACAAACTTTGATTCCCAACCACGAAACAATTACTTTGGTGTTCCACAAGGAAGCATTTTAGGGCCTCCGTTATTTCTTGTGTATATAAATGACCTTCCTCAAGCTATAGACCAAGATTGTGTCCTGTTTGCTGATGACACAACTGTTATTATAGATAGTAAAAATGGTGAATCACAGGAGTCTAATATAAACAACATTTTGAATAAAATAATTGCATGGTTAGATTTAAACGCTTTAAAAATCAACTTAGAAAAAACGAAAATTTTAAACTTCAAAACATATAAGAGTAACTATCTACACCTTAAAATAACACATAAAGATCAAGCAATAGAACAAATTCATAATACAAAATTTCTTGGCATTACAATTGACGAACACTTGACTTGGAAGGACCATATTAATGGTATTTGTATTAAAATAAACAGATTTGTTTTTGCCTTAAAAAGGTTAAAGATGAAACCTCCAGACAAACTGCGATAATGGTGTATCACGCCTATGTATGCTCCATCATCAGGTATGGTATCATTGTCTGGGGTAACTCCACTGAAATAACTAGGGTTCTGTTAGCACAAAAAAAATGCATCCGCACAATTTTCAATTTGGACTGGACTGATTCCTGCAGACCAGTGTTTAAATCAAAAAACCTTCTTACAGTTCCTTGTATATATATATATGAAATTGCCAAATTTGTCAAAACTAACTCTTCGCTTTTTGAATTTAAAAACAATATTAATAAACGTACAGTTACACAGTATCTATTAACAATGCCTGTACCTAGAATTGAATTATTCAGACGTAATTGTGTGTATATGGCTCCACTAATTTTTAACTCACTACCAAATTTTATTACAGAACTACCGTACATTAAATTCTGCAAAGTTTAAAAAAAATGTCTCATTTCACATAGCTTTTATTCCATAGCAGAATTTCTAAAAAAAACTAATTGTCAGTCATATCACTATCGAATTGAATTGTAGAGAATTACCTATTTGTATGTTTTTATATTTACAGAATAAATTTTACTACGCTAACAATTTGTTGAATAACTTAAATACTTTAATATGTTAAAAGTTCTTTTGTAGTTTGTAGGTATAATTATAATTTTAATTATCTAGACACAAAACAAAACAACAAAAATAACAATTATAATTATACCTACATACTACAAAAGAACTTTTAACATATTAAAGTTAAGATATTTTAGACACAAAACAACAAAATAACAATTATAATTATACCTACAAACTACAAAAGAACTTTTAACATATTAAAGTATTTAAGTTATTCAACAAATTGTTAGCGTAGTAAAATTTATTCTGTAAATATAAAAACATACAAATAGGTAATTCTCTACAATTCAATTCGATAGTGATATGACTGACAATTAGTTTTTTTTAGAAATTCTGCTATGGAATAAAAGCTATGTGAAATGAGACATTTTTTTTAAACTTTGCAGAATTTAATGTACGGTAGTTCTGTAATAAAATTTGGTAGTGAGTTAAAAATTAGTGGAGCCATATACACACAATTACGTCTGAATAATTCAATTCTAGGTACAGGCATTGTTAATAGATACTGTGTAACTGTACGTTTATTAATATTGTTTTTAAATTCAAAAAGCGAAGAGTTAGTTTTGACAAATTTGGCAATTTCATATATATATATACAAGGAACTGTAAGAAGGTTTTTTGATTTAAACACTGGTCTGCAGGAATCAGTCCAGTCCAAATTGAAAATTGTGCGGATGCATTTTTTTTGTGCTAACAGAACCCTAGTTATTTCAGTGGAGTTACCCCAGACAATGATACCATACCTGATGATGGAGCATACATAGGCGTGATACACCATTATCGCAGTTTGTCTGGAGGTTTCATCTTTAACCTTTTTAAGGCAAAAACAAATCTGTTTATTTTAATACAAATACCATTAATATGGTCCTTCCAAGTCAAGTGTTCGTCAATTGTAATGCCAAGAAATTTTGTATTATGAATTTGTTCTATTGCTTGATCTTTATGTGTTATTTTAAGGTGTAGATAGTTACTCTTATATGTTTTGAAGTTTAAAATTTTCGTTTTTTCTAAGTTGATTTTTAAAGCGTTTAAATCTAACCATGCAATTATTTTATTCAAAATGTTGTTTATATTAGACTCCTGTGATTCACCATTTTTACTATCTATAATAACAGTTGTGTCATCAGCAAACAGGACACAATCTTGGTCTATAGCTTGAGGAAGGTCATTTATATACACAAGAAATAACGGAGGCCCTAAAATGCTTCCTTGTGGAACACCAAAGTAATTGTTTCGTGGTTGGGAATCAAAGTTTGTGATACTATTCACTGTGTCGTCGAATTTAGTGATTCTTGTTTTTTGAGTTCTGTTAGACAGGTATGATTTGAACCATTCTAAAGCCGGGCCTCGAATACCCATCCTACTTAGTTTGTCAATTAGAATAGAATGTTTTGACCGCGCATCACGTAAAAACTGCACGGCACGGATTTACAATGTGTATTAGAAAGGGTATAGTCACATCAAAGGGTGCACACACTTTGGGTGCAATCGCGAAAAAATAATTAGCTGTCTCATACATTTGGTAGAGTAGGTATTGGAATTTAGTATGGGGCCGTTGATAATTTTTTTTCGATGGTGGTCCCAAAGAAAAAGTTGTTCAGTTTGATGGTCTGTACTCTGTAGCACACCTTTCATATAACTATACCCTTTCTGTTACACGTTGTTTACAGCTCGGTTACCACTCACTCACTCACTCACTAGATGGTGGAGAGGAAGGTGCGTATATTTCGACAGATTCGTAAAGGAGTAACTCTCACGAGTATGAGAAAAATCCCAAACCTCCCCTTTTCGGCCCCCTTCCTATCTTATCTCGGAAACTAAGGGATAAAAGTTTTTTTTACGGATTCTTAAAGTGGAGGCACGGAAAATTAAAAAGAATATTTTTAAAAGTCCCTTTCTCCCTTTAGGCCTTCAAATGGTCAAAATTATTTTTCATAACTCCCCTTCTCCTCCCTTCACTCCTCCCCCCATCTTATCTCGAAAATTAGGGCACGTAGAGGCTTTTTGATTTGACTATAATTGTACTTTATTGTTGATTGGCGTTGAAATTTGTATACACTGCCCTCCCCTCCCCAACCTCCCCTAAAATTGAAAGGGGTTTAACTTCATAACGGTTAGGGATAGCCATTGGGTGTTTGAACAGATATTGTAGTAGGCGTCGAAATCTGTCCGATGGTGGTAAGCCCGTAGCGTAGGTATAGGGTCAAGATAGATTTCCGGTGGTAGGTCCTGAGTTGAGCGAAGGAGGGAGGCGGCGACCTCCGTAGCACAACGAAGTTTGGAGTGGGTGAAGTCTCAAAGTCACCCCCCTTCTCCCCCTCTTTAGGCGGATCTCGGAAGTTAAGAGATTTGGCACATTTTTTTTTAGATCTATACTAAGGGGTTCGGAATCAGTCAAACTCATTTTTCAAAACTCCCCCTTCTCCCCCCTTTAGCGGTTTCTTTTATTCTCATCTAAAACTATTGAGGGGCGTTGAAATTAGTTTACCCTCCCCTCACCTCCCCAACCACCCCTAAAATTGAAAAGGCTGTAACTTCATAACGGTTAAAGATAGCCATTAGGTGATTGAATAAATATAATATGCGTCAAAACCTATCCGGTGGTGGTACCGGTAAAACGAACAGGGAGGTGGTGAGAGAAGTGAGCCGACAACCCTCGTAGTATAGGGATAAGGTCAAGATAGCTTTCTTGTGCCCTGAATGGAGCGAGCGGGGAGGTGGCGAGTGGAGTGTGTCCGCGATCCTCGTAGCGTAGGGATAATGTCACGTTAGCTTCCGTTGGTAAGTAGCTTTTGAGTGGAGCGAGCCGGCGACCTTCGTAACGCAACGAACGATTGAGTAGGTTAGGCGTAACTCAGGGGCGACGACGAGCAAACTTTAGGGTCATGTTTTTTTTAAATAGGAAAAAGTCTGAGAATGTTGTTTTATTTTTATTTTTATTTCCAATAATGGTGAATACGTACTTCTCAAAAACACGAAAGCTAAAACACGAGCTGCGCGCAGCTCATGCATTACTGCATTTGTTTAGAAGCAAATCATGGTAGACAAAATTTAAAGCAAGCAAGCAAGGTATAGAGCAAGATATCAAGAGATTGTTTTCTCTCTTTCAGTTACAAAACGTAATCTTTTTCCGTGGTGTATAGTACTGACCATTCGTGGTGAATTTATTATCTGTGCTCTGTATGCTTACGGTAGCTTTTATGTTACGGCCAGACTTGTAGGCGAAGATTCGTGTTCGCGTTGTCGCGATAAAAGTTCGTGTTCGCTCTATGACGAAGTGATTGGCCACACTTGGAAAAACCTTTCTACTGTCGCGATAATCTAGAACGTCGCGATAATTCATTTGCGGGAAAACATGGTAGAAGCGGTTGTGATGTATCACATGGCGGCTAACAATTATTTACTACATCTTTCCTTATCCTCTCATTATTCCAATTCGTGATTAAAAAGTTCAATCAAACACGTTCAAACCTCTCAGAGTATCACAGTCAACTAGAGCGCGCGAAGTGTAGCCAACCACACGAACTTTGTCGCGACAAAACCCTCTGACTTTTTGAGTAGGTACTCCAACCTGGGTTGGTCTGCTAGAACTTTTTGATCAGTATTAGAAACAGGATCAATTCGCATCAAAAAGCTTTTTCTTTTTTTAAATGTGTGAATGGGGAACAATGTTTCACAAAAAGTTATGGATGGTTTCCTTAGACCATTTTCGAGTAGCTGCATCGCGGTTAAGGTAGATACCCTTACTGCCCCGTTTACCGTTTCCACCCTGTATATTATATTACGCCAAAACTGACCCTCTGAATAATCCAACTGCCTCGACTACTCTACAAACTTACACACTCTGCGCACCGCTTTAGACAGGCTAAAATAAATTAGGAGCCCCTTGCCCCGTCATTATGATTGTCATACTGACGTTACAAAAAATGGAGCATGCAGATAATTTGATCTAAAAATAACATAATATCTGTATTAATTCAGGGGATGATTTCCTACATTTTTGTGCTTGCTTCGTTCGTTCTTGCGGCCTACTTTTTCTTGAATCTTATGATCTTATGTTTGTGACTCCTGTCCTAAAATGGGTTTGGGCAGGACATGTCTGTCGACTCTGTCGTATATAATTATATAAAAGTACTCTGTGCTGTCGCATGCCGAACGAGTTGTGGGCGCGTAAGGCTTAGGAATGATGCCCTGAAACAGTGACACGGTGTCGCGGTAGACCACGAAGGAGATGGCGGGCGAACTGGATGTCTTCCTTGATAATTGGAAAGAAATAGCTCAGAATCATGATCGTTGTAAAGAATGGAGTGAGGCCTTTGCCCAGCAGTAGGACAATATAGGTTAGCTATAGTATAATAAACGATGATAGGAGAAATCGAAACAAGAAAAAATGTTGGTTTCTGAATTATACTATACTTTCCGAGGCACGCATGCCCGATGTGCATCAGCCGGGCGCTATCGCCATGCCATCTGTAATATAAATACCAATAGAGGTGTGATGTGCACTGGGCCTGGTGAAGCACAACCCAAAATCTCAGGGTCACCACCGGCCAAAAGGAACTTTGATTATTTTCCATCCCAGGTACGACTTCTGGGACCCCAGCTGTTGCCAAGATGGTCACCTGCCGGTACGTCTTCTCCCATGACGTCACCAGCGAATCGTCAGCATAACATATGACACGATATTCCTCAGATAGGCCCCAATAGGGAATAAGCATGTAATTTTTTTTCACATAAATCAATAATATACACTATTTAACAACCCAAAGCAAGTATTAAAAGTTTAGGTTTAACTACTGCTTGTCGGTCGAACATAATATTAAACTCCTGCTATTTTCAATGACAGTTCAAACGTCCGTGATTGCTGCGGCCGCGCACGCGGCTTTGATTACAATCTACCTTGTTTACAAAACTATTTTTTTGGCCTTTAATAAAGTAATTTTACTAATTGTATGTGATTTAGTCAAGCAAAAATTGCGATAACGATATTATAATAAATTCTTAGTGAAACTTTAACAACATTTCAAATAAAAGTGTTTTTTTGACACATAGATTTTGATGTCACTACCGCAGTTATCGAGGATCACGGATTCTGAGATCACGGACAATGTTTTGAGAGTACGTTTCGTTTCTCCAAAAACATGTTTCATAAAACCATAAATTGTTAAAGAAGTGATGTTTAAGAAACTTAAGTGTACCACGATGTTTTTAAATGCCAATGCAAGGCATTTTTAATGACATGAACTCCGAAATCATTGTTCGTTCCGATAATCCAGATATTTCACTGGTCAGCTGGATCAAGGGCTTTAGGGTTTATATTTATCATAAATTAATCGAAATAAAAATTGTATATAACTAACCAAATAAAAATACAAATAAATCGATTGGCGAAAATTGTTGCAAATTTTACTCTATGGTATAAACCGCAGACAGATTACATTATCTTTGATTATATTTGCTTGTCTGTCACCCACCCTAAAAAATAACAGGTTTACGAAAACTATTCTAGTTTTATTCGGTGATTGGCGTTTTACGTTATTTGTTTACTTCTAGCGTTGTATTTTATTTCCTCTAGTATGCCGTGACGTCAGAAAAACATTGTTAATGTGCCAATAGGATTTTGTAAGGCTGTTGTAACATAATTTCGTTCGTGTGGACTGTGGTTCGTGACATTTCGTACAGTTTGGTTTACGTACAGTAACTTGGTGATAACGAAAGCAAAGGAGTGTGGGTGTTTTACGATGGAATCTGAGCATCAGCCAAAGTTGAGTCCTGTAAGGGCTTTTCAAGGTACGTAAGGGGCATATCCGCAATCGTGTGACATGGGTATGTAAATATTTGCGTCAATGATGTTATTGTTTAACTTCTCAGTGCTTCACGGCTGCAACCCTGACCCTGAAGAGTCATACACCAGCCTCTCGGAGTACCATGACTACGAACCAAGCTTAGAGTTCGATGATTCGGAACTTATTCAGACTTCAGGCTTAGGTAAGATTCAAAACTTGAAAAACCTAACTTATCACAAAACGCTCGAGATTATTGGAACACTGTTGATTTAGGCAATTTGTTTACGGTATTGATGATTGCATGTACAAGTTCTTTGTTTTACTTGGTACTCATTCTAATTACCTATGCTCATTTAACATGAAGTTCTGTTTAGATTTTCAACTCAATAAGAAAGTGTGCTCAAACATCTACCCTCTAAAATAATAACTAAATGTAATAACTGATGTTATTGTCAACAAGTAATTATATTTTTATTGCGCTTCTTACTGCAATGAGTTAGCAACATTTACATTACATGAATGTGATGGTATCACAAATCAAATAGATTCAACATATTTAACTACTCATCATTCATCTTTAATCTTAGGGCCTTATCTGAATTAGTTTGAGTTGGGTGCAGATATTATGTTGAAGCATCAATCATTTAATGGTAAAATATAATATCAAATATGTCAAGAAAAAAAATGTATATAAAAGCAAATTACAAATGAAACATGTCTTAAATAATAATTATAGTCTTATCTTTTTAGTAATATAACAATGGATATCAATTTATGTGATTGTAATCTGACTAAAACAAACACAAATAATGGAATAAATGCTTAAAGGATGTCAAATTGAATAAACATGAAATTCTTGAAGATGCTTCAAATAGCATGACTAACTGAGAACAATGCTTGCGTTGCTATAGAACCGTTTCCTTCCCCTAATACTTAATGCAGGCCAGACAATGGTGCATTCATATTGATTAGACTGTTATGTAATAGTTACCTTAAAAGTCCGGGACTTTAAGCCTTGCACATCCTAGTCATGTGGTAAAATACAAAGAGTTTTTGTGTTTTTTCATCATCATCCTATTAATGTTCCCACTGCTGGGACACAGGCTTCCTCTCTATGAGAGGAAATGGGCTATAATCCACTACTCGGGCCCAGTGAGTTTTGTATTTTTTAATGGCCACCAAAAAGTGTATTATCCCAAAATTGTTTACATGAGATATGAATAAATACATATTTCCCTATACTGCACCAGTGACTTAATGTTTCTCAGCAGTCTGGTGAATAATTTAAGGAAAATCCCTTTAGAATATAGAATTTGTTGTTTGGATTGGTAAATGGCTTCCTTACTATTTGATTATTTTAAATTTCTGAGATATCATTTTTATTTGGAAGAGTTTGTTGTCAAACTAGTGTGTGTCTTGAAATTTACATACCCTCAAACAAAAATAAATCACAAAAGCATAACTTATTATTATGAAAGATTATATTTTTATGTCTACTATCTGTTTGTTATAATTTTAATTTGATTAAAATAATGTTCAGCTATTGTTAATCAAAGTCATCTATACACCATAACAAGGCCATGAGAGGCTTATATTAACAGTCTTTCATCCTAACGTTCAAATATCTCGAGTAAATAGCCTTGTATTTACCCATATATTAAAATTAATTATGATTGTGTTCTTTTTTACAAAAGGTATGTGATGAACCATGAAAAAACAGGAAATAATATGAATCACCGCATCTCAAACATTCTATGTTGGTACATATTCTTTATTTATGAATGATGAATAATACTATCTACTGATAAAATGATAAGAGAGGAGTCTAAAATTTGAGCGTTGTGTATAAAAGTGACTTCATTTTATAGTTTTAACAATGAATGTGTCATTAATTCATGTTTTCCTTCATTGTCATTTCTGTTGTCATAATTATAGTTTATAGTTTTAATATGCTGTGCTTCCTTTTATTCATCATCTATATTCATCATCTGCCTAGCTTTTTCCCAACTATGTCGGGGTCGGCTTCCCGTCTAACCAGATGCAGCTGAATACCAGTATTGTACATGGAGCGACTGCCTATCTGTGCTTCCTTTATAATATAGGGTTTTAAAAAGCCAAAACATCAAAACCTATGTATATTTCTATACTATTTTTAATTAATATTATAAAGAGGAAAGATTCGTATTTTTGTATGTGAAATACGAATAAACTTAAAAACTACTGGAAAGATTTGAAAAATCTTTCAGTAATGGATAGCTGCATTGTCAGCGAGTAACACAGTATATAATTTAATCCCTGTACTCCCACGGGAACGGGAACTACGCGAGTCAAACCGCGTGACGTCAGCTAGTCACTGATAAAAGTCAACCCAGAGCAGGGAATCTGATGGAAACATGAGTCAATTGACTCTTGTCTCAAGCCTTATTGCTCACATAGGCCTCTCCCTAGCCGCACCACAATATAGGTATTACACTAATTACAGGTAGCAATTAAATTATACCAGTCATATTTTAAATAATACTGATACCTAGTGACCGAGCAACTAACAGAAGAGAACATTACATCAATCATTACAGGAATCTTTTGCGCTAAAATATTACGGGGTACACTTTTTTCTTGTTGTATTTATGAAAATCATGAGTATTTGATGGTTGCCATTGTAGAAAGTAATTCATGTAAATGATTAAAATTTGTGAAATCATTGAAGTACCTATCACTGCTAAATGTAGTTATTCAATTTTACATGATTCATATGATTGATTGATTAAACTTGTGAATTTATTAAGTGCATTGCTAAAGCGTTTGCGAAGGTACTTCAAACCAAAGCGTGATATATGTAGGTACTAGATAAATACACAGGAAACGTTAGCAGTGCAATTTATACGGACAATATCACAAAGAAGTCATTACATTCAGTCATTGGAAAATTGCACTCACTCACAGGATTATGCATTCATAGCGGTAACTGGTGTGATGGTGGGTAGTCAGGGCACTGATTGGCCGCACGTCCTTGCACTTGCCCTCTGATTGGTGTAGTATTATTATCTCGTTGACTTTCAATGAGCCTTCATGGAACACTTTCAATTCCTATTCCTTACCCAGCACTTTAGAACGCTTGCGTCGTAATTGTAACTGTCGCCGCTAGATGGCGTTAGGTTTTACACTTAACATGGTATTTTAAGTTTTAAATCGTTTCTCTTTTATGGTTAAATCATCGAACTTTAGTTTGTAAGTTGACTGAATGAACTTAAAGATGAAAGAGACCAATATTTATATTCTTAGGTAGTTAAGCTGTATTTAATCAACTTTGCCTACAAATGTATGCCTAGCCCTTATTCAAATATTAATGAAGCACTTGGTAGCGTTGATAGCCCAACGACTAGTGGAAAAAAAAATCGATAGGTTCATGAAAAATGCAGTCTTACTATTTATAGAGCAGTCAACAACGTAGCACGAACGTGCGAAGAAAACAAAGTAAGTTCGATCGACTTTTTTTTGGTCATCATCATACCTACATACATAAACTCTCACATCATTCCCGTGGCAGTATAGAACGCCACCTACTACGATTTTTACAATCCTGATCAGAAGATCTAAGTAGCAAAATGTCCAACAGCGTAGAACGTCTAATGAGCAGTAAGTCTATTAGCAAACTGTCCATCAAGCAAAACGTCCAATTACCAGATGGTCTGTAATTCTGTAAAGCAGAACATCTATTTAAAAAAAAAAAAACAGTTCTCAAAATGTCTGGATACTCAGTAAGTAAAAGATACTCTCCGTACTCTATGGAGTTCTGTAATTTCTGCCTAGCCCTTTTCCCAAGTACCTATATTAGGGTCGGCTTCCAGCCTAACCAGATGCAGCTGGATACCAGTATTCTACATGGAGAGACTGGCAATCTGACCTCCACAACCCAGTTCATACATAAATAAATGGTCGTTTTTCAGTAACTATAATTACTAATGCTTGATAGAATGCAGCAGTGAGTATGCGATTGCTGAGCGTGGGGTACCTTGTTTCGATTCCCGGGTCGGTAGAATTTCTCAGAAACACCAGTATGATACCTCCTCAGAAAGTAAGTAAAGTCGTTAGTCTTACGCCTGATTTCTCTCCGTTTACCGTCCTATCGAGTTTTGAGAGCGAGCGAAGACGAAGGGCACGTGTACCGCGCACACACTTGTGCACTATACAGCGCTCATGGCTAATCTCCTTTTAAATTGGCCGCTGTGGCCGAAAACATTCAAAAGGGCTGTTATTAGTAGAATATGTTAACGATTGAAACCTTTAATTCTCCTACAGGTTTATGAAGTAGACCAGTCTAAATCTATAAGTTCTCACGATACTAACTTGCAAATTGCAAAATAATAAAATGCAAAATATTTTCCTAATGTATAGGTCCTAGCATGTTAGCAATCATTTCGAACCCTTGTTGCGAAATTGCGAAATGAAGCACTTTAAATATACTTGATATGATTTACTTTGGCCAATGTTATGTTATAGCCATGGGCTAGGGTGGAGGGTCGGTCTAGCCGTTGCTATGCCAGATAGATATCAGACGAGAGACCAGAAGGTCGCGTGAAGCCTTTCACGCGTTCTTCTTTGTGGTATAAAATTGTTGTTGGGGAGAGCCTGTTGTAATGTAATTTCCGCATTTTTATTGCGGAGAGTTCGTGTTGACTATTTTGCCTTGAGATGAATTGAAATTTATTTGTTACATTGGCATTAAAAAAAGTTATTTGAAGATAACAAGAATTGCATTCCAACTAAAGATAGGAAAGTTCAAAATATCCAACAAGACACTTTAATATTTAAAAAAATAATGGAGGTTGGCCGTGTCGGGAGCAGGGTTCAAGCTACCGGTGATTTGAGCTGCCGAGACAGGAACCTCCTCCATCAAGTTTTAAAACATAAGTTATTTTTGTCGTGTAAAAGTGTTTTATAACAATTTTTTTATCGTTTCATTCTAAAGAGACGCCATTACCCGCAGAGAGCAATGGATGAATTCGAGTTGAGTTTAATGATGATGCATCAACCTTGAGATCAGTGGACCAGAGTTAATGAGTTGTCTCGCGATGTCATGCATTGTAATAATCACAGTAATGCAACCGCTATCCATCACATGTGCCGACTGTTTTGACATTCATACAAATGGCAGGATGTCGATGTGTTTCACATAAAACTGTCCACATTGCGGTGTGGCCGAGGTTTTGACAGGGGCTTCCTCCTGTGACCAGTCGTTTCATAGGTCGTGTGTGTCCAATATATTGTTGGTATCCGTATTTTGGAGATGAGTATTTCGGGACGGACGCCAACATAGTTGTGAAAAGGCTAGGTAGATGATTATGATGACTATTTCGGGAATTGTTAAGAAACCTGATAATTAACACAAGGGGTAAAAATATGAAATTAAATCTTGTGGCTAGAAGGCCGATTTCTTTTGCTACTTGGAAAGATAAAAAAACACTGTGTGTCTAAGCTATGAATAAAAGGTGTTTTAATAGTATATTTTATAACGAGGGACTAAACGAAGCCATTACATACCCGGGGTGGTTTGACTCCCGAGCTTGCGAGGGAGGCAATGAAAGTGAGGGTATATTAAATTGGCGTTTAGTCTCTAGGTGCAAATTGTACTTTTCACTTCGAATGCGAGAAAAATAATCATTTAATTAGTACCTACCTACAGTACTGCAGCGGCTAGCAACAGAGGCATTGCACATACTATTCAAAATCAACGATATGCACACAAACAACAATAATGTTTCTCGCGTTGAAGAGCTCTTTTGTTTTTTTTTTTCAATAAACCGCTTTCTATTTGCAAGCCAATTCTGAATTTAAATAAAACCTTTGATAAGTGGTCACTCTTTTGTGACCATGTTTCAGAGAAAAAGATCGTTCCATTTTTAAATTACTTTTTACTCCCTAGGGAATAAATGGTCACTTTAATCCCGCTTCGTAGGGCTATAATGGCGTACTTTTAGAGCATGAGAAGTGAAATAGTACATTGTAATACAAGGGGCTAAAATGACCCATTATAGACGAGGTAGTTTCGTACTTTTCACTACGATTGCGAGAAAATAAAATAACCTATTTAATATGATAGTTTATTTTATTAAAAATTAAATGTACAATTTGTACTGTTGTTCAAATTGAATGAGATGTTTTTTCCCGGTAACATAATTTCAGTTCTCTGTGAAGACGAATATAATATTGTGTCGTCTGTGGGGTAAACGTAGAAGATAAAAAGGAATCCTACTTATAATTGAAATAAATAATACAGAAAAAATCATAAAATTTCGCGCCAATGTCTTTTTTTATTTCTTCTGTAGCTGGAATGCAACGCACACATCCTGGCCAAAGAGTTCGGCGTTCGGCGCGTTTGGTTCCTTTTTTAAAATAATATTTTTTTTTAATGGAACAGTAATAAATGAATGCTTTATGAATTATAAGTAAAGACTTATGCGTTTTCGAACACCGACGCGACGGCGAAAATTAAAAAAAAAAAATCCCAAGGGCATAATATGCAATTTTACGCCCGATCTGGTGTGACAGTCTTTTCGAGCAAGAGGAGTGAAACATTGTATTTTTGTCCACAGCGCCGCTCCCACCAGAACTTTTAGACATACCCGATGACCTTCTAGAACGTTCCGCCAGCGACGGGACGATAGAGGAGAATTTTGAGGAGGAACTTGCAACCGCACCTGAGGTCTACGCAGAGGTAAGGTTTTCTTTTTCCTTATTCTTAGTAAGTAAGTAATGGAACCAGGACTATGTATTAACAAGTTTGAGAGCCCGACAAAATATTCGCGCTGGTTAACAATATTTTTGACTCAATTTATTAAGGCGACAAGTCCTAAATTTACAATTCTATTTGAAATACTGTTAGAATAAAGTGTTAATCAGCCTGAACTACGAAGTGGTTGTTAAGTCAGTCACTGTGGGCCGAATAGTGCGAAATAAGTGGTTTTGATCAATTTATAAAAAAACTATGGATTGGATTATTTTTTATAAAACACTATGTTGGTAGAATTATTTGGCGATCGCATGTATTTTAGTAAAAACCACTTTACTCGTTAAGATTTTTTTAGAGATTAGTTCGTAATTTTTTTTGTATTAATATTGTAATGATAAATGATATTTATTTTGCAAAGGAGACAATTTTTTTTGTTCGAGGATTAGGCCATCCACATAAATTGTAGCATTTAAGAATAAAACTTACATTGATATCTTCCTTATAACCTCTAGATTCCAGTGGTTAAATTAGCTATGCATTGTCTAACCGGAATTATTGCGAAAAATCTGCAAAAACACTTACGAAAACCAAAATAAACAGAAAAAGTAAATGTCAAAATAATGAAGTTGTCTGTCGATCACAAAAAAAAAGTGGGTTTATAACGTTCCGTGCCACGTTGATTGTGTAAACCATCTATGCGGTTTTAGTGTGAACCTTTAAAAATAGCATTAAACATGATTACATTTTAATAATACATATTTATTTTACATTCTTTCTGATTCTATAATAATTATAGCACACATGATAACCAACGGGTAGGTACCGTACTTTTTTTAGTAAATAGAAAAAAAAGGCCCCTATTCACGTAAGTATTTGCTGTCAAAGATATCATAACATAGCTTATTTATTATGATTTTTTGATTCCGTTTTCATTTCTACGTAATATTTTGTTTAATACCATAGTAAAATGAATAATGAATGCAACGACCAGATGGGCCCAAAAAAAATTATCTCCTTTGTTTTCACAAACACTTTTACACATCATTATTTTTTAAACTACATGGGACCGGTGTTTCGTACCTGACTACTCTGAAAAGAAACAGACGAAACAAAGTCAGAGTTCATAGTCTCTTTAAAGTCCAGACAATCTTGTTCAACTCACATGAGAACTATGCAGATTAGTGTCTGTAATGGTCTTTTCAAGAAAGAACCATACAGATTTGAGTGGACCTGTCCAGTCAGTGCAAGCATTTGTCAGTTATCGTGTAGTTCGACTTTTAACTCAAGGAGCTCAACGAAACGACGAACAATACCAAAGAAAGGACATTTGGGTAGGTCGCTTATTAAGTACTTAAACTGCCAGACAGTCGATGAAAATAAACAAAATGTGACCTACATGGTCCACACATTCACAATAATGAAATAAAATAAAAAGCACCTTCGGCCAAACCTTCGGCTTCGGCCAAAAATTAGCCGAAGCTTTGGCCGAAGCCGAAGGTTTGCAAGTTGTCAAAATTTGAAATTTACTGAACAATGCTAGAGCGAGACGGAGAGTGCGCAGAGCAGAGCAGCGTTTCGCCGCACTACCGCGCCGGCCCGAACGCATCGAATAATTTATTACCTACTTATATACGTTGGTCAATCGGCTCGTAATTGGGCTAAATCTCTAAAGCTCTCAGAATATGTAGTATATTCTGAGATTATAATAACTATCGCATTTCTCAAGGTCATCCATCACCTTCGGCTTCGGCTTCGGCTTCGGCCAGAATTGCACCTTCGGTCGGACACTAAAAATAAACAATAATTTACAAAACGAATGTCAACAAAAATACTCGTACGATATTATATCAAATACACACACATAAAATAAATAATAATAATAAAATACTGAACTAAGTATTCATGTCAAATCATTAAATGTCACAGTCACAAAGTAAATAACTATTCATGTCAAATAAAAAAGTGTATAAAAAAGGAAATAACAATAAAACCAGCGAAGTCCGAAATTTCGACATTAACAGATCAAAGTTCATTGGAGCAGCTTAATCCCTTTTTATCTTCGAAATAGTGATTAACATGATAATAGGCTTTTAGGCATAGTTTCCGTTTTATAAACGATTTGAATTTATTTAGGCTTAGTGGCTGAATACGGCTCGGAAGTTCCGTGCCTAAGAACACTGTTATTCTCCGGTTTCAACTCTTCATCCTTGATTAGTACCCTAGTTTCCACTTGTCTTACGTGGGGTATCGTAAACTTAACACATTTGGTTTTTTCACATTTAGGAGTAGATTATTAACATTAAACCAATTAACGACTTTTGCCAGGGCGCTATGAGTGAGCGTTTGAGTTTCAAAAAAATAAATTCAATAAAAGAAGTTAGAAGTGGTAGAAGTTTCAATAAAAGATAAGTGTTATCTATAAACAATGCTGTCATGAATATCCTTTATGAGGTAAGGTCAGTCATCATTTAAATAAATGAGCAACAAAAACGGGCCGAGAATTGAGCCCTGAGTACCCCCATTCTTATTACGGAACCAGGAAGATTTCTTCCCGTTAACATAAAGTCTCTGAATCCTATCACTCAAATATGAAGTAAGAAGATCCAGAGAGGCGTTACGGATTCCGTAGTGGTTTAGTTTCCTGATTAATGTTTCATGAAGAACGCAATCGAAAGCCTTAGACAAATCGCATAAAATTATAATGCCTGGGAGGATAAATGCGACACTTCCCTAAGTATCGCATTTATCCTCCCAGGCATTATACGTAAATATGTCCTAAAAGTTCAACAGGTTCATCAGTAGTTTAACGACCCCTTGTATATCGGAACTGTTGTTATGCAATGACTTGTGTTTACTAAAAAATCTTTGCATTTGTCCTGTAATTAGTTTTTCAAAATGTTTGACTAAATGCGCGTAGTACTGAAATGGGTGGTGCGCCAAAGTTCACCAATTTTAAACTCCGATAATTGGAAATCCGAAAATGTTCTTCCTAACATTTTTCATCATAACAATCACAAGTCCTAACTACTCTCTCTCTAATGTTCAGCATTCAAATTCATAATGTCAGTAGCGATAAACATCTATTATACTTTTATTTGTTTTCCTATATTTTCTCAACTTAACCATCTTTTACACTATTATTTAAAATCATATCTGTTTTGTTTAGATTTCTTTTTATTCATAACTAGTTGACCCGTGCCCACTTCGTTGGGCGGTGCGATGTTGCAATGTTTTCACTCTTTGGTTAGCGAGCCACAGCGAGCGCTCAGCGCTAGTCTCCCTATCCCTTGTTGCCGAGACGTCGCTGCGCACGTTCAGCGCTAGATTCTCGAGCACGAGTCCGTACAAAGCATGTTCTAATGCTGAATGAATGGACGGCAGCATTTTGCTATTAAGTAATTTTATATTATCATCGAAACTATTTAACCAATTGACATACTTTTTTAGGCAAATCGTATCTCTATGATGTTCTTGTGATCATAATAATATTTTTTTCGAAAAGATTTAATATTTTGTTGTTTAAAAAATCGTCCTAATGTATGTACGTCGAAAAATACTTTTTTTAACACATAAAACCTACTATATCTGCTAAAATATAAAATATGGTGTCGCGGACTTTTTTGTAGAACTGTTCAAAGCGGACCAGGTTGCCATACATTGTTTTCAATAAAATACAACTGTTAAGGCAGCGCATGCAAATGACTCTGTTGTAAAAGCTAGTTTTTCCGCCTGGCTAGACAAACATTGAGATAGTTCGGCTAATAAGCAAGATATCTTTATAATTTATAGCCTATAGCACTCACGAATAATGTAGCTTTCTACCAGTGAAACAATTTTTAAAATTGGTTCATTACTTCCGTAGATTACCCCCTACATACAAACTTACAAACAATTTTACTTAACTATAATATTAGTATAGACTAGCTTCTGCCCGCGACTTCGTACGCGGATCCTGTTGCTAAAAAGTTGTTTTTTAATAAAAAGTATCCTATGTTACTTCTAATACCTCCAAGAATATGTGTACAAAGTTTCATGATGATCGGTTGAGTAGTTTTTGCGTGAAACCGTAACAAACAAACTTACATTCACAGTTATAATATTACTAGCGGACGTCACGCGGTTTCACACGCGTAGTTCCCGTTCCCGTGGGAGTACGGGGATAAAATATATCCTATGTTACTCGTGGATAATTTAGCTTTCGAATGGTGGAAGAATTTTTAAAAACGGTCCAGTAGTTTTTAAGCCTATTCATTACAACCAAACAAACAAACAAACAAAGTTTTCCTCTTTATAATATTAGTGTTGATATATTATTATATACTAGCTGACCCACGCAATTTCGTCTGCGTCTAAAGTATTACCTACCTACTACTACCTACCTACAACTACCTACCTACTACTAGCTACCTATTACTACCTACCTACTACTACCTACCTACTACTACCTACCTACCACTACCTACCTACTACTAGCTACCTATTACTACCTACCTACTACTACCTACCTACTACTACCTACCTACTACTACCTACCTATTACTACCTACCTACTACTACCTACCTACTACTACCTACTTACTACTACCTACCTACTACTACCTACCTACTACTACCTACCTACTACTACCTACCTACTACTACCTCCCTACTACTACCTACCTTCTACTACCTACCTACTACTACCTACCTATTACTACCTACCTACTACTACCTATCTAATCCTACCTACCTACTACTAACTACCTAACTAATCCTACCTCCCTACTACTACCTACCTACTACTACCTACCTACTACTACCTGCCTACTACTACCTGCCTACTACTACCTACCTACTACTACCTACCTACTACTACCTACCTACTACTACCTACCTACTACTACCTACCTACTACTACCTGCCTACTACTACCTACCTACTTCTACCTACCTACTACTACCTACCTACTACTACCTACCTACCTACCTACTACTACTACATTTTTTTTTCATAAGAACCTTCTCCTGACAATAACAAACAAAAAAAAAAGAATTAGTGAAATCGGTCCAGGCGTTGTTAAGTTATGCGCTTACCAACACATTTTGCGATTCATTTTATATTATAGATTAAGTATAAGATAATCAGTATGCTAAACATTAATTTTGCGTAACTTTATTTTCACATAACATAAAACACCTAAATGTAAGGCTAAAAATATCTTGGTGTTTTCGGTCTCCGACTAACCGTCGTGAAAACGATGTGGAAGGGATCCATAGGTTAGGTTAGGTTAGAACTGTGACCAACTACGACGACCCGCTACCTCGAAATTGGTCGCGAAATCTTTCTAAGTATTTTTTTTCATAGTGCCCCCAAGACAACACTGACTTGAATTTCATTCATTTAAGACAAAAATCAGTAAAACGACCTGTAATCAAAAACAAAAAAAAACTATATATATCATCTTCTACCCACATAATTATATTTTTATTACACTTGGTAAATGTAGGAGTTTAAATATATTTACATTATGATATTATTAATATAAATTTTCGGAAACATGAGTGTTATGAACATCGCCGGTAGCACTAGAAAAGGTTATGAATAGAAACTTACGGATGAAAAATGAATAGAAACTTAGGTACGGATGAAAAATTTTAGGAAGAGTGATAATTCGTATTACTAATCACTAGGAAGAACAATTTCGGGTACAGAACTTTAGGTGAGCCAATATGGACCCCTGAAATGGGTCTACAAGTAGTGGGGTCTGATGGGACCCGATTTCAACAATGGTATTATTTTACTATATTTCAGTGGATTAGGAAACTCACCACGGTCAGTACCATCATTAAATATAACAGCCAAAGAAGGAGCTACAATGTTTATAATGGACTTAGAAACGTCCACAGAATGACCCCATAGATCGGCGGTCTTTTTAACATTTAATGTGTGAAAAGTTTGAATTTTATCTTTACATGTGACATATTGAAAATTAAATTCGGAATCACAGACTGAAACATTTTCCCATATTAAAGACTCGGCAGCAGCAGGTGATGAGTTTAGCGATTTACGGAATTCGGGGATATCCGCAAAGAAATTTATAAACGCTGTGGCAACTTGATTGTCTGAATTTAAAATATTATCGCCAATACCAAGGCTGATGTCACTATTTCGGTTGCAAGACCTTCCCGTTTCGCTATTAATAATGTTACATGTTATTTTAATTACGAGTACATGACTACTATTTTTAATTTTTGAACTCAAGTAACGTGTCTTTACTATAAAACAAACTTTTTTAAATAGTTTACAATTACTCTTAACGTACAAATTAAATTCTACATATAGGTCCGCTCTTCATACATTTCGTACAGTCGTTTTTGACTCATATGAAAACCGATGGTGGCCCAGTCATTGAAAGAAGCGTTACTATTAACCGAGATTGTCCTAGGAATAAAATTTTTATAAAATTGTGTGCAATACATACTTACTGAAAAAAACGTTATAATGTTGATTGGGATCATCATTGGTTCACAATAGTGGTAATTTAGACAAAAGTTTAGTTTTTAAAGTGTCCAGGCGAGTTTTAGTTTTTGGAATAACAATGATATCCTTTTTAGTGACTTTCATGCTTACATTTGGAATTTTGATCAATTGCCCACAATGATCTGAATCTCATCATTCTCTTGCCCTTATCCCAATTTATTTGGGGTCGACGCAGCATGTCCTCTTCTTACATACTTCTCTATTTTTCGTCATCTCATCAGACACTTCTTTTCTTACCATATCCTTATTAACACAGTCCATCCATCGTTTCTTTGGTCTTCCTCTACTCAAATACTCATCCACATTCATACTCAAAACATTTTTCACGACATTTTCCTTATTCCTCCGCATCACATGCCCATACCACGGCAACCGATTACCACGCAACTTTTCAGTCACCGGTGCTACTTTCAGACACAGCTCCATCTACTGCCACACTAAGGAACGAGTTCCTTAGTGTGGCAGTAGATGGAGCTGTGTGTAATTTCCAGCTAATTTTATGAACCGTTTTTTCTTGGAAAACCGGTGAAGCCTGTCCTGCCGTATTTTTAAGAGCCCTCTTACAGTCCACTAGCGCCGCCAATCGAAAAAATGTCATAACTCGTAAATAGAATCAAAAATACAAAATGTGGTCTATTATTACTGTAGAAAAGGCAATAACGTAATTTTATATCACCTTATCAACACTTGAAATATAGCTGTTTAGCTAAATCGTGCATTCAAAACATAAACGGTTTATGTTTTGAATGCACGATTTGTTGTTTGTTATGTATAAAATTACGTTATTGCCTTTTCTACAGTAATAATAGACCACATTTTGTATTTTTGATTCTATTTACGAGTTATGACATTTTTTCGATTGGCGGCGCTAGTGGACTGTAAGACGGCTCTTAACAATGTCTGTCTTGATATCGTTCCCAAGACAAACTGCAAGCTTCAAAAGGTAAATGCCCACGTGTAAGCTTTGCAAATCAGCATTACTGTGTGCATTGACCTAGACAAATTGTACCTTGAAAGAAATATCGGGAAATGGAAATAATAATTCCGAGCCATGTTTTCTTATTACAAATATCTCCATACGGCACGTGTAGGTCGTGTATAAATTGTCCACTGGCTGGCAGACGTCACTGACGGTAGAAAAAAAAACATCAAATATACCAAAATAGAGAATATATGAACCCGCGATTTTAGGGATTGGTTGAGGTTGCCTCTATAAAATTAATAGCTGACCCAGAAAAAAACTTTTTACAACAAATAAAACCGACTTCAGAGAAAACAAAAAAAATGAAAAATAGCTGTAGCTTCAGAAGTCCTTCAGAGATAGGCAACGGAACTCCTCAATAAACGATAGCAAATGTACTGGGATTGCTGAAATCTCATGACTGTCTATGTGTTTACACCAGTTCATAACAAAAAGTTACGACGCGCCGGTATGCTGTGAAAAAAAAAACGTTAATAGGCTTGTAATATGATGTTTGAAACATACAGTATCAATGAAAGTTGATAAATTGACGAAATAACAGTATTTAATTTAAAGTTATTTCTCATACTTAGAGCTCTGTAGCTCCTCTCTGACTCCGAATCGAGAAAAGTCGCCATAGTAAAAAAACATCTTCATCCATTTGGTGTACATCTTAAGGCTATTAGACACAAGGGCAATTCCGCATATTGTCCTTTACCTGTTTAAAATATTAGTATAGGATACAGTACAGCCTAATATTGCGGCAAAAGTTGAACAAACCGGGATAAATAAAACCTAGCAATTACAGGAACTCTCAACTTTTCAACGTAATCATTCAAATAATACAGATTGAAATCCTAACAACACCGTTGCGTTCGCTTTCAACCATACGCCTAGATAATAAATTTTGTATTTTTACTAGGAAAATTAAAATTAAGGACTTTCCATACACAACTTCATCGCCTTTGGAGGTAAAAAACGCTGAGACACGTATAAATTTGTTTTCAATCGTCAGCATTAACACCAACTATTGATTCTAACTTTAAAACTGACGGACTTTCATAGAAACTTTCCTCCTCTATTTAACATCTACATTATAAGGGGAATCACTGCAAAAATTCAATTTCTAGGCGTTGATCGCCGGATCGGAACGGTGCGTGTTACACTTTTTCGTGCGTCTGGCCGGTGTTTATCGATTTAAAAGACGTTAGTGCGTCAAAGACTTGTGTAAAAGTAGGAACTTTGACCTTTATCTCCGTAACTAGAGGGTTCCCAGGTATGGTCTAGAACAAAATCATCGCAGTGACGAGGAGAAAAAGTGCCTTTCGTCTTCGTTAAAATTGTATTTACACCCTTTATATGGTTGAAAGGTACGTCTTTCAACCATATATAATTTAATGGGAAGCCATCATTCGTTCGTCCACTGAATGCACTACGCATATAGATCTGTAATTTTCCTAGAATTTTGTTCTAAAGGTGCTCCCTCACTGGGAGCATTTGCCTATAATGTATCAAATACAAGTGTTGATTTTCCACAGACACACGTGATTGTATTATAAATTGTATCGTTACGTGAGACAATTTTAGCGATTTTTCGAACCCCTTTTTTTTTTTTTTTTTTAAGGATGGGAAATCATCAAATGACCCCCCCCTCCCCACTCTGGGCGGAGCGGGAGGGAGTGTCAGACTCTTACTGACTAAAAACCATCCATGTTCCTTCCTCGCCTTTTACGTTCCGGGGTCGCGGTATCTCTTTCGAACAGGCCCGCAACCCCGGCAGGCTTCGGCCCTTGCGGGCCCCTCTCTTTTTGCTGACATCTCTTTGAGGCGCGCGTGGAACACGAACGCGCCGTCGACACGGCCTGTCGTCGTCGTTAGACGGCCGGACGGCTAGCTAGCCCATAGCCAGCCGTCCACAGGCCCGCATCTACGGTGGCCGGTAGCCACCACGTGGCCCCCGACGCCCGTTGCGTCTCCCGCGGCGGCTGGGAAGAGAGGATCTCTCCCTCTCTCGTTCCGCCACCTCCTTCGCTAGCATGACTGCTTCGCAGAAGGAGGCGACGGCTTCCCATTCCGTCTCGCTCCGGACCATGGATTGAACCAGGGCCGGACGCGAGAGGTCGCCGCCGCCGATCGCCGCCACGAGGACACGGCGGAGCTCCGCCCACGCAGGGCAGACTTCCACCGTGTGCTCCACCGTGTCCTCCGGTCGATCCTCGCAGTGGAGACACCCGGGCAATTCCTCCCGCCCGATTCGGTGCAGGTACCTCCCGAAACATCCGTGTCCGGTGAGGACCTGCGTCAGGCGGAAGGTGAGGACGCCGTGGCGCCTCTCCAGCCACTCCTCAAAGAGGGGACTTACCGCCACTATCGTGGCGTGCCCTATTTTTCGAACCCCTTGGTGAGATATCGAGAGATTTGACTGGGCCGTCACACCCCTCTAAATCTCACGTGAGATTTATCAAAATGCCTAGTTTAGTGTAGATACGAAAATCTGTGGTTAATTGCGCAGGATTAAAAAAAAATCTTATATTTAATAACCCCCGTCGCAAAAACGATGGGGTGTTATAAGTTTGACGTGTGTGTGTGTGTGTGTGTTTTTAGTTTGTATATGTGTGTCTGTCTGTGGCATCGTAGCTGCCGAACGGATGAACCGATTTTGATTTTGTTTTTTTTTGTTTGAAAGGTGATTTAGTTGCCAGCGTTCTTAGCTATGTTTGATAAAAATCTGTCCAACATAGCCGCCGCCATAAAATACGGATTACTTACATATTTGTTCAACAACTACCTCAATATGGGTATCAAATGAAAGGGCTTGACTAGTAAAATACTATACGCTATAATAAATTTCAAATCCAAGATGGCCGCCACCATAAAATGGTGAATTAAATTTTATTTTTCTGAACTCCCTCAAAAATCATCATCATCATTCAGCCGAAAGACGTCCACTGCTGGATATAGGCCTCTTCCCCAAGTGTTGCCACATTGACCGGTCCCGTGCGACTCGCATCCAATGGATTCCCGCAACCTTCACCAGGACATTGGTCCACCTAGTGGGAGGTCTTCCAACGCACGGCAACTTCCGGTTCACGGTCGCCACTCCAGAACTTTTCGGCCCCATCGGTCATCCGTTATGCGAGCAATGTGCCCTGCCCACTGCCACTTAAGTTTTGCAATTCTTCGGGCTACGTCGGTGACCTTGTTTCTCTTGCGGATGTCTTCATTTCTGATTCGATCACGCAAGCAATCTCCGAGCATAGCCTTCTACACATAATCGTCCACAACTTCGAGTGTAGAGTCTTATTTTGATAGGAATGGGTCATGGGCATTCAACACGACCTTCGTCTTTACCGTATTTATTTTTAGATACACTCTTTCGGAATCTCTACTGAGATCAACGAGCATTGTACTGAGGTCCTCCATGATCTCAGCCATGACTACTATATCGACGGCAAACCGAAGGTGAGTGATGTACTCGCCATTGACGTTGATGCCCAGCCCTCTCCAGTCCAAAACCTTGAAGACATCCTCCAGTGCAGCGGTGAACAGTTTCGGAGATACGACGCCTCCCTGCCTTACACCTCGCTGGAATTCAAGCTGAAAGCTCTCTGGGTTTTGGATTTGGATCTTCGCTGGACGGAGCGTAGACTTCATTAGTCGAGGCCTTTCTAGCCTGATATTGATGTTCATTGTGCCGGATCCCGTCCGGGGATTCTTCGCAACTCTTGCCACGCCATAACCTCGACCGCTGCCGTAGTCGAGGCTACCAGGCACTAGGGGCCATTTATGTAATGCGGTGTCCATTTTGGGAGGTTTTGCCATAATCGTCACGTTTGGCAGGCGGATTGACGATCGCAGTACGGTTGTTACAAAAGCACGACTTACGACACCCACGGGAAGATATGGGATGGTGCTATTCTTTACGTCCGACACCATACGGACAACTCCCCCAATATAGGTATCAAATGAATGGTAGGCTTGACTATTAGAATAATGTACACTATATTGAAAGGGAATGAGGAATATTATATTATTATACTACTCACAGACACACAGCATACGTCATTTCGTTACGTGACGATTTCTATTAAATCACACTAGCCGTAAGCGGCGTTCAGGAACTTCGTTCCAAAAAAAAACTTACCTTTAAATTATGCTACGTGTCGGGGGTATTTTTAATTTAATGTAACTTGTTATATAAATATTGTCGTGAAGTATTTAGTCATATTTTAGTAATTTACTTAATTAATAAATAACGTGACATTTGCCGACACCACCCGCCCTCACACGTGAGATTGGGTGAGATTCGGATCGACCGCTGGCGTCTAAGCGTTTAGGTGAGGCGCCCTAAACGCCTAACGAAATTAAAGGATGACATCCAACCTGTAATAATACTCGTACAATATCTAACGACTTGTTATAAAAACACACTTTATCTTTATATCATTTGTCTTAAAGTTTGAAAAGTAGTACGGTCCCTCTTTTCCCGTTGAAACACCTTACTACGCCTACACCACGCCAGATCAAGGTCAAATTATTACCCTTAACATTTTTAGGTCCATGTTCACTGTAAAGATCAGTGTGACATGTTCCCATACAAAAATGTGTTTTAAACAGCTGTTTTTAGATAATCAGACCGTCGTCTTTTTGGTGAACATGAACCTTCTTATTATGACGGTACAAAAATCGACGCCGACATCAAAGGACTCTTTAGCGTGACTTATACTTTAGTTCTCCGAAAATAAGGTGTATATTTCAGTGTTGTTATTTATTTGATGTGGTTTTGTTTCGGTCTGCTCCGAGCCTAACATTCTGATTCTTTAACCCGAATCAGTTTCGTCCTGTAGTCTCGGGAATGCGAACGCACGTTTTTTCGCTCACTTAATAAAAAAAGTGTTGTGAAATAAAAGATCTAGAACTTTTGACATTTGATTCCGCGTCCCGCGTTGTCAATAATAGTTTGTCTTTCTTCTCTCAAAATGACTTGATGTGAGTTTGTGATTTGTGAATAAAATAATCTATGACGGGAATAATATTAGTTAATCTAAACAAAAAGAGCTTTGTTTTTACTTACTGAAACATAGTGTCGTTGGGTTCGTGTTTCAACAGTTTTGATGCGCATTTATAAGGTAAAAAACGCCTCGGATCACTTTCATACATTTGGCCATACACTGCACTAGTATGTCGGTTACGAGTACTAAGCACTTGACCTTGCTAAAGAATATCACCAAAAGATGATGAATGGGTCCGATGCTAATTTTGTTATCCCCCTCCAATATTTAAGTGTAGTTTTTAAATAGCCACTTTAGAGCTTATTAGAAGTTACTATTATACAGCGTGTAAAATAATCAGCTCCATCTTCGCGGTGTAAACCGAAATATGAAAACGATGCTCGCTCGCCTCGTTCGCTAGCTGGCGGTATCTCACTGCTGTGTACGACAAAGATTTTATCAGACAATGCCACAATCTGCTTTTAAAGATCTTGAAGTGCAGTTTTCGACTAATGGAGAACTATGTTATTGTTAAATAATCACGCACAATGATATGATCTGGGTCTGGGATCTGATATGATGATGATGTGGGCCCCGATTCTGCTATTGCAATAGTGTCACAATTGTCTATCACTGATATCAAAATTGTTCGTTTTGATAAGTTTGGTGATTTACTAATATAAAGGCGTCATTTTAACTTTTCAATGATCATCCAGTGACACTCAATTGAAAGAAATGGCACAAACGAATGACTGACTTACGCGGTAATCTGCCAACATTTTGACAGTTCCTTTGAGAATTAGAGCGGAAATTTTCTCAATTAGCACCATTTTGTATTGCAATAAATATAGGCTTCTTTAATAAAGATAATTTAAAACACTTGTAAGAAAATAAATCAATACACTGACCCCTAGAAATAAAAAAAATCCCTCCGGCAAGCCGCAGGAGGAGGTAGATTTCGGAGAAGGATTCACCCTCATTTACATTTGTAAAGTTATATTCTTTTATTCAGGGTGGTCATTAAGGGGGCCATATTTTATTTATTTTTGCGATAGAACGGACCGTTTTCTAGATATAAGCAAATTTAGAATAAGAACCAGCAATGATTTCATGACGCATGACAGTTGGCTTGGCGCGATTTTTGGTGTCACTTCTCATTCGGTTCCACAAAAAAAAATCGTTACGTTTTGTAAAAATGTCAATGTATTCATTTGCATTTTAATCAGCAATCAATTATTGTGCACATTTATTACATACTAAAAGTATGTGAATATGCACAAATATAATTATATTTATGTAAAAACATGTAAGTACAAAATGCACTTCTACTGTCAACGGCACGTGAAATGTCAACTTTGACCTCTACCATGGCAATTAGCGTCCTTTTTTTTTGCAATTAGTATAGAAATTTTAAACAGTTAAATAACGTAAACCATGGGCGTCCGACTATTGAAAATTTGTATAGAGTTGTAATTATGTGTACAATCTACAAAAAAAAAAATCATTTCAAAATCGTTGTCCTGTTATGGAAAGTTTACCCTTTTTAAATCCTCTCATAAGAGTGTAGCATTGAAACGCCCTCTTTTAGTTATTATTTTTTATTTCGAAAACTAGTAAGTTTTATCGCTAAACTTCAAAGGTAACAATTGTAGAGTAAACAATTTGCTTTCAAAAAATATTTGTGACGCTCAAAATGTTTACTGTTTCGGAGGATACGAATTTAGTTGCAAAAATTTTGGATATTTCAGCCCTCTCCCAATTTAGGGGTTGCCTCAAAAAAGTTTGAATTTAAAGTTGTCCGTATTCTCACTCAGAATGACAAAAATGAAAAACGGTTCAAAAAATTTCCGTAGGAAAATAGTTATGGCCAAAAAACTCATTTTAGAAAAACCGCCCCGGGCGCCGCCAATTCGTCCATGGGGATGGACGAATTGCCCATTCACGAACTTAGCCTAAGTTTTGACCTTTTCGATTTTTTGTCCAAGTTTGAAAGCAATCGGTTCATAATTGGGACCTGTTGAGTGTGGCTAAATTTTGCTTGTCACCCATAATTCATACGTATGCAATATCCCCGTAGGTGAGAGACCAACAGGTAGATTTTTTTTTTAAGAAATCTACCTAACAAACAAAACGTCAGTAAATAGTAATGCCACATTTGACTTTGACAGCTAAACAGATTAAATATAATGGAGTTGTATAGTTTCACATTTATCCGCGTTACACATAAATTAATGTTTTTTGCTATTTACAAACTTCTTACTCCTTCAGATTGCTTTTATCACAAATAAATAATATGTAAAAATATATATAAATGAAATCTGCCATGAATAACTAATTAAGTGTAATAGTATATTTTCTAAAAATAATTTCTATAATATTAGTATAATAAGTATTTTATTAAATTATTAAAATTAACATACTACATCTAAAACTACATATAATTACAAAAATAAAACTAAACATAAAACTAGTACACAATATATATACAACAATGTCAATAGGACACTTAGGCGTCAAAATACTCCTCGGCGTCGCTGTCATCGAGAAACGTGCCCAGAAGACTGGCAGCATTGCCACGTTGAATGGCAATGCTAATTCTTTGGCCAAAGAAGTAGCCAGCCCTCTGGTCGCGCGAAGTGTCGATCAGTCGGCGGGAGATTAACATGTTTTATAATAATGGCAATACAACAATGTCATTCTAACACAAACGCGAGACCATAGACCGAACCACTATATGATGAATTTAGCGGATTACGAACTTTAAGCAAAATGACGATAGAGATCCTATTGTCCTTCATCAACAATTATGAAATCAATGATATACCATTGTGACACTATTGTAATAGCAGAATTGGGGCTCTGTACACAATATGCAATCTTTACAATCATCATCATTATGATATCGGTGCAGCATGTTTTCTTCTTCCTATTACTATACTTCTCTATTACTTCTCATCTGCCACCTCTTTTTTTGCCAAATATTATTCAAAACCATTTCTTTGTTTGTCATTAATCGAGACTTTCATCCGAGTCCGACACGGATTAAAACTATTGTATGTTGGAGTAATAACTACGTTTCGTTGTTGCTTTGATTTACGTTCAAAAGATCTTAAGTTATGCAAAACTAGGATTAATTCCGCGAAAAAGATCCAAACGTTGATGTAATTCCGCGAACAAGATACAGGCGAGGATGTAGGGTACAAGCTCCCCGCTAAACACCTAAACTCTTGCATTTGACAGCACTTTTCAGAGTAAACTAAACATGGTAAGATTCGGAGAATAAATGATGTAAACCCACCCTTCACGAAGCCTTCAACTAAGCATTCTGCACATGAAACTCAATTAAGTCTACGCAAAAATTATTGCTGGGAACAGCTTGCTATTATGGGGTGAAACACGTTTTACGATAGGACTAAAACACTGATGATGAGCATGCATTGAATAGTACGGAGGTCGCAGAGATATGTAAAGTAGTTACAACATTAAAAACTTGTATTTGAACCGGGAAACTTTGACCCCCAATATCTCCGTAACTAGAAGGTAGGTATGGTCAGGACAAGTGGTCGAATAGATGGTCTAGAACGAAAATTAACATAGCAATGACGGAGGAGAACTAGTGCCTTTTGGTTTTGTTAACGGTACTTTTACATCCATTAGATTGTTGTGTAGTTCAAATGTCTCATGTCTACGGGTCGCCTCATATTCGGGCAGAAGTCATATCAAGTTGTATAGAAAGAACTTTGTATATTCTTGGCGGAATAGAGAAGGAATTGGTCGTGCGTGCTGATCCAAAAGTCTTAGACCGTTTACCTTTTGCAACAATACAACGATGAAGACGGTAAAAGAAGCTGCTCTCACTACCCCTACTACTCAACAACAAACTGTAAAATGCACCCTATTTAACCGCATTCGTACAAGAAATAAATACATAACACACATTTATACATGTGGAAGCTTGTAATTAGCAAATGTCACTACTGTAGGCTTTCTTTAAAATTAAATAAATAAGTCATCGGAACATACATAACATAACAATCTTCTGTTGATCTAATAGTAGTTGATATGCTAAATATATATCATGTTGCCTTACATACGTTTTGCCGATTTTGTTTAATTCCAATGGAATAGGAGACATCGGATTGCCGATGGGGCCGAAAAGTTCTGGAGTGGCGACCGCGAACCGGAAGACGATGCGTTGGAAGACCTCCCACTAGGTGGACCGATAACCTGGTGAAGGTTGCGGGAATCCGTTGGGTGCGAGTCGCAAGGGATCGGTTAATGTGGCGACACTTGGGGGAGGCTTATGGCCAGCAGTGGACGTCTTTCGGTTGAAACGATGATGAGGGGGCGAGCCTATTTCCACTAACCGAGCAAAAATCCAGACTTCGTGGCTGCTACTGTGAAATTCCTAATCGAAAAACCAAATAACACTTTGACAGACCTGGGAATCGAACTCGGGAACTCAGCAGTCGCGCGCGCTTGTTACCATTAGAGCAAGGATCCGGTAGCGGGATCTTGGGAATATTCTTGTTCTAAACGATACCTTTCTAATATAAATAAATAGAAATATGGCTGTATATTATACACAGCGCCATCTAGTGTCACACTAAGCAACGAGGCTTGTGTCGTGGACACCAGATAGTTGATATGCTAAATATATACTTTTCTTTTGTATAAACAAATGTCCATGCTCATCGCACATTTGCTTCTACCGGAAATCAAACCCAGGGCCCGAAAACGCCCTGCCGGGGTTGCAGGCCTGTTCGAAAGAGATACCGCGGCCCCGGAACATAAAAGGCGAGGAAGGAACATGGATGGGTTTTAGTCAGTAAGAGTCTGACACTCCCTGCCGCTCCGCCCAGAGTGGGAGAAGTCATTTGATGATTTCCCATCCTAAATAAAATAAATAAAAAAAAGGGCCCGAAAACGTAAGGCAGCGCCACTACCGCTGCGCCAGTCGGGTGCAAAGAATTGTTAATATTGGAGCTATTATGTAGCGTGTTTTATCCATCATGCATTCATGCTCAACCACCCCATAAGAATTGATTCATCGGTACCTAATTCAAAAAAGAAAACTGCCCGGACTGATCTACTCCAGAGGCCTGCAGAGCATGCGAATTTCAGACAAACGTAAAACCAAAATAATTTGTAAATCAAACATATTCTGTAGGTAGTGTTGCATTTATTTTGATTGGATTACAGAATATACATATAGGTTCCCAAGAACATATTTTGAATATACACTGATTTAAACAAGAGTTATGAGAAAAATGCTTTTTCTATAGAAATTTTGAATTCCTCATATCTCCTCTTTATATCATTGTCCTTTCAAAATATTTATTTGTTAACATAGATATTCTATAATACAATCGAAATATATAAGTACACAATACCTTAAGAATATGTTTGATTTTCATATTATTTTGGTATTACGTTTGTATGAAAACCGCATACTCCGCCGGCCCCTTAATACTTGGTAACTTGTATGTTTATTGGCATGATCCTTTAACTGAAACCAATTACTGCAGAGAAAAAAAATAATCCAAGCCTAGTTAAAAAAATAAAATTTGTTGTTATTCAGATCGTGGGATAGAACCAGCCCCAAATTCAAAAACTCGAAAAGATCCTAAATTAACATTCGTTTCTCTTTTACGCAAAAATTTAAAAATAAATAATGACAACAATATTTTTTGTTTTTAAAACGTTTACAGATGGTTTTCTTAAATCTATGTCAAGTTCACACATGTTTTGAGCCTGAACTAGGTAGTCCTGTGTTTCAGGCACAAACACAAAAAAAAACACTCTACATGAAACACTACACTAAATATACGTAATATTATGTTAGTATAGACATCTACTCTCACATCTGCCTAACCTATTCCCTACTATGGTTTAGTACTACAAATTAAAATAATCCAATAGAAAGATTCATCATCAAAGAATGCGTTTGATCATCATCTGCCTAGCATTTTTCCAACTATGTTGGGATCGGCTTCCAGTCTAATCAAATGTAGCTGAATACCAGTATTTTACAAGGAGCGACTGCCTATCTGACCTCAACAACTCAGTACTGGGTAATACGATACCACTTGGTCAGTCAGTGGTCCAAAAACAACAACTAGTCTTACTAAATGTCAAAGATCTACAAATGACAGCCGCGACCAACAGCTTAACGTGCTTTGAGGTACGGAGGAAACTCGATATGTAAGGGTGGTCACCTATCCAAAGACCCAACCTAGGCAAGCACGGCTTAACCTATCGATTGGCCCGAGCAGCTGTTTTTATTTAGCTACGAGATCAAACGCGTGACACAGTAAAAAAAGTGAAAAAAACGCGCTTAAAAAGTTTAATATCCGGGCTTTTAAGAGTTGGGGCCGTTGAAGAGTTCTCTCGTGATGGCTCGTTCCTGTCTGCATGATCAAGACATATCTGTCATGAAAATGTATTTTCACCAGAACCAAAGGTGTGTGAAAAATTTCAGCTCAAGCGTCGGGGGAGAACTTGTTTGAAATTCAGTTCCAAGATTTTATATTTTTGTTTACATAATTACATACTAACTCACCAGGCAAGTTATATAAAAGCTTTTAATAAATGAAACTTAAAAAAAAGCAAGCTATCTAATGATAATTGGAGAGTTTATCTATTATCATTGAACGCGTATATCAAGTTTCGGGTCCGTGATATAAACCATTGAATAGTTTTCTCGTTCAAGCGATCCTGCCTTCAGCATTATATCATGTCTCTCATGAACATGTATTGCCACCAGAACCAATGATTTGTTCATAATTTCAGCTCAAGCGTCGGGGAGAACAGGTTTTAATTTCAGTTTCAAGATTTGAATAATGAGTAATGAATAAGAAAGTAAACCACCTCATCACAAAGCTGTCAACCAAGCATTTTGTACATCAAACTAAGTAACTTTACGCAAAAAATATTGAGGCCGGGATACGACTTTTTTTTGGGGACAAAATTCATGTTTTGTGGTAAAACTCAATGTTACGCACTCAAATTATTGTGGTGATGAATGGATTGAATACTACGGGGGTCGTGGAGGTGTTTAAAGTAACAATCTCACATTAAAAACTTGTATTAAAAAAAAATACTTGTCGAAAAGTTAGAACTTTGACCCCCAATATCTCCGTAACTAGAAGGTTCCCTGGTATAGTGTCGAACAAATAAATAACCGCAATGAGTACAAGTTCAATTTCGGCTCCGTATAGAGGTTTTTTACACCCTATATACTTACTAATCTAACTAAGCAAGTCATGATCAACTTCGTGCCCTTGACTTCTGTCTGGGGTCGGCGCAACCTTTCCTTCCTCCATTTCCCCAGTCAGACGTCACTGCATCGTTTACACCTTTCTCTTTCATATCATTCCTCATTTACACATTTTAACAAGCCAAATTAAATAAAACCTTGCAATGAAAAATAAATACAAAATAGATTAAACAATTAATGTACAACTTATCGACCTTTAATAAAAAAAAGATCCGTAGAAAATTCTAACCATTCCAAGGTAATACCTAGTATTTCATCATCATGAATAATTACACAGCGATCGCGGACGGTTACAATCGATCGACTGTAGAGTACATGCAGTAAAAATTCTAATTTATAAGAAAAAAAGATAAGGCTGCCTACAATTTATTAAGTAGCCATACATTGATAAAATAATTATATTTTGTTTATTGCGCGTATTTGGAGGAACAGGTATATAGGTTAGATTCTATTAAAATACGTGAATTAATGGCGCTTCAGACTCGTTGAAAGTCAAAACACGGAACTATACCTTGTGTTCCGGAAATCGGACCTAATTGATTTAAGACTCCCAAACACAGGCGCGTTTTTCGTTTCTGCGTCCTGCGATATTGCGATATCTGTTTTATTATATTATAAATGAAGTTACACACTGCCGCGATAATGACGCCGCAATAGAAGTAGCACGCATTATAGAAGAAACGTTTAAAAATAACACAGCATCCAAAACACTGCGCGCCGAACGAGATCAAGCGCTACGCACTTGCTACGAAACTGCGTAGCAACATCATACCACCACCGTCACCGCTCGCGCTATCACGAAGCAATGCTACGAAATCGTAGCAAACAAACTTTCAATCCATTTTGCATTTCAACTGAGAAAACTGTAGCGATCGATTACTTATTTATATTTATTTTTTATTTCAGACTAGTTATTATCCATATTTTGATAAAAGCATATTTCATATATTAAGACAATATAACTAGTATCAAATTAGCTATGTATGTAGGTAATCCGGATGAATACGATTTAAAATAACTTGATAGGATACGTTCAAATGAAACAGGCAAGATATTAAAAAAAAAACATGTTTTTACTTTCTAAGTAAAATAACATCGACATTGAACTTTTACAAACTGAGCGAATCCTTGTAAACATTCCACTTGTCATCGGCTGCAAATATCTTCATGATTAAATAGACAAAGAACACTAAGGTAACAATAGGCTGCTCCTAGCGCAGAAGTTTTTATTGTTGCACTTGCGTTTAGATTTCGTCTTCTCTGGACGATTCGTTCGCGGAACTGAACGGTACTGGGCTGGTGGAAGTGGTCGGTGACGACGAGGTCGGCCGCCGCATCATCGTGGTGTCAGCCTGCAGACTACCTCCCAGCAAGGACTTGCATCCTGACAAACTACTCAGGTACCTACGACTATTTTTTAACTAACTTATTACAAAGGTTTGTAATTTGAGCCAAGAACTTAAATTTAACTATTCTTAGATTTGTGTAGTTACTTCAGAAACACCGTTCTTTACCTGCAGTTCAATCTGTTACAAATTAACTTTCAGACGAAAATACAAACTTTCACAGTTTCATTCTTTTCAGTATGAAGCTTAAATAGTGCAGGCTCAGTGACAGTCTTCGTCTTAGATTACTTATGCATGTCCTGGCTCTTCAAGTCAGGCTATCATGTTCTATGCTTCATTTAATCTTGACCCTTTTGAAGTTCATTGGACTACAGTACAATTGTACACTTGACTATTTTATAGGCTCCGATTTAAAAACCTTTATTCGTTGCTTGCATAGCTTGTATTCGTTTCTATGAAGTTTCCAGTTCCGCAATCCTTAGGACTTTGCACAAGTTCGCGCTCTATTGGCGAGTTATTCATCAGACATTTTCATTCCAGAACTGTTTAGTTCTGCAATACTTTATCTTGATCATTGTTATCGTTCCAGGTACCTTATGTTCACATTGGACAAGTACGTAGAGCAGGACTACAGCGTCGTGTACTTCCACTGTGGTTTGACCAGCAAGAACAAACCTCCGCTCTCGTGGCTCTGGAGGGCTTACAAGGCATTTGATAGGAAATATAAGAAGAACTTGAAAGCTTTGTACCTGGTGCACCCGACGAATTTCATACGCATAGTATGGCAGATGCTGAAACCGGCCATCAGCGTCAAGTTTGGCAGAAAGATGATGTACGTTAACTACCTACACGAGCTGCAGCAGTATCTCAATCTGGACAAACTGTGCATCCCCGACGCGGTCCTTGAGTAAGTACATTTTGCACTAATCGTCTTTTCCTTTTTTTGATATTATTCTGATTGTTGATTGTTTTTCTACATGCCGAGCAAAATTAGAATAATGACTGGAAAACGCTTGACTTGGCCTATTTATTAAAGTGGGAGATAATAGTTATAAGGGAATCCTCGCGATATTTTTTGTTGCACTGATTTAATTTTATAAATAAGATGATGACCCTATCAAAATCTCTTATTGCATAGCCTGCTCGGCCATGTGTGCGACGAAATAAAGCTCTATCAATGAGAGACAAGAAATAATAAAATATAATTTTAGACGACGTGCTTCTGAGTTTAAAAACGTTACGAACTCTCACAAGTTTTCGTGTAAACTTTTAATTTAAACAAAAGGAAATGAACATGCTTTAAAAAGTACTATATACATAGGCAAACTTTACTTGAGTTAAAAAATATAATGTAGGTACAATTGCAAGTTCTAGTGTGAAGCATCTTTATTTAAAAAAAAATGTGATTTTTTATTGTCAGATTCTGCGCCCTAGCGAGAATATTTCATACTTATTCACGATTTTCAAAAAGAGCGGGAAACTGAAAAGCAGCTTTTTAATCCTTTTTCTATCAATTTCCATTGATTGATTAAATAATCAAATCATAAACAAATAAAGTTACCGTGTATCATACTCGCGGGCAAAAGTTCAAGTCAACTTAGTTGTGGGGTGGTAGGTGGCAAGCCGCCTTTGAGCCAATTGCATCACTGAGGGGAGCAACATCCCCCGTGCTTCGGTCCTCCCCGGCCCGTATCACAACATTACAGCACTCGCACGCTGCAACCTTCAGCGTCCGGTCCGCGCTAACACAACCTCTTTTTTTCAAACTCATAAACTCGAAAATGGCCTGGTATACCTGTTGTGGTTTGATTAAGTATGTTACGTGTTTTTTCAAATTTAATTATTTGTGCTAATTTTTCCGGAAAAATAATTGGAAAATTTGTGTGAAATTTCAAAGGAAATATTTTTTTCATAGTTATGTGGTTAAGTTTAGAAGTGACGACCGCGGGAAATAGTCTTTGAAAAAATATTTTAGAAATAGATAAACTAATGAGTGTCTAAATGAGGTCCTAGTTTTTTAAAAGTGCCATTTTGTGGTTTATTTAATTAATGAAAGTCTTGGAAAAAGTTCCGAATTGATAACTAACGATTTGTGATTTTTTCGTGTTAGATTTTTCGGCTAATTATTAGTTTCTTAATTGAGTACTTAATTACTTTCAGTTTTATATTTTGAATATCTTAGTGCTACATTACACTAAAGGAATCACTTTCAGTAGAGTTTGACAAGTTCTTTAATCAATTTTTCAAATTAAAAACTAATAAGTGTTTGAAACGTTGATAATGTCTGTCTTATAAGTATAAAATCACCAATTTTCAAAAACGACTTGCACAATAATCTGAAATCTGGGATAAATTGATTCTTCTTACAAAGCAATAAGATTCATTTATAGAATAATTGCATACAGATAAGAAGGTAATGATCAACCAAATTAAATAATAAAGGTGATTATTGTGCTTTAATTGCAATATTTTAATTAGAGATGTCTGTTAAGAATGTGCTTTATCCTAATTTGATATTTTTTACTCTATTTCAAGAAAGTGCGAATATTTTCATTGTTTCCAACTAAACTAAGAAAGAAATAAAATAGAAAAAAGGAATCACAAAACTCATAAATCTTTCAAAACATACGTATAGACTGAAAGGTTTTCAGAAAGTGAAAGGGAAATAATTTAATAAATACGAGTGATCAGAAATTCGGGTCTAACCAATCATAGATTTTGAACTAGACCTCTGCTAAACTAACTGAACCTAGAATCATAAATTATATTAATAATGTGTTAATAAACCTATATATGTATCTAAATTTCTAAAGTCTCACACTCATGTGATCGGAAATAGATAGAAAGGCCACGACATCAAGTCCTACGCATCCTTCAAGCAGCAGATCACATATCTCAAGAAACCGAAACATATTTTATTTCAATGAAACTTCTAATTTTAATTACAAGAAGCTTCTTTGTGTTAACATTTCAGAGCTTCAGGCAATAGCGAAAAAACAAAAACAAAACCTAGTACTGATATGATCTATTATTAGTCTTGGGTGCACCCAGGATATATCGGTATAATCAGCCCGTCTTTTCGAAACAAAACAAAATACTTTCGGAATATATAATTCAAGAAGTGAGCACGGCTTCTTAGTGGCCCTTAATGGAGAGAGCTGAGGCACAGGACTAACGGCTGTTCTTTTCGAGTCACGGAGGTATTATACCAGCAACTTACAAACTCCGGGCAACTTATTTTGGGAAATACCTCTACGAAACACCCAATAACACGTTGCTTGACCCGGGAATAAAACCCAACAACCCCACCTACAGCAGTCGCGGTTGCGATCGCAACACCAACGGGAAATTAGGCACGCATGCAACTGACCATTTAAATATTCTCGATTCTAATAAGGTTTCCAAGAATACTCTTTTCTAAATCTATTCTTGTAGCACGACCTTTACATTTCTTAGTTGTTTTTGTGCTTAAAAACTATTCGATAGATAGCTTTTAGATTTCAAAGGTTTCCTATTTTACCTATAATCATGTTTTACAGCAAATTGTTATGATAATATGATGGGGATCGGATTATCTAATTTTAGATAAAAACGCAACGCAAATAAAACTTTCATTATCCTTTTGTAAGCCTTCAATATAATCCTGAAAAATCGTTAAGACATAATCCTGTAGTACCTACAAGGGGATCACTGAGTACTAAATTAAATTAGATCTTAGACGCTTCCCTCTTTGTGTTCCACTGGGCTTTGCACTGAAAGTGAAATGTCTTGACACGAAATTAATTCATTAGGGAATCGATGCAACAGTTTTGGATTTCGGCACTCGGCATTTTCAATCGTGGTCTAAATTATCGAAAAATAAAATTAAATGAGAAATGGACGCTAATTACTACTTTTAACTACTAATTAGTGTAATTAATCAAAAATGAACATTCATACGAGTCGTAGGTCTGATTTCAGTTTTGCGCGCTTGACTTTCAAGGTAGCGAAGCATTGTTAGACAAACTTCAAAGCTGTGTGTGTGCCGTAGAGATACGCCAAATATAAAAATTGAACGCTAAGTCCCTTTGTCGGTTTATAATGTAGGTAACTAAAACGATATATGTATTTGTCTAGTTAATCGATTAATAGTGTTTTAATACTGCAATAATTATGTAGTTATGAGTGGCCTACGGCGTCAGTTGCTTTATTGACCTGAATGGGCCCTACTCACAACTCGGTATGACTAACTTATGTCTGATGTAGTCAATTATAGTGAATAGCCCACGAACTGGTGAGTTTGAGCCCGAGTTCGAACGGCATTTGTACTTTACATATAAAAAAAACATACCGGATGTGGGAAGGAGTTTTACAGCAATATATTGCCAATATTACAGCTTTCGCGACAAATATTAGCCTTATAGTTCTTTATGTCAATTAAGTCACCCTAGCATTGAGCGTAGCATATCGTGGGAATTAGCACATTTCAATGTGAAATATATAAGGTGTTTCTGACACCTTCACGGAAAAAAAATATTGTATCTACGGTCTGGGCGGCACCTAATCATTAAAAATGTAGAGATTTTCACACTAGTGACTTGATTTATTATTCTATGGCTTGATTGACTCACCCAACCGCGTCATTCTAAACTTAGGCACAGTCTTCGATTTCTTTACTTGATCAAATACCAGGTAGCACAACTTTGCATGGAGAATTGGTCCATTTTCGAGTTTTCTTTGCTTTCTCCTTTAGAGGATTGACCTCGAAATTAGTAACTGCCTTTGTTACAGTTGAAGACTAAACGAAGATCTGTTGAATTATATATTGACTGCGATATCCTTGTAAAGTGTGGTTTCAAATTTGATCTCGTACTAAATAAACCAGTAACTGATAAAACTCACTAGTGTGCGACAACGTTAAGAGTTCTGGAGACGTATTAAAAATGGGGAACATTGTCCAACGTTTGACAGCTGCTTTGCCCAAAGCTTGGACAGGTTTTTCGTGTGTCAACCAGAATCGGGTTGATAATTTTACGATGATCGTTCCGGCGTCACCGGGCCGCAGCCAAAATCAGCCGACTGTTTTAACTATTAAAGGAAAAGAAAGTAAATCTGCGCTTGAGGTGTTGGAAGCCAAACAAGATCCAGCCTCAGTTTCGCACTTAAAAGCTCAGGAATTACTGGGCGAGCAGCTTGGCCCGGTAAAAATTACGCCCAAACCGCTGCTTAGTAGTGTAGCGGCTTCTCTGCCTGCTACGGCTTCGGGTATATTAAAAAGAACTAGCAGATTCCGTATGAACAGAGTTGCGCCTGCACTACCAACTATCTTTGAGGAGAGCGAGAATGCATTGAACGTATCTGATTCAGCGGTCCTGGGTATGGGCAATGAAATCCCCATGAAATTAAGTCCTTCTGCAATTACGCCCAAACCGCTGCTTAGTACCCAACAAGGTGTAGCGGCTTCTCTGCCTGATGCGGCTTCGGGTATATTAAAAAGAACTAGCAGATTCCGTAAGAACAGAGTTGCACCTGCACTACCAACCATCTTTGAGGAGAGCGAGAATGCATTGAACGTATCTGATTCAGCTGTCCTGGGTATGGGCAATGAAATCCCCATGAAATTAAATCCTTCTGCAATTCGCGCATCGACTTCACGTTGCGGAAAAAAATGGTGTGTAGTCCGTAGCAATCCAACATCATATCTTGTTTCATAAATATCACGCTTGTTTCGCAAAGCGTGATATTTATGAAGCGATTATATTTATGTATTAAAGGACATTTCGGTTATATTTATGTAATATGGGGCAAGCCTGTTGTTTATCTGGCGGCTAAGTCTAACTCAGGATCTCAATGATCAGCAGACGCGCTTGCAACCACTCAATCAAATTTGAAAAAGTCTTAAGAATGAACTTATTTTTGTTTTAGGTACGACAGGCTGTTGCTGTCGAAGAACCCGAGGGCTGCAGAGTCGGCTCGGCAGAGCGCTGACGTGACTCCGACCGAGACGTCGCCGATCGCGAAGTACACAAAGAAGCCCAAGGGAAGCCTATCCCCGCCCCCGACACAACAGTTTGGGGTCTCTCTGGCCTTCATTAAGGAGAACAATGCTAATATGGTCGGTGCTATCCCACCAGTCGTGAGGCAGTGCATCGAGTTCTTGTCGCAGCCTGATGGTAACTTTATAGATGCTCTATACACTGGGGCGTCTTGGTGCATGGTGGCGCAAACATAGCCAATTATATCTATATCTCGCTCACATCTGCGAAGCTAATTTATCTCGATGAAGATGACTCTTGATGAACCATTTTGGTGTATTTTCATGCTTATTTTGCTAACGACAGAATTTCGATTTATTCTTAACTAGCTGACCCACGCAACTTCGTCTGCGTCTCATATAAGAGGGAAAAAGCTACCTACTACTACCTACCTACTACTACCTACCTACTACTGCCTACCTACTACTACCTACCTACTACTATCTACCTACTCCTACCTACCTACTACTACCTACCTACCTACCACTACCGACCTTCTACCTACCTACTACTACATTTTTTTAAATCGGTCCAGGCGTTGTTGAGTTATGCGCTTACCAACATATTTTGCGATTCATTTTTATATTTTTAATATACACCCACACAAGTGCATTGATTCCCACTAGGTTGATGATTTTGAACATTTTCAAATGAATGCTATTATTTTATTTTTTCTACAATAATATTCAAAATATTATTTCTGTTTCATATCTAGATCTTAATTTTACATTTTGGCTGGTCATTGAAAATGAACCCTGTATAGAAGTAGTGTAGAATTGTTTGCTCTTTTTCGTCTCATATTATTTTCTTATACGTCGTCGTGATTCCAGCTCTGGAAACGGAGGGCATATTCCGTCGCTCAGCCAACATGTCCGTGATTAAGGAGCTCCAGCGCTCCGTCAATCGTGGCGAGCCTCTGCGTTTCCGGAATGACCCGCATAACGCAGCCGTGCTACTGAAGACTTTCTTCAGGGATCTGGAGGAACCGCTACTGACCTTTGATTTGTATGACGAGATTATGGATTTCCAGAGTAAGTTTCAAGTTGCTATGGCAAGGTTATTACGAATTTTTCATGGTGTTTATGTTATCAGGTTCAGTGACGGATTAAGACTACTTTATGCCCTAAGCAATCCACGCCTGTGGGGCCCCCTATCCGAATGTCAACTAGAATCGCCAAAAGGTCTACTAGTAGTCTAGGCCAGACTCTATGTCAACTTAAAACGCGCGCATATTCAGTTGGTCCTAGTATTTTTTTTTGGTGTGGTTTTTGGTCACGTGAGTGTGAGACGTGATGCCCTTTTTTCCGTATCGGAAATCGTCATATAACTTCTCCCACTCTGTGCGGAGTGGGAGGGAGTGTCAGAATTTTACTGACTAAATCCCGTCCATGTTCCTTCCTCAATTTGTCAATGTAGTAGGTTAAGTTCTATGGGGCTGCGGGACTGTTGGGACTTTTTTTATAGGATTGAATCTTGAATCATCAAATGACTTTTCCCACTCTGGGCGGAGCGAGAGGGAGTGTCAGACTTTTACTGACTAAATAAAATACATGATAAACAAACGAGCCGTCGACACGGCCTGTCGTTATAAGACGGATGGACGTCAAGCTAGCCATAGCTCACCGTCCACAAGCCCATGCCTACGGTGGCCGGTGACGCCCGGTGCGTCTCCCGCGGCGGCTGGGGCGAGAGGTTCTCTCCCTCTCGCGTTCCGCCACCTCCTTTGCTAGCAAGACTGCTTCGCAGAAGGAGGTGACGATTTCCCATTCCGTCTCGCTCCGGACCATGGATTGAACCAGGGCCGGACGCGAGACGTCGCCGCCGCCGATCGCCGCTACGAGGACACGGCGGTGCTCCACCCACGGGGGGCAAAGCTCCCCCGTGCAATGCGCCACCGTGTCCTCCGGTCGATCCCCGCCATGGAAACACCCGGGCGTTTCCTCCCGCCCGATTCGAGGCAGGAACCTCCCGAATCAACCGTGTCCGGTGAGGACCAGCGTCAGGCGGAAGGTGAGGACGCCGTGGCGTCTCTCAAGCCACTCCTCAAAGAGGGCACTTATCGCCACTATCGTGGTGCGCCCTGCACGGGGTTGCGACAGTCGCTCTCCCCATGTCGCCATGAGATCACGCCGGAGGTTTATCCGCTGAGCGACAGTTTGCCGCGGCAGTGGAGTTTCCCCCCGGCGCAGCGCTTCCGCGTGCCATTCATGCAGGCGCGCGAGGACTAGCGCCTCCAGATCCCTTGGCGGCAATCCGGCAAGGCTTGCCGCCTCACCAAAGACGTGATGCCCTATTTTTTCGGATGGGAAATCATCAAAAGACCCCTCCCACTCTGGGCGGAGCGGGAGGGAGTGTAAGACTTTTACTGACTATATACCATCCATGTTTCTTCCTCGCCCTTTACGTTCCGGGGCCGCGGTATCTCTTTCGAACAGTCCCGCAGCCCCGCAGAAGGAGGTGACGGCTACGAGGACACGGCATTGTTCCACCGTGTCCTCCGGTCGAACCTCGCAGTGGAAACACCCGAGCGTTTCCTCCCGCCCGATTCGATGCAGGAACCTCCCGAAACATCCGTGTCCGGTGAGGACCTGCGTCAGGCGGAAGGTAGGACGCCGTGGCCCCTCTCAAGCCATTCCTCAAAGAGGGGACTTATCGCCACTATTGAGGCGTGCCCTGCACGGGGTTGCGACAGTCGCTCTCTCCTTGTTGCCATGTGATCGCGCCGGAGGTCTGTCACCTGAGCGGCGATTTGCCACGGCAGTGGAGTTTTCCCCCGGCGTAGTGCCTCCGCGCGCCATTCGTGTAGGCGCGCGAGGACTATCGCCTCCAGATCCCATGGCGGCAATCCGGCAAGCAGGCCGGCCGCCTCGCGGGCGATCGTGCGGTACCCACGGACCATCTTCACGGCTACCACCTTTTGGGGCACGTTCATATAATGGGCGGCTCGCCGCCTCAAGGAACGCGAAAAATGTGGAACGCTTCACGGTTTTGGCGTGTCATCCTTGCACAGGGGCCATGCTAATCTTCTCTCATGATGCCCTAAGGACGGATTTTTTTCTGTGCTTCTTCTGGTGCCCCCCCAGACGTGATGCCCTAGGCAATTGCTTAATTTGATTAAGGGTTAATCCGTCACTGATCAGGTTTAAAACAGGATAAAATCACGCCAGTTTCCCAAAGTGTAAAGAGATGTGCCAATGATATAGCCATGTTCCTCCAATAACTAATATCGTGTTTCTACACCGGCACCGGTAGTGTATGTGAAACTGACTAATTTAAGATCTTAATGTACCATATACTCAGTAATAAATAAATCTTATCTTATCTTATCTTAGTAAACGCCGATTACAACACAAAAATCGAATAAGTGCGTCAGAAAGATTTACAAAAAATTTTAGACACATATTTTTTCTTTTTTCTACAAAAAATGAAAACGTTGTAGTGCGTCGTAAACTGTTGTGACGTCACATTTGAGTATATTTTTTACCGGAACGTCACGTCACAAACCCTCACTCATGAGGTTTGGCGCGTTTTTATTCGCCAATTTTTCTCAATATCTTTATTAAATCATTGTTACAGACTGGTCAGCTCGGGACAAGCCTCGTAAGGTTAAGATTCTGATCCTGGAGCGGCTGCCTCTCGACAATTATAAGTTGCTGAAATACGTATTCCAGTTCTTGTGGAAGGTTTGTTACTCGACTTTAATAACTAGGGTTGTCGATACGTTATTTTAGAAAGTTATTCATTATGTGTTTTTTTTTTCAATGAACCGGCTTGGAACATATTTGTACGTAGCCTGGCCGGATAAACGTCCGCCATTAGATTGTTTTGTTTCGTACAAATCTTGTTTGTATTGATGCCAATATCCGGCCAAAAAAATCAAACCCATTCTAAGATTTATCTTTTCCAGAAAAGCAGTGTTCCGTATTAAAATAAACTTAGCTTTTTGTTACAAGTTAAATAACCGTGTTAGTTTGTATTAGTTAAATCTTGCAACTGAATTTCTAACTAGTTTCCCCCAACCGATTGAGCTGAAATTTTTCACACACCTTTGGTTCTGGTGCCAATACATTTTCATGACAGATATGACTTGACCCTGCAGTCAGCATCGCTTCCTCACGAGAGAACTCTTCAGCGGTCAATAGCACGGACACGAAACTTTGTATACGCGTTCAATGTAGACAGATAAACCTAACTTTCAGGTACAAGACAGGAGCTGCCTGAACAAGATGACAACAAACAACCTGGCAGTGGTGTTTGGGCCCAACCTGGCTTGGCCTCCGAATGGACAGATGTCGCTGCTGTCGATCGCACCCATCAACAACTTCACTGATTTCCTGCTCGCGCACCAGGAATCAATCTTCATCATCTAATTCTGTAGCTGGAATTGATCACTGATCGAATCGTAGCCTATATAATGAAATAATCTGTAGATGGATCAATGTTGACTTAGTAAATGCCAAATTTATTATAGAAGGCGTTTAGTAGGATCTCTATTTTCTGAATGCTCTCATTCCTTTTTAGATAATGTCTTTAATTATAACACTTGTGTTAAATATGCGGAACACGGATTTAAAAGGATTGTTAGTTTTCACCAGAATCTCTGTTTATATATTGTGTCACCGCCACTTTTTTATATTATCTTAAAAGATTAATTTTATGATGTTCGCACCTTGTAGTACATGATGTGTTTCAAGTTGTTTATAATAATAGATGTATTTATTGTTTCAATTTAATAATATTATACGAGAACTTTAATGAGTGCTTATTAATGATGCATGTGCTGACTGCTTCTAACCCCTCAACGTAATAACATTCATACAAATAGGGTATAGTTTGCATCAGTGGGTACACTTTAATTGGGTGGGTATTCTTATACTTAATTGCACACAAAAAAATAACAAGTAAACATATAAATTGAGTAAATTCTTATATACAGCGTAAAATACATTATAACTACAAAAAAACGTTTCCTTATCCTTTACCACTTCTAAAAATAGAACAAACCATTAAAAATACCACCTTTCAGTAATACTTATAATCTTAAACTTGAATAGATAATAATAATATGAAGTATGCGCTATCCGATCCAAGTTTCAATTCTATTCGTTATTACAGATACAGTTTCGTCCACTTGGCTAGAATAACATGTATTTAAAACTAAAAAAAAAAACGTTTTAATTTGTTTATATTCGCGCTATTTTTCCGTGGTTTTTTGTATTTTTTACGTTGGAGACCCTCAAATTACAATGCAATCTCTCAATTTACATTACATCCAGTAACGACCAAAAATAGAACAAAGTTTAAATTACAAGCTCATTCAAGAAGAACATGAGGTATACAATTGCGAAGATTTAAAATAGAATTAAAATCTATACTCAGATAGAATGTTACACTACGTTGTATATGAAACCCGAAATCAGGGAGCTTTCATAAGATTACCATGTAAGGATAACTTGTACGACACGGTAAATTTTGTATTGCATCATTCAATCTTCCTCAGTTCCGACGGCTGACGTAGTTCGTTTAGGCGGTTCTAGGTAATATATCAATCGATGTGGTCTAATTGTGTAATGCATAATTAAAATCCACCCCAAGAACTCGTGTAATCGATCTACAGCTATTTACGTTCACAACCCTTTATCGTTGGGGTGGCGATTAGTCCACGTACCGAATGCAAATAGTATTTCGACATAGAACGCTAAATGCTTATTTGGACTGTTGGGTTATTAAATGTGGAGCCTCGTTCGCGTGGTAAACAAAGTTGCTCAACATTGTTTCAGTAACATGTTTTCGAATGATTTTGAATTGGACACGGTGCAATGGACCACGATACGATTTTTAACAAGGATTCTAACCAGCTTGAAATTTTAGGCCGGTTTAAATCGAGTACTGAATGTCCTTGAGGAAACTTTCGTAATGTCCATTATAGTATGCCATTTTTCCAACACGAAATGATGTTGCTGTAACAATGGTGGGATAGTTTTGGTTCAATATGAATTTAGATTCCAAATAAAAAAGGTAATCATTTTAATCATTTGTTAAGAGTCCTATTATACTTTTTACGCAAATTCATGACTTCTGACGCCGTAATTTTCAGCAGCCGTAAGATATTTTAATTATTTGCTCATGAATACCGTGAAAATACCGTAACACATGTTCATATTTATTTTCGTGTAATTTGCTATACATATTTTACGAACTCAATTTGCAAGAAAAACCGTCGTCGATGGAAGTTTGATGTTCAAATTCACATAGCTACATTCAATTCTTATAAAAGCTAAAATTCCTAAAAAATAAGTTGAATGTTTTACTTGAATGTTGCAGTTCTAGAATTTCGTTAAACACCTTGAGTTATCACAAAACAAATCGTAAAAAAGAAAGCCTAATTTAAGCCATAAATGTCTTGATTCAGCGACCATTAAATACCAAATAAACTCAATTTTATCAAATAAATTAATATGATATAAGACTTCGATCTTCAATGAATACCGTTTCATTAGTTTTCGTTTGTCAGTATAATAAGACAACGTGACAATAAATAAAAATGAAGTACTCTAAATTCTGCATCAACTAAGCTCGCTTCTCAGTTTAAGTAATTTTGACGCGACAACAAGGATGAACCAGGACACAACATTTTCGGTCAATAACAATCCACTCGTGTATGTCGATCGAAATAATTTGATCCAGGACGTAAAAATCAAAACTTGCAAAAAAAATGTAATGGGACTCATAATAGATTGTCAAACTCTTGTCAAATGATTGCTTAAGCGATTTTTTATTTGGCAGATAAAATCAATCTTTGTGTTGATCTTCTTTTAGAAACTGGGTGTAAGCACGTCTTCTTGCATCATAATTTTGTTCTTGAATTCATATGAACTACAATTAAATAAAATTCGCACAAGTATTAAATGCGGCTTCTACGTAGTGATTGAGATGTACAAATTATCGTTTAATATAATTATTTTATGATTGGATATAATTGTAACTTTGCCAATTTAAGTAAGATGTGGAATATGTTTTAATTAATATAGCATTATGATGCTGTAACTGATTTAAGCAAGAACGTGATTAATATCTTAAGACATACTTTGCGATAAATGTCGTTCTTTACAGAGGAAACTGTACCTTATGTTCTTCACCCAGGACTTAGTATCTTACAGAGGCGAAGGATCCATACAACTTGATTCCTACCGGATTCCCTTTGATAAATGGCGTTGTCAGTGTTCTATAGACAAATAATATGATCACATCAAACATATGTACTGCGGCTAAACTCTTGCAAAAAAATTACCCTTCGCTACTGGTATCTAAAGTCCTTGGAGAAGTCACTTGTCAAGTCATCTTTTGTCAAAATTATACATTCTAGTAAGACACACGATAAGAAACGTTGCATTCAAATAATCATTCCTTTAAACAACACGTAATTGTATGGCATTTGATCAACCGTTCGCTTTTGATACAACTATTCCAATGTTTAATTAAATACGAAGTAATTAAATCGTCACGTATCATGAGTACCGGACTTAGGTCCCAAGAAAAAAAGTTGACATTGAGAAGACTGAAATCACACATGCAATAACATACGATTTTCAGTATGATAAATGTTAATAAAAATGACACTAATAACAAACAGAAAAATTATCATTTCCCCCGGTACGGTGAATATGGCGATTTATATCTTTGTAAAATTCATAGAGTGATAAGTACTTGTTTTAGTAACAATTTCCCTTAGTTGACATGTTTACATTCTTGCATCGAATTTATCTTGGAAATAAAGAAGGCTTGTTGCTACTCTGTACGCGTATTGTAATGGACTGATAAAAAATAATTGATCTGATGATACAGGATTGTGTGATGTTGTATAGACGTAGAAGTTAGAACGGTCTCGTACGGACTATTACGTTTAAGTCATGCTTCTCCCTTTTAACCCTTGATCTGTCAAGCCTGACCGTAACGGTCAGACGCCATTGTTTAACTATTTTGTCTACTTCGCTGACAGTTAATGAATACCGTGTACATAAAGGGTGTAAACAGACTCTTAACACAGCCGAAAAGCGCTTGTTCTCCCCGTCTCATACCTGGGAACCTTCTAGTTTTGGAGATATTGGGGGTCAAAGTACCAACGTTTCCACAAGTTTAAAACGTTTTTAATGTCAGATTTTTAACCACCTCCACGACCCCCTTGCTATTCAATCCATCCATGATCACAATGTTTTGAGTACATTGAGTTTTACAATTAAAACGTGACTTTTCTCCCCAAAAAAAATCGTTTACTTTGCAAATAGTTACTTAGTATGATTTACAGAATGTTTGGTTGACGGCTTCCTGAAGAGTCTGTTTACACCCTGTATAGTCCACGTGATTGTGATTCTGTACAAAAATCAATTAAAATGAATCAACAGTTATTAAAAAATATCTGTTCCATACTAAAGTGCAATCTGCAATCGCAACCTCTAAAAAACAAAACATCTATTTGGTCCAAACTCCCAAATGTATGGAACAGCAACCTTTTTTTTAACATATAAAAATTGAGTCTGTTGTACAGAATCAGAAGTAAATAATTCTGTCACACCATATAAAGACACAAATGGTATATTCTTATGTAATCATTTACTAGAAATGTGGTTCCTGAAATGGTTTCAAATTGGTGTGGACAAATTGCAAATGAACAAAAACACTGGAATCCGATATGCTGAAGTAACCAGAATCCAGTTTCCACAATTAGTCCAAACCAATTTGACTGTTCATTATCCGTCTCTGTAGTCCGTAAGCGATCAACGTCAAATATTCTTCAAGTATTGTAAATGTTTTTACAAATTTTGATAACATTTCTTCGTTGTAACCTTCGTTATCTTCTAGTACAATAATTAATAATTTCGTAGTATGTAATTTAATATGAATTGTAACACATCATAATGTATGGAGGTCTAGGGAGATATATTAATGTTAGGGTACCTAAGATGGCTGTAGACTAAGTTTACTGCAGTAGATTTTATTGTAAGTTACTTGTATTATGTTATCCATTTGAGATTTGTAAGGCCTGAATTCTGTTGAGCTGACGGTCGGTCGTGACGTCAGCGAGAACAAAATATGGTGCTATATAGAACACCATATATACTTGTACATGACCAAACGTGCGCGACTACCCTCTGCGCGACAGTAATTCAGACCTAAAAGTTAGTCTATGATGTCGAAAGTTAGACTAAACCAGTTGTTAAACGTATTGTATACAGTAAGCCCGCGTTCCTACTTTGTCGTGACGACAGATAATCGTGGAGTTTTAAGTGTCGTGGCTTGTGTCTTTAAATGGAGGTGTTCACTTAAAGGATGACGCGATTACTGTCGTCCACGACTTCTAACTAAATACCAACGATATATTAATCGTCACGCCATTGTCGGAACGCGGCCTCACAGCGAACAGTTATGAAAATTTATGATTGATTTAAGTAGTCAAAATTAGTTGTGTTTGTGTCTTCAATAGGCTACTTGTATTTCATCATTGCATGCTCTGATTGATTTTCACGCGACCGAAATTCAGAATTTGTCACAGAATTAAAATACTTTTGTCTCTATTTGCTCCTAAAAATCAAAGTGATCCTTAGTTACTTTGTTATAAGGTTGCTGTCAGAGAAGAAATAACTGTGAAAGGTCTTCAAAAAGAGACTTTTCCGTTCTTGAGTTACCTCTGAAGAACTTGCTACCTGGATAACAGCAAAGTTAACGTTAAACGCCTTCGAAATGCATGGCGCGCTTATCGTAGAGAGTACTCCAAAAGTGAAATCATGTAGTTTTGTTGATCTCATAAACACAATCCACTCACCAACAACAATTTACAAATAATTCTGTTTTTCAGGCTGTAAGGATATCCCTATCATCCTGATTATTGAGGCTTACAATATTATCACATGAAATTACGTATTAATTTAATAAATAGTTGTATTATTAAGATTGTATACCAAAAATAACAAAGAGTAGCGGTTATTTAGTTTTAAGAACATATCTTTATTTGTTTAATTAACAATTAGGTGTGGGCCTCCTTGGTATTTAAATATTAATTTATTTAAGGCCAGTACATGTGTGCTATGTGGGAAGATTTTCTCCTAGTTTTCCTCCTATTAGGTAGAAAAAAAATATTATATGCGCAATCTGTTTGTAAATCATTTTTTATCATAATTATGCTTAAATACCGAAGTAAGCGTCCCGATTAATCAAACTGGTCTTTGAAACGCGAAAAGTTAACGTTTAACACCAACAAGAATCTACCGGAAATGTATTAAAACTTATTTACCAGTTTTCTCAATTTTTCCCACGTAACAGCAGAGTTATAATTTTCCGAATGATTCCATATCGTTTTGCGTAGGTAAAGTAAAACATCGTTTGCATATAGGTGGGGACTGAGCTATAGTATTGATGTACCTACACGTGTTGGATACCACAAGGATTATTACGTAATGTCAACGATCTGAGCTCTGAAGGGGCACAATCTTTCTATCAAGCCAGTTAGCGCGGCAATTTATCACTCTGCTGCAAAACTTGCATAGTAAATTGTCTGCAACTATTATTGTATTGTATTCAAACTAGTGATTTATTTCATCAACTGTTGCTTATCAAACTTATTAAATGTATAAGTGTACTTCAGGATTCTTGATGGAAGATCTATGAATCATACACCCAACTACTATAAGCAGGTGATGTTTATTTTACGAAAACAATAGTCTAACGAACCGTGCCATTGCTACAAAGTACCAAAATATCAACGTCACAAACAAATTTGATGTTTTCTATTAAAATATTGTATCGAACTACTGTTCAATGTGCATAAACCCGTATTAATGTGTTTTTATCAAATCTCAATTTTGTTAATCATGTTATAGTTAGAATAACTTCATGTGACAATCATTTCACGCATCATGAGCTTAGTTTTCGTAGGTACCGACAGATGGCATTATGTTAAATGGGCGAGCAAAGTGTGTCGGCCTGTGAGTCAGACTCGCAGCGAACCGGTTCACTACGTCCACAATTTAAAAAAATGAAAGTGACTGTACGTCATTATAACATCGCAGCCAGCTTACAACAGTTACTATCGCGATATCGCCATATAAACGGATGAACAATAACCTAATTGAGGTTAAGTATTAATTCATAAAATTCCTGCGTTTCGGTGTATTTAATTTAATTATAATTAGTCGTTCATTCCATGAGAAAATTATCTTTCTTTAGACAACGAAGTTCATTACGCACTTTAAATGATTTTGCAAATTAATTTGTTCTCTAACCGGAAAGGGTATTTATAAGATTTAGTGAGTATAAATGTAATGGAAAATGTTTGTAACAGGCAGTAAATATAAATATTAATTCGTTGGATCTGCGGCTTTATAAAAGCTATAGACTTGCTAATAAAAACTGTATGAAATGCACATGAAGTGACAAAAATATATACTTGCACATTTATAATTTTGAAAGTAACTAAATACTATAGAAAATAATGTACTCAATCTAATAAATAAATAATATTAATTAGGCCAATACCTATCCCTTTCAGCATAATTTTGTTAACTTAGATAGCTACCTGTACATTTTTTATTAGTGAGCCAGTAAGAAGATAATCAAAAAATCTATCTTTTATTTAATTTAGATATAGTTTTAAATTGTATTTTTAGAGTTAATTGTTTAAAATTTAATATATATACTGTTAACAAAATAAAACACTGTAATAACTTGAATAAAAATTTATTAGTATGAATTCCTATTATTTTTATGAAAGCCAAATAAGTCCGACACGTTTTTTTTAATAATTTCTAATAGTGTTCGAAAAGACAAAAAGCCAAATTTCTCCTTAGGCTAGTACCTAAAATGACAAAGATAGTAGGTTGGTCCGGAAACTGCGAAAAACAAACAACTTTAATATTTTTGAAACCTCAAAACCTAGTGCCATACTAAAACAAGTGTTTTGGCTTTTTTGTAAAATGTCTTGTTGGGCACAATCCATTGCATCGTTAAGAGGGCACTGTGAACTGCGAATGGGTTAGCAGATTGATTGATTGCTTGCCGAGTTGAGTAACAGCGCGACATGCGGAGTATCACGTTGTATTGCACACAGCTAGTGCTCCACTACTTTCTCCTGATCAGTAAGTAGATTTCTGAAAAACTACTATGAAACTTGTAGGTTTTCTCGTGTGATGTCTTGAACCGAGGTCGCTACATTTATTACTTTATATAACTTTGTTTTTTTCCCCTAGATCGTCATTGTTTCATCAGATTTTAAGAGGCCTGCGGAGCATGCGAATTTCATACAAACGTAATACCAAAATAATTTTTAAATCAAACATATATTCTAGTGTGCATTTATTACGATTGAATTACATAATATCTAGGTTCCCAAATATATATTTTGAAAGGACAATGATATTTAGACGAGATATGAGGAATTTAAAATTTCTATAGAAAATTTATTTTCCTCATCTCTTGTTTAAATCAATACATCAGGAACTACAAACTTAGAATTGTTTTATTTTACAGCTACAATTTTCTTTGGTTAAGCATTTGTTGGGGAATAACATGAAAGTCAAAATGACGTACGAATTTGAACAGTTATTTTGAAACATCTTGTTTTTTTTTTAGATAAATATACCTACACATTTTGTACCCAACTGTATTAATTGCTGTTAACGATTTTATTAGAATACTCTTATAATGTACCTTACCTACCTATTATTCTACACCTGATAATATTATATTTAAACACGCGGTTGTTTTCGTTTATTTGGTAGGTATGAAATAGATCGTGAATTATAATTTCACATCATAATTTATATGGCAAATCAAAGTTTGCAGTCAGCTAGTAACCATCTAGTAACAATATAAAATATAAACTGTCTATTTTTTCGTGATTTTTTCCCCCCATCAACCTTGAACAAGAGTCACAGATTAGATATTAGTAGCTAGCTAACAAGAGTTATAACAGTTCGTAGTAGCTTGATGTGCTGGTTTTCGAACACAGATTAGATAATTATTAGTAGCTAGCTACAGATACGACAGTGACATCTGTGACAGTGACTTTTCGGTAGAAAGTTTCCAAATGTTCCGTTTTGGCGCTGTTGTAGGTTGTAGCCTCAGAATAATGACTTTAGTCATTATTCTGAGGTTGTAGCCATCGGGGTTTTGACAGCAATATATAGTTATGTACTAGCGGACGTCACGCGGTTTCACCCGCGTAATTCCCGGTCCCGTGGGAGTACGGGGATAAAATATTATCCTATGTTACTCGTGGATAATGTAGCTTTCGAATGGTGAAAGAATGTTTAAAAACGTTCCAGTAGTTTTAAGCCTATTCATTACAACGAAACAAACAAAGTTTTCCTCTTTTTAATATTAGTGTAGACTAGCTGTTGCCCGCGACTTCATCCGCGTGATCCACCCTTGTCACGTAGGAGTATAAAAATAGACTACGACTTGTTCTCTGACCTACCAAATATACTTACACAAAACAACGATGTGATATGTAGCTACAATGACACAAAAATTTAAGGCAAAATAAATGAATAATTTCTAGCTTCCCTAGCTGATTTTAGCGACAAAATATTCTACGTACAGATTTTTGACGTGACAACGTCTTATAAATTGGTTTGCCGGGTGACACTTCAAGAAACTGCGTTACGCTCCGCTCACGTTATGCGCTCACAATGAGAGCGAGTGAAAGGCACGCGTCCATTCCACTCGGGCATGGTTAGCCCGCCTAAGAGCGAGAGAGACAGACATAAAAAGTGAAAGGCACGCGTCCCTTCCACTCGGGCACAGTTAGCCCGCCTAAGAGCGAGAGAGACAGAGCGAGTGAGAGAGATAGGCATACACACCGGTTCATTTCATCCTTCTTCCTACTATACGAATGAATATTCACATTAAAATTATTTTACCACTCAAAGTCGTTGTCACGTAAAACTTTCGCCCGTATACCGACTTTACAGGCAACCAATTTTTTTTCACCTTATCCGCCTTATATTCTGGGTTATTGGTAAAACGTTAATAACCTCTCATGTTACTAATCTTAGTAACCAATTTTCAAAAACCTCTCAATGGTTTCAGAGGCTTTTACCTCGTTTTCTTTATCAGTGACCCCGAAAACCATGAGAACGACACCCATGACGGCAACACCAAAAAAGTCCTGGGCGCCATCTTGGATTTTCATTTCGAACTCATTTTCGCGAATCCGTCATCTTTTGTATCTCAAAATAAACGCCATATTGTAATTAGCACCCCTTATAATCTCGGAATGACCAATATTCTTTGACAGTACATTTTTTGACATTTCAACCCCATCGCACCCTAACATGATGATATTTCAGGTGATGATGAATAATGGTATTTCAGGTCCACCACATTGAACCTTAAAATAGTTGATTTTGTAATACAGCCAAGCCGATACACCATACAAGTAAACAATACTCATGTTTATTTTCAGACTTTGCCACTCTATGAAAAGAACAGCCAAAACCGTCAAATATAATCAAGCTAGAAATATTAAGGTATAGCATGTACTATTAGATACGGCGCGGCGGTCACTCATCATCGGGATATTATGTAACTCAACGAAAACACAACGATAGCGCGTTTTAAAATACTACATAAAACATGCACAATCAGTATTGTCTCAACTATAGAGGAAATTGTGTATCTCAACTCAAATACGAGGAAAATTAAGGAAAATACACTCAGAGGCAAGAATTCTCTGAAGATTTTTGACAATGAGCGCATTATATACTCAAGTGTCATTTGATTATGACACTTGAGTATAATAATGTTACCTACGTGCTTGACAGACACTGACATAACAAAACCAAGATGGCGGCATGGCGCCGGCGATGCTACGCCAGCGCCAAAACGGAACATTTGGAACTAAAGCTAAATTTTTCTTGAAAAATAATGTGCAATTTTCAAGAAAGAACCATATAATTAATTACGTAACCAGATTTTGAAACTGGCATTACAAAATAATCTCAAGTTCTGTAGCTTTCGATGACTAATGAATGAATCGTGGAACATAATTATTTACAGCCACCTTTTTAGAATCATAAATTGAGAGCAGAGAAACAGAGCAGCTTCCGCTGAAAAAAGTAGATGGCGTTGTGCAAGAGTTTTTAGCAATGTGGAGCTGCCATTCATAATTAAAATACTGGCTATAAAATGTTTAAGGGGTGAGGTCCGTAGTATTTAAAAGTAATTTTCAAATACATACATTAAAATAATTTAGTGAAATGAGGGATTTTCTTTTTCAACTCTTGCTTAGCCGCTGGATAGATGGCGTTGGTCTGACCACGTTACTGCAAGGAACAGAACGTCACTTATTTTCACTTGGACCTAATGGTTATATTCGGAAGCTTATGCAAACGAAAGTGTAAGTCAACGAGCGTGTGTGACGTGTGTTTTCTCAAGCGTTTTGGCTTTGGCACTTAGTAACGTTGTCGGATCAACGCCATCTATCGAGTTTATGGAAACTATTTTTTTGTATTCTCAAAAAGAAAACTTCTCATTGCGAATGATTACATCAAAAGTAGCATTTTTACCCAAAAAATCACCATGACTGCATGACGGATGATAATCTAGTGTTTTTGTATTGATTTAGACAGAAGTTACGAAAACCTTCAACATTACTGACCATAGGCTAACTTTCTCTATGTTACCGACAGATGACAGACCTCTGTGACATACAGACGACCATAGAGAAATTAAATGACCTTTTTCTATATTATAACTGATCGATGAATGAATCGAATCATCTAAATTAATTAACAATTGCCATTCCCCATAGACACATTATTGTGTTGGCCATAATTTTATGTATTTTAGGCGCTATTCTCAGTTGTGAAGGCAAAAAGAACTTTTGAAAAAAAAAATGACATTTAAAAAAAAAAAAAAAAGAAGACGTGTGCCACTCAAGGACTGCCGCGGTAAAGCTATTTCATTTGTTTTTAACGGGGGGAGTAAGGTTATTTTCGTTACGGAATTTCTGGATTCGGTCTCCACGCTCAAGGCCCGCGATAGAAGCTATGCAATAGCTTAATAATTATAAATTTTAAAGTGGCTTCTGACGACCAAGCGATGACCAAGCGTCACTGCAAGCCACATTACCCATACGTTTTGGTCAGAAACAATAAGTTAATTAAACCTGGTTAGATTTAGCTAACCCATGTCTGATACCAAAGCGTGCTTGATAGACGCAGTGAAACCCTGTAAAATAGCCTATGAGCCTATCCGAATATGTATTGGCTTGGGAACCCATCTTCCTAGAGAGTGTTAGGTGAGGAGTGGTTCTGCAGGTTGGTACGGAACTATTTAAATAAAACATCCACTACTGCTGTACGTGCAGCCGCTGGCTGAGGGTAATTTTATTGCAGTTTTCGGGCCTGTGGCTTCAGGCACTACTATAACCCAACATTATGCTGTATAATTCATAAATTATGTACATATTGTTAATTTGGACTTTTGAAACGCAAAATCACCCATTAAATAATAATCAAAGTTTACCGATCTAAAATAGTAGAAACAGTTTCGTTTTTACTACTTTCCGCAAAAACATTTTTAAATATAGCAACTTTTAAACTTTTTTTGACGAGAGCGCCAACTGGTGACTAATATCTGTAACTTCGTATTGATATCTCTGGCTCTATGTTCATGTTGTAATTTATTCTAGTATTTTGTGCTACTTGCTGACAAATCCAATGTTTATTAACTATGTGTTCGTGTTTGGTTTATTCTCGGCTTTGAGGAATTAAAAACCTTGTCTCCATGTATATGTTATGTGGCAAGTTACTTTCAAAACCAATGACATTAGATGAACTCGATGTGCGTTTTGGCCATTTTACTTGGCTTGCGTTGGTGATTCGTACATAGTCACGTGACCAAAGTAGTTTTTGGATCAATGGCGCCAAATGTCTGTTACAGAAAATGTATGTGAATAATGAGGTATTTCAACATAGTACATTAATGCAAACTGATATACAATCGACCTGTTGTATACATGATATACATTCATACCGAAACGGTGGAGAAAATGATGCGTAGGACTCACGTCAATCTGGCAACAAAACAGTGCTGCTATCTATGTTGTCAACTTTGTTATGTAGCCTACAATGGAGACTATTCGTGAGATAAATATTTACGGTTAATTATTGTAGAATGAAGTAATTGGATTCACTGGTGGTGTCGTGTGAGTGCATTTTATATATTAGTGCGGGCAGCAAGTGAGATCGAGAACGGGCGGCTGTTCTGTGTGGCTCGCCGCTATTTACAGTCTCGACCCGAGCTGTGGCCCGCCATACATTTTACTCGTGCAGTAAAGTGAAACGTCAAACGAGATTGTTATTCATTTTCATACATATGCACTAAAAAACCGTCCAATTCGGTGTATATTGGTCATATGATGTATTATGTCCAGGTAAAACACGATCACACTGCTTCAACACCTGTACATTTTACGTTGTTGAATCCTGAAATTGACATTTTTGTTCTGTATGTCAAAATGCTTTTGTACTGAATAGTCCTAAATACATTGCTTTATTACTGTTTACCAATGCTACATTACCTTCAGCTAGCGTTCGTATTGTGTATAGCACATTGTTTTGTTGTTTGGTTCACTGTGCTCATTAATTTTGATCTGTCAAAATTTCGAGAAATAGTATGTTGAGTGACGGATTTGGATATTGGAATAGGCTCTTGGCTTCACTTATCTAAGGGTTCGAACATTTTTAGCGCTCTACTTAGCAGAATAGTGACTGTTTATGCCTTCTCATGACATATTTTCTGCTTTTCAGGTTTACAGAACGCAAACTGAAGTGCCATGTAGTGAATGATGTGACATTCTACACAATGTTGTTACCGCGTTCTAAGTGTAAAGCAGTAGAAGGATCGTGAACATGTAGGTTGTGGACAACTTAACAAGATGTCGTTGAGAGGCACAAAGCGGGCGACTGGGATGCGCGGTGATGACGCCGGCGCATCCAAGCGCCGCAGGGCGGAGCCCGAGGATGCTCTCTGGCAGCTCCGCCCTGTCAGTGACCTCAAGATGTCATCAATTTATAACAGGAGTGCTTCCGAGGCACCCGCTGAACTATTCAGGTTTGTGTGACATGTTTGGATTGGATGCAATACAGTTTATAGTATTATGTTAAGATTAATATAGAGTATATATCATTGATGTTGTTTAGAGGATAATCACTAAGGTATTTTATTTTAGGCATCAAGTAAACTTGGTTTCTAGAAGCTGATTACCTTCATGTCAATGTAATGTACATTTTGTTGTACCAGTGTTCTTCTCTTCTTTCCAATTTACATGAGTATATATGAAATAATAGTATGACTGATCCAAACTTCAGATCAGACTTCCAGAAACCAGGGGTTAATTAAGATCATTTGAATACTGTATATTGATGTTGTTATTATTATAAGTATTAACATTGTACCTTGATAGAATATCGATTTACAATGTTAGTTAGTTATTTAATATAATTATTTCAAAGTACCATTTTTCCAGGAACCAGGGGTTAATTAAGATCATTTGAATAACTTGTATTGTTATTATTATAACTTGTAGTAACATTGTACCTTGACATAATAATAAATACTTTATTGATAGAAGTCTTTACTATATGCTTAATATCTAGCTAAAGTTCCCAACAATTACCCAGTACTAACTGGGTTGTGGAAGTCAGATAGGCAGTTGTTTCATGTAAAATACTGGTATTCAGCTGAATCTGGTTGGACTGGAAGTCAATCCCAACATAGTTGGGAAAAGGCTAGGCAGATGATGATTATGATGAATTATCAATAATTGAAGGCACACAGAAGTTTAAAGAAGAAGAATATCCAGGTACAATGTTAGTTATTTATATAATTATTTGCGAGTGTTATTTCTTTTTGTGTTCAAGCATTAGTCAGCAGCGCGCAATAATTTAGCTATAGCAATAATTTGTGAGATTTGAAAAATATTTGGGTGTAATTAGATGGAAGTACAAACAAGCTGTGTCTAGGAACATTTATTGAATTTAAAATGAAGTTATACAAATTCAGCATAAATAAGTTACTACAACAGAATATTTGCTGAAGTTCTAAGGTCTTGATGACTGATAACTGTACTGATTAGCAAAAGTTTTCAAAGTTTTCTTACTCTAACATAATTTATCAGCAAGTACTTATATGCACAACAGCATTGCAATTCAAAATAAATTAATGCAAAACAGCGCACCGCTATGCAATTTGTGAGACTAATTTGCTTTGCTCCAGAATAAAACAATAATTTCCACTAATACAATAACAAAATATGATTGGGACGGTAACAGATTTACTGAGTAAAACGAACATAAAGATATGGCTCAGTAACTGTTCTGTAAACCATATGATATTAAACGGTAAATACTATGTTCCCAATATTTCTCAATCATGCTGAGCGTTGCATTATCTTATGAACTCTGTAAACTAGTTCTTAACATATCTATAGAGTTCTAACATTTAAATATTGCTTTAAAACAATACCCAGCACAATTAATAACTATTGTCTTTTTGACCAAGGTGATTACAACAATATTTAAATGTGAAGAATTACAAGATTGTAATTAACACTAAAGTGAAAATGAAATCATATGTTGTCTTTCTGTGTATTGTATAAATAGGTAGTATATAAGAAAAATGGGTGAATGCGACTAACTCTGTAATTTACTAAATAATTTAAACATTTATATTATGTTATGGGGTGGACAGAACATCAACGCAAACACCGTTACAGCTGTATTTAACAGCTCTTTATTTTACAAAAGAGCAATATATACATGGTCAGAATGTATGGGACAGATATATATTTTTTTTGTTGTTGGTGTCCCTTCCTCCCTGTAAACAAACCTATACATTATATTAATGAACTAACATTACTAAATGTGAAAATGAGAGAATGTGCCTGTACTTTTTAATGCAATTCAATGCTGAATAAGTATGTGTGTGTATATAGATAAGGATTACATGAGGGACAAAGTTACAAAATATTAAAGGAAATGTATCTTAACCTAGGTGCTACATACTTAATCTCATACTTTTGAAAGCTTTTTGTAGTTTATGCTGTAAAAGGTGGTAGTGATGTTTTTCCTGGGATATTTAATTGCAGAAAATGTTGTTAGTTGTTGAACAGAAGCAAGCAGAAGAGCTCTGAATGCTTTGAATGTTAAGTGAGTGTGAATAATTGATTAAAAATTACCCATGGAAAAGCATTTTACCAATGTTATAGGATAATGAACAAAGATTTTTTTTTAAAGAAAATAGATATTAGAGAATGGTGTGATATGCTATGATAAAATTTGTCATGTTTGCTATCAAATAACAATAAAAATATGTTCCAAATATACTTAAATATTAATGTTAGAAATAAGGAATCAAAAAATGAGTTACAATCACGGACTTGCACAAAAACTAATTTATTTTCCAGTGAAAATAAGATTGTATCTTCAACATGTAAACCAGATAATTTAGATTTTCGTTTTGATCTGACTTGCTTCTTTTACATGTTGTGTTTATTTAAACAAATACCAAATATAAAAATGAGGCAATGCAGGTGAAACTAATGTCCAGGGTTAAAATTGATATTACATTAAAAAATAATGTGAAGAAACATATTTTTTGGGAATCTAGCATCCTGCAATGTTTTGAGATTAACTTATTAGACTGGTACTCTGGACTGGTACTGGACTGGTGGTTTTATTGTGGGACCTGACAAATATACATCAAAATTCAAATTGGAATGAGCTTGAAACATCATTGCACATTCACATTAAAGTTAGGTTTTGATTCAAAATGTGGTGATTAAGTTCTCAAAGAAAAACATATTTCTTGGTAGAATGTCCACAAGATATTATAAGGATATGGCTGAGAAAAAAAAAAAAAAGAACGAATGTTCTGGCTGATTCCTTTTTTTTTATACATATTTTGTTTTACTAAGGATAGCAAGTCAAGGCAATCTGTTAAGGCATAGCAAATACATACTTTTGTTTATGATTGTACTTACAGGACCTAAAACCCATGGCGAATTCTATAGCATTAGTCCATGTTGTTTATTTTGTACAAGAAATAAATGGTTACCAAGGTGGTAAAAATAATGATAATGTGCATTGCCACTGTATGTGGTAAGTAAATGCAGCAGGCCCATAAAAGAAAGAATAAACATGTGTGCACAGTGGATTCATCATATCCTAGGATTTCGGCCATCTTTCTGTTGACTTGGATGTGGTCGTCTTGTCAGCAGCCAGACAGTAACCCACCTTACTGAAAGTAAAATGTAAACGAATATTTTATTAGAGCAATACTGGTATTCTCCACAGAAAGTATTTATGAGCTTTTAAGGTCTTTTTTACCTGGGAAGTTCCTGTGTAGCTAACACTGATGAATTTTCAAAACCAGGCTGTTGGTTCTGAAACATTTAACTGCAATTCAATAACATTTTTCACAATCATGTTTTGTAGTGAGAGATAATTCATAAATAATAAAGAGGATTATCAACATACTATTCATTCATACATTTAACTATTATGACTAGGTAAACGTGTTTTAGTTTTGATTTGATACCTATTTTTTCCATTTTGGAAGTGCGATGTCTACTACTCTTCTCGCATAAGGAGGTTCTGAGATATTTTTTTCATCAAATTAAACCACGTCAAAATCTCTCCCATTTTCCAAAGTAAATGTAATGATTTTGGGTAGTATCAGTACTAGACTGATTAACTTACAATCTCTGCTAACAAACGTTTTGGGTGCAAGTAAGACTGATTTTCGATGGATAGAAATATACCACATTTAGTTGATTCATAGCTCATTTTGGCAGAATTACGTCCAAATGATTGTAACCCTTATGTAAAATTAGTTTAGAAGTCTACAATGATAGTGTAGTATTGGAAATCGAACAGTGCTGTTGTAAGCATTTTATGTTTAGGAAATATTTGGCACAAAAAGCTTTTGTAAAACTTTCAGTAGATCTTTAGATAATGCATTCTTGTTCATTAACATAATTAAAAAGGCACATTTTCCCATCTCACAATTTAATTGGAAAGCGAGCATGTGCTGCGCTAAAAATGTCGACTGTACAAATAGCCATAAATGTATCTAGTTTTTAGCGAATTACAATCTTATGTAAAATTGTTAAAAGTTGTCATAAATCGATGGGGAGAATATTGGTGCCCTATCTTGAATATGAATTCAATGTATTATTGCAATTATCATTCACTATATTGAGATAAAGCTCATGCTCTAATCTAGTATCATATAAAAGCTTTACTAACTAAAGTTAGTGTCATTTTACGAATTAACCGATTTATGGGACTTTACTAATATTATCATTAACACTGGAAACGGGATATTTAACATGTACAGTGTACTATTTGTTTTTATCTGATAATGCTCTTTTGCTAATTTTATTGATTGTCAACTTACTAATCTCATCTTATTTTAGGATTTAAATACTATAATGTAAAACATGTACAGTCAGCGTCATGATATGGTAATGGTCCTTGAAAGCACCTGTGTTCAAACCCGGGGTACCCAATTGATGCTGCCCACCGTACATTATATACAGACTACAAATAGAACTAAATTCACACATATTCATACTCACTAACCTAGTTTCCCTGTAAATTACCATCAGAGATCGGATTATATGCAACTTCAAATGGTCGAAATATAAATGCATATTTCGACCATGCATTTTTCATAGACTTATGAAAACATGCGACATACAATTTAAATAAGTCCTACATGTTTCCTTTTTAAATCTTACTAAAATTTGAGATGAGACAATCTTATTTGTTCTTAAAAAACTTTTGCTATGGTGTACCTACTGTTCCAAAATCTACTACTATTAACAAAAATACAGGGTGCAAACCAAGCATTCTTTACGCAAAAATCATTGCTTTGTAATGACCTTTTTTGGGTGTCAAATCACGGTTTATGGTAGTACTCAATGTAACACACTCAAAATAGGACAGGACAAATCCTGATGGATGTATATAGTACAGGGAGTATTTAAAGTAACACCATTAAAACTTGTAATTTTTTTAAATAACCATTATATGCATTTGTATAAATATGCACATTTGCATATAATCCAGTCTCTAACCATCAGCACCACTAGCTTTGACTATATATAACTTCATAGTAATCTTTTCTGTACATAAAAAGTGAAAATATCTGCATTCAAATTTCCATTTATTTGGAATTTAATGTAAAAAAATATTTTGACGGCATGGTTGGCGCAGTGGCTACTGCGCTGCGTGTAGTGGGTTCGATTTTTCGGGTCTGGCTGTTTGTTTATGTGAGTTTAAATGCTTGTAAACGTATCCACGATACAGGAGACAGTGAGGGGTAAAGTAAAAAAAAAACTGGGCTGTCGAAACAAAAACAACTATTAAATTAAAATGCAAAGTCATTTGAAAAAATCTCAATTTTTTTTAATCGTGGTTATCAAGGTTCCAACAATACATGCGCTGTTATGGATTCAATTTTTTAACAATCAACCTTATATTTTGTTATATGGTCTAGGAATCGGGACTCTTCAACAGGTTTCGAGGATATAATTATTATACCAATGGATATATATCATGATATATATCCGATAAATATCAGTCGATTTTTATGGCATTTATAGTAATTTTTGGCATTTGTTACTGTATTTCTACTTCCCAAATGTAGATAGCGTTGGAGTAGAGTTACAACATACTCTAATCCATGAATGGCAACACTTCTGCCGACATTAATGGCATCAGTCGTCATTCTAAGTATGTAATCTGATTTTAAATAAATATTTTTTATTATGTAGATGTAACACATAAGCTAATAGTTTACATAAATAATACAATAAAATAGTAATATGGCTTTCATACAAAATGGATACATATCAAACATGATATAAATCGAATAAATATCATAAATATTCGAAATTTTGATATTTATAATAAATATCGGTGATATTCGAACCCTGCTCTTCAATAATATTCAACTTAAATCAAGAATGTACGATGTAGGTACTCAATGCCAGCGAACTCAGCTGTAAAACGCCAAGACTTTGTTATTTATCACTGACCAGTGAGGGTGGTATAGTAAAAGGGTAGGCTAAGCTACATACTTTTTAATTCCGTCACAGAAAAGATTAATATGAGTCTCAAGTTTTAATTAAATATTACAGACCCCACGATCCCCCAATACCATAAAAACACAAAGTAAATTGGTTATGTGTCCTGATTTTACCGTTCATAATTTAAATCAGGTCCCTGTTTGTCGTGGGGTCTGTAAATCATGGCATGGGTGACGGTTTGTACTAACAACATAGAACTGTTTCCTTGTTGGTAACCGGTCCATATATGAATTTCAGAAAGGACCTTATCAGCGCCATGAAACTGCCGGACAGTGAACCACTCACACAGTCTTCATACTGGATCATCACAGACACCTGGAAACAGGAATGGGAGAGAGGAGTACAGGTGCCTGTAAACCCTGACTCTCTCCCTGCGCCTAAGGTCAAGATCATTGAAAATCCACCGCCACCCAACTTCCAGGAATTCAAATTGTAAGTCTATAGTTTTCCACCTTATTAATTTACTACGTGACCCACGCAATTTCGTCTGCGTCACATAAGAAGGAAAAATCTCAAAAAAGGAATACATTTTTCCTGTTTTTGCGACATTTTCATTTAGCTTCGCTCCTATTGGTTGTAGCGTGATGTTATATATTATATAGCCTTAATCGATAAATGGACTATCCAACACAAAAAAGATGTTTTCAATCCCTACCAAGAGTTCCTGAGATTAGCGCCAAACAAACACACTCTTCAGCTTTATGATATCAGAATAGATTCATTCACTTATTCATTTAAAGCTGCATCAAATGCGGAGAAAAAAATAATGAACAGTCAAAACATAATTTAAAAGAAAAAACCTCACCATTGATAAATTATTTTTCACTTCTCATACTCTAAAAGTACGCCGTTATAGCCCTACGAAGCGGGATTAAAGTGACCGTTTATTCCCTAGGGAGTAAAAAGTAATTTAAAAATGGAACGATCTTTTACTCTGAAACATGGTCACAAAAGAGCAACTTGTCAAAGGTTTTATTTAAATTTCGAATTGGCATGCAAATAGAAAGCAGGTTACTGAAAAAAAAAAGTTTTGAGCATGAATGTGGATGGGTATTTAAGTAGAGGAAGACCAAAGAAACGATGGATGGACTGTGTTAAGAAGGATATGGTAAGAAAAGAAGTGTCTGATGAGGTGACGAAAAATAGAGGAGTATGGAAGGAGACATGCTGCGCCGACCCCAAATAAATTGGGATAAGGGCAAGAGAATGATGATGAACTCTTCAACGCGAGAAAAATGTATGGTTGTTCGTGTGCATCGTTGATTTTGAAAAGCAATGCCTCTGTTGCTAGCCGCTGCAGTAATGTAGGTACTTATTATCTGTGGAGCGTGGATCATCTTCAATGCGAAAATAGAAGAAAAAAGTGACCGCTCAGTTTAGAATTTTTGTCGAGTGTAAATTTGCTCAATTTTAAATGACTAATTTTCTCGCACTCGAAGTAAAAAGTACAGTTTGCACCTCGAGACTAAACGCCAATATAATATACCCTCGATTTCATTGCCTCCCTCGCAAGCTCGGGAGTCAAACCATCTCGGGTATATAATGGCTTCGTTTAGTCCCTCGTTATAAAATATACTATTTTCTATTTTTCGTTTAAACATCCGCAGATTTTCGTTGAATATCCGCAAGACGCAACGCAATCCAAATAAATTTTTACATACACACCCAAATTTTACAATTTTTTACAAATAACTCTCCATTTCAATTGTTAATTATTTTATTTTTCAGGCCTAAGGATAAATATCTGCACCTCAGCCGCGACCCTGATTACCATGCGGACAAACACATACTGAGTCAAACGCCTGCACTGGCCGAGGCTGCTTGCAGCTATGACTTGGATGCCACTGACACTGCATGGTTGAAATTGTTAAACGCGGAGCGAGCGAGAGCAGGCGCGCCACCAGTTACCGAAGACCAACTTGAAAAAGTCATCGAAGAACTTGAGGTAAGTGCTAGAACTTCTTTCGCAATATTTCTAATTAGCTTTTGTTTTACTTTTAAAACGTAAATGTTTTTTTCGATTGCGCAATACTTTTTCGACTAAAGGACATGGGTTACGTATTTCGCTGACATTTCGGTTTGTGACGTAAGTGAAACCGTAAAAAAGGTTTACCTTCGGAAAGTTTTCAGAGAAGCATTAAATGAGGGGCGTATTGAATTTTCCTTTTGTAACAAGCATTTTATACCTACTGTATAAAGCTCGATTTTTTAAAGTATAATTTCGAACGTATTTTGGACATTTTCCCTACATTTCACGACAGTCGACAACTCGAATGGTGTGTCGTCGGGTAAGGCTGGCTTACGTTCATAGGGTCCTGGGTTAGAATCCCGGTAGGAGCAAATATTTATGTGATGAGCATGGACATTTGTTTCCGAGTCATGGATGTTTATATGTATAATAAGTATGTACTAAAAACAAAAAAGTATATATGTAGTATATTAACTATCTGGTGTCCACGACACAAGCCTTGCTTAGTGTGGCACTAGCTGGCGCTGTGTGTTAATGTCCAGCGATATTTATTTAACTCTAATTTTCGAAGGTGCGCTTAGAAATGGCATGAATGAGCCCCGGGTACCTATACCATCAAAACAATTTACAGTCCAATTTACCAGAGAATCACATTCACTACTGGGTTCAAGTTCACTAGTGAAAAGAGCCTCTGTTCGACGTCATACACATGTAAAGCAGCTGAAGCAGCTGCAGCTGATTTGCGACCATAAATTAAATTACCCCGTAACGGAGAACCTAGAACACCTGCAGGTATTGATTTATTTCTTTTAAATAGTACGCCTGAAGCCGAAATTACACTAGTTAGGATGATGTCTATCAACTGTGTTTCAATTACGGATCGGATATTCGGATGCGTAATATCTCAAATAACGCATATAGCAAAAAAAAACGTCCAAACTTCGATGAAATTAAATTCGAACATAAAAAAATCGAAAAAGTGATCGATTTCCCGTAAATATGCATCAGACATCGTTAGCCTAAAAGCTCGTATGGTTCCTGACAGCTCTCTTTCAGCGAGTAGTAAAAGCCTCTCACGTTGACGGATTATTTAACGAAAACAAATATGAATGGACACATTTTGTAGGAAGTTTGTCAACGAATATGGATGGACACATTTTGTGGGAAATATGCCGTTCTTTTTTTGTTTCCTGGAATCGCGTTAATGTTTTAAAATACTGTATTTGCTCAAAGCTTTTCAGCCTGTCAATGAAACAGTTGACATTCTTAACGAAACAAAGGGTGTGTTCATGATGGCATGACATGACAGGCGGGCGGCAACAACAGGTGCAGAGTTTTTGAAGCTTTTGAAACTTCACAGATTTGATGGGTACCTGTCGATGTACGAGTATACTACATGAAAAAAATATATATTTGATAACTTCCCAGTCCAGGTAATGTTTTTATGAGGATTTCCATCAGGAATTTTTCAGTAGCAGTCCGGAGTTGGATTTGGTACACGTTTGATGACAAAAGGCTCGCCAGCTGCCCTGATCAAATTTTTAATTAGTACAAAAAGAATGGGGCCGTATCCGTACCCTTTACTGATCATATTGGATTAGGCGCACAATGCCACTTTCGCAAAATGACACATTCTTAAAAATTAAAGTCACTTAGTAACTTCTGAGCCGATGATTATGTATAAAAAAACAAACAAATTAGTTACGTATTTAATCACATTATTTATTCATTTTCATTTATTTTAACATAAAATAAATTAAAAATGTAAACTGAAATTGTCACTGAGAATCATAAACATAATTAAAAAAAAAATTGAAAACTTTTTCGGAAAAGCTTATTTTTTGTAAAATTGTAAGGATTCATCAACTATTTAGTTGCACAGGGTCCGCTGTTTGATGATAATTATAATATAATTATGTTTTAACCTATGAAATGGCTATTTATACAATTGTAGTAAAATGGCCTTTTTGCGATTGTGTCATTTTGGTAACGTGGCATTTAGCTAATGAGAAATTACATTTTGCGAATGTGTCATTTTGCGTCAATATGTCATTTTGCGAATGTGGCATTGTGCGCCTTATCCAAAAATCCCAAAATTGATAACAAAAATTTGTCATAATTGGTAAACTCATAACTGAATGACGCTACGATGAGCGGATGAATGACTGAATGACGGATGATGGTCTCAAAAACGATTAATGAATACTAATAAGAATATAAGAATGGCCTGTACCCGTTATTTCTACACTTTGAGAGACAATTTTGGAAATAAACAATCGCTAATAACTTCGCTGTTTATCAATATAATTTATTGAGACTTCACATACAATATAATAACAACACCATCTTTGACAACCCTTTATGAATTTATCATCATCAGCCTATAATGTTCCAACTGCTGGGACACGGTCTCCTCTCAATGAGAGGGAATGGGCTATAATACTGCTACCACGCGGGCCCAGTGCGGATTGGTAGATGTCACATGTCTTCGAATTTTTGGTTCTAGGACCTGCCGGTTTTCTCACGATGATTTCCTTCACCGTTTTGAAATTGTATGTATTTATACTAATTTAAAATTAGTGGTGTACAATGCGAAATGAACACGACATTTAATTTTATAATGTTATTTTTTCCGAACGCAGCATTCCGATGTGCACTAACCAAATGAGAAACTGAATATGTGTAAGCAATATCTTGCTCCTTGCTCTGCTTTTAAATTGTCGAAATAGATTAAATCAGCAACATCGGTTTGTAGCGAGTGCAATTAGATAAAAAAAATACTCATAAGGTGGAACGAAGTTTATAGTGGGCGGATTTTCATGGGACTTTTTTTGTTGAGTTCCTAGAGGAGTGGTGAAGAAAGTAAAAAAAAAAATTTCGCCGTTAACAAAAATTCAACGAATTCATTATTATTGTAGAGTAATAGTGTGATCTTCGTGTATCCATTAAACACTAATTTGGTCTGTTTCTTTGTTCATTGTTGTCGGTGTAATGTATATTACAAGTATTTTTTTAAAGATCCTAGTTTCTTCAGTTATTTCTAAAATATCGAATTTTAACGCCTAGATTTCTTTGGAAATAAAAACCGATACTTTCTCACAGATAATTTGATGTAAAAATATTTAAAACTAGCTGTACCCGGCATGCGTTGCAATGCATTTTTTCCTACCTACCTACTACCTAGGTACCTACCTACCTGTCTACTTCTCACCGTTTAAACCTTCCCTGGACTACGACAAACATTTTAAAACCAAAATCAGCTCAATCGGCCCAGCCGTTCTCGAGTTTTAATCAGACTAACGAACAACAATTCATTTTTATTTATATAGATAAACATTTACGACTGAAGTCACTGAAAATTCATTCACAATAATCATAAAATGAGCGACCACGTTTCGGTCGCTCACAATGGGTCTTATCAAAAGGCTTTTAGTCACCCAAAGGGCAATGGAGAGAGATGTGCTCGGAGTTTCCTTGCGTGATCGAATCAGAAATGAAGACATCCGCAAGAAAACCAAGGTCACCGACGTAGCCCGAAGAATTGCTAATCTTAACTGGCAATGGGCAGGACATTGCTCGCAGAACAGATGGCCGATGGGGCCGAAAAGTTCTGGAGTGGCGACCGCGAACCGGAAGACGATGCGTTGGAAAACCTCCCACTAGGTGGACCGATGACCTGGCGAAGGTTGCGAGTCGCAAGGGACCAGTCAATGTGGCGACACTTGGGGGAGGCCTATGTCCAGCAGTGGGCGTCTTTCGGCTGAGATGATGATGATGATGATGAATCATAAAATCGGCTATATAAAAGTTAAATAAGGCCATTTTTCTCAAAATATTTCTATGATAGGCATCGTAAATATTATCATAAAAATACCCTTGTTATTCACGGAACATCAAAACCAGTGGAAAAAGTAAGTAGGCGTGGGTGGCACTGTCGCCGCTAGTAACTCATGCGTGACGCGGTTGCTGTTAAAGCGCTCTCATTCTCTAACTAGACATCGCCAACATAATATTAACGAAAAATAATATTAAAATGCCTTATTGTGCCATACTGGACTGTAAAAACCATAGTCGGACTAAAAATCTAATTCATGGAGGGGGGAATCATACGGTATGATTCCCCCCTCCATGAATTAGATTTTTTTTTCCGCATAGGTACCACCGGTAAGTTTTATTTTCGGATTTATTTAAATAAAATGAAAAAATTAAATGGCGTCAAACAGTTCATACCATATAAGTACAAACAAAAATAGTATTTAATTAGATGACAAAAAAGTTGATTTTCTTTTCCCGGTTATTAGCCTTTCTGGAATATTCGTTTGTTTACCTATACTTTTGACGCTATCCAAATAGTGCGTGACTTTAACGATAAATCAATCGAAACGTATTACATTGCCTTTTTAAAATAAATGTATTAATATATTTAGTTTAATAGTTTTTTGTGAGTAATAAAATAAGATAATTTTGACTGTGATGATCGACTTTGATTTTGTATTAATACTTTTTCACTATTTTATATTGTCTAAAACTCACATAGCAATGTAATACTCGTAATAAAATATTTTGAGGTTTTCAGTTTTTTGCAATTACACTGTATAAAATGAACAAATACAAAAAGGTACTTTATTTACATGCAATTTATTTGCCTTTTTACTACGATTAAAAATTGCCAAACGATATATTAATTTCATTATTTTAATACTATCGCATATCACACTATCGCATACAATATTTTATTTGCATTATATTATATGTTTTAGACAAGTTTTCATACCATCGATATTATTTCTATCAAATTAGGTAACATCACTATTTGAGTAGCAACCTGCATTCGTGTCAGTGATACGCCATTCAAATACCACCCTTCGTTTTACGTGGTTACAGTTCATACTGAACACACAATACACAATGCCATCTAGCGACGAGTACCGGTACTTGGTAGTCCAAGATGTATTTATTTCTTGTTTTTACCAATTTGATTTATAGTGTTGATATTAAAATTGTATTTAGTATAATATTTCTTTTGCACTTCGTTTACGCCCTGATTTTATTTTTAGCCAATCGTATTTTTGGGTTTGTAGTAATAGTAAATCGCAAATGTATGAGTTTGGCGACACCGGTTCTGGTACAATGTTTTTTCTCAAGCTACTTCCACTGTTTTTACTGTTCCGTGTTATTGTATGCTATCCACAGATAACTAAAACAATATTTCTTGATATTCTATAAATATAGATTATTGCTGACGAAGGTGGAATTATGCCGCGGGTAAATTAACAAAAAAATACATTGTATTGTATTGTACAACGGGCTGGTGTCCGCAACTCCACGTCAAAGCGTGTATTTTGCGTATGGGCCATAATCCACCACGCGGCACAGTGGGTCGAAACGATGATTTTAGTGACTTAGGGATCAACTTCGTTTTTTTACATTTTTTTTAAGCGGATCGATAGAACTCATTAACTTCAATAATAACTGTTCTGATTCATTTTTTCCTAAATTGGCTCCTTTGGGTGGAACAATGCATTTTGTATTTTTTTGTATGGAGCGGGTCAAATAAAATTAAATTCCTGCTGAGTGGCGAGTGATCCCGCTATGAAACTATATTTTTCTTAAAGCTTGTCCAGTCTGCTATCATTTGATGCTATGAACATTTGCATAAAGTTGCAACACTGCCAAATAAATGGATCGAAAAAAATGAAAAAACACTGAGAATCAAAAGCTTCATTTTTTATTTCTGGATGTTCTTTTAAGTTATAATTGATAGAGAATAGTAAGTCAAAGCACTTAATAATACACAGAGTTACTTGAACACTAACGACAATACATGAAAAGGTGCCTAATTTGCTTGAATTTACTAAACTTACGTATTATTTAAAAACGTGGATCTATTCATTTCCATTTATTTATTTATTGATATATTAATAATGATATATTATATTTACAATTGGCCCGAAGGAGTTATACCTGAAACTGTGAACACTGAACAGGAAAGGCTCGAGATGTGTAATATTGAAGATGTTGAAATCTACCACCATCTACTACAGAAGCTTCAACATCTACATTTACAGCTCGAAAACCTTTCGAAGAATTAGGCTCCAGGCAAAAACGAAGACGCGTTGATCAAATAAACAAATACTCCAATTGCTAGCTTAAGAAACACTGGAAACGAGGATGTAGGAAAAATAATGAACCATTTTCTAAATCACCCCGAAGATATAGAAAAAGTGAAGCAGTGTTTAAGTGCAAATTAAGCAAACAGTTGTACATATTCACCTAATAAGACACTGGCTTTATTAGTTTCACTTAAATTAAGTACTTTAAGTGGCAATATAGAAGCCTAAGAGAAGCAGCAAGTGAAAATGGGTCTGATTTAAACCCTTCTTATTATAAAATCAAGCAAGCAAAATCAAAATGTTATCCAGGGAAAGAGGACATCACCATAACTGAAGAAGGAGCTGCTATTAAACTGCAAGCATTACTCAATTTGACGGTTTCTAGGCTTTTAGATGTAATTGTTTTGGATTTGGACTTGGCAACAGAGTTACTGCTTATAAGCAAATGGGGCTTTGATGGAGCCTCAGGTCAAAGCATTTACAAACAAACGACTGAGACAGAGTGATCATGACTCTACTATTTTGCCAGTTTAGTTCCAAGTACGTATAAGACTTCAAAAATCTGAAGGAACAATTATTTGGGAAAACGACCGACCATCATCGACTTTCTAGTGTCGTCCGATAATGTTTAAATTTACCAAAGAAACCCAGACAACAGTGGCAACTATAAAGGGTAACATTACAGAAGAAATAGAAAGACGTCAGCCAACAAGAGTCCACCAAGTAGAAGTTAAGCATGGAAATCGAGTGGTTCTCTCTCCAAAAGTCAAAGAGCTTCTGCTGAGTTTTCCTTCAGAATCTGATTTAGATTTTATTGATGTATATAATTTACAAAATAGCCAAGCGATAGTGAATAAGTTTATTGGTAGATTGTAAGTTTCTTGTTTTTCTTATTAGTTTTTACGTCATGAATTCATGACTGAAAGGAAGTAGCAAATTTGTTGTTGTATACAGTTAGTTTTAGGTTTTTACCTTTAGAAAATTTGTATTTGTCTTCGTTTTTGCCTGGAGCCTAATTCTTCGAAAGGTATTCGAGGTGTAAATGTAAATGTTGAAGCTTCTGTGGTAGATGGTGGTAGATTTCAACATCTTCAATATTACACATCTCGAGCCTTTCCTGTTCAGTGTTCACAGTTTCAGGTATTACTCCTTCGGGTCAATTATAAATATAATATATCATTATTAATATATCAATAAATAAACAAATAGAAATGAATAGAACCACGTTTTTAAATAATACGTAAGTTTAGTAAATTCAAGCAAATTAGGCACCTTTTCATGTATTGTCGTTAGTGTTTAAGTAACTCTGTGTATTATTAAGTGCTTTGACTTACTATTCTATATCAATTATAACTTAAAAGAACATCCGAAAATAAAAAATGAAGCTTTTGATTGAATGTATTTTTTCATTTTTTTCGATCCATTTATTTTGCAGTGTTGCAACTTTATGCAAATGTTCATAGCATCAAATGATAGCAGACTGGACAAGCTTTAAGAAAAATTTAGTTTCAAAGCGGGATCACTCGCCACTCAGCAGGAATTTAATTTTATTTGACCCGCTCCATACAAAAAAATAACAAAATGCATTTTTCTACCCAAAGGAGCCAATTTAGGAAAAAACGCATCAGAACAGTTATTATTGAGGTTAATGAGTTCTATCGATCCGCATAAAAAAAAATTAAAAAAAACGAAGTTGATCCCTAAGTCACTAAAATCATCGTTTCGACCCACTGTGCGCGGGCCCAAAAAAATTACATAATTACAACGAAACCATTTCTTTACAACGAAACCATTTCTCAAGATTTCTGTCTAAGATAAATTACAAGCATGGGTCTTTGCGCGTAATAATTTGCACGCCGAAATTAATGGCAAAATAAGAGAAATACACTTTTACCTGTAAGACCCTCCTGTACCTTATTTACGCAAATAAATGATTTTGATTTTTAAATTTTCTTCTCCACTCCTCTAGGAACTCAATCAAAAAAGTCTCATGAAAATCGTTCCCCCTTGTCTAATTGCACTCGACTATTGCTCTAAAAAGTCGATATCAGCCGCTTGGGTCGATCATTAGGTAAAGCCATGCTTGCCTAGGTTGGTCTGTGGATAGGTGACCACCCTTACATACCGAGTTTCCTTCGTGCCTCGGTAAGCACGTTAAGCTGTTGATCCGGGCTGTCATTTGTCCATCTTTGACAGTCGTTACAGGTAGTCAGTGGCCCAAAAAGTCTGACACCAGTCTAACCAAGTGATATCGTATTTCGCAGTATTAACTCAGAAATCAAGAAATCAATCAAGAAATCAAAGCATTTATTTCAAGTAGGCCAGTTACAGGCACTTTTGAATTGTCGAAACAAAAATGAACATTTAAAGTAGCTACAGTCCCAGTCACAAGACATAAAAACTGTGAAAGTACTGTAGTTGCCCATTCCCTAGCGTAGATCTCTATGGAGAAGAACGGGCAAGAAACTCCATGGACACTCTTTTAAATCAAAATATTGTTACAAAATCTTGGTTACATCATTCATGTTGAGATGGTATATTATGTGAGAACAATGTAGCAAGATGTGTACGTTAAGTGTCCATAGCAAAACAAAAATAAAATACAACTCAAAAACAAAATAATTAATTCAAATAAACCATGGCGACTAAGAGATGACCAGTCACAACTGACAGCGCCCGTTCACGAACATGACGCATGGATCAGCACCATTCAGCTCAACCATTTTGAAGGGAGCTAAATGGTCCGACACACGCGCCACCATCAGCGAGACATTTGAGAGAGCATGACATATTCTCAACCGCCAGGGCACATTCTAGTCAAGAACTGCCGTAGGCTTTCAGTGAATGATAGCTTTCTAGTACATAGTACTCACACAATATGGGCTATGCGATTATATAATACTAACATTGAATCTATACAATGCAAAGATAGTTGTACAATCTTCAGCAGCTCCAACAATACCGTTTAATGCTATCTATTTTTGCGCCCCTGTCCTTGTGGAGCAGGACCAGCATTGAGCCAAGCATTTTTATCAGCGATATAATCGCTCAACTTGTAATATGCTTGCTTACATAGTGTGCGTTTAATGCATGTTTTAAATTTCGTCTCAGTCAGTTCAAGAATACTTTGTGGAATTTTATTATAGCATCTCAAACAGTACCCCATGAAAGATGAGTCTACTTTAGCGAGTCTAAAGCCTGGCTGAACTAATTGGTCCCTATTTCTAGTACTGTAGTTATGTCTGTCACCTCTTTTACCAAAAAGATGCAAATTTTTTCTGACGTACATTATGTTTTCGTAGATGTATTGACAATGTACCGTCATAATGCCAATATCCTTAAACAGCTCTCTTAGAGAATCGCGCCTACGAAGATTATATATGGCTCTAATTGCTCTTTTCTGCAGAATAAATATAGACTCGATATCTGCAGCTCGTCCCCATAGCAAAATACCGTAAGACATTATACTATGGAAGTAACTAAAATAGACCAGTCTAGCGGTATCTACATCAGTAAATTGACGGATTTTTCTAATGGCATATGCTGCTGAACTTAGCCGCCCCGCAAGAGATGTTAAATGAGAGCCCCATTGTAGCCTTGAATCAAGCGTAATCCCCAGGAAAACCGTTTTATCTACGAATTCAAGTTTCTCATTATTCAATAATATATCACAATCACTACCCTTAACATTCGGTAAAGCAAATCTTATACATTTGGTTTTCTTTTCATTTAATACCAAATTGTTTGCTGTGAACCAATTTTGGACCTGCAGTAGGGCATTATTCACGTCATCTAAATTTTGTGCCCGTCTATTTATCTTAAAAATCAGGGAAGTGTCATCAGCAAATAACACCATATTTTGAGGTTGGTTTTTCAATAAATAGGGTAGATCATTTATGTATACTAGAAAGAGGAAAGGACCCAATATTGAGCCTTGTGGAACCCCCATTTTTATTTTTAAACCCTGTGAGTTAACACCATTTATCTGAACATATTGTTGTCTATCATTTAAATATGATCTTACCAAACTAAGTGCAAGTATACCCAGTCCGTAATGCTCAAGTTTCATAAGTAATGTGTCGTGGTTTACGCAATCAAACGCTTTGGAGAGGTCACAAAATATTCCTATAGCGTCTTGGGACTCTTCCCACGCAGTAAATATGTGCTTTAATAAGGTTACACCGGCGTCAGTTGTACAACGTCCCTTGGTGAAACCATACTGTTGATCATGTAAGATTCTGTTGGTGTTAAAGTGATAGAGCATTTGATCAAGCATTACTTTTTCAAAAACCTTGCTAAAAACTGGCAACACGGAGACAGGTCTATAATTGTTAGTATCTTTACTGTCCCCGGATTTGAAAAGAGGTATGACTTTACTGTATTTCATTAAATCAGGGAAAACTCCTTGGTCCACACATAGATTAAAAATTAAAGCTAAGTATGGGGCTATAGTCTCAAGTATGGATGTACAAACTTTGATAGACATTCCCCATAGATCTTCGGTCAGTTTGATTTTTATTTGCCGGAAAGCTTTAATAACTACCATAGGGTTAATGTGTTTAAATTTAAATTCAGCCAGGCAGCCAGACACATTCGCCTTTAATAAACCCATTGAGACTTCAGGAGAGGAATTAAGAGCCTCCGTAGTTTTTAATGGTATCTCTGTAAAGAAACTTACAAATTCTTGAGCTACTTCCTGATTAGAGCTTTTAGGACCACATGCTGTGTCTAATGTGTAGCTGGTGTTGCGTATTGTCTTCCTGTTAGTCTCGTTATTTATGACTTTCCAAACTGTCTTTATTTTATTTTCTGCTGTTTTGATCTTGTTGCTAATGTGCAGGGCTTTAGCAAACCTGCATATATTTCTAAAAATTTTTGAATACTTAGCAACATACTTGTTAAAAGTTTCAGTGTTAATAAAAGGCTTAAGGCCATAAAGCTCAAATAGTCTTTCCCTACTTTTTCTGATACCTCTAGTTGCCCAATCACTAAATATGAATTTAGGGCAAATACTTTTTGTCTTCTTTTCAAAAGTTTTGTTGAATTCCGTGTGAACTATTGAAAAGAAACGATTATAAAATTGATTTATATTAATATCGTCATGGCTTATAACACTTAACTTGTTCTGTAGGGAAATATTAAACCCATTTAATTTGCTAGAAGTTATGGGTCTAAATTTAATCTGTACTTTTTGCAATGGTGTATTACACCTGTAAGTTACAGTTTGTCCGCTATGGTCGGACGGCAAACAATTTACTATGGCTTTATCTAAGTAATCACAATCGCAGAAAACATTATCTATACAAGTAGCAGAAGATGCTGCGATTCTAGTAGGTTCAATAAAAACGTTAGTCAAGTCAAATGATTTAAAGAGATTTAATAACCGACCGCTATGTGAATTTTCTTCTAAAATATTGATATTGAAATCACCACAAATTATTGTAGATTTATTACTGGCTGCAAGTTTTGCCAGGACATCTTCCATTATTGATTCAAATATGGAAAAGTTTTGATAGTTTGGGGGTCTGTACACACACACAATTACATGCTTATCTAGCTCAACACAGGACAGTTCGACGCAATGTTCGACCGAGAGACCTACTATGTCATTACGTTGCTTATATTTAAAACTATTTTTTATTAATATTAGGGAACCTCCACGAAGCATCGTTTTACGGTTAAAGCAGCTACCCACCATATAGTTCTCATAATTTATAAGCATTTGGTAATCCTTTAGCCAATGTTCAGTAAGACAAATAATGTCATACTTACTATTTTCTAAAAACAATTCAATTTCTAATAATTTGGAAGACATTCCTTGGATATTTTGGTGGAATAATTTTAAGGTGTTCTGCTGAGGCCCTTTTTTAGTAACTAATTGAGTGCAAGAATTAATAGTACCTTCTGTTGTCTCACTTTCTAGTTTAAATTAATATTAATATTTGGAGTGAGGCCGGAGACTCCCGTGCCATCCTCAGACAACAAGACCCTATCACTAATAGACCCTAATTGAGGATTCACCACGGTGACAGATGGATCCTCCTCTGAGCAATATTTGTAAAGATTTATAGCACTACTGCTATATTCATTTAAAGTCACCTGTACATTAGTAGAATTACTAATAGTAGCAGTGTTAATAATAGTACTAAACTTAGACATACTATTTATGTCTGTGTGAATATTAAAAGCTAATAGCGAAGCTATTTTGTGTCTACATCTAATAGGTAGATACACCTTACCCCGTGTCGACTTAAGTTTACCAACAAGAGTGTTGGTATCTAGGTATATAAGTCTGTCACTATAGTGACCAGCCAGAAAATGTACATGGTTATTTAACATATGTATATAATTGTTTTTTCTACTACCCAAATTTTTAAAATAGGGAAAAGCACACAATATGATTTTACTGCAGTTTAACTTCAACAACTCTGATACACAGTTAGTGATATCTTCCTTTTTTATCTTAGAACTATTACCAACACATATAGTAATGGTGGTACTAGGATCACAAACACTTTTTATTACAGATGCCATAACCTGTTTGTAGGTTGACCCTGGCATACAATTGTTTTGGGTACAATAACTCAGGTTATTACTAATTAATTTACCTAGCCCCCTACCCATACTATCAGAGAACATAACTGATTGATCACAAACATTACTACTTGAAGAGACAAAATTACCAAACTCAGGCAAACTATCATATAACTCAGGCTGTACCACGTGTAAATCATCTTGTGTTCTATTACTTGATTGTATCTTCAGAGTGCAGTCCTGAGTCAAATTCTCAACCTGGTATGGGTCCTCCATTACCTGAGGCTGGATAATATCATGGTTGGTAACTGTCTGGCAACTACATTGACCCATTACCAACTCATTTGCCGCATAAATATGTTCCCTAATTTGGTTTTGAGAAATCTTATACCTACTAGAAAGGGAACTTAGTGATTCCTGAAGTACCTGAATTTCAGACTGCAACTGCTGAGTATCAATTTCATAAATTTTTATACTGTCCTCTAATTTTATTTGGTAATTATTTAACTTATTAACTAAATCCACACGCTCTTTCCTCAGTGGAATATATTTGGAAAAGCGTTTATGTTGCTTCCTAAATTGATAACACTTTTTAATAATTCTGTTTAATTTTGCATATTTTTTAATCTTCCTATTGCTAACTATAAAATTATGTTTGAGTAAGGAATCTTCAGTCAGATCAATAGTTATTAAGGAAGGGGGGTTACAATTACTATTTAATAATTCATTATATAAGAGGTTTGTTTCATTAACCTGAGTACTTTCTTTTTCTTTCTGTAACTTAAATATACAATTATTGGCACGAATTAAGTCATCTTCCAGGTCCCTAATTTTAAACAAAGCCTCCTCATACAATTTACTACAATTATTGAACCCATCCGTGACCACCTTCAGCTGATCCCGTTCATCAACAACGTCCAAGTATTGCTGATGTAGGTCTACTAGCTCCCTTTTTAAGTTTGAAATTTTGCCATTAACTTCAACGACTTCCACCTCACTCTCTTCCCTCTCCTGTAACAGCTGTTGGACTTGGAGGTTGGATTCTTTGAGTTCTTGGAGAGCCGTTCTCAATTTTAACTCCATATCCAGAGCAGTAGCTTTACGGGTCATCACAGGCATGGTTTCAGGATTGGTTACTGAAAATTAGAAGTAAAGAAACGGTGAGAACTTATAGAATAGACTAATAAAGGAAAGTTAGCGGTGAAAGGGGAAAAAAAAATAAACGAAAAAGCAATAAGATTTCAGTTAAGAAATTAAATGAGGTAGGCTCCTTATTAGCTTTATATGATAATAATCTAATAATCTAATTCAAAGTATCTAATTGAATCTACTTATATTCAATTTCAATGGTTTTATTATCTTATGGATTTACTTTTTCTATGTGGGTATGTTGCATAGAAAAAAAAGAAAAAAGTTTAAACTGATCTTAGTAAGTTAATAATTCAAGACAATAATCCACAATAATGATCCGAAACGATCTATTTATGAATTTACATTGATTATATCGATTTGAAACTAAAAACAGAGACTAAATTATTATGTTTTGTTGTTAAATGACCGGTTGTCAACAAAGAGATTTAGAACCAGTACAGGGTAATAAATCAGCAAAAAATCGTACTACAAATTGGCATGAATGTAATATAGAGTTAAAGTGACGTTTGTGTGCTGTTATAAAACAAAAGTAAACAATACTTCCCCTGAATTATCCGTTCAAGTCCGTGGTTAGAACGTCAGCTGTTGTTTTTAGGTTACCGGTATCCTTGTATTGCCGAAAAGTTTATTAATTGTCAGGATAACAATTTTCCTGAGTATTTACGCGTTTAAGATACGTTTACACTAATAATTACACCTTAATTTAACCTATTTACTAACTAAATTTAATTTTAAAATACGGATCAAAAAATTACATGTCACTTGGGCAGTGTTGCCATCGTTTCCCCCTTTTCACTGGGTTGTGGAGGTCAAATAGGCAGTCGCTCCATGTAAAATACTGGTATTCAGCTGCATCCGGTTAAACTGGAAGCCGACCCCAACATAGTTGGGAAAAGGCTAGGCAGATGATGATATTACTCTTAAAAAGTACTCATTTTATTTGCAAGATGAAATAAAAAACGTAAAATCAAATAATTTGCGTCGTAGTAAACATATAATAGACGTATGCACTGCATTTTATTGTTTTAAAAGTTTTTCCAAGATTGATTAACTATTACTAAAAAAGCAAAGCTTTCTAGTTTACTTACTAGAAAATATTTGAAGGTCCAATAGAAATTGGTGACTGTAACTGAATTGATCAATTCGCACCAACAGGTCTAATTGGTATAAGTGACAAAAACTGTCATAATAATTTTCTAATTAGCAAAAATCCAATAAGAATAATTTATTTTTGTATTGTAATACGGGCTGGTGTCCGCAACTCCACGTCAAAGCGCGTTTTTTGCGTATGAGCTATAAATCCACCACGCGGGCCCAGTGCGGGGTTGTAGATGGCACATGTCTCCGAATTTTTGGTTCTACGACATACCGGTTTCCTCACGATGTTTTTCTTCACCGTTTTGAGAGCAGTGTTGATGAAATAAATTACACAAATTATGGGATCGAACCCACGACTTACTTTTCGTAAGTCGGGGCCGCCACCACCGGGCCACCGCTGCTCTCGAATAATTTATTAAATTACACTTTTAAATTCTAATAACCAATAAAGTATCGTAGTCCATAGTCAAAGTGCAAAATAAATTCGCGAGTTACCTTCAAATCTCTATAAATAATTGTTTTGGTGGAATACCAGGTGAGGAAAAAATATTTCTCAGTTTGTATGTAGGGGGTAGGTAATCTCCGGAACAACAGTAGGGTCAATTTAATAGATCACATTTGACACTTCATCTAAATTCAACAACGTAACCTTGTAACAGCGGGCATAAAATATAATTATTTTTTTCGAAATTAGAACTGGACAATTGGTTAACTTTTTTAAATTACGATTACATAATTTATTGTAATAATGACAAAAGATGGTATTTTTACGTTTTACTTTCAATATTGAACCGGCATGTCGTAGCACCAAAAATTCGAAGACATGTGTCATCTCCTAAATCGCATTGGGCCCGCGTGGTGGATTTATAGCCCATACGCAAAATACGCGCTTTGACGTGGAGTTGTGTCATCGAGCACATAACCTTTAGTGTAGAAATGTTACTTATTTTGTTTGAAAACAATTCCGCTAACTGACAGCTAATCACATTGCGTTCACGAAGGCTGACCCCACATTTGGCGTGCGCGATCCTCGGGCGTGCGAGTAGCGCGAGCGCCGCGCGCGCGCTGCGTGAGCGTCGGGTGTTGCCGCCGTGTGACGTGTATGCAGCGTGCGCGCAACGCGCGCGCGGCGCGCTCGCGACGCTCGAGTCGCGTTCTTACCCCTTCGCCCGCTATCCCCGCCGCCGTCTGTCTCGGCGCTCGCGCTACTCGCACGCCCGAGGATCGCGCACGCCAAATGTGGGGTCAGCCTAACGGTCTGATTGGCTGACCAAATGTCAAAAATAACACTCTGGAGATGGGGTAGTGCGCATGCAAGTTTTATCGATACCGATAACCAATGCATCAGTATAGTAGTAATAGTGAATAATACTTGCGAGTTTTATTATTTATTAATTTAAACTTCATGTACAAGAGTGGCGGAATTAATGCTACACGGCATTCTCTATTGACTGGTAGAGAATTTGGATCGAATACGACAGCATTGTGGAAGAGTACAAAAATCAATGAGAACAATGCCATTTTGTTAAAAATCTAAATACATAAATGGTATACATCCTAATACACATATACAGGGTGTAAACCACCTCATCACAAAGCCGTTAACCAAGCATTCTGTACATCAAACTAAGTAAGTTTACGCAAAAATGATTGTGGGGAAACAACTTTTTTTTTTGAGGTTAAAAATCATATTTTGTGGTAGAAGTCAATGTAACGCACTTAAAACATTGTGCTGATGGATGGATTGAATAGTACGGGGGTCATGGAGGTGTTAAAAGTTAAAATCTTACAAAAAAAACTTGTTAAAAAGTTGTAATATTGACCCCGCATATATCCGTAACTAGAAGGTTCCCAGGTACGGTGTAGAACAAAAAAAAGATCGCAGTGATGGAACAAGTGCCTTTCGGCTTTGTGAGGTGTTTTACACCCTTTATAATCATCAGCCTATTAATGTTCCCACTGCTGGGACACAGGCCGCCTGTCTATATAAGACGCATATATCTATAGAATACAAAAAAAATACGGGATACAGAAAATGGGAAAACTTTTTCTTGTAGTTAGATAAAAAAATCGTATAGTGATTAAATCAGTGTATCACTGATTTTCGAAATGGTTTCACAAATATATTTTAAAAAATTTCATTTACTCAAAACCAATATCGATACACAACTTGATTCTTGGTATGCAACACTAGTGATAAGAGCATAGACTAGAAAGAGATGGTATAATACGGATTGCGTTATGTGGAAGCAAGACAGATAGACATATATCAACTGTCATCATCCGTTTATAATATCAAGAAGAAATACCTAAATGATTACCATACATTATTTGAATTCCGAAAGATATTACCAATGCATGAAAAAATTAAATACGTACTATTAAAAGAAGAGTTTTTCAATGAAAATTTGAAGAAAACCAAAACCATGAATATGAATGAGACTAGGACTCGTAGCGTGCTTAATGCTAAACTGTTACTTACAAAGTACACGAATTTGCACGGTAAGAGATCGCTAAAGTATATAATCCCTTGCCTTATTAATTAAATACTTATACTTATAGCATTGAGGGATAATTTAACTCAGAAACACATAAAACACAAATTTAAGCAATATTTTTACAAAATATTAATGTCGAAGAGAAATAGGATGTAGGTATACATCTACATACCAATTTACCTTTCATTTACAACGAACTGCAAGAACTTTTATATTATGTTATTTGCCGCTACGGAACCCTTAATGGGCGAGTCTGACTCGCACTTGGCCGCTTTCTTTTTAATTTAAGACCTTTTTGATTCCTCAGTTCCAAGGAAGAGGAGAATGAGCGCTGGTAATAGGAGGTACCCAGCCTGGTTTACGCGGAATATTGTGAACGACACTGCCTTATTAATGAAATACCTATAGCATTGAGGGATAATTTAACTCAGAAACACGTAAAACACAAATTAAAGCAATATTTTTACAAAATACTAATGTCGACGAGAAATAGGATGTAGGTATACATCTACATACCAATATACCTTTCATTTACAACGAACTGCAAGAACTTTTATATTATGTTATTTGCCGCTACGGAACCCTTCATGGGCGAGTCCGACTCGCACTTGGCCGCTTTATTTTTAATTTAAGACCTTTTTTATTCAATTCCAAGGAAGAGGAGAATGAGCGCGGGTAATAGGAGGTACCCAGCCTGGTTTACGCGGAATATTGTGAACGACACTCGGCGCAAAAAACATCCGGAAATTTCCAGCTATTGTGGAGTTTAGCTCCACTGAAATTTCCGGATGTGATGCCACTTAAATGCAGAGTTTAGTGTTGGATAGCCTTGTTATCCAGAAAGGCTATAATATTATATCACGCTACAACCAATCGGAACGGAATATCAATGATTTTTTATGAAAACAAATATATTTTTATTTTAGAAAATCGATTCCTTCTGAGAGCTTCCGTTGTGTGCGCTTTGTAAACGGTTAAAGTTACGCAACAATCTTAAATTACTCTGAATTGTTCCTCTTAAAAAAAAAAACCGCAATAGCATATCAAAAATAAAACTATATTTGAAGGTTGACTCACACTCTCTCTAACCCTCTCTCTCTTTGTCTTATGTGACGCAAACGAAGTTGAGCGGGTCAGCTAGCTTAAAAATATTTTTTACTCCAAGTACTAACGAATTAGATGTTGAAAATCAAACTTGTAGTACTTAATCTTCAAGTCTCACAAAGTACCAAGGCGCAAGAATCATGAAGAAGTATTTTCTACATTGCATACGGCATGATAGTCGAAATGTAGGTACATGGATTGATTATGAGATTCCTATTAAAAATATGAAATACCTCCTTTATGGCTCTGGCCTCCTGGTAGACGGTAGATACACAATAAAAAAATAAAAATAAACCAATAAACCCGTAGTCAAATTATGTTATCACTCGTTACCCGTGGTCCCTATGGGTTATGAAATGCTGTTATTATAAATTTGTACAGCTTGGCAAAAAAGAGAAAATCCGGGGGGCGCCACTGTGCTGTTCATGTGGCAACTCGCTGTGACCGCATAGCGTACCAAAATATCATATTGATACTATTGTTACTAGTTTTTATACATTTAATTTATTTATTAAAATCAGTTAATTTAATTTAACAAGAATATGTAACTGCCTAAAAATAAATGTGTGCTAGTAATATTGTGTTTTTTAACTTTTCTGGGATTAAAAAAAAAGACGTAGTTATGATGTTATTATAATTTAATCTAATATAAAGGGTGTAAAACACCTCACCACCCCATTATTGTGATCATTTTTTTGTTCTACACCATACTTGGGAACCTTCTAGTTACGGAGATATGGGGGGTCAAAGTTACAACTTTTTGACAAGTTTTATTTTTAATACAAGTTTTCTTTATAACATTTAGACTTCTAACACCTCGACGACCCCCGGACTATTCAATCCATCCATCAGCACAATGTTTTAAGTGAACATTGAATATTCTACCACAAAACATGATTTATAACCTCAAAAAAAAAGTTGTTTCCCAGCAATAATTTTTGCATAAAGTTACTTAGTTTGAAGTACAGAATGCTTGGTTAACGGCTTTGTGATGACGTGGTTTAAACCCTGTATGAATGACCTACATACCAAAATGCGTACACGATATTGCTAGTTCCTTGATTTTTATTTTACAAATCTAAGACGCGAAAGCACTGAACTGCACGGGATCAAAATATTTTCTACTCGAGCTGTTAGGGATTAATATTTTAATAAACTCCATACCTACTGAAGTGTAAAAGCAAGGCACCTACCTACCTCCTTTCCAACAATAGAATAAATATATTGTTATGAATACCAGGTATCTATGCTAATGATTCTAGACCCAAAGAAGACGGATCACAATCCATACAAAATTATCCCACGTCCTATAACAAAGTGACGTATCTCAAAAAAAAGATAAAAATGTATAAAAAAATATGGCATACTCCCTAACTTCATTTTTTTACACCTTCATATGGAAAAATTGCTTTAAAAATAGTGTAGGCGCTGGAATTAAAAATTCTTTTGAATGAGTATTTATGGACCGATTTTAAAAATTATTTTTTTATTTGAAAGGGTACCCCCAAGGTAGTCCCACGGTCATAAAGTCAGGCCCCTGGTCTCCAGGATTCCGGAGAAATGAAAGTAAAATCGCAAAAATAAGCTCATTTTTGTACTTCACATTATTCGTTTTTCACTCTCTTGTTGTTTTTTTTTACTTATTGCATTATGATGAGACAGAAACGTCAGTGGTAACGCGAGGGAGTGGTCGACAGAGGTTTTTTCACTTACAATAACACAAATGAGAGAGACGAATTACGATAGCGACGCGACGCGGCAAGCAAGCTAAGGAAATGCAAGTGAATAATGTTGTTTCACTTTTGCTGATCTGATGCGTCGCAGCCTAGACAAACCAGAAAAGGTAAAACCTGACCTGATCTGAGGTCCGATGCTCCGTGGCAAGAACGAGCCAGTTTGATGAGGAGGGCTTCACTAAAGTAGAAAGGAAGAAGAAGAGGCCCTGTTCTCGTAACCTATGCGGTACCGCACCTAGTGGACCCAACTTGCTGCTGCGCGCTGCTGTGCCTACGAAACAGCTGCACATTTCACGTCTGCATCACTCCACTACAACTGAGGACGTCGTGTAGTACTTGAATGTGAAGACCAACTTCATTCTGCGGGTCGAAAGGTTGGAATCGCGCCACAACTTCAACTTTAGTTTATTTGTGGTTCGAGTTCTAAACCAACATCTACAGACCTGCTTAAAAGAGGAAGGCTTTTGCCCGAAGGGTGTATATCGTCGCTTCCCAGGACGGTTACGCGACACCACGCAACGAAACACGACGCCGACAAAGCAGCGTGTATAGTTATAGTATAAGGTTAAAAATATGTATTAGTTTTTTATTGTTGTTTAATGATATTTAATGTATCTTATATAAGGGTCTTAGTTGCCCGATAAATTATTATTATATAGTATTCAAAGTAATAATTGAATTCTGTATAATAATATAAATAAATCAATATCACTGGACATTAACACACAGCGCCACCTAGTGCCATACTAAGCAAAGCTTGTATCGTGGACACTAGGTAGTTGATATACTACATATATACTTTTTTGTTTGTAAATACATACTTGTTATACATATAAACATCCATGACTTGGAAACAAATGTCCATGCTCATCACACAAACATTTGCTCCTACCGGGATTCGAACCCAGGACCCTAAGAACGTAAGGCAGCGTCACTACCACTACGCCATTCGGATCGTCAAAAAGTATAGTATAGTATTCAAACATTCAAGCTCAAGCTTTTGTACTCGTTTTCATAATCAGGTGAATAAGGAGATAATCGTCAGTTGATGTTTAATTGAACAAAATAAATGTAATGTATTAAAAACTACCTTAATTGAAAAAAAAAATAGCTTATTTTTGAGATTTTACGTTAATTTCTCCAAGATCCTGGAGACCGGAGACCTGACTTTATGGCAGTGGGATTACCTTAGGGGTACCCTTCAAACAAAAAAGGTTTTTTTTAAATCGGTCCATAAATACTCATACGAACGATTTTTTCATAACAGCGCCTGAACTATTTTCATAGCATTTTTTTCACATGAAGGTGTAAAAAAATGAACTTAGGAAGTATGCCATATTTTTTTATACATTTTTATCATTTTTTTGAGATATGTCACATTGTTATAGGACGTGGGGCAATTTTGATCCATCTTCTTTATGATTTAATAAATATATTAGTTATGGAAGATTGCAAGTGTAAACCAACCACTCGTATTAATACGCAGCCCGTCTGTTAATAGCCCTGTAACCGCGCCACACACAATAAATGCACATATCGCGCTATGAGCATCCTGTTGATTGCTTTCGTTTATTCTGAAATACTGTTTAAAGTTCAAATTAAAATAGCAGCTTTATCACCAGGTAACGTAATTTAAATTGATTATTTATGTCTTATGACAAGTACCTGAATTAAGAATAGGATGCAAAACTGCACGTTGTATTTACTTATACAGGGTGTAAACCACCTCATCACGAACCCGTCAACCAAGCATTCTGTACATCCAACTAATTAACTTTACACCAAAAGTTATTGCTGGGAAACAACTTTTTTTTTGGGGTCAAAAATCAGGTTTTGGTGTTTAACTCCAATGTAACGCATTCAAAACATTGTGCTGATAGATGGATTGAATATGAATAGTACGGGATTCGTGGAGGTATTTAAAGTAAAAATCTTGCAATAAAAACTTGTATTTAAAATAAAACTTGTCAAAAAGTTGTAACTTTAACTCCAGTTAAAAAAAAACTTGTCAAAAAGTTCTAACTCGAACCCCAATATCTCGTAACTAGAAGGTTCCCAGGTATGGTGTAGAACAAAAGAATGATCGCAATGACGGGGAGAACAGTGCCTTTCGGCTTCGTTAAGGGTCTATTTACACCCTTCATGTATAGTATAATGGCGACACTTGGGGGAGCCTATGTCCAGCAGTGGACGTCTTTCGGCTGAGATGATGATGATGATGTTATAGTATACAGTTCGAAAGACGTTGACAGAAGGGTGCTGTTTTATAAATGTTTATTAAACCGGATCATGATTGATTTTCAAAAGAAATGGATTTGTTAGAAGAACTGAACGCTTTTTGCCTTAGAGATTGTGTTTGGGTGCAAACAATAAGTTCAACAAAACCTCTTTTTAATCGTTTATTTGGAATACTATTATAACGTATCAATTAAGAAACTTAACCACTCACTCATGTCTGTTATTTCATGGGACTTCGAACATGTGTTGAGTGTCGCAATGTGGATGTACATACGCACGACGACCAATCAAGCTATGCAAAACCAGTATCGGATCTCTTATTGTACGGGGAATCTATACAAAGTGAGGCCATGTTATACTGGAAATGTACATCTGAAATATTCTCTATATCGACTGTGAACTGGCAACCGGTCCTATCTCAATTTTTTGAAGATTTCACTTTTTAATGCCATTTTATACCAGTTAGTACTCCACATCGTTGCAAGAAATCCTAACTCAAATACATTTTAATTTGGCGCCAGAATTGGCTTCTTTCAACTTGTACTAACTTAAACGCGCAGTGAATGCGAGCATTTAATCCTATCTCGCCAAACCTGTATGGATTTGAACGCGATTTCGCGCGCTCCTTAATCAAATAACTGTTTTATGTGGATTTATTAGGTTTCTGTGCCCTAAATTTTACATGGACGTTATTGGGGACTTCTAGTAGCTGAAATGGTAAGTTTTGTTTTAAATTTATTATTAATATTTAAAATTTCTACGTTAATAATGCACAAATCGAGATAGTACATTATGCATTGCCGTTCAAAGTTTTGGCAGATTGGAATTATTCAGAGATAGTACTTATTGGTTCTATTCAACTAAGGATAACATCAACCGAAAATCATGTTTCAACTACCCACCCGCCTCATGACTAACTAGCCACTTGCTTAGTTGGTAGTACGTAATTGAATTTGCTACGGTATTTGCTTCATCTAATAGCTTTCTTTTGTACATTTTAGGATATCAACACAAATTTTGTAGATACGAGTATGCGTAGCCTGCTGGCTACGCATACTCGTATCTACAAAATTTGTGTTTCTTGCTAGAAACAGTACCTTTTACCATGACTTACCATAGCAAGAAACAGTACCTTTCGGTTCCTTTTTTCGGTTTTAGTCTAAATGTTTGTGTTTGTATAATTGCGTTCTGTTTATCAATATTGTATGCACGTCATGACTTTGCGACGAATGAATGTTTTTTCTTTCTTTCTTCTTTCATGTCTAACCAGCAAGAAACAGTCCCTTTTACCATAATATCTAACCAGTAAGAAGCAGTCCCTCTTATAATGTCAAAACAGCAAGAAGCAGTCCCTCTTACCCTGTCTAACCAGCAAGAAACTGTTTCTTTTATAATACTTACAGGAGTCACTTGTTATACAAAAGATTTTAACCCAAATATGGACACCATGTTTGATTCTCTACCCATAGATTATTTATCTCCACGATTCGTGCCTTTGCCATCCTGCCAGTCAGCTATACTCGATTTTTAATCTAACAATGATGATTACACGAACGACGAAGCCTGTTTTGACATACCAAACACTTCGCTCAGTCCGCTTCCATGCACGTCCCTTCAAACGTCTTCATCTCCAAATACGCCCCCATCAATTTTAGCGACAAATGATACCACACAAAATACTGCCGATGAAGTAGTGGAAAACGTGGACGCAATTTTTCAGAGAGTGACGCCAATAATTATAATATGAGTGAAGGAAGAAAAAGAAGAAAGAAAGCTGAGCCGGCTAAGTGAAACAGAAACGTCAACAAAAAACTGTGAATGGAAGGAAAAGCTTACTTAGGTTTTAGCTGGAAGAAATGTAGTACAAGATACCTACACCAAGAGAAGGACGAGTAATGAAGCCAAAATGTACAAGCAATGTTTCTCTCAAGTCTAAAAAACGTCATTGCTTATTATTTACGGAAGAAAAGAGAAAAATAAAGAAATAAACTACCAAGCGATTACGACCAGAGAAGCAAGAAAACATCAAACACCACACGAGGCTATTGAGCGTCAGCTCGTCAAAGTCGTGGGTTGTTACGACTTGTTTAAAGACTACACGAAACCTTTGAGGTACAATAACATTAGACTCGGTCGGACAAAAAAATGATCCAATGGTCACAGACATCCAAGGCATAATGTATGATCCTTCAGGACTAATCAGGGTGAAACTTCATTTTACCCAAGATTGGATGGACTTACCTCATAGACCAAAGAGACTAAATCCAGTGGACTGTTACCCACCCTTATTTACGGCAAGATACCGTATTCCTAAAATGAAGTGGTTGCACCTTCAAAAATTGAAATCTGTCATTCCACAAGACTGTCATAACTTTTATGAAAATTTGCCATAAAATAAGTTTAGTTTTCTTGACTGACTCACCTACACTAATGACTTTGTAGACTTTCCTACTTAAAAATGTTCTTTTATTGTTAGTTAGTTTGTTTTATTATAAAGAATATTGTGTTGATAATGTCCTATCGTTATTGTTTTAAATTTGATTTTGAAGAAAGCCCATATTATTCCAAGTAAAAAGTCCTATGTTTGTTCTTGGGTTGATTTATATTGTCCTATCTCGATTTTATATTGGAAGGAAGCATAAAATGTTACTTATGTTTATAATTACATGTTCAATAAAAAAATTTAAAAACTACGTATTTTTATTTAACATACAGAATGCTATATAAATGATGCTAACATGTTTTTTCTTCATCCTGTAAAGTTGTCAAAATTGAGATAGTACCGGTTGCCAGTTCACAGTCGATATGTCACTGTGTGTACTACACCGCTGCCAAGCGCTTTGGATATTACAGGCGTGATGGTACGAATAATCGTCGTGACAGCTACGTTTGTAGTTGTAATACACACATCAAAAGTGTCTAGGGATCAAGCATTTTTATGCGGATTTCTTGAGATTGAGATGTGGCTTTGTAATAAATTTATGATTTTATAAATTTATATGGATCCTTTTTGGTGCATTTCATAATTTGAATCAGGAACTGTGAATCAAATTCGAGTAAAAGATGAAAATCAGCTGTCAATATTTTCCTATAAAAACATACAACGCATTGAAGACATTATTAGTGCTACTGTTTCCCTACTACTGATTAAAACCAACGTTATTATGGAGCGGCGACGTCATTTAAGCAGGGAAGAAATGCTCAGAGCCGTGGGAATGATAGAAGCTGGTTCCCGGCAACGTACTGTGGCTTTAGCTCTGAATACAAGTCAGAGTGTTATCAGTCGACTTTGGACACGTTACCGAAGCACTGGTACCGTGGCTGAGCGCCATGGAGGACGGTATCGCTGCACCACACGGAGACAAGACCGATACATTCAAATCTTAACTCGAAGAGCTCCAACAATAACCGCCATGATGTTAGCCGTGAGGCTTCATCACTCTTCAGGGAACTTAATTAGCGACCAAACAGTCAGAAACCGCTTGCATGAAGTGAACCTTCATTCCCGAAGACCGCTACGGGTACCACCTATAGTAATGCACAATCGTAGGATTCGATATCAATGGGCTCTTGAACACAGAAATTGGGCAGAAGAACAATGGCGTTTCGTGTGCTTTTCTGATGAGTCTCGTTTTGGTATGAGACCGGATACAAGACGTATACGACACTGGAGAACCCCTGGACGCCAACAGCGATTAAAATCCTGCCAGGAAGTCCATCCTTATAGTGGTGGAACCATCATGGTATGGGCGGGTATTTGGATCGGCGGAAGAACTAAGTTGATTTGGATCAGAGGCAACCTCAACGCTCAAATTTATGCTGAGACGATTATATCAGATGTCATCGTTCCTCTACAAGTGCAAATCGGTCCCTTATTTCAGTTAATGCATGATAATGCACGACCGCACACCGCAAGAGTTGTAAGACAGACTCTCGCCGCAGCTAACATCAATGTCCTGCCCTGGCCTGCTCAGTCGCCAGACTTAAATCCGATTGAGCATGCATGGGATATGCTACAGAGAAGAGCTCTGCCGAATATGGAGGGTATCCAGTCGCAAGAAGACCTTTTTTTGTTGTTGCAACGAACATGGGCGGCCATTCCACAGCGTGATTTGGATGAACTCATTTTGAGTATGCCAAACCGATGTTCTTGTGTTGTTAGTGTTCGCGGTAGAAACACGGATTATTAATTGTTTAAGTTACCCAATAAAATTTTAAAGAAAACTGTTATTTCAGTCTTTTTTTCGAACTTTTGTGTTAGTGGTTCAAATGTCAAAAATCCCTTTATTAGGAAAATGGCAAATTTCTTTATTAATGCAAAGGTGACTTGGTTTATCGTTACTGTGACAAACGAAAATACTTTATTTGATGAATCCTTAAAGAAAAATTTAATTAATATCAATCAGGAGAAAAGTTATTGCAAAAATATATGTTGATCCCTAGACACTTTTGATGTGTGTATTTTAATCACTATAGTTTTCAATTTAAACGGTGTAAAACACCTCTTAAAGAAGCCGAAAGGAACTTGTTCTCCCCGTCATTGCGATCATTCTTTTGTTATACACCATACCTCTGAACCTTCTAGTTACAGAGATATTGGGGGTCAAAGGGTCAAAGTTAAAACTTTTCGACGAGTTTGTTTTATAAATACAAGATTGTTTGGAAGATTTTTACTTTAACTACGTACTATTCGAATAATCCATCTATCAGCACAATGTTTTAAGTACGTTTGAGTTCTGCCACAAAACATGAGATTTCACCCAAAAAATAAAAGTAGTTTTCTAGCAATAAGTTTTGCGCTTGTTTTTCTGATAGGTTCATAATAAGGTGTTTAACACACTATATTATAGTGCTAGGTATAATTCCAGCTACACGATTGATTGTGGGGTGCGCGGGTGGTGTAGTGATGGGAGATACGGATGTGGAGCTTAACGCCTACGCTCAATATTATACATGAAGGTTACGGTTCAACATGCACGGGATAAATATTCGTACACCTATGAATCCTTGTTTGCTTATTCAGATTCGGTATAAAAAAACAATTACCAAGAGCTATTTGGTCGGTTCTGTCTCAAAACGAAATATGGCGTGATTTCCAATAAAACAGGTTAATGTTTATCTATCAAAATTGAACTCGTATAGCGTAAACTATGTTTCGTGTTCGTGCTTTCAACCAGTGAGGAGCTTGAGGAGACAGTCCTCTGTCACAAAAAGTTTTGGACTTAAACCAAAGGTGTCTGCAAAATTTAAGTCAATCGGTTGTGAGAAACTGGTTTGAAATTCAGTTGCAACATTTGGCCAATACATACTAACTAATAAGGCGAGTTAAATAAAAGCTCGACATATTACATAATATCTTATTAGTTGAATATTTTTATCCAAATGTTTTGTCGAAGACAAAGCAAGTTTTATTACGGATATCGTGTCCACAATACAATCAAAGGATATCCAGATAAAGCCCTGTACAATGCAGTATTCGTCGATGAAAAACCTCCAAACAAATCCAAACGTGTAACCCATTCCTTTTAACAAATATTTTGGTAAAAGCAAATAAACATCGAAACCAAACCACAAAGAGTCGGTGTTGAGAAACAATGCGATGCTAGGAAGGCGTTGTCAACGGAACTCTATTAATTAGAAACCGCAATATCAAAAATTTTAGACATGCACTGCATTCGGACGAGGGGTGGTTAAGCTCTACCAGCTTGCACCCCTCTAAGCTGATGTGATTGGTACAGACTGTTTTTATAAAAATAATATCGAGTGTTTTGTATTCACTTATTCTATCATTGCGCTTCTCGGCACGCTTCATTGTTTGCTGTAAGCGCTTTTAAGTACCGTTTACATAGTTCTTCATGTACTTTTTATTTAGTAAGGGTGTATTGTGGAAGTTTTTATTAAATCAAAAGGGACACAAAGAGAAAGTACGGCGCCATGACAATAAAACATAAATAATATACGAGCTTGAAAATATAATTACGTTAGCAGCGTGGATATATTTTCAAACCAGTCTTGCTCCAATTTCATCATCATCATTACAGCCGAAAGACGTCCACTGCTGGACTGAGGCTTCACCCAAGTGTCGCCACATTGACCGGTCCCGTGCATTGCCCCTAAACTAATAATGTCATCATAGCTTTTGTGATGCACTTGTAACATGATATTCATCTCATAATAATAATGTGTAAAAACTGTACCGTAGACAAAGAGAGAGAAAAACAAAGAGACAAAGACAAAGTGTTATAAATAAACTCGCCGTAATACCTGTGGTCCATTGTTTTGCCTTCAAAGGTGTTGCTTTAGACAGGGTATTGACGCTATCCTAATGGAGTTGGATTTATTTAAAAGCTGTAGATTGCAGCATTATTCCCTATTGCAAACAAGGGAAGCCAAGACTAAGGTCCATGTTCACCAAAAAGATGACAGTGTGTTTATCTAAAACAGCTGTTTAAAACGCATTTTTGTTTGTGAATATGTTGCAGTGACAGCTGGTTTTAGATAATCAGACGGTTATCTTTTCGGTGAACATGGACCTAAACAAGTCATCAGCCTAGTTTGGACACAACTGAAAATAGCAGGGTCATGGGACAATAACACTGTTGTTGTCTCTACAAATTATTGTATACATTTAATTTAATTCTTCCGTGCTTTATATGCATTTAAATATTAAAAGAGAAAGTGGAAATATCCCGAGGATTCGCCAAAAAACGCCCAAACCAAGTCTATGAAAGTTCTTGTTAACCAATAAGTGATATATAGACCTAGATTTTAGCTTTTTAACCCTTGTAATTCTGTAAAATATTATATTTTTGGCATTCAAAAAAGTGGTTTTGTAATTAATGATAGTACTATTATAATGTATTTGTAGTGTCAGAAAACAAATTGGAAGCCGACCCCAACATAGTTGAGAAAAGGCTAGGTACATAAAGTTTTTGCAATTATTTTTTAACTCGTAAATTCTAGGAAGCGGGGAAGGGCACCTATTCTATATATGTGTTTCTCTTCTTTTGTGTATTGTGTGTATGTGACAGGTTGCATCCAATCTGTTGAAAGGCACCGTCAAATATTTGTAAGGCCTTTTCTAGAAAGTCAACCTTTGAAGACCAGAAAAACAAGCCAAAAATTTCATTTACTAATTCACCTGACTGTATTTTAGGATATTGGCAATGTTTTTGTTACTGATTCTGCGAAACCTAATATTTAATTAATTCAGAAGTCAGAAACTGTAATTTTGCAACAGACTAGATAATAGTCAGTGATTGACTGAATGCTTTCAGTTAATTGGACAGAATTCCCCAAATTTAATCAGGTTTTCCCTGACATACCGATCATAATCAACAAATATGATTTTGCGCTACAATGCGCCATTTCGTATTACCGAAATACATAACAGTATGCATTTAAAACAATAACGTATTCGGTACTGGTTTATCATCCTTTGACAGGTAACAACTTCAAATATTGTATGATTTCTAGTAAAACGGTGTTAACCGTTAATACCGGTATGGAATAGAACTAAAAATTGGTAGACATGTGAGATAACCAACATGCACTGGGCCCGCGTAGTGAAGCACATTGTCTCTCATGACTTTTTGTGAAAAAGTGTCGATTCGATGATTGGAAATATTTTTCACGTAATAGGATAGATGATAAAATAAGAATAATAAGTCTATCAGTTAGATTATCAAAATATATTTCACCCGTATTTTTTATTTTGTTGCGTAAACCAAAATTCAGGAAGATGTGACGCTTTTAAAATTCTACATACACGTTACGCTGCGCTGTGGTCAAATTTTTACTGCGTCCTGACGTCACGAGCCCCTACTCCCGAGTTTTGTTGCGTTTTATCTCTGTCAATATTAATTGATTTACAAACAAAAACATGTCCATTATTTTCCAATACTCCAACCGACGGACTAAATAGATTTGCAATTTATTAATGGTGGTAACTTGCCTATTGTTAGGTCGGTGTTTGACACGCTACAAGTGTGAAACGGACACGCGTGAGGCACCAGGAGAACTGAGTTTTTTTTGGTCCGCATCAAGCATAAATTAATGTAAAACTTTTTAAGATGTCTTTAATAAAACGACTGATAAATCTAATGAAATGATTCGAAAGCTAGGCGACCCTTGTTTACGAATTCTTTAGTTTTATCTCTTGTGCATTGCATTCGATTTTCTTGGAGTGAAATGGGATAAGCGCAGCTAACTCTTTGTCGCTCCGTATTTATTAGAAATTGTAGTGAAGTCCTGCGCCACTTTCCACTGCCTCATCCTGCGACGGGTTTATCACCCCGCTCCCTTATATCAGACAGTCAAATGATTTTAAAATCAAAGCCCGTTAGTTAATGAGCCGCGTTGAGGATGCTACTCGTAACATTTTGAAATGTGTGATATTCACAAAATTAAAACCGGGGTGCGTGCAGCCTAGCTATCACCCTATACACGCAGTAATTTTAGTGGTTGTTTTCCCGAAGCGAAATGAGTTTGTATCGGTAATACAATCGATAAATATATTAAAAAAAAATTAGACTCAATAAATGGCAGAGTAACAATTGTGATAAACAAAACTCGAATGCGATTTGAACGAACAGTAATATCTACGCGGAACGCGGGCCAGGCGCGGGGGTGTCCAGAACAGCCCCAGGGTCGTTGCACTTCGCGTATACTACTCCTGACTTAATAAAACACAAAACCCAAAAAGTTATAATAATTTTTATTTTGAAAAAAAAAAAAAAAAATCTCTGTTTATAGTTTAACTTTGCGTTTCGATGTGCTACTGAGGGCTAATCGGCCGAAAACAACCATTAAAATTTCACGCTGTATAGCGTTCGGTTTGCAATTTATGTACGAACAAACTTACCTGTTGACTGCTTTCGGGTCTCGGCTCTCTTCGCGCGATCGTAGCACTGAGTACAGTTGTTGTCACTTACTGGTGACCACTAAAAATGCATGTAAAGGTCAACTTATTAGTGCTTAAAGCCACCATTTTAAAATTCTATTACTTTTTACAAAAGGTTACCTACCCGTCACTACTGCACCCCAAAAAAAAATAAGTTCAAATTGTTTCGTCGCGAGCGGGGCAGCTAAGTGTTGATCCGTTGGCGTTAACAATTCTAATGGTGTCTTACGTATCGTAATGCAACACTATACTAAGTAAAATTAGATAATCGATAGAAGTGAATAATTTAGAATGTTTCGTAACAATTTATTATTAAAGATCCGACAACAGGCGGTTTAAACTGCAGGTTAGTGGATCGATCGCAATATAGTGGAGGCGTCACATGGGTAGCCCCATGTGACGCCTCCACTATATGGCGATCGTACCACTGTCTTAATTATTTTGAAGTTTTGCTCTTAACAAGTGACAAAAAGAATACTATTTCGAACCTGTAATGCATTCTTAAATAATAAACGTTGACATATTAAGTGCAGATGTTTGAAGGACGGTGAACTATCATCGCATTAATTACGATCATACAGAAACTATAAAAAGGTGCGTTACTTTGATTCATCCACTTTTTTAACCCCTGACGCAAAAACGACGGGGTGTTATGTCTGTGTGTGTGTGCTATCGTACACCCGAACGGATGAACCGATTTTAGTTTTGTTTCTTTCGTTTGAAAGGATAATTAGTCGGGAGTGTGATACGTTTGATAAAAATCAGTCCAAGATGGCCGTCGCCACAAAATGGCGGATTACATATTTATTCAATAAATCCCTCAATATGGGTATCAAATGAAAGGGCTTGATTAGTAGAATACTATACGCTATAATAACTTTCAAATCCAAGATGGCTGCCACCAAAAAATGTTGAATTACATTTTTTGTGTCGGGGTTTTTTCTTAATTTAATGGAACTTGTTAATAATGCAGTGATTTTGTGCGATACCTAAAAAAATTTGAAAAAATCTGATTAGGCCTGGTATGTTCCTTCCTCGCCCTTTATGTTCCGGGGCCACGGTATCTCTTTCGAACAGTCCCGCAAGCCCGGCGGCAGGTTTCGGCCGTTGCGCGTGTTGGTCTTGTACCTTAAGTCGAGTGTATAAATATACGTATGTATATATGTATGTATGTGGGCGGCAATCAAAATTTAGCCACATTCTACAGGTAGCAATTATGCACCGATTGCTTTCATACTTGGCCAAAAGATCGAAAGGGTCAAAACTAATTTGTGAATTGCTGGAATTCGTCCGTGGGGGGGCGGTTTTTGGAAAATCAGTATTTTGGCCATAACTTTTTTCCGAAGAAAATGTTTGTACCGTTAAATAATATGTTACATAACGTAACATTTTTATTATTCCGAGTAAGAATGCGGACAACTTTTAAATTAACACTTTTGGAGGGGGTTGAAAGGGGATAGAACTTTTTGGTCGAATTTTCTTCCGCCATTTTGTTTTTTGTTTAAAGTAGCGGCCACGCATAGGACTGTTAATCGGCACCTGGTATCAATAAAAACATGTGGACGACATTGACGACCCGATTGGCGTATTGGTAGTGACGCTGCCTTACGTTGTTAGGGTCCTGGGTTCGAATCCCGGTAGGAGCAAATGTTTGTGTGATGAGCACGGACATTTGTTTCCGAGTCATGGTTTCCGAGTCATGCTAACAGCATTTCAAACGAAGTTTTAACCACCACAAATAGAGTAGCTAATTTAGCTCGTCTAAGCGCCTTAAAAGTGTTGTATGAGACAAAATTTTCTAAAGTGTCACGTTTCCGAGATAATTATGAGCTATCAAATGTCCATTCACTGATGGCATCTTCAGCACAATTCTGATTTGATCATATACGCATAAAACGTATAGGTATCAGTACTATCAGTCGGTAGCTGGCATCAATACAAACAAGTTTTGTAGTAAACAAAACATTCTATAGCAATGAGTAAAGAGAAAAGCTAAAGAAAATATATGGTCTTTGAGCACAAAATTTTAGTATTCTCCAGTTTATGGTGTCCTTGTTAATTTCATTCATACTACTTTTCTAGAACAATAAAAATAAATTTAACAATATTACAAAATACCTAATCCCTGAAAATTAGACAAAATACCTACATAAATAATGAATTGACATGTTGCTTTCTGTTTAAGTCAGTTCTTCTTGTCAAACATGTAGAGATGACGTTTTTATAAGTTCCTCGAGTATCTGAAAAACAGAATGTTCTCTGTCTCGTAAAATAAAAATGCATTGGAGATGTAACTGTATAAACTTGTACCAGTTGATCTGCATCTCGTTAATACTAAGCAGTTCACGGCTCTTGTCACCCCTTCACGTTCAGTAATTGGTGTCAATCTTACTCACGGCGCAAGAAATTTTCCTATTGTGAAGCAACTTTTAGAATAAACTAATACAAGTGCTCATGGAGTATTGTTCGTCGATATTTATTTAAATTTTCATTCCACTTTGTTAAAAATATATATTATGTGTCTTCAAAATTAGATAGGCTTCCGTTTAGTCTTAAAATGCCTTAAAGCTATAACGAGTGTCGATGGATAGTTGTACGTCACAGTATTACTTCATTTAAAAAAAAATTGGTTGCCTGTAAAGTCGGTATACGGGCGAAAGTTTTACGTGACAACGACTTTGAGTGGTAAAATAATTTTAATGTGAATATTCATTCGTATAGTAGGAAGAAGGATGAAATGAACCGGTGTGTATGCCTATCTCTCTCACTCTCTCTCTCGGACGCGTGCCTCTCACTCGCTCTCATTGTGAGCGCATAACGTGAGCGGAGCGTAACGCAGTTTCTTGAAGTGTCACCCGGCAAACCAATTTATAAGACGTTGTCACGTCAAAATTGTGATGTGTAACGTGGGTTTGAACTTTTTGCGCCACGCTTCATACAGAAATGTTCCAAGCCCTTTTATTCCCTTTATTTTGAAAGTAAACCTTGTGTCGTCTCCTATAGATAGCCTTAAAACTTTCCTTCGTTACAAACGTCAGTTAAATTCCGATTTTAGCCTTAAAATTTCCTTCGTTACAAACGTCAGTTAAAATCCGATTTTAGAATTCGATTTTTATTAGGTTTTTATTCGATTTAGGACTCGAAAAGATATGCTTTCTGCAAGCCTAAAATGGCACAAGCCTAAATTAACAGAGCAAACCTTTCGGCAATCCTCTGCATATTTAAGGTATTTTCAGATCATTTGGTTAGATCCTATTTATAAACCCCGCATGCATCTATCTATGAGGCTTCAGTCGTGCATGGTGAGGTTTTAGTAGCCTGCAGACTAATCAAACTAGCCTTTACATTATGGATGAAACGGCTTCGAAATAGATTTTGTTTGCATTCAGGCTGATTGTGTTCTAATTTAACGCAATACATTGAAACTGTGAAACAAATCCTTTTTTACATTAAATTAAACTTTAATTATAATGTTTCTTGGTAACTTGCAAATTTAATCATATTGCAGTTACCACTCAACGTGGAATTAAGTGACAAAAAAAGAGGGAAGTCCATCTCCCTTGCAGTTAACAAGGAACATTCTGTGTAAACTAAACACCATAGGTAGTCATGTCATGTCATTCATGAAAAGGATTTACAGAGTGAAAACAGAAATTGCAAAAATTAAAAACAGTTTTTTAAGGTGCGCGTTCGCAGAAAACGATTATCTGGGTAACAGTTGATAATAATTTACTCATGTCCATCAAAGTAACTAAAGACACAGATATTAATAGTCCTACAGACTACTATATAAACGCAATCACAAATGCGCCGTTACTCAGCGCTATAAAGTGAACTTTTCTTTCGCGTTATTTCTTAGTTTAATGAAGGGACAGAAATATTTTTAGTCACACGAGCGTACTAATTTCCGACTTTTGAAGTCAAAGAAACTCGAATATCCTAGAATTGGTAAACAAATGTAACGTGTTCTTGAAAAATTTTGCTTGTAAGATTTTTTCAGGCGTCGATAACACTATCTATGGTTACTTGACCTTTAATTTTTAAATCCATTCCTGTGCTGCGCCAATGTCCGTAGGCGACGGAAGTAATTAACTTATCACCGTCAGCGGTAGTGTCTATATCTAAGGCAAAGGACACACAGAAAAGACGTAAGACGCAGACGGGGCGCAGCATATGTCTCTTCCGCGTCTCTACCATACAAAATGTATACGTCACGGATACGATGATTGCCCGTCTGCGGCCTGTTGTAAATAGTTAGAAAGGACGGGGCACGGGCACAAGCGGACGAGAGGTTGGCGAGAACGGGGGTGTGGGTGGGGTGGGGTGCGTCCCTCGTGGCACCCACGCGTCACGCCCGTGCCTGGTCTTATCATGTTTTATAAACTTGCGACGGCGCCCCGTCTGCGCCCTGTCCGCGCCCCGCCCTCGTCTTTCGAATTCCACGTCTTTCCATCAAAGTATAATGTCAACGGCACGCAGATCTTATACAGTATCCCACGATTTACCGAAACTTCATTTTGATAAAATGACGAATGAAAATATCGAATGTTATTTTAAGCATAGCCCAATTAATTGGAACGATTAAACCGTAAAATGGCGAATAAATAAAACGTTTCGTAAAATTAATTGAAACAAAACGTTATTGTAGTATTTCCCGTTTGACTAAAAGCGTGAATTGTAGTGATGCATGCAAGATGGCTTCATATTACACGTGAATGATTTATGATTGTTCAACAAAGGCAAAGATCGCAAATAATGATAATTTCATTGTCACAGGGAATTGTTGAGGTTGCCCTGATGACCTGGAAGATGAGATATTGTTATTCCAGTAACATGTTTGTTTTAATACAATGTTAAGGTACGCGTTTAGGCGTGATTTAAATTCTTTTTTTTCTCACTAAGACGAGTACAAGAGTCGTAGTAACTGAAAAACTAAATTAGTCTGTATATTTCATTCAAAACAAACTAATCTTTACAAGCTAAAGGCACATTTCTTTTAATAAAACGAGTTCAGAGAATTCTACCTATCTTTCGATTTCCGTCTAGGTAAAGCCGCGCATTTCCATAAATCTTCAGGCACTCACTGTAGTAGGCGCTAACCGAACTTCCTTAATTCAATGTCAACTCTAGTAGGTAATAGGAAAGTAGACAGGAAACAGTTAAGAGTCCTATTAGTTTTTTTTTCGCAATCTCATGATTTTTGACGCTGTAATATTCAGCAGCTGTAAGATATTATAATTATTTGCTTATGGATAACGTTAGTGCAATTCTCTTTATTCTTAGTTGGAGTTACAATTTTTTTCTTTTTCTTTTCGTGTAATATACCTCATAAATATTTTACAAACTCAGTTTGCAAAAAAAACCGTCAGCGATTATGGAAGTTTAACGCTCAAATTCACATAGTTACATTCAATTCTTATAAAAGCTAAAATTACTCAAAGATATATTGAATGTTTTACTTGTTTGTTAGAGTTTTAGAATTTCGTTTAATTCCTTGAGTTTTCACGGAAAAAATCGTAAAGAAAACCTAATTTAGACCAAAAATGCCTTGATTCAGCGGCCATTATATTCCAAATAAACTCAATTTAATCAAATAAATTAAAAATTATATAAAACTTCGATCTACAATGAATACGTGTCATTAGTTTTCGTTTGTCAGTATAATAAGACAAAATTACAATAAATAAAATCAAAGTTCCATATTTTCTGTGTCAAGTCAGCTCGCTCCTCAGTTTCGTGTTATTCTGGCGCGAATTCATAACGAGAAAGGACCTGGACACAAAATTTTCGATCGAAATAATTTAATCCCGGAAGTAACAATCATGAAAATGCAGAGAAAAAATGAATAGGACTCTTAAATAAAAATTCCAGGAATGTTATATTTTCTAAATAGAATCTTGCAATGTTGTTATCGATCGGAAATAGGGCCCGACTAGGGACTATTACTAAACTCGAATTAGCAATGTATAACTTTAGTAACTCCAACTAGCGATTTTTTTCTGCGACGGTATGGATAATTTAATCGAGAATTGTCGGCATTCGTCCGGCCGGCAGTACGGTAACCGAAGACTTTGAGCAGGAGGTCGTTTGATGCAAGGTCTTGACTTTCCTGTCATGCGCTAATCATGGCAACACTAGCCATACTTGTTGACGCCAAGTATTCTTTCGAAAAATCATTTCAAATAGTTATATTCTTCGTTTTCTACTCAAGCGACGACATTAAAGATGGTGCTGGTTTCAAAGAAAGTGTGATTGACAAAATACTGGAATATCGTTTTTAACAAAGCTCACTTTGTTAACCTTTTGACCGCCACAGCATAAACGCTCGCGCGTGCCCTCCACGCCAAGCCACAATTTCATCTACTATTTTGTCACATATTTGTGACGTTTGGCGTACAGGGCACGCTCTTGCTTGTCACGTATATGTGACAATGGCGCCCAAAAGGTTAAAAACGATATTCCAGTAGCAGATAGGGAAGAGATTTTCTGCTGCCATTGTGAAGTATATTGCATTAAATGTATTCCCGTTGAAATCTACTCTGTCCTCGAAGCACACAAATTCTGGGCATTTCATCATCATAAACATTTGTCTTACAGACCGCGCTAAACGTGAAATTGGTTCATATGAAAAAAAAAAAATAGAAAGTTGACCTCTCGAGTGCCTTCCTGAATCCCGGATTCGGATCGAACTTAGTGCGAAACCGCTCTAAGGGTAGTCATCCATTCACAGACCAACCTAGGCAAGCATCACTGCTCAACCTACTGCTCGACCCGAGCGTCTGTATCATTTATCCACGAGCTAAAGGGCTAGGCAGATGATGTTGATGAGCTCCTCTTGCGTGATAATACGCTATTTATTTTATTTGCATTTGCAAATATTGCGGGTGAGAAATTCCTGATGGAAAAACACTGCCCGACTCGGCAATCAACCAACGAAGTCGAGAACCATCACATCATCATCTGCCTAGCCTTTTCCCAACTATGTTGGGGTTGGCTTCCAGTCTAACCGGATGCAGCTGAATACCAGTATTTTACATGGAGCGACTGCCTATCTGACCTCCAAAACCCAGTTAATACCACGAAGTCTAGAATGCTAAGATTACATTATTTCCATATAATTATTTTCAAGTCAAACAGGTAAAAAGCCCTTAGCAAAATAATGAAAAATCTTCACTCGCAAAAGAGCGTCATGAGACGAATGTTGAAGTGTTACAGTTACATAATTATGTTTTTGAATCTAGGGTTAAGCATTTCGAAAGCGTGCTAAAATATGTGTCAAAGTTATGCGCGTCCAGTGATGTGAACACATAGCGAATGCCAATGACGCGCCACCTAAAAGTTTTGGGCATTCTAAAGGCCTATACAGACCGGGACGGCATGGCAAGGGATTAATTTTTTGTACCAGTGGACTTTGTAACGTATTGATGTAGAAATACGACCATGGCGTGTCTTTCAATGCCTTGTCATGAAATCCCTTTCGATGCCACGGCATCATTTTAACGCATAGCAATTTGTGTCGTATTTTTTTATCAATACGTTTGAATGTTCATTGGTAAATAAAATAATCCCCTGCCATGCCGTCCCGGTCTGCGTAGGTAGGCCTTTAGCAACTAACTCTGTGTCTGTGTGTAAAACATCCGTGAACCGCGCGCTACTCGTTCACAATTTCATGAAGTCGGATGCCAGGGATGCGAATGCGATACATACTTGCGTCCGATAAATGAACTCACCTACATAACTCGCTTGTTGCATTCTTGGCCATGTATTGAATTTCCCCGGGCCTGTTAACTTTTATACCGCTTTTTTGTACTCTTTTTGTTTGGAAAACTTGTACAAAGTTAGAAACATACAGACCCTTCACGACGTCGACATTCATGCATTCTGTACATCAAACTAAACAACTCTATTCTAACATGTTTGCTGGGAAAATGACTTTTATTGGGGTGAGAAATCACCGTAGGACGTTGTTGTTCCGTAGGACAAAATGTAACCACTGATGGATGGATTTGATAGTACCTGAGTCATGAAGGTGTTTAAAGTGAAAATCTTACATTGAATATAATAAGTCTATAATAATAAAACTTGCGAATAAGTCGGAATTTTGACCCCCAACATCTTCGTAACTAAAAGGTTCCAAGGAATGGTCTAAAATAAGAAATAGTATCACAATGGCGACGGGAAGAACAAGTACCTTTCGGCTTCGTTAAGGTTATTTTTAAACCCTTTCATTACAATGAGGAATAATAAAAAATAATCAATTAAATACATTCTTAAAAATAACAGATAAAGTCATTTTTCGCCCATCCTCCCACAGAACAAGCACAAGAGAAAGTCATCATTCGTTCGTCCTCTTACAGAGACGGATCTTGAGTAAAACCTTGGCCTTCGATCCCGACTTCCAAAGCGATGGTTTTTTTCACAACAAAATACTTGGTAAAGTTAAGGGGCCGGCGGAGCATGCGTCGTTCATACAAACGTAATAGGTACCAAAATAATTTGTAAATCAAACATATTCTTAAGGTATTGTGTGTTTATTTCCATTGAATTACACAATATCTAGGTTCCCAAATATGTATTTTTAATGGACACTGATTTAAACAAGAGTTATGGGAAAAATACTTTTTCTAAAGGAATTTTAAATTCCTCATATCTCGTCTTTACATCATTATCCTATCAAAATATGTATTTGGGAGCATAGGTTATCTGTAACTTAATCGAAATAAATACACACTACCTTAAGAATATGTTTGATTTACAAATTATTTTGGTATTACGTTTGTATGAAAGACGCATGCTCCGCCGGCCCCTTAAAACCTGTCGAAAAGTGTTTGACTGAATTGCGCGTAACAGGCGAAATGTTTTGACTCCTGGTATCTCCTAGATACAATCGGACATGAGCGCACATGCAAAACCGAATATATGAATAATATTCATCCCAAAAAACAGTCACGAGTTTACGACGACACGAATATACAAAATAAAACATTAAAATTGTAACAAGGCAGCGGCCGGTTACCAAGCTTTTGTAAATAGTATTGATTGATGTTGAGCTCTCCCCTAAAATTTCAAAGAATAATATTCATCGACATTAAAATATCGCCCTCCGTTCTAGCCAAACGGCTTTTGCGCAAAGGCGTGCATACTGAACAAAGGGCGCATGCCACTTTCCATCGTGTTAAGCTCCTCCCACGAATGCCCTCCACGGCCATTCACTGATAACGCATGTTACCCGTTTTTTCTGTAATATTATGTTTCACTGCAAACCTACGAGTCATTTTTATCTTTTTCTTAGAAAGGAAATAAATATAAGAAAGGATTTCTCGTAACGTTCTATACTTAGATAAATAAAGTTATTTTCTTAGAAAGGATTGAAAGGATTTCTCGTTACTTTCTCTACTTAGATATAAGGTTATTTTCAGCACACCTCTGGTTAATTTTTATTTTCTTCAACTTGTATTATGTTATTATTTGTAACTCGATAGACGAGACATGCTTAGGACTCATTAGTGTATTTATAAAACATCACGCCTACGCTTTATAGATTAATTGACGGTATGCCCGCTGAGTCTTTGACTTGTGGGGTTTGCAGGTATTAATAAAAATAGAATTAGATAACAACAGATATTAATAAACACATAATTCGATTTCAACAATTATTGATAAGCGAATAATAACCGAATTGTCTCTGTGCCTTGGAAGGCTCGCTTAGCCGTTGGTCCCGGCTGGCTTTTGCAGATCTTTGACAGTTGTTATAGATAGTGACTGGAAAGTCTTACAACCAGGCCTTACCAATGAGTATCGACTTATCCAGTAGTAACAGGGGGAGGTCAGGGCCCTATCCAATAAAGGTGACAATCCGACATATATGTCAAAAAATGACAAAATTGTAGAATTGTCGCGCTTAAGCTGTTTAATAAACGTGACAAATATGTCAAAAATCGACAGGTGAAATCTTGACATATTTTTAATGTAAAAACACGTTTAATAAAACTCGACATATCAAAAAACCACAGTCACAATATTTCTGACAATTGTCGGTGACAATATTGTCGGATTGTCGTGACAATTAGGTCAACTTTTGACATAATATATTTGCAAAGAATTTTGTTTTATGAAGCTGGATGAGGGTATAATTGAAAAAGATATTATCAAAGTACAAGAATAAAACAATCACTAGTGCAACTTCGATTGTGTTATGATCGCGTGTAAGATGGAAATGCACAGAAAACTTACCATTTTGGGCCTTATTTACGAAAGTAAAAATATACTTTTTGGGAAGTTTAGTGACCAATTGACCCACGATGTAAAAATGAACCATCCACAATACCAGATATTCTAGGTATCCCAATATGCCTCATGAAAAGTGTTGGTATTCGGTTACAATTATCAGGCCAGCGAACCTCTTCTCCGAGTAATTCAGTAATCACGGCTCCACATACCCTTCTTATGCAATTATGTACGGTTGTTTTACTAAGCCCATGTGCATCACCAATAACGTGGTACTGTGAACCACAACCCATCCAATGCAAAGCGCATAAAATTTGTTTATCGGGTGTAAGTGCTTGGTTTCTGCTTGTACTGTGTTGAAGTCGATGAGCAATTTTATCAATTAAATATTCTACGGTAGATGTACATACCCGAAATTTTTCTTTAAAGCAGAAATCTGTAATTGAGAAGGAGAAATTGATTCTGCTTTTAAATGATCGTCGTTGCCTCCTCGTTTGTATTTGTTCCAAGTATTCATCATCACTGCTCGATGTAAGTACCATTTTTTTGTAATAAACTTTTTCAATACACGTTTTTACACCTTCAAAATTCAAAATATGATTTCGCGACAGAGGGTAACGTGCCTGTCAGAATTGTCGGACAATTCTACAAATATGTCAACATGTCACGACAATTTTCTGTTTAATAAAGCAGATTTGACAAGTTTTTCACGACAAATTGTCACCTGTCAGCTGTCGCATATAAAGTTTTATAAAACAGAAAAATGTCAAGAAAAAAAAGAGTCCGACATATTTGTGAATTTTCCACCATGACAATTTTGTCGCCCGTAAGTTTTATTAAACAGAAAAATTGTCGAGTTGTCACTTTTTGACATAGGTCGGACTTGTCGGATTGTCAGCTTTATTGGATAGGGCCCTGGTATTCAGCTGTATCAGTTAGACAGGAAGCCGCCCCCAACGTAGTTGGGAAAATGCACGGCAGATGATGAGTTAGTCGCCGATAGTGAATGTTTCAAACACGCATTTGCGGTCCGTACCTACCTACCAAGTAAACAGTGGTCGTGGACGTTTTCATTCTAGAAAATTAAGATGTTTTCTCACATTGTATGTATATGTCACCGTAAAATTGTCAAACACGTTATATTGCAATATAACGTGTTTCTCTCTAGCGATATTGTAAACTCTCGAATTATTGTCAATTGAACATACGGAAGTATCTCTGCCCCCATAATCGGTACTTGGGGTTGGTTACTTAGGTTCCGCGAAGCGGAGCTCCGTCGACTACGCTTTTTAGGGGAATATAAAGTGTTTTCAGGTTAGGTTATATTTATCGATATTTCTCAGGAATGGTACATTATCTTTTCATGAAAGTGGTACTACTGGGCAAGGGGGACCCGTCCTTCCCTCCACACCGCGTGAGTTGACTACCATCGCATGCATTTCACGAAAAATAATGCGTTTTATTGTAAGCAGTATGTTCGTTTGACGATAATTCGAGAGTTTACAATATCGCTAGAGAGATTACAATGTAACGGGTTTGACAATATTACGGTGACATATACATACATATTACATATGTAGTTAATATAGATTGTTAGTGATAGACACAAGCTATTCGTCGCCTGTTGCAAGCAATCAATTGAAGCAATCATAAGATTGTCCGATCCAAATACTTGTAACATTGTGTTTTGTTGACGCAAGTTGACTTCGGAATTTGCACAACTTAAGTAGCAAGATTATTGCATTTAATTAAAACTTTTTTTTCGTTTTTTTTTTGACTGAATCGTGATAATCAAGTGAGTTTTATTGAATACTAGCTGTACCCGGCATGCGTTGCAATGCATTTTTTCCTACCTACCTACTACCTACCTACCTACCTGTCTACTTCTCACCGTTTAAACCTTCCCTGGACTACGACAAACATTTTAAAACCAAAATCAGCTCAATCGGCCCAGCCGTTCTCGAGTTTTAATCAGACTAACGAACAACAATTCATTTTTATTTATATAGATGAATACTTTAAAGACAAAAACGTCTAAAAAACCCTCGTGTCAAACATATAATGTGAGTTTAAAACAAAACGTTTACCAAAAATGGTACTGAACCATTTTTTACAGTGTAGTCTAATAGGTGTGAATAGTGAAATAAAGCGCTATCGGACTACTCGGACTTGTCTGGTCTGTGGCGTGCGGCGCGCGCAACGCAACTAGTTCGCACCTGAAGCCAGGCGGCAGGCTCCAAACTTTCTCGCTCTCGCTGATAGCATCCCCGTCGGGACGCGCGTACTGCACTCCGGAAAAATACCATTTTCGAGTGCAACTAAAGTGAAAGTTCGCGAACTTCGTTTTTATTTCCCGAGTTATTTTGTGACTTAAATTATTTGTTCTGGCAATGTTTACTTTAGAACCTCGTGCATTGGATTCGGATATTTGTGCCTTTTGGGCTTTAGTCAATCTCGGTTTGGTGTTAATTATTTTCTTCGCGGAGGTACTTTATCAACTGCTCACTGTTTCCGATCGTTAATTTTTTAATTTATTCTCAGTTTAGTTTGTTCTAAAGTTAAATTTTTGTGAGGACTTATAAATGCGCTCGCGATGATTCGCAAGTGGAAAATTTCGGCTCATCGTCCCGAAGGGATTACAAGGCAACCGCGTAACGTGTACCAGAGATCGCCCATCGAGCTAGTAAGTATTCGTTTAGTTATCAATAACTAGAGACCGGATTATAAGCAACAAAAACGCAACTAGTGCCAATATATGCAAAATAAAATTTAAATGACTTCTCTACAAAATAGAATCATACAAACTAAATACAAACGTAATTACAAAACTTATTCTTGAAAATTTGTTCTATTAAGTTTCATAGCGATTAAAACTGATTTAATTGCTCAAATTATTTTGTGTTATTATTATTTTATTGCAGTTTTCTGAAAACAGAAATTTACACGATCAGCCGATTTTTTCACAAAGGGCTTGGAAGATTTTTGAATGATGTGTAGCCGGATTGACTTTCGTCCTTTTTTTTTTTTTTTTTCAAAGTGGCGGCCCCTCATACGGCCTATATAAATCGATAGCTGGTATCAATACAAAACTTGCAATATAAATAAGTTTTGTATGAGGCAAAATGTTCAAAAGTGACACGTTTCCGAGATATGCGAGCTATCAAAGTTTAAGTCCATTTATTGATAGCATCTTCAGCACAAATTTAATTTCATCAGACACGCATATGACGTCTATCAATCGATTACTGGTATCAATACAAACGAACAACGGTTTGTTTGAGACATAGTGTTACGTTTCCGAGATATGAGCTAATGGCGGAAATTAATCGGTCCAAAAAATTCAAAGCCCTTTGCAAAATCATGAGTAGCAAACATATTTGCATATAATCCTGTCTATATTAATAACATATAACTTAATTATTTACTGGTACTTAGTTATTAATGTTATCACCAATATCGATATTTTAAGTGTTAGCGTTTTCGTCCTCGTCTATATTTAAAATAACAAATAAACTGTACTAATTTTATTCTGTAACATGAATTGTAACATGATTTGTATTTTCTTTTCTTGTCGCCTGATTGCACAAAAATCATTATATGCAATTGTGTTTTATTGAACCCTTATTAAGAAACCCTCAAAAAGCCGCTGTTAGCCCGGTAGCGCAAGTTCACTTAAAGAGGTCTGACTGAGTACATTGAATTTATATTGAATAAGGAATCAATACATTTTCGCACAATAAATCATGTAACCGGTCCATTTTATGTTGAACTAGGGTTTGGTTTTAAACCAGGGTTGAAAAACAAACAGTTAAAAATGTTTTAAACAGGTTTTTTTTGTGTTTTTTGTCCTAAGTTAGTTATCATCCATTCTGGGAATTCCCCGGGGGACTTGACCGATGGAGTGTATAAATAGAGCGGACTTTCTTTCTATTTTTTCATTTCACTTTCGACAGAGTTGTTATCAACGGTTGTTTGAAAGATTAAGATAACACCTCTAACCTCAATCAAAATAATAAAAATGTCAAGACCAGGGCGTAAAAAGCATCCAATATGGGAACAATTATTATCGAATTATCAATTTTAAAAAGTACTTAATTATTTTTTTAAATTGTTTAAAGTTGACTATAAATTAAATAAGGAAAAAAAACTAGTATTCATTTATTTTTGCATTTAAAATTTGTTTTAAACCCTTTTTTTATGACGTTTTAAATATTCAAACACCTAATAAAAAACGACGTTTTATTTTAAACTGTTTTAAACACTGTTTAAAACACATGTTTCAAACAACTTGTTTTAAACATGCCAACCCTGATAAACTTATGATATGTACGTTGTAACTTATAAGCTTGATTTGACAGGGTTACGTAGAACTATCTCCGACGCACATGAACGTCTTAACGGTATCATATTGCAGAGTACTAGTAAACAACAGAAAATATCTGCACAATATCGACGAGATAATATTCCTTATTGTATCGGGAAAAAGTCATGTATCGAACAGAGTGTATTTACGTCAAGATAAATGAGAATCCTAAAACTTATTATTTGAAATTCAGTTGTAAAATTGATAAAACTACACATAATATAACATCTTGCCTGTTATGCCCGGAAGGTTAGAGAGTGATGTATATTAGTAACACAGTATTAATAGTACACCCAAATGTCGCCAGTTATGTTAACTCCCATGCAATAGTGGGCATATACAGGGTGTAAACCACCTCATCACAAAGCCGTTAACCAAACATTCTGTATATCTAACTAAGTAACTTGACGCAAAAATTTTTGCTGGGAAACAACATTTTTTTTTGAGGTTATAAATCTTGTTTTGTGGTAGAACTCAATGTAACGCACTTAAAACATTGTGCTGATGGATGGATTGAATAGTACGGGTGTCGTGGAGGTGTTAAAAGTCAAAATCTTCCAAAAAAAAACTAGGATTAAAAAAAAAACTTGTCTTAAAGTTGTAACTTTGACCCCTCATATCTCCGTAACTAGAAGGTTCCCAGGTACGGTGTAGATTAAAAAAATGATCGCAATGATAGGGAGAACAAGTGCCTTTCAGCTTCGTGAAGAGGTATTTTACACCCTTTATAATTGCATAAAAGCTGACGAGTTTTGTTGAACGCTCAGCGTTTTCAGGAACACTGGTTGGAATTGAAAATAACGTCATATAAATAGTATAAAAAGTTTTTTGATTTAACTAATAGTCATTTATGAAAAAAGTTTTACAGTAGTTTATTATTCGTAAATAAAACGCGGGTTTGAGCGCAGACTATATAACATTTAAAACGGGGTCGGTTTTTTGATCGCATCAGTGACCGTTGAGTAAAAGTCACGTAGACGTTGTAAGTATAACTAGTAAGGTTTGTAATAGTTTCTTGTAATACTTTTACAAAACTATATCATCATCATCATCAGCCTGGTCTTTTCCCAACTATGTTGGTCAGCCTCCAGTCTAACCGGATGCAGCTGAATACCAGTATTTTACATGGAGCGACTGCCTATCTGACCTCCACAACCCAGTAAAGACTGTGTAATACGATACTTCTTGGTAAGACAGGTACCTCTGGTACTAGGACATAAGTATATCATCGCTTTGACGTTTTGCTATGGTGGACGGTGGTGGTCGGTCAGTGGTGCAAGCTAGACATTTGTGTGACAATAATTTATTGTTGTGATAAAACTTATAAAAAGATGTAAAATAATGAATGTTATAATAATCAATATTATTTATTAATTTAATGAAAGGAAAGCTTATCGTGCTGGAAGATGATGAGCGGTGACTTATACTTGGGAATTAAAAATCTTTGATAATATTTTAATCGCCCTTCATAATATTGGTGTTTCATAAAATACATTGATTTTCACCAATGATGGTTTCCGCCATATTGCCAATAGTCATTGCCAACCTAATGTGACGATTTTATAATAGTTAATTATAAAATCATTACATGACGGTTGTTTATTTAAGTGTTGAATAAAAGTTTCTAAATTTACAAAATGTGGCGACTCATCACTATTTTCCGACTGAAACGTTTACTCGACTGAACGTTAGAAGATCGTCCTATAAATTATTGAGATGACATTTACCAGACAAGTTAATATGACTTAAATTATATATAACTAATACAACTCTACTTTACAACTGTTTAGTTGCTGCAAAACTGTTATCAAACATGTCTATTAGTTGTATAGTTCCAATATTATACAGCGTTTTTGCTAGTTGGGCATATAACCTAGCACTGGCCTGCAAATTGCAAAAAACGTCAGGAAATTTGAATTTAGCGGGCTGCCGTTGAGCATCAGCTTTAAGGGAGTAGCGCCAGGGAAATCCGCGAGATTCGAATTTTGTTACGTGTTAAGATGTTTCGCAGAGGTAAAGAATGCGGCTATACAGAGTTACAATCATTTTCATTTCAATAGTGACATGCCCGACATATAATTATGTCAACCGTACCGTCCTTCATAATAAATCTCCAGTAGTTATTCGTCATCATAACTTCATCTGTGCACAGACAAAACCTTCGGTTACTCCGAAGAGGTCCCCGGAACGTATCCAGGCTACGTACGCTGATAGGTCTCCATCTGGCCCCTTGCAGGGCCCGGAAAAAGCGTCCGTGATGCTTTTTATTCTGCCATACCTACCTGCGGTCGTTAGTATTAAGTACTGGAGGTTTGCGCCAGTTCTCATTAGCCTAGGAGAACGGGATAATCTTTTCTCAATGAATTTATTAGTTAAGATTTCGTGGTTTTTCCTTCATTTAATTTATAATGTCTGTTTTCCATACGCAAAATACGCGCTTTGACGTGTAGTTGCGGACACCAGCCCGTTATACACAATAGAGAGATTTGATTCTTATGAAATTCTCGAAAATTTGTAAAGTCACATTTGTTTCTTTGTTAAAATAAAGGAATGTTTCCTTTGATAAATGTGCTTTCTCCAGTATTTAGAGTGGAAAGTGGCAAATGGGGACAGGTGGCGTCGAAAAATTCCACCCTGTATATTTATTTGACTACAAAGCTTTGTCTCTTGGGTGTTCCGAGAATTTAACAGTTACCGACTCCTACCGTGCGTCAAAAGCTCCATGGTTCGAAGTGAGAGTAGAGTGAAGTAGCGCGTCCATTTGTAATGAAGTCAGAATTCGATTCCGTTTTTATCAAATTTAATCGACATAGTGACCAACGCTTTGATGATCTATTTTGTACTCGGTGGTATAGTGAATATTGTTAGATTTAATATTTGTTTTTTTTTTTAATGAAATAGAAGTTATTTTTTACTTCGATAAAACACAAAACAGAAGAAAGATTTCCTTCACTTTTCTGACTACATTTTATTTATTTGTTTTTTTACCTTAGGACAGATATTCGTTTCCGCATATTGTCTTAGTTGTGCCATGCGTTAGTCGGGATTAGCTATTCGAATCAGTCTTTGTCCATCTGTTATTGTTGTTATTGGTTTCAAGCAAAAAACCCTTGGTGCGTAAAAGATGCGGGTCGAGGCGCGGGGCAGGGGAGGGTAAACCTTTACAAAGCAGCCATAGCAATAGGGAGGTGCGTTCAAGGGGCGGAGCCAACTGCTTTTCGAAAGGGCTACAAAGAACCGATTGTTCACGAGATATGAAGTGCCGTGGTAGGGATATTAGAGCATACGTACGCGAACTATAAAAACTTTTGGAAAGTTCAGGTAACCCCAAACATAAAGTTATGTAATAATAATAATAATAATAATAATATTTGTTTATTTAAAACAACGTGTTGTACGTGTTGTTTGTTTATTTTTTGTTTGTTTTTGTAATATACATGCAGGATTGTTAACCTTAACAATCCTGCATGTATATTACATAACTCCTCAAAATAGTTTTGTTTTTGCAATGGCAATATTGAGTAATATTAAATATTTCCCTGTGTAAATAGATTGGGGCACCATCCGAAATTGAAATTAATTTTATTCGAAAGCCCTTGAAAGGCCGCACACAGGCGCGTTTTTGAGTTTCTACGTCCCGCAATATTGCGATATGAGTAGAATATCGCGCGATAAAAACGCGCCTGTGTGCAAGGAAAAAGAACGCATTATCGCAATAACGCATGCGAGTCCTTTGCTTCTTATAATCTGCATTAATGACATCGACTCTTGCTTTACTTCATCGAAACTTTTGTGTTTTGCCGATGACATGAAAATTTATGCCACAATATCATCCCAGATGGACGTAATTGCACTCCAGAATGACCTACGTCGCCTCGAGGACTATTGCCAAAGAAACAAGCTGGATCTTAATCCCGCTAAATGCTCAGTTATTACGTATTCTCGGAAGCGCTCAATCATCGCTACATCGTATACCTTAGGCGATCAAATTCTACCTAGATCAAACTCTATCCGTGATCTGGGGGTTCATCATGATTCCAAGCTTAGCTTTGAATTACACGTAGATGCAATAGTCGCTATGGCATCAAAGTCACTGGGTTTCATAATGCGATTATCCAAGTGCTTCACTCAAGCCAAAACTTTAAAAATTCTATATTGTACTTTTGTTAGAAGCCACTTGGAATATGCATCTGAAATTTGGAACCCATGCTACCACAAATACATTGACCGCATTGAGAGTATCCAAAGAAGGTTCATAAGGTATCTATGTTACCATCAAAAAGTACCGTACCATTCGGAAAACTACAAAAACCTATGTAAAAAATATCATATATTACCTTTACTCAACCGCCGCGAGATTTCTGACTGTGTGTGTTTGTTGAAAATTAACGATATAAAAAAACTGCTATCAAAACTGCAAAATTGTATACTGATAGCAGTGTCATTCAGTGTATGTGGCACCGCTAGTAACCGTGGCTTCCGGCCGCGACGCCGCAATATGTAATTATTTAGTCAGGCGCATTCAGACATATTTCCGAGAAAACACCTTAATTATAGGTCTTATCACGTAATAGTTTGAATACATATTTGTTTATAGCGAAGTCCGTCCTTGTTTCGAGTTTGTTTTAATACCCGATCATACAAATAACGAATAAGGTTGGGTACATCAATGGATAGAAGGGACACACACCGCGAAGTTACACGTATTTAAATCTGTATCAGCTCCAACATACAAAACTAATTCACACACAGCATTATACTCCAGCTGAGCTAGCCAGCTACTATGTCCTAGCCAGTTGTTATGACGTTTTTTTTTTCGACCATTCCTGGGAACCCACTAGTTACGGAGATTGTGGAGGTCAAAGTTCCACCTTATTCACAAGTTTATTTTTCAATTACAACTAGTTTTTAAGGTCATCATAATACCTGCATAACCCGACACTATTAAATGCGTCCATAAACACAATGTTTTGAGTGCGTTACATTGAGTTTTACCGTAAAACATGATTTTTCACCCCAAAAGAAGTCGTTTCCCGGTAGTAATTTTTACTAAGAAAGCTATTTGGTTTACAGTTTACAATGTAGTTTAAGGGTTAAACTGTATACCAATTAGCTTGTTCGACCGTACAGAATGATGGGTTGACGGCTTCGGAAGAGTCTGTTTACACCCTGTATTTTCGACAGTTTATTTGAGCAATATAAATGAAAATTCATTAACATAATCCTTCAAAATGTTTCGGAGATTTAAATCGTTTCAATTTCGACATTCATATTTATTTTTTGTAAATAAATTTACTTTGAATTCCAGTTAAAGTTTCCAGGTGCTTGGATAGATGTATATTCGACAGAAATCTTTTAATCATTCCTCTGCTGTTTTCAATTTTATTTTAACTAGAGCTTCAATTTACAACTGATATAGGCATTTAAAATAATTGAACCTTAATTATGATCCGCGTACAATACGTTCATAAAATGATTGTAAAATGTTGAATAATATCGAATATCTCTCTATTGTTAACTGCATGTTATGTTATTGGTACCTATTTTGTTAGAACAGCAGCGCCATGGGATGAGAGATTGGGTTACCTTTGGGGTACCTTTAAACGCCATTGTCACATATACGTGACAAATATGAGACAAAATGGTACTTAGGTGAAATTGTGTCTTGGCGTGGAAAGCACGCGCTTGCTGTAAAAGATGATAATATGTTTGCTTTATGGGATGTTGATAACTTGATATAGCTATAAGGGATGTGATTGCGAGTAATAGACGATTATGGAACATTAGAATGTAAGGGCAGTACTGACTAGTGTTAACAACTATTGGATTTGAATTGGCCTAGGAATATCAACTTAATTATAATTGTATTGTAAGTATATCGGGCCAGAGAAAGCCGCACGGAGAGAAGAGTGGAACGCTATGGGGGAGGCCTTTGCCGAGCAGTGGGACAATATAGGCTAAGTAAAAAAAGTATATCGGGCTGGAGTTCGCTACTTCTACGTTCCTAAGCGGCGTATATTTAAATAAGGCTAAGCTTGGAAACCTGCATGACACGATAAGTCTGGTTGTCAGACTTTCTTCTGACTATCTGAAATGACGTCATTCATCTACGGACCGACCTCAGCGACCTTAGCTTTACCTGAACATCGATCCTTACGGCTGTTAGTATATCTTTTATATGAATATCTGATAAACTTTAAACACTTTTAGGCACACGAAACTTTTATTTTTATCTCAAATTCAGCCTGAACTGGCCTACTGACCATTCTAAATCTGTCTGGTCTCCGAGTTGTGAACTATCTTCATATCGGCTATTGATTGGTGGACCAAGATGGAGACGTTATTAAATAAGAATTGTGAAATTGGGGTCAACCTAGAATTTTCATTCCCTATATAAATGGTAGTATCACGAGTACCACACCAGGTTTATTATTGCAAGAACCCACCAAAGTTTTAATAAAGGGTGTAAAACACCTCTTAACGAAAACGAAAGGCACTTTTTCTCCTCGTCATTGCGATCATTTTTTTGTTCTACGCTATACCTGGGAACCTTCTAGTTACGGAGATATTGGGGGTCAAAGTTGCAAGATTTTAACAAGTTTTTTTTTAAATGCCACATTTTATCGCATGATTTTTACTTTAAATATCTCTTCGACCCCCGTACTATTTAATTCATCCATCCGCACAATGTTTTGAGTGTGTTACATTGAGTTATACCACAAAACATGATTTATAACCTCAAAAAAAAAAGTTGTTTCCCAGCAATATTTTTTGCGTAAAGTTACTTAGTTTGATGTACAGAATGCTTGGTTAACGGCTTTGTGATGAGGTGAAATACACCCTGTATATCAATGAAGCTTTAGAAAAGTTGTAAGTTTTAACCGACTTTGTACTTTTCTCGTGATGATCGCTAATTATTGATTCTCAGATTTAGGTGATTATTCTTATAACTTTTTGACATTTGATTTCGGGCACATGCAACGAAAAAGGGCATTAATGATTCCTCGGAATCCTTCGCTTGATAAATGGATGATACTGAGGGGTTTAGTCAGAAAGCTTTTACTAGTAACTAAACTAATTGATGGATAGAACTTTTTACAGCGAACTACTTTTATGAAGAGTGACAGTGCTCGAATAGATCACTAGAATAGTTTTTGAAGCTGAGTGCATATGAACATTTTTTGTATTTTATAAAATAAAAGTATTAGTTTTGTTCAACTATACCTGAAATCAGTTGTCAATTTTGATATGGTGTTAATTGGTGTTTTCTAATGTGGTTAAGGCCGAGGTCAAACCAAACGTGCTGTCGGTTGCCGACGGTGGGAATGCATGAAAAGCTGAATAGTCGATGAGCGGCCTACTTTCTTTTTTTGCTCGACTAAGACGAAGCCAAAAGAAAGGGTAATGATTTTAGCAGTCTATGTGTGCCTGTATTTACATAGCGTCTGAACTAGTCATCTGATTGTTATGAATAAGTGTCAATCGGTTCATTATACCCGGGTAATATATGCTACTTTTTAACCGACTTCAACAACAGGAGCAGTCGATTTTACCTTGTAAACCCTGATTTTAATTAGAGCGTGTGCATTTTTGTACCTACCACACATTCTTTTTAATGTTGGCGGCGGCCGACTATACCGTTGGTGTGAACGCGGGCTAAAATTTCGACCGAATTTAACGCGAAGCAGGCAGGGTCGGATTTGAAACGTTGGCTGCTCTCTTTTTTAGGATGGGAAATCATCAAATAACTTTTCTCTGGGCGGAGCGGGAGGTAGTGTCAGACTTTTACTGACTAAAACCCATCCATGTACCTTCCTCGCCCTTTATGTTCCGGGGCCGCGGTATCTCTTTCGAAAAGGCCCGCAACCCCGACGTTGGCTGCCCTAGAACTACGAAAGATTGCCGCCCGCCTATGTGCTGTAAATTATAAAATATTGAATAAACTATACAATTAAATTAACCTTGGTATTAACTAGTAAGCAAAGATTCAGTTGGACGAGCAACACTAATAATCGTAATAGCCATACATATACGCGTAGGTTCGAGGGGAACTTTAAAAAAAAACGACCTAATTACGCCGCCCTTGGCCCGGGCCTACTCGGCCCATAGGGAAATCCGCCCCTTGAAGCACGGATTTTCTGCAAGTTCCGCCAAGTTATATCAACTGCTAGACCTAGCGAAGACTTCACACTAGCTGTGCAGTATAAGAATATCATGAAAGTCATTTCTATCTTTATGTATATTCATCCGTACATACAGGGTGTAAACACCTCATCACGAAGCCGTCAACCAAGCATTCTGTCCATCGAACTAACTAACATTATGCAAAAATTAATACTGGTAAACAACTTTTCATTTTGGGGTGAAACATCACGTATTGTGGTATAACTCAATGTAACGCACTCAAAACATTGTGCTGAGGGCTGCATTGCAAAGTACGTACGGGGTTCGTGGTAGTATTAATAGTAAAAATCTTACAACGAAAACGTGTATTAAAAAAAAAAACTTTACTAAAAGTTGTATCTTTGACCTCCAATATCTCTGTAAGTAGGAGGTTCCCAGGTATGGTGTAGAACAAAAAAAAAAAATCGGAATGACGCGTAGACCAAGTGCCTTTCGGCTTCGTTAAGAGGTGTTTTACACCCTCTATAAAATTGATTAATAAATTCAGTAAACGATTGATGAAAATATCAATTACGCCTTGAGCATCGCTACATTTTCAATAGCAGACACATTATGTATGTGAGCGTAGGCACCGCGGAGGGGCTAATGTAGGGCCAATTTATTTTATCATAATTGGAAAAAATTAAGCAATTATTCTTCGAAAAAATAAATGTATTTTTATGCCAGCCATTACAAGGTTACGTTGTTGTATTTTGATGAAGTGTCAAATCAAATTGGCCCTACTGTACGACGTACGTTGAGTTGACGTTTGCAAGTATGTACATTCGCACTTGCACAATAGCGCTCACGAGCGGTTGAGTCGTGGTGCAAGGTAAAGACTGTTCGCCTTTGTGCAGTGATTCTCGCGCGGTCACTCCGACCATCGGACACCGCACGAACGCAAACGTTGTTATTAGCCGCCACGTGTTGATCACAAATAATAACTGGCGAAAGGGGACTAAAACTACCGGTTTTTTTTTAATGGAAGCATTTAATTCTATACAAGATTCGCTCTGTTTGATTTAAAACGACCCCTTTGAAGCTGTACTTGTTCCATCGTCTGACCTTTGAAGCAGCTGTTGTTTGCTGATTGATACAATTCTCGCTAAAGGGGCTTCTTAATAAAAACTTTTGAACGAGATGTAATATAAAACGTGGCGTTGAAAAGGCGGCGGGATTCAAGCGAACTGTGGAGCTAAAGGTCTGCGTTTCATAGATCGATATGAAAAAAGTTCTCAAAATCAAAGCATTATTTCAAATAGGCCAGTTACAGGCAGTTTTGAATTGTCGAAACAAAGATGAAAATTAAATCGAGCTTACAGTCCCAGTCACAAGACATAAAAACTGTGAAAGCACCTACTTTAGTTGCCCATCCCCTAGCGTACATCTCAATGGAGAAGAACGGCCAAGAAACTCCATGCACACACCCTTTTAAATCATATTGTTGTCTTGGTTACATCATTCATGTTGAGATGGTACACGTTAAAAAGTGTCCATAGCAAAAACAAAAATAAAATACAACTCAGAAACAAAATAATTCATTCAAATAAACCATGACAACTAAGAGATGACCAGTCACAACTAACAGCGCCTGTTCACCAACATGACGCATCAGCATTCATCTCGACCATTTTGATTTTTTTAATACTTGGAACTAGTTTGTTGATCCTAGGCTTAATAAGTAGATCTCACGTTAATTTAAAACGTTATTCATAGAGTACTAAGCGCCCCGGCCCTGCTTAACACAGGTGCAGTAAAGGGTTTCGCCTGCGTGAAGTTTGATAATTGTCCCATGGGATTTTACTACCGGGATAAAAAGTATCCTATGTGTTAATCCAGGTTTTATACATCCATCCATACATCGATGCTCACAAACTTTCGCATTTTTAATATTAGTAGGATCTCAATAACGATGGACATTATTACTTTACCCACTTCTGGACAAAGACCTCCCTCCACTTTTTTCCACTTGGAGCGTCATCCTTCTAGTTCGGATGGAACCTGTCCAATTCGGCCCGACATCGACATCGCCTTCGTGGCCTGCCTCGACCCCGCCTCACTGTGCTAAGGCACCAGTTTCTTGCAATTTTAGCCCGTATTTTGTCTATGGTCTATAATTTTTCTATGTATGCGGTAGACATGACCTGCCCGGTCCCATTAAGTTGGACAGCCTTTTGACCCACATCAGCTATACTTGTTTTGGAACGCAGTATTGTGTTTCGAACACGATCCGTTAATTACATTAATTTAACAGCTAGTACACTGCGCTCCATTGCTCGTTGGCAAACCTTGAGTTTGGACTTCTGAATGTTTTTAAGTATTCAAAATGTATTGAAAAGATTGGAAGTTCTTAGCGGTCACCATATGCTGTTTGTTTTATAATACGTACAGATGGAGACCGCCGCCGCCGATCGCGTGGAATTCTTATCAAAATTTATCAATGTATGAACCTGGAACTGCCATTTGTGGTGGAACATCCTTAATCACTTATTCCGTAACTAATAATGGTTTTTGGAAAGTTGCAAAATTATAGATGTTCCTTTGCGTTCGAAAATTTCATCATTATCTTGTCATCCTTTGAAGTACAAGTCTACCTTTACATATTCATCATAAATAAATTGTAGCAAAAATTTCTTTGATGATTTAATTTGACGAGTATTTCTGAGTATAGACTGAGTATAGACTGCGACCAGTATTTAGTTTTATTTATTTTTTCTTAACATAGTTAAAAAGTAAAGAAGTAAGTAGTCTTTAGTTAAAATAATATTTTTTGTGTTGGACGACCATTCCTGATCTTCTTCTGGCTTCATCTACATCAAAGATACTTACGTCTTTACCGAGTTTTTTTTTTTTTTTTTTTAATTATATTGATATCATGCAAATACAGCAGAAGTATCACAATTTTCGCGGACGAAGTCGCGAGTGAAGTGCTAGCTGTTTTGAATAACTTTGTACAGTTACCGCAAAAACTATTCACTTCGCTGTTTACACGCAGAAATGAAAGAGATGTGGAATATAACAGATGGTGAAAGCCCATACATTTCACCCTTATGTTCTATATTCTATACAATTTAAAAGTATAATAATATTGTTGTATTCAGTCCGTTATATCGGCTTTAGTCTCGTATGTACCGGTTTTGTAGATTTTTTGTTCAATCATTTGATGTAATCTTTTTTTTATCCTGTGATTTTATTCAGCAAAATGAAATGCTGATTCTTTTATTTAAACTGGATCAGCCATTTACGTGTGCATTTGTGTAATGGTTGATGCAGCTTTCAAGCTCTGCAGTGTCTAGCTGCAGAGCTGCAAAGTTGGCCATGGATGGGTATTATGTAAATGCTTAAGAAACCCGGTGTCAAGGACACCTTGTTTTTTACAACTAAAAAAAAAGCGTGCGAAAAGATTCCCTTTGGAATCTTATGAGAAATCTTTTGATTTATGAATAGACCACTCGAACAACGGTATTCACTTAATGCTCACCCTACTTGAGTTAAAGCAGAAAGAAGCGTTGACTTTCACATAATCAGCCCATATGGTTCCCACTAGGCAGTGATAACCTAGAAGTGTGACCCCCTGACTGTTAAGACATAGATTTCAAGTTCGAACCTAAGACACGCACCACTGATTTTTCGGATTCACGTGCGTTTTGTATATTTATCACATATTTCGTTGAAGGAAGAACAACGTGCGGGAACCAGCATGCCTAAGAGATATTTCTCGTACATGAAAGACAAGTCAGACGCCGCAAGAGGGCGGCATAAAAACTCTGACACCAGCCCCCGTATTCACAAACGTTCGACTCGTTTCCGATTCGACAACTCGTATATCTGTCTTCTTCTTGCATTACGAAAACGACCGAGATAGACGACTTACCGAATCGGAAGCGAATCGAAGCGTTGTGAATACGGGGGCAGGTAAGGCACTAACCACACGAAGAAGGAAGAATAAAAAGGTTCCCACTGCTGGGACACAGGCCACCACGTAATCCGGTGCGAGGTTGGAGGATGTCATTATGACATGTGGTTCTGAGACAGTTGTTTCCTCACGATTTTTTCCCTAACCGTTTGAAAGCAGAGATGCTGAGGATCTTAACCGGGCTACCACTGCCCTCCACGTTACAAAATAATAGTTAACCATTTCTTAACTTAACCTGACCATAGTCATGTCATATCAGTCATATCGGTTGAAATCAAACTGTGCCATATTCAAAGCACAAAGGAACTTAACCTAAACATAGTCATGTCATATCAGTCATATCGGTTGCAATCAAACTGTGTCATATTCAAAGCACAAAGGTTTACCTTTGTGCTTCATAATTCCCGATTGCATCCCTTCCTATGAAATTATGTTAGTATACTTAATCGTATTACATTATGACCTTTGTTGAAATTACGAAATATAATTTTGTAGTTCATGTTTCTCTTCAATATTGAAACTTATTTTCGAAGGCATAAGAGTCGGTTAATGCACATACATACATTTTGCTCACCATTTCGTGGATACGGTTTTAAAAGGGTATATTATTATTACACTATTATTCATCGATCAAACTGGATCTCCCCACTCTGTCGATCTCTTCACAATTCACGTTTTTCGGGTTGATGTGATGTAGTTTTAGTGACGAGGTCGCGGTAGACCTGGAGTGACGATGGGACTTACGAGCTGCTGGTACGAATGTTCTTCGGAGTTCGAAAGTTTCGTATTTAAGCTATGCCCCGTGGGTAGCTGAGTTGTGTGTGACTTCGTTGTGACATTTCCTAGAACATTTTTGTGAACTAAATAAAGTGACTAGTGTTGGTGCAATCTACATGTGTTGGTACGAATGGTGTTCTATTTTGGTAATGTACTCTTGCCACAATTCCTTTAGCGCCACATATTGTGCCGATAGCATTAAATTTACTATAGGAAGAACATTATTTCTTCTTTTTCTTCAACTCTTAGCCACCCAATGCTGAGTGTAGGTCTCTTACAAATCACTCTATTTTTGACGGTTTTGTATCATGGCTATACAGTTACTTCGGGCCACTTTAATGAGAAAATTCTTTACAATGTACTACAAAAATATACGTATTGATTTTATCCAGAAAAGGTTTTAAAATCATTTGATACAAATAAGGGTAAAGTAAAAATATATTTTACTCTTGACTTATTTAAAACACTGGAAGCCGAAATGCAAATAATGGTGAACTTTTGGGTGGATCTGTGTCTTTGGACCGGTATCTCCAGTTGCCAATATCAATGATTTCATGTTTCTAGATGCATTGGCACAGGCTGTGCGTTGTCTTTGCGACCAGCAATAGGATTATCATGTACAGCCTAAATTTAACAACACCTGGCCAAAGCACATTGTATTTGCAAAGCGACTAATTTTAACGTGAAAGCCGTGAAATAGGAATTGTGGCGAATTTACACAATGTAGGCTCGGCGGGTTCCATTTCGCCATTCCTTTTGCAAATGAAACAAAAAAAACATTATCGAGTAACATTATCGAGAAACATTATTATCATAATCAATCACGTATTATCTTGAAATTGCAATAACGTATAAACATTTTAACCTCACATAATATCACGTTTATTTGTCTCGAATTGATGCGGCAGAAGAGTAAAGAATTTTTTAAACTGAATGTTGTCGTCAGCGTAACCCACGTCCTTACGTCCTCAAAATAAGTATTCGAATTATAATAATATCAATTGGCGCAATATTAACATGGAGTTTTATGAAAACGTTCGATGTCTTTATAGATACGTACCTGGGATAAAATCCAGGCTATTGTCAAGTCTGAAGAAGGCCTTGGCATCGAGTACGATGAAAACGTCATCTGTGATGTTTGTCGGTCTCCTGATTCGGAGGATGGAAATGAGATGGTATTTTGCGACAAATGCAACATATGCGTCCACCAGGCCTGCTATGGCATCACAGTCATTCCCGAAGGTAAGTGTTACCACACCGGTACATCTTCATTCTCTTATCTGCTTTTGATAATATAATGCTTTGTCTGCTCAGCTGAATATTGTCTTTGTTTCGACAATTTTAAAGAGCCTGTAATTGATTGGGCCTATTTGAAATAAATGCTTCATTTGTTTTTTTTTTATTCTAGAAATATCAGTTAAAGTTGTCTTTATTTCGACAATTCAAGAGAGCCTGTAACTGGCCTACTTGAAATAAATGCTTTTATTTTGATTTTTATACTAGAAAAGAAGTTAAATTATCTTGGTTGCGACAATTCAAAAGAGCCAGTCTGCTTGAAATAAATGTGTTTTTTTTTGTGTTTTATACTAGAAAAAACTGCTAATATTGTCTTTGTTTTGACAATTCAAAAGAGCCTGTAACTGGCCTATTTGAAATAAAGGTTTAGATTTTGTATAATAGCTAATATTGACACTTTCTGTTTTCAGGTCAATGGCTATGTCGGCCTTGTGGGGACAGTGTCAAGCCCAGCTGCGTGCTGTGTCCCAACAACGGCGGTGCCATGAAGTGCACGCCGTCCGGGCACAAGTGGGCGCACGTCAGCTGCGTGCTGTGGATACCCGAGGTCTCCATCGGCTGCGCCGAGATCATGGAACCGATTACTAAGATTTCGGCAATACCCGCATCGAGATGGGCCTTACACTGTGTGCTGTGCCGCAATCGTAAAGGGGCTTGTATTCAGTGCTCAGTTAAGACGTGTAAAACTGCGTATCATGTAACGTGTGCTTTTAAATATGGTTTGGAAATGCGCGCTATTATTGAGGACGAAAACGCTGACGACGGTGTAAAATTACGTTCCTATTGCCAAAAGCATAGTGTTAATTCTAAGAAAGAAAAGGTAGCCGGTTCAGGAGAAGGGGAGGAGGAGGAGAAGGTTGAACGAAAGCGTAGGAAAGATATGACTTCAGAGGAGAAGACGCAAGCTCGAGCCGCTCGCTTGCATGAGATTGAGAGGGAGTTCGACAAGCACGTGAGCGTCAAAGATATCAGCACACATCTACTTGACGTGGATCAAGACGCCATCAATTACATTTATAACTACTGGAAGCTGAAGAGGCGGTCGGGGAAGAACCAACCTCTGCTGCCGCCCAAGTCGGACGACACCGAAGTGTTGACGCACCGGCAGGAGCAGGCCGATATCGACAAGCTGAAGATGTTCGTGCAGCTCCGCCAGGACCTTGAGAGAGTTCGCAATCTGTGCTACATGGTGAGCAGGAGAGAGAAGCTTTCCCGCTCATTCTTTCGTATGCGAGAGCAAACGTTTCACAAACAAGTGACTGTGCTATCAGCGGCCGGTAGCGATATCCCGCCGCAGGAGTTGGCCGCTATTATTGAGGCTAATCACGGACCTTCAATATATGATAAACTTTATTCTCATGATAACGCCCCGGATCATAAAAACGACTTCGAAGAGTTGCTGGCTCGCATTGCACCGCCAGAATCTGGTGACGAGAAGAAGAAGGATCGTAATGGCCTAGTGAAGGGTTCAAAGTCAGCGAATCCGTACAAGAAACACTACGTAAACGGTTCGCGACGCAGTGGCAGCATATACAGTGGACTGTCTAGCGAAGAGAGTGCGCCGGAGATGCCACGCACGAGTAGGTTCCGCAAGGCCATCGGCTCCAGCACCGATGACGACGGCAGAAGAGCTGGAACCTCGCCAAAGAAAAAGGTATCTCCGAAAGGTAAAGGAAAGAGATCTCCTAAGAAGACTGAAAGAAAAAAGAAAAAGGTGCCACAGTCTAAACCACTCATCGAAAGCAGCAGCGATGATGAGTCTTTAAATTCTAGACTGAAACAGGACCGATCTCGCAGCAAGACGTTGCAACAAATGGAAAAAGAAATGACGGCTGGAAAAATGGGTCAATCTGGTACAGACAGCGATGATCTAATGCCGATAAGACCGACCATGAGGAATAGCAAGTTCCCGATAGACATATACTCAGATAGCAGCGAGGACAACAGTCCCGAAGTAAAGACTGAAAAGCCTAAAGCAGAAAAGGTAAAAACCGAAAAAGATAAACAGGATAAAGTGAAAACAGAAAAAGTGAAACCGGAGAAGTCTCCTAGCGGTAATGACTCGCTGCAGCCTCTGCCGAGGACTAAGGCAGCAATGAAAGAATTTATTCCAACCCAACCTGAGAAGAAAACCACCACCCCAGAAGAACCTAAACCAGGCCCAAGGAAGCGTGGGAGGAAACCCTCGAACAAGGACAAAAAGGTACCAGCCGTAAAACAGGAATCTGACGACGAAGCTAAAAATAAAGAAAATATCAAAGTCTCCAAACAAAAAGATCATCCGTCGGATCTCATTGTTCCTCAAAGGCAAGCGGCTAAGAAAGCATCTGAAAACATGCGCTCCACCACAGTGGTCAAGAAAGATGAACCGAGCCCGGAACACCGCGAACAGAAACAAGCGAGCGGTGATGATACCAAATCGAAACCGGCAGTTAAACCCCAGAAGGTAAAGGGCAAAGAAATCAAAGATGCACATTCTTCAAAAGTTGGTAAAAAGAAATCTAAGGAGACGGAGAAAGAGCCTATTTCTTATGTACCACAAAGACAGGCTGCCAAGAAGGCAGCGGCACACATCAAGAGTGGACTTGGCACCAAGGCGCCGGCTGTTGAGAACGATACCGACAAAAAGAAAGATGAGAAGCCTGAGACTAGCCAAGCCAAGTTGTCTCCCAAGAAAGAAAAAGACGAAGCCAAAAGCTCTAAGTCCGCACAGAAAGAAAGCTCAAGCTCGTCTTGTAACTCAAGTAGCAGCAGCTACTCGTCGTCGTCCAGCTCGGAGGAGGAGCCGGAGAAGCCGGGCATCAAGCCCACCGCCAAGGCGCGCGAGATCAAACCCGCCATTACGACACGACAGCCTTCAATGTTCTCACCTCCAGGCACCAGACCAACCGTGGACTTGCCCTTTCTCGACAGGGTGTCAAGACCGCTGTCTTCAACTAGTGCCTCGAGTGATTCTGAAAGCTCTAAAGTGTCCGATGGATCCCGATCCGGAAGCCCTTACCCTAAACGACCAAGGCGAAGGCGAAAAGGCAAGAGTGTGTCCACTGATGCGTCCCCACGCAAAGCGCCGCCAGATAAGAAGCTTAAAACTTCCGAACGGCGGTCCGAGTGTAAGGTACCATCACCGACTCCTGAAGGAGAGGAACCTAGCCGACCCAGTGATGCGCGCTCTGCCACACGTGCTCGGACCAGAAGCACTACTTCAGGCGGAAATCTGCCTAATAAGTCTGATGCCAGATCCAGAAAATTATCTAAAGACGACGCCCATAACGCTGGATCCAACAAGACTCCAAAAGAGAGCGGCCAGTCCGGTGAACTTCCATCTGCGGAACGGAAAGAGGACGAGGAGGTGAAGGAAGCAGTGAAGGAAGAACCTAAGGTAGAGCCTAAGGAAGAAATTAAGATCGAGGTTGCTGTCGAGACACCCAAGAATAATGTAAAAGTAAAAGCTAACAAGCTTAAACGGCGAAGTGAGTCTAATGAAGACAAAGAGAAGGTCCATAAGACAGTTGAAATTGAAGTGCCCCCTCTGCCAAAAGTAAGCCCTAAGAAAACTAGTGAGCCCAAACAGAAATCACTCGCGAGGCGGATGAGTGTCAAGGAGAAGACACCCAAAGAACGCTCCAGCACCAACGAAGTCAAAGAAACAGCCAAGAAAGATCGGCGGCCCAGCGTAGCCCATAGCGTCAGTGGCTCAGACCGGACGTCGACATCGCCTAAAAAGAAGACTCCCCAACCTAGGACTGAAGTAGAGGTAACACCTGTGGAGGTGATTGACAAAAAGAGCCCTCTCCACATCAATACCGACTATCATGACCATGACAAACATTGGCTTCCGAAGGCTCCGAGCCCGAATGCCATCCCACCTCCAGTAGAAAAGCCAGGTGGCAACGAGAAATACATTGACGAGAAATCCATGGACTCTGATTACGCCGATAAGAGCAGCGTCAAAATGATAGCTAAAATACAAGCTAACCTCAATGAAAATACCATGATCAAGTCACCTAGGACGCCGATGGATGCGAGAACAATAACTATTGAACACATGGAGGCTGAGAACGTGGCAAGAAACATGAGAAAGCGTTCAGCGGAAAAGAAGTTTATAACGCAAGACGCCAGCCACGTGCAAGGTGTCGAAATCTCCAAGAGCGCTAAGATACCTTCAGCTGTAAACCCGTATCCGAACAGGTCTGTGTTCTCGCCGCAGTCCAAAGAGTCCGAGTTCCTAGACTTTGAAATGATGGCCGTCGATGATGGGTTCAACCACGACGATATCATCAAGCCGTTTGCGACATATCCGGAATTCTTCTTCAAAGAGGATACTAAGCAGGGCGTGCAGGAGACTTTGAATTTGGTGGACCGACTGAGATTTAGACTTAGCACCAAGAAAGTGCCGCCTGAGAATCCCGATCAAGAGGAACCGATCCTGGTAAACGACGACAGTAGTGATCACAAAGAGAACGACATCAACGCCCCTTGTAACTTGGTGAAGGCAGAAGAGAACGGTTCGCCTCACAAGAAACTTACTCCAGCCGAGAGACACGCTGAGCGCTCGCCGCCAATAGAATCACGCCAGTCTATCAATCATATCCCTCGACGACCTCCCTCCATTGAAAGGGACTTGCCATCTGGAGATGCAGCAATGGATGATGCTAAAGGATTCCAGCCTATTGCGATGAGCAGTAACGAGAAGTGGGTTAACGTACCGGTGTCAGAGTCACAGTTAGACACGCAGAGCCAGTCTGCCATTGATCAGAAATATGATCATTCCAACTCGTACACGGAAGACAGCAAAGACCAAATCATCAATGTGACGTCAGTTACTCAGTCCACAGCCGAGAGTGCTGAGACTGTTTCAATAAAACAAAGCGATGATTCGCAATCTATGTCAGTAGTCGATCAAAGTAACGACGTGGAACTGGCGCATGAGAACACAAACTATGAAAATAATGAAATAGCACACTCGGATTGTGCCACAATATCTTCGCCGCACTTTGTAACTCAAGAAAAATGGCGCGAGAGCAAGATAGCAACGAGACGATCGTCCGCTTCTAGCTCTAATTCGGATGCTTCCGTGCGCTCTCCTCACAAACGTGTGAGGAAACCTCGTATGACTGCTGCTGATCGGCTGCGGCAAAGTACCGGGATGCCTGACATTGACACGTACCCGCCAATCCCCGCGTACTCGCGGCCCGTAGAGCCGTCGATGCCGCTGAACCAGTACACGACATACCCGGCCGAGGCGTCGCCGTTCCTGAGCTCGCTGCCACTGTTCGCGGGCGCGTCGGCGCTGCCACTGCCGTCACCGGGCCCGCTCTATGGCGTGGCCTACTCATCCGCCACGCCGCTTCCGCTGCCGCTCAAAGCGGCCATCTATAGTGCAGCCTTCACATCTTCTTCGCAAAATATTGCACTCACCACTGCAATGATTGCTCCGCCCACGCCAAAACCCATGGATTCGCCGCGAGATTCGGGCGATTACGATGCGTCAGTCGATAAGATCATACACGTTGTGTCTAGTCCCAGTATAAGTGCAGATTCTTACGACGCAAGTACCAACAACACGAATAGCAACAAAGCTACAACTGTAAGCAAGATTTCGAACGACACCAACGAAACTATGGCGAGCTCCCATCCGCAGGAATCTAAATCTCCCCCTTCTAAAGTAACGAGCAAAGCAACTGCGAAATTGCCTGTCAAGTCGCCAGGCAAGAGTCCCGGGATATCACCTAAGCAGAGTGACGCGCCGAAGGGAACCAAGCGTCCCAGCAATCGGAGCAACCGAAGCCAGCGAGGGCGCGGGCGCTCAAAGAGCCGCGGACAAGGGTTCGCCGTCGACTTTACCGGCAACTCCATCCAAAGCAAGTTAGTCGGCACAGTTTACGACTTCGATCAAGAAATCGCTAATGATGGTGTCGATTTGAAAGCCCTTCGTGACAAACGGAAATCCATCGACGTTCGTGAAGATAGAAAATCGGAACACTCGTACAAAGATGCCTCTCAATCTCCTCGCGTCATTACTCCTCCTCCGAATAAAAAACCGCCGTCATCAGACGCTAAAGATATTAAACCTCCCATATCTCCTGAACCAGCCGATGGCAACTCGTCCCCCGCGGATTCAGAGAGAGAACCAGGCTTCTCTCAAGTCGCGCCGGTCCTTCCGGGCCCTGTTGATATGCGAACTTATCAGCCATTTGAGAATCCTGCTCCTCCAACTGAAAACGCTTTCCATTTGTTGGCATTTGCCAGTGGTACAGCCGAGCAGCCCTTGCCTGAAATTGACGAGGAAGTTGAGAAACAATTGCACTCAGCATTAATGGCCAGTAATCCACAGACGGGTTCGCCGACACATCAACCCGCCGAGCCCGCACCACCCCCGAAAGAGGTATTTGTTCCTCAATTACCAAAAGTTTCATTATCCGATTCCAGAAATCAGCTGAAAGTTAAGATCAAAGGTCCGTTTTTGGATGCCAACTACTCTGCGAGTTCATCCCGTGTGGTGAGCGAGGTGGTCCCGCCGCCGCCGGCGCCCGTGCACGAGGCCAGCACCAGCATGATGAACCCGGCCAACGCTGCCGGCGCCTCTGCCATGTCGGGCTCCACGAACCTGCGGCGCATGCGCAAGAAGGAGCTGCTGCGCCAGTACTGGACGCAAGACATGAACATGGACGACCCCAACCACAACGCTAACATAGGCGCGGTACCGCCGCCCGCGCAGCCCTCGCCTCTCACTCGCGCCGTCATCACCATCCCTAAAGCCGTCGCCTCCATGACGAGCATACCCACGCGAGAGGATTATAAGATCACCGACAGCCCGGTAGAAAAGAAAACCAAGCGTAAGACTACTTGCGCGGGGCTATCGCGAGAGCTGAGGCATTTAGAGGTTAGCATGAATGATGATGTTGATCCGTCAGATGACGTGAAGTTGTCAGCTATAGCGGGCACGTCTGGTCAACAAGCACACAAGCGTCGCGGTCGAACAACCGCTAAGCCAAACAAGGCGAATGCTACGCCGCCCGTCACCCCCAAATTGAAGATCAAGCTCGGCACCAACACGGTGCAGCAGGTGCCGGCGCACACTCCCGCCACCCCCGACGAGCCCGCCGGCACCACCATCTACCGCCCTCCTAAAAAGAGGATTATAGCGAACAAACCAAGTTTGGAAGACTTGAAACGCGAAAGCATGAAGTACCGAAAAATGGTTATGGCTGACTTTGAGGAAGATGAGAAAACGACTATCAAGAAGCCTAAGAGCGAAAAGAGTGAGAAACGTAAAAAGAAAAAGGACAAAAAAGCGGAAAAGCTGCAAGTGGTGAATAGTGAAAGTGATAGTGCAACAAAGTTGATAATCAAAATAAAGCGCACCAAGGAAGAGGAGGTTGGCGCGTCGGGCGCGTCTGGTGCAGCGGCTGCTGCGGCCGGGCCCTCCAAGAGCGCGGCAAGCGCGGTGGCGGCGCCGGCCGCGGCCGAGCCGCCCGTTGACCCCTTCGAGTACGACCCGTCGGCGCCCGACCCGCTGGCCATCGACCCGCCCTCCTACTCCGAGTCGACGTCGGCCATGCGCAAGGTGCGCACGGACAAGGTGACGCCTATACGGTTAAAACTAGCGCGCAGCTCCGAGGGCTCCGGCTACGTGATGAAGGAGGCGGGCGAGGGCGAGGCGCACCCTGCCGTGCCCGTTAACAACAATAAACACTGTGAAGTGAGGTGATATAAGCCGCGCGGTGCCGGCAGCGTCAAGTGTACCAAGAACAATAAGAATTTACCGCGTAAAAAAAAACTAGTTACTAAGCCTAAAACTAAAAATGCTGGAAACAAGGCTAAAAAGGCTAAAAAGATGTAATGACAATGACTAAATGAACTGTTACAATAGAACAAGTATAAAATCTCCTGTATAGTTTCACTAAATTCTGATAGTGTCTGTATATTTTTAAAACAATATTTTATCTCTATCATGGTGTAGTTTATTATTACATATTATTATTTATTTGTATAAATAGAAAGCTCAATGATTAACTTAAAGTTATTCTAAGATATATAAATTGTGCATTATGCTGTGCACAAGTAAATCTTATTATAATATAGCATATATATTTTTGTTAAAGTTACTGTTTTACTTTGTGCCTCATATGGAATCTCATTAATTTTCACGAATTAATTGTGTAATTTTTTTAAATAAGTTTTGTATGTTTATTTCTGTATGCTTTACAATCATGAAAATCATCACATAATTTCGTTAGCTTATCATTTATGCAATACAACGCAGCGGTAGACTCAGATCCATACTTATTATGACGTGCACGCGCACGTTACGAGGGTCACTCTCTGCGCAGTGGCGTCGGGGCGCGGGCGTCGCGCGTCTACGTGCGTTCGTTTTATCTGTCACTGTCACATTCCAACTTCAACTGGATATCAAAAGCATTCAAATAACCTTATAAATTGTTATCCAATTAGTCCCCTCACCACCACTACTCAGGGAGGCTCCGACCGTATTGACTCAATTGTTGTCACCGATAACCAAAATAACATAAAACAAAATGCGAAGGTAGCACTGGTGGCCAATCAACTACACGAAATAATCAGATCATGGTTCGCATTTAACCAAAGATTGTTGACAAAACAAAGTTACTGCATACAAATGGGCATTAATACTGATAATTGACATTTGAAACGTTTCCCACAACACCAAGGAACACTCATTCTGACGCTCTGTTCTGCTCATTTTACGGAGAGTTCACAAGCTTTAGCCGATCAAGTACAAGTAAGAATGAGAGATAAGATAACTTGACAGTAAAATAAGCAGCATTTAAGATGCAACACTCAATGAGAGCTGTGTGCCATTAAATAGCGGTTATTACAAAACAACGTTATTGCCATCTGTCATTAGATGCTGTCAGAACAGATGTAGGGTTAATTAATGTGTATGAAATACCTAAATCAAGATAAGCTTTTAAATACCGTTGCTTTTTATGTGGTTCTGGAACCGAAAGCCATAAACTCGATCATCGAACTATGAATCCTTTGAGACTATTTTTTTTAAATAACAAAAAAAAGTTAAATTATTCCTGGTATACCGTATTTTTTAGTCTCGATAAATTAAATTTATAAAAAAGTTTTTTTAATGTAATTTTTTTAAGAAACGGTCCCAATTGTTCTGAGTTTGGTGATTTAGTTTATGGCTTTCAGTTCCAGAACAGCCTAAAAGTAATGGTGAAAAAATAACAATGTGGTAATCGTAAATCGAATGTAATGTAATGATTTATCGGAGGCTATCTGTGATCGATGACCACGCATCCAGACATAGGCTTGTGGATCTTGGTTAAAGGCGTAAGTCCATTAGGCAAGTCTTGCAGGGGTTCAAGTTGTATGCAACTTGTGTACAAGTGACCTAGTTGAATCGCGCCTTTAGTGCGTACGATATGCAATTGTACTACAGTAAAATTCAGGTAGATAGATAAATCTTAGATAAATCAAGTATGAAAGTCTATGGTGTATGGTACGTTTGACAACCAGTCTTACCAAGCTAAGGGGTGTCGTATTACTCAGTACTAACTGGGTTGTGGAGGTCAGATAGGCAGTCGCTCCATGTAAAATACTGGTATTCAGCTGCATCCGGTTAGACTGGAAGCCAACCCCAGCATAGTTGGGAAAAGGCCAGGCTGATGATGGTGACGAGTGTATGGTACGTAGACAAGTCGCATTAGGAACGCGTACGCGCGCGTTGAGCTGTACGCGCGCGTACGCGTCTCGTACAAAATCGTTGATTTCTATGGACATAAGCTGAACAGAACTGAATAAGAGTGCGTAGTCATTTAGTGCTGCATTCCAATGCGCTTTTTCAGAGCCAGCATAGTTGTTGCACATCTACGATGCCGCAGGGACGGCCCAGTGGAAAGCAGGACTATATTCCTAATATGCTAGTATCCACCATCCACATATTGCAAATCTATTTAGTCCGTCAATACTCAAAGTATTGAAAAATAATAGACGCGATTTTTTTGTTTTCGTAAATCAATTTCATCAAAACTCGCGATGGGCGCTCGTGACGTCAGAACGCACTAAAAATATTCCTAGGCGTGACGTATTGAGAATTCTAAAAGCGTCGAATCTTCGTCAATTTTTGTTATATGGGCCAAATATTTTTTGATAATCTAACTGACGGACGAATTAGTTTTTTTTCAGTACACAAGCCTATTGACATTCTGTTTCCTAATATAACGAAACTGTTGTAAATATTTTTGAAGATTCATGACTGCGTGGTCGTCTATTGCGAATATCCTTGTAACATAACAAATTGCTTATTGCCTATTCTTCATATCATTTAAACAATTATCAATTATAATTAAGGTTGATTTAAATTAGACTTCAACGAACTGATTGCAATATTTATTTGACTAAAACAATATATTTACCATATACTACACAATGCTGGATTAAAATCTATTGGTTGCATTAGTTGTATTTTTGACATTATTTAGAGACTCAAATTGGAATCGTTATTTCACACTGATCAGAACCAAGTTAGATTCATTTTGTACTAACACGCGAAAACACGAACGGTATACAGGGTGTCCAGTAAATAGCACGACATACTGCAGGGGGTGATAGCTAGGGTCACTACCTATCAATACAACACAATATATGTTCAGCAAAATCTTACGGATTTGCAGTTTTACAAAATTTTCCGAAATACCGAAAAATCTCTACCTTGAAACAGATTTTTATGCATCACGTAATGAAAAAATCCTTTTTTTGTACTTTTTTTTACATCAAATTATTCGTGAATAGTTACTTTACTCATTGATAAGTCTTTTTTATATCAAAGACAAGAATGTTTTCAAGAAATACTATTTTTTGTTGAAATTTGCACATAACTATTTTCTTATCACTTAAGTTTAACCTACAGTGGTGAAAAAAAAATGTATGTGGCAGTTTTGTACAACAATCTTAAAAAATAGCTTGTTTAATGGTGATTTTGGAAAGATACAATACTAGTACATTTTCATTAAAAAAAATACAATCCGTAAGATTTTGCTGAACATATATTGTGTTGTATTGATAGGTAGTGACCCTAGCTATCACCCCCTGCAGTATGTCGTGCTATTTACTGGACACCCTGTATATAGACTCTTCACGAAACTGGAAGGCACTTGTTCTCATCGTCACTGCGATCATGTTATTGTTCTAGCCCATACCTGGGAACCTTCTAGCGTTATGACCATAGATCGAAATATGTAGAGCTGTTTTATGTACTTGCCATAGGTTAGAACAATATGGATACTCCGAGCACCCCGGGATTTGGTTTTAAGTAGGTAGTAAAATTTTAACACACACACACACAGACACTATACACACGGGATAGTATAATTAACAGATAACCTTGATTCATTAAACCACAAAAATGTTTTAACAATTTCTTATTCAAGAATTAACAATCATTTACTTAAATATTTTTATTCTGAAGTTGTAGGTACAAAAACATATTACCATACAAATTATTTGTTTCTCAGAAAATCAAAACCTTTTCAAATAGAACAATTTGTATTTACAATAAAATCTTAATTAAAATAATCAATACGCTTCAACAATAATTCACTTATTTAAACAAATAATATAATAATAAAATCCCGTGGTGTCAGTCGGAATCACGTGGAATATCCAGATTAACATCAATGTTTGCGGTCAATGAAACTAAATAGCTGTACCTATTACGATCACTAGTTATGACTTTCCGTAAAATACCTCCATGACCCGTTTAATACTCAATGCACATCCATCAGCACAATGCGTTGAATGCTTTACATTGAAGTATACCGTAAAATGTGAAAAAAGGCACAAAGTAAAGTTACTCAGTTTGATGTACAGAATGCTTGGTTCACGGCTTCGTGAAGAGTGTTCATACCCCGTATCTCATCCTTTATTATAGCTTATGATTAGCATCATTAGCCCGTAGAGTCATTTCGTAGCATATGGTAAATATGAAAAGTAATTTATTAGTGATGTGACTACAATTTATGATTTTATTTGTTTGTGCAATATTCGGCAATACTCATCGTATAGACAAAGATTCATTGAACGTAGGCATGTTGTGTTAGTTTTAAGTGCATGTCCGTTATTCATAAGTATCTCATTTTCGTTCCCATTGTAAATAAAATATTAAATAGTGATTCTAAGGCCTTGTCCAGATTTGCGATTGAAAATCGTCCGATACAAATTATGTTTTAACTCCGCTTGGTTCAGTTTCGTGTGGGGATGTGTTGAATATGAATAGAAAAGATTTTACGGCTCAGTTTTTTTTTATGTTAGGGATTGTTTATTTGGTTTTCATTATTACGTCTGGTTCTCAGTTTACGTTACTTTTAAGTGTATCCAAATGAATTATTACAAATTAATTACAAATTGCGAATTTTCTCTAAATTTATTTAACGAAAAGTATTACATCTGGACAGTGCCTTAGCAGGAGATAACTACTCGGTGTTAGTACAGGCCGCAGCGAGTTACCGCGACGGCGCGCTGCGCGTCCTCAGAGCGATATAGTTAGCGGCCTATCAATGAGCTTAGTATAAAACTAAATGTTTAAAAATCACATTTTCGTAATATTAAATTATGTAAGTTTAGTACCAATCTGAAATTAGTAATTTCGAATTCAATGTACATGGTAATTGTAAAAAAAGTAATGGAAGTATAAATATTTTTTGTTCTTTAGATGTCTAGTGCAACGGGAAATGAAAGTATTTTTCTTGTTTGGGAAATGGAAGTAAATTATGTTGTGCTATCACAAAACCGAATTAGGTTGTAGGCTGTGCTTAGTTTCGCTTTATTATTTATAAAAACACCATTGAAAACATCTCCAAAAAATTAAAACATCAAAATTGTGTGCGCGAATTATAACCAAGAAGCTTACTGATTTTTATACTTTTATATTTTACAATATTAATTAAAATCTTTTTTTATTACGTTATCGGACATAACCAATATTTAAAACAAATTACTAACATTATCAGTGATTGCATTTAAATAAAAAAAGAATGGTGCCCATTAAACAAATGATGAATGAATTATTGAGAACAATGAGATTACATTATGTTGTAACTGAGTTATAATACTATCCAGTGAGGAAATTTTGGAATTTATTTGTTTTTCAGTATGTTAGTCCTGATCGGTCTTTCAAACTCAGGATTTAAATTATCACAAAGTCTTTAGACAGTATCTTATTTCGGTGTAAATATGCAGTCTGTTTATGTAATCAATTTACAAATATTACGCAAATCGTGTTAAAATCGACTACTCTCCATGATCCATACTGGACGCGAGATTTAATTTAATGTGTAAATGTTAACAAAAAATGTAAATATAGTATTAATTATCATTATTGTAGCTTACGTACGTTCCAAAACGGAAAATTTAAATACCTATCAATAATAAGCAAATATAAAAGAATTGCATAGTTATTCGTGTCTATATAATCGATAATTTTATCCATAAATATTAAACAAAGTTACCATAGTCTTATAAATTATTTATATTTGTAAATAATCTGGTTGCAACTATTCTCATGGTCGGCAATTGTTTTCCTGACATCTAAATAACGGACCGGTGTTATGTAAAATGTTAAAAAGAATACATATATATTTATTTTGATATACAGAGAGTTTTTCACAATCTAAAGAGTGCGGGTCCTACGAAATGGTGGTCTTCAAATTGTTCTCCATTATGTAAATACTTTTCATAGCTGTCACAGTAATATAATAGTTTTAAGATAACATTAAAATTAACAGAAATATTTTTTTCTACCTGGTAATCGGTCTACGGTTTACCGTGGCTTTGCTGCCATTGACTACTTTGGTAATTTAAACCTCTTTTGGCTTGAATGCCTATGACCCGCTTCTGAAAACATTTTACTTGTGTAAAACAGTTTTCATCAATTCAGTTGCAAGTCTCTTTTATATTTATTACTCCTCATAGAGCCATAGGTGCTTACGGACATTAAAACAAAGCTTGAAAACTACGACACAAATCAATTTATACATTCAAGGTTTATTGCCTAATTTATATGAAATCTTTTGTTGATGAGTGTTTTAAAATAAAATTATTAAATCATGACACATTCTGAGGTAAATTTAGACTCCAGAATAAAACGGCTTAAAATTAAATCAATTGGACGGAAACAAATCGTTTTATTTAATTTCAATGATATGTAGAAGTTATTAGTATTGCGGAGACAATGGTGTGTCCTCAAAGTTTCAGTTCACTGTACGGGCAAACTCCGGGTGAATCAGGGTGGAGCTCTCGTTAAGTTAAGGCACTTTTAATGTCTCAATGTTTATAAATGAAAAATGTAGTGTTAGGTACGTTGTATGCTATGTATAACTTTGGAATCGTATTTATTGGTAGATTAGTAAAAAATAATTTTAGGCTAACACAGTTTGCCCACGCCACAAATCTTCAACCATTCTGATTTAGGTGCAGTCTGGATATTGCTTGGCTAGACATAACATTATCTAATATAAAGCCCACTTATATTAATGAACTTATAATATTCTCTTATTAGGTACTCACCAGGCAATATTAATATTGCTATAAACAACGGATTTGCCCATTTCGTTTGCACGTTGCGATAGTGTCGATACCCACTTTGTCTATAGGTAGGACTTGAAACAGTCGGTCTAAATCCCCATGTACACCTTGAACCTATTTAAGTATTTTTGACGGATATTTATAGTGTCTTTAACTATAAGCAGTGGGTGAGTGGTCATACTTTTAAAATAAACTGAATAAAAAGATCAATTGACACTCAAACTACAGTATACAGGGTGGAAGCGGTAAACGGAACAGTAAGGGGAGCTACCTCAACCGTTGCAGCTACATGAAAGAAACCTATCTGATATCATCTGTCTGAGGAAACTATCCATAATTTTTCGTAAAATCTTGATCACCATTGAGTGATTAAAAAATAAAACAGATAGCAAGAAAATTGCTATTTTATACAAAACATTTTTTTTAAGTCATTCGATATTATTTCTAATACTGATAAAAAGTTCTATTGGACCAACCCAGGTTGGAGTACTAAAAAAGTCAGAAAATGCAAAGCTTGAACCAAACATTTTTTTAATGTTAATTGATCTTGTTTATGATCAAAAACTCACTCGAAATCATAGCAGGTCCAAAGAAAGAATTTGTGACCCTTAAAAACAAAAAAAAAATACAAGTGAAATGATCACGAAGACGGTACCTATGTAACTTTTAATTTTCTTGCGATTTCTGACTTTTTAGTACTTCAACCCGGGTTGGTCTCATAGAAGTTTTTGATCAGTATTACAAGCAGTATCGATTAACCTAAAAAAAACGGTATATTTTTTTAAACAAAATGTATGGTATTCCAATTTCTGACTTTTTAAGTACTCCAACCTCAGTTGGTCTGGAAGAACTTTTTGATCAGTATTAAAAACAGGATCGATTGGCATCAAAAAAATGTTCTGTTTAAAATGGCAATTTTCTTGCTAACTGTATTTTTTTTTAAATCTGTGATCAAGTATTAAAATTTTACGAAAAAATTTGGATGGTTTCTTAAGACCATTATCATGTAGCTGCATCGGTTAAAGTAGCTCCCCTTACTGCCCCGTTAACCATTTCCACCCTGTAGATAAAGGACTCACTTTGGCACCATTCTACCGAAATAATATTTAATAAGTCATAAATGTTTAAGTTTTAAATAATAATCTAATTTATCCAGACGTATGAGCTCGCGAACAATTATTTTCGAAACCAAAACGTCATGCGTGTACTCATAACTTCTTCTTTCTAATAGTGAAATTATAACTTTAAGCGCACTCACAACTAAGGTTTTTTTTAAAATATCTTCGTTCAACAGCTGTGCTGTTTGTGATAATGAATCAAAAATGTTTACAATGCATGATGACCCTTTAAAAGTAAAACAACACCAGAATCATTCGCCAACTACAAAATCACGTTTTGATTCGTCTTCCTACAAAAGTTACGTTTTTTTTTAACTAAACAGCGCTGAGCGCTTTACTCGTGTCATTCTACAAACTGAAACGAATAAGTGCTTTGAAGCAGTAAAGAGGCGAAACAAATCTTATTAGACTACGGGGGGTGCACAGTATACGCATTTGGTTGGTCTTCTTACTGTTGCTTGTACTAATTCGTTCGCACAAATCTAATAGAGTGACATGATAATCAGCATCACATTTCAATACTTTTGTGTCGATCATTACCTTGTTACTGTGATTTGTTTTAATTTATATAATAAATCAACTAAACTTTAGATATAATTTTTGTATTTTGTTTTGAGATTCCGACTGCAGGGAATAAAAAACACATTTGAAAATGTACATATGTTTAAAATTTCCTCTGTTGATAAAATATTTTTTGTTTTAATATGAATAAGTGCATGTAATTTTTTTAAATATTTTGTCGATATAAGAGTAATAATGTTTGTGACTTTTCTTAATTTAGAAACGTTATTATTGCTACGCTGTAAGCGCATTTTGTAATGAGTATTTTTAGTTATTCAATCGATTAATCAAGTGTTGTATGGAATTGTAATTTACAATGTAACGCTAAGTATGTGTGTTATTGACAATCATGTTTATGTATTAATTACTTGTATGTTCTATGTATGTGACGCGCGATGTAGTGATCTTACATAGTGCGGGGCCGTAGCGCCCCGGTAGGTCGTGTTAGTTGAGTTGAACTATTGCAACGGCGACGTCACTAGCAGCCTAGCGACTAGCGTAGCAGTAGTCGACGTGTTGGTTCCGGAGTAGGCACGCGGCGCGCACAGAACATTCTGTGTCACCCATGGTGAGCGTCGCGCACCAGTCATTAGCTTATAGTGAAAATTCGATACATATATTAATTCTATTATTTATATTGTAGACTCTATAATCAGGTTTAAGTAATAGCTCTTAAGAGATTTAAGTAAAATTCTTATACCATTATCCGTATAAGTATTATGATCAACAATATTTCCATTGTTTTAAAATTAGTGTTGTTAGTTTAAATGAAATGTAACGTTTAAGAATAAACTTGTACAAACTACTTATGTACAGTGTGTAAAATAAGATGATGATGCTAAAACCGGCGCTTGCGCCTGGCCGAGAGAGGATAGATGTATCGTGGGTTTTGTAAATAGTGTACAAGTATATTGTAATATAACAAGTGTTTTCAATGTGCACATAGTCGCCTCATTCATTAATAAATTTTTTAGATCAATTAATCTTTCCTTTTGATTTTTTTGCCTTCTGTCTATCCGTTTTGGTTTTCTACTAATCTTTTATTCTCAACGGGAAATATAACTTGTTGTGTTGTCTAGTTGAGTCAGAACGAATGTGAACAGTTCTCTACAGCATTCCCGTCTCACACTCAATAAGGAATTTAGTGATTGAGATATACTAACTTGAAATCATTCATTGTGACTTGCCAATTATTACACAGTGTCATTGCGATATCCCATCTGTGTCGTATTACAAAGTTTTCGTAACGTCGAGATCCATTGTCACTGCACTATAAAGAGTTGCTCACACTCTAGCATCATAGCATTTAAAGCCGTATACAGACTTTGCGAGGCATGCGCCGCGAACGGCGCACAACGAATGCCTCGCAATGTGTGTACCTTTATATTCGTGGCGAGGCATAATGTGCTACGCATGTGCGAGGGCGGGCCAACGTATGTCGGCAAATGTTTCAAGATCAAAGTGCCTCAGTGTGAGCATTACAATAGTTGTGGACATTGTCGCGCATGCACGTTTGAGGTGTAGGTACCCCGCGTACGATATCCACGCATGCTCGGTATGATCCAACCGACACAGTAGCAGTCAAGACACGCTCGCCCCACACGCGCGCTTGTGTTTGTAGCACATGCCTTGCAACAAACATAAAGAACATTTGCTTCGCACGCGTTGGCTCGACCCGAGCAATATAATATATGTTGGTATAATTTTTCAACACGCACGCCTCAAGCAGAGGCATTCGTTATGCGCCGTTCGTGGCGCATACCTTGCAAAGTCTGAATCAACTTAACATGGCGCTAGTATCACACTGAGTTCTAGTTCCCGAAAACTAAAATCAGTTAACCCTATGGTGTCGCTTTCCACATTGCACATTCTTTAAGAATGATCATTTAAGTATAATAAGTGTGTGCAACATGGAACCTGCGCACGGGCATCATAACTTGTCACATTCACCCCTCATACTTATTCATCTTTTTCTGTCTATACTTGCTGCCAGTTAAGAACGGAATAGCGGTTATTGACCCACCCACTTACATTTATTAAAGTTCTTAACTTTGTAATCCAAAAATAAGAAGTCTTGAATCGTCATCTATCGTGATTTTCAAAAAAAATCGAATGAAAAACGATACTTGGTTCATTTCTTTTGGCTCGTACGAAGAGATATTAAGGAAAGGGCAATGATCGCTATTGTGATCTTAACTGGCATCAACTATACCTGCTGTCTGTCTCCATACTTCCTAAGTTGAAGTCAATTATGAGAAAAGATACTTATTTGAAGTCAGTTTTTGTTGATTTTTATTTATTATGCAGTTTAATTTACCATCTTTGAATATTCCATGGCTAGTAAAAGGTGTACCACATATAGTTCAGGGATCATGTTTAAGCCCGGTTTTGCCAAATATTTTCAAATCAGACATTCACTCGATCAGTTATAGCTGCGTCATCTGTTAGATACTTTATTCGGACCAAAAGAAGGTAGTAGTGTGACATTTGTAGTTAGTCCTATAATAAATAACTTATAACCTAATCGATTAGTACCTAGGTATCTTATTTAACGCACCTGAGAAGTGGTTACCTTTTCTTAGCCTGGAATAAAACTGCGACTAAGTGGAATATTACTTCTGCTGTGCTCTTCGATCCGTCATGTGATGAGAACGAGACATATTCCCACCAAGACCTATTTATCCAAGTTCCGTCTGGTGGGATCCATGGCTCGATTTCGACGTCTCCGGGTAATTGAGCTGGTTTCAAGTAAGTAAACGTTTAACAGACTGCTCGAAGAACTTATGACTAGACTAAGCTTGGGATTAATTACATGAAATGGGGATTAATACTAAGTGAGCATCAACTATTTTACATTTATGTACTTGTAACTTGATACCTAGTTACCTAATGCTGGAGGAATGTTATGAATTTTTTTTCGGAAAAATATGAGCCGTTGCATATGATCAGGCTCTTGGGGTAGGATACATCAATTCCCTTTGGATAAGTGTATTAAATTTGGAAAAAGATATATCTACGTTAAATAGTTAAATCTGGATGTCTATACTCGGCATTTCATAATTGTTAGTTTAATGAAATATATATGTATATAATTATATTGTGTCAGTCGTGAGGTATTCGGATGATGTGGCCCTTTCCTTCGCTGGGGTCGACACGCACTGCAATTAGGTACAGGACCTGCGAAGCTTCATGTTGGTAGGTAGGTGCAGACGACGGCCAATCGCGCAACGAACAACACTATTTCCTTTCTGCTGTTATGCTTGCAGTACGGCAGTACCTAAAGACAAAGCGCGGCCGATAAGCTGATTTTCTAAAGCTTGATGTGTACCCATCTTAAATCTGGGTAGGTATTTCCATGGCTAATTTAACATAAAATGCTAAGAAATAACAAAATAACTGACTATTTCATTCTGAACATATCAACTACGATCAATGATTCCAAAGATGCTTATTCCTCCATAAAACTTTTCCGCCTGGGCTCTTGGAAACTGGGAATAGGACTGAAAGCTAGTGCACAAAATGCAGGAAAGAACTGGAAATGTCATTATAATATATGTACTTAACTATAACTTCTTGGCAATTTCGTATGATTAGGAAAAGTAGGGAGAAATAAACGGCTGGTCATTGAAGGAGACAATTTAAATACCTACATGGTGGCATACGTTCAAGGTATTAATCCATTGCTGTAACTCCTATTTTCTGAATCAGAATAGTTGACTATTAAACGGCCAGACATCATGTTCTTTGTGGGACTGTCACATAACACAATACTTGCGAGCGAATCAGGACACTTATAAGTAATACTAAGGAACCTGTGTAGCCTAGATAGGACTACAATGAAACCAATAAAGCAGGTGGTGCCGGCAGTGCGATGTTGATTCGTGATGATGCTGTAAAAGTAACGAACGGTGGCTTATCTTTCGAAAACCGCACGACTGTATCAAAGTAGTTAATCTAAACATTCTGGAAGACATAGTCTACCTTAACTTATTGTAATATACTTACTACTTACTCCTATGTATACCAATAAATGTAATTTTTAAGAAAAATACTCACTTTGTTTTTTTTTAAATTAGGTATACCTTTTTCTTGAATGGTTATCCTCACTGCTTTAAGAAGCAGTTCAAATTGCCGGTGTAACTACGAAGCTATATCTATAGCTAAATTCGCCTGATACATTTTGCTAATAGATAAGGCACTGAAAATCGACAACCGGCGTAAGACACGGAGATTTCATTATTCCGCTAAATTGTGTTCACAAGAACCTAAGGACGTACCAGCTAACTTTCCTGTTAACAAGAACACATCGTTAAATTAGCATCGTCGATACCGGCTAATATACCACCATACACGTATCCCGCTGGTTTTATTTCATCAGTCTTCAACAGTATGCGGTAAGATTATGCCGCACTTTAGAAAACGCCATCTATTTTCAACGTGTTGAACTAGACTATTTAGGAATCGTCTGAGCTGAGCCTTATTACACCAACTGATTGTTTATGAGAGTGAGTATAGTACGGAACTAAAGCGTGTCGCGGTGTCTCATCGTTGCGTGTTACGTTGGAGGGCGCTCTTGGTGAACATTATGCAAAATGTGTTTCGGCGATACAAGCTGCTTCTGTGACGTCAAACCTATTTCCTCGCTTCTCCGCAGCAGCGCAAAGCGTCGTTGAGCGTAGCAAGAAAGAGTGCTCGGCTCGTTTGGTATACTTATGTACATACCTACCTTGAATATCTCCTATCCTCTATCCAACGCCAGAGTCAGCTCTAAGAAGTAAACAAAACTGATTGTGTACCTAATTTTGAACAAAACAAGAGCAGGTAGACGTTTGTGTGTAGGTACCTAAGTTCAAAATTTATTAGAAACTAGCTGACCCGCGCAACTTCGTCTGCGAGTGAGGGTTAGTTTTTTTAAATAAAAAGTATCCTATGTTACTTCTAATACCTCCAAGAATATGTGTACAAAGTTTCATGATGATCGGTTAAGTAGTTTTCGCGTGAAAGCGTAACAAACAAACTTACATTCACATTTATATAACTGTAGGGATAGGGATAGCAGGTAATAATGTTCACGAAATTTGTTTAGTTGGATATTCTAAATTTCATGAGATACTGCGCTAAATCAAAAATGATTTTCATAGTATTATAGTCCATATCTTTTATGTTCCATGACTAAAATAATAAGATACGTCGTGTACTTTTTAGATGGCTGTTAGGACAAGGCTATTTTCCTAGTAATTTGTATTTATTGTGAAGTAATGGCAAAACCTATAAAATAAGTAATACCTTATGCTCGTTTAGTGAGTGATCTTTGCTAAAGTTTAAGGCATTTTTGAAGTTTTTATTATAAGCAAAGATTTGCGGCTGCATCAGCTATGATAATTTTTAAATGTGCTTCAAATGATAAGGGAAACCTGAAATTTTTCACAAAAAAAACGAATTAACTAAAAAGCTATTGAATTTCGGTAGAACATTTGGTGGTTTAATTTGTTGCATTCTAACTGCCCTGCAAGGAATACCTACGTCGAGTTACCAGTAACCCTGTACATAATAGTTATTTGTTATACAAGTTGAGTGCGAAGTTGCTTTTTAACCGCGTGCTCAATTTTGCTGATCGAGCTAGCGAAAAATTCATTTGATTTTGAGCATTAGCGAGGGAATCAAAAGAGCACGATGTGAAAAATCTTTGCACTCAATTGAAACGTGCAACACGTAACTTTTCATCCCACCTCAGCGAGGAAATAAATAAACGCAAAAAAAATTGCGCATTATAAAATCAGTTACATAATTCTGTTGGCGTCAAATAAACTTCCTCGTCGCTAGATAATGAGTGGTCATTTTAAGTTTTTCACTTTTTTCAAGTTTCTTGTTTTTAACATGACGTGAAATAGTTATTTGTTATACAAGAGTGCAAAGTTGTTTTTTAACTGCGTGCTCAATTTTTATGACCGAGCAAGCGAATGATTCTATAATTGAGTCACGAGCGCAGCGAGTGATTCAAACCTTAGAATCTTGAGCGTTAGCGAGGCAATCAAAACAGCACGAGGTGAAAAATGTTTCCACTCGAATGCAATACGTAATTTTTCATCCCACCTCAGCGAGGAAATGAACAAACGCAAAAATTGTTATTTGTTATACAAGAGTGCAAAGTTGTTTTTTAACCGCGTGCTCAATTTTGATGACCGAGCAAGCGAGGCAATCAAAAGACACGTAACTTTTCATCCCACCTCAGCGAGGAAAAGAATAAACGCAAAAAAGTGCGCATTATTAACAAATTCAGTTAATTCTGTTGGCGTCAATTAAACTTCCTCGTCGCTAGATAATGAGTGGTCATTTTAGGTTTTTCACTTGTTTACAAGTTGGATTCTAAGGTGTTAACCACAGAGCATCTATGTGTTAACAATATGACGTGAAAAGAAAATGGCGCGCGCAAAACATATTAAAAAAAAGCACACCAAGAAGGTTCCGAGTCTGAGTTCTTAATAAATTTAAAAAAAAATGTATGATCAATTCGGCACCATAGAGGTAGAAGTAAATAGGTTTAATGATCTTTTGAATTCACATGCTTAGTGCACATGATGTTCTAAATTCAAATTTACTTTACCCTCATGACGATAAAAACGGCTTTTGCACTTAGATATCAAAGAGCAAAAATACTCTTTCCGAGATGGAGGGATGAAAATATATTTTCGTACCACTTGCTCAAAAAAGTGACATTCTAAGCGAACATAACAATAGTCATTTTAAAACTGTTAAAAACAGAGAAAGAAAATTGTACTGAATTTCATTCATCCTCTAGGGGGAGAATGTGATTAAAATTTGGAATACTTGCCGAAATTTATACTGAACTACATCTGTGTTTACACCATTGAGTTTATATTTATAGAATAATACATATTTTTGAACAAGGAATACGCATTTATTATGCATTTATGATTATTAAAAAAAAATATGAAAACCGACAAGGCGTATGAGCTTGATGCCTTTGCTTTTCCGACAAAAAATATTAGTCTAGGAATTTGCCGCGTTTTTGTTTTCTTCAAATACATAAACGTTGAGTTTATTTAATTTATTTTTAAAAATAAGTTAATGTGCTAAATGCTTAGGTCATATTATTATTGTGTTAATTTTTTCGCAAATGGTACGAATAGTAGAGTATTTTCCTCGGTGATAAAGCTGTCTTAGTCTTGGGTGAACTTAAATCCCTCGCTACACTCAGGACTCGTCTTAAATCACTCGCTTCGCTCGTGATTTAATTTTTTAACACCCTCGCTACGCTCGGGAGTAAACCTCGAGTCCTTCATTACGCTCGCGATTTAAATCGTCACCCGCGACAGAACACTGCTTTATTCCCTTGGTTAATAATTTCGATGGGTCCTATGTATATGGGCCAAAATGCAAAAATACAACTTTACAGGAGAGGCTTCCAAAGTTTAAATTTACTATAACTTCGGATTAATAAAACCGAACTTTACGATTATTTGCTTGTTTGCTAAGACAACTATCCTCCTCATTTATACTATAGTATTATATATATACATATAAAGGTTTTTTTTTAACGTCACATTGGCCTTTCTACGTTAGTTTTTAATTAAATTATTTTTCTTTAAAAACACCTGAAAAGGGCCAATGTGTCACATTGGCCATTATACGCGTATTACGCTAATTAGCATAAAGTATATATTTTTTACATTTTTTACCCATAAAATCAAGTATTAATTGAAGTAGTTGATAATAAAATTACAAGAATATAAGCTATTTAGATATTTCGTTATTTATGTCACATTGACACTTATACGTTTCACAATCTGGTAACCTACGAACTGAGTTTTCAGTTAGATCATTTGATTAATAAAAAAACACGCAATAGTTTCAATCATTTATTGAAATAAAAATTGATTTAGCCTTAAAACTTCACTCAAGGACCCGTTTTCAGTATTTTTGGTATTTTCATATTTAAAAAAAAAAAAACAAAAAAAAAAAATAAGTAAGAAGGAAACTGTTACTGGAGATCTTAGTTTGATTAGCAAAATAATGTACTTCACATTATTATTTTCTTAATAAAATTACAAAAAAATAACAAAATTATAACCTGTAAACAAAGTAAAAAAATCTCCGTAATATAATCAAGTGATAAAATTACCAAAATCAACATTACTAGAAATTCTTAAAAAGTCTTAATTAATTTTCTTCATTATCGCTATCATAAATGTACTTCACATTATTATTTTCTTAATAAAATTACAAAATTAAAAACTTATCTGGTGTAAACAAAATAAAAAAATCTCTGTAGTATAATCAAGTAATAAAATTACCAAAATCAACATTACTAGAAATTGTTAATAAGTCTTCATTAATTTTCTTCATTATCGCTTTCATTAATTGCCACAATGTCATTCGATGTTACTAAATTTTCATACTAACTGTGGTACGCAGGTGGAATAATATTTTTTCGACATAAATCAAGTAAGTCTTTCTTTTTGGAAGGTTGTATTGGTAACAGCTGATTGTAACATAGCTGCAGAGGAATATCTTTAGGTCTATCAGCAATTTGCCTTCTTGTTCGTACTGGCTGATCTAAGGATTTAATATGATTTTCAATAGCATCTTCACTTAAATCATATTTATAGTATAAAACGTATGGTTCATCTCGTCTGACACGAATTTGTTTTATTTTAGACCAAATAATTTTTAGTCCTTCTGAGTTTTTGGTCCAGTTAAAGTGTATATTTGTCTGCATCTTTTTGAAGTCATAAATCATATTTTGAGCTACGTCTATGACGTTATAAGGACTTCCTTTTGATTTCACCCATCGAATCAATGAGCTCCATTCAGAGGGTGTGTAAATATTTTTATATTTTGAAGATCTTTCAATAGTGGCGTGTATGGAATCGCCTTCATTTTGAGTGTGCCCTACTTCAAGAAAACTATGCTTTATATTCAAATTAAACTGTTTAGCAGCGTGCAGGTACATAAAAAACATAATCCTGTTTCGGTTTTGGCCAGTGCAATTGTCTGACCAAAATCTGAAGTCGTCACAACCTTCTTGACTTTTTAATTTAATTATATCATAAATACAACTCGCTATTTCGTTCGAACCCTTCATTGCAATTTGTTCATTCCATACGTAACATATACCAATTTACTTCCCAATATCGAAAATTGATAAGTTATGTACTTTCAACCTTTCAACGTACCTATAAGTGTCAAATCAGCTGATTGGCCCAAACTACGACACAAACGCGCGGGAACTCCCCACGTATAAGTCTCTAACTACTCTTAGGACCTTGTACGTTTAAATTCATGTTACATATGCCCTTATACTGTAATTAAAAATCGTGTTTCTATGCAGAAATCTTTTTTTTTAATAGTTCACATAATTCATTACATCTATAAGATACGTTTACCATTAAAAACTCAAAATGGCTAAATTGTTAGTTTGGCCCATATACATAGGACCCATCGATTTACTATTTCATACCCCATCGATAACGCCTACCTAAGGTTGGGTTGAACGTAAATATCTCTAAAATAATAAATGTAAATGAAAAACAGAATGTGTTCATGGGATGTATGTTTATTATTGTACAAAAAATGCTCAATACATCATTGATATTTTTATTAAATTACCGTAAACAGATCAGAATTCAACATCGTTCTGGCGCAACTAACTTACGTAAGTAAAATTTCGCCTACGACAGTTTTATTAAAATTCGCGAGGCAATCTTCTCCTCGGTCTGCAGCGGCCTCGACTAAAGTAATTCACGAAGAGTGAGGCGGGGTTGTATCTAATGCTACACCCACACTGCGATCGTTACGTTTTTGTATACGCCCACGTAAAAAAGGACGAGAATATCGCCATCAACCGGGCTAAAATCTAGTCAAGACAAGACAGAGAAATTCCTAATGGAAAACTTACTAACATATTGCCTTAACCTTCTGCTCCGCAAGATCGAGGCAGTCAAATGAATAAGTTATTGACGTGACAACGTCTTAAATTAGGTTGCGGCTGGGAGTCACTTATGAAAAAGTGTAACGCCCGGTAACGTTACGATGAGTCACCGAACGAGAGAGAGGCCCGCCGAATGCCTTGCGTCTCTCTCCCACTCAACTATGACGTTGTCACGTAAAATCTTCGCCCGTAAAACCGACTTTACAGGCAACCATTTTTTTTTTACACAGAAAGTGAATAGGTAAACTTGTTTTTTTTTGTAATATTTCAAAGTAAGGTTATTACCTAGTCCGGGGTTGCGGGCCTGTTCGAAAGAGATACCGCGGCCATAAAGGACCATAAAGGGCGAGGATGGAACATGGATGGGTTTTAGTCAGTAAGAGTCTGACACTCCCTCCCGCTCCGCCCAGAGTGGGAGAAGTCATTTGATGATTTCCCATCCTAAAAAAAAAAAAAACGGTTATTACCTAGTGGGTCCGTCCACCTTATTTATAGTAGGTACTTGAATAATTTTACTTTCTCATTCTTGGTCGGTTTTTATCAATATTATGATTTAAAAAATTATCAACTTATTTCAGTTCAAAATGGCTCGCTGTTCGTCATTCTCTTGCCCTTATCCCAATTTATTTGGGGTCGGCGCAGCATGTCTTCTTCTTCCATACTCGTCTATTTTTCGTCATCTCATCAGACACTTCCTTTCTTACCATATCCTTCTTAACACAGTCCTTCCATCGTTTCTTTGGTCTTCCTCTACTCAAATACCCATCCACATCCATACTCAAAACTTATTTCACGACGTTTTCCTCATTCCTCCTTATCACATGCCCATATCACGAAATGGCTCGCTGTTGTCAAACACAAATAAATGTTTATTTGTTTATAAAAGTAAATATTACTGATAAATAATCATGTCTATATACGACGATATTGAATTTATAAACACTATTTGAATATTCAAAAAATGTTTACAAAGAAAGACTCTATAGTCAGAGGTGAGTGTATTTTTTAAATTATGCAATTAACCAATTTGGACTAACTATATCTGTGTGTGTGTGTGAAATACATTGCTTTTTGAACCTAATCGTAGTGCGAAAAGAACCAGTTTTCGTGGAAGTGTATTGAAAAAATTCTTTCTGCACTTAAGGCTGTGGTATCTGCTAAATTACCAAGTATATTTGTGCTAAGTCAAACTTCGTTTGAAATACTGTTGGAATAAAGTTCTAATTAGCTAGCGCACTACAAAGTGGTGGTTACGTCAGTCACAGCGGACCGAATAGTGCGAAATGAGAGGTTTTTATTTAATTGTAGCCTAATAAATCATTACATCAAAATTCCAGTTGTAAACTTTGTGAAGAAAATAGCGATAAATACTTGTGTTAAAACAAACTAAAACTTAATGCCGTTTAGGAGTAGTTATTAAATTTGAAAGAAAAACTGCTTTACTTTGATTTTTTTTTCATATAGTAATAATAAAGTTAGAATTATTAGAATTATTTCAATTGTACACATTTATATTCACTTATCAAAGAGGAGTTACATGGAGAAAACCTCAGGCCTTAGGCATTTTCTACCAGTCTACCTTTATTTTGCCACGAGCTCCTCACTAGGGGCGCCTCGATCCTGCTTAAATGACGTTCCAACAGAAGGAAATGACTGCTTTGCCTGTCTGAAAGGGTAGGTTTAAAATACACTTGATAGAGACAGATCTTTCATGATCTATCTGATCGACCAGGATCCGGCACATTACGTCAAACAGCTAACTTCACATTTTCTTGTTACCGCTAAGAAAATTTGCAACAAGGAAGACATATATCGGAAATCCTGTACTACCCAGTTTTATTAAAATACTACCTTCTCATGAACAATCGTTGTTTTCTGGTCATTCACTTACTAAAACAGGGTATTGTGATACCATTTGGAAAAGCTAATGAGACAGCAAAGTCGGTTCTGCTGTTTTATTTTGAGAAACCAGCCTAGAAAAACAAGAAAACTTAAAAGAAAGTTTCAGAAGTTGACCTTTATGGCGCTTGTTTTTAACCGACTTCAAAAAGGAGAAGGTTCTCAAATCGTCGGTACCTTTTATTTTTTTTCACAATTTAGTGGTTCACTTGTGCTTACCCCTTCACAGCGTAGCGGCGTGATGTTATGTTATGAACTGGTGTAAACATTAGATAGACATGAGATTTCAGTAATCTATTAAGGATTTCCGTTGCCTATCTCCGAAGTTCTTCATTAGATTGACCGTCGTAGTTTTGTGTAATCGTTGTTAATAATCTTTTTAAGTTTTGACATTTCGTATCTTTATTAATATATAACCACGTAGCGTAGATAGGCAGTCGCTCCATGTAAAATACTGGTATTCGGCTGCATCCGGTTAGAATGGAAGCCAACCCCAACATAGTTGGGAAAAGGCTGGGTAGATGATGATGATGATGATGTAGCGTCTAATGTATTCTGTACTTTTGCGTGCCTGCTGGTAAATTATGGCTGTTGCTAATTATATTTTTATGTCACCGTGTATGTACCCATATTTGCAAAATTCGGATTCAATCATCAGATCCCGACTTGATGATTATGGGACCACCTGGGAATTATACCCTTTCAAACAAAAAAAAAGAATAATTTAAATCGCTCCAGCCATCTTCGAGTAATCGGGGAACATACATAAAAATAAACAAAAAAAAGCAAAAGCAGATTTACTGTTTTGATAAATTGGTTTTCGGAGGATACATTCGTTCATGAGCTATCAGAAAAGTATCAGTTTATCCTGAATGATCGTGGATTTCTCACAATCGGCACTCTATGGTGTAAAGGTGGAACCTTTCAAGGAAAACTTTAAACGTTCGATTTCTCATAAACCATCACAAAACGATCACGAAACTGCTCATCCAGATGTTGGGTCACGAATCCGCAGTGCCTTGCTAGACCACGAACTCGCGCCGCCCACTCAGCTAATCCTTTGCCAGCATGCTGAGTCGCGCTGTGGAACCTGTATCGTTCCGCGAAAGTGCACTTATTTGGCTTAAAACGTCCATCCAGTAGCTCGACCACCGCATCATAGCTAAATGTACCGACTTGACGCGGTAAAGCTAGATCACGCACTAATTTATACCATGATTCGGCGAGATTGCTGAGTAAAATAGCTCGACGTTATAACCGGCTTTGGCCGAGTCTACCCCAATGTCGTTAGCTAGAAGCCATTGTTCTAATCTTTCCTTGTATACGAACCATTCCTGCACCTCGTGGTTGAAGGTCGATAAGGTGCCGACCGTTAATTTTGCCATCTTGAATTTTTCTCGTCGCCACTGTTATAATTGCGAGAGGGGAGGTAGGTAGCCGAATGACACAACCGGTACATACAAGCTCGTTTATTCGACTGGCGCAACAGTCGGACCATAAATACACAAAAGTATTACCCAAAATTTTACGGTGACATGCTCATATGGCTATACGATTTGGTGCTACGCCTCGTAGCGCTTCCACAACACGTCTACGAGTCACTGCTGTGGCTGTACTGTTGCTTTGCTACGACTCAGTACTATAATGTTGCTTTGCTACGACACTGCTACACCATACCCTTTTTAGAGTTCCAGGCAAAAGTGGAACCCTTAAATTGCCCTGGCCGTCTGTCTGTCCATCGGTATGCACAACACTGACTGTTGACCGAATCTTATTAAATCTATCCAGCCATTGGAGGGTAAAAAGAACTTAGCGAAGAGCGGTGGTAGAAAATAAATGTGCTGCTGTTTTCAACCGACTTCCAAAAAGAATAGGTTTTCAATTCGATTGTTTTTTTTTGTGTTTGTTACCTCAGAACTTTCGCCTGGGTGGACCGATTTTGATGATTCTTTTTTAATTGAAAGCTGGTGCTTCCCGTGTGGTCCTATTTGCTGAAGAACCAATGCTGATAGTTGGAAATATACAATGGAACTCTTCAAAAATATACGGCGTATCTGCAGTGACTGCTGCAATCGCTTGGATATTTATTGTTTATACAACATCATGACAGAACATCACGCCTGTATGCTCTGAGGGGGTACGCAGATGTGTACAATACTCCCAGATTTCGACAGTTAGGTGTATTAAGTTCCATTTATTAGGGATAAGCCTATTACCGTGTCATGTATTGTTTTATATATTTTATTGACAAGGATTTACTTCAAGGGTAGTTTGATGAGATTTTGGTTAGGTTTTGATTACTTCTGATTATAGGATCCATGACAAAGGAACGGAACTCTTTGATTCTTAGGAGCAAATTAACGATACTCGGGTTAATCTTTTAAAGGCTGTCCGTATATTTGAGTCACCTACCATAACGTTGTTATTAACCGACTTCAAAAAGGAGAAGGTTCTCAATTCATTGTTCCCCGATTACTCGACAATGGCTGGACTGATTTTGTATTTTTAATTCGGATCTGATGATCCTCGACAAATAGAGATTCTCGAACTCTTCACATTTTATAGGCACACTAGAAGCGATTCGTGTAGTTTTAGGAAGTGTACAGTGTAAGTGTGATGAAGAACCTCGGAGAAGGCAACGGAACTCCTGTTCCGTTGCCTTCTCCGAGGTTCTTCATCAGATCTTCATTAAATTGAAATGGGATCACTTCGAGAAACAGAACTCATTTCATTTTTACTGGGATTGCTGAAATCTCATGTCAGTCTATTCTTTACACCAGTCGGTAACAGAAAATCACTCCGGTACGCTGTGAAGGGGTAAGCACATGTGAACCACAAAAAGTGAAAAATTAAAACTTTTTTGCAAAAAATAAAACCGACTTCAGAGAAAACAAAAAAGTGAAAAATATAACATTAGCTTCAAAAGTCGACAAAAAAACTAAATCAATCAAACAAAGGTTTTTTTTGTGCAGTCGGTTTTATTTTTTGAAAAATAGTTTTTATATTCTCCTTTTTGTTTGATGTGGAACAAAGACTTTGTTTTGTGGTGTAATTACGAAATATTCAATTCTTGACCATTGTATTTATTGCAATAATTATTATTTACAGTAAATTATATGACTTTTTATTTATAATGTAGGCTTTTATGTACTTTGATATAGATTTAGGATATTTGTTTACCTTCTAAAATGGTACATTGTTGCAGTTCTCATGTTTTGAGACAATCTGTACACATATCTGTACTAAAATCTTGGAAAGTTATTCAGTCTCTCTGTTTCATGTTTATGTCTAAATTTTTCCACCAAACGGCTCGCATTGCATCGGATCGGAAAGGATTTTACAATCTTTAACCGATATTAAATCGTGTACACAGTATTTAAAGTCTATATCCAAAGCCGTGTGAAGCAGCTTGACCCCGGTCGTCTACACGCAATCGTAACCGAAAGTATGCTATACGACACGTGATCGGCTCCGTTATTAGCTATCGTAAGTATCCGATCGGTACCATCACGGTGATAATGAAACTATTTAAGTAGGCGCAGAAACGGATACGCTCGCAAGCGACAACACGGTACGGAGCAGATCGTATGCGTCGACATCTTGCCGGACGCGATCGGCCGTCGCCCTATCCGTTCGAATCCTTTCCGATCCGATGCCATGCGAGCCGTTTGGCGATCTACGATAACGACTACGGATGATTACCATCATTCGTAAGTCGATTCTATGATATTTGTCAGGCAGGGAGCCTTGAACCTAGACGAGGACACATATACATACAATGAATTTACTTACTTCCTATCCTAGATTGCAGAGGAAGTTGCAGGCGACTGCTATTTAGAAATAGGTACCTACATACAGATAGAACGCTAGTTAAACACTGTTTGACTGTTTGTTTTCCATCCACCCTCATACTCCAGTCAACCCGCGATCATCGCGCTTGCAACAGTTTCGAAATATCGGGAGCTCAACGTAATAAATAATCACGGACGATATCCCGTAAGTGGTAATATGAGTTTAGAACGCTAGTTGTTTGGCAATGGTACATAATCATCATTCAGGAGAAAAACCCTCAAGTCAAACTCAAACCACACTGATTTCAAACTAAAAAATCCCTCCGGCAAGCCGCAGTAGGAGGTGCTGGGGCGTCCGACTATTGAAAATTTTTATAACGAGTTGTACTTATCTGTACAATCTGAAAAAATAATATTATTTCAAAATCAATCGATCGATTTTGATTTTTAAATCCTCTCATAAGAGTTTAGCATGGAAACGCCCTCAATTGTTTAGTTATAATTTTTATTTTGAAAACTATAAGTTTTATCGCTAAACTTTTAAAGTAACAATTGTAGAGTAAATTTGCTTTCAAAAAGAAATATTTGCGACGCTCAAAATGTTTACTGTTTCGGAGATATGATTTTGGAAAGTTCAACCCCGTCCCCAATAGATAGGGGTTGCATCAAAAAAGTTTTAATTTAAAGTTGTCCGTATTCTTACTCAGTATGATAAAAATAAAAAAAACGGTTCAAAAAATTATTTCCATCAAAAAAGGTATGGCCGAAAACTGTTTTTAGAAAAACTGCCCCACCGCCGCCCCCCATGGACGAATTCCGCCCATTCACGAACTTAGCCTAAGTTTTGACCTTTTCGATTTTTTGGCCAAGTTTGAAAGCAATCGGTTCATAATTGCGACCTGTAGAGTGTGGCTAAATTTTGCTTGTCACCCATATACATACGTAAACCTATAATTATTTCCCCGTAGGTGAGAGACCAATAGGTAGATTAAAAAAAAAAGAAAATCCCCGCGCGGTATATACCCACAGTGAGGACATACAGATGAGGATGAAGCCCAAGTACATTTACCTACAACACAATACTCGTAAAACCTTAGAAACGTAAACCTACTTTATGATAAACTTAAAAAAAGTGAATTTCCAAAACTCCAAATTTCCACTCTTGTACACGATCATGTTACACCTTCACTCCTTGTGTATAGTTCACGAAGACGAGGCCAGTGTATCGGCATTATTGTAGGGCGATGCTGTATGCATCCAGCGGACTCCTTTATCGTCAGTATATGCACGACTCCTTTGCCGATTTCTTTTGCAGCGTGGACCTTTCAACATACACTATCGCAGTCCTCCGCTGCACATGGGGCTCTCTCGTATTTAGCTTTGCCAGAAGGCTCTGCGCTTGTAAAATCGAATAAATAGAAAACACTCTTGCAAGTTAAATTTTATTTGACAAATAGTAAGAAAAAGTTACACAATAGAAGCAAGAAAATTTTACATAAAGAAGCGAGAAAAATATGACAAGAATAAGTAAGACAGCAACGAGAATTCGCCGCGGCAGCAAACGCACGCCACAGTCACTACCCGCTGTATTGGAGAAATGTACAAATTACATGATTAGCTAAGTATTTTCGTCATGGTTGGAAGTGGCAAAATTTAGCAGCCAATAGAGGCTCTCGAGCCGCGACGCCGCTAACCACGCATAGCTATGTAGCTATAGCCATCTAGCTATAGCTATGCGAGATTAGCGGCGTCGCGGGCCGCGGTTGCGTCGAGATCACGCCTGCCAAGAACATAGGCGTTAAGTAAACTTTACGCCTTTGTTCGTGGCAGGCGCGCTCTTAAAACGTGGAAGCGAGACGACACACGTTCAGTTTTCCATTGTTACTAAATAGTACGTCGCTTTTGAGCACGTTATATGATCGCGCCTTTTATTTATGTACTCAATAAAATAAATTCACTAGCAGACGATGCACAAAATATTGTAAAAGATAAGAGAGATTTTTGAGAATTCATCCCGTATAGGGGTCAAATAGGGATGAAACTTCATGATTTTTGCCGGAGTGTAATTTTCCCGGGGATCAGGCTTGTGAACAAATAATATTTACCAACATCTAGCCAAGGATTCTCAAAGTTTCTGTCATTGTTGCTCCGCACAGAGCGATAGCTTCGGCCAGACTGTCGAGTGCGCGGTAAACCTTGAACAAGCCGATAACGCGCGCCCGCGCCGCCTCCTTGGCGACCTTCTGCTCCTGGATCTTGATGAGGCGCTTCCTCTCCATGTTCATCTGGATCCGGCTACGGACCGAGATGCGGCGGCTGCGACGAGGCCCTGGGGATACATGTGAAATGATGTTCTAACATTATAGGTCCTATCTGAATTTTTCAAATATAGTTTTGGCGTTCTCTCATCACGCGTTGCAATCACAAACACTAGCTTACACTCTTGCCTGCGGCTTCACCCGCGTGTAGTTCGATAATTGTTCCACGGGGACATGCTACCAGGATAAAAAGTATCCTCTGTGTTAAGCCAAGTTATAAACTATCTGTGTGCAAAATTACATCCAAATCCGTTGAGTAGTTTCTAAGTGAAAGAATGACAAACAAACATTCATCGATCCATCTGCACAAGCTTTCGCCTTTATAATATTATAGTAGGAGTAGATTTCTCGTAGAGTTGAGGTCTGTGTCCCAGTAGTGGAGATATTAATAGGCTGATGAGTGTTTTCGTCACTACGCTCGGGCTCCAAGACAAAGTGAAGTGCTCACCGTTGCGTCGTCGTCGGTTCTGGTAGACGACTATTTGCCAATCAACACCACAGAGAACACAATTTTAGTCGAATGTATTTTTCGATATCTTTTTTTACTACCTTTTCTCCATCAAACTTGAATTTTTCACCACGAAATGAAAACTAAGAGAAATACTTTTGTCCCGCTCTAGGCGGAGCGGAAAGGAGTGTCAGTCTTTTACCGACTAAAAGCCCATCCATGTTCCTTCCGTTCCTCTTTCAAACAGTCCCACAGCCCCGGCGGGCAAAAAGATTTTTGTCTTCGCGGCAGATGAAATGAGGCCTTTGGCCAGGAGTGCGAGAATAGGGCAGCAAAAATCGCTACTGGTCTATTTACCCCTCTGTATCTATAGTAGGGCCAATTTAAAAGATCACATTTGACATCTGTCAGTTCTAAGTTAAGGTTACCTTTTTGCCATTATTAGATTATATATGTAATCGTAATTGAAAAATGTTGAGCAATTGTGCAGTTTTAACCAGGGACTCAAACTGTAACCGAAATAATGTGTTTTAACACTGTTTTTAAAACAGTTTCAACAGAAAAACACTTATAAATGTAACAGATACAATAATGAAACTGTAACCTTTTATATGTGTTAATAAGTGTTAATATGTGTAACTGAAATAATCAGTTTTACAACAGACTGCGACTAGATTGCGGATATCTAGTGCATATTAACCATAAATTAGTTCATTGTAAATTTGGCAACGCTGAGTTTACCTTAACACTGTTAAACCTTTTATATCTGTTACAGATATGTTACGGTTAAACTTTTGTGTTTTGGGTTAACACATTGAAAACACATTTATAAGTGTTTTAATATTTGATTCTGTTATCAAATCATCAAGTAACACTTATAATTCTGTAACCTTTATGAAGGTGTTTTTATGTTCCGGGTTTTAACTTCGAAAAAATCAATAATATTTTATACCAGCCGTTACAAAGTTACTTTGAACTATTTTGATGAAGTATCAAATGTGATACAAATGTGTAATCTTGGCCTTACATTACTTTTCTACTTTGCTGAAGACTTAACGAATGTAAACCGGGATTAACACCCGTTTCTATAAAGAAATCAAAGTGATTACTGGAATAAAAGTCTTAATTCAAAATGCAACTTTTACTCTCATCAGCCTGGCATTTTCCAACTATGTTGGGGTCGGCTTCCAGTCTAACCTGATATCTGCCTATCGGACCTCCACAACCCACTTAATATTGGGAAATACGATACCACTTAGTTTTTGGGCCACCTGTAAAGACTTTTTTTTTTTTTTTTGGGACAAGCCCGCCACACACGCCCAAACCACTGTAACTCCTGAAAGCTAGAATCAACAGTGGCGACCACCAGAAAAGCGCCGAGACAATGAAGCTCGACGAAGTCCCAGAGAATGAATTTAACTGTCTTGGATCCCGCAACGAAATTAATCAGAAAGTATAGCGGAGGAGTAGGAAAGAACTGTAATTTCCACTTCCCTCCATATCAGCAGGAGACAGAACGAAACAAGGCCAATAGGCACAAAGGGACGTTTACAACTGGGATAGGCCCAGTTGCCAAGCACCACGGATAAATATTAACGTTAATGGGTCCTAGTTGAGAGCTGTTATATTTGATTCCAATAATAGGTATGGCAAAAACGCTTGAACGCACGGAAATTTGCTCTAGTTTCCACAAGGTCCGTATAGTAAATAACTCCGGATGTAACCTGTACACTATCCAACATAATATTGCGTTCATTTTGCCAAAGACTACACTCCCACAAAATGTGATGAGCAGATTGTTCATATTCGCAGTCAGATGTTGAACATTGACAAAAAGGCGAGTCAACAAGCTTGAAGGAAAATAATTTACTCTTAAAGTTGCCATGGCCCGTGAGAAATTGGGCAACACAGTGATCAACCTCCAGCCATGTCCTGTCCAGCCGCTCACGAACGGATGGAAAGAACTGGTAGAGGTGCCTGCCCTTGATGGAATTGTCCCACCTACATTGCCATTCAGATAAAAGTTCTTCCCAGACGTCGGTCTGTGGTTTGAATAATCTAGAAATCCTAGCACGATCACGTACGGTTAAAAAGTCTGCGTCCGTGGTCTCACGCGCGTTATAGTACATTGCAGCCCGCCGCTGCACCTCCAGATCGACTGGAAGTACACCCGCAAGCACCGGAAGAGCTTCGGTACTAACCGTCCTATACGCTTTGCATAAGAATATCAACGCCAAACGCTGGCTTTGAAGCAATTTACGTCGCACCGCTCCTATGGTGGCCCTATCGGCCCAAACAGGTGCCCCGTAGCACATACAACCCAAGTAAGTAGCCACGTAGATGGTCTTTAAAGTTAAAAATGACAATCCCCACGTAGATTTGGATATCCTCGTTAAGGAATAAAAGTTCTTTTTAGCCTTTTCACCGACATTTTTTATGTGATCTACGAATGAAAAATTCCTCTCTAAAACCAGTCCAAGGTAGCACACGGACTGCTTTCTTTTCACGGGAATGTTATTAAATTTAATGCTCGGCCACGATTTAAGATCACATTTTAAAATTAGTTGAAATGTTTTATGCGGTGCAAAGGTCAGACGGTTTCGATCGCCCCACTGAGATATTAATCGTAGGCAAGTGTCAGCTAAATTCTCGAGTCCAGCCCGGGTACTTGACTGAATGAGCAGCAGGCCGTCGTCCGCGTAACCGGTTAATGAACAGCCCGGTGGGAGTGGGATCGCGAGGAAATCATCAAAACCTCCAATATATATAATATATATATATAATATTCCATACATACGGAGAGATTACCGAGCCCTGTGGACATCCCATGGTAAGGGACTTTGACATAGAATGATGTCCGAGTTTTAGTTGCGCGGTACCATTTAAAAATAATGAATGAACAAGATTATATATGTTTTTGTAGCAGCCACGATTTTTCATTTTAAGTAGTAGCATCGGCCACCAGGCGTTATCAAAAGCCCCGGAAATATCTAAAAAGATTCCAACCACGTACTTGTGTTCAGAGTTATTAACAATTTTTCTAACAGAAAGTGCCGCGTCAATAGTAGATTTACCCACGGTGAATCCGAATTGGTTGTTATGAAACTTTGGTCCGTCCGGTAGCAAACGCGGAACGATAAGACGCTCCAGGAGTTTTCCCAAATTTGGTAGTAAGGTTAAGGGCCTGTACGACTTAGGGTCGTCCGGTGGCTTATCACCACTTTTCGGAATTATTCGTATAAAGCCACGTCGCCATACGCGAGGAAAAACGCCTTCCGCAATACATCGGTTGAAAACAGATAGAATGGCGTCGCCCGCTGTTTTACACGCTTCTATGATCATCCGATTAGATATTTTATCTTCACCTGCTGATTTTTTAAGAGGCAGTTTCCTGACAACATTAATGAATTCGTCAATGGATGGAAGGTCTGACGCTGGTGATTCAGGTGGCACAGCAGCCCACGCTCTGATCTGTTGATGGTAGTCATTGTCGTTTACCGGCGAATCATCAGGTATCAGAGTATTTAATAGAACTTCGGTCGTTTCCTCAATACCGGTGGTGTGTTTATTATTTACTTTAATGTTTTGGATAAACGCTAGGTCGACCGAACGATTAGCTTTGAACTCGTGATACAAAAGAGACCACGGACCTTCTTTATCTAATTTTTCTACAATTTTTCGCAGTAAATTACCCTTAGATTTTTCCGTCGATGCTCTGTAGCGGGACCTGGCAACTCTAAACGCATTTAAAGCAATGGTAAATGGGTCTCCGGTGACTTTTTGTTTTTGAGGCTTGTTTAAATGTCTACGCGCTCGGCGATAGCTTTTACGTTGTTCAATTAAGTAGTCACACCACCAATCACATCTACGGAGGTTGGTCATAGATGCGCGACCAATAGCGATGTCAGCACAGTAAGTGAAGGTGTCTGACATAATTTCAGCACTTTCTTCAGCTGACAGCCCATCACGAGTGAAGTCTTTGGCGTGACTTGCAAACAGCGAGCCAAAGAATTCCCAGTTCGCGCCTTTTCTTTTATATCTAAAATTACCAGTGATATGAGTCGGACCTTGAGTAGACACCGGAACAAATTCGTACACGATCAGGCGATGATCACTACAAGACGCATCTGGTAAGACACGCCACCTATCCAAGCGAACGTCTGCACTAGAAAGTGTGACGTCAATACAAGATTCGCCCATTAGGCTGCAAAAAGTAGGTGGTGCATCAGGGGTATTATGAATCGATAGGTTCATTTCAGCAATAAAATCTTCAACAGCACAACGTCGGTCGGAATCCGTTGACCTAACCTTGCCATACCACAGAGACGATGACGCGTTAACATCAGCGCCAACGATAACTTTACAGCCCGCGAGTGACTGCAAGACGTGACGGAGGTTATGTATAAAGGGTGTAAAACACCTCTTCACGAAGCCGAAATGCACTTGTTCTCCCCATCACTGCGATCATTTTTTTGTTCTACATCATACCTGGGAACCTTCTAGTTAGGGAGATATGCGGGGTCAAAGTTACAACTTTTTGACAAGTTTTTTTTCAAATACAAGTTTTTTTGTCAAGATTTTGACTTTTAACACCTCCACGACCCCCTTACCATTCAATCCATCCAACAGCACAATGTTTTAAGTGCGTTACATTGAGTTCTACCACAAAACATGATTTATAACCTCAAAAAAAAAAGTTGTTTCCCAGCAATATTTTTTGCGTAAAGTTACTTAGTTTGATGTACAGAATGCTTGGTTAACGGCTTTGTGATGAGGTGGTTTACACCCTGTATGAGGAGCAACAGGATCTGAGTATTGAAAGTAACAGCTCACAACGTAAACTTTGAAAGAAGCTGATGAGACTTCCGCAACGGCACAGTGGGGCGTCATGAGGTTACGCAAAGATGTTACTGTAAAGTTAGAAGAACGCGTCACGTAAATTCCGGCTCGTGCTTTGCTGTCCAGCTGAACTACTTTGTGACGTAAGTGAGCATTCTGGTATTGTTCTTGAACAAGTACAATGTCTAAGTTATAATCGATAATTAATTTGTCTAATTCAGAGGTCGCCACCCTATCGTTGTGGATATTTAATTGTCCTATATTTAAACTATCCATTATTTTAGTAGTTAGTGTTGAGGATTAACTGTTCGAGCTTAAGTTTGTATGTGGTACACTCTGGAGACCCGCAACGATGGTCAAACGGTTTTTTAAAACGTTTACACGTCACGCAAGTCGGTATATAGTTTAAGTTATCCTTGTGCGGGCAGTTATTTGTTTCATGCGCTTCGGAGCAGTTAGCACAGGTAGATGATTTGTTAACGCAATGTTTCTTAACGTGACCGAACTGTTGACAATGTAAACAACGAACTACCTCGACATCATCGATGACACGTCGCCCAATCAATAAATATTTTTTCTTTGGTGGACACCAGATGTTTACGTACTGAGGACTCGATTTCAACACCTATCCACTTGCGACCGTTATCTAAGGAACGCCGACGAATAATTTTAGTTGACTTAATAAAATCATCCTCATTTATTGGCAACTCATCTTTAATGTTTTGACGGTATAACGCGTGCAGAAAAACATTGTCTTCCATTGAGGATGGGACGTCCTTAACTAATATACGGGGCCTTCGGCCTTTCGGTTTTTCAAGTCTTAGACCGGCGGACCTAATAGCCTCGACCGATTGTATTTTTTTAATTTGGTTGTCATTAGCGACACGTAATACAACGCCAGATTTCGCGGTTTTCTTAACGCCTACAATTTGAAATCCGTCGTCACTAGGCTTAATCGCTTTCATAAGCGCTTGTTTAGTCGCGGACGATGACGAGTAATCGGCTGACCGCTCAGCAGTAGGGTAGGCGACGACGCACGGGAGAGGGGCGCGCGACTCCACCGCTGGCACAACTTTAGGTAGACGCAGTTTCAACGAATCCGCATACGAAGATTTGTTACAATCACAAGTATTGACATTATTATGATTATTGACAGTATTGGAATTGAATTTAATTTTATCTAATTCGCGTTCCGTATTGGCTAATTTAGTTTCGTTAGATGATGATTTTATTGCTAACAAAGAAACGATGGCCGTTACGCGCTGAGTCATGTCCATGATAGCGGATTTATTTGCGACATTAATGCGGGACCCTTGATCATTAACAAGGTCGTTAATTTTGGATAAAAATGCAGACGCCTGTGACACTAAATCGCAATAGTGGTCGCTGCTCGCAGTACTGACGTTTAAAATAGGCGAGGGCTTCTCAATTGAGTTGGATGTGTGAAGCCGTTTTGACCTATCTTCGGGCGAGATGTACGAAGGTGACATTTCGCGAAACAAACGTTTTGTCGAGGTATTAGCGGAGGTCGTCGGCGACCCGGGTGTAAGGAATGCATCTCTGCCACGGTCAGGCGGGTCATCATTAATGGACAACATATTATAAATTATGTAATTCACACAAACTATTAAAACGTAAGAAAAGTAACAGAATTACCAAGCGACAAAATTATATCGAGGTACCCACACACCAAAGAAAGTAAATGTACTCACCGAAAGTAAACGAAATGAACTAATTACCAGTAATAACCGACGTAAAAACACTAAAAAACTTATGATACCAGCACTTAGCACAATAGCACACACCTAGAAACAACTCACGAGCCGGGAATCGATCACGGAACACGAAAATCGTAATTAAAAACAACAGCAAAATAAATTGCATCCAACCCGAACGAGTGCGCGGAGGGAAGACCTGTAACGACTGCCAAAGTTGAACAAATGACAGCCACGGCTGTCATTTGTTCAACTTTCCGAGGCACGGAGAAAACTCGGTATGTAAGGGTGGTCACCCATCCACAGACCAACCTAGGCAAGCACGGCTTAACCTAAAGATCGGCCCGAGCGGCTGTTATTATTTAGCCACGAGCTCCATACTCTACTCATACATACTTCATAGTTTAGTCATTGCTTGAAGTTAGAACTGTCAAAAAACAAGGTGTCCTTTCTTTGAAGGTTCTTAATTCGTTTAAATTATTGTCTATCCTTATATAATATTATAAATGTGAATGTAAGTTTGTTTGTTACGCTTTCACGCGAAAACTACTCAACCGATCATCATGAAACTTTGTACACATATTCTTGGAGGTATTAGAAGTAACATAGGTTACTTTTTATTTAAAAAAAACTAACCCTCACTCGCAGACGAAGTCCCGCGGGTCAGCTACTTTCATATAAATGTTTGCATTAGCAATTACTTACACTCAAATTATATCTTTTACAAGTGTAAGGCCCCGTCCCCACTATGTCGTGACGACAGAGAACCGTGTAGTTTTAAGTGTCGTAGCTCGTGTATTTAAATGAAGGTGTTCACATGTAGGGCGACAAGATTTCTGTCGTCCGCGATTTTTGCAAACTATAAACCAACGGTTAATTAATCGACACGACATAGTGGGAACGGTGCCTAAGAGTTTTGAGCAGTTTTTGGGGGTTGGGAAGTTCTTTTCTTATGACAAGGTGACAATCGTTTTTTAAGTTTAGGTACTTACGATACAAAGGTTTTGTCCGTGTAGTTCGAGTCGCGGCAGTTCGGCGAACCGGCTGCTCAGTAGGCTCCACCTTACGTTTCTGACCGAACAACACAAGTACGTCCATTATTAACATAATCATCATCAGGCTATTAATGTTCACAGTTCTGGAACACAGGCCTCCTCTCTCTACATCCAATTTAAGAATGGACATACCACAAATTACACAAGTATGTAGTACATTTTGATACATGTGGACTTTGTTATTGTTTTCGAGGCGGAATTTTTTCAACACCCTCGCCTACGGCTCGTGTTATACACACGAGCCGTAGGCGAGGGTGTTGAAAAAATGGCACGCAAAATAATTAAAAAAAGTACCTACACCTAGAAGTGAACCTTCTAGGTGTAGGTACTTTTAGAGTCCGAGTTTTTAACAAATTATAAAAAAAATGTATAATAAATTTGGCACCATGGCGGTAGAAGTAAATAGGTTTCGAATGATGTTTTAAATTCACAAATTTAGTGCACACGGTGTTCTAAATTCAATTTACTTTATTCTCTAGCGTATAAAAACGGCTTTTGCTCGCAGATATCGAAGACCAAAAATACTCTATCCGAGATGGGGGATGAAAACATATTTTTAATTTTTTTTTTTATTTCTTCAAAAGTGTATTGAAAAACGTCGTTTGATACACGTGGACATTTGTTATTGCCGTTCTCGGCTTAAAAACACCCTAGCCTACGGATCGTGTGTTAATATTCAGCATCGAATACAACAAACTTTCTCCACTTGTTTCAAAATGTACTACTTGTCAGATCAGTGCTTCTAGAGTACCTTTATAAACACAACATATACACAAACATTATTAGCTTTTTTATAATAAGTTGATATTTATCTGTGGCTTTTTGGGTAAGTACTAAACCAAAGGTTTATATTTACCTGCAGGTAGACTTGTGATGCGCTTTTGTTGAATATAAATATAACATAACATCGCTCACGTCTATAATCTCAGAAAAAGAGGTAGAGATGTACCTAAAATAGTGAACCCACGTTTCGCCTGATGTTTTCATCATCATCATCATCATCAGTCTATAATGTTCCCAAAGAGAGGGAATGGGCTACAATCTACCGCATGTCTTCGAATTTTTGATTCTAGGAAATGCCGGTTTCCTCACGATGTTTTCCTTCACCGTTTTGAGAGAAGTGGTGATGAAATAAATTACATAAAGTCTGGGTCTGGGTTTGAACCCACGACTTACTGTTCGTAAGTCGGGGCCGTCACCACTGGGCCACCGCTGCTCGTGATGTTTTAGTCCCATTTAATAAGAAGCGCGCCTATTGCAATCAATCGGATACAAAACCTGGAATCAGGTTTCCTCACGATGTTTTCCTTCACCGTTTTGAGAGAAGTGGTGATGAAATAAATTACATAAAGTAATGCGCCTGTCTGCGTTTGAACCCACGACTTACTGTTCGTAAGTCAGGGCCGTCACCACTGGGCCACCGCTGCTCGTGATGTTTTAGTCCCATTTAATAAGAAGCGCGCCTATTGCAATCAATCGGATACAAAACCTGGAATCGGGTTTCCTCACGATGTTTTCCTTCACCGTTTTGAGAGAAGTGGTGATGAAATAAATTACATAAAGTAATGCGCCTGTCTGCGTTTGAACCCACGACTTACTGGTCGTAAGTCGGGGCCGTCACCACTGGGCCACCGCTGCTCGTGAATGTTTTAGTCCCATTTAATAAGAAGCGCGCCTATTGCAATCAATCGGATACAAAACCTGGAAATTCTCAGCCCGTGCTAAGAATTTTCTGATGGAGAAACGCCTTGAACGACCGGGGCATCGAACCCAGGACCTCAACAGTTAACAGTCGCAACTGCGACTTGAACCATTTGGAATTTGATGAAAGCAGTTGTTTGTTTCTGCACTTACCTACAACAGACCGTATCCATATTATGGCTTTAGCAACTCACTTACCCATTTATTACACAAAAAATACATATTAATAGCATTGATAGGGGGTGGATCGAATCCCACACGTACCCAAAATACGCACTTTGGTTGTGGTGTTGCGGAGACCAGCCCATTATACAATAAAGCCATACCTGGGAACCTTCTAGTTACGGAGATATTGGGGGTCTTACCAATTTTTTCACAAGTTTTCTTAGCTTATGTTTTGAATGTAAGATCTTTACTTCAAAAAGCAGCATAATGTTTTCAGTGCGTTACATTGAGTTTTACCGGATACCTGATTTTTACTCCAAAAGTAAGTCATTTCCCATCATGATGTACCAAAAGCTTGGTTAACGGCTTCGCAAAGGGTCTCTTTACACCCTGCATAATGGCGATATTAATCCAGAATTGTGTTCTTTTACAGCAAACCTCATTGGGATTTGATTGATTGAGCTTTGCAAAACCTAATACGAGGGCAATCAGTTTATTTAAAAAGGCAAATTAAAAAGCAACTCAATGCAGCCGTCTTTTTCGTCTTCTTGGAACAGTCTTGCCGTCCACCAACAGCAGGATCCTGTTGGAAAGTGGTGGGTCGGCAACCAACCTTTTTTTACGCGAAATGTTTTGCCCCGGGCAACCTGCCGACTTTTAATGTTGGACTTCTCTTCAATCCAGAACTGAAGACAATATGAACAGTTACAACATTTTTAATGCACTAGAATGTTAATTAAATTACGGTGTATCCGACATAATCCATGAGTTCATCTAATCTTTTCACTAATAATATGAACGTAAACTTGAGTGAAATTTGGTGAATGGATGTTTCTCATACTTTCACCCAAAAATACTGAACGTATTTTGATAAAAATGTACTGCAATAATACAAGGTGTTGTTTTGCATCCTGGTGGCAAATTCAAGGGTGTGCTATAGGCCATCAAACCGAATAACTTTCTCTATGGGACCACCATCGTAATCGTGAAAAAATAATCAGCGTTCTCATACGAGTAGGTATTGGAATATTGTATAGGGCGGTTGATTATTTTTTCATGATTACGATGGTGGTTCCATAGAGAAAGCTATTCTGTTTGTAGCACATTCTTGAATTTTTGAACAGGATTCAAAACAACACCTCGTATAGCCTAGCCTAGTACAGATAGAATACAGTAGAATGACACACAGTATTTCATATAAATCTTGTCATTTCGAAGCAACTACCTACTGTTCATATTCTACTTTTGGTCGACTCGTGCGGATCTATAGTTTCCTTTCATCGCTAAATCATGTATGCATGAATTTGGTGTTATAGAATCTTTCCAACTTACTCGAGTCCATTGATTCGTCTCTTTTTTCAACCCCTCCATCGAGTTCTGGATCCGGGCCTGCTTCTCCCGCTTGCGGTTGCTCTCGAAGCGCCCCAGTACGTTACTTCGCGCCTGGCCCCGAGCCAGCTGGGGGTTATTCTCCATGTCATGCAGCCTCTCCGTCTGCGCGTTCGTTGGACGAACAGCCATTGTCAAACTGAAAAGAAACTGTGATGTATATCTCCAAATCTTCGTTTCTCGGACATGCTAATCCTACTAATATTATAAATGCGAAAGTTTGTGAGTTTCGCATGTTTTGATTTAAACATTTTGTCTCGGTAGTAAGATCCCATGAGACATTATCAAACTTCACGCGGACGGAACTCGCAGAAACTGACTACTTACAACTTGTATAAAGAGGATTTCACCACCACGGTTCTCTTGCGAAGTGTGGCTACGCTGCAGGTTTATTATGCCACCACAGTCTGATACGTAACTCATCATCAACATTTTGCTGGACATAGGCCTCCCCCAAGTGTTGCCACATTGACCGGTCCCGTGGGACTCGCATCCAACGGATTCCCGCAACCTTCACCAGGACATCGGTCCACCCAGTAGGAGGTCTTCTAACGCATCGGTTTCCGGTTCGCGGTCGCCTTCATCCGCAAAATCTGTGACAGTCTAATTTGCATGATATCTATGTTATTTGTAGCCTATATTACTCAGTGAATATGTATAGCTTTCTAAAGGTGAAAGAATGTTTAAAATCGGTTGACTTGTATAATATTAGTGTAGCTTTAGCAGAATCATAACATAAATCACGATGAAATAAACGAATGCAGAAACGAAATCAAACGGAACCTTTTTTTTTTTAAGGATGGGAAATCATCAAATGACCCCCCCCCACTCTGGGCGGAGCGGGAGGGAGTGTCAGACTCTTACTGCTGATCAATTCAGTGGCTGGTAAATTAAATCACGTGTTGAAACAAGTATCATTCAATGTAAAGTGTCAAAAAACCCGACTAAAAATTATATTGTATGTATTGTATGTCTAACCAGTGTTGTATCAATATTTATTCAATCCGCATAAACTGTGATAGCTCGGGTACTATGCATGTTATAAATATAATGTTATAACCTATAGCACCCACAAATAATGTAGCTTTCTGCCAGTGTAAGAATTTTTAGAATCGGATCATTACCCCCTACCACCGCTACATAGAAATATGTGTTTTAAGTTTTTTTATTAGTTAGATACCTATATTAGAAATCTCTTTTTAATTTCCTTCATTTTGATACCCTGTCCGAGAGGTTCGATTGAAAAAAATAAAATAAACGACGGAATTCAGCGCCATTTTGTATTTTTTGTCAAACACTTAAGGACACGAGTTTTCAAGACGAATATTATGATCGAAATTCATCCAGCCGTTTGGAAGATACAAGGTTATATAGAAAAGATGCGCGCGAAAATCATAACTCTTCCTTGACAGTTGGGTAAAACAACAGCTGCCTAATGAAATTGATGATAGAACTAATGTCTAACCTTGGAGCTCCCGATATTTCGACGCTGTTACAAGCGGCATGATCGCGAAAGATATCCCGTAAGTGATAAGTTTAATTGTGAACCGTGACGGTGAATGTTCCAATGCATTTCATAGTACTTGTGGAAACCGTTGGAATATTGAAAATAGAATAAAGTAAAATAACATGTTCTGCGTTCATTCATTGTGTTTCTACAGTATTATTATTCAATTAATATGTCTCTGGCTGAATAGAAAATAAGTGCTCTTTACTGTCAAGTGGACAGTCTATATTCCTGGTCCTGAGGTAGGTGACCTATAGTTGTGGTGTTGTGGTGGGAAGAACCAGCTGACTAGTCATCAGCTAACCCGTTTTTGCTTCTTTTCAACGTTTCCATAATTTTGTTAATTGCGATCTTAGCCCCAGATATTATAGGAGGGGAGGGAACGTAGGTACTCTAAATATTGAAGATAGCACAATTTGTCTGAAAAAAAAAACATTCCTTTATTTAAAAAAATAAACAAATCAGGGTTCTGTATGCATGGTTTAAAAGAACCTAACTATCCTAACGTCGGGGTGCCCCAAGTCCCTATTATGGAGGCAGAGATCATTCGATCGCATGCATTTCACGCAATATTACGGTTTCACTTCGACAGATTACAATCAACGAAAACCAATGCGTCATATTGTAAGCAAGTTGATAATATTTCGACAGTTTACAATCTCGCTAGATAGATGACAACCTAACGGTTTTTTTTTACATTTATGTGACGCTGACATAACCATAACATACAAGTGAAATGTTGTGATGTTCCGTTCCTTGCAGTAATTTACAAAGTTCAGTACCATCTATCCAGCGAATAGGGAATGCTTTAAAAAAATCCCTTGTTAAAACCGTCCGAAATAATAATATAGCTGATAGCCAAACCATGTCAAAAGTTCAAGAAATGTAAAGATAGTTGTTAATAGGAATATATAAATACATCTATGTAAACAAATATAATTATAACCTTATCTGTATGACAAAAAAGGTTTTTTTTTATTTGTCTGTCTGTCTGTTTGTCCCGGCTGATGTTTTCTATTTTTGTGTGCAAATCTTAATGCGGTTTACAGAATACATCTACTTACCAAGTTTCAACAGCATAGTGCGTAAAGTTTCGTAAAAAGTGGCTGTAACATACGGACTGACGGACAGACAGACAGACATGATGAATCCGTAAGGGTTCCGTTTTTTACCATTTGGCTACGGAACCCTAAAAATAGAAAAGTAAAGTAAGTAAAGTAAAGAGGGTAAAAGTTACTCAAGACTGCCTTGAGTTGCTTCAGAAAATGAATAACAATGCTAAAAATAAAAATAACCCGACCTGCGAATACGTTACTTAATCAAAAAAGTTTTTGTAGTGAACACTTCTTTAGACGCGTTAAGCACTTTTTGAGTGAATGAAAATCATGGGACTAGGCGTAACCGTCACGTATGCTTTTATTAGCACTCGTAGCGGTCCGCTACGGCGTAGCCGTAATCGCTACGAGTTTAGACCGCCCCGCATTTTCTTTTTATTAGAAACTTATTTGTCGTATGACCTCGTTGAAACAATGAACACTATCTCCTATCTATAACCTATGTTACATTACGTTACATAATCCTATTCTTATAAAAAAAATGCTGTTTATCACACATCTTTAGACGTTAAAGGGCAGATTTTGTAAAAAGAATTTGAGCAGTTTTTATATTACTTATTTTTATTTTTTTATATCCTACTTTGTCTCCCATTGTTGCCCAACAATGGGAGACAAAGGCGCCCCTTTTTTCCTTCGAAACCTCTCTGTTCTGTGCAGTTTCTAGCCACGTTTAAATCAATCTACCAAACATATTGTTTGAAACGCACTAATTTACACATAAACTTTTTCGAAAGATAATTTTGTTTCGATACGAAAATGTTTCCATAAACGAACTTGTGCTCACTTGTGTAGAAATGAGTGAAATAAAAAAAAATACTTCTCTGCTACAATAATGACAACTCAATATTATTCGATGTCTTTTGTAGTTGAAATAAAATTAACGAATTAATCATATTTTGTTAAAATTATTTTAACAATACCGACATCTAGGCGTAGCTAGGATTTTGTTAAGAGCGGGGGGAATTGAATCGTTTTAAAAGTAGCACTCGGGGATGATGCGTTAGTGAACGAATTTCAAAATCCGGCCAGTAGTTCCGAAGATGACCCTCTACATACAAACTACCTCTTTATAAAATTACTTTAATTAAAGAATATAGATTATATTAATCGGTATTTCTCAGGAATGCAGAATGGTACAATATCTTTTCATGAGAGTTGTACCACTGGGCAAGGGGGACCCCTCCTTCCCTCCACACCGCGTGAGTTGACTACCATCGCATGCATTTCACGAAAAATAATGCGTTTTGTTGTTAGCAGTATGTTCATTTGACAATATTTCGAGATTTTACAATATCGCTAGAGATATTACATTATAACGTATTTGACAATTTTACGGTGACATATAAAAATTAATCCCTATTTTCCTTGGTCACGGCATCACGCGTAAACGCCTGGACCGATTTCACTTATTTGTTGTGTTTGTTACTGTCAGGAGAAGGTTCTTAGGTAGTGGTAGGTAGGTAGTAGTAGTAGTAGGTAGGTAGGACAGGACAACGTCTGCCGGGTCGGCTAGTTGAATTATATTGTAACAAGCAGAGTACAACCCGAATTGATTGTCAAATTCTATGTTACCGCCGGAACGAGCTAGTATTTTAATAAGAGTATTTAATATTTATCATCATCATCATCATCATTTTAGCCTAAAACGCCCACTGCTGGACATAGGCCTCCGCCTATGTCCAGCAGTGGGCGTTTTTCGACACTTGGGGATCCAAGTGTCGCCACATTGAACGTTTATTTATACCAACAATGTTTTAACGATTTTTATTTTCTTTTAGCAGGTAATCCAGGAAGAGCCGGTAAGTACCCAACATAATATGGTCGCAGTGCTACGGTTTAGCATTAGATACTACTGGGTTTCGTTCTCAGGCCATCAGGAATTTCTCAATGGCAGCTCCGTTGGTATCATACTAACTTTAAACTAAAATTACTGTCAAAATGTGAGTGTACTATAAGTGAATCCAATTAAAACGCAGTTTTTGTATGAAACGTCCTCAACATGGCGTAGGGATTCAAAATAATTGTCTCTTCGGACACTATCCTATCCGCGGATCTATAGTGTATCAAATCGCTCAAGTTAAAAATAACAAAATAATACGAAGTCCCATTTTATTCCTTAAAAAAAATCCAAAATAATGTTTCACAACCTCCTTGCGAAACAGACCCTTCTTTACAAGAATATTTAAAAATATTGAATCCACGTATTTTTTCTTTTGTTACGTAAACTAAAATTGACGAAGATACGAAGCTTTTAAAATTCTCAATACTTCACGCCGTGGTATAATTTTTGTGCGTTCTGACGTCATGAGCTCCCACTCCCGAGTTTTGATGCGTTTTATCTTTGTCAATATTCATTGATGTACAAACACATAAAACACATAAAATACGATCATATTTTAACCTTTTTTTATTTTTGTCCTGTCTTGCTTATAAATGCTTTTTCTTTTTTTCTTTCATTATATTCCAATACTCTTAACTGACGGACTAAATAGATTAGCAATTTGTTGATAGTGGAAACTATAAAGCCTATTGATTCCCAAAATACTATTCTTAGAATTGCAGACAGATTGGTCAGGCAATGTTTGACTTGAAATCTGCAAGTAGGTAACTACTACATTATCCTCCGTTACCTTTCCTGCAAAAATAAAATATTATATAATTTCATTTAGTTTTTCGAGGAAATTTGGTTTGGCCGATGGGTGTCGGGTATAGGCGATTCGCGGAAGGCTACTTACGATCTCGACTCAATACGTCGCCGACTGAATGTATTTATTGTAGTATGTCGAATAAAGATTTTCTATGAATTAGTTTATCTCATCGACTGTCACCATCGCGACAGGTAACGTGCGGTTTGTCGCGGCACATTATATTAGAGGCCTTTTTCAACTCCAAGACTATTAGTTTTTCTGAAATAAAATTATTCTTATTCTTTATTGCACACAAAAATTATAAAGAAAAATATATACAAAATTAAAATATAAAGGGTGAAATTGAATAGATGCGACAAATTTAAATATACAATAAAACGTGTTGTCAAGAAAATGTATAAAATATAAAATAAAAAATAATTGATCAGTGTTACGAAAACCGTTAAAATAATAAAAGTATCAAAAATTTTGCCGACTCATCGCAGTGCTCAATATAGTGGTCATTTACCTAATTTTGCCTTAATTTTTCTTATTTATTTTGCATATTACTGGAATACCGATAATTCGTACTTAAATAAAGATAATAACATCAATGGACCTTTTGAAAACGATAATCGCGTAATTTTTTTTGACGATTTAGATTGTAGAAAAAACAGTTTATAATTACTATGTTACTGTAACTGAAGCTCCAATTTCATTTTGTCGCATTAATTAAAATTCACCCTGTATAGCTTATGTACAACGGCGAGCTTAACCCAGAATTTGGTTGGAAAACTTTCAAAGTTCATTTTCATTTTAAAAATAATATGAACTACGTTGAAAGATTTTTAAATCATCTCCTGTCTGAATCGGGTATCGAACCCGCCAAATGCGAAAAACTAAACAAAGGGTATGATTTAAGCTGTCGGCTATTTAATTGGTTTTGCATCTATTAAATAGGTAATAGAATTTGTCCGAAAAATAGTAGATCTGTCACCAAAATGTAGTTGCCAAACAACATTGGAACAATTTCAGAGTAAATTACACATACTCATTCAGGTATATGATCAAGTATGTTTGTATATATTATAATAGATTTCTCCTGATAACTGTATATAATCAAATTAGAAAACGATTATAGATAAAATTAAAAATTTAACTTAAAAAAAAATAAGATCAAAAAAAAATTAAGTAGTATCGTCATCTTTGCTTCAGCCTAAACACGTTTACTGGTGGAAATAGGTTTCCCCCAAGGATCTTAATTTACATACCTGGGTAGTAAATCAAACAAAGATATCATTTCAAGTCAACCGCTGCCGCGACACGCTCGCTGTGCTTGCTCGCCTTCGTGCGTTGATGGCCACTATTTTAATCTTACCAAATTAAAATGTTTCACCAACAACAAACAGGGGGGACCTGGCACTCAGCTACCGATGCCGTCAATAAGCACGAGGACGGTATCAAAAAATTGCAAATCTATTTAGTCCGTCAGTTGGAGTATTGTTGTTGAGTATTCGGAAGTGGGGGCTCGTAGTCGTGACGTCAGAATTCGCAAAAAATTATACCAAGGCGTGAAGTATTGGAGGGATACAAAGCGGCGAAGACCGCCCTCCGGGAGGCTGTCCTGGCCCGCTTGGAGATGCTGGAGACTCTCGACAGAGATACGTGGGGGCGCCCTTACAAGATGGTGCGGAATAAACTCCGCACTTGGGCCCCCCCGCTGACGCAGAGTCTCGGGCCTCCCCTCGTGGAGGACGTGGTGAGCGCTCTGTTCCGGGGGGGGAACATCCGCCCCCGCCTATGGCTCCGCCACCTGCGGTGCCGGAAGAGGACCCAAGTGACGACGACGACACTCCGGAAGTGACTGGGGTAGACCTGAGAGTGGCGGTAGGTAGGCTCAAGGCCAAAAATACCGGCCCGGGACCCGATGGCTTGCCTGGCAAAACTTCGTTGGAAGACGGGGAAACTGGTCCTCATCCAGAAGGTAGAGCGCCCCGCTCTACTATGGACGCCATCATGCGCGTGAGAGCCCTCACGACGGGGGATGCAATATCCCGGGCGGGGTTGTTTTGGCGGTGTCTCTCGACACCGCCAACGCCTTCAACTCCCTGCCCTGGAGCTGCATCAGGGAGGCACTCCGGTATCACCGGGTGCCTCCGTCGTGTGGTCGGGGACTATTTGACGGACAGGGCTGTCACCTACCCCAGTCGCTGCGGAGATTGGAACCGGCGAGAGATGTCGTGCGGTGTCCCACAGGGATCGGTTCTGGGACCGCCCCTGTGGAACATCGGTTACGACTGGGTGCTGCTCGCGGACCTCCCTAGTGGTGCCAGCGTTGTCTGCTACGCAGACGACACCCAGGTGCGGGAACAGGGGAGGTCGCACGAGGCGGCGGTCGAAATTATGACACGCGGGGTTGCGATAGTCGTTGAGAGGATCCGGCAACTGGGTCTCGAGGTGGCACTGCACAAATCCAAGACCATGTGCTTTCATGGGCCTCGGAATGCGCCACCGTCGGAATCCACACTGACGGTAGGAGGGGTATCCATCGGCGTCGAGTCGACGTTGAAGTACCTAGGATTCGTCCTCGACAGCCGGTGGAACTTCGTGGAACACTTCCGACGTTTGGCCCCCAGGCTGGAACGGACCGGGGCTGCCTTCAGGCGGCTCCTGCCCGAGGTCTTCACCGGACACGGATGTTTCGGGAGGTCCTGCACCGAATCGGGCGGGAGGAAACGCCCGGGTGTCTCCACTGCGAGGATCGACCGGAGGACACGGTGGAAGTCTGCCCTGCGTGAGCGGAGCACCGCCGTGTCCTCGTAGCGGCGATCGGCGGCGGTGACCTCTCGCGTCCGGCCCTGGTTCAATCCATGGTCCGGAGCGAGACGGAATGGGAAGCCGTCACCTCCTTTTGCGAAGCAGTCATGCTAGCGAAGGAGGTGGCGGAACGAGAGAGGGAGAGAGCCTCTCTTCCCGGCCGCCGCGGGAGACGCACCGGGCGTCGGGGGCGACGTGGTGGCTACCGGCCACCGTAGATGCGGGCCTGTGTACGGTTGTCTGTGGGCTGGCTGGCCGTCCGTCCATCTAACGACGACGACAGGCCGTGTCGACGGCGCGTTTGTGTTCCACGCGCGCCTCAAGGAGATGTCAGCATAAGGCCCGCAAGGGGGTTGCGGGGTTGCGGGCCTGTTCGAAAGAGATACCGCGGCCCCGGAACATAAAGGGCGAGGAAGGAACATGGATGGGTTTTAGTCAGTAAGAGTCTGACACTTCCTCCCGCTCCACCCAGAGTGGGAGAAGTCATTTGATGATTTCCCATCCTAAAAAAAAAGGCGTGTAGTATTGACAATTTTAAGACCGTCGTATTTTCTTCAATTTTGGTTTACATAACGAAAGAAAAAATACGGGTCAAATATTTGTTTATAATAAACTCGCGTTAATTTTGTTTTTTGTTTTGTAAACTGCAACTGTTTAGATAGAGCATAACACTTTTATATAATCACACCAAAGTCGTAAATCAATTCACCGAGAAGTTATGGAACCACAAAATGTCATCTAGGATCAGGTTTTTTTTCCCGCCAACTAAAATAAAACCATTAATTAAATAGAATTTATGCTAGACAATATTAAAAATCCCCATAATTATGCTTCAAAACATTCTCATTATCTCTGTTATTTAGGTATGCTGTATTCTATCTAAGTAAAGTAATGTTATAGAGGTAATTTTTTTGTTTTTTTGTTTGTTTGTTTGTTATTATTTAGCTTGAGAACCACTCAACCAATTCTTTTACCAGTAGAAAGCTTTATTCACCGATTTCATTAATTTTTTTTTTGTGTGTTACAGTCAGGAGAAGGTTCTTAGGTAGGTACTCGTTGTAGTAGTTAGGTAGGTAGTAGTAGGTAGGTAGTAGTAGGTAGGTAGGTAGTAGTAGGTAGGTAGTAGTAGTTAGGTAGTAGTAGGTAGGTAGTAGTGGGTAGGTAGTAGTGGGTAGGTAGTAGTAGGTAGGTAGTAGTAGGTAGGTAGTAGTAGGTAGGTAGTAGTAGGTAGGTAGTAGTGGGTAGGTAGTAGTAGGTAGGTTGCAGTAGGTAGGTAGTAAGTAGTGGGTGACAGGACGTCTGTCGGGTAGGCTAGTTAAATATAAATGCTTAAAACATACAGGGTGTAAACAACCTCATTACGAAGCCGTCAACCTAACATTTTGTACAACAAACTAAGTAAGTTTACGCAAAAATTTACAATCTTTCTAGTTATTTTACTATCTAACGTGTTTGACAATTTTACGGTGACATATACACCTAGGTAGATATATGTACCTACAAGTTCACCATTCCGCTAGTTATGTTTAAGTTCCATGTGAAAGGGCCAAGCCCATTGTTATAAACTGGGCACAAATCCAAATTCCGTGGCTGCTACTGAGAGATTTCTTATAGTAAAACCCAATAAACTTTGCCCGACCTGGGAATCGATCCCGGGACCTAATGCTCAGCAGTAGCACTTGTGACCACTCGACCAACGAGGCAGTTCAGAAGTTAATGTAGTATAAAGGGTGTAAAACACCTCTTCACGAAGCCGAAAGGCACTTGTTCTGCCCATCATTGTGATCATTTTTTTGTTCTACACCATACCTGGGAACATTCTAGTTACGGAGATATGGGGGGTCAATGTTACCTACAACTTTTTGACAAGTTTTTTTTAGATTTTTTTTTTTGTAAGATTTTTGCTTTAAGCACTTGTTCTACCCCATACTATTCAATCCATTCATTAGCACAATGTTTTTAGTGCATGTCATTGAGTTCTATCACAAAACATGATTCTTACCCAAAAAAACGTCGTTTCCCAGAAATAATTAGTACATAGTATATTTAGTTACTTAGTTTGATGTACAGAATGCTTGGTTAACGGCTTCGTGATGAGGTTGTTTACACCCTGTATAAGTGTTGTACTAAAAATATTTTGTGTATTTCATCTATGGGCCTCAGTTGCCTGAAAGAAATTGATCATTATATTATTAATTAAAGTAACGAAATTACAAAGAAATATCTGCAACAAGATTGCAAACATAGAACATACAAAATTGTGTGTTTTCTGTTTTATTCTTTTACAAAAGTAGAATTATTCCCAAATATGGTTTGTCGGACTTATACTAATCGAGTATATGTTTTGTCGAAGCAATGACTACTCGAACTATTTGTTTTTCGAAATTAGGACAGTGTTACAAAAACAGGCTTACAAAATTACAACAGCAGTTATGATGTTATTTAGTTTAAGCCGAATACGTGATTTAACGATATTTTTATGTGTTTTCAGGAGAGAGAAGAAAGAGCAGAACAGGGAGAAGAACTGGAAGGAGAAGTAAGTACCTAACATATTCATTTAAACTAGTTGCTCTAACGGCATCCCTCGCTGTTATGATAGATTTTTCCGACCACGCACTACGACTCTTTTTCCTTTGTTAAAATTGCGCGGCATAATCTAAACACAAAGAAATATTCTGTTTTATATAAATAGTAAATCAAAACTGTCTTTGGTCAAATATCTTGAACACTAGGTGTCAAAGGAGTGCTTTGACACTCTACTACTATTACCCTATATCACGAATCCCATCATCGTCCTCTGAACCAGCTAGGTAGTTCTTTACACAATAAAAAAAATGGTCCCGGAGACTCCTTTAATTTTTTCTCGCTATTCCTTATAGTTTCGTATTGGACCATTTACGTTCACTTGAAACATTTGGAGGGCAGCTCTTCCATTTCGAAACTGGGACTAGGGACCAAATGCTCCTATTAAAAATTGATAAAGCACAAACAAGAAGAGATAAGATAAACAAAAGGAATACATGAAGGAATACATGTGTGTAAGTTTGTGGTTTGTACGAATGTGTGTTTTTTATTAATCATGACCGATAGAATGAATGAAAACAAGTCTATATTTAATTGATTTTCTTAGCGTACTGAACTACAAATTAAACATAATTCATGAAACGTCTGTGGTTCAAGATTTTCCGCGGAATATCCTGTACACCAACAACATTTCATCATCAGTCTTGCTCCATCTGCCACTTTTTTCTTTGTTAACATAGACAACAAACTTTCTACATTATTATGCAATTCAAAAAATCTATACATATACAGTGTGAATGGGTCTGGACTCTCCATAGCAAATTCACATATAGAGGAGGTCATGCCTGCAGTTTTCAACCTTATTACTAAGGGCGCATGGATGAAAAGTCGTCGTTGCAGTAAGCGCGGTAGTATGTAAGCAGACTTTGTTGTTTGGTCACATGCCACTGTTACGTAAACATCAACGACGTATGTCGACCAACAATGTTGTGGTCAGGCTGTAAATGTGCGCTCGGTCGCACTATGCAAATGTTTTCAGCCCTGCCGGGCTAGCATGGGCAGGGGATAAAATTTTCTCCACCTGTCATTTCTACTGACTTGTCCCTTGTCAGTGGATATAACCGGTGGAGAAAAATCCCGGCTGACTAAGCAAAACCTTCTTGATCCGACGATGGAAATCCATCTTTACGACCTATCATTAGAGAGCAGTGGAGGCGCAGTAATAGCGGTTTTGACTCACGAGGACGTAGATTTGACCCCCCGTGGGCATTGTTTCGTGTAAAATATGTCACATATAATTATGGTTATAATTGTTATGTCATAACTGGCCCGGGTAATATATATTTTATAATACTATGTACCTACTAATGTTAGTATAATCAGTAATAGATCTGGATACGAAATTACCGCGACTTTTTTGTGTTGTCGTTTTGTCAATAGCATTGTTGTAGTTAACCTAAGTTTAGAAAGCCCAAGTTAAAAATAAGAAAATAATACGAAGCCCCATTTTTACTTTCAAACTTTCAAAACATTTCGCAATCAAAGTACTCTATAACTGTTTAACAATGTCGTTGAAATAAGCTCTCCCCTTGAAGAATATTTTTAAACATTGAAGCCTTAACAAGTGAACGGTTGGGTCCCGAAATACAATTCTTTATAAAACAATTGCTTAACTTTTAAAGTTGATTCTTACCGGATTACAAATTTGGCACGAGGCAGGCAGCCTTTGGTCACACAAACCTGTAGGTACTTATAAACGCCATTCTCCGTATTCTCTGTTAAAGTTTCAAATGCCAAGAGCTTATGTTTTAGTGTTAGTAACCGGACACAACCCAATACAGACCTCAACTTGAGGGTACACACATGCGGAGATACAAACAGGACATGTTGTAACTGTTCATGCCTAAATAGAGTCTCTAAGACCAAGTATTTGGGCGTGATGGTTGACCAGTTTCTGTTTCTGTCCTGGTACCCTCACCTCGAGCAGGTGACTGCCAGGGTTAGAAAGCTTACTTGGATCTTCAAAACACTAAGACACGTGGCCCCGACTAAAATGTTGAGGAGTGATAAGCGACCTAGAAACCTCCTTAACGAAATCTATTTTGCTCTGGCACAGTCCGTCCTTCTGTATTGTATCCCCATTTGGGGTGGCGCAGCTAAAACTAGATTTATGGACGTGGAACGTGCACAACGGGCCCTTATAAAGGTTATGTATTTCAAAAATAAAAGATATTCTACTAAAAATCTGTACGAAATCAGTAATTTACTCTCAGTCAGAAAACTGTACATAACCCAAACAGTTCTAAAAAAACATAAAACCCTCCCTTTCCATATGAACAAGAAACATAAAAGGAGAAAGGATATAATTGCAGTAGTTCCCCAATGTAAAACCAAATTTAGTAGCAGACAATTTTACCATCTCTCAGCTCAATTATACAATAGGATTAATAAAAACATGTATGTACACAATAGAAACAACTACGACTGTAAAAAAATGATAACTAACTGGATTAAGACTCTTACATATGAGGATACGGAAGCTCTTCTGGTTTATCACGAGTAATATAATCACACACCATAATGAAACACACCTCATTCTAATCCACACACCACACTACTCTACACCACACCACAAGACACCAAACCACACACTGCACCACACACCACACCGCACCACACACCACACCGCAGCACATACCACACCGCACCACACACCTCACCGCAACAAAACACCACACCGCACATCATATCAGATCACATCAAACCACATACATCTTACACACACACCCAACTAACACCACGTTTCTTACCACATCAACCAATAGATGTTAAAATACTTAATATAAAAAAAAAAAAAAAAAAAAAAAAAATAACAAACTGTAATATGCGTAACATAACTTATCTAAGATATGGAAGAGCGGAGTCTCCTAACACAGGCTTTTATTTTGTCTAAAAGGAGGCTCCAAACACAATTCATTGTATATGAAGCATTTTGTTAAAATAAATATATTTTTCATTTTTTTTTCATTTTCATTAAAGACACTCCTCTCACTCAAATAAAACGCCTAGCATTTGTATTTCTCAGGATTTCTAGTACTGATTAACTTAGAATTAATTCGTAGTATTTTCTACTTATTCCAATTTCATTTCAGCGGGACAGTATAGGCCAAGAAAAAAAATATACGTCTTTAAGTGAGGTTTTTCGTGTGCGAAGAATTGATAAAACTATTAATATTAGTTCTCAAATATTAAACTTCAAGAAAATAAGTTGGAGTTTTACTCGTAATTTCTTGCTATAATCATCTAAGTCAAGATACCTTCATGAGCCTTAGCAAAAGCAAAGGTATTATGGAGCTTCATTCAGTTTCCTACTAGATTATTCGGGGTTTATTACACCTGGCAAAACATATATTAATCGCCGATGAATAACTTATATAGGCCCTAACAATCAAGTATTTTATAACTGGCCGGTCATATTATTAAAGACTTTAATTCAATGGAAATAATGCCTAGTTTTACAAAACAGTAAAAACGTACCGAACCCCCAAGAAAAAAATAATACTAACAATCAAACAAACAGCGATTATTATTTATTAACAATATCGGTACATGAGTCCTTGCACCTTATCAACTGTTCTCAAACAGAAATCATCAATGTCAGATAATCAGTTTGTCGATTAGCTTTAGTATCGTATCATGTCATGACGGTGTGGCCGATAATAAAACACAGTTACTAAAAATTAACTGATTGACCGACGTTTTTAGACAATCTGTGTGCATTTTTTCGTGTTCTTGTCACATGCTACTGTTTGTAAACAAACATGTTTCATTATTCACAACGTTACAAAGTGTAAACAGTTGTAGTGGTTCTTAGCGTTACTATGTGTAAAAAGATATTATTTGTGCGGTTAATTTAGGTTGTGTAATAGAGAGTTCACAATGAGTCATTACGAAAGCAGGTATGGAACTGCTCGGAGAAAGCCAAAAGTGATGGTGAGTACATGGGCACTTTGTGAACTTTGTCTGAGGAAAACATTTTTTTTGTTAATGTTTAACTATTTCTTTAAATTAGATCATTAAAATGCACTTTTGAATTTAACTTTACATAAAATAGAACAACAACGGGAATACAGGGGCATGAAAGGCCAAAAGATCATTTGATTATTTAAATTGGACAACGGAATTAAAATTTCAAAATGACCTTCATTGAAGTTTCCAGAGAAACGGTTTATTTTTACTCCCTGTTGTGCTTTCCCAAAACCAGCAATAAAAGTATTATCTTGAAACACCTGGAACTCAAATGGGAATAAATAAATAAATAAATATCGCTGGACATTAACACACAGCGCCACCTAGTGCCACACTAAGCAAAGCTTGTGTCGTGGACACCAGATAGTTGATATACTACATATATACTTTTTTGTTTGTAAATACATACTTGTTATACATATAAACATCCATGACTCGGAATAAATCTCCTGATGCCATCATGAGTTCAGAGTTCACAGGTTGCCATTACGTAGGTGCCATTACGAGACATTTCAGCTACGTATTTACGCTTTAAACCATAAACAGTCCTGACCGATCCTGGGTGAAAGTTTGGAATCTGTCCCAGTTGTAAGACACGTGGCGCACAATGCTGCCTCGAATTTGAGAAGCCTTGACCACGTGACTGTTCACCAAGTACGATAGAGATGAAAATAAGCATGCCATCGCCAGGGATATGCTCACGATAAGTAGAAAACGTAAAAAACATTACTTGGAACGTAATTTTCTTTACAGCTACTCTTTTACAACACCAGTCCAAACCAAAGATAAAACACTAAAATTAAAATACGAACGTAGGTAGTCAAGGACACTGTTTCTAGTAAGAACGACTATTACATAAAAGCAATAATAGTAGTACCACAGTGTAAAATACACAATATGTAATTCGCGAAGAAATAGACATACTTAACAAAATTCTAATCTGACAGTAGGTAAGAACACTATTATTATCCTCCAATTTAAAATTGGGAAGTGAAACAAACCGAAACGAAGATAAACCAGACAACGATGGTGACAAACATTTCAAAGCAAATTAATAGTAACAGCAAAATATCGCAGAACAGATAATTGAGCTTAGACGTGTATCGCTTAGGTAACCTCAGGTTTTACACTATTCTATATTTTGTGATTGATTCATGAGTTCTTAATTTGAAAAGTTTGTTTTTTAAGACCCAGGCGATTTTTTGCGTTACCGCCTGCCTACGTCCTGCGATATTGCGATAATCCCTTCTACTTATATCGCGGCAGTATGTACATTTGTACATAATTTACTAAAAACAGGGAAACGTAGAAACGCAAACACGCGACTGTGTATGGCAGCCTGAAACCTTATACCCAGCAGACGCCTGCATAGATACTGAAAAATACTGGCCACCTAGAAATTGGCATAAAAACTTTAGAACGTTATAGAACCTCTTTTCATTACCTTTCAGCAGACGTCTAGCCTGCATATTACTGAAACATACCGGCCACCTAGAAATTCGCATGAAAACATAAGATTAACCTCAATGAACTACTAAATTCACCATTATTTTACATAAAAATTTTACACAACCATTATTTAAAATTGTATTAAATTCATTAATATTGACATACCATATCATATTTCGTGAATTGTACTACGATACACTAATATAAAATAAAATCAAAATTACGTAATAACAAATGTTGAATGCATGCTAATTTAAAATGAGAAGGGCAGGCGAATGAGAGATTGCAGTGCTTGTAAAAGGCCACTAAGTCATAAGTATTACCATAGCATAACACCACATTGTACTTGGCACTTGGTTTTCAATAAATGTTTTGAGTTTTGACTTCCAAATTCTTAATTCAAAATATGTAGGGCCTGTCATTTTCAGTTTGGCTATTCATCCCATAATTCAACAACTAAATTCAAAATTTAATGTGTGGTATTTAGATGATGGATGCTAGGAGGTGATGTTGACACCGTTTTGGCTGACCTACAACTCCTCAAACTTCAATTTAAATCTATTGGCCTAGACCTTAACCCCTCAAAGTGTGAAATTTACCTCTGACGTTACCGACAGACAAATATATAAATATAGATAAATTTAATACAATAGCTCCTCAAATTTTTTTTTTAGAAAAAAGTTGCCTGCACCTCCTAGGTTCCCCTATTTTAGAAGAAAGTTTTTCATCTTTCATCGATAGACTTTCCAAAATTAATTTACATGCGGCATTCACCATCATGAGATATTGCTGTTTTGGTCCAAATTTTATGTATTTTCTCCGTTGTTCTCCTCTTTGGAAGAATCCTCAACTTTTGGACAAAATTGATCAAATTATTCGCAACACATTAACATCCATTCTTAATGTGGCCCTGGACGACCGAGCGTGGCGGCAAGCCACCCTACCAATTCGTTTTGGTGGCCTCGGCGCCCGCAAAATTTCTAGGAACGCCGTCCTGTCTTCTGCCCACAGCACTGAAAAGCTAACCAGGAAAAGGACATTGTCAAAAATGGCCTATGAATCAACACGCATGAAACATTTACTATAATTCATGATTCTTTTAATAATATACATTACAAATATTTCAATAGAACGGACACTTTTTAATTTCGAAAACATTTTAAAAAGTACCTATGAACTTCCGTCATGATCCTCGGACATGTGATGTTATTAACTTATTATTTTTTGGTTCAATTTAGAGTTTTTAATAGGCAAAGGTATTATAGCTCATACAGCCTAGTCTTTGTACAGCACTCTTAATAAGAGTTTGACACAGACAAGCGTCAGTATTCTCAACACTTGATATACGATAATGGTTTTTAGTTACAAACAGTCCGCTAGGATTTTGCGGAATAATACGGGTTATCAAAAAACTCGACTGAAAGCGCTGTTTGAAACAAGCAGCAATAAGAAATAAAACGCATTTATTAGCCCGTGCGGGACAAAAGACATAAAAAATAACATTATTTACAACTATTGTAAACAAAACATAGATAAAAAAATTAAAATAAACGAAAGGTCCTGAACGAGGCCAAAAGAACCCTATACCAGTTGTAAATTGACAGATGGCAACAGAACCGAATGTTTTTATTGACGTAAATATAACCTCAAAACCCGAAAGTGTTTTGATTTTTTCTGAATTCTCAAAAGTGTCCGTTGTTTTAATTCAGGTTCAATCGAATATATACATTATCTAAAACCCAAAAAGTAAATACACCTCCCTGTTGGTTCTTAGGCGAGCCATGTATGGACGACGAGCAATGTCCTTTTAAGTCTTTCCCTGGTTGACTCGGAAGTGCCGTGCTTGACCGTCGCAGAGGTCGCCTGGAAAGTGACTTGCCCGGACACGGATCGGCCCGAGAACCCGTTTTCCCAGAGACAGTGGGATGAGCCGCTCTGCAGGTTGGTACGGAATAAACTTTTAAATACGTCTACCAATACTGCTGAGCGTGCCCGCCTGCTGTGGGTGAGTGGGAGTCGGGCCTCTGGCTTCAAGCACTACCGTCACCTAATATAGGCACTTTGTTAGGTGACACGACCTTCCGGCTCGCTACGTGTTTGCGTTTGGGCGCTCCTTGTGGGGCTCCACATCGCTGTCAATGTGGTGAAGTAGTCAACTGCTTCGGACACCATGGCCTTTCTTGCAGTAAGAGTGCAGTTCGGATAGCACAGCACGCCAGCATTAATGATCTCATCCGTCGTGCTCTTGCCACCGCCGGGGTACCAGCTGTATTAGAACCTACTGACTAGGCTCGCGTCGATGGCAAGAGACCAGATGGTATGACCATAATGCCATGGAAGTTGGGTAGGTCTTAGGTGTGGGACGCAACTTGCGTCGATACCCTTGCGCCATCCCATCTTCCTAGCACAGTGTGCTGCACTGGGGCGGCTGCTGCAGGTGCTGAAAACCTCAAACGGCGAAAATACAATTATTTATTTTGGTAATTATGTGTTGGAGCCGTTTGGGGTTGAAACACCAGGGTCCGAGTGCCCACTTAGTATTTCGGGAAATCGCCAAGCGGTTGGTCGACACTTCACGTGACCAGAGGGCGGGCCTATTTTTTGGCCAAGGAATCAGTATTGCCATCCAACGTAGCAATGCTGCCAGCCTTCTGGGCACTTTTCCTGTCGGCAGCGATGTAGACGAATTTTTCGATGCTTTGAAACCCTTTTTGATACCTACTTTTTATTTCTATTATAGTGTGTGTATAATTAAAAAAAAAATTGTAAATAATTATTTATTCATGTAATAAAAGTGTTTAATATTAATGCGTTGTCGTAAAATTCAATTTGGATCTTTATCGGCTTCCGAATTCAGACTTCAATGTAAAGTATGCAATAACGCGTTGCAGTAAGATTCAATTTAGACCATTATTTTTTTCCATACAAACATTAAACACCCTTATTTATACCCTGAGGGCTGAATTTCGAGAGAGAAGTTGGGAAAAAGGATGCACACAAAACACGGCAGCGTATTTATAAATATACCTACACATTACTAATATTTTCCTTAACAACAATAGGTAGGTACAAAATACCTGTACAGGGTGGAAACGGTCAACGGTGCAGTAAGGGGAGCTACCTTAACTGTTACAGCTACATGAAAATAGTCTTAGGAAACTCCATAATTTTTCGTAAACTTTTGATCCCTATTCACATTGTTTTTTTAAATGTACAGTCAGCAAGTCAGCATTTTACACAAAACCTTTTTGATGCCGGTCGATCCCGTTCCTAATACTTACTGATCAAAAAGTTCTTCTAGACCAACTCTGGTTGGAGTATTTAAAAATACAGAAATTGCAAAAAAAAACGTCCCATACTTACATATTGTTTGAAAATTTTAAACATTTTTTTATGTTAATCGATACCTGTTTGTAATACTGACCAAAAACTTCTACGGGACCAACCCGAGTTAGAGTACTAAAAAGTTAGAATCGCAAAAAAAAACGTCTTCGTAATCATTTCACTTATAGTTTTTTTTTTCTTTTGAAGGTCTCAAATTCTTTTTAACTACTATGATTTCGAGAGATTTTGAGCATAAAAAAATCAATTAACATCATACAAATTTTTGCTCCAAACTTTCAGACTTTTTTTAGTACTCCAGCCCGGGTTGGTCCAATAGAAACTTTTGATCAGGATTAGAAACAGGATCGATAGACCTTTTTTTTTTTTTTTTTAAGGATGGGAAATCATCAAATGACCCCCCCCACTCTGGGCGGAGCGGGAGGGAGTGTCAGACTCTTACTGACTAAAAACCATCCATGTTCCTTCCTCGCCTTTTACGTTCCGGGGCCGCGGTATCTCTTTCGAACAGGCCCGCAACCCCGGCAGGCTTCGGCCCTTGCGGGCCCCTCTCAGGATCGATAGACCTCAAAAAATGTTTTGTATGAAGTAGCAATTTTCCTGTAACAGTACTTATTTTTTTTTGAAAATCTGTAATTGAGAATGAAAATTTTACGAAATAAATATTATGTATAGTCTTCTTAGACCATTTTCGTGTAGCTGCAACGGTTAAGGTAGTCCCCCTTATTGCCCCGCTGAAAGTAGATTTTTTGGGCTTTCTGACAAAAAACATTTTTTTGAGGCACATTTTCTTGCTCTACTGTAATTTATTTTTAAATCTGTGAATAGGTATCAAAACTTTACGAAAAATTATGGATAGTTTCCTAAGACAGTTTTCATAGCTAGCTGCAACGGCTAAGGTAGCTCCCCTTACTGCCCCCTTTACCGTTTCTACCCTGTATACCTAGTTAATCGAACTAATAAATCCTTAATTGGCTATAAGATTAGTTTAAATACACTCGAGAGCAATGAATCCGGGTCACTTAAAGAATCCTAAAAATCTCGGAAACTAAAAATGCTAGGTTAATGCAATAAATTGTATTTAATAGACAATGTAATACTCCTTAAATGAAGGTATTAAAACTTCTTAGTTATTGTAAAGTTATATCATAAAAAATCAAATTTGAAAAAGGGCCACTTTCGAAGATGGAACTACGAAATTACAGCATTTGGTTTTGCTTTTGTTTGTAATCTGTCATATATGTGGGTACATAAACCATGTTGATAGTGCTCTACAGGGTGTCCCAAAACTCAACGTCAAGCCGAAACGGGGTGACAGGATTGATCATAACCATCACGAGAAAAATCTGAAAAAAAATCTATCCCATGCAGTTTAAAAATTATGGGCATTTTAAGAAAAACCTAGAAATTTGATCAAACTGTACCATTTTTCGGTTATTGTGGTTATTCTTTTTTATTTTTGTTCATTTGAACTTTGGAAACGTAATCCTAAATAACATTTCTAGAATCCCAATAAAAAATAATGACACAATTGCCTCAAGTTTCCGAGAATTGAGACTATTTGTTAAACTACGAATTTAAAATTTTCAAGATTCGTCGACTTTGACAGGCCCTCCTATAAAAAAAATGTACTAGAGTGCCTTGGCAAGTAGCATTAAAAGTTGGCGCATTTAATCAGAATTCTAAAATGGTACAATACTTGTTAGTTCCATACAATAGAAAAGAGTAAAAAAATTAAAACCTCAAGTAACCCGATTTTTGCTATCTCATTTTACTCAGTTAAAATGTTTTTAATTCACACAAGCTCTAGGTAGGTTCTTAATTTTAAGACAAAATGATGAGAGAGATGGATAATGGGTATGTTCGCCATGAGTGAGCGAGACAGATAGTGACGCCACTTTTACCAAAGTGAAAAAAAGTTAGTAAAATTAGTAAAATAATTAGGTTTGTTGGAATAAAAGTCAGATGATAGAGAAATAACGTTTTTTATTACAATAAATGTTCAAATTGTTTACCATCAGCCTCAATACAAGCCCTACATCTTCTTTAAAAAGATCTACTTATTAGTCGGGCATATCTTCGAGAGTTGATCGCCTCAGCTGCTTGAGAAATGCGTTCACGCAGGTCGGCTACGTTCTCAATGGGCTTTGAGTAAACTTTTTCTTTGAGAACTCCCCAATAGAAAAAATCCAGGGGATTTAAATCTGGTGAACGGGCGGGCCACGAGATAGTGCCCGAACGTCCAATCCACCTTCCCGGATATTCCTGGTCAAGGAAATCTCTTACTTGCACTGCGAAATGCGCTGGGCAGCCATCTTGTTGAAACCACATGTCGCGAAGATCTGCTAGTGGTACGTCCTCTAACAGGGTTGGTAAATCTTCTCTTAAAAAATGTAGGTAATTAGTTCCATTCAAGTTCTCAGGCAGTTCAATAGGCCCAATAATTTTACCGTTTAAAATTCCGGTCCACAGGTTTACTTTAAAACGATACTGGGATCTATCTTCTCGCATTAAATGTGGATTCTCCACATGCCACTCGTGATAATTGTGCAAGTTCATGTAACCATCTTTTTTAAATGTCGATTCATCTGACCAGAGAATTTTTTGGATGAATTGGGGATTCTCATTATGCCTCTGTAGCATTGTTCTACAAAAAGAAATCCTTTCCTGATAATCTCGAGGTAGAAGACTTTGAACTCGTTGTACGTGAAACGGATGCATTTCGGCTCTTTGTAAAATACGATGAGCAGTGCTTTTCGGTATTCCCGTTCTTTCTTCAATTCCACGTACGGAAATACTTCGGTCACGTGCGACCTCTTGCAATACTTCTTCCTGGAAAGGAAACACAGGTCTACCTCCAGCCTGTATTTGATTCGGGAAATGGCCGCCCTCTGTGAGTGAACGGTGCACATTAACAAACACGCGGTGATCCGGGTAGCGCTCTAAATTTGGATATCTTTCACGATAAAGTCTAGCGGCAGCACTTGCGTTGCATCTGCATTCCCCATAAATGAGGTGCATGTTCGCATATTCTTGTGAAGTGTAGCGCGTAGGCATGGTAGATAAAAAGGATGCCAACACAAAAGTCCAGAGAGAAGCCAAAGTTGCCGGTATGTTATCAACAAGTCCAATTCACAAAGATTCAAGTCCAAAAAGAGAAGCCAAAGTTGTCAGTACTAAATCAACACAAGCGAATACGAACGTGCGCAGTAGACGAATGAGCGAAACGTACTAACTGGTTGGTGTCGGACTGGTAGCGTAGCCATTTGCTTGGCTGAAACTAGTGCGAATGAAACAGATAGATGCCATAGCATCTATCTGTTTCATTCGCACTCGTTTAAACGACGCATCTCCGTCTCAATGCGTGGCGTCACTATCTGTCTCGCTCACTCATGGCAAACATACCCATTATCCATCTCTCTCATCATTTTGCCTTAAAATTAAGAACCTACCTAGAGCTTGTGCGAATTAAAAACATTTTAACTGAGTAAAATCTGATAGCAAAAATCGGGTTACTTGAGGTTTTAATTTTTTTACTCTTTTCTATTGTATGGAACTAACAAGTATTGTACCATTTTAGAATTCTGATTAAATGCGCCAACTTTTAATGCTACTTGCCAAGGCACTCTAGTACATTTTTTTTATAGGAGGGCCTGTCAAAGTCGACGAATCTAGAAAATTTTAAATTCGTAGTTTAACAAATAGTCTCAATTCTCGGGAACTTAAGGCAATTGTGTCATTATTTTTTATTGGGATTCTAGAAATGTTATTTAGGATTACGTTTCTAAAGTTCAAATGAACAAAAATAAAAAATAATAACCACAATAACCGAAAAATGGTACAGTTTGATCAAATTTCTAGGTTTTTCTTAAAATGCCCATAATTTTCAAACTGCATGGGATAGATTTTTTTTCAGATTTTTCTCGTGATGGTTATGATCAATCCTGTCACCCCGTTTCGGCTTGACGTTGAGTTTTGGGACACCCTGTATATTCATTATTCAAGCTGAAATTATGTCGCTTACGCCTGAAGAATGCACCAGAATACTTACAATGCTGGAAACCGGCCGGAGTCAGCGCGATACAGCCAGGACTGTCGGTGTGTCGCTGTCAACAGTACAAAGAGTTCTCCGACGTTACGAAGAAACTGGTTCTAACCTACGCAGACCAGGAACGGGCAGAACCAGGTGTACCACAGCACGAGAAGACCGATACTTGGTGAACACCATGCTTCGAAATCGCTTTCTCACAGGAACTGAACTCACAAATCAGTTTCGACGCCTCGGAGGAAGTAACCCAAGTGCATGGACAGTAAGACGTCGGCTTGCTGAATCTAACTTAAAACCCCTTAGACCTGCAAACGGCCCTAAACTGGAGCGTGGGCATCGTATTTCAAGACTAAGATATGCCCAGAGCCACGTAAATTGGAGTATTGAAGATTGGTCAAAAGTTATGTTCTCCGACGAATCAAAATTTATGCTCTACAAGCACGATGGAAGACACAGAGTGTATCGAAGACCAGGGGAAAGATTCAAGCAAGCATGCATCGAAGAAAAAGTAGCCTACGGTGGTGGGTCTGTACTTGTGTGGGCCGGAATTTCTTCTGAAAGTCGCACAGAGCTGGTGATCATAGAAAACGGCTCTTTAACTAGCGTAAGATATGTGGAAGAAATCCTCAATGATCACGTTGGTCCATTTATGGTCAATTTAGGTGAGGATGCTATATTTATGCATGACAATGCCCGACCTCATACAGGAAGGATTGTGAATGACTACCTTCAAGAGATGAACATTACTCGTATGGAGTGGCCAGCGCGCAGCCCGGATATCAACCCGATCGAGCATGCTTGGGACGAGCTAGGCAGATGCGTAAAACAACGAAACCCTCCCCCAATCACGCTTCGTGAGCTCAAAATTGCTCTCACAGAGGAATGGGAGAATATTCCCCAAAATCGTATAAGGAACTTGGTGTACAGCATGCCAAACCGCGTAAACGCAGTAATGGAAGCACGAGGAGGCAATACGAAGTATTAAAATTCAAGAAAATCGTAATAAAGTTCAAAAATTTCATGTTTCCTATTTTTGTTTTAAGGAGAGATCAGCAGTTTTTTTCTTTATGTAATTTTGTGTTAATAAAATGTATGGTGACTCATATTTTTTTTACTTTCATTTAAGGAGTATTACATAGTCTATTAAATACAATTTATTGCATTAACCTATCATTTTTAGTTTCCGAGATTTTTAACATTCTTTAAGTGACCCGGATTCATTGCTCTCGAGTGTAGTTTAGATTAAAATTGTAAAGAGCTGTGGATTTTGTAATAAATAAATAAATACCGATTTTACACAAGAATAACTTTTACAAACATAAAACAAATATCTCACCAGAACTCCAAGGACAGCAGGGCTTTCAAACGAATGGCAGATAAAAAAAAAACAGCTCAATTAAAGTAAAAGATTAACTTCGTCTCAATTCGGCACACTTGTAAAAAATGTAAACTGTGGTGGACGCTGTCGAACCGTAGACGAGCGCGGCAGGCACTTCTGAACCGAATGGAAACCGACGCTTTTCTAACGCTCTCAACTAGATTGATTACCCAATGAGTTCTCTGACGCAAGCCGCAGAAACAGAAATGAGAATAACTCTACTGGTATTTCAACACGGTTCAGGACACGTGATACGACCTTTTTGGCTCTATTTTTGGTTTTGTTAAGTCTGTATGGTTTTTATATTGTACTTGCAAGCCTTGATGATATTAGGTAATTAAATAATTATGAGTTCTCTTATCTGTGTGTTTATTGACATTACAGGTTTATACCTGTGATTACAGGTTTATACCAGCTGTGAGAGTTTACTTACGCAACGTTCTGCGAAATTTCTAGAATCTAGAAGTAGGCTTATCTGCAGAATATCCGCTCCCGTGCGATACGAGTTGCGTCAAACGCGTCTTTCACTTGTATTGTATCCTCCAAACACGTGAGAGGCATGCAACTCATGTCCACAGATCACCCCATTAATGTTATACTCGTATACCGCATAGAAGGAAAGTTATGCACGACACGCGATGCATTTGCACTGCAGATATAACTCTATGCTCGTATATCTCTTCATTATGGACCAGACCCACACAGCCCGTGCCTACCGCCAAATTCTGTGAACTCGAAAATAAACAAAATGTTCAACATGCGGGATCCACATGGAGATTACGGGGTAACCTGTGCCAGTATATCCAATGTATGCACTGACTACGATTATTGTGGTCAGTTCATAGTTGAGTTGAGCTGGGTAATAAAGTAGTGTTTTATAATTGTGGTAGTGGATCCGAGAATCATAAAACTCTATAATGAATATATCGGTTACACAACACGAAGTTCATTTTGCTTTTAACGTAACATATACTCGAAAAAATTAAGTACCTACTTGAAATCGAACAATGATGCAAATATTTTAATTAACGTTTTTGCAGGAGGACATAGATATAACAGCCTCTTTGATGCAACGATGTAACTGAAAGAGGTTTAGACATGAATGTTGATAGATGGAGAGGGAGAGGAAGGCCAGAGAAAAGTATGATGGATTGTGTGTAGAACGATATGACAGAGAAAGGAGTAAATGATGTCGTGATGTCTGACGGGGGAGAATGGAAGAAGAAAACGTGTTGCGCCAACCCCAAATAGAGTGGGAAAAGGGCAGGAAGATGATTAAGCCACTGCCTCGTGGTCGCAAAGCGATACTGTGGGGCACGCAGCCATGGTTAGATTTCCAAGTTTGTACAGTCTGTACGTTGGCAACCTGTAGCTGGGAGCCGGGTGATGGCAATTAAATAGGCTGGTCGCTTTGCTATATGTACCTAACAGGGGCCGATAGCAATGGGGACATAAGCATTACAGCCGTAATGTGGATGTAGATAGTATACGTACGTAATCTATATATTTGGTAACAGATACTCCGCCCATATTGGATAAAACATAAACATATAGATGATGGTTGTGCTTCTTCTTGGCGTGTCGACGTTACCGGTGCAAAACTAGGCGCAGCAACGTCAGTACCCTTAATTTGCAGACAAGACAACACAACATTAGGACGCTCACTCATCAAAAGCATTCGCCTGAAACAAGATTAGATTTTGTGCAAACAAATCGTCATCATCATCATAGTTAGGTGCATTGGATGATATTAGAGCTAATTTGCAACAATTTATGTTGTTTTGGAGAAATTGAACTTTTAAAGTTTTTTGTATAATTTGCCACATCTCTGCCATAAACTGCCGATTGGGAAAAAATAGACACCATCGCGTTCTCGTGTGACTGACATCCAGCGAATCCTTGCTACCTTCCGTTTGGAGTTCTTGCAAGTTCCGCTACCTTGGGACCTAGAGAACATCTCATTCAAACCGCTCCATGTTCTAATTATATCATTCGACAGGATTGACCTGGGTTCTTCGGTAGTTTCCGGATAATGTAGACCACTGGTTCTTGGTTTCTCCAGCTCGTCCCACAATCTTCTACGAGCTGCCGCATGGCCTTCATAGCCGCATAGGCTCCGTCTGGCTTCGGTTGCTTTTGTCAATTATTTTTTTGACTTTATCTAATCAAATCAAAAGCATTATATTTTATTTCAAATAGGCCAACATAGGTCTTCAAAAGTCCATCGCAGACACTAATGTGCCTGCACGATCCTCAAGTTACTATAGCTGTATTTGTTCGGCTGTTTCTTTTTAGAACCAGTATGAAACACCGGTCATATATCCACCGGTCCTTAAAATAAAATCAAATGCTGTTAGTGGTTTTTTTATTAACAGATGTAAATATCATTAATAAAAGCTGTTTTTTTCTGTAAGGTGGTGTAAAAAAGATAATTTTACAAATCATATTTGTTTTTCTTTGTAAATTGTTTATGAAAGCCGCTGTGTGGTTCCACTTGACTCCAACATACAATTATACAAAGAGCAGAAGATTCCCACACAAATTGAAAATTTCCTGGCGCATAAAGTAGGTACTAAAAAGTACTTCATGTCCTGAAATTAAGTGCAGTGAACAAAATAAATTACAAAAAGCAAAAGTATAGGACATATTTTACCACTTTGGAATGTCTCTCGTGCAAACTGTCATTGACATTTTTTTTCTGAATTGGAAAAAAAATGAAATTAGATACCTCACTATCATTTTTGAAGATCAATCCATAATTACCCCACACGTATGGGTTTGATGAAAAAAAAAATGAGTTTCAGTTGTAGGTATGGGGAAACCCCAATTTTTTTTTATATTTTTGTGTGAAAGAATACATCTACTTACCAAGTTTCAACAGCATAGTGCTCTATAAGAACTATGCTGTTGAAATTTGGAGAAAAGTAGCTGTGACATACGGACGGTCAGACTGATAGACATGACGAATCCATAAAGGTTCCGTTTTTTGCCATTTGGCTACGGAACCCTAAAAATGGATGCCATTTTATTTATCCCTGATATCACACGCTACTACAACCATTGACTACAATGTACTCGTAAGAAACCGTTTGTTATTTTATGGTTGTCAAGAAAACTGAAAATATAATGGACGGAGTAAAATATATTTTATTGTATGGCAGGGAATCGCTGTAATCAAATACTATTATGCTATTGGATCGGTTTGGTTGCTGATAATCACACATGTCTACTTTTTTTTAAATCCCCGACGCAAAAACGACGTGGTGTTATAAGTTTGACGTGTCTGTGTGTGCGTGTGTTTGTGTGTCTATCTGTTTCATCTAGGTCCCTAACGGATAAACTGATTTTGATTTTGTTGTTTTGTTTGAAAGGTGAAGTAGTCGGGTTTGATAAAGATCAGTCCGAGACGGCCTCCACCACAAAATGGCGGATCACATATTTTTTCAACAACTCCTTCAATATGGGTATTATATAAAAGGTCTTGACTAGTAGAATACACTATCATACATTTCAAATCAAAGATGGCCGCCACCACAAAATGGTGAAATACATCTTTTTTCACAACTACCTCAATACGGGTATCAAATGAAAGGGCTTGACTCTGAATCGCACTACCCGTAAGGGATTGAACCTCGTTCCGAACTGTGTTTTTCGAGGTTTTTTTTAATTTTTAATTGAATGTAACTTGTTGTATTAAAACCTGCCGGTTTTCCTACTCGCGCAATATCATTCAACAAACTCTTTAAAGGTTTTAATAATATTTCACATCGGTTTATTTGACTGTAATGCTTATGATTAAAGGGCCGGCGGAGCGTGCGTAGTTCATACAAACGTAATACCAAAATATTTCTAAATCAAACATATTCTTAAAGTAAATTGTGTTTATTTTGATTGTATTACAGAATACCTATGTTCCCAAATATATATTCTGAAGGGACAGTGATATAAAGACGAGATATGAGGAATTTAAAATTTCCATAGTTAACTTATTTTTCTCATAACTCTTGTTTGAGTGTCAGTGTCCATCTAAAAATATATATTTGGGAACCTAGATAATCTGTAATTCAATCGAAATCTTAGAATAGAATCTTCTGTAGAATATTTATGTTCCCAAATAAATATTCGAAAGGACAATGATATAAAGACGAAATATGAGGAATTTAAAATTTCTATAGAAAAAATATTTTTCTCATAACTCTTGTTAAAATCAGTGTACATTCAAAAATGTATTTGGGAAACTATATATTCTGTAATCAAAATAAATACACACTATCCTAGGAATAGGTTTGATTTACAAATAATTTTTGTATTACGTTTGTATGAAATTCGCATGTTCCGCAGGCCTCTTAAGTTGCATTTGTCGCAACGTCTAGAACGATGTCGCGTATTGCGATTACGCCCAGCAAATCATTAAATTCATGTTTGAATGACCAAGAAGTTGTAACAGGTGTATATTTCTAACTCGCGAAGGAATGGACAGAGCTGTGAAGGGAAGTGTTACTAACATAGTTTTAAGGGTCTATTACTTACACTAACTGTATTTTATTATACTTATGTCAGTCTGTAAGGTATACAGGGTGTAAAAAACTTCATCACGAAGCCGTCAACCAAGCATTCTGAACATCAAATTAAGTAACTCTGTGCAGAATTAAGTCTTTGGGGTGAAGAATCACGTTTTTCGATAAGACTCAATGAAACACACTCAAAACATTGTGCTGATGGATGGATTGAATAGTACAGAGGTCATGCAGGCATTTAAGGTAAGGTTAAGGTAGTATAAAAATTAGCGTCGTAACTAAAGGTTTCCCGGGTATGTTCAAGAAGAAAAAAATATCGCAATGTCGGGGGAAACAAGTGCCTTTCATCAGATGTTATTGAAAACTGTAAAACACACCGGTATTTCACGAGTTCTACGGTAATACAACATTTAAAAATCACGACATAATTAATGTTTTATATTTTCTTGTGCTTAATACATAACCCGGTGCCAAAATTTTTATGCCGTCCATAGGGGAAATCGCTTCGCAGGATCAGCGATCCATAATTTGATTTGTTTGATTTAAGTAAGTCAAACAGGTAGCAGCTCCGTGTAGAATACTAGTGGTCAGCTGCACTCGGTTACATTGGAAGTCGTCCTTAGACCTGAATTCTTGTCATACTGACGTGACGGTCCGGTCGGTCCCGACGTCAGTAAGAACAAAATACGACTGTCGGTCTCCTCTGACGTCAGCGTCAGTATGGTGTCAAATAGAACATAAGAATTCAGGCTTAACATAGTTGGGTAAAAGCAGATGAAAGTCAACAACAAACAAACCGCCGTTTTGAAACACAATGAATTAAATTCCATCTAATCACTCAATAAGTCAATCACTAGTGCACCTAAACAAGCTGTCAGTAAGTGCCCCTTTGTAAAGCTGGCCCTACAAACACAATCATGAACCGGTGCCTACCATTACTGAATGTCAATACATTTTCGTGCCACCCTTTCAGTCTGCACCTGGCATTACCTACACATTTATTATTAAACGCCAAACCTCGCAATGGTCATCAGTCACATTGCAGGGGTGGTGGCTCAATAATGTGCTTGGAAATTAAAGACATTTTTCAATTTACCTAGAAATGGAATTCTTGTTTATATTGAACTATCGTTTGTTTGTTCGTTTGTTTGTTTGTTTGTTGTTGTTTATGAACTAGCACATTGTATTGTTACTAATTAAGATTGTTATTGACTTTTAAGGTTTTACTTTGTAGTAGGCATTTAGAAAATATACTTATTTGTTATTCTGCCCGCGGTAGTTCATGGGAATCTTAATACAATAATCTTAGTTCAAAAATGTTAGTTAGTAAGTAGTGTATTTAGATTGTCATTTGTTTTCAAAGTTTTAGTGGGCATTAGAAGATTATTATACCTAATAAGCTTTTCCATTGCGATAGCTTTCTAGTACGTATTCTGAAACAGCTGTTGTTAAGTCATTTTATCACAACGATATTATTTGAGTGTCGCTCAGTAACCTGAGACTGTTGGTGACAGTAATGGATGTAACCATTTTTTTTGGTTCTGTACTTAACCTGGGAACCTTCTACTTAGTTGCGAAAATATTGGAGGTTAAAGTTCCAGCTATTTCGCATTTTTTTAAGTCCAGGTTTTGAATGTTACAACCTTACTTTTATAACTTCTACGAACCCCATACTATTTAATCATCCACCAGCACAATGTTTTGAGTGCGTTAGATTAAGTTTTTCCGTAAAAAGTAATTTTTCACCTCAAAAAAAAGTCGTTTCCCAGCAACAAGTTTTGCGTAGAGTTACTTAGTTTGATGTACAGAAGAGTCCGTTTACACTCTGTATAACACTAACAAATTCAGTGAGGTGTAAATAAGCACAAGTGTGAGTTTTTCATCATGACAACGTACTTGGTTACGCCATGTAGAAAGTAGCGATTATTAACTGAATTGTAGTAATCATATTCAATTGTTCGTTACTGGTTGTGGACACTGAAGTTATAGCTAGATAATATTTGAGCTAGCTTTTATTAAAGTGATGGATACTGGTATTATAAACAATAAAACGACCAGTTATGTATTCAGAGTGTATTCGTAGATGTTTCCTATTTTGTTCGTTCCACAAGTATCACAAACGCCTTAGGTATATATTTTTGATATCATTGATAGTCAACACGTAAACAACTGATATAAATAATAGAACTCAAAACAGCTTTTTAAGATTCTGGTGATGACCGGGTTTTCTACACTCACCATTAGTAATGGTTTGATTTACCATAACAAACATATTTTTATTTGGTTGCTTTGCCATTGATTATTTAATATAATGAAAGTAATTAAAACGGTTTTTTTTGCATGTTTAATAAAATGAAAACAAGCTAGCAGTGCTTGTATTTTACACTCCAGATTTTTTTTAGTAGTTTCACCCAAAATTATTAATGTCAATTTCACATTCTATTGAGATATAAATCTATTCGAGAATTCTTCCGAATTTTATGATGAAAATTTCCTGGCGTTCTCAATACGAGGTAACTTTTCACTTGACAGTTCAATGTCGGCGAGTGGGTCAGTAATCAAAAATCGATAAAGTACTGTCAACCGAAAAACCGAGTGAAACGCGAGTTAGTATAGTAATCCATAGAGTCAACCTTCTGTACATCTTGCAGTGCTTCGCTGTGGTCAATTTCCTACGTATAGGGAATAAGTTGGCGTCTTGTTGCGGGCCCTTCTGAATTATAAACTAGGTTTTAGTACCAGGCGCACAGGCGCGCGTTCACTAATGACCGGGTAGTATTTACACGATTCACGACCACCTGTAGTGATTGTGAACGCGTTTAGTATTCATAAGTATTTGTTATTCTTAACTTTTATAATCATTTACTGGCTGGAAATAATTGTACTACAATGCTCTGGATTCATTCATATTACAATGAAAAAATATAAAAAAAAAACCGGAAAAATTCTGAGCGTGTTCCAGAGTTACCCGGAATGTGGAATATTATGTGGCTTTTGTAAAACCTCGGCCTTTTGGGTGCTTAGATGGTTACGAAGGGTGCTACGCGATGTGCTACGAACTCGCGGGGGCGGGGAGCAGGGGGCGGGTAGTATAATTGCTAGCAAGCTTCTTATCCCGCAGGATTGTAACTTTTTCATGATTACTATTATTTTTTGTCTAAAAATAACTTTAAAAAAGGATCTGGCTCTTTCTTAGGTATCGTCAGATTGTTTTATAAGATAAAGTCTATTTTCAACGCTAAAAAAAGGGAATGCGTGGTTTGTGGCGTGGGTTCAAGTTAGGGGGCATGCGCGGCGAGTCCCGTAGGGCGAGCAGACGCGGTCGCTCGCGGCAGAAGGTGGAGACGCGTCCGACGCGCGACATCGATCCTAGTCCTCGTGCTCCGACACTCAGTCGAGTCGCCGACGGTCCGGCCGGTCCGACGAGCGCCAACATGCAGCCGCCACCGCGGAAGGTAAGCCCGACTTCATGCATGCCCACACGACCTCATACAATTCCTTCCGAAACTCATACAAACTTTCCAAAAGTGCCGCAGAACTGTGAATGAAGTACTTTCCTCGACGCGTCAAATTTCCCGTCTCGTGTTACTACGAAATTATATAACTTTACTGTTATGTTTGTATTTTAATCACTGAGGGCATTGCTTTACACATTTTTTGATGCTGGATTTATTTATAATATTTTTTAAATAAACGATATTTTGAGAGGTGTGTGGCGGAGCCCGTAATGCAACGTTGTTCTTATTAAATACCAAGCGTAGCCTGTGAGAATTTAATCAATAAACTCCTAATCTCATATAAACAGCCCGTTACGACGGTAAACACGCGTACGGAAATGTTTTATAAATAAAACCAGAAATAAGAATGAGAAATGTATATTAAATTCGTGAAAGACAATCTGAACTTTATTTGATAAAATAAAAGAGCAAATATGAACGCAACTCGCGCAACGGTGACGTTTCCTGGAAAAACGCGTGGTATTTTCAGTGGAAATATTACGTAGACCTTATAATTTGGAATTGTATACGAGTAAATCCTTTACTCGGTTATTCTCTATAACATTCAGAGATTTTATTATTGTGTTATGAACGAATACTCTACTACTGCTTTTATTTTCCACTGTTTGATTTTTTGCTGTCAATTGATAGACTTCTTGTTGTATTTTCATTTTAGTATTTTGGAACGTGAATTAGAAACCGTATTCGTTTCTTTTTCGTAACATTTAATCGATTTAGTAAAAAAAGGGACACTACTCTGATTTTGGAGAAGATTTTCAAACATAACTTGGCTTGTTAGCGAAAAAAAGACTATTTTATAAGAGTCTTTTTTCTAAATGAGAAAAGAAATAGAATTACGTTGTTTATTTCGGCTCGGCCGGTTGGTAATAAGAAGTTCCACATACGTAGTTTCTCAAATTAACTATGTACGAGACTTTTAACTTGGGGAAACGATTTGATTAATAAGCGTCATTAACTGTTCACCTTAACTACTGTGAACAAACTTTATTAGGGTAGAAAACTGCCTTAATCTTTTAAGTAGGTGGGACATTAAATCTATTTTTAGACACAGTTTTGTAGGTACTGAATTATTCAGAATTTCAGCAATAATATATGATTCAAAATTCATATTCATCATTTACCTTTGTCTAAAAATTTGATAGATAAAAACGACCAGCATGGCTCATAGTATACAGATCTCCATTATTATTTATATTTACTAACAAACCGTCACTTACTCAATGGTAACTGACAGTTTGCGTCATACTTAGATTATTGAATTAGTGGATCCGATGAGCGAGGGTAACCGCGGTCAATGATCGAGCGGCAACTGCAGTATGATGTGCTTCTGTTTCGACGCAGTACAAAATAAATAATCATTATCCCAATTTAATAAATAAATTAATGAAAATTAAAAAGCCTTTATTCGCTTAATATACTACATTTTGGACTTGTAAATGTAATTTCTATCTGATAAAAACTGGCGAACTTCGAGTTGGATTCGCACATCGCAGATACTTTGTTACCAATTTTGTGATTCAAATTAATAATATTAATTAATTATATAATATAAATTAATTTTATAAGGTACTTGAGTATTTTTTTTACCTTCAGCAAGCAGTATTTTGAACAGGTTGCCCTTCGACATAGGTCTCCCCTAGTTTCTTCCACTCATCTTTGCAACGAGCCAATCTTCTTCTTCCACATCACACTTTATAAGATCAGGGTAAATTATTTAACAAATAAAGGGTTACCTATAAATACAACATCACATCACTCACGCCTATAATGCCGGAAGAGTTGGGCACTTCGGCAGAGGTGCACTAATGTCCATGTTCACCAAAAAGATGACGGATGATCTTCTAAAAGCAGCTCTTTAAAACACATTTTTGTATGGGAGCATGTCACAGTGACAGCTGTTTTTAGATAATCAGACAGTTATCTTCTTGGTGAACATGGACCTAAATAGTACCTACATTTTGGCAGTTATGTTTAGGTCTCATGTAATAAGGAGCAAGCCTAAAGCCGTCAAAGTTGTAAAAATTCAGGCTCCGTGGGTTTTGCTAAGTAATTCTTGATGGGGAAACCCAATAACACTTTGCCCGACTTGGGAATCAAACGGGGAATGAACGGAGTTCACTTCACTGAAATTTTTACGAAATATATTATCAGAATTTTTCATTTTTGCCATTCATGCCCATAACATATTTTTTTAATCATGGAATATTATTTCGTTAATTTTCGTCTTATTTTCGTTCTCATTTCAATCGCAAAGTTGCCTTGAAACGGTATTAAAAATATGTAGGTATCAATGTAAGAGATAACGAAAAATTCAATTATAAAATCGGCAGTTCTTTCCCTTCTGCCAAAATTGTTTAAGGTCGTATGTCCATGAACTTTTTTCTGATAAATGTGTTTTGTATTGGTTTTTTTTATGACGCAGGAGCGTTTTCAATTTGGGCGACCATAGACGACTACGAAAACAATTTTCATGATATTTTCGTAGACTTCAGTTTGGGTACCAAACTTTAAAATTACCCGTAAAGTTATAAATTTGAAGTAGACTTTTTATTTTGTAGGATGGAAATCATGAAATAACTTCTTCTCAGAGTGTCAGACTTTTACTGACTAAAACCCATCCATGTCCTTCCTCGCCCTTTATGTTCCGGGGCCGCGGTATCTCTTTCGAACAGTCCCGCAACCCAATTTTATATAGACTGAGATCAAGTATTGGCCCGTTTTATACATTTAACAAGAAATATTTTTGGCCTACCTTATAAATGAATAATAGAAACAAGATAATTATGGTCTAAAACGTACTAACAAATAAAAAACAAAATGAATAAGTTTATAGTCGTATCCTTTCAATTGAAAACGTTCTTGCAATAGTTTTGGCGAAGTCTGGCGATGGCAGAAATGCAGATAGTCGAGCAACGGAAAAGGTAAGTTTTTCAGAGATTCGTCAAAGAGTTTAAGATTATTTTGAAACTATTTAAAACAATAAGTATTATTATTCACATAATACTTGTTTTCCGAAATTCAACCATTTTCTAACGTACAAATAACTATTGAAGCATCCGTCATTAAATTTCGTGGGAGATTTATGAAATTGACTCATCAGAATACTAAGTTCTTCTTACGTTTGATTTAGCAGACAGTTTTCATCTAACCATATACCAACCACCACTACCACCACCACCAACCAACCACCACTATATCTACCTGTCGTTGAGGAACATATAACAAATAATGAAAACACTCTGCTAAACTTTACCAACCGCTTTTTAACGGTACCTACGAACATTTCCGAGCGTCGCGTCAAACCCGCGATGGACCTAACAACCTGGCAATAGGTACCTATCTCTCAGTTACGATAATATTATCAAATTCACCCTGCACTGGCTCGAACCAGCTATCAGCAACGTGCAGCTAAACCTGTTATGAAATTACGGCAGCCCCCGGCTCCGCATGTTACGTGGAACAATAATTCGATCACGACGAGCGTTACATTAATCAGCCGTTTCCGACGATTCTAGAAGCGCAATACCACTAACCTATAACTAATTCTGCAAAGGAACCTTTAATGTGAATAAAGCATATCGTTTGTTATACTTGATGGAGTAGTCAGAGGCGTATCTAGAAGTACGCTTTCATTTCGCCAGTATTCCATGAAATATAGCGATACAACAACTAAAACCCCGATGGAAAAGCTAAAAAAACTTTGCCCGATTGGGTATCAAAACTAAAAAAGGTTGATTTGAGATTGTCGAGTGTCGTCTCCCAGCAATAATATTTTCGTAAAGTTACTTAGAGTGATGTAAAAAAAAATTGTTTGACGGCTTCGTTATGAGTCTGTTTACACCCTGTATAATATAAAATAACCCAACATTGCGTCTTCAATCCCCAAAGGGTTAGGCAGAGGTGTACCTGATTATACACCTCCATTTTGTACTTGATTGTACACCTTCTTTTTGTACTTGATTGTACACCTCCATTTTGTACTTGATTGTACACCTCCATTTTGTATTTGATTGTACACCTCCATTTTGGACTTAATTGTACACCTCCTTTTTGTACTTGATTGTACACCTCCATTTTGTACTTGATTGTACATCTCCTATTTGCCAGTTATATCTTACTATCGTGTCCTACGTATCTTGTTCTTTGCTCATTACACGAACAACACAGTCATAGTCAACTCAAAATAAGTGCCAGTTTATTTAAATTCATCCCAAAATAAGCCTGTTCGAGTCGAAGTACGAAGAGATATTAGGTAAAAGAGCAATGACTAATATTGCAATCTTAACTGACACTTATCTATGGTCAGCCCTATAGCAGCCCTCGATACCCGTAGGTAAACGTCAATCAGATCGTCGCAACCGCGGGCGGACAGTACCGACCGCCGCATAATCAGATCGCCACATACGAGTAGATACTGTGTAGGTACGTACTGTGGTCCGAACACCACAACAAAGCCACACATTGAAGCGATCTACATTTTAATCCTACATGGTTCGTATTTATTCACCGTTTGAGGAAGACTTGTCAATGATATGCCGGGAAAATTTGAGGGATTTGCCCTTAAGACGTGAATAATAGAATATCGGAAGGGATCGTAGTTAAAAATAACAGCTGCTCGTGTAAATTTTCAAGTTATGATTCGCCTGGGTTGGTTACATACCAAGTTTCACGGCTGTCATTTGTAGATCTTGAACAGTTGTTGCAAAGTTTCGGTAGCCCGAAGATCTGACAACCAGTCTTACCAAGTGGTATCGTATTAGCCTGTACTAACTGGGTTGTGGAGGTCAGATAGCCAATCGCTCCATGTAAAATAATGGTATTCAGCTGCATCCGGTTAGACTGAAAGCCAAGCCCAGCAAAGTTGGGAACAGGCTAGGCAGATGATGATGACTCATCTGCATTCGGATAGACTGTCGGAAAAGGCATAAGTAGCAACGCATCCAGTAATACTTCCTACCTACAATAAATCAATTCATTGAACAGTAAAACATTATAAAGGGTGTAAAACACCCTTTTCACGAAGCCGTAAGGCACTTATTCTCCCCATCTTGGCAATATTTTTTTTGTTCTACACAATAGGTACCTGGGAACCTTCTAGTTACGGAGATATGAGGGGTCAAAGTTACAACATTTTGTCAAGTTTTTTTTTAAATACAAGTTTTTTTTGTAAGATTTTGACTTTTAACACCTCCATGACCCACGTACTATTCAATCCATCCATCAGCACAATGTTTTAAGAGCGTTACATTGAGTTCTACCACAAAACATGATTTATAACCTCAAAAAAAAAAGTTGTTTCCCAGCAATATTTTTTGCGTAATGTAGTTTGATGTACAGAATGCTTGGTTAACGGCTTTGTGATGATGTGGTTTACACCCTGTATATGCTATGAAAATCATTTAAAAAAAGTCCAAAGTCTCTCATGGCCATTTTCAATAACTTACAAGTAACAGAAGATTGCTATAACTGTGTGTTTGACATTTATCTTACGGTAAATGGACCGGACCGGACCGGATGGTTAGAAATGAAAGTCACAGAAAATCTTTCTTTGAATTTTCTATGAACCAAGTGACAGGAAGATAGGTGACGTAGATAGCATATTTCAAGCTAACTTTGTTTATTGAAACACGGATAGCTACGGACGATAATAACCAACAGTTGTAGGTAAGTAAAATAAAACAAACGGTCGCGGTCGTTAGTCATCTTGGTGTGTCCTGTCTAAAACATAATATAATTATTATCTATGAGATCCAATACAATAAAAATGAAGTCTTAAAAAAACTTAATACTTTTAATTAAGTACGACTTCTACGGCTTCCAATCTCTTTAGATTAAATTAATTTTCCAGGAGAAAATATCAAAGTCGGTCACAGCGGGTAAGTAAGGGATTATGTTCAATGAATTTTATTACGTTTTTCTTTTCATTAGCAAGGCTATCAACTAATATTATATATTACTAGCTGTTGCCCGCGACTTCGTTCGCGTGAAAATATTGATGGGTCATGTGTGAGACTGCATCGTTGGTCAAGTTGTCGCAAGCGCTACTGAGCATGAGGTCCTGGGTTCGATTTCCGGGACGGGCAAAGTGTTATTGTATTATTTGTGCCCGGTTGATGGAAATAGGATAAATGTGTGAAATGTGGGTGTAGAATTAGATACTCCTCTACCTAACAGTGGCGAAGGTTGAAAATAGTGTCAGGGGAAGACAAAGAAAGAAAGCGATTATTTCTTTGCTTATGTTAACTTTTTTCCCATGTTAATTTTGACCTCATTTTCATTATCAGCGACACCAAAAATCGCGGAAACGACACCCATGATGAAAAATCCAAAAATTTTCGTCGGCACCATTTTGGATTTTTATTTTGACTTCATCTTCATTCATCAAAACTAAGATCAAAATTGCAGAAGAGTTAGAAAAAAACAGGAATCAACAAAATAAAAAAATATAGTTGGTATCAAATACAATATCGACAATTACTCATTCTATCTCGTTCTATACATACTTCTTTTTCTGCCCCTGCCGTAACTCCTTAAACTTCGACTTACCTATGTCCCTACAAAACGGTAAGAACTGCCAGCCGCGAAACCACGTGTGCGCGTCCATACGATTGGTACCTACCTGTACTTTAACTTGTGTACGCCCTATACTACTAACTTGCACTGCTGCAAAAGGTCTCTCCTTCTGCTGTTATTGGTGAACGAATGAACAACTACAATGCAAAACTTCATCCCCTTTACCCGTTTGTGGGTCGAAATAAAAAAAAACCAACCACTTACTAACTTTGATACTATTTTGCAACTCAAGAAATAAAAACTTTAATCAAAAACAAAATGTTGCTCTTTTTCACCCCTCAAGGGTTGAAATTCTAATAAAGCCGTTGCGTTAGCTTCCAATCAAAAGCCCAGATAACAAATTTTGTACTTTTTACGTCGAAAATTAAGGATTTTTCAAACACAATTTCGTCCCCTTTTAAGCCTTCGGGGTGGAATTATCAAAAACGCTGAAAAACGTGTGAATTAATTTTCAATCGTCGGCCTAAACACAAAATTTGAAGATCCTAACTTTGAAACTGACGGACTTTCATATAAACTTCCATCCCCTATTTTATCCCCTTGGGGGTAGAATTGACCAAAATCCTTTCTTAGCGGATGCCTACGTCATAACATCTACCTGTATGCCAAATTTCAGCTCGATCCGACCAGTGGTTTGGGCTGTGCGTTGATAGATCACTATGTCAGTCAGTCAGTCACCTTTGAGTTATATATATTTAGATTATCGAAGATCATATTCTATTCTCTTAGAAGGTGCAGTACCTTCTAAGGTGTCAGTGAGATGACTCAATATATAATGAATGTACGAGTACTTAATTGCGGAAGAGTACTGAAAACTTAGCAGTCTTTTTGTTCTGGATAATCTCGGAAATGGCAATATCAATTTTGATGGAACTTTTACTAACAGATAGCTGATGTTATAAGGAGTAACTAACTTGAATTTCAGAAAATGGATTATGGTCTGGGTAATTGAAACCCTTGAAACAGTTTTCAAAATCCGTTACAAATATGGGAGTAATTTTTTTTAAATTATAATTTTATACGGACGAAGCTCGCAAGCAACTGTTAGTAATAAGAGTGAATAACGTAAGCTCCTAACACGAATCAAGCTGCATCTCGTACTCATCATCTGTTAACCACGTACCAGTAGCGAAGGATCCATACGACTCGATTCCTACCGGCTTGCTTTTAAAAAATGCGTAGTCAGTATTTTATGAGTTAAATAATTATATAATCACATTTAATTTGTAAATTAAATGTGCTCTGGCTTACCTCTAACTAAAATTGACCCTCCGCTACCGCTACCCAGTTCAAAATAAAGCGAAACAGAATACCACCTGAATATCACCTTACAGTTAGTTCGCACCGAGGGAAAGGATTAATTTTGGTCTGTTATTGAGACTCGATTGCTCTGAGCACTTTCTCAGCATTCAGCCCAAACTCCGATGGCAATTGGGTCTAGTACAAACGCCCGAGCAAATACACTATATAAATTATTACTTACTACTACTGGTGACCAACGCTGATGCCGCTGGTAGAAATGAGGAGGTAATTATAAAAAACAAAAAAATCAAGTACAAAATGGAGGTGTATAATCAGGTACACCTCTGCCTAACCCTTTGGGGATTGAAGACGCAATGTTGGGTTATTATATATTATACACGGTGTTAACAGACTCATAACGAAGCCGTCAACCAATTTTTTTTTACATCTCACTAAGTAACTTTACCGAAAATATTATTGCTGGGAGACGACTTTATTTTTTGGGTGAAAAATCACGTTTTACGATAAAACTACAATCAAAACATTTGCTGGTGGATTAATTGAATAGTACGGGGGTCGTTATAAAAAAAACATATGGAAAAGTTGGGACTTTAACCCCCAATGTCTCCTTAATAAGGGGGTTCCCAGGTATGACGTAGAACAAAAAAAATATCGCAAAGACGGAGAACAAGTGCCTATAGGCTTCGTTATGAGTATTTTTACTCTCTTTTATATTGAGATAAATTAATTACACGGGTATCCCTTTATCCCACAAGAATTCACTTAGATGCTTTCGTCTACTCTGCGTCATGTCACCTCGAGATGTCGACTCGAGCTATTTAAAGACTTGTCCAAGCCCTCGTGAAAGCTAACCTGGAGCTGTCTTCCCAAAGGGTGACATCGTCGGCCTAGATTGGTAGCAGCTACTGAGAAACTTTTATTGAGGCTTTTCTTTTAATTGATATCTTTATTTTAACTCTGTTTTGAGTTTTGTATGTATCCTCCATTAATTATTTGACAATCTTCAGTAGCAGACACAAGACACATACACATGACTTATAAGTACAATATCATATTTTGTGGTAGAACTCAATGTAACGCACTTAAAACATTTTGCTGATGGGTGGATTGAATAGAACGGGGGTCGTGGAGGTGTTAAAAGTTAAAATCTTACCAGAAAAAATTGTATTAAAAAAAAAACTTGTCAAAAAGGTTGTAACTTTGACCCCCCATATCTCCGTAACCAGAAGGTTCTTAGGTATGGTGTAGAACAAAAAAATGATGGCAATGACGGGGAAAACAAGTGACTTTCGGCTTCGTGAAGAGGTGTTTTACACCCTTTATTTATGTCTCGAGTCCTCGCGTATCTCGACCTACCGATAACTGAGTAAAATAGTCGGCGACAGAAAATCAAAACCTTCACTTTTAATAACATCTAAAGATAAGCTTGTTCCACCCACATTTAATCCGTATATAGGGTTGCATTGTTATTGAAAAAGCCGTCATACAAAGGAAAATAATCAGCCATGTTTTATTTTCACAGAATTGGTTTTTCCTCGTTAATTAGTGCAAGTAATTCTATATCACTTGTTTGTCATATTGTTTGTTTATTTTGTTTGTTTGGTTTCTGTTCATCCCATCGGTTGCTTAAGGTCCGTTTTCTATAACTTACGTTTAGCTGTCAGTTAATATGCCAACGTCTCGTAGCTGTCGTTGTTTCTATTAATGCGCTTAGACGAGCTAAATTAGCAACTCTATTTGTGGTGGTTCAAATTTCGTTTGAAATGCTGTTAGAATAAAGTTCTAATCAGCTTGCACTACAAAGTGGTTGTTACGTCAGCCACTGCGGGCCAAGTAGCGCGAAATGAGTGGTTTCGATCGATTTACAAAAAAACTATTGATTGGATTAAGAAACTAAAACAGTATCATGCTAATATATTGCTTGTAGAATTATTTTCCAAAAAGACAGTAGTAGCAGTTAGTATGTTTTTTATTGTTTGAAAGATATTTTTAGAGGTAAGTTCGTGATTTATTTTTATCGAGCCAAATTAATTGTATTATGTTCTCAAAACAGTATCATGCTAGCATATATTCTGAAGAATATCATAAGTTTTTATGGTCTTGTTTATAGTAGTGAATCATATACTTTTAGTAATTATAAAATTCGAGTTTAGCTCATGTAGAAGGCTTTAAATATCCTATGCGCGTCACCTACCGGTCACTTGATTCATAGTAAAATCTAAGGAAGCTTTTCGTGACGTTTTGTTTCTATCGGTCCAAAGCGGTCCAAAGGTATCGGTAAATGTAAAACAGACAGATATCAACCTATCGATACCTGTGAGTTAGTTACTGAAAATGGCTGTAAGTCCTTAATAACATTAATTATAGCTACCAAGGTTGCAACAGACTTAAGTTATTTTGAGCTCCTGATAAAGCCAACTATACATATATTTAACTAAAATAGCTGTGCTCCGCAATCTTCGTCGGCGTACTTCTTTCTAACGATTTTGTTATTAATTAAAAGGTATTGTTTTTTATTTTTCGATTTTATTCTGAAATAAAGGTATAGCCTAAGTTAGTCCTCATCTGCCTTTGATCGGACCAGCCGTTTCGGAGATTAGCCGCAATAAAGTAGTTTTTGTTGTTTATTTATGGACAGTATATGCTTTTCTTTGCATTCAATAAAAAGTTGTTATTTTGAAATTACACACTAAAACTTGAATTTTATCTGTTTGTATAGATATCCAATACAAATTACTAAGTATGTATAGTGACATTACGTGCTTCGAAACGCTAACTCCGTGTTTCTTTATAGGATTAAATGCAGCCAGCTATCATCCGGCCTAAAGCTAATGACACACTGTTCGGATCGGTCGCTGCGACCGATCAATCGTGGAGATCGCGACGCACATCGCAAAAAAACACACATGACATTTGTGGTTCCAGGGTAACCCGCGAAATTCAAAGTTTTTCAAGTTTTTTGCAATTTTCAGGCCAGTGCTAGGTTGTATGTTGATGAATATCGTCCGTGACTGTAAGACGTATGTAGTTACAGAATTATAATCATCAAGATTATCAATACAACCCTCCAAGTTCACAAAACAAAAAAAGTAAGATCATTTGAATTTCGCGGGTTACGCTTTCACCTTAATTCCCGTCTGCATCATGCCCACCACTCACACACACACCATGCTGGTCGTGCCGTGTCGTGCTTCTCACAGTCTACGTAATAAAGAAAGCTCAGGTGGCCGGATTACGCTCGCTGTACGCTGTTATGTGTCTGTGTATGTTGACGCCTTATAATCTAAACTTTTCCTTCAGTACTCTACTACATCATCGTTTGTTATATTTAGATCTCTAATTAAATAATGAGACTATATATGAGGGAATTTGGTCGGGTATTATTTGAGTCTATCCAAGGAAAAGAGAAGAAGAAAATCTCTAATTCATACAAGCCGTGCGCGATAAGCCCTGTGGGATTGGCATCTACATTCAAGGCATTCATTTTCAAATGTATTGATATTTTTTGTTTTGCAATAGTACCCATGAAGCTGAGTTCATGATCAGAGTATGCTTGGACCGAGTGGAGCCGGACACCTACTCGGATACATATATGATTATGGTTACCACATTGCGTCACGTTTTACAGTAGGTCTCAATGTAACACCCTCAAAACATTGTGCTTATGGGTGGATTGAATAGTCCGGAGGTTGTGGAGGTACATAAAGTAAAAAAAGTTATCCCAAATTCTCAATACTTAACTAGAAAGATTCCCAGATCTGGTCTATTCAAAAAATGTAATCGCAAGGACGGGGAGAACAAGACAGCCTTTCGAATTCGTCAAGGGTATTGTAACACCCTTTATAAATCGTAAAGCCTAAACCATGGAGTTATGCAGATACAAGAGTGTATGTTTATTCGGTTATTTGCATAGTAGTTATTCGTCACAATAGTATTGATGTTATTAATTGGACTTTGGTTTACTATCCCGTTCTTTTCACTTTACTCAGTGCATCGGATTTTTGTTGTTCCTTGGTTTAGTAATATTCTAAAACCATTATTGTCTTTCTGATGAACAGAACGACACATAACGGACAGTATTTATCTAAAACGAAAATAATGATAGACAATTGTTCAATATCTCTATGTTTCTATGGAAAAGATCAAATACCTTGTACAAGCTGTTCTCAAATTTAGATTGAGCCTTTCGTTTCATCTGACCTTTTTGGGTTAGCTTCCAAAACCACCCGAAACCGCAGACGAGGTCGCAAACTAAACCTAGTGTTCCAAAATTAGTCAGCCGAATATCAGACGCCATTTTCGAATGTCAGTCTTTGTTTCAGATAGAGCATTTCTGATTTTAGTTTGGAGTGCCTCATGGGACTATTCTTGGTCTCATATGGATTGGAGACTGGAAAGCTCTCTGCTAATCGAATTAATAAAGATAGACGCAAAAAAGGGGAAATGAGAAATGAGATACTGAACTTTAATTTTAGTCAGAATGTCTAATTAGTACGTACTCTTTGTAAATGCATTTGGATGTCCGAAGTTAAATCAGATTCTAGTAGACAGCGGCCATTGTTTTTCATTGTCGTGTTGTCCGCATGGCCAGTTGCTAAAACATTTATTATTTTATTCTTTTTACGAATATTTATACATTAAACAGTTAAATGGTATCCGTTGTGGATTAAGTAGACGAGAATTTTGTACTTACTTCCAAAGTTTGAAGAATCCCGGCTTTATTGACTGTGAAACATGTTCCGGGTATTTACTTGAAGTTGCAGTATTTCTGTTTTGTTCACCGTCCATATTCGGGTCGTTTAATTTTCTTTGTTGTTTGTTAGTCGCCAGTCTGCTTGAGTTTTTTAAGATCATATGGTAGTATACGCGTTTATTTATGCTACGCCGCACTTATTTATTAAATTAATACAAATTTACGAAGATAAAACGCATCAAAGATCGTGAGTAGTATAGACCATCTTTGACAAGCTCTTTAAGAATTAGTACTAGGTGGTGTACCTATATTGTTAAATAAGTATACTTCACAATATCATTCACATTTAAGTTCAAACAACTCAAAACCTTTTAAAAAAGGTAATTCATTTGAGAAAGGTAAACTTAGTAACTGATATGACAGCCACTCAATTTAAACGACCAGCTTTTAAAACCATTCATAATCATTCTATTTTTAAACGAGATTTATTTCTCATCTCTTTTAGGCTGCTTTTTCTAGCCGCTTTAATATTGCAAGCTTATTAGAAAAGTTATATGGCAGGACGTTATATGCTTGCTTGTCGGATGTTATAAAGTTTGTTAGTATGTGTCCTAGTTCCAATAATACTGTTTAAAATATGGTGGCATTATCTGCATATTGTAGTTTATTAGCCAATACTTTTCCGGTAATACATTCTTCATCCCTTAGGGGACGCTTTTAAAAATCGAACGCCACGTTAGAGATGTCCAGTATTGGTTACCATTTTTTAAATAGTTTTAACCGGTTCTGTTCGTTTTTTAAAATGTCTAAATTTTTTGCACTGTTAAGAAAGATAAAGGTGACATGGTTGGCCTCGTTTTTAATAATTAGGCACAACCAGAGCAATGCTTTAAGTTTATACTAAGTAAATAAAGATTTTTGTACTGCGGGCAGTGGATGTTAGTCGTTTGTAGGTGTCTCGAAAGAAAGAACTTGCAGTATTTCTTCTGTTCATGTGGCAGTAACGTAACTTATGCCATGTTCGTGAGCGTGCGCTGTCAGTCGGGACTGGTCATCTCTTAGCTGCCATGGATCATTTGAATTGCTTTATTTTAAATTGTTCATTTTTTTTTTTTTTACTCTGGACGCTCTTATTGTACACGTCTTTCTACATCGTTCTCACATATATGTATAATCTCAGCATGAAAGATGTAACCAAGATTTTGTAACAACATTTTTGATTGAAAAGAGTGTCCATGGAGTTTCTTGCCTGTTCTTCTCCATAGAGATCTACGCTAGGGAATGGGCAACTACAGTACTTTCTCAAGTTATTATGCCTTGTGTCTGTGACTGTAGCTTTGATTTTTCTTTCAATTTTTTGACATTCAAAAGTGCCGTAATGGTCTAGTTGAAATAAATGATTTGAGTTTGAGTTTTTTGAGTTTGAGTTTGAAATGACAAATCGAAAAGCATTGTTTTCTTAGTAGAAACAAATCGTTTGAATCTCCTATTCATCTCACAACGATTCCGTCGTACATTCGGAATCACTAATTACAGAAGCGCATCCAATTTCATGTTCCCTTAATGAGGGCAGCATGTTAATGTATCAAAGGTCTCGTCGGTCATGTTTCCATGTAAGTAATAATATAAATTAAAAAATATATAATAATTTAATATAATATCTTAATATCTTAATATATATAAATCTCGTGTCACAATGTTTGTCCTCAATGGACTCCTAAACCACTTAACCGATTATAATAAAATTTGCACACCATGTGCAGTTCGATCCAACTTGAGAGATAGGATAGTTTAAATCTCAAATTATGAGACGCAGACGAAGTTGCGCGAGTCAGCTAGTATATAATATAAATCTCGTGTCACAATGTTTGTCCTCAATGGACTCCTAAACTACTTAACCGATTTCAATAAAATTTGTACACCGTGTGCAGTTTGATCCAACTTGAAAGATAGGATAGCTTACATTTCAATTTATGAGACGCAGACGAAGTTGCGCCGGTCAGCTAGTAATAATATAAAATATTAAAAATAACATGATTTAGTCAGCCTACCAAATCATCCTTTGGTAACATCGAGTAAAGTAATTGAATAACCAACGGTGGTTGTGTGATAGCCATGATATCAACGTTGCGTTTGTATTGAAAATGGCACAAATATTCATATTATCAAAAAAATACCTGCAGGCTTCTTCTGAGAGTCCAAGCATCTGTTAATTTAAAGCGTTGGTAACATCCAGTTAACTGATAAACCTATTTCTGTTTGTGTGACGACAAAGGGCAAGCAAATGTTGACAGTGTTGCGTATTTTGTAACACCTAGCTACCCTCACTACTAACACGATAGCAAACACTATTTTGCATGGCTCGTATCGGGTTTTACGTGTGAGCTTCAAATAAATACGGATAGAAATAAAATTGGGACGCAAATGATAAAGAACTGTTCTTCGTTGTAATTTAAAACCAAACTTTAAGTAAACGTAAAAATAAAAAAACAACAAAAACATAGGTAAATTGCTGTCAGTTTATACAGGGTTATTTTTTGTTTACACTAAACCCGAAAAGGGGTCATTGTACTCATCATTTTGAACAACTTTTTCTATGGGACGAACCGTGAAATCGCGAAAAAAAAATCAGCTGTTCCCTACATTTATGCTCGCATAACTCGTCAAAATGTAGGGAACAGCTGACTTTTTTTTCGCGATTTCAAGGTTCGTCCCATAGAAAAAGTTGTTCAAAATGATGAGTACAATGACCCCTTTTCGGGTTTAGTATAAACAAAAAATAATGTTGTATATCTGTCAATATCTTTCAAGTCCCTGTTATGGGGGCAGAGGTAATTTGATCGCATGCATTTTACAATTGCACGGTTTCACTTCGACAGATATATAATAATCTACCGAAAAAGATTGCGTCAAATTGTAAGCAGTATGTTCGACAACATTGCGACACTTTAAACCTTGATAGATAGATTACAATCTAACGATTTCTACAATTTTCCGGTGACATATACATGGAGAGAGATACATATGTACAAGGTTTAATATACTACTTTTTACTATTTTGGTGATTAGCCCTTTCGGTAGGTAGTCCGTTGGCGCTGGGCTATTTTGATGCAATGAGTTTCAAAAATTATAAAGCTGTTTATTTCTTGCCTACATGGCACAGTACTTGCATACATACGGTTCTTGCATGCAGTGACTATGAAGCTTTTTATTGTGTTTTGTGTTACATCTGACTATTGCATTGATTCATTAGTTTTATTCTAATCAAAACTGGCAAAATTAAAATTAAATTATTAATGCTAAAAATATTCATGATATCTGATCTAGGCTAGCCTGCGTAGAGTGCAAACCACGTTTGTATCATTTTCATCCAGTGCAAACAGACAATAGGGTGGGCCAGCTAGATAAGCTTTAATAAGCTTATCTAGCTGGCCCACCCTATTGTCTGTATAAATTTGTGCCAAATTAGGCCACGCAATTTTAAGTTGTTTGACTATTTTGAACATTATTTTGTGAATTTTACAGGGTTTTTTAGTAAAAACAAATTATGTCTATAAAAATCGTGTATGTATTCGGCATAAAAGTCTTGAACGACAGATATCAGTACTCTAAAACGCGTAACACCTATTTCAACGATTGTAATATTATTTTAGAGTAGTTGGGCGACGTGTTAGGTACTGGTTAAGTATACGGATTTCCGTGGACGGAGACGACACAAAATGCCTGTGTATAACAGTTACTATTTCGTTATTGTAATGAAGGTAAAACTTTCAACTACAATATTCTTTACGTCTTAATGGTCGAAAAGTCAAAAAGCCAAATATCCCATATGCAAGTTGGTACTTAAAAAGGCACAAATTAATATAGTAGGTTGAGCAAATGGTCCGGAAACTATACGCGAAAAATAAACAGCTCTAATATTTTTGAAACCTTAAAACCTAGCGCAATCGGACTAATGGTAGAATCTAAAAGTAGAAGTTCTATAAAGTTACATTTGCATTGAGTCCAAAAAAAATGTCTTTTCCCAGCAAATGTTTTTGCGTAGAGTTACTATTCGATGTATAGAATGCTTGGTTGACGGCTTCGGGATGAATCTGTTTAAAATCTAGTACTTGTTTGCGTGTATAGTTATTTATAGTATCATAGGGTTTAAAATACATATGTACTAGTTTATTATATTTGATGGATGTAATTTGTGTAAGTATTTATTTATCTATGGGCCTTACTTGCCTAATTATTAAAAATAAAATTAGTAACAAAATTAAACCAAAATAAAGTCAATCCAAATCAGAGTGAAATCAAATCAAAATCAACGTCATAATAAAATTAAAATCACAACTAAATTACCATTAAAATTATTATAAAATTTAAATCAAATTAATACAATATCTTAACATTTGTCAGTACGTGAACCATGCAACAGTGGTTCAGGTGCTGTTGTCAAGTCGAGAATTGTCTTCGTAATGTTGACGAGAGTTTCATGAGACACAAATATGGTGGTATTTGCTCAAATATTAGGTACTCCAATCGTATTACGTTAGTCTCGAGCACGCCGAGGAAGTTTCCGGTGCAATCGTTGCAAACGTTCAATGATGTCGGACTATTTTTCTTCGGATAAACACTTAAAAGATGTCCGTATTGGCGAAGTTCTTAAGTTTATAGAGTCTATACATCAGTTGATTTTTTAATCTTCGTGAAACAAAGGTTTACGGTTGATAGTTATGTCCGTTGTTACTAATTTCAAGTTTGGCAACTTTTATTTAGGTAACGTATATCGGTTTCAAGAAATTTATTTCTCATAAGAACATACAGTCCGCTTATAATGAGATACAAAGTAATAAGTATAATTATACAGTACAATACGATTTCCTCCGGAGTATTAGAAGTTACAATGTACATACATATCACCACCACGTTTTTATTCCTTCAGCTTATTTTTAAATATGTTCACGTTATTGCACTCTTTCATATCGCCCGCTAATCCATTTAACAGGTTAACTCCTTCAAACAATATGGTCTTTCTACCGTAATTATAAGTGCGTACGCTGATGACTTCAAGTTTGTTTTTATATCTGTTCCTCAGGTTATGTGACATTGTGTTTTTCTTTAGTTGTATGTTGGTTTGCATTGAGTTTGAAGTTATGTTCTTAATAAGAATGCATATTTGAAGCAGGTCCCTAAGTAAGCACTGAAGAATCTTTGATACTTCTGTTGCTTATAAGTAACGTTATTAACGTTATCTGTTAATACTACAGTTACATCTGTAACAAACAGTAAGAGTCATCTAAACATCATGCAAAGCTTAACTTTAGTGATCGCTTAAAGGGTGGTGAAATAGTACATTTTGATACAAGTGGAGAAAGTTTGTTATTGTAGTACAAGGCGGTATTAACACACGAGCCGTAAGGCGAGTGTGTTATTGAGCCGAGAACTGCAATAACAAATGTCCACGTGTATTAAAGGACGTTTTTCAATACACTTTTGAAGAAATAAAATAATGTAAAATATTTGTGTCATGAATGTCACGAGACTATGATTTAAATTATATTTTTTTCCGCGCTTTGCTTTCGCCATGTTCAAGGAGAGGCAAAGGTATGAAGTCGTTATACAGCCGTTTTCCAACCAGTGATCTTACACCCGTAGGAGAACGGGTATCTTCTAAAGAAGTTTACCTTCTTAGGTCACTATCAAATGACAAGCCATTATCCACCCGTAACAACGTTTTTAACGGTGTTATTAAGTGAAAATTTAATTTCTTTCTTTAATAAAATTGGTAACTGCATCCAATAGGTTAGACTGGGAGCCGAGCCCAACATAGTTGTGAAAAGGCTAGGCATATGATGATGAGTACAATTGGTCACCTTTTCAAGTGTGCAACTTTTCATCTATCATCAGCAAGATTACTGTAAATTGGGTGACAGTCTTTCAGCACTTGACAACACGACGCCTTGCTAGGTATCCTGCCCAACTCCGTTAGTGCCATCATTTAAGATTTAAGTTAAGCCTTCAGCCTATTAGGCTTAAAAAATATAAAGATGAAGTTTAATTTTATGCAAAATGGGCTAAAATGTTGTTAAATGAATGAGGAAACCAATTAAATTAATGTAATATTGTATTGAAAACGAAGATCACGTAATGGTGAAATGATTTGAGCTAGTATTTAAATGTGAAAGTACTTAACGTTGAAAATACCAAGAACCCCAAAAATACCAAGGACCCCAAAAAAACCAAGAACCCCAAAAATACCAGGGACCCCAAAAATACCAAGGACCCCAAAAATACCAAGGACCCCAAAAATACCAAGGACCCTAATAATACCAAGGACCCCAAAAATACCAAGGACTCCAAAACTACCAAGGACCCAAAAATACCAAGCTCCAAAAATACCAAGGACCCAAAAATACCAAGGACCCCAAGAATACCAAGGACTCCAAAAATACCAAGGACCCCAAAAATACCAAGGACTCCAAAAATACCAAGGACTCCAAAACTACCAAGGACCCAAAAATACCAAGCTCCAAAAATACCAAGGACCCAAAAATACCAAGGACCCCAAGAATACCAAGGACTCCAAAAATACCAAGGACCCCAAAAATACCAAGGACTCCAAAAATACCAAGGACTCCAAAAATAATTGATGTTGATTAATCGTTGCGATGGCTGAAAAGTGAAATCAGTTATGACGTGATATGTTTACTGAACGATACGTGACCTTGTCCACATAAATAACATTAACTAGCTAGAGGTCTAAAAAAACTGAATTGAAAAAGCTTTATCAATAGCGTTATTCTGATAAAATTGCTATTGAATTGCTGCCACTGACAAGTCTGTGAAAATTACAATGATATTCATTGTTATTATAATAAGGTTTTTGTTAGCTTGTTGCTGTCTGAACTAATATATGATTAGTGCTGATTATATTATCCGAGAAAGAACTAAAACCCTTCTTTCAAGTTGTTTTGGAAACCTACTCAAGGGTCGCGCATAGTTCGAAAGCGGACTCATTAGTTTTGAAAATAATCATAGTGCTGTCACACTTCGACATCGCTCGAATATCAAAAGCGAACGTTTACAAAACATTCTCACCTCTACAGCATTCGAATTTCAAAGTGATGTCCTGATCACAACACTAGCGGCCAGACATATTATTTGGGGTAGGTAGTGTAGTACACGTACACTTCATGGGCTTATTCGACCGATCGATATTTGGTCCCCAGTGAGAGGGGACGCTCCTGTCTACAAACCCCTGCAGGGGTAAGCTTTATTCACAAAATGATATTTGTATAAATTAGCGCTCACCTGTTTTTGTAATTTGGAACGGTATTTTAGTTAGGTTCAAACTTCAAATAAAGTATCTTCGCAAAAAAGAACCTGTGTTAATGCATCTCACCTACTGAGAAAAGTAAATGCCTAAAGCATTAAGTCCGCCTTTGTACAGTTTTAACTGTCCATAAAGTTTTAATAAATAAATTAAAGTAGAAATGGAGGATCTTTTCATGTTTTGCCAATATCAGGTAAATTTATTAGAATAATAAAAGTTATTGGGTGAGTTCTCTATGAATTTTATATAGAACATAATGTACTGTACCAGTACCGCAATTTCAAATAGTCACCTATTACGGAAACTACGTGTACGACTTTTGCGTAAGCTCGCGAACTTAAGATGTAAAATTTAATATAAACCTAATTTTTGGCTGGCAAATTTGCATGTCCAGTGTCGCATCGATCCGCTCATGCCCGAGAAGTAGATGCACCCCTTAAAGAAACATGCTGCATATTGACTTGTTGGAAAACTAAAACTAAACTAAAGAGAAGCTGCCTATTCCTCCGGAAAGCATAAGCAGCTGATAGACAAACGACACCCTCTGCATAATATGTAGACGCCAAGAGTCCGGCTGAAGAGTCGGAAGAGCTTCCTCAGGTCGACCAATTTATTAGTAGACAACAGGCCTAGTGAAGCAAAAACATTTTGTGGCTCCTCATGCATCCCCCTCCGACACATTGTATCAATATAGAAAAAAAGCTCCCTCCGGGACACCTACTGCCATGGCTCATCTGGAAGTCCCCTTTGCGAAGTCAGGTGGGTCGCTGCAGATACAACCTGGTTCGGTGGGGGTATTCCGATGAAGCCTTGTGTGACTGCGGTGCCTCAACGCAAACTATGGCTCACCTCCTGTCCTGCACTATGTCTGGTTCCACCTGCACTCTGAGGGACCTGTCCGAGGCCACTGCCAACGCTATCGAGGTGGCAGAGTACTGGTAAAAAATTATTAAAATAAAGGGGATGTCGTCGAGACGAGGAAGAAAAACAAAGAAACGATAAAAAAAACCCGAGAAACAAAGATGTACAGTTGTAAAGAATTCGTTGCAGAACTGCGATATGAGAAATTCCATTTTATAATTATGAACGTGAATGTTCAAACATTACTTCTGAGTTCTGTGTGAATATAGCAGATGGGAAACAGCAACTATGCGTTTCCTACTCGCGTCAACTTTAAATTACGAACTTCCACGTCTGCGCTATTCGCGTACTCTATGATATAATAGTAATGTTTATTCTAAATTCAAAACGAAAAGTTTTAAAAACTATTTATCTACCCAAATATCATAAACCCTCTCTAATGTGTTCAAAAATCATAGGCAATGACCAGCATTACCAACCTGCAGAAATAAACGGAACTGTAATGAACTCAAATTTGGAACAGGTGTCAAATTCAAGTGAGTGTGCTATTCTAGTACCACCTACATTAAATCAGACATCGATAAAAAAAAAAAAAAAAAAAACACAATTCAGTATGATTTTAATTATAAATCGCACGACATTTTGATCTCGAGTGACACAAGAATAGTGACTTTGTTCGTTTGCCTATGATTTAACCATAAAGTTCGGTACGGGCCCCATTCGGGGCCGGGCACTGAAACCTACGCTGGCTCGGTACTGGCCCCGAATGGGGCCGGCGGTTAAGTCATACGACATCCTTATTTTTTATGTAAATATTTAATGTTCTGAGTATGAAAGACTATGAGTGTGCGTTAATTAAGAGAGTTGGAGAAAAATATCATATGTTAGAGCCATTCAAAGTTCTGTATTTAGCGCGCAACATTCTTAATTTACCATAATAAAATCCAAATGCGTAAATACGTGCATCGCCATTTTGACGGCAGTGCTAGCCGATGCTAAAAATCATAAAAATTGGGGTTTGCGGGCATCCAAGCTCCACTATATTGAGAAATAATAACTCGTCATTTAATTATGTGACGAATTCATCCATAGTTCAATTTCAATAAGCAGTGGTAATGATATATTTTTATATCCAAAGTCAAAGATTCGCGCCAATCTTGTTTGTTTACATTTTGTTTTTCATATTTTAACACACAGACACGTTTAGATTCGACAACAGATATGACAAATATCATTTCAAATATTATAAACAACATGAGAATACCCAGATCTTAGCGTAATTTATTAATATAGGACCAATAACACGTAATATTCATTACCACTACTTAATTTTGTATTCGAAAATAGACGACCACATTTTTTTTCTTTTTTTTTATATTTGTGATGTGTGAAAGCGATTATTCAAATCGATTCTTTTTTTGTAATTTTTTTTAACTCGTTTAATTTGCTTACGGAATTAAGCAAATCGATACATGGAAAGTAAAACAATTTTGTTTATATTTATTATAACATTGTTAAAAAGCTTTAGTTAGGAAATCTTAAAGTTTTTCGTACATTGTACCAACCCAACAATAAACAGCACAGATTTACCAAAGGCTAAATTCGCGCCGATTTTTTTTCCTTACCAAAATTTAAATTAAGAATGAACTCGCTGTTCAAAATTACATTGTACTTCAATGTAGGTAATTTATTGTGATTTTTTTTCGTTGGTTGTCAGTGCGCCAGGGATGAAAGGTTATAATATACTCTATGCCAGGGATCTTGTTACTGATTTTTTAGGTGTGGCGAAAATTGGTTTGGTTCTTACCATGATAATTGTATTTAGTAAACAAAATGGGGAATAGTATGATTATTTTACTGTGTTCGGTTGGATTAGTTATTGGGATAGACCATTTTATTTTCAAATACTTTTTTTAACACCCTTTTCTAGCGCATTGGTGGGCAAAGGCCTTCCCATGACTTTCTAATTTTAATTATTTCTCGCCTTTTCCGAACAATAATTTTAATCGTCAATTTTCATTTAATTTTGAAAGAGAGGCCGAGGAGCTTGTTGTTAAATAATAACAGCCGCTCGGGTCGACGTTTAGGACGCCTTGCTTGCCTAGGTTGGTCTGTGGATGGGTGACCCATACATACCGAGTTTCCTCCGTGCCTCTGAAAGCAAGTTAAGCAGTTGGTCCCGGCTGTCATTTGTAGTTCTTTGAAAGTCTTTACAGGTAGTATCATCACCCAGTACCAACTGGGTTGTGGAGGTCAGATAGGCAGTCGCTCCATGTAAAATACTGGTATTCAGTTAGACTGGAAGTCGACCCCATAATAGATGGGAAAAGGCAAGGCAGATTATGAATTTTCATTTGATTTTGAATACTTAGATAAGCTCGGTTTAGTAACAACGGTTTTAGCATCCTTAATATTTATTTATCATTCAATTTTTCCGATCCTTGGCGCACTATATCCAACCTTCAGACATAACAAAACAAAATTCACAATAAATTATTAAAGTAAATAAAAATACTTTATAAATGTGAATGTATGTGTATAGTCACAATTACATTCCTAATTTAAATTTTGAATTTAAAAATTCGACGCGAAATTAGCAAGAGGTTGTCCGTTCGTACGATTGAAAATATTAATAATTCATTTTCAGATTTTGGAGACCTCATATTTTTCCACACGGTGCTAGTTCGGCAACGGCGTTTCTCCAAATTCTCCAATCCAAAAGTTTTTAAAGGAAAGATTATCATCAAAATGTTGACTTGAAGCAAGAATTTCGTTATTTGTTTAGAGTTTAGAGAGTTCTATGTTTATTAACTATTAATAAGTCAACCAAAAGCAACGAATAATTACTATTCTACACGATATTATTAAAAAAGTAATATAAAAGGATTCATTTCAGAATTTAACCAAGGAGTTTTTATTGTGTCTCAAAACTTTTTTCCAAACTTAATTTGATTGCGAGTATCGATTAGGCTGAATGCAACATTTTAATCGTTATGATGAAACTCGGGTTTACGCTCAGCACTACGAAGTGATATGTCATGTGATAAGTTGGTTGCAACATTGTTTTTTTTAGTAATATTTGTCAAGACTTTGATCGTAATTTTTTATGAAATGATGTATGAATAATGGCAAAAATAAGAACGCAGATAGAAGGTTACTGTTTTTATTTAGCTTTTCCAGTTTGTTTAGCAAACGAGAAGCTTGCCTATGTACATTATTTCCAGCGCATCTACGTTACCTAGTTTATGGAAGGGTGCAGTATTATGTGTTTTATAAATATTTGGCAATACACTGACGCCGTTTTACCGACCTAAACACGTTACTGGAGATATTTAACACAAACATATGGTATGAAACAGCTTCTTAGACATATTTTTCATAAAAAAATCGAATGCTGAAAGTTCACGAAAATTCTGTAAATTTTTGACAAATTCGCATCACCCCGCCGATTCAGCTGATGTGTCATGTGTCAAAATCTTGTCGTGCATAGTGGTTAAAAAAAAATGACAGATATCCGAAACGCCGCCATTTCGAGCTGTCATTTGTTCGTTAGCTTTTTATTTCCAGTAATCCAGTTACGAGTAGACAAATTTTCTGATAAGTTCTTTATTTCTGTCGAAAATGAGTGATAGTGACTCAGAAATGGACATGAATACTCCGCCAGATATCGTAAATGCAGCGACGAATGCAACTAATAACCTGTTGGCACAAAAATCAAGGGCCAAGTAACAATGCAGGTCATTTCCCTATGGTTCCTGAACCCATCATAGAGCCCTTATGATATTTGGGTAGATAAAGTAGTGTATGCAACTATACATAATTAGGCATTACAACACTCGTGTGATGCTATTAAGAAACTCGCCTTCGGCTCGTTTCTTAAACCCACACTCGTGTTGTAATGCCCTTCATTATGCACAGTTGCATAAACTACTATTAGATTTGAATAAGGAAATAAACAAATTGACTTTTCGGGACCGTAAAGTTATTATGTAAGGTTCACTATAAGCCACCAACCTCACTCAGCAAACGGGTTTATAAACAGGGACACCTCATCTAATGAAAAAGCTTCTGTAGATTTAACAACATTGCAGCTTGTTGCCGTTTTCATAGAGTCACAATGTCAGTCAAGACTGCCGCTTACCGTTAGTATTCGACTTTGCCGATGCCGTTTGCGGTTGTGGTTTAAACCTCACTTAAGCCTCGACATCAACCGTTTTAAGTGGAGGTTTAGAAAAAAAACCCTGATCTACGTTTATTTAGAAAATAAGAGTAGAATAACAGAAATCAATCAGCAATATCATCAAACATGACACCGAAATCTATACTTAATATTACGAGTATAAAGCAGAAGACTTTGTTTGTTTGTTTGGTTGAACGCGCTAATCTCAGGAACTACTGGTTCGAATTGAAAAATTCTTTTAGTGTTGGATAGTCCATTTATCGAGGAAGGCTATATAACATCACGCTATGACCAATAGGAGCGGAGCAGCAATGAAATGTTGGAAGCGGGAAATTCACGCGAACGAAGTTGCGGGCAGAAGCTAGTATAATATAATAGAACCGAATTATGGTTTTGATAATTACGGAAATGCGATGAATGTGAGAACTTTGGCTTGAGCTGAAGGATAGAATATTTTAGCAGGTAATGTACAGCTTTATAAGTGAACATTACCAGTGGTCTACAACGCATTAAAATAATTATAGAATTTAATGGTTCAGCTTTTGAATAACACAATTAGACAGAACATAATTCTGTTTTTTAGGGTTCCGTAGCCAGATGGCAAGAACGGAACCCTTATAGATTAGATATGATTTACATTACTATGTAAACTTCCACCGAAAATTGGTTTGATCGAGATCTAGTAAGTTGTTTTTTTTTAATACGTCATAAATCGTAAAGAGCAATTTACCTTTCATTCAAACTGCTACGGAATTCTTCATGGGCGAGTCCGTCTCGCACGTGGCTCCTTTTTTATTTAAAATAGTAGCTGATGCCTGCAGCTTTGCCCACCCGCAAATTATATATTAAAACCTTCCTTTTTAATCACCCTATCTATTAAAAAAAACCTCCATCAAAATCCGTTGCGCAGTTTTTAAGATCTAAGCATACATAGGGACAGACACGGCGGGAGACATTGTCGTTTCTTTTTTAACCCCCGACGTAAAAACGACGGGGTGTTATAAGTTTGACGTGTCTGTGTGTGTGAGTGTGTCTGTCTGTGGCATCGTAGCTCCCGAGTGGATGAACTTATTTTGAATTTCCTTTTTTCGTTAGAAAGGTGAATTAGTCGGAAGTGTTCTTAGTTAAGTTTGAAGAAATCAGTCCAAGATGGCCACCGCCGGCGCGCGCCGCCACAAATTGACGGATTACATATTTATTCAACAACTCCCTAAATATGGGTATCAAAATGAAAGGGCCTGACTAGTAGAATACAATATACTATAATAAATTTCAAATCCAAGATGGCCGCCACCAAAAATTGGTGAAATACAATATTTTTTCACAACTCCTTCAATATGGGTATCAAATACTCGTAAAAGGGCCAAGACCTTGAAATTGAGACCCTAGGTGTCAGGGTTTTTTTTTTAATTTAATGTAACTTGTTTTTATTTATTTTTATGTATGTTTAATTTTTATTGGTTAATTAATTTAAATAAAACCGTTAATTTTTAACCCCCGACGACGGGGTGTTATAAGATTGACGTGTGATTTTATTTTTTTTTTGTTTAAAAGGTGAATTAGTCGGGAGTGTTTTTAGCTACGTTTCACCGCCACAAAATGGCAGATTACATATTTATTCAACAAATCTCTCAATATGGGTATCAAATGAGAGGGCTTGAATAGTAGAATTTTTTACCATTCAATAAATTTCAAATTCAAGATGGCCGCCACCACAATATGGTGAATTATAGATTTTTTTTCACAACTCTCTCAACATGGGTATCAAATAAAAAACGCTTGTGAAATTATGACCCTATGTGTGTAGTTACATTAAATTTAAAACAACGCCATTTTTTTTAAATTTAATGTAACTTGTCTAAAATATGTAGTGATGTTTTCCTCTTCTCAATGTATTGTCCTTGGCCATCTTTAACAACGTTAATAGATGTAACAATAACATGGAATGAAAAGATTTGCTGCGAGTCAATCATGCTCTTCACAATCAGATCATGCGATGATCAATTGAAGTGTTACAACAGAGTATAAGATATGTACGTTAGGCCCTCGTTACATGGACTTTGTCATTAAATAACGTAAATAAAAGAAAGAAAACTAAGTTTGAAACTTGGTTTCCACTGACGTTATTTTTAATCCCCGTCGCAAAAACGACGGGGTGCTGTAAGTTTGACGTGTCTTTGTGAGTGTGTCTGTCTGTGGCATCGTAGCAACCAAATGTTTGAACCAATTTTGATTTTTTTTCTTTTATTTGGAAGGTTTTATTAAAGGAATTTCTACTTAAAAGTTGATTTTAGAATTGCATATTACTATTGCATCCGTTGGATGCGAGTCGCAAGGGACCGGTCAATGTGGCGACGCCTGGGGGAGTCCTATGTTCAGCAGTGGACGTCTTTCTGCTGAAGTGATGATGATGATGATGATGATGATCTTACTATAGAAATAATTTTGAAAAGACACACAAAGTTGTGAGTATTCAAAAAGTTTAAAAAAATAACCAAACCGTGAATGCAGAATTATTCGGCCTATATCTATATGTAATGACTAGCGGACGTCACGCGGTTTCACACGCGTAATTCCCGTTCCCGTGGGAGTACGGGGATAAAATATATCCTATGTTACTCGTGGATAATGTAGCTCTCGAATGGTGGAAGAATTTTTAAAAACGGTCCAGTAGTTTTTAAGCCTATTCATTACAACCAAACAAACAAACAAACAAAGTTTTCCTCTTTATAATATTAGTGTAGATAACTACAGCTGTTGCCAGTTAGATGACAAAAGTGGTCATTGCCCTTCCCCTAATAACTCTTCGTACGTAACTAAGCAAATGAACCATGAATCGTTGTACGATAGCAAAAATGTTGAAGATAACGATAGATGACGATTCAAGACTTGAACAGGCTTACTTTTGGTTTCCAAAGTTACTAATTGTTATAAATGTAGGTAGGTCAAGGACCGCTATTGTTATCTTGACTGACAGCAACTACAATCAATATGTCTAAAAAACATGTCCAATCCGAAAGGGTCATAAACAGGGTGTAAACAGACTCTTCACGAAGTCGTCAACCAAGCAAGCATAAAACTAAGTAACTCTACGCATTTATTTTTCTGGAGAATGACTTCTTTTTTGGGGTGTAAAATCACCATCTCGGTAACACACGTAAAACATTGTGCTGATGGGTGGATTGAATAGTACAGAGGTCGTGAAGGTGTTTAAAGTAAAAAACACATTAAAAACGTAATATAATAGAAAACTTGTGAAAAACTTGGAAATTTGACCCCCAATATTTCCTTAACTAGAAGGTTCTGAGGTATAGTGTCCAGGGAGAACAAGTTCTTTTCAGCCTTTTTAGGGGTATTTTTACATGCTTTCGGTATACCATAGGTACACCAATCACCATACATTGCCAAATAGAATAAGAAATGTAAAATAGTCACGAAAGTAAAAAAAAAAAATTACCACCGTTTCCCCAAATTCTACTAACTTTCTGAACGTGACAACACCTTCTTCGGCATGCATATGTAGGATTTACGTCAATTGATTTTTTTATGACGTCATTACCCGAAAAGCGACCGCTCTCGCCTGTGTGTTGCCATAGAAGTTTCCTCATTTCGGTAATTTTTATTTTTTTTCATTATAGTATTTCAAAAGCCGATGTGCGCTAGGAAGTCCGCCACCTTACCGGTTGGCTTATAATAAAGGGTGTAAAAAACCGAACGAAACGAAACTGAAAGACAAGCACTTGCTCTCCCCGTCATTGCGATATTTTTTTGTTCTATACCATACCTGTGAACCTTCTAGTTACGGAGATATTGGGGGTCAAACTTCCTATGGGTCCACCCTTTATAGCAGAACTTTTTATGTCATAATATTATTTTGGATACCATCTGATAGCATAAACTTCATTTGGCAGAAAATGGTTTGGCAGATACTCATTTATCATACGTTCAAACTCATAATTTTGTAAACCAGAATCATCTTTAGGCAAAAAATCCTTTCCTTCGGTGTTATGCTAAATGAATTTCGGAGCAACAAGATTCTGCTAGATAGATGGAACCCACTTCCTACTCATTGAGTGCGTTACCACAATACATGACTTTTCACCCCAAAAAAAGTCGTTTCCCAGCAATATTATTTGCGTAAATTTACTTAGTTTGGTACAGAATGGTTGGTTGACGGCTTCGTGATGAGGTTGCTTACACCCTGTATACAGAGACAGACACAGTATAAATAGAGTAGTGATCTGTAGTGAAGAATCACTTGGTTCCTGAATAACAAGGGAGAGCTATTGAGGAAACAAAACAAGATGGAAGCGTCAGTACCGATTGTGAACATACACCTTGCAAACCAAAGCTATAGTGCCAAATAGAAGAATAGCAGTACATTGTAAGTAGCTCCATGTAAGAACGGCCTTACTCAATATACACACACAGTGTAGGTTAGTTCTGTTACAAATAAACGGTGTGGTGCGACATCGGTGGCGAGGCCCGCGTCGCATCACCCGCCGCGGCCGCTTAATTCTCACAGTGTTAACAATGGATGAGTTAGTGAGGGAAGATCTACGAAAAGTAGTTCTTGAAGCTAGTTCGAAGAATAAATTATTATCAGTAAGTACCTTATAAGTAATCTTTCTTAATCTTACCAAAATTATGTGTTTTGCGGTTGAAGTTAACCTAAAATTCGAAAGCGGCGATGTACGCCGCACCTAACCATCGCTGCATCGTAATGTCTTACTCAGTCAGAGGAGGCCTGTATACGTAATAGGCTGATATGTTAATGTATAATTGCATCTTTAGGTTAAACCGCACTTGCTAAGTCCGTGGATGAGTTACATACCGAGTTTCCTCCGTGCCTCGAAAAGCACACTAAGCCGTTGGTACTAGCTATCATTTAGATTTTCATGTAGATTTTTGACAGTCGTTACAGGTAGTGGCCCAAAAGCTTGACAACCAATCTTACCCAGGGGTTTCGTATTTCCCAGTAATAACCGGGTTGTGGCAGTCAGATAGGCAATTGTTCCATGTAGAATTCAACTGCATACGGTTAGACTGGAAGCTGACCCCAACATGGTTGGTTGTTGACTAGGTGATGATTTCGCCACGAGCTCTACAGATAATTGAGAAAATTGTGTACTTTTATTTAATAAACACTAGCTGTACCCGGCTTGCGTTGCAATGCATTTTTTCCTACCTACCTACTACTACCTACCTACCTACCTGTCTACTTCTCACCGTTTAAACCTTCCCTGGACTACGACAAACATTTTAAAACCAAAATCAGCTCAATTGGCCCAGCCGTTCTCGAGTTTTAATCAGACTAACGAACAACAATTCATTTTTATTTATATAGATAGATAGATAGATAGATTATAAAAGGCAGCAGTAATATGTCGGTGTATTGTTTTACAACGTTGTTCTTTCTGCTCAAATAACAATCATTTTAAGCTCTAGAAGTATTTTCTATTTCATTAGAATTGTGAATAAAACGGCTAGGTATAAAACAAAAAGAACAGAAACTCGAACTGGTAGTTCTAGGGATGCGTTGTTGACCTTTACATTTCTCGGCGTACCTACTAAGCACGTATTGCAAGAAACCTAATAGTTGAAAAAAAAACAAGCTAAGATATCAAATAACGCAATATTATGTCGGATAGTGTACAGGTTGCATCCGGAGTTATTTACTATAAGGACTTTATAGAAACTAGAGCAAATTTCCGTCCGTTCAAGCGTTTTTACCTTATCTACGAGTATATTATTGGAATCAAATATAACAACTCAGAACTAAGGATCATCCGTGGTACTATTGAACTGGGTTTATCCCAGCTGTAAACGTCTCTTTGTGCCTATTGGCCTTGTTTCGTTCTGTCTCCTGCTGATATGGAGAGAAGTGGAAAGTATGTTTTTTTCCTACTCCTCCGCTATACTTTTCTGATTAATTTCGTTGCGGGATCCAAAACAAGGGATTTCGTTGAGCTTCAATGTCTTGGCGCGATTCTGGTGGTCGCCACAGTTAAATCTGGCTTTCAGGAATTACAGTGGTTTGGGAATAGAATAGGTCCCAAAAACACGCGTTTTGTTCTACAGGTCATCTACTCGTACCTTGCACTCAATTTTGAGTTTTTTAGAAGCCACATGTAAATAGTTACGTACTAATGTACCTGTACAAATAGTAATAACTTAACGATTTCCTAAAATACATTTTCTCGCTGACAGCAAGGTTGTCAAGACAAAAATATCGCCATATCAGCAGAGGCCATCGTTGGCGTCGATTTTTCTTATAATAGGACTGTTTTGTTACGTGGACAGACACCCACACAGCAAGAAAATGTTACAATGTTATTACAGACATCTTCAATATTAATTAACTAGCGGACGTCACGCGGTTTCACACGCGTAATTCCCGTTCCCGTGGGAGTACGGGGATAAAATATATCCTATGTTACTCGTGGATAATGTAGCTTTCGAATGGTGGAAGAATTTTTAAAAACGGTCCAGTAGTTTTTAAGCCTATTCATTACAACCAAACAAACAAACAAACAAAGTTTTCCTCTTTATAATATACTAGCGGACGTCACGCGGCTTCACCCGCGTAGTTCCCGTTCCCGTGAGACTACGGGGATAAAATATAGCCTATGTTACTCAGGGTGAATGTAGCTTTCCAATGGTGAAAGAATTTTTTAAATCGGCACAGCAGTTCTTGAGTTTATTCATTACAACCAAACAAACAAAGTTTTCCTCTTTATAATATTAGTGTAGATATAAGTGTAGAAGTGTAGATAACGAATTATATTTATACTTTAGTCGGTAAGGTAATCGATTCTGCGTATTAGTTTGTCTCAAAATAAGTTCACGTGGGCCCAAAGTATAACCTTACCTTCACACTCGAGTCTTTCAAAGGAATTCTTGCTTTTATAAATATCGGATGTTTAATAATCTACAAAAATAGGCAGTTTTATCAAAACTGCCTATTTTTGTAGATTATTAAATAGGCAGTTTTATCAAAAGCAAGAGCTTTGAAAGACTCGAGTGTGAAGGTAAGGTTATACTTTAAAAAAAAAAAAACTGAGCAATGCAAGTAATGTAATGTAATAAATTAAGTCAGTAATATGAAATATCGCGACTGCCATGCAATTTCGGCAGCTGCAGAATGCAACCTCCATCAGTATAATGGTTAGTTTACATATAGTTAATTAGGTACTTTAACGTTTTAATATGATTTGTGAATAACAACAAAAAAAAATGATGACATTGAACATAATCTTGTTGAATAATTTGATAAGGCCAGGCGAAGCGAATATTAATTCATTCCGTTTTTCCACAAATGGACGGCAAAATCCTTATCATCTGAAACGTTAAAGGTCTTCAGACATAAAAGCGCTTTCTAAAGCGGGTTGCTTAAGAAGACAGATTGCAAGCACACTGCATGCGACGGGACCGGCATCCACAGTTTTATAAATGATTTTTGCAATTAACTGCAACAACTTGACTACGATAGAAATTACAGGATGCTGTATCTAGGTCTTGACCTTTTTGTTCTGATACCTAAATGCTTTATAGAAGGATCTTCCATTAAGTTTCTTCTAAAGTCATAAAGGATGACAGGAACTGTCTTCAAGGCTGCTCTTTAATAGAGTGCTTTCTGAGAAGCTCCTTTTGCTGCCAAAACTCGGAAATACAACAACGTAACTACTAACCAATCATTACCGACTCTTATTTGAGTTTGCGTCGTAGTAGTTCTCACATTTGCAAATAATTAATGATGCAATTATAAAATAAACGAACGGTGTTTAAGTGACCAATTAGCAGTGCAATTACACAAGGAATATTATTGCAATATTACTCTGCATTTCACTTTTTCTCTCTCAAGAAATGTATCCTTTCGGATTCAATCTGCAGCATTCAAATAATTAAAATTGAATTCCAATATACAGGGTGTCCAGTAAATAGCACGACATACTGCAGGGGGTGATAGCTAGGGCCACTACCTATCAATACAACACAATATATGTTCAGCAAAATCTTACGGATTTGCAGTTTTACAAAATTTTCCGAAATACCGAAAAATCTCTACCTTGAAACAGATTTTTAAGCATCTCGTAATGAAAAAATCCTTTTCTAGTACTTTTTTTTACATCAAATTATTCGTGAATAGTTACACTACTTATTGATAAGTCTTTTTTATATCAAAGACAAGAATGTTTTCAAGAAATACTATTTTTTGTTGAAATTTGCACAGAACTATTTTCTTATCACTTAAGTTTAACCTACAGTGGTGAAAAAAAAATGTATGTGGCAGTTTTGTACAACAAACTTAAAAGATAGCCTGTTTAATGGTGATTTAGGAAACATACAATACTAGTGCATTTGCATTAAAAAAAATACAAAAAAATGCTATTTTAGTTCCAGAGAAGCTGATTTTGTTGAAAATGTAATTAACGTAATTTTGACAAAAACCACTATGAGAATAAGTAATAGCTGCTCATTTACATTAAATGCCAATAATTACTTGGAGTTTTTACGAGAAACCCTACCCACGCTCCTTGAAAATGTTCCGAGTGAGCAAAGAGAGGTGATGTGGCTTCAAAATGATGGATGCTCATTATGGCCGGGAAGTAAGAGCCTACTTAGATGAAGCTTATCAAGGCAGGTGGATTGGGCGACTGGGACCGATATTATGGCCACCTAGGTCTCCGGACCTAAATCCCCTGGATTTTTTCTTATTTTTCGTATTTTATAAAATGAAAATGTACTAGTATTGTATCTTTCTAAAATCACCATTATCCAGGGGATTTAGGGCCGGAGACCTAGGTGGCCATAATATCGGTCCCAGTCGCCCAATCCACCTGCCTGGATAAGCTTCATCTAAGTAGGCTCTTACTTCCCGGCCATAATGAGCATCCATCATTTTGAAGCCACATCACCTCTCTTTGCTCACTCGGAACATTTTCAAGGAGCGTGGGTAGGGTTTCTCGTAAAAACTCCAAGTAATTATTGGCATTTAATGTAAATGAGCAGCTATTTCTTATTCTCATAGTGGTTTTTGTCAAAATTACGTTAATTACATTTTCAACAAAATCAGCTTCTCTGGAACTAAAATAGCATTTTTTTGTATTTTTTTTAATGAAAATGCACTAGTATTGTATGTTTCCTAAATCACCATTAAACAGGCTATCTTTTAAGTTTGTTGTACAAAACTGCCACATACCGTACATTTTTTTTTCACCACTGTAGGTTAAACTTAAGTGATAAGAAAATAGTTCTGTGCAAATTTCAACAAAAAATAGTATTTCTTGAAAACATTCTTGTCTATGATATAAAAAAGACTTATCAATAAGTAATGTAACTATTCACGAATAATTTGATGTAAAAAAAAGTACTAGAAAAGGATTTTTTCATTACGAGATGCTTAAAAATCTGTTTCAAGGTAGAGATTTTTCGGTATTTCGGAAAATTTTGTAAAACTGCAAATCCGTAAGATTTTGCTGAACATATATTGTGTTGTATTGATTGGTAGTGACCCTAGCTATCACCTCCTGCAGTATGTCGTGCTATTTACTGGACACCCTGTATACATATAAATTTAGTTTTAGTTATTTTTTACAGTAGTTGCAGTAAGCACTGTATAAGCTTCCACACTCAGATCCATGTAACCGGCTAAACCTCAACCCCTGTCAGCTGCAGTTGTCCTAGTTCAGGGGTTGAGACCAAACTGATGTAATGTGTATTGAAGTTATAGAAATAAATAATAATAATTATGATTATCTCTTTTATTCATTAATTATCTTATTTAATACATTTTTAAATATTTCTTTAAAAACATAAAAACATTAAAAAATATTAAAAATAGAGATCCGCCGGTTTCGGGAGCAGGGTCCAAGTCACCGGTGGTTAGGGTTGCAGAGACAGGGTCCTCCTCACAATGCAAGCCGTATCGAGGAGTACTGCCTTCTGAATCAGGCCCTTGATCCAACCGCCTAAAGGGAGCTTCGACAGATGTTCGTCGAGGGTATTGGCTATCAGGCCATTGGCCGTCACGACAATCGGCACAATGATAACCGAGTTCATATTCCACATGACGCGAACCTCGTGTGCCAAATCGAGATATTTTAGTTGTTTCTCTTTCTCAGATTTCATGAGGTTCTCGTCATGCGGAATGGTAATATGGTATTTTTATTAATATGACCGGATCGAAACTCGCGAAGAGAATTTACGAGGAATGTATTTCGTTTAAAGTTTGCATCAGCTATCTGATCTACATTTTTGTGATGCGGCTGTGTAAATCTATCTGTATGCCAAATATTATCAACATTCGTTCAACTGATGACATCTCTTACTAAGCAAATAGATTTATTTAGTAAATTCAAATCACCGACGCTATCAAGACTTAAAAAAAAACCATGTATATCATTTACCTCTTTATGTACCAGTTTGTTATCACCCCTGAAATACATAAAAGCGGTTGGAAAGGGTTACTAACGTGCAAGTAGACCTACTGAGATAAACGTAACATGTCATTAAAAGTATCTTTACTTTTATCTCGATACATAAAGGGCTATATTTGTTCGGAGAGATTGTTTGATAGTCTGTGTATCTTGTGGAACTTGGTAGTTTTTGCAAATTAGCTATGTGTGCACCGTCCCCGCCACCGGAACACGGATCCACGACAAAACGACGTCATGGTTTGGTTTTGGTTTAGTTTTTGAAAGATCAAGTTTAAGTTCCGATATTAGAGGTTAATTTTACGATATATCTATACTAATATTATTAAGATAAAGAGAACACTGATTCACTATTGTAGTTCTCTTAAAATATTATGGCGGGTCGGAACCTCCAAACCGCCATAAAGTTTGATGCGGTTTTCGACATCATTTAGAGAATTTAGAAGGGTGGCGAAAAATCGATCTAGCTAGGTCTCATATCTAGACTTTTTCTATCTATTTTCATCCAAAGAGAACAAGAAAACTAGGTCACAACAAAAACAAGTCACAACCATGAGATCAGCTTGCTGGCTGTTTACTCAAACACACAGCACCAGGTTATTTACACAAACTGAATGTTTACATCGTTTACACGGCGAGTAAACAAGCCTTCTTGCCTTGTTACAAACTTTAAGATAACATAAGCAGGGTTGAATGAAATCAGGATTCTATTTGCCTACGTAATTGTCAATTTAGAAGGGAAGACAAACTGTAATCGCTCTCAAAAAGTATCGTAGGTATTTCTACTAGGAACTTTCCCAACATCGCTATCGCTTGTGAAACATCTGTGTTAATATTAGAATCCATAATTAATATAAACTGATTACGAAATAGGAAGTAAACCTCAATTTCGTTATAATCGACCCCGAAGACGTTGTATGCGACACATATGAAGCACATAATTTTCCTCGGCGCCATCTTGGATTATAATTTTGTATTTTTATGATCCGTGGATATGAACATTACAAACAACAAAGTGTATATGTCACCGTAAAATTGTCAAACACGTTAGATTGTAATCTCTCTAGCGATATTGTAAACTCTCAAAATATTGTCAACTGAACATACGGAAGTATATCTGCCCTCATAATCGGGACTTGGGGCACCCCCCTGGTAGGTTAGTTAACTCGGAAATAGGGGCTTCGCGAAGCGGGGCTCCGTCGACTTTAATCGATATTTCTCGGGAATGGTACAGTATCTTTTCATGAGCGTGGTACCACTGGGCAAGAGGGACCCCTCCTTCCCTCCACACCGCGTGAGTTGACTACCATTGCATGCATTTCACAAAAAAATAATGCGTTTTATTGTAAGCAGTATGTTCGTTTGACAATAATTCGAGAGTTTACAATATCGCTAGAGAGATTACAATATAACGTGTTTGTCAATTTTACGGTGATATATACAGTATATGCGCGCGCACACACCCAAGGGAGTCGAGAGTGGTGGCGTATCAACGTCATGCGGTTTGCCGTCACGGCTATACGAGTAAGTTTTACTGACACGGCGAGCCAATAGATGTCTCACATCAAAACCGTTACTTCGTCAAAATCAAGCTGCAATATGAGCGGCAGCAACAGAGTCATTTTAAACAAAAAACGGGCCAAGTGCGTGTCGGGTCACGCGCAGTGTAGGGATCCGTAGTAGCCTGTTATCTTATGATGATTAATTATGGTTTTATAGGTTTTTATTTTACACAACAAGCAACTAGCAAGTACTTCATCTTAGTCACTTTTAAGGATTTATTCTAAGGATTTTGTATTTGGTACAAAATTTTTCAACACCCAAGTTCAACGACTATTACCGTGAAAGTTATCTTAACCGCTATAATTTCCCTATGAAATGTACTGTCATCATGAATTCTTCCCGATCTTTCCCTGCTGGAACAAACATTTGGCACTTTTAAATGTATTATTTCGTAAATGGAGCATTAAACCGCAAAATAGTATGGGCAACCCCTAAAGTCATTTTAAAAGACCTATTCAACGATACCCCACGCGATGGAATAGACGCCAAATAAAAAATCATCCTCACTCTAACTCGAACTCAACCACTTTTGAATGCCAAAAATACAAAAAAAGGTACATTCACAGTCACAAGGCATAATAACTTTGGAAAGTAGGTACTGTAGTTGGCCATTTCCGAGTGTAGATCTCTATGGAGAAGAACGAGAAAGAATTAGTTTCTTGCCCGTTCTTAGCTGTTTGTTTTGTTTTCATTATCGGCTGATATAATCTTGTTTCTAATGAATAAGGTACTCAATGCAAGGTAGCCAAATGCTACCTTGCATCTAACTGACGCGGTGTGGAGGGAAGGAGGGGTCCCCTTTGCCCAGTGGTACAACTCTCATGAAAAGATATTGTACCATTCCTGAGAAATACCGATTATTATAACCCAACCTTAAAACACTTTATATTCCCCTAAAAAGCGTAGCCGACGGAAACCCGCTTCGCGGGGCCCCTATTTCCGAGTGCAGGGTTTATAGGAACCTAACTAACCTAACGGGGGGGTGCCCCAAGTCCCGATTATGGGGGCAGAGATACTTTCGTATGTTCAGTAGACAATACTTCGAGAGTTTACAATATCGCTAGAGAGATTACAATCTAACTTGTTGACATATATACTTACACACCTCTACAAAATTACAGCTTTCTAGTACTAACAGGCTCTGAGCAAAACCTCGGATAGACAGATGGACATGACGAAACAATAAGGGTTTCTTTTCAGGACTACGGATCCCTAAAAACCACCATGAACCTCGATGAATGTCGATGAGCTACGAGGAATCACGATGAACCTCGATGAGTCACAATGAACCCCGACGAGTCACGGTGAACCTAAATACGACCGCAATAGTGAACAAGAAGATTAACTCGAATTCTGAGCCCCGGCGATACTTGTTTTGTTTTAAAATAATGTTTTGTTCGCGGTTCATCGTAAAAAGTTTTTAATCAGTGGAGATAAAAAATAAAACCGACTTCAAAAAAAACAAAAAAGTGAAAAATAACTTTAGCTTCTGAAGTCGGTGACCTTTGTTTGATTGCTTTAGTTTTTTTGTCACCGACTTCAGAAGCTAAAGTTATTTTTCACTTTTTTGTTTTTTTTGAAGTCGGTTTTATTTTTTGCAAAAAAGTTTTTATTTTCAACTTTTTAGTGGTTCACATGTGCTTGATACATGGAAATAAAGTGCATACCGTTACAATTACAACAAGCCCAAACACGACTATGGTACATTGTCTCATTATGGAGTTCCGTGACTCTTGGCTTCATCATCAGATCTGATGGTAGAATGGTTCTTATCAAACGCAAATGCTTCACTTGTTGTAGAAAAAAATACCAAAATCGCAACACTTTTTCATATAAATTTTGAAGAGTTCCCTCGATTTCGCCAAGATTCCATCATCAGATCATGATTTGGTGGCTATGGGACCATTTGGAAAGAATACCCTTTCCAACAAAAAAAGAATTTTCCAAATCGGTTGGCAAACGACGGAGTTATGCCCGAACAAACATAAAAAAAAAAAAAAAAAAAAAAAATATATAGAAACATCCGAATTGAGAACCTCCTCCTTTTTTTAGAAGTCGGTTAAAAAAGTACCCGGTGTCTGCTTTCGGCTTTTAAGCTACTTTTGTGCCGAATTTCACTGGAATCGAAACGGTAGTTTTACTCGGGAGTGTTTCGGGAAAATACGGACGAAAATTAAAATAATATGATTTAAATCATACTGTTTTGTAGTTCATGACCTCTAGTGACAAATATTTCTATAAAATATCTAGTGAGTTATGAAGCTTTTACTGCCAAGATGACAATATACTCAGCTCCATTACACGTGACTTAAACACAACTGGTTCAATGTTGGTGATACACCTCTATCTAACACTAACAGACGCAATGTTATGTAGTAAGAAAAACAGAAATACCAACATGCCTAGCTCGATAACATCATCTGTTAATTTCGATGAAAGACTTTGTAGAGGACCAAGTCTACATGAAAAAAAAAAACAAATTTCAGGCAATGAAGTTTCACATCCATTCAAGACGCGTTCGCACTACGTCGCGTCGTAACGATTAATTCATCATAGGTTTTTAGTTGACAACAGTCGTGAGAAGGCAGTAATCGCGTCGTCCTATATATAAACATCATCATCATCAGCCTATTAATGTTCCCACAAGTCACTGGAACAACTTGCGACCCACGGATGCCTCTCAAGTTAAAGGGGAAAATCTACAAGTCCGTGATTAGACCTGTCGTATTGTATGGATCAGAATGCTGGGCTGTGAAGAAGATGGATGAAAAACGATTGCATGTAGCGGAGATGAGAATGTTGAGGTGGATGTGTGGAGTGACAAGAATAGATAAAGTAAGAAATGAATATATTAGAGGAAGTTTGAAAGTGGCACCTGTTACTGAAAAATTGAAAGGAAGTCGTTTGGCTTGGTATGGACATGTAATGAGGAGGGATGAAACGCATGTGACTAAAAGAGTGATGGACATAAGTATTTATGGATGGAGGGGGAGAGGAAGGCCAAAGAAAAGATGGATGGATTGTATAAAGACTGATATGAAAGAGAAAGGAGTAAATGATGCCGTGACGTCTAACAGGGGAGAATGGAAGAAGAAAACGTGTTGCGCCGACCCCAAATAAAATGGGACAAGGGCAGGAAGATGATGATGCTGGGACACAGGCCTCCTCTCAATGCGAGGATTGGGTTTTTTTTTAATATATAAACACCTCCATTTAAATACACAAGCCACGGCACTTAAAACTGCACGACTAAGTGTCGTCGCAACAAAACGAGAACGCCCTTTTTTTTTTTTTTTTGTTTATGATGGGAAATCATCAAATTACTCCTCCCACTCTGGGCGGAGCGGGAGGGAGTGTCAGACTCTTACTGACTAAAACCCATCCATGTTCCTTCCTCGCCCTTTATGTTCCGGGGCCGCGGTATCTCTTTCGAACAGGCCCGCAACACGAGAACGCCCCTTAAGTAGAAAATATAACTCTGTACAATATTAAGGTGAATGCATTAGGGCGGCCCGCGAAATTCAAATTTACTTACGTTTTTTGCAATTTGCAGGGCAGTCTGCACTCAACGACTTTGAGCGTGAAAAATTCGTTCATCGAGTCTTACGAACTTGGAGGGTTGTATTGATGTTTTTGATGATTATAATTCTGTAACTTAATACGTCTTACAGTCGCGACCGACATGTTTATCAACATACAACTTAGCACTGCCCTGCAAATTGCAAAATACGTGAGAAATTTGAATTTCGCGAGCTATCTTGAAGCATCCCCCTTAAGCACCGAATAAAGGCTTGGTCATAAATATAGGCAATAAAACCCGAGAGAACTCGCGAGACGATATACGTGAGTTATCACACGAGTTTCACGAGCCCCTCGAAATCTAAATATATATAATTCAAAGGTGACTGACTGACTGACTGACATAGTGATCTATCAACGCACAGCCCGAACCACTGGACGGATCGGGCTGAAATTTGGCATGCAGGTAGATGTTATGACGTAGGCATCCGCTAAGAAAGGATTTTGATCAATTCTACCCCCAAGGGGATAAAATAGGGGATGGAAGCTTATATGAAAGTCCGTCAGTTTTAAAGTTAGGATCTTCTAATTTTGTGTTTAGGCTGACGATTGAAAATTATTTTATACGTCTTTCAGCGTTTTTGATAACTTCTACCCCGAAGGGTTATAAAGGGGATGAAATTGAATGTGAAAAATCCTTAATTTTCGACGTAAAAAGTACAAAATTTGTTATCTGGGCTTATGATTGGTAGCTGACGCAACGGTTTTATTAGAATTTCAACCCTTGAGAAGTGAAAAAAGAGTAAAATTTTGTTTTTAATTAAAGTTTTTATTTTTTGAGTCACCAAAAAGTATCGAAGTTAGTAAGTCGTTGGTTTTTTTATTTCAACCCACAAAGGGGTAAAAGGGGGGATGAAGTTTTGCATTGTAGTTGTTCATTCGTTCAGGAATAACAGCAGCAGGAGAGACCGGCAGTGCAAGTTAATAGTATAGGCCGACACAAGTTAATAGCACACGTGACTTCGCGGCTGGCAGTACTTACCGTTTTGTAGGGACCTAGGTAAGCCGAAGATTATGGACTTACGGCAGGAGCAGAAAAATAAAGTATGGCAGCCGCCGCTCCTGTGGGTGCCGCCCGCTCGCACCAACTTGCTGCAGCACGCGCCGCTCACGCGCGCGCTGCGTGCACTCAATATGGTGTCACAACAGATTGATTGCTTCAATTGTACACTGAGCGAATTCACACGGGCCGCATTTTGCGCAATTACTTTAGTTTGTCAAAATAATCAATTTATTTAAAACATAAATAATTTAACTTTAAATATAACTGCTCGATTGTATTAGGTACCTGTAATAATAGTTGTATGTGTTGTTTAAATAAATAAATAAAATAAATAAATAAATAAATTATGTATAGTAGAACGAGATAGAATGAGTAATTGTCGATATCGTATTTGATACCAACTAGATTTTTTTTATTTTGTAGATTTCTGTTTTTTTTTCTCTTCTGCATTTCTGATCTTACTTTTGATGAATGAAGATGAAATCAGAAATGGCGCCGACGAAAGTTTTTGGATTTTTAATCATGGGTGTCGTTTCCGTGGTTTTTGGTGTCGCTGATAGTGAAAATGAGGTCAAAATTAACACGGGGAAAAAAGTTAACAGAAGCAAAAATAACAGTTTTCCTTTTTTTTTTACGGCTTCCCCTGACACTATTTTCACCCTGCGCCACTGTTAGGTATTTTAGGATGGGAAATTATCAAATGACTTCTCCCACTCTGGGCGGAGCGGGAGGGAGTGTCAGACTCTTACTGACTAAAACCCATCCATGTTCCATCCTCGCCCTTTATGTTCCGGGGCTGCGGTATCTTTCGAACAGGCCCGAAACCCCGGCCGGCAGGTTTCGGCCCTTGCGGGCCCCTCCCCTGGTGTATCTAATCCTACACCCACATTTCGCACATTTAGCTTAATCCCATCAACCGGGCCCAAATAATACAATAACACTTTGCCCGTCCCGCAAATCGAACCCAGGACCTCATGCTCAGTAGCGCTTGCGACAACTCGAACAACGATGCAGTCTCACACATGACCCATCAATATTTTCACGCGAACGAAGTCGCGGGCAACAGCTAGTGTACCTATATTTTGAGCATGTGATTGATTTTGGCATCATGGCCCGAAAGCTGGCAACCAGTCTTACCCAGGAAGAGGGGGAGTCAGATAGGCAGTCGTTTCATGTAAAATACAGGTTATCAGCTGCATCCGGCTAGACTGGAAGCCGATGCCAACGTAGTTGGGAAAAAGCTAGGCAGATGATGGTGATGCTTGATTTGGGCATTATTGTAACTTGGTCGTCCTTTAATTGAATCAATACTACGAAGGTGCCAATACATGTAAAGTGTTGTAATGTAAATCTGTAAATCTACCGTAAAACTTACCTCATTAATCTTTAATCTAAATATATATAATTCAAAGGTGACTGACTGACTGACTGACATAGTGATCTATCAACGCACAGCCCGAACCACTGGACGGATCGGGCTGAAATTTGGCATGCAGGTAGATGTTATGACGTAGACATTCGCTAAGAAAGGATTTTGATCAATTCTTCCCCCAAGGGGATAAAATAGGGGATGGAAGCTTATATGAAAGTCCGTCAGTTTTAAAGTTAGGATCTTCTAATTTTGTGTTTAGGCTGACGATTGAAAATTAATTTATGCGTGTTTCAGCGTTTTTGATAACTCCACCCCGAAGGCTTATAAAGGGGATGAAATTGTATGTGAAAAATCCTTAATTTTCGACGTAAAAAGTACAAAATTTGTTATCTGGGCTTATGATTGGAAGCTGACGCAACGGCTTTATTAGAATTACAACCCTTGAGGGGTGAAAAAAGAGCAACATTTTGTTTTTAATTAAAGTTTTTATTTTTTGAGTCACCAAAAAGTATCAAAGTTAGTAAGTCGTTAGTTTTTTTTTATTTCAACCCACAAAGGGGTAAAAGGAGAGACCTTTTGCAGCAGTGCAAGTTAATAGCACACGTGACTTCGCGGCTGGCAGTACTTACCGTTTTGTAGGGACCTAGGTAAGCCGAAGATTATGGACTTACGGCAGGAGCAGAAAAAGAAAGTATGGCAGCCGCCGCTCCTGTGGGTGCCGCCCGCTCGCACCAACTTGCCGCAGCACGAGCCGCTGACGCGCGCGCTGCGTGCACTCAATATGGTGTCACAACAGATTGATTGCTTCAATTGTACACTGAGCGAATTCACACGGGCCGTATTTTGCGCAATTACTTTAGTTTGTCAAATTAATTAATTTATTCAAAACATAAATAATTTAACTTTAAATATAACTGCTCTACTGTATTAGGTACCTAAACCTGTAATAATAGTTGTATGTGTTGTTCAAATAAATAAATAAAATAAATAAATTATGTATAGTAGAACGAGATAGAATGAGTAATTGTCGATATTTATTTATTTATTTATTTATTAAAACTTTATGCACAAGTGCTGGTGGTGCAGGTGCCTTCGATCAATGACAGGCCTTAAAAATACAGAGAGCTGTCAACCTGTTTTTAAATCTTTAAAGATACTTACGTTGCCATCGTTGTATATACTAGAAGTAGCCCTTTTTGTTAGAACGAACAAGCACCTATTTACGTCAATAGTGGATAAAAGACAACGATCAGGACCAATGAGGTCTCAATATAAGAATCTACTATACACAGGTGGTCACAAAACGTCTTTACTAAAAAACAACATCTTGACCATGGGTCCTGTAATATATAATAAACTGCCACTACATTTAAAAGAATTACCCATCAAAGTTTTTAAAAAAAAGTTAACAAAACTGCTACTGGACAAGTGTTACTACTCAATTAAAGATTTTGTCACGGACAAAACTTTCTGTTAATGTGATTTCATTTTAATGTCATTTATATATTTCAAATCTAATGTTATTTTATTTACTTAATTGTTTTTTGCCATTTTATTGACATTTGTAATTGAATTTAGTAATAATGATTTAAATTGAACTGGTGACATTTTGTAGTTAATTAATTGAGCTATTGATACTTTAATTTATTGACATTTTAATTTATATTGTTTGCAATGTGCCTAATTCCGAATGTCTTAATGTGAGTATTTTTAATAATTTAGTGAATGGAATGTTTTCTTTTATGTTTATTTTTGTTGACTGAATGTTTTATGTTAAATAATTTTGCGTGCCGTACGGCAAAATGTATCGGGACTCTCATGAAAATTACCATCATATCTGTACACCTACATTATTGGCAAATAAATGATTTCTATTTCTATTTCTATTTCTGTAAACACTGTACAAAGGCGGACTTAATGCTTATGCTTATCGTATTTGATACCAACTAGATTTTTTTATTTTGTAGATTTCTTTTTTTTTTCTCTTCTGCATTTCTGATCTTACTTTTGATGAATGAAGATGAAATCAAAAATGGCGCCGACGAAATTTTTTGGATTTTTAATCATGGGTGTCGTTTCCGTAGTTTTTGGTGTCGCTGATAGTGAAAATGAGGTCAAAATGAACACGGGGAAAATAGTTAACAGAAGCAAAAAAAACAGTTTTCCTTTTTTTTCTACGGCTTTCCCTGACACTATTTTCACCCTGCGCCACTGTTAGGTAGAGGTGTATCTAATCCTACACCCACATTTCGCACATTTAGCTTAATCCCATCAACCGGGCACAAATAATACAATAACACTTTGCCCGTCCCGCAAATCGAACCCAGGACTTCATGCTCAGTAGCGCTTGCGACAACTCGAACAACGAAGCAGTCTCACACATGACCCATCAATATTTTCACGCGAACGAAGTCGCGGGCAACAGCTAGTTTAGTATATGTCTGGTCAATCATTTCTTAGTACCTATTACCAATTTCGACTGGTAGGTACAGTGACGAGCACCGTTATGTATATGTCACCGTAAAATGGTCAAACACGTTATATTACAATATAACGTGTTTCTCTCTAGCGATATTGTAAACTCTCGAATTATTGTGAACTGAACATACGGAAGTAGGTACTCGTATCTCTGCTAGTTAGGTTCCTTTAAATCCTGCACTCGGAAATAGGGGCCCCGCAAAGCGGGGCTCCGTCGTCTACGCTTTTTAGGGGAGATAAAGTGTTTTAAGGTTAGGTTATACTATTCGGTATTTCTCAGGAATGATACAATATCTTTTCATGAGAGTTGTACCACTGGGCAAGGGGGACCCCTCCTTCCCTCCACACCGCGTAAGTTGACTAGCATCGCATACATGTCACGAAAAATAATGCGTTTTGTCGTAAGCAGTATGTTCATTTGACAATATTTCGAGATTTTACAATATCGCTAGAGAAATTACAATATAACGTATTTGACAATGTTACGGTGATATATACACTTTCCTGAATTTACAAACCAATTTTCGCGAGAAACAACGATTGTAACTTGAAAATAGGATCTTTTTCGTAACAGCATGAAATTTTTATCAGAAAAATAGGATAACAACACTTTTCAAAATTGTTAAGTGTTTACATATTGGTATTCGTGACTGTACCTATCAGACTGCACCTTAGCCTGTCGCAATGTATTGATACAATTTTAAAAGCAAACCGGCACGTCCTGAAACGAGAAATCGAATTCACGTGACCATTAACCACACCATCTCACATTGGGCCCGCGTGGTACATCACACTACAGCCCACTTTGACAGCCTTGGTTCCCAGAAGTGGGTACGTTAAGTAGGCATACTACGACGTGGAGTTGCGGACACCAAAATTGTTGTACAATACAATACAATACAATACAAAACAATAAATAGGCATGACGACAGTATAAAAAAAATGCAAATTTATTGAATCCACCAGTTAGAGTATTGAAAAATAATGGCCGTACTTTTTGTTTTTGTAAATCAATGAATATTGAAAAAGATAAAACGCATCAATACTCTAGAGTCGTGAAGTCAGGACTCGCTAAAAATTATACCTGGGCGTGTCGTATTAAGAATTTTAAGAGCGTCGTATCTTCATCAGTTTTGATGTAAATAACAAAAAAAATGTGTGCGTGTACTAGCGTACACTCGTAAGAAGTGAAACTTCTTTATGACGTTATTTTTCAAAAAAATGTAACTACTCAAAACGGACCGCAAAATAAAGTATACTTCGAATCACGCGTGGTAGGGATAAGAAAAAGATGGCGCGTAACGGAAAAATGTGACGCGTAACGAAAAAATGTTACACTAAATTTTTTTCCAACCCCGATAAAGAAGTTTCACTTCAAAAACCGAGTTAAATATTTTTTTTACAATCTAACTGAAGAACTAATTCTTTTTTTTGTCGTCTGCCCTAGTATAGGCCCGTCCCCTATGAGCTAGTTAATTTTTCGACTCTAAGAACAAATCATTTGTCTAGCGTCTAGATTTGAAACCAACAGAATTAATACCTAGTGACCAAATCTTAGCTGTTTGCTATGCAGTAATTACTCGTAGCTTCAATATTGGCATTAACATATTAATTTGACATTAATTGGATCAGGAAACTACATATCAATTGATATTAATTCATGACTGTTTACCGTAATATTGAATATTGGTTTACAAACCCTAGTTCCCTTTGTGCTTGATTGAGAGGAATGAAGGATCAAATAAGCACTAATTATTGTCATGATAGGTAAGTGGAGAATACTGTGTGACTAAAAGAGTGATGGACATAAGTATTGATGGATGGAGAGGGAGAGGAAGGCCGAAGAAAAGATGGATAGATTGTGTAAGGACTGATATGAAAGAGAAAGGAGTAAATGATGCCGTGACGTCTAACAGGGGAGAATGGAAGAAGAAAACGTGTTGCGCCGACCCCTAATAAAATGGGACAAGGGCAGGAAGATGATGATGATAAGTGGAGAATACTCATAGTTGCTATCTACTAGGTATTTACCCGTTTATAGTGTAGTTCTTCCTAAAATAATATTTTTCATAGTTCCAGTGAGAAAGAACGGTGTTGGATCTAAGGAAGCGGGGCAGAGTTTTAGCTCTCATCCTGTTATTTACTCATTACATCATTTTGGAATTCAAACGATGTCAAGATAAATGATTTCAGTCACTGTACTTAATTTTTATTATGACAGATTTACATTATCAACTTCGATTAGATAAAACCTGTACCTACATTCGTTTTAATTTCGTGCTATTCACCCGTAGCGACTGAGCTTGCTTTCGTTGGTTATTTCTGAATTCTGAATCTCACGTCAAGACACTGACTTTCAGGTCACTACTGCGGGTGTCAACTATCCAATACTGTTTGTGAACGTGAGATTCATCAACCGCTTGCAAGCTATGCCAGCGTTCAAACTCGCAGTACGTAGGTGCCTAATAGCTTTACCTGGAATTTTCCAGAAAATTTCTTCTACATCAACAACAGCAGCGTCAAAAACCCTTCTAAGGTTTCCGTTTATTTTTATTTTAACGTACAATAGGGTCCTTACAATATTATATTTTACTTGCTACGTAATCAAAAGCCCTTTGCTATTGTTTATAAGCTGCTGGCCCAAAAGAGTTTTTTTTTCTAAAAATTGTTACAAAGGGGAGTTTTTTATTGTAAAGTTCACTTCGCCTCATTGTTTTGTCGTAATAAAGGCTGTCGTAATGATTCGTGCTGACTTTGACGTATATATGGCGTATCCCCGTAGGTTAGGTACCTCTACTAAAACAAACGAAATATCGATAAATGAAAACTGTAAAAAAACAATTTCCATGGAAAAAGGTGGAACAAAAACTTGAGTCCGGACGCGGCGTATTTTATTATGCAGCGTACAAATCGTGAACCCGATATATTTTTTTAACAAAACTAATCAAAACTGGCCAAATATTGGCATTGGCTCGTGAAAAGCGATATTTTATTTAGGAAAACAAATGAAACTCGCTCTTTTTTATTAAAATTAAAAATTTAATATCCTGACATGTTTGATGTAAAATAAAAACGTTCACTGAATGTTAAATAATAGAATGGAAAGCTATGTAGTTTGTGTTTTTGCTGTATTTGTTCAAATCAACCATTTTTGTTTCCATGTATGTGGAGTTGAGGATAAGAGATCGACATGGCTTTTTTTGACTAAAAAGGCGGGCACACGGCAAATACCGACGAGTGCCGTCTGTATTCGCAGTTTGAACAACCATTATTTTTCGGACTAACAAAATGCACGTACGATGAACAAAGGTTCAAAGGATCAGCTTGTGTAGATTTCTATCTACTGGTACTAAAAGATTGGTTACATAGCTTCATGGAAAATGTTGTTTTAGAGCTCCACATATAGGTATTCGACAAATATCTGTACGTGCATGTCAATATCAGAATTCTGGTAACTTGAAATTTGATACTAACGTGGATCCTAAAATATGCTGTATATTTCTGCATCCTTGTCAATATCACAATTTCAAGTTCTCTGAAATATCATTTTCATTGAAATATATTTGTTAGAGCTCAACATTATTCGTTAGAATTTAATCCCACGGATATTCAGTATCGGGCAAAACCCTTTTCGATTCACTTCCTCGAAACCTGGTTCTTATTGCACTACGATTAGGTTCGACATGCAATATACTTCAGACGCTTGCGTTTTTTGTCAGTTTTCTAACACGTGTGCGGGAATGAAAATTGACACAACTATACCTATATGCTTATAGTCGGAGATGAGTTTTTTTTTTGTTAATTTTGGCAAGTAATAAAAAATGTGTTAGTAAGTAAGTAGTAATGTGTCTTTACTGCGTAAACATTTGTTGAATATTGTGTTTATAAATAGAACTAGCTGTTGCCCGCGACTTCGTTCGCGTGAAAATATTGATGGGTCATGTGTGAGACTGCATCGTTGTTCGAGTTGTCGCAAGCGCTACTGAGCATGAGGTCCTGGGTTCGATTTGCGGGACGGGCAAAGTGTTATTGTATTATTTGGGCCCGGTTGATGGGATTAAGCTAAATGTGCGAAATGTGGGTGTAGGATTAGATACACCAGGGGAGGGGCCCGCAAGGGCCGAAACCTGCCGGCCGGGGTTTCGGGCCTGTTCGAAAGATACCGCAGCCCCGGAACATAAAGGGCGAGGATGGAACATGGATGGGTTTTAGTCAGTAAGAGTCTGACACTCCCTCCCGCTCCGCCCAGAGTGGGAGAAGTCATTTGATAATTTCCCATCCTAAAATACCTAACAGTGGCGCAGGGTGAAAATAGTGTCAGGGGAAGCCGTAAAAAAAAAGGAAAACTGTTATTTTTGCTTCTGTTAACTTTTTTCCCCGTGTTAATTTTGACCTCATTTTCACTATCAGCGACACCAAAAACCACGGAAACGACACCCATGATTAAAAATCCAAAAACTTTCGTCGGCGCCATTTCTGATTTCATCTTCATTCATCAAAAGTAAGATCAGAAATGCAGAAGAGAAAAAAAAACAGAAATCTACAAAATAAAAAAAATCTAGTTGGTATCAAATACGATATCGACAATTACTCATTCTATCTCGTTCTACTATACATAATTTATTTATTTATTTATTTTATTTATTTATTTAAACAACACATACAACTATTATTACAGGTACCTAATACAATAGAGCAGTTATATTTAAAGTTAAATTATTTATGTTTTAAATAAATTGATTATTTTGACAAACTAAAGTAATTGCGCAAAATGCGGCCCGTGTGAATTCGCTCAGTGTACAATTGAAGCAATCAATCTGTTGTGACACCATATTGAGTGCACGCAGCGCGCGCGTGAGCGGCGCGTGCTGCAGCAAGTTGGTGCGAGCGGGCGGCACCCACAGGAGCGGCGGCTGCCATACTTTCTTTTTCTGCTCCTGCCGTAAGTCCATAATCTTCGGCTTACCTAGGTCCCTACAAAACGGTAAGTACTGCCAGCCGCGAAGTCACGTGTGCTATTAACTTGTGTCGGCCTATACTATTAACTTGCACTGCCGGTCTCTCCTGCTGCTGTTATTCCTGAACGAATGAACAACTACAATGCAAAACTTCATCCCCCCTTTTACCCCTTTGTGGGTTGAAATAAAAAAACCAACGACTTACTAACTTCGATACTTTTTGGTGACTCAAAAAATAAAAACTTTAATTAAAAACAAAATTTTACTCTTTTTTCACTTCTCAAGGGTTGAAATTCTAATAAAACCGTTGCGTCAGCTTCCAATCATAAGCCCAGATAACAAATTTTGTACTTTTTACGTCGAAAATTAAGGATTTTTCACATTCAATTTCATCCCCTTTATAACCCTTCGGGGTAGAAGTTATCAAAAACGCTGAAAGACGTATAAAATAATTTTCAATCGTCAGCCTAAACACAAAATTAGAAGATCCTAACTTTAAAACTGACGGACTTTCATATAAGCTTCCATCCCCTATTTTATCCCCTTGGGGGTAGAATTGATCAAAATCCTTTCTTAGCGGATGCCTACGTCATAACATCTACCTGCATGCCAAATTTCAGCCCGATCCGTCCAGTGGTTCGGGCTGTGCGTTGATAGATCACTATGTCAGTCAGTCAGTCAGTCACCTTTGAATTATATATATTTAGATATCATGGATAAACATGATTATTTAAAACTGATATTTACTTTTAGAAACAAATTAACATTCATTTGAGTTCTAATACTGTTCTATTACTTCTTGACAAAAATATTTTCATTCTTTTGTTTTATTTCTTCAAAGTGTATTGACAAACATCTTTTGATACACGTGGACATTTGTTATTACAATTCTCGGCTCAATAACAAACTCACTTCGGCTCTTGTGTTAATTTCGCCTCGATTACAATAACAAACTTTCCCCAGTTGTATCAAAATGTACTATTCTTTATTAACTCTCGAAAAATGAGATTTTTAAAGGTTGCGTCTGATCCGGTAACTCGAAATTGCAGGCACCCAGAGTCTTTGAAAACGAAGGATAGATTACTTTCTACTGGAAAATGTATATTTTACATCATATACGTTGGAGATGCAGGTACTTCGAGCCTTTGAGAATAGCGGATTACCTAATTTCTCTTTACTAATAAATCCTTAAAAATAAATCCTTTGCATATTATATTATGTTCCTAGAGAACTGCACGTACTTTGAGTCTTTGATATAAAGGATAATAACTTTAACGGAACAAGCCCGACGTGAATCAATTTCACGTCATCCTCTTTTATGAAAATTTGTTCAGCATGCACTAGAGGCGCAATATAACGCTTTGTAAGTTGCCCAATGAAGGGAGCTGTCACAGATTGCAGGTATCGGATCCGAGGCTTTGTTAACGTGACGTCATCACGCCATCGCCATCGCCATTTTAATTTAGGTGAAAACGTACATTGTTGGCGATCAGAGCTTTTCCACGAAAGGCGCTTTGTTCACTATATTGGTTGAACAACCACGGTTTCAATGCATTTTGGGACGCGATTTTTACTTTTTTTAGTAAAGTTTTGCCAGGGGCACAACTTTAGTCAAGGAAATTATTCATGGTAATATTTGGTGAAAGCTTCTTGTTTAACAACTTTTTGGAAAAGGCTTTGGATTCTTGCAAAAGATACCTACTGCTAATTAACATACAACATGCCTGATAAGCTCGACTTTGAAATATATTATTACCATTTTGTTAAGATTTTATGCAACAATATTACCTATAAAGCATAACTTTTACCATTTTTCTGCTACCTTCTGTCCATTTCAGGCTGCCCCAACCTCCAGTCCACTCGCTGAATGAACGTCGTAACGTAACACACACATCTATTATTAACGAAACCTCAGTTCATTGATCGAGCGCCGTGAATGGTCGTGCATTTGACCTTATCGATGTCAATGGTCAGCGCTAGCGCGGCCGGTCGTTCCACCTGCCCACGTGGTCCGCATCGGACTCATCGCATCATCGCTTTCGAAAGTCTCACAAGTGCGTCCACTGATCTGCAACATACGGATCGCTCGAATTGGTTCAACTACGATCCGTTTAGTGTGATGCGTCCGATGTGTACGATGCGGACAGGTGGATGCTTACCTTAAGGGACTAAGCTGTACGCGCGCGTACAAAAGCTCATACAAAATCGTGGTTTTCTATGGGCATAAGCTGAGTAGAGCTAAATAAGTGTGCGTAGTCCCTAACACACAATTTGATATCTGACAAGACAATGCAAAGCATAAAAATTGGATACAGATCTCCAAGGCGAAACATTTTGTATCTTTGTTAATCCCACAGCTTGATGATGGCTTCGAATACACAGCTGTAACAACTATGGAAGTACTTTCCTGTTGTTAGTACCATGATAACAAAATTATAGATTTTGAGTGAACTACACTGCTCTCAAAATGGCTAAGTAAAACATCGCGAGGCAACTCCTGGAACCAACATTCAAAGATGTGTGACATCTTCTTCCCACACCGGGCCTGTGGCCACGCTCACACGGAGAGACGGCTTACACAGGGTTCCCAACTATGTTTTGGTCAGCTTCCAGTCTAACCGGATGCAGCTAAGTACTAGTATTCTACATGGAGTTACTGCCTATCTGACCTTCACAACCCAGTAAGTACTGGGTTATATGATACCCTGTAGTAAGACTGGTTGTTAGACTATTTAGGCCACTGACTGTTTGATTATTTGAATGTGATGAATTTCAAATTATGATGAATATACATGGTGTAAACCACCTCACCACGAAGCCCTAAACCAAGCATTCTATACATCAAAATAAGTAACTTCACGCAAAAACATACCGCTGGGGAAACGACTTTTTTTTTGTGTGGGGTGTAAAATCATGTTTATTGGTAAACTCAGTGTAACGCATTTAAAACATGTGCTGATAGATGGATTGGATAGTACGGGAGCCGTAGAGGTGCTTAAAGTAAAAATATTACAATAAAATCTTGTATTAAAACAAAACTTTTCAAAAAGTAGGAACTTTGACCGTCAATATCTCCGTAACTAGAATGTTCCCAACGTGGAGCAAACAAATGATAGCAATCGCAAGGAGAACAAGTGCCTTCCGGCTTCGTTAAGAGGTGTTTTACAACCTTTATGTCCCAACAGTGGGAAAAATATAGGCTTAGATGAAACAATATTTGAAAAACGCATCCTGTCGCTATTAGGCCGAATGAAACGAACCGCAGTCATTTAGACACGCCACGGAGTCCGGAATTGAGCTCCGTTGATGCCAATCGGCTGTTACATGAGACTTCAGGGGCCGGCGGAGCATGCGTTTTTCATATAAACATAATACCAAAATAATATGAAAATCAAACATATTCTTAAGGTACTGTGAATATATTTTTGGGTTGGGTCGATTGGATTACAGGTTATCTAAGTTCCCAAAAAAAAATAGTATTACGATATTCTTATTCGAGCTATGAGGAATTTAAAATTTCTATAGATACTTTATTTTTCTCATAACTCTTGTTTAAATCAGTGTACATTCAAAATATGTGTTTGGGAACCTACAGGGTGAAATTGAATAGATGCGACAAATTTAAATATACAATAATACGTGTTGTCAAGAAAATGTATAAAATATAAAATTAAAAAATAATCGATCAGTGTTACGAAAACGGTTAAAATAATAAAAGTATCAAAAATCTTGCCGACTCATCGCAGTGCTCAATATAGCGGTCATTTACCTAATTTTGCCTTAATTTTTCTTATTTATTTTGCATATTACTGGAATACCGATAATTCGTACTTAAATAAAGATAATAACATCAATGGACCTTTTGAAAACGATAATCGCGTAATTTTTTTTTACGATTTAGATTGTAGAATAAACAGTTCAGAATGACTATGTTACTGTAACTGAAGCTCCAATTTCATTTTGTCGCATTAATTAAAATTCACCCTGTATATATTCTGTAATCCAATCGAAACAAATACAGTGTGTATTATATGTTTGATTTACAAACTATTTTGGTATTACGTTTGAATGAACTTCGCATGGGTCCGTGGCTTAGGCCCCCAGTGGTCGAGGCACCCGTGGCCGACGCCGCCGGTTCTATTTATTTACTTCAAAGCAGTTTCTAATCAAATGTACTGTCAGGCACAAGAATAAATTCAAAAAGATTTTTTATTTATACAGGGTTATTTGTAAAACACCGGCAACCTCGCAGGAGTGGATTGCTGACATCTTAAACAACAACATTTGTTCTACGACTTTTGGGAAAACAGGCAAAAAAAATCGACTTCTCAAGCAAAACTCCATCAGCTGTTCGGACAAATGTATGGAGAGTTGATTTTTTGTTGTCCGTTTTCGGAAAAGTCGTAGAACAAATGTTGTTGTTTAAGATGTCAGCAATCCACTCCTGCGAGGTTGCCGGTGTTTTACAAATAACCCTGTATAATCACATACATGCGATATTTTCATAGATCAATTGCCCGAATTAAAGCATGCTCAGCAGGCCTCTTAAACACAGGGAACTACCGAAATGTGTGTGTACTATTTGGACAGTCACGCCCATCGGAGGTCACAGGCATGTTATAATGTCATGTGGCATTAACTACACTTGTCATAAAAGGGATTACATTTTCCGAGCCAGCTAAACAAAAAAAAAATGAGTCGTAGCGTTCTACTCAAAAGTAAGGTTAAAAACTTAATCAATTACAAAAAAAAAGGACTTTAGTGAAAAACAAAAAGCCGACTACCAATTTATAACCATTATATACCTACGAGTATGTTCTACATATGTAGACAGGATGAGTTTTTGTGGGCGTGGAGCGTGGACGGCCATATCCGAAACTAAAAGGAATAGCGAAAAGTGCTCAAAGGAGTTTCGAACCCGATTTTGATGAAAACTAAAACTGCATCAGTGGAATTTTTGACAACTTTTCATCAAAATCGAGCTCGAGATTCCTTTGAGCACGTTTCACTAGTTTCGAATTTGGCAATCCACGCTTCGTTTTTTATTCTTTAAACCTAAACACACTAAGGTTTTTGAGACAACTTTGATTATACCTTAATCGTCAAAATTCATCCAGCCATTTATAAGATACAAGGTTATAAAGAAATTGACATAAAACGCGTGAAAAACATTACACTTTCTTGGCCGTCAATAAACTCTTTACCCTGGTGTAAAAGCGTCAATGACAAATTACCCTGTCATATTAAAAATCATACCCCTACAAAGCGGTTAAGGGGGAAGGAGGCAACTTTCTGTCTAATATATATTTCTGTGCCATCGGTAATTGCACTCATCCGACAACATCTGAATACTAATGTGTTAATGAGTTTGTCGTAACTCACTAGAAGACGTGCCGTATCGTGTTAATATGGAAATAATCTAAAAACTTTATTAACTGCCTACTGACATATTTTATTTTAAAAATTGCAAAAAAATCACATGTGATTTTCGTCATTATTAAAATATTACCTACTTACATTTTAATGGTCAGATTATATTCATTATTTAACAAAGTAGGTACGAGAGCAGCGGTGGTTCAGTGGTGGCGGTCCCGACTTACGAACAGTAAGTGTGTTCGAACCCAGACAGGCGCACTATTACTTAGTGTGATTTATTTCATCAGCACTTCTTTCAAAACGGTGAAATAAAACATCGTGAGGAAGCAGACACGTCCTAGAACAAAAAAAAAAAAGATATGTGACATCTACCAATCCGCACTGGGCCCACGTGGTGGATTACTACAGCCCATTCCCTCTCATAGAGAAGAGGCATGTGTCCCAGCAGTGGGAACATTAACAGGCTCATCAAAAGATAAAATTAAAAACAACTTAAAACTGCAAAAAAGTTTACAGAGGCACAACGTCAAGGCAGTGGTAAATATCGAATTCCTAGAAAAGTATTAAAAATTATATTCCATGAGATCAAAATCCCTCCCAAAAGCTTCTTTAAATTCGGGTCAACGTGGAAATATTCTATTAATACTATCCGCTTTTGACCTACAGCCGGCCAGGCTTTTCGCTCTTGATTCAGACATAAATAAATATAACCTCTGACCTTGACTTTAGGCTGCACGTGGAACCTCATCTGAACTGGGTCGTCTCGGCCTTTTTCTGTAACCAAATGAATTTAAATAACCGGCACGTGGTTCTTCTAGTAAGTAATATTCTACAAAAAACGTGTGCATGCGTAGTACTCATAATTAGTATGAATGTTAAGTGGAATAAGGAAGTATGTAGTATTTAAGGAATGAGTATGTATGTAGTGAGAAATGAGTGTGTAATAAGAATCTATAAATAAATTGTTTCTGACTTCCCACACGGAAAAAGGCGTTCGTTTATGCGTGTCTGTGTGTTTTGCTATAAAAATACACAGAAAGTTTAGTCTTTGAAGATTTTTAAATAAAAAGAAAGGTCTAACTGATTAGATTTGAACCCTCGCAAAAAAAGGTGAAATAGGTTCATTTGGGTTTTAATATGAGATATATTGGTGGGTAGCTCATTATTATAGCGAGGAGCACAAAACCAGAACAAAATTGAAATGCAGGAATGTTTAAGCCGTTTGACACAAGAATAATGGTGTCGATTCTGTTGAGGACAAACTAAAATTAATTTAGGATATTGCTATCTTTACTAAAAGGAAGTGCGACAAAAGGACGGCTATGGCTATGAACTAAGTTAAAGATGTCAAACTAGTTTAATGCCTTGCGCTTCACCGGGTTTTTAGTCGACATGTTTTTACGTGCACTATTTTTTTTTTTTTAAGTTCGTCCGTCTCTTTCTCGTTTTACTAGAGAGAAAAAGATAGCATTAGCCTAAATTAAGTTTAGTTTGTGCTCCACAGAATCGACACCAATGTCATCATTAGGATCATCTTCCTACTCTCGTCCCATATTCGACGGGGACAGCGTCCACCGTCAAGCTATCATCATATCACCTCTTTTGTTTCATAGCATTCCTCACACAATCCGTTCATCCTTTCATTAGTTTGCCTCTCTCTCTCTTTCATCAACATTTATATTCATCACTCTTTTAGTCACATGTAATTTGTATTAAATGTCATTATCGTCATCCCAATTTATTTGGCGTCGGCATAGCATGACGTATTTTCCATGATTCTCTATCAGTCTTCATCGCATGATTCACCTATCCATCCGGCTCAAATAGTTTAAACTACAAAGGCCGTGTTCCGTTTAAGGCTGTCATTGAAATCCGTATTTGACAGTAATTCTCGATAAAATGAGTTTTTATGGAGTCAAAAACTTATTTTATCGAAAATAACTGTCAAATTTATCTAATCGAGTCCTATCGAATCTTACGTACTTGCAATGCCGTTCCGAATTACTGTGAGCTCGATCACAAGCGCGATATCAATGTCCCTTGAATCGACATAGATGACGTCATGACGTGCGCCATCTTGCGATTACACCGACCATGCCCCAAATAAATATCACCGTGAGCGCTGTCAAATTACCTGCTGACAGTTCTTAGCTGTCATAATCGTGAAATCTAAATCGGAACGGAAAATATTGATGTGAGCGCTGTAGTGATTATTTTCTAAAACGGAATGCACCCAAAATGTCCGACCACTTGAAAAAAACGAGATAGAATCTCGATGTGAGATGAATGTGAATTGAATCAACTAACTGAATCCAGAAAGGTCAGGCAAAAATTACAGGAAAGTGAGATGGCCTCGATGTTGAAATGGTTTTATATGTAAACATATTGATAACGTTCAAAGGTCAATCTATAAATAACTTTGTTTTATCTTCAAAAAGAAATATTAATAGTACTTGAAGCGATCATCAAGTACTTTTAATATTTCTTTTTAAAGATATAACAATTTCCACATTGAAATGTCACCACCTACGGTTGTTTATATTGAATCTATATTACTGGCATTTATAACTATACACATTTTTTTGCGTCATGATTTATTAGGGATATGCTTGTTGTTTTAATTCCTTTAGTTATCTATCTTTATGTTATTTGAATGCGGTATTTTAATATCACGGGGGTTTCAGCTGTAGAGACGCCTATCAATGCACTCTACTGCACCATACACAGTGTGCGTAAAACGAGATCCGCGAACCAGCAGTCTGGCAGAATCTCTTAAACAATTTCCTGAAAGAAAATTGTTCCCGTTCAAGCTCATATGCTTCAATGAAATAATAAACTGCCGGTGTAGACAAAAGACAAATAGTTTTGTCATACCCTTTATTGCACAGTACATTCAATAGTAAACGGAACGTCGCCTTTGACGTCGAACATACCGTGGCCGTTTTGTTCGTTTTCCAACTTCAAACGAAATATTCAATGAATGAAAATATCATCCCATTCATAAAGTTATTCCCATTGTATGTTATGTGGAATAACTGGGATGAAGGTATTTTGTTTGTGAAGCCATTGCCAGTTTATTTTTCTTCGCTAGTATTCGATTTCAGTTTTAATAACTGCATTTCTTTAAAATAAAATGAAGCCTGGCATGTATCTAATTGAATTATATATTTAATTTGATTTCGAGTTGGATTTCTTGAAAGAGAATAAGATAATAACACGAAATAAAACGTTTTAATTGCATTGCTTCGGTCTATGCGAAAAACATAAAATATCATTCATATAGTTAATATTTGCTAATTAGTTGAATGAGAATTTTGCGAGGATATAATGAAATTTGTTTTTTTAATAATAAACTGATACTGATCCCCACTTTTTGCCGCACAATTAGAAACGCTGCCTCGTTGGTCTAAGTTGGCAAGCGCAATTGCTGAGCCTGAGGTAGTGGGTTCAATTCTCAGGCCAGGCAGAGTGTTATTGGACGTTTTCATCAGGAATTTCTCAGCAATGACCACGAAATTGATGGCATCAAGATTGTCTCCTTTTACATGATAGTTAATATTAGGTATCTTGCGAAATCTGGTCATACTTTTAGGTGCACGTGGTGCGTGACCCCTCGGGATTTGCAGATGTGATGTACATATCTTCACTTGACGTACGTTCGTGATTCACGTTGTTAAATTTATCGATCGTCAAGGTCGTTGTTTACACTCAACGCCATCTCATTATTATGCGGTTTAGGTTTTCGCACTTAGTCCCTAGAGTAGAACGATTCCACGATGTGTTTTGAAAACGAACTAAGTTGGCTTTCAAATTGCAAATGAGCGGTTGAGCAATTCTACTTTAAAGTTCACAGAATCTTTATGTTCTCACTTATATAAATAATCAGTCAGTTAAAAAACAAGTTTGCCAACTTTATGACGTTGATTATCACTGAGATTAGATTGCAACTTGGATATAGAGAATTTACATTTTGGTCACTGCAGTGAAGTTAGCAGGGATTTGAATGTCACAGACTGACCTTTTCAGCGCGATATTCAGTCATCGCACTAATCAAATTTTAGAACCTACTGCTACTGCGTGCACCGCCCACACTCTGTTAGTGAGCGTTCATAGAGCCAAACTATAGAGACTAACAACTAGAATGCTGACATTTGTCTATAGTTTGGCTATACTCCACATATTTGTCACATCTTTTGATCGTTATACCTACTATCTAAACTCAGAAACACCTGCCTATCTACCGAAACTGGCATTACTTGACAGCGAAAAGAATCAACCCACCTATCCTACTTCCTACTAATATTATAAATGCGAAAGTTTGTAAGTATGGATGTATGGATGTTTGTTACTCTTTCACGCAAAAACTACTGAACGGATTTGGATCAAATTTAGCACACAGATAGTTTATTACCTGGATTAACACATAGGATACTTTTTATCCCGGTAATAAGATCCCGTGGGATAATTTCAAACTTCACGCGGGCGAAGCCGCTGGCAGAAGCTAGTATTATATAAAAAAGACATGACGACAAAAAAACAAAAAAATGCAAATCTGTTGTGTGTGTAGGTATTGGAAAATTATGGACACGTGATTTTTCTTCTTATATATCAATGAATATTGACAACGATAAAACGCATCAATACTCGGAAGTGGGGGTTCGTGACGTCAGAACTCGCTAAAAAATATACCAAGGCGTGACGCGTTGAGAATTTTACAAGCGTCGTATTTTCATCAATATTATGGTTTAAGTAACAAAAAAAAATACGGGTCAAATACTTTTTAATTATTTATCTGCCGGAATAATTCGATTTTTTTTCGTATACCCTAGTATACGAATAAATACGTGAGCCATTATTCCCTTTTTACCATTTGAATTACAATTCTACGACATCTTTAATGATTATACTTTTTCAAGTAGTCTTGCTCATCGACCCTAGGATCGACTCCCGGATCAGGCAGTGTTATTAAAGATTTTCCGTCAGGAAATGCGAGTCTGGAGTCTGCATTTACAGTAGGTGGGTGGGCACATAGGTGCCTTAATTCGGCAGACGATCGATCGAAACCAGACTGCAAGGGTGGGCACCCTTCTGTCTGGTTTGAAGCGTACTTAATTATAAATACGGCTAGGTAGATATGAGAGTGCAGGCCGTGTTTGTGATCAAGGGGAAAGAGGGAAGTGAAACAACTAAATGATTTTTGTTTTCAGACGTAAACTACGTCTGGACTCTGAGATTTTAAATATTGTTTTGGCTAAACGGGTTCGGGGTTTTTATTTGGCTTTGACTACAAGTATACGCTCTTTCCCTATTACTGGCAGCAACTGTAGACGATGAGTCTTTAAAAAAAATAAACTCTTTGTAGGCCCCCCTCCTTTTACTGTTACGAATACAAAATTATTGAAACAGTTCACAAATCACTAGTTTTCTTCATTCATTATAGAAATCCATTAAAAATATTCAATGTTCCCGTTCCGAGCGGAACAATTTAGCAATTATTTCATTAACCTGCATTGTACGTGCTTGAACCGACTTGAAATTATTCATTAAAAAGTTACAATAATAGAAAGAACACTTTTCAAAGTATTGTTATAAAATCCCTTTCCGATAAGCTTTTGGTCCTTGCAGTAAAAGGATCTGAAAAATAACCAATACTGCTGAATGTTATTCCATTTCTCTATTTAATTCCTCTGGTTTAAAATATGAAGCTTAAGTTCACCAAAAATATGACCGTCTGATTACGTAAAACAGCTGTTTAAAACACATTTTTGTATGGGAGCATGTCATAGTGACAGCTGTTTTTAGATAATCAGACGGTTATCTTTTCGGTGAACATGGACCGTTATCTTTTCGGTAAACATGGACCTTGGCTAACTAGATGATTGAACATTTAAACGTGGTGCATCAATTAGGGTTGACCACCACTGGGCAGGTGCAGGATCAAGATTTTGGGTATCATAATCATCATCACCACCACCATTCCCTACTATGTCGAGGTCAGGTTCCAGCCTAACAGGATCCATCTGAATACCAGTATTTTACATGGAGCGAAATAAAAAACGTCCACACCGCCCTCCACAGCCTTGTTAGTACTGGGAAATACAATACCACTTGTTGTCAGACTTTTTGGGCCATTGACTACCTGTTACCACTGTCAAAAATCTACAAATGACAGCTGTGACCAACAGCTTAACGTGCTTTCCGAGGCACGGAGGAAACTCGGTATGTAAGAGTGGTCATCCATCCACAGACCAACCTAGACTTGACTCGAGCAGCTTTGTGACCTGAAAATATCTTAAACAAGATTCTATTCTGTTCTATTCGCTATTTTCGTCTATTGTTTTTGTCTATCATGTCGGCCAGAGGTGTTCAAGGTTAATCTTTTGTGAATCAGTGTGCTGTGAGCACATAGTTTGCATATACGCGTGCTTTAGTGATATCAATTTTAATAAGGTATTATTTTATTGAAGCAGCTTATTTCAGGGCTCGGGGCTAAATAATAGCCGCTCGGGCCGATCTTTAGGTTAAGCCGTGCTTGCTTCGGTCGGTGTGTGGATAGCTGACCACCCTTTTTTTTTTTTAGGATGGGAAATCATCAAATGACTTCTCCCACTCTGGGCGGAGCGGGAGGGAGTGTCAGACTCTTATTGACTAAAATCCATCCATGTTCCTTCCTCGCCCTTTATGTTCCGGGGCCGCGGTATCTCTTTCGAAAAGGCCCGCAACCCCGATAGCTGACCACCCTTAGGTACATAAATACTGAGTTTCATCCGTGCCTTGGAAAGCTGTTGGTCCCGGCTGTCATTTGTAAATCTTTGGCAGTCGTCACAGGTCCTCAGTGTCACATACGGGATATCTACGGGATGGTGACAATATACGTTTAGTTTTCTTTACATTTATGTTCACCGAAAAGATAACGGTCTTATTATCTAAAAGCAGCTGTCAATGTGACATGTTCCTATACAAAAATGTGTAGATAATCAGACCGTCATCTTTTTGGTACATGTACCTTAAACCGTGATAATCAAAATAGTTTCTTGTACTAAAAAGTTTTGAGAGTACGGCTATCGAGTGCATAGTACTAACAAAGTTAACTATTTATAGACAGCACTGCTAAAGTCACATCACACACAGTCTCTATTTATGCCAATCTGCTAATCCACCCGGAGTCAGTTCGGTTTCTGACGGCTTAAGATAAGGTTTCCAATGTCACGTCAGCACTAGCCAGAAACCTATTCGCATTTAGACAGTTCGGACAGTTGAAAGGCAATAGTGGGTAGCTCATGCCTGATCATCTGGTGGTATTGTACCGCCAAATAAACAAAATTTTCATTCGTAAAAAGGGTGTAAATCACTCTTAACGAAGCCGAAAAAACTTAATGTTCTCCCCATCATTGCAATCATTGTTTTGTTTTACACCATACCTTTTAGTTACGGAGATATTTAATACAAGTATTTATTGTAAGATTTTTACTTTAATCGCCTCTACGACCCCTTTACTATTCAATCCATCCATCAGCACAATGTTTTGAGTGCGTTACATTGTTCTCCCGTAAGTCATGATTTTTCACCCAAAAAAAAAAAAATCGTTTCCCAGCGACATTTTTTGCAAAAAGTTACTTAGTTTGAAATACAGAATGCGTTGTCGAACTGCTGCGTCCTGACGGAATACTCAACAACACTCAACTGACCTAGGCACGGAATTAAGGGCCTCATAATGAGTAGTAATTAAATTAATTCAATACAGAGTGTAAACAAACCCTACGCAAAGCTGTCAACCAGGCATTCGGTCCAAATTAAGTAAGTTAAGGGGCCGGCGGAGTATGCGTAGTTCATACTAAACGTAATACCAAAATATTTTATAAACGAAACGTATTCTTACGTTTGCTTTCGAAATAAATACACATGGTGTGTATTTATTTCGACTGGATTACAGAATTTCTAGGTTCCCAAAGATATATTTTACAATGTCGCTAGAGATATTACAATATAACGTGTTTGACAATTTTACGGTGACATATACATATGTATAAGTATAACTACAGTACGGGTTTCTGTTGTAAACTTCCATAAATAGACATTTGTTATTTTCCCTTAAAGGTGAAAATATTCTACAAAACAATCTGATTATAACTCATAAACGAGATCCTTTGTTTATCGGTTTTGCTAAGTCGGTTGTTTTCAAAACAAATCATTAACAATATACGCTTGTTTATTTCTGATCGTTAGATAAACTTATAATGTCACTTACGGGGCAATATAAGTTTAGTTTTAAACCGTGAAAGCTTAAAACAGTGTTTAAAGAAAGAAAGAAACGAAAGAAAGAAAAAGCAAGCAAAGTTGATGTGTTTTGCACAAGACAAAACACATCAACACACACCACACACACACACACACACATCATTATCATATTTGATCGTTATATGTTCTGATAGCCGTCAAATGAGTCAGTTATCTAAATGGAATACCACGCCCACACAGGTCTGTGTGGGCGTAGTATTAGATAAGTCACTATAACATTGAATTTCCGAAAATACAATGAATGTTATGTCATGATGATCCATTTTCAGTTACAATGCATACAGCACCCAATATATGTATTACGAAAGTCGATTTCCGTATAAACTACATAGATTCTCCATCAAAGTTCGACTTAGTTGACCCGAAGTTAGCCGGGACGGTTCGTAGTATCACGCAGTATCGACTTCGGATTTTTCACAGGACCCACAAACTTCGTCTGGCTACCAGGTCTCTGTAACTACCTTCGAATACAGTTTGTGAACAAAATATTGTTTGCAAACAATCCCATCTACACTGCATCAGAACTTAAATGAAAAGACATGGAGTCGTTATATTGTTTTAAGGACGGGACGCTGTGACATTATCGTTGAACTCAAATCTAGCTATCTAATGCCGCACACAGCAACATCACGTGTACGCACTGCGCACACATTGAACTGCTCTGAGCGCTCGAATGTATATGTTATGGACCAAGTGATGAATTGGGCATTATACATAATGCCCGGTCATTATGAAAAATGGCCAATATATGAGTGCAATTTGATAAGAATTATTCAAATAATCAAATTGACCGGGCATTATACATATTATCCATCACCTTTTGGGCAGAATAATACAAACATATGTTATTACTAGTTTTTAAATTGTTATTGTCATTTAACGTAAAATGAACGAAATATTGAACCATTTAAATAATCAGACTCATTATTTGGGACTTCTACATTAAGAAGTAATATTATTAAAAATATAACATAAAACATATTAAAAAATCAAAAATTTTACAACATGTCTAATATTGTTTTAGAGAATTACTTATTATTATCCTACTATATATATCCTACTCATCGTCATCATCTGCTTAACTATGTTGGGGTCGGCTTCCAGTCTAACTGGATGCAGCTGTATACCAGAATATTACATGGAGCGACTGCCTATTCGACCTCCACAACCCAGTTAATACTGGGAAAACGATACGACTTGGTAAGACTGCTGTCAGACTTTTGGGGCCACTGACTACCTGTAACGACTGTCAAAGATGGACAAATGACAGTCGGGACCAACGGCTTAACGTACTTTTCGAGGCACGGAGGAAACTCGGTATGTAAGGGTGGTCACCCATCCACAAACCAACCTAGGCAAGCACGGCTTAACCTAAAGATCGACCCGAGCGGCTGATGTTATTTAGCTGCGAGCCTTTGCCTTTGCCTTTTTGGCTTAGCGACATCTACATTTATCAGACTTCCAACCATTTTTACAACCACATCTACTATAACCTTGCCCTCCGCATTTAGAGGACATTCTGCAACACTTTCTCAGCGAAATCTCTGTCTCTGGAACATCTTCAGGCAATATAAATCTTAATTTCGTAATTCAGTGTTAACACACTCGGGTTGACACTGAGGTACGAAACTGAAACCCATCCGCGTCCGTCCATATTCGCTTACAATGCAAAACTAAACAAAAACAATAGCGCTTGAAGTCCGCTGCACCATGGCGCTGCACAAGCCGCGCGCTGGATGGCGGTCTCTGATTGGTCAGAGCGTGACACGCCATGCGTGCCTCCCTCCCCGCCCTCACACCGCGTCAAATTTAGCTTTATTATCAAATTGCCCAATTATCATGTAGCAATATAATAATGACCGTGCAATGTGATAAATAATGAAGTTAAGATAGTATTAATCACTTAGCCCGTTAGAGATAGCCATTATTCATAATGTTCGAACATTATGTATAATGCCCGCATTAATCACCTGGTCCATAACATATACTTCACTTAAATAATCTAGGTCCTTGATATTATTTTTTAATATTATTGAAATTGACTCCGGAAAAATACTTGGACCTTTGAAAATGTACTCGTATTTGGATAACTGTTACTTAGTACCGCCGCAGCCGTCGTGATATACTTATATACGTGTAATAAGTATCCGGATAGCGTATAAAAGATTCTGCGAGTATCGTTAACTTGCTCCTAAGAGTTAGTTACTTTGTCATGGATCAAACAAACAGAACCTAACCAAACTACCATTGAAGTACAAAAAACAATACATGTCATAGTAATAGGCGTGTCGGGCCACGCTCATTGTAAGGTTCCGTAGTTTCCCGTTCGTCACAATTAAAAAATGCTTGCATATACGATTATAATACAAACTTAGTCCAGAAATTATTTTGTACAACTTTTTGTATTTTTTGTACAAAAACTGTTGTTTCCATCCAAGTTCAAAATGATTTTCATAGAAAGTCCTTATAAAGTTCTACTTTTCAGATTTTTTTCATATTTTCTAAACTTGTGGTTTAAAAGTTAGAGGGGGGACACATTGTTTTTACATTTGGAGCGATTATTTCCGAAATTATTGACATTTTCAAAAAAATATTCTAGTAAACCCCTATTCATTTTTAAATAGGTACCTTTCCAACAATATATCACACGTTAGGGTTGAAATTAAAAAAAAAATACTTCCAACTTTACATATAGGGGGCTACCATAATAAAACATTTTTTTAATTTTTATTTTACCACTTTGACGGCGTGATGGATACACATATTGGCACCAAATTTCCGCTTTCTAGTGCTAACGGTCACAGAGATTAAGCGAGGACGGGCAGACGGACAGGCAGACATGGCGAAACTATAAGGGTTCCTAGTTGACTACGGAACCCTAAAAAACGGACCACACGAGAAGCACCAGCTTTAAATTAAAAACAGAATCATAAAAATCGTTTCACCCAGTCGAAAGTTCTGGGGTTACAAACAAAAAAAAAACAGCCGAATTGAGAACCTCCTCTATTGGAAGTCGATTAAAAGTTGTACCGTTGAAAATACTAGTGAATAACAAAACGAATACGTACCCAGAGATTCATAGTTGGAATGTAAGTCACTAACTCAACAATGGGGATACTAACCATATTTACTAATTATGTGGCGCGCCGCCACGCTGTTGCAAGCACCATGATCACGAATACGCTGCAATAACAGCGCCTTATTTTGAAACGGATAACTTACATACATACGAAGAGTGCCAGTTTAATAAAGACTACGAAGCCCTAAAAAGGGACCACACGGGAAGCACCAGCTTTAAATTAAAAACAGAATCATCAAAATCTTTTCACCCAGTCGAAAGTTCTGGGGTTACCCCAGAACTATCACAACTTTTTTCTTGAACACAAAAAAACAGCCAAATTAAGAACCTCCTCTATTGGAAGTAGGTTAAAAGTTGCACCGTTGAAAATACTAGTGAATAACAAAACGAATACGTACCCAGAGATTCATAGTTGGAATGTAAGTCACTAACTCAACAATGGGGATACTAACCATATTTACTAATTATGTGGCGCGCCGCCACGCTGTTGCAAGCACCATGATCACGAATACGCTGCAATAACAGCGCCTTATTTTGAAACGGATAACTTACATACGAAGAGTGCCAGTTGAATAAAAGCTTGTAAAAACGATTGAGTGACCAGCTGCCTAGGGAGGAAGGGAATGATCCCCAATTGAACTCACTTCTTTGCAAACATGAACAACTAATCGCGATATTTTTATATTTTCGTGTGGTTCGAATTGTGTGGTAACATGAAAATATAAAAATACTTACGAAATGTTACTTTACATGTTAAAATCAGTGTCAAAGACACATTCGACTGTGAATTATAACACTAGCAAATAGTAGGTACTTATGTAGTTATAGTATTAGTATTACTTAATTTAATTTATATATGTTAGTTTATAAGGTATATATCTATGGGTCATTGTAGCCTGAAATAACTAAATTGAATTGAATTAACCTAAGGCAAATTGAAACCAATGTTTACCAAATCTATGTCTATTCTAAAAATTAAGATTTAACTCAAGAATCACCAAATGAGAATCAACGAAAGAAAGCTATATCTTTACTAGATTGATTTTTTTAACATAGGTAGGTACAAGTAGGTAAATTATATGGATTTCATGCAAATTAAATAAATAAATAAATATCGCTGGACATTAACACACAGCGCCACCTAGTGCCACACTAAGCAAAGCTTGTGTTGTGGACACTAGATAGTTGATATACTACATATATACTTTTTTGTTAATAAATACATACTTATTATACATATAAACATCCATGACTCGGAAACAAATGTCCGTGCTCATCACACAAACATTTGCTCCTACCGGGATTCGAACCCAGGACCCTAAGAACGTAAGGCAGCGTCAGTCACTACCACTACGCCAATCGGTCAAATAAGCCGAGTTATCAAAATTTTTGCGGACAAAAAATCGAGATCTTTCGTTAATTTATTCAAAATCAAAATCAAAGGTTTTATTTCAAGTAGGCCAGTACGTTTAATGAAGCTGCAATCCCAGTCACAAGACATAAAAACTGTGAAAATTATTGAATGAACATTTCACGATACGGACGATTTCAAATCAATACCTACAAACTGGGTGCATTACGACGTTCAATGGCTGTACTGGTGCTTTGTCTAAAGATCAAGTTGTCTTCGTTTGCTACCCACAGATACTAAGCAGCTTATCGATGCAAAAGCGTCATACTGGCGCTCCGTCATACAAATACAAATAGGCACTCAGTACGAGAGCTTTGAGTCGTCACCCGTCTAACAGATAGACTAAGGGAGTAGGTACGGATGCTTCAATTCATCCATTTATGGAGTTTAATCGAATCCAACGTTCAAACGTTCTTAAGCGTAAAAGCTAAATTGTGGTACTAGTTCGTCATCAATAGCCATATCTAGTTCTTGAATAGTTTAACAGTTCAAAGGGAAGCCTAGACATTTATAGACAGAGACCGTTCGAGCTTTAGTATGAAGCATGAGATTGAATTTGAATTCTAGGAAGCGACCTTTGTTGTGCTAGCTATCTCTAATAAGAGAAAACCAGGTGAATATTTAAAGAAAGGATCAATATCGTAACCGCTACCTCAGAATCCCTTTGAACCTTTTGTATATAATTTGTTGTAGCGTCGTGTTTCATGTATATTTCTTTTTGTGAACCTTTACGTTCTCGAGGTCATTTTGTACAGGATCTCAAAAACTTACCTACTTATGTAATAAAATGATCATTCGAGATAATCACTGAAATGGTATTTGTAGCAGCTATGATGCAATGAATACCATAATAAGTTTTACAGTTTAAAATGCGGCATCAAAGCTTCATATTGCTATTATGTCTCTCGGAGCCGATTTAGCAATAAAAAATCGGTTTTATCTGACCCCCAGGGGCTGCAGAACTGTTCGAAAGACATACCGTGTCTCCGGAACATACAGGGCGAGGAAGGAACATGGATAGGTTTTAGTAAGTTTTGTCTGACACTTCCTCCCGCTCCGCCCAGAGTGGACGAAGTCATTTGATGTTTTGCCATCCGAAAAAATATTTTTGTGTTGGATAGTACATTGATCGAGGAAGGCTTTAGGCTATATAACATCACGCTCCGAGTCTTAAGAGCGGAGCAGGAATGAGAAATGTTGCAAAAACGGGGATTTTTTTACTTTCGTTTTTCTCACTTATGTAACGCAGACGAAGTTGCGCGGGTCAGCTAGTAATAAATAAGAGTATTTGACTTCCAAAACACAGTCAGTACTAGGTAATACGATACCCCTTGGTAAGATTGCCTGTCTTTTTATGCTACTGACTACTTGTAATGACAAAGATCTACAAATGACATCCGGGACCAACTGATTAGCGAGCTTTCCGAGGCTTTAGTAAAATATTTTTTCACACAACCACGCATCAGTTCTTCCTTCTATCCCTATTCTTACAGCCATTTATTTAAAGTTTGTTCTTGTTCGTCCACATCACATGCTACGGCGCATTACGGAGAGCTGGGCCCCGGCGGAGACGCCGAGCGGGAGCGTCTTAAGTAGGCTAGTCAATAACTAAAACTTAATGGAGCTAAGTGTCGCCAGTGCGCGCGAACGAGGACACGTTCTAGAAACATTTTAGAGAATATGTCAGTACTTCGAAGATGGCTAATTTCCGAGACGTGGCTTCGTACGTACGTCTTATAAGCAGGCTTATGAAACTGATAATTTATTATTAATCACTAATTAGCAAATATGAAGCTCGTGCTCAAGGCTCCATTCGAGTCACTGATTAATAAAAAAAAGTACAGATTACTGCGTTCATCCTCGTCTGAATATCGATTCATTTAATACTTGTGCTTTCGTAAATGATGACATTGCCACCTAGTGAGTGAAATTAGACAATAAGGCAGATCGATGTTTATAGTGGACGGATTTTCATGGGAGTTTTTAATTGAGTTTCTAGAGGAATAGAGACGAAAGTTAGACTTTTTTTATTTTTCTTTGGATTATATTGTTTCGTTTATGTAACTAGTATAATTAATAACTTCAAATTCGACGAGTTCATATTGTAAAGCAATATTTTTACCTGTGTGCATCCATTAAACGTTAATTTGGTTTGTGTCTTTGTTCATTTTTGTCAATATAACGCTAAGTTAATTTGTTTTTGAAAATTTCCTATTTTCAATTATTAATTATGCAATTATTTCTAAATTATCGAACTTAAAGAATAAGAAGAGAAGAATAAGATTTCTATTGATATTGGCATCTGATGCTTTTTCATAGATAACTGGACTAGAAAATATTAATGAAGACCACTTTCATGAGTCTAGTGACTTAAAATTAATTCGTAAATGTCAGAAAATCGTATATGCTATGTAAAGCATTTTAAAAAAACACTGCTGTGAAACTCAGTGTGCAAATTACTGTCTAAATCCTTATTTTATTAGTTATCTAATGAAGTTTAATAACTAGAAAAATATTTAAGGATACTTGACTTTAAGTTTTTGTTGTCTACGGATATCAAATAGAATAAGGATATTTTCAGATTAATATATAAATATTGACCATCATAGAAATATTTTGAGAAAAATGGCCTTCTTTAACTTTTAAACAAGCGATTCCCTGATAATTGTGAATACATTTTTAGTCACTTCACTCGTAAAAACCATTTTTTAAAATATTTTTACCAGTCATCTGTTAAAAAGTATCCGTTACGAATTACAAAAACAATCTTGGTCTAAAAATTAATATTTTAGAAATAATTGCAAAAAATAGGAAATTTTCAAAAAAATACTTCAAATTTGCATTACATCGACAACAGTGAACAAAGAAACAGACCAAATTTGCATTTAATGAATGCAGACAGGTCAAAATATTGCTCTGCAATATGAATTCGTCGAATTTGAAGTTATTCATTAACGAAAAAAATATATTCGAAAGGAAATAAAAAAAGAGTGACGATTTTTTATTTACTTTTCTCCACTCTAAGAACTCAATAAAAAAGAGCCATGAAGACCACTCTAAACTTTGTTCCACATTTCAGTATTTTTTGTCTAATTGCACTCGGTCAACCCTGATGGGTTTTCCCCTCTTGTCGCTGCAATCTGTAATTGCGATTGGGTTAAACAAAATTGAAGTATTTGTTTATAATATCAAAAGAACAGCTTTTTACTGAATGCATTCGTTTTACTTACAGTACGAGTATAAACACATACACGCATTTTTTTAAATTTGTCTCGTTGTTTGTCCTGGCTTATCTCCGAAACGTCGGAACCGATTTGATAGGGCTTTTACTGGCAGATAACTGTTGTAATGAGTTGTAACTTAAGCTTTACTTAACTTTAACTTTATTTTGGAATAATAATTGGAGTTCCGCGCAAAAAAACCCTTTGAAATTTTATTGTTAACAAAATCCAATTAAAAAAAGAAAGACGATGGTTGCGGGCATCAACTAATAAAAACCGTATCGCCATTACAAAATTATTATTTCAAATCCAATTTATAAGTGCTTAGCTTCAACGCTGAGATACGTTCATCGAAGGTTGTTATTACTTAGATAAAACGCCCTGCGCCTGAAAGACGCCCACTGCAATTCTTCTGAAAGCTATTTGTGCATTAAGCCATTAGTAATCAGTCTAATCAATGAACGGAACCCTGCGCTGCTAGGTCGGTTCCACCGCGGCGTCGGTCGTTCAAGCACTAACTCACTTAATTCTTAGGGCGGAGGGATTTTATTGTTTTAAGTTTAAATTGTTAGATTGCTGCACTGATAAGAGGGCTTATATTTTTTTAAACGAGCTGTTGCAACTCCTTGTTTCTGAAGATTTAGTTTTACATACGTAGGGGATTCCTTATTTCCTCCTTATTGCGTTTGTAGGAATCCATACCCAAAGGGTAAAAGCGGGACCTTATTTCTAAGACTGTCCGTCCGTTCGTCCGTTTATCTGTCACCAGGCTGTATCTCATGAACTTTGACAGCTAGACAGTTGAATTTTTGCACAGATGATGTATTTCTTTTTTTTGACTAATGTTGTATGGATAATGGTACGGAACCCAGAAATGGGACAGCGAGAATGGCATGTGGGAATGTCTAATTATAGCTCTTGTCGATGAGTGAGCTCATCTTCAAATTGTCTGCTCTAACTGAATGTTACGAGATAGTTACTGTTCTTATATATCGGTTATGCCACACATAGAGATCGAGTTAGTCTGTAAGCAATAACGGACCATCTACCTATAGATACTCATCGTGTACGATACGGATTTTGATTCAGTTAACATAATTTAGTTTATTGAGGTAGTTTTATGTACTTAAAACAATCATTTAAAACATACATTTAAACATCACACCTGTTATACCTGTATGCCACCCACATTTCGCCAATAATCTTTAGTAGAACCGAATAGAATAGAATTGACTGAAAATAAGACAATAAAAAAAAGGTGGATCACTGCTGCGACAACCTATGAGTAATTGCACAGCAGCGACCCTCATAAACACAACAGGCGACTGGTAATTATGCTTAAGATACTGTTGGTGCTGCCGTACACCCTGCGCACTAGGGAAGCGCACCTTTTGTGTTGTTGCGTAAAAATAATTCACGTACGCAACAGCAAACATCCCCGATGCACTACAGAAGCGGGGCAACCCAACCAGCAATCAAGCTCGGTCTACGGCTCCCTCAACCGGTTACCAAAACAAGAGGCCGTGGCTTTTTCTATCCTTGACTGATAAACCCAATAACACTTTACCCGACTTGGAAACCTAGAACCTCATTCGCGACAGTTGCTTATTTTAAAGTCAAAACGGTGAAGGAAAACATCGTGAGGATCCATGTCAGCATGTCCTTATAGAACCAAAAATTCGAAGACATCTACCAATCCGCACGGGGCCCGCGTGGTGTATTATAGCCCCTCTCCCTCTCAATTAGAGGAGGCAGTGGAAACATTATAGGCCGTTGATGATGATTCTAAAGTCACTTTTGTAACCATCTAACGTAATCCTTCTCCTTGTTACAGAGCAACTATACGAAATTTCTCAAAAACTTGCACACGGAGCAGATTGCGAAGCTCCATGCTAAGAACCAGCATGAGTGCGACCTCCTCGAGGACCTGCGCACCTACACCATCAAGCGCTCCGCCATCGAGAAGTCTTACTCCGAGGTAAGTACTCACTTGTAGCCTTAGCGAAGAGGAGCGGAGGGCGAAGGAAGATGGTAAGTGCAAGCAGAGGTCGCACCATCACCAATATATGTTAGGACTTTGAGCTGATGATTTTATAACACAATACAATATCTTTAAATTATCTCTTCACAAAGGTTTACATAGGTACTTATAATAAATAATTTAAATGAGAAGATAACATTTTAACAAAAATACATAATATTATGAACCTTTATGAGAAACTGGAAAACATTAGAATACCCTGTGTGACGGATCCTCAAACTAAAAGTACATAGTTAACATACAACAAAGCAGACAAAAATTATAATGATTTTTAGAACAAATCCTCGTTCAATTAGAAAACATTTTCTTGCCAAACTGACGTGCAACCTGTGTTAATCTCATGATTCTAGACCCCCAACGAAAAGCATAGAATGCTTTCGAGGGTTTGCAAAAAAAATCGTAGTATGTACATTTATTTTTCAATGTCTGCTATATTAGACATTTCCTAAGCAATTACGAACCACCGTATTTCTACATCTAGTCTTTTTCTACAAATAGTATTGTAATACAGGTTTCTTTAGTTTTAATAAAACAGAAAGATGCTTTATTATAAATCTAAAATTAATTCATACATTCTCATAGATTTTTCAGATTTTTTTTTTGAGATTACGTAAGAAGACGGTGGTTAAATAATGGCCACCAAAGGTCAGTCCTACCAAAGGGTATTACTCAGTAACGTCCACACTAACTGGGTTGTGGAAATGTGGAGGTCAGATAGGCATTCGCTCCGCTCAGTAAAATACAGGTAGCTGCATCCGGTTAGACTGGAAGCCGACCCGAAAATGGTTGGGAAAAGACTAGGCAGATGATGAACTTGTAACCACTTATAACTGTTACAATCCAAAACGATAAACTGAAAATCATTTAATAAAATCCAAAGTCTCTAGTCATCTTGGTGTTATCTATGTTTAAAAAATATATAATTACTATATAGCTTCTGCCAGCAGCTTCGCCCGCGTGAAGTCTGTTAATTGTCCCTGGGATCTTACTACCGGGATGAAAAGTATCCTATGTGTTAATCTATGTTATAAACTATCTGTGTGCAAAATTTCATCCAAATCCATCCAGTGGTTTTTACGGGAAAGAGTAACAAACATCCATACCTACATCCATCCATACTCACAAATTTTCGCATTTGTAATATTAGAGCTCCAATATCATAGTAACGGTTTTAAGCAGCATAAAAAGTCGAGTAGGATGTCTTTTATAGAAATAATTATATTTTAATAAATACAACTTCTACGGATTCGGGTCTGAATAGATTAATTTCTATGATATGAAGAAAATATCAAAGAAGGCCATTATAGTGGGTAGGTTGGATTATAGACCAATTTTGATGAGTTTATTTTTAATATCTTTCGAGGGTCACCGCTAATTTTCACAAAAATAAAAGTATTTCCAATAAATACAATATTAAAAAGGTTTTCAATAGAACTCAAAATAAAAAGGCATTACATGACATTATAAAATTCATAATGTCATCGTGATGGGAAGCCGAGCCTGAACATTCAGTCTGCGTTTGGTCCTCGAACCGGCAACAAGCGGAAAAATAAAATAAATAAATAATTATAATTGCATAAGTTGATAAAAAATGCTATGCAATAGCTTTACCGCGGCTGTCCCCGAGTGCCACACGTCTCTTTCATTTATATTTAGTTTATTTTAATTTATAATGTTATGTGATGTTGTTTATTCATTAAATTGTTGGAAACAGGTTTGTCAATCACATATGTACTAAAACTTGCAGTTTGTCATCATTATTCAAAACAAACTGGCAAACTTGTTAACACAGTTAAGTTCTTGAATGTATAAATGAGTAGGTGTTAGACAACGTGAATTCTTAAATCTCACGACTCTGATTGAATATCGCGTGTGGAGTCTTAGTAACTAACATATTATAACAAAACGTTTAGGGCCAGTTTCACCGGTTCCGGATAAAGTGTCGGTTAATTATCTGATAGTTAATACTATCTACCACTTAAAGGCTGGTTATGACTAATACTTTATCTACCAGATATCGCTATCCGACACCTGTGAAACCAAAAGTGTTAGTTTATTTGGCAGATAAGTTCCTAATAGGCTAACCGACACTTTATCCGCAACCGGTGAAACTGGCCCTTACACTTGTACGTCTGTCAGGTAATTATGTCCTCTCCGTATCTACTAGAAGTGTGTGGGTTTTGCACAAAAGTAGGCTAACAGATCCTACATGGAACAGTAAATACGATTGTATGTAAGAGACAGCGAGATTCAAACGTCAACAAAACAAACTATATGATCTTTTGACGCCAAAGACCCTGTTCCCACTACATCATGACAATGAATTTACTGCAGGGGCTAAATAAATAAATAAAATAAAACAAATATCGCTTGACATTACACACAGCGCCATCTAGTGCCACAATAAGCAAGGCTTGTGTCGTGGTCACCAGACAGTTGATATACTACATACATTCTTTACCGGGATTCGAACCCAGGACCCTAAGAACGTAAGGCAGCCTCACTACCGCTGCGCTATTCGGGTCGTCAAGCAACTTTATTCGGGCTAAATTTGCAACTTTATTTGTGGTGGTTCAAACTTCAGTTTTCACACTGTTATTAGAATGAAGTTCTAATCAGCTTGCACTACGAAGTGGTTGTTACGTCAGTCACAGCATGCCTAATAGTGCGAAATGAGTGGTTTCGATCGATTTACAAAAAAATCTATTGATTGGACTAAAAAAATAAAAACCTATGGTGCTAATATGTTGCTTAATTATTTACTAAAAAAAAAACAGAATGATCGCATGTGTTTTAGTATAGCTTTTCCTTTTTTAAAGATTTTTTTATAAAAAAGATCGTGTTTGTTTTTTATCCAGTAAAATTAATTCAAAACACTATTACACTAGCATATATTCTGAAGAATATCATGTTTTTTTCTGGGTTTGTTTATTGCAGTACATCATATTACTTTCAGGCTCTTTTATAAAACTCGCGTTTTGTTCCTGTTGTCGCCTTAAAGTCATGGACGACAGTTATCGTGTCGTCCTACATGTGAAGACTTCCATTTAAATACACAAACCACGGTACTTAAAACTACATGATTATCTGTCGTCACGACATAGTGGGTACGGACCCTTAGCTGTCAAATTAGCGACGACCCGAATGGCGTAGTAGTAGTGACGCTGCCTAACGTTCTTACGGTCCTGGGTTCGAATCCCGGTAGGAGCAAATGTTTGTGTGATGAGCATGGACATTTGTTTCCGAGTCATGGATGTTTATATGTTTAATAAGTATGTATTTACAAACAAAAAAGTATATATTATGTAGTATATCAACTATCTAGTGTCCACGACACAAGCTTTGCTTAGTGTGGCACTAGGTGGCGCTGTGTGTTAATGTCCAGGAATATTTATTTATTTATATTTATATTAATAAAGATAATAGTGTCGTTCGTCTCACGCTCTCTAAAGAGTTACATCTTTGCCTTTGCTGCTTTTTCGACTTATGTGTTAGCAATCTTCCATTGCGAGGAATGCGGCAGATGTAACTAGCCCACTCCTGTTTTAACTTGGCAGTTGTCAGGCCTACCCCACCAGTATTCTTTTTAGAAAATATTTTTCCAGTTTCCTTATGTAATGAACAAGTTTGACCCACTTTATGCTTACTTTACATTCTGAACTGAGTTATTTTAATACAAGTGAAGACTTGCGAAATTGCGAATTTTACTCGTTGAAATTATATATTTTCCGTTCGTTGTTTGAAATAACAATTACTTGTTACAAAGAGCTCGTTTCTTCTACTTCAATATTAATAGAAAATTTTAAGTCATATTTTTATTTAATTAGTAATATTCATTCTCCCGACGTATGTTTAAATGACAACTTACGGAAACCCGATTTCATGACTTCTAGTTTGTAGATCCTATTGAATATAATAGACAATCAACATTTTTTTTCACCTCACTAATATCCTATACTTTCATTCTAATAGAATACTTTTAGTTATATACCTTTTTAAGTAAATTGTACAATTAACGTAACACCAAAATGTAAAAAGACTTAAAAGTTCTGTAGGGACTAACATTTATTCGAAAGGCATTCAACTTCCCTAGTTTAAAATTGTAACGATGTCCAATATACTGTGTTTATTAGAACATATTTAATGTTCGGTTCATATGTAATGTAAAACAAATATTTTATGTCAGAAGAAACACACGGAGACACGTTATCAGTCTGTCAAGAAGGGTTTTCATATCGCCGTCTCCGGAGAATAAAATATTAACTGCAAAAACGACACTTCAGGAAAAATAAAAAACATGTTTGACGTAAACTGATGATATTTAGCTTTTTTATGTTCGAAATGTTTTAGTGATACACGCCCAATTATTAAAATAGAGATATTATTTTAAAAATAAGAAGTCTAAATACCTCGTATGGGAATTGATTCCTTTCGACCCTCGTGTAACAATCTACTATTTCAATTACGCACTGCTAAGTACGCATTTGAAAAACAAACGACAGACGATTTATTGATCAACCAACATTTATAAAAATGGTTGTCTTAACTTAAACACCCATGTACTTAAGCAGAGGTCAGCAAACGAGAGTGTGTCAAGCGACTTTTTTTTTTAGGTATGACCACTCGTACTTGCAACTCGCTAAGGTTGCTTAACTACATAACCAAGCAAATCAAGCGACGATGTGTACTCGGCTTTATATCTCGTGATTGATACTAGCTCGAAGTAAAATATGTTCCATTCAGTCGGATGACAGTACACACACCACATATGGACAGATATCTTGAAACTGCCACGTTGAACGGCAGATAGAGGAAATTACTTCATTAAAAACGAGATGATTTTAATTTGTAATATTCCTAAACTGAAAATAAAATAATAAAAATTCAGAAATGAAAGGTAAACGAAATGTATGAAATGTGATGTGTACCTATTGAGAACGCATGTCCACTGGGATTATTTTCCTCGCTTTAACATCCGGTCAAACTAATGAAATATCCACATGGTCTGTTTTTGAAACTGCCACATGAAGAGGAAATGCTTTTATCAGCTGACATTTGAAAAGCGGCTGCTTTCGTTCGTTTCGTTGAATGTAATATTCCGAATAACAAAACGTTTTACTGAAAGCGCAGCGAGGGTAGGCGGATGCACAGAGCTCATAACCTGTCTGTAATGTAATGTGCTCTCAGTTTGACATCCAATACAACATTTATGTGAAATTGAAAAAGCAAACGTACACGTCGGTACTTTTCATTCTATACTTTTAAGTATAGAGTTTGGCCAACGAAACCTGTCCACGTATTATTTTCAGAAGTTTTAATATGGCAATCATTTAAAACTGTCAAATTTGACATGTTTCGCACGTGAGTCATCTTGATCTTGTGTATACGTGTATCATATTTACATTGGTTTTGTTTAAAATAATGCCGAAAACAATCCAAAGTGCGACGAGGATAAGCATTACTATGATTGACAAAAGATCTAAGAAGTGATTTGAATCAGAATGAGTGTGAAATTTACGATGTACACAATGTTTACTAAAAAAACAAAAAAAAAATGTATCAACACCGTTTAAGCAGTGTATAAGCCAGGGTTAACAGCTCTTGATTTTAATTCCCGCCTTTTTATTGGACAGCTTACGCTGGTCTAACTCTAGTTATGTAATTCAATTTCACCCGGTGATTGAATCCATATTTCGGCAATGGAATTAAATTAAAAGCACACGAATTTTGGTTGTCGCCGTCTAAAATAGGTTTCGTGTTGTTCCCGAAGCAGGTAAAAGTAAAATAAGTTCGCATGTAATAAGAATAACGTTGCGAGTGTAGGTATTGGACGGTTTATTAATATAGTTGTTTTACTTCGTTTTGTTGTTTTCTGTTTTGAATGTCAATGTTTCGGGCGAATTGTTTAGGCTCTTACATAGAGAGTATCTAAATCTCAGGGGGTGGGGAATTTTATAGACTGATTGTAGTATTTCGCTTTTTTTCAAGATGATATGGTTAAAAGAGAATGTGGAGTTGTGGAATAATACTTCATGGAAGAAGAAGACAGACAGCGCTGAAACAAAATATGATAGAATAAGGGCAGATTGATGGCTTTGCTATCTTCCAAGAAACATCTTGCAAGAATCTTCTTGCAAGAAATATTTATGCGTTTTAATTATTTAGGATTTACGTTCACTATGAATCCTACATTATTTATTTAAAATAGACGCGGGAAGACGTACATTTATTGCGGCGGCATTTTTTTTGGCGGGTTGACGATGTGCATCTCTCATTTTACTCTAAGAACCGGACGACAACATACCTATAAGTTACATTTTTCCGAGTACGGGTTATTTGCATTTGAAAGTCGGCAACAATGTAAAGTTCAAGATGACACAAATTTTTAGTGTTATCAACCCAGCTAAATAATTAGCAGGAATTGGTGACGTTTTTAGGATACCTCACGATATTTGATAAGGAAACGTAGGTCATCTAAAACATAACTGTATATACCTCAATACGATAATTTCATGATACTTCCATAAAATCACACTCTACAAAAAGTTTCTCTCATTTTTTCCTAGACTCATGATTAACCTACTTTTAAAACAGCAACTTACTGGCAGAGAGAAATAAAAACAAGACACAATAACGAGATTTTTACTGTTTTTGTATAGTTTTCTGGAATAAACACTGTTTTAGGCTTTCACGGTTTAAAACTGAATTATCGCGCAACCCGCGCCCCCGCACTAACGCGCGCTTTCGCTCTCTATCCCGTAGGTGACAATATAAGTTTAGTTTTCTGAAAACAGATTATTTATAACGTTTCTTTTGACCGAGGTATGTAACAGATGGTCAGTAGTTGAGGATCAGATCTTTAATCCTTAAGGTGCTTAGACGAGCTAAATTAGCAACCCTATTCGTGGTGGTTCAAACTTCGTTTGAAATGCAGTTAGAATAAAGTTCTAATCAGCTTGCACTACAAAGTGGTTGTTACGTCAGCCACTGCGGGCCAAATAACGCGATGTGAGTGGTTTCGATCGATTTACAAAAACACTAAAACAGTATCATGCTAATATATTGCTTGTAGAATTATTTGCCAAAAAATCAGAATGATCGCATGCATATTAGTATGTTTTTTATTGTTTGAAAGATATTTTTAGAGATTTCTTTTTATCGAGCCAAATTAATTGTATTATGTTTTCAAAACAGTATCATGCTAGCATATTTCCTAAAGAATATCATATATTTTTCTGGTCTTGTTTATAGCAGTGAATCATATACTTTTAGTAATTACTAGCTTCTGCCAGCGGCTTCGCCCGCGTGAAGTTTCAAAATTGGGGTTGAGTGAGAATATTATAAACGTAAGAGTAAACAAATATAATAATAACAAATCTCCGAACTGCTAAGCTATCGGGAGTTACACGTGTTATTGTGAGTCAACTATAAAAGATAGACATATGCTGTCTTGGGATATTTTTTATATAATTTTATGTGGAATATTTCCGTTATACATGATTTCTATGTAGCTTTAACCATTAAGGCTGCACACGCGACGGAAGCTAAAAAAACCAAGTAACTTCTCCCGTTTTCCCAACATTTCCTTTCACTGCTCTGCTCCTATTAATGGTAGCGTGATGAAAAGTATACTATTACCTGCTCAGGAGTATGTAGAATAATTGTACCAAGTTTCGTTAAAATCCGTCGAGTAGTTTTTTTTTCTATAAATAACATACAGACAGACAGACAGACAGACAGACAAAAATCTTACTGATTGCATTTTTGGCATCAGTATCGATCACTAATCACCCCCCGATAGTTATTTTGTAAATATATTTCATGTACAGAATTGACCTCTCTACAGATTTATTATAAGTATAGATAGATAAAACTTGCTCATGTAATCGCCTTAAGGCGATAAACTATCCTTTGGTCATCTAGACTAGAAATTCGTAGAATTAGAAATATAATAATAATAAGAAGAAGTTCTTGTGAAAAAAAATGTAGTAGGTAGGTTGTAGTAGGTAGGTAGGTAGGTGACAGGACAACGTCTGTTGGGTCAGCTAGTCTTCTAAATATATAAAAGAGAAGTCCACTCACTGACCACTCATCACGAAATTTCGGAGAACACTGGGCCGTGAGGTCTAAAATTTCACATTCACTCTCTGTGGGGTACAGGAGCGCACTAATAAAAGATTTTTATAAATTCGCACCCCAAGAGTTTTAAAAGAGGTGTCAAAGTTTGTAAAAGTCCTATGTTTTTAAAGTTAGAGACATGAATGTGGGCCTAAATGTTCCTTTCGGCTTCTAGGTGCTTACTAAGAACAGGTTTTACAAAATTCGGCCCTTAAGGGTATAAATAAGGCTGTTTAATCTATACAGGGTGTCTCATTCAAATCGTTCAGTATGGGAAAGTCTGCAACTATAAGACATACGAAGATCTGTTCTGAGGAACCATGTCATCGATTTTAATAACAAGAAAAACTGCATTCATACATTTTAAAAATCATCTGTACTCCGTTCGGTAATCGAACCTGGTTATTTTGAAAAAAAAAACCTACACTATTTCTATTTAGGTATCGATTGTGTAGGTCTTCAGCAGTAAATGTCTGTATGAAACATGATGTCTGAAATGAATAAAATGCATTGTTTCCACATACTTTAATTTATTTTAGTAGGTGCTTGAACTGACTACGTTTACAATATTAAACAAGTTCAGGTATTTAAAATTGTCTCTATGGTTGTTTGTACCTCTTTGCTGATGTTGCAACTTGATACATACACTGCTTTACATACATGTGACATTGGCATTGCATTAAACCATACCGGAAGTTTTGTTGTCTGCGATAATATTATCTAATATCGTGTTGAATATTGTATTGAAAAGGCGGTGGTCACTTCGAGCACCTACTAAAATAAATTAAAGTATGTTGAAACAATGCATTATATTCATTTTAGACATCATGTTTCATACAGACATTTACTGCTGAAGACCTACACAATCGATATCTAAATAAAAATAGTGTAGGTTTTTTTTTTCAAAATAAACGGGTTCGATTCCCGAACGGAGTACAGATGATTTTAAAAATGTATGAATGCAGTTTTTCTTGTTATTAAAATCGATGACATGGTTCCTCAGAACATATCTTCGTATGTCTTATAGTTTCAGACTTTCCCATACTGACCGATTTGAATGAGACACCCTGTATAGGTCTGAAAAAAGTTAAAGATCCAAATTGAATCTTACGACAACGCGTTTCTGCATACTTTAGTTTGAAATTAGAATTCGGAAGCCGATAAAGATCAAAATTTTGTAATACGACTACGCATTATTGCATATTTTACATTGGAATAAGAATTTCGAAGTTTCTTGAGATTTTTCTTCAGTTTTACGCGATTTCGGAATTTCTAGGTGGCCAGTAATTTGCAGGCATCTGCTGAAAGGTAATGAAGTGAGGCACAGAGTATATAATCACTACGTTTAAAATGAGGTTCAATAACGTTCGTACGTTCGTTCGTTCTATAACGTTCTACAGTTTTTGTGCCAATTTCTAGATGGCCAGTATTTTTCAGTATGCAGGATGCAGGCGTCTACTGGAAGGTAACAAAAAAACGTTTCAAAAACAAACTCATGAATCAATCACAGAATACAGAAAAGTGTAAAAGCTCTCAGCGATACACGATAAAACTCATTTCTGATTTGCTATAGTATGCTATTACCTACTACTAATTTGCTTTGAAATGTCTATTTCTTCGCGAATCACATATTGTGTATTTTACACTGTGATATCCACGGAGTTAATATGATATCACATCACTATATTTTTTCAAGTATTAAGTAGTCGTTCTTACTAGAAAAAGTGAATTTGAATACCTACGTTCCTATTTTAATTTTAGTGTTTAGTATAGTAGTGTTTAGGCTGGTGCTGTAAGTTGTAAAAGAGTAGCTATAAAGAAAATTACGTTTCAAGTAATAGTTTTCACGTCACTTACTGGTCGTGAGCATTGGACAATCAAATTATTATCACTTCTAATTGAGAAAATCGAAATTCTAATGACGATTATACATTTTCAGAGATGAATTGTTACGAACATTCATCGTTTACCTTGGCTATTATTCATGATGAATCAAGTAACTAAATAGGACCAAGTATATTCGTCAATCATCTAGAGAAGAATTTATTTTTATTTAACTAACTTTGTCCCAAAATTATTAAGTTTCGTTACTCAGGGTTAGTAACAGGCAATCAAATATTTTAATCAGAGAGCGGAAACTAGTAGCAAAACAAATAAATGTATAAGAGATTGGTCATTTGTTTCCGTCGACTATACAATCATACTATCGATTATAGCTGAGTTAATTTGAATTGTTGCTTTATTAGAACACTAGCTTTCCGTATTCTTTGTTATATCTATGGTAACGATAGATTAGATTAGATTCCCGGATGCTGTTTAACTTTTGTTAAATATTCCTTTTGTTTTACATTTCTTGTATAGCAAGCAACGACCTATTGTCGGGCCTACGCTGTCCCCCCATACTTTAGTACTAATGCTGTAATGAAACATAATAATATTGTAATACCAAATGATTTGAAAAGAGTAACCATGGAGTTTCTTGCTCTTCTCCATGGAATCGACCAACGCGAACCGTGCACCTTTTTCGACGTTTAATAAGTGCCCATCCAGGCCTAAGTGAAATAAAATATTTTGATTTAGATTTTTTGATTTTGATGTTGAGAATATCCGTAATTTTTTATCTGTTACTAAACTGATAGCAGTTTGGTTACAAATTCAATAAAAATTTACAGTTTTTCTGAGTATGACCCTTTGCCGCCTTATTATAAAAACTTCCATAAGTACCAGGATTAAACCAGAACTAAAAGGTCTAGGTTTAGTACGGTACTAACGTTAGTTCGTTCATTCGTATTACAAATCGAAGACCAACAAAGGACTAACTAGTACCAAAGAAAGTCTCTGGTCTTAACATTTTCCACAGATTATAAGCAACAAAATATTTAAACTATTCGTTCATTCGTTCAGAGTTCTATGCGCCGTTCCTTTTTACAAAATGTTGTAAAGTAAATTAAAGAAAATATATTTCATACGTTGACGTTTGACAATTTAGTACCATAGTTAAACTAGGGGTCACGATGGTCTAACTTTGGTACCATAGATAGTTCTAGGACTAGCGATAAACTTTGTTTTGTAATAACGTTTTTCAAGTTCATGGTTTAAACCTAGTACTAAACCCGGTACTATTTTTAAGACCACGTTTTGTAATAAGACGGATAATGTTTTAATTCTGTTGGTTAATTTAAATATTAAAAATGATCTTTTGACTCCTTCTTTCGGATAGGAAATCATCAAATCCCACTCTGGGCGGAGCAGGAGGGAGTGTCAGAGTTTTACTGACTAAAACCCATCCATGTTTCTTCCTCACCCTTTTTGTTCCGGGGCCACGGTGTCCTCCGATCGATACTCGCAGTAGAAACCGGGCGTTTCTTCCCGCCCGATTCGATGCAGGAGCCTCCCGAAACATCCGTGTCCGGTGAGGACCTGCGTCAGGCGGAAGGTGAGGACGCCGTGGCGCCACTCAAGCCACTCCTCAAAGAGGGGGACTTATCGCCACTATTTTGTCTTGCCCTACCTTTTGACCCCTCACGCCGGCAAAATTGAAGAATCACCGGCTCAGACCAACTTTCACTGATTCAGCTGTAAATGTGCAGTTGAATTCACAATCTCGGTCCCAATTCAGTGCGATTTTGTCAAGAAGTCACTTACCTATAGCGAACAAACGGAATGCGTGTCATTTTTTTTCTGGCGTTGTATGCCAGAAAAACACCAAATATTTTTTTTAATTTTTTTGCTCCCGATTTGTGTGGAAAAAGCTGTCCTATGTGTAAAACTGAGCGTAAAATGCAAGTGGAATATTTTAAAGAGCTCATTATCGTTAGGTCGTTTCCAAAACTTGCCTCGAAAATCATTTTTACCAATTTTCGAGTTAATCTAGCCACGCAGTAATATCCCCCCGAAGTACAGTTGGTCTGTTTTCTTCGAACATTAACTTTCACACTAAATCTCATCATCTGGCGTATGAAACACGCGAGTGAAGCCGCGCGGGTACAGCTAGTTCTATTATAAGATAGAAATAGGTACAGGGTCCACCCTGTATATGTACTCGACACATACAGGGTGTTACAGACCCTTCACGAAGCCGTCAACCAAGGATTATGTTACCTATGTAGTATATCAACTATCTGGTGTCCACGACACATGCCTCGTTGCTTAATGTGGCACTAAATGGCGCTGTATGTAATGTCCAGCGATATTTATCAAACTAAATAACCATGGAAAACGACTTTTTCTTTTGGGATCAAAAATCACGTTTTATTGTAAAACTCAATGTTGGACCACTTACAACATTGAACATAGATGCATGTTTTGAATGGTAAACGGGTCGTGGAGGTAATTTAAATAAACTTATTACCTTAATAACTATAAATTAAAGAAAAACTTACCTCCTATTGACCTCCAATATATCTATTACCTAGAAGGTTCCCAGGAATGATCCAGTACAAAAAAATTATTGTAATGACGGGGAGGACAAATACTCGTATAAATACAAATCATGTATTTGCATAACACAGATTCAGAGGTAATTACAAAAACTTCAAGTACCAACAACAACCAGTGTAACAACTAACAACTGCCTGTCGGAGCTATTTTTAAAAGCTTTAAAAATAGGAAAAGTAGGTAAGGTAATATATACAGGCACAGCTATTTCTACGCCCCTAAACATACTGTAATCACAACTCTAATTATAGAATGTCGGACACTATGTAAAGGTCAGTTAGGACCATTTCCTCTACCGTCCACACCATGTCCTAAGATAACTTATCTATAAAAGTTGTCACTTTGAATCCTGATCAAATTCAAGGGTGTGCTACAGATCATCAAACTCAACAACTTTATCCATGGGTCCACCATCGTAATCGTAAAAAAAATAATCAACTGTCTCATACATTTGGTCGAGTAGGTATTATTATATTGAACCTACATGTATTTATAGTTGTATATGTCACTATAAAATTGTCAAAACTCTTTACATTCCCCTAAAAACGGTAGTCGGCGGAGCCCTGCTAAGCGGGGCCCGTATTTCTGAGTGCAGGGTTACAGGAACCTAACTAACCTAACGTGGGGGTGCCCCAAGTCCCGATTATGGGTCAGAGATACTTCCGTCGCATGCATCTCCCAATGTTACGGTTTCACTTCAATAGGTTACCGAAAAATAATGCGTTATACCGTAAGCAGTATGTTCAGTTGACAATATTTCGAGAGTTTACAACCTCGCTTGAGAGCTTACAATTTAACGTGTTTGACAATTTTACGGTGACATATACACTTATTCCCATGAGAGAAAAAACTACAGAACAACACCTGCTACGAGTCTTACAAGCTAATTGGTATACATTTTACGATGTAATTTGTTCGTTAAGAGCCCTCTTACAGTCCACTAGCGCCGCCAATCGAAAAAATGTCTTAACTCGTAAATAGAATCAAAAATACAAAATGTGGTCTATTATTACTGTAGAAAAGGCAATAACGTAATTTTATAACACATTGTCACCACTTGAAATATAGCTGTTTAGCTAAATCGTGCATTTGTAACAAAAACGGCCGTTTATGTTTTGAATGCACGATTTAGCTAAACAGCTATATTTCAAGTGTTGATAAGGTGTTATACAATTACGTTATTGCCTTTTCCACAGTAATAATAGAACATATTTTGTATTTTTGATTCTATTTACGAGTTATGACATTTTTTCGATTGGCGGCGCTAGTGGACTGTAAGAGGGCTCTTAAACTGTAAACCAAATAGCTTGGTCGACCGTACCAGCCTAGTTCACGTTCATACATTTGGCCATACACGCATGGCCATAAAGTAATCTAAACTAGTATGATAAAGGAAAGATTTGTTTTTTTTAGTGTTTGTTACGATATAACTCAAGAACTAGACGATTTTAAAAATTCTTTCACTATTTATGTAGCTACATCTTTACGGAGTTTAATACTCTATAAATTATATAGATACTAGCCGACCCGACAGACGTTGTCCTGTCAACTATGAATTTTTAATTCGAATTGACCTACTATCCTACCCACTACCTACCTACGACCTACCCACTACCTACATACTGACTACAAACTACTTACCAACTACCCACTACCTACCTACCACCTACCCCTACCTACCCACTACCTACATACTGACTACAAACTACTTACCAACTACCCACTACCTACCTACCACCTACCCCTACCTACCCAATACCTACCCACTACCTTACGTCGAAAAAATAAAAAAAAATCAGCCAAATCGGTTCAGCCGTTCCTGAGTTATAAATAGTGTAACTAACACGACTTTCTTTTATATAATATGTCACCGTAAAATTGTCAAATACGTTGTATTGTAATATCTCTAGCGATATTGTAAAAACTCGAAATATTGTCAAATGAACATACCTACTATCTGCTTACAACAAAATGCATTATTTTTCGTGAAATGCATGCGATGGTAGTCAACTCACGCGGTGTGGAGGGAAGGAGGGGATTGAACTACGCGGTGTACTTCGGCGCTTCCCCCATAAATATATGAACTTTAAAAACATAACACTGTTCTACAGTGTACCATTCTTAAAAAAATATATAGGCTGTCCGGTAAGTCGTAGTGTTCAATAAAGTGAAATAAGGCATAACATTGTTTAAAAGCTTATCTTAGGTACGACTTATTTGATAGATGTATTTTCGTATTTTTTTCTGAATGGCCATAAGATCTACTTCAAGGTTATCCATTAACTACCGGACACTCTGTATACTAGAAAATGGGCCTAATAAACACATACGTAAAGGCTATATTACCTTAAGTGCTTGCGCTAGACAAACCAAGTAACGTCTAGAAAATCTGCCGGTAAGGTCCAACTATCCGTAATGCTTGATCTCCTCCCTCATGCCATTCAATAATGCTCGCCTAGCGTTCACAAGTACAATGAAAATTGCACTCTACCTTATCCAATTAGGGCAGCATTTGGAGTGGAAAATTAATTGACGTGTGAACGCGGTTGATTTTAGATTGCCTTATGCAAGTTGTGGTTTAAGCAGGACTAGAATAGTTTTTTTTTTTCAAAATCAAAATCAAAATCAAAACATTTATTTCAAGTAGGCCAGTTACAGGCACTTTTGAATTGTCGAAACAAAAATGAACATTTAAAGTAGCTACAGTCCCAGTCACAAGACATAAAAACTGTGAAAGTACTGTAGTTGCCCATTCCCTAACGTAGATCTCTATGGAGAAGAACGGGCAAGAAACTCCATGGACACTCTTTTAGATCAAAATATTGTTACAAAATCTTGGTTACATCATTCTTGTTGAGATGGTATATTATGTGAGAACAATGTAGCAAGATGTGCACGTTAAAAGTGTCCATAGCAAAACCAAAATAAAATACAACTCAAAAACAAAATAATTAATTCAAATAAACCATGGCGACTAAGAGATGACCAGTCACAACTGACAGCGCCCGTTCACGAACATGACGCATGGATCAGCACCATTCAGCTCAACCATTTTGAAGGGAACTAAATGGTCCGACACACGCGCCACCATCAGCGAGACATTTGAGAGAGCATGACATACTCTCAACCGCCAGGGCACATTCAAGTCAAGAACTGCCGTAGGTTTCCAGTGAATGATAGCTTACTAGTACATAGTACTCACACAATATGGGCTATGCGATTATATAATACTAACATTGAATCTATACAATGCAAAGATAGTTGTACAATCTTCAGCAGCTCCAACAATACCATTTAATGCTATCAATTTTTGCGCCCCTGTCCATGTGGAGCAGGACCAGCATTAAGCCAAACATTTTTATCAGCGATATAATCGCTCAACTTGTAATATGCTTGTTTACATAGTGTGCGTTTAATGCATGTTTTAAATTTTTTCTCATTCAGTTCAAGAATACTTTGTATATTCCATGAAAGATGAGTCTACTTTAGCGAGTCTAAAGCCTGGCTGAACTAGTTGGTTCCTATTTCTAGTACTGTAATTGTGTCTGTCACCTCTTTTACCAAAAAGATGCAGATTTTTTCTGACGTAAATTATGTTTTCGTAGATGTATTGGCAATGAACCGTCATGATGCCAATATCCTTAAATAGTTCCCTTAGAGAATCGCGCCTACGAAGATTATAAATGGCTCTGATGGCTCTTTTCTGCAGAATAAATATAGACTCAATATCAGCAGCCCGTCCCCATAGCAAAATACCGTAAGACATTATACTATGGAAGTAACTAAAATAGACCAGTCTAGCGGTATCTACATCAGTGAATTGACGGATTTTTCTGATGGCATATGCTGCTGAACTTAAGCGCCCCGCAAGCGATGTTAAATGAGACCCCCATTGTAGCCTTGAATCAAGCGTAAGCCCCAGGAAAACAGTTTTATCTACGAATTCGAGTTTCTCTTTATTCAATATAATCTCACAATCACTACTTTTAACATTCGGTTATGAAAATCTTATGCATTTAGTTTTCTTTTCATTCAATACCAAATTGTTTGCTGTGAACCAATTTTGGACCTGAAGAAGGGCGTTATTCACCTCATCTAGATTTTGGGCCCGTCTATTTATCTTAAAAATTAGGGAAGTGTCATCAGCAAATAACACCATATTATGTGGTTGGTTTTTCAATAAACAGGGTAGATCATTTATATAGACTAGAAAAAGGAAAGGACCCAATATTGAGCCTTGCGGAACCCCCATTTTTACTTTCAAACCCTGTGAATTGACACCATTTATTTGAACGTGTTGTTTTCTATCACTCAAATATGATTTTACCAGGCTAAGTGCAAGTTTACCCAATCCGTAATGCTCCAGTTTCAAAAGTAATGTGTCGTGATTTACGCAGTCAAAAGCTTTGGAGAGATCACAGAAAATTCCTATTGCGTCTTGGGACTCTTCCCACGCAGCAAAAACGTGCTTTAATAGGGTCACACCGGCGTCAGTTGTACAACGTCCCTTGGTGAAACCATACTGTTGATCATGCAAGATTCTGTTGGTGTTAAAATGATAGAGCATTTGATTAAGCATTACTTTTTCAAAAACCTTGCTAAAAACTGGTAACACGGATACAGGTCTATAATTATTGGCATCTTTACTGTCCCCGGATTTGAAAAGAGGTATGACTTTACTGTATTTCATTAAATCTGGGAACACTCCTTGGTCTACACATGAATTAAAAATTAAAACTAAGTACGGGGCTATGGTCTCAAGTATAGATGTACAAACTTTGATAGACATTCCCCATAAATCTTCGGTCAGTTTGATTTTAATTTGTCGGAAAGCTTTAATAACTGTTATAGGGTTAATGTGTTTAAATTTAAATTCAGCCAGGCAGCCAGACACATTCGCCTTTAATAAGCTAATTGATATTTCAGGTGAGGAATTAAGGGCCTCCGTAGTTTTTATTGGTATATCGGTAAAGAAACTTACAAATTCTTGAGCTACTTCCTGATTAGAGCTTTTAGGACCACATGCTGTATCTAATGTATAGCTATTATTACGTATTTTCTTTCTGTTAGTCTCGTTATTTATGACTTTCCAAACGGTCTTTATTTTATTTTCTGCTGTTTTGATCTTGTTGCTAATGTGCAGGGCTTTAGCAACTTTGCAAGTATTTCTAAAAATCTTTGAATATGTAGCAACATACTTGCTAAAAGTTTCTGTGTTTATAAAAGGCTTAAGGCTATAAAGCTCAAATAGTCTTTCCCTACTTTTTCTTATACCTCTAGTTGCCCAATCACTAAATATAAATTTAGGGCAAATACTCTTTGTCTTCTTTTCAAAAGTTTTGTTGAATTCCGTGTGAACTAATGAAAAGAAACGATCATACAATTGATTTATATTAATATCCTCTTGGCTCATTTCACTTAACTTGTTCTGTAGGGAAATATTATAACTATTTAATTTGCAAGAAGTTATAGGTCTGAATTTAATCTGAACATTTTGTATTGGAGTTTTACACCTAAAAGTTACAGTTTGTCCGCTATGGTCAGACGGCAAACAATTCACTATGGCTTTATCTAAATAATCACAATTGCAGAAAACATTATCTATACAAGTAGCAGAAGATGAAGTTACTCTAGTAGGTTCTATAAAAGTGTTGGTCAAGTCAAATGACTTAAAAAGATTTAATAATCGACTGCTATTTGAATCCTCTTCTAAAATATTGATATTGAAATCACCACAAATAATTGTTGACTTATTACTGGCTGCAAGTTTTGCCAGGACACCTTCCATTATTGATTCAAATAAGGAAAAGTTTTGATAGTTTGGGCGTCTGTACACACACACCACTACATGCTTATCTAGCTCAACACAGGACAGTTCGACGCAATGTTCAACCGAGAGACCTACTATGTCATAACGTTGCTTATATTTCAAACTATTTTTTATTAATATTAAGGATCCTCCACGAAGCATAGTTTTACGGTTAAAGCAGCTACCCACCATATAGTTTTCATAATGAATAAGCATTTGGTAATCCTTTAGCCAATGTTCAGTGAAACAAATAATGTCAAACTTACTATTTTCTAAAAACAATTCAATTACTAATAATTTGGAAGAAATGCCTTGGATATTTTGGTGGAATAATTTTAAGGTGTTCTGCTGAGGCCCTTTTTTACTCACTAATTGAGTGCAAGAAGATACCTTTTTGTTGGTAGGATTAACAATAATATTGTTAATGGTACCTTCTGTTGTCTCACTTTCTAGTTTAAATTAATATATGGAGTGAGGCCGGAGACTCCCGTGCCATCCTCTGACAACAAGACCCTATCACTAATAAACCCTAATTGAGAATTTTCCACGGTGACGGATGAATCCTTCTCAGTATGTGTGTAAACATTTATAGCACTAGTGCTATATTCATTAGTGCCAGTCACCTGAACATTAGTAGAATTACTAATTGTCGATGTATTAATAATATAACTAAACTTAGACATACTATTTATGTCTGTGTGAATACTATAAGATAATAGCCGAGCTATTTTGTGTCTACATCCAATAGGTAGATACACCTTACCTCGTGTCGACTTAAGATTACCAACAATTGTGTTGATATCCAGATACATAAGTCTATCACTATAGTGACCTACTAGAAAATGAATATGGTTATTTAACATGTGTATGTAATTGTTTTTTCTATTACCCAAATTTTCAAAATAGGGAAAAGCACACAATATGATTTTCCTACATTTTAACTTTAACAACTCGGATACACAGTCAGTGATATCTTCCTTCTTAATCTTAGAACTATTACCTACACATATAGTTATGGTGGTACTAGGATCACAAACGGTTTTTGTCGCAGATGCCATAACCTGTTTGTAGCTTGACCCTGGCATACAATTGTTTTGGGTACAATAATTCAGGTTATTGCTAATTAATTTACCTAGCCCCTTATCTATACTGTCAGAGAACATAACTGAAAGATTACAATCATGACTATTATGAGAAATAAAATTACCACTCTCAGGCAGACTATCATGAGTAAAATTATTTGATTGTTGGTTCGGTAAACTGTCCTGAGACAAATTCTCAACCTGGGACGGGTCCTCCATTACCTCAGGCTGGAAATTGTCATGGTTGGTAACGGTCTGACAACTACATTGACCCATTACCAACTCATTTGCTGCAAAAATATGTTCCCTAATTTGGTTCTGAGATATCAAATACCTATCATGTTTTTAGACTCTAAAAGACTCTAAAATTTAGAGCATGGGTACCTACTGAATAATGTTTAAGCTGTGGTTATCTGTAATAGTGGGTGCGTTACGAGACCACTTTATTGTGCAATAGTTTTAATTTTTATATAAGAAATTGTAATGTTGCTCGTTGGTATTCCAAAATAAACAAATAAATAACAAACGTTATGACATATCAGCCATATTTTGCAATACATTTTATAAAAAAACTTTTCAATACATTTTAAAGGCCCTGGTCATCGATAGATGCTATAAAAGTATAGAATGTTATTTTATTAATGTACTATTCGATTACCGGGTGTGGCAATCGAGTTTTCGAAAATCTATGAATACGAATTTGTTTCTTTTTATATATAAAGTATTGTTTCTTTTGAGTAAAATTTGCTATCCCCAGTATATAGAGAACTTTCCCTCCAGGTGATGTTGAAAAATTCCACCCTGTATACGGTAAGGTAAATACGTCACATTTATTGAAGATAGAAGTCGCGAGTTTTCAATTTAATCAGGTGATTTAATCCCATTTTTCATCTGCGTATGCGTACCTCCCGTTGGAACTCCGGGAAAAGTCGTTGTAATCTCATCCCATTTATAGTCAGACCCCTTAGGAATATCTAGAATATTGTATTGTATTGTACAACGGGCTGGTGTCCGCAACTCCACGTCAAAGCGCGTATTTTGCGTATAGGCTATAATCCACCACGCGCGCCCAGCACGGTTTGGTAGATGTCAATGTGTTCAAATTTTTGGTTCTAGGACATTTTTTTTTTTTTTATGGGACAAGCCCGCCACACACGCCCAAACCACTGTAACTCCTGAAAGCCAGAATCAACAGTGGCGACCACCAGAAAAGCGCCGAGACAATGAAGCTCGACGAAGTCCCAGATAATGAATTTAACTGTCTTGGATCCCGCAACGAAATTAATCAGAAAGTATAGAGGAGGAGTAGGAAAGAACTGTAATTTCCACTTCCCTCCATATCAGCAGGAGACAGAACGAAACAAGGCCAATAGGCACAAAGGGACGTTTACAACTGGGAGTCTGGGATAGGCCCAGTTGCCAAGCACCACGGATAAATATTAACGTTAATGGGTCCTAGTTGAGAGCTGTTATATTTGATTCCAGTAATAGGTATGGCAAAAACGCTTGAACGCACGGAAATTTGCTCTAGTTTCCACAAGGTCCGTATAGTAAATAACTCTGGATGTAACCTATACACTATCCAACATAATATTGCGTTCATTTTGCCAAAGACTACACTCCCACAAAATGGGAGTGTAGTCTTTGGTTCTAGGACATGCTGGTTTCCTCACGGTTATCTAGCTAGAATATATTGTTATAAGTACCAAGTGTGTAAAAGGGTGTAAAAAGATCCTCAACGTAACCGAAAGGTATTTATTTATTTAACACTTCAAGCACAAAGTACAGAGGCGGACTTAATGTTAATGGCATTCTGTACCAGTCAACCTTTCCTTTATTCTCCCCGTTATTGCGACCATCTTTTTGTTCTAGATCTTACCTGAGAACCTTCTAGTGACGGAGATATTGAGGGTCAAAGTACCAAAATTCACAAGTTCTTTTTTTAAATACCATGCGTTTAATATAAGATTCTACTAAAAACATCTCCACGACCCCCGTACTATTCAATCCATCCATCACAACAAAGTGTCTATTGCGTTACATTAAGTTTTACCATAAGACGAGATTTTCATCTCAAAAAAGAGTAGTTTCCCAGTGTCGGTTTACACCTTGTATTGGTATATTGTGTACCACAACTTACCAGTTGAGTCAGGTATCACTGAACAATCACAAAATAATTGAGTTAATAATAAAGAAGACGACAAAAATCTAATTAATCCGTCAGTTACATTATCAAAAAATATTTGACCCGTATTTTTACTTTTGTGACGTAAATCAATATTGACGAATATACGACGTATTTAAAATTCTCAATACGTCACGCCTAGATTTAATTTTTAGAGCGTACTGACATCGTGAACCCCCTTTCCCGATTTTTTAAGCGCTTTATCAATATTCATTGATACACAAAAATAAAAATAAAACACGTGTTCTTTTTTTTCCAATACTCTTACTGACGGACTAAATAGATTTGTAACTATTTGCATTGTCGTCATGCCCATTGAAATATATAATAACTCATCTTGCTAAATGCTGGTCTGTACATATGCTATGCAACTTTTTATTAAGCCTTTAGACTCTTTCTCTTTCTTTCTTTTCTCTCTTTTTCTTTTGTCATCCCTATTCTACTATACTCGTAACTGCATAGGGCTCACGTTTTCAAGGACAGAAATCCAAGTGTGGTCAACGTTGGTCAGCCGTATTTAGTAGATGTCACAGTAAAATTGTAAAACTCGTTAGATTATTACCAATCGAGAGAAATTGTCAACTGTCGAACATTGTCATCCGATCATGCTACTTACTGGTTTAAAGGAACCCAACTAACCTATTGTCGGGATGCTTTAATTCCCGATTATAGGGGCAGAGATAATTCGGTCGTATAAATTTCTCTTAGTTAAAAGCAGTATAATATTGTTTAAAACTGTATAGTTGGCAACCCTAGGTATGCCCTTGAATCTGCTGAGTTCCTCAACTAACACTGTATTCAAGATTGTTTCAAGTTCCGTCTGAATACTTTTACTGGTAACATTCTGGCACAGCATCGATATTCGAATAAATAATTAATGTTTCCATAGATACTCTGAAAGATAACAAAGGGTATATATAGGGTTATAGTAAGAAGACAACTAATAGAGAAGTATAAAAAAAGAAGACTGCCTTAAGACGGCTAGTAAATTATGATGATGTTTTAGTAAATTTATTTTCTATAATACGAAAATACCAGATATACAGGGTTATTTTTTGTTTATACTAAACCCGAAAAGGGGTCATTGTACTCATCATTTTGAACAACTTTTTCTATGGGATGAACCGTGAAATCGCGAAAAAAAAATCAGCTGTTCCCTACATTTATGTTCGCATAACTCGTCAAAATGTAGGGAACAGCTGATTTTTTTTTCGCGATTTCAAGGTTCGTCCCATAGAAAAAGTTGTTCAAAATGATGAGTACAATGACCCCTTTTCGGGTTTAGTATAAACAAAAAATAATGTTGTAGAATGTTACCAGTAAAGGTATTCAGACGGAACTTGAAACAATCTTGAATACAGTGTCTATACACACCTAGGGTTGCCAACTATACTGTTTTCAGCTCTAATATAATCCGCAGTAAACATGTAAGTTTAGGTCCTCATACTATCTCAAACACAAAACTTAATATCTACTCATAATCGCCTTCAGTCCAAAGTCTTGAGGCTGATTGCAAAGCCCCCCTGGTATGTTACAAACAATATCCTGCACAGAGATCTCCAAGTCACTACAATCGAAGAAGAGGCGTTAAGGCGCTTAGACGAGCTAAATTAGCAACTCTATTTGTGGTGGTTCAAACTTCGTTTGAAATGCTGTTAGAATAAAATTCTAATCAGCTTGCACTACCAAGTGGTTGTTACGTCAGCCACTGCGGGCCAAATAGCGCGAAGTGAGTGGTTTCGATCGATTTACAAAAAAACTATTGATTTGGATTAAAAAACTAAAACAGTATCATGCTAATATATTGCTTGTAGAATTATTTGCCAAAAAATCAGAATGATCGCATGTATATTAGTATGTTTTTTATTGTTTGAAAGATATTTTTAGAGATAAGTTCGTGATTTCTTTTTATCGAGTCAAATTAATTGTATGACGTTTTCAAAACAGTATCATGCTAGCATATATCCTGAAGAATATCATATATTTTTCTGGTCTTGTTTATAGCAGTGAATCATATACTTTTAGTAATTATAAAACTCGGGTTTAGCTCATGTAATCGCCTTAAGACAAATCAAGAGATATCAGTACAGACTAACCAAGAATGATTTAGTTGCGCTTAGATGGTTGCGCTTAGAAATAGGTGCGCTCTGAGGAACCTCATTCTAACAACCCAGCAAGTCTGCTTGAAACCTAATGTGAGGCGATTGAAGAAAAGGGTACCACAAGACGCAATAACATCAATTCAAACCTAAGAGAGAGTGCATCACTGGATACATACCCGGCAAGTCCAACTCCTAGAATATCCAAAGTACAGCTGATTGACCTCAAACTAGGATAGATTGCAGTGCAAAAAGGGGTTATAAAAAATCCTTCCAGCCCTCGTCCCATGTTAGTTGGGGTTAGCGCAACACGTTTTTTTCTTTTATTCGCCCCTGTGAGGAGCTCGTGGCTAAATAATAACAGCCACTCGGGCCGATCTTTAGGTTAAGCCGTGCTTGCCTAGGTTGGTCTGTGGATGGGTGACCACCCTTACATACCGAGTTTCTTCCGTGCCTCGGAAAGCACGTTAAGTTGTTGGTCCCGGCTATCATTTGTCCATCTTTGGCAGTCGATTAACTGGGTTGTGGAGGTCACATAGGCAGTCGCTCCATGTAAAATACTGGTATTCAGCTGCATCCGGTTAGACTGGAAGACGACCCCAACATCCTTGGAAAAAGGCTAAGCAAATGATGACTCTTTTAGTCACATGCGGTCCGTATCTCCTCATCACATGCTCATACCACGACATTTAATTTAATACTCAGTGCGACACTGTTGTTACTCAGTGAATTTATTTTTAACACAGCGGCGCCTGTATTTCAAAACCAACAGCGGTTTCATTTCGTTACGTACACGTTCGTAAGTGTCGTATTCGAAAAAAAACTGATAAAAAATGCTCTTTTAAATCATGCACCTGCACTTTTTCCCAGCACCTAACAGTATATTGCAGCCAAAGGTGGTGTTTATAGTTTTATTAGAAAATGTTTTTTTCCAATTCTCTTTGATTTTTATTATAATATTGTGCTTACAAAGAGAATAAATACTACTTACTAATAAAGCTGTCATGTCAGACGTATCAATCATATGCACTATGTTATTACTCGTAAATATAAAATAAGAACTGGCTGTAGTTTCCGACTAGACACTGTCGCGGAAGGAGCTTGTTTGTAAAAGCTTCTAAATTTTAAATTTGAAAATTGAGTTTAAAATTTAAAAAAAAAATAACGTAATACACCATCACGCCTAAAACCCACGGAGGGTTAGTCAAATGTGTTAGTTGTTACCCACATTTCACCGGTTGAAACAAATGTTCCGATTATAATGTTATTTATCAATTGGGCGATTTTTCATGTAAGTGATAGTTTGTCATTTATCTTATACTAGCTGACCCACGCAACTTCGTCTGCGTCACATAAGAGGGAAAAAGCTACCTACTACTACTACATTTTTTTTTCATAAGAACCTTCTCCTGACAATAACAAACACAACAAAAAAAGAATCAGCCAAATCGGTCAAGCCGTTTTCATGCTATGTCGTGACAACGGAAAACGGGTTTCATTTTTATAATATAGAAGATAGATTATGAAATAATGCAAATACTATTGGACGATATAGAAAGAATTCAGTCCTTTTTTTACTTCTGTTATACTAAATGCTTCCGTTTGGGAGGAATTTCCTGGATGGAGCACGCCCATTAAGAAACGGATTCCCTCAAGCTTTGAAGAGATCTTGATTGTAATGATCGGGAAACAGAGAATCCGGCAGCGAAGGCCACAGACTGACGGTTAGAACAATAAGTAACTAGCATTGTCTAAACAAGGGAACAGGAACTTATTCAGACAATGCTAGTGTTTATAACAATACTAGCGGCCGGCGGGACCTGATGCAATAACGGACATAAAAAGCTACTTATTTTCATGTACTTTACCATAGGATGCTCTTCTGCACTGATTAATATACAGGGTGTAAACCACCTCATCACGAAGCCATCAACCAAGCATTCTGTACATCGAACTTCTTACTTTACGCAAAAACGATTGCTGGGAAACTACTCTTTTTTTGGGGGTCTAAAATCACGTTTTGGGGTACAACTCAATGTAACGCACTCAAAACATTGTGCTGATGGATGGATTGAATAGTACGGGTTTCGTGGAGGTATTTAAAGTAAAAATCTTGCAATAAAAACTTGTCAAAAAGTTGTAACTTTAACCCCCATTTTCTCCGTAACTAGAAGGTTCCCAGGTATGGTGTTGGAAATTGTCATTTTTTAAACCTTAGCTGCTGAAAAGCTAAGCAGTTTTCGAATGATTTTTCGGATTCGTGTGCGTATTATATATGTAATAATTAATATATTATAATATTATATTGTAATATATTAATTATTACTTGCTTCGGTGAAGGGAAACATGGGAAGGAAATCAGCATGCCTGAGAGATATTTCACTACGGCATATAAAGCCATGTCAGAGGCCCGTGGGGGCAGAAAAACTCTGACAACAGTTAGGCTCTAACCACGCGATTAAGGTCCATGTTCACCGATAATATATCGGCCTGATTATATAGGCTCTAACCACGCGATTAAGGTCCATGTTCACCGATAATATATCGGCCTGATTATACAGGGTGATTGGAAGATGGGTGCAAAGCTTTAAGGTGAAGATAGTATAGACAATTTAGGACCATTTAAGTCTTACCAAATTTTTTTAAACAAATTTTTAAGTTTTTTTTCGGAAATTCTCAAAATTTAATGTAAACTGCAAAATTATGGCCAAATTGAATGATAAATGAATTCATTTTTTATTTATTTAATTAAAGTAATGTGTAAGCAACCAAGCAAAATATGTTTTAGGCTTCTGTGTCATTAGACATTTTTTTTACAGATATTTAAAGCTCAGAAAAAATAAAAAAATTGTACAATACGTCTTTTAAACCTTATTTAAAAAAAAAACGGAGGGTGCTTTTTTTGTTCAAACCTTTTTGAAGACATGCTTGATAATCGCTCTTTCTTTTGAGGTATCATTTATGCGGATATCTTACAAATTATTGAAATTAGGACCTATAAACCAAATCGAGGGAGAAATTTTAAATTTTAGGCAGTCTAACAAAACACAAAATTTTTGCTTAAAAGAATACTTTATGTGCTCGAAATGATAACATTGTTCAATTCTAAGAATTTTTGGCACATGCAGGAACCAATTGAGGGGAACCCATTGAGGGGATTCTCTAAACAATGGCCACCGAGCGCGGTGCGACGGCATTTCCAGGTAGAACGCCCAATGAATAGCAAAAAGCGATAAAGAGTTGGTTTTTACAGCAAAATGGTCTTAGTTACTGAGGCAACAAAGTCGTTTTTCTTTAGTCAGGGTCAGTCGGTCTGTGATGAAGCCGTTACATCTTTTACTTATTAGTCAAACTACTGCCCTTGTGAGTGGACGTTGTCGTGTTGATTCACAATTTACCGTGTTCAGTTGTAGCCCTTTGCGTTCCTGCACGTGTTGTTTGCGTTAGTTTTGAACTTTTTTGTTTCACCGTGTCCAGTCGTAGCCTCGCGCTCCTGCACGTGTTGATTTTTGACTTAATTGTGTTGAGTTGACGTTTAGTGCGCTCCTACGCCGTTTTTCTTAATTATTAAGTGACTATGGCTACTTTTTCCAATCAAGAATATGCGGATATCGTATTTATGTACGGTAGAGCAGACGGCAATGGATCTTTGGCGCGACGGATGTATCAAGAGCGCTATCCGAATCGCAGGATACCGAATGTCCGAGTGTTTTACAACACGTTTCGTCGTCTTGCCCAAGATGGGTTTCACCGCGTGGAACCTGGAGTCAACCCGGGCAGACACGAAACTGCCGTCGACGAAGACATTTTAGCAGCATTTCAAGCGGGTCCTACTACCAGTACTAGAGCAGTAGCTCGAAATTTAAACATTTCTCAATGGAAGGTGTGGCATACAATGCACCAAAATGATAAGTATCCGTTCCATGGCAGGAGTGTGCAAGGTCTAGTAGAGCAAGATCCTCAAAGAAGAATTCAGTTCTGCCGTTTCCTCCTCAACAGAGACATCGAAGATGCGTGGTTTCTGAAATCAATCTTGTGGACGGATGAAAGTAAATTTTCAAGGGAAGGTATTACAAACTTTCACAACATCCATGAATGGGCCGACGTAGACAACAATCCACATTTTAAGAAGCAGGTGTCATTTCAGATGAAATTCTCTGTGAATGTATGGGCTGGAATAATTGGCAGAACATTGATTGGGCCCCACTTTTTGCCTGATCCATTGAATGGCGAAAATTATTTGCAATTTCTGCAAATTGATTTACCACTGCTGGTAGAGGAATCAGGTGTCCCGATCTTCGAAAGAGACCGAACAGTCATCTTTCAGCAAGACGGCTGTCCAGCGCATTGGACTTTAAATGTAAGGGAACACCTCAACAATTGCTTTCCTGATAGCTGGATCGGCAGGGATGGACCCATCCCTTGGCCCGCTCGCTCCCCAGATCTGACCCCGTTGGACTTTTTCGTGTGGGGCCGGGCCAAGGAACTGGTGTGTAACAACAAAGAAATTAACACTAGAGAAGAATTGATACAAAGAATAAATTCAGCGTTTGAGACAATGAAGCAGGAGATGATGTTGAAAATAACGACTACAGAAGTTAGAAGACGGGGCCGTGCTTGTATTAGGAATCACGGCCGTCATTTTGAACATGAAAAATAAATAATTTTAATTCAAATGTTGTTTTAATTAGTCTGCCTAAAATAAAAAAAATTGTCCCTCAAATTGGTTTGTAGGCCCTAATTTCAATAATTTGTAAGATATCCGCATAAATGATACCTCAAAAGAAAGAGCGATTATCAAGCATGTCTTCAAAAAGGTTTGAACAAAAAAAGCACCCTCCGTTTTTTTTTGAATAAGGTTTAAAAGACGTATTGTACAATTTTTTTATTTTTTCTGATCTTTAAATGTCTGTAAAAAAAATGTCTAATGACACAGAAGCCTAAAACATGTTTTGCTTGATTGCTTACACATTACTTTAATTAAATAAATAAAAAATGAATTCATTTATCATTCAATTTGGCCATAATTATGCAGTTTACATTAAATTTTGAGAATTTCCGAAAAAAAACTTAAAAATTTGGTTAAAAATATTTGGTAAGACTTCGTCTAAGACAACCATGGCTTAAATGGTTTTAAATTGTCTGTACTATCTTCGCCTTAAAGCTTTGCACCCATCTTCCAATCACCCTGTATAAAAACAGCTACACGGACACATGACACGGGACACGGGATACGGGGACATGTTCCCCTACAAAATTGTGTTTTAAACAGTTGTTTTTAGAAAATCAGGTCATCTTTTTGGTGAACAATGGACCTAAGAAAGAAGAAGCTACGCAATGTTATACATGGCTAATGAATAATTTAATTATTGAAGTAAAAACTTCTTTAAGCACATTGCACTTTGGTGAACAAAAATCACGGAATTTGTTCACCTTACGTTTTAGTTTTTTAACGCATCACTTCAAGCCGGTCCGGTACGGCGTAACAGCACTTAGGGCGCGTGGCATGGAAAGCTAGAAAAGTTAAAAAACATCCTTCATAGAAGTAAAGTAAAAATACGTTGTCACTTTGTTATTTTAAAATGGACAAGCAAAAAGACGTTTTATTATTTAAGTACTATTAAAAAGGCTGTCTAGGAACGCTGCTAAGAAGCTTCTGCGAAAAGACAAAGTGATTGTTTAAAATATTATAAAAGCAAAGATGATTGTGTATTTATACTTTTTTTCACCACCTCCAGGTTTAAAAGTCCAGCACCTTGAGAGATGCAACTTTTTTTTATCTTTCTTCGGTTTTTCCTTTCAGTGTTCATTTTTTATTACAAATGTTTTCAGTGTCGTTTAACAGTTTATGACAAACAAAATGATAATCATACTTCTGTAGTTGTAAATGGGTGGTAATAAAACCTTTTTTGAAAATATAAAACCGACTTGTAAAAACACAAAAAAGTGAAAAATTATAACTTTAGCTTCAGAAGTCGGTGACCTTTGTTTGATTAGATTTGCTTTTTTGTCACCGACTTCTGACACCACTTTATTATGTCTTTAGAAGTCTGTTTCAAATCGAACCAGCCGTCTTCGAGTAATCGGGGAACATACCTTTACCGATGACCTGGTGAAGGTTGAGAGAATCCGTTGGATGCGAGCTGCAAGGGACCGGTCAATGTGGCGACACTTGGGGGAGGCCTATGTCCAGCAGTGGACGTCTTTCGGCTGAAATGATGATGATGATGATGACGTTTCCCTTTTGGAAGTCGCTTAAAAAGGTTTATTTCGAGGCTAAATAATAATAGCCGTCCGTATCAATCTCCAGGTAAAGCCAGGCTTGCCTAGGTTGGTCTGCGGGTCGATGACAACACATCACATACTGAATTTTCTCCGTGCGTGTTCTAAGCCGTTGGTCCCGGCTGCCATTTGTAGATTTTTGACAGTCGTTAAAAGTCAGGAACAGTCAAAGGCCCGAAAGTCAGACAGTCAGTCTTACCAAGGGGCTTCGTATTATCCAGTACTAACTGGGTTGTGGAGCTCAGATAGTCGTTTCATGTATAATACTGGAATTGGACTGTGTTTTAAAAAAAAACAAAATCAAAATTGGTTCATCCGTTTGGCTGCTACGACAAACACACACACTCTAACACAGACACGTCAAGCTTATAACACCCCGTCGTTTTTGCGTCGGCGGTTAGTGAAAACGGGGATATCATCGACACGACGAAGAAGACAAAAAAAAAGAAAAACGTAGCGAATGGAAATTGGCAGTAACATGATCGTATCGTCTAGTTAGCTTTAGTTAGCTTCAATCGACAACACAATGTTCAGTCAAACGAACGCAGCAAGCAGCGAACAGAACGGTATTGAAGTTTCATTCTCCAACTACAATTTTATATTTTAGAATTGGATTTTCTCTATGCCTCATTATTTTTACCTCCAACAATATTGAAATGAAGTTATCGTTCGGTAGCAATCGAATCATTGCTTTATTAAGCATATTTTATTTGCAATGTGTTTATAATGGATTTTAAAAGGGTGTTTTAGAAACGACATTCAGCATATAGCTAACATAAAGTCAAAGCTAACATAGACTCATAGCAATCATTGAGAAGAACCATCATTAAACTGGTATTGAAGAGTTCTAAGTGTGCTACCTAATTATTACCAAGAAATCCAATAAAATCGCCATGTTAGTCATAAAAAAATGGTTTTTAATAATAGTAATAATGATCATAAATACATAAAGAAATCAAGAAATATAACTTGAAAAAAAAATGTTTTTTTTTTAAACCTTTTGCCTAACATTGTTTAGTCGGTGTAGGTAAACATCCGACTTTCTTTAATTCTTTAAAAAATAATATTGTCTATAATCAAAATAAAATATCGCATGCATTTCACATTATTACGCTTTCACTTCGATTGATTACAATCTACCGAAAAATAAAGCGTTACATTGTAAGCAGTATGTTTAGTTGGCAATATTTCGAGAGTTTACAATCTCACTAGAGAGATTACAATCTAGCGTGTTTGACAATTTTACGGTGACATTTATCAGTTACTTGAGTTTGTCAGTGGCCCAAAAGTCTGACAACTAGTCTTATCAAGGAAAATCGTATTATTACCCAGTACTCACTGGGTTGTGGAGGTAAGATAGGCTGTCGCTTCATGTAAAATACAGATATTCAGCTGCATCTGGACTGAGCCCAACATAGTTGGGAAAAGGCTAGGCAGATTATAATAATGATTACGATGATACAGTTACTTGCGTTAGTAACATCTGGAACATGTATGTTTCAGAACATACATAACATGCTTTTAAATTAATGTGCTACTTTTACATAGGGTTTCCGGACCTCGAAACATACATACACACACAAATTGTTTGAAATAAACGTTACACGAGAAAGGGATCGACATTTTAAGTGACCAATTTGTGAGTACTTAGTGCCTTCAATGAAAAAGGAAATACTCTTTTCTGGAGCCTTTTGTTAAAAGATGATGTACCTACCGACAAAATTGAGATTCTCTTTCACATATTCTTCTATGTTCATTCAAACGAATATGCGTGTCACGATGTAACTTAAAAATCAACGTGTTAGTTACAGTAGGAAAAAATAAACTTCAACACTACAAAAAAATAATACCACGAATAAAGAAATTGACAAAACTGCCTACTGAAATCATCACAAAAGCTAACTAGATTAAAATTTGCATGTCGAAAAGCTCCAATTTTGACATTGTACATACGCTTTAACGGGCACCCTTACATTTCGCGATCCGAGGTACAAAGCACCCGTCGGACTGAGGTTGTCTGCAACGCTGACGTGCGCTGCATCCCTTTTGTTAGGATTTGTGTTGAATTACCTTTTGAACGAAATAATAACCCTTTATTCGAAATAACATGATATCTGATGCAGCTGCATCAAAGCTGGTCATTGTCCATCCACTTCGATGGCCAAATGAGGGCTAAACTTTTAATGATGCAACTTAATATCGAGATTATTTGACTACAAAGAGAGTTTTAACTTATTCATGTTTTTTGCTATACCTATTGTGACTACGTTTTGTGGACAAAGAATTTCAATAGGTTTATGAATTCCTGGTCAACAAAATATCAGTGTTTAAACATAATAACCCTATTATATTGAAAGTAGGTACATATCATGTAACAAAGCAAATTGCGAGTTTATATAAACGGGTTTTAATGTATTATCAGGGAATTATAATTCGCTCCTGTTATTTAAACAGCGTGTAGGTTTCAATTCACTAAAAGGAATAACTTTTACCGAGGGATCAACTCAGAAAAATGGAAATAAAATCAGCTCTTTTGTACATTATTTTAAGTTCCGCGAATATCCAGCACAGTGGACTGTAATTGGCTCAGTTGATTGATTGATTGATTTTGAAAATAGTGGTACATAATAACGATAATGATAGGGAACATGTGATATTTTCCACGATTTCCGGGTAACAGTTCATTTTAGTTGCAATATACGAGTATGTCAGGATTTTGAAGCTCAACCAGTTACAATATTATTTATGTAACACTTAGATCTTATTGTATGAAATTAGTTAGTACGTAATAAATCAATTGGCTCAAAGGGTTTTTAGATAATAAAACAAACTAAAAATGATACCGAAGCCTACTTTATAAAATAAGTACAATAATATGAGTGAATATGATTGTAAGAATAGGTTAAAAATAACCTGAAGAAAACTATAAATTTGAGTTATTTTTGGTGTTTTGAACTTTCCGTCTAGACGAAATATTATTCCTAATTTTACCTTCGTTACACCCACGAAAACCACACAATTTCACCTCAAAACATCTCTCTCGAAAATTGAACGTATATTTTCTGTAATAGTGTCTAATTAGATGAATAAATTACTGCAATTCAATCAACACCAGAGAGTATCAACGTAATGTTTTAAATCAATAAAATAATTATTCACATTCTGTAAAATTTCTATCTTTAATTAATTATGTCATGGAGTAAATAAATACTACGATTGAATAAACACGAGAATGTATCGATGTAAGGGATTCATTCTGAACGGTTAATAAGAACTGTACCTATAAGTATACACCACAATTTTTTAATTAGTACAAATACTTAAAGGGCTTGTTAAAGATGGTTTTATTATTATACTAGCTGTTGCCCGCGACTTCGTTCGCGTGAAAATATTGATGGGTCATATGTCAGACTGCATCGTTGTTCGAGTTGTCGCAAGCGCTACTGAGCATGAGGTCCTGGGTTCGATTTGCGGGCCGGGCGAAGTGTTATTGTATTATTTGTGCCCGGTTGATGGGATTAAGCTAAATGTGCGAAATGTGGGTGTAGGATTAGATACACCCCAACAGTGGCGCAGGGTGAAAATAGTGTCAGGGGAAGCCGTAGAAAAAAAAGTAAAACTGTTATTTTTGCTTCTGTAAACTTTTTTCCCCGTGATAAAATATTTTGACCTCATTTTCACTATCAGCGACACCAAAAACCACGGAAATGACACCCATGATTAAAAATCCAAAAACTTCCGTCAGCGCCATTTTTGATTTCATCTTCATTCATCAAAAGTAAGATCAGAAATGCAGAAGAGAAAAATAACAGAAATCTACAAAAAAAAAAAATCTAGTTGGTATCAAATACGATATCGACAATTACTCATTCTATCTCGTTCTACTATACATAATTTATTTATTTATTTATTTAAACAACACATACAACTATTATTACAGGTTTAGGTACCTAATACAATAGAGCAGTTATATTTAAAGTTTAATTATTCATGTTTTGAATAAATTAATTAATTTGACAAACTAAAGTTATTGCGCAAAATGCGGCCCGTGTGAATTCGCTCAGTGTACAATTGAAGCAATCAATCCGTTGTGACACCATATTGAGTGGTGCGAGCGGGTGGCATCCACAGGAGCGGCAGCTGCCATACTTTCTTTTTGTGCTCCTGCCGTAAGTCCATCTGCGGCTTACCTAGGTCCCTACAAAACGGTAAGTACTGCCAGCCGCGAAGTCACGTGTGCTATTTACATGTGTACGGCCTATACTATTAACTTGCACTGCTGCAAAAGGTCTCTCCTGCTGCTGTTATTCTTAAACGAATGAACAACTACAATGCAAAACTTCATCCCCCCTTTTACCACTTTGTGGGTTGAAATTTAAAAAAACTAACGACTTACTAACTTTGATACTTTTTGGTGACTCAAAAAATAAAAACTTTAATTAAAAACAAAATGTTGCCCTTTTTTCCCCCCTTTTTTCTTTTTTTTTTTTTTTTTTAAGGATGGGAAATCATCAAATGACCCAAGGGTTGAAATTCTAATAAAGCCGTTGCGTCAGCTTCCAATCATAAGCCCAGATAACAAATTTTGTACTTTTTACGTCGAAAATTAAGGATTTTTCACATACAATTTCATCCCCTTTATAAGCCTTCGGGGTGGAGTTATCAAAAACGCTGAATCACGCATAAATTAATTTTCAATCGTCAGCCCAAACACAAAATTAGAAGATCCTAACTTTAAAACTGACGGACTTTCAGCCCGATCCGTCCAGTGGTTCGGGCTGTGCGTTGATAGATCACTATGTCAGTCAGTCAGTCACCTTTGAATTATATATATTTAGATAATTTGTGAAGTCTCAATAATTAATATTGGTAAACAGCAAAGTTATTAGATAGATAGATATATAGATAGATAGATAGATAGATAGATAGATTTTCATTAATCGTTTTTGCGACCATCATCCGTCTTTCAGTCATTCATCCGATCATCGTAGCGTCATTCAGTTATGAGTTTACTTTTCGTAGACAATTTTAGGATTTTGCTTTTTTTTACTTTTGACTACCTACTTAAATATGATCAGTGAAGTCTACGGAAACAGCCCCATTTTTTGTACTAACTAAGTATTCGTGATGCATAGCTTCAAATGCGGTATAAAATACAAATAAAATACCCAGACACATGTTAACTTTATCATGATGTTTCGTTATTATTTAAGCAGTTTTCTGAGTGTATTTTCACAATGTATTTCCCTGGTCTCAAAACATACTCGCGTTACAATGGATCTGATGAATAGAGCTTTGCAGGAATTTAAACTTAAACAATGAGCTGGAACAACAATGCAGCATTTCAAATAATAAACTATTAAATTAGTTAACTTTAGCAGTTCTGGATGTCATGAGTTAATGTAATAATAATTTAATGATACAAAAAAGTGGAAGGAACTACTCGCGGAGGGCAGGCCTGTGTCGCTGCAGTGGTAACATTGTAGGCTACTTCTGCTATGCTTATTTGGAGTGGTATTCGGCAAACATAATTTTGGTAGATGTTTCTTTAGGGTGTGGTTGTTGTAAATTAATTAATTTAAAAGGCATACTATGTTTTTAACATTAAGTATATATTTTAGTATATCTGTCACTCGAAAAGTCAGATTTACCCCTGAAAGTTGCCATTTAATATTAACAAAGAACAGAACAGGGGCAAATAAACTCGTACCGGGCCTAAAATGTAAAATATTCGTATGTTAACTTAACTTTAAATGTAATTAATCGTTAATTATTATTAAATTTATTAGTTAAGGTGAAAGCGTCAGCGCGGCCCGCGAAATTAATTTGTTTTTACGTTTTTTGCAATTTTCAGGGCAGTGCTAAGTTTTATTATAAACATATCGGTCGCGACTGAAAGAAGTATTAAGTTACAGAATTATAGTCATCAAAATCATCAATACAACCCTCCAAGTTCAAAAGAGTCGAAGAAGGCCTTTGAGCGTGAAAAATTCGTTCATTGAACATTTAACAACATACAGCACTGCCCTGCAAATTGCAAAAAACGCAAGAAAATTTGAATTTCGCAGGTTTCCTTGAAGCATCCCCCTTAAGTGTCCAAAGTGCATAGTTGAGTATTCGGTAAGTCTAACTTTGTTAGAGGTTTCTGAACACGAAAAGTTTTTAAATGAAGTTTAAATATGGGTATAGATTTTTTTACGCTGGTAACCCTATTATTTACATAACTGCATGTTGTTATAATTTGAATGTGTTTTGTTTTGTGCCAGACTTAAGTTTGTGTAAAGAAACGAGATTACTTTTCCCCGGTGATCTTATTGTAACAAACGAAGAGATTGTTTGATTTTGAAGTATCATTGTCTACAAGTGTGTGTTAAGGGTTTGTAACCAATATACTGTGTAAACGCGTATAATATGTATGTATATGTTACCGTAAAATTTGTACAACCCGTTAGATTTTAATCTATACACTTTATATTCGCCTAAAAAGCGTACACGACTTCTGTATGCAGGGTTAACCTAACTAACCTAACGTCGGGATACCCCAAGTCTCGATTATGGGGGCAGAGACACTTCCGTCGCGTGCATTTCACAATATTACGGTTTCACTTCGATAGATTGTAATATATCGAAAAACAATGCGTTCAATTGTAAGCAGTATGTTCGTTTGACTATATTTCGAGAGTTTACAATATCGCTAGACAGATTACAATCTAACGTGTTTGACAATTTTACGGTGACATATATATTCCAGATGACCGCATTTATTCTGTTCCACAAAATTTTAACCGCGAGGGACTAAACTACAGGGTGTTAACAACCTCATCACGAAACCGTCAGCCAAGCATTCTGTACATCAAACTACGTGACATTACGCAAAAAATATTGCTGGTAAACGCCTTTTTTGTGGGATGAAACATAATGTTTTGTGATAGAACTCAATGCCACGCACTTAAAACATTGTGATGATGGATGAATTGCATAGGGTCGTAGAGGTGATTAAAGTAACAATCTTACAACAAAAACATGCATTTAAAAAATTTTTACAAAATGTTGGAACTTTCACCCCTAATTTCTCCGTAACTTGAAGGTTCTCAGGTATGGCGTAGGACAAAAATTAATACCACAATGACGACAAAAACAAGTGTCTTTCAGCTTCGTTAAGTGGTTTTTTAACACCCTTTATATGTCCACACTCGAATACAATAGCAAGCCCGAAAAATTCAGTCATCTGTATAAAACTTCAGTATAGTCGTTAGTTTAAGATTTTACCATGTATTGTATTCAGCAAGAGTAGCCCATTGCTTTACGAATTTGTAGTCGTGCTCCACATTTTATACTCAGTCTTAATTAGTTAAATATACCTGTAAAATCTATGTCAATGTTACTGACATAGATTTTAGGTGACATGATACGTTTTTTCTAATCTATACGTATCGTACCCGAGCGTATATATGACATTAGACAATCTCAAGTTATGAATGAGAGTAGTGAGAAGCAACGACCTACAATATTTACGGCCGAGTACTTTTGCGTGCATTGGTATAGCATTATTTAGGACTCATCAAGCCATCATCGTCGAGGATCCCCCTTTCGCATAGAGCCAGGACCCACAGTTATGTGAGAATTACACACACACACCCTGTAGATCCGGGCTTTGTGTGATCGGTGGACTGCATCATCCAGCACGTCGGGAGAAAACTCGCCCCCCGCACTTTATCCCGCCTGCACAACAGAACGAACTGCGACTACCAAGATGGCCGAATGAAATTGTAATAACCAATATTGTTGTGGTCCCAAGTAGTTGATATAAAGCGTAATGCTAAAAAGCAGGTTGTGGCAACGTCTTTTCCATATTTATGAGAAAATCTTGTGTTGAATTACCATTTCACATATATTTATTTTGGTACGAAGCAACCGGGGATTTAGAAAATAATAAAAAATAACTAGTGTAGTGTTTCGAATCGAAGTCGATGGATCATTTGGAGACAAAGGATTGCGGATTCTTTTGTCCCCAGTTTATTATATGAAATAATTATGGTGATAAAAAATAATTATATTTCTTAATGCATTAATTTTTATATAAACCATAATTTTTCAAGAATATCTTGCTAAACCTCTTTAAGAATTTAAAAATACAACAATGTGGAAATGACGTTTATTATTAGAATAGTATCCAATAGTGTTTTTTTTTTAAATAATAGCAAAGAAAGTTTAATATTGTATTACAGATTTTTATTACGCAAGTTATTTAATAGTCAATGTCAGTTTGATTGACATAAATGTTTGTTGTTAATATTTGAATGTGTTTTGTTTTGTGCCCGACATTTCAATACTTAAATCTCTTTGTTTATCACTTTTTTCACCTTTTTTCACCTTCGATCAACAATTTAGAGCGATAGAAAAATAATTGGAATATTAAAAGTCCGATTTACAACAACTGCCGTCGTCGTACATTCATGAATATTACCTATTTTACATAAGCTGGACTATATTTGCTTTATTTTACCGATGATTCAGTCGAGACGCAGGAACCGCCGAATTACCGACATATAATTTGGCATTTTCCTTTCAACTTCATACCTCCATGCGTTGTATAAAAAAAAGTTTCGACTCACAGATAGACGAACGGTTTATTTGTGTTTGTATATAGATGTGTTGTATAACTTTATTATACCATGTCTCCATGAAATATGCTTGACATTTAAAAAAATTATAACATTTTCTGATAGGGTGTTTAATTTTGCGCCAACTTGTATTTCACGATGCACACCTCGGTATAAAGTAATTAATATTTTGTTTCCGCTTTTAACAAACTACTGTCTGGGGCTGTAGTGTACTCCGAAGTTTCTTAGCTTTACCCGTGACTGACGCTCAAACAAGAAAGTTAAATAGTTTCCGACGCTCGAATATTCATATTATTCTATCTTGTAACCGCTCTGCAAGGAAGTTGAATTTTGACATGGTTGCGTCTGCACTCGGATATTATTAAATGTTACCTTACAACTGGTGACTTATTTTAACCCTGTCAATGAATTTGATAATTATTAGTTTTTTATTAACATCGACTCGTCTTACAGCAATTGTAATACTGAGAGCTAGCAATGGTAGACTCTTACGCGTTCGACAATCGTTTTGGAGAGACCGAAGGCCACCACCAGTCTTAACAAAGTTTTACCCAAAAATGTGAATCGATTGGCAGTTCAATTAATCCCAACAGCATTATATTAAATACTGGTTCGCTTAACTGCATGCAATAAGACTGAAAATAAACCACAGAATAGTTTAAAAAGGCTTGGTGATACATGATGATTGTCTACATATTTTAGATCTAAAATCTCTTTTACTATAGATACAACACAAACAACATGAATGTGATATTATGCTTGTGTTTCTCAGAGGAATTTCTAGAGGTGTGCAGTACTTACATACCTTGTGTCATCCAGGCACTGCAATAAATACATTTTTGCAAAAAATAAAACTGACTTCACATAAAATAGTGAAAAATAACTTTAGCTTCAGAAGTCAGTGACCTTTGTTTGATTAATTTAGTTTTTCTTTGTCACCGACTTCTGAAGCTAAAATTATTTTTCACCTTTTATGTTTTTTTCAAGTCTGTTGTTTTATTTAGTGGTTCACAGGTGCCTACTCCTCCACAGTGTACTCGTGTGATCTTATGTTATGAACTGGTGTAAACATGAGATTTCAGCAATCCTAGTAAGTTTACTATCATTTATTGAGGAGTTCCGTTGCCTATCTCCGAAGTTCCTCTTCAGATCTTTACAAAATTGAGACCACTCCGAGAAAATACTCTTCCTAAAACTACCCAAATCGCTTCTCGTTTAGTTATAAAATGTGAAGAGTTCCTCCAGGATCCCATCATCAGGAACCTGACTTGATAATTATCCACGGGACCATCAGGAAAGTATTTCCCCTTCAAACAATAAAAAAACTAAATCGGTCCAGCAATCTTCGAGAAATCGGGGAATCATCCTTTCCAATAGAATAAAATAAAAACAATACATGTCACAGTAATAGGCTTATCCCCAATAAATAGAACTTAACACACCTAACTGTCGAAATCTGGGAGTACTGTACACATCTGCGTACCCCCTCAGAGCATACAGGCGTGATGTTACGTCATGATGTTGTATAAACAATAAATATCCAAGCGATTGCAGCAATCACTGCAGATTTGCCGTCTATTTTTGAAGAGTTCCATCGTATATCTCCGAAGATCGACATCAGATCTTCACCAAATGGAAATGGGACCAAACGGGAAGCAGCTTTCAAATAAAAAAAACTGAATACGACATTTGGTGACATACGTTATAACATTAGTATTCACTAGTATACAAGGTGTAAACAAACTCATCACGAAGCTGAGATAAACAAGCATTCTGTAAGTAGGTACATCAAACTAAAGTCCTTCCCAAAAAAAATTTGTTTTTGGTGTGAAACATCACGTTTTTATCGTAAAACTCAAATCATAGTGCTGATGAATAGATTGAATAGTATGGGGTTCGTGGAGGTGTTTGAAGTAAAAATCTAACATTAAAAACTTGTAAGTATTTGAAAAGAAAAGTTGTCAAAGTGTTTAAACTTTGACCCCCAATATCTACGTCAACTAAAAGGTTACCAGATATGGTGTAGAACAACAAAATGATCCCAATGACGAGAACAAGTGCCTTTCGGCTCCGTTTATAGGTTTTTTCAAATAAGTACATAAATCCAGCCCCACAACTTAAATCCTAAGAGCTTAATGGTGAAGTGTGGACTTAAATAGCTTTTCTTTGAGCCACCACCACTACATTTAGTGCTTTCTGAACGAGATAATAATGTCAGCGTCAGATTTCACCTCAAACTGTCTGGCGGGAACTGAAATGTATTTTCATATTTAGTGCAGGCTTAAGCTGTTGCAACTTGAACTATGAAAATGAAATACGAATTTACCTTGTGATTGTCAAAAATGATATAATATTACGGTTTGTCCTTTGTTATTTTGTAGTTTCTTTTAACTACTTTTAGTAGATTAGGTGCTGCATAACATACCTACTTGTACATGTTTTGTAATTTATCAAAAGAAACAACAAATAATTGAATTTCAGCAAATAAGTGACATGTTAAATGTGTTATTTCACATTAATTAATATCCAACGAGCAACGCTAAAAGCCATAATTGGGGTTTAATCGTTGCTCGTTGGATACCTGATCTATTTTGTTTACGAGTTCTGCAAATTGCATTCATTAATTGATTGTGTTTCTTCCTAAAGATAGCTGTTTTCAATAATTTGCTTAAAAAGCAATGTACTTATACTTTAGATTTTTTATTCAAAGTTATTTGTATGCTGATCTCCTTTTCTTTCTATTATAATAAAATTTGTAGACTTCGAATGGCGATGGTATTTTTGTGTTCACCGCATTAGCCTTATTAAGGATCCCTCAAGCCATCATCGTCGAGGATCCCCCTTTCGCATAGAGCCAGGACCCACAGTTATGTGAGAATTACACACACACACCCTGTAGATCCGGGCTTTGTGTGATCGGTGGACTGCATCGTCCAGCACGTCGGGAGAAGACTCGCCCCCCGTACTTCATCCCGCCTGCACAACAGAACGAACTGCGACTACCGAGATGGCCGAATGAGATGATCACCAACCTATTCCAAACTTGATGTCTGAGTGCAGCCATCTCAGGACTTATGTGGGATAAACAGCTAGACTGAAAACATAGAGAAGAAGCACGTGGTCCCGGGATTGCCAAGAAGTTAAATAAGTTTAAGTTCTGTAATTAAATTAGTTTTTAGAAGAGTCGTTACCCGTGGTGCCGGTGGGTCGACCCATTACTGGGTCCATGGGTAAATTTAATTACCCGTGATTCCATGGCACTAGAGATTGTTTCCTGGACTTCTGAATATAACGATAGAAAATGCAAATTCATAATTACAGCATATCATATCCTACTGGGACCACAGGTAACGAGTGATAGCAAGATAAACGATTTCTATTCTAAAATAGCTGTATGAAATCGTTCATGCCACGATATGCTGTATGTAGTAGAGTATAAGTACTAACATAGTTTATAAGTTCAATTGTGGATAACCTTGTCTGTTAAATATTAAATTATAATTAAAACTGAGGACAATTATGTGGGGACGCCGGATATAGTGTGTCACATCAGGTTCAACGTTCAGAAATTACCGGCCAGGATAAGTAAGGGTAGTATAAGTAGGTTGCTGTTTATATTAAATAGGTAGGTAGGGTTATGGCAATTCCGTTAACCATCAGTTTGCGATGTAGCAGGGACTGCATCACCAATGTGGGGGAATTGCTTTCAGATCACAATTGCTATAAACAATTATGGACTGTTACATAACGATGTTCAACTAGATCTTGTTCGTGGCTCAGCTCGTGTTTTGTTTGGAAATCTTCCTACGAGAACGTCACAACTGAAGAATTTTAATGGCATATCTAGACTGCGACGACTCGATTGGTGTAGAGGTAGTGAGGCTGCCTTACGTTCTTAGGGTCCTGGATTCGAATCCCGGTAGGAGCAAATGTTTGTGTGATGAGCATGGGCATTTGTTTCCGAGTCATGGATGTTTATATGTATAATAAGTATGTATTTACAAACAAAAAGTATATATATGTAGTATATCAACTGTCTGGTGACCACGACACAAGCCTTGCTTAGTGTGGCATTAGACGGCGCTGTGTGTAATGTCCAGCGATATTTATTTATTTATTTACTGCATTCCAAAACCGACCACTTTTGGGTGCAGTTTAGATTCTGTGTGTCTCACACTAGACAATTCCTTTATTTTGACAATGAACCTCTTTAGCTATGTGCCTAGTGAGGAGTGGGTATCCTCTGTCGAACGCTTCGGGGACCAATGCGTAATTCCGTAGAAATCAAATATTAATTAGAAGGTTTAATAACACTTCGAAATATCACAAGGGGGAAGATAGTATTTATATATTGTGTATATATTGTATATGTAGACCTGTATTTATTTTTTCGTCTCGCAATTTCTAAAACAAAAAGCGGCTTTTTGGAGGCACTAAAATACACGTGATTTTGGGCAGGGGGGTTAGTTAACCTCACCACGTATCACCATGTAGGAGGGGGAGGTTAAAAAATTCTAAAAAACATCACGTAGTTAATGGACGGCCCCTTACCCTACAATTATCTGAATAGCAGCAGGTAGTGTCTCAAATTGATTATTCCCTTGACAGACGGTTAAGATCAGATGCAGACGGCAGATATGTCGAGACTGCATTACGGTGGATTTCACTGAAACAAAGGACTGTGTCCGACGGTCTTGATTGATAGATTGATTGGTCTCGATAGCACGTGTGATCGGTTCCTTGAAGAGCATCCGGACCATTTGTCTCGCAAGTAATCTAACAGAGTTAATACACGGTAGTTCAATGAATTGTTTTCTTAGTGTTTATCTATCATCTATCATTCTCTTGCCCTTATCCAATTCATTTGGGGTCGGCGCAGCATGTCTTCTTCTTCCATACTCCTCTATTTTTCGTCATCTCATCAGACACTTCTTTTCATTTAAAATACATCACAAATTGTTGCAATACTACAGGTTATGTACCTGACTACTATATAATTTAAAATGTTAATCCAGCTGAATTTATAAATGATGCATTTAACTCTGATGATTTTAATGAGCTAATGAAATTGATGAAACAATTTTAACAACTTATAATTAAACGTTTATAAATATCAATTATTAATCAAATTAACAAACTCTTTTATTCATGAGATATATTTGACGTCTAATATTATAAATTATCCCGCATGAAATTATCCGATTAATTAATTGTCCAATTCCGCAATCCACAAAACTATTCTGACAGAAATGTCTAGTTTAGTTGACTTGAACATCAGACAGAGATTCTAGCTACAAATTCTGAATGAACTAAGTCAAACTAAACAATATTCGTATTTCAAATTTGGCAACGAGATATTCTCGAATATAAATTGAAATTTTATTATATATATTTATATTTATATATATATATATTATTAATTTTAATGGGTTTCAACACAAGCAAGCAGTTTACTTTATGATCCCTGTTTTAACCGCACCGCCCTTAAAACGATACAAGAAAACATCTAGAAGAAACCGGTATTTTGTAGAAACCAACATTTCAAGATAATTATGTGACATCTAGTAACGACGGCTCGCATTGCATCGGATCGTAAAGGATACGGACGGATGCGGCGACAGCCGATTGCCTCCGGCAGGATGTCGTCGCATATAACCAGCTCCGTACCATCGTTTGCGAACGCATCTGTTCCTGCGCCTAGTCAAATAATCATATTTTTACCAAGCTGAGGTGTTCAAATTTTTGTTTTGATCCGATTCGGATACGACGACAGCTGAACGGAGCCGATCGCGCGTTGCAGTATACTTTCACAAGTCGCAGAAGACGCATCCTTTCCGATTGAATGCGATGCGAGCCGTTTTGCGGAAATCATCCTTATAAATATGTAAAATTCCCGCACTCTGTGTCAAAATACTTACTTACTTGCCACTTCTACTTCTTCTTCTATCTGGTGTCCACGACACAAGCCTTGCTTAGTGTGGCACTAGATGGCGGTGTGTGTTAATGACCAGCGATATATTTATTTATTTACTTCTAACTTAAACTGCAGTTCCAAGTTTCCAACTATTACGGGGCCTTACATAAAGAAATTGAAATTGTTTATTTGAAATAATTGAAGAGATTAATTAAAGAGTGTTAATAGACCAGTCATTGCGATGATTTTTTTTGTTCTGGACCACACCAGGGAACCTACTAGTTGAGAAGATATTGGAGCTTAAAGTTCCAACTTGTACACAAGATTTTTTAAGCTATTGCATAGCTTCTATCGCGGGGCTTGAGCGTGGAGACCGAATCCAGAAATTCCGTAACGAAAATAACCTAACACCCCCCGTAAAAAACAAATGCAATAGCTTTACCGCGGCGGTCCCCGAGTGCCACACGTCTTTTTTGAATACTAGTTTTTAAGGTCATGACTTCACTTTAAATACCTCTAGAACCCGTTTAGTATTAAATGCGTCCATAAGCACAATGTTTTGAGTGCTTTACATTGAGTTTTACGGTAAAACGTGATTTTTCACCCCAAAAATCATTTCCCAGCAATAATTTTTGCATGGAATTACTTACTTAGTTTGGACAGAATGCTTGATTGACAGCGTCGCGTAGGGTTTGTTTACACTCTGTATTGAATTAATTTAATGACTGCTTATTATGAGGTCCTGGCTTCCGTACCCAGGTCAGTAAAGTGTTGTTGATTGTTCCAGTCAGTATGCCAACAGCAGTCCAAGTCAATATGTAGTAAACTAATCGTTTGTGTTATGCTGTTAGTTGAACGAGTTAACAACGTCTCGTTAGCAAAATTAAATGACATTCCATATAAAAATGAAAATCTAGCGACGCGCCTTGTCTCTGCTGACATTTTTCCAAACTTTTGGTTCCCGGGGGGACAAACATTGAAACAGCCATGAGAACTGGGCGTGGGCGCCGGCACATTTTTTTCCCGGGAGCTAAAATTGTCCAAAACTCGGAACTTTGACCCCCAATATCTAAGTAACTACATAGAAGGTTCCCATGATGTAGAACAAAAAAAAAAGATTGCAATGACGGGGAAAAAAAGTGCCTTTCGGCTTCGTAAGGAGTTGTTTTACACCTTTTATTTGTTAATTGAGTTAATACATTAATACCGCTTATCTTTATTGGACGGACGGTAACTTGACAGCTACAAAAGTCTATGCACTTCGCTTGCGTTTCGAATGTCGTAGCATCCGTAGCAACTTCGTAGTGAAGCTCGTAGCGAAACTCGTAGCGAAGCTCGTAGCGTAGCTCGTAGCGAAGCTCGTAGCGTAGCTCGTAGCTACGAACACCATTTCTCGGAAATATCTCTGCGTTTCTGTTGCAATATTGTCAAGTTGAGAAACTCTTGGCTACGTTGTTTGAAATTAAGTCCAAGTGTAACTAACGCCTTTGAAATTTCCGATATGCAATGTAATGTTTCGATTTCGCAAATTTAAAATCTGGAAATACAAGCAATAGTCCAACCTTTATTTACTTGGTATTGATAGGGTTAGATATTTCTTAACATGTCTACGGAAATATGCTCCCCTAAAATGTTTTTTCTAGACCGCAGTAGTGACAGCAATAAGTATGTACAAGCATGTTATTAGTGAAGTGCATTTAGTTAAAAGTACTCAGAAGGTGAAACGAAGTTTAAGTTATTTTCATAGATAACCAAAACGATTTTTTATTACTTTCTTCTCCACGCCTCTACGAACACAAACAAATAAGTCTCATGAGAATTCCACCACTGCAAACTTCGTTTGGTTCCACCTTTTTAACCGACTTCAAAAAACATGAGGTCCCTCAATTCGTCGGAACCTTTTTTTATGCATGTTCCTCCTATTACTCCAAGATGGCTGGACCGAATTTAATTATTTTTAGGTAGATCTACTTTAAAATAAAAATAAAAACTAGCTATTGGTCTCTCACCTACGAAGATATATATGTATACGGATAACAAAGTTTTGAACTGTTTTTCATTTGTATCATTCTCAGTAAGAATACGGACAACTTTAAATTAAAACTTTCATGATGCAGCCCCTAAATTGGGGAGTGGGTTGAAATCAGCAAACTTTTGCGAAAAAAAATCATATATCCGAAACAGTAAACATTTTGAGAGTCACAAATATTTTTTTTTTTTAAAGCAAATTGTGTACTCTACAATTGTTACCTCTGAAGTTTAGCAATAAAACTTATAGTTTTCGAAATAGAAAATTGTTAAAAAAAATTCAGGGCGTTTCCATGCTAAACTCTTATGAGAGAATTTAAAAAGGGTAAACTTTCCAGTATAGGACAACGATTTTGAAATCTTTTTTTTTTTGTGACTGCTCCAGCACCTTCTCCGAAATCTACCTCCTGCGGCTTGCCGGAGGGTTTTTTTTTATTGCTTGAAAGGGTATAACACCTGGGAAGTATGAAGTATTCTTCCCAGGTGGTCCCAAAATCATCAAGTCAGGATCTCATGATGGGTTCCTGGAGAAATAGAGAGAAATCTTAAATTTTTATAGGCACACTTGAAGTGATTTGGGTAGTTTTAGGAAAAGTACTTTCTCGAAGTGATCGTATTTCAATTTGTTGAAGATCTGATGCGGAACTTCGGAGATAGGCAATGGAACTCCTCAATAAATGATAGGAAATGGATTGGGATTACTAAAATCTCATATCTGTATATTGCTTACACCAGTTCATAACATAACATCACACCAATTTGAAGGGGTAGGCACATGTGAACCATAAAATTAAGCTGTGAATAAAAACTTTTTTGTCAATTGACAGACAATGTCATCGTCATTCATCACCATATGAAAAAGCCAAAATGGAAAAAAAAAAAAAAAAAACTGTGACTGACAAAAGCTTATGTAAATCCTGTTGACCGTCTTTTTAGAAATACGGAACGTTTTGATTAAGATTGTGATTTTGTAATTTGCAATGTGATTGATCCATATAACTTCATCAAAACCTGTATTGTTAAATTAGAGTTTCTGTTATAGGGAATTTGCATATATTTTTTCATCACTTAAATCAATTAATTACACTATTATCAACCCAAGAAAATTATTAAATGTTAATTTCAACTACAACTACTGCTTGTCGCTTAAAAATAATACTAAACTCCTGCTATTTTCTATGACAGTTCAAACGTCCGTGATTGTCGCGACCATACTTTGACGTCATTTAAAATCTACCTTGTTTACCTGTTTTCTTGGCCTTAATAAAGTTGTTTAACTAATTGTTTGTGCTTTATTCAAGCAAAAATTGTGATAACATTATTATAATTAAATCGTAGTGCAACTTTACCTAAATTTCAAATAAAAGTAATTTTTTGACAATATGAATTTTGATGTCACTACCGCCGTTATCGAAGACGACGTGTTTTGAGAGTGCGTTCCGTTTCACCAGAAACGTGCTACATAAAATACTAAATTGTAAAATAAGTGATGTATTAGAAACTTAAACAAGCGCACCATAATGTTAATAAGCGCCAATACAAGGCATTTTTAATAAATAAAAGGAGTTTGGTATTTCTAGCATATTCCCTCTTTTGTGTGCATAATTTAGGGCTCACCACCCCATCATCGTCGAAGATCCCCCTTTCGCATAGAGCCAGGACCCACAGTTATGTGAGAATTACACACACACACCCTGTAGATCCGGGCTTTGTGTGATCGGTGGACTGCATCATCCAGCACGTCGGGAGAAGACTCGCCCCCCGCACTTCTTCCCGCCTGCAGTTCAGCAAGAAGGATAGTCATCTTCTAGAACATCGAAGAAAGAAGAACGTGATTCCGGCACTGCTAATTTGTAACTCTAGTTTACTTGTATTGTGAAACTTCTCGAAATATTTGAAATATTAACTATATTACAATAACTGTAGTAAATCGTTGAGGTCGAAAGGTAGACGTTTCAAACCTTTTTGAACCAAAATTTCAACAAACCTTTTGTCATTCCAGAGGGATACGCTTTTCTTCCCTCTGTAATATGTTTATAGTCATAAGTCATATAACTAGCTCTCGCTATCAGACGAGGCTTACAAGCAGGGGCACTTTGCTAGGATACGCGACATCTTCGCTGTTTATCGTAACCGGGTAATATATTATAATAGGTAATAGTTTATAAACGTCACTGTGACGTCACACACGTCAAAAGTGACGTTAAAATCAACTGGTTATTTTAATGTGACCATCATTATCTGCCTAGTCTTTTCCCAACTATGTCGGGGTCGGCTTCCAGTCTAACCGGATGCAGCTAAGTACTAGTATTTTACATGGAGCGACTGCCTATCTGACCTTCACAACCCAGTTAGTACTGGGAAATACGATACCCTATGGTAAGACTGGTTGTCACACTATTTAGGCCACTAACTGTTTTATTATTTTAATGTGATGGATTTCAAAATATTATGTTGAATATGCAGGGTGTAAACCACCTCATCATAATGCCGTAAACCAAGCATGGTTAACTTTACGCAAAAAATATAACTGGGAAACATCTTTTTTTTTGAGGTTATAATCATGTTTTATTGTAGAACTCAATGTAACGCACTTAAAACATTGTGCTGATGGATGGATTGAATAGTACGGTGGTCGTAGAGGCCTTTAAAGTAAAAAACTTGTATTTCAAAAATAAGTTATCAAAAGGTTGGAACTTTGACCCCTAATATCTCCGTAACTAGAAGGTTCCCAGGTAGGATGCACAAAAATTATCGCAATGACGGGGAGAACAAGTGCCTTTCGGCTTCGTATGAGGTGTTTTAAACCCTATATTTAAATGTTAGTAGGTCGCATCTAGTCTGATCGTCGAAGATTTGAACTAAGCTCTTTTGAGCAAATAATATCCTCTCACTGAATGACGGAGATAAGTACGCTGTAGAAATGTTATGAAGGACAAACATGTGCGACAACGTAGGAAATTCACACACAACTAGAGTTTCTTGCTTTATTTATAAGCTGAATGTCATTGTAGAAGAAGGGAAAGCTTTTAGAAAAAAAACATCGGTTTAGCTGACATTGGTAAATGCGTTCGAGACGATACAAAAATTCGTCAAATACATAAATAACAATAGAGAATATCGAAAATAAAAATATACGAATAAATAACTGAAAAAGGAGCATTCGCTATAAAATCAAATCATACCGACATTTCGAAACAATGACATTTATTTTTTCCATAAAGCGGCTCAAAAGTTTTCCTCCGCCAATTCTGAAATAGTCGGATTTCATCTGAGAACTAGAACAATATTGTATATTTCAATGGAATTCCTCGATCACTGTGCGCTAGCGGCATTTCGCTGAACCATACATTATCTGTTTTTATCTACATCTGCATTCAAACATGCTGGTTTTATAATGTAACCCAGGTCAAACAAACTTACTAGCTTTCAAAAAAACGATGGATGACCTGTGGGAATAATAAGACGGCTGGTAGAGACGTCTAGAGGATTAAAACATGCTGGGCCAACCCCAAATAAATTGGGGTACCAGAAAAATGATGATAAACAGGTGGCTTTTACATCTTTAAATAGAAGGATTCAAACCGTACCTAACCAGTACCTAAACATATCAAATTTGTGTGTCAGTGTTCATATTTAACTACGGGATACCCGCAACTTTGTTCACTTTCTAACTTTAAACCCCTGAAGACCAGCAGGGGTAGTACTGGATAATCCTTTCTCATGTACCTAAAATATACCTACACCTACTGAGAATAGAATTGAATATTCGTTTATTGTTGTTTTCGGTGGTCAAATACCACACCACAGGTGTCTGTATATGGTAATATAACGTAAAGTACAACTTCGTTCGTATTTTGAAGTTTATCTAGATCAACGGCGATCAGTCAGCGACGAGCTGTATACCAACATTATGTATCTCATATACAGACTGAGTGAGATATTCTCGATAGCAAGACGTTCCATCGTTAAGTCTCAATTGGCCCATGGAGCCAAGTTGTTTGGGTTTTTTTATTTAGCATGTGTAAAATATAAAAGTAAACTTCATTGCCTTCATTGCATCAGCCTATTAGAAAATCCATATCTACTGTAGATAGAAACTAGAAGTTCAAATTCAAGGCATTTATTTGAAGTAAGCGTTATCTGTGCTTTTGTAACAACCGTATTGCAATCGCCAACCCTCCTGCCAAGCGTGGTAATTATGGCAAAACCCCCTTTTGGGAGAAGCCCATGTCCAGCGGTGGAGTTCTTATGGCTAACTGACGCTTCTCATTGTGAAAAGAAAATCCAAAAGATCGGACAAGAAACTGCATGCAATTGGAAACTATTTCAAATTCTTCTTCTTTTTCGGATAGGTAGGTAGTGCATAAGCTGGTGTCAGAGTTTGTACACCGCCATTGGCCTTTAACTTGGGTTTACAAGCCAATGAAAATTATTTCAAGTAATAATATAAACAATGCATCCGTGCCACCTTGACACTGCAACCTTAAATTTTGTATTTCACAATAACATCGCATACACATGGTAAGCGCTAATTGATCTAACACATTTTCCGCAAAATCGGTCGCCTCTCATCACATGTGACATAATTATTTCCAGTTTAACAGATCTGTAGAATAGCACAGATAGTTAAAATGAACCACCAAATTGAGTTACGTACTAATGTGTTGTATTGTACAACGGGCTGGTGTCCGCAACTCCACGTCAAAGCGCAAATTGTGCGTGAGCCGGAGCTTAACCGTAGGCTACGGCTTGGGCGCGACGCGCGACGTCCGGACATTCAGCAACTTGCATCTATATCATATAGATGCAAGTTGCTGAATGTTGTGAATGAATGTGTAAAATTGTCAAACACGTTATATTACAATATTACGTGTTTTTTCTAGCGATATTGTAAACTCGCGAAATATTGTCAACTGAACATACGGAAGTATATCTGCCCCCATAATCGGGACTTGGGGCACCCCCCCGTTAGGTTAGTTAGGTTCCTTTAAACCCTGCACTCGGAAATAGGGGCCCGCGAAGCGGGGCTTCGTCGACTACGCTTTTTAAGGGAATTTAAAGTGTTTTAAGGTTAGGTTATATTAATCGGTATTTCTCAGAAATGGTACATTATCTTTTCATGAGAGTTGTACCACTGGGCAAGGGGGACCCTCCTTCCCTCCAGATCGCGTGAGTTGACTACCATCGCATGCATTTCACGAAAAATAATGTGTTTTGTTGTAAGCAGTATGTTTTTTTGACAATATTTCGAGATTTTACAATATCGTTAGAGATAATATTACAATATAACGTATTTGACAATTTTACGGTGACATATACACAATTTATGCAAAACTGCGCACGTTTAAGTACTGTCGGGATGGTTTGGATGTTGTATGCGGTTTTGGTGTTTTATTTAAAAATACACATGTACCCAATATGTTATTTTTTTCCTGCAAGTTTTTTTTTAATTATGGTAAACTACCATAGTTTTAGCAGAAATATTCTATCACGTAATACGTTCGTCGTTTTTTACAATCAAATAGCTGATACGTCAAGGATAATTTTTACATCTGATAGTGATTAGTGATCTTTTACCAAAGTGATAGGCATTTTTGAACTTTTAATTGTTATTGAGAGTCCTAAAACATTTTTTTTGCATTCTTTTATTTTTACGTCCTGAATCATTTTTTTTTCGATCGGCGTACACGAGTAGATTGTTATTGACGAAAATGTTGTGTCCAAGTCCTTTCTCGCCCAGCGCTCGCGTCAGAATGACTTAAACTGAGGAGCATGCTGAATGGGGAAGAAAACTGTCAAATAGTTCCACGTAGAGGGCGCTGACTGTTTGTTACAAACAAACTGTCAAAGTCCATAGAAATTAATCAAGATCTTATTGTTTTGTGACTTTTTTCAATATTTTGGGTCGTTGTGTAGCCTTTGGATGTGACAACGCCAATTTCTTTAATGGGCGTCGTCACATTTCCAAGAAATTGCATGAAAAAAAAGGGGGAAAAGGCACCGAAACTAAAAAATTAAGCGGAGCTATTAACATTACTAAAACAACACCTTTTCTGGCAATTTTATCTGGGATGGAAGACTGTTACGCACACTGTCGAAGTTTAAATTTCTGTCGTAAGCTGTGAAGAAACAAACAAATTGGTTCTTTTCAAAAAACTTACATTTTGTAACTGTAACCAATTACCACCTTAGTTCGTTTATCATAAGATCATTAAAAGCAAAAAGTAAGTGACTGAAGTTTGTTTTACAACTTATAGAACCATATTATTGCCCAATAAACAGCTAAAAGTCGATAAAATGGTAAATATAATGTATCTTTCGACAAGCTCCGCTTTCTTTCCTTGTTGCTTTGCTTTTTGTTTTTTCAATTCCCCTTTGACTGGGTGATACGTCAGGTAGCATACTTGGTGCAGCAACACAAATTGAGTAAAAATACAGGCGAATACTTAAAAAAACTTCCAAACAATGCACACGTTTATGTCAAAAACTTTTGACCGATAACAAACTATCAGCGCCACCTTGCGGCATGATTTCCGGGAAACAACCCCATTGACGCAGAATTTAGAGTGCTTTTATTTTATTTATTGGAACGTTGTATTATACTGAGAAGTGAAAAGTAATGAAACGTACATATTGTATTAATTTATTTGATAAAATTGAGTATACTTGGAATATAATGGCCACTGAATCAAGAAATTTGTGGTTTAAAATTAGGCTTTCTTCATGATTTGAATTTCACAGAAATTCTAGAACTCCAACCCTCAAGTTAAACATTCAACTTATCTTTTTGTTATTTTAGCCTATAAGAATTGAATGTAACTATGTGAATTTGACGGTTTTCTTGCAAATTCGTAAAATCATCATCATCATCTGCCTGCCTTTTCCCAACTATGTTGGGGTCGGCTTCCAGTCTAACCGGATGCAGCTGAATAGATACCAATATTTTATATGGAGCGACTGCCTATCTGACCTGACCTCCACAAACCAGTTTATACTGGGTGATACGATACCACTTGGTAAGACTGGTTGGCAGACTTTTTGGGCCACTGCCTATCTGAAACAACTGCCAAAGATGGACAAATAACAGCTGGGACCAACAGTTTAACGTGCTTTTCAAAGCACTGAGGAAACTTGGTATGTAAGGGTAGTCACCCATCGGGGTTCTGTTCCCACGTGTGTGCGGATGCGGGGCGAGTCGGTGGTGGACATCTCGTTCGCTAGCCCCGCTCTGTCGCCGCGTGTCGTTGACTGGCGTGTCATGGAGGGGGTGGAGACATATTCCAACCACCGGTACATCCGGTTTGACGTCTCCACCCAGTCCTCGAGCGCGCCGGTCCAACAGGCCCCGAGTGGTCCGCGTTGGGCGCTGAAGCAGCTGGACCGGGAGCTCCTCCTGGAAGCCTCGATCGTGCAGGCCTGGGTGACATCACCGGACAGGCCTGCCGACGTTAACACTGAGGCAGAGTGGTTCCAGGGGGCCATGTCCGACATATGTGACGTGGCAATGCCCCGAGTCCGGCCAGGAAGCGCCCGACGCCAGGTGTACTGGTGGTCGCGCGAAATAACGTCTCTGAGGGAGGCGTGTGTCGAAGCGCGGCGCCTGTACGCCAGGCATCGCAGGCTCCGCATCCGCCCGCCGGATGCGGAAGCCATTGAGGCGGAGCTGTACGAGGGATACAGAGCGGCGAAGACCGCCCTCCGGGAGGCTGTCCTGCGGGCCAGGGAACTGGCCCGCTCGGAGATGCTGGAGACTCTCGACAGAGATCCGTGGGGGCGCCCTTACAAGATGGTGCGGAATAAACTCCGCACCTGGGCCCCCCCGCTGACGCAGAGTCTCCGGCCCGACCTCGTGGAGGACGTGGTGAGCGCTCTGTTCCCCTCGCGGGGGGAACATCCGCCCCCGCCTATGGCTCCGCCACCTGCGGTGTCGGACCCAAGTGACGACGACGACACTCCGGAAGTGACTGGGGTAGACCTGAGAGTGGCGGTAGGTAGGCTCAAGGCCAAAAATACCGCCCCGGGACCCGATGGCTTGCCTGGCAAAGCCTGGGTCCTGGCCTCGGATGCGGAGGCTCTCGGGCCCCGACTGAAAGGGTTCTTAAGCGCATGTTTGGAGAGAGGCCAGTTCCCGCTTCGTTGGAAGACGGGGAAACTGGTCCTCATCCAGAAGCCGGGGCGCCCTGCGGACTCTCCGTCCGCATTTCGGCCCATTGTGTTGCTCGACGAGGTGGGCAAGCTCTTTGAGAGAGTAATTGCAAACCGCCTCGCCGAGCACCTTGAGGGGATGGGGCCGAATCTTGCGGAGAACCAGTTTGGTTTCCGCAAGGGGCGCTCTACAGTGGACGCAATCATGCGCGTGAGGGCCCTCACGACGGGGGATGCGATATCCCGGGGCGGGGTTGTTTTGGCGGTGTCTCTCGACATCGCCAACGCTTTCAACTCCCTGCCCTGGAGCTGCATCAGGGAGGCACTCCGGTATCACCGGGTGCCGACCTACCTCCGTCGTGTGGTCGGGGACTATTTGACGGACAGGGCCGTCATCTACCCCAGTCGCTGCGGAGATTGGAACCGGCGAGAGATGTCGTGCGGTGTCCCACAGGGATCGGTTCTGGGACCGCCCCTGTGGAACATCGGTTACGACTGGGTGCTGCGCGCGGACCTCCCTAGTGGTGTCAGCGTCGTCTGCTACGCAGATGACACCCTGGTGCTGGCACAGGGGAGGTCGCACGAGGCGGCGGCCGAAACTATGACACGCGGGGTTGCGATAGTCGTTGAGAGGATCCGGCAACTGGGTCTCGAGGTGGCATTGCACAAGTCCGAGGCCATGTGCTTTCATGGGCCTCGGAATGCGCCACCGTCGGGATCCACACTGACGGTAGGAGGGGTATCCATCGGCGTCGAGTCGACGTTGAAGTACCTAGGACTCGTCCTCGACAGCCGGTGGAACTTCGTGGAGCATTTCCGACGTTTGGCCCCCAGGCTGGAACGGACAGGGGCTGCCTTCAGGCGGCTCCTGCCCAACCTTGGGGGGCCGAACGCCTCCTGCCGCAGGCTCTACGCGGGAGTCGTGCGGTCCATGGCCCTCTACGGGGCCCCAGTGTGGGCGCGTTCGTTGAAGCGGCGAGCCGCTCACCATTTGAACGCGCCCCAAAAAGTGGTGGCCGTAAAGATGGTCCGTGGGTACCGCACGATCTCTCGCGAGGCGGCGGGCCTGCTTGCCGGATTGCCGCCGTGGGATCTGGAGGCGATAGTCCTCGCGCGCCTGCATGAGTGGCGCGCGGAGGTACTACGCCGGGGGGAAACTCCGCTGCCGCGGCAAATTGCCGCTCAGCGGACTGACCTCCGGCGCGATCTCATGGCGACATGGAGAGAGCGACTGTCGCAACCCCGTGCAGGGCACGCCACGATAGTGGCGGTAAGTCCCCTCTTTGAGGAGTGGCTGGAGAGGCGCCACGGCGTCCTCACCTTCCGCCTGACGCAGGTCCTCACCGGACACGGATGTTTCGGGAGGTACCTGCACCGAATCGGGCGGGAGGAATCGCCCGGGTGTCTCCACTGCGAGGATCGACCGGAGGACACGGTGGAGCACACGGTGGAAGTCTGCCCTGCGTGGGCGGAGCTCCGCCGTGTCCTCGTGGCGGCGATCGGCGGCGGCGACCTCTCGCGTCCGGCCCTGGTTCAATCCATGGTCCGGAGCGAGACGGAATGGGAAGCCGTCGCCTCCTTCTGCGAAGCAGTCATGCTCGCGAAGGAGGTGGCGGAACGAGAGAGGGAGAGATCCTCTCTTCCCGGCCGCCGCGGGAGACGCAACGGGCGTCGGGGGCCACGTGGTGGCTACCTGCCACCGTAGATGCGGGCCTGTGGACGGCTGGCTATGGGCAATAGCTGGCTGTCCGGCCGTCTAACGACGACGACAGGCCGTGTCGACGGCGCGTTCGTGTTCCACGCGCGCCTCAAAGAGATGTCAGCAAAAGGAGAGGGGCCCGCAAGGGCCGAAGCCTGCCGGGGTTGCGGGCCTGTTCGAAAGAGATACCGCGGCCCCGGAACGTAAAAGGCGAGGAAGGAACATGGATGGTTTTTAGTCAGTAAGAGTCTGACACTCCCTCCCGCTCCGCCCAGAGTGGGGGGGGTCATTTGATGATTTCCCATCCTTAAAAAAAAAAAAAAAAAAAAGGGTAGTCACCCATCCACAGACCAACCTAGGCATGCACGGCTTAACCTAAAGATTGGCCCGAGCGGCTGTTATTATTTTAGCTACGAGCAGCAAATTTGCGTTCACAAAAGATTCATAGTAAATTATACGAAAAGAAATATGAAAATGTGTAACTCCAACATTCAAGAAAGAGAATAGCACTATCGTTATTCATAAGCAAATAATTAAAAAATATCTTACTGTTGCTAAAAATGACAGCGTCAAAAAACATGAATTTGCGTAAAAAGTTTAATAGAACTCTTAACAAAGGTCTACTACGGCTCCAACTATGATAATAACTTAACTTTTAGTAAAGACGCGTATTTTTTTTAATTAACTTCAAATTAATTAATTTTTTATTAAAAAATATAAGTCAAATTATCTCAAAATCTTCTGACTTTCGATGACCATTTGGTGGCTTGACTTGTTGCGTTTTCACGCCCTGCAAGGATTACGTCTAATTACCAGTAACCTAAAAAGTTAAGCTAAAAAGTTGAGATCATAAAAGTGGGATTGTCACACTTTTATGCCCGCGAAGCTGTATATACTTTTCTTATTCTTACTTAAATCTTTTTTTTACTAGCTGATGCCCGCGACTTTGTTCGAGTGTAATTTTTGATATTTTTTATGCGTGTGACTAAAAAAATAGCCTACCAAATACACACAATAAAAAAATAGAAAAATTGGTCAAGCCGTTTCGGAGAAGTCCGCAAACAAATGCTGTGGCACGTGATTTTTATATATTAGATTTGTTTTTTTTTTTGTATTTCACGTGACAGAGCTAATTCCTGAATGAACACAAAAGTTAAGATCATTACAGTACACACAACATCGCACGGTAAATCTTTTTTGTTTGCTGGTTCAAATTGGGATGTGTAATGTAATGTAATGTATTCCATCGCTAGCTGGTAGTCCCGCAAGACAATGTCACTTTACTACTAAACTGTACAGCGACATGCTAGACTCTAACTAATTGACATAAGGATGAATTTCCATGAGTTAACTTGTGTGACGGGCAAACCGACGCGTGTTGAGTAGTTGCACACCTACATATTGCCCGCCGGACATAGCTCTCGGAACTTTTGAAAGAGTTATACAACTGCCCGCGTAGCATGGCCGTCCGTATTTCTAATAAATGTCTGATGGTGGAGAAATGGAAATTACAGTTTTTTTTCCTACTCCTTCTCTATACTTTCTGATTAATTTCGTTGCGGGATCCAAGACAGTATAATACATTCTCTTGGACTTCGTCAAGCTTCGTTGTCTCGGTGCTTTTCTGTGGTCGCCACTGTTGATTCTGGCTTTCAGGAGTTACAGTGGTTTGGGTGTGTGTGGCGGCCTTGTCCCAAATGTCTGATGGTACAGTTCAAGGAGGAGATCGTGAAAAAATAATAACATCCGCTCGGGAATCTTTAGGTTAAGCCGTGCTGTCCTAGGTTGGTCTGTGGATGGGTGACCACCCTTACATACCAAGTTTCCTCCGTGCCTCGGAAAGCACGTTAAGCAGTTGGTCCCGGCTGTCATTTGTCCATCTTTGACAGTCGTTACAGGTAGTCAGTGGCCCAAAAAGTCTGACAACCGGTCTTTCCAAGTGGTATCGTATTTGCCAATATTAACTGGGTTGTGGAGGTCAGATAGGCAGTCGCTCCATGTAAAATACTGGTATTCAGCTGCATCCGGTTAGACTGGAAGCCGACCCCAACATAGTTGGGAAAAAGGCTAGGCAAAAGATGGTACAGTTAACTTTAAGTTAATAAAATTATATTTTTTTTTTATATAGTTCCTGAGTTCCCTTGTGATGGTTATTGTCATAAAAGATGTAAATACACCTTTATCAGCAACCAGCACCGATATTCGCAAGATAATACAGTAAAAAACTAATAAGGTACAAGCATACTTTAATAATATAAAAAACTTAAAAGTGACATTAAAAGCCTTTTCATTAGAAAAGTATTTGTATAAACGGAATTCATTTACATATTTTTTTTTCTCTTTATTTATTTTGGGGCATTTACATATTTAATACATAGAATTATTTGCCATTACATTAAGAACATTTTTTTTAAACTGTCTGACATTACGTTTGTTTGAAACTGTTTTGCACTATATTTGAATTTCACTAGGAATGTTAACTAATAATTTATTGTTCAATTTCATTTCATCAAATTACAGTTGTATTTCTACAGGGTGTATTTCACCTCATCACAAAGCCGTTAACCAAGCATTCTGTATATCAAACTAAGTAACTTTACGCAAAAAATATTGCTGGGAAACCACTTTTTTTTTTGAGGTTATAAATCATGTTTTGTGGTATAACTCAATGTGACACACTCAAAACATTGTGCGGATGGATGGATTGAATAGTACGGGGGTCGTAGAGACATTTAAAGTAAAATACAAGCGATAAAAAGTGGTATTTAATCTCTTGAATGTCTTAAGTTACACAGTTCGACTTAAATTATTGTCTCACTATTGTGTCTCTAATTTTTTTAACATTCAAAAGGTTAAAAAAAAACTTTCAAAATCTTGCAACTTTGACCCCCAATATCTCCATAACTAGAAGGTTCCCAGGTATAGTGTAGAACAAAAAAAATATCAGAATGACGAGGAGAACAAGTGCCTTTCGTATTCGTTAAGAGGTGTTTTACACCCTTTATAAAAAAACGCTTGTAATATTCTATGGAATCTTATCAATATTCATTCATTGTATAATCACATTTTTATATCGTAAATACAAAAGAGATTAGTGTTTTTGTAATATATGCCTGTCTGTAACAAAAAAATCGAATCACTTTAATAACTTAGCTTACTTACTTAGTTCAAGTGGAGAGTTATCCAAGTAATTCGATACTAATACCACTACTAACAAGTTTCCCTTATAATTATGGAGCTTGCTTGCGTTTACGTAAAGTCGAGCTAACTTGGAAGTTATTTAAACTCTGCCTTATAATCTTAGTCCGGAATTGGCTATCAAACTGTGAACAAGCGTGGTTAAAATTGATTGGTCCCTTTTCTATTTTGACTAGTAGACGTACTTAGCCATACATGATTTGGGGTTTTTATTATGATGTACGGAAGTACCAGGCAGATATAATATTCCTGCTAAGATTCCTTAAAAAATCGTGAGAATAACTGAGCAGTAGAGGCCCAGTGATTACGGTAGCGACATACAGGTTCTATCCCAGGCAGACTAATTATTATGCGTAATTTGCTTTATCGCCGCCAAAACAAGCAAGCTGAATTTCCCTCGCTTTTTATTAGCACGCTTCCGCAGCAACTGGACAGTTTCGCAACTGCACATATTCTCAGCTGGACAGTTTCGCAACTGGACTTTGATTTCTGTCACCCAAAACGTATGTTAATCGTCATACATCCAATCGAGAATCAAATCCCTTTGAAGCGGTGGATACATAGGCCCGAACACACGTTCCGAATTCCCTTTGAAGCTTGCTTTTATGCCCACAGTGTGCATCCACTCTAGATCTCAGTCAGAATCGCGGGAGTTACTCAATGGACTATTCAACAAACTCTGCCAACTGTGTTACTACAATTGCCTTTAATTGACTATATTTGTGCATCATTACAATTCAAATGAACTGCAATAACTAAACAAACAACATACTATAAAAAGGGCATAAAAGACACCTTATCACGCCCAAATCGCCCAAGAGACTGGCGATGTTGTTACCACGATGTATGGCAATACTTAGCCTCTGGCCAAAGTAAAAGCCAGCTTTTGGGTTACGGGAAGCGTCAAGTTGGCTTTAAAAGCTATGAGCACTTGGACCCCACGGCACGAGAATGTCCAACCCAAACGGCTAAAAGAACTTACAATATTTACGTCGCTTAAGATTCTTCGCAGTCGCCGCGGCAGCGCCAGTACAGCAAAATGAATTATTTTGCTTTTGTGCCTTTCATTTTAATGCTCGCTGTTCGTACGGAACAATACGAAGGACTATTCAAGTTCCAGAACGGTACCTAGGTATTTTTCCGTTATTGTCTTGAAGATATGGAAGGTAGGCAGTAATTGCAGTCTAAGATTCACGTCACCACTTAATTTGCTTTCTGCTTTGATGGCCAAGATACTACGGAATGTAGTAGAAAAATGTAACCCCAAGTGTCGGTGATGTCATGAAGCAAAATGCTTACAAAAAGCTGTTGTTCAGTACCACATTCCGAATTCCCCCATAGATTGTTTATACCGGCTCCATACATTTTGTTCATTGTATTTTGTCTAAGTAGAATACAATATTATGGAAAATATTGAGAGTTGCAACCGCGGAAATTGTGATCTCGTTTTATCCAGTTTGCTCTCGGCCGTGGTAGGGGGCGGACGCGTTTATTAAGATAAAACCATATTATATTTTCCTCATATTAATCACGTTAAATTGTCACCAGGCACTGCTGAAGATATCTTCGGCGTACCTCAACAAGAAGATCCCGAATATTCCAGACATCAAGGTCGATGGCGCCGAAGAGAAATGGTGAGTACTTAGAATATTCACACCTGTTTCTATAAACAAATCGAAGTGATCACTTGAGTAAAATAAATTTCAAGCAATTACTAAACTACAGAATTATTATTATTATTCTGTAGAATAAACTACAGAGTCATTATTATTTGTCTGTAGTTTAGGTAGTTTAGTGATTACTTGAAATTTGAACTAGAAAAAGTTAGAATTCTTGTCTTTGCTCTTTTCAATGGTTCTTACTTTGTTCAAATTCTTGTGAAAAATGTTTTGTAAAAATTACTTAAACTCGAGTAAGTACTTTTGCTTGACTACTAGTTTTCAGAGTCTTTTTCACAATACCAAAACACAGTTCAGTTTAATTTAAAGAACCTATCAGAAGGTAGTGAAACAGGGTAATATTCAATTAAATATTGATAGTCCAATGATTATAATTATGCTCAGAATTCATACATAGTAACAAGTTAGTAGTAAGCTTTTACAAAAGTGTTCAAATCACCTAGTAAATATAAGTTATAGGTAATATTGCTAGCGAGTTAAAAGCTGTACGTGCAAGAAACTCTTGGTCGCGTGGCAATACTAAAACGCCACACTTTGTTTTTCTCAATGCATTTCAAATATAACACAGTAAATCGTCGACAGCGACTCAGTTGCAACGTAGTTCGTGTGCCAAAAGATCCATGTAAATAAAACTGTAGTATCATACAAACATTCAAAAAGAAACCCTGTTCGATCCGAAAGGGGCATGAAAGTGTGTCATTGCACACTATTACATAATAAAATTTAAAGTTAACAAACAAACAAGTTAATTTAAAATTTTAAGGATATGTATTTTTGTCCCAAATTACATTTCCCTAAATTCATTCAAACTTTTAAAACTTGACAACACCATCTTCGGCATAAGTGTGTTCGATCGACAATTGTTTTTTTTATGATCCCAGAAGCAACGGGAGCATGCCCCCCGGCGCTTGTGCGGCCGTGAAACCGTGTCTTGCCATGTAAAATTATATAAAGGGTGTAAAACACCTTTTAACGAATCCGAAAACCACTTGTTCTCTCAGTCATTGCGATCATTTTTTTGTTCTACACTATACCTGGGAGCCTTGTAGTTACGGAGATATTGAGGGTCAAAGTTCCAGGAACTTAGAGCCTAAATATCAATATAATAAAAAATAATATGCAAGATTTTCACTTTAAACACCTCTACGACCCCCGTTCTATTCAATCCACCCATCGGCACAATGTTTAGAACGCGTTACATTGAGTTCTGCCAGCAAACATGATTTTTCACCCCAAAAAAAGAATACGTTTCCCAGCAACAATTTTTGCGTAAAGTTACTCAGTTTGATGTACAGAATGATTGGTTGACGGCTTCGTGATGAGGTGGTTTACACTCTGTATAGCGCTTTTTGACATCCTTTAATTATTTTCTGCTTTTCATTATACACAGTGTATATATTTATTAATACTATTTAAGATATGGATAGTTAGTAAATAACGTGAATTTATCAAGAGGGCGCGGTCGGGAATATCCAAAACTATGAGAAATACCACAAAATACTCTAAGGAGCGTCGAGCCTAATATTGATGAAATCTAAAACTTCATCATTGATTTTTGATAAATTAATATTCCTAGTCAGGAATCGAAACCATTGATTTAAAAAAAAACCATACGAGTATTGTATTATTACACATTTGATAGTGTCGCTAAAATGGATGAAATTCTGGAAAGAATGACATGCATTTCATGCACGCCCGCTTGAAAAAATAATTCTGTATATTGTAAAAATTAACAAAATTTCGTTACTAAAAACACAAACACTGTCAACATACACATAAGTAATAACCCTATAACGCATAACATCTGTTTCATAACAATGACTTTTACATAACATCAAATATAAATGTTATCCTGCAAGGACTAATTTTATTTTTTTTTCAAATCCCTCATCAATATAATTTAGCTTTTGACAGCAAGTCTTAATTCCAACAACGATAGCAGATAGTTTACTCCATAGCAGCTCTTTAATACATACAAAAAATAATATATCTTAAATTGTCTGGATTTTACTGCTACTGCAATATCGAATCAATAGATATTCTGATTTGGTATTAAATTCTGGTGAAAATGAAAATCTTAAAACTCTAAGTTTCATCGACAGTGAATCCTAGTGCCATCTAGCTTACAGCGGCTTAATTAACAACACTGGAATGGTACGTCATTTTTATAAATGTACTTACACACAACGCCAAGCTTTCACGTATCGATTTCACGCGTTTTTGAATAGGAAAGACCGCAACAGCTAACTGTTATATGAAACATTAGGAAAAGTAATTTATCAAGCAAAGTTTTTATTGTTAACATTGTGATACGATTTACAATTCAAGTAACGGAGATTTATGGGTCTTTCTTCAAAACTCCAAACCAAGGTCTTTATCAAAAAATCATACTGGAAAAGCATCACAGAATCAAGCACAGGTTTATAACGAATATTTTGATTAAAGGCCTTTTTTAGGCCTTTTACGCTCGTTAAAACTACCTAGTGTGTAGAGAGCTTTTGAAGTATGCGTTATAAATAATTAATAAGTGGTCAGTATGCGTCTTTGAAGTTAGTTCCGCCAGTTTTGAATAGATGGCGTTAGTATGGCCATTCGTAGCATTCTCGTAGCAAGTGCTACGATATCTCGTAGCAAGTACTACGATATACCGTAGCATGTTTCGTGCGCTAAACATGACATGTTTTTAGAGTAAGAATTTTATCATAGAATCATTTCTTTTGTTGCCCCTTGAATTTGTAAAGATCGTTCGGACCATAGATAATACACTATATAACACAAGATAGTTGTCGTTTTAAAAACTGTGTACCAAAGATGTTAGATGGCGCTGTTAGTTTTTGTTCAACAAAATAAATACAAAAAGTATTTCTTGTATTTCCGAGGCCTATATCTAGCAGTGGACGTCTTTCGGCTGAAATGATGATGATGATGATGATGATTTCTTGACTGAAGATTCGATGAAGATGTGAACTATTCTGTTCTATTTTTAATTATGGCAAATGCTGTCGATGCCAATGTCGACATTCTGCCAATGTCAGAAGTACAATGAGAAAGTAAGAGATGTATATAGAAAAGGAAAGAGAGAAAAAAAAAATCAATTAAATAACTCATACTCGTTGTAAATTTTGTTGTGTTCACAAGGCGGTCGTTGTCACTGCTAGGTTATCTTCATCACTGACAAGATGTCTAAAATAGCTGTTCTCTTCATAAGCATGTTAAGACATATTTAAAACTGTCAAACAGTTGACAACTTAGTATACTTAATCACACAGACGGTAGCACTATCTATAAACATTTTGATTGAAGCCAATGTATGGAAGAAAATATCTTAGACTTCTTAGGTCTCAAATATTTTATATATTTAGCGTTAATCTCTCTTTGTAGGTAGACAGGGCATCAAGTAGATATTGAACTGGAGTCCGAAGCAGGGGGATGAAACTTCCATACATTGTCTTCAGAAACCACACCAAGCGAAAATCATTATCAAAAACGTAATCTCGAATTTTCCCGATTCTCTTACAAAACGATCTTACGAGATTTGATCTTTGTAGGCCGACGTCAGACGATTCGCAATTGTTTCGAGGTCACCGACCGCGACTGGTCGTGACCGTCGCGTCGTCCAAAACCGCGCACGGTTCAGGGGCTGTCAACGGACCATAATTTATTCTACACTTCTTTTATAGTTATCAGTTTCATGAGTTTTCGCGAAAAATCGGTGTTATTCGGCTTTTATTTAACAGAAGTGTTTTTTTTATTCTAACTGCTGAGATTTGCCATGGAAATAACCTATCATACCCATATACTAAATTAAAACGCTGCTGTATATAGGGTGTAAAACACCTCTTCACGAAGCCAAAAGGCACTTATTCTCCCCATCACTGTGATCATTTTTTTGTTCTACACCATACCTGGGAACCTTCTAGTTACGGAGATATGAGGGGTCAAAGTTACAACTTTTTGACAATTTTTTTTTAAATACAAGATTTTTTGTAGGATTTTGTATTTTAACACCTCTATGACCCGCGTACTATTCAATCCATCCATCAGCACAAATTTTTAAGTGCGTTACATTGAGTTATACTACAAAACATGATTAATAACCTCAAAAAAAAAAGTTGTTTCCCAGCAATAATTTTTGCGTAAAGTTACTTAGTTTGATGTACAGAATGCTTGGTTAACGGCTTTGTGATGAGGTTGTTTACACCCTGTATATTCCATCTAAGCACCAAGATACATAATATATGAACTAGTGATGGTCTCAATGGAAATATTTATTACACATCAACCTACCAGTATTTGTTATAATCTGGAAATCATCACATCATCATCTGCCTAGCCTATTCCCAACTATGTTTGGGTCGGCTTCCAGTCTTACCGGATGCAGCTGAACACCAATACTTTACATGGAGCGACTGCCTATCTGACCTCCACAACCCAGCTAATACTGGGAAATACGACCCCACTTGGTACAACTGGTTAACAGACTTTTACGGCCTCTGACTACCTGTAACGACTGTCAAAGATGGACAATTGACACGGAGGAAACTCGGTACGTAAGCGTGGTCGTCAATCTACTGACAAACCTAGGCAAGCACGGCTTAAGAGCCCTCTTACAGTCCACTAGCGCCGCCAATCGAAAGAATGTCATAACTCGTAAATAGAATCAAAAATACAAAATATGTTCTATTATTACTGTGGAAAAGGCAATAACGTAATTGTATAACACCTTATCAACACTTGAAATATAGCTGTTTAGCTAAATCGTGCATTCAAAACATAAACGGCCGTTTTTGTTACAAATGCACGATTTAGCTAAACAGCTATATTTCAAGTGGTGACAATGTGTTATAAATTTACGTTATTGCCTTTTCTACAGTAATAATAGACCACATTTTGTATTTTTGATTCTATTTACGAGTTATGACATTTTTTCGATTGGCGGCGCTAGTGGACTGTAAGAGGGCTCTTAACCAAAGGATCGACCCGAGCGGCTGTTATTATTTAGTCACGAGCTTCACATGAACACATAAATGTATTTATTCGGAGTTAGTTTTGTATAAAAGAAAGGATACATGCATACGCGAAACTTTGCATACGTGACATATCATACCCAACGTCAAATAAATTTCCTATTTCATCAAAACAAACCCGTCTACTACACTAACTGATTTCTTCAAATGGATAAATCCATTTTGCGTCAGACACATTAGTCTCGTTTGAAATCCACACAGCGATAGCAATAAACATCATATTTGAATCCATCAGTGCAAAAGGATGCACAATGAAGTACAGCAGGATCGGTTCAACTCGGTATTTAATATCCGCTGTGCAGAATCGCAGATGAGAACGTATGGTGAATGACAACTGCCATTCAACCGAAATGGAAAATACGTATAATATTGAACAGGACATTTTGTGTGAGCTCTCATAATGTTCGTCAGTTACTTGGAGATGGTTTTAGTGGATGTAGTCTGAAAAAAAAGACCCGTGTAGCCACATTTTCTAGCAATGAAGTTCTCGTTTTTGGCAAAAGATTTAAACGTCATTTTTCAGCACAAAATCTAAAATAAAATAATTATGCAGATGAAAGCTGCGTGGAGGTCATTAGGCATCAATTATTTCGGTTAATAAAATAATGGATAATTATTAAAACTGTTCCCAAATACGCATTTTGTTTTTCTCAAACAATAACATGGTACTGTACAAAATTAGAAATCCATAAGTGAATGGAAACTGTTTCTTTCTCAAATTAATGTATCGACATTTAAATTGCATCGCAAAATAATTGTTTACGTTCGTGCAATGTTTGTTACGTTAAGCTAACTATCGCATCGCATCGCTTGCACTGTACCCAGCGCGGTTGCGCAAATGGACCGCCCGGCAACGCAACGTCAGCTCTTCACGGCGACATCTTCTCACGGTCACCTCACCGAATTTAGGAACACCTGTGTGATCCCGATTATGAATCAAACCTCGATCATGGTCACTTGTATAATTTAATTTTAATTTTTAATGTAAAGTTTTATCTAATTAAATCTTCGTCTCCAAAACTATCTTTTTCTTGCGACTCGCCTGTAGAAATCGTAATTGGCGCAACCGGTAGGATACTTGTAAAAACTAGACCATCATAGACAAGTCACCGAACCTACATTGATTTCTGCAGTGAGTGATCTGAACATTGATTGTGCAGGAGAAAGATACTGGAGCATTATGCAGTAAGTACTTTGAATCTTTCTTAGTCCTTGCTTTCCTACATTAGTCCTTCCTAGTATATTATATATCTATTTTAAGTGTGTCGTTTTAATATTTCGCGAGTGATTTTTTGGTGTTAGTTTAACGTATAGCCGTCAAGATTTTCCATCCGGGAGAATCACGGAATAATAGGTTAGCTAGTGATAGGAATACGAATAGAGATAGATCGATAGATCAACGCAGGGATCTAGGAGATATTTTAGAGGATAGTGAATTAGACTCCAATTTGGAAGAAAATATGGTAAATAATAATAGTAATCCACTAGATTTAATCTATAAGTCACTTAGACTTGTTCCAGATTTTGATGGAAATCTGGATTACACATATGCATTGCACTATAATCAGGCTATTAAATCCCTGCAAGATAATGAAAATAGGATAGCTTCAGAACTTAATGCACACGTTAGTTTATCAAAAGACTGGATAACTGAACATTCAAAAATTTTGGATAATATAATAGATAATCAGAACAAGATAGAACTGTTAGAAAAAAAGATTAGTGAAACAGAAGCTACCAGAAAAAATGATTTAATCAAATATGCTCATCTTTTCCAAGTTTTTACTATTCTTAGCGATAACAGAGATTATATATCGCAAGAACTTAATAAATTAGAAAATGTTCTTGCATTTATAAGAATATCTACTGCTCATCACGCAGTTGTAGATTTAATTACTATTAAGAATATTATTAAAAACTTAACTAGAATATATAACAAAGATAATGTAGTAGATTTAGATGTAAAAAAAAAAAAGGGAAATATATGATATAATCAGACTAGGCTCCTACTATATGGGAAATAAAATAGTTATTAGTATATAAAATTCCGATCCTCATCCCCTTAACCTATGATTTTTACAAATTATGTATGATTCCTAATAAATTAAATCAAGTCCTATCACCCCCACATCCTTTTCTTGCCTTACATAATTAAGAAAGACTTCAAGTATATAGAGACAGAATGTCCGAAGACGAGCAAATGGTATCTATGCAACGAGTTGAAAACTATGCACAATCAAACAGCACCAGATTGTATCCAGAATTTGATCACCACTCAACAACGAACAACTTCATGCAGTCCTAAGACAGTATCCCTGAAGAAACCTGCATATGAAGAGCTCGATGACAGACACTACGGTATCAGCTTTCCCACGCCTACGAAAGTACATCTATCCTGCGGACGTGACCTGTATGACACCTTAAAAGGCAGCTACCTCGCTATAATACCTCAGAGATGCTCTCTTGAAACACCGCACTTTAAGATCTACAACTTCAAGGACCGCCTCAAAGGACAAGCATTGAAAATCATCGATATCCCAGCCGATAATTTGACTTTTTGGCAGCAGACGACGTCTTCAGCCCTAACCTTTAAGTTAAACTCAATCAAGTTGGACCATTTACACGAGACTAGTAGGAAATTGTCCATGCAGTCACCAATAACCCTGGTTGAAGACAGCAACTCCAGTGTATATCACACCACTATACCGATGTACGTGATAGTGATCATCGTCTGTGCAATCGTCAGTGTTCTGCTCTATCGAAAATACTTTCTACGACGAAAAGCAATGATAACACCTGCTGAACCTGCGAGCAACCAGATGAAACTTCAAAGAGTCTTCACTGTACCAGCTACCAGAGTAGACACAAATCAACCTCCAGCTCAATTTACGACTTCTGTCTTCAATAGTCGCTGTTCTACGGGGGGAGGTGTTACGTTAAGCTAACTATCGCATCGCATCGCTTGCACTGTACCCAGCGCGGTTGCGCAAATGGACCGCCCGGCAACGCAACGTCAGCTCTTCACGGCGACATCTTCTCACGGTCACCTCACCGAATTTAGGAACACCTGTGTGATCCCGATTATGAATCAAACCTCGATCATGGTCACTTGTATAATTTAATTTTAATTTTTAATGTAAAGTTTTATCTAATTAAATCTTCGTCTCCAAAACTATCTTTTTCTTGCGACTCGCCTGTAGAAATCGTAATTTGTTCCTCAACTCGTACCTTTGTGAATACTGACTTATTTTGTATCTAGCTTAAAAACATTATTTAAATGTTACCAAATAATGAACTATTTCGGTTCACCTTTTTATTTAATTCGCAATCAATTTTTCAACAGTTAATCCACTTTAGTGTTATGTACCTTTAAAAATGTCTTCTTCACAAAGATCGATCTTTTTCTATTTCGAGGTTGTTTCGTTAAAATACAAAAATAGTAGTACTTCTCAATGATTCATCGTCTATTTAAAGTGAGTGCATAAGCACAGTTAGTTCTATTCTCAGTTAGCACACAAGCAAATGACACTTTTAAGATGCATCATATACTTTACATTCATTCAGCTATTTATATTTCTGTTCTGATTTATATTAAGTACCACTCCCAATCATAATTCTTTTTTCAACTACATCATCAATTTCTATTGAAATTCACTAGAAACAGACTAGAAATTTCAATGATATTAATTCCTTATTGCACGCTTTTACACCAAGTTCATGGTCGTAGCAATTACATTTCAAAAGCTGACCTTTTTTAAAATGCATCAAATAGGTACTTGAAATTCAACCAGCGTTCTATCTATTAATGAGCATTTTCCATTATATATTAAGTTACTGTACCCACTACTCCATTCATTCTACGGCCACTTTCAATATCTTACTAGCCGTTTTCGGTAGGTTGCTAGGCGAAGTCATAGGTCTAATAAAACAAGGTCTGGCATTCCGGGAGCGACACATGCTTACGTTACTATTCAGTTGCCACTTTATTGCGACAAAACACGAAATTATGGAAACATTTTCAGTCACCGTTCTATTAAAAAATATGCAAAGCATTTAAATTGTTGTTTTCATTAGCCTTATCAAACGAAATAATTCAATTTAATCATATATCCACGTAATTATTACTTAAAACTTAAATGTTTGATCGTATTCGCACAGGGAATAAAGGTAGTTAGGGACTTATTCTTTCGCACTACTGGTAACACCGAAACGGGCTGTCTCATTGACATACCGCAATTTCGTCATGTATCGCTATTCTTTTCTAACACATGTGCTGGTCTCGCTCAGTGAACTGTAAACAGTGATTTCCAACATTTTTTTTTATAATTTGTGGTCGTCTTACAAGTTTGTCCTACTTTTTTTATTTAATTTCCCCGAAATGAATCAGTGGCCAATGAATGGCTGCGCTATTGTGGACCTAAAACAACCACTAAAAATGTTCAGTTTGTAAAAGTATTAATGTATTTAAATTATAATTGTTAGTGATTCTATGCTGCATTACCTAATGCTAAGTCGTGGTAAGGTTAACATTTTATAAGATACATAAATTGTACCTTTTTTGGTACCTATAGACTACCGAACTTTGGCTTGTAATTTGAAGCTTGGAACCCTGGGATGGACACAGGAGTTTTTGTCACCGAAAACCTACAATGCCGGTAGCGGTATTGGCAAAATTTAGTAGGAATTTAACAATTAGTTCAATGTTTTACCAGATTGAATTACCCCAGATTATAAAGTTTGAGAACCATTGAAAGCGGTGATGACGTTGCCTTGTGTCACCCACGTGACCTCTGTGTCTCGGAATGCTATACCTGGCGAAGTTACAGTTTAACCCACAAACTACATTGTAAAGTGTAAACCAAATAGCTTTTTCGACCGTACCATGGCTATGTCTGTCTTTTCGACATTTTGCTGACTGGACGGGTAGAAACAAATGTCACAGAAAAGCTTTCTTTGATTCTTCTATGAATCAGGTGACAGGTAGGTTATTCTTACACACGGGTATGTTATTCTTTGTTTATATAAACACCGATAGCTACGGAAGAAGGCACATTATACAACAGTTATAAATCAAGGTCACCGACGTAGCCCGAAGAATTGCCAACCTTAAGTGGCAGTGGTTAGGTCACAATGCTCGCAGAGCGGATGGCCGATGGGGCTGAAAGGTTCTGGAGTGGCGACCGCGAACCGGAAGACGATGCGTTGGAAGACCTCCCACTAGGTGGACCGATGACCTGGTGAAGGTTGCGGGAATCCGTTGGATGCGAGTCGCAAGGGTCCGGTCAATGTGGCGACTCTTGGGGGATACCTATGTTCAGCAGTGGACGTCTTTCGGCTGAAATGATGATGATGATGATGATGTGGATACGACAGAAATTTATAGAAATTATATATATTGAATATTTTTGGCCGTTAATCTGACTGAAAAACTCTAGTTTATGTTTATAAAAATGTCGCCCCTATTTGAATTCAGTCAGTTTGTACTTGGTATTTCATTCTAAGTTTTCAACCTCATTCCTACTACTTTCCGGTTAAATCGAGAATACATGAACTTTTTAAAGTTGCACCCTCCATTCGCATTTAACTTGTCTGCTTGACAGCCGTACTGTTTCGTGTGTTACAAGACATTAAAATGTATAGTCCAATAGCGCTGGGCTATTTTGATGCCATACATTTAAAGAATTCTAAAGTTGCTTATTTCTGTGGATACAGTCGTACCTACGAAGCTTTTTATTGCGTTTTGTGTCACATCTGACTGCCTTACGTTCTTAGGGTCCTGGGTCCGAATCCCGCTAGGAGCAAATGTTTGTGTGATGAGCATGGACTGTTCTGTTAGTATATCAACTATCTGGTCCCCACGACACAAGCCTCTATGCTTGGTGTGGCACTAGATGGCGCTGTGTGTAAAAATAAATGTGTAGCGATATTTAATTTTCATTTTAGTTGGTTTTTGATAGTTTTCTCACAATAGGCAATGGTTGCCAATGTTTTGCAACTCGTTGTTATTCAACTGTTTTTGATCGGTCTGCACGTCCTCAGTATTCAAGATTCAAGATTCTTTATTTGCATGAAATATGGTGCGTTACATGATGGTCTTATAAATTAAAAAGGTTTCACATATTTCGCTGACTTCATCAGCATGCAAACTTAAAAATGAAAGTAGGTATCTAACACATTTTACTCTTAATGTAGTTCTAAATATAACAAAACATCTAAGAAGCATTAGAATGTCATGAATGAAGCAGTATAATAGGGAGGTTCGAGAATATGAGTAATTCAGCAATTGGTCCGAATATGCATAAATTAGCCGGCATTGTTTTGCCTGTGCATGAAAGTCATTTCAAAAATGGTTCTTTGAGACACTATTCCCCTAGCTTTATCATAATTATTTACGATCGTTGCAATATTTTTTCTTCTTCCATACTGTTCTGTTAATCGTAATTCCGGTCGTCATCTTCTTCTTATCCATAATCATCTTACAAACAATCCATTCATTCATTCACGACGTGAAACAAACTCTAAGAACAGAAAAGTTGATTCCGATGATCAACTTTTCTGTTCTTAGAGTTTGTTTCAAGTTTTTACTTGCAGTCTTACTTAAAAATAATATTAGCGTTTCCATTGGAACGTAAAACATCAAGAACCATAACGTAGTAAAGGTAACAAAGTAAGTCTGCTATTTCGAAACGAAAATTTAGTTTCTCCTACGCTTGTAACCTAACTAAGTTGACTTCATTCCTATTCATTTCGAAGAAATTCACTACGCTCTTTATTCTTCGAAAAAAACAGTAATTCAATTTAAAAATACTTAAACAAGTTTGCTGTTGTCGATAGGAAAGAAAATTTATTTTTTTAGTTTTATTCTACAGAAAATGTCTATTGTCTTCAACGACAAGTTAAATCGTTCCATCGTGTTTTATGCAAGCGACAACAACGCTTAAGTTTCCATGAATTTCCAGCAAAAGTGGGTCTAAAGAAACTACATTATTAACTTGAAAATTGCTTGCTTCCTGCGTCGGTGTGTTTCTTGTAAGTAAAAGTTACTGATCGATATAGCACTTTTGAAAAGAAAGAAACTTTTGTGTATACATGATTTTATTAACAGGTATACAATATCAAAACGGTGAAGGAAAACATCGTGAAGAAACCGGCATGTCCAAAATTCGAAGACATGTGACATCTACCAATCCGCACTGGGCCCGCGTGGTAGATTATAGCCCATTCCCTCTCATTGAGAGGAGGCCGTGTCCCAGCAGTGGGAACGTTATAGGCTGATGATGAACGTGATCCCGTAGATCAATTACCGAATTCCATGCGGTCGATGCCGCAGACATAAGTTACTTGTATGGTATACTGTTACCCACGGATTCTATACAGTAGGAACGTACCGGTCGATAAGCATAATAATTTTGGAATAAATATTTGAATCAGTTTAACATATGCAGGGATTCTCACGTGATAATCGCACCTACTAATTATTATTGCAATTATATACATGTTAACTCTCTCATCGATGAAAATGGCGAAATTCTACATATTATATTTTGAACCCATGCGGGGGGATGTTCTTACAAAAATGTTTCTTAGTGCTCGTTTTCTTTAGTGCAAAATTTAATATTTGTAGACCCATCACTGCAGGCTTTGGTTTGTATAACAGGGAATAAGTAGTTTAAAAAAGCAGATATTGTTTTTTTATCCCAGTGAGTAACGCTGACCAAAATCAATGCCTACTTTAGGAGTTCTGTAGGATAATTTGGTAATTAATTCCAAAATCTCTCTCAACCAAGAGCGGACTGATTCTGTCTGAAGACTTCTGTTAAGTACTTATATTCTTTAATAGGTTGAAATCAAATCAAAACTCATTTCAATCAGCACTTGAAGTCAATCTCTCATTACAGCATCGCTTCACTACTTCCCAGGGTTTTTGATCAACAAGCAGAATAAACTCCCATATATTGTACTAGCTGACCCACGCAACTTCGTCTGCGTCACATAAGAGAGAAAAACGAAAGGAAAAAAGTCCCCGTGTTTGCAACATTTTTCATTCCTGCCCCGCTCCCAATAATCGTAGCGTGATGTTTTATAGCCTAAAGCCTTCCTCGATAAACGGACTATCCCACACAAAATTGATTTTTTCAATTCGAACTGGTAGTTCCTGAGATTAGCACGTTCAACCAAACAAACAAACTCTTCTGCTTTATAATATTAGTATAGATTAAAAGAAGTTTATTCTTCAAAACATTATTCAAGTAATAAATCTGCTAAAAAAAAGTACGGCCACTAATTAAATAGTAGTCCACACTAATAAAGGGTGTAAAAACCTCTTAACGAAGCTGAAAGGCACTTGTACTACCCGTCATTGCGATATTTTTTTATTATAAACCAACTTCGACCCCCAATATGTCCGTAACTAGAACGTAGGTCCTTCTAGTTACGGACATATTGGGGGTCGAAGTTCCGACTTTTTGACAAGTTTCTTTCAAATACAAGTTTTCACTGTAAGATTGTAACTTGAAACACTTCCACGACCCCCGTTCTATTCAATCCAATCCACCAGCACAATGTTTTGAGTGCGTTACATTGACTTCTACCACAAAATATGATTTTTCACCCAAAAAAATTGTCTCTGTTTCCCAGCAATTATATTTGCATAAACTTACGTAGAATTACTTAGTTTGATGTGCAGAACTCCCTGGTTAACGGCTAAAATCTTTGAAACTAAACTCAATCAAAACGTAGACCGAACTCAACCCCTAAATGAAAGCCTCACGTTTTCCAAACTCACCGTACGATATTAGGGAACACGCAGAATCGATATTAGGTGCCAGACGAAAATTTGACATAGCTATAAATATGCAACTACAGCTTTAAACATATCGCAGTTTGACTGAAGCCGCTTGATCGCTGAAATGTGTATATTTGATGGACAAGGTAGCAAAAGTGGAATTATGAACATTTTACTCATGTAAGTTGAACAAGATTGTTTGGACTTCAAAAGAGACTATGATCTCGTAGTTTGTTTCGGCTGTTTCTTTTCAGAGTAGTCAGGTACGAAACACCGGCCCCATCTAGTTTAAAAAAAAATGACGTGTAAAAGTGTTTGTGAAAACCTACTTACAAAATAAACATCATTTATCATTTTTTTCATTTATCAAACACGAGGGACGAACTTCATATGAAATCTGCAGACCCTACATTAGGGAAGATGACTTAAAAAAATCGGATTAGTTCGTCATTTAGATTATGAAAAAATATTTGACCCATATTTTTTCTTTAGTTCCGTAAACCAAAATTTACGAAGATACGACGCTTTTAAAATTCTCAATACGTCACGCCGCCGCCGTTGTATAATATTTAGTGCGTTCTGACGTCACGAGCCCCTACTCCCAAGTTTTGTAGTCAATATTGATTGATTTACCAAAACAAAAAAGACATGTCCATTATTTTCCAATACTCTAACTGACGGTCTCAATAGATTTGCAATTTATTGATAGTACTCGTACAAATTAGCCTTCTAGCGTACCTTTGAGCAATAAATAATTAATCATGGCATCCGGATCAGTTGCAAATAGAGTATCAATTAATTAGTATGCACTCTGATATTGTGAAATACATTTCTACGAACAGACAATTGAAATCAATCTGCGTGGTTGAGAGATTAATTGAAATTGTTTGAGGTTTAAATGAAACAAAGGTAATTCGATTACTGGTCAATGAATCGAATGTGAGAGTGCCAATAGGTACACACCGCTGTCTAACCCCTTGCAAATTACAGCCGTATTGGTACTTACTGGTACTTATCAAGTTAAAACGTGAAGAGTGAAGTGTGAGTTAAGTTCAAAGCTAGTTTCAGTCTCTTAAGAAATACAAGTTCAAATGGTAAAGTCAACTGCTTCAACACTAACTAAGTTAGTGCAAATGTGGAAGTCAAAGTTACTATTAACACTTGGCGGCTACATCTGTCACAGTAACTTGGAATAAAGATAAGAGAGATTTTCAGAAGAAGATAGCGTGCGAGCTGGACTTTTATGAAAATGATGGGGCCCAAATAGCCATAGACGAGATAGAAGGGAGAGAAAGAGAGAAGGAAAGCTTTTGCCTTGCAGTGAGATAGATCAGACTCATTATAAAAGTTGAGCTGTTTTGGGTGTCATCAACGAAAAGTTCTAATGTTGTTTATACAGGGTGTAAACCACCTCATCACAAAGCCGTTAACCAAGCATTCTGTACATCAAATTAAGTAACTTTACGCAAACATTATTGCTGGGAAACAACTTTTTTTTTTTTTTTGAGGTTATAAATCATGTTTTGTGGTAGAACTCCATGTAACGCACTTAAAACATTGAGCTGATGGATGGATTAAATAGTACGGGGGTCGTGGAGGTGTTACAAGTCAAATTCTTATAAAAAAATATTTAAAAAAAAACTAGTCAAAAAGTTGTAGCTTTGACCCCCCGTATCTCCGTAACTAGAAGGTTCCCAGGTATGGTGCAGAACAAAAAAAATATCGCAATGATGGGGAGAACAAGTGCTTTTCGGCTTCGTGAAGAGGGGTTTTACACCCTTTATGTCACCGTAAAATTGTCAAACACGCACTAAAAATTATACCAATGTGTGACGTATTGAAAATTATAAAAGCATCGTGTTCTCGTCAATTTTGGTTTACGTAACAAAAGAAAAAATACTGGTCAAATATTTTTTTGATAACTGACGTCTACCCAATTGTTCACTGAAATTGCAATACGAACACATACCTAGCATATTACCTAGACCTAGTACCTAGGTACTAGGGTTGCAGACCGCCATAGCGGCAGTGCATGTTCAATCACCAAGGGATTTCATTGTTTACTTTCAAAGCAAACATAGTGATTGCATGTGCTACCTCTGGAATTAAAAAGAAAACTAGTGTTTGATTTAAAAATGGAATCTTTGTAAGTAGAAACTGTTATTGTTTGGTTAAAGCTATTGCTAAGGAATACAATTACATTTTCTACATTTTTGACCTAGATCTGGGTAGGGGCTTCTTTACACATGTTACAGAAGTAAGTTTAAGTATTTAACAAATACCCTTAGCAGAAAATATCCAGTAAATAAAACGTTTATGATTAAAATATTAAAGCATAAATCAGTGCGCCCAATGCAGGCCCGTTTCCATTATGTCGTGACGATTAATTTGTCGTTGGTTTTTTTTTGGCAAAAGTCGTGGACGACAGTTATCTTTTCGTCCTATATGTCGTCCTCCATTTAAATATACAAGCCACGACACTTAAAACTACACGATTATCTGTCATCAGTTCGTCACGACATAGTGGCAACGGAGCCTTATAGACATTTCGCAGACGCGGCTCCCGACATGTCATCTCATGAGTCTTTTACTCAAATTTCGGCATCATACACATGCAAATATTATTTCACTAGGTATGCCTTACTAACAGTAGACCTACTGGCTTGGCACGCGTCGATGGCAAGAGACCAGATAGTATGACCATAATGCCATTGGTAGGCCTTTGGTGTGGGACGCAACTTGCGTCGACACCCTTGCGCCATCTGCGCTGCGCTGTGGCGGCTGCTGCAGGTGCTCAGAACCTCAAACGGCGCAAATACAATAATTTAATTGGTAATTATGTGTTTGAGCCGTTTGGGTTGAAACACTAGGGCTGAGTCCGACTGTCCACTTAGTATTTCGAGAAATCGCCAAACGTGTTGGTCAACTCTTCACGTGACCACAGGGCGGGCCTATTTTTTGGCCAAACAATCTAACCAGAAAGAACATAACAATGCTGCCAGGCTTCTGGGCACTTTTTCTGTTGGCAACGGTGTGGACGTTTTTTATTTTGATACTTCTACATATTTTTATTTTTAATGTAGAGTAAGTGCGTATTGTAAATAATGAGTCTGCTTTAAAGTAAAACTTTTACAATGGAGTTTATGTAATTCTTGAGTCTGTCAAGTTACAAGTTACGAGTATAAAATTGAACACACGAGAACTTGGCTCGGATATTAAACTAAATGTCAGTCACTGGAGTCATCTCATCTCGACTGGCTTACGTAGGCAACATCGAGGATTTAAGTAGTGCGCGCAAGTAATTTACATACTGCAAGCTACAGCGGAAATACTACATTTTGATAGAAGTAGGGACTGTCATTGCAACCGAGGCGGAATTCACACCCGAGCCATAGCGAGATTTACATTGATTGTGTCAACCTATATAAATTAAATTGAATTATTAAAAAATATGACTATTGACAAAATACTTTTCATTCCGTTACTTTATTTCTTCGTAAGTGTATTAAAAACGTCGTTTTGTGTCACAGGATCAAAAGTCACTTTACTCACTTGTATTCAAATATACCTACTATGATTATACTTGTTAGAACAAAGTACATAATAGTTCGTTCTTTCTCAGTATACTTATAAGTATAAAAGTACCTAAAGAGAACATAATTTTATCTTTACTTGTACATATAAGGAGTGATTTCAGTGTCACGAGTTCATGTAACGTATACGTAACGTATATGTTACGTTAACTTGTGACGTTACGTTACGTTAATTTAGTTATAAGACTTTATTATTTTTTCTAGGCAATATTATTATATTATACTTGTCACATAAAGAGTCGTGTCCATAATAATGCAAGTGGCCGACACTTTATTGCGAATATAAATTTGCGTCGTGTTTTCTTAATTATAAGTGCCAAACCTAGAGATTACTGGATTATTCTCTCGCCTTGCAATTGCCAGCTTTTCTTATGAAGCTCCGCGATGCAGGGCAATATTTATTGAATTGATTTACACTGTCTCTAAACGTTCATATTGTCGTAGTAATGTCGAACAGGTTATTTGGATTACAATGTAATTGGTGGGTTAAACTGGAAAACCAAATAGCTTGTTCGACCGTACATCTTTTCCGTAGCTTCTATTATTGCTCAATGTGAAACTCTAAACGTGAAAATTGGTACGGTTGCCTCCACCAACTGTATTGTCTGTTTTATTCTTGCCAATTAATTTCCGACTCTATTCACATGTGTGAGAGCGAGTTGTCATGTAGAGACAAAACAGAGGCTGTTCGCTACTTCTAAGGCCTATTTTTCTACTAACATTATAAAGAGGCAAGATTTTATAGGTTGCACAAACAAACAAAAACATGTGATCTTAGTTATCCCGATTTAGAACCAAATCTACTCAACCGATTTTTCACTAATAGAAAGTTTGTTTAGAGAGTTAGTGATCCTAAAGAAAATTGCAATAATATAACCCAAAGTAGCAAACTTTGAATTAGAATCAAATGCAACATTCACACATTGCATCGATATAAAGATTGCGATACCACAAACTTAATCTACTAAAGTACTTATAATACCTCAAAGCATCTTTCAATACTTTATTCTCCCTTTGCTGTCGCGATAAAGCAGCGATAAATGTTTTGCCGACATACTTTTCTACGGCTACAGTTTCTGCATCACCGCTTAACGTCAACATTTTAATTCGAAATGTTTTCCCTTAGTCAGTCCTTCTTTCTTTTATATTTCACATTTCTAGTGAAAAGTTAGGAATATCTTCCAGAATTTTTCTCAAACATGTTTTCAAGGACGCAGGTTGTTAAAAGATTCAATATTATTAAAAGTTACACTTGAAGTTATTACAAGGTATCAGAATATGTCAATATACCTAATTCTCTTAAAACGTTTTAGGGTAAACATATGTATAAAGAAAAAAAATAGGTTGATAACAATGGGCGTGCCATAATTCACTGGTTATTTTCGAGTTCCATGTGGTGGTGCAGCTGAATTCAGACTGTTTGGCTGTTTCTGAGAAATTCGTGATAAAAACGTAATGAAACTTTGTCCGAACTGGTAATAGAACCAAGAAACCGCACAGGAGTCGCGCTTGCGTCCACTGAACCAAAGAGACTCACCGTAATTTACTTATTTATTTATTCTACTTACAACTGTAGTAACAGATATTCTTAAACCGATAGTGTGGCTATCAACTGTCATTGTTAACACAGGTAAACAGTTCATTATGAACGGTACTTACTGCTGGGTCGATCGTTAGGTTAAGCTGTGCTTGCCTAGTTTGGTCTGTAGATGGGTGACCACCACATAACGACATTCCTCCGTGCCTCGGAAAGCACGTTAAGCAATTGGCCCCGGCTGTCATTTGTAGTTTTTTGACTGTCGTTACAGGTATAGTCAGTGGTCCAAAAAGTCTGACAACCAGTCTTACCAAGGCGTATCGTATTACCCAGTACTAACTGGGTTGTGGAGGTCAGATAGGCAGTCGCTCCATGTAAAATACGGGTAATCAGCTGCATCCGGTTAGACTTTAAGACGACCCCAATATAGTTAGGAAAGGGCTAGGCAGATGATGATGACTTAGGTACTGCTAAAGTTTTTAAATAAGCAAGTTACAGGCACATTTCAAGCGCTGGGGTTGGGGTACTGATCGAAAGAGATACTGTGTCTCCGGAACATAAAGGGCGAAGAAGGAACATGGATGGATTTTAGTCAGTAAAAGTCACTCTCTCTCGTTCCACCCAGAGAAGTCGCTTGATGATTTCCCATCCGAACAAAAAGCACTTTTCAACAGTTGATCCGTTATTTGAAAAAGAAATGAAGCTAGTTGCCTATTCCAAACCGTACTAAGATATAATTGGGATGACAAATGGGTTAAAAAAAATCCATTAACATTATTTTTACAAAAAGTCCCAACTGTAGTTTCTGTTAAGAAAGAACTACGTTTGCATAATAACATACAAACAACAAATATTGAATAGATACTTTATATCAAAACGGTATATTCATTAAAGCGATCAAAGGTCATACTAATAAATGATATGGATCAAATCCGCTTAAGACACAACCCACCCACATTAACAAAGCAGAGTAGAAATAATTAAATGTGAAACATTCTAAGCAAACAACGATGTGCCGAACAAATTAATTCAGAATTCTAGAAAAGCCCCAATTTGCCGGAACTCATTTGAAACAAATTAGTGCATCTATTCCAAATGATTTCCAGTAAATACATAGTACTTAATGTGTATTCGGCAAGGTTCAAATACGAACTGTTTTTATTTTTAGAAGTAAATAAATTAAAACCCTCTCCTATCGTTACCGCGAATATAGGATGACGCGCGCCAGACCGTGTCGGATCCAAGCCGTGCGTCGATCGTAGCATAATCCATTGTCCGTTGGTCGGTAGCGGCTCGGAAACCTGAGTGTGTCCATACAATTATAATTGCACCGCACGTCGACAATCGGATCGGACCCTACACAGTCTAGCGTGAGTCAGGCTTAAGCCTCGCTAGACCGAAACAGAAGTTTTAAATATTAATCACTTAAAAGGGGTTTACACGGATCGATTTTCACCGTGCAGCTAGTCGCTTCATTATAAATTGCCTCACTAAGCCGTATCGCTAGCCCATTTAGACAGGTTACTAAAATCGCATACGGCGGTCGATCGCCTGCAACTGATCGTTCGATTTTAGTCACCAGTCGCTTGCGGCCGGTCGCCGTGCGGCCAAAGTCGGATGCTACCCAACTTTGGGGCTTGCGGGTTAAGTCAATTGCGACCTAGCCGAACTCCCATTTAGACGGTCGATTTACGCCGCGCGGCAATAATCGTGCGGCTTTAATCACCCGTGTAAACCTCTCTTTAACTAAAATGGCTGTTGTTAACATGAAAAGGTTTCGAAATAATGTAGTCCCATGATTATTTCCTTTGATACATCTGGGATGATAATCTTGCTAGAAGTTAAGTTGCAAATCGAAAACTTTCTGTCGTTTTTGGTTTCGTAGTCCTGATAAGGAACTCTTGTAGTTTCGTCATATCCGTATGTCCGTCCATCCGTCCGAGATTCTTCTAAAAGACTGTTAGCACTAGAAAACTGTAATTTTGTAGTGGCGTGTATATTAATTACGCCGACAAAACGGTATAATAAAATTTTGGAAAACAAATCGTTTAGGGTAATTAAGCTACCTGTGAAGTGGGGATGGCGTCTCCCCATTGGTGGGGTATCGGTGAATAAGTCTTTTAAAATGATTGAGGGGTTATTCATACTATTTTTCGTTTTAATCCTCTATTTATGAAATATTAAACTTGAAAGTGCACATTCTTGTTCCCCCCTTTAAAAGCTAAAATCTGTAAAAATTCATGATGATATTGCATTTCTTAAATATTAAAAAAAAATATAGCGATTAAGAAAACTTTGTTAATTTAGCAGTAATAGTCGATGAACTTGGGTATTGGATAATTTTGTACCAAACATAAAATCCTTAGAATAAATCCTTTAAAGTGACTAAGATGAAGAAGTTGCTTGTTTAAGAGTATAACGGGTAAAAACTTGCGATGAAAAACAAAATCCAAGATAAAAGCCATAATAAACTATCATAAGTTTAAAAAACAACAGAATCGTTCTATTTTGTAATATCGGGCTACTACGGAACCCTACACTGCGCGTGGCGGGTCACACACTTGGCCAGGCCTTTACGTTCTAGTTTTCAATAATTATACCAGCGTGTTAATGTCCCACTGCTGAGCTAAAGCCTTGCCACAGCATTGAAAGAAAGAGCATTAATCACAACTCCAAAAAACTTTTTTGCAAAAAATAAAACCTCCTTCAAAAAAAGTGAATAATAACTTTAGCTTCTGAAGTCGGTGAACTTTGTTTGATTGATTTTTTTGTGGTTCAGTGCTTGATACACATGGAAAGTGCATACCGGTACAATTACAACAAGCCCAAACACGACTAGGATACATTGTCTCATTATGGAGGCCCGTGACTCTTGGCTTCATCATCAGATCTGATGGTAGAATGGTTCTTATCAAACGCAAATGCTTCACTTGTTGTAGAAAATACCAAAATTGCTGTACGTTATCCTATAAAAATTGAAGAATCCCCTCGATTTCGCCAAGATTCCATCATCAGATCCCGATTAGGTGGCTATGGGACCATTTGGGAAGTATACCCTTTCCAACAAAAAAATATTTTTTCAAATCGGTTGGCAAGCGACGGAGTTATGCGCGAACAAACAATAAAAAAAAATAGAAACATCCGAATTGAGAACGTCCTCCTTTTATAGAAGTCGGTTAAAAAAGGAAGTGAATAAACTTACGTGCTGTATAACTTACTCATTCTACAATGGCGGTTTTCATGCGGGTTTGATTCCCGCACGGAGCAAATATTTGTGTGGCAAGCAGGCAGCTGGACCTGGTCAGGGGAGTTTATGAACCCACCCATGATGTAGGAGAAATTCGGTGTACGTTTCTGACGTGAGTTTAACGGACAGGCCAATCCATTTTGCATAGAACATTCGTACCTCAAAATCAGTCCCTAGTTTAAATTGCTCAATCCTTTATGTATCAACCCTATCGAGGGTGGCTCCCCATTGCAATTATCTGCGTGGGCTGACGTTGAAAAACAAAAACGAAAATACAGTGTTGTCGGAATAAACCAGACTGCTGCTTACTTTAATTTATCAAAAAATTTAAGCCGACAGCGGCGTCAAAGTATGTTACTACTAAAAACTGATTGTAATGAGACTAATGACGTTTTCTTTTTGAAAGTAGGTATATAGAACTTATTTTTATAATGGTGTTTTCTTTCTGGCTACTTTGAAAGGAAACACTGGAATAAAATCGGAAGTCACAGTTTCTTATAAATTACAGACATTTTCTTGATCAGATGTCGCGAAGACCAGATTAGCTTCAGAGATGGTATTAAAAAAAGAGCCACACAGATTTGTGGGACCTATCACAGCACACATGTGTGTATTGGTGCTGAACTCGAACAGTATCAAACCGTTTTATTATTCACTTATCTTCTCAGTAGAAAAATAAACTTAGGTAAAGGCTTTCGCAAAATAGAGAAAAACTGTCTTTTGACAGACAATTTTTCTACTAGTGAGATAGACTATTTATTCCCTTTAGCAATTGTCTATAGTGTGTATAGCCATAACAATCGGCAATTTCTTTTCTTCGTAAACTCTTGAGCTAATTTAAATAGAATGATTCATTTTCACGAAATGGGGTCTGTAATAAAAAAAATATAATAAAATGAACACAAGAATTAGCCAACAAACCCGCGAAGTCGTCAGTGATTGGTTGACTGAACTACCTAATAACCAAACACATTACCTTAAATGCATTTCATTTTCGCCGCCGTCAGTGATGTTCGTGCTCTGTTCAGACCGAATACAGTGAAGCTAAAATAAACTGATTTCTGCTTATTAGTTTCACTGTACTCTGTGTTCCTGACGTACCGCGGGTGCTAAAAGTCAACTAAACTCTCCGTTTACGTATAAGTATTCGCCGACAAAGTATCTCAAGACGAGAGATGGTTAAATGCTCGGAAGTAAGCGCTAATGAGCACTAGATTTCCAACCGTCTTCTCAGTTAAAAGGTTACCGGGTAACTCAAACAGTCCGTTAGGACGTTGGTCAACTAGATAAGAGACGAGTTTTAAGAAACTACATCAAGAGTAGAACCTTATTTTTCTTTAGGACTTTTAAAATTTAAAACTTAAAACAAATAAATATTCATAGTTTACAAGTTTGTTACACGCCGCCTTTTAAAATAATTTGTTGAATATTTTAACTCGAATCGGAGGAATAATATAATAATTTTATTTAACTTGATACATCGGTGGATCGTTTCTAAACACCTAGTTACTTTAAAAAAAAAACACCGTTTAAGAAAAACTCTGTCTAAGTTTATTTTTGCCACGGTTTGTAATAGATTTACCAGAGATTTGGAGACAGGATTCAGTTTGATCGGCGCTGGTAAGCAGGAGGCTTAGAGTAGGAACTTGGTTATATCGAGGACTAATCTGACAAAGTTATTTTCCGCATAACTATCGAGTTAATATGAACCTTGAAAATGTCTTGTCATTATGTGCACTTTCAAATTCGAACGGTATATTCGAAATATGAAACTGATTCGTCACAGTTTCTTTCATTTATATTTGTACCAAAATAAAAAAACAATAAAAACAATGTAATATGAATACAAATAATGGAAGTTTTGATACGAAATCTAAATATATATAATTCAATTCAAAGGTGACTGACTGACTGACATAGTGATCTATCAACGCACAGCCCGAACCACTAGACGGATCGGGCTGAAATTTGGCATGCAGGTAGATTTTATGACGTAGGCATCCGCTAAGAAAGGATTTTGATCAATTCTACCCCCAAGGGGATAAAACAGGGGATGGACGCTTACATGAAAGTCCGTCAGTTTAAAAGTTAGGATCTTCTAATTTTGTGTTTAGGCTGACGATTAAAAATTAATTTATGCGTGTTTCAGCGTTTTTGAAAACTCCACCCCGAAGGCTTATAAAGGGGATGAAATTGTATGTGAAAAATCCTTAATTTTCGACGTAAAAAGTACAAAATTTGTTATCTGGGCTTATGATTGGAAGCTGACGCAACGGCTTTATTAGAATGTCAACCCTTGAGGGGTGAAAAAAGTGCAACATTTTGTTTTTAATTAAAGTTTTGATTCTCTCTAACCTCAGATCAAGTTTTTCATACTTATGTTAGAAATTATTCGAAAATATTCAAAAGTGTCTGCGCTCAAGCAAAATCACAGATAATAATTAACAAAATTGGTATTTCTAATAATAAAATAAAAACAGTGTGGCAGGTCATTAACAAAGAAACTGGAAAGTCACAATAACGTGATCAGACCGAATTGTCCTTGAAAATAGATAATCAGACTATTTCTGACAAGCTAGAAGTAGCCGAGACACTAGAAAGTTTCTTCACTAATATTCCGCTAGAAGTTACAAAATCTCTCCCTTCTTCATCTACATTAGCTGAAGATTTGCTTAAAGAAAATTTTACTGCGGATATACCAAACTTTAAATTTAAACCAATATGTATTGCTACTATTATAAACGCGTTCAAAAGTCTCAACGTAAAGAATACTGAAGACTTATGGGGCATATCCGTCAAGGTTCTTGGAGATATTATCGAATCAATTGCCCCTATCCTAACAGGCATATTCAATCAATGTTTGGATAGCGGTAAATTCCCTGATCTAATGAAACTTAGTAAAGTAGTACCAATTTTCAAATCTGGTTGTAAGAGTGATCCCTCTAATTATAGACCTATATCTGTGCTTCCAGCGTTGAGTAAAATATATGAAAAAATCATGCTGGACCAGATGTTATCTCACTTTAACTCAAATGGGATTTTGCACAGTCAGCAGTTTGGATTCACGAAGGGCAGATCGACAACGGACGCGGGAGTTAAACTTATCATTCACATTTTGGAATCCTGGGAGAAGTCCCAAGATGCCATTGGCATTTTCTGTGATCTCTCTAAAGCGTTTGACTGCGTGGACCACAACACACTGATGTGTAAATTACACCACTACGGAATTCGTGGTCAAGCTGCTGATCTGGTTCTTTCTTATCTATCAAACAGGCAGCAAAAAGTAAATGTAAATGGGGCGACGTCCTCCGGGTCTCTAGTCAAGATAGGCGTGCCCCAAGGTTCAATTCTCGGTCCTTTCCTATTTCTTGTGTACATTAATGATCTCCCTTATATGATGGCCAAATTATCAGATATAATTTTATTTGCTGATGACACCTCGCTAATTTTTAAAATAAATAGAAAGGATACGCTTGTCCAACATGTTAACGAAAGTCTAACCGTTCTCTCAAAATGGTTCGCTGCTAATAATCTTTTATTGAATGCAAGCAAAACTAAGTGTTTAAGATTCTCCTTACCAAATGTACCACAACGTGATCTTAATTTAAATCTTGACGGCAATAAACTTGATGTTATAGCGGAAACTGTATTCTTAGGGATTACTATAGATTCAAAATTACAGTGGGGCGCGCACATTAGAACTCTTTCAGGTAGGTTAAGCTCAGCTGCATATGCAGTTAGGAAAATAAGGCAGTTAACGGATGTAGCCACAGCTAGGTTAGTTTACTATGCTTATTTCCACAGTATTATGTCTTACGGCATCCTGCTGTGGGGATCAGCAGCAGACGTTGACTCCATTTTTATACTACAAAAAAGGGCAGTCCGCGCGATTTATAAAATGGGTCCTCGCGAGTCACTCAGAGAAAAATTCAAAGAGATCGATATACTAACTCTGCCTTCACTTTATATCTTTGAATGTATTTTATATGTCCGTAAAAATCGAGGGCTTTTCAAAATTAGAAGCGACTTCCACAATAAAAATACACGCAGTAAACATGAAATTGTAATACCTAAATTCAGATTAACAAAAACTAGCAAGTCTTTTATTATAAACAGTATACGCTTTTATAACAAGTTGCCAAAGTCAGTTCTAGAACTGACCGATGGAAAGTTCAAGAACTATATTAAACGTGTCCTTATGAAAAAAGCATATTACAAAATCAAGGACTACGTTGATGACAAAGAAGTTTGGCTATGATTCCTTCTGCGCATGCGGCTTCCCTGGTAGCTCATAAACGGCACAGATTTGTGGATGTCTCTAACTATTCTCAATCTCATTATTCTTTTTCTTTTGATTCAGATTATTACAGTAGTTTTCAAATCATTTTTTCTCATATTTTGCTCAGAATAGTTACAGCACTGATGACAATATTTGTGTCACTTGTTTAATTTAGTTCTTTAATTAAATATTCTTTTTATTTTTTTATTTACTTACCTTTGTATAGATGCTTTTTTACCTATTATTTGTGAATGAGTGAACATTGAAGGCGTTTTAGATTCCCGGATGCTGTTTAACTTTTGTTAAATATTCCTTTTGTTTTACATTTTTTGTATAGCAAGCAACGACTTTTTGTCGGGCCTACGCTGTCCCCCCATACTTTAGTACTAATGCTGTAATGAAACATAATAATATTGTAATACCAAATGATTTGAAAAGAGTAACCATGGAGTTTCTTGCCGGTTCTTCTCCATGGAATCGACCAACGCGAACCGTGCACCTTTTTCGACGTTTTATAAGTGCCCATCCAGGCCTATGTGAAATAAAATATTTTGATTTTGATTTTGATTTTTGATTTTTTGAGTCACCATAAAGTATCAAAGTTAGTAAGTCGTTAGTTTTTTTTATTTCAACCCACAAAGGAGTAAAAGGGAGGATGAAGTTTTGCATTTTAGTTGTTCATTCGTTCACGAATAACAGCAGCAGGAGAGACCTTTTGCAGCAGTGCAAGTTAATAGTATAGGCCGTACACAAGTTAATAGCACACGTGACTTCGCGGCTGGCAGTACTTGGCGTTTTGTAGGGACCTAGGTAAGCCCAAGATTATGGACTTACGGCAGGAGCAGAAAAAGAAAGTATGGCAGCCGCCGCTCCTGTGGGTGCCGCCCGCTGGCACCACTCAATATGGTGTCACAACAGATTGATTGCTTCAATTTATAGTACACTGAGCGAATTCACACGGGCCGCATTTTGCGCAATTACTTTAGTTTGTCAAATTAATTAATTTATTCAAAACATAAATAATTTAACTTTAAATATAACTGCTCAATTGTATTAGGTACCTAAACCTGTAATAATAGTTGTATGTGTTGTTTAAATAAATAAATAATATAAATAATTATGTATTTTAGAACGAGATAGAATGAGTAATTGTCGATATCGTATTTGATACCAACTAGATTTTTTTATTTTGTAGATTTCTGTCTTTTTTTCTCTTCTGCATTTCTGATCTTACTTTTGATGAATGAAGATGAAGTCTAAATAAAAATTAAAAATGGCGCCGACGAAAGTTTTTGAATTATTATTCATGGGTGTCGTTTCCGTGGTTTTTATAGTGAAAATGAGGTCAAAATTAACACGGGGAAAAAAGTTAACAGAAGCAAAAAAAACAGTTTCCTTTTTTTTCTACGGCTTCCCCCCTGACACTATTTTCACCCTGCGCCACTGTTAGGTAGAGGTGTATCTAATCCTACACCCACATTTCGCACATTTAGCTTAATCCCATCAACCGGGCACAAATAATACAATAACACTTTGCCCGTCCCGCAAATCGAACCCAGGACCTCATGCTCAGTAGCGCTTACGACAACTCGAACAACGATGCAGTATCACATATGACCCATCAATATTTTCACGCGAACGAAGTCGCGGGCAACAGCTAGTGTTTTATAAGAATCCTTTCATAACATTTTGAAAACGAAAAGGCGAAACAACAAGACAGTGCGGCAGCGTATGATGACCATGAAACGAAAAATAAAAGTCACATTTCTTCAATGTCAATCATTATCTGTTCTTAACAATCAAATTTAATTACAATATATGAACCTACTTATTGTAAGTTATCCATCCAATGAAACGAATAAAACAATTTTAATTTCTCACAGATGATTTATTGATGAAAGGATTATTCGAACTGTTCGAGCTTTCACATGCACCAATGCAATTATACGATTGATTGACTTTTATTAATTAATATCATTGAATTGCTTCACTATCCTGTCTGCTGGATAAAGTGTGAAATATTGAAGTTGAAATATTATTGGTTTATGTTTTAAGTGCTAAAGTAATTCTGTTTGACTCTGTTATAAACCTATAATTTTGATTTAGACGTGACACACGAGTCAATAGGTCGTGAGTTCGAAGCCAAATTACTTTTTCATATTTTTTTATCGTCTCTGCACTCTTAACTGTGAAGGAAACCGCGGTTCTTCTTCATTCAACTTCACAGTTAAGAGTACAGGTATGTTCAGGAACCGATAAGTACAATGACATGTGACATCGGTCAACCCGTACTGGGCCCGCGTGGTAGATTACAGCCAACTCCCTGTCATAGAGAGGAGAAGTGTGTCCCAGCAGTGAGAATATTTTGGACTAATTATGCTAGGCATATGGTTCTTTATGCTAAGGTGTAAACCTGTGACAGAGAAAAAAAAAATCTTTTTCAATACACTTCCTCGAAAACTGGTTCTTTTCGCACTATGATTAGGTTTGAAATGCAGTGTATTACACACGTGTGCATTATCCATGTTTTTTCCACACATGTGCAAAAAGTGAAATTGCCACAGATAATTGATACTGAGTCCAAATTGGTTCATTGCATAATTAAAAAAAAAAAAAATTCGGAAATGCGATCTAAGTACGTCTTTCTTTATAACATTTTTTGAATATTCAAATTGTGTTTATAAATACAATATCGGTGATAAACATGATAATAATTTATAACTAATATTTAATTTTTATAAACAAATTAACATTTATTTGTGTTCTAAATTCAAGATCAACAATATTTTTTATATTAGGCTGTTTAACGGGTGCATACTTGTGCCTCTCCTTGAACCTGGCCTGGGGAAAGCAAAGCGCGGAAAAAAACAAAATTTAAATCATAGTCTCGTGACATTCATGACACAAATATTTTACATTATTTTATTTTATTTCTTCAAAAGTGTATTGAAAAACGTCGTTTGTTACACGTGGACATTTGTTATTGCAGTTATCGGCTCAAAAACACCCTAGCCTTTTTTTTTTTGGGATGGGAAATCATAAATGACTTCTCCCACTCTGGGCGGAGCGGGAGGGAGTGTCAGGCTCTTACTGCCTAAAACCCATCCATGTTCCTTCCTCGCCCTTTATGTTCCGAGGCCGCGGTATCTCTTTCGAACAGGCCCGCTACCCCGGCAGGCTTCGGCCCTTGCGGGCCCTTCCCCGAAAAAAAACACCCTTGCCTTACGGCTCGTGTGTTAATACCGCCTTGTACTACAACAAAAAACTTTCTCCACTTGTATCAAAATGTACTATATTTGTCGTAGGAAAACGATGTGTATGCAAAATAAGAAAACAGAAACAATAAGCATAACAAACATTCAGAATATAACAAAACGGAACATAAACAAATATAAAAAATAAAGTTGACATTCATAATTTAAATAATAATAACAAATAAATTTCGCTGAACATTACACACAGCGCCATGTAGTGCCACACTAAGCAACGAGACTTGTGTCGTGGACATATATTTGGGCCGTTAAAGGTGAAAGCGTCAGGGTGGCCCACGATATTAAAATTTTATGCCGATGAGGTTACAAGGAGGTGACACATCATCAAAAAGTATAGGTATACAGTAGGGCCAAGTTAATATTTGGCCTTACTTGATATACTTTTAGTTTGTAAATACATACTTATTCTTATTATAAATATTATGAACATCCATGACTCGTGAGAATGTATGTCATGTAACGGTTTCCTTTACACCTTATGTACGGCGTACAGATCAATAATAAAATCACTTTTTATCCCCTGCATAGGAAAGCTTGCACTTAAAAATTACTACAGCTAGTCAGTCTTTGTGACACAAATTAATAGCGTGTGTGTGAAACGCGAGTGCCAATTAATCCATTTATTGGGAATTTTTCACCTTTCGACAGGTTAATTTTATTTCATAGCCGAACAGATGGTTAAAAGTATAAGTATTTAATACTTCAAGGTTGAGTGACGGTCAGTAACGCAAAACTTTTTTAATTGCAGATTGACGCATGGCTAAAAAAGATAAACGAAATTAAAAGAGTTAATTAACTAAGAAAAAATCTGTATTGTAATATAGACTGCACGTCAGTTATAAATATTTTATCTAAAAAGATAAAAGTTATATACATAGTTACAAAAATGGCTTAGCGTAGTACTGAGTTTCAATAAGTTAAGAGGCCAACTTGCACTGGCCGTGCCCTCTGCTAGCGTGCGATTGAAACATTAAATAAGTATTATTATTTTTGAAGCAATTGGCACAATTATTTTTCTTCAACCAACTGGTACCAGGCTAGCTTTAGGCGGGTTAACATTTAGGCGAAGATATTAAGGCGACCACTCGTACAGGAGCTAAACGCGACTTTTATAATTCCTGAAACTATGTGATTCACTGCAATTAACCAAACCAAAAAAAATAAGATTATATGATATTCTTCAGGATATATGCTAGTATGATTGTGTTTTGAAAACATACTACAATTAATTTCATTCGATAATTAAATCATTAACTTATCTCTAAAAAATTCATTTAACGCGTAAAAACCATACTAAAATACATGCGTTCATTCTGATATTTTGGCAAATAATTCTACAATTCGCATCAGTGTTTAATTTTTTTAGACAGATCAGTTCTTACATCCAAAGTTACAAACCTTATTTATTTATAAGGAAGAAGTTATACAAAGCGTCCCGGGCGCGCGCCCTATCCGCTTTGAATAAGTTCTCTCTAATACTAACTTCACCCTGCGGTTTCACTCGACGCATGACTTCTAAGGGTCATAGCTTGATCTTATTTAGTCTATAACTGTCTTCAAGAAATGGGCTATCAAACGCAAACACAACGAGCAGTTATAAAGATCCAAGAGTTCAAAGAAACAATCTCTTCACCTTAAATATAATTAGAAAATTTGTTGTTAATTTAAGTGTGTATTTATTTATTATTGTTAGCTTTTTCTCTGTTTGAGAGCACTCCTTTGCCCAACAGTGCAACAGTAAAGGCTGGTACTATTTTTGAAATGTGCCTTTGCTTCTCAGATTACTGGTACTTCCAAATACATTTACGGGTATAAACCAAAGTAAATGAAGCGTGTGGTGTGTTACGTTGAGGGTCTCTTGTAATGTGGACCTATTCCGTTTTCTTCAATTTACATGAAATTTCTGACAATACGTCATGTATTTAAAATAAGTGCATTTCGGAAAATGGGTCTGTCGAAGTAGCGTTTTTCGAAGGTGTGTGTTGTCGAAGTATGTTCTGTCGAAGCAATGTGTAGTCGAACTATTGTTATTCGAAATTGAGACAGTGTCGAAATAATTAACTGTTGAAGTTCAGGATGACACTCTAATAGCAGCTTTTTGTAAGCTGATATAAAGTTTTTCTTAAGAGGCTTTGGAATACGTGATTCGGGATTATGCTTGTTGTAAAGAGGACTATTGGAATCACATAAACTTTTCCTTATATTTTTAAAGTAAAAACTACTTTCGGCGCGTTGAGCACTTTTTGAGAGAACGAAAATCATAGAACTCGCCTGATAGTCACGTACATACGCTTTTCGTAGCTCTCGTAGGCGATCCGATACGGCTACGGCGTAGCGGATAACACTGCCCTGCATATTTTTATTAACTTATGTGTGTGCTGTCTACTTGAACCTAGTATTTTGTTGGCAGGAACATGTGGAACGTGTGGCGTACGGTCCTGGAGGAGAATGAGAAGCTGGCTCGAGCCAGGCTTGCAGCCGTCGAGGTCTTCCAGCAGCAGATCGCAGATGAAGCCAAGTTCCTGCGCCAGCACAAACTGAACGTCGCTAAAAAAGTAGGGCCCTATTTTAAGTTGTCAGCGACCATTAAGAGAGTGAAAAACTCTTCACGAAGCCGAAAGGCACTTGTTCTCCCTTTCATTGCGATCAATTTATTGCTCTAGACCATATCTGGGCCTAAAAGAACTGTTGTATAACATAAAAGTAAAGAACAGTGAATAAATATTCAGCTGACACCCATGTGAATGTAGCGAAACGACCAAGCCACATATTTTGAGTAACGGATAGAGTTTGTGAAGTTAGACCCTGTAGATTTAGGGCGTGTAGAGTAAGGTCCATGTTCACCAAAAAGATGACAGCCTGATAATCTAAAAACGGCTGTCTAAAACACATTTTTGTATGGTAACACAGTGACAGCTGTTTTTAATTTAATCAGACCGTTTTCTCATCAGTGAACATGGACCTTAGAAGCTTGGCTCCACATGAGATCTGATAACTTTTTGCCTGTGCGAGTCATATGAATTCGCCTTGGCAATGTTTTACATAAAAATCTATTTGTTGGTAATACAATCTACGTCAACAGAAAACACAATACACATCACCTGTCTGTTGTATGTGTTGTTTAAATAAATAAATAATATAAATAATTATGTATTTTAGAACGAGATAGAATGAGTAATTGTCGATATCGTATTTGATACCAACTAGATTTTTTTATTTTGTAGATTTCTGTCTTTTTTTCTCTTCTGCATTTCTGATCTTACTTTTGATGAATGAAGATGAAGTCTAAATAAAAATTAAAAATGGCGCCGACGAAAGTTTTTGAATTATTATTCATGGGTGTCGTTTCCGTGGTTTTTATAGTGAAAAAGACAACAGAAAACACAATACACATCACCTGTCTAGCCTTTTCCCAACTATGCAGGGGTCGGCTTCCAGTCTTACGAGACGCAGCTGAATACTAGTATTTTACATAGAGCGAATGCCTATCTGTCCTCCACAACCCAGTTAGTACTGGGTAGTACGATACCCTTTGGTAACTTTTTGGGCCACTGACTACCTAACGACTGTCAAAGATCTACAAATGACAGCCGGGACCAACGGCTTAACGTGGTTTCCGAGGCACGGAGTAAACTCGGTATATAATGGGTGGTCACCCATCCATAGACCAACCTATGCAAGAATTGTTTAACCTAAAGATCGACCCAAGCGGCTGTTATTATTTAGCCACGAGCTTCTTAGAAATACACAATCTGCTGAAATTTCAATTGTCCTTCTATCATGGATATCGATGTACAACGTGCTGACAGTCAGGCGGACGGACAGCGGAGGGAGGCTAAGTAATTGGATCTTCTTGGTTACCATCCGGGATCGATACCCAACAAATAATAGGGAAAGGCTAGTGTCCAACCTCAGGGCCTCAAGTCTGCTATTACAATAGTGTCAGAATAGTCGATCATTGATCTTAAAATGGTCAAGTTCTGACAACTTTGGTAATGTACTAATATAATCGCGCCAATAATGACTTTCAGCATTGAAAGAAATGTAAATGATTATACGACGACGTATGTGTGTGTGTATAATGGTTATCTCGTATTGACATTTTTCGCATTTGTATTAGATTTCGAAAACCATTTGTATATGGCATTACGGCGATGTCATTAAAACACAATTTTAATACGATACCATTGACCGACCAATAATCGACCATTGTGAATTTAGCAGATTACGAACTTAAAGCACAACAGCGATTTATAAAACAATGGATAAAACCGCTGTGTTGTATGGATCAGAATGTTGGGTCACAAAAGGGATGAATGAAAGGCATCTGCATGTCGTGGAGATCAGAATGCTAAGGGGGATGAGTGGTGTTACGCGAATGGATAAAGTAAGGTATATAAGAGGAAGTCTGACAGTGGCGCCGGTGACTGAAAAGTTGTGTGGTAATCGGCTGTCGTGGTATGGGCATGTGATGCGGAGGAATGAGGAAAATGTCGTGAAAAAAGTTTTGAGTATGAATGTGGATGAGTATTTGAGTAGAGGAAGACCAAAGTAACGATGGATGGACTGTGTTAAGAAGGATAAGAAAGGAAGTGTCTGATGAGATGACGAAAAAATAGATGAGTATGGAAAAAGAAGACATGCTGCGCCGACTCCAAATAAATTGGGATAAGGGCAAGAGAATGATGATCACGAACTTAAAGCACAATGTCAATGGGATGGGAATGAAATCGTGGAATGACGAATTTATAAAAAAAACAGACCTGAACTATCAAGGATCAGGTGGCCATCATAAAGCTTATAATACGATATGTTATATACAACGAACCTGTTATAGGCCGTTCTGGCTCCTTTGGTTGTTGATATTTAATGGTAGTGAGTGACCATTGACTATCAGCAACCTATAATCAAATAACATTTTATTGAAATTATCAAAAATCTCGACAGTAAATTGTATTATGTAAATATATATAGACGACCCGAATGGCGTAGCGGTGGTGAGGCTGCCTTACCGTTCTTAGGGTTTGGGTTCGAATCCCGGTAGGAGCAAATGTTTGTGTGGTGAGCATGGACATTTGTTTTCGAGTCATGGATATTTATATGTAGGTATAAAATGTATTTATAAACAAACAAAAAAGTATATATGTAGTATTTCAACTACCTTGTGTCCACGTCACAAGCCTTGCTTAGTGTGGCACTAGGTGGCGCTGTGTGTTAATGTCCAGCGATATTGATTATTAATTATAATTAATTGTATATATTTATAATCTCTTTTAATTTCTTTCATTTTCTACCGTACTCGATAACGTTTGTTTAAAAAATGTATAAACTCAAAAATCACAAAAATTCCAATGTTTTTTTTTTAATAAAAAAGCACCTATCTAAAGTCACTTGGATTTTTAAAACAAATATAACGATACCTTAATTGTCGAAATCTTAATAAGCCGTTTAGAAGTTACAAAGTTATAAAAAGTTACAAACACACAAGATAAGCGCGAATATTAAACACTACCTTGGCAATCAGGTAAAAAGAAAACCCAATATTGTAGTCGACGCCAATGAACACCACTAATCAATTGACATACTTTTTTAGAGTTCCGTAGCCTAATGGCAAAAACGGAACCCTTATAGATTCGTCATGTCTGTCTGTCTGTCTGTCCGTCCGTATGTCACAGCTACTTTACAGCTACCGAATCCAGAAATTCTGTAACGTTTACTAAAAGTGATATAACATTATAAAATATGAAATCCATAATTTCATCGTGATGGGAAGCCGGGCCTGAACAGTCTGCGTTTGGTCCTCGAGCCGGCAACAAGCGGAAAATAAAATAAATAAATAATTATAATTGCATAAGTTGCTAAAAAATGCTATGCAATAGCTTTACCGCGGCAGTCCCCGAGTGCCACACGTCTTTTTTTTCATCAAACCCATACGTATGGGGTATCTATGGATAGGTCTTTAAAAATGATATTGAGGTTTCTAATAGATTTTTTTCTAAACTGAATAGTTTGCGCGAGAGACACTTCCAAAGTGGTAAAATGTGTCCCCCCCCCCCCTGTAACTTCTCAAATAAGAGAATGATAACACTAAAAAATTTGTGATGTGTAAACTTCCACCGAAAATTGGTTTGAACGAGATCCAGTCAGTACTTTTTTTTAAAACGTCATAAATCGTAAACAGCAAATTACCTATCATTAAATCTGCTACGGAACCCTCCATGGGCGAGTCTGAATCGCACTTGGCCGCTTTTTTTTTAGCTGTCCAGACGCAATTCCCCAATAGGTTTTGTAACACAAGCAACCAGTGCTGTCAGTAATTACCAACTCTATGACTCATCGGTTAACAAATATCTAAGCAAAAAATAAATCAAATTTAACCGATTATTGAAAATGAATCGGATAATCAGGCCACAAGTAATTATTGTGTTGACACGTTTAGTCTTTTAGTTATTGTTTCAATAAAAAAAACATATCAACTGAATGCTAGTTAAGCTAAGTTAATCGAAATAGACTGTACTTCAATGTCTAAATAAGTAGAAGTTCGATAGTCGTCAAACTTTAATTCGAATCAAAACATATCTACAAATGAGCTAGTTGAAAGTTCCCAGAAGCTCACAGCCATCGTCTTAACGTGTTGTTCCAGATATAGAAGTTACAAGTTCACGTTAAAACGTGCGCCAATATTATGTAAACTGACGCCAAAATTTGCTACTTGAACTAACTGCGTCAGATATATATTTTGTCCTGAACTTTTCAACAATGCTGAAATGCGTGAACAATTTATTTCCTTACACGTTTCCCGTCAATCAATGTCAGATATGAAGGCAAACCTGCTCAATTATTTAAGTTCACATGATTTTAAAGTTCATCGACGTTCATCTGAATTTTATTGGATTTCGTGCTCTTCAATCGTTGTATGGACAGGACCTACTTGCAGAATTCAGTGTTTGTACCTGTAAGGTGCACGTACATGGGTTTTAAAATATATGTATTACGATAGATAAGTTAGCCAGTAGGCTCGCGTATTTGCACTTTGGACGCAACCTACATTTGGCAGTGCATTGACACTGACATATTGCAATGTTTTATGCATTTTCTGTATATTACATTTTAGTGTTCAATTAGACGTGGTTTGAGTCGGACAACTTGCATTTTTATTTAGATTCATCACGTTGAGCATTCACTGACATTTTCTGCATTTAAGTTTTAGTTTGACATTTACATCTGCATTGACATTACTTATGTTAGGGAAGCACCCTACACCCCATTAATGTTGTTTTTGTTACACAATGTCCTATTTGGTGAGAAGAGTGCGTCTCGGCATCGATGAACTTAAACTTCAGATCGCGTAGTGTAGCCACACAAGGCTGTTTAAAACAGTAATATATGGCCTTATTTATCAGATGTTTGATTTTAAACTACATGAAACAACATAGTAAAAAAGTTGTCATAACTATGATACAAGTAAATCGGATTGTTTGAACTCTCATACACCTTTATACGTTACAAAATTGAACATTTAAAATTGGCTATTTGATTTGAAAATGCAAAAGAACCGAATATACTTATGGCTGGGAGATTACATTGAGGATAAAAATGCTTGGCTAAATGCTGGTCCTGCTCCGCAACCATAGGTGCAAACTTATTGGACAATATTATTGTGGTAGCTGCAGAAGATTGTAAAAATATTCTTGCATTGTATAGACTCCATCTCTTAGTATTGTATAATTGCATAGCACATGTGTGAGTACCATGTACTGTAAGGCTACCATTTGCATTTAGTTATTTTTCATTGACTTGAATATGCCTTGGTGGCTGAGAGATTGTCATGCTCGCTCAAATGTCTTGCTGATGGTGGCGGGTGGGTCGGGTCATTTAGTTCCCTTCAATATGGTTGAATTGAATGGCGCTGATCCATGCGTCATGTTCGTGAACGGGCGCTGTCATTCGGGACTGGTCATCTCTTAGCTGCCATGGATCATTTGAATTGCTTTATTTTATAAATTGTTGATTTATTTTTCTTTTTTTACTCTGGACGCTCTTATTGTGCACGTCTTTCTACATCGTTCTCACACATATGTATAATCTCAACATGAAAGATGTAACCAAGATTTTGTAACAACATTTTTGATTGAAAAGAGTGTCCATGGAGTTTCTTGCCCGTTCTTCTCCATAGAGATCTACGCTAGGGAATGGGCAACTACAGTACATTCTCAAGTTATTATGCCTTGTGTCTGTGACTGTAGCCATTTTTTTTTTCGTTTTATCGACATTCAAAAGTGCCGTAATGGTCTAGTTGAAATAAATGATTTGAGTTTTGAGTTTTGAGCTATTTTAATCACGTTATATTTTTTCCATTCACTTACCAAATAATAACAATTAAAAAAAAAATGTTTTAATTGAACAGTTTTGGTATGTTTGGATGATAATCTGGTAATTCCAATAAAATTAGAATTTGCCTCGTCTTAGCAATAAAATAATATTTTTTAAGACTTCAACAAGAGAGCAAACAAAAACTAGAGCCGACCAGCATAGAACAGAATGCAGTTCTTATGTACTGATGGCGTTCAAATGTATAGTGATGATGAAATTCGTTCCACAGCCCTTGCACAATTATTTAAACCCTGTCACTAACCCAAGCAGCAACTTAAAAGCAACATTGCTACACATATAAATGCCACTGCGATTTTTCACATAGCAGGGTGTAAACAACGTCATCACGAAGCGGTCACCAACCAAGCATTATTTATTTAAATAAATAACTTGTCGAATAGTTGGAACTTTGACCCCCAAAATCTCCGTAACTATTAACGGTTCCCAGGTATAGTTTAGAACAAAAATATCGCAATGACGGGGAAAACCATTGTCTTTCGGCTTTTCAAGAGATGTTTTACACCCTTTATATCCCTGATATAGCATAACTGTGAAAACCACAGCGGCCAACGTAACAATTAACGAAAATATGTGTTTGCTGGGACGAACACGGCGCATCATTTGAAGTGGTGACGTGTACTTTCCTTGACTTCGTTGGCAGATGTTAGTAGTTCATATGGCGGCGACATCAATGTGAGCGCGTGTCACCACAATCACCGAACACCGGAGGACAACGAAGATCAACACAACGCAACACAGATACAGTACAACCTCGACAACCTCCAGTCAATGCACTAAGCTGTCCCGAAATTGTCTAGTTATACGGCCTGTATGTAAAGGATATTTGGATCGATTTTGCCAAATTCGCCCCAATGGGACCAATTTCGTAATTTCGATAATAACCAGCTGTCCCATACTTTTGTGGTGAGTAGGTATTGAAGTTTGTGTGGAACAACTGGTTATAAAGGGTGTAAATAGCTCTTAAGGCTGTGGTATCTGCCAGATTAGCAACTCTATTTGTGGTGGTTCAAACTTAGTTTGAAATACTGTTAGAATAAGGTTTTAATCAGCTTGCACTACAAAGTGGTTGCTACATCAGTCGCAGCGAGCCGAATAGTGTGAAATGAGTGGTTTTTTTTTTAATTGTAGCCTAACAAATCATCAGATCATAATTTCAATTGTACGCTTTGTGTTTAAAAAAAAACTAAAACCACCGTTTAGGAGTAGTTACGAAATTTCAAAGAAAAATACTTTACTTTGAACATTTTTTTCGTATTTGTTATACACAGAATTATTTCAATTGTACAAATTAATGTTTAAAGTCTTTATAGCAACATATATTTTTTTTGCTCATTTATATTTTTACTCATCAAAGAGGAGTAACGTGGAGAAAACCTCTAGTTGGCACATACCACATTTTAATTCGCATGTTTTAACCGTATAATAATGCGTTTAGAAATGGAATTAATCCCGTAAATTAATGGAGAATGTACAATACTTCAGAAACGTTACCTAGGTATCCAGTTTATTATTAACAATAATATTACTACAAAAAAATCTATCAGTGTCCGATGTCGTCTACAAATAGTCAGCAATTTGGTCGATCCTTTACCGTAGACTAGAAAGCCTTAAATATTCTTGTATTCTTGGCATTTTAAATGCGAGCACGGATCGAAGCGAATAGAAATGCGAGAAACAGGTGCTTTTGTTGTGACACAATACAATGTGTCTAGCATGTGGAACAAAGATATTGTTAATAAAGACCACCTGTGACAATTCTACACCATTATGTATGGATAGTTGCATATTGTATACCTACTACTTAGACTAATGACAACGAATTGGTGTATAAGAGACTTCATTGAAACATCTACAAGTTCGTAGTACGAGTGCTACGCTTCAGTGCTACGCCGTAGCTCGCTCGTAGCAAAAACCGTTGAGATCTCCAACACTTGTACCAAGTCCACGAAGACTATAAAAGGTGCAATAAGTCTGTTAAAGAAGCCGAAAGGCACTGGTTTTCCCCATCATTGCTTTAATTTTTTTGTTCTAGAATACTTCGGAACCTTCCCGTTACGGAGATATTTGGGGTCAACGTTTTTCACAAGTCTTTTTTCGATATAAAATATGTTTTTAAAATAAGAACTTTTTAAACACCTCCACGACCCCTACACTATTTAATCTATCCACCAGCACAATGTTTAGAGTTTTTGCGTTACATTGTGTTTCACCCCAAACTTTGTTTACATGAATTTTGCTTGGTTAACGTCTTCGTGAAGAGTCTGTTTACACCCTATATATTGATTGCCCCAAATTGTCTGGAGTTGTTTGATGTTTGCTTTACCGGACCGCGGCTTCGCTCGCCTTGAATTCGAGTTTAACCATAAATAAGGGAATTTCACAAAACAAAGAGAAAGCAAAATTCAAGATCCAACAGAATTTTAAAGATAGAATATCAAAATGGAGGGGCCCAGGCGCAGGAGGCAAGCCAGCCTGTGCCGGTGGAGAACCAGGTCTTAGAACTGGCTTCTTTCCAGGCGCGGTTCTTCGTCCTGGATGGAATTGTTCTGCGTCCTCCCCTGGGCGCGAATTTGGCGGTCGCGGGCACGAGCAGAGCCTCGTATGCGACTGCTGCATCCACTCCGGGGCCGTCCAATCGGCCCCCCGTCAGGGCTGCGCTGCCTCCCCCGCCCCCTGTAAAGCCGACCAGGCGGCGGCACCGGCTGGGAAGAAAAAGGCGGCCCAAAAGAAGAAGGGCGAGGCGGCGGCACAGGTGGCGACTGTGACAGCGCCAGCGCCAGTGGCGGGTGGGCTCGCGCCTGTTCACGACGGCCGCAGCCGCCGCCACCGCCCCCCCAGCCCCTTCTCCCCCTACACCTCGAACAGCTGAAGCCGGATGGCAGTTGATCGGGGAGAAGCAGAGGGGGCGAAAGGCGGCCAAACAGGCCCGAAAAGAGGAGCGGCAGCGCCAAAAGAAGGCGCGAAAGGTCGCGGCTAGGCTTAACGCCCCAAAGACCGTCGCTGTAGTGATTACACTACAGCCGGAGGCGGAAAAGAAGGTCGTGACCTACCGCGATCTGCTGGCGAAGGCCAAGGAGACGGTGGATCTCGGGGAGCTCGGGATCAAAGGGGGCCTCCGGCTCAAATTCACCGCAACGGGGGCTCGTATGCTGGAGATCCCCGGTGAAACCAGCGGATCGTCCGCCCAAAGGCCCGAGTGTCCAGACCCGTCAGGTGAGTAGACTTGCGCATCATGGGTCTGGACGACTCTGTCACCCAGGTGTAGGTGGTGGCCGCCGTTGCTAGGTCCAGGGAGTGCTCTGCCGAGCAGGTCAAGGCACGCACCCTACGTTTGGACCCCACGGGAACGCGAACCGTAACGGTGAGCTGCCCTGTGACGGCGGCGAAAACAATTGTAGAGTGCCGAAGGCTTCTGGCAGGCTGGGTATTGGCGCAGGTGAAACTGCTCGAGCCCAGACCTCTGAGGTGCTATCGCTGCCACGTGGGACACCACGTGTCAGTGCAGTGCGCTTCGGAGGTCAGCCCGGCCACGTGTTGGCTGGTTGCAGCGCTGCGCCGCACTGCCCTGCATGTACGTCGGCCCGCAAGCCGGCCGATCACTGGGCCGGGAGCAAGGCCTGCGCTGCTCCCGCCAAGACCGGAGTCAGAGACAGGGGAAGGCCCTCCGCCACCTCCGCCAACGCCACCGTCACCACTGCCGCTGCCGCGACCGTCCCAGCAGCTGCCGCTGCCGCTGCCGCTGCTTTCGCCGCTCGGGGTACCGCAAGTTCGCCTGCGGAGGGGCTCTCACAGGGGGCTCGGGGGGAGGAAGCGTTAATGGAATGCCAATAACGGATCCATTACGCTTCCTCCGGGCGAACATAAACCACTGCGCCTGTCAGGATCTGTTGCTCCAGAGCATGGCGCAGTGGTCGATACACTTCGGTCTGGTCGCTGAGCCGTACTTTGTCCTGCCCAGGGAAGACTGGGTGGCGGACCTTGACGGCTCAGTGACCATAGTGTCATCGGCCGCCGCCGGTACCCCGACCCTTGAAAATGTCAGGAGGGGTTGGGGGTGCGTAGCAGCACGGTTCGGGGAGATCGTTGTGATGGGAGTCCACTTCTCCCCAAGCCAAACTCTCGCCGACTTCCACAACTCTCTCGCAGAGCTTAGTGTCGTCGTCGGTAGCCATTCCCTCCCCGTGCTTGTCCTCGGGGACTTCAATGCCAAGAACTTGGCTTGGGGTTCTCGTCGCACAGATGTGTGGGGAAGGATGGTGGAGGACTGGGCCCTGGAGAAAGGCCTGGACGTCCTTAATCGGGGTTCTGTTCCCACGTGTGTGTGGTTGCGGGGCGAGTCGGTGGTGGACATTTCGTTCGCTAGCCCCGCTCTGTCGCCGCTTGTCGTTGACTGGCGTGTCATGGAGGGGGTGGAGACCTATTCCGACCACCGGTACATCCGGTTTGTCGTCTCTATCCAGTCCTCAAGCGCGCCAGTCAAACAGGCCCCGAGTTGTCCGCGTTGGGCGCTGAAGCAGCTGGACCGGGAGCTCCTCCTGGAAGCCTCGATCGTGCAGGCCTGGGTGACATCACCGGACAGGCCTGCCGACGTGCCGACGTTAACAGTGAGGCAGAGTGGTTCCAGGATGCCATTCCCGACATATGCGACGTGGCAATGCCCCGAATCCGGCCAGAAAGCGCCCGACGTCAGGTGTACTGGTGAGACAACGTCTCTGCGCGAGGCGTGTGTTGATGCGCGGTGCCTGTTCGCCAGGCATCGACGACTCCACATCCGCCCGCCGGATGCGGCAGCCATTGAGGCGGAGCTGTACGAGGGATACAGAGCGGCGAAGACCGCCCTCCGGGAGGCTGTCCTGCGGGCCAGGGAACTGGCCTGCTTGTAGATGCTGGAGACTCTCAACAGAGATCCGTGGGGGCGCCCTTACAAGATGGTGCGGAATAAACTCTGCACCTGGCCCCCCCCCGCTGACGCAGTCTCCGGCCTGACCTCGTGGAGGACTGTTCCCCTCGCGGAGGGAACATCCGCCCCCGCCTATGGCTCCGCCACCTGCAGTGCCGGAAGAGAACCCAAGTGACGACGACGACACTCCGGAAGTGACTGGCGTAGACCTGAGAGTGGCGGTAGGTAGGCTCAAGGCCAAAAATACCGGCCCGGGGCCCGATGGCTTGCCTGGCCTCGGATGTCCTGGCCTCGGATGCGGAGGCTCTCGGGCCCCGACTGGGAGGGCTCCTAAGCGCATTCTTGGAGAGAGGCCAGTTCCCGCTTCGCTGGAAGACGGGGATGCTGGTCCTCGTGGCGCGCGTGGAACACGAACGCGCCGTCGTCATTAGACGGACGGACGGCTAGCCCATAGCTAACCGTCCACAGGCCTGCGTCTACGGTGGCCGGTAGCCACCACGTGGCCCTCGATGACCGGTGCGTCTCTTGCGATGGCTGGGGCGAGAGGCTCTCTCCCTCTCGCGTTCCGCCACCTCCTTCGCTAGCATGACTGCTTCGCAGAAGAAGGTGACGGCTTCCCATTCCGTCTCGCTCCGGACCATAGAATGGACCAGGGCCGGACGCGAGAGGTCGCCGCCACCGATCGCCGCTACGAGGACACGGCGTTGCTCCGCCCACGCGGGGCATGACTCCACCGTGTGCTCCACCGTGTCCTCAGGTCGATCCTCGCAGTGGAAACACCCGGGCGTTTTCTTCCGCCCAATTCGATGCAGGAACCTCCCAAAACATCCGTGTCCGGTGAGGACCTGCTTCAGGCGGAAGGTAAGGACGCCGTAGCGCCTCTTCAGCCACTCCTCAAAGAGGGGACTTATCGCCCTTAGAGGAAGAATTTTGAAAAATCACTTCTTATTGTACCCCTAGACCACATAAGAAACCTATTTGCCATTTTTTTTATCTATAGACCCAGCGATTTGGGCTGTGCATTGGGCTTTAGACTTTTTACCCCATTCCCCCCTTTTAGGGGTCGGATAAAAAAAAAACCTGAAACCTGTTTCTACTCATTTATCAGTAGGAGTACTCATGTTTTCTAAACAGCTGTAAATGAAAAGGTTGAATATAATAAAACACAAGATACATTACTGTTTAATAACATCTCTAATATCCAGCGGTTCTATGTGCAGTAGATGTAGTGTGAAGTGTCCATCTCCAGCCAACCTAACGTGGCAGTAGTCCCTGTGGACTTCTTGATCCTATCGCTCTTGCTCCCTCGTCGTTGCACATACATTTTGGTTGCTGTTCTTCCTGTAACTGAACTCAAGATGTCTGTAGAGGTACAACAGGGTGTACAACTCCTCATCTGCTGCAGAAAAATTAGAATCCGCCGACCAAATACGTGTTGCGTCTGGCTGACGACTGTGGTCTAGTTGCTGACTTCCGTGTCCTCAATTGTGATACTACACGTCCAGTCCCTCTTTATTGATAGGACACCGTTTCAGTTTTCTTTTATGAACTGTTGCTCCACATTTCAATACTCTTTCGTGATTATGACGATTGATATGAGTGCTCAGATGGTGACTACGGTGCATTGTACTTCAAAGGCTCTAAGCACTCATTTTTCTGGCTTCGGTCCCTTTACTAGGCATCTGCATGCGCACGTGAACTTCTTAACCAAAACCTTTAAGACTATTGTGTAAGTTTTATTTCTTATTTGGAAAATGAGTTTATAATTCGCGATAACGTTTATTCCGTTATGGTGACGCATGTTGGCCGAATATCCGTGATACGTCTGTCTTGCACTTGGGATTGTAACTGACTAACACTATATCGCGACCTTCATTTATTTTCTATGACTCGTATGTTCCTAATGAACACTAGCACATGTCTTATTCACACGGCTGCTTTTAAGGAAAGGGTTACACTTAGCTTTAATTGTAGCGGAAAACCATTTTTTTTTTTGCTTTGACGATGGTTTTTTTTTTCTTTAAAATACGGAACCGTATAAAAGTAAAAAAATAAAACGAACTCTGTACTTTCTTTTCCTCGAAACCTTTTGATGTTAAACAGTATTTTCCTGACATTCATAACTGATCATTAGAAAACGTACTAGATTGGCATAGAAAATTGTGTGCAAACTTCGTTTAATATGCACTGTTGGTTTTATAACTGCCTACGATGTTGGTCGTCCGAAGCAAATAGAATTAACGGTGCAACGTTCTTATTTACTTTCTTTTTGTTTAAGCCACATAAGAAACATTATGCTTAGTTACTGTACCGGTGACATGTAGATACGAATAAAGTTTAGTAAGTTAAACACTAATTTGATCTCAATAGAATATAGCCATATATAAACAAGGCAAACACCTATAACTTGGAAATTAGTGTCATATTATGGAAATATTTGATGTAAAAGCTTTAAGAAATATCTATAGTAATACACATAAGGTCTAATTGTATACTAATAAACTTGTAAACTGGACATTTTTAAAACTTTGTGGAAATAACTTCTGTGTCTAATTCTTCCCTCCATCCTATAGAGGTCCATAACAGATCCATCGGCTCCCCAACCAAACCCAAGAAATCCTCTTTCCTTCGATGCCTGTAGGTTCCTTTAACTGGTACTAACACATCGTTTTTTGTCCAGTGCACAGACACGCTGGCCCAAGCCCACAAAGAGCTGCAGAACACAGTGGTGGATGTCGATAAGACCAAGAAGCTATACTTTGATGAGGAGCACACCGCACACGATGTCCGCGACAAGGCCAAGGATATCGAGGAGAAGTAAGTTGTTCTTAGCTCTAACCTCTCACATTCCCCTGTTGTAAACAAAAGGTAGATATTGGAACGGGATAGGATCACCCACATGACCCCCGCGTTCACGCGTATACGACAAACCGCTGGTGTATACGTTGCACGCTGTGGTACCACGGCAGACAAATGACGTGGTGCATGAATGTTAATTTAGCATTCATGCAACATTCAACAAATGTGACGGAAAGTACGGAGATTTGACGTCTGCATCATCTGCCTAGCCTTTTCCCAACTATGTTGGGGTGGGCGTCCAGTCTAACCGGATGCAGCTTCATACCAGTATTTTACATGTAGCGACTGCCTATCTGACCTCCACTACCCATTTAGTACTGGGTAATACAATACTTTTTGGTAAGACTGGTTGTCAGACTTTTTGGACCACTGACTACCTGTAACAACTGCCAAAGATAGAGAAATGACAGCCGGGAACAACAGCTTAATGTACTTTCCGAGCAACGGAGGAAACTCGGTATGTAAGGGTGGCCACCCATCCACAGACCAACCTAGGCAAGCACGGCTTAACCTAAAGATCGGCCCGAGCGGCTGTTATTATTTCGCTACAAGCTCCTTAGTGAGTGTTTACGCCTGTAAATATGTATATAATAATGCTTTCTAAATAGCTGCGATCGAAACTACATCTTCAAAAAACTATTTTTTACTAAGAGGAGAGCTGTCTAGTGGCTGTAAGTATGATATAGAAACATAAATTGATATAAAGATAGATAATATGCTATAGGGAAAGACGGAAAACCATTGCATGTCATAAAATATGTATGCTAAGATGACAACTAAAGCAGGTTAAACCATTGTAGACAACCATTACGAACTAGAAGTTTAAGTTGGCAAATCTATTGATTCCTATGACTGACCTCCCTACGGTAGTGCAGTTGGAGGGTTGCCAATATACGAGTACGCTATGCCTGAGTCGCTCATCCGATAGCCCGTATTTATTAATGGTAAAAAAATAAAAATTACCAAAAAAACACGCCTTTAAAACCCGAATAGTTGGGCACAGGTGCAGGTGTGAGCTCAAACTCCTTTCATTGGTTGTTTTAATCCCAACTAATAGATGACGAGCCTGTTACAATGAATTGGCTACAAATCCAGACTCTGTAACTGCTACTGAGATCAATATAAGATGTAATATTTTACCAAAAACCTACGGACCTAAGAACTCTTTCAATTTCAGAAGCGTATTTAATCAAATTAAAAAATAATGCCATAGTAAATTATATGGATGGACTGTCAAAATGGAACAAAGTAAATATAGCCATGGAGCAGGCTTTTATTTGGTTATTTCTTCCAAAAGGTTGAAGAAGAAGAAAGGCTCCTTCTTCCAATCAATTACGTCGCTGCAGAAGAACAGCGCGAAGGTATCGTCTCGTCGCGATCAGCTAGAGGAGAAGTCGACAGGAGCAAGAAATGATTATCTTCTCAGCATTGCCGCCGCTAACGCTCACCAGGTTAGTACTTACCACTTATGGAAGAATCTTTATGAATGGTGGTCCGAACTTAGACAAATAGACCCAAACAAACATTAACGCACTTGGCGTTTTTTATTTCTTTATTAGTAAATCTCAATTTCTCACCGCATTATGCAAAAAAACAGTGTTATAAACATAATCAGGGATATAATTACTAAATTGGAAAACAAATTTGCAACATTAATTGTAATATTTAATGTATTTACTTTATTTTTGACGAATTAGAACCGTATCCCTCTATAATGAATCATAATCATTTTAAGTAGTTAAAAATTAACATCAAAATCACGATTTGTCATCCGCACAATCAGTAACTCCATATTTCTCCTCCAGAACCGCTACTTCCTGGTGGAGCTCCAGAACTGCATGATGAGCATGGAGTCCGCGGTCTACGAGAAAGTGTCCGAGTTCTTGACCTTCATGGGGCGTACCGAGCTGCTCACCTGCTCCGCCACGCAGCACTCGTTCGGCAAGATCCGCGACCAGGCGCAACAACTCACCCGCGAGTACAATCTGCAGTGCCTGTATTTGTACTACCCGGTACTGAAGCAACACATCCAGGTACGAACGGAGATAACGTTTTATTTTATTTAGAGTCATAGCATTACATATTTCTACCACATCCCACAGGTTTTTGAAGAATCTCGGCCCTAACATGTTTGAAAAATTTGTCGGCTAGACACTGTAAAGAACTGATCGAATGTTGTTGAATTGAAAGATGTATTACGCATCAATTACCCCGCTGATCAAAAAAATGTGAGAGGTATTTTAAAGAACTCGTGTGACCATTGAAGTTTTGAGTTGTCAAAATTCTTGGATGGACTGTCTCTACGAAACACCAAACAGAAATGGAAAGATCTAATATGAATTAATTAGCCTTTTAACTAGAATAAGTTAGTAATAATTTATCAAAGTGTTTTGCAGAAACAATATAGTAGATTGGCTTATTATTCCTTACTTGTTGACAATAATTGCATCGTAATTGTCAATTCTGTTTGTTTTGTGGGTAAAATTGCCTCTACAAAGGGACCTAAGTGGTAGTAAATTGCAGCTATTCCACGAGCCATTTGTGACAAAGGATGATGAAAATACAAGACAAGGACAAGGAGGTCTTGGACTTGTGGTTCGTCGATGATCTCATTCTTATTTTTTTTTTTTTTTATATTGCTGGACATTAACACACAGCGCCACCTAGTGCCACACTAAGCAAAGCTTGTGTCTTGGACACTAGACAGTTGATATACTACATATATACTTTTTTGTTTGTAAATACATATTTATTATACATATAAACATCCATGACTTGGAAACAAATGTCCATGCTCATCAAACAAACATTTGCTCCTACCGGGATACGAACCCAAAACCCTAAGAACGTGAGGCATCGCCACTACCACTACGCCATTCGAGTCGTCAAATTCTTGACACGAAACTTGAAACTTTGCTTGTATCTCTATAATCTTATAGAGATACAAGCTAAGTTAGAAACTGCATATCATTACTAGATTTGCCCCATGAATCTAGTTCAACGAGTGTCTGTATAGCAAAATCTGAAAATCTTAAAGGAATCGCAACGCCATAATATAATAAAGCCGAAAACATCTCGAAAAAGCAGAGCAATCCTCTTAACTTGTTTGGAAATTTGGGTCCGCGCCTCTTAAGTCCCTCGAATGTATGTGACTTGTGGACTGATTCCTATGCAGTTGTGGGCAAGCTAGCTTGTGACTCTGACCATAGTCGGATGGCCGTGTCTATATGCGGTGAGACGAACGTATGACGACTGGGCTTCATTCCACCCTAATTCCTAACTATCTAAGTCGGCTCAAAATAGACTAAGTTTTACAAACACTTTTAAGAACCTAATGCGAAGGGATATTTGCACGCAGTACGAGTTCGAGCCATGCGACAACGATCCAATTGACACCGTAACCATCGAGCATGAGTCGGTTGCGCAGACGCTGGGGCAAGAAGCCCGCCGCTGGGCCACGCGCGTCTTGCGCGAGACTTCGCTGGTGCGAGATGCCACACGCAAGATGCACGTCTATCAAGCTATGCGAGATGCCGGGCAGAAGGTAAAATTCTTTTTTTTTTCTTTTAGCAGAAATTGTCGTCATTTAATAACGTAGTGGCAATCCCAGAGGCCGCGACATCTAAGGCTATATCGCGGGTGCTTTTTACCTTTGCTAAGATTAAATTAATATCATGGGTTTTACCAGTCCAGTTACCAGTTACCTGGACCATACAAAATAATACCTAACCTTCGTTAGCAACAATATTTGAAATAATGTCATGGTATGCAGACTTTTGTTTCTCTCTTAGTGTGTTTTCGTTATAATTTACGAATTATTTTAAGGTAGATAGATCTTAGTTAATTTCATTATACTCCTAACTAACTTTCTACAATCCCAGATTTAGTTAGTTTGGGTAAACTGTAATCTTCTATGGGTTGACCTAGTGCTAAACAATCTTCTTCTATTTCCGAAAGGCATTTTGTGGTGATCTCATCTAAGAAGTTCTACACTGCCTACTTGCCTACTAATTTATGGTTTAAAGTCTTCTGAAAGGTATTGTTTAATGGAGACTATTTACGGTTCATACAAACAAAGCCGGCCCTAAAAACAAAGCCGGCCAACGAAAAAAAAACGTGTCACCACTGTCGGAGACGTCAGTCCGAGAATTTTTACTACGGCACCAAGTCTCTACAACCATTCCTTCAGCTGATTTTTTATTTGAAAAGTCTCGATTTTCGTACATTTTATTTGACAAAAATCTTTAATCTGCTGGCGATAGAGTGATATGAGTTTGTTAGGACTTCCAACAAGTTTTATTACGTATGACATTTAGCATAGCAACAATGCTATGCCTCAGTCTATTTGAGGTCTCCTATGTCTGAGCCATGACCACAGCAAAGCGAAGGCGAGTGACGTACTCGCCATTGACGTTTATGCCTAGCCCCCTCCAGTTCAGAACCATTATGGCATAATCCAGTGCAGCGATAAACAATACCGTAGATATGATGTCTCGCTGTCTCACAACTCGCTGATGAAAGAAGGATTCCGAGGTCTGGTCCTGAAGTCGGAAAGACATGGTGGCGTTTTTGTGCAAACACTTGAAAACCTCGATGTACCGGTAGCCTATTTGGCACCGTTGGAGAGACTGCAGTACAGCCTAAGTCTTGATCAAATCGAAGGCTTTCTCGTAGTCTACAAACGCTAAACAAAGGGGCAGGTTATACTTCTCGGTCTTCTGTTTACCGCAGCAACGTATGTGGTCTACAGAGCCAAAGCCTTTTCGTAATCCTGCTTGTTCGAGAGGCTGAAAATCGCCCAAATGTAATGGGAATAAATCCCCCAAGTGGCGTTCGCGATCTTTCATCAACATTCGCGAAATAGTCGCTTCACTTCTTTTAAAGATGGAAGCAAGTTTCAGGTTTAAATTCTTAGTTCGCAGCTTTATCAACAGAGTAGCTAAAATAGTTTGTTAAATACTTGTTCAAGGTCATCATCCCAACGAGCTCGTATCACTTAGTCGCCAGCAGACGAAAAGATTTCTGTCAAATAAAACGTACAAAAAACCAGATTTTTCAACCCAAAAAATCAACTGAAGGAATGGTTCTAGAGACTTGGTGCCGCAGTAAAAAATACTCGGACTGACCTCCCCAACAGGGAAGACACGTTTTTTCGTTGGCAAATCAATCGACAGCTGGCATCAATACAAGCAAGTTTGCAGACACGCATTCGTGTTCAATCGATAGCTGGCATCAATACAAGCAAGTTTTCAGACACGCATACGTGATCAATCGATAGCAGGAATCAATACAAGCAAGTTTTCAGACACGCATACGTGATCAATCGATAGCTGGCATCAATACAAGCAAGTTTTCAGACACGCATACGTGATCAATCGATAGCAGGAATCAATACAAGCAAGTTTTCAGACACGCATACGTGATCAATCGATAGCTGGCATCAATACAAGCAAGTTTTCAGACACGTATACGTGATCAATCGATAGCTGGCATCATCATCAAATCAAAGTTGCGCTGAAGTTGCTTAATGAATTAGCTTAAACTTTGATAGATCATATTTCGGAAATGACACTTTAGACCGTTTTGTTTCGTACAAAACTTGTTTGTATTGATGCCAGCTATCGATTGATACACGTCTTGTTTTATGCGTGTCCGATCAAATTAAAGTTGTGTAGAAGATTCCAACAGTGAATGGACTTTAACTGTGATAGCTTATATCTCGGAAACGTGACACATTACAACATTTTTTTGCTTTGAAAAAAATCAAAATGGCGGAAAAAAATCCGGCAAAAAAGTTCAAACGCTTTTGTACAAAGACGACGACGTTTGTGACGTATAAAGGTGGCCTTTTGTAGAAATTACGTAAATGCGTGGGTGTAACTTTCGAAAATTCATCCCATAAGCGGTTAAAATAGGGGTTGAAAGGTGAAAGTTTATATGAAACTTTGTCATTTTTGTGGATAGAAACGTAAAAAATTAAGGTGCAATACCAAGAGCTAGTTTTTTTTAAGAAAGCTACCTAAAAGTTTACTGAATCAGATCAGCCAGTATTAATTTGGTAATTATTTTGGCCGAATTAAAACTTAATAATAATAAAGGGAGAGCAGCGGTGGCCCAGTGGTGGTGGCCCCGATTTACGAACACTAAGTCGTGGGTTCGAACCCAGACAGGCGCATTACTTTGTGTAATTTATTTCATCACCGCTGCTCTCAAAACGGTGAAGGAAAACATCGTGAGGAAACCGGCATGTCCTAGAACCAAACATTCGAAGACATGTGACATCTACCAATCCGCACTGGGCCCGCGTGGTAGATTATAGCCCATTCCCTCTCATTGTGAGGAGGCCGTGTCCCAGCAGTGGGAACATTATAGGCTGATGATGATGATGATGATGATGAATAATAAAGTATGGTCAGCCAACCTGTCACGGTCAGCTTGAGCGTAGCAGGTGCAAAACCGGCATGAAATAATAGTATTGTTGGTATGGAAAATTCTCAGAATAAATTGTGTTTCAGTTTTAATATCCACTACAAATGATACGTTGTTTTAAATTAAAATAAATCTAGCAATCTTTTCTTTAAAGCGACACCCAGTATTATATCGTGACATATTACCTAGTATTGATACTCGTAATGATACATTTCCCGCCTTCAATCAAGAAAATAGTGCAGAGATTTTTGTGAAATAAAAGATATAGGTAAAATATCATTCTTCGGTAAGAAATCGTTTTTTTTCTCAGAATTTGGCAGATTGTGTCTGTAAAACGGTTTATTTAGACCATAAACGCTCACAAGTTTTTATTTATCTTGCAATGTTAATACTTGTTTATTTTTTTTTGTTTATGTGAAAACATGCAACTGAGTTTTAAAACGGTTGTTCCCAACCGATTAAGCTGAAATTTGGCAAACACGTTTAGTTAGTATGTCAATGCATGGTTAAAGCTTCCCCTCATGAGATCTCTCCCTCTATTAATTGTGAAATGGGTTTGCTGAAAACAATAAAAAAAAATAGTTAAAAAATGATTATTTACTATACTTAAGCTTGTTTTACTAAAAAAGTAGGTAAATCTAAAAGTTTTGCGGAAAGAAACTTTTAGCATCATTAACAAAATATAATTATTTTAATTTAAAAGAATTATTTCAGTACAATAATTCAGCGATACAAAGTAGTGCATCACTAAATAGTCAATAGGTAGTCTGTAAACCCCATGAATTATAAATCAGAGCTGGGGTTCTAATACACGTGGAAAAGGCCGCCGCGCGAGGCCCACTCCTTTGCCTCACTGCATTTCCCTTCCGTCGCTCCTCCACTCAACACGACTTAAGACTTAGAAATAAAAGTCCCTATTTTCACTAAAGTCACTTTTCTGTGTAAAGAAATGGGTATCGCTCTAACCCTATACGATTTCTGTAGGTCATCATTAGTGGTGAGATACACACTTTATTTAGGCAGCGATTGTTTCATCTTTGTGTTGTACTTCAAAGTTTTCCGCCTCGCATTTTGTTGGGTCTTCAGATATTACTATTTCGAAAATTGGGCCAGACATTCTATAATCCTGGGGTTTCTTGATAGGGATTTTCATTAATTCATGTGCTGCATGTTTGTGATTGTGTTTGTGTACTCTTTTCAAATCATCTTACATCATTTCATCGCGTGGTTTCATTAGTTACGAACTTTTCATCAAGAAAACCGTAAGTGTGTCTCTCTCGTCTACATGTGTTATAAAGTGTTCATTGTGAGTTTTGTTTTGAATCGTTTTTCGAGTTACTTTTTGTTTCTCGTCAGGTCGACCCTAATGATCCTAACGGTCCCGAGCTTGATGTCCGCCTGGACGAGCTTCGTGCCAACATCCGTCGCTCGGAGATTTCGAAGGCGAAGTACGAGTCTCGTCTGGAGTGTCTCCGCGTGAGCGGGGCTCCTGTGGACGAGTGGCTGAAGGAGGTGGACTTGCTGGCTGTGTCGGAGCCCCTGCCTAGGAGCAGCAGCCTGCTGAGCGTCCGCACTGACGCATCTGGTGCAGCCGTGAGTACTCTCACCACTTCTTGTATTGGTCATCGTATCTCATATTAGTTTTGTTTGCGCACTTTTTCAAGTTTATCTGTTCTCATTGAGCTGTATAAATGTAATATTAAGGGCTTTTGTTTTATTTTTACGCTGTGCTTAACTTCTATTTATAGCACTGTTATTTTCCGCCGGGATTTTAGCTGTCGAAAAGTGCTAGTAACTCAGATTTACAATCGTCATAATTATAATTATCATTTAAATGCTGTGCCTAAGCACTGCGAGCTTTTAATGCGTTGTTTTTTGAACTTTTTTTAAATAACTTTCTTACCGTTATTTTATTTCTTGTCGCGTAATACGAAAAAGTGTGTCTTGTTAAGCGCCAGCAAGGAGTAACCGGAGATAAATGTAGCGTTTCAGAATCAGTGATGAAAATTCAAAACTTGAAATTTTAAAAATAAACTAGGTTTTATAATAGGAGTGTCTAACTTTTAATTCGTCCACGAATAAAATGCTTAAAATTAATGTCTACATAGTAAATTGCCTTAGCTGTAAATCGCCTGGAGATCAAAATGCCAACCTGCCAAGCAGTGGTCACAGGATTTATTTTAGACATTGTTACGAAGTTTGTTTTTACCAAAATATAAAATATCCTTCACTCGTTGTATATATTTTAAATGCAAAGCTTAGTTTTTTTTATGTTCTGTCATTTCATAATTCTTACAATTTTATTATTTGCGAATAGAATAGAATAGCACACCAGTGTTTTGTGTGTAATTTGGTTTTGTTATATGGATTTTTACACAGTATCTTATTTATAAAACAGGTAATCAGGCTTCTTATTTTTATTTCTTTAGTAGGTATAGTTATTTTTAAACATATCTTTTTCAGTTGTCCGCATAATTCTATCAACTTGTGCCTCTGTTAATTGGTTATCTTTTCGGACAGAAATTGGCACTAAAAGAAAGATGCATGTGAATTGAATCAGTGAGCCGTATGAGTTCGTTTACCTAAAATAATATCAAGATATTCTTACGAAAATTATAATAAGATTAATCCATATTAGTAAAATAATTATTATTGCATAACATTTTCTTCAAATAATGTTCAATAAGCCGTTGTTTGGTAGCTTGATCTTCTCTTTAAAGCGACGGCTAACAAGTTACCTTATGATGATTTAAACTTTGATGCAACCCGCTACAAAAAAAATACATTGAAAAGAGGTGTTTACACAATAGAAATGGACTATTTTTTCCAAACAGGACCAGCCGAGCTCTGATTCGTTTTATGATAGCGATAACACCGAGGGCGAGGGCACCTCGGCATCGGCTTCGGCCTCCGCTTCGGCCGCCGTCGCCTCGAGCAGCCACCAGCGCACCACTTCAGGCTCGCAGAACGAAGACGAACATGATGAGGACGTCGATGGTAAGTAACACTTGCAAGAAAACTTAACATTACAACCTTGTCAAACTAACAAATTTCAAGTCTATCATGTAAAATAAAAGTAAAAAAGACGAAAAGTGAAAGTTGCATGAAATGTGAAGTAAAAAAGCGAGCAATGTTTTCGTGGGTGAATACAGATAGCGAGCGTAGATAGGTTTTACATACTTACTGTCAGTTGATTTTGAAAGGAATCATGAACGGGGTGATAGTAGAAATTATTTGTGATACTTATAGCACCGACTCCTACTTCTATGAAAAGTTAGTCAGCATATAAGTGTTTAGCGCTGCCGCTGCTCCAAATAATTTTCAACGATTTCCGTGGCTGTTCTCTTAGCTTTGCTGGAGGAAGATCGGATGCGCATCGAGCAACTCACTGTGGGTTGGGATGATCCCACTCAAGTGAACTGGGAAGAAGCGGAGCCTGCAGCAGCTGAAGCTGCCGTGGCACCAGCAGCACCGCTTTATAAATGCACCGCGCTTTATTCGTATACGGTGAGTATGCATTGGTTGGGACCGCAGACGTCCGTACTGATTATATGCGTATCAGACTACAGCAAACCCGAGGTTGGAGGCGACCGCTCACGTGGTTAACTTATTACAATACTAAAGGATCGCGATATTGTCACCGCTTTAGGCTAGGGACTAATCTGAGCGGGAAACCGTAGCGCTATTTATTTCGACCGTCGCAGACTGTCACAATGCTGCTGAAGTGAGTGCATTGAATTTTACTTAGATTTGGTATTTTCGGAAAATTTTAGATTGATGAACTGTGATTTAAGCTTGACGGCTATGTGTGCAAATTCCGCAGCGTTCCCCGATCAGACTAGTCCCTAAGACTTTTATGCTAATCAATGTTTTACTTGTATTTTATTATTTGTACATTCTATCATAAATTTGATCGTAGAATTTTGTTAGAATAGGAACTATAGAAGGATTTATTCAAAGATGTAAAAAAAAAACATATTATTCAGAATGTAAAAGATAAATATTAAAATTGCTAGGTGACATCAACTTTCCTTTTTTTCTCCATTTACCTGCCTAAATATACAGGTAAGTAATATTATTGCATTATTAGATAAATGCAAATGCAATGTATCCATGGAATTACAAAGAAGTCTATAAAAATATCATTACTACCTGCCATGTGTAGACATACTGTGTCTTGCAAAGGTTTGAAATTTTTGTCAAAAGAGCCGACGAGTACGTTAGACCGACGTTAACTGATCACTCGTCCACACAATACTGTATCAGACAGGCATTGATCTATCCGCTAAACTGTCCATTTACACGATCACAGCAGGACGTGCAATGAACGGGTAATCATGATTGTTAACTAAACCTGTCTGTTGCTAAACTACGTCTCCTCCAAATAAAGTCAGGAGACATTTGTCAAAATTCTCTTGTTGAGTACACTAGTCCTACAGACATTTAGCAAGTGATTGGCACTTAAAAAGAGAGAATTAAACTGCCAAATAAAGAAAAGAACTTACAAAAACCTTAGCGTCACTGAAATACCTTTGATACCACTAAATAAAACATTGTGTTATTGGTCCTACACAATATACTCGTATTACTAGAATACTGAACTTAAAATAAATAAATAAATGATTTGATCAGGACCAGCGTGCTGCTACGCCGTAGCCGTAAGCCGTGCTGCATTCTACGAACTGGCTTTTGGTACAACCTTCTTCGCTGATTTCTACTATCAACATAACTGATTCTATGAATGTTTTAACAATTTATTGCTAACTCATTCTGCTCAATTGGTACTGTAAGTTACCAATTCTATATTATTCATTTTGAAATTGTTGTCTTGAATAGGCAAAGAGTACTCTTTTAGGCAGGGCAATCTAAAATTAGTCATATTTCACTATATTAAGCAAGTTAAACTCTCTACGTGTTACCCTTCTATGCAATGCTTGGTTGGCAGCAAACCTTAGAGCATTTTTTTTCAGATGGATCAGTACTGCGAACATAGATGACGGGTCCGTATCTATGTGACTACTCGGGTCTTCAACATTGATAATGCAAGGATCTCAGATTAGCGTGTTGTCGGCGCGTATTAGCTCGTTATTGGCAGCTCGTGATGGCGCATATGCGCGTGTTATGCCACACGCACAGCTCATATGAGCGTTGATTTGCGCCCACTAACCACACCACATGCCAGAATAAACGCATACGCATGTTCGGGTTTTTCAAATACGCCGTACGCGCCTATGCCGTTACAATCTTATACGCGCAAATATAACGCTACTCTGGAACCGCTTTTAACTGTGCCGCTCAACAGAATATATATCCATGGTTGGATATTCACCAAACAAAAGAAATGAAATGATTAGTAAATAACCTTAAAATATCGACCAGCGCTTACACATATATTTTCAAATAGGCTCAAAATCCTGATGAGCTCTCGATCATTGAGAGCGAACAGTTGGAGGTCGTTGGCGAGGGTGACGGCGATGGGTGGCTCCGAGCGAGGAACTACCGCGGAGAAGAAGGCTATGTGCCTCATAACTACCTGGATGTAGACAGGGAACAGGTAATTATGGTCAAAGTAACAACTGAATGAAACTATCTAGAACAGTCAGCGACTAACTAATAAAATCTAAGGAAGCGAAAAGGTGGTAGATAACAAAGATTTTTAGGGCACTGATTAGGTGAAACGATTACTATAGTAATTAGAAAGTATAGGCTTATAACTGAAAATAAAGGTTTTACAAGAAAATTATCAAAGAGGTGAAGCGCACTGCTTTGGTCTAATAGGACTTAAGATAGCCTCACACGTATCAGGTAAGCTTTAGCTGCGTAAAGGACTAACCTGCACAGTTTTGCAATAAACCTATACCAACCCACGATCACGCTTGCAACAGCGTCGTAATATCGTGAGTTCAAAATAATAAGTAATCACTGAAGATATCCAATATAAGTTTATACCTATACGTCTACTGGTCAACTGTACTGGCACACCTGTTAGGTACTCGTATACCCTGGTGGTCATGGCTACCGTTATATAGCTCATTTACATTTCATTCGATTTTGACCGATTCGGTCACCGAGAAGTGTGAACAGGTTTTTGGTTAGCTGTATGCGACCGCAGAACGTTTTCGGAGAGAGAGAGAAGTATGGAGGTAAAAGATATGTTGCACTGACCCCAAATAAATTGAGGTAAGAAGGTCACAGTCGCTTATAGGAATACTCACATTAAGGGGCCGACGGAGCATGCGTTTTTCATACAAACACAATGCCAAAATAATATGAAAATCAAACATATTCTTAAGGTAGTGTGTATATACACACATCAAAAGTGTCTAGGGATCAACATATATTTTTGCAATAACTTTTCTCCTGATTGATATTAATTAAATTTTTCTTTAAGGATTCATCAAATAAAGTGTTTTCGTTTGTCACAGTAACGATAAACCAAGTCACCTTTGCATTAATAAAGAAATTTGCCATTTTCCTAATAAAGGGATTTTTGACATTTGAACCACTAACACAAAAGTTCGAAAAAAAGACTGAAATAACAGTTTTCTTTAAAATTTTATTGGGTAACTTAAACAATTAATAATCCGTGTTTCTACCGCGAACACTAACAACACAAGAACATCGGTTTGGCATACTCAAAATGAGTTCATCCAAATCACGCTGTGGAATGACCGCCCATGTTCGTTGCAACAACAAAAAAAGGTCTTCTTGCGACTGGATACCCTCCATATTCGGCAGAGCTCTTCTCTGTAGCATATCCCATGCATGCTCAATCGGATTCAAGTCTGGCGACTGAGCAGGCCAGGGCAGGACATTGATGTTAGCTGCGGCGAGAGTCTGTCTTACAACTCTTGCGGTGTGCGGTCGTACATTATCATGCATTAACTGAAATAAGGGACCGATTTGCACTTGTAGAGGAACGATGACGTCTGATACAATCGTCTCAGCATAAATTTGAGCGTTGAAACCTCAACGCTCAAATTTACTCAGTTCAAATTTACTCAGTTCAGCCTCTGATCCAAATCAACTCAGTTCTTCCGCCGATCCAAATACCCGCCCCCATACCATGATGGTTCCACCACTATAAGGATGGACTTCCTGGCAGGATTTTAATCGCTGTTGGCGTCCAGGGGTTCTCCAGTGTCGTATACGTCTTGTATCCGGTCTCATACCAAAACGAGACTCATCAGAAAAGCACACGAAACGCCATTGTTCTTCTGCCCAATTTCTGTGTTCAAGAGCCCATTGATATCGAATCCTACGATTGTGCATTACTATAGGTGGTACCCGTAGCGGTCTTCGGGAATGAAGGTTCACTTCATGCAAGCGGTTTCTGACTGTTTGGTCGCTAATTAAGTTCCCTGAAGAGTGATGAAGCCTCACGGCTAACATCATGGCGGTTATTGTTGGAGCTCTTCGAGTTAAGATTTGAATGTATCGGTCTTGTCTCCGTGTGGTGCAGCGATACCGTCCTCCATGGCGCTCAGCCACGGTACCAGTGCTTCGGTAACGTGTCCAAAGTCGACTGATAACACTCTGACTTGTATTCAGAGCTAAAGCCACAGTACGTTGCCGGGAACCAGCTTCTATCATTCCCACGGCTCTGAGCATTTCTTCCCTGCTTAAATGACGTCGCCGCTCCATAATAACGTTGGTTTTAATCAGTAGTAGGGAAACAGTAGCACTAATAATGTCTTTAATGCGTTGTATGTTTTTATAGGGAAAATATTGACAGCTGATTTTCATCTTTTACTCGAATTTGATTCACAGTTCCTGATTCAAATTATGAAATGCACCAAAAAGGATCCATATAAATTTATAAAATCATAAATTTATTACAAAGCCACATCTCAATCTCAAGAAATCCGCATAAAAATGCTTGATCCCTAGACACTTTTGATGTGTGTATTTCGATTGTATTATAGAATATTTATGTTCCCATATGAATATTTTGAAAGGACAACGCTATAAAAACGAGATATGAGAAATTTCAAGTTTCTATAGTATATTTATCTCATAACTCTTGTTTAAATCAGTGTACATTCAAAATATGTGTTTGGGAACCTGATTATTCTATAATCGCAATTAAAATAAAGACACACTACCTACCTCAAGAATTTGTTTAGTTTACAAATTATTTTGGTATTACGTTTGCATGAAATTAGCACGCTCCGCAGGCCTCTTATGTATATGTCACCGTAAAATTGTCAAACACGGTACGTTATATTACAATATAACGTGTTTCTCTCTAGCGATATTGTAACCTCTCGTATTATTGTCAACTGAACATACGGAAGTATCTCTGCCCCCATAATCGGGACTTGGGGCACCCCTCCGTTAGGTTAGTTAGGTTCCTTTAAACCCTGCACTCAGAAATAGGGGCCGCGAAGCGGGGTTCCGTCGACTACGCTTTTAAGGAGAATATAAAGTGTTTTAAAGTTAGGTTATATTAATCGATATTTCTCAGTAATAGTACAGTATCTTTTCATGAGAGTGGTACCACTGGGCAAGAGGGACCTCTACTTCCCTCCACACCGCGTGAGTTGACTACCATCGCATGCATTTCACGAAGAACAATGCGTTTTATTGTAAGCAGTATATTCGTTTGACAATAATTCGAGAGTTTACAATATCGCTAGAGATATTACAATATAACGTGTTTGACAATTTTACGGTGACATATATACTAATAAGGTTTACTTCGCTGTAAACCTGGCAGCTATATAATTATTGATTGTATGGAATAATATGTTGCAAATATGGAACTATAATAAGAAAGAGGTTTAGGGCTCTAGGGATGATGTCTGTCTGTATAAAACTAGGTTTAATCTTGTTGATAATTCATACCAATTTACTAAAACGAAGAGGGTGTAGTATTTAGACGAGAGAAAATAATTTCAAATTATAGGTGTCAAAATACTGATGCTATTAAAATACTAAGTGGGCGACAAACAGTGGACGAATAGAAATTTTTAACATTGTGACTTTAAAAACAGAGTTACTAGTTGTTCATTACGATCAAGTGTGATAATTCAAGAACTCAGGAAAAAAGCAAAACAAGATAATTAACCACAAGATTGTAGATAAGGCTCTTGTTTCTGTTTGCAGGGTTTAAAGTCCCTAACTTAGCCTAAACTAACACGAAGGGAATCCCTAGGTCTTACTTCGCGTACTTTGTGCGCTTCGCCCGCTCACTAGACCCCGCCATCCCCTTTGAACCTAAGCTATCCCAGTCGGGGTGCCCCGAGTCCCGCTTCGCTCGCTCTTGCTTCCTTTCCATTGCCGTAATGACCGGATAAAGAGCTGCCCATTCAGTATATTACAGTTTCCTATTTATTTAATTTTATTTGGCCGATTAATTTCCCAAATTATCCCGCCCGATTAACATAAATAGACAAACTAATGTAGAGGCATTGAGTAACAATCGTATACTGTATGACAAGCATAACTCACGACTCCTAAGTTAAAAACTAGAATACTCAATAACACCATAGATATCGATTCTTTAAAAGAATATGTTCTGCGGCTTTCTTTCACCCCGACGAGCAAAACGACATAAATGTATGTATGTATTATTATATGAGAGTTAAAACTAATAATATTATAAAGAATAAAATGAGAGAAGCAAAAAACACGCCGTCCATTAGGAAATTTTAGTTGACGAGTTATGTCTGCAGTGCTGTATAAAAAGTAGACGAGAATTCTCATCCGTCACATACTTGTATCTCTCAGTTGTCGCCTATTTTATACGACTGAACGCCTGCAAATGAAACCTACTTGAACTGCACGACTGCTAATGAATAAGGAATAACGCGAAGGTAGCTTTGACACAATTCTATATCTAAATAATTCCATTGCGAACCTGCCTTCATATGAATTATCGATCGGTATAGAAAATCGATATTATTACGACACCTCTTCTATGTGTGCAACTGCAACACTAATTATATCAAGAAACTTTCATCGAAGCTTTTTAATTAACTTCAAAACTTCGGAGTAAACCCTCACACATTCCGTGAAATGAAAAGTGGACTTTCGCTGAAATGTTAGTTTTGTTTTGACGACAAGAAATCATTCTTGGCTGACTGCTTCTATACTTTAGTAATTAACATTGGAACTTTTCTGTCACATACAGAGGATTTAGACGAGTAGCATTCACTTTCAAAATTTTTCGTTTTCTCAACGACTTTGATCTGAACTTTGGGGATTAAAATTGACCTTTCGGTGGCTTCCGTGTGTCAATCTCAATCATCACTGACCTTGAAACTAAACCACCTGCTATATAACTGGGTATGTCAATCGAACTACTAGGTACCGTGGCTTATCTATGTCAGTTGAGTTTTGACGTTTCAGCTTTGTGCTCGGAGTTTCTCGGCTGAAGTTGGGTATGCTATTATCAATATTTCACAGGAAATAAAGTACCTACACCAAAGCTCTCAACAAACAAATACGAGTAGTTATCGAATTCAGCCGCAGTGGCCTAACTCAGCTGGGAGCTTCTTATTCCTTAATGCACATCAAAATAAAAGTAAAATAATTGAAAATTGCAATAATTTGCTTATAATTATGTAGAAAGGCAAGATTAACGTAGAATTGGGATCATGTCAATTCAGAAAGATTTAGGATATACTCGTAATCCAACACACCGTTAATGCTGTGAAATAAAAAAAAATAAAAAAATTGGGTTCTGCAAGGCTCAATATTGGGTCCTGTCCTCTTTTTAGTATATATAAATGACTACATTTACTGAAAAACCTACCCCAAAACATACTTTTAGGTAGGTTTTCTAAAATTAGGGAAGTTATGTAGTAGATAAGTATGTTAGTAGATATTTTTTAAGATAAATAGACGAGCCCCGAAATCTAGATGACGTGAGTAATGCCTTTCTTCAAGTGCATAATTGGTAAACAATTTAGTACTAAACTAGCTGACCCACGCTACTTCGTCTGCGTCAAATAGAGAGAAAACCTAGGGCAAAAAAAAACCGTATTAGTATAGATTATAATATTATAATATACTAACTGACCCACGCAACTTCGTGTACGTCACATAAGAGGGAAAAAGCTCACAATACCGACCTACTACCACCTACCTACTACTACCTACCTACTACCACCTACCTACTACTACCTACTACTACCTACCTACTACTACCTACCTGCTACTATCTACCTACTACTACCTACCTACTACTACCTACCTACTACTACCTACCTACTACTATTATACCTACCTACTACTACCTACCTACTACTACCTACCTAGTACCTACGTACCTAAAAAAAAAAAATCTTTCTAAACCTTCCCTGAGTTTTAGCAAGACTTAGTATAGATGAAAAACGAAATGTATAATTTTGCTTTACCGAATGTTGAAAGTAGCGATTGTAATATAGTATTGAATAAAGAGAAACTTGAATGCGTAGATGAACGGTGTTCCTGGGGATTACGCTTGATTCAAGGCTGCAATGGGCTTCTCATATAACATCTCTGGCAGGGTGGCTAAGTTCAGCGGCATAATGTCAGCAGCGATGCACGGTAGAGTACGGACGTGTTCGTACTGCTCGATACGAATAATATATTCACGAGTCGCGCGGCTTTAGCCGTTACCTAGTTTACGACGCTATGTGTTCTCAACCGCTCATAGCCAACGAACTCTTGGCATTTATCAAACATTTTGGCCGATAGGTGTCGTGTACCACGTAGCGCAACATGACGCCGTCTCTTCGTGTGCAATAAGTTTGTTTTTGTGGTTTTAATAAATATACATGTTACTCTGTAGGGTATAAAGAGTGTAAAACACCTCTTAACGAATCCGAAAACCATTTGTTCTCCCGTAATTGCGATATTTTTTTTGTTCTACATCATTCCTGGGAACCTTCTAGTTACGGAGATATTGGGGGTCAAACATCCAACTTTTCGCCAAGTTTTTTTTAAATAGCAGTTTTACTGGAAGGTTTTTACTTTAAACACCTCTAAAAAAACGTCGTTTCACAGCAATAATTTTTGCATCAAGTTACTTAGTTTGATGTACAGACTGCTTGCTTGACAGATATTACGATATGGGTCTTTTGTTACCTGAATTAAATGACATATTCTTATTATATGCTATTAGAAAAATCCATCAATTTACTGATGTAGATACCGCTAAATTAGTCCATTTTAGTTACTTTCATAGTATTATTTATGTCTTATGGTATTTTGGTATGGGGACGAGCTGCAGACATTGAGTCTATATTTATTCAGCAAACAAGTTAAAAATTACATTAAATTAAACATTTAAAAAAACTCCTGACAGTCGACACATAGGGTCATAATTTCAAGATTTTTAATTCATTAGATACGTAGTTGAGGGAGTTATGAAAAAAAGTAATATGCCATTTTGTGTCAAACTTATAACACCCTGTCGTTTTTGCGTCGGGGTTTAAAAAGAGCCAGCAGAGCCATATACAATCTTCGTAGGCGGGATTCTCTAAGGGAACTTGTTTAAGGAAAATAAAATCATGACTGTACATTGTCAATACATCTATGAAAACAAAATGTGCATAAGGAAAAAATTACATCTTTCTGGTAAAAGAGGTGACAGACACAATTACAGTACTAAAAAATAAGGACTAATTAATTCAGCCAGGCTTCAGACTCGCTAAAGTAAACTTATCTTTCATGGGGTACTGTTTGAGATGCTATTATAAAATTTCACAAAGCATTCTTGAACTTAATAAAGCTAAATTTTATTTAAAACATGCATTAAACGCACACTATATTCAAGCAAGCATATTACAAAATAGACGATTACTTTGCTGATAAAAATGCTTGGGTCAATGCCGGTCCTGCTCCACTGGGACAGGGGCGCATAAAATGGATAGCACTAATTGTATTATTGGAGCTGCTAGTAACCAACATTTCGTAACAACAGTATGATTTAAAAGAGTGTCCATGGAGTTTCTTGCCCGTTGTTCTCCATAGAGATCTACGCTCGGGAATGGGCAACTACAGTACTTTCACAGTTTTTATGTCTTGTGACTGTGACTGTAGCTTGATTTAATTTTCATCTTTGTTTCGACAATTCAAAAGTGCCTGTAACTGGCCTACTTGAAATAAATGTTTTAATTTAGATTTTCATTTTGAATGGCAGCCATCTTGATTTTTTATGCAGCTTTTGGGTTTCTCAACAAAATGTTAATATATTTGAATCTAAGAGACCTAGAGACGTGCAAATGACCCTATTGTAAGGATAAACGCCGTGGATCAATCGCTAAATATTTTTTCCTGAATAATAAGCATAGGCTCGTAAAAAATAAGAACAAAAGATTTTCAATACTACGGTACTGCTCTTTCCTGTGAAATATGATAATAGTATATCCAATTTCAGCCGAGAAACTCCGATCGCAAAGCTGAAATGTTAAAACTCAATGACATAGTAGTCAGTCTTTAGTTCGATTAATATACCTAGTTATATGTAGAGTAGCAGGTGGTTTAGCTTTAAATATGGGTAATCATTAGCTAAACACACTGTGTATAATTTAGAGGTCGCGTCAAAAAAAAAAAACATTTTCAACATAGCTAGGCGCTAGTGGAATGGTTCTTCGTCCAGATCATCTGAATTTATGCAGCAGAATATACTTCTTATTTGAATTTCTGTCTATAAACAACCATACTTGACGTTTAGCCCTATATTTATTGGAAAACAACAAGTGTAAGCATTGTTAAAATATGCAATGGAAACGAAAGCTGCTTATTATTTTCCAGAAGGACTTGCAGGGGAAAAGGACAATTAGCGGTCTTTCCTGGAGTTTGTTTTCCAACGATTACGGGGCTTTGACGTTATGTTGTTATACTTGGGTAGAGAGTAATATTAGCGTTTGTTTCCCAACCAGCCCTGCTCAAGCACTGGTGCTCCAGGCTTGGTCTCCCAAATATCATTCTCTTCGGTTGATTACACCGTGGAGGGAGAAGACGCTGACGTGGTCCAGTCTCCCGATCAGATCTCAGTGATTTCGGCCCCTGCCGCCAAACCCGAAGAGCCGAAAGCCGGAGAGCAGCCTCAAGCCGAATCGTTCGTGACTGAGTGGCCGTCTACCGAAGTTGCCGGCGCCGCTACCGCGTCAGAGATTCCAAAGGTTGTGGCGACGAAGAGTGACTTGCCCACTCTCGGCCATTGCTTCGCTCTGTATGATTATGATGCTGAATGCCCTGACGAGCTGAACCTCGAGGAAGGACAGGTAAGATGACTTTTTTAAATCGATGTTCTACTTCCCCGAAGTTTTCTGAACTGAAATTTTATCCTTGAAAAAAAGAAGCAATTGTTGGAATTTTTTCTTCATGTCTTCAATATTTGTGCAGATAATCCGTATCGTGTCCCGCAATGCTCATGACGTGGACGATGGCTGGTGGCGCGGAGAAGCCAACGGCGTGATCGGCAACTTCCCCTCGCTGATCGTTGAGGAGTGCGATGAGGTGGGCCGACCCATACGATTATAAACAACCAAATACAAACACGTTAACTTTCATTTTGCACGTTTTTTTAATTTTATTTTTCCTTGAAACTTTCTTCAGTTTATATGTTTGTTATCCCTGTTACTCTCGAAACCTTAAGAACTACTTTGTTTTAAAGAAAACTGAGCCGAGCTATGTATAATTTACAGCTGTATTTTTTTCCTTGTTTTTAATTAATTTTTTGTTTGGCTTCATGTGTTATGTAGTGGCAGCTACGCAACGGACGTAGAACCAGTGAAGTAAAAGTTCTGTTTACGTAGTACTTGTTTACTTCAACGTCTTCAGCTGGTTTCGTCGAAAGGTATGTTGCAACCGTAGAGTGCTAGACCAGTGGGCGATTCTGCACATATCTTCTAACAATAGAGGCCCTACGACGAGTGACTTCATCCGTAAACAACAATACTTTTCACTTTTCTCTATTTAGTTTGGTTGTTCCTTTTAACCTGTACTTGCTGTATTTCTTTGAATGACTTATCCTTTTCTGTGAACCTTTAATTCAAGGTACCAACCAATTGGGCATTTCAGAGCTCAATTAATATTTCTATCTTTCTTCATTTGCATTCGAGACTCCTTGATTTAACCTTAACTTCAACTAACTAGAATGGAGAGCCCCTGAGCGGTGGCGAAGAGTGGCCACCGCTAAGCGCTGCGCCGCCAGTGTTTGCCTCGCCACCGCACACACCGCCTGAGGCCGCGGCTCCGGAGGACCGTAAGGAAACATTTGCATACGTAGTATGATAGCCACTTGAATGGGGACAACTTCCGTTGTTTTTTTGACAGGTCAGGATCAAGGTCAAATCGTTTGTTTCATTAGTAGGAACGGAACATATTATTATTAATCATTGCTATTATAGGTAGTACTAATATCCGACCCAGTCACTTGAGATGAATATTTCCAAATCTTAGCTTTGCTTGGCAATGTTATATATGTAACCGTAAAATTGTCAAACACGCTATATTATAATCTCTCTAGCAATATTGTAAACTCTCGAATTATTGTCAAACGAACTACAAAAAATAATGCGTTTTATTGTAAGCAGTATGTGCTTACAATAAAACGCATTATTTTTCGTGAAATGCAGGCGATGGTAGTCAACTCACGTAGTGCGGAGGCAAGGAGGAGTCCTCCTTGCCCAGTGGTACCACTCTCATGAAAAGATATTGTACCATTCCTGAGAAATATCGATTAATATAACCTAACCTTAAAACACTTTATATCCCCCTAAACGGCGTAGTCGACGGAGCCCCGCTTCGCGGGGCCCCTATTTCCGAGTGCAAGGTTTAAAGGAACCTAATTAACCTAACGGGGGGTGCTCCAAGTCCCGATTATAGGGGCAGAGATACTTCCGTATGTTCAGTTGACAATAATTTGAGAGTTTACAATGTCGCTAAAGAGAAACACGTTATATTGTAATATAACGTATTCGACAATTTTACGGTGATATATACATCACTAATCAGCGATACATCAGAATAGGACGCTTGCAATAACAAAGAAAGGACAACATTAATTATCGTGAATAGTGTATTAAATATTCACGACAAACACTGCCAATATAATGACAAACATCTGTTTAGTCCCAACGACTGAATAATTGAAACTCACATTTAAATTATTCTGTTGCATCCTTAATTTAATTTCAGCCAACGTAATTATATGACATGACTGGTGTTTCGTCTTCAGTTCTAGTAATACGCCATTCTTTTTTTCATTTTGTAAACGATTTGTTGTCTGTTAAAGAAAAATGAAGTACTTCGTAGTGAGAATTGGCGTTGCAGCAACATTTTGTGGTTTGATTTTTAAATGTAAGAGTTAAGTTTCTTTGTTACTGGCCTATGCCCGCGGCTTCGTTTGGTTTATAGTCGAAATCTATGTCATGGATAGGTCTTGTTTTTTTTTTTAAATTTTCTATGGCACTCGGAAATAATGTAGCTTTTCAATAGTAAAATAATTTTCGGAATCAGAGGTTCTGAAGGTTACTCCGAGATGAATATGACAGAAGTATGAAAGAAGAAGATCTTCGTCATCCCCAAATAAATTAAGATAACGGCAAGAGATTACGATGATGAATTCCGAAGATTAGTGAAGATAAAGACCAGTTTCATGTCGAAGCCAGAATGTGTAGTAAGAGTCTAGTGAGGTAGTACAAGAAAACAATCTTCAAGGTTTGCACTAAAAACGGAGTAGCTGACCAGAACTTTCAGCTCAGTATTTGTCACTTTTATTCAAGTTGTCCCCTTTCAAACGGTATTTTTATGGAATGATTTGAACCATAGACAAGTGGTAGCTTTGGCTGATTGGGTCAATATACGGTTTGGTTCCCAATTGGCATGTATTTAAGCACGGCTAGCCGCTCGGACCGACACCACATTGTCACAAAATGCATGTGTTGCACGAAGTAAATAGACTATTATAATAGGTAGGTTTATGGTCACGACTATTATTTTTTAAATTTAAGAAGCTACAGTGATTTCTGGTACAGTTTCAACAAGAGTCAGTTCACTGTGAAAGTCATAACTCGTGCAAATAATCAATTGTATAGATCAATGTTTATTAACAAGTTTCGTTTAAATTTCAACCTTCAGATTTAAAACCAAGTGGGTAAAATAAATAAAGGTTCGAAATAACATGAAATTGATCTAATCACTAATGTATCAAAATGATAAAAAAAAGTTTTCATCAAAGTTTATGACTAGGTTGATCACGACCGTCTTGTGTACAAAAAGGTGTATTCAAAACATCGATGCTTACCATTAAGAGACGTTTCAATTTACTAAATAGAAGTGGGCGTTTAAATACTTGGAATAATTTTCAAGATAATGAAAGGACTGTGAACTTTCGTAACCCGTTTATGAAAAGTTTATACCCCCTTACAAAATCACAATGTTTATTGTGTCGTAGTTAAATGGTTTCAACAATAACTTTCTCAGATCAATTAGATAACATATCTGTATATAGAGGCACACACATCATGTAATCATTTTCCAATGCAGCACAGTCCAGCACTTCATCAAAAAATGTACAGATACTTAGAATATTATACGTACCTGCAATTATTTATAATATAGGTATGCACTGCTACTTTTCGTGTTTTAAAATAAAATATAAAAGCTAGGGGATAATAATATTAATATAAATTACTATAAAAATATGTAAAAAACGCTTTATGTTCCCCAAAAAGTTGCACAACATTTCGACATATTGCTATCGATTCGTTTTAAAAATAAATGAATAACGTACAAAACGTCATAACATTTTCTCAACGTGATAGTTTCCTCTTCCACGGTTGCGGGCCTATTCGAAAGAGATACCGCGGCCCCGGAACATAAAGGGCGAGGAAGGAACATGGATGGGTTTTAGTCAGTAAAAGTCTAACACTCCCTCCCACTCCGCCAAGAGTGGGAGAAGATATTTGATATTTCCCATCCGAAACAAAAAAAAAAGGTGATAGTTTTCTGATTGCATTAAATTACGTACCACCACAAAATAAGTATGGCCGTCACATTTCTATTGGACGCTACATATTGGTATGACGCCCGAAAATACTATTTCCAACGAATCGGTTTCAATATGCACTTGTAAGACAAGAAAGTGTCTATCATTTCATTATAAAAAAACGCTAAGCTTGATTAAGGCAACAGTTTCGTCACCCAAATGTACACAAGAAACGCATGATGGCACACCGTGAGTGAAACTGTTGACAGATTATTCGCAAGCAAAAACAGACCTTATCATTTTACTACCTACTAACGAATTTCAATCAGACTGATAGGCACCTTTCTGTCCGACTGCACGTAGAAACCCCAAAATTGGATGAGTCACGACGCGTGACATTGCATGTCAAAATTTGCACTGATCCCGTTGTGTGGCTGAACTATGTACTCGTATTTACGGACGCTGCCAGAGATCGAGAATGACAACAACAATACTAAAGGTGCTGCGCCCCCGGACGCGCCGCCACCGCCGCCGCCCCCGGACCTCGGGGACTCCATGGATAGCCAGCCGGACTTCAGCTTTAATCTTGAGCTTAGCAGGAACCAGCAGCAACATTACGGCACACAGTTCGCCGCTCCGTCAGTTACTATAGTTGGTGAGTCAGTTCTGACGGCCAGGATTTTTGTACAAAGTTCTGGTTTGCAATCAGGGACTGCGATTATTATTTAGTTTGTTATAATACAACAAATTGAAATAAAAAATTCTTTATCTCTTTCTTTCAATCTGTTTAGTTAAGAGTTCTTTAGAAGTCTGCCACCGAACATCTCAACTTAAATAAAATGGTAGACTATTATTTAAAACACTTGCACATAACACATTGCACAGGCACAAGAAGCGTTGGTTTTACCAAGTCAGAAGTAGTTAGAGGGAAGGGGAGGGGGGGGAGGGGGAAGGGTCAGGGAAAAGAAATTCACTTGAACAAAAAATTAAGAATGTTGCAGTCCCTAATTGCAATCACGTCAAACATTTTGAAGTTACAAATGAGAAAAACCAGTTTCAAACTAGGCCCCGATTTTTGAAACTGTTCCACTGTTCCATCAACTATTAAAATGTATAATTGAGAATCTCTTTTACTGACAATTATTTTGAGCGTGAAAGTAGTTGATGCCGAGTAATTTTCTCGTCGATGGTGGAAGAGTATACCTGTAGACGGACAATTAGTACAGGAAATTATTTTTGTGTTAATACTTTACGGCATAAGATAGGCTAGGATTTTATTTAAAGTTCAATTATCAAACTTGTTAGAAACATGGTCGACAGTTGAATTCAAAATCAAAAGGCAGTCGACCTCTTTTGGTTTTGTAGATAGACATGGAACGTTTACACATGGTTTAATTTCGATGATAATGAATAGGTGTGGCTCTAGCAGTTCATAATTGCCTTATATAATCTCTAATTTACACACCTATACATAGATACATAAATAGGCCACATCTTGGTCGAACAGCTAGTAAATTTAGTATTGTAATTAAATTATGATATACTGTGCTCGTCTTACAACTATTGTTACATGTCCAAAGTATGGGCGAGGACCCTGGCACCCTAAACACAAGTTAAATCTTACATTGGGTGCCTGAGGTCATCGTAAACACTCTTATCTTAGTTGTAACGCTGCATAGTGCTTAGATAATTTCGTGTACACTTATTGAAGGTAATATTTTTTTTATTTTGTAATTATACATCTGGGGTAGAATTTACCGCTAGTACAATTTTACGCAAAACATTCAGTATTCTAGACAAAGCAGCCAGTCAGACAGACAGTTTGGGATGATGTACGATTTAATGCTATATTAGGATATGCCAAATAAAAGCTTATTATAAGCTATTCCGTTTCCATTTTGGATTAACATTGGTATGGTTTTTTCTAACAGTATTAAAGATCCAGTAACGGAAAATGGATCCATTTTTCGAATTACTAGGAATAAACTGCAATGAATGTGTCAGAAATACAGTCGAGTTACCGAACCAAATACGACACCATTCTCGTCTCTGAAACTGAAGCAGAGGGAAAAACAGACAGCATGAATGTATTTTTCTGGGAAACTACGTAACTACCCCAATTTGCTCTGTTCTAAGTGTATTTAAAATAGACTTCCTACAGTTAAAAGACGACTTTCCACGAAGGTCCTACCATTTAATTTACCTTGACAGGTATTTTTTTGCCATGACAGGTTTGAAAGGCCCAGTTCGTTATAAATTGGATAGGTAATAAAATATGTAGAAATATGTAGGTCTTCTGAAAAGAATAGCAGTATTTGTAATTGATTATCATTTTCTGGACCTGTGGAAATAGTTTGTTAATACGTACAGGTAATATATAAGGTACTTTTGTTCGTGACCCTGTCTCTAGGAGGTAGGCACGTCCTACATAGGTAGATATAGAAAGCATTTCAAAATGTAATGTGTCTCATATAACTTTGTCATTATATGGCATTTTTTTTCCAGAATGACAATAATCTTTGTAGCATTTGCTGTAATTTATGTATATTTTAAGGATCCTCATGTATTTACTTGTAACATTAATGTGTTTATGTATTAGTGATAACTGAGTGTGAATTCTTTTTCATGCTTCAGTCGACGAAGTGGTCGGTGAATGCTGGGAAGAGGTTTGACCCCATCATACAAATCTATTCCCCTCTCTGTAATGTGTCCTACATGTTGCTTTTCGGAGCTTGTACACACGACTCGTAGCTTGTTGCTATTGTTTGTTTTAGACTTCACTTATAACTCTCTCTTCCAGGAATTATGAGTGAAACTATTATTTATTTATTACTGTAACTACATTAACCAATTTTTTGAATTAAATTACTTTTCGGTAGCTCACGTCATCATAGCATGCCGCTTCGATGCATGAGTTGTGTTCACTTTCTGATCTCAAGTTAAGTGGTTTCCAATCAGAAACTTTCAATTTTTCCCTACCGTATATGTTTATGTGTACCACTGATGACTAAGATAGATTTTTCCGTCCACTAGGAGATTCCGGAGCCGGTGCAAGCGGTGGTGACTGAGCAGACCGAAGAGGACTGCGGGCTGGGGGTGGCGCAGATCGTCATCACCGCAGCCACGCCCATGGTGGAGGAGCCAGAGCAGCCCTTCCCTCCACCAGAGTCCGAAGTGGACGGCGAGCCCAATGGCGAGGTGGACGCCGACCGCGAAGAGAACGACGACGACGAGTCCTCTCTGTCAGAGCAGACGGCGGTGTGCCTGCGGGACACGGACGACGGCCCGGCAGACTCAGCTCCGCACCCGCAGTCCAGCTCCACGGCGTCGGAGGGCGAGTCCGTGGCGTCGGGACCCCCCACGGCGCCTCAGTCGCCACCCGCGGCCCCCCGCGGCGGCCGCGCCAGCATCCCCGACGAGCTGGAGCCCGCGCAGCTGGCGCGCCTCACCGACCTCAAGGAGTCCAACGCTTAAGGCCTAGCTCGTACGGCACGGCCGACATCCCCTTTTCGATGGCGGCCGACCGGTCAATGAGCTCGATCGTCTACATTAGACCGTTTCTCTGCTCTCAGTTTTTAGCGATCTACACTCGCAATAGCGAGCATATATTAACGCAGTATTATACTTATATTATCCTATCTACAAATTAATTGATGCATGTTTCTACGTGTGTATTCACACTATATTCGTTTTCAATTGGTGTCGCTAAATGTTACCCCTTCGCGATGTATCCCAACGTAATCAGTTTTAGTCAAATATTTAATAGATCTAAATGTTTATTTATCTAGTAAAATTATCGATCTGACAAGATGTTATAATAGCCAATGTTTATTGATGTTAGTAGAAATATCTGAATGTACAATTTTGTATAGTTTATAAGAATTTATAGAGGAAAATTGGGAATTCAGAATTATCATGATCCGTTCGGTGATCCGTTATGCGTGGAGGAACGGTCGGGACATGTAGATTGTACTGTATATAGCTAAAAATACTTATTACTAGTTAATAAGTACAAGAGCACGTTCTAGTACCTGCGAATAGACGGTATGTTAGAGGCGTATGTTAGAGTGACGCGTCGTGTTGACCGGTCTCACTCGGCTTGAGAGCTAGCCGCGAGGGGGCGCTAGCAGCGGAGCAAGAGTTTTGTAAGAGGCTATCAGTTGTACTATCCTTAATGACTCGCAGTGAGTCAGCGTGGCTCCCTCGGCACGGTCAACACGCGCGAGTTTAGCGATGTAACTAAGCTCCGCGGCTGGACCGGCGAGCGCGGCGGCGCGGCGTTCGTGGGTCCAGCGACGGACGGTAGGATTAGGAAGATACAGGGTGTTACTAGCTTCTCTTTCGTTAACCCCCCTGCGGCACCCTGGGCCTCGCGCGGGGCTACAACATCGTCGTCCACGACACACCACCGGCAGCCGCGGCTGTGAAGTAACCCACCCTCACACTTTGCCGCCGTGATGAGACAATACTCTACTTTACTCAGTATACACACAGACAAGCTAAGGCACTACTATTTCGTTCAAACATCTAAAGTTAGGAAGTCGAGGCAGCCTCGTAATATGTTTAAACATAATCTCATATATAAATACGTTATTTATAATTTAAGTAGGTAATATTCAGTTTTATCGAATAGTTGGTTTTGGAATAGTTTATTAAACCTAATATACTTAGATAAATATTGTAATATTTTATAGCAGTTGTCTCATCGTGTCGATCCTTGATCTTTGATATTATTATTTACTTTGTAACCCACTTCAGTCATTTCATGTTTCTTAAGCCAAATAATTTCTGCTTCATTCAACAACTTGACAACTACATGTTCCTTTCTAGGGTTGATATTATAAATGGAAATGGTTTAGAGTATATAACTACTTGTTTACGCAGACGCTAGGGCGTCCGGTCACCGCTTAATGAATGATTTTGGCTGTAGGACATTCGAATGAATATAATTACCAATATATAGGCGTTACTTATTACATCTGAATGTACCACGTAGATGTTTAACGTAATTATGTTAACAATAGTTTCACTTATTGAATTTAAACGATTAATCGACGTACGTAGTTTAATGTTTACCGAGTAGTTGTTAGCTGTCTGTTTAACGATGTGATTCATGTGTTGTGTTACTTTAATAAATATATCACTATTATACATTATTGTTAGTCATACATTCTATTATAAACCCGTAAAAACAAATGAAGGTTTATCAGAAATCATGTCATTTTCGATTGCGCCTCTTCTGCCTCGTTCGAGAAAGATTTGTAAGTTCCAGGGTTATGTCGTTGCGAAATAAGAATTGTGTTTTTACGGGTTGATTGACGTTTAATGAAAAAATAAAATATATATTTGAAAAATACAAAAAAATGAGAGGTCCGTAGCACTCTGTTAGATTATATAGTCACTGTATCAAATGATGCACAGAATATAATGTTGGCTGTTACTTTACAACAAACTTATAGTTGTTCGTGATACCTACGAAATTACTACTTATATCGAATACAATGTTAACTGTTGCTTTTCTTTAGCGAACTGAATTGATAGAAGCGTTCGTTTGCTGGGATTATCTGAATAACATGTATTCATTATCTTCATCTATTCGCTGTATATTTCGTATACCTACAGCGGCTTGAACGCCTAAATATCAGATGCCTAACTGAGGCTTTTCCATTGTGAAAAATAATAAGAGTAATACCCGTTTTCACCGACATCCCCTAAGTTTATGGGACCCCCTAAACATAGATAGGGGACCGATAGGGGATGGTTTCTGTTTCACCACAATTTAGGGGTCACTTAAACGCTAAAAGGTCCCCTAAATGTAGGAGGTCGAAATTCCGGCCCATAAACCTAAGTAAGTACCTATTCTCCCAAAACTCGAAGACGGATCCTGGTTTCAACGAACTTTTTATAAATTTAGAAACTGTTTCTACAATATTCAACGCTCATAAACGTAAAAACAGCCGCAGACCAAAAATATATCGGAAACGACCAAATTATGATGAAACTGACTTTTAAAGGAGGTATAGGTTAAGTAAAACTTCAGTGTTATGTTTTTTGGAAAAGATTAAACTCGCCTTAGAATTTCCTGATGATAGGTGAGTGCATAACACATGCAAGTTTTTACATGCCCCTTGCTCATAAAATAAATTACACCTCGTGGTACTTTTTGTGGTAACATGGTGTTTTGTTGACGATACTTTATCAATTTACCTACCTACCATCCACTTGTTAAGCAGGTAGGTACCTTATTACCTATTATTAATTTATTGATGTTGTCTGAATGGATCCTACAATGAAAACATTTTATTTTTTCAGAAATAAGTCTATATTCTCTATCAAATCAGGTCACCACTATCGAGAACAAAACGTCACTTAGTTATGAGTCCCCTAGCTAAGTGATGGAATGGTGAAACAAAAATTTATTTAGGGGCTAATTTAGGGGAGCCTTTAAGCTAAGGATCCCGTACGTAGGTGGAAGTATAGGGGATGTCGGTGAAAACGGGCATAATATATATAAATTTGACATAAATGTTATGTAAGAATATAATGTTAGATGAGAGGAGAGATTTTGAAAGTTTGGTCTGTTTTACACGATTCATCTACAGGAGGTCGGACACCGAACCAGTAGATTTTAAACGTACGGCTTATCTTACGGTTTTATAGCAAGGTATCTTTCGCGGTGAACTTGTGCGATGGACTTAATTTAAACAAAACCTTGTTTGTTACATGTTAGGAATGATAATTATTAACATATTATATGCTCAATACTTACTCAGAACTCAGTGAAACTAAAAACATACACAAAATTAAAGTACGTAACATTCAGAGTTTAAAAACCTAGGGATGAGTAATTGAATATGTATACATTGAGACGAAATGTTAATTTGTAAGAAACCTTTGAATATGATAACGCTAAGACGTTATGGATGCATCCATAATTATAAGCTTATTTTTTGTTTTTTTTCGGTTATCATATATGGTGGTCTATTAACTGTGTATTTTTGTTCTAGTAGGTATAAATAAAAATAAATAAATAAATATCTCTGGACATTAACACACAGCGCCATCTAGTGCCACACTAAGCAAAGGCTTGTGTCGTGGACACCAGATAGTTGATATACTACATATATACTTTTTGTTTGTAAATACATACTTATTATACATATAAACATCCATGACTCGGAAACAAATGTCCATGCTCATCACACAAACATTTGCTCCTACCGGGATTCGAACCCAGGACCCTATGAACGCAAGGCAGCTTCACTACCACTACGCCATTCGAGTCGTCAAAGTAGGTATATAATTAAATATCTACTAAATAACTCAATTGCACGAAACACAAAACTTGAACACGGTATACAGTAAAATCCTAACACATTGAAAACATGTAGGCCTATTAAATAAATATCAAATGAAAATATAAACTTTCCATTGAAATTAACATAATAATACTTATATTATCATTTAACGTTTAATCCTAAAATGATAAATTGGCTCACTAGTCAGTTTTTAGATGGTTTAAAATAATTATCTATGTTTTCATAACATAGATAATTAGTTTTTATTTGTGATTTATTTTAATCATATTTGTTTACCTACCTACCTAAATACCTACATCAAAATGTATGGTAATTTGTGATGTTTTATACAATATACCTACCGTTCAAGTACCTGTACCTTTAAGCGAAAACTTCAATTCATAAATAATGTAAACTAAATTAAACTTCTCGTTGAATTGGCTTGTACAGTATAGCAGAGTTAATTTAAATAAATATAATATCGTTAAATATTTCACATAATCTCAGCATACCGGACATATAACTAGAATAATAGAAACATTAGTATTCAAATATTTATACCTACTCTTTAAAGACGATTGTAACTATTATTATACGGGTTTAGTGAAGGTACCGTATGTAATTCTAGTAAGTAGAAAAGTACCTTCTGTACTTTAGAAAAGGTCTTATATTGTTTTACAGTGCTTTTAACTTCATAATTACGACTAATTATGTGTATGTAGGTAGTAGAGGTTTTTGTGGAAAATCTCTCCCGGGGAAGTACTACCGCCATACCTAAACGTTCTCTGGTGTGGTAGCCGGTGACTTTACAGGCACTTAAGACATGACAACTCTGCCTTTAGGATGGCAGCGCGTCTGTGATGCTTCTGGCGTCGCAGACGCACATAGGCAGCGGTACTCACTTAACACCAGGTGGGCCCTTGACTTATCAGCCATCATATAACATATAAAGATCATATTGTTACGCAGAATTCTTCTAAAAGTACCACAAGTCTTCTAAATTCTTTACTCTTGTAATTATTACCTGTGTTATTGTCTTCGTATTCTTCTATTGTGGGTAGGTTCCAAACAGTTTGAGAGTGTCAACCACAACATTATCGCTTCGGCGTGATCGGAAACTCCCTTATTGTTGTGTCTGTAAGTGTCTTGTTGTTGTAGAGTGTTGCAACCAGCGCCACACTGCCTAAAAATGATTGTTGTTATGCTAGTTATAGTGTCTTAGGGTGTCTTTGCATTGGGCAAATATTATCCGACGTTCGCGTTAATGCGATTGCATCACCGAGCTTTTGATTGGTATTTTCAAATGATTATTCCTCATTAGGTGATCACATCAGGTGCATATGCGTCGGCCCCAGTGCGGACACTCTACAAAGCCTTTGTCATAGTTATAGTAGTAGATATAAATAGATAAATCAAGGGCGAATATATTCAATGTTGAAACTGTAGTTACGTTAAGTTTAAGATTATTTTTTAGTAATATTAGCCACAACTTAGCCGACGTATCGTATTACCCAGTACTAACTGGGTTATGGAGGTCAGATAGGCAGTCGCTCCATGTAAAATACTGGTATTCAGCTACATCAAGATAGACTGGAAGGTGACCCAATATAGTTGGGAAAAGGCCAGGCAGATGATGATGATGATGATGAACTTGTGTGGCTTTTCTCTGTTAAATGTTATTATAATTTCGACTGTCTTCCCGCTGAGTTGGTGGCTTTAAAACGTGGGAAGTATAACATATTGGGCTCTCTTTTTAGTCAAGATATAATAATCCTGGAACTGGAGTTTTCAATATGATATACAGCCCGTGTTTTAGTTACGTTGCATTACTGGGGGGGCACGACAGTCTTTTATTTTGCAACACCTATATATATATACAACATTGGCACAAATAATTAAGCTTCTTAAACTTTCGACTTATGAACTTTTCGTGGTACTTTTAGTTGTAACTTTGTTTTATTTTTATATCCAAGTTGATAATAATCTCAATCTCAAACGTAGTTCAGTATAATGAATTGCATACGGTACGGAGTTTAAGTAAGAATTGTAAAGGTTTAAAGTAAATAGCGGCCACCGTATGGTCGCAGGATTGATGTATGGTTGCTTTAATGTTTCCCCAATGCCTTTTCCACCTGCAATAAAAACTATCCGAAATTCATCTGGTGTTGTTTATTTATTTTTCCCCTTACTACCATCCTTAATAATTACTATACTCGTACTATTTTTATAAGAATGCATTAATGACTCAGAAATATGGGTTCGAATCCTGCATACACAATAAAAAAGTACGGCAGTAAGATCTATATTGGACATGTGCCAAATAATTTTGCAAATTCGCAAAAAGGACTATAAATCTTGGTAAAATTAAGGGCACAGGAATGACTTATTCCGTTCTACTTGTGTGAGCATGAAAACTAAAAATGTAATAGGGGGCGAGCCTATTGCCAACAACCGGGCACAAATCTAGACTATATGGCCGTTACTGCAGAATTCCCATTGGAAAAGCTCAACAACCACTGTTACAAAACAGGCCATAAACCGCTAACAACCAAAATGGTCATACATACTTTTAGAGACACAAGAACTCGACAAAAAAACCTAAGAATAAAAATATGAGAACTACAGCAAGGCGTACTTGAATATTAAGCCTCGAGCTACGCACTCTGCTACGCGACGTAGCTACACATCGAGCTACGCACTCTGCTACGCGACGTAGCTACACATCGAGCTACACACAGTGCTACGCGACGTACCTATACATCGAACTACGCACAGTGCTACGCGACGTACCTATACATCGAGCTACGCACAGTGCTACGCGACGCAGCCACCAGTCGAGTTATGCGCCAAGCTGCGGCCCGAGCTACGCACCCACCTGTCTTCTTCCTAACGTGTTGATGGATTTGAATCATCTCAGAATTAACCGACGAGAGTCCCCGCCACAACAAGCTATAATTTTTGTAAACACGCATTCGGGTTCGCAACCTTTGGATTAAATAAAAAAAATGTCAGCGTCAGCGTGAACTTACATCAAAATGGTGGCCCAAATGTTTACGTTCCATGATGTCAGATGCGTTCCAGTACCACAAAACATTAGACGACAGCGCTTTATATCGCCAAAATATAACCCGACCAAGTGAAATTGCTCGTTAGTTTCGTATTACACGTATGATAATTAGAGTTGGTTGAATTTAGAAGAATTTGTTGTTGATTGACTTATCGCTTCTTAAATTGGTAGAAATTCTTTGTTTACAAAAATTATAGCTTCTCGTGGCGCGGACAATAATTACGTTACACCCAGATATAAATTCGTGTTAGCTACGCACTGAACTACGTGTGCTACGAAGGTCAAAGAAGCTTCCTTACTCCTTAACTCTCATAAACAAATCAAGAAATATATGGATTTCTCTTAACGCCCATCTTAATTACCATGGCAATGAGAGCTGGAGACTTAGGTCCATGTTTACCAAAAAGATGACAGTCTGATTATCTAAAACAGCTGTTTAAAACGCATTTTTGTATGGGAACATGTCACAGTGACAGCTGTTTTGACATAATCAGGCGGTTATCTTTTCGGTGAACATGGACCTTAATGGCGCGACGCCGGCGGCGGCGGATCAAACTAATATGTAAAGCCACTCAAATCTATACTAATACTCGTATTATAAAGCAGAAGAGTTTGTTTGTTTGTTTGGTTGGTTGAACGCGCTAATCTCAGGAACTACTGGTTCGAATTGAAAATCTATTTTTGTGTTGGATAGTCCATTTATCGAGGAAGGCTATAAAACATCACGCTACAATTATTCATTTTATACAGGGTTTTTTTTCCTTTCGTTTTTCTCTCTTATGTGACGCAGACGAATTTGCGCGGGTCAGCTAGTACATTTTAAGTTTGTTACCTAAATCTGTTGGTGTGTGGATGTAAACGGACTCTTCAAGAAACCTGCATTCTGTACATTAAACTAAGTATGTCTACGCAAAAATTATTGCTGGAAAACGAATTTTTTCACTCAAAGCATTGCGCTGATGGATTTAATTCAACTCGACAAAATCCATGAAGAAAATGTTTGTCTTTGCCTAACTCAATTTTTTGTTTCAAAATGCTATACAAAAAGAATATATCAAACGAAGTACTGTATAACCTGCCAAAGTTAAGCCTTTATGATAGCCTACAATCGTTGTATTATACAACATGTGGTGTGTGTGAGTATCCCAGACTGTTGGCACTCAGACACATTCTGCACTTTATCGATTTAAACTACGCACTGGTTATTATACTATTTACTCCGACATACGTTCATTTGACAGTTTTATTATGTTGGCGTTTAGTCTCGAGGTGCAAACTGTACTTTTCCCTTCGAGTGCAAGAAAAATAGTCATTTATAAGACCGAACAAATTTACACTCGACAAAAATTCTGAACTGAGTGATCATTTTTTTCTTCTATCAGGTCAGTCACAGATTTGAAACACAACACAAACCCTCAACATTTTCGCAATGAAGATGATCCAAACTCCACAGATAATTAGTACCTACATTACTGCAGCGGCTAGCAACAGAGGCATTGCACATACTTTTCAAAATCATCGATGCACACAAACAACAATAATTTTTCTCGCGTTGAAGAGTTAATTTGTTTTGTTTTTTCAGTAAACCGCTTTCTATGTGCAAGCCAATTCGAAATTTAAATAAAACCTTTGACAAGTTACTCTTTTGATTGTTTGTGTAAAAGTATTGTGTTGTGTTTCAGAGTTCCATTTTTGTGAGTAAAAGATCGTTCCATTTTTTAAATTACTTTTTACTCCCTAGGGAATAAATGGTCACTTTAATCCCGCATTGTAGGGCTATAATGGCGTACTTTTAGAGCATGAGAAGTGAAATAGTACATTGTTATACAAGGGGCTAAAATGACCCATTATATACGAGGTAGTTTTACTAACGAGCTTCAGCGAAGGTGTAAACAGAAACCGAGTTATGTGTCGTCTGTGGGGTAAACGTAGGAGATAAAAAGGAATCCTACTTATAATTCAAATAGATAATACTGGATAAATCAAAAAGCTTCGCACCAATGCCTTTTTTATTTCTTCTTTTTTTTAATAGAACAGTTATAAGTTGATTCTTTATGAATTATGAATAAAGACTTGTGCGTTTTCGAACACCGACGACGAAAAAAAAAAAATACATTTTTTCCCTAGGGCAATAAATGCAATTGTATGCATGCGGCACGCATGTAGCAATCATGCGGAAAGCATACAGCCAGCAAACAAGCATGCAGCAAGTAAGCATGCAAGAAGCAAGCATGCAGCAAGCAAGCATGCAAGCAAGCATGCAGCATGCATGCAAACATACAGTATGCAAGTAAGCATGCAGAATGCAAACGAGCAAGCATCATGCAGCAGGCATACTGCGGGGCTCCGGCGGCCTCACGCGAGCTTACGTCGTAGATGGGTTTAACGCTCACCACTTGCTTCTCAACTCGCAGCTCGGCTCGCCCCTCCGCGCCTACGCGATTTTAAATTACATTCTTGGGGTAGGGCAGACAAGACTACGTGAAGTCGGATTTACAGCGATTCGTTTCAGTCACTGAAACCTAGCTTTTAGGGATTTTTTTAGCGAGTAACAATTTATAAATTACCATTCGGGATCATACACATTATGTGCTACAATACTTAGGACGTACGACTTTTTGTCATGTAAAATTAGGAGATTCAATTATTATAGTATTCGATATTATGACAAAATAGTATAAGAAGTAAAGTTAGTTACGTAAAACCTAATTTCGGTATTTTGAACATTATGTTTACTGAAGTTTATAAATAGCAAACGTGTTATGGGTAATGATTTTCGGACAAAAAAAAATAGGACAAGCAAGGGAGGTAAAAATTACACTCTTTAGAGCGTATTGCCAAATTATGTACACTTGCGCCCTATGGGTCGGCTATACAAAAAGCTCGTACAATGCTCTGCGAGTCCAATACAATAACGCCTTCAGAGTTTTGTTGGGACTACCGCGCTTCTGCAGTGCATCAAGGATGTTTGCGGAATACGGCGTGCCTGATTTTTACGCTCTTATGCGATCACGAATAGCCTCACTGATGCGGCGAGTGCGCGGTAGTTCTAATAGCTTGGTGGCTATCATGGCTGACAGAATGGACAGTCCAATGATGTGGCACTGGATGACCACTCATCGTGCGTCATTTAGATATTTAAAATGAAATTCTCATTATAATGTATATGTGTATCTTTTCATTTTATGTACCTATGTTTTTGTATTCTTTCATGTGTGTTTTGTGTGTTTTATGTATGAACGATAAAAATTGTAATGTTTTAAATATGGACTCGATGGTCTGAAATAAATTTTATTATTATTATCTCCTTTATTTATTATTCATCTTACTTAGTACATTTTTAAATATTTCTAAAAAAGATATAAAAACATTTAAAAATATAAAAAATAGGGATCCGCCGGTGTCGGGAGCAGGGTCCAAATCACCGGTGGTTAGGGTTGCAGAGACAGGAACCTCCTCACAATGCGAGCCGTATCGAGGAGTACTGCCTTCTGTATCAGGCCCTTGATCCAACCGCCTAAAGAGAGCTTCGACAGATGTTCGTCGAGGCTCTTGGCTATCAGGCCATTGGCCGTCACGACAATCGGCACAATGATAACCAAGTTCATATTCCACATGTCGCGAACCTCGTGTGCCAAGTCGAGATACTTAATTTGTTTCTCTTTCTCAGCTTTCACGAGGTTCTCGTCATGAGGGATAGTAACATCGATTATCATTACTCGGCGCGCTGATCGGTCTATCACCACTATGTCAGGCTTATTGGCAACAATAGTCCTGTCAGTAATGATAGACTGATCCCAGTACAGCGTGATATGGTCTTTCACGAGAACTGGGTCGGGCACATACTTGTAGTACGGTACCTCAGATTCCACAAGCTTAAATTTCAACGCAAGTTGCTGGTGAATAATTCTGGCTACTTGATTGTGTCTGTGCAAGTACTCGCCGTTAGCTAGACGGGAACAACCAGAAATAATATGTCTGATGGACTCACCCGGACAGTGGCATGCCCGACACACGTCAACCGTCCCGTCCTTCATAATATATTTCCGGTAGTTGTTCGTTAACATAACTTCGTCCATAATTGCACAGACAAAACCTTCAGTTTCCCCGAAGAGGTCACCAAAACGTAGCCAGGACACGGACGCTAGAAAATCTACACATTAACAATTATTATTATTATTATTATAATAATTGTGGTGTCATCTGCCTGGCCTTCTCCCAACTATGTTGGGGTCGGCTTCCAGTCTAACCGAATGCAGCTGAATATCAGTATTTTACATGTAGCTACTGCCTATCTGACCTCCACTTCCCCGTTAGTACTGGGTAATACGATAGTCTTTGGTAAGACTGGTGGTCAGACTTTTTGAGCCACTGACTTCTTGTGCCGACTGTCAAAGATCTACAAATGACAGCCGGGATAAACAGACACAGAGCATCTTTAAACAAACAGCATAACGTGTTTTCCGAGGCACAGAGGAAGCTTAGTATGTAAGGGTGATTACCCATCCACAGACCAACCAAGCAAAGCACGGCTTAACCTAAAGGTCGACCCGAGCGGCTGTTATTATTTAGCCACGAGCTCGTCAAAAAATGTTAAGTTCGATAAATCACGTTTAGATAAATCAACGTTAGCAAACTGTATGATGTCGTAGGAGCCGTAAATCTAATAATGACAAAATACTCTTGACCAAAATGAAAACGTTAATAAGCAAAAGTTTTCCAAGTATTGCTACCGACTGTGAAGTTTCTTAGAACTAAAATAAAGATTGATTACCGTCAAACGAGTCAAATACTATAACAAACGAGTATCTAATGTTTCTAATATGACTTTCTAGTTTCTACTTCAATACTCTGAAAGTTTCAGAATTAGGAGAAATGGTGACAGGAAACCTATTATAAGTTTTTCGAAAAATGATTGATTCAAACTTCAAAATGCATTTATCTTAATACTAGCTGACCCGCGCAACTTCGTCTGCGAGTGAGGGTGACAGAAAGTGTGAATCAACCTTAAAAAAAGAGTTTTTTAATGCTTAAGAGGAACAATTCTTTCGTACGTGATTGCTGTGTAACTTTAATCGCGTTATGCAGTGCTTGCAGCGGAAGCAAAGAAAAAGGAATAAATCTTTGTTTTTGGGAAATTTTGCTCATGCTCCGCTTTTATTGGTGATGTAAGCCTTCCTTGATGAACGGGCTGTCCAACACTAAAATATGTTTTTAACTCGAACCACCATTTCCTGAAATTAGCGCGTTCTACCAAACGGACAAACTCTTCAGATTTTTAATATTAGTGTAGATTCAAGTATCTAACATCTCGGAAATCTTCGTATTAATCGCTCATAAAAATATTCTACATATGGTTTGCCAAAAAAAAGCTTCCGTCGAAAGCTTGCCCATGCTGGCTCACTGGAGACATCTGCACACATAGGTGTAAGTCGTATCTATTTTGTATATAGTGTGTTTCTTATTTTTACTTTTTTTTTACTAACATTAGGTTAATACATAAATGGATTGTATTTGATCTGAAATAAAATTTATATTATTATAATTTACGTTTGCTTCCGTAGATACTTGATGATAGTCATACTCCAGCTAGGTCGAAAGTACTCATAAAGGTGCATGCAATAAGCCGGGACACGATATAGCTGCTGTAAACCGTTGTAGACTTCTTGCAACTGCCTTTTGTCCCCATCGTTGAACCGTCCATGACAGTCATACTCCTGCCAGGTCTAAAGTTCTCATCAGAGTGCATTAAATGAGCCGAAACACGATATAGCTGCTTTGAACTTTTGGGAACTTCTCACTACAGGCTTTCATCGATGAAAGTCGTACTCTAGTTAGGTTAAAGGTTCTCATCAAGTTGCATGAAATGATCCTAGGGGGGCTTTCAATTTACACGTTTCGAGGCGCACTGCTTTGGCGCCGCAGTTTCATGACAATTTTGAAACCTAATTGTTTTAATCTTCCATTTCAATTTTCTAACACTACGTCCCATGAGGCCGTGTCTTAAAAGTGCATAACCCCTAAAAAACAATCAAATATGACTGTGACTTTCGAGACATTCCAATTTTAGAGTATTAGCACCAAGGTTTTATGTGAGTTCAACCTTTTTGAATTAAATCGGATTGAGTTTTCAAACATGTGTCAAAATAAAATTTAGTTTAAATCAAAAGCTCTGAGTATTGATATCAACTTCGAAGCAAATCAGCGCCATGGCCAAAATAATTGTTTACCCTTTTTTAACCCCGTTAGGGGTTCATTTCAATAAAATACGAAACACGTCTTCCATCAATTCCGTTAAAAAAGGTTTATGCAAAATTTCAAGTAGATTGGACCAAGGAATCTCATATAAACTTTGCTCCTCTTTTTTACCTCCTTAGGGCTTCAATCTTGGAAAATTCTTCTATACCGGATGCCTACATCATATAAAGAACACACCCTGCTAGTTTCAGGTCTCTACTATCAGCGGTTTAGGCTGTGCGTTGATCCATGAGTCACTAAAGCTAAATCGTCAGTCATTAAGAGCCCTCTTACAGTCCACTAGCGCCGCCAATCGAAAAAATGTCATAACTCGTAAATAGAATCAAAAATACAAAATGTGGTCTATTATTACTGTAGAAAAGGCAATAACGTAATTTTATAACACATTGTCACCACTTGAAATATAGCTGTTTAGCTAAATCGTGCATTTGTAACAAAAACGGCCGTTTATGTTTTGAATGCACGATTTAGCTAAACAGCTATATTTCAAGTGTTGATAAGGTGTTATACAATTACGTTATTGCCTTTTCCACAGTAATAATAGAACATATTTTGTATTTTTGATTCTATTTACGAGTTATGACATTTTTTCGATTGGCGGCGCTAGTGGACTGTAAGAGGGCTCTTAAATCGCTATTTTGTGCGCATTTAATTTTCACCGCAAAAATCAAACTTCAAGGAAACTGAGAAATTATATTTATTTGTATTAAATTTGAAGTATATGTAGCAACTTGTAAAGGTTTACACTTCAATGGATTTTATTTTATAGGTGTGAAAGTATGAAGTTAATTAATTTTAAACAGAAAACCCTCTTTTTACGTCTTTGGATTATTATTTTTTTAAATTCTGAAACAGGTATTTCTTTATTTTTAATAGTAAGTATTTACTCAGAGTTTCATGATTCTAGGACAATCTAAATATTTTTTTCATACAAACTTTACCCCCCCCCGTTTTCACCCCCTTTTCCCCAAAATTTTCCACAATTTCTATAGCCTAAATGTTATTCTGAGTTTATTTAAATTAGTGAAGTTTTCATCAAAATCCGTCCCGCAGTTTTTACGTGATGCGCGCGGTCAACGGTTACTTATTTTAAGTCACCCTGGTCGATTTTTTTTTTTAATGTATAGATTTTTTGGTCTCAACCATTTTTATTATATGTATAATGTCACCGTAAAATTGTCAAATACGTTATATTACAGTATAACGTGTTTCTCTCTAGCGATATTGTAATATCTCGAATTATTGTCAACTGAACATACGGAAGTATCTCTGCACCCATAATCGGGACTTGGGGCACCCCCCCGTTAGTTAGTTAGGTTCCTTTAAACCCTGCACTCGGAAATAGGGGCTCTGCGAAGCGGGGCTCGGTCGACTACGCTTTTTAGGGGAATATAAGTGTTTTAAGGTTAGGTTATATTAATCGATATTTCTCAGGAATGGTACAGTATCTTTTCATGAGAGTACCACTGGGCAAGGGGGACCCCTCCTTATCTCCACACCGCGTGAGTTGACCACCATCGCATGCATTTCACGAAAAATAATGCGTTTTATTGTAAGCAGTATGTTCATTTGACAATAATTCGAGAGTTTACAATATCGCTAGAGATATTACAATATAACGTATTTGACAATTTTACGGTGACATATAGATTACTTGTATTAGGTATACGATGATACGGTGTGTCGCGTTGCAATCTGGTCGAATTGAAGGAGGTACTCGTATCTATGCTAATGATAGTAAAAAAGTGAGGAGCTCGTGGCTAAATAGTAGCAGCCGCTCGGGTCGATCTTTAGGTTAAGCCGTGCTTGCCTAGGTTGGTCTGTGGATGGGTGACAACACTTACTTACCGAGTTTCCTACGTGCCTCGGAATTCTCTGTGGTAATTTGCTGTTGGAACCAAAGCAAAAAGACCCAAAATGACTGCTACGCCTGTCTGAAAGGGTAGGTTTAAATACACAGATCTTACATGATCTGATCGACCAGGATCCGGCGCATTAACATCACATAGCGGTAACAAGAAATCTACAACAAGGAAGACGGACATTGGAAAACTTGTACTACCCAGTTTTATTCAAATACTACTTTCTCATGAACAATTGTGGTTTTCTGGTTATTCACATACCTACTAATATAGGGTCTTGTTCGGTCGAAAAGTCGGTTCTGTAATTTGCACAAGTATCATACATTTATTTTGAGAAACCGACCTCGGAAAACGAGAAAACTTTCAAGAAATTTTCAAAAGACGACCAAACTAAAAAATTGGCGCCATAAAGCGCCTATTTTTTAGTTTTGATAAATTGGTTTTCGGAGGATACATTCGTTCATGAGCTATCAGAAAAGTAATATCAGTTTAATGTCCTGAATGGCGTAAATTTCTCACAATCGGCACTTTATGGTGTAACGGTGGAACATTTCATGGAAAACTTTAAAACTTGGATTTCTTAAAAACCACCCAGTTTAAACCCCAAGTTATCGGGTCAAAATTTTTGCAAACAAGGTCTAGTATCCTCCATTCCAAGGCCTGCTCCCAATTACCAATCATCCTGTATAATGTTTGACAACTCGAATGGCGTAGTGGTAGTGACGCTGCCTTACGTTCTTAGGGTCCTGGGTTCGAATCCCGGTAGGAGCAAATGTTTGTGTGATGAGCATGGACATTTGTTTCCGAGTCATGGATGTTTATAATGTATAATAAGTATGTATTTACTAACAAAAAAGTATATATGTAGTATATCAACTATCTAGTGTCCACGATACAAGCTTTGCTTAGTGTGGTACTAGGTGGCGCTGTGTGTTAATGTCCAGCGATATTTATTTATTATTTATTATTTATTTAATGTACAAACAACTAACAAGTGAAAACCCAAGCGGATCCCGTCCGTAAAAATCAGCGCCATCTCTAGCAACATTGTAAAGTTTTTTGAATACTAGTACTAGACGTCTAGGACTCTACTAACCTAACCTTTCAGGAGCTTTAGGACCACACGCTTCTGCTCATTGCTGATCTTGAACAATAGAGGACTCTGCAAAAAATATGGTATTATTCATAAACACAGATTAGTAAAATGATTAGGTCTCCATGTCAAACATCGCCATGCTAAGGACGGTAAAGTCTTTCGAAAATCTGTCATTTTGTCGATTGTCAGTATGCAAAAGAGCTTTGTCGAGTCTTGGTAGACTAGAGATAGAACGCCATGCTACGCCGGCTGGCATGACTCAACATTTTTTTTTTTATCAATATGAGTTTATGACTGAAAACCCCTAAAAGTAATAGTTTTTATTACATCCATGTCTTTGACATTTAATATGTTATTACTTAGGTTATTATTTAGGCCAGATTTAGCATCATGGCCTCCCTAACTATAAAGATCGACCCGAGCGGCCTTAATTTTTTTGCCACGAGCTCCTCGACAAAATGAAAATAACTTGATAAAATACAAGGTGGCAAAGCGGAGTTTTTGGCTAATCCTCATGTAATGACGGCTTTACATCTGTAGTTATAATCAATAATAGTTCTGTAGTTATAATTAAAATCGACAATGGTAGTTAAAAATAAATAAAAAACAACATTGTGTAGACCTCTTTTTTAAATTAGTTTTTTTTATTACTTAACTTTTTTAACAAATTTTATAGAAGTAACAATCATTTAACAAATAGTTTTTCTACAACAATTATACTTTGCTAATACTAAAACATTTTAAATACGATCACAACAATAGTCTTAACGTAAGAGAAGAGGTAGAGTTCGCGACAGACATTTGCATTCGTAGCCAGGTTTAAACTAAAAGGTCAAGTTCAAGTCAAGTGGGAAATACATTCAACATTTAGCTTAACTACATCAATTAAGTTCAAATTCCTTTAAATAACACCTTCATATTACTACGTAAGTATAAAAAGCAAACTTAACAAAAAATCTCATAACCTATCGGAGTTACTACTACTAGTTCAACTAGTTCAGCCAGGCTTTAGACTCGCTAAAGTAGACTCATCTTTCATGGGGTACTGTTTGAGATGCTATAATAAAATTCCACAAAGTATTCTTGAACTGAATGAGACGAAATTTAACATGCATTAAACGCACACTATGTAAACAAGCATATTACAAGTTGAGCGATTATATCGCTGATAAAAATGCTTGGCTCAATGCTCGTCCTGCTCCACAAGGACAGGGGCGCAAAAATTGATAGCATTAAATGGTATTGTTGGAGCTGCTGAAGATTGTACAACTATCTTTGCATTGTATAGATTCAATGTTATATGTTGTTTTTACTATGGACACTTTTAACGTGTGCTACATTGTTCTCACATAATTTACCATCTCAACATGAATGATGCAAGATTTTGTAACAATAATTTGATTTAAAAGAGTGTCCATGGAGTTTCTTGCCCGTTCTTCTCCATAGAGATCTACGTTAGGGAATGGGCAACTACAGTACTTTCACAGATTTTATGTCTTGTGACTGGGACTGTAGCTACATTTAATTTTCATCTTTGTTTCGACAATTCAAAAGTGCCTATTATTGGCCTACTTGAAATAAATGCTTCGATTTTGATTTTGATTATTTTGTGCTAGTTTGAGCTTGTGTAATTTGTGCTCTTAGGAAAGAAGACAGAAATATATAAAATGATATGTTAAACTTCCATCAGCTTTTCGTTGCAGCCGGAGATACACAGACTGAAATGAATGTACCATGTTTGACATTTTGATGCAAATTTTCTTATAAGCAACTTCACCTTCAATACTCAAAGTGGTCAAAATATAGCTGTCTCGGTGGTCCTCTGCTAAGTGACAAACAAGAGGTCTTACAAGTCTGTAATCGAGCAATATTATTATTTTCTTCCAAGAACAAAAAGCCTAGCGATAGCCCGGTCATAGAAAATGCTTCTCAAAATTAAAAGCGATACAATTTTAATTTAATATCGTCCCGAAAAAATGGAACGCAATACCGTCATCAGTCTTACCCTTACAGGGCTCAATAAATTCGTCGTACAAAATGGACGATATTCGTTTCAGTTCAGGTCGATGGAATTAAAAAATCACATTGACCTAATATTTAGAGTCAGGTATAATTTGTTCAATAAAACTCGAAACAGTAGAGTCAGTAGATAATATCGAAAATGTATACTTTAAAATTTTAACGCGTTTTGTTTTATTCGAAAAATTGCGACTACAACCCGCAAGACTATTTGAACGCGATAAGGTACATTACTGTTTTGTAAACATTAAGCTACATTACTTTAAGTGTAGTTAAATTCGTTAGAAATAATGATACAATGTAATCTAGTCGCTAAAAAAATAGTAACAAAAAAATGCTCCGAGATGAAATCATATTTCATACTATATCACCTGTATCGTTGTAAAATTGCAACAAAATGTAATTTATTTTAATATGATTACATAATAATACTGAGTAATATGACGGCAATCATATATGTAATGTGAACTACATACTGGTTAAAATTCATTATGTAGTCAGGTCATAGAAATGAGGGAAGCTCGTCTTAATAAGCTTAAAACACTTGTAGCATTGGTATGCTGAAAACTCATCGTTCACAGTCCGTGTAAGTCCGTGGACACTTCACCACAATAATCACTGAAGTTCACTTTGTTTCGAAGCTGCGCACTTCACGTGGACCCTGTTTCTATGACCTAAAACATTTCTTAATATAAACACTCATATTTTGTGTAAGAATCTAATAAACATTTATGATTATGACTATTACATGCCTACGCCCGCGTCGTCATCCAATGCTTGATAGCCTGAGCATGTTGGCTAATTCAAGCGGCAGTTACTGTTGCGGACATTTTGTCTCGCGTGCTGCAGAGGCATCGCACGGCAGCTGAGGCTACCAACTGCTCTTTCTTACTAACAAGTCCTTTCCGTTCGTGCATGCACGCCTTCGATCAGGCCAAACTGACGCAAACGCACTTCAGTTTGGCGTTCCCGTTTATGGGGTGCGGGGTAGGCTTCACGCACAACAATGACTAACTGGAAAACATTGATTATGAACTATTAAAACATTTATTATTATGAGCTACTCATCATTGGATTATTCAAAACCATTAATTATAAACTACTCAAACATTGAAATACTGGAAAACATTTATTGTGACCTACTAAAGCATTGAATTACTGTAAAACATTGAATATTAACTACAAATACATTGAATTACAAGAAAACATCAAAATTGGAATCATTGAATTACTTGAAAACATCAAAATTAGACACTGTTAAAGATGGTGTACTTAAAACTTGACCACGCCTGAGCTACGGATGCTAAGGTCTATCTTAAGCTATTGGTTTTGTACTGCTCATATATTTCTTGAAACATTACGCGGCAATTCATTCTGATCTTGAGCTTGGAGCACAGAAGGAACACCCCAGAGAGCTTGCGGTGCAGTGAGTATATCTCCTCAGGCGGTGGGCAGAGCCGTTGACTCAGTATAGTCGGGACCAGCGCCTGGATGCGGCGGGTGGTCTGCTGGGTGCTGAAGTCGAACTCGCCAGAGCCGTCGCTGGTGAACACCTCGCCCATAATCATGACAGTGTCGATGTGAGTCTCCTCCATTACCTGTAATCATGCATTGATAATGTGAATACTAATTCTATGCGTTTTTAATAAAGCAAATGGTGTTTTTATACTGTCCGTTTGACCAACTACGTATCGACAGTAATCTTTTTTTTTTCTTAGCTAACCAAAGACCCACATTTATATCAATCAATTTGCTTGTCCATCCGCGAAGCTGCTGAATGCACATACTCCGCCGTTAACCTGCACTATCATTTTAGAATACCCTTCCTCTCTTTTCTTAGAGCAACGCTAGATACAGAAACAGAAACTTACCTTGGACTCATATCCCGTCAAGAACTTCATTTTACGCGACATATCAAGAATAGCCTCCCGGTCGCCCTGGGAGGCGGCGTGAATGATCTCAATGTACTGGTCCATGAACTCCTTGGAGTACTGGCGGGTGGCGCCGAAGTCGAGTAGGATCACCTGTGCGGGGAGACAACAGTTTAGCTTGAGGTAGTTGGAATTTTAGAGATTTATGACCAGAAATTGTTACGAGTGCCTCGCTCATTACATGTGACTTAAAATAACTGGCGAAATGTGGGTGTACTAGTCGGGTTAACGTTTGTTTAACGCTCCGGAGTTTACAGGGGTGATATTACGTTGTTATGCCATGAATTTCACAATAGCAACCCCAGAGTTAGGATACGAACAAGATTTTGGTACAAAGCAATAAGGAACATTTAGACGAACCTGCTTGGTAGTCGGGTTATAGAAGAAATTGGCCCAGTTGGGGTCGGTCTGCATGCAGCGCAGTACGAACATCTCGCGGAGGCAGAGCTGCATGATCTTGTGCGCGATGTCGACGCGCACCTCGTAGTCTGCCTCGAACAGCTTGTCCAGCGGGACACCGTCGATCAGCTCCGTGGTGATCACCTCTTGAGCACACAGCTCGTCTGGTGGTCGAGAAGTAGGAAACAGATGTTAATAAAAGTTTTTTTTTTTAATAGTTGTAATAACATTTTTTTTAAACGATGGGTTCATGTTTGCTATCCAACAAGTTAGAAAAGAAACGTTCAAATCAACTCAGAAAACTGCCGGACAATCATAAAATACAAATAAATTTTAATGACCCACATGGTCTTCACATTTACAGTAATGATCCTAATACTTCTGTGCTATGTAATACAAAATATACATTACAAGAAAATAATAAAGTTAGTTGTCTAAAAAAGTTTCAATTAAATACATAATATTAAGAATTCATTTAGCTAGTTCTAAAAAATACAATTATTTTATGCTTCGTACTTTCTTCTATATTGCTGCCAAAACCACGTGCTTCTTCTCTATGTTTTCAGTCTAGCTGTTTATCCCACATACGTCCTGAAGAGAGGAGATGGAATCTCCTGTGAGATGGCTGCACTCAGGCATCAAGTTTGGAATAGGTTGGTGATCATCTCATTCGGCCATCTCGGTAGTCGCAGTTCGTTCTGTTGTGCAGGCGGGGTGAAGTGCAGGGGGCGAGTCTTCTCCCGACGTGCTGGATGATGCAGTCCACCGATCACACAAAGCCCGGATCTACAGGGTGTGTGTGTGTAATTCTCACATAACTGTGGGTCCTGGCTCTATGCGAAAGGGGGATCCTCGACGATGATGGCTTGATGAGTCATGAAGTTTCTTTTTAATCGGACCAAAATGGTAAGCAGTAAAACTGTCGACTCAGTGGCGTGCTTAGGGCCCTACAATACAGTCAGCCCATAAGGCAAGCTGACTGTTCAGAAGCCCTAACGTCATGAAGAGTAGAGTAGGAGGTTATAAGGGCAAGCCAAGCTTTTATGCTTGTATGAAAGAAACGCCACTATGTCGACTATACATTTTTTCGACTTTACGCAACTGAAGATATTCCTTATCTTTTTAAGCTTTTCAACAAAATGCCTGTCTTTACACTTTCGATCACACTGACTAACATTTTGCAAGAAGAGGAATAAAAATATTTATGATGTATTGTTGTTAATTCCTGATAAGACAAGGCTATCTGTATCTAAGTCTACCAATAATAATAATTACTTACAGTACATTTTTTAGATAGGAGAGCAGCAAACCACATGTTGGCGCTCACAAATATTGGCACTCGAAATTACCTTGCTCATAAAGGAAAATACTTAAAATAGCTATATGCAAACAATAAAAAATAAAAAAAAAACATAAATTTGTAAAAATATGTTAAGTTACAAATATATATGTATAACTGCTTAAACTGTGGAGCATAGCTTTTAAACAATTTATTTAAATGTAGGCCCCACTACAGCATAGCAAGTTAAGCCTAAGAACATTTCGCCACGATTACTGCGCTTACTTGCACTGTGGAAAGATGTTCAAAAATAGTGATAAAACATGATGTTTTATGTGAATGTTTCGCATACATTACATACATTATTGATAATTAAATACATTTTTTTAACGGTTAGTAGTTAATGCCTGTAAAGATTTTACAGTTGTTTTAATAACGATACTTTTAAAGAGCAATCTTGGCGAACATGCGAATTTTTTTATACACAATAACCCCAAAAATATAATGCCAAGTTAATATTTTGCGGGTAAGTATTCATTTCTTTTATTTGATAGTTGTTCTCAGCTGTTGTTGATTTTTATGTAAGAATTTAATTTGTATGTTGTGTAAGTAATATGAGCTTACCAATGACTTCAGGCACAAAGTACTCAGGGTACGGAGCAAGCATCCTCTTGAACATTCTGGTGCACTCGGCCTCACGGAGATAGTCAACCTCCCAGGCGAGTTCCTTCTTGGCAACCTCCACGATGTTGTCAATGAACATCCCCTTGGGGAAAATGTTCCACACCTAGAAATTGGAATATGTGTTAGGGATTTTACTGAAATCTATTTAGTAAAGATAGATTAATACAAATTGTTACATGCTGAATGATCCACATCATTCAATTTTTTTAATTATCCTCAATCATCAAGTTATCATCATCAATCTGGATAAATAATGTGCCACCATTTATACCTACTGTTAAGCAAAAGAGTTGTCCATTTCTGAGGCATAATTTTACTCTAGGATCGGTATCAAAATTGACACTAAGGTAAAGGTTGGTTAATTGGCCACATTTTAACAGGCAGCTTGCTGAGGGCTTATAATGTATCTACACCTTTTTACTTATAATATCATTGTCTGTAGTTGTCAATTCGTACCTTCATCACTCCGACAAGATTGTCTATGTCGCTGTTGATACCTTTGGCGACGCCCGGGTACTGCACCTTCACAGCCACTTCCTTGCCGTCATGCAGCAAGGCCAGATGGACTTGACCTAAAGAGATATACTGATCTAAAGACTGTTCTGCTGGTTTTGTGATCGATGGATCGTGTGATTCGGGTAAAAATGTTATTGACTCATTCGATGGTCATTTTTAGTAGCAGGTTAGATGTGTGCCTGCTCAATAAAGATGTAGCGGTTAACTGCTATAACATGAGATGAGAATGTAAATAGCAGCCTTGGCTCATACTTAAGGGAAATTCAGCACGTAAATGTTCGATTTTAATTATGAATTAAAATCGAACATTTATTAATATCGATTTGAATTTTGTCCTCGTCAGGACAGGAATCACAGGTGGGAATCTCATGTCTTCCTTTGTATTCGCTAGTTGACAAACTATTATTTAATGTTTTGTAAATACTGGTTAATCAGTATTTAGCGACTGTGTAAATTCAAGACCAATTGCTACCTATACTTAAGATATGAAGTCTATAAAACCTGATGATTAACCTAGATAATTAAATAAAACACTTACCAATAGAAGCAGCAGCAAACGGCTTATCCTCAAAAACGGCGACCAGCTCCCTCCAGTCGGGGCCCAGTTGAGAGCTCATCACTTTCTCCACCTGCCAGGATGGCATGAAGTCAGCAGACTGACGCACACGTTGGAAGATGCGCTGCAGTTCCGGAGAGATCATCGAGTCGTCTTGGAGACTTAGCAGTTGGCCCAGTTTCAGCGCCGCACCTGAATATATGATGACGATTTTAAGATTCAATGGGATTATGTAATTTAGTTGATTGAGATTTTGTACAATTTACAATCCTATTCTGATTTGGAAAATAATGAATAAAGGGATTACTCACGAAACTTTTTACACTAAATGTGTACTTACCTCGAACCTTGCACAGTGTATCAACGATCCTCTCTGCGTTAGCCGGGGACATGAACGCGTTGCTCTGCTCATCCACCTGGCCCGTTACTGATTGGAACGTGTTCCGAGCATACTGGGCCACGGTCCCCACTCCCAGACCAGCAGCCAGGGAGCCGAACGAAAACATACGGCCGAGGCGCGAAGACGGCACAACGCGAGCTTTCGAGTTCTCGCTCAGCTGAAAAAATAAAATATTTTATTAATGTTACCAACTTTATAGAACTTCATATTCTTTCACAAATTCCTTCAAAATAAATATAACTTACACCAACTCTGATCTTCTTCTTAGCGCTAGGTCTCCTCGCCGAACCCCCTGCGTGCGCTTTATAATAGGCCCCCGATCGAAACCGTGCATACGGCTGATCATCGTTCACCGGTTCAGAAGACGCCACGGCATCCAGTATATCTCCCGCCGTCTGAAGCTTTGCTCCTTGCATTTTCCTCTGCAAGTCTTCAATAGGAGCCAAGATTTGAATAGTTGGCGTCGCCATGCCTGGCGGATCCCGGGCTATCGGCGATGTAGCCATGGATGGTGACTGGTCATCCATTGACTGAACTTTCTTCAAAGTGTCGAAGGTTCTGTTGAACTCCCTGTTGAGCTCGTCAATCTCGTCCTTCATCTGTTGGTCCATCTCGGGCCTCGCTACGTTGCCACTCATGTTGGGAACGTGCAGTGTCGCAAACTGCCTAAAGCCGTGTGCGACTACTAGTGCTCTGTCCACGATCTCTCTAGCAGGTGCAGGGTTGATATTATAAGTAAATAGGTTAGTTGGGCAGTTCAAAAGCAAAGGCTTGACGCTAGAGTTATTCCAAGCAAGAGTTGACACTTCCTGCTGTGTTCTGACGCCCGCTTCCACCACTAAACGAAGACCTCTCAAGACGTTTATTAAATCATTAATGTGCGACATTTCCTGAAAGTAAATGTTAGTATGGTTAATTCCATAAACTTGAAAAGTTAATAATAATTTCGTAAATGAATGCAATTTGTAGGTATAGGTAATATGATTGAAAGAATGACGGATAGTTTATGAACCTTTTATTGATTTCCAAGTTATTATATTTTTACTATCGTACGAGAATCAGCATTATATAGGTCTCTAAACACCGTGACAATTTTAAATAAAGTTTTATTCAAACTCTCAAATGTTATTCATGTTAAGCAATATTGTCGAAATCGAAAATAGAAATGAAATAAACTCTCTCGACTAACTATATTCTCGAGTCCTATGTAACTATATATTTTATTTTTTATAAACCTCCTCCTCGTAGTCTAACGATGAATCTCCCAATCAATGATTTTAGTTTACGAACCCCTTTTCAACTTGCAATCGAGAGCAAATGCAACTCGCAGCGAGTGCGCGCAGGCGAGACAGAGAGTGGCCTATGCAGTCGAAAACTGCGGAGTCCCGTACGCGATGCGCAAACTGCGCCCAGGCTAAGTTCCGAGAATCCGGTGGCACCGATCGATAGCCACGCATGCGCGCTCCAGCTGACCCGCGACGGCCGTTAGCCCGAGATGGCGCGTGCGTAGTAGCGCCCGCCCTAGATGCAGCTCATATAATAAGCAACAGTTGACCTTTCGAGATAAGGTCATTGTATCATAAAACATGACCTGAATCCAAAAAACCATTTTTATTGAAATAACAAAATTCCTCATAGATTCGTTTTTCAGGATTCTGAATCTAATTTCACAGGCCACTAGTTATTATCAACACAATGCTTAATCTGATAATCTCTCATAACAAACCATTTTTTTTTAAATTACTTCTTTAAAAAGACAATTCTTTACTAGCATTATTAGTCAGGTTCTACATAAAAAGCATGATCTGATATCCAATAAAATAAAATTATTTCCGATAAACCTTCAGGATTCTGAATCATGTTTTTCCGTCAACAAATGATTACTAAAACCTCTACTGTTAGTACTACAGGTACACAGGCCTCCTCTCTAAGAGTGGGTGTGACCATATTCCACAGTGTAGGCCCAGTATGGGGCAGAGGTATCCATTGTAATGGCTAGTGAAATCAATTCCAGCTGATAGTACAAAGGATTTTCATAGTCAAAGCCCCATTTTTGCAGTAATAATGAGTCATATTTTTACTTTTTAGCATCATAATTAGAATTGTACTCTCATTGTTGGACGGTATAAGACTTAGAATGCCTTTATTTATTTACTTATTTTATTTTCAAGACTCAAATTGTAAAGGTTTTGGGTTCATAATTTATTTATTTGAATTAAACATTGAACCTATATTTGGCTTTTCTTATGGCTTGATACTAGCTACACAATCAAAGGTAGACGAAAGGTATCCCGCAGACAAAGAATTTCAAAGATTTTTATGCAATCATGAAGAAGAACTAAATGGCAGGATATTTGCTCTAAATTCACTTTAATCTAGAAGTGAAATGAAGGAAAGAAACTCATAGTTGATAATCTGAACCTAAATGCTTTGTTCTACTCACCCACACTCGAAGAATTCTCCTTATCCTCGTCCGCATCTAATTCCACCACTTCCAGAATATTTTCTAGTGGGTGTTGAGGATTGGCAATAGGAATGTCAATTACAATGATTTGAATTTCAAATATATTAACTGGTTGGTCCTCAGGTGCAGCCATGATGGAATTATTGATCTACTGTATGTGGGTTGAATGATGGTAAATTATGAAAATTTATAATCTATCTCCTACAAAAAAAACTAGATTTACCCTTCACTTGCTCAATCCCAACACAATATCACCATTAGAACACAATAAGTTATGATTTGGTTTATTTTTAAAGAAAATTATTGAGGAGCTCTGCTTCCAATGCAGCTCTTGTAAAACTACTTGAAAAATCAATACTGAACTGAATGAGTGAGCAGGTTTATGACATTTCCCTATATTTAATTGCCATAACATGCAGATTTTATCTCCCAGCCACAGATGCACACAGACTACCAAGATCTTGGTTGCACTGTAGTAATGGTCACCCCATTTTAAGGGTAAATTTTGTGTACAAACTAGGGTTATTTTTGAGAACTAATAATTGACATAACAGTTTTGTATGAACTAAACTATAGCTTTTGCTATTTTCTCTAGAATCAAATGGTGCTTATTATGACCTGCACAAAAAATGCATAACTTCGAAACTCTAAGAGGTTATGTTTCGAGGAATATAACTCAATTTTTGTTTGGACCTGGGTGACTCGTAAATGATACATTTAACCTACAGTTATTGTGATTCTTTTTCTTTCTTGAATTATTTGCGTAAATGCGTAGGCTCCAGCAATATACTTAGAATTCAAGGTTATGGTAAATATTGCATAACTTAAATAACATTAAGACTATATAGCTTAGTACCTATTAATTTAGATAGCTAATTTTAAATAGATTTATTTTCAAATAAGGACTTTTTCGTATTGAAAAATGACAATATTTGCATCATCTGCACACCCACCCATTTTAATATTAGGAAACAGTTGAAGTACTTACTGTAGTTTGACTGCCACCACAATTTAAGAATCGTTATTGCTATTAATATTCAGTATAACTGACCATTCATTATTTGAAATAAATAGCCGTAAAGATATATTATAATTACGCTACAATTTTTTCATGACCATTCAACTTCTTGTGAACCAAAATGTCACTGTCATTTGGAGTCTAGTAGTTGATGTCAAATTGTCATAGTTCCACAGCCCAATTTCACAATTTGCCATGCTTGCCTCAGAGATTAGGCATTGGAAAATAATTCGTAGTTCATTTCTCATCGTTATGGGGAAGCCCGCGAAATTCAACTTTTCTTGCGTTTTTTGTTATGTGCAGGTCAGGGTCAGATTGTAAGTTGATTAAAATATGATTCGCGACCGTAACAAATAAAATCTACACTAATATTATAAAGAGGAAAACTTTGTTTGTTTGGTTGTAATGAATAGGCTTAAAAACTACTGGACCGTTTTTAAAAATTCTTCCACCATTCGAAAGCTACATTATCCACGAGTAACATAGGATATATTTTATCCCCGTACTCCCACGGGAACGGGAATTACGCGTGTGAAACCGCGTGACGTCCGCTAGTATTCAATAAATACAAGCCTCTAACTTCATTTAATCCTATTGAATGACTTTTTCATGAAACACTCGAATCAGTGCGGTCTGGCTATTAATTTTCACAGAAATGATTCGTCCCGCCATAATTCTGCCAAAATCTAGTCATGTTCAGATTAATTTAATCAACGGATTTCGAGCGCAAAACAGTGCCTCTGGTCAATCGTCAGTCTTGGGCTGTCATACTATCACAGTCAGTCCCACAGAGCATCTATACATGGTCAAGTATATTATTGTACCATGCATCTATATACGGAAAAATCAGTCCTTTTTTGCTCTAGGCTTCTTGGGCAATAATTATTTTATTCTGAACGATTTGCCGACCGCGGCTTCAACCGCGTATTTTATTTTTATACAATACTAGCTTCTGCCAGTGACTTCGCCAGCGTGAAGTTTGATTATTGTCCCATGGGATCTTACCACCGGGATAAAAAGTATCCTATGTTTTAATCCAGGTTATAAACTATCTGTCTACAAAATTTCATCCAAATTCGGTAGCTAGTTTTCGCGTGAAAGCGTGACAAACAAACACATTCACATTTATAATATTAGTAGGGATTTGAATACTTATATTTAAAATCTTCGCCTATTGCGATAGCCATGGATAAAGTACGATACTGAAAAGTTCCATTTGAATCCGTTTTTGCGGGAAAGCGAAGCTAATATCCATCCTCACAAACTATTAGTTAATAAATATTAGAAAGAAGATTTGTTACTGCTTGGCATGGTACAATATTATACTTCGCCTGCTTGGTAATTCCTTAGAACCCGACACCGTAGATCAAAGTGTAGGTTCATCCATGATCAAATATATATTATTGTACCATGGATTCATCATACCAAACCTCGTTTTAAACCTGGAATTGGGAATAAAGCTTAGGAAAACAAAACCAACAAGATTTAACAAAATCATTTTTTATTCTTAAAACTCTAACCACAAATAAATAAATCTAAATAATAATAAAATAAAATAATAATAATAATCATTCATAAATGATAATAATAATCTAAACGAAACCTGGTCTCCACAAAAAAATTGGTTGTCTGTAAAGTCGGTTTACGGACGATAGATTTACGTGATAACGTCATAATCATTATTTTATGTAATACAAAAAAGGAGGTGGAACGTTACTATGGAACGTTACTATTTTTCATGAGTGTTGCTGGTATTATCAATTTATAAGACGTTATCACGTCAAAATTATGAATCAAAAGACATAACCAACCTAAACCACATAATTTTATTGAACAAAAACGTGCTTTTTCCAGCATTTCAACAAAGTAAAACTAATATACAAAACATACATGAAAATAAATTAATGTTCACACAAATAAAAAAAAATGTTACATTCATTATAGTGTAACAATTATTATCTAAATTGTGTGTTACGTGGGCGATACTAAAAGAGGAAACCATAGCTGCTAGAAAACAAACCTGACTGTGTTAGGCAACAAAACAGTACATTTTGTTACTGTTAAGTGTTTATGTTTTTTAAACATGTATTTTTCTTATATTTTTTTTAATATCTTGCACCAGCTTGCACAATTTGGTACATTTTTGCCAAAACAAACATGATGGATGTTATCAAGTAAAATTTGCTTCGAGCATGGCAATATTTTTTTTTTGGCACTTTTAAGGAGCATCCCGCATATGCTATTTAATTTCAAAATGTGTAGTCAATTATGTGTTAAATAATTTAACCGCTCCGAGATAAAGTTAGTACAGTTGGAACACAAAATTTATAATAAAAGATATAAAGACATCACAAAAACGCACCAATTAGTAATTATCAAGCAGTCGCCCACGTTTTCACAAGACTTATCCTTTAACATATAGAGTATATTAAAAAGTACTTAATATTTACGTACCACATAGATCACAAATGTATATATGTGCCTAGTCTTCGTTTCCTTTCATTAAAATGGTGGCATTTAAATGCTTATGATCACCATTATCCAATCCGTTTACCAATCCCCAAACTTAATTAATTTATCTGAGCTAGAGCAGAACTTGTGGCAGGCTAGTTCTGACCCCAAGACCACTCAAGGTGGACGCACACTTATCCGCGCCGTAAGAATAAACCACGCCAAAAGATTTTTTTTCATGCGTATGACGCTGTAAGTGTTCGAGGTTTTATAGGATTTCATACAAGTAATACTAAAATTCGTTTCTTTCGGCTCGTGCGTTCACCTTAACGTAACACCCAGAGACATCAATAATTATATTCTAGAAAGCTGAATTATTTCAGCAAGAACAAATGTATTTTAATAGTTTTAAAATCGGATAATGCTACGATACTGTTAAAATATTCCATCAATAATGATTATCATGTTTAAAAATTGTAGAGCCTTAAAAATATCAATATTCATAAAACATTAATTTCAGAGTATCCTATTGTAATAAATAGTGTGAAGGGATTAAACTCAGTTGCAGGGGACGGCTCTGACTGATCATATTACATCATAATATGAAACACATAAGGTTTTATCGCACCTCGCGGTATCCGCCTATAAGTCTAGCCAGTCTGAGCAATGTGTTTATTCCCTAGTCAATATAATGCAAAAATTGCATAGTGAGAAATTCCAAAGTACAGATTTACATATTGGAATAGATAAACATCAATTTTATTTTCCTAATTCTAAGACATGTTAGGGCCGTGTCCCACTGGGAGCTAAATATAGGCCTCATAATCATATTCAAAATTACTGTACTTTGACATCTCTAAAATTTAAATAAATATACAGGCAGTATCTGCCTTGACACAAATACTAAAATTTGCTGACCCTAAGGGCCGCGAAGATCATGAACCAGAATCTACAATATCATGGATTTCATGACCATATCGGACAAACTAGAATATTAGTAAACATTACACAAAAAAGTGACGTGTCTGTCCTTCATTCATATACATTACGGTATACAGTGTAATGTTCCAGTCTTGTCTCACATACACACTTTGAAATGAAGTGTCCTTTCATCTAATAAATGCACGAGTCGTTTTTTGATACACAGGGTGGAAACGATTAACGAGGCAGTAAGCGGAGCTACCTTAACCGCTGCAGCTACACGAAAATGGTCTTAGGAAACCATCGATGATTTTTCGTAAAATTTTGATCCCCATTCACAGTTGCTATACATAACATCTCTGTCAATTTACATAAGACAGAGATATCTTCGAAGTAACCTTCACCACCATATTGATACGTAACATTATAAATACGTGAGCTCCTTAGGAAAGTAGAAGCACGGCGGTACTGCCGTGTTACTAAATACATTGTGAAAATCGAAATACGATAAATAAATAAATACAGTATAAATTTTGTATTATCACCACATAAGCTCTTGAATCTGCACGGACGATCGACTGACAAGATGGATGTATGAAGTCGATCTAATTAGTGCGTAATACTAGCCTAGTAGTAAGTTTCCACCAAACCATAAACATAAAAACAAGGGAGCTCTCTATGGATGCTCTAAAATTAGTCTATGACGGCCAAGAGGCTTCGTCTGGTTTGGTCTGGAGATCCGTTGTTACGATTACCTTGTGCGGCTTGGCTGCCCACAATGTGTAATCGTAACAAATTACACTAAGCGCGTTTCTCGGCCTCAATGCGATCCATAACGAGGGCGAAGTTAGTCTCAGGCAGCGGGGTGCAGTGCGAAGACTTGTAGTCGTGCAAGTACTTGCTGATCTATAAAGAGAATACATAGAATTAGTTACAGTGATCAAAATGTATACAAGACAATGAAACAAAATTATAAGTGACTAGCTTCTGCCAGCGGCTTCGCCCGCGTGATGTTTGAAATTGTCCCACGGGATCTTACTACCGGGATAAAAAGTATCCTATGTGTTAATCCAGGTTATAAACCATCTGTGTGCAAAATTTCATCCAAATCCGTTCAGTAGTTTTTGCGTGAAAGAGTAACAAACATCCATACATCCATACATCCATACATCCATACATCCATACTTACAAACTTTCGCATTTATAATATTAGTAGGATTGATTAAAATGGGTATTTTATCTCTCCAGGGGATGCATCAAAAATAAACTTTTCCCTTCAGCCTCCTTGCTGCAGTGACCATAGAGTTTGTAGTGTCTGCCAATGAATAAACTGCCTGGTCATTGTGCACCTCTGTTGTATGTTTAGCAGTCGGACACAATATTGTAGGTTCATATTAAATAAGTATTACATTAATTATTTACCAAGGGCAATAGTGGTCGCTCAAATTCCGGGAGTTCAGTGGTGTTCAAAGCATTGCGCTGGACGTCGGTCAATGCGAGCAGCTTAAAAAGCGCCACCTTTGCGAACGGGTTATTCACAGAAAGATCGTGCCTTTGCTCGATCAGCTCCATAAGCAGGAAGTTTCCACGGTTCGTTGAAAGGATGCCTTGTCTGGAATACATGAGTCAAGTTGGATAGGCGATCGTATGGTGCTGGTGCAGCATGGTTTTTTGGCGCTTTTAAAATAACGTCATGAGGGCGCTGTTCCAATTTTTTTATATTATTATCTGTGGAAATTGTTTAAAAAAAAAAACAAAGATGGCGACGTTATTTGCGCGGCAAACGAACCAAGCAGCACCATGGCAGAGTTTGTCGCACTTTTTCGTATTATAAAGTTTTAATGCCATTCAGATTGTTGCTAAAAAGGGAAGGTGCTAATGGCCTCATTCAACATTCCCACACTGAAAATCGGGAAAATTATTAATACCTACTTCACCATAAAGCTACTGTCGACAAAAAAAACTCCGGTACAGTTATCTCAGTTATTTTATCTCTGCTTTTTTGCATTATTTTTATCTTTGTTACTTTAAGGTCGTTGTTAGGTTACTATTATGAGAGGTAGAATAACTGAAAGGACTAGCACGTACTACCGCGTTACTGACGGTCGACCACTTTTCATCCGTGTGCTCTGAGTAATAAGGTTGAAAGTTGTAGACCGCCTCTGAAGCCAAGGCCACTGTCCGTGACGTCCAATTTGGACCAACGACATAGTATTCTAGACATGTGATGACTGGAGTGAGCGGTGCGGATGATTTCATCCGCATCATCTTATTAAGAAGTAAAAGTAACAACGAAAAGATATTTTCAGTTTGAATGTTTGAATTTCCTTCTTCCAAGGGCCACGTCTGTATAACATTGCAAATAAGCTGCTTACAATTTATCCAGTAAAGACAATTGAATGCAGGCGTAAGGTCTCAAAATGGCTTCTAACACTTACTTATGACGATACAGAGAAATTGCTATAGGTCAAGTAACAGAGAACTATGCCACACATACATGCACTACACACACACCCAAACATCACAAGTACAACACAACTCATATTCATAGCACCCACATTACACACTCACGAACAAAATCACCACATTTTTCAAAACACCACTTCCTATTCTTAGTTCTTAATTTTAATTTAATTTAATTTGTATTTAATTTTATTTTATTACATTTAATTTTCATTTGATTGTTAATTAGCTGTAGCACTCCCTGTTACTGTTATTTATATATTTAGATTGGTTCTCAATAATGTTAATCCGAGATAAGGTGACCAGGAGACCCGTAGCACAGGTTTTTACTTAGTATGAGCTCCTGTCTCTCATCTTCAAAATGATTGTGAATATTTAGGTACATCTAAATATCTGTGGGAGAAAATAAATAAATTTGAATTTGAATTGAATTTGAATGCATTTGCATTCAAACTGAAAATCTCTATTCGTTGTCACTCTTACTTCTTTACTTCTATGGATTGATCTAAATTGATCATATTTATGGAATTGTTTTATATATGCATAGATGACATGACATTTGACATTTGTGTGCATCGCATAAGAATGAACATTTTTCCTATAACATTACTGCCTATATTGGTACGGAACGCTTGCTCACATTCGTTTATAAGAATACGAATGCTTACCTAGCAAATCACAATCAAGGTGCTATGATATGCATTTCACCCTAAAAGTTAAAGCACTTACTTTTCGCTGTTCAACCTGAACAAAGGGTAGATGCGCAGTCCTCGTGTTATGAAAGCGTGTGTAAACAAATGCAATTGTGTATTTAAAGCCAAAAAGATAATATTACCTACGTAAAAGCGCCATATTCACAAGCAAGGTGGATTTTTCGTACCAAAAAAAGTACTAAACTTGTTAATAACATTTATTAAGATTAATCATCGAGATTAGCATAAAATATCTCAAGAAAGCAATGAGCTATTCTATTTTTTTTTCTCTCAACTATAGCTTAAATTGTTTTCCTCCTCTTCATTCACGGCTTTATTTTTTAATTCATATATTTCTTACAACAATCAGCAAAGCTTGTCCTTAACACTAAGTAACATTTTGTATCAATATATTAAATATAATATAATATCATAGGATATACTAAGTAAATATATTGTATATTAACACTTCCAACTATATACATCAGTATAGTTTTAGGTATCTTCACAAAAACCTGTCAAGAACACTATAAGTACGCTACAAAACAAGATTTTTATCTGAATATATGATAAGGAGTGTATATAGATAATTATCTTTGGTAAAAAATAAATACCTCTACATAATATTCTTTCATCATATAGTTTGAGTTGCCTAAGGCATTTTCTACAAACAATACAGTACTTTTTCTTAGATTAAATGCCTAATTTAAAAAGTATCATTGTTTCAACTCAATGAATTGATAACGATTCTGAGCCGTTTATTGTTTTGCGCTAAATATTGACCACACTTTCCCATAATATAAAGCAAATGACCATGATTGGTGCGTTTTTGCGAAAAGTTTATACATTCATAATGACTATTAAAAACTAAGTAGTTTTACACGTCAATCAACATAAACATTTAAATTCAAAACACTACTCACATAGCAGAATTGTGAAATTAGGTGAAACCCCCTGATTCTGTTAGCTATTTGTCGTTACGTATACGTAAATCTGCATTTAAATCTCATAATGATCCGTCGGACAAAGTAACAAAAAAAAAGAGATCACAGCTTCATAATTCGTAGCAATAATTCGCCATTCTACTGTGGCGATAATATCAATTCGATATAAATAAAATTTTACTTTATTTCAAACACCTACTACCGAAAAATGGCCTTATTGCTCATGGTCAAGTATCGCGAAAAGGTCAGCTGTGCGAAAATACTCCGAGGCTGAGCGTGTTTCATACCAGATGTATGAATGTGGACAAACTAAAAAAAATATGTACGGTTCGTAGCATGTAGCGTTCTGTCTCTGCCTTCCCCAAGGGAAGAAGTACGTGGTGAATACGTTCATGTACAGGTATTGTAGAAGTGTGTTATCGTGGAATCGCGAAGGAGACTTTAGTGAGTACACTTTCAGAAACAGGGTGTATGTGTCCCCAAGCCGTGAAAGAAGCCAAGAAATGAAAATTCTTATGGTTACTGACCGCAAGCTAATAATTTCGTCCTCGGTGCGCCTGACCAGCTGTATGGGGCCCTTATACGCGGAGATGAGATCGACAATGTTCAGGTTGACGTAGGAGCGGATCACTTCCTTGACTAGCAGCGACCAAGATTTCGGCATCTGGTTCTGTGCCAGAGGGAGCAGGTCGTCGAAAGTAGCGTCCAGGACCTGGTAAAAACAATGTCAACTTATCAAAGCATATTTATGATATTTGAATTTGAAAAATTATTTCTGCAATGGAATATATCCTACATTATCAGCGAGTAACAAAGGCTATATGTTATCCCTGTAATCACGAGAACTACGCGGGTGAAACCGCGTGACATACTCTAGTTTGTGATAAAATATAACACCTTGAGATCATGGTCTTAGAAAGTTTTATTTTTTGTTATTGGCAGGGGGATATTAAATCCTCCATGTCCTCCTTCATCCTGAATACCAGAATACCTAGTTACACAATCTGCGCTGTGACTGCTTGTCCTAATAGATAGAAGTATGTATACTACATTGCTCGCAGAACGGATAGCCGATGGAGTCGAAAAGTTCTGGAGTTGCGATCGCGAACCGGAAGACGATACGCTGGAAGACCAACTAGGTGACCTGGTGAAAGTTGTGGGAATCCGTTGGATGCGAGTCGCAAGGGACCGGTCAATGTGGCGACACTTCTGGGAGGCCCATGTCCAGCAGTGGACGTCTTTCAGCTGAAATGATGATGATGTATACTAAGAATAGTAGTGATCTTACCAAAGAGTGGACTGGGTAGTTGACGGCTGCCCAGGTAGCGGTGTACCCACCGATGCTCCAGCCGAACATTACAATATTTTCGGGCCGGTAGCCGAGCTCGTTGATAGCATACTGCATCACTGCGTCGATGGCGTTATGCTCTTGCGACGGGTAGGGTTTTCCCTTGAAGAGAGAACCGAAAGAGATAAGTAGTTGCTGCCGCCTGGGGTTGTTAACTTCACAGTAAAGGAGAACACACACTTTTCAGAGCCGAAAGAAGCGAAAGAATCATCAAATATCGAATTTTAGTATTACTTGTATGAAATCCTATAAAATCTCGTTTACTTATCCGCGTCGAATCGGACGAATGGGATAACGTTATACGGATGAGAAAAAAATATTTCGGCACAGTCGTTTCTTTCGGCGCGGATAAGTTTTCGTCCAGCTTTAGTGGTTTTGGGGTCAGAATTAGCCTGCCCCAAGTACTGCTCCACCCAAGATAAATTAATTAACGCGTCGAATTGGACAAATAGATAACGTTATACGGATGAGAAATGTTTCTTTCGGCGCGGATAAGTGTGCGTTCACCTTAAAATAGAAAACTTGTATCTTGAATTTATTTTTTATTTTTTTTCAACATAAATAATGTTGTTTCAAAAATACTAGATTCTATAAGTATTTTATGTTTTTAAGACGTTCAAACGGTGCTCACTTAACTACTACCACTACTAATAAAAACTAGAGTCGAATATTGTCCGTTATGGTGTCTCAAGTAGGGATTAGGGACGCGACAAGTTTCTAGATGCCCTGTCTATGGTCTACAATTCTACATTATAATAAAATGACAGATGGAAATTATACTGTTACCGGTTTTACTTAGTATTTGTTGCATAAGATTTACATTGAAAATAGTCCGAGATGGTGAATTTGTAATCTCGAAATCATGACGTAGGTAAATGTTTAAGAGTAATAAAAAAACGTCTAAGGAGGCAGCCCTTTACATAAAATAGGTCACACGACTCACAAACAAACACCATTTAAATACAAAAGGCATTATTATGTATGCAACTACAATTGTATCGGTACGTCTACCGTCTGCCGGCAAGGGAAACTATTTTATGTTTACATTAAATATTATGCAGACAAGAACCGTAGTATTGATTTCATCGAATCGTCAGCAAAAATAAGGTTTGGCTTCGGGACCCCAAAAACGTAGATAAAATAAATCTTGTTGTTGGCAAATGTTTCTCTTAGTGATAAATATAGTTTCTTTTTCAAAGTTAAACCGTCTATAATAGTATTAATAAGAAGTGATTTGAAAGTTTGGAAGTAAGGGTTAATCTTCAGAACTACTGACCCGGTGCCAAAAATTCTTACACTACGAAGCTACATTATTCTCGAGTGTCATAGAAATGAATAAAACGACTACTATCCTACTAATCCTATCTTACTAATCCTATCCTACTAATCCCACTAATCCTACTAATCCTATCCTACTAATATTATAAATTCGAAAGTTTGTGAGGATGGATGTATGTTTGTTACTCTTTCACGAAAAAACTACTGAACGGATTTGGATGAAATTTTGCACACAGATAGTTTATAACCTAGATTAACACATAGGATACTTTTTATCTCGGTAGTAAGATCTCACGGGACAATTAACTTCACGCGGGCGAAGCCGCTGGCAGAAGCTAGTGATTCATAACGCGAACGAAGCCGTGGACAAAAGCTATTACAAATAAAATAGGTTGGTTTAAAAATTGAGTATGTAACTATATCAAGAATTCGAAGACCAAATAAACGACGAATAGACTGTATGAAGGATGATTGATATTGTTAGGAAGGAGGTAACTAGTGAGATGACGACCTGATGGTACATCATAATACTCCTGCCCTTACCTATACCATCATCATTATCAGCCCAACCTTTTCCCAACTATGTTGGGGTCGGCCTCCAGTCTAACCGGATGCAGCTGAATACCAGTATTTTACATGGAGCGACTGCCTATCTGACCTCCACAACCCACTAAGTACATTGTAATACGATACCCCTTGGCAATACTGTCAGACTTTTTGGGCCACTGACTACCTGTAACGACTGTCAAAGATCTACAAATGACAGCCGGGACCAACTGGTTAACGTGCTTTCCGAACCACGGAAGAAACTCGGTATGTAATAGGCCCATCCACAGACCAACCTAGGCAAGCACGGCTTAACCTAAAGATCGACACGAGCGGGTGATATTATTTAGCCACGAGCTTCCGCCTTTCCTCATACCATTGACAGGAAAAGTGCAGGAGAATGATGATGTATCAAGAATACGACTCAAACTTTACTTACAGTGCTTCCGCCGAATCCAGGATGGTTCCAACCCAAAGCTGAGTACCCAGTCTTGATCGGAGTGTTGATGATGCCAATTTCATAAAATCCGGAGTTTCCTTCGCAGCAGATGACGAGAACCTTGCCTTTCCCGGAACGATAGCGGTTATCAACGAAGATAGTGTCAAGATGGTTACCATCAGCAGTTTCAATCTTGGCGCGCTGACCCTCGTAAGTCTCCACGAGTGACGTCCTACCTGTGAAGATGGCTCCCCCTGAAACGACAATTTAAAAAAAATGATTATTTGATTTCAATGTCTCAATAACTTTTGGATAGTTTAGTTGTTACGTCTCATCATAACCAAAAAGTCAATGTTGGTGATAACTCACAATTTTATAATTATGTATATATGTAAACTTTTGCACGTTCTTGCCGCACGGTTACAATAGTTACAAGAGGACCTTTATAGACCTTTGGACATAGAGGACCGAGGACCTTTGTTTTGAATTTATATGTTATTTATGCTTAAACAATTGTGTACTTATTGGTAAGTTATTTGTCAAAAATACTCGTACTTGTGTGACCACCATAAAAGCCCTTGAAGAAGGCTACAATGTAACGATTCTCCTAGATAAATGTACTTACACAGCAGAGTATGAACCACTCTAATAGATCCAGGATAAACGAGTCGCAAACCGAAGGTATGGGTGGCGCAGTAAGCAAGGATCTGAATTATCACTTGTTGGTACCTCGGACGATCGAGGTTGGCGCAGAACCTGAATGGGTGCCCGTCCATCCAACTCGATCTAAAAAATAGTAACCTTATACTGTTGTACATTGCTTAGGAGAGACGACATGCTATCAATCTCAACTTTTTTTATAAAATCCATGGGTGTTTAGACGTATTTGCAGCTACGTACTGTCTCCATAAATTGTAACTTCCTTTAGTCTACGTGATGTATACTCAATTAAATCGACTGCACGTTGACGTAGACTTTAATCAATTTTGCAGCAGGTTTTTTAAATCTTTCAAATTGATAATATTTCATTTTTCAAATTAAAACCTGAACAAACTGCAAACAACTAAACCCTAAAGAAGTTACATAATTCTACATCACAAAATGGAGTTATTGGTACCGAGAAGATTATAATCTTTCTCACGTCCTTATTCTAAATTCTTTGCCGGTATTGTATTAGCAACTGTATTACTGCATGCACAGAGAAGTAATTAAAATAATCATTTTTTTTTTATTGTTGTGTGATTGTATCTTGCACATGGCTTAGAAGCAATAACCAGTGAGTAAGTGAATAATAATGTTATAAATGCATCTTGAAAAGCGAATCTGAGTTGTGTACATAAAAAATGTCATATAAAATTCTTACGATACTCAACTCAACCTGCATTTTAAGATACCAGCGTGTGAAGAAGAATACTCAGAAATCTCCGTAATCGTTTATTAATAATTTAATTAGATAATCGTGGGATTCATCGCGATGACGACGAAGAAGAATTATTTAAGTGATTTCTTCGCGTTATAAAGTTTAGGTTAAATTCGAAAATTTTAGCAAGAAGTGCTTTTTCCAGACTTGTAGAAAGCATTCTAATATTATTTCCTTTTAGGGTACTCACCCTACGTAAATTGGTTCCATTTTTATTATATCATTTGGACTACTGAAATAAGAATCATCCAAAATTATTAAATACGGAGATAGAAAAATTAAAAAGTGTTAGCAAGTAAAAACTGTTATGCATTGCAAAGCTCAATGCCAAGCAAGTGTGGCTGAAAAAACTGCATGCAAATAAAGGCCTGACGCTTGTGCAACTGCACCTACAAACACACGCAAAAAAAAAGGAATTTTAGGTTAGTGCATGCAGTAAACAGTTGAATCGAAGAGTATATAATTATACTTCATAATGATTGTTAGTCTTCATACAAAAAAAAACAATACCTACGTGTGTAACCAAATTGACCAATAGAAATACCAAAAAAACGTAGTATCTTTATGGTGAATGCACATTTATCAGAGCCCAAGGAAGGAAAAGAGCCGAAAAAATCGAATTTTAGAATGTCTTGTATGAAATATATAAGACCTCGCACACTTATCCGCGTCGAATCGGACGACTAGATAACGTTATACGGATGAGAAAATGTTTCTTTCGGCGCGGATAAGTGTGCGTTCACCTTTAGTATATCAAAACTACCTAGGCTACCCAGTTTTCATTTTCAGCTCAGTATTATGTGCTAAAATTATAAATAATACAAGTTGTTTGCGTTTGTTCTAGAAATACATGCCTGGAAAACTAATAAGAGCTTCGACTGCTGTATACCTTAAAAGGTGATAAAAAAGCTAAAGTAGTTTTTAAACAGCCCTGGCTTTTTGTTTGATTTAACAAACAGCAGTGAAAAACCTTGTTTGGTAGACAACAGTAATACAGTTTCTCCTTCACCTTAGGGTCAGTTCACACCGAGACCCGACTCGGCGCGACGACGGCTCTGGAAGAGGCCAATGATGCCGCGCTGCGCCGAGAGGCATCACAAAGAAATGTGTATCTTTTTGTGCACCAAATATAATCATATTTTGAGTCGCGTCTTAGTGTGAATTAAATGTACCGTGTACTCACCTTTCCCTGTTAGTAACGGTGTAGGTAACCGGCCAGGCATTGAAGTCGAAATCGTACTTCCTGATCGCATTCAAATGGGTATAAGGGTCAGTCATAGGGCTCCTTAGTGATTGGATGAACTTCGCGTATTTCTCATTACGTGTCCTTCCGATTGCTCTCATAAATAATGAGACAACGAGAATGCAAGTGAGACCCCCAAAGAATCGTCCAAGTGACTTCATCTCGTCCGTCGTGAAAAAGCCGCGTTTATAAACGTACATCAAGATGAAAGGCGATGTATAAATGCCGATATTCATCAGTGCAGAAGCCTAAAATAAATAAATAATGAATAAGTAAGTATACAATTTCAATGCCTGTGGGAACCGGTAGCAAAATAATTTGATAAAAATACCTACCACATAGAAATATACAGAGCTTACCGTCGATATAACTTTATCACCATACTTTTCTAATCCCTGCGGCTGGTACATGGACTAGAAAAAAAAAATGAATTAGCTTTAACAATACAAGAAAGTGTTGTGATTTCCATATCTCAAGTTGTTGATCCACTACTCATTTTATTTGAGTTTGGGGAATCCTCATGAATCCGCCCCGTCTGGAGAGAAAGGTTTTTGTCAGACTCCTATCGCTTAAAACCCCCACTGTTCTTATTACTACCATGAGCTGTGGGCTTAGAAGATACTCATACATTCTCAAAGACCTATGTTCTATATTTTGTTATGGGTAGTCTCGGCCGACTCGGAGCGACGTCACAATAATCGCACTTCTTAAAAAATTGACTTCTAACTAGTTTTAACCCTATTTGATCAATGGGAAAGGCATGACTATGATGTATATATGTATAGCATATGATGCATAGTAACGGAAATGTAATCATTACCATTTTTCGAAGCTCTTGTTAGGCGGCTGGATCAAGAAGCCTGATTCAGAAGGCAGCACTCCTCGATATTGTGAGGAGGTTCCTGTCCCAGCCCTAACCACCCGTAGCTTGAACCTTGCTCCCGATACCGGTGGACCACTATTTTTATATTTTTAATGTATTTTAATTTTTTTTTTAAAGATATATTTCAAAATGTATAAGATAAGTATTTAGTATGAATAAATAAAAAAATAATGGAAATGTAGGTAATTTAAATGTGTAAAGATAAATTAACGAAATAATAATAATTCAAGATAATTTCACAACCCTTGAATAAATTGTGCTTTTGTTTACCAGGATATGAATAAACTAGTTACTTGAGAAAGAAGTTTATTAGACAGGAAAATTTTAAAAATAAAATATTTAACAATAACTCAAAACCTAATGTGACCCCCCCCCCCCCCCCCGGTGTCGCGGTGTTTCATGAACCTCACGACCGCGATCTTGAGGATAGTACCATTACACAACGATCGTCTTGGAGGTAGACGATCACGTGCCGTCCGCACTCGTCGTTGCAGCTCATCTCAAAGGAGCTCAATCGGATTCAGGGCTGAAATTCGCGCCAGTCACCGTATATCAGAAATGACAACGAAGTGAACGAAGGTTGGCGTTGAACTTCAACAGCATTAGAAAACCAACTGCGTAAAAACGCCGACACAATAAACAATCGTCTCTTTCAGTTGTTGGCAACAACTGCTCAAATTCAGTTGCCCAGAAACATCTTTCTGGCGCATTCCTGATTGCAAATGTGCAATCACTTGAGTGGCTTCATCAGATGTGGTAGTCATCTTGAGGTTTGTTTCCTTGCTTTAGCTTATACACATCAGCGTACCCCATCTATGGCGTACCCTCTCAAACCACACAGTCGTGACTTGTGCGAATGTGCGTGAACGTTTAGCTCTCACATATCTCATTTCTCTCCCTCTCTCTCCCTAATCGTGAACCGAATACCTTGACCTTGGGTATGGGTTCTTCATCAGCCGTCAAGACGGCAAGCTTTATCGGTGAGCCAAGATCACCACAGTAAAACTTAACTGGCAAATAATAGTATCCCCTAAACAAAGGCACAGAGCGTTATTTAATTTCGCCTCTAATTATAGAAATAAAAAAGCGATCCATAACAACAGAACATAATCCACAAGACAAAATATCCTTTTCCTGAAAACGGAATCCTCTATTTATAGAACGACGTGTTCCAATTAACTCAGTTCAATTAACCGGTATCGATTGAGGCTGCAGTGGCGCATATCCCGTCGGCCATCTGCGCCGTGCGTTCCCGCCCGATATCCCATGCGCGCGCTGGGGCGCGGCAAACCGCTTGCCTGGGCCACGCGTTCGCACCCAACATCCCATGCGCGCGCTGGGGTGGCAGACCGAGCCCCTGCGCGCGCTTAGGCGGGGTTCGCTCACCCACGCTTAATCAATCAATACGCAACTGCATGGCAGACCCGCCCTTTTGTTTCGGAAACGGGGAGTCGGTATAGAAACAAAGAATGCCTACTTCATTGTTTAGATGTATGATGTTCATTACCTTCTGCAGAAATATTGTAATTGCACATGTTATTAAAATAAAGGACAACAATTTTTTTTAATTTTGGCAGTAAATATAAGATCAGTAGGAGTCTGACAAAATTGATTGTAAAAGGGTATCAATGAGGAAGTAAAGTAACCCTTCCTTTTGGCTTTTGACTCAAGTAAAATCAAATATAAATGTAAAATATTATTTAAGAATGCTATAGAATTCAACAGTATGGCACATTAATACCATGAGGACCATGTATGTGTATGTAAATTGTACCATGGGATCTTGCACTTGCCGAGATGGAATGTGCCCACATAAGTGGAAGCATGAATCTCGCTCCTCGCAGTCAATGCGAAATGTCATGCAGTGTGCCAGACTGGCGCCGTCATCTAGTGCAAGTGCAGTGAGGTTTGTCCGAAATAAACATAAAATTAAGCAAAACCAAACTTAAGTTTTGTTCCTCCACTCTCATAGTTAATCTATGCTGTGCCCGACAGGGTCCAATTACGACCATATTAAATTTTCCTTCCACCTAGGAATACATTGAGGTATGGAATAAAGAATTGAAAATTGAACTTTAACATAGGTAAATCAATTCTGTCTCTTGTGTGATGTTTCTTAAACAAAGCTTCTTGGCGGGCTGCTGGCATCTCTCTGAGACAAAGTATAAGGACCAGCAGGCAGTGCGATCTGCCCACTATGATGTACAAGTCTAGGAGGTGGATACTCATGAAGGAAGCTGTGTACAGTCCATGTCTATGTTTAGCATAAAGCTGAAAGAATCAACTTCAATGTTTGTAGATTTGGAAAACAAAAACTGCAGTACAAGTACGTAGGAATCGATAGGACTCGATAAGATAAATTTGACAGTGATTCTCAATAAAATGAGCTTTTATGGAGTCAAAATCTCATTTTATCGAGAATTACTGTCAAATTCATCTTATCGAGTCCTATTGATTCCTACATACTTGTACTGCTTGAAAGATTAAAATATTTGCAATTCAAAATCAAATGTACAGTACAACTGTACAAGACACCTAGTAGTAATTTGTGAAGCCAACAACAGTAACGAAGTGACCAAATAGTTATGTATGTCAGAATCACAGGTGTAAGTTTCCATTGTGCCTAAATTTATTGCAGTTATTTGATACCTCCTGTGTACCCTTACGTAAATCTCCTTAAAATCTGTACCTACACCGGTACACTGATATTTTAAAAATTAGGTATGTGCCATCCCGATGTCAGAAATGCGGGTAGACTGCTAACCAATAATGTGGCAAGGTAACTGTTTATTATAAGTAAAATTCACTTCAGGACCTGCTGATTATAAAATACTTAATTTTCGTCATTCAAGAAATTTTAACCAAATGTACTGATGAAAACCTAATAATTTTAACAAATAATGATAATTTATGACTTAGCAGTAAATATCGATTAGAACTTACGTCTTTCGGCCCATCCTTGTACACCTTATACAGACGAGGGGAGAACATACATTGCCAAAATAGCTTCATATTGACTATGAAACTATACCGATTAATTTTCTAATAATTTAAGATACAGTAATATCACGATTTTTTACCACCTTAGTCCGGCGTTCAATTACTTGACAAAGAAAGAAGCACTTCTTTACAAATAAAAAAAAAACCACTAGTTTCTTCAAACCTCTTAATACATGAGAAAAATACGAGTGATTATTAATTTTTAAGTGAAATGAAATAGAACTCGGCCTCAACTCCGCACACAACGACCAAAGACTAAACTGAAAATCAATAATCTCCCTTCATCATGGACAAATCACCATTTTTATCTAAATGGATACGAGCCATTTTGCTTACACTGGTTTACTTTTATTTTTCACTAGCGGACGCCACGCGGTTACACCCGCGTCGTTCCCGTTCCCGTGGCACTACGGGGATAAAATATAGCCTATGTTACTCAGGGTGAATGTAGCTTTCCAATGGTGAAAGAATTTTTGAAATCGGCACAGTAGTTTTTGAGTTTATTGATTACAACCAAACAAACAAACAAACAAAGTTTTCCTCTTTATAATATTACTAGCGCCCGCCACGCGGTTTCACCCGCGTAATTCCCGTTCCCGTGGGAGTACGGGGATAAAATATATCCTATGTTACTCGTGGATAATGTAGCTTTCGAATGGTGAAAGAATTTTTAAAAACGGTCCAGTAGTTTTTAAGCCTATTCATTACAAACAAACAAACAAAGTTTTCCTCTTTATAATATTAGTATAGACTAGTATAGATATATAGTGTAGATGTAGATAAAAGAATTTTTGAAATCGGCACAGTAGTTTTTGAGTTTATTCATTACAACCAAACAAACAAACAAACAAAGTTTTCCTCTTTATAATATTATTAGTGTAGATGGGAGCAGGAACCCTTAGACGGAACCCATACTTATCAAACTTACATAAAATGATAAAATGTTACATTTTTCTAATTGATCAGGGGTCCTAAAAATGCCGCTATTAAGAAGCGTTAGCTGTAACACAGCTATATACTCTAAGGGTCGATTTTTCAATCGTTAGTAACTTTTATCTGAAGAGTAAATCTAACAATTTGGCAGTGTTCATACAAAACCGGTCAAAATGACAAACTAAACTTATTCATCGGATAAAAGTTAACTGGTGATTGAAAAACCGGCCCTAAGTGTCATAATATTCGTTCCCTTCAAATAAGTATAATGTACTCAGTGCCTTCAAAATACTGCCAGTGCCGGTCAAATATGGCTTCCTATGTAGTCAAGTCTGTACCATGCTTTTTCAGAAATGGATTTTGTACGCTTTTATGGTTCTTTCAAGCATATAAATCCTTTACTAGGTGATGTCGTTTTGAGTGAAAATGAGCTTGCCTCTGATTCTGACGAATCCAAACCTTCTTCTTTTCGCTCACCTAAAAAAAGCACGTCATCGTACCTGAGTCTGACTCCTACAGCTTTAATGATGACCTTTGCAGCAAGCTGCAAAAACGAGAAGTATAAAGTATAAAAAGACACGATTGACTCAAAGAATGAAAAAAGCAGCCATGTTGAGAAGCCAGCCTTCTGGGAACACCGACGACGTCAAGAGCTGGAACACCATTTGCCCGAGCTGTTACTTCATCGAGCCTAGCTGGCACTCATCAAGTATTCCTGATTCTCCAATATCCTTAAAAAAACCCCAAAAGCATCAGCCAGACATCATGCGTAAAAAGAGTGTCCATGGAGTTTCTTGCCCGTTCTTCTCCATAGAGATCTACGCTAGGGAATGGGCAACTACAGTACTTTCACAGTTTTTATGTCTTGTGACTGGGACTGTAGCTACTTTAAATGTTCATTTTTGTTTCGACAATTCAAAAGTGCCTGTAACTGGCCTACTTGAAATAAATGCTTTGATTTTGATTTTTGACATACTTAACTTTGCTTTTCGATCCTAAGACACGGCTATTGCACCACCCGCAAATAATTTGTAATAATAAAATCACTTTTTTTGTGTTTTAAAACTACAAGGTACATATTTTTCAGATTTTTCCATAACATTATGCAGTAAGACCTTGTTTTTGACAGGAACAACACAATAGGTTTTCGAACACACGGACAGACAGATGGACAAGAGAGTTCCTTTGATTTTGATTTGGGTTCCTTTTTTTACCTTTTGCCATTGAGTTCAATATACATCTAAGCCTTTTGCGATACGGAACCATAATTTTCTTTTGATTTTGATTCCCATCGTCATCATCATCATCAGCCTATTCCGTTATTCCGCTATTCGTTCCTACCGCTGGGACACCGCCTCCTCTCAATGAGGGAGAATGGGCTATAAATCTACTACGCGATCCCACTGCGTATGTGTAGATGTCATATGTCTTAAAATTTTTGGCTATAGGACATGCTGGATTCCTCACTCTATTTTCCTACACCGTTTTGAGAGCAGTAGTGATGAAATACATTACATAAAGTAATGCGCCTGTCTGGGTTCGAACCCACGACTAATGACAATCGTTTTCAACCAATCAATAATCAATAGTCTTTATTAATTTGTAAACAGGTTACGGCAGTGTGCAAGATGGTACATTTAGTAAAACATTAAGTATCTCTATGTTTTACCTTTAACGGATTTAGCGACTTTGTCAAGTACGACTTTTGAAATATTGAGTCTAGGGACAGTCTCGATAGGAGTTGGCAGCACTGGCACTGAGTCAGTGGTACAAAGTGTTGCCATAGACAATAAATCATTCCCGTGTTTATCTCCGTCACCGACCGAGGAAATGTTTTTGTGAAGAATTGGAATTTCAGACAATATCAATAAAATTTAATAATTCAAAATTAATGTAATCGTCATGAAATATGGTTTGTGTAGTGAAAAAGGCTGTTTTTTGCATCTTGGTGGTAGCTGCAACCGTGTCCTGCAGAATACACAAGCTTCATCTTTCGGTAAGTTAGATCTTTATGAAAATGATTAAAGTTACAAGGCATTGAATCAGTCAGAACCATAAGGTTATTATTAAATTAAGTTATTGTTTTGGTCTCATGGTTCCGTATTTAAGTCAATAATGTGAAGCCCTGCTTGACGATCGCAAAACATTGTTTGATTTGGACTAGCTACAAGTACTTATTTGTGGTTTTAATAAATAAATGACTGTTTTAACTCTCACTCATACTCCATCTGGTTCCTAAAGTAAACACTGCGAGACCACAGTTTTACTCATGAACCAAAAAGTTAGTGAATTAAATGGTAAAATAAAATCACATGTAGAATATTTAAACTGTAGTTCTATTTATTGGGCTCATTTTTATTGATAAGGATGTATGTTTATTGCTTAGGGATCACAGTTATCTCAAACAGTGAATTTGTGTATTGAAACTGTTTGTCTTATCTTAATATCTTGTAGGGTATTTATAATTACTTAAGTAATAAAAGTTTAAATGATTTATTACTCACAAAATATTTGTTGAAAACATCCTCTAAGTATAAACAATTGCCATTAGCCCATTTACTATCATATGGATCCCTGGAAAACCACAAATAAATGGTTAAATAAGCTAAGTATGGGAATACTACGTGGATGAAGGGGAAACCAAGAAATCTAAATCTAAATTCAACGAGATATATTCAACAAAATAAAGCACTTTTATTCATGGTTTAACTTTCAGTGCAGTCACAGCCAAACTTAACCTTTTCACCGCCTACGTAAACAAAACGCTATATATGTATAGTAAACAGTAGTGATCAGGGTATCGTCATATCGGTGAATGAGATTTATACGCGATAGGTTCAGTTATAAATATTATTTTACAGATAAAAATAAAAACTGATTAAATACTTCCATGTTTATTTTATTTCACAGTACCTATCCCTAGTAATAAAAAAACAGCATACATTAGATTCTAATGTATGCTGTTTTTTTAGAACTATCTAAGAAACAAATAAATAACTCAATTTAAGCTTTAGGAAATGAGGTACATCTCTATCTGTTTCATGAGCTCATTCTTTGACTTCATTTGGAGTCATTGGTGCTCAAAGCACGCTAAATTCAATTCTGATTAGGGATGTGGCCTATGGTCTTTCTTCTATTTTTGTCTACTCTCGTGTTTTTTTAACTTCTTTAGAATCCATTTCAACTTTGTCAAATTCGCACTTCACAACCACAGGATACCTACAATATTTCACATTTAAAATTAATATTCTTTAGTAAATAAATGTTATTATTATCTAGTTGAACATATGTTAGAATCATCTTCTGATTCAACATTCTCCATAAAATACACATGAGTCCGATTCCGCACATTGTGTTTCAAAGCTGATCGGAATTCATGTCACTAGCTATTTGTTTACCTAATACTAGTACTATATAATACTACATTTTGTTACAACCAAAGTTTCACAGTGACTTTGACAGCCGTACGTTTATGACCAAAACGACTTCTATAATGGTCCGTGGCGCCTGGGGCACTCACTTATAGCTAACAACCAATGGTTTTGTAGAGATGAATATAAGTATCGACAAGGATTGCTAACAACTATTTAATTCCAAGTCCGAACCCATCTGAAGGTCTAAATTAGTCTATTTTCCTTTTGTTATAAAGTAGTTAACTATATTCATACTTTACTGACCTCAAATTGTTTCCTAAGTATATTAATATTTATATAAATATTTCAACGGTTGAAATCAAACAGTGATAACTTTCGCGTCACATCACTGGCCGACTAAAAAAGTATAAAGTCCTTGGCGTCTGGGGACATTAAAAATATTCAGAATTTGGTTTTTGCCAATATGAAGACAAATATAGGCAAGAAGCCAAATGGCAGTTCAAAATTGTGCTTGTGTGGAAAATAGTAAAAAACGGTATGAGACATTGCAATATTAAATAATAAAATAATTAAATTAAAGAGCTTCTAATGAAGTCCTGGCGCTGGTGGCACGAATATCTGGAACTTCTATTGAAGTCCGTGGCGGTGAAAAGGTTAAGTGTGACATAATTATTATGCTCCTTTGGCAGTCTTCAATAAGCGACATATTTAGCTGAAGCATTTGTAGTGTTTCTCTTACGCGATAGGTGGTGTAAGCATGTAACGTGGCTATCAGCCGTCCGCATTCACACCAGCAGATAATTTGAAATTGAATAATAATTAAAATAATTAATATTTGTTAAAATTAATTGATTCATAATTTGATTGAATTTTTATTTTGATTTGCCTATTACCCATGTTTGCAAAGAACAAATGATTTGATTTAATTTGCCATCGTGTTTAAATATTTCTCTAAATTACATAATTATTCGAAACTACCTATTATGGTACTATATTGGGCCAATCAGATTATTTATTTTTTCGAGTAAAACGCACGTAATTGTTCCATCACTACCCTACGTAATGAGTAGGGTAAGGCCAAAAAATACCGGCCAAGTGCGAGTTTGACTCCGCACCGAGGGTTCAGTATAAACTTGTAGGTATTTTGTAATTAAACGTAGGCATATATTTACGGTTTTCAGATTTACATGTGCTGTCAGACATTGTTGCTCGCCACATTTCATAATTCTAGGTCAACGGGAAGTAGTAACCTTTAAAATCTTCATTCGATTGAGTTTCCAAATATACGATGTTTGCAGGTATATTGTTAAAATATTTACGATTTCCAGATTTTTCATTTACATGTGCTGTAAGACATTGTTTCTTGCCAAATTTTATGATCCTAAGGTCAACAGGAAGTACCCTATATATTTTTATTCTATTTTAAAATAGAATAAAAATATATGTATAGGGTCAAAATATACGTTTTTTACGACATGATCGCCCGTGTTTTTTAGTTTTTTACTAACTTAAACGTTTAATTTCATAGCTTCAAGGGACTAAAAACATACTCAGGTGTAGAGTGATCCTATAAGGGTTCCGTTTTTTTCCTTTTGAGGTACGGAACCCTAAATACGATAGATGGACTGTGTGAACGATGATCGGGCTATAAAGGGATGACTTCTGAGATTACGACTAATACAATAGTATGGCAGGAGCAGACCACGCTGCGCCGACGGCAAATAAATTGGGATGACAGAAAAATTATACCTATCGGAAAATCGAAAATACATAATGATTGGAGGTTACTGCTCCACCACTGGACAAGGAACTCCCCTGTCCTCAATTCTCTCGGTGTTGCGCTTCGTGCTCTTTAATTTATTGATGTAGCCGTCCAAAGCGTCCCGCCGTTTTCGCTTCAACCTATGAAGCCAGAAACGATTAATTAACCTTTTGGACGCCATTGTCACATATACGTGACAAGCAAGCGCGTGCCCTGTACGCCAAACGACACAAATATGTGACAAAATAGTAGACGAAATTGTGGCTTGGCGTAGAGGGCACGCGCGTGCGTTTATGCTGTGGCGGTGAAAAGGTTAAATAAACTCAATTTTACACAGTTCGAATAATACTTCCATAAACTATTATAGTACCCACTCAATATGTGATCAGACAGGCTGCATACTGCACCGACTTCACGGATCAAACACAATGGTTTCTGATAACAGACTTACTTTAAGTTGTGTTATAGTATAAATTTATATCGTTATCGATTCCGAGAACATTGTACATAGAACTAGTTCAGTCGGTTACTGAACGAACGAACGAATTTAACATTTATCGATTGCATATGAAATTATATGTACATACGGGTGCTCCAAAGGGCAGGAGATTGACGATGCGGGCGTTGCTCACTTATTTTTTATTTTTGTTACTGAAAAACTGACACCCGAAAGATTGAGAGTTACTATTTTCAAGGAATATCTATTTTACTCAAATACTGGATTGTGGAGGACAAACAGGCACTTGATCCTAGTAAAATATGCAACGTGTACATTTGATCCGAATCACGGGCAGAATCAATCGAACCACTTTTTAATATAGATAACATTTAAAAAAAAAAAAAAAATGTTGCTCTGTCTTTTTTATTAATAGGTCAACCATCACGTGCGCAAACCCGCCAAAATAGGTAAACAAACAAACACAAAATAAGATTGTCGTACAATTAAAATGTTTCATACGCGGGATAATAATAGTTCTTGCCAGTAAATCGAATTGCCAGTAACACTAAAACAGCACATAAAACCTTAATTTTTTTTAATGTATTTTTTTACTCTCAGAGTTAGGTCAATTGAATTAAAAATCATTTGTGGTTTTGCGCATTTAATGGTATACGTTGCATACATCTGCATCCAGTTAGACTGAAAGTCGAACCCAATATAGTTGTAAAACATTATTAGTAGTATTTTATGTACCTAATAATTAGACCGAATAATTCGGGCGATACACCGAATTCCGTTCCGATCTTTTCGACAAGACTGATGGTGAATTCATTACCTGATATTGTCTGAAGCTATGAGCAGCCAACCACTGCGAAAACCGTCCTTATCGCTACGATATAAATCAATTTCATGCCTACCAATAATAGCGGATAATTGTACTAAGTTCCCTTACAATAATTGTATGACAATTAATGCCTCTGCGAATATACATCTAATTAGTAAGTGTGTTCACAACGTAAACTGGTCCTTTTTCCTGTTAACGCGCAAGTGAGAATGGCAAATGGTTTGCTTGATAACAAAATACAAAATGTAATTGAATTGCCTTTAAAAAAAGCGTAACATTGGCATTGCATAACAAAATCGCATTACTATGCCAGGCGAAGAATTTATAAGACAGAGCAAAGAAAGATGTTTTTTTTAAACAATGAACTACAAAGACAAACACTAAACAAGAATGTCATTTCTAGCAAGCGATTGTAGTAACCAAAATAAATATTCAAGTAAAATGGAATTAGTCGTTCTGGTTTCTTTATCACGTTGCTATGTATCGAAATTATAATACGTGTAAGCAAATAAAAATAAATATAGTATTTTAACTAACATCTCGACAAACCGCTTAATAGCTAGCGAGAAAACGATACAGTGCCGTAATGTAGATCCATAGTTATTTCAGTGCTGCTAAGAACTAAACTAGGGCCACTGATGTTTTGATCAAGCCAATCTATACTAATATTATAAAGCAGAAGAGTTTGTTTGTTTGGTTGAACGCGCTTATCTCAGGAAGTACCGGCTCGAATTGAAAAATACTTTTTGCGTTGGATAGTCCATTTATCGAGGAAGGCAATAGGCTTTATAACATCACGCTATGACCAATAGGAGCGGAGCAGCAATAAGAAAGGTTGCAAGCGGGAAATTTACGCGAACGAAGTCGCGGGCAGAAGCTAAGTACTCTTATACATGCAATTGTTTCATTTTTATCAACATCTCCATCCACATTTTGTCAAGCGCCAATAAGGAAGGGTTTCCAAAATACGAGGGTGTTATAAACTCGACGACCCGAATGGCGTAGTGGTAGTGAGGCAGCCTTACGTTCTTAGGGTCCCGGGTTCGGATCCCGGCAGGAGCAAATGTTTGTGTGATGAGCATGGACATTTGTTTCAGAGTCATGGATGTTTTTATGTGTAATAAGTATGTATTTACTAACAAAAAGTATGTATATGTAGTAAGTACTGTCTGGTGACCACGACACAAGCCTTGCTTAGTGTGGCACTAGAAGGCGCTGTGTGTAATGTCCAGCGATATTTATATTTATAAACTTTACGTTTTGAACAGAAGTCTAATTACCAGCCTGTCTGCCAGACTGTCTAGTGTAGTAGTGGTCGCAAGTTCGACTGCCGAGCATGTGGTCCTAGGTTCTATGCCCGGGTTGGGCCAAATGGTTAATGGGTATTCCCATCGCGAATTTCTCAGTACAAGCCACGGAGTCTATCTGTGTCCGTCTAATGACAATCGCCTCGCCTGCTATAACATGAGACGTAACCTTCACTGGCGAAATGTGCTATCCATTTATTTATTTTTTTCAAAATAATTGCTTATTGCCAACTTTCGTAATACATTTAAATTTCATGCTTGTTGACCCCTTTTTTTTCGTATGGTAATTCATCAAATAGGTACCCCCTCCCGCTCTGGGCGGAGCGGGAGGGAGTTTCAGACTTTTACTGACTAACACCCATCCATGTTCCTTCCTCGCCCTTTACGTTCCGGGGCCACGGGATCTCTTTCGAACAGTCCCGCAACCATGCTTGTTGATCCCTACTGTTTAGTTTGGGCTGTGCGTTGTCTGCTATTGAGTTTTTTTGACGCTTTACTGCTGGCTATCTTTTGTGCACTTGTTTTTCTGTGCTCTGCACTCACTTTACCAGCTAAATTCCTGCATGTTGCTCTGCGAGCGACCCTGTAAATTGTGTTATCCTTGCACTTGCATATTTCTTTTTTTTCTTTATGTATTTTAGTAACATAAAACAATTTTACACTTATTTTTAATTTTAAGTAAGTAAGTGAGTTGGTTCATTCGCAATATTATCAAGTGTTGCGAATTGTAACAACGTTGATATGAACCTAACTTGATAATTATTTATAGGTACTTAACCAGACAAATTTCCAAGAAAACGTATTCAAGAATACTGAAAAAAATAGGTTTATGATTCGAGAAACAATCTATTTCTGATATTAAGCTCACCTTCAGAAAGAAATATCGCTAATTGGAGTAGATATTGTTTATTATATTTATTACATATTTACAAAACCCCATAGACTTTTCTTTTCGTTGCGAGAATCCGCTGAATGCGAGTCGCACGGGACCGATCAATGTGGCGACATTTATGGCCTATATCCAGCAGTGGGGCATCTTTCGACCGAAATAATAGTAATGATGATGATATTTTGATCTATTGATTTTTAAAGCGTATCTGTATTATTTCAAAGTTTAGCTCAAGCAGAAAGTTTATCAATCGACGAATCTGAAATAGCGTTCCCCAGCATTGCAAATGCATGTTGTAAACGAATTGTTGCCATAGCAATTCCTGTAATGCAACATATACACATCAAAAATAGTTTGTGATCACTAGCTTATGCTGATATAATTTTTTTAATTGAATTTTATCAAGGAAAAATGTTTGTTTTGTTTTCTTTAAATAGAAATACCCTGTTTTCAATTAAAAATAAACATTTTTTTTAAATTTATTTTATAAGTTGATAGACAGTGTGTGTGTGTTATATCTATAAGTACTAATAAAGCTAAAGATTTTGTTTGTTTGAATGCGCTAATCTCAGGAACTACGGGTTCGAATTGTTATTTTTTGTTGGATAGTCCATTTATTGAGGAAGGCTTTAGACTATATAACATCACACTAAGACCAATAAGAGCGGAGCATAAATGAAAATGTTGCAAAAACGGGGGAAATTGTATTCCCTTTGTGAGCTTTTTCTCTCTTACGTGACGCAGACGAAGCAGCTAGTTCAATGTAAAATAACTCTTCCCCTGGCTCAAACACATGCGAAGATCCTCCTGGCATGCTGAGAATCAAGTTATCCAGCACTGGGTTTAAGTCAGTTTAGCCGGCAGGTCAGTCTAACCTGGTGATGTCGTATTCTCGGAGAGCAGCATTAACTCGTTGAGGTCGATGAGCCGGGCGCATTATCATAGACCAGTACAAATTAATGCCCATGGTTTACTCGGAATGATCTGACAATTCCATCAATAGCAATTGTTCTATACATGTCTGCTGTCTTTTTAACGATACTCATATATTTATCACTGTTCTGGCACTGAAAGTGTCATTGCAGAAATGATATTTTATACTTTTGCAAGCTTTAGTGTAGTGTTAATTATTAGTTGCAGCTCCTGTAGCGCTTTTATGCCACTATTATGAAGTTCTAACGGAACTGTAGGTTGCAAAAAGTTGTGCCCCTTTGGCTGCAAAGCGGCTGCATAAGGTCTGCAGTGCACGCTCTGGCGCTTGAGCTTGGCAACTTTCGGAATAATCAGATTAGCTCCAAAGCTCTTAAGCAACTAGTTTGTGCTATTTGAGATCTTCGTCAATTTTGGTTTATGTAACAAAAGGAAACATACGGGTCAAATATTTGTTGTTAATCTAACAGACGGAGTATTTTTTTTTTCTTTTTTTTGTCGTCTACCTTATTAAGAGACGAAATTACCCATAAATAAACAAATAAAATTAAATAAAAGAACCTTTAATTCTACCATAAATACTCGTACAAAGAACATTTAATGTACACTTGATTTATCGTAACTGTAACGAATTCGTTATTAACATTGCAGTTTGACATTATCACCATTAATTGCATTATGAGCGTTTACCCATAATTCAATTTCAACAAGCAATAGTAATTACGGTTTTTGGAGTTCTGTACCTAAGAAGGAATCAAATGTAGTTTCACTTTGTTGTCCGTCCGTCCGTCTGTCTGTCAAGGCCCAAGAACGGGTAGAGGAATTAAGTTAAAATGAAAACCATAAACTCACCTAAGTCGACAGCCCCAACTTCCAAGTAAATGTAAAAAAGATACCGCCGTTTATGCCGCAAACAACGTATATTTGGACACTCTCAAGGAAATCGAAATATACAGGGTTACTGGACCAAGCTCCGTTAAGGGGTTGAAGTGTGTATCAGTTTGATTATGTTTTGCCCTCGTATCTAATTTGTACACATCTCCTAAAATTAGTTGTAATGTTTATTGTTTTTGTACTAGTTTGATTTTTGTTGTAATTGTTATTAGATTGATTTTATTTTGAAAACCTTTACTGTCCTAATTAAATTTTGCAATGTAAAATGATGGCCTGAAACACAGGTTTAAATAAACCTAGATCAGGTATGTCGCTACCTATCATTTGTATTTGTCAATTTCGTTACCAGCAACGGCAGTAACTGTTATATATGTCACCGTAAAATTGTCAAATACGTTATATTGTAATATCTCTAGCGATATTGTAAAGTCTCGAATTATTGTCAAATGAACATACTGCTTACAACAAAACGCATTACTTTTCGTGAAATGCATGCGATGGTAGTCAACTTACGTGGTGTGGAAGGAAGGAGGGGTCCCCCTTGCCCAGTGGCACAACTCTCATGAAAAGATAATGCACCATTCCTGAGAAATACCGATTAATATAACATACCCTTAAAACACTTTATTATTCCCCCTAAAAAGCGTAGTCGACGGAGCCCCGCTTCGCGGGGCCCCTATTTTCGAGTGCAGGGTTTAAAGGAACCTAACTAACCTAACGGGGGGGTGCCCCAAGTCCCGATTAAGAGGGCAGAGATACTTCCGTATGTTCAGTTGACAATAATTTGAGACATTACAATATCGCGAGAAAAATCACTGTATATTGTAATATAACGTGTTTGACAATTTTACGGTGACATATATATTGTAATTGTAGTTTAATTATAAGCACTAATTATACAATTGTTAAAAATAACTCTACTGCACTTAAATGTATACTTTTGTAATACCTTCTTTTTAAATAAATTATTCTAAAAATTAAATTATTCTAAAATTTCTGACCGATTTGTCTATCAAACATCATACCCCACACTGAACCGTTTAAAAAAAAGAAGCTTAAAGTTTTTTCATAAAATTGACGAATTGTTGTCTGTTGTCCAATTATTTTGTAATTGATGCCTCTTATTTATTTGATTTATCAATTTTTGTGAAGCAGATAAGTTGTTTCATTATTCTCAACACGAAAATCGCAAGTAACTTAACAAACTGGGTCGTACTCGTAGATTGAAGGCTAGAAAATGGATTCAATTCGAAAAACTATTTTATTCTTTCAGGAATATTTAAAAAAAAGTGTACCGCAGGTATGCTGCAGATGTGCTTGTAAATATCTACGTTTCTTCAGCTATCCAACAAGTTATAACACTTATGGGTATTATCATAATTAATAGACAAATAAGTTGATAAAAAGCACCCAGGTAACAAATAACGATGCTTCGTTAAGCTCCTGGCGTCTATTTTCCTTCGTAGGAATACGGTTCGTGCAAGCGGGATATCATACGATTAAGGTGTGAGTGACACAAAAAAACCCCTTAAACGCCATTATTTAGCCCCGTTACCGCCATGTCGTGACGACAGATAATCGTGTAGTTTTGAGTGTCGTGGCTTTTGTATTTAAATGGAGGTGTTCACAAAGGACGACACGATTAACTGTCGTTTACGATACAAACACACGACACGCACAAAGTGAGCCGAGTAAAAGCGAGAGGGGAGCAGGGCGCGAGTGGAAATAACAGTCGTGGCCACGACAGACTGTCGCAACAACGACACATGATTTGCCGTCACGATTTAGTCGTGACTATTTTTATCGTTTTAAGACTGTCGTGCTCGCCATTCCCACTGTCATGCATGAGTCTGTAGTCAGGCAAAAATTAAGACACAATTATATCTGCACCACACCTGCAGTACACTTTTTTTTGATAGTCCTGAAAGAATTAAAAAAAAATACGAATTGAATCCTTTTCCTAACCTTCAATCTACGAGTACGACCCAGTTTGTTAAGTTATTTGCGATTTGCGTGTTGAGAACAATGAAACAACTTATCTGCTTCACTAAAATTGATAAATCAAATAAATTAGAGGCACAAATAACAAAATAATTGGACAATAGAAAAAAAAATCATCAATTTAAAAAAAAAAACTTTAAACTTCTTTTTTATTTAAAACGGTTCAGTTTGGGGTATGATGTTTTATAGTCAAATCAGTCAGAAATGATGCACATTTCAACCTCTTAACGGGTCGACTTTACCAGTAACCCTGTATAGGGTACTCGTACTTCCGGTTGACCTAGTATCATGAAATTTGGCAAGAAGCAATGTATTACAGCACATATAAAGGAAAAAATCTGAAAACCGTAATTCTGTAGTTAATAAGACCACGTATAAAATACGAAATCCTCCGTGAACAACTCCATTTCGTACTTAGCCGATTTCTTATTATGTGAAGTCGAAGTTTCGTCCATTTCGTACTGTTATATACGAGCTGGGTATGAGATAAATTAATTACTACCGATTAAACAACACAGTAACTTTATTAAACACAAAACAATTTAAACTTAATGACATATACACTACTATTCACTATTCGCTTAGATATCGCACTTCAAGTTCACTTCGAATCGCTTCGTTGTGTAGCTAAAACAAGACTGACTGTCGCAGTGCAGTGCATAATCAGTGCTGTGTCCCCCCCGTCAGGGGGGGACGCAGCAGGCGGTACCAGGGCTATGCCCCCTGCCCGCGGAGGCTATACCGGGGCCCGCATAAGCGGAGCCCGTGTTTGGTGGGGCGCTGCCCCAGGGTCCTACTGGGTGCATGTTCTCATGCACCCATGTGTGTAGATGTAATGATGAGCCTGTAGGCGCGCTACAGCGCTGTAACACAGCGCTGTTTTCTTCACAGCACCTCGGCGGTCCGTCCCCGCCAGGTGAGACCTCCGGTTACCCGGAGGAGGCCCGGCGGGGGACAACCAGCGACAGAGGTGCCGACTTATAGCGCACCTACAGTTAATGTGTGAGTCCCGTCCGCCCCACTAACCAGAGCTAGCCGGCAGTGTTACGGACTAAGGAAACGACGTGTGTGTGTGGGCGGTATTGTATTGTGTAACACCGCCCATGTGTGCGTGTATCGCAGGCCCTAGGGCCGCGACAACGCGTGAGTCTACGTGTGTGTAGAGAGATGCATGTCTGTTCTTGCTACGTAACATGCCCATATTAACTTGGCCCATGTCACGCAGCTGGGTGAGAGTAGTGTGTGTGGAGTCTATCTGTGCAGGTAAGCTGCGTGTATCGAGAAAAACAGCTCACCTGGGTCCAGTCCGGTGGAGAGGCGGCGGAGGGGGGGGCGACCATGCCTAATTGCAGGGCCGCAGGAAGTCCCTGTCCCGACCGGCCTAGCCTTGATACATCATGAGTAGCGAGGCCAGGCCGTCCAGGACAACGAGCTCGATGCTCTGGCCCTGCCTGATGGCCTTTATCAGGTCCATCAGCAGGGTAATGGCGCGAGCTGTGAACTCTTTCGTCGTGGAGGCAGGACCGGCGGTTGGGCCGGCAGAGGTGGCGTCTTTCTTGGCGCGGCATTCTGACACTTGCGCGCGGATTTCTTGTAATTTATGGGCCGTCGGCCGCGCCAAGTCGGCGCCGGTCGGCTGGCCCTCTGGCAGCTCCGTGAACGGCCTCGTTGGGACCACGATCGGTGCCACAGCCCGCGCCCGGGACGAAGGCTGGTCGCCCGCTTGGTCTCCCTCAGAAGCGGTGGGGGGCTCGGGTGCCTTACCCCTGCCCCCTCGCTTCCTCTTCTTTCCCCTCCGCCGCTTCGAGGAGGGGGGAGCTTCTCCCCTGTTGGTGGGCCCGTTGGCCGCCGCCATCAGCGACTCGCCTTGGGCCTCGGTGGAGGCAATGTCTTTAGGCCTCTCGGTGGCCGTTGTCGGCCGTCGTGAGGCGGTAATGGCGGCGGCTGTGCCCGCCCGCCTGTTCGCCCTTATCTCCGCCTGGTACGTCGGGCACTTCAGATTGTTGGCGGGATGATCGCCCCCACAGTTGGCACACGTGGCTGGTTCGTCACGTGGCCGGGGGCAGTCCCGCGCTGAGTGCCCTTCACCGCAGCGGACGCAGGCGAGCGGTCGGTGGCAGTGGTGCGACGAGTGCCTCCATTTCTGGCACCGGTGGCACTGGGCGGGCCCACGTTTGCCCCGCCAGGCTTCAATTTTGACACCCCTCATGTTCAGGAACACGGAGGTGTCGAAGATCCTGCGTACGTCCGGCGTCCTGCCGAGTACGGCGTGGAACACGCAGCCAGGTCGTCCCAGGCTCGCCTTAATGTGGCGAACGTACTCCGGCTGGTATCCCAACGCGCGGAGCTCCTCCTCGATTTCAGTTGGGGTGGTATCGACAGGCAGCCCCCTGATGGCCACCTTGCAGCTTCGCTCCGCCTGCGGCGAGTAGGCGAACCAGGATATGCCCTCTTCTTTCTCCAGGCCGGTCAAGTACCGCTGGACCACCCTATATTCGACTTCACTCTCGGGAGTGAAGCGAATTCCAGCGCCGAATGGTCGGGCGCTGGGTGGGTGGCCCAGCTTGTCCTTGAGGGCCCTGAAATGTGAGGCCCATCCTGGCAGCTTTTCCACCACAAGCGGAGGATACTTCAGCCGCTTCTGCGGCTTCGGCTTCGGCTGGTTGGCGTCCTTTTTATCAGTGTCCTGGGAGGCCGCCGGCTGTGAGGGAGAGACAGCTTTAGTCGTACTCACCCCTTGCTGGGTCCCAGGACTCGTCGACGTCGGTGGTGGAGAGGGGGGAGGCGTGCGGCGGATGACCTCCGCAAAGGTAGGCGATCCGGCAGCGGCCCGCTCCCCCCGCCGCGGCGCGCTCTCGCGCTGCTGCGGCGGGTCGGGGCAGTACCGCTTTGCCTCCTCCTCTGTTTCATCCGTGCTGCGGCGGCGTCTCTGAGGTCGCGGCTCCGACCGTTGGTCGTGGCCGCGCTCCGGAGACGCCACCGGTGAAGTCTTGGTGGGGGTGCGCCACCCTGATGCACTCGACCTCGACTCATCCGACCCTGCGGACGTGACCGACATACTCGAGCCGGTTCTCGGCGAGTATGCCGACCACCCGGCCGGGGAGTCGTAGGCCGAGGCACGAGGGGGCGCCGGCGAGGCGGGCAGCTGGGGCGTCCGGGCTACCGGGCGCACTCCAGTCGGCCGCTTGGTGCTGCTGGTGTCGGACCCTGCCGCGGACACGGCCTCCGAGGGGGCGGTCGACGCGGCAGGTCGGGCCGTCGAAGTTGTTGGCGCCTGGGCGCTGGTGGCAGTCGCGTGTGTGCGCGGCTGCGGAGTGGGCGCGCGTGCAGGCTGCGCCAGAGGCGTGGGCGCGCGCCACGGGATCGTGGCGCACTGGACGCGTGTCTCGGGGTCGCGCACAGCCGCGCGCGCGGGCGCGGCGGCGCGCGTGTGCGACGCGCGCCTCGATTTCGCGGCGGCAGGTGTGTCCGGGGTCACTTTCGGGACTGGACGGAACGAGGTCGGGCGCACAGGGACGGTGTGCGGTCGACTCGGCGGGGGCATCGGCGCAACACGCGCAGGCGCCGACGTCATCGACGGGTCGTCCGCAGCAACAGCTGCGCTCCGACTCGCTCCCTCCTCTTCCCTCTTCTCCTTGGCCGTCATCTTCTTCTTCATCTTCTTTCCGGACGTCTGCCTCTCCTCCGCTCGAGGGGAGGGGGGTCCGGACGGCGCTGGGTCAGGCAGCGCGATGCCGATGTTCGGCATCGACACCGTCCTTTCCAGCGCCCAGGGGTCAACCTCGTAGACTGTGTAGTCGTCGTCGGCGGGGTTCGGCATCATGAGGTGTTGGGGCTTCACTGCTGGGGAGTGGGCTCGCGATTGCTACGGTGCAGGCACCGGGTGGCAGGCTCCCCCTGTGCTCGCACCAGTGCTAGGCACTCGCACGAACACAGGGAAAGAGGGTGGAGTTGCAATCCGCGCGAGCGGAGACTTTCACCAAGTACCCCCAATTACGTTGGTATTTGGCGAAGTCTCCTCACGGATCCGGTGGTGTCGCTGCTCGTCGCGGGGCACAACCGTCCAGGACCACTGGCCGATTTCCTGACTGTCGCGGGCCTGAGCGGTGTATTTATACTCGCCAATAGACACACCAGGATAACCACGAATATTCTAGAGGGTCATAAAAAACAATAACAAAAGAATAGTAGGTAGGTAATAAAAGTAGTAGGTATAAGCTACTTGTACAAAACAAACAAATATGAACCTAGGCGTACGGTCGAAATTCTAATGTCTTTTTATACATAGGTCGCGACCTACCTAACTTTAAAATTAATAATAACGGAATGCACTCGAAATTCCAACGTACACACACTGTAATCACGTGCTTTCTCGAATGTTCTAGTAGGCCCGATGTAACAGGACTTAGCCGATTTCTTATTATGTGAAGTCGAGTTTCGCGCCAATCGTGCGTGTTTACATTTTATTCGATAGCAAATAATTATGACAATTATCATTCGAGATATTCTACACAACATAGAAATGCTCAAATCTAATCGTAATTTACTTGTAAAGAACCAACAACACTACTACTACTCAATTTGTATTTGAACTCGACAACCATTTTTAGGGTTCCGTAGTCAACAAGAAACCCTTATAGTATCCTCCTATCACTAATAAGTATTATACACACGAAAGTTTGTGAATATCGATAGATGTTTGTTACTCATTCATGCTACTTAAAACTCCGACTTCACAAACACGAATACATGAACTTTAGCTTTAGAATTCGGTGGATATGTTCAACAAACAGAAATCTGTCGTGAAAACTGTCCAACGCCGTAGCATAATCACCCCACGTTCCCACTGATGGGACTCAAACCTCCGAGAGAGGCGCGGCCAGCAATCATTCCCGCAGCCCAAGTCGTTTCTAGGCCATGACGGTTTCCTTACGAACTATTCCTTCACAGATTTGGTAACAATTCATCATATGCCTTTTGCCAACTATGGTGCTATTGGGATCGGCTTTTAATCTAACTAGATGCAGTTGAGCCAGTAATAAATAATTTACATGGCTCGACTGCCTATCTGACCACCACACACACTGGCACCATGTTTGTCTGCAATTCTGATTTGGTGTGATGTACTGTTACAGGACGATGAGCGACGCTATGTGGACCTCACGACCTTCGGGTTTTTCCAGGGAGGTGTTCTGGATGTCAAGATGGTCAATTTCAGGATGCCCTCGGGACCTGTTTATGGACAGGTAAGATCTTTTGTTATTGCAGAATAATTATTTCGAAAGATTATTTCATAACAATGAAAATTTTGTACATAATAATTATTTGATTAAAAAGAGTGTCCCTGGAGTTTCTTGCCCATTCCAGCTTTTCTTTAGAGATCTACGCTTTGGAATGGGCAACTAAAGAACTTCTACAAGTTATTATGCCTTGTGAAGTTATACTTCGCTCTCTGCACTCTTTGTTTTTCTGACATTCTTGTAATTGAAATAAATAGTAGATAAAAAGTATATGCAAAGCCGTGTAAAATAAAATAGTAGATTGTATCATAAGGGAGCAAAATAATATTTTTACGGCGAGGGCGCTTTTTTGAATCCAGAGCGAAGTGAGGGATTCTAGAGTAGAATCCCAAGCGTAGCGAGGGATTCTTTAGTAGAATCCTGAACGTAGCGAGGGATTCAAAGTACGTCGCCCGAGCCAAAAATATATTTTGCGCCCGAGTGATACACTCTACTTTTCATCACCCACTATGAGAAAATAAAAGGCGCCTCATATTTTATTGTAATATTGATATTTAATGAAACAGAGTAACAACTAAATTGAAATTAAGTAGTATCTAATAATAAAACAACTAAAAACTTATATTTACATTTGAGACATTTTCACAATTTTGAAAATTAATTGTTACAGTTTTATTAGGAATAGAGATTGTTGTAGATTTAATTTTATTCTGCGTGTTTGAAATAATGTCAGAATGTGGCTCATTTTGAGGAAAATGTGACGGTGAATCTCTTTGTTTGGATGTAGATGGGCGCGGCGACAGTGGCATGGATGGATTAACTGAAGGTTGCAATTTAATGTTTTCCACGATGCGTTCACATGTTTTCGCCTTGTTCTCAATGGAATCTTCTATATATCCCTCTGCTACAGCACTCGACTTCCATCCTCCATGTCGCTTGAGAACAGTTAAGTCCGCTCCAGAATCTGCCAACAGGGTAGCAGAAGTGCGACGAAAACAATGTCCTGTATATAGCTTGATATCTGGTAACTTCAAATAAGTAGCGATTTCTTGTGGCATGTAAGAAATTTTATTTTTTCCCATAACTTGTTTGAAGCACTTGCCATTTTGATAACGGATGAAAAACCGATTGGTCTTTATATCAGCAGGACGCAGGTCCAGGTATTTCTGTACAATAGTTTTGTATTCTCCTCGGATTACGAAGGATCGGTCAATTTTTGTTTTTGTGTCTGTCAGCTTTACTAACAGTAAATTATCCGAGTGATTTTCGACATCATCAACAGTTATTTTTAAAAGTTCATTGCCACGACAAGCTCCATGTACTCCGAAAATTAAAGCCACCTGTAACAAAACCGAATGTGAATAAGACAAGTACCTATCTATCGAAGTACAGGTTACAATAAAATGCGCATTTTAAAACACTGGTTATACTTTACTAATCCACCATATATACATACATAGTTACTTACTTTTACGGCAAGAAAGATGTTGTCGGGTGCCTCATTAAGGAAAGTCTCCACGTTTTTGACTGAGAACACTTTGGATTTTTTAGGTTTAAATCCATCAGACATCCTCTTCAGATACGCTATTAATTTCGAATATGTGTCCAGTTTTACGTCGTTATTAGAACTGACTGTTGATTTTAGCATTGAGTAGGTACTCCAAAGTGTGGAAGGTTGTTTAGTTTTGGCTAAGTACTGGAAGTAGGCCAAAAACACAGATTCTGAAAAATTCTTGGCGCCTCTTGAATTTCTCCATTCAATAAAATTACCATAAGCTTTCATATATTTCTCCCGGGATTTTGCAGGTAGTAGATTATCCATCACATTTCTTGCGTCAGTTCTAATACTATCAGGAGTTAATTCTATACTTTCACTGTCACTTGAAGAACTCATTTTTCAAAACAAAATCATGAATTTCTATCAATCCGTGAAAATTGACGAAAACGCGGGCTATAGTTCGCGCGTTTTTAATTTTATTTCTTTTTTTTTTTGTATTCAGCCGGCGCGCGGCGCTACTATGGGCCGTCGCACCAGCCAGTCTTTATTCAAACAATATTTGCGTTCGATTTCTTGGGCGCTGAACACAAGATGTTCCAAATTCAAAAAGTGCGCGGCAATAGTAGTTTATGCAACCGTGCATAATGAAGGGCATTACAACACGAGTGTGGGTTTAAGAAACGAGCCGAAGGCGAGTTTCTTAATAGCATCACACGAGTGTTGTAATGCCTAATTATGTATAGTTGCATACACTACTTTATCTACCCAAATATCATAAGGGCTCTATGATGGGTTCAGGAACCATAGGGAAATGACCTGCATTGTTACTTGGCCCTTGATTTTTGTGCCAACAGGTTATTAGTTGCATTCGTCGCTGCATTTACGATATCTGGCGGAGTATTCATGTCAATTTCTGAGTCACTATCACTCATTTTCGACAGAAATAAAGAATGGGTTACTGGAAATAAAAAGCTAACGAACAAATGACAGCTCGAAATGGCGGCGTTTCGGATATCTGTCATTTTTTTTTAAATCATAGGCAAACGAACAAAGTCACTATTCTTGTGTCACTCGAGATCGAAAATGTCGTGCGATTTATAATTAGAATCATACTGAATTGGGTTTTTTTTTTTTTTTTTTTTATCGATATCTGATTTAATGTAGGTGGTACTAGAATAGCACACTCACTTGAATTTGACACCTGTTCCAAATTTAAAACTCATAACGCAACTGTTTACAGTTGCGTTATGAGTTCATTACAGTACCGTTCATTTCTGCAGGTTGGTAATGCTGGTCATTGCCTATGGTTTTTGAACGCATTAGAGAGGGTTTATGATATTTGGGTGGATAAAGATAATTGCGGCGCACTTATAAAGAGGATTAAAAACTCATTACTGCCCGCTAAAAGTTTCTTATAGAAAACACCACCTTTGGGTGCACTTAAAGGCGAACCAAGTCGTCTTTTTCGAATAGATGGGATGAAAATAAACTTAACACTTTTTCCAAGAAGTAAAAAACTTGATAACTTATTGTCAACTATCAAGAATCGCGAAACACTCATGGAGTATTTCCGGATAGCCATGGGCATGAGGAGTCTTTTTTTTGTATATCGTCACTATTTGTAAGTTGGACCTGAACATTATTTTTCATCCCCCCATCTCGGAAAGAGTATTTTTGCTCTTCGATATCTGAGTGTAAAAGCCGTTTTTATCAAACTCAAATCATTTATTTCAACTAGACCATTACGGCACTTTTGAATGTGGATAAAACGAAAAAAAAGGCTACAGTCACAGACACAATGCTTGATAACTTGAGAAAGGACTGTAGTTGCCCATTCCCACTTCCCTAGCGTAGATCTCTATGGAGAAGAACGGGCAAGAAACTCAAAATAGCGTCTAAACTTCTTTTCTTTATGCCAATAAGTATCGACCCTATTGTTCTGTCAATAGATATTAAAATAAAACGAGGTCGTAACATGCAACACCCGGGCACCACTTTACAAACGGGTCGGTCAATTCGTTTAATAATGCATTGATGCACTGGCCGGGCCGGGCTAGTAATTGATACGATATTGATCTGGTCACTTCTATTTCAGTTCAAGAGCTTACATAACTCTTCCTTTATCTATAATAATAGGTTAATAAAGTCTTATTCGTTCCATTGTATTTGTTTGCGTAGTTAGGCCTGGTTTTTGCACAAGTACGAATATTAATGAACATTTTCACGCGAAACAACACCGAAATGAATATCTAAATATTATTGCACTTTTGGAATTTAAACACTATGCGATCCAGGCGTGCGTTGAAACTGCACGTAATTTCAAGAGTCACCCCGTGATCTTGAAATGTCGTGAATACGGGCGTAAGGCTTTTACGCGCGTAATGCTTGGCCCACGAAAAAATCGCTTTGGGCTAAAGATATTTAAAAGACTAATAGCGTGGAAAATATTTTCATACAAATATTTTGATGATTTCTAATTTTGCCTCACGCATGCTACCTGACTAACGGGCGCATGACGGTGTCCAACTAAGACGGACATTTGGATTAATTATGTAGTAACAAGTCTTGGATTATTCTCTTCTTGTTATCCCGTCTGTCGCTCGTGAATATGTTAATAACTAAGCGTTATTTTTGAAGGCATCAAAACAGTAATTTTCATTTATTCAAATATCAACGCAATACTTTTGTAAATTAGGTTCAATTTGATTAGATCGCATTCAGCTGACTTGAAGCGCAGAGGGATAGTGCTATAAAGAAGGTTTCGTTTCGTGGCTCTCGAGTAAGCCTTCCTGCGAGCGAACAGAAATGCGTAGGCGCGATATTAAAATATTCAGAGCATGCACATATCGTCCACAAGCGCACTGTTTTACACGGGAGTGAGTAAGATACTTCGGTTTCAGTAGGTTCTACTGCTGTTTTCAGTAGGTTCACACAAATATCTCGAGATCAAGTGTTTTCAGTTCCTAAATTGTAGTTTAGAAATACGACGCATTGTTACGAACTCTGTATTTTTAATGTGAAAAAGATATTCATGATTCTTAGTTCATAGGCTGCGCATATGAAGCCATTTATCTACAATGTAGATAAATGGCTACATACTAGCCTTAGTTACTGATCTACGTACAAACATACCGTAGGATACTATTGTTTGTGCTGTCAATAATTTTGAAACGAAATGTTAGTTTACGAGGAACCTTTGTGTAGGAGAGTAAATGACAAGTCTATTCACGATTCTGATAGCAGATGGCAGGAGTCGTACGATTGGGACTTTGACATCGACTTCTATGGAATATATTTTAAAGCATAGAAATATATTATGTTACTAGATTAGCAATTACCACGCCAAGGCGTTGCCACGGGGCATTTGACCAGGGCCCCGATTATGCTATTACAAAACTAGCCGACCCGACAGACGCGAGACGTGGTCCAGTCACCTACTACCTACCTACTACTACCTACCTACTACTACTACCTACCTACAAACAATACTTAGAAAAAAAGAATAAGTAAAATCGGTTCAGCTGCTTTCGAGATTTGCGCTTAGCAACACATTCAGCGATTCTTTTTAATATTAGGTATAGATAAAGTTGTAGCATATTTTTGTCATGTGGCATTAAATAGGTAACATTTTTGCATGCATGAATCGAACTACTGGGTAGCCATGTTCTTAATCTCGTTTGAAACTCGCTAGGATATACCGTCCACCGGTTTAACTTCGTCAACCTTCTAGAAACGAATCTGCCTACAGACTGTAGACCAACGAAACCAAAGAAATATTAAAAAGAGGAGAAGTGGCAAGGGGTCGTGTCGGCGACCACGTGGAGCTGAGCGCGTCGGTCAGCTATTGAAAAAATGGCCGTTACCGCGAGTTAGTGTGTTGTCAACCGCGTTCGTAAAAAAAAACGATTATGCCGTCTTGTTCGGTGGTTTCGTGCAAAAATAGAAGCCAAGAAAAAAACTTTAGAAGTCATGGCATCAGTTACAACAGGTAAGTTCAAGTATTTTACAATATTTGTCTTAAAAATCACGAAAAACCACAATCCCTAAAATATATCTGACTTGTACTGCTTTATTTTTGTTTTCTTGTAATACTCCGACTGTATTATGTTTGCATTAAATACATTGCTCTTTAACAACCACCTCAGTCTGTCACTGAGTGACTGAAAAAGCAATGTACAGCTGACATAACGAAATATCATTAAACCGTAATGTCGCATGGTGCGGCCGCTGCTCCAGTCCGCTGTATTTGAGCGCGAGCTAGTGATGTGCTCGTGGAGGTTTGACAAAGTCTATCGACAGGAAAGTGGACTACGAATTTTTATATTACTATTTCAGATTTTTCTTCAATTTTTTAACTCTTGTTATCCGGTTGGAAGGCCGATGTGGTTCTAAACTTATTTTTTTTTTGGTTTTTGACAATTCAAAAGAGCCTGTAGCTGGCCTAATAGAAATAAATGCTTTGATTTTGATTTTGAACTACGTCGTAACTGTGTCATTTGATTTGTAATTGTTTTTAAATTATTTTTATGAATTAAATAATGTTTTGTAGGTTTCATATTATGGTTTTATTTACTTTATTTCCAAATCCTTTTTAGAAACGTATCGACATATTTATCGATAACTCTTCGATTCAGTCAAGCACTGTGTCGTATCCGCCCCCGTGTCCCGACAGCACACAATGATAATTGTTTCAGTGTGAGTAAATTATACGGAAAAAGTACGCTATGGATTAAAGAATAAGGTTTATATTTAAATGACAGAGTTATCGATGGCGCGTGTGTGCACTTATTCGTAGTATTGTTTTGATACAACTATGTGTGCAATATTAGCGTTATGGAGGGGCAAGTGTGGCTTCATCGGTTTTCTATACATTTTGAACTCCACGCCATATCTCCTTCTTTATTATATCTATGAACGAAACCCTTTCGAAATACCGCTTAGCAAACCCTTTCAGTGAAATGGTTTGCTGAAAAAAAACTGTAAAATAAAATGTCGTCACCGCACCGCTGTCGCAGCGCTATTTTATCTTTTGTTTTACTACAACTTTATTTATTTTTATTCACAGTATGGCTTTACATTAGACCGGACGATCAACGCCGCGATTAGCCCGTACCTCGCGCAGTCCAATTCGGCAACATGTTTCCTCAAGGATAGCGACAATAGTATACTATCACCGCAGCATCCAGCCATCGTGTTCTTAAAGATGGACTTCAAGAATCTCAGGTACGTTCACAGATAAACATAATTATCATCATCGTCATACCACATATATACATACAAGGTTTTTTGCATCCTAGACAAAATTCAGGAGCTTGTCTCGAAAGACAATTTAAATTACGATACCCGGATCAATAAGGAACTATTTTGTATGAGACGCGTACGCGCGCGTTCAGCAGAACACGCGCGTACGCGTCTCATACAAAATCGTTGTTTTGGGCATACGCTGAATACATGTGAGTAGTCCCTAAAGCTGCTATTGGAAATGGGTTAAATTTGACAATATTTCAGAATAACACGGAATTAATAAACAGAATCACACGTCGTGCGACATGTCGCTGTGTGTTTATTTGTGTATTTGAAAGCGCGGTTATAGGCCTAGATACAGACAGGCTGCGTTTAAGTACGCGTGGTTTACACTTGCCGATTTCCGTGAGTTTCCATTTTATTATTGATTAGTGTCGAAAATCGTAAGCATAGTTACCACCTTGAATTTGATCAGGTTGCGATATACCTAGAAAGCTCAAGAGCATCTACTTCGTGTCCCTGGGTTAAGCATATTATGCTTAACGTGGCATTAAGCGAATTTGTTCAAAACATCAACGTTACAATACAACTCAAGAATTTAGTTGTAGACATTATAAAGAACAAAAACGTAGTTTTTTTTTACGACAAAAACAAATAAGTTATTTTGTTTTTGTTTAGAATTGACAATTTTGGGGTGAAAGTAAAGGGAACATTCCGAAAAATTAAAAAAAAAGTCAGACTTAAGGTTTTCTGTAAGTAAGTACTTACAAGTTTTCATGAAAATGTAAATTAGCCCATATCTTTTAATCGTGTTGACTCAAGAGTTTTCATTTTTATACATGTACTATGGACTATACATATAATAATAGAGCTCAATAACTGATTCAAATTGCAAGGTATACCAATTTTCTCAGAAACGGGTTCCTGAGAAAATTGGTGGTGACACAGACGGACAAGAGAGTGATCTTATAAGGGTACCTTTTTAAACCCCAACGAAAAACAACGGAGTGTTATAAGTTTGACGTGTGTGTGTGTGTGTCTGTGTGTGTGTGTGTGTCTGTCTGTGTGTGTGTGTGTGTCTGTGTCTGTGTCTGTGGCATCGTAGCGCACGAACGGATGAACCGTTATTGATTTGTTTTTTTTTCCTTGAAAGGTGATCTAGTCGGGAGTATTCTTGGCTATGTTTGATAAAAATCAGTCCAAGATGGCCGCCGCCACAAAATGGCGGATTACGTTTTCATTTAACAACTCCCTCAATATGGGTATCAAATGAAAGGGCTTTATGAAACTAGTAGAATATACTATGATTAATTAAAAATCCAAGATGGCCGCTACCACGAAATGGCGAATTAACGAATTATTTTCTACTTAACTTTTAGTACATTGTGTCGGGGATTTTTTAAATTTTATTTTATTTGTTTCCTTTTTAGGTACAGAACCCTAACAACAACATTTTCCTTCATACTTAAACTTATACTGATTCCTAACACAACGAAATAAAATCAGCCTAATCGGTCGAGCCGTCCTCAAGTGATGTTCCGTGATACATGCGGCAGTTAGTTCTCATTTATAAATAAAAGATAGAATTCAATAAAGCTAAACTTATGTTTTTAATAACCTGTTACAGATTGAACGTGACGTGCAAAGCTAAAGTCCTGCATCTGTACCAAAACAAATCTGCGATCCCTGACGGTGAGTTAACTGCCATTCATACAACTTACAACTTATTTAAGGAAACTATGTGAACCTTTGAGAAGAGAAAAAATAAAGACATTGTATTGTATTCATACAAATATCATCATCATCATCAGCCGATTAATGTTCCCACTGCTGGGACACAGGCCTCCTCTCTATAAGAGGGAATGGGCTACAACCTACCACACGGGCCCAGTGCGTATTGGTAGATGTCACATGTCTTCGAATTTTTGGTTCTAGGACATGTCGGTTTCCTCTCGATGTTTGTCTTCTACCAAGTTACGGAGCGACCATTCAATCAACAACAAATAATCCCAAATTCAATCAACTCAAAGTAATACGAAACTCACGAACAATTTCACTTGGTCGGGTTATATTTTGGCAATATAAAGCTGCCTATTGTCTGTGGTACTAGAACGCAACTCACATCATGGAACGTAAACATTTGGGTCGCCATTTTGAAGTAAGATCACGCTAGCGCTGTCATTTTTTATTTGCTCCAATGGTTGCGAACCCGAATGTGTGTTAACAAAAATTATAGATTCTCAGAGTGGGAGATAAGCCGCGACACGCGTGCTATTCAAATCAGGAACTATTTCCTTTCGAACCTCTTTTATTGTTCTGTGATTTTTATCATCGTATCAATTCATTTGAGGTCGGCGCAGCACATATTCTTCATCTTTACTTCTCTATTACTCGTCATCTTATCAGACACCTCCTTAAATGAGCAATATTTACTTATATACTGTTCATGAATGAGATTAAATGAACTAGGTACTGTTCATTTTCATGGTTACAATTCCGTACAACCATATTAGTTACGGCTGTGAATCATAAGAACTCGAGATGAAATCAAGCTCTAAGGAATGGTTTTGACCAAAAAGTCATTCTAGACCTTTATGAACTTGGAGGGCTTTTGATGATTATAATTCCGTAACTACATACGTCTAACAGTCGCGGACAATATATTAATCAACATACAACCTAGCACTGGCCTCCAAATTGCAAAACAACGTGTTCAATCCATAGGTCGCTGGTTAATATCCGACTCGAAGGACCTTATGTTTGGAAATTAAACAAGATAGAAAGTAAAATGATAGATTTTACTATTTATTTAACCAAAACACACCGTAAGAAAATTTCGTGGGCTACGCTGGCGCTTCATTTGATTCTGTGCCTTGTAAATTAGCGAATAGACCTCTTTTTTAACGATTATATAATTATCTTCACAGAAATACCGCCTGAGGAGAAATGCTACTACACAGTTCTGCCTATCACGAAGGAGACGAGAAATGGTTTCGACTACTACAATACTAGCGTGAGTTTTATAATCACATTATTATACCACTAGCGGACGTCACCCGGTTTCACCCGCGTAGTTCCAGTTCCCTTGGGAGTACGGGGATAAAATATAGCGTATTTTACTAGCTGATAATGTAGCTATCTATTGCTAAAAGAATTTTTCAAATAGGTCCAGTAGTTTTTTAGTTTGTGTTACATGCAAAAATACAAATCTTTTCTCTTTATAATACTAATAAAATTGACAGTTGTTCTCGTATGATCGAGAATGACTGTCAAATTTATCTTCTCGAGACCTATCGATTCCTACGTGCTTGTACAGGGAACTAACGACACGATACAAAAAGAAAGATCAATTTACTAACGTTCAGAAATCTGTTAGTAGTAACCAGGGAGTCTGGATTTGTGCCCGGTTGATGGCAATACGCTCGCTCCTATTACGCGGGACTTAAAGGAGCCGGCGGGACATGCGTTTTTCATACAAACATAATACCAAAATAATATGAAAGTCTAAGGCCTAGTTCAGACACGGCGAGAACCGCGCGATTTCAGAATCGCATGGAAATCGCGCGAGTCTTATTTGTATGAGTTATTAAGTAATCGTTCAGACATAACCGCGCGGTAAATCAAGCCGCGCGGTTAATCAAGCCGCGCGGTTACGGCAACCCAACCGCCAGAAAATAGAATCGCGCTGCTTCCGCGCGTTTCTGTTACTATGGGTTCTTTACTTCGCGTTCAGTTGCATTGCAGATACCGCGCGGTTAGCACGTCACTGCTTGTGGCTAAGAACTCACGGAGCGATTTTCGCCCGCGTCCGCTGCGGTTGCGGGCCCGCAGCTTCTGTAGAATGCAAATATTTATATAAAAAATTAAAGCACATTTCACGACGCGTTTCACGCCCGCGGTGTACGCGGTTGTATACGGCTCCCGCTGTACCGGCGGGCAACTAGTAGAATCGCGCGGGCCGCGGTTACCCGCAGCCTCGGCGGGTGGCGCCCGCGCGCTTTGCGATCGGTTGGCGGGCGACCGCGGGGGCGGCGGACGGCGCGTCGGCGCGGCGGGAGGTACAGAGATCCGGCCATTTTCCGCCCGTCTTACAATCTTGCGATCATCACCCACCACGTTTGCGGGCGATGATCACAACAGCGGCGGCCGCGTAACCGCGCGAATAACCGGTCTCGTGAGTTTTTAAATAAAACCGCAGATCCACGACCGCGGCGGTTGCGGGCCCGCAGCTTCTGTAGAATGCAAATATTTATATAAAAAATTAAAGCACATTTCACGACGCGTTTTACACCCGCGGTGTACGCGGTTGTATGCGGCTCCCGCTGTACCGGCGGGCAACTAGTAGAATCGCGCGGGCCGCGGTTACCCGCAGCCTCGGCGGGTGGCGCCCGCGCGCTTTGCGATCGGTTGGCGGGCGACCGCGGGCGGCGCGGCGGGAGGTACAGAGATAACGGCCACTTTCCGCCCGTCTTGCAATCTTGCGATCATCGCCCGCCACGTTTGCGGGCGATGATCACAACCGCGGCGGCCGCGTAACCGCGCGAATAACCGGTCTCGTGAGTTTTGAAATAAAACCGCAGATCCACGACCGCGGCGGTTGCGGGCGAAAATCGCTCCGTGAGTTCTTAGCCTCAGTTCGCCACCGCTTGGCCTCATATGCGTTTCAGAGCTTGAAATATCTTGCCTGATCAGTTCAATTAGTTCATCAATAGATTTTATTGACATTCTCAAATAGTCAATATTTTTTTTATCATACATTCTTAAATTGGGATATAACGTTACGAACGGACCATGTACTAGTCGGTCACATAATATTGGATGCACCCAATACCGCCTTTTTCTTTTCTTTTTTTAAGGAGCAACCACAGTAAACACACTTCTTCTTCGACCTCCATTTTCAAACTGACGTTATTCCTGCACGAAAATCGCATAATAACCGCCGGTGTCTGAATAGCATCACAATTTTTCGGTTTGAAACCACGCGATTCGTGAACGCGCGGTTCCCGCATGTCTGAACTAACGCAAACATATTCTTAAAGTAGGGTGTATAAAGGGTGTAAAACACCCCTTCACGAAGCCGAAAGGCACTTGTTCTCCCCATCATTGCGATCATTTTTTTGTTCTACACTATACCTGGGAACCTTTTACTTACGGAGATAAAGGGGGTTCAAAGTTACAACTTTTTTGACGTTTAACACCTCCACGACCCCCGTACTATTCGATCTATCTATCAGAACAATGTTTTATGTGCGTTACATTGAGTTCTACCACAGAACGTGATTTATACCCTAAAAAAAAAAAGTTGTTTGCCAGCAATAATTTTTGCGTAAAATTACTTAGTTTGATGTACAGAATGCTTGGTTAACGGCTTTGTGATGAGGTGGTTTACACCCTGTATATTTCGATTGGATTACAGAATATCTATGTTTCCAAATAAATACTTTGAAAGGACTATTTCTATAGAAAAATTAGAGATCTAATTACTGATAGTTCGGTTAAGTAGTTAAGCAACCTTATCGAGTTGCAACTACGAGTGGGTCATTCCTAAAAAAAAAAAAAAGATCTAATTACTCTTGTTTAAATCAGTGTCCATTCAAAATATGTGTTTGGCAACCTATATATTCTGTAATCCAATCGAAGTAAGTACACACTACCTTAAGAATATGTTTGATTTACAAATTATTTTGGTATTACGTTTGTATGAAAAACACATGCTCCGCAGGCCTATTAAAACCATGAATAAACCTTCACCTTCATTTAACCCCATTAAATAATGTTTCATGAAAAAGTTATTCAATAGGGTTAATTGAACTTATACGTTTGTATTGATGATTTTTAATGATTGCAAATTGAAAAACTGTTAGAATAAAGTTCTAATCAGCTTGCACTACAAAGTGGTTGTTACGTCAGTCACTGCGAGTCGAATAGTGCGATATGAGTGGTTTCGATCGATTTACAAGAAATCTTTTGATTGCACTGCAAAAACAAAACACTACGATGCTAATATGTTACTTGTAGAATTATTTGCGAAAGATACAGAATGATTGCATGTATTTTGTAGACATTTTTAGAGATAAGTGCGTGATTTTTTTATAGAGGTACATTCAGTGTATGATGTTTTCTAAACACTAGCCTCACACTATCATCATGAAGAATATCATATATTTTCTGGTTTTGAAGAATATCATATATTTTTTGGTTTTGTTTATTGCCCTGAATTATATACTTGGAGGCATTATAAAACTCGCGTTTAGCTCGTGACACGCGCGGTTGCGGGCACAGGTGCGTGCGTCTGTATTGAAAACAAAGTACAACACGAGACCGGCGCGGACTCGTGCGATTTCTAAGGATAATTTACCTCCTCCTCCTGCGAGCCTCCACTCTGTGCACCCGCGCGAGTTTTACCGACAACCCTAGACGTTGTCGACCAACTGCCACTTAGGTCCATATTCACCAAAAAGATGACGGACGATTATCTAAAAACAGCTGTTTAATACATATTTTTATATGGGGACATGTCACAGTGACAGCTGTTTTTAGCTAATCAGACTGTTATCTTCTCGGTGAACATGGATCTTAAGCTTGCTAACCCTACAAGCTATGACGTGTGGAACACGAACCCGCCGACAAAACCTTACCCTTAATGAACAGTGTAGTTGATCCAGTGTATTTATCATTTCAGTTTGCTCTATATGTGGCGTCGCAGAAAGAGGAAGGTCTCTACAATCTCTACTTGAATAACTGTCCCAATTCCGAGTCGGGAGCGACCGCAGTTAATACAATAGTAAGTTTTTTTTATTACATGTTGTTGATGTTACCGAGATTACACAAATAAACTCGTTAAATATTGACAGCCGCTCGGGGCTATCTACTGGCTTGCCGCAGTGCCGCGTTTGACTGGTTGAGTTAGGTCTATGTTCACCGGAAAGATAACCGTCTGATTATCTAAAAACAGCTGTCACTGTGACGTGTTCCCATACAAAAATGTGTTTTAAACAGCTGATTTTAGATAATCGACCGTTATCTTTTCGGTGAACCTGGACCTTAGTCCGTGGATGGGTAACCACCCATTATAAAGGGTGTAAAACACTTAACGAAGCCGAATGGCACTTGCTCTCCCCGTAATTTTTTTGTTCTACACCTGGGAACATTCTAGTTACGGAGTTATGACGGAGTCAAAGTCCAACTCTTTGACAAGTTTTTTTTAAACACAAGTTTTATTGTAAGATTTTTACTTTTAAGTTCTCCACGAACCCCGTACTATTCAATACATCCGTCAACACAATGTTTTGATTGCGTTACATTGAGCTATACCACAAAACGTGATTATTCACCCCAAAAAAAAAATAGTCGTTTCCCAGCAATAATTTTTGCGTAAACTTACTTAGTTTGAAGTACAGAATGCTTGTTTGACGGCATTGTTATGAGGTGGTTTGCACCCTGTATGTCGAGTCTCCTCCGTGCCTCGGAAACCAGATTAAGCCGTTGGTCCCGACTGTTAATTACAGATCTTTGACAGTCGTTACCTACTCAGTGACCCGAAAGACTAACAAAAAATCTTGCCAAGAGTCATTGTATTACCCAGTAGCAGTTGCTCCATGTAAAATACTGGTATTCACCTGCATCGGTTAGAGTGGAAGCCGACCCCAACGTAGTTAGGAAAAGGCTGGGAAGATGATGATCGAGGTTCATCATCATCATCAGACATCGAGCATATAACCTTTAGAGTAGAAACGTTACTTATTTTGTTTGAAAACAATTCCGCCAACTGATAGTACTTACATCTGCGTTCACTACGCTCTGATTGGCTGACCAAATGTCAAAAATAAAACTCTAGAGATGGGGTAGTGTGCATGCAAGTTTTATTATATCGATTACCAATGTATCAGTATAGTAGTAATAGTGAATAATACTTGCGTGTTTTCTTATGGAAATCAGTGCATCAATGTGTTATTAGGTAATTAATAACACATAGATTCACTGATTTTTTAAATAAATTTATTTCATATTAATTTTTCTGACCGCTTGTATCTCATTATGTCTTTCATTTTGCTGAGGAAAGCTAAGCTCAACTTTCTCTCCTTCTGTCGTAATAGGTTTCACAAATGTTTTTTTTTTATATAAACCAGTACCATAAAGTCCATTTTAAGAATTCAAAATTTAAGCAACAAAATGAATCACGAAAATTAAAAATTCTTAAAATGGACTTTATCGTAATGGTTACAAAGACCATTTTAAGAGATTTAAATTTTTAACGTGATTCATTTACGATTCTGCTAAAGCGGCCATTTTAGACCCTCTGTACGTTCCTCATTCAGGTGTTTCCCGCGACTTTAATGATCGAGATTAACTAAGAACGGACCAGTTACTGACACTGTTGACCGATGTAGGTCTCTGTCAATATTCTAGGAAAACTCTTGAACCTTCCACACAGTTTTATCTTGTAGAATATTGTAAACACACTATCAAGCTTTCGATACGATTCTCTAACGAAGATCTAGAATGTTCTCGTGATACACACAGCAGCAATAGCCTTGAAGTTAGTTAGCAGCGTTGGCCTAGTGGTGGCGGACCCGACTTACGAACAGTAAGTCGTGGGTTCGAACCCAGACAGGCGCATTACTTTGTGTGATTTATTTCATCACCACTGCTCTCAAAACTGTGAAGGAAAATATCGTGAGGAAACCGTCATGTCCTAAAACCAAAAATTCGAAGACATGTGACATCTACCAATACGCACTGGGCTCTGGTGGATTATAATCCATTTTCTCTAATAGAGAGTGCAGTCCCAGCAGTGGGAACATTAATAGGCTGATGATGGTGATGATAATGATGATCTATCCTTAATTTCAGATACAAATATACGAAAGCAACGCCGGCAACTTCTTGTCGGCCGGCGAGATGCCTCTGCCGGTCCTGTACAGCATGATGTCGCTCATATTCCTGATGAGCGCCGCGACATGGACCTTCATACTGCGCACCAGTCGCCAGCCCGTCTACAGGATACACATCATCATGTGTGTGCTGGTGTACCTCAAGGCGCTATCGCTAGCCTTCCACGGCATCAACTACCACTTCATACAGACTAAGGGAGAACATGTTACTGCTTGGGCGATTCTTTTCTATATAACACATTTGTGAGTACAACTGCTGTTTTTGTTAGATCAGTGTTATAGACTCGCTCCTTATCACATGAGACCCAAACTTAGTCAGCGATACAGAATACACGTCATAATAAATGGTGTAAAACACTTCTCCACGAAGCCGAAAGGCACTTGTTCTCCCCATCAATGCGATATTTTTTTTTTGTTCTACACCATACCTGGGAACCATATCGGCACCATATCTAGTTACCGAGATATAGGGGTTAAAGTTACAACTTTTTGACAAGGTTTTTTTAAATACAAGTTTTCTTTGTAAGATTTTTGCTTTTAACAACTCCGCGACCCCAGTACTATTCAATCCATCCATCAGCACAATGTTTTAAGTGTGTTACATTGAGTTCTACCACAAAACGTGATTTATAACCTCAAAAAAAAAAAGATGTTTCCCAGCAAAAACTTTTGCGTAAAGTTACTTAGTTTGATGTACAGAATGCTTGGTTAACGGATTTGTGATGAGGTTGTTTACACCCTGTATGTGTGCCGGTGTATCTAAAGGCGCTGTCGCTTGCCTTTTATAGGATCAACTACCATTTTAAACTGACGAAGGGAGAACAAGTCACTGCTTAGACGATTGTTTTCTAATATGCGGAAAAAGGGGTAGTATATGACCGGTCAATCAATTTATGTGTAGTACATATTAAAAACGAGAAGCCTTTCCTAGTCCTAACGGAGGGGTTACCAGCGCTGTACCATTATTAAAATTTTACATCTCCATGCAGAGATAGGAGCCTTATGCCTCGTACAAGACCAATTTAACGTTGTATAACTTTAATGTTTACTTTTGAAACAGTTATTACAACGAACGGCGCAGCGGTAGTGAGGTGTGCCTGCCTTACGTTCTAAGGGTCTCGGGTTCGAATCCCTGTAGGGGCAAATATTTGTGTGATGAGCATGGACATTTGTTTCGAGTCATAATATCGATGTATTTATAAACAAAAAGTATCTGTTATATCAACTATGTGGTGTCCACGACACAAGCCTCGTTGCTTAGTGCGGCACTAGATGGCGCTGTGCTATATTTATTTATTATATTTTATTGTATAATCATTGACGGTACGGTTGCCACAGGTTTGATCCCCGCATCGAACAAATATTTGTATGGCCTACAGATAGTTGTTCTAGGTCTGACTGTTTGGGTTTGTGAGTTTAAATGTGTGTAAACACACCCACGATACATGAGAAATTTCTAGTATGAAGGTATGAGGAGGGTTTTTAAAAAAAAGACATTGGCACTCGGGGACTGCCGCGGTATTGCATTTGTTTTTTACGGGGGGTGTTAGGTTATTTTCGTTACGGAATTTCTGGATTCGGTCTCCACGCTCAAGCCCCGCGATAGAAGCTATGCAATAACTTAAAAAGAAAATATAATTTGTTATGTCCTGTGCGACACCTGACACTGCTGATATTGTGACTTTGTTTGCAGGTTGAAAGGTGCGGTGTTGTTCGTGACGATAGTGCTAGTGGGTACCGGCTGGAACTTTATCAAGCACATCCTGTCCGATAGAGATAAGAAGCTCTTCATGATTGTGATACCACTGCAGGTAAATAAATGGTGTGGAAAGACTTATCATCTGCCTAGCCTTTTCCCAACTATGTTGGGGGCTTCCAGTCTTACCGGATGAAGCTGAATATCAGTATTTTACATGGAGCGACTGCCTATCTGACCTCCACAAACCAGTTAATTCTAGGTAATACGACCACCCGATCAGACGACCCGATTGGCGTAGTGGTAGTGACGCTGCCTTATTTTCTTAGGGTCCTGGGTTCGAATCCCGGTAGGAGCAAATGTTTGTGTGATGAGCACGGACATTTGTTTCCGAATCATGGATGTTTATATGTATAATAAGTATGTATTTACAAACAAAAATGTATATATGTAGTATATCAACTATCTAGTGTCCACGACACAAGCTTTGCTTAGTGTGGCACTAGGTGGCGCTGTGTGTTAATGTCCAGCAGTGTGGCGCTGTGTGTGTAAAAATCTTGTAATTAAAAAAAAATTGTTAAAAAATAGTAACTTTCACCCCGCATATCAAGAGGTGTTCTACACTCTATATTAACTTAGCACAGGTCGCGCAACTAAGCGTGTGAGTTGTGTGTGTGGAGTCGTTATTGTGTAGGTAAGCTGAGTGTAACCTGGTGAACAGCTTACCTAGGCGTCAAGTCCGGTGGGGGGGGGGCATCGTCCGCTACCAGGTCGCGGGGGAGGGGGCGCCTCGCGTCAGGGGGGCGCGCATGCCAGGGCGCAATGTGCTTGACGTGGGGCCAAGCAGATGCGTCGGCACGCGCGAACATTCCCGTCGCAAGGCGCCGGATGAACGCGTCCAGGCTCTCAATCCCGAGATCCCACTTAATAATCCTATATAATATAATATTATAAATGTGAATGTAAGTTGTTACGCTTTCACGCGAAAACTACTCAACCAATCATCATGAAACTTTGTATACATATTCTTGATGGTATTAGAAGTAACATAGGATACTCTTTATTAAAAAAAAATATCACAACAGGATCCGCGTACGAAGTCGCAGGCAGAAACTAGTAATTAAATATATCACTAAACATTTCACACACACCACCATTTAGTACCACACTAAGCAATCCTTGTGTCGTGAACACTAGATAGTTGATATACTACATATCAGGAGGTAATTTTCAAAAGTGGTCAAATCCAAATCCATAGATTTTAAAGTAAGAACACAACATTTTTCTTTACAGAATTCTTCATTGCCTTATAACATTCATAACTAGCCAAATCCAGCCTAAAACCCTTAAAAATAAGAAATAAAACTAACGTTACTTTCAAAATTAGCCTATTCCAGACCAGCTTACTTTCAAACATAGTCAAATCCGCATGAGCCAATCACGTCGCTCCAAACCCCAACCGCCATCTTGCAGTTTCCATACATTGAGGCGACGCGTGGGGACCTAACGTTTCTTTTTTGTGTTGTGTTAATTAGTGATTTTCTATTAGAAAAACCGAATAGATACGTGAATAAAATGGAGAAAAGTGTTGAGGAAGTGCCTAGCCATCAGGCCAAGAAGAGAAAATCTGTCGCAGGACCAAATAGTCGCGGAGAAAAGAAGAAGAGGTCAGTAATTTCTTGAACATTCTGTTTGTTTACCGAAGGTAGGGTTGTGCAACGTTTTCACTCGTATCTAATGTTAATATTTTTTCAAGCAAAAGAAATTGTTTATAATGTAGGCTTTTTTTCTTTTTCAGGTATTCGAGTTTCAATTTGCCTTCGAGATACCCGTGTAGACATAACAGTGAGGCATATAGATGTATTAATATATCAATGCAAGATATCAAACGATTTCATGATCAGTTCTACGCTCTCTCTGATAAACGGTATCAAGATGATTTTATTATAAAATCCTGCAAAACTGTTATCCCTGTCCGTAAAAGATTAGTAAATGGAAGAGGCAATGCGAAACATATGAGCATTGTTTACAAGATAAGAGATTCTAAGGGGGTGATGATACCAGTGTGCCGTAATTTTTTTTTGAATGCTCTATCGATTAAAAAGGGTCGAGTGAGAGGAGTGTTAATGAGACACCAAGATACCGGTTTGATGGCTGTAGAAAGACGCGGTGGGGATAGAAAGTCGATGAAAAACGTGGGATTGAGAGATGCAATTATCTCATTTATAAAGAAATTTAAGGGTGTTGAATCGCACTACTGCCGATCTAAAAGTCGGCGTACCTATCTGCCATCGGAGTTAAGCATTGCATCAATGTTCAAAATGTTCATCGAAGAAAATGCACAGTTCCCTCATTGCAAAGAGTCATATTTTAGAAGAATTTTTAACACGAAATTTAACATAAGTTTCAGTCATCCAAGAAGTGATATGTGTTCGACATGCATAGAATTGAAGGAAAAAATCAAAATTGAGAAGGACGATTCAACCAAGGCCCAAATCCAAGTTGAACTGACAATTCACGAAAAAAGAAGCAAATCATTTTTCACATTCCTGGCAGACAATGACCCCACAGTAAAAATATTATCTTTTGACTGTGGTAAAAACCAACCGTTACCTAAAGTCCCTGACCAAAGTACCTATTATTCCCGCCAGTTGTACATTTACAACTATACAATAGTTGTAGGTCATTCTCATGCAGAACTGAGAAAAGAAAATGTATTTTCTTATGTATGGACCGAAGATGTTCATGCAAAGGGGTCAAACGAACTATCTAGTGCGCTATATCACTGCCTACAAAACAATGTAAATTTCACTGGTGTAGAGGTACTCCGACTAATGGCTGATGGATGCTCTGGACAAAATAAGAACTCCACTACTATAGGAATGGTTTCCAAATGGTTCAGCAGTAGTGCACCGAGATCACTAAAAAAGGTTGAACTTATTTTCCCCGTCACGGGGCATTCATTTATTCCTCCCGATAGGGTGTTTGGTGTTGCTGAAAAAGAGATCAGGAAGAGAAATACTATTGTACAACCTAACGAGTATGTTGATATAATAAAAAAGCATGCAACTGTTTTTCATCTGAAGGACATTGAAGTATGTGATTGGAAGAGAGCAAGCCAACAAATCCATAAGGGAACTCAAGCTTTCCACTTCAAAATAATGTCTTGTAAGAGGTTCGTATTCACAAGAATGAAAGGAGATCCCCGAGGAGTTATAGTGAGAGGTGAACCTTTTTACCACAATGATACCGGTTCTCGACGTTCCATTACTAAACCAGGCAAATATGCTTCAGACATATTCCCAGAACCTATCACCACCTCTCCCAAACTAAAAAAAGAAAAAATTAATGACGTGGATAAGCTACTAACGAAACATTTTGGTAAAGACTGGATGCAAAGAGAGGACCTCGACTATTACAAAACTGTTATAGACTGTCACAGGAATAATGCTAATATTAATGATATGGATGATGATGAGGAGGTAATGTGCGAAGAACATGTTGAAGAACCTTGTGTTGGCGATATGATATAGATATCACTAACACAAGGTGCTTCACCATTTTTTTGGAACAATTTTATTAAATTAAATATTTTTTTCTTTTTTTCATGTTCACAAAATGTTCTTGTTTATAAACATAAATTGATCAATGCTTAAAATTAAATTTGTTGAAGCATTTCGATACTACATAACATTAATCAAATTATGTTTATCGTAATGTTTAAGTGAAGATAGTATTGGGTGGGAGTGATTTTAATTTAAGATATAAATCTTTATTGTTTATAATATGTTGTGTGATATGATTGTGAGATAAAAACATTAATATAATGAAAACCGATTTTGAATGAAGATGGTAATAGATAGATGTTAATAGATTTGATGCTAATAGTTACTAAGTTCAATAAATACGTCTTAAATTTTGTTAAAATAAAAAATCACTTGATTTTCATGTCAACTGTTTTATTTATTATATAAGTACTTTCCCTAAAACATATAACCAGTGACAACCCTATTTGAATAGTTTAGTTGGATTGTTCAAAAGTAGTCAAATCCTGACAGCTTCCTAACAAAATTAGTCAAATCCTAACAGCTTTTTAACAAAATTAGTCAAATCCTAACAGCTTTTTAACAAAATTAGTCAAATCCACACCTTGGAAACAAACGAAGTCAAATCCGTTTTTTAATCACAGTTTTCTCTGTAAATAGAAGCATTTACTTTATTTATGTTATTGTTTAATAATCCTGAACTCCATAGTAATCAATACTTACCATCCAAAGCGTCACAAAAGCGTACATCATGACGGCATACAAAAGTTCACTTTTCTCAATTTGGCATTAAGTGGATTTGACTGCTATTGAAAATTACCTCCTGATATATACTTTTTGTTTATAAATACATACTTATTATACATATAAACATCCATGACTCAGACACAAATGTCCATATTCATCACACAAACATTTGCTCCTACCGAGATTCGAACCCAAGACTCTAAGAACGTAAGGCAGCGTCACTACCACTACGCCATTCGAGTCGTCAAATAATATCCCATCTACTTTTACTTGGTAGCACCTAAAAATTTTCAAGTTCTTTGGTGTCAATCAATTCATCATTATAGACCGAATAACATAAACATTTACATTTGAACCGACTTCAAGAATAAGAGCAGTCGATTTTGCACACCCAGAATTTAAATCAAATCGTATTCTTTTTTGGAGTCAGATTTCTTAGTGTTAGGACACTTACCACACAAATTCTAATTTGCTATCTCATCCTAATGGAGGGGGTATCTCCGTCGTACGCAGGGAATACTCGTACTCTAAAGGTGTTCTCATTGGCCCCAGTTTCACGACTCCGCTCCCACACGGCAAAAAGAATATAATTCAAAAATGGACTTTAAGTATTCATCTTTAAGTTACAATTTACATTAGCAACATAAATTACCAGACAGCTCGCTGTCAGTGGTCTTACCACCGTCTATCCCAATGTAAAGTATATCTAAAGAGGAATATATAAAGCCCATAATTGAATTGTATTATTTTTGTTGGGTGGGAGCAGAGTCGTTCATGTGAGCTAAGAGCTTAAAGTGACTTCTATCCTGTACATCGAACTAGGCTTTTAGGGTTACTTACCTCTCTTGTCTTAGGAAGTTGAAATTTATATCAGACTAGCTGACCCACGCAACTTCGTCTGCGTCACATTATCACATAAGAGAGAAAAACGAAAGGAAAAAAACGTCCCCGTCTTTACAACATTTTTCATTCCTGCTCCGCTCCTAATGATTGTAGCGTGATGTTATATAGCCTAAAGCCTTCCTCGATAAATGTACTATCCAACACAAAAAGATTTTTTCAATTCGAGCTAGTAGTTCCTGAGATTAGCGCGTTCAACCAAACAAACAAACAAACCAAGAAACAAACTCTTCTGCTTTATAATATTAGTATAGATACTGAAGTATATAGTGCCTATAAAGTGTATAAAATCAAGGTCCTGAGTCAACACTGTGTCCTCATAAAAATAGTGTATTTAAAATACATTAGGCATTTCGATACATATTATTGGAGATTACCTTTTAAGCAAAGAATTACTTGTATTAGGAGATGCCACACTTCCACTTGTCATTTTCGAAATGAAAACTTATTTATACGCGTTGAGCACTTTTTGATTGAACAAAAATCATGGACCTCGCGTGACCGTCACGAAACATTTCATAGGACCCCAACACAAAAAAATATGAGCAAACTTAGATTTTCGCGAAAACTTGTAAGTACCCTATCTAATCCACCTTTTTTTTTTTTTGCAGGTGTTAGCAAACGTAGCTGAGATAATACTAGCTGAGAGTGAAGAGGGAGCTGCAGAACACAATGCATGGCGGGATATCTTCGTGCTGGTCGAGCTGCTGTGTTGCGGAGCCATCATGTTCCCGGTTGTGTGGTGAGTCAACTCTCTTCGTCATCCCTAAGCTACCCATCGCTGAATGTCTTTGGTCCTTGTTCATCGAAAAGATAACAGTCTCATCATCATTCTCTTGCCCTTATCCCAATTTATTTGGGGTCGGCGCAGCATGTCTTCTTCTTCCATACTCCTCTATTTTTCGTCATCTCATCAGACACTTCCTTTCTTACCGTATCCTTCTTAACACAGTCCTTCCATCGTTTCTTTGGTCTTCCTCTACTCAAATACCCATCCACATTCATACTCAAAACTTTTTTCACGACGTTTTCCTCATTCCTCCTCATCACATGCCCATACCACGTGATGGGCATGGTAAAAGATAACAGTCTGATTATCTAAAAACAGCTTTCACTGTGACATGTTCCCATACAAAAATATGATTTAAACTGCTGTTTTTAGATAATCTGATCGTCATATTTTTGGTGAACATGGACCTTAGTCTAAATAAAAGATTCCGCTTGCTGATGCCATCAGTTGATGGACTTTAACTTTGGGAGCTCATATCTCGGAAACGTGACACTTCAGAACACTTTGCCTCATAAGTCATTAGTCATAAGTCATTCAAAAACTTGTATGTATTCATGGCAGCTATCGACTGTAACACCTTTTTTTTTAGGATGGGAAATCATCAAATGACTTCTCCCACTCTGGGCGGAGCGGGAGGGAGTGTCAGACTTTTACTGACTAAAAGCCATCCATGTTCCTTCCTCGCCCTTTATGTTCCGGGGCCGCGGTATCTCTTTCGAACAGTCCCGCAACTCTACTGGAACACCTTACGTCTAAACGTCTAACGGCAAACAATCAGCCCGCCTAGCAAGATCACCGGAGAAACGAGAGAGTCTCGACAAATCTTTTGTTCATCCGTCATTGAATCGACAAAATGACAGATGAACAAAAGTTTTGTCGACTCTCTGTCGTGTCTACAGTGGTCATGCTACGCGGGCTGCTGTATTGACGAGAGTGCTGGATTGCATTCCCTATATCTGTCTTGTAGACCTAGAGCGTCTGACAGGACTTAGGTGAGGCCTTTCCCGAAAAGTGGGACAGAATGGTCTAGTACAGAAACCGGCCAATTACGAGTCGGACTCGTGCACCATGGCTTCCGTACCATTATTATAAAAAATGACGTTTGTTGTATGGAAGCCCCACTAAAATACTTATTTTATTCTGTTTTTACTATTTGTTGCTATAGCGGCAATAGAAATACATCATCTGTGAACATTGAATCTGTCTAGCTATCACGGTTCATGAGAATTTTTCAATTCAAGCCGGTAGTTTCTGAGATTAGCACGTTCAACCAAAAAAACAAACTCTCCTGCTTTATAATATTAGTATAGATACTTGTCAGTCCTGAGCCTGCCCTCTCATAGACCATTATTAGTGTGCAATAGCTCATACAAGGTGTCATCTTGTTCCAGGTCAATACGTCACCTGCAGGACGCATCGAGCACGGACGGCAAGGCAGCCATCAATCTTCGGAAGCTGAAGCTATTCCGACATTTCTACGTCATGGTCGTTTGCTACATTTACTTCACAAGGATCGTCATCTCTATTCTGAACGTAAGTACCACTAGCTCGATGAGAATCTACTCATTTAAACCCCCGAAGTAAAAACGACGGGGTGTCTGTCTGTCTCTGGCATCGTAACTCCCGAACGGATGAACCGATTTTGATTCTTGGCTATGTTTGATAAAAATCAGTTCAAGATGGCCACTGCCACAAAACGGCGGATTACATATTTATTCAACAACTCTCTCAATATGGGTATCAAATGAAAAAACTTGACTAGTAGAATACTATATAACAAATTACAAATTCAAGATGGCCGCCACCACAAAATAGTAAATTACATTATTGTTTCACAACTCCCTCAATAAAATGAAAGGGCTTGTAAAATTATGACCCTACGTGTACCCTACCCTGTGTGTCGGAAGTTTATTAAATTTTTAATTTAAAGTTACTTGTTAAACTAATCATCGTGGACACGATGTCCACATCTGTGTATCACCGTTTCTACTATTGGTCCGTACAAAAAGTGTGCGGAACCAATAGTAGTAAGAAAACAAAAAATTACGCGACCTTACTATATTTTGTATTTTTACTATATTTTGTTTTACAAAACTTCTCAGGCTCTGTTAAAGATCACAAATGTTTGACCCTTTTGGGCTAAAAGGAGTGAAACAAGAAAAAAGGACCAGAGAAGAGAAAGTTTCTAAGTCCGGCTCGGCACTACAAACAGGAACAATCCTAACCGGGTGGTCAGATTCAATTCATAACATCACGCGTGTAATACTCGGAGAGTGGGTTGTAATCAGTAGTGCACCCGCATATACGCCAATTATGTTTAAGGGGCCGGCGGAGCATGCGTTTTTCATACAAACGTAATACCAAAATAATAAGAAAATCAAACATATTCTTAAGGTGGTGTGAATATATTTCGATTGTATTATAAAATATCTATGTCCCCAAATAAATATTTTTAAAGGATAATGATATAAAGACGAGATGTGAGGAATTTAAAATGTCTATAGAAAATTTATTTTTCTCGTAACTCTTGTTTAAACCGGTGTACATTCAAAATATGTGTTTGGGAACCTATATATTCTGTAATCCAATCAAAATAAATACACACTACCTAAAGAATATGTTTGATTTACAAATTATTTTGGTATTACTGTTGTATGAAATTCGCTTGCTCCGCAGGCCTCTTAAGACTTACGTAAAGGAAGTACAAAACCTAAATCTGGTGTTGCTAAAAACCCAAGAGCACTCTAGATTGGGTCTGCGGGACTCTTAACAAAAAGGGTAATGAACGAACACTTCCAGTAGGAACCCTTCCGACTTACCTTACTTGAAGATTTAAAGGCCCATGTTCACCGAAAAGATAACGGTCTGATTATCTAAAAAGCGGCCAAGTGCGAGTTGGACTCGCCCATGAAGGGTTTCGTAACAGCAAGTAACATATTATAAAAGTTCTTGCAGTTCGTTGTAAATGAAAGATAAATTCCGGCTTACGATTTATGACGTATTAAAAAAAAACTACTTACTAAATCTCGTTCAAACCAATTTTCGTTGGTAGTTTACATAATGTGCATCATGTATTTTTTTTAGTTTTATCATTCACTTATTTTAGAAGTTACAGAGGGGGGGACACATTTTACCACTTTAGAACTGTCTCTCGCGCAAACTTTTCCGTTTAGAAAAAATTATAGTAGAAACCTCAATATCATTTTTGAAGACCTAGTCATAGATACCCCACACGTATGGTTATGATGAAAAAAAAAATTTTTGTGTTTCAGTTCTATGTATGGGGAACCTCTAAATTTATTGTTTTTATTTTCAATTTTTCTGTGAAAATCTTAATGCATACAGAATACATCTACTTACCAAGTTTCAACAGCATAGCTCTTATAGTTTCGGAAAAAAGTGGCTGTGTCATACGGAAAGACAGGCAGACATACATGACTAATCTATGAGGGTTCCGTTTTTGCCATTTGGCTACGGAACCCTAAAAACAGCTGTCAGTCTGACATATTCCCATACACAAATGTGTTTTAAACTGCTGGTTTTAAATAATCAGACCGTCAGCTTTTTGTTAAACATGGACCTACGTAACAAGTTTGATTTTCAATTTCTACTTTATTAATACACCCCCAAAAATGTTTTTTTTCCTCTTTATAATATTAGCCTAGGTAAGTATGTATTTACAAACACAAAGTATCTATGTAGTATATGTATAAACTAACTGGTGTCCACGACACAAGCCTCGTTGCTTAGTGTGTCACTAGATGGCGCTGTGTGTAATGTCTAGCGATATTAATTTATTCTGTTTGTTCCAGATCACAGTACCATTCCAGTACGCATGGATAGACGAGATGTTCCGCGAGATGGCGACGCTGGTGTTCTTCGTGATGACGGGCTACAAGTTCCGACCGGCGGCCGCCAATCCTTACTTCACGCCGACGCATATCGACGACGTGGAGCCTCAAATGTGAGTGTACTACGACTTACAACTATACACGATGATCCTTCCCTTTTCCTCCTTATTCTCAACTCGCCGTCACTTGCACTCGCCCATCGCTGTGGGTGCGTCAAGAACAACGCATCGCTCCCGCCATCTGACGGTGTAAAGACGGAAAAGGTAGTTCAAACTCAACAGAAGACCGGCCAGCAAAAAACCCGCGCGCGCGGTAGATAAATACCAAAATATCGTGAAATAAGAAAAAAAAATGTTTATTTGACGTCAGTATTAAGCACACATGTACACAATAATAATAAAAAGTTACAAAAAGGACAAAAATACAAATAGTATGTACTGCGTGCCTCACGGTTGGACCAAAAAGGTCCATTTCAGCATTCATGCCAGACAGGTGATGCTGTCTGACGCTGGTCTTCCAATGAACCTTGACGGGGGAAGGGACAAACAGAAAACAGTTTCAAACATAAGAATATATAAATGGCTACAGGTACAATAAAAAAAATAAAAAAAAGGGTAAATTAATGAAATACGACGGCTAGTGATATAGTGCGGTGATCTCCTGGCTCCCAGCACCCCGCGAGCACATGACCTCTTTGAATTTATATCCTTTAGCCAGTTTCTGAGAAGGAAACTATAAAAATCGTCCTTGGCTACATGCGATAATCAATCACAGGGCAAAAGACTCTTTAAAGAAGCCGAAAGGCACTTTTCTCCACGTCATTGCGATCATTTTTGTTTGTTCTACGCCTTATCTGGGAACCTTCTGGTTACAGAGATATTGCGGATCAAAGTTCCAACATTTTCACAAGGTTTTTTTAAATACATGCTTTGAATGTTAGAAGTTTACTTTCAACATTTCCACGACCCCCACACTATATAATTTACCCGTCAATCAGCACAATGTATTGAGTGCGTTACATTGAGTTCTACAGTAAACAAAAGTCATTTCCCAGAAATAATTTTAGCGAAGAGTTACTCAGTTTAAGAATGTTTGGTTGACGGCTTCGAGAATAGTGTATGAAGCCGGAAACACACTTACGTGGCGTGGGGCTTGCTGTCGTGACGTTGTCTGCACACTAATATGTCGTGTCGTGGCGCGCTCTGGCGTTATTTCTGAACAGTTACATATCGAACCTTCTTCGAAATTCAGTTGCAAGATTTGACCACGGCAAGTTGAATGTGTCCGCTCGCGCCACGAGCCACGCGGTGTTCGCGTATGGCCGACACTACCACGTGTTGCAGTCACTGATTCTCGTGTACTTACTGACGCGGGTCACCAATTTGGGGGTTGTTGGGGTCGTGTATTAGTTTGCCCTTGATGTACACTAGTATGCGGCTCGTGTACCCCCAAGTGAGCACTGCTTCGTCTGGTCGTGGAAGGTTGCGGAGTCACACAAATCAAGAATGTCCACGTTTATTTCACAAGGAGCCCGTAATGACAACCTTTCGATCGGACCTGTGCGCAGTAACTGGTCGTCCGTTCATTCGTCTCACTCGCGTACATTTTTGCTTATCTAGCGTTCAGCCCTTCATGCTTACATTGTGTCCCTACAAACACACTTGCCTGTTGTGTCGTGGCGCGCCATATCCCCCACCACCGCTCTGGCGCAATCGGTGCTGAGCAGTCAGCGCCACACCAGAACGCGCCACGACACGACCTACAAATATGTCTCTAACCATACTAAATGTATGAAACGCCACGTCACGTAAGTGTGTTTCCAGCTTAATGCTACTGTCTATTATCTGGTCTCACGTACTACTGCTGAGTGTGAGGTTCTGGGCTCGTTTCCCAGTTCGGTCAGCAGCAGCCACGAAGTCTGGATTTGGGTCCGATTGATAGTAATAGGCACGCGCCCTATTACAATGGAACTTAGATAACGGAATTGAGTAGCTATTGACACCACTTCTGGGTATACCAGTTTTTACAAGTGTGTTCATATTTCATCATAATCATTTTAAAACGTCGAAAAAGGTGCAAGATTCGCGTTGGTCGACTCCATGGAGAAGAACCGGCAAGAAACTCCATGGTTACTCTTTTCAAATCATTTGGTATTACAATATTATTATGTTGCAGCATTGGTACAAGAATCAATCAGAGTAATAATTGTCTACAAAATGTTATGTTTTGTATTGTGTAACTAGCTGTGGAACCATCATCCACGTAAAATTGTTATTTAAAGATGTAGGTATTATTTATTCCCTAATTGAATCGAATCTTGTTAAAATACTTTTTTTGCACGAAACTAGCTAATGCTATTTATAGCTATCTGTCATAAATGTAAAGACCAGTCCAGTCGTTTCGGAGATTAGCTAGGACAAACAAAAATTAAAAGGCATGTTTTTTTTTGTTATCAGAGCCGTTTATACTTTAATTTAAATTAATTAAAAAGTGTTGTTTCGAAATTATAAACAGATACTTCAATAAATTACAATTATAGGTCAAATTTAATTTATTTGTATAGGCACACGAGTTTCATAGCGCATATTTTGCGTATGGTTATCGGATCAAATTTTACAACTGCAATACAGAGTGACCTATGTATTTGTTTTGTCCGCAGTCTCTCAGATATTGGAGTTCTCGAGGGAGTAACCCGGATATCAAACCGAGGCGACAGGAAGCGGGAAGATCTACAACCGCTCATGCAGGAAACTAATTATAATTCTGACTAGCTGTAAGTTAAGATCTAAACATTCGGGTAAGTAAATGCTTGGGGAAGGTCGACACGTAGATTCCTTAAATACAACCTCTGTGTTCTGGTAGTTTTACGTAAGGACGTTTACACGTAGAATTCTGGCTGCCGGCGACGACTTGTCAGCAATTATCGGCACCGGTCCGCGCAGTTAGTCGGCGAAGACTGTTTCTAAAAAGTGCAAAAAACCTCTTAACGAAGCCGAAAGGTTCTCTACACCATACCTGGGAACCTTCTAGTTACGAAGATATTGGGGGTCAAACTTCAATTTTGTAATTTAAAAAAAAATACATGTTTTTATTGTAACATTTTTACTTTTAACAAATCCACGAACCCCGTACTATTCAATCCATCCATCAGAACAATGTGTTGCAATGCATTAGGTTCTACCACAAAACAAGATTTTTCACCCCAAAAACAAGTTGTTTCCCAATAATAATTTTTGCGTTGGGTTACTTAGTTTGATGTACAGAATGCTTGGTTGACCGCTTCGTGGTAAAGTTGTTTACAACCTCTATACTTTGTGCCGACCCAGCGCGGATAAGCGCCGACAATTTCTGACGGCTTAAGCAGATCGACGGCGACGTTCAGCACTTATCGGCGCCGGTTGCCAGCGTTCTACGTGTATACGCACTAACGCTGTCGATATGACAGACCATTGGATGTCGTACGATTTTGATGATAATACTATACATGTTCCATCAAGAGTGAATTATGTTAGTTAGGTTAGGCTGTATCCTTAGTAGTCCTCTCGAAATATGACTTAACTCCACTGAAACGTTCACTATCATGAAATGAGTGTGGTTACGAAAACTAGGGGTCAGTATATTATTACTTTTAAGTTCAGATGATGACAAGATTTGTATATAACTGTTTTACAATTGCTAAAAATAATATTAATTTTAAAAACTGCTAAATCATTACCTATAGATTAATTTACTTGATTGGCAAAACCCTCCTATAAATGTATATTTGTACGCCAAATGGCAAAACATAGAGACACTTTAATATGTATTTAATGTACCATCTTGCACACTGCTGTAACCTGTGTTTACAAATAAAGAATTTTGATTGATTGATTGATTGATTGATTAAGACTACTTTTACTTTATTTAAAAAAAGTGATACTTAAGGGGCCGGCGGAGCATGCGTTTTTCATACAAACATAATATCAAAATGAAATGAAAATCAAACATATTCTTAAGGTAGTGTGTATATGTCACCGTAAAATTGTCAAACACGTTATATTACAATATAACGTGTTTTTTCATGCGATATTGTAATGTCTCGAATTATTGTCAACTGAACATACGGAAGTATCTCTGCCCCCATAATCGGGACTTGGGGCACCCCCCCGTTAGGTTAGTTAGGTTCCTTTAAACCCTGCACTCGGAAATAGGGGTCCGTCGACTACGCTTTTTAGGGGGAATATAAAGTTCTTTAAGGTTATGTTATATTAATCGGTATTTCTCAGGAATGGTGCATTATCTTTTCATGAGAGTTGTGCCACTGGGCAAGGGGGACCCCTCCCTCCCTCCACACCGCGTAAGTTGACTACCATCGCATGCATTTCACGAAAAATAATGCGTTTTGTTGTAAGCAGTATGTTCATTTGACAATAATTCGAGACTTTACAATATCGCTAGAGATATTACAATGATAGAAAGACGAGATATGAGGAATATTTTTCTCATGACTCTTGTTTAAATCAGTGTACATTCAAAATGTGTTTGGGAACCTATAAAGGGTGTAAAACACCTCTTAACGAATACGAAAGGCACTTGTTCTACTCGTCATTCTGATCATTTTTTTGTTCCACACTATACCTGGGAACCTTTTAGTTACGGAGATATTGGGGGTCAAAGTTGCAAGATTTTGACAAGCTTTTTTTTTAAAATACCACTTTTTATTGCATGATTTTTACTTTAAATATCTCTACGACCCCCGTACTATTCAATTCATCCATCCGCACAATGTTTTGAGTGTGTTACATGGAGTTATACCACAAAACATGATTTATAACCTCAAAAAAAAAAGTTGTTTCCCAGCAATATTTTTTGCGTAAAGTTACTTAGTTTGATATACAGAATGCTTGGTTGACGGCTTCGTGATGAGGTGATTTACACCCTGTGTATTCTGTAATCCAATCAAAATAAATTCACCATACCTTAAGAATATGTTTGATTTACAAATCATTTTGGTATTACGTTTGTATTGGGGTCGGTGCAACTTTTTGTTTTCTTTCATAGTTATAAAGAGTGTAAACAAGACATTGAACGAAGCTGAAAGATCTCCTCGTCATTGCGATCATTTTTTTTTAGTCTAGCTAAAGCATATTTAATCTAGGTATGCTCTAAACTAAAACACCTAGAAACCTTATAAGGAGATATTGGGTGTCAATGTTCCAATTTTGACACAAGATTTATTTAATACTTACAAGTTTTTTATAGCAAGTTTTTTTTCTTTTTTCTTGAAACATCTCAACGACCCCCGTACTATTCAAATACGTCCACCAGCACAAGAGTGCTGTACATACCACAAAACGAGATATGTCTCCCCAAAAAAAGTTGTTTCCCAGTTTTTAATTTTGCGTTAAGTTATTTGATGTACATAATGCTTCGATAAAGGTCTTCTTACCCCCTGTATACAGGGTGTAAACCACCTCATCACAAAGCCGTTAACCAAGCATTCTGTACATCAAACTAAGTAACTTTGTGCTGATGGATGGATTGAATAGTACGGGGGTCGTGGAGGTGCTAAAAGTCAAAATCTTACAAAAAAACTCGTATTTTTAAAAAAAACTTGTCAAAAAGTTTGACCCCCCATATCTCCGTAACTAGAAGGTTCCCAGGTATGTGTAGAACAAAAAAAATATCGCATTGATGGGGAGAACAAGTGCCTTTCGGCTTCGTGAAGAGGTGTTTACACCCTTTATGAATCGTCCACTCATGAGACACCTCGTTTCTTGCCATATCATCTTTTATAAAAAGTAATAATAATTACTTATAAAAAAAATCGAATACTTAATAAATATATTAAAAAGTGTCTAGGACAAATAGTTTTTTCTTAATACTTAGAATATCTACTTATTGTGATAATCCGACTTAATATACCTTCCCCAAAGTGAATAATGCTAGTCCCTTTCTGATAGCATCTCTGTACGTCTGCATGTGCGAGCTGCTGCAGAAAAAGAAGACTTTCCATTCAACAAACTTAATTTAAGGGAAATCACTGAAACCATTTTCTTGTATAATTTTGATTAGTTTTTGTTTTGTGTCTGTTTAATTTTATTTATAATTCCTATGTTCACGATCTTTATAAATTTATTTGAAAGAAAATATACATTATTATTGATTTTCTTTTTTTTTTGTAATGTACGGTCGAACAAGGTATTTAATTTACAGTTTTACTCACAAATTACATTGTAAAATGTAAACCAAATAGCTTGTTCTGCCGTACTACATACCACAAAGGGCCCACATCAAATATGAAATCGTGTACCATAGAGCGACTATTTCTGATTTTGAACGTTAGCAAGAAGCTACGCACATGTCCGTGAGTTTATACTGCTAATAATTGACAATGTCGAAGTTACAGTTACGAAAACTGCGTCCATCAGTATACAGATGTTTGACTAATTTCCTACTATGGCCTCCGTAACATACTGAAATAAACAAGACGATGCTTTAACGTTCGCGCTGACAAATACAAAAACATACCATAAAATTGTACTCAGGTGCAGTCGCTCGATGCTGTGAAACAATCAAAGATATTACCGTTTATGTTCTTTTTTTGCGATTTCTAAAGGGAATAATAGAATCATGAAATTTGGCCAGAAGCAATGTCTTTCTGCACATCTTAAGGAAAAAATCTGAAAACCGTAAAAAAATAAGCCTTTATTGCCGTTAAATTATTTGACTAAACATTACACAAAAATTAAAACAATAGAGGTGAGAAAAACTAACTAAAACTATTATTTAACTTAAACTAAAAACATATTCTCGACAATCGGTTTATCTCCCCTCTTAACGGCTTGTCTTTCGACATAGGCCTCCTCTAAGGATTTCCACTCATTTCTGTCCTTTGCTGTACGAGTCCATTCTGGGCCAGCTACTTGTTTTAAATCATCTTCCCATCTTTTTGGCTGCCTTCCTCTACTTCTTCTGCTTTCTCTAGGATACCATTCCGTTATTAATCTGGTCCATTTCTCTTTCTTTTCTCTCAACATATGTCCTGTCCAACGCCATTTCAGTTTTCTGCATACTGATTGCACTTTTCTAAATTTTGTCTTTGCTTTGATCTTTTTTAATTGTATTTTATCCCTTCTTCTTACCCCCAGTACACTTCTCTCTATCCCATTCTGACATATATTTAATTTATTTTGTTGTTGTTCAGTCAAGGCCCAAGTTTGGCATCCGTATGTAAGACATGGCAGTATGCAAGCATTGAAGACTTTTCGTTTCTCTGTCATAGGCATTTCTTTATTTTTCATTATTTCACTCAACGACCAGAATCTCTTCCAAGTGTTTGCTACTCTTCTTTCTATTTCTTTCTGCATGCTCTCCATCGGCGAAACCAACTGTCCTAAATAAATGTATTCGCTTACATATTCTAGCTGCTGGTTATTAACTGTAATAGCATTTTCTTGTGAGGAATTGCTCATCACTTTGGTCTTTGTTAAATTCATTGTGAGCCCTGCATTTGCACTTTCGTCTGCTAATTGCTGTAGCATTTTCTCCAAGGTTAATGGGCATTCGGAAAAAAGTATTAAATCATCAGCGAATCTCAAATGGCTCAATTTGTCTCCGTTAAAACCGTAAATATGTAGTTAAATAACCATCTGTGTAACTCGCACTTGACCGGTTTTTTTTTTATTTAGCTCTCTTTTAACACAATGACGACTTTACATTCGAGAAGTCTTTTACCGTTTCTGTTAGTCGAATTAGATGATTTTCGAAAATTACGATTTATTGTTTGTTCGAACACATTATGATAATGGACCAAAGTAATATTCGTTAGACTATGATTTAAGTAGCGATCTTCATGCAGTCATAAATACTTATAAAAAGCTTACTTATAATTTATAATTAATTATATTTTGAAAGTGTTTCTCGTGTCGAGTTGTGAAAGAGACGAGTTAGTGAACACCTTTTGTAAAAAATGTCCACTGTAGAAAATAGACATGTGCAATAATTAACACTTTACTTATACGTAATAGACTAAATTGTACCTTGTGCGTTAATGAATTTTCTTTTAGGTTTGTGTACAGTAATCTACCAATCCGGTGTGATAAGTACTTGTGAATCCATGAGGCAAATAAATAGTGTGGATTTCAAAATAGTATGTATAACTAATATAACGAAATATAGATAATATAAATATAATATGTAGAGAAAATCACTTTCAAAAAGTTGGTACGTGCAAAACTTACGTATTCATTGAACCGTGTTTTAATAGCACTTAGCACAAACAAGCATGGTTTTTGAGCAAATAACTCGTGTGATTCAGAACTGTTTTCAGTCCTAACTTGGGCGTCATGTTGTTTATCGCGGAAATGCTGATACTTAAATGATCATCATCTGTACCTAAGCGTCGTTACATATATGCGGAACGTACGGCGCCGAACGTTCGGTTGAATTCGCTAGCAGTGTTTTTCAATTTCCGCATCAGCCGGTATAAAATCGCGCTCGTCGTTGCGCCGAACGTTCCTTCGAGCGAATTTTTCTGCAAAAACGCACTGAATGTATTTTACATAGCAAGTGACACATCACGCGACCGAAAGTTCGGCGCACGACTATAGTTGAACGTTTGGCAAAGGTGGGCTTTTAAGCCCTCCTCCTTAAAAGCTAATCTATATAAATAAAAATGAATTGTTGTTCGTTAGTCTGATTAAAACTCGAGAACGGCTGGGCCGATTGAGCTGATTTTGGTTTTAAAATGTTTGTCGTAGTCCAGGGAAGGTTTAAACGGTGAGAAGTAGACAGGTAGGGAGGTAGGTAGTAGGTAGGTAGGAAAAAATGCATTGCAACGCATGCCGGGGTACAGCTAGTGTTACAATAAAATCCATCATTTTGCTGGTTAAAATTCACGTCACATCCGCACTCCACAAAGGCTGCCTGACGACGACGCCACGTAATTTTCCGTCGCGTAACGCTCTGAACTAAATGCCGCCCGTCGCGTTTCTGACTGTTCCGCGCGTTTGGTGTGTTATGTCAACCGAATACCACGACCGATAAGTCAGTCGCTGAAGTGCGCCGTACGTTCCGCAGATGTGGCGCGACCCTAATGGTATAAGATAATTAAGTGTTGTAAAGTCAGCTGAATTGATTGAAGATTGATCGTAAATTCAATCACAACTGTTACTTTTTGACACTATGTGGAAATGGCTTTAGTGCGGCAAATTGATGCAGGATGTCAAATTTTACAATAAATTTTCCTTACTGTTAATAATTATTCCGAATTGCAATAATAAATACAATAACTAGATATTATGATTAGTTAAAACACTCAGTTGTTGCTTAGATAAGGCCTTTCTTTTTGTCAATACTTTTAATATTGTGTATGTATATTATTGTACAAAATACAAATAATAATATTATTCTGTTGTTTTATTGAAGAGAATACCTGTCTATGACAACTCATGATACTTTTGTGACTGGGGCATTTGGACAAAATAACATATAACCACAATGGGCCAATGCCCTAAAATCTAACATATTTTTATTTCAAATTCAATGTCTAGTTTAATTACTTATATTTTTAATTTGTGTATTTTTTCATTTTAACGAAAAAAACAAGTGACATTAAATTAAAAATTTAAAAACCCCCGACACACGTAGGGTCATTATTTCACAAGCCCTTTCATTTGATTCCCATATTGAGGGAGTTGTGAAAAAATAATGTAATTCACCATTTGTGGTGGCGGCCATCTTGGATTTGAAATTTATTATAGGCTATATTACCTACTCCACTAGTCAAGCCCTTTCATTTGATACCCATATTGAGGGAGTTGTTGAATAAATATGTAATCCGCCGTTTTGTGGCGGTGGCCATCTTGAACAGATTTTTATCAAACATAGCCAAGAAATCGGTTCATCCGTTCGGGAGTTACGATGTCGCAGACAGACACACACACAGACACGTCAAACTTTTAACACCCCATCGTTTTTGCGTTGGGGATTAATAAATAATTAGAGACCTTATTCCTCGAATTGGTTTTGCAATTACTTAGCACAATTTTTGAAAACTGAACAATCCCTGAAATATATTTAGGTGAAAGGATCTTCCCGAATACTCAGTTCCATTGAAGTTTCATCACAATCGATTTAGTTGTTTTGTTGGTTAGGTATTTTTTCTTGGTCTGCGTTGACGACATGACGGTTCAATGTAAAAATTAAGTCATACAAGAATTTATGTGGTAAGACACTAAGGGCCAGTGTCACCGGTTGCGGATAAAGTGTCGGTTAGCCTATTAGGAACTTATCTGCCAGATAAACTAACACTTTTGGTTTCACAGGTGTCGGATAGCGATATCTGATAGATAAAGTATTAGTTATAACCAGCCTTTAAGTGGTAGATAGTATTAACTATCAGATAACTAACCGACACTTTATCCGGAACCGGTGAAACTGACCCTAAGAAACCTAACCCTTGTCTAAAATAACTTAACTTTCGGAAGTATAAGTATGTCTGTCAAACACATGTTGATAAATATTTACGTTGATAGTAGTCAGCGATCTACGACAGCGATTAAATAAATAAACAAACACGGGCGTTTATTAAAATATGCATAACATATGCAAAGCATATTAACACACGGAAGTGAGCAGAGACAACGTTCTATCTTTATAAAATGTTAAATAGCAAATAACACGTGATTTCACGCGTGGAATTATAATGTAATAAAAATAAACATAAACATAAGCGCCGAATAAATATCCTCCTCTTTTTTTAGAAGTCTGTTTAAAATAGATTTCTCATTGGTCTAGTGGACGCAAGCGCAAGTGGTCCTGGGTTTGATTTCGAGGTTTCGTTCAAAGTTATAATAGCAGAAGAGGATTCGTTCAATGTTATAATAGCAGAAGAGGATTCGTTCAATGTTATAATAGCAGAAGAGGATTCGTTCAATGTTATAATAGCAGAAGAGGATTCGTTCAATGTTATAATAGCAGACAGAAGAGCAGCTGTGGCCAAGTGAGCAGGGGAAGTGCCGTGGGTTTGAACCCAAGCGGGCACTGAACTTGTAGTTATTAAGTTTATCACCCGAGGAAAATGTTTTAGGACCCAAGTAAGTACTTCAAACTGGCCCTTAGTGTTAGACTACGGCCCAGTCGTCGCAGAGAAAAATTCTTTGCTTCTCCTTCAACCTGGCGAAAACAAAGCATGGAAAATAAAAAATTAAATCGTATTCATGACACAAACATTTTTCATCCCCCCATCTCGGAAAGAGTATTTAGCACTTCGATATCTGAGTGCAAAAGCCGTTTTTATCATTGAGCTATGTTTTTATCGTCTGGAGGGTACCTAAAGTAAATTTGAATTTAGAAAATCGTGTGCACTAAGCATGTGAATTCAAAACATCATTAAACCTATTAACTTCTACCTCTATGGTGCCGAATTTATCATACAATATTTTAAAATTTGTTAAGAACTCAGACTCGGAACCTTCTTAGTGTACTTTTTAATATGTTTTGCGCGCGCCATTTTCTTTTCACGTCGTATTGTTAACACATAGATGCTCTGTGGTTAACTCCTTAGAATCCAACTTGAAAACAAGTGAAAAACCTAAAATGACCACTCATTATCTAGCGACGAGGAAGTTTATTTGACGCCAACAGAATTAACTGAATTTGTTAATAAATGCGCATTTTTTTGCGTTTATTCTTTTCCTCGCTGAGGTGGGATGAAAAGTTACGTGTTGCACTCGAGTGCAAAGATTTTTCACCTCGAGCTCTTTTGATTCCCTCGCTAACGCTCAAGATTCTAAGTTTTGAATCACTCACTGCGCTCGTGACTCAAGTTTAGAATATTTCGCTTTCTCGGTCATCAAAATTGAGCACGCGGTTAAAACAACTTTGCACTCTTGCATAACAAATAACTATTACTTTCTTTTATTTTATTTCTTCAAAAGTGTATTAAAAAACGTCCTGTGATAGACGTGGACATTTCGTTATTGCAGTTCTCGGTTCAAAAACACCCCCGCCTCTACGGCTCGTGTGTTAATACCGCCTCGAACTACAATAACCAACTTTCTCCAATTGTATCAAAATGTTTATTCTCACTTTGTATCAAAATGTATGTGACGACGCAGACCTGCCGAAGGTCTCTTGACGGCACTCTGTGTTCGGAAACGATCGACGTATAAATTTTGGGTTCGAAGTTTCCGCCGATTAAAATGAAGAGGGATGGTTCTGAGCTGGCAAACCAAGCAAGTACGTGCGCTTACCTGGATATTCACGCCAACGAATCTTAATCTTTGACTTCTCGAAGTTCTCGAAGCTTCAGGAGCACGCGGTAGTCGCCGGCCGGCGTATGCACCACACCGTATTTCACTGAAAGTACGTCGTTTCACACACTCCCGCGGGATATCGCACGTTACATAATCCAGGCACAATAAAGTCTGTATATCTTCAGTCGTTTAAAAAGGTTTCTTCAGTTGAGAGTTTTTTACACCAGCGAGCTGCGTGGGCGCGCGTTTCGTTCATCCGAAAAAGATCGAATATGGCGTTCCAGGACACTGGTAAGCGCATGCGCTAAACGGCGCCCTGATTGGTTGCTTGCTCGATACCACCGAGAACACATAATCGGCGGGAAAATTTGAATTTAGAAAGCGCGAACAAAACGTATTATGAAAGTTTACGAATAGTGAACATACCGCCCACCAAAATACAGCTGGTATTTTCCGGATAAGTTAAATAGATAAAGATGAAACACACTACGAATAATCGATAAGTAATAGGTTAAATGTTAAGCACTTAAAACTAATAGACTAAGTTAAAGGTTGCGATTTAGTTAGTAGCAGGTTCTATGGGAAGAGGACACAACTTTACGAGCGGACGCTTGATAACGGTGTTTTGCGTTTTAATCGTAGCTACGCGGACGATACCGTCCTGGCCCGGATGTAACTCGGTTACCCTTCCCAGAGACCATTGCAAAGGAGCCCGATTATCATCTTTGATGAGGACGATAGAATTAATCGATAACGGTTTTGAGGTTTTCGTCCATTTTGCACGCAGCGTTAACGAATGCAAATATTCGTTCTTCCAGCGAAGCCAAAAGTTTTGAAGAAACGATTGGATAAGTTGCCATCGGTTAAGGCGGTATAGTTTAGTGTTACAAAAATCTGCGTCTGGGACTGCTGTTAACGGTTCCAAAGTCAAGAAATGACCCGGGGTTAAGACGTTTAAATCGTTAGGATCCGCGCTCAACGGATATAGAGGTCTCGAATTCAACACGGCTTCGATTTGAACAAACAGCGTGCTAAGCTCTTCGAACGTTAACACCTGATTGCCTACGATGCGATAAAGATGCGATTTTGCTGCTTTTATTTGGATCTCCCACACGCCACCAAAGTGAGGTGCGGAGGGAGGATTGAAATCGAATTTTATATTGAGAGCTTGTGACGCTGGCTCTAGTGAAGCTAGATAATTGCGAGCGCCAATGAAGTTTGTACCACAATCCGCATGAATCACGCTACACCGACCGCGACGACCGACGAATCTGCGTAACGTAGCCACAAAGGCTTCAGTAGAAAGAGACGACACTACTTCAAGGTGGACTGCCTTTGTTGATAAACAAACGAATAGACAGAGATATGCTTTGTCTATCCTGGCTCCGCGATAAGCCCCGACCTTGATACGAAATGGTCCGCCGAAGTCAACACCGACCACTGAAAACGGCTTGACTTGGGTCACCCGGTACGATGGGAGATCCGCCATATACGGTTGCAACGGTGTAGGATTCGTCTTGTAGCAACGAATGCACTGGGACAAACATCGACGAATGGCGCGTTTCGCGGATAAAACCCAAAAACGTTGCAAGATTAGGTAATGGGTCGTATTATGTCCAGTGTGGCAATGACGACGATGAATGGACTCGATGAGCTTAAACGTGAAAGGATGATTACAGGGCAGCAACGCAGGATGCTTTTGATCGTATTCGATACCAGCGCGCGAGATGCGACCGCCCACCCTGAGGATGCCGTCCTTGTCAAGAAACGGAGTGAGTTTGCGCAGCGATTTTGATAACGGGTGATTAGAGTTAAGTTGGTGAATCTCATCAGCAAAGGATGTTGATTGGACATATTTAACGATGGACAGCAATGATTTATAGTTCTCGTCTTCCGTGGTAAATTCACCTAAGTTACGGTGGCTCGGGTTCAGAAGGAACCGTCGCAAGTACGATATTATACGAATAATTTTATCAAGTGACGAATAACGTGTAAGAAGATGGTCGATGGGGTGATGATCACTTGATACGGTTTCAGTGACTAGCACGACGGACATACGTTCCTCGGTACGCACTGCGACCTCTTCTGTGTCGTTAAGAATAGGAAATTTCGAATTGTTCGGCCAATGGGTGGAAGTTTGTGATAGCCAGGACGGACCTGACCACCACAACGTATTGTGAACTAGGTCATGTGGCAGCTGTCCCCGTGAACATACGTCAGCCGGGTTGTCGGCAGAGGCGACATGATGCCACGATTCCGCAAGGACAACATCTTGAATAGCGCTAACCCGATTGGCGACAAACGTGGTCCATCGAGACGCATGCGAACGAAGCCAAGATAAGACGACTGTCGAGTCAGACCACAAGTGAATCGAGCGAAACGAAATTTTACCATCGTAAGTGTTAAGAACGAATTTAACAAGATCCGCGAGAACCACAGCTGCACACAACTCCAAACGTGGCAGCGACAGCTTCTTAATAGGAGCAACACGAGCTTTAGCGCATAACGGTAGCACCTGTATGGCGCCATCAGTAAATAGAGTGCGTATATAAAGAATTGCCCCATATGCTAGCTCGGAGCTATCACAGAACCCGTGGAGCTCATACGCCTGCACGCTTCGAGCAGCAAGACAGCGCGGCACTCTCAAATCCTGTATGATCGATAACTGATCACAAAAGGCTTTCCAAACACAAGCTATGTTCTCGGGAGGAGTTTCATCCCAAGAAACTCCGAGTAGCCAAAGCTTCTGAAGTAAAATTTTTGCTTTGATGCTTAGAGGGGAGAGAAATCCCAGCGGATCAAAAACCCTTGCGATCTCGCTTAAGATATTTCGCTTGGTACACGTCCGACCAGAAGGCTTGACATCAAACAAAAACGCATCAGATGATGGGTCCCATTTGAGCCCAAGCACTTTGATTGTGGAGGGTAGGTCGTCAGAAAACGATTTAGGATCCAAGAGACACTCTTCTGGAAGGAGATCCGACAACAACCGCGGGTCGTTACTGGCCCATTTTCTAAGTTGAAAATGACCACGATCAAATAGATTTATGACCTGTGATTTGGCCTCTAGAGCTAACTCTATGGTCGCAAATCCGGTGGCGACGTCATCCACGTAAATATTCGATTTGAGGATCTGTTGAGCTAGAGGAAAGTTAGCTCCTTCATCCTCAGCCAATTGCTGGAGAGTCCTGCAAGCCAAATATGGCGCAGAGGAGACACCATACGTTACAGTATTCAGTTTAAATTCCTGTAAACACTGTCCAGGTCCGGTTCTCCATAAGATTCGCTGATAATCGCGTTGATCATCAACGATAAGGATTTGTCTGTACATCTGACGAATGTCAGCCATAAAGACAAACGCGGGTACACGAAAGTGGAGAAGCACGGCAACGATATTTGTTTGTAGTTTAGGTCCCGTTAGCAACGTGTCGTTTAAAGATTTTCCTTGAGCGTCTTTAGCAGACGCGTCAAAGACCACGCGCAATTTAGTTGTGGTGCTATCCGGTTTTAAAACACAATGGTGTGGGATATAATATTTACCCTTGTTTAGGTCTGTCGAATCAACCAAGGACATGTGACCAGACTGAATATAGTCATCCATGAACTCTAAGTACTGTCGGTGTAAGTCGGGATCGCGTGAAAGGCGGCGCTCAAGCGCGTGAAACCGTCGAAGTGCGATATCGCGAGAGCTCTCGAATATAGGTTCACAACCATCCTTGAAAGGAAGTCGGACGATATACCTACCCGAAGAGTCACGGCCGTACTCAGAAGCATAAATCTGCTCGCATGCCATTTCATCAGGTGTAAGAGACGGAGCTCTGGGCATGCTGTCTATCTCCCAGAACCGCTGAACGAGAGTGCACAGCTCATTATCAGGTTTTGAAGAAAACTGAAGAAGTGACGAGGTCACAAGAGAGGTTCGACCTAATAACAACCAGCCGAAAACGGAATGGAAAGCAACAGGCTGATTAACAGCACCCTTGACGCGTTGATTTAAAAGCGAATCAGCGAATACATCTGCGCCCAACAGAATGTCGATAGGTCCTGGAACATCGAAGCCAGGATCTGCTAAAGGTAGCGAATGAATGTGTGACCAGCCCACGGTATTGAGTTTAGCTATTGGCTGATCACCGCATATGTGAGAAATAACGTGAAGATCCACGTTAAATAAACGTTGATTTTTAGATGCAATCGAACAATTTACTAAGCCGATAATGCTAGCAGCAATGCCACCTAAACCGTTGATATTAGTTTCGCATGACGTTGGCTTAAGATGTAAACACTGTGCAGCGTTCTTAGTAATAAAATTGTTCTGACTGCCCGTATCGAACAGTGCACGGAAAGAGTGGAACTGTCCGTTCGAATCTTGAACTTGAATTATTGCTGTGGCAAGCAGCACGGTAGAATTTGGAGAAGATTTAGAAAGGAAAGTTTGGTGAGAATCCCTAGTGACCAGGGTCACTGCTTGTGACTCAGCGTCACCAGAGGGACGGTCGACTTGATCAATATGAAGCAACGTATGATGCTTATGTTTACACTTCACACAACGAAAAACAGATTGACAATCCCTAATTTGATGTGAGGATCTAAGGCAGTTAAAACACCACTTCTTCTCAACAGCCACCGACATACGTTCTTCTGCCGTTTTCCCTAAAAATGATGTACATTTAGTAATCGAATGATCGCTTGAGCAAAATGCACATTTAAATGATCTATTATTTTGAGAATTATTTTGACTACTAGATTCGGCTTTTTTATTGAAAGTTGAAGGATTTTCAGTATTGTTGGAATTTACAGAACTATCAGCTAAAAGTGTATGCGAGGTATTAGGACGCTTAGCAGATTTATTTGCTGAGGCTGGGGGTCCATCCTTGGTAGGACGAATGACCTTACTGACGTTAATAAAGTGACGATCACGCATAAGTGCCTCACACTTCGAATGGAGAAATTGTTTTAGTCCACTTAAAGTATGGAACTCGTTATGGCCATACTTTTCTTCAAATTCACAGCGAACTTTAGAATCCAGCTTAGAGAATATGTGATAAACTATAATAAAATCCCAATGTTGAACTGGAAGGTTCAGCTTTTTCAAAATACATAAATTCTCATCAATTGAATCTAATGTTGCCCGAAAATCGGTAGCATTTTCGAGTTTGAAGTTAACATCTAACACGTCTTGCCAACAAGTGTATGCTAGATCACGCTTGTCCTGATACCGCGCAACCAAAGCCGCATATGCGTCCAAGTAGTGATCACCCGTTAGAGGAAATTTTCGAATAAGTGATAACATGTCACCACTCAGTGATGAAATAAGGTAATGGAATTTCTCAACATCTTGAAGAGACGGATTCTTATGAATGAGTGCATTGAATGTATCAATAAATTCTGACCACTGCTTAATGTTACCCGAAAAGGTAGGCAATTGAATTTTTGGAAGTCGAATACGTGACAATGGTGATGAAGAAGCGTTAGATTGATGAAGGATTTCCGACGAGTTCAAATGAACCTTTGTTAACTGACGACAAATTGCCATAACTTGAAGACAGGTATCATCAAAGTTGGCCCGAATTTCATCCTCATCATCTTCATCCTGATCAGATGACTCCAAAATACCAATTATAGCGAGGTGCGCATGCTCAAACTCTGAAGTCCATTTATCGAGTTGGTCACAGTATGAAAGGAAAAGATCGGTTTGACTATCATCACTGCGCGCTAAGTGACCTACCTCGAGCGCCTTCAATAAACGATTCAACGCAATGGTACGTTTTCGACGTAATACAGGTAAGTGTTGGCTAGTATAGTGTTCTACTTCAACGTGTTTTGATTTAGATCTACTTAGTTTACGAGTTGTACGCTTTGGAGCAAAAGACATTGTGTCGTGTATTTAAAACAGTTAAAAAAGAAAACAAAAATAAACAATTCGCGTAAGTTAAATGCAATGTTTACGTATCTTAATTATAGCTAATAACCAAATCACTATAATAGAGAATAGTTTAATTTGTAGCGGTAAGTAAGTTAAATAACTGGTTGTTTACATTTGTGTGATATGAATGAGTCAGGTTGAATAGAAATTACTACAGCCGATTAGGTTATTAGATAAACGCGGATAGATTGATAAAATTGCTTATCCAATGATCTGGAGTAACTTTTAATTCACGGACTACACAATGTAAACCAGTTATGTCGAATGACAACAACTGATCACAAGTAACAAGATTAGAGAACCTGTTACGGCGATTTAGATTGAATGTAGGCTACTACAGCCGATTAGTTAATTAGATAAACACGGATAAATTGATAGAATTGCTTAGCTAATTATCTGAAGTAACTTTGAATTTGAATTCACCGATTATGTGATGTACACACGAATGACAGTTGTCGTTGACAAATCTGAATGAACGGAACGATGAGTGAATAAGCCGCGATGACGATCATACGAGTTACGAATGAACCTAGAAGGATCCTATCTATGGTTGACCGATACCGATATACGGTTGTGACGTATGAATGATCGAATGAGTTGAATGGAATAGATCTTACTGGAATTCACCTAACTTCAACGCAGCGAAATACAAAATGGACGGTTTTCCCTTTTTATTGATTCAACTACCTGAACTTATGAAAAAGTTACTAATCATGTATTTTACAGAAATTATTTTGAAATGTATGCTATTTGCGTTAGATGTTATGGGAAATACTGTTAGATATGGATAATAAATACTATTAGGTATGAGGAATCGAGATCGAGACAGTTAGGTAGATATTGAAATACGATTTTATTATGTACGAAAAATACCAGCGTTATTATGTAGGTACGATAAAAAATGCAACCTCGAGAGAAGTCTAAAGCGTTCCCTGGTTTCGGCACCAAAAAGATGTGACGACGCAGACCTGCCGAAGGTCTCTTGACGGCACTCTGTGTTCGGAAACGATCGACGTATAAATTTTGGGTTCGAAGTTTCCGCCGATTAAAATGAAGAGGGATGGTTCTGAGCTGGCAAACCAAGCAAGTACGTGCGCTTACCTGGATATTCACGCCAACGAATCTTAATCTTTGACTTCTCGAAGTTCTCGAAGCTTCAGGAGCACGCGGTAGTCGCCGGCCGGCGTATGCACCACACCGTATTTCACTGAAAGTACGTCGTTTCACACACTCCCGCGGGATATCGCACGTTACATAATCCAGGCACAATAAAGTCTGTATATCTTCAGTCGTTTAAAAAGGTTTCTTCAGTTGAGAGTTTTTTACACCAGCGAGCTGCGTGGGCGCGCGTTTCGTTCATCCGAAAAAGATCGAATATGGCGTTCCAGGACACTGGTAAGCGCATGCGCTAAACGGCGCCCTGATTGGTTGCTTGCTCGATACCACCGAGAACACATAATCGGCGGGAAAATTTGAATTTAGAAAGCGCGAACAAAACGTATTATGAAAGTTTACGAATAGTGAACAATGTACTATGTCGATTCAGTTGCAGTTCTCGGCTTCATACTCCAGTAGTTATCTGTGACATCAATCGTAATATGTATATTATCTGTGGTTTTTATAATAAGAATATAGACTATCGTATCTCGGCATCACCACACGCCCGCTCTGTGTTTTAATTAATATTCCCTAATCCTGGTGTCCCACAATCCTCTACATGGTGTCAGAAGTTTATTTGGAACCCAGAAGAACCAAAGAAAATGCCGGAACAGGTACAAAATATCATTCTAGCTAATAACTTAAAGCCGTTAGTTGTAAATGGCGGCAAAGATGGCAAAAATGCTGCCGAGTCATGGAAGCTGTGGAAACAAAAATTCAAAATCTTCTTTGAAGCAAATGATTTACAGAAGGTCTCAAAGTCAAAACAAATTGCTATATTGTTAAATTCTATCGGTGATGAAGGCCTAGATATTTATAATTCTTTCAATATTCAAAATGAAACGGACGAAACGATAACGACTATTATTGAAAAATTTGATGGAAAATTCAATCCATGCAAGAATGTCACTGTAGAGCGATACAATTTCTTTACAAAGTACCAAAATAGCGAATCATTGGACGAATATGTAACAATTTTGAACAATTTAGCATCAGGCTGCAAGTTTGAAAATTTGAAAGAGTCGTTGGTAAAGGACATGTTTATCATAGGAATAAAGAATACTCAAATAAAGGAACAAATATTGCAAAATCAAAAAATAACGAATGTTGACGAAGCTGTTCAATTTGCAAAAAATATGGAATTGTCACAGGAAAGGTCTAGAAAATTACAGAATGGAAATGAAGCTAATAATAATTCTAGTTCACAAGTGCAATCAATTCGTCAAAGCAGAAGTACATATTTCAAGAACCAGCCATCAAAAAGAGAAAATTCAAAGAAAAGGTCAATAACTCCATAAAGAAAATCGTCGGAAAATAGAAGTTCTAGTCAAAATCGATATAAGTCCAGTCCAGCACAATCTTTTTCAGCCAATTCCAGGTTCAACAACAATATTAGAAATAATTCTAACTGTAACAGATGTGGTCAGCTGCATCGGTACAAGTGTCCAGCACAAGGCAAAATCTGCAATATATGTAAGAAAATGAACCATTTCGCCAATTACTGTTTCTATAAAAATCAAAATAGCAAGAAGAATGTAAGTACAATTAGTAGTTCTGAATGTATACAAAAATTGCATAGTCATGAATATGATATTCATAGTAATATTATTCGGGATTACCCTCAAAATGATTTTATTATTAATTCAATTAATTGTAATTCAAATTCACAAAATTGGAAATTAGAATTGAATGTTCATGGCAATATTATAAGATGTCAAATTGACACAGGTGCTGATATAAATGTAATTTCACTAAATACTTTAAAAAGTTTAGAAAATATGTGTAAGAAAATTTTTTTCATTGAAAAGTCAAACATAAAAGTATTTTCATTTGCAGGTCAATTGATTGAAAACTTAGGTGCTGTCAGACTTGAATGTTCTTTTGATCACAAACTATTTAAACCAATCAATTTCATAGTTGTTAAATGTGACTGTTCTACAATTTTGGGTTGGAGGACATGTGAAGAATGTGGCATTGTAAAACGTATTTTCGAACTATCCCAAAACACTTCTAAGATAACAACTAGCAAAGAACAAAGGTCATTACAAATGCTTATTAACAAATATTCAGATACTTTTGAAGGATTGGGTTGCTTACCAGGTAGTGTTAATTTACAAGTAGATACAACCGTCACACCAAAGATTTGTCCAGTTAGGAGAATACCATATGCTCTACAACAAAAACTCAAAAATGAATTAGACCGAATGGTGCGACTACAAGTCATAGAAAAAGTTACTAAACCTACTGACTGGGTAAATTCCATAGTACCTGTAGAAAAACCCAATGGTGACTTACGTATTTGTCTAGATCCTAGGAACTTAAATAAAGCCATAAAAAGACCTCATTTTCCATACCCTACATTTGATGACTTGCGGTCAAGGGTAGTGAATGCGTCAATATTCTCAAAGTTAGATGCTAATTCAGGTTACTGGATGCTAAAATTAGATCCAGAGAGTAGTGATCTTTGCACTTTCAACACACAGTTTGGCAGATATAAATTTTTAAGACTTCCTTACGGAATAAATTCAAGTGGTGAAATTTTTCATAGAGTAATGTCCGAGTTACTTGGGGACCTTCCAGGTGTTATTATATTTGTCGACGATATATTGGTCTATGGTTCTACGCAAAGTGAACATGATGAAAGATTAGAAAATGTTTTAAAAAAAGCTAAAGAAATCAATTTAAAATTTAATAAATCAAAATGTCAGTTCGGACAGTCTGAAGTTTCGTATGTGGGTCATGTTTTTAACAAAAATGGTATTTCACCAGATACGTCAAAAATCGAAGCTATAATAAAAATGCCAAGACCAGAAAACATAAAAGATCTTCAACGATTTCTTGGTATGATAAATTACCTTGGTTCATATGTACCTAACTTAGCTCATGAAACTACTTTACTTAGAGAACTCCTTAAAAAACAAAATATGTGGCAGTGGACTCCTAATCACGAAAAACAATTTACTAAATTAAAATCTCTTATTTGTCAATCACCTGTCCTAGTACATTATGATGTAAACAAACCTGTACGATTGTCAGTAGATGCTTCAAAAAATGCAGTTGGAGCAGTAATTTTTCATGGACAGAATCCTATTGCATATGCATCTAAAACTTTAAATAAGTCTCAGGAAAACTATGCCCAAATAGAGAAAGAATTGTATGCTATAGTTTTTGGTTGCAAGAAATTTCATCAATATATTTATGGAAAAACAACTTATGTTGAAACTGATCATCAACCTCTTGTAACTTTGTTCAAAAAATCACTTTCTGATGTCCCGCCTCGTCTTCAAAGAATGATGATAGCTATACAGTCATATGATCTTAACGTTTCATATACAAAAGGTACTGAAATGTATGTCTCTGATACTTTGTCTCGTGCACCCATATCAAAAACTAATATAGAAAAATTTAATTTTGATGAGTTGGATAGTAATATAGTTTGTCAAGTAAATTTACTAACTTCTAATTTAGCAATTACTAAAGAAAAACAAGAAAAAATCATGTCTCATACAAAATCTGATATGTCACTCCAAAAACTAAAAGAATACTTTATGTCAGGATGGCCTAATTGCAAGCAAAAATGTGATTCAATTGTTTTACCCTATTGGAACATTAGAGATGAGATTCATGTTGTAAATGATCTAGTTTTCAAGAATCAGTCTGTCATTATACCTAAATCTCTACGTTCTGAAATTCTCTCAATTTTACATGAAGGACACATGGGCATAGAAAAAACTAAAAATCATGCCCGTGGAACTGTTTTTTGGCCTAATATTTATCATGATATTGAAATGAAAATAAAACAATGTGAAACTTGCATGACATATAGTTCAAATAAAACAAAGGAAACTTTATTATCTCATGAACAACCTTCTTTACCATGGCAAAAAGTAGCTACAGATTTATTTGATTACAAAAGCAAAAAATATTTAATAGTTGTCGATTATTATTCAAATTACATCGAAATAGCAAAATTAAATCAAGATTCTAGAAGTTATACAGTCATTAATCAAATCAAGTCAATTTTTTCACGACACGGTATTCCATTGCAATTAGTAAGTGATGGTGGCCCTCCATTCAACTCTCATGAATTTCAAAATTTCACAAAAGACTGGGATATTCAACATATCATGTCAAGTCCTCACTTTCCTCGATCAAACGGTCTTGCGGAAGTATCTGTAAAAATTGTTAAAAATATTCTCAGAAAATGTGAACAGTCAGGTACAGACTTTTATATTGGTCTGTTACAATACAGAAATACCCCAAGAGGTAATCTCAAATCACCTTCAGAATTACTTATGTCAAGAAAACTGAGAACAAAATTGCCTACTACAACAAGTAATTTAAAGCCAAAAGTAGTTCAATTTTCAAGTCATTTAAAAAAATAAGTCACAAAAGTTGGAAAATAGAAAATTATATTATGATAGAAGTGCTGTATCTCCTCAACAATTTCAGTCAAATGACATAATATTTTTCAAGAGAAATCCCAAGGATGCAACATGGTCTAAAGGTGTTATTTTATCAAAAACTAACTTTCCAAGATCATACTTAGTCAAAGATAGTAATGGGACAATCTATAGAAGAAACTCATATCATATTAAGCTATTTAAGTCAAATCTGTCACAGTCAAGGTCACAAAATAGTTATAAATCGTCACAGTCAAAGGAAAATACCAAAAAAATATTGGAAAATAACAATGATAATGCTAATCATTCTGGTCACAAGTCGTCCAAGTCTTATAATAAATCGTATCAAAAATCATACAAGTCAAGTCTGATAGAAAAGGAGGATACAGAGATGCATCATTATTATATTCCTGAGTATCTATATTGTAGAAGAAAAAGTAATGAGGAACAAATTGTAAATTTAGATGATTCTTATGCATCTGCCGAGTCAAGTCAGTCATCTAATGATGAAAATCCAATACAATTGGATAAGTCTGTCAAGTCAAATGTAATGAATAAAAGTAGGATACAGTCTCCTATATTTGTAGAAGTTAATGATGATGTACAAAATAATGAATATTTGTCAGAAAATGAAATGTTAAGTCAGTCACAGTTTGGTAGTCAAGACTTACCTGAAATGTTAGATATAAGTATAAGTTCAAATACACCGGAGTTAAGATACTCATCCAGAGGGAGATTATTAAAGTCAAGAAAAAGATTAGATTTATAAAAATGAATGTAAATTTATTATGTCAATTTAATGAGTCAATATAATTCAATTTTTAAGGTTAAGTAGTTAGTTTGTCCTAATGTTTTTTTTACGTTCTAATAGCAATGTCAAATGTCATTAACGTCAATGTCAAGTCATGTCATAATTAGTCAATGTCAAATTTATGTCAACTAACAAATTCAGTGTTGCCTTTTTATTATAAGAAAGGGCATGTAGCATATGATGTTATCTGTGACATCAATCGTAATATGTATATTATCTGTGGTTTTTATAATAAGATATAGACTATCGTATCTCGGCATCACCACACGCCCGCTCTGTGTTTTAATTAATATTCCCTAATCCTGGTGTCCCACAATCCTCTACAGTTAACTCCTTAGAATCCAACTTGAAAACAAGTGAAAAACCTAAAATGACCACTCATTATCTAGCGACGAGGAAGTTTATTTGACGCCAACAGAATTAACTGAATTTGTTAATAAATGCGCATTTTTTTGCGTTTATTCTTTTCCTCGCTGAGGTGGGATGAAAAGTTACGTGTTGCACTCGAGTGCAAAGATTTTTCACCTCGAGCTCTTTTGATTCCCTCGCTAACGCTCAAGATTCTAAGTTTTGAATCACTCACTGCGCTCGTGACTCAAGTTTAGAATATTTCGCTTTCTCGGTCATCAAAATTGAGCACGCGGTTAAAACAACTTTGCACTCTTGCATAACAAATAACTATTACTTTCTTTTATTTTATTTCTTCAAAAGTGTATTAAAAAACGTCCTGTGATAGACGTGGACATTTCGTTATTGCAGTTCTCGGTTCAAAAACACCCCCGCCTCTACGGCTCGTGTGTTAATACCGCCTCGAACTACAATAACCAACTTTCTCCAATTGTATCAAAATGTTTATTCTCACTTTGTATCAAAATGTACTATGTCGATTCAGTTGCAGTTCTCGGCTTCATACTCCAGTAGGTAGTGAATTCTGTCTCGGCTGCAATGACAAAGTTTTCCCACTTGTTATTATGATAATTCTAAGGATACAATAGTGGCGTTACCACTAATAGTAGGTATTATAATCAGATGGACCTACTTCTATGTACCTAACTACGAGATTGTAGATGGGCTAAAACAAAAAGGAAGAAGGCAAAACAAATGATGAAATAAAACAGAAACCGAAAAATATGTATTTACACACACAATAACATAAAAAGATACAAAATAAGAAGGAAAACATGTCATATAATGTGCTGTGTGCCTCACGGCTGCGCCAAAAAGGTTTTCCATTTCAGCATTCATGCCAGACAGGTGATGCTATATGACGCTGGTCTTCCAATGAACATTGAGGTAAATGACGGAAAAACAGTTTCTAACATAACTATTGTATACTTTAATAACAACTGGTTACAAATAAATAGATAACGAATCAATTAATTAAATGCAAACAATGCGTCAAAAAGCAAAAACGAATTAAAACTCAATTGAAAATGAAATTGTTTCTCAATCTCTCGGTTCTCTTTCCCTTTTCTTTTAGTTTATGTTAGTAGATACTTATATGTATAAGGCCGAACTTCCCATGAATCTCGCAGTAGCGAAACGACCGCCATAAATAATGGCACCCTTTATTGCTGGCGTTAGTAAACACACTGGTACCCAAACGCTGTTTAACCTAGTGTAAACAACTTAACGTCAGTTGTCGTAACGATTTAAAACTAAAACCGACCATTAAACCGCTTTACGAGATTCTTATGTGACTACAAAATTCTACTTACATAGGTACGTTTGATATCTCAAGGGTGTAAAAAACTTCTGAACGAAACCGAAACGAAACTTGTTCTCCCTGTCATTGCGATCATTTTGTTCTACACCATACCTAGGAAATTCCAACTTTTTGACAAGTTTTTTTGGTGAAGTTTTTACTTTAAACACCCCCATGACTACTACTATCGTACTATTAAATCCATCCCATCAGCGAAATAATAGTAGTAAGTAGTAAAACAAAAAAGATTTAGGCCTGTGTGAAACTACCGCCAAAAAGTTTTCAGGGGATGCCCCGGTCGATTGAATGTTTTTTTTATAGTCTTTCAATCGAAAGTAAAAGAATTTCCGGACTGCCCTGGAGCACCCACTTTAACCTTGAACATAAATACACAGTATAAATACACAGTAATAATTCCACGCACCCTTGCACGTATCCGTACTGAGGACGCGGTCCGCTTTCGGTGTTACAAGTGGTTACAAGCTTGATTAATTCACTTGTTATTCTGACATCAATCATCAATAACAACGAGTAAAGTGTTACATCTGCCTAGCTTTTTCCCAAATTTTATTCGGTTCGGCTTTCAGTATGACCGGATGCAGCTGAATACCAATATTTTATATGGAGCGCTGTGCCTATCGGATCTCCACCACAACCCAGTTAGTACCTACGGGAAACGGTATAGTTCCTTATATTATTTATATTCTGTGCCCTTTGTGGCCGCTGACTATACCGGTAACGACTGTAAAAGTAATCTGCATCTCATATCATCTGCTAGCTTATCACGATTTATATCCGAGATACGTTGCTTTGTATTGAATTGTTTCTAAGAATTAACTAAAAGCTGATGCGGAAGTTATGTCTGATTATTTCCCGAACTTTACTAAGTACTTTTCAGTCAGGATCGAACTCGCGAACCATACGTACAGATCTTCAACCACTTCGAGTTTGTGGGAAGTAAAACTCTGTATTCTGTGATTCGAACACACAAATTAGTAAGTACCTACCTACACCAGAATAAGTGCTTACTGCTTATACATTTTCAAACCCGAACTTTTCTTTTGTAGAAAAACGGTACCTAATTAAATGCTAATTTGACTAAACTGTTTTTCTCACAAGACATATTACCGTCATTGCGGATCATTCGCCCATGTGTATGCTTTAAATTGATCACCTGTCTTGCCTGCTGACACCCAACAACTGTTTAACATTGACGCCTCCGACAAAAATGTCGTCATTCGTCAATCAGCGAAAACTTTTCTGGAGCCGAACGCTAAAAAAACATTGACGACTAAATTACATGCATATAAATTCCTCGTGATTAATACGCTGGAACATTTGGTCCCAAGTGGGAGTGATGCCCGTTGGCCTACCGCCATACTCAGTCGCAGTGAGGAAGCCGGTGTAAACAGGGCTATTTGCACGACTTGATCTTGGCCAGATCTTGACCTATTAACACGCAGTCCACGCAGACCGCAGTGGATGTCAGTGAGTGTCGCTCCGAGTATTTATAGATTGGGGCGCTGAAGCTTTTTGTTTCGCGTTCGCGCGCAATCGGGGTACGAACGAAGTACGGACGCGTCGCGTCGGACGGAAAATGTCCGCAAGGGGGATCAGACGGAAGAAATCGTCGCTGTCCGAAGTGAAAGTCGCCGTGGTTGGTGCGCCATCTGTCGGCAAGAGCGGTACGTGCAGTGGAGTGATTGTTTATTATTTCAAAATACAGTGTTGTTTTGTGCATTTTTCACGACAATTGAAAAAAGTATATTTTATTTTTTTAGTTAAAATCGAAGTGATTCACCGACACACGTTCCTCGTTATTTTAGTTTATATAAAAATAATCGTAAATGCGTGGGTACGACATAGCTTTCTAACACCATTGCTAAAAAACGTTGATGGACTACAAGTGTTTTTGTCTCAAGGTTCAGAATATCTTCAGATCGTAAATAAAAACCAATAAAACGCGAGGGATCGATGAGTAATAAAACAGCGAATTTATCATTGGTTAATATGATAAGACGTTATGCTAAACATTAGCAGACAGCGGATATAAAAAAATAAGTAATAAACTTTTTCAGCTGTTGCGATTTGCCAAGTTTTGATCCAGAACACGTTACTTAATTTTTATTTGTTTTAGTTTAATTATAACGTTAACACGTTAACGTTAACAAACCTGGCTAAGCAAACGTAAAACATGCTGATGTTGTTCAGTATATCATATTAAGATAATATTGTCCTAAGGCTAGTTGTTGACTATAACAATTTTACACAAACTACTACAAGTGCAGAAAAAGGTCGGTATCTACATTAACTAAGTTACTATTTTCTCAAGAAAAGCGTGAAAACCTCACTCAAATGAAACAATAGGTAAACAATATATGGTAAGTAGGAAAACAATTAGATCAAGCTATACAACATGTTTGAGCGCCAAACTATTGCAATAAACTTACCCGCACTAGCAACAAAGGGTTATCGGCATTTATGTACCTACATTTGAACCCACCGACTCGACAATAGGTAGATCCCAACTCGCACACAAGCTGCAATCCCTTCTTTAAAACCTGAATGTTCTACAATAGCTGTAAAAGGGGTTTACTATAATACTTAAGTGGTACAGTAGCGTATTCAATCGCTCTTTAACAGGCAGGTGGTGCAATAGCCGTCCAACAGTAAATATAGTCCCCAATGGATCTAAAGCAGAGTTATAAATACCTTTTAAAACACCGCTAGGTCTTGTAGAGGACTATAATAGTAAAAAAGTGTTTAAATAGAGTTACAATCTTCCTTTAAAGCGCTGTGGAATATTGCATATTTGAACCCTATATCTACAGCAGAGAAACAGGCTGTACAACGGAGTATCAATAATCCGTTGTACAACCTTAGACTCTTGAAAAGATATATTAATTACCGCTATAGTATAGACCTAGAAGAGTAAGTACAATAGAGCGTCAATACCACCATCATAGAACTGAAAGGTCTACAATGGTCGATACTAGCGGGTAACCCGGTAGAATGGTTCTAGTAAACTCTAAAGGCTGTTGTAACCGAGACGCCACTAGAGTTTATAATAAAAACAATTTTCATGATTTTTTTATAATTTATTTACTTACATCATAAATATGTATAAAAACCGAATTCACGTCACTCTTTCTCACCCAGGATTCTAAAGAAACTACCTTCAAAATTCAAACCCTCAAATCAAATGTACTTTCTATCCAAAAAACTGCATAAACTGCAGGCGCGTGAAAATGTTAGCTAAAACATTTTGTATATATTCACAATACAGTAGAACTCGCACTGGTATCTTGCATACATAAAAGGAAAACACTACTATTGTTTATTTTCCAATTCATCCATCAAACACTCATAAGTTAAAATATCGATTAGTTTGGTTCTTTTACCCAAAATATCGTTACTGTAGACCTAATATAGATCTGTAAACTGTAATTTAGAGATACACGAGCAAACATGCTGCTTACAATATAACGCATTATTTTTCGGTAGATTGTAATCTATCGAAGCGAAACCGTAATGTTGTGAAATGTATGTAATGTGCGCGGTTCCGATAGATTTTCGTCTAACGGGCATTGTCTCCTTATAAATCTATGATTGTCACCAATATTTGAATAACTGGCGAAATCTGGGTCGTCTATAACGAACTTATCTGCCTATCCCTTGGAAGATTGCAGGTGTGACGTTATGATGATACAGAGTGGAAGTCAAAGGAGTGGTGTGGGATTCCACGTCGTAGTTTAAACAAAACTAAGCCCTCCGGTTTCAATCCGAGCTACCGGCGGTCAGGGCTCTAGAGAGAGGAACCTCCTAACTATACGAGCCGTGTCCAGGAGAACCGCGCCCTTAATCCAGCTGCCTAAAGAGAGCCTCCTCAGGTATTGACCAAGATTCTTGGCAAAGTCAAGGGCTGATACGACTATTAGCATAATGATCGCTGAGTCCACTTCCCGCATGTCGACAACCTCACGAGCTACGTCAATATAGTACTTACTTGATTTGTTTGATTAGCAGGTACTTAAAAAAATACAGACTTTTGAATGTGAATGTTTATCTACGATGCTTCTGTTACTGCATAAAGGCAGCAGTTACAACCGACCTCCCCGTGAGATGGAAAACTTATCAGAAATTATTCTTTAACATAATATCTGCCTGTGATCTCTGGAGAGTTATGCGGAGGTTCACTCAACAATTCCTACGTAAGTAGGTATGTTGAATTTGCAAGAAAAGAAGTGTCTGATGAGATGACGAAAAATAGAGAAATATGGAAGAAGAAGACATATGCGTCGACCCCAAATGAATTGAGTTGGGAAAAAGGCAAGAGAATGCATTATGTTAAATTTATATTAGTACTGACATAAACACTGACTCCGTGGCTGCAATAGAGAAATTATAAACTCGCTCAAATTAAACAAACAGCCAAACCAGGAACACGCGTCGAAATCAAATTATTATTTCCAAATATTCCAGCATGAGTATTCACGTTGAAACAAAGGAGCTCGAATAATAAAGCTGCTCGGGCCGAGCTGTGTTTGCCTAGGTTGGTCTGTGGATAGGTGACCACTCTTACATACCGAGTTTCCTCCGTGCCTTGGAAAGCACGTTAAGCGGTTGGTCCCGGCTGTCATTTATCCATCTTTGACAGTCGTTACAGGTAGTCAGTGGCCCAACAAGTCTGACAACCAGTCTAACCCAGTGGCATCGTATTACCCAGTTTTTCCTGGGTTGTGGTAGTCAGATAGGCAGTCGCTCTATGTAAAATACTGGTATTTAGCTGCATTCGGTTAGACTGGAAGCCGACCCCGACATAGTTGGGAAAAGACTAGGCAGGTGATGATTCACAATGAAACTGAACGAGGAGTACCTCAATGCCAGAGCATATTTCATGGTAAATTAACTCAGCAGGTGACGTAGCTTAGTATTGTTCTTATATTTAGAGTCATTAACGAGATTTGAAGAACTTGGTTTATGTAAACACGGCTGAAGTGACGCATACAAGTTCGCCATAGTTCCGCGTTGATGCGAAATGTGACTGAAACGTGGAGGGGAATGTGTGAACGTAGGTAGGCATACATTTGTTTTATTATTGTATTTGGCTAGCTATGCCCGCAACCTTCGTCTGAGTAATACTATTAATATAAAAACGTTATTCCTCTATTTGAATCGGCTTTTGTAATGTCACGGGTATGGCCAGAGCCCTAAACTTTTTTTTTAGCCTAAGTTAGATATTTTTCTAACATCAATTGACAGGCCGAAAGATAGTAATAACATGTTATTATGTTGCAAACAGACACTTTAATTTTGTTTATTTGTGTAGACTAGCTCATTTTCTCCCACTGCACTACTGCGGCAAATGCCTTCCAAAAGATTTTGTCCCGCGCGCGCTACCAAAATGGAAGGAGGAGAGGAAGACTCAAGAAAAGTTGGATGGGTTGTGTGCGGAATTATATGAAAAAGAAAGGAGTAAATGATGCCGTGAGCCGTGAGGTCGGACAGGGGAGAACGTAACAAGAAAACGGGTTACGCAAGGACAGAAAGATCAAAAGATGAAAATTGAATTGAAAGATGTTCTATTCCCCATCATAAACTTTATGTTAGGTAGATATTTGCCGTATAAATAGCTAGGTATATAAAATCAGGTATCAGTCACACATCAGTAGTTTGTTGACTGCCGTCCGGCTGAAACTCTTTGTCAATCGCATGAAATTACTAAGATTCTGCAAACTGTACATCATGGTGGCGAATGGCGATACACTGTCAGAATATGCAACATTTTATTTGTATTTACGTTCTAGACGTCCGTCGTTGTTTAAACACACAACGGTATTAAACATTTAAAAAACGATTATTACAGTAATAAAACATTACGAAAGAGATGAAAATAAACATTTTATCTTTGCGTTTTATTTGCATTTAGATCCGTGAAATAGACAGTATGACTTCCACCAAAACTTCGCTCGGCATCGCTGTCCTTATGCCAATGGGCAACAAAAAATTGCTCCAACTGCTTCCAACTGCCACAAAAACAACAAAGGCTTCCAATTGCCTGTTAGTCCTGGTATTACAAGCCTCTGCCCTATGAGGACCACGCGGTCCTATTGCGGTTTGATGTCTCTCACACGGCTGTCACATGTTTTCAAATTGTTAGTTCGAAGATAGGTATACCATCACGACTCATCACGTCTTCACGACTTTTTCCTTCGGTTTGAGAGATGTCTTGACGTACTTTTCTCTGTGTTCGAAAATCCCGCGACCTCCGAGTACAGTAGCAGTAGTTGGGGCAGTTTTACCACTCATTGCGAGTGCATTTTAAGTGCTTCAAAGTAAAAAAAACCGGCCAAGAGCGTGTCGGGCCACGCTCAGTGTAGGGATTGTGTAAACGAAGTTAAAAAAAAATCTTGCATATACTTACGATAATACTACAAACTTAGTCCACAAATTATTTTGTACAACTTTTTGTCTTTTTTAACAGGGTTCGTAGTTGACTACGGAACCCTAAAAATGAAGATATTTAATTAAATCAAATCAAATCAAATCAAAATAATTTATTGCTTTAACCATAATGTGGTAAATGGTGGTAAATAAAATTATAGTAACAATTATGGACCCTGTCGGGCACAGCAATTTTTAAAGTAAATAGATAGAGAGAGGAAAGGCGCTTTATAATTTATACTATAATATACAGGGTTATTTGTAAAACACCGGCAACCTCGCAGGAGTGGATTGCTGACATCTTAAACAACAACATTTGTTCTACGACTTTTGGGAAAACAGGCAAAAAAAAATCGACTTCTCAAGCAAAACTCCATCAGCTGTTCGGACAAATGTATGGAGAGTTGATTTTTTTTTGTCCGTTTTCGGAAAAGTCGTAGAACAAATGTTGTTGTTTAAGATGTCAGCAATCCACTCCTGCGAGGTTGCCGGTGTTTTACAAATAACCCTGTATATATTAATTATTATAATATATTATAATTACTTAATTAATAAACGCCCGATCGGCTTCTCGAATCTTGGGATGCTTAGGAAATCAATCCCGGGATTTTTAAAGTGAAAACTCTTTTTGGCGCATTAAGGACATTTTGAGTTAACAAAAATCATGGAACTAGCGTGACCGTCATCTAACGCTCTCGCATGTTTTTTTGTTATTGTATTTTACTTGCGATTATTTTCCGTAGGGGTAGACTGGGGTAGGCTGAAACCACAAACGGATGCTAGGATTATTACAAAGGTAAAAAAAGACCTTTGGCATCACCCAGGTCCATCGTTGTCCTACATTTGCTTAGCTCTCCAGCTAGCTATTCATAAAAAAACAGAAACGTTTTATTTCATATTGTTTGCATTACAGTTTGGTGGCCACCCGGTTTTCGAGCTCACGTACGGTACCTACTTAAGTGTTTCATATTGTTCATAACTACCTATTACTTGACATGCATTACGAAAAGCATTAGCTTTCTGACATAGAAGTCCTTAACGTAGTTGGTGCTCAATAGGATAAACGACACCATAAAATAATACTTCCAAGACACCAACCTCTAAAAACCAACGTTTGGGCTTGAAAACCCAAATTATTTTCACAGAATTGTCAAAATCGATTTTAAGTTGCTTTGAAATCAATAAATAGTTGAGTCACTGACTAAACAGTGACGTCACAGCGTGCTATTGCCATACAAAATCTATGAGAGCTCAGCTCTTAAAAAGTATCTGTTAACCTTACCTCTGTACCTACATACCGACGGGGATAGTGCAAATCCGCGTATCTAGCATTGGATAATTATTCCGCCAAATCTTATCTTTGTTTATCTGACAAATGTAGGCAATTTTCAATTTCGCGGGCATTCCACGTAAGATCCCGATTGGCAGCCTTCACGCTGACGTGACTTTCATTCGACCAATAGAAAGCAAGAATTCGCTCAAAAACAATTCTGCGTATGTAACGATTTTAAACAGTTTTAACCTGCCCCTATAAAATTAGATGAAATGTAGGTACGCGGCATTACCTATGGTTTTCCACTATCCCCGACGATACCATAAACTCACACTTTTCTCGTACGGACAGGCAGAAACAACCGAACGCCATCTGCTACCGTTAAATAAGGTGTTCAAAATATAACTGCAAGAAACTTGAGGAGTTGTTTGGAATCACAAATAAAAAATAATCACGAACTAATTTTATATAAGCAACGATCCGTTTCAAAGATATGCAATATTTTCGCTGCGGACAACCGCGACGCTTGACTGTACTGTGACTGCACCGTGCAGAGCGCCGCGCGCGTGGTCGTTCACCCCTGCGACAGCGCAAACGTAGACAGCTGATTCTATAACTTTCCCATTACATTTTGCAGACTTTGGACTGGCAATGTTTTTTTATGTAAAAACTAAATATTTTAATATATTAGTTTTTTGATACCGAGTACTTGAATTCTTGCAGTTAATTTTGTAACACCTTATAGGTACACCTTTCTCCTACGACAACATCGAATAACTGATTGAAAGTATCCCACCAGGCACACGGCTTATCTTCTTATAAGTCTTCCTGTTTAGTGCAAGGCTAAGAAACCACAGAACTGTGCCACGAGCCACTGGCGTGTTTTTTTTAATTTCTTTATTTAGCCTATACTGTCCCACTGCTGGGCAAAGGCCTCCCCCAACATGCCTCCTAACGTTTTTTGCAATTTGCAGGGCAGTGCTAAGTTGAATGTTGATGAAAATATCGTTCGTGGCTGTAAGACGTATGTAGTTACAGAATTATAATCATCAGAATTATCAATACAACCCTCCAAGTTCATGAAAGTCGAGGAACGAATTTTTCACGGTTAAAGTCGTTCCTCGACTTTTATGAACTTTGAGGAACTCGACTTTTAAGCAAATTGCAAAAATCCTAAGAATACTCGTATTTGAAACACCCTGACGCTTTTATCTTAAAAGATCACTTTGTGTGTGTATTTATGCGATGCCCAGCGATTGTTGTGCACAGCGAATGTTTATAATCATCAAGTCACAAGTAGGTGCCTTCTACAGATATCATAGTTTTTTTAATAGACTTAAAAAAAGGAGGAGCTTCTTAATTTGGTTGTTTTTCCTGTTCTGTTTTCCTCTCGGATTTACCTATACGTCTCCTGCAGGTACAATTCACTTGTGCAGAATACATTAAAAATTAATGTACCTATTGAAAATGAATGATACGAAAACGGGTTCTTGTTTACAATATTAATAGGAAACATGACAAATTTATTTCTCACTTCTATTCTTCCATTTACATTTATTTCTTAGTCCGATAAGGTGAAATATTTGTTAAAAATACCGCTTGCGTCATATACTAACTTTAACTTGTGTATTAGCTTACGCCATTTTAATTATTTCTACCAATAATCTATATCTATACTTATAATAAATCTGTAGAGAGGTCAATTCTGTACATGAAATATATTTACAAAATAACTATCGGGGGGTGATTAGTGATCGATACTGATGCCAAAAATGCAATCAGTAAAATTTTTGTCTGTCTGTCTGTCTTTCTGTCTGTCTGTCTGTCTGTCTGTCTGTCTGTCTGTCTGTATGTTATTTATAGAAAAAAAAACTACTCGACGGATTTTAACGAAACTTGGTACAATTATTCTACATACTCCTGAGCAGGTAATAGTATACTTTTCATCACGCTACCATTAATAGGAGCAGAGCAGTGAAAGGAAATGTTGGGAAAACGGGAGAAGTTACTTGGTTTTTTTAGCTTCCGTCGCGTGTGCAGCCTTAATGGTTAAAGCTACATAGAAATCATGTATAACGGAAATATTCCACATAAAATTATATAAAAAATATCCCAAGACAGCATATGTCTATCTTTTATAGTTGACTCACAATAACACGTGTAACTCCCGATAGCTTAGCAGTTCGGAGATTTGTAATTATTATATTTGTTTACTCTTACGTTTATAATATTCTCACTCAACCCCAATTTTGAAACTTCACGCGGGCGAAGCCGCTGGCAGAAGCTAGTAATAAATAAATAATAATAAGCACTCTTCACAGAAAAACATGATACTATATCACACAAAATACTGACTAGTAAACGAAATACGAGGTTTGATGTGATTTTTCAGTTATTAAGATCGCTGTGTAAAATATAATTTAATGCATTCAGAATAAAAAGTGCATCAGAAAAGCTACAAGACCATTTAATTAAATAAAAATCCTGACCCGTCATATTTCTAGAGAGCTAAGTCAGCCGGTGTCGCTAACTACCTAGCCCCTCTCTATCAATTAATATTACATACAAACGTACTCGTGATGGAACGATCTGAAGCGTCTCCCTGGGCCTGTACAGGCAGACACTCCAGATTGGATATACCGAGTTACTGCTTCCATTCGCTATGTAAATATTCGTGCATTTTCCGCGCCATCGCGATCGTCTAGAGACGACAATACTGTCAGTATCCTAGATCTGACCTGTCTTACATAGCAGAAGAGAGGAAGATGGGTCAGGTAATTACACTAACTGTACCTACTAACAAAATCTCTGGTATCAAAAGACCGTTGATCACAAAACGTCAATCAGGGCCCCTCTTCATAGTCCTCAGTTTCATAGTCACATTTTGTGTTACGGTGCAAGTACATTTACTTGCACCGTAACACAAAATGACGTCTGAGTTTCCACTATAGCCGCTGTTTAAGTGCTAGCGGCAGAACAATTTATATGAAGCTGTTCACTTAATTCCGGATCCGGCTTAAACCGGCTTGTAAAACAGCCGGTCCGGTATAGTGGGAATCCGGTCTAACTCACTTGATTTCCACCGACGAGGCATCTCGGTGCTCTAAGCGGTGGCTGTGCGATGCTCTGGAGAGTGCTTCAACATTGAATTGGAACGTTCGGCTTCGTGAAAATATTGAAAAGTATCCGGTGCTTACCATTTTTTTTATCCAATTGATTATAACGAACGGGCGGGAAAGAACTGTAAAATAAACCATACGTGAAATGTTTGAACAAACTAAGCTAGGTGAGCTTAGTTTGTTCAAACATTTCACATCAACATAAATTATCTATTAGATGTAAGAGTACGTTTTTAGCCGTGACATTCAATCAGACAGTTTCTTTTTGTTTCGCGAATTTAAAAAATTACTCAAATTAACACAAGTTGTCCTTTCACGCGTTGAAATATTGGTCACCCATCCATTAACTGGCAGCTTAACCTCGTACATCGATCGGTCCTCACGGACGCCATTAGGAACGCTGCTCGCCTCCTTGTAAATAACAAGTGCGATGACAAAAGTGTGTGACGACTCACAAACAATGTAAACATTTGGCTTCGTCCCAAAATCTGGGACGAATCCCAGTGTCCACACATAGTTTCTTATTTTTCTTTTTACCTCTAATTCGCTACCTAGCAGCCGCTCAAGTCGATCTTCCTACATACCGAGTTTCCTCCTTGCCTCGGGAAGCACGTTAAGCCGTTGGTCCCGCTGCCATTTGTAGAACTTTCACCGTCTTTGAAACTGCCATTCAGTGGCCTGAAAGAACTACAACCAGTCTCACCAATGGATATCGTATAATATTGGTATACAGCTGCATGGGGGGGGGGTGTATAGTATCGGGTGACATAATACCCTCCCACAGTGCAGTAGGGTAAATAATACTAAGTATGACACTCGGAGATGATGATCTGATGACAAAGAAGTTTGGCTATGATTCCTTCTGCGCATGCGGCTTCCCTGGTAGCTCATAAACGGCACAGATTTGTGGATGTCTCTAACTATTCTCAATCTCATTATTTTTTTTCTTTTGATTCAGATTATTACAGTAGTTTTCAAATCTTTTTTTCTCATATTTTGCTCAGAATAGTTACAGCACAGATGACAACATTTGTGTCACTTGTTTAATTTAGTTCTTTAATTCAATATTCCTTTTTTTTTTATTTATTTACCTTTGTATAGATGCTTTTTTACCTTTTATTTGTGAATGAGTGAGCATTGAAGGCCTTTTAGATTCCCGGGTGCTGTTTAACTTTTGTTAAATATTCCTTTTGTTTTACAATTTTTGTATAGCAAGCAACGACCTATTGTCGGGCCTACGCTATCCCCCCATACTTTAGTACTAATGCTGTAATGAAACATAATAATATTGTAAAACCAAATGTTTTGAAAAGAGTAACCATGGAGTTTCTTGCCGGTTCTTCTCCATGGAATCGACCAACGCGAACCGTGCACCATTTTCGACGTTTTATAAGTGCCCATCCAGGCCTATGTGAAATAAATATTTTGATTTTAGATAATGTAAAAAGTATCTAGCTCCCCATTAGGGTTTTGATTAACTAGTCCCCATTACCCCCTACAGTACCTACGTATACATTGTTAACGCATCACACACGCACGCAAGAAGCACACGATAAACCGTCTTTGTTTTATTCTATTTGTACCTAGGTAGACGGTTTATTTAAAAAACATTTTTTAGAAATCGTGATCAAGTTGGATGAGGAATGCTATTGATCTAACTGGAAGCTAAATTCTGAAGCGACCGGATGATTGATATCCGGCATTCCGCACTGTTTTTTGAACTAGCTGAACTGATATTGCAGATGAAAGCTGAAATTGCTTATAATCGATTGGTTTTGAGTTATTTTGGTAGTAACCGAATGGAGAAAGAAGAGTAACTTGAGAAGTTTTTATTTCAACAAAAATTGGAGACCGCGAACAATATAAGCATTCCTTAGAAGCCGAACCTAAAACGGTCAAGGAATACATCGTGAAGAAACTGTCATGTCCTAGAACCAAAATAAGGACATGTGACCTCTACCAATCCGCATTGGGCCGTGTGGTGGATTATAGCCCCTTCCCTCTAATAAAGAGGAGGTCCGTGTCCCAGCAATATTAATAAGCTGATGATAATGATGATGATGAAAAAACCTAAAACTTTTCCCTCACAAAGGGAGATCCGTCTTACCAGCAAGCTTGTAATTCCCGAAGGTTTAGGTTAAGATATGCCTATGCCAGTTACATTTAAAGCTCAAAAGAGCGTGTCTGTATTACCATCAACCGAACACAATTCACACCAGGCTGCTGAGACATTGGTGGCATGTATTGAAAAACCCAATAACATCTTACTCGACCCTGATAATTGAACTTAAGGCGATTACATGAGCTAAACGCGAGTTTCATAATTACTAAAAGTATATGATTCACTGCTATATACAAGACTAGAAAAATATAGGATATTCTTCAGGATATATGCTAGCATTATACTGTTTTGAAAACATACCTAATACCTACAATTAATTTGGCTCGATAAAAATAAATCACGAACTTATCTCTAAAAATATCTTTCAAACAATAAAAAACATACTAATAACATGCGATCATTCTGTTTTTTTTTTTGTAAATCAATCGAAACCAATCATTTCGCGCTATTTGGCCCGCAGTGGCTGACATAACAACCACTTTGTAGTGCAAGCTGATTAGAACTTTATTCTAACAGCATTTCAAACGCAGTTTGAACCACCACAAATAGAGTTGCCACCAGAAATAATTTAGCTCGTCTAAGCGCCTTAAGCAAATACCTTATGGTCCACAGGAAAAAATATCTACTTTTATAAAATACATCCGGTAAGACTGGGAGCCGACTAAAACATAGTTGGGATTACGTCGACTTCAAATGCTTCTCATTCGTACCCTTATATCGAACTCTTAGTAGCAATTTTAATACATGTGGTTACCTAATAATAGACTTTATTAGGCTTTATTAAATGCACTTATTAAGTGCCGATATAAACTCATAATGATGCCAAATACGAGAATAATCAATGTTTACGGGTTTGCAAACGTCATACTTGTGTATTATTTACTTAATTTAGTACACTAGGCGTTTATTTCTGTTGCTACACGTGGAATTTAATGAGCACGTCTATTATAAGCGCGCTAAGAATAATCTTCCCGCTTTGGGAGGCAAGATCTTAAGTTTTGGTGAACTTGATTTCCTGGTGGGTTCGTTAGTCAGGAAGTGATTCTGCCAAAAGCATTTTCAAACAAACTGTCAGATTTCTCCAACGTTGACGGTAAAGTTCAAAATCGAATGAGAAATTGACAGTTTGTAGCGTCTGTGTTAAAACAATAATAAGAAAATTCCCCATTAGTTCCATCATTAAAACTTATATTGTCACTTACGGAATATCTTCCGTGATTATGTACTGTTGTTTTTATTTTCCATCCACCCGCAGTCTCGAGACAACCCGCGATCATGGCGCTGGCAACAGCGTCTAAATATCGGGAGCTTTAAAGTTAAACGATACCACGGTAATAGTATTGCCACACAACATCGTCGTCATCGGCCGACATCGACGGCCATTCAGACTACGCTCCTCATGCCAGCTATAGCAAGACTTTTCAGACAAGATGTAAGCAAATTTAGAACCTGCGACGACTCCATGACACGCGCTCGCTTCGCCCGCATATTAAATTTTAATAAGTCTTTGACTTCTGTCCTCGAAGTGCCCAGGGCCTCCGCCGGCCGCCTTCGTTGGTCTACGGCCCGGTTCCCATGCCGCCTATTATAATATTTTGTGTTGGAAACAAGGTCCATCTATCAAGGAACAAGCTAAAAATGCACGATTTTTTTTGCCTTTCGTTTTTTCTCATAAGAGACGCAGACGAAGTTGCGTGGGTCAGTTAGTTTAGCTTATAGATCAAAACTAACCCAGATGACCTAGAAGATAGTTAGGTGAATATAAAGGAATAAATAAGAAGCTAGTAAATTTTGTGATCATTTTATTGATATTTTTATTTGTGCCTTGTTCAATGTAGGCTGTTAGTTTTATATTGAAAAAAATCTTGTAAAAATAATATAAAATTAAAACAATCGACTCCTAGAATTGATTTTAATCTTGTCTAAGCTTCACTAATAGCCATTCCATCTTTCACTAGGCCTTATTCAAATCGTATGCACAACTTATAATAAACTTACTATACCTAATCTTAATAAAACTTAGCCAACTATTTACAAAATACTTGCCAGGGACATTTTTTAAAATAAATCTATAATCTAATATTATTAAAATGATTTACACGAGACTTCAGTCAAAACTAGCGTTGTAAATCTCATTATTGCCATTCCATCTTTCACTAAGCATTCTTCAATTTGATGCTCGCTTTTTCTGTTGGTGTAAAACCAGCTGTTCGAGGACATTGTACTTGCAGACTTGTTGATTAACGCAACTCCGCAATCTTTTTTCTTTTGTGCATCTTGTGATTTTGTAACAAAGCGTCTTACTTGGCAGCCACACCAGTTCACCATAGTTATAACTCTGCTCTTTTAGGAGAAACATGAGTAGTACTAGGCTATAATTACTACTACCATCCTTCATAAAGCTTTTTGCAATTTCTTAAAAAACATATTTACAAACTTTTGAAGCATCAGTGAAATATTGGAGAAGCTGTCAGCAATGCAAATAATATTGCAATTCCATCCGTCATTTAGTCTTCTTCAAATGTTGCTCGTCATCCAGCACCTAGCACCAGCAGTCAGTGTAGTCTAGAAAATTATTTATTACTGCCATTACATCCTTCAACTACGCCATTTTGTAGCGAAATTTAATTTCTTAGTCGGACAAAATACATAGGAGAAGCACTCTTCCAGATGAAATTACAGACTGTTGCGGCTGCTCCAGTAAAATCGTAGGTGTATACCTGCTTGCACTCCGCACTCAGCAGTATAACCGACTATTTCCATCCCTCCTTCTTTACTCAGTCCTCTAGTGCTTCCCAATGGTGTAGTACCATAGCAGTTCCTTAGTTTCAAGTTATAATATGCTTCAGTTAGGTATTCAATTATTAACTTGTTATCGAGTGATCTACTGCCATTCCATCCTTCAATCGGCCTTCTTCAACTTTTGCTTGAACTTAGCTTTGGCGTTCGGCGTTTCATATTAACACATATTTTTTTATACATTTGGTCAGAGTGGATGGTCTTGGAGCGATTGGTTTTACTAAATGAAAAAAGGCATTGATCTGTTTCTTTATTTTCTTTGGAATGTCAACGAAAATATTTGAATTTGGTTCAGTTGTCAAATTAGACCAGAGAGAATTTACTGGACAGTTACATAATAAAAAGTAAAGTACCGAGGGAGGTTTGCTTGCTTAGTATTTTAACAAACTACGAGAAAACCGGCTGTTTCCAAGAAATATAATTTTAATAGGTAAATACAAGAGTAACTACCCATATAGGACGAAGGTATAATGAAGGTTCTGCGAATCGCGTTTTACTCGTATATTTTGAAGCGAGAGTAACAATAGGCGCTGCGTCTGTGTTTTTGGTTAGCAAAAACATTCCATTTTTTAGAAACATGATCACGCACGGTCGACCTAGACCCAGCCTAGGGTGGGTTGGTCATAGCCATGATGCCTTTGACCCACCCATCATTGGATTCGTTTTTAGTACTAATAAAAATAAAATGAATGACCGAAACCGACCATAGAGAGCTAATCCCCGACGTTGGGCAAGTCTCCACCGAATTAGATGAGTACAGTGGGTCAGTCAGGACATCGCTGTCCTATTAACCAATCGGACCGTGGCGACCTGACAGTCGCTGTCTCAGTTCGTCACTCGCTTCTCATAACAGCTGTCCTTGACCAATGTCAATTGGGCCCTTGATCGGGCCTTAGACAAAGTGACATCGTGGTAAAAAAAGCGGCCATGTGCGAGTCGGACTCGCCCAGAAGGGTTCCGTAGCAGGAAGTAAATATTGAATGAAAAGTAAATAAATTGCGGTTTACGATTTATGACGTATTAATAAAAATAAAAACTACTCACTAGATTTCGTTCAAACTAATTTTCGGTGAAGTTAACATGGTAATGTACATTATATTTTTATTATTCTCTTATTTTAGAAGTTACAGGGGGGCAGGGGTCACACATTTTACCACTTTGGAAGTGTCTGCGCAAACTATTCAGTTTAGAAAAAAAATATTAGAAACATCAATATCATTTTTGAACATATTTTATTTTATGATACCCACATGTAGGGTTTGATTTAAAAAAAAATGAGTTTCAGTTCTAAGTATCGGGAACCCCCGAAAATATAATGTTTTTTTTCTATTTTTGTGTAAAAATCTTAAAATGCGGTTCACCGAATACTTCTCCTTGTTGGAGTTTGTGAACGAAACCTCGTCTACAATACTTGTCTATGGAAGTTTTGTATCTGTAACTTTTACCGCGTTCCCGCGTTTCAGATCTATCTGTCAATCTCTCTCTGCTTGTAATGTGACCGTGCAATAAAACTATTGTTAACCTATTTAGAGTATAATTCCACACCTGAATACTGAAATCATAACACTCCTTACCAAGTTTCAACAGCATAGTTCTTATAGTTTCAGAAAAAAGTGGCGTGACATACGGACGGACAGACAGACATACATGTCGAATCAATAAGGGTTGCGTTTTTTTTCCATTTGGCTACGGAGCCCTAAAAAGACAAATGATGGTAAAGACAAAAACCGAATGGAACTAAAAAACAGTGCTACAAGGATCTTTTTTAGACCGAATGACTCACAGGATGACGATGTTAGTAAATATTTATATAATAATTGTATAGAAGAAACCTATAACTATAATAAGGCGATCAGTCCTGTAAATCAGTATAGATCCTCCTAGTGGACAAAAAATAGTTAGTTCACGCAAAAGTCGCAGAGATTTTTATGTTGCACATATAAACTCTGTCGTCTCATGTGCTGCTCTAGCTATGTACATAATACACTGGTGCAACCAAAACGATTTCTCGAAGCCTTCAGGTGATCGGTCGTATGACAGACATTGGGTCGGCGTTTGGGGTTTAGTTACCTTACTCCTTGGTATATTCAGCAAAGACCTCTTTCAGAGGGCATGATGATAATGTTTGTTTCCCTATTTTTATTCCGAAAGGGGAATTGTAACTACGTTTTACTTTGATGCTATGGTTACCGTCATAGTTCGGGGCAACCATACCGTGATACTCGTATTTGCCTTCAATTCCGGCAATATTCAGATAAACAAGGTTTTTTTTTTAATCTGGTCAGCGAGTTTGCAGCCACTCGTCACTGGCCCCAATTGACAGTCTGGTCAGTCTTGAAGCTTATTTCAATCAATCGAGACCGACTTATTTTTGTCTTATAATTTCAATTTCTCGCTACCTACGTAAAAATGTCATGTGATTTTCGATGTGGAACAAAATATGGATTAAGGTAAAGGTTGGCTTAATTTAGATATATCGGACACATACACGTGCCAGAACATGTTTACCAGATGTTCAACATTGGGTGCAATCGGTGCTGATTTAATAAAAATGTTATTAACGTGTTTCTTAACTGTAATGTCTTTCGAAGCGTAAAAGGGTCTTACAATGTCGAACTAGGATATACATACAGGCTTGCTATTTCGGTGATTTTCGAAATCAACATGATTGAGGATGATTTTATTCTGCGCAGTCTTAGTTTAAGCCAACCTCAATCTTATTGCCAAACTTTGTCAAGGACCTCCTTCATTTCTTTCCACTCCGTTCTATTTGCGTCCTCCTATTCATATTTTCCCTTCTGTGATCTGTATATTATTATGGTCTTCCTACCTTCGAAACTCCCTACCTCGATTACTTTTCCTATTTCTTGGGTACCAAAATACCATGTTTTTGTTACACTTTTCAATGCCAATAGGAATTTTCTTATTGTCATTATTACGTCTTCATCGTGCGTCTTCTGATAGTTTTGTTATTTATTCTGTCAGACTTCCTTTTAGGTATACAGCGTGCTTCTTTGCATTGCCTCTTCGTAGCCTGTCGATATCAATCAAAATAATACCAGCACAGAACTGAGCCACTAAGTTTGGCGCCGTCAGTAGCGCCCATCACTTCCTGTAATAAACAAACAACAGGACACACTTGCTTTCTGACAATAGGAATATACAATAAACACAGAACTCTTTTAATTGATTAAAAATACTTTGTATTGGCGCATAAAAACATTGTGGTATATTTATAGGTAAGTTTCTAAAACATCACTTATTTTACAATAAATTGTTCTAAGTTGCATGTTTTTGTGACGCATTTTCAAAACACGTCGTCTTCGTAAACGGCGCCGGCGGTAGTGGTGTCAAAGTCTATCAAAGAAACACTTTTTTTCTAAAAGTAGTTAAATTTTCATTAAGGTTTTATTATAATGTCGTTATCGCAATTCTTGCTTGAATAAAGCACATACAATTAGTAGAATTATTTACGTATACGACGTCACATCATGGCCGCGACAGTCTCGGACGTTTGAACCACAGTTGTTTGAATTGTCGTACAAAATTTCAGGAGTTTAATATCATTTTGAGCGACAATCAGTAGTTAAACTTAATTATTACATTTTTTCTTGGGTTGCTAAAGAAAAAATAACATGCATTATTCTGCTATTTTAATAAATTCATCCCTCCAACACGATTCCATTCCCATCCCATTGTAATTTTGGTTAAAGTTAGTAATCTGCTAAATTCACAATGATCGATCATTGGTCGTTCAATGGTCTCGTAATAAAATTGTGTTTTGATGGCATTGTCGTATTGCCATTATTATAAAACCCTTAGTACAAATGGTTTTCGAAATCTACTACTAAATGCGATCATTTCATTCATGCCAGATTTCATGTACGAGATTACCATTCTATGACATTTCTTTCAATGGAACACTCCATTGAAAGAAATGTCTCCACTGGTTGACCATTGAAAAGTCATAATGCCGTCATTATATTAGTAGATTAACTGTGAAAACTTGACAGAACTCGACCATCATGAAATCAATGATGGACTATTCTGACACTATTGTAATATTATAGCAGAATTGCGCTTTAGAGTGAGGGCCCGTGTTTCTGTGTTGTTCATTACTTCCTTAAACCCCAGTTAACATTTAGACGTTTTCTGTCGTGTCTATTTCCTTTGACAGTCAGTGTTTGAGATTTGTAGGTCAAGATAGGTGTACTCTTTTTAACCGACTTCATAAAGGAGGAGGTTCTCAATTCGTCAGAACATTTTAGTTGTATTCCCCGGGTACTCGAAGATGGCTGGACCGATTTAGATTTTTGATTTGTAAGGGTATACTTTTCAGGTGGTCCCATAATCACCAAGTTAGGATCTGATGATGGGATCCTGGAGAAATAGTGAGAACTTTTCAAATTTGATAGGCACACTGGTAGCGCGGGTGGAAGAATTGCTAAACTTAAGTGGCAGTGGGCAGGGCACATTGCTCGCAGAACGGATGGCCGATGGGGCCGAAAAGTTCTGGAGTGGCGACCGCGAACCGGAAGACGATGCGTTGGAAGACCTCCCACTAGGTGGACCGATGACCTGGTGAAGGTTGCGGGAATCCGGTGGATGCGAGTAGCAAGGGACCGGTCAATGTGGCGACACTTGGGGGAGGCCTATGTCCAGCAGTGGACGTCTTTCGGCTGAGATGATGATGATGACTGGTAGCGATTTGGGTAATTTTTGGAGGAATACTTTCTCGAGTACATAGTCCCATTTCAATTCGGTGAAGATCTGATGAAAAACTTTGGAGATAGGCAACGTAACTCCTCAATAAATTATAGCAAATGGACTTGGATTCTCAGATCATCACGCCGGTACGCTGTGAAGGGGTAAGCACATGTGAACCACAAAAAAGTGAAAAATAAAACCTTTTTTGCAAAAAATAAAACCGACTTTGAAAAACACAAAAAAGTGAAAAATAACTAGCTTTTTAATTTGGGTACAAAAAAAAAACGAAATCAATCGAACAAAGGTCACCGACCTACTCTACTGCTATAACAAATATTCCGGTAGGCATTTCTGCATTGACACCCAATCTATAGGCAGCCCTAGTGGGACCACTCTATTTTAATACTCTATATTGTTACAATTAGCGATACAAGAAAAGATTCATCGCGTTAAAAATAAAAACACACCGAACAACAGATTGTTCTGTTCACCTAAACGTTTAAAGTGCGTGTAACAGTTCAAGTGGACATTAAAAATAGAACGTTTCATAACTGAACTAATTTTAGGCGTTAACATTGTTACCGTGCGTTCGCACAAATGGGTCAATGGTTATGTACCTCGATAACGGTAACGCAATGGAGACGTGCTCAGAGGAACTGCTCTGCATCATCCACGATCTCGACCCGCCCCTGCTTCGCACAGGGTTAGCTGTCGGGTCCAAAGCTATTCTACCTCTCAAGCTGCGAACAACCATACGTGCATTAAGAAAAAAACATTGAAAGAAGCTGCAAACAACCATTAACAATCACAAAATTTCATTGGAATCGAAAGAAAGAATAGAATAAATATTTATTAGACTTGGTCACACAGGACCAAAAAAGAAACTGATTGAATTAACAAATATATCACTATAATTACCACATATTATAAAACAAACTCTCGCGCCGCGTCTGTCTGTCCCTATGTATGCTTAGATCTTTAAAACTACGCAACGGCTTTTGATGTGGGTGTTTTTTTAATAGGTAGAGTGATTCAAGACGAAGGTAATATTTTATGATATCGGCACCATAAAACGAGTAATTTTTGGTGATTTAATTCGATCTGCTGACAAAAACAAAGTGGGACTTCTCTATCGTCTTCCATAGTACAATAATGGTTCATATAGTATTGACGTGACGTGCAATCACATGATTTATTCAGAATATTGGAAAGCAATAGTCTTGGCAGCCGACGGATGAACATTGAGGCGCGATCCAGAAATCAAAATCAAAAATCAAAATCAAAGCATTTATTTCAAGTAGGCCAGTTACAGGCACTTTTGAATTGTCGAAACAAAAATGAACATTTAAAGTAGCTACAGTCCCAGTCACAAGACATAAAAACTGTGAAAGTACTGTAGTAAAGTACAGAGGTACTTACTATATCCTATCTCGTTGAATTTTTTTAATGGACCGAACACTAGGTCTATGTTGGCACTAACTAAGCTTAGAGGTCGCGAGAGCAGCGGTAGCACGCCACACACGCCACGGGTTGATAAGGACTTTAAAAACACACTAATTTATTTCCTTTCTTATAATTATTACATTCCGGTATTGTCAGAAAGTTGGCTACGGGCTAGACAAAACAAAAAATTGAAAGTCTTCGCCTAGAAATAGAATTCTCAATGAATGTTTAAGAAGACATTTATGTCAATCTATAAAGAGGGAACTGGGCTAATGGGGTAGGTATTTGAAGAAACTGTTGTCGTCGCGTTAAAGAAAAAAAAGGGGACTATTTACATTTATATGGAGAATGCATTTGCATTTGCAGCCCCTATTCTCTCTTAATGATGTCACATTAGCTCGCAGTCAAATGTACAGAACTACTTTGTTTTAAATAACGTTACTCTCACAGACAGATTTTAAGACGAGAATTAATTATTCTCGTCTTAAAATCTGTTTGTATAAGTCTAAACACTGCTTTGCAAATATACACGCCATGCTTGAGTAATTATTATTTGTCAGAAATGTCAAGACGCCAACGGTAGTAAACGAAGTAGTAATTCGTCTGCGCAGGCGCGCGCCGGTGTAAAATGAAATCACTCTAATGTTTCTACCAATTGTTTCGGTTAAAATTACGGCAGAATTTATTACATATGAACCGTAGCCAAAACTTGTTACATTTGGCATTATTTTCCGTATCTGCATTATTTTGACAGCACGTTTATTTTTAGAAAGTTTCTTGAAATAAATCTCTTTAAATGAGACCACGATTAATTTTAAACTTTGAAGTCTCCACTTTGTTCAATCATGAAAAGTAGAGTAAATAAGACGATGGTGTTGATGTAAATGATTAAATGGGATACTTATATTACACATATACAGGGTGGAATTTGACAATGCCACCTAGAGGGAAAGTATACGTATCAAAATTTACTCAAAGGAAACACATTTCCTTTATTTTTGAAAAGAAGCAAATCGGCGTTCACAGACTTTGGAAAACTCGCTTGCTACACTCGGGCATCGAACCCGGGATGAATCGACTAAAGTTGAATGAAGGGAAAATAAAGAAATCAAAAGAACAGTTATAAATTCAATGAGATAAATTCCATAAGATAAACCACTCTTATTTATGGTTTTCCTTTTATTTAATTTATCATGTTTGTTTGAGAGATCTGATCCATATGATTGAGCCCATCGATTGATGTAAAAAAACCGGCCAAGAGCTCGTGAGAGTTTGTACAAAAACTTGTTTCCATCCAAGTTCAAAATGATTTTCCTAGAAAGTCCTTATAAAGTTCTACTTTTCAGATTTTTTTCATATCTTCTAAACTTATGGGTCAAAAGTTGGGGGTACACATTGTTTTTTACTTTTGAAATCATTGACATTATCAAAAAATGATTTTAGTAAACCCCTATTCATTTTTAAATACTTTCCAAAAATATATCACACGTTAGGGTTGAAATTTAAAAAAAAATCACTTCCCACTTTACATATAGGGGGGCTACCCTAATAAAACATTTTTTTCCAATTTTTATTTTACCACTTTGTCGGTTTAATTAATACACATATTGGTACCAAATTTCAGCTTTCTAGTGCTAAAACGGTCCCAGAGATTAAGCGAGGACGGACGGACAGACAGACATGGCGAAAGTATAAGGGTTCCTAGTTGACTACGGAACCCTAAAAAAGTACATAATGTAATTTTATCGAACTTTAGTCGGTTCGATTCCCGAGTGTGGCAAGCGAATTTACGAAAATCTGTTTCATTTAAAAAAATAAAAGGAATGTTTCTTTTGAGTAAAATTTGCTATTAATATGTATTTCGAGTACTTTCCCTCCAGGCCAGGTGGCATTGAAAAATTCCACCCTGTATATATCTGGTTCGTTTAAATATGCCCACGTAAAACCCACGCTATAATGGTCGAAACAATTTTATGATCATATAAAATTGTCTTGTTGTCCATGCTTTTCATAGACTTAACGCCGACGGATAGGCGTTTTAATGTTTCAATCCGGAGATGAAAAAAAGCGAATTTATTATTAGATGCGAATATCATATATTTTTAAAATAAATTAATGTGTTTTTTATTATCAGCGTGTAGCGAATGTCATGCTAAAGTGTAAAACTCCACTAACGCGTTACGTGTATATTTGCTAATGTAGTTTAATGAGGTTTGACGCTCTAGTTATTAAAACATGTATTTTTCTCGATACATTTAAAAGAGCATTTTCATATCATGACATACTAGCACAGTTTTTTTTAAATAAATGAACATGAAAATCAGAAAATGTTTTATAATGTTACATTTAGATTTATCTATCGGTCGGGGAATTTCATCAAGTGAGTTTTCCATTGAATCATAGGCCTTGTTAGGAATGGCCAAGCTGAAGATTTCAAGCCGCTACGTTAGACAGACAAATCTCAAAAAAATGTTTTCTCTAAGTACCGTACATATACCTACACTTAAAGTAGTTACGGGATTATATCCGTGATTTTCTTCTATTGAAAGTCTAAAACAGTACCGTACATATTTTCGTATGCATTCAGAATTTCAGAAACAAGCTGTAGTTTTAAAAGTACAAACAGACAGTTCAATTTTATTTATTTCTGTAGATGCAAGATAGTCTTATTTTATTTCCTACTATGTATGTATTTGGGTGCTCGGAAGTGGGAACAATCTTCATCTGGGAACAATCCAGCCTAGGTCTTTGAATGGGTGACCATCCATAACATTTTTACGCGCGACCCTGTTGAAAATCGGTGAAGAAATACAAAACACGGAACGATTTTGCTACCTCCCCACCTTCAGATTTATGACCCGAACTACACTCAAATAAATAATTTAAAATTTATTTAGAATAATAATAAATAAATATCGCTGGACATTACACACAGCGCCATCTAGTGCCACACTAAGCAAGGCTTGTGTCGGGGTCATCATACAGTTCATATACTTACTACATAATTATATACTTTTTTGTTTGTAAATACATATTTACTTATTAGACTTATAAAAATCCATGACTCGGAAACAAATGTCCATGCTCATCACACAAACATTTGCTTCTACCGGGATTCGAACCCGGGACCCTAAGTACGTAAGGCAGCCTCACTACCGCTGCGCCCCATTCGGGTCGTCAAAGAAGAAGCTTTAAAAGTTCTTATTCAATGTACTGTGTGGTGTGTGCTAGTATGAATCCTGGATAACTTACAGGTAAAGCAATTCGCTTAATTTGGTAATTTCCATATTACGTAACGTACTGTGTAGGCTCAATGACGAACTTCTTCTTAATTTGGTCATTTCCATATTACGTAACGTACTGTGTAGGCTCAATGACGAACTTCTTCTTAATTTGGTCATTTCCATATTACGTAACGTACTGTGTAGGCTCAATGACGAACTTCTTCTTAATTTGGTCATTTCCATATTACGTAACGTACCGTGCAGGCTCAATGGCGAACTTCTTCTTAATTTGGTCATTTCCATATTACGTAACGTACCGTGCAGGCTCAATGACGAACTTCTTCTTAATTTGGTCATTTCCATATTACGTAACGTACCGTGCAGGCTCAATGACGAACTTCTTCTTAATTTGGTCATTTCCATATTACGTAACGTACTGTGAAGGCTTAATGACGAACTTCTTCCTAATTCATCGTTTGGCTGGTGTCAAACGTGTTGTCAAAGTTTTATGCCGCCCGCCTATGGGCCTCTGACTTCTCTTTACATGCCGTCGAGAGATATCTCTCAGGCATGCTGGTTTCCTCATATTTTTTTCCTTCAGCGAATAAGTACCGTGTTAATTATAAAGGATGTAAAACACCTCTTCACGAAGCCGAAAGGCACTTGTTCTCCCCATCATTGCGATCATTTTGTTCTACACCATACCTGGGAAGTTGGGAACCTTCTAGTTACGGAGATATGGGTGGTCAAAGTTACAACTTTTTGACCAGCATTTTTTTAAATATAAAAGATTTTTCTGTAAGATTTTAACTTTTAATACCTTTACCACCCTCGTACTATTCAATCCATCCATCAGCACAATGTGTTAAGTGCGTTACATTGAGTTCTACCACAAAACATGATTTAAAACCTCAAAAAAAAAAGTTGTTTCCCAGCAATATTTTTTGCGTAGTTACTTAGTTTGATGTACAGAATGCTTGGTTAAAGGCTTTGTTATGAGGTGGTTTACACCCTGTATAATACGCAGAACCTTAGAACTGTCGGTATACGACTGAGAACCAAAAAAATCGAAGAATTTAAGTGTATGAATAATACCTAATGGAATGTGGGAAGACAGTCGACCAGGTGGACAGACGATATTTTTGAACTGACCGCAAGAAACTGGATCACCATGATAGAAAACCGTCAAACATGGAGAAATTTGTAATAACTCAGACAGCATTTGACGACCCGAATAGCGTAGTGAGGCTGCCTTACAATTCTTAGGGTCATGGGTTCGAATCCCGGTAGGAGCAAATGTTTGTGTGATGCCTTGATCAGCATGGACATTTGTTTCCGAGTATAATAAGTATGTATTTACAAACAAAAAAGTATACATATAGTATATCAACTATCTGGTGTCCACGTCACAAGCCTTGCTTAGTATGGCACTAGATGGCGCTGTGTGTTAATGTCCAGCGATATTTATTTATTTATTTTATTAGTTGCCTATAGTTTGAAGAGTGAGAGACGAAGGAAACCTAACCCCAATAATTCAATGAAATACCGCATTGACAAGGCAGGAAATTCACGGCGTCTGCGTGTGCAAACCTGTCGAATTTTAAGACATTATTATCTTACTCAACAGACACGATAATAGGTGTACCAGACAGATCGTGTAAATATTATACGAGGTGTTGACGATCATAACATTTGCATGTAATCGCAATAAGCTTAGCACGTGTGGTCTCGCAGCGACAGGAATAGACAATCCATTCAGTTTTTGTGTGCATGCGCAAACTAAGCTAAAGGCGACCGTCCATACCTAGTAGGGTGGACACAGTCCTCTAAGGCTGAGGCTACATTAGGCCGCGACGCGACCTGCGACACATGAGCGATTAACACAAGTAAACGAATGCTCACGTATATAATAATAATAATAAATAATAAATATCACTGGACATTACACACAGCGCCGTCTAGTGCCACACTAAGCAAAGCTTGTGTCGTGGTCACCAGACAGTTGATATAAGTACTATGTTTATACTTTTTTGTTTGTTTGTAATAACATACTTATTATACATTAAACATCCATGACTCGGAAACAAATGTCCATATGCTCACCACACAAACATTTATTTGCTCCTACCGGGATTCGAACCCGGGACCCTAAGAACGTAAGGCAGTCTCACTGCCGCTGCGCCATTCAGGCCCCTTATTCACAACCATTCGACTCGCTTCCGAACCGAATCGAACGTCTTAGATGTCGAAGATGTCATCCAAACGCTATTCACAAATCCGCAATCGAATAATTTTGACAGTTCAATTCGACAAGAAGACTCGAATCTTTCCGACAGCTGTTTGCTGTCGGGAGTCATATCGAACAAAATTTAAACGAAGAAATAAACCATATTTCCAGATTATTTCAGTTAAATAAAAAATACCAAACTTTTTAAACACTGCCTGAATTAAGTAAATTAAGTTTAATTAAAGTCCGGTGTTGTTTGTGAGTTATTAGTTGTTTTATTGACCGTATTTCGTTGATGGATCCGCATTTACATAAATTCAATGTGTTTACAAAAATGTGTAATTCGTTCTAGATTTTAGTTAACAAGCAAGAATTGTATACCACTGATATTAAACACTTTTTCAGTCATTTTTCCTTTTAAGAAAAAAGAAAATTTTACTTAAAAAAAAACACCGTTTCCGCTTTGCCAGTTTGACAGACGGCTGTTTACAAAGCTGGTATTATTCAAAATAAAGTTTATTTGAAAATTTTTATTATTTTATTTCAATAAAATCATTTTGTTTCGTTTGCTGTCTATTAAGTAACTACCTGTATATTTACTTATATAAACAGAACGGAATATTCAAATAAACCAATTTTATTTACTACTTTTCATTTTCTACCACGATCATCTATTTACTACCATTTTATAGCGATCCCCATAAACACAATCTCAATCAGATAGAAAAAAACGCATCCGTTCGGATCTGTGAATAGCGTTTTGACAGTTCTTCGGTTCGGAAATGAGATAGTCGAATACGATTCCTTACCGACACGGAAACGTATCGAATGGTTGTGAATAAGGGGCCAGGTCGTCGTATATGGCTACACTAGGAGGTATACGTCCAATATTACTAGCGATCTTTGATTTCTTTATGCGATCGGAACAACATTACTGTAATCACGGCAGCGGCTAGACTAACAGAGCGAAATGAAGCGAATTTATTAGAAAATACGCCGGGTTCTCGCTTGTAATGTAGCCATATCAATTTTTCTCGTTTCGCTCTTCCAATCGCATCGCAAATGGCTGTGGGTCACAGTGGACCATATCACGTGTGATGATGATGATGATGATGATACGTTTATAGTTTAGCTGGAGTACCTACAGCGGTGCCTTAATGCTCTTGTCTGCCCACCAGTTGAGTGCACTCAACACCGTAAATAATAAGCATGTAAAAGTTCTCATACAGAATACACTATAGATCTTATGCCAAGTATCATTCTTGTAAATGTTTTACGAGGTAATTTCATGCGTCTGTACCTATTGATTTTTATCCTCAATAACGCAATGTAGGTAGATACTAATAGTTATCAAAACTTTTCAACGCACGACCAAAAGGAGATAGACTTGAGACTGTCTAAAATTAGTATCATTAAGGCTTCAGGGTAGCCCGCGAAATTCAATTTTTCTTACGTTTTTTGCAATTTGGCAATTTTGGAAAACCAAAGAATTATAATCGGCAAAATCATCAATACAACCCTCTAAGTTATAAAGGTCGCGGAACGATTTTAACCTTGAACAATGTTTCTCGACCAGCCTTCCAGATTCAGTCGCGAACGATATTTTCATCAACATACAACCTAGCGCTGGCCTCCAAATTGCAAAGCACGTCAGAAAATTTTGATTTCGTGTGCTACCCTAACACTTTTTCTTTCGCTTTGTGCGACTGGCGCGCTGGTCCACTGAGAATCAGGTCCTATCTTCGATTACCAGCTCGGGCAGTGTTGTTAGGGTTTGACCACCTGGAATTCTCAGTTGTAGCCACCAGGTCTGGATGCCTGCCAGATTGATGGCAATAGGAGCGCAGCCTAAAACATAACACAACTGAGGAACACTTTAAATGTCGACCCCTTCAGAGGGTAGGTATAGGCGTAGGCTTAGGTTTTCGGAAGTTCCGCACATATATACTAATATCTATACTAATATTATAAAGCAGAAGAGTTTGTTTGTTTGTTTGGTGGAACGCCCTAATCTCAGGAACTACCGGCTCGAGTTGAAAAAATATTTTTGTGTTGCTTAATCCATTTATCGAGAAAGGCCTTAGGCTATATAACATCACGCTACCATTATTAGGAGCAGAGCAGGAATGAAAAATGTTGCAAAAACGGGGATTTTTTTCTTTTAGTTTTCTCTCTTATGTGACGCAGACGAAGTTGCGTGGGTCAGCTCTAGTAACGTAGTATAGCGTAATCCCCATTTCACCTCATGTTCCACACACATAATACATAATATACGAATACTCTATATTGAGAAATTCCCGATTAGTCATTCTGGAAATAATACAAGTTGGAGTTTTCAATTCGACACATGTTGTATACTTGTAATCGACAATGTTGCCATAAAAGTTTCAGTATGATTACATTAACGCTGTATTTATGAATTCGATTGCTACGTTTATTCAAACGAATATCGATTCCGTATGTTTTATGTTTACAAAGTATATAAGTACGAATTTGCCTTGAGTGGTTCTGCACGGGGTATTGCCTGGTCGGCTTCACAAATATCTAAACAACTGATGAATTTTATGTATCTGTACGAAATACATTCATTCATAAAATGTCGACGGATTCCTAGTTTACGCAATAGGACTTTTTTTACTTGATCTGAGGCAATAGGCAATAAGGCCGAGATCTACAGACATTACTAAACACGTGCTTTGGCATAGACATGTTTTAAACTTCTAAATTGTGTAGTTGTACTAAGGAAGTTTTGCAACAATTATAGAAATAACGCTGAACCTAATTACGTGCTAGGTAACGTTTATAACTCTCGGCGATAGAGAGTTCGGTTCCGATAGAAAATTAGTTTTTATTTCTGAAATGAATGTTGACGTTTTTAACGACATCTGTTTTATTTTTACACATGTATTTTCATATATTTTCACAAATAAATTCGGTTGTAATTAATGGGTTTAGTCTTAGCTTGTATTAAAACCATGGCAAACGACGTGGAACGATATAATGAACGAGACTAACAGAACTATAGGCCATAACTTTATTTCGTTACTAACTTCCAACTGTATCTGGTGTCCACGACACAAGCCTCGTTTCTTAGTGTGGCACTAGATGGCGCTGTCTGTGTGAAATGTTCGGCTATATTTATAATTTTATTTATAACTTCCGCTTGTATCTTCGTCCGCGCAATTTCAGTCTACTTAGTATCTTTGTAAATTTCTAGCTTTTACCAGTTTCTTTGCTCATGATATGGTCTAAAATTAATCCATAACTCTCAGGGACACCATAGAAGGTGTAATAAATATAACCGCAAGTTCTCTCGTGTGGTGTCCATGAAACTGACACCTTGGTTTTCTGACTTTTTCATAACTTACTTTTCAGGTTTACCAAACATGTTGTTATCGCGTCAGTTTCTGTAGAAAGTCCAATTTTATGCGAATTTTATTTTTTTCAAACAAAAGTTATTTATTTTTGTGATTTGATGGTCTATCAAATCACGAAAATAACTAACTTTAACCGGAGGAGGTGTTACGTTTGTAATGTTACATCTTGTATAGCTTCCTATTACTGAAGTTAGTTTTGGAGCCAATAGATGGCGCAATGCCAAGCTGGGGAGGTCGCTAGTGTAATTTAAATTGTATACCTAAATGACGGATTCCCATTACCTGCATTGGGGTGTTTACTAGGCAATGCAGCTGTACCGGTTCTGTTCTCAAGAACCGGAACTGGGTTTTCGTTATTGGACTTTGAACCGGGATTTCCCGGGAAATTCGGTACTTTCGGTACTTACTAGTTACGTACAAATGTTGCTACCTACTAATCTTTTGTATGAAGGCCACGTGTGCGTGCACAGAACATAGTGTGTTCGTTATTTAAGTACTCAATTGTAAATAACTCATTAGAAATATTTAAATACAATAATAAAATAAAAATGTCAAATGTATGAATGTAAATTCGAGGTACATAGGTATATTTTGAATTAAAAATGTTTTTTTCGTCCCGTAATCACTTTGTTTTTCCACTATAGAATAAGTCTTACGTCACATACTCACTTTGTTCCTTCCACTATTAATATAATTTAACAAACATTAGCAAAACAATACTAAAATGCTTTTTCGAGATCACGATATCAAATAATGAAAATAAAGAAATTGAGGATAACGAATTTTATGCTCTTTAAAATTAAGGAAATGTATTATATAAATAATGCTGAGACTATGGAGGACCTCAGTAGAGCTTCCGAAAGAGTGGGCCTTAAAAGGAACATGCACAAAACCATGGGTAAGTTGAATGTCATGTAAGATCCACTCCTATCAGATCGGAAACACTACACTGGAAGTTGTAGACGATTATGTGTACCTGGGACAAATGGTCCAGTTAGGTAGGTCTGGCTTCGAGAAAGAGGTCAATCGTCGAATCCAACTGGGCTAGGCCGCGTTCGGGATGTTGCGCAGTATCTTCTCGTCCAACTTACCGCAGTGTCTCAAGATGAAAGTCTGTGACCAGTGCATGTTGCCAGTGATTCCATACGGGACCGAAACGTGATCGCTCACAACGGGCTTTATCAGAAGGCTTAAAGTCACCCACAGGGCAATGGTGAGGTCTATGCTCGGAGTTTCCTTGCGTGATCGAATCAACGACGACATCCGAAAGAGAACCAATTTTACCGACGCAGCCCAAAGAATTGCGAAACTTAAGTGGCAGTGGGCAGGACACATTGCTCGCAGAACGGATGGCCGATGGAGCCGAAAAGATCTGGAGTAGCGACAATGAACCAGAAGATGTTGCGTTGGAAGACCTCCCACTAGGTGAACCGATGACCTGGTGAATGTTGTGGGAATCCGCTGAATGCAAGTCGCTCGGGGCCGGTCAATGTGGCGACACTTGGGGGAGGCCTATGTTCAGCAGTGGACGTCTTTTGGTTGAAATGATGATGATGATGAATGCAATAAATGAAAAAAATCAGAACTCAACTTATATTCCTTATTTACATTGTAGAATAGCTTTTTTCTCTCGGTAATAATAATAATTTTCGATTTAAAAGGCCGTCGGAGCGTGCGTCGTTCATACAAACGTACTCGTAATACCAAAATAATTCGTAAACCAAACATATTCTTAAGAAAGTGTATATTTATTTCGAACATAATATCTAGGTTCCCAAATATATATTTTGAAAGGACAATGATATTTAGACGAGATATGAGGAATTTAAAATTTCAATAGAAAACGTATTTTTCTCATAACTCTTGTTTAAATTAATGTCCATTCAGCTAGGTTATATGCCACTCGGACACGCATTTCCATGCGTGTCCGAGTTGCCTATGAGCTAGCAATAGGGTTAGAACTGTTCCAGTTTGTTCAAGAATTTAAAAAGTTCAAGAATTTATATTTAATCAAGATCTTGAAAATCACATCTAAATTTCACTTGTCTTGATAAATAAGTCTCCACATTAGTCTTATATATTGATCAATATGTACTTATACCTTATATTTACATTTTGATATTATTGATTTCAATTTTCGGAAACATGAGTGTTATGAACATCGCCGGTAGCACTACAAATAGTATGAATGAAAACTTTAGGATGAATAGGAAGAGTGATCATTCGGAGTACAAATCGTTAGGAAGAACAATGTTGGGTAAAGAACTTTAGGTGAGCCAATATGGACCCGATGTGTTTCTGTGCTTGTCAAGCGTACTGAAGTGGATGGAGAACGATACGCGATGGCGTGTCCTAGGTTTGAATCACGTGGAATTCACAAAAAAATAAACTGGTAATTATATGTTTAAAAAAAGGGTGCATAAACCTCTTAGGGTTATACTCAGAAAAAGTGTATATTTCTACATTTGTAACTAAACTGAGAATCTCCGTCACGACACTGATGTCATAAGGTATAGTACACATGGATTGGGCGAATGAAATACGTGATTGTATTTGGCTAAACAGTTTTATTTAGATTATTAAAAAAAAACTTCGTTAAACCTACTTACGTTCTTTTACTTCGTTAAACGTACTTGAATAAGCAAATGAAATATTATTTATATAAAATTAAGTAGCCATTTCAAAATGTCAAAACGAGAAAATTTACTGTATTTTTGTCATTGTGAACTAAGCTTAACAATTTCTTAGTTTCGTAACGTAACGCAAAACCACGTCTATACTATGCAAGCACTGAGCGTATTCGTTAAGAGAATACAAAAAAATAAGAAATAACATAATAAGTAAACAAAAAACGTTATAAAATTACCACAATCATAGTCGTTTATCACCCAGAGGTATTTTTTTATACATATTCACTTGATAGATCGCAACTTCACGACTACCGTGAAAACGTAATGGCTGCCGTGATTGTGACTGAGGTAAGTGGGGGGGGTCATTTGATGATTTCCCATCCTTAAAAAAAAAAAAAAAAAAAAAGGTAAGTGATATTGTTGCCAGAATAGGAAAAAGTATTTATATTAAAGTAAAGAATTTATTCAAATACTAGCTTCTGCCCGCGACTTCGTACGCGGATCATGTTGCTTATGCCAGCGATAACGGGGTCGCCAAAATCGAAGATCTGAAACGTCTGATGTCGAATTCTAATAGCCCGAGGATGTGAAAATAACGGATCTTTCCCACCTGAGCAACACATACCGTTTGTTTCATTTTGCCATTTATTAGTTTCACGAAAAGTACAATTTTGAACCAAGGAATATAACCGAGGGCGGAATATGTGTGTTTAAAAATAAATTCTTCTCTAGATGATTGACGACTCGAATGGCGTAGTGGTAGTGAAGCTGCCTTACGTTCATAGGGTCCTGGGTTCGAATCCCGGCAGGAGCAAATGTTTGTGTGATGAGCATGAACATTTGTTTCCGAGTCATGGATGTTTGTATGTATAATAAGTATGTATTTACAAACAAAAAAGTATATATTATTAGTATATCAACTATCTGGTGTCCACGACACAAGCCTTGCTTAGTGTGGCACTAGATGGCGCTGTGTGTAAATGTCCAGCAATATTTGTTATTTTGTTATTTATATTTAGTCTTATTGAGTTACTTGATTCATCATGAATAATATAGCCACAGTTTATGTTAAGTAAGCGATATATATTCGTAACAATTCATCTCTGAAAATGTATAATCGTGATTGAGACCTTAAATAAATGTATGATGTTTACAACAATGTTTTGACATTCAAAAAAATTCTCTTTTATTGAAAATTAAAGTTAAAATAGCAGAAAAATCTTACCTTTAATGGACTAACATAAAAATTATGGGAAAAAAAGGAAACATTATCATATTTTGGATATTTATTCGGACATAAAAAGATACCAAAAAAAAGCCGAATTAAAGGTGGTAAAATTTCAATAACACACAAAAGTCACCGACTTCCACCGTCTTAAATTAAAAGGAAAAAATAATTTTACCCTTATTCGTATTGTGGTACCTATCTCTCCCAAATCCTTGTCACCACTTTTTTTTTTAACGCGATTCTTTTTGCTGAAAGAATTATGTGACAAGCTTGCCACACTATCCTCAACTGCGATATCCTGAAAGCCAGTTAATGGAGTCAATGAAAACCGACCGAATTCGTACCGTCTTATCCTTCTAGGACTGCGGTATTGCTGTTCGGTGATTATTAGGATCCCCTGGGGATTAATTTAGCCCAAAGCTTCTCCACTTTGGGACAATAATGGGGTGCAAGCATCGACGCGAACGTATTCAGAGGCTGGTTGCTCCCTAACCCAACGCCCCTGATCTAGGTCATGCAATATCCGAAGCTTCTCAATTCTGGAACTGAAATCCGATATTGGAGAGCTAATTGGTTCCGGAATTGATTCTTTTTTTGTTTGTTTTTTTACTTATAATTGTGTCATTGTCTTCTCTCGATCCAGGTAAAAACAAAAAAAATGTTTCAAATCAAACAAAGTTTAGAATAAATCAGACTTTCAATAATTTTGAGTTAAAAACTTCGAGCTGGGCCAGATAGAAGTTTTTCATAGGGTCACTACAAAAGTGCAACACGCAAAATACACGCTTTGACATGGAGTTGCGAACACCAGCCCGATGTACAACACAATACTTGCACGGTCAAAATATATGGAACACCTATTTCTTTTTTAATTAATTATCGACCAAAAACGATGCGGGGTCCAGAACTACTGCTAGAAAGCTGTCAAGAAAGTAACGGGAAAAGATCACATCAATACACAAAATGTTTGTTATTCATCCAAATTTATTTTATATGTCAACCAGTCTTACCAAAGGGTATCGTATTACCCAGTATGAACTGGACAGTGGACGCCAGATAGGCAGTTGCTCTATGTAAAAAAAGGCAATTCGGATGCATCCGGTTAGACTGGAAGCCGATCCCAACATATTTGGGAAAAGACTAGGATGATGACTGCTGTCTGACCTCCATAACCCATGCAGTTACTGTGTCAGTCGGCTTTCAGTCCAACCGTATGCAACTGAATACCAGTAGTTTACATGGAACGACTGCTTATCTGACCTCCACAACCCAGTCAATGCAGTTACTGTGTATTAACGAATAATATACAAATATAAAATGTATATAAAATGTCAATTTTACTTTAGTTACGTTGGTTCTGCGTGGATTAAATGCTGTCCATGCTGGGCAAGGCTTTATGGGAACTAACGTAATAAGCAGCCGTGCAATTTAGGCATTACCCACCCATATAAACTATTATTACACACTTAGAATTAAATACCCATTTAATAGAATAAAATAATTTTCGCTCTAAAAGTACGCCAATAAAGCCCTGCGAAAGGGATTAATTTCTTTTCTTATTCTACTCTATTCTATTCAAACATCTCTTTATCAGTGCGCACAGCGAATACCACCGACATTCCTTATTACTCAGCGATTAAGGAAACCGTAATACTAAAGTTATTCCTAGATCGATAAATCTATAATTTCTCCGCATAAATGTTACAACATCCAATAAATATCGGCATCGTATTATTTATTTGATGTCGAAACTGTTCGTAAGATTATTTAAAACCAATTTTTTATACGTTCAGTTCTGACTCTATGCCAAATCAGCTGTTTCGAGTAGAAATATCAAGTTTTGCTATAGTATATTAATTATGAACGACGCGTAACCATATTTTACACCTCTTCAATCCATCCTCTTCAATCTCAATCATACCAAGTCAAATTTTAATATCTGCGACTCACATTGAAAGCCTAATAAAAGAGCTTTAGCATTTATTAGAGTAATTCTAAAATATTTACGCAAAATTCTCACGTGTAGGTTTTATTTTGGGAAGCGCCTTGAAAGTACTACATTGTAGTGCTGAAAGTGCGAACTAGACTACAATAGCATAGCCGAGCTTGGAATAAAGCTGATGACACACAGATGTGCAATGTGACATGACGAGGACAACACGACTTTGAGTGTGTTCTTGACACGACTCCGATATTACGAGTAGTAGTGCCTGTCCAGTAGTACAAGTACGTAGGAATCGATAGGACTCGATAAGATAAATTTGACAGTTATTCTCGACAAAATGAGTTTTTATGGAGTCAAAAATTCATTTTATCGAGAATGACTGTAAAATTTATCTTATCGAGTCCTATCGATTCCTACGTACTTGTACTGCAGATAAGGTAAGCACGTTTTAATTTACTGATCGTATCAAGGTACTTCAAATGTTTTTATTTAGGATACCTAAATAAAAACATTTGAAGCTAAGCTGACCCACGTAACTTCGTCTGCGTCACATAAGAGAGAAAAACGAAAGGAAAAAGAATCCCCGTTTTTGCAACATTTTTCATTCCTGCCCCGCTCCTAATAATCGTAGCGTAATGTTATAAAGTCTAAAGCCTTCCTCGAAAAATGGACTATCCAACACAAAAAGAATTTTTCAATTCGAGCTGATAGTTCCTGAGACTAGCGCGTTCAACCAAACAAACATACAAACAAACTCTTCTGCTTTATAATATATAGAAGTATAGATTATTCAGATCGAAAAGGACCAAAAGTAGCCTTTGTTCCTAACCTGGTCATAATCTACCTGCGCAATTTCTTCAAAATTCGTTCAGCCTGTAAGTAAGGTGTTAATGTTAAGACAGCGTTGACCTTAGTATTTATAATAATTATAAGCAAAGGTTATGCAAATCGAGCCGTGAAAATTATTTAGGTAACTTATACCTACCCACCACACAACCAACGACAATCTAGGGTAGGTATGGGAAATTAGTTTTTAAGTACATATAATTATGAAGGCAGGTTGTACTTAATAAACATTAGAGCACGTGTGCTATGGTTAGATGAGACATTTTGAAACAAAAACCCAAGGTATTGCGTTTGGGTTTGAAAACCGACGTCAACTTCACCTGCATAATTTATTTTTATTTTAATCAACTCGTCCCAAATGGGCCGTGGACATGTGGGACGAGTTGCTTAATTACTCGCTTGTGGTGCACCTTGTGGGTTTAGAAGCAGGTTGTTATTGCAGGTTCCAATGTCAAAGGTCTGACGACCAATACGTGGCGGTATAACCATTTCCATCGAAATGTCCGCAGCCAAGCAACGCAGACTAATGAAGGGCAACCGCATCACTAACTTACTACTTCACTAGTGTGAGAACCGATGATCTGCGATCGCCAGCCCGCATTCTCAGCTTGGTGATTATGGGCAAACCCTTCAATGGCAGACCACAATGAACTACGGCCCCCATTTATATTTTGGTGGCGATCGACGGCAAGGTAGAGTGAAGAATCCCCGGGTGACGAATTACCGCCGAACCCACCTGATCTTGGCGACGTAAAATGATCGCACGTTACTGCTCAACGAACATCTAGTGCAACTTGAGGAAGAACTCGATATAAGTAAGATGAAACATTCTTGGGTTGAGTGAAGGCCGAAGAAAGGAGGAGGATACAAAACCCTTTAAGGGTCGTAGCACACGTATCAGACGGAAAAAGATCGTCACCGTACCACCTCGAGCCCAGTTCATTCAGTATTATTTGTTTGAAACTCCCTACTGCAATGCACACTAATCGGAATCGTATCGTAATCGCCTCGCCTCGGGATAAGCTCACGAACCGCGTTGCGGTGCGTGGTCGACTTGCAGTTCCCGCGCTTACGGTTCTCCGTACCCTAGCTTATGGCTCTCTGTACCCTGGCTTACGGCGCTTCGTACCCTAGCTTACGGTTCTCTGTACCCGAGCTGTCGTCTCTTCGGCCACGTCCCCCCGCGGTCTTCATCAAGTGCTATGGCAATGATAGTTAACTGACGTATTGTGAACCGAGACATAACCATGCGCTACACTTAACGTTCGGATTCAAAATGATTGAGCTAGTGCCGCCTAGCCGTCACCTTAATCAAGCCACCTTGTGTATATTCGAGAGTTAGACTAGACAGTCGGGTTGGACACAAATACGTTTTTGACAACATGGTAGATAGAAGTTTCCAGTGTTTCGAACAAGGTACCTTGAGGAGCATAGCTGATCATAGTGAAGCTACCCTAGAAGTATATGGGTAATTCTCAGAAAAAGTGTACATTTGGTACCTTTTCGTGTCCCCGCTACTAATAATAATATTTCCTTTTCCCCTCCCTGTTTTTTCTGCTATTTTAACTTTAATTTTCATTAAAAGAGTTTTGAGTGTCGAAACATTGTTATAAATCATCGTACATGTTTTTAGTGCCCCTTAACGATGGTATATTTTCAGAGATGAATTGTTCCGTATAAACATCGCTTTATTTAACACAAACTGTGGCTATATTATTCATGATGAATCAAGTAACTAAATAGGACCAAGTATATTCGTCAATCATCTAGAGAAGAATTTATTTTTATTTAACTAATCTTGTCCCAAAATTATGAAGTTTCGTTACTCAGGGTTAGTAACACGCAATCAAATCTATTTACTCGTATCTATATGTCACCGTAAAATTGTCACGTCAGTCCCGATTATGGGGGCAGAGATACTTCCGTATGTTCAGTTGACAATAATTCGAGAGTTTACAATATCGCTAGAGAGAAACACGTTATATTGTAACATAACGTGTTTGACAATTTTACGGTGACATAGACATATAATAAAACAGTAAAAAAACCGAGTCTGTAATATGTATCTAAAAATATATATATTTTGGGGGGTTTAGAAACAGTAATAAAGCACGAATCCAAAAAAATATTCTGTCGTTTCGGTACTCAGGGTTAGTAAAGAAACGACGGGTTGTTTTTATTGTTTTTATTTTTTAATTAATTATATTATTTTTGAATTGTTTTTGTTAGTTTTAACTATGGACACTTTTATCGTGCACATCTTGCTACATTGTTCTCACATAATGCACCATCTCAACAGGAATGATGTAACCAAGATTTTGTAACAACTATATGATTTAAAAGAGTGTCCATGGAGTTTCTTGCCCGTTCTTCTCCATAGAGATCTACGCTAGGGAATGGGCAACTACAGTACTTTCACAGTTTTTATGTCTTGTGACTGGGACTGTAGCTACATTTAATTTTCATCTTTGTTTCGACAATTCAAAAGCGCCTGTAACTGGCCTACTTGAAATAAATACTTTGATTTTGATTTTGATTTAACACGCAATCAAATAAATGATTAAATACTTTACTTTAATATTAATATTTTTTCCTAATCTGGCAACACTATAACTTACGTCAAAGTCACTGTCGCGGCAGCCATTACGTGTTCTCGATAGTCGTGAAGTCGAGATCTATCAAGTATATATTTCTAAATAAAATCTTTTAAACAAAAAAAGCTAGTTATTTTCACTTGTTTTTGTTTTCTGAAGTCGGTTTGCATTTTTGTAAAAAGTTTTTATTTTTCACTTTTTAGTGGTTCACATGTGCTTACCCCTTCACAGCGTACTGGCGTGATGTTATGTTATGGACTTGTGTAAACAATTGACAGACATGAGATTTCAGCAATCCGTTATTGAGATAAGGAACTTCGGAGGTAGGGAAAGGAACTCGTTCCCTATCTCCGAAGTTCTTCATCAGATCTTCACCAAATTGAAATGGGATAGAGAAAGTATACTTCCAAAAAAACTACTCAAATCACTTCTGGTGTGCCTATAAAATATGAAGATTTCTCTCTATTTCTCCAAGATCCCATCATCAGACCCTGACTTGATCATTATGGGACAACCTGGGAAGTATACCCCTTCAAACCATAAAAAAAAACAAAATTGGTCCAGCCATCTTCGAGTAGGTAGTCGTGGAACATTGAATTAAGAACCTCCTCCTTTTTGAAGTCGGTTAAGAACGACGTTATGGTATGTGACTCAAATATCCGGATAGCCTATAAAAGATTCGGCCGACTATCGTTAATTTGCTCCTAAGAATTTAAGAGTTCCGTTCCTTTGTCATGGATCCCATAATCAGAAGTAATCAGAACCTAACCCAATTCTCATAAAACTACCCTTGAAGTACATCCTTTCCAATCAAATTAAAAAAAAAACAGTATATGTCACGGTTATAGGCTTATCCCCAATAAATGGAACTTAAAACACCTGACTGTCGAAATCTGGGTGTTTTTACATTATACACTTCTGAGTACCCCCTCAGAGCATACAGGCGTGATGTTATGTCATGAGGTTGTATAAACAATAAAACAACACAATCACTGCAGATTTGCCGTCTATTTTTGAAGAGTTCCATTTGTATCTCCGAAGATCAGGGAAGCACTAGCTTTCAAATAAATCGAAAGTTCTGAGGTAACAAACATACAAAAAAAAACAGTCGAATTGAGAACCTCCTCTTTTCGGAAGTCGGTTGAAAATACCACAGGGTGATAAACGACTAATATTGTGGTAAGTTTATTACATTTTTGTTTACTTACTAGGTATATTATTTTCTATTTTTTTGTATTATCTTAACGAATACGATCAGTGCTTGCATAGTATACACGTGGTTAACGTCAAAATAATTTAAGAAGTTATAACTTCTCAGATTTTGTTCTCATTTTAGTTACTTTGCGTTACGTAACGAAACTGAGAAATTGTTAAGCTTAGACTAACTTCACAAAGACAAAAGTACTTAAGGCGCTTAGACGAACTAAATTAGCAACTCTATTTGTGGTAGTTCAAACTTCGTTGGGAAGAATACTCTGATTGCTACTACGAGTACATGTCTCTTTTCGCGACGCGTACGTCTCATACAAAATCGTTGTTTTCTATGGGCATAAGCTGAATAAGTGTGCATAGTCCCTAAAAGGAAGAATTTTATATGCGAAATGATATAAGTCGTGCGAAAGCGGGCAAGAAAGAAAGCAAAACTAAAGAAGAAAACAAAATGCAAATACGTTTTTAACTGACTCTATATTAAATTTATATAGTATCTATAAAAAAAGGGGGCAAAGCATCTTATTCCACGTACGTTAGACACCGTCCGTTTTCCGTGTTGCCTCCAAAACTGCATGACAGAGAAACGTGTGCCTGCATACGCCATAAACGCCATGCAAATATGTCTTATAAATTAGGAAGAGATTGAGGCATTTACTAAAAAAACTACAAGAGAAGTGGTGACTGATAATTTGAAAATTTTAGTGCAAACGTTTCAAGAAGGGGCTAAATTGTTTAAAATACATTATTACAATAATGATACATCAACAAAAATCATTTCGACAATGTGTTGACAATAGTAAAGAAAATGAAGCTGTTATCGTAGTAGTTTTTTTCTGAAAATTACCAACGTAAGTATAATGTAGAGTTACGGAGTACGGTTTTTTCATCTTCACGTGGTCAAATAACTTTGCATACTGATGTAGCATACCATCAAAATCCAGAAGGATTTTGTTCAATATCTTCAAATACCGAGCATACCCCTTTAACCATTTGGGGTCATCTTTTGCCAGTTCTACATTCAACAAAATATCAACACCCTGAGATATATACTTTACACATGCATTCTGAAGGCCCAACGACACAATACCGGCAAAAGACAAACTACGCAGTTTTTGATTTTGCTTAACATATGCTACATGGTCATAGTCGGGTCCACCCTTTATAGCAGAACTTTTTATGCCATATTATTACTTTGCATAACAGCGGATACCATAAACTTCATTTCGCAGACAATCGTTTGGCAGACACGCATTTATCATACATTCAAACTCATAATTTTGTAAGTCAGAATCATCTAAAGGCATAAATTTCATATGCATAAAAATTAAAAGTCGAACCATCTTGTCGCAGATAGTTGGAGGTCAGTATCATCGTTTTGCATAAATTTCATATGCATAAACATTAAACGTTGAACCATCCTATCGCAGAAAGTTTAGGGTTAGAATCATCTATTGGCATAAATTTCATATCAATAGTCATTGAATGGCAGAACTATCACATCTCAGGAAGTTTATAGTTTGAATAAACTATAAACTTACTTAACTTACTTTTGTTTTACTTAGTTGGTACTAGTGCAAAATCTTTCGACGATATTATGTGTTTCTTTATGTTTTTCGAGAGTATGGCACTCGTGGCCTGCAGGTGAAAATCATAATATTTTGGGTTTAACGGCTAAATAAACATAATTTTCTTTCTTTCTTTTATTAAAACAGTAGATTGAGATCATGTGGTTTTTATTTTCCTGTAAGAAGCAGGCAGACATGCAAACAAACATACACCATGCATGCAGCAAGCATGCAGCAAACATGCAAACCTGCATACACCATGCATGCAGTAAGCATACAGCAAGCATGCAGCAAGCCTGCAGCAAGCATGCATCAAACGTGCAGCAAGCATGCAGCAAACATGCAAACCCGCATATACCATGCATGCAATGAGCATGCAGTAAGCATGCAGTAAGCATGCAGTAAGCATGCAGTAAGCATGCAGCAAGCATGCAGCAAGCATGCAGTAAGCATGCAGTAAGCATGCAGCAAGCATGCAGCAAGCATGCAGCAAACGAGAATGCAACATGCAGCAGGCATGGTTTCTGTCACGGCTCCGGCGCTGCGGGGCCCCGGCGGTCCCACGCGAGCTTCTCGTCGCAGATGTGTTTCAACGCTCACCACCGCAGCTTCGGCTTGCTGGCCGGCAAAGCCGGCCAGCCTCAGCCGCGGCGGCGAGTGTTAAAACAACCTGCTCCTCAGCTCGCGGCCCGCCTCGCCCCTCCGCGCCTACGCGATTTTAAATTACACTCTAGGGGTAGGGCAGACAAGACTACGTGGAGTCGGTTTTGGAGCGATTCGTTTCTGTCACTAACTTTTCTAGCACAACATATTGACTTTTTAAGATAATATTTTAATTTTAAATTAAGGTTAAAATGCTATTTTGTGGCATTAAAAAATGGCAATACTGCCAAATAAAATTATTCCAAATGAAATTCTGCAATCTTCATAGTATGCCAAGTGAAATTATATCAAATAATCGTCGTTCTAAATAAACATTATTCTAAACGAAATTATGCGAAATTTGAACAATGCCAAAGGTAATTATGCCAAATAAAAAACTGCCATCTAAAAGTATGCCATTCGAAATTCGGTCATACACACATTCACCCAAACAATAAGTATATTTAAAAAAAAATATGCCTTTAATATATTCGTTTAAAGAAAATTATGCCAAGTGTGTTATGCTAAATGAATTTCGGAGCAACAAGATTCTGCCAGATAGATGGAACCCGTCATAGTCTGCTCACGGTAAAAATTGCTAATGTAAGTACCTACCGATGTTTAAAAGAAGTTTATTTTATGTGTGTTTACCATAAGACACCAGTTTCGTGACAGAGTTTCTCAATATCGTTACGTTACCTATCAGTTAAGTTACTATCTCCAGTATTTCGAGTACTTTCCCTCTAGGTGGCATTGAAAAATTCCAGCCTGTGTAACGCGCATAACAACTCCATGTTATGTAAACATGTTTCCTATTAAAATCTACTGCATCACTAGTGAAACAAAATCCCTCGAACATTGTTGGGGAAACATGAAACATTGTAGCGCTTCTTACAATGTTTAGCTGAAAAGCTAGTTAAAAACCTATAAAGATGTAGGAAACTGCTAGAATAATAAATATGAGCAGATCTAGTGAATGACAAATGACGTAGGTATCCACGGCTGTATAATGTAGTTAATGTACCACTGCAAAGTAGCTCTTTAGAGTCGAGGAATGGAGAGGGCTGTGCTCGGAGTTTCCTTGCGTGATCAAATCAGAAATGAAGACGGATGTCTTGTATTTGTCACCGTAAAATTGTCAAAAACGTTATATTACAATATAAAGTGTTTCTCTCTAGCGATATTGCATACTCTCGAAATATTGTCAACTGAACATACGGAAGTATCTCTGCCCCCATAATCGGGACTTGGGGCACCCCCCCGTTAGGTCAGTTAGGTTCCTTTAAACCCTGCACTCGGAAATAGGGGCCCCGCGAAACGGGGCTCCGTCGACTACGCTTTATAAGGGAATATAAAGTGTGTTAAGGTTAGGTTATATTAACTGGTATTTCTCAGGAATGGTACATTATCTTTTCATGATAGTGGTACCACTGGGCAAGGGGGGGCCCTCCTTCCTTCCACACCGCGTGAGTTGACTACCATTGCATGCATTTCACGAAAAATAATGCGTTTTATTGTAAGCAGTATGTTCGTTTAACAATATTTCGAGGGTTTACAATATCGCTAGAGAGATTACAATATAACATGTTTGACAATTTTACGGTGACATTTTCATTTCAAGACGGATGCCTTCATTGCAAGAGTACCGAGATTACCGACCTAGCCCGATTGCCAAACCTAAGTGGCAGTGGGCAGGGCACACTGCTCGCAGAATGTATGGTGTACCCAAGTAGCAAAATGTGGCCCTGTAATTATCCTAGGAGCACGTATTTTTTAATCCTATAGAAATCCTGTAAACGTTTATAGAGCCGCATTTGGGCGCAGTTTATAGGGCTATTTCGCCCTATAGTCGCTTTGTTATAATCCGGTAAAGTGCTATTTGATTTTATAATTACCTTATTAAGTGCTTTAACAAAATATATTTGTCCTATAAAAATCCGGTAAATGCATCTAAAAAGAGCAATTGGTCCTCTTATGATCTGGCGCGTGCCGCTACTAGAGTAATTGATCCTACAGTGATCAGCTTAATACCATTAGTAGATTCATTCAGTCGATCATTCGTTCTTTTTTCGTTAATTCATTGTACTGTGCTGGTGCGTGACATTGAATCCTCTTTTATTTTCTAAAATTAAGTAAAGTCACATTATAATATTGTTTGACATTATATAACATTTGCCATGTACCTAACTGTTTTGTAAAGAGTGCCTACTCAACTTGCGAAAATCATTTTATTGATGAAGTGTTAGACGATAATAAACATATCTTCATACGCCTTCAAAATTTAACATTTTCATTATTTGTTAATTCAGTAATAAATTAATAAATACCTATCCGACATAGGGTCGAAACACGTGCCATTACATTGCATTTATCAGAACCTTTAAATGACTTTTTGATCAAAGTTAAGACGCTTACATGACATACCTACGCCACCATATTTAAGTTTTAGGGTTCTGTGAGTAATGTGGATTAAACCATACGGTAATGTGCAAATCTTGTAAGTTGTTGTAAATATTTATACTTACATCAAACATTGCCACAGGTCACCGATACTAACCTAATTATGATGATAATTACCTTAAAATTTCGCTATGTTATGATGTGTAGGTAATGTTGTTATTACTTACGTAATTTTGCACCCCTAGACTAGTTTCCAAACAAAATCAATTTCATTGCCTTTTTTCCTAAATACGTAATTATAAAATTCTTAAACATTTTCAGCAAGCTGCATTTTGTTCTGGACTGGAAATGGTTGTATGTCGATCTTTTTTAACCTAAAAAGGATTTCCATAAGCTGAAGTATGCCAAATGGCCGTGGAAAATTACTACGATTAATGGAAACGTACGTTAATTTTCTAGAAAGCCTAAACATGTTCCTATTAATTGTTTTGTCATTTGCGAGTTTAAATATTATGTTGATTATTTTAATTAATGAAAAATTGTTTAAATACATTTAATTAATATAAATATCTTTTATGGAAGAACAATGTTGAAAAGAAGAAGAAGAATGTTGGGCCACAAAAGCGTTGAATGAAAGGCATCTGCATGTCGCGGAGATGAGAATGCTAAGGGGGATGTGTGGTGTTACGCGAATGGATAAAGTAAGGAATGAGTATATTAGAGGAAGTCTGAAAGTAGCGCCGGTGACTGAAAAATTGTGTGGTCATCGGTTGTCGTGGTATGGGCATGTGATGCGGAGGAATGAGGAAAATGTCGTGAAAAAAGTTTTGAGTATGAATGTGGATGGGTATTTGAGTAGAGGAAGACCAAAGAAACGATGGATGGACTGTGTTAAGAAGGATATGGTAAGGAAAGAAGTGTCTGATGAGATGACGAAAAATAGAGGATTATGGAAGAAGAAGACATGCTGCGCCGACCCCAAATAAATTGGGATAAGGGCAAGAGAATGATGATGATGATGATCTTTTATGGAAGAACGATGAGAAATAAAAAGAAGTAAATTTTCGAATGTTGTTTATTTTCATTGCTGCTTTTTAAGATATTACACATTATATTCTGCATCACAGAGTATGTAGTAGAGGTTGCAATCGAATATTCGAATATTCGAATTATTCGAATTTTCTTTCCAAATATATATTCGAATAGTAAATAAAAATAAATTCGAATATTCGAATACTACCAAAAATGTTACTTGACCAAAGCCTATGTTGGTAGAACTTAAAAATTGTTGTTGGCAACACTTCTAGACGGTATAACTTGACGCCATTATGTTGAGTTACGGAAATAGTACGGGTACGGTTTCCTTGCAAGTTCATGCAAGCGGCTGACGCATAATCCCCCTACAACTATGCAGCTGACGATTTCAGCCAGTTTTAACCGGCGTATTATGAGTTATGACTGATTATTTTTTTTTACAAGTTTCGTAACCTCCAAATCCTACACCCACCGCTACTTGAGCAGCTGATGGTTGGTTTATTTATTGGTAATATAAGATCAGCCTTCGATAACAATATCAGCCTGCTTACTATGACTTTTTTATTTGCGAAGCGGTGATTTTCGATATTTTATTCGGTTGGAAATCTGATTTAATTCTGAATTATTATTTATGAATCTGGGTTACAAGTGTAATATTATTTACGACACCTTTACATTTGTGATACTTTTGTTTTAATTATTACGAGTTCATCATCATCATCATCATCTCAGCCGAAAGACGTCTACTGCTGGACATAGGCCTCCCCCAAGTGTCGCCACATTGACCGGTCCCTTGCTACTCGCATCCACCGGATTCCCGCAACCTTCACCAGGTCATCGGTCCACCTAGTGGGAGGTCTTCCAACGCATCGTCTTCCGGTTCGCGGTCGCCACTCCAGAACTTTTCGGCCCCATCCGTTCTGCGAGCAATGTGCCCTGCCCACTGCCACTTAAGTTTAGCAATTCTTCGGGCTACGTCGGTGACCTTGGTTCTCTTGCGGATGTCTTCATTTCTGATTCGATCACGCAAGGAAACTCCGAGCATAGCCCATTGCCCTTTGGGTGACTTTAAGCCTTTTGATAAGGCCCATTGTGAGCGACCACGAGACACTGCGGTAAGTTGGACGAGAAGATACCGCGCAGCTTCCCGAACGCTGCCCAGCCGAGTCGGATTCGACGATTGACCTCTTTCTCGAAGTTAGACCTACCTAACTGGACCGTTTGTCCTACGTATACATAATCGTCTATAATCTCGAGTGTAGTCTCCGATCTTGATAGGAATGGGTGAACCAAGGTCACCGATGTACCTCGAAGAATTGCTAAACTTAAGTGGCAGTGGGCCGGGCACATTGCTCACAGAACGGGTGGCCGATGGGGCCGAATGGTTCTGGAGTGGCAACGGCGTACCGGAAGACGATCCGTTGGACCTTCTACTAGATGGACCGCTGACCTGTGTAACGTTACATTTTCCTGGGGAGGAAAACGTAAGGTTGCATTATATAAAATAAGATAAAAATGACAAGGGTAAATAATAGCAAGATGATATTTTATTAGACTAAGGAAGCTGAGGTAACGTGGAGGGGTCCAGGCCTGAAGCTCGCAGTAGGTAGAAACGGCTCGCCGCAGTGATAGACTCGCTCGCAGACGCCAATCTTGCGGGGGTTCGAAGGTCGAGGCTCATCCGCTGTCAATGTCCAGGTTCTAAGAGATAGTAGTGAATGCCTTTTCAAGGCCGACAGCGTCCAAGCTCTCCGTAGTAGTGTAGCAGCAGCCTTTCAAGGTTTAGGGCTGGATTTTGTGAACTTAGCGATCACATCAAATATTGTTCAGAGCACCGTCGAGCTTCTCACTCGCTCGAAGACCAAGGATAGACTTTGCAAACTTAGCGATCACATCAAATCTTCAGAGTAATGTCCAGCTTGTTGCTGGCTCAAGGACCACACGCAGACTGCCCATTCAAGCTCGGCTTCCTGTCATCATGCAGTTATAATTTTTTATAGAGTGTTCTAGAACATGGAAGAATAAAATGGTTACAAAAGAGGTCTAGCATCAAACGTATACAACCTACAATTACTAGTTACAGGAATAAATTAAAAAAAAAACTAGGCTTGTCATTGTCATTATCTGACATCACAAAAGTAAACAAAGATTTGGAAACACCAAAATGTACAGAACTGCTATAAATAATACTAATTAAAAGGCGGAAAAGGCATGCTAAGCCTCCGCATAAAAGCTATGAAGTTATTCGGAAATGGCATGTGATAATATTTTGGATTACAATAGTTAAAAAAGTAAGTACAAAAACACAAACATTACACCTGGTAAAGGTTGCGGGAATCCGGTGGTTGCGAGTCGCAAGGGACCGGTCAATGTGGCGACACTTGGGGGAGGCCTATGTCTAGCAATGGACGTCTTTCGGCTGAGATGATGATGATGATGATATGTTCCCACTGCGGGGAAAAGGCCTAACGCCCCGATTCGCACTATGGCGTGACGACAGATAATCGGGGCTTGTGTATTTAAGTAGAGGTGTTCACATATATAAGACGACACGATAAATGTCGTCCCATGACTTTTGCCAACTAAAAGCTAACGATAAATTAATCGTCACAACAGGGCCTAATGGAATTAATAGCTGCTTAATTGAAAATGAAGGCATAGAGGAGTATGTTATGATTGTTGCAGGCGGCATGGCAGTATGCTCTCCTAACTTAGACATCTGTAACTTGTATTTATTTATTTATTTATTTATAATAAGTACACACGAACGCTGCCCAGCCGAGTCGGATTCGACGATTGACCTCTTTCTCGAAGTTAGACCTACCTAACTGGACCGTTTGTCCTAGGTATACATAATCGTCTACAATTTCGAGTCTCAGATCTTGATAAGAATGGGTGTGACATGGGCATTTAACAAGACCTTCGTCTTGTCCATGTTCATTTTAGACCCACTCTTTTGGAGGCTCTACTAAGGTCATCGAGCATTGTACTGAGGTCCTCCATGGTCTCAGCCATGACCACAATATCGTCGGCAAACCGAAGGTAAGTGATGCACTCGCCATTGACGTTGATGCCTAGTCCAGAACCTTGAAGACATCCTCCAGTGCAGCGGTGAACAGTTTCGGAGATATGACGTCTCCTTTTCTTACACCTCGCTGCAGAAGGATAGGTTCCGAGTTCCGAGTTTTGTACAATCACTTCAACACCTCGATGTACCGGGAGTCAATTTGGCACCGTTGGAGAGACTGCAGTACAGCCCAGGTTTCGATCGCAGGCTTTTTCGTAGTCCACAAACGCTAAGCAGAGAGGTAAGTTATACTTTTCGGTCTTCTGTATAACCTGCCGAAGCGAATGTATGTAAAGCCTTTTCGGGAACCGGCTTGTTCGGGTGGCTGGAAATCGTCAAACCTGCGCGCGAGACGATTCGTAATCTGACTCTTGAAAACAACTTGTAGACATGGCTGAAGAAGTGAGATGGGCCTGTAATTCTTCAACCGCGCATTGTCACCCTTCTTGAAGAAGAGCACCACCACACCCCTGCACCATGCCTGTGGCGTTTTTCCCTCGAGTATGACGGAATTGAACAGCTTCTGAAGGGCCTTAAGTACCGGTTTTCCATCCACCTTCAGGAGTTCGGCAGTAATTCCGTCATCCCCCGGTGCATTGTTGTTTTTGAGTTGTCGTCCGGGATGTCTTCGGTATAGTGTCGGGTTAGTGTAGCTCTTGGATCGTTTGCTAGGTCGATTACGAGTTAAGACTTTTTAATTTGTTTGAGAATGTTATAATTGTTTTGATTAACATGTTTGTTCATGTATAGTCGTGAGATTCATAAGAACATAAGTTACCCACTATGTTACATTACTTGCAAAGTTGCACTGTATAGGTACTTTGGAATGCATCACATTTGTTAATTTAAAAAAAAAAAATTTTCATTGACAATTTTTTGTTTTATAATAGACTAACTTGTGACTTCTTTTGCTGATTTACGTAAATAATTATTGTGCCAGGTTTACTTATCTACATGGAAATATAGTTCCTAAAGCAATAAAAGCTATATTTTAAGTACTTTTTAATTTTCGGAAAGTATTTGAATATTCGAATAATATTCGAATAGCACTGAAAAAATATTCGAATATTCTAAAATCAAAACTATCGAATTTTTGCAACCTCTAGTATGTAGTAAAGGTATGAAAAATAATTCAGAGTTAAACTCATTACACACTAGCTTAAATTTCACATTTTTCACTCCGTACACAGCTTCAATTTTGTTAATATTATTACAATCACATTTGTAAATATCTAAGAACGAGGACTTCAAGGGTTTATCAAATACATTCCGGATTTGTGTAATACGATGTCCATTAACCTGTAATTCATAATTTTTATCAAACTCAGTATGATCACCATCATTAAATTCACTATTAATGCTTCCACTATCATTTTCCGTATCTTCTTGATCATTACAACTCTCTATAAAATTATCCTCACAGTTGGCTAAGTCTATTTCCATTTTACCGTGTACGGAACCATCACAAACTTCACCAGGCTCTTTTTTATTTAGGAACTTTTCTTTTAAACTCCGATATCGACTTCATTTCAAAGTACTTTTTCGAAACTCTTCTTCGATAACCGCCACTACGCTTAAATCGTCTCCACTTATTTAAATCCATATTTATATTGTTTCAGTTTTCTCTAACAAATCACAAGATGGCCGATTACTCTAATAATAGCAAATGTAGAACACATTTAAGTAGAATTTTACTTACAAAAATCAGAGGCTATGCTAGCTTGGTGCTAAAAATCCGTTAAGGGTCACGACTAAGATAAATTTGTTCTATAATATCTTTACCTCAAGCAGCTATATCTGTGGCATTTATAGGAAGTGCATGTCTTATAGAAGAATGAAACAAGACTTTAAAAAGATAAAACGATCTTACTAAATGCGATTATCGGATCAAAAGTCACACTTTGCTAATAACTTTTATAACTTGCACTTATAAGACTGAACTTGACTGACCGCTCTAGTAAGAGTCGTGTAAAATAATCCTATTAACATTTATAAAACTAAATGATAGGGTCGAAAGTACTTGTAGTGCAAATCATCTTAGAAGATGCTTTGGCAGGATCAGTGGCCTAAGTTAATGCGTCTACTAGATTTCTATAAGACGTGTAATCTTATAAGTCAATGGCTATAGGAGAATTTTGCTACTTGGGTAGGCACCTACGTTCGAACCCGGGGTACTGGGTTACCCAACTGGGGTAGCCAATTGATGTCCACCCTACATTGAATGAAGGCTCTTCAGAAATGTTTTCTAAAATGGCCACATAAACATTGCCATGAATTAAAAAGTAAAGTCAGGGAAATTGCTTCAAACAACTGCCTTCAATCATTCAAGTGACGCCTTTCGGCGAGAATCTTGAGGCGAAACTAATTTTCAAGATGACCAATTATCGAGATACGGTTATGTTGTTTTAGTTCAACGAACGACATTGAAGGGTAACGCCACGGTAACGCGCTTGGCACTTGGCAAGGTGGTCGGCGATTTATTTGACTCAATTTATGTCCAAAGCTGTCAGTCAAAGTAGTGCATTAACCTATTTGGCATTCGTTTATCGAGTTATTTTGTTTTTTATTTTATATTACTTATACAGAGATGTGTATTAACGAGGCTGCAGTACAAGTAGGTACGTAGAAATCGATAGGACTCGATAAGATAAATTTGACAGTAATTCTCGATAAAATGAGTTTTTATTGAGTCAAAAACTCATTTTATCGAGAATAACTGTCAAATTTATCTTATCGAATCCTATCAATTCTTACGTACTTGTACTGCTGTTGTTAAAACTTTACTTTTTTGGGTTTGAGTCCACATAATTATGTAGGTACCTCTAAGGCCCTTCGCCCATGGTGGCTCTTTGCAACGATGCCGCGATGCTGTCGCGCGTTGTGTAATGGCACATCTGCATCGGTGCTGCCGTTATATCGCGTTGGTCGCCTCTGCAACACGCGACAGAGGCCCTACTCCCTAACGTTTCGTCCATACGGACGGATCTATACGCGTCTCTCACACGCACGCGGCAACATCATTTTTTATTGTAAGCATTCGTATTTCTGTACCGATGCTGAACGCGTTTGTATCGCGATTGCATTGCGACTGAAGCGAGACCACATCGAGAAAGTACATACCTACTGTGGTACCCGGATCGTGTGTTAAGAGATAAATAAGAGGCGTTCAGGTACCTACTTATTTAGTTCATGGCATCATAATATATTTTCACAAGACACCTGACTGTTACTTTATTTTTTCACAATATTACATTTCCAGTCAATAATAAATGCTTTAGAGGCCCCAGTTCACGTTTCGTTGTCGCTGTTTTGACCAGCGCAGCGTCAGCGCCCACAGACTATCGCAGCCGTTTTGCGTTTGCGTCACCATTTACTACTTTATGACTGCAAAAATTCCCAATGGTCGAAGGCCCTCACGCAATCAGACGGTTCTCCCCTAATGTTGGGCTTTCCAATTTTGAACGATTCCTTCTTCTTACTCCCAGAACAGGGGCAAGAGTTTGGCGCCTTTAGTAGCGTCCATCAGTTCCAGTAATCATCATACCTAGCCTTTCCCAACTATGTTGGCTTCCAGTCTAACCAGATGCAGCTGAATACCAGTATTTTACATGGAGCGACTGCCTATCTGACCTCCACAGCCCAGTTAGTACTGGGTAACACGATACCACTTGGTAAGACTCGTTGTCAGAGTTAATTTAAGTGGCTACAACAAAAATCGCGGAAGAAAACAATATGTTTTTAAGTGCCATTACGAAAGTAATTTCGTCATGTAGTAGCATTTTCGCAAGACCATGACCTCGAGTACAGGGTCGAGAGAAAATAGAATCCGGATGTAACATAACAACTGTCGTATGAATGTTTTTGTTCTACGAATAATTTAAGTGTTGGATTTTTTTTTCTTTCGGACGTGTTGGCAAAGTTTATAATGTCACGAAAACACTAAAAGAAAGCAACGTTTGGAACTTACAGATTACTTATTTCAATTTTTAACAAAAACGCAGTTTTTTGTCGATACAACGAAAAGAGTTTTTTAAAAGGATTAAAATGCAAATGAAATTGTGCAAAGCGTCAACGAAGTCAATTATTTCAATCTCATAATATACCTACTTTCTCATGTAGAAATCAGTGGTTTACCATGCCATTACAATAATAAGAAAAAGCTATTAATCCTCGTATTATTTATGTCGCATCATCTATTATTTTCTGCACTCCGGTACATCTTCAAGAATTAAATAATAAATTCACTTTTTTCTATCTTTTCAGCTCTCACAGTTCGGTTTTTGACAAAGAGGTACATTGGAGAATACGATCATCAACAAGGTAATATAATATTTCGTTTTCTTTTCATATATAATTATAGAAACTGAAGGAAACTATGCCTCTAAAACCGATCAAAAAACATCACTCCTGTGATCGAAATACAGAGGTGTAATATAGGGTGACTGGTAATTAGTGTAAGAAACTGAAACACGTGATTATGCTCGTGATAACAAACAGTTTTTGTTCACACGTTCGTGATAACAACAACAGGGCCTCGATTCTGCTATTACGATAGTGTCAGAATAGGCGATCATTGAAGTCATAATGATCAAGTTCTGTCAAGTTTTGACAAGTTTGGCGATCTAATAGTTAATGGCGTCATTATGACTTCTCAATGAACAACCTCTATGACCCCATTGAAACAAATGTCATAGAATATTAATGTCGTACATGAAATCTGGCATGAATAAAGGTTCGCATTTAGTAGTAAATTTCGAAAACCATTTGTACGAATGGTTTTATAATAATGGCAATACGAAAATGCCATTAAAACACAATTTTATTACGAGACCATCGACCGACCATTGTGAATTTAGCAGATTACGAACTTTTAAGCAAAATGACAATGGGATGAGAATGGAATCGTGTTGGAGTGACGAATTTATTGAAATAGCAGAATTAGGCCCGGTCGTGATAACACCATAAGGCCAACATAAATGTACTGAACAGAAGATTCTTTTTTCGCTAATTCAGCTATCACGTGTCTATTAAATTTCGTACATTAATTACCAGTCACCTTAAATATGTTACAGTTAAAACAGTTAATAGGTCAAAATCACTTTTGACTTGTGCCATAAAAAATCCATATGAAAAATGCGTTTTCTGCAATAACATTATTGTTCTAGAACTCCTAAGTAGTAAAAAGTGACATGATGGTTTTCAAAGGGTCACAAAAAAACCTAATACGGTTTTTTAAATACATAGTTTTAACCAGTCAAACGTAGTTTTGACTGAGTTTTGGCTGATACAAATATAGTACACCCACATTTTGCTAGTTATGTTTGAATACCCGTGTCCTAAGGGGCGACAGGAGAGCCTTTTGCCATCTACCAGGCTGAGAAATTCCTTATTTATTACGTAAAACCCAAAAAAGCTGTGCACAACCTGAGAATCGAAGCCAGGACCTCACTTGCTCAGCATTCCATACCTTCTTGGATATTAAAAGAACGGGTGGCGGAGTTTAAAGCCAAGTAAAAATTACGAAACCGCGCGGCATGTCCTAGAACCGAAAATTCGAAGACATGTGACATCTACCAATCCGCACTGGGCCCGCGTGGTGGATTATAGCCCATTCCCTCTCATAGAGAGGAGACCTGTGTCCCAGCAGTGGGAACATTTATAGGCTGATGATGATGATGATGATGATGAATTACGAATACGATCTTTGTATAAGTAAAATCATGAGATGTTCAATGAGGCAAAATGTAGCACGCCTAGTCTGCAGTGGATACTGCTAAAAGGTCATGAGGCCAAGAACATCAAAATCCCTTTTAGAAAATTTCAATTGGAATTTTATGAATATCCCCAATATTTTATTTGAGTCAACCAAGCATTATGTACATCAAACTATGTGACTCTTGGCATTTTTTTACTGGGAAGTGACTTTTTTTCGGGTCACCCGTTTGTAGGTAGGACTCAAATCACAATGTAACGCACAATTACAACATTGATAAGAGCCTTAATTTTTACACTATTTATGAAATACTCTCTTTTCCACTGAAAAATAGATTTGAGAGCGAATTCGAAATGTACTGCCATATTATTCTTTCAGAATATTTTAGATCATTAGGATTATTATTTGTTCTGTTTTCAGATAGCAAATACAAACACGAAGCACTGCTGGATGGCGAACCGATATTATTCGAGATTCTGGATACCTGTCCAAAGGTAACATCCTTTCAAAGTTGGTTTTACCACGATTTACTTACTACACGGACGCTATTTTGAATCCCGAACGCAGCGTGGCATTCTAGGGCTCTCGACCCGGAGCTAGGGAGCTTTAAGCTTACGTGGATTCAGAATCAAGTGCTTGGACTCGCACACCGAGATGTCCGTATTCAAACTTGTAGGTATTTTGTTATTAAATGACATAATATTTACAGTTCACAGATCTTTTCCTTTACATGTGCTGTCACACGTTAAGTGCCAAACATGATTCTAGGTCAGCGGTTCCGATAGGTTTTGATTCTTATTTCGTAACAGTAGTATCAGCAACGGTATTCCCCTTAATATAATTTACAATTTTAATAATAATTCTAGCTGAACAATGTTTGCCGGCAAACATTGTTCGTATTTTTTGTTTGGAAAAAATACGAAGGGTTTTGAAAAATAATCTTCTGTCTTTCATTAATTAGGTAACTAAATACCCCAGTCGGGTTGAGGTCGCGCGCGACATATTTTTTCATAGAATATCGGGGGTCCTGCCATTAAAACGATTGTGAAGCACTGCCATATGAATGAACACCAAACATATGAATTTAATTGAGAATTAGGATTAGTTAATTACTACAAATTTGGTTTTCGTTTATTTGTGGTAAATGCTGTTAAAATTAAATTACAATGGCAAACACATGTCATCCTTCACGCGTAGTGAAACGTGTCGTTGTACGACATTTATTCTAAACTATGTTCGCAATTTAGTTTCTGGATACGTAAACAAACAGTTGGACAAAAAACAAACCTCAACAACTGGGTAGGAAAGTTCAATTTTCTCTACAACTTCAAATATTAACGAGTCTTTCAAAAGTATTACTTCTTTAGCTATTCTTCTCGAAATCAACTACTATCTCACTACCGAAAAGCAGAGGCCAACCTCTCAAGGTTGAACTGCGAGATACCGTTTCGAAAAAAAAAACTACCTACCCAAAAGTTAATACTCATTTTTATATGAAATCAATTGAATACAAAGATCTGTAAATCTCTCTGTAGATACGCTTCGTAGTACACGTTTGGCACGCCACACCGGTAGTTAGTGACTGTAATAATCTTATTCAACAATGTCTAATGTGTTTTTATATTGTCTAGAACCTTGAATTTGATCTCACTTTAAATACACGTGTCGTTCTGTCTTTACATTCAAATAAAAACAAGCCATTTATTATTGCCACCGACTAGCAATAATAAGCGCCAGCGCGACATAACGCGACGTAAATTACAACGATTTTGAATAGGAGATTCTACTAATAGGAAAGGTTTGTTGGACACAAACAATAACTAGGTATCGCAGAAATAAATGAATAAAACCATATCTTTTTAAAATTCCGTTATCTTTTTTTTAGATCATAAATATTTATTTAAATTCGTAATCTCCTCTCCTCTTCGCTTTGCACATCTCCGCACAACCCTCACCTTTTCTCCTTGCTTTTACGCATCTTCCCGCTTCTTTCGCTGGAGTCCGTCCCTAAGTTTGACACTTCCGCAATTATAGTGCACCTAGCATTGTGAGCTTATATTAAGTTTTCTCTCTACTCCGCACGCATTTCGACTACTGTCGCTTTAAAGAAATGAATTGAACAGAAAAAAAGTTCCTGGTGTGAGTTGACGTATGTGAATGATGCCATCAAGCTGATTTCGACCACAGTGACTGCATTCGATGGCCGCGCCACTAGAAGCTATAATTTTTGTAAACAAAGTTTTTCATCCAAGATACGTAGCGACTAGGGACAATTCGATCAACAAGAAATACTCCCAAATTCAATCAACTCAAATTATCATACGTGTAATACGAAGCTACCGAGCAATTTCAGTTGGTCGGGTTATATTTTGCCGATTTATAGAGCTGTCGTCTAATGTTTTGTGGTACTGGATTGCATTTGACATCTTGGAACGTAAACATTTGGGCCGCCTTTGTGAAGTCACGCTGACGTGACGCTGCCATTTTTTAATTAATCCTAAAGGTTGCGAAACCGAATGTGTGTTTACAAAATTTATAGCTTTTCGTGGCGAGGACTATAGTGTGCTTGTGGAGAGAGCTTTAGGTCCATGTTCACCAAAAAGATGACAGTCTGATTATCTAAAACAGCTGTTTAAAACTCATTTTTGTATGGTAATATGTCACAGTGACAGCTGTTTTTAGCTAATCAGGCTGTTATCTTTTCGGTGAACATGGACCTTAGTGTGCTAACTTTCAAGTGGGCACGGTTAACATATCCAACTTTAGTGGTAGTGACGCTGCCTTACGTTCTTAGGGTCCTGGGTTCGAATCCCAGAAAGAGCAAATGTTTGTGTGATGAGCATGGACATTTGTTTCCGAGTCATGGATGTTTATATGTATAATAAGAATGTTTTTACAAACAAAAAAGTATATAAATGTAGTATATCAACAATCTAGTGTCCTGTGTCCATGGCACAAGCTTTGTTTAGTGTGGCACTAGGTGGCGCTGTGTGTGAATGTCCAGCGATATATATTTATTTATTTATAACTTTGGCCGAAAACTCCGAGCACAATAAGTAGGCATGTCGGAACACCATTGACAAAATTGTGGGATATAGCTGTAGGTTGTCTCGCTTTGACGTCATTATGTTAACAACAAATAATAACTCAGCCACAACAAACAGGCAAAAATAGTAGCAACTCCTGCAAAAGCCCTGAAACTTTAACGAAGCCTAATTTGTTTCAGAGTATAGAAGAGCTGCCGGGCAACGAGATCGCACAATGGGCTGATGGGCTGTTCTTAGTGTACTCGATCACCGACAGAGAGTCCTTCAACTATGTGCGACGGGCCAAGCAGAGCTTGCAGCCCGAAATACCCCTCGCTCTCGTCGGTAATAAGGCTGATATGGTGCATCTGAGACAGGTCATTGTTCGTTTTATTTATTTAAGGCACTTAGACGAGCTAAATTAGCAACTCTATTTGTGGTGGTTCAAACTTCGTTTGAAATGCTGTTAAAATAAAGTTCTAATCAGCTTGCACTACAAAGTGGTTGTTACGTCAGCCACTGCGGGCAAAATAGCGCGAAATGAGTGGTTTCGATCGATTTACAAAAAAACTATTGGTTGGATTAAAAAACTGAAACAGTATCATGCTAATATATTGCTTGTAGAATTATTTGCCAAAAAATCAGAATGATCGCATGCGTATATATATGCATATTAGTATGTTTTTTATTGTTTGAAAGATATTTTTAGAGATAAGTTCGTAATTTCTTTTTATCGAGCCAAATGAATAGTATTACGAGTATGTTTTCAAAACAGTATCATGCTAGCATATATCATATATTTTTCTGGTCTTGTTTATAGCAGTGAATCATATACATTTAGTAATTATAAAACTCGCGTTTAGCTCATGTAATCGCCTTAATTTGGATGTATTCGAAGACCTGAATGGTGCAGCGGTAGTGAGGCTGCCTTACGTTCTTAGGTCCGTGTGATAAGCATGGACATTTGTTTCCTAGTCATGGATGTTTAATATGTTTAATAAGTATGTATTTACTACCAAAAAAGTTTATGTAGTCTATCAACTATCTGGTATCCACGACACAAGCCTCGTTGCCTAGTGTGGCACTAGATAGCGTAACTGTGTGTGATGTCCAGCGATATTTATTTATTTATATTTACATTTATTTCGAGCTCATAGCTAAATAATGGATTGGCTGTTGTTACAGTTAGTGGCTTGACAGTCTGACCACCATTCTTACCAAGGGGTACCCAAATTGTGAGGGTCAATTAGGCAGTCGCTCCATGTAAAGTAAACAATCTACGTATACTCGTTTGAACGCGAATCAATTTCTAAACTGAAGTATAATATTTCGTTATTTTCATCTGGTTGACAGAATATTATCTATTAAGCTATTGTATAGCTTCTATCGCGGGCCTTGAGCGTGGAGACCGAATCCAGAAATTCCGTAACGAAAATAACCTAACACCCCCCGTAAAAATAAATGCAATAGCTTTACCGCGGCAGTCTCCGAGTGCCACACGTCTTTTTAGGGTTCCGTAGTCAACTAGGAACCCTTTTAGTTTCGCCATGTCTGTCTGTCCGTCCGTCTGTCCGTCCTCGCTTAATCTCTGTGACCGTTAGCACTAGAAAGCTGAAATTTGGCCACCAATATGTGTATCAATCACGGTGACAAAGTGGTAAAGTAAAAATTGGAAGAAATGTTTTATTAGGGTAGCCCCCTTATATGTAAAGTGGGAAGTGTTTTTTTTTTTATTTCAACCCTAACGTGCGATAAATTGTTGGAGAAGTATTTAAAAATGAATAGAGTATTTAAAAATATAATTGCTCCAAAAGTAAAAACAATGTGTCCCCCCCCCCCCCTCTAACTTTTGTTTTATAAGGACTTTCTAGGAAAAACATTTTGAACTTGGATGGTAACAACAGTTTTTGTACAAAAAAGACAAAAAGTTGTACAAAATAATTTCTTGACTAAGTTTGTAGTATAATCGTATATGCAAGCATTTTTTTATTGTGACGGACAGGAAACTACGGAGTCCTACACTGAGCGTGGCCCGACACGCTCTTGGCCGGTTTTTTTTCTAATACTTATTATCGGTCACTTTGTTAAATCCTGTTGTAGTAAGAATAATCTCTTTACAGGTTAGTCCAGAGGAAGGCGAGATCCTGGCCAAGGACTTCGAATGCAGCTTTGCCGAAGTCGCCGCCGCCGAGCAAGTCAACCAAGTCGGGGAGGTCTTCCACGAGCTCTGCCGAGAAGTACTCACACATAGACGGAGAGCCAAGCATAGTTTACTCGACAGAATGTTAGGCTCTAAAACTGCTTACAGGGTTTACTCACGAGGGAAAAGCGACAGTGCGTTACCAAAAGATTAAATGACTAGTTGCATTTAACTGTCTCCGGGACTAAATACAATGTTTAGTAATATGCAATACACGAAGAACTGAACGACAAAGGACACCGAAGCACGGGGCTTCTTTTGTGGCACTTTGGTATGGGACTACCCTAAAATGATATCCCACGTTGAAATGCAAAATATTTAGTAGGACTGTAAAAGGACTGTATTTTTCCTTGTAGGTTATGTAACAACACTATAAAAATGAATCAGTAGTTATAAAGTATTAATATGGATGAGTAATATCAATGTTGTGTACCTCTGCGTAGGTATATCTCGGTCAGTGACAAACATTACGCATGAATGGCAACCCCCTTTAAGGCCGGGGTTTAAGTGGTCCCCTCTTTAGAACGAGTATCAGAGATCGACTCAAACTCTCTGTTGTGTAGGCAGAACGCAATTCAGTTACTAACCGATCGTGTTCAAAATGAAACATTTTTAGAATTTCTGAAGTACACAATTTATTATATACATAATATTAGGCGAGAGTGTTTAAAGTGAATTTTTTATTGACTTCACATAGATAAATCAAGCCTTAACTTTTTATATGGATTTTTATTTTTGTAAAAAAAATGACAGCAGTACTACGATTATGACCTTTATGACCTATGACCTTTGTGAAATATATAGAAGCTCAGGCTATACCAATATATGTAAAATGTGAACTTAAATAAGGGGTGTGTAAACAAACTCATCACAAAGCTGTCAACCAAGCATTCTGTCTTTACGCAATAAATATTGCCGGGAAACTGTTTAGTGGTGCAACTCAATCTAACGCTATGAAAACATTGTGGTGATGAATGGATTGAATAGTACGGGAATCGTGGAGGTGTTTAGAGTAAAAAACTTACATTAAAAACAAAATTGGAACTTTGACCCCCAATATCACCAATTCACCACCGTAACTAGAGGGTTCGCAAAAAAAAAGAAACCATCGCAATGATGATGGGGAGAACATTTCGGCTTCGTTTTTACACCCTTTATAGGCGGAAGAAAGGGAAGTCCTATACCTAGCAGTGGCTTCCAGCGTGATATGATGATGAGTATCACCAATTTTAAATCGATAAAGTGCAGTTTCCTGCGAATCTTTATTAAGATTTTCTGCTTCTAACACTTATAAAATTCTCGTGTCACAGTGTTAGTTACCATACTCCTCTGAAACGGATTGACCGATTTTTATGCAATTTTATACATGTGCTTGTTTAGTAGGTCTAAAAATCGGCTACTATCTCTTTTTCATACCCCTGAGTGATAAGGGTTATCCATCCCTCATTTTTTTTTACAAGACATAATTTATATGGCAAAACAATGTTTGCCGGGTCAGCTAGTAATTTACAGGGTGTAAACCACCTCATCACAAAGCCGTTAACCAAGCATTTTGTACATCAAACTAAGTAACTTTACGCAAAAAATATTACTGGGAAACATCTTTTTTTTGAGGTTATAAATCATGTTTTGTGGTAGGACTCAATATAACGCACTGAAAACATTATGCTGATGGATGAATTGAATAGTACGGGGGTCGTGGAGGTGTTAAAATCTTACAAAAAAACTTGTAAGTATTAAAAAAAATAATTGTCAAAAAATTGTAACTTGGACCCCCATATCTCCGTAACTAGAAGGTTTCCAGGTGGAACAAAAAAAATATCACAATGATGGGGAGAACAAGTGCCTTCCGGCTTCGTGAAGAGGTGTTTTACACCCCTTATGTTATTAGATGGTCGTAATCAAATTCTAAAGTAAGGCCATAATACTATGTTAAACTGTCCTATTCATTTTCTTGATAGCGTGATGAAATGTCATGCATATATCTCACGTTTGGTTGTTCGTTTACTAAAGACAAAAGCGAATTTAGTTTTGTATTTAGGTTGTGTGGAGTTTACGTTGAATTTAAACTTGTTGTGGCCACAATTATTATTGTGGTATTTCGTGAAGTACTTTGACATTTAGTTGGATTTAGGATAGTTTGGAGTTTAAATGGATCAAGAGGCTGGATTAGATAAGTTTTATCACCATTGATGTGAGGCCTAGTATACCCTACACAACGTTTGGTAGGTTATTCCGTCTCAAAGTAACATCACCGCCGCGCGCCGGGCCTATGCCCTTGCTAATGGTTATGAGTAGCAAAGGTTTTAAAAAGTAGCTTATTAATTTTATTGTGTATTCCTACTCCATGTTCTATGTTGTAGAACTAGGTTATTCGTCTATATATCCAGCCAATTCCTTGTACAAAATCACAGTCATCAGGTCACATCACCAGCAAAGAGTGCAGGGATATAAGAAGACTCCACTTCGTTGAGGTCACAAAATACAGCTTCTTAAACTTGTGCTAACATAAATTCCGCAAAATAAGAAGAAGAGCTCTACCAAAAGTTGAAATCTGAACAATTCAAACCAGCCCCTTTCCATCTGTAATCGAAAACCGGTCAGTACAGTTCTAAATATTCCACTGACCTTTCTGGTCAAGAAAACGACCTTGACCTTAAACAGATTTCAAATCATACGAGGGCGTTCTGACTCGTCTCCTCTCAGGGATGCCACAATCTTCTTCAGCAGCAGAATTTTTTTAACGTAACTTTATATACAGGGTGTAAACAGACTCATAAGAAGCCGTCAACCAAGCATTCTGTATATCAAAGTAACTCTACGCAAAAAATATTGCTGGGAAACGACTTTTTTTTTGTGTAAAAATCGATGTAACGCATTAAAAACATGTATTTTTAATAGTAAACGGGTTATGGAGATATTTAAAGTAAAGTTTTGAAAGATCTTTTTTTTTTATTAGCCTGTATTGTCCCACTGCTCGGCAAAGGCCTCCCCCATAGTCTTACACTCCTATCTATAACGTGCGGCTCTGTGAGGCCAATCTATCGCAAACGCTTCTGCCCTAAGATCAAGTATTTGAAAAAAAAAACTTGTGAAAAGAACTTTGTCCTCCAATATTTCCGTAAGTAAGAGGTTCACAGAAATATGGTCAAGAACAAAGGTATTATCGCAATGACGGAAAGAAAAAGTGATGCCTTTCGGCTTCCATATGAGTCTATTTAAACCCAGTAGTTATTATACATATAGTTATTATGTATACAGGATGGAAGGGACTCGAACGCATAAAAGATTAGGCTCCGATATTTTGAAATTACCGGTGAAAGGTTTTCTAAATGACCCGGATTCAAATGATGTACTGAATTCGTTGTAGGCGTTTGTGAGTCAATATCCCTTCCATTAGCTAAGTCCTGTATACCTGACTGGGTTATTTAAAGGTAGGTAAAAAAACCAACAGGACTATGTCATTAACATAATGATCAAAAACTTTTGTACTATGAATTTTAAAAATTCATCAGATTTTCATACAAAAAAATATATATTTTTGAAGCAAAAGAAAGCGATAGTGTAATAGCGAAGGGAGCGGAGTCCGGGTGGCGGGGGGCCGTAAGAGCGTTCAATTTAAATATTTTTATTTTTGTATGCGAATCTGAAGAAAAAAAAAATGAAATTTTTTAAAGCCATTTGTTAGGTATATTACAGCAAGCAATCCATAAACTACATAACAGTGGATTTTCTCATATCTCTACTTTTAAATTTAAATGTAGGTTGTATTGTGGACTGTCGATACAGTGACACAGCGTGTGTATTCTAAAGCACGAGTGAGTGATGTGTAGACACCATGGCATTTTATTTGTTAGCGAAAATGTTGTTGTTTATTTAATAATATAACTATTTGTAACAATAAAGTATCTTGTATAATTTTCGTTTCATTTATTTCCTATTCAAACAGGTGGCTAAGTAGCAAATAACTTTTAAATATGTCACTGATAAGATGAATTTCTTTAATAAGTACTTATTACTTGTACACGTTTATGCCTAAATTATTGTCGCGCACGGTCGGTCGCGTACGAGTATACTGGGTGTAAACCACCTCATCACAAAGCCGTTAACCGTGCATACTGTACATCAAACTAAGTAACTTTACGCAAAAATTATTGCTGGGAATCAACTTCTTTTTTTGAGTTTATAAATCATGTTTTGTGATAGAACTCAATGTAACGCACTTAAAACATAGTGCTGATGGATGGATTGAATAATACGGGGGTCGTGGAGGTGTTAAAAGTCAAAATCTTACAGAAAAACTTGTATTTAAAAAAATACCTTGTCAAAAAGTTGTAATTTTGACCCCCCATATCTCCGTAACTAGAAGGTTCCCAGGTATGGTGCAGAACAAAAAAATGATAAGGAGAATAAGTGCCTGTCGGCTTCGTGAAGAGGTGTTTTACACCATTTATATTGTGTTCATAAAGCACCATATTGCGACTCTGACGTCAGCGGCGACCGACAGCCGTATTTTGTTTTCGCTGACTTCACGACCGACCGTCAGCGACAAGAATTCAGGCCCTAGATGAAAATGCAATAAGTATAAGTAATGATGCATTTTTATTACCACTCTGAGTTGTTCTTAAATATTGAATGAATTGAATTATGATTAGCAATAACTGTATCATGAGACGATATTAGTTGATTCTTTAGTTTTACAACTAATATTTATATCATACGTGTCATTAATAAATAATTAAAGATTTTAAGCTATTGCATAGCTTCTATCGCGGTCCTTGAGCGTGGAGACCGAATCCAGAAATTCCGTAACGAAAATAGACTAATACCCCCCGTAAAAAACAAATGCACTAGCTTTACCACGGCAGTCCCCGAGTGATACACGTCTTTTTTACTGTTTCAAAGATAAGTACTAAAATGTAAAATAATTTTTAAAGATACAAAAATATAAAATATTGTTCTACAACTCACAAATTACATAATGCAATTTCATTTGCAAACCAAAACACAAAACAAAGCAGCTGAATTCTGAACTAAACTTTACGAGAGCACGACACAAAGCCTCTGAACTCCCTCTTGGAGCATCACAGAATTGACAAACAAAGAAATAATGAGCTGCGATTAAAAAATGACTAGGTAGTCACAAAGGCAACCCCGAAGTCACACATACAAAGGGTAATCTCGGCAAAGTGGCCCTAAATTAAAAGAAAAATGCTCCCCCCGTATCATGCGTCAAATATCAACCAATCAGAACACAGCATTGATTTTACGTCACGCTTTTGACAGCGGAGTGACATATTTTAAAGATGGCACCCTATTCTATTTGTCTATGGATGCGGCTGGCCATGCATTGTCTGCAGTATTTTATTGTGGGGTATTATTATCAGCACTCGATCCCCCCAAGCACTATCTAGCTATTACGCTTCTTCTATAAAATAAAACTTTTGCTGTAAAAACGCGAAATTATCCAAACTTGACGTAAGTCTTGCCGATTCGGGTAAAGTGCTGTCGAGTTTTTTCCAGAAACATTGTCCTGTTACATTTTAGTCAAGAAAAAAGGAATCATTCATCATCAACCTCCTGCCCTAATCCTAAGTAATTCATTATTGTGGTCGGCGCAGCTTTGTCTTCATCCTTATTTCACTAATATGGTGCATCCACCTCGCAGTTACTTTTTGTAAAGCAATGATTCCAATGTTGTTTATTGTTAGTATATGTTGTCAGAATAGTATAGGTATGATTAGTAATGTTGCCTTTTGAAAACTGTCAACACGTGGTAACAATTTATTGATAGCAATTTTAGAGATCAGAATGTTACCTAAACGTGCGGTTCTCGGCGTCAGCGAAGTGTAAGTCACGGGTCAAACACAAGTGGCGTATGGCGGTAGCGCGGCGCGGGCGACTTGGTGGCGTGGCGCCACTTCTTCGGCGCGGGTCATATACAAGTGGCATATGGCGGTGGCGCGGCGCTGGCGAGGTAGTGGCGTGGCGCCACTTTGTTGATATTTCATACAAAATGTATAGAAGAGGTGTGGCGCGCGCGACTCATAGTGAGATGGCGTGGCGCGGGCGCTACTTCCTCGCCCTCCGCGCACCCGCAGTTAGTAGCGCGGGCGCGGCGACATTTGATTGATATTGTGTTGCGCGAGACAGGTAGGTACCTACTGAGACTGCGTGGCGCGGGTGCAACGGGGGCGCGGAGCGAGATTTACCATTTTACGATCATCATCTGCCTAGACTTTTCCCAACTATGTTGGGGTCGGTTTCCAGTCTAACCGGATGCAGCTGAATACCTTTATTTTACAAGGAGCGACTGCCTATCTGACCTTCACAACCCAGTTAATACTGGCACGTTACTGGTGACGAGACGTGAGTTTGACATGCAAATTACTAGTCAACAAGCTTCGGAGTGGCGCCTTCCAACTGAACCGCAACCCAAAAAATCTCGCCAAAGTCGATCAAAAGTCAAAATCATGTTGACTGCTTTTTTTACTCACAAACTTTCTCATTTATAATTTAGTATGATTACGGTTTCTTTTTAATTTCATCAAACAGAAGTTGAAATATAATTTTGATTTGTACAGTTTCTCAATGCGAGGAATCCGTAGTCGCTAAATAATAATAGCCCCAGGGATGCGTTTGCTTTATGTTCCGGGTCCGCGGTATCTCTTTCGAACAGGCCCGCAACCCCCGCAGGACTGTTCGAAAGAGATACCGTGGCCCTGGAACATAAAGGGCGAGGAAGGAACATGGATGGGCTTTAGTCAGTAAAAGTCTGACACTCCCTCCCGCTCCGCCCAGAGCGGGAGAAGTTATTTGATGATTTCCCATCATAAAAAAGGGATGCGTTTGCCTCGGTAGATCCGTGGATGGGTGACCATTCTTATTCTTAATTGTAGGTACACACAATACAGGGTGAATTTTAATTAATGCGAAAAAATGAAATTAGAGCTTCAGTTACAGTATAATAGTAATTATAAACTGTTTTTTTTACAATCTAAATCGTTAAAAAAATTACGCGATTATCGTTTTCAAAAGGTCCATTGATGTTATTATCTTTATTTAAGTACGAATTATCGGTATTCCAGTAATATGCAAAATAAATAAGAAATATTAAGGCAAAATTAGGTAAATGACCGCTATATTGAGCACTACGATGAGTCGGCAAGATTTTTGATACTTTTATTATTTTAACGGTTTTCGTAACACTGATCAATTATTTTTTAATTTTATATTTTATACATTTTCTTGGCAACACGTATTATTGTATATTTAAATTTGTCGCATCTGTTCAATTTCACCCTGTATACACCGTAAAATTGTAAACCCGTTAGATTGTAATCTAAGCGACATTGTAAGCTCTCGAAAAATTGACAAACAAACATACTGCTTTCAATTTAACGCATTATTTTTCGGTGGATTACAATCTAGCGCAGTGTATCCGTAATATTGTGAAATGCATGCGACGGAACTCAACACGCGCGGTGTGGAGGGGGCGAGAGAAGGAGTGGTCACACTTGCCCCATGGTACCACTCACATGAAAAGATAATTTCGGTCATTCTGTAGATCTTTGGTATACCTACGTTTCAGGTAGTCAGTGGCCCGAAATTATGATAACCAGTCTTACCAAGGGGTATCTTATCACTCGGTTCTAACTGGGTTGTGGAGGTCAGATAGGCAGTCGCTCGATGCAAAATATTGGATGTTGGTATAAAGTTGCATCTGCTTAGACTGGAAGCCGACCCCAACATATTTTTGAAAAGGCTAGGCAGTTTATGATGGATTAAGATCAAATATAAATAATACATCCTTTTACGCTTTGATGGGTGGTTTTCAAATAAAATGTTCGTTGCGTAACGGAATTCCACCCAGAAAGAAAATAACAATATTGAAATTAAACAAGTTATCGGCTAACGACATAAGTCATGTTTAAAAAAACAATAAAATATAATATGATATGTTGCTAATTTAACGAGAAATACATATTTTAAGGAGGGATGGTAACTAATAAGTTCCGTTACGTCACAAAGTTTAGATTGGTATTAAAACTCAGGGGTAAATCAAATAAGATTATTTTTTATTTAAATATATTTTAACAAGAACAGCCTTCAAAATAACAAACTTATAATTAGTAATTTAAATAAAATCAACGTTTTTTTTACGAAAACTATTCCTCTACGTTACTTTATAGCACGTTTCATTGCACAGTCAAGCCTCTAGTTTGGCAGTTTTCTATAAAATATGATAAAAAAATATGTTTCATAAAACTTTTAAATAATATTATTATAAACAATTTAAGTCAGAGTAGTAATCATATGAGAATATTTTTAAATTAAATCTAAATATCACCATGAAAGTAGGACAAGTGACGTTAATGGAACAAATCGTCACGTTTAGGAATTCTAAGGCACAGTTTACATTACTTAGAATTAATCTTCAAAACGTAGTACAATCAAGTAAAGTCATTTAAAACATTCTAAAATAACATTTTGAGATTCTTAATAACGGATGTCTTTAAAATCGTAAAAAAACATAAAAAAGTCATTATTATTGTATTTTTTCTTAGTTCGTTCGTAAAATAATTAAATTATTTATGTGTACGAACGAATCTACACTATGAAAGTTATAGCATACTGAGAAGTCGGTTATGAGACCCATTTATGAAAAATAAATATAACATTTGCTCATCATCATCATCACCTAAGTACACCGAACAAATAATATACTTAATCAAATGATTATATCCAAACCCATTTGCTGCATACCATGCACTTTGCCATTTCTTGCAGAATGAAACTGGCGAGTTTTACAAACATGACAAGGAAATGTTCTCGATGACGCATTACGTTTCCCTATTATTATGTATGTTTTTCTTCTTCAGTTAGTTCCTTTATCTTCTTAAAATGCTTCTTCACTCTTTTAAGTTCCTTGATTTATGAAGTTCGTGCTTTACTGGGTCCGTTCCTTTAGACCGCTCCACCGCCGTCAACGCCATAGTCTGGTTAAAAAAATATAGTCTAAAGCTGTATAATTTACGTTTTAACTATCTAAAATAGTGATTATTACAAAAATCTGTAACTATCCGATCGATTCAATTATTTAAATTAAGTAAACCTTAATGCTTTACTCAATTACTTTTCACAAAAATAATCAATCAATCTCTCAACAACTTAAAAACATTTTTTTTAAATTTAAAACTGTTTTGATTGTAAAAACTATATCGACATGTGTAAACCATGCTTTAGAATTCCACTACGTCACATTTGGCGTTCCGCTAATACAATACGTAGCGTAATGGACGTGACGTATGATGGCTTCACAAAAACAAACTCAAGAAATCAAAGGTTAAAATGTAATTTAACGAAATGTTCCACTTAATTCCGATTAAAGACACTTTTTACTAATTAGCTATGAAAAGTTATAAGTCAGACAAACATTACTTACTTAATAAAATCAAGTTCGTAGTGGAAAATGCGAACAGGACTTCGTGACGCTCGACCGCTCACTCTCACTGTTTGGCAAAACTGCTATCATTTAACCAATATGGCGGACATTTGCGTTCTAACAGGTTGCCAACACTAAAAAACAACTCTTAGTTCATTCAATTTTCTACTCAAAATCAGTAAACCAGTGTCGCGTATATGGAATTTTCCACTATAGTTGTTTTGAAGGACAACATAAAAAGTGTATTTTAAATAATTTTTTACTCTAGTACCTTATGAATTAAGTTTATTTTTCAATTTAGATCATATAATCCTGCCAAATTACAAAAAATTACTGAACAAAAGGTCGGATAACAGTGATTTTTTACGTTCGGAACTTTACAAAACCTGATTCATCTTTCATCTTCCTGATAATGATTGATTTAATCAATATTACACTGATTTTCGTACTTCTGAACATGTTAGTAATAAATTATGAACGTATTTTGTCGTTTTCTGGTTTAAACTCTAACTTTGAACTGCATTTGCCTGAAGAATAGAGGCTTAAAGTCGTAGGACACGCAATTTTCTTATGAACATTTTTTTTGAAAAAGACCCTCCGATGGGGTAGGTAGAAAGCACAGAACGCCAGCGGAGTCCTCACTGCTTTCTTCTCGACCACGTTCATAAATCTGCATCGTTATTCACTAACATTCGATTCGATTCCGATTTCCGTGTTTCTGTCTTCTTTTGACATCACGAAAGCGAGCGAGATAGACCTACGACTTTCCGAATCGAAATCGAATCGAAGCGTTGTGAACATGGGGGCTGCCTGGTCGGAAATGCACGCCGGTTATGGGTACTATAATATATTTCTGGGTCAGAAAGTTAAATACAACATAATTGATTCAAAACTAGTATTAAGTAAATAAAAATAATAAGATGAAAATATATTTTTAACCGACTTCCAAAAGGAGGAGGTTATTGTTTACACCAGTTCATAACATAATCACGCCAGTACGCTGTGAAGGGGTAAGCGTATGTGAACCACTAAAAAGTGAAAAATAAAAAGTCAGTGACAAAAAACTAAACCATTCAAACAAAGGTCACCGACTTCTGAAGCTAAAGTTATTTTTCACTTTTTTGTGTTTTAGAAGTCGGTTTTATTTTTTGCAAAAAAGTTCTATTGAGTTTACTGAATAACCTCAGCCTTACCAATGTATTAACTTCACCCGCTAATAAATAATAATCAACTAACACTTGCACATGATGTCAACATTTTGTTTAGTAAGTAAATAAAATACTTACATAGATTCCTTTGTAAAGTTACTCATCAATAAATCATTGATCGTTTCAACTATGAATGACTTCAAATGGACAAAGGTTGGGGCGTGCCCCGCACCCCGCCGATGGCGGCCGCGCCCCGTCCAACCCCGGCGGGCTGCGCAGGAGTCACTCAATCATCAACCAGCCCTCTGACGTAAACATTGACGTAGCCGAAATAGACAAAATATTCCTATCATATTTTGTTTTTTTGACAAGTGATGTGAATTTTATATTGTGACAATTTTATTAGAGTAGTGAATGACTTTGGTTGGATAGTAGTAATTATCGTGAATTATAGTGGTATCCTTTCTATAATATTAATTTCATATTGAAGTAATTCGTTTTTGATAAAGTGATTAAAAGTTAATACGTAACACAATAAAAGTTACTACAGTGCAGTCAGTGGCTGTTCTTGCTTCGGACTTTGTAAGTAGGACTTTACTAATCATTTTCTTATTTAACTGAAACAATAAATAAGTGTAATCACGGTATTGTTTACAAGACAAGCTGAGCAAATCGAAGAAAATAAATCGCAATTAAAAATACTTGATAAGCTACCAATGCTTTGCGCAAACACAAAATAAACAGTTTAGTATTTCGTGTGTTAGGGTGGGTCATTTTAATTTTGCGAATGTTTTAGCAATCAAAATGTGCCTGTCCACATTTCCTATAATTTATTCCATACTATGCAAAATAACACAGCCTAAATAAGTAATTATCTAACATAAGCTGAGCTATCTATAAAACAAATGCTTTGCAATTTTCTTTTTAATGTGGATACCATTCATCATTGTGTCAGAATTTGATCGTTTGTAAATCCGTTTTGTCTGTTTGTTATTATCATCACATTCTTCTTCTTCATGATACCTCTCCAATAAATCAGAGTTGGCCATTAACTCGTATTTTTATTATTATTAGATATCTACGTAAACCGAAGTCCGTCAATATAAAAAAAAGTTAAACCGGTGTATGGATGTGGACGAAGAAATCACTAATACTTAGGTACCGCTGTTTCTGTCTACCAATATTATGTAGGTAAAACCCACGTCTGAATAATTACGTCAAACTTGTATCCTGAAAACTGCAGACCTGCTAATCTATACTAATATTATAAAGCAGAAGAGTTTGTTTGTTTGTTTGGTTGAACGCGCTAATCTCAGGATATACTGGTTCGAATTGAACAAAAGATTTTGTGTTGAATAGTCCATTTATCGGAGAAGGCTATATAACATCATGCTACGACTATTAGGAGCGGAGCAGGAACGAAAAATGTTGCAATAACGGGGATTTTATTTTTCCTCTCGTTTTACTCTCTTATGTGACGTAGTCGAAGTTGCGTGGGTAGTAGTAGATAATAATCTGTTGATAATTTACTTTAACCAAGAACAGTTTATAGTCAACCTTGACATCAAGGGTCCTCTGCTATTTTGTGTAAGGGTCACTTAAGAAATAACTTGAATTGTTACCCTTTTATGGAGCTCATATTTGTTTGTAACTTTCTTTAAAAATATATGTATACTTTTATTCTCCAAAAATATGTCTCACAGTCGTTCGAAGCCAATGCATTGCTATTTGGTATCCAAGTATGAAAACTGCTAGCGAAATAATATTATTCCCTGATAAGAATAGTAGATAAAACCGTAACGCCACCAGAGCTGATAGAAAATGAGATTGTTAAAAGTTTCGTATTCAATTATTTCTATTTCTTCACGTAATACGTACTGAGGTGAACTAAGTTGTATCTTACTTACATCATCCTGTAGGTTTTCTTACTAGGTACCTTACTTTTTGTGTGCGTTTATATTTATCATTCGCAATTATGATTTATCTTGAAATTGAATGGTGTAGAGATGAGAATCAGCGACGGCACTACACGTAGTCTAGCACTTTATTGAACAGAACTGTCGTTGTCATTTGTCCATTTTCTTTTTTTTTTCGCGCTGCGCTTTTGCTAAGTTGAAGAAGAAGCAAAGGTATGAGGCCGCTAAACAGCCTAATACAAAATATATAATGTCACAATTTCACAAATGAATGTAGGTAGATGATATAAACTAACAGCGACGCTGAGATGTATTGACAGTAGTTTACATTGATGATATTCTGGTGGCTGACCTAGTAATTTAAAGAACAAGGTAGGTTTTTGGAGAACATATTTCGAAGACATCGTGACATCTACCAATCCGCACTGGGCCCGCGTGGTGGATTATAGCCCATTCCCTCTTATAGAGCGAAATATTATAGGCCGATGGTAATTCGCTTGTGGCATGATTAGCATGTGCCAAATATATATATGTTTTCATTATTTCTTTCCTTGGAGTGGCCTAACGATGATTATAATGAAATCTGCCTTCATTCTTTATTCTACTGTGTCCTTTATCTTGCACTAGTTGATACTAGGACCACCTATTACAACCCGCGGTAGGTCGTGGCTCTGCTGTCAAATAGGCTATCAAGTAGGTACATGCGGGTATCGTTGACAGGGTTAAGATTTTTGAGGAAACTTGATATTTTCGACTTGCCGCGAGATGTGAGGGGTTGAGTATATTTTTGTCATGAATTATATTATGCAGAGTAGGGTTTACAGCTTCAGTGGATAGGTTTTGTTTGTTATTATGGCATGATATACAGGGTGTATTTCACCTCATCACAAAGCCGTTAACCAAGCATTCTGTATATCAAACTAAGTAACTTTACGCAAAAAATATTGCTGGGAAACAACTTTTTTTTTGAGGTTATAAATCATGTTTTGTGTTGTAACTCAATGTAACACACTCAAAACATTGTGCGGATGGATGGACTGAATACTACGGGGGCCGTAGAGATATTTAAAGTAAAAATCATGCGATAAAAAGTGGTATATAAAAAAAAGCTTGTCAAAATCTGGCAACTTTGACCCCCAATAGCTCCGTAACTAGAAGGTTCCCAGGTATAGTGTAGAACAAAAAAATGATCAAAATGACGAGTAGAACAAGTGCCTTTCGTATTCGTTAAGAGGTGTTTTACACCCTTTAGAAGGAGGTACCATAAAGATTTATTGGTGAAGTTATTCAAAAAGATCAAGTACTATCATACACCCAACTGAGCGCGCATGGCAAAGCTAAATTAGTTGCGTTCTGAAGTTTCTGCCTAGCACACAAGGAAAGAGGCGTGAGTAAATGTATTCCGCTCGTGGATAAATGATAACAGACGCTCGAGTCCGCTTAGCCACGGTTGCCTGGGTTAGTTCGTGGATCACTGACCACTCATTACATACCGAGTTTTCTTCGTGTGTCGGAAAGCCGACTGTCAATTGTAGATCTTTGACAGTCGTAACAGCTAGTCAGTGGCTCGATAACAACCAGTCTTACCAAGGGGATATCGTATTACGTAGTAATAACTTTATTGCAAAGGTCAGCCAGGCCGTCGCTCCATACGATATTGGTATTCAGCTGCACCCGGTCAGACTGGGGTTGCCCAGCATAGTTGGGAAAAATATAATCTGTTACAATATTTTCGTTCAGTTAAGCATCATCTTTAAATGACAATACACAACGATTACATTATATAATAGTCATATTGTGTGCCATAACTCGACCCGAAGTCGAATACACGCCGCGACCGCTATCATACATGATATGTAGGCAAATAGCCGACGTGTGTATGACTACTGTGCGACTAAGTAGGTATTTATATGACTGTTACACGAGAGCGCCTTAAGTTGTATAAAATGGGCCCTAATGCCGTCCAGTAAACGTCCTTATGCCATTTATACGATTATACTAACACCAAAACGTCTATATCAACGTCGTAAATGATTGTAGAGTAGTTCCTACTTAAATTGTATTTCTTTTGCAATTGGCTTAGATCTATAATCCTGTATTTTTTAGAAGTTCGAAACGTAACTACATTCGGTTCCAAAAATAACGGGTCAGTCACATAAACCCGAATATCTCCTGAACTATGTATGCCATCCTAATGAAACGAAGACTGTTCAATTGAGAATTTAATTACACAGATAAACAAAAAATAAAACTTAGTTGCACCCACAACATTAATCTCTAAATTAAAAAAAAAACTAAAGTAGTCATATTTTTGCTTAAGATTACATTTTTTATCAAGGATCTCTATATCTATCTTGCCCGTTCTTCTCCAGGATACAGCTGATCTACGGAATTGGGAATTACAAAACTACCACAGTTGTTGTTGGTGTTGCTGTTCTTACTTTGTAATTTTTTTGCAATAAATTCAAAGTGCCTGTAAACGGTTTCGTTGAAAGAAATGTTTTAATTTGAAATACATAAACAAACACAACTTAACATTAATCTGATTTATCATGAAAACAGCAACCATTTTCATGATAAAATATCAATGTGGTGTTGACCCACAAATGATGGGGCACTTGATATTGTGTCCTGCCTGTCCTTTATTTTGCACATCACAGGAGCTACGCTACTGAAAGTGCCAAACTTGTGGCCTTTTTTGGTTTTTCGGATAGGAAATCATCAAATGACTTCTCCCATTCTGGGAAGGAGTGTCAGACTTTAACTGACTAAAACCCATACATGTTACTTCCTCGCCCTTTATGTTCCGGGGCCACGGTATCTCTTTTAAACAGTCCCGCACCAAACTTGTGGCCTAAGGGTAGACTCAATTTGCATTGTCATCGATGCACTAAGTAAAAGATTGCTGTGATGCGTTGGTTCGAAATCTATTCTGAAATCGTTGTAGATTTTGGGTTTCATTGCAGGTTCTAAGTACCTTCTGCTTATTTATTAGACACCAGTCTTCTTTAAACCGACGATTGTTTCTTTCATCATCGAAATCATCCACAGTCCGACTTCACGCACTATTGGGTACTTATAGGCAAAAGTCAAACTCAAACTCAAATCATTTATTTCAATTAGACCATTACGGCACTTTTAAATGTCAAAAATACAAAACTAAATCAAAGCTACAGTCACAGTCACAAGGCATAATAACTTGAGAAAGTACTGTAGTTGCCTATTCCCTAGCGTAGATCTCTATGGAGAAGAACGGGCAAGAAACTACATGGACACTCTTTTCAATCAAAATATTGTTACAAAATCTTGGTTACATCATTTATCATGTTGTGATTATACATACATGTGAGAACGATGTAGAAAGACCTGCAGAAAAGATAAAATCAACTTAAAAAATAAAATTGTTAAAATTAACCGTGGCAGCTGAGAGTTGACCAGTCTCAATTGACAGGCCTCTCTTATGCCACCCTCATCCAGGATATTTCCGCAATGGCAACAATATCGTCTCCACTGTTACTTTGCATGGAGAGAACCCAGTTACCGACCCCTTGATAAGACTGGCCGTTTCTAAAGTCCGTTTTTTATGCAAGTATGACGTATATTTATTACATAATCAAAACTCTTAAGCTCGCTAATCTCCTATTACAAAAATTTAATTTTAACAGCAAAAGGTGGCGTTAAATGAATTTTCCGATAGAAAACTATAAGCAAGCCGTTAATACCGAAATTAATATTTTCGCTTATTTGTCAAGTTGTTAAAGTTTCCTATTAATGTGCTCTGGTCACGCTTATTGGCTTAATTTTTAATTGTTATAGCACGTCAACACGTTTGTTATCGGCTTTTGTTGGCATTACACGGGAGATCTTGTAAACCAGCGTAAGTCAGATTGTAAAACGATTTCTGTTCATTTCATATTTATTTTGAATCATTTTTGTAGTAGGTACAACCTTACCTCTTGTGTTTTTTCTTTAGCCTACTGAATAATGAAACAGACTTTCTTCTGTAATCAAATAATGATTGAATACTTTCGTTTTCTCGAACTTTCGTTCAGGCATGCTTGCCTGCTGCATTTTTGATCACAAATAAATTGAAGGATTTTACTATTTCAAAATATGTTTAAATGTGAGTTTTTTCCTTTTCAAGTAAGTTAATAGTTTCTTTAGCTATATTTCATGTTTTGATGCCTATTTTGAGTCACTAACAATATCTATAAAATCATAAAGTAATAATTCATGTGACTTTTTACTTTATTGATACTTACTTAAAGTATCAAATAATATTCGCTTTACCTTTTTCATGTTTTGATGCCTCTTTTGAGTCTCTAACTGTCTCTATAAAATCATAAAGTAGTCATTGTTATATTCGCTCCGCACATTATCATGCATTACATCCGAAATATTACAGATTAATAAACTCATACCGTTCATGTTTGTTATTACAACAGCTGCATAAAGTCAAACTAAAAAAAATGGTCGCAAATTCTCTCCGCTATTTAGTCCCAAACATCCAAAAAACGTATTAGTGATTTTTTGCGCCATCTCCATTTTAAAAGTAAGAAGCTACCGACTTTCCGATGTTATTATTGGTTTCGCTTTTGTTGTTAACCCTCCGATGCACACACCAGGCCTTTTGGTCCCAGCTATAGTCCCGGCTCATCCGAGCCTTTGTCCCGGCACTTACCGGGATTATCCGAACCTAATTACCTGTTTTGCAAGTCCGTAATTACGGTTGCAAAAAGTATGCAATCCCAACTTCTGAGTGACCGACAGACAAAGAGTGAGAAGTTCTGCTACTGTGGGCATTGTGGCTCAGCATCTTAGGATCATCAACTCTGTGCAGGAGGCAAACTAAACTTTTATTGTTTGATTTCGAAGAAAATGTTTTGTCCCTTTTGAGTGACTTCTATTTTCATATTGTGTGCTAATCCCTGAACTATTTTTAATAAAAATCTATTATGTATTTTTTATTAACTTCCCTGTTATTGTTCTACAGCGAATACTTTACGCAATTAAAACATTTCATTTAAGTATATCCCTACCGCATACAAATCCACTAGGTATAGGTAAGTACAATTTTGTTGTCTTAATAAAAAAAGCAATTGCAAGTCTCATTCATTCTTCTAGCCCAATAAAGACGGCAACCATACTCAACACAATTATCAAATGCAAATACAATTTAGTTCACACGAACATACTTTGACGTATAATAAATTGTAAGTGTTCAAAATCAAGCGCCGGCCCTCGGTGGCTTTCATTGCAATGGCCGTTTACAACGAGTGGCCATTAAAACAATGAGAGTTATGAACAAAAATACAAGTAGCTCTCAGCTTTGTGGCCAAAAGATGTCAGCCACAAAGCCAGAGGTACAATGGAACTTTATTTTCTTACATTTGTTGCTATTCTTGATTGATTCTTTTCTCCGCATTGGGTCTGAAGGGCTCTTGAAAACCGCGAGATTTGCACTTGAGAATTATTTCTGGCGACGGTTCCTGTGTGAAAATGTTTCTGGTGACTCTAGAGAGTTGTTTTTTTAATTATCTTTTCTTTTTTCAGATATAATGTTGTAATAGCAGAAGTATCATGCATTCCGTTACCGCTTCCTCAAGTGAGTAATCTTTTATTTGACATTTCTATAAATTACGCTAATAATTCCTAGATTCCTAGTTATAGGTAAAATTACAAACTTCATGAAAGTTTACAACTTATTTTTCTATCTACCTATATTTTTTTTTGTTTTCATCAATTATGCTATAGGTTGTACCTACAGTCACGATCACCAATATGTAAACAGTTAAACACTTAACAACTTTCAAAAGTCATATTCTCGTATTCTGGAACTCACATTTTTATGAAAAAGATCAAAAATTGCTGTTTAATTTAGGAAGTGTAGTTATAATTTAGGAAATGTAGGTTATACATACATATTTGATGCTCGTGACTGTGTACACTATTCCAGTCTGTAGGGTTAACTTTTCCGTGTGACAAGCCTAATTAATTACCTCTGACTAAACAATGAATAGTCATCAACACACCGTTTCATTACCTCCCATCGTACATTAGCAGTGAACGAGATGACATGTCCGGGCCAATTTGTCCCATCCGCGGTATTCCCACGAGGTGCGTGTGCGCATCTGCCGTGTTGACACGCCGCATTCACTCCCCCACCCACTGACCCAGTACTTACTGATACCGATTATTAGCTTGTTTGGAAATTGAGCTGATATTTAGACCGTATTGCTTATTGATTCCCGTTTTGTTTTGCTAGTGGTAATATTAACCTAGGGCATGTGCAATTACAGACGATTACAAACGTTTTGATTCAGAAATTATTTTAAAGCAAATAAGTATTGAGTTTTAGTTAGTTTAAATAAAACAAATATGTGTATTCATTTTGAGTTTAAGTTTTGTCAATGATACGTTACCGTAAACACTGTGTGCACTCTAGGTATAATGGACGTAAAATAATTGCCAGCCCACTTTTTTTCTCCTTTTTTGTTCTGTCTGTGTGTGTGTTTATATAATAAAGGTAACTCCGGTGCTGACTTATATAAGTCATCCTTATTTGAAAATAATACGATGATTACCATATTATACCTAGCTTCCGTTCCAAACAATGACGACATATCACATTCACAAATAGGGCTCGCGTTACTCTCAAAAGTCACATCAAAATTGATGTGGGAACTTCACTGAAAGATATTTCAAATAAATTATTATTAAAATAGCATCTCTGATTAATAATCGTGCGTTTGTTTTGACCCTAACCTATAAGAGTCACGCTATGGGATCAAACATCGGTCCATCTCACACAGGTGAGCGTTCACACGGTTGATAACATCGTTATGGATCATTCGGAAGCGATAGGCCTAATAACGTGACTGGTCACAACTGCCAATAAAAAAAAAACCTGCTCGGCTTGAAATAACATTTAATTTGAGTTTGGAACGAACCGCGAACTGAGTAACTGAATTTTAGAGCTTGACAAACTGAAGTTAGTTTCAATTTTCGAATTTCGATCGTTGTTTATATTGCAGAGAGTGGGACTAGTACCTACCTAAACTGACATAGGATAGGACTAAAAATGCTGGCGTGTCGACCTAGAGGCGTTAAGGAGAGATTAACCAGAGGAAACCGCCCGGAGAAGAGAGTTGACTGTGGGGGAGGTCTATGCCCAGCAGTAGGATAATCGGGGCAAGGTAAAACAAAAAAAAAAACAAAAAAATTTAGAACCATAAACAGGTTCTTAGAGTTCAAAACCGTTTTTGATTTTAGTATTTGAATTAGATACCTACGTTAGTTTTCATGTTCAAATAAATATTCAGGAGTCGTTTTACAGTTTAAAAATTTGTTGATTTCCGTTAAATAAAATGGACAGTCTATTTAAAATCCATTCCCAAACCTCTTCAACAGAGATCAACTTGTGCTTGAGAAACACAAATAAATCGAAAAGAGACAAAAAAACAAAGCCATACCTTGATCCACGTCTTTTATTATGAACTTGTCTTTGTACGCGAACATATAATTATCTGCCGCGACCGTTTTATTCCCGCTTTCGTTGGTGCATTGTTTAGCCGTTTTTACCGAACACTCGACACCGCGTTTCCTGTAGCGCAAGTGTATTCACGTATTGAATTTGGGACGTCTTATTCAGTTTGCCTTTATGCCTTTTCGACTGGTCGCTTATGGGCGGCGTACTAAATGGCATCTTATCTTCGCGGTCGTGGGATCACACGATGTTTTGTATTGGTTTTAGGGTACCGTTGATACTTTGATTCGATGTTTTGTATTGCAATCACGCACATTCAGATTGAAATTTTATTAGTAAGTAATCGATATAGGTACCTACCTTTTTCTTGTATGGTTTCTCTGAAATGTTTTGTTTTTCTCAAATCCCAACATGGTAGAAGTACATAATATACTTCTCTCTCATTTAGTACTATAATTTTATCATGGAACTTCGCTAAGCAGCAACAGAAATACAACATATTGGGCCAAAAAAACTTGTTATTTTCAACATTATAGATAAGTTCCAAACGCCAGAGAATTTTTAGCAATACATTACTTAAGAAAGTAAAAGTTATAATTAGCTCGAAATATTCCAAGAATTCTTCTGTTTTTCTGATGCCTAAGCATTTATCAACCCTTAGAACAAAGTATGAAAAATTTGTTAATCCTTTTTTATTTACCTAGTTTATTGTGTGTTCGTTAGCTTAGCTTATTAGCCCTGTATCATGGAAATCATGGGATCCCAGCAGTGGGATGGCACAGGTCAACTATTATACTGTGTGACGCACGTAAAACTTAACACAATGTAAACATTATTTAAAAAAATCCAATCATAACTCTAAAAAGACCTCGATTTTACACGGAACCTGGTTACAATATAATGCCACATTGCAAGCAGCAGCGTGCATAGCGTGTTTATTTTTTTACAAAACTGCATTGAATGGTGGCACCGGCAATCTTTGGTACTGACAGAGGCCTTTCAAATTAGTTATGCCCTCAAAACAAGCCGTTTAGAAAATATTTTGACATGTAGGTTTCTTTCTTCGTGTTAACAGTATACAGTAGTAGTAGTACAGTATTATCTTGTAGGTAATGAGAAAGAAGACGGGCAGAACGGGACACTCTTTTCTTTAATAGCATTCATCAATAAAGTATGTGAAACAATAAGAGGTTTTGCTGTCCACGTATATCCTTTTTTTTAAGAAACTGTACAAAGAAAAAACTGTTTTTTTTTCTAAATCGAAACACACTTATTTGCAATATCCTTAGTATTAAATCTATGTCATAATTACCTAGAAATCACAAACATAAAACGTAAAGCCTAACCGGAAGCCTACCTAAGCATGAAATTTTGGAATATCTGCGATTAGTGCGTAGACTAGAAGATATCTACGGGCGGCGTAGACAAGGCAAGCGTAGCGTCTCGTAGCGCTACGAACGTAGCAGTCTCGATCTCGTTATCATATATTTGGAAACCTAGATATTCGGTAATAATGAATCGAAATAAATACACATATGTTTGATTCACAAAAATTATTACGCTTGTGTGAATTACGCATGCTCCGACGGCGCCGCCGTAAGAGCCATTCATAAAAAAGCAATTATATAAAATATATTAATGCCCGACTGCATACTTAAGTCCGTTTCACGCCAATATTGCCGAAAACCAATAAGATAAGATATTTTTTATTTGTTGAACACATAGCATGCAAGATATTACATCAAAATATAATTATGACAGTCAGTTTTTGCTTGAACCATTCAATGCATTGACGATTCGGCAGCAAAAGGCCGGGTGTCGTAAAGTTATGCCTCCCCTCCGGGGCGGGGCTTCGGACCGTGTTGATGCTCACTCTTGCCACAATGGCTTGCCTCGTACTGCAAAGCGACTGTAGACTTTGATTTATTAGTGGGTGGAAACTAAGAATTGAAGAAGAGAGTAGTTTTTATTGGATACTTGGATTTTAAGTTTACCAATTATCACATAAGGATAAGGAGGGAATTAAAAAAGTGAATGATGTACTTACTTACGGCCTTTATACGAGCACAGACCTAGGTTGGTGTAGTTTGGCAAGACTCTTGAAAACCTCTAACTCTATGGCTGAGGCTACACTAGGCAGCGATTTGCGATGCGACTGGAATACCGAAACGAGAAAAACTTGGTATGGCTACATTACGAGCGAGATATTTTCTAATAAATTCGCTTCAATTTCATTATGTTGGTGTAGCCGATGCCGTGATTACAGTAATGTTGTTTCGATCGCATAAAGAAATTAAAGAAAGCTCATTGTAATTTGATGTACAGTGTAGCCATGCTTCAGCATTCATTTACTTGTTTTAATCGCTCATGGGTCGCAGGTAGCGTCGCCGCGTCGCGGCCTAATGTAGCCTCAGCCTGACTCTTGAGTCTGAATTCTAGTCGCGCTGACGGTCGGTCGCACATGTCGGTCGCGTAGGAGTATACGTTATGTATATAGGTAGCACCATACCGCGTAAAGAAAGCCGCCGCAATTTAGCGCCATACGCAGTGGACGGTTCGTATCAGACGAATTTCAGTATTTATAGGTCGTCATACAAGAGTACGTCAACTAAATGATGCGTGTTGCCAGTACTAGGTGAAACTTCCCGCATCAGAAGTTTGATGATGTTGCACTATGCAATCGGATTGCCAACTTTTGGCATTCTAATGCTGCGAATACACTGCATGGACGCACATCGGATAGAAGAAGAGCAATACAACATGATCATAATCATAAAATCTTCATTTTTCTCGACATCATGAATTACAGGCGCTGGTTAACATTTTTTTACAATATTAGATAGAGAAAGGTGTCTGATGTAGGAAGATCCTGTGGTACAGATCACCTCTCCGGCTTAGACTACCTATGTTACGAGTATTACATTCTAATAGTTCGAAACTTAAACTTCAGTAAAGACATATTTAAAAAAAATATGCTTGCAGGCATAGTACAAAAAATGGATTATACAAAAAGAAAAAAATTAGAACAAGAGGATGAATATGGAAATGCATTTATTGCATTTCCACATTGCCTCCCGATGAATATGACTTCATTAATTATATCAGTATTTGTTCGTCCAGGCCGCATCCTCTACGACGTGCCGTGTGCCGTCTGCCGGGACCACTCGTCAGGCAAGCATTACGGCGTGTTCGCGTGCGACGGCTGCGCAGGATTCTTCAAGCGGTCCGTGAGGCGCGACCGCCGCTACACTTGCAAGGCGCGTGTTTCGGGAGGCTGCCTCGTAGACAAGGCGCATCGGAACCAGTGCCGGGCGTGTCGCCTCGAGAAGTGTCTACAAGCTGGCATGAATAAAGACGGTGAGTTTCGAATATTGTAAGATTTTTTTCAACTGTCTGTTCTTTCAATTGTGTTCGGAAGACATAAGGAGTTATTCACTTTTGAATAAAATTGTAGACTTGTAGTATATTTGATAATACGTAGGTAACATTAATTCCGGTTAAAATAGCCTTGTCAAAATACAAGAAGATACATTAAGGCACTGTTTGGTGCAAGTTTACGTTGGAACTAATTAATAATAATTCATTTTCTTTACAGCCGTCCAACACGAAAGAGGACCTCGAAACTCAACTATTCGTCGTCAAATGGCGTTATTTATGAAAGACTCTCCACCTCGCCTAGACGCGGGAGGACCAATCCCACCGCCATTGAACCTAACTCTACCGAAACACAACCTGATTCCTCCGCCAGCCATGCCGATGTATAACCCTTACAATTATCCCTTTGTCTTCGATCCACCCGTGGCACCTCGTCCTCTACCCCCCACCACTGTCCTGAACCCGTTCTTCTTCACCCCCGCCGACCCCGCAACTATCTGCGAAGCTGCTGCACGACTGCTCTTCATGAACGTCCGCTGGACCAAACACGTTACTGGACTCTCCACCATTGCCTTAGAAGACAGACTCATGCTAGTAGAAGAATCCTGGAAAAATCTCTTCGTTCTTGGAGCCGCACAGTTTCTTTACCCTTTTGATTTAAACTTGCTAAGAGATAGGAATATTTCAATTGTAGATGATAATAAAAAAGAAACTGAAATTTTCGAATCGGTTTTAGTAGAGATTTGCAAATTGAATCCTGATTCCAGTGAATTTGCGTGTCTCAGGGCGATATGCCTGTTCAAGACGTGTTTGGATAGGGACAGGGAGAGGAACCCCAACAACGTGGAAATAGAGAACCGGAAACTACGAGATCCTGCAGCTGTCTCTGTGCTTCGCGACCAGGCGATAGTCATGTTGACTGAGGTAAGAACCGTTTGATCGATTCGATCATAACCTGAAAGAAAAGTAGTTGTTATTGAAAAGTGTTTTTCAATGATCCAGCTATGCAATGAACAGTACATACTACATACCTATGGAAAAGTTTCAGAAGTTAATGCTTGTTGTCACTAGCACTTACTGGTAGTGCTGAAAATTACTTTGAAAATCTAAGAGTGGGGCTTTTGATGAGCGCATTGATTAAGTGCTAGATGGTGATGGTTATTAAAAAATAAAACCGATTCCAAAAAACACAAAAACGTGAAAAATAACTTTAGCTTCAGGAGTCGGTGACCTTTGTTTGATTGATTTACTTAGTTTTTTGTCACCGATGAACCCAAAGTTATTTTTCACTTTTTTGTGGATCAATTGTGCTTACCCTTCACAGCGTAGCGGCGTGATGTAATGTAATGAACGGGTGTAAACAATAGATAGACATGAGATTTCAGCAATCCTAGTCCATTTGCTATCATTTATTAAGGAGTTCCGTGGCATATCTCCGAAGTTCCTTATCAGATCTTTACCAAATAGAAATGGGATCACTTTAAAAAAGTACTCTTCCAAAAACTATATAAATGACATCAAGTGTGCCTATAAAATTTGATAGGTTCTCTCAATTTCCCCAGGATCCCATGATCAGATCCCGACTTGATGATTATGGGACCACCTGGAAGGTGTACCCTTTCAAAACCAAAAAAAGTATGATCCAAATCGGTCCAGCTATCTTCGAGTATTCGGGGAGCATACATAAAAACAAAAAATAAAAGGTTCCGACGAATTGAGAACCTCCTCCTTATTTAAGTCGGTTAAAAACTGGAATGAAAAGATCAAGAAGGACCAAAAACCTTATTCAATCCATTCTACCAGAAGCACTAACAGCCTTTTTTCTTTACAGTACTGCCGCAGCAATTATCCGCTGCAGGTCACGAGGGCCAGCAGGCTACAAAGCCTGCTGAACATCGTCAGGAGGGTGCCCAGCTCCGCCATCGTGGAACTGTTCTTCAAAGCCACGGTTGGAGACACACCCATAGAACGTATTCTATCCGATATGTACACAAATGGAAAGGAATAGTATTGGAGATATCTTTGGAAAAGTTCTCTTCTGTGCACTTAGCATGACCTTGTATTGTACAGGGCCGTTTTTATTTCAAAGACTCCGTCGACTTTCATCATCTTCAATTTCAACGTGGGGGTGCCGCAAATCTCGATTATGGGGGCAGAGATATTTCCGTCGCATGCATTTCACAATATTACGGTTTCACTTCGATAGATTACAATCTACCGAAAAATAATGCGTTTGTATATTGTAAGCAGTATGTTCACTTGACAATATTTCGAGAGTTTAAAATCTCGCTAGACAGATTACTGTTTAACGTGTTTGACAATTTTACGTATAAGTAAGATCTCATAAAACGGTCATCCAATTCTTTGGAAATTACCTGGGTTGTTGATACCTGACACGTATCTAGGTTATGTCGTGAGAAAAACGGAATATCCAGTGCTCGAGATATGAAAAACTCAAAAACATGTGTCAGTGGTCAGATGTCATAATGTTCGCGCGTTACGTGCTTTTTTTATTACGTATTTTTACCAATGTTCGGAATTGTGGTCTAGATTGAGCCATTCCTGATTAACATTGATTTGAACATTTTAAGTACCTACTTAACAAGTTCGATTTTCAACATCTAATTTGTTAGTACTTGAAGGAATTTTTTTTTAATGTTTATTGCTTGCTCATTTTAGGGGCAATATTGTAAATATGAATCTAAAGTATGCACAAAATGCAATAAAATAAACTTGTTATGAAGTTATTGGTACTTTAAAGTATCAAATAGAACCGTACTCGCTAGTGGCGCCATCTGGTGAACTCAGAACGATAGCTCTCATTGAATCATCATCATCATCATCATCTCAGCCGAAAGACGTCCACTGCTGGACATAGGCCTCCCCCAAGTGTCGCCACATTGACCGGTCCCTTGCTACTCGCATCCACCGGATTCCCGCAACCTTCACCAGGTCATCGGTCCACCTAGTGGGAGGTCTTCCAACGCATCGTCTTCCGGTTCGCGGTCGCCACTCCAGAACTTTTCGGCCCCATCGGCCATCCGTTCTGCGAGCAATGTGCCCTGCCCACTGCCACTTAAGTTTAGCAATTCTTCGGGCTACGTCGGTGACCTTGGTTCTCTTGCGGATGTCTTCATTTCTGATTCGATCACGCAAGGAAACTCCGAGCATAGCCCTCTCCATTGCCCTTTGGGTGACTTTAAGCCTTTTGATAAGGCCCATTGTGAGCGACCACGTTTCGGTCCCGTATGTAATCACTGGCAACACACACTGGTCATAGACTTTCGTCTTGAGACACTGCGGTAAGTTGGACGAGAAGATACCGCGCAGCTTCCCGAACGCTGCCCAGCCGAGTCGGATTCGACGATTGACCTCTTTCTCGAAGTTAGACCTACCTAACTGGACCGTTTGTCCTAGGTATACATAATCGTCTACAATTTCGAGTGTAGAGTCTCCGATCTTGATAGGAATGGGTGTGACATGGGCATTCAACATGACCTTCGTCTTGTCCATGTTCATTTTTAGACCCACTCTTTTGGAGGCTCTACTGAGGTCATCGAGCATTGTACTGAGGTCCTCCATGGTCTCAGCCATGACCACAATATCGTCGGCAAACCGAAGGTGAGTGATGTACTCGCCATTGACGTTGATGCCTAGCCCTCTCCAGTCCAGAACCTTGAAGACATCCTCCAGTGCAGCGGTGAACAGTTTCGGAGATATGACGTCTCCCTGTCTTACACCTCGCTGCAGAAGGATAGGTTCCGAGGCTTGGTCCTGAAGTCGGACTGACATGGTGGCGTTTTTGTACAAACACTTTAACACCTCGATGTACCGATAGTCAATTTGGCACCGTTGGAGAGACTGCAGTACAGCCCAGGTTTCGATCGAATCAAAGGCTTTTTCGTAGTCCACAAACGCTAAGCAGAGAGGCAAGTTATACTCTTCGGTCTTCTGTATAACCTGCCGAAGCGTATGTATGTGGTCCACAGTGCTAAAACCTTTTCGGAAACCGGCTTGTTCGGGTGGCTGGAAATCGTCAAACCTGCGCGCGAGACGATTCGTGATGACTCTTGAAAACAACTTGTAAACGTGGCTTAGAAGTGAGATGGGCCTGTAATTCTTCAACCGGGCATTGTCACCCTTCTTGAAGAAGAGCACCACCACACCCCTGCACCATGCCTGTGGCGTTTTCCCCTCGAGTATGACGGAATTGAACAGCTTCTGAAGGGCCTTAAGTACCGGTTTTCCACCCGCCTTCAGGAGTTCGGCAGTAATTCCGTCATCTCCCGGTGCCTTGTTGTTTTTGAGTTGTTTCAGAGCCATCCTAATCTCGTACAGGCTGACGTCCGGGATGTCTTCGGTATAGTGTCGGGTTAGTCTAGCTCTTGGGTCGTTTGCTAGGTCGACAATGGGTTTGCTGGTTGACGTGTACAACTGTCCATAGAAGCTCTCGATCTCCCTCAGTAGCTCCGGTTTGGCGGATAAGATCCTGCCATCGTCGGTCTTCAGTTTCGTGAGCTGGCTCTGCCCAATAGCCAGATCTCTTGAAAATACTTTAGAGCCTTTGTTCCGCTCGATCGCGTCTTTAATACGCTCGGTATTAAAGCGGCGGAGGTCGCTCTTTAAGGATTTAGAGATCCGTCTATTGAGCTGCCGGTATTTCGACGCCTCATCTGAAGACTGCAGGATCATCTCACGCCGCTCCTTCATGAGCTCGAGAGTTTGATCGGAGAACCTCTTTTTCTGATCTGTACGACGTGTCTTGAAGAACTTAGACCCGGTCGTATGGACAGTTTCCACGAACCCATCGTTATATTCGTCCACTGAGCCGCCTAGGCACTCGAAACGATTCTGGAGTTCGAGCTGAAAGCTCTCGGGGTTTTGGATTTGGATCTGTGCTGGACGGAGCGTAGACTTCATCAGTCGAGACCTTTCTAGCTTGATATTGATGTTCAATGTGCCTCTTACCATGCGGTGATCGCTCCCGGTTTTCACCGAATTGATCACAGAGACATCATTGAACATTTGCTTCTTGGTTGACATGATGAAGTCGATCTCATTTTTTGTTGCACCATCTGGGCTCTGCCAGGTCCACTTCCTGTGCTCACGCTTTTTGAAGAAGGAGTTCATCATATAGAGGCCCTCCTTCTCCATAAAACTAGCCAGTTGGTGGCCCCGGTGGTTCCGACGTCCAACTCCAAATTGCCCCACCTGCAGCTCATCCCCGTCTCGTTTGCCCAGTTTCGCGTTGAAGTCCCCCATGACAACGGTGAAGTGAGTTTTGAAACCATGCATGGCTTTAGAGATATCCTCATACATGGTCTCCACTTCGTCGTCGGGGTGTGCCGAGGTCGGGGCGTAGACCTGTATGACCTTCAGCGAATATCTTGAGGATATTCTGAGTATAAGGTACGCCACCCTGGTCGACACACTCTCGATCTTCACCACGTTGTTCACAAGGGACTTGTGGACGATAAACCCAACACCACCCTGGGACTGGCGGTCGCCCTCTCGGAAATAAAGCAGGTTGCCGGATTTTAGGATTATCGTGTCCTCCCCCTCTCTTCGGACTTCAGATAATCCCACAATACTCCATCGCAGCCTGCTCAATTCCTCTTCGAGCTCCGCTATCTTCTCGTCGGTCCGGAGTGTGCGCGTGTTATACGTTGCCAGGTCCAGTCGTTGGTGTTGGCAGCCGGATCCCATCCGGGGATTCTTCGCACCCCTTGCCACGCCATAACCTCGACCGCTGCCGTAGTCGAGGGTAGACGGGCTGCCGGGCACTAGGGGCCATTTATTGAATGCGGTGTCCATTGGGGGGTTTTGCCATAATCGCCACGCTTGGCAGGCGGGTTGGCGATCGCAGTATGGTTGTCACAAAAGCACAGAGAACGCTGCTGCCCATTCTCTGGTAAGTCCCTTAGTCGCCTCTTACGACACCCACGGGAAGATATGGGATGATGCTATTCTTTACGTCCGGCACCATACGGACAATATCTCATTCGGTATCTCATTGAATCATTTGTCCTTATTTCTTGTACCTTTGTGAGTATGCACCTCTGTACCTTAGTATATATGATTTATGTAACACTATCACAAGAAAAAGTCGTTTGGGATTGTCCATTTTAGGAAAAATCTAGTCAAAATAAAGCACTTTCTCGAATCTATTTATTTGATTAAAAAATTGAGTGACATTTCAAATTACCTATTATAGAAAATTGTTGAAACATATTCTTAACCCCCGACCAATTTAAAAGGGTACCTAATATAAGTTTTTATTGCGTATCTAAGTCTGTCTATGGCACCGTAGCTGCTGAACGGAAGTACCGATTTGAATTTTGCAGTGATTTAAGTTTTACTGGCAATATACAATTATAATAATTACCTATTATTATTATTCTCGAATTAAACATTCCTCTAAACATTCCATACATTACACATAAAGAACTTAAGGGATTATATCTGAAGTGTAGTGTAAAACCGTGAAAGTCTAAAACAGTGCATTCCGTATATTTATTTTGTAAAATATTACGAGTACTTACTTGTGTTAGATATTTACCTATCTATTTACTTGAAATCAACTGTTCATTAGTAGGTTTAATTGCAAAATTGCGACCGAAATTATGATGTAACTACACTAGGGTATTATATTTAGTAAATTATGTATAACGTAAATATATTTTATAGATGGGTTTTAAGTGTTAATACATATAAATAAGTACCTAATGTAAATAAAACTTCTCATATCCCGAGCTTTAAAATAAATGTGTAAATAAATTATGTTGTAAATTATTTTTTATTTCTTTTTTTAAATTACAAACTACATAAGAAACCATTTGTTTATTTATCAATAGGACAATCAACAGCTTTATAACAGACGGATAATTATTAAGTACTTAACGGTCGCGCGCAGTCGGTCGCGTACAAGTATGTAACATTGTTTTCTATATGTATAGCACCATACTGCGACGCTGACGTCAGCGGCGACCGACAGCCGTAATCTGAGTCCCTACTCCCTAACGCTTCGTAAGTTATCGCTATCGCGCACGTCTGCAGACGAGTGCGAGTGAGAGAGGCGGATGGATCCGAACATACGGACGAAACGTTAGAGAGTAGGGCCTCTGTCCTCGTTGACGTCACGACCGACCGTACGCGACCCACCACAGTTCGCTTGAGTTTAAGCATTAATTTAGGTGTCTCCTAATGTCAGTTAAAACGAGCATAAATATTTAAACAATACAGTCACTTACATATATAGGTTCTGTATAGTACCGTTCAGTACAATGAGGTATCCTTACTCTTGTAAATAGAAGGCTTTGCAGAGACTTTAGCTAAACAAGATGTCAAGAAATAAACGCAAGACCGAGAGGTCTTGGTCTTGTAGTGCCTCGGACCATGAAAGTAAATATGTTTAAAAAACCGACCAAGTGCGAGTCGAACTCGCGCACGAAGGGTTCCGTCATCATCATCATCATAAGCCGAAAGAAATCCACTGCTGAACAAAGGCCTCTCCAAGTGGTCGCCACATTGGCCGGTCCCGTGCGATTCGCATCTAACGGGTTTCCGCAGCCCTCACCTGATATTTGTCCACCTAGTGGCAGGCCTTCCAACACGTCTTCCAGTTCGCGGTCGCCACTTCAGAACTTTTCGGCCCCATCGGCCATCCGTTCTGCGAGCAATGTGCCCTGCCCATTGCCATTAAGTTTAGCAATTCTTCGGGCTACGTCAGTAACCGTGGTTCTCTTGCGGATGTCTTCATTTCTGATTCGATCACGCAAGGAAATTCCGATCATAGCCCTCTCAATTGCCCTCTGTGTGAGTTTAAAGCCTTGTGATGAGGTCCAGTGTGAGCGATCTCGTTTCGGTTCCGTATGTTATCACTGGCAACACACCCAGGTTATAGACTTTCGTGTTGAGATACTGCGGTAAGTTGGACGAGAAGATACTACGCAACTTCCCGAACCCTGCCCAGCCGAGTCGAATGCGACAATGGTAAGGGTTCCGTATTCCGTAGTAGTGGAACTTTTCAATGCCGCCTGGCTGGAGGGAAAGTACTTACTCTAAATACTGGAGATAGCAAATTTTACTAAAAGGAAACATTCATCCTTTATTTAAAAAAAGAAACAAATCTGCATTGACAGAGTGATTCTTTCGAAAATTCGTTTGTCACACTCTGGAATCGAGCCGACCAAAATTCGAAAAATAACATCCTGCACTGCTTTGACATGAATCGATAGGGATGGATCAAATCTCTCTACCAAACATGATAATGAAAGGAAAACCATGAAATCTAAACTTACGAGTACAGTAAAACCAAAAAAAAAGTTTTAAATTATCAAAAGTCAAATCATAATTTGTTCCACCACATGAGAGGTCTTGCGTTGTTGTTTAATTAAAATAAAGGATAAAAATCACTTGTTCTTGCCCATTCTTCTCCACAGAGATCTACGCTTTGGAATGAGCGATTAAAGTACTTTCACAAGTTATTATGTCTCGTGACTGTGACTCACTTCGCTTTCTTTGTTTTTCGATACTTATTCAAAATAAATTGTTTCATTGAAACAATATTTTGAGTTTGAGCTTACCCTACTTGAGCTTGAGCTTACTCAAACTGAACTGACTCCATCATGAATAAAACCAAAATTAAGAAAACGAATTATCACAGAGCATCTATATACAGGGTGTAAACCACCTTATCACAAAGCCGTTAACCAAGCATTCTGTACATCAAACTAAGTAACTTTACGCAGAAATGATTGCTGGGAAACAACTTTTTTTTTGAGGTTATAAATCATATTTTGTGGTAGAACTCAATGTAACGCACTTAAAACATTGTGCTGATGGATGGTTTGAATAGTACGGGGGTCGTGGAGGTGTTAAATCTTACAAAAAAAACTTATATTTCAAAAAAAAACTTGTCAAAAAGTAACTTTGACCCCCCATATCTCCGTAACTAGAAGGTTCCCAGGTATGGTGTAGAACAAAAAAAATATCGCTATGAAAGGAAGAACAAGTGTGTTTCGGCTTCGTGATGAGGTGTTTTACACCTTTAAGGTATACGGGACGAATGATGAAGATCATTCGAACTTATTTTTTTTTTAATCCTTTGAGAATACAGCCAGGCTCACAAATAGACAGCCTGCATACTTTAAGGTTGATTGTAAAGTTAAAAAAAACCTTACGTACTGAAGTTACCAACTAATCAAAGTTGCGCTTTTGGTGGGAACTAAGCAATCAAGGTGAAACTTGCAATGGAAAGTATTTACCTTAGGCTTAGGAAAATGTAGGTGTACCTAATTAGAGTGCAGCGGTGGCCAGCTGGTTCGAACCCAGGCAGTATATTTACATTGTGTTACATTACCATTGCTCTCAAAACGGTGAGGGTAAAAATCGTGAGGAGACCTAGAACCAAAAATTGACATATGACATCTACCAACCCGCAGTGGACCCGCGTGGTGGATAGCCCGTTCCCTCTCATTGAGAGGAGGCCGTGTCGCAGCCGAGGGAACATTACCTACATGCAGTGACGGATTAACCCTTAATCAAATTAAGCAATTGCCTAGGGCATCACGCCTGGGGGGGCACCAGAAGAAGCACAGAAAAAAAAAAACCGTCCTTAGGGCATCACGTCTCATATAGAGAAGATTAGCATGGCGCCTGCGCAAGGATGACACGCAAAATCGTGAAGCATTCCACATTATTCGCGTTCCTTGAGGCGGCGAGCCGCCCATTATCTGAACGCGCCCCAAAAGGTGGTAGCCGTGAAGTACCGTGGGTACCGCACGATCGCCCGCGAGGCGGCGGTCCTGCTTGCCGGATTGCCGCCATGGGATCTGGAGGCGATAGTCCTCGCGCGCCTACACGAATGGCGCGCGGAGGCGCTACGCTGGGTGGAAACTCTGCTGCCGTGGCAAATCGCCGCTCAGCGGACAGACCTCCGGTGCGATCTCATGGCGACATGGAGAGAGCGACTGTCGCAACCCCGTGCAGGGCTGGCCACGATAGTGGCGATAAGTCCCCTCTTTGAGGACTGTGTGGCTTGAGAGGCGCCACGGCGTCCTCACCTTCCGCCTGACGCAGTTCCTCACTGGACACGGATGTTTCGGGAGGTTCCTGCTTTGAATCGGGCGGGAGGAAACGCCCGGGTGTTTCCACTGCGAGGATCGACCGGAGGACACGGTGGAGCACACGCTGGAACTCTGTCCCGCGTGAGTGGAGCAATGCCGTGTCCTCTTAGCGGCGTTCGGCGGCGACGACCCCTCGCGTCCGGCCCTGGTTCAATCCATGGTCCGGAGCGAAACGGAATGGGAAGCCGTCACCTCCTTCTGCGAAGCAGTCATGCTAGCGAAGGAGGTGGCGGAACGCGAGAGGGAGAGAGCCTCTCGCCCCAGCCGCCGCGGGAGCGCGGGCGTCGGGGGCCACGTGGTGGCTACCGGCCACCGTAGATGTGGGCCTGTGGACGGTGAGCTATGGGCTAGCTAGCCGTCCGTCCGTCTAATGACGATAGGCCGTGTCGACGGTGCGTTCGTGTTCCACACGCGCCTCAAAGAGATGTCAGCATAAAGGGAGGGGCCCGCAAGGGCCGAAGCCTGCCGGACGCAGACGGCCGGAGACGCACCGGGCGTCACAGGCCACCGTAGGCGTGGGCTTGTGGACGGTGAGCTATGGCTAGCTTGCCGTACATCCGTCTTATAACGACAGGCCGTGTCGACGGCGCGTTTGTTTATTATTTATTTCATTTAGTCAGTAAAAGTCTGACACCCTCTCTCGCTCCGCCCAGAGTGGGAGAAGTCATTTGATGATTCCATCCGAAAAAAAAAGCCCCAACAGTCCCGCAGCCCCATAGAACTTAACCTACTACATTGACGAATTGAGGAAGGAACATGGACGGGATTTAGTCAGTAAAATTCTGACACTCCCTCCCGCTCCGCACAGAGTTGGAGAAGTTATATGACGATTTCCCATACGGAAAAGGGCATCACGTCTCACTCTCACGTCGCCAAAAACCACACTAAAACTAAACTACTCTAAAAAAAAGTTACAAGAACTTACTGGAAATTCGCGCGTTTTAAGTTGACATAGAGTCTGACTACTACTAGACCTTTTGGCGATTCTAGTTGACATTCGGATAGGGGGCCCCACAGGCGTGGATTGCTTAGGGCATCAAGTAGTCTTAATCCGTCACTGCCTACATGTAGGTCTAACTTAACTGTGTGATTATTATTTAATTCTTATTGTTTGCTCCATCCGTTAAGACCTAGACGGCTCGAAGACTAGGTTCGGTTGTTATAGATTTTCGAACAGGACGTAGCTAACTAGCACAAAATAATTGGCGTAATTTAGACCCGCACTATGTAGGTACGTACTTAGATTAATAATAATGATGTGCCCTCATCATGACAATATGACGGACGCACAGTCGAGCTTCACCACGCCAGCGGCATGTGTGTGTATTATTGTGCCCAAATCCCCGATTAATCTCAAACTTTTATGAGCTTTTGTTCACTCCCCATTGAAGATTTTTTGTGGGCTCATCACATCAACAAAAGAACCCCACGTGTTTGCAAATTACAACTTTAAAGAACAACATTTAGAGTTTGGTTTTGTTAAACATGCAAATTCAGTGCCACGTCAGGCATTTTGAGCTTTCAGTTCCATAAAACTTAAGCCGACATTGCTTTGGCGGGGGCCGTGCTGCATGCGCGCATTAACTTTTAAAGTTTATAGATTTTCGGTCGCGTCAATCTGCGTATTGTCATATCAGACATAATAGCTGTCCCATCCTCACGGATTTATTGGTTGAAACCCGATGACAGTTGCTACGGTTTATTGACAAATTTGTGTCTGCATCTCGTTCGCGCTTGGGGGCTTTTCGATCTGAGACAAGGATGGGGATAGAGTAATGTCGAAATGAAAGACCTACTTATGGAAATATGGCTGTTATTGAGTGAATTTAATGAAGTATAATAGGGTGACAGTCCTTTATGTCTATGTCACCGTCAGGGTACGTGACAATATTCCTGGATGTGACTTATTGTCGTCAGTTAATGCGCCCCAAATATCTTGTAACCAATTTAATGAGTCACGTTTTTTTGACGTTTTGGGTTACTCTTGATGCTGAATAAACTATTGGGACCTTCCGCAATGTAAATATGACATTCTATTGATCAACGTTTTGGGGAACGATTAACTTCCGAATTTAAATGTAAGAGAATATGCGTTTATCAAGCAGATGTTCCCTCCCGTACTTATCTAAATTAAATAATGTTAAAGCTACCTTTTTACTTGATCTGAGGGTACCCGTTTAAAAGCTAGTTAGACCGTAAGAATAGTAACTACTTAGATAGTGTTACAATTAGTCTGACCCATGGCGTAAAGTCAAAGTTACCCAGGTGACATGGGACAAGGTCAGGAAGATGATAGTATCTAGGTTATAGGTGGGCTGATTATGCATACTGGTATTCCACAAATCTTCATTCACGTATTTCTGAAAATTCGTTTACCACACTTGGGAATTAAACCGAGTAAAGTTCGAAAAATAAGACCCTGTAGGTACTTGTGTGACATCAATCGATAGGGTCAATCATATGGATCAAATCTCTCTTACAAACTGTATAATAAACTAAAAGACAGGAAAACCATGAAATCTAAAGAACAGTTATAAACTCAACAAGATAAATAATGCACTTTTATATTCATGGTTTTCCTTTCACTTAATTTATCATAGGGTATTTGTAAGAGAGATTCGATCATGATTGACCCTATCGATTGATGTCAAAAAGGTATAGAACGTTATTTTGTCGAGTTTCAGTCCCGGGTTCGATGCCCGAGTGTGGCAAAATAATTTTCGAAATCTGTTCATTGTTAATTCTAGACTCGGAAGCCATAAGCACTTAAGTCAATTCTTTTTGCATGCAAAAATTTTACAGGAGACGGTTTAATTCGATTGGTATGAAAAAAATGTACTACGGTTATTGCTTTTATTATTTATTATTACACAATTATGAACTAGTTACATATCAAAGTATGGCTATTTAGGATTTATTTATTATTTACGGAAATATCTGACTTAAGTTTCTATGAACATCAAGAAATTGTGACGTAAGTGTTTATTAACGTACTATAACTACTTGGCTTATTTATTTTATTTTACGATTTTAAAACAAACAATGAATAATTATGATTATTAATTAAAATTTTATAATATAATGCATGCAATAAAGTCAAAAACTAACAGTCACTCTCTTCTGAATCTCGTATATCTGGATCAACGTCCTTGGTATCGTCAGTGGTAACTAAATTCTGGTAAAAATTATGGAAACATTCTGGTATTAAAGATAAAAGTGATATTATATCACGTTTTTTTTCTACACTTATTGGTACTGGCTTGTCAGTAATCTGCATCAAATTAATTTCCTTATCTCGTCGCGTGTTCCGTTTGAAATTAATACTTTTAAATGATTCTTCTCTAGAAAGAGACGTTTTGTATTTTATGACGCCGAACTCAGAGTCATAACTCAGCCACTTCACATCATGCCACTTGAAAATATTTCCGTCATCGTCTTTTTTTCGGGCTACTAAAGGACCTTTCAATAAACTAGCGAAATCAAAGAAATCATTTTGTCGCATTTCTTTAACGGTAAATTTTTTGCTACTCGATCTTACTAACTGCATCCAATCGTGGGGGTGATAAATTTGTATTTCGGTTTTTTTCTTTTTTTTTTCAATAATTGCATGGTCTAAGTCAACCTCCATATGTGTATGGCCAGGTATCATAAACTTGTGATATATTAACTTCATTGAAGGTTTTATTGTCAACAAGTACGTGAACATTGCAGCCACGTGAGTGTTCTTGTTTTGTCCTCCACAAGTGTCAGAGTACGGTACAAAATCACTTCTGAGATTTCTTCCGGTTGTTCTCGTAAATATGCAAACAAACAAGAGGCTATTTGATTAGCACCACGACCCGAAATACCCTCATGCCACATGTGGTGCGTCGACATTCCAGTTGCGTTGTCATGAATTGTAAGGTTGAAGGTCCAAAGTTGTCTTTTATAAAAGGCTACTGATGATTGTAAAGCTGGGGTTGGCAAGCATTGCTGTAGGTCAAAAGTCAGGCATTTGATTTTGTTATTTGTCATTGCGATATTTTTATCACACTGCTTCTCTTTGTATGCCATATCAGCGGCTAGCAGATGAGAGTCGCGTTCTTTTTCAAGGGCTAATTTTGTGATCTCGTCCGTAGCAATATTTAATTTCATTTTAAACAGGTCGCATGTGTGACAAGTGTCCACTTTTGGTTTTTTGAAACTTAAGTTTAATTTATGAAATTTTTTGCGGTATATCTTATCACTCACAGGATTTTCATGTGATTCGGAATAAAGAGAATACATTTTCGATATAGTCAAATGCGATGGTAAATATTTGCGGGTACTTCTACGTCTAGTGTAATGACTTTCATATAGCGGAAACGAATTGATATGATTAATCACTTCTTGAATTTTTTGTTCGGAATGTTTGTTTGCTGGTGTATTCTTTCCACGTTTGTCTGTTGGTATAATTCCACTCGAGGTGCAACGTTTCTTCAAACCGATTAGTTTTACAAAATTATCACTTATTGATAGGGTTTCTAAAAAGCAGCCTTGACAAACGGATATTTTTTCACTATTGACGTTAAAATGATACGTATAAGTCCACTGTCTATTTTTTTGTAAACTAGGATCTTCGACCCGACGACGTTGGTTTTTTTTCTCTCGAATGGTAATCAAAGATGAAATGAACGCTGCCCTTAAATCATAAGACCCAAGATTCCAAACTTCTTTGTGAATTATAGCTCGTTGCTCATCACTTATTTTTTGACGACACTTATTTCGACAATTAGGTAGTTCCTTCATTTGACGCTTTCCGATAATTTTTCCAGAAGCTGTCAAATAGGATTGGCCTAAATTTCTTTTTATTTTGTTATCTTTCTTCCTTCTTCTACAGGGCACAGGTTCGTTTTTTTTGTTGTAATGACGTACCTTCAATACTTTCAGGTATTTCATTTTGTGGTGGTATCTGTACATCTACTGAAGCATCATAAACAGTGGTGTCCATCTCATCTTCATGTTGTGTAAGCAAACTAGGACTATCTGGAGAGTAGGTAGGATCAGCAACAGAATCGTCACTAGAATAGTCTATAGCAGCTTCATCAGGAGTAATTTGTTTTTGAGTTCCAGATGTACTTGGTTGCGGATTAGTGAATGGGTCTTCATCGCCTGTAAAAAAGTGAAATGTAATTTTTTTGCTGTTATGGGTTGTAATTAAATCAACATACATTTGTTTTGCATATTGCATAAAAATGAAAGGAAAATATTCAAAACTTACCTTTATTCTCATTATTTAAGGCGAGATTCACTAACTTTCTCGCTCTCGAATCCATTATAAACACAGTTGATAATGCACAACACCACTACGACCGCCACAAGAAAACACTAATGAGGGAATACGTATTTAATTTTACTTCACCCACAACGTTCGTCAACTTTTTATCAAGCACTTCAAAAAAGAGAGTAAAGTGAGGGTAGATACTTGAAACTATTATTGACACAAAAAACGGATCACTGTTAACAAGTTACATAAGAGGCGACGACACTTTCAACTGCAAGTTAACACGTATTCAAAATTCGGTAAGTTTTTTTCAAAAAGAACGACGTACGAACATAGATAAATATTGTCTTAAATTAATTCAAATATCATCATAATATGGTGGAAATATGCTCCAACTGCAAATGAGCGTGGTATAATGTTTGTATGGATAATTCATTAGTCGCCGTGCTCTTAAGTCAGTTGGTATAAGTGTTGTCATGCCGGGAAAAAAAACTTAAGTCAACTTAAGTGGTTTATGTCGCCGCTTGAATTGTTGATACGACTTAAGTTTTATGGTACAGTCGACTATTACGACTGAATGCAGTGACGGTGACTTACGTGCTTATTCCAGTCAACGGATAATACAAAAACATGGGTGCTGTGACTTTTTATAATTTTGAGCTAAAATTGACTTAAGTGCTTTTGGCCGCCGCGTCTAGAATTAAAAATTGTAAGTAGTATTGTAGTCCCAACAATTGGACATGAATCCAGAATTCACTGCTTTCCACCAACTGGTGATGGTGGAGGGAATTTTTCAAAATGGAAGATATTTTTACAGTTTTACTGCAGTCCGCTCTCTCTTGGGCCGCCGCGCGCCGCGCCACCGGGCCAGCGGTGTGACGGCGAATGCCTATGGCCTGTGTCCAAAACTTAGTATACTTAAATAAGTAGGTACCTAGCTTCCTTATTCTAATTTACAACATTTTACATAATAATACACGTCTTATATTGTGCATCACGACCCAGCCGCCCAGCCTAAGCGCATTACGTATATTTGCGTTGTAATAATTTAGGTGTCAGAGCCGTCTCGGAGGCTAGCGTAAGAACTGTCATCTAGCACAGTCGTAAGTTGCAATATTATAGCTTTTATAATATTCTTTGTACCACTTTAGAAATAAATTATTCCTATTCCTTTGAGAAATATACAGAGACATAGTTACGTAGAAAATGCCTCTTAAAATTGTAACCAACTAGAAAATAATTTCCTAAATCCATAATAAGCATGTTTGATAATAACTGATACTAAGTCAGATAAATCTTCATGTTAAGCCGCACATGCCTAAGTTGGTCCGTGGATGGGTGACCGCCTAATAAATACTTACAGAGTTTCCTCCATGCCACGGAAAGGTCTATAAAGGTCTTGGACATTGTCGTTACACTGTCTACCTGCGTAGACAGTGGCTGGAAAGGGGTATCGTAACGTAATAACTAATACTCAGTAATAACTTGGTTGTGGTTAGATAGCTAGGTATTATAGTCACTGCTTCCGGTTAGACTGGAAGCTAACCCCAAAATAGTTGGGAAAGGCTTAAGCATGATGATGATTTTATCTGAGAATTCAAAATAAGGCGCAACTAACAGCGCCATCTTTAGCTAAAATGTAGAACTTTTCTTGGCATCGTTTCCAAGTGGTGCTAGTGCCATCTATTGATTTAGAGTCGAACTAACAGACTAACCCCTTTCAGTGTCCTTCTCACATGCGCGACTTTTACCTAGATTTTTTATTGCGATTACTGTTGAAACTTGAAACAAGCAACTTCAATCAATCGTAAAAGTTTCAACTCTTTGTCGAAGACGTAAAAAAATCAGATGTTCGATGTTGCCATCCTTTTCCAGATTCAGTGCATTTCATTCGGATAATGGGGGATTTTCTTATCTTATCTTTCCTATTCGCTGGATAGATGGCGCTGATCTCGTTAAGTTGCCGCAAGGAACAGCACGTCACACAATTACACATAGATCTAATGGTTATGTTCGGAAGCTTATGCAAACGAAAGTGTCAGTCAACGAATGAATTTATTTCTTTATGAGACGTGACGCAAAGTTTTTTTTTTTGGCTTTGTCACCTAGTAATGTAGTCAGTTCAACGCCATCTAAAAAAATCTTGGAAACTATGTATTTCTTTTTAATTTTCAAAAAGAATATCTCTCATTAAGTTTAATAACTTCCAAAGCAGGTGTCTGCTTTTGTGAATGTCCATTATACCTATTCAGGAAAAAAAAAATTAACACACACGGTCATGGTTGTCACTAACATTTATTTATGAAATTAAATTGCGTGCTAATAATTGCAAAAGTCATCACAGTCCAAAAGTTTCATAATAAAACATTAATTTTATTTTCTTTTACCTTGCTATCGAATTTAGTTCAGGCTGAATCGAAATTTCGTTGTTTGTAAACTCTGACGAAGAAAAGATGGCGCTTATTCAAGTTATAGACTACTGTGAAAAAATGCACACATGAATAATGACAGACAGTCTGAACCAAATATTCACTTTAGTTTAAATGTATGTCATACGCAATAAGGTTGATTTTTCGCTGTTCATGTGAAGTATAAAGATCTGTCGTCGAATAGTAGGACACGGAGACGGCACGCTTTGGGAGTATTCGTTCTCGTGCATGTAAGTGTGTATCTGTGTGCAGCAGTGCGGCAGCAAGTTGCTGTCAGATAACTACTGGATGAAAAACGAGTTCACTTTTTTCCTTTAAAAATGATTTCTGTTACGTTAATAGTTTAGCCTAGAGTTATGTTCGCCTCTATTTACCCGTATGAAATTATATTAACTTGTTATTTAACAAGCAGTACTTACGTAGAGTCCAGGAACCATGGTTCAGTGTCATCCACCGTTGCAACTAGAGGAAATACCAAAAGAAGACGAAGAAAGGCTAGAGAAATTGTTTTCTAAATTAGACACCGATGGAAATGGGAGGATCGACATCCACGACCTGTCCGCCGCCCTCAAGGAACTGGCTCCGCACATCAACCGCAGTTATGCAGAGGTTAGAATTAGACATTTCCTATAATTTTTGTTCTAACGGTTTCACCTTCCGATGGTGTGTTTGATTACCTATAGACACGTAAGCCGCAATAAATCTGCTGTTTCATGTCAAAAACTTAATGGAGCAAAGTTTTCTTTAGCAAACTCTTTTTTCATTATGTAAAACCACAGAAAACCTAGAAAGTTGACACCTACATTTGGTTTTAAGTACTTTAAATTTGAATGTATTACCGCTTTACCTATTCTTAAACTAATGCATGAAAGTTAACAGTACATTCTTCAAAAATGGGTCAGTTTTGTAGGAAGTTGAATAAAATTTGGCAACACCCTCATTTTCAGTAACTTTTTTTTTAACTTTATTCAGGCACCTTTGTGCACTCCTTGACTACAGTGCACACAGAGATGTTCTAAATTTGAAAAAAGTAAAGGTAAAAAGACAATAAATCACTGATAAAATTATCTTCTGTCAAGATTTATGCTCATGAGTGTGATGACAATAGATAATCTATTCTCATCACTGGTTTCTAAAATGACTGAAGTTGAATTTCATGAATTACATTAAACTTATCTGATTGTTCTTGACATTTTAATAACAATAGATTTAATTTTGTAGATCTTCGTCATAAAGGAAGTGCTTTTTTTACTTTTTCCTGGAAACTGAACCTTTGACACTTTTACAAGTTAGTTTCTTTATGATTGCGATTACCAAAGAGATTACAGCAGCATGATACTCTGATTTTCTTATCACTGAATCTCATATTATGGCATTAAAGGTTTATATTATAATCTCTTTTTGACCCCTATTAGTTATTGAAACATTAAACAAAATTACCTTACATTAACAATATTAATATTGGTACAAATATACATTTTATCATATTATGTCAAAGCGTTCTTGTGTCTCACTGTCATCACAATGAAAATTAAAATACATGAAAACTGATTCCGGAGTGTCTGAGCAGATCAAAAAGTAACATACTTGATCAAAGGCAAAATGAATATTGTCACATAAAATCACCAAGAAGCACTGCAGACTCAATTATCACAAAAAAATCAAAAATATCCCCTTTTCCACTATGGTAACAATCATTAACAGCTGGTAACAATTATTGGAATTCCAGAGTGGCAACTGTTTTTGAACACCATCAATCTGGAATCACAATATCCAACTTGTTCATAATGTATACCCGTAACTTACACAATCTAACGGTCAATGAATTTTATTCACAAGATTTAATTATTTACAGTCATTAACATAAACAATATTATATAAATGTTATATATGTTACAAAATCATATAAATGTGTAACTGTTGTTACAATTTTGTTGTGAAAGCAAACACTAATTAATTTTTAAATTGAACTTCCCGCTTCAATGACTGGTCTAGTTATTCTCATAATTTATTCATAACATACCTGCCGCCAGTTTGTTATACTTAACAAAATATAAACATCAACAGATACTGATATAAAATAATATTGAAGCAATTAATTCACATATACTGTAAACATTTGTACAGAACTATCCAATTACTCTGTAACTACGCACACCATCTTTTCTATACTAGGTACCTAATGTGAAAATGACAAATATGTTAGTAGCCGCTAGTAATAGCAACCGTGACAGGCATTAGTAACAATGATAAGAAAGTTTCAGCTGGTTAGTAACTTTCACAGACAAATGGCGTAGGCCTAGTAAATTACTCTCATCAGCGCCCTCAGGGTGGGAACACATCTATATTAGTATTATAAAGCAGAAGAGTTTGTTTGTTTGATTGAACGCGCTAATCTCAGGAACTGCCGGCTCGAATTGAAAAAATCTTTTTGCGTTAGATAATCCATTTATCAAAGAAGGCTATAGGCTATATAACATCACGCTATGGCCAATAGGAGCGGAGCAGCAATAAGAAATGTTGCAAGCGGGAAATTCGCGCGAACGAAGTCGCGGGCAGAAGCTAGTTAATATATAAGTCTCGAAGTTTCTCCCGCCCTTACAATTCGATTTACATGTAATACACATACAATAGTATTAATTGTTCTACCTACAACGATGCCCTATTTAGCTTCAACAGCTTCCCCATACTAATGTACGTGATGATGTAACATGTAACGATGTGATTCACACAAAGCTCATTGTGTCCTAGTAACCTCACTGATTTTATTAGTTTGTTGGATCTGTCAGCTCCCGTAAACGATAGCTAGCAGATTTTTGGCATGAGTCACGAGATTACCAATACCATTGGCATATTGTGCTGAAAATAAAAAAGCAATGCAATGGACAGCTTAGCTCATTAAGACCTGGTTTGGTTCTTAATTCAAGAGTTCTGTTCTTATCTTGCCACTATACTCTCTGTTTTGCCCCGATACTGGCTTTTTGTGCTAGTGTTTTCCGCCTGACCTTCAGAGATCGATATAATATCTTATTTGCTCACAGTTACAAACTTAGTCGTATTTGCATAAAATAGGTACGTTAGCCGACAGTCTTCCGTATTGATGGGCCGCTTCATAAAATACATTGTTATTTGTTAGAACATAGCTCCATTAATGGTGCAGCTTAGCTATTTATTTATATTTCGCATAGCTGACGTGTCATTCATTGCGGTTAGCTTGAAATAAGCGAGATAACTTTCCGTAACTGCTGTGCTAAGCAACTAAGTATGGGAAAATATTCATGTTTCAGTATGAGGTGAATAGCAGCGTCGAGTTTCGAGCCGTTCTTGATAATGCTACCTATATAATATATCCGATACGTCTCGTCAACTCACGTCCTTTTTTATCTTTGAACGTATAACTTTTTATTGCCGGTTACGTAACTTCGTACCTAACACCAACACTAACCTCTATTTTAATTAATTTGCAGAAATTCCTGGCCAAACCTGGCTGGAAAGAGGGCGGTGACGTCACCTTATCGGAATTCATCCACTTCGTGCGTGAACATGAAAAGAACCTTAGGCTCCAATTCTCTCATCTCGACAAGAATCAAGATGGTAAATATCACGCAATTTCACTTTGTTCAGCCTTCTTTTAGTTTGCAATAAGCCACAATCAGTACTATTTTAACGAAAGTGCCGACTCAGTTAGGTAATTGCGTAATAATATACTGGCATTGCCGATTCTACCTACTCATTTTAAAAATTCAACCACTTCATTGCGTCTGGATGTCGGGCAGCTGGGAGATTTCCATGGTTACATGGTAGCAATCCATTAGAAAGTCATCACTTTTTCAAGGAAACGTTGACAAGGGGGTAGGTTGATTTAGTCCGACGATAATCGAGTCGTTATCTCCGCTCGTTAACATTGACATTTCTCGGCCAACGTCAGTAGTTTACGCAATGCACAGACGTTCAGCGATCGCTAGATCCATATAACCTTTATTTCTATGTAAAAGTTAGATGACGTAGCCCGCCCTAAGGCTTCAGCCTTCGACGACTGTAGTATGGATTCTCATTGATATTTTGTCTCGGAGAATTTCTTTCACGAGTTTTTCCAATGCACGAAAACAATTAGTACAGATTTTAAAAATTCAGCTGCATCTATTTCTGTATTGTGCACAGTCCCAAACGTAAGGCATTAAGATTTTAATGATCGGTCGAATATTTCGTCTAGTTGTTCATGAATTAATGTTTCTAATTCTGGACGACTGTATTACAGTCTCTTGTTTGTTCAAGCGTGACTCCAGACAGTTCTCTAGTTTCTGTTACTTCAGCAATTTATGGACATCGAAAACGGCGACGCAGTAGTCGAATTTTCATTTGGAAGAGTGCCCATTCCGGCTGGTATGGCAGTAGTGATTCTACAACCGTTATGATTTGCTTTTTGTACACTCTGAAGACAAACAAAATGTATGCGTGGCATTTGTCCGTCCATTAATGGGATGGATTATAATACATTGCATAATTATTTTGCATGTGAAATGAGCATTATTCACAGAATGAAATATGCACGCGTGGTTCATTTGAATAAGCTAGAATATTTCACAGAATAATACACAATTATTTATTTATGGCTCGTCACATAGCCTTCTACGGTGAGATCAGATGTCCAAGTCTTCGTACCATATTGTTTTCTGAAGTCTTGAATTAGTTACGGCAGCGAGTAGTAGGTACTACGCTGGCTACACATGCACGTAACAACCTAATGGTAACAGACTATGACGCCCGATGGTATGTCGATGCCTTAGTTTATGCGACGGGCTCCAATGATTACGTAGTCTAAACATATGGTTTCCGTTATTTACCTCAATAGCTTTTATAACAATGGATGAATGAAAACTGTTGCTGATCTCAGTTTCGGGGTCTTTATACAGATAAGATATTAAAGTATAAGTTACTAGACTTAGGCTTTCAGTTTCCTACCAAAATATATTACGTTCTAAACATATGTTCGGGTTGACCTGCTTCCGCAGAGGCCGGGTGGCAAAATCGGACGTATAATTATTTTTCCAGTGCGGGAAAGCACGCCTCACTTATCTCAGAATTGGCAAACACCAATGTAAAAATGTTATAAGTATTTATGGTGTTTTCTTAATAGAAATTTGTTCTTTTCCAGGAAAAGTGGATCTGGAGGAACTTATATGCGCGTTTCACGATATGGGTATCGTGGTTGGCAAAAGTGAAGCTACTAACTTACTTAAAAGGTAAAATGTTATGTGAAGGCGATTTATTAACACGATTTAAAAGCACAGCGATTACAACTATTGAGCATTATTATTTTTAGATTTTTATGGTTTGCGATAGCGATTGCCCAATATCTTTTTTTAAGATATATCCCTAGTGCTTATTTATTATTAAAACGATCTAAAAATATGCTTTTGTAACACAAAAACTAAATGCACAAGGCCAAGAAACAAAACAAGTAAAAAAACATTAAAAATAAATGTTTCAGAAAAGCTGTTTGGCCATTGTTCTGGTGGTAAGTCGAAAAACCACAAGGTAGTAAATGGCTTAGACTTGCTAAACATATACGCTAAGTTCAAAACATAATCATTACAGATTATTTTTACTTAATAAAGTTTTATAAATTACTGACCTTCAACCATCCTTCGACAGACTTATGACAACCGTTGACTTGTGTCATTTGAATATCGAATGTGACGAATTTTTCATATTTTTTCAACCAATGCCATATTTTGACAGTTCTATTTAAAAGTGAACACAAACTGCTTGGACGTATTCTTTGTAGTCGCGTAATGTGTTGAGTTTGACCATGGAAATGATTAAATAATGTAATTATCTTAATCCAAGCCGTTTGTAGTTTATACTATTCAGAAATCATATCAACAACATTATATCACAATTGCTTTATTACATTACGCTACGTAAATATCAAATTCGCGAATGTAGGTAGGCGTTTTCATAATTTCTTCGATCTTGTGTTTATTATAAAAAAAAAGTTATTTGTTTATTTATTTTCGTCTTAGTTATCAGCTAAATTGTTCGCTATCTTGTGTTGATAATGTAAAGGGCCACACACCTTCGTCACAGAAAAAGTAGATCTAGAACAGACGCGTTTACGAAAATGTCGCCCATGCGTTTCTTACTTAACACTAAAATTAGACCTAACCTCGATCTGCATTCACGTTTCAAGCGTGTGTGTTAGTACTCCTTAATACGCTAATTTTAGTAAAACTAATATTTAAACCGTCTCAATGGCATAGTCATGCTAATATTATTTTCTACAAAACATTAGTATTAGTACTTATACTCCATTTCCATGGCCAGCGATGTGTATCAAAGAAAAAATTATGTTGCAGTGGTATTCCATTCTTTATTTTTCTTTCGCAAATATGTACCTTTTCTCGTGCATGGCACAGAGGGTCTTGCAAAGTACTATTAAAGTAATACGATTGGGCATACATTTTTATGGTATTTAACCCTACCATAAATGTTTATGCAAAATTGTGGCGATTCTTATTCCTGCACTTTTAGTTCCGAGCTCCACGGAAGGAGCTCCACGATCGGTTGTATTTGAAAGTATCATACAAACAAAACAGAAGAACTAAAGCCAATTTGCAAACCTATTCTTGGTTACTTTTTTATTCTGTGCCTTGGTGGGCACTGTACACACGGCGGTCTTAAGAATTATATTTTACCGTATTTTCTAGAATCACACTGCAGTTATTACTGTATTTTTGTCTTTATCTCAATGCTTTGCCGTAAAATATAGAACAAAATGCCATCGTGAACTGGGATACCTTTTAGAGTTGGTAATCAGGCCAACCTCAGGACGTAAACTCCCAAAAATTAAGCAATTGCTTGCGTCATACGCGTCAAAACCTAATTTTGTTTACGTAGTATAGACAGTTTTATACATTTGATACAGGGTGCAAGGGAAATCACCTACCATGTATTAGTACGTCATACCGAACACGGAAAAAAAAGGCAGTAGGTTATAAATAAATAATCTGAGGAGCTCGTGGTTAAATAATAACTGCCGCTCGGATCGATCTTTAGGCTAAGCTGTGGTTGCCTACGTTAGCCTGTGGATTGGTGACCAACCCTTACATACCGAATTTCCTCCGTGCCTCGGAAAGAACGTTATGCTGTTGATCCCGGCTGTCATTTGTCTATCTTTGACAGTTGTTGGACCACTGACTACTTGTAAGTGGCCCAAAAATGAAGTGGTATCGTATTACCCAGTATGAACTGGGTTGTAGAGGTCAGATAGGCAGATGCTCCATGTATAATACTGGTATTCAGTATTTTACATGGAGCCGGCTGGAAGCTGACCCCAAAATAGTTGGGAAAAGGCTAGGCAGATGATGATGAGGATATAAATATATCAGCTATTTCCTACATTTCTATGTGGCGGGTTCTGAATGATGTACTAAATATGTGGTAACCTTGTCGATTCTGTTGTGCACAAACTCAACTTAATTTAGTCTATTGATATCTTTTTCTCTCTAATAAAACTAGAAAGAGACGGACGCCATTTAGAGCTGTCAAATTTAATTGGAACTAATATTTCCATGCAAAAGAAGGGTGCACGTAAAAGCATGTCGACTAAAACACGGTGAAGCGCAATTCATAAACTAGTTTGACATCTCTAACTTAGTTCATAGCTATAGTCGTCCTTTTCTCGCACTGCCTTTTAGTAAAAGATAGCAATAGCCTTGATTAAGTTTAGTTTGTGCACAATAGTATCGAACCAATGTCTCTTCCACCCTGTATAATTATCTTCTTTCTCTATGTAGTTTAGAACATGTATGTCCGTTTTTACTAACACTTGAAACACCTAATTGAATGCCTATACACGAAGGCAGTCCCAGAAATACCTGGCCCCTTATTCACAACCATTCGACTGGCTTCCGATTCGGAAAGTCGTATATCTGTCTTCTTCTGGCATTACGAAAACGACCGAGATAGACATACGACTTTCCGAATCGGAAGCGAGTCGAATGGTTGTGAATAAGGGGCCTGGTCTACTAACAGCCGTTTTCTGCAACTTACTTACGTATAACTGTTGGTTAAAATGCCTACGTCAGTAGCTATGTCGTGTTTTTATAAACAAAGTTTTCTTGAAATATCCTATTCTATACGTAGGTGATCTGTCACTTGATTCATAGAAAAATCAAAGAAACGTTTCTGTGACGTTTTGTTTCTAACCGTCTGTAAGTAAAATGTGTAACAGACAGAGATAGCAACCTATCGATACCTGTCAGTAAGTTATTGAAAATTGCCGTAGAACACACGTAAAATGATAGTTTCTTTATTCTTGAACTTGGTCCACTTTGATCACGATGTACGTTTTCATTCGCGATGTTCATCACATATGGCCTTGATAACTCGGCCACCTACTAATTTATTGTGGTAAATGAAGACACTCCTCCGCAGTAAAAATCAAAATCGCTTTGATATTGATCTGACAGAAGTCTTGTAGATAAAAGTTTTAGATTACGCAACCACGCAACTGTGAACAATTTCGTCCAAGTTAAAAATCAGTGACAGTGTTCACTATTTTATGCGTTCGAGCGCATCAAATATTAAGTCAGCTTGAATGTTTAGATTTTCGTTTTGTTATGGTTGGAGTCCATACTAAAGACATTATTTTCATACAAAATCTGACCTATACGTCAGGCCGGGTACTTTTGGGACTAGTAAAAGCGCACTCTTAAATCAACGTTCAATAATGAAAATACAACAGTGCAGTCATATTTAGCCGATAATGTAGGTAGTAGTGGTTGTAAAAATAGGAATTAGACAAATTATCCATCAAACGGAACCTTCCTCGAGAACCACTCAGTCCATTGGTGAAAACATCATGAAATCGGTCCAGTAGTTTTTGAATTTAGAGAGACAGACGCGGCGGCATTTTTTGTATAAGTATAGAGATTATCATTGCGAAAGTTAAAACGCGTAATTAAGTTCTTAAAGTATCAATTAATACAGTTATAACTTCTATAATGTATTGCTTAAGTAGTTATTCACAGGTAAACACATTTTACTTCATTATTTTTTGTTTTGTATTGAAATACTAACTTCAAAAAGTAAGTACCTACTAATATTGCTTCTAAGTTTAGAAAGGTGTGGTCCGCTGTAGTTCGCCAAGTTTCTCTATAGTGTTAAGGGGACTACACGAGCTAAATTAGCAACTCCATTTCGTTCTTAAGATTGTTAAAATAAAGTTCAAATCAGCTTGCACTACAAAGTGGTTGTTACGTCAGTCACTGCGGGCCGAATTGTGCGAAATGAGTGGTTTCGATCGATTTACAAAAAATCTATTGCTGGACTAGAAAATCGCGTGTATTTTTAGTATGGTTACTCGTTAAAAGAAAACTTTAGAAATGTTTTTTTTTTTTTTATAGAGTAAAACTATTTGTATTATGTTTTCATAACACTGTCTTACTAGCATATTATATCCTGAAGAATGCTTATATATATTTTGCTGGTTTTGTTTATTGCAGTGAATCATACACTTTCAGGCATTATAAAACTCGCGTTTAGCTCCTGTAGTTACCGTATAAATAAATAAATGGCATTTACCGTCCATTTCTAGTTTGTAGTTTCACTTGACCTAGATGCTCGATGGCGCCCCTAATCGAGTAGTAAATAAATAAACATCTTGATCGATTTTAAAACGTTGGAAAAGTTAGCGGTAGGTTTCAAATACTTAACTATAGTTTATAGGTCATTCTAGGGGTTACTCTGGCCTGCGTTTATAAAAATATGAGGGGTTTCTTAGGCCTGAATTCTTGTCGCTTACTAGTATATATATACTGTGTTCTTTATAGCGCCGTACTGCGACGCTGACGTCAGCGGCGACTGCTAGCTATCCTGAAGAATATTATATATTTTTCTGATTTTGTTTATTGCCGTGAATCATATACTTTTAGGCATTATAGGCTTCTAGGTTAAAAATATGTATTAGTTTATTGTTATGTTATTTTGTGTATTTTATCTATGGGCCATAGTTGCCTGACACTAATATTATTATTATTATAAAACACGTGTTTAGCTCATGTAGTCACCTTAAATAAAAAAATAAATATTGCTGGACATTAACACACAGTGCCACACTAAGCAAGGCTAGTGTCGTTGACACCAGATAGTTGATATACTACATATATTCCTTTTTTTTTGTTTGTAAATCCATACTATCATCAAAAAATAAGTAAACGATTTGATACTTCGCTTTAAAAACGTTACGAGTCATTCTGAACTTGGCGAATATGGTAATAAAATAAATAAAAATAAAAATAAAAAAGCCTTTTATTTCCTAAAAACATGCTACAATTTAAAACTAGATCTAAAAATTTACTTTAAAAACTAATTAAAATCTAGCTTGTGCACAATGTTGCTCATTTGTTTATAATATAGTAAGTTCTTGTTTTTTTTTTTTCAATTAGCAACTTTATAATTATTACCTTATAATCTAAATTTTAACTAGGAACCCCTCTCAGGTAAAGGCCTCGCCAAGGCGAATATGGTACTGTCATGTAAATAAAACCCACGAACATTTATACCCTAATTTCATGTCATTTGGCTATTTGTGTTGCTAATAGTACACATGTATTGTAGATGGGCCTTGAGCACTAAAACAATGCAGAGTTATGTACAAAATACTAAAGTTAAGAATCTCACACACAGGCCTTGAATGTTCTTGCACATAAATAAGAATATATTTTGAATATAGACACTAATTCCGCTCAAATAGGTAAATTAGAGAAACTATTTTTCTTTAATGAAATACTATCGTATTTATATAAAAAATTGACGTGTTCTTTGAGGAGTCACATTTGTCATATGAAATTAGTGGTAATTATTGACAACTCATTAATGGCGAAATTTAATTAGGTATATACTTCGATCAATATTATTTATCGAAGGGTCTATAGAAAGAAAGAAAAAATATTTTTCATGTATAAAAATATTTTTTATACATGTCGTGGGTAGGTTTCAGAATTTTCGGAAATTCTAGTAGTGATCGAAGGCGCGACTGGAGGAAGAGGTCCTGTGTTCGATTCCTAGGTCGGTAGTGTTATATTTTCCATCAAGGAATTTATAAGTAGCAGTCGGCGAGGGGTTCACACAGCTCGAAACCCACCGGCTTCCCTTCGGAACAACCGCTGTACTGGAGTCTACTATTGCTAAAAGTAAAACCATCTAGGCTATTCAGTTAGGACGTAATTGCCCAAACATTGCTAAAACTACAATTGGTTCAATGTATGGTTTTTCAAACATTATATGTTACAAAAATGAACCCTACGCTACTGCCAGGTAGGTCTCTTCCAAATCTCTCAAATTTTTAGAGGTTTTGTGTTATGGCTATCCAGTTTCTTCCGGCCACTTTAATGAGATCATGATTTTGTAAGAATTAGGTGAGGGCTATTGGACCGCAATGTAAATGTACCAAATATTGCTTACTTTTGTATTTATAAAGTACATTGCACAAATGCACAATGCATGTGCACATTGAATGGAACACTGCACGATAACACAAAGCACTGGGATTTAAGATATTTTCACTTATTTTCTTTTTTCAATAAAACGTTGCCCCACACTAGGAATATCTCCTGTATCACGGGTTCGTTTACAATCATTTAAGCTCACATACACAAACAGGCCAAAATTATGAACTGTATGAAAATAGTGCACTAAAATCAAAGGGCAAGAAATCTCTTAAAAGGTTTATAATACTTACTAATAATTTAATTATTAGAATTATAAAGTTCTTGTTAGATTAAAAACTTCTTCAATAAGAGACTATAACACAAAATTAGAATAAACTTGCGTAAATGAAAACAATATTGAATTGCCTTTATTCATCATGTGCATTTCATGATCTAGTAACTAGGTACTATTTCAAAAGTAACTGTACATTTTTTTTATAAATTATAGATAGATACCATACCTCTTCTTGTTCACTTTCGATGTAGAAGGAGTTTTCAATGTCTGTCGTCTCCCTCACTCATTCAGTTTGTCCGCAGGATGGACCAGGATGGCAGTCTCACCATCAGCTACGACGAGTGGCGGGACTACATGCTGCTCGCGCCGGACACAGACATACACTCGCTCATACATTTCTGGAGACACTCTACTGTGAGTACTAGCCTGTAAGACATAAGGTCTAAAACCGAAATCAAATACTTACTTCACTTCCCGTTTATGTGTTTTTCCCGCGAACAAAAATTTACAGTCAGCCGAATGAACGTCTGTCTCTTGCTAGACCGTGCTAGCCGAGTGTTAACGATACAATTTAGTATGGACACACTCACGCTTCCGAACTGCTACCGACCAACGGACAATGGATTGTGCTACGGTCAGTTACGGCCGACACTCGCCTAAAGATGACACACGCTAGATCATGCCGGGTCGCCGGGTCGCGAAAAATGTACAACCCAAACGTAACGAAATGTTTGCTTAAAAAGTATTTTTTTGACCACATGCAGTGATTTTCAATCCAACCGATTGGCCACAAGCTGCTCTTTCAAATGACACACGACTGCAGTAAAAAGAATGAGAGAAGTTGACATGACTTGCAGAGCGACGGTACTACGAAAAAGAATCGCGCGTGGCCCTTGATGCAAGTCGTGTTATTTAGTCGCATCGACACAGACCGTGTACATGGCCTAAAAAGGATTCGCTGGAAGTTCAGGACCCTTTTTAAGGATGATTCTCCAGAGCAGCCCGCGAAATTTAAATTTTCTTACGTTTTTTTGCAATATGCAGGCCGGTGTTAAGTTGTATGTTGATTAAAATATTATTCGCGACTGTAATACATAATTATGTAGTTACAGAATTATAATCATCAAAATCCTACTTCCTACTAATATTATAAATGCGAAAGTTTGTGAGGATGTATGTTTGTTACTCTTTCACGCAAAAACTACTGAACGGATTTGGATCAAATTTAGCACACAGATAGTTTATTACCTGGATTAACACATAGGATACTTTTTATCCCGGTAATAAGATCCAGTGGGATAATTTCAAACTTCACGCGGGCGAAGCCGCTGGCAGAAGCTAGTCATCAATACAACTTTCGTAAAGGTCGAGGAACTGTTTTTTCAAGGTCAAATCGTTCTTAGACCTCTTTGAACTCATAATATTAGCGTATTTTTACAAACTCGCTACCGGTAACTTCTGTATTTCAAACGGTTAGGAGCTGCAATGTCGACGTTAATTCGCCTACAATCGGATAGATGGCGCTGGACGCAATTCTGTTAAGTACCTAACTCAAAAATAAAATTATAATATCAAAGCGGCAAATACTTTTTTTTATGCAATATATCTTTAAAAACGCCTTATCTTTACTATAAATTATTCACGGAAATGTAACGCAATGCCTAACAATGTAGGGGGTTCTTGGTCAAAGTTCACCGAGGTCAAAAATTAGAGAAGAGTATGCTGCTTATGAAAGCATGACAATGATAACTGTATTGAATTGAAAGTTAGATCGAATTTGTAATGGAAAATTTACAGGGTCGAAGTTGGGGATTTTCTTTTCAGATTCTTCCTTCTTTTTCGTGTGTTTAGTAACTAAGCTGATCTCAGACAAATACCTCCTAGGCATACTGGTTTCGTCATTTCTGGTTTCACGCTGTTTGGGTATGGTTTTTCAGTAAAACTATGTTAATTCGTGCGTCGCGCTCAGGACAAAATAACTAGACTACCAGATTGTACCTTTACATCGTCACATTTCATAAGGATAATGATGGCAATAGCCCTCTGCCTAACTGTTAGTGCATTACAGGCGTAATATTACGTTCCTAAGAAATAACAACAGAATCTGTGAGCTAAGAAAACAGTGAAACAATACAAGAAAAATACTAACCTTTGCATCTAGCTTATCTACAAGTGCGAAAAACAAGCTACATAAGAGACCTTTGTACTCAAACGACACAATCGCAATGCCTCTTCGATACAATGGTTTACTAAAATAACTATCAAAAGATTTGCAAAGTCATTATATTCGTAGTTTATTTTTTTGTCAGGAAAAAACTGGCTTATCTTATCGCGATCATCGAAGTGACTCAATTTCCGTAGAGAACAATACATGACGGTTGTAAAAATTGTAATGACGCGCAGATAGAGGCACAGAACCGAAGGTTTCATGTTACGCAGCGCGTCGCGTCCTCCGCCGCATTCTAGGTTAGCGATAGGTCGCGCGAAAACGCTCATGTGATCCTAAACTTTATAATTGTGTAACTCCTTTCTGCGGAAAGCGGGTTCACCAGATCCCAAATGCTTACCAAACCTCTCGCGTCCGGCCCTGGTTCAATCTATGGTCCGGAGCGAGACGGAATGGGAAGCCGTCACCTCCTTCTGCGAAGCAGCCTAACGTCAAGGTTTTCGCCGCCTCGGCACCACCACATATACGGGTTTCGACGTAATCCGTCTCCTATAGTCGTAAAAACCATACAGTCTTCTATCGAGGAGCTCGTCGCTAAATATTAACAGACGCTCGTGTCGATCTTTAGTTTGAGCCATGCTTGCCTAGTTTGGTCTGTGGATGGGTGACCGCCCAATGCATACCGGGTTTGTCGTGCCTCGGAAAGCACGTTAAGCAGTTGGTCCCGGCTGTCATATGTAGTTCTTTGACAGTCGTTACAGGTAGTCAGTGGCCCAGGAACTCCGACAACCAGTGGCCATATTGTAGGGTATCGTATTACCCAGTACTAAATGGGCTGTGCAGGTCAGATAGGCAGTCGCTCCATGTAAAGTATTCAGCTGTATCCGGTTAGACTGGAAACCGACCCCAACACAGTTGAGAAAAGACTAGGCAGGTGAAGGTTACCATGTGTTTGCGCGGAAGTCATTATAAACTCGTTATACGTCTATGCTTATGTTCTTCTCTTTTTAGCTATAAATAAGTAAGTAACTTGAAGTGACTTTTCCTCTGTTTTTGAAAGTTTGATATTACAAACTATTATTGATGACAAACAGTCGGTTTTATTTAAAACTCCTCATTACGTCACTGAGGAAATCCCGAACACCATGTGTACGGTTCGCAGAACAAACGAGACGGTAGACTGTTACGGCAATCGTAACGATGTAGGGGCCCCCACAATATGGACCAACGACCAGCAGAAGGTCGTGGGAATCAAGTTATTGCGGACAGCACAGGATTGAACAATCTTTTAAAAAGACCAATAGTAACTGTAGTGGCAGTACTTGGTTAAAATGACGATTTTAGAATCCATCATTATCAGTCTTTTAATGTCCCCACTGCTACGACACAGGCCTCCTCCTATGAGAGGGAATCAATCCATAAATTATAAATTATTAAAAAAAGACTAGCAACACGTCAAAACGGCTGAGGCGATTTCGATGTAATTTTGCACACAGGTAGACCATACTATGCCCCTAGCTCGAAGTGAAGCTGCAAACAAAATCTACATTGTACGTACTTAAGTCCATAATATATTGGTATTCAATTATCTACATTGTAGAGATCTCTGGCTAGTTGGAAGACTTGGAAGGTCAGTCTCATCAAGAACTTTGAATAGGTACTATTCAAGAATGTATAGGTAGTTGTCACGCTATGAGCACGATACGCCCTGTTATTAGTTACAAATACACCATTCATTTATATTAAATTTTGTGGATGTATAGGATCCCTGGCCCGATAAATAGGGACAAATCACATTTGCATGCACAGATTAGCGTTTTTGAGTATATCTATCTCATTCTGTCACGTGAAGGCGTCCTTCGGTGGAGCGAGAAGTCCGGTCGCTAGCATCTACTTGGTTAAAAGGAATCCATAGTACGTATATACTCCTAAAAACTACGTTCTCCCTCGGCGAGTTGCAGAAATTACCCTGTTTCACCATACAATCAGTCTAGTCTATGCATAGCTACAGATCTAAGCTGTGCGCATCTCCCCTGATCAGTACAGTTGCACAAGTTGCATTTGATTGTGAATCAAGCAACAAGCAATCTTTGCAGAGATTTATGCAATTTCCTGCTATTGCGTTTGATCTCGGTGGTCCGACGGAAATGGGGTGTAGATTTGATTGTTTGTGATGAGTATAATAGTTTTCATATTAAACGTCCAGAGATGGTTTAAGGCTTCATTATTGCACAATAATATTGTAATGTTTCGTCAGAAAATTATCAGAACAATTTCAGATTAAAATGGTCTCTCCATTATAGAATTTGTTCGGTTTGGCGAATTCGTTAGTAAGCTTTCGTTGATGACAGTCAAAACTCACATTTCCAGCTTCTGCCTTTGAGCTTACTGATAAATAAGTCCTATTACTGCCCCACTGCTGGGCAAAGGCCTCTTCTCAACAGAGAAAGCACGAGCATTGAAAGCTAATAAAGAAAAAGTAATTCTATGTACAGTCAGCAAAACAGTTAGGTATGCAGGCTAGCAATCTTCTTACGACTATTATAAATGTAAAAGTCTGTAAAGAACGATTGTTATTCTTTCACGCAGAAGCTACTGAAAGGATTTGGATGAAATTGCAAACAGATTGATTATAACCGTTTTCCACTTATAATAGTAGTAAGAAGATTGCTAGCCTGCATATCTAACTGGTTTGCTAACTGTACATTATACTTTATTGATAATATCTATCATATATAAACATCCAAGTTCATCTCTGGACGGAGGTGTGACCTGTGTCGCATGTCGCATATTTGTACTACGTAGTGCGGCGACGATTTTCTTATGACGACGCGACTCACAAATCGTTAGGGCTGCCCAGTGAGTAAATTAAATTAGATATAAAACAAATACTTAAATTATTGGTGATTACCTCCCTGCTCTTACATGGCCTTTTTAAAAAAAAAAACTTCTCCCACTCGAGGCTGAGCGGGAGGGAGTGTCAGACTTTTACTGACTAAAACCCATCCATTTTCCTTCCTCGTCCTTTATGTTCCGGATCCCGCAGCCCCGCAGTCTCGTCAGTCGCAGCCCCTGCAGCTCTTACTTGGCCTTGAGTTCGATTCGCTGGTCGGAAAATGTGAAAAGATGTCCCGTTAGGAATTTATCAGTAGCAATCCACCCTCCCGGTTAATGGCGATTAGCTTATTAATTAAACAAAACTGCCGACATGTGGATATGTCACCGTAACATTGTCAAACACGTTATATTACATTACAATATAACGTGTTGTTTTTTCTCGCGATATTGTAATGTCTCGAATTATTGTCAACTGAACATACGGAAGTATCTCTGCCCCCATAATCGGGACTTGGGGCACCCCCCCGTTAGGTTCCTTTAAACCCTTTTTTTTTTTTTTTTAGGGATGGGAAATCATCAAATGACCCCCCCCACTCTGGGCGGAGCGGGAGGGAGTGTCAGACTCTTACTGACTAAAAACCATCCATGTTCCTTCCTCGCCTTTTACGTTCCGGGGCCGCGGTATCTCTTTCGAACAGGCCCGCAACCCCGGCAGGCTTCGGCCCTTGCGGGCCCCTCTCCTTTTGCTGACATCTCTTTGAGGCGCGCGTGGAACACGAACGCGCCGTCGACACGGCCTGTCGTCGTCGTTAGACGGCCGGACGGCTAGCTAGCCCATAGCCAGCCGTCTACAGGCCCGCATCTACGGTGGCCGGTAGCCACCACGTGGCCCCCGACGCCCGTTGCGTCTCCCGCGGCGGCCGGGAAGAGAGGATCTCTCCCTTTCTCGTTCCGCCACCTCCTTCGCTAGCATGACTGCTTCGCAGAAGGAGGTGACGGCTTCCCATTCCGTCTCGCTCCGGACCATGGATTGAACCAGGGCCGGACACGAGAGGTCGCCGCCGCCGATTTCCTTTAAACCCTGCACTCGGAAATAGCGAAGCGAAGCGGGCCTCCATCGACTACGCTTTTTAGGGGGAATATAAAGTGTTTTAAGGTTACGTTATATTAATCGGTATTTCTCAGGAATGGTGCATTATCTTTTCATGAGAGTTGTGCCACTGGACAAGGGGGACCCCTCCTTCCCTCCACACCGCGTAAGTTGACTACCATCGCATGCATTTTACGAAAAATAATGCGTTTTGTTGTAAGCAGTATGTTCATTTGACAATAATTCGAGACTTTACAATATCGCTAGAGATATTACAATATAAAGTATTTATTTTACGGTGACAGATATACAAAACAACCTTTTATGGAAACAGTCGTGATAATTATTGAAGATGGGTTATTTTACGCAAAAATGTATTAATTTGTTGTTCGCAGCCCGCGTATGAGATTCCAACTCTGAATGAAAATAAATAAAAGGAGTAAACTCGAAAAACACAGTCACTATGTTTGCTTGTTATATAGTTGACAGTTTGCCTGCATTGCTTGTTATCAAGTTTTCATTAAAAGCGTATTTTCTGCTCCTACCTACCTGTCCACACAGGGTCGTATTTAGTTACCAATTAAAATTACTTTTTGCCATCAATTTTATTTAACCTTTTTGTAGCTTATTCATGCTACCAAAAGGTTCTGTTTGAAAATATGTTCTAATTGATAATTATAGGTACTTATGTCGGCTAGATGAACTCTGACGTGGACAATGGGTTGGGCAACTGACCTAATTTAGCTAGCTAATTCCTATACATTAGCAATTATCCAAACAATTAAATTAATTAGCCCCGATGTAGAGTGTTGTCAACTGATTTGCTAAGTGTTAGGAATAGAGTGTTCAGCTCTCTATTATATGCTTAGGATTTTGGCCTAAGGCGATTACATGAGCTAAACGCGAGTTTTATAATTACTAAAAGTAGGTATATGATTCACTGCTATAAACAAGACAAGAAAAACATATGATATTCTTCAGGGTTTCTTCTTCTATGCTAGCATGATAGTGTTTTGAAAACATAATGCTATTAATTTGGCTCGATAAAAAAGCATACTAATATGCATAAATAAATATCGCTGGACATTAACACACAGCGCCACCTAGCGCCACACTAAGCAAAGCTTGTGTCGTGGTCACTAGATAGTTGATATACTACATATATACTTTTTTGTTTGTAAATACATACTTATTATACATATAAACATCATGACTCGGAAACAAATGTCCATGCTCATCACACAAACATTTGCTCCTACCGGGATTCGAACCCAGGACCCTAAGAACGTAAGGCAGCGTCACTACCACTACGCCATTCGAGTCGTCATGCGATAGTTCAGATTTTTTGGCAAATAATTCTACAAGCAATAATTATATTAGCATGATAGTGTTTTAGTTTTTTAATCCAATCAATGGCTTTTTTGGAAATCGATCGGAACCACTCATTTCGCGCTATTTGGCCCGCAGTGGCTGACGTAACAACCACTTTGTAGTGCAAGCTGATTAGAACTTTATTCTAACAGCATTGCAAATGAAGTTGGAACCACCACAAATAGAGTTGCTAATTTAGCTCGTCTAATCGCCTTAATGGCGCTGATGTTGGAAAATACTTTCCGAAATTGTATTGGAAATAGCGTTTTGGCGTTAGTTAAAGATATTTATTTATAACTAGCTGACCCACGCAACTTCGTCTGCGTCACATTAGAGAGTAAAGCTCACAAAAGGAATATTTTTTCCCAGATTTTGCAATATTTTTCATTTATGTTCCGCTCCTATTGGTTGCAGCGTGATGTTATATAGCCTAAAGCCTTCCTCGATAAATGGTAGTCCATTTATTCAACACAAAAAGATTTAAACTTATATTGTCACTTACGGGATATCTTCCGTGATTATTTATTGTGTTGTAAGTGCTGTTGCAAGCGCCATGTGCCATATAAGTTTAGTTTTAAACCGTGAAAGCCTAAAACAAAGATTTTTTCCAATTCGAACCAGTACTTCCATGAGATTAGCGCGTTCAAACAAACAACGTTGTCCCGTTTATTCACGTATATATTTTAAGGTAGGGAGCTCCACTTATTTATTCTGTTTTAAGCATTTGTAATAGCGGCAACAGAAATACATCATCTGTAAAAATGTCAACTGTCCAGCCATCACGGTTCAGGATATAGCCTTAGTGACAGACAGATGGACACTGGAGTCTTCGTAAGAGGGTCTAGTTTTATCCCTTGGGTACGGAACCCCAAAAATCCTATAATAAACCTTTTTTATGTAAATGTTTTGCCTTAACTTAGTTTAAAATTGTTTGATTGGATGCTTCAGTGGATTCTGACATGTGTTCACTGAAGTTCGTAAAACAATAATCCAACATCAGTTTGAAAATAACGCCAGTGCTTTACCACAGAGAGTATAGTTTTGTTTGTAATGGTTTCGTTCGTAAATCGAAGCTATTTGGTGTTTCGCAATATTATTACAACTATTTTAGAAAATATGAGAACCACGGTTTAATTTTGTGCAGAATATGAGATGCTGCTGACTTAAAAAATAGAAGCATCGTCTTTATTTTTTGTTTACGAGAAAAAATTAAAATACGTTTCCGATATTTTTTGGAGATCTATCTGCCAGACGAAGCAGATTTTTTTAGGATTATCCCCTATTACTCCGATCATCCATTCCCTACTAGCCTATATTCGGCAACTCTGTCTATCTGTTTTGACCACTGAAGGGTAAAGGTATATCTGTCCCACACACTTATGTCTTTGGATGCCTGTCCTTTCGACGAAAGTCAAACTCTTTAGGATGGCAAGAAATCTTAGTCTTTCAATTCCAGCTCTTTATTTGTCTATGTTGCCCCACTGCTGGGCATAAGCCTTCAATTATTCTTTCCGTGCGGTATTCTTCGGCCAATATCTCACAAACGGCTCTAAGGTAAAAACACATTTTTTATAAGGGAACATGTACCTTAAACAGTTGTTTTTAGAAAATCAGACCGTTATCTTTTCGGTAAACGTGGACCTAAGTCATCACTTCAGCACTATGCCGAAAAAAAAGCGGAACATAAAAATTATGAAGTATACAAAAATCTGCAAAAAAAAAACATGCGGGGCCGTGGACTTGGAGACTACCGATAGAAGTAATAATATTAATTTCGCGCGCCATCCAGTGCCACACTAAGCAAGGCTTGTGTCGTGGACACCAGATAGTTGATAAACTACATATACTTTTTGTTTGTAAATACGTACTTATTAAACATACGGGGTGGTCCAGGCCAGATGGATATAAAATGTTTTTAGGTAGTCGGCTTAGGGACCTATTTGTACCCGCCAGGAAAAAAATCGCCTTTTTAATTTTTAATTGGAGTTTACGAAAAATCTGTCGATTAAAGTAAGTAATTATTCTTGCATTGATATGAAATTAAATCCACTCCAAATTTGCAGATCAGTCTGATTTTTTTTTCCGAGAGAGTGCAATGTCTATGTAAGCACCTAAAATAAAAAATAATCGATTTTTTCATTTTAAAAGTGAATAATAAATCATTAACACATTAAAAGTGGTGATATTTCTAGAATTAAAAAATCATGTCTTGTAAGCGGGTCACAAGCGATTCATTTCTTGGCGGGTACAAACAGGTCCCTAAGCCGACTACCTAAAAAAAAATTACATCCATCTGGCCTGGACCCATGCTCATCACACAAACATTTGCTCCTAGGACCCTAAGAACGTAAGGCAGCGTCACTACCGCTACGCCATTCGGTCGTATAGTATAAGTGAAAACTAAGTAATCCAAAATAAACTTTATCTTAATTGGATAACGTTGATTTTGACTAACCGTTCTATAAAGCGTTCGGTGGCGATAACGCGACTTCCATGATTATTGTTCGCCCGAAAAGTGCTCAAAATGCGTGAAAATGTTTACACCTCAAAAATACAACATTATTTTTTGTTTATACTAAACCCGAAAAGGGGTCATTGTACTCATAATTTTGAACAACTTTTTCTATGGGACGAACCTTGAAATCGCGAAAAAAAAAACAGCTGTTCCGTACATTTTGACGAGTTATGCGAACATAAATGTAGGGAACAGCTGATTTTTTTTCGCGATTTCACGGTTCGTCCCATAGAAAAAGTTGTTCAAAATGATGAGTACAATGACCCCTTTTCGGGTTTAGTGTAAACAAAAAATAACCCTGTATATTGAAATGCTCGGAATTGGGCAGCCCTAGATATAAAAATGCCAACTATAATTCTGTAATTGGATCGTCCATCAAAACAGGGAGGCGTGTACGGACTATGATTGAGAACTACGTAGCTACGTAGTATATAATTATGTCACCGTAAAATTGTCTAACACGTTATATTGTAATCTCTCTAGCGATATTGTAAACACTTGAAATTTTGTCAAACGAACATACTGCTTACAATAAAATGCATTATTTTTCGTGAAATGCATGCGATGGTAGTCAACTGACGCGGTGTGGAGGGAAGGAGGGGTCCTCCTTGCCCCTTGCCCACTCTCATGAAAAGATAATGTACCATTCCTGAGAAATTCCGATTAATATAACCTAACCTTAAAACACTTTTTATTCCCTTAAAAAGCGTAGTAGTGCAGGGTTTAAAGGAACCTAACGGAGGGCTGCCCCAAGTCCCGATTATGGAGGCAGAGATACTTACGTATGTTCAGTTACAATATTTCGAGAGTTTACAATATCGCTAGAGAGAAACCCGTTATATTGTAATATAACGTGTTTGACAATTTTACGGTGACATTTACGTCATTAGTCGAGCGCAATTTATAAAAACAGAAGGAATGGGTTCGAAATATTGGTTAAAATGTATATGTCCTGCTGGGCTATACGTAACTTTCTGATACCAGCGACTGACGAGCTTCGGTTGTACACCGAACTTTGATAGCAACCGAGAATGACATAACATTGGTATTAAGTATCACACTCAGTGGATATAGAGATATAGAGTCAATTTACAGTGACTACCTGAGCGTATTAATAAACGTGATTGATTATGTTCTCAAGTGGCGAATTAGGTTTACGTCATCAACTGAGTAATGGCGACCATCAACTATACATTGAGCGCGGGTCCCTGAGATGCTATATATCGTGAGTGCAGATAGGCCGTAACTTGAGGAGTGAGGTAAATTCGCGATAAATACCCGTATTCATATGTTTTATAACTTGAGGAGTGATTAGCGTGGCACGAAACATGAATTCAGAAAATATTTTGAGTAACATTAATTATTACGATGAAATAGGTGATAAAAAAAACTAAATCAATCAAACAAAGGTCACCGACGAAGCTAAAGTTACTTTTCACTTTTTTGTTTTTGAAGTCGGTTTTATTTTTTGCAAAAATGTTTTTATCCTTCCATTTTCAAATTCTCCAAAATAAAATTTGCCATGAATTCATTTTACATTGTTGACAATATGTGTCATGGTAATAAACTTATCCTTAATAAATGGAACTTAACATAATTAATTCTCGCAATAAGTGTATTGTACACAATATGTGCGTACCCCTCAAAGCTGATATTAATTCATGATGTTGTATGAACAATAAACCTCCAAGCTATTGCACCAATCACGCCAGATTTGCCGTCTTTTTCTTAAGAGTGACAACGAAATCCGAGAGATCATTCAAAACTTCGGTCAATGTGACGTCGTCGTTCACGAGATCAAGCCCTCAAGTACAGCTAGGTGAGGAGCTGATCTTGGTTACTGAGATACTGTCCTTATGCGTCTATTAATTAGCAACAATCTTGAGGTGCTGATGACGTCATAATGGCGTATCAAATGATAACGTACTTGAGTATGGTGTTGAAGGCCGTTTATTAATATGGGCCTAACACTCAGAACATTATACACCCTAAAGGGGACTAACAGCCACGAAGAGCACCAATGACTTCTTATTTGATCGCGACTGGTCGTACATAATACGAAACTAGCCTTTTCACAGTTAATTGATATACACTGAGCCCAGTTACTATCATTTCGAACTCTCAACAGAGTTACGTAATAGCCCTACAGATCGCATGCACACTTAAAACTTTTCCATGGAGGTGTGCGCAGACTATAGTACCCATAATATTTCTGATAGTACCCACCAAAGGCGTAGCTAGGATTTTGTTAAGGGGGGCAGGCGTAGATATACTCGTATACCAAGAATATTCCACAGTGAATACTGCATGAGCGATAGGACAGATAAAACAAATCACGATTCAACTATTGATAGTATCAACTTTGTTTTTATTTATCAAATAGGCTACCTACGCAATATTGCGATTTGTGAGCATTTCGCTACGCCCTTGTACCCCACTTGCTACGACATTCATGCTACTCATCCACGAAATCTTCTACAAAGGTGTCGTTGTACTCATAATTCCTTTTCCATCTATCCTTTTGCCTAGTCCCCGTTCATACATCTGGCTATACAGGCACGCTAGTTGTGAGTATGCGATACGATGCAGCTGACCTTTCTGGAACGCATCACTAATAGTAATAAGGTCAAGGCGGTCGTCCGCTCCGCCGCAAACAGAACGATATTATCTAGGGCTTAGGGGATAGACTGACAAAGCGAGGCATCGTGAACACGCAGCTTAGCACTAAAAGAGTGCTATCACAATGTTTGACTTGGTGGTGATAATACAATTCTACAAGGTTCTAGTGGAATGACATTGACAGTGGGACGTGCAACTCGCGGGTGCGAAATTTTTTCTTCATCTTCATTTCCTACACCTCTGGGAAAGCCAAAGCATAAAAATGTTATTAACACTTAATAATAAACACTTCTAAATAAAAGTAACTTTAAGTAAGTAACTTTAAAGTAACTGAAAATGGCGTCTTCAATGTGGCCTGCGAAATTGAAATTTTCTTACGTTCTTTTAGTGCTAGGTTGTAATTTGATGAAAATATCGATCACGACTGTAAAACGTATGTAGTTACAGAATTATGATCAACGAAATTATCAATACAACCCTCCAACCCACGTAAGTCTAGGAACGAATTTTACCTTGCAATAATCATTCCTCTACTTATATGAACTTAGAGGGTGGTATTCATGATTTTGATGGTTATAATTCTGTAACTACATACGTTTTACAGCCGCAACTGAAATTTTATCACTATACAAATGACACTGGCCTGCAAATTGCAACAAACATGCAAAAAACCTAAGAAAATTTGAATTTCGCGGGCCACCCTGACAATTTCACATTAACGCTGTCAACTGGTAATGTGCTGTCAAATGCCATCGCTAAGCCTCAGGCCAAGGCAAAAGCCAGCTCTTAGGTCACGCAAAGTGTCAAATAGTTTTGAAAATTCCTTGAAAAGGTTGTGAGCACTAAGACCCAAGCCTAAGAGCTCAATAAAATGTAACCACCAAAAACTTCGTTTCACCTTTTGAGTATTTTTCGTGTAATTGCACTCGGCTATTTAAAGAGAAAAAAACTTCATATCAATCAAGTTGTATAGTTCAATTTAGCTCAAAGCTATTCCGAGCGAACAAGCTTTGTCCTCTAAAGCGGTTTTCAGACTTCGCTATTATACAATAATAGCATATTTATTATATAGCTCATAGCACAACAATATCGCTCACCATACATTTGTTATGACACACTGTACTATACTATTTAATATTGGTTTACTATATGCTATAAAATGGTGCGATACGCTGAGTTCATGCTATGCTATATCACGCGCCGTCCTCTTTTTCCTCGACCACCCGTTCCGAAAGCGAATGTTTTCCCCAATTCATTGAACTCTTTCTGAGCTTGCTATGTACCAAAAATGCTTGCGATAACATCGCGTAATGTGAACTCCATGCTATATAGTATAGCATTAGGTTCTGCTTTGCTATACATAGCGTAGTCTGAAACCAGCTTAATAGGCCTTATCAGAGGATAAAGCTCGATCGCTCTCTTCATAAACTTTGAAACTACGTCACTTACAAACGAAATGTTCCATATTTGAATGTCTAAAAAGTTTTTGAATTGATGAAACCTCTGCTTTGCAATTCATTAGTCTCGCTGAAAGACTCCGCACCGCAATACAATCTGTGAAGCCAACTTTTTAAACAAAGCATCAATTAAATAATAACGCAATGTTATTTACGGATCACATTTCTGTTTATTTTTAGCATCACTAGAGCAACAAGGAACACGAAATTTAAATCCATAATATATAAATCTATACTAATATTATAAAGCAGTAGAGTTTGTTTGTTTGTTTGGTTGAACGCGCTAATCTCAGGAACTACTGTAACTAACTAATTCTTTTTGTGTTGGATAGTCCATTTATCGAGAAAGGCGATAGGCTATAAAACATCACGCTACGGCCATTAGGAGCGGAGCAGGAATTAAAAATGTTGCAAAAACGGGTATATTTTTTATAGTCCAGGTGGTCGTGTAAGTTACAGCTTTCTTCATGGGCGGGGGAAATGGGAGCAGAACGAATATTACCGTAAATAAATTAATCACAAAGTAGTAGCTTACTAGCTACAGTTTCAAAACAGCAAGGTGGACTTTCTAAATTACTAATTATTATTTTTCTTTTTTAATGAAACCAGACTCTCTGCGCCTTAATGTAGATAGATAACTGGAGATAAATCTATAATCCCAGCGAAACTTAGCACGTGCAACGTTTAGCCTATTGTCGACGCCTATTGTCAACATTTTACGACAATCCCCAGCTATTTACCTGACCCCTGCCCTGGTTGTTGTACAAATATAAAATGACAAATAAAATCCTCTTCACGTACGTTCCGTAGTGCGGAATCAGAAAAATGTTGAACACACAATAGTTCATAAGCTTTTGAACCAGAAAAGCTTATAAGACTGAAAAAGAATTCCGTATTCTTTGATTCTAAACCTACTCGTATAAAGGTACCGCGGATCTTGGTACACATCAAGCTCCGTTGATGTCAAAATTACAATGGACAAGCATTTTCTCTTCCTAGTTAGGGCGATTGTGCACTACAAGGAATTTTACTGTCCGGCAGTCCGATTTTTTACGGTCCGAAGTGGCATGAAAAAAACGGATGATTGGCTTGTGCACTTGTCCGTCTTTTCTCGGATGATACGCCTCTGTTTAGGGTAGCTCTGTCTTTGAAACACGCGCACCCTCCTTCCCCGCGCCCGCCCCGCCTGCTCATGAAAACGGACGTAGTGCACAAGTATTTAAAACACATTTTTCATTGCTGTCATTTCGGACCGGAAAAAACCGTTCCGGAATGGGGAAAAGTAAAATGTCGGACGGTAAAATTACGTATAGTGCACAAACTAGTATATATATTATATGGCGTGCCATATCGGACCGTAAAAAATCGGACTACCGGACAGTAAAATTCCTTGTAGTGCACAATCGCCCTTATTCTCCTAAATAGGGCCCTATCAGACAGAATACCAGCGCTGTGACGTTTTTTTAATGTTACAGCACCATGCTGAGATAGGAGCCTTTTGGCCTCGTACCGGACGAGTTTCATTTCTTTTAATTTATTAATATATATTTGTCTTTTTTTTTCTCTGTGTAATTTTTATACTGTTAGTTTTATGTGTTTGTCCTGTGTGGGCTAATCAATGCTTTTTCTTTCTTTCTTTCTTTCTTCAAATATGTAGTAATCAGATGCCCGGATCGATCCGGGCTTGCCTAGTTGGTTCCGTGGATAGTGATTGCATACCGACTTTCCTCCGTGCACGTTAAGCATTTGGTCCCGGCTGTCATTTGTAGAACTTTGACAGTCGTTACAGGTAGTCAGTGGCTCATAGAGTCTGACAACCAGTCTTACCTAGGGGTATCATATTACTAACTGGCTTGTGGGAGCAGCGGTGGCCCAGTTGTGGCGGCCCAGACTTACGAACAGTAAGTCGTGGGTTCAAACCCAGACAGGCACATTACTTTGTGTAATTTATTTCATCACCACTGCTCTCAAAACGGTGAAGGAAAACATCGTGAGGAAACCGGCATGTCCTAGAATCAAAAATTCGAAGACATGTGACATCTACCAATCCGCACTGGGCCCGCGTGGTAGATTATAGCTCATTCCCTCTCATTGAGAGGAGGCCGTGTCCCAGCAGTGGGAACATTATAGGTTGCTGGCTTGTGGAGTTCAATAGGCAAGCGGCCATAAAAATATAATGGTATTTAGTTACATCCAATTTGAATGAAAGTCGACTCCAACATAGATGGGAAAAGATGAAAAAAATATATGAATTACTGTCATTTGTCATTGAGTGTCCTTGACATTCGATGTTGAAGTCATTATTGCTGATTGTTGAGCAAATAGTCGTAGTGAGTAGGTATTAGGTGTTTGTATTTGTAGAAACATGAGCCCGCTCGGTTGGCGTACTGTCGATTATAATTCACTTACCTGCGGTTTCGGATGTTTCGAAATAACCCCAAGATAACGTTTTAAATATAGGTAAATGTATTTTCGGAATCGAATCACGGTCCCGAGTAGCTGCTATTTTCATAATTTCGTCACTCCAGCACCAGCACAATTCCATTATCTGCTTAAAGTTCGTAATCTGTTAAATTCACAATGGAAACGAATCGATTGACACCTTTTTCATGAAAATCGGATGAAAAGACATACATAGACTGCTAAAATCATAACCCTCCTTTCGGATTCGCCGTAGTCGGTTCAAAAAAGTGGAACGACATTGAAACGGGTGCAGGATTTTCATGTTAAAAAATCTCGATTTCAAAAACGTGTGTACGCACATGTAAAACCCAAATGTTGCACGTTTCAATTCGCTCTTTCTCGACGAGCCGTTTCAATTCCAGATCCGAGCGTACGGGTTTTATTTCCGGTAAGGGCAAATATGATTTAAAATACGCTTGTGAGGTAGAAACGGAAATGCACCCTTTTACTTTACGTTTGTTTTAATAGTAGGTACATGGACGTATGTACCTGCAATGAATATACAGGGTGTATTTCACCTCATCACAAAGCCGTTAACCAAGCATTCTGTATATCAAACTAAGTAACTTTACGCAAAAAATATTGCTGGGAAACAACTTTTTTTTTTGAGGTTATAAATCATATTTTGTGGTATAACTCAATGTAACACACTCAAAACATTGTGCGGATGGATGGATTGAATAGTACGGGGGTCGTAGAGATATTTAAAGTAAAAATCATGCGATAAAAAGTGGTATTTAAAAAAAAGCTTGTCAAAATCTTGCAACTTTGACCCCCAATATCTCCGTAACTAGAAGGTTCCCAGGTATAGTGTAGAACAAAAAAATGATCAGAATGACGAGTGGAACAAGTGCCTTTCGTATTCGTTAAGAGGTGTTTTACACCCTTTATTATATACATACTACAATATACCTACTATAATTAGCCTAGCCTTTTCCCAATTACGTTGGGGTCGGCTTCTATTCTAACCAAATGCAGCTGAATACCAGTATTTTACATGGAGCTGCCTATCTGACCTCCACAACCTAGTTAATACTGGGTAATATGATACCCCTTGGTAAGACTGGTTGTCAGGTTTTTTGGGCCACAGACTACCTGTTACGACTGCCAAAGATGGACAAATGACAGCCGGGACCAACAGTTTAACGTGTTTTCCGAGGCACGGAGGAAACTCGGTATGTAAGGGTGGTCCTGGTCATCCATCCACTAACCAACCTAGGCCAGCACGGCTTAACCTACTATCCTACTAATATTATAAATACGAAAGTTTGTTTGTATGGATATCTGTTACTTTTTACAGATAGTTTATAACGTAGATTAAAACTAACTTTTATTCCGGTAGTAAGAGCCCATCGGACAATAATTGTCAAACTTCACGTGGCCGATGCCGCTGGAAGACTAGTCATTGGTGTCGAATATGTTGTGCACAAACTAAACTTAATTTAGGCTATTGTTATCTTTTTCTCTCTTATAAAACGAGAAAGAGACGGACGTAATTTAGAGCTGTCAAATTTAATTGGAACTAACATTTTCATACAAATGAAGGGTGCACGTAAAAACATTTCGACTAAAAAACACGGTGAAGCGCAATTCATAAACTAGTTTGACATCTCTAACTTAGTTCATAGCTATAGTCGTCCTTTTCTCGCACTGCCTTTTAGTAAAAGATAGCAATAGCCTTGATTAAGTTTAGTTTGTGCACAATAGAATCGACACCATTGTCGAATCTTAGTAGCGTAGCTGTCAACAGTACGCGTTATTTTTCCGTAAACTTTTAAAGATTTTCCATTGATTCCTAATTAATTAAGGGGGCCTAGATACGAAGGTTCTGCTAGAGTGCCGAGACAATCAAGACAAACGAAGACAGACGACTGTGGTGACATGTGAGGCTTCCTTTTGTCTCAGCCTGTCAAGAAACGTCCTCGTTCCCGTTTGAGCAATACAATGGTAAAAATGTATTGATATTCAATATTTTCAAACAAAAAAAAGGTCAAAACTATTTTAACTAAAACTAACCCGCTCACAATGGGCCTTATCAAAAGGCTTGAAGTTACCCAAAGGGCAATGGAGAGCAATTTGAACCAGTAGTTCCTGAGATTAGCGCGTTCAACCAAACAAACTCTTCTGCTTTGTAATATTAGTATAGATAAATAAATAAATTCATTTGGGGTCGGCGCAGCATAATAGGTATATTCATCCATAATTCCAATTTTCGTTATCTCATCAGACACTTCTTTTCTTACCATATCCTTCTTAACACAGTCCATCCATCGTTTCTTTAGTCTTCCTCTACTCATATACCCATCCACATTGACACTCAACACTTTCCTCACGATCTAGATACTATTCTGTGCTTATACTGAACTGGTGCAAATATGTGAAGCTGCTCCGTATTTAGATCCTAAGTAGGTATAAATACTACATTAATATGAACTGCTGCTGTAAAAGGGAATAGGTATCTATCGTGGCGTAATAATCACGTATCTGCTTGTTAAACCTGCCATTGCTCATTATTTATCCTGTATATTGAAAGCTAGAAGGGAAGCTCCGCTCTCATGGAATTATCGACGCTAAATATTCAAAAGCCAGTTCCCTGAATCTCTATTTATTTTACATAACTGTCTTATATGTTTGTTCTATACATTTTACAATACATTCACATTCATTGTACAAATATCAATATACTAATACATATTTTAAACCATATGCGGCGCTTTTTTTGGAAACAGTGCGGTCCAGTCCACTCGGGATTAATTTTACATGTTCAAAACTTGGGGGATGTGTACAAAAACGAGTACATACATTGTTTATTTTTTTTTAGTATGCTTTGTTGTTTCAGTCATACTTATAATAACATAAACCAAGTTTCTGATTTCAGTATTGATTATATAAAAATGATGAAACCTGAATCTGTAATTACTCATTCAGATATCGACAATTAATCTGATAATAATAAACAACCTTTATATAAAACCAAATATCAAATAAAATAACCATTGATATACATTTCTGTGAAAATAACTGACATTATCATTAATCAATCGCGTAGAGCAACAGAAAGCCCAAAAGTGAGGTAACGAACGTTCGTGGGTTGAGGGCTATATAGCTGTATGCACTAGCCCATTCCAGGCTCTGCAAGTTTCACGTTGATGTCCTAGTTACAGCTACGACCTGCGACGTGCGGCACGGTTTTCAGGACCGCTTCCGATCCGAACTAAAACGCTCGAAAATACGAAACTACAGTTTTTAAAATTAATATTTAATTTCGGTTTTTCAGAAATATATGCATTATTTTAATTATTCCGCTTAGTACTACTTTGTTTTTCTTGATTTTCAGCCAGTTTTGCGTTTTTATTTGTTTTCCAAATGAATTTTGGGTTGTTTTTAAAATTTTTGGTGTAATTGACTAATCATAAAATTCAGTTAAGAAGCTATTAAAAGACGTGAATGTGGTTAAATTCTCGATAAATTGGTCAAAAATATAACGTGTTTCAACTAAAATCGTTAGTTTTTCGTAATTTCTGTTACCTTTAAATGTCTTGAGAACATTATTATAAATTCAGTGGGTGGAGGACGATATTAAGATTTTTTTAAAGCGAAAACATAAATAAAGCAACTAGTGACAAAATGGTTCTTTTATCAGTATTAGCGAAAATGCAGGACGACTTACGCAAAGAAGAGGTAAATGTAGACTGATCATGAATTCGTGACAAATTCGTATACGCACTAGAAATGTTGCCAGTTTTTTTTCTTTGTCCTCTATTTTTATTTAATATGACCTGACTTAATTCGTTTACAAATTCAGCATGGAGTAATTATGTATTTGATTTATTAGTTTTATTTAAATTATTTTCTTTTTAATTTTGTACCTAGTTAAGAACAGAATTACTATTTTTGACTTTTGGCTTACATTTTTTTCGTCTGTTAGGGATGTTGGGGGGGGGGCTTAGATCTGTTCACGGTTGCCTATAAAACCCTTAGGGGGACTATCGGCTGGCCAAAAATCCATAGTATTTACTGCCGGCTATTTGTTCAGGACAAATATACACGCTGAAATTTTAGTGGTTGTTTTCCCGAAGCGAAATGAAATTGTATCGGTAATACAATCGATTAATATATAAAATAAAAATTGGACTCAATAAATGGCATATTAACAATGTTATAAACAAAACTCGAAAGCGACTTGAACCAACAGTAATGTATACGCGGAACGCGGGCCGGGCGCGGGGGTGTCCAGAACAGCCCCACGGTTGTTGCACTTCGCGTATAAGTCAGCTGATCACTACTCCTGACTTAATACAACACAAAACCCAATAAGTTAAAATAATAATTAAAAAAAATTAAAAAAGTTTAACTTTGCTTTTCGATAGTGCTTACTGATGGGTAATCGTCCTGCCGCGGGAAAACAACCATTAAAATTTTCACGGTGTATACAAGCAGAGACGCCGCCGCCTCCGGCATAATTTGTTCGCTCGCCGTCCAAACCAAAACTATAGGCATGTCTGTGATAATATGTTTGCGGATGAATGGAGTGTTCACTCTTTTATGTTAGTTTTAATTTAACTCATTGAATATTGTCACCTGTATAAAAAATAATATGTCAAGAAAGGAGGTATCTGATGAGATAACGAGTAATAGAGATGTATGAAAGAAGAAAGAGAAGACCGTTAAAAGCTAATTGTAGATGGCGCCATAGCTGGTCTCAATCTGACCAATGAGGTCAAGGTATTTTAAAATATGGAATGACATTCCTTGATTTTCAACCAATGACGATGCTTGGAACCAGCTATGCTAGCGCCATTAGTTCCACAGTGTGCATCCCCATTGGGAGAAGATGCAAGTTATCAACTTGATGTTTTTTCTTGTAATTGATTTTAGCCGTAAAAAAAAAGTTAATAAAATTCTTGCGCATCTTTCAAGAAGTAACTGGTAGCTTTTTTGAAAAAGTTAAGAAAAAACTGTTCTACTTGAAGTGCAAGTATGAACAACTTATAAATATAAACATCAGCAATATTGCAGTAGTTAGGGCTGGCTGGGCTTATAATGTAATCTAAAACATGTTGCGGTTTCATACAATATTGTGGTTTACGCCACAAGCATTTTGGACTTAAAATGAGTCGAATATAATTTTCCACAAGCTGGCCGTTGACGTGTGTTGTCGGAATAATTCAAACATCATTTTCCCATTTCATTACTCGCATCTAAGCTGCAGTGCAGCTTTATATCTACTCTATATCGAGGGCCTCTCGTTCTAAAATGCAATAGACGGAGGGTTGCGCTGTTGCGCACCTAACGTTACTTGTTAACTTAGTCCGGTATTACCTCACATTAGAAAAATTGAATGGAGTGCTTTTCACGTTCACTTTTTGTACAGCAAAGTTGAGGATTACTACAAAAATGTATATCAGGCGAAAACACGATTCCATTTTTAAGGTTCCGTACCCAAAGGGTATCAACCCTATTACTAAGCCTCCGCTGTCCGTCCGTTCGTCGACAGGATAAATTTTCACAGAATGCTATAACATCAAAAACATAGTCATAATTTTGTTTTAGGTTTTAATTTAAATTTCCTTGTTTGACTTTTCTACACACTGTGTCTACATTTCTTATCAGACTTTCCTCTCGCAGGTCTGCTGGAAGAAATTTCTTTTGAAATAAGCAGTACCTTTGTGCTCTTCTATGTTAATATATTGTCCTTTTATGTATTTTGTGTGTACATGAATAAATAAATAAATAAATAAATAAACAAAAATACTGAAAACAGAATAACATTAAAAATTTAAAAGGGTTCCTCTACTACGACGTACGGAACCCTTATTGGGCAAATCCGATTTGCACTTGGTTTTATTTTATTTTTTAATGTTGTAGACACTGCTTTTCCAAATGGAGTTCCCCTCGAATCGAACGCCAGTTTCACAAAAAAATATGTTTTTTTTTCAAGCAACGACGTACGCCTGCTGTACTGTGTTAGGATCTGACCAGCTACTGATTTATTGACTGTGAAAAAAACTTGGAAATTCACTACCGAGCCACAATGTGACGTATTCAATTAAAGTAACTTTCAGTAAAAGAAGAGAAATGAGAGCCTTCATTCTGTTAATCTCTTTGTAGTCCCAGTATAAATAAAATAAAATGTGAGAGGGGGTAGGCATCCACTGTGGATATGTTGCCACAGGTCTACGATCCCCCATCCTCGCATGTACATACCCTGCAATAACTCTAAATAGCTAGTCAAGTATCCCTTTGTGCCAGACCATTGAAGCATCGCTATTCATATGGATGCTTTTTTAATAAAGCAAGTTGACGTTTGTTTTTTTTACAATTAAATCAAGATAGATCCTCTCCAAAGAAGTAATAGCAAGTCTCACGCGGCGTTCTACAACGTACGACAATCATTTAATGTGGCCTGTATGAACTCATTCTCGTCAATAAAGACTGTCTCTATTTGCCGTTTTTTGGTTCCTTTTGACCGGTCATTATGGCGAACTAATCACCGGATGACAGCAGTTTTAGAGTAATACCCAAATAATGCGGCAGATAAAAAGCGCGGCTTAGGGATGCACGGCAGTAGGAATATTTTGAATCGATCCGAGTAGTGCATTGCTATTTTTTTTACAAGCCCTCCACACTATCCCCAAACCACTGTAACTTCTGAATCTGTTTTTAATATTTCTGTGTTCTGAATAGACCAGAAAAGCGCCGAGACAATAAGGCTCGACAAAGTCCCAGAGAATAATTTTTACTGTCTTAGATTGCCATTGCCTATCCAAAATCCCAGGAAAAAAAAAAACCTCAATAAAGTTTGAGTATTGAGTATTGAACTCCTTTGTGTCCTGATAATGCAGCTTATGACAGTGTGGCACGAAACGATACTTTTTACTACTACGTTTCATATTTGTTTGTTTCCGAGTGTCGCATCATGCATTGATACAATAAAATATCGGTTAGGATCCTGCATCAAAGCTCTAGTAAAACATCACTGAAGTAGATTTTATTTGTTTCTCTTCATTTGGTATATCCACTGTGGGTATAAACTCTGACAATTACAATTTTAACATTGCACATACAGAATTAAATTGCCGATGAAAACGTTTTGTTGGGGTTGGAATGATGTGTTGAATACGTGGTATTCGTTTGTGCTTTGATATCCATTTGACCCAGCCCTGTATAATATTGCATGTCACGGCCGAATTCGAATCCACATAATACCAGTTATGTTATCCAGGCTCACATAATTGGAAACACGACAAAAATCTAATATAATTAGTCCGTTAGATACCTGGGTTGACATTGAATAATTTTACTGTACCTTTTTTTCTTAATTTTGATTTTAATTTTGATTTGATGTGAGATAATATTTGTGTTGTTAATTTTTAATTGTGTTGCTTGAATAATATATATTTTTTCCCTGATCATGACATCATTTTGGATTTGATGTGAGATAATATTTATGTTGTTCTTTTTAATTGTGTTGCTTGCATTATATTTTTCTTTTTGTCTATTTTATTATCTTTGTCAAGTATTTCAAACACAATGTAAATTGTTTGTGAATAAATAAATTGAATTGAATTGAAATTGAAATTCCAAAAAAATATTGGACACAGCAAACAAAAATGGAAGACGATACAGTGCGTCGAAAACGCGTATGACGTTACATTTCGGTACATTTTTAACGGAAAGTGACGTCACAAGCTTAATTGGTTTCAGCAGAAACACGCTACTTCAATAATAAATTGTAAAGTAAATATTTTTACGGTCCTAACAAAGTATTTAAACTTGCATATTTCCGATTAAAGTATCGCGCTAATAGCACAAAACTGAAGTCAGTTTATGAAAAACGAAAATTCCATTCCAAAAGTCCATTTTCCCCGTATGTTTTACCAAGGGAGTCTTTCAGAGTGTAGTTCAGTTGTACTTCACAGTCTTCACTTCTAATACTACTTTATCATCTTACCAGTATTTCCCGACTTCCACTTACGGTCTCGGAACGTACTTTTATTAGTTGCTCAGAGTAATTAAAATATCATCGCTCATAACATAACTTTCCAAGTGTGTAAGGAACTATGATCTTTTAATGGTTTACACTTAAAAGAAACAAGTGCGGGACTTTATCTCGAAAAGATTTAAAGATAGAAAATTATTTATTTGTCTCACACAGAACAAAATCCACTGTACTTTGTCAATCACAGAATAAATATAAAAATGAATCGCAAAATATGTTGGTAAGAGCATAACTCAACAACGCCTGGACCGATTTCACTAATTCTTTTTTTGTTGTGTTTGTTACTGTCAGGAGAAGGTTTTTATGTAAAAAAAATATTAATAGGTAGGTAGGTAGTAATAGGAAGGTAGTAGTAGGTATGTAGTACTAGGTAGGTAGTAGTAGGTATGTAGTACTAGGTAGGTAGCAGGTAGGTAGTAGTAGGTAGCTTTTTCCCTCTTATGTGACGCAGACGAAGTTGCGTGGGTCAGCATGTATAAAAATAAAATAATTTAATTAAAAAAATAACACATACATCTCATCATCTGCCTAGCCTTTTCCCAACTTTGTGGAAGCCGGCTTCCAGTCTAATCGGATGCTGCTGAATACAATAAAGTAGATATTATTAAAAGCTAATAATAATCGAGCCAAAAAGGCCCTGATCTCAGCATGGTACTGCGACATTTAATACAAATGTCAAAGCGCGCGTTTACTATTATCTAAATAGTTACTCTTATAATGCACCTTGCTCTCAGACTAGTGCAACGATATTCCCCATTGATTTCTTGTCCATATGAAGAGATAATGAGCTATTCATAGAGCATTATGAAATATTCTGGGCGCTCTTAATGTGCACGTCTTTCTATGTACATCACATATATGTATAATCACAACATGAATGATGTAACCAAGATTTAGCAACAATATTTTGATTTAAATGAGTGTCCATGAAGTTTCTTGCCCGTTCTACTCCATAGAGATCTACGCTAGGGAATGGGCAACTACAGTACTTTCTCTAGTTATTATGCCTTGGTCTGTGACTATAGCTTTTTTTTGTATTTTTGAGATTCACAAGTGCCGTAATGGTCTAATTGAAATGAATGCTTTGAGTTTGAGCACACGGGACTAAACATGCCTTCTTGCACATGCTTCATATTATCTATCTTAAGTAATCGCATCACGTGTCGGTCCGCCTGTACTGCGACACTGATTGATACCCTGAACTTTGCTCTTGAAACTAACTAACTCTAGACCACCCTATCGGTTTCTTACTTTGTCAGTCACTGGCAGTTTATAATGCGTTTTCCGCAATGAAAACATGTTAGTTTTAGAACGCCTCAGTTGTAATTACCTAGTCTTAAAATTACATTATTTTTACTAAGGGTAAAAAAAAACCTAACAACCTACTCAATAACTTTCTAAAAAATATTGTTTTTGTTAAAATAGTTTTCACCGATCGGTAGTTTTGACTTGTTTTCTACAGTCAAAAGTAAATAAATGAATCTGTCTGTTTCTAATTTCAAAATAACAGCTTTTTTACAGAATTCATCTAGTAGTTTACTTATACGGTACTTATAACAAAAAAATAAAAATTGTCTGTCTGTAACTCTGTATGGCCCGATTTTGACAGGAGTTTAACTGGCAGAAAGCTGATGTAATAAGGAGTTATTTGCTACTTTTATCGATTTGATTTAAATAGGGAACACTATTATTTCTATGTTAATTTCACAATGACGCAGGTCGCGAGAACAGCGTCCACCAATATTATTAGAAAATAAATGAGACATTATTTTGTTTTGATAAGATTTGTGTATCCGTCTTTTATGTCGCTGTATATTGTTGACTGTTTTTATTACGTATTCTTAATATAATTAGTCATTTGGAATGCGAATGCCGATTTATTTCTTTTTAAAAATAAAGTAAGAATTGCTATGTCCAGTATTTCGAGTACATACCACCTGAATTGCAAAATTCCATCCTGTATAATCCACAAATGCATACAATTATTTAATCCCATATTTCTTAATCTTTTCTTCACCTTTCACGCGGCCCACGAAATAAATGACCTTAGGACACTGGGGCGTCAATTTAGTCATTGAAATACATTATTTTAATTGGGAGATTTGCGATATCGATGTGCATTAAGTACATATTTTTTACTTCAATTAACTTACTGAATACCTACACCACTACTTAGGTAGCTACTTGATTTTAATACTTAAAGTATTTATGCTTTTTTACACCGGTCCTAACTCCAGCTTCACATTTTTAATACCAATGAAGAGTATTCTTGGAAAAACTGTCGCCTTTAGCAATTTTTCTAATATCTTCGTCCTTCATTCAATCCAATTTGCTACCGGCATGCCGTAGTCTTCAGACTATTTTCAGACACAATCAAGGTACCTATAGATACTTACTTTTTCAACATAAAGTAATTGCCTCCTGACCTCGTGTTTCTATCAGCAAAAGATTGTTTATGGGGCTAAAAGTCAAAGACGAAAACATTGATTTAAATGAATACATCATTGACGATGAATTGACAGACTCACATGTCAGAAAATAAGCGTTTAGGATTCTAAATTTTATCATGTAGTTACGGTCGAACAAACTATTTGGTTTACACTTTACAATGTAATTTGTGGGTTAAACTGTAAACCAATTAGCTTGTTTAACCGTACATGCCAAACGGACAGTTATGAATTCTCTTGTCGAGGCAAGGTTTGCCAAGCCCGCTACACGATTCGGGAATCACTGAAACTCCTGAAAGCCAAAATAAACAAGGCGACCACCAGAAAAGCGCCGAGACAATGATGGTCGACGAAGTCCCAGAGAATGAGTTTAACTGTCTTGGATCCCGCAACGAAATTAATAGAGTAGGAAAAAACCGTAATTTCCACTTCCTATCATATCAGCAGGAGACAGAACGAAACAAGGCCAATAGGCACAAAGGAAGCCAACTGGGCCTATCCCAGTTGTAGGCAAAGTACAGTCACTTTCAAGTTTCGTATTTCTGGATCGACTTTCAACAGAACTTAGCTTTTCGTCATCAGTGATTCTAGTGGTCAAAAGCGCGGCTTCTAACCATGAGATCCTGAGTTCGATTCACAGGTCGTGCAAAGTGTTAATGCGTCTTTCCACATTGGTAATTTCTCAGTAACTACCAAAAGGTCGGCCTCCTATTACGTGGGATTTAAACATAAGTGGGGAAATGTGGGTACACTTTTATAATGTGGACGGTCGTGTGGTGGTGTGGATGTGGGTGTATGTGTGTATGTGTGTGTGTGTAGTGTAATGTAATGGGTGTGTATGTGTTGTGCTGTATGTGTACTCTAATAATGTAATTTAATTTAATGTTCAATAACTTATACTATACAATAACATTACGTAGCTGCTACGTACGCTAAGCCAGCGTTTGGCGTTGATATTCTTATGCAAAGCGTATAGGACGGTTAGTACCGAAGCTCTTCCGGTGCTTGCGGGTGTACTTCCAGTCGATCTGGAGGTGCAGCGGCGGGCTGCAATGTACTATAACGCGCGTGAGACCACGGACGCAGACTTTTTAACCGTACGTGATCGTGCTAGGATTTCTAGATTATTCAAACCACAGACCGACGTCTGGGAGGAACTTTTATCTGAATGGCAATGTAGGTGGGACAATTCCATCAAGGGCAGGCACCTCCACCAGTTCTTTCCATCCGTTCGTGAGCGGCTGGACAGGACATGGCTGGAGGTTGATCACTGTGTTGCCCAATTTCTCACGGGCCATGGCAACTTTAAGAGTAAATTATTTTCCTTCAAGCTTGTTGACTCGCCTTTTTGTCAATGTTCAACATCTGACTGCGAATATGAACAATCTGCTCATCACATTTTGTGGGAGTGTAGTCTTTGGCAAAATGAACGCAATATTATGTTGGATAGTGTACAGGTTACATCCGGAGTTATTTACTATACGGACCTTGTGGAAACTAGAGCAAATTTCCGTGCGTTCAAGCGTTTTTGCCATACCTATTATTGGAATCAAATATAACAGCTCTCAACTAGGACCCATTAACGTCAATATTTATCCGTGGTGCTTGGCAACTGGGCCTATCCCAGTTGTAAACGTCCCTTTGTGCCTATTGGCCTTGTTTCGTTCTGTCTCCTGCTGATATGGAGGGAAGTGGAAATTACAGTTCTTTCCTACTCCTCCGCTATACTTTCTGATTAATTTCGTTGCGGGATCCAAGACAGTTAAATTCATTCTCTGGGACTTCGTCGAGCTTCATTGTCTCGGCGCTTTTCTGGTGGTCGCCACTGTTGATTCTGGCTTTCAGGAGTTACAGTGGTTTGGGCGTGTGTGGCGGGCTTGTCCCATAAAAAAAAAAAAAAAGCTGCTATGGGTGTATGTATGTATGTGATTATGTGCAAATCCAGAAATTAAGACTGTGACTGTAGCTTTAATTTAGTTTTGTATTTTTGACTTTCAAAAGTGCCGTAATGGTCTAATTGAAATAAATGATTTGAGTTTGAGTTGAGTTTTTGAGTTTAAGTGTTTTATTTTATTTTTGATTATTGCGTATAAACCTAATCCTCTGCCCAGGTAGAATGTCACATTGTCTTTCTAGTCCCTGTCTGGTTTTATTGACCTTTCTCTGTTCTTTCGATATGTTGCATTTAGCCGCTTAATATGACTTCAGTATGCGAAAGAGATGGAGTTAAACAGGGTGAGTAGTGCGATCTCTTTTTTGCACTGAAGTAAGATAGGTATCCTAGTTATGTCACATATTATACTAATAATTGTTGTCACGCACCGTCAGGTGGTCAGGTGGCTCAACGTGCCGCGTGCCGCCGCAGGAAAACGTGTCATTCTGTGCTATCGGAAATAATGATAAGCCTATTTTATACATAATATTTAATTTTCCAATTAACAATAAGCGTTTTTAATACAGTTTTGTGATATCTCGTCACGAATGAATCATATCTACATATCATAGGGGTCACGCGAAAGGGGTCCAGCCTCTACTCAAAGTTATTAACTTTCCGTCCGCGATACCTGATTAATAGTATATTGAAATTATTGCAATTTAAAATTAATTCGATTCTAATTGAAGTTCTCTCTGTCTGAGGCAAATACCTTATCGAAATACGGAGTATCCACATCAACTATACTACTATTATAAATGCATTAGAAAGTTACTGTTGCGTATGTTGGTATGTTTTCATGTCTGCAACGGCTGAACGGATTTTGATGCACTCAGCTGTACCATGAACTGCGTCGGGTCGGTTTTAAATGCATTACTATGTTCTCATGGGTTGGCAACCAACCTTCCTTCAAGGGAAAAGCTTAAGGGCCAGTTTCACCGGTTCCGGATAAAGTGTCGGTTAGTTATCTGATAGTTAATACTATCTACCAATTAATGGCTGCTTATAACTAATACTTTATCTACCAGATATCGCTATCCGACACCTATGAAACCAAAAGTGTTAGTTTATCTGGCAAATAAGTTCCTAATAGGCTAACCGACACTTTATCCGCAACCGGTGAAACTGGCCCTAAATCTTACTACTACTAATATTTTACTTGCAAAACGTCATGAATCTGAGAATGATCGCTATCCCACTATGCACTAGTACGGACCTGTGACAATAACCGAACTCCAAGAACACCACGTGGACGAAGCCTCAGTGAAAATGCTAGTAACTTAAGTTGGAAGCTTCAGGGTACCCCACAAAGTTCAAAAATATCTTATGTTTTTTTGCAATTTTCAGGCCAGTGCTAGGTTTTATTTGGATGAAAATATGAATCGCGGCTATGAGTAATTCAGCAACTCGTCCCACATGTCCACGGCCCATTCGGGACGAGTTGGGAAAATTAGTATTTTTTTCATTCTGCAACTCGTCCCACGTTACTGTCTAAATGAAAAAAGGTACAATCAGTAGTAAAAGTGTTGAAAAATAATTGCTTATAAAATATTTAGGTCCATGTTCACCGAAAAGATAACCGTCTGATTATCTAAAAACAGCTGTCAATGTGACATATTCCCGTGTTTTAAACAGCTGTTTTTAGATAATTGTCCGTCATCTATTTGGTGAACCTGGACCTTAATCATCACAACATTGTCTCGTGTTAGAGTTATGCTAGTTAGGGGCACCTTACGAAAAGTACTAGGCGGGCATGAAGCCAAGAAGGTATTTAGCTGAGTAAAAGACTAATGTAGTTACAGAATTTTAAACACCAAAATCATCAATACGGGTTGTATTGATGATTTTGGTGTTTAAAATTCTGTCCTCCAAATTCATGTAACTCGATTGAATGACTTTGTCATGATATAGTCATTCAATCAGGTTCTCACTCGTGTTGATGATTTTTATGATTATAATTCTGTAACTACATCGCGACATTGTCTCGTGTTAGAGTTATGCTAGTTAGGGGCACCTTACGAAAAGTACTAGGCGGGCATGAAGCCAAGAAGGTATTTAGCTGAGTAAAAGACTAATGTAGTTACAGAATTTTAAACACCAAAATCATCAATACGGGTTGTATTGATGATTTTGGTGTTTAAAATTCTGTCCTCCAAATTCATGTAACTCGATTGAATGACTTTGTCATGATATAGTCATTCAATCAGGTTCTCACTCGTGTTGATGATTTTTATGATTATAATTCTGTAACTACATCGCGAATCATATTTTATTCAAGACTAGCTGACCCACGCAACTTCGTCTGCGTCACATAAGAGAAAAAAACGAAAGGAAAAAAACATCCCCGTTTTTGCAACACGTATCATTCCTGCTCCGCTCCTAATGGTCGTAGCGTGATGTTATATAGCCTAAAGGCTTGGGCACACCAAAAGCAGGACAGGCGCAGCACCTTAGCAGGGCAGGTCAGTTGCGCCGCGGTTGATGTCACACCAGAAACATGAGCAGTCAAAGAGCAGTTTGAAGGCGGGCCTGCTTTATAACTGCGTTATGTGTGTCGTATCGATAGCCACACTCAGTACACTTCAAGATGTTGAACGGTTCTGACTCTGACGAAGAGGAGCTATTGTTGCTTCCATTGCAAAAGAATGTGGGTTCACGATGTAAATAAGAGAAGAGAAAAATATGGGGAGTACTATCGTCTATGTCGGGAATTAGAATATTTTGAAGATAGGTTCTATGCTTATTTTCGGATGTCGAAGAGTTCTTTTGAATAATTGCATGAAGTGATACGATTGACATAATGAAAACTGAAAACTGATACAAGCTACAGCTTCAACATTTCTTGAGCTATCTTTATACTCGCATCTTGTAAACCGTATTTCTATAATATTTGTCCTTTAAATCATATAAACATTTATATTTCCTCACCAACTCAATAAATTTTGCATTCGTTTCCATGATAAAGTTGTAAAAAATCACAACCGTTTACGACCCGCGCTGCGTCTGTCCCGCGCAACTACTTTGGTGTGACTAGTCAATATGGCGGACGTAGTAATACAACGTGTACTCACTGCGGCCGCCCCGCGCCCGCGCTGCCACCGCCCCGCGCCTGCGCTGCTCCCGTCCAAAAGTTTTGTAGAAGAGCAGTGCGTGCGCGGTGCAGTGGCGGAGCAGGTAGGATCAGCGGGCCCGCGTTTGTTCAGTGTGTCATCCCTCATATAACTACATTATTTTCTAACGGAGACGCACTGCTACCGCACTGCAACTGCTTTTGGTGTGCCCAAGCCTTAAAGCCTTCCTCGATAAATAGACTGGCGCCTGAGATTAGCGCGTTCAACCAAACAAACAAACAAACTCTTCTGCTTTATAATATTAGTATAGATACAACCTGACCTGCAAATTGCATAAAAACGTAAGAAAATTTGAATTTTGCGGATTACCATATACATACCACAAAATGCCTGACTAGCCTCATGGCATTTTCTGCCAGCTGTTTATAAATTACCCGCCACTCGTAATTAACATTCGCCGGAGGCAAACGCCGTCTAATCAGCCGAAGATTGTCGACAGGTTACACGCGCCTGACCTACTGTTTTGTGCTAGGTCCTAAGTACACCATCGATTCTAGACAAACAAATACTGTTACTCTATGAAGGCCACGTTCTTTGTTGACTACGTAAAAAAATAACGCCTAAGACGACTAGATTGCATCATCATTGGCATTATCAATTTTATGGGGTTGCATCGGGATTGGTTTCAGAAAAAAAGATGAATTATCGATAACTTTATTCTGTCACAAATGATGAAGGCAGAGCCTAACCAATATACCGAACCATTCCTAATTTCAATCTCCTGACATCTCCAGCTAAAATTCTTCAAACAAACAGTGACATTTAATAATATGTAATAAAAAATAAAAACAAGTACGACCAAATTAATGTTGTTCCCAGCAACATTTTCCATGGAATATATTTACAAAAACATACAAGCTTTACAACATTTTCCATGGAATATATTTACAAAAATATACAAGTTTACATACACCTACACCTACTCACAATAATTTATAAAATATTTTTCAATATATTTTGAAATTATGGTTTTTAATAATTTTTTTGATACATTTTATATAAAGGGTGTAAAACACCTCTTCACGAAGCCGAAAGGTACTTGTTCTCCCCATCATTGCGATATTTTTTTTGTTTTAAATCATACCTGGGAACTTTCTAGTTACGGAGATATGGGGGGTCAAAGTTACAACTTTTTGACAAGTATGTTTTTTAAATACAAGTTTTGTTTGCAAGAATTTGACTTTTTACGTACCATTCAATCCATCCATCAGCACAATTTTTTAAGTGCGTTACATTGAGTTCTACCACAAAACATGATGTATACCCTCAAAAAAAGAAGTGGTTTCCCAGCAATAATTTTTGCGTAAAGTTACTTAGTTTGATGTACAGAATGCTTGGTTAACGGCTTTGTGATGAGGTGGTTTACACCCTGTAATATTATAACTGCTTTAAATGTGTTTATTACAAGCAATTTCAGAAAAACACTAACCAATACCTAGATCTTTGAGAAGGACGAAAGTAAACACCAGTCCCGGAGAATCGAAAGTGTTAGTTCCAAGTAAACGAAGTCAGATAAATACTGACTAAATTAATTGAAGCGTAGAAAATATATCCATTCAAATTGCATATTCGCCTGTGCTAATAAAATCTTCCTTTACCCTTGACGACAATCTTCGATCGCCAAGGAATTTGAACGTCAAAAACTATATTGGCATTCGCTTTCGAACACTCAACTTCTAAGTGATCCCTAAGTGCCATTCCAATACATTTTATTGACGTTTCCATTCCTTGGCAAAAACAAAACTAACAGGAACACATTAATTTATTACCTAGTCAATTAATATCTGATGAAAGAACAATTTTCACTTCACGTGACTAATCGACTTTATTATCTAATTAAATTATCACCTAGTGCATATTTGCATAGTGATGCCAAAAATAAACATAAACAGTTTATTTATATAGAAAACGTCATATGATCACATGTAAACGTTGCAAGTGCTAAGTGCATTGTCGTGCATGTAAACATACCTACATGCAGCAAAAATCGGTGAATACTTCTTCCCCATATTACAAACCTCTTCAACGATATCCTTCGTTCGGGTGTTTTGCCTAAAGACTTCTGCCATTCAAATTTTATTTTGCCGCATAAAAAGGGAGACAAGTCAGACATAGATTACAGACAGTCATTAGTTTGATCTCCCATGTTTATAAAATCTTTATAAAAGTTATAGAAAATCGCATCGCTGGAGAGCTAGACAAGCAACAACCTCCTGAGCAAGCAGTCGCATTCGATAGTATTATACCCACTCTGCTATCTCTAATGCCCTTAGTAAACAAAATATACGATCACCTTATATAATGTCAACGTCACATTGTAAAAACCGTTAGATTGATAACTAGAGAGATTGTAAACTCCCGAAAGATAGTCAAACACACAAACAATATAACGCATGATTTTTCGGGAGATTATAATCTAACGAAGTGAAACCGTAATATTGTGAAACGAACAACGAGAAAGAAGAAATGTATGCGATGGAAGTCAACTCGCACAGTGTGGAGGAGAGAGAGGCAAGGAGGGGTCCTTGCCCCATGTTACCACTCTCACGAAAAGATAATATACCATTCCTGAGGAATACCGATTAAAATACCCTAACCTTAAAACATTTTATATTTCCCTAAAAAGCGTTGTCTATTTCTATCTGCAGGGTTTAAAGGAACCTAACTAACCTAACGTGGGAGTGCTCCAAGTCCCGATTATGGGGGCAGAAATACTTCCGTCGCATGCATTTCACAATATTACTGATTATAATCTATCGAGGGACTAAAAAGCGAAGTCGACGCCGGTCGCCGTCGATTATTTCGAGAGTTTACAATCTCTCTAGTCATTTTACAATCTACCATGTTTGACAATTTTACGGTGACATACACACCTTTTATAAATTTATACCAGCAGTACAGCAGCCATAAAATTAGAACGGATACGTCCACAACTCAAAATTTTCATGGGAGTCAAACAGGGCGACCCGCTATCTCCAAAGCTGTATACTCAGTTATCCTCCCTATCCGTGGCTGCTTCCGCTATTTGGTTGGTAGAACCTCTGCCGCTGGTGGCTGGGATTAATTAACTATTCAAACATATCAGAGATCTGAATCCAGAACCGGCCGTTGGTATCGTGATTCCGTCAAGCATGTCTGCCGTGCACATTGTACAGGATTGAATAACCCAGTTTCAATACCGGAGAGGTAACAGGCATATGAGATGTTTCAGCTTTGACTTTCCACGTCGATGTACAACAAAGATGGAAGCATTGGACGGAAAATTCAGTTTTACTTACTAGAGTAGTTTTAAAAAAAGAGATAACCTAGGAACATACCGGGTGTTTTGAAAATGGATATTTATTTCTATGTGATCTTTCCAAATTAATACAATTTTGTGCCGTCATATTGGAAAAATAGGGCCTAAAACTATGTGACAAAATTTACTTTCCTATACTTACTAATCAAAATGGAAAAGTATTCGATTCATGATAACTATCAAACATCTTTATTACACAAGATACACAAATAAAATAAAATTAAAAATTTGAAAACCCCCGACACATAATGTAAGTAAGTACTATAAATGTTAAATAGAATATAATCCGCTAAGTACCAGTCATCACTCCACTTTCCTCATCTCATTTCTTTACTTAGTATTCCTTATTCCCTTTCAATATTTTTTTTTCCTGTATTTATTAGCTGTAATTCTTCCATGTTTACATTATTATATGTGTTCATTATTGTACACCTTTCAAGCCCTTTCATTTGATTGCCATGTTAAAGGAATTGGAAAAAAAAATCGAATTCGCCCGTTTGTGATGGTGGCCATCTTGGATTTTAAATGTATCATAGTGTATAATATTCTACTAGTTAAGCCATTTCATTTGATACCCATATTGAGGGAATTGCGAAACAAATATGTGACCCGCCATTTTGTGTCGGCGGCCATCTTTTGTCGATTTACATTAAACATGACTAAGAATACTTCCGACTAATACACCTTTCAAACGAAAAAAACAAACTAAAATCGGTTCATCTGCTCGGGAGCTACGCACGTCAAACTTAAAACACCCCGTCGTTTTTGCGTCGGGGGTTAAAAATTGGATGAAGTCCCTTAATTCCAGTGCTAGGTGACGTAATCAACGATATTCCAATTAATCTTGTTCAGACACTGACACACGTACACAAAAATATTTACCTACCTAAGTATTCACTGCATGTCCAGTTGATAACGTCAACTATGTACTCGTATCTAATTAAATAACAGTAATTGTTTCTGGTGGACTGTTCACAGACGAGTTCAGTTGTATATTGATTCTACACTATCTTTTACATAGACAATACTTCTTTCTCCTTCAATGCGCATTTGAGCCTTTTTAATTGAGATTGTTTTTGTCTTACTAGCTCTTGCCCGCGGCTTTGCCCTCCTGTTCTCTCTCTCTTATTTTTTCCGACCTCCACGTGGTCAGAAATAATAGTACCACAATATAATTAAACATATTTTTACAGTACCACAAGAGAAATAAATCTAAATTACAGGTACTACATAGACAAAATTACTTTCGCATTTATAATATTAGGGAAATACTATTGTTTAGTTTTCATAAAACAGTGCAGTTCTGTTTCCTACATTACCCTTGTTTACGAACGTTTTCATTTCCTTCTAAATCGCGTTCAAAAGTAGTATTTACCTCTGGAGAATTTCCTTCTATCAAGTTCCCTTTATCTTATTGTAAAACCAGGAAATGCGCTTCACTTTATACTTGGTTTAACAAATCTGCAGCTTAATTTTCTTGACTCTGTGCTGTGCTCGGTTTAAAAGCCTTCAGATATAATAAACAAAGCGTCAGAAAAACTACTCAATTACCCGATTTATAGTGGTCGATTTTTAATTACAAAGATGAGACACATAATTTATAGTGGTCGATTTTTAATTACAAAGATGAGACACATAATTTATAGTGGTCGATTTTTGATTACAAAGATGAGACACATAATTTACAGTGGTCGATTTTTAATTACAAAGATGAGACACATAATTTCTAGAAGAGTGATTCGATATAAAGTTGAAATCTTTAACATGTTACTTATACCATCATTGTGGATGAATTTTATTTGAACTTCATTTGTGTGCAGAACAGGCCTTTCTAGGACTTGTAAACCTGGCAAGAACACTTTATAATAATTAAATAAAAGGTTCATATAAATAGTCACAATGATTGTGGATGTCGCGGAGATGAGAATGCTGAATATTGTGTGGTGAATAATAAAAAATACGCGAATGGATAAAGTAAGGAATGAGTATATAAGCGGAAGTTTGAAAGTGGCGCCGGTGACTGAAAAGTTGTGTGGTAATCGTGTTGTCGTGGTATGGGCATGTGATGCGGAGGAATGAGGAAAATGTCGTGAAAAAAGTTTTGAGTATGAATGTGGATGGGTATTTGAGTAGAGGGAGACCAAAGAAACGGTGGATGGACTGTGTTAAGAAGAATATGGTAAGAAAAGAAGTGTCTGATGAGATGACGAAAAATAGAGGAGTATGGAAGAAGAAGTCATGCTGCGTCGACCCCAAATAAATTGGGATAAGGGCAAGAGAATGATGATTGATTGTGATGCCGCTCGTAAAGAGATAACAGAACGAGAAGAGTCAAGGAGGCTATGATGTTGTGAGTAGGGCAAGCACCCGGTTCTGCAATACCCAGGTATACCCGGTCATTTTAATAAGTCTGGAACCGGTTCTGAGTGATGGAACCGGGTTGAAAAAAATGGAAAGGAGGTAGGTATTTATAATAAACTTTTAAAGATTCATACAAAAGCAAAATAACTTCTAATCATGTGACCACTTAATAAAAGATATTTGCAATTTGTAACTTTTATGGGACGAAGGATCAAAGTATATTGCCACCGATCAAAGAATTATTCCAGATTTATCTCATCTTAGAAATATTAGTAAGTGCTAACCAGTCAAACAAATTGGTTGGTCAGGCGTGCCTTTTCAAATTTGTTGGGACAAAACTGTGGAAAAGTCCTAGTATTAGTATAATTAAAGGCCGAAAATCGTCCAGGAGAGCGCTAGAAAAACTCATTAGGTACAATCAAGCCAAACAACGTTGCCTCGGCTATGTGCGATGTCATTGACATATGGATGTAAATTCTTATAGTGTCTATATGAAGCCGACACTGTCTGTGGACTTTGCTCGAAACGTGATCAGTTTCGAATACGATACACATATAAAGGTCACACATACGATAACTTTCAGCCTGTTGCTGTAGGCATTCGCGCAATATCGAAAGTCCGAAACACGAACAGCCATTGAACGCCGCCGCGCCGCGTTTAACCTGGCCAGACGAGCGAGGCCGTTGCCGGGTTTCCTTTGGCACAGTCACACTCGCACGGTACTCCGAAAAGTTACGAACACAAGCGGACTAAGCGAACTAATTACTATGTCGCTTACAGCAGCGATGTAGGGGCATGACTGGCTATTGTGTTAATTGATCCTGTGTCGCTATGCAGGCGCCAGTAACACATTCACAACGATTCACGTATTGAGGTGGGCATACGTGTAGGTACTTAAGATATCTTTGCAAACAATGTTTAATTTGCTAGGTTTTAAGTACTGCGTTCAAGTTTCGGGACCTGAATCTATCATTTGATTATATAATAATTACTTACTGATTACTTTAGGTCCAAAAGGAAAATACGGTTGGTAGATGATAACAACTCTCTTTTTCTCTATTTTACTAATCTAATATCGGCGAAATAGAAAAGGATTTTTATATACTTAATATGACATAACTATTACGTGGGACAAGCAAATTATCATAAATTATTTCCGTTTGCGTCAGACCGTCTCTATGTGATCAATCAACACTAATTATAGTAAATGAATCAAAGAATCACCTTAAAGGAATCCCCTTAGAAAAACTATTTACTGAAGACAATGGTTAAAAATAATGGGCACGTGTAGAATTATACTAAAAGGACCATTTTTTTTTGAACTCGGCTATACGACGCAAACTTGATTCAAAGACCGGATGTTTTTAGAGGGGGCAGGAGGAGGGGAAGGTCGTTCTAAAATGGCCGCCCACGGCGATGACACACGTCATGCATACGTCACATGACATTTAACCTTCAAGCGGGCGCGCGGTCTTTTGTAACGGCAGCGGTCGCGCGTAACCTAAAAGACCTATTGGATATTACAGAGTTATAAAACAAAAATTAATTAATAATTATTTATTATTTCGACATGTTAACATTATAAGGACTAAATTATATCAAAAGAAATAAACTTATCAAACAAATAAAATTTTCTTTGGATGAAAAACGCAATTTGGCAACATAAAATATAGAAAAAAAACAATCAAAATAAGTTGGTATCAAATAATTAAAATCATCATGAACTTGGGTCTAGTTTTCTTCAGAATCAGTTTCTTTGCCTTGATAGCATTCATTGCAAATGAATGTAGTGTGGGTCCTGCAAATATTTCTCAGGCATAGTGTACATTGTGTCTTTGATTGCCTCCTTTTGTTTGCTGGGCCTATTTTGCAGCTTCCTCGGCATGTGCTGGAACTACCTACTGCTTGGTTCATAACCAGCGTCTTCAACACTCATATTCAAATGCTCTCTTATGTTTCTTTTGAGTTTTATTGGAAGGTTCACCATCGTAGCCCTTCCTTGAACGTACTCTTTTGTCAGTTGAATGCCTAATTCACGTAAATATGTTCGCCTTTTCTGTATAATCACTTGATTTAGCCTCAAAATTACCATGGCATTTATTCCAGCAATATACAGAAGACAAAAAAGATTTTCAATGGCCATCTATTATTCTTCCTTGACGTCGAATACGTATACTGTCCCTTTCATTGAGAGGAGGCCGTGTACCAGCAGTGGGAACATTATAGGCTGATGATGACGTATACTGTTATTTTTATATTTTTGCCACTTTGCATTGTTACCTTATCACACCCTGTAAAATATGTGCTTATATCTGAAAGAGGCATATCCTCTTCATCTGAATTCAAGCTGCTTGATTCCTCAACAGATTGAGTTTCCTCAGGAACTAGAAGGTGGTGGCGGAAGGTCCTGAACCTTGGTCACTGAGCTCCAATTCACTCTCGTTATCTTCTCGTTGTATTTGCGCAAGTATTGCACGACTATTTAGTGGCCTACGAGGTATTTTATATAAAAAAACACTATTACAAACTTAATTCGATGATATTTCAAAAAATAATATCTCGCGTTGAGCGTCGCGCGTAACCTTTTCGACGACAGGCGCGTGACGTGCTTTCGACGCCTGCGCCGCAATTAAAGCAAATGCGATTTGTGCTCTCCAGAGGGCGCGGGGAAGGCAGGTAAAATATTTATTTCATGCACAGTGAAACAATGACAGGCTATTAGGAATGGGAAGTACGTGCGATAAGAAATAACAATATCATGAACGAAAAGGTATCGAGTGCGGTCGATTCGACGCCGCGCGACCGCTTGAAGGTTAAACAGCTGTTCATTAACATACCACATGTATGTATGTAGTTACTAACTCAAGGATTATACTTTTACCTTGTAAAGGTTTTGTCGTCAACAACGACGGTGCACGGTGGTTTGGAGTTGTTTCACCGAAACTTTTCCCTGACTCGGAAATAGCATACAATAATATAAATAATATTACGTGTGTTTGTAATCCCTTTATGAACTGTTTAGTTCGTACATTGACACCAAAACCTTCCACTTCACTTTTCCTCCTAGATAAATTAAAAAGCGAATGTTTAAGTTTCTTAGAAGGACGCAGAACAATCTCGATTGCTTTACTCTTTTTTTCAAACTTCGCAGAATTCTTTGTAGAAATGCTTCAGGCTTTATTAAAAGGTACCTGTAATTATTTTCTCAAGCGTTTAAACTGGCTTCATGGGACGTCATAATTTCCTAACATATTCAGTAGACAAAGAGTTACCGGGCCTTTAATCGAAAGTTCGAGACTTTTCGATTCGATTTTTGTTTGTTTGTATGTTAATAACATTTTTATCTGTTAAGTCGGTGTGTTAATGAATATTAATTTGATTATATTTAAAGTTTTCATTTAATACTGGTCTTTTGATATTAAAATCCTAAACAAAACTCATATCCAAATGTTTGACTAAACGTTGGTTTTTAAAAGGCCAGTTACCTTCACCCGCAAACTAACTGATTTGAATATTATATTGGAATTTATTAATATAAAATTCGTTGTGCTCCCTACCTTTAAAAAATCACGAAAATTTCTTTCGAAATCGAATAAGTTATTCAAGGTTAACTATATGCTTAGACTTATAGGTGAGCAGTAACCAAAATAGCAAATGCCATTTATCAAAAGTTACTTTCGTCCAAGCATCCCATATCCCGGTTAAATAAAAACATTTTAAAAGAACTCTGTTAAAAAACAAACTGGATAAGACGTGATGAGAGTTAGTATACAAAATATTAAATCTGTCAAACCGGATTTAAAACATTTTCTAGTTAACGCCCCAGCCATTCAGACGGTTTTGAAAACCATTCATGCAAAATTGAATAATTAATCCGCGACACTATACTCCACTGATCCGGTTTTAACCGGTTAGCTGGCAAGTTGCCGAGTGACGTCATTTCATTTTAATAAACGCCGACGAAGACGTTTAGCGCGTGGCTAGAGCTATAGACAAAGATCGTCGAGAGGCGCGAGTCACTGTTAATAATTATCTCAAGAATCACTATATTAGTATCGCCTCTCTAGACTCGCTGTAATCTTTGCTACTGCGTAGTTCGCGTAATAGTTGAACAAAATACGGCATAACTGAAGCAGATATATGCTTCAGTGATACCGTATTTTGTTCAACTTAACTGTTAAGTAGTGAAGTACTAAGTTTAATTTGAATTTGAAGGGTGAAATATCTGACTTACCTCTCCTGTGTCAAAGCTACAGTGAATTTAAAACAAAAATTATAAATTCTTCAACCATATATAAGCCTATATGGGCTGTATGGCTCCTAATACACTCCATTTAGCTTACGCACACCCATACATTTGATAACGCATTTCTAATACACGCCGTATATTTAGGGGCTAATAAACAACTATTTCCTAATTAGAATGAATAACGGACGTATCTAATTTCTTTTACTTAATTAGTATTGTCTGCAGGCGTGGAAGCCAAATTACCTTCTGTTCGCAATCAACGCTCATGAGTTCATGGTATTTAGTATTAATGTGTATTGAAGAGCAATAGATGACTTCATTCATACTGTAGCGTGTGCTTATCCTTACGACACGTGGCAGGCAGTATCAAAAGAGAAATCAATAGAAATAGTTATACAAGAATCTTTTGAAGCGTGGCCTAAATTGGAACAAACCGCCATCGCAACGTTGTTTTTAAAACAATTCACAAATTTTACTATCAGCGCCTATCAGCGCCCTCCATGATGATATTCGAGCGCCAAACGACCTGAAAGCAATGCACTGTAGAAAATAATTATATCTAAAGATAAAAACCGATGCACAATGCACAAGTGTCAATAATATTGGTCGAACTAGCATAAAAAGTATAACAAAAACCTAGAGATTTTTATCGATATTACAAAATTGAGCGAAAACGTGTACAGCACATACGCTGCATTAAATAATATCGTTCGTAACAATACAATCTTATCGCATAAAGAATGTAATACTTTTACTGTCGAACCAGACGCGACGTACTCATGTCCTTGAAAAGAAATGTCCCCGATAAGATAGGTTCATGATGAATTAGCTACAAATAAATCCAGGGATGATAAACCTTTTCATATTAGCTATCCGGATCTTAGGACCAATTTGAGTCTTGGGCCACGACGAGTTAATGTAATTAGGTCAGATATTTAAGCAGAAACGTGTGAAGTATTAAAAATGTGTGCAGGATCTTTTTTAGTTTATTAGTGCGATTCGGAATCACCATGCCACTCCTTAAATTGATTCTCCAAGTTATGCTGAGAATCTGTTACGGATGAAGACTTTACAGCTACAGACTTATTCAAATTTGCTTCAGGAAACCTTGTAGTCGGTGTTCTGAAAGTGTATCTAAATTACATTTTCCTGTAAGCTGTAATAATAAAAGTACCTAAGTCTCGACTTCGCCAGCAAGCAAAATAAAAATGCAATGAAACTATATTAACTGAGGAAGTTAAGTAAGGTAAAGCTGCAATCTTCTACTAGAATAGAACTGCGATTGCGGCTTTTTAATTCTTCAAAAGTATTGAAAGTTACGTCCACCACAGTTCCAACTGTATCCAGCTCGAAGGACTATATGTTTGGGTGTTTAAGGCTAGACTTGATTAACGGTAATTTCTAAGGTCTACGTAAAGCTGTATTAGAAACATAAATCCATACATCATAGAATGAAAAAGCACAGATAAATATTAAAAAAAATAGTCTATGCAGTTGTTGACTTATCGTTAATAAAAATATGTATAACATCGTCCATCATTATCAAGTTATCTTTAGTACATTGGACTTGTATAACTTGACCTTAAGGAATATCTAAATCAATAAAAAAAATACAACGATAAGGTGAACCTTTATGTTAGTTGTTTGATCTTTGACTGTTTAATTTCCACAACCAAATGTTTTTTTTCTGCGAATAAGGTTTTAAATCGTTATTTGGTCAAACACAACAGAATAATATAACAAATTGATTAAAACTTTAGTGTTTTTGATCACCTCTTTCCCGAATAATACGATGAGTAGCCTCAATTTTGCAAATATGAAATAATCCGACATTCACTTCGCAAACTCCTGTAGTCGAGGTCCGAATGCCGATTAAATTGGAATATCTCAATTAATTTATTCGTAGCACTCGTAGCACAAACATCATTTTAAATACCCTGCCTTTGAGTCAGAAGCTAACCGAAATAAACGAGATATGTACGTAAAATAAACTATATTTCAATACATATCTTGTACGCCATTCATATCTCCATTAATATTTCGGATAGTTCTTCCCGAAATATCATTTTGTAGAACCCACGTTATCAGAGGTAGCAGATCCGGTGTTGACGTGTGACGTATCGACATGCCGCCACTCGTGCGATCAATTTTCCCTATTGCTCGGATTTATCATAGGAGATATCATGTATGTGATGCTAAATAACTTCGAAAAATGTTGATAGGTTTAGAATAATTGGCCTGTATCTTCTGGGACCCACGCCTGCGGTCTGAGAAGGGGCGAGCCGTAATCCAAATGGGTTTGATGATTCGGGATGCCACTCATGCCACATAACTTTCAAATATTTGGTTCAAGTACTAGGTTTCTCGGGTATTGGCTTACCTAAAGTTCTTTCCCCGAAATTGTTCTTCCAAATGATTTGTTATAAGAATGATCACTCTTCCTACAATTTTTCATCCTAAAGTTTCCATTCATACTATTTGTAGTGCTACCGGCGATGTTCATAACACTCATGTTTCTGGAAATCCGTTATATTGTAATATAACGAGTTTGACAATTTTATGGTATATATAGTACTGATTATTATGAATAAAAAGAAATCTAAACAAAAAAGATATGACTATGGAATAATATTGTAAAAGATGGTTATGTTGAGAAAATAAAGGAAAACAAATAAAAGTTACAAATAAAAATTGTTACTAACCCTATGGACTCCTCCGGTCTGAAATAAAAAGTTTCTATTCTATTCTAAAAGTATAATCGATGTTTATTGCTACTGACATTATCAAGTTGAATGCTGAACATTAGAGAGAGAGTAGTTAGGAATTGTGATTGTTATGATGAAAAATGTTAGGAAGAACATTTTCGGATTTCCAATTATAGGAGTTGAAAATGTAGGTGAACTTTGGCGCACCCAGGTTTCTCACGCTGTTATCCGGCGTTGTCTTGAGAGCAATGGTGATGAATTCATTTAATCAACACACAAATTAGATTGCCGGTCCACGACACCTTATGGCCACTTACCAGCGTCCAGCATGCCTTTTGCTTGATATTTTACATCGAAATATTAAAAAAATAAACAAACATTACAAGCTTGCTTTGTTCTTCATGACCAATTGTTGCTTTTATAGAAGCCTCACAATCTTGGCAATTTAGTAAATAGCCGCTACTAAATCTTGACAAATTATATTTTATGACCGAATCGCAGTCTACGAGTACGAGTAGAATTAGGAGTAAGTTCAAAAGTCAATCGCTTCATGTAATTTTATACGTAGAAGTAAGTTACTACTAATTATTTAGTTTAGTTACCAACTAAACTAATTGAGGTTATATAATATAGTTGAGGAGGAGTTACATGATGCCCTTTTGTAGATTAAGTATTGTTAGTTTATTAAATACTAACTGATGCCTACGGGTCGCCCGTGTACAATTTATATACTAATACCTTCCTCGAGACCACTCTATCCGTTGGTGAAAACAGCATGAAAATCGGTGCAGTAGTTTTTGAGTTTATCGCGAACAGACAGACAGACGCGGCGGAGGACTTTGTTTAATAATATGTAGTAATGGTCTTTTTTAAAAGAAAATATCTTATTAAATCAGTTAAATACGTCACCAACTACCAGGTTCTCACATTTGAAAAGATACCAGAAATAATTACAATAATATTATGGTCTATTCAACCTAAACGTAATGGACCATAAATGTAGTACAATTAAGATTGAATCATGCCTGGATGCAAATGTAGCCTATAACGACGTAGTGGGCAGGTGTGAACCGCATTACATCAGTAGGTTTTCGGCTTTATCGGGTATTGTCCAAGTCTGTTGAGTAGGAGGTTGTAGAACATTGTGTAATAAAGAGGAAAGATTTTTATGTTTATATGTAACGAATAAACCTAAAACATACTGGACCGATTTGAAGAAGTCTTACAGTAATGGATAGCTACATTATCAGCGAGTAACATAAGGCATTTATCCCCGTACTCTCACGTTATCGGGAACTACGCGGGTAAAACCGCGTGGCGTCCGCTAGTGTTGAATAATTAAGGATTTTGAATTCAGTTCAAAATTTTAAATTTTAAATTAAGTAATTCAAAGTTTTTAGTTCTATTTTGAAAATACTCAACTCGCAGATAAAATAGTTGAAAATTAATCTTAAACGTCGCATTCAATTAACGAATATTGTAGCGGTTTTTGAAATCTGCTTGTTAACATAACTGTTTGTCATTTTAATAATACCAAATTACCACTTAAAGTTCAATCTGTTACAACATTCACAGAAAGTCTACAAAATATCCAATGTGCCATAGGAATAATTTTCTCTAGAATTGAAAACTAATTGCACGAATATTTCGATACAAATCAATTATTTCGTTGAATCAAGTATTACAAGTGTTATATTGCATATTTCAGTTTTCGATGTAATATATTTCACTCTGGTTTCCTGAGTACATAATAGTGGTAGAGTTATCACGTTGTTCCAAGTTTATTGTGGCAATAAGCGTTTGTGTTTCATAGGGTTTATGGCTTATCTCGAGTGTCGACAACACGACGTGTCTCATTAACTTGTGTAATTCCTAGATATTAAAAATGATTCAATACATGTAACAACATCGTGCATAGTCTATAATTGCAGCCCACGTGCTGCGCCCTTGAATAGTTACTCAGACTGTGGTAAATGCTAATTCACTGAAAAGCGGCATCAAAATCTTTACGTCATCAACACTTTGTGTTCAAAGTCTACATTTTCCTCTTCCGTAACAAACCTTAGTGTGCCAGAGAGACACAAAATAAATTTCTTTTACCTTTTTTTCTGTCAGTTTTCCCAGGGCTAGGCAAAGGCCTCGCCTTTCTCCTTCCGATATCTGGCCATGTTCTGCCGTTGGGAAATGTTTGAACGTTAAAACAGCTCCCAAAGTTAAAAGGGGGCTTTTAACTTTGGGAGCTAAAAAAATTGTTGGCGAGACAGGACTCAGTCTATGCAGGTTTTTGTGTTGGGTTTGACTCATTAGTTTACAAGTACAGTTCATTAGCGACTGGAAATATAAAAATAAGGAAGGAATCTAAATACGAATACGTCGACACAAAATGTGAAAACTGCTAGTTTTAGTGCAATCAGTGTTATTCTATACTAGCTGACCCACGCAACTTCGTCTGCGTCACTTGTGAGGGAGAAAAACGAAAGGAAAACATATCCCCGTTTTTGCAACATTTTTCATTCCTGCTCCGCTCCTAATGGTCGTAGCGTGATGTTTTATAGCCTATAGCCTTCCTCGAAAAATGGACTATCCAACACAAAAAGAGTTTTCAATTTGAACCAGTAGTTCCTGAGAACAGCGCGTTCAACCAAACAAACAAACTCTTCCGCTTTATAATATTAGTATAGATACAACAAATTGTAGCCATTTCCCAGCGATAACAGAAAAACCCACGACGTTTTCTATTCTAGAATGTCTTCGCATTTTTATGTGATTGCTATCTTGAGAGTGCTCTGTGCTATCCAATGCACTATTGACGTCTTGCAGACAGTCTGTAAACCTTTACTGATAAGAAACCCCTCACAGTACCTGTGCTTTAAAGTAACACATTCGAGTACTGAGTCAAAACAATGACGTCCTCGGCCAACACTGTGTTCCAATTATAACAGTAATAAAACCTCATAAATACTAAAGTCATAAGTCATTTATTTCTTAACAAAACAGATTGTGTAGAAAAACTTAAAATTATATTACAATACTAAGGTTCCGCCAGTAGTAACAAAACAAACATAAAAAAAAAGAAAATAACATTTACAAAAAAAATAATTAACAGTCGAATAAATTAAAAACATAAAAATAATAAGAATGTCAAAAGATAAAAATAACAATTTAATAGCTACTTTTACAATAACAAAATTAATGGACAATAAGAAAAAAAAATTAAGTAAATATGTCAAAACTAAAATAATAATGTCAAAAGATGAGAATAAGAATACCTTTTTACAAAAAAAAAAAAAAAAAAGTCACATAATTACATAAAGAATATAATGGGATAGATTAAGGCAATACAAATAATAATAATAAAATTCAATAATAGCTAATGTCGCATAAATACATGATTGTCATTAGTCAATTGGTGAATTCCTCAATACTGTAAAAGCCTTTCCTCAATAAATACGTCCTTAATTTAAAAGGCAACTACTTGAAATAAAAGCGATAGTTCCAACCAAAACAAAAGAATATGCGACCCGTGCGTTTTTCTGTTGTTACTATACCACAATACCTCAATGTCTGTGTGCGAAGAGAGGCAAATTATAAAAAAATCATTAAAGCCGAGGTCTTTGCCAATGCATTTTCAGATTTATTCTTCGTCCGTTCTGAAGTTTTTCTTATTCCAACAACATACTATTTGCTCCTAGCACTATTGAAGTTGTGCTTCGTCCCAAATTATAAGTACTTTTAATGTACACTCAACTAAAAAGAAATGCTCTAGTTCGAACCACTGAACTCGGAAGTTGAACGTCCAAACTAGGTCACGAGAGTCACTCACACGATAATTCATTTAATTCGTCTGCTCTCTGGTTGAACCAGTACGTTTGGAAATTATCCGATTTGCATAATCTACGCTTAGAGGACTCATTTATCATACTTCATATAGACAGCTAGTGATTTATTGTCTGATATATTTGTGATATCATCGACAAAAATATTAATACTTACTTCAATATAGTTTCACCTGCATGCAAGACCACCGAACATCAGAACCTTATAAGAGCCGCCGGAACAATTACCTGCTAATTTGGGAATAGCCTAATAGGTATGACGGCAGTGTCAAAAAAGTCCGTCAGTCAAAGTTAGTATTGGAAAATAATGGACACGTATTTTATTGCTTTTGTAAATCAATGAATATTGACAAAGGTAAAACGCATCAAAACTCGTGACGCTCGTGACGTCAGAATTCGCTAAAAATTATACCAAGGCGTGACGTACTGCATGCCGTGTCGACGGCGCGTTCGTGTTCCACGCGCGCCTCAAAGAGATGTCAGCAAAAGGAGAGGGGCCTGCAAGGGCCGAAGCCTGCCGGGGTTGCGGGCCTGTTCGAAAGAGATACCGCGGCCCCGGAACGTAAAAGGCGAGGAAGGAACATGGATGGTTTTTAGTCAGTAAGAGTCTGACACTCCCTCCCGCTCCGCCCAGAGTGGGGGGGTAATTTGATGATTTCCCATCCTTAAAAAAAAAAAGGCGTGACGTACTTATTGAGAATTTTAAAGGTAGATGAATGTGACAATGAAGGTGACAAGCACAATTTAACCACACTCTACAGGTCGCAATTATGAACCGATTGCTTTCAAACTATCGAAAAGGTCAAAACTTAGGCCAAAAAATCGAAAAGGTCAAAACTTAGGCTAAGTTCGTGAATGGGCGAAATTCGTCTATGGCGGGCGGTGGGGGGACGGGTTTTTCTAAAATCAGTTTTTTGGCCATAACTGCTTTCCTATGGAAAATTTTTGAACCAATTTTCATTTTTGTCATTTTGAGTAAGAATCAACAACTTGAAAATAAAACTTTTTTGATGCAACCCCTAAATTGGGGAGAGGGTTGAAATTGCAAATTTTTGGCGAAAAAAAAACATAGTTCCGAAACAGTAAACATTTAGAGAGTCGCAAATATTTTTTTTTGAAAGCAAATTATTTTTTTCTATAATTGTTACTTTTGAAGTTTAGCGATAAAACTTATAGTTTTCGAAATAAAAAATTATAACTAAAAATTTGAGGGCGTTTTCATGCTAAACTCTTATGAGTGGATTTAAAAAGGGTCAGGGACTTTCCATTACAGGACAACGATTTTGAAATCATATTTTTTTTTGTTGATTGTTCACATAAGTAATACTCGTTATACAAATTTTCAATAGTCGTACGCACCTTCTCCGAAATCTACCTCCTACTGCGGTTTGCCGGAGGGAATTTTTTTTATTCAATTTGTGGTGCTGCACAAAGTATGCTACCAGACGCATCCCCCAGTCGAAGGGGGAAGTGAAAAAACAAAAAGCAACGCAACAAGGAAAGAAAGCGGAGCTTGTCGAAAGATACATTATATTTAACATTTTATCGACTTTAAGCCGTTAACTGGGCAATATTATGGTTCTATAAGTTGTAAAATAAACTTCAGTCACTTACTTTTTGCTTTTAATGATCTAATGATAAACGAACTGAGGTGATCATTGGTTACATGTTACTTAATGGAAGTTTTTTGAAAAGAACCCATTGATTGTTTCTTCACAGGTTGGAAGCTTAGGTACGAAAGAAATTTCAACTTCGACATCGTGTGTGTAACAGTCTTGAATCCCAGATAAAATTGCCAGAAGAGGTGTTATTTCGTGATGCTATTAGGTCCACATCATTTTTTAGTTTCAGTGCCTTTTCCCACTTTTTTTCATGCGAAATTTCTTGGTAATGTGACAACACCTATTTCTTTGCATCCAAAGGCTACAAAACGACCCATAATATTGAAAAAAATCACAAAACAATAAGATTTTCTATAATTTCTATGGACAGTTTGTTTGTAACAAACAGTCAGCGCCCTCTACGTGGAACTATTTGACAGTTTTCTTCCCAACTGAATCGCCACTAAATGACTTGATAAATAATAAGCCCTTTTTAGACCCGTAAATTACTACGATCACAGCTATATTAAGTCACAGACCGGCTAGAAAACAAAATAAAGGTATATCTACTGGAGACATTTGTGTATTCAGTGGTTCAATAATAGCACATAATATAAAGACCGATTGTTTAGAGGGGTACCTTATCATTTATCATGTACGCTGTTGAACGAACTCAATGCTTACACTCATAATATAAGCGGAAGAGATTAAAGCCTACCATTAGAAAACAATGCTCGTCCAGTTCCGAGTAAGGATATACATATTATCAACACCTACGTAGGTACGCTTTCTGCAAAACAATTTGGTGTGTCACATTTTGTAACTGTATGTATGTCAGCGTCACATTGTAAAAACCGTAAGATTGTAATCTATCTAGCGAGATTGTAAACTGTCGAAATATTGTTAACTGAACATACTGCTTCATTTCAAAATTTTACGGTTTCACTTCGACAGACTAGAATCTACCGAAAAATAATGCATCATATTGTAAGAAGTATAAAAAAAAAGTTGAAAGTTGTAAAAAGTATATATGTAGTATATCAACTATCTGGTGTCCACGACACAAGCCTTGCTTAGTGTGGCACTAGATGGCGCTGTGTTTGTGATATTTATTTATTTAAGTATGTTCAGCTGACAGATTGTAATCTAAGGGTTTGTTTGCAGTAGAGATCATAGTCTAGGCTTTCTTTTAATTTGTCGAGGCCCTAGGCACAAGACCAGGCCCGTCCAACATACGGCCCCCGGGCCACCTACCGGCCCGTATAAGTAGGTATTTATGTCTTCCGGCCCGCGAGCTACATGAACTTTATAAGACAGCAACAAATATTGTGCGAACATTGTTTAAAATGTTCGCCATTTTAAATACCTACCCGCCCTACCTCACCCGTGCCTCACCCTCACCTCTACCGTGTATACCCGTGAATGCAGACCACATCATAGCTGTTTAGTCCGGCGAAGCTTGTTTTATTTGAATTTAGAGGTTTGCATTTCTTTTGGCCTCTACGGTTACAAAAATACTAAATTTGGCTCTCCATAAGGTTATGTTGGACACTTCTGCCCTATACAATGTGCACATTGTCTAGGGCAGGAGTGTCCAACATAACTAAGACTGCAGTCTTGCATTCGACAATGTGCTTGATTGACGGCGTGAAGCGTTTGCTAACATCCTGTATTACAATATGAAATAGTAGCTTGTGCTTGTGTTAAAATATCCAATTTCTTATTAATTAAAGTTTTCGGTTTATTATGCTGAGTGATTTATTGGGATACTTAGCGTCTTGATCAGGTCCAAATAGGGACGCGTCCTCAGACCCCTAAAAATGAGGACGTCCCGCGCAAATCGGGACGGCTGGCAACACCATGCAAATAGTTGTCAACTAATGAACGTGTCTACAATAAAAAGATATTTATATATGAATGAAAAATACATCGTTTGGAACATGGGTTTGGAATAGACAGGAGATTACTGGTGTCTAAAATGGCTGCCACAGACACAGTTAATATTATGAATTGTCTTTTAAGACCATTTAAAAAATTCTTATTTCAACGCTTATTTAGTCTCAATCTCCGCTACTAGTAGAGGTTACATCACACAGGATCCCATAACGGTTACACCAAAAGTCCGGTAGTCAATGCAGTCCTGTTGAACAGCAGTCGTAAAGAAATATCCATTTATTACACAACTAGCTGAGCCACGCAACTTCGTCTGCGTCACAAGAGAGAAAAACGAAAAGAAAAATCAGCTGTTCCCTACATTTTGACGAGTTATGCAAACATAAATGTAGGGAACCGCTGATTTTTTTTTTCGCGATTTCAAGGTTCGTCCCATAGAAAAAGTTGTTCAAAATGATGAGTAGAATGACCCCTTTTCGGGTTAAGTGTAAACAAAAAATAATGTTGTATAAGTACAGATAAGTCGTAGACGTACAGGTAAACTGATAACATGCACCGCGGTTCCGGTTCCGACAAGGATGTAAACAATAAGCATGAATTCCAAGTTTCCCACATTCACGTGAAGGAAAAACAATGATGACGTCAGAAGAAAACACAACGAATCACGTGTGGTGACGAGTTGTAAATCTGCCAAACATTCTTTTCCTGTTTTTCGCGCGAGCTGGACACTAGTCACTGGTCACATAGTAATCATTATTGTGTCATTGTTACTGTAATTATGATATAACTATTATTCTATTAACAATCTATCGATGTCTGTCATAATACAACGTTATTTTTTAGTCGTTTTAATCCCTCTAAGGGCGGATAGTACTCATGAAAATGAACAACTTTTACTATGGGACTGACTATGAAATCTCGAAAAAAAATTCAGCTGCTGCCTACATTTTTTCGAGTTACGCTTCCAATAATGTATGAAGCAACTGTTTTTTTTTTCGAGATTTCATAGTCGGTCTCATAGTAAAAGTTGTTCATGAGTACTATCCGCCCTTAGAGGGATTAAAACGACTAAAAAATAACGTTGTATAATGCTCTGTTCCGTGTAACCCATTTGGTTTATTGCCAGGGTTCGTTCTTGGACCAGAGTTTGCTTCAACATTTTAACAGTCAGTTGCTTCGACAGCTATTTCAGCTTTAACGACCTCTTTTGGGCCTTTTTTTTTTTTTTAAGGATGGGAAATCATCAAATGACCCCCCCCACTCTGGGCGGAGCGGGAGGGAGTGTCAGACTCTTACTGACTAAAAACCATACATGTTCCTTCCTCGCCTTTTACGTTCCGGGGCCGCGGTATCTCTTTCGAACAGGCCCGCAACCGCCTCTTTTGGGCCTTCCGCATGGAAACAGTAACAACATGTTCGTTGAAGCGATAACGAGTGTTACTTCTTAGTATTCAATGTATAGCCAAAGCAACACCAGCGCTTTGATTGGCTGGAGGTCGCAAAAATAAAAATATAAGAGCCAGTTTCACCGGTTGCGGATAGAGTGTCGGTTAGCCTTTTAGGAACTTATCTGCCAGATAAACTAACACTTTTGGTTTCACAGGAGTCGGATAGCGATATCTGGTAGATAAAGTATTAGTTATAACCAGCCTTTAAGTGGTAGATAGTATTAACTATCAGATAACTAACCGACACTTTATCCGGAACAGGTGAAACTGGCCCTTAGAGTCGTATTTCATTCTATACAAGCATCACACTATAGCAGTACACTCACTATAGCAGTCACTCAGATTTTCCGGGTTCAAATTAATTAGGTACACTAACGAATAATGTTACCTACCTAGCCTAGAGCCTACTAAATTATTTAATAGCTGTTGGTCTCAGTAAGTACTGAAAGAAAGAAAGAAAGAAAGAAAAAGCATTGCATACTGGACACTTGAATGGAGGAGGGTCTTGCTAGCTTCACTTTGTTGCCGTCTGACTATAAGTTTGTGATTGTTATCTCGCAGACTACTATTTAGTAGGAATTGCCAAACTTAAATGGCAGTGGGCAGGGCACATTGCTCGCAGAACGGATGGCCGATGGGGTCGAAAAGTTCTGGAGTGGCGACCGCGAACCGGAAGACGTTGCGTTGAAATACTTCCCACTAGGTAGACCAATGGCCTTGTAAAGGTTGCGGCAATCCGCTGAATGCACGCACGGTACCGGTCAATGCGTTTGGGTAAGGCACATGTCCAGCAGTGGACGTCTTTCGGCTGAAATAATGACCCTCTATCTACTGTTAATGTGGTTAATGTATATGAAGGCGTATATCTTTTACCAATACCACACTACTCATTTAGGTCGTCTTCGTTTTTTCTTCTTAAAGGGAAGTGTAGGTGTCCCTAAAGGAACGCTGATGGTCTACTGACGACTTTCCATTACAACAAGCACAGTATACAAGATAAATGTAATGTGCAAGGTAATGTGTCTTTATATCAAAGCTTATTATCGCTTTCGAGACTATTATTTACCCGTTAAACGTCCTGATAAATGTTGACAAAAACATGTCTTCAAGCTTGGGAAACGTCATTACGTCAAAGATTTTACAAGTACTGATTCATGAAATATGAAGATTACTAAGAACTAAGAAAAGATTTATCCATTAGTCGTTATAATAAATAATAATTTTATTATCAGGCAACTAAAGGCCCATAGATAAACTTACTACTGGTCTACAACGTTGTCGGCGTCATGTTTCGCTGCGTGGTGTCGCGTAACCATCCTCGGAAACGTCGATACATGACAGCCTTCGGTCGAAAGTCCTTCTTCATGCAGGTCTGTAGATGGTGGGTTGGAACTCGTACCACGAATGACTTGAAGTCAATGTTGGGGCGCGGTTCCAACCTTTCGACCCGCAGAATGAAGTTGGTCTTCACTTTCAAATACTGCACCACTTCCTCAGTTGTAGTGGAGTGATGCAGACGCGAAATGCAAAGCTGCGTGCACAGCAGGACACAGCAGCATGTTGGGACCAATTGGTGCGGTACCGCACTGGCTACGAGAACAGGGCTTCTTCTTCCTCCTCCTTTCCACTTTCGTAAAGCCCTCCGCATCAACTATGCTATTGTCACTTGTAATGCTTGACCAAGAATTCAAGCAATATCCGTCAAGATGCGTCATGATTGCATGATTGAATTTTGTGATCTCATTTAATGTTATGAATATGAACAATGATTATGACACTTATATACTCTTGGCTACCATAACATCAACAAACAGAATGTGAAACCTGGTTATTATTTATACTTATATGTTTGTATATGTCACCGTAAAATTGTCAAATACGTTATATTGTAATATCTCTAGCCATATTGTAAAGTCTCGAATTATTGTCAAATGAACATACTGCTTACAATAAAACGCATTATTTTTCGGGAAATGCGTGCGGTGGTAGTCAACTCACGCGGTGTGGAGAGAAGGAGGGGTCCCCCTTGCCCAGTGGTACCACTCTCATGAAAAGATACTGTTCCATTCCTGAGAAATATCGATTAATATAACCTAACCTTAAAACACTTTATATTCCCCTAAAAAGCGTAGTCGACGGAGCTCCGCTTCGCGGGGCCCCTATTTCCGAGTGCAGGGTTTAAAGGAACCTAACTAACCTAGCGAGGGGGTGCCCCAAGTCCCGATTATGGGGGCAGAGATACTTCCGTATGTTCAGTTGACAATAATTCGAGACATTACAATATCGCGAGAAAAAACACGTTATATTGTAATATAACGTGTTTGACAATTTTACGGTGACATATATACCTACTCATAGTACCTGGGCGACCGAGCACTGATCGAAGGAAAAAAACAGCCCAGACATGATACCTAGGTAGATCTGTTTCACTCCTGTAAACTCCTATAGGTACTATATAGCACCTTTTTTTTTGGAAGGATGGGAAATCATCAAATGACCCCCCCACTCTGGGCGGAGCGGGAGGGAGTGTCAGACTCTTACTGACTAAAAACCATCCATGTTCCTTCCTCGCCTTTTACGTTCCGGGGCCGCGGTATCTCTTTCGAACAGGCCCGCAGCCCCGGTCTATATAGCACCTTTCATTGAAATCGTTATGGCCGTTTCCGAAATGGTTATTACAAATATGCTCACTTTTAATTATCTACTGGCGAGCAACCTTAGTTACCTTAGGTAAAAAGATTCGAACAGACTGCAACGATCCGAATGCTCGCCAGTAAGCCTCGCCTCTAAGCTACTACTGCGTGCTATTCAGTGCAGCTGAAAATTACTGGGAGTTTCCACTGGTCTTGAGATACACAATGGGCATAAATTGTCACAACACACCCGAACTTAAGCACACAGCACACTTTAGAGGAAGGATAAGCTTCGGTACGCAGATGAAATTGTACTGTTGTTTCTTTTTGTTTTTGACGGGCGGCAAAAACGTTTGGTGGGTTGACGTTCGACTCAAAAATTCGATTCGTTTCTGAAGGCGACCCTCGTAATGGTACAGTACTCGAAAAAAAGTTGTAATGATAAAAACACTAAATGGCTTGCAAATAAATACTATGAACCAGAAAATTGACGTCAGCACCTCAGCTCTCCGTCACTTCATTATCAACACGTGCCTAAGATTTGATAAAGAACTACATTACTGGTGTGTCGTTAAACATGTGTGTTAATGTGTTAAATTTCCTCAGTACTGGTTACAATAGTATTTCTATTAAATTAGATTTAACTATTTTGAGATGCACTTATATTTGATGATTGGTTTGATATCGCTTCAGCGGTCCCAAGATTTTGGATCATCATCACTAATAAGCCCAGCTTGCACCACTTTCAAGTTTCAACCCCTATCCTTCTCTTTGGCAGGAATGAGAAACATCTTGTTTATGAAGCTATAGCAAACAATACCACAGTATTACGAAATTGAGGGAAAGATCATATATAGCACACACCCACAATTCAGTGATCGGAGATATAAAAGAATTCAGATGAAGCCTACTTCATCCACATACACTTCAGAAATACTTTAAAGAAGGCTGAAAAAGAATGTAACGTTTTGGCTTGTCTGACCTTAATCAGCATTGTTCTGGTCTAATTTCTTAATAAATTCTTGTAGCGCAACCACTTTCACCTTCGTCCACATTGCTTGAATACCAACGCGGAGCTCGGTTGCTAACCAGCACCGCTGTACTTTGTCCTATCGCAAATCACAATACGTATGGGGCGAGCCCCCAGTGAACTTGTATATCGACCTGAACGCGCCTTCATTATCAGCTGTTTACTGCCCGTACCACTGTATCTGAATTCCAGCCGATTTCACTGCGAGATCGGGTCTGCCAGCGACGTGGAAAGCGTGCGAATCAAACCTTGGTATCGGGGGCTCGGTATTCGTCGACCACACTAAACCGGTGGCACGCGGTTCTCCGATCACAATGACGAAACCATATCGTTCGTCGTGCAGTTCACGCCGAGTGCTCAGTGTGAGGCAGTCCGTTGGCCGTGTTAGACGCGTGATCGTTGTTGCCCAAGCCGTTCGCACACTCGAATTTTAAATATACGATCTGAAATAGTTCCAAAGAAGAAAATTGTCTGTGATCTTAATTTTAAATAGTTTAATTATATTTGTCTTATTTACAAAACTGTAAACTAGATAAAATGTCTCTGGAAATGGAGGAGTTAACTGTAACCACCGGCGATGTCTTCGAGGATTTCCTGATCGTCTTTCGTCGCTGTTTGGCAAAGGTAAATGCATTCTAAATTCGGGTTAGCTAGGACAGCTGGTCGAGACGATGCCAGTCACTAAATACGTTGCGTTGGGAACGGGTCCATAGTTTCTACTTCGACTTTCGCACATCTAGATGGATATGGAATCTTACGACGACGCTTGGGAATGGCTTTTGAAGGTATGACCTAGCCTGTCCATTCTAAATATTTTACATAAGCACTTGCTATTTGGAACGTTTTCAAAAGTTCATAAATAAAATTGAGTATTAGGTGTAAGAAATATTCATATGTCCCGCTATTTGAAAAGCGTGTTGTCTCTGTCACACCCGACTTTCGCGTTCGGGAATATCCAATAACGGCATAAAGCGGGAAACACGTGTCACAGCGTGGAGTTTGGTTATACATAGTTGTAAAATGGGTTTTTTAGCTTCTGGTCGTTTGATAAAATATAAGTCATGCGGTACCTGTATCGAGTAATAAATTTTAAGTAGTCCATTACCTCTCTAAATGTTAATTTTGACGTTAACCTTGAAAGCGTGACATTTGCGTTGCCTAGGCAACAACGGGCATGCGTGGGGGCATGGATGATGGATGTACAATTTTCGTTAACGAGTTCTGGAATTATCTTCACACTATCACCATGATTACTTACTTATAAGTTTTATAAATGTATTGAATTTTAAAAATGTTGATATAACTTGAGCACTCACACTATCCTACCCATTCTGAGCTGGGCGTGGGCGCCGCTATGCGAATTCGCGAATTTTGATAAACTTTCTTTCCTTCTTTGATGGCTATTCTACTTTCACTTTCTCTGTGTTGAAATTAAGCGTGTTTCTTCATCGTCATCATTAGAATTACATATGAAATCGTATTTACATATGAAACCCTATTAAACTGTCCAGTATCAGTATCAAAAACTTGCAGATCATTCATTGACACTCCATCTATGATCATCGGCAGAGTCAACTTGTTATCATAGTGATTGATTCTTTACACGTGTCAGAATGACATTACAATTTCAGTCAGCAAATACTTGCTTATCCTGAGAAAATCTTGCCTGAGCGTACAAAATTGACACACCCACATATGCTTTGCGAATTTCATGGACTTGGTACCTATACTACGAAATGTAGAAACCTCTTCAGAGGATTTTCCTTAATCTACGTCATAATCATTTTTTCGATCATTCTTTTTTTAAAGACAAGTTTTGTTAACTAATAAGTTGATTTATAATCTTCATGATTGTGTAAACTAATAATAAGTATGATCAAGACGATGATTCATGAACGCTGACCAGGTACTGAGTTTGACGGCATTAGAAGGTTCTAGACTAGAGGCTATGCCCGCATTCCTCTGTGCTTGTCTGTTCTACAATGTAGGCGTCAACGTAATGACCAGTCATTGACCAACAGCTTGAAGGAAAGTGTGAGAATAATGCCTGATCTGGTAATGTGAGTGCAAATTGTCGCTTTGTAGGTCATAATTTAAGTCTGCTTTAATAGCGAATTACATAGACTGTTACCTTTCAAGTTATATCAGCGAGCGCCGAAACGCATGCCCTACATATCGCAACAGGTACCGTAGCGATAAAACTAGCTGGGTGGGTAGATATTAGTTAAATGAAAATCATTAGGTTACACTGATCACATCAGTCGATGGTGACCGCCGTAGAATTCAAATCGATGACGTTTGTATCTACACGCGACGACAGTTCAAATATTCTCGTTCTACATACAGTTGCAACTCGATGTATCGATTTATTTATTCATGACACGCGAATAGAAATCTAATTCTTATCAGTGTAACGTCATCAGGATGTGACGTCGCGTCGGTCGCTCGTATCAAATAAATCGGGGACGAGCGACAATTAATTGTAAATTATATGCACCAGTCAATTAGGTTAATTTTATATTAAGTGGAGTGGAATAGAACAAGGCGGATAATAGTGCTGTAGCGATTCTAGCTTCAATAATTATCATCACTTTTACTACGTAATTAGAAAACAAAGTCCTCCGCCGCGTCTGTCTGTCTGTTCGCGATAAACTCAAAAACTACTGCACCGATTTTCATGCTGTTTTCGTCAATATATAGAGTGGTTCTCGAGGAAGGTTTTAGTACTTATATAATTTGGTTCGGGTGAAGCAGTCATCACCTAGTTCATTTAACAAACCTTAGTCGGTGTTTATGTGAGCAAAAGTTAATAAATTGCTGCCTGGGAAGTACACATTACAGAACGTAAAAATTAATAAAAATATAGCTCTGAACACACATTTGTTATCATGAACGCATATCACTGACTTTGTAAGTTATTTTTCATATCGTCGTTATTTTGAATTACATCATTCTGATTGCAAAATTTTCCTATTATTATTTATGGTTTTATTTGTTTCAGACAAAATAAGTAGCGTATTTAATTGGTTTTTTCTTTGCATTATTTTTGTATTAAAAACCTACTTATCGTAGAGAATTCAAATGACTTAAGTTAATACTGAATTACTGACTCTGTTTGACAACTATTGCTTCAGTATATTTGAATGAAAGCTGGACACTTAATTAGTTCAACTTTGAATCTAGACATCCGCTTCTGATAGGCTTGTTGCAAGTCTCCTCGCCATACATGCATAACTAGTACCTACAATCCTACATAAATCTCTTGAACTCGATCGTTATCGTGCAAACTTAGTAATGACTGAATGTAAGGTGTGTGCGGGGTATGCGGAGGGGGGTGGAGTCCGAGCCACCAGTAACTTCTAAACAACTATAAAGTTTTGGCGAGAACTGTAGACGCTGCCTACCTTGCTGGTTTCGTATCTGAATACACAATATCCGTTACGATAGGTATGACTAACTTCTACTGCAATCTATGCTGAACGTCACCTGTTGATCTAACAACCGGAATGAAAGCATTACTTACTAAAGATACAATTTTAATGCATTACACTTTTACATCACACTTTCTGGGGACGTACTTAGATATGAAAGTCAATGTACCTACTTGAAATCATTAAACTGCCTTGCATCTTGAGTTTATGCTTTAGAATTCTTTTTTGCTGACATACCTACAGGACATTGACCCATTTTGCCTTCCCATTCTAATAAAGCAATCTATATACAATGTTTGAAAGATCGTATTCGATAGTATTATGTCGATGAGGATCTGATAGTGTGTAGCGAGCTGAATATATTCGACGCAAGCGCATGCTTGGCGACGATGACGCGTCACCCGCGTATATTGCGTCACGCGCCCGAGTAAGGCGCCAACCGCCAACCGACATTCATTAAACACGTCGGGGAAATCCTAATAATATATTGTAGGTCCATCCTTATCGCAATGATTCACACTTTCCTGTTTGACTTTTACAGTTTGCACTTATCGATTATTTGAACAGTTAAAGCGCTTACATGCGTCAGTTTTTTAATACTTATACTCATTGTCGAGGCAAATTCTAGATCTAATTTTAAAAGCAAGGTCTAGGCCGATAGCTATTTTAAAAGATTTTGCTTGAAATTGGGACACATCACTCGAATATTTACAATCTTACGTCAGGTAGTCGAGTCAGACAGACAAACAATTCATAATAATTTACAATCTGTAAACAATCATGTGCGTAAAGAATGATCAACTTGTAAACATAACACTGATACCAAGTAACTCAATGCTCACAATACTGATATTCTCAGTGTGACTGGTGAGCTAGTGAGTAATCAATATTGATTAGAAATTCCAATAATCACTTGTCAATAATCAGAAATAATCATTACTCTATTGTTTCATAAAGGACATAAATTATTCCAGCGATTAATCACTGGAATAATTTATATCCCTTATAAAAATAATAGAACTTCGTTTTGGGTTTAATTGACATTCAAAAATAAAATTCCTAAGTACCTATTTGTCTTTATCGGTTTGAAAGCAATATTTGTAAAAGTGGACTCAAACTTATATTCCTGATTGTTTGATTGTTTGACTTTAGTCCACAACTCCACATGTAGGTTGAAATCACACTTATAAGATAGCTAGCACGTGATCGTCAAGTGCGTTCCGTTATTATAAAAGTAATACTTAAATACGTCTTGGCGTTAGCTCGCCACTTGGTGTCTTTAAATAAGATAACTTACAAACACTAAAATATTCCACAGGTTTTCGCATATAGCTGACCTATTTAATCTTATATAAATATATGGGATAGGATAAAAGTGTCATGTATTGTTTCATCGATATTATTAGCACATTCGGCACACGACATACTTTTAAAGATTTCTTTTACGACACAAAGTCTTCTATAATATTCACTAGGTAGGTAGAAACTAGCTTTTGCACGCGGCTTCGCACGCGTCAATTGAAAATTTGTCTCTTAAACTCTTAATTTTTTAAAGTTCCGTATGTATTATTTTATAATTCAATCGAAATCGAATGACACGTAGCGCCATCTGTTATCATTAGAACGGGATTGTTGTTTTCTTCGGGAACAGTTCTTTTTAGGGTTTTGTAGTCCTGACAAGGAACCCCTTTAGTTTCGTCATGTCCGTCCGTCCGTCCGAGGTTTTTCTCAGAGACTTTTAGTACTAGAAAGCAGCAGCAGCATATAAAATACTAGCTGACCCATACAACTTAGTCTGCGTCACATAAGAGAGATAAACGAAAGGAAAAAAATCCCCGTTTTTGCAACATTGTTCATTCCTGCTCCACTCCTAATAATTGTAGCGTTATGTTATATAGCCTAAAGCCTAACTCGATAAATGGACTATCCAACACAAAACGATATCTTTTCGAGCCAGTAGTTCTTGAGATTAGCGCGTTCAACCAAACAAACATACAAACTCTCCTGCTTTATAATATTAGTATAGATATAAAGCTTAGATTCACATTCAGTCACTATTTCAGTAAAGTCTGTTGCTATCAGAAACAATATAACATAATAATATGCAGACGTCAAGTCTGGTTAAATCCATGTTATTGACCTCACAGGAAACTGAAAATTCAGATCATGAGTGAATGCCGTGACACTGAACCGCGTCGTGCTCGTGCTCGTGTCAAGCTATAAATTAACACGTTAACGTAACACAGCTGTTACGTAACAAAACGATCATATTTACTACGCTACGGTAGTGGTAGGTACCTACAATGATTGATTTGCTGTTCAACAGAACGGTATCCTGTCATCATTCGTGATGATTTTTAGCACTTTCGCGTCATTCGCAGCCTTTGAGTTTTCCGGAAAAATAAGGCTAACACGTGTCGGGTTTTTAGTTAATTTTCCACGAACTTTCAATGTTTTTAATGGCTTTATCTAAATGTCATGACTAATGGTGATAAACATGTATTTTAAGATTTCAAATGTCAGTTATTTGCCTATTAATATTAGGTTGTTAACATTCTAAACGGGATTGATATTCAAAATGGCAACAGCTACACGGAATGACCTTTATTTTATTACCTGTTCGAAATAATTGATGACAGTAACAGGTAAAGATCTTTCTAGTAGAATTCCAATTACTGGGAAGCCAGGAAACCGGTTACATTTAAAGTCAATGGTCTTTCCACAGATGTTTTTGCCAAGGGCATTTGGTCACATGCGTCCGTATTGAACAGTAACCTTCAAAGGTCAATAGCATTGGATCACCAGATTAGCCAGCCACACATAAAAAGTTCCCTTAATCAGAATGGTGGTTAGTTCCAAAGTACCGTTAATTTAAGTCATTCTCTATTACGATTGATGCTAGAAGGCCACCCAGAGGCATGTACTGTACCTTCCTCATTGTACTTTGGAACGGCCTTTGTCTAACTTGCTGGATTGAAAGCCAATGCAAAAATAAAAAATCAGAGAAATAATGTCTAACAGTTTAAAATGGGAGTTCCAAAGACGGGCGGACTAATTTGCCTTTCGTACCTGCTTGTCTATGACAGTAGATTCTTCAAATCTTATATCGATTGACCAATCACTTGGCTTTGACCGCGTTACCCAAAAAACTAGTATCGCAAGGTTATGCTTAATAAGACTGAGAAATGTTTGTATATTCTATTGTTTGGTGTCGCTAAAATTATACATAATATTTTTATATAAGTGCTAAGACGTCATAGGCAGAACGTTTTCCGTCTTTTATTGTGACGGTTTATAATTTATAGATATTTATTTCACAAAGATAATATTTAATACTAGCTGACCCGCGCAACTTCGTCTGCGAGTGAGGGTTAGTTTTTTTTTTAATAAAAAATATCCTATGTTACTTCTAATACTTTCAAGAATATGTGTACAATGTTTCATGATGATCGGTTCAGTAGTTTTCGCGTGAAAGTGTAACAAACAAACTTACATTCACATTTATAATATTATATTATATAGGATTTTAATCGAATTACTGTAATTGCGTGTTCAAAAAAATCACTTCGAGTGCATACTCGAAGTGTATTTTTGTGCGGCATTGAGCATCACTATTGTAACGAATATAATTCCATGTAATATTTTAAAAGGTATTTTATCTGTAACCTTGTGTCTTACCGGCGTTAGGCAATGAGCCTCAACCTCAACCGAATGCGAACCCACTACTGACATCCACCCTTGACACCATTTGCCTACCAAACCCCACAGTTTTAACTAGTAGAATGTATCCAATTCTTGTTTTAATGTGCAAATATTGTTCTTGCTCTCGACAGTACTAGACGGGAAACCAAACAGGTACTTTTGATAGGTATTACCCGAACGCAGATACTGAAAATTGATAGTAATTTAACGAAAAGTAATTTAAATGTAATGTAGGTACTTATCTATTTAATAATTAAGTTTTCCTTGTTCCGAACAATCAGTGCGTAAATTAGCAAATTATTGACTAGAGCACGAAGCGAGCAAGTCTCGATCTCTAATCCTGCTGGGTCAAAAGGATGAAGGATTTTTTTTCATCACTGTGGTATGTTTCCGCGGGGTAGGCTAGGCACTACCTTCTCATACAGTAACATAATAGACTGATTATGCTTTCCACAATACGAATGAGTAATTATGGCGACAGTCTGTCCATACTCTTAAAGCAATCCCCTGAACTACTTTCAATGATTGATAAGTTAATGGTTTTATATAAAGACGTCACGAGACTGTCTAGCCGATTATTTAGTAGGTCAGTGGGTGCGTTAACACGATGACGACACGTCCATTTCAGTTACTCTTGAAATGTTATCGATAAGCACCGAAGGATTTAATTTATTATAGGTTAGTGTTGCCCGGCGGAAATTGTGGTAAAATTGTAGATATTTTGAGCATTGTGTTGCCAGGCGGACAAAGTAAAAATATATAAAAATAATTGATGAAAATATCATCCTTGTTTGATTTACAGTTTTGATTTGTTATGAGTCGAGCAAGTTCTTTCTGCATTTTTTGTGGTGTCTTGAGTGTATGAGTAGTATTGTAATTATTTAAAAAGTTTAGTAGGTACTCACCTCGTTCTTTACCATTCCCATTTAAGAAACTACTAAGAGAAATGAAAGTGACGGAGGATGTATCCGCATTTCAACTTTCTAATTAGCTCTCCGATGATACGTAACCGAAAACAAATTTATTCGCTACAAGTACACATACCTGATAGACTAGATCTGGATATAGGCGGTTTCGTTATAGATTAAACTCAAGAAATTGTGTCAGTAATATTGTTTTTTATAATAAGAAGACTATTCAATATTGTATGCAAATAAAAAAGATTAGCCAATGTGACGTATAGTACTTTCACCAAATTCGCTAGCGATGGACCTACTTAACAAGTAACTAGTGTCCGACTTCACCTTCGGCAATAATAACTACCTTCGGATTCGGCCAAAGTGGTCCACCAATGGATGACCATAGTCGAAACTCGAAGGTTTCCAGCAAATATCGAAATTGAACGAACTATTACGAATGCGCCGTGTAAATGGCGATGCGAGGGGCAGGAGCTGAGGCACATTTCAAATTATTATATAATCATTTCATAAACCGTTTTCTATAACTAACAGCTTCCTTGAAGCATACTGTAATCAACCCTGACTTCGTTGCTAATGACCTCACCAATCTTTACTTTTTGTGTTTAGTCGGTGAGAAAGTCTGTAAAAATGCCCAGACCGCTTCCCCAGATTCCAGAATGCTCTTTCTTGGTTACAAGGGAGCTTGGTCCAGAAAAACACCTAGACTTTTTGCATTGTGTCGGATTTCTCAGTCCCGGAATCAACGAGTTGATTAACTGCATCTGCGCTGCTTTTCCTGGGCCTACAGCCAAATTGTGTGACCGATATTATTTTGTAGTGCTCAAGATATTTCTTCAGTCTACGGTTTAACAACTGGGATTGTTTTTAATTTTTAAATCGTTGGTTCCATCCATGTGAAGGTGTGATTAGGGATTTCTTAAAGATACGAGGAAAAACACCTTGTTCAAAGCAGGATTCAAAACGTTTTGTAATAGGTGGAACTATTATAGTACTTCTTTACTCATAATCTTGTTGGACGCTCTGTCAACAAGACTACTTGCAAATAAAAAAATTAACGTCAGACAGACGTCATGTGGTGCCGTACCACATGACGTCTTGGCATACTTTATCTGTCAAATTATTATTTGACCATAAAACAATTCAAAATAAATAAAATGATAGTTTTCTGACTCTGGTAGTCTAAATTTAAATTAACTTGAAAATGTCCAGAACCGTTCAGTATATGGTGAAATTTTTTGTTCATACAGGCTTACTTAAGAAATACAGAATGCGTTGGAAAGTATACATTGCGTTCTTGTCCCTCACGTTGGATTTGGACCTAAAGGCGCTGCGCCTCTACAAAGATGGGCCGGTAATTGTTAATGTTTGAATCTTTGGCCTTTCACATGATACCACTAACACATTGGTGCCCATATTTGTGTCTGTAGCCTCTTTAATGGACTTGTATGTTCTTACAAGATTGTGGGAGGCTTGTGCATACAAGAAAGTTTAGATTGTTATCTGATTGGATAATCCATTATTCTGTAACCCTCAATCCCTAAAATCCCCCAATTTGAACCGATCAGTAGTTGTTTAATATGTATGTGTGAGTAAAACCTAAAGCCTGACTTTCAATTGAAATATTCAATATCATCATCACCCTAGCCTTTTCCCAATTATTTTACATGGAGCTACTGCCTATCAGACCTTCACAAACCAGTTAGTACAGGGTATATAAATATGAGTTCCCGTTGGTACTTTTTGGGACACCGACTACCTGTAACGACATTCGGGACCAACAGAAAAATTCAATAATAAAGCATATTTAATATATTTACGATTTATATGACAGGGGGAACAACTTACGAGTATGTATGAAGTTATACAGGAGTATAGTGAGAAAAAAGTCGAAAAACAGAAGAAGGAGGATGATCAGAGAAAGCAGGCCGGTATTACTTTATGCATCACCTAACACTAGTTTGAACATTTGAACCCATTTTGTTGGTTGTTTTAAGTAAAACTTAAGTTATTATTTTAAGTAATTCTGAGTTAGATTATTAGTAATACCGGCCTAATAATGACATCATTCTAATGTTTTAGATCAAATGATTTATCTTAGTGCAGTCAGTCGTAGCAGTCTGGTATGTGCGGTAGCAATCATTGAGAATGGATTACGAATTAATGAACCTTTTACGTTAGTCGATATGCAAACTGAGTTTGTTTTGGAAGAAATCTGTTTTTTTATTAAAACCTTAAATCTCTGGTTCGGAAACCTAAATACTCCAGACAGTTGCTTTGTATCGACCAATGTACGGTCCATGATGTTATTTTCATTAGCAGCCGTATTTTCGTCAGCTCATTCTTATTAATAACAGTGGTTCCCTTCAATGTAGAATCCGAAACATTGAATTGCCTCTAGCAAATTTACTCTTTGATAATAGGATCAATGCTGATAAATCTTATTTGATTGATAAGTAGAATTACATACTGACCCACGCAACTTCGTCTGCGTCACATAAATAATAGAGAAAAAGCTTTCGAAATTAATAATTTTTCCCCGTTTTTGCAACATTTTCATTTATGCTCCGCTCCTTTTGGTTGTTATCATCATCATCAGCCTATAATGTTCCCACTGCTGGGACACGGCCTCCTCTCAATGAGAGGGAATGGGCTATAATCTACCACGCGGACCCAGTGCGGATTGGTAGATGTCACATGTCTTCGAATTATTGATTCTAGGACATGCCGGTTTCCTCACGATGTTTTCCTTCACCGTTTTGAGAGCAGCGGTGGGTGGTGAAATAAATTACACAAAGTAATGCGCCTGCCTGGGTTCGAACCTACTGTTTGTAAATCGGGGCCGCCACCACTGGGCCACTGCTGCTTTTGGTTGTAGCGTGATGTTATGTAGCCTTAACCTTTCTCGATAAATGGACTATCCAACACAAAACGATTTGTTCAATTCCAACCGGATTACCTGAGATTAGCGCGTTCAACCGAACAGACAAACCGTTGTCAGCGTTATAATTTTAGTATAAGTAGATTATAAATTATGTGTTGTATAATTAAGGCGGATGTTTCTTGAAAACGGTCCAAAAGGCGCTTTTTAAAAGCAGTGTATCTCTAAAACTGTAAATAATTGCAACAAATACTCGTAAAAAGAACTTTATATTTTAAAGTCCTTTTTGCATACACTGATGGAACTCAAAACATAATTTGACAAACTTTAATGCACCAAAAAAATCTTCAAACATACCTCTTAATTTTCTTTCAAAGCAGTTTAGCCATTTATTGACAATGATAATTATAATTAAAAATATAACATAAAATTTCAAATGCTAAACTACATCGACTGATGGATTAATTATTATTAAATAGTTAAGTTCTAGTTTTAAATCGATCGAAAATACTCATTTCGCACTATTCGGCCCGCAGTGATTGAAGTAACAACCACTTTGTAGTGCAAACTAATTAGAACTTTATTCTAACAGTATTTCAAACGAAGTTTGAACCACCACAAATAGAGTTGCTTATTTAGCTGACATCGTCGCCGTAATAGTCCAATATACTGACGTGCTATAATTCTTTTTTCCAGTACCTCGATATTGGCGAGGACATGAATGTGCCGGATGACTTCACTCCAAGCGAGTTACAGACTGGCAAGTGGTGGCGTCATTTACTGGCCGGGGGCATAGCTGGTGCAGTCAGCCGGACCTGCACAGCACCTCTAGATAGACTTAAAGTATTTCTACAGGTATGTAACATATCTATATACATATATACATAAAGTATGTCTTGAAAATATAAATTATTGTGCGATGTGTGAATGTGCTTATAAGCGCCTAAACTGATGAATCAGCTTTGGATTGAGTGGAGTGGAGGTAGCTGTGTCACCAACCAACTTTTGGGTTGATCAAATATCTGTTTCCTTCTTATTCACAATATTTACATTACAAGCAAACTATGTATATACGAGTATTTGGTTGGGCTTAGTTATGATCCTAGTCCGTCAGGCTATCGCTAGTGTGGGGGATAATTGCGGGTAGCGTGTTCTTCTAATATGTTTTTATTATTCAGGCAGCGCAGTACTTAGCGGCCCCGCTGTTTGGGGAAGCCTTTGTCTGGCAAAACACGTCTTTCGGCGGATAAGACGATGATAAAGAAATCCTAGTGACTTCTCAATATGAACAAGATTACAAGAACGGCTTCTAAAATAAATTTTTACTAGAACGTAAACTCTGTTAAGTCCTTCGTCGTGATTTAGTATGACTTTATCACTAAGTAATAATAATCTAATATCGAATGTTTCCTTTTACAGGTTAACCCCGTTAGAGAAAATATGAGAGGATGTTTAGCAAAAATGATTACTGAAGGAGGTCTAACCGGCTTATGGAGGGGAAACGGAATAAATGTAATTAAAATAGCTCCAGAATCCGCCCTGAAATTTGCCGCATATGAACAAGTAAAAAGACTTATAAAAGGCGATATGAGAGACAATCAACCATTACAAATACATGAGCGTTTCGTGGCCGGCGCTACAGCCGGTGCGATGGCCCAGACTGTGATCTATCCGTTGGAGGTTTTGAAAACAAGATTAGCTTTAAGAAAGACTGGCCAGTACAATGGGATACTGGATGCCGCAAAAAAGATGTATTTAAGGGAAGGGCTAAAGTGTTTCTATAAAGGATACATTCCAAATATTTTGGGGATAGTGCCGTACGCAGGTATAGACCTGGCGGTCTACGAGACACTGAAGAAGAAATACATTGCGAAATATTCTGCTCACAACGAGCAACCTGGCATGTTATTGTTGTTGGCCTGTGGCAGTACTTCATGCACCCTGGGGCAGGTCTGCTCCTACCCCCTCGCGCTCGTACGGACGCGGTTGCAAGCTCAAGGTAATTCAACTTGTATAACTTTACTAGTAAGATCGATTATGTAGGCAGCAACTTATGCATATTTTTAATAATATTTGAAAAAAAAGCATATATTCAACCATTTGTAGTTTTTCATGTTTGGGCAATCACGTCCGAACTGAATGACCTACATTGTTTTACTTTTGGCAATAGTAGACTCCAGTACAGTGGCTGTTCTGAAGGGAAGCCGGTAGGTTTCGAGTTGTATGTACCCTCGCCACTGCTGTCTTCTATATTGAGTGCAGAGAGGAAATGGTTTCTTTTAAGTTATGGGTACTATCTATTGGACAGTGGGCACATTTTAATAAAACAATCCATCGCGTAAAATAATCAACGACCCCATACAATTTTCTTTATTTATAATTTTTTGGCCCCGACGCAAAAACGACGGGCAAGTTTGACGTGTCTGTGTGTGGTGGTATCGTAGCGCCCAAACGTATGAACCGATTTGATATTGTTTTTTTTGTCTGAAAGGGGAATTAGTCGGAGTGTTCTTAGCTATGTTTGATCAGCCCAAGATGGCCGCCCCCACAAAATGGGGGATTATATATTTATTGAACAACTCCCTCAATATAGGTATCAAATTAAAAGGCTTGAGTAGTAGAATACTATGCTATACACTATGATAAATTAAAAATCTAAGATGGCCGCCACCACAAAATGGCTAAAAAACGAATTCTTCTAACATTTAGTACGTTCTGTTGGGGGTTTTTAATGTTTTTAATTTAATTTTACTTGTTTTCGATTACGATGGTGGTCATATGGAGAAAGTTGTTCAGTTTGATGATCTGTAGCACACACCCTTGATTTCAAAGCGACACCTTTATAATTGTAAGGCAGTCACCCACACTTATCTTTACGTACGAGTAGCAGGGAATAACTTGAATAATAATGCAATACGGCACTTGGGTACCACCAAGGTATATCAATATCATATTTTTTTAGTGTGGTCGAAAAATCACCTAGAACCTGATAACGTTATCACATAGACGTAGCATTGATAACAGTGTTCCTTCGCGTTTCCTTGTCCGTAGATTATGCTTATATTAAAACAGTTTTCCATATATTTTATCAAGGTGTGATAACGGTAATTACGTTTTACGTACGTACATCCTAATGATGTTTCTATAAATGGTGAGTTACGGACGTCAATTCCGGAATTAGGAACTCGTTTTTATTAGTTGATAACTCAGCGATAAGAAATTGAGTAATGTAGATATCGATCAGCACCAAACGCGCATAGAATGTGCGCGAAGATACCAGTCTAAATGGAACATCAAAGTGTGCGAATATTGTGCTATCAGATTGCCGGCCACTTTATGATCTGTTGAACCCAAGTCATACCATCAGGTTCCTATTTCTCTCTTACCCATCAGTTGGTTCTTATGAAGGATCCTCGATCGTCACTCCTACAGTAGTACTATCTCCCTGTTTATACTTCAAAAGCCTGGCTACGAGTGCTACGAAAAGCGTTCCTTAATTTTTGTTCATTCAAAAAGTGCTCAACACGCCTTATAAAGAAGTTGTGATATTCACTACAAAAAATTAAACATAACTTTCTTGATATTTTCAGAAAAAGCAGCACACGGCGCGGAGGGCACAATGCGCGGTGCGTTCCGCGAGATCGTTCAACGCGAGGGCATCCGGGGTCTGTACCGGGGCATCACGCCCAACTTCATCAAGGTGATCCCGGCCGTGTCGATCTCGTACGTGGTGTACGAGTACGCCAGCCGGTCGCTCGGCGTGAACATGACGTGATCGCGCCGCTCGCCCGCGGTCTGTGACGTCACGCGGACGGCGCGCGGCACCCTGCCGCAGCCCCACCGCCCCAACGCTCGAGCTCAAACTCGCATCACATTCTAATCTAAGCATATTAGCAAATTGCATTTCGTTGTACATAGCTCTTGTGCATGTTAAGTCTTATTTATTCTACATACGTGACATATTCCAATTATCTTAATTGTTTTGAACGGATATTGTAATCTATTAAGCTTGTACTTGTGTAGCGAACCATTGGTTGCATTTGATGGTAAATTGAGGTGGATGGAGTAAAATGATACGCCGATTGAACGTCGGCTTCATAACTGTGATTACAATAAATTATCAATTTTTTAAATTTACTTTTTATTTTATTTATTTCTATTTTTACCTTGCGCTTCTCTCTAATTAGATCGTCCTTGTTGATTTTCGGTCTGTTTCATCATATTACCAATCTAATTTGATAGAGTGCAGCTACTTCAAAAGAAAACTCTCTATTTTCCTATTAGAAATATAGAATATATAGAAAGTTGCGATTTTGAATTCAAATGGAGTACCTATGGCGTTATATTTTAGTTGAATGCGAGCAGCTATACTATACACGAGGTAAGGAATGTGCTGTGATTAATATAAGCAACATGTTTGGAATAAATTATATAAGGTATGACCTTACGGATGTCTCGAAATAAGGTATTACACCGACGTATAATGTAGACCGAACATCGGAGTTAGATGAAGAACATAGAAACACCAGAGTACATAATAATGTATGTGTTATTGTCAATGGCTGGACGCTCCAATCCCTTTACGTTATGTTAAGTTACGAATGCTCTCTAATCTCTTCACATGTGCTGATTTTGAAGAATAATAGATAAATAGACCCAAATTGTAATTAATCCTTTTGCTAACGGAACTCAAAAAGTGGTTCAAAATAATGACACCATTTTATATGCATTTGTTTAGATCGATGTGTTGCTTTTCAATGATTTGAAACTAGGTTAGTCAACTCTGGATATTTTAAATGTATATTCCTCTTCGAAAATAACCGCTTTCAAGTTTTATCCGCTTGCAGAATGTAACCTGTCTGTATTTCAATACAAATCTCAGCATAAAGAAATGTAACAGAATAATTTCCAAGAATATAATTAGTCTTTCAAAATATTCATCTTCTTGTTATTCATAGTAAAATCTTATTAAACTTAACACATAATTTATTTAGGTAGGCCTTTAAAATTGTCTATTGCCTTTCTGAATGTTTATCCCCTAGATATTAGAATAGTAATTTAAAAAAAAACTAGTAAATTTTTCCTCTCTTAATATTGAGTGTTAGGTAGACTTTTCAAATTATTACAAATTTGTTGAATATAGGATTAATATTGCCACCATTTGCCTATATACACTGTGTTAATAATAATTGAATGTCATGTCACGGCAACGTGCGGAATATCCGTGAAAGCAATACAAGAGCATTATCAACGTTCATTGCACGCTTCAGATTCTATTTATAGTTGTAGTAGATCCATGGACAAGGAACACTGTAATGTAATAACAGGTCATTTTATATGGCTGTAATTACTTCTCTCAAAGGGCTTCTTCACACGTACTACAACCACACCACGCGGCCGGGCGTATATTTCGTATTGAAAATGAATAGGACTATTCACACGTACCACATTTTGCAGTCGTTATCGACCGTGTATGTGATATCGACCACATTGCAACCACCAGCGACACTGCGAACTAGTGGCCGACCACATCGCAAACACAACGTTGCGCTATGAAAACCAGAGTCGAACTGTGTGAACTGTGTCTGCACACCATGTAACCTCATTGCAACTACTGGCGACAACGCAACCACTTCGAAATTTTGTCGGTACCGCAACGCAACTACAAAAAGCTGCAGCGACGCTATTCACACGTAACCACTGCTTGACAGCATTTGGTCGTTGCGACTTGGTGTGGTTGTGGTACGTGTGAAGAAATCCTAACGCTCGATGATGAATACTACTCCACGATGTTACATAATGATAAGTTTCCCTCACGTGTGTACACTTTTACGGATATTTTTTAATCAGCGTAAAGCCTCGTATTCATGGTAAACATTTGTTTAGCAACATGGTTGCATAAACATGTTGCCGAGTTGCTGTCAACATATTGCGGGCAACACTTGTGTTGCGAAGTTGATCACACCATGTTGCAGAGTTGACGCGTGTTGACGTTTTTTCAACTGTTTAAAAACATGGCGATAGTGTGGAGCAACGATAAAATTATGCAAAATTTAATAGAATACTTCTTCAGTTAACATTTATCGCGGAGTGGCGTGTGTAGACAACCCATATTGATTTAAACAATGTTTCCAGCATTCGCGCCGTTCATCAACAACGTTGATCATCTGTTGCTAAACAAATGTTTACCATGAGTACGAGGCTTAAAGTTCCATGCACATCTCATGAGTGACCTCTGCTCCTGGTAGCCTTTAAGTAAATGTACTTACGTCTGTAAAATCAAAGAGCGTTGACCTATTAATTTATTAACTTATTAAAGTTTTGCTAACTCGCGTGACCATGGTCCAGTGCTATTCTATTGAATGTTGCTGTCTTATTAATGTTATTAATGCATGTTTGTTTGTTGATTAGACACGAATCTTCTTTAAACTATTGTGTAAGATAGTTGGAAAAGATGTGTCATGTACTATGTGTCCAGCTGTTGAATGTTTAAAGGGTAAATATCTACTCACCAAGGGCGTAGCTACCTCCGTAGCCGTATCAAAGGGCCTCTGATGAGGAAAACAAAATCAAAAAAAAAATCCTCTCACAACCTCAAATATTCTTCATGATAACTTATTACGCTCAGTGCAGAAAGCTCCAATTGTCAGGATGCTATTTTCTATGCAAAACTCATTTACTAATGATTTTCTCCTCTTATCGGGCTTCGCCGCGCTAAAGCCGAGTGCTGCAAAGGGCCCCCAAATAAGTTGATACTGGGCCCCACTAGGACTAGCTACGCCACTACTACTCACACATGATAATTGCCACGCGTATACCTACTACCTACCTAATTTAGTCGAATTCTTTGTTTAGCATTCACTCTACTCAGCAAGCAATAGCAAGAGTGCTGTGTCATGGAATACTCGTTCCGAGCACATATTCCGAGGCTTCGATGTATTAAAGACAAGTTAAATAAAAGCTTGTAAAGAATACATTGGGTAGATCTTATCGCTAATGTTCTAAATTGTCTGAAGAAAGCAATACAACACGTTTTTTAGAGAACATAGCTCGAGGAACATCTTCTCTCGCTATCATTCTGCTCTTCGTATCTTTATAACAGAGGTTCCCAAACTTTGTTTTCACATGGACCACTTTCAGTTTTTTTGGTTTCGATTCAATTTTCTTTTCTATCGTTCTACAAAAAAATCTGAACATTTGAATCTTGAAAGCTGTAAAATGTTTTTTTTTAATGTCAACACGACCATTTTTCATTGAACTCTTGGGACTTTTTTCAAGACAACATTTTTGATATATTTTACTACATAATAATTTATTTTCACGCCAACTTAAACCCTTGAGTTTGAAGACTTGAGTCTTCTGTATCCTGGGGGTCCACCTATATTATTTTGGGAATCACTGCTTTATAATTATACCAGAGAATTGAGAAATATAGTAAAAGCGTAATATTTTTATATGTTTTATCAATGAAACGTATTCAAAGTTATATTTACACGCACCGTTGTTATTAATTTTAATTTGTTAAGAGTGCAATATCATACATGTATTGTGTGTTGTTCATAAGGAGCCGGTGGAGCATGCGTTTTTCATACAAACGTAATACCAAAATAATATGGAAATCAAACATATTCTTAAGGTAGTGTGTATGTTTCGATTGTATTATAGAATATCTATGTTCCCAAATAAATATTAAGAATGGACAATGATATAAGGACGAGATGTGAGGAATTTAACATTTCTATAAAATTTATTTTTGTCATAACTCTTGTTATAATCGGTGTACATTCAAAATATATGTTTGCGAACCTATATATTCTGTAATCCAATCAAAAAATAAACACACTACCAGAATATGTTTGATTTACAAATAATTTTGGTATTACGTTTGTATGAAAATCGCATGCTCCGCAGGCCTCTTCATGCAATTTTTGGTGTAATTTAGTTCTAGGCTATAGCTAGGGTAGGTAGAAACAAATTTCGTATTGTGCTTGTAAGTAGTTTTGCTAGTTAACATTTTCCCTATTCAATAAATATAGTTGGTGAGGATGTAAGTATTGTAAGACGTGATTATAACACTGTCTATGCGTTGCCTTTTGATGCCAAGCAATACTAATATTTCATAATATGTTACTTATATGGGTATTGGGTGAAGTTCATGTGCGTTAGCCGGACTGGGGTAACATTTAGAGGGGCCTAAATTACCGTTCATCTTTACACCTCCACCATAGAGAGAATCGAGTACCTTAATAAGACATTAAACAAAATATTTTTAACCAATAAATCTCAAGTCCATTATGATAATAAGAATATAGTAAAAGTATTTAAGTAGTTATCATCGCATATTATATGCAAGAATATATTGTGCAATTTGTATCAGTAATGTGCTTATATCTTAATAGCTTAAAAGATTTGGGGTTGCCATGAGATTCAGGTTTCCTTCGATACCCTTTCGAAGACAATTCCTACCAACAAGTATGGGACATAAAATATAGTATACAGTCGTCAAAGTAAGATATAAGCAATGTGCAATAATTAAAACCAGTGTTCTTATAACTAATAATTACTTGTTATTAATACATAGTACGGATTTAATGTTCTAACCGCAGTACGCCTTATTCTCGAATATTTTATTCATTCCATATTTACTGTGAAATATAATTATTTTGTTGAAATATTTCATTATTGGCTGTTGATTGATATTTACCTGAATAAACAAATAAAACTTTATATGGATTGATTTAATTTGATAAACCCGTGAAACCCCTTTGAAAATTTAGATTACAAATCGCAAAGACCGGGAAGAAGTACCTTCTTCAATAGTTTAATTTTGAGCCAAGTGTTTATCTACCTCTAGCACCCACCACCTCCCGATGTCGCTAAGCCCCAGGAACATTTGCCTCTGGGACACGATCTGCAGTGGCCAGTATGAAAACCAGTTAACCCATTGCGCACCCAAGTAGGCCAATGTAAGCACAATTTGACCAAATGAGGATTTAAAGATCCTTCCGACACAGTGTGAATATGGTGCTCTCGACCAGATGATGTCCCACAAGCCGGACTGTCCGAAGTCTTCCTACACCTGCACTTTCGTACTTTAGAGGACCTTAATGGCGTCACAGACGCTACAATTAACGTATGTCCACATTTTTTATTCCATAATTCGCTAGCCCGCGCGGAGACGCGTCTCTGGACACCTCGCCCGCGCCCCTAATACTGAGCCCAAGAAATTGAAAATAAATAATGTTTACATTTAGACTAATCTTGCATCAAGAGTCGCCAAGAAGAGGCACCCTGGTGCATGCTGTTTGCCGACGTCGACTTTGTTCTTGTCGATGAAGATGGACCTGAGATCCAGAGCAGACTGGAGAAATGGCAACAGAAGCAGGAGAATGTTGGGTTGAAAATCAGCAGAAGTAAAACTGAATAAATGTTCTGCGGTCCCGCGTCCCGGTTTCCACTATAAGAGGAAGTCTTCAGAGTGGCGCCGCCGCGCCGGTGACTGAGAAGTTGTGTCTTAATCGGTTGTCGTGGTATGGGCATGCGATGCGGAGGAATGAGGAAAATGTCGTGAGAAAAGTTTTGAGTATTTGAGTAGAGGAAGACATGATGGATGTATGGAATTATGGATGTTAATTGTTAATGCCATTTCATGGGCAAGAAAAGAAGTGTCTGATGGAAGAAGAAGAAAGAAAGAAAATTGTGTTTATTTGGCATTAAGTAAAATACCTATAACATTTTACATAAACAACCAACTTATAATGCCAAAAGGGTCTCAGCTCAGCATAATGTCAGATGGCATCACAAGGTGTTGTCTGACGCTGATTTTCAGCTGTAGCCCACATGATGGGATGAAGAAAAATAGAGAAGTATGGAAGAAGAAGACAGGCAGCGACGACCCCAAATGAATTGGGATAAGAGCAAGAGAATGATGATGATCATTTATTTAGTTTTAGACTAATCTGTTTTTTTTTATTAGGATGATCTTTTTAATACAATCTTGGCGGTAGGGTATTATAATATTTTCATTTATTGGTATGAATCCAAACACAAGGTATGTACAGTCAGCAAAACAGTTAGGTATGCAGGCTAGCAATCTTCATACTACTATTATAAATGGAAAAGGGTTACAATCAATCTGTTTGCAATTTCATCCACATCCTTTCAGTAGTATCTGCGTGAAAGAATTACAAAAATCTATCTCTACCGACTTTTACATTTATAAAAGTCGTAAGAAGATTGCTAGCCTGCATACCTATCTGTTTTGCTGACTGTACCTATCCGGGGTTGCGGGCCTGTTCGAAAGAGATACCGCGGCCCCGGAATATAAAGGGCGAGGAAGGAACATGGATGGGTTTTAGTCAGTAAGAGTCTGACGCTCCCTCCCGCTCCGCCCAGAGTGGGAGAAGTCATTTGATTTCCCATCCCAAAAAAAAAGGTATGTACCTACCTATAAGCTGTACATCGTTGAGGACTTCTTCTGGCGGGTTGGGTTACATCACTCTAGTAGTGATGCTGCATCAGGTCAAGTGAATGGATTTCAAAACAATCAGACTTGTGAAAGTTATGTACTTGCTGTTTCTCTTCATCATCTAGAAAATAGGTGATTGACAGGAGCTCAGTTCGCCCAGCACGACCATTATTCGTCAAGCTCTTGTACCACCGCGCCGGCGCCGGCGTGCCAGTGGTTTTATGAGCTAACAGCTTGATACCTACGTGTTGATGGGAAGAGACTAGACGGCATGACGCTGATGCCTTGGAAGTTCAAAAGGCCTTTTGATTTGGGACGAAATATGCATCGACATCCTTGCGCCATCTCATGTTGGAAGCACGGGTCAGGCCGGCTGCTCCCCGCTGTCCCCGCACCCCTCGTTCACTGCCACTGGCGCGGCGACGACGTTGGGAGTAGCTGCGGTCTCAACAAGTACCTATGTCCTAAATACCTAGACGCTCATGCGGTTGTTTATTTAGTAAGTTTATTTATTACGTTCAGATGATCATGATGATATCATGTTTCGTATGACTGTACACAGTAAGGTAAACGTACTAACAATTTTCTATAAAAGACCCCGTAAAACGGGGCTATTTGGGTTTTGGGGGCTATTTAAGATGACCCAGAAATCGAACAAAAATATCCATAACTTTCAGTTGGTGTAATGGTAAAAGTTAATATATTACAATGTCTAGAAACACTTTGATTGGAGGCTATTGAAACAATCTGATGCAAAATCTACACTAATATTATAAAGAGGAAAACTTTGTTTGTTTGTTTGTTTGGTTGTAATGAATAGGCTTAAAAACTACTGGACCGTTTTTAAAAATTCTTCCACCATTCGAAAGCTACATTATCCACGAGTAACATAGGATATATTTTATCCCCGTACTCCCACGGGAACGGGAATTACGCGTGTGAAACCGCGTGACGTCCGCTAGTACTCAATATAATAACATTTTGGTTTATGTGGAACCAAAAAGCCTCTAAAACCCAAATAACCCCGTTTTACTGTATTTTATTTTCATTTTATTTATTTAGGAACAAAAAACAGTTTCACGTTACAATTTATATATCGGAGCAAATTAGGTTCATATAATAAACGTATAGGGCGCGGGGCAAACACGAGTGGCGTATGGCGTACCGCGCCATATTTATAAATTTTTTAATCATGCAGGAGAAAACGCAAAATAACGATATCAGTAAAGTAGGTACCTATGCCGTAGGTACTCATTTAATTTCACATGAATTCAGTCAAAAAACCCGCCACACCTAACTTCCACCACCCACCCGCCTATAATAGGTACTTACGTGCCTACTGCCTACCTATTAACTAGAATTATTTCATAAGTACAAAAAGAAAAAAATCTGCTGTCTGCTAAATTACATTTCTTCAAATGCGCGAACTGTCCATACATTGCAGCATTGGCGTGAGGCGTCAAACAAAATTGTCATAGATAGTGCTGCCATCTGTGTGTTTGAGGACACACACTTTTCAACTGTTTCAACTAATAAACAAAGCAATTTTCGGTGGAAGTTTACACGGTAATGTCGGTAGGTACATCATATATTTTTTTCATTTTATCATTCTCGTATTTTAGAAGTTACCGGGGGGTGGGGTGGAGGGGAACACACATTTTTGAACTTTGGTGTCTCTCGCGCAAACTATTTTATTTTTGACGTGACAACGTCTTATAAATTGGTTTGCCGGGTGACACTTCAAGAAACTGCGTTACGCTCCGCTCACGTTATGCGCTCACAATGAGAGCGAGTGAGAGGCACGCGTCCCTTCCACTCGGGCATGGTTAGCCCGCCTAAGAGCGAGAGAGACAGACATAAAAAAATTCAGTGCGAGATTCTTTGTATAAATTAATGTTTTAAATATAATTCTTTGTATAAATAAATGTTTTAAATTGTTACTATTATTTCATCCTTCTTCCTACTATACGAATGAATATTCACATTAAAATTATTTTACCACTCAAAGTCGTTGTCACGTAAAACTTTCGCCCGTATACCGACTTTACAGGCAACCAATTCTTTTTTCTATTTTTGTGTGAAATTCTTAATGCGGTTCACACAATACATCTACTTACCAAGTTTCAACAGCATAGTTCTTACAGTTTCGGAAAAAAGTGGCTGTGACATACGGACGGACAGACCGACAGATATATGACTGTGGAATGTGGATATGACGAATCTATAAAAATCGGGTTGTTATGGTGTGACCGAAGCAAAGGCAATAGGGTCCAATAGGGATTCATTTTTATTTGCAAAAACGCGCTAATTTTGCGAGTGCGAACGCGTAGACATTCGGTAGTGCCATCTTTAATTTGCGGAAGTAAACAAGTGGCTTTCTGGTACTTAATCGGCCACATAGGTGTCGCTACAAGTTCCTGTAACGCCCACACCATGGTTCAGTTTTGTTGGAGTTCATTGCAACAGCGGCGGTCGTTCAGCCAGCAGCACAGAACAGATATACTCAGCAGTGATTTAATTTATTTAATTAGTGAGTTCATCCCTAAACTACACAGTGCAAATTAAAAGCAGTTCGTCACGTTAAATTGTCACTTCAGAAGGTAGGTTAGTTTCCTCTGTGCAAAGAACATTACTCTAAAGGAGCCTCTGTGGTAAAGTAGGGAGCAATGTCATCGGAAGTGTCGGATACTCTGTGTTGGTGGATGGTTGGTGGTAGTCCGAAAGCTGCCAAAATCCGTTAAATAATGTATTTTAGATATAGTAATACTACCATTAAAAAAAAACAATATTGTCTCTGAGTGACACTTGTTTATCTGTGAATATTCAAATGTCTTTCTTTTTAATTCAGCACGTGTAGACGCTGACGACTTGCTTATCATCCCATTAAAGTAACTTAGGTAATATTAATTATTCCACTCTAAACACGTGAATGAACTGAAGTGATTGATTTAAAGGTTATTTCTTCTGTCTTGTGGGATTTTTTCGGCGCCTTACTTGATAGGATTTGTGAAATCAAAAGTATTCAAGTAGTGGTACATTTTTTGTGTTCGTGTAATAAAAAATTGGCGTTGACCAGGTAGCCAGAATGCCGTCTGACGCAAAGAAAAGGGCCCAGCAGAAGAAGAAAGACCAGGCGGGCAGCAGGAACAAGAAGCCTGTGGCACGAGTAAATAATGAGGAGAATGGATCTGCCACCAACGGCAAGGAGGAACGAGAGCTCACCGCAGAAGGTAAATACCACCGTGAAATTTGATAATCTACTAGGTTCCGGCTGTAGGTACTCTATTCATAAAATACCCACGGCGAATTATTGTTTAAACTTACTAAGCAATGTGTCACCAAGGCTTTGTTCTTAGGGCTTTTAGTAATCTTGATTATGAATGGCTGAAGTGAAATCGCGACATAATGACTGTAAAGCACATGGCAGTTGGCACACTAATTTACATTCACATGGTCGCCTTTGGCTACAAAGTATAGAGATGCGTCGCACTGTTTTTAGGAGAATTGCTGGAAAGTGATTGTTATGTGTCTAGGTTATTGAAATAACTACATGTTGGACGGAGTTTCAATTGCTTTGAAACTTGAAATTTAAATGGAATTTACGTTATTCCTGCAATTTTCATGAAAGGGAAGACAAAGAAAATGTTAAAACGGCGTTTTTTATTATAAGTGGCTACATGGTGCCCAGTACCTGAGGGTGGCGCTGCTTGTTAAGACAAATGTCAGAAATATGTCAAAATCAGTACAAATAAAATTAGTTCCTTTTTTCGCCGCCTGACATTATTACAGTGCATTTTGCATGTTTTTTATTTTATTTACTTTTACTCTGATAGCCAGCACTGTTTGTTCCGTTTTACGTAGCCTGGACAGCCATCACATAAATTACATGATGAGTATGACCATAACATTCATGATCCAAACACTATAGAATATGAGTTTTGTGTGCATGAATGATGAGTGTGAAAAAACTAAGTGAAAAAAGACCTTGTTTCACCAGAATTTAATAGACAGCATAAGTAATGTGCCTGCCATGTTGTCATAAATGCCAGTCAAAGTGCTAATGGCTGAAAATTGGTTTGCTCTATTGTAACTAGGGATGGTACACAAAACTTTGTACCAAATTTGATTAAAACTTCAGGAAGGTAAAACTACAACTATCAAACAAATCAATTTGTTATGATGTGGCAGCTGTCTATCAATTATTTAGTGCAACGAAGTCATGGGCCACTGAGTATTACTGTAGATGTTTGAGATAAAAATAAACAAAGAGTTACACTGCATTTGTCATGCTTTCACCAATTTGTTGTAACAACTGCCTTTCTTCAGGGTTTTTAGCAAAAAACAGTGACCCAGTTCATGCACTGTGCACATAAAAAAGACTGCTGTCTTTTTGACTATGATTAGCTTATTAATCATAGTCAACTATAGATTCATTCGAGTGAGAAATGCCAAGCACTATAACCAATTATGTCAAAACATGACATCCGCACAGGGTTTGTGTCTCCCCTCACAGAGGTGAGGCCACTAATAATGATTAAGCAGCAACATGAAGAGTCTTGTAAATCTAAATAGTCAAGGTGAATGCACACAAGTGCATTGTATTTGTCACCGTAAAATTGTCAAATACGTTATATTGTAATATCTCTAGCGATATTGTAAAGTCTCGAATTATTGTCAAATGAACATACTGCTTACAACAAAACGCATTATTTTTCGAAATGCATGCGATGGTAGTCAACTTACGCGGTGTGGAGGGAAGGAGGGGTCCCCCTTGCCCAGTGGCACAACTCTCATGAAAAGATAATGCACCATTCCTGAAAACTACCGATTAATATAACATAACCTTAAAACACTTTATAAAGCCCCTCTTCGCGGGGCCCCTATTTCCGACTGCAGGGTTTAAAGGAACCTAACTAACCTAACGGGGGGGGGTGCCCCAAGTCCCGATTATGGGGGCAGAGATACTTCCGTATGTTCAGTTGACAATAATTCGAGACATTACAATATCGCGAGAAAAAACATCATATTGTAATATAACGTGTTTGACAATTTTACGGTGACATATTACACTTTCAAATTCTTCATAGTACACATAGTACACTTCATAGTCCAAATAACACTTATGTGTTATTTGCTTATGATTTGAAAGTGATGAAAGATCTTGGAAACACTTAGGGTAAAACCATAATCAGGATTATCTTTGCAAATAAAGTATTAAATGTGTTAAATGTAAAGGTCCCCTTGTTTCTGCATCCTGAGGAATGATAAAGGTCATATGTCATGGACTTACGGTAGTAGAGGGTAGGTGGAGAACAGGAACTCCATTTTCCATTCTTAGACTCTCATTCGGTCCGGTGTCCTGGCTAAGTTAGCCAGCCTAGCTCCACTCAGAAACACAGATATTTCCTGGTAGCTTCACAGGTTTTGCGGAGCAACCTGACCGTTCTGAGGTTCCGTTATCGTATTACCCAGTACTAACTTGGTTAGTAACTGATACTAACTAACTGGGAAACCAACTCCAACATTGTTAGGAATGTATGTAGCATGATTTTTGTACCTATAGTAGTATGACTAGCTTCAGAGATGGATCTGCTCGTTTGGGGATCTTAAATCATCTCAAATAAACATACTTCTCGGATAAAAACTATCTTAAAAACATAATTAAAATCGTGCAGCTGTTATGGTTTACAATAAATATCTCAGTGGGGGGATCGAAACCGTCTGACCTTTGCACCGCATAAAACTTATCAACTAATTTAATAACGTTCCTGTGAAAAGAAAGCAGTCCATGTGCTACCTTAGTCTGGGCTTAGAGAGGATGTTTTCATTCATTGATCACATAAAAACTTTCTGTGAAAAAGCTAAAAAGAGCGGCTGGACAGGACATGGCTGGAGGTTGACCACTGTGTTGCCCAATTTCTCACGGGTCATGGTAACTTTAAAAGTAAATTATTTTCCTTCAAGCTTGTTGACTCGCCTTTTTGTCAATGTTCCACATCTGACTGCGAATATAATAAATATCGCTGGACATAAATAAATATCAAAATATGAATAATCTGCACATCACATTTTGTGGGAGTGTAGTGTTTGGCAAAATTAACGCAATATTATGTTTTTATTGATAGTGTACAGGTTACATCCGGAGTTATTTCCTATATGGACCTTGTAAAAACTAGAATGAATCTATTATTGGAATCAAATATAACGCACAACTTAGGACCCATTAATGTTAGTATTTATCAGTGGTGCTAGGCAACTGGGCCTATCCTAGTTGTAAACGTCCCTTTGTGCCTATTGACCTTGTTTTGTTCTGTCTCCTGCCTATATGGAGGGAAGTGGTGAACTTTCTGATTAATGTGGTCGCCACTGTTGATTCTGGCTTTTAGGAGTTATAGTGGTTTGGGTGTGTGTGGCGGGCTTGTCCCAGCTGTTATGGTTTGAAAAGGTATTAGACATGTATGGTTTTACTGTTAGTATGGTAAGCTGGCTGGTTTTACTTTTACCATACATAAGTACTTAAACCAGTTGCTCCATCATCCATGTGAAGTACTGGTAGACCAGAAGCTGACTGCAAAATAGTTGTGAAAAGGCTAGGCAGGCAATGAAAAATATATGCGTAGCATAGTATACTGGACTACACAAATGTATAGTACCTATGCTTTGAAAAAACCGCGGATCGCCGACGGTATAATTCCATACAATCTTTGTTCATTGTGCAGCTGTTGTGCATCTGTTGCGCGGCATTCACCTTGTTGCACACACCTAAATTATACAAACAAAATACTTTCTTTGAGCTGTATGTGTGCTTTGAATCTTGTCTCGTAAAGGTTTGACTTAAAATCCTTAATGGCAATTTCACTGGACTATACACTATTTAGAAACCAAACCGAGACACACTGAGTTTTATGCATCTACTTAAAAAAATGCTCAAGTTCACTCAATGACTGACAGTGATAATACTCGTGCACAGGTTGAGAAGTAGGTATATAATTTTGCAAGAGTTTTCGAGAGAGCATTCGTTTTGATAGTTTGTATGAAATTTCGTCATTTGAAAACTGATGGGGAATCCCAGTGACCAGCGTCAAATTTGTGGCGTCATTGCGGTTGTTTTTTCTGCCCGGACCTTCTAGTTACGGAGATATTAAGTTCCAATTCTCATATTTTAAGTTTTTAATTAAAGATTTTTAAACACCATAACCCCGTGTGCGTCGCATTGGTTGACGGCTTCGTGATGAGTCTTTTTATACACCCTGTTTAAAAAACAAAAGAAACTCCTATAACTTAATCCATTGTTGCAGAGGCACTATGCCTCAAGCTCGAAGAAGAGGCTAAGATGAACTCGGAGGCAAGGTCGTGCACTGGATCCCTTGCCGTCCACCCGAGGTCCAGGGACATCAAGATCGCTAACTTCTCCATCACATTCTACGGAAGTGAACTGCTCCAGGATACGCTCCTCGAGTTGAATTGCGGTCGAAGATATGGTCTCGTGGGATTAAATGGATGTGGTATGTACTATTTTACACTATAAGATGTTTCCTCCATCTTTAAGGTATTAACAGATGATACAGTACTTATGTGGCAGATGACTTCATACAAATGCTGTTTTATTTTGGAAAAAAGGGTTTAGACGACCTAAATAGCGCAGCGGTAGTGAGGCTGCCTGCTACAGAGTCATGGATGTTTATATGTACCAATATAAAACTTATGTATTTAGAAACAAAAGGTATTCATGTAGTATGTCAACAACTATCTGGTGTGCACGACACAAGCCTCGTTGCTTAGTGTGGCACTAGATGGCGCTGTGTGTAATGTCCAGCGATATCTATTTTTGTTTATTATTTAATTAATAGGCTCCTGATAGACTGAATGATAAGGCCCAGGTTCAGCCGTGAGCAGTTAGAAGTGACGAGGACAACACAATGTATCTTTTACTTGAAGAATATAATGCTGGCTAAATTAATTCAGATGATGAATTATGCTATAAAGCATTGCAGCTACGCGAAATACATTTTGTTGCGACGCGACGATACAATGGTACTATATTGTCATTAAAATCTGCATCACGGCATGCAAACTCTCGTATTTAACCAGAATAACTTACCTATCCCGCTCGGAAGCTTAACTATTCCGAACGTGTGGGAAGTTGGTTTATGCGGCATATCGAACAGACTCGATTGCTTCTGTTGATTAATTTAAAACCGAACCAGGTGTGTATATGTGAAAATATTCACACGTGAGCTTGTTATAGCCGGCTCAACTATAAAACAATTAATTCAAAATCATAGCTACCTAAATCATTTTCCATCCTTCGTTGTCATATAACATGACGTGTTTCTAACATGATTACGTAACTAATTCGTCATTGTGGCTGGTATTATTTACTATTATAAACTTCCGATATGGAGTTATGATTGCGTTTCTATTGTACAGTATTATCAGTGTTTTCTTGAAGTACAGTAAGGGCAAGCGTAGAACAGATTGTTTTATTACGTTCAGTTCAGAGCGGCAAGTTTAATTTGTAGGCTAAGTGCTTGTTGACTCCCTCGTCAATCCTGTACTGTATCGAATCCTGCACTTTATGTAGGCGTTGGTTCAATGAACCATCTGTCTTGATGCTACGAGTATCTGTCAACGCAATAACTCTACGTTAAGATCGAATTTATGATGAAACTAACCCCGGTTTCTCTAACTTAAATTTTCATGCTTAAACAGCTTTGTCAGACGAATTTTCTCTCTAAACATCTTGCTATGAAAACTTGAAACGTGCAAATTCATGAAATGGCATTTCTTATCGTTTGGTTTCGTAGCTATTATAAATTACTAGGTTTTGCCCACGGCTTAGCTCACGTTAATTCAGAATTTTACAATCAATTCAGGTTGTAGGTACTCTGCCTGTAATAATTTAATTCAATAATGATTCGAAAGACACGGCGTTATCTATTATCAGAAGAACGTTATTGTTGTTTTCGTGGGAATAGTAGATTTTTCGGGATTAAGGGTCCCCTATGTCAGTTTCTGTACAGTCGCAAAATTTTAGGATGATAGATTCAGTCGGTGGTTTAGGCCAGAAATTGTAAAAACCTAACTTACTTTCGCATTTATTATAATAGTTAGGAAGTTAGGATTCTCAACTACAAGCCGGACAGGAATAGACACACAGTTTTCCTGGTTCAATTAAATTAACAAGCGTGATTTTCTGTACTTAAACAACGTGAACACATGCTTGTTGCCGTGGAAATGCAAACCATAGAAATCTTACCTTGTTCTCGAGATCTTATTTTTTTAATTCATACAACCCTGACGAGATGCCTTATAAAACTGCCTATAACACAAACTTTTAAGAAAATTTTGATACAAGCACGTGCTCGTGCTGGGGTAAACTAAAAAAGGCTTCAGCAGTCACGTTGGTCGACATTTCAATTTTCCTGGTAAGAAAAAGTATTTATTTGAAATGTTGCGACATACAATAAAGTTTGTGAAATTTGTAAAGGGGGAACTTGAGCAAAAGAGTCACGTTGCCGTGACATTTAAAGGTAAATTCATATTTAGCGCTCCACCAAACATGGTTTCTCAACAACGTGACGGGTCATAGGACATTTTTTTGTTTAAGTCTCCCCTTACTGTGGATTCCAGTCAGATTGTGCCCAGCAGCTTCAAAACTGTATCTGGATCGCGAAAATTAAATCAGCAGTGCCATACATTTTGTCTAGTTAATGCGGACATATTGTAGGGAACAGCTTTCTTTCGCGTCTTAGGGTTTAGTCCCATAGAAAAAGACTGGTCGAACCGTCGAAGTTTATGGACATGGTCTGGAAAAAAAATCATAAATAAATCACGATTTCAAATCGTGATTCATCAGCTAGTAAGTTATAAATCGCTATTGCAAACGAGCTAACACCAAAAATATAGTGTGGTGATCAGTGATTGTATGTTGTGTATGAAAATAGTCTTTTGTTCTGTTGTCGTTGTGGGACAAAAGTATATACAAGTAGGTAGGTAGGTAGGTAGGTGTATTTTCAAACATACGAATAAGTTTAGCAAGAAATCCGTTTCTTAACTTACTGCAACGAATATTAAACCAGGGAGAAAATGTATGACGGCCATATTGATTAGCACCCACCTACCAGCATCGCTGACCTATTTTTGTTTTTTTATCTATCTATAACGGGACGGTTGATTGCTAAAGCCCTAGGTTAAAGCAATTGTTTTATGTTCTAATTATGTACATTGAGAATGTAAGCAATAGCAAACGTATAACCATAGTTTTTGACCTTTTAACTTCTCCAAACTAATCCATTGTTTATGAAATAACCCTTGAATATATCAAGTGTGATATAACTGTGTGCTGATTATAATGACATAATCTAAGTCAAATTGATATTGAAAACAGTATCAATATTAATTCTGAGCAGTATATCCACAGCTGACACGCCTCCGACATTCAACTATCGACAGCTGAGATCGCGTCCGACACTCAACTATCGACCTCATTCGTATATGGAAAGATAGGCCTATTCTGGAAGCTCTTAAAACGGGCGTATGAAATGCACAGCGCTCGCTGCCTTTGTACTATTTTGAAAAGAAAAGAGGTCAGGTCAGATTTAAAATACACTGTCACTGACAATTTAAAACTGACATTAATCGAGCACACGATTTGGTGTATTTTGGGCCAAACATCACTACGCTTAGAAGATTTCAATACTTGTGTGTTACTGGCTACTCTCGTATAGCAACAATATGTGAGGTAGCAACAAACTTGCTTTGCTCCTCAATGTTATGAATGGAAAATTTTATACAGTGCGGCCTACCGACCTTGGTACTACCGTATATGCTACAAACATGTAATTGTGATACATAACATACTTGTAGTTCACGAGTAGTAACGGCCGTCATATGAATTATGCTTTTATGTGTTGTTAATCTCGGTCAAAGACTACTTTTTCGGATGTAGAGACGTCATCTTTTCCCAACTGTGTCGGGATCGGCTTCCACACACACTCACTCACTCACTCATATCAGCGGAAAGACGCACACTGCTGGACATAGGCCTCCGCCAAGTGTCGCCACATTGACCGGTCTCTTGAGACTCGCATCCACCGGATTCCCGCAACCTTCGCCAGGTCATAGGTTCACCTAGTGGGGTGGTCTTTCAACGCGTCGTCTTTCGTTTCGCGGTCGCCACTCCAGAACTTTCGGCCTCAACGGCCATCCTTTCTGCGAGTAATGTGCCCTGCCCACTGCCACTTAAGTTTAGCAATTCTTCGGGCTACGTCGGTAACCTTGGTTCTCTTGCGGATGTCTTCATTTCTGATTCGATTACGCAAGGAAACTCCGAGCATAGAGCATAGCACTCTCCATTTCCCTTTGAGTGACTTTAAGCCTTTTGATAAGGCCCATTGTGAGCGACCACGTTTCGGTCCCGTATGTTATCACTGGCAACTGAGACACTGCGGTAAGTTGGACGAGAAGATACCGCGCAGGTTCCTGAACGATGCCCAGCCAAGTCGGATTCGACGACTGACCTCTTTCTCGAAGTTAGACCTACCTAACTGGACCGTAGTATCTGCTTCTAGTTCCAGTCTAATCGTATGGAGCTGAATATTAATATTTTATAAGTAGCGGTTGTCCATTGGAACTCGACAACCTCCTAACTGGGTAACACGCTACCCCTTGGATACTGGTTGTCCGACTTTCGCACTTCTGCGGCCCTAAAATTTAAAATTCTTAAAATGAACTTTATGATTTTAACAGTAAAGTCCATTTTTAGAATTTAATTTCTTTAACGTGATTCAAATTATGATTATCATAAAGCGGCAATTTTAGACCCCCTGACTACCTTTTTATAACTACTTGGCTCTTGGTGTGTAATGAATTTTCACCCATCCAGAGGCCGACCTCGGCCATCGTTACCGCACGATCGAACTCGTGTATCTATAGCTCTTCAAAGTAACTTACGTACGAAGTATTATAATATCTGTGCTTACGTTAAAGAAATGAGTTCTACTGAGCGGCACTTATTATTTAACCGCGTGCATCTTTCTCGGATGTGAAAACTCGGCTCGGATATCCAGGTCACCGGAAACCGGGAGAGGGGAAATAGCTTTTATCTTTTGTTAGAGCTTTGCAAAATAGGGCAATAAGTTCTACGGATGCAGAAATACGTTTATTTCTGCATGCGCAGAACGATATTGCATGCTGCATTAACGTTCTGCGCATGGAAAATAATTTTGTAAAATAAAGTACTTTTAGCATTTCAGCCCTCGGTGAGTAAAATCTGTTTCGCATTTACGATCTCATCGGTTGTATTTACGAACATCAGATGAAGCTCATTCGACAAATTATTGCGAATGTGAGATAGTTAGGCTGTCATGCATTATGATGTTATTGTAGCAAAATAATAACTTAAGTAATTTTATTAGATACCAATATTACGAATTTACAAAGGGTTTCCGTGACCTCTGAAAGGCAAATGAGTCCTGCACATTAAAACATAAAGCGATAATTATACACAGATTTCACAATGACACAAGCTACGGTTTGTTTTTATTCTGCTAACTGTCTTGAAAAAATACAGGGGAGGAAGATCTCATTTAAACTCAATTTGATTGCATTTTTTTTTTACTTTAATACGTCTTGAAAATTGTTTCATATTGGGAGGCCAGTCAAAAATGAATGACAATCGACATTCGAAACTGTTACTCTCTAGCAGTTACGTTATGAGATTGGATTTTGAAGGTAATTTAATTGTAAAACGAAATGAGAAACTCTGTTGTTCTGCAGACGCTTGTTTTTAATAGAATTCGCCCACACTTTCCTTTTTTTCACAGCAACGGCAGGAAGTCTAGAACCTTATACAGGATGTTTAAATATATCAAGACCTTTGGAGCTTCTATTTCTAGAAATAAATCGTCGTTAGCTTTGTTCTATGGACTTCTCACGTCCGGTCGTAGAACAGGATACTGGTCTAAATCTGTCTTTAATTGTCGTTGAAATTAACAAAAAACTGTTATTCTCGATATGTGATAAATAGTATGACAGAGTAAATTATTAGCTAAAACTCGATATACTTACTTACCCAAAAACGCAGTCAGAAGCTATAAAAGAAAATTACAATTTCCCGTTCGCTTGTTTTGTTATTTTACAGTGTATTAAATCAACGTAATAATAAACTGGCGGACAAATAATACGGATAAGTACGAAAAACTAAAAGAACTATTAAAATAATAGAGATAGTGGGCTGAATGAAACTGCATTTCGCAGACAATTTAGCAGTTAATAAAACTCTAAATAATGGAAACTTTAGTTAAAATAAAAACTTTTTTACAAAAAATAAAACCGATATTTTTCACGTTTCAGTGGTTCACATGTGCTTACCCCTTCACAGCGTACCGGCGTGATTGTAGGTTATGAACTGGTGTAAACAATAGACATATGAGATTTCGGCATTCCCAGTCCATTTGCTATCATTTATTGGGGAGTTACGTTGCATATCTCCGAAGTTCTTCATCAGATCTTCATCAAATTGAAATGGGATCACTTCGAGAAAGTAACTTCCTAAAACAACCGAAATCGCTTCTAGTGTGCCTATAAAATGTGAAGAGTTCTCTCTATTTCTCCAGAATCCCATCATCAGATACTGATTTGATGATTATGAGACTAGACAGGAAGCACCAGCTTTCAAATAAAAAAAGAACCATCAAAATCGGTTGACCCAGTTGAAAGTTCTGTGGTAGCAAACACTTTCGAAATCTGGGTGTATTTTACACATCTGCGTACCCCCTCAGAGCATACAGGCGTGATGTTACGTCATGATATAGTATAAACAATGAACCTACAAGCGATTGCAGCAATCACTGCAGATTTGCTGTTATTTTTGAAGAGTTCCGTTGTATATCTCCGAAGATCAGCATCAGGTCTTCAGCAAATTAAAATGGGACCACACGGGAAGCACCAGCTTTCAAACAAAAAAAGAAGCATCAAAATCGGTTCACCCAGTCGAAAGTCGAGTTGAGAACCTCCTCTTTTTGGAAGACGGTTGATAATCAAAACTACAAAAAATTCAATACGTATATCTATAAATTTTACGTTGAAAAAGTGATGTTTGGGTATCTCACATCATAATACAAGAACGAACTTTAAAATAAAATTGCTACTTTTCTTGCTCCGCGGTCTCTTCTCACAGCTACCGAGCGATTGGGCATGAGTTTCTTATGCAATATATCATATTAATTTGCAAGTTACAGGGATTTTCGTCATCGACTCATTATTTGACCGCGAGTGTAAGAATTTCATCTTATCTAGAAATCTACCCATTGAGTTGTGACTATGTCTTGAAATAAATAAATATTAAATCGGCATATTCTGTACCAACCTTGAATGAATTGGGATGAAGAGTAGCTAACACCGCCATTCTTTTTGCCAAACCAAAGTGCTTTGATAAGGTACAATAAATTGGTTTAAACGGATTTTGGATTCCATCAACAACTTTCAATAGAATAGGGAATATGCATATTTTTTATTTCGAAATGGAATATAAAAAATCCCTCCGGCAAGCCGCAGGAGGAGGTAGATTTCGGAGAAGGTGCTGGAGCGTCCGACTATTGAAAATTTGTATAAAGAGTTGTACTTATGTGTACAATCTACAGAAAGAAAATATGATTTCAAAATCGTTGTCCTGTAATGGAAAGTTTACCCTTTTTAAATCCTCTTATAAAAGTTTAGCAGGGAAACACCCTCAAATTTTTAGTTATAATTTTTTATTTCGAAAACTATAAGTTTTATCGCTAAACTTCAAAGGTAACTATTGTAGAGTAAACAATTTGATTTAAAAAAAAAATAGTTGCGATTCAAAATGTTTACTGTTTCGGAGATATGATTTATTTTCGCAAAAAAATTGGAAATTTCAACCCGCTCCCCAATTTAGGGGTTGCACCAAGTTTTAATTTAAAGTTTTCCGTATTCTTACACAGAATGATAAAAATGAAAAATGGTTCAAAAATTATCCGTTGGAAAAAAATTATGGCCAATAAACTGATTTTAGAAAAACCGCGCCCCCGCCGCCCCACATGGACGAATTCCGCCCATTCACGAACTTAGCCTAAGTTTTGACCTTTTCGATTTTTTGGCCAATTTTGGTGAAGGTGAATTTAATGCCATAGGTGTTTTATACCAGTCAAAGTGTTGGCTAGGCATAGACAAACAGCGGGCCTAAAATGGCCGCTTTAGCAGAACAATATGTGTTACTGATCGTAACTACTAGAAGTGAAACGCGCTGGTATAAGTAACCACAGTTTAATTTACAAACATACATCAAAATCGAGCAAACCAAAAGTCACAAGTCTAGCTTACTGTCAGTCATATTAGAATTTAGAAGACAATTAAAAGTTCCAAAAAGGTGATGCTAATAAGTTCGATTCGTAACAATATGAATCCCGATAAAAAAATTAAATTCTTTAAATGGGCTTTAAAGTTATAATAATAAAGTCCATTTTAAGAATTTTTAATTTTTAACGTATATTTACGCCCAGTAGTAGGCGCAATTCCGCAAATTGAGGAGTGTCTTTTTCGCTGATATAATGTTATTTTATACGTACGTAGGCAAGTTTTCAGGTCACTTCTACCTTTAATACTATCTGTGTTCAGCAATTGCAGTGTCTTTCTTACTAATATGATAATACCATTGATATACGGATAAATTCACTATTCATGAGATCGCGTCCTGGAATGCTGCCAAGTTTGTATATGTTACTGTAAAAGCCTGAAGTGCAGTAAATCTTAAAATTTCCCAGTAAAACCTAAGTTTTACCAGCTTCAGTGGTAAATGTCCGAAATGTTCTATGATCACCGTTAATTTTGGACATGTACCAACATACACTCGGTAAATCTTAAGATTTACCCCAGAGCAGCGGTAAATGTTAAAAAATTGACAAATCGAAACGTGTCAGATCACTGTGGCGTACTCGCGAGCACTCTGCAGCCCCCCACAAAAGCGCGCTCGCCTTCACGCGCTTCATTCGATCGTTTTGCTCGTTTAAATACGAAATTGAACATAATAAAAGAAAAAAAATGGTGAAATCAGGCATTACCTACGTTTGTTACGAAAACTTGTTTAACGTTCTCGAAGAAATACATGTTACTGTTGGACACGGTGGGAAGACAAGGATGATAATGGAATGTAACCGCAAGTATACAAATTTAACAGTTGAGGCTATTAAGACCTATTTGAGACTTTGCTAACGATGCCTAAAGAAACAGAAGTCAAATTGTAATGACGCGATTGATTATTAATAATAAATAAATGGTTACGAAATACGCACATGATAATAAAAGTAATAAAAAATTATAACATTAAAATTGTATCATCATAAATATAATTAAAACTATGTAAAGCTTTGAATGACCGATAATTAAAATAAATGATTAAGAAATAGTCATTATTTCATTCCCATAACCAACATTAACCAACCATCATTGGTCAATCTTAGCATTTCCCAAACTCTGCTGGTAAAAGCCCGAAATATTGTCTCTTTTAATAAAAATTCGGACATTTACCAACTCATGCTGGTAAATCTTAGAATTTACTGGGAAATCTTAAGATTTACCGTACTTCGGGGTTTTACAGTAACATATATACTTAAGGACTAGGTCATGGAAATATGGGGATCATTTAGTTATTACATTTTGCTGGTTCAAATCAAACTACTTTGTCCCTTCCCAACTATGGAAGCGTGGTTTTTCATTGACTTCGCCCGCATAGAAATAGCATGAAAATTTGTGCAGTAGTTTTTGAGTTTATCGCGAACAGACAGACCGACGCTGTGGAGGATTTTGTTTTATAACATGTAGTGATATGAAAGCTTGGTTTATCATTGATTAGCATAACATTCTTGAATAATGAATAGAAATTTGATAGCTAAACATTTGGAAATTGTGATACCTAATCTTAGACAACCTTCATAGATATTTTGATTTTACGCATGAGAGTTAATTAGTCTTAAAAGTTACTCAGAATATATAATTATGTCACCGTGAAATTCAAATTTGCTCGCTGGAGAGATTGTAATCTCTTGAAACCTTGTAAACTCGCGAAATATTGTCAACTGAACATACTGCTTACAATATAACGCATTATTTTCGGTAGATTGTGTTCTATCGAAGTGAAACCGTAATATTGTGAAATGTATGCGACGGAAGTATCTCTGCCCCCATAATCGGGACTTGGGGCAACCCCACGTTAGGTTAGTTAGGTTCCTTTAAACCCTGCACACAGAAATAGGCTCCCCGCATAGCGGGGCTCCTACGACTACGCTTTTTAGGGGAATATAAAGTCTTTTGAGGTTAGGGTATATTAATCGATATTTCTCAGGAATGGTACATTATCTTTTCATGAGAGTGGTTCCATTGGGCAAGGGGACCCCTCCTTCCCTCCCCCTCCTTCACACCGCGCGAGTTGGCTTCCATCTCATACATTTCACTTTCTCAAAAGATTTTTTCGAATGTTAGTTTTTAAGGTTCCATAATCCGGTTACAGTGCATCCATCAGCATAATGTTTTGTGGGCGCTACATTGAGTTTTACCCTAAAACGTGATTTTCCACCCTAACAAAACATTCGTTTCCCAGCTATAATTTTTGGCGTAAAGTTACTTAGTTTGATGTACAGAATGCTTAGTTGAAGGCTTCGTGATGAGTTTATAGTTATACATAATACGCTCCAAAACTGGAATCGATGTAGGGAACAAGACTGCTGGGTTGAAGTATGATTGGGCAGGCCACGTCTGTAGAATGCATCCGGACCGATGGGCCAGAGTCGTCACACAGTGGGTGCCAAAAGACAAGCGTCGTCGCCGAGGGACGCCTAGTAAACGCTGGCCCGACGACCTAGACGCGTTTAGGAGATATTGGGCAGTGAAAACCGCACGGAGAGAAGAGTGCAAGTCTAGGCCTTTGCCCAACAGTGGGACAATATAGGCTAACTAAAAAAAAAAAGATGAATTTGCAGCTTTGGTATGAAGCATCGAAGTGCAGTCATTTAGACTGCGCTTCGCCCGCGACTTCGTCCACAAAAATTGAGATAGCTCTGCTGATATGCATGGTACAAATATAATTTTATAGCCTATAGCACCCACAAATAATGTAGCTTTCTGCCAGTGAAAGAATTTTTAGAATTGTATCATTAGTTCCGGATTATCCCCTACATACGAAAAATAACAATATTAGAGTATAGAAGTACGAGAGCAGCGGTGGCCCAGTGGTGGCGGCCCCGACTTACGAACAGTAAGTCGTGGGTTCGAACCCAGGCAGGCGTATTACTTTGTGTAATTTATTTCATCACCACTGCTCCCAAAACGGTGAAGGAAAACATCGTGAAGAAACCGGCATGTCCTAGAACCAAAAATTCGAAGACATGTGACATCTACCAATCCTCACTGGGCCCGCGTGGTGGATTATAGCCCATTCCCTCTCATAGAGAGGAGGCCTGTCCCAGCTGTGGGAACATTAATAGGCTGATGATGATGACAGAAATGACAGAAGTACGTAAAGCTGAATAAAGCACAGGGTGCGGGGCAGTACCAATAGCACCCTAAAATTGATCTCGGCCCGACTAGATTGCGCGATTGTAAACCGGTGCTGCAAAATTTCTGTTGGCCTGCAGCATAGTAACGTATGTGTCCCATTATTAGGTTAATTTCATGTTTTGCATTTAGTTTAGCTTACTAATATAGATGTATGTGAAATTGTTACTAACACTGTGAGTTAGGTACTTGAATAAATAATTAAACTATTCTTAATAGGCTGGATATAAAGTGGGTTTAGTAAATAACTTTTATAAAACGAGGGAGTAACACTGTTTTTCAAAATAATGATGTTTAAACGCGTTGTAAGCAAACATTGGTAGAGAATTTTTTAAAATTTAAAATAGAGAATGGAGAATGAGGGGCTTCTTATATTTCTTCTCTAAGCGCATATGAAGGAAGCATTAGAATGCTTAGTCGGTCGCACACGCTAGTGCCCTTTCGGAGAGCCAATGTAGATGGCGCGTCGTTTCCTACAGCCTATTAATGTTTAAAGACATGCTATAGCTAATAATTCTGCTAATTTTATGTGCTTGCGACGCAAATTTACAACGAATTTTAAATAAAATGCTTGCTCTAAGAAACTTACACATACAAAAATTATAGTCGATAAACTGTTGTGAAAATGCTACTGAAAGTTTGAGTGTCATCAGGTTTAGGTCGAGGCCGCTTACATCAAGCTAGTAATCCCAGGCAGAAGTGTACCTATTTGTACAGCTACATTTCGCCAGTTATGTTGAAAGTCCGATGTAATAGCGGGAGACCCTATTGCTATCAACCGGGCACAAATCCAGACTGCGTGGCTGCTACTGCTAAACTCTGAATTGAACCCAGGACCTTATGCTCAGCCGTCGCCTTTGCGACCACTAGACCGATGAGGCACCGAAACCGACTTAGGTCCGTGTTCACCGAAAAGATAACAGTCTGATTATCTAAAAGCAACTGTCACTGTGACATTATCCCATACAAAATGTGTTTTAAACAGCTGTTTTTAGATAATCATTGGTAATCTTCATGTTCACCAATGATTATCTAAAAACAGCTGTTTAAGGGGCCGGCGGAGCATGCGTTTTTCATACAAACGTAATACCAAAATAATATGAAAATCAAACATATTCTTAAGGTAGTGTGTATTTATTTCGATTGGATTACAGAATATCTATGTTCCCAAACAAATATTTTGAAAGGACAATGATATAAAGGCGAGATAATGAGGAATTTAAAATTTCTATAGAAAATTTATTTTTCTCATAACTCTTGTCTAAATCAGTATCCATTCAAAATATGTGTTTTTGGAACCTATATATTCTGTGATACAATCGAAATAAATACACACTACCTTGAGAATATGTTTGATTTTCATATTATTTTGGTATTACGTTTGTATGAAAAACGCATGCTCCGCAGGCCTCGTAACACCTTAGATGTAGTAACACCTTAGATGTAGTATCTAATAGGAAGAATCAATTATACCATGTCGAAGTAACTCTTTTAGTTACATCAGTTATTCTAATTTAATCTCTGAATGTAAACTTCTCTTCTACGTGTATACAGCAAATGTATTTCAAAAGCGATGTATTGTGTCGAGGTCTCTTCAACCTTTTTTTTTTTGCAATTTGTTGCGATTGTCTTTCACTACGAGCGAATTATAACTCAAACTCACTTTGGTCCAGTCACTTTATGCCTCTCATTAACGACTATACTGATGTTTATGATTCTAATTTTTCTCAAAAACTTTCTAATTAAATTGGATCGACTTCTCAACAATTGTATTCGATTTGTTAAGATATAAGATAAGATAGACTCAGGAGGTCCCTCAGATCTCCCTGCATGCACTCACTTTAAATAAATAAATATTTTTTTTGAAACAGTTTACATACCTACTATAACGCAAACGAAATTTTTATCCGGCGATTACTTCAAAGATATTAATTACATTTTTACGTTATAGTGTAAGCGGTAATTTTAGAAACAGACACTAGTTCCGAGTGTTATACTGTTGTTGAACTTCTTTATAAATGTTTCCAGGCAAGTCGTCACTGCTAGCGGTGCTGGGACGGCGCGAGGTGACAATTCCCGCGCACATTGACATCTTCCATCTCACGCGAGAGATGCCCGCCTCCGATAAGACTGCACTCGAGTGCGTCATGGAGGTCGACGAGGAGAGGATCCAGCTGGAGAAACTGGCTGAGGAGCTAGCTCAGTGCGAGGATGATGGTGAGATCAAGCATCATGTCTCTACTATAGCCTTGTGCGTGTAGTGATCGCCAGTGCGAGTGGGCCACAAGCAAAGTGTGTCGGGTTCGAGCTCTAGTTCTTCTGAAGACAACCGAGTGAGGTCACGGCACAATAAACCGGCATCGCAACTGTAGCGCAAGTTAATTACTGGGTAGAAGCGATGCCGGTGCTGTGCCGGTAAAGTGTCCCAAGACCTTTAGTCAGTGAATAGTGAGGGTTGTCTCGTGCATCCTAGCAAGCCCCATATTTTTATTCTGCACTGGATTTCAGTACACTTAATCGAGAACACGAAATGACGAAAGAAATGTTATTCTTTTGAAGACTACCGGGGCCTAAAGTTTTAATTGTTAGTGTTTCATATTCGTATGTTTCGAAAAACTGATCATTCGATCCACCCCAACTCCTTCAACGTCTTGGTATTACTGATGATCTCGCAGAGAAAATTGGAGTGATTTGCCCTGTATGTCGAATTTTTGGCAGTTTACAAGTATATCATTTGCATAGTGGGCTGTTTGTGACTCCCATGACAAAGTAACTGTCTCGACTTAGCAGATATTGTAAGTAACAAGTTCGCTTGAACTCCATAGACGCGCAAGAACAGCTGATGGACGTGTACGACCGGCTCGAGGACCTGAGCGCGGACACGGCCGAGGCGCGCGCCGCCAACATCCTGCACGGTCTGGGCTTTACCCGTGAAATGCAGCAGAAGGCCACCAAGGACTTCTCCGGAGGTAAGCACTGTACTGACTGTACAAACAGTTTATATAAACATTTAACCACACTTAAAATCTTGTAATGAATTTACATATTAACCCATCATAAGTGGACCCCGACCAAATTCGTCTGACGCTATTGTTTTACCTTTTGGACGCCATTGTCACATATACGTGACAAGCAAGCGCGTGCCCTGTACGCCAAAAGACACAAATATGTTGCAAAATAGTAGATGGAATTGTGACTTGGCGTGGAGGGCACGCGCGAGCATTTATGATGTGGCGGGCAAAAAAAAAATCATGCATTTGGTGGCATATTTATTTTATTTTAACTGCATTTAACTGGAAATATCCAAAAATGTGAGAGTGCAGAAAAACGTTACCATCATCTTCCTGGCCTTATTTCATGTTTCTTGGGGTCGGTGCAACACGTTTTTTTCTTCCATCCTCTACCAACCGTCACGCAATCACACCTTTTTCCTTCATATCATTCCTCACACAATTCATCGTCTGCGTCAGGATGGCTGGACGAAGAGAGATTTTGGAAGTTTGAGCAATACCAAGTTTTAGTACCTATTTTGTACTATTTGGTACCAGATATCAAATAATTTGTACTCCGCTAAAGAGGGAAAACTATTACAAGGAAAGTGGCCAACCATGCTGACGTCAGAATGGCTGGACCAAGCCGGTTTCACCTAGTTGTAGGCGTTATAACTACTTCATCTTTTCATATTGCCCATACCAATGAAGATAAACAATACGCATGACGACAGTATCAAAAAAATACAAATCTATTTAGTCCGTCAGTTAGATTATTGAAAAATAATGGACACGTGTTTTTTGTTTTTGTAAACACAAAACTCGGGAGTTTGCAGCTAGTTCTGACGTCACGAGCCCCCTCGTGACGACAGAACTAGCTGCAAGTTATACCTAGGCGTGACGTATTGGGAATTTTAAAGCGTCGTACATACGGGTCAAATATTTTTTACTAATCTACCTGACGGAATTATGAGATTTTTTTTGTCGTCAATAATGTAAATTAGTATGCAATTGGGGTGCAACTGCGCCGACTCCAACATGTTCTACAAGGTGTTGCTTTGGATACTGGTCAAATTCAAGATTGTGCTACAGACCATCACACTGAACAACTTTCTCCATGAATCAGTAAGCGCGAACAAACAATCAACGGCCTCATACAAAACTCCAATACCTACTCGAGCAAATGTAAGAGACTTGTTTTTTACGATTACGATGGTGGTCTCATAGAGTAGTTGTTAATTACGTTGTTTAATGGCTACGAAGAACATGATCCTGTTGCAGCAATCCTACGTGTGATATAGTCAAGTATTGCAATGTGCACTGTCGTCAACAGGTTGGCGTATGCGTATCGCACTGGCCCGCGCACTGTACGTGAAACCTCACCTGCTGCTTCTCGACGAGCCCACCAACCATCTGGATCTCGACGCTTGCGTATGGCTCGAGGAAGAGCTCAAACAGTACGTACTTATTCACATGTACACTGTGTTCCCATCTCCGATTCTTGAGCTCATCATTAGCCTAGCCTTTTCCCAACTATATTGGGGTCGGCTTCCAGTCTACACGGATGGAGCTGAATACCAGTATTTTTGGAGCGACTGCTTATCTGACCTCCACAACCCAGTTCATACTGGGTAATACTATACCACTTGATAAGACGACGATTGCCGACTGCTGATATTGTTCTAATATGCTGCTGGTATTCGCTGGTATACAATAAATTATGTTGGGAACCTGCTCTTAGAACCCTTTTCTAACAATGCCTGTGTAAGGAGACCTCACTCTTCGAAATTCAAATACATATATTGTAATTGTTATCAATATTCACAATCATACTCTTGAGTATGTATGAGTTGTGGTGGTTAGTTTTATAGAAACTTAATTCTCAATAAAGACAATGTCACTCACTTGAGACAATACCAAAAATCTATATGTATACTAATATTATAAAGCAGAAGAGTTTGTTTGTTTGGTTGAACGCGCTAATCTCAGGAACGACTGGTTCAAATTGAAAAAATATTTTTCTGTTATGATAGTCCATTAATCGAAGAATGCTTTAGGCTATATAACATCACGCCACGACCACTAGGAGCGGAGCAGGAATGAAAAATGTTGCGAAAACGGGGTTTTTTTTTTCGTTTCTCTCATATGTGACGCAGACGAAGTTGCGCGGATCAGCTAGTATACATATAAATTACACATAGTCTGTTGTCATCAGTCACAGACCACCCATTTGTTAATTTAATATTGCACAAATCATTGGTGTATATTAAAAGAGGATGGATAGGGCTCAATAGTCACCAGTAGTCTAGTACTCCAAAATCCTAACAGAAATTTGTTTATTTTTCAGTTACAAACGTATCCTCGTCCTGATATCTCACTCGCAGGACTTCTTGAACGGCGTATGCACGAACATCGTCCACATGAGCAAGCGCCGGCTCAAGTACTACACGGGCAACTACGAAGCCTTCGTGCGGACGCGCATGGAACTGCTCGAGAACCAGATGAAGCAGTACAACTGGGAGCAGGATCAGATCGCCCATATGAAGGTTTGTTACAGCGTTCAGGGGCTCGATGTGTGCACATGTATAATATAGTAACGTACTATGTTCTCTGTTGAAAGGATATAGCCGAATTAGCCGCACAAGAAAAAACGCCAAACGAGAAGTGTAGACCAGTAAGAAGTCCTAACTAATTAGCATATTAACCCAGCATGTTAACATTCCACCTCCCCCCCTCCTTTTACCACGTATTAGAAAGAGGCCTATGTTAAGCAGTTGTAGTATATTTCCTGTTAAATGATGAATATGCTGAGTGGGATTAACGCAGTATGGTCGATGTTACGGTGCGCAGTCAGTAATGCTGTCTACTTCATGATCAGCGCGTGTTGTTAGTCGCCAGCCACGCACTGGTTGGGCGCGAGGTCATCACCAGCAAGTGAGTCTAAATGTCAAACTCGATGTTGTGGACTTTTTATTATTTTCTTTTTCATTTAGGTTTCTTTATCTGTGTCCACTGTATTTTATTTGTGTAAATGAAGATGCTTTTATCTCCTTGTGGTAAAAAACCAAGTTTTCTGTGATATTGCTGAAAGTCATTACTTCAAATTATACAGACCGGTAATAGGTTCCGACTGTTCTTGTGGAATATCTTAACAGCGATTAGGAATATAAAGGGCATTGATGTAACAAATTATAGTATTTAATGTAGGTAATTGTGACGTCGACAGGGAAATATCTATAATCAAAAGCTAGCAATTTAAGAAAAATATTTTCATCAAATGTTATAGGTAAAATATTTCAGCAATAGAATCGGTTTTATTACAGAAATTTATCATAAAAAGACCTACATATTATCATATTATGGACTTCGACAATATTGTTTTATGCATAACGTGTTTTACGATAACTATTTATAATAATAATTCTACAGAACACCCCTGTTGCGTTTAACAAAAACTTAATGAAGTTAGACCGGTAAACACCACGTATATCAGAATAATTAAGAAAGAAATTGGTGTACAAATGCGTAAGGCTATTCTCAACGATATAACGTCAGCGCGGTAGTGCGGTGAAATGAATCTCACGTCACATACTAGGCATGTATTAAATATACCTATAAAGCTGCTCCCAGTTATAATCGCAAAAGCGGTCATTGACTCACGAACATTTATTAAAGTTCTTAATTTTAAAATCCAAAAGTAAGCCTCTTCAAGTCTAAGGGCCTTATCACACTAGCGGATTGCAAACGGATTCTAAGCGGAGTGGTGGCGCTTGTATTCGCCGCGGAGCCGCAGCGAATTCGTCGCGAATTGACAACGGACAATACACTCTGTAACAAAATGGATTCCGAAGTGGAAACACTGCTGTTGGCTTTGTTACTTCGAAGACGAAAGCGAAAGAATCGAAAAATTTGGGAAGATCCATTATCAATCAAACGAATGGAAGAGAGCGACTACTTTGTGTTGTTTTGCAAACGAATAAAGAATAATCCACAACAATTTCGATCCTACCTACGAATGTCAAGCACTGCATTTTATGAGTAGTTGCATCTGATACAAACTGACCTAAGACGCGAAGACACACATTTGAGATAATCAGGGTCACCTGAAGAAAGGCTATATATAAAAATGTATTTGAATATTTGTTTAAATTTGCTTAAAATTAATGTTCTTCGAACTTTTGACTAGCGAGTGGCGTTTGTACGATACAGTACAAATGGAGTCCACGCTGCTATTCGCGACGAATTCGTTGCGCAGCCGCGGCGAATTCGCTGCGCCACCGCTCCGCTTAGAATCCGCTGCCATTCCGCTAGTGTGATAAGGCTTTTAAATCGTCAGCTATCGTGCTGTACAAAACTTTTTCTATTGAAAAACGATACATGGTTCATTTGTTTTGGTTCGTACGAAGATAGGGGTCTATGAAACCGCTATTGATCTTCCAGTTAAGGTTATAACACACTTGCACCTCCCGACCCCGCGGACGAGCGGTGACGTGTGACGACTTTCAATACTTTTGCCATCATCATTTTTCCTAGCATAACGGTTTCATACGATGTGCTGATATCATTAGAAAATATAAAAGAGAAATACTAAGGTGTATTTTAGTCCATGGATGCCAAACCCATACCCGCAAAAAGTCCATACTAACTACTGTAGGAAAATGTACTTTTATGGCTAATGTGATTTTATTGGCACAATCCTTGAAGTCGGTATCGATTCATTCATATTATTCGATGTTTTTAAGCAGGTCACCTCACTATAAACCTAAAACTGAAAGATATCAAACGATATCTATTAACTTGGCCCTAGTTAAACACATGTGTGTTGGGGGTATCAAGTTGCACACCACACACTGACTCACCAGTTCCCAGCACAAATCATAAACCCCAAAAAAAAAGGAATCTTTTAAAGGTACGGTTTCTCTTTATGATTAAAATTTGAACAATTAATATTGCCGTAACTTTAAGACATTGTCATAGATTCGAGAATATAGGGAGGATGTAGGCGCTGGTAAAGTGCAAGTTTCATACAAATCTTTCTAACTCTAGATATAGAAGTATTTAATAGACATTCATTGACCTGACGTTACTGCTTAAAGATAACACTACTACATTCATTGTCATTATACTCATACTCTAAATGGTTTTGATGATGTGGTCCGTTCAGTACCTGTTAAGAGACAGATGTCAAAATTGCCCACCTATTCAACAATGTAGCAGATAAACGGTGGATTTTATGGACAGGAAGGAGACGTAAAAGGAAAACTTATAATTTACTTTCTTTTCGCTTTTCTGTAATTTATAGTAGATTATTTTTTAAGTTGCATTTCTAAATATGTAGTCTGATGACCCTTTTGCGACAGTGGTGTTTAGTTTAGCCATCATACTATACAGGGTGGAATTTTTCAATGCCACCTGGTGGGAAAGTACTCTAAATACTCGAGATACCAAATTTTACTCAAAGGAAACATTCTTTTAGTTTTAAAAAGAAACAAATCTGCATTCACAGATTTTCGAAAATTATTTTGACACACTCGGGCATCGCGACATAATATTATTTTGTACCTTTTTGACATTAATCGATGGGGTCAATCAAACGGATCAAAGCTCTCTAATAAACATGATAAATTAAATGAAAATAAAACCATGTATATAAGTGCCATATCTTTTTGATTTTATCCCATTGAATTTATAACTGTTCTTTAGATGTCATGGTTTTCAATTCATTTAATGTATTAGGTTTCCAGAGATTTTATCCATATTTTTGCCCCAATCGCTTGATGTCAAAAGAGAACAGGATGTTAATTTTTCGAACTTAAGACGATTTGATTCCCGAGTGTTGCAAACAAATTTTCGAAATTCTGTGAACTCAGATTTGTTTTTTTTTTTTTAAATAAAGGAATGTTTCCTTTTAGTAAAATTTGCTATCTCCAGTATTTCGAGTACTTTCCCTCCAGGCCCCTTATTCACAACCATTCGACTCGCTTCCGATTCGGAAAGTCGTATATCTGTCTTCTTCTGGCATTACGAAAACGACCGAGATAGACATACGACTTTCCGAATCGGAAGCGAGTCGAATGGTTGTGAATAAGGGGCCAGGTGGCATTGCAAAATTCCACCCTGTATATAGCATGTCTTTCGCGAAGGGAAGCGTATAAGATGATTTATTTTTCAACATGTTATGTTTTAGTAGAGTAGCACAGTACTTCTCTAGCTTGAAACCCTTCTGCGCACGTATGTGTAACCCTACCTTGCGTACTGTATAAAGGGTGTAAAATCACCCTTGATGAAGCTGACAGGCACTTGTTTCTCCTGCCACTGCGTGTATTTGTTCTGTACCATACCTGGGACCACAGAACAGTAAAAAAAGTTTAGAAAGGGTGTCTATTTTTCTAATTGAGCCTGTTGTCTCATATTTTTACTACACTGATGATCTGTTTCGCTTTAGTTTTTTTTTCTTCATGTCGCCACTGATACCGTGATCAGTGGGTAACACATAACATGAGAAACGGATAACGGTATCAGTGGATACAACTCGCCGTGATCCGTGGCTAACGTGATCAAATACTGTGATCGTTAGAGACAAACCCTTTAAATCCAATTTTCCTGTTTCCTGTTACAGTCATCAAAATCAGGACCTTTAGGAAATTTAAAAGAAAACAAGTTTTAAAAATATACCCATCACTAACTTGAAAAGGAACAAGTAAAACCTCTAGGTAGATGCCAGATCATCCTATTATGAGTAAGCGAATGATTGTACTCAAGAAATAAATAAAGTCATGGATAACTTTATTTGGGTTGCTTGGAACTACACTAGCGAGGGTTGGGCATCTAATAGTATCACAGTGCCCTTCGATTGCACCATGTATTTGTAGCAGGAAACGTTATTCATTACCAAGTCATGCTTCCCGATCATGATTGGGAGTGTGAACTAGTCGGCAATGTATTATCATACCTTAGTTTTTAACTTACCAACCCTAATGTTTACGGAAATTATGCAAATTTTATAAGAATTTAAGAAAAAGTCGGCTGTTGTAGCACTTAGCTTCTTGCTCTGCAAAAAACCACTATTTTAGCTTAGCTTTTCACTTCAAAGTACTCAGGTGAGTAATACGAGTGTTCGACGCTCATAAACTCGGGCGCGCGTCTCCCTCACAAAGCATTTTTTATTGTTCTGTGCCGGTCCAGTTTCGGAGTTATTGAAGTGCAAGTTACTTTACTTCAAATGCCTTCATAAACTCTTTTCCAAAAGTAAAAGTAAAATTAAAGAATAAAGTTCAAAGCATCCATCAGCACAAATGATTAAGTTACGTTACATTAAGCGCTCCCCAAAAAAAGTCTTAACACAGTACAAATTTTTGCGCGGTGCAACACTAAGTTTGATGTGCAGAATGTTGACGGCTTCGTGAAGGGCTGTTTGCACCTTGTATCAATATTTGCGCAGATAAATATTATCGCAAATACATTAGTATCGGCTAAGCCGAAGAACAGACCTAAAGCATTGATCTATCTTCTCCCAACTATGTTAAGGTCAGAATTTTACATAGTGGAACCGCCTTCCTTCAGACCTCCGCGTCTCAGGTGCTGGGCAACACTATATATACCACATAGACAAAGGATCGATAGATTCACAGAAATAGATATATCTAGACTAGAGCAAGAGCAATTTGTTTAAAACTACAACATACAACTCAAGAACTTAATTCTAGACATTAAAATAACAAAAACGTGGTCCTTTTTGTATAGTTACTAAATAGTGCTTATGACGTCATGTAGGCATACAGAAGTTCGCTTGGTTTTCATACCGATGATAATGGCGTTGTCTAGGTATATCTTTATCTGTGGATAGACCAAAAATCCAGTCGAAAACGCAGTAATAAACGAGAGGCGTTACATTATAAGTATGCAACGTCAACTCCAAACTGTATACCTTTATCAGTTGACCATGTAAGACTTGTCTAAGTAATGAGTGTAATATTTTCAGAACTACATAGCGCGGTTCGGTCACGGTTCCGCCAAGCTGGCCCGACAGGCCCAGTCGAAGGAGAAGACTCTAGCTAAGATGGTGGCCCAGGGATTGACTGAGAAGGTCACAGATGACAAGATCCTTAACTTCTATTTCCCATCGTGCGGCAAGGTGCCGCCGCCTGTAATTATGGTGCAGGTTAGTAATGAGAAAAAAGTCAAGAGTGCCAATTACACGATATTGTCTAAAGAGACTATTTTACTGTTTAGAACAGTCTGCACGCTTCGATCTTTTAAACCGCGCAACGTATTTTAATGTAACTTTCAGCAATAGATACAGCAGTTTAAGGAGAAGGTTTATGTGTACATGTTGCACCCGTGCGAAGCCGGGCGAGTCGCCAGTTATCTATAACTTTCGGACCAACCGACCAATTCGTTAAAAATACAAAACTACGATTTTAGTTTATTAATAGATCAAATCTGCTAACTAGAAGCATTTATTTAAATCAAACTGAATTACAGGCACTTTTGAACTGTCGTTTAATTCGAGAAGATAGGTACTACGAAGCTACTTGCCCATTATAAAACGTAGTGGTTTCCTATACAGAGGAACTGGCAAGAAACGCATGAAACGCTTGAAGGCATGAAACTTGTAGTAAGGGTTAAAAAATAAAAGGTTCAGATGTCTGCGCCAGCCCGATAGCACATAATGTTAAAGTATTTACAATAAATGAAAAGGATCTTGAATAAAAGAGACTTTATTCTGCTGAGGAGCAAAAATAAACCTAAAATTGTGTAAATTGTATTGTATATTGATTGTATCGTTTCCAGAACGTATCATTCAGGTATACGGACACGAGCCCGTGGATCTACAAGAACCTTGAGTTCGGTATCGACCTAGACACGCGGCTGGCGCTGGTAGGACCCAACGGAGCCGGAAAGTCGACGCTCCTCAAACTACTGTACGGAGATGTGAGTATAATGTCGTACCTTTGTTGCCACCAAGATGCTAGAAGTCCTGACATAATAATATCGCTGGACCTTACACACAGCGCAGTCTAGTGCCACACTAAGCAACGAGGCTTATGTCGTGGTCACCTGATAGTTGATATACTACATAGACACTTTTTTTTTGTAAAGACATACTTATTATACACATTCGGGTCGTCATATTGTAGAATGCACGCATTGTACCAATTCATCATTCCATGTTGAAATGCTACAGAGTATATAATTATAAAACCTAAACTTCCTAAGGAGTCATTGCACTCATCACTACGACCAACTTTTTCTTGAAGACAAACACAGACAGGAAATTGAAAAAAAAGACTGTTATCACGAAACATTGAGTTCACGCAATCTTCAAAATGGAGGGAACAGCTAATGTTTTTTGCAATTTCTTGATTCGCCGAACATAAGGGGTTAATAGCAATTACAATACACGCGTGAGTTCTTCTTGTTTACAAATCGATGGCGTACTTGTACGCAAGTGACTGGTCCAGTACAGTCGTAGCATTAGTGCAGTTCATACGGATAGAGATTTAGTCAGTTGTGCAGAGTTACTCAGTTTGATGTTCAGAATGCTTGGTTGACGGCTTCGTGAAGAGTATTGACACTTTGTATAGCATTCTTGATCTAGTGCTAAAATCGAAAAGTTTCGTCAACTAACATACAGTTTGCTTCCTCAGCTCGTTCCATCAACGGGCATGATCCGCAAGAACTCTCACTTGCGCATCGGGCGCTACCACCAGCACTTGCACGAGCTGCTGGATCTGGACCTGTCGCCGCTCGACTATATGATGAAGGAGTTCCCAGACGTGCGCGAACGCGAGGAGATGCGCAAGATTATCGGCCGCTATGGACTCACTGGACGACAGCAGGTCAGTAGCAGCGACACAGGATCACATAAGCTAGCTGATGAAATTGTCATAAATGTAAATAGGGGTCGTCCTTTAGTCATCTGACGCTTTTGGCAACTTTTTACCCCTCCCTTCCCCCATGGTGATATGTGGTGAGGTTAACGAACAACCCTCCCTCTTCCCCTTCTAACACGTGTATGTTTTTTAGTACAAAGTATCTTAAAAAAAACAATATTAATTTTAAATACAGGTTAACAGGAATAATATAATTTAATTCTGGAAAATTAAGCACCGTGATAAAAATCTCCGGAAAACAACTCAGAAATCGTGCGTTTAAAAAAAATAGCATCATCAGGTCATTTGACCTAGCACTAATATGGCTACTTGAACTTGCTTATTTTGTGGACCACTATTGCCTTTTCTCAACTAATTATATAAGGGTTGGTTTCCATTCTTACCGAATATAAGTAAATCCCGGATTCTACAATACCTTTAGGTTAGGCTTCGCGTGACAATATCAAAGATCTACAGATCTACGAATGACAGCCGGGACCGATATGTTGGCACGACGGTCTCGCCATCTCGGTATAATAGTTATTTGTTATACAAGAGTGCAAAGTTGTTTTTTAACCACGTGCTCAATTTTGATGACCAAGCAAGCGAAAGATTCTAAAATTGAGTCACGAGCGAAGCGAGTGATTCAAAACTTAGAATCTTGAGCGTTAGCGAGGGAATCAAAAGAGCACGAGGTGAAAAATCTTTGCACTCGAGTGCAACACGTAACTTTTCATCCCACCTCAGCGAGGAAATGGATAAACTCAAAAAAAAAATGCGCATTATTAACAAATTCAGTTAATTCTGTTGGCGTCAAATAAACTTCCTCGTCGCTAAATAATGAGTGGTCATTTTAGGTTTTTCACTTGTTTTCAAGTTGGATTCCTTGTTTTTAACCTAAGGTGTTAACAATATGTTGCGAAAAGAAAATGGCGCCCGCAAAACATACCTATTAAAAAAGTACACCAAGAAGGTTCCGAGTCTGAGTTCTTAACAAATTAAAAAAAAAATGTATGATAAATTCGGCACCATAGAGGTAGAAGTAAATAGGTTTAATGATGTTTTGAATTCACATGCTTAGTGCACACCATGTTCTAAATTCAAATTTACTTTACCCTCATGACGATAAAAACGGCTTTTGCACTCAGATATCGAAGAGCAAAAATACTCTTTCCGAGATGGGGGGATGAAAAATGTATTGTCACTCATCCGCTAGCCGCCTGCGGCTAGCAAACACCACCAGTCTGCACGTGGTTTGTGCCATGTAAACGACTAGCACCTCGCCCGCGTCTTCGTCCGCGAAAATTGTCATAACTCGACTAATTTGCATGATATGAATGAATTTATTGCCTATGCTACTTGGCATAGGCAATTTAGCTATGTAACTTTCTAATAGTGAAAGATTTTTTTTAATCGGTTGAGGTGAATCGTAATAAACACACCAAACAAAAAATCAAAATCTTTCCTCTTCATCATATTCTAGTATAGATTAGAATCCGATTGCGATCGACCCTTGCCGCTGTTACTTAGCCCTTTATACAATAACCTTTGTTTGCAGGTATGCCCTATGCGGCAACTGTCCGACGGACAGCGCTGCCGCGTGGTGTTCGCGTGGCTCGCGTGGCAGACACCGCACCTGCTGCTGCTTGACGAGCCCACCAACCATCTGGACATGGAGACGATCGACGCTCTCGGCGACGCCATCAACGAGTTCGACGGCGGCATGGTGCTCGTTAGCCACGACTTCAGGCTTATCAACCAGGTTCGTTCCACAATGAGTGCTGATCTTCAGCCTAGCTTCAATAAATAACTTGTTTTATGTTAATTTATTCATTGAGGCTTCGCGTCTCATGTTTCACATCAACTGTTCAGCATAGCTATTCACAAACGCTTCGATTCGATGTCGATTTGGTAAGTCGTATTCTTAATGCCCAAAAAAGATAGACATATTATGATTTGTCGAATCGAAGCGTTTGTGAAAAGCTATGCAGATCGATTCAGTGTTGTTTATCAGTCGAATTCGATCGTAAGGAAAGATTCCTCTTCGTTCCATGTCCCATCTTTCGCTGTTTATCATTCGGTTATCTTTGGGGTTAAATATACTGATCAAAAAACGCAATTTCGACTTATCCGAGTGCTTTGTTGTAACAGGTCGCCGAAGAAATCTGGATTTGCGAGAATGGCACCGTGACCAAGTGGCAGGGCGGTATTCTCAAGTACAAGGACCACCTCAAGTCCAAGATCATGAAGGAGAACGCGGAGAGCGCGAGCGCGACTAATGTTCGCAAATAGTCCAATGCCTAGCTATTACCCTTAGTTTATGTTCGTCCGTCGCGCGACGCTCTCGCTCCACCTGCGACTGACAAGCTCGCTGCTAACCTCAGGTGAAACAAGAACGAAGTTAATCACCCGTGAAAGGGACACTTTACAACGTATAATATTATTATATCGCGCACGAAACAGATGCAGTCCGCTCTCAGGTTAACATCAGCGTGTGAGTGTTGACACATTTCTAAAGAATAATGTTCGAAACTACAGTTATGTCTGAAACTAACCTATATTACACACATCCTAACATATTTACTTAATAGAATTTACTTAATGGCACTCAAGTTATTATACGGTCCGTTATTTAAGATGTTGTTATTATAATGACGTCCCCAATCACGTTAACTGGCTCCTCTAACCGTAGCCGAAATTTTCCGTTAGGTCATAGTTGTAAGATTGATGTTCCAATATTGAATGTTTAACGATATTTTACATTGATAATAATTATATAATGAAATAGTAATGGATAGTCGTATGTATTGTTGCGGTTCAATGTGTCTATAATGTTTGTAATACACTTGTATGCTGCGACAATGTACAGGGTGCCAATAGCTGCAACAGTAAAGGTGTCTTTCGTGCCGCATCTCAAATGAGCACCTTGTATACTGTGACGCTGTCGCGCAGTGTTCGCAGTCACAGGTGTAGTAGAGACTGTCGCTCCGACCGGTTTGTGAACGACAATTATTATAGGATTGTGATTCCTTAAGCTGCCTATCGAAGCTTAGTAATAGTGGTATTATAAATAATTTTGTGACATATTTCCCGGGTGATCGCACCCTAGTTATGGGGCAAAGTATCTTGCAAACACTTTGAAAATAGCTTAATATGGATTATATTTTGTGTCACCAGTACTGTCGCCCGGTAAATGTTCACTCACTCGTTGGGTCACTTACATTTGGTTGTTCACTATTGTATGTCGTTTGCCTTTAAAATTCCAAGAGGTCCGTGATAAATGTTTTTTTTAGTAGTTACTCACTAATAAATGCTAATTAAATTGTGTTTGTAATTTGTTGCTTCTTATGATGATTTTCATTCTGCCGCCATTAATAATGGGTAGTAATTATTCCTACTTATTTCCCAAGTTATTTGTAAGTAAATCTGTTGTTGTGGGATTCTTAAATGTGGTGTAGAAACTTTGATTGTAACCACGGTATGTGTCAGTTTCGGTCAGTGCGATTAGTGGGAAGTATTGGGGGTTATATTGAATATTTTATTATATTTTTATTTGGTTTTAGTGACGAATTGTTGCTGCAAATAATCATGTTTTATTACATTAACCAAACTCGATGTGTTATGAGTACATTTCCAAATAGCTACGGTTATAGTATCATACGTGTTTATAGAATCACTGCAACCGTAGCATGTGCACATTGTACCACGCCTGCATGCGTCTGCTAGTGATGAGTGAGAGCGCGGACCAAATGTGTGTGACCTCGTCCCCGCGGTGACGACTAGATGTAATAGTGAATGTTTCCGCTTACATAGGTAGCACGGATGCCTTTCCAATCGTTCTTGACTACATTATTTATATTCATCTAATATTAAACATAATATAACCCTCGTCTATAGCTGACTGTCAGTGGTCAGACAGACGGGGTTAGCAGTGATACCAGGGTTGTGATGCTCGGCTTACAACATCTGTTGCCCCTTCACAACGTGCATGTATTTATGACGAAACGGTAGTGTTTACCAAATGTTCACTAATTATGGCAAAGTATCTGTGTGATTTTGTTTATAGAGATTGTTTTAGCCAAAGGCTAATCAGCTGTGACAAATAGTTTAATCTTTTAAGATGGAATTCTTGGGCGAGCACGTTTATTTATCAACGCAAGTCTCGACACTGAGCCGGTGTGGCTCTCTGTGTATTTAATACATTTTATTTGGCTGTCTGTCCTTTGAACTGAACTTATTTTTACAACAGCTTTCAGTTCTTACCTCCCTCGCGTAATAGTATTAACTTGTATTCAATGGGGTTTAATTATAAAATTTCCATTTTGTAAACTGCTTGATCTGAGGCAAATTTATATAAATCAATAAAATTAAACACATGGTTATAGTTGTTTTCTTTATTTGTCCTTTGCAATAATTCCCTGAAAAAAGGTCGACTACGTGCTTAGTGAGGATATCTGCCCGCCGTGCTGTCTGCCAACTGCACAGGCAGAAAGCCATGGATCTTAACCTTCTGGACGCCCTTGTCACATATAGGTGACAAGCAAGCGCGTGCCCTGTACGCCAAACGACATAATGTGAAAAAATGGTAGATGAAATTGTGGCTTGGCGTGGAGGGCACGCGCATACTCTGGCGGTCAAAAGGTTAATCATGTTATGAAACAACCACATTGTTTTGATTATGGCAACAGAAGCTGAATATCGTGATAATGAAAATCATTTCATGTGTGTAATGTACCATATCCTCCGAATAAATGTCTTTGGTTCTTTCCATCCTGAAAATGCTAAAACTTTAGTAGCGACGACCTGGCCCGTCAGGTAGCACGACTGGCGTGGGCGACGAATGGACACAAAATAGTTATTTGATACTAGTGCGGTAAGTTGGTTTTTACAAACTAAACGTAGTAATTAAATACTCTGTGTTACAAACGAGTAGACGAATGTAAGCCCGAAACGAAGTTTAGGAGGGCTTACCAGTCACGAGTTTGTAAATACCAATTTCTGCACGTGAGTCATACAACGTTTTCAACACATTTGCGAGAAATGTATTAATTTTACTACTCACGCTGTAAAATTTTTGTTTATCATTAAATGGCGCTCTTGGGATTTTGGCGACAAGAAACTGTTTTATGCAATATGCACCTCATTCAAAATATCAGTTGGAGTAGATTCCATATTAACATCTGATTCCTCGCTTGAACTCATATTATTATTTTGTTTATCAGTCGGAAAGTCGCAACAATATTTGACGTTTCCATGAAAATGGCGCGAACCTGAAAATGGCGCCACATGCACGTGGTGAAAATTAGAACATCTTTCGTCTCACTCTTTTGTATTAAAGTGAGACAAACGTATTGAGCAAAAGCACTTCCAAGGAGGCTCGATCAGTCAGCCTATTTATTCTCGTAATGTGAAACTCCTTGGTGGAATAGATTTTGGAAATTAAAAAAAAAAAACCGTAAAGAATACGCACGGTGCTATACAAGGGGGTGTGCGGTAAAATAGGTACTTTGGTGAGAGTACCTATTTTACCGCACGGTCCGTTGTATGGTGCGTAATTTTAACTTTCGAACAATGTATACAGGCTCCGTAGATGCACTTTTTGAGCAAGTGTGTTGAAAAACATTAAAATACACACATCAAAAGTGTCTAGGGATCAACATATATTTTTGCAATAACTTTTCTCCTGATTGATATTAATTAAAATTTTCTTTAAGGATTCATCAAATAAAGTGTTTTCGTTTGTCACAGTAACGATAAACCAAGTCACCTTTGCATTAATAAAGAAATTTGCCATTTTCCTAATAAAGGGATTTTTGACATTTGAACCACTAAAACAAAAGTTCGAAAAAAAGACTGAAAAAACAGTTTTCTTTAAAATTTTATTGGGTAACTTAAACAATTAATAATCCGTGTTTCTACCGCGAACACTAACAACACGAGAACATCGGTTTGGCATACTCAAAATGAGTTCATCCAAATCACGCTGTGGAATGGCCGCCCATGTTCGTTGCAACAACAAAAAAAGGTCTTCTTGCGACTCTACGGCAGAGCTCTTCTCTGTAGCATATCCCATGCATGCTCAATCGGATTCAAGTCTGGCGACTGAGCAGGCCAGGGCAGGACATTGATGTTAGCTGCGGCGAGAGTCTGTCTTACAACTCTTGCGGTGTGCGGTCGTGCATTATCATGCATTAACTGAAATAAGGGACCGATTTGCACTTGTAGAGGAACGATGACGTCTGATACAATCGTCTCAGCATAAATTTGAGCGTTGAGGTTGCCTCTGATCCAAATCAACTCAGTTCTACCGCCGATCCAAATACCCGCCCATACCATGATGGTTCCACCACTATAAGGATGGACTTCCTGGCAGGATTTTAATCGCTGTTGGCGTCCAGGAGTTCTCCAGTGTCGTATACGTCTTGTATCCGGTCTCATACCAAAACGAGACTCATCAGAAAAGCACACGAAACGCCATTGTTCTTCTGCCCAATTTCTGTGTTCAAGAGCCCATTGATATCGAATCCTACGATTGTGCATTACTATAGGTGGTACCCGTAGCGGTCTTCGGGAATGAAGGTTCACTTCATGCAAGCGGTTTCTGACTGTTTGGTCGCTAATTAAGTTCCCTGAAGAGTGATGAAGCCTCACGGCTAACATCATGGCGGTTATTGTTGGAGCTCTTGGAGTTAAGATTTGAATGTATCGGTCTTGTCTCCGTGTGGTGCAGCGATACCGTCCTCCATGGCGCTCAGCCACGGTACCAGTGCTTCGGTAACGTGTCCAAAGTCGACTGATAACACTCTGACTTGTATTCAAAGCTAAAGCCACAGTACGTTGCCGGGAACCAGCTTCTATCATTCCCACGGCTCTGAGCATTTCTTCCCTGCTTAAATGACGTCGCCGCTCCATAATAACGTTGGTTTTAATCAGTAGTAGGGAAACAGTAGCACTAATAATGTCTTCAATGCGTTGTATGTTTTTATAGGGAAAATATTGACAGCTGATTTTCATCTTTTACTCGAATTTGATTCACAGTTCCTGATTCAAATTATGAAATGCACCAAAAAGGATCCATATAAATTTATAAAATAATAAATTTATTACAAAGCCACATCTCAATCTCAAGAAATCCGCATAAAAATGCTTGATCCCTAGACACTTTTGATGTGTGTATGTTATGGACCAGGTGATTAATGCGGGCATTATACATAATGTTCAAGCATTATGAAAAATGGCTATCTCTATCGGGCTAAGTGATTAATACTATCTTAACTTCATTATTTTTCACATTGCACGGTCATTATTATATTGCTAAATGATAATTGGGCAATTTGATAATAAAGCTAAATTTGACGCGGTGTGAGGGCGAGGAGGGAGGCATGCATAGCGCGGCTCGTGCGGCTGACTTCAAGCGCTATTGTTTTTGTTTAGTTTTGCAATGTAAGCGAATATGGACGGACGCGGATGGGTTTCAGTTTCGTAACTCAGTGTCAACGCGAGTTTGTTAACACTGCATTACGAAACTAAGATTTATTTTGCCTGAAGATGTTCCAGAGACAGAGATTTCGCTGAGAAAGTGTTGCAGAATGTCCTCTAAATGCGGAGGGCAAGGTTATAATATATATGTTTATTTTCTCATCACAAACGTTTATAGTAGATGTGGTTGTAAAAATGGTTGGAAGTCTGATAATGTAGTTGTCGCCAAGCCAAAAAAGCAAAGGCAAAGGCTCGTGGTTAAATAATAACAGCCGCTCGGGTCTATCTTTAGGTTAAGCCGTGCTTGCCTAGGTTCGTCTGTGGATGGGTGACCACCTTTACATACCGAGATTCTTCGTGCCTCGGAAAGTACGTTAAGCCGTTGGTCCCGACTGTCATTTGTCCATCTTTGACAGTCGTTACGGGTAGTCAGTGGCCCCAAAAGTCTGACACCAGTCTTACGAAGTGGTATCGTTTTCCTAGAGTTAACTGGGTTGTGGAGGTTAGATAGGCAGTCGCTCCATGTAAAATGCGGGTATTCAGGCTAGGCTATTCAAAAGGCTAGGCAGATGATGATGATGAGTAGGATAAGTAGGATATATATAGTAGGATCATAATAAGTCATTTCTATAAAACAATATTAGACATATACATGTTGTAAAATTTTTGATTTTTTAATGTTTTATGTTATATTTTTAATATGATTTGATTAATCCTAATAATGAGTCTGATTATTTCATTGGTTCAATATTTATGACCATAACAATAAAGAAATAGTAATTAAATATTTTTGTATTACTCTGCCCAAAAGGTGATGGACAATATGTATAATGCCCGGTCAATTTGATTATTTGAATAATTCTTATCAAATTGCACTCTTATATTGGCTATTTTTCATAATGACCGGGCATTATGTATAATGCCCAATTCATCACTTGGTCCATAACATGTATATAAGATGGAATATTTAAATGCCACTTGGAGATAGGGAATATACTCGAAATACTGGAGATATAGTAAATTTTACTCAAAGGAAGCGACTTTTCGAAAATCTGTGAACGCAGGTGTTACTTATTAAAAAAAAAAGGATTATGTAAAAAAAATAACATCTGCGTTCACAGATTTTCGAAAATTCGCTTGCTACAGGCTGGGATGAGAAGGATGCGTGGCGGTGTGTGTTACCCTGGCAAAATGTTGTGCATTTGAGGTGTGAGACCTTAACAAAAATAACTAGAGTATCATGAGGAGCAATTTGCTTATAGCAAAATTTTCTTGAATTATAGTTTTAAAGTTATTTGAGAAAAACACATTTTGCTTGGGTAACGTTTGAAACGTTATCGGAACGCTATGGGACTCGGACGCGAAAATATAGTAGTTTGTTATTTCTGTTTATTATTTTTAGTAACCTGACCAGAAACCTTTTGTATGCAACTGTACTGTACTAACAAAACATACGTATTATCCCGTTTATTTAAGATGGTTACGTTTATGTATGGTGCGGCCGCTTTTTCGTGACCTTTTCTAGTTGCTGACTTACTTTGTTTTTGATATTACTTTCGTTACAGACGTAATTAACAGGAATTAATATTCATGAATCATTTTAATTTGCTCAAAGTATGCCACGTTTCTTAATGTTTTAGGAATTGCGTATTTCATCGCTAAACTACGACCAGTCTAAAATTAATCAAATTTGTTTTATCTTCATATCGTGTAAAGTTACAAAATCTAATTTTCCTGACGTTATAAGCGTCTACACTCGAGAGCAATGAATCCGGGTCACTTAAAGAATGTTAAAAATCTCGGAAACTAAAAATGATAGGTTAATGCAATAAATTGTATTTAATAGACTATGTAATACTCCTAAAATGAAAGTAAAAAAAAATATGAGTCACCATACATTTTATTAACACAAAATTACATAAAGGAAATAAAAATGCTGATCTCTCCTTAAAACAAAAATAGGAAACATGAAATTTTTGAACTTTATTACGATTTTCTTGAATTTTAATACTTCGTATTGCCTCCTCGTGCTTCCATTACTGCGTTTACGCGGTTTGGCATGCTGTACACCAAGTTCCTTATACGATTTTGGGGAATATTCTCCCATTCCTCTGTGAGAGCAATTTTGAGCTCACGAAGCGTGATTGGGGGAGGGTTTCGTTGTTTTACGCATCTGCCTAGCTCGTCCCAAGCATGCTCGATCGGGTTGATATCCGGGCTGCGCGCTGGCCACTCCATACGAGTAATGTTCATCTCTTGAAGGTAGTCATTCACAATCCTACCTGTATGAGGTCGGGCATTGTCATGCATAAATATAGCATCCTCACCTAAATTGACCATAGATGGACCAACGTGATCATTGAGGATTTCTTCCACATATCTTACGCTAGTTAAAGAGCCGTTTTCTATGATCACCAGCTCTGTGCGACTTTCAAAAGAAATACCGGCCCACACAAGTACAGACCCACCACCGTAGGCTACTTTTTCTTCGATGCATGCTTGCTTGAATCTTTCCCCTGGTCTTCGATACACTCTGTGTCTTCCATCGTGCTTGTAGAGCATAAATTTTGATTCGTCGGAGAACATAACTTTTGACCAATCTTCAATACTCCAATTTACGTGGCTCTGGGCATATCTTAGTCTTGAAATACGATGCCCACGCTCCAGTTTAGGGCCGTTTGCAGGTCTAAGGGGTTTTAAGTTAGATTCAGCAAGCCGACGTCTTACTGTCCATGCACTTGGGTTACTTCCTCCGAGGCGTCGAAACTGATTTGTGAGTTCAGTTCCTGTGAGAAAGCGATTTCGAAGCATGGTGTTCACCAAGTATCGGTCTTCTCGTGCTGTGGTACACCTGGTTCTGCCCGTTCCTGGTCTGCGTAGGTTAGAACCAGTTTCTTCGTAACGTCGGAGAACTCTTTGTACTGTTGACAGCGACACACCGACAGTCCTGGCTGTATCGCGCTGACTCCGGCCGGTTTCCAGCATTGTAAGTATTCTGGTGCATTCTTCAGGCGTAAGCGACATAATTTCAGCTTGAATAATGAATATAGAGCACTATCAACATGGTTAATGTACCCACATATATGACAGATTACAAACAAAAGCAAAACCAAATGCTGTAATTTCGTAGTTCCATCTTCGAAAGTGGCCCTTTTTCAAATTTGATTTTTAATGATATAACTTTACAATAACTAAGAAGTTTTAATACCTTCATTTAAGGAGTATTACATTGTCTATTAAATACAATTTATTGCATTAACCTAGCATTTTTAGTTTCCGAGATTTTTAGGATTCTTTAAGTGACCCGGATTCATTGCTCTCGAGTGTATTTCGTCGTTTACGTCGTAAACGGTATATTTTACAGCTGTTTATTTGGTTCTAAGTGTTTTGGTTTCCTTGCAAATTCGTTTTTATCTGATTTATGAAACCATTTAATTCCATTGGTTTACGACGACCAAATCTTAAATAACTCGAGAACCATATCCCACACAAATTTTGCTATTTACTAACATTTACTACGCAACAAAAGCTAGGTATCTATTCATGTATTTAGTTCCGGGAAAATGAATTTTTGAAAATCTATTTTGCCAGGATAACGTTTCAAACGTTACTCCAGCAAAATGTGTTTTTCTCAAATAACTTTAAAACTATAATTCAAGCAAAGTTTGCTATTAGTAAGCAAATTGCTCCTCATGATACTCTAATTATTTGTTAAGGTCTCACATATTATCTCAAATGCACAACATTTTGCCAGGGTAACACACGCGCACGCAGTGTGTGTTACGCGAATGGAGCAAGTTGTAAATAAGTTTAAAGGGTGGAATTTTTCAATGCCACCTAGAGGGAAAGTACTATAAATACTGGAGATAGCCAATTTTACTCAAAGGAAACATTCCTTATTTAAAAAAGCGGCCAAGTGCGAGTCGGACTTGCCCATGAAGGGTTCCGTAGCAGGAAGTAGGTAAGTAGTTCCTGTAGTAGTTCGTTCTAACTTTGATTTGATTGAATAAAAGGTAAATTGCGGTTTACGATTTATGACGTATTAAAGAAAAACCTACTTACTAGATCTCTTTCAAACCAATTTTCGGTGTAAGTTTTCATGGTAATATACATCGCATATATTTTTTTAAATTTTATCATTCTCTTATTTTAGAAGTCGCACCCTGTAACTTGTAAAATAAGGGAATGATAGGACACATATTTTACCACTTTGGAAGTGTCTCTTGCGCAAACTATTCAATAAAGAATATCATTTTTGATGTCCTATCCATAGATACCCCACTCCTATGGATTTGATGAACAAAATAAATTTTGAGTATCAGTTCTAAGAATGGGCCACCCCCAAAAAATATTGTTTTTTTTCAGTTTTTGTGTAAAAATCCTAATGCGGTTTACAGAATACATCTACTTACCAAGTTTGAACAGCATATTTCTTATACTTGCGGACAGACTTACAGACAGACATGACGAATCCATGAGGTTTCCGTTTTTTGCCATTTGGCTACGAAACCCTAAAAAATACAAATCTGCATTCACAGATTTTCTAAAATTCGCTTGCCACACTCGAGCATCGAACCTGGGATGGATCGACTTGTTCGAAAAAAATAACATTCTGTACTTTTTTGACATCAATCGATAGGAATTGATCCTATATATACCCATATTATTATGGATCAAATCTCGGTCTCGAATTTTGAATGAACATTGATTTAATTAAGAGATATGAGAAAAATAACTTTTCTATAGAAATTTTAAGTTCCTCATATCTTGTCTTTATATCATTGTCCTTTCAAAATATATATTTTGGAACCTAGATATTATGTAATCCAATCGAAATAAATACCCACTTTCTTAAGAATATGTTTGATTTACAAATTATTTTGTAAACGTTTACGTAAGACCTTCTTCTGTCGAGTCCTGAAAGCCTCCGAGGCCGTCATCCAGGCATTGCCAGGCAAGCCATCGGGTCCCGCAAATGATTGATACCATGCGTTACGTTATTAGAATTTTCGTAGAAATCTCTTAAGGCAAGTACAGGAGCTAAACGCGAGTTTTATGATGCCTGAAAGTGGATTATTAACTGGTGTGCGTCGTGAGCGCGATGGGATCGCACGTTATGAACAATCTCTTTAGTTTAATTTTAGACAGTACGAGTAGAAGTTGAGCGAATTTCTTTGATAATCTTGATTGGTATATCTCTTCGTAAACCAGTTTTGTAGTTTAACAAAACCATTGCCCAGGGAGTCAGCCCCTCATATCATAAAGAGAATGTTTTTTTAAACACAAAACTCCACAAGTGATTAAAAAATACTTTCACCTATAGTAATTAACGAGAACCATGCGAAAAAAAAATATTTAAAACAAGCTGACCCGCGCAACTTCGTCTGCGTCACATAAAAGAAAGAGAGGGTTACAAAGTGGGTCGAAAACACGTCTAATACACTTCTAGAGGTACTCCTCTAGAATTGCATTACAGGTGTTTTCGACCTCCCACACATCATTCCTCATAACGAAAATGCGCTCCCGGTACCTGATCATTATTTTGCTGATGCATTTTCACTTCTCATGCTCAAAAAGTACGCCGATCGAGCCCTACGAAGCGGTATTAAAGTAATCATTTATTGCATAGGGAGTAAAAAGTAATTCAAAAATGGAACGATCTTTTATTCTAAAATATGGTAACAAAAGTCGTTGTACCATTAATGACAGTCATACTCCAGCCAGGTCTAAAGTTCTCAACGGAGAGCATGAAATGAGCCGAAACACGAATAGCTGCTGTAAACTTTTGGGGACTTCTCGCTACTGTCTTCAATCTCCATCGTCACATCATCGATGAAAGTCGTACTCTAGTTAGGTTAAAGGTTCTCATCAAGTTGCATGAAATGATCCTAAGGGCGCTTTCAATTTAGACGTTTCGTGTCGTGCCGCTGTGGCGCCGTAGTACTGCGTTTGTCGTACTGCGTACATACGTTCGTTTGTTTTCATACAAAGTGCACGGTACGGCAACAGTGCGGCGTCGATATGCGCTGCAGTACCGGCGCCGACACGAAACGTCTAAATTGAAAACGCATTAAACACGATTTAGCTGCTGTTAATCTGCTCTTGCCGATCTGTTGCAAGGCCAACTCCCTTCCATCTTCATTGACATACCTTTGGTGACAATTTTGAAATAAAAATGTTTTAATTCTCCATTTCAAATTTCTAACTCTACGTTCCTATGAGGCCGTGTCTTGAAAGTGCATAACCTCTAAAGCTTTGAAACCTTCTAATATAATACGGTGACTTTCGAGCAAATCACTTTCTCACTCAACTTCGAAGCAAATCATCGCCATGGCCAAAATAATTGTCTACCCTTTTTTAACCCCGTTGGGAATTAATTTCAATAAAATAGGAACTATGTCTTCTATTAATTTTGTTAAAAAGGTCTCTGCAAAATTTCAAGTAGATTGGACCAAAGAATCACGTTGTATCATGCAAACCTTAATTGAAAATTAAAGGTTGACTGGTAGAAAATGCCTATGGCATTAAGTCCGCCTCTGTACTTTTGTGCTTGAAGTGTTAATAAATAAATAAATAATTGTTTAAGAATTAATCTTAATATATATAAATCTCGTGTCACAATGTTTGTCCTCAATGGACTCCTAAACCACTGAACCGATTATAATAAAATTCGCACACCATGTGCAGTTCGATCCAACTTGAGAGATAGGATAGTTTAAATCTCAAATTATGAGATGCAGACGAAGTTGCGCGAGTCAGCTAGTTGTATTATAAATTCGAATATTCTATTATTTAAAACCCCCAACCGTAAGAAAATAACCAAGTGCTCGTGCCAGCCTGCGTGGCTGAGCCTGTAGTCCAACATGTGAACTCTGAAGAACTGAATATACGCTACTTTTCAAGAAACCTCTCTGCCGTTTTTCTTTCTGATTCACTCGTCCCCTGCGCCTGAATATTTTACAATAAGTATGTTTTTACAAACAAAAAAACTACATTTACATACTTTATGTAAATGTAGTTTATCAACTGTCTGGTGACCACGACACAAGCCTTGCTTAGTGTGGCACTAGATGGCGCGGTGTGTTATGTTCAGAGATATTTTTTTATTTATAACTTCGTTATATTTACCTACTTCAACAAGGAGGAGGTTCTCAATCCCATGTTCCCTGATTTGTTATTGTTGGTTGGACCGATTTTGTTATTTTTAGGGTTTCGCAGTCAACTAGGAACCCTTATAGTTTCGCCATGTCTGTCTGTCCGTCCGTCTATCCGGCCTCGCTTAATCTCTGTGACCGTTAGCACTAGAGAGCTGAAATTTGGTACCAGTATGTGTATCAATCACGCCGACAAAATGGTAATATATGTAAAGTGGGAAGTGATTTTTTTTTAATTTCAACCCTAACGTGTGATATATTGTTGGAAAGGTATTTAAAAATTAATAGGGCTTTACCAAAATCATTTTTTGGTAATGTCAATAATTTTGGAAATAATTGCTTCAAAAGTAAAAACAATGTGCCCCCCCTCTAAGTTTTGAACCATAAGCTTAGAAAAAAACCTGAAAAGTAGAACTTTATAAGGACTTTCTAGGAAAACCATTTTGAACTTGGATGGAAACAACAGTTTTTGTACGAAAAAGAAAAAAAATCTGGACTAAGTTATTATCGTGTTAATCGCGTTTACATATTTTATTATCCTGAACGTATCTTTTTTCAAACAAAAAAGAATAGTTAAAATCAAATTGCATTTAACACTTATTGTGACGGACGGGAAACTACGGAACCCTACACTGAGCGTGGCCCGACACGCTCTTGGCCGGTTTTTTATTATTTGAAATGGTAAACTTCTCAGGTGATCCCATAATCATCAAGTCAAGATCTGATGATGGGATCCTGGAGAAATAGAGAGAACTCTTCAAATTTTAAAGGCACGTCAAAAGAAGGATTAAAGCTGTTCGTGGCTTTCCAAAAACTACCAGTTTTTGGAAAGCCACGAACGGCTTAAATCCCAGGTCGGGTAAGCCCGTGAGTGTTGAGGGTTTTAGTGAACCTATTGAGATCGCCAATTTGTTTAGAAGAGCTTTCAAGGTTGAGTCTCCCCTAGGTTCGTCGTCGGATGGGTCGGAGGTAGTGGCGTCTGAAGACATGCCTATCAGATTTTCGGCCAGGGAAGGCGACTGTCATACGTTAATTAAAAAGTGGCAAGTCACCTTTAGGGCTATTATGTAACTCTGTTGACAGTTCGAAATGATAGTAATTGGGCTCAGCGTATATCAAGCCTAGTTTCGTATTATGTATGACCAGACGCGATCAAATATGACGTCATTGATGGCAATCGTGGCTGTTAGTCACCGTAACTCATTTTGACAGACGCTTTCGTATCGATACTTATACTAATGCGATTATATAAGCATAATGGATATAAAATTGATAACAACTGAGTCTCTGATAGCTATCGTGATAGACGCTACTCATATGTTGCGTTTTATAGGGTTTTGTGAAATACACTGAAGCCGGTTTCAAATGCAATCGTTACCTACATCTTTTGTAGTTTTATTGTTATTTGTGTTTGTGGTGAAGTATGGCACCTAAATAATTCTAGGATTAGCTGAAGATAAGCCAAAAAGAAATTTAAAGTTTTGGAATGGTTTCGTTAATTCTGATTTCAGCCACGTGCCAAAATATCCTTTTACAGATCCTTGATACTTGCACAAATGAAACTACAACACATTATTACATTACATTATTATAACTACCTATGATATAGGTGTTTTATAACGCTTGAAGGCTTGATTTCGAGCTTGAGCTCGTATTACTTTACAACCTACGAGTACAATGTATATTGTTTTGTGAAACATGTTGGAAAAAAAAAACAATAAATAAAAATGCTGTAAACCAAACTTTTCTTTATTTGTAATAAATTACATCTGAGTACTACGTAACTGTATATTTAGAATGCCTATTTAACAATGATCCAAAACCTGTTCCTAGTCCATCAGAATCCACTATGATATTATTTTGGGTGGGCTACAAAGCTAGAGTATGATTTAGATGGGTAAGGCAGCAGTAATAACTTCATATACTTATTTCTTAATTTTATAATGGATACTTAAATTTGGACATTTAGTTATGGTATCGTCCCCAGTTAAATCTATGGTGATGGTGGACTGCTCACACTAAAGTTCGGATACACCATCAATCAGCCTATTAAACAGGTTATTGGTGTCACTGAACTCTTTGCTAGCTTTCAGCGAAACTGGGCCCGCGTGGTAGATTATTATTAGCCCATTCCCTCTCATTGAGAGGAGACGATGATGGTGTTGTGTGCCTTGCACAATTTCTCTTCTAGTTCAGATATTCGTTTCAGTCATGAGTGTCGTTTCATTGCTGAAAACCTGACACTAGTTGACAGAGATGGTGATGCTGGTCCAGTATACCCATGTGCCAGGTGTGAAGTTCTGCAAGCTGGCTCTTTAGTTGAGTGTTCTTGTCCACTATTGACTCGATTTCAACTTCACTTTCTCCTCGTTCCCGCAGTAGTTTGCTGCACTAATTTATAGATGAATCTATCCCTCAGCACATTTCATTTTGTCACCCATGTTACAAACGTAGCCCCGCAGGTCATCATATTGCCTGATTACCTTAAGCAACACCTGAAATGTAACAAGAAACGGCTGAGTATGTTAAGAGAATATTATGTTTGTTGAAACCTTTAGAAAGTAGGAGTTTTTAAGTTAGAATTAAGTAAAATATTAAATGAAAGAATTAAGGAATCATTTTGCGTATGTTTTTGTGTTCTTTCATGTGTGTGTTTTATGTATGTATGATAAAAATTGTAATTTTTTAAATATGGACTCGACGGTCTGAAATAAATTTTATTATTATTATTATTAGAAGCGATTTGGGTAGTTTTAGGAAGAGTACTTTCTCGAAGTTATCCCATTTTAATTTGGTGAAGATCTGATGTAGAACTTCGGAGATAAACAACGGAACTTGTTAACATGAACATATTTAAAAATAAGCTGAAGGAATATGTATGTACATTGTAACTTCTAATACTCCGGAGAAAATCGTATTGTACTGTATTTATACTTATCACTTTGTATCTCATTGTAAGCGGACTGAATGTTCTTATGAGAAATAAATTTCTTTAAACCGAACTTGTCAATAAATGATAGCAAATGGACCTGAGTTGCTCATGTCTGTCTATTGCTTACACCAGTTTATAACATAACATCCCGGCGGTACGCTGTGAAAGGGTAAGCACATGTGGATCACTAAAAAGTGAAAAATTAAAACATTTTAGCAAAAAATTAAACAGACTTCGAGAAACATACATATGCTGTAAAAGACAGAGTTTCTTGCCAAATTTTATGACTCGAGTTCAAAGGGAACTATTTCGCTACCCTCGTGAGTATCGAAATACGTTATGCGGGATAGATGGTCATATTTTTATTTTCACGGTATCTTAGAAGTTGTTTTTTTCCGAACTTCAAGGGACTGTGGAAACCATATACTCAGGTATATGGTTTTAATTACATCTCGATACCTGCACGCGTTCCTGAGATTGGACGGACAGACCACAAAGTGATATTTTTCGTTTTAAGGTAGAAACCCTGAAAACGATCGACGCTCTATAAAAGGAGATTCGAAAAACTTGTTCGAAATAAATTTCTTTTGAAACTTACGCAAAATGTTTCGAAACTTTATAGGAGTTCTCCAACGTCTTTAGATACGTAGGTTGAACGTTACTCAATCCACCGAGGGACTGGCATAATGTTAATTATGTGTATTTTTGTATTCTGTAGACGTCATAACACAGAATTTTCCTTTTCAAGGGTTTCAAGACGAAAATATACTCATCGGTGCTTTCAGCTAACCTAAAATCTATATAAATAAAAATGAATTGTTGTTCGTTAGTCTGATTAAAACTCGAGAACGGCTGGGCCGATTGAGCTGATTTTGGTTTTAAAATGTTTGTCGTAGTCCAGGGAAGGTTTAAACGGTGAGAAGTAGACAGGTAGGTAGGTAGGTAGGTATTAGGTAGGTAGGAAAAAATGCATTGCAACGCATGCCGGGTACAGCTAGTAAACAATATTAAAGTAGCTTCAATCATTTCGCAGTGCAACCATCAAACCTAGGAAAGCTCGTGGCTCTCGACATTTGGAGAAAAGGACATTATGCGCTGAGACGTCTAAATACTTACATAATATAGTAAATAATAATAAGAAATATGAAGACATAATGCAAAATTACAATGAATTACGGATGTCATGAAAAAGGTGAAAATAAGTGTTAACGCATAGTTATAATTTTATTGCAGTTATAATTTTGTTTGGTTTAGTGTGTATTCGTATTTGTTTGAGATGCCTCGCAGGCGTAAATCTGATTTAGGCCGTAACTCTAGCATAGCTCGAGCCCCAAAAGTTGCTAGAACACAAGAATCTGAAGACCAGTCCCTGGCCCGTTTGAATTTAGCTGCTGAGCATCGAGCGTCTCTTAGGGCTGCCGAGACCGAAGACCAGACTAGAACTCGACTGACCTAAGATGCTGAGCGACACGCATCTCTTTTAGCATCTAAAACTTTGCAAGAGTCTCAAAGACACCGAGATTTGTTAGCTGAACGACAGGTCGAAAGAAGACTTACTTTTACACGAAACACTGCTGCTTTTGATTATGACCCATTAATTGATTATGTTAATCATCGATTACTGCTTTTGGAGAGAAGGAATAAAAAGTGTAGATATTGCGATGCACTAAAATGGAAGGAGGAAACAGCCGGTATGTGCTGTTCTGGTGGAAAAGTAAAACTTTCAACGCTAGGAGTGCCAGAGGAGCCGCTGAAATCACTACTTCTGTCCGAAACCAATGAATCACGACGTTTTTTAAATAAAATAAGGAAGTACAACTCATGCTTCCAGATGACTTCATTTGGTGTTGAAAGAGAAGTTGTAATGCCTGGGTTTTCTCCTACTTTCACTATTCAAGGCCAAATTTATCACAGAATTGGCTCTCTACTTCGCTCAAATAATGAACAACATAAATTCTTACAGATTTATTTTATGGGAGACGAAACTACGGAAGTGAATCGCAGGTGTCATAATACAGAAGGGCTGGAAAGATATACTGTGATGAACTTACAAAGAATGTTGCATGAACACAATCTCCTCATCAACACAGAATGCCTCAAGAACATTATAAGTTAGTCATCCATCCAGACCGCATTCCCAGTGGAGAACATGAAAGACGGTATAACGCTCCTTTAATAAACGAAGTCGCAGCTATGGTTACCGGCGAACAGTTTGCGTCCCGTGATATTGTACTCCATTCTCACGACGACAGGGTGACAAGAGTCCCCGACACGCATAAATATTATGACGCCCTCCAATATCCTTTGATTTCAGTAAGGGGCAAGGAGGGTATTCTTTCCAGGTCCCGCAAGTCAACCCTGTGACAGGTCTTCCCTTGCCTAACAAAAAACTAACCTGTATGGATTTTTATGCCTATCACTTAATGATACGTGAAGATGATTTTAATCTAATACCGCGTTGTAGACAGTTGGCCAACCAATTTTACGTCGACATGTATGTTAAAGTTGAGAGTGAGCGCCTGCTATTTATATCGTTAAACCAAAGTAAGCTGAGAGCTGAAAATTGTATTCATCTTCAGGATGCCGTCGCAAATGATGCGAATGTAAACGCTAACGATTTAGGTAAAATGATCATCTTACCGTCATCATTTGTCAACAGCCCTCGCTACTTACACGAGTACACGCAGGACGCATTTGCATATGTTCGTACATACGGTCGTCCTGATTTATTTGTTACATTCACAAGTAACCCAACCTGGTCTGAAATAGGCGCTGAATTGATGCCAGGACAACGCACGATTGACAGACATGATATAGTGGCAAGAGTTTTTAGATTAATGAATGTTATTACCAAAGGCAAAATATTTGGAGATGTTTTGTGCTTTATGTACTCTATGTATGCTTTATGTACTCAATGGCAGAAGCGTGGTTTACCGTATGTACATATTTTATTGTGGTTAAAAGAAAAATTGGGACCCGACTAATTATATAACATAATCAGTGCTTCGAAACCGGTGAAGGAGGTTTGTTCCTTTTATATGCCCCGGGAGGCACAGGAAAAACTTTTCTTTTAAATCTGCTGTTAGCTCAAATCCGGAAAGATAAAGGAATTGCTGTTGCAATGGCTTCATCAGGAATAGCCGCCACTCTGCTAAATGGTTGCCGAACCGCACATTCGGTGCTGAAGCTGCCATTAAACTTAGATCGCGAGGAAATGCCTGTTTGTAACATAAGTAAAAAAAGCGAACGTGGACGAATGTAGCAGTGTAAACTGTTGTTTTGGGAGGAGTGCACGATGTCTCACAAAAAAGCCATCACTAAAACTAATGAAAACATCATGGGAGGGATGGTGATACTGTTAACCGGGGATTTCAGACAGACTCTGCCAGGAATAACTAGGGGCACACCGGCAGACGAAATAAATGCATGCCTAAAGGCATCTGCATTGTGGGTGCACGTAAAAAAAATAGTTTTACGGTAAATATGAGAGTTCAACTGCACAATGACACGGACTAGGGCCAATATGCTGCCGCACTTTTAAAAATTGGCGAAAATAGCATGGATACGAGATGTTGACGGGCTGATTAAATTAAACCACGAATTTTGTAACATTGATCAAAACACAGACGATCTCAAAAACAATGTGTATCCTGATCTGCCAACTCATATGGCGGACGGAGACTGGCTATGTGAAAAGGCCATATTAGCACCGACAAACGAAATTGTGGAGTATAAATCAGTGGACAATGTCATAGATACCGAACAGCTAACATCGTACCCTATTGAGTTTCTCAATTCTTTAGAGTTGTCAGGAGTACCTTCCCATAAGCTGAGGCTGAAAGTTGGTGTTTCGGTGCTGCTTATGCGTAATCTTGATGCGCCAAGATTATGCAATGGCACACGGCTACAAGTTAAACACCTCGGGCGGAATATTGTACAAGCGATCATAATGTCTGGAACGGCAAAAGGTGAAAGCGTTTTAATACCCCGAATACCAATAATTCCAACAGATTTACCATTCCAATTTAAAAAGTGCAGTTCCCCCTCAATACAGCTTTTGCAATGACGATTAACAAATCTCAGGGACAAACATTGAAAGTAGTGGGCGTACATCTAGAGAAAAACTGTTTTTCTCACGGTCAACTGTATGTAGCTTGCTCAAGAGTTCAGCCCGCAAAATCTTCATGTGCTGGCTAGAGGTGGTAAAACCAAAAATGTTTTTTATAAAAATGTTTTAACTTAGATTTATTTTATTTTTGTATTGTTGATATTTTTTTATTTTTGTATTGTTGATATTATTTTCTTAGACCTGCTGTGTTGTATGGATCAGAATGTTGGGCCACAAAAGGGATGAATGAAAGGCATCTGCATGTCGCGGAGATGAGAATGCTAAGGGGGATGTGTGGTGTTACGCGAATGGATAAAGTAAGGAATGAGTATATTAGAGGAAGTCTGAAAGTGGCGCCGGTGACTGAAAAGTTGTGTGGTAATCGGTTATCGTGGTATGGGCATGAGATGCGGAGGAATGAGGAAAATGTCGTGAAAAAAGTTTTGAATATGATTGTGGATGGGTTTTTGAGTAGAGGAAGACCAAAGAAACGATGGATGGACTGTGTTAAGACGGATATGGTAATAAAAAAAGTGTCTGATGGGATACGAAAAATAGAGGAGTATGGAAGAAGAAGACATGCTGCGCCGATCCCAAATAAATTGGAATAAGGGCAAGAGAATGATGATGATATTATTTTCTTACTCTGGATTTTAGTTTTTAACGTGATCCTATATCGTTCTTACATAATGTGTGTTAAATGGTTGGAATGGAAAAATCTTTTTGTTCAATTATTCAAAAGAAGGTAATTATTTAAGTTTGATTTTGAGTTTTAATGCAAAGGTCTCACCTTTTCACGTCTAAAGCACTAAACCAACTTTTCTGTAATTTAATATCAAGTAATTTCGGATCTGAATAAGGATAAAGGGTAATTTACATCAAATGCGCGGACGAAGTCGCGGGTAACAGCTAGTATTGTATAATTCTGTTATTTGTAGCCAAGCGGATCATTTAACAGAAGAAATATCATTTGGAGAAAAGGACATTATGCGCTGAGACGTCTAAATACCTACTTTTATATAGTCAACTAATCCCACACAAAATATTTATGAGACTGTATAATTTAATCTATTGTATAATTCTGTTATTTGTAGCCAATTTTATTTATTAAGCGGATCGTATAATATAAGGAATATCACAAATTATTTTAACAATATAACATACAACATATTATTATTCACCGTAACAAACTTGCAAGTAAGAAATTAATAATTAATTACAACACGAAACACAACCCCCGTGTCTTATTAATATTGTACTTTAATGTTTTTAGACAACCCGTCACAAATTCGCTAGTCTCATTTTTCGCAAATAAAGACACGATAGAAAGACATTCAGGAGAGGGTAACCCCGTCACGACCTTCTATCACAGCCTTATTTTCAAGAAATGTGACTTGCGAATCCCTGACGGATTGCTGGGGAGTGAAATGCTTTCCCTTATATGCAAACGGATGTAACGAAACCATAGCGAGTTCTAATTTTTCCCCTATCTCCATCTAGAGAGCAAGCAGTACAACTTTTGCAGTTTATTTGCAGCCACTTTGAACTCAAATTATGACTATGGACGTTAAGTAACAATACTAGAAACCAGTTGTTGTCCATAAAATTATTTTGTGACTGATAATAACGTAATAGTCATGAGTTGAATTTTTCTTGTGCTGCCATCTAGGAACCGCGGGTGAGAGCTTTATCATTTCAGGACTGGTAAAAATGAGGATTACCATTTAAATAAAATGTATACCCACGACAACCGTCATTTGTTTAAAGCCTAGAATATATTTTTAACCGACTGTAATAAAAAAAGGAAGAGGTTTTCAATCCGACCGCATTTTTTATGTTTGTTCGCGGATAACTTCGTCGTTTATGAACCGATTTTGATGTTTTTGTTTTGTTTGAAAGGAGATTTCCCAAAAGTAACATGATAAGAATCGTAAGGAAACCCGGATATTACTGACAGCATCCAAAAGAAGTCGAGAGTAACCTTCGAAAATCGTAGTGCGACTAGTGCGTTTGTTATTTTTTTTTCATTAAATATTTTAAAGCGCTACTATTTAACCAAGGTCTGGAGTCGATCTGATGATGGAGTCGAAAGACCGTCGAGGGAACTCCTCAAGGATTTACAGTAGCTACCTTGTGTTTGGGCTTAATAATTTATATCATGAGAATTTACACCTGATGGATTGTGACTGTTATTAGGTAGGGGTCTAATGATGAAGACGAAGCACAGTTAAGGGAACTCTTCAACGTTTTATAGTACCTTGTGTTTGGACTTAATTCATTACAAATTATTAGAACTTTGCACCCACATGGCTTATAAGTGTCATGAAAGGTTGATGGAGACCATAGATAGTCAAGGGAATTCCTCAATGATTTACAGCAAACAGCAAAAAATTATATCTATTCTATCAATAATGGGATAGAATAGATATAATTTTTTGCTGTTTTATATTATCATCATGCGCGTAGCCCAAATATTAGGTAAACATATATCTACACCAACCATTCTGTACATCAAACTAAGTAACTTTACGCAAGAAATATTCCTGGGTTTTTTTTTTTATGAGGTTATAATCATGTTTTGTGGTAAAACTCAATGTAACGCACTTAAAACATTGTGCTGATGGATGGATTGAATACTACGGGGGTCGTGGAGTAGTTAAAAGTTTAAGGTAAGTTTAGTTTTTTCTAAATACAAGTTTTTTTGTAAAAAATCTTGTATTTAGAAAAAAAATTGTCAAAAAGTTGTAACTTTGACCCCTAAATCTCCGTAAGTAAAAGGTTCCTAGGTATGATGTAGAATAAAAAATGATCGCATTTATGGGGATAACAAGTGCCTTTCGGGTTCGGAAGAGGTGTTTTACACCCTTTACGAGTATATTAGGCTCTCCCAATAACGGTCACAATGACCAGTCCCGCAACCTTCATCAGTTCCTCTATTCACGTTGTTACCTCACACACAACACAATGACGTGAATCGTGTACTGGACGTCTTGTCCGAAGGTGGTTGTGAGGACATGCCGCTCACTAGGTACCCCGCGCTGGTACACTAGCGGTGTCAGTTTTCAGTTTTGCCCTACACTATGCATCCTCATATTATTAATGCAGTCCGGCTGTCTGTTCTTCATCCACCCTTGCACAACTGAACGAATTCTTATAAAATTATGCTAAGAATAGCTAAAACACACAGGAATACACAGGTACACAGGTATTCTTCCAGAAGTCTCATCTCAAAACATGACCATGTTCTAACCAGTTTCTGTGCTACATAAACCAACTGTCAGAAACGCTAACAAAGCAGCTCACGTTACCCCTTATACTGGACCAAGTGTTGAGTATTATTACTTCCTCGACTGACGTGCTAAAACTGGAAAAGAGCGAGATGTGTTTGATCTTGAAGGATTCCGTAGGTGCCCAATTTCTGCAGGACTATTTTTTTTGTTTTATTTCAGATAGTTAGGTTTACGTCAACAATATAAGTTACGCGGACGACATGGTGTTGCTGAGTCCATCAATAAGCGCACTCAGGCGTCTTGTAAAGATGTGTGAAGACTACGCGGTCACGCAGGGACTCAGGTACAATGCAAAGAAGTGTGAGTTATTGGTTATTAAGGCTGGCACCAAATGTTATTCTAACGTGCCAGAAGTGACCATAAATGATACTCCGCTATCCAGAGTAACAAAATTTGAGTACCTGGGTCACTGGGTCACACATGACCTGAATGATGACCTCGACATGGAAAGGGAACGCAGGGCGATGGCTGTCCGAGGTAATATGCTGATCCGCAGATTTGCACGTTGTACCACGCAAGTGGGCTTATTAGAGTGAACTTCAACATTTTTGTTTATAATTACTATTTGAAAGATTTCGATAAAACGAATTTAAGTAAAGTTAAGTTTGCGATGGCCAATGATGGGTTCCAGTTATTAATACAATTAATGTAGGCGGAAGATCCACGTGTGATCTCAATACATCTACCGTGCGTGTAGCCACGGTAATTTATTTATGTCCTCATGGAATATAATGATTGCGTTATCCTTATTACCGCTTAGCGTAAGTAATGTTGCGGCATTGCGAACACAGTTAGTTTCTAATGCTTAACCGTTAAAAGACATATCATTTTGCTTGCCATCTATTAATGAAGAATTAATATAAAAATAGGTACGTACCCACCTATTCGTAGTTTTTTAACTTGCTTTTGTATTGTTCTTTAGTAAAACGGCGTAGAAGCAACGTCCTATCATAAATTAATTGTTATTTACACGAGAAATACAACCGGATACTCGAAATTGGACACGAATATGAAAATACTAGCTTCTGCCAGCGGCTTCGCCCGCGTGAAGTTTCAAATCAAACTTCACGGTAGTAAGATTACTACCGGGATAAAAAGTATCCTATGTTTTAATCCAGGTTATAAACTATCTGTGTGCAAAATTTCATCCAAATCCGTTCCGTAGTTTTTGCGTGAAAGCGTAACAAACAAACGTACATTCACATTTATTATATTACTAGCTGACCCGCGCAACTTCGTCTGCGTAAGACGAACCAATAGTTCCTAAAATTAGCGCGTTCAACCAACCTAACAAACAAACTCTGCAGCTTTATAATATTAGTACAGATTGAAGTCAGTAACAATTTATTTTTTCTCGAATAGGTTTACATTAAACGCCAAAATATTCAACATATGTTTTTCCAAATAAGGACTCTTCCCTCGACAGCCTTACGTTTCTATCCTTGGACACTCGACAATATCATACTCCAGCTAGGTCGAAAGTTCTCATCAAGTGGCATGACATGAGCCGATACACGTTAACGCTGCTTCAAACTGTTGGGGACCTCTCGCATCTGCCTTCCTTCTCCAAAGTCAGACATTCAATGGTAGTCATACTCCAGGCACGTCAACACAATACGATGTAAATGCTGTAAACTCTTGAAAACCTATTGCAATTTCTTTTCGTCTCCAAGCCATATTCTAGATATTTCCAAAGTTCTCATCAAGGTGCATTAAGTGAGCCCAATGACGATATAGCTGCTGTTAACTGTTGCGGATCTCTTACTACCTTCAATCTTCATTGTTAGACCATCGATGACAGTCATGCTCCAGCTAGGTTTAAAGTTCTTATCAAGATGCACGAAATGAGCCTTAAATACGATAGAGCAGATTTGAAGTGTTGCGGACCTCTTGTGACTGCCTTTCGTCTCCATCGTCAGACCTCCGATAATACTCATACTCTAGCTAGGTCTAAAGTTTATATCAAGGTGCATGAAATGAGCCGACACACGATATAGCTGCTGTAACTGATCACAGTCAAACTTCAGACAGGTCTAAAGTTGTCAAAAAGGTTTATGAAATAAGCCCCAAAACGATCTTCTTCTTTATTGTGTGCTTAGTGCCTAACCTGTTGTCAGAGTTTTTATGCCGCCCAAGGTCCTCTGTCTTTCTGCCGGGGTTGCGGGCCTGTTCGAAAGAGATACCGCGGCCCCGGAACATAAACGGCGAGGAAGGAACATGGATGGGTTTTAGCCAGTAAGAGTCTGACACTCCCTCTTGCTCCGCCCAGAGTGGGAGAAGTCATTTGATTATTTCCCATCATAAAAAGAAACAAAAAAAGGTCCTCTGTCTTGGTTTTACATGCCGTCGAAAAATAACTCTCAGGCATGCTGTGGTTTTGTCACGATGTCTTTCTTCACCGAAGCAAGCGATCTTTCCTTCCTTATCGTGTTGTTGCCTAACCTGGTGTAAGAGTTTTTATGCTGCCCATGGGCCTCTGACTTGGCTTAACATGCCAAATGTCTCTCAGGCATGTTGGTTTCCTCACGATGTTTCAGCAAGCGATGGTTATACAATACGCACATGAATTCGAACACAACTATTTTCAATAAAATTGGGACAAACTTTGCTAAACACCCCTTTCAATAAAAATAATCATGAAAATCGGACTTCTCTGGAAAAAGTTATGCGTCATCATCATCATCATCCATAGTCCGACTTCACCGACTGCTGGGTACAGGCCTATCTTTGTTTGTGCCAAGCTTCACGCTCTTGTGCCAGTCTCATCCAGGATATTCCCGCAATGTCAACAATATCGTCTGCTTATCTCACCACTGGACGACCAAAACTTCAGTTTGGATTTCTAGAATGAATGGCACTTGGTCACAGCTTTACTCCACCTGACATCACCGCGCCTTGCTAGGTGTCCTGCCCTACTCCATTTGAATTATCATCATTCATCATTATTTCAGCCGGAAGACGTCCACTGCTGGACATAGGCCTATCAAGTGTCGCCACATTGACCGGTCTCGTGCGAATTCATCATTCGGTCATTTGATATTGCTCAGGCATAATATAGGTAGTATCTACATAAAGAAAAACAGGCGTTGAATTGAGAACTTCTTCCAAAAAACCAAACTTGACACATCTGACACGGGAGAAGTCATTCCCAGAGTGGGAGAAGTCATTTGATGATTTCACATCCTAAAAAAAAATACAAAAAATAAGACATCTGACACGGGCGAATGCCAGTATCATTCTTTCACGGAAAATCATAACACCGTGATTCAGAAAATGGAGTCAAATGAACAACGCCATTTATAGAGCACGAAGTTAAACTGCTAAAACATATGCATGGAAAGCGGTCGAAAGGACACTCTACTGGCTTTGTAGATTTTTAAAGCAGGGTCATGTTGACTATTCTCTTCTTCTCTATCTGCTGATTTTTATTCGTTAGTACCATTTTGGTTTTATAGATGTCATTGCATGTATCCTTACATCATGATGATAAGTACTCCTTAAAATTTTAAAGTCTTTTGATGGAGAGCACCGATTTCAAAGAAACAAAAATCATAACTTTCTCTAACTTATGCACAATAATAATTGGTGCATTAAATCAAACCACATTGATTTTATAATTTACACGTAGAAGGGCTACGTAGAGACACACCGACACAGACGAAAATTTAAGAAATTGTAGAAAATGGGTTCTGTGTGTGATCCTTTAACAGTTTAAGCGCCATGTTTACAGATATATTATTTGAAATTAAAAAAAAACTGTCGTTTTAGTGTTAAAAAAAAATGTATAAAACAATGATTTGGAAATAAATGTAAGCTTTAAAAAAAACAAAATACTTTGTTACAAAAAGTGAAAACCGGGTGGTTTTTGAACTTGCGAACCAAAGTTATTATCGGAAATCTTACAGCATTACACAAAATCAAAAAGTATTTTAGGTCTGTACTGAGGCTTGACCTTGCGACTCACTGTTCGAAAGGCGGTTGCCGTCACCGACGTGCTATTTGTTCTCGTGATAAACTGTCTAAAATTGTTATTCTATTACAATGCTTTTATGACAGTTGTCAGTTGTCAAACAGTTGAAAACTATAGACAAAATGCAATATTGCTCACCCCCATAAGTAATTAGCGTGATAATATATAGCCTATGTCCTTCCCCAGGTTGAAATACATCTCCTTGCCAAATTTCATTACGATCCGATCAGCCGTTTTGTCGTGTAAAGGTAGCAGACAGACAGACAAACAGAGTTACTTTCGCATTTATATAATGGTATGGACTAGCTGACCCACGCAACTTCGTCTGCGTCAAAAGTACTACCCACCTAATCCTAACTACCTACTACTACCTACCTACTACTACCTACCTACTACTACCTACCTACTACTACTATATTTTTTTTCATAAGAACCTTCTCCTGACAATAACAAACACAACAAAAAAAGAATTAGTGAAATCGGTCCAGGCGTTGTTGAGTTATGCGCTTACCAACACATTTTGCGATTCATTTTTATATTATAGAAGATATAAACACAACATGGTATATAAACGGTATTTTTTTAAAGTGGGCGTGGGTGGCCCACTCTGAAACTATGAGGAATAGCGAAAACTATTTAATACGATTTTGATGAAAACTAAAACTGCATCGCTGGCGCTTGTCAGTCAGTTTACTTCACAATACTCTTTGATAATATTAGCAAAATATTCTTATTACCTTCATGGTCTGCCGAGCAAACACAATACTTAAACGGTTGCAACATTATAGGATCCCCACCCTAGTTCGAGGGGCTGGGTTGGGAAACAGCGAACAGTTGATTTCTCAGGATAACTGATATGGATATCTCAAACGTCGCGATTCAATCAGTACAACCAGTCTGCTGGTACTTAGTTGATCCACAGTTTTGAATACTGTATGTAATTATAAATGTACGTCTACAATTCAAAAAATAAAGACTAATCCTAGATGAGCAGCATAAATCTCCCTCTCACTCCCCTCAGCTCTAGTATAAATCTTGTGAAGTACCTACTTACAACTCGACGGTTATTCATTACGAATATCGTACCAAAACAACTTGCAACCCTTCCAAAAAAGCACGTTTTTTTTTCAGTCTCTTTTTAGTGAATTCGGTATAGTATATACCGAATTCACTAAAAAGAGACTGAAAAAAAAAACGTGCTTTCCCAGCCATACGTGTTCAACGAACTCTTAAGGGCCCGTATAACCCAAAATCGTGATTTTTAAACCCGCCTCGTGTTAATATAACTAAAGCATTAACTTTGAGATTAATATATGGCAAAGTTGAGGACTGCTTCTAAGGTTCATACGTTTCGGAAACACGATTCCATAAAATTTTCTCGATAGAAAACTACCTCAAAGTTACCTCTAAAATAAATTTCAAAACCAAGTATTCAATTAAAAACGTTAAATTAGGTCGTGAAACTTTACATGATAGTCGAAAACTATATAACGCAGTGTTCATACGTTTTCTTTTTTTTTTTAAACGATTTATTTCCATCGTATTAGCCCCTTTTCTAAAATTTCAAGCTTTTTAACCAGTCACAGCTAGGACCGCCCTGCCCCCCGGCCCTCACTAGGACCCCGATGCACCAATTGTCAGTGCGGCTTCGGCCTTTAGTCGTGGGGGCTGTATTTCTTTGTTTTCGCTCAGAAAACCCGATGGACACCGATTTATGTTCTAAAGAAATTACTTATTTATGAAACATGAAATTTAGATAAAAAAATAAAGCATCCGTGTTTTTATTTTTCCAAAATATTGTAGTTTTCATTGATAAAATAATTTTTGAAATGGTTTGAAATCGATATCTTATGTCAACGTCAAAAATGTCGCTAGGTAAACGTGCCTGTTATCGAGAGAGATATTTGTATCAACAAATTTATTTTTCACAAGAAAATCATTATATCAAAAATTATAATAAAGTAGCACGTGACTTATCCGTGCAAAGGGGTTTGAACTGTTGGGCGGGATTTTCTTTTGCCATTTTGTTTTTTTTTAAAGTAGCGGCTACGCACAAAACCTATTACCACCTAACCAATACAAATAAGTTATGTACGAGACAAAAACTTCTAAATCGTCACGTTTCCGAGATTTAAGCTATCAAAGGTGTGCTGGTAGCGATCACAATGCCATATATTTCGGAAACTTGACGTTTTAGAACATTTTGTCTCGACAATACTTGTTTGTATTGAAGCCAGCTATCGATTTATTACGTGTTTTATGCGTGCCTAATCAAACCAAAGTTGTGCTGAAGATTCATCAGTGAATTGACTTTAACTCTGATAGCTCATATCTCGGAAACATGACACTTTAGGACATCCTGTCTTAAGCAAAACTTGTTTGTATTGATACTAGCTATCGATTAATATAGGTCGTATGTGTGCCCGCTACTTTGAAAAAAAAAACAAAATGGCACACTCACACCCCTCCACATCCCGCGTGGTGCACCACAGTCTTCACTCGGTGTAATGAATTTTTTGAACCCTTATGTATCCAATGTTGTAAATGAATTTAAGATGAAGATGATAGATATGAAACTGAAATACCAAACTGTAAACACAGAGTAATTTAGATTTTTTTGGCCGGATTTTTTAATAGTAGCAGCCACGTTTAGAATTTTTATGAATCGATAGCTGGTATAAAACAACTAAACAACTTTGTATCAGGTAAAATCTTCTAAAGTGTCACGTTTCCGTGATAATGAGCTATCAAAGTTAAATGCATTCACCAATGGAATCTTCAGCGTAACTTTAATTTGATCAAACACGCATAAAACGTCTATCAATCGACAGCTAGCATCAATGCTGTTATCATCATATGATGTTTTTTATTGTTTACCTTGGTTTTGTTTTGTACTACGATGTAGAATTACAAGTAGCATTAAGTACAAACCTTAGTGGTTTATAAAGCCGAAAGGCTAATTCTATATATGTAATATATCCACTATCTGCTGTCCCCGACACAAGCCTTGCTTAGTGTGGCACTAGATGGCACTGTGTGAAATGTACAGCGATATATTTATTTATTTACTAGCTGCTGCCCGCGACGTCGTCTGCGTGAAGGCTCTACAACACCAAAAATACCTAAGATCCCAGTGTCGCTTAGCATTTTATGTAAACAACTTTTAAAATAGCATTAAATGCGAAGCAATTGAAGATAATTAAATGGGAATCCTGCTGAGTTCAGTCATAAGATGTGACTGAAGGAAATAGAGAAGATAATGCAGGAATACATTCCAGGACACAAAAGAGTAAAAATACGTACGATGGTATCATACCTTACAACACTTCCCTATAAACTACATTGGTAGTTATGGTGCCAGGAGCCAAAATGTAAAGAGAGTCAGAACTGGTGACGCGGGAGCAAGCGACGTACAGTTGCCCGTGTGAGAAGCAACTCGTCCCCAGTCGCCCTCAGTGTCTGCCCTTGCGACTTATTGATGGTCATCGCGAAGCAAACACTCACGGGGAACTGTAGGCGCTTGAACTGGAACGGGATGTTATGAGGTATGAGGGAAATGCGTGGTATAAATACTACCACAACCCGTAAGAATTTCCACCTCAATGGTATGTCTGTGGAGCGAGATGACTTTATTGTGAGTCCCGTTACACAACTTCGGAAGACATAGGTTCCGAAAAAGCATAATCGGGACACCGACCTTCAGGTTGATGGTATGCGCTGGAAGTCCACTTGCTGACAGTAGGGAGTTCCGAAATTCCACGGGATAATGTATGGCGTCATCTTGTACGACAACAGTGTTTATCGAGGGTTAGAGCACTTCATTCCCCTCAATTTCCGAGAGAATGCATTCGTTAATTGCTGCAGCCTGATCATTTTTGGGCGTCAAAATGGGCCATTTTTGGGCGTCAAAAATGATCAGGCACACACCCAAGAAATCTGCTGTTTCGGTATACGACTGATGTTCCCGTACACACAGCGAATGAGTTCTTCTAAGCTAGATACCACTCTACCAAGAGACTCTGGAAGCACCCCCTGTCCACCTCTCTCTTCTGGTAGAGTGCCTTCGCCAAAACATAGATCGTTTCAACGAAGCCTTCACCTCGTCACCCTCGATCGCCGCGTCACCACGGGAAGCGTTTGCCGGAAATCGCCACTGAACAGAACTGTGACACCACCCATTAAATGTTCGTTCCTGCGAATGTTCTGTCCACGGCCTAAACTGCCTTCCTATTGGCCATCGTACACTCATCCCATACAATCAGAGAGCAATCCTTGAGCACGTGTCCCTTATCCCCACAGAAATATTATATCTATGCTTATCCCTGTTACGCGACACACCACAAACAGCCGTTTCGGTGCTCGGGAATTTTAAACATTGCATGTTCTGTCTTGCCACCCGGAAGCAGTGTGGCAGCGATTCCCAACGTCGCTACAGCAATAGCAATTTTGCCTTGCCTCCTGACCTCTGCAAGTATGCCATAAATGTTTTTCCTGTTCCACCAGGAGCATCCAAACCATTTTACCTTGGTTTTGCCCAACGCAGTTTAAAATTTGTTTGTCTTTATACTACTAACATCAATGATGTTATAAATCTCATTGACTAACATTCATTAAACTATGTTTCTCTGCCCACGTTATTTAAATGGCGTAGTTTTTATAGTGTAAAACTAGATAATAGCATGACTTACTCAAAAACAACACATTTAAATGTGCTTCGCTAGATTACACGCTGTCACAGAATGCGTAAGAAAAATAAAGAATCACAACTCGTCCCACGTATGTGATAGCGTGATAATATAGCATATTATTTTGTTGACCCGACCTCTTAGTGTAATTCATGCAAAATTTAAAGTAAATCCATGCAGTACTTTTTGAGTTTAGCCTGGATATACAAAAACAGACAAAAATTCTAAAAATTATATTTTTGGCTTCGATATCGATTGTAGATCACGTCCCAAGTACTCTTTATTAAAATATTCAATGTACAGTTTTGACTTTCCTACGATTTTATTATATTCGCGCGTATGGCCGGAGCCCTCCGTTCCCTTTCAAAGTCAAGATAGACTGCGCGTCTCACCCCGCGCAATGATAATGACAATCTTGTCTTGTGGTTACGGCGTCGGTGTCAGCGTAGCACCGCCACGCACCGCGCTATGACGCGACGCCTATGACCCGTGTGGCTGTAATCAAAGTGACCAAAATTTTGGTATTTTGGGTTAAACTGTTACTATAGAAATGATTCCTGACTAAGAAATTTTGATTCTGTTTAGTCCGTCTCAGACTCATAGGAGTTTTCAACGCACTGTATCGTCTTCATTTTCAACCGACTTCCAAAAAGAGGAGGTTCGCAATTCATGTGTTTTTTTTTGTGTTTGTTACTTCAGAACTTGCGACTGGGTGAACCGATTTTGGTGATTTTTTTTTTATTTGAAAGCTGGTGCTTCTCGTTTGGTCCCATTCCATTTGTTGAAGATGCTGATCTTTGAGATATACAATGGAACTCTTCAAAAATAGACGGCAAATCTGGAGTAATTGCTGCAATCGCTTGTAGGTTCATTGTTCATACTACATCATGGCGTAACATCACGCCTGTATGCTCTGAAGGGGTACGCAGATGTGTACAATACTCCCAGATTTCGACAATGTTTGTTGCCTCTGAACTTTCGACTGGGTAAACCGATTTTAATGATTCTTTTTTTATTTGAAAGCTGGTGCTTTCCGTGTGGTCCTATTTTAATTTGGTTAAGATCTGACGCTGATCTTCGGAGATGTAAATGGAACTCTTCAATAATACGCAGCAAAGCTGCAGTAATTGCTGCAATCGCTTGGTTGTTTATTGTTTATGTAACATAGTGACGTAGCATCACGCTTATATGCTCTGAGGGAGTACGCAGAAGTGTACAATACACCCAAGTCGGTTATATTTTTTGCAATAAAAGTTTTATTTTGTTTATGTGAAAACGGAAAAACACAAATGACATTTTTTAATTTCATTCAAAAAAAGTGTCACTAATTGATACTATTTTTTTGTACATCTATCTCTATTTTCATTAGGTTTTCTTATTATTGTAATAAAAAGCCGCTCGCGTTCTCTGTGTCTGAAATATGTCAATTATATGGGCACTAGCTAACATGCTCATGCCAAAAAAAAATTCAATCTTAAAAGATTGAATTTTTTTTTTTTTTTTTTTTTTTCGGTTAAAACCGACAAAGTTAAATATTATTATTATAGCCTCAACTGATGCCATAAAACTGGAAAAGAGCGAGGTCTGCTTGATGACATGCCGTATGAGCCCTTTTTCTGCAGAACTTTTTGTTATGTTTTAGGCACCTAATAAAAGACTCTAATAGATATTTAAATATCTGGCCTGGTTTTAAATAGATTATAAATATTAATTATGCTTGAAAACTACATTGTATACACATTGAACCATTACATCATTAATAATATCCACCAGAAATCAGTTTGCAACAAGAGTCTCACTGAACTCTCGCGACAGCAGCCTTAAAACCAAATTCACGTTCCGATTTGTTCTTACTTAGTGATCGAAGATATTTTACGTTTTGTTCTATCAACTTAGTACCTTGTACCCTATTTCGAGTAGCTAGGGCGCCGAGACAAAATACTAAACCAGGTGCATGCAGGTGTTCGCAGAGCTCTTAGATAAGGATTAAAAAAAAGGCTACGGATTTGAAGCAGTTGAACTAACTATCACAATAGGAAGGATTATGTGACTGACTAGAGGACCTACAAAAGCTTTGGAGTGTTACGATGAACATTCATTTAAAAGTAAATTCTCTACCTGAACTCTATTAAGATACGAGCGATTATTCCATGGCATAGGTTGTTCGAACGCAATATCACAATACTCGGTAATTGAAGGGCTGCGCGGCTGGTTACCTGAGCAATGGTTTTGTTAAACTACAATACAACTAGTTAAAAAAGGGATATACGGAACAAGATTTTCAAAGTAAATCGCTCATTGGACGTCTATTGTCTAAAAGTATATAATGTAAAGCTCGATTTTATACTATACTAGCTGACCCGCGCAACTTCGTCTGCGAGTGAGGGTTAAAGAAAGTGTGAGTCAACCTTAAAAAATAGACATAGGTATTATTAAGCTATCCCGGACTTTTTTTTTTAATGCTCAATAGTTACAATGCCTTCGTACGTGATTAACTTTAACTGCGTTATGCAATGCTTGCAACGGAAGCAAAGAATAAGGAATAAATCTTTGTTTTTGGGAAATTTTTCATTGATGCTCCGCTCCCACTGGTGATGTTAGCCTTCCTTGATAAACGGGCTGTCCAACACTAAAATGTGTTTTTAACTCGAACCACCATTTCCTGAAATTAGCGCGTTCAACCAAACAAACAAACTCTTCAGCTTTATAATACTCGTATTAGTGTAGATTCAAGTAGGTAACAATTTAATTTCTTGGAAATCTTTGCATTAATCGCTCGCGCATTTTATATATAGTGTATTTCTTATTTTTACTTTTTTTTAACATTAGGATAAGACTTATTCACAACATAAATTTATTGTATTTGATTTGAAATGAAAGTTTTATTATTATCATTTACGTTTACTTCCTTAGACACTTGATGACAATCATACTCCATTTTGGTCAAAAGTTCTCATCAAGGTGCATGCAGTAAGCCCGAACAAGACATAACTGCTGTAAACCGTTAAGGACTTCTTGCAACTGCCTTTTGTCCCCATCGTTGGACCGTCAATGACAGCAATACTCCAGCCAGGTCTAAAGTTCTCATCGGAGAGCATGAAATGAGCCGAAACACGATATAGCTGCTGTAAACTGTTGGTGACTTCTCGCAATTGTCTTCAATCTCCATCGTCAGATCATCGATGGTAGTCGTACTCTAGTTAGGTTAAAGGATCTCATCAAGTTGCATGAAATGATCATAATGCTTTCAATGTAGACGTTTCGTGTCGTGCCGCTGCGGCGCCGAAGCAGTGCGTTTGTGGTACTGCGTACGGACGTTCCTTTATTTTCAAACAAAGCGCGCGGTACGGCCACCGTGCGGCGGCGATATGCGCTTCAGTACCGGCGCCGACACGAAACGTCTTAATTGATAGCGCCCGAAACATGATATAGCTCCTGTAAATCTGCTCTTGCGGATTTGTTGCAAGGCCAACTGCCTTCCATCTTCATTGACATACCTTTGGTGACAATTTTGAAACCAAAATGTTTTAATCTTCCACTTCAAATTTTCAACTCTACGTCCCATGAGGCCGTGTCTTAAAAGTGGATAACCTCTATTTTACACGGTCAGCCCGTCAAAAAAGCCGACCAATATTACAGTTTTAAAGTTGAAGGTTTCAAAGCTAGAAAGCTTTGAAATCTTCAACTTTAATACTGTGACTTTCGAGACATTCCAATTTTAGAGTTAATACTCTAAAAGCTAAGGTTGAACCTCACGTCGGTTGCTTAGCACCTTCTATAATATCGAGAGGCCCGCCATTCGCACCTTCACACCCATCCGACCGATAGCGTAGAATGGTTTCAGTAAATAGTAAGTTACTGCTGTCGTTATAAGAAACTTATGCTAGATTTAGGTTATAGCTTAGGAATTAAAACCAAGTTTTAGATAAAAATGTTTATTTATTTATTGGATCTCCAACAGAAACTACACAATTACATTGTAGTATACATAATTATAACAGAGGAAATACAAGTGTGCGCTTCCAATTATAGGAGATCACATCATTCATTTAAATCTACTCTAATCTAATCTTTAAATCTACAAAAGAAACAAGGCGAATTACATAAAAGATGAACTATAATCACAACGGAAGTGAATAATAACAAAAAAAAAAATGATGTTAAAAATAATCATACAAGAACAACAATATATTACAACTTGGGTACTGTGACATATAAGTATTTTTTAAACCTAGCTAGTTTGCATGTAATATCTACTTCATTACGCTTAGGTACTTCGTTATACCGCCTACAGAGCCTTGGCAAAACGGCAAAGTGTCCGAGGTTTGTTTTGGACCCTGGCACATAGAAAAGGTTATAGTTACATTTGCGTGGCAAGCGAGATGGTGCACTTACTCGTATCTGCAGTTTTCCAAGAAGCTCGCTACAGTCAACAACCCCATTGAACAGTTTGTGAAGAAATGTGAGATCTAGAACTTGTCTTCTATCTGCTAACGAGGACATTTTATAATGTTGTAGTCTCAGGTTGTAGCTCTTTCTTTCTTTTTTCTATTTTTTTTGCTAGACCGTCTTTATAGCACAGATGATACAGAAAACGTCTTTGCACACTTTCCAAGCGTTTAGTGTAAATATCATAGTGCGTTTAGTGTGTGTGTGTGTGTGTCTGTTGTATTCAAGGAGTTGGCGAACTAATGCGTTATATAAATGACGGTTAGTTGACGCCTTAGAAAATGCTTTGTTATTGCGCAAGACAAATCCTAGCACTTTGAACCCTTTTGAGATAATAGTTAGTATATGCCTATCAAATTTCAGTTTCTTGTCAAACACTATTCCCAGGTCACGAACTTCATCTACCTTCTGTAGTGTTTGCTGGTGCAGTGTGTAATTGTGTAATTGCACGGTAATATTACGAGAAAACTGCATACAATAACATTTAGAAACATTAAGCGTAATTCTGTTTACTCTACACCAATCCGCCATTCTATCGAGATCAGCCTGTAACAGTGCGGCATCTAGGTCTGTCAATACTGGTCTCATGATTTTGACGTCATCCGTAAACAGGTAGAAACAAGAGTGCTTGAAGCATAGCGTAATGTCATTAATAAATATGTTAAAGAGGACAGGTCCTAAGTGTGAGCCTTGCGGGACTTCTGAAGTTGCAGGAAAATTGTCAGAATGGTGACCGTTGATTACTACTTTTGAATTTCTAGCATCGAGGTAAGAATGGAACCATTTAAGTAATGATCCACCTATTCCGAAGTGAATCAGTTTTTAAGTAGAATATTTTATTTAATATTATCCTATTTTATTTAATATTTACACAGATGATCAGCCCAAAACAACCAATACTGAAAGATTCCTCTATGCAGATGACCTAGCCCTAGCAACAAAAACCACAAACTTTGAGGATGCAGAAACAAACCTAGAGACGGCTCTGGCTACCCTTAGTACTTACTACGAGAACAACGCTCTGAGGCCCAATCCGTCAAAAACGCAGTCTTGTGCATTCCACCTCAGAAACCGTCAAGCCAACAGAACGCTAAAAATAAAATGGCGGGGCTCGGATATTGAGCATAACAACAACCCCGTCTATCTTGGGGCTACATTAGATCGGTCACTCACCTACAAGCACCATTGTTTTAAGACAAAACTAAAGGTGGGCGCTCGCAATAACCTGCTACGTCGGCCAACATCTACCGCCTGGGGCGCCTCCGCACACGTACTACGGACTTCTGGCATGGCTCTCTGCTTCTCGGCTGGCGAATTTGCATGCCCAGTGTGGCATCGATCCGCTCATGCCCGAGAGGTAGATGTAGCACTCAACGAAACCTGCAGAATTATCACTGGCTGCCTAAATCCAACTCCACTGGCTGCTTTATACCCGCTTGCAGGAGTGGCTCCTCCTGAAGTTCGAAGAGAGGTGGCCTGCTCCTTCGAAAAACATAAACAAGAGACAGATAAACGCCATTCTCTTTATAAAGCGGAGATTTCGCAAGGCAGGCTGAAGAGTCGGAACAGCTTCCTTAGGTCGAAAATTCCACCAATCGACCACACTAAGGTTGGTGAAGCCCGCAAAAAGCTGTGGCTCCTTAAATATCCTCCTCCGGCTCACTATGTTGAGCCTGCAGAAAAACTCCCCGCGGGTCACCAACTACCATGGCCCACCTGGAAGACTCTAAATCGACTTAGAAGCCAAGTGGGCCGCTGCAGGTTCAACTTGGTCCGGTGGGGGTATTCTGATAAAGCTGAGTGCGACTGCGGAGCCTTGTCTCAAACCATGGCCCACCTCCTGACATGCTCTTTGTGCAACTCCACCTGCACTCTAAGGGACCTGTCCGAAGCCACCACCAGCGCCGTTGACGTGGCTGAGTTCTGGTCGAAACAAATTTAATAAAAAGACCATGGGAATCATCGACACGAAGAAGAAGAAGTAGAATATTATAGTAAACCTTCTCAAATGCCTTACTAAAATCTGTGAATATCGAGTCTACAGGGATTCTCTTATCAAGAGACTCTGATATGGCTAAGACATAACACATTAGGTTTGTCAAGGTTGACCTTGACTTGATGAAACCGTGTTGGTGATTTGTAAAACTTGGTTTAACATGGGCACTAAGGCTTTTGGTAACTAACTTCTCAAGTAATTTGCCAAATATGTTTAAAATAGAGATGGGTCGATACTCGTTGCAATTCTCCAGATTTGAAAATAGGGACTATTAAAATGATGATGTGTGAGTCAACTAGGCTAACACAATGGGCCTATTAAAGTAACTATTGTTTTGACGGAAGATATTGGAGATTCCATTGAATTCAGAACAATAAGCCCATCATCATCAAAGACGACACCCATTACCCCCCAGACTACCAAGTGTGAGCGTTTCTAGCCAGTATAAAAGGCCTGCCCAACGGCTGTACGGGGTTCGGTCCTCTACTACTACTCCCCGGTTTCGCTTGTTAAGTCTAACAGCGTAAATTCGTTTATAATCAAATTGTGTATTAAAGAAATTACGAACATTATAAATTGAAGTTTTTTTTAAATACTAATCGTTTCAAGTATTTTGACTGGCGCCCAACGTGGGGCCCAGCTAAAAGTGAAAGTTTGTGTGCGAGACTTTTGAGGCGATACCCTCCAAGGTACACATGGCTACGTACATCAAAATGTACCTAGTACTTCGCAGGTTCCTTTGGGGCAGTCACTGGCACCTCCAGTGCAGTCCACAATAGATCCTAAATATTTTATAAGTTTTGTCCCAACGTACAATGGTGATCCATTCACCATATACAATTATTTAAATAATGCTAGACAATGGCTCAGTGTAGCAGGAGGCAATACTCCACAAAATGTTATGTTATTGTTAACTAAGTTAGAAGGAAGAGCTGCAGTAATCATCTCTATGATAAATCATTATTTTAATTGGGAATTCATAGAAACCACGCTTAAATCAGAATGCGCCGATAACAGAAAACTAAATACATTATTAGTTGAGTTATCTAATTTAAATAGAAAAAATAATTACAAAGATTTAAGTTTTGAGCTAAAACAAAAGTTATTTTTGATTAAAAGTAAGTTAACCGACAAACATGGGTTGGCAAAACAGGAACTCATAGATGAAATTATGGAACCTTATATTAGTGCTGCACAAAATGCAAGTAAGTAATTGTAAAGTTAATGAAACAGTGACTCGAGTATTACAGTTGGAAGCAGAAGGAAGATTTGATAACATCAAACAAAAATTTTCTAATTATCTACCTGCTCCTCGTGTTATCAATCAAACCCATTAAACTCTCCGCAGTCAACGCAACAGCCTAAAATGAACTTTGAACCATTCTATCCGTATCACACTAGATATCCATGGACACCGAATACTAATAACGTATTTCAAAGACCTCCTCATCCACAATTTCATACTTTTAGAGCCAACCAAAACCAAACACAACACCATCAAACACAACAACAAACACCACAGCGTTCACAAAAGGTAGAAGATGTTTCTATGAGGACCGCTCCTCAGCTCAAATCAAATCAGATCGACTTAGGAAGGGGATTCGTTGCTAAAGAATTATACCACCATCCGGAACAAACTGAAAATAATAACACACAAAGCCTCGTAGAAAATCAAGTTCCTGAAGTAAACTACTACTTCATTCCAGAAGATAAATGTATTTACATTCCCGAAGAAAAATGTTTTCTCATTCCAGATGAACAATATTCTCCCATACCCGAGGAAAACCAAAATTTTCAATAACGCCCCGATCCGAACAAACCTACATAGAATTTAATCATGTAAAATCTTATTTACCCTATTTTGAAACTGAGAATCCATAATTAAAAATATTGATAGATACCGGTAGCCAAAGATCATTTATTACACCAACGGCACAAAAAAAAGAAGTTCCAGAATTTAAAAAAGACGAATATTTTTCTGTAAAAACCTCACACGGAATTACTAAACATAATGGTGTAATAGAAACTCCATATTGGTGTAAATATTTCGGTAAAGACAATAGTCTCATGAAATTTTACATTTATCAATTTAGTGATAAGTATGACGTTTTATAGGGTACCGAGATGATTGAACAAATAAATACACAAATTGATTTAAAATAAAGAAAATTAAGCATGCCTGAACATGAATTACTAATTATCCACATGACAGAAGATGACAATTAAAATATAAAAGAACTTTGTGAAACCTACAAGGATTTAGTTCCCGAAAGTGTAACAAATAGCGCGACTACAAAAATAACACATCACATTAACTTAGTTAGTGAAGAAACAATCTACCAAAGATCTTTTAGATTACCACAGATACAACAGGAGGAGATTAAAAAATAAATTAGTACATTGTTAAGCGAAAATATAATTCGTCCATCTGAATCGACCCCCAAAAAATCCTATCCCCAAAAAGCTAGATCAATCGGGAGTACAAAAATGGAGAATGGTAATTGACTATAGAAGATTAAATGAAAAGACAAAATCTGATAAATTTCCTTTACCTAACATAGACGATATATTTTCAAAATTACAAGGTAATGAATATTTTACCACTTTAGATTTAACTTCAGGGTATCATCAAATAAAAATGGAAGAAGGGTCTATAGAAAAGACCACCTTTAGTACACCTGACTGTCATTATGAATTTTTATGGATGCCATTTGGTTTAAAAAATGCACCAGCAACTTTTCAACGAATGATGAATAATGTACTAAATCAGGAAATAAATAGAAACATATATCTTTTTTATTTAGATGACATTATAATATATTCAAAAACAAAACAAGACCATATCAATAGATTGCAACAAGTTTTTGTAGCACTTAGGAAAGCTAACCTTAAGGTAAATAAAAATAAATGTGTTTTAATGGAAAAAGAAATCGAATTTCTAGGACACGTATTAAATAAAGATGGTTTAAAACCAAATCAGAAAAAGATTGAGGTTATTCAAAAATTTCCTATTCCAAAAACTATAAAAGAAAGTAGAGCATTTTTAGTGAGGTGTATGTACTTAGTAAGTAAGATCTATGTTATAAAACATATTGTATTAGCATAAGATGAGTAGTAATAAATGGTAACCGATCGGCTCCAGTCGTTTCAATAATATCTAGCTCCCTACATGGCGACCCTGCCTTTTGGGGCGCGTGACGCGTTAGTGCTATAGTGTTACGGCTCCGAACAAATTAAAAAATGTAAAAGAAAAACTACGGTGCCTATACCATTCACAATTTAAAAACCGAGTAAACCTGTAGGCACAATAAGAAATTATGTGCCGATCAAACGTGGAAAAGGAGACGGTTTTCTTAAACCAGAATGCTGCAGGATCAAACAATGGGCATGTCGAAGAGATGAAGATGCACATGTCGAATATCAGCATTGTGCTGCTAGTAATTTGTATACTTCTGGGTCTCGGCACAATTTATTTTGTATACAAACAATACAAGAAGTGTCACCATTCATGGATCACCGACCAGATAGTACAAAATAACTTCCGGCGATCAATCAACCGTACCAGAGGAACCCGTGGTGATGATCGAGAAGTCCATGTCCCGATGAAATAGGAGGCAACAGAACAAGAAAAACAACTGGAAATTTTGTGAGTGATTTGTGCGATTTAAATATTCAAAAGTGCATATGTGTGATAGTGGTAATTAGTACACACAACGAAAAAGTGATGTACATTCAGGAAGGTAATCTTCACAGAATTATGGATAGTAAGAAAGATAAGTACCACCAACGAAAAACAGTTTAAGTAACACCTGAGTTTTGTTTACTAATGCATTATGTTGCGTATGTGTATCAAGTTACGCCTGTATCCTCTACTACCGTAACTCACCGTGAGAATGTGGTATGTAAATTAAATATTAATTAATTGATAACGAGGGAATGGAAGATGAGTTATTTAAATGTTTAGATGAACTTACATGAATAAGAAAATATCTAGTTAAGAAAGGAAAATCGCGGTTCAAGGGTAATGTTATAAAAAATAAATTATCAGAGGCAGAAATAATATTTGATAAAAGTACAGCATTAATTGAAATATTGAGTACTAAGGAAGGAATTAAAACGGAAGCTTTGGCACGTATAACTTTAATAAGGAATGATATAAAAACGTGTTACTTAAAAATCCAACATTTATGTACTGAAGATAGTAGTAGTGAAAGTGATTTTTGTGATACGAGCTCAAATACAGAAACAATAATCATGGAATTTGATTTAAAAACTGCGTGTAATTTGATTCCTGTAATGAGCAATAAGGAAAATAACATCAAGGGTATCATTGACTCTATTGAAATGTATTCAGATATGTTGTCAGAAGCAGGGAAGAAATTACTTATTACATTTGTTTTAAAGAGTAGATTGTCAGAAAATGCTAAGTTACGAATGTCCAACAGTTACACATCTACAAACGATCTGGTTAAAGACTTACGTTCCACACTGTTACCTAAAAAGTCATTTACTGCCATACAATCGCGGTTACAAAATACAACGCAAGGTTGGCGCACTATCGACCAATACGGTACCGAAATAGAAAAACTTTTCACCAATCTAACAATATCGCAAGCCGATGGTAATTCTCAGAATTATGTAGTTTTAAAACCATTAAACGAAAAACTAGCGATTAAACGGTTCGCAGATGGGTTAAGTGATTCCCGGCTCAGTACAATTATTGCAGCACGTAATTATGACACTCTGAAGGATGCAATCCAGGCAGCGAAGGACGAGGAGTTGACTACGGCATCAACTTCGGGAGCAGAAAATGTCATGCATTTTTCACGTCGTGGTAGAGGTCAGTCGCATGCTTATGATAATTCTCGTCGGGGGCATTCCTACAGTCGTCGAGCACGGGGACAGCGTGGATATTATCACCAGAACTCAAATAATGTCCGGAGAAATTTTGATCAATCACGTGGAAGATCATTTTATCGCTCTCGTGGTGAACCTCGAAGTTCATTCAACTCAAATCGAGGACAATTCAACCAAGTGCCTCACGAGAATCGATCGAGATACGAAAGTCATGGTAGTGGAAGTAATCGTCGCGTCTTTTATACGGAACTATCTAATAATAATAATAATGTAAATAAATATTTAAAAATATAAGAAATATGTACAATGATGAATAAAGGAAAATAATACTAGTAGTAACAATAACAACGAAACCGTGAATTCTAAATCTGAAGAAATGCAGTTTTTTCGATCATAAACATGATATTTTGATGTTAGCAGGCAAAGCAAAATTTTTAACTTTATACTTTGGCAATAGAAAGTACTTTTGGTTGGTAGACACAGGAGCGTCCATTTCCATAATAAAGAGAGTCGCGTTACCGAATAACATTACTATAAATAGAGATGAAACAATTATAAATGGTATTGGTGGTCAAACACAAGCAAACGGATTTATTAATCTTAGCTTGACTCATCGTGATGAGCAACAATGTGTCGACTTTCATGTCAAGCTTCATGTTTTCGATAACATTCCATTAAAGGCAGATGGAATTTTAGGTTTAGATTTTCTATGTCATTACACATCTAATATCAACTTGGAGACAAATATCATTACCTTGTCTAAATATGGAATGGAATATTCTTTAGTGCTACGTGACACGATAGATTATTATATAATAATAATAATTTATTCAAATAAGATTGTAGATTTACAGCTTTTTTTACAAAAAGTACTCGTACATTAATAATAGGTAACACATTATTGTATTCTACAATACGGTGGATGATGCTCTGTCATCCTAGCTAGGCTACAAAATAGCCTGTGTTTAGGAGACACAGTTTCGATCCCTAGTAACTAGTTGGGTCTGGTACGTGTTACATGTGCAGATTGACAAAAGTGATATTAACAGATTCTTATGCAGGAAAAATCTACAAGTAGTACATCAAAAAAAAAAAAAAATTAAAAATGATAAAAACAATAGTAGCATGCAGTAAGTGTGTAGGTGTGCTTCGTGTATGTGTGTGTGGGTATCGTGTATGTGTGAGTGGGTGTACGTACATGTTTAAATGTGTATGTGTGTGGGTGTTCGTGCGGATGCGTGAGTTTACGTGAGTGAGTGTTCATCTGTGGAAGTAATGAGTGAATAGTCAATTTGTTAGAAAGATTTCGGTTTCGTCATAGTTTAGGTTTGATAAGAAGGAACGCGCAGACTTTTTATTCGAACGAAGTGTTACACATTCCAGCTAGAAGTGAATCATTTCATTATTTACTTTTAAATAACAACACTGATGAAGATTGTGTTATCCATAGCAAGCAATTGACGGAAAATGTGTTTATTGCAGGCTGTATAGGAAAAATAAAAAATAACAGATTACCTGTAAACATTTTGAACACAAATGAGCATGACGTAATATTGCCAATGTTTCAGCCAGAGATTTATTCCATGCAAGATTACGACTTATGTGATTTTAAATTACAGACTAATAATTTAAAGAGGGCAAAAATTTTATTAGACATTTTAAAATTAAATAATCTTAACTTATAAGAACGACAATCAATACAAGGGATATGTGCGAAGTATTCCGACGTGTTCTTTTTACCAGGCGATAAATTAACAACGACCAACGTTTATGAACAATCAATAACTTTAAAACCAAATACTAGTCCTGTTTATGTTAAACAGTATCGACTGCCCCATTCGTTGAAAAATGAAGTCAATAAACAAATACAAAGCATGATTGACAACGACATAATAGAGGAAGCAAGGAGTGAGTGGTCAAGCCCAATTTTATTGGTCCCAAAGAAAAGTGGGAATGATAAAAAATGGCGTTTAGTGGTCGATTATCGTAGACTTAATGATTGCATTGTAGATGACAAATTTCCATTACCAAATATTACCGAAATTTTGGATTCTCTGTCTGGATCAGTCTATTTCTCACATTTAGACCTAAATCAGGGTTATTACCAAGTAGCGTTAGATAAAAACAGTAGAGAGTATACTGCGTTTACTACAAACACTGGACAATACCAAATGAAAAGGTTACCGATGGGACTCAAGACAAGTCCAAGTGCTTTCAGCAGAGTAATGTCAGTAGCCATGTCTGGATTAACATTTGACAGATGTTTCATTTATTTAGACGATCTAGTAGTTTTTGGAAGAAACTTAGATATCCATAACAAAAACTTGGTAGACGTCTTAGAAAGACTGAGAAAAATTAATTTGAAATTAAATCCTGAAAAATGTAATTTTTTACAAAAGGAAATACTTTATTTAGGCCATCTAGTAACACAAAATGGAGTTTTACCCGATCCAGCAAAAATAGAGATATTACAAAAATATCCCACACCAACTAATACAGATGAAGTAAAAAGATTTGTGGCGTTTTGTAACTACTACAGAAAATTTATTAAAAACTTTGCAGAAATCACCTATCCATTAAATAAATTAACTAGAAAATATGAACCATTTAACTGGGATACTGAATGTCAAAATGCATTCGATACGTTAAAACATGCTTTAACAACTCCACCAGTTTTAGAATTTCCCGAATTTACTAAAGAAAATGAATTTGTTATACAAACTGACGCATCAGGTACAGCTGTTGGAGCAGTTTTGTGCAATAAAAATATGAAACCAGTAGCTTATGCTAGTCGACCCCTCAATAAAGCTGAACTAAACTATCCAACTATACAAAAAGAGTTAGTAGCCATTGTGTGGGCAGTGAAGTACTTCAGGCCTTACATTTACGGAAAAACATTCACCATTATGACCGACCACAGACCGTTAATATACTTATTCTCAATGAAAGACCCATCAAGTAGGCTAACTAAGTTTAGATTAGCGCTGGAAGAATACGATTACAAAATAGTGTATGTAAAAGGGAAAGATAATAGTGTTGCAGACGCGTTGTCAAGAATAATAATAACATCAGATAACCTAAAGCAAATGAGTGAAGAAATTATGTTAGTGATGACTAGAGCGCAAAAAAGGCGTTTAGAATTAGACAAACAAGTACATGACACACCTGTTCTCAGTAGACCCGACGACTCGTGGCCTGATCAACCACCAGTAGTTGAGGTACTAAGAGTACCAAGTGACTCCATAGAAATGACTTTTATAGGAAATGATGAACTAACAAAATTAAGAAGACAAAACAACGTAGACGTTGAGAACGAATGTTTTATATACAGTCATCATAAAAAAACGTTATTTATTAATCTTAACTTTAGGGCACAATTTACGCGAGACGACTTTGTGACTAAGTTAGGAGAATTTTGTAAGAATATAAATATCAAAGAACTATGCATAGTAAAGAGCAAAGAATATGAAAGTTTCATCAAAGACATATTAAAAGAAATTAATGATTATAAGGATTGGACCGGTCCACGGATATATGTATTTAGAGGAGTTAAGAGAATTGATGAAGAGGAAGAAAAAAACTATATTTTACATGATTTTCATCTACTACCCACTGCAGGTCATGCAGGTATACGTAGGATGACGAACAACATAAAGAGAAAATTTTACTGGCCAGGCATCGACAAAGATATAAAAGAATTTGTGAGTAAATGCACAAAGTGTCAGAAAATGAAGCACTGTAGGTATGTCAAGGCGCCCATGGAGATAACTACAACAGCTTCACATTCTTTTGAAAAGATATTTCTCGACATTGTTGGTCCTTTAGAAAGGGATATACACGGTAATTGTTACATTTTAACCATACAGTGTGAGCTTACTAAGTTTGTAGAGGCATATCCTCTGAAAAACAAAGAAACGGTAAGTGTTGCGAAAGCATTAGTTGATAATTTTATATTAAGATTTGGAGTGCCAAATGCCATTGCGACTGACCGTGGCACAGAATTCATGTCTTCAGTAATGGATCAGATATGTAAACTTCTGGGAATAAACAAATTGATATCTACTGCATATCACCATCAAACTATTGGTGCCCTTGAAAATACACATAAACACCTTGGTGCTTTTTTGCGAATACAGTGTGATGGTAAAAAAGAAACATGGAATCAGTGGTTACCCTTTTGGTGTTATAGTTTCAATAATACTGTTCATACAGAAACAAAGTACACACCTTTCGAGCTTGTATTTGGTAGAGCTAGTGTAATACCATGTAGAGTCAGTCAGTACATTGAACCATTATATAATCCGGAAAGTTATCCTTTAGATCTAAAGCATAAATTACAAGTTGCACACCAAGATGCTCGCAACAATTTACTAAAAAGTAAACAAAACCGTAAGTTATCGTACGACAAAAAGGTTAATAATGTAACGTATAATAATGGACAACTAATACTTGTTAAAAATGAAACAGCCACTAAATTAGAAACTCAGTGGGATGGACCATTTGTCATTTTAGAAGATTTAGGTGTTAATGTGAAGATTATAAAGAGTAATAAACCTTATGTAGTCCATAAAAATAGAACTAAGCCATTTAGAACATAAGCATAATATACGTAATCATTTAAACTTAAAAATAGAACTAAGCCATTTAGAACATAAGTATAACATAATATGTAATCATTTATACTTTAAAAAAAAAAAATACGTTCCTTATTTTTATTTTTTTTTCTCTCGCCCCTGAGGTGAGGTGTATGTACTTAGTAAGTAAGATCTATGTTATAAAACATATTGTATTAGCATAAGATGAGTAGTAATAAATGGTAACCGATCGGCTCCAGTCGTTTCAATAATATCTAGCTCCCTACATTAGGCTTAATAGGATATTACAGAAAATTCGTACCCAATTTGAGTAAAATAGTAAAACCACTTACCGAAGCTACAAAAAAGGATGCTGTCATAGATGTAAGTCAAAAAAAATACATTGACGCCGTACAAACTTGTAAACGTTTATTAATTAACGCACCTATTTTAGCTTTCCCAGATTTTAATAAAGGTTTTCTAATTACAACCGATGCATCCGACATAGCATTAGGAGCCGTAATAAGCCAAGGTAGTCATCCTATGGCTTATGCATCAAGAACCTTAAGTAAAACAGAACAAAATTATAATACAACTGAAAAAGAGTTACTAGGAATCCTTTGGACTGTAACACAATTTCGGCCTTATATTTATGGAAGAAAGTTTACACTACGGACCGATCACAAAGCTTTAATCTGGCTGGCTAAATTAAAAGAACCTATTCAAAGACTAACTAAATGGAAATGAAAACTTCAAGATTATGATTCTACAATAGAACATGTTAGATAATAATAATTCATTTATTTCAGATCACTAAAATCCATAAAATACAAGCACGCTACATAAAAAAAAAACTATTAAAATCATTAAGTAAAAATTAAAACATAAATCAAATAAAATTAAATGAAAATTGAATTAGTAAAATAAGTATGTTAAAGGAAAAGATAATTGCGTTGCCGACGCCTTAAGTCGCGTAGTAATTCACCAAACCGATAACAGTTCACTAAATGTTAACTTAGAAGAAGATTTAGCATTAAGTCATTCTGAAATCTGTAGTGTTTTAAGAACAGAGTCTGTTCAACAGTCCAATAATACATGTGATAGTCACCAAGGTACTACACATTCAAATAGAGAAGATAGTGATGAAGGAATACCAATTATAAATGCGCATCCACCCAAAAAGGTTAAGACGAGTTATATTTGAATACGCTCCGTATAACAAAGCCAGTAGGGAAAATGGAATTTGGTATTTTTACATTCCACCAAATGACGAAGGAAATATAATTAAAGAATTTATGTTAGAATATTTACCTCAAGAAAATTACGCTTTTATAATCCCCAACGATGAATTATACTGTAAAGTCTCGGAAACGTATCGTAAATATTTCGATCACACGAAATTTAAACCATCAAGATTAACAACGTACTCGTAATGATATATAGTAATATAAATGATATTGAGCCTTTATTAATGTAAAGACTAAGATTATTAATAATATTGTATACTTTATCTTAGAAATACCTTTAGTTAGGCCACAAATATATAATACACGAAAAATTGATCCTATTATCCAAAATCACCCAGTCTGTACCTATCCCTTAATGCGAAAGGTCACTTTGGCTTATAACGATTTGGAAATATATGAAGTAGAAGATTGTACAATATTAACAGAACTAATATGCAAGGGAAACATTCGGTAGATCTCAACCTGTGAAACAGATTTTTATTGAACAAGACTACTGATAGATGTACCACAGTCCCAATAAAATGTCCGACGGAGCTTATCTAAGAAATATCACCAAACATGATTTACATGTATTTTAATAAGACTACTGAAGTAAAGATTAGTAGTGGAAACTATGATGACACATTATGGATAAGAGGACCCTATCTGTTATCAGGGGAAAACTGTGAAGTAACTATTTCGAGGTTTCATACACAAGAATCACGCGATAAAGTTATAACAACTAACTTAGAAATTAACCAAACTATAGATACCCCTGAAATAGAACTGAATTATGATCCAGTAAAGATGTCTGCCCAATTGAAACAATTAAAACAAAAAGAAGACTGGACATCACAAAGAAAACATAATTTAATTCAGTATGGTTGGATCTTGTGTATAACTATACTTGTAATTGGTATAATATTTCAATTTCTTCGATCCAAGGTTTGGAAGAAACCTAGGACTTCAAAATTAAGGGGGAGTAGTCAACTAGGCCAACACAATGGGCCTATTAAAGTAACTACTGTTTTGACGGAAGATATTGGAGATTCCATTGAATTCAGAACAATAAGCCCATCATCATCAAAGACGACACCCATTAACCCCTGGACCACCAAGTGTGAACGTTTCTAGCCAGTATAAAAGGCCTGCTCAACGGCTGTACGGGGTTCGGTCCTCTACTACTACTCGCCAGTTTCGCTTATTAACAGCGTAAATTCGTTAATAATTATTAAAACTTATAATAGTACATTATGGTACAAGTGTGTAATGTTGGTGATTACCGCTGAGGCGCCATTGAGACCCGAGCCGTTAGGCGAGGGTCTTAAGAAAGCCGAGGACGGTAATCATCAACACACACGTGTATCATACGACGTTTTTCAACACACTTGAGAATAAAATAATACTAAAATAGATATTTGTCCTTGGAGTTTTCAGGTAGTAAACTTTCGATAACGTTAAGGGCTGCACATCTTATATCGGGCGGTCGTACAAAATAAATCATTTTCATCATAACTAGTACTTCTAGACATTTGAATTAATAAATAACTACAATTTCAACAGTGAAAACGAGTTGTGATTTTTTTTCGCAATGGCGGGAATAATTAATCAGTTTTCCTATGCGCGCGCATCTAACAATGGCGATCGGCCATAGACTAAAAGAATGAGGTTTCTTTTTTTTGGCATTTCGCGGATAGCGTTTTAGCCACGTACGAAATGGGGAATTCAAAGTTTTATTTAATACAGAGAAAACAAAAGTTACATTTGAGTGAAAGTTTTATTTTTTAAAAACTTATAAGTTGAAATTATCTACGTAGGTAGATACGAAGTTGCATGAGATGAGCAAGCAATAGATACATTAATTAATTTGTACTATTGAACACGATCTTTTTTGTATCGAAACTTTTTAAGAACAAAGCAATTCAACAAATAAAAAAAAAAAACCCTATAACTCACTTGTGAATAATAGTAATGAAAAAGTCACAGTTTGATTACAGGTGTCATTATGTGCCTAATTGCGGTGAAATTAGAGCCACTTTATGAGCAAGTGTGTTGAAAAAAAATATTTTGTTTAGAAGTAGTACTACTAGTAGAGGGTGGGAAACCTTATAAATAAAATTGTTGGGCATGTCCAATGCTTTGCCCTCTTCAGTCAATGAGTATTCAGTCACCGCCTCTGATTGTCTGAAAAGATATAAGTAAGCATAATATAGTATTGACAACATTAATTAGCCATAATGACTATCTTTGTTAGCTTGGGTTTTTCCTGTTGAAACAAATGTATGTGTTAATGATAAAATAAATAAATACATAAATAAATAAACATTTCATTCTTCTCTATAGCGTATAGCAATCACAATTGTGTCGGGCCAAGAATTTGGCGGCTTCATCACAATGATGTGTGCATACATGTTGTAGGTGTATAACGGAACGTCACTAGTGTTTGACAGTTTATTTTATCTATGCGTTTGAGGTTTGAGCAATGACAACCCCCCTTTACGAACAGAGCCCGTCCCTGAAGCACGTCTCTTTATCATATAACTATTAATATTAAATAATTACTTACTGTACTAAAGAAAGAATACTAAAACATTACGAAGACATCAATATCTTTTATTTACAAAGCCCACAACAATACAGTTGTAATTAGAAAAAGCAGCCCTTGAAAATGCCCGGTAACTGTTTGTAAGTATTTGATGTATTGAGTATTTCTAGGGCGGTTATAGGAGGAAGTACCCAAAGCCTCTGACTTCATTGTTCTTATAAAAGGCTGTAGTCTCTCTTTCATAGATTCAATAACCCGTTTTGATGTTCGTCCAAACTAGACTCATAAATTCCATGTTCGTATGTGCATGTATAATCGTATTACCTTTAACAATCTCGTGCTGGAAATTGCGTATAGCTGATCAGAACTTAGTCTATTTAAGGTGGAAGCGCCGAGGTAAACCGCACCTGAAAATAAAGAGAGAATTCATTTTTAGGGGGTTATTTACGTTACAATATTACAATGTAATACATCTTCAAGATTAAGCAACAGTTGTCGAGATCGAACCGTGGACGGGCTATTATTCATCGAGTCCCCCCTTCTTGCCTCGGAAAGCCCGTTGAGCCGTTGGTCCCTTTGACAGTCTTTTAGGTCCATGTTCACCGAAAAGATAACCGTCTGATTATCTAAAAACAGCTGTCACTGTGACATGTTCCCAAATATAAGTTCCTTGCATGTTCCCATACAAAAATGCGTTTTAAACAGCTGTTTTAGATAATCAGACTGTCATCTTTTTGGTGAGCATGGACCTTAAAGGTTTGACAACCTGCATTCTGAGACCTGTAGAAATAGTATTTGAGTTGTAGAAATCGGAAAGACAGGTACTCTCTATAAGAAATGACCAAGCCGAACCGAGCAACTCTCTTTTATTGTTTTATAAGTGCCCGTTTTATGTAGGCCGATGTGAATTAAGATTATTTTTTAACCCCATCGACACATCCCGGCGATTCAGTGGGAGTGAACAGGTTAACAGTTTGGTAGGCTTTGTATTCAGGAGTATATAAAGAGACAAAGGTCGGAAGGCGAAGGACGTTACGTCTAGAAAACTTATTGAACTAAAGGTACCGTACCATTCTTTAAGCCCCGTCTAATTCTGACGCTGTTTTCACGACAACCCCTCGCACGGTTGCCGTTGACATTGCTGACTGGTAGTTGCAACTGTAACAAGAAAAGAAAATGAGTACAGAACAAATAAAAAAACCCATTAAACATCTGATGTAAAAAAGTTGCTTGACAACAAATGAATATGGACGACGACAACAACAATTCTTAGTAACTTTCTTTTAAGAATAGTGCATAATTTATTTATATTACAAAGTATGAACCAAGAAAGATCGCATCGTAAATTATATAGTTTTTTTTTTAGATTTGTTAACCACTGATCATTGCGTGCAGTTCTCATTATCATGGCTACATCAAAGCAGAATGTAATAGGCGATAAACAATCACAAAACGCTTGGAGGAGTGAGGAGAATATCTATCAGTAGAAGTGTTTCAAGTTAAGTAGGTAATGATAATCGTTTCTCACAGACCGCTGCGGTATTAGTGTTAAGAATTATAGAATTATAGCTAACAAAATACAACTTGCATGGAACATGACAATAACCTGCCGGTTAATCTGATCTTAGTAAGAGCATCACAACGATATAATATGACACTATAATTATTATTTCCAGTATACGCTCACCTCTCATTGCAAGGAGAGACGAATCAATGCGAGGTCAGTTACAATGGAAAAGTACAAATATATTATTACCTCAACGACCTTCTTTCGATTATCGTAGTCCCACTTATAAAATCTCTTCATTAAATTCTCTTCACCACTGTATTTCACCATTTCTTTTAGAATTAAATTGTTATTCGTAAATTGAACGTCTCACTTACACTGAACGCCAAGGCAGACTGCCGCGCCCCAGCCGGCTTGAGTTCATAATAAATACAGTTTGCACACATACGTACAACGCTGCAACGGTGGGCGGCAACCACAGAGTGATAAATATTACAGAGGAGTAAAGATAGACATCGTAATCTGTCATCTCTTTCTTCCTTCCGAAATATCCTGCGAGTAAGGAAGGTACGTACCTTGTGTACGTAATGTGCCGTTATAATTTTGAAAAGTTATTAGAAAAAATAAAATACTAGTTTATTTCCAGACCGTATTTTTTAATGTTTTTCTTGGTACTAATAAAAATAAGGATACAATGAAGAATTATGCTGCCTTGTTACAGACGATCTCAATCTATGTCTCTTACGTATGCCGATAATTATCAGCGTTCTATCCATCGACCAATCACGTTATATTCTATGTATATGTCACCGTAAAATTGTCAAACACGTTATATTACAATATAACGTGTTTTTTCTCGCGATATTGTAATGTCTCGAATTATTGTCAACTGAACATACGAAAGTATCTCTGCCCCCATAATCGGGACTTGGGGCACCCCCCCGTTAGGTTAGTTAGGTTCCTTTAAACCCTGCACTCGGAAATAGGGGCCCCGCGAAGCGGGGCTCCGTCGACTACGCTTTTTAGGGGGAATATTAAGTGTTTTAAGGTTATGTTATATTAATCGGTATTTCTCAGGAATCGTGCATTATCTTTTCATGAGAGTTGTGCCACTGGGCAAGGGGGACCCCTCCTTCCCTCCACACCGCGTAAGTTGACTATCATCGCATGCATTTCACGAAAAATAATGCGTTTTCTTGTAAGCAGTATGTTCATTTGACAATAATCCGAGACTTTACAATATCGCTAGAGATATTACAATATAACGTATTTGAAAATTTTACGGTGACATAATATATATGTGTCAGTTAGTCAGTATTACTGTGAGGGGAACACGCACACTACAAAGTCCAGACGAAACACCATCGACATCGGTGTCTATACACATATGTTATAATGTAGTGTGGAAAACGCACCCTGTTTACCGTTCTGCATCGAAATCTTCAACATCATAATCAGCCCATTAATGTTCCCACTGCTGGGACACAGGCTTCCTGTCTATGGGAGGGATCGGGCTATAATCCACCACGCGGGCCCAGTGCGGGTTGGTAGATGTCACATGTCTTCGAATGTTTTAGTTCTAGGACATGCCGGGTTCCTCACGAAGTTTTCCTTTACCGTTTTGAGAGCAGCGCTGATGAAATAAATTACACAAAGTAATGCGCCTGTTTGGACTTACTGTTCGTAAGTCGCGGTCCTCGCCACCACTGAGCCACCGCTGCTCATCGAAATATCAATGAGAAGACAGTAGTTTTGTACCCGATTTAGTCTAAATGAGATAATAGTGAGTATTAACAAATAAGTGAAGTAGTCTCTAATATTACTAGAGATTCTGAGGTTATATAGTAAACCTCCGACCAAATTAGAGGCATGTGTCTGTCTATAACATAACAGTTTTTGAAAAAAAGCACCGATTTTGATTTAGTATTTTTGTTTCGTTTGAAAGAGGTATAGAGTATCTTAGTCGAGAGTGTCTTTAATTCAAGTATCTAATCGTCGTAAAAACTCTTGCATTTACATACAAATGAATTTTTTATAGGACTTTGCATCTAATCATGGTTTTACGAAACAGTCAAGTTCGTGTTACCGAAATAATTTACAAATAGAAATTGTAAGCAAATACGTTGCCGTTCACCCTACTAAGCCTCCCCTTTGCAGACCATCGATCGGATGAGCTCCCCTTATTTGTCTGGAGCAGGTACATTATTTACTTCGTCCCCTCGCAGACAGGATTGAATTTGTTTTGTGTGTGTATTTTCAGTTTAAGTCACTCGCGTTTAACGCGTTTATTCCGAAACTCAGTCGCAGCCAGTAAGTTTATCTAATCTTAACATCGCCCAGAAATTCATGAAGCCGTAAGCTTGCGTTCGTTAGGTAACCGCGCCTCACCTGCGCGGTTGAAATAATATTTGAAGATGCGGCGATGCAAACACGCCGTAGTCGCTCGTTCGTATAACCCTTCAAACAGCTATAGTACAACGGCGTCGGTGACGCGCACTGTTCCCAGCATTTTCCCTCATATCACAACGCAATGATCGTGCACGCAGTACATATATATGTTTTGATTCATACGCGAATTTAAATCGACACAAACGCAAAAATCTGCTCTCCGGGTATTATTACGGCGGCTCGGCGGTCTGCGCAAATGAATTACTCTTTGTGAATACGCCCTTAGCAAAATATCCCCCATGATGATGTTATTATTTGGGAATAGCTGACCCGCGCTACTTCGTCTGCGTCACATTAATGAGAAAAACGAAAGGAAAAAAATCCCCGTTTTTGCAACATTTTTCATTCCTGCTCCAATCCTAGTGGTCGTAGCGTGATGTTATATAGCCTATAGCCTTTCTCGATAAATGGCTATACAACACAAAAAGATTTTTTCGATTCAAACCAGTAGTTCCTGAGATTAGCGCGTTCAACCAAACAAACAAACAAACTCTTCTGCTTTATAATACACGTATTAGTATAGATTAAAACAACTGAAGCATGAAACGAAATAAATATAATTATCGTACCTATTCATGTTGAAAGCTTTTATCGAACAAGTTATTCGAATCCCTTTTCTTGCAGACCCTTTACCTGTAGTTGTGATGATTTCGGGTACAGTACTACAGAACATCTGCCGTTTTGTAATGTTTAGAGGAGTTGGTTTGAGGGGCTCGCTGCTAAGTATTAACAATACGTACTCGTGTGTCTTCACGTGGTTACATATTATATAAATAAGTCAAAGTTATAGTCTTTTTTTTGGGACAAGCCCGCCACAATAAAAGCGCAGAGACAATGATGTTCGATGAAGTCTCAGAGAATGAATTTACCTAACTGTCTTGTATCCCGCAACGAAATTAATCAGAAACCAGAAGGTATAGCGGAAGAGTAGGAAATAACCGTAATTTCGACTTTCCTCCATAATCGCAGGAGACAGAACGAAACAAGGCTACTAGTTATTATAAAGGGTGTAAATCACCTCTTCACGAAGCCAAAAAGCACTAGTTCTCTCCATCATTGCGATAATTTTTTTGTTCTACACCATACCTGGAAACCTTCTAGTTACGGAGATATGGTGGGTCAAAGTTACAATTTTTTGACAAGCATTTTTTAAAATACAAGTTTTTTTGCAAGATTTTGACTTTTAACACCTCCACGACACCAGTACTATTCAATCCATCCATCAGCACAATGTTTTAAGAGTGTTAAATTGAGTTCTACAACAAAACATGATTTATAACCTCAAAAAAAAGTTGTTTCCCAGCAATAATTTTTGCGTAAAATTACTTAGTTTGATGTACAGAATGCTTGGTTAACGGCTTTGTGATGAGGTGGTTTACACCCTGTAGATACTTTTGATAGTACATAAAATAATGTACTGCATATTTATAACAGGTTATCATCACCTACAAACGAACCGATCCATTACATACTTAGGTTCTTTATTTCTCGTAAAAGTAGGATTGTAGTTATTAAGTTTATTCGTTACAGACAAAAATTGTGGATGGATGGATTAAAATAGATTGCATGTACTGGAGATGAAAATGTTGAGGTGGATGAATGTCGCATACCCATCGACTCCGGGGTTTTACCATTTTTATAGTGTAGGGCTTTAGGTTTCGGGAACATGCAGATACAGAATTATCCATTAATTACGTGTATATTAGAATAGTTTTAAATGACGATAATTCTTTTATATCTAGTGTTAGTGTTTGTTGAAGCAAAATATGGAATGCTGGCAGTACGTAGGAAATTACTGCTGTTATTATAAGCAATTCGTACTAGGTTTAGGTTATATAGCATAGTTTGGGAATAAAAACAAAGTTGTAAATAAAAATGCTTTTGTTTACTGACAGTATTTTAATGTATAGGTATAATATATTAACATTTACTTAATGTATTCAATAACGAGAAGTTTCACAAGAAAAATTAACATTGCGTATCAATACAATTTTCGTTTTTTTGTTCAGCAGTAGTTTGGTGGTATATACTTAAAACCAATATTGTTAAAAAACGGTAGATTTTTGATATCTTCTTTACTTTCCACCATACTTTAAATTCTTCAGGCAATGAGTATTCAGTCAGAATAATAATTAATCCACCTGACCGTACCTGAAAATAAAGAGAGAGAATTTATTTTTGTTTTAATTTTCTGTGAAGTAAGCACTCGCTTCTTTTGAGGCCTACATTCTCCTCCTGTATTTACTTAAGTTATAATACAATCACTCTGTCGAAATGGTCAAAAGGACGTCTAGGAAAACGAGTGTATTAAAAGTAAAACATACCGTTCTTTAAGCCTCGTCTAATTCTGACGCTGTTTTCACGACGAGCCCTCGCAGGGTTGCCGCCGATATTGCTGACTGATAGTTGCAACTGTAACAAGAAAAGAAAATGAGCACAAAACAAATAAAAAAACATCAAACAGATGTAAGCATTGAAGTTACTCGGAGAAGAATAAAATAAAAATTACATGGACGGACGCTTAGTTTCTTTTATGGATAGTATATATTTTATTACATTCCAAAGTATGACCCAAGAAACATTGCATGGTAAATTATATAAGTTTTTTTTTACCTATTCACCGCGGAATATAACCCTTAAGCATAGTCATGGCTATATCATAGTAGAATGTGATAGGCACTATACAATCACAAAACGCTTGGCTGAGTTTGGACTATATCCATAAGTAGAGGTGTTTCAACTTAAGTAGGTACGTATTGGTAATATTATCTCATGGACTGCTGCGATATGGGTGTTAATAATTATTATAGCTAACAAAACACAATTAACCCGCCGATTAACTGGATCGTAGTAGGAGCACCACAACGACATAATATGACACCGTAATTTTATTTCCAGTATAGGCTCATCTCTCATTGCAAGGAAAGATGAATCAATGCGAGGTCAGTTACAATGGAAAAGTACAAATTAAGTTATTACCTCAACGACTGTCTTTAGATTATCATAATTCCACTTATAAACACTCTTCATTGAATTCTCTTCACCACTGTATTTCACCATTTCTTTTAGAATGAAATTGTTATTCCGAAATTGAACGTCTGACTTACACTGAACGCCGTGGCAGACTGCCGCGCCCCAGCCGGCTTGAGTTCATATTATATAGAGTTTGCACACATACGTACAACGGTGGGCGGCAACCACAGAGTGATAAATATTACAAAGGAGCAAAGATAGACATCGCAATCTGTCATCTCTTTCTTCCTTCCCAAATATCCTGCGAGTAAGGAAGAAGGGATAAGCTGTGTGACGTTATAATTTTGCAAAGTTATTTAAAAAAGTATAGTAACAAAAAAAAGTTAATAGTTTATTTTTCGACCGTATTTTTAAACGTTTTTCTTGGTCCTAGTAAGAATTTAAGAATAAAGAATTGTGTTGCCTTGATTACAGAAGATTTTAATAATTTTCTTTCAATTCTATTTATTATTTTTTTATTTGTTAGTTACTCTGTATCACTCTGAGGGGAACACGCACACTACAATGTTCAGACGAAACACGATCGATATCGGTATACACAGATGTTATGATGTAGTGTGGAAGTTGCACCCTCTTTAGCGTTGCGTAGCGAAATAACAATGAGAAAACTGTAGTTTTGTCCCTAGTTTAGTGTCAATGAGATAAAAGTAATTATTAACAGATTAATTAAATAGTCTCTCTTATTCGAGAGATTTTTTAATTAACCCTCGACAAAATTAGAGGGTTGTTATAAGTTTGAAGTGTATATCTGTGTGTGTGTCTTGAAGGGATGAACCTATTTTGATTTAGGTTTTTTATTCCGTTTAGAAAGAGGTCTCAGTCGAGAGTGTCCTCAATTCGAGTATTGAATTAAATCCTAATTCTTGCCAAGATTTTAATGAACTCATAATGTGTTTTACGAAAGAACTGTAAAATTCGTTTAACTTTCAAATGAAAATTGTAAGCAAAAGCGTTGCAGTACTCTTTAATAAGGGGAGGCTTCCCCTACTTAGACCCTCGAATTTAATATCAGATTTCAATCGTCAATTTGGGGAGAAATTAATTTGCTTTGATCTCGAGGCCCCACGCAACACACGTAACGGCAACCCTTATGTGTCTAGAGCAGATACATAATTTACTTCGTCCCCTAGCAAATAGGGGTCAATTAACTTTGTTTCGACGTTTTAGTTGCCGTGTGTAAGGGTGTATTCATAGGTCATAAACTATCCGATCATATCACCCGCTTTTTACGCGTTTATTCCGAGATTCAGGTCCATGTTCACCGAAAATATGATAGCCTGGTTATCTAAAACAGCTGTTTAAAACACATTTTTGTATGGTAATATGTCACAGTGACAGCTGTTTCTAGATAATCAGGCCGTTGTCTTTTCGGTGAACATGGACCTTCGTCGCTTCCAGTATTTTTAATCTTAACACACGTCCAGATTTAAATAATAGGTAAAAGAAGCGGCGATGCTAACGTGCCGTAGTCGCTCGTATGTATAACCTTTCAACAGTTGTACAATGGATTTGGTGGTGCGATACTGCCTCCCCCGCCTTTTCCCCGATCCAATGGGGATCATACATAACGTACATAAGTACACTACTAGCTGACCCTCGCAACTTCATCTGCGTCACATAAAAGAGATAATAAATAAATAAATATCGCTGGATATTACACACAGCGCCGTCTAGTGCCACACTAAGCAAGGCTTGTGTCGTGGTCACCAGACAGTTGATATACTACATATATACTTTTTGTTTGTAAATACATACTTATTATACATATAAACATCCATGACTCGGAAACAAATGTCCATGCTCATCACATAAACATTTGCTCCTACCGGGATTCGAACCCGGGACCCTAAGAACGTAAGGCAGCTTCACTACCGCTGCGCCATTCGGGTCGTCAATAATGACCTATGTTTGATTGATTTAGTTTTTTATCACCGGCTTCTGATCTATTTTTCAATGTGTTGTGTGAAGTCGGTATTATTTTAAGCAAGAGTTTTTTGTTTTTTACTTTTTCATATGTGCTTACCCTCTCACAGCGTGTTTGTTTGTTATGAACTGGTGTAAACATTAATAGACAGACATGAGTACATTTACAGTACATTTGCTATAATTTATTCAGGAGTTCCGTTGCCTATCTCTGAAGTTCTTCATTAGATCTGTACTAAATTGAAACGGCATCACTCCGAGAAAGTACTCACCCTAAATCTACACAAATCGCTTCTTGAGTGCCTCTAAATTTTGAAGAGTTCCCTCTTTTTTTCCAGGATCCCAGCATTAGTATCCTGACTTGATACTTATGGGTCTACCTGGGAAGTATAACCCTTTCAAACAATAAAAAAAAAACAAAATCGAAACCTCCTCCTTTTTGAAGTCGGTTAATAACGACGTTAATGGTAGGTAACTCAAATATCCGGTTGGCCTATAAAAGATTTGGCCGAGTATTGTTGCTCCTAAGAATTGAAGAGTTCCGTTACTTTGTCATGGATCTGATAATCAGAAACTAACCAAACACTCATCAAATTACCCTTGAAGTACACCCTTTCCAATAAAATAAAATAAAACAGTACATGTCACGGTAATAGACTTATCCCCGACTAATAGAACTTTACATACCTAAGTGTCGAAATCTGGGAGTTTTGTACACATCTGCGTACGCCTTCAGAGCATACTGACGTGATGTTCTATCATGATGTTAAACAACACACATCCAAGCGATTGCAGCAATCTCTGCAGATTGCCGTCTAATGTTGAAGAGTTCCATTAATATCTCCGAAGATCAGCATCAGATCTTAACCAAATGGGACCACACGAGAAGCAACACCTTTCAAATAAAAAATAATCATCAAAATCGGTTCACGCAGTCGAAAGTTCTAAGGTTACAAAAACACAAAAGGAATAAATATTCCTTGCTTTAGCAACAATTTTCATTTATTCTCCGCTCGTATTGGTTGTAGCGAGATGTTATATAGCTTACAACCTTTCTTGATAAGGGGACTATCAAACGCAAAAATAATTCATTTTTTTTTCAATTAGAACCCGTTGTTCCTGAGATAAGCGCGTTCAAACAAACAAACTCTTCAGCTTTATAATCTTAATTATAGATATGTTTCGATTCATACGCGTATTTAAACCGATATAATCGCAATAATTACATAAACGCGCGTTCTTGAAATACACGTTTCGCGTCGGCTCGAATGAATTACTCCTTCTGAATACACCCTAAGCAAAATATATCCTCATGATGATGTCATTATTTTGGAATTAAAACAACTGAAGCATGAACGAATTGAAAATAATATCGTACCTATTCATGTTGAAAGCTTTTATTGAACAAGTTATTAGAATCTCTTTTGTTGCAGACCCTTTATAGTTGTGATGATTTTGGGTATAGAAATACAGAACATCTGCCATTTTTAGGGTTCCGTAGTCAACAAGGAACCATTATAGTTTCGCCATGTCTGTCTGTCCGTCCGTCCTCGCTTAATCTCTGTGACCGTTCCGCTCTAGAAAGCTGAAATTTAGTACCAGTATGTGTATCAATCACGCCGGCAAAGTGGTAAAATATAAATTGGAACAAAATGTTTTATTAGGGTAAGCCCCCTTATATGTAAAGTGGGAAGTATTTTATTTTTTATTTCAACCCTAACGTGTGATATATTGTTGGCAAGGTATTTAAAAATGAATAGGGTTTACTACAATCATGTTTTGATAATGTCAACAATTTCGGAAATAATCGCTCCAAAAGTAAAAAACAATGTGTCCCCCCCTCTAACTTTTGAACCATACGCTTAGAAAATATGAAAAAAACTTAAAAGTAGGTAATAAGGACTTTCTAGGAAAATCATTTTGAACTTGGATGGAAACAAGTTTTTGTACAAAAAAGACAAAAGTTTGTACAAATTTAATTTCTGGACTAAGTTTGTAGTATAATCGTATATGCAAGCACATTTTTAACTTCGTTTACATATTTTATTATCCTGAACGTATCTTTTTTCATACAAATAGAATTATTAAAATCGGATTGGATTGAACACTTATTGTGACCAACGGGAAACTACGGAACCCTACAATAAGCGTGGCCCGATACGCTCTTGGCCGGTTTTTTAATGTTTAGCAGAGCTGGTTTGAGGGGCTCGTTGCTAAGTACTAACATCACTCGTTTATACATATTAACAACTCAAAGTGATTACTTGATAGTCAAAGTCAATATTTCATAAACAGTATAAACAGTAGGTACTTATATTGTTTAGTAATTGCTTGAAGGTCTGAAACGTAGTCAGGCCACGGATGACATGAGATGACATCCAGGGACTCAAACTGTAACCGTAAAATGTGTTTTTAAAACAGTTTCAACAGAAAAACCCTTTTACATGTAACAAATAGAATAATGTTACCGAATCAAACTGTTTCTCGGCTATCTAATACTTATTAATCATAAATAAGTACATTGTAAATTTGGCAACGCTGAGTTTACCTGTTAAACACTTATTAACACAGATCAAATAAATAACTTACACTTTTATAAGTGGTTTGTGTTAACATATTGAAAACACATTTACAAGTGTTACTTATTTGATTCTGTTACCAATTCAACATGTAACTCTTATAATTCTGTAACCTCTATAAAGGTGTTTTTAAGTCCTTGTTTTGACCCCCAATAACTCTGTAATTAAAAGGTTCCCATGTTTAGTGTAGAACAAAAAAAAATATCGCTAAAATATCTTCGGTATAGTGTCGGGTTAGTCTAGCTCTTGGATCGTTTGCTAGATCGACAACGGGTTTACTGGTTGACGTGTACAACTGTCCATTGAAGCCCTCGATCTCCCTCAGTAGCTCCGGTTTGGCGGATAATATTATACCATCGTCGGTCTTTGGTTTCTTGAGCTGGTTCTGCCCAATAGCCAGATCTCTTAAGAATACTTTGGAGCCGCGTCTTTAATACGCTCGGTAGTTGTAACGGGTCTTTTAAGCCTGTTACATGAAAGCGGATTTATTTCTTTAAAATTATTTTTTTGTGTAGTGGTCACACTGATTTTTCTTAGCTGTGGAGATTGTCTTTGACAACTGTCACTTTCCGACTGAAAATTTTGGAAGAATGGCGGTGATCTAGATCGCTCGATAATAAATCCGTATAATCGGGTTACAAGACACCGGAAATTAGTCCAAAATGTGTTGGCTGCCGGTGGTCTTCCATGGTTCCCCCTAGGATTCCGTTTTATTTCAATGGTAAGCGAGTTCTTCGTATTTTCCAATACAAATTCAAAATTGTGTTTGCGTGGTGTCTGACGCTCATCGTTGCAAATATTACATTGTTTCAGGAATCATACCCTTAATAGCTAATCTGGATGTCCTGCATGAGGAGGACAATCATTTGTATTTTGAAGGAAACAGTAAGTAGTATATTTGATAGAAATTCTCGGGAGGCGTGCGACGCCATATTTTTGGTAATAGCGTCATCTAACAAAATTGTTCGTATTTGCAGCCCAATGAGGTGTTTCCTTTTCCTTCTACAACTTAAAATTTTGGACGCGCGGCTCCTACAAGCTCACCTGGGATGCACGCCTAAGTGGAGGACCCATGAGATGAGCATCGTGTGTGGTGGGCTGGTTTTTCTGGCCTTGGTATAATTTTAACTTTATTATTTAAAAAGTGCAATAATGATCTGATCCTCTTTCTTAGTTTTAAATACTCGTTTCTTTAGGAAGGAATCTTCAATTGTTTAGTTTTAAGCCCAGCAGCCTACGGGCAAATAAAGTTAGATTTTTCTTATAACTATGTTCGACTTTTATTGATGCCCCCCGCTAGCAGATTAAAGGTTTTTAATGCCTGCTGCCTGAACAATCCGTAAGCATGGTGTGTGCTCTGGCGCCCGAGGTTCATTTTTAAACTTATTTTTTGAGCACACACACTATTCATATTTTATTTTCACCCAGTAGCTTCACAACACTGGGAAACACGTAGCATCAATATATATATATTTTTTTATTTTTTATTATTACATAGTACAGTGGCGGAGGTCGCTCTTCAAGGATTTAGAGATCCGTCTATTGAGTTGCCGGTATTTCGCGTCGTCTGAAGATTGCAGGATCATCTCGCCGCTCCTTCATGAGCTTGAAAATTTTATCGGTGAACCTCTTTTTCTGATCTGTACGACGTGTCTTGAAGAACTTAGACTTGGTCGTATGGACAGTTTCCACGAACCCATCGTTGTATTCGTCCATATTCGTCATCGTTGTAAGCTTCCTAGGCACTCGAAATGATTCTGGAGTTAAAGTTGAAAGCTCTCGTAGTTTTGAATTTGGATCTGTGCTGGTCGGAGAGTAGATTTCATCAGTCGAGACCTTTCTAGCTTGAAATTGATGTTCAATGTGCCTCTTACCACGCGGTGTTCGCTCCCGGTTTTCACAAAATTCACAAAGACATTAGCCTAAACACGATATAACTGCTGTTAACTCTTCCGTCTCCATTGTGAGACCTTTCAGGACAATCATACTCCAGGCAGGTCTTGAGTTTTCACCAAGGTGCATGAAATGAGCCCAATCATATTAATGCTGCTGCAAATTATCGAGGACTTCTTGCAACTGCCTTCTGTGTTCATCGTTAGACCGTCGATGACATTCATACTCCAGGCAAGTCTTAAGTCCTCATCAATGAGCTTTAGATGAACCCGATAAAGATGAAGTCATAAATCGTAAACTGCAATTTACCTTTCATTCAATCCACTCAAATATAAAAATTAACAACGAACTACAAGAACTCTTAAATTATATCGATAGAATTTATAGCCTTAAGCACTCACGAATTATGTATGTGAAACGTTTTTTTTAAATTGGTTTAATATTTCCGGAGATTACCCCCTACATACAAACGTACAAACAAAAAAAAAATATCTCTTTATAATATTAAGTATAGATTTAAAGAACCAGTCTAATTTTTTTACATTATTTACACACTATAACTCTGTAATAGTAAAAATTTGAACAAGTTTAAAAAAGGTTTAAAATTCGCCCACATCGCTGTCAACATGAAAAGTGCTCAGAAGGCTGACGGCTTGTATGCCACGCATATATCATTGCCACGTTGGATGGCAGTGCTATTCTTTGGTCAAAAAATAGTCCCACCCTCTGGTGACGTGAAAAGTGAACCAACCCGCTTGGCGATTACCCGAAATACTAAACAATAATTTGAGTGTGATTATTATGACAGGAGTGTGTCTTGCACTAAAACATTTGTAAAATCCTTTACAGCAACCCCAAGAAGTTAATACTTCGGATGTATATTTGCTGTCATCTAAAATCCTAGTGTCTAGTAGGACTTGACTGTACATTATGGTATAAAATATTCATCAATAATTTTCATACGTTTTTTGAATTTGCAGGCAGTGCTAAGTTGTATGTTGATAAACATATTGGTCGCGGCTGTAAGACGTATGTAGTTACAGGATTATAATCATAAAAATCATCAATACAACCTTCCAAGTTCATAAGAGTCGAGGAACGAATTTTTCACGGTCAAAGTCGTTGAATTACGCGGGTTACTTTGGAGCAATCAGCCTTAAGTATGAAACGTGCACACAAACCAATCTTAATCGTAGGCCGCATTTGTAAGTTACTAGTTAGGTCATAACTAGGGCAAACCAAAAGAAAAAAAGAAAAATGCTTCCGGCGTTACTAGGATACCATAAATACGAAGCGATGGTTGGCGTAACGTGACGTCACAGATCGATATTCCAATCAGTTACTGGTATTGGTGCAGCTGCACACATGCAAGCCTAATGCGACATCAAATATACGCCCACACCTACACACCGTTTGCAAATAAGCATGCCTCACACACATACATAAGGCCCAGTTTCCTCTGCTCGATACGACGAGATTGAAAGTGTAACTGAATTTGAAACCAACATTTTGTATGTGTGTGAAACAAGGCCGTTATACGTGTACCTTTTATTTTTATGAATGAATATAGCGCCACTGCTCGCTTCGCGGATAAGTTGACGAACTAGAATTTCAATTTTCCAGTGACACTGCGAGCAAAATCTCGTAAAATACTACCAGAAATAGTGACAGCATTTAGCCAGATAATTATTTTGTTAGGATTTTACAGCTTATAACGAAGATTGGTAATTGTTTTAGTGGAATTAAATGTGTGACTGTTCCTAAACTACCCTAGGCTGATAAAATTTTCGTTTTTCCTAATTCGTGCTATTTATTAGTATTTATAGTCAGCTTCTCCCTAAGGAGAAGGGATCGCGCCCCGCCCCGCGCGATCCGGTAGGACTCGTCTCCAGGCTGGTTACCTTCCCCTGACTATGATAAATGAATTCCTTAACATATAGCAGTCCAATGCCTCGGATCAATATTAGATCAAGGACAGGATTGAAAGATATAGTAAATCAGACTATGGAATTCATAGTTATTGAAGTGTATTGAATGTGGTTTCAAAAGTGTAAAACATAACTAAGAGATGCTAAGTATATTCTTATGGCAACCAATAGTTTTTGTTAGTAACCCTTACGCTAGCGTAATAGGTAATTGGTCAGTCGTGACTCACACGATACTTCACATCTTCACATATTGTACTCAGAGTAACACTTCCATAAGTGACGCAGGCGGCTTCTCAGCGGCAATCGTCGGCATCATGCTCCTAGTGAGCATTGTCCCTAGCAGTTCTTTCGAACTGGTGAACGTGACAAGGCGGCTTTTCAGCGGCAGAACGTCAATCATCATGCTAACCAGTAGTCATGGTCCCTAACAGTCCGAAGACTGGTTATAATATAGATGTGGTATCAAACCATTCCAATCCCACCCCATGGATCATGTGCTCGTTTTGTACAGCTAGTGCATCTGCAAGACACGTGCTTGTGTCAGGCTGACCGAATCATTTGTCAGAGATAAGAACTATTATTCTCGAATCACTATATGGTTGTCCATAATAGAATTGAGGATCAAACTCAAAACGCAAGTTGGCTGAATTGATGGTTAGAGCTATTGAATACATAATTCAAGAATTACCAGATGATAGAGTTGATAAATCAAAACTCAAGAACCATTTTGCAATAGAGTTGGAGATCTACTCTATTGAAATTCTATAGACAGCCCCCAAATCGCCCATACCCTCACCACTTCCTAGTGCCTTGGAGAAGAGGAGAAGAAGTGGTAGAACAAACTCCTCAACAACACAAATGTCTGTCTGTTTAGTTTTAAGAACTTTAATAACACCATCAGCCTAGGATAATTATTGTAATAGGACTCACCCAGTCGCTCACCAACAAACACACACACATACTAGATTAGTCTCAACTAACTAGGCTCTCAACCCGTATGTATTTAACTTATTCAATCACCCGACAACTCACTGGCACTCGACTCGACCTAGCTTCTTGGTACTAACCAAGTCCTAACTTAGCTCAAATAGCTTATCGTCTCAACCCTCTTGCGGTCTTAAACCGACTGTCTTCTGCCTACCTCCTCCTGGCCCTCGTCCCCCGCCTTTTTAGCAAAATCCCACGGCTCGTTCCTTTTTTGTGAATCTTTCAATTGTTTGAAGTGATCGTCCGGGTTTTACCCAATGACCAGAGTTTATTACAAACACGTGTGCTTATCTATTATGAGTCGCTCGTAGAAATAGGATATTTTTAAGTTTCTAAAGAATCATTTGAGAAGCTTGTCAGGCATACCCATTAAAATAAGGGATTTATGAGCTTGAAAGTTTTTACGTTTTGTCCTTCAATGCCAAATGTAGAAAGTTAATAGCTTTGTAAGTGTTTGGCTCCGTGTGTTGATTTTAAAATAAATATTATGAAAGTATTTGCTTAATAAATGCCTCGGCCAGTCACAAATGCAGCTTCAAGTTTCGGGTTACGAGTAGTTTAGATACGACTGCAATAGCCGCGTTTAGCGCGATGTGGTAATGGACAACGAATCCTCGTGTTTGAAATTTGTTGTATTTTTTTAGGCTGAGGCTAAAAAAATACAACAAAAATAAGAAAAAAAACCGACCTTTTTGAACGATTAAAAAACACTTTTGTTGAAGTCGGTTTTATTTTTTGCAAAAAAACTTTATAATTTTCATTTTTTGTGGTTCACATGTGCCACACAGCGTACCGCCCTACGTACTGACCCTTCACAGCGTACCGGCGTTATGCTATGTCAGGAACTGGAGTAAACAATAAAAAGACATGCGATTTCAGCAATCCCAGTCCATTTGCTATCTTTTATTGAGCAGTTCCGTTCGGGCTAACAATGAATCTCATCAAAAAAAATCACAGTTAACATGCATGAAATAGAAAACGTCGATGAATATATCATCTTAGGACAGTTAATATCACCCACTGAAACCATGCGCAAAGAAATTAATCGGAGGACATGGACATGGAAAAGATACTGGGCACTAAGTGAAGTTATGAAGGATAGGGACATGCCAATTAAAGCAAAAAGGAAAGTCTACAATATGTGCATTCTGCCATGTTTAACTTACGCTTGCCAAACTTGGGCATTTACAGAAAGCTTAGCAAATAAAATAAACGTGTGCCAAAACAGTATAGAGAGGCGTGCTATTGGAGTCAATAGAAAAGATAAAGTTAGACTAACAGAAATTAAAAACAAAACACAAATCAAACAGGCATTCGTTATATCGAACACAGAAATGGCGATGGACAGGACACATGTTAAGGGAAAAGCAAGAGAAATGTACCAAAATTGTAACGGAGTGGTACCCAAGAGATGGTAAAAGAAACAAAGGGCGACAAATGAAACGATGGGAGAACGATATAAAAAAAGTGGCGGGTCCAGAATGGATCCGAGTGACAAAAGACAGAGAAAAATGGAAAAGTTTAGAGGAGGCCTATGTCAAAAGACAAGCTGTTTGTGAACCGAACGCCGATACATGAAATTAGATATAAGCAAGAAAAGAAAAACAATATAAGTTTAGTTAGTTAGTTAGTTATATCCAATCTTTGTGAGATAAAAACAACAATCAAGGCTAATTTTATTTTATTTAATTTTTATTGAGCAGTTCCGTTGCCTATCTCCAAAGTTTTTCATCAGATCTTCACCAAATTGAAATGGGACTACTCCATTAAAGTACTCCTCCAAAACTACCTAAAATGCTTCGCGTGTACCTATAAAATTATGAAGAGATCTCTCTGTTTCTCCAGAATCCTATTATCAGATCCTGACTTGATGAGTGTGGGACCACCTGGGAAATATACCCATTCAAACAAAAAGGAAATCCATATTCGTTCAGCCATCTTCCAGTAATCGGGGAACATACATAAAAAAAAGATTTAAACGCCTCACTTTAGACAAAATGTTGTTTCCCAAATGTGTGAAATAAGCCGAATATTAGGAAAGTTACCTGTACTGTGTCGTTTCGTCGTCACTAGTTCATTGTACGGGGCCAATAACAAAGTGCTGTTGCAGTTTGCATTTGTGTATTCATTGCAATTTTGACCCCACAAGCTTCGTAACAAGGACGTTAGTGAATGTCTCAACATGAAACTAATAATTTACATACAGCTTCCATGCTTTCTAAGTCCCTAGTATTTCAGGAGTAGCGATGTGAACCAGATAGCGTCGTTTTCGCCGTGGTACGTGGTTGCCGGTCGCACTATATCCAACAGCATGCAATGAAATAAAAAAAGTAGTCAACCTCGTAAAATTAATAAAATTATAAAACAACTGGTTCCACCAAGTACATAAGTGAAAAGAAACTGTTTTATAAAAGTGTATTTTTTACGTTAATTTTCCGTTCTTCCTTTACTGCAAGGTAATGCTAAACGCAATGCTTGCCAAGGACGGTCTATAATAGTCGCTACAGTTGTTAAATTAGTCACGAAAAAATTGTATGAAGTTAGTACGAAAAATTGAATTATCTGTTTAACAGATAATTCAATTTTTATTTACGAAGAGTTAAACACAAATATTTCGGAAAATCGGCACCCGAAAAATCATAAATAATTTACACTATAATCATTTGTAAGGATACTTGTGTTCGATTAACAGAGAATTCAATTTTTCGTACTAACTTCATACAAATTTTTCGTAAATAAAATATAATTTCTTCGTTTTCGAACAGAATTAACTCGAGTGTCTTTTTTGTGTATAGTAAGTCATTACTAACACTAAAACTAATAGAACCTATATCCGGCAAAAAAACCGGCTGTTTAATTTAAATTATTCGAGTACGTCAAAAAATATTATAAAAATATTAAAAAAATACTATTTAATAGTATTTTGTTAATATTTTTCTTGTTATAAGTATTCTTAATATTTGGGTTAATAACATATCGATTTTTTTAACTTTCAATGTAACCGTTTAAATGTAAAAATAAATAATGATGATTTTAAAAAAAACAGCATTACATTTTTTCGGAAAATCGGCAACCAAAAAATCATAAATAATTAGCACTATAATCATCTGTAAGGATAATTGTGTTTAACTCTCCGTTTAAGAGATAATTCGATTTTTCATACTATTTTCATACAAATTTGTCGTAAAAATATTATCATTCCTTCGTTTTTGAGTAGAAATAACTCGGGTGTCTTTTTGTGTATAGTCACGACTAATAGAACCCATATCCGGCAAAAAAAAGGGACTTGCAAATTGAAATTCCTAAGTCTATGAAAGCCGATTTTCAGCCCACCGTGCGGCGGCGGCGTATCGGTTTAGTAGGCATTTGTGTTTAACTCTCCGTTTAACAGATAATTCAATTTTTCGTACTAACTTCATACATTTTTTTTGTAAAAATATATAATATAAATAAATAAATAAACATCGCTGGACATTAAACACACAGCGCCGTCTAGTACCACACTAAGCAAGGCTTGTGTCGTGGACACCAGATAGTTGATATACTACATATATACTTTTTTGTTTGTAAATACATACTTATTATACATACAAATATCCATGACGCGGAAACAAATGTCCATGCTCATCACACAAACATTTGCTCCTACCGGGATTCGAACCCAGGACCCTAAGAACGCAAGGCAGCTTCACTACCACTACGCCATTCGAGTCGTCGTAATACCTTCGTTTTTGAGCAGAATTAACTCGGATGTCTTTTTTAGTATAGTAATGACTACTAGAACCTATATACGGCAAAGAAACCGGCTGTTTAATTTAAATTAATGAATATATCCATAAGCTTTATTTTATTATTGCGTTTATTTTGGTTGACCAGCAAAAAAAACATAAGCTAATCTGATTCAGATTCAGATATTTTGTAGTTGAATAACTTCTCAGTGAATTGTCTTACGACTTAGTTGTCACAATAAAAAATGTTGATTATGTTATGCTCTATCCAAGTTACGTTAGTTAGCTCTATTAGTTTACTTTGGTTGACACTTTTGAAAAAAGCCCAAAAATGTATGAAGGCTGGGTGATCTCCTTTCAGTTTGCCACAGCGGCTCACTTAGTCGGCTGCTCACAGTTTGCCTACTGGGGACACAGCCTTACGGGGCAGCAGCAGCAAACCGCATTTTAGACGAACTTCATGCTCGATGCAGCGTTGTCATGGAAACCGCTGTGGCGTGCCATGTGCTCGGGACATAGTATTGATCCATCTAGACCTAACAATTTTCGCAGGACTAGGGTTCCAGGAACACTAAGAGGCTTTCAAGAACGTGATTTTAGAGGTCGGTTATGTGTTGCGCCATAAATGCTAACAAAATATGCCTAAAAACGTCTGCTTTAGAAATCAGTGACCTCTGTATTGTTTAAATGATTTTTTTTTGGGATCGACTTCCGACTTAGCACTATTTTTTTTATTTTTTTACATTGTTAACATTTATTAACATTAATATTTAACATTTGTTTAACATTTATGGCATTATAATAAATCCGCAATAATATGAAACATTAAAATAACTGGTAAAAATGTGGATGACATCAGTTTACATAAGACGAATGTGGTTGAACGAGTTTTGAAAGAAAGATCTATTCATGTCTTTCCGGCTGTGTTTTGAGAAAGTATAATTGTGTCGTGATAGACCGAAGGATAAGGCGCCCTCTTCTCACGCATGAACATGTCGGTTCGAATCCGATGAAATGATTTTTTAGATTTCAAATTTATTTAGTTTATTCATGAAAAACTATGGACGGTAAGAATTAATCTTAAATGGCTACGTTTGACTGGAAAACGTCAGGTGTAAATATAATAATATAATAAATAATATAATATTGATTTCTTGTCTTGTCATTTGAAACGGGCCGTTGCGATGTACGCTCTGCAATGTAACAGATCCGGCGACTATCGTTACTAATATTTCAGAATAATATGTTACTGAAAATGCAGAAGTTAAGCTAAAATCAATGCCATCCATCTGCAAAGTAATATATCCCTGACCTTCAAAAGGGTTTATGCACACGTTAGTAGTTCCGTGTCTGGCCGCAGTTGCAGCCGTTTATTTGAAGGGTGGCGGGCGCCACCGTCGCTGAATGCGCCCAAAGGACGATACAGCACCCGAATTTGGAAACACTTTGTAGCGGCACATTAGCTCAGCTGGATGGTACAGAGCATCGCGTTTTCTTAAACGGGAAGGTCGTGGGTTCGAGTCCCACATGTGCCCTTTTTGATGTTGAAACTTTAAAAAGATTTTTTACTAGTATTACAAGATAATGCATAAAGGAATCCTTTTCAAAGATATTAATTCTTTGTGCCACAACCCTGTTCCATTAAAGTGTTTGCATCTTTTTGGTATTTTTGTGACCGGATACTTTACTTAGTTACAAAAGTTATATACCAAAATATTACCTAAGTTTAAATAAATAAATGATGAACTGGTGAAGGAATTCGTTGGATGCGAGTCGCACGGGACCGCGGCGGTCAATGTGGCGACACTTGGGGGAGGCCTGTGTCCAGCAGTGGACGTCTTTCGGCTGAAATGATGATGATGATGAAATAAATAAATAAAATAAAATCAATTATTTCGGACAACAGTAATCCTTACTTTGTTAGTATTACAGCCAGCATACATTCTTGTGATAGTACCTAACAGTAAAAACAGTAAAATAGTACTAATATTAAAACAAAGGACGACCCAGGGCCCTGTTTAATAAACGTTATAAATTGTAATTTGTAATTGTATTTTACAAGTTTCTGTTCAATAAATTAACCATGGTGGAAAACTGACAAGATTGTTAAAATTAACCGGGGCAGGAATAAAAAATGTTGCAAATTTTTATTCCTTTCGATTTCTCTCTTATGTGACGCAGGCGAAGTTGCGCGGGTCAGCTGGTTTTACATAATATATCGGTTTCGTAAAACATTTTCTCTTTACAGGTGTCTTTTATTGTAAGGTTTTCTAATCAACACTTGTCATACAACTTTAAAAATACAAATGTCACTTATAACATTGTACAAAATTGTCGGATTGTAACGTTTGTTAAACGGGCCCTGTTTAGTAAACGTAGGAGGCGGCAAAATATGTTTCCTCCTTAATCGATCTCCGTATTATAAAGGGTATTAAACCCCTCTTAACGAAGCCGAAAGGCACTTGTTTTCCTGTCATGGCGATATTTTGTTTTATTTTGCACTGCCTTTCGACACCTTCTAGTTACGGAGATACTGGGGGTCAAAGTTCCAAGTTTTTGACTAATTTTATTCAAAAACACTAGTTTTTAATATAATTACTTTAAATACCTCTATGACCTCCGTACTATAAGCACAATGTTTTGAGTGCGTTTCATTGAGTTGTACCCCAAAACATGATTATTTACCCAAAAAAAAGTCGTTAGACAGAAAAAAAAAACAATGAATAATGCTACTTAGTTTAAGTTACTTAATTAGATGTACATAATGCTTGGTTGACGGCTTCGCAATGAGGTTGTTTACACACTGTATACAATATAAAATCCTACTAATATGATAAAATATGTGAATGTAAGTTTGTTTGTTACGCTTTCACGCGAAAACTACTCAACCGATCATCATGAAACTTTGTACACATATTCTTGGAGATATTAGAAGTTTCTCTGTTACTTCTAATACCTCCAAGAATATGTGTACAAAGTTTAGTTTACTTTTTATTTAAAAAAAAAATTAACCCTCACTTGCAGACGAAGTTGCGCGGGTCAGCTAGTATACAACATTTGGAGTATAGTATAGCTCTCTGCCACAGTTCTCAGGATATACTTGCGACTACTCCGCACTCCGCACAGCAGCGAAGCTGTTTTTGGCGTATAATGGGATAAAAATCATTAGAGTGGGTCTCAAAGTAATCACTTCCCACAAGAAATCCACAAGAAAAAAACCCAAAAAAATCTTCAATTACAGCAACCAAAATATAAAATTAACAAGAATATTGGGGGTTGCAATTGAAAATGCGCTACGTCATTTTTAACCAACGAAGCAAAAACGACGGGGTGTTATAATTTTGGCCTGTCTATGTGTGTGCGTGTGTGTTGGAGCGCCTGATCAGCTCGCGTTATTAGTTATAAGATCTCATTATTTTATAGGTACTTAATGTGTCCATGTTGTGTTTTTTTATTCATCTGTCACCTATTGTCATTTGCATTCACTTGTTTGTAAAAATCCGTATGAAAAACACCGATTATATTTTACTATGTTGCTACGAGTATTTCTTTATTAATTCATTCAGCAAATCCTTTACATTCCCGAACATGGTCCATAACGAGCCCGATGACCCTAATTAATTAGAAGATCAGCGGTTATAATTGAAGAGGAATCAAGGATTATAATTTCCAACGTGTCGTGGAGATTATGTGCCGGTGAATTGGATTGAGTTCAAGTTGCTTCAACGGTGTATAGTATTTTTAAACGGTTTTATTATATAACTAATATCATCACCCAACACTCAGGTAGTATTTATAAGTAAACGTATATAAGGTCAGTATGTTTATTTTACTGCTTATTGTACTAGTTTGATCATTAGATTCATTAGGTACTTTGTTACATTGTGATTAGTATTTTATTTACCAGCAAAGCTTAAGTTTAAAATCATACGCATTGCAGTATAGTTAGCTTATTTGCTACATTATTTAAACTTAACTTATATAAAGCTGTAACTAATTCACGTTATTTTATACCTACGTAGTAGTAGTAGTAGCAGGTATCTTGACATAGTACAAATGAGTGTTCGATATTAGTGCAAGTCATTGTTAAAAATATGAAAGTTATTATTAGTGTTTTATTCTAGTTGTGCTTATGTATTAGTAGTTGGCATTAAAGTTTGCTTGCTGGTTTCATTGTATTCCTGTATCAATTCCAGGTTGACGACACCCATCTCCCAGTATGTCCGAGGAAAGGGATTTAGTTAAAAAGCGAGGCAGTTTCAAGGGTCGTTTGACTGCTTTCGTCACCTTCCTGGACTCACTCAAGGACAAAGTATTAAGTACTTGTGATGTGTCAGAGTTGCAGTTACGCATGGGTAAGATGGAGTTGTTGTACGAACGGTATGATGAGGTACAGTTACGTCTGGAATGCATTGTAGAAGATGTCAAGGTACAATACTCCGAGCGTTCTGATTTCGAGTCTCTTTATTATAAATCGTTGTCCAGAGCGAAAAATATTATCAGTGAGAGTAATAAGGAGAATATGGAAAGCTGTAAAAGTACACTTGCTAGTATACACAAGCCAGTAAAATTACCAACGATACAGTTACCAAAGTTTAACGGCTCGTATTGTAATTGGCTAGAATTTCGTGACACCTTTACTAGCCTAATTCACTGTAATGATGAAATTGATGACGTAAACAAGTTCCATTACTTAAGAGCCTCTCTTGAGGGAACTGCTGCCCTAGTAATCAAATCAATTGAGTTTTCTTCTAGTAATTACTCTGTGGCATGGAAGTTGTTACTTGATCGATTTGACAATAAGAGATTACTGGTGAACAATCATGTATCCGCATTATACAACATTGAGACAATGTCAAGGGAATCGTCTGGTGCTCTCAAAGGTTTAATCGATCAGTTGAATAGGGACTTGCGAGCTTTAGAGTCGTTGGGTGAGCCTGTAACGACCTGGGACACATTGTTGATATACCACGTTACTCAGAAGATCGATCAAAGGACCTATCGTGAATGGGAGGAGTGCAAAGGTAGGATTGACCTGGAAAGTCCGATTACGTTTGACATATTTATGCAATTCCTACGTAAGCGAGCCGAGTTGATTGAGAACTTAGAACGACCTCGAAATAATCATTCCCAAACGGCAGGTAAAAGCCCTAAGATCAAATCGATGGTAGCTAATCAGCCTAGTAACAGTTCCAGCACCGAGGCAGCTCCTAAAGTATGTCCTAAATGCAAAAATAATGATCATACCTTAAGCCATTGTCCACAGTTTCTCGCGTTGAGCAACGATGCTCGTCTTAAACTGCTACCAAGCTATAAAATTTGCTTTAACTGTTTTCGTGCGAGTCACTACGCTAACAGATGTAGAAAACCCGGTTGTAAAATTTGCAAACGTAGGCATAATACATTAATACACACAGATTCTATGGAAACCATTACGAATACAGTTAGTAGTAATTCGTCTAATAATAACTTGTCTGCATCGTCCGTACCGTCTAATACCACCGAAGTAAATAACGTTACGTTATCAGCACATATTGCATCTTCCCGTAGTCATAAGCAGCGTGATGTATTGTTATCGACCGCCTTGATCAAACTGCGGGATCAGACTGGCTGTGTGCATCTCGTTCGTTCGGTGTTAGATAGCGGGAGTACATCGTCATTCATAACGGAGCGGTTATGTAGACAACTTAACTTAATAACTAACCAGGTAAATAGATCCATACTTGGCATAAACAACGTAACTTCGCACGTAGGTAAAACATGTCGAGTTAAGATGACGTCATTGGATGATAGTTTTAGCTACGAACTTCAATGTTTTGTTTTGCCATTTATCACGAGCGAGGTGCCGTGCCGCGAAATAAATATTTCTGATTTCGATCTACCTTCGAATATTACTTTAGCTGACCCTACTTTTTATAAACCCGCTGATGTCGATTTATTAATCGGCGCTGACCTATTTTGGGAATTATTAGGATCGCAAAGATTAAACCTAGGTACCGGAAAGCCAATATTATATGAAACATGTTTAGGATGGATAGTTTCCGGTCCAATTAGTCAATATCGTTCATCACACTCCAGTGATTTAAAATGCAACTTTTCTCAAACTGTTTACGATGCTGATAGTAACTGGGAAAAACTTAGAACCGATTTAACTAGGTTTTGGCTATTAGACGAAGTAAATGTGACATCTGCTAATTCGTATATGCCAGAGGAAAAATCATGCGAGGATCATTTTATTAAAAATACGACACGATTATCTGATGGTCGCTTTTGCGTTCGTATACCCCTTAAGAAAGATCCTTCAGTTCTGGGAAAATCTTTTAAAAAAGCTACACATTGTTTACAATCTTTAGAGCGTAGACTAAAGATTAAGCCAGACTTTAGTAGAATGTATCATGATTTTTTATTAGAATACGAGTCACTTGGTCATATGACTAAAATTAAAAACCCTAATTTGTGCACTGGTTATTTTATTCCCCATCACGGAGTATTACGTGAGTCGAGTACCACGACCAAACTTCGTGTTGTCTTCAACGCAAGTTGTCTTACTTCGACGGGAGTGTCCTTTAATGACCTACAGATGGTCGGGCCTACTGTACAGGACGATCTATTGTCTATTCTTCTTCGTTTTAGGTTTCACAAGTATGTGTTATCTGCAGATGTGGAGAAGATGTATAGACAAATAGTTGTCCACCCGTCAGATAGGTATTTGCAACAGATTGTTTGGCGTGACAATGTTTGTGAGCCGATTAATGTTTATGAATTAAACACCGTCACGTACGGTACGGCTAGTGCACCGTTCCTCGCGACTCGATGCATTAAACAACTAGGACTCGATTGTAGGAATCCTAAAATATCTGAAATTATCAGACATGACTTTTACGTTGACGATTTACTGACAGGAGCGAATGACTTAGACGAAGCACGATTCATTCGCACTGAAGTTACAAGAGCGCTTGCGTCGGCTTGTATGCCATTGAGAAAATGGAAGTCGAATGAACCTCAGCTAGTGTCGGATTGTGATCCTGCGTCATTAGACTTAAACATTGGACCTAATGAGCCTGACAGGTTGCTTGGTCTTGCATGGTATGTCAGTGCTGATGAGTTAGGTTTCCCTATAAGCGTAACTAAGTCCTCAACTAAGCACACCAAGCGTGATGTACTATCCGTGATTGCACGTATTTTCGACCCCTTAGGCCTTTTGAGTCCTATTGTTGTCACCATGAAGGTTTTATTACAGAAAATGTGGTTAGACAAATTATCATGGGACCAACCACTGCCTAGTGATATTAAAATCATCTGGGATATTATAGTCAAATCATTGCCACTTTTACCTCATTTCCGTATTCCGCGAATTGTAGTTTGTAATTTATATCGACAGTTAGAACTACATATTTTCTCAGATGCGTCTACGTTCACAGCGTTGACGATGAGGGCCAGTATTCGGTTCGTTTATTAATGGCTAAGAGTCGAGTGGCTCCTATAAAGCCCACAACAATCCCGCGATTGGAGTTGTCAGGTGCGGTAGTTGGTGCTCGTCTTTATGAGAAGGTGAAGAGCTCACTCAGAGTGGAGATCAGTCGGGTCTATTGTTGGACTGACTCAACCATCGTCCTGGGATGGTTACAAATGATGCCTACCAAACTTCAGCCCTTTGTGCGCAACCGCGTTGCTGAAGTTTTGGATAAGGCGGGTAATTGTACCTGGAGACATGTTCCAACAGACAAAAATCCAGCAGACCTAATATCTCGTGGAGTGGATATTAGTGTTCTGCAGGGATTGGATCTGTGGTGGTCTGGACCAGATTTCCTAAAACTTGACCCATCTGAGTGGCCTTCTAAAGTCAAATGTTTTGGACTAGAGACATTACCGGAGACTCGACATAATATAGCTTTAAATGCCGTTGTTAACGATACCAAAGGTGTCACTTTCATTGATTTTACTCGTCATTCAAATTACTCACGTCTTATTCGTTCCGTAGCGTATATGTTAAGATTTATTAAATCATGTAGGAAACATTATCCAAAAACTAATTTTTTGTCTCAAGATGAGTTACAAGATGCGCTCAATGTTATTATTATTAAAAGTCAGTCTGACTCATTCTCTGAGTATGAATTGCTTTTAAACAAAAAGAGCTTACCTGTAAAGAGCGCCCTTCTAAAGTTCAACGTTTATTTAGATGATAAAAACATAATGCGCGTAGGAGGACGTCTCGATAATGCGAACTTTAGTTTTAGTAAAAAACATCCTATTTTATTACAGTCCACACATCATTTTACAAAATTACTATTTAATTTCGAGCATAGACGATTGATGCATGGTGGCCCACAATTATTATTAGCTTCCATTAGGGAATCATATTGGCCAATAGGAGGTCGCAACTTGGCGAAGGTTTGTTACCACAAGTGTGTTCTATGTCGCCGTATGAAGGGACAGGCCGTTGCTCCTGTAATGGGCAACTTACCACAAGAACGACTTCGTCCAGGTTATCCCTTTGAGAGCACGGGCGTTGATTATGCCGGGCCTATTATGTGTGCTAGCCGTCAGGGTCGCGGATGTAGGTTAGTAAAGGTGTATGTCGCAATTTTTATTTGTTTCACAACCAAGGCCATCCATTTGGAGCTCGTTGGTGACTTAACTAGCAATAGTTACTTACTGGCTTTGTATCGATTTATTTCTCGGAGAGGTAAACCCGTTGATATTTTCTCAGATAATGGTACCTCATTTGTCGGTGCGTACAACGATCTTTCTAAATTTTTAAAATCAAATAGTTCGTCCTTGGGTGAAACTGCAGCGAACGACGGAATAAGATTCCATTTTATACCTGCATACACTCCGCATTTCGGTGGACTCTGGGAGGCGGGTGTCAAGTCAACGAAATACCACCTACAAAGAGTGTTGGGAAATTGTAATTTAACATTTGAGGAGCTTTACACCGCGCTAGCAAAGATAGAAGCCATCTTGAACTCTCGTCCATTGACACCGTTATCTTCAGACCCTGCAGACTATACTCCACTTACGCCAGGACATTTTCTCATTGGGCGATCTTTTACTTCTTTGCCGCAACGTGACTACCGGGATTACTCTGCCAACCATCTGTCTCGTTTTCAAAGAATTGAGCAACTCCGTCAACACTTCTGGAGCAGATGGAGTAAAGAATATGTGGCAGAATTACAAGTACGGTCCAAATGGCGTGCCTGCAAGGATGGTCTGAAACTAAACTCCTTGGTCGTGATTAAAGAAGATTCTCTTCCTCCTCTGAAGTGGAGACTTGGACGAATTGTGGCTGTTTATCCGGGTACGGATGGCATCGCTCGAGTAGCTGATATCCAGACCTCCACTGGAGTGATTCGGCGGGCATTCAACAGAATCTGCCCGTTACCTGTGTCTGAGTCTGGTTGAAACAGTTGTTTTCAACGCCCGGGGGCATGTTGGAGCGCCTGATCAGCTCGCGTTATTAGTTATAAGATCTCATTATTTTATAGGTACTTAATGTGTCCATGTTGTGTTTTTTTATTCATCTGTCACCTATTGTCATTTGCATTCACTTGTTTGTAAAAATCCGTATGAAAAACACCGATTATATTTTACTATGTTGCTACGAGTATTTCTTTATTAATTCATTCAGCAAATCCTTTACATTCCCGAACAGTGTGTGTGTGTGTTCTCAGTGGTGGCACAGAGAATGTGAATTAACGAATTATTTTCAATTTAACTTTTAGTAGGTAGTGTAGGTACATTGTGTCGCGGGTTTTTTAAAGGAGATTGACCAATGTGGACCAAATTTTCAAAAAAAGGACATAATCTGCCCCCAGATTTACTACATAGCTCATTTGAAAGACGGGTTTAAATGCATCATTTTCTTCTATGGAACTGAAAAATCTGTTCCACAGAATCATAGATGAAACGTAAACTTGAAAAAAAGTAGCACATTCACTTGACGACCTTTTCCTATACCAGGCATCATGATTTAAAAAAGGAAACACAAAAAAATGTTTAAGCTCGAATTAGTTTTTTTTTGTAATAACATCGTTGTTAGGTCTTGTGAAAAGTTTTTAAAAGCTCTTTTGTATGCGCTTAGCATTCCATGTTTACAATTAAGTTACTGCTTACGTTTCTTTACTTATTGGACCTGATTTTAAGCCCTGTGATTCGGAATAATTGCTTTAAAGATGTTTCGTGCATATGCTAGACAAGTATGTCAATTATGTAGTAGATCAATGCTGGCGATACGAAGGATACTAGCTATGCAGCTTTTTGAAGAATATTCAATCGCTGCACGCAATATTACAGAAAGAGTTCTCCGTTAACATGTGAGTGACTAAAAATATTGCAATACTGTTGCTACGTTACTGCTGTTTACGTTGTTTATATTTTGAAATGTGATACTGAACAAAGGTAATTCATTCATTGCACATAATACAACAATAAAGGTTTAGTAAGTAGAGATCTCTTTCAGTCAACTGACTCTAGGCTGTCTTGCTTCATAGACCTTTTTTCTTTTTTTTTTCGGACCGGAAATCATTAAATGACCCCCTCCCGTTCTGGGCGTAGCTTAAGGAAGTGTCAGACTTTTACTGACTAAAACCCACCGATTTTCCTTCTTAGCTCTTTGTGTTTCGGGGCCATGGTGTCTCTTTTGAACAGTCCCGCAGCCCCGGCAGGTATCGGCCCTTGCGGACCCTTTCCTTTCTGCTGACATCGCTTTGAAGCGCGCGTGGAAACGAACGTGCCATTGACACAGCTTGACGCCATAAGTCGGACAGACGGGAGCTAGCCCATAGCTCACTGCCTATAGGCCCGCGCCTACGGTGGCCACCGACCTCCGGTGCGTCTCCCGCGACGGCTGGGACGTGAGGTTTTCTCCCTCTCACGTTCCGCCACCTCGCTAGCATGAGTGCTTCGCAGAAGGAGGTGACAGCTTCCCATTGGCTTCATAGGCCTCAAACGACGACGTAAAGGAAGCAATACAACGAAATATGTACGTTGACGATTATCTTGGTGGCTGTGTAGACAAAACCCCGCAATGGACGTCTGTCGGCTGAAACGTTGAGTTAGCTATTGTACATGTCGCAGCCATATCGTAGATTATATCGCGTATATTATTACACTAGCTTCTGCCTGCGACTTCGTTCGCGTGAAGTTATGATATCGCAACGCAACGCCTGCTCAACGGAAGCTTTTTTCCCGCTTGCAACATTTCTTATTGCTGCTCCGCTCCTATTAGTCATAGCCTTTCTCGATAAATGGACTATTTAACGCAAAAATATTTTTTCAATTCGAGCCGGTAGTTCCTGAGATTAGCGCGATCAACCAAACAAGCAAACAAACAAACCCTTCTGCTTTTAATATTAGTATAGATCATGGCGCGCCGGATCGTAAAACATCAATGTTATATGTAATACAAAAGTAGCACATCCGTATGGTGCCGGACGTAAAGAATAGCATCATCCCATATCTTCCCGTGGGTGTCGTAAGAGGCGACTAAGGGATTTACCAGAGAATGGGCAGCAGCGTTCTCTGTGCTTTTGTGACAACCATACTGCGATCGCCAACCCGCCTGCCAAGCGTGGCGATTATGGCAAAACCCCCCAATGGACACCGCATTCAATAAATGGCCCCTAGTGCCCGGCAGCCCGTCTACCCTCGACTACGGCAGCGGTCGAGGTTATGGCGTGGCAAGGGGTGCGAAGAATCCCCGGATGGGATCCGGCTGCCAACACCAACGACTGGACCTGGCAACGTATAACACGCGCACACTCCGGACCGACGAGAAGATAGCGGAGCTCGAAGAGGAATTGAGCAGGCTGCGATGGAGTATTGTGGGATTATCTGAAGTCCGAAGAGAGGGGGAGGACACGATAATCCTAAGATCCGGCAACCTGCTTTATTTCCGAGAGGGCGACCGCCAGTCCCAGGGTGGTGTTGGGTTTATCGTCCACAAGTCCCTTGTGAATTGCATTGAATGAGCACTTCGCGTTCATCAAAGCGGCGTAAACGTGCCACCCAAATACAAACGGGCGCATCGTCGATACGCCACTTTAAAAGCGAGCTCGGTACTTAGGGCGCATTGCGATCGCGATCGCGCGGTGTGACACAAAAAGTCTAAATTGAAAGCGCCCTAACGCCCGATAACCCGACGTTTTCCAGGAGGCTGTCCTGCGGGCCCAGGAACAGGCCTGCTCTGAGATGCTGAAGACTCTCGACAGAGATCCATTGAGGCGCCCTTACAAGATGGTGCGGAATAAACTCCGCACCTAGGCACCACCGCTGACGCAGTCTCTGGCCTGACTTCGTGGAGGACATAGTGAGCGCTCTGTTCCCTTCGCGGGGGGAACATTAGCCCCCTAGCTATGGCTCAATCACCTGCGGTGCCGGAAGAGGATCCAAATGACGACGACGATACTCCGGAAGTGACAGGGGTAGACCTGAGAGTGGCGGTAGGTAGGCTCAAGGCCAAAAATACCCCCCCGGGACCTGATGGTCTCTTGGCAAAGCCTGGGTTCTGGTCTCAGAGGCGGAGGCTCTCGGGCCCCGACTGGAAGGGCGTCTAAACGCATGCTTGGAGAGAGGCCAGTTCCCGCTTCGTTGGAAGACGGGGAAACTGGTCCTCATCCAGAAGCCGGGGCGCCCTGCGGACTCTCCGTCCGTATTTCAGCTCATCGTGCTGCTCGACGAGGTGGGCAAGCTCTTCGAGAGAGTGATTGCAAACCGCCTCGCTGAGCACCTTGAGGGGATGGAGCCGAAGCTTGTGGAGAACCAGTTTGGTTTCCGCAAGGGGCGCTCTACAGTGGACGCCATCATGCGCGTGAGAGCCCTCACTATGGGGGATGCAATACCCCGAGGCGGGGTTGTCTACGCGGTGTCTCTCGACATCGCCAACGCCTTCAACTCCTTGCCCTGGAGCTGCATCAGGGGGGCACTCTGAACAGGGTCATCATCTACCCCAGTCGCAGCGGAGATTGGAACCGGCGAGAGATGTCGTGCGGTGTCCCAAAGGGATTGGCTCTGGGACCGCTCCTGTGGAACATCGGTTACGACTGGGTGCTGCGCGCCGACCTCCCTATAGGCGTCAGCGTAGTCTGCTTCGCAGACGACACCCTGGTGCTGGCATATGACACGCGGGGTTTGTTGAGGTCTCGAGGTGACATTGCACAAGTCCGAGGCCATGTGCTTTCATGGGCCTCGGAATGCGCCACCGTCGGGATCCACACTGACGGCAGGAGGGGTATCCATTGGCGTCGAGTCGACGTTAAAGTACCTAGGATTCGTCTTCGACAGCCGGTGGACCTTCGTGGAGCATTTCCGACGTTTGGCCCCCAGGCTGTAACGGATCGGGGCTGCCTTAAGGCGGCTCCCACCCAACCTGGGGGGTCAAACGCCTTCTGCCACAGGATCTATGCGGGGGTCGTGCGGTCCATGGCCCTTTACGGGGCCGCAGTGTGGGCGCATTCCTTGAGACGGCGAGGCGCCCATTACCTGGACGCACCCCAAAAAGTGGTGGCCGTAAAGATGGACCGTGGGTAACGCCCGCGAGGCGGCAGGCCTGCTTGCCGGATTGCCGCCAAGGGATCTGGAGGCGATAGTACTCGCGCGCCTGCACGAATGGCGCGCGGAGGTACCACGCCGGGGAGAAACTCCACTGCCGAAGCAAACCACCGCTCAGCGGACCGACCTCCGGCGAGATCTCATGGTGACATGGAGGAGCGACTGTCACAACCCCTTGCAAGGCACGTCACGGTAGTGGCAAAATCTCCAGCCCCTCCTCAAAGAGGGGCTCTTTGAGGAGGGTCTGGAGAGGCGCCACGGCGTCCTCACCTTGCGCCTGACGTAGGTCCTCACCGGACTCGGATGTTTTGGGAGGTTACCGCACCGAATCTGGCAGGAGGAAACGCTCGGATGTTTCCACTGCGAGGATCGACCGGAAGACACAGTGGAGCACACGGTGGAGGTCTGCCCCGTGTGGGCGGAGCAACGCCGTCTTCGTAACGGCGATCGGCGGCGGCAACCTCTCGCGTCCGGCCCTGGTTCAATCCATGGTCCGGAGCGAGACGGAATGGGAAGCCATCACCTCCTTCTGCGAAGCAGTCATGCTAGGGAAGGAGGTTTTTGGCGTAAGCGCGTTATGACAATATCGACCATCCAGCACAGTTTTTAGATAATGTTGTAATCAATAAAATGATTTATAAAATGCACTTTACATAGTCTGTCCTGCAGCATTTTTTTAGACCAGAGCCCATACATTTTTGGTCATTCTCCTTTAATTTTACTTGTTTAAGAAACAAACATGAAATTGAAGAAAAGAGTCATGACATAAGAAACATGACGATCAAGCCTGTTTGGAAAGGAGATTACCCATTATGGGCCTACCCGTTACAGTAATCAGATATTATGTAACAAATTAATCTACTTTTTTGCTTAATGAACCATTAAAACCCAGTAAGCCATTTAAATCTTAGTCTAAGATGATGAAATGTTCTAAAGTGTGAAGTTACGGAAATATATGGCTTTGTGATCGCTACCAGCACAACTTTTATAGTTTTAATCTCGGAAACGTGAGGCTTAAGAAGATGTTATAGTAATGTACTTTAACTTTGATAGCTAATATGCTACAAAGTAAGTAAATTTTGTACAATTCAGAGTGTAAACCTCCTCATCACAAAGCCGTTAACCAAGCATTCTGTACATCAATCTAAGTAACTTTACGCAAAAATTATTGCTGGGACACAACTTTGTTTTTTGAGGTTATAAATCATGTTTTGGGGTATAACTCAATGTAAAGCACTTCAACCATTGTGCCGACGGATGAATTGTATAGTACGGGGGCCGTGGAGGTGTTAAAAGTTAAAATCTTACAAAAAAAAACTTACATAAAAAAAAACTTGTCAAAAAGTTGTAACTTTGACCCCCCATATCTCCGTAACTAGACGGTTCCCAAAGGTGAAGGAAGGTAAGGTGAAAAACAAAAAAATGTATCGCAATGATGGGGAGAACAGTGCCTTTCGGCTTCGTGAAGAGGTGTTTTACACCGTTTATAAAATTACTAGCTTCTGCCAGCGGCTTCGCCCGCGTGATGTTTGAAATTGTCCCACGGGATCTTACTACCGGGATAAAAAGTATCCTATGTGTTAATCCAGGTTATAAACCATCTGTGCGCAAAATTTCATCCAAATCCGTTCAGTAGTTTTTGCGTGAAAGAGTAACAAACATCCATACATACATCCATACTCACAAACTTTCGCATTTATAATATTAGTAGGATAGTAGGAAGTAGGCTAGGATTTTGTACAAAATTGTTTGTATTAATATTAAATATCGATAATTACAGATACAGGCATGGCCGCTGCTTGAAAAAAAAATCAAAATAGCGAAAATAAATCCGACAAAAAATACAAACCGCTTTGTAAGTTTTTTTTTTGTAAGGTGTAATCTCCAGAACTAATGATCAAATTCTAAAAACTCTTTCACTTACAGAAAGATACATTATTCATGGGTGCTATGGACTTTATAGAGGTTTGAATTTTTAGATTGGATTTTTTCGTGATCCATCATCGTCATCATTTCAGTCGAAAGACGTCCACTGCTGGACATAGGCCTCCCCAAAGTGTCGCCACATTGACCGGTCTCTCGCGACTCGCATGCAACGGATTCTCGCAACCTTCATCAGGCCATCGGTCCACCTAGTGGGAGGTCTTCAGACCCATCGTCTTCCGGTTCGCTTGCTATTCCAGAACTTTTCGGCCCCATCTGCCATCCGTTTTGAGAGCCATGTGACCTGCCCATTGCCACATAAGTTTGGCAGTTTTCGTGATCCGGCACGCATAAATCGTGTATCAGTCGATAGCTGGCTTCAATACAAACAATACAATGTAAAGCTCCAAATTGAAAAAAGTTAAAAAATATTTTATCTTAATGTTGACCAGGTTATGTTGTTGAACTTTGATGAAGTTGTATGTTGTTGTAAAAAGTCTGTTTTAAATTAAATTATACTGATCTAAGAAATCGTTTGCATGAAACTGGCCCGATGTAAATCACCCATTTATAAATTAATGTAAGAACAAAATAAAAAGAAAAATAATGTTTAAATTCTAGTTTAACTACCTTTTGCTTAACATTTATTATAATTATGTATAGATAAACACATTTTCTATCAAACTAGATAATGAAAAGTTAAACTATTTAGGAAGATGCTTAGAAAAATATGCTTCAATTTGCCCGAACTTAAAGTCTATGAGAGTATATTAATACAGGTGCCTCGACCACTGGGGGTTAAACCCAATAAAATACCTGTTAAAACAAATTAAACAATTCATTTCTTTTCTTTCTGTTCTTCCTCTTTTTGAAGTATAGGCGTCAGCGGTTCTGGAGTCTCAGGCAGTTGCTTCTCCGGCCATTTCCGTCTTATATATTCTGCCAGCTTCTTTACATTCATATATTTAATTTTTGAAGACGCTACACCTGGCGCCGGGAAAACGCTGGCCAATGCTTCAAAAATATCTTCGTCTAGTAACAATCCCTCCTTACGGAAAGCGAACATCAATTCTTTCGTATTCATTGCTTCGACTTCATCTTTTTCAAGTTGCAATGCGTACAGTGCCAAATCTAACTTCCGTTTCGATGTTCGACATACGAAATCAAGTCTACTAAGAATTAAATCCCTCTTATCAGCCCCTTTGGTTTTGAATTTACCTACGACCTTCCCGTAAGTTACAACTAACTCTTGTTTTGATTGGATTTGTTTTGTTTTATTGAGCAAAGATACAAATTTTTTATTAACATCAACGTTCTCCATTAACAATGTTTTCATTTTCGAATTAGGCGAAGCTACTGCAACCAAAACGTCGAAGGCGTCATTAGGTGTCATAGGATTGTACGAAAGATTCAGCGTCTTCATTTTTACTGCCTTGCGCAAACCGACAAGCATTTTCCTTATTCCGTCTGTTTTTAACATGTTATTGTTTAAATATACCTCTTCTAAGGTCTTAATCCTAAAAATTTGTTTTAAGGCTAAGCTAAACCGAGAACCAGCCAAAGAGTTCCATGCCAAATTCAAGACTTTAAGGCAATCGCTTTCTGCTAACTTAACGAGAAACGAGGATCCTCCTGGACTAAATATTTTGTTCCACGAAAGGTCTAAGTGAGTAAAACAGTTACGAGTCTCAAATGGTTCTACTAGTAACGCCACTCCTTGCCCGGATATGTTGTTGTAGCTTAAATTCAGATTACAAACACTAAGCCCTAAAAATACCGCATTTGCTATATGCTCCATCCCATCATCACCCAAATTATTATAACTCAAATCCAGAGACTTCAATGTTTTGTTCCGTGCCAAGTTAAAAAGCAGTCTCTTGGCACCTTGAGGGCCAATTTTGCAACCACGCAAATTAATTTCAGTCATTGTGTTATTCACCAATAGCATTTCTCCCATGTGATAGCAAGCATCACCGTTCAAAAAGTTATCGGTTAGATTTAAAGATTGGACGATAGTATTGTACTGTAAAGCTATGGACATCGCCCGGAATCCATTCGGATTGATGCAGTAGTACCGAAGATCTATGTGGCTTTCAAGTAGCCCTCTGTGGAAAATTCTAACTGGGCACTGCTTCATCTCCTCGCAAGTAGCTAGATACAAGGCCTGTCCATCGTCCGGATATATGACACAATCTGGAGATAATAACAATGCTTTCATTATCCCTGGATCTATAATCGCAGGGTAATTGTAATACGGGTGTCTTCGCACAGAACTGCCTGAAGTAGTTATATACTCTGCGCATATTTCTCCGTCACCAGGATCATATAGCCCTTTTTGGAATAAAAGTTTCTTCTTGTTATCTTCTTCAAATCGTAATTGTAATGAAGACCAGTCTTCCATCGGTGGATCCTCGCTACTCACCACAGAGTGGACGGAGTGGATAACATCGATCGTTTTTTTTATTGCAGTGTTGCAGTCGTCTGAGTCGCCCATTTTGAATTAAATTTGATTTGAGTCTCAAGGAAAATAAATAACTTAAAAATATAATAATTATAATATCTTTTAACAATTACCAAGTATACGTTTCACAAGAGAATGACATACATATTGACACTTGTCAATGTCTGCCAAAGAAATAATACGGATCAAGCTGACAAAAGAGTTTTGTTTAACCTTTTCATATATATGTCACTGTAAAATTCTCAAACACGTAAGATTGTAATCTCTCTAACGAGATTATAAACTATCGAAATATTTTCAACTGAACATACTGCTTACAATATAAAGCTTTATTTTTCAGTAGATTGTAATCAATCGAAGTGAAACCGTAATATTGTGAAAAGCATGCGACGGAAGTATCTCTGCCGCCATAATCGGGACTTGGTGCACCTCCACGTTAGGTTAGTTAGGTTCCTGTAAACCCTAGAGATGGAAATAGAGGCCGCGTAGCGGGGCTTCGTCGACTACGCTATTTAGTTGAAAAAAAGTAATTTGTGGTTAGGTTAGGTTATATTAATCATGAGAGTGGTACCATAAGCCAAGGGGGACCCCTCCTTCCCTCCCCTTGCTGCACACCACGCGTGTTGACTTCCTTCGCATACATTTCACAAATGTTACGGTTTCACTTTGATAGATTACAATCTACCGAAAAATAATGCGTTACTCGTATATTGTAAACAGTATGTTCAGTTGACAATCTTTTGAGAGTTTACAATCTCTCCAGTTAAATCTAACGTGTTGGACAATGTTACGGTGACATATCTAGACAATGCTAAAATAAAAGCTAATTTCCTATTTTATAAAGATAATCTACACTAATATTATAAAGCAGAAGAGTTTGTTTGTTTGTTTGATTGAACGCGCTAATCTCAGGAACTACCGGCTCGAATTGAAAAAATATTTTTGTGTTGGATAGTCCATTTATCGAGAAAGGCTTTAGGCTATATAACATCACGCTACAATCACTAGGAGCGGAGCAGGAATGAAAAAAGTTGCAAAAACGGGGACGGTTTTTCCTTTCGTTTTTCTCTCTTATGTGACGCAGACGAAGTTGCGTGGGTCAGCTAGTTATTAATATATAGATTGATGGGAACTACTATTTTTAAGAACAGGCCAATGATTATTATGGCTACCTGAAAATAATTACGATTATTATTATGTGGCAAGAAATATGTGAGACATTATACTAAAGTAAAATAATTGTAATTTCATAAGTTTTTATGAATCTTTAAATAATATTACATTAAAATTCAAAATTGGTCGTGTTATTTTATTTTTAGTACTTGTGGTAGCCCTACCGATTGACCACTAAGCAACGAGATGCTGAATAACATACGCTAACGCGGGGCGTCAAGGCACAATTTAGATCGACCGTGCCCATTTTAGGTACTTAAAATGTCGGCTTTCTTCAAGATCAAAGGAGTGCAGCTTCTGTACTTTTGCTTCTGTGCCACTACCTACCTACCCACTACCTACCACTACTACGTACTTACCTACCCACTACCTACCACTACTACGTACCTACCTACTTACTACCACCTACCTACTACATTTTTTTTTCATAAGAACCTTCTCCTCGCCAATAACAAACACAACAAAGCGGTTCACGCATGATGCCGTGATCAAGGGAAATAAAGATTAATTTTTATATAATATATAGAAGACATAGAATATAGATATAGATTTGCCACTTTCTGTTTTAACAGCTTTGCTGGTGTAGATCACTGAAAATAATAAATAACATAAACTTGCTTATAAACTAACTTGTTTTTGTTCTTATAATGAAATTAGTATGCCTTGTTTTTCTTTAAAACTGAACATTTTCATTATATATAATCACTATTATATGGTCAGCAGTCTTTGTATTTGAGATCTGTAACAGGTATTTTTTTTATAAATTGACATCATATTATACTCTCCACTAATCTTAATTTTTACTTACCTTTGCATCACTGTCATATAAACATTGACATCTTCCACAAAGTCATGAGGAGCAATATTCATGACCTCCAGGTCTTCTGGAGAAGGTGACGGGTGCACGTTGCCACGTCCTGTTAGAAGGTGCTGTCTCCTGTGCAGAGACAAGTTTGCCTTGGCTGCCAACTTCATTCTCTTCCAAGCCAACTTTATCTCCTATACAGAACGAATTTTTCCAACTGTTTCATTTAGTCTGAAAAAACATATTACGTGAATATCATAGTAACTATATCGTATGTGGATCACATGAGGAGCTCGTGCCTAAATAGCCGCTCGGGCGGAGGTTAAGCCGTGCTTGTCTAGGTTGGTCTGTGGATGGGTGACTAACCTTATATACCGAGTTTCCTCGTGCCTCGGAAAGCACGTTTAGCCGTTGGTCCCGGCTGTCATTTGGAGATCTTTGACAGTCGTTGCAGGTAGTCAGTGCCTCAGTGGCCCAAAACTCAGGCAACCAGTCTTACCAAGGGGCATCGTATTACCCAGTACTAACTGGGTTGTGGAGGTCAGATAGGCAGTCGCTCCATGTAAAGTTCTGGTATTCAGCTGCACCCGGTTAGACTGGAAGCCGACCCCAACATAGTTGGGAAAAGGCTGGGCAGATGATGACGAATAACAATATGTAGTATAGTAGAAGTACTACAGCAACAAAGAATTATCTTAGTACTTACCTAATCAGGAGATAGCTGACACTATTAGCATCTCAACTACATGACACACCACATAATTACCTCTTTCTTATGTTTTTTTTTTTTTAGGATGGGGTATCATCAAATGACTTCTTCCACTCTGGGCGGAGCGGGAGGGAGTGTCAGACTTTTACTGACTAAAACCCATCCATGTTCCTTCCTCGCCCTTTATGTTTCGGGGCCGCGGTATCTCTTTCGAACAGGCCCGCAACCTCGGCAGGCTTCGGCCCTTGCGGGCCCCTCCCCTTATGCTGACATCACTTTGAGGCGCGCGTGGAACACGAACGCGCCGTCGACACGGCCTGTCGTCGTTAGACGGACGGACGGCTAGCTAGCCCATAGCCAACCGGCCACAGGCCCAAATCTACGGAGGCCGGTAGCCACCACGTGGCCCCCAACGCCCGGTGCGTCTCCCGCACATAATTAGACTTTTCAAAGTTGAGCGCTGGGTGCTCCGGATGTTTTGTTTTGATCGAAAACACATTCGAATAAGGATCGAATGTTTTCGATCAATGATTATGTTTGGATCTGTTCACCAACGTCTAATAGTGTTTTTAAAGCTGGAAGACTAATGCATAAAGTGTATATTGTGGGAGAATATGTTGAAAATTCAATAATCTATCTTCTCATTTTCCCGGTTAGGCTTACAACTTTCAAATGCCCCTCGTACAAGGAGATTCATTTAAACACATTTAATAGTATTGAACGTTCCACCTTCTGAGTAGTTTTTCGTCTGATTGCACTCAGCTAAACCATTCATTATTGAATAGTCACACATTTCAATGAAAGTAAAGTATAAGAAAAAGTACTATACATATCCTATTTTAGAAAAGAGGACCACAAGAAAGAGGTTTAGAAAATAAATAAACTGTGTAATGATTTTTCCGTTCACCCAGCTACCTCGCGACTAATTAGCGCGAGGGAGACCTGGCTGCATTTGCAGTAATCTTAGTTTGTGGAGAGAAATGGACGAGCATGCGGGGGGCCACGGCCGACAAGGGGCGGTGTGGGACAGACAGCGGAATGGGGGCGCATGCGCTGATATTGTTTTGTTGGGGTAGGTTTAAGCGAAAACAACGTTACGGCATCCTTGTCTGTTTCACGGACTAAAACTTGCTATCCTCTTCTCTTGCGGTTCGCTTTCTAGCATTTATGCACTCCTAGTAATGTTTTGGCTCCCGTTGTAGGTGACGATTCGCGCCGTTGCCGTTGTGATTGAAATGACGTCGGGAAACTATTCGGTACTTCTACGATCGTGATAGATAAATAAATAAATCGAAATTTCTGATTTTATAATTTTCTACTAGGTCAGAATTGCAATCTTCACTTCATCCTATAAATAAAACACTCTTCTGGTCGTAGGCATTCTAACCGTGTGCTAGAAATAGAAAGCCTGTGTCCAACAGAGGATTTTTTCACTCACAAAATATCGTAATGTCAGAAAGTGTTTGCCAAATGCATGTCAGTATTGAAGATTTCTCGCCCATTATAACTATGACATTGAACTATGTCCACAGATTAATTTACAGGCAATGGAGCCAGAAATCTCTCATGCGTAACGTTGGCTTAATTATATGAAGACGCGGGCTTGAATCAGCTTTTTGCTGGCATCTGGTGCCTGCAAAATTAGCTTACAAGCTGCTCCCACTGTTGGAACACAGGCAGGCTTCCCTTCTTTAAAATAATTTACACATTGGCATCCGATTGTTAAATAAGACATGGCCTTCGGTAACAAGCCCTTTATTTGCACTGAGCATACGTGCATGACACGCAGGGCACTATACTAATGCAGTATAGCTACATCTCTTCACCATTATTTCTTGACTACAATAGTACATAACTAGAAGAGTTTACGATAATTGGCTCTAGCAATATTTCCTAATTTAGGACGAACTTCCGTATCCATTCGGAGATCAAGAATAGGATCGGTTGCCCCATATCCTAGCTCAGTTGTTGGTGCAGTTCTTGTCTCAGCTGCTAGCTCAGCTTCTGTTTCAGCCGCTTGCTCTCTTATCGCTTCTCTAGGTACTGAGCTTGCCGACCTATTTTATCTACATTTTTTTATTTTTTTATTTTTTATTCCACTTACAACTATCTTACAGGTAATCTTAAACCTAATTCGACAGTGTGGCTATATCCTAAAATAAGAATTACTTAACAACTAGAAATAATAAATTTAAAGTGATACATAAGAAACTAAGTTTAACAACACTTTTGCGAATTCACTCCAAGTGCACGAAAAAATATCGATTCGCTCGTGGAATCATGGACTGATTTCAAATAATATTTTTTTTGATGTCAACACATTTGATCCCATTTATTGAGTCAATAAACAAATTGTATTCCTAAATGATATAGCGAGCCATGCTTGGCATAGCCCTCTTCGGTCGAGTGTGTAACGACGAAATCTGCCGTCAGACGAAAGTCTACGACGACGAGTTGATGAGTCAAGTGGGCAGGACATCTTGGTAGATGCGGAGATGGCCGGAGCAATGCTTTGACCGTGTGATGGCTAAGATAAGGCCAAGAATCCAAGGCGTTGGATTCTTGACCTAATATTCTGTAACGGTGAACTACCAACTATCAATCCCCTTTTTGCCTTCAAAGGATGGATAAAATAAAAAATACTTTCCAAGTATATCTGATCATTATTACTTCTAACTAGTATTCAGTATCGGTTCCAGTTCCGTGGAACGCAACGAAATGTTCCGCACCTGTACCAGGAGATAATGAAGTAGAGAGGCTTGTAATGGCAAAACGTATAAATCAGTTCGCGTCAAAGGTCGTTGCTAATAAACAAATTGTATAAACACTTGAAATTTAAACATTACTTAGTTTAAATTTAAAATGTCTCTTACGGGATAATTATCTTCCGTGATTGTTAAACCGCATTACTAAGTTTATATCAGTTACCACATCAGAGGATAATATTTTTTATTTACTTGGGACGACTTTTTTCTCGCCAAAGTCAACCACATTTTCTGGAAAATAGAGCAAGTGATGCCTGTGCAGGTAGGCAGGCAGGAGTAATTTGAATCATGTTGCACCAAATCTTCTGAAAGTTGAACATAAGTAAAACTTAGTATCTCATCAAACTTCTCGTTGTTGGCGTCGCCTTTTTATTTAATGAATTCATAAGTTATCTTTTATTTACCAATTTTTAGTTATCCTATAAAAAAGATTTTTCAGTTTTAATTATAAAACTACATAACAAGGTAAGTTCTTTTCTCTGCGGTGTATTTTGTTCATTCGCCAGGTACGCAGATCATCTATATATTTAAAAAAATTGTGAAGACTGGAGTAATATTTCAGTTCTAAATAAATTTAAGGAAGTTCAAACAGATCCTGCTTGTGCGATATGCTACCCTGGTACCAAGGGGTTGAAACCATGGTAAACTTCCGCATTGGTTTCTAAAATCAAGTTTGATGTTATGAATACACTATTTTTGGCTTACAACAAGTTAAATTGTTAGGATAAACTTAAGTATTTTGATACGTAACCATTGATAAATCTACGTGAAACCGAGAGCACGAATATAAATAATATTTCATGACTTTATATATATATCAATGTTCATGACCGAAATAATAATACCCTCTTCCTCCCAACACGTTGCCAGGCCGGGGAGTATCCGTAACCATGGCAACGCGTTGCGTCCGTTTTACCAGGGGAACAGACTTTGTTAAGAGTTCATTTTCAATTTAATGCAAGAAATTGTTGTCAGAGTTTATGGCGTGACGGATGAATGTTAATAGTTAATGAAAGTGTTTGTCTCATTTAGTTGATTGACTGTTTATTGATTACTAGCTGACCCACGCAACAGTTTTCATAGAGCACATCACACACATCCTTCCGCATAATGAAAATGCGCGCCCGGTACATGATCATTATTTTGCTGCGGAGTTACTTAAAACGGTGTATCTCCTAATATAAAATTAACTTCAATGCATATCGCATTGAAGTTAATTTACGTACCCAAGGGCAATTTTGTTCAAAATCAATACTTGTGATTAACAACGTATTTATTTGAATAAGGATAAATTACCATGTTTACAAAAACAGCTTTAAAGGCTTCTATTGACAGCTTTACATCTTCATACTTAGACACTCGATGACAGTCAATACTCCAGCTAGGTCTGCAGTTCTCATCAAGGTGCATTAAATGAGCCGCAACACGATATAGCTGCTGCAAACCGTTGCGGACCTCTTACAACTGCTTACCATTTAAAATTTCAAACTCTACGTCCCTACGCTATGACGCCGTATGTTAAAGTGCACAATCTCTTCAAAGCTTAGAAACCTTCAAATGCGGTATTAATATTTTACGGTGACTTTCGAGACATTCCAATTTAAAAGAGTATTAGCAAAATTGCACCAAATTTTTATGTATGTTCAACCTTTTTGGAATAAAATCGGATTGGGTTTTGAAACATATCAAAACAGTCCATGAAAATAACTTGTAGTTTATATCAAAATCTCGAAGGAGTATTGATATCAAATTTGAAACAAATCACCGCCAAAATAACTTTCTACCCCCTTTTTAATTTCAATGCAATATGAAACGTGTCCATCAATTTCTGTTAATATTGTTGATTGCAAAGCTTGAAGTAGATTGGACCAAGGAATCACATTTTCCCATACAATCTTTGCCCCCCATTTTCTCCCCCTTAGAGGTATAATTTCAAAATTCTTTCTTATCGTATGCCTACGTTATACAGAAAATACACCCTCCAAGTTTCAGGTTTCTACAATCTGCGGTTTAGGCTGTGCGTTGATCCATCAGATAGTCCTTCAGGACAAAGCATTTTTTATTTGTAGATAGTAGGATTTGTACGCGTTTGTAATGTATTTGTAACTTTTCCGGCTTTATGTCTTTTGTAAAATAAAAAATAATGATTGGCATCAAAAAAATGTTTTGTGTAAAATAGCAATTTTCTGGCTATTTTCCCTACACTGCCCCGCTGAAAGTTATTTTTTGCGATTTCTGACTTTTTGAGTACTCTAACCTGGGTTGGTTTGGAAGAACTTCTTGATAGGTGTCGGAAAGATGATCGATTGGCATCAAAAAACTTGTTTTATGTAAAATAGCAATTTTCTTGCCAACTGTACTTTATTTTTTAATTAAATCTGTGAATGGAAATGGGGATAACCATTTTGTGAAACAATTACGGATTGTTACCTAAGACCATTTTTGTGTAGCTGCAGCTCCCCTTACTGCCCCGTTTACCGTTTCCACCCTGTATTACCAACTACTTATACCGAGGAAAGCCGATTTTCTTTAGTTCCGCTATTTTGGGCGTATTCACTTAAAAAATCAAATTTCAAGAAAATTGAGAAATTACATTTACCTGTATTAGATTTGAAGTATTTACAGCAACTTTTAAAGGTTTCCTCCGTAATGGATTTTATTGTATAGGTGTATGAAGTTAATTAATTTGTAACACAAAACCCTCTTTTTTACGTCGCTATATAATTAAAAAAAAAAATGCTGAAATAGGTATTTCTTTATTTTTAATAATAAGTATTTACTCTGAGTTTCATGAATCTAGAACAATCAAAAATATTTTTTTCATACAAACTATACCCCTCCTTTTCACCCCCTTTTTCCAAAAATTTTCATAATTTCTATAGCCTAAGTGTTATTCTGAGTTTATTTAAATAGATTAGTGAAGTTTTCATCAAAATCCGTCCAGCAGTTTTAACGTGATGCGCGGTCAAACAAACAAACAAACACAAATTTAAAAAATGGGTTTAATATGTTCAGTTACTTATCTTAAGTCACCCTGATCGGTTTTTTTTTTTAAATCTTCGATGTACAGATTTTTTGTTCTCAACGATTTTATTATATGTATAGATAATATATAATATATGGTATAGATAATAAATTAACTTTATAATATTAAAATATAATATTATTGGTATAGATAGTTACTTGTTAAACATGTTCTGTTTCTTCTTTGGCCAGTTTACCCTATATTAATGTAGCCAAGGTTATGTGGCATGAACGTGTGTGTTTATTCTTTTTTCACTATCACGGGCGTAGCCGTAGCGTAGCTAAATCTGCTACGACGAAGTCGTAGCCGTGACGTCACTAACTCGTAGCAACTTCGTTCAATATCTTAACTTTGAGAGGACAAGAGCACAAAATTAATTGAAAGAAGATTGTTAAGCCGATTGAAGAAAGAAATACGAATTTGAAAATGAATTTGTTTTCTATTCAGCTTAATTTTTTTTTATTTATTTATTTATGCTATCCGAATAGACTAGCCTAGCCGATATACATACATGCATATAGGTACTGTGATCAATGAAAAGTTAGATCAATAAAGTCCTGGAATTAACGACCCGAATGGCGCAGCGGTAGTGAGGCTGCCTTACGTTCTTAGGGTCCCGGGTTCGTATCCCGGTAGTAACAAATGTTTGTGTGATGAGCATGTACATTAATTTGTTTCCGAGTCATGGATGTTTATATGTATAATATGTATGTATTTGCAAATAAAAAGTATAAATGTAGTATATCAATTGTCTGGTGACCACGACACAAGCCTTGCTTAGTGTGGCACTAGATGGCGCTGTGTATAAAAACAGCAAAATCTGTTGTGTTTAAGCTTGGCAGTAGTGACCTTTCCCTTAATATATTTGTAATAACGAAAACAGTGATCAATGTTTCAATAATTATACATTGTTAAAAAATCACATTTATGTCATTCAGAATGTTAAATCAGCAGACGACTATGGGCCTGCGCAGACGACGGACTTATTGTGCATGACTGACAAAAAGTCTGCGACAAATTTTGCGTGTTTAATTGTGTTTCACTACGTTTTGTCCACTATAAGGATCTACTGATGGAAAGGCTCCTACTGATCGCCTTTTAGTCGACAAAAAAGGTCAAATAAGTAGTCAATGCATTAATCACTCAAAATTTGTCGCAGACTTTTTGTCCGTCACGTACAATAAGTCCGTCGTCTGCGCAGGCCCTATTTCTCCATTTTTAAATAATGAACGCCAACAAGATGTTGGTTGGCTAATGTCCACTATGCTTAATTTCTCTAACTCGATATGAGTAGTTGAGTATGCGTCCCCCCTACTCCAGGGTCTCCAGACTCAGGTTGGTGCTCACGTTCATCAAAAAAAACTTAAGTACATGTACTTCAAGATGTGCGTTGCATCATATAACTTATATGATAGTGAATATAAGAGAATAAATACCACTTTGTAACATTTTTTTCATGCGCGTTGATTACTTTCTGGGTGAACAAATACCATGCCACTTGCGCTATCGCCACCGAACGCATTCATAGAAGGGTTAGACATCAACCACATTCAATTAAGTTATTGTTTTTTTTTGGATTACTTAGTTGTTATTTTTTATAAGTTTGACACCTTCTTGAGAGAGGGTGAAACATGGGTCCTTAAATTTTAGTAAGGTAGTTTTTGGAGATTATAAAAACTGACAAATTTTCCAAGACTCGATAGCGTGTACACAGAAGAATAGCGTTACCATGACAACGCGCTGTGATTGAAGATATGCAGATTCTGCTATACCAGCAGGACAGCATAAGCTCTAAGAAGTCTATTGCACACAACAACTACTATCGACACTACATAGAAAGTCTGGGGGCGTCATTTCATGAATGCACATGCACTACTACACTAGCAATGTGGGAGGTCCGGACTGCCTTCATAGTGGGCGAGTTCAAATTGTAGTTATAAATAGAGGGAACGACTAGGTTAACAGGAAAAGCATTTTTCAGTCTGAAACCAGCTGGAGTGCGGCGGGAAAACTTCGGAAGAAATTATTACAGCTGGCTGCTAACGGAAAATGCTGAAAGCTGAAATGAAAGCTTAAGAATTTGGGTGTCATTCACAGTACTGTAGGGTTATAGAACACTCTAGCCATAACAGGATTATGCTAGTTAAAAATATATACATATATTAACGGTGGTTTAAAAACATACCTACCTAATTAAGGGGATTGATTTTGTATAATATAAAGAGTGGTGTTTGATTTATAATTTGATGGGATTTGACAGCTATTTACCAGACTTGGAAAACGATTGAGCCCTTTAAGTCCAATGAATAATCTTGGGAATCCAATATATGGTCATTTTGCCATTTCTGATTCGTAAGTTTTCAGTAACCGTATCATCTAAAAACAGTAGTGTTTGTTTGTTGGCGTGTGTGTGTGTGTATATGTTTATTGTGCCACGTTTCTGCTACAAGTAAGGCAACCTCGTTCCGCGATACAACGATTATGCATGTGTGGGTTAAAATGTATTTGTGAGACAGCTTGCAATCCGTACTTCTAGTTTTTCTATTTTCCTGGTTGAGTGCAATGTAGTGAATGCATTTTTAGTGCACTGCCTCGTTAGGAGCGCACTACATTGCAGCACAGGCAACATTCACGAAAACAGTCTTCATTTTCTTATACATATTTGTTCTTTGGATAATTCATAAATAAATGTATGTGAAAATAGAAGAAGGATCGATAAAGATCAATCAGTTTTGTCTGTAAAAGGGTATCTCACTCATTTCCTACGAGGTTTCTAAACGACTTGATTTATTTTAAAGATGCTTCACGTTAGTACAATGGATGAGAGCTAATATAAAATGTATTAAAATAAAAAGGAGTAAATTATATACAGGGTGACGGTTTACAGAGGAAAACAAAATGTAAAGCATGTATTGCCGACCCCAAGTAACAATAGAAGGACGATGGTCAAGAAATCCATTCGTTTCACCCACATTTTATCAATCTACTAGCCGACCCGACAGACGTTGTCCTGTCAACTATGAATATATAATTCGAATTGACCCACTATCTACTACCTACCCACTACCTACCTGTCAACTAGCCATTACCTACCTACAACCTATCTACCAACTACCCACTACCTACACAATACCTGCCCACTAACTACCCAATACCTACCCACTACCTACCGACGAAAAATTAAAAAAAAAAAAAAAAAATTGGTTGCCTGTAAAGTCGGTATACGGGCAAAAGTTTTACGTGACAACGACTTTGAGTGGTAAAATAATTTTAATGTGAATATTCATTCGTATAGTAGGAAGAAGGATGAAATGAACCGGTGTGTATGCCTATCTCTCTCACTCTCTCTCTCTCGCTCTGTTTCTCTCGCTCTTAGGCGGGCTAACTGTGCTCGAGTGGAAGGGATGCGTGCCTTTCACTTTTTATGTCTGTCTCTCTCGCTCTTAGGCGGGCTAACCATTCCCGAGTGGAAGGGACGCGTGCCTCTCACTCGCTCTCATTGTGAGCGCATAACGTGAGCGGAGCGTAACGCAGTTTCTTGAAGTGTCACCCGGCAAACCAATTTATAAGACGTTAAAAAAAGTATCCTATGTCCATCTCCCGGTTCTAAGCTACCTTTCCACCAATTTTCAGCCAAATCGGTTCCGCCGTTCTTGAGTTATAAATAGTGTAACTAACACGACTTTCTTTTAGACAATAAAGATACAGCCATAATGCTATGACTCTTGTTTATTGTTAATCTTACTAAATGTACAGCAAACCGTCACATTACGATCAAAATACGAAATCTTTGACTTCAATTTTAATATGCGTCTTTAATACCATTAACAGTAATCGTACAATTCTGTAATCTAATCTCATGTACGCGTAGATCTGATTGTAAGAAGTTATGTTTTAAATGAAAGATCCTACCACGCGGCAGCAATCTGCATCAGCAAGCTTGATCGAAGCCAGGACAAGGGTGAAGCAAAAGGTTAGTGGAGTCAAATTGCCTATTCTAGTCAAGGATCTGAATCTCAGGCAGTTTACATAATAATTGTTATTTTTTTTCCCTCAACATTTCTCATACAGTCCGCTACTCAAAGAATTAAGGGCCCAAGTGCCACATTTTTTTGTTGCATAGGTAAAGCGAAAGCAGAAAGAAAAATTAGTGTATGTATTTCTTACGTAGCGTAGGTTTTCATCTCGAAAATACATTCGGTAAGTGGCATGTGTTCGTCAAATCTTAGAAATAAAAATAATCAACAAATGTAGCGTGTATCAGATAAAACGTGCTCCTATTCATTTATGACGTCCTAGTACTCGATGGCGTCCGATTGGTCCGCTCCGCCCATTAAGCTTGCAATAGAAGAAGCGCCACTTTCGTTCATTTTATTTTAGAGATATGGTCCAAAATGGGTAATGATAATCTACATCTACATCTACACAAAAGAGAAAAAATTGTATTATTGTGTATGTTTGTAATGAATAAACTCAAAAACTGCTGTGACGATTTCAAAAATTCTTTCACCATTGGAAAGCTTCATTCACTTAAATTAACATAGGCTATATTTTTCCCCGTACTCCCACGGGAACAGGAACTACGCGAGTGAAACCGCGTGACGTCCGCTAGTAATTTATACATCAACTTGACATAGTTAATGTTCACACATTAACTATGTCAAGTTGTTGTATAAATTACTAAAAAATGTTTTAGATGCAGTGCAACACAGACTTATTGATGATCAGCATGCCTTGAGTATTGTAATACAATTATGTTTTTGTGCTGTAGCCGTTGTCAGTTGTCCTAGCGAAAACTTTTCGTATTATCGGAGTCACCTCCGATAATACGAAAAGTTTTCGATAAGTCTGTGTTGCACTGCATCTAAAACATTTTTTTGGAATTTGGCAATACCGCCCGCGACTCCGCGACCCGCCAAGCCGATTTTGCGCGAGGTGTTAAGCATTCGCGACACGCTCGTTTATATTTTTATTAGTTTTACTGTTTATTCTTTTCTTTGTTTTCCAAGTCCTAATTTTTTACTGTCAACTCCGATTATATGCTTTTTACTAAGTAACGTGTGTGAACTCTGTCAATAGCCCAATAATCAAAGTCCTGAGAAACTCATTTCACATCTGTATTTATTTGCCCTCTGACACTCCATCTCCATAGTACATACACATTCCATGCTTTTCCATAAGTCATGCTAATCGTTAAAATAAAGTAATTGCAATTTTACGGTGCATCGATTAAAATGTAATTTCTGCTACTCTATCTCTCGGATAAACCCAGCCAGCTAATAACACTAATATCGAAGCAACGCGCAACGGCAAGAATACAAAACGAAATATTGCTGTCTGATTTCAGTATTTTGTTCCGACAAAACACTTGACTTGATAAGCAGTGACGAAAACGGTTTTCATAACTTCATAATGTAGAGCGTTTCTTGGTATTTGTGTCATTTCTTGTATCTTATAGGTAAACTACCTTCTTCCGATTTGATAATTTTATGTGAATTTCCTTTTTAATTTTACTTTTTGTTGGCATGCTGAAACGATGCATGCTATGTCGTAGTACTTTTGTAATGGTAGTTTTAAGATACGTATTTGTATTTGTTTTTAACTACGCTTACTGGCGGATACATTGCAGATCTATTTAATTTTTTTCTCTGTAAGTGAATTTGTAATTCTTTTGAGAAAACAAATATCTTAGAAAGAGGGATGAGCTGAGGTAGCCCGCCATATACTAATAATGTTTCGTATTATTGAGTATTGCAACCCTGTGATTCGCCGGATATCTGCCCCCGCAGTAGGGCTGAAGGAACCGTAGCGGTCAGTCGTCATTGTGCGCTTTTCACATTACGACGAAATCAGCTCAAAATGGTTCAGCGCTACTAGGAGCCCATGAAGCGTTAGCAGATTGAAATATTTACAATCTAATCACACGTGGACTTCCTACCAGTGCGCATGCGTGGAAATACTAAAGCAGATAGACATCGTGTAACAGAAAGGGTGTAATCATATGAAAGGGTGTGCGACAGACCATAAAACTGAACAACTTTTTCTATGAAACCATCAACGTAATCGTGTAAAAATATTTAACGGCCCCATACTAAATTCTAATACTTACCTACTCCACCAAATGTATGAGAAAGCTGATTATTTTTCACATTCAAGCGCTAACAAAAAAGCAAAAATAGAATATTCCGAAATATGGTATTACTTGGTTGTTTCAGTTAGTACTATTTGGTAGCTTCTTAGTTTTGGATTGAGATGTGACATTTTATTTATTGAAGAAAATAGTGATTTGAGCTTAGAAGTGCCTGCCTACTATATACATAATTATAGGTAGAACGAGTATATTGGTCTTTAAACAAAACGTTGAAAGAGATGAGTATGGAGTAATACCCCAGCTCATTGTAACGATGTTCATGGGCTCTTAGTATTCTGCCACCTATTTGAGCTAGCTTCCCTCTGTCACGCATGCGCATTGAGTTCCAGACCACGTGCGTTCGAGAACCATGGCACGTGTACCAAGTAGAAACAACATAGGTCTAGAGTCTGGAATGAGTAAATTATTTCGAATTTCTATCGCTTCTGAATGATAATTGTTGGCATTTGCGTGACTTATATTTAACGTTAAATAACCTTTAACCGTAACCTTTAAGTTAGCCACAAAAAATACCGCAGAGGGTGCGTTACCTTGAAGTTGAGTCAATATAGTAAAATTATTTGAGAGCTAAGTTTTTGAGCTGTTATGTAAATATTCGAGATGTTATGATGATCAGTTGAAAACATATAGAGCAGTTATTTAATTTAATGGCGGTTGTTTAATTATTGCAACAGTAAAACTTGGACAGTAATAAAAAATCAATTAGTCGGTTATCTTATCATACAATGTCAGTTCTAAAAATAATTGAGCAGTCCAATAACTGAATGAGCGGGGAGTCAACTGAACATACGGAAGTGTCTCTGCCCCCATAATCGGAACTTGGGGCACCCGCCCCCGTTAGGTTAGTTAGTTTCCTTTAAACCCTGCACTCGAAAATAGAGGCGTAGTAGTCGACAGAGCCGCGAAGCGGGGCCACGTCGACTACGCTTTTTTATACATTAAGTTTATTTTATACTAAGCAAATTATATGTCATTGAGATTTCTTCCCGACAAATTCCGATTTATTACTGCCCACACGTAACCGCCCATTTAATTATTTTCCTGTTCAATTTTATATTCACTGATCCATTGAATTATTTTTTATATCTTATTTTTGTTTGCTTTAATTTTTAGTTTTAACTGCTGAACTAGTTATTAGACGTTAATACGACGACGGCGACGTCGTATCCATTTATAATTTTTAACTTACCAAAATCGCTATTTACAACTGCCTCTTTAAATCAGTGCCAAATTAATTCTTGCAAATTCTTCTTTTTAGACGTTATTCATTTAACAATTTAATCTGACTATCAAATTCATAAAACTTAGCTCTCATAGATTAGGGGTTGTAGAATCTAGGTACTTAACTATGATTTATATGTAGTTCTGAGAGTTGCTTACATTTTTAACTGCTGTTTAACTAAATCAAATAAATCCAAAATCTACAACCGAATAAATTCAAAATCCAATCATTAATGTGACCATAAAACTGCAAAACTAGTTATTTAATGGCAGCCCCCGACGGATAATCTTGGGTTTTTTTTTTGTTTTGAGGGACTTGTCGAATAAATATGAAATCTGCTATTTTGTGTGTATTTGGACCGATTTTTATAAAACCTAGCTAAGAACACTCCTGACTAATTCACCTTTCAAATAAAAAAAAAAACAAAATCCAAATCGGTTCATCCGTTTGGAGACACACACACACACACAGACATGTCAAACTTATAAAACCCCGTCGTTTTTGCGTCTGAGGTTAAAAAGGAAGCAAGAGCCAGTCACATTTATCATAATCGCCAACTAAAGTCGAGACCGAAGAAATCGAGACCGAGACTCCTAGGCTAAAATAGCGTTCGTTGTACTAGGCTTCCATATGAGCGAAGAGGTTCATTTTTTAATGAAATGTAACAGTACTGTGAGAAACGAAAATCATGATATTACTTGAATTTAAAATAAAAATCTGATACTGTACCATACGCAAAATATGCGCATTGACGTGGAATTGCGGACACCAGCTCGTTGTTCAATTCAATTCAAGAAAAATATGTATCTTTAAAAAGTCCTTCAGATCGCTATCAACGGGAAACGTGCCAGGTCGCAAAGACTGTTTGCGTTTGAATATACAGGGTGTCTCATTCAAATCGGTCAGTATGGGAAAGTCTGAAACTATAAGACATACGAAGATCTGTTCTGAGGAACTATGTCATCGATTTTAATAACAAGAACAACTGCATTCATACATTTTAAAAAACATCTGTACTCCGTTCGGGAATCGAAACCGGCTATTTTGAAAAAAAAAAACCTAAACTATTTCTATTTAGATATCGATTGTGTAGGTCTTAAGCAGTAAATATCTGTGTGAAACATGATGTCTAAAATGAATAAAATGCATTGTTTCCACATACTTTAATTAATTTTAGTAGCATTTTGTGTCGTATCCGTCCACGGAAATCCTTATAAATGTATTTGACCATTACTCAACATGTCGCCCAACTACCTCTAAAAGAATATTACAATTATTTACAATCGGTAAAATAAGTGTTACGCGTTTTAGAGTAGGTGCTGATGTCTGTTATTCAAAATATTTTGTGCCGAATTTTGTCCACGATATTTATAGATATTTATTTGTTTATTTCAAAACCCTGCAAAATCCACAAAAGAAAATTCAAGAATTCAAAGTTTATTTGATTATTATGATGAAACACCATTCTTTGTGTCATTTTTATCCACGCAATCTCATTATTCGGAAAAACATTTGCCAATTTTTTACTTGACCTGTCAGTTTGCACTGGACGAAAATGACAAAAACTGATAAGATAGATATGATATCATAATTATATTAACGATTAAATCAATTTTGCCAGTTTTGATTTGAATAAAAATAATCCACCACAAATCATCGAATTATTGAAAGTACAATAGTCAGATGTGACACAAAACGCAATATTAAGCTTCAAAGTGTACGAATGTATCCACAGACAAAAATAAGCAACTTTAGAATTTATTAAACTTGGCATCAAAATAGCCCAGCGCTATCGGACTAAAGAGTTAAGAACGTTTTTAAAGAAAATTCTTAACTTTAATAAAAAAGGTTTAAAAATCATCATCTGTCTGGAGTTTTTCTAACTACGTTGGAGTTGACTTCCAGTATAACCAGAAGCAGATCAGTACCTGTATCATACATGGTGCGACTGCCTATCAATCAAAATCAAAATCAAAGCATTTATTTCAAGTAGGCCAGTTACAGGCACTTTTGAATTGTCGAAACAAAAAACTTTTTTACAAAAAATAAAACCGACTTCAGAGAAAACAAAAAAGTGAAAAATAACTTCAGAAAAAACGCTTCAGAAGTCGGTGACCTTTTTTTGATTGATTTAGTTTTTTTTTGTCACCGACTTCTGAAGCGTTTTTTCTGAAGTTATTTTTCACTTTTTTGTTTTCTCTGAAGTCGGTTTTATTTTTTGTAAAAAAGTTTTTAATTTTCGCTTTTTAGTGGTTCACATGTGCTTACCCCTTCACAGCGTACCGGCGTGATTTTAGGTTATGAACTGGTGTAAACAATAGACAGATATGAGATTTCGGCAATCCCAGTAAATTTGCTATCATTTATTGAGGAGTTCCGTTGCATATCTCCGAAGTTCTTCATCAGATCTTCATCAAATTGAATTAGAATCACTTCGAGAAAGTACAATTCCTAAAACTACCCAAACCGCTTCTAGTGTGCTTATAAAATGTGAAGAATTCTCTCTATTTCTCCAGAATCCCATCATCAGCTACTGATTTGATGATTATAAGACCACACAGGAAGCACCAGCTTTCAAATAAAATAAAAACGATCAAAATCGGTTCACCCAGTAGAAAGTACTGAGGTAACAAATATTTTTCGAAATCGGGTGTATTTTACACATGTGCGTACCCCCTCAGAGCATACAGGCGTGATGTTACGTCATAATATAGTATAAACAATGAACCTACAAGCGATGGCAGCAATCACTGTAGATTTGCTGTGTATTTTTGAAGAGTTCCGTTGTATATCTCCGAAGATCAGCATCAGGTCTTCAGCAAACTAAAATGGGACCAAACGGGAAGCACCAGCTTTCAAACAAAAAAAGAACCATCAAAATCGGTTCACCCAGTCGAGAGTACTGAGGTAACAAACACAAAAAAAAAAAAAAAAAAAAAAAATACAGACGAATTGATAACCTCCTCTTTTTGGAAGTCGGTTGAAAATGAACATTTAAAGTAGCTACAGTCCCAGTCACAAGACATAAAAACTGTGAAAGTACTGTAGTTGCCCATTCCCTAGCGTAGATCTCTATGGAGAAGAACGGGCAAGAAACTCCATGGACACTCTTTTAAATCAAAATATTGTTACAAAATCTTGGTTACATCATTCTTGTTGAGATGGTCTATTATGTGAGAACAATGTAGCAAGATGTGCACGTTAAAAGTGTCCATAGCAAAACTAAAATAAAATACAACTCAAAATCAAAATAATTAATTCAAATAAACCATGGCGGACTAAGAGATGACCAGTCACAACTGACAGCGCCCGTTCACGAGCATGACGCATGGATCAGCACCATTCAGCTCAACCATTTTGAAGGGAACTAAATGGTCCGACACACGCGCCACAATCAGCGAGACATTTGAGAGAGCATGACATACTCTCAACCGCCAGGGCACATTCAAGTCAAGAACTGCCGTAGGTTTCCAGTGAATGATAGCTTACTAGTACATAGTACTCACACAATATGGGCTATGCGATTATACAATTTGCTCTTCAAAATAATTTATTTGTAATCAACAGCATATTCAAAAAGAATGCTAAGAATATGTGGACATGGATGTCACCTAAACAAGCTAAATACCAACTCGACTATATTATGTCTAATACAAAAGAAAACTTTACGAACATTGACATTTTAAACCAACTCAATTTCCCAAGCGATCACCGCCTTATCAGAAGCGAGTTCAAAATATCAACAACCAAAAAATGTAGAGTAAAATATAACCTAACAAACTGCCCTTTGAAAACAATAGAAGATGAAAACCTATTCCTGAAAAATCTAAAACAGAGATTAGAAGAAACCGAGTTATTAACATGCGCAGATATGGAATTAGAATTGTATTATTCAAATTTAAAAAAAGCTATCACTGAATCCATGAATACCATAAAGAAAACAACAAACAAATCTAGACAAATTATATCCGAAGACACAAGACTCCTATTGAACAAGAGGAAAGATCTACAAAATAATAAAGCACGAACAAAAGAAGAAAAACAGGAACTTAGTAACCTATATAAAAATATACACAAAAGAATCAAGAAAGAGTACGAAGCCCACAGACTGAAGATAATAGAAAAACATATATCTGACACTGGAAGTCTGAAGAAAGGATACAAAGAGCTAAATTTGACAAAAACTTGGATCCCGACTGTGAAGGAAAAATCGTCTGATAGAGAAATATCCTCGAGGTCAAAAATAATAGAGACAGCCACTAATTTCTACAAAGAATTATATTCTAGAAAAGATATCTCTTCAAATAACCATCCATGTGAAATATTAAGAAACGGACCACCTTCTCATACACCACCACCACTTCAAAGATTCACAAATAACGAAATCCTTATGAAAATTGAATCTCTAAAGAAAGGTAAAAGCAGTGGCCCTGACAACATACCCAACGAAATAATCATAGCAGGGAGATATGTACTAACACCCTACATAACAGCACTTTTTAATAAAGCACTGGACGCTAGACAGATTCCAAAGGAATGGGCGAAATCTGACATAATTTTACTCTATAAAAAAGGAGACCCTGCAAATATCGCAAATTACCGACCAATTAGCCTACAACCATGCCTCTACAAGTTATTCGCCTCATGTCTAGAACGACGCATAACTGAAATCACTGAAAAATTCCAACCAGTAGAACAGGCCGGGTTCAGGAAATCTTTTTCAACAATGGATCATATTCACGCTCTAGAGCAAATAGTAGAAAAATATGAAGAACAAAGACGTCCCTTATACTGTGCGTTCATCGACTATGCCAAAGCTTTTGACACAATCTCCCACGCTAGCATATGGAAAGCTCTACACGAATGCAATGTACCAGTAGAAACCATTGAACTGATACAAGATATCTACAAAAAAAGCGTTAGCCGAGTGAAACTAGATAGAACTGGCCCTGAAATAGACATATGCAGAGGGGTAAGGCAAGGCGACCCGTTGTCCCCAACAATATTTATAACTGTATTACAAGACATCATGAAACAACTTAATTGGTCAAAAAAAAGGTATAAATATTAAAGGAAGTCACATAAGCAACCTACGTTTCGCAGACGACATCGTTTTGTTCTCAGAAACCGCATCACAACTTGAAGAAATGATCAACGAACTTAACTACGTCAGTCGCAATATTGGTCTAGAATTAAATATCGAAAAAACTAAAATCATGTGTAACAAATCTCAAAGACCCATATTTGTGGAGAGCCGAGAGTTGGAATATGTTCATGATTACATTTATTTAGGCAAACAGATATCTTTCTCCAAATCAAGACACCGTGACGAATTGAAGAGACGTATTAAAATGACATGGAACAAGTTCTGGAGCCACAAAGAAGTTCTAAAATCTAACCTACCTTTAAAATTAAAAAAGAAAGTTCTAGACTCATGTCTTCTACCTTGCCTCTCATATGCAAGTCAAACCTGGATCTATAATACGTACACAAAAGATAAAATAGAAAAATGCCAAAGAGCCATGGAGAGAAGCATTCTTAACTTGAAACTCAGAGACAAAAAACGACACAGCGAAATAAGAGAAAGAACAAAAGTTATTGATGCGTTAACTCACTGCAAAAAACTTAAATGGAAGTGGGCTGGTCACATTGCACGTCAGGATAAAGAGAGATGGACTAGAAAAGCTACTATGTGGGCTGGCCCCTCCGGAAAAAGAAAAAGAGGTCGCCCCCTGGAAAGATGGGAAGACGAACTTATAAAGTTCGCAAAAAAAGACTGGATGAAAACAGCCCGGGATAGGAAAAAGTGGAGTGAGATGGAGGAGGCCTATACTCGTCGAGAGGTCCTTAGTTAAAGTTAAATTTATATTATAGAAAAAAAACAAAAAAAAACATGTAATAGTTACTAAGGAATTATAGAGGCTTAAATAAATAAATAAAACATAGAATCTATACAATGCAAAGATAGTTGTACAATCTTCAGCAATACCATTTAATGCTATCAATTTTTGCGCCCCTGTCCATGTTGAGCAGGACCAGCATTAAGCCAAACATTTTTATCAGCGATATAATCGCTCAACTTGTAATATGCTTGCTTACATAGTGTGCGTTTAATGCATGTTTTAAATTTTTTCTCATTCAGTTCAAGAATACTTTGTGGAATTTTATTATAGCATCTCAAACAGTACCCCATGAAAGATGAGTCTACTTTAGCGAGTCTAAAGCCTGGCTGAACTAGTTGGTTCCTATTTCTAGTACTGTAATTGTGTCTGTCACCTCTTTTACCAAAAAGATGCAGATTTTTTCTGACGTACATTATGTTTTCGTAGATGTATTGGCAATGAACCGTCATGATGCCAATATCCTTAAATAGTTCCCTTAGAGAATCGCGCCTACGAAGATTATATATGGCTCTGATGGCTCTTTTCTGCAGAATAAATATAGACTCAATATCAGCAGCCCGTCCCCATAGCAAAATACCGTAAGACATTATACTATGGAAGTAACTAAAATAGACCAGTCTAGCGGTATCTACATCAGTGAATTGACGGATTTTTCTGATGGCATATGCTGCTGAACTTAAGCGCCCCGCAAGCGATGTTAAGTGAGACCCCCATTGTAGCCTTGAATCAAGCGTAAGCCCCAGGAAATCAGTTTTATCTACGAATTCGAGTTTCTCTTTATTCAATATTATCTCACAATCACTACTTTTAACATTCGGTAAGGAAAATCTTATGCATTTAGTTTTCTTTTCATTCAATACCAAATTGTTTGCTGTGAACCAATTTTGGACCTGAAGAAGGGCGTTATTCACCTCATCTAGATTTTGGGCCCGTCTATTTATCTTAAAAATTAGGGAAGTGTCATCAGCAAATAACACCATATTATGTGGTTGGTTTTTCAATAAATAGGGTAGATCATTTATATAGACTAGAAAAAGGAAAGGACCCAATATTGAGCCTCGCGGAACCCCCATTTTTACTTTCAAACCCTGTGAATTGACACCATTTATTTGAACAAATTGCAGTCTATCACTCAAATATGATTTTACCAGGCTAAGTGCAAGTTTACCCAGTCCGTAATGCTCCAGTTTCAAAAGTAATGTGTCGTGATTTACGCAGTCAAAAGCTTTGGAGAGATCACAGAAAATTCCTATTGCGTCTTGGGACTCTTCCCACGCAGCAAAAACGTGCTTTAATAAGGTTACACCGGCGTCAGTTGTACAACGTCCCTTGGTGAAACCATACTGTTGATCATGCAAGATTCTGTTGGTGTTAAAATGATAGAGCATTTGATTAAGCATTACTTTTTCAAAAACCTTGCTAAAAACTGGTAACACGGATACAGGTCTATATTATTGGCATCTTTACTGTCCCCGGATTTGAAAAGAGGTATGACTTTACTGTATTTCATTAAATCTGGGAACACTCCTTGGCCTACACATGAATTAAAAATTAAAGCTAAGTACGGGGCTATGGTCTCAAGTATAGATGTACAAACTTTGATAGACATTCCCCATAAATCTTCGGTCAGTTTGATTTTAATTTGCCGGAAAGCTTTAATAACTGTTATAGGGTTAATGTGTTTAAATTTAAATTCAGCCAAGCAGCCAGACACATTCGCCTTTAATAAGCTAATTGATATTTCAGGTGAGGAATCAAGGGCCTCCGGAGTTTTTATTGGTATATCGGTAAAGAAATTTACAAATTCTTGAGCTACTTCCTGATTAGAGCTTTTAGGACCACATGCTGTATCTAATGGATAGCTATTATTACGTATTTTCTTTCTGTTAGTCTCGTTATTTATGACTTTCCAAACGGTCTTTATTTTATTTTCCGCTGTTTTGATCTTGTTGCTAATGTGAAGGGCTTTAGCAACTTTGCAAGTATTTCTTAAAATCTTTGAATACTTAGCAACATACTTGCTAAAAGTTTCTGTGTTTATAAAAGGCTTAAGGCTATAAAGCTCAAATAGTCTTTCCCTACTTTTTCTGATACCTCTAGTTGCCCAATCACTAAATATAAATTTAGGGCAAATACTCTTTGTCTTCTTTTCAAAAGTTTTGTTGAATTCCGTGTGAACTAATGAAAAGAAACGATCATACAATTGATTTATATTAGTATCCTCTTGGCTCATTTCACTTAACTTGTTCTGTAGGGAAATATTATAACTATTTAATTTGCAAGAAGTTATAGGTCTGAATTTAATCTGAACATTTTGTATTGGAGTTTTACACCTAAAAGTTACAGTTTGTCCGCTATGGTCAGACGGCAAACAATTCACTATGGCTTTATCTAAATAATCACAATTGCAGAAAACATTATCTATACAAGTAGCAGAAGATGAAGTTACTCTAGTAGGTTCTATAAAAGTGTTGGTCAAGTCAAATGACTTAAAAAGATTTAATAACCGACTGCTATTTGAATCCTCTTCTAAAATATTGATATTGAAATCACCACAAATAATTGTTGACTTATTACTGGCTGCAAGTTTTGCCAGGACATCTTACATTATTGATTCGAATAAGGAAAAGTTTTGATAGTTTGGGGGTCTGTACACAGACACAACTACATGCATATCTAGCTCAACACAGGACAGTTCGACGCAATGTTCAACCGAGAGACCTTCTATGTCATAACGTTGCTTATATTTCAAACTATTTTTTATTAATATTAAGGATCCTCCACGAAGCATAGTTTTACGGTTAAAGCAGCTACCCACCATATAGTTCTCATAATTAATAAGCATTTGGTAATCCTTTAGCCAATGTTCAGTAAAACAAATAATGTCAAACTTACTATTTTCTAAAAACAATTCAATTTCTAATAATTTGGAAGAAATGCCTTGGATATTTTGGTGGAATAATTTTAAGGTGTTCTGCTGAGGCCCTTTTTTACTAACGAATTGAGTGCAAGAAGATACCTTTTTGTTGGAAGGATTAACAATAATATTGTTAATGGTACCTTCTGTTGTCTCACTTTCTAGTTTAAATTAATATATGGAGTGAGGCCGGAGACTCCCGTGCCATCCTCTGACAACAAGACCCTATCACTAATAAACCCTAATTGAGAATTTTCCACGGTGACAGATGAATCCTTCTCAGTATGTGTGTAAACATTTATAGCACTAGTGCTATATTCATTCGTGCCAGTCACCTGAACATTAGTAGAATTACTAATTGTCGATGTATCAATAATATAACTAAACTTAGACATAGTATTTATGTCTGTGTGAATACTATAAGATAATAGCCGAGCTATTTTGTGTCTACATCCAATAGGTAGATACACCTTACCTCGTGTCGACTTAAGATTACCAACAATAGTGTTGATATCCAGATATATAAGTCTATCACTATAGTGACCTACTAGAAAATGAATATGGTTATTTAACATGTGTATATAATTGTTTTTTCTATTACCCAAATTTTCAAAATAGGGAAAAGCACACAATATGATTTTACTACATTTTAACTTTAACAACTCGGATACACAGTCAGTGATATCTTCCTTCTTAATCTTAGAACTATTACCTATACATATAGTTATGGTGGTACTAGGATCACAAACGGTTTTTGTCGCAGATGCCATAACCTGTTTGTAGCTTGACCCTGGCATGCAATTGTTTTGGGTACAATAATTCAGGTTATTGCTAATTAATTTACCTAGCCCCTTACCTATACTGTCAGAGAACATAACTGAAAGATTACAATCATGACTATTATGAGAAATAAAATTACCACTCTCAGGCAGACTATCCTGAGTAAAATTATTTGATTGTTGGTTCGGTAAACTGTCCTGAGACATATTCTCAACCTGGGACGGGTCCTCCGTTACCTCAGGCTGGAAATTGTCATGGTTGGTAACGGTCTGACATATCTATCTCAATAACCCAGTTAGTACTGGGTTACAGGTACAATACTCCTTGGTAACACTGGTTGTCAGTTGTCAAACTTTTGGGCCACTGACTGCCTGTAACGACTGTCAAATATCTGCAAATGACAGTCACTAACGGCTTGAGGTGGTTTTTGAAACTCGGAGGAAACTCGGTAAGTAGTGGGTGACCACCCATTTTCACCCACTCTTTACCTGGAGATCGACCCGAGCGGCTATTATTATTAAGCCATAAGCTCCCAAACAGAACGGGAATTTCAAATTGTAACACTACGCAAATACGTTGGTGCGAGTGTGTTTGTGTTTGTGGGTGTGACTCATGCATGTGTGCAGACTGGTCACTGATTGGATTCAATGGACCGCTGACGTCACGATACGTCATGCAGGCGGCGCGGCGGGTCGTATTATCGCTTTCACATTTATGGAATCCTGGTAACACCGGAAGCAAAACTTTTTTTCAGACATTTACAGAAAAAAAGTTCAGATTCGGAGGTCTCCAGCTAGGGTTAAACCACCACCTAAAATCAGTCGTCACTCAGTATTCTTTAGTTGTCGGCAGGTAAAAATTAGGAGCCTTAGCTAGGACACAATTTAATTATTTCGGGGTGGTGTGGGATCTGAGTTTTTGACCTCGAGGAGCCTGTGCTAACTTGGTGGGGCAGTGTCCCAGAGGAAAGGAACAATGACGACAGCAAAGTAAATTTGCCACTTTATCCAAAACGATCAAAGCAGGCGGAGACTTTTTCATCATTATCTGATAAAAATAAAGATAAAGATGAAGAGGCATTTATTTGTTTAACATGTGTGACAAGATACATGGATATGCACAATAGGGATGGAAGAGGGGTGGCGGGGTGGGGTGACGGTGGTGTCGTGATCTGCCTAGGCTTTTTCCAATAATGTTGGAAAAAAACTACTGTATCTCTGCTGGAACTAGTTTATTTATTTATTTAAACTTTATGTACAATAGTGGTACATATGCGGACTTAATGCCACAAGGCAATCTCTACCAGTCAACCTTTGGGTCAAATAAGACAGTATTGTGTGTGATAGAGTACAATAAGAATAACAATACCATTTATAAGCATAACATTAAAACACATAAATGGGTATACATACATATAAAGGCATATAAAATAAACTAATATATATTAACAAAAAAAAAACATACAAATAGACCGAAAACGACAAACCTTAATAATAATTAAACTAAGAAGAAGGCAAGAGTTTTTTTTTTATATTTTTAAATGTTTTTTTTAATTTAGTTTTGTAAATAAATATTTAAAAATGTAAGAAATATGTACAATAATGAATAAAGAAAATTAAACTAACTAACATGAACTATAATGAAGACTGAGAAGAAAACAATTTAGTCGGACTTTAAATGGAACTTCCGCACTGCTCTTTTGCTAGCCAATTTGCTTTCAGCTTTTTTAATGACAAGGGGTAGCACGTTCCAGAGCGTTATAGTGGAAACAGCATATGAAGAGGACATAAAACCGGTGAGAGGGAATTTGCGACTTAGAGTTTAAGGGGTGAAGGGTCATCTTATCAAATCAAATCTCGCAATGTCCTGTATACGACAACAGAAATTTAGATCATCATCATCATCATCAGCCTATAATGTTCCCACTGCTGGGACACGGCCTCCTCTCAATGAGAGGGAATGGGCTATAATCTACCACGCGGGCCCAGTGCGGGTTGGTAGATGCCACATGTCTTCGAATTTTTGGTTCTAGGACATGCCGGTTTCCTCACGATGTTTTCCTTCACCGTTTTGAGAGCAGCGGTGATGAAATAAATTACACAAAGTAATGCGCCTGTCTGGGTTCGAACCCACGACTGACTGTTCGTAAGTCGGGGCCGCCACCACTGGGCCACCGCTGCTCTGCTTTCGATATTTAGATATGTCGATATAAATGAAAATATTATAAGGTAATTTTTACATTATGAGAAATTAAATTAGTTCCCTCTTTAACGTGCTGTATCTCGAAAAGTGTTTGCGAGAAAATTATTTATTAAAATAAAAATAATAGGAAATTTAATGCCCTACAACTTTGGCCTTCGGTATTTTCCTAGAAAATGCATATTTTAGAAGATATAACTGAGAAACCCAAAACAGTTAAAATATAGCTCTGAAAACAGGCTCTTCAAGGTCGTAAATTGAAATCCTAACCTCACGCAGGCGTTATTTAGTACAAAATAATACATTGACAAATCGTATTTTGACTAGTACTTAAACCCAATCTAACGCAGAGCGGTTAACTTCACATCGCCATCTTCTGAAATTCAGATTTAGGGCTATACTCATGTACAGGACCTACAAGTATCGTTCTCGTACACTCGAGTTCAAAGTGATAAGTTCAGTAGCCTATTGATTTTCCGGTCGATGCCGTACCTACATGGTGACCTAGTATCAACCACGACCACCCCTACTCAAATGACGTCACGACAGCGATCTCTACTCTACGCCTGCCATCTCGTTCTACACTCGTTGAAGCAAGAGTGTGAGTCTTATTTGTTTATTTTCAAAGTTTTAGTTGGTTAATTAGATTACATCTTGTAAACTCTGACGTCATTCCTCGGGATCTGTTTACTATCAGAATGTTACGACAATCTCCCGCGTGAAGTTGTGAAAATTCAGGATCACGGCGTCAATTCTGATTATGACCACGCTCGGCATGAGTTGCTCAGCTATTAGTTTATTGATTTTTTTCAATATTACCATTCGTTATCACGTTTGTTTGCGACATACCTGTTCTGTAATCTGAGTTCCTGGTCCTCCACCACCAAATGCTTAACCAGCGACTGGGGAGAGCAGGGGGGGGGGGGGCGTGATGAATAGTTAGTTGCGGGAGCAACGGTGGATTTTCTCTTGAATCTTGAATGTTTTACTTGACTTATTGTTGCTGCATTTTCGGATAATATCTCACTCAGATCTTTCTTGTCACTCATACCCGCTATCAAGATATTCGTTTGCCTCTTTTTGAAAACTAAAATATAGTTACTAACTTAACTTATAATAATTGCTAACTTAATTAATAATTGCTAACCTGAGCACCTATTCAATTGCCTATGCATTGTTGTTCACCTATTCAATTGAATAATTTCTGGTGAGTGGCATTTGACTATACGATGCACTTATTTTACAAAAAAACTGGTACAATTTGCTAGCCCAGTCACTGAACCTATCCGCCAGATGGCGTTTCATTCATTCATGTGTTGGGGGGTGGGTGTTTGTGGAGGTAAAGTGGATACGTAAGCTTTCCATCCCTCTCGGACTAATAGCACGTTTTATCTCCTACAGATTATTGTGTCCTGGTACAAAAGCGTTATAACGTCAGCCTCTGTTGCGTATGACGCCGCATGATAAAACAAATCGGGCCATTAGTTTGTATTATTTTGCGTACGATTAACTTTTTTAAGTTTTCGGAGAAGTTGGATCGGTCGGTAGATTTCAAAATTTTTAAGTTTTACAACAATAAACATAAGGTAAAATGAAATTTGTAATTTGTAAATATGAGATATGAAAGAAAAAATATTTTCCTCATTACTCTTGTTTAAATCGGTGTACGATCACAATATGTGTTTGGGAACCTATATATCCTGTAATCCAATTAAAATAAATACACACTATCTTAAGAATATGTTTGATTTACAAATTATTTTGGTATTACGTTTGTATGAAAAATGCATGCTCCGCAGGCCTCTTAAGTAATTTTATTACCACTTCGACTTGTTACACTTACAATAAAAAAACGCTATATAAAAACGGAACAAAAGCTCATGGCCCTGAGATATACTTGGGAATTCTTTTAAGACGTACTACTCACATTGATGCTTTTCTTATGCCAATAAGTTAAAACGATACACTATATGGCTTCTCAAAAGGATACTAAGCCTTTTCATCTTATTTTCTCACGTGTAACGGAAAGGATTCCAATTACAATACTGGACAATAACAGTCATTCCATTATACTGTATTGTGAGTAACCCTAAAGGGTCCATTTAAAGTGGAAATCATTCACTGTACCCGCAGCTGCGTGGTCAAACAATAAGGTTTTATACAGAACCGGGTCTAAATAATACACTGGTCTTCTTTTCATTTCGATACTGCGAATATTCTGTTTTACCATTATTACTAAGCTATGCTCACCCTATGCAGTCTGAATAGGGAGGCTCCCCATTTTGTACCGTATTGAAAAGTTCGTTATTGATTAAATCCAACGTTGTTATTACAATTTTACACTCAAATGAATTCAGATTCCAATCAAAATATCTCTCAGGTTTGAGGTTGACCTGGAATTTATTAGCAAAATGACAAATCACGGAAACATTGCATATTACCCTGAAATACTTATTGGGATAACGATTTTAAGTAGAGTTGGGGTTTATTTTCATTCTTATGAGACTTTGAAGGTGGAAAATAATGTTTGGTACTGGTGGATATCAATCCACGGCCGGTCTGCAATTATATTATACTAGCTGACTCGCGCAACTTCGTCTGCGTCTCATAATTTGAGATTTAAACTATCCTATCTCTCAAGTTGGATCGAACTGCACATGGTGTGCGAATTTTATTATAATCGGTTAAGTGGTTTAGGAGTCCATTGAGGACAAACATTGTGACACGAGATTTATATATATTAAGAAGATTACACTGACCGATTCAAGATTTTGGCGCCGCCGTGCGCCGTGTACAACATTTTGGCAAGTGTATGTGTAAGGGCTTGACAATTCACAATTTGCAGTAAAATAGTAGCTAACGACAAGTCCAGTACAATTTGCGGTGAGATCCCTAATTTACCTGTCAAACTTCCCCTTTTTTAGCAAATAATTGCACGATTAAAATGACAGTTGGTTACTGTTAATTAGCTGGGTTCACTTCCCATGGCAGTTGTGTGAATACGTCACGTAATAACGGGGCGTGACCTATCGAACCATTCATTAATAATTTGTTTCATTGGTAATAATTATTGATTTGAATGTCCACCTCTTCTTCGTGGGTAATTTCTTCCTTATTGGTGAGAGTGTGCATCTGGATTGAGGGCTCATTTTTAAATCCTTGAGAAACGAAATAAAATGAATTTAAAGCCATAAGTCATGAATTTCATAAACGTGAATTAAAATAGTTCTGATCAAAAATATATGCCCACAGTCCACACGCTTGCAAAAAGTTGCGTAGTCTCAATCTAACAAAGTACTATTTCTAAGTTTGTCATTTTTATTCAAGAATTTAGTAAAGCATTTCTTAAATATTTAAAGAAATTCCCAAATCTGTAGAATATTACATTACACATTTATGGCGGTTTATCTAGGGCCCTCAATTCATACATGTCTGGACTAAGGAATCTGCAAAACAAGCTTCTTCAGAAAGGCCTGTATGACCAGATGGATGAATTTTACAAGGCAGAAGGAGTATATAAGAATCGTATCATGGGAAAGTGAGTCTATGTACGTGTGTTTGTAATTTTCCAAGTAATAAATATTATGAAACAAATCACACTTGAAACTACAATTACACATACACTTCAAAAGTGAATCTAATTTATGACTAACTACCTGTTGCCCGCGACTTCGTTCGTTTAAAAATAATGATGGGTCATGTGTGAGACTGCATCGTTGGTCAAGTTGTACTGCAAGCGCTACTGAGCATGAAGTCCTGGGTTCGATTTCTGAGACGGGCAAAGTGTTATTATATTATTTGTGCCCGGTTGATAGAAATAAGCGAGATGTGCGAAATGTGGGTGTAGGATTAGATACACTTTTACCTAACAGTGGCGAAGGGTGTAAAAACTGTCAGGGGAAGCCGAAGAAAAACAAAGAGAATTGTTTTCTTTTGCTTGTGTTAACTTTTTTTTCCCATGATAGTTTTGGCCTCATTTTCATTATCAGCGAAACCAAAAACCACGGAAACGACACCCATATCCAAAAATTTTCGTCGGTGCCATTTTGGGTTTTCATTTTGATCTCATCTTCATTATTAGAGACCCCATTCCGTCGACTACGCTTTTAGACTAGAAATGGTACATTATTATTTTCATGAGAGTGATACCATTGGGCAAAGGGGACGCTCCTTCCCTCCACACCGCGTGAGTTGACAACCATCACATGCATTTCACGAAAAATAATGCGTTATAATGTAAGCAGTATGTTCGTTTGACAATATTTCGAGAGTTTACAATATCTGACAATTTTACGGTGACATTATGCTTTAAAATTGTCTTTATACTACTAACACTCTTTAAACTATGTTTCTCTGCCCAAGTTACTTATATGGCGTAGTTTTTATTGTGTAAAGCTAGATAATAGCATGGCTTACTCAAATACACCATTTAAATATTCGTCGTTAGATTACACGCTGTCAGAATGCGTAAGAAAAATAAAGATTCACAGCTCCTCCACCGTAGGTGATAGCGTAATAATATGTAGCCTATATGTTGACCCGACCTCTTAGTAATATTCATGCAAAATTTGAAGATTGACATAACATCATCATCTGCCTAGCCTTTTCCCAACTACGTTGGGGTCGGCTTCCAGTCTTACCGGATGCAGCTGAATATCAGAATTTTACATGAAGCGACTGCATTATCTGACCCCTACAACCCAGTTAATGCTGGGAAATACGATACCCCTTGCTAAGACTGGTTGTCAGACTCTTTGGGCCACTGACTACCAGTAACGACTGCCAAAGATGGACAAATGACAGCCGGGACCAACAGCTTAACGTGCTTTCTGAGGCACGGAGAAAACTCGGTATGTAAGGGTGGTCACCTATCCACAGACCAACCTAGGCAAGCACGGCTTAACCTAAAGTTCGGCCCAAGCGGCTGTTATTATTTGGCCACGAGCTCCTCGAAGATTGACATAACAGTGTCCCTAATAATATCCCTTCTATAAAAATAGTAACTGTAACAGCAACATCGAGATTCTAAGCATCAAGCCTTAACGTCTCCGTCCTTCATGGCGCATGCGTGACTTCATCGACCGACTTGCCCCCGCTCATGATAAGCGGCAGAAACCCAGCGCCACAGTTCCCCGGAGTTGAGACATAATGACGGTCGCCTTATTGACAACTATGAAATCCTCTCAGAGCTTCTTTACTGTATCATCACACAAATCATTGCACAAGTAAGTGTTTTTATTTAAATCTTTGACCAACGATGAACGATATTACTTTTATTTTTTTACAAATTTGAGTAGAGTTGTTTTCTGTGAATGGTGAGTGGATTTTGTTATTTAATTGAAAAAGAAAAAGATTAAAGATTTATCAGAATAAGGTTCTATAAATTCTTGTGCAAAATATCACACTTGTGAGGTGAAATACCCAAACACGTGGGAGCTTGGTCCCGAACACAGTCAATTGTTGCATCTTTTGTTTCAATAACGAATGTCTTGAGCTGATTTGACACTGACCAGTTAAACAGTTTCCATTTTACGAGTTGCTTTAGATCGACAACTCACTGAAAAATCTATTTTGCTGCATTATTCATATTGAAGGCGTTGCCACTGTCTAATGCCAGATGGAAGTCGATGACTGCGCATTGCAATACGCGTGTGTCAGATATTCAACTGTGCAGCGATGAGCTGACGATAGCGGTTCGGTTTTGATATATGAGATGAGAGACAAAGGGTGCCACAAACTTAGTGTTGACAAAGAAGCTAAATATTATGATACGGTGTTTAAAAGATTATCATTTGGATAGAGAAACTTATGAATAATTTATGTTGAGCCCCACCCATCCAGTGAGGTGTGACTCGAATGGAATAGAATGAGTATTTTGGATGGAAGTTTAAATGTTGCGGTAGATACAGAAGAGTTGAAAGGGAGTCGACCGTCTTGGTATAGACATTTCATGAGGAGAGATGAATCGCATGTGACTCAAATAGTGATGAATACAAACGATGGATGGATTGTGAACCGACTCCAAGTAATACGGGATAAGAGCAGAAGATGATAATGATTAATTTATGTTTTTGTTTTACAGAGAACCCACCCGAAAACCGGTGAAGATGGTTTACTTCGATTTTGCGAATACCAAAGTCACTGTAAGTAGATATAACATTAATCTTATTAGTCGTGATAATGTGTTAGTGACTGGGTACTAAAACTTTTGAGTTATTTATTAGATTAGCTAGCGCCTCTTGAAAGGCTGCGATGTTATGAAAACATAAGGAGAAACCTTTAGGACATTTTTATTTCGGAAGCTAAGGGGGCCCTATTTCGGGGTTGCGGGCCTGTTCGAAAGAGATACCGCGGCCCCGGAACGTAAAAGGCGAGGAAAGAACATGGATGGTTTTTAGTCAGTAAGAGTCTGACACTCCCTCCCGCTCCGCCCAGAGTGGGGGGGGGGGGGTCATTTGATGATTTCCCATCCTTAAAAAAAAAAAAAGGGGGTCCTATTTGACTGGGATTTTGAGTTAATTCAACGAATCATACCTCGGGCCATTTTCAAAAGCCATTGCAAACATAGCAGATGCATTACCGCCCGACTCATACTATCACCTAAAACAGTCTTCACGAAACGATCAACCAACTTTTCCCACAACATAAATCACGTGAAGTCGATCATCATAACCATCTGGTGTTTACGACACAAGACTCGTTGCTAAAAGTGGCATTAGATGGCGCTGTGTGTAATGTCCAGCAATATTTATTTATTTATTTACTGCTACGATAGGGCTGACGATATCAAAATATTGCCACTTATCTGCGGTTGACTGCAGCGGCAAACATCAGACTTCTTTCCGAAGCAGAAACGTTTTCAAAGAGCAACCTTTTCAATAAACGCTAAAGATTTGTAGGCTGTAACAAGAAAAGAGTGATTCGCTCTAGCAGCAATAATGCTGTAAAAGTGCTCCGTAGGTACCCGAATTATGTCACAATAGCTGCATAAATGGATGGGCTTTGGGCTAACTATTTGTGCTAATGTTTTCAACCAAACTGACAAAGACCCAAACGTCTTTTGTCAACAGATTGTAAAGGTAAGGATAAGCTTTGCCGCTAGTAAATCTTCCGATCAGCCAACCAATTGAATTTAAATTCTATTGATTCATAGGAGATATTTCGCTTCTCAGGTAGTTACTAGTTTAGTAGTTAAAATCAAGAAATCGCAAACTCTTCCTAAATGTTGTTAGATTAAGAGTAGACAAAACGCCAACACTTTTAAATGGCTTTTCTCAACATGATAGTTTTTGAATTTCATATATCGCTACGGAACACTAAAAAGGGGAGCCATTTGATAATAGGGATGTTTCCGCACTGCATCGCAATTACCTATAGAGAACTATATATGGAATACAATCGAGTATATTTCGTCTGGAGTTTGTAGGGTGTGAGGGACCACAGAGTTACTAACAAATACAGCGTGTACAAGACAGGTCTGGTCACATGTGAGGGTGTGATTTGGACCATACATCGAAACGAACGTTTTTTCCATGGGCATGTAGCGAAAAAAATATTAAAACTTGGGTCGATAATTCACGATTATGCGACTTTTTCTTGAGTCAATGACTTTACTATGACACGACATGGCTGGCCTCACTGGTCTAGTGGTAAATGTTTTTTTGGCAAAAAATCGAAAAAAAAGCAAAGTGAATATCGAAATCTATTATCAGGGGTAAATAATTTGACCAAGTATACTAGCCACCCTTCCTATCTCGCGGAACTTGAGATGACTGTCTGACTGTGAATATTTATTACTGTGGGGTCCAACCGCCTTTATACTACTATTTCATTGGCGGTCGAGCGCTTTTCAGTCTTAAGTCCTGGGTCATAAGGTTTAGAAGAGGTTGACCGTCAGTGAGCGCGGTGGTACCTATGTGTGCACACCCCCAGGTGCTCAAGCCGGCTGGGGTGCGGTGTTTAAAAGGGACAGTCTGCCACGAAACATCATTAGTCTGCCCTTGTGTTCGTTGCAAGCAGCCAGACGTGTACCGTGCATTAAAAATAAACCTTAATTCTATTAAATTCGTGTTTAAAATTAAGAAACAAATGTTGAAGTTGGGTTTTAAACTAGAAAAATTTATGATGTGTGGTTATACTCGTATAAAGCAATTGCAGAGCTACGATAAACTGAAGACGGTAGTTGAGGTAATAAATTTATTAATTAAAATCCATTGTATTTGACCTCGCATTGATTAGCCTTTCCAAGCAATAAGAGGGCAGCTTAACTAGAAAATATGATTATAGAGTCATATTACGTCGTTGTGGTGCACCTACTCGTGTTCTACACAAATACTTTTTGCTAGTTATTCTGAAGACCAATTTCGGAGCAACCCGTGATATGCAATAATCATTTTTTCAGTCGAAACACCCGAATCCTTACCAAAACGGTTTGCAATTGTAGTTGAACTTGTGGGAACGAATCCTTATAACCTGGATTCTACTATAATAAGAACCTGGTCTTGAGTTTCAGAAGAAAAAACCCTATAACACTGCATGACTCGGGAATTGAATACAAGGCTTCAGGAACAGAAGTCACATTTGTGATAACTAGACCAACGAGGCAATTCAGTAGCACTATCAGTGACAGTAACTTGCATTTATTTATTTTAACTTAATTCCCTTTTCTTGTTTCAGTTACTACCAGCACTCGGGAATGTCGGCATCCGTGCGAGGGCTTGTCGAAAAAATGGAGTCAGAATTAGACGGCGTTTAGAGAAAGGTATGTTTAACTCTAATATCAATGATTTTACTAGAGTGACGTCATTCATTTTTGCCTTCGACTTTGCCTTTTTTATTTAACGTCTCAAAAACAAAGTGAAGCAATGCAATATGCAAGATAAAACACAAATAAAAAAAGTCAGTCAGTGCACAAATATATGAATCCGTAGTATCAAACTTATACTAACTATAATTTCTTTTAACGCTGATTCTTAGGTTAATTCACACACTACCACAAACTAAAAATCACACAAATCCTACCCCAGCTGAACAAAAAAACCTTAAAGTATAACTAATTTATATTAGAAAAGTCAAAAGTTTTGAGAAATTGTACGTCAGATTTTTAATAGAAATAAAAAAAGTTTTTTTAAATTTCTGATTTCACTCGAAAAGTCGAATTTCCCCCTCAAAGTTGCCATACAATAATAACAAAGAATAGGACGGAGAAAAATAAACTCATACCGGGCCTAAAATTTTAATGTAAAACATTCGTTACTTACCATAACTTAAAATGTTATTATTTTTGATTAAATTAAATTTTTAATAAAAAAAACATTTTTTTTAATTAAATTAAATTTTTAACAAAAAGAAATATTCAAAAATTAAATCATATTTTTAATTAAATTAATTGTTTAGTTTCTAAAGTGCATAATTGAGTATACTGTTAGTTTAACTGTGTTAGGGGTTTCTGATCAGAAAAAGCTTTTAAAATAAAACCAAATGAAATTTAAAATTGGGTATAGGTTTTTATTACGCTGGTATTTTCTGTTATCAATAATTTAATCAGAAATTTTATAATCAGGCATCTGAAGGCCCACAGATAAAATACACAAAAAAACTGACAACATAAAATATACTAATACATATAAAATATGTCTTTTAAAGTATGATACACGAAATCGAGGCGTCCTGTTACGCTGCGCGGGGTCACGTAGCCTGCCGCGAAAACGTCGGTAGACAACACCCTTCGGCCAAAACACTTCCTTGTGAAACTTGTCGACATACTGTGTCGGAACTCGCACCACAAACGACTTAAAGTTAGTGTTGTGACGCGGCTCCACCTTCTCGACCCTTAAAGTCCAGCTGGACCTTCATGTACTCTACGACCTCCTCAACCTTGGTGGAGTGATGCAAAGCAACGTCGTTGGTGTCGCTGGACGCAGCAGCATATTTGGTCCTGAGAGCCGAATGCCGCATTGATTGTGACAAGTAGGCTTCTTCTTTTTCTTCTGAACTAAGGTGAAGCCGTCCTCTTCATACTCCAGCTTTGCTGGACAGCGCTATACCAGAATCCTCGGAAGGGTTTAACAGCGACGGTTCTGCTTTCCCTATTTCTGCTTTGTATGGCAGCTGAATTGTGTGTTATAATTACCGTACAATATTACACGGTTTTAGTTAAAAGCTGTTACTAACAAATTACAGACAGACACAGCATCAGATGATGATGATGATGATCTCCACCTCCAACAAGTTGAGAAAAGGCTTGGCTACCTAGTCTCCTAGTTATCTCGGCTTCCATTCGACCACCAGTCCAGTGTAGCTGATATTTTTAATGAAACGACTGTTTATCTCATTTTACAAACCACTAACACGACACCAGGCTGGTTGCAGACTGCAAAGTGTTCAAACCTTTAGGTTTCTGACTGTTGAACATCTACAAATCACAACCGGGACCAACGGACTAACGTGCTTTCCGAGACACAAAGGGGACTCGATAGCATATGAATGGTCACCCGAACACAGACCGACAGTTGTTAATTAGTTGTTTTTCATTGAAGATCGAGCAGTGCGATAATAAAGTAAATAATCCCCTAAAAAGTAATATGTCTTTGTTTTCAGGTGGAGTAAGTCCACAGCCTCTGTCGCGATCGGCTCAACAGCAACTGGTTTACAATTTTGGACACAGCCGCCCATTTCAAAACAAAATACTTCAATTCTCGGTTGGTATACCGACGTACAATGTGCGAAGGTATACTAATTGGATTGAGCGGCAACAGCCTAATTAAAAACTTAACTATTCGATTCTCGGTTTTTCCTGACTGATTCTTTGTAATCCTGAAATGTTCCAACCTTTGGTTTCAATTTTTTATATGACACTGGAATGTTATCTCTTAAGTTTCTAGACATTAACAATTGTGCTGGTGACGCTAAATTGTTTTTTGACGTATTTCTGTATTGTAATAAAGCTATATATGGGTCTGTTTTATTTTCTTTACATTTTCTTCGCATGTTCTTTATTATCTTGACAGAAGATTCAGCCTGTCCGTTCGACTGTGAATGATATGGGCTAGTAACTACATGTTCTATGTCCCATTCTTCTAAAAAGTTTTTAAACTCTATTGATTGGAACGGAGGACCACCATCGGACACCAATGACAATGGTATTCCATGACGTGCAAAAATTGATTTTAAATGAATTATTACATTTTGAGATGTGCTGTTTTTATTTAATAATGCAATCTCTATGTATTTTGAGTAACAATCAGTGACTATTAGATAAACTAAATTATCAAAATGCATTAAATCAATACCGACTTGTTGTCATGGATATTTACATATTTCAAAGTTTTGTAGTGGTTCCTTTTGGTTACATGGCTTGAATTTTGCCCATATAAGACATTGTTCTCCTAAATTCTTAATACTACTAGACATATTTGGCCAATACAAAGATTCTTTAGCTAAAGTTAAGCATTTGTTTATACCTTGGTGACCTTTGTGAATTTTTTCTAACATTTCACTATACATAGACTGTGGTACTATTAATTTTGAACCTTTGAATACTAAATCTTTAATGACATGGATTTCTCCTTGAATGTTCCAAAATGGTTTTACCAATGGACTGACATTATTTTTGTTTTTTGGCCAACCTTCATAATAATACTTGATTAATAATTGCAAGGACTCATCTGTTTGGGTTTCCTGTGCCAATTTCTTGCTATATTCATCTGTGATTGCTAAATTGGCATACATAATATTGACATGACATGACATTTCTGACTCATTTTCAGGTGTAAAATGGTATTTTAAAGCGGCTCTTGACAAAGTGTCTACAAAAATAATGTCGTCATTCTTTACTAATGATGATTTCTAAATAAACTACATTAGGGCTGCTCAACCCCAGGCCCGCTGGTCACCGTGTTGCCCGCCAACAGCGGCCATCTGACAACAGTCTTTTTAAATATGAATGATTACTAAGAGAGATGTGGAGCGCAGCGTACTGTTTGATACAACATTTTGGCCCATCTTCAAAATTAGTTGAAAAAAAGAAAAGAAAATTGTAGATTCAAAATCAACTCGTATTATTAATTCAATGGAAAAAATTAGGGGATGTTTTTTTATAATTCCTTTTTTTGTCTTTACTATACATAAAGACTCAAACTCATAGCATGGATTTAAAATAAAAACTTATAAGAATAAAATAAAACCGCTTTCATAAAACGCAAAATTTTTATTTTTCACTATTTTATGTTTTTTGAAGTCGGTTGTATTTTTTTGCAAAAAAGTTTTTATTTTTCAGTTTTTAGTGATTCGCAGTCATGTGCTTTACCCTTTCACAACGTATCGGCGGCGTGATGTAATGTTATGAACTAAGGCTAAAATGTACAGAAAAGTATTAAATAATACTCAGGGTACTAGAAATGCTTAACCTCCACATTATGGCCATGCAGTTACTTGGAGAAAATGTATGTTAACATTTCAGATCATAACAATCAAAAACGTAAGTATAATAACACAAACATTACACCCTTCACAGCGTACCAGCGTGATGTTATAGCATGAACTGGTGTGAACTTTATACAAAAATGAGATTTCAGCAATCCCAGTCCATTTACTACATATAATTTTCTGAGGGCTACTGTTGCCTATCACTGAAGTTCTTCATCAGATCTCCACCAAAATTGAAATGGGATCACTAGAGTACTTTCTCGGAAGTACTCTTCCCAAAACTACCTACTCAAATCACTACAAGTGCCTATACAATTTGACGAGTTCTATCTATATCTCCAGGATCCCATCATCAGCTCCTGACTTGATGATAATGGGACGTATGTACCCTTACAAACATTAAAAAAAGTCGGACCAGCCATCTTCGAATAGTCGGGAAAACTACGTTAATTAAAAGTTCCGATGAATAGAGAACCTCCTCCTTTTTGAAGTCGGGTTAAAAATAAGCTACCTGTTGTCCCACTCCAAAAAGAATGATGAAAAAACGGGCTGTAAACTCCATGGACAGTGGACACTCATTATAGAACCTACTCACAATCGTATCGAGGAGAATGGATGGCCTTCTATATCAGGCTCTCGATCCAACCGCCTAAGCAGAGCATTGACAGATGTTCGTCAAGGCTCTTGGCCATCAGACCATTTTGACTAAGTATTTAAATCAAACTGATTCCTAAAATCTATATCTCAAGAATTCGAATTACCTCATATTGTCCTACTTAACATTTGTAGATAAAAAAATCGGTGCAACTAGGAGGTTTTAATATCGCACGGAAAAGGAAGACCAAAACCAAATTACATTATTTTTGTCAAATACATAAACTCAAAAGCAAAAGGGTGGCCGGCAACATGTGGGACTTGAACCCACGACCTTCGCGTTTCAACCCTGTACGCGAATGCTCTTTACTATCCAGCTGAGCTAATGCGCCAAGTACAAACTGCATCCAAATTTGCGTACTGTTTCGTCCTTTTCAGTGCATAGCGACAGTAGCGCCCTCCGTTCTCCAAATGATTTCGAGTACAGACTGACCCAGAACTGAAACCTAGCGCAACAAGTCCTACGGGATCTAGACAGATGGCATTCATTTCAGATCGGATGAAGCAATCAGTTTTTTTATTATTAGAGCCGTTTTCGTTATTGATTTTTTAGATTTTGCATAGGTACACATATTGTAAAGTATAATTCAAATTCATATGATCAATTTACTTTTGTTTGTGCTAGCGTAAACAAAAAATAAAATTAACAAATCTTTTTCTTTAATTTAACTGTAGGTGCATGATAGCTAAATAAAATGATCAAGCGTGCTACGGTGCTACGTGATGCTACGACGTAGGCGACATCAGTGCTACGAGAGCTACGCAGTCGTTGTAATACATTGCTACGACTGCGAAAATAGTAAAGGTGTAGAACAAGACACCTTCTATACTTACTTAGCGATGACTGCTGCGATATTAAGCGTTTGAAGTATGGTAGAAGAAGTCATTCTGCATCGACGACTCCAAATAAATTGGGACATAAATTGTTGAATAAATAAATAAGAAATATGAAAGATGGTGACTACATGATCCCATAGTCTTCTGTTGTCAATCAGGAATAAACAAATAAAAAAGTAAAATTAATTCAAAAGTTCAACTTCAAGGTGGTATAAATATGTCTGAAGTAATCTGACCACCACAATTCGGATTAGTACTGGGGAATAAATATGTACATAACAAATGATCAAAAATAATACAAAACAAATATAAAAACACCTCTTCACGAAGCCGAAAGGCACTTGTTCTCCCTATCACTGCGATCATATTTTTGTTCTATACTATAGTTTCTAGTTACGGAGATATGGGGTGTCAAAGTTACAACTTTTTGACAAGTATTTTTTAATCACAAGTTATTTTTGTAAAGTTTTGACTATTAACACCTCCATGGCCCCCGTACTATTCAATCCATCCATCAGCATAATGTTTTAAGTGCGTTACATTGAGTTCTAACACGAAACATGATTTTTAACCTCAAAAAAAAAGTTGTTTCCCAGCAATAGTGTGTGATGTGGTGGTTTACACTCTGTATATACATATACATAAAATAATATCAAAAATAATGAAAAATAATCTGGTTATCATACTTTTTGGGCTACTGACCGTAACGACAGTCAAAGATCGAGGCAACAGCGGGCTCAAATATGAACACGAGAGATATAATCACTAGAATTTTTAATTACATGTAAATGGCCACTTACGAGTAGGTTCATTTTCACCAAAAGGATGACAGTCTGAATATCTTAAAACAGCTGTTTAAAACACATTTTTGTATGGGAACATGTCACGGTAACAACTATTTTAGATAAGCAGACTAGGCGCTGTTATCTTTTCGGTGAACATGGACCTTAATAACCTAAACGCATCATACATTACATTTAAGTATTTATAAATATATCCACAACAAAACTGGTGACGCTTAAAATGAAAAGGACAGAACTAAAGATTTTATTCTTCATTCATATGAAGCTCGCGATGTGTCATTCATTGTAAGTCGTATGACGTTGTCGGTTTGTCTACCTCGTTTTGGTCATAGGTTGTATGTAGTAGCTATTGAAAATAAATTGTATACTACGTTTTGTAATGTGTATATGTACATATAAAATGTTATGGAACAGATCTTCTTGGGGCTGACTGTACTAGCCCCATTCCCCAATTATTTCGTCGGTCGGTGCATGCGTAGTCTAGTCTACCCGTCGTCCTACTCCCGCTGAGATCTGAACGTGAGGAGCCAGTGTGAAGATAGCTGTTGCTCGGAATATACGCCATGTTCATTTTCATGCTTCCTAACAGTTAATGCAAAATAGGTGTGCCCGTACTGCGTGCGCTCAGAATTTGGAGCGTCCTTTAGTTTATAGGTTTACAGTAACATCATAACATATAAAATTAGCAAGAAAATTTAACAAATCGATATGGATATGGCAGGTCTGTCAATTTAGATAAAAGTATTCCGGGCAAAACTAGTAGTCAGAGGATTTTTATACTATATGGTTCGAAATGGCGGTAAACAGCTCTTAATAGCTAACTAATAATGACCAATATTACCAGTAAGTAGATGTACATTCATATTATTATATACTAATACAACAAGATTTATCAGTGGTAGGAAGGGACCAAGCAAACAGCTAGGTTGGCTCCCAACCGACCACTGCCGTAAACTGCATAGAACAGGTCCTTTTATAGACGCCTGCAAGTGAAACAGACATGATTCACCTGAAATCTATGTCAGCCTGGTTTACTTCCTGATATGCGTCATGGGAATAGAATCTATCTATATCTATCTTCTTAATAATTAATAGCGTTTGCAACGATCTAATGATGTGTGAGCTTTTTAGTTAAGGGTAAACATGGCATACATTATTTTCTCTTGAAACGCTATGCCACCTTTTTCTACTTTACATATTTCTTTAAGCTAAATTAAATCCGCATTACGATTATTTATTCAAGTAACAGTAAAAAAAATAACTCACATTTTAAAACTGTGACTGGCTATTTAAACATTACTTATGGATAGTTAAGTAAGTACACAATGATAGACTTTTGTCATTTGATGATGAAATATATTTTCTTGCAAGTTCATTGACCTTTACAAGGTTTACTGGCCTCTGGAATGAACGTTAAATCGATTGAAACGCGTCGAAAATGACACTAAAATATCATTGTCATAATAATCACAGATATTTTTTTAATTTTGTCAAATTAAGAAAAGGGGCCGTTTCTTCTGTGTGTATTATCGAGTTCATTTAATTTTTCACCCTGTATAATCCTAATCTGACTGATGACGACTTTTCTTTTCGATCTACCATTTCTTACAACCCTTTTGAGTAATCCGTCAAGTTATATTATGGAAATAATAGCTGCCCGCGTAACATTACCACCGAAGCAACGGGTTTCTTAGAAGAAAGAATCGACAAAATGACAGACGAACAAAAGAAATGTGAGATCTGTAACTATCTGTCATTTTAGCGATTCTTTCTTCGAAGAAACCCGTTTCTACGGTGGTCATGCTAGGCGGGCTGGTTGCTTATAACTCTTTTTAGCTTCTATCTTGTAACTCCTATTCATGCTGTGCTGGTGTTCCTGGCAGGCGAACCCTTTTCATGGCAATAGCGTCGGTGGTCGTTGTCCATGCTTTCCAGTTTCAAACAAACGAAACTTGACGAGTTTTATTCTTTAGCATGCAGTTGCAAAAGAGCACAATATGTTGAATAAATAGAAATATTTTTTGAATAGCATAATAATAATAAAAATCTTTATTTATAGAAAAACCTTCAACATTGCTTACAAAATAGGTCACATGAATTTTAGTGAAGTTAAGGTCATACAGATAGAGTAACCCTGACTCCCAAACTAGGAGATCCTGTGACTTAGGAGTCAGTGTTCTGCTGTCGCTATGATACAAAAACCTTGGACTAAAAAGTGTGTTAACAAAATCTTGGCAAAAAGAAAAACAGATGTGAGAGTACAACTAAATTATTTTCACAAATATTAAACTAGGACTGACAAAGAGCTAGGTAAACCATTTTCAGAATATGTTTGTTTGAAGTAATATTAGTCCGTCATCAATCACTACACCCAGGTACTTCGTTTGGCTGACGCGAGTAAGCGTTGTGCATGAGCAGTGGGTGTGATTGAGACATGTTTGTGCTGTAATTTCAAAATCCGGAGGTGCTTTGTTGTTATAATTAATAAATAAATAAAACCGTTTAAAAACGGAATGAAGTTAGTTTTAGCTACGTTGAGTGTGAGAAGGTTTAGCCGCAGCCACTCCCCAACAGCCCTCAAGGACTGTTCCGCAGTACTCTTGACGTCGCTCCACGTATTACCATAAACGACAATCATAATACACAGACAATATTTGAGTAACCGCTATCGGTTACTCAAATATTTGACTATTCGGTAAACTGACTCTTGGTTTGAGTAATTTCGGTGATCAGCACTGACTTTTGTTTATTGAAAAGACAAAACTGCCATAGTTACGTAATTATTTTAAGGTGAAATTAATAAGGCTAAAATAAATAAACTTAATTTTTTTTTAGTTGAGAGACAGGACAGCATATTAAAGAATAACTTATCTGCGTGAAGTTAAAATAATACTTAGCTTTTTAATATTTTATCAACGGAATGTCCGTACATTTAACAGCAATTGTGTGATCCACACATTATATATGCTTGTCATTGTTACATTCCTCCCTTACTACTGTTGTCACATGCTCTCTTGTAAAAAAAGTATATCGCTGTTGCACCCGCGCACACAGATGAATAACCTGTTTTCTCGTGTATGTGTCACAATTTTATCCAGAGGTGACAGGGGACAACATCCTGGTAATCATGGGATCCTGGTGCGTTGAATCTATGTATAGATTGTGTCATTGAGAGGACCAGCTGTAAGAGTTATGTTGGTGGTAAAAGGATTTTCTTCATTTGTGATACCTAAACTGAACGGGACAGGGTCCCGCTCATTGAAAGGAGGCCGTGTCCCAGCAGTGGGAACATTATAGGCTGATGATGATGATGACCCAAACTGAATACTGGATAATTAAGTGCTTTATTAGAATTTATTATAATGTTACATGATTTTTATAGGTATACTACAGCTAAAGTTAACTAAAGCTAAGCTAAAGTTGCTCGGGTCAGCACCCGAGCAACTTTGTCTGCGTTCATTGAGATTTAAGCTATCCTTTCTTTCAAGTTGGATTAAACTGCACATGGTGTATAAATTTGATTGAAATCGGTTAAGTAGTTTAGGAGTCCATCGCGAACAAACGTGACACGTAATTTATGTATATTAAGAAGATAACCCATGAGTTCATATGAATATTGCTATAGGGGACAAAATCGGAATTTCTGAAAAAATAAACCACAATAGGCTAGTTTCCACCTTCAATAAATTGCAAATATATTTGGTCCGTCAGGTAGAGTATTGAAAATCAGGGACAAGACTTTTTTACTTTGCTGAAGCTCAACAAAGTCTAACGGAATCAGAAAACTTTTAAAGAGGGTTAATTTTTGCAATGACTTCATAGTCCAAAAATACACCATGGCCATGACGTCATCTGTTTTCTTTGAAGGTTCAACTTTGCTGAAGCTCAACAAAGTCTGAAGAAATCAGAAAACTTTTCTAACTTTCTTAATGACGTCATGGCGTAATTGTAATGTCAGTTGTAGCGTGATTATCAAAGTACACCCTTCCTGTGACGTTTTCAGTTTTCATAGTAGGTTAACCGTTACTGAAACTTTACAAAGTTTAAAGTATTCCGCAACGCCGTACAAAAAACATGCGACAAGGGGAATATTATGTATGCTTAAAATACTTTCAAAATAAATTTATTTCATGTTGTGTCAAATCACCCCCTGGACTACGGAAAGAGAGGAGATTGCAACCCTCGACTTTTTTCCCTTGTCGTATGATGTTTGTTCGGCGATGCGGAATAATGGATTAGAAGCAGTATTGACACAGATGCCGTACAAAATCAAATGACCAAATTCACCCTGGTAATTATCGGAAAATTAAATAAAAATTCCGACCTTCTGACGCACCATTTTTTTACGGCACTGTGCGTTTTCTTATTATTTTTCACTAGCGGACGTCACGCGGTTTCACCCGCGTAATTCCCGTTCCCGTGGGAGTACGGGGATAAAATATATCCTATGTTACTCGTGGATAATGTAGCTTTCGAATGGTGAAAGAATTTTTAAAAACGGTCCAGTAGTTTTTAAGCCTATTCATTACAACCAAACAAACAAACAAACAAAGTTTTCCTCTTTATAATATTATAGTGTAGATGGATCCTATCGGTGGTAAGAATGCCGAATAAAAATATGTGACCAAAATGTACTCACTCTACCTGTACTTTCGGATTCTCACCTGCACTCAGTTGGACAGCTTACAAGTGACGGCACAGTACTGAATCTTATTATTTTATCTCATATATCGTTCTAGATAGGTCACCTGGTGGTTCAAATGACCCATATTTTTTTCAACATGGGTCTAAATATTTCTTGCGTTTTTAGGATATTTATCCACCCCGTACCAACAAGTTTTGATATAGAACTGCTACCACGTTTACGGTTTCTTAACTTGCCTTGGTACCAGGGTATTAAGAATCAAAGGAGTTAGATTGTTTTCAAACAAGATTCTTAACATTCATGATAATATTTCATCCACCTCATGTTTTTACACATTATTAACTTATTCTTAATATATATTGAAGTCAGTTACATAAATAAGTCCGAACACGATCTTATGAGAGTCAACTGCCCTGTAGATTATGATATTTTACGTACTTTTAGTAATTCAATCTTTTCATTCTGAATAGTATAAGCTCAAAAACTTCTACTAGTTTTAACTAGTATTTTTATAAATAACATTTGTAATCAATAACCATCAAGCTCGTTCACTTCTTAGCGCTTATTGACCGAATTTATTGTCTCTTTCCAACGTTTCGTTCATAAAGTGAACTTACCACTACATGTAACTATTTCTTTCGCACATGCACTATAGCAAAGGGTAGTTACAATGGTCTAGCACGAACCTTCGTTTCACATGACTTCCTAGTGACTCACTCTATGAATAGTTATCAGGGGCCATTATAAAAAAAATAATAAAAAATAAAAAAGCCTTTTATTTCTTGCATGCACTTTTACAATATTCGATTTATAAGGTGGTTAGTTTTACATTTTGCTTATCCTAGTGTTATTTTTTTTTTTTATTATTATTATTATGTATATTATGCAAGAACCCCGTCTTCACAGGTGAAGGCCTCCTCCAAAGTTAGCCATTTGTCTCGGTCTTGGGCTACTCCTGTCCAATGTGGACCGGCGATTTTTTTAATTTCGTCGTCCCATCTTCTCATGGGCCTTCCTATGCCTCTTTTGCCAAGCGGTCCCTTCCATGACGTCACTCTTCTGGTCCAACGTTGATCTGCGAGTCGTGCAACATGGCCGGCCCACTTCCATTTCATTTTTTTCGCATATTGTAGAGCATCTGTGGATTTTGTTAGTTTTCTTATTTTTGTATGTTTAATTTTCTGTATTTTTCTTATGCTAAGCATGCTCCGCTCCATCCCTCGTTGGCAGGTTCTAATTTTTTCCTCTATGCTATTCGTAAACTTCCATGTTTGGCAGCCGTATGTCAAGCATGGTAATAGGCAAGAGTTCATGACCTTGGTTTTTAAGGAAATCGGCAGGGTACTCTTAAATATTTCTCGCAGTTTCCAATATTTGTTCCAGGTACTGTGTGTCCGTCTTTCGATTTCTTTCTCATTGTTTTTCTTATTAAAACTTAATTGCTTGCCTAGGTATATATATTGATCAGTATATTTCAAGGGTTCTCCTCCTGCGGTTATCAGTTTCTCTGTGCTGTTAGTCATCACCATGGTTTTTGCTAGGTTCATTTCAAGGCCCACTTCCATACTTGCTCTATGTAGAGATCCAATCATGTGTTGAAGTTGTGCGGACGTTTCTGATAATATTACTAGATCGTCTGCGAAGCGGAGGTGGTTTAGATATTTACCTTTTATGTTTATACCGCAATTCTTCCAGTCCAGTTGCCTAAAAATTGATTCCAGTAATGCTATGAATAATTTCGGAGATAAGGGGTCCCCTTGCCTCACGCCTCTTTTGATGGGAAAGCTCGGTCCTTCGGTTTCTAATTTGACTCTACCTGTGCTATTATTGTACAGACTCCTGATGAATTCAATGTACTGTTGCTCTACACCTTGGTTTTTAAGGGCTTCCCATATGCTTTCATGCGACACTGTATCGAATGCTTTCTGATAATCGATGTAGGCAATATAGAGAGGTCTCCGTGTCTCCTGGTACTTTTCTATAAGTAGTTCCAGTGTATGGATGTGGTCTATAGTTGAGAATCCCTTTCTAAAACCTGCTTGCTCGACCGGTTGGTTTAGTTCAAGTGTTATGCTTATCCTATTGTTGATGATTGACGAGTAGAGTTTATAGATAGATGATAATAAGCTAATTGGCCTGTAGTTTGAGATATCTTTGGGGTCACCCTTCTTATAGATCAAAATTATGTTTGATTCAGTCCATTGTAATGGTATCTCGGCTGTTTTTAATATGTGGTTAAACAAGTTTGCTAGAGGTAGAGCTAGTATTGTTTTGCCAGCTTTTAGGGCTTCATTGTGCACATAGTCTGACCCTGGGCTCTTGTCGCTTTTCAACCTAGTTATTGCCTCTAGTATCTCTAGTTCAGTTATTTCCCTTACTTCACTTGCTTCCCCCGAGCTAACCGATGTGGCTTTTTTCATGGAGGGTTTTTCGCTGTATAAGTTCCTGTAGAAGCTAGTAGCCACTTCTATAATCTCCCTGCGATTGTGTTTGTGTTTTCCTGATGATTTTAATCCCTCTATCCATAACTTATTTGTTGTCAACTCTTTATAAGCTTTTTTGATACTTCCTGACTGCTTAAGATGTTTTGTAATTACATTTTGCCTGTGCTTAGCGTAGTCGTCTTTAATGTACTTGCTAATAAGTTTATATAGAGCTGCCATTTCGTTTTTTTCGCTTCGGGATTTCTTTTTAGTTTTATGTAATATTCTTCTTCTGTCTATAAGTTGCACTGTGCGTGGTGATAGTATTCCACAGGCTTTGGGATCGCTGCTGGTTGAATGGGCTTCCCGTAGGCTTTGAGTAATTGTGTTGATTAGCTTCGTATAGTATGTTTGTATGGATTTAGATTCTTGCCAGTTCGGTAATTCTGCCATTTTGAAGGCAAGTCTCTCTCTGAACTTCTGTGTTTCTTTTATATTCTCTAAAGATGCGATTGCATTGTTTTTATACCTGGCTCTGCTTTTCCTTACGTTATTTAGAAGTATACTTGCTCTGACTGGTCTGTGATCCGAGGAATAGATAATATTTAGAACTTCCATATTTTGAAATAAATGCGGACAGTTAGATATAATATAGTCTATCTCGTTCCTGTGTTTATTGTTTGGTGAACGCCATGTCCATCTGCATTTTGGTTTTTTCTTAAAGAAAGTGTTCAGTATGGAGAGTTTATTTTCAATAGCGAAATCGATTAATTTCTGGCCTCTACCATTTCTCGCTCCATATCCATAAGATCTCATTACAAGGTGTTCACTTTGCTGCGGTTGACCTATTTTGGCATTAAAATCGCCCATAATGATATAGTCCTTGTGAGCTGTTTCTATAGCTTGTGTAATAATTTTGTAGAAGAGCGTAATTTCTTCTTCTTTTGCTGCCTCTGTGGGTGCATATACTTGTATTAATGATAATTTGTATTCATCAAAGGTGAGGTTTAACAGGGCTACACGTTCTGTAAAGCCGGTGAAGCTTTCTATATTTTGTTTGAGGGATTTGTTTATAATAAAGCACACTCCGTGCCTACCAGGTGTTTCGCCCATGTAGCATAAAATGTAGTCTCTGTATTCCTCGATTTTTGTACCAAGCCGCCTTACTTCAGATAATCCCATTATGTCGCAATTTATTGTCTTCAGGGCTTCCAATAATTCTGCTAGACTTTCGTGGGAAGAAAGTGTTCTGACATTGTAGGTAATGAGGTGCAGCTTTTGTCCTTGTTTTTCTTGAATTTTTGTGTTTCTCTTTGGAGGATTGTGGTCGTAATCTTCCACGGGGACCAACCGGATTGGAAGATGTGTGTTCTGTTTATTGTTGTTAAAGATTAATTTTTGATTGGAGGAGGGTACGGGTGCTAATTGCTATTTGTTTATGTCTTGATTGTTTTTTTTGTTTGTTTTATTAAAAACCAAGTAGTTTGTTATAGATGGCTTTGGGCCTCCTTCCGAAACACTTGGTGTTCTTTCTTTCGGTGAAGGCGTAGAATCCATTTTATTTTTCTTCTGAACCTGGATTCTGTGGTCTTCTTGAAGCTGCTGGTGGGTTTGATTGGTCTCCGGAGATAATTGTAGATACCTTTTTTTGCTGGTTGTTGAGTCAGATAATTTCCCAATTATTACTAACTTGTCGTACTTTAGTACAGCTTTGTTTCCGTTCTCTTTTTCCAATTTGATTTGATTCTGTAGCTCTTTTCGTTTTTCTAGAACATTTGGCGGATAGTCCTCTTTGATATAGTACTCGGTATCATTAAGATATTTTCTATTTCTTAGTATATTGATTTTTGTTCCAAGTGACGTGAATGTTACCACGATAGGACGGGGTTTATCCTTTTTAATTCCTATTCTTCTAATTACCTGTATGTCCTTGCAGTCTAGTTTAACTTTTAAGTGTTCTTCAATGAATACTACGATGCTATTTTCCTGCTCTGAATATGAAAGTTCGCTTTCCTCCATTCCGAAGAACACGAGATTCCTCTGACGTGCCTGTTTTTCTAGGATACATATTCTCTTTTCTTGGTTGTCCACCTTTTCCCTAAGTTGAGTGTACTTTTCATCCCATTTATCGAATTTTTCTTCGAGAATCTTGTTGACGTTTTCAGTTACTTGTTCAGTTACTTTTTTCCCATTTTCCAGGATTGTTGTTTTTTGTTCGTCGAGCTCGTTTTGTATCTTACGAAGTGCAGCTAGTACTTCCTCCATTATGTTAGGATTTCGTTTTATGTGTCTTGAAATATCAGTGCGAATCCCAAGTGTGGCTGATAGCAGAACTATTTCGGAATTCCAGTGAAAACCCAGCGTCTCGTAGTTAGCAGTGCCTCATGCGGCGAGTAGCTGAATCTCTTGAGTATTGTCGGTTGTTGTTTTATCTTCCGCTAGATGTCACTGTTCATAACCACCTCTATAATCAGGGGCCATTACACCTACCTAATTCAAAACTTTGCTGTTAAAACAAAATACTACATGCCATTGCAGAAAGTTAGTTCTTCGGAACTTAATGGGTTATTCTGATCAATGTGTAAGCGATTGTGTTACCAGGGTCATAGAATTCGTAGGAGGTTCGAAGTCCTAGGTCAGATCATTCACTTAGCGTTTCAAACAAAAATAGAACTTACAACGGTAAGCAAATAGATTTAAATTGTTGGAAACTAAATTATTAATTTAATCAAAAAGTAATGATTAATTACATTTTAAGTTACTTACGGTTAGTTTTACAAATATTTTACATTTCAGTTCTTTGTGGCAACGTTGAGGCGTAAATTCGACTTTTCAAGTGAAATCTAAAATATTGCATATTTTATATCGAGGAATGCGAGGGAGTCAATAATACCGAGGGTATATTAAGTTGGCGTTTAGTCTCGAGGTGCACACTATACTTTTCACTTTGAGTGCGAGAAAAACATTCAATTTAGTACAAAACATTTGTTTGTTACTCTTCCAGTACAAAAAACTTTCCACCTTCAATGCGGAAAAACCATGGAACTAAAACTCCCAACTGTTTCGCAATGAAGATGTATGGTCCTCGTAGTAAGTATATTAACTGGCTGTTTGAGTTTGTCTATATCACATGAAGGAAATGATAAAATCGATTTGTTTTTACTCCCTACGGAGTAAAGTGGTCACTTTAGTCCTGCTTCATAGGGCTATATTGGCGTACATATAGCTCCAAACAAAAAAAAAACTTTTCACTTCTCATGAGAGTTCATAAGTGAACGAATTTTTCACGGTCAAAGTCGTTCCTCGACATTTATGAGCTTTAAGGGTTGTATTGATGATTTTGATGATTATAATTCTGTAACTACATACGTCTTACAGCCGCTACCGATATTTTCATCAACACACAACTTAGCACTGCCCTACAAATTGCAAAAAACGTAAGAACATTTGAATTTCGCGGGCTTCCATGGAGTTCAAATTTTCTTACGTTTTTCAGGTCAGTGGCAGGTTTAATTAGGTATTTTAATGAAAATATGACATAACCCATAAGTAAGGTACATGAAAGACTATAATGGCATAATATTACTGCAGCACTTGTCTTGCCCCTTACTAAATGTAAATATGTCGAGGTATTATATTCCCGTCATGTGCTCTGATGTTTATGCGCTCCTAGTACTTTCGACGGCGTATTCATGCCGGTTCCACGAACGATGAAACCATGCCGTACAGTGCGCCACAGTTTGAAATAATCGTGGCGAAATAGAGTACTATTAATGGGAAAGCGCTAGTTTAGCCCGCGAAATTCAAAAGACAGTGCTCAAAAAATCCCAGGCTAGGCACAAACACAATGTATCACATATGTTTTTTAATTTCAATATCACATGCCACATAAATGCATCATTAAAAACGATGGCTAAATGTTAAAAAGTGCTATTTGTTTAGTGGCAAGAATTATGTTTAATACACACATCAAAAGTGTCTAGGGATCAAGCATTTTTATGCGGATTTCTTGAGATTGAGATGTGGCTTTGTAATAAATTTATGATTTTATAAATTTATATGGATCCTTTTTGGTTCATAATATGAATCAGAAACTGTGAATCAAATTCGAGTAAAAGATGAAAATCAGCTGTCAATATTTTCCCTATAAAAACATACAACGCATTGAAGACATTATTAGTGCTACTGTTTCCCTACTACTGATTAAAACCAACGTTATTATGGAGCGGCGACGTCATTTAAGCAGGGAAGAAATGCTCAGAGCCGTGGGAATGATAGAAGCTTATTTTTTTTCATGACAGTAAACAAGACAATGAAAGAAAATGGCTTTATAAAAATGGTTTAGAAATGCGATCGAGCAACAACAAAGCTTTGTCGTGTATCTCTATAATCTTTATTTGAATGATAAATTTGCAATCCGAAACTCAAAAGGGTATCATCTTAGCCAATACTCCATGTAAAATAGATTCTGCTGCATCAAGTTAGACTGAAAGCCGACCCAACTTAGTTGGTAAAAAAGGCTAGGTAGATGATGATGACAGGTTTAAACCAATACTGTAATAATTTTAGTAATCTGTCATACATAATAATTGTTATAAAGAAAAACTAAACTCCCAAGTTGTTTAATTTTTTTCTCTCAAACAAATATAAAAACAAAATTATTATTTTGCACAAGAGTGGCTAAATCGCACAAAGGGAATCTGCACGAAAACCTATTCCTACCAGGATTGCATAACGTGCTCGAGTCTAACTGCTGTACAGCTGTACAAGTACGACCGATGTTTCATTCAAGCGTACGAGGAGGTAGTTAGGGTGGCAATGTGGAGTGGACACGTGTATTGGTGGAATCATTCACTTTGATGTCTCTGTCTAGACTGGTAGTGAAAGCATTGGTGTGAGCAGGAACATGACATTAGAAAGCTTCTTTGGTTTGTGCTCTATCTATTTACATGAAGTGACGTCATGAAAATAAACGTGATCTATGTTGGACCAAAGCGTTCCTTCCAATGGTAACGCATAGCGAGCATAACAGGTAGAAGGATAACATAACTGAGAAGGAGTTTTCATCGTCGAAATCACCGGCAACAATTACTTATAGTCAGACCAGATCACAGCTGCTGCGGGTCTATAGCCGATTCGCAATGTAATATTTTTATGTATTTTTTGAATTTCTAGGTATGTTATCTACCACCAAGCAGAGAGTGTGTGCGTGAAAAAAATCGTAAGCTGCATGGTGGTGGGATTCTTACACCCTTTCTACTTGGTGGCAGATTGCTTTTGGTTTTTATCAAACCTGTATCCGGTGCGTCGTCCGCGGCATCTCTAACATCTGATGCCCAGGCCACACGAGCCTGAGTGGAAAACGAATGCCACTCGGCTCTCCGCTGTGAAGACTGATGTCCCTCGGGCCGCTACGATAACTGATAACTGATGTCCCTCGGCCTTCCGCTGTGAAGACTGGTGACTGATATCCCTCGGCTTTCCGCTGTGAAGACTCATGACTGATGTCCCGCGGTCCCTCGCTGCAAAGAATGATGACTGATGTCCTTCGGATCTCCGCTGTGAAGACTGATGACTGATGTCCCTCGGTCTTTAGCTGCAAAGACTGATGACTGATGTCCCTCGGTCTTTAGCTGCAAAAACTGATGACTGATGTCCCTCGGCTCTCCGCTGTGAAGACTGATGTCCTTCGGTCCCTCGCTGCAAACAATGATGACTGATGTCCCTTGTCTCTCCGCTGTCTATCACGTTCGCTGTCCATTTTATTTCATTTAAGCCGTGCTTTCCTCCAAATTGAGAGATAGGTAGGCGAGTCCGTATTGTAACCTTACATTTTTTACCTCCGTCGCTAACTCCTCAAAACCTTACATTTGCCCTCTCGGGTAAATGTAAAGTTACAAGAGGTTACATGTGTACCACTAAAAACTGAAAAATAAAAACTAAATTAATCAAACGAAGGTCACCAACTGCTGAAACTATAGTAATTTTTTACTTTTTCGTTTTTTTTTAAGTCATCTAAAATTGTGGAATGCTGGTTGTCGCACTATTAACTGCTAATGTTTAATGGACATTAATGCTAAAATATGCCGACATTTCCGTATTGAATTGCATCTACATCAAGTCTTTGCGGTCACGCTATGGCACGTTTCCCGGTGATGGCGATGAGGGCACAAATTAAAAATCCCTGTCAAAACTATCAGCATTCTGTTGTGTCAGCTAATAAATGAATTTGAATGAATTATCCTATCTCCCCCACTGCACTGTCGTACTCGCCGCGTCGCGTCTCTCAGCAACACGACGCGTCGCGTCCGTCAGGGGAAGCTCAGCGCTAGCCCCGAGAGGTCGGCTTTGCTGAGCTTTTTCTGCGCAATACACTTGAGACCAAACTTAAATTCTCTCGCTACTAAAATCTTATCGCTACGACTTATTTTGTATCGTCAATAGAAAGTCACGCAGGTTAGTAGTTCGTTGTGACCTTAGCAAATATTGTTTGAAAGATAATAGAATCAGTTTTAAACTTGTAATATAACTAGATACTGAACCAGTTACAATAGTTTTGAGACAGGGTACGCTTTTATTTATTTTGGAATTCATGCTTTCAAGCGTCACGAACGACGTCTCGAGCCCCCCCCCCTGTGATGGGCCATCTGTTCAAGACGCAGTATTGATCTGTCTAGACCGAACACTATTTGAAGTACTAGGATTCCATGCGACACTAAGAGGCTTTCAACAAGCTGACTTTAAATGCCGGAGTCTTTGCGCCATAAATATTTAGTATCATAAAAGTACACATTCCATACAATGCTTAAGTTCCTTATTAAGATAGAACTCGTCAACTACGTTTTGCAATTGTACGTTTTTAGGGTTCCGTACCTCAAAAGGTAAAAACGGAACCCTTATAGGATCACTTTGTTGTCCGTCTGTCTGTCTGTCTGTCTGTCAAGACCTTTTTTCTCAGGAACGCGTGGAGGTATCAAGCTGAAATTCATATCAAATACTCAAGTCTATGGTCTCTTGGAGCTGTGAAAAAATCAAACTTCTTAGTCAACGCGATCAAAAGATACTCCCGTTTATGCCGCAAATTTTCGACACTCGCAAGGGAATCAAAACCAACAGGGTACTTCCCGTGAACTCAGAGTCTTGAAATTTGGTACGAAGCAACGTCTTATAACACAGATAAAGGAAAAATTGCGAAAAGTATATATTTTTAGTTACATCATATAATAAAAATATTTTTAATAATTTTAAACTTATTACCCCTTTACTCATTAACGCGTAGTGGTATTATATTGAAATTCTTAACAAATACTCAAGTCTATAATATCTTTAAGCTGTAACAAAATCAAACTTCTACGTCAACGCAATCAAAAGATACAGCAATTAAAGCCGCATATTTTGAAACTCGCAACTACTCGCAAGGGAATCAAAACCTAAAGGATACTTCCAGACGACCTGGAATCTTGAAATTTGGCATGAAGCAACGTTATAAAGTACACATATAGGAAAAATTCCGAAAATCTTAAATTTTTAGTTACATCACATAGTATATTTTTTTTAATAATCATAAACTTACTAGCTGACCCAGCAAACGTTGTTCAGCGATTAAAAAAAAAAACAGATGTTGGCCGATTCTCAGACCTACCCGATATGCACACAAAATTTCATGCAAATCGGTTCAGCCGTTTCGGAGGAGTTTGGAAACAAACACCGCAACACGAGAATTTATATACCTACAGGTTTGTACGGAACCCTCGGTGCGCGAGTCTGACTCGCACTTGGCCGGTTTTTTTGGTATAGTCATAGTAAAACATCACTTTAGTATAATTAATTATAGTAAAGTAAGAATTGAAGAGAATTATGTTTTGGTATTAGAGTGGTGTGTTTTCAATGTAACTTATCAAATACATAAAACATGATCTGCAGTCCTGTATGTTAATGTCAAGGAATGTAATCTTTCAGCAGTGGTTAGCAACATTCATGATAGTACATTGACTATGTTTTATCTCCGTACTCCCAAGGAGACAGGAACTACGCGGTTGAAACCGCGTGACGTCCGCTGGTGACGTATAAGAGAAATTTTCACAATGGCTAGTAGTTTGTGAGATGTGACGTCTACCAAAACCGCACTGAGCCCACGTAGTGGATTGGCCAAAACCCAAAATACGTGCTTTGACATGGAGTTGCGGACACCAGCGCATAGTATCATACAATCATCAGCCTAGCCTTTGCCGTTGCCAACCGCGTAGCTCCCGTAATCGTAGCATTGCTACGCCGTAGTATTGCTACGCCGTAGCTATACTGCACCGTATCAACTGAACACATACTTAATTATGTGTATGTTGGATATGTATCTAAAACAACTTAAATAATTATTTAAATCACACACACGTCACAGAAACTCATTATAACACTCTTATCAAATAAATATATCTGTTTTTAGCTGGTCTAGCAACGCAGCTACGGCAACTCTCGTACACGTAACATCACAGACTTCATATCCACGTTCTAGGAGCATTTAAAAAATAATAATAACCAATTTTTAAGATCTTGTTGATTACAACAAGATCTTAAAAATTTGGTTATTATTATTTCTGGTTAATTTGGTTATTATCATTTTTGGTTAATTTGGTTATTATTATTGGTGGTTGGTTTTAATTATAAATGTTGAAACAAACAAGAATCCGAAGCATTTAATCAACATTCATAATTAAATTTTCAAAACTTGTATGCCGTTTTATTATGATGCGAAGTCTTCACTAGAAATCAACCGATTTTAACATTTTTTTATGTAGTTTCCATTCTTGAATCCTTTGCCTTATTGACCAACCAGCCTGTGAAGATCACCGAGTATAAAAAGCAACTACTATTTCCATATTCGTATGTATGTAATTTGCAGGTAACTCTTCCTGACTCATGTTGCGCTGGTACTCCTGGCAGGCGTACCGTTTCTAAGGGAACAGAAGCACCAAACGATTGAATAGTTTGTTTTTTACAGCAGCAAAGAGTATTCGTGAAATACATTTCTGTGAAGTCGTATCTATGGAGAATGACATTTAATCTAGGGCGGAAATGTAATATTACTTGCTCTGTGTGGACGACGTGGGAATCGTAAAAACTGGCAGCGTGGAAAATACTATTAAACCTGAGTCTAAAAGTAATATTACATTTCTGTTTACAATGACGTGTATCGGTCGCAGCCAATTCGTACACGCCTTTTTTCATAATGCCGCGCCCGATTGTAAAACGTCGCCGTTTTGTAATGCAGCGTCATCACGTTCGTTAAAAAAAGGTAAGTCTAAAAGTTTTCATAACGAAATGCGTGAGAAATATCAGAACGTGCTGAGATATTGCTTGAAAGCACGGCAACATAAATATTCATGAGACAGACAAAATACCAAATTCTCACACTCCTCTATCGCTTGTTAACAGTTATTAAACTAAATCGCTATTGGAAGAACAGGTAATCCGTTCTGCAGACACAACTCAATCTCATGGCGACATGGAGATAGCGATTGTCGCAACCCCGTGCAAGGCACGCCACAATAGTGGCGATAATGAATTCCTCTTTGAGGAATGGTTTGAGAGGCTCCATGGCGCCCTCACCTTCTTCTACCCTTGTAAACCTGATGCAGGTTTTCAAGGGACACGGTTGTTTCGGGAGGTTCCCACACCGAATCGGGCGGGAGGAAACGCCCGGGTGTTACCACTGCGTGGATTGACAGGAGGACACTGCGAGGATTAGTCGAAGAGATGGCAGCATATAAGGTTATGGGTGAAAACTAAAACGAACAAACGCTTTTATAGAGTTTATTTTCACTGTTTAACCACTAGGAAGATTATAGGTCCTATCACTATCAACTCGAGAACACAACTGAATTCTATTTGTAGTCTCCACAGTGAATATTTTAAATTATAAAGATGGCGATCGGATACGGATGTATTAAATTATATATCGGGGCTTCAACCGGAAGTTGAATAATAAATCATAATATTAACCAAATAAAGATTAATTTTTGTAAATTAAATAAGAAAATCAACACGCCCCCTCAAAAATTAATCACCATTAAAATCAATACAAGTAAACATGAAGTTATGTACTTATCATTCAATAGAAACTTATACCCTTCCTAGTGTTTGCTGGGAGTATACATATTGGTCCAACATTCGTTGCGTAGGATTAGGGAAAACCCAGAAAAACCTAATCAGACCAATGCACTTTTATGACAATAATTAAATAAAGATAATCATTATTGAAACATAATTAAATAACAATCTTATTCTAAACCCATTTTTCTTCTCATGGCCTGAAACGTGATTGCAGGCAATGGTTTTGTTAAAGCATCAGCGAGTTGTTGACCTGTGGGGATATAATTTAACTTTATTACATTTTTCTCAATTTGTTCCCTGGAAAAATGATATTTAATGTCAATGAGTTTTGATCGCTTATGGTTTGTTGGGTTATTTGCAATACTTATACAGCCGTTGTTATCTTCATAAATAATTATAGGTTTATCAATATTAATATGAATGCTAATTGCCAGTGATTTAAGCCATAAAGCTTCCCTAACACCTTCGTACAAAGCCATATATTCAGCCTCAGTAGATGAGGCAGCTACTGACATTTGTTTCTTTGTACACCATGTTATTGTACAGTGATCAAATAACTTAAACAAATATCCTGTTGTACTTTTTCTATCTGTAGTATCATTTCCACCCCAATCTGAGTCTACATACCCACATAAAATATTACTATAGGCACTTCTTTTATAACATCATTGTAAATTGATTGTACCTTTCAAGTATCTTAACACCCTTTTAAGACATTGCCACAATTCTTTGTTATTTTTATTGGTATATCTACTGAGTATATTAATACTTGTGCTTAAGTCAGGACGAGTGCAAAGCATGATGTACATTAAACAACCAATAACATTTCGACATGGAGCATTATAACTCTCTTCACAGTTTAATGCCTCATAATTAAGTTTGCTTTCCAAAGGTGTATTGACAGGATTGCAATCTTGCATACTGAATTTACCGAGAACCGAGTTTATGTAAGCACTCTGATCTAACATTACCGTATCATTGTTTCTACTAATTTTAATACCTAAAAATAGTTTAATTTCTTTTAAATCTGACATTTCAAATCTACTCATTAAATACCTTTTGAAATTGTTCATCGTCTCAATTTCAGCGCATGCTATTACCAAATCGTCGACATAAAGTACCACATAAATGTTTCTAAGCACGTCACCATTGTTCAATACATAGATGCATCTATCAACTGATGAATTTTGAAAACCTTTTTCTTTAAGCGATTGTTCAAATACTTCAAACCAGCATCGAGCTGCTTGTTTCAGTCCGTATAAAGCTTTATTTAATTTACACACATAATTATTTTGATTGTTTATACCCTCAGGAACATTCATATAAATTTCCTCTTTTAACTCGCCATTTTAAAATGCGGTTTTTACGTCCATGTGATGAACCAGTAAATTAAATTGATTTGCAAAGTCGGAAACTAGCTATTCTTGCAACAGGTGCAAATGTTTCGTTGTAATCCGTAAGATATTCTTGGCTAAAACCCAACAAGCACAGCAGCAACAAGACGAGCCTTGTATCTTAAAGGTTTTCCAAATTCATCGTTTTTTATCGTAAAAATCCATTTACAATCTACAAGATTTTTATCTTTGGGTTGTGGTACTAAAGTCCATGTTTTGTTTACTAAAAGAGAATTAATTTCATCTCTAATTGCACTTTCCCATTCGGATCTGTCATCTCTAGTAGCAATTTCTTTATATGAACTCAGTACTTTGCACATAATTGCATGAGCGCACAGGAGAAAATCATTATTTTCATCGATTTCGTGATACGAAATAGGGGGTCGATTTTTGAGCCTATCACTCCGCCGAAGCTGCGAATTGTCCTCTTTATTTTCAGTACATTGATCAAGTAATTGCTTAGACTCTACAATATCATGGTTCACTTTGCGAATTTTACTAGGGCAAACTTGATCATCAGATTTAAAAGGATCTGATTTCGAACTGTCAGAGATGCGAGACTTTATTGATACTGATTTAGACAGAATATCAGTTTCATTACTAGAATTTTTAACATTTGTTCCAGGCTGTACAGGCCTGGACTGCAAATAATTCGTCTCGTCCACAATAACATCTCTGACTACAACAAATTTTTCGCATTCTGGGTTCCAAACTTTATAACCGTTTGGTTCATAGCCCACGAGTATACCCTTCCATGATTTCTCATCAAACTTTGTTTTATTGATTTTGTTATGCACATAAACTGTTGAGCCAAAAACTTTTAAGTATTTTATTTGAGGCTTTTTATTATGCCACATTTCGAATGGTGTTTTGGGAATTTTAAGCGCCTTAGTAGGCGTCAAATTTATTAAATAGACAGCAGTTAGAACTGCTTCTCCCCAGAAAACTTTGTCTAATTTAGCACCGTGTATCATAGAACGGGCTCGTTCAGTAATAGTTCTGACCATTCGCTCAGAGACACCATTTAATTGTGGAGTTCTCGGAACTGTCAAATGATAACTAATTCCCTTTTCGACACAATAATTTTTCATTTCGGTAGATAAATATTCTCCACCGTTATCGCAATACAAATTGACTAATTTAGAATTAAACTTGGCTTCACTTTTTGCAACAAAATCTTTAAAACAAGAGAATACGTCTGATTTATATGTTATTAGATATGTTACACAGTAATGAGTAAACTGATCTACAAAGAGGACAAAATAATTGTGGTTATCAATACTAGGCGGAGTGATAGGACCACAGACATCTGAATGCACAACAAAAAGAGGTCGCGTAATATAACTTTTGTCTTTAACCTGATTGAATGGCAGTCGACTCTGCTTCCCATTTATGCACGCCTCACATAAATCATCATTTGGTACTATTTTATCAATTTGGTTTGTTTCGTCAACCATACTATTATTATTCTTAATCTCTAAAAAAATATTTTTACTAATGTGGCCAAAGCGTTCATGCCACAATTTGTAAATACTTTTGTCAGCACTGCATATCAACTGAGAAACAGAATGACTTACATTCACAGATGCCATAAAATCCACAGTAATTAAATTGTTAATGCACTTACCTCGCATGATGGTTTTACCGTCTTTACATATTCGAGCTCCTTCTTGATCGAAAATGACCGTCATCCCGGCCCGTTGCATCCTCGAAACTGATAATAAATTGTAGGGGACCTGGCTGCAGAATAGCACATCCTCCAAAACTCCTTGCACGCCCGTATTGCTAGTGACCTGTAGTGTTCCTTTCTTTGTAGCTGAAATAAATTCATTATTTTTAGCAATTGATATTTTTAAAGGAATATGTAAATCAGTATAAGAAACAAAAAAATCTTCTCTGTTTATAATGTGGTCCGATGCTCCAGAATCCAGCAAAAATTGTATTATGTTGTCTTGTTTGCCTTCTTGAAAATCACCGGCCATAAACGCAAATCCAGAAAAACCGTTAGATGTTGAAGGTTGATTTATTTCAACTGCCTGAACAGTTCTTGTTCTGTCCGTATTTTTGTCGTGCTGCTTCATACGTTTGAAAAAGTAACAGTCATTTTTCACATGTCCTTTACGTCCGCAATGATGACACTTCATAAAAGGTCGCTTCCTTTTGTCTTTATTATTTTTCTGGTGATGAGAAGTCGGTTGCGAGTTATCAAATTTTCTTTTACGCCATGTCATATTATTATTTGTATTTTGAGCTTGCAGTACTTTAACACTTGTATCACTGGATTCGTTTTTCAGCTTGACTTCATGATCCAAAAGTCTTGTTTTCACGAAAGCCAAAGTCAAATTATCCTCGGACAATGTTTCGATGGCTGTTATAACACCGTCATAATTGGAGGGTAGTGTAAGTAATAAATGGGCTACTTTATCAGTTTCTTCTAATTTCGCCCCAGCTGCTAGCAGTTCAGTAATAAGGTCATCAAAAATCGAATAATGTTTTATAAGTGGTACATCACCTTGAAGCTTCAACGCCAACAACTTTTTTTCGTATAGCCAGCTGAGTTGCAATACTTTTACGTTCGTAAAGCACATCCAGACTTTTAAAAATTTCCTTGGCAGTACTTTCTTCTTTTGCAAACCCGAGGTAGGAATCGGTCAAATATTCCACGATTATACTTTTAGCAATCCGATTATTCTTCTCCCAATCCTGGCTACGTATTATTGGGTCGTCGTCAATAACTTGTAACACGTTAATTTCACTTAATAAAGCACGAACACGAAATTTCCAGACACTGTATTTTTCTCCATCAAACGGTTTGATATTTCGTTTACTCTTCAAATCCATTGTCGAAGATAAGGTGCGAATAGTTCGGTTTTTAAACGTCCAACGGTTACTTGCACTTTTTAAAACACGTGCACTGGGCCCATAACCTATAAGGTTATGGGTGAAAACTAAAACGAACAAACGCTTTTATAGAGTTTATTTTCACTGTTTAACCACTAGGAAGATTATAGGTCCTATCACTATCAACTCGAGAACACAACTGAATTCTATTTGTAGTCTCCACAGTGAATATTTTAAATTATAAAGATGGCGATCGGATACGGATGTATTAAAATATATATCGGGGCTTCAACCGGAAGTTGAATAATAAATCATAATATTAACCAAATAAAGATTAATTTTTGTAAATTAAATAAGAAAATCAACACAGCACACGTGAAAGGGCCCGCAAGGGCCGATGCCTATCAGGGCTGCGGGACTGTTCGAAAGAGATACTGCGGTCCTGGAACAAAAAGGGCTAGGAAGGAACATGGATGATGGGTTTGAGTGAGTAAAAGTTCCATTTCACCCTGAGCGGCAGTCATTTGATGGTTTCACATACGAAAAAAAAGGACCAGGAAATCAGATTACACAAAAGGTGAATCGAAAACTAACTTTAAGCCAAATGTGGCTGCACAAAATTGGAACAGATATCATCCTGTATTTTCATCCATAGTTTCACAAAATGTTAACTAATGGCGCCTCCCTGATGATGTCACTCGAGCACCAAAACGTCCTTGCAGTACTGTAAAACGGGGTTTGCAAATTGTTCGGAAGAATAAACAACGGAGAATGTACAAGATTTGATCACTTAAATTAGTTTAACTACGAAAGTAAAACAAACATCTCAAGCACTCGTAATATTTTAACGCTAGAAGGCTTGCTAAGAAAACTCCGCAAATGCTCATGACGTCATTCGTACTAGGAGGTTGTTGAAACTATTTTCGTAGTCGACACTAGGCTCGCAGTGTTTATTGGAGGTACAGCAATCGACCGGAAAATCTACAAGCTGTTGAACTTTTGACATTAAACTTGAGCGTTCCCGAGGACGATTGTATTGTACGATACAATACAAATCTCCTCGGAACGCTGAAGCAACAGTTAGTCATGTAACATGTAAAGTTTATAGAAGAAGTGTATCAAATTAAGCTTCCGGGATTCAGTTGGGTAATCTAGACGTTTATATTCATCTATCTATGATGTAATGACCAAAATATTTAAAAAAAAATACGTGTAAAGTACGAGCACTCAAATCTCAAAAAGCACGTAACCGGTTTCAATAGAACTTTGAGAATGTTTATAGTTGGTTCCAGCTGGAAAGGCTGTTGGTACAGTGTTAGATCCGATAAGCGGCACCGTGCAAAGTAAAGGCCAGGTCACTATTATAAAAATGACAATAAATAAACGCGGTTTCGTGAGAATGCGAACTAATCGAACGAGAAAATGGTCAAAATAAAAAGAAGTAAGATGGTTGGCGCATTGCTATAATAATAGACTAAATACAATTTAGAGGTGAAAATCAAACTGAACTTCTGAACCGCAAAAGAGCTGAGACCCGCGGGGAAGGTAACAGTAAACACTGAAATAATGGATAACAAGTCAGAACTAAATTCAGTGACGGACATGATCTAAAACACAACATAACTCATACACAAACACACAACCTTCATTGTAATAAACGTAGTTCATAGACAAACTAACCAGAAATGTAACTAACAGTTGCAACATATTACAAGTGTCGAGGCTGAAACTGCGGAAATCATTTCATGTAAAATGTGATGATTTTACGTGATTTGAAACTCAAAGTAAGTCAAAGGGAAGCAAGGATACGAGAGTGAATTCACGTAGTCTAGATATTATAATATGGAGGGAGGAACTATGGAAAAGCAACTGATCACTATTTATAGAGCGGGTCACTAGGGAATCATGTAAAACGAGGTTCTTGCAATACCCCACTAAGCTTTGCAAGTCCGAGAAGTAGTTGCATGTAGTGGTAAATTCACTTTATGAATGAGAGGTTAGAAAGAGACAATAAACTCGATCAATAAGCGCTAAAAAGGGCATTGAAATGCCAATCGTTATCAATTTAAAGGATTTTCTGAGTGTAAGGAGATGCTTATAACTTTAGGCAACAACCGATTAAATCCTCCTTTGATTTAAAAGCAGAAATTATACAAGATGAAAACTAGATAGCTAAGTCGACTCGGCATGATTTATAGAACACCGAAAAATATTTGAAAAGATCCAGATAGCCAATCCACCTTCAAATTTTCAAAAAGGAAATTAAAAACCGACAGCGGGAATGACTTTGTTTTATACTATGTAAAGATGAAACGAACTTGAACGAGTCACGAACTTTGCTCAAGTGTTCAACAGCATGTGTATCGTGTTTCAGCTACGACGTGCGGTGTGACGTCACCCAAAGCCACCAATAAGAGGTTATTCAAAACAAAAAGCGAATGAAATAAGGGATGTAATTGCCACAGCGTGCTATCTCAGTAAAACATAGAAAAAGTGAATATAGTGTACTGTTTGTTACTACTACTGTTTTATTCATACTATCCAATCACTTACAATCTACTCGTTTGAATATTGCACACATACCCGTTGTGGAATCTATATCCCTGGTACATGAACATGAATAAGTTTAAAAAACATTAATATTCATGTACCAGGTTATCTGCGAATAGAGTAGTTTTGAGGTAAAGGTGGATCTTTTCGCCTGCCTCTTGAACATTTTGGTTATCGTAGCCAGTGTTTCGTATGACTCTCACAGAGCAATCGCCTGGTCGTCATAAGTTTGTAATCTTTATATTAGTCGCGCTGTTTCTAAAATTCAACCAGTCATTAGACATGTCGATGTCGTCAGTTTTCTTTACTTCAAAAGCAAAATAAGCTGTGAAGACACGTGTGCATAGCTTGTTTGATGTTTTGAATGATCAATCTTAAATTATTTTTACCAAGAATTTCTTTACAAATGAAATTAATAAGTTGAAGACTATAAACGTGACTATCGAAAACTCCCCTCCCCCTCCCTCATCTTTCATCTCTATGCAATGAGCCAACTATTTTCATAGCATTTATGCCCTCACCCCCGAGCCTCACCCTCTAAGGTACACCACTGTTTTATCGACTCTCTTTGAGCTATGCTTTCCTGGTACAGGTGCGGATTGTTCCTGATGCGGATACCCGTTGCGTGCAGTTTTGTCAAGAAACATAGATTGTTTGTTGTTTGAGCGTTTATCCTTTAGAATCGTAATTGATGATTTCCGACGAATAATATTAGACAAGTTATGACGTCATAAATTATTTAGAAAATGACGTCAATACATTGTCTACAAATTAATTATCAATTTTGAGTCCAGCGATCACGCTGGACTTGATGGAGTGGATGGCTGGAATTTATGAATACATTTCTAAGAATGTTCAACTGTTGTAATCATCCAACAGTTGAACATTCTTAGAAATGTATTCATAAATTCTGGCATATTTACTTATCTGTATAATTATAGAAAATCAATGGACTGCCTTTTCGCGAGTTTAGTAGAAAGAAGTCAGTTCCACGTTGAAAGCTCACATCGTTGTTAGAAGCATCATTCGTTGGGATGCAACAGTTGGCATATTTTGTGCTGGGAGCCCTACAAAACTCGGATTTGCGTTGGGCGTGAGAGATGTTAATCAGACGCGGATTTACCCATCAAGATCGAGCTGTATGAACATTTAAAAAGAACGTAGTTATTAAGCATTCAGTGAATATTGAGATGGTCATTCATCGGACCACTATTTCTTTTGCGCATACGGAAAAAATAAATAACACACTTTATAGCCATCCATAAACTTCAACCCTTGTCAAAATTGCTTATTGAAATATCTATGAAAGAAATTATTTAGAAACAAAAGATAAGCAAAAGAACCCCAAAAACACTTATAAAATAAAAAATCTATTGAATTTAGTCTCAAAATAATATTGCTAGACGACACTCAAAGGGCAATAAATTGTAAGTTGAAGCGACCTTTCGTAATATCTGGTGGGATGTTAAACACATGTTGGTGATATTTGGCGGGAATTGACCAGACGCCATGCTATTGACCAATAAGCGAGCATCTTGCTTATTACAACCAATGAGCAAATTACTTTGTTTTGATTTTCACTTTACAGGCGGAGCCAATCTGACTGTTTTGGCAGGGAGAGAAACGAGGCAGACGAGACCCTTACGATTTTGGCAGCGAGCGGAGACGGTCGAATAGCCATAATTTTAATTTGAAGATTGTATTGTATTAAAGTAGAAGCAGTGTTTTAGTATCTTAAATTGTATTAGAAACAGTGTATTACCCAGTGTAGTGGGTTAATACTTCTTAGATAGATAGAATCTAGTGAAATTCGAGACGGAGAGACAGAGCTATATCTGGTAAAGTATTCTAAGTTCAAATCTTGTGTTAGAGCAAGATCCCAAGCTAATTAACAATAACTTCAGTCACTCGATTAATCACAGCCATGTAATTAACGACCCAAATAATATGGAGGCTACCACAAACTGCGACATTTTATATTCACTAAGACAAAGGACGAGGTCCCTGAACCTCTGGGCAGTAATGGACAAGTTGGTCCTAACACTATTCTTGATAATGGCGATTAGTATGGATCCGACTGAAGAACCCGCGGAGAAATCTCTTACCGTGTCTAAGCAGTGTACATCACGCAGACCTTGAATTACGCGAGATGGCTTAAGCTAGAAATTTGAATACACAACTGTGAATTATTATGGGATCTTGTGACTTAAGTATCTTTGATAAAATATAAAACAATTGTGTGTATACTACCTCTTCTCTCGGTTGTTTGAGACTTCTGTAAAGTTATGGATAATTGTCAATATTATGTACACATGTGTGTAGACTTAATTTGTATATGTCAGAAGGGTTTTTCGCTTGAGATGTTCCGTTTTCCCTTATCTGACTAGGTTTAGGAATGGGACACTCGACCTAGGTTCGTCACCATCTTAGCGAACCTAGGCCTAATTAAACAAACAGTTTCTTTCGTACATCTATCGCAAATAAATGAATAATACAAACAATAATTAACTCTTTCTTTTGTATTCCAAAATTATATGTATAGAGAATTTAATAATGGAGAACAAATAAAACTAAGACCAAGACTTAACAGTAGCGTTGCCTTAAATCAGAATAATCGATCAATTCGAACCTCCAATAGTGGATTCTCTATATGCATACTGACCCTCACCTAACACGATATTTATATTATTGGATTTATCTAAATATAATCATTTGTACTCCTATAGACTAGGTCTGAGATAGAAATCCCGACCTAAGCCAGATTATGATGCCAGATAATTTAATTAATTTGAGGCTCAAGCTCCTTCAGAGCTGAATTAAACTTAAATTAGCATACTTCAGTAAAATCCTAACCTGAGCGAGCAGAGACACTAGTCTACTGTAGCTTTAACATCACTTTGATTCAAGTCACTAGTATTAGCGACCCAGCTACAGAACAAGGAATTAAGCAGTTGATAATATAATTATGTGGGTTCAAGTCAATAATCACTTGATTAGGTATTTAAGAGGAGAAATACTGTTCTTGCGAGAGAGGGACATTTCGGTTGTTGTTGTGATATAATACACATAAAATTTGTCAACTCCGATAAACTGATGGCTCTGAGTAACATGACTGATCGACACTTCTGGCGGTGATAACTTAGCATACCATACACGCCATGTCTTGCAATTCGACTCCCGACCTAGATTTGGCCAAATCTAAATATAACTCAAATTTGAATACATATAAAATCCATGGTTCTGGGGGAAGCCTGCCCTAAAGGGAATGTGGCAAATAACTAAAAAAAATGCAAGTACCCGCCTATATGGAATGAGGGAATCACCAACGCTTCGTAGCGACATAGGGAGTCGATTGCCCCCCAATAACATTGATTAAGGACCGTATCGCGGTGTAGGGTTTCCCCATGCTTGAAGATATCAGTCATAAGTGGTAGCTATAAATAGCACAATACACAATGAATCAACTTACACAATCATTCTAACGTGCCTAACTGAGTGTAAATCGTAAAATCCTTATTAAATCCGAAGAAGACGGAATAAGTATTGTACTGAATAATAACATAGAGCTAAGACAAGCTCCGCGTTATCGAGTAGAATGATTGATAAGTCTACATTGTTCGAACAGTGGAGTGTACTCACGATTGACCTAAGGTCAATCTAAACCTAATTGTTGATTAAAACCCCGAAATGACTCTCATGCTACAGTATTGTTTCTAAATCACTGGTGTAAGGAAGTTCGATCCTTCCTAGATTAAACACAGTGTTGTTCATCAAAGGTTAATTAAGAAAGTTCGACTTTTCTAAATATCTTCAATCACGAGAACAAGCAAACTAGACGATCAATGCGAGCCAAAACAGAACCTAGGTACGATGACTACACAAGTCGTCATCCTTACCATCACAATATTATCATCATCTACTTTCCCAACTCCGTTGGGCTCCATTTAGGGTTATTTCTAAATAACAGTATTTTTATTCAATGCATATCATAGTATTCTACAAGTAGCTAACAAGTACTACTAACTCCCTAATCTTCAGAAACCTTCATTGGCATGTAAAACAGCTGCGCCCACAAAAACCCACTGTGAACCTGTGACACTTTCAAGTTACTGAAAGTACTATATAATAAAATTTAACAGCAAAAAAAAAATATTTTCCGACTAGATACTTTTTTTCGCCACCATCTGAATCTGTATAAAGCTTTAGATTACGAACGGCGCTATCGTCCGTCCTCGAACACTCGACTACAATGTCAAAAGTTCAACACCTTATTGATTTCCCGGTGGTTAGTAGTACCGGTCATGGTCACTGCGGCGCTAGTGTTCGAATGACGACACAAACAGTGACGTTTTATTAAGGTAGGTCGGTCGTTTCATCTATTTATCCACAAGACAGCGTGTCATTCGATGGTGGATGGGGCGATTGTGGCGGGAAAGCGAGTAGAAATATTCCATCCTTCTCTGGCCATCAGATCGCTTTATCTCCGACAGCTTATTGCGGTCCTGGTATAAAAGTGTATAAGAATAAGAATATAGAATAAGATTGATTTATTTAAAAAGTATAACAAGAGTGTGTACTACATTAGTGTTATTTCTCAAACAATAGTTGAATTAGTGCTTATAATAAGTTAACTATAAGTAGAATTCATTTAACAGCAAGTTACGATGATATTGAATTTAAATGTTTGGTCTACCAAACATTTAAATTGGATTAGTGCTTATAATAAGTCAACTATAAGTAGAATTCATTTAACAGCAAGTTACGATGATGTTGAATTTAAATGTTTGGTCTACCAAACATTTAAATTCAAAATCATCGTACATCGTACATATGGTGAATATATTCATAGGTCTCTAGACCTATGAATATATTCACTATAATTATGTATGGAGAAGAAGTATGGAAGAAGAAGATAGAAACAATTATTCTGAAGGAATTTGATCCACCAATTTTATAAACTTAGAGCCAACCAAATAAGAGAACGGCCGGCGTCAATAACGTTGCTAATATACGTAATACATTTCTTAAGCTAATAAAATCTGACAAGTCCGTCATTTATATTATTCAAAAAAATCATTTTACCCATATTTTTTCTTTTGTTATGTAAACCAAAATTGATGAAGATACGACGCTTTTAGCGAGTTCAGACGTCACGAGCCCCCACTCCCGCGTTTTGATGCGTTTTATCTCAGTCAATATTCATTGATTGACAAAAACAAAAAATACGTTTACAATGAAACAGCGCTACGTAAATCCCTTCCCAGGACGTTTATTTTTCTTAATTTAGTTAAGTTTGCTGTCGAGTGTAAATTGACTTATGAATAAGTATTACAAGTAATTATTGTTTATTTTGGTGCTGTGAGACCTTTTGTGGGCGAGTCTATCTCGCACTTGATCAGTTTCTTTTTTTTCATCGTTGACTTTTGTTACATAACTGACTTTTGAGATAACACGCGTTTTAATTGCTTATGATTAAGTTTCAGTGCTTTGTGGTGTAAATTAAAACGCGAATGGCGCGACACTGAGCAATTTTCCATTGCAACCTTTGTAGTGTCATGATCTCCTAGTATAGGTGCGGAACAATACGCGCCTTCCGCGGAAGCGGTACCATAACCCCATACTTTTTAAAAGGAAAAATATCTAGTTCAATCATTTTGACTTACCTCGCAGTACATCTGCACAGTGTTAACGACTATTGTATCTATAACATGATAGTCTACTGTGTAATAAAATGATGCTGTGCCATATTTTTTTGGCTCTAATACATTATGCTCAATATAATATTTTCATAACTTCGAACGCAGTCATTCTGAGTTTTGAATGCTAGGAAATACACACAATATAAAAAAAATCGTGCATTGACTAGGAGACGTCTACGTAATCAACATAGAATCATAATACCAGTATTAGTATTACTGTTTCTCAAAAAAAAAAGCTTATTAAAGAAAGTAAAAAATAATGATAAGGCCAAAAGGTAAGTAAGGCCCTATTAATTTAATTAATTAAAAATCGTTATAAAATCTATGTTTGAAACCTAAATCACTGAATTCTGCTATACTGATTTCTATTTAATGTTTAGAGACCTACTTAGGTTGAAAGTATCGATTACATAAAAAATACTACACTATTAATTTGACATTACTTTTATCACAGAACAATAAAAAGTTGACATAATGAAGGGTTAGTTGTTTGTTACTTGCTTCAAGATTTCAAACCTAAATATCTCTACTTACAAATTCAAGTAGAGAAATTAAAATGTTAATTAACATTCTTATTTTCTCACAGGATTCATTTTAAAACACACACACAGGAAAAAATTTAATCCTAGGTCAGTTATGGAAACCTAAGTGGTTGAAAAAGGTGCGATTTCGCCTATTACTACATCGTCTCATTTTCACAATATTCACGCCGTGCCAAAACTAAGAAAGCTGAAAATTGTCGGTACATTCACAGTGCATCGAACCGCCCGACTACCAGGGTAACATTTATAAAAAGAGCTATAAGACGCGGCGCGCTATAACAAGCGGGGAGCTCAAAAGTTATGAAAAGTTTCGGTTTGAGACTAATTACATTGAATTAATTATATTTTATTCAATTATATTGAACTCACCCTTTGACCTGAAGAATTAGAAGCGGGAAGATGAAAGAGAAGCTTCGGGGAGCGGTAGCCGAACTTTTATTTAAGATTAATTGTTAATAAAATTTAATTTCATTTATTGTAATTTCATTTAATTTTAGTTAATTTTATTTAATTTTAACTTTACCTTGATTCCAATTTTTGTTTTGTTTTGGTTTTTATACTGATTTAATTGTCATTTATCATTTTGTTGTAATTTTAATTTTGTTTCAATTTTTATTTTTATTTCAATTTTGATTTTGATTTTTAATTTAGATTTTATTTCGATTTTAATTTTGAATTTGATTTTGATTTTTATTTAATTTTGATTGTTATTTTAATTTAGATTTGTTTGTAATTTACATCTTGAAAATGAATTTAATTTGGATTTAATTATGTATTTAAAAACCATAGCTGAGTGTGAGTACTCATCTGATTCTCAATAGACACTCAACGACAAATAAGTAGTGCATGATGTGCTTACCTGTAAGAGGTTGATACACTTGTCTGTGATTCTATGTAACATATCTTGTATCTTTGAAGCAGTGTATTCAATTGTTGGTGAGCCAAATAAATAAATAAATAAATAAATAAAGAAATGACCTAACACTTAGGTTTAGCAAAAATAAATTTTAAACAAATCAATTAGGGTCACTTAAGGGGGCAAACCAGAACCATAATCTCAAACGAAAAAACTTCATGACTAAGATTTTCTAATGCCGTTGCACGTTTTAAACACTACAAAACCCCCAAACCCCTTATGTAACTATGGCGTGATGGTATTTAAGACCATAAACTGTGAAAATTACATCTCAAATCAAAAATCAAATCACTTTTTAATTGTTAACACAGGTACTGAAATACAGATCTTGTAATTGATAAAACCGAGAGCTATGTTATGCCACTAGCAGGCTTACAAATACAGTGAGCATCTAGCCCAAGATTATAATTTAAAGTTTCCATAAAACACATTTGAGAAACATGCTTGAGTATTATTTTAACATATAATCCAACTGGTACGTGTATACTTTTTGTATGAGACGCCGTAGTAAACAGTGGATTTCAAACAAGCGTCGATCTACGCGCGTCACGTTATCAGTTTTAATATAAGATTCTTGTGTTAGCTAGTAACAACAACGTTAGAAGATTATGGCATTGCTACCAAACGGGATCGGCCCAGTGAGTTAACTTAGAAGACGACTTACTACCAGAACATTCATTATTCGAAATTATTGTGACTGCAAAGAGCGACGGTCTTCGCAATGTGTTTGATCGCAATTGGATGAGAGTTGCCAAGAATCGAGTTGAGTGACGTGCGATTGACCTGTAGTGGGCTGTTGTCGGTCGGTGATGAATGACTGAAAAACAGAAAAGTATTATGGCACTATTTGTAAACGAAACTGTAATTTAACACATGCATTATGTTATTTTAGCGTCCTATTTATTGCATTTTATACACTAAGGGAACCGTCACCGTCGCTTCGTTTGTTATCAAACTAATTGCAATGTAAGAATAAACCAATATAATAAGCCAATACATTATATTGAGTTATTCCTAACCTATCGACAACCGAAAGCAGCGGTGGCACAGTGGTGGCGGCACCGAGTTACGAACAGTAAGTCGTGGGTTCGAGAAACCGGCCTTGAAAAACAAGAAAACTATCAAGAAATTTTCAGAAGATGACCTTTATGTCGCCTATTTTCCAGAGGCAGATGTACTGTTTTGATAAATTGGTTTTCGGAGGATAAATTCATGAGCTATCAGAAAAGTATCAGGTTAATATCCTGAATAGCGTAGATTTCTCACAATCGGCACTTTATGGTGTAAAGGTGGAACATTTCAAGGAAAACTTCGATGACAACTTTTTCAACTTTTTGAATCGTTATATCTCAAAAACGGTGGCTCTTAGGAAAAAACTGTTGCAACATTTTTATAGATAATTATCTGATCTGCAACTTTGGTCCGAGCTAATTTTATGATAAAACTTACCGTTTTGCTGAAAATGGTGATAAGCCGTTTTTGTGAACTTTGACCCCGAGAAAATTTTTTTGCACGTCGATCGACAAGGACTTTTCACATTTCCTTTATAATATGGTATATAGTGATATATAGTGGTCAATACACTAGTATTGACCACTCCTACCAATTTACAGCCTAGTGGGAATTAATGTAACCTCACCCCTATTTTTTAGTATATTTTGACAAACTATAAACAATATAAGTGTTAATGGCTTCTTTTATGACCTTTAGACAGCGAATTTCAACGTTTTATGAGTGCATACGAGTATGTATGTGAATTTGGCTATGTTAAACACGTGGTGAATGTTGCATGATAACTCTTTCTGATTCCTGTTGCGCTGGTAATATGCACGCGTTGCGTTTCCATGGCAACGAATCTATCTCTCCTTGGCTGGGCGCTCGCTGTATAGAAAATTGATTCTTGTATGTTCTTCGGTAAACGAATACGTTTCCATTAAATCATCATCATCTGCTTAGCTTTTTTCCAACTATATTGGGGTTGGTTTCCAGTCCACGAACGTTTTATTTTATTTAACTAATTTGTCAGTTTTTAGATATTCGGTAAACATCATTAAACCTAATTCTTATGTGGTAAGGAATTATTTTTGAATCAAATAGTAACAGGATACTGGAGATGAATATTTTGGGGTAAATAATACTCACTCATATAATTATTTTCGGAGTGTTTGTGGATGTTTTGTAAACTTTTGTTGAAATAATGTCACATAACAAATTGCAATAGAAAATATTGTGCTTACAGTTTTATAGAGAACTAGCAAAAGTTAATAGGTTGAAACAACATACATTTTATTCTAAGTTAGTTTTCTAGTCTGTCACCTTTCCTTTTTACATAATTATTATAGTATACTAAGTAAGTTAGCGCTAGTTTCTAGTGGGGAACGCCGACACGATCTAAGTTAAACTTTGTCAAGGGGCTGTTCAAGTTGTACCAGGACTTTATAAGCCAATCAGAGGTAAATTTTCTCACGATAGTATACGAGTAAGCCAGCGCTAGTGTGCAGTGACGAACGCCGGAACTATCGAAGTTGAACCAGGTCAGGGGGCTGTTCATATTATACCAGGACTTTACAAGCCAATAAGAGGTCTAGTATACTAAGGTCCATGTTCACCGAAAAGATAACGGTCTGACTATCCAAAAACAGCTGTTTAACACATATTTGTATGGGAACATGTCACAGTGTCACTGTTTTTAGATAATCAGACTGTTATCTTTTCGGTGAACATGGACCTAAGCTAGCGCTAGTGTGCAGTGGAAAACGCCGGAGCTGACGAAATTAAACTTTGTCAGGGGCCTGTTCAAATTGTACCAGGACTTTATAAGCTAACTAGCTGTGCCCGCGCGGTTTCACTCGTGTGTTTCATACGTTGGTGTTTATTAAATGAGATTTAGTGTGAAAATTAATGTTCCAAGAAAAGAGCAATAAAAATACCATCCTGATACACCTCGAACTCAAATGGGAATAGTTCTCCCGCCGCCTTTACTTCACAGGTGGTTCCGTAGGAGCCATGGCAAGATATTTCAGTAACGTATTTACGCATCGAATAATAAACTGCTCCTGACCACTCCTAGGTGAAAGGTTGAAACCTTTCCCAGTTGTTAGACACGTTGCGCACAATGCTGGCTCAAACACGTGGCCCAGACCGGCGCATTACTTTGTGTAATTTATTTCATCATCACTGCTCCCAAAACGGTGAAGTAAAACATCGTGAGGAAACCGGCATGTCCTAGACCCAAAAATTCGAAGACATGTGACATCTGCCAAACCACGTGGTGGATTTGCCCATACGCAAAATAAAGTACGCGCTTTGACATTTAAATTAGCCAACGGAATTAGAACATCTCAAAATGACCTTCATTGAAGTTTCCTGAGAATCGGATTATTTTTACTCCCTGTTTGTCCCTTGAAACACCTGGAACTCAAATGGCAATAATTCTTCCGCTGCCTTGAGTGATGCACCAAATAGGATAGAGATGGAAATAAGCATGCGCCATCGCCAGGAATATTTATTATTTGGCTAAGAATTGGCACCCTATTAGAGGTGATACTAATTTGATTATCCATTTTAATTTAACAATGCTCACCACGAAGTCGACCAGTAAGTGACGTAAAAAGCATTATTCGGAACGTAATTTTCTTTATAGCTATTATTTTGCAAACCCAGCCTAAACCATAGATATAACACTAAAATTAAAATTTTAGGTATTCAGGGACACCTTTTCTAGGAAGAACGACTAATACTAAAAGACCTATTATAGTAATACCAAAGTGTACCAAATACACAATATGTGATTCGCGAAGAAATAGACATAACAAAATTCCAACAAGGCAATATGACACAATAAAATGATTATCCTCCAATTTAAAATTACTAAGTGAAACATACCAAAACGAAGACAAACCAAACAACGATGATGTCAAATATTTCAAAGATATATATCTATGTTTCAAAGCAAATTAGTAGTAACAGCAAAATATCGCAGAACAGAAATGAGCTTGATCGTGTATCGCTTGAGTTCGTTTTTTGAAACGTTTTTTTTACCTTTCTGTAGACGCCTGCATACTGAAAAATACTGGCCACCTAGAAATTGGCATAAAAACTTTAAAACGTTATAGAACCTCATTTCAATACCTTTCAGCAGACGCCTGCATAATCACGGAAACATACTGGCCACCTAGAAATTCCGCTTAAAAACTGAAGATAAACCTCAAGTAACTTCCCAGTTCTTATTTCAAAATATGCATTAACGCGTTGTCGTAAAATTAAATTTGGATCTTTATCGGCTTCCGAATTTAAATTTCAATGTAAAGTAAGAAATAACGCGTTGCCGACAGATTCAATTTGGATGTTTAACTTTTTTCATAAAAACATTAAAAACCCTTTTAAGCTATTGCATAGCTTCTATCGGAATAGGAATAGGAATATAGGATATAGGAATTTCTGGATTCGGTCTCCACGACCGAATCCAGAAATTCCGTAACGAAAATAACCTAATACCCCAGACCTTGTTAGGTCTGGGGTATTAGGTTATTTTCGTTACGGAATGTCAGGTAATGACAATGACAAGCTAGTTTTCTTTTTAATATATTGCCGTAACTAGGAGTTGTAGGTTGTATACATTTGATGTTAGACCTTCTTTGTAACCATTTTATTCTTCTATGTTCTAGAACCATCATTATAAAATTCATAATTTCATCGTGATGGGAAGCCGAGCTTGAACATTCAGTCTGCGTTTGGTCCTCGACCCGGCAACAAGCGGAAAAATAACATAAATAAATAAAATTATAATTGCATAGGTAAGTTGATAAAAAATGCTATGCAATAGCTTTACCGCGGCAGTCCCCGAGTGCCACACGTCTTTTTTTGTACACTTAAGGGCCGAATTTCGTAAAACCTTTTCTTATTGACCACCTAGAAGCCAAAAGGAACTTTCAGGCTTTACATTCACATATCTCTAACTTAAAAAAACATAGGACTTTCATACAAAGTTTGACACCCCTTTTGAACCCTTTGGGGTGCGAATTTAAAAAAATCCTTTCTTTGTGCGCGCCTGCACCCCCTGAACAGTGCTTGTGCCAAATTTTAGTCCTCTAACTTAAAAAAACATAGGACTTTCATACAAAGTTTGACACCCCTTTTGAACCCCTTGGGGTGCGAATTTAAAAAAATCCTTTCTTTGTGCGCGCCTGCACCCCCTGAACAGTGCTTGTGCCAAATTTTAGTCCTCTAACTTAAAAAAACATAGGACTTTCATACAAAGTTTGACACCCCTTTTGAACCCCTTGGGGTGCGAATTTAAAAAAATCCTTTCTTTGTGCGCGCCTGCACCCCCTGAACAGTGCTTGTGCCAAATTTTAGTCCTCACGGCCCAGTAGTTTCCGAGATTTCGTGATGAGTGGTCAGTGAGTGGACTTCTCCTTTATGTATAAACACTGGGCTACTACTGGGCCGTTAGGACTAAATTTTAAGATAAGAGGTAAATTTTCACGAAATTATACTAGTAAGCTTGCGCTAGTGTGCTGTGAGGAACGTTGGAACTGTCCAAATTAAACTTTGTCAGGGGGCCGTTCTAATTATAAATATCGCTGGACATTAACACACAGCGCCACCTAGTGCCACACTATCGGAAACAAAAGTCCATGCTCATGCTGGCCATGTACCAGTACTTTTTAAGTAAACTAGCTGTTGCTCGCGACTTCGTCCACGCGGTAACCAACAACAGGCATCGTAAAGGATACATCCAATCCGTCAAGATCAAAGCTGACTGTTTGATTCACTGACTAATCGATAAACACATATCGTATCCATCTTCATCTCCATTCCATGGCTCCATTTTTATGACAATACTAGCTGACCCGCGCAACTTCGTCTGCGTCACATTAGAGAGAAAAACGCTAGGAAAAAATCCCCGTTTTCGCAACATTTTTCATTCCTGCTCCGCTCCTAATGGTCGTAGCGTGATGTTATATAGCCTGTAGCCTTTCTCGATAAACGGACTATCTAACACAAAAAGATTTTTTCAGTTCGAACCAGTAGATCCGGAGATTAGCGCGTTCAACCAAATAAACAAACAAACAAACTCTTCTGCTTTATAATATTAGTATAGATTTCTTTACAAACAACACTCTTAATCATTTTAGCGGATGGAGAATCTTCTAATGCACGATCTAGTCTGCTAGACAATCTTTTCCACTTCCAATAGGCATTTATTGAAGATTTCATCCAAGAAGGTCTCTACCCTGCACTCAACTTGCTTCTCAGTTTATTGTTTAAAGTCGTCCGAAATGTGTTGTTGAATATTCCAAAGACTGAAAGGATCTGATACTTGGCAAAATACTAATATAATATTATTGAAATGTCTCTCATTTTGAAAGGAGATTCACAATATGCTGCCTGCCAATTTTGATCGTCATCAGGAAGCCCTATAGCTTTACAGGCTTTTAAATATTGGTTGTACAACGCCATTTAGTTTTATAAATGGCGTAATAATGGTTCAGTAATAACTGCGGTCTCCCGATACAACGTAGCTTGAGTTGTAAAATATTCTAATTACATTTACATTAATATAAGTAAGTAGAATATTTTACAACGAACGTAAAGGAAAAAATAATAAAGTCACCGTGACCAAGAAAAACATGAATGTATCCAAACACGGCCTGTTTGGATACATTCATGTTTTTCTTGGTCACGGTGACTTTATTATTTTTTTAAATTTCATTAGGTAAGAAATTTCTTAAGCCGCGCTCCGTTTCAGTACAAAATTGAAAAAAAAAATTACAAATGTGACGTATCGATTGATGTGACCTGTCGGTTGATGACCGGCGCGCGGTGCGCGTTTCCTCGTGTACAACAGAACGTCCAACTTTTCCCGGGTGCGCTGTTTCAGTCGCTGTCGATCTGTTGGATACTGTGCGAGAGAAACAACAGCTTTTGGTCATCAGGCATATAGGTAGAAAGTTAGGTAGTGTAGGTGCGACGGTGGTATTGATTCCCCAGTCAGTATCGTCTCGTTTCTAGGGCTGTGAAGGTGCGTATCGCACTACCGCGCCGGCCCTTTGTTTCTGAATTCAGAGTCAGTTCGATGATTTTGTGAATAATTCGATTGGATTAGGTACGTAATCATTTGTGTTTTTATGCTAATACACTGTGTCTATAAATTTGTTTGTATAGTTTATCTGTGAGTCCCACGACGAGTCCAAGACGCTTTACATTAAGAGGGGAACAGGGGCAGCGATTCTCGATACAAATGTGTTCCCCTTTTTTTCCAAAATAATGCCTCTAGAGCAATAATCATTTATTCATTAAATCAAGGTTTACTGTAAGTAGACTTTCCCCTATTTTTTTGGAAGAGAGATCATTAAATGGCTCCTCCCACTCTGGGCGGAGCGGGAGGGAGTGCCAGACTTTTACTGACTAAAAACCATCCATGTTCCTTTCTCGACCTTTACGTACCGGGGCCGCGGTATCTCTTTCGATCAGTCCCACAGCAAGTAGACATTTACCTGTTATTCCCTGTTTTTTTAACTTATAATATTACTAGCTGACTCGCGCAACTTCGTCTGCGTCTCATAATTTGAGATTTAAACTATCCTATCTCTCAAGTTGGATCGAACTGCACATGGTGTGCGAATTTTTGGTCGTGGTTTAGGAGTCCATTGAGGACAAACATTGTGACACGAGATTTATATATATTAAGATGTAATGATAATATAACCTTCCGAAAATCCCGAGGACTACCAGACAAATTCGAAAAGTTTTTAACGTACAATAATGTATGTATAATTATTACTTACATTATTTTATTATTTACGTTAGTATACGAGTATATTATAATAATTCAATATTTACATTTATATGAAACAAAAATTAATTGATGTCAATTCAGGTTGTTTATAGCTTTATTTCCGGTTTTCAACGACGAACTTAAATCGAGTCAATCGCCATGGCATTCCATAATAGTTTTCACTGTGGCAAAAAGCAGTTGAAATTTGGTAACATTAGGGGCCAAGACATGTTTATTGGTAGGATGCATTGCTATGATTTCAGTATTTTAGTCGATATTTTATAGAAAAAAAACAAACATCCACTAAACTTATACTTTTCATCCAACCTTTATATTTAATCTGTAAATGATTTTCTCAGCATCAACCTCGTTCTCATAATCTCGTATTTCTTGGTATCGTTTTTAAATAGAACAGAATTTTGCATCAATGCGAGTGTTGGCACCTTGTATGTGACACGTTTGACACTTGTCATTCCGTTGTTTGATTTCTTGTGGTTAAAAAAATATATTAGTAATAGTTTAGTTTTAGCTTATCAACAAAATTAAAAAATTCTTTTTTATTAAAAATATCGACCATTAATCATAGCAATACCTACATCGAATAACTATCTATGGTATCACGGTGCGCCAAAGTTCCCCTAAATTTTCAACTCCGATAATTGTAAAGCCGAAAATGATCTTCCTAACATTTTTCATCGTAACAATCACAATTCCTAACTACTCATTCTCTAATGTTCATAATTCTGAAGCATTCAACTTCATCATGTCAGTAGCAATAAACATCTATTATACATTTATTTGTTTTCCTATATTTTCACACACAACATAACCATCTTTTACATTATTATTCAAAGTCATATCTTTTTTTTATATCTTCCTATTGGTCTCTCACTTACGGAGATATATATGTACTAGCTGACCCGCGCAACTTTGTCTGCGAGTGAGGGTTAGAGAAAGTGTGAGTCAACAGTAAAAAATAGAAATATGCTATCGCGGACTTTTTTTTTAATGCTTAAGAGGAACAATTCCTTCGTACGTGATTGCTGTGTAACCATAACCGCGTTATGTAGTGCTTGCAACGGAAGCAAAGAAAAAGAAATAAATCTTTTTGGGAAATGTTTCATTGATGCTCCGCTCCTATTGGCGATGTTACCCTTCATTGATAAACGGGCCGTCCAACACTAAAATATGTTTTTAACTCGAACCACCGTTTCCTGAAATTTGCGCGTTCAACCAAACAAACAAACTCTTCAGCTTTATAATATTAGTGTAGATTCAAGTAAGTAACAATTTAATTTCTCGGAAATCTTTGCATTCATCGCTCATATATTCTACTTATGGTTTTCCAAATAAGGACTTCCCTCGAAAGCTTGCCCATGCTGGCTCACTGGAGACATCTGCACACATAGGTGTAAGTCGTATCTATTTTGTATATAGTGTGTTTCTTATTTTTACTTTTTTTTACTAACATTAGGTTAATACGTAAATGTATTGTATTTGATCTGACATAAAATTTATATTATTATCATTTACGTTTGCTTCCTTACACACTTGATGACAGTCATACTCCAGCTAGGTCGAAAGTTCTCATCAAGGTGTAAGCCGAGACACGATATAGCTGCTGTAAACCGTTGAAGACTTCTTGCAACTGCCTTTTGTCCCCGTCGTTAGACCGTCAATGACAGTCATACTCCTGCCAGGTCTAAAGTTCTCATCGGAGTGCATTAAATGAGCCAAAACACGATGTATCTGCTGTAAACTTTTGGGGACTTCTCACTACTGTCTTTCATCTACATCGTCAGATCATCGATAAATGTCGTACTCTAGTTAGGTTACATGTTCTCATTAAGTTGCATGAAATGATCTTAAAGGCGCTTTCAATTTAAACGTTTAGAGTCGTACAACAAACGCATTGCTTTGGCGCCGCAGCCGCGCGACACGAAACGTCTAAATTGAAAGCGCCCTAAACACGATAAAGCTGTTGTAAACTCTTGCGGATCTGTCGCAAGGCCAACTGCCTTCCATCTTCATTGACATACCTTTGGTGACCATTATGAAACCAAAATGTTTTAATCTTCCATTTCAATTTTTTAACTCCATGTCCCATGCGGCCGTGTCTTAAAAGTGTATAACCTCTAAAGATGCTCTAAAGCTTTGAAACCTTCAAATATAATATGGTGACTTTCGAGACGTTCCAATTTTGGAGTTCAACCTTTTTGAATAAAATCGGATTGAGTTTTCAAACGTGTGTCAAAATAAAATTTAGTTTAAATCAAAAGCTCTGAGTATTGATATCAACTTCGAAGCAAATCAGCGCCATGGCCAAAATAATTGTTTACACTTTTTTTTAACAAAATACGAGTTATGTCTTCCATCAATTCTGTTAAAAAGGTTTATGCAAAATTTCAAGTAGATTGGACCAAGGAATCACGTTATCTCTTACAAACTTTGCCCCCATGTTTACCCCCTTAGGGGTTCAATCTTGACTGTCGCAACCCCGTGCAGGGCACGCCACGATAGTGGCGGTAAGTCCCCTTTTTAAGGAGTGGCTGGAGTGGCGCCACGGCGTCCTCGCCTTCCGCCTGACGCAGGTCCTCACCGTACACGGACACGGACAGAATGGTTTATTTTTGGAAAACGCTCAGCACCTTTTACACACGTCTTTAGTATTTTATGTAACTCACAATCTTGCGATTTTTCTTTTCATTTTTCTCATTCAATCACCTATACAATCATTCGTACAGTAACATATGCCTTTTTAACGTTGGATTAATACAGCTTACTTATTAATCATATTTTAATCCTACATGCTCGACCATTCTACGCATTTCTGGACTCAGAAATAAAGTTAAATTACACAAACAATTGAAACTCATAGTTGACATAAATTTAAATTCTTTATTTCTCTTTATTTCTTTATAAGTCTATAGTGTTGGTAGCACAAAATAACTAAATAAGACCTGCGCTCCCTCTCTATATCCATATTGTTCTTAAGATCATTAGTGACCCAATGATCCAAGTATTTAAATCTTTGACTCTTGCTAGATTCCGTCTCAAAGGACATGGCTAAATGGAAGTAGGTATGGGCGCGGTCCCCGTATTATATAAACATGGAACCTTGCAATAAGTAATGCTGAATAGGTGAATATTAGTATTTCATATGAAAAAAGTGTCAGGAGGTTGTAATATTTTTACAATCCCGAAAATATATTCGGGTAACTCCTACGTCAAACTGCAAACAAATGACATATTGCTATGAACTTTTTCTAGGCGTTTGGATATTTCTGTTGAATGATTTACGATATTTTTGACTAGCGACACACCCCGATTTCGTACGGTGGTACTTGAGTATATACGAGTATCTACAAAGAGGTAATCACGGGCTTTTTACAATCCGCGCAAAAAACACTCCCGCCCGCCTGTATATACCTATGTATAATAATGTATCCTACCTAGCTGAATTGTTTATCTATCTCAAATACAAAAATCTACAGTTAGTCAGTCTGTTAATATTACCTACTCCCTATTTTCAAATACGTTTATCATATCATCCATTTATTTATATATTGTCTGTGAAAACTTTATTTCTTCTCATTATACTACAGTTACACGAATGTAGGTATGCCTAAACCTTCCGAAAGAACCAATGTAACTCAACCCCCTCACAATCTATTTATTGATACATCCGTATGCAGACAGAGTCACAGACAAACGCGCTAGAGGGTCTTAATTTAGAAGTAGGCACGTGGTGATTGATGAATCTTGCGTAAACTACGTTATTTAGTTTAGGCACTGAGTAACTAATCTGTCAGCTACCGAATGAAACCACCGTTTGGATGCTAGTTGATTACTGTCGAAGCAACACAACATCATAATAATGGTACATGCATGCACACATATATGCGCATACATACACATCAGTAACCAAGCACTTATTAGATATTGAAATAAAACAACAAAAATACGATTGATTTATTAATTAATTATTCTGTTATTCTTACAAGAACATTATCTTAAAAAGGAAGACGGAGCTGATAATGTGCTCTGGTATCTTGCCAACCCCAGATGCCAGATCACTGTCAGAACCCGACAGCAACAGCCCAGAGTTCTGTTTCTCACAATAGTAAGTAGAACAGCAGGCAATGAAGAAAAGATATGCTGCCGAAGTCTTTGCGAGGCCACACCGCAGTTTATGCATCACATTATGAATTGATTGCAAGTCCGTAACGAGAAGTGACTCGGAAGAAAGGTTATCACTCACAATAAGTTCAATAAACAAGCGATGGACACTGAAAATCCAAAATAAAACTGCAGGGCGTTGAACCGGCTTTGTTGTCCGACATCTGACTATAGATAATACACTAGCATCTGACGTTTGTGAGAGAGGGGATTGTATTTCTAGTGTAAAAGAATCAATAACATAATCAAGTAGGTTAAAAGAAAAAATAGAATAAGTTTTAATCGACTACTATTCAGTTCATGTATTTTTGACACAAGGTATGTAGGTAGTAAGATTAAACGTTGAAGCACAGTCCGAACCTTTCAGTTATGTTTTATTTGATTTTGATTAGAATAAAGCGAAATTGAGTAAAGTCGATTGTCACTTTAAAAAACAACCCCATTTTCCGAATCAAAACCCAGTTAAAATCTTCATATTCTTCATATATATAACAACCAACTAAACAGGACACCGCATTCAACGCCTTAGCTTAAAACATACATCGATTTGATACCTATTATCAAAAATCGATTTATGTACAGTTTCGTTTGACATTCTGGAAAAGTGATATGACCCCTCCCTAGCCCGCAGTATTGTTATTTCCCCTTGAACTTGCCAGGCAAATAAAAACAATTTATATACTTTTTTAAGTTTAACAGTTCACACAAGTTCAAGGAAATGATTAAATGCTAAATAATTCATGAGGCGGCACAGGAAATGAGCACATGGAAGGAATTGGGGGAGGCCTTTGCCCAACAGTGGGACAGTACAGGATAAATAAAAAAAAAAAAAAAGAACTTGAATGATTTTTTAAATATTACGAGTTTGAGATTCCTATTTATGTTTGGGGTATTCATTTAGCCATCTCCTTTACTTTTACATAGTAGTTCATTCCTCATCTGCTTCTGCATCCAGTTGGAGAGGCATTGCGTGTTCAGGCAGAAGAATCCGATCAGTACCCCCAACAGCATACTTGTTCCTTGCTTTGTTAATATATCGAAGCTGGCCGTTGTTTTTTGGTCGTTGCAATATGGTTCCCTCTCATCGAGAGGAGGCCGTGTCCCAGCAGTGGGAACATTATAGGCTGATGATGATGATGATGATGATGCAATATGGTAGAGTAACACGAGGACTGGCAGAGTCGTTGCAGTACGGTAATTACAGTGACACGAGCACTGGCAGGGTCGCCATGTAGTATGATCAAGTCGCTAGGTCTGAAGAGTTGAAATGATACGTCTGTTTGGTTTCATGGTCTGGTTTAATGAGTATTATAGTACTTACAATCTACACTAATATTATAAAGAGGAAAACTTTGTTTGTTTGTTTGTTTGGTTGTAATGAATAGGCTTAAAAACTACTGGACCGTTTTTAAAAATTCTTCCACCATTCGAAAGCTACATTATCCACGAGTAACATAGGATATATTTTATCCCCGTACTCCCACGGGAACGGGAATTATGCGTGTGAAACCGCGTGACGTCCGCTAGTTTATTATAAAACAGTATTGCTGAAGCAGAACTTTAAATAAGGCTGTCTTTGTCTACACACATGCTTACTATTACTTCCACACTAAAACGAAAGAAAACTATGATTCCTTTGTTCAAAGCAAAGAAAAAATATGTATTTTTTGTCGATTATGCCAAAACGGTTATTATTAGAAGAATTAGTTTTAACTCAGCACATGTAGTATTGTTTTTACTAAACACTATGTACCAATTGCAGGGATCGATTTTTACATAAAAATAAGGGAATCAAAATCGCAGTGATCCATGGCCAAGCAAATCATATATTGACCTTTATGGCCAAGAATTCCAGCAACGAGTCGTCATCTCTCGCTGCGGCGCTGGATGCGTTAGTCAAGCTCGGCGATCGCAACGGGTCAGATAACGTTTAATTAGGAATGAGCGCGGTGTTGAGTGAGGCACCATAGGAATCAGAACTTAGCTCTGGACAAACCTTTATTGTAGATTTTTTTACTGAGATAAATACAGGAACCATATTTTTTCTTTTAAACCAATAACTTTCTATCTATTTAACTGAATGCAATAAATATTTGACTTTTCACATGTTCTATTCGGGGTTGTTTGTTCAAAATATATATGGTAAATAGACGCCACCAAGGGAATAAAGTTTTACCATATTTAAGAATTTGATAAACGTGAAGAAAACAATGAAATATTTTTAACACAACAACAAAACTGGTGTTGTTTGTTGCAAGTGGGCTACTGTCAGGTGTCTGTATATTATTTGCAAGTTCGAGCGTCCGAGCCAAGTGGTTTGTATGGACACACGATAACGTATCCGAGCCGCCACCGAGTAAAGAACAATCATACAAAATTGCACGGATGACACTCGGCTCGGACCCGGTACGGTCTAGCGTGCGTCATTCTTACTTCGTATGGAACAGCAAAATATTTTTTATAAAGATCTTTAACTGCAAATCAATCAAACCTTCTTGCCATAAATTGGAGTAAACCTGATTATTTCTCAGAGGATTATGTGAGGACGTATTGACTTAAACGTTTCATTTTAGGTGATTTAGTATTCAGAACATTGTCTTATTCCAAGGATTCATTTAGCGCAATCAATATCAATGGCGGTGGCCATGAATGGTACAGCTGCTTCCGCACCAGTCATGGCTAACGCTGCATTTCTTGGGATCGCGAAGACGGTTTTTCACGAGTTTTAAACCACACACCTGCGTAATGATCATTATATTGTTACGTAGGTAATATACAATATTATCAAAATATGTACCTTATTGTTAATCGCTCTTCTTTTTTTTAACAATATATTTCTTTTGTTTCAGATCGTCCATCAACCAAGATGATACTACTGAAGGGGAAAAACCTAGGTGAAAGGCAGCGAGAGTTGAACACAAAAGTGAAAGAAGCCGCAGCGCAGAGCGTCGATTTCAACGAAATAAAAGACACGGCGGAAGAATCCGATGTCGACAAGTTTTTTAAAATAGACCTTGCTTCCGAATCCCATAACATCGAGTATATCGTCGAAATTCTCAAGTCTGGAGACAGTTTGTACATATCTCGAGCCCTCAAATGTAGTTGGATATTCGCAGATAACTTCACGCATATGATCAACGTAGACAATCTTCACAAGAATGTGATACCTTTTATGTCTAACAAAATGAAGAAGAAGCTACTAACAGCTATTGCCACACAAGTCAGGAATGAATCAAGGGCGGCAGAATTTTATAAATACTGCATGGATGTCAATTTAAAACGAAATGCATTGAAATTCCTTTACTTTACCGATGAAACCTTCAAGTTGGAGGTAATGAAAGACGCGTCCAACATTTTGATTTACCAATTTGGATGTGATAAGAATTTTATTGGAAATTCATTTTATCTTGTAGAAGATTACCTGAAAAGGTTTATGGAATCAGCAAAAATCAAGTTCTTCGCGAGCTCAGCTATTTATACACAGTTTCGGAAGAAAAGTATTTAGATCTCTTGGAAAAACATTTTAATGTAGAAGCATGTTATAACATTATGGATTTAGGTTTACGCATATCTAAAAGTATAATGAAACGGCATAAGGATCGAGTACTAAAAATGCCATCACTATATGCGAGACTATTGAGCAAAGCTCCCCTAACCAAGTATAGCACGGAAGAAGATGCAAAAATTTACGCAACTGCTGTATTGCCCGAACACGCCCAACGCTTTTGGGATGAAAACTATCGACTCAGATACAAACTGATACTTGATAAAATCACCAGTGGAAAGTTTCAATTCGTTAAACAAATATTCGCAGCCAAATATCGGGAACAACGCTTTGAAACACATAGTTTTTTTTTAGCAAGCTGTACTACACGTTAATGACAACCGAAGAAAAAGAAATTTGGGCTTTAGGACTAATAGCCAGTCAAACTGAAATCATAAGTAACAAATACTATCGATTGTACATGTGTGTAAGCTTTGAAAAAGCTATGGAAGAAATAAAAAGATTGGAAGCGATCACAACAGATAACAGTACACGAGCAGATATGATGATCATCCTGATTGCTTCAGCAAAAACCCAACGTGATGTAGAGAAACTTTTGAATTATTATTTTGAGAAACATGGCGATGAACAAAAAGAAACAAAAGAGAATTTCCTTGACCACGTTTTGCAAGACTTCAATGTTTTCGAATTTGATGAAGATTGCTGGGCGGCTTTAAACGAAATGTTTTACAATTTAGGAGTTTACAGCTTAACTGACTTTAACAGTAAGAGTCAATATAAAATAGTTGCTCTTATATACCACATCATTAACCAAAAGGAACTTCCTAAAACCATTAGAAATCTGTTACAGTTAGAAATTGATCGTTATGCAATGAAATGGAACACTCGTAAATTGACAGAAGACCAACAAAAAACGGTCTATCAGTATTTATTACAATTTTACACGGCCGAAATCGAGAAATTAGCAAGTGAGCCCTACGTGGATGAGGTTAGAGATCGTCTGAGAACATTTATTCGTTTCACTTTGAATCTATTGTGCCTCTTCAAGAAAACCAAAGAAGATGTCCCGACGCTAGTCAACGAATTTATAAAGTTGGACTGGGCCGAATTTGAATGCCACACATTGTTTTTTGACAAAACCAAAACCAAATTAACTGAGGTTGATCTGTTTCGTGACTTGAAGAAAAACGCGAACCTCCTCGTTGAGCACCTTCCGCTTGTAAAAACCAATATCGATAGCTATTACATAAAGGATATAAGTGTGGTGTTTAAGAAGTTAAAAACATATTTCTCGAACGATATTGCGAAGGAGTATCTTAATTTTTTCGAATCTTTATTGGCTGAGGATCACTTATCTCACAAAGTTACTCAAGCCGCAGTTCATGGAATTTTCCATCTAGGCAACGAGCAGTTTAAAGTAGATTTCATGAGGAAATACGCCCCAAAACATCCTAAAATTAATCACAGTGAAATTAATAAAAATGTGTTACTGATCCAACGAGCCACATGTACCCACGCCTGCTACTCGCGTCCTCCAATCCCGCTTAAGACCATGTTCTTATACATAAAAGGAGACTATATAAAATTTTGTTCACCAGTATTTCAATCATACATGGCTAATTTGCCAACGAACTTAATTTGAAACGTAGTATTCGTCTCGTTTTTCAATGTTTCAATGCACAAACCTTAAATACACTAATAATACGAGCTTGGAACAACCCGAAACGAGTATGTTTCAGAATGATTATTTATAAAACACTGTACGACAAGATTTCGCAAGTTAACAGTGGACAAGATATATTACTTGAGACATTGAAACAGTTAACACTAACGCTAACACCTGGTGATGACGATGAAGTTTTCACTTTACTGAACTATTGTCCGTTATTCGAATATCGGGTTCCGGAATGGTACGAAATTTCATGGAAAGTGGTAAGCCAATTTCCGCCAGATTCAAAAAACCTTACACGCATGAAGAGTATAATAATGCGTTGGTGCTCCAAAATTTATATCATTCGCAAAGAACCTATTTTTAGTATTATAGAATCTTTTATTCCCACGGCTGTTCCAGCAGGACCACTAAGTGATGAAGCTGATGCTTTGATTAATGCTAAATGGACACTGACAGCCGCCTATATAATGACTAACAAGGAAAAAGATTTTAGTAAAACAGTACAGTTAATAAAACACATATTTACTAAATGTCTGTCGGACACTAACATACATGAAAGGAAGAGCGCGTCACTAAAGACTTTTTTTTACTTCATTGGTAAACTTGAGGAATTAAGTTACTTTCACGACTTTCCCGTTTATGAAAATGCAAATAAAACAATGCAACTGGTGCTAGAGAACCTCGAAGAAAAATTACCTTTTGATGATATTTTTATAGTTGTGTGGGAAGTACGGCTGGGCATCGTGGCTCGGGAAGCAATATGGGAAACTAAATTTAAATATGACGGTGATAACACTGATAAATTGCAAATAAAAGAGATTGCTAACAACTTAGCTGATAAGCTCGGAATCTTATTTGAAGAGTTCTTTGAAAAAGAAATGTTTGATACATTTTTTACAGATATTTGTGACACTGTTTTACGCGTGATAGAAAGAGTTGTATCTGTAACAGATGCATCTGAACTCTCGTATATGAAGGTTAAAATATGTTTAAAACTGATGGCATTGGAACTCACTCATACACACGTACTCGTGTTGGAACTTCTGCCAGAAAATTGTTACCTTGAATATGAGCAGGAATTTAAAACTATCAATGCCAAACTGCGCGATCAACTAAAACGAAGCGAAAGTCTTTAATTGCATTTATTTAATTGATGTCAAAGAAAATATAAAGGGTGTAAAAAAACCTTTAACGACGCCGAAAAGCATTTGCTCTTACACAATACCTAGGAATCTTTTAGTTACGGTTATGTTGGGGTCAAAGTTCCAACTTTAATTTTCTTTTTTTTTTAGCCAGGTTTTTAATGTGAGGTTTTAACTGTTAAAACATGCACGAGCCGGGGCTCGTGAATGGTCCGGGTATCATTAAATCCATCAGCACAATGTTTAGAGTGTGTTATATTGAGTTCTACCACAAAACATGATTTTTTACCTCCTCCTGATTTGTTTCCCAATAATTTTTGCATAAAGTTACTGAGTTTGATGTACAGAATGCTTGGTTGACGGCTTCGTGATGAGGTTGTTAAAACTCTGTATCCGTGGTATGCGGACGTTAATCGACAAAGGCAAAGTTCGGCATTATATGGCGCTGTTCTTGTCACTTATACTTAGTTGGTGTTCTGATGTACTATCTACTTATAATGACCGTGCTCTGTATTATTAATCAGAAGGACCTAATTAATGTGTGTATTAAATATATAATACAATGTATTATTGGAGTGTTTTATTTGATGCCTCGTGGCTTAATAACAACAGCCGCACAGTTCGATCTATGAGGTTAAACAGCAAGTGCTGAGGTTAATCTGTGGGTGGGTAACCATAGTTATCTACCGAGCTTCCTTCGTGCTTCGGAAAGCGTGTTAAACCGATCCCCTTTCAGAAACCTAAAAGTCTGACAAGTATTCTTCCCAAGGAGTATCATTTTACTCAGTTATATGTACCGTGCGGTCCCGGATTAGGAATAGGGATAACCCATCTTACCCGTGGGTAACTTAGAAGGTGACTAAGGGACCTTAAGACCCAGTGTAGACACTAAAGCATCTTGTGTTCACGAATGATGACGGGTAAATCACAAACAACATCATTCCCAAGGAGGGTTAGGCCTGAATTCCTGTCACGTTGTTGGTCGGCCGCCTGCGGTCGGTCGCGTAGGTACGTCAGCGAGAAAAACACTTGCAGCGACAGCGTCGCAATATGGTGCTATATTATATGTATAGAACACAATATATACACGTGCGTACATGTATATATTGTGTTAGTGTGTGCGACCGCCGTCAACGACACAGGAAGTCAGGCCTTTTTTCAGGGTGGCCGACTGTAAAACCAGAGCCACGATTTTTGCAGCAGGACAAGTGAAAATTGAATAAAGGGTAATAAGGCCCTAGCTTTACAACAGCCCAACAGGCGATGAGTATGGGTAGCAGCCGGCCTCTGCGGGAAGTGGACAAGGGTTGTTGCATCACCCTGGGCAGATACGACGTAACAGCGAGCTCGGGACGTAAGATTGCTGCTGCAAGTTGGAATGTTGGGACCATGGCCGGAAGAGTCAGAGAATTTGCGGATGTATTCAAAAGAAGAGGAATAAACGTGGTGTGTTTGCAAGAAAAGAAATAAAACTTTTTTGGAATGGAATACATTTTTTTTTTGCTAAAATAAAACTGACTCTAAAAAACACAAAAAGGTGAAAAATAACTTCTTTTGCAAAAAAGATTTTATTTTTCACTTTGTAGTGGGTCACTTGTGCTTACTCCTTCACAGCGTAGCGGTGTGTGATGTTATGTTATGCACTGGTGTAAGCAATAATTGACATGAGATATCAGCAATCCTAGTCCATTTGCTAACAATTATTGAGGAGTTCCGTTGCCTATCTCCGAAGTTCTTCATCACAATTATCTACACTTTCTAAAACTACCCAAATCACATCAAGTGTGCCTATAAAATTTGAAGATTTCTCTCAATTTCTCCAGGATCCCATCATCAGATCCCGACTTGATGATTATGGGACCACCTGGGACGTATATACCCTTTCAAACAAAAAAAGAATAATTCAAATCGCTCCAGCCATCTTGGAGTAATCGGGTAATATTGCCTAGCCTGGAAATCGTACTCAGGACCTCATGATCAGCTGTCCAACGAGGCTGTCAAAGTCAGTAATTTTTTTTATTTCACCCGATAAAATAAAACAGCCATAAATTATTATCTATGCGCGTACCAAAAACAGCAAAACCGACACACATTTCTGTAAGGTATTTGTGTCTACTTTTGTTATTTAGTAATGTGGGTAAGCGCTCATATGAATAAACCAGTCAGCTATCCACTTCCGTGTTTAATTGACGTCCCATTTGGCGACGAGGAAATCGAATTCACTTGTGTGTAAAATTGTTATTAATAATGCCGATCGGTCGACTAGAACCATTTGACATCAATTCGAAGCAGTGGCCGTCATATATTCGCCGTGTCAAACAGTACATAGTACTTAATGAGATTAAAAAGGAATTGTGTGTGCCGTTGCTAATTACGGTTGTGGGTGAAACTACATACTCGTTAATGTGCGATCTATGTGCTCCAGCGGATCCAGAAACGAAGACATTCGACGAATTAGTACGTTTGGTGACCGATCATTTAGAACCACAGAGATCGGAGATTGCCGAGCGACACATGTTTCGCTTACGTAGACAACGTGCTGGGGAAGCCATGACGGACTATCTCCAAGATTTAAAACATCTCGCGACCACGTGTAACTTTGGTACAATGCTAGAAGAAAACCTTCGCGACCAATTTGTTTCGGGACTATCCAACAGCGCGATGCGATCGCGTATTTTTGCTGAGAAAAATATTAAATACAAGGAGGCAGTGGAGCTGGCTCTGGCGTTAGAGGCTGCAGAGAGGCACGCGGAGGTGAGCGCGGCGACGGCAGCCGCAGCCACGACCTCAGGTGCAGGCGGCGACGCGGGCGAAGGCCTGCACAAAACAAACGCGGGCCGAGCACGTGGTGGAGGCGCGCGCCGGCCGGGGCGCAACCCAGGCGCTAGGGCTGACGGCGCGGCGTCGAGAGGGGGCACCCCTGCGACGCCGGCGCACGCCGCGTCGACTCAACAATGCTGGCGGTGTGGAAAACCGCATCGGCCGGAAAGATGTCGTTACATCAATTACAACTGTGATGAGTGTAACCAACGTGGACATTTAAAAGTGATGTGCAAAGAGGTGCGTGGTAGTGGTCGGTGTGGTAGGCAAAACTACGTAAGTGAAGACAACTCGGGAGACGAGGATTTGTTTAGCATCGAACTAGCGTCTAAAGGTAACAAACCTTACTTTGTTAACGTGAACATTGACAGTTACGAAATTAAATGTGAAGTCGATACTGGAAGTCGTATTTCGGCGATAAGTGAAGACTTTTATAAGCAGATGTTTCCGAATAAAACAATTCAATCCGATAATTTAATGTACGGTGTTATGCAGGTACGCGGATTGAGTCATTAGGATATATATTGGTCAATGTTAAACTGGGTAATGTTACGGCGAACAATTTACCATGTTATGTCATCAAAAATGGTGGATGCCCATTATTGGGCAGGGATTGGTTAAAGTCCCTCAATATCAAACAAATCAATTTCAATGATATCATTGCTGATCCATGTATTAATAAGTTAGCTACCGAATTTCCTGAGGTTTTCACGGACAAATTAGGAAAATGTAAAAAATTGCTCCAATTGCAACTGACTAACCAGGAGCCCGTGTACGTGCGGGCGCGGCCCGTGCCGCTGGCACTACGCGCGCGCGTCGAGCGTGAGCTCGAGCGGCTCGAGGCCGAAGGCACCATATACCGGGTCGAGCACTCGGACTACGGCACACCCATCGTTCCGGTTATCAAGACGAACGGCGATATCCGAATATGTGGCGATTATAAAGTGACCATCAATCCCAAACTTAAACGTGAATTTTACCCACTCCCACGCATCGAAGAGTTGTTTGCCACTCTAAGTGGGGGAAGGGAATTTACAAAAATTGATCTAACCCATGAATATCAACAGACGATGTTGACGGATGATTCACAACGGTGTACAGCTATTACTACACACATCGGTACATTTGTTTATCGCCGTACGCCTTTCGGATTATCTTGCATTCCGGAAAAATTCCAAAAATTAATGGAGGAGACTTTGCGCGGCGTGTGTAGCACGGTGGTTTTTCTTGATGATATTTGTGTGACGGGGGCTTCGAGAGCAGAACATTTGGTGAATTTAAGACAAGTACTGGTTAGATTAAAAGATATGGGATTGACTGTAAAACTTAACAAATGTTGTTTCCTACAAGCGAGCGTTAAATATCTCGGGTTCATAATTGACCAAAGTGGTTTGCGCCCGGATCCCCAGAAGGTGGAGGCTATTGTGAAGGCACCACCACCAATCGATATCACACAATTAAGAAGCTTCTTAGGTTTACTTAATTATTATGGCAAATTTATTCCCAAATTAAGTATTTTATTGCACCCGTTGCATGAACTTTTAAAAAAAGGTGTCAGTTGGAATTGGAGTAAGGACTGCGATGAGGCTTTTAAAGAAGCGAAGCGAGTCCTATCAGGTGAGAGGGTACTCGCACACTACGAAGAGGGGCGGCCTTTAGTGCTATCGGTGGACAGCAGCACGTACGGGCTGGGCGCAGTATTGGCGCATCGTTACCCAGACGGTAGTGAGCGTCCGGTTAGTTGCGTGTCGCGCACACTCAATGACGCGGAGCGCAATTACAGTCAGATTGATAAGGAGGCTCTGGCAATATTTTATGGCGTCACTCGACACCATCAATACCTGTACGGTAGAAAATTTGAACTACGTACAGATCATCAGCCTTTAAGCTACATTTTCGGAGCGAAAGTGGGTATACCCCAAACTGCCGCCAGTCGCTTACAACGCTGGGCTGCCCGATTAGCCGCGTATGATTATACTATAAAATATATAACTTCAAAGCAAAATGGACCAGCGGATGCGTTGTCACGTTTACCGTTAGCACAGGAGCGCCGTCCCACCGAATCGATGAGTTATGTTAGCTTAGTACAACAATGTATGCCAGTTAATTTCCATGACGTAGGTAAAGAAACCAATAAGGATGCAATGTTATCACGAATATTGGGATTTGTTAAATTTGGATGGCCGTCCGTACCTAGTTGCGAGGAAGAAAAACCATATTTTGCGCGAAGAACTGATATTACAATGGATTTCGGTTGTCTTATTTATAAATATCGTATCATAATACCAAAATCACTACAAACAAAAATTCTTGAAGAAATCCATCAAGGTCATTTAGGAGTTAGAAAAATGAAAAGCTTATCACGTAATTATGTATATTGGCCTACCTTAGATAATGACCTTGAGGTAATGTGTCGTACGTGTGAGCCGTGTCGTATGGTGCGGGATGCAGCGCCGCGGGCTGACCTGCATCCGTGGGAATTTCCTTTGTTACCATGGCAACGCTTACATGCAGATTTTGCGGAGTATTCAGGAAGGAAATACCTCATTATAGTCGATGCGCATTCGAAGTGGATTGAGGCACTTCCTATGGGTCGTACAGACGCACAGTCAACGATCACAGCTTTTATTACAGTTTTTAGTAGGTTTGGATTACCTTCGCAACTCGTTACGGATAACGGACCACCATTCCAATCGACTGAATTTAAAAATTATTGTAATCAAAATAGTGTAGCACATGTGACAACGGCACCTTATAGGCCACAGGGTAATGGTGCCGCTGAAAATGCGGTGAAGACAGTAAAAAAAGCCATTAAGAGAGCGGTTCTTAGTGGCGAAAATGTATTACAAGCATTAAACACATTCTTATTCAATTACCGCAATTGTGAGCATTCAACTACGGGCGTGCCACCGGCAGTATTGCTAATCGGGCGTCGGATGCGGACACGACTAGATGCGCTACGACCTGACGTCGCGCAAGTGGCGCGCGCGGCGCAGCAACGTCAGGTAGCACATGCAGGAGGCACGCCCCAGCCCCCAATCCGTGTAGGAGAACCGGTGCTCGCACGCGATTATACCTCGAATACAAATAAATGGGCGACAGGAACAGTGTCTAAAAGTACGGGACCAGTGTCATACCGCATTGACATGGGAAACGGTGTCGAGTGGCGCAGGCATCGCGACCAAATAGTCCCTGTAGGAAACAAGTCGCGGTTATCACTGTCGCGGGCAAGCATCGGCACTCACAAGGGGGAGGGTGGTGATCAGGACTATGATGCTTTCGAGGAGGCATCCAGTGAGCTGGGGACAGAGGTGAACAGCGCGGGCCCGGCTAGCCCGGCCGCACCAGCGTCACCTCGCTCCCCGCCGCCACCGCCGCCCCCCGGGGCTTCGGCCCGAACAATACGTGCGCACGTGCGCGCAGTTAATAAAGACAATGTGTCTAACTAAATATGTATTATGTAGTTATATTAGTGGTATGAGATAATTAAGTGTTTGTTGTTAAAATACTGTGTTAGGTTATTTTTGTTAGTAATTAGTTGTTATTAGATAATAAGTACTGTCAGGATATTTCTGTTAGTTATAAGTTTTTAGTAGTTAATACTGTGTTAGAATATTTCTGTTAATTGTTAGTTTTGATTACTTAACTTAACTTACTTAGAGGGGAAAAGTGTAAGGTATTTGTGTCTACTTTTGTTATTTAGTAATGTGGGTAAGCGCTCATATGAATAAACCAGTCAGCTATCCACTTCCGTGTTTAATTGACGTCCCAATTTCATGCTTTATTTGAAAACTAAAGGAGATCACCCAGATTGGGATATTTTCAAAAGTCGACCAACCAAAATAAACTTATTATTTGGACAAAGCATAACTTAATAAACATTTTTTTTATTATTACACTAAAGTCGTAAGTCAATTAGACCGAGAAGTTGTTTGTAATAGTGATAATCATGGAAGAAGAGAAATTGAAATGTACATTTTGTAAAAAAAATGCTTGATGTCGATGCAACTAATGAATTTTCAACAATACTCGATGATTTTTTTTCAGCAATTTTTGGTTTTTCTGGTATGGCGGAAGAATATTTTTTGGCAGAGCAGTAAAATTTTTAACAACATTCTCGATGGTAACCACTGTAATACAAGCCATCCGGTAAATCTACATCTTTGAATTTGAGGTTATGGATTATTCGCTGATTTTAAATGTTTTTGCACTTTTTCAATATTTCTTCGGAGAATTCGATATTCAGACTGTTATCTTCTTGGTGAACATGGACCTTAATAAAACACTCACAAATAACCTGATGTAAACAACAAAAACATGTTGTGCTCTCGCAGGGTCGAACTATACTGTATACTATAAGTTATATTACACGCAAACAGCACATACACAGTAGATTGAAACAGATGGTGAGTTTAAGAAGGGGAACCGAGTTATTATGGACGTCTCACTCACTCTGAAGCGCATGCAGTGCTCTCGCCCTCATACTTCTGGCTGAATAATTTTTGTCTTAGGGGATGTTTGGTCACTCTGATATTTTGTCTGACTGATTGAATATAACTTTTAAATAAATACTTCAATAACATATTAAAAAGTCAGACATGTTAAAATAAGTAAAGTTCATTTATTTTTTGGGTAGCTTAAAAGCAGCTGACAAAAGCTTTGGTCCATCAAAAGTGTCTGACACTTATGATATTACTTTAAAATAATATTCTACATGACATATATAAAAATCAGCCATGTGAATTTAAGTTAAATAATTCTTATTTTAGTTACCTTTCTCACCTGGTACCTGCCCAGGTATCACTCGGCAAGTTCCACAAAGCGCGTAGGTATTCTTTCTTTATACTACACCTGCTTGGAAAGTACCTTGATACTTTATCAAATTTACGGTAGAAAGTACGTCATTGCATATCGAACAAATATGCGGGGAGAAAACGCATCTGAGCGGGAGAGAAAAGTGTATGAAAATCCATTTCTTACGTGGTTTTTCTTTTTTAATTTTGGGTAAGACTATGCGCCGGTAACCTAAATATCAAAAGCCAAAAAGTTTTTACAGTGAGTTTTTATCTCCAAGTTCGCAAAATGACACTGGCCACTAGCTCTGTGTTGGATGGTGTCGGGCTGGCAGTGCGACCCTGCGGCGGCAGAATAAACAATTTGAAAAAAGAACATGTGAAAATTGCAGACGCCATTGGCGCCATTTTCAATTTGTGTGTGGTTTGAGGATTCAGTTTGCGTAGAATTTTTTTTTTCTTCGTAGGTGTAGTATAAAGCACTATGTATCACTCGAGAGAAAGTGCGATTCCCGATCTCGGGTGTTTTAAAGCCCTCGCCTACGGCTCGTGCTTCAAACGACACCCTCGACGGTAATCGGTCACTTTCTCCTCTCGGTGAACAATGTACTATTCTTTCTTTCTTTCTATAATACACCCAGATTTCGACAGGTGTTAAGTTCCATTTATTGGAGATAACCCCTATTACTGTGACATGTAATGTTTTTTTTTTATTGTTAAATGATGTATTTCAAAGGTACATTGATTCTACTTCTGATTATGGGATCCATGACAAAGGAGCGGAACTCTTAAATTTTTTAGAGCAAATTAACGATACTCGGCCGAATCTTATATAGGCTATGCGGATATTTGAGTCACCTACCATACCGTTGTTATTAACCGACTTAAAAAATGAGGAGGTTCTTAATTAAATGTTCCCTGATTACTCGAAGATGGCAGGACCGATTTTTTTTTGTTTGAAAGGGTATACTTCCCAGGTTGTCCCATAATGATGGAATCCTGGAGAAATAGAGAAAACTCTCACATTTTATAGGCACACTAGAAGCGATTTGAGTAGTTTTAGGAAGTGTTCTTACTCGAAGCGTTCCCATTTCAATTTGATGAAGATCTGATGAACAACTTCGGAGATAGGCAACGGAACTCCTCAATAAATGATAGCAAATGTACTGGGATTGCTGAAATCTCATAGCTCATGTCTATTGTTTACACCAGTTTGTTAACCGAAAACCACTAAAAAGTAAAAAATAAAACTTTTTACAAAAAATAACACCGACTTCACAGAAAACAAAAAAGTGAAAAATAACTTTATCTTCAGAAGTTTTATTTGATTGATTTAGTTTTTTTGTCACCGACTTCTGAAGCTATTATTTTTTGTAAAAAGTTTTCTTTTTTTTTCTTTTTGTTTGTTTTAACTGCTTCGTGGCAGTCTTACAGAGACAATAAGCTATACATGACATACAATGTCCAATTTCTTAACCTGATTTAATGTTTTTATGTATTGAACAGAAATTCGATGAAATATTCCATCAGAAACGACTCTTCAATGTGTTGACAATCTGATATTAGATATTGTTATGTATTTTCGGTGTAAACTAATTACATATCGTTTAATAAAACTAAATCGATCTTCATCACCATTCTCCTGCCCTCATTCCAATATAAATTGGGGTTGGTGCAGCATGTCCTCTTTTTCCATACCTCTCTATAACTCGTCATATAAGCAAGTAATAATTATGTTCCTAAAATAATTGCTCGTTATTATTTTGCGCCAGCGGATAAGTAATTTTCTTACTTGTGAGGGATTTAAATTTCCGTGAGTGCGCTTCAGGTTGTCTTGCTGGTGCCCGGTGGTCTCAGCGTCATGACACCTTGGTGGACTCGCTGGGTCTTGCACTACTGCAAAGCATGTTTATATCTAATCCTTTGCCCACTATGCGGACCCTGTCACAATGAGAATGCGTCGTTACAGCCCTCGAAGCAAATCAAATAAATAATACAACAGCAACCGCAATAGCTGGAACTTTCGGGATGAGCGCATAGTCATATTAGCTAGTTTGGCTGATATACAGAGAACCGGACGGTCAGTCGGCGCGCGGCAAAGCTTAGCAATATTATAATATACGATACAGACTTCAGCTTAAACCATTTGCGTATCAACTGAAAAAATAATTATTAAAACAAAAATTACAAACTCTGGGCGGAGCGGGAGGGAGTGTCACACATTTAATGAGTAAAAGCCATACATGTTCCTTCCTCCCCTTTATGTTCCGGGGCCGCGGTATCTCTTTCGAACAGTCCCGGAGCCCCGGCAGGTTTTGACCCCTGCGGGCTTCCTCAATGTGCTGACATCTCTTTGAGGAACGCGTGGAACACGAACGTGCCGTAGACACGTCCTGTCGTAATAGGACGGACGGACGGCTAGCTAGCCCATAGCTTACCGTCCACAGGCCCGCGTTCGTTCGTACCCTTCGTTCAACTTCGATTTTTTTACCGATTTTGGTGAAATTTTGCACAGTTGTTCTATCTACAGGCTTGTTGAGATTTCTGAAAAAAAAAAACCATTGCAGCACATGAAACGTATAATAGACGACAAGCAGATACTGATTTTTATCAAATTAGATGGAAACGTGTTTAGGTATACGAGTAACAAGCAGTCGTCGAACTCTGCGCAACTTCAATGCCAAAGTTCAACAGCCTTTCCGATCAATATCTACACCTGCGAATGTCACTGCCACCCCGACGAAAGTAGTGACGTAACTCTACCAACTAGCACTACAAATTATGACCATTTTAACTGTGCAGTTCAAGGTGGTGCTGCTTGTCCAGAAAAACGCATCGATATGCTAAACTTAATACATTTATTTTAGAATTTTAGTCCTCTTTTTCTCTCCCTTGCCCAAATAAATTGGCTGAAGGGGAATTAGCCACAGAATGCCATCTCTTTCTATACCGTTTAAAACATAATGAGAGTAAATGTGATGTGTACACCCACTACGCACCTACCACGCACACATAACCACCATCATACACACACCATCACGGAAATGTCTGTAAACTGGTTTTTGAAACGTGAAGCTAGATGTCACTATTAATAATTTCTTCACGTGGACAACAGCGCTAAGTATGATAAAAGCAAAAACGGGGTCCGCTAATTAACCTCCTAGGAGGTTCTATTATCCTAGTAACAATGCTCAAATTCAATGCAAATGCTAAAAATAAGGCTTCTACACGTGACGGTTTCATTGAAACTGAACAGAGGTTACTAGGCTAACATGAGTTCTGAGGAGGTTGATCTGAGATCAAAACTTTAAAATAGAGCCATCTTTCTTCATTTATGATTTGGCTTGATGAGCCATCTAGCTACGCGATGATACACTACTACTACAGTTGCAGTCTGGAATTATACCAATTCCTCTTTATACTTGTTTTAAAAGTTTCTGTGAAGCATTGAAAGATGACGCTGTTCGGGAATTGCAAGCGGCAAAGGTTAATTATAATTACCTAATGGGTGCGCGCTCTGATTAAAACGACATATGTGCCAAAACTATTATGAAACATGGAGTAAAATTGTTATTAAATCTAAGAATGTTAGATGAATCATAATCTATATTTGATGTAAAATCGTAGGCGCGTACCCAGAAGATGCCTGACATCACCATCTGCCCAGCCTGTTCCCAACTATGGTGAGGTCGGCTTCCAGCCGAGCCGGATGCAGCTGAATACCGGTATTTTACATGGAGCATACCTGACCTTCACAACCCAGTTAATACTGGGTAATATGATACCACTTGGTAAAGACTGATTGTCAGACTTTTTAGGCCACTGACTACCTGTAACGACTGCCAAAGATGGACAAATGGCAGCGGGGACGTCCTTTCCGAGGCACCATCACTCATCCACATGCCAACCTAGGCAAGCACGGCTTAACCTAAAAATTGGCCCGAGCGGCTGATATTATTTAGCCACAAGCTCCTCAGATGCCTGACATATATGATTAAACTAGCTGACCCACGCAACTTCGTCTGCGTCAAAAGTACTACCTACCTACTACTACCTACTACCTAGCTACAACTACCTACTACTACCTACTACCTAGCTACTACTACCTACCTACTACTACATAACTACTACTACCTACCTACTACTACATACCTACTACTACCTACCTACTACTACCTACCTACTATTACCTACCTACTACTACCTACCTACTACTACCTACCTACTACTACCCACTACCTACCCCTACCTACCCACTACATACCGACGAAAATAATTAAAAAAAAAAAAAGTATCCTATGTCCTTCTCCTGGTTCTAAGCTACCTCCCCACCAATTTTCAGCCAAATCGGTTCAGCCGTTCTTGAGTTATAAATGGTGTAACTAACACGACTTTCTTTTATATCTAGACTAGAAAGATATATGTGAATCCCAACACGATCGTTAATATTAGAATCCGTTACTAGGGAAGCATAGCCTCGAAGGTGGTACGACTAACTACAACTGCAGGTCCCATGAAAGTGAAACTATCACAATATCTATTTTATGTATAACCAGCGGCTTCGCCCGCGTGAAGTTTCAAAATTGTCCCATGGGATCTTACTACCGGGATAAAAAGTATCCTATGTGTTAATCCAGGTTATAAACCATCTGTGTGCAAAATTTCATCCAAATCCGTTCAGTTGTTTTTTCGTGAAAGAGTAACAAACATACATCCACGCGACGGAAGCTTAAAAAATCAAGTAATTTCTCCCGTTTTCCCAACATTTCCTTACACTGCTCTGCTCCTATTCATTGTAGTGTGATGAAAAGTATACTATAACCTGCCCAGGAGTTCGAAGAATAACTGATGTTATTTTTTTTAATTGGGGTTGAGTGAGAATATTATAAACGTAAGAGTAAACAAATATAATAATAACAAATCTCCGAACTGCTAAGCTATCGGGAGTTACACGTGTTATTGTGAGTCAACTATAAAAGATAGACATATGCTGTCTTGGGATATTTTTTATATCATTTTATGTGGAATATTTCCGTTATACATGATTTCTATGTAGCTTTAACCATTAAGGCTGCACACGCGACGGAAGCTAAAAAAACCAAGTAACTTCTCCCGTTTTCCCAACATTTCCTTTCACTGCTCTGCTCCTATTAATGGTAGCGTGATGAAAAGTATACTATTACCTGCTCAGGAGTATGTAGAATAATTGTACCAAGTTTCGTTAAAATCCGTCGAGTAGTTTTTTTTTCTATAAATAACATACAGACAGACAGACAGACAGACAGACAGAAAGACAGACAGACAGACAAAAATTTTACTGATTGCATTTTTGGCATCAGTATCGATCACTAATCACCCCCCGATAGTTATTTTGTAAATATATTTCATGTACAGAATTGACCTCTCTACAGATTTATTATAAGTATAGATGGCAGCCAGTTCCACTTTCAGGGTCAGATTTTTCTTGGCGCAGTTCGTTAAACGAGACTGCGTGATTAACCAAAATATACATATCTGAGAAATATATGAATGGAATCATTTATTTCTCAGACGCAAATCGAGAACCAAGCAAGAGGCATATGTCCGGCAGTGGATGCAAATGTGCTGAGACGAAGAAATAGAAGAAGATTTGAGAAATCAAAAAGATAATATTTAGATTTCAAGGCCGTATCAATGATCAGGGATTGGTAAATATAAAGGACAGCTAGGCACACATCTCGAAAAATAAAAAGTTTGCGTTTTTCAAGAAACTGTTGCTGCATTCAACGTGACGTTACTGATATGATATAGAAGTGAATCTGTATGGTTGTCGATCGGTGTTTGTAGGATGCACAAACAGATGTGTATTTTATGCAAGTAGTTGCAGTAATAATAGTGGGTAGTGCACTTTCTTTTTCTATGAATGAAATGTTAGAAAGGGACACGATTCGTTTATCACACGTCTATACACAAGTGTTAACGGTACCAAAGTTCATGCACCAACCAAATATGCTCACCAGTGAGGGTACGCTTAAGAGCTGATAATATTCCGTTAGTCCAGTCGTTGATGGCTACGTCTAAACGTCCGAACATCCGAGCGGCTGTTATAACTATCGGATTCACTCGCATTTCTCTGAAAATAAAATAAAAGCTATTGGAACAATTGATATGTACACAATACTAGGTGTACTCGTAGTTTTGCATCCTAGTTAAAATTCAGGAGCTTGTCACAAAATACATAAATAAAAAAAATAGCAATAATAATATTAATAAAGCTGCCATTTCAAATTGTTTGAAGTTGACAGTACTGACGCGGTACGCGCCGTAGCGCTCGGAGCACTGACCACCACTCTGCCGGCCAGTCTGCCCGAATCGTAGCGCTGCTACGTACTGTGCTACGCACAGTGCTAAGCGGCTGCTACGCTGCTGACGCACTGCGTTCGCGTCGCACCTTTGAATCCTCAAGACCTAAACCTACCATGTTTTCAGTAGTATTTGTGGGAAACCTTAAGGGTGCCAACGAGCTAAATGGGCGTTGGCCCGACACACCCGTAAACATTGGTTCTTACTTTTTTTTTTGTTTCCTGGTGAAACTTTTTTAGAAGCGCCAGTAAACAGCATGTCGACTCCATGAAAGCGCCACATAGTCTCGAACGGAACTGGAAAATACGAGATTCTCTCTTTAATACTCGACAGCGGAAGGTTATGATTTCAACCCGTGTGTATAAACGAGTATGTATGTTTATCTGTTTCCGCCTAACTTCAAAACTACTTACATCATAATAACATAAGAATCGTTTTGATTGTCCGTTGAAAATAGGCTACGTGATGCGACATTGATTTACCGAAATCAATATGTATAAATTTTATATTATAGTTTCGGAAATGCTAAGTTGTACCAGTGACTGATAGTAATTGATGGTTTCGGGATCAAATATTGACTGTTTCTTAAATTACGACTCACATTCTTTCGCTTCTGACGCTGGAGTCATTTGGCGGGGGGGAAAGTTACCCCGAACATTTAGCTTCTGCGTGACATTGACAAAACTTATTTAACAACGTTCACTCTAAACATTGCATAACCAGTCTTACCAAGGGGTATCGTATTAACCATTACTAACTGGGTTGTGGAGGTCAGATAGGCAGTCGCTTCATGTAAAATACTGGTACCTATTCAGTTATATCCGTAAAGACTGAAAGCTGACCCCAATATAGTCGGGAAAAGACTTGGCAGATGATGTTCGCCCTGAACATTGCAGCATTACAAATTTGATTTTTCACTCTTCTAGCTCTACAGAACCATCTTCAAACATTATAACTATAAATGTTGGTTTTGAGTTGGTTTTCGTATTGGCGATTAACTGTAGCGAACCGCCCGGTAGTCAGAATCCCTCACACATGGAACCGTAGGAAGTGATTTTAAAAAAGTACCAGTAAGTATAATTGAAGGTCCTGTAGTTCTAAAGAAATACGTGCAAATTTCAAGGTTAATCATGGACTTCTTCAGGGCTTTTCGTGTAAAAATTTATTAATGTTTTGTCTTATTTGTATGATACGAGCGCATGATGTGATTACCAAAAACCATCATTCTACGCACTACGATGTTTGGTTATGACGGAATATAGTCTGCACTAACAGTAATGGTAACACACTGGGCATGGACACGCTCGCTCCATCATAGACCTCAACCATCGTCTCCCATCAGACGTGATCAAAGTCAAAAGCAAGCCCAAGTTATCTTATTACCTCATTTCAAGTGAATAACTTACTTCCTTACTTGCTAATAAACGGCAAATAGACAGAGGATTAGAAAAATTGCAATTCATTCAACATTTTGGGAACAGGACTTCTAACGTGAAATTCCCTAAGCATCTGTATTTTTGTTTGTAGTCTAATCAAATAAAGTCAATTCCTTGATTTACAGAATGCTGTATTTAAAAAATTAAACTCGACTCTTAACTTTAAAATTGCGTACCTTCGATCAATAATAATTGATCGAAGTTGCATACACACAAATAAGGCTAAAACTTAATAACAAAAAATATTATAATAATAACATTACAACATAAATGTATTTCCCTCGAGCCGGATTTGAACCAGCGACCTATGGATTTCAGTGTTTGATACTCTACAGTCCACCGCTCTACCAACTGAGCTATCGAGGGCTTAAGAAACTGCGCGAAATTCAGGACCGCTTTGCGGATTACGTCGATCTGCAGTCAGTAATAGGTTGACAGAGATTTTTATTCGAATTTGTGTTTTTAGGGTTCTATTGTCTAATGCCAAAAACGAAACCTTTCAAGTTTCGTCCTGTCTATCTGTATAACACAGCCATGATACTCCGAGACTATGAGCACTGGAGAGTAGGTGCCTTCTATGAACCGCTACGGAAATGTCATGGGAAATTGTGAAATAAATAATCATTTTTATCTGCCTAAAATTTTCCCAACTAGGTTGGGGTCAGCTTCCAGTCTAACCGGATACAGCTGAACATCAGAATTTTACTTGGAACAACTATATTTAAAAAAAACCAACGTAAGGTCAAGATTTTAAATCTTGACTTGATTTTAATTGACACCGCGTTGATGTCCCATTGTATTGTAATGGTAAAAACAGGGTATTACTCAAATTATGTGCAGGTATATGTTCCTGATTCATGTTGCGCTGGTATTTCTGGCAGGCGTACCGTTTTCATGGAAACAAAGACAGACATACTACTCGATTACAGAGATTTTGTTTTGTTAGTTTACGGTGTATTCATGCAGTACTTTCTATGAAGTCGTATTCTGAGGTAGTAGAAAATTATTTATTTTTCCTTATTTTATGGAAAATACAATAATAATTCAGCCTAGTGCAGAACAGTTATAACGTCAGTTGCTTCTGCCCGATTTCTTTTGGATTCACGCAGGAATTAAATGGAAAATTGGAAGCGTGACCGAACCACCGACGCGCGACGCCGGATTAAAATGATTGCTGCTGCACTCAATAGCAAAATATTTTTAATCCCTAGTCCAAAAATGTTTTATTTTGTTTAACTATGGCGTCTCATCTCATCGTTATACTTCAGTCATCATTTAGAGGTACTTTTGGAAAACCCGCCCCTAAGCACACCTTGTTTCTCGTGATGAAGCTCTTTTGATTGATGTTACCCTGGTAGCCGGGCGGGACGTTGCACTGCAAATGTAGTTTCAGTGTTCCAACTTTTTGGCACTGTGCTGCCGGTGTCGGGTGAATATTGTGAAAATAGCCATATTTGATTTTCCATTATTCCATCGCCTTTCCCAACAACTCAATTCAAGTATCGAGAACTGACTTAAAAATTAAGCTTGCGGATAAACAATAAACCGTGTACTTTTCCAAGTTGAAGTTGCCTTCGGCAATCTTTTGGGACCAATGATCCCATTCTAAAAATTCTTTCACTGGCAGAATATAACATTATTCGTGGGTATATAGGCTATAAATCATATTTATATCATGCATACTAGCCACTCAATCACATTTTTTGCGGACGACTTCTAATAATTAGCTCTTCGTCGTTTTTGGCTTAAAAGAAGAGTACCAAAAGTTATAGTCCGGGAGGTAAAATTGCAATTAAAAAAAGTCTTAGTAAGTCGGCCAATATTGTCATCGTAGGTTGATCTTATATTACCAATAAGAGAACCAACCGTCAGCTGCTCAAGTAGCGATGGGTGTAGGATTGGGAGGTTACGAAAGTTGTAAAAAACCTAAAATAAAATCAACGTGAAGTGAAGTTGAAGTTTGTGATAGATTGCTTTTAGTTTTTTATCCAACGTGCATCATTTACAAGTTCATGCGAGCGGCTGACGCATAATACCCCAACATTGCAGCTGGCGATTTTTTTAAGCTCAGTATGATGTATACTATTTGAGGAGTAACAGATCAAAGTGTATTAACTCAGTCAATGTAACTGTTGAGATAAACGCATAAATCCATAGTACTTTAAAGAGAGCATACGTACACAAACCTGATTTAATATTGTTTGAAACGATGTGCACTTTTGGTTCTTTTTTATAATAAAAAGTAATACAGTTAGATGCGTCATAATTTGACATTAGTAACAAGGTTTGAAATAGATGAAAAATCCGTTTTTACAATTTTTATTACGGTGGGTGGAGTTAATACACTTTGATCTGTTACTCCTCATTTATGAAACAAGTTTTTGCCAGCGTAGGTACTATGACTTAGGTCCATGTTCACTGAAAATATAACGGTCTGAGTATCTAAAAACAGCTGTCACTGTCACATGTTCCCATACATCAATAGGGTTTAAACAGCTGTTTTTAGATTTACAGACCGTCATCTTTTTGGTGAACATGGACCTTAATATTTCATTTAAACTGACCTAACCTCCCAATTCTACACTAACCGCGAGTGCTTCAGCTGACGCTGGGTTTACTTATCAGTCAATCAAGATCTATTGAACAAGATGACAACCAATCGGCCTATAAAAAATACTACCTAAAATACAACGAACATTAAGGGGCCGGCGGGGCGTGCGTCGTTCATACAAACGTAATACCAAAATAATTTGTAAATCAAACATATTCTTTAGGTAGTGGGGATTTATTTCGATTGGATTACAAAATATCTAGGTTCCCAAATATATATTTTTAATGGATACTTATTTAAACAAGAGTTATGAGAAAAATAAGTTTTCTATAGAAATTTTAAATTCCTCATATCTTGTCTTTATACCATTGTCCTTTCAAAATATTTGGGACGTAGATATTCTGTAAACCAATCGAAATATATATGTCACCGTAAAATTGTCAAATACGTTATATTGTAATATCTCTAGCGATATTGTAAAGTCTCGAATTATTGTCAAATGAACATACTGCTTACAATAAAACGCATTATTTTCGGGAAATGCGTGCGGTAGTAGTCAACTCACGCGGTGTGGAGAGAAGGAGGGGTCCCCCTTGCCTAGTGGTACCACTCTCATGAAAGATACTGTACCATTCCTGAGAAATATCGATTAATATAACCTAACCTTAAAACAATGTATAATCCCCTAAAAAGCGTCCCCTGTTTCAGAGTGCAGGGTTTAAAGGAACCTAACTAACCTAACGGGGGTGCCCCAAGTCCCGATTATGGGGGCAGAGATACTTCCGTATGTTCAGTTGACAATAATTCCAGATATTACAATATCGCTAGAGAGAAACACGTTATATTGTAATATAACGTGTTTGACAATTTTACGGTGACATATACAAACTATCTTATGTATATGTTTGATTATCATATTATTTTGGTATTACGTTTGCATTAAAAACGCATGCTCCGCCGGCCCCTTAACACTCACATTCAAAACCGACAAAAATACCAACTTTATCTCTTCATAATACGTTTTTTTTATGTTATTGAGTCATCATTTGTATCTCTGCACAAACTGCTTGTAAAATATTTGTGCGATTATTGTTGAGGCTCCTCGTTCTTCTTTCTTTATTGTGTGGTTAGTCCCTAACCTGGTGTCATTTTTATGCCGCCCACGGGCTTCTGACTAAACTTCAGATGCGGTCGAGAAATATTTTTCAGGAATGTTGGTTTCCTCCAACGACGTTTTCCTTTATAAATTCGAAAAATCAGAGGTCTCGGGTTGGAACTAGAGATCTATGACTCTACTAGTCTATCTCCTGTTATTACTGTTACTCTGATACCCGACCTAATACCTAACGGACCTTGATTGATTTTATAAAACCTGAAGTTAGTACAGGTCAAACACCGTGAGAACATGACGGCAGCAATTGCTCTCTCTGTTACACTTGTTAGCTAACTATTTATAATAGTACCCTACGCCACCGCTCTGCCGGTGCGGTGGTGGTACGGTGCGTCGCGTCCGTCAGGGGAAGCTCAGCGCTAGCCCCGAGAGGACGGCTTTGCTGAGCTTTTTCTGCGCAATAGAAATGAGACCTTGAACTAAAATACAAAGTCTGAATTAAGTAGCAAAACTTCGAATTCTCTCCAAATATATACAGGGTTACTGGTTAAGTCGACCTAGATCCGTTAAGGAGTTGAAGTGTGCATCATTTCTGACTGATTTGACTATCAAACATCATACCCCAAACTGAACGGTTTTTTTAAAGAAGTGTAAAGTTATTTCATGAAATTGATGATTTTTTTAACCATTGTTCGATTATTTTGTAATTTGTGCCTCTTATTTATTTGATTAATCCATTTTTGCGTGAGTCTTTAGTCGCCGCAAAAAAAGTCGTAGACGACAGTTAATCGTGTCGTCTTATGTGAACACCACCATTTAAATACAAAAGCCACGACACTCATTATCACAACAACTAAACGATTATCTGTCGTCACGACATGATGGTAACGGAGCCAACTAAATCAAAAACAAAAATAATGGCGTTTAAGGGTTATTGTCTCGCCTAAACCTTAAGTACATCATATGATATTCAACTTTCACGAACCGTATTCCTACGAAGGGAGATAGACCCAACAAGGACTAACGTAGCATCGTTATTTGCTACCTGGGAGCCTATTATTAACTTTTTTGTTCATTACCTAATTATAATAATGCCCGTAAGTATTATACCTTGTTGGATAGCTGAAGAAACAAAGATATTTACAAACACCAAATCAATCAAAAAATCAAATCATCAAATGACCCCCCCCACTCTGGGGGGAGCGGGAGGGAGTGTCAGACTCTTACTGACTAAAAACCATCCATGTTCCTTCCTCGCCTTTTACGTTCCGGGGCCGCGGTATCTCTTTCGAACAGGCCCGCAATCCTGGCAGGCTTCGGCCCTTGCGGGCCCCTCTCCTTTTGCTGACATCTCTTTGAGGCGCGCGTGGAACACGAACGCGCCGTCGACACGGCCTGTCGTCGTCGTTAGACGGCCGGATGGCTAGCTAGCCCATAGCCACCCGCCCACAGGCCCGCATCTACGGTGGCCGGTAGCCACCACGTGGCCCCCGACGCCCGTTGCGTCTCCCGCGGCGGCCGGGAAGAGAGGATCTCTCCCTCTCTCGTTCCGCCACCTCCTTCGCTAGCATGACTGCTTCGCAGAAGGAGGCGACGGCTTCCCATTCCGTCTCGCTCCGGACCATGGATTGAACCAGGGCCGGACGCGAGAGGTCGCCACCGCCGATCGCCGCCACGAGGACACGGCGGAGCTCCGCCCACGCAGGGCAGACTTCCACCGTGTGCTCCACCGTGTCCTCCGGTCGATCCTCGCAGTGGAGACACCCGGGCGATTCCTCCCGCCCGATTCGGTGCAGGTACCTCCCGAAACATCCGTGTCCGGTGAGGACCTGCGTCAGGCGGAAGGTGAGGACGCCGTGGCGCCTCTCCAGCCACTCCTCAAAGAGGGGACTTACCGCCACTATCGTGGCGTGCCCTGCACGGGGTTGCGACAGTCGCTATCTCCATGTCGCCATGAGATCGCGCCGGATGTCAGTCCGCTGAGCGGCAATTTGCCGCGGCAGCGGAGTTTCCCCCCGGCGTAGTACCTCCGCGCGCCACTCATGCACTCATACACTTTTTTTTTTTAATATCCCTGAAAGAATAAAATACTTTCTTTTTTTAACCCAGTTTGTTAAATTACTTGCGATTTTTGTGTTGAGAATAATGAATCAACTTCTCACCTTTACAAAAATTGATAAATCAAATAAATTAGAGGCTGTGGTGTATTGTGTATGTTCTTTAGTGTATATGTACCTATGTAGATCATATATATATTGTCTAACAAAACTATTGTAGAGCGAGTAATAAATCACTCTTTACCTAGAGCAGTCGTGTCTCATTTACCGAACCTTCATATGGCGACCCTGCCATACGACACCTAGCGCACCTGCATCCGGCCACCTGCAAAACTGCAAGCGCGGCGCATTGCGATGTGTAGTGTTTAGTGCTAAGTGCAAGTGTAGGTACCTATGTTTGAGACAATGCATTCGCTATTCGGTTGTCTAGTGGTTGAGTGCGTAATTATCCCCCAAAAAGTTTTGCCAAAAAGTTTCGGCGATGGGGAAGCAACAGTCTAAGGAGCTAGTAATTGCCCAAACCGGCGCAGGGAATACAGCAACCACGGAAGAGTATTTGCGCCAAGCAAATACCACCACCTACTTTGTGGCAGCCATCTGCATAATTTTGGTGATCGGAGGAGGTTTTTGGCTGGCCCGTTACATCTACAAATGCCAGGGGCGTTGGCTAAGTCGCAGGCTGACGGAATTTGATCTGCGGAGGTCACTGAGTATGTTGCGTAGGCAACAGTCGGTGCAAGCGGCTACGCGTAATGGTGATTCTCCTGTGTAACCTAAAGTATCGCGCGTGAATGTGCAAGAAAGAAAATAATTATAAGTGTAGAATGTGAAGTAAGTGTAAGAATGCGTAAGTGCTAAAAATATAAAATAGTGCAGTGAATCGGCATGTTTAACAAGGTACTCACTACATTAATTACTACTTATGTCGTAGTGACGTAGAATATTTCTTCTATTTTTTTTTATTAATTATTTTAATGTGTTTTCCCGCGTATCCTTGCGTATATATTTACGCAGTGGCATGTAATTTTAATTTTGCTTGTGATGGCAAGCGACTTAAATGACCTATGTAATAAATTAGCCTACATCAAAGATTACTTGACAAAGTTAGGCCCGAGTAGAAGGTCACTTAGTATAAGGATTGCAAAACGTAATGAAGCGGAAAATTTGTATGCTCAGTTTTCGTCTCTCCAAAAGTTAATTGATATCGATATACAAGAAAATAAATTAGAGGAGAAGGATATCTCATGTATAAATAATTTAATTACTAATATTGATAAATATTATGCAAAAATAATTGTATTGTGTTCGGAAAGTACAGAGGTAACGGAGACAGAGAAAAAGGCGAGCACCATGGAGAAATTTGAATTAAAAACGGCAATTGCGTTATTACCAATTATGACGGATGACGAAAATGTCACCAAAAGTTTAATTTCGAATATTGAGATGTATGACTCAATGATTGATGATGGCAGTAAAAAGCAGCTTATTAATTTTATTTTAAAGTCTCGGTTATCGGAAAGCGCGAAGTTGCGCATGTGTGCTGATTATTCATCTGTTTCAGATTTAATTAGGGATATGCGTACGGTTTTACTACCTAAAAAATCGGACACGGCAATACAGAGTAAGCTGTACCATGCAAGGCAGAACGACAAGAGCGTCGAGGATTTTGGTAAGGAGTTGGAACAGTTATTTGTTGATCTGACTATTACACAGGCCAATGGAGATTCTAATGCATATAAAACTTTAAAGCCAATAAATGAGCGGATAGCGATAAAAAGATTTTCCGATGGTCTCCGTAACAGTCGTCTTAGTACAATAATAGCAGCCAGGAACTACAACAATTTGAAGGATGCCATCCAGGGAGCATTAGACGAGAAGGTCTCGAGCGCGGCGGAAGAGCGAGTGATGAATTTTCATCATAACAGAGGTAAGTTTCGTGGTAATTACCGTCGAGGTTATCGCATGAATTATAACGCTATTTCCGGTAGAGGAAATTCTAACAATAATAATAATCATCGCAGTAGTGGTTATAATGTTAATTCCAATCGTTCCAGTGGCTTTAACCGATCCTTTCGTTATCGCGGTCGTGGAGGTTTTCGTGGCCACACAGCCTCGCGTCGGCCACCCAGACAGCAAATAAATACAGTACAGTCTAACGATAGAACTAACTCTGAAGTAGTAACTGAAACGGAAAACGTTAATTTGTTTTTTCGTACATGATCATTATTATTGTAATAATGTTAATTCTATTAATTTTAAGGTTTTTCAAATATCACGCAGTTGGTTAATTGACACAGGCGCGTCATTATCTGTAGTTAGGCAGGATATATTAGACGGTTTAAATGTTCCATTTCATGTGGAGCGAATTAAAATAAACGGTATAGGCGGTCAAGTATATTGTGATGGTTTTGTTTATCTTACGTTAAGTTATAATAACTTTGAATTTCGTCATAAGTTTTATGTCTTTAAAAATTTTAGTTGTAGGACTGATGGTATTTTAGGACAAGATTTTTTGAGTAAATTTAACTGTGTACTAGACTTTGAGAAAAATGTTGTTACTATTAACGACGTTGTTCCATTTAGTATGCCATTACAAATGGGGCGACTGGGAAAAAATAGTTATATGACAATACCGGCCAGATGCGAAGTTACATACTTCGTACAAACAAATTTACAAGACGAGAGTGTAGTAATGCCTAAACAATTGACTGAGGGCGTATTTTTGGCGTCCGTGGTAGTGAAACCACAACAAGGTAAAATACCATTAAAATTTTTGAATACTAGAGAAACTGACGTTTGTTTAAGTTATTTTACTCCTGACATTGTATGTTTAAATGATTATTATGTATGTTCTTTTAAAAATAATATATTAGACGCTGAACGCGTAAAGCGGTTATTTTCCGTTTTGAATTTAAAACATTTAAATAAGGAGGAGCAGATTTCTATCGAGAATATTTGTGCCAAATATTCGGATGTATTCTTATTAACTGGTGATAACTTAAGCGTTACAAACTTATATCAACAGTCAATTTATTTGAAAGATAACGCTAGTCCAGTATATACCAAACCTTACAGACTTCCTAAGAGTCAAAAGACTGAGATAGATAGGCAAATCAGTGACATGATAAATAATGATATTATAGAAGAGAGTAGAAGTGAATGGTCTAGCCCAGTTCTTTTGGTGCCTAAGAAAAGCGATAGTAATGGTAATAAAAAATGGCGAGTTGTAATTGATTATCGGAAAGTAAATGATACCCTTAAAGATGACAAATTCCCGCTACCTAACATCTCTGATATACTCGATTCTTTATCTGGAGCTGTTTATTTTAGTCATTTAGATCTTAGCCAAGGTTATTATCAGTTAGAATTAAGTCCTGAAAGTAGAAAATACACTGCATTCACCACGAACAAACAGTACCAAATGAAAAGGCTTCCGATGGGGTTGAAGGTCAGCCCGAGTGCTTTTAGTCGCTTAATGACAGTAGCTATGTCTGGTTTAAATCATGACAAGTGTCTAGTATACTTAGATGATCTTTTCTGTTTTGGACGAAATTTAGATCAGCATAATAAGAACTTAATTGATATTTTTGAACGACTTAGAAAGGTTAACTTAAAAGTAAATCCTAAAAAATGCCAATTTTTAAAGAAAGAGTTATTGTATTTAGGCCATATTGTGTCAGCTAATGGTATATCGCCTGACCCTGAGAAGACTCAGGCTATACAAAATTATCCCACTCCAACAAATAGTGATGAAGTTAGACGTTTTGTAGCATTCGCAAATTACTATCGAAAGTTCATCCCAAAATTTGCTGACATAACTATATCTTTAAACAAACTTTGTAGGAAGAATGCACAATTTGTTTGGAATACGGAATGCGAGAGTTCTTTTAAGTCTTTAAAACAATCTTTGATTAATCCACCTATTTTACAATATCCAAATTTTGACGACGATAATGAGTTCATATTACATACAGATGCTTCTGGTTTTGCTATAGGCTCAGTATTATGTAATAAAAACGACATGCCAATTCCATATGCAAGTCGGCCTCTCAATAAAGCTGAATTAAATTACCCAACAATAGAAAAAGAACTCTTAGCTATTGTTTGGTCCGTTAAATATTTTAGACCCTACTTATTTGGTAAAAAATTTACGATAAAAACAGACCACAAGCCTTTAATATATTTATTTAGTTTCAGCAATCCCTCAAGTAGATTGTTAAAATTTCGTTTATCATTAGACGAATATGACTACGTGGTTGAATACGTTAGAGGTGTGAATAATGTGGCTGCAGACGCATTATCTCGCATCATTATTACATCTGATGAATTAAAAAACATAAATCAGAATGTTCTAAATGTAGTCACGCGGAATATGGCAAAAAATAATTTAGTTTCTAGCTCTCCGGGCGATACGAACCAAGTACATGTTCGGCCTGATCAACCGAATATCGTCGAAGTTCTTAAAAAACCGGATAATAGTATTGAATTAATATTTTCACCATATACTTTAAAGTATCCCACTCAATACATTAAAGGAAATGATTTTATATATGTCCCTTCGAAGTGTACTATTTTTGTAGACCCATTTTCTCGATCATGCTCAGCGCGAGACGCTTTCGTGAGAGATTTGGAATCTATATGTAAAAATATGAATATTAATGAGATTTATATAATAAAAAATGATAAAAGCGCAAAATATTTAACATGGTTAACCAAATATTGTAAACAAAATAACTGGACCGGTCCGCGAGTATTTATTCTAAAGAATTTAATTAGAATAACAAATGATGATGATAAGAGAGTTATTATTAACGACTTCCACTTGCTGCCTACGAGTGGGCATGCAGGTATACGGCGTATGTTAAATAATATAAAGAAGTATTACTTCTGGCCAAACATGGCTGAAGATATAACAAAGTTCGTAAAGAAATGTGAAAAATGTCAAAAACAAAAGCACTCTTTACATACGAAACAACCGATGGTTATAACAACGACGGCGCAGTCGTCTTTTGATAAGATATTTTTAGATATAGTTGGGCCCTTAGATAAGGATTATTATAATTATTCTTATATACTCACACTCCAGTGTGAATTAAGTAAGTATGTAGAAGCTTATGCATTAGTTAGGAAAGATAGTGTTAGTGTCGCCAGAGCTTTCGTTGACAACTTCATACTCAGGTATGGTATCCCTCGTGAAATAGCCAGTGACCGCGGCACCGAGTTCATTTCCAGTACTATGGCTGAGGTATGTAAGCTTTTAAATATTAAACAAACGTTTTCTACTGCATATCATCATGAATCGATCGGCTCTCTTGAGAATTCTCATAAATCTCTAAATGCTTTCTTGAGAATTCAAACAGATAACAACAGTAGATACTGGAGTGATTGGCTCCCGTATTGGTGCTTCTCGTATAATACATCTGTACATTCTGAAACTAAATATACACCTTATGAACTTGTATTTGGAAAAAGATGTAATATTCCTAGTAATTTGACTAATTGTAAACTTGAACCTTTATATAACAGAGAAAGTTATCCCTTAGAATTAAAATATAGATTACAGAAAGCGCAGTGTGAAGCGCATAATAATTTGGTTAAGAGTAAATTGGTAAGAAAATGTAAATTTGATAAGAATATCCATCCAGTTATGTATAACAAGGATGATTTATTGTTAGTAAAAAATGAAGTTGGTAATAAATTAGACAATGTTTTTCAAGGTCCTTTTAAAGTTTTGGAAGATCTTGACCCTAATGTAAAAATTTCACGTAATGATAAAGAAGAAATTGTACACAAAAATAGAACGAAATTGTATTCATGTTAAAAAAAAAAAAAAGAAAATATTGTTTTATTTTTTTTTTCTGTTTTGGTGGGGCGTGTGGTGTATTGTGTATGTTCTTTAGTGTATATGTACCTATGTAGATCATATATATATTGTCTAACAAAACTATTGTAGAGCGAGTAATAAATCACTCTTTACCTAGAGCAGTCGTGTCTCATTTACCGAACCTTCATAAGGCACAAATTACAAAATAATTGGACAATAGACAAAAAAGTCTTCAATTTTATAAATAGAAAAAACTTTAACCTTCTTTTTAAAATAACTGTGTATTTTGGGGTATCGTACCCCAGGTATAATTTACACAGTTAACCCCGCTCAGCAGTTTTTAGTATATCGCGAACAGACAGACAGACAGATGCGGCGGGGGACTCTGTTTTGTATTTATAACGAAAGCGGTTTGTAAGATTTATTGTAGCAAGACTGTTCTGAGTCTGCACTTAGTAAAATCGAAAGAGATAATTTTTTTTCTACTTTGATTTGTTACAAATAATAATAAATCATCGGAAGATTAACACACGTATTTCCGTCGTGGGATTATTTACTTGATCGGAATTTGCATCCAAGTTACATATAGAGTCTGGCTTTAATTTTGTAAAACTTGATTTTCATTGTCTTGACGCATGCGTCAAGCGGCCCGCGCACAGTGCGACCGCCCCGTTGGTAGTGATCAAAATTATATTTTTTTGACAAATTAATAATGAAGAATATATATACAACTAACACTACAAAAAAATCAGCTGTTCCCTAAATTTTTACCAGTTTTGCGAATATGAATGTAGGGAACAGCTGATTTTTTTTTCGCGATTTCAAGGTTCGTCCCATAGACAAAGTTGTTCAAAATGATGAGTACAATGACCCCTTTTCGGGTTTAGTGGAAACAAAAAATAATGTTGTACACAAAAGTTTTAACTAATTTAATAGAATCATGAAATTAATCATAAATTCATGATTCTATTATAAATGTTGAAACATACGTTTTCTGCGGCGTTTCTTTTTTACGTTAATTCCGAAGTTTTATCTTTTCTCAGCTTCAAGGGATTGTAGACCTGAATATCTATTATTTATCATCGTCTTTCTGCCCTTATCCCACGTAGGCGTAACACGTTCATTTTCTCAAATCTCACTTGTCAACCGTCACGCAATCATTTACAACCTTTTCCTTCATATAATTCCTGACACAATACATTCATCATTTCCTTGGTTTTCCTCTCCTTCTCCATCCATCAACACTATACACACATTACATACATTACACACATTACATTGGTATTCATCACTCTTTTAGTCACATGCGATTCTTTCCTCCTCATCATTTGACACCAAGACAGTCGATATCCTTTCAACTTTTCTGCAAGTGACTGTAAACCTAGCTTCATATTTGCCCATTTTACAAAGGACGCATTCAATTATTATAAGACAGTTTTTTTGTACTGATTTTAAGTTTCAGAAACTGATTTTTGACCGACTCTGGCAGCACTGTGCAGCGGTTTGAGGGGAGGGTGGGTTACAGCCGCCGCCGTAGCTCACATTGGAGCGTCAGATGCAATGAGCGTGGAGCAGAGAACGCTCTTCTCCACGCTCATTGTACCCACTCAATTAAATAACGCCATACTGAGCATCGAGGCTTGTGTCGTGGTCATCAGAAAGTTGTTAAACTGCAGACACTTTTTGATTTATAAATACATACTTATTAGACATATAAACATCCATGACTTGGAAACAATAAAACTGATACAATATAAAACAAGTAACATATAATAAAAATTCTTGCAGTTCGTTGTAAATGAAAGGTAAATTCCGGTTTACGATTTATGTCGTATTAAAAAAAAACAACTTACGGTAACGGTTTTCGTTGGTAGTTAACATGGTAATGTACATCACATATTTTTTTAGTGTTATCATTCTCTTATTTTAGAAGTTACAGAGGGGCACATTTTAGCACGTTGGAAGTGTTTTTTGCGCAAACTATTCAGATTAGAAAAAAATGATGTTAGAAACCTCAATGTCATTTTTGAAGACCTATTCACAGATACCCCGCACGTATGGGTTTGATGAAAAAAATATTTTTGAGTTTCAGTTCTATGTATATAAGTGGTAATTTACGTTGGATAGAACGCATTTATTAGACTACGATAAATGTCTTTAGAAAAGGTTCTAAATTTCACCGTTCCACCGACATTGACTACACGCTCTGTGTGTAAAGTATATTAATCACAAAAAGTACTGATCGGATTTTAACCAAATTTTCACCATTAGATAGGGTGTCTTTTAGGGCTGGTATCGAAGTTATTTGCACACATTTAGATTGCGTATTAGCTGAGGTACCGCAACTAATGTACAGAAAATCTTAAAACTTTTATAAGTCTCGCTGTGCCGGATCAACGCTACAACTGGTAGATTGAATTTGTTTAGAGCTAGCTTTGAGGGTGTTCTTTTGTTAAATTTCATGGTTACATTAAATTAAAAATGTAAAATACCACCTACATTTAGGGTCATAATTTGAAGGTTTTTTTTCTTTTCATGCTTTTTATAGGGAATTCTTTCATTTGATACCAATATTGAGGGAGTTGTGAAAAAAATATATAATTCGCCATTAAGTGGTGGCGGCCATCTTGGATTTGAAATATATCAGTGTATAGTATTGTACTAGTCAAGCCCATTCATTTGATACATATATTGAGGGAGTAGGTACACAAACAGACACGTCAAACTAAGTCTGGATCAAAACAAAACATAACAAGATACATTTTTTTTTTGGATGCGGTCATTGCGTTAACATCTGAAATCACTGATAAGGTAGACAAGGGTTATAAATGCGTTACGGTGTTTCTAGACCTGAAAAAGGCCTTTGACACCGTATCTGTCTCCATCCTTGTACAGAGACTCGAGGCTATAGGCTATAAGGCTCTCTCCCTCTTTGACAGTTACCTCCGGAGTAGGAGACAGCAAGTTAAAATGGGTAACTTGCATAGTGAGGAGGAAAAAATTGTTTTCGGTGTCCCGCAGGGGTCAGTCCTCGGCCCACCATTGTTTCTAGTGTATATTAACGAATTCTGCAACCTACGAAACAGTGGGGTTAAAATCTTCTCTTACGCGGATGACACGGCCGTTGTTTATTTTGAGGACACGTGAGAAGACGTCTGTAATAAGGCCCAGATCGGATTGGCTGCTGTAGATAGATGGCTCAAAGCCAATTTTCTAACCCTTAGTGTTCCTAAAACCAATTATATTTGTTTTTCCCCTAGTAGAAGGTCTAAACCAGGCCTTAATTTCAGTATTCGAATCTACACGTGTACGGACCACAGCGACCAAAATTGCAATTGTCAAGCTATTAAACATGTAACGTCCACAAGATACCTGGGAGTTATAGTTGACGAGTGTTTAACTTGGCATTCGCATATAGAGATTGTTACATCACGGGTGCGAAAATTTATATGAATTAAAAAAAAATTAAGATATGTGATAAACGAACCCGTTTACACCCTGTATTTACGTGATTAAAATGTGTTATTGACTTTAAAGACTTTCATAGCTTTATTCTTCTCTTTAAGGTTCGTGTTCACGTTGTTGGTTTTGTTGTGGAAATCAAATGAAAGTAACGTCGAGCGTACGCTCTTGGATTTCAGTTGTCATTGTATCCACGTGACCCATACAGGTGCGAGAGACCAGCGTTCTCTATCAACGGCTTGCGATAGACAAGGCTGCAAGATTGCGATATGTCCTCACCCCACAACCAATTCCAAAGTACCTACTACAACGTTGAAATATAGACTTTACGTTCCTGATCCTAGGTATTAATTTCCAACGTATTGTTTTGTTTTGAAAGCTTAGTTTTGAAATTTTTAATAAGGCTCTTTAGTTAATATAATGGATGTTTACATAATGTAAGTGCGCAACAAAAGCTTATGCTCAATCTAAACTGGTATACAGGATACCGAAGCTGTATTTGAATCCTGTTTCTCGTAGTTTCCGTAGTGTAGTGGTTATCACGTCGGCCTAACACGCTGAAGGTCCCCGGTTCAATCCCGGGCGGAAGCAGAATACTTTTTGGTTTTCAAGTGCACATATAAATGATGTAAAACACCTCATAACGAAGCCGAAAGGCCCTTGTTCTCCCTGTCATTGTGATCATTTTATTGTTCCACATCATACCTCGGAACCTTCTAGTTACGGAGATATTGGGGGGTCAAAGACAAACTTTTTGACAAGCATTTTTTTAATACAAGTTTTCACTGTAAATTTTTAACTTAACCACCTCTACGACCCCGTACTATTTAATCCACCCATCAGCACAATGTTTTCAATGCGTTACATTGAGTTCTACCATAAAACATGACATTTCACCTCAAAAAAAGTCAAATTATTGCTTAGAGTAACTTAGTTTGATGTACCGAATGACTGGTTGACGGCTTTTTGTGATGGGGTATATTACACCCTAGCAATTCGTCTTAATTTATTTTTATACTATAGCCCAGTTTGACTTTTTCTCAAACCTAAGTATATAAATAAAACTCGCGTGTTATTAAGTAGTCAATATTGTTAAATAAACATTAGGTCTATACGTATAGTCCTCGGCGAGACGAGATTGACAAAAATGATGGATTTTTGCCGCTAAGTTATAAATCTTTAATATATTTTTTTCACCAAACGACAAGAGTATAAAATGAAGGAAATTTTATAGGAGATTACATAGATATACATACGAGTTTCTGCCAGCGGCTTCACCCGCGTGAAGTTTCATAACTGTCCCATGGGATCCATCTACCACTTTTCCATTGGATTTGGATCCAGGTTATAAACAAACTATCTGTGGGCTTAATTTGATCCAAATCCGTTCAGTAGTTTTTGCGTGAAAGAGTAACAAACATCCATATATTAGAGCAGGATTTATATATGTCACCGTAAAATTGTCAAATACTTTATATTGTAATATCTCTAGCGATATTGTAAAATCTCGAAATATTGTCAAACGAACATACTGCTTACAACAAAACGCATTATTTTTCCTGAAATGTATGCGATTGTAGTCAACTCACGCGGTGTGGAGGGAAGGAGGGGCCCCCCTTGCCCTGTGGTACAACTCTCATGAAAAGATAATGTACCATTCCTGAGAAATAATTAGATTAAAATAGATTAATATAACCTAACCTTAAAACACTTTATATTCCCCTAAAAAGCGTAGTCGACGGAGCGGGGATCTATTTCCGGGTGCAGGGTTTAAAGAAGCCTAACTAACCTAACGGAGGGGTTGATATCTTCTATTCTAGACGTGCGATTTTGAAGCTGTTTTCGGCTTTTTTAGACCAAACTAGGCGTCCGCCTGTGTTCTGACCATATCGCGCGCACTTTACACGCGCGTCTGGACTCCATCCCTTATTTTCAGAGAAATTCCTTAAAATTAATTGTTTTTCAAAATTTTCTTTCACATTTTAATTTAGATTATAGTTGCAATAGTGCTCACCCTTCTTCCCTGAATTCTGGTCCGCGTTCCGTGTCCCGGTCTCCAGGTAGTGGGGTGAAATTCCAAATTTTTTCTTTCGAAAACTGGTTTTCTGACCAAAACTCAAAATGTTTGTTCGGCACATAACAAGTTTTATTCCATAATTCGCTAGCCCGCGCGGAGACGCGTCTCTGGACACCTCGCACGCGCCCCTAGCTCGAAAAAATTTTGCCCACCCACCCGCCCTCTGGTCTATAGAAAGAAGGTAGACGTGGGAATTTGGCAAAATTATTTTTTGGGATTTAGCGTCTCTGATATATTTGAAGTCTGTTTATAGGGATTTGATGACTAAAGCGCTTTTTTCTTGTATTTTATTCAAAAATTTGACTGAGAGTTCAAGTCTCATATAGTTAGTTGACGTTTCTTTGTTCAATTGGTAAACAGCGAACCTTTATTTTATTAGTAATAGGGTATTATTTTATTCTGTTTTAACTTGATTTTGAAAATATTTTAGTACTATAGTTTTAGCCTTATTTATTAACTTCTGTGCATCCCCCCTTTACAGGGACACAGAAGTACCCTGTGACCTCTGACACACTTCTTCTCCCGTGCAGATTGAGCTGACCTGACCCCCACTTTACAGGGGTCCACTCGTTTCTCGCTGCCAACACAAAAATGTTCCACACCCCATCCAGCACCGTCAGGGCCCAGGGCTCTAGTGGCTCGCCGCGATCCGCGGAGAAAAAGATGCCTTCGTCTGCTGACGCAAGGAGGAGAATCTCCTTCGGAGACGAGATTCCTTCTGCGTCGCAGGGGGGCTCTGCCACTCCGGGGACGCGCCGAGCCGCTATTGATGCCTCGGCACCGCTCAAGAAGCCTGAGGCTAAGTGCCGCAGTCGCACCGAGGAGGCGAGAGCTTGCCTAAATAAGGCTAAGCTAAATTTGGGCAACTCTCGCAACCTCAAGTCCGAAATTAAGACTGCGGTGCTTGGAGCCATAAACAGGCTTTACGAGCTGGTGAAGGAGGCTGAGCGTGATAAGGCCCCTACCGCACCCGTCGCCGTACCGGAACTCACACACCGTCCACTGCCGACCTCGGTCCCCAGTCCGTTCCTGAAAGTCTTGTTAGCCAGACTGAGCTCGTCAAAACTATTAAAGAGCACATGTCCTTAATAAGGGAGAATTCCGACGAGCTGACAAAGCTCCGAGACAGTCTGGCTAACAGGGAATTTGTTGCGGAGACAACTTACGCCAATGTCGCAGCTGTGGCGAAGAGCCACACCAGGGCGCAGGCCCTGGAGCGAACCACGCTGCACTCCGTAGTTGTCTCCTCAACACAGGAGATGGACACCGGGGACGAGATTCTGGAGAGAGTCAGGAAGGCGGTCGACGCGAAGGAGGGCTGGGTGCGTGTGGAGAGAGTGCGTAAAGCAAAAGATCAAAAGATCATTATGGGGTGTGAAACAAGGGAGGAGAGGTCGAAACTGAAAAAACGACTGAGGGCGGCCGGAGAGAACCTCGTCGTCGAGGAAGTGGCAAATAGGGACCCGCTTCTTGTTCTTAGGGACGTGTTGTCAGTGCACAGTGACGACGAAGTGCTTAAAGCCCTTAAGAACCAGAACCGGGAGATCTTTCACGGCCTCGACGACGGGGACCAAAGAATGACGGTTAAATACCGCAAAAAGAATAAAAACCCGCACACGAATAGCATTGTGTTGAGTGTGTCCCCCGTGATCTGGAGGCGGGCACTCGAAGGGGGCAAGCTTCGCGTTGACCTCCAGAGAGTGCGCGTCGAAGACCAGACGCCTCTGGTGCAGTGTACCCGCTGTCTGGCATACGGACACGGCAAGCGCCTGTGCACGGAGCCAGCCGACCTCTGTAGTCACTGCGGCGGTCCACACCTTAGGTTGGACTGCCCAGTCAAACAGACCGGAGAAGCAGCGGTGTGCATTAACTGCACCAGAGCCAAAGAGCAGGGGGAGCACTCACACAATGCGTTCAGTAATGAATGCCCAGTACGCAAGAAGTGGGACGCCTTCGCTAGGGCATCTATAGCTTACTGCTAAGGTTGTCGGAGCGCCCACTTCGAAGATGTACAGACTGAGGACTTGTTCGGCACAACCAAATAGCAGAAGTATTGATCGAACCACTAGGGTTGGCAACACGATAAGTGGTAACCGAAGTCAGCTTCGTGAGAAGCTGGCTCAAGTTAAGCTAGTCCAGGGGTCAGCCCTGGTGGCATCGTCACGTTGTGTCGAACATGATCTCGAAAACTACAGTGAGCTATTAATTAATAAAATAAAAATAAGATTCCCAATAATTCAAGAAGAAATTAAAACACATAAAGTAAATAAATACATAGTTAATAGTTGGTATAATATATATGATAATAAAGTATATATTAAGTATATAGCTTAGGTATCATAGACATAATAATCAAGAAAGAACAAAAATAACGCTGTAGTTAAGGGCATAAATATACGGTATAATAAAAGTCATAAAATATACAAAGTTATCATTAAAACAGTGGTAAAATAATTATATCGGGAAGTTTTTCATAATATTAGAACAAATAAATATAGTAGCAACAATCGTATAAGTAATATAATAGTAATAAATAATAGCATAGTTAAATAGTAACAAATAAATATCTAAAGAAAATAGAAAGTAAATAATACGGTCTCTCCGGCCACCAAAAGCGTAAATAAGTGTAATAAGACAGATATAAAGGTCTCTGATTATGTTAGAGGAACACTGGCTGGGGCAGGAGTGGTTTTTAGCCGGTTCGAGTCCGGCACTACCTCGACTATCTCATAACCTGTGAGATAGTCGAGGCGTCCGTGGGGATTTCCCACTCCTGCCAAAAAAAAAAAAAAAAAACCTAACGGAGGGGTGCCCCATGTCCCGATAATGGTGGCAGAGATACTTCCGTATGTTCAGTTGACAATAATTCGAGAGTTTACAATATCGCTAGAAAGAAACACGTTATATTGTAATATAACGTGTTTGACTGTTTTACGGTGACATATAGATATTATATAGGTAATTATATTTTATAGATAATTTGTAGTCGGGCTTTTTCATACTTTTATTTAAATGTTACTTGTTTGTTTTGCTTTCACATTTATTTTAATTACCCCTGACGCAAAAACGACGAGGTATTATACATTTGACGTGTCTGTGTATATGTCTGTGTATGTCTGTGGATTCGCGGTCTCCACTCAAGAACACGTCTCTAACGGTTATTGGTTCTACGGCTAATATGACCGGCTCATTGCCACTTCAGTTTACTTATTCTGTGATCTATATTAACAACTCTGGTTCTCTGTAGGATCACCCCGTTCCGGAGACCCACTCCACCTCAGTGAGTCTCCAAGCACAGCCAGTTTCATAGGTCGTCAAAAGCTCGTGGAGCTCTCTTAATATCTTCCTCCCGCTTTCAGGAGCTCTGCCGTTATTCTCGTCAGGGGCTTTTCCATTTCTAAAATGTCTAAGAGCCACCTGGATTTCATATTAGCTGAATTTTGACAGGTCTTTTGTGAAATGACGGGTTAAGGTGGTTCTGGAATACTCATTTTCGGGATCAGGTTTACCGACGTCGGGACACCGACTAGGACATTGATGTTTTAGTTAACAATACTTTTTTACTAGTTATTAGTCCGCGAAAGTTAAGTAAGAAGTTCAGTAAGTTAGTGTAAATTGAATCGAATTGGTGTGAAGTTAGCCGCTCTGTGTTTCAACACAGTGTCTTTCTTCCACTTTTTCTAATCAATTTCCGAATTACAAAATAAGGAAAAATGTATTCTAAATGAATGTTAACAAAAACTACTCATTGTGTTGTAACACCTAACTTTTATGTCAGCTGAAATAGCATTTATGTCATGTTTTGAAAGATATTTGCAGAATTCAATACAAAATACTCCTGAAAAGCGGCATTTCAGAACGCTGCTCACTGAATACACTTCAAATATGGCTGTAATTAAATGGTTTACTTCAATAAAGTTAATAAGTATTACTTCAGTATTTCATAACGAAGGTTTTTTAAGTTATAATTGCACGTATTTTTGTCACAATTCGTCAAAAATAAGCTACAAAGAGCACAGACATCATTTCGACGTAGGTAGCGCTGACTGAAACTATCCGCTGAAGAATCAATACTTTGAAACATGCATACGATTAACGACTTAATGCTGATTTAGACAGAGGCGTCTATAGTATAACGCTTCAGCCGTAGTTGCCACGTTTTGCCTGTTGAAAAGCTCCGTTTCAAGCTCGTCATGTTTATGGGCTCCTAGTATTTGCTATCGTGTTTGAGCTGATTTCGCAAATGCAAGCACGTTGAGGAAACACCACGTGGTCAGAAAACGCGTTAAGTTTTGTTTACAAACAAAACGAACGGACGGTTTAGGTGCAATATGAATTCACACAATCCTTTAAATTCTTGGTATATCAAACGAAATCACATAAATGCTGCAATTCTTTGAGGAAATTAACATAGAGAAGCAAATTTTACTGTGATGTGGTTGTTCACATGATTAGGCAGATAGCTGATACTCGAAGTTCTAACTTAGGCTACTTTTTGTTTATGAAAATAATTAGGGTATCGAGCAAAAAGAGGTTTAGACTGTAATGAAGTCCTAATTATAAGATTATTTGAGATAAGTTTCAATTATGAGGAATGATTATTGGTAGAAAAACAAACGGGGTGAGCTAAATAAAACCGTTTAAAAAAGTGTAAAAGATGCGTGACGGTTGACAGTGGAGAATGGAAAAAAAAAACGATTTGCGACGTCCCCAAGTAACACGCGGAATTTCAATGATAGCCTTACTCCCAGAGCTCCAATAAAAATGACAAGAACCTTTATCATTGATTGGTAATCAAAAGGTGGTCGAAAACCTCTGTTCCTGTTTACCCTAATCCTGAACAGGAAGTGATTGTGCTCGGCATTATTACAAAAAAAATGTTGTTTGTTGTTACTTTTCTTTATGGCCCCTTCCCAATAACGCTTTTACTGAACGTTTGTGTACCAGGGTGCAAGAACATGCAAGAGATTGTAGTGTCGGAAAATGGACACCGCGGGCCAGAAAGAGATCGAAAACAAATGTGCGCGCTTTCCCTTCCCACCAAAAACACCCCATCCCCAGCGAAAATAACGCCATCTGGCGGATATTAACAACAGGACTTAATGTATATACATACATCTCTCTCACTCTTACTATGTTTCATGCAGTAAAGAAAGCGCTGACAAGCTTTTTCAAGTTCCATAACATTATTTAATCACGGGGAGTGCAGTGACGTCACTGCTGTCGTCGTGTTTTGCAAACAAGGTCGAGACATTGACCGGAAAATCAATAGTTTGTTGAACTTTTAGCATTGAACTTGAGCAGAGTTCATCGACTGTACTCTTATTATAGTCCGGGAAGTATCGTTGCAAATAAAAACTCAGAGTAAGCCGGCTAATATTGTCATCGAAGGTTGATCTTGTATTACTAATAAGAGAACCAACTGTCAGCTGCTCAAGTAGCGGTGGGTGTAGGATTAGGAGGTGCCAAAAGTGGCGAAAAAAAAAAACAGTCATAGTACGCCGGCTGAAACTTGTTTCATAAATAGTTTTCATACTGAGCTGAAAAAGAATCGCCACTTGCAGCACCCTGGTGGAGGGGGGATTATGCGTCTACCCCTCGCATGAACTTAGTGATAGATTGCTGTTAGTTTTTCATCAGCTGGTTTCTTTTGCTAGTTTAAGCGAGCGGCTGCCTTACAATAAAAAAATATCTTAAAAAAAAAAAACTTGGAAAAAGCTAGAAAGGAGATAGTTTTTTTTGTCGTTGCATTTATTATTCATAATAACACCAAAAAATAGTAACCATTTTAATATGGTATTAACCGAAATATTACGTAGAAATGTAAATTGAATCTGAAAATCATATTGAATAAACTATGTTATGATATTTTTTTGCGAGTCAAATCATTCCTGTTGTGGTCAATGTCATTTGACAACAAATACTTCGTAAATAGGGGCGTTTTTTTCTGTTTCCTAAAAAAAGTACGGTACCTACCCGTAGGTAATCATATCTGCTATAATTATTATAGGATCAGAAAGAACATAAAAATAAATATTGTTAAACAATGAGCATTTTTAATGCTATTTTTAAAAGTTTACACTAAAATCGCATAGATGGTTTAAACAATCAACGTGGCACGGAACGTTTTATACCCACTTTTTTAGTGATTGACAGAAAACTTCATTATTTTGACATTTACTTTTTCTGTTTATTTTGGTTTTCGTAAGTGTTTTTGCAGATTTTTCGCATTTATTCCGTTTAGACAATGCGTAGCTAATTTAACCACTAGAATCTAGAGGTTATAAGAAAGAAATGTAAGTTTCATTATTAAATGCTACAATTTATGTGGGTGGCCTCATCCCCGAACAAAAAAAATTGTCTCCTTTGACCCAAAATATCTCCGTAACTAGAAAGTCTAGGATCTACCGATTCTGCTTCACAGCAGGGCAGCACAAGCAGTAGGAAGTATATTGCAGAACAACTACCTACATGGAAACGCAAGGGGTGTGAATTCATGAATGAATATACACTACACTAGGACACTGGACAGCCCTCTTTGAGGGGGGGGGGATTCACGTTGTAGTTACAAATAGAGGGAACGACTAGGTAAACAGGAAGAGCAGAGACAAATATTACAAATCTGTTTTGTTATAGTCATGCTTTCAGTAAAACAACTGTTGCTATCAATTATGAATAGTCACTTTGGCGCATCATGTGTTCAGGCGACAGTATTAATCCATTCAGAACGTAAATTATTTAGAGGACTAGGCTTTTTATAAATACATAGAGAAATAGATTTGACCACCTAAATGGCGTAGTGGTAGTGAAGCTGTCTTACGTTCTATGGGCACTGCGGGTTCGAATCCCAGTGTGAGCAAATGTATGGGTGATGAGCATGCAATGGACAGTTGTTTCCGAGTTATGGATGTTTATATGAGTAATAAGTATGTATTTACGAACAAAAAAGTATATATGTATTATAGCAACTATCTGGTGTACGTGGACACAAGCCTTGCTTAGTGTGGAACTAAATGGCGATGTGTGTTAATGTCCTACGATATTTATTTACTATAATTTATTTATAGAGGTATTCAGGTATGGAACGTTCATTAACGTCGCGCCGAGAGACAGGTGTTCATAGATGCAACTTTGACTTGTATTAAGCTGTATTAAGCTCATTTGGATAACGTAAGAGCAGTGTTTTCAACCGTTTTCATGGCACAATCCCCATAGTATGAAAATATATATCGCGACCCCTGACCCGTCGCTGTTCATGTACTAAATTCTGTTACAAGTATTTAATACATTGAACATTTTTATGCGTGGCATAATTAAGATTTGGATAACGATTGTATTTTCAGTGTACAAAAAAACGGATCCACGATTCGAGAAATTAGCTAATGAAAATCAAGCACAACCTTCGCATTAAGAAGGTCATAGGATTTTATTTTTTGAGGATTTGTATGAACATACAAATGTTTGTATCCTATAATTAAATCTATCTTTATCTAACTTATTGTTATTTTTATGAGGTCGTTTTCGCAACCTCTTGCGACTCCCTGGGGGTCGCGACCAATAATACATAGATTTTTTTTCTTTTTTTGGAATGGGCATCTCGCAGTTCAGTCTGAGAAGACTGGCTTCTGCTTAACCGGGCAAGTCCTGTGGATGCCTTGAATTTAAGGCCTCCAGCCAGGGCGAAAATGACTAAAAACTAAGCGACAGCGCTCTAAGGGCACCCCCTGTGGGGTACGAACCTCGGCTTAGGGCGTCACTGGGGGCAGCAAAGGGACAGGCTGTATCTGATTGTCGTTATTTAGGGACTGATTTATTACTACAGGCTCAGCATCGCGGGCTGGCTCGAGCAAGGGTCGGGGAGGGATTGAACGGGGATTTCGCGCCGGACCTCTGCGGCGAGGTCGGTAGGTTTTCGGTTTGTATTTGTACACTCTACGAACTGTACTGGTATCTTTCCTACTCTCTTGCAAGATAGTGATCGGATCGTCGGGGGCGACTAGGGTGTGACGCGGACGTTGGACGGAGCTAATACGCGATGGGTCGTACCGGGCGGCCGATGCGATTAGGGGGTTCGCTTGGAAAGGCGTTTCATGAACTGCTTAACGGTGGGGATTCTAAGGTCTACGTGAAGACTATCGTTACGGACGTAAGGGGGGGCACCGGTGATCTTACGGAGAAATCGGTTCTGATAATACATAGAAAAACACTGCGTTAGTCTTATAGTCTCGCCTGTTTATTTTGGGGGTAACGACTACTACTACATTTACTACACACACACACACACACATTTACACACTTTTTTTATTGACACATCATTATCGGAGACATTTGTAATTAGATTATTTCTGTAACTGCGTCCAGTTAAATTAAGTGCACACTGACTAAGCTATTTCTATGATAAAATAAAGAATTGTAATAACGTTATAGGATATTTAAAAAGTTTGCGTGATATAATTTGGGTTATCATAGAAGTAGCACGAAGAAATCTTTACTAATCTATACTAATATTAAAAAGAGGTACGACATTTTGTTTGCTTGTATGGAATAAAGTTCGAAAGTACTGTACCGATTTCAGCAATTTTTCCACCAATAGTAAGCTAAATTATCAGGATTAAACGTAGCGATAAATAGATTTCGAACAAAATTAGAGATCCCAGAATGAATTCTTTACAAATTATTACGATGGATATTTGAAAAAAAAACTACAGTATCCGTACGCAAAATACGGACGTGGTGTTGCGAACTCCGGCCTGTTATACAGTGCAACAACCTATGAGTTATGTATCCTTAGTAGCCAAAGGAAATAGCCCGACTTGCGAACTCCGGCCCGTCATACAGTGCAACAACCTATGGGTTATGCATCCCTAGTAGCCAAAGGAAATTGCCCGACATATTTTGTGGATTCAACAACGTAAGAAATTGAAATAGTAAATTGTTAGCCTAGGGGTGAAAGTTAATAGTTTGCTTGAGATGTACAGAGGTAAACACACTGCTTTTCATTACATACACAAAGAAATAAAAAAATACAATTTGAAAAGACTGTTGAAGATCGGTTTGCCGCTTTCTTGTCTATTTTTTTTTCTGTGGCCGGCCAGGTATTCAGCCATTATCTTTCATTTTCATCATTGAAAAAATGGTAACAAATCTATGTTAAACACATTTGCGAAAAAGGATTCATTATATTAACCACGTTATAAAAGTTTTGTAAATCATTAAAGTAGCAAGAAACTGTTTTCTGCAATTTGCACCTCATTCAAAATATCAGGTGGTAGATTCCATACTAACATCTGATTCCTCGCTTGAACTCGTATTATTATTTTGTTTATCAGTCGGAAAGTCGCAAAAATCTTTGATGTTTCTATGAAAATGGCGCGAATTTTGAAAATGGCGCCACATGCCCGTGGTGAAAATTAGAACTACACCTATCGTATCACTTACTCTTTTGTATTAAAGTGAGACAAACGTATTGAGCAATAGCACTTCCTATGAGGTTCTATCAGACAGCTTATTTATTCTCGTAATGTGAAACTCCTGGGTAGAATTCTTTTTTTTCCATATAGTGAATAACTTTCTCGCTAATGTAGTGATAAACATTGTAAATTGGTATTTACAAACTCGTGACTATGTTTTTTTGGTGAATTTTGTTTGTTTTAATGCTTAGTACTCATTATTGTGGTAATAGATCTATTTATTAGATGATAAGCAATTATTTTGCAGCTTTGTATTGTTTGCTTTGTTCGTATTTGTACTAAAAGTATAAATACGAACTTTAATAACTTTCCTTCAGTTACTAAAATGTACACATTCAAGAAACTTTATTTATTATTGCACCGCGCAGCTGCCTTAGCCGTGACGTCATACACATCGTAGCATTTGCTACGATGCGTAGCTCTCACAAACCCTATTTAAGAGTCTTTTGCTTGTGTGCTAGCGAAAAAGTTTTTTTCAACTACACATTTTTGGAGCGTTACAACCTGTGGAAAAACTAATTGTAATCAATGAAACGCCGAGAGGGGACGCCCTAGAAGGACTTACGCTGACCGTATTAATACTGAGGTTTTTTCAGAAAGTTCTATCTTTTTCTTAATTCCGTAGTGTTTTGCAAGTTAAGACAGGCACGGTCAGTTTATCGTATTACATAGTACATAATATTGTCGTATAAAGTATAAGTGTAGTACGAGTTTCAGAGTATTTCAACTGTTCTGCTTCCCAAGCACGTGTTTTTCGTGCCTTCGTAAACAATGCATCTCTTGCTACCGTATGATATCCTGGTACTGCATGTCATGAACGTCGCCGTACCAACTGACGAACCACAACGCGGCTGCGCGAGGTACCGTTGCTTGTCAAACTACTACAGTAGCGCAGTGAATCTGTTTGAGTTATTGCGTGCGCGAATAAATGAAAATAATTAATTATTTAATCATTCCTTCACTTTTGTGATCAGTCAGAAATCGTGAAAATATTAATAAACAGAATAATGTCAGCCTACTTTTGGGACCCTCTGCAATATTGTACAATAGTTAAAAAAAAAGTGTGGCACTCGGGGACTGCCGCGGTATTGCATTTTTTTTGCGGGGGGTGTTAGATTATTTTCGTTACGGAATTTCTGGATTCGGTCTCCATGCTCAAGGCCCGCGATAGAGTCTATGCAAAAACAGCTTAAAAACAAAATTACTGATTATTGTCTCTGGTATGAGACTCTAGTTGGGAATATCGCTCAAAGGCTCTTATATTTTGTGTACTTAGTCGTTTTTTTGTAATAAACAATAACGAGTTGATTGAGTCCGATATAATGTACGGCGGTTTAACTTGGTTCCAGTAATTGATATTTTGTTCCAAGTTAGAATAAACGATTGTATTCATTACTTTGTCTACCTCGTTGGCTTGTTATAAAAACTAAGGTTGGGGAGAGGGTTGAAATTACCAAATTTTTTGCGAAAAAAAATCATATCTCCGAAACAGTACCTACATTTTAACGTAGCAAATATATTTTTTTAAAAGCAAATAATTTACTCTACAATTTAAAGTTTAGCGATAAAATTTATAGTTTTCGAAATTAAAAAGTGTAACTAAAAAGTTTGAGGGAGTTTCCATGCTAAACTCTTATGAGAGGATTTAAAAAGGGTAACTTTCCATTACAGGACAACGATTTTGAAATCAATTTTGTACATAGAAGTTCAACTCTTTATACAAATTTTCAACAGTCAGACGCTCCAGCACCTTCTCCGAAATCTACGAGTACCTCCTCCTGCGGCTTGCCGGAGCGATTTTTTTAAATTCATTATGGTTGCATTTGTGTTTACATTGAAAAATTAAGAAATAATCAAGTTATGTCGAAGCAAAACTGATCGCTAGCTTGGTTGTCTGCCGAGTAAGTTTTTTGGTACTTAGTATAAATCATGGTAGCGTCTGTATCAACAACTCATCGGGTACTTACTGAATGGGCGGCATTTGTTCAAATGCCCGCGAGACCCGCTGTCATTCCTTACAATAGTTTTTGGACACTTCCTCGACATTCATGGAACCCTATTATCTGCACTGGTTCTGGGCTGTCGTTTTGATTATCGAACATGCGCACTCCGAGAATAGCCACGTGCTCTGCTATCACAGTGACGATTTCTATTTCGAATACCACGTGTTTCTGTTATCCTAGTTTATTGCCTTGTGATGGTAACCTTGTCTAAGGTTATTATTTTTAGCTTGGACGTGGATGTGAGACGGTCTAGGTTTATTGGGTCATTTATTTATGTGGCAGCGTCAGAGTTTAACTAAAAGAGTAAACATACACACTTAAAAAGAAAATAAATAAAAATAAGAAAGGAACAGAAAATTGTAAAAAGGTGATGCTTATTTCTAAAGAAATCTCTTACAGCATACCTGCGAAAGGAGATATTAAATACAGAGATGTAAACATAGTATGTAAAAGAAGGTTGCTAAGATGCGACCTGCAAGGTGCATCAGAGGGACGAGAGTAGGAAAACCGTTCCCGTAGATAGGATGGGGTTTTAGGGTTGTGTAGGATGTTAAATAGCAGACACAATATCCGAGAGCTATAGTTATAGTATACGTAACTTGATCTTGCAGCCAGGATTGTTTTCTTACGAGAAAAATCCTCAACGGTTACTAGAGCAGATACAAGTGTTTTGCAATTTGCAGGCCAATGCTAGGTTATATGTTGATTAATATATTGCTCGCGACTGTAAGACATATGTAGTTACAGAATTATAATCATCAAAATCATCAATACAACCCTGCAAGTTCATAAAGGTAGCGGAATGGCTTTTTCATGGTCAAAGACATTCCTCGACCACTGGCCTGCTAATCGTAAAAAACGTAAGAAAATTTTAACATCGCGGGCTACCCTGGAGCAACCACCTTAACCATGGTTAATAAAATGTCCTCATCTTCAAACCAGGACCGTTTCTCCTCAAGCCCTCGACTTTTCATGAGTTAATAGCACAGACACGAAACTTTGTATGGGTACTGTTGTTTGATGAATAAATAATTATTATTCTACGAGTATCACTATCTGACCCTGACCTTCGGGAAATAAATTCAAACCAGAATTATAAAGAAGATAATGTCCATGGCAATTTTTATAGTGTGCTCCTGGCGCCCAATTATTTTTTAAAATATTTTATTGGAACGCACCAACATAAATACCAAACAAAACTGATTTTTATTTTCTCGCATTTATTATATCTTTTTTCTTTGGTGACTTGGTATATATGCATACGTTCTCGTACTTTTAATTTTGAGGTTTGGCTAGTAATGTTTTTGATTACTCATTTCTCCATAAAATTAAGCATAAATTTTATAAATATCCCTAATTACGTAGTTGGATAGGTACTTAGGAACAATAGTAGAAACAAATATGTATTACATACCTGCCGTAGACTTTTTCTATAATATTCCTGAAAGGAGAAAATACTTTTACGAATTGATTCCTTTGTATAGCTTCGAAAGTTAGTTAGGAAAAGGAATCAATTCGTAAAAGGTATTTTATCCTTCAAGAATATTAAAGAAAAAGTCTACGGCATCTCTACGAGTGTGACCCAGTTTGTTTCGTAACTTGGAATTTTCGTGTTGAGAATAATAAAACACTTTACATACACACAAAAATTAACACAGAAATCAAATAAATGAGAGGCAGTAATTACAAAATAATTGGACAGACAATAGGCAAAAAACATTAAAATTCTTTTTTTTAAAACGGTTTGGGGCATATGTTTGATAGTCAAATCAGTCAAAAATGATGCACACTACAACTCCTTAACGGATCTAGGTCAACTTAACCAGTAACCCTATATAATAGCAGCTGCTAGAGTCGACCATCTTTCCTAGATCTAGATCAAAAAATAAATAAACAAATAATAATAAAAAACGTGAGGTGTAAAGGTTGGTCGTTTCTTATGGAGACGACAGCACGAAATTTATGGCTATTCCTCGGAAGGTCCCTGGATTGACGACCTGTTTTTTTCTACACGAAAATAATAAGCCCTCTATCACTGTTCAAAGTATTAGATTTCCAAAGATAGCCTGGATAGAGAACCAAACAGGAACGGATTATTAAGGTAGACATACAACTTTGAATGCATTAACATACCGCAAGAGCGATCATAGCTCTTATAATATAATATGCTGCCTGTACAGCAACTCACGATAAATATCGTACCTATGATGAGATCATATTAATTAAGGCTCCTCAATTTTTTTGCGGTCCTGGTATCCGTTTAACATCTGCGTGGGCGTTGGGAGGGCTTTCGGCTTCCTTGTGCTGGGTTACTCTAATTTGGGCGTTGTCCTGCTTTTGATAGGTTTTGAAGGTAAGCGGGCGTTTCTCATCTAACCAGACTACTAGACAAGTACATTAATACTTTACTAAAGTTAAGCCTGTTTTTGAATCATAATGAAGTTTTTATAGTCAAAGTGATCACAATATCCTCCATAATTAGACGGAGAGGTGCTTACAGAAAGTTCTTCAGGCATAAATCTTCGTTGTGCAACTCAAGTTGTATTTATTTGAGAACCATTTGATGTCATTTGTTTCAAGCATGGGGTAAAGGTTTTACTTTGAAATAGACTTACAGTTTCATTGTAATAATATTTCATCAGTCAAAACACCGATAACGAAAAGGGACGAAAAAAAAAACATACCTACAAAATAATTATAATGCAGCATATGTAATCTAAATTAACCATCCATTTTTAGGGTTCTGTAGAAGGAAGCACCTCTCCTTCTTAATAAGGAGGATAAGGAACCCTTATTAGTTTCGTCATGTCCGTCTGTAAGGGTGTATAATATATTAATTATGCCGACAAAATGGTAACATTTTTTTTGTGTTGCTACCCCCTACATGTGAAGTAGGGATGATTTATTTTCGTCGTATACCCCGTGGCGTGGGTATCGTTGAATAGGTTTTTTTTATTATTTAAGGCTCGCGAGTACTATTTTTCTATTAAATGCAAAATATTAAACTTTAAAGTGCATTTTTTTCCGGTTTTGTTCCAGTTCCCCCAAGCTAAAATGCTGGCTTGAAAAATCTGGAAACAATTACAACGAGAGTGCATTTTATGAACTTTATAGAAAAATAATATTAAATTATAACGGTTAAGATAATTATCATTATTAATTCAGCGGTAATATTCGTTGCACAAGGGTGTTGGATAATTTAATACCAAATACCAAATCCTGAGAATAAACCCTTTAATGTGACTAAGACGAAGTCGTTGCTTGTATAAAGCGGGTAAAGACTTGCATTAAAAATAAAATCCAAAAAAACAACTAAAAACCATTATAAATATTATCATACGTATAAGAACACACGAAATGTTCTATTTTGTGAAAACTGTCTACTACGGAACCCTACTGAGTAGGCACGCGTGGCTCGACATGCACTCAGCCGGTTTTTCAATATTAACATAAACTCAACTATGTAATTAACATAAACAGAGTCACTGTACAAGCACCTGTTCATCAGCTAGGACGCATGCAACACGATGTTCGCATTGATTTCAGTACCAGGATATCATGCGCTAGTAGGAGGTGAATTGTTCAATAAGGCACGCCATTCATGTGTTCGGCATGTAGCAGTAGGAACACTATGCGCCTTGTAAACATCTACATGTTTACAAGGCGCATAGTGTTCCTACTGCTCCACCTGACACCTATACGGCCATATTATGTACTACTAATATACTGACCGCTGACCATGTCATTACTTGCAGAACAATGAGATTGTTTCCTTTGGTATCTTCTTAATACATGAAAAAAAATAAAAGTATAACAAATGAGTGATTCCTTGATAAACAAAAAGAAAACTTAATCAATTTTAAGTTCTTCACTTGTTCTTTTAGCCAAACTACACGAAAATTGATTTAAAATTCCACGGTAACAAAGTAACTAGCGATGACTTGAAGAACTATACATATTTTGCCATAACTAATAATAATTGGACAAACATATCATCATAACATCACGCCTGTAGTCCTAGTAGGATTAAGCAGAGATGTACTTAATAGTACATTTATTTTATTTATTTACTAGCTGTATACGGCTTGCGTTGCAATTCATTTTTTCCTACCTGCATATCTACCTACCTACTACTACCTACCACTACCTACCTACCCACCTACTTACCACTACCTATCTCATCTTTTAAACCTTCCCTGGACTTCCACAAACAAATCAAAACCAAAATGACCCAAATCGGTCCAGTCGTTCTCGAGTTTTAGCGAGACTAACGAACAGCAATCGATTTTTATTTATTTAGATAGATAGATAGATAGATAGATTATTATTTACATACACACATCTACCATTACAGATAACCAATGCGCTTTAACTTAATTTTTACTTATAACTAATACGCCTCCTTTAAAAGATTGGTCCGAGTGCGCGGATACACTAGCACTCATTTATGCCGACACATGAATATACATATTATACCTAATAATTGAGTTATGCTCTTTGAAATCATTGTATTCCTTGCATTCCCCCTAAGTAGAATGGTCATGAATGTAAAGTTTCAATTGTGATGTCTTGTAATGTTTGTCATTTCCGTATTTGGATGTGAAGGTTATAATACTAAGGTGCGTTATAAATAGCAATACGTGAAGGTGTTATATAAAACAATACTTACTACATTGACGCAGCTGGCAGAATTTGCCAGGGTCTTGGATGAAGTAGATAGACACTGCAGCTCTTCAGTTTCTGGAGTGCTTCTCGTGATTACATTTTCGATGATTTGTTGACTACTTGATTTTAGTAGTCAACAGTAACAATAACGTCGTAATCCATTGTCGCAATCATTTTCTTTTTTGACGTGATAACGTCTTATAAATTGATAATACCAGCAACACTCATGAAAAATAGTAACGTTCCATGTTCCATAGTAACGTTCCACCGTTCCACGTGTTTTATTACATAAAATAATGATTATGACGTTTTTTGCGGAGTTTTAAAACAGGCCGACTCAAAAGTGTCCTTGTTACGTAACATCTCAAACGGTAAATGATAAATGATAAATGATAAATGATAAATGATAAATGATAAATGATAAATGATAAATGATAAATGATAAATGATAAATGATAAATGATAAATGATAAATGATAAATGATAAATGATAAATGATAAATGATAAATGATAAATGATATTTATTCAGCAAGTAGGTTTTCTCAAACACTTTTACACGTCATTTTGACGTGATAACGTCTTATAAATTGATAATACCAGCAACACTCATGAAAAATAGTAACGTTCCATAGTAACGTTCCACCGTTCCACGTGTTTTATTACATAAAATAATGATTATGACGTTATCACGTAAATCTATCGTCCGTAAACCGACTTTACAGACAACCAATTTTTTTTTTTATTAAAACTTTATGCACTATTAAAACTGTACAAAGGCGGACTTAATGCCTTAGGTATTTTCTACCAGTCTACCTTTGGGTGATGCAGAGATAATACTCAGTTGGTGCATTAACCGAAAAAAAAGACTAGAAATGATTAATAACTAAAATATATAAGAATAAAATAAATACATACATACATACATATAGCAAAATATATAAAGTTAAGAGAGATAAGAAAAACGACAAAAACCTAGTTTTGAGACGAATCTGCCAACTCCTTGCGAATATGCTCTCGAGCCTTCATTTTGAAAGTGAAACGACTAGTCAACGTCCTGATACTCTGAGGGAGCGCATTCCAAAGGAAGACCGCTTGGACAGAAGGCAGATGATGACCTCGGCACTTTATCGTTTTTCTAGCCTTTTCCCAACTACGTTGGGCTTCCAGTCTGACCGGATGCAGCTTAGTACTAGTATTTTACAAGGAGCGACTGCCTATTTGACCTCCACAACCAATGATATTATTTTTAAACTTATAATATCATTGCCCACAATCCAGTTAATACTGGGAATTACGATACCGCACTAGGTAAGACTGGTTGTCAGACTATTAGGGCCACTGAATACCTGTAACGATTGTCAAATATAGACAAATGGCAGCCGAGAGCTTAACGTGCTTTCGAAGGCACGGAGGAAACTCGGTATGAAAGGGTTGTCATCCATCCACTGACCAACCTAGGCAAGCACGGCTAAACCTAACGATCAACCCCGAGCGGCTTTTTACTTACTCGTATTTCTCACTCGTTCCCTTATCCCGTATATCAAAAAAATTGAGACTAAATGAAATATTTTTGCATTTTCATGAAACTATGTATTTTTTGCCATTTTACTCCTTCATCTGTTTGCGCCATAATCCTGCGATACTAGGTTAAAAAAATAATACTGAAATGAAGTTTGCGTGAACAGGCAGCGGCGTGAGAAGCAGCGTGAATCGCTACTAGGACCTCATAAGGCAATCAGTAGCTCGACAATGTCTGAGTTTAGTTTCTTATTTACAAAATGATAGCAAAAAAGTCAAAATATGTATATTATATCTTCCTAAGTACTTTTGCTACTAGTTTTCCTTGGATAAAGTGAATTTTCATCCCATCTATTCGAAAAAGACGACTTGGTTCGCCTTTAAGTGCACCCAAAGGTGGTGTTTTCTATAAGAAACTTTTAGCGGGCAGTAATGAGTTTTTAATCCTCTTTATAAGTGCGCCGCAATTATCTTTGCCGCGCACTTTTTGAATTTGGAACATCTTGTGTTCAGCGCCCAAGAAATCGAACGCAAATATTGTTTGAATAAAGACTGGCTGGTGCGACGGCCCATAGTAGCGCCGCGCGCCGGCTGAATACAAAAAAAAAAGAAATAAAATTAAAAACGCGCGAACTATAGCCCGCGTTTTCGTCAATTTTCACGGATTGATAGAAATTCATGATTTTGTTTTGAAAAATGAGTTCTTCAAGTGACAGTGAAAGTATAGAATTAACTCCTGATAGTATTAGAACTGACGCAAGAAATGTGATGGATAATCTACTACCTGCAAAATCCCGGGAGAAATATATGAAAGCTTATGGTAATTTTATTGAATGGAGAAATTCAAGAGGCGCCAAGAATTTTTCAGAATCTGTGTTTTTGGCCTACTTCCAGTACTTAGCCAAAACTAAACAACCTTCCACACTTTGGAGTACCTACTCAATGCTAAAATCAACAGTCAGTTCTAATAACGACGTAAAACTGGACACATATTCGAAATTAATAGCGTATCTGAAGAGGATGTCTGATGGATTTAACCCTAGATCACTAACCTTATTTTACAACGCTTGTTACTAACCTTCGTCGTTTCGGCTACGTCGTATAAAAGGGAGGCTTCTAAGGGTTTATGGAGCAAAATATTTCTATGTTTTTTACTTATTTATTACAATAATCATTTCATACAAGTTTTTTATTTACTAATATCATATTTTAATTACTTTACATTCTTTTAATTGAGCTCAGAGTTTTTACTCATTTAAACATTGTTGTTTTTTGTAAATGCTTAAATCTTATTCACTAAAAAAAACAAACACGTAATAAAATGTTAACATATTAAAATTAAGTAATAAAATCAACAAAATAAATAAATATTTTAGAAAAAACTATCAATTAATACATTTGTGACAAATGTCAAGTTTGTGTTCGCCACACAAGGATTTGTTGCACCTGGTACAATAACTCTTTGTCATTCTTCACCTTGTGGAGGGGCAAATTGCACATTTCCTTCTTTTTTTGGCGATAGAAAGACTAACTGCAACTTCTTTTTGATCAGTCTCATGTGTAGAAGTAGAACTACTGGTTCCTGGCATATTCAAAATCGCTGTTATCCCGTTTGAGTCCCGCAGCCCTGTTTGAGGTGTCAAAATTTGTAATCTATTTTGCATGTGTGGCTCGACTAATTTTTGATGCAAAGTTTTCGTGAACTTGGTTCACTGATGACCATTTGTATTTGTTTTATTGCAAAAAATATTACTCTTTGGTGTAATAATTCATTCGTGTGGCTGACCTGAAGTACTAGGTCACGGGTCTTCAATTGATGAAGATCTACTTGCTTGGATGTATTCAGTTGAAGGTGGTTATTGTGTCACAGAAAAATCTCTTCCTCACCGTCTATTTCATAAGCCGGATTAGCCTCAAGGTGGACTTCTTTCTCACTTTCAGAGCAGTTTTCTTTGCCACTATCATCTAATGATATGCTTATGAATCGCATCTAAAATAAAATATATTCGCATAAAAATAATGTAGGTTCTTATTTTAATGTAGGCAAATTATGTACAAAGTTTACAAAACACCGAAATAATTATAACACCATAAAAGAATGAAAAATAACTCTGCAAGAATAACGTTAATACTAACCTTCGTCGATTCGACGACTCATGGTGGCTGAAACGGTGTACACAGGGCCCCTACACATAAAACACACCCGTACGCTGCGCGAGCTGCGGGTCAACAGAGATTAGCCGGAATCTGGAATGCGTACGACGACGCACTCAAAATTTATACAACTTTTTTCGAGTCCGCGTCGTCGTTTTGACGAAGGTTAGTGATCTAGGGTTAAACCTAAAAAATCCAAAGTGTTCTCAGTCAAAAACGTGGAGACTTTCCTTAATGAGGCACCCGACAACATCTTTCTTGCCGTAAAAGTAAGTAACTATGTATGTATATATGGTGGATTAGTAAAGTATAACCAGTGTTTTAAAATGCGCATTTTATTGTAACCTGTACTTCGATAGATAGGTACTTGTCTTATTCACATTCGGTTTTGTTACAGGTGGCTTTAATTTTCGGAGTACATGGAGCTTGTCGTGGCAATGAACTTTTAAAAATAACTGTTGATGATGTCGAAAATCACTCGGATAATTTACTGTTAGTAAAGCTGACAGACACAAAAACAAAAATTGACCGATCCTTCGTAATCCGAGGAGAATACAAAACTATTGTACAGAAATACCTGGACCTGCGTCCTGCTGATATAAAGACCAATCGGTTTTTCATCCGTTATCAAAATGGCAAGTGCTTCAAACAAGTTATGGGAAAAAATAAAATTTCTTACATGCCACAAGAAATCGCTACTTATTTGAAGTTACCAGATATCAAGCTATATACAGGACATTGTTTTCGTCGCACTTCTGCTACCCTGTTGGCAGATTCTGGAGCGGACTTAACTGTTCTCAAGCGACATGGAGGATGGAAGTCGAGTGCTGTAGCAGAGGGATATATAGAAGATTCCATTGAGAACAAGGCGAAAACATGTGAACGCATCGTGGAAAACATTAAATTGCAACCTTCAGTTAATCCATCCATGCCACTGTCGCCGCGCCCATCTACATCCAAACAAAGAGATTCACCGTCACATTTTCCTCAAAATGAGCCACATTCTGACATTATTTCAAACACGCAGAATAAAATTAAATCTACAACAATCTCTATTCCTAATAAAACTGTAACAATTAATTTTCAAAATTGTGAAAATGTCTCAAATGTAAATATAAGTTTTTAGTTGTTTTATTATTAGATACTACTTAATTTCAATTTAGTTGTTACTCTGTTTCATTAAATATCAATATTACAATAAAATATGAGGCGCCTTTTATTTTCTCATAGTGGGTGATGAAAAGTAGAGTGTATCACTCGGGCGCAAAATATATTTTTGGCTCGGGCGACGTACTTTGAATCCCTCGCTACGTTCAGGATTCTACTCTAGAATCCCTCACTTCGCTCTGGATTCAAAAAAGCGCCCTCGCCGTAAAAATATTATTTTGCTCCCTTATGATACAATCTACTATTATATAACTCTAATGACGCAATTACTATTATGTAATGCCAGTTCCTAACTTAAATTTCTTAGTAATTTCTAAAAAGGTTCATTGTTATTTTCTTTTTATTCTTCAACAAGCACATTATGTAATTACTGTTATGACCGTTTACGTATAATTGGAAAGTCAACCTTAACACGGGTAAAAATAAATAGGAGTTACGAAACTAATGACGCAAATCGATTGATATTCTTGTTTGCCCACCCTTTATGTGGCTAACTACTAACAATTTAAGGGGTGGTACAAAAGAACTTTCCTTTATTTTCTTCATAGCCTGTTTTCCTTTTAAAACCATTGTTGTTATTTTTACCGCGTGGGTATAAAAGCGTTTAATGTTTTCAAAATATTTTTTTGTCGTATTGCTTAACCTTGTTCACAAGTAATTCTAATGCTTCCACATTTGCTGCTCTACTTTCCGATCATTACAATCTTGATCTGATCAAGGTTCAAATGATTCGTTTTCTTCTAGGCAATCATGCTCTTCCCTAGGCCGCATCCTCGTTTCACATCTGGTGAATTGTGGCCAAACGCAAACGAGTGCAACAAAGACAGTACTGCTTTTTCGTATATGCATCTCTTTCGAAGCGCAACGCGCATGCACCAGGGATAGAAGGAAACGCGTTTTTCGACACAAATAATATCGATGCATTAGCTCAGTGGTCAGAGCACCTCACCCGGATCAAAGGTAACGGGTGAGGAGTCGTTGGTTCGAATCCTTCATGCGCCCAATTTTTTTAAGTTATCCGCATATCATTGACTTGTGTAATTGACTTTTAAAAGATTCTATAAGTTTTTTTCCGGCATTTTAGATGAAGTAGGGGTATAATCGACAAAACAAAAACATTTTATTTGAATTTTTCGAGTTTTCAAGCATTGGATAAGGTCTCAAGTTATATGCCGTTTAAAACATACAATCAAATGGCAAGAAAACACTATTCCTACACAACACAATTTCATTTTCAGGTTGTTTAGAGGTGACCTCCGTTGTACAATGGTGAATTCAATACGTAAATGCAGGCAGAATTAACGAACTCGATACTGAGCCCGTGCACAGGGACGCAATTTCTGCGCGTTGACCACTATTGGGTGAACACAAATCATGGAACTCGCGTACAATACGAGTATGTACAACCGAACAGCTCAGCACTTTTGCCTGCGTGCATTTCCATAAATACATGTATCGCAATTATTAACATTTAGTGCGTGTTCGGATACCAATCGCGTAACTCGAATCAAACTATCTTAGTGCTACTTTAGCGTAGATTTACCATTTTATAGTTTACCAGTATTCAATATAACCTTTAAACCACATTATTGAGTATCATGAAACCAGTGGTCATAATCCGATAACCAAACCGTTACCATATAAAGCCAACCGAATCAACCAACTCAGAACGTAGTGCTAAACCAAGCAGGCATTACTTTCTACATGGTCCTTCGAGCATTAACGGGCTCGGTTCGCGATGTACAGTGAAGTGTTTGAGCGCCGGGACCTTGCAACCAGTGTTTTTGTTTTACCAGTCTGTAGGGAGAGTAGGTAGGCAGTGAAATCAAGATTGAAGGAATTGGGCTGCTGTTGCGTAAGGAGAATATAAGGTCAGACCAAACCATTTTTTAAATTTTATTATCACTTGCGTACTTACTGACCGTGAGAATAATGGAGCAGTTAGCAGTCAGCCAAACGAAGGTTTACGACTCTTTGGTTAAACTTTTAACTAATATCAAGAAAGACGGAGCTGAACGAAAAACCATAGATTACTGCAAGCGGAAGTTGGAGATATTAGAAAATTATTGGAGAGAGCGTATCAACGTAACCACAGGAAGTATTGTGAACTTGCTGACTTTAACCATGTGTATTTCACAAAAAATTCTCCGAATCCGAAGAATACCGAATCCAAAAATGAACCACGGATTAGGCCGCAACCAAACACCAGCACATACAGTACCTACCTCAAGATAGTAAACCTTGCACTAGCACTGTTACTATTCTTAGGCATAATATTACCAACAACGGCATCATATAATATCATTCAATGCGATACCGACAAAACTTTGTACTTTGACACTGTGAGGAAAGTACAATTAATTCGGGATAAGTGGAAATTAGTCACATATTTTGACATGTCTTCATATTGGCAAGCAGATAAAGCCATCCGGGACTTCACAAGCTACCTCAAAAAGTACACTATTTTCGAAATTACGTTCCCGCTCATAGCAAGAGAAAGTTTCTAATAATTTAGGATAATACCAGTTTCACAACAAATCAATTACAGTATGGTTACCATTACACCAATATCGGAATACGTCGCAGTAAACCTGAAAAAGGATGCTTATTTCGTACCAACTATACATGAACTTGACACATGTTTGTACCACGGAGAATCTTTCAAATGTGAGCTCTTCAAACCAATCCAAAATTTGGAGAATGAAGAAACCTTTTGCGAAACAAGCCCAATAAACCAAAGGTGCAAAACAAAAAGAACAGCGTGCAAAAACAGATGGGTAGAATTACACTCGACGTCACAATACTTATATTTTTCATCCCATCTATTCGAAAAAGACGACTTGGTTCGCCTTTAAGTGCACCCAAAGGTGGTGTTTTCTATAAGAAACTTTTAGCGGGCAGTAATGAGTTTTTAATCCTCTTTATAAGTGCGCCGCAATTATCTTTGCCGCGCACTTTTTGAATTTGGAACATCTTGTGTTCAGCGCCCAAGAAATCGAACGCAAATATTGTTTGAATAAAGACTGGCTGGTGCGACGGCCCATAGTAGCGCCGCGCGCCGGCTGAATACAAAAAAAAAAGAAATAAAATTAAAAACGCGCGAACTATAGCCCGCGTTTTCGTCAATTTTCACGGATTGATAGAAATTCATGATTTTGTTTTGAAAAATGAGTTCTTCAAGTGACAGTGAAAGTATAGAATTAACTCCTGATAGTATTAGAACTGACGCAAGAAATGTGATGGATAATCTACTACCTGCAAAATCCCGGGAGAAATATATGAAAGCTTATGGTAATTTTATTGAATGGAGAAATTCAAGAGGCGCCAAGAATTTTTCAGAATCTGTGTTTTTGGCCTACTTCCAGTACTTAGCCAAAACTAAACAACCTTCCACACTTTGGAGTACCTACTCAATGCTAAAATCAACAGTCAGTTCTAATAACGACGTAAAACTGGACACATATTCGAAATTAATAGCGTATCTGAAGAGGATGTCTGATGGATTTAAACCTAAAAAATCCAAAGTGTTCTCAGTCAAAAACGTGGAGACTTTCCTTAATGAGGCACCCGACAACATCTTTCTTGCCGTAAAAGTAAGTAACTATGTATGTATATATGGTGGATTAGTAAAGTATAACCAGTGTTTTAAAATGCGCATTTTATTGTAACCTGTACTTCGATAGATAGGTACTTGTCTTATTCACATTCGGTTTTGTTACAGGTGGCTTTAATTTTCGGAGTACATGGAGCTTGTCGTGGCAATGAACTTTTAAAAATAACTGTTGATGATGTCGAAAATCACTCGGATAATTTACTGTTAGTAAAGCTGACAGACACAAAAACAAAAATTGACCGATCCTTCGTAATCCGAGGAGAATACAAAACTATTGTACAGAAATACCTGGACCTGCGTCCTGCTGATATAAAGACCAATCGGTTTTTCATCCGTTATCAAAATGGCAAGTGCTTCAAACAAGTTATGGGAAAAAATAAAATTTCTTACATGCCACAAGAAATCGCTACTTATTTGAAGTTACCAGATATCAAGCTATATACAGGACATTGTTTTCGTCGCACTTCTGCTACCCTGTTGGCAGATTCTGGAGCGGACTTAACTGTTCTCAAGCGACATGGAGGATGGAAGTCGAGTGCTGTAGCAGAGGGATATATAGAAGATTCCATTGAGAACAAGGCGAAAACATGTGAACGCATCGTGGAAAACATTAAATTGCAACCTTCAGTTAATCCATCCATGCCACTGTCGCCGCGCCCATCTACATCCAAACAAAGAGATTCACCGTCACATTTTCCTCAAAATGAGCCACATTCTGACATTATTTCAAACACGCAGAATAAAATTAAATCTACAACAATCTCTATTCCTAATAAAACTGTAACAATTAATTTTCAAAATTGTGAAAATGTCTCAAATGTAAATATAAGTTTTTAGTTGTTTTATTATTAGATACTACTTAATTTCAATTTAGTTGTTACTCTGTTTCATTAAATATCAATATTACAATAAAATATGAGGCGCCTTTTATTTACTCATAGTGGGTGATGAAAAGTAGAGTGTATCACTCGGGCGCAAAATATATTTTTGGCTCGGGCGACGTACTTTGAATCCCTCGCTACGTTCAGGATTCTACTAAAGAATCCCTCGCTACGCTCGGGATTCTACTCTAGAATCCCTCACTTCGCTCTGGATTCAAAAAAGCGCCCTCGCCGTAAAAATATTATTTTGCTCCCTTATGATACAATCTACTATTGCTGTGACACATACTCCATTAAAATCATTTGCGACGATCAAGTTACCGTTCGCCAGCTGACCCGAGCGGGGATCATTAGCATAACTCAGAAATGCTTTATTAAAAGTAAAGATCTCACACTATATTCTTTACAACAGCAATCCAACCAACCAAATTTTTCGGGAAAATTTAAGCCTTCTTTTGCAGTCTGGTAAAAAGGTGTACAAATGATAGCGTGAAGGTTAGAAGGGGGCGAATGGAATAAAAAAAACGTTGCACCGACTCCAAAGATATGGGATAAGAACAGGAAGATGATGATGATCATTTCAATAATGTTGGTCTTACCCGTCGAGCTACTAGAAACATGTCCACGGACCTCCTTTTTTACTTTGGTTTCTTTTATTTAATCTGAGCAGTTTAAAAAAAAACTGCCTGCTGATAGAAGTGAACAGTATTCGTAACCAGTTCGGATCGACTACGAGTGCTATAAAATGCGTACCTCCGTGATGGGCACGTGAGTCCCATGATTTTTGGTCACTCAAAAAGTGCTCAACGCGCTTAAGAAGTTTTTACTTCTAAAAAAAAGCAACATGTTGTTTGTTTTTAAGGCCTCTTCCGCGTCGGAATTCTTTTACAGCAAGTTTGTGTACCAGGGTGCAAGAAGATGCAGGAGACTGTAACGTCGGAAAAACTTTCACTCAGGGGCCAGAAAGAGATAGAAAACTAATATGCGCGCTGTTCCTTCCCTCCATGAATACCCACCCCCCAACGAAATTAACGCCATCTAGCGGATATTTGAAGCTGGACTAACGAACGTATAATTATTATACATCACACTCACTCTTACTATGTTTCAAGCAGTATTGAAAGAGATGACACACCGTGGCAAGTTCCATCCCTTTCTTGTTTGATGTCATTCATTATACACGGAGGTGGGTGGTGAAGTTACGTCACTACTCGTGGTAGTTATTTAAAATATTTTAAAGCTGAAGAATTTGTTTGTTTGTTTTACGCGCTAATCTCAGAGGAACTACTGGTTCGAGTTGAAAAAATATTTGTTTTGGATAGTCAATTTATCGAGGGATGCTTTAGCTTATATAACATCACGCTACGACCATTTGGAGCGGAGCATGAATAAAAAAAAATGTTGAAAAAATAGGTTCAACTTTTGTTTAGCGGGGAGTAAGATTACGTTTTACGGTAAAACTTAATGTATGTGTAATGTATGTGCTGATGGACGCATTTTATAAACGGTTTCTGGAGGTATTTACAGTAAAGTTATGACCATAAAACGTAGAAATAGAAAAAAAAGGGAAAACGTTTGAAATTTGACCTCCGTAACTAGTATGTTCCCAGGTCTATATCTGGGAACATACTAGTTACGGAGATGAACCAAAAATGTTCGCAGTGACGGAGAAAACAAGGTACCTATCAGCTTCGTTAAGGATCTTTTTACACCACTTAGATGTGAAAGCATGTCTGCCTAAACTTTTGAGAATTAAAGGCGTGAAAATTTACATTGAATGTAAAATATAAGATTTGAAAGAAAATGAAATCCCAACTTGGGTAAAGAGCATTGTATTCTAATCGGCGAGGGGTCAACCTTTACTGGTGGTGGGCGGGCGGTTCAAACGTAATTTTATTGTCAATCAAAAGCCTTCATAGTAATCAATTCTATCCATCTACACTATCTACACTAATATTATAAAGAGGAAAACTTTGTTTGTTTGTTTGTTTGGTTGTAATGAATAGGCTTAAAAACTACTGGACCGTTTTTAAAAATTCTTCCACCATTCGAAAGCTACATTATCCACGAGTAACATAGGATATATTTTATCCCCGTACTCCCACGGGAACGGGAATTACGCGTGTGAAACCGCGTGACGTCCGCTAGTAGTCTATAAATAGCTGAAAGCACCAGGGCTTCATAAACCTCTGGTAGTGTTGGGGTCAAATGGATTTCCATTTGACCCCAACACTACCAGAGGTTTATGAAGCACACACACACATGTGTATGCACAGTTGCACACATTGCATTTTCACTGTATCTACAATGGCACTTGGATGTGTCTGTAACTACGGTGTTTTATTTTCCGAATGCGACAGTGTCTTTCTGCTGTCTATCTGCAGTCCGTGCCTAGTTCTTTGTTTACATCAGGCTCACGTTTGTCTAGCCATTTCCGAGTTCATGGACTACCTTCTAGCGTACTACTAAAACTTAGGCCACAACGTTGTAGCCGTTGATTTCGGTTTAAACATAAATATTATCACAATAAACAATGAGTTCTGCATTATTTATTATGCAAATTTTAATTCATTGTTCCGATCAGTTGTTTTAAAAACATTCTTTTTACGACGCGAGCGCCAAAGCTCTATTTCTGACAACTCTCCATTTATTTTGAACGAAAACAATTGTAGAAATTAAACTTATCTTAGAAACAGCAAAATAAAAGCTGGGGCGCAAATAACAGCAAATGTTTACCTGTTGTTTTTTTGTCGTACGTATTTATGAAAATCTGATCAAATAAATTGTGCCATAACTATGTATATGTATCAAAACACCGAAACGAAAATATAGACGTCGCTAGTGAAAGCATTGTATTTTTGAACAGAGTATTACGTGGTGCACGCACGCTAGTAACATTCTTGTGTGAAGATTTTATAGTACGGTCTAGGGAGTTGATTATGTCCTGCTCACTGAAGCCTGTACGCCGTACGGTGGCGATGAAAGAGAGAGAAAAATATAGTTTAACGATACAGTTTCAAGATTCATTCATAAAAGGTGTTTGTAGGAATTGTTGTTAAACTCACCCCTATAGACGGCGGTAACTGGACTCAGTTCACCGTACATATCTTTAGTTTTCTGTTATCCTAGTACATCGACGTCTGTTGAGAAAGCCGCGTTCTTGTTACAGCCATGCATGAAAGCCAATGTCTAAAGTATATAGAGCAACCATTGCTCCATATATTTTAGCCATTTTATATTTTCGCGGCTATTAACGCAACTTCACACAAGATGTAACATAAGAAACAGAATTTTGCATTGTGGTAATATTGGTAAAGCTCAAACCTACCAACCTACCTATCCACTACCTACCTATTTCTCACCGTTGAAACATTCCTGGACTGCCACAAAAATGTTTTTTTTTTATCTCAACCGGTTCTTCTAAATACAATTGAATGGTTTCACCAAATGATGTTTAAATTTTAAGGTTTACTTAAAATTCAATTATCATTGAGTCATAATTTTGCGGAACGAATTAGTTTGACACTGCTACTATAAGACACAAGAGTATAATTAATTAATTATATTTGGACGGGTTGCGGCTGATTACTTGTAGCTACGACCACTTATCTGTCGTAAGTCTAGTGTGTGCTACGTGATTCACACACCGGACTACGCCGTAGCAGTGGCTACGGCGTAGCACCACGTACCACACACCAGACCTAAAAATATTTAAGTACCAAAAATATTAGAAAACACATAGCTAAGCAGTCAAGTGGCTTAGCTATCTGTTTTCTAATATTTAAAGGGTACTTTACGGGGGTAAAGATCTTTAAGTGGCGTTGTGCATGCCAAGCATGCACCGCCTTGGACTTGTATATTAATATAATAATCGGGTATTGAAAACTGACCTGTTGTGAAATTTGTTTTACCCATTCAGACGTAATACTTTGTTTACTGTTTATTTTGAATAACTAAAAATGAGTACACACGGATCGAATAGTTAAAATATTAGGTGTATATTAGCAAAGATCTTTTAGCGGGAGGTGAATATCGAAATTATCGCTGCCTGTTTATCAATACGATGTCACTAAGAAATATATAACTGTTTACTAAAGCAGTCAAAAGCGCAAAAATATCTCCACTGCAATGTTAGTAACTTGCGATAAGTTTTTATATTCCTCGTGTAAAATAATTGAAAGTCGTCAAAACAAAAACTCTCTCGCTGACATAAAAAGGTGTAAAATGAAATCTTAATAATCTAAATAAGAGAAGAGGTTTTCATGCGACACTAAGGGGCTTTAAGGAATGTTACTTTGCCCGTACTGTGATGGTAAGGATGATGACTTGTGTAGTCATCGTACCTAGGTTCTGTTTTGGCTCGCATTGATCGTCTAGTTTGCTTTTTCTCGTGATTGAAGATATTTAGAATAGTCGAACTTTCTTAATTAACCTTTGATGAACAACACTGTGTTTAATCTAGGAAGGATCGAACTTCCTTACACCAGTGTTTAGGAAACAATATACTGTAGCATGAGAGTCATTTCGGGGTTTTAATCAACAATTAGGTTTAGATTGACCTTAGATCAATCTTGAGTACACTCCACTGTTCGAACAATGTAGACTTATCAATCATTCTACTCGATAACGCGGAGCTTGTCTTAGCTCTATGTTAGTATTCAGTACAATACTTAATCCGTCTTCTTCGGATTTAATAAGGATTTTACGATTTACACTCAGTTAGGCACGTTAGAATGATTGTGTAAGTTGATTCATTGTGTATTGTGCTATTTATAGCTACCACTTTTGACTGATATCTTCAAGCATGGGGAAACCCTACACCGCGATACGGTCCTTAATCAATGTTATTGGGGGGCAATCGACTCCCTATGTCGCTACGAAGCGTTGGTGATTCCCTCATTCCATATAGGCGGGTACTTGCATTTTTTTAGTTATTTGCCACATTCCCTTTAGGGCAGGCTTCCCCCAGAACCATGGATTTTATATGTGTTTATATTTGAGTTATATTTAGATTTGGCCAAATCTAGGTCGGGAGTCGAATTGCAAGACATGGCGTGTATGGTATGCTAAGTTATCACCGCCAGAAGTGTCGATCAGTCATGTTACTCAGAGCCATCAGTTTATCGGAGTTGAGAATTTTAATGTGTATTATATCACAACACAACCGAAATGTCCCTCTCTCACAAGAACAGTATTTCTCCTCTTAAATAATCAAGTGATTATTGACTTGAACCCACATAATTTTATTATCAACTGCTTAATTCCTTGTTCTGTAGCTGGGTCGCTGATACTAGTGACTTGAATCAAAGTGATGTTAAAGCTACAGTAGACTAGTGTCTCTGCTCGCTCAGGTTAGGATTTTACTGAAGTATGCTAATTTAAGTTTAATTCAGCTCTGAAGGAGCTTGAGTCTTAAATTAATTAAATTATCTGGCTTAGGTCGGGATTTCTATCTCAGACCTAGTCTATACGAGTACAAATGATTATTTTTAGATAAATCCAATAATGTAAATATCGTGTTAGGTGAGGGTCAGTATGCATATAGAGAATCCACTATTGGAGGTTCGAATTGATCGATTATTCTGATTTAAGGCAACACTACTGTTAAGTCTTGGTCTTAGTTTTATCTGTTCTCCATTATTAAATTCTCTATACATATAATTTTGGAATACAAAAGAAAGAGTTAATTATTGTTTGTATTATTCATTTATTTGCGATAGATGTACGAAAGAAACTGTTTGTTTAATTAGGCCTAGGTTCGCTAAGATGGTGACGAACCTAGGTCGAGTGTCCCATTCCTACACCTAGTCAGATAAGGGAAAACGGAACATCTCAAGCGAAAAACCCTTCTGACATATACAAATTAAGTCTACACACATATGTACATAATATCGACAATTATCTATATCTTTACAGAAGTTTCAAAACAACCGAGAGAAGAGGTAGTATACACATATTTGTTATATATTTTACCAATGATACATAAGTCACAAGATCCCATAATAATTCACAGTTGTGTATTCAAATTTCTAGTTTAAGCCATCTCGCGTAATTCACGGTCTGCGTGATGTACACTGCTTAGACACGGTAAAGATTTCTCCGCGGGTTCTTCAGTCGGGTCCATACTTCTACACAAATTAACACTAAGCGATAAAATCGCCATTATCAAGAATAGTGTTAGGACCAACTTGTCCATTACTGCCCAGAGGTCCAGGCCTCGTCCTTTGTCTTAGTGAATATAAGATGTCGCAGTTTGTGGTAGCCTCCATTTTATTTGGGTCGTTAATTACGTGGCTGTGATTAATCGAGTGACTGAAGTTATTGTAAACTAGCTTGGGATCTTGCTCTAACACAAGATTTGAACTTAGAATACTTTACCAGATATAGCTCTGTCTCTCCGTCTCGAATTTCACTAGATTCTATCTATCTAAGAAGTATTAACCCACTACACTAGGTAATACACTGTTTCTAATACAATTTAGTAGATACTAAAACACTGCTTCTACTTTAATACAATACAATCTTCAAATTAAAATTATGGCTATTCGACCGTCTCCGCTCGCTGCCAAAATCGTAAGGGGCTCGTCTGCCTCGTTTCTCTCCCTGCCAAAACAGTCAGATTGGCTCCGCCTGTAAAGTGAAAATCAAAACAAAGTAATTTGCTCATTGGTTGTAATAAGCAAGATGCTCGCTTATTGGTCAATAGCATGGTGTCTGGTCAATTCCCGCCAAATATCACCAACATGTGTTTAACATCCCACCAGATATTACGAAAAGGTCGCTTCAACTTACAATTTATTGCTTTTTGAGTGTCATCTTGCAATATTATTTTAAGACTAAATTCAATAGATTTTTATTTTCTAAGTGATTTTGGGGTTCTTTTGCTTATCTTTTGTTTCTAACTAATTTCTTTCATAGATATTTCAATAAGCAATTTTGACAAGGGTTGAAGTTTATGGATGGCTATAAAGTGTGTTATTTATTTCTTCCGTATGCGCAAAAGAAATAGTGGTCCGATGAATGACCATCTCAGTACGGTAGTGTTCGCGCTATAAATATTTACTTAGAATAATGAAAGTACACATTCCATACAATGATTGACTTACTTATTAAGATCGAACTCGCCAATCGCGTTTCGTAGTTGTGTTTTGTGGTATAGAATAATCATAGTATTTTAAGACAAGTAACATTAAATAAAAAAATAAGAAACCCCGACACTTAGGGTCATAATTTTATGGTATTTTTTTCTTGAAATTCCTTAACGCGGCTTACATGTCAAGCCCTTTCATTTGATATCCCATATTGAGGACTTGTTGAATAAATATGAAATCCGCCAGTTTGTGGCGGCGGCCATCTTGGACTGACTTTTTTCAAACATAGCTAAGAACACTCCCGACTAATAAGTTCACATTTCAAACAAAAACAAAATCAAAATCGGTTTATCCGTTCGGGCGCGTTCAATCGATGAATTGTCTAGAATCATCAGTATCATATTTTTCAATATCCTTTAAAATAATAACGTGTTAATTTGAGCATAAATACAAAATTAAAAAAAACAAACAGTCCGCCAAAGTTGTTCAGAATCAGACCGATCGATAGCGTTTGAATTCAACCACTAGAGCATCAGAAATGCGAGGCTGCATTACATACAACCAACTTAGTAGAATGTATTTGCGTTGTTGAGACCCGAGCTTTCAATACGTTTGAGCACTACTGGGCATACATAATGAAGACGTGTAACAATAGCCGCAATAACTATACTTTTAGTGATAAAGTTTAATACTTCAAGTTTATTGATCTTATGACGTTTTATCGTGTATGAAAATCATAAACACCTCTTAAAAAGTATGCATGAGAAATGGTAGTCTTTGGAAAGTTCAAAAGTTTATAAAAAAAAGGCATTTCTATTAATTTTTTAACTATACGTATTATGTTTGTCACATGCAAACATGTAGTTTGTATATTTTATTTCATTTATGTTTAGGTATTTTAATATTTTCGGAATATTTACAGCTAGGCAGACACAATCTATATAATTTAGTTAGTAACAAAATGGCGTAATATAATATTACAATTGGTAATAATTACCAATTATTGATATTTATTGATATGTGGGTAACGGGCACACCGTTGTCTAGTAGAATTAAACATGTACTGTTGCGGATTAATTTCATATCGATTGGTTATTCAATAAATAGGGTAGATCATTTATATATGTAACCATAAATTGTCAAACACGTTAGATTGTAACCTCTCTAGCGAGATTGTAAACTCTCGAAATATGGTCAACTGAACATACTGCTTACAAATGTAACGCTTTATGTTTTGGTAGATTGTAATTTATCGAAGTGAAATCGTATTTCTACTCCACACATCTTCGGTTAAACCAGATCTTAAAGATTATGAAGATTAGAGAGACGTTGTATGCCGGAATAAAATAATTATGTTAAAGAAAACGTTTTTACTTAACTAAATTCAGCGGGAAAATATTAAGCTTTCTGATGGCAGTTCTCAGTTGTCAAACAGAACATAGTTTCAAGAGGTATTTCTTTCCGCCTGGCTAGACAAAAACTGTAATAGCTACAAATTATATGCAAGATTTCGATGAGATTTATAGGCTAAATAAAGCACTCACAATCAATGCAGCTTTCTAGCAGTGAAATATTATTTTTAAATTGATTAATCTACATTTAAACCTCTTTATAATGTAAGTGTAGATAATATTAGTATAGATCTATTATTCAAAAGTACATGGTTCAAAATATATTTAACACATTTGCACATGAAAACTTAAGACCAAGAAATCATTTCTATCTAAGAAAGGCAGCAGAAATAGCACGCACTGGCATATCCAAGGAGACCTAAAACATCAAATTGTCCATGACTCCTAGACCAAAACTGCGTACGTTGTACTAGGCCTTCATATCAAGCGAAGAAGTTAATTTTAACAAAAGCTAACTAACTAACCCAAGAGATGGCGTTTGCTGCAGCTACTTTATTTGTAATGGGATTGATTTCTTAAATGATAATTTAATATACTTTTATTTGACGTTTTTGACCTTGTGACAGAAAAACTTGTACCTACTTAAAAAAAAATCCCTCTGACAAGCCGCAGGAGGAGGTAGATTTCGGAGAAGGTGCTGGAGCGTCCGACTACTGAAAATTTGTATAAAGAGTTGTAGGTACTTATGTGTACAATCTACTAGAAAAATATGATTTCACAATCGTTGTCCTGTAATGGAAAGTTTACCCTTTTTTTACTTTTTACTCTCATAAGAGTTTAGCATGGAACCGCCCTCAAATTTTTAGTTATAATTTGTGATTAAAAAAAATATAAGTTTTATTGCTTAACTTCAAAAGTACCATGGTAGACAATTTGCTTTAAAAAAAAAATATTTGCGACGCTCAAAATGTTTACTGTTTCGGAGATATGATTTTTTTTTCACAAAAATTTTGGAAATTTCAACCCCCTCCCCAATTTAGGGGTTGCATCAAAAAAGTTTTAATTTAAAGTTGTCCATATTCTTACTCAAAATGATATAAATGAAAAACGGTTCAAAAATTTTCCATAGGAAAAAAGTTATGGCCACAAACTGATTTAAAAAAAACCGCCCCCCATGGACGAATTCCGCCCATTCACAAACTTAGCCTAAGTTTCGACTTTTTCGATTTTTTGGCCTAGTTTGAAAGCAATCGGTTCATAATTGCGACCTGTAGAGTGTGGCTAAATTTTGCTTGTCACCCATATACATACGTATACAAAAGGTAGAATTTAATTTTTTTAGCTAGTACGCCTACCTAAAAACTTGTCATTTAACCTGCAACTATGCTACTCCTACGAAATATACTTTAAAAATACGTAACAAAGCTTTTTTGAAGTGATAACTTATTTGGGTGCGTTGAGCACTTTTTGAGTGAAAGAAAAATCATGGATCTCGCGTGACCGTCACTTAACGCTTCGTAGCAACCGCAGCCGATCCTCTACGAGTTGCCTGCCTGTTTTTTTTAATTCTTATACTTTAAAGGTATTTTTTATTTATTTATTAAATAAAAGTTTAAAAAAAATCAAAATTTTAACAATGCTCCACCAGCCCGATATCACTGTTTGTCTGTGGAAACGGAACACGATAACGGAACGGAATATCTACTATCACTACAGTCATTGCCTTCTATTTTATTATAACCCGCCGGTGGGACTTAGATACCTATTTGCTGTCACTCAACATTCTTTACCGCCTCTTGAGAAAGAACTGCTTAAGTATTTTGGCGAATTTGCTTTTTATTTTATGTGTTCGTATGTCAGCAGGCAATTAATCGGTTGAGAAAAGAAGGTACTCTTTTATCAAGCTTTCGGTCTCCAAAATAATTTCTTATTCTAGGTACATGAATTAATGTACCTGATGATACTGTCTTAATTGCATGGTTATGGGTAACTAGCGAGTGACGCTCCCAGCTTCCATGACTATTAACCAGAATAAGGTATTTATGTTTTAAAGTTGATAGGCATAAATTACTTTTTTATGTTTTTTTTTTATATTTGTAGTTCTGTTGAAAAATCGAAAATTTTTCTAAATTACTTTTAAATGTAAGTCTATAGCAGTCGAGTGAGTCAGCCTCATTTGACGTTGCTCGATCATATTTTTAACCCCCAACGCAAAACGACAGGGTAAAAGATGGCAGCCCTGGGATCTTATTTTATTATAATGACATTGGTTTCATTTCCATTGCGCCCTGAATGAATCGGAATTGACCCTGTACCACGGCAGCACTGTGAATTGCGATCTTGCATCTCGTTAATACTAGGGACACAGGACGTATGGAAGTTGGATACTAACTTGAGGTTTCACATTCTGACGTTTCTTGGAAGTCCTTATTACAAAGCTTGTAGGATCATAATTAACTTTTAACATGAATTCAAACCGCAATTGAAATCTGTTAAAGCCAGCCCTCGTACAACAAATTCGCACAACGTACTACGACGAAACGAACGTAAAGTAACTAGAAAAAACTTCTCATAAAGTATGCATGTATCGATGAATAGATATCATCATTAAAAAGTAAGTTTTCAAAAAAGTGAAGTAAGGTATCATTGTACTCGTAGTTGTAACATTTTGTAAATGTTAAACGAACGGTTCCTCAGCACACTAATAAGCAGTGAGAGGTTTAAGATGTTTTGTTACAACAATTTTAAATAAAAAATACTTCAATTTGCGAAATCCAAAGTTAATTTCATGGCAGTATTGTGCAATTTCTCGTAACACTTATTTATTAAGCAAATTCACAATGCAATTTTAGTTCTGGACAAAATCATCAAACCGGTTTCCGCTGTGGTGCATTCAATAAGCCAAGGGTCCGAGTTGTGCACAGGCTCCCTAGATGGTGTTGGGATCGAATTAGATCGCGCTATAGAGATTCGCAAGAGATTCATGACTACGGGCGGGTCGCTGTTCCACATTTATCGAGAACAGGAATAAGAAGAGCAACACAAGCGCCGGCCCAGCTGCCGACAATGAATCCAAAAAGAAGGAGTTTACAGCCTGCGCCATTCAGCTACTGATGGACCTAATTAAGGCCATCAGACAAGGCCAAGACGCGGAGCTTGTCATCCTTGACGGCCTGGCATCTCTACTCAAGTTATACCATGGATAGGTCGTTAAGGATGATTCACTGGAATGCCCGCGGCCTGAGAGGAAAGGTCGCCCCCCTCCGCCGCCTCCTCAGAGAAGAGAACATCGACGTGGCGCTAATAAGCGAGACACACCTGGGACAGGAGGACAAGCTGCGAGTCCCTGGGTATCTCGCTTATAGGAAGGACGAAAGGTCGGCAACCAACACCCGCTACCGTGGTCTGGCGGTACTGGTGAGGCAAAGAGTCGTCCATCAGCAGCTCCCCGTGCCGTCGCCCGGCTCGTTCTACGCGCTGGGTGTGCAGCTGCACGTTGCTGGCGAGGATCTCGCCATCTACGCCGCTTACAAGGCGCCCTCGGCTCACTTGGACCTGCCTGAGTTGAGGGCCCTACTGGAGGCCAGCGGCGGCGCGACGATCCTTGCTGGCGACTTGAACTGCAAGCACCCAGCGTGGAACTCGGCCGCGACCAACACGGGAGGGAAACGGCTCTTCACGGACGCGGAAGCCTTCGGCTACACGGTGTCCGGCCCAGAGACGCCCACCCATTATCCGGACAACCCACTCCACATGCCGGACGTGCTGGACATCGTGGCCTGCCGAGGGCTACGCTGCCAGATCACGCAACAAGTACTGGACGACGAGATGCAGTCGGACCATCATCCTGTTCTCGTCGTCCTCTCGGGGATGCCGACCCGATTGAAGCCCGCAGCGCCACGTCGCAAAACTGACTGGAAAGAATTCACAGAAAGGATTGAGGCCACCACTCCGTCTCGGCCTATCGTCACACCCGCGGACGTCGACCAGATGGCGGTGGATGTCACTGTTTGCATACAGAGCGCCTTGGAAGCGGCGACTACGACTGTATCGCAGGAGAGCGCGGCAACGCTACGTCAGCCGCCCCTGCCCGCGTACCTGCAGAAGATGGTCGCCGACAAGAGGCGCCTTCGCAAACAGTGGCAACAACTAAGATGCCCCACATTGAAGAGGAAGCTAAACCGTCTCGCGGAGAAGATCAAGGCCGAGATGAGAGATAGAGAAGCCGAGAGCTGGGAGGACAGAATAGAGTCGACGGCCGGCAGCTGGCCGTCTATCCACCGACTCTGCCGCCAGCTCACGAACACCCCAGCTCCGGTGCGCCCGCTAGTGGATAGCGGAGGGGCGCTCAAGTACAGAGCAGAGGACCGGGCGGAGGTCTTCGCCCAGCACCTGGAGCGTCAATTCCAACCGAACCCGACGTCCGACCGCGAACATGCAATGACCGCAACTTTTTTGCGGGTAGGTGCATAAAAGTAAACACATCTTCTCTAATTTTTATTTTGATATTAATAGTATTTTTATAATAAAAAATTAAAATTCCTACCGGGTATTGTGTAAATACATATCATTAAGCACATATTGTGTGGGCAATAACATACACATGTCCTAAACAGTGCTAATTGCATTTACTTGCTGGCTTGAGCTGTCACTTGAACTTTGACCTCACTGTACACTGCACTGAAACACAAGTCACTATCATGAGCTCTATTGCTGACATTGCGGAGACTCAGCGCTTGGCAATATCATCCCTCAACCAGCGGATGACTGACTTTGAAGAGCACCTGAAGGCATCACCACCTGGAGCGGACTTGAGCGGGCTTCACAGGGATTTTGCTGCCTTTAAAGAGCATGTCTGGAGTGTTCTCAATGCGTTGCAGCTGCAGATTGCGGAGGTGTGCAAGAGTGTCGACGTTATCGAAATGCGTCACAGGAAGAAGTTCTTGCTGCTTGGCGGTGTTCCTGAGACTCCTGATGAGAAACTCCCGGAAAGCGTGGTGTCCATTATGCATAGTAAGCTTGGCATAACTGGTCTGGCACCCGCTTCAGTGACGGTATGCCACAGGATGGGCGCGGCTTCAGAAGGTCACTCAAGACCAGTCCTGCTTCGGTTCGCTGACTCTGAAATTAGAGGCCTGATCTGGAAGACCAAGACCAAACTGAAGGGGTCTTCTTATGTGGTATCTGAATTTCTCACTCGTCGGAGGCAGTCTGCTTTTACAACAGCTCGGAAGCTGTTCGGCGTGACGAATGTGTGGACTATGGACGGAAACATTAATGTCAAGCTTCCCAATGGCAAACGACGTCGGGTTTACAGTGTGGAGGAAGTCATCGCGCTGGGAGCGGAACATGGCAAGCCACTGGATCATGAGATTCCTCCTGACTCCATTCCTGGCTCGAATAATACAAGCCCGGCGCCGGCGCAGGCTCACACTCGGTCAAGGCGGGCAGCAAGGAAGAAGTAACTCGTTTGTTTATGTTTACTCTGTGTTCTTTGCTGTCTGGTTCACATCCTTCTAGCTATTTATTCTGTTCGTTTTAGTTCTAGTAGTAATTACTGGATATAACTTTGTTCGTTTACCGACACTTTTACTTTTTATTTTCTTTATAATTTTTTGTTTACTTTGCTCCTGACACTTACACTTTGGATTCGTTATGTCACTGTCATTTGTCAGTTGTATTGTTTTTTGCGTTCGGAAACGCACATTATTTTTACTTGTCTTATTTCTTATTTTTTTGATATTGTGAACAGTCAGCCGGCAGGTTATACAATTCATATTTTATTTATTTTTTATAATTTCTATCATTTATTTTCTATTTTAATCTATATTATCTCATTACCTATATAGTATTATGTCTGACGACGAAACATTTTTTTCTTGCGATAGTTCTTGTTCCGCAACTTTTTCATCACTTGACAATTCACTGTCCGTTAATAGTTTTCTCAGTAGCGAGTGTCAACGATTTAATAATTGTTTTAACGTGTGCCATGTTAATGCTCAGAGTATTCCCCAGCATCATTCTGAGATGTTAGATTTGTTCGGTGATGTTAACTTACATGCCATATTGGTGTCTGAAAGTTGGCTCAAACCCGAACTTCCCTCTACCTTTTACTCTCTACCAGGCTTTATCTTAATTCGCAATGACCGTACGGGGAAAAGAGCCGGTGGTGTTGCCATTTATTTACGAAGTAACATACCTTATAAAATTTTATCATCCTCACCTGCTATCTATAATGCCAATGCAGAGTTCTTAGTTCTGGAGATTGCTGTGAAGGGAGTCAAGGCCGTTCTAGGAGTTGTTTACTGCCCACCTTCTGTAGATTACTTCTCCTGTCTGGAATCTCTCTTTGAATCTGTTTCCTCAGAGTACAAACATCACATAGTTATGGGTGACTTTAACACCGACCTTTTGAAAGACAACCCTAGGTCACGCAGGTTGAGAGCGATCCTGGAGTCGTCGAGTTTGTCTCTTCTCACGCTTAGTCCGACACATCATAACTTTGACTCAAGCGACTCCTGGCTCGACCTCATGCTTACATCTTCTGCTGATCTTGTTGCTAACCATGGTCAGGTCGCTGCTCCTGGGCTATCTAGACATGACTTAATTTATCTCTCATACAAAATTAGACCCCCTAAGCAGCGGCCTGCTATTGTTTTTATTCGTAATTTTGCAAGGTTGGATAGGGAAAAACTCAATGCTGATGCACAAGCTCTTGATTGGGACGACCTTGTCCAATCATCGACAGTGGAGGAGAAAATTGAAATATTTAATAAGTCTATTCTCCAGCTCATCGACACGCATGCTCCACTGAAGGCTGTCCGTGTTAAGCGCCCTCCGGCTCCATGGATAACCCCAGGAGTTAGGATGGCTATGAGACGGCGTGACAGGGCTTTCAGAAGATATAGACGGGATCGCAGTGAGGAGAACTGGAGCCTGTATAAGCTGGCTAGAAACCGATGCAATCAGATGGTAAGAGCATCTAAACGCCGATACATTTGTGAAAATGTCCACAATTCTTCGCCGGCTGATATTTGGAAGTTTCTTAAATCACTTGGCATAACTAAGTCCTCCTCTAGTACTTTACCTTCTAGTCTGTCCTTAAACGTTCTTAATAAACATTTCTCTACGTCAGCTTTGCTTTCAGTTGATGTTAGGAACCAAACTATTCACGATATTGCTTCCAAGCCACTGTTACCTCCTGACTCTTTTTCTTTCTCCCCCGTGACTAACGACGAGGTCTTTAAATGTTTTAAATCAATTAAGTCTAAGGCTGTGGGCTGTGATGGGATCAGCAGAGTAATGTTGTCTTTAATTATTGAAAACTTAATTCCTATTCTTACTCACATCATAAATTTTTCCCTATATACTGGCGTGTTTCCTGCTTTGTGGCGTAAGGCTTACATTATCCCTCTTCCTAAGATTCCCAGTCCCAGTTTGCCAAATCACTACAGACCTATCTCCATTCTTCCTTTCCTTTCCAAGATCCTTGAAGCAGTGGCTCTTAGGCAAATAGCTTCCCACGTTCATAAGAACAGCCTGTTGTCCGAATTCCAATCTGGTTTTCGGCCGGGCCACAGCGCAGCCACAGCCTTACTTAAGGTCACTGAAGATATTAGAGATGGCATGGAGAATTCGAGGGTCACGGTATTAGTTTTAATAGATTTTTCCAACGCTTTTAACACTGTTGACCACGATATCCTCCTCGCCATACTTTCTCAAATTGGGGTCTCGTCGTTGTCACGTGATTGGTTTTCTTCATATCTTCGTGGTCGCCAGCAGGCGGTGCGTGCCGATCAGGATTACTCCGACTGGTGCGACCTGGTAGCAGGCGTTCCACAAGGCGGTATACTCTCTCCTCACTTATTTTCGTTATTTATAAATTCTATTACCACTATCCTCAAGTGCTCTTACCATCTATATGCTGACGACCTGCAACTTTACGCTCAATCGGACATTGCCAACCTTGATCATTGCATCTCGTTAGTCAATGCCGATCTCCAAGCTATCGGAGAATGGTCTGGCAAATTAGGGGTTGCTATCAACGTCGGGAAATGCCAGGCCATCCTCATTGGTAGCTCGTACTACCTTAGAAATTTGGACACTGGCCGGTTGGTGCCGCTTATGTTCGACAACACCGTTATACCTCTCTCACCACACGTCAAAGATTTGGGTCTGTTCATTGACGGTAGTTTCAGCTGGAATAAGCAGGTAGCTCAGGTTAGCCAGAAAGTCACTTACTCGCTGCGGTCTCTCTATAGATTTAAACATTTTCTCCCATCTAGCACTAAAATAACTTTGGTCCAGGCGCTTGTGCTTCCCATTATCGACTATGCTGATGTTTGTTACTCTGATTTAACCCAAGAACTTCTTAACAAATTGGATCGTCTTCTGAACAACTGTATTCGTTTCATTTTTGGCCTTCGTAAATACGATCACATCTCTTCTTATCGCTCTCAGCTTAAATGGCTGCCTATCAGACTCAGGAGGTCCCTCAGATCTCTCTGCTTACTTTTCACCACTATGAATGATCCATGTGCTCCTGAATACTTAAAAACCTATTTTAAGGTGTTGGGTAGTTCTCACAGTCGGAACCTTCGAGCTTCCAAAAACCTAATCCTTCAAATTCCCTCTCACCGTACTGGTTTTATGTCCTCTTCTTATGCTGTCTCCACTATTAAGCTCTGGAACGCGTTACCCCTTGGCATTAAAAAAACCGAAAGCAAATTGGCTTTCAAAAGAGCAATTCGGAAGTTTTATTTAAAGTCTGTCTAAATTGTTTACCAACTAGCCTATATTAGAGTTGTAATAATTATCATAAGGTTTCTCGTATTTCGGACTATTTGTATGTATTTTAATATATATTAGTTTATTTTATATGCTTATTTATGTATTAGTATGTAGGTACCCATTTATGATTTTATTCTTGCAAAATGGCATGTTTATTTTTATTTTTATTGTACTTTACCACAATGCTGTCTTATTTTGACCCAATGGTTGACTGGTAGAGAATGCCTTGTGGCATTAAGTCCGCCTATGTACCGCTATTGTACATGAAGTTTAAATAAATAAATAAATAAACATGTCGCAACAGTCGAGCAACACCTTGGGGACTACTTCGCCACGCCGATAGCTCCCGAGGAAGATGCCATATTTTTCTCGCCTGGGGCAGTCAGACGCGCCATCCTTAGGACGAAGCCTAGGAAGGCCCCTGGTGCTGACGGTATCACCAACACAGCGCTGCGCCACCTGCCATTCCGCATGGTAGCGGCGTTGGCGCGCCTGTACACGGCGATACTGCGCACCGGGGCCTTTCCCGCCTCGTGGAAGGAGGGGCGCGTCATAATGCTGCCCAAGGCGGGGAAAAACATTCTGAAGCCGGAGAGCTATCGGCCCGTCACGCTGCTACCGACCACCTCCAAGGTGTTCGAAGCGCTCCTGTTGCGGCATCTCCAGCCGCACATCACGCCACGGCCGGAACAATTTGGGTTTCGGTCGGAACACAGCACGACGCTCCAGCTGTCGAAGGTACTGCACCACGTAACAGCGGCGATGAACAAGAAGGAAGTCTCCGTGGCAGTATTCCTCGACATGGAGAAGGCCTTCGACCGTGTATGGCACGACGGCCTATTATACAAGCTGGCCACCTCTGAAGCGCCCCGTCGCGTGGTAAGAGTGGTCCAATCCTTTCTGTCCCACAGGAGCTTCCGCGTGGTGGTCGAGGGGGCGCTCTCCGACGCCCGCCCGGTGCTGGCGGGCGTCCCACAGGGCAGCTGCGTGTCGCCAGCGTGTTACTCGCGGTTCACCGACGACATCCCCACTACGCCACAGGTGACGCTCGCGCTGTATGCGGACGACGCCGCGTACATCGCCACCTCGCTTAACGCGAGGCACGCGGCGGTCAAAATGCAGCGCGCGCTCGACCTTCTCCCCGACTTTTTTTTTTTTTTTTTTTTTTTGCGTTCTCCTTTTATCTGCGATCGGCTATCTAGCCATAATCAGATAGATTCTTTGTTTGGAGTTATTTTGTGATGTTCCATTAAACTTTCACAATATGTGGTTCAGTACTGTAACAACTTAAAATGTTCACTGTCTCTGGTCCAAGTTTAGGATTTGCCATCTTTTTAGGCGGGTAATATCCCCTTGTCTGTTTAGAAGGTTCTTGGCTAAGACATTGCTGTGTTTGCTCAGTCTCTGTTTGTAGGTTTTGCTTTTTTCGCATATTTCTTCTTTCACTGTTGGTATCTTTAAGTGGTTGTGTATTTCTATGTTTCTGACAAACCAAGGTGCTACTGCGATTGTTCTTAGGGCTACATTTTGGAACCTTTGCAAAATTTCGATATTGGAATGACTAGCTGATCCCCAGAGTTCTATTCCGTAAGTCCAGATAGGTTTAACTATAGATTTGTAAACAAGTATTTTGTTGCTAATTGATAATTTTGATTGTCTTCCTAAGAGCCAGGATAGACTTTTCATTTCAATGGTAGCTGCCTTTTTCTTGGCCTTAATATGGTTGGCCCAGGTAAGCCTTCTATCTAGATGTAGGCCCAGGTATTTTACTGTGTTACTGTTTGGCAGTGGTTTGTTTTCCATGTACACTGGGGCACAATCACCCTTTCGAAGGGTGAAAGTCACTTGAACTGATTTAGTTATACTAGGTTGTATTCTCCATTTCTTCAACCAAAGATCAATTTTATTCAACTGGACTTGTAATTTCTGGGATGCTTGAGTCGAATCTTTGTCACTTGCAAGGCATGCGGTGTCGTCTGCATAGGTCGCCGTTACTACGTCATCAGAATTAGGCAAGTCTGCAGTAAAGATTGAGTAGAGTACAGGCCCGAGCACAGAGCCTTGTGGGACTGAAGCCTTCATTTCGTACAGATCAGACAGTTCTTCTTCATACTTAACTTGAAATTTTCTTTGGTCCAAGTAGGATTTTAAAATCATGTAAAAAGAGTTAGGTAGAAGAGATTTAATTTTATACAAAAGTCCCTTGTGCCAGACCCTGTCGAATGCCTGTTGGATATCCAAGAACACCGCAGAACAGTATTCTTTATTTTCCAACGACTGTCTGATTTTGTGGACCACTCTGTGTACTTGTTCTACTGTCGTGTGCTTTTCACGAAATCCAAATTGATGGTCTGGTATTATCACTTTCTCGTCAAGGACTGGTTTTAATCTTAGCAGAAATATTTTCTCAAACACCTTCGATATGATTGGAAGGAGGCTTATGGGTCTGTATGAGCTTGGTTCAGTTGGCGGTTTCCCTGGCTTCGCTATCATACATATTTGTGATATCTTCCACATTTTTGGGTAGTATAGTAGTCGAAAGACAGCATTGAACAGCATAGTTAGAAATACTATGATTTTTCTAGGTAAATGCTTGAGAATTTCACCTGTGATGAGATCGTAACCAGGACTTTTATTATTCTCTAGATTTCTTATTGTGCGTGTCAGTTCTCTCGGCGTTACCAGTTTAAGTACAGGTGATAGTTGTTGATCGCTATTAAGAAAATTATCCACTTCCTCTTCAAAGTCAGCCATCAATGAGTCATTCGGAGTGAATACGGCAGAAAGGTGTTGTGCAAAAACTTCCGCCTTGTCGCTTGCTTTTTTGGCCCAAGATCCATTAGATTGCCTAAGCGGGGGTACAAAATTTTTTGGCCTCTTGAAGTTTTTGGTTATTTTCCACAGCGAATAGTTATCCTGTTTTCGCGCTGACAATGTTGAGAGTTTTTCTTGGAACGAAGTATTTTGATTGTCATGAATGAGCTCCTTCAATTCTCTTGCGGCTTTATTAAAATCCCTTCTGTCCTCTTCCGATTTACTCAAATGAAGCTGCCTTCGCAATCTTCGTTTGGCCTCCAGCTTATGTCTTATCTCTAAGGGTATGTTATTTTTACAGACTGAAGTGTCCAGCGTTGGTGTAGCGCGCCATGCTGCTATTTGTATAAGATTAGTTATATAGAATGTGGCAGAATCTATATCTTCTTCAGTTTTAAGTTTTACTTTTAGATTAACTTCTTCTTCAAGGTAGTCCGCAAATGAGTCCCAGTCAGTTTTTCGATTGCACAAGTTTATTTTTGGCTCTCTCTTGATTGCTGCAACACTAAATGTGGCAATAACTGGAGAGTGGTCAGATAGTGTATCGAATGACGACTCCACACTAGAGTTGATATTTGACAGTCCCTTGACAATAAAGAAATCCAGAAGGTCAGGTGTTCTATTGGTATCGGTGGGCCAGTATGTTGGTTCGCCAGTCGATAGCAGACTTTGTCTGTGGGTTTCAATACTCTTTTTCAGCTCGCGTCCTCTGGTTGTGATGAGTCTGGACCCCCAGTAGGTATGTTTGCAATTCCAGTCTCCACCACTGATGTACCTGTTGCCTAATGTATTGAAATATCTGTCAAACATATCATTCTTGACTTTCTGGTTTGGTGGACAATATACCGCACTTATATTAAGGGGACCGATACTCTCATCTATGGTAATTGTAGTTGCTTGTAGCCAATTTTCTTTGAATTCACTATGTAGGTGGTGTTTGATGTTATTTTTTATAATGACAGCAGCCCCACCGTGAGAGGTGTTGTCTGGGTGGTTGGTGCAGTATACACAATAGTTATTCATCTTAAATAGTTTGCGATCATTGAGGTGGGTTTCCGATATTAAGGCAATGTCCACTTTATTTACTTTTAAGAGCACCTCTAGTTCTATTTTGTTTGGCGCTAAGCCGTTTATGTTCCAGATGGCTATACGTATTGAGGTCATGGTTGTTGTTTACTTATGAGTGTCATGATGAGGTTCATCATAGTGCTCATCTGGGATATCAATTGGTCTATCCTTTCAGTCTGTTTAATTATGAGGTCAATAAAGCTATAGTTTTGTTCTATAGGACTGTTTTCTTTTTCCTTATTATTGGAAATTGTTCTCTGTGACTGTTTGAGGTCACTGTTATAATGTCTCTTTTGAGTGTGATCTTCTAGGTTTTCAGGTCTTTTGACAGCTTCGCTGTATAATTTGAGGTCGCCATCGTTATTTTGATGTGCCTTAGGTTCTACGTTATCTGGCTTAAGTTTAGAGTCCTGTTTATCAGATGCGACTTTTGTTTGTGGTTGTTTTTGTTTATTTCCCCATTTTCTTGCAGCAATTTCTTTATAGACTTGACATCCTTTATAGTTAGCAGGGTGGCTTCCTGAGCATAGAGTACACACTGCAGGGGTGTTCCTGTCGATAGTACATGTTGTAGTTTTGTGTTCACCAGCACACTTTACACATCTGTAGGGTCGCATACAATTGTTTTTTGTATGCCCATACTGCTGACATCGTGTGCATTGTACTACAGTATTTTTCCTTTTTGGATCTTCTATAGTGATTTTTTGATGATATATGTATTTGATCTCCTTAACCTTTCGGTTGTTTTCGTGAGGGAATATGTTCACAAAGAAGGTATTTAAGGGCTCCTTTGTCGCGTTGGAACGAGCTGTCACTATTTCACCTTTGACTTTATTGCCAGTTTCTTCTATTGCTTGAACTATGGCGTCTTTGGGAGTGCTGAAGTGTAGGTGTTTAATGACAATTCTCATGCACTTTTCATCCTTTTGGGTGAAAGTGTGCCCTATGAGTCCTTTTGCTCTAATGTGTTCTATCAGTTGTTTATATATTTCAACAGAGCTGGTGGAAATAATTAACTGGTTTTTGTTTACGACTTTGTATGTGTAGTCAGTCTTTTTAACCACTTCTTCGAGAAACTCTGTTAATTTCCCTAGGTTATCAATACCGTAGAGCATTATGGGCGGAGGTTTGGAAGGTTTTCTGGTTCCATTGGACACGGGGGTCGGCTGGGTCGGTTCATCTACGTTTAACAACGAAAAACTGTTGCTTGTGTTTAGGTCTGGCACTGCAGCTTCCTCAATGTTATGAGTGTTTATTCCTCGACGTTTACTCAGTTCTTGTTCTCTTGACTGTATTCTTTTTGCAGAGTTTTTGTTTGTTTCTGTCTCATCAGGTGATCGGTTTCTCTTATGTTTTTGTGTGGGTACTCTTTGCCATGGCACTGATGGATTACATGGTGTACTTGTTATCTCTTTGCTTGTACTGGGTAGACAAGCAGTCGCGGTGGCAGGAATTTCATTTGTATTAGCTGGTTTGGATTCTCCCCGACTGGCTGTCAAAGTGGCGGCTGTCGGTGAACGTGGGTAAGACGCAGGCGATAATCTTCAGCTCCACGCGCCTCCTCCCACCGCGCCTGACTCTACACGGCGCCGACATCGATTGGGCGCCCCAGGCCAAATACCTGGGTGTGACCATCGACCGTCGGCTCACCATGGGGCCTCACGTCCGCCAGGTCGCGGGCAAGACCAGGGCTGCCCGCGCCCTGCTCCGCCCAGCGCTCTCGTCCCGACTCCCGGCGCGCGTCAAGTTGAGCGTATATAAAACATATATACGCTCGATATTGACGTACGCCGCCCCCGCCTGGTACGCCCTCACTAGCGAGGGCAACAAGAAGATTCTCCGCGCGCAACAGTCGTTGGCGCTGCGGTCCGTAGTTGGTGCCCCTCGCTATGTGAGGAACGATGTCATCCAGCGGGATCTCGGGATTGAGAGCCTGGACGACTTCATCCGTCGCCTCGCGACGGGAATGTTCGCGCGTACCGACGCATCTGCTTGGCCTCACGTCAAGCACCTAGCGCCCTGGCATGCGCGCCCCCCTGACGCGAGGCGCCTCCCCCGCGACCTGGTAGCGGACGATGCCCCCACTCCACCGGATTGACCCGGGTAAGCTGTACCAGGCTACACGCAGCTTACCTGCACAATATGACTCCACAAACAACACGCACCCAGTTGCGTGTCGTATTCTAAGTTAATATAGGTACGACACGTAACAAAACCACACATGCACGTCTCTACACTCACGTAGACTCACGCGTGGTCGCGAGTCGCGGGCCCGCGACACACGCAAACACTGGGCGGGGTTACACAATACAATACCGCCCACACACACACGTCGGTTCCTTAGTCCGTACCACGACCGGCTAGCTCTGGCTAGTGGGGCGGGCGGGGACCACACATCCACTGTAGGTGCGCTATAAGTCGGCACCTCTGTCGCTGGTTGTCCCCCGCCGGGCCTCCTCCGGGTAACCGGAGGTCTCACCTGGCGGGGACGGACCGCCGAGGTGCTGTGAAGAAAACAGCGCTGTGTGACAGCGCTGTGGCGCGCCTACAGTTTACAACATAGCAACCACACACAGGGCCGCATGTTGCTATCATGCGGCCCACAGGACTTGGACGCATCGGTCCTACATAGAAACGGGCTCCGCTGTAGCGGACCCAGGTATGGCTTCCGCGGCCAGGGGGCATAAGCCCCGGAACCGCCTGCCGCGCCCCCTTGCGGGGGCGCAGCGAATGCTATGATGATGATCCACATTTATCGAATAAAACGGTGCTAAAGTAGGCTTAAGGCTTTAGGATAGGACGTCAGACGTCACTTAGCTTTAAGACCTACCACCGTCATAAGCGAAGTTTAAATAATTTATTATTATTTTTGAATACTGTTCTCCGTAGAACAGTTTATTTTCCATATTGCTGCAATATTCAGAGAAGATGTTGTAAAAAGATAATTTGTATGATTGATTAGCTGAGCTTGGAATTTAATAAGTGTAAAAGTCAGCGAAACGATACAAATTATGACCTTGTCTAATAATGACATGTTATTAAATCTTAAACAAGCACCAATGTGGCCTTTTCAATTCATATATACTTTGTATGTTTATCTTGGACGACACACACATCAGTGAAGGAAAACATCGTGAGAAAACCTAGACATGTATTTTTTTTTTTTCAGTTAGTTTTCTACCGCAGTCGTGGGGGTCCGCGCTCTTATTTACATTTTATTTATTGTTTGATTTGATTTAGAAATAATTAAAACTACGATCGTGCTCCATCATTGGACACGTTACATTAAACTAAGCTTATTATTAGTAACTTAAGATCTACGTGAGTCCATCAAATATTTTTTATTTTTTTTTATTTTTTATTAGGCTTTACAGCTGTTGATGTTTCCTTAACCACTAATTAAAATTAACAAAAATCTACACCAAGCTGTTTCATAACTGCATGGCAATGTGAGTCGACCGGCAGCAACCGTCGGCACCCGTTCACGGACATGACCTGCACATCCGCGCCGCTTAGCTCAACCATTTTGTAGGGAACTTAGCGACCGGATGTGCAGCGCCACCATCGGCACTGTTTTTACGTGAGTATGACAGACTCACCCTGCCATGCAGTTTTACATTCTCTTTTTGGTAACAGAGTTGTTTGGGAGTGGGATGTATTGGCTTTGGGTTTTGGGGTTAGGATGGGGGTTTTTTGTTAATTACGTCGTCTGATCAGGGACTTCGCTAGCCTGAGCAAAGCTTCCACAACGACTGTATCTCGATGCTGCATGGCCGTCTTCAGGTTGTACTCAACAACTGTTTTAGTTGGACTTGTAATATTAATGTAAGTCTGAAATCCGACATTGACATTGACAACAACCCGTATTGAGCAAGCGTGGTGATCAATGCTCGTACCTTCTCTGCATGAGGAGAGGCCTTTGACCAGCAGTGTGACAGTAATAGGCCGGGATTATTATGATATCTTAAGCACAACTTTTTTTTTTGTAACATAGGCAGGAATAAGAAACGCGGAAGTAAAGTGCATTGTCGTGGTAGTCAAGTGAAGTTTTCTTGTTCGAAATATAAAACTGGAAAAATCAAAGTATTTATTATAATCCATTTCAAGTAGGCCAGTTACAGGCGTATTTAAACCGTCGAGACAAAGACAAAATGAAATGAACGATATGTGGCTACAGTCCCGTCACAAGGCATAAAACTGTGAAAGTATTCTAATTCGCCTTTCCTTGAGTAAATCTCTATGGAGAACAACGGGCAAGAAACTCCACGGACACTGTTTGAAATCAGAGAATGTTAACAAAACATCAACATGAATGATGATAATCATTCATGTTGAGTTGGTAGATTATATGAGAACGATTTGGCAAGATGTGCACGTTAAAATTGTCCATAGTATTAATAAAAAACAATCTACATTAACATTATGAAGAGGAAAATCTTGTATTTTTGTGTGTGTGTGTATGTTTGTAATGAATTAACTCAAAAACTACTGCGCCGATTTAAAAATTCTTTAAACTACATTCACTATGTGTAACAAAGACTACATTTTATCCCCGTGCTCCCACGGCAACGGGAACTACGCGGGTGAAACGGCGAGACGTCCGCCTATTCTAAAATCATTCATCATCTTTTCAAATTATTCATCATCTTCCTACCCTTGTCCCATTTTATTTCGGGTCGGCGCAACACGTTTTCTTCTTCCATTCTCCCCTGTTAGATCTTTTCAAATTATTATTATTATCAAATTTTTCATCATCTATCTATCTTCTATATCTATATGTATAAAAAAGGAGGATTTTTGGGAACGACACCCCTAAAGGGGTTAAATAGGGGATGGAAGTTTACATGAAAGTCCGTCAGTTTTCATTCATTCATTCTTATTCATTTATTTTGCATTCCATATTAAAGCTGGTCGGAATCGGGCTTAAAGCTGGATAATATGGACCCTGTAAGGGCTCAGCAAAGTAGGAGAGAGAAAAACGGCTTTATTTTTCTTCTTAATTGGTAAAACAAGTTACAATACATAAAATAAATAATAAAATATTATGTGTCTTAATAAATCTGTGTCATTTAGATATTCATTAATAGTAATTGCATTTAAACAATAATTTTGTTTGTAAAAATTGTGTTTTTACTTATTTCTGGCAATTTATTTTAAACTTTCATTGTCATGACTAGAGTACTTGTTTAGTGCATTTTTAGCTTAGAGCTTGGTAGGTTTAGCTTATTTTTTTATGATGTAATGTGTATCTTGATTGTATATTTTCTCGCGTAGTGTAAAAAAGTTGAAGTTGCGGGTAACAGCTAGTAAAATAATAAATTCAATTAACCCGTGAGAAGGCGCGCCTCAGTTAGTTACACGGAGAGGCGCGCGCGAGCAAATTACTCACACTACTTTAAATGCTCATATTTCTACTTTTATAGTACCTATTGGGTTATAATGGATTTATATAAATAAAACAAGGTTTAATAAGTAAGAAAATAAGTACTTTAATTAAAACTATGAAACATAAATGCAACTTCTAAAACAATTATCAAATCAACTTATTTTTATTTTCCAATTTTGACATCTTCATATAAATAACAATAAAAAATCTTACATAACAAAAAACGTAATAATTAACCAATATAATATAAATAAATAAAATAATATATTCTAGAAAATACAATAATACTTTTTTTATTAGAAAAATAAATACTAACACGGAGGCGCGAGATAAGCAAATTACCGCATGATGTTACACGGGCTCCACAAACACTTCACTGCGCGGTCGCAACGGAACTGACTGGTAAGAGAGTTGCGTCAGGGGGGAGGGGATGAATAGTTAGGAAGCTACCTAGGCGCTTGAGACGTTAGGGCGTCAGTGTCACCAAAAGGTTTTGCTTTAAACTTTTATGTGAGTAAATTGCTCATAGCGCGCCTTCTCACGGGTTAAGTCGTGGCACGTGCTTATTATTACACGGGCTTATTCGAATTTCAACTGAAACCACCCATTCACGAACATGACGCATGTATCAGCACCATTCAGCTCAACTATTTTGAAGGGAACTAAATAATGTGACACACGTGCCGCCATCTGCGAGAAAAAAATTGTCGCATTCAATATGATATTCGTATGTCCATAAAAATATTGGAAACAAAAATCACTTGTGTGATTCTAGCATTAAAGATTTTTTAATCTAGGATCTTGATCACTTCAGTATCGCGTTTAATGCTATAAATTACTAACATACTGAGTCGGCCTTTCACAAACATTAAATTACTTTTCCTCCCGAGGGTAATCCGTTGTCGTCAACTTGCATAAAGTAGTCTGGTGATTTATGTTGTGCTGGTGCTTCTGGCACGCGTACCCAATCCATGGAGCCAAAGAGCGGCGAGTATTCGTCCCGTTAGGTCATTTGCATAATACGGTGCAGAGCGCGGAGCTTCAATGAAACCACTACTACCACTGAATGAACCTAGTGTTGCAGTCTTCCCTTCTATTGCCATTGCATTTTCTCTTTCCATTTTTGCTTATGTCTGTCGCACAAGTGCATACAAATGCACGTTGCTATCTTGTGTCTCGGTGTGCGTACTCGTCGTCCTGAGATAGAAAGGGACCGACATCCTGGTTATCATGGTAACCTGGTGCAACAAATCTATTTCTAGATGTTCCCATTGATTTTATTTTATTTTTATAAATTAAATCACAAACATTTTCCATAGTGAAAAACAAGATTTGTCAAAAAGTTTAATTATTTTTGAACTTTTTGGTACTACGACACTCTTAAGCGAAACTTACCTATAATAACATGTTCAAGGACTTTGTGTGCTCTTTCTGTATTTGAATTCTTTGTGTTGACATTGTGATTTGAGCAACGGTTTAATCCATACAGTTATTACGAAAAACTTAAGAATCGATCTATTGACTGTTTGGGAGTATTTTCGCAAATAAACTTCAAATAGATACACTTATACAAGACTTGTTTTTGCTAGTGCTTAATGTAATCCAGTCAGTTTTACACCTATCAGCTGTTTTTCACATTTTGAGGTGAGCTTCTAGTACGCTACAGGTACAAGTATCGTCCTCGATAGCTGAAATACAATGTCAAAAGTTCAACAACCTATTGATTGTCCAGTTGATAGCCGCACCTCCATGCACACTGCGGCGCTAGTATCGACTACGTAACTAGTGACGTCAGAATTCAACCACCACCCCTTGTATTCCATTGCCATCTCTTTCTGCATGCAACGAAGTATCCTGGCATCAAAGTATAGTCTTAGAGGAATCTTGTGCGCATGCCCTAGAGATGCAAGTGAACGCATATTTCAACTCGAATAGTATCGGCACATTAGGAGCAGTGGCAGAGCACCTTACCCGAGGTGGAGCGGGGAGGAGGTCGTTGGTTCGAATCCTTCATGTGCCCTTTTTATGGTAATTAAAGTGCACCATTTACTTTTTTCAAGTTTCTGGAAACTTTTTCATTATTTTCTTTACTGAAAATTGTTTTTCGCATATCGACAAAAAACACCTGATATCGAGTTTTGCGTTATTTTAGCTTTCGTGCATGAAGTACACTCTACAATTAGATGGAAATGCACGCAGTTTATACGGCAATGCATGAACGCTATTCTTTTATCCGGGCTAGTCCAGGTTAAACATTTGTGATAAATAACTGCATTATTTCAAGCAGCAAAGTTAGCGCAGTTTATCGATACCATTTTAATGAATTAGAATTTGAACTGGCGCTGATTATGATCCATGTTCACCGAAAAGATAACGGTCTGATTATCTAAAAACAGCTGACATTGTGACATGTTCCCATACAAAAATGTGTTTTAAACAGCTGTTTTTAGCTAATCAGATCGTCATCTTTTTGGTAAACATGGACCTTAAAGAGGCAGTTGTAAATAGCGGTTTTGGTAAGTTAAAAATTATAAATGGCACGTTTAATAAAATTAAGCAGTAAAGTAAACAAAAATGAGCAATGCAAAAATGAGCAGTATTAAATCAGAATTTGTCGGTAAGAAATCTCAATGACATAGAATTTGCTTAGTAGGAATTTCCGAGTGCAGGGTTTGAACGAACCTAAATAACGTAACGGGGGGGGGGGTGCGTCAAGTCCCGATTAAGGGGGCAGAGATACTTCCGTATGTTCAGTTGACTAACCGCTCATTCAGTTATTGGACTGCTCAATTAGTTTTAAAATTGACATTGTATGATAAAATAACCGACTATTATAATTGATTTTTTATTACTATCCATGTTTTACTGCCGCAATAATTAATCAACCGACATTTAATTAAATAACTTCTCAATATGTTTTTCAACTGATCATAATAACATCTCGAATATTTAAATAACAGCTCAAAAAATTAGTTCCCATTAGAATTTTGAAATGTTTGTTTTACCCACCACCAGTTTGAACACGGTTCAGACGGACCGTCCATTTTTTTTGTTTTATGGTATCCTAATATAAAGTCTGTAGAGGAAATCGTACACCTTCTGCGATGCCGATACATTGTACGAGCTTGAGATCCACGTTCTGAGAATGATGGACAGCTAAATGTACCAGTAATGCGATTTAATTTTTTTCAAGGTAATTTTATACACACTGAAGATCAGAGAGCTTATCAAATTGCCTTCTATTAGACAATCTTTCTCTTTTAAGTCAATCTATCTTTTAGGCTCATCGGATAGGTTGTTCAGCGTGGTAATAGTTTTGGGAAGTCGCTAAACCAAAATAGTTTACTATGAAGCAGCACTCGTCATTGTCATACGAAAATTAAAAAAAAAATGGTTCTATACCCGAGAGCAGCAAGCGAACTTTCGAAAATCTGTGAATAGGTATAGGTTTGTTACTTTGTAGAAATAAATCTCCTGTATTTAGAGTACTTTCCCTCCAGGTGGCATTGCAAAAATTCCACTTTATGTACGTATGTAATACAAATTAGACAGAAAATGGACCACAATGAAAGTTAAAACGACATCCCCTGGACTTCACCTATTTATGAAAATGTGAGTTAGTGTGTCAGATGTTGAATTCCTCGTAAATATGTAGTCCTGGTAGATATCAGTCTGCTGCCTGTTGGGCCTACCTACCATCTCACATGACATGCGCAGTAGCGACTGCTAGCTGGTGACCTAGAGCTAGACCTACACACTGTGCAGTAAACACCACGAGTCGACGATCAACGCGCAATTTTTCTGGACAATGCGTCTGTTGCTTATGGTCTGCATTTATCTCGTTATTTTTACAATTCTGAATGTAGATGTAAAACTTATTTTGTTATTGGCCGGTATAGCTAAGGCGAGGTGTTTTTGGTATGTTGTGCCGCTCTCGCCTATGTTTGCCAATAAACGGAGTTTTCTGATTGGCTGGTCAACGGAGTATTTACGCTCCATTCGTTTTTTGCATTGATTGGGTTCACCATGAAAACTGAACTCACCCCCCCCCCCCCTAATGTAAAACATCTACTACCCACCTACCACAAACACATAACCACCATCATACACACACAATCACGGAAAAGTCAGTAAACTGGTTTTTGAAACGTGAAGCTAGATGTCACTATAAACAATGCCATGTAGCTTCACGTAGACAACAGGCGCGAAAACGAGGGGCCGCCAATCTCTTAGAAGGTTCTATTATCCTAGTAACAAAGCTCAAACTCAATGCAAATGCTAAATTTTTGGCGTCTACACGCGACGGTTTCATTGAAACTGAACAGAGGTTACTAGGCTAACATGAGTTCTGAGGAGGTCGATCTGAGATCAAAACTTTAAAATAGAGCCATCTATCTTCATTTATGATTTGGCTTGATGAGCCATCTAGCTACGCAATGATACGCCACTAAGTAACTATATCTGAAGCCTGCAACAATCCCGATTCCTCTTTATACCTGTTTGAAAAGATTCTGTAAAGCATTGAAAGATGACGCTTTTCGGGAATTGCAAGCGGAAAATGTTAAGTAGACAATGGGTGTGCGCTGCGCTGTAAATAAAATAAGTGTCATAATTATTGACAAATGTCTTGTAACAAAATTGTTATTAAATCTAAGAATTGGAATTATGTATGTTCATTTAATTACACGTGATTTCCACTTTCTAGAAAATTTTATCATAAGGTATGATGGCTATATTCGGAAATAATTGATCCCTGCCCGGCCATCTTCGATTTGCATTAATTATAGCGTATAGTATTCTTGACACCTATATTTAAGGAGTCATTGAATAAATTTGTAAACCGCCATTTTGTGGCGTCGGTGTCGTATGTTTGATAAAAATCAATCAGTCATGTGAATTAGTCGGGAGTGTTGTTAGCTAAGAACACTCCCGACTAATTTATCTTTTAAACAAAAAGACCAAAATCAAAATCGGTTCATCTGTTCGGGAGCTACGATGCCACAGGCAAACACACACACAAACAAACACGTCAACGTTATAACATCCCGTCGTTTTTGGGTGGGGGTTTAAACAAACATCTCTCAAAAGACTCCTCATTCTATGATTGCACTATCTATCTCGTTATATCATACTAGTAAGGAAATTGGGCCAAAGTGGTCCAAGTAGCGTCGGTGAACGAGACCTATATTTTCTTAAAGCTGATGTAAAGATCATCACTTTTTGCCCTGGCGTCAAAAATTAATAATTCACGGAAAAAAAAGTTAAATAAATAAAACAATAAATATTGCTGGACATTAACACACAGCGCTACCCATTGCCACACTAAGCAAAGCTTGTGTCGTGGACACTAGATAGTTGATATACTACATATATACTTTTTTGTTTGTAAATACGTACTTATTATACATATAAACATCCATGACTCGGAAACAAATGTCCATGCTCATCACACAAACATTTTGCTCCTACTGGGATTCGAACTCAGGACCCTAAGAACGTAAGGCAGCGTCACTACCACTACGCCATTCGAGTCGTCGAGTTATAGACCATTTCAAGTTAACTATGTTGTGATTAATGATTGAATTAATTTATTACAAACGGCGCGGCGTCGGTGATTGACACATAATTATAATAATAACGGCGCGGGGTGAAAAAAGTTAAAGACCATAGTACAACTATTAGTGAGAAAAAATCATCTAATTCAAGAGATAAAAGAAGCGTCGGTGTCGTCGCTTTTCAACTCATAGTAACTAATGCGACCAATTGTGAAATACGGTGTACGATGAACATGTCTGCTTATACATCTGAGGAATATAGTCGTGAAGATTTCGTCTCTAGGACCTGGCAAATAGATTGTTTTCAACTCATAATAACTAGTGCGACCAATTGTGAAACCCACTAAGGATTATAGTCGTGAAGGTTACGCATTTATTTATCAATGATGAAGTGATGAATGATGAAGTGATTCATACTTCTCATACCTATAATATCGCTTTTATTTTATAATCTACCTTACTATTGTTTTTTTTTAATAAAATGAAGAATTTGATTTGAAATAGTACTATTTTTATACCTTTTTTTTTAAAGCGATTTCCATGAGCTTTGGAAATTGTAAAGCATCAAAGACAACTGATTTGAGTATCCTAGAATCAACGACGCTTCTTGCACCAGAGTCTATTGAAGACTGCTCGTTCTCTTTTGCTCGTGTTGCGTTGCCATGCTGACCGACGCTTTGGTCCAACCAGCAACCGATTTCTTTGTGAATGAAGAAAGAGAGAATAAACCAAAGGTAGACAAGGTCTAGACAAAGATAGCAAGCTAGCTGCGAGAATGAAACAAACATATAAGACGCTTGCATCATTTAAACCACCATTTATTTTTATCAAACTCTGTTGTACGTAAACATTGCGTAAACAGCATTGTTTCTGAACTTCTTTGTTCGGACGCAAATCTACTAGGGAGTTATAAAATAAAAGGCCTGCTTGAATGGCTCGCATTTACATTTTAAAATATTTTTAGACACATAACAGAGGAATGGCGAAATTTTAGCTGAAACTAAAACTGACCGTCTTAAGAAAATAGTTATACCAAAAAGCCACTTTAGCAGCCAAATGCAACACCGTAACTATTTTGAGAAGGTGATGATGATGTAACGCATAGTGCTTGTTTCAAATTGTAGCCTACGTGAGGTGCCGTCATAAAGTACTTTGACGACCCGATTGGCATAGTGGTAGTGACGCTGCTTTACGTTGTAGGGTCCTGGGTTCGAATCGAAATTATCGTTAGGAGCAAAATTTGTACGATGAACACGGACATTTGTTTCCGAGTCATGGATGTTTATATGTATAATAAGTATGTATTTACAAACAAAAAAATATAAATGTAGTATATCTGTTACTGTAAAACCCCGATATACAGTAAATCTTAAGATTTCCCAGTAAATTCTAAGATTTACCAGCATGAGTTGGTAAATGTCCGAATTTTATAAAAAAGAGACAATATTTCGGGCTTTTACCAGCAGAGTTTGGGAAATGCTAAGATTTACCAATGATGGTTGGTTAATGTTGGTTATGGAAATAAAATAATGACTATTTCTTAATCGTTTATTTTAATTATCGGTCAGTCAAAGCTGTACATAGTTTTAATTATATTTACGATGATACAGTTTTAATGTTATTATTTTTATTACTTTTATTATCATGTGTGTTTCTTAACCATTCATTTATTATTAATAATCAGTCGCATCATTATAATTTGACTTCTGTTTCTTTAGGCAACGTTGGCAAAGTCTCAAATAGGTCTTAATAGCCTCAACTGTTAAATTTTTATACTTGCGGTTACATTCCATTATCATCCTTGTCCTCCCACCGTGTCCAAAAGTAACGTGTATTTCTTCGAGAACGTTAAACAAGTCTTCGTAACAAACGTAGGTAATGCCTGATTTCACCATTTTTTTCTTTTATTATATTTAATTTAGTATTTAAACGAGCAAAACGATCGAATGAAGCGCGTGGAGGCGAGCGCGCTTTTGTGGGGGGCTGCAGAGTGCTCGCGAGTACGCCACAGTGATCTGACACGTTTCGATTTGTCAATTTTTTAACATTTACCGGTTCTCTGGGGTAAATCTTAAGATTTACCGAGTGTATGTTGGTACATGTCCAAAATTAACGATGATCATAGAACATTTCGTACATTTACCACTGAAGCTGGTAAAACTTAGGTTTTACTGGGAAATCTTAAGATTTACTGCACTTCGAGCTTTTACAGTAACATATCAACTACCTAGTGTCCACGATACAAGCTTTGCTTAGTGTGGTACTAGGTAGCGCTGTGTGTTAATGTCCAGCGATGTTTACTATTTATTTACTTCGAAATTCGCTTTCATTCATCAAAATTTTAACAAATTAAATCCATACAAATATAAACATACTAAAAGTGAACTGAACTGAGCGCACATAATAATTATACAAGTACTGAAAAGTTATAAATAATGATTTCGTTATTTCACTCGATCTAACTCCTTTGATAAATGTTACCCTGGTAACCGGGCGGCCCGTTTCTTTGTTTACGTGGTCCCAATTTTCTGTTTGAAAACGTTTGGAGCGGGGAAAATATTTTAAAAGACGCGATGGAGATCACCGAGAAGTGTCATGCGCACGTTTTTTTTTTGCAAAGTATAACTTCAAGCAATAATTTTATATACTTAACATTAATTCTCTAGCCTCTAGTGAGCCTTAACTTATGGCCGTTAAGGCGAATCCTGAAGAATATTTTATAATTTTTGGGCCTGGTTATAGCAGTGAATACTTTTAGTAATTATAAAACTCGCGTTTAGCTCATGTAATCGCCTTAAAACACATTTTTGTGTGGGAACATGTCATATTGGCAGCTGTTTTTAGATAATCAGACTGTTATCTTCTCGGTGAACATGGACCTAAGCATGCAGTCCTGGGATCGATTCGCGGTTTAAGCAGTGTTGAGGAAAAGCGTGTATTTCAATTACACAAAGTTTTAACGGTGATAATTTGGAGGTCACCTTTAAGCTAGGAGATGCTTGTGTTAGGTGTATCCGCTCTTCCACTTAATATTAATGGCATTATGTTATGTTGTGTGTGAGAACTGACTGCCTGATCAAATTGTGATAATGTGGGAGATGATTCCAAAAGGTGTTTTATTGGATGCTTTAATTCTAGGCGACAGAGGACCGAAACCAAATAAAATGGCGTTGAGGTGACGATATGGCACCGAAACAACTTTCTTTTAAAAATGAACCATTAAACAACCTTGATTATTATTATATTTGCCATGTATAAATTCATCAAAGCTTGGAAAAATGGCTTTGATTAGGGCATCAAAGCCATTTTCATAGTCGCTGATCTTAAAACGGTGAATGAACCGAGCAAGTCACAAATTAAATAAATAATTGAAAACAGAACTCTAAATTATCCGAAGTTTCGCCTAAATAATTAAAACATTACGTTTATAATTTAAGTTTGGTCTCAAGTGTTTTGCGCAGAAAAAGCTCAGCAAAGCCGTCCTCTCGGGGCTAGCGCTGAGCTTCCCCTGACGGACGCGACGCGCCGGTCACCGAGAGACAGGCGGCACAGCGTCTGCGGCTGCGCGGTGGCGTACACAAATAAAGAGATTGGTCATAGCGTACAAATTTAAATTCGTGTATTAGCAGCTTACTTACACAACAGAACTGCCAGGTTTAACAGCAATTTGAAAAGTCTTTGCTAAAAGTTAATTGAGAAAAAGTAAAATAAAAAAACCCCGACATATAATGTACTAAAAGTTAAATAGAAAATAATTCGTTAATCGTTAGTTCCTAGGTATCTCCTCAACTTTCCTCATCTCATTTCGTTAGTTAGTGTTCTTTATTCCCTTTCAATATAGTATACATTATTGTACTAGTCAAGCCCTTTCATTTTGATACCCATAGTAAAGGAATTGTGAAAAAAAGTGTAATTCGCCATTTTGTGGTGGCGGCCATCTTGGATTTTAAATTTATTATAGTGTATAGTATTCTATTAGTCAAGCCATTTTATTTGATACCCATATTGAGGGAATTGTGAAAATACATGTAGTACGCCCTCGCTCCATTTTGTGGCAGCAGCCATCTTGTACCAAATTTCATCAAACTTAGCTAAAAATTGTCCCGACTGATTCACCTTACTAACAAAAAAATCTAAATCTAAATTAGCTCATACGTTAGGGAGCTACGATGCCACGGACAGACATAAACACACACATAGACACGTCCAACTTATAACTACCGTCGTTTTTGCGTCAGGGGTTAAAAAAACCAGAATCGCCAGCAACGGTACACTAGTAAACACATTCAGTTTTCAAAACTTCTGCCTCCTAAACCATGTTTTACAGAAGTTACTGTATTCAATTGCGATCAAACTTCACTTCAGGTAAGTTTGTTAAAGATTCATTATTTTCAATTTCTATCTTCCAGTAACCCTCCGTAAGTCCATCGGTTATTTTTAATACTGTCTTGCAAAGCTACACACTTACATATTAAAACTCGACGAGTTGATTTTGTGTGATTCAAATAATAAGACGTTTATAATGATCGATGTCATGAATTTAATTTCGCTTGCACCTTGATTACATAGACAAAACTCAATGACAACATAAAATTAAACTCGTGTAATTGGTTGACTGAATTGTCATTCAGTCAACCTATTACTGCTGTACTATTACAGCAGTAATAGGTCTATCCTATGATAGACGAAAAAAGCAGTGCTGCCAGTCTTCTGGGCACGTTTCCCGATGACAGCGATGCGGAGGAGTACTCCTATTGACATTGTTATATTTTTATATTGATTCTAGTTTTACGTTTAGTTTTATTTTTGTAATTATATATAGTTTTAGATGTAGTATGTAAATATTGTACATAATAAACAAAATACAAAAAAAAAACTAATTCGTCCGCCAGTTAGATTATCAAAAAGAAGTGACTCTTATTTTTAACCGACTTCCAAAAAGGAGGAGGTTCTCTATTCGACTGTATGTATTTTTTTTTTTTTATGTATGTTCACCGATTACTCGAAGACGCCTGAACCGATTTGAAAAATTCTTTTTTTGTTTGAAAGGGTATACTTCCAAGTTGGTCCCATAGCCACCAAATTGGGATCTGATGATGGAATCTTGGCGAAATCGAGGGAACTCTTCAAATTTTATCTGAAAACGTGTTGCGATTTTGGTATTTTCTACAACAAGTGAAGCGTTTGCGTTTGATAAGAACCATTCTACCATCAGATCTGATGATGAAGCCAAGAGTCACGGAACTCCATAATGAGACAATTGGGATCTGATGATGGAATCTTGGCGAAATCGAGGGAACTCTTCAAATTTTATCTGAAAACGTGTTGCGATTTTGGTATTTTCTACAACAAGTGAAGCATTTGCGTTTGATAAGAACCATTCTACCATCAGATCTGATGATGAAGCCAAGAGTCACGGAACTCCATAATGAGACAATGTACCATAGTCGTGTTTGGGCTTGTTGTAATTGTAACGGTATGCACTTTCCATGTATCAAGCACCTGTGAACCACTAAAAAGTGAAAAATAAAAACGTTTTTGCAAAAAATAAAACCGACTTCAAAAAAAACAAAAAAGTGAAAAATAACTTTAGCTTCTGAAGTCGGTGACAAAATAACTAAAGCAATCAAACAAAGGTCACCGACTTCAGAAGCTAAAGTTATTTTTCACTTTTTTGTTTTTTTTGAAGTCGGTTTTATTTTTTGCAAAAAAGTTTTCCTAACTGACGGTCTAAATAGATTTGCAGTTTTTGGATACTGTCGTCATGCTTATTGGCATAGTGTTTAAAAATTTGTGAGAAAAAATTTGGGGTTATTTTAATTCCGATAACCTGGTGTATTTTTTATCATGCAGACAATAACCACTTGGAACACATCCGGCCCAACTTGTAGACAAACCTTCACTAAAAACTGGATGAAGGTTATGTAGGCCTACCACTAAGTCCAATGATAAACTAAGCTCTTTCAAATACTGTTTATTACACCAAAAAAGGTGCTGTGTTTAATAAATATAAGTTGGAAAATATTAATCGAGCCAATAAAAAAAATAATTGGCGACTGACGGCAATTTTCACGAAAAAATACTTAATCGGCGATATTTATGTACTACTAAAATAATTAAAATGAGCTACTTAAAGTGTTTAATTACTACCGTTTTATCATTAATCGGATAGTGCTGTAGAAGAAAAGACTTATTGGAGCCCTCCGTTCGCAGCCTAGTATAAATGTACCCTGACGGAATTACGCGTCGTTGTTACGGCGTCATCGTCGCCGCGACGCACATGGCACGCGGGGCTACGTCTGGCGACGCGCATGCGCGGTGTCAATGAAACACCGAGGTTTAATGAACCAATATTCGACATAGGTACAATATTTACATACTATAAGGTACAATATACTATTTGTTTCCAATAATGCTTGGAGAAATAGGTCAAATATGAACTTTTTCCCACAGTATTTTTAGAGATGATAGTATTATATCGGTATTTTTCTATTTGAAATAACTAGTTATTTCAAATAAAAAAATACCGCAAAATTAACAACACAAGATAATTTTTATTACAATTTGTTTGCATGGCACGTGTATAACCAACTAACAAGGGATAAATTTTATAAAACATGATTCATTCCTGTTGAACTTGAAAAAACAGTAAAGTTAAAAAAGTAGAGCGCTAGTTGTTTTTTAATTGTAATAATTTCATCACGAACGCTCGAGAATGTTCGAACAGACGTTCACAGCATTTTTGTATGAATTTTATGCGTGTTGTTTCAAAAACAGTACAAAAACTACATCAAACCATTTGATTTAGATATAATGAATATAAAATTAATCTGTTTGAAGAGGATTTTGTGACATTTTTATCTTGTTTATTCTGTGAACACGTTGGCGACAGAGGACCACAACAATGGCGTAGCGGCTCAGCGGGCAATGTAAGAGAGTATTTGTAGTAGTAGTATTTGAGAGCATCGGTGGCCCAGTGGTGGCGGCCCCGACTTACGAACAGTAAGTTGAGGGTTCGAACCCAGGCAGGCGCATTACTTTGTGTAGTTTATTTCATCACCACTGCTCTCAAAAACGGTAAAGGAAAATATCGTGAGGAAACCGGCATGTCCTAGAATCAAAAATTCGATGACATGTGACATCTACCAAACCGCACTGGGCCCGCGTGGTGGATTATAGCCCGTACGCAAAATACGCGCTTTGACACGTCAAAGCGCGTATTTTGAGTTGAGGACACCAGCCCGTTGTACAATACAATACAAGAGTATGAATAAAGTGCTTGGAACGGCTTGCCCCGTACAAAATTTGTTTGTATTGATACCAGCTATCGATTAATATAGGTCTATGCGGGCCGCTACTTTGTAAAAATCAAAATGATGGCACAAATTCCGGCCAAAAAATTTAAACATCTTTTATGTATATTGTGCCTGCTTAAAAATAGTATGTTCAACATACTTATCGATTCAACCCTAACCCACTTTTCAAGTTGTAGTTTGAAAAAGCACTTCCCTAAGTGTTTATAAACACATCAATAAAAACCGCTAGCAGTTTTTACAGAAGGGGGACGGGAGGGTAATACTGGATAATTATTTGCATTTTGAAGTTTAACATTTCGTAAATGGAGAATTCAATCGAAAAATAGTATTTTACGACATGCCACATGATAGCATAGACGACGGGAAACCTACTTTTTGGAAAATATGTATTATTTATGCCTGACACGGATAATCTCAATCTTCATTAAACCGTTGTCACCCGAGAGCGGTTTGATGAATATTGGACATTTTACGAACTGGACAACTTTTGCCCAGAGTGTACTTGAATGAAGTTTTTTTTGACACGTAACTATGGAGACGTAAAAGTTTTTTAACTATGTCTGAAGAGACCGCGGTCTTTTATTTTGGTCTGTTTAGAATAAACACCCCTAAATTCGCGCACTACAATAACATAAAATAAGTCAGGAGGTTATTTTTTATAATAGTCTTGTTTATTTTTATTATTCTTCTTTGACTTTCTACTAATGTTATGAATCCGGAAGTAAATATATTTAAAAATTTAGTATAAATTTAGCACTAATGGACACGACAGACGTCGTCCTGCCCGGAAAAGTAGCGCCACATTACCACTTCAAATATAATATTTTAAATATATATATTTAGAGATTCATTTGTCAATAAATATTTATAAATATGTACATTAATATTTTCCAGGGTTCCGTACCCGAGGGGACGGGACCTTATTACAAAGCCTCCGCTGTGCTTCCGTCCGTCTGTTTGTCAGACGGCTGTATTTCATGACCCATAATAGGTAGAAAGTACTCAAAAAATATCACTAAAATCGTCTCTATGTTTAGGAGCATTCAGTGACATACCGACAGCAGCGCCACCTAAAAGGTGTATTTGTGTTTTCAAACCATCCATAAACTTATTCAAATATTTACACAAAATTTCTTCAAAACCGGTGCAGCTGTTTAGGTCAAGTCAGGTGACAAACACACGATTATTTAAGACTAATTTAGCAAGTGGTGTTTATTTTGTTAGTGAGTTTTGTAATTTTGCCGATTTATAAGAGAAGCAATAATTCAGGCTGTCATAGATTTCAGGTGCTCTATCTCTATCTGTTGTAACACTTGCAGGCGTCTATAAAAGGACCTGTACTATGCAGTTTACGGCAGTGTTAAACTGGGAGCCAACCTGGCTCTTTGGTTGGTCCCCATTTAACACTGATAAACCTTATTTCAAAAGTATTTATACTATAAATGTATGAATGTATATTGTCATCGTGTCCGGTTATAATAATTCTCAGTAAAAGTTACAATACTGCTTACGATCATTTAAAACACATTTTTGTATAAATATCCTTGTTCGAGATATAATAAGGATTTTTACGGACTTAATTTTCAGTGTTGTCTTTAATCGAGTCAAATTTAAAAAAAAAATCTGTGCTAATTTTTGGAAGCGGTGTCTCCATATCTTGACGGCACGCAGTACGGGCGCGCCCAGTTTGCATTAGCTGTTAGGAGCATGAAATTGAATATGTAGTCTATCCCGAGCCACGGGTATCTCCGCACTGGCTTCTCTCGCTCAGATCACAGCGAATGTAGGACGACGAGTAGACTACGCATGCGCCGACCGACGAAATAATTGGGGAATGGGTCTTGTATCTTATGCACACAGCGATACATCAAGCTAGACATTTCCAGTATAACATGGCCTCGCTTTGTATAAATATCCAATGCAATGAGAGATCCGCTGGCAGATCCGCCCTGGTTTTTAAGAGCTTCCGTACTTTCTATATCTAGCTATTTTAAGTTTAGATTTTAACTAGCAATTCATGGTCTTTCCGTAAATAACAATATATCACTACCAAAACTACTTTTGGTTAAAACTTTTGTATTAATAACTCCGCTTTTTTCCAACATCCGAGGCCATTGCCCTGCTGTGGGCAGTGGGACACAACCAGCTCATATTAATCCTAGTTTCTGCCTGCGGCTTAGCCCACGAGAAGGTTGATAATTGTCCCATGGGATCTTACTATCGAGATCAAAAGTAACCTGTATGTGTTAATCCAAGTTAGAAACTATCTGTGTGCAAAATTTCGTCTAAACCGTTCGGTCGTTTTTGCGTGCAAGAGTAACAAACGTCCATTAATCCATATCCACACTCACAAATATTCGGAATTATAATAATTAGTAGGATTGATACAAGTAAATTAAAATAAATTTTTTAAAAAAAATCCCGTCGGTTATGGGTTCGGCCCTACGTTGGGCGCCAGAATGTAATGTGGCTCGGCCCCACGTTGGGCGCCAGAATGTAATGTTTCCGCCAGACGGTACCGCCGATATTAAATTATTTAAAACTGTGCCCAGTATTAGAATGAGAAGTGTTTTTTGTATGAGCGATGTATAGTGCAACCTGAACCTTATCGAAGATGACAGATAAAAAAATTACCGTATGCTGGCGGCATAAATAGCGAGTACTGACGCATCTGACCTTTGTGAACTAACATTTACTTGGAAGGTTATTAGGTCCTCAGGGTTTTTCATAGGCTAATTAATTGGGTTCATTTAACTAACTCCTTGATTTTCTTGTTATTTCGTAAGATAAAAATATTTTTGTTAAGTTCATAAATTGTACATACATTTTCGTGTAAATAGTTTTGAGTACGTTTTAGACTTTTTATTTCTGTTCCCGAACAACTATCGCCCCGGTAGCACCTTCTATATATTGAGACGCCCGCCACGCGTGTCTTCACACACAGTGCAATCATCACATCATCATCATCTCAGCCGAAAGACGTCCACTGCTGGACATAGGCCTCCCCCAAGTGTCGCCACATTGACCGGTCCCTTGCTACTCGCATCCACCGGATTCCCGCAACCTTCACCAGGTCATCGGTCCACCTAGTGGGAGGTCTTCCAACGCATCGTCTTCCGGTTCGCGGTCGCCACTCCAGAACTTTTCGGCCCCATCGGCCATCCGTTCTGCGAGCAATGTGCCCTGCCCACTGCCACTTAAGTTTAGCAATTCCACACACACATACATGTTTTACACAGTACAATAAACAACCATTATTAATAAATACCAAGTTTAATATTCTAACTTGTCACAAAACAAACAACGTGTGTTGCCCTGAAAACCCTGAGATTTTCAACTCGCTGTGTCAGCGTTAACCGGTTTTTCCGCTCTCGCCACATATGCGACAAACCGATTCGCGTGGTTGTATGAAGCGTATACTCTAATAGTAGAATGGTGAAATGGCAACACAAACTGGAGAATGTTGACTTGAAAATCAGCAGAAGGAAAATTGTACACATGTTCTGCGATTTCAGCGGTCTCTCCAGTTCTGGAGCAATAGCGCTAGATGGTGAGTCTCTTCCTGTCTGCTCAGACTTTCGGTATCTCGGTTCACTCATGTAAAGCGATGGCGAAATAGATTGTAGTGTATAAAGCACAGAATTAACACGGGATGGATTAAATTGCCACGGGAAAAATCTGAAACTCCCGCATTCACCCTATACTTACGGTAAAGAGTAATAAAACAATGGTTAGAGCTGCTCTCTTGTATGGAACAGAATGTTGGCCTACGGAAGGGATGATTGAAAGGTATTTGCATGTCGCGGATATGCAGGGAATGCTAAGGAAGTCTAGTGTTACGTGAATAGATAAAGTTAGAATTAAAAGGAAGTCTGAAATTAGTGGTAATCAGTTGTCGTGGTATAGGTATGCGATGGGGAGAAAGTTTTGATTATGAATGTGGATGGATGTAAATTAAAAAACGATAAATGAACTGTGTTGAAAAAGACATGCTGCGCCGACCCAACAAAATGGGATAAGGGTAAGAGAATGATGATGATGAAAAAGCATAATAAAAGTACCTAATCCCGAAATGAAGTAAATCTCGTATTATTAATTAGAAAACGCAGATGCAACAAATTACTAGCACTTGATTAATCCGTCGTTCTATACATGCCGCTGTACGGATCTTACATATCTGAATCGCGCTATCACTATGTTTCGATGTGTAGTCACAGGGTACATTTTTTTGCATGGTAGAATTCTATTTCAGCAATTTGAAAGATTTAGGGGCCTTCATAATCTTGGTTTTGTTTCTAGCGTAATTTTGTTGTTGTTTACATTTTTGTTCGAATTTGTAGGATTTGAACGAAAATAATTCAAATAGAAATGCATAGGAAAGGGACAAAATGGACACCAGAAAACCTGTTCTTGGCTAGTGTATATGCGATCGAGAAATGGAAAGAAATGAAATAAAATAAAGTTAAAAAAAACTATAATCCGGCTATTAAAATAAAGGGGTCTAAAGGACAAAACAAGAAATTAATTCAATTAGAAATCCAGAAATGCATGGGTACAAAAATAGTCAAGTAAAGCTGTGGTCGCACCCACCGTAAACTGTTGTTGATGTTTTATATACCTTGTCTGTTTAATGGAGGTGTTCCTGACACCCAAATAATCATAGTAGGTAAACAGTGGGTGCGATTACTTCTCTACTGGAGAGTCTTAACGAGATTTGGGTGTATTGTACCCATCTGCGTAACCCCTCAGAGCATACAGGCGTGATGTTACGTTATGATGTTGTATAAACAATGAACATCTAAGCGATTGCAGCAGTCACAGCAGATTTACCGTCTACTTTTGAAGAGTTTGCGAGAAGAGATTATATATCTCCAAAGATCAGCATCAGATCTTCACTAAATTGCCCACACGGAAAGCACAAAGTTTCAAATAAACAAAGAATCATCGAAATCGGTCCACCCAGTCGGAAGTTCTGAGGCAACAGAGACAAAAAAAACACAGTCGAATTAAGAACTTCCTCTTTTGGGAAGTCGGTGGAAAATGGAGAACTATGGAAGAAGAAGGCATGCTGCGGCGATCTCTATGTGTACATGCCGTTATGTAAACCCTTGGTTGAACTTGTTTGATGCATTAGTCAAACTCAAATCATTTATTTCAACTAGACCATTACAGCACTTTTGAATGTCGATAAAACGAAAAAAAAAACGAATCTACAGTCACAGACACAAGGCATAATAACTTGAGAAAGTACTGTAGTTGCCCATTCCCTAGCGTAGATCTCTATGGAGAAGAACGGGTAAGAAACTCCATGGACACTCTTTTCAATCAAAAATGTTGTTACAAAATCTCAATGAATGGAAAACGACAGGTGATGTGAAAATGTATGCAGTGTGAAAAAGATAAAGATGTAGGAATATTATAATTTAGTTTATTACTTTACTCTAGAGGCTAAATGATTAGGTATCTTTCCTGTACTGGAAGAGACTAACTAGTATGACGTGCTCGATGGGACGATCACAATCATTTCGTCCCGTCTCGCGTCTGTCAAAATAAGTCAATCACGCGCGCGCCCTATTAAATGAAATCCTGTATACTTTAATTGATTAATAGCAAAATATTTAAACAGTATAATGTCTGTAATGTTGAAGTTCTGAAATCGTATAATCGTGATCGTGTCTTCGCAATGTACGTGGACATTTTATGGCTATAATACCAGGACACAATAAGCTGTAAGACATTAAGCGCGCGAATCACCTGAGAGGGATGGAAATAACATTTCTTTTCACTCAATGTCCCTATCCCTGTCGAATAAAACGCCGTCTAGCGGATAGATGAAGCGACTAAAATTGTAGAAAGAGATAGCATGATAATACGTCACTGTTTTTGACGTCATAGGAATACTAGGGCCAGCAACAGTGACCATCGTAGTTACGGCAATCGACCGGAAAATCAGTAGGCTGTTGATCTTTTGACATTGAACTTGAGCTGAACAATTCAACACGATTTGCAGTCCCTGGTTTTCATATTTACTGTATAATAAGTTGTGCAAGTTTAAGAAAATTCTCCGTTTTTTATTGCCTTTTTTTGTTATAGAAACGTCTACGCCAAGTAAAGCAACGCTTAGGTCGGGTCCAATTGAGGAAAATACTTGATCAATGTTTAAATATTTTGAATGGTGTGGTTTGGTTATGTAATACTATATTTTAAATTTGAGTCATATTTAAAAAAAAAAACATGGGGGTCTGTCGATGGAAGTGAAAACTAAGTAATCTATATCAGCTACGGGTTGTTGCACGTGCACGCTTATGTGGTGCCGTAGCGGATCGGCAACGAGTGCCAAGGAGCGTTAGGTGACGGGCACCCGAATTCCATGATTATTGTTCACGCAAAATATCCCCAACGCGCTTAAAGAAATTTTTACTTCAAAACTCACGGTATTAAAGAGCTGAAACATAATTTTAGCTACCGCATACGACAAAATCATATAATAAAATCTTTAAATATAGATAAAGAGCTCAACATGCAGATTTTTCATATCATTTCAAAAGTCGGAAGTACAAAGTTGCGGGCACACGCTAGTTATTTATTTATTTATTTACTACAACGGTTATACACCAGTAACAGTAATTAATTAATTTCTAACATATAATATAAACTACAGAAATATTGAAAGATGCCATATTCGACCATTGATATCCCACTCTAAGCGCATAGGTGACGAAGTCTGCTCGATATGACGTCATAGGTACACGTCGACGAATTATTAATATAACCCACACTCATTGTGAATTCAATTAGTGTTATAAGTAAACTAGTAACACACTATTAAGGTACACTGACCAGTATAGTGCCTGGTCATAGCATGGTAATAGCGCTAAGATTTGGGTAAACTACGGGTACTTACTTGTTCGGTTTCCATCTTTTATTGAGGGATTGTATAACAGAATGTCTCAGCGCAGTCTTGACCCCGAAATAGAACCGCATTTTTTTCGCATTTGAACTGGAAAAAAACATCAAACTTATTATATTATATTAATATTAAATATATATGTCACCGTAAAATTGTCAAATACGTTATATTACAATATAACGTGTTTCTCTCTAGCGATATTGTAAAGTCTCGAATTACTGTCAACTGAACATACGGAAGTATCTCTGCCCCCATAATCGGGACTTGGGGCACCCCCCCGTTAGGTTAGTTAGATTCCTTTAAAACCCTGCACTCGGAAATAGTGGCCTCGCGAAGCGGGGCTTCGGAATATTAAGTGTTTTAAGGTTAGGTTATATTAACCGATATTTCTCAGGAATGGTTCAGTATCTTTTCATGAGAGTGGTACCACTGTTGTTGCCTACCATCGCATGCATTTCACGAAAACATACATATATAGGAATTTCTGGTCCTGTTAGTGACAGAGTGTCACCATATTTGATTATGATTCACACATCATCAACCCATTAATTTTCTCACAGGGGACACAGCCCTTGAGAGGGAAGGGAAGGGAACTATTATTGTTTCACAGTTAGGGAGAGTATTGGCTCGAGGCTAATTTTGCGTGCGACGCATCATTTTTCTTCTTACAATTATTATGTAAGTAGGTAATTTTTCCTGCTGCTGGTAAAAATATATATTTTTTTAAAATATCAATAGGTACCTGCTGATTACTTGAGCATTTTTTTTTCAACAGACTAACGACGACGGTCAATTTTGACGGAGAGGAAAACGCAACCTTTTGTACCGTTAACACTTGTGTATAGACGTGGGATAAACGAATCGTGTCCCTTTCTAACATTTCATTCATAGAAAAAGAAAGTGCACTACCCACTATTATTATCTACTGCAACTACTTGCATAAAATACACATCTGTTTGCGCATCCTACAAACAACGATCGACAAGCATACAGATTCACTTCTATATCATATCAGTAACGTCACGTTGAATGCAGCAACAGTTTCTTGAAAAACGCAAACTTTTTGTTTTTCGAGATCTGTGCCTAGCTGTCCTTATATTTACCAATCCCTGATCATTCATAGCACTATACGGCCTTGAAATCTAAATATTATCTTTTTGATTTCTCAAATCTACTTCTATATATTCATTCTATAAATGATTCCATTCATATATATATATGTATATTTTGGTTAATCACGCAGTCTCGTTTAACAAACTGCGCCAAGAAAAATCTGACCCTGAAAGTGGAACTGGCTGCCACTATACATAAAATAGATATTGTGATAGTTTCACTTTCATGGTACCTGCAGTTGTACTTAGTCGCACCACCTTCGAGGCTATGCTTCCCTAGTAACGGATTCTAATATTAACGATCGTGTTGGGATTCACATATATTTAATAAAATACGAGTATGTCAGGCATCTGAGGAGCTTGTGGCTAAATAATATCAGCCGCTCGGGCCAATTTTTAGGTTAAGCCGTGCTTGCCTAGGTTGGCATGTGGATGAGTGATGGTGCCTCGGAAAGGACGTCCACGCTGCCATTTGTCCATCTTTGGTAGTCGTTACAGGTAGTCAGTGGCCTAAAAAGTCTGACAATCAGTCTTTACCAAGTGGTATCATATTACCCAGTATTAACTGGGTTGTGAAGGTCAGGTATGCTCCATGTAAAATACCGGTATTCAGCTGCATCCGGTTTGGCTGGAAGCCGACCTCACCATAGTTGGGAAAAGTCTGGGCAGATGGTGATGTCAGGCATCTTCTGGGTACGCGCCTACGATTTTACATCAAATATAGATGATGATTCATCTAACATTCTTAGATTTAATAACAATGTTACTCCATGTTTCATAATAGTTTTGGCACATATGTCGTTTTATTCAGAGCGCACACCCATTAGGTAATTATAATTAACCTTTGCCGCTTGCAATTCCCGAACAGCGTCATCTTTCAATGCTTCACATAAACTTTTAAAACAAGTATAAAGAGGAATTGGTATAATTCCAGACTGCAACTGTAGTAGTAGTGTATCATCGCGTAGCTAGATGGCTCATCAAGCCAAATCATAAATGAAGAAAGATGGCTCTATTTTAAAGTTTTAATCTCAGATCAACCTCCTAAGAACTCATGTTAGCCTAGTAACCTCTGTTCAGTTTCAATGAAACCGTCACGTGTAGAAGCCTTATTTTTAGCATTTGCATTGAATTTGAGCATTGTTACTAGGATAATAGAACCTTCTAGGAGGTTAATTAGCGGACCCCGTTTTTGCTTTTATCATACTTAGCGCTGTTGTCCACGTGAAGAAATTATTTATAGTGACATCTAGCTTCACGTTTCAAAAACTAGTTTACAGACATTTCCGTGATGGTGTGTGTATGATGGTGGTTATGTGTGTGTGGTAGGTGCGTAGTGGGTGTACACATCACATTTACTCTCATTATGTTTTAAACGGTATAGAAAGAGATGGTGTTCTGTGGCTAATTCCCCTTCAGCCAATTCATTTGTGCAAGGGAGAGAAAAAGAGATCTTGTGGGTGCCGTAACTTAAAAGCTAAGTGACTACACTAAGGCCATCACCACGTGGACAGTAAGGGACAATTTGGACCGGAACAAGTGGCCGTGGTCTGTGTCTTGCTGTCCATAAATATAACCGCCTATGCCTGTGACATCACAATATTGGTTGTAGTAAGAATATTCCTTCATTTTTTCTTATATCGTAGTACGTTATGGTCCATGACCCAGTCATGTTTCATAAAATGCGGCAAGCCAACTCTGAACCTGAAGGTGCAACTTCATGGTCACCGATCTAATAGTATGTGTATTCTTATAGTTCCTTTTTCATGGTTTAATGCTGTGATGAAATATAATAATATTGTAATACTAAATGATTTGAAAAGAGTAACCATGGAGTTTCATGCCGGTTCTTTTCTATGAAATATACATATTTAAAAAAAACACTATGTTTTTCCTTTTACCTTTGCTTCTCCTTCAACCTGGTACTCCTGCCAAGTAAATCGCGGAAAAAAAATTAAATCATTCTCTCGTAATAATTCATGACACAAATATTTTACTTTCTTTTATTTTATTTCTTCACAAGTGTATTGAAAAACGTCGTTTTATACCCGTGGACAACAGTGGACTTTTAATATCGCAGTTCTCGGCTCAAAAACACCCTCGCCTGCGGTTCGTGTGTTAATACCGCCTCGTACTACAATTACAAACTTTTTCCATTTGTATCAAAATGTACCATTTATTTTAAGAATAATAAACTGCAGTGCTCGTACCACCTCCGTGGCTATGCTGCCCCAGCAATGGATTCTATAAATAACGATCGGGTTCTGATACAAACCTATAACACCTAAAAACACTATAGCATTTCTCTGCAGTCTTGTTGTTAATTAATTCATGGCATTGATTTTTTCCGTCCCTTCAAAGTCAACATTATTTATTTGCAATAAATGTGGTACAAAAGATGGTAAAATAATATGTAGTGCAATGAAACATTTTGCCATAAAATAAAAATTGTCATGCAAACATAAAAGTATAATTAGATGCTAATTTCAAAATATATTTTTAACTAAATGTGCAACAAACCTTAAATTATAAACTTAGGACCAGTGTGTTTAAAGTTACTCACAACACAAAACAAAAAAAAACAAACAAAAAATTGTTATCAGAAGGAAAACAAAATATATATTTTTTAATATAAATAAATAAATAAATAAAATAAATAAAACAAATATCGCTGGACATTAACACACAGCGCCACCTAGTGCCACACTAAGCAAAGCTTGTGTCGTGGACACTAGATAGTTGATATACTACATATATACTTTTTTGTTTGTAAATACATACTTATTATACATATTATAAACATCCATGACTCGGAAACAAATGTCCGTGCTCATCACACAAACATTTGCTCCTACCGGGATTCGAACCCAGGACCCTAAGAACGTAGCAGCGTCACTACCACTACGCCAATCGGGTCGATATACAAACACAACAACAAACTAAGACCAGCGTGTTTTAAAATTACTCAACACAAAAACAACAACAAATATAAAAAAAAAACAAACAAACAAAGATATTTTTTAAAAGAACGAATATAAAAATAAAAAATATAAATACTAACACTACATTTTATTATAATTTATGTTATTTTTTACAATACATTCCGGTAATGATAAGATTGACAATTCGATTTTTTGAGAAATTCAGTTAAGGAATAAAAGCTATGTGAAATAAGCCATTTTTTCAGAACTATGCAAAATTTTCTGTACGGAAGATCAGTAATAAAGTTCGGTAAAGAGTTAAAAATGAGTGGAGCCATATATACACAATTAAGTCTAAATAATTCAATCCTAGGTACAGGCATGGTAAGTAGATACGTTTAATAACATTGTATTCAGTTCAAAAAGTGAACAGACTCAATTGTGTGACGTTGACTCAATTTTTATACTACAAAAGAGGGCAATTTGCGCGATCTATAAAATGGGTCCTCGCGATCACTCAGAGAAAAATTCAAAGAGATCGGTATACTCGTACTAACTCTGCCTTCACTTTATATCTTTGAATGTATTTTATATGTCCGCAAAAATCGAGGGCATTTCAAAATTAGAAGCAACTTCCACAATAAAAATACACGCTGTAAACATGAAATTGTAATACCTAAATTCAGATTATCAAAAACTGGCAAGTCTTTTATTATAAACACGCTTTTATAACAAGTTGCCAAAGTCAGTTATAGAACTGACCGATGGAAAGTTCAAAAACTATATTAAACGTGTCCTTATGAAAAAAAGCAAATTACAAAATCAAGGACTACGTTGATAACAAAGAAGTTTGGCTATGATTCCATCTGCGCATACGGCTTCCCTGGTAGCTCATAAACGGCACAGATTTGTGGTTGTCTCTAACTATTCTCAATCTTATTATTCTTTTTCTTTTGATTCAGATTTTTACAGTAGTTTTCAAATCATTTTTTCTCATATTTTGCTCGGAATAGTTATAGCACTGATGACAATATTTGTGTCACTTGTTTAATTTAGATCTTTAATTAAATATTCTTTCTTTTTTATTTCACTTACCTTTGTATAGATGCTTTTTGACCTATTATTTGTGAATGAGTGAACATTGTAGGCCTTTTATATTCCCGAATACTGTTTAACTTTTGTTAAATCAGTTCCTTTTGTTTTACATTTTTTGTATAACAAGCAACGACCTATTGTCGGGCCTACGCTGTCCCCCCATACTTTAGTACTAATGCTGTAATGAAACATAATAATATTGTAATACTAAATGATTTGAAAAGAGTGACCATGGAGTTTCTTGCCGGTTCTTCTCCATGTAATATATTAAAAAAAAACTATGTTTTTTCCTTTTACCTTTGCTTCTCCTTCAACCTGGTACTCCTGCCAAGTAAATCGCGGAAAAAAAATTAAATCATTCTCTCGTAATAATTCATGACACAAGTATTTTACTCACTTTCTTTTATTTTATTTCTTCACAAGTGTATTTAAAAACGTCGTTTTATACCCGTAGACAACAGTGGACTTTTAATATCGCAGTTCTCGGCTCAAAAACACCCTCGCCTACGGTTCGTGTGTTAATACCGCCTCGTACTACAATAACAAACTTTCTCCATTTGTATCAAAATGTACCATTTCTTTTAACAATGATAAATTTGTTTTCGTTTATCGGTAAAAAAAGTAACGATCCCCACTAGTGAAGGGGGTAATTTGTCGGTGGGGATATGTGGAATAATCCCAGAACGCATCGAGTTTATTTTCTCAAATATTCTCCTGGGTATGTTCTACGAATGTAAGTGTAATAAAAGCTTCTGTAGATACCACATTAACTAAATAAACTTTATGTTTAATAAGAACATCATCATCGTTCTCCTGCCATTGTCCTAAAGTATTTGGTGTCGGCGTTGCAATAATATTATGTGTTGTTCTTCCATACTTATCCGTTAACTGTCGTCTCAAGACTCACTCTTAACGCCATCCCCATTCATATTTAATACTTTCCTCATGATTAATGTTTATGAATTTCAAGAGTTACCTCAATGCATGTTACTAATTACATTAACCACAACACAAATAACCTACGCTTCGTTGAGAATAACATTTTGATCAATAAAAAACCAAATAACAAAAAAATCAACACCCTTTCAAACTCCAGATGTCACTAGTGGCGTTTTCTATGCAAATGGTGCCAAATCAGCGATGTACTAGGAGTGCAAAAACGCAAAGAGCTTGCAGACGACCAATAAACGTTGATCCCTGGAGGTGTGTCCAGTATCAGTGGTGTTGCCAGGTGTGGTATTTTCAAAATCCCATTTATATTGACTTAAGATATCAAATTTATTTTTTTTCTTAGACACGAACACGTTTTCAAACACGACAATGTAAGACTATGTGTCACGGAGCCGCCAATATGACACAGGGAATTTTAAACCCAGTGTCAAATGTGTATGAATTAAAAATAAGTAAAAAAAAACTTATTTTCATTCAACAGCCGCTTATAAGTTAAAATAAATGCATCTTTACCGTGATAACTGTTGTATTATTATAATTGTTATATTTAGTTACTATAATAATAGCTGGCTTTACTCTTGAGATAATTTTCATTATACTCGTACAATGCCCACCATGAGTCTTACGCATGATTGGCGCTGAAATACTGGATACCCCACCCCGAAAGCATATTTGCCACACCCCAAAGGGGGCGACGTAGCTATACTACGATTCACCCCTAACGATAAAGACGACAATCACCCTCTGACCATTATGTTCCTCTCTTGTCCTCTTAGGTATTCATAATATAACTCACTCTCTCACACTCAGTGTGGCGATGTAATAAAGCTAGGGTCAACCTGACCACACGCCGATTGCGATTGACGATGCCTTCCGTCACCGACGAAGACCGAATGGATTTTTTTTAAATGATTTGGTCTTGCTCAGCTTGCGGTCACACCATGCGTCCTGTGAAAAATGATGAGTTTTAATTGAAGGCACTGATTTAGGCAGTTGTAAATTGCGGTTTTGGTAAGTTAAAAATTATAAATGGCACGTTTAATAAATACACTCGAGAGCAATGAATCCGGGTCACTTAAAGAATGTTAAAAATCTCGGAAACTAAAAATGATAGGTTAATGTAATAAATTGTATTTAATAGACTATTTGTAATACTCCTTAAATGAAAGTAAAAAAAATATGAGTCACCATACATTTTATTAACACAAAATTACATAAAGAAAAAAACTGCTGATCTCTCCTTAAAACAAAAATAGGAAACATGAAATTTTTGAACTTTATTACGATTTTCTTGAATTTTAATACTTCGTATTGCCTCCTCGTGCTTCCATTACTGCGTTTACGCGGTTTGGCATGCTGTACACCAAGTTCCTTATACGATTTTGGGGAATATTCTCCCATTCCTCTGTGAGAGCAATTTTGAGCTCACGAAGCGTGATTGGGGGAGGGTTTCGTTGTTTTACGCATCTGCCTAGCTCGTCCCAAGCATGCTCGATCGGGTTGATATCCGGGCTGCGCGCTGGCCACTCCATACGAGTAATGTTCATCTCTTGAAGGTAGTCATTCACAATCCTACCTGTATGAGGTCGGGCATTGTCATGCATAAATATAGCATCCTCACCTAAATTGACCATAAATGGACCAACGTGATCATTGAGGATTTCTTCCACATATCTTACGCTAGTTAAAGAGCCGTTTTCTATGATCACCAGCTCTGTGCGACTTTCAGAAGAAATTCCGGCCCACACAAGTACAGCAGACCCACCACCGTAAGCTACTTTTTCTTCGATGCATGCTTGCTTGAATCTTTCCCCTGGTCTTCGATACACTCTGTGTCTTCCATCGTGCTTGTAGAGCATACATTTTGATTCGTCGGAGAACATAACTTTTGACCAATCTTCAATACTCCAATTTACGTGGCTCTGGGCATATCTTAGTCTTGAAATACGATGCCCACGCTCCAGTTTAGGGCCGTTTGCAGGTCTAAGGGGTTTAAGTTAGATTCAGCAAGCCGACGTCTTGCTGTACATGCACTTGGGTTACTTCCTCCGAGGCGTCGAAACTGATTTGTGAGTTCAGTTCCTGTGAGAAAGCGATTTCGAAGCATGGTGTTCACCAAGTATCGGTCTTCTCGTGCTGTGGTACACCTGGTTCTGCCCGTTCCTGGTCTGCGTAGGTTAGAACCAGTTTCTTCGTAACGTCGGAGAGCTCTTTGTACTGTTGACAGCGACACACCGACAGTCCTGGCTGTATCGCGCTGACTCCGGCCGGTTTCCAGCATTGTAAGTATTCTGGTGCATTCTTCAGGCGTAAGCGACATAATTTCAGCTTGAATAATGAATATAGAGCACTATCAACATGGTTTATGTACCCACATATATGACAGATTACAAACAAAAGCAAAACCAAATGCTGTAATTTCGTAGTTCCATCTTCGAAAGTGGCCCTTTTTCAAATTTGATTTTTTATGATATAACTTTACAATAACTAAGAAGTTTTAATACCTTCATTAAAGGAGTATTACATTGTCTATTAAATACAATTTATTGCATTAACCTAGCATTTTTAGTTTCCGAGATTTTTAGGATTCTTTAAGTGACCCGGATTCATTGCTCTCGAGTGTAGTTCAGCAGTTAAAAGTAAGCAGTAAAGTTAACAAAAATAAATAATAAAAAAATAATGAAATGGATCAGTGAACATATATAATTAAGCTGGAAAATAATTAAATGGGCGGTAAAAAATATAGAACGAGCGGTTACGTGTGGGCAGTAATAAATCTGGAATTTGTCGGTAAGAAATCTCAATGACATAGAATTTGTCAAACTTATTGTCTAATAAGGCGTAGTCGACGGAGCCCCGCTTCGCGGGGCCCCTATTTCTGAGTCCAGGTTTTAAAGAAACCTAACTAACCTAACGCGGGGGTGCCCCAAGTCCCGATTATGGGGGCAGAGATACTTCCGTATGTTCAGTTGACTTACTGCTCATTCAGTTATTGGACTGCTCAATTATTTTTAGAATTGACATTATATGATAAAATAACCGACTAATTGATTTTTATTACTGTCCATGTTTTACTATCGCAATAATTAATCAACCGCCATTAAATGAAATAACTGCTTAATATGTTTTTCAACTTATCATAATAACATCTCGAATATTTAAGTAACAGCTCAAAAAATTAGTTCCCTTAATTAATAATTATGGAAAATACCAAATAATAGATAACGTACTAATTAGGACTAAGCAATGTATTGTATGTGTGCATGACGCATCGGACAAACAACGTTTTATTCATTTACTTATACAACATTCACTTTGTATAAACAATTCGGATAAAACATTATCTACGACCGTGACGTCACGGCAAGCCGTCGGCAGCGTCTGTCGCTTCAATGAGACCGCAACCTAACCCAGTGCTTAAGGGATGCTTCCGTGTGTGTGCTTACATTGAGACGTTGTCAGATAAACTATCTCTTTCCCTCTTACCGCTAAACACAACAATTGTCCCTCTCAGGATGCACACATAAGCACTTAGTACGAATATTAAGGACTCAAACACACTGCTATGAAATTTCTCGCCTATCTTGCTACAGTGTGTACCTTACACCACCTCCTTTATGATTTGCGTTCCTAGTACATGTAAGCATGAGTGCTGACAGCAGGGGGCAAGGGGGTCTTGCATCTTTCGGTCGGGAAAGAAAATCTAAATATATATAATTCAAAGGTGACTGACTGACTGACATAGTGATCTATCAACGCACAGCCCGAACCACTGGACGGATCGGGCTGAAATTTGGCATGCAGGTAGATGTTATGACGTAGGTATTCGCTAAGAAAGGATTTTGATCAATTCTACCCCCAAGGGGATAAAATAGGGGATGGAAGCTTATATGAAAGTCCGTCAGTTTTAAAGTTAGGATCTTCTAATTTTGTGTTTAGGCTGACGATTGAAAATTAATTTATGCGTGTTTCAGCGTTTTTGATAACTCCACCCTGAAGGCTTATAAAGGGGATGAAAATGTATGTGAAAAATCTCTAATTTTCGACGTAAAAAGTACAAAATTTGTTATCTGAGCTTATGATTGGAAGCTGACGCAACGGCTTTATTAGAATTTCAACCCTTGAGGGGTGAAAAAAGAGCAACATTTTGTTTTTAATTAAAGTTTTTGTTTTTTGAGTCACCAAAAAGTATCAAAGTTAGTAAGTCGTTAGTTTTTTTTTATTTCAACACACAAAGGGGTAAAAGGGGGATGAAGTTTTGCATTGTAGTTGTTCATTCGTTCACGAATAACAGCAGCAGGAGAGACCTTTTGCAGCAGTGCAAGAATAGTATAGGCCGTACACAAGTTAATAGCACACGTGACTTCGCGGCTGGCAGTACTTACCGTTTTGTAGGGACCTAGGTAAGCCGAAGATTATGGACTTACGGCAGGAGCAGAAAAAGAAAGTATGGCAGCCGCCGCTCTTGTGGGTGCCGCCCGCTCGCACCAACTTGCTGCAGCACGCGCCCCGCTGACGCGCGCTGCGTGCACTCAATATGGTATCACAACAGATTGATTGCTTCAATTGTACACAGCGAATTCACACGGGCCGCATTTTGCGCAATTACTTTAGTTTGTCAAATTAATTAATTTATTCAAAACATAAATAATTTTACTTTGAATGTAACTGCTTTATTGTATTAGGTACCTAAACCTGTAATAATAGTTGTATGTGTTGTTTAAATAAATAAATAAAATAAATAAATAAATAAATTTTGTATAGTAGAACGAGATAGAATGAGTAATGGTCGATATCGTATTTGATACCAACTAGATTTTTTTTTATTTTGTAGATTTCTGTTTTTTTTTTCTCTTCTGCATTTCTGATCTTACTTTTAATGAATGAAGATGAAGTCAAAATAAAAATCAAAAATGGCGCCGACGAAAGTTTTTGGATTTTTAATCATGGGTGTCGTTTCCGTGGTTTTTTGTGTCGCTGGTAGTGAAAATGAGGTAAAAATGAACACGGATAAAAAGGTTAACAGAAGCAAAAAAATCAGTTTTCCTTTTTTTTCTATGGCTTCCCCTGACACTATTTTCACCCTGCGCCACTGTTAGGTAGAGGTGTATCTAATCCTACACCCACATTTCGCACATATAGCTAAATCCCATCAACCGGGCATAAATAATACAATAACACTTTACCCGTCCCGCAAATCGAACCCAGGACCTCATGCTCAGTAGCGCTTGCGACAACTCGAACAACGATGCAGTCTCACACATGACCCATCAATATTTTTACGCGAACGAAGTCGCGGGCAACAGCTAGTATAATATAGAAACGATTTTGATTTTTATAGTTTGTAACTGTGTGTAAAAAGCTTAAGGGAAGTTTGAAGACCTTGACTTTTGTACTGGTTTTTTGTTTTTTTTTTGCGACCTTACCGGCAAACGACCAATGCCACAATGCCTTAGTAAAGAAGAGCTGAAATCACATGTCTGTCTATTGTTTACACCAGTTTATAACAAAAATCACTCCTGTAGGCTGTGAACTGTGAAACCACTATAAATTGAAAAATAAAAACGTTTTTACAAAACAGACTTCAAAAAACACAAAAAATTATAAAAATAACTTCAGCGTTGGAACACGACCACAAAAAAACTAAATCAATCAAACAAAGATCATCGACTTCACCGACTTCTGAAGCTAAATTTATTTATCACCTTTTTTGTTTTTTGAAATCGGTTTTATCTTTTGCAAAAAATGATTTTCATTTCAAGTAAGTGATACTGGGTTACTACCGGAGTGCACTGCTTACGTGCGTCAGTCTGCCACCACCTCACGGGAGGAACGGTCTCTCCTGAGGTGGTTCGGCAGGAAACCAAAATATCTTTGGCGCACTTAGTCACTAATTTCATTTTATTATGTCACACTCATTTTGAACTTCTGCCTTGATCCGGTGGTTTGGGAAAAATAAAGGAAAAAGGGACAAACTAGGCCTTGTATGATTGATGTTAAAGTCATTAAAGTTAAAACCATATCCCTTGGCCGTAACCTCTTTAAGAGAATGTGAGTCAGTGTGTCACTGTGTGGTGTGTTCAATGAGTTGTTGCTAAATATGTAGTCCTGGTAGATATCTGTCTGCTGTCTGTTGGCTTACCTACCATCTTACGTGACATGCGCAGCTACGACTGCTGGCTGAAGTGAGACGGGTTATTGACATACAGGTGACCTAGACCTAGACATCAAAACAAAAACGTGTCTTGAGATGATGGGTCAAAACGAAGTATGAAAGAAGAAGACGGCGTTTAAGGCCGTATAAAAATTAAAAATTAATACATAGCATAATAGGCGAAAAGCGAATAGATCGGGAACCAACCAACAAGATTAGCTGATGTTGGAGAAAAAACAGCCAGATTGAAATGGGAGTGGGCAGGCCACGTGGCAAGGATGCACCCGGAGAGATGGGCAAAGATCATCACAATCTGGACGCCTGAGGAAGGACAGCGCCGTCGAGATCGACCTCGACGAAGGTGGCGTGACGATCTGATCACGTTTGCAGGGCTCACATGGCCTGAGATCGCACAAGATAGGGCACGCCATGATAGTGGCGGTAAGTCCTCTCTTTGAGGAGTGGCTGGAGAGGCACCAAGGCGTCCTCACCTTCCGCCTGACGCAGGTCCTCACCGGACACGGATGTTTCGGGAGGTACCTGCACCGAATCGGGCGGGAGGAGACGCCCGGGTGTCTCCACTGCGAGGATCGACCGGAGGACACGGTAGAGCACACGGTGGAAGTCTGCCCTGCGTGGGCGGAGCTCCGCCGTGTCCTCGTGGCGGCGATCGGCGGCGGCGACCTCTCGCGTCCGGCCCTGGTTCAATCCATGGTCCGGAGCGAGACGGAATGGGAAGCCGTCGCCTCCTTCTGCGAAGCAGTCATGCTAGCGAAGGAGGTGGTGTAACGAGAGAGGGAGAGATCCTCTCTTCCCGGCCGCCGCGGGAGACGCAACGGGCGTCGGGGGCCACGTGGTGGCTACCGGCCACCGTAGATGCGGGCCTGTGGACGGCTGGCTATGGGCTAGCTAGCCGTCCGGCCGTCTAACGACGACGACAGGTCGTGTCGACGGCGCGTTCGTGTTCCACGCGCGCCTCAAAGAGATGTCAGCAAAAGGAGAGGGGCCCGCAAGGGCCGAAGCCTGCCGGGGTTGCGGGCCTGTTCGAAAGAGATACCGCGGCCCCGGAACGTAAAAGGCGAGAAGGAACATGGATGGTTTTTAGTCAGTAAGAGTCTGACACTCCCTCCCGCTCCGCCCAGAGTGGGGTGGGTTATTTGATGATTTCCCATCCTTAAAAAAAAAAAAAAAAAGATCGCACAAGATAGATAGGTATGGAAGGAAAAAGGGAAGGCGTGTGCCCAACAGTGGGACACTGCGAAGGCCGACAAAAAAAAACAGCTCTCAGTTAATAATACGTCTGAATAAGAACCCTATTAGAGTGAGGACCTCTATATTATTTTATTGGAACAAAAAGAAAATAACCATAGTTATTGTTGAACTTATTATTCTTATGTAATGTATGTCTTTTCTTACTCACTACTTGAAGGAAACGTAGAAATGCACTGTTATTCTAAAGCTATTAAAATTGTATTAGAATATGACAACAAAGCTTTCAGTTAATAGTAGGTACAATAGTAGTTTATGCGACTGTGAAGGTGCGACTAAAACGCTTAAACGTACAGTTTAAATGTAATACTGCTACTACTACTACTAGCGTGCCACAGTGAAACTTTTAAGGGTTGCTGCTGACTTTGCGCTTTCTGATGTCACCCCAGGTGGCGCTGCAGACGGAAAATTTCTGAAAAACTGGAATTTCACCGAAATACAGCAAAGTAAATCAAGAATTTTATCAACAAAAATGGGTTATGCCCCCACAGTGCCTATGGAACTTAAAATTGTTAATAAAAGGTTTCTAGAAGAGATAAATTCGTCATTTTCTGCTTTTCTTGAATCAAGTAAAGCCCTATTTCAGATTAGCCATCACTACCCTTGGTAGTATAGTGGATGGTATTCCCGCCTGTCACGCGGGAGACCGGGGTTCGATCCCCTGCCAGGGAGGCTATTTTTTGTGAAAAATTGAAGTTTTGAGGAAAACATTAGAAATAACGAATATTTTAAGATATTCCCCGAAAACAAAAATCAACAAAGTCTCATTAGGCAAAGGAAAAACTCGAGACTACGTAAAAGCTTTAGTCCGAGAGCAGTAGGTTTTTTCCGCACTGAAATGTACTAGTAGAGCATAAACCTAGAGATATGGTATTATAGCCAATACAAAACAGCAAGTGATTATGTCCGAGAAGTTGACGATTGGTCTTAGACAATCTTCGATTGTCCAAAAAGCATAATTTCTGGGTTTTTACGTAACATGATCTGAAATATGTAAGATCTAAAATAATTTATTAAAACGAAGTTTTTTTTGAAACTTTCTCTAATAGTAATACAGTAATCATTGTATTACTACTACTTAAACACAACCCACCCTGCTTTAGAAAGTAGGAACACACGCAGTGTTATTTTTTATGTAAGAAAAATATAATTTACTTCTGCTCGGAGCCCAGGCCCCTTATTCACAACCATTCGACTCGCTTCCGATTCGGAAAGTCGTATGTCTATCTCGGTCGTTTTCGTAATGCCAGAAGAAGACAGATATACGACTTTCCGAATCGGAAGCGAGTCGAATGGTTGTGAATAAGGGGCCAGATCTGGTTTGTATTGTTATCTAATGAGCTTATTTGAAAAAAAAAAAGTTATTATTTATTATAGGTATACTATCGTGTGTTAAAAAATAAATACATAATATTTCACTTACAGCTTAGGCTCTAAAAAGTTCTCTTGTAGACATATAATATGGAAAAGACCTTGCAAATTAGTGGTACTTTGATTTTATAATTCCCTAGTAGCTTTACGTTAGAACAAAGACAGGCCGAGAACTGCTGTTTACGCAATGTTTACGTCGGTAAAAGAATTTCGGTTTAAATCAGGCGGTAAACATTGTCATACTGTTGTTTCGCTCTAGCAGCTAGCTTGCTATCTTTGTCTAGACTAGTACTATTAACAATGGTATGAGCAGGAGTCAATGTTAAAAAAGCAACTCCCATAACTTTTTACTCTCTTCCTTCTCTCTCTCTCTCTTTTCGAATTCACTACGAAATCTGTTGATGGTCAGACTTTCTTCGAGTCGAGTCTTTCAATAGGCCTGCGGCAAGATAAGAGTCCTTTATAGGCTGAAGCAGGCGGAATGTCAGTGTTATTTCCTTTTCCTAACTATTTTCACAATATTCACCGCATACCAAAAGTTGAGGGCGGAAACTTAGGTCTATGTTCACCAAGAAGATAACTGTCTGATTATCTAAAAACAGCTGTCACTGTGACATGCTCCCATACAAAAATGTGTTTTAAACAGCTGTTTTTAGATAATCGTCCATCATGTTTTTGGTGAACATGGACCTAAATCTTACGTTAACAATGAAACGGGCCGTTCGCCTACCAGGGTAACACTTGACAAAGGTGCTAAAGATTGTGTGATAAAATTGACTTTGTATTTATGCTATTTAATAAATTTAATTGAATAATTATCAGTTGTTCACTACTTTCGTATTTTATTATATAAACCATTTTTCATATATTTTCAATTTCAATCTTTTCGTGGTCATGATGAGAAAATGATCAGAAATTGACTTAAGTTCTGTTTTAGATCAAATTATTATTTTGATTATCGACCGCAGTTTCCCAAAAACTTTTTATTAGTATAGTTATTTACTTCGGATAAAATATAATCGTATTTATCCAAGTACGATAAATGGCTATTAAGAGTTCCGAATTTCACCGTTTCACCGACTGTGACTGAATTTTTGTTAGTAAAAAGTACTTTTTCGTGAAATTTTCACCATTTAAAGGTTTTTTTTTTTTAACAAAAGCATCCGGTGTTATTGGTATACATATAGATTGTTCTGTTATTAATAACTTGTAAACTATCACTGTTACCACTCGTATAGGTGGATAGGGCTGAATAAAATAAGTTCAAAAAGAGGTGGCGGCACATGGGGGATTCGAACCCCCGACCTTCGTGTCTAAACCCTGGTAACGGTGCCCTATCCCACCTGAGCCAATGTGCCATATCTATACAGTGACCAAATACGAGTTCTGTAGCGCCCCTCGTTAGTGCATTCTTCGACAGTGGCGTCGCGAGACCTTTTTTAATATACCTGCAGCTGTGGCAGAACTAAACATTTTTTCCTCTTTTCAGTGGGATAATTAAGTAACTGCATGAATGCAAAATAAAATAAAAATAGGAGAAAAATGTTTTATAAGGGTATTAAAAAAAAATCACTTCCCACTTTACACATATAGGGGATATGTAAAGTGGGAAGTGATTTTTTTTAATTTCAACCCTAACGTATGATAATTTGTTGGAAAGGTATTTATAAATGAATAGGGGTTTACTATGATAATTTTTTGATAATGTCAATAGTTTCGGAAATAATCGCTCCAAAAGTAAAAAACAATGTGTCCCCCCCTCAAACTTTTGAACCATAACTTTAGAAAATATGAAAAAAAAATAACTTTATAAGGACTTTCTAGGAAAATCATTTTAAATTTGGATGGAAACGACAGTTTTTGTACAAAAAAGACAAAAAGTTGTACAAAATAATTTCTGGACTAAGTTTGTAGTATAATCGTATATGCAAGCATTTTTTTTAACTTCGTTTACATATTTTATTATCCTGAACGTACCTTTTTTCAAACAAAAAATAATTATTAAACTCGGATTGGATTGAACACTTATTGTGACGGACGGGAAACTACGGAACCCTACACTGAGCGTGGCCCGACACGCTCTTGGCCGGTTTTTTTTCTTTCTTAATGTAGGTCGCTACGATTCCGACATATTAATGTGAGAAAGACTAGCTATCTTTAACTTAATAGCTTTGTGTTGTTATTGACGTACTGCTTTATATGAAATTAATTTATATTTTTCCTGCTATATTGCGTTCACGGTGCTGCGGGAGACGCGTCGGTTGGGTTTTCTTTGGCTGTTAAGGGATAACTCCTTTTCAGTTATGATTTCCTTGTACCTATTTTGCTTGCCCATTGTATGGCATTTTGGCCTAAACATGACGTCATTACAATAAACGTACTCGTAACGTCACTTTTCATGACGTCAACAAGTAGATAGAGAAAGCACAAATCGATAGGAAATATGTATTTATCTACCCAAATATCATAAACCCTCTCTAATGCGTTCAAAAACCATAGGCAATGACCAGCATTACCAACCTGCAGAAATAAACGGAACTGTAATGAACTCATAACGCAACTGAAAACAGTTGCGTTATGAGTTTTAAATTTGGAACAGGTGTCAAATTCAAGTGAGTGTGCTATTCTAGTACCACCTACATTAAATCAGACATCGATAAAAAAAAAAAAAAAAAACCCCAATTCAGTATGATTTTAATTATAAATCGCACGACATTTTGATCTCGAGTGACACAAGAATAGTGACTTTGTTCGTTTGCCTATTATTTAAAAAAAAATGACAGATATCCGAAACGCCGCCATTTCGAGCTGTCATTTGTTCGTTAGCTTTTTATTTCCAGTAATCCAGTTACGAGTAGACAAATTTTCTGATAAGTTCTTTATTTCTGTCGAAAATGAGTGATAGTGACTCAGAAATTGACATGAATACCCAGATATCGTAAATGCAGCGACGAATGCAACTAATAACCTGTTGGCACAAAAATCAAGGGCCAAGTAACAATGCAGGTCATTTCCCTATGGTTCCTGAACCCATCATAGAGCCCTTATGATATTTGGGTAGATAAAGTAGTGTATGCAACTATACATAATTAGGCATTACAACACTCGTGTGATGCTATTAAGAAACTCGCCTTCGGCTCGTTTCTTAAACCCACACTCGTGTTGTAATGCCCTTCATTATGCACAGTTGCATAAACTACTATTATATAATGCTCCTGCTTACACCAATGCTTTTACTAGCAGTCTAGAGTGCGACAGACGAGTGAGTGAAACCACCATATTGTAAACGTGTTTCCCCATGTTACCACCCTAAAATACCACCACGTACCGTTCTTGAATGAAACACCGGTCGTACCTAGAGTGTTGATGTACTACAGATTTGGAAAAAAAAATTCTTTACGCAATGCAATCCTGGTTGGAAAGGATATTTGGAAGAATCCCACCGGACGATTTAGCCGCCATGATATATTGTATACAATATGGACCTGGATTCTAAAATATTTTCTTTGTTGACGATAGACGATTTAAAGATCAGGAATACAAGATTTTACTAAACTCCATAATGAGAAGCTGACATTACGAATCTACTACAACTAGATACTTTGTGTAGGCCAGTCATGAAAATTAACAATATGCTAGTAATTACTCTATTTTGTTTCTGACACCATTCAAAAGAAATTTTACAATAATAAAAACCCAATATTTCCGGCTAGCGTTCTAGTAAAGTTAGTCAAAAATATAACAAACAGCGATTGTAATGCCGCAATCGTAGTAGTTTTAATAATGAAACTTGTTGATATCTCATGGGCTACTGGTCACAAACTTGAATAATTAGGTAGTAATATCCGTTACCCACATGGTAGATGGCGCAACCAGTGTACGAGTAATATTGTGTGTGCTACTGTGTATAGGTAGTTACCTAGGTGTTTCATACGCTTGCGCATTGGTAAGAAGGCCACGTGTATGAGATTATCAATATTTCGATCTCCTAACGCTTCATGGGCTTCTAGTAACGCTGAGCTAGATAGGCTGACTTTCTGACATTGTTACCAAAGCAAAACGATGACTCCTAGCTAAAGCTCCCTGTTCTACTGAGGGTTTCCGCAAATGGCTAGGTACACGGCAAAATTCAGAACGATCGAAGCTCCTTAGAAATAAGGTTATAATTTATTTGAGTTGTTGCTTTGATCTACCGGCATCAAACTCAAACTCAAACTCAAAGCATTTATTTCAACTAGACCATTACGGCACTTTTGAATGTCAAATTACAAATTAAATCAAAGCTACAGTCACAGTCACAAGGCATAATAACTTGAGTAAGTAGGTACTGTAGTTGCCCATTCTCTAGCGTAGATCTCTATGGAGAAGAACGGGCAAGAAACTCCATGGACACTCTTTTTAAATCAATATATTGTTACAAAATCTTGGTTACATGAAAATGAAAATGAAATCTTTATTTGTAGACATAGGTTGTACAAGGTGTTACAAATAAATATGATAATATAGTGAGTCCATCTAGGTACATCTTGCGTTGAAGCGTACAAATATAAATCCATCACATCATTCATGTGTGATTATACATATATGTGAGAACGATGTAGAAAGACGTGCACATTAAGAGCGTCCAGAGAAAAGATTAATCAACAGTGTAAAAAAAAAAGAAATTAAAATGAACCATGGCAGCTAAGAGATGACCAGTCCCAACTGACAGCGCCCGTTCAAAATAAAAGCCTGTCAAATTAAAATAAACTGTTTCTAGTCAGACATTATTAAAGAAATCGTCTAAAATCGTCTTAACGTCTAACTCTGTGCGGGAATGTTAAGGATTTGGTGAAGGAATGAATAAAGAAATACTCGTAGCAACATAGTAAAATATAATCGGACAATATAATTGTACACGCCTAAACTGTGTTGTATACACTTCCTGAACGCTATTGCAAACAACACAAACTTAATAATGTGAAAACCAAGTGTTTTTACCAAACATACATTCAAGTGCAATCTTTATGGGTGCTAATTAAACAGGCTTCTTTTTATTATCATTATTTGCCTCCAAAAATGTATGTTGCCTTCTAAATTACTAAGTCAGCCACAATTAACGAGCATCTAAATAATACTATCTTAGCCACTAGTTATCTTCTATGTAAACCACTCTAAATACAACTCAGCATGTTGGTTATTTTTTAGCATCTAAATTTGTAACATGCATTCTAACAGTAAACTTCTAAAATACTATTAAATGACATCAAAACTTATGTTTATTTAGCTTCTATTTTTTTTAACTCAGCACGTTTAAAATGTAACTCATCCCATATTAATTGATCGTCAGAATCTTGCTAAAAATGTCATCAAATAGTACTTATATTGGCCACTATATATATGTCACCGTAAAATTGTCAAATACGTTATATTGTAATATCTCTAGCGATATTGTAAAATCTCGAAATATTGTCTAATGAACATACTGCTTATAACAAAACGCATTATTTTTCGTGAAATGCATGCGGTGGTAGTCAATTCACGCGGTGTGGAGGGAAGGAGGGGTTCCCCTTGCCCAGTGGTACAACTTTCATGAAAATATTGTACCATTCCTGAGAAATACCGATTATTATAACCTAGCCTTAAAATATTTAATATTCACCTAAAAAGCGCAGTCGACGGAGCCCCGCTTCGCGGGGCCCCTATTTCCGAGTGCAAGGTTTAAAGGAACCTAACTAACCTAACGGGGGGGTGCCCCAAGTCCCGATTATGGGGGCAGAGATACTTCCGTATGTTCAGTTGACAATAATTCGAGAGTTTACAATATCGCTAGAGTGAAAAACGTTATATTGTAATCTCTCTAGCGATATTGTAAACTCTCGAATGATTGTCAAATGAACATACTGCTTACAATAAAATGCATTATTTTTCGTGAAATGCATGCGATGGTAGTCAAATCACGCGGTGTTGAGGGAAGGAGGGGTCCCCCTTGCCCAGTGGTACTACTCTCATGAAAAGATACTGTACCATTCCTGAGAAATATCGATTAATATATCCTAACCTTAAAACAATTTATATTCCCCTAAAAAGCATAGACGACGGAGCCCCGCTTCGCGAGGCCCCTATTTCCGAGTGCAGGGTTTAAAGGAACCTAACTAACCTAACGGGGGGGTGCCCCAAGTCCCGATTATGGGGGCAGAGATACTTCTGTATGTTTAGTTGACAATAATTCGAGAGTTTACAATATCGCTAGGGAGAAACACGTTATATTGTAATATAACGTACGAACTACAATAAACAATTACACGTGATCAACTCAACTCGTCGTTACATGAATCGAATGGCGCTCTCTGATTGGCGCAAATGGCCGGTCGCTGTCGTCTCGCGTACTTGCGCCAAATCATGCAGTGGCTATTTTGACGATAAAAGAATAATTATGATGTATTATTTTACATGCTATATATAATAAATGATGCTTTCTGCAGAAGTTTGGATTATTTTTTTTTGAGGATATTGCGTTGGAGCTGTAAAACGCAAAATGGTAACGAGATGTAAAATCCGTGGCCGAGTTAGTAAATTAAGTGGTCATGTATAAATAAGAAGGACAAGTCACAATAATCGATGATTTTACTTGACGTTTTCTATAGAATATATAGTTGGCGTTGTAAAAAAGACGAATTAGTTTATTAGAGGCTATATCATTTTCTCGTTGCTTAGTTATTAAATTAGAAGTTTAATCACGTGTCCAATACATAATTTTGTGGCTAGACTTATAATTTCCCAATCTTTATTATCATTGCTAACTTAGTAATAATAAGGCACAACTTATAAGACACAAATCTTCACTGAATCCATAAATGATTCTAATTTATAAGAATTAAAATGACTTGCCCTAATATCAATACTCAACATGACATGTAAAATGACATATAAATATACCTTTTAAATGACCATGTACTTATACTACCTAAGTGTTGGGTAACGATATTAGTAAATATAAGCGCAGTACACAGCTAATAGCTTGCTTGAGATTCAACGGCAAAAATCCTCCACGACACGTGGATGATAAAATCCATGGTCCGTAACGAGCTGGATATCGTATTATATAAAGAATATCAGCGTATTAGTAAAAGGTACATTTTCACATACCTACTGGGTCATGAAACTTACTCACTAAATGTAAATAAAATGCTAGTATGTAGCTCCATACGGTTAAATGGACGACCCCAACGTAGCAGGGAAAACGATCGGTAGATGTAGTTATGAAGAAATAAAGCTCACTTATAAAATTGTACTTAAAAGCATTAAAGATTGTTAATTTTGAGAAGTAATACTATGTTTTTAGTTAAGTTTGAAGACAAACGAAGTAGGTACTTTATTTATTCGTATTTTTGTTTTAGCTTAGGACAGCTATCAATCCTTGTTTCTCATGGACAAAGGTGTTTGACATTCTCACAATTGATATTGTACGTCATCATTTTCCTGCCTACGGGTTTACACTTCCAACAATAAAATTTATAGTTGGAATGAATGAATCATTTATACTCGTAACTCATAGGAAACGACACTGTATAACATTTATAAGGGGCCAGTGCGGTGGCGCATGTGCTTTTCATACAAACGTAATACCAAAATAATATGAAAATCAAACATATTCTTTATGTATTGTGTATATATTTCGATTGTATTACAGAATATCTAGGTTCCCAAATAAATATTTTGAAAGGACAATGATATAAAGGCGAAATAATGAGGAATTTAAGATTTCTATAGATTTTTTTCTCTTAGTCCTTGTTTAAATCAGTGTCCATTCTAAATATGTGTTTGGGAACCTATATATTCTGCAGTTATCTAATCGAAATAAATAAACACTACCTTAAGAAAATGTTTGATTTACAAATTATTTAGGTATTACGTTTGTATGAAATCGCACGCTCCGCAGACAATTTAAATCATTTACTTACACAAAGAAAACACCATACATTTCGATTAAATGTGTGTTTTTCATAAATACTCGTTAGTAACGTCATTCAGAATGTATGTACACCTCACTTTGACCGCGTCTATAGAAACAGTCCTAAATTGGATCGACTATGACTGGACGCTATGGTTTTAAGTACTTATCACAAAAAGTACTGATCGGATTTTTATCAAATTTTCACCATGAAATCGGGTGTTTTTCAGGGAAGACTTTGGTGTTATTTGCACTCCAATAGATTGTGTATCAGCCAAGGTAACGCGGAATACAGGAAGTATTAAAACTGTAAAGAGTGTGATAAGTTGATAACAGTCGGGTTGGTATGAGACTGATGTCGGCTCACTTTAAAACCAAATGAAATTGTAATTTTCTTGCAACTTAGTTACACAGATAATTATGGGCTTATTTTGTGAACCGCAGTTTTGATCCGCGTTTTTATCAAGTTAAAGGGTTGTTTTTTTTTGTAATTTCGTGACTCGGAGTTATACACTACGCGCATGCGCGGCGCGGCTGTCCTCAAACGGGGAGTAGGGGGAACGTCCGTGGCTGCAGCTCGCCGGACACCGCGTCCGTGCGTCACCGCTGATCGCGATGGAGAACAGAGCGGTTCTCTCCACCACGATCAGCGGTGCTAAGATATTGCTATAGTTGAAAAATAAGAAATTATTTAAATTTGGCCTGTCTAAGTCCTCGCCCGATATTTAATGATATTTTCGAAATGGCAGCCGTCTTACAGTATTTGTTTCTATTAATGCTAGATATTTATTAATGTGTGGCTAAAAAATATCAAACCGGTGCTGAATGTGCCAATAGATTCTACTTGCATAATTTACAATAGTGACTCTCTAATAAAAAAAATCTGATACAATACAATATTCTAGTGAATTTTAAATAAAATAAATAAAATAATTATATGGGACCAAACGATACGTGCGCACTTCCCGAGTTCTAAGAGTATTTTTTCTTCACAAGGACATTATTCTAGTGTCTAGGCGATCATTGAAACGAATATCTAGGTCCTATACCGCGGAACAATCTCACTTTGCCATGAAATCCGCAGTAGCATCTCATATGTTGGGAAACTGCTAGTGTTTATTGATTCAGATCGAAAACGACTCGATCTATATTTTGTTTAGTAAAAACAAAATACAGATCACTTTTAACTTTAAAAAAAATAAAACCGACTTCAAAAAAGTGAAAAATAACTTTAGCTTCTGAAGTCGGTGACCTTTGTTTGATTGCTTTAGTTTTTTTGTCACCGACTTCAGAAGCTAAAGTTATTTTTCACTTTTTTGAAGTCGGTTTATGTTTTGCAAAAAAGTTTTTATTTTTATCTTTTTAGTGGTTCACATGTGCTTGATACATGGAAAGTGCATACCGTTACAATTACAACAAGCCCAAACACGACTATGGTACATTGTCTCATTATGGATTTCCGTGACTCTTGGCTTCATCATCAGATCTGATGGTAGAATGGTTCTTATCAAATTTGCGTTTGATGCTTCACTTGTTGTAGAAAATACCAAAATCGCAACACGTTTTCATATAAAATTTGAAGAGTTCCCTCGATTTCGCCAAGATTCCATCATCAGATCCTGATTTGGTGGCTATGGGACCATTTGGAAAAAATACCCTTTCCAACAAAAAAAGAATTTTCCAAATCGATTGGCAAGCGCCGGAGTTATGCCCGAACAAACATAAAAAAAAAACATCCGAATTGAGAACCTCCTCCTTTTTAAGAAGTCGGTTAAAAAATGCAATATTCTCGCCATACATTTCTTAAAAAAATACACCATTTCATCTAGGAAAAAAATTTGTTATGCAGAGCATTGAAATGAAGCAAAGTAAAAATTGAATATTTTTGCAAACACACGCAAATACGAAATGCTCATTACGAATGATGAGCATTGAAATTAAGCCCAAAGTACAATCTTATTTTTGTTATATATGTACACGCATGAGTAATTGTCTCTAATATTTATAAAATACTAGCCGACCCGACAGACGTTGTCCTGTCAACTATTAATATTTAATTTGAATTGACCTACTATCTACCACCTACCCATTACTTACCTACCACCTACCCACTACCTACCTACCAACTACCTAGCTACAAACTACCTACCAACTACCTACCTACCACCTACCCACTACCTACATACTAACTACCCACTACCTACCTACCACCTACCCACTACCTACCTACAAACTGCCTACCAACTACCCACTACCTACCTCCTACCGCTACCTACCCAATACCTACCCACTACCTACCGACGAAAAAAAAATAAAAAAAAATCAAAAAAAAGGATCCTATGTCCTTCTTCTGGTTCTAAGCTACCTCCCCACCAATTTTCAGCCAAATCGGTTCAGCCGTTCTCGAGTTATAAATAGTGTAACTAACACGACTTTCTTTTATATATAAGAGAAGAAGATGAAAACACCACCTCATATTGTTGTCGTCCTTGTACCGACACGGATGCAAATAGTGCGAACCGCAGCTCAAACCCACATCTTCGATAGTTTCAGATAAAACGTGCTCCTATTCATTATGACGTGCTGGTACTTGATGGCCTGCAATGGCGTTGCCCCGCCTATTAAATTGTAATAGTGAAATGACCTTTATTGTAATAGTATTAAGTCGGAAATTATAAATTCGGTGGTTCCAATGACATTCTGATTATTGTTTGTAGTTTCATATATAAACATCAAAACAGACTATCTTGATGCCATAGGCATTCATTTAATTTCCATTTCACAATATTTACCAATTAATTTGTCGACAAAATACATACTGATGAGTGATACGTTTAATAAACTTCTCCTTTGTATGAGAAGTGGATTTTTGCGATACTCGGGACATTCCAACCAACAATAAAGACATGCGGGGCAGCATTTGAAACTGCCGAATTGCCGATAGAAGTGAAAACAAGACGTGCGGGGCAGTATTTGAGGACTGCCGAATTGCCGATAAAAGTGAAAACTAAATAATCCATAATAAACTTTATGTTAGTGCCACCATAGCTCATTCTGACCAATGAGGTCAAGGTATTTTAAAATATGAAATGACATTCCTTGATTTTCAACCAATGACGATGCTTGGAACCAGCTATGTTAGTGCCATTAGTTCCTCAGTGTGCATCCCCTTGCATAAGGTTAATTTTGACTACCCGTTCTATGAAAGCATTCGTTGACCCAATAGCGCAAGTTCCATGATTTCGGTTCAACCAAAAAGTGGCAACGCTCCTAAAGAAGCTTTCACTTCAAAAAAATCAATCATATCAAATCACTTTCAACACAAAGCTCAGCAGTACGACACTAAGTCTAAGGATAATAAAGAACTGACAAATGTTAAAACTATTCATGGTAGAAAACTCTTCACTACCTTGACTGAATAATGTAGACTTTCTTATAACATAACATTAGGCCCGAAATCATCCATGGGTTAAGCAGGAAGTACGTAATACATGGTTACCGGCTGTTTCTTCTTTAAAGTCTAGACATAATCTTGGTCAAGTCACATGACAAAACTACGTCCAAGAGAAGTGAAAAACCTTAAGTAAACGATAATAACGAAAAAAAAACGAAATAAACAATCGTGACAGACACGATTGTAAAGGACTGGTTTACATGATTGTTTCCAGTAGATTGACGCCGCATTTTGAAAATATAATTTCAGACGCAATGAAAACGTGTAAGTAGCTCATATAGTTATCAAATGTCATGCTGATATAATTTTTTAAATGATACAAAAATGTAAAACAAGTAGGTAGAAAGTAAAACTTATTCAATTTTCTTTATTCTGTCAAGAGAATACTGAAATAAATTATGCCAAACAATTTTTTTTATTTAATTTGTATCTCGGAAACGAGATACTTTAGAACGTATTGTTTCGTACAAAACGTATTTGTATTGATACTAGCTATCGATTAATATAGGTCTTATACTTACTTTAAAAAAAAAAACAAAATGGCGGAAAAAAATATGGCCAAAAAATTCTAACTCATTTTGACAATAACACAGACATTGATTGTTAAAATGTATTTAGTAATCTTTATAATTCCCTTTCATTTGAAGTAGTAATTTTTCCTTTTTAAGGGCATATTCAAGTAAGGAACCTGATTGGTATTTAAAGTTAAAAGCATATCTAATAGGAGACCAACCTTTGTTTCCAAACGTTTCAATAAAATTTTTCTTCCAGTTGTTCCATTCTGATTCTATAGAGTATTTTAAAATCATACAAGTGTACCAGTCAGCACTACATTTCTCAAGGAAAAATTTTAAGATTTCGATTTTTTTCCTATCTTCTTCCACTACACAGCGTAAACATTCTTTTTCAAATTGATTAATCCATTGGCTGGCATTTGAGTTTTTTCCATCAAATTTTTCAATCATGAAATCATTAGCAACTTTGTTTAAGTTTTTAACTTCTGAAATTTGTTGTTTGGATTCTAGAACTTTTTCTAGCAACTTTTTTATTGTGTCTTCGGATGTGCTTGTGGTAGGTATTTCAGGTTCTTGTCCAACAATCTCCTCTAAATAAAAGTTTTCGAACAATAAGTTACCTTCCTCATCTAGATAAACCTTTTTCATATTTTCTGTCAAGGTTATCCAGACTTTCCTGAATTGATTTCTCTTTTTCAATGTGTGTTTCACTCTACCATACACTTGCGACGTTATTAATTGTATGTGTAAATTTGTTGGTTGGACGACCATCTTGTGTGCCGATGGAGGTTAGGCACAAAATTGTTGTTTTTCCGTCTGACGATCCTCGCATTTTAAAATCAAACCTTAGTTTGTCCATTTTTCTTGAAGTAAGTATTCACAATAATGTTGTTTTATAATAATCTTTATAATTCCCTTTTGAAATAAAAACTCAGTTGGGTTTCTGTAATAAAAACAGACAAATTTAATATTTCAGTCTATTTACATTATGTACATAGTAAGTCTACCGGAATAATCTTACCTGTAATAAAAACAGAAAACAACATTAAAAGCTTTTACTCCAGGTGGTGTTATTTATCAGATTTTATATTTTTATCTATCTGAACGTTGGCGTACAGACGACAGCCATCAATAACCACAGAGTGTTAATCTGCCGGTAATGCGACAGATTCAATATTAAGAAAGTGATGCTTCGAGTAAATGAGAGTCATCGTTTTCTTTACATGTAATCAAAAAGCGAATTTGTCCAAGAAAAGCAATTTTTGCGAGAAAAAAAAGTGAATCAAACACAAAAGTCTAACCTAGCAGGAGTAATATTTACTTTTATTTTGTTTAATTTTGCATACAAACGTGAATGTTTGTATGCAAATTTTTATCGTGCCCAGTATTTATGGTGTAACAGCTATCCGACCCTTTAAATGACTTTCTTAAAAGCCTCTTAGTGTTCCTGAAAACCTGGTGCTACAAATATTGTTAGGTCTAGATGGATCAATACTGAGTCCCGAGCGCATGGCACGCCACAGCGGTTTCCATGACAACGATGCATCGAGCACGTTGTTCGTCTAAAATGTTGCTAAAATAACAAGGTAAACAGATGCGTATCCTGGTTTAAAATTATTCAATTTTATCAATTAGTTATTTTTACTTCAGTTATCAGTAATTGAATCCTCATTCCTTTCTCGTGATTTATCTTCAAAGAGATTAAATGTATAATTTAATGTCTTTGTTTATCTTACAAGACTTCACACATAAATATCAACGCATCAGAGAACAGCGCTTTTTCAAGTAGCCGCCCTCCTTTAATATATATTGTATTGTATAACGGGCTGGTGACCGCAACTCCACGTCATCATCATCATCATCATCTCAGCCGAAAGACGTCCACTGCTGGACATAGGCCTCCCCCAAGTGTCGCCACATTGACCGGTCCCTTGCTACTCTCATCCACCGGATTCCCGCAACTCCACGTGAAAGCGCGTAATTGCGTATGGGCTAAAAATCCACCACGCGGGCCCAAGGCGGGTTGGTAGATGTGACATGTCTTCGAATTTTTGGTTCTAGGACATGCCGGTTTCCACACAGAGAAGTGGTGATGAAATAAATTACACAAAATAATGCTGGGTTCGAACCCACGACTAACTCGGGGCCGCCACCACTGGGCCATCGCTGCTCTGCTTTTAATATATAAATTGTAATTTGTAATGTTACCAAAATCGTATTGAAATCAGGGTAAAGTGTCTTATTATTTTCTAAACACATGACAATAGTTATAGAGCCACAGCACAGTTAGTTAATTCAGCCTTTTTTTTTTTTTTTTTAAGGATGGGAAATCATCAAATGACCCCCCCCACTCTGGGCGGAGCGGGGGGGAGTGTCAGACTCTTACTGACTAAAAACCATCCATGTTCCTTCCTCGCCTTTTACGTTCCGGGGCCGCGGTATCTCTTTCGAACAGGTCCGCAACCCCGGCAGGCTTCGGCCCTTGCGGGCCCCTCTCCTTTTGCTGACATCTCTTTGAGGCGCGCGTGGAACACGAACGCGCCGTCGACACGGCCTGTCGTCATCGTTAGACGGCCGGACGGCTAGCTAGCCCATAGCCAGCCGTCCACAGGCCCGCATCTACGGTGGCCGGTAGCCACCACGTGGCCCCCGACGCCCGTTGCGTCTCCCGCGGCGGCCGGGAAGAGAGGATCTCTCCCTCTCTCGTTCCGCCACCTCCTTCGCTAGCATGACTGCTTCGCAGAAGGAGGCGACGGCTTCCCATGCCGTCTCGCTCCGGACCATGGATTGAACCAGGGCCGGACGCGAGAGGTCGCCGCCGCCGATCGCCGCCACGAGGACACGGCGGAGCTCCGCCCACGCAGGGCAGACTTCCACCGTGTGCTCCACCGTGTCCTCCGGTCGATCCTCGCAGTGGAGACACCCGGGCGATTCCTCCCGCCCGATTCGGTGCAGGTACCTCCCGAAACATCCGTGTCCGGTGAGGACCTCACCGGAGGAGGTGAGGACGCCGTGGCGCCTCTCCAGCCACTCCTCAAAGAGGGGACTTACCGCCACTATCGTGGCGTGCCCTAGTTAATACAGCCTGAACGCCACAAATCCCTATGGGTTGTCAAAACAAACAAAATAAACAGAAAAAAAAACAATTTTAATCGTGTTAAACTAGGAATAAAGTAGTAACTTAATAAATGACTTTATTCAAAAATGGTTTGAAGATCGATGTGAATCGAGATTAAATTTATGTGATACTAGCTGTTGCCCGCGACTTCGTTCGCGTAAAAATATTGATGGGTCATGTGTGAGACTGCATCGTTGTTCGAGTTGTCGCAAGCGCTACTGAGCATGAGGTCCTGGGTTCGATTTGCGGGACGGGTAAAGTGTTATTGTATTATTTATGCCCGGTTGATGGGATTTAGCTATATGTGCGAAATGTGGGTGTAGGATTAGATACACCTCTACCTAACAGTGGCGCAGGGTGAAAATAGTGTCAGGGGAAGCCGTAGAAAAAAAAGGAAAACTGTTTTTTTTGCTTCTGTTAACCTTTTTCCCCGTGTTCATTTTTACCTCATTTTCACTACCAGCGACACAAAAAACCACGGAAACGACACCCATGATTAAAAATCCAAAAACTTTCGTCGGCGCCATTTTTGATTTTTATTTTGACTTCATCTTCATTCATTAAAAGTAAGATCAGAAATGCAGAAGAGAAAAAAAAAACAGAAATCTACAAAATAAAAAAAATCTAGTTGGTATCAAATACGATATCGACCATTACTCATTCTATCTCGTTCTACTATACAAAATTTATTTATTTATTTATTTTATTTATTTATTTAAACAACACATACAACTATTATTACAGGTTTAGGTACCTAATACAATAAAGCAGTTACATTCAAAGTAAAATTATTTATGTTTTGAATAAATTAATTAATTTGACAAACTAAAATAATTGCGCAAAATGCGGCCCGTGTGAATTCGCTGTGTACAATTGAAGCAATCAATCTGTTGTGATACCATATTGAGTGCACGCAGCGCGCGTCAGCGGCGCGTGCTGCAGCAAGTTGGTGCGAGCGGGCGGCACCCACAAGAGCGGCGGCTGCCATACTTTCTTTTTCTGCTCCTGCCGTAAGTCCATAATCTTCGGCTTACCTAGGTCCCTACAAAACGGTAAGTACTGCCAGCCGCGAAGTCACGTGTGCTATTAACTTGTGTACGGCTTATACTATTCTTGCACTGCTGCAAAAGGTCTCTCCTGCTGCTGTTATTCGTGAACGAATGAACAACTACAATGCAAAACTTCATCCCCCTTTTACCCCTTTGTGGGTTGAAATAAAAAAAAACTAACGACTTACTAACTTTGATACTTTTTGGTGACTCAAAAAACAAAAACTTTAATTAAAAACAAAATGTTGCTCTTTTTTCACCCCTCAAGGGTTGAAATTCTAATAAAGCCGTTGCGTCAGCTTCCAATCATAAGCTCAGATAACAAATTTTGTACTTTTTACGTCGAAAATTAGAGATTTTTCACATACATTTTCATCCCCTTTATAAGCCTTCAGGGTGGAGTTATCAAAAACGCTGAAACACGCATAAATTAATTTTCAATCGTCAGCCTAAACACAAAATTAGAAGATCCTAACTTTAAAACTGACGGACTTTCATATAAGCTTCCATCCCCTATTTTATCCCCTTGGGGGTAGAATTGATCAAAATCCTTTCTTAGCGAATACCTACGTCATAACATCTACCTGCATGCCAAATTTCAGCCCGATCCGTCCAGTGGTTCGGGCTGTGCGTTGATAGATCACTATGTCAGTCAGTCAGTCACCTTTGAATTATATATATTTAGATTGCTAAATTTCGTCAGTTCGCATGATCTCCCGATCATGCGAACAACAACTGACTGCGAACATCAACAAGTTGATTGCACATAAGCTACCAGGGTAGCAGGGGAAGCAAGATATCAAGTGGGGTGAGGCCAAGCATTGAAGTTAGCTGGGGGAAATTGGGAAAATGGAAGGATGGGCATGGGATTTGGTAAGAAAGGGAGAAACCTAGTGGAACAAAAGAGAGGCAGAGCGTTAGCCTATACGCTTTACGCACACGTGTAAACTACGGTAGTAGTTGTAGCGTGGCAAAATGAATGAACAGGAAATGAATGAAAGCATACCTAATGTGTAAAGGTACTCAAAGATGTTTTCAAAACATGTTTTATTATTATTTCATTTTGTGTGTATGTGTGGTGGCCACGTATAAAACCTGTGTTAGTAATAGCTGGTAAAATAATTATAACTCGAAAACTATGAAGAATTGCGGAACATCTATGGGGTATTTTTGGATACCTCCGGGTATGAGGAATCTTTTTTATAATGACTATTATTCTGGCAAAAAAATTCAAACTTGGTAGTTTGAATTTTTTTACCGTCATCGTCAGCCTATTAATATTAGGAGGAATATTCCCACTGCTGGGACACATCCCAGCAGTGGGAATATTTCTCCTCCGCTTCGTGGTCTCCACTCTATGAGGGGAAAATGAGGGAGTGTGAATTTTTGTATTACCTGAAATAGAACAATGTTGTGTTGAAATTGGTTGTCAAAACTAAAAAAGCTGAATTAAAAAAAATAATAGAAGTAAGACAACAACGAAATGTATAAATAACATTTTAAAATATGTCAGAATAATTTGCTATTTTCTAACCGACTTCTGAAAAAGGGGGAGGTTATTGGACAAATTTTAAATTCTTCTTCGGCTGCACCTTCAATAAGCTACGACCTACGAGTGCTACGACCTACGAGTGCTACGACCTACCAGTGCTACGACCTACGAGTGCTACGACCTACGTGCTACGCTGAACTTTACGCGTAACACCTTACTATCGGCTTCGTTTTTGTGGGATAGAGGAATGGACTGTATGATTTTAACGTTTTTTGATGTAAAAGAGGATGTTCTGTATGAACTGAGTTATACTCGTTCGCCCAGTCAAGAAACAACCAAATTAAGAAAAATTCGAGTACGACTCACCTTTTCTCAGCTGCAGCCGCTTCTTGATTATTTAGTGGGAAGATGATCCCACCGTTGCACAAAACACGGTAGTGTACAGATTGTCCAAATAACAATTTTCACTCACGGAGTCAAATTATTAGATGCTGTTCGAACGAGCTAGAAAACTGAACTATATTTCCCGCTTTTCACAGTTTCACTAGGCGTCCCTCGTAGATGGCGCGCAGATCGCTTTGTTGCAGTGACATGCAGCACGGTGCAACCAATAGCGTGCCGTTTTGGCGAGCGCACAAGAATATTCAAAAAAAGAATTGTCCAATCATGGGCTATATACAGAACATACCCCCTACCGAAACCATAGTGATGGTTTCTATAAAACTAACTAAGATTACCTTATTACCTTTATCATTAAAGTCATTAAAGAGAGACCTAAAATAAACACTAAGCTAATTACCTATATCTAACAAAAACGTTTTGTTTAAATCTAATTGATATAAGGTAATAAACAGAGTTTGTTGGTTGGTCTTTGTAAGACACTTTTTTCGGTGCGCAACGTCACACACCGGACTATTCCGTCGGGACCTGGATGTAATTTTTCTATCTTACCGAGAGGCCAATTACAGGAAGGAACATTATCAGTTTTTATTATAACTAAATCTCCAACCTTTGGGTTCGAGGAGGATGTAAACCACTTAGCTCTCTGCTGAAGTGTGTTTAAATACTCGTGACTCCATCGTTTCCAGAAAAGTTGGGAACACTTTTGTATATACTGCCAACGTGACAGTCTGTTAATATTCACATCTTTAACGTCATACTCGGGTATAGAGGTTAAGCTTTGACCAATGAGAAAGTGTCCGGCGGTTAAGACATTAAATTCGTTAGGATTATCACTGGCCGGTAGTGGGCACAAGGGACGCGAATTTAAAATGGCTTCTGCCTTACAAAATATCGTGGAAAGTTCCTCAAACGTTAAGGATTTTTCCCCTACACTACGTACTAAATGATATTTTGCTGACTTTATTCCAGCTTCCCAGAGACCATCCATATGTGGAGCACTAGGTACATTAAATTTCCAATCTACCTGCCTTTTAGAGCAGCCATCTGAAATGTCATTTTGACTCTCACGCAAGAACCTTTGAATTTGAGACAGATGTTTACTTGCGCCAACAAAGTTAGTGCCGCAATCAGAATATAAAACCGCGCATAGGCCGCGACGAGCTACAAATCTGTCCAAGCACGCAAGGAAACAGTCAGCGGAGAGAGAAGATAACACCTCAAGATGTACTGCTTTTGTTGAAAAGCAGACAAACAATGCTAGATAAGCTTTTGTCACTTTAGCATTACGACGTAAGCTTTCTTTAATTAAGAATGGACCTCCGAGGTCAACTCCGACGTTAGAAAATACCTTATTAGGTATCAACCGAGTTGGTGGCAAAGGTGCCATTTCGGGTTGTAGAACAGACGGTTTACATTTAAAGCACGTTTTACATTTACACAAAACGGATCTAATGACGTTACGAGCAGACAATATCCAAAAATTCTCATTAATTATACTTTGTAAGGTACGCGGACCTACATGTAAATATTGCCTATGTAAATAATTGATCAACAATTTAGTAAATAAACTATGTTTTGGAAGAAGACGCGGATGTTTAGCATTATAAGGAAGTTCGGAATGACCGATGCGACCCCCTACCCTGAGGAAACCATCGGAATCAAGAAATGGAGATAACTTACGTAATGATGGTACGTTTTTCTTATCTTTTATCATTTTAATTTCAGCTTCAAAATAAGCAGTTTGAACTAACTTTATCAATTTATCGCGAGCTTCGTTTAACTCGAAGGTAGATAACACTCCAGACTTGTGAGTGTTCATATCACCCTTTCTTGGTCTAAATCTTAAGATCCAAGCAAACGATCGTTGCAATTTGAAAAATGAAGAAAATTGCTGAAAGATTCTTTCACAAAATTCTGTTTTAGATTCATTAAAGTTATCTTTATTACTCTCAGTCAATAAATTAACCGACGCTTTTAATTCCGGTAGTTTATTATTACTCTCATTAATAAACACAGTCATTGGCCAATCGACATAATTTTGATACATCCAATCAGCGCCCTGTAACCACCGTTGATTACAACTGACAAGTTGCGCCGGAGACGCTCCGCGAGAACAAATGTCAGCTAAATTATGTGCACTACACACGTGCCGCCAAAAATGAGGGGGTAAAACTTCAATAATTTGAGTAACTCGATGACTTACAAAAGTTTTCAGTTTATATGGTTCCGTTTGCAGCCACGACAGTACGACTGTCGAGTCTGAGGCTGCTGTTATTTTGTTGATTTTGACGCGAGTAAATGTGTCAACTACGAACTTCATTAATTTGCTCAACAAGACAGCACCCATTAACTCCAACCGAGGAATCGTTACAGGTTTTATTGGTGCAACTTTAGATTTCGAGGTCACTAAACGAACCTTCACATTACCCTTCCGGTCGCGACTGATCACATACACGCATGCTGCGTAACCACACAACGACGCGTCACAGAATCCAACTAAGTCACATTCCGTTTGACTCGGCAATAACATGTGACGTTCAATACGTAACTCTTGTAACAGAGGAAGTTCAGAAATAAAGGTTTGCCACGATTTTTTAATGTTATCTGGCAACCTTTCATCCCACCCGATGCCTAGCTTCCACAACTCTTGCATGATCTGCTTCGCTACAAAAGTGCATGGCGCAATAAAACCCACGGGATCGTAAATCGACGCTAGTAATTTTAGTACTGATCGTTTTGTTGACTCGTTGTCTGTTAAATTAACTGAAAAAATAAAACTATCAGATTTTGGAATCCATTTAAGACCTAAAACCTTAATGGTACAGTCGTTTTCATCTTTAACGAATGTTACTGAATTTTCCCTATTTTCAAATGGAACGCGTTGTAGTAACTTCTCACTGTTACTCATCCACTTTTTTAAAGTGAAGTTGGCACTTTCAAAAATACCAATTAATTGATCCTGTACTAAGCAAGCTTGCTCAAAAGTATTACAAGAATATAGAATATCGTCCATGTAAACACCATCACGGAGGACCTGAGCAGCGAAAGAAAAACGTTTTCCTTCATCGTTAGCTAATTGAAGTAGCGTACGAATTGCTAAGAACGGTGAACAACTAAGTCCGTATGTTACGGTTTTTAATTCGTATAATTTTATTGGATCGTTAGGCGATTCCCGATATAAAATGTGTTGATATAAGCGATCTTCTTTTCTTAAGGCTATAGCACGATACATTTTACATACGTCACTAACCAAACAATATTCAAAAAGTCTGAATTTCAAAATTATTGCCGCAATATCCGGATACAACTTAGGGCCGATTAATAGAATATCATTTAGAGACACGTTATTGCTACTTTTCGCAGACGCGTCGAACACTACACGTAAAGGAGTGGAGGTACTACTAGGTCGCAAAATACTATGATGTGGAATTATGTATTTGCTAGGTTGATCACCCTGATAAAGCTCCATATGACCGAGTTCTTCATATTCTCGCATAAATTCCTTGTACTTATTATTTAAATCCGGAGTGCGCGCGAGCTTACGTTCCGTATACAATAACCGACGCTCAGCCACCGCACGCGTTTGACCTAGCGGCGGGCGTTCGGGCGCAAACGGTAGCGGAACCACGTATTGCCCGTTCGATTCTCGGGTATGTTCATTAGAGAATATTTCCTCGGCTAAATGATCCATTGGATTTATGGAAGGTGTGCACGGCACTTCCTCAATTTCCCAAAAATCGCGTAATGATTTATCAATCGATTGTTCTTCGTCATATGAAACGGATAAATTAAGATTTTGAGAACTATTAGTATTATTATGTGGATATAATTTTCCGCTAATAACATAACCAAAAACGGTATTAATAACACTCGGAATACTATCCTTAATTACTAGCGGTTTATCTCTAATGATATCCGGCACTATGTCGTTTCCTAACAAAATATCTATTCGCGAACGCTTGAAAAACAATGGATCCGCTAACCTATAAGTGTCATATTCGTTAATGACATTATCTGTGAAAGATACATTAGGCATATCCGCGGACACCTTTGAAATAACTACTAAATTAACGCTAAATGTCGGACTATTCGCATGTCTTGGTTTTAGTGTACAAGTAATCATGCCTTGATTTTTAACGATGCCTCCACCTATACCGTGAATAGTAAAAGGACATTTTTTACGTTGTAATCCTAATTTCTGGGCACAATCAGCAGTTATGAAAGAACTTTGAGCTCCAGAATCGATGACTGCACGGCAGTCTTGATATTGACCAACACAGTCAATAACATGTGCACGGGTAGTACCTAGCACAACTCCGTATTCGCAGTTTAAATCAGTAAATAATGCTTGCTGAATGGAACAGTTCGTGTCACTTACGAAGTGAGACGAAACTAGCGCTTGCTGCGCGTGCGAAAGAGACGGCTGCACAGTCAGGGTGTTCGCCACGGACGATATTCCCGCGCTTACCGTCGCATTATCTTTATGCAATAAGTAATGATGCGGTGATGCACATACCCCGCAGGTCATTGTACTTTTACAAACATTAGACTGATGGTCAGATTTAAGACAATTAAGACACAGATTAAGTGAATGAACACGGTTCATTCTTTCATCGACCGACAATTTACGAAACTGATCGCATCGATAAATCATATGATTTTGTTTACAAATCACACAAGAAAAATTAGAATTATTATTACGGTTGTTATTATTATTGTTCGAAGTACGTGCCGTATTGAGAATTACCTTAGACGAAGATTTAGATTGGCTTTTATTTTGGGTATTACTAGATTTCGACGTGTTATTTGAAGAGCTGTTTATAAAAGTGTGTTCTAGAACTTTAATTTGTTTGTTTACAAAATCAATTAGTTCCGCAAAAGTAGGTATCGACTTTTGATCACGGCTTTCTTCGAATAATTTACGCGTATGAGGATCAAGTCTTTGTAATGCCAAATGACACAATAAGAAATCATCTAAGTTTGTTATGTTTAATGCTTGAATCGCTTTAAGTGAATGATCAAAGGTTTCTATAAATGAAGTTAAGTTCGACGTAGTCTCTTTAGTTAACGGTGAAAAGTTCAACATTTTATCAAAATACCTACATGCTAGCGTTCTGTGGTCGTGATATTTGTCAACTAAACTTTGCCAAACTAATCTGTAATTAGCGGCCGTGATAGGTAAATTTTTAACAATATTTAAAGCAGAACCTTTAACGCATGAAAGTAAGTAATGGTATTTATCGATATCTGAGAAATTCCTGTTGTGAACTAATGATGAGAACGTATCATAAAAAGTTATCCAGTTTTCAACTTCACCGTCAAATTGAAATAATGTTAACTTAGGTAACGCGGGTTGAACTACTAAATCATTTTTGTCCAGCGCAGGAAAGAATTCGTTTTCTGTTTTTGTATGCTTCCTAGCGATTAATTGACATGCATTATACATTTCATCAAATGTTTCAAGTTCACTGATCGACATTTTAGCAGTCGGTTTAATTTGTATTTCTGTTTCATACAAATCAAACATGGTGGATTCAAACTTAGTACGGACACTTTCCATTTCCGACAATAATACCGTAAACAATTGCAATTTATCTGGATCTGTTCCCAACTTTTTTGAATAATCATAAAGCTTTTGTATTTTCGTAAATAAATACTCTTTTCTAACTATTAATATTTTTTGCCTCGTTTCTAAAACTTCCGCCATTATGGACGCGTTGTTTTAGCACAAAAAAAAATGAAAATTCGGGCTGGAATAACTAGAATCCGGGCTCGAATGGACCAGAATGTGGGATAGAGGAATGGACTGTATGATTTTAACGTTTTTTGATGTAAAAGAGGATGTTCTGTATGAACTGAGTTATACTCGTTCGCCCAGTCAAGAAACAACCAAATTAAGAAAAAATCGAGTACGACTCACCTTTTCTCAGCTGCAGCCGCTTCTTGATTATTTAGTGGGAAGATGATCCCACCGTTGCACAAAACACGGTAGTGTACAGATTGTCCAAATAACAATTTTCACTCACGGAGTCAAATTATTAGATGCTGTTCGAACGAGCTAGAAAACTGAACTATATTTCCCGCTTTTCACAGTTTCACTAGGCGTCCCTCGTAGATGGCGCGCAGATCGCCTTGTTGCAGTGACATGCAGCACGGTGCAACCAATAGCGTGCCGTTTTGGCGAGCGCACAAGAATATTCAAAAAAAGATTTGTCCAATCATGGGCTATATACAGAACAGTTTTACTTGGAGTAACTTACCGTAAGTTAAACTTCTTGCAAAAGAAAATTACCAATTTTTAGTAGACAAATCTGTAATACTATTGTTTTTTTTAAATAGCGCGAAATGAGTGGTTTCGATCGATTTACAAAAAAACTATTGATTGGATTAAAAAACTGAAACAGTAAGTTTTTTTTGTAAGACTTTGACTTTTAACACCTCCACGGCCCCTGTACTATTCAATCCATCAATGTTTTAAGTGCGTTACATTGAGTTCTATCACAAATAGTATATTTTATAACGAGGGACTAAACGAAGCCATTATATACCCGAGGTGGTTTGACTCCCGAGCTTGCGAGGGAGGCAATGAAAGCGAGGGTATATTATATTGGCGTTTAGTCTCGAGGTGCAAACTGTACTTTTCACTTCGAGCGCGAGCAAAATAGCCATTTAAAACTGAACCAACTTACACTCGACAAAAATTCTGAACTGAGCGGTCAGTTTTTTCTTCTATCAGGTCAGTCACAGATTAACCATTGAAAACACAACACAAACTCTCAACATTTTCGCAATGAAGATGATTCACACTCCACAGATAACTAGTACCTACATTACTGCAGCGGCTAGCAACAGAGGCATTGCTTTTCAAAATCAAAGATGCACACAAACAACCATAAATATTTCTCGCGTTGAAGAGTTCATTTATTTTTTCTTTCAATAAACCGCTTTCTATTTGCATGCCAATTCTTAATTTAAATAAAACCTTTGACAAGTAACTCTTTTGTGACCATGTTTCAGAGTAAAAGATTGTTCCATTTTTAAATTACTTTTTACTCCCTAGGGAATAAACGGTCACTTTAATCCCGCTTCGTAGGGCTATAACGGCGTACTTTTAGAGCATGAGAAGTGAAAACATGATTTATAACCTCAAAAAAAAAAGTTGTTTCCCAGCAATATTTTTTGCGTAAAGTTACTTAGTTTGATGTACAGAATGCTTGGTTAACGGCTTTGTGATGAGGTGGTTTACACCCTGTATGTAAAGAAATGAATAAAAGATAATAATCAAATAATTTTGTCTAGCTAGTTAGTGGTCAGTGCATACTGGCGGAAATTATTAAACTTTCTTGGGCACATATTTTTTTTTATTTTGTGGCCGTATCTAAATCATAATCACACAACTAAATTCCCAGTTTTTAACCCTAAATTCAAAAACGACGGGGTGCTATAAGTTTGGCATGTCTGTGTGTGTGTGTATTTGTGTGTGTGTGTTTGTGTGTCTGTCTGTGGCATCGTAGATCTCCAACGCATGAACCGATTTTGATTTTGTTTTTTCTTTTTGTTTGGTTGGTGAATTAGTCGGGAGTGTAATAAAATCAGTCCTAGAAGGCCGCCGCCACAAAATAGCGGATTACATTTTTTTTCACATCGCCCTCAATATGATCATCATCATCATCATCATCAGCCTTTAATGTTCCCACTGCTGGGACACGGCCTCCTCTCAATGAGAGGGAATGGGCTATAATCTACCGCGCTGGCCCAGTGCGGATTGGTAGATGTCACATGTCTTCGAATTTTTGGTTCTAGGACAAGCCGGTTTCCTCACGATGTTTTCCTTCACCGTTTTGAGAGCAGCGGTGATGAAAATAACTTACACAAAGTAATGGGCCTACCTGGGTTCGAACCCACGACTTACTGTTCGTAAGTCGGGGCCGCCACCACTGGGCCACCACTGCTCTCTGTATATAATAGTGTATACCATATTAAAGTACAATAATGTATTTCATACAAATATTTATGAAATCACACTTTCCAACACAAATCACTCATAATCATTCATAACCTTTTCTTTCACAAGAGTAGCTATTATTTTCAGCCTGAAGAAAAGAAAACCAAGTTTAAACTGTGAACGTCCTCTCCTGATCTAACCTCTTAGGGGTTGATGTTCTCCTAGTACATGTACGGACTTAGGGAAGTGCGGCTTCTGATAGAAAGTACTGAATCGGAAATGGACTTTATCCTCAAACAGTTAACTTACTTTATGCTGATATTAAAGTATTAATGCAGAAATAATACCGGAATCAAAATATACTAAATAATTTCGGGTTATTATGGCCATTAAATTATTTACAAAAAACACTTTATTTTTTTCATAAATGTTTCCTTTCGGCCCACGTTTGCTGGCTCGTACGGATTGACTTATACAAAGAGTCCAAAACGCGTGTGCTCGATTCTGCTACTTGGTTCGACCTAGAAGTAATGTCACCCCTTATATAAACAAACATTGTATGCTTAAAATGAAGTCGAGGCGAAAGTTACACCTTGCGTGTCTACTGTTTGGTGTTATTAGGACTACGAAGCCGAAGTATTTGTATGACAAGTTAATGGCTAGTAGATGGCTAGTAAACGAGAGTGCGCACCTAGGCTTTGTGCCCAACAATTATCAACACAATCTCATAGGACAGCAGCTTTCAGAGGTACTTTCCGATACGCCGCATCTAAAGTGTGAAATAATATTCCTCCACCATTACGGGTACTGGGCACTATTCACTCTTTTAGAACACGACTGCGGCAGTATTTGATAGCAGCACAGCAGAAACTGGATATGGTTACAATGAATGTTTCAATCATATGAACGCTTAGTAGGTAATTTGCAGCACTTGCGTACGACTGTGCCTATACGTAGGTACCTACCTTCTTATGCATGCTTACACGCGAACTCGTGCGACCATAATCATAACCATAATATTGTTTCGGACCATAATCATCTCTCACTTACTAAACCTAGCACACACTGAGCGCCGAATACTGTATATTTTTGAAGTGAAACTTCTTTATCGGGGTTGGAAAAAAATGTAGTGTTACATTTTTTCGTTACGCGTCACATGTTTCCGTTACGCGCCATCTTTTTCTTATAAAAACCAAAGTCGCTCTATATCGTTTTTTTTTTTTTTTTTTTTTATTTGAGAAATAACGTCATAAGGAAGTTTCACTTCTTACGAGTGTACGCTAGTACACGCACACATTTTTTTTTATTAGGTTTTTTGTTCTATCTTGGCTTATCTGTGTATTTATTTATTGCTACCAGTATTACTTTCTCACACAATGAAATACCTACTCGTATTACTAATATTTTCGTTTAAAGTACGAACTCATTTCACTAATTTACTCGATAATTATTTATTGTATAACCATTTATTTATTATTTATATATTATGTTTGAAACTGTTTTCTGTCTGTCACTAACCCCCTCGAGGTGCATTGGAAGACCAGCGTCAGACAGCATCATCTGTCTGGCATGAATGCACAAACTACGTATTTTTGTCCTCTTTTTCACATTTTTTTTAATATTATTGTGAGTGTGCTTAATGTACTGACATCAAATAAATATTTTTTCTTTCTTTCTTTCTTCTTTCTACTTAATACTGAACTGATAACAGTAAATTAAAGTTAGCTAAGCGGTTGTATTTGTCCTAATTATATTTCTATCTATATCAGCATGCATGATGACCGCTGGGTCTCCACACAATGGACACCGGAAAACGGACGGCGCTGCCGAGGCTGGCGCAGAAAGAGGTTGCGCCAAAATCTGGACTCGAGGATGCATGGGGCAAGAGCTGGAAGGAATTGGGAGAGGCCCTTGCCCAGCAGTGGGACAGCAGCGTCGACGTGAATATTTATTTTAGGTTTTATTTTTAGCTAAAGGAAAAATACGGCAATCAGGTTGCAATGGAAAATTCTTATGAACATTTATCGTAACCGAAAACCTATCTAGCAACACAAAAGTGCGGACATTGTCCTAATTCATGACAATTTTTTGTTACAGATCATAAGTTTTCATTCAGACGTTGGTAAACGTTTTCAATTGATCGTCGTTCATCAGCGCGAATGGTTATTTGCATCAAACGACGTACGGGAATCAATCGGCTACTTAGAAGCGGAGAAGTTCATTACATAAAATCACAGTAAATACCTGTACTTACCATTATTTGTATGAGATTTAAGAATACTGTACTTTACTTTCAATATCTTTACTTGCCTTGTCGTACTGCGAAACCAATAAATTACAAACACCAGACATGCAATGAAATCTTCATGTTCTGCGACTTTCGTAAGCTTAAGCTTATACATATTATTCAGGCGTTAAAAGATCATAACATCGTTATATTCTTACTTGAAAGTTTGTATTCAGGTTATCTTGCCGACCACGCGACACCCGCGCTGTCCTAGCGTGCTTCGTTATGCGTACGTGCGTGGCGGACTCGCTGGGTCTTGTACAACTGGAATGCAAATTTTAAATAATAATTAATTGTTTACCTTGCGTAACGCTTAACGCATTCCACTATGAGGAGCCGTGACTATATTTGGCTAAAAGGCATTGCTGCAGGAACGGCTTCGCCTAGCTATTAGTGGGCAGTCATGGCGAGTACTATGACATAGACTAGCTCATCTTAAAATATATAGAAATTATACGTTCATATAAGTAGATAAACCTGCTGATGCATATGGTTACATTTTTCGTTTTAAGCACAAACTTTATAAACTTTTACTTACCTTTAACATTTTCAACGAGCACGGCGTATAATTGATAAGGAGCAGAAGTCAGTAACAAGTCTGCTAGCAACGTTAAAAGCCAAGCTCATCTTCATCTATTAGCTTGCACAGGACCATGTCTCGAAGCACTCGGAGGACAGTAGTATATCATCATCTCTCATCGTCTTTACAGCTGATTTGCTTAACTGTGCCGAGGTTGCGGAGCACGGGATAGAATGTTATGGAGACTGAAGTCATTGTGGACCTGAAGTAGGAGCAATAAAGACATTGACAGATGGTGTGAGTGAAAATTAGTTTTATGTAAGTGAAAATTGTTTTATTTCATCGACTAGACGTATGTGAATGAATATAAACATCTTCACAAACAAATTTTAATATCACACATTGGGTTCGTTATAATTAAAGCAACAAAATGAAAACGCGAATACCTACTTGTAGACTACTTAGGTATATTGTGCATAATATAATGTCGAGCTGAAATAAATGCAGTGTGTGCTCTCAGTGTGCGTTACTGTGTATGATTCAAAACTTGATGACACACATATTGATAACATATTACTATACGGTGGTAAAATGGTATTAACACTTGTTTTTAAATAACATGATATTTGAAAAAAGGCTGCTGTAAATGCTGAGTACCTAACCTAACATAACACAAAGTAAAATCCAAAAAATATCTCTTCATATATTCCGACTAACCTGATTTGTTAACTAAGTATACATCACATAGTTTGTACAATGTGCAGAACTTCAAATGGATATATATTTAAGAGCAATATAAGTTCTTTTTTTAGTAACATAATTGTTTTAGTAACGATGAGTGAGCAGTAGAAAGAGATAGGTACTGAGTAAATAAGTAAACAGAAAAAACACTACTAAAGCTGATCACAAAATAGCCTGTGGTAATGTAATTCTATTAGTACTTGAAATTATAAGCTTGATTAAAACTATTTTAACATGTAATTAATAATTATGTTTGAATAAAAATCTTTACAACGGTTGGACAAATTATTTAGGTCGACGCCGACGTTATCAATAAGATTAAATATGAATACTTTGCGTTATATTTTCAGCTGATAGGATGTGCTTCGAGTGCCAGTAATCAGGCAACTGCGAGCCTTGAAATTGCATTTCACAGATTATCAGGTATGCAGATCTGTTGTCTGCACAGTGATTATTGTCTAGGTGTGTTTCTACCAGAACTTTTTTTTTTTTTTTTTTTTTTTTCTCTTCAGTTATCTTGCAATCAGTCGTGTGGACTATAAGCAGATGGGATGATGATTTAATGGTGTGTAGGGTGCTAGAGTACTCCCAGCGGAGCCCACCCTTTGTTTTATATTGTCAAACATCAGCGACAATGTCGTCAAAGAGATCTCGTCGTTTCTTCAGTCGACGAATTGTTTCAGGGATAGTGAGCTGTCCTGCAAGCTGATTTGGATGCTTTTGTAGTCTTGACTTGTAGCTGGAGCCGTAGTAGTCTATCACTTCTTTAACCATTGGTAGGTTAAGGATGTCATGGATCTCCTTTGTTTTAATGAACCATGGCGCATTTCAAATTTGCCTCAGAATGTAGTTTTGCGCCCTTTGTATTATTGTTATATTGGTGCTACATGCTGTGCCCCATAGTTCAATGCCATAGGTCCAGATTGGTTTTAGCACAACATTGTATATGATAACCTTTTTGTCAATTGCTAGTTTTGAGTTTCTACCTAGCAACCAGTAGAGTCCCTTATACTTGAGGTTAATCTGATCTCTTTTTGCTTGCACATGTTTCTTCCAAGTGAGTCTGCGGTCTAAGTGCATTCCTAGGTATTTTACCGAGTTTTGATGAGGCAGTTGTGTATTATTTAGAGTTACGGGGGGGCAGTTTTCTTTGCGGAGTGTAAAGGTTACATGCACTGATTTGGACTCACTAGCTGCAATTCTCCATTTGGACATCCATTTCTCTATTTTATGGAGTCCACACTGCAGGAGTTCAGATGCTTTAGCTGGACATGGGTCCGAGGCGAGTAAAGCTGTATCATCTGCATAAGTCGCGACTGTAAACTCTTGGCTTTTTTTCTACCAGAACTAATAATAAAATCATACAAAAAATCGTCAATTGTTTGAAGTAAAGTAAGTTCCGCTGTAAGAGGTTCTACACACTTGTTCGAGTCATCTCATTCGCTTCAACAGTATTTGTTGAATTGCAAAACCTATCTGAACCAATTATTAGGCTATAGTTTAATTCGGCTCGTGCCGATCAGCAATTCCATCAGTACCAGAGACCCAATACGGTTCAGCATAATAAGTACTATCACTTGTATTCTAAAGGCCCCTCCCACACACAGGCGCGTATTTGCGTTTCTGTGTTTCCGCGATTCTGCGACCTGCGATATTGCGATATGAGTTCTTAAAACATTTGGTATTGGGACGCAGAAACGCAAAAACATGTCTGTGTAGAAGAGAAGCTTTATGCTCAGGTAAGCTTAGCACAACTCAGACTAAACCAAGCGGCGTTTTCCCAAACGTATTATAACGTCTAAATTTGTTTACCTATTGTATTGGAACAGTTCAAGACCACGACGTACTTGGTCAGAGACTTGCCCAAGTCCTTGACTGTCTCCTTCTAGCCCGTACCGGTTGGGTCTCATAGCGTTGTGCACTTGATCAGAGCAAAAGCTTCAGCAAGGGCGACGTACGAATTGTATGAGTAGATAGTACCTGAAACATAACAGTAGAAAATCTCAATATCATTGTGGTTTATAAAATCTTAATTCTTTGAAGAGGTGCAATGAGCTATGAGGCGAGTTGTGCTAACAGTGAAATGAAAAACAAGTCCAATCTTAACTGATTTTTAGGTGTATTTCAAAGGGAGAAATGAGAAGCTGACCAAAGTCGCTTTCCATCCCTCTTTGGCGCTTTCCCACCACAATCTCCCGCCAACTGAAAGTGGCGCCCTCTGACTGATAAACTGAGCATATAAACGGTTTCATACACAGGGGTCAGTGACCTTTTGATTACATTTAAAGACAGTTTTATCGTTACTGAGCTTCATATTTTTACATGCTTTGACGTTGAGTTTACCGCCGTCAGACAATACAAATTGTTATCAAAACATTTTCTTAATATAGTGAGCATAAGTTCAATGTGTGTATATTTTTATCTCTCTTCTTGAGTCAATTTTTAAATTACTATTGTCTATCAATTTGAGCAAGTGCTCGAATTACCAGACAATCTGCATCGTGACATGGTCACTGACATGTTTAACACTAGAAACAAGGTATTTTCCATGTTTTCTATTTGTAGTGACTTCCCGATATTTCATCAACGACGAGACACAACACAAAGCGCCCTACGGATAGATACTGCCTACTATAGCACAACAACCCCGATCGACCGGTGACGTCACAAAGACGAATATGATGGCGTATTTCAGCTACAGTTTACAGGACTCGTTAGTTCAGTGGTCAGAACGCCTATATTGTATCCGAGTACTTTAAGGTGGTCGGTGGTTCAAATCCACCACGAGTTGTATCTTTTGTTTGAGTTTTTTTTTTGGTATCATTTTGATATGGTTTTCATTATTTTCCCGCCCATAACAGAAAAGCTGAGATTCTGACTTGGAAGTAAAATACAGAAATAACAGACAGCTTCTTCAAAAATCGAATGACCAATTATACTTAACATTGCGAACAGTATATGCTGTGAATTGGTTATTCCATCATTTGTTTAGCCTTTTGGGGTCGGCTTGCAGCCTTAAATTACTCATAAAAGTTTTCCACCCGTATGTTATTGTGTTAATCGATCCTGTTTCTGATGAAAAACACACTCGAAATCATTGCAGGTCCTAAAGAAAACTTTTAATCTGAAATACAAAGACTAGGCATATACGTTTTTTTTTGCAATTTCTGACTTTTTAGTACTCTAACGGTGGTTGGTCCGGTAGAAGTTTATGACCAGTATTAGAAACAGGATCAATTAATACTTGTATGGGAAAAATATTTTGTATTTTCTGACTTTTTACCCGAGTACGACCAAAAGGAATGGTTAGGATTTGAGCAGTCTATCAATGTACGTATGTGTATATTTACGTAAGTTCCACCATAGCGTCTACATTATTCATCCGTTTAGATGATTTTAATGATTGCATATTAGTTATTATATAAATATTATTTTGTTTAATGAACTTAAATCACACCATCCGGCGATATCTTGTCACCGTTGACGTGTGTCGTCGACGTGTGTCGACGCTTTATTAGAACCCAATGGGTAGGCCTTTAGTGTGAGACGCAACCTGTGCCGATACTCTTGCGGCTTTCCATCTTCCTAGTTCATCATGCTGTGCAGAGGCTGCTGCTGCGGTTGCGGAGAACCTCAAGCGGCGTAAATATAATATAATAATCATATTGGTATTTGCGAGCCGATACGGTTTGGAACTAGAAGACCGTGGGGCCAAGTTATTAAATTTGCTTGTTCGTCTACATAGGTAGATCTCGCGACAAGCTTTTATTTCTACCTACACTAATATTATAAAGATAAAAGATGTGTGTGGCTGTATTTTCAACCGACTTCCAAAAAGAAGAGGTTTTCAATTCGTCTGAATTGTTTATTTTTTTTATCAAAAATAGATGGCAAATAATAATAATAATAATAAATAATTAAATAATAATAATAGAACCTAAACGAAGGATGAAATGGTCCAACGAACTTAACGAAACTCTTATGAAATGTTATTTTAGGGTAACAAAGATGGAGACGGATATGACAGTTTGGCGAAAAAATTTAAAAGAAAAATTCATAGAATGTTACCCCCATTTAGCAAATTTATCAGAACAGCGTATATCGGACCAAAAAAGAGTAATAGTTAATAATAGTATGATTTCAGAAGAACGAATACAAATATTAAAATCAATAGTAGAGAACGAATTAGTTGAAACAGGGTCTTTTCAAAGGCAAGTTGATAGTAGCAGGTCGAATACAGAGGTAGAAAATGTACATTTACACACAATCTCAAATACAGATACACTAAACATAGAGATTGAAAATGTAGAGCCATCACAAACAGAGCCAATAGGAGAAAGATCAGATGGTGATAACTTCATTAACTTAGGTACAGACCACCATCTTAACACGCAACACACATGCCTCGAAAGAAATCCTGACATAGATGAAATATTCTCGCAAACACTACAATACTACAAAGACATCCATCCTACAGAGAGAAATTATATACCCAAGCAAAAAACGTCGAAAAGGTTAGCAAATATAGTTAATTATATCAACAAAATAATTTTGCCTGAACAAGTTACTAGTGACACGGATTTTAATACTCTACAGACAGTAATATATTGCGCTGCGTGGACAGCCGCTAAGGCCAACGGTAGTAAAATTTCTCTCATACCACCTGAAGGTACAAGTAGATTCCATCAAGTTAACAAACCTAAATGGCAGAAGAGGCTAGAACACAAAATAGAGGTTATCAGAGCTAAAATTGGGAGATTAACTCATTATATGCAGGGCCATAGAAGCAGAAAACTAACTAAAGCAGTGGAGACAATATTAAAAAACTACAGGACGCATACGACACACGAACAACCTAACACACAACTTGAACATTTTCTAGATACTCTTAAACAGAAACTAGCAGTTATAAAAAGTAGACTTAAGCGATACACTAAATGCACACTTCGCAAAACACAAAATAACCAGTTCAGGAATAATGAAAAACTATTTTACCGATCACTAAAGAAATCGACGACTAACCAAACAACATCTAATAATAATACACATACAGTTTTTCCAACCACTAATGAGTTACATCAATTTTGGGCTGGGATCTGGGAAAATCCTGTCTACCATAACGCCGAAGCAGAGTGGATTAAAGAAGAGGAAGTAATCCATTCCAACATTGAATCGATGAGTTATGATCAGGTTGATATAGGAACTTTTCACGACGTCCTTAAAAGAATACACAATTGGAAAGCGCCTGGTTCAGATTATATACATAACTACTGGTACAAAAAATTTACACATACGCATCCCCACCTCTTTAACTATATTAACGATTTTATAAAAGACCCTACAACGCTTCCCTCTTACATAACAGAAGGTAAGACCTATATGCTACCAAAAGATCCTAGTGACTTATCGAATCCAGCCAAATATAGGCCAATTACTTGTCTGCAAACCTTTTATAAAATAATAACATCATGCATTACTAATATAATTTATAAACATCTGGAAACACAAAAAATATTAACAGAAGAACAGAAGGGGTGTAAGAAATTAAGTCAAGGATGTAAAGAACAGTTAACAATAGACGCAGTAGTACATAGACAGGTTCAACGTATCAAAACAGATTTACACACTATGTACATAGATTATAGGAAAGCATACGATTCAGTACCTCACTCATGGTTACTCGAAGTTTTAAAAATATATAAAGTACACCCACAACTCATCACATTTTTAAGTAATATTATAGAAAAGTGGAACACGCGTTTACAACTGAACACATTAACAGAAATAGTGGAGACAGAACCTATTAAGATCCAGCGAGGAATATTCCAAGGAGACTCACTCAGCCCACTATGGTTCTGTCTCGCATTAAACCCTCTTTCTAACAAACTAAATGCCCTGAAACCCGGTTACCAACTCCAATACAATGAAACAATGACTGACGTACTGACTGACCAACAATGTTGTAAAATAAACCATCTTCTTTATATGGATGATATCAAATTGTATGCTACTTCCCCTGAAGACTTATACGAACTAGCCGATGTAACTGAAAAGTTTTCAAACGATATAGCTATGGAGTTTGGGATTGACAAATGTAAAATTAACTCAATAAAAGCAGGAAAATCATTTACACATTCATATCAGATGCAGACAGGCGCGACAATAGATTCATTAGACGAAACAGGGACATACAAATATCTAGGGTATATACAAGCTAAACAGATTATGCATAAGGAAATAAAAACTACACTTACTAAACAATTTAAACATAGATTAAAAACAATATTTAATACTCAGATTAACGCTAAAAACACAACTAAAGCAATTAATACCTATGCTATCCCTATTCTTACCTACTCATTTGGAATCATTAAATGGAATAAGACCGACCTCAAAAACTTACAAAGAATCGTGAACACTACCCTCACTAAACACAGGAGGCATCATCCTAGGTCTTGTGTACAGAGGCTCACACTGCCCAGAAACGAAGGAGGTAGGGGAATAATAGATATCACTAACCTACATAACAAGCAAATCACAACATTAAGAACATATTTTGATTACAAAAGCTCCACTTCAACCCTACATAAAGCAATAGCGTACAATGACAAAAAACTTACCCCTTTGAACATGTATGACAGGAAAACACAGAACAATGAACAGCAGACTAACCGACAGACTAAAATCGCAGAATGGACCCAAAAGTCACTGCATGGGAGACACCGACATGATCTTAACCTACCTAACGTCGACAAGTTAGCGTCGAACGAATGGTTGAGACGTGGAGAACTGTTCCCTGAGACAGAAGGTTTCATGATAGCGATTCAGGACCAGGTCATAGAAACCCGCAATTATCAGAAACACATTATGAGAATTCCTCAAACAATAGATATATGTAGACGATGCAATAGTTCTTCCGAGACCATTCAGCATATCACAGGTGCGTGTAAAGCAGTCGTCCAGACTGATTATAAACACAGGCATGATCAAATAGCGAACATAATCCATCAAAAATTAGCTATCAAATATAACTTAATCTCCACCCCACCTGTGCCTTATTATAAATACCAGCCCGAAATTATCCTTGAAAACGCCACTCACAAATTGTACTTTGACCGAGGAATCTTCACAGATAAAACTATACACTTCAACAGACCAGACATCACATTATTAGACAAACGTAATAAAACCGCACAGATCATAGACATCGCCGTACCAAACACCCACAATTTACAAAAAACAATAGCAGAAAAACTTTCAAAATATACAGATCTTAAAATTGAAATCAGCCGAATGTGGTGTCTCAGTAATGTCGCCATAGTCCCTATTGTACTATCAACAACAGGAGTTATTCCTAAACAACTCCACCAGTCTTTAGAAACACTTGACTTACCAGCATACACTTATCAAAGTCTTCAGAAAGCCGCAATCCTGAATACATGCAGGATTGTCAGAAAGCTTTTGCAAAATGAAAATGAATCTGTAGGCACCACCACAAATACACAACCTCACACACACACACGGTCTAACACACATAGAAATTCATCATCGCAAGATTCCATCATATCATCAGCTCATCACATCACCACGGGGTAGTACTTGGCTTCGGCCCGTACTTTTCTATAAATCCGGCAATAAAGCCGAGATACGTAAAGTTTAAAAACAAATAATAATAATAATAAATATCTCTGGACATTAACACACAGCGCCACCTAGTGCCACACTAAGCAAAGCTTGTGTCGTGGGCACTAGATAGTTGATATACTACTTAAATACTTTTTTGTTTGTAAATACATACTTATTATACATGTAAACATCCATGACTCGGAAACAAATGTCCATGCTCATCACACTAAACATTTGCTCTTACCGGGATTCGAACCCAGGACCCTAAGAACGTAAGGCAGCGTCACTACCACTACGCCATTCGGGTCGTCACTGGACAATAAATATCGCTGGACATTAACACACAGCGCCACCTAGTACCACACTAAGCAAAGCTTGTATCGTGGACACTAGATAGTTGATATACTACATATTTATATATACTTTTTGTTTGTAAATACATACTTATTATACACTAGCGGACGTCACGCGGTTTCACCCGCGTAATTCCCGTTCCCGTGGGAGTACGGGGATAAAATATATCCTATGTTACTCGTGGATAATGTAGCTTTCCAATGGTGAAAGAATTTTTAAAAACGGTCCAGTAGTTTTTAAGCCTATTCATTACAACCAAACAAACAAACAAACAAAGTTTTCCTCTTTATAATATTAGTGTAGATATAAACATCCATGACTCGGAAACAAATGTCCATGCTCATCACACAAACATTTGCTCCTACCGGGATTCAAATCTGCAGTAATTGCTGAAATCGCTTGTAGGACCATTGTTCATACTACATCATGACGTAACATCACGCTTGCATGCTCTGAGGGAGTACCTAGATGTGTACAATACTCCCAGATTTCGACAATGTTTGTTGCCTCTGAACTTTCGACTGAATAAACCGATTTTGATGATTATTTTTTTATTTGAAAGCTGGTGCTTTCCGTGTGGTTCCTTTTTTCCGCTGCTGGCGACACTATCAATACCAATTTACAAATAAAATTATCAAACGAGAACAGGAAGTACCTTATTTAACAAGGCGCATGAATTTTGAAGCGTAAAACGAGGTCTACTTAACAGTACATAATATATTACAATACGATTACTTGCCGTACAACTTAAATACACTGTTGCATTAACTTCACAACAACTTTAATTTGTTTTCATTTACTAATAGCGCTAGTGTGCAGTGGGCAACGCCAGAACTATCGAAGTTTGACTTAGTCAGGGAGCTGATCAAATTATACCAGGACTTTATAAGCCAATAAGAGGTAAATTTTCACGACTAACGCGGAGTCATTTGATGGGAACGCAAGGTAATACTAGCTTCCCGACTTGAATGTGCTTATGGCTGGAGGAAGAAAGTTTTAGGAGATGAACTCAAAAACATAATGCTATTTCATTCTTAAGTAGTTTAGATTCAGTTGTGAAATGGACTCGATAAGTTTTCGTCACTTACGTATATTACGTATGTACATCCCTGCAACCTTTCCGTATGTTGTATGTACATAGTAATGGCAAAGAAGAAAAAATGCTTGCAAAGCTTCATTCGCCACAAATGATATGTGTGTAAGAAGGTAATAAGGAATCGTGGTAGACTATAGCTCGAAATAAAAATCATAATTGGCAACATAAAGTAGGCACAAATATAGACTATTCACGTTAAAACAACGGCTTGTGCACCGACACAGCCCCACCCAATTTTCTTTTCATTAAATTTCGAAAATCTCGGTTCCTGTTCATTTTAATTTCCCTACTTTTGGTGGGTACAGATTTGATCAGCAGTAGACTTTCTACGCTATCAGTTGTACGATAAGAATGGTTATGTGCTCTAGCTGTGTAAATTTTCCAGAAAATGAAACAAAATGATTAATTTATTATGAAAAATATCAAGAAGTGACGTACAGAAAATTTTAAAAGCATCGTATCTTCGTCAATTTTCGTGTATCTAACAAAAGAACTAATAGGAGTAAAACAACTGTTGAAAATAATCTAACTGACGGACTATTATTTTAACTTTTTGTCGTCTTCCCTATAGAACTGGTTTCAGAAACACAGTGTGCCTTAAATTGGTTGCATTAAATTAAATTCTTAACACTGAAACGTTTTATGCTATTCGTACAAAGAGTACGCAACGACGCGACACGATACAAAGCGCCCTACGCATGCCCCTATCGATCCGTGACGTCACAGAGACGAATGTGATGGCGTATTTCAGCTACAGTTTACAGGACTCGTTAGTTCAGTGGTCAGAACGCCTATATTGTATCCGAGTACTTTAAGGTGGTCGGTGGTTCAAATCCACCACGAGTTGTATCTTTTGTTTCGGTTCTTGATTTTTTGGTATCATTTTGATATAAATTTCATTATTTTCCCGCCCATAGAAGAAAAGCTAAGATTCTATGACGTCTAAACCCATAATTTTGTCAAACATTACAGACTGTGTACTTTAAATTACATAAACTACTCGTATCATCTGTCTAGCCTTTTCAATAAATGTGAATCGGCTTGCAATTTAACTGAATGCTGGTGAATACCAGTTTATTTCATGAAGTGACTGACCACTACGACCCAGAGTACAATAATACCTCTCGATATAACTGGTTTCAGACGTTCGGGCCACTGACTTGTGTGATGACTGTTTGACATCTACAATATACGAGTAGAGGAAGACTAAAGAAACGATGCGTTAAGAATGATATGGTAAGAAAAAAGTGTCTCATGAGATCACGAGAAATACAGAAGTATTAAAGAAGAAGACATGCTGCGCCGGCTTCATATTCAGAATTGGGATAAGAGCAAGAGTAAGATGATGATTTTGGGTTTAGTATTATTTTAGCATAAATTATATATTTCTCTCAGCATTAAGTATGATAAATGTTTGCAGATAAATTCCGATTCCATTCATTTATATCCGCAGGTTACTGAAACCGTACTTCACAAAGTCCGTTCGTGTACTTCATCAACTACGAGGTTAGATTATTGTTGGGCTTGTCTTTACTATTTATTCGCTCGATAGGACCCAGATATTGGGAGTGGACTGTATTAAATTAAAGAGGCGAATACTTTAACACTTTATATTATATTAGCGGTCGAAAATAGCTTATATTTGAAGCGGGGCACAAGAGTTTACACTATTAAATGTTCCTGTTACATAAGGAACGTACATAACGAATTAAGACGTGGGGAACGTGGGACTCATTTACTTATTAACTTGTTACGACACTAGGTAACTGATAAGAACTATGAATCTACTTTATATCTTTGACAATCTGTCTGATATGGAGCTCTTCCTTGACTTCTTGAAGACTTCTCCTTGATTCACTGGTTGAATGAAGTTATTACTTGTTTCTATTTGTTCTTATTTGACTCGATTATCGATTAAATAATCGGTTCCCCTTACATAGATTATTACGCCATTGCAAGTTGTGGGGGCACTATTGCGTCTCTTAGGGACCTTTAATCAATCATAGCCCGTGAAAATGGACTTTCCCATTAGCTGATGCAATAGTTTAACTTATTGCGTAATATCTCCCTTTGGACAAGTACTGACTTGACCAATATCCCCTCCACAAAAGCTGATGCAACATCACAAATCATTGCGTAAGGCTTAAGGCCCTTTAGTATATAATAGTTCGGGGGTAGACAGACATATAGGTCCCCGTTATTTTCCTAAAAACTACTTATACTAGAGTTACATTCTTATGAAGGGCTCGTCGTCCGTTACAATTATATAACGTTCACAGTAAAACAAGACAAAAAGTCCACAGTAGGGTGAAACGCATAAAATTAGCACCGGTCTGTGATGTTACATAATTATGATTTACTTCACGTATTTCAATACAAGTTTACACTAAAAAAAAACGAATTTAAGAATTTCGTCTAGATGCATTTTCTATGAAAATGGGGATTTCTCGGATTTTATCTGACACCAGAAGATGACGCTGCGTAGTACGTATGGCGTCTGGTATAAACAATACTTGGCCGAAAAACGACATTATTAACCGATTTCAAAAAGGTGGTTGTTCTCAATTTAGTGTTCCTCGATCACTCGAAGATGGCTGGACCGATTTTGATTTTTTCCCTATTTTTTTATATTTTTCAAGTGGTCCCATAATCATCAAGTCAGGATCGTGATGATGAAATCCTGGAGAAATATAGAGAACTCTTCTAATTTTATAGGAACACCAGGAGCGATTTGAGTAGTTTTAGGAAGAGTACTTTCTCGGAGTGATTCCAATTCAATTTGGTGAAGATCATTAATCTAGGATTTAAAACTAGACAACCTGACGACATCTATGTTTGGGTTTCAAACCAGTAAACGCTTGTCATTCAAGTTTTAAACGTGACTCCTAGCAACAACGTACAGTTTTGAGTAAATGTAATACTGCACGATCTAGCGTACAACAGTGAAACTTTTAAGGGTTGCTGCTGACTTTGCGCTTTCTGATGTGCCTCCAGGTGGCTCTGCAGTCGCAAAATTTCTGAAAAATGAATTGCACCGAAATACAGCAAAGTAAATTAAGAATTTTATCAACATGCAAATGCCTAATGCCCCCACAGTGCCTATGAAACTTAAAATTGTTAATAAAAGGTTTGTAGAAGAGAAAAAATCCGAGATTTTCTGCTTTTCTTGAATCAAGTAAAGCCCTATTTCAGTTTGCCATCATAATCCTTGGTAGTATAGTGGTCAGTATCCCCGCCTGTCACGCGGGAGACCGGGGTTCGATCCCCCGCCAGGGAGGTTATTTTTTTTGTGAATAATGGAAGTTTTGAGGAAAACATTAGGAATAACGAATATTTAAGACCTAATAATGGTTATGTAGAAATAAAGCTCACTTATAAAACTGTACTTAAAAGCATTAAAGATTATTTTTGAGAAGTTATACCATGTTTTTAGTTAAGTTTGAAGACAAAAGGAGTACTTCATTCATTCGTATAATGTTTTAGCTTGGGGCAGCTATCAATCCTTATTTGTCATGGACAAAGGTGTTTCAAATTCTCACAACATGATATAGTACGTCATCATTCTCCTGCCTGCAGGTTTACTCTTCAAACTAATTTTAATTCCAATCCAAAACACACATAAAAACACAAAACAAAATACACTCCTAAAAATAAAAATATACTTTTCCTACAATTTGTAACAAAAATATCAAACTCACGGTACATAAATACTCACGCCACCAGCTAAGATAGGAGGAGCCTTTTGGTCTCGTACTGGACAAATTTTGCTTGTATTTTTATTTTTGTTTATTATTTTTCTCACTATGTTTTATTTTTATTACTTATAATCAGAATTCCACCATTAAATGTTACCTTTTACTACTCCTATTGTATCTTCCACGTTCATACGGCTTATTGTATCTGGCGGGTTTTTGTGGTTTTTGTATCTGGTGGCTGGATTGCGAGTACCCACCTGACCTGTCAGGATAACCTCTTAAAAATGGTCATGGATGTCCTTCAATGGCATGCCCTCCCGTTGCCACTCACATCAGCCTTGTAAGTACTTTTTATTAGTTGCCTTTCACTCATCCTATCCATATGACTGAACCATCTAAACAAACTCTTTCGAATGTTTGTCACTTCATCTTTTTTAATCAAACTTCCACCATAAAATTCATCATGTATAATACTTTGGGAAATAAAAAACCTTCTCATAAATGAACTGTAATACTAAGCTTGGTTGAAATAAATTACCAAAAAATGAATACGAAGTGAACCGGCAAAATATGTTGTATTTTACAAATAAACATGATGAATATTCAAAGCGAATGTCACAAAATTTCACATTTACAGAGCTGGGACGGAACTATGGACAAAAATTTCAAAGTGTTACTCAGATACAGTGATGACTTTCCTCTCTTCAGTTCATCTAATTCGCAAATAATTATATGGGACCAAACGATACGTGCGCACTTCCTGAGTTTTAAGAGCATGTTTTCTTCACAAATACATTATTCTAGAGTCTAGACGATCATTAAAGTGAATATCTAGGTGCTATATATACCGCGGAACAATCTCACTTTGCCATAAAAACCGCAGTAGTATCTCATATGTTGGGAAACTGCTACTTTTGATTGATTCAGGTCGAAAACGATTCGATCTACATTTTGTTTAATGAATTCAAAATATAGATCACTAAAAACTTCAAAAAATTCAGTATTCTCGCTATACATTTCTTAAAAAAAAATATTAAAATAAATAAATTTGTAATGTAGAGCATTGAAATTAAGCAAAGTAAAAATTGAATATTGTTACAAACACACGCAAATGAGAAATGCTCATTACGAATGATGAGCATTGAAATTAAGCGCAAAGTACAACCTTATTTTTGTTATATAAGTACACGCATGAGTTATTGTCTCTAATATTTATAAAATATGAAAACACCACCTCATATTGTTGTCGTCCTTGTACCGACACGGATGCAAATAGTGCGAACCGCAGCTCAAACCCACAACTTCGATAGTTTCAGATAAAATGTTCTCCTTTTCATTATGACGTAAGCTAAGCAAGCTAAGCAAGGAAGCTTAGCACAACTCGAACTAAGCCAAGCGGCGTTTAGCAAACGTATTATAACGTCTAAATTTGTTTACCTATTATATTGGAACAGTTCAAGACCAATACTTACTTAGTCAGAGTCGTGCCCAAGTCCTTGACTGTCTCCGTCAAGCCCGTACCGGCTGGGTCACAAAGCGTTGTGCACTTGATCAAAGCAAAAGCTTCAGCAATGGCGACGTACGAATTGTATAAGTATGTAGTACCTGAAAAAGAAAAAGAAAATCTCAACATCCTTGTGGTTTATAAAATCTTAATGCTTTGAAGAGGTGCAATGAACTATGAGGCGAGTTGACCAAACAGCGAAATGAAAATCAAGTCCAGTCTTAACTGATTTTTAGGTGTATTTCAAAGTGAGAAATTAGAAGCAGAAAAAAGTCGCTTTCCATCCCTCTTTGGCGCTTTCCCACCCCAATCTCCCGCCTACTGGAAGTGGCGCCCTCTGACTAATAAACTGAGTATCTAAACCACTGGTTCCCAACCTGTGGTCCGCGGACCACTGGTGGTCCGCAGGAGCCTCAACTACGGTCCGCGAAAGATTAAAATGTTATTCGTTCTTTTTATTAACACAGAAGATGCAAGCTCAACTCAACCTAATTGAACCTATCAGAGGCAAAATTACTAAATGATTGCTAAATTTTCGAGCTCAATTCGTTCACTTTACTCCAATTTTTGTATAGTGTGAGTTAAAGATTCTCCCCTAGTTATAATCCTGTCGGTGTCCATGTTTATCTAGGACCATACGGTCCCTGTTAACAATGAACATACCAAAGTGGTCCCTGGCCTAAGAAAGGTTGGGAACCACTGATCTAAACGGTTTCATACACAGGGTTTAGTGACCTTTTGATAACAATTAAAGACAGTTTTATCGTTACTGAGCTTCATATTTTTACATGCTTTGACGTTGAGTTTACCGCCGTAAGACAATACAAATTGTAACAAAAATTTTTTTTTGATGTAGTAAGCATAAGGTCTGTGTGGGTATCTTTTTTCTCTCTCTCTCCTTGAGTCAGTTACTTAAATTACTTTTGTCTTGCAATTTGAGCAAGTGCTCGAACGACCAGACAATCATCGTGTCATGGTCACGTGATTAACACTAGAAACAGGGTATTTTACATGTTTTCTATTTGTTGTGAGTTCCCGATATTTTCTTGATACTACTAGATACTGCCTTCTATAGCACAACAACCCCTATCGACCGGTGACGTCACGAAGACGAATGTGATGGCGTATTTCAGCTACAGTTTACAGGACTCGTTAGTTCAGTGGTCAGAACGCCTATATTGTATCCGAGTACTTTAAGGTGGTCGGTGGTTCAAATCCACCACGAGTTGTATCTTTTGTTTAGGTTTTTGATTTTTTGGTATCATTTTGATATAATTTTTAATATTTTCCCGCCCATAACAGAAAAACTGAGATTTAGACTTGTAAGTAAAATATAGAAATAAAAGACAGCTTCTTCAAAAACCGAATGACCAATTATACTAAACATTGCGAACAGTATATGCTGTGAATTGGTTATTCCATCATTTGTTTAGCCTTTTGGGGTCGGCTTGCAGCCTTAAATTACTTATAAAAGTTTTCCACCCGTATGTTATTGTGGTAATCGATCCTGTTTCTGATGAAAAACACACTCGAAATCATTGCAGGTCCTAAAAAAAGCTTGTTGAACAATGTGAAATACAAAGACTAGGCATACGTTTTTTTTGCAATTTCTGACTTTTTAGTACTCTAACGGTGGTTGGTCCGGTAGAAGTTTATGACCACTATTAGAAACAGGATCAATTAATACTTGTATGGGAAAAGTATATTTTTTTTTTTATTTGTATTTTCTGACTTTTTACCCGAGTACGACCAAAAGGAAGGTTTATGATTTGATCAGCCTATGTATGTACGTATGTTTATATTTACGTAAATTCCACCGTAGCGCCTAAACTATTCATCCGTTTAGATGATTTTGATGATAATATATTATAATTATAAATATTTGTTAAATGAACTTAAATCACACCATCCGCTGATTTCTTATCACCGTCGACGTCCCAGCTTTATTAGAACCCAATGGGTAGGCCTCTAGTATTGGACGCAACTTGTGCCGATACTCTTGCGGCTTTCCATCTTCCTAGTTCATCATGCTGTGCAGGGGCTGCCACTGCGGTTGCAGAGAACCTCAAGCGGCGTAAATTTATAATCATATTGTTATTTGCGAGCCGATAGGGTTTGGAACTAGAAGACCGTGGGGCCAAGTCAATTAAATCGAGTTATTAAATTAGCTTGTTCGTCTACACAGGTCAATTTTCGGCGTAAATATAATAATCAGGTTGATTTCACCACTAGAAAGCTTTATTATCACTGAATAACAAAGGCTATATTTATTACTAGAAAAAACTAGAGATCCTTAGAAATCCCTACAAAACCAACTCAAAGAAAAAAGTGTCTTTCATCGAAAGCGCTGCGGAAAGCATTAACAATAGATCAAAAATTATTCTACAATATAATAGAACATTAAACGATCTGCAAAAAACTTCTCGAGACCATTGTGTCCAAATATCCCAACCAGCAAAATCGTCTTATAACTCGCACTATTTAAGGGCGGTAGGCTTTAAGCGCTCTTATAATTGTTTTAGAACATGCTATCGATCCTATATTAATTTTAGACAAGCCGATATGGCCTCAGGAACGCTCAGTCTCATGAACAAGTCTCATATATATGTATATAAGATCATTTACTAAGACTAGCAGCACTTGAGAAAACTTGCTCTTATATGCGTGTTTTCTAAGCTCGTTAGATTTTATATTAGACTTGGTAAATACTATTGTAAGATGTCAGACTAATATCAGCATTGCATAAGAGTACCGCGAGGACGTGCATTTTTATCTTATTTTAAACTATTATAAGATCAATAGCACTGGATAAGTATGACATTAGAGTGATTTTGGATCAACATATTTACAATACAAAAGACAAGACTCATTTAAGACCGTTTGATCTTAGGTCGATTTTGGGAATACTAATTTTAATAGTTTGAAGAGTAATATTGCTAGCCATATTTATTTTTTTAATTTTAATAGTAATAAATTATGGATTACAAAAACTGGAAGATTTCGTTCAATTTTTTATTTCCCTTTCGATTTAAGGTTTTTTTTGTAAAATTGCGAGGAACCCTTATTCCAATATGCATTTATCTTAAGCATACCAATTGCTAAAAGTAGAGTAAAAATCTTATAGTAGTCTAATAGAGCTCTTGTAAAATCCAGCTATACTAAAGGCGACACTATTAATACAAATTTACAACTAAAATTATCAAACGAGTACATTAAGTACCTTATTTAACAAGGCGCATGAGTTTTGAAGCGTATAACGAGGTCTACTTAACAGTAAATAATATATTACAATACGATTACTTGCCGTAAAACTTAAATACAATGACGCATTAACTTCACAGCAACTTTAATTTGTTTTCATTTACTAATAGCGCTAGTGTGCAGTGGGCAACGCCAGCACTATCGAAGTTTGACTTAGTCAGGGAGCTGATCAAATTATACTAGGACTTTATAAGCCAATAAGAGGTAAATTTTTACAACTAACGTGGAGTCATTTGATGGAAACGCAGTTACAATACTAGCTTCCAGACTTGAATGTGCTTATGGCTGGAGGTAAAAAGTTTTAGGAGATGAACTCAAAAACATAATTTCATTCTTACGTAGTTTAGAATATGTTGTGTAATGGACTCGATAAGTTTTCGTCACTTACGTATATCGCGTAGGCACATCCCTGCAACCTTTCCGTATGTTGTATCTACATAGTAATGGCAAAGAAGAAAAATGCTTGCAAAGCTTCATTCGCCACAAATTATATGTGTGTAAGAAGGTGATAAGGAATCGGGTTGGACTATAGCTCGAAACAAAAATCATAATGGCAACGTAAAGATGTGAGAGTAGGCACAAATATAGACTATTCACGTTAAACCAACGGCGTTTGCACCGACACAGCCCCACCCAATTTTTTTTTCATTTAATTTCGAAAATCTCGGTTCCTGTTCATTTTAATTTCCCTACTTTTGGTGGGTACAGATTTGATCAGCAGTAGACTTTCTACGCTATCAGTTGTACGATAAGAATGGTTATGTGCTCTAGCTGTACAAATTTTCCAGAAAATGAAACAAAAAAATTAATATATATAAAAAAATATCAAGAGGTGACGTATTGAAAATTTTAAAAGCATCGTATCTTCGTCAATTATCGTATATCTAACAAAAGAACAAATAGGGGTAAAACAACTGTTGATATTAATCTAACTGATGGACTAATTATAACTTTTTGTCGTCTACCCTATAGAACTGGTTTCAGAAACGCAGTGTGGCTTAAATTGGTTGCATTAAATTAACCCTAGAACCGTACCCTGGGGTACAATTGATAATTGGTTTTGAAAAGTTGCGATTACTTTTACGTTTAACAACGGATCTCTTCGCGCTGCCGTGTATTTGCGCGGGGTAGGGGGTTGCGTCGAAGCATCGGCCAGGCGTAAGTTCTATTAGCGTGTGGTCGTGGTTAGGCGTGCTTGGGGTACTCCAGTACCCCTGGGTACTGTTAAGGTAATTGTATTCATCACTATTTTGTAAATGTTTTTACAAAATACTCAATATTATTTTTTGTTTGATACATATTTTTCATTTTCATAATACCTTCGACATAACTTAGTTCAAAAACAATGTGTAGGTACTTAATATTTACTATATTTAGACATTTTTGTTGTCTTGTGTTTCATTGTATGTAATTTGAAGAATATCTTTTTTTAGATGGCAGTACGTCAAAATCCATTAGAAAATGATATTCAAATCCTTCTTCTGGACTCTTATGATGAAGAAAAAGTGATTATAGTTTTCAAGAAAAGACGAATTTATTTCAAAACTTTGAGTATTACCTTAGAAAACCTTATTTGAAGGACAGATTTTCATACAAAACTTTGCGAATGCATATCCAAATAAATATTGGCGGTATATTAGAAAAGCAACGGTCTTCTGATGCTGCAACCCCTTTAGATTCAAAATTTGGAATATGTTTATTTTGTCGCAGGTCAAAAGACCGACAATCACGCACCCGATGTGACAAATATAAAAGTTATATGCGTTTAGAGCACCACACAAATATTTGCCAAAATTGTTAAGAAAAGTTCATTTTATTTACATCTAATTAAAATTATGTAAGGCTGAAATTAGTACCCTAAAAGTCTAAGTAAGTTAATTATTAATAAATGTTTCTTCTTATGTGAAAACACTGTTTTATTTACCGGGGTACTCCAGTACCCCAGGGTACTGTTATTGAAAGTCTATTATGACAGAGAGAGAGTCAGACTCTTACTGACTAAAAACCATCCATGTTCCTTCCTCGCCTTTTACGTTCCGGGGCCGCGGTATCTCTTTCGAACAGGCCCGCAACCCCGGCAGGCTTCGGCCCTTGCGGGCCCCTCTCCTTTTGCTGACATCTCTTTGATGCGCGCGTGGAACACGAACGCGCCGTCGACACGGCCTGTCGTCGTCGTTAGATGGCCGGACGGCTAGCTAGCCCATAGCCAGCCGTACACAGGCCCGCATCTACGGTCTTGATAAAACTGGTTTCAGACGTTCGGGCCACTGACTCCTGCGATGACTGTTTAACATCTACAATATACGAGTAGAGGAAGACTAAAGAAACGATGCATAGACTGTGTTAAGAATGATATGGTAAGAAAAGAAGTGTCTCATGAGATCACGAGAAATACAGAAGTATGAAAGAAGAAGACATGCTGCGCCGGCTTCATATGAATTGGGATAAGAGCAAGAGTAAGATGATGATTTTGGGTTTAGTATTATTTTAGAATAAATTATATATTTCTCTCAGCATTAGGTATGATAAATGTTTGCAGATAAATTCCGATTCCATTCATTTCTATCCGCAGGTTACTGAAACCGTACTTCACAAAGTCCGTTCGTGTACTTCATCAACTACGAGGTTAGATTATATAACGTTCACAGTAAAACAAGACAAAAAGTCCACAGTAGGGTGAAACGCATAAAATTAGCACCGGTCTGTGATGTTACATAATTATGATTTACTTCACGTATTTTAATACAAGTTTACACTGAAAAAAAACGAATTTAAGAATTTCTCTAGCTAGATATTATCTGACACCAGATGACGCTACGTAGGCGTCTGGTATAAACAATAACAAAAACGATACTTGGCCGAAAACCGACGTTATTAACCAATTTCAAAAAGGTGGTTGTACTCAATTTAGTGTTCCTCGATCACTCGAAGATGGCTGGACCGATTTTGATTTTTTCCCTACTTTTATATACTTCTCAAGTGGTCCCATAATCATCAAGTCAGGATCATGATGATGAAATGCTGGAGATATAGAGATAACTCTTCCAATTTTATAGGAACACTAGGAGCGATTTGAGTAGTTGTAGGTAGTGTACTTTCTCGGAGTGATTCCAATTCAATTTGGTGAAGATCTGGTGAAGAACTTCGGAGATAGGTAACAGAACTCCTCAATAAATCATAGCAAATGCACTGAGATAGCTGACATCACATGTCTGTCTATTGTTTACACCAGTTTATAACAAAAAATCACGCCGGTACGCTGTGAAACTACTATTAAGTGAAAAATAAAAACTTATTTTGCTAAAATTAAAACAGATTTCAAAAAACACAAAAACGTGAAAAATAACTTCAGCGTCAGAACACGACAACGAAAGAACTAAATCAATCAAACAAAGGTCATCGACTTCACCGACTTCTGAAGCTAAATTTATTTATCACTTTTTTGTTTTTTGAAATCGGTTTTATTTTTTGCAAAAAAGTTTTTCTTTTCAAGTAAATTGTACTGGGTTACTACCGGAATGCACTGCTTAAGTGAAGAAAACTGCGAAAGTTATTATTGACAAAGCATTGCAACTTATTATTTTTATGTAATTTATGTCTTTTCTTACTTACTACTTGAAGGAAGCGTATTAGAATATGACAGCAAAGCTTTTAGTTAATAGTAGGTACAAATGATATTAAAGGTTTATTTGTCTGTAATAAACCAATAATATCATTTGCAATTATCTAGGATTTAAAACTAGACACCCTGACATCTATATATGGGTTACAAAGTAGTAAAACGCTTGTCATTCAAGTTTTAAACGTGACTCCTAGCAACAACGTACAGTTTTGAGTAAATGTAATACTGCACGATCTAGCGTGCAACAGTGAAACTTTAAAGGGTTGCTGCTGACTTTGCGCTTTCTGATGTGCCTCCAGGTGGCTCTGCAGTCGCTAAATTTCTGGAAAATGATTTGCACCGAAATACAGCAAAGTAAATCAAGAATTTTATCAACATGCATATGCCTAATGCCCCCACAGTGCCTATGAAACTGAAAATGGTTAATAAAAGGTTTGTAGAAGAGAAAAAATCGAGATTTTCTGCTTTTCTTGAATCAAGTAAAGCCCTATTTTAGCTTTGCCATCACAATCCTTGGTAGTATAGTGGTCAGTATCCCCGCCTGTCACGCGGGAGACCGGGGTTCGATCCCCCGCCAGGGAGGTTATTTTTTGTAAATAATAGAAATTTTGAGGAAAACATTAGGAATAACGAATATTTTAAGAAATAATAATGGTTATGTGAAATAAAGCTCACTTATAAAACTGTACTTAAAAGCATTACAGATTATTTTTGAGAAGTTATATTATGTTTTTAGTTAAGTTTGATGACAAAAGGAGTACTTCATTAATTCGTATTTATGTTTTAGCTTAGGGCAGCTATCAACTGCCGGGGCTGCGGGCCTATTTGAAAGAGATACCGCGGCCCCGGAACATAAAGGGCGAGGAAGGAACATAACATGGATGGGTTTTAGTCAGTAAAAGTCTGACACTCCCTCCCGCTCCGCCCAGAGTGGGAGAAGTCAATTTTGATGATATCCCATACTAAAAAAAAAGTGCAGCTATCAATCCTTATTTGTCATGGACAAAGGTCTTTGAAATTCTCACAACATGATATTGTACGTCATCATTCTCCTGCCTGCAGGTTTACTCTTCAAACTAATTTTAATTCCAATCCAAAACACACAAAAAATACACAAAACAAAATACACTCCTATAAATAAAAATAAACTTTTCCTACAAGTTCAAACAAAAATATCAAACTCACGGTACATAAATACTTCACGCCACCAGCTAAGATAGGAGGAGCCTTTTGGTCTCGTACTGGACAAATTTTGCATGTCTTTTTATTTTTGTTTATTATTTTTCTCACTATGTTTTCTTTTTATTACTAATATCAGACTTCCACCATAAAATGTTACCTTTTACTACTCGTATTGCCTCTTCCACGTTCATACGGCTTATTTTATCTGGGGCTTTTTGTATCTGGTGGCTGATTTGCGAGGACTAAAAACCTGACCTGTCATGATAACCGCATCAAAATGGTCATGGATGTCCTTCAATGGCATCCCCTCCCGTTGCCACTCACATCAGCCTTGTAAGTACTTTTTGTTAGTTGCCTTTCACTCATCCTATCCATATGACTGAACCATCTAAACAAACTCTTTCCAACGTTTGTCACTTCATCTTTTTAAATCAAACTTCAACCGTAAAATTCATCATGTACAATACTTTGGTAATACTAAGCTTGGTTGAAATAAATTACCAAAAAATTAATACGAAGTGAACCGGCAAAAAATGTTGTATTTTACAAATAAACACGATGAATATTCGAAGGGAATGTCACAAAATTTCGCCTTTACAGAGCTAAGACGGAACTATGGACAAAAATTTCAAAGTGTTACTCGGATACAGTGATGACTTCCCTCCCTTCAGCTCATCTAATTCGCGAATAATTATATGGGACCAAACGATACGTGCGTACTTCCCGAGTTTTAAGAGCATGTTATCTTAATGCTTTGAAGAGGTGCAATGAACTATGAGGCGAGTTGTGCAAACAGCGAAATAAAAAACAAGTCCAGTCTTAACTGATTTTTAGATGTATTTCAAAGGGAGAAATGAGAAGCAGACAAAAGTCGCTTTCCATCCCTCTTTGGCACCTTCCCACCACAATCTCCCGCGAACTGAAAGTGGCGCCCTCTGACTGATAAACTGAGCATCTAAACGGTTTCATACACAGAGTTCCATGACCTTTTGATTACATTTAAAGACAGTTTTATCTTTACTGAGCTTCATATTTTTACGTGATTTGACGTTGAGTTTACCGCCGTAAGACAATACAAATTGTTACAATTTTTTTTTTTGATGTAGTGAGTTTAAGGTCTGTGTGGGTATCTTTTTCTCTCTCTCTCCTTGAGTCAGTTACTTAAATTACTATTGTCTAGCAATTTGAGCAAGTGCTCGAACTACCAGACAATCTGCATCGTGTCATGGTCACGTGGTTAACACTAGAAACGGTATTTTCCATGTTTTCTATTTGTTGTGAGTTCCCGATATTTTCTTGATACTACTAGATACTGCCTTCTATAGCACAACAACCCCTATCGATCCGTGACGTCACAAAGACGAATATGATGGCGTATTTCAGCTACAGTTTACAGGACTCGTTAGTTCAGTGGTCAGAACGCCTATATTGTATCCGAGTACTTTAAGGTGGTCGGTGGTTCAAATCCACCACGAGTTGTATCTTTTGTTTAAGTTTTTGATTTTTTGGTATCATTTTGATATAATTTTCATTATTTTCTCGCCCATAACAGAAACGCTGATATTTTGACTTGGAAGTAAAATATAGAAATAACAGACAGCTTCTTCAAAAACCGAATGACCAATTATACTAAACATTGCGAACAGTATATGCTGTGAATTGGTTATTCCATCATTTGTTTAGTCTTTTGGGGTCGGCTTGCAGCCTTAAATTACTTATAAAAGTTTTCCACCCGTATGTTATTGTGTTAATCGATCCTGTTTCTGATGAAAAACACACTCGAAATCATTGCAGGTCCTAAACAAAACTTTTAATTTGAAATACAAACACTAGTTATACGTTTTTTTTGCGATTTGAGACTTTTTAGTACTCTAACGATGGTTGGTCCAGTTTAAGTTTATGACCAGTATTAGAAACAAGATCACTTAACACTTGTATGGGAAAAATATTTTGGACTTTTTACCCGAGTACGACCAAAAGGAAGGTTTATGATATGAGCAGTCTATGTATGTACGTATGTTTATGTCTACGTAAGTTCCACCGTTGCGTCTACATTATTAATCCGTTTAGATGATTTTAATGATTGTATATTAGTTATTAATATATTGTGTTACTATTAATTTTAATGTCCATACTTTTGGTGGGTACAGATTTGACCAGCAGAAGACTTTCTACGCTTTCAGATGTACGAAAAGAATAGTTATGTGCTCTAACTGCATACATTTTACAGAAAATGAAACAAAATTATTGTTTTTTAAACCCCTAATTTATATAAAAAAAATATAATTATGAAGAAGTTACGTTTTCAGAGCATAGTATCTTCGTTGACGCGACACGACAAAGCGACCTACGCATAGATACTGTATTCTATAACACAACAACCCCTATCGATCCGTGACGTCACAAAGACGAATATGATGGCGTATTTCAACTACAGTTTACAGGACTCGTTAGTTCAGTGGTCAGAACGCCTATATTGTATCCGAGTACTTTAAGGTGGTCGGTGGTTCAAATCCACCACGAGTTGTATGTTTTGTTTCGGTTCTTGTTTTTTGTATCATTTTGATATAATTTTCATTATTTTCCCGCCCATAGAAGAAAATCTAAGATTCTATTACACCTAAACCCATAATTTTGCCGAACATGTACTTGAAACTGTGTACTTTAAATTACATAAACTACTCGTATCATCTGTCTAGTCTTTTCTATAAATGTGAATCGGCTTGCAATTAATAGGAGGTACAAATGATATTAAAGGTTTATTTGTCTGTAATGAACTAATAATATCATATGCAATAATCTAGGATTTAAAACTAGACACCCTGACAACTATATATGGGTTCCAATGAAGTAAAACGCCTGTCATTCAAGTTTTGAACGTGACTCCTAGCAACAACGTACAGTTTTGAGTAAATGTAATACTGCACGATCTAGCGTGCAACAGTGAAACTTTTAAGGGTTGCTGCTGACTTTGCGCTTTCTGATGTGCCTCCAGGTGGCTCTGCAGACGCTAAATTTCAGGGAAACTAGAATTTCACGGAAATACAGCAAAGTAAATCAAGAATTTTATCAACAAAAATGCATACCTAATGCCCTATGAAACTTAAAATTGTAGAAGAGAAAAATACGAGATTTTCTGATTTTCTTGAATCAAGTTAAACCCTTTTGCCATCACAATCCTTGGTAGAATAGTGGTCAGTATCCCCCGTTTGTAGCTATTTTTGTGAATAATGGAAGTTTTGAGAAAACCATTAGGAATAACGAATATTTTAAGATCTAATAATGGTTATGGAGAAATAAAGCTTACATATAAAACTGTACATAAAAGCATTAAAGATAATGTTTGAAAAGTAATTCTATTTTTTTGGTTAAAGAAGAACAGGCAAAAAAAACCCAGACCCGACAGAAAAGTAACATACCTCAGTTTTTTTGTTATTATTTATATAATCATATTATATAGTTTTTATATTCGAAATCAATGGCTAACACCAAAATATTGCCTTATGTTTTTGTTCAGGCTTTACACTAAAAAAGTACAAAATGCCTACGTATCTACACAATTCGTAAATATATGTAACTACTAGCTTTTGCCAGCGGCTTCGCCCGCGTGAAGTTTGATAATTGTCCCATGGGATTTTACTACCGGGATAAAAAGTATCCTATGTGTTAATCTAGGTTATAAACTGTCTGTGCGCAAAATTTCATCCAAATCCGTTCAGTAGTTTTGGCGTGAAAGAGTAACAAACATACATCCATCCTCACAAACTTTCGCATTTATAATATTAGTAGGATAGGATATGACGTAGAAAAGTAAGTAGATATGGGATGTATTAAAAAAAAAAAAAATGTTCGTATAGGAAGTTATTTGTGTGTATGTATAAAAACGGTCACGTACTGTGTGCATACCTACTACGGCTCAGGTGGTTTTTTTTATTTTTTAGTCAGTAAGAGTCTGACACGCCCTCTCGCTCCACCCAAGGGCGAGAGATGTCATTAGATGATTTTAAACCACCTTAAAAATAAAAATCCTAAGTTGAATGTTGTACTAGGAGTTCAAAAATTATATAATACAGCTGTATCTCCAGGTCTCCTGGATACATCCCATAACTATTTATCGTCATTTAGTTACATACATTACGAATTGTGTAGATAAGTAGGCATTTTGTATTTTTTTAGTGTAAACCCTGAACAAAAACATAAGGCAATATTTTGGTGTTAGCCATTGATTTCGAATATAAAAACTATATAATATGATTATATAAATAATAACAAAAAAACTGAGATATGTCACTTTTCTGTCGGATCTGGGTTTTTTTTATATGGGACGTGACCGTTCTTCTTTGAAGGCAAAAGGATTACTTCATTAATTAGTGTTTTTATATTACCTTAGGACAGCAATCCAAAGCCAATACATTCTTGAAAATAAAAATAAACTATTCCTACAAGTTCTGACCAAAATATCAAACTCACGGTACATAAATACTCACGCCTTTTTCACTAGCTAAGAAAGGAGCCTTTTGGTCTCGTATTTTGCTTGAATTTTATTTTTTGTTCATTATTTTTCTCCTATGTTTTCTTTTTATTAGTTATAATCATACCCATTCACCTTTTGCTTTTTGCTTTGTTTCTTTCTTTTTTTGTATGGGTACGCAGAAACCATGGAATGTCACCTTTTACTACTCCTATTGCCACTTCCACGTTCATACGGCTTATTGTATCTGGTGGTTGGATTGCGAGTACTACACACCTGACATGTCAGGATAACCTCATCAAAATGGTCATGGATGTCCTTCAATGGCATCCCCTCCTGTTGCCACTCACATCAGTTTTGACAGTTATTCTCGATAAAATGAGTTTTTATGAAGTCAAAAACTCATTTTATCGCCATAACTGTCAAATTGATCTAATCGAGTCCTATCGAATTCTACGGACTTGCACTGCAACCTTGTAAGTACTTCTTGTTAGTCGCCTTTCACTCATCCTGTCCATACGACTGAACCATCTAAACAAACTCTTTTCATTGTTTGTCACATCATCTTATTAAATCAAACTTCTACCATAAAATTACCATGTATAATACATTGGAAAATAATAAACCTGAAAAATTAACTTTAATTCTAAGCTTGGTTGAAATAAATTATCAAAAAATTAATACGAAATGAATCGCCATAAAAAGTTATATTTTACAAAAATAAACATGGGCTTTTGATAAAAATTGTCGTTATTCGAAGGAAATATCACAAAACCGCGCCTTTACAGAGCTGGGACGGAACTATGGACAAAAATTTCAAAGTGTGACTCGGATAAAGTGATGACTTTCCTCTCTTCAGCTCATCTTATTCGCGAATAATAAATTATTATATGGGACTAAACGATACGTGCGAACTTCCCGAGTTCTAAGAGTATTTTTTTTTCACAAAGACATTATTCTAGTGTCTAAACGATCATTAAATCGAATATCTAGGTGCTATACCGCGGAACCATCTCACTTTGCCATGAAAACCGCAGTAGCATCTCATATGTTGAGAAACGGTACGTTTGTTGTTGTCATTAAAGGAACTCTTCAAAATAAGACGGAAAATCTGCAGTGATTGCTGCAATCGCTTGGATGTTTATTTTTTATGCAACATCATGACAGAACGTTACGCCTGTATGCTCTGAGGGGGTACGCAGATGTATACAATAATCCCAGATTTCGACAGTTAGGTGTGTTAAGTTCCATTTATTCGGGATAAGCCTATTACCGTGACATATACTGTTTTTTTTTTGTTTTTGTTGAGGTTTAAATGCGCCCTCTATTTCTAAATAATAATATGTTTTCATTTTCTGTAAATGTCAGTGTCATAAGCGTCGGTTATCTATCTCTGCTAAATAAAACAACGTTAAATGTATATAATCCGTTTTTATTTCCATGCATGGTGTTGGAGTATTGCAGCAGCAGGGCTGGTTCTTGGAGGATTTGCAGGTGTAGAAACAAATAAAAAGCAGGCTTTGCGACACGTGAATGGATCGGATTTTTTTTATTGTAGACTGAATTAGTGAACGACTGAATGACAGACTTTTGACATAAGGAAACGGAAACTTAAAAATTAAAAAATATAATATTTTGTTGGAGTTGCCAACATGCTGGGGGGGGGCGGGGTTAGCAATTACAGAAGTACATTCATTACTGAAGATAAACCAAAATCGAATGGACAACCAGAAACAACCAGTGTTTTAATTACTTACTGAATTCTGAGTTAAACAAAATAAAACTATTACATAACAACCCCCTCTTTAAATCAAATGTCCTATTTGGTACATACAAATATTTTTTTTTTCAATAAACAAAGGGATCAAATTAATATTCAAAAACTATAATTCTACCTAGAAATACACACAATACAGATTGTAATAAAACAAAGACTTATTAGCTAACATTCAGCTCTTACACTGTAATAGGTAAAGTATTTGTAGTAGGTATACAAACTTAATGTAACCTTTTAGTAACATTTTAAAGCTTACAATATCAGATATAATTACACTAATCACCTACCCAATAACATAGTAACTAACATAGAAAACTTATTTAATATACTTATTATATAAAAAACATTTACTCTTCTAGAGGCAATAGAGAAATAGCAGACAAAGAACGTTTATAAATCTTCTGGTTAGGTGTCATAACATCAACCACACGGACCTTTCCGTCTGGGCCTGGGTACACTTTCACAATTCTAGCCATAGGCCATGATAATGGGGGAGAGTTAGGCTCCCTCAGAATTACTAAATTTCCTACTTTTATATTATTTACACTGTCACGCCATTTAGGCCTCGACTGCAGTACATTAAGGTAGTACTTATGCCATACATTCCAAAACTGAGTTCTAACCTTATTACAAATTTCCCAAAATTTTAATCTGTTTACAGGTATATCGTTAGTATTATTTTCAGGATAAGAGGTTAAAGAAGTACCTATCAAGAAATGTCCTGGCGTTAAATAAGAAAAGTCATCAACCTTCTCAGCTGTAACAGGCAATAATGGTCGAGAATTCAAAACTGCTTCTATTTGACATAAGACAGTGTTTAACTGTTCGTACGTTAAGACATAATTTTGTATGATACGTTTCAAGTGAAACTTCATACTTTTAACTGACGCCTCAGCAAGACCAGCAAACACAGGCGAATAGCTAGGTACAAAATGAAAAGTTATGCCTTCCTTGGTAGCATAGCCTTGCACCAGTGCTTGATGCTCCCGTGAGGTTTGCAAATTATATAGTTGAACTAATTGGTTCCTTGCCCCCTTAAAACAACCTGCGTTGTCACAGAAAACGTCAGTAGGCAATCCACGTCGCGCTATAAAGCGTTTAAAACAAGCAAGGAAACAATCAGTACTTAAATCAGAAGCTATCTCGAGGTGTATTGCCTTCGTGACGAAGCAGACAAATCTTAATATATATAAATCTCGTGTCACAATGTTTGTCCTCAATGGACTCCTAAACCACTTAACCGATTATAATAAAATTCGCACACCATGTGCAGTTCGATCCAACTTGAGAGATAGGATAGTTTAAATCTCAAATTATGAGACGCAGACGAAGTTGCGCGAGTCAGCTAGTACACATATATAACCTTTTGTTTGTATAGCGCGTCTAACACGTGAGTTTTTTACTTGTATTGGTCCCGCAAAATCTATACCAATCTTTTGGAAAGGACGACAAGCTGTGACTCTATGGGATGGCAAGGAACCCATTAGTTGTTTAGCACATTTGGCTTTCATTCTGTAACAAAGTAAGCATTTATGAATAATCTTTTTTACATGTCTGTAACCATTTACAATCCAATATTTTTCATTAAGGCTAGCTAACAATGACCTTGCTCCAGAATGCAATAATCTTATGTGTTCCTGGTAAATAATCAAATCAGTAACACGAGATTGTTTAGGTAAAATAATAGGGTGTTTCTGTGAAAATGAGACTTCAGAATTATCAATTCTACCACCTACCCTTAACATATGCTCTTTATCAATAAAGGGATGTAAGGGTTTCAAAGGGCCTTTAATATTTTCATCTTTTGAATTTAAATGATTTAGCTCATGACTGAAATGTATGCTCTGTTCACGCTGTATAATTTTATGCAAGGCTTTTTCCAACTCAAGAGGAGATAGTGGAGTACCCCTCTTATCTAGATTATAACAAAACCTAAGTATGTATGCCATGACATGGATCATTTTATTTAAATCAGAATACTTATCAATAAACAGATAAATATTAGATTTGTTTAGTGTTATCAAGGCCACCTTGGGATCAGAGAATGCAGCACCCTTCTTCATCTCAGGTAAGTTTTCCAGGACTGGTATGGGAAGTTTTTTATCAAAATCATACTTACTGTCGAGCATAAACTCTGGACCATGCCACCAGAGCTCACAGTTACTTAAATCGCCAGGTACGGCTCCCCTGCTAACATAGTCAGCTGGATTCTCGTTACTCGCCACATACAGCCAGCGCCATCTAGAGGTCTGCTCCTGAATTAACTTAACCCTATTAGCAACATATGCTTGAAGTTTAATTGGCTCTGTAGCTAGCCATGCAAGTGCAACTTGTGAATCTGAATATAAATAAACATCGCTTATTTTTATTTTAAGGCTTAACGTGTCATAAACTCTATTGGCTAGTTTGGTAAGCAAAAGCATTGCATTTAACTCTAATCGCGGTATGGTGAGTGCATTGTTGCTTCGGGGGTTAATTCGGGATTTAGAGCAAAGTAAGGAAGATGAAGCCTTACCTGAATCCTTCACCACCCGAAGATAAACACAGCAGCCATAGCCTGTAGAGCTAGAAGCATCAGCAAATCCTATTAATTGCACTGCATTGGCATTTTTATTGATCCTTATATTTCTATCAATGTGTAAAGGTTGCATGTCCATCAAACTTTTAACAAATGAAAGCCATTCCAATCTTATCCCCTCTGGAGGGAAATCATCCCAGTCTAACTTTTCTAACCATAATTTTTGCATGAATGCCTTGGCTTTTACTATAACTGGTGACATAAAACCTAATGGGTCAAAGAATTTGGAGATGTAACTCAATATTTGTCTTTTTGTAGGATTTTCAATATTAAAAGGCTCTGGACATGAAAATACAAAGCAATCCTTACTTACATTAAGTGTTAATCCTAAAGTTTTCATGAAACAATTATCCTTTTGGAGATCAAAATCATCAAAATGTTGATTGTCAGGAGATATGTCTTCTAAAATTTGTTGACAATTAGATGCCCATTTATGGGTTTCAAAACTACCTTTACTTAATAATTCACACAATTGCTGTTTTGCTTTTTAAATAACATTTAAGTCGGAATGGGAATAGCAAGCATCATCGACATAAGTACAGTTATTTAGAATATATGAAGCAAGTGGATATTCTTGTTTATGCGTTTCAGCAAGTTCATGCAAACAACGTGTAGCTAAAAAACCTGAGCTCTTTTGACCATAAGTAACAGTGTCTAATTGAATGCATTTTATTTTATCATTAACATTATTTCTCCACAATATGTTTTGCAATACAGAATGTTCTGGGTTAACATTAACGCAACGAAACATTCGGCGTATATCCGTAGTAAATGTATAGTCACCCAAGCAAAATAAAAGCATAATGTCAAAAAGTTCTTTTTGCACTGGAGCACCATTGAGCAAGAGGTCATTAAGCGACCTTTTTTTGTCAGTTTGCATGGATGCATCGAAAACCACTCGAGTTTTGGTACCTTTACTATTCTCATTATACACAGCATGATGCGGCATAAAGTATAAGGGCTTATCTTTAAAATCTAGTGAATTAAATTCAACATAATGCCCATGCCCTAACTGCACATATTCACTTATAAATTTATCATAATCAGAAAGCAACTTTGGGTTTTTATGCAACTTTCTTTCTAAACTTAAAAACCTGTATAGTGCAAAATCAAAAGAATTTCCTAGGGTATCTTTAACCTCATCTAAGGAAATCTTTAATGGTAAATTAACTTGAAACTTTTTATCTTTAAGTATGGTGGTTTCTTTGAAAATACCTTCACATAAATCATGTTCTGAACCTTTTTCACTAAAATACTGTGGGACAGATTCAGTTGACCAAAACTGCTGCAAGGTTTTGTTAACTTCTAACCCACCTTTATCATGAATACATAAAAGCGACACATTACTTTTGTCGGAGACTGCATGGTCAGTTAAAGCGCCAGCTATGACATGCCCAAACCTTGTACTGATCAAGCGGGGTTGCAGGTGTTGTTGATGAACTGTTTGTTCAGTAAATTGCGAAGCAGCTGGCTGCAATACCTCTACTGGCTCCGGTAGCAACACCTGAAAGAATATGTCAGCGCCTATCAGCATATTTATTTCTGATGGGATGTTAAAGTCTACGTCGGCTAGCGTTACTCCTGTAGGTATGTTTATGCATGATAAATCAACTTTAAACTGTGGAATTTTGCATGTAATTTTTTTTAAAACATGACAGTTTATATTGACCTTGTATGGGGTAACTAAAGAAAATACTTCAAGAGGCACAGAGTAATTAGCAATATTACTAGAGTTGCTGACACCCAATATATCTGTATTATCTGGAATAGGAGTAATACCTAATACATCTATCACCTTGCTGGTGACCAAGGAAATCTGTGATGCAGAATCTAATATTGCCTTTATGTGCACTTCCCTACCACTCTTGGAATATAGCTTCACCTTCACAGTAGGTAATAAAACTTTGGGAGTGCTCACACTTGAAATTAAAGAAACAGGTTGTTCTTGAGCTGTTTCTTCGTGAAGCAATGTATTGTGGTCTTTTTTACAAGTCTTGCAGCGGAAATGAAATTTACATTTACCGTTATGTTTGTTAAGACATATGACACACAACTTATTAGACTTAACAAATTCTATTCTAGCACTACTAGGCAATAATTTAAAATCATTACAAGAAAATAATTTATGTTGTTCAGACTTACAATAAGCGCATGAGTTGGTCGCTGATGCTGTTGCCACGTTGGTCACTACCTTGTGAGCCTTGGTTGACGTGGTAGGTTCTGCATTCTCCAATGCCAAGGCCCTTTTTTCCAGGAACGACAAGAATTCAACCACCGTTGGATCAGACTCATTGCTTCTCTCAAGCTGGTAAGCCCTTGATGTGAAGGTATCTAGTTTACGGTATAAAATAGATAAGATTAAAGGATCCCATCCCTCAACATTAACCTTTAGGTTTTTTAGAGCAGCTAAACACTGTTTAATACTAGAAACAAATTCTCGAATGTTAACTGGAGTAGATTTGGACAGAGCATTCAAATCAAGCAGTGCATTATTATGATCAATGATAATTTTAAATCTATGATTGTATCTTTCATCTAAGAGCCTAAGGGCTTCATCATAACTATCATGGGAAAGTGGTAAATTTTTTATAATATCAAAGGGTTCCTTTTGAAGAAAGGACCTTAGGTAATACAGTTTTTGGACCTTATCAATGGACCTGTCTTTGTGTATTATGGCACGAAACATGTTAATGAATGGCGTGTACTCACAGTATTTTCCTGAAAAGATTTGCACCTGAATTGCAGGTAACTTTGCCTTAAAGGCTGGTGCGTTATCTACATTTGGTGTGGATTTACTGAGTATCGCCTCATTGAGCACAGTTAGAACATGGAAATACTTTGCTTCACACTCCTCGACATTTTCATTGTCTTTCTCATCTATTGCGAGAATCTTTTTATTGTATGATTCGTATTCGGAAAACAATTCAGTAATTCTAGCCCTTTTTGCTTGCAATATAGTAACACTACTGAGCTTTACATCTTCGCTGTTTGAAACGAATTGATACAGTCGAGTAATTGAGGCTTTATTATAGCCCCGTGAGGCTTTCATTAACTTTAACGCGGCCTCATCCATGTTTTACACGTTAATACTGATGTTGGTAACACTTATACACACTGTAAACTGGCTATAACAATGTTTGTTTGTTTAATATTACAACAATTTGAACTATAATCTTAAAATACGCAGTTACAATTAGTAGAACAAGGAACACACAATGGTTAATATTTAAGATGGCGGATGGCGTCTTCGTTCGTAGAAACTTTTCTTGAGTGATTGAAGAATTGAACGAAACGAATGAACGTAGTTTGACGTTTGAACTAGTTAGAATTGCTTCTGTGAAGATTCGTCCATTAAGGTTGTAGGATTTTGCTTGACGTTGACACGACGAGAGTGCTGATTGGCTCGCAGCTATAGCGTCATGTAGTTGCGTCAGCGCGCGGGAATTGATAGGCCCGCCGCGAAACAGCAAAATGGCTTCCTCTTGAACTTGCACAATAAAGGTTTTAAAGTAACCCTTGTTATCGCGTCATGCGACCCTCGGCCCCGGGAGGCTCTGAAGCGAGGTTTTATGACGAAATGTACTCTAAATACCTCTTCGCAGTCGGTGACTGATGAGTAGAATCCAAAATTGTAATTGCACTCACGCACGTTGTAGGCGACGTGGCCCGCGCCCGTACGTCGTAGAAAAGCACACGACGATTTTTTCTTGATCGTATCTCTGCACCAATTCCTCTTCCTTCGAAGGACCACAAATATGTTGGAGTATTGCAGCAGCAGGGCTGGTTCTTGGAGGATTTGCAGGTGTAGAAACAAATAAAAAGCAGGCTTTGCGACACGTGAATGGATCGGATTTTTTTTATTGTAGACTGAATTAGTGAACGACTGAATGACAGACTTTTGACATAAGGAAACGGAAACTTAAAAATTAAAAAATATAATATTTTGTTGGAGTTGCCAACACATGGAGCCCTAAATCTTAACAGGTTGTGGGCCTAGTGCTACGCGAGTGAAAAATAAGTGCGAACAGTTGTTGTACTCGATCTGTGACGTGAGAATTACGTCGGTGCACGTAGTTAACGACGTAGATCACGGTGGATCTTGGAGGTCTTGGTTCGCAGCTGCGAAAAGGTTCGCAGGCGACCAGTATAGACAATGGAAGTTCCAAACAACTCTTGCCCTGAAGGCCATAGGGCTGGGCAACCACAAAATGTCTTTGAAATCCCCGGCTGGGGCCGCCGTCAAAGAATGGCAAAAAGATGCTGCGAAGGCGATGTATATTATTACGTCGAGCATAGAATTAAGTCAGATAAGCTTAATTGATACAATGCGATACGTCGAAAGCGATATTTGACAAGCTGGACTCTGTTTATGACCAGAAAAGTGAAAATAGCAAAATGTTGTTGCATGAGAAGTTTCACATTGTAAAGTTCAATGAGGGTGACAGTGTCGCTGAACACATTTCAATGATCGAAAATATAGCAAAACAGTTGAAAGATGCTGGAGAGACGATCTCTGAAATAGCCCTTGTGACCAATATACCGGGATGACTGCCTGAGCGCTATCGGATGATGCGATAAGCTTGGCTGTCATTGTAACCAAGTAAACAAAATGTAATTCATTAACCTTCGGCGCACCTCTTAGACGAGGAATTGAACTTTAAAAGTAAAGAAGACAAAGCAGAAATAGCATTTGCTGCGGAGAAACCTTTAAAATCAGTAAAGAGTTTTAAATGCAAGAGAAAGGGTCACTATGCTTGAGATTGCCGCTCCAGTTCACAACCCAGTGGCTTGAATAAGCATTTTCAAGCAAGTTTACGGCCCAGCTCAAAACCCAGTGGCTAAAAGAATCTACTTTCATCACTCAGCTCGAGGCGAACACCATTGAAGATGGAGAGATATGGCTCCTGGATAGTGGGGCATCTGCCTATATAACATATCGGCGCGATTATTTCTGTGATTTCAAGCCAGAGTGCAACTGTGTGAGGCTAGGTGACAAAAGAGAACTGACAGTGCAAGGATCGGGAACAATTAAAATCAAGAAATTGTTGGACGGTGAATGGTATGACTCTACCATCAATGATGTGCTCTACGTGCCTGATTTGAAGAGGAATTTGTTCTCTGGAGATGTTGTAACCTCAAAACGTTTTATAGTGACCATAAACAAGGACTTTGCATTGATAAAAAATAGTGATGGGACTGTAGCCGCTACAAACTGCTGTTAAATAAAGTAATAATCCATACAGAATGATCGTTAAGACCTATCACTCAGGACTGTCAAGCAAATGTTGTTTCTCTAAAACAGTGACGTGAACGTCTCAGACATAAAAACATTGCGGAGAAAAATGAATATAGACTGCCTTTTTTTCTTCCCATCGGAAGTAGTCAAGCTTAAAGTATGTAGTGACCTATGTGGTCCTATGCCCACACCATCTGTTGGAGGGGCTCGATACTTTATAAGGTTCCTGGATGCAGCATCTAGTTTCATCACTGTGTACTTTCTGAAGCGCAAAAGCGAGGCTTTGCAGGCTTAGGTATGTATAGTTACTTGAGAAAAGTTCGACACCAAAGTGAAGCTGTTACACAGTGACAGTGACAGGAGTATTTCAATGATGAGTTTCGAAAATATGCAGCTGGAAAGGGAATTTAATTAGAATATACTACCCTCTATACGCCGCAACAGAACGGCAGGAGTGAGAGGGCAAACCGAACTATTATGGAATGTGCCTGGTCCATGCTGTATGGTTGTAAATGGGTTGACAGGATCAAGCAGAATGCTGATGTTACCATAAGATACAAAGTTCGACTATGTGCAAAGGGTTACACTCAAGAAAAGGGTATTGATTATGACGAGACTTTTTCACCGACTGTTGCGTTATGATACCATAAGTATTATGCTCTCACTGGCAGCTAGGGAAAAATTGTATAAGACTCAGTTTGACGTTAAGACTGTATTCTGTACGGTGTTCTTGATGAGGAAGTCTATATGGAACCACCACCTGGATTGAATACAAATGGGTTAGTCTGTAACTAATGAAATCGTTCTATGGTTTGAAGCAGTGAAGGAAAATAAGCTTTTAAATTGTGAATTTGATAGCTGTTTGTATGTGTCCTTGCAACAGGATATTCCCTTGTACTTACTTCTGTATGCAGTGATATATTGACAAGTTTGTAAACAAGCTGGAAAAACATTTTGTGTTGACTGTAATGAGGCCAAAACTATTTGTGGGATTAGAATTTGATTTTGATGAAGATGGATCTATTTTTGTACGTCAGACTAGGTACATTAACAGTCTGCGGAATAAGTTTAGAATGGACCTATGTAAACCAAGTTTAGTGCCAGTTGACCCTAATGTAAAGTTAGTTAACTGTGAAGGATCAGCTGATTACCAGATGTGCCTTATCGTGCGAGACAGTAGGCTCACTTATGTGTGCTGCTATATGTACTTGTGTACTATATGTACTATGTACTTTGTGTATACTTGTTTAATCAAATATAGCTGTATTGGCCTCCGTACGTTTTGACAGGTGACCACTGAAAACCAGCGCTGTTCTGTGGATTCCCCATAGCACAGCATCATGCTGAGTGGTAACCTATTTGTCGCACACACGACGTGCAATTTTTTTATTTATTGTCTTTGTCTTGCAATTATTATAATGTTAAAGTTGTTATTGTGTTAATCTTCGGTTTAAGTCTAAATGTTTGTGTTTGTATAATTGCGTTCTGTTTGTTAATATTGTATGCACGTCATGACTTTGCGACGAATAAATGTTTTTTCACTCTTTCTTCTTTCTTTATATGCTCTCTTAGTAGATTTTCAATGTTCAACAATGTCATTGATGTACACGGGGGTGCTATAGGCAACGGAACTTCTCAATAAATTATAGCAAATGTACTGGGATTGCTGAAATCTCATGTCTGTCTATTGTTTACACCAGTTCATAACAAAAACTCACGCCGGTACGCTGTGAAAGAGAAATTACATAAAAAGTGAAAAATAAAAAACTCATTTGCAAAAAATAAAACCGACTTCACTCAAAAAAAATAAAAATAACTTAAGCTTCAGAAGTCAGTGATAAAAAACTTATTCAATCAAACATAGGTTAGGTTAGGTTAGGTTTTATGTGATGCAGACAAAGTTGCGTGGGAAAAACGTAAATAAACGATAATAAACGATCGTAGTTGTTGTAGTAGCTCAACAGCATTGGAGAACCGATTACGTAAAGACGTCGAAACAATTAAGCGACCGTCTCTTTCGGATGTGCACCGTTGTCTTCCACATTCCCGTCTTTGGATATAGCCACCAGTCTCCTGGAAACATTGGAACACTCGTCGAACGAAAAAACGACTCAAGTTCAGTTGCCGAGCAACATCACATTGCCGCATCCCTGATTGCAGTGCAATGACTTGAGCGGCTTCATCTGCAGTGGTATTCATCTGCTGGATGTGGCTGATTTTTCTTGCTGTAGCTGTTCACGTGTGTTCACTTCAAAGGATGAATAGCGAATGACCCACATTTTTTTTTTGTAGGGCATCTCGCAGTTCAGTCTGAGAAGACTGCCTTCTGCTTAACCGGGCAAGTCCTGTGGATGCCTTGAATTTAAGGCTTCCAGCCAGGGCAGAAATGACTATAAACTAAGCGACAGCGCTCTAAGGGCACCCCCTGTGGGGTACGGACCTCGGCTTAGGGCGTCGCTGGGGGCAGCAAAGGGACAGGCTGGATCTGGTTGTCTTTATTTAGGGACTGTTTTATTACTACAGGCTCAGCATCGCGGGCTGGCTCGAGCAAGGGTCGGGGAGGGTGACCCACATTTAGCCCGGGTCGCCCGTTTTATACTCTCGTAGGGAGGTGCAATTAGTGGCCGTTGTAATGCGTATTTTACAGCATTTTTTTTAACGTTATGTTCTAATGAGATCTGTTATGTCTAGGAATTCTAAACGTTGTTAATTTAAAAGTCGTTAAATATACTTTAATTGATACGAATATTAATTGGGTTTAATGCATTCGTTGCTGAGGGGACATCCTTGAAACTTATTTACGAAGAGGTGCGATTTTTGTGACACCGAGTGTAGATGGTGCTGTACAAGAGTTAGTGTAAAAATTAGATGCGCTGTACGAAACTTGGTGTATGAAATAAAGATGGCGCTGTCCAAGAGTTAAGTGAAAACTTATTTGGCTGAAGCACTGCAAATTACAATACTACGCGCTACATCTCGCACGTCGTTGTGCCTTTCTATTAAATGCCAACTTACCACATTTGGCAGATTTCGTCAGCGTCTTGGATGAAGTTGTGCTTTTCTTGTCGCCATACTGTAAACATAGTTAATATAGATTTTCAATATGCTCATAAAACATTTGAATTTCGGCATAATATATTATTACTGTAGAAAAGGCAATAACGTAATTGTAACAAAAACGGCCGTTTATGTTTTGAATGCACGATTTAGCTAAACAGCTATATTTCAAGTGTTGATAAGGTGTTATAAAATTACGTTATTGCCTTTTCTAAAGTAATAATAGACCACATTTTGTATTTTTGATTCTATTTACGAGTTATGACATTTTTTCGATTGGCGGCGCTAGTGGACTGTAAGAGGGCTCTTAATGACAATACAGTGAGAATAAGACTTGCTAAAGCATGCGTCATTTTGGGGCTCTGCTATGCCTACACTACAAATATGGCAGTAGTTAAATGGTTCTTGTTCTTCAATATACATAGTTCGATAGTCGAATGTTTTCTGTTTTAATTGCACAATTTTTTTTGTCATAATTCGTCAGAAATAAGAAAAGAGAAAAGACTTCATTTCAACTTAGGTATCACTAACTAAAACTGCAAGTTTATGAATCAATACGCTAAAACACGGATGCGATTAATGATTTTTAACTTGATGCACACAGTGGTGACTAAAGCCGTAGTTCCCTCGAAGGGGAAGGAGCCGTGCCCCGCCATCCGAGCAAACTCAGTAGGGTTTGTCCCAGACTGGTCGGCTTTCTACTGACAAGAGCACTGATTTCCAATTTGTGGCTGGCCTGTCCCATCCTTGAAGGCTAAGGGACAGGAATGGGATGCAAAGTGAAGTTAATATTGGGAATTCACAGTTAGACACTTTTATACTACATGAATCATGTCAAATATTATCCCACTAAAAACAAACTGTAAATAACTAGCCAAGTCTCGATGGAGCTGCTTGTTTATATCTAAAAAGTAATGAATTCTAGACAAAGTCGTGCCAACTCTAAGGTTCCATACAGCGATTTCTTTATAATTATAGTTAATGTTGTGTGACTTGGCCGTTGAACATTAATTTTGTATACACGTAATGTTATATCTGTTGTAATTACAACATTGACTTGTACCCATTAACGTATAAAGAATGTGTGGCTTTCAGACGGCATGATGAATAGACCAATAGCGCTAGCTTTTGAGGCTTTTAAAATATTTAAGTTCTTTGTTTCTAGCATATAAATAGTATTCGGACCATTTGCCCAACCCACTATATTGATTTGAATCAATGTAGGTACTTTTTGACCACTATTAGACGAAAAGAAAATTATAGTTAATAATTTTACTGTCATTATAAATAACAAAGTGGTAACTGAACACATACACTGATACATTTGCATTTTGTGTCGTCGTCCACGAGAATTTGTAATATTTAACTAGTACCTTACACGTGTCGCCCAACTAGCTCTAAAATAATATTCCATTAAGTGTAATAAGTGTTATGCGTCTAAGAGTTCTGTTAACTGTTTTTTTTTTAATATTTTGTGACGAATTGTTCCACGACATTTATAGATTTTATGTTTTTATTGAAAAATCCCTGTAAAATCCACAAATGAATATTCAAAATAATTACATATCTCAAAATTGCGTGGCCTAATTTGACACAAATCTACACTAATATTATAAAGAGGAAAACTTTGTTTGTTTGTTTGTTTGGTTGTAATGAATAGGCTTAAAAACTACTGGACCGTTTTTAAAAATTCTTCCACCATTCGAAAGCTACATTATCCACGAGTAACATAGGATATATTTTATCCCCGTACTCTCACGGGAACGGGAATTACGCGTGTGAAACCGCGTGACGTCCGCTAGTATTTAATAAACTTATGGAACCGATATGGTTGTAAAGCTGAATAGGTAAGGAATCTTCTTATCTAAAATCAAGATAATTTATAATACATATTTCAAACTACTGAGCCGATTTTAATGATTTAGATCTTAAATGAAAAGTTTAAATCTCTTCAGTGTTATTGAGTACATGAAATATACACACATTTTATTTTTGGATGTGAAATCATCAAATCACTCGAAAATCACAAACCCGAGCGGATGGGACTTTAAAAGGTCCCGGCTGTCATTTGTCCATCTTTGACAGTCGTTACAGGTAGCCCAAAAAGTCTGGCTACCAGTCTTACCAAGTGGTATCGTATTTCCCAGTATTAACTGGGTAGTGGAGGTCTAAGCTTTACGCTCATGTAAGCTTAGCAGAACTCGAACTAAGCCAAGCGGCTTTTTCCCAAACGTAATATAACGTCTTTTGTTTACCTATTGTATTGGAACAATTCAAGACCATACTTACTCAGTCAGTCTTGCCCAAGTCCTTGACTGTCTCCGTCTAGCCCGTACCGGCTGGATCACAAAGCGTTCTGCACTTGATCAGAGCAAAAGCTTCAGCAAGGGCGACGTACGAATTGTATGAGTAGATAGTACCTGAAACATAACAGTAGAAAATCTCAATATCCTTGTGGTTTATAAAATCTTAATGCTTCGAAGAGGTGCAATGAACTATGAGGCGAGTTGACCAAACAGCGAAATGAAAAACAAGTCCAGTCTCAACTGATTTTTAGGTGTATTTCTAAGGGAGAAATGAGAAGCAGAAAAAAGTCGCTTTCCATCCCTCTTTGGCGCTTTCCCACCCCAATCTCCCGCCTACTGAAAGTGACGCCCTCTGACGAATAAACTGAGCATCTAAACGGTTTCATACACAGGGTTTAGTGACACATTTAATGATAGATGTCTCGTTACTGAGCTTCATATTTTTACATGCTTTGACGTTGAATTTACCGCCGTTAGACAATATAAATTGGTATTGAGCATGAGGTCTGTATCTTTTTTATCTCTCTCTCTCCTTGAGTCAGTCTTTTAAATTATTATGTCTTTTTCTTTCTTTTTATTATTGTCTAGCAATTTGAGCGAGTGCCCAAACTGCCAGACAATCATTGTCATGGTCACTGACATGATTACCACTAGAAATAGGGTATTTCCCATGTTTTTTGTGTTTTGTTTTTTTCCGGATATTTCGGAGCTGTTGCAAGCACCATGATCTCGTACAAAGAGTTGTCAACGACGCGACACAACACAAAGCGCCCGACGCATAGATACTGCCCTCTATAGCACAACAAAACCTATCGACCGGTGACGTCACAAAGACGAATGGGATGGCGTATTTCAGCTACAGTTTACAGGACTCGTTAGTTCAGTGGTCAGAACGCCTATATTGTATCCGAGTACTTTAAGGTGGTCGGTGGTTCAAATCCACCACGAGTTGTATCTTTTTTGTTTTAGTTTTTGATTTTTTGGTGTTATTCTGATATAATTTTCATTGTTTTCCCGCCCATAGAAGAAAAGCTAGAATATTAGCTTTGACTTGTGACTTCAACATGTGACTTGGAAAAAGAAATTCTTTTGGTGAAATGAACGCGTAAAATTTACCCTTATCACCGCAAAAAGCTTCTTCAGAAACCATATAGTGTGTACTTTAAACTACATAAACCATCATCTGTCTTGACTGTTCCCAATAAATGTGGGTTAGCTTGCAGTTTAAGTAAGTGCAGCTGAATACCAGTATATTACACTGACTGACTACCACGACCCAGATTACGATAATACCTCTTGGTAAGACTGGTTGTTAGCCGTTCTGGCCACCGACCCCTGTAATTACTTTTTAACTCTACAAATAATAGCTGAGACCAACGGCTTAAACTGCTGGTGTCGCGGAGATGGGAATGCTATAGGGAATGTGTGATGGATAAAGTAAGAAATGAGTATAATAATAGGAAGTCTGAAAGTGGCGCAAGTGACTAAAATGTTGTATGGTAAACGGTTGTCGTAGAATAAGCATGCGATGCAATGTAATGAGGAAAATGTCGCGAAGAAAATTTCGATCGAGAAACGGAAATGTAATAGGAAAAGGAATTGAACGTTCAAGGTCACGGACTTCTGAAGCTAAAGTTAATTTTCACTTTTTAGTGTTTTTTGTAGTCTGTTTTATTTTTTGCAAAAAAGTTTTTATTTTTAGGATGGGAGATTATCAAATAACTTCTCCCACTCTGGGCGGAGCGGGAGGGAGTGTCAGACTTTTACCGACTAAAACCCATCCATGTTCCTTCCTCGCCCTTTATGTTCCGGGGCCGCGGTATTAAATTAGAGTAATCCTAGCACAAGAATGCCGAAAGCCCTCTCAACGCCCTCGCTTATGTTAATGTTCTGCTTTTGATTGGTTTTGAAGGTAAGAAGGCGTTTAACCAGACTTGTACGTTTCAAGTTTATACTATTATTATTATTTTTTTTAAGAAAGTATTTTATTGAATCAAAATGTTGCTTTTCTTTAGTCTTTGAAAGGCCTCATTATTGCGTAGAAGAAAAATATCGCACGTACGTTTATCTTTCTGTAATGTATGGGAACCCAAAGCGAAGAGTTTAGCATAACCCGCAAGGATGACAAAAGATACACCCCGATCACTATTTATAGAGTGGGTGACTAAAAAGTCATTCGTAATGGAGAGGTTTTTGTATCACCACTACTAACCTTTGCCGCAGTGCATTTATGAGAACGAGTCTCTTCTAATACCAAAGTTACACAGCTAATCTCAGAAGTCCAAATAAATATTGATGAAAACAGATAAATAAAAATACAACCAATTGGTATTGCAAGCGTTACAGGTGATCTAATTTAATATTTTCATGATGTTAACTTTGTATCATGAGCTACATCAGTTCCTACCAGACTAACTCAAAATCGCTAAACAAAGAAGTCGTTACTTTCTTTTTTTAGATGAATGGATATTTCACACCAGGACTTGTCATCTTACTTGATCAATTATACAACTCGGTTATACATAAATATATCACGAGAGTACAGTCGGTGAACTCTGTTTACGTTCAATGCTAAAAGTTCAGTAGCCTTTTGATTTTCTGATGAATGTCCTTGACCTTGTTTGTATACACGACGAAAGCAGTTACGTAACTACACTATCCACCCGTGTTTGTATATGTCAAACAAGATAGGGATGGACCTTGACACGGCGTGTCATCTCTTTCAGAACTGCTTGAAACATCGTAAGAGTGAGTGTGATGTATGATATTAATGTGTCCGTTAGTCCAGCTTCAAATATCCGCAAGATGGCGTTACTTTAATGTTTGGGAAAGGGTATTTATGGCAGGAAGGAAAAGTTCGAACATATTGTTTTCACACAATTTTCGTAGCCGACCAACCCCAGATAAGACATTGGTATCTGGTAACTGGTGATATTGGTGTCACGTATGGGAATTTCGAGTGGCAGTTTTCCAGGACAAATATCAGTTTTTTTTCACTTACAACGGGCATCGTAACCGTTGTTGGCAAAAGACCTCGCGTGAAGAATTAGACTTGTTCCTTATAGATGCCAGAGAAAACTATAGGGAAATTGGACAAAAAACAGCAAGTTAAAAACGACGGGGTCTTTGCACGACCACTTTGTGACGCAACCTAAAAGAAATGGTAAGTGAAGTTTTATTTTAAATAATTATCTATTGTATTTATTTCAAGTGCAAGTGCAAGTGAAAAAATTAACCCATTCAGTAATTATTATCGTTGTAAACCAAAACGAAGAAACCAATACTTTATTAGCTTGTTTCAAGAAAAAAAAAGCTCTCAAGCATTATGTCATGCCCGCACACTATACAGTTTCATGTAAAGAGTTATAAAAGTACGGACTAGGGGATTGATTATACGTCCTACTCACTACCTCACCTGTCCGGTGGTGGTTGAAGAGAGACAAACACAGTTTCAACAAATTAGGAATGGCTGTTTTCTCACACCAACAGTTTGCACTCGTTTCTGCCGGAATGTGCATATTCTTTCTTTTATGTTATCCTAGTACAACGAAGTTTGTTAAGAAAGACTCACACCTCCTGCAATGTTCTGGGAACGAGTATGATTCACATTCTTTAAAAGATCACTTTTAGAAACAAAATTTTCAAAAAATTTGGAAAAAAGAAACACAATCACATTAATGCATTGTACATTGCAATGTTTAATTTACGAGTACATAAATTAACAGCTTTTGCCGCGATTTAGCTAGGCAACCTATGTACAATGCATTAATGTGTTAATTATACCATAAAAGTGTTGTTACAGTCAAATAATAGATGAGGGTATATATTTCTATTCGCCATTCCGCTATTCCTTTGCTATTCCGGATCCCTTACTATAAGTTTTTTATTGTATTATAATATTCTGTTGTAAAGATAGTTTAAGTTACAATATTTTTTAATAAATATTAATACACGTTTTTTATATTACAGATTCGGCATGCCGTAAAAAATGGAAACTAATCAGGGACTCCTACAACCAACAGATATAAGCGCAAACAAAAAACTTCCACGGGATCTGCAGCACCAGCTAAAAATTCAAAGTGGCAATTTTATAAACGTTTAAGATTTTTAGAAAACACACCATCAGAACGGCAAAGCTTCTGTAATGTCGAACATCAACAGTAAAGCTCCAACAGTGAAGAACAAGAAGTTACTAATACCTCCCCAGAAGTTGGACCTGAAGGTACTCCTACCGTGGTCGCAGATGCATCAGTAAATAATATATCTTTCAAGGGAATTAGTAGCGCCCGTACCAGGAACTTCTAAATCTACACAAGAAAGATCTTTACCACCAAGTAAACGTTCTGAAAAACCAACTAGCAAGAACAAAAAGAGAAAAAGACAACAGGAAGATGAATTTATTAAATTTTTGAAGGAAAGGCATGAAAACCGAAATAGTAAACTGGAGTCATTAAATGATGATATATCGACATTTACAAAACATATCGAAATGATGCCAAGAAAATTGAGCGCGCGTTCGAGAGCAATGGCAATAACTGAAATATTTAGTATTGTCTCTAAGTATGAGATATCGATAGTCATAGTGAACGCCCCTATACAAGTTCATCCCACAATTCATATTCTCCAACAAGTACAGCTTCACCAGAACACCATACACAGAGTGATTTATCATGTCGTCAATTACCATATATTTCAAATTCATCAAACAATTCATAATCTCCAATAAGTGCAGCTTCATCAGAACCCCGAACACAGAGTGAATCGATTGATTTATCATCTCGCCAATTACCATATATTTCGAGTGAACCATTTCGAAACATGTTCCATTGAAACATGTATGTTGTATTAAATTTTGAAAGGTGAATTAGTCGGAAGTGTTCTTAGACATGTTTGATAGTGCGGATAATATGTTGTTTACCAACTCCCTCAATATGCATATTTAATGAAAGGGCTTGACTAGTACAATACGACACGCTACAATTTTCAAATCCAAGATGGCCGCCAGCACTAAATGGTGAATTAGATTTTTTTTTCACAGGTCCCTCAATATGGGTATCAAATGAAAGGGCCTTGGCCTGCGGCGTTTCGCTACGTGACAATTTCAACTAAATTGCACTACTCATAAGGGAAAAAAATACCTTGAAAATTATGCACTGTGTGGGGGGTTTTCTAAAATTTTAATTTAATGAAACTTGTTGCAAGAAATTGAACGAATCGAACCCTTTTTCGTAGAAAAATGTTTGAAAACGAAGTTATAGTAAGACACATTATGTTGAAATGTGTTTTCGAGTTTTGTGGGTGAATTATTGTGGACGCAATTTGCATACGTTGTGTTCATATAATTTAGTTTTAGTTCCACAAAACTCGCACCGGTTCGGCTCTGTGTCGCAGACATCAGTCAAGAGTTGTGCACGAACTCTCAAGATGGTGTTGGGATCGAATTAGATCGCACTATCGTTTGTCGCAAGCGTTTAATGACCCTCCGGGTCTACATTGCAGAGATCACATCATAGATACTATGAAACCAACCTACTTGGGATATTTCCCTATACTTGTACTAATATTTTTGACAAAATGTCGCACGTCAGACGTTGCTGGCAGTTTTATTATAACATTGATTTTATTGCTTAAAACTAAGGTATATGCTAAAATATTCCATAATAATTTAAGCCTTTAGTTGAATCGTAATGTGTATGGTCTGTCTGTAGTTATAGTGTAGAAAATATGGTAGATTTTTAAATCTAAACGTACTCACAACAAAAACAACACACTGTATAATTACAAATAATTGTGATACTGAAAATTTCAATCAGGAGTTGGTCTTACTATTAATTTTATCCTGTCTGGAACCCAAATAAAAATGTTGCGAAAAGGTTGCATTTAGAACACGGAATCTGGAAACAAAATGAGCCATGAAACTTGGTTGTGTCTTTGATCTTATAAATCCCTAGTATATTTCTGAGCTCAGGAACCCTTAGTATTCATTTATCTACACTAATATTATAAAGAGGAAAACTTTGTTTGTTTGGTTTTAATGAATAAACTCAAAAACTACTGTGCCGATTTTAAAAATTCTTTCACTTTTGGAAAGCTGCATTCACACTGAGTAACATAGGCTATATTTTATCCGCGTAGTCCCACGGGAACGGGAACTACGCGGGTGAAACCGCGTGACGTCCGCTAGTGGCCGTCCCCACTGTGTTCCTATTTCAATGTAGATGCATACATCTGTAGAGCTATGCAACACGAGAGTAGCGGGGGAGGCAGCCTATTATACTAGAACATTAATTCCCCATGCCACAGTGATAGCTTTTTATCATTAACTAGCTGTTGCCCGCGACTTCGTGCGCGTGAATATATTGATGGGTCATGTGTGAGCCTGCATCGTTGTTCGAGTTGTCGCAAGCGCTACTGAGCATGAGGTCCTGGGTTCGATTTGCGGGACGGGCAAAGTGTTATTGTATTATTTGTGCCCGGTTGATGGGATTAAGCTAAATGTGCGAAATGTGGGTGTAGGATTAGATACACCTCTACCTAACAGTGGCGCAGGGTGAAAATAGTGTCAGGGGAAGCCGTAGAAAAAAAAGGAAAACTGTTTTTTTTTGCTTCTGTTAACTTTTTTTCCGTTTTAATTTTGACCTCATTTTCACTATTAAAAATCCAAAAACTTTCGTCGGCGCCATTTTTGATTTTGATTTTGACTTCATCTTCATTCATCAAAAGTAAGATCAGAAATGCAAAAGAGAAAAAAAAACAGAAATCTACAAAATAAAAAAATCTAGTTGGTATCAAATACGATATCGACAATTACTCATTCTATCTCGTTCTACTATACATAATTTATTTATTTATTTATTTAAACAACACATACAACTATTATTACAGGTTTAGGTACCTAATACAATAGAGCAGTTATATTTAAAGTTAAATTATTTATGTTTTGAATAAATTAATTAATTTGACAAACTAAAGTAATTGCGCAAAATGCGGCCCCTGTGAATTCGCTCAGTGTACAATTGAAGCAATCAATCTGTTGTGACACCATATTCAGTGCACGCAGCGCGCGCGTCAGCGGCGCATGCTGCAGCAAGTTGGTGCGAGCGGGCGGCACCCACAGGAGCGGCGGCTGCCATACTTTCTTTTTCTGCTCCTGCCGTAAGTCCATAATCTTCGGCTTACCTAGGTCCCTACAAAACGGTAAGTACTGTCAACCGCGAAGTCACGTGTGCTATTAACTTGTGTACGGCCTATACTATTAACTTGCACTGCTGCAAAAGGTCTCTCCTGCTGCTGTTATTCGTGAACGAATGAACAACTACAATGCAAAACTTCATCCCCCCTTTACCCCTTTGTGGGTTTAAATAAAAAAAACTAACGACTTACTAACTTTGATACTTTTTGGTGACTCAAAAAATAAAAACTTTAATTAGAAACAAAATGTTGCTCTTTTTTCACCCCTCAAGGGTTGAAATTCTAATAAAGCCGTTGCGTCAGCTTCCAATGATAAGCCCAGATAACAAATTTTGTACTTTTTACGTCGAAAATTATGGATTTTTCACATACAATTTCATCCCCTTTATAAGCCTTCGGGGTGGAGTTATCAAAAACGCTGGAACACGCATAAATTAATTTTCAATCGTCAGCCTAAACACAAAATTAGAAGATCCTAACTTTAAAACTGACGGACTTTCATATAAGCTTCCATCCCCTATTTTATCCCCTTGGGGGTAGAATTGATCAAAATCCTTTCTTAGCGGATGCCTACGTCATAATATCTACCTGCATGCCAAATTTCAGCCCGATCCGTCCAGTGGTTCGGGCTGTGCGTTGATAGATCACTATGTCAGTCAGTCAGTCACCTTTGAATTATATAATATTTAGATAAAATTAGTTTAATTAAAAAAATCTTAACAATCGTTATACTTCTGTTCGCTATTATACCATTTTTTTAAAGAAATATGGAGTTTCCTTTCTTTATCCCAATTTGTTTGGAGTCAGTGCCGCATGTCTCACTCTTCCATTTCTCTATTACTTTCAGAGGAAAAATATGAAAATGTAATTTTTTCATTTTTTTCCGATACAAAAGTCACTCGTTCATAATTAGTGCGTTTAAATTAGGGTATTTAGAGATTTGTGGTACAAAGTGGGCTGGCGATTCAGTTACTCAATAAATGTTCGCGTCGTCGGACGTTGTACGATGCTGCTAACTCGCTACGCTACCGAAACAGGCACACAACCGTTACTAGGAGCCCATAAAGCACCAGTAGATTGTTGTTAACAAGATAGTCTGTGTCGTACGATGTTTCTCCACGTGCTCCACCACCGAAACAAGTGCACAACCGTTACGAGGAGCTCATAAAGCATCAGTTGATTCCCCAATAAATCTAATAACAATTACAACAAAAATCAAACTGGTACAAAATAATAGACATTACAACTAATTTTAGGAGATGTGTACAAATTAGATACGAGGGCATAACATAATCAAACTAGGAGTTCTAGAAGTTTTTCCGTGTCCGTGTAATTAATTGTCGCTAAGTAATCTGATATAACAAAACTACATTTCTTATAACTAAGACAATAGAAGTTTAGTTTCTTGTTCAGTCTATTATACAGAAACTACTAGCAAAAGCATGTTTAGTTTGAGGCTTTGAGCAAACTAGGTCCTTCCTTCTCCTATCGGAAGGAACTGGGTCATAGTGAAGGGTAGAGTGCTGCTGCAGTATAATGTGAAAAATAAATAATTGCCGTACTGTGAGCACATTACATGCTTTGTAGAGCAGCTGTGTCGGAAATCTAAACGTACAAAAGGTAGCACCCTTTAAAATTGCTCTTTGAGCACGTTCTAGAGGGAGAAGAATTGAATTTCCCGCGTCACCCCAGGACGTTATGCAATACGTTAGAATAGACTGACACAAAGCTAAATAAACCTGTTTTATTAATTTATTCAATTCAATTCAATTCAATTTTATTCAAGAACAATTTACATTGTGTTTGAAATCTTAATCTAAAAATAAATGAATAACAAAAAATACCTCAGCTAAAATTAACCTAACCTAACACAAAATTATAGAAAATATTACAAAAATTAGAAAAATAAAAACAATACAAAGAAATCAATACCAATAAAAATTCAACAACATTACGCCTACTTAATAAAAAAATAACAACATAACATTACTATCTATTATCACCCAGTCTCACATAAACTGATATCTGTAAAATTAAGAAGAGGATATGTCATCGTCTATCGAATACAGACATTTCTCCAATAGGAATGCTTTGAGTCTTGACTTAAATGAGCTTTCATAAATTATAGTTTTTAAGTCCAATGGCAACCTGTTAAAAATCCGCACTGCTTGATATTGAGCACTATGCTGAACAATATTAAGTTGGGGAATTATTTTGTTTTTAAAATCTTTTCTGCGCGTACTTTCTCTCACCTGTCTCTCCTCATCTGTTTCATAGTTATGTAAGTATTTTTTTAAATTAACCAACAGTACTAAAATATAGAGGCTGGGCACAGTAAGAATTTTTAAATTTATAAAGTGCGGCCGACAGCTCTCTATTTGCGATATCCGGACCATGGTTCGTATGGCCCTTTTTTGGAGCACAAAGGCTCTCTGGCAGTTGTATTTGTAACTATTCCCCCAAAACTGAACACTATATCTTAACCTTGATTCTATTAGAGCATAATATACTTTTTTAAGGTGTTTTAAATCTAATACGTCCCTAAGACTGCGTAAGGCATAACACGCTGAAGAAATATACGAATCAATGGCTTGCAATTCTCTTTTCCAATTTAAATATTTATCAATGTATATCCCTAGAAACTTTGCCTCATTAACTATGTCAATTTTAACGTCATTAAGTGCGATCGTCATGTTGTCTTTATTACGAGCTGTTGTACTAAATAACATTATGTTGGTTTTTTCAGTGTTAATTAAAAGCTTGTTACCATCAAACCAAGATTTAAAAACTCTCAAAACTGCATTAACCTTAGCAGAAAGCTCCTGTATATTGTTAGCTTCAACTATTGCGTTGGTGTCATCTGCAAACACGGTCAGCTGTGTGTCGGGAAATATTGAAGCCATGTGATTAATTAAATCATTTGTAAAGAGTATAAACAATATAGGCCCCAAGATCGAGCCTTGGGGTACGCCTGCTACTATATCTTGCATAGAAGATCTATTACCATTGCAATTACCTTTTGCTATCATATTACTAATATCTACATACATTTTCCTGTTACTTAAAAATGAGGAGAAGAGTTGTAAAGTTTTGCCTCTCACACCATAATGCTCTAATTTTGCAATGAGTAATTTGTGGTCAATTGTATCAAAGGCTGAGCTTAAATCAAGAAAAATGCCAGCTACCCTCTTTTTCCTATTAAATTTACTAATAATATCTTCCACTAATGTATAAATAGCGTCCCCTGTTCCGACATTTTTTTGGTATCCAAATTGTCTTAAGTGCAATACCTTGTTTATATTTAGATGAAGTACAAGTCTACTCTTAATAATTTTCTCAAAAATTTTGGATAAAATAGGGAGCAAAGAGATGGGTCTATAGTTTTTTGGATCTGTTTTTGAACCCTTTTTGTGGAGTGGAACAATTTTCGCTATTTTTAACTGTTCCGGAAAAATACCTTCTAAAATGCATTTATTGTAAAAACTAGTCAAAGGTTCAGCTAATATATCTAAATTTTCTTTAATAACTGCTATGGGAATGTCGTCATAACCACATGATTTCTTATTTTCCATACGATTAACTATTTTTACTATCTCACTTGGAGTAACAGGGGCAATAACCATGTCATTTTGAACCCTTTTGGTGTTTTGTTCTAGAAGTTTTCGGGGATCTAGATTCTCACAATTACTCAAAATATATTTGTAGCCAAATTGATTTACCAATACATTTGCAATGTCTAAGGGATTTTCTATAATTTTACCGTCACATTTAAGCAAGGGAATTTCAGAATGCGGTGCTTTTATTTTATTTGTGCTTTTATTTATAACTCTCCAAACCTCTCTACTATATATACATTATACTCGGCTACATTACGTAAATACTTAAAAACATAATTATATTAGTTTGCGAACTCTAGTGCATAGTAACTCGATATGTTTAGAATCGGTGTGTTAGTATTCCTCATTGTAAATGAAATGTATTTTGTTTTATCAGCATTCAGTGTTAGAAAATTATTTTGGAGCCAATTAGATACAGTGTTGAAACCATTCTGAGCATGTTCATAGGCCTCTGCTCTTGATTTAGCTGCGAACAGCAGAGCAGTATCATCTGCATAAGACATTACAACACCATTTTTGAGTGGGAGGCTGCACAGGTCATTAATATAGATTAAAAATAATGTTGGCCCTAATATACTTCCTTGTGGAATTCCAAAACGAGTATTAGAAAGATCAGAACTTGTATTCGCACCAATTTTTACACATTGAAGTCGATCGCTAAGATATAATTAAATATAAAATTAAAAATAATAATATATTATTAATTTAATATATTATAATTAAATTGTGTAAGAACTATCCTAACCATCTATCTTATTAACCTTTTTACTTTATTGTTTGTTTTGTCTTGTACATTTCGCGATTTTCATTTACATGTAATTTATATGTTATTGTATAAACTTTTATTCTATTTCAGTATCTTCTAATACATAATACCCAGTAGGTACACACTCAGCACAAAACTGTCATCACCATGACATCACCATCACAGGTCCAGTTGAAAACCAGCGTCGGGCACTAGCTGTTCGGCAGTTTGCTGAACTGGGCCTATTTGGCGCAGCCGTGAGACACACACAATATTATTTCGGTTTTCTTCTTTGTTCTCTGTTTAGTTTAAGTTTTTGTTGCGTAGTTTTAAGTTTCAATTTTTTTCCCTATTTTGTCTGTTGTGTGTTCTTGTGGCATGTGCCAAATAAGCACGACACACAAGTATATTTATTTTAGCTATGTTCCTTGTTAATTGTATATGCTACTCCTTCTGATTCCTGGTATGCTAGTAATATGAACGCGATCATGTTTCCATGGCAACGAACGCTCTGTCTAGTGCTCGCTGCGCTGTATGGACTAGGAGTAAATTGAGGCAATGGTTGAATATTTTTGTGTGAACAGAGTTTTGTGTTATCTATGTATCTTTGCAGAAATAAGTTTCAAAATATTATTCTGATGATTGCATTTATCATTATCTTTAGCATTATCAAAATACTAATTGTTTATAATTATGTGTTACCGTAGGTCTATAAGAAATAAATTGGCCAAATATTTCTTGCTAAAATATACTCTTAGCAGTTGCAGTAGGAAGTTGATAAGTAAACCATTTGACTACTACGTGATGCTACGTCGTAGCACTCGTAGCAAACGGCTACGGGAGCTACGCGTTCGTAGCAATGTAGGAAGGTACGCGATCGTAGCAATGCAGGAAACTACTTTAAATGGTGTGACTTGCATAAAGCGGCATCAATAATTTACTTTTTATTATGACTTCATGTTTCTATTAACATAGTTATTACAACGAAAAGGTGTTACGGTTACACTACGTCTACTTTATAAAACATATGAAATACGAGTATTTATCGCGAAATAATAATCAATAATAATGTAATAAAATAATGTAATGTAATAATATAATGTAATGTAATGTTGATGTGTTCTGATCGTGAAACATTAAAAAACACAATTACGTCATATTTAATATTTAAGCTCTCGATAAATATCTTGAAGAAAATGTAATAAAAACCCCAAGTTAAGTAATTAAATCCAAATTTTATTGATGTTAGTCACGTATGAGACAAGGAGGCAACTGCTGAGATGACGAGTAATACAGACGTATGGAAAAAATGGAACACATGCTGCCCCGACCGCTAATAATTTGGGATACGGCAGGAGAATGATGATACGAGACGAAGCAGTGCTGTTATGGAGTCAAGATGCTGTTTACTGGAACTTCGGAAAAATGTTCAGCAGTGAACAAGTAAGTAGCGATGTTCACTCGCCCCTGTCTTAAGGTCAGTGTAGACTGAACGACAATTTGTTGATTAAAATGGTGAGAAAGCTGAACAGGACCCGTAATATAAAACTAAAGAAAAAAGTACCGGTATAACAAACCCCTCCGTCGATATCGCTTTAATTTCATGAGATGGCTCATAAAATTAAATCAATACATAAAAATACTCAATTTAAAAACTTTCAACTTTTATGGCTTTAAGCCAAAGTATCAATCGTAATATTATAATAAATCATTGATATTCATCAATATGACGCGAAACGAGGGTCTGAACAACTACAAGTACTACGCACTCGTAGCTGACTGAATACACCGCAGCAGACGTAGCAGTGCTATGAGGTGGGCAAGGCCAGATGACCGGCCATCGTGCTCCAAGCGCTACAGCGTAGCACGTCATGGGATCCGACGGAGGCGCTCTGGGTCGTAGTGGGCGTAGCGGATAGCAGGCGTGTGCTCGAAATGGCTACCGACAGCAGAATGTGGATACCAAAACACAAGTGTTAGTTTGAAATATACACGAGAGCTCAACAAATTTTGCCAGGATTTATGTCGATTTAGCCCGGAACGGTAGACAAGAGGGTACAAATCCTCCTCAATATGTATCGGCCTAACTATCTGTTTAAGATCTTTAGTAAATCTCCCTCAGTTCATAACAGTAATTAGTCTTTCAAGGTTATACCTACCAATTGAAAATGCTGAAATGTCGTATACAAAGATATAATGCATAACATTATATCTTTGTATACGACATTTCAGCATTTTGTACCATAGCTATTGTAAACAATAAAAGCCCGCCACTGTCACTTGGGGATATTGTACTCGTACCATCCATATACATTTAAAACGTTCGAGTTGAATAACTTCCAACCATAACGCTAGCGGAGCTCGGGTAAGAGCTTAACATAATGAACCTAGTCTATCAATATGTTATCTACCGTAATGGTTATAATTCAATTGTTCTACTAAACACGACTGGTTTAATTTCCCAGTTTTATGGTTACTTTGAAAATGAGTTTTAAGAAAATCTTTTGACACCTCCTGTTGTTTTAGACCTAAAAACGACGATGCGGATATTTATTTCTACGGTTGGCATACTATGAAGTATTTTCAATTTATGTGGTCCTGGTAAATTGGACGCATTGCGTTTCTATGGTTACGGATGCTTTCAATTATCAAGTGCCAACCTACAACCTACGATGAAAAATTGAAATGGATTTATAGTCTGTCGATACCAGGCGGTATTTTACCACAGATACAAGATCTTATTGACTTTTTCTTTTTATTCTGGGTTTTAGACAAATATCACACTACCTTAGTAGGCATTTAAACATTAAAAACTAAACGCATAAACTAGGCGTAGATACAAAAAACTGTGCAAAATGTACCTATGGCTATAAATAAAAGCCCACTGCTGGATTTTCTAAATGCCTTTGACTTTTAAGATCTACGACACCTATGAAATAAAAATCTATAAGCAGAATAAATTATGTTCATCAATATTTTTACAACCTTTATCGTCCGTTCTAGAGCGGTCAACTTCAATGTCAAAGTTCAACACCGTATTGATTTTCCAGTAAATTGTCGTAGTACGGGTCATAGTCACTGGGGCGCTAGTGTTCAAGGACATAACATAAACAGTGACGTTTTGTTAAGGTAGGTCGTCGCTTCATCCATTTATACGCAAGATGGCGTGTCATTCGATGGACAATGGAATGTTTATGACGAGAGAATGATTATATTGGCATTCCTTTAACTTAGTATGTAGTTAACTTGATTCTAGAACAGACACCATATAACCATATTTTTGATGACGTTGGCATTGATAGAACATACCCAAGCAAAAATGTGCGTGCTATTAGTACGGCCTCCAAGTATTGTATCTGGAGGAAAGTAAACTAAAGCTGAAGCAAAAGTAACTAGTAAAATAGCTAGCTTAAGAATCAACGTTGAGCGGGTGATAAGACGGTCTTAACTTAAGTTTGGTTAAGGTTCTTGATGATGAAATAACTATAGCTTGTGGTATGATTAATATTCAAGATTCTCTTATTAAATAAAACACAACAAAATATATTCTATTATTTTTATTATATTCTTATATTTTTATTTTCTATTCTATCTATCTATCTTCTTCTATCTATCTATCTTCTACATTATATATTGGTGTGTATGTTAACCAATTAATTATTTGCATGCCCAAATGACGGCAACCGTACAACAAACGTACCCATGTTTGCAAAAAATAAATGATTTTAAATAAAAGCCCAATATGCCAATTATTGTTGAAATAGATATAATTTGTAACTTTACCGTTCTAGGACACAAGAGATCTCTTACCTCAATTTTTATCAAGCAACCTTTCCTTACGGCCATAAATAATATTATCACAACATTTTATAGTAAAAAATATATGTCATGCAGAAACAAAAAATAATAAAAAAAACCAACAATACGGACAGTATATTTAAAAAAAACTCCAAATTATCCTGAGGTTTAATAATACCAACACTCCAATTGATTCGTAAGTTAGACTTCTGCATGGGTGCAATCTACAAATAGATTTACCGCACCCGGTTAGCATGACTACCAGGATGTGGGTTCTCTTCTTTGTTACAAGGAGTACGCACATCTAGACACAGGAGAGCATCGTGCATCTGTATGCACATGCGACAGACATATACAAATATGGAAAGAGGAAGTGTAATAGCAATAGAAATGGGAACTGCAACACATTCATTCAGTGGTTTTATTCAACCTCTGCGCTTCGCAGTGAATTATGTAAATTACCTAATGAAGGGATGAAAACTCTTTGGCTGCGCTGGCTAGGGTGAACGTGCCAGAACCACCAGCACATCATGAATGTTCAGGCTACTACTTTACGCTAGTTGGTAAAAACCCTCGGGAGAAAAAGTAGTTAAAATGTGGATACAAAAGAGTGGTCGAGGATTACTAAAAACAAATAAAATAAAATAGAAGTGTATGTTTTTAATTGAAAAGTAACATTTCAATGGATGCTTATTATAAAAGTTTATAGTATAATGGTAGTTTGATTATAATATATATATATATATTGTGAATGTCTGTATTTGTTTGAGATAATAAAAATAATAACAACTATGATAAGAGCTCCAGACATACGATCATTCTGAGTTGGCCTCAGTCGGTATTAAAAAAAAAGAACAGCTTTAATAAAATAATTGAACCCGATACTAGATTAAAAGTACTTTTGTGTTGGAACCACACAAGAGATTTTTGTTACTCAGGTTTTTTATGAATATGGTCTCAGATTACACATTGAATGAGACGAGTTTTATACTTAAACTTAACAGGAACCCGATTGTTTTTCCAGTATACATCGCCACTTATTTATTTATTAAAACTTGATACAAAAGTAAAAACTGAATAAAGGCGGACTTGATCCCTTGGGCATTTCTAACAGTCTACCTTAGGGTGATGCAGATACAATACACAGTAGGTGTAATAACAGAAAACAAATAGGTAAGAAAACTCAAGTCACTTCTTTCATAAATACATTCTATACCCTCCTCGAAGTATTCTGGTAACTAAATCGCCACCCTGATTATTTGAAAGCAGCTACGAATAAGTAGCAGCCGTAGCAATGACGTCTCAGCTTTTTCGTTGAGTTGCTCATATAGTGTTTAGAACTGAGAAACAACATAACTATCCTCTTAAATTGATTATTTCCTTATTTTGTTAGTGTTTACCATATTATACTTTATAGTACTGTGGCTAAATGTTGAATTACATTCTCCTGTTTCACGAAAGTGGAAAAACTCTTGTTACAAGACCGAGTGAAATCACAGTTTATGTATTTGTGTGGTTTGTTTGTGTGAATTTGATGTACGAGGGCAGGTGTTAACAAACATAAATTGCAGTTGAATTCATGTTTAAAGTGCAATTTTGATCCTACGAGCTTTGTAATTAAGACTTCTATGAACACTATTACGTGGAACTTCAATAAATATCCAATTTCCATACGTCCTGTGTCTCTAGTATTAACGAGATGCAAGATCGCAATTCACAATGCTGCCGTGGTACGGGGCCAATCCCGATGAATTCAGCACGCAGGGAAATGAAACAACATCGTCATCATACAATAAGATCACAGGGCCTCCAGGCCTTACTTATATTTTGATAAACAAGATGTTTGGGACTAAGGTCCATGTTCACCAAAAAGATGACGGACGATTATCTAAAAACAGCTGTTTAAAACACATTTTTGTATAGAAATATGTCACAATGACAGCTGTTTTAGATAATCGGGCTGTTATCTTCTCGGTGAACATGGACCTAAGTAGTATTACCTAAGGTGTTAACAATATGACGTGAAAAGAAAAAGGCGCGCAAAACAAATTCAAAAAAAAAACACCAAGAAGGTTTCAAGTCTGAATTACTAACAAATAAAAAAAAATGTTTATTAATTTGCACCATGGAAGTAGAAGTAAATAGGTTTAATTATGTTTTGAATTCACATACTTTATCCTCTAGACGATAAAAACGGCTTTTGCAAACGGATATCGAAGAACAAAATTACTCTTTCCGAGATGGGGGGATGAAAAAGACTTTTGCAATTTCATGCTTCTAGACCCAGTCGCCGAAACCAGCATGGCAGTGGGCCGTGTGGGCCGAATATCGCAAGACTAGGACCCTGTGACAGCTAGACGGTGTCGCGGCAGACCGAAGAGAAGATGGCAGAAACCTAGGATTACTTCCTCGCAAGTTTGCGAGTAGAAGTACACCATCTTCAGAAGTGGAAGGGATGTGGTAGGCCTTTGCTCAAGAGTGAAACAACACGGCCTAATTAAAAAAAGGGCGTGTAATGTTTGTCAATGAAGACGTGTATTTAGTCAGCTTTGTTCAATCTTATACCATTATTTTTGAGCTTCTATTATTTTACTTAATTATACTAAAACACAGTTGAATGGTTCTTAAACTCAAAAACGGGTTTTAAAACCTTTCGGTCACAGCGAAGGGAACATGTTTTAAAATGTAAAAGGGCTTATTCCGCCCGCCAAGTTACGTTGCTAATAGAGAAAACTGACATTCTACGGGCTCATAAACTCCTGGTACGGTTGCCGTACACAGCTCCGACTACGATAGTTCAGGCGTTCTCATCCCACACTGTATTTATACTTCGTACAAGCTTACTTATTAATGCTAATATGAAGACACTCTCTCAACGTTAGTCAATTCCTATACGCTACTGAAATAAATTAAATGTCAGCCGTTTAGCTCGCGGCTCGTATCCGGCAGCTGGCTAAAACCAACTGAAACTTCAGTCGTTCGGAACGGTTTATATATACCAGTTGGCATCATACGCATACGCCTCTTTCGGAAAATAAGCTAAAGTAAACGATGCGGCATTGGAGTGCTGCGGGTCAGCTTCTCGTGACATAATGCAAAATAAGCCTGCGCGAAAATTTAAACGGGCATCAGGCATCTGCGGTGCGGCTCCTAACACCAGGACTTCATAGATAATCACCACATAACGACAACAGCGCCTCTATCGAATAATATGCAAAACTATTTGAATGAGTTTCACTACGCTAAAATGCGTACGGTACACGGATGAACTCATCTCGGAAAAGGAGGACACCGATAGACATATATAGGTACTGTATTACTTTATTTGTTCTGGTGCTAGTCTAGACAAAGAAAGCGATATTGTGCAACGATTGTATTTCCGACAGTTGCTATCAAACCCCGCCCAAAGCACCTCGTACAAACAGACCAAACTGACCAAGCATGTACGTAAATGCAACGGGTTTTTTGCGAACTTTTTAATTAACATACTGAGGCATAAGGCATATCATATATGGGCTCGGCTAGGCTATTCGGGAAGCATAAAATGAAAGAAAGATTAGATAAACTTTAAAACCTTATACATAGTAAAAGTTTTTCCAAACAAAAACTGTCAACAGTCTATTTTACTTCTGTCATAAGTCAAATAAAGTATTAAAATATTTTTTGTAAAAAGTTTTTATTTTTCACTTTGAAGTAGTTTACACGTGCTCGCCCCTTCAAAGCGCACTGGCGTGATTTTCTGTTATGAACTGGTGTAAACAATAGACAGATATGAGATTTGAGCAATCCCAGCACATTTCCTACCATTTATTAAGGAGTTCCGTTGCCTGTCTCCGAATTTTTTCATCAGATCTTTACCAAATTAAAATGGGGTCACTTCGAGAAATTACACTTCCTAAAACTACCCAAATGGCGTGTGCCTAAGCAACGTGTAACAAAATGGGTATAGTCATATGAAAGGGTGAGCTATAGACCATCAAACTGAACAACTTTCTCTATGGAACCACCATCGTATCATCATATAACAAGACACAAAAACTCTGACTTTGAAGCCTTTTTTTACATAATTTAAATAAGTATATTCAATACACAGTCAATAAATTATTATATTCAAACACACATTTATACACAAATAGTACTCTGACAACAACTTCTTGAATAAAATAGAAAAACAACTCTTAACAAGTCCTGTCGCCCTGGTAAAACGGACGCATCGCGTTGCCATGGTTACGGATACTCTCCGGCCTAGCAACGTGGGAGTATTGTACCAGACGGGTAGACTCATATTTAGGAATCTAAACTATAACGTTACCAAAATTAGCCAGTAACCGCCCTGTACCGAGGTTTCCGGCTGCAACGTAAGCTTCGTGGAACGGAGTGGTGGGTTTGGAAAACACTGCACTATTACTATGGGTGGAGAAGAAATAGAACACTATTTTAGTATGTTAAAACTAGTGTGCAGTACAACACGAATCAATGGAAACACTGAACTGAAACTAACAAATAATCAGAACGAACTGACTCTGAATCAATCTCATTTTATTCCGGGTAGAATATTAGGTATTGGGTTACTTGTGAAACTCTTGTCATAGATAGCGGTAGCCAGGCTTTGAAGATAAGAAGTTTACTGCATTTCATCACTTTTCTTTTGTAAATAACTAACATAACAAACATTTTATTTATAATTTTATTAATTTAATTTATGATAAAATATTTATTTGTACCTTTTTACACACATTTCAAAGCTATTTGTGAACGAAAATTGCGAACCTGGCTATTAAGTCTTGACTATACGTTCACAGAACTTGTGCCTTGTCACTCACACATAAACATTAAACATTAACACTCTCACATTCCCACAGACACACATCTACTCACGAATTGCACCAATGAACTCTCATCACTACATTACTAATTTCATTCTTTTGATTTTAAAATTTTGTTTTCGTGTTTTTAGTATGTACTTAATTCACTTTATCGTACAATCTAATTTTTAAAGTAACGCTTTTAAGTTTACATAATTGAAGCAGGTAAATAATTATGTGTGACAGAAGTGTTGCTCGAACCGTTTCATGAGATAAAAGAGGACGTGGCATAGCAGCTGCACACTACCTGCCTGTATTAGAGTGCACATGCTTCCTATTCGTAGTAATAGACAAGGAAAAAAATGTATACTATAGAAAATCATTTTCGAGCGTAATGAAAAACATTCCTATATATTTTTTTTTACACTTAATGTATGAAAACTGTCTACATCAGAAATTATAGGCGCTGGTTACGTATACAGTTACGGTTTTATTAATGAATAGATGAATTTAAATTTTATATTCATAATAGCCGACCCGACAGACGTTGTCCTGTCACCTACTACCTACCTACTCCTACCTACCTGCTACTACCTACCTACTACTACCCTACTAGTACCTACCACTACCTACCGACTACATTTTTATTTTAATAAGAACGTTCTCCCGACAATCACAAACACAACAACACAAGAATTAGTGAAATCGATTCAGTCGTTCACGCGTGATGTCGTGACCAAAAGAAATAGGGATTTATTTTATATGTATGTCGCCGCAGTCTCTATCTGCTAAGATTTAATCTAATTAATAACACTCATATACTATTCCATGATAATGTTGATGAACCTGCCATCTCTGCTTTGGCAATTGGCATTAACAATTATTTACAAAGATCATTATTCAATTGACAGAAGGGTTAAGCGCCATCTAATGGCATTTGTATAAACTAGAACTTAAATAGATCTTCGAGTGACAATATAAGAGATTAATTAAACAAGTTTAGATAAAACTATAGTTAAAAATAAGATAGCTAATATTTTATTACTATTGGGATTTTACCAATTTGCTCTTCCGTGGACTACGGTTTTTTTGTTTGTATGGCAAATTACACTCCACACGTTGTGTATGTTGCCATACAAACGCGCTAAGTACAATTTTAACGGTCAATAAGTCAATTTATATTTTTAAACAATAACTAAATCAGTTTCTCTAAAGCTGTAAAAAGTGACAAGGTTATTTACAAAGCAATCTATTAGTGGAAGACTTATTCTTTGTATTAATTTGACCTGTCTTTCGTTTTGCCAGAAATGGTTTTGTAACAAGTGTAAAAAGTAATGAACCTAATAATTTAGCTTAAACTTAATAACATCTTTGCATTTGTGAATATTTAGTATTGTTTAATTATTACAATAATTAAGTGTGAAGTGTTCTGATATTGTTTGTAAGTTTTAATTACCTTACGATGTAATGAATTACTGTACTGAGTGAGTGAGTAACTTCCGGTCACTCTAAAAAGACGCGTTGAAGACGCGGTGTCTCGTTAACTTACGATGAGTAAAACAATTGAATTATTAAGTAAATAATAATGGCTTTTGAAGTGAACATTACAAGCTTGTGTAAATGAGAAATGTAATATTGGTTAAAAAGAGTGTAAGGAGTTTCTTTGTCCGTTCTTCTCCTTATTAACAATATTGGCGAACGGGCTGCTTGGCTCAGAATGTTTATTGTGCCTGTACCTAAATGGTTTCTCAGAAATAAACGTTTGGAGTTGAGTAAAATGTTGTGTGTGATTTCAACTACCCATCTACCCATCTATCTATCTACCAACGATGAAGAATGGTTAGAAACTGCAAGACAATAAGTATGGCAGCGAATGGTGCCAACATTCGAGGACTGCCCCTCTCCAGAGTTTCGCTGTCGTGATATATATGTATAGAGTAACCAAGTCGGTATTTATTAATTTTAACGGACAATTAATAATAAATTTCATTTAATCAGATTTAGACCTATCTAACTGGACCGTTTGGCTGGAGTTTGGCTTGGAATCTCCGATCTTGATAGGAATGGGTGTGACATGGGCATGCAACATGACCTTCGTCTTGTCCATGTTCATTTTTAGACCCACTCTTTCGGAAGCTCTACCGAGGTCATCCAGCATTATACTGGATTTCCTCCATGGTCTTAACCACAACCAATATGTCGAGAAAGAGGTCAATCTTTGAATCCGACTCGGCTGGGCAGCGTTCGGGAAGCTATGCGGTATCTTCTCGTCCATCTTATCGTAGTGTCTCAAGACGAAAGTCTATGACCAGTGTGTGTTGCCAGTGATTACATACGGGACCGAAACGTGGTCGCTTACAATGGGCCTTATCAAAAGACTTAAAGTCACCCAAAGGGCAATGAAGAGGGCTGTGCTCGGAATTCCTTGAGTGATCGAATCAGAAATGAAGACATCCGCAAGAGAAACAAGGTCACCGACGTAGCCCGAAGAATTGCCAAACTTAAGTGGCAGTGGGCAATGTCCGATGGGGCCGAAAATGCTGGAATCCGTTGGATATAAGTCGCTCGGGACTACTTAAAACTGTCTATTAAGATGAGAAACGCCCGCTTTCCTAACTAACCAATCAAAAGCAGGAAAACGCCCAAATTAGAATAAACCTAGGTCAATGATGCCGATAGCCCTCCCAACGCCCACGTGGATGTTAATGGGATATCAGGACTGCAATATTTTTAAGGAGCCTTAAATTGTATAACCGCATCGTAGGTACTATATTTTATTTTACAGTTTTAAGGAAACTTACAGCTAACAATTACACACTATTAAGATTAAAAAACGTAAGGCCAATTAAAAGTTTTCACAGATAAAAAAGAGCTTATAAACAAAATCAAAAATATTTACGAAGGCAGGCAGTGTTTGTAAAGACGCGATTAAAAAGCGCGAATTGCATTCAATTAATTAACATTATCAAAAAAGAAATTGCAGAGAGTCCTTTTTAATTTTGAGATGCTAGTACTGAAAATATCGATGTCGACGCCTTGGCCAACCGCATTATACGTATCACTAGCTCTTATTAAGTATGAGTTTCGTCCGTATTTTGATCCTACCACAGGAGTATGCAAAAGCCGGGGATTGCGCCGAAAAGTAGAAGGAATCCGAAGTCCAATTTTGCTCAGCAGTTCGGGAAGCTCGGTTGAACCGTTAGCGATTCTAAATAAAAACGCTAAGTCAGCAATTCTTCTACGTTCAGAAAGAGGAAGTAGATGGAACCTTTTACAGCGTAGGTAAAAATTTTCTTTGTATGCCTTCCAATCTGCAACTGTTTACCTTTGCTTCCTGGTGCGGCAAGCCTTTTTTTTTTTTTTAAGGATGGGAAATCATCAAATGACCCCCTCCAGTGGAGTGTCAGACTCTTACTGACTAAAAACCATCCATGTTCCTTCCTCGCCTTTTACGTCCCGGGGCCGCGGTATCTCTTTCGAACAGGCCCGCAACCCCGGCAGGCTTCGGCCCTTGCGGGCCCGTCTCTTTTTGCTGACATCTCTTTGAGGCGTGGAACACGAACGCGCCGTCGACACGGCCTGTCGTCGTCGTTAGACGGCCGGACGGCTAGCTAGCCCATAGCCAGCCGTCCACAGGCCTGGTGCGGCAAGCCTTAAGTTCAATTTTGTCTGAGCTAATTTTATGATAAAACTTACCGTTTTGCTCAAAATCGCAAAAACCCGTTTTTGTGACCTTTGACCCCGATTTTTTTTTTTCGATGAGGACTCGTCACATTTCCTTTATAACAGTGTATTGAACAATCATCCTAGCATTTTCAACCTAGTTGAAATTTATGTAACCTTGGATGTCTAAATTGACCGGACCAGAATAAAAGTCAACAAGGAGACGATTTTCTTTTCCTGGCTAGATAAATTTGTTTCGTTTTATGTTTCAGGTCAATAATATTTCATTATCGATACTAATAGCATTTTTCATCATCATCTATATATATAAAAATGGAACCCGTTTTCCGTTGTCACGACATAGCATGAAAACGGCTTGACCGATTTGGCTGATTCTTTTTTTGTTGTGTTTGTTATTGTCAGGAGAAGGTTCTTATGAAAAAAAAATGTAGTAGTAGGTAGGTAGGTAGTAGTAGTAGTAGGTAGAAGGTAGTAGTAGGTAGGTAGGGAGTAGTAGGTAGGTAGTAGTAGGTAGGTAGGGAGTAGTAGGTAGGTAGTAGTAGGTAGCTTTTTCCCTCTTATGTGACGCAGACGAAGTTGCGTGGGTCAGCTAGTTTAGTATAAAACTGAAGATTCCTTCAAACTATCAAACTACCCACATTTTTAGGAAATATCCGAGATTTCTTCATACTTAGCTGATTGGTTGCTAAAAAATAAAATTCTTAGGTGGTTCGCAAGCAGAATTGATAAGCTTTTTTTTGACAAAAAGTAAAACAGTTGATTTTATTATTTTCCTTGTCTTTGGTGTAGTCCGTTACACCGAACATGCTTTAAAAAAAATAGGTAAACATTGTAAATTTCTTTTCGTATTTTTATAACCCTAATAAATCTTCAAAAAATATATTAGTACATTTTTCCATTTTTTTACGTTGCCAAATTAAGGGTTTAATTAAAAAGTCATATTAATATCGCAAGCAACCAAGTCAAACTACAAACTATGTTTATTGCAGCTGTGTATAACCTCGTGGTGTCTACGAACTCGAAAGCAACATTCCTGGAAACCTCCCTTGCTTTCATGAGAACCTAGTATTGCAATAGTTTACGGTCCTACTGGATCAATACTGTCTCCCAAGCGAGTGGCACGCCAATGCGGTTTCCATGGCAACATTGCATCTGCGTAACGTCAGCTGACAATATGGTTGGCTATTAAACTTACTAAGATATTAAAAGTTCTAATTATGTATTTCGTGTAACCTTTATGGGGACTGCCTATTTGATCTACACAACTCAGTTAAGAATGGTAGGAATGGTTGTCAAACTTTCGGGCCACTGTTCGGCGGGACCTGTAACGATTGCCACAGATTTACGTTAAAATAAATAAAAATGACAGCATGGATTATCCGTTAACTAAGATCCATGTTCACCAAAAAAATAACGGACGATTGTTATGGGAACATGTCACATTGACAGCTATTTTTAGATAATCAGACTGTTATCTTCTCGATGAACATGGACCTAAGACATTGTTACATTAGAACCCAGGTTTAATAATAAAGTGATTTTTTATTTTACTTTTTGTAATTTTACTAAAGTCAATTTACATATTTCAATAACACAAATGATTTTCAAATTTTTCAAATTATTTGTATTATTCAAATTATATTATTCAAATTAATTCTAATTATTTCAATTTTGATAGCTAGCTAAACAATAACCGCCTTATGTATATATGTTGAATTTCATCAAAAATCCATACGCAAATACGCGCTTTGACGTGGAGTTGCGGACACCAGCCCGTTGTACAATTCAATAACCAAAACTGCAAGAGAATTTGAAAACTAGTCACAGACATTGACAAAATGTTGCAGCTAATTAACAGTTAATTCACTTAAACTTTTTATTGAGTTGCATGTAACTAAAAACTAAACTTTAGAAAGTCGATGACTTTTAATTGTTTCATTGAGTTTTTTGGCCACTGTAACGTTACATTTTAGTGGAGAGGAAAATGTAAAGTTGCATTGTGTAAAGTTTAAAGAAAAATGGCAAGAGATGAAATTATGTTTTAATAAGACAAGAGAATAGAAATTTACTAAATTAGGGAAGCCGATACGAAGCCGGTAGCATGGTGATAATGGTCCAGGTCTAGGTCCGAAGCTCGCAGTCGCCAATCTCCGATGGGTCGAGGGTCGAGGCTCACCCGCTGTCCGTGTCCAGGTTCTCAGAAAAAGTAGTAAATGCCTTTTCAAGGCCGACAGCGTCCAAGCTCTCAGTAGTAGTCTAATAGATGTAGCAGTGTAGTAGCAGCAGCTTTTCAAGGATGTTTGGGCTTTAATAGGACGCCAGGCCTAGATCTCGCCGGTTTAGTGACCACGTATATTTACGAGTAATTTCCAGCTTGTTGCTGGCTCGAGGCCCAAACACAGACTGAATCTTTCCGGCTCGGCTTCCCATCATGATGAAATTATGAATTTCAAAATGTTGGTTCTAGAACATAGAAGAATAAAATGGTACACAAAGAAGGTCTAACATCAAATGTATAAAACCTACAACTCCAAGGCTCGTCATTATGACATCACAAGAGTAAACAAAGATTTGGAAACACTAAAATGTACAGAAATGCTATAAATAATACTAATTAAAAGGCGGAAAAGGCATGCTAAGCCTCCGCATAAAGGCTATGCAGTTATTCGGAAAGAACGTATGATAAAATTTTGGAATACAATAGTCAAAAACATAAGTACAAAACACGTTGTGTTTTACTGATACAAACACTGTACTTCAAGTTTTGTCTCAAGTCTATTGCGCAGAAAAAGATTTAAGGTGCCATCCGCGGCAAACTCTTTTACTGTACGTTTGTATACCAGGGTACAAGAAATTGCAAGAAATTGTAGCGTCGGAAAAACGGTCACCAAGGGCGAGAAAGGAATAGTTATCATATGTGCGCGCCTTCCCTTCCCGCCAAATACACCCGGATATTTGAAACTGGACTATTGTATTGTATTACAACGGGCTGGTGTAACGAACACATGATTATCACACATCGCACTCACTCTTACTAAGTTTCAAGCAGTGTAGAAAGCGATGACACGCTGTGGCAAGTTCCAACTCTTTCTTGTTTGACGTCATTCAATACGTGGGGTGGATAGTGTAGTTACGTCACTACTTGGGTCGTGTATACAAACAAAGGTCAAGGACATTCATCAGAAAATCAATAGGCTACTGAACTTTTAGCATTTAATTATAGCGGAGTTCAACGACTGTTCTCCCGTGACTCGTTTGCGTGGGTTGTATAGGTAATTTATTTAAATATTAGATTTTAAGATCTGGGAATGAAATGTAAGTGTAACGGTAAATTTTAAAACCCGTTGGATTGTAATCTATCTAGCGAGATTGTATACACTCGAATTATTTGTCAACCAAACACAATTAAACGCATTATTTTCGGTAGATAATAATAATCTATCGAAGTGAAACCGTAAAATTGTAAAACGAATGCAACGGAACTCAGCCCGTGTGCTGTGGAGGGGAAGTCCCCTAGTAGGGGCAAGGGGCCAGTCCCATGAAAAGGTAATGCACCATCTCTGATAAAAATCAATTATTGTAATCTTACCTCAAAACACTTAATATTACCACTTTATTTCCTAAAACGCGTGGTCAACGGAGCTCCGCTGAGCGGGGTTTTTTTTGTCTGCAGGGGTGCCCATCCATGTTCCTTCCTCGCCTTTTACGTTCCGGGGCCGCGGTATCTCTTTCGAACAGGCCCGCAACCCCGGCAGGCTTCGGCCCTTGCGGGCCCCTCTCTTATTGCTGACATCTCTTTGAGGCGCGCGTGGAACACGAACGCGCCGTCGACACGGCCTGTCGTCGTCGTTAGACGGCCGGACGGCCAGCTATGCCCCAAGTTCCGATTATGGGGGCAGAGATAATTTGATGGCATGCATTTCATAATTTTACGGTTTCACTTAGATAGATTGTAATCTACTAAATTGTAAGCAGTATGTTCGTTTGACAATCTTTGGAGAGTTAACAATCTCGCTAGATAGATTACAATCAAACGGATTTTACAATATTACGGTGATATAAGCATCTATCTATCTAAAGAAAGAAATACATTATTTAGAATTTTGGCGTGGTTGGTGACTGTACACAAAAAGGGGAAATAAAATGCGAATAGCAACTAGTTTAGCTTATGTTGTATCATGAGCTAAACCAGTTGCTATTTACATTTCCTTAGTAAGCATCTCCAAAATATTTTAATCAGATCAGCTACATTAATAACGGTTGCAACAGCAATTACGTGTTTTATTATTAATCTGTATTTTGGCCATATTTATGTAGATTTCTGTGGTTATATAGCAATAAAAGGACGCTAAAGTTCAACAGCTGTTTAACTTTGGTCCTTATATATACGAGTATACAAACCCTAGGTAGGGCCACTGTTATAGGTATTCCCAAATCTGGGAAACCGAAAGCCCAGCCTTCGAGCTACAGGCCGATCAGTCTCCTGAGTGCTCTCGGCAAAATCTATGAAAGGCTTATTTATAAGCGTCTCAGAGATTATGCCGAGACAAAGGGCCTCATCCCTAAAGAACAGTTCGGCTTCAGGACCGCACATTCTTGTATACATCAAGTCCACCGCATCGTTAAACACGTTAGCGCTGGTTTCCAGCGTGAAGCGATGACGGGGGTGATGTATTTCGATATCGTGAAAGCCTTTGACAAGGTCTGGCACAATGGTTTATTGTATAAGCTATACCAACTCGGTGTGCCTGACCGTCTCGTGCTCATCTTACGAGACTTTCTATCAACCGTACCTTCCGCTACCGTGTGGGTAAGACGTTTTCCTCTCCCCATCCTATCCGTGCCGGAGTTCCTCAGGGCTCCGTTATCTCGCCCCTCGCGTTCACGCTGTACACCAGCGATATAACTATGAACAAGAAGGTTCAGACAGCCCTATTTGATGACTACACCGCGATTTATTACACTGGCCGATCTCAGGCTAACATCCGCCGCATCCTCCAAACAGCTGCCGACTTGCTCGGCGCTGAACACCCAGAAAATCCTAACTTCGGTGCTCAAAAAACAATAGTTTTTAAGTCTTAATCATTTTAAAAATCGATGATGAAAATGACACAAATTTACATTGTTCATTTTACATGCATTTATGATTTTGAATATGTGAACTCTAATAGTTGTAATATTTTTTGGAAGCTTTTGTAGCTTGTAAAAACAAAATAGTTAAATAACTTTAAATTCCGTGGTCTAATTTGGCACAAATGTATTTAATAAGCTTATGTTAGCCATCTGACAAAGAAAATAGTTATTTCTAAAACTGTATTTTTTTTTGTGTACTATTTTACGTATTGCCAGTTTGCACTGGACGAAAATGACACAAACTGGGTTTGCACACTCCGCAGACTATCCTAGATAAGATATCATTATTATTTTAAACTTTAAATCAATTTTCAAAAATAATCAACCACAAAACATCGAATTACTGAAAATGCTATGGTCAGATATGACACAAAATGCAATAATAAGCTCCGTGGGTACGACTGTATCCACAGGCAAAAAATATTTAACTTAAGAATTTTTGATACTTATGGCATCAAAATTGCCTAGCGCTATCGGACTACTAGGTGCGGCTGGTAAATCAACCGTTCGTCACCGTTTACCACCTCTTTAAAACGAACTTTCTTTCAAAACAAAATTAAGCTCGGTTTGACGTTAAGCATTACGTCAACAGTATTGTTCTCGACCTGGCTTTTGTTCGGAGGCAAATCTACCAGGGAATTATAAACATCCAAGATAGAACATAGTTGCACGGATTGTGTCTACAAAATATATCTTTTCTGAACTCGAACTCTCAGTAATTTCTTTTTTCGTAGATGAAAATGTTTATTGAAAAATCGAATACTCGAGTCATGAAATTCTGTATGCTGACAAACCGCGCCCCAATTATTATGATCAGCCAGCACGGATGCGACGTTCACGAACGTTCACTACCAGTACTAGGATATCATACGCTAACAAGAGGGGCATTGTTAACGAAGACACGCTAACCAGGTGCTCGGCAACCAACCACGCCCCGTTTGTAAGCCAACACGGATGCGACGTTCACGATCATTTAGTACCAGGGTATCAAACGCTAGCAGGAGGGGTTTTGTTTACGAACACAAGCTAACCACGTGCACGGCAATGCTATTATTAAGACTGAAAATGTAATAACGTTAATTACGGAATATATACCTGTAGTAATTATTGCTGTTTTTTCTTTTGATCTAGCCTCTTTGATGAATGTTACCCTGGTATCCCGGTGGCACGTTCCATTGTTAATATAGTGCCAAATATGATTCTGTAGTCAACCTAAGTCAATAATATAAAAAATACTCGTAGTGCTGTGGTAAACAGGGTTGAGAAAAAGTACTCTAAACACTGGAGATAAAAAAAACACAAATTGTACTCAAAGGAAAGATTCCTTTATTTTTTCAAATAATCACAATACAGCTGACTATGACGTCATTACCAACATTTTTTCTCTTGCCCTTATCCCATTAAACCTATTTAAAAGCTTTCTGATTTCCTTAAACTTTGTTAAGTTTCGGTAACGGTTAACCTATTATGAGAACTAAAAACGTCACAGGAAGGGTTTATAAGCACGTTACAACTGATGGCGCCACGACATCATTAAAAAAGTTAACCCTCTTGAAAAGTTTGCAGATTTCTTCAGACTTTGTTAAGCTTCAGTAAAGTTGAACCTTTAAAGAAAACAGATGACGTCATAAAAAGTATTTATTTTCGTAATCACGTTACAGCTGCCCATGACGTCATTGCCAAAATTATCCTTGTTTATAAGTTTTCTGATTTCGTTAGGGTTTGATAGGCTTCATTAAAGGTTAACCTGTAAAGAGAACAAAAGACGACATACGAAAGGGGTTTGGTAATCACGTTACAGCTGCTCATGACGTAATTAACCAAATTATCCTTCTTTAAAATATTTCTGATTTCGTTGACTTTGTTAAAGCTGCCCCCCAGGGCAGCCGCCCGTCTAGCCCTATGACTACTTCTTCTTCGCAAGGTGCGGCTCCTGTCAGCCGCCCTGCAAGCCCTATGGCTGCTTCACAGCCAGCCCCCTCCTCAGCTGCTCCTTCCTCAAAGAAGCAGCTGAAGCCACCCGCCCTGTACATCCAGGAGAAATCTAGATGGACAGAAATCTCCAAGATGTGTGTGGATCGCAAGATCCAATACACAAATGCGACCTCTACCCTCCAGGGTATTAAGGTCAAAACCCCCACGTCCACGGACTTCAGGAACTTAGTTCATGCCCTTCGTGGAAGGAATGTCGCCTTCCACACGTACAGTCTCCCTGAGGAGAAGCCGACCCGTGTGGTCATTAAGCGGATCCCCAAGGAGATTCCCGCTTCTGAAATCCTGGAGGATCTTACCTCCCAGGGTATTCCCGTTTCGGCGGTCCACCGCCTTCATAAGAATAGGTCCCAAGGGGATGACGAGTACGACATGGTGCTCGTAATATGTGACCCGGTTGAAGGGCACCACCCTATATTCAAAGTCCGCTCAGTATGCTCGCTCTCGGGCATCATTATTGAGAGGCCCAAAAAACTTAAGGTTGTAGGGCAGTGTCATCGCTGCCAACGCTATGGCCATAGCCAAAAGTACTGCTACGCACCGCATAGGTGTGTAAAGTGCCTGGGCGACACGCCACGGCAGACTGCACCCGTCCCAAGGACAGGAGCCTCTGCACAGAGCCGCCTAGTTGCGTGCTAGGCGGACAGTCTGGCCACCCAGCAAACTACAGACGCTGTCCCAAAGCCCCTAAACATTCCACTGGCAAGTTGGCCAATCGCGCCAACCAACGCCAGCAGAGGGAAGCTCCCTCCTCTTACAAAGTCCCCTCCAAGGTCCTCCCCGAGCGTCTCAGCCCGCAGAGGCCCTCACCATGGAATATGCTGAACCATCAGCAAGCGTTCCCAGCCCTCGCGAAGTCTAAACCCAACCCCCCCCATGCCCGGTCTTTTTGACAACCCTGTCCCAGCGCCCACTCCTGTGGCCTCCCCTCAGGCCCCTCCTCAAACCCGAGCTCCCGTTGCTCCAACCCGCGCTCCTGCTTCACAGGAATCATCATCATCCAACCTTAAATTCTTGCTGAGGTTCCAACCTCTTTGCACCGCTGAGGCCGACCGTAAAAAAAAACGATTTTTTGACCTTTGACCTTAAAAAATCTACAGTCGCGGTAGGTTCTGAGACAAGTTTAAGCATGTCGCATGGCATGTCGTCATTTCTACAAGTTTGTAGGTGAATATCTCTCATAACCTCTAAGTCAAACCATAGTTTTTATGGACTAATGTAGCTAACAGCTAAGATACAGATCGAACGAAAAAACTAATAGCGTTGGCTACTTTTAATGGTGAGTCTGAAATTACTTTATTTTATTACTATGGCGTTACATACATCAGACAAAAATAATGTTCTTGAAAAATCCTTCAATCTTTGCTTAGGAGCGGATTTTTCAGGATCACGTCTTCGAACATTATTTTTGTTTTTTCACAAAATCTAGCTCTGCCTTTGATAAATGGTAACCCTGATAGCAGTGCGGCCCAGTGATTTGTTAACGTAGTGCCAAGTCTCCGTTTTATTACTTTTGGTACAGGTTGAAATAATAAAAATTACTTTCATCTTACATTTTGCGTGAAAACCAGAATTTCAAATTATCTACTAGCGTTACTTTCCATTTTAGCGCACCTTGCGGTGATAGTGTAAGTAATGCTATATTTACGACGTATTGGTGTGACCAAATGGATTATTGGAGGAAGATTGAAAGTTGCGCCAGTTACAGAAAAGTTGTAAAGGAATGATTCGACCGTCTTGGTATGATGAGGATGAACCAATCGCATGTGACTAAAAGAAAGTTGACATGTCGATGAATGGAGAGGGAGAAGAAGACAAAGGAAACTTATAATAAAGTGCTTTTTTTTGTGAGGAAGTGGAGTTATGATTGGTATTTAAGACCCGATTAACGAATTATTTTCAATTTAACTTCTACTCTAGACCATTATGCATCGAGGGTTTTAATTTTTTTTAAATGTTACTTGGATCTTAGACGTGCTCAGATTTTTAAGCGTATTTAACTAAATGTGCGGTAAACATACTGAAGTATTTAAGTAGGTATAAAGTAAGGTATTCTGTGTTTTATGAAAGCCTAGTTTAACCTCCTTGGTTAAGGTAATTTATTTGTCCGCTAAACACGACAAATTTGGATTTTCATGGCCAGTACAGCAATTTCGATTTATCTCATAGAAGGTTGTCAAAATAATGCTCAAAGTTCCAAGCATGTTTGAGAAAACTAATTAATAAAAATAAGTATTATAACCGATTTGTATCATTGGTACCATTAATTCATTGTGCAGTACGAAGGTGCAGCTTCTTCTTTCACAATTCTCTTTTTACTCGTCATCTGATCATTCGCTCAGGATTCGCTCGTTCAATACCAGGACACAATAAGTCTTAGGAGATAAAGCGCATTGATGTCCAGAGAGAGAAGGAAAGCACATTCGTATTCGCTCCCTCCTCGCCACAAACACCCCAACCCTAAAGATTGACGCGCCACCTTGCGGATAGTTGAAGCAACTGACGTACATACTTTAATAATACGTCGGTTTTTATGTGACGTCATTTGAACACTAGCGCTGCAGTGACCATGACCGGAACTACAATCGACCGGGAAATCAATAAGGTGTTGACCTTTTGACATTGAATTTGAGTGTTCGAGGACATGGTACCTTATATCGGCGTAATGTGAGTTTATTAGTAATACACCTCTGCTTAAGTCATCGGGAATCACAGGCGTGATATTATGTTACGTCGTTTTAATAAATAGATTGATTACATAAAGTTTATTTTTAATTCATCTACACCACTTTATAAATTGGTAAAAAAAAGATCCGTGAAGCAAGTCACAATATGGCACGCACCGTTTTAAAAGGCGGCACAAAACTACTGTGATCAGGAGTACTAGGACTTCATAATTATTCAGAAGCAATGCTGACGCTACTTATTGTAGTTTCATACCGTAGTTGAATTCGCACTATTTGCATCCGTGTCGTTGCAGGGGTAACATAAAAAACAAAAGATGTTGCTAGAAATACGTAGTTTTCGAGATAAAAGGTGTGTACATAATTTATAGTAAACGCTGACTGACTGAAATACGAATGAGAAAGTGTGATGAACATTAAGTACACCATGTAAAACAGTACTTTCACATCCATCCCCCACATACGAGTATTAATTAGTAGAAAATTGTTAAGGGAAACTGATTCTTGAAGATTCCTATGCAAGGGAATCTAACCAAAAATAAAAATGATTTTATCAGGCCTCCTTTTTCAGTGTTTTTCATCAAAAATAATAATTGATCCATATTTTCTGATAACTAGAACCGACGTGATATGAATGTGATAAATATTCAGACCACGTCCGTACGAAGCAAGCGTGATCTAAAAACAGCGCCAGCCACCAGCGAGGCGCGTAGGTGAAATCTGCTACGAGCTCGTAGTAAACGTAGCCGCGACAACGCTACGCCGTAGCTGCGTAGTAGACGCAGTTTTCAGGGAGCTTTAGCAAGTATTATGTTTTATCAACTTTCAGTGGTAAATGTGTTATAATTATATAAAATTACTTTATATAGTATAATGTCTCTGTATTTTGTTGAGTTAGGAATACGTGCCTGACGTGTAACATGCATTTTGATAAATGCTTATATTTAAAAGTTTTATTATTTACTGTTGAGGGCAAAAAGAAGCATATTGATGACCGCCTACAAAAAAGTTTTCTTTAGATGTCATTGCAAAGTGTCTAATTTTATGCATATGAAATTATCACATACCTTGAAATTAGTATACTGCAGATCATACTTTATGTATTTGATAAGTTCCATTGAAAATACACCATTCGGTGCCCAAAACCTTTCTTTTTTCATCCTATTTTTTATAATTAAGAGATTTAAATGATGTATTGTAATCGATTATTTACGCAATCCCATAAAAAAAACATTATTTTCCTATTAAATTAAGTTCCTAAACATATTTTATTCTATACCACAAAACACATTTAAAAAGTAGTAAACAAGTTCGATCTTACTTAAACAATGTATGGAATGTGTACTTTCATCGTGCTAAATATTTATAGCGCGAATACTACGGGCTAAGTCACATTCTTCGAAGCCTCTTAGTGTCTCATGGAAGCCTAGTGTTTCAAATAGTGTTCGGTCTAGACAGATCAATACTGCATCCTGAGCACATGGCCCGTGACAGCGAGCTCGTGACGTATGAAAGCATGAATTCAAATATAAATACCCTGTCTGAAAACTACTTGAACTTGTTCAGTATCTCGTAATGTTACAAGTATATAAGTAATTTCTCTAACCGATTTTGTCTTTCATAAAATATTTGCTAAGTTTGCAACGAACTACTAAACTGTGTGACTTTCGATTTGTGATACCAAATAAACGTACATTTCATTAAATTCGAAAAATGGCTTTGATGCGCTTAATCGCTATCTCAAAACGGTAACAAAAAATATAATAATCAAATACATTACATACGTATGTTTGTTATAATATTTATATTGAGACAGTCTCTATTCTCCGAAGTTTAGCTAACTAATTTACATTTGAGTTTGGTCTCAACTGTATTGCGCAGAAAAAGCTCAGCAAAGCCGTCCTCTCGGGGCTAGCGCTGAGCTTCCCCTGACGGACGCAACGCGTCGTGTTACCGATACACGCGCCGCGCGGCGAGTACGGCGCGTTAGGGTACATAAATAAAGAGATAGGTTTGATCATTCAAATTTATTCATTCAAGCCTCCCCAAGTGTAACCATTTTGACCAGTCCAACTCGCATCCAGCGGATTCCCGCAACCTTCACCAAGTCATCGGTTCACTTAGTGGGGAGCTCTTCCAACGTGGCGTCTTCCGGTTCGCGGGAACTTTCTGCGAGCAATATGTCTACACGTTTTAATTTCTACAACACGGTAAAACTACGAAAACAAACATATATCTCCAGCGCTCATAATATTTTAACTCGTGTAGAAAGAGATGGCATGTGTGAAGAAGACAGATCGCTGCTCGTGACGTCATTTAAACAGGGGTGGTCGTGGTTGAATCCTAAGTCAGTAACACGGCATCGACCGAAAAATCAATAAGCTGTTGAACTTTTGACAATGAACTTGAGCGTTCGAGGACGATATTATTCTACAACACTAAAGCAATGGTTTGTAATGTAACGTTTACAGATGGGTGTCAAAATTAATTTTGGAATAAAGTGGGTAATCTATACTTCTATACAAATCTTTTATTATTAAACGTATGTATATGTTACCGTAAAATTGTCAAATACGTTATATTGTAATATCTCTAGCGATATTGTAAAATCTCGAAATATTGTCAAATGAACATACTGCTTACAACAAAACGCATTATTTTTCGTGATATGCATGCGATGGTAGTCACCTTACGCGGTGTGGAGGGAAGGAGGGGTCCCCCTTTCCCAGTGGTACAACTCTCATGAAAAGATATTGCACCATTCTTGAGAAATACCGATTATTATAACCTAACCTGAAAACACTTTATATTCCCCTAAAAAGCGTAGGCGACGAAGAGACGCTATTTCCAAGTGCAGGGTTTAAAGGAACTTAACTAAACTAACGGAGGGGTGCCCCAAGTATCGATTATGGGGGCAGAGATACTTCCGTATGTTCATTTGACAATATTTTGATAGTTTACAATATCGCTAGAGAGAAACACGTTATATTGTAATATAACGTGTTTGACATATATATATATAACATAATGATCTTAATATATTTCCGTGAATGTATCGGTTTAAACTTATAATTTTAGACCCGAAAGGCGGAAACGTGCGAAGCAAGAGCGGGCCGCTATTCTAGTAATATACTAAATAAACGCTTATTTCCAAAAATACCACCTTGAAAAAAGACGAAGAAAATGGTAGACAAAGGAAGTGGGGGAGTAAATGCATTGTTTCTCCAAAAGCTCAGTGTCTGGCCTGGCTATAGTAATGAACTAATTACATTCCAAACTTTGCGAACCGCATAAGAGAAACCCGCGGGGAAGGTAACAAAATAATTAAAATAACAAGACAGAACAAAATTCAGCAACAGACATTATCAGAAACACAACATAACTCGCACACAAGCTCATGAACTTCAGAAAACAGAGATAATATTCCTAACTTTCAAGAAATGTAACAGCTGCTGAACACTGATCCATTAATATTAAACTACTTACAAGTATTAGCTGAAACCACGAAAATCAACTCATTTTAAGACGGGCTCTTTATTTATTTTTTAACATATTCTTTACTTTTTAAATATTAATTAAAAAATAAATTAAAAACATTAAAAAAATTAAAAAACTAATACTTATTATTAGTGTTCGACCAAAGTTTCGGCTTCGGCTTCAATCACTTTGTTAAAAAAACCTGCTCTGTCTGGGATGTAATTCCGTACAAAATACAAATTAATAACAGTGCGTTAGATTTGTGAGTTCCTCCACTACGTTTGTTGACATTATCGTATTTTCACGCTGGCGCATTAGTTTACACTTTACGTGTTCGGGTGGCCAATTTATTCACATCAATCTACTGGCGCTTTATGGGCTCCTAGTAACGGTTGTGCGCCTGTTTCAGGTGGAGCACGTGCAGCAACATCGTACGACGTCCGACGATACAGGCTATTTTGTTTGAATCAATCTACTCGTGCTTTATGAGCTCCTAGTAACGGTAGTGCGCCTGTTTCGGTGGTGTAGCGCGTAAAGCAACATTGTACGACCTCCAACAATGCAGACTTTTAGCGAGTAACTAAATCGCCGCCGGTCCACTTCTCACAAATCGCATTAAACATAAACATGCTTTCCCACGAAAAGTTATTGTTTTGAAAAAGCTATCACTATTAAAATTTAATCACTTATAATTTGTAATGCGTCTAAAATTTTTCTTGTGCTACCAGGGAAACCACATGTAGGACCTTAATACACACAATTTAATAGAGAAAATATACTAATTATATACAGGTATTTCTATTTTTATATTCATCGTACCCATTGTTTGCTTGAGTTGGTTAAATTTGGATAGACCAAAGACAACGATTGCTAACACAAACAGTTTTATAGTTGCTTGAATGGTTAATTTCTACCTGTATTTGTACGTTTTCCCTTCCAGCCAGAAGGCGTCGCGGCCGGGTTAGACAAAACCAACGACTAGTAGTGGTCAACGTTGGCTCTGAGTCGAAAGTCATGGTGGTGGGCTTTCCTTAGCAGTGGAATGACGCATGCTAACAGTATTTTTTATATAATTCTAGTCTTAAAAACAGCGATGCTTACAAGATGAGTTAGATAAGTAAAAATTAATAATAATAATAAATGTTTAATTATTATTGTTCTGGGGTTAAAAATTAAGGACGCAACAACAACATTATTTATTTTATTTTGTTCACCAGCAGAGTTCTCAATAAAGATCCAGAACTAATGTGATCCAGAAAACAACAGAATAAAAATGATCCTAGCAGTTAAATTATTTAATTCCATAACGCACTCCATGCACAAGCACATAGACGATGTTGCGGGCATAGGCATTTTTGTAATTCACTTGGATTGTTCTTAGCTATTGAGAACCGGTAGATGTAGCTGTTGTCGACATCCAGGAAAGATCACAAGAATGTCTGCCAGGTGATCGACTGACTAAGTCAGCCATTAATATAAAAGTTTTGATTTCTGCAGAAAAATTAAGCGATTATGTTTTGTTTTGGTACTTATTAAGACTCTATGTTATGTTTCGATTCCAAAGCCACGGACATACATCCGCATTTTCCAAACGCAAGGCTATCAAAGATATGAGGGGTGCATTGATCTATGTAGATATAATATAACTTGTGTAATTTTGCACTTTTTTCTTTTATTACATGAGCTGTAGGACAAACCCATTTTTTGAATACTTTATTGAAAAGATAATCCAAGCTACTTTTTACCTCTAGGAGCAGTAGGGAAATAAGGAAAATGAGCACAAAAGGATTAAATAGTAAAATGGAGGTAAGTTTTGTCTTAAGATCCTGCCTAATGCCCTTCACTCACAAATGTATTAAACATAATTCTTGCCACTAAACAAATAGCACTTTTTTTACATTTAGCCATCGTTTTTAATGATGCATTTATGTGGCATGTGATATTGAAATTAAAAAACATATGTGATACATTGTGTTTGTGCCTAGCCTGGGATTTTTTGAGCACTGTCTTTTGAATTTCGCGGGCTAAACTAGCGCTTTCCCATTAATAGTACTCTATTTCGCCACGATTATTTCAAACTGTGGCGCACTGTACGGCATGGTTTCATCGTTCGTGGAACCGGCATGAATACGCCGTCGAAAGTACTAGGAGCGCATAAACATCAGAGCACAAGACGGGAATATAATACCTCGACATATTTACATTTAGTAAGGGGCAAGACAAGTGCTGCAGTAATATTATGCCATTATAGTCTTTCATGTACCTTACTTATGGGTTATGTCATATTTTCATTAAAATACCTAATTAAACCTGCCACTGACCTTAAAAACGTAAGAAAATTTGAACTCCATGGAAGCCCGCGAAATTCAAATGTTCTTACGTTTTTTGCAATTTGTAGGGCAGTGCTAAGTTGTGTGTTGATGAAAATATCGGTAGCGGCTGTAAGACGTATGTAGTTACAGAATTATAATCATCAAAATCATCAATACAACCCTAAAAACCATCCATGTTCCTTCCTCGCCTTTTACGTTCCGGGGCCGCGGTATCTATCAATACAACCCTTAAAGCTCATAAATGTCGAGGAACGACTTTGACCGTGAAAAATTCGTTCACTTATGAACTCTCATGAGAAGTGAAAAGTTTTTTTTTTGTTTGGAGCTACATGTACGCCAATATAGCCCTATGAAGCAGGACTAAAGTGACCACTTTACTCCGTAGGGAGTAAAAACAAATCGATTTTATCATTTCCTTCATGTGATATAGACAAACTCAAACAGCCAGTTAATATACTTACTACGAGGACCATACATCTTCATTGCGAAACAGTTGGGAGTTTTAGTTCCATGGTTTTTCCGCATTGAAGGTGGTGCCATGCGTTTTGAATTGTTAATCTTGACTGGTTCAGAAGAAAAAACTGACCGCGAAATTTTAGAATTTTGTCGAGTGTATTTGTTTGATACAAGTGGAGAAAGTTTGTTATTGTAGTTCAAAGCGGTTTAACACGCGAGCCGTAAGGCGAGGGTGTTTTTGAGCCGAGAACTGCAATAACAAATATCCACGTGTATCAAACGACGTTTTTCAATACACTTTTGAAGAAATAAAATAAAATAATGTACAATATTTGTGTCACATTATTTCAATGTCACGAGACTATGATATAAATTTTATTTTTTCCGCGCTTTGCTTTCGCCAGGTTCAAGGAGAGGCAAAGGTATGCAGCCGTTATACAGCCTAATATAAAAAAATAAATAACCCTCCATCTCGGAAAGAGTATTTTTGCTCTTCGATATCTGAGTGCAAAAGCCGTTTTTATCGTCATGAGGGTAAAGTAAATTTGAATTAAGAACATCGTCACACAAAACATCATTAAACCTATTTACTTCTACCTCTATGGTGCCGAATTTATCATACTTTTTTTTTTGATTTGTTAAGAACTCAGACTCGGAACCTTCTTGGTGTACTATTTTTTTAATATGTATTGCGCGCGCCATTTTCTTTTCGCGTCATATTGTTAACACTTTAGGTTAAAAACAAGGAATCCAACTTGAAAACAAGTGAAAAACCTAAAATGACCACTCATTATCTAGCGACGAGGAAGTTTATTATTTGACGCCAAAGGAATTAACTGAATTTGTTAATATGCGCATTTTTTTGCGTTTATTCATTTCCTCGCTGAGGTGGGATGAAAAGTTACGTGTAAAAGTGTATTTAGTGTGTAATTGATTCCCTCGCTAACGCTCAAATTGCCATGTCATGCCAGATAGGTGATGAAGCTGTCTGACGCTGGTCTTCCAATGAACCTTGAAGATTATGATAGATGACGATTCAAGACTTGAACAGGCTTACTTTTGGTTTTATACGTTAAGAACTTTAATAAATGTAGGTAGGTCAAGAACCGCTTTTGTCAACTTATCTGGCAGCAACTACAGTAAAAGTACACAACATTCGTAAGTAAACCTATTTAGGTATACTTACACCTAGATAAAAATAATTTAAAAAAACAATATTCTTATCATTTATTATTAACTAGCTGTACCCGGCATGCGTTGCAATGCATTTTTTCCTACCTACCTACTACCTACCTACCTACCTGTCTACTTCTCACCGTTTAAACCTTCCCTGGACTACGACAAACATTTTAAAACCAAAATCAGCTCAATCGACCCAGCCGTTCTCGAGTTTTAATCAGACTAACGAACAACAATTCATTTTTATTTATATAGATTATTATCATTTTTTTTTCTGATTTTTGGTACAAGGACGCAAACTGGTTTTCTCACGTTAATTTATCGATGTTCTGATATGAAATCAGTTGCATAATCACATACAAAGTGCCTATGACCTACCACTCGTAGTTTCGATTAACAACGGTGTCTAGCAGCCGATTCATGTAAGTATTACTAGCCTCCGTACAGTCATTAGGTGCCGTTACCATTTTGCTTTGACAGCAGTTGTTGCTAATGTAAGCTCGAACATACCGCGCATGCTAAACGCCCGAAACGCTATAGAATCGAGGTCGCGACGTACGAGTTTAATATTAAAATAAAAAATGAGGCTTTCAGTATGAATTCCAAAGTCACTGAGGAGATAACCGACATGTGTATGCATCCTAAAGTATACCGTTTGACGCTAGTACCTACTACAACCTAGTAGCTCCATCTGTCCGTTAATGTCTGGAGTTAAGTGCACTTCATCCACCCGCAAGATGGCGTTACCTTCGTCTGGGGTGTGGGGTGTTTCTAGCTAAAAAGGTAAAATACCTTCATTTGTGTTTTCCATCCCTCTCTGGCCTGTGGTGACGTATTTTCTGACGTTGTGACTACAGAAAATACGTCATACGATATTGTGATATCGTGCTTCATCTCCTGCGACTTATGGCAACCTGGTACACAAACGTTACAGGGGCTGAGTCACTCACCACCCGCAGTAGCTGGCAAGCTCACAATGAAATGAGAAAGACTCTTAATAAATTATAGGTGCTTAACACTGATAGTGATGACAATGACATAGAAGGGTTTTGTTTTTAATTTTTGACCCCCGACGCTAAAACGACGGGGTGTTATAAGTTTGACGTGTCTGTGTGTGTGTGTGTAGTATGTGACATCGTAGCTCCCGAGCGGATAAGCCGATTTTGATTTTGTATAAAAGGTGAATTAGTCGAGAGTGATCTTAGTTAGCTATATTTGATCTAATCAGTCCAAGATAGCCGCCGCCACCAGATGGCGGATTACATATTTATTCAACAACTCCCTTAACATGGGTATCAAATGAAAGGGATTAACTAGTAGAATACTATACACTATTATAAATTTCAAATCCAAGATGGCCGCCACCGCAAAATGGTGAATTATATATTATTTTCACAACTCCCCTCAATATGGGTATCAAATGAAAGGGCTTCTGGCCTACGGCATTTCGTTACGTGACGATTTCAACTAAATCGCACTACTCGTAAGAAAAAAAATACTTTGAAATTATGTGTCGAAGGTTATTTATTTTTTTAATTGAATGTAACTTGTTTGATTTATGATTAAAAACTACTGTAAGTAAATGTTTTAAAAAAATGTTCAGCGACACTGTTTTGCACTGTACGGCATGGTTTCATCGTTCGTGGGACCGGCATGACTACGCCGTCGAAAGTACTAGGACCGCATAAACATCAGAGCACAAGACGGGAATATAATACCTCGACATATTTACATTTAGTAAGGGCCAAGACAAGTGCTGCAGTATTATTATGCCATTATAGTCTTTCATGTACCTTACTTATGGGTTATGTCATATTTTCATTAAAATACAACCTGCCACTGACCTTAAAAACGTAAGAAAATTTGAACTCCATGGAAGCCCGCGAAATTCAAATGTTCTTACGTATTTTGCAATTTGTAGGGCAGTGCTAAGTTGTGTGTCGATGAAAATATCGACAGCGGCTGTAAGACGTATGTAGTTACAGAATTATAATCATCAAAATCATCAATACAACCCTTAAAGCTCATAAATGTCGAGGAACGACTTTGACCGTGAAAAATTCGTTCACTTATGAACTCTCATGAGAAGTGAAAAGTTTTTTTTTTGTTTGGAGCTAAATGTACGCTAATATAGCCCTATGAAGCAGGACTAAAGTGACCACTTTACTCCGTAGGGAGTAAAAACAAATCGATTTTAACATTTCCTTCGTGTGACATAGACAAACTCAAACAGCCAGTTAATGTACTATTATCGGTGAATGTTGATCATACATCTTCATTGCGAAAATGTTGGGAGTTTTAGTTCTATGGTTTTTCCGCAATGAAGGTGGTGACATGTGTTTTGAATTGTTAATCTTGACTGGTTCAGAAGAAAAAACTGAACGCGAAATTTTAGAATTTTGTCGAGTGTATTTGTGAGATTTTTAATAAAATTTGGTTTTTTCATCGATAGTGCAGAGTTCGACAAGATATAATAAATAATCTTTTGCCGCGAAAATCGTAGAAGATTTACTTAACCTACAACAAATAAATTAGCGGCACAAATTACAAAATAATTGGCCAATAGACAAAAAAATTGTGAATTGTATGAAAAAACTTTAAACTTATTTTTTTTTTAACGGTTCAGTTTGGGTTATGATGTTTGATAGTCAAATCAGTCAGAAATGATGCACACTTCAACCCCTTAACGGATTTTGATCGACTTAACCAGTAACCCTGTATACTTAGTCTCAACGCCAGTTTTCGTGTAATTCAACAAGAAAGACCCTACAACCAGCCATGTTTTGAAATGTTGTGTACTAATTTAGTAATATTTCTTTAATGTTAATATAGAAGAGTATAATTTTTGTGTTAATAGATAGACAACTTCATGTAAAAACCTTGTGACATCTAAAAATACTTACAAATAAGCTTGGAATTGTGATATTACAGAAAAAATGTAAATATTGAAATTAAAATTGGCAATGAAAAATCCAAAAACAGGAAACGTTTCACGGTTCTCGTTACAGTTCCGTAGTACGATAGTAAAAATATAATACCATACAATCGTAGTCATCAGTACGGCAAAAATTATATTATAAAGTGAGTTAGTCAAACAGTGAAAAGTAGTGCGTGAAAGTCCTGAAGAAGTTTCGAAGCGCTTCCTGAAAGTTATGAAAGTTTATGAGTGTTATTATTCCCAGTAACCCTTTCCCCTAATAACGATGACTGAGGTAGTCTTTACCTATAGTGTAGGACGTCAGCGCCGTTCTGGTTCGAAAATTATATGCGTACAGTTACAGTGTAGGCAGATCGTCAGGTAAGCACACATACATCCTCGCGTCCAGCGATCACGCCCGTCCGGCACAATTTTAGTAAACTGCAGTTTAATAGGTTTTTATTTTGAATAAATTATTCAACTTTGAATCAATCATTACTCTTATATTTTTAATGATTTTAAATCGAGTGCTCGGTCGGTATGTATTAGTAAGGATTCCAACCAATCCGGCGACCGTTCCGGGCCAGACCGGCATTTAAAACAACATTACAATCCTGGAATAATTTGTCGAACACTCGACAAGATGTTGTGTTTCTAATATTAGAAGAAGTTTTCAACAGGTGAAGGTTGTTTATTTCGATCATCCACAACACCTGACAGCTAAATCACGATACGGTCTATCTAATAATAATTTATTACTATTGGAAAACTTGTGGAAAAGTTGGAAATATGACCAACAATATCTCCGTAACTAGAAGGATCTCCGTCCGGTATGGTCTAGAACAAAAAAAAATATCGCAAAGACGGAGTAACAAGTGCATTTTAGCTTCAGTCTTTGTTATTCGTTTAGGTAGTTTCTTTATCTTTTTATTTCTGTTTAAAACGAATTTTTCACGGTCAAAGTCGTTCCTCGACATTTATGAGCTTTAAGGGTTGTATTGATGATTTTGATGATTATAATTCTGTAAGTACATACGTCTTACAGCTGCTACCGATATTTTCATCAACACACAACTTAGCACTTCCCTACAAATTGCAAAAAACGTAAGAACATTTGAATTTCGCGGGCTTCCATGGAGTTCAATTTTTCTTGCGTTTTTTGTAATTTACAGGTCAGTGGCAGGTTGTATTTGAATGAAAATATGACATAGCCCATAAGTACATGAAAGACTATAATGGCATAATATTACTGCAGCACTTGTGTTGCCCCTTACTAAATGTAAAAGGTCGAGGTATTATATTCCCGTCTTGTGCTCTGATGTTTATGTGCTCCTAGTACTTTCGACGGCGTATTCATGCCGGTTCCACGAACGATGAAACCATGCCGTATAGTGCGCCACAGTTTGAAATAATCGTGGCGAAATAGAGTACTATTAATGTGAAAGCGCTAGTTTAGCCCGCGAAATTCAAAAGACAATGCTAAAAAAATCCCTATTATATTCCCGTCTTGTGCTCTGATGTTTATGTGCTCCTAGTACTTTCGACGGCGTATTCATGCCGGTTCCACGAACGATGAAACCATGCCGTACAGTGCGCCACAGTTTGAAATAATCGTGGCGAAATAGAGTACTATTAATGGGAAAGCGCTAGTTTAGCCCGCGAAATTCAAAAGACAATGCTCAAAAAATCCCAGGCTAGGCACAAACAGAATGTATCACATTATTTTTTAATTTCAATGTCACATGGCACATGAATGGATCATTAAAAACGATGGCTAAATGTAAAAAAGTAATATATGTTTAGTGGCAAGAATTATGTTTAAATTTGTGAGTGAAGGGCATTAGGCAGGATCTTAAGACAAAACTTACCTCCTTTTTACTATTTAATCCTTTTGTGCTCATTTTCATTATTTCCCTACTTCTCCCAGAGGTAAAAAGTAGCTTGGATTATCTTGACAATAAAGTATTCTAAAAATGGGTTTGCCCTACGGCTCAAGTAATAAAAAAACAAGTGCAAAATTACACACACAAGTTTTAATTCAAAACTTTGCTATTAAAACATAATACTAGGTACATGCGATTGTTACCACATTTTAGTGCAGAAAGTTAGTTCTTCGGAACTTAATGGGTTATTCTGATCAATGTGTAAGCGATTGTGTTACCAGGTTCATAGAATTCGTAGGAGGTTCGAAGTCCTAGGTCAGATCATTCACTTAGCGTTTCAAACAAAAATAGAACTTACAACGGTAAGCAAATAGATTTAAATTGTTGGGCAGAAAATACTCTTAACTACCCCGTACAGATTGTAGCAATTAAAAACTATGGGTTCTATAGTAATACTTTATTAGTATAACTATAAAACCCATAGTTTTATTATAATTAGAATAGGTTTTAAAACTATGTTAGTGTATCTCGGGTAAATAGTTTTATTAATACAACTTTTTTATGTTTTTGTTATATATTTGGTACTTACAAAAAAAACGTGCTGGGGAGCAGCCGTGAATTACAGCAGTGGATAAAAAAAACACAAATCTTTTTGCACGGACTCGAATTAAACATAGCCTTTACTTACAAAATGATTCCAGAATCTTTATCCTATGCATTATAAGACAAAACAACATCCTTGAAATAATTATGAAAGTTGCTTTTGAAACAGTGTCGCTGAACATTTTTTTTAACATATACTTACTGTAGTTATGAATCATAAATCAAACAAGTTACATTAAGTTAAAAAAATAAATAACCTCCGAGACATAATTTCAAAGTATTTTTTTTCTTACCAGTAGTGCGATTTAGTTGAAATCATCACGTAACGAAATGCCGTAGGCCATGAAGCCCTTTCATTTGATACCCATATTGAGGGAGTTGTGAAAATAATATATAATTAACTATTTTGCGGTGCGGCCATCTTGGATTTGAAATTTATAATAGCGTATAGCATTCTACGAGTTAATCCCTTTTATTTGATACCCATATTAAGGGAGTTGTTGAATAAATATGTAATCCGCCATCTGGTGGCGGCGGCTATCTTGGACTGATTTGATCAAATATAGCTAACTAAGAACACTCTCGACTAATTCACCTTTTAAACAAAATCAAAATCGGCTTATCCGTTCGGGAGCTACGATGTCACATACACACACACACACACACACATACAGACACGTCAGACTTATAACACCCCGTCGTTTTAGCGTCGGGGGCTAAAAATTAAAAACAAAACCCTTCTATGTCATTGTCATTACTATCGGTGTTTAAGTCTTTCTCATTTCATTGTGAGCTTGCCAGCTACTGCGGGTGGTGAGTGACACAGCCCCTGTAACGTTTGTGTACCAGGTTGCCATAAGTCGCAGGAGATGAAGCACGATATCACAATATCGTATGACGTATTTTCTGAAGTCACAATGTCAGAAAATACGTCACCACAGGCCAGAGAGGGATGGAAAACACAATTCGCAAATGAAGGTGTTTTCCCTTTCTAGCTAGAAACACCCCACACCCCAGACGAAAGTAACGCCATCTTGCGGGTGGATGAAGTGCACTTAACTTCAGACATTTACGGACAGATGGAGCTACTAGGTCGTAGTACTAGCGTCAAACGGTTATACGTTAGGATGCATTCACATTTCGGATTCTCCTCAGTGACTTTAGAATTCATACTGAAAGCCTCTTAACTTAGAATAAACATTTTTTATTTTAATATTAAACTCGTAAGTCGCACCTCGATTCTATTGCGTTTCGGGCGTTTAGCATGCGCGGTATGTTCGAGTTTACATTAGCAATAACTGCTGTCAAAGCAAAATGGTAACGGCACCTAAAGACTGTGCGGAGGCTAGTAATACTTACATGAATCGGCTGCTAGACACCGTTTTTAATCGAAACTACGAGTGGTAGGTCATAGGTTCAGACGTAGGCACTTCGTATGTGATTGTGCAACTGATTTCATATCAGAACATCGATAAATTAACGTGAGAAAACCAGTTTGCGTCCTTGTACTAAAAATCAGAAAAAAAATGATAATAAAAATTATAAATGATAAGAATATTGTTTTTTTAATTATTTTTTATCTAGGTGTAAGTATACCTTTACAGGTTTACTTACGAATATTGTATACTTTTACTGTAGTTGCTGCCAAATAAGTTGACAAAAGTGGTCATTGACCCCACCTACATTTATTAAAGTTCTTAACGTAGAAAACCAAAAGTAAGCCTGTTCAAGTCTTGAATCGTCATCTATCAAAATCTTCAAGGTTCATTGGAAGACCAGCGTCAGACAGCTTCATCACCTGTCTGGCATGAATGCTGAAATGGACCTTTTTGGCGCAGCCGTGAGGCACACATCACATTTCTATTGTGTTTTACTCATTGTTTTGTATCTTTTTTATATTATTGTGTCTGTGCTTTAGTAACTGACGTCAAATATTTTTTTTTCTTTCTTCAACATGTTTTCTAATGATCAACGATACATGGTTCATTTGTTTTGGTTGTGTCTATGTCCTAGATAAAGTAAAAAGTATACAATATTATTTTTTGTTTACACTAAACCCGAAAAGGGGTCATTGTACTCATCATTTTAAACAACTTTTTCTATGGGACGAACCTTGAAATCGCGATAAAACAATCAGCTGTTCCCTACATTTTGACGAGTCATGCGAACATAAATGTAGGGAACAGCTGATTTTTTTTTCGCGATTTCTTGGTTCGTCCCATAGAAAAAGTTGTTCAAAATGATGAGTACAATGACCCCTTTTCGGGTTTAGTATAAACAAAAAATAATGTTGTATATAGCACCGTAAAATTGTCAAACACGTTATATTACAATATAACGTGTTTCTCTCTAGCGATATTGTAAACTCTCGAATTATTGTCAAATGAACATACGGACGTATCTCTGCCCGCATAATAGGAACTTGGGGCACCCCCCCCCGTTAGGTTAGTTAGGTTCCTTTAAACCCTGCACCCGGAAATAGTTCGTTTACTACGCTTTTTAGGAGAATATAAAGTGTTTTAAGGTTAGGTTATATTAATCGGTATTTCTCAGGAATGGTACATTATCTTTTCATGAGAGTGGTACCACTGGGCAAGGGGGACCCCTCCTTCCCGCCACACCGCGTGAGTTGACTACCATCGCATGCATTTCACGAAAAATAATGCGTTTTGTTGTAAGCAGTATGTGCATTTGACAATATTTCGAGATTTTACAATATCGCTAGAGATATTACAATATAACGTATTTGACAATTTTACGGTGACATATACATATATTATATGAATTGTAAAAGTCACATTGGTACTTGCCCGGATTTGATACCATAACCTCATGCATGAAAGGCCACCTGAAGAATAAATAACAATATTAAAAAAATAGATGTGTGTCAATTATTATGGTGTAAAATAAAGCATGGTACAAAGTGATAATTAACTTAAAAGTAATAAAATCAGCCAAGTGCGTCTTAGGCCACGCGCAGTGTAGGTTTCCGTAGTAAGTAGCTCGTTAACCCAATATAGAACTATTCTGTTGTTCTAAAAAGTATGATAATTTTTTATGGTTTTTAATTTTTAATTTTTAATTTTTATTTTTCATTGCGTCTTTACTTGAAACAAGCAACGACTTCATCTTAGTCACTTAAGAGACCTGCGGAGCATGTGAAGTTCATACAAACGTAATACCAAAAACATTTGTAAATCCTACTAATATTATAAATGCGAAAGTTTGTGAGGATGTATGTTTGTTACTCTTTCACGCAAAAACTACTGAACGGATTTAGATCAAATTTAGCACATAGATAGTTTATTACCTAGATTAACACATAGGATACTTTTTATCCCGGTAATAAGATCCCGTGGGATAATTTCAAACTTCACGCGGGCGAAGCCGCTGGCAGAAGCTAGTCAAACATATTCTTAAGGTAGTGTGTATTAATTTCGATTGAAGTACAGAATAAATAGGTTCCCAAACACATATTTTAAACAAGAGTTATGAGAAAAATAAGTTTTCTATAGAAATTTTAAATTCCTCTTATCTCGTTTTTATATCATACTCCTTTCAAAATATTAATTTGGGAACATAGGTATAGCACACTGCCTTAAGAATATGTTTGATTTTCATATTATTTTGGTATTACGTTTGTATGTAAAAGGCATGCTCCGCCGGCCCCTTAAAAGAATTTATTCTAAGGATTTTGGATTTGGTACTTAATTATCTAACACCCAAGTTCAAAGACTGTTACTGTTATACTAATAAAGTTATCTTAACTGCTATAAATTCACGAAATGCCAAAAATGACAAATCCGGAAAAATCATGATGATAATCATGATTTTTCCGGATTTGTCATATCAGGATGATAATCATGATTTTTCCGGATTTGTCAAACCAGCGGTTTAGCTTTTAGAAGGGGGACAACCGGGGTTGCGGGCCTGTTCGAAAGAGATACCGCGGCCCCGGAACATATAGGGCGAGGAAGGAACATGGATGGGTTTAGTCAGTAAGAGTCTGACACTCCCTCCCGCTCCGCCCAGACTGGGAGAAGTCATTTGATGATTTCCCATCCCAAAAAAAAGGTGGACAAAATTTTTCACTTTTAGTTTAATATTTCGTAAATGGAGCATCAACACGAAAAATAGTATTGGCAAACCTTAAGTCATTTTAAAAGACCTACGATGCCCCCACACAATGGGGTAGACTACGATAAATATTTATTTTCAAAATTTAATTTTACCATTTTGTCGAGAATATTACAGCTTTCTAGTACTAATGGTCTCTTTGCCAAAACCTTGGACGGACGGATAGACGTTAATAAGGGTTCCTCATCAAGACTACGGAACCCTAAAAACTTGTAGAAAGAACTTTTCATTGAAAGTATTTTTTTTACGTTTCACAAACCCATTATTTTTCCTCTTTCTCATTCGAAAGACTCAACAGACCTCCTACTAAGACTCAAAATAACTATATTTTGACAATTGTCTCTATAGAAAGGCAGAGTCTTAGACCGTACCCAGTGAAACATTCGTACGATGCCAGGATGTCCGACATATAGAACACACTTACTCTCCCAATTTCAAGTGTTGTAAAGTGCGTAAAGTTTCCGTTTGAGCCACTTTGCTATGGAACTTTTAAGTTAGTATTTCACTAGACTGAAATTCACGATAATGCTGAAAACCATATTTCGAGTGAGAGATCAAGATAAATCAGCCTGGTTAACTATCTGATAATAACTGATAATACACAGAAAATAAGTAAGTCTTTAGATAATATTAAACTCTGCACTGAAGCACAAAATATTCTGTCTATCTACCTGGATAGCGGTTAACTGCCTTACACAACGAGAAGGCCCAGTGTCCCAGCACTGGGAAAATTATTAAGCATTATGGCTTAGGCTGAAATTGATTATCATTATCATCAGCCTTAAATTTCCCCACTGCTAGGACAGGCCTTATTTATAAGCATTAAGCTTAGAAACGTCTGACGCTAATACGATCTAGTTTTATTTTATGTATTTTTTATTCGTTATTTTTTTTAACCAACAGATAAGAATTTCCTTGTGACAACGTTGCTGTCTGCCAAGTTAAAAGCAGAAAAAAGGCAAGCTATTAATAACGTACAATCAGATTTAACCTACATTATAGTCAGTCAGACCACAAATACAAACAGTTTTCTTTCGCTCGCGACACGAAATGTCCTAACGTCAGTGCTCACACAAAAGATATGTACTTATTTGTTTTCTAGATGTTTATCAAAGTAGACTGAAACGGTTTCGTTACAAAACATTCACATGCAGATGACACATATGTAAGAAATACGGCCTCTCGTGTCGCCATCGTCTTCAAAGAACCAGTAACATCAAACTTTTTGAATTACGACATTCGTGTCTTATACACTATGTCTAGCAACACGACGGCTTTTATCGTTCGACATATGGGCATAAAAATACGAACGCATAGACGTATTATGTGGAATATAATCGCGTAGGTTTGTGCTTAGTCTTCTAGTTCCACCCATACGCATTCAACGGCTTTTTCCTAATCTATTTCTTGAGAATCTGAATTCGAAATGTATTCGGAAAGATCTGCTATGCAAACATGATGATGTAATACTCTATGGTATCTTTGTACCGATATAATAAACCATAATTTGCATTCCATGTAATAAAGCGTTGAAAACTATTGCTTATATTAATTTGTTCTACAGATTCATTAAGCAAGCTAGCAAAATGGATATGTCATTGCTTGGAAAATTTATAAGCAACTTTGTAAGTACTTAAAATTCACTAGCCTAGTGATCTGTTCTAGACTAGGGATAGAACAAGTGCTTGTTAATATCTGGACTGTGTGGTGTGAAAAACAAGTGCAAAATGCATTCAATTGGACCAATCACTGTGCTTCTTTGGAAGGTAGGTAAACTTTAATCCAAGGTATTATGTGGAGTTGTGGACTCAGAATTAAAAAAAAATGTTAGGATTGCGTAGAGTTGGTACGAAAAAAAACTTTGTAACTTCCTATAAAGATTGCTTCTGTATTATTTGGGAAACACGTATGTTTTGGCCGGATTTATTTTAAAATGGAATTAATTTGGAAAAATGGTTGTTTTTAAAACAAGGTTGCATGTTAAAATATCATCAGCTATTAAGAGCAATTATCTGAAATTAAAATTACAAAGACGTTTGCACGAAACTTTAATGGCAATTGGTAGTTGGATTAGTATTCAGATATATTTTTATTGCCAGCCCCAAAACCATTACAATATCATGCGATCTGCTCCGTTCACCGCAAAAAATCCATTGCAAAGCTGTCAAAAATTGAAAATTAAGAAATGTCTTTCTAATAACCGCCTTTCGTTAATGTCTGTTGCCTATAAAACAATCACAAGTTATTTGCGTGTCGTGAGCAGTATTATGGGAGAGTGCGGCGCCGTGCCAGCCCCCATACCGACCCCCTGCCTTAATGAAACCCATCATCTATCCGTTCATTAATTTGCATATTACAACTTGACTGCTGGTGGCCTAGGCTAGTTTGAAACAGACCGCAAACAGACACCGACATGGCAGTAAAGAAATCATAAATTAAAAAACGACACATTGGTCGAAAACGCAAATGAGAAGTGTCCTGGTTTAGATCAGGTCACAGGAAAGTGCAATTTTTGAATATTTTCATTCGCTTGGTTTGCTGCTCACTTCACAAAAATGTTTGTCCACGGTATAAAGCCAGGGTCTAGTGAGGAAGAGGAGGAGGAAGACGTTATGGATATTCTAATGGTCTGTTTCTAGCGGGCGTCTCATACCAAAAGTATTAGAGCGACAGATGAGATCAAGGACCTGATGGTCTTCTCAATTTCCAGAAAAGGAGAGAAGAATGCGAGCGCAAGGCGAGGAGGGGCGAGATGGACCCCCGGCTGGAGTTCACCTTCCAGCTCCTGATAGATGGCACAGGCCTCCCGCGACACGCCATCATGGACCATGTGTTCGAAGGAAATATGGTACGAATGAAAGAAAAATGAAGTGATTTCCCCCTTTATAATGTGATTCCTTAGATTATCGAAAAATATTGGATACGTGCTTCTTGACGAAGGCTTGTGACGTCATTTTCCGGTAAAAAAATTACTCAAATAACACACACACGATTTATTCGACCCACTGTATCGTCTTATTTTTTTGTTTAAGTGAAAAAAGAAAAAACTACGTGCCCAATATTTTTTGTGCAATCCATCAGACGGACCTATTCGATTTTTAACATCATCTACCCGATTGGTGTAGAGTTCTTAAATTGCCTAAAGGGTACAGTGTGTAAAGTGTATTGCCTGTTGAGCTGCAAGAAGAACAGATTTAATCGGTTCCTTCTAGTATTTGTTTTATAAAGATGATAAAATAACTTGCAAAAATGTATTGTCATCATCAGCATCATCAGCCCATGATGTTCCCACAATATTTATAATATGTGTGCTAAAGTTCTAAATTAGTTCCTACTTTCATACCAGTAAATGTTTCTCATTAGCTGGACGACATCAACCAGCTGTTCCTACCACACATGAGGAACAAGCTTCTCTGGTACTACCAGGATGTGGAAGAGATTGAACACCGACCACTACCTGAAGGAACGAAGAAAGGCCAAGGAAAACCACCACCTCCTATTATAACCTTGAAGAAAAAGCTGTTCCTGTCTGATGGTTGGGATGTTCGATTTACAGGCGTCTGCATTTACATATTCAGAATTAATGTCAGCGAGCAATTGCCTGAGGAAGGGTTCCATAAGGATCTGTGAGTATTACGTACTTTTGGTAAATTGTTCCAAGTATTCTCCTCATCAAATTTGAAATAGGCTAGTCTAACTGCTAGTGCGTATAACATCAACCACAAGACTTAAGAAGTAACCCATGACAAATGCCAAATACACATCAGACAAGCTCAACTTAGACTTTCTGGTGATATCTGTGCAGATTTTGTGGTATCCTGAATGCTCAGCAAGTTGGACTGGTGACGGCAATAGAACGAGTGATGGAACACGTGTACATGAATGCTCTGGCACATCCTAGCAATGACGGCGAGGAAGACGAGACCAGATTCCCTATCGTGAAGAATCAACTTCTGCCTGGATTGAGATCATTTTGCAGTGCTTTGAAAGGTTCGTTCATAAGGCGCTTATTTTGCTAAAGTAAGTCCAACCAAATTAAATTATAGTCTCAAATCATAACTCATAGTAAGTTTACTTCAATTGATATTAAAGCGGCAAGTACCTAAGTCACTGCAGAGCAAAGATAGAGCCAATAGGGTAGAAATCAGAAAAAGAGTCCATCAGTTAGATTATCAACAAATAACCCGTATTTTTTCTTTTGTAACATAAACCAAAATTGACGAAAATACGACGCTTTTAAAATTCTTAATGCGTCACGCCTTGGTGGATAATTTTTAGCGAGTAAGCGGTCACTCCCGAGTTGTGATGAGTTTTATCTTTGTCAATATTCATTGACCAAACATGTATACGTGTCTCTTATTTTCCAATTCTCTTATTTTCTCTAACTGACGGACTTAAATAGATTTCCATTTTTTTTCTATCGTCATGCATATTGAAAAGGTTGGAATGTATTTTGGTCGAAGATTTGATGACAACAGACATTTGTTTTTAAATGTGATAATGTGAAAATATTGAGTAAAAGCTAAATAGACAGTAATTAATCCTAACTCAGCCGGCGAAGTTCTAGAATAAACCATAGCCTGTTAAGTCTGTGTAATGGCATCCCCTTGTTAAGTTTAGAGGTTATTATTAGTTTGAAAAAAATTATTAGATTAATATCTTTGGTAAATTTCTTTAAAACGGCATCATACTTCAGGTGTTTCTATATCTGTTCTCGGGCAATTTAAGTACTTGTTTTTTTTTATGACGGGAAGGCCGAATATAAGCTACTTGAGATACATTTCAATTCTGATGGTTTTTCGCCCAGATTTCAATAGAAAAATGCCCATGCTCCTTTGTCATGTAGAATTCATAGACATTGCAGGGCAGATTACTTTATACACTCTTGTTCAAGGAATTTTCTTCTATCCACAGTGTGTGAAGACGTGTGCAATCAAGTGCACCTATTCGACGATGGCCAGGCGCTCATGGCGGAGCTGCAGGATCACAACCAGCTGAAGGATATGGCAAAGAACCCCACAACTATCACCATGCTAGAGGAACGTGTCAACGAGTGGATCAAGAAAGTTATGGAGGTCAGTGATATGGTTGCGCGTGGTGGCACGCTTTACAGTTTACAAAAAAAGTACGTTCGCTTATATTACATGGAAGTATAGAAAAAAAAGTTTGTACCGGTCTCTTCAGTTATAAAACTGAGGATTTTTCTGGTTTGAGGAAGCACGGGAAAAGGGTTCAAGGTAGGAATTGGGGGATGTCTTTGTCAAGTAGTGGGACAGTACAGGAGGCCAAAAAAAAAATGTTACCAATGCAAGAGTTACCAAGGTCACCGACGTAGCCCGAAGAATTGCTAAACTTAAGTGGCAGTGGGCAGAGCACATTGCTCGGGCTGAAAAGTTCTGGAGTGGCGACCGGGAACCGGAAGACGATGCATTGGAAGACCTCCCACTAGGTGGACCGTTGAGGTCATCGGTCTAACGGATTCCCATCCTACACCAGGCGGTGAAGGTTGCGAGAATCCGTTGGATGCGAGTCGCACTGGACCGGTCAATGTGGCAACACTTGGGGGTAGCCTATGTCCAGCGGTGAACGTCTTTTGGCTGTAATGATGATGATGATGAATGCAAGAGTTCCGTTGACAGAGAGTATATTTATTTATATGAAACAACTGAGCCGACTCCAGCGGAAGATGGCGTCCCGCGTAAGGCCTGGTATCCACCAAAACGGAGAGGAGCGGAGCGGATTGGTAGAAGACCCGGACATTGATTGAAGTCTACATCGCGTCTCTCGCGTCTCCTGTGATTGGTCGAATCTTGCACATCTCCTCTCCGCTCCGCTCCTCTCCGCTTTGGTGGATACCGGGCCTAATGATGGTTTCAAGACGTGGAATAACTGTTTAGAAAAGTTTCTAAACACAAATAATTATCTGTACCTAGTTTTTATATGGCAAACTTTTACATGTGAACGATGAACAATGTAATTCACTCCAACTTCCTTCGCTCTCTTGTTTCTATCTGCCCTACTGCAAAGACGTGTTATTATAAATTCTCTAAAATACAGTCCAATTTAAAATATTTCTCGCCTTTTATTCAACATAGGCGAAGTGGTCCTTCGAATAACAGTGTGCATTGTGCGGGACGCTTGTTTTTGGGAAAAAATCGTGTTCTCGGACTTCTCGGAGCCATCGTTCGAGTGCCGGCCGTGCAGCTTTTTAGTGAGAATTTTACAACTTCTCACTAACAAAACGGAAAAAACGACCCAAAAGTTCCTGCTTACGCACAGAAAGTCAAAGAAAAGAAGAAATTTGCTGTGAAAAGTGGATTTTTGCAAGCTATGATTGCATATTTTTCTGATACCGACATTTTTTCATAATTCAGAAACGGAATCCATTTTGAATTTGATCGTTTGGTTGGCAAGAGCGACTTTAATTCATACATCGTTCGTTGCTCGTTCATCAAATCGTTCGAAAAACTTCAGAGCTGTCATTGGAAAGTCAACTGTCAACTTGCTTGTCAATGTCAATCAATTCCGCGGACGAAGTAGGTATCAATAAAGTTTTCTGATAGATCAGTCTGAAACTGAGTCTTCCTTCAGTCAACAATAAAATTAATATCAAAGCATCAGCAAGCGTCAGTTCGCGGTACGTTCCTGGGTTCCAGTTTCCAGTCACAGTTCGGTGACATCAAACGAACAGGAGTTTGTTTGCAACTCTAACGGCGCGGTGTCGGCGGCGTCGGCGCAGTTATTTCTACTAAGGTATTCCCTAAACGTATTGCCCAAAAGTGATCATTTTAGTGCAGTGAAGTGTTTGCGGTCTAAAATAAGTGTTGTGCGTAAACATGGAAGATGCCAAATTAAAGAAACTTCGACTCGCGCGTGGGCATTTAAAAGGTACTGTGACTCGCATTGAAAACTTTATATGTGATCCGATAAACATAGCATCCTCGAGCATTGAAATGCTTGAGGCACGTAAGGAAAAATTGATTACAACATTTAAGGAATACGAAATAGTACAGCTAGATATTTTATCTCTTGATGAAAATGATTCTGAGGATGTAGCTTTGATTGAAAATAAGTATTTTGCAGTGCTTTCAAAATTAAATGCTGCTCTAAAGAGCTTGAACACGAATGAAGTCCAATTGTGTAGCAGTGTTTCTACTTCTAAACTGCCCCACCTGGATATTCCGATATTTAGTGGCAAGGACTACACAAAATATACTTCATTTATGGACTTGTTCACTGCAGTAATCAACAATAATGCTACACTCTCAGATGTGCAGAAGCTTTTTTATCTGAGAAAGTTTTTGACAGAGGATGCTCTAGCCGTTATTGTGAATTTACCTCTGGTCAATCAATCATATAAGGAAGCTCTGTTATTATTAAAGAAGCGTTTTGACAATAAAGCAAGGTTAATTACGAATCATATAAATGTCATTCTGGAACTGCCGTCCATGCAAAAGGGTACTGCCACTGCTATAAGGGCATTTATATCGCAGGTACAACAGCAGTTGCACGCGTTAAAGAACCTGGAGCAGCCTATCCAAAATTGGGATATGCTTTTGATCACTCTTTTAACTAAAAAGTTAGATCAATATACATGTAGGGCTTATCAGCTCGACAGAAATTTAGATGTGCTTCCTACTATGGAAGATTTCATGGCGTTTTTAGAAAAGCGTGCTATGGCGCTTGAGGATAGTTCTGAACCTAAAAAGTCATTAGTTTCAAACAAAGTGAGCAATGTTGTCACTAAAAATAAAAGTAGTTACAAATGTTTGTACTGCGCTGGGACAGACCATCCTATACATGTTTGCCCCAGCTTTAAAACGGCTCCTATAGAAGACCGTACCATATTTGTTCAAAGTAAAAACTTGTGCACAAAGTGCTTAAAAAACCACACCGGCAAGTGTAGGTTTAATTTTACTTGCAAAGTCTGTAAAGCAGGGCACAATACTCTCCTGCATAAAGACAGCATTCCAGCTACTGAACAATCAGTTAGCTTGCATTCACATGATGCGTCAGTGAATGTTTTATTGCCTACTATACGGGTAAAACTTATTGACAGACACGGGTCTGATATCTTTGTCAGAGGGCTTCTTGATTCCGCAAGCCAGGTTTCTTTTGTGACAACAGAGCTTGTGGAAAAGTTAGGTCTAAAAACCAAATTCCATACTAGCAATATAGTTGGAATTGGAAATAAAAATCAAAAAATAAATAAATGTGTTGATTTAACCATACACTCTCCAGTGAATGATGTAAAATTAAATGTTAAATGCAATGTTGTAGATTCCATCACATCCCACCTGCCTCAGCATTCCTTTGATATATCAAAGCTAAAGATACCTACAAACATCTGTTTAGCAGATGGTAAATTCAATGTAACTGATGTCATATCAATACTTCTAAGCGCTGAAATATATTTCAATATCTTGCTGAATGGGCAGGTTAAAATTCAGAATGGTCCTGTATTGCAAAACACTCTGTTTGGCTACACGGTTGCTGGTAACATCCCTAAAAGTGCGGTACATAGTGGTGAATGTGATATTGGGGTTGTCAATCTTGCCATCTGCAATAGTAATAAATTAGAGGAGGTGATGGAACAATTTTGGCTATCTGAGGCTATACCTCAACCTGCATCTAAGCTAAAATCCCTAGAATTTGAAAAAGCTGAAAGTTGTTTTAATGAAAATGTGCAGCTTCAAAACAAAAGGTTTGTTGTCAAAATGCCATTAATTACCAACAAGTTTGAGTTGCAGCTTGGGGACTCTTTCTCAGTGGCCCTCCAAAGATTCTTAACACTGGAGAGAAAATTTAAAAAGAATATTATCTATTTAGAAAAATATAAAAAGTTCATTGATGAATATTTAGAGTTGGGACATGCTAAAATTGTTGACATTGGAAACTATAATGTTCAAGATGGGTCAAATTACTTCTTGGCTCATCATGCAGTTTTCAATGAGGAAAGCTTATCTACTAAGTTGCGGGTGGTCTTTGATGGTAGCATGAAATCCAGATCAGGGGTTTCATTGAATGATGTCATGTTAAATGGTCCAGTGGTCCAAAGCGAACTTCTTGATATACTCATCCTATGGAGAATGTTTATCTACACACTAATTTGTGACATTCAGAAAATGTTTAGATCTGTGGTCATAGATTCTACCCAAACTAGCCTCCAAAACATACTCTGGCGTGATAATCCTCAAGAACCCATTAGATGTTTACAATTGCAGACTGTTACATATGGCTTAAAAGCTTCAACCTTCTTAGCAACACGGTGCCTAATTGAATTGGCCAATAGATATGGTGTTTCATACCCTCTTGCAGCCGAAGCCATGCGAACAAGCACATATGTTGACGATGTGATAGTTGGATCTGATAGTCTGGAGCAGCTTCAGCAGCTTAAACAGCAGTTAATTGAACTAATGGAAAAGGGTAGTTTTGTTCTTCACAAATGGTGTTCCAACAGTCCTCAACTTCTTGATGACCTTCCAAAGGAGGTCAAATACTTTGAAAAACTTGATTTCAACAAAAATAATATTGTTAAAACACTAGGTCTGAAATGTGATATGTTGCTAGATCAACTCAGTTTTACAGCCCCATTGGTTGAGAAAAATGATGTTAATACCAAAAGAAAAGTGCTAAGTTTTATAGGAAAAATGTTTGATCCCTTAGGATTGATAGGTCCAATTATAGTCACAGCAAAGCTATTCATGCAAAAATTGTGGTCAATAAAAATTGACTGGGACTCTATAATGCCCCATGAACAGCTCTACATTTGGGAAAAATTCTTAGAAAGTTTAAAATCAATGGGTACCATCAATATTCCAAGATGTGTCAATTCTACTGGCAAAATTAATGTAGAGCTAGTAGGATATGCTGATGCTTCGTTCAAAGCATTAGGCTGTTGCATATATCTAAGGGTATTCAATGCTGATGGAACGGTCTTTGTAAACCTTTTGTGTTCCAAATCACGGGTTGCTCCATTGAACAAATGTATCACTATCCCAAAACTTGAATTGAATAGTGCTCTGCTTCTTTCAGAGCTTTCATGTAGAGTCAATAAAGTTTTAAAAAATAGACTTCCACTGAAATCATTTTTGTATAGTGATTCACAAATTGTATTAGCTTGGATAAGATCAAATAACATAAAGTCAAATCCTTATGTCACGAAGCGTGTCAAACAAATCAGAGAGCTGACTAAAGGTGTCAGTTGGCATTATGTCAGCACAGCTGAAAACCCAGCTGACCTGTTATCTAGAGGATGCGATCCACAGAAGTTGCAGTCTAATGAGCTTTGGTGGCATGGTCCAAGGGATCTCTCTAATGTGGACTACAAACACTCTCTTACAGAGCCCAAGTTACCCATTCCCCTTGATGATGATGATAATCATGCTGATCCTGTTGTAAACTGCAATGTAAATAATTCTTCGCCAACTGGTCACAATAATTCGTTTTCAAAAAACTTTTTTGAAAGGTTCTCTGATATCAATAGGTTGCAAAGAGTAATAGCCTATATTTTGCGTTTTCGCAACAATTCTGATTTAAAAAATGAAAGGTTAGTTGGTGTCCTAGGTCCAAAAGAGCTCCATAACGCACTTTTAGTGATCATGCGCTGTACTCAAGAATATCATTTTTCAAAGGAGATTACCTTGCTCAAAAATAACTCTCCTATAAAGTCAGGCCTGTCCAGCTTACACCCCTTTATTGATAGTAATGGTTTAGTTCGCCTAGGTGGTCGACTTCAAAATGCTTCTAATATTCCATATGAAAAGAAGCACCCAGTTATTCTACCAAAAAACTGTCATATCACGAATATTATTATACACAAAGAGCACTTGCGATTATTACATGCTGGTGCAAAACTTGTCATAGGCTCTCTTTCTCAAAGGTTTTGGATCATTAGCGCCATTCGTGAGGTTAAGAAGGTTGTCAACCGCTGCATTAAATGCGCAAGACTGAAGGCTGCAGCTGCTGTGCAGCTCATGGGTTCTCTGCCTGAGGAAAGATTGACTGCTGTGAGACCATTTCATATAGTAGGGGTAGACTTCTGTGGACCTTTTAATTTAAAGGTATCCAGAATGAGGAAACCTCTCATAACAAAAAGCTATATTGCCTTGTTTGTATGCTTTGCAACAAAGGCCATCCACGTGGAATTGGTTAGCGACCTCACCACAGAGGCATTTTTAGCATGTCTCAAACGATTTATCGCCCGGCGTGGAATGTCTGTCACTATCTTTTGTGACAACGCCAAGACCTTTAAAGGTGCTGAAAATGAACTAAATAAATTATATGAATTGTTTAACTCTAAAAAACATGTGGATGAAATTCAAAACTATTGTGTACCTAAATACATACAATTCAAATTTATACCTAGCTACTCCCCTGAGTTTGGTGGGCTATGGGAAGCAGGTGTAAAGAGTCTAAAGTTTCATTTTAAAAGAATAGTAGGCAATATTGCTCTGACATTTGAGGCTCTTTACACTATCATTGTAGAAATTGAAGCAGTTTTAAACTCAAGGCCTCTCTTGCCATTGAGTTCAGATGTGTCTAACTTTCAATATCTTACACCTGGACATTTTATAATAGGTACAGCCATGACTACCTTTCCAGAGGTAGATTACTCAAATGTTCCAATGAACAGACTTAGATTTTGGAATATGTTAACAAAAATAAAAAAAGACTTTTGGTCTGTCTGGTCGAGGGACTATCTCACTCAATTACAGAGCAGGCCCAAATGGAAACAGGTCCTCCCCAATCTAAAAGAAGGTGACCTTGTTATTGTACGCAGTGACAACACTGCACCTCTATCTTGGCCAATGGCGAGAATAGACAAGATAATCCCTGGACCAGATGGTCAGGTCAGAGTGGCCCATATTAAAATGGCCAACAATAAATTGTATACAAGATCTCTTAGAAAACTGTGTCCATTACCACTTAATTAAATTTTGTGTTGCCTAAGAGCTTGCCTTGGTTTAAGTAATTTCTTATGTAATGTTTTAGTAATTTCTCATGTAATGTTTAAGCCATAAAACAAATTAAATAAATACAAAACTATGTAATTGTTATAGGTTTAGAATAAAAGAAAACTTGTAGTTAAAATATGTTTATTGTTTAAGAAAGGTTTGTTGTAAAAATTATTATCTTAACTAGATAATTTATTATTGTTAGTTATATTATGTTGTTCACCGCCCCTGGCCCAACTATGTTTAGAAAAGTTTCTAAACACAAATAATTATCTGTACCTAGTTTTTATATGGCAAACTTTTACATGTGAACGATGAACAATGTAATTCACTCCAACTTCCTTCGCTCTCTTGTTTCTATCTGCCCTACTGCAAAGACGTGTTATTATAAATTCTCTAAAATACAGTCCAATTTAAAATATTTCTCGCCTTTTATTCAACAATAACCATGACGGACTTTTTAAATTAAAAAATCTACGAATACGTTTATTTCATGATGATTTACTTTAAAATACTCGATATACGTTTGCGGTGTTGCTAACAGTCGTCGTGCGGAGGAGTGCTAAGGTATATACAGCTGCAAATAATCGCGTGTGTTTCGTGCTTCAGTTCCGTAAAACTCACGTCGTCTTTTACAAAAACTTTTATTTAGTCATTCAGGAAAACCCAAAACATATTATTTCGGTTCTTCCTGAATGACTCAATAATAGTTGACGTGAATAATACTCGTAAAACTGGAAAGATGGTAACACAAAATTGTGTCATTAATAAATTATTGATTATTTACGTAAAACTTTATGGGCATATATAATCATTTTCTTGATCTGGTGTCCAGGACACAAACCTTGCTAAGTCACAGCGGGCCAAATAGTGCGAAATGAGTGGTTTCGATCGATTTACAAACAATCTATCGAATGGACTAAAATACTAAAACACTATAATGCTTGTACAATTATTTGGCAAAAAAAACAGAATGATCACATGTATTTTAGTATGTTTATTTTTTTACAAATAAGTTCGTGATTTTATTTATCGATGCAAACTAGCATCCTGAAGAATATCATGTATTTTTCCGGTTTTGTTTATTTGCGGTGAATCATATACTTTGAGGCACGTGTTTAGCTCATATAGTCGCGTTAAGGTGAAAGCGTCAGGTTTTAATAAGCACTGGCGTGCAAATTGCAAAAAACGAAAATTTGAATTTCACGGGCTACCCTGGAGCGGCTGGAGCATCACCCTCAAACGCCTCCACGATCCCCGTACTATTCAATAAATCCATCAGCAATTCAGTTCAATGTTTTGAGTGCGTTAGGTTGAGTTTTACAACAACAAAAAAGTAGTTTCCCAGCAATAATTTTTGCATTAATTTACTTAGTTTGAATATGACAATGAGAAACACGAAAGAATATGGTCAATTCATGTCACATAGCTAATACTAAAAGCGAATTTAAGTAGGTTGTAACTATATTGTTAGTTGTGGGTCTTAAAAGACAATAAAATCTCAGAGGACCCACTATTAGGTCTTGGGAGACACATCAGTATTCGGAGACCCACCGGTGGGCCTGTTTGGTGGGTCCTTGAAGACGAAGCGAGAAATGCTTGGTTGTCAGCGTTTACACCCTGTATATTACCATATTTTCAGATATTAAGTGAAAGTGAACAACTAAGACGTGAGGTAGACTCCAGCGGCCCTCAGGATGAATTGGAGTACTGGAAGAAGAGAGGCGCTCAGTTCTCGCAGCTTGTGTCGTATTTACAGGTCGGTAATACCCTTTTTTTACAACTTATCACTTACAGATTACAAATGTGGGAGGAGCCGTATTTAGAAATTTCTAAAAATTAAGAATACGATAAGCCGAGTATAAACCCAGTTAAGGTAGTTTGACTGACTGTACTGCAGGCATTCTGCTTTATATCAATGCGAGTTATAATAATATAATTTTCAAATCTCATGTTCTAAAAGTACGCCATTATAGCCCTACGAAACGGGATTAAAATGACCGTTTATTCCCTAGGGAAGTAATTTAAAAATGGAAAGATCTTTTATTCTGAAACATGGTCACAAAAGAGTAACTTATCAAAGGTTTTATTTAAATTTCGAATTGGCTTGCAAATAGAAAGCGGTTTATTGAAAAAAAAAACAAATGATCTCTTCAACGCGAGAAAAATTTATGGTTGTTTCTGTGCATCGTTGATTTTGAAAAGTATGTGCAATGCCTCTGTTGCTAGCCGCTGCAGTAATGTAGGTACTAATTATTTGTGGAGTGTGGATCATCTTCATTGCGAAAATGTTGAGAGATTGTGTTGATTTTTAAATTGTTAATCTGTGACTGATCTAATAGAAGAAAAAACTGACCGCTCAGTTCAGAATTTTTGTCGAGTGTAAATTTGTTTTGTTCGGTTTTAAGAGCCCTCTTACAGTCCACTAGCGCCGCCAATCGAAAAAATGTCATAACTCGAAAATAGAATCAAAAATACAAAATGTGGTCTATTATTACTGTAGAAAAGGCAATAACGTTATTGCCTTTTAGCGGCGAGGGCTCTTAACGTGCAGAAAATGGTACTATATTCTGACACTATATTAGCTTAATTTAATTAGGGAAATAATAAGTCTAGCCACAAAATTATGTATTGGCCACGTGATTAAACTTCTAATTTTATAACTAAGCAACGCGAAAATGACATAGCCTCTAATAAACTAATTCGTCTTTTTTACAACGCCAACTAAATATTCTATAGAAAGCGTCAAGAAAAATCATCAATTATTGTGACTTGTCCTTCTTATTTATACATGGCCACTTAATTTACTAACTCGGCCACGTATTTTACATCTCGTTACCATTTTACGTTAATGCAATGTCCTCAAAAAATATATTTCAAGCTTCCACAGAAAGCATCATTTATTATAACTTAGCATGTAAAATAATACATCATATTCTTTTATCGTCAAAATAACCATCATGCTGAGTTGTATTTAGAGTGGTTTACATAGAAGATAACTAGTGGCTAAGATAGTATTATTTAGATGCTCGTTAATTGTGGCTGACTTAGTAATTTAGAAGGCAACATACATTTTTGGAGGCAAATAATGATAATAAAAAGAAGCCTGTTTAAATAGCACCCATTTAATTATACTTTATTTAATGATATTTTATTTAACTGTTTAAACTTTAAGAGATGGAAGATGTAGAAGGTTATCGCTTGGTGATAATAAATTATGTTTAATTATTTTAGACCCCGAGAGAGCATTTGTTTGAAGAAGCAAAGAAAGCGGCGATGACAATCAAAGGTCAAACATTCACGATTTATTCGCATCAAAGCCTAACTAACTCAGTCCATACAAAAACAGACATCATGGATATTGAGATTCCGTCCATAAATCACATCATCAATCTGACTATACCATCCGCTGCCGCACTGAACGACACCGAAGAGACTATCAAACGGCAAAAGGATTTGGAAGTCATCAGTCTCGCCATCAAGAATGTTAGAGCGAAGGAAGTTGAAGCATTGACAGATCAAGTATCTTCACACGACATCCACCACTACATCGCCATATACACTGTAGTCGCAGTGATCATAATCGGTGTTCTCATATACGGGTGGCGACGGCTGCGAGCGCACAGGGACACGGTTCAACAGAATCATCAGGAACCCAACGTGCACCAAACGACAGCTACAAGGACACCGCCACCGACCGACAGGGCGTCATCACCACGTTTCGGAAGTCAATACAGATCAATGTAGTGTTATTTAAGTTATTTTATAAGAACTTATGTTTGATCACTTTGTAACTCATCACGATTCATATCATCCTGTGCACCCTTATCTTCTCCGGGCCTGGAGCATGTACAGTGCAAGCACAGCACAGTTTTCATATCAATATGTCAGCATTTTACCTGCGCCGGGCCGGCTAATTTAGTACACGAATAGCATTCATACCGCGTGCACTCATTTATCATGCAATCATACTTTTATCAATAAATATCAATCAAGCAGTTATCAGTGTATCAATCAGCATCAACTCAAGGTGTAAGGTCCCTAACCGTAAATGTCAACTACTTGGATTACAGAAACAACGAATGTGACAAAGATTACAACATGTTTGAAGACAAGACATATCATTATCATCGTCATAATTTCAGCCGAAAGACGTCTACTGCTGGACATAGGCCTCTCCCAACACAAGACAAATGCTCTCAAGGGAATCAATAAAAAATAAAACACAATTTAAGAAAACTTGTCTACCGTATGGGAGCAGGTTTTTGGCCAGATTTAATAATAATAATAATATTAATTTAATTTAATTATACTTTAAAGATGGGAGATGTGGGTGGTTATCGATCATGACGATTATATTTGTCCACCGTTTCATTTCTTTGATAAAATTATATGGTTATAATAAATTGTGATAATTTTTTTAGACCCCAAGAGAGGAAAGCATTTGTTTGAAGAAGCAAAGAAAGATAACCCGTTAGACCCAGACGGGGCGCGGACATATTCCGCGTCTTTTTTGTGGTTTCGGCGCCTGAGAGGCACCGAGAAGACGACCCCGCTACTACTTGCCAGTCGCAGGTTAACAATGTTTTGTTTTTAGTAAATTAAAGTTCACGTACCAGGGAAGCAGATGTCGCAAAGGTGTGTCGCAATCAAACGCGGGGTTGATTTCGCAGCGTTATATTGGATAGAACCTATGACGAAAATCTTGTAGTACATCACAGTCAGTCATATGATGTTGTAACCTGTATAGAAAGAGATGGCACGCTGTGGCACGTTCCGCCCCTTAGGTACAGTCACGTCTAATAATATGTTAACACTTTAGATTTTTATAAATTGTGTTTCTCCTCATGTACTGATTAAAATTTAATGTTATTACGTACTTAGTATTCTGGAACTCATATTTTCATGAAAAACATCTAATCTCCTAGTAACAATCGTTAGTTCTCGCGAAAATAACTATAGTATTAAGTAAAGTGTTTTACATTGTGTGTCGAGGGTTTTATAATTCCAATTTAATTTTACTAATTAATCACAGTGCACAACCAATATCTACCAAACTTTTCCCGCTTGCAATTCTCAAGCAGCGTCATCTATCAATGCTTCACAGAAACTTGTAAAACCAGAACAAACCGGAATTGGGAAAATTGTAGGCTGCAACTGCAGTAGTAGTATATCTTTGCTTAGGTGGATGGCTCTACAAACCAAATCATAAATGTAGATAGATGGCTCTATTTTAAACTGTTGATCTCAGATCTACCGCCACGTTTTATGTACGTTTGCCTAGCTCGGCCCCACAGAATCTGCCTTTTAGGTGTTCACCAATGCAATATATTTGCCTCTCGGAGTATATGTACCGGTTTCTTTATCAATGTAACTGTGTACTTTTGAAGAAATTTGCAATATAAGGGGGCTGTGCTGAAAAATAGATAAATGAGGAAATCTCTAAAGAAGACTAATAACCTTAGACAAAAACCATTAAAACATAATTGATGGGTGGCAAGTAAGTTATGTACCGCATTGGTTTCTCATAAAACTTGCAAGATTTAATAAATAAACCAATGTTAGTTAATTCAGCACGGCCCTCTTCATACGCCTATATCTTTTAAAATAATATGACAATATGTTTGCTTACAAAATTCGACTTCCTGAATCATGTAAAGAAGTTCATTCGTTCCAAATAAATTGCGATACTGCTGTATTAGTACTATAGAAGATAAATTGGATTGAAAATATCATACATTACAACGAATGGGGTGACCATGAATCTACGTAAAAAAAAAGGAATAAAGAACTGCTGATATATTGAGTAAATCTATACTTAATATTTACGTACGTCTGAAGAAATACTATTTATTTGTTAAATTATGCACTTTTCTTATTAAGTTCCTTAACTTAAAGATAGAAAATATTAATTGGATTGGGATTCTTTTTAATAAAATTACGGTATATATTCAGTTAAGTTATAAGTAAGTCCGTATCGATTTATTTTATTTTACCTAGTTGATGTTTTTAAGTAGTTCACCTCACTATAAACCTAAAACCGACAGATGTGATCTATTAAATTGGCCCTACTATTATATGGAACAATATAACGTGCCGACAAGAATCTAACACTGAATTTCCAAAACTGGTTTGAGAAATTGACCTAGCGCTTTTTCGACGCACGGTGGAAACTCCGCAGGTATGTAAATTAAATTAGTGATTACCGTCCACATGAGATGGTCATTCATCGGACCACTATTTCTTTTGAACATACGGAAGAAATAAATAACACACTTTATAGCCATCCATAAACTTCAACCCTTGTCAAAATTGCTTATTGAAATATCTATGAAAGAAATTATTTAGAAACAAAAGATAAGCAAAAGAACCCCAAAAACACTTATAAAATAAAAAATCTATTGAATTTAGTCTTAAAATAATATTGCTAGACGACACTCAAAGGGCAATAAATTGTAAGTTGAAGCGACCTTTCGTAATATCTGGTGGGATGTTAAACACATGTTGGTGATATTTGGCGGGAATTGACCAGACGCCATGCTATTGACCAATAAGCGAGCATCTTGCTTATTACAACCAATGAGCAAATTACTTTGTTTTGATTTTCACTTTACAGGCGGAGCCAATCTGACTGTTTTGGCAGGGAGAGAAACGAGGCAGACGGGCCCCTTACGATTTTGGCAGCGAGCGGAGACGGTCGAATAGCCATAATTTTAATTTGAAGATTGTATTGTATTAAAGTAGAAGCAGTGTTTTAGTATTTACTAAATTGTATTAAAACCAGTGTATTACCCAGTGTAGTGGGTTAATACTTCTTAAATAGATAGAATCTAGTGAAATTCGAGACGGAGAGACAGAGCTAAATCTGGTAAAGTATTCTAAGTCCAAATCTTGTGACTTAAGTATCATTGGTAAAATATATAACAATTATGTGTATACTACCTCTTCTCTCGGTTGTTTAGAAATTTCTGTAAAGATATAGATAATTGTCAATTTATGTACATATGTGTGTAGACTTAATTTGTATATGTCAGAAGGGTTTTTCGCTTGAGATGTTCCGTTTTCCCTTATCTGACTAGGTTTAGGAATGGGACACTCGACCTAGGTTCGTCACCATCTTAGCGAACCTAGGCCTAATTAAACAAACAGTTTCTTTCGTACATCTATCGCAAATAAATGAATAATACAAACAATAATTAACTCTTTCTTTTGTATTCCAAAATTATATGTATAGAGAATTTAATAATGGAGAACAGATAAAACTAAGACCAAGTCTTAACAGTAGTGTTGCCTTAAATCAGAATAATCGATCAATTCGAACCTCCAATAGTGGATTCTCTATATGCATACTGACCCTCACCTAACACGATATTTACATTATTGGATTTATCTAAAAATAATCATTTGTACTCCTATAGACTAGGTCTGAGATAGAAATCCCGACCTAAGCCAGATAATTTAATTAATTTGAGACTCAAGCTCCTTCAGAGCTGAATTAAACTTAAATTAGCATACTTCAGTAAAATCCTAACCTGAGCGAGCAGAGACACTAGTCTACTGTAGCTTTAACATCACTTTGATTCAAGTCAGTATCAGCGACCCAGCTACAGAACAAGGAATTAAGCAGTTGGTAATATAATTATGTGGGTTCAAGTCAATAATCACTTGATTATTTAAGAGGAGAAATACTGTTCTTGTGGGAGAGGGACATTTCGGTTGTGTTGTGATATAATACACATTAAAATTCTCAACTCCGATAAACTGATGGCTCTGAGTAACATGACTGATCGACACTTCTGGCGGTGATAACTTAGCATACCATACACGCCATGTCTTGCAATTCGACTCCCGACCTAGATTTGGCCAAATCTAAATATAACTCAAATATAAACACATATAAAATCCATGGTTCTGGGGGAAGCCTGCCCTAAAGGGAATGTGGCAAATAACTAAAAAAATGCAAGTACCCGCCTATATGGAATGAGGGAATCACCAACGCTTCGTAGCGACATAGGGAGTCGATTGCCCCCCAATAACATTGATTAAGGACCGTATCGCGGTGTAGGGTTTCCCCATGCTTGAAGATATCAGTCAAAAGTGGTAGCTATAAATAGCACAATACACAATGAATCAACTTACACAATCATTCTAACGTGCCTAACTGAGTGTAAATCGTAAAATCCTTATTAAAACCGAAGAAGACGGAATAAGTATTGTACTGAATAATAACATAGAGCTAAGACAAGCTCCGCGTTATCGAGTAGAATGATTGATAAGTCTACATTGTTCGAACAGTGGAGTGTACTCAAGATTGGCCTAAGGTCAATCTAAACCTAATTGTTGATTAAAACCCCGAAATGACTCTCATGCTACAGTATTGTTTCTAAATCACTGGTGTAAGGAAGTTCGATCCTTCCTAGATTAAACACAGTGTTGTTCATCAAAGGTTAATTAAGAAAGTTCGACTTTTCTAAATATCTTCAATCACGAGAACAAGCAAACTAGACGATCAATGCGGGCCAAAACAGAACCTAGGTACGATGACTACACAAGTCGTCATCCTTACCATCACACACAGACCGACCTTAGTAAGCGTGGCTAAACTATTATAGTTTAAGCTATACTTACACTTCTCTCACTCATTCATAATACCTACTAATTATCATCCTTTTATTGGTTTTATCTGTAATAAATCATTACACGTCACTGTCAGTTACCTTTTTCTAAAATTTTCTCTCAGAGTTTCTTACTGGGATTCATCACCATAATCATCATCATCGTCATTTAAACCGTAAAAAGGTCCATTGCTGGATATGGAACTCCCCCAAGTTTCGCCACATTGACCGGACCCGTGCGACTCGCATCCAACGGATTCCCGCAACCTTCACCAGGTCATCTGTCCATCTAGCGGGAGGTCTTCCAACGCATCGTCTTCCGGTTTGTGGTCGCCACTCCAAAACTTTTCGGCTTCATCGGCCATCCGTTCTGCGTGCAACGTGCCCTGCCCACTGCCACTTGAGAATTCTTCGGGCTTCGTCGGCGACCTTAGTTGCGTATGCAAGAGAACTAAGGTCACCGACGACGACGGCGTCTTCATTTCTGATTCGATCACGCAAGGAAACTCCGAGCATAGTCCTCTCCATTGCCCTTTGGGTGACTGTAAGCCTTTTGATAAGGCCCATTGTGAGCGACCACGTTTCGGAAGTGTGGTATATTAGAAACTCTTTACACAGTGTATGTCTCTATGTTAACTCGCTCGAGGCCATATAATAGAAATGTCATACAGTCTGTCTGTGACAATTAATAAATGATATTACGAATTAACAAGATTTGTTACTGGCGACGAGGATGGGATAAAAAAAAATCCAATAAACATTGCATAAATTAATTTATGAAATGGACAAACTACGAAAATATCGTGGCACCCTACGCGGGATGCTCACACAAATCGACACCTATGTCAATCAGAGGGCAACGATGTCTGACGAAGACATTACTGCTCGCTTCCTGGGCCTGAAGGAGACAATCCTAGCTTTATAGGAGGTACAAGAAAAAATCTAAAACAAGACCGTCGACGACAAGAACTTATTATCAAGAACAAGAATACAGGTACGCATTTGGAGAACTTCATACAGCAATAACAGTTAAACTTATAACAAAACAAACACAGAATAGCGGTCAGCAACAGGGCCAACAACAAATAAAAGAAACTGAATCCAGGCATGGCAATACACCAAAGATACAATTTCAACCTTTACAACAATCAGAAACTTTCAACAAATTCAAAAAACGACTAGAAGTGTATTTTCGATTGAACGACATATCGGAAGCACACATGAAATCAGATATCTTACTGTCAACATTGTCACCAGAGCTCCACGAGAAACTTTGCGATTTAACATCACCGGAAGAACCAATGAATATGTCATTTGCTGATATTACTGAAATACTTGACGAATACTTAGACCCAAAACCTATCAAATGGGCGCTACAATATAAATTCATAACAAGAACGCAAAAAGCCGATGAAACTGTAGCGCAGTACGCCGCAGAGTTGAAGAAACTTACCACTAACTGTGAATTCAATTGCCAACACTGTCAGAAAAATACACCAGAAAGCTTTTCATCTCTACAATTTATAAGGGGATTGAAAGAGTGTGATGCACGTATAAAAATTTTACAAGACCGAACAGTATATACATTCGAATCACTGACACAGATTGCGATATCTATTAAAATGGGTAAGGCAGAAAACGCATCAATGGTTACTAATGAACAACCAAGTACCAGTAGTGGCTACATCAACAAAATCACCCCTTACAAGAGACCAGCAGGACCAGGACCAAGTCCAAGACAAATTACACCTAAAGATCTAAAAGGGAAATGCTTTCGCTGTGGTGCTGCGAATCACGAATCCAACAAATGTGGCGCTGTAAACGTTACATGCCATAAATGCAATAAAGTCGGTCACCTAGCCCGTGTTTGCCTTCAGGGCCACTCTGATGCGAGTCTTAACAAGAATAAACCGAATACGAACCTTTTAGAAGACTCAATGACAAGTGACCATGATGACTGGAATAATATTAATATCATATCTGGAGAATCATCTGAAAAATATATAATAACGGTACATATTGAACACGTTAAGATAAAGATGGAATTTGACACCGGAGCTACACTAACTTCAATGTCATTACGAGACTATCAAAAACTAAATATTGGAAAAATATTTTTTAAGACAAATTTAAGACTCAGAACTTATACTGGAGAAGTAATCAAACCAACAGGCGTGGCATACGTTCAATACAGATGCCAAGGAAAAGACTTCCACGGAAAACTGTATGTTATCAGCAACAACGTTGACCCCATTTTTGGCCGCAGCTGGATGAAAGAACTCGATACACTTAACTTAGCAGACATAAAAACCGTACAGCCTACTGAAAACATAGAATTAAACCAGCTCCTAAAGCTCTACAAGACTTCAGTATTCAATAACGACCTTGGCAAAATACCAAACTACAGAGGACACCTAAACCTGAAAGAGACCACTAAGACAATTTTTATTAGACCACGTAGAATACCTTATGCTTTAAAAACAAAAGTGGATGAAGAAATAGAGCGACTATGCACACAAGGTGTCATCACGAAAGTTGACCACTCTGAATGGGGTACTCCAGTAGTACCAGTTGTCAAATCAAATGGGAATATCCGATTATGTGCTGATTATAAGGTTACTCTAAACAAATTTATACAAGATGAACAATACCCAATACCTATGATTGAAGATGTTTTCACAGAGATGAATGGAGGTAAACTGTTTTGTACACTCGACATAACTCAGGCGTACCTAAACATGGTGATGGATGAAGAGAGCGCAATGTTACAAACACTCAGTACACACAAAGGGACTTACAGAGTAAACAGGCTCATGTTCGGAGTTAAGGTCGCTCCGAGCCTATGGCAGAAGTTCATGAATAAACTGTAACAAGGCCTAGAAGGCGTAAAATGTAAACCAAGAACAACTACTACAGAGGCTCAAACACGTACTCGATAAACTAAAAGAAAGTAACCTTCGAGTAAACAAAGACAAGTGCCACTTTTTCCAAACAAGTATAAATTACCTGGGACACACTATCGACAAAGAAGGTAACAGGGACAAGATAAATGCAATAGTTAAAACAGAACACCCAACCAATACAGCAGAATTAAGAACATTTCTTGGAATAGCAAATTTTTACAACAAATTCATACCGAACCTAGCATCGATCACGAACCCACTAAACAACTTACTGAAGAAAGAATCAAGCTTCATATGGTCTGCAGAGTGTGAACAAGCTTTTATACAAATTAAGAGAGATATTGTAAGTGAAAGAATACTGATACACTTTGACTCTAAGAAGCCGTTAGTGCTTTCAACAGACGCATCGCCACTGGGACTCGGGGCAGTACTGTCACATAGACTTCCAGATGGGTCAGAAAGACTTATAGCATTTGTTGTAATGATATCTACAATATAAGGCTAGTTTAGCCATCTATATTGTTTATGTATTTATTATGAATAAAATGTCTTGTCTTTGATCTGTCTTCGAAACGAACGTTGTTTTATTATAGGTTATGGCTAAACTAAAACAATTTTTCGATGACAGCGGATTTTCACGAAGGATAAGTCTACTACGGAATTTGATTTCGATTCGCCGAGAGAATTGCAGTTCGATGACGCAGATTATCGATACAGCACAGAAACTCAGTGGAACAGGGTTCGAAATAAATGATCAGTGGACAGGATCATTGCTGTTAGCGGGATTGCCTGATCGATTCTCCCCTATGATCATGGCAATTGAGCATTCTGGGATTCATATAACGGCGGATTCCATTAAAACAAAATTGCTTGACATGGAACTGCCAAGTAACGACGAGAGTGAAGTTTGCGGTGCTTTTACCATTCGTTCAAAGAACAAGGGAAAACCAATCACTAATTTGTCTGTGGCCCGGAAGAATGACGTTGGTAACAATGGTTGTGGTTCATCAAAGTCAAACGTCAAGCAAATAAAGTGTTATCGATGTAAACAAACCGGCCATTACAGAAATCAGTGTACTAATACCGAAAACAACTCGTCAAACCAGAAAAATAAGGAAAGAATGCAGTCTAATGCTTTTAGCGCAGTGTTTCTGAGTGGAAACTTCAGCAAAAATGCATGGTATATTGATTCGGGCGCAAGTGTGCACCTTACAACAAATGAAAGTTGGGTTAAGAATGCACAGTATGAACAATCCAAAGAAATTGTTGTTGCTAACAGTGAAAAGGTGTCAGTATTGTGTTCTGGCGATGTAAATATTACGACTTCAACTGTTAACTGCGAATATGACATCACAGTAAAAAACGTGTTTTGTGTACCAACCCTAACCACAAACTTGTTATCTGTTAGCCAATTGATATCGAAAGGCAACAGTGTATCTTTCACTGAAGATGGTTGTTCAGTTTACAATCAGAAGAACGAGTTAGTTGCTAAGGCAGTGTTGGCCAACGGAGTATACAAAGTGAATCTGTCAAAACAAGAATGTTAAGCAGCATCGGTTGTGTCAGGATTAACATGGCATCGCAGACTAGGACACGTAAATAAAGATTATTTGAATCACATGCAGAATGCAGTGCAGGGTATGTCACTCGATGAAAAAGTTGACATAAGCAAATCCTCATGTATAACATGCTGTGAAGGTAAGCAGTGCCGTTTGCCGTTTTATAGTACTGGCCAGCGAAGCAGTAATCTTCTAGATATTGTACATACAGACATCTGTGGCCCTATGGAGACTGTGTCTATAGGTGGCTCGAGATACTTCTTGTTGTTTGTTGACGATCATAGTAGGATGACATTTGTTTATTTTTTTAAACACAAAAATGAGGCTTTAAAGTACTTCAAAATGTTCAAAGCTTTGGTCGAAAATCAAACCAAGAGAACCATCAAAGTATTAAGAAGTGATAACGGGCTGGAGTATTGCAATAAACAATTTGAAGATTGTCTTAACAGTGCTGGTGTGCTGCATCAGAGGACCAATCCATACACACCACAACAAAATGGATTGTGTGAACGATTCAATCGTACAATCGTAGAAAAGGCAAAGTGTCTTCTTTTCGATGCAAATTTAGGTAAAGAATTCTGGGGTGAGGCCACTAATACGGCAGTGTACCTGCAGAATCGAATTGTAGCAGCAGCATTGAACAATAAAACTCCATATGAGTTATGGACTGGCTCCAAGCCGGATATAAGCCATATAAGAATATTTGGTAGCACTGTTATGGTCCATGTCGCGAAAGAAAAGCGAAAGAAATGGGACAAGAAGGCGATCAAAAGTATTCTCATTGGATATCCAGATAATATAAAAGGATACCGGGTCTACAATCCAGAAACTAAGAAAGTGACGACTAGTAGAGACGTGATCATCATTGAGAAGGAATCAAAACCAGAACATCTCAATGAAGTGAATGATCAGAATTTTGATTCAGTGGGGGATAGTAAGAAACCTGATGATACACAACAACGAGAAGCTGAATCAACGTCCAGTAAAAATAATTCTGAAGGTTTTGTAGACAGTTTTGAAAGTTTTGTAGACAGTTTTCAAGATGATGATGAAACATATGTTCCTTGTGACTATGAAGATTCCGACAACTCACTAAAACATGTTGAAGAAAAAACTCCTGAGTGCAGACCCAAACGGATAAGGAAAGTTCCAGAGAGATATGGGTTCTCAAATTTTTGTGTCAACAGTGACACATATGATGATGTGGCTGGCTTGTCTCTTCATGATGCTTTGAACGGACCAGAAAAGGAGCAATGGGAGTCAGCTGTCAGAGAGGAATTACAATGTTTCAACGACAATGATGCCTGGGAGTTGAGTGACGCTCCAAAAGATGGTAGAGTTGTACAGAGCAAGTGGGTGCTTCGTAACGTTTTTCACAAGTTGAAGGTGTGGACTTTACAGAATCTTTTTCTCCTGTGGTGAGACACACAACTTTGAGGTTACTTTTTGCATTGTCAGTACAATTAGGTTTGAATACAACTCATCTTGATGTAACAACAGCTTTCTTGAATGGCACTCTAGAGGAAACAATTTATATGCGGATACCAAAAGGTTTTCCTGAAGAAACAAAAAAAGGTCAGGTTAAATTAAAAAAGGCTATTTATGGGCTCAAACAGTCCTCTAGAGCATGGTACAAGAGAGTTGATGAATGTTTATTAAACTTGGGCTATATTAGATCTAAAATAGAGCCGTGTATGTATACAAAAATGCAAGATCAATTGAAAACTATTGTTGCGTTATTTGTAGACGATTTCTTTATTTTTTCAAATAATATTAATGAAACTAAACATTTAAAGCAGGTACTAGCTAGCCAGTTTAAAATTAAAGATTTGGGAGAAATTAAGAAATGTCTGGGAGTTAACGTAACTGTCAATAAAGTCAGCAGACAGTGACATTAAGTCAGAGAGATTATATTGATCAGCTGTTGCATAAGTTTAATATGAGCGAATGTAAACCGATTCAGACTCCAATGGAAAATAAGTTAAATGTTTCTAGGAATGAACATTATGTAGGTAATTTTCCATATCAACAAATAATTGGATCTCTTATGTATTTAGCCGTTTTAACTAGGCCAGATATTGCGTATACAGTTAGTTATTTAAGTCAATTTAATAACTGTTATTCAAAAGAACATTGTGCTTATGTAAAGCGGCTATTGCGAAATTTGAAATGTACTAGATATTATGGCCTGAAGTATTCTGGTAATGGAAGCTCAATACTTAAAGGATTTGTTGATGCTGATTGGGGTGGAAATGTTATTGATAAACATTATATTTTTTTGGATAAACTAGGTGTGCAAATTGTTTAATATTTATGTGTTTTTATATTGTTAGATATAGTGGGGGTGTTGTAATGATATCTACAATATAAGGCTAGTTTAGCCATCTATATTGTCTATGTATTTATTATGAATAAAATGTCTTGTCTTTGATCTGTCTTCGAAACGAACGTTGTTTTATTATAGCATTCGCTTCAAGAACGCTGTTTAATAGTGAGAAGAATTATAGTCAAATCGACAAGGAAGCTACAGCGATACACTGGGGATTGAAAAAGTTTTTCTACTATTGTTATGGTCGAAAATTCATCCTTGTTACAGACCATAAACCTCTTACAGTAATTTTCCACCCACATCAAACGCTCCCCACAATGAGTACGATAAAGCTGTTTCACTACGCTCACTTCTTATCTGGATTTGACTACAACATTGAATACAGAACTTCGGCGAACAACTCAAATGCAGGTTTCCAGTAGAAAACACCAAAACCAACAGAATTGACCAGAATTACAGTTTTCAATTTCAGCAAATACATACCATTGATATTAATCCAGATGTCATAGCGACAGAAACAAGGAAGGACGCCGACTGTACATTTTTGCTACACGCATTGGAAAATGGCCAATCACTAAAAAAATCAGTTACAAGGACAATGAATTTACTTTGCATGATGGTTGTTTATTGAGAGGATCACGAGTGTTAATTCCAAAAGCATTACGTGAAAAAGTGCTTGACGAGCTACACCTCGGTCACCCAGGCATTGTAAAGATGAAGCTATTGGCTCGCAGTTTCGTGTACTGAAAAGGAATTGACAACGAGATTGAGACCAAAGTCAAGTCATGTAGAACCTGTAGATTGCAACAAAATGAACCAGAGAAAGCACCACTACACCATTGGAAACAACCAAAGGGCCCCTGGCAAAGACTTCATATTGATTTCGCTGGACCTGTGCACGGATACCAACTTTTGATTATACCAACCAAGTCCACTACAAGCTCTTGGTGCATACAAAAATTGAAAGAACTATTTTGCACTTTTGGGACACCTCACGTCTTGGTTTCAGACAATGGTCGACAGTTCGTTTCGGAAGAGTTCGAAAAATACTTAAAATATTGTATGATCATTCATAAAACCTCCGCTCCATACCACCCTGCAACCAATGGGCAAGCTGAGCGTTTTGTGCGGACAGTTAAGAGAATTTTACGAAGCGTAGAGGGGGAAGGAGGTAGCCTAGTAGAGAAGTTAGTGACAGTGAAAACTCGTCTCCGACGGACACCAAATGCTAATGGTCAAACTCCGTACCAGCTTATGTTTGGCAGAGAAATACGCACGGGCTTACATGCTGTTTTTAAGAAAAGACAAAGAGACAGAACCACCGCTTCAAGAGGTCAATGTCAGAGAGTTCAACCAAGGCGATCGGGTACAGGCTCGTGACTACACGAGTGCCACGCAGCGGTGGCAGTTTGGAAGCATCATAAAACGGTTGGGCCGACTGCACTACGAAGTTCGCACCGACAACGGTGATATCTGGCGCCGACATCTCGACCAGCTTTTGGGTGCACCCTTGATCCGCAGCAGCTAGGAGGGGAGAGATGTGGTATATTAGAAACTCTTTACACAGTGTATGTCTCTATGTTAACTCGCTCGAGGCCATATAATAGAAATGTCATACAGTCTGTCTGTGACAATTAATAAATGATATTACGAATTAACAAGATTTGTTAGGAAGGTTACTTTTGATTTATTTCATTTAAATTATTTTAGGATGGGCAAGAAAAGTGGTGTAGCCTTAGATGTGCAGAAACAACTATTTATGAAATATCAAGATCAGGTCAAGGGACCGAAATATGATGGAAAAGTGTACCTAAAACTAGCCGAAGAGCTTAATTATGCTATGTCCCCGAAAGCATTGTACCTAAGTTATAAAAGGAATTTTGTGAGCACTAACGACATCACATCGAAGTCAACAAACATTGATCGCAAACTGGGAAAAATAGTGTTGGAACGACACCTTTGAATTCGTCTACTTGATCGACGCCTTTGTTTGGATCACCCGAATGTAGTAAAACATAGATAGCAACGGAGTTATTTTTAAATTTCCTCTACATATTCACGAGTGGAATAAAATACAGCCGATTCGCAGCATCTTTCGAAGAAATGACAAAAAAAGCCATTCTTAAATTATAAAACTTATAAAACCATTCCCAAGTACAAATGGTCCTGCCTTTTGAGGCAAAAGATTTGGAAACATATTAAATTGCCATGTACTATAATGTTGGGATTGAGAATAGATTCAAACGCAAGCTCGTATGAAATGATACTAACTTTATTATGGATAAACATTGATTATATAGGTTACATCGGTTGTACTATAATAGGTACATGCTTATACACTACATCTCCCTCCATATGAGAAAATAAAATAAAACATTTATGGCTTTATTTTATTTTTTAACTTAGTTCTAAATTGCTAACAGTTTATATATAGCTTAATATTTCTTGACAATATTAATTCTCCATTAATTTTACACAATTTGGTACTTAATTAACAATCGATAATAATATAACACACATGTATTAGAATATTACATAAAACTATCTATACTAGGTTTCATTAGGAATATACAATTTTGTACGGTTTTTATGAACAGTATCGGGTTTGCCGTCTTTTAGTATCTGTACATTTGGTGATTCATCTTTTAAAACAATATATGGGCCTAAATAGACATTGGATAACTTATTACCGGTTTCATTTCGAATTAAAATCAAGTCGTCCTTTTTATATTTAATGGGATTTGAATTTTTGTCATATCTTTCCTTTCGCAATATTTTGGATTGAATCAAATTGTCACGAGCTTCTTTCAAAGACACCTGTAGTCGATATTTTAGTTCTAATGGGTAGCTATCATGATTATAGAGTGGTTCTATGTTTTTCGTTAGACTACTGGGTAAATTACATTTTTTACCGAATACTAGTTCAAAGGGCGTATATTTGGTCTCGGAATGAACTGATGTATTGTAACTAAAACTCCAATATGGAAGCCAACTGCTCCATGTTTCGGGATGATTATCTGTATGTATTCTCAAATACGCACCTAAATTTTTATGAGAGTTTTCGAGTGCACCAATGCTCTCGTGATGATAAGCTGTAGAATTAATTTTATTTATACAAAGTAGTTTACATACCTCTTTCATTGTGACAGACATGAATTCGGCTCCTCTGTCGGTTGCTATTTCCTTGGGAATTCCATAACGTAGTACAAAGTTGTTTACGAAGGTTTTTGCGATTTCAGTACTGCTTTTGGTTACTAGCGGATAAGCTTCTACATATTTGGTTAATTCACATTGTAGCGTTAATATATACGACGAATTATGCATATCTGTGTCTAACGGACCTACTACATCTAAAAAAATTTTTTCAAAAGCTGTGTGGGCTGTGGTTGATATTACCATTGGCTCTTTAATACGCACTGAGTGCTTTTGCTTTTGACATTTGTCACAACTCTTTATAAATAGTGTAACATCACGCTCCAGTCCTGCCCAAAAATAATACTTTTTTATATTATTGACCATTCGTCTGATACCTGCGTGGCCACTTGTAGGTAACAGATGAAAGTCGTTGAGAATAACTCTTTTCTCGTCTTTATCCTCTATCCGTTCAACATCTTTTAATACACATAAACGTGGACCGGTCCAATTCCTTATTATTTTTATAGTTTGTGCTAGTTTTTCTATAAAAGAATTATTTAATTTATCCCTTATAATATACACTTCATTTATATTTATCTTTTTACAAAACTTTTCCAGTTCTCTCGCAAAAGCGTCTGGCGTCAGTTGCGATCGAGTAGCTGGTCGTATGTAAATAATCATTTGTTTCGGCACAAACATTAAATTTTCACTTTCCTCCACTACCATTTGTTCTTCCCTTAATTTACGTAAGGTCTGATTACTTATAAATCTGAGCTCAATAGACATCTTTGGTTTACTATGAGTTTCCACAATGCTTGGTTGATCAGACCAGTCATCAGTAGAGACTATAGTATCCGAAGTGTCTTGTGTAGGAAGTAACCTTCTTTTCTGTGCTCGCGTCATCACATTCATCATGCTTTCATGCATGTCTCGCAAATCCTTAGATGTTATGACGACTCGAGACAATGCGTCTGCAGCTGCATTGTCCGAGCCTTTAACATACTCTACACTAAAATCATATTCTTCTAATGATAATCTAAATTTTAATAACCTACTTGATGGTTCTTTTATATTAAATAAATATACTAATGGTTTATGATCGGTCTTTATTTTAAATTTGCGACCATAAAGATATGGCCTGAAATGTTTTACAGCCCAAACTATCGCTAGTAATTCTTTTTCAATTGTCGGGTAAAGTTTTTCCGCTTTGTTTAAAGTTCTACTAGCGTATGCTACTGGTTTCCCATTTTGATTTGCTAAAACAGCTCCTATTGCTAACCCAGATGCGTCTGTCTGAAGGACAAACTCATTCTCGTTTGAAAAATCTGGGTACTGTAGTACTGGTGGTGAAATTAATTTTTGTTTTAATAAGTCAAATGCTTTTTGACAATTCTCTGACCACTCGAATTTAATATTTTTCTTTGATAAATTGTTTAAAGGTTGTGTAATTGCAGCAAATTTTTTTATGAATTTCCTGTAATAATTGGCAAAAGCGACAAATCGCTTGACCTCATCCGAATTACTTGGTTTTGGATAATTTTTCACGACTTCTAATTTTTGTGGGTCGGGTAAAACACCCTCTGACGTTATAACATGGCCTAAATATAACATCTCCTTCCTCAAAAAATTACATTTGACTGGATTCAATTTTAGTTTTGTTTTTCGCAACCGTTCAAATACGTCTAGTAAATTTTTTATTGCTGAATCTAAGCATTTTCCATATACAATCAAATCGTCTAAATACACAAGACATTTGTCATATGTTAAACCAGCCATTGCTATGTTCATCATTCTCGAAAATGAATTTGGGCTTGTTTTGAGTCCCATTGGCATTCTGGTCATTTGGTATTGACCGGAATTAAATGCTGTATATTTCCGGCTTTCTTTTTCAAGGTTAACATTAAAAAATCCTTGGTATAGATCTAAATGTGTAAAGTAAACACATCCTGAAAGTGAGTCAAGTATATCTGTAATATTCGGCAATGGAAACTTGTCATCTTTAATGCAATTGTTCAACTTTCTATAGTCAATGACCAAACGCCATTTCTTTTCCCCAGAAGCGTCTTGTTTCTTAGGTACTAACAACACCGGACTAGACCATTCACTTTTACTGGGCTCTATTATATTTTGAGACAACATGTCATTTATTTGTTTTTGGACCTCTGCTTTTTGAGAGTGTGGCAATCTGTAGGGTTTTACGTAAACGGTGTCAGCATTTTCTTTCAATTTAATTTTATGATTGTATATTGGTGTAGTAGTCAAGGTGTCGCCTGGTAAATAGAATATATCCGCATACTTAGCACATAATTTTTCTATAGAAAGCTGTTCTTCTGAATTTAAATGTTTCAAGTTTAGCTGAGATAACAAAGACTTTACGCGCTCCGCGTTACGTAAACAGCTATCAAATGTACATATATTATATTCACTTAGCTTATGTATAGCTGGATTAATTTCATTTAATGTTAGTGAATTTTCAGTTGTATTTAATATTTTAATTGGAATCTTGCCATCAATTGGTGATCCTATACTACTAGCCATAAAGACGCCTTCGCATAGCTCTGTCGCACAGACTACGCACTCTTCATTTTCATTTGTTTGTACATAATGTATAGATTCCGACCTCGACGGTATGTTAAAAGTTTGTTTTTCTTGACTACTTAAATTTAAAATTATTCTAACATTTGTTGAAGTGTTTAGATGTAATTGTTTATGTTCTAAATTGATGCTCGATTTAAACTTGTTTAAAAAGTCATAACCAATTATGTCATCTGCCTTACATGGTAAGGAATTAAAAACATAAAACTTGTGACTGAAATAGTGCCCCTCTGTCTCTAACTGTAAATAAACGAATCCAATTGCTTCGACTTTGCCCCCAATACCATTTATTGATGTTCTCCATTTGTGTATTGGAATGTTTTGTTTTATAATCCCACTATAGCCAACGGCTGAAATCGATGCTCCAGTGTCAATTAACCAAGAATATTGTAAGCCATTTAAGGATAGCCTAGCAACTAATGAATTATCATAAGCAAAAATATATTTACTTATAGTCTCGAAAAAATTGTAAAACATTTTCCTTAGCAACATCATCATCTTTATTCGTCGTCATCACCCGTTGGTTCTGATTTTTCTGTGAACTTTTATTGTTATAGTAACTATTATTAGACTGACCTCGATGCCCACGTCCTGAAGAATTCCCTCGGAAGGGTTCCGATCTGCCTCGCACAGCTCCGCGCTGGTGATGGTATCCTCCAACTCCTCGTCTGTTGCCGCCGCGTGGATGGCTGCTATTATGATAATACCTACCTCTCGTTGATGGACAGTGACTTCTATGATTGCCCCTATAATTATTGTAATTTTGTCCGTTAGACCTTCTCATCGACATGATATTTGAAGACGTGTAATCTGATGATGAAGTTTCTTCATCTATCGCTGCCTGTATGGCATCATTTAGGGAGTCGTAATTTCTTGCAGCTATGATCGTGCTCAACCTGCGGTTTCGCAATCCGTCGGAAAACCGTTTTATTGCAAGCTTTTCATTTACGCGTTTTAATGAATCGTAGATTTCCTCGTGTCCTTCGGACTGCGAAATCGTGAGGTCAACAAATAAACTCGATAGTTCTTGGCCGTAGTCTGTTATAGTTTTTTCGTTTTGCTTAATTGACTGTAATTTACTAGATATAGCCGTGAATGATTTTTTGGGTAACAAATGTATCTTCATATCCCTTAATAATTCAGAAACGCTACTATATGTTTTAGCAAGTCTTAATTTAGCTAATTGCGATAATCGACTTTTTAGTACAAACTGCATTAACTCATTCTTTGAAGTGGCATCTAAAACTGAATCGTAATATTCTATTCCATCTATCAATTGTTTTGTAACTAACTCAGTATCATTCATTACTGGTAGTAAGCTTAGCGCTATCTTTAAATCGAATTTAGACATCGTGGCAGAAATTATTGGCTCACTTTTACATAAATTAGTAACATCTAAGTACAAATCATAAAACTTAGCTACACTTTTATCTATATCTTCAATTTCTGATACACTTTTAAATTGCTTTATTCTTTTTATTTCTTCTATATAATTATTGTATTGTTCATACAAAATATTAGCTTCACTTAACTTTTTACTACATATATTTTCTTCTTGCCTCCTACTGGGGCCTATTTTAATTAAATATTTTCGTATTTTCAAGAGGTCACTATGTAATTCCTCAATAAAGTCTGCCATAAAATTATATTGCTACCGATTAATCTTCGGTACATACTAATTATTTAATAATACATACCAATATTACTGCATACATATGGATACTGTCACTATAATATTATACTTAAAAATAAAGTCTATAGTTCATTTTACGCGTGTACTTCACTGCTGCGGTGTTATGATTTACGATTGCGCACTTTTAATATATGTATTACGATTACGCACTTTTAATTTCTTACGATTATGATACGCACTTTCACTGCACTAATATACCTTTTTTTCCCCGTGTTTACGTGATTTCTCCCTTTACGTGATTTCTCCCGGCTGCGTCCCTTTACGCGATTTCTCCCGGCTGCGTCCCTTTACGCTGACCACGAAGTATACTGGCGTATCTTCTCAAGACCAAGTCGTTCACGTTTCTCTCCGCCAATTTTGCGTGACATCGCCGATACATATACACCATAAAAATGCTTCCTATGCCCAGGAGCAGTGCAATAATTAGCAGTATTATGTTGGTGGTACTTGCATGATATAGTAGTTGTTCCGTTCTTGCCGAATTTTGGCCACTGCCGGCTGCTGTTTGCGCGATCACTACCTCTTCTTTCGTGTTACTTTGCGTGGTGCCCATTTTTTACTTTTTCTGTACCGCGAGGAAGATATTGCGCCCAAGAACACGACAGATCACTGTATTGTCTCTTTGAATTCTTCATATTGATCGAAAGTTTATTAATCACTAGCCGTATAAGGTCATGGTATCAAATTCGCACGCGCGAGGCTGACCGCTCTGGCAGGGTCGCCATATAATGTTGGGATTGAGAATAGATTCAAACGCAAGCTCGTATGAAATGATACTAACTTTATTATGGATAAACATTGATTATATAGGTTACATCGGTTGTACTATAATAGGTACATGCTTATACACTACAGTACCATATCTTTCAAAAATTTTAACATTAATGCCAACGGAATTACCTTCCACGGAAAATGTACGCAGTGCAACACAACAGTACGGATCCATGACACTGAGAAGACCGATAAAATCATCGAATTTCATTGCTAAATAATCAACCTAGACAATAATTTTGAACGTAAATCGAGAAACAAAATTCGTTGTACTCCGTACAACGAGTCCTTGAGACGGAAATTATCAATCAATTTAAATGATAAACCGGCAACCATTTTTCATAAAGATCTGGCACGTCGCACAATGTCATTCGGAAACAGAACTACCTACATTGCCCTCTCTTGGAGCTCTCAGGATAATCCGTCACGAATCTAATAGTAAACATTGGCATCACAAAAATGAATTAATTTCTCTGATAATTCTGGCTGAAACCGTACTCTAACACAATAAAAGAAATATTGATAAAACCATCATTTCATGTGCACTATTAGTTAGAAGAACAACTAAATTATTATAGACACTATTCAAAAGTAATTGATAGAATAACTATATCACTAGACGCTACTGGATCTATTTGTAAACCTAACAACCTAACCAAGAAATTTCTTTGTATACGTGGTATTGTTAACTGCTAGTAATAAGTTCAAATCTGTATCCATCGCAAAAATGGTTAGCGATTCCCATACCAAAAAAACAATTGCGGATTGGTTATCTAAATGGGCAAAGAACATTACTTCGCCCGCAGAAGTTATAACTGACGACTCATCGGCTTTGATTGCAGCCGAGTTAGGAAGTATTGTAGGTACCTGTATATTTATATGTGATGGTAGCCTAAGTTAGTAAGAAATAAAGATTTGAAGCAAACACACGTCTTCATCATTCTAGTTTCTGTGCCAACCTAAAGTGAACCTTAACTCGCTAAACAAGCCGTAATTTATTCTTTTACAAAATTTGATACAACCAAGGATTATTTAGAGGCTTCCTTTAAAGCATTAGAAGGTAACTTCAATAGCTTACTTAATCTATATATGAGAATTGATACGAGTCATTTTATTAAATCTGTTCGTAAAATTTATATAGAAAACGCACCTAAAAAGTGAATTTCTTATTTGTTCAGTGTATTCTTTTCATTAAAAAGGCAGAAAATCTTAATGTCATCAAAAAAATCATCGATAATCTGCTGAGAGTAATCCTGAATTCCTGACTAAACATCAGTCCAAAGATTGTACTGAAGCTCAATATTACCTGAAAACTGTACTCCAAACTGTAAATATTAACGAAATACAGAATAATATAACTGAAGACGACTGTTTATCAAAATAATGATGACCTATTCTGTTTCCATGATGACTTTCATGTTGACGATACAACGTTTAGTGAGCTGAATTTCGCAAAGTGGTTTGAGGAAACTGTTACACGTCATAAAAAATAAATTGAAGTAACTGGTCAATTAAATGATTTTTATTATCCACCCTTATTAACGACAATAAAACGTCTACTGCGAAAATTACCCCTGTGGTCGACTGTCATGATCCCTTTACATAAATAAAATAATAGAAATCCTTCGTCGAGTGGGTCAGAGGACCATTTTAAAACGTTGAAACACTTGCTGCTGAAATCTAAAATAACATAACACACAGTTGACGTTTTCTTGCAGAAACATATCAATTATTTAAAAGGAGATCTAAATATTGTAGCGAGTCAATTTCACATAGAACCTAACACGGTAAAAAAACAAATCGCAGGACCAAAACACGCACAAGTAAAAAACAACAAAAACCAAAACGACAATTTGTTATACTCGTAGATTCAATATTTAGCGATCAACCAACATTTGTAGAAAATTGGAGAGGTCAAGCAGACGAGGGCGTTGATGTAAAGCCATGTAACTACATACAATTTATAAAAAATGGTAACATAGTTCAAAATTCATCTGTGATTGCATTTGGCTTCAAGTCGTTTTCTAATTTTTAAATGGTAATTGAACTTAAAGAAAATATACTTCGAGACTATGTTAATCTTATGTTAAAAGAAAAACTTGACAACATCACGGTATATGAAATGAGAAATAACATTTGTCACGACTATTTTAACCGGTCATCACATGTAAAAAAACTTATCAGATTGTCAATGCAATGTCGCTAATTTGTTTGATCAAATGGTTGCCAATTTATTTCGCAGTGCTCAGTTTACAAAAGCTTGCACAAAAGAAAAATGCAAATATTGTGTAGAAATGATAAGACATTTTATACCTTTGAATATTAGCGTAATTAATATGTTTGGAATTTTTGCATTAGAAGATTCACTTGCTATCGAAACTACTTCTCATATTTGTAAAAATAATTGCGACGAGTTCCGTCGCAATTATTTTTAAATTACAAAGATTAAAAGTTTTGATTTAAACAGGATGGAACAGAGGCAATGGTTTTGTGCAATATCCCAGTCACTATTAATATTCAAAACCAAATTTATGAAGTCGTTGGTGCCATTGAATATGTAGGGAATTCAATGGGGACTCTGGGCCATTACAAATGTCATACGCTTCGCCATGATCAGTGGCTATGTTACGATGATTTGGCCTCGAAAATTAACAACAGTACAATTGATTCATTATTCATACACACTAAAAAGATGACCCGAATGGCGTAGTGGTAGTGACGCTGCCTTACGTTCTTAGGGCCCTGGGTTCAAATCCCGGTAGGAGCAAATGTTTGTGTGATGAGCATGGACATTTGTTTCCGAGTTATGTATGTTTATATGTAGGTATAATAAGTATGTATTTACAAACAAAAAAAAAGTATGTAAATGTAGTATATCAACTATCTAGTGTCCACGACACAAGCTTTGCTTAGTGTGACACTAGGTGCGCTGTGTGTTAATGTCCAGTGATATTTATTATTTTATTATTATTACACGAACACATATTAACACACAAATTTACTGCGTGGGAAGAGGCACAAGATGCCATCGGAATCTTTTGTGACATTTCGAAGGCATTTGATTGCGTAAATCACGAAACTCTGATCTTAAAACTTGAGCATTACGGTTTAGGTAAACTTGCGCTTAGTTTAGTAAAGTCGTATTTGAATGATAGACAGCAGCAAGAACAAATAAATGGTGTCAATTAAATGGGTTAAAAAGTTAAAAATGTCAATCAGTCAGATTACCATTTTTTATATAAATAATAATAATTAGATAGATAGAGAAGGTATAACATAGCTGATATTACTATAACTCTTAATTGAAAAGGATATGGGTAATAATGTAAGTATATTTTATCTAAGGTTTCTAGTAATTTCTATTAATTTTATTACGATAGCATTTTTTTTCTATTCAATACAGTTGATTACGTATTTTGTTTGACTCAAATATTGGCTGAAGCAAAACATGACCTATTAATGTGACTTTAAATACCTTTTACCTCTTCAAAGTTACCTAACAAATAATTGCAACAATTAAAACATCTTTATTACTTTGCAGTAATCCTAAAACCTGCAAATGATCGCAAATTTAAATTAGACACGTGACATCATGTTATTTCATGAAAGATCTTCAAGGGACCATGAAGTGCTGACAGAGTTCTGTATAATTACTTGAAGAAAAACCAATCAATGTTCCGTTGAAGGAAAGTTGATGATCGTACGTTTTTAAAGAATCAAAAGGAGTGTAGCGTCGGCAAAAATGATTGAAAGCGTCGACGGGGGACAAAGGGTTACTTATCTACTTGGAGAAAACAGTTTGACAGAAAGTTGTATGATCGTTCACTACGGACAGATTTCTCTCGAGAAGTTTCATGCAAAATTGTAAGCAAGTATCTGTACTTCAATTTTTCGAAGAAACTTGTGCGTTCGGTTGATTTGAGTTGAATGCTGAAAAATTTGAATATCTATGGACATCTTTTCATTGATTACAAGACATTTCAGCGACATATTTACACCTTAAACCATAAACTGCTTCTGTCCGATCCTGGGTGAAAGATTGAAATCTTTCCCAGTTGATTGATACGTGGCGCACAATACTGGCTCCAATTTGAGAAGCAATGACCACGGTACCGTTCACCAAATAGGATAGAGATGAAAATAAGCATGCGCCATCGCCAGGGATATTTATTGTTTGGCAAAAAAACTGCACTCCATTATAAGTTTGATTATCCATTTAAGTTATACAATGCTCACGACTGTAATTTTCTTTATAGCTACTCTTTATACCAGCCTAAACCAAATATACCAAACACTAAAATTAAAATACGAACGGTGGTATTCAAAGACCCTTTTTCTACTAAGAACGACAAAAATACTCCATTTTAATTAAACAATGTTCACGACCAGAAAGTAACGTAAAAGTATAACTAGGAACGTAATTTTCTTTGTAGCTACTCTTTTACAACACCAGCCTAAACCAAAGATTTTAACACCAAAATATATTCAAGGACACTTTTTCTAAAACGAACGAATGATACTAAAAAATAAAGTAATACCACAGTGTGATACACATTAAATAATTCGCGAAGAAATAGATATAACAAAATTCCAACCAGGCATTTAGTAAGAATACAAATTATTATCCTCCAATTTAAAATTACATTGACAAAAACCAAAGCGAAGATAAACCAAACAACCATGAGGACAAATATTTCAAAGCAAAATAAGTAATAATAGCAAATATCGCAGCACAGAAATAAACATGAACGTGTACACATTTTACACTATTCTATATTATGTGATTCATTTTTGAAACATTTTTTTTCTTATTTTCAGCAGATGCCTCCATACTGAAAAATACTGGCCACTTAGGAACTGGCATAAAAACTTTATAACGTTATAGAACCTCATTTCATTACTTTACAGAAGACGCCTGCATACTCGTATTACTGAAACATACTGGCCACCTAGAAATAAAAAAAAAAACTTAAGATAAACCTCAATAAACTTCCAAATTCTTATCTATATCTATATTATTATCTTTATTCTATATCTATTCTAATATTATAAAGTGGAAGAGTTTGTTTGTTTATTTGGTTGAACGCGCTAATCTCAGGAACTACCGGCTCGAATTGAAAAATTATTTTTGCGTTGGATACTCCATTTATCGAAGAAGGCTATATAACATCACGGTATGACCAAAAGGAACGGCGTATAAATGAAAATGTTACAAAAACGGGGAATATTTATTCTTTTTGTGTTTGTTGCGTCATAACTTTTGACTGCGTGAACCGATTTTGATGATTCTCTTGAAAGCCGGTGCTTTCCGTATGGTCCTATTTCAATTTGGTTAAGACCTAATGCTGATCTTCGGAGATGTTGAATTGAACTCTACAAAATTAGACAGCAAATTTGCAGTGATTGCTGCAATCGCTTGGATGTTTATTGTTTTTACAACATCATGGCAAAATATCACGCCCGTATTATCTGAGGGGGTACGCAAATGTATACAATACTCCCAGATTTCGACAGCTAGGTGTGTTAAGTTCCATTTATTGGAGATAAGCTTATTACATGTACTGTTTGTTTTTATTTCATTCAAAAGGGTGTAATTCAAGGGTAGTTTGATGAGGGTTTGGTTAGGTTCTGATTATGGGATCCCTGACAAAGTAACGGAACTCTTCAATCCTTAGGAGCAAATTTACGATACTCTGCCAAATCTCTTATAGGTTAAACGGATATTTGAGTCACCTAACATAACGTCGTTACTAACCGAATTCAAAAGGGAGGAGGTTCTCAATTCAATGTTCCCCGATTCCTCGAACATGGCTGGACCGATTTTGTTTGTATATTTATTGTTTAAAAGGGTATACTTCCTAGGTGGTCCCATAATCATCAAGTCAGGATACTGATGATTATGGGATTATGGGATCCTGGAAAAATAGGGGGAACTCTTCAAATTTGAACTCTTCAGATTTGGGTAGTTTTAGGAAGAATACTTTCTCGGAGTGATCCTGATCTGATGAAGAACTTCAGAGATAGGCAACGGAACTCCTCAATTAATGATAGCAAATGTACTTGAATTTTGTGGTGGCGACCATCTTGGATCTGAAATTTATTATAGCGTATAGTATTTTTCCAGTCAAGCCCTTTCATTTGATACCCATATTGAGGGAAGTGTTGAACAAATACAGGGTGTGAACCACCTCATCATTAAGCCGCCAACCAAGCATTCTGCACATCAAACTAAGTAACTTAACGCAAAAATTATTGCTGGGAAATGACTTATTTTTGTGAAAAACTTAGAATCTTGAGCGTTAGCGAGGGAATCAAAAGAGCACGAGGTGAAAAATCTTTCCACTCGAGTTCAACACATAACTTTTCATCCCACCTCAGCGAGGAAATGAATAACCGCAAAAAATGCGCATTATTAACAGCTAGTAATAATATAATATTCTGATTCTCTATAATTCTTCTAAAACTTTTTTGATAATTGCGTCATAGTCAGTCTTCTGTTCTTCGCATAGATTGCTTTACTGAAACTTAACAAAGTCAACGAAATCAGAAATATTTTAAAGAAGGATAATTTAGTTAATTACGTCATGAGCAGCTGTAACGTGATTACCAAACCCCTTTCGTATGTCGTCTTCTGTTCTCTTTACAGGTTAACCTTTACTGAAGCCTATCAAACCCTAACGAAATCAGAAAACTTATAAACAAGGATAATTTTGGCAATGAAGAACTTCAGAGATAGGCAACGGAACTCCTCAATTAATGATAGCAAATGTACTTGGATTGTTGAAATCTCTACCTGACTATTGTTTACACCAGTTCATAACAAAAATACACGCCAGTACGCTGTAAAAGGGTTAGCACATATGAACCTAAAATGAAAAATAAAAAACTGTTTTGGAAAAAATAAAACCGCCTTCACACAAAAAATAATGAAAAATAACTTGAGCTTCAGAAAAACTAAATCAATTAAACAAAGGTCATTATTTCTTTTATGTGACGCAGACGAAGTTGCGCGGGTCAGCTAGTGTAGTATACATTATTCCATTAGTCCAGCCTTCCAATCATTTGATACCCATATTGAGGGAGTTGTGAAAAAAAAAACACAATTTTGTGGTGGCGACCATCTTGGATCTGAAATTTATTATAGCGTATAGTATTTTTCCAGTCAAGCCCTTTCATTTGATACCCATATTGAGAAAAGTGTTGAACAAATACGGGGTGTGAACCACCTCATCATTAAGCTGTCAACCAAGCATTCTGCACATCAAACTAAGTAACTTAACGCAAAAATTATTGCTGGGAAATGACTTATTTTTGTGGTAAAACTCAATGTAACGTACTCAAAACATTGTGCTGATGGGTGTATTGAATAGTACGGGTGTCATAGAAGTGGTAAAAGTAAAAATAGCACTGTAAAAACTTGTATTAAAAAAAAAACTGTCAAAAAGTTCCGCCATTTTGTGGCAGCGGTCATCTTGAACTGTGTTTTATCAAACGTAGCTAAAAGCACTCCCGACTAATTTACCTTTCAAACAAAATGAAACAAAATCAAAATCAGTTCATTCGTTCGGGAGCTACGATGCCACAGACCTATACCCACACACGCACAAACACGTCAAACTTTTAACACCTCGTCGTTTTTGCATCGGGGTTTAAAACTGGTGGGTGTACTTCTTAAGCAGAAAAAGATATGACGCGGAATGCCGGACGTATTAATTAAAACAACTACAAGTGCTACGCACTCGTAGCTGATAAAATACGCCGTAGCAGTGCTACGATGTAGGCGGGGCCTGACAGCCGGCAGACCGGTCGTCGGCGCTCCATGCGCTACGACGTCGTACATCAGAGAAGTCACAGGGGGCGCCAGGGTTACTGTAGTCGTGGTGGACATCATGCGTGTGCTAGCTACAGCTGCTAAGAGCGGAATGTGGAAACAAAAACACAAAAATGTAATACAATGGTGAACATCCCTACTATTCCGTTGGGTCGCGCATGCGTAGTGGGTAGTCTCTACACATATACTAGTCGAGAGTTTGACAAATTCCGCCAGAATATTTGCCGGTTTGACCCGGCACGGTCGCCAAATGGACAAACATTCAACTTAATATATAACGGCCGTCTCGGCTTTAAATCAAATAAAAACTCACGAGTTCATTATCAGTCTAAAAAAATTACAAAAATGACAATTATGGCATTTTAAAGTTTAAACAATATGGTAAATACACACATTTACCAATAATGAGTACTTCGAGGTAAAATTTTTATTAGTTATACAAAATTCTCGAATGTCTGTTACAAAAATTATTATTACATACTAATTGCGATAAATTCATGTACTATTAAATTTTGCATGCTAGTTTTAGCGAATTGTGTGAGCAACTGTATTAAAACTTGACCTTGAACTTTTCTGAACCATAGCATAGAACCCTCACTAATCAATCACAAACTGTATTTAAACCCGACTAGTAGTTTTGGTTTTGCACAAAGCAAATGATTATTGAAGCGCGGTGAGTTGTCACCATTCCACCTACCTTAGAAAATGCACCAACTAGACCAAAACCCATACCTGAAAACTACATCAAAATCTGACAAGTAGTTTTGGAGAAAGATGGCAACATGAATTGGCACAATTTTTTATATGATGTGTGTTCTTCTGGCATGAGCCGAATTATACATATTTTCATTCTGTCTTTCTTTCAAGATTTTGAAACTTATAGCCGGTTCATTTACAACCAAATAAATGAAATCTTATCAACACCGTACAGTAATAGTGAAAACGTCATAATATTTTTAATTGGCTTTGCTATCTGAAGAAAATATAAATTTACCGAGGCGCGTTGTACAATGGTGACATAATTCAGAATTAAGTTGTTCTTTGAAACAAAACTTACCACAGGCACAGTGGCACAGCTGGCAGTTTTCGTCAGCGTCTTGTATAAAGCAGGATCTGCTGTGCTTCAGTTCTTTTCACTACTGAAAAATAAAAGAAATGTAGTTTTAATAGTTTAAAAATATCTCCTTAAACAAGCAGGATGTTGGACTTAGAAGTTACAACAGTGTTTATTTGCATCAAAGCTAAAGCCAAGATCGATAGCGTTGAATTCAATCATCAGAAATGCGAGGATCCCGCCTGCTTTGACGCACCTCAAACAGGTATGTACCTGCTATAAAACGGATTCATTTGTGGCTAGGACTCAGTTGCTGTAAAATTATAGACTCGAGCTCTTTGTGCTAGGGTGCACAAGTCATTTCATAGCTATAAATCTGTGGCAACAATTGAGAATTTATTTCCCGTTCGTTGCCAGGTGGTGGCGAAGCCAGTGTTTACGACTGGGAATAGATACACATCTATTAAATAATTGTTTAGATCTTTTAAATCAGATTGGCCATCACTGTACAATAACATCATCACTTGGAGCACGGGACCTTAAGTCACCACACTAAGTCCCGTGCTTCATCAAGTCGAGAATATTGTTGTAATTTTTAATATAGAGACACTCTCTATTTGTTAACCAATGAAGGCAATCCATCTATACTAATATTATAAAATAATAAATGCAAAACTAAGTTCGTGTTTTACCGTTTCACGCCTAAACCACTGAACCGAACATTCAACCGTGAGATAATGAGTTTTTGCCATTTGTAGACTATTTTGTGAGTCAAAACCGGTTACTCATCATCCTACCGTTATGATACGAAAGTGAGTTGCTTTACTTGATATGTTTTCACGCCCGCCGCTTTCACAACCGCTGAACCGATCAACATGACACTTTGCAAATAAGTACTAAGAGAAACAGAAAAAAATCCACCCGGAATAATAGTTATTTGTTATACAAGAGTGCAATAGTATATTTTATAACGAGGGACTAAACGAAGCTATTATATATATGGTATATTATATTGGCGTATAGTCTCGAGGTGCAAACTGTACTTTTCACTTCGAGTGCGAGAAAAATAGTCATTTAAAACTGAACAAATTTACACTCGACAAAAATTCTGAACTGAGCGGTCAGTTTTATCAGGTCAGTCACAGATTAACCATTGAAAACACAACACAAACTCTCAACATTTTCGCAATGAAGATAATCCAGACTCCACAGATAATTAGTACCTACCAAAAGCAATGCCTCTGTTGCTAAACAGAGGCATTGCTTTTTAAAATCAACGATGCACACAAACAACCATAATTTTTTCTCGCGTTGAAGAGTCCATTTGCTTTTTTTTTAAAATAAACCGGTTTCTATTTGCATGCCAATTCGAAATTTAAATAAAACCTTTGTCAAGTTACTCTTTTGTGGCCATGTTTCAGAGTAAAAGATCGTACCATTTTTAAATGACTTTTTACTCCCTAGGGAATAAACGGTAACTTTAATCCCGCTTCGTAGGGCTATAACGGCGTACTTTTAGAGCATGAGAAGTGAAAAGTTGTTTTTTAACCACGTGCTCAATGTTCAAAAGAGCGCGAGGTGATAAATATTTTCAGCGAGCAAATGAATAAACGCAAACAAAAATGCGCATTATTAACAGCTAGTAATAATATAATATTCTGATTCTCTATAACTCTTCTAAAACTTTTTTGATAATTGCGTCATAGTCAGTTCATAGTCAGTCTTCTGTTCTTCGTATAGATTGCTTTACTGAAACTTAACAAAGTCAACGAAATCAAAAATATTTTAAAGAAGGATAATTTTGTTAATTACGTCATGAGCAGCTGTAACGTGATTACCAAACCCCTTTCATAAGTCGTCTTGTGTTCTCTTTACAGGTTAACCTTTACTGAAACCTATCAAACACTAACGAAATCAGAAAACTTATAAACAAGGATAATTTTGGCAATGACGTCATGGGCAGCTGTAACGTGATACCGAGAATAAATCCTTTTCATGACGTCATCTGTTTTCTTTAAAGGTTCAACTTTACTGAAGCTTAACAAAGTCTGAAGAAATCTGCAAACTTTTCAAGAGGGTTGACTTTTTTAATGATGTCGTGGCGCCATTGTAATATCAGTTGTAACGTGATTATAAACCCTTCCTGTGACGTTTTCCGTAATAGGTTAACCTTTACCGAAACTTTACAAAGTTAAAGGAAATCAGAAAGCTTTTAAATAGGTTTAATGGGATAAGGGCAAGAGAAAAAATGTTGGTAATGACGTCATAGTCAGCTGTATTGTGATTACCAAAATACACCCTTGCTATGACGTCATCTGTTCTCCTTTTAGGTAAAACTTTACTGAAGCTTAACAAAGTCTAACGAAATCAGAAAACTTTCAAAGAGTTGGTTTTGGTTGTAACGGCTATTTCGTAATTTCCACGACCAATCCCTGAAAATGAAAGTGTAATGTGTCCCTGAAGTGAAATGTTCCACCCCCATGTGTCGCCATATTGACCGGTCCCGTGCAAATTGCATCCAGCCATTTCCCGCAGCCTTTACCAGGTCATCCGTTCACCTAGTGAGAGGCTATTAACGAAACGTCTTTCGGTTCTCGGTCGCCACTCCAGAACTCTTCGGCCCCTTCGGTCATCCGTTCTGCGAGCAATGTGCCGTTCATTGCATTAGGTTTGGTACTTCTTCGGGTTACGTTGGTAACCTTGGTTCTCTTGCGGATGTCTTCATTTCTGATTCGATCACGCAAAAAAACTCCCAGCATAACCCTCTGTGACCGTGACTTAATCCATCTGATGAGGCCCATTGTGAGCGACCACGTTTTAGTTCTGTGTGTCACTGGCAACACACACTGGTCATAGACCATTCCCAACTAGCACACAAGCTCTGCAACAAGCCGTACAGCGGCCGGTTAGAGGGTTTTAATAGCCTCTATAGATAAGTAATTCAACAGTAGATGTGCAAGCGGCTATAGCGCCACTGTACCCCCAAAAGAAGCCCACGCAGTACAGCCTAAGGATCTACAATGTCTCTACAGTGGGATCCTGCCGTTTTGCCGAAAAGCTTTTGATAAAATTTCAGTACCCAAACAAATTTTAGCAACCAATTTTTATACCATTGCAATAATATTTCGAATGATTTTAGTACGTATATTTTTATTTGGTCAAATTTTTACTTGGCAACATATTACTAAGTATAAGGTCAGTATGGCATTTGATCTTTGATCAAATGATTTATTACAGCAAACAATCTTCAGACAATAAACGGTTGGCGAAATGATTTGTTAAGACAAAAAATATTTAGGCAAACGACTTGCATTAATCGAAAAAAAGATATTGTCTTTAGTAGGTTACCCGGAACTCAACTATTTAGATTAGGTTAATTTTGTCTTTATAGAAAATAGGTAGGTTAGGTTAGGTTAAAACTGTGACATCCTACGCACGAGCCGAGCGAGCGCAGCGAGCGGTACCGCGGCAGCGGCCGGCGAGTGCCAGAAACGACTTGCATTAATAGAAAAAAGAGATCGTTTTTAGTAGGTTACCTAGAACTGAACTATATAGATTAGGATAATTACTTATTTATAAAAAATTGTAAGGTTAGGTTAATACTGTAATCTACATTATATAAAGAAAAAAAAAATGAAAAACTGCCATACAAAATGCTTGTTTGATTCTGCGTAAAAACTGTGATTCCAACTGAAATATTTGACTAAATAAAAAATGTTAAAAGTACTAGTTGGTAAACAAGTTCTACTTTAAACGTTCATTTTCCAAACATTAGGTTTGCGTTACAATTTTTTTGTGAACAGATTTTTTGCTAAGCAAATAATGATATAATAATTTGGCAAATGATATCAAATTTTTTTGGGAACTAAAAATTTTCAAATTCCTTTCGGTCAAACAAGGGAGACCCGGTCTCTACAATGGTTTTACAGAGGTGTTAGTATGACGCACTCTACCGCTCGCACCTTTTGTAGCACACTAGCATCCTTGGATCTACAAAGGTGTTATGCATGCGGTAGAGTGCGCCTCAGGATCTAAAATAAATTCTTGTAGCGCGACTGTATTTGATCTACAGTAACGATATTTTGGGGAAATGAACCAAACTAGTTGAAATTTTTACTCATGAGTGATTGATAGATGAATTGGAAAATAAACAACAGTAGTGTTGATTTTTCCTTTTATGTATGGAAAATACGAGTGCGAGTGCCACTGTATTGTGAATATACAGTTATACACACATATGTTTTAGCTAAAATTTTCACGCGCCTGCCTTTGATGCAGTTTTCTGGATAAAAAGCACATTTGATTAGAGGGTTTGAATTTCGAATTTAGTTTATTTAAGACAATTGAGTTTTCTAGGTAGTTTCTTTAGAATCCTGGGTGAAAAGAGTGACGTGAATTCGGTTTTTATACATATTTATAAAGTAAATAAATTATAAAAACATGAGAATTGTTTTCATTAAAAACTCTAATGGCGCCTCGGCTACAACAGCCTTCAGAGTTTACTAGAACCATTCTACCGGTTTAGCCGCTAGTATCAACCATTGTAGACTTTTCAGTTTTATGATGGTGGTATGGACGCTCTATTATGCTCTTCTAGGTCTATATCGGTAATTAATATATCTTTTTAAGAGTCCTAAGGTTGTACAACGGATCATTGATACTCTGTTGTACAACCTGTTTCTCTGCTGTAGATATAAAGTTACAAATATGCAATATACCACCTAAAGCAGTTTAAAGGAAGCTTGCAACTCCATTTAAACACTTTTAACTAGTATAGAACTCTACAAGACCTAGCGGTGTTTTAGAAGGTATTTATAACTCTGCTTTAGATCCATTGGGATTACTGTTGTACGGCTATTGTACCACAAGCCTGTTAAAGAACGATTGAATACGCTACTGTACCATTTAAGTATTATAGTAAACCTCTTGAACGGCTATTGTAGAACATTCAGGTTGTAAAGAAGTGATTGAAGCAGCTTGTGTGCTAGTTGAGATACCCTTATAAAAAAGTTATGATGTCTTTCTACTTGATCAGTAGGAGGGTATCCCTTGTTTTCATAGAAAAAATATTGTCAAATTATCACGTTTCAAACAATTTGCCGCAAAATTTCATTTGCCAAATAAACTCGTCACAAAAAATGTAATAATTGAGTCTGAATTGCTTACCAACTAGTACTTACCAATTTTTGCATAATAGTTGTAACTACAATTACTTCGCATAACATATTTTATGCAAAACGAAATAAGCCAACTCTATAATCATTGCATTAGAAACATTGTTCATATGAACGCTGGGGATATATTTTACCGAAAGTATAATCTAGGTGCTTTGTAATAGCCTTTTGGATGCTTTCGACTCTATGTGAGTGTACTGCATAGTGCCACACCACATTGGCAAATTCTGGCTGCAAACTAAGGCGTTATGTAGCACAATTTTGGGTCTTACTAGCATAAACCCTTTAGGCGATGATAGTAGCCGTGCCGATTTCGTGACGACATAATCAATGTGGGGTTTAAAGTTAATGTTAGTGTCAATAATGACGACAAGATCATGGACCTCACTAACGGTGTCTAATAATGCTTCTGTTATTTTATATCAAACAGCATTGGATTGTTTTTTCCTGATAAATCGTACCCACCAAAAACATTTTGTAAAAAACTAGCCAAATCTCTATGGAGCTGTTTCTTTATCTTTAAAAAGTAATGAAATCTAGACAAAGTCGTGCCAAGTCTAAGGTTCCATACTGCGATTTCTTTATTATTATAGTTAATGTTGCGTGATTTGAACAATAATTTTGTTTACACGTAATGTTATATCTGTTGTAACTACAAAATTGACTTGTACCCACTAACGTATAAAGAATGTTCAACGGCCAAGCCACACAACATTAACTATAATAATAAAGAAATCGCAGTACTCGTTTACGAAAATTTCTGCGTTCTGGTCTAATCCAGATGTTCTTAAATAGGGGCCTGATATTGCGGCGCAGGGGTTCCAGTAAAGGATGGTACGGCAGTGTTTGCTTCGCGCTCGACTTGGTGGATGCAGCTACATATTTTACATTAGTAAAATCTGTTTATTCTAGGACAAGTTATCCTATAAGAGGCTAGTAATAGAAATCTCATAAACTACTAACTGACTCGCGCAACTTCGCCTGCGTGAAGCACCGCTCGACCGATTTTGTTCAAACTTCACATAAACCGTCTACTAAATAGTCTGAACAAAGCCTAAACATTGGTTTTGATAAGTGAGCCCGTTCTTGATTTATAAAATTATAACGAAAAGTGTCATTGATTTTTATGTATATTGAGGTTTTTGCAATAAAATTAGAATGGGAATAAAGTTGAAAATAATATGATTCTTCATCAGCCTGTGCATGTCACACGGAGTACGAAGCGACCGACTTAGTGAGCTGAAGCGACGCATGACCGAATCCATTCTGTCCATCCCTTGAAAAATGTGTTATTTCTTCACATTTTCATAAACATGGACTTCAACGGGGTAGACTCATGACGAACAAAAAGTCGTCATGAGTCTACCCCGTGTTTCTTCAAACAGAAACACTAACGTCAACCCTTTTCAAGTTTTCTGATTCCGTCAGACTTTGATATGATTCAGCTAAATTAATAATCTTTCTTTACGTCAAAAGACGTAATGTTGCGTAAAATTAACCCCAGTTAGCAGCTTTTTAAATTAAGGTCTGGTCACCCTTTTTATTGACGTCGCTTAGAGGTAAGATTGTAGCGCAACTTAACCCGATTCAAACTTGGCTAATTTATAATAAAACTGGGTTGCACAACGTACCACCCTTCAGCTCCAACTCACACTTGACGTTATAAGTAAAATTATACCGAACTTCGAAAAGTCGGAAGAAACATCAAAACAATATTTCACTGCTAGAGTAAACGATGTAATTGCCATTATAAACCAAATTAACCCTCTTTCAAAACTTTCTGATTTCGTCAGACTTTGTTAAGCTTCAGTTTAAGACATTATAAGGCAGCAGAAGACGTCATGCTAAGGGTGTATTTTGGTAATCACGGAACAGCTGAATATGATGTCATTACCAAAATTAACAATCTTTAAAAGATTTCTGATTTCGTCAGACTTTTGTTAATTATTTCTAAGTTTACGTTGCGTAACCCAATTGTATTAGAAATCGGCCAAGTGAGGGTTTGGCTGAGTCAAAGTCACCCTCCGTTTTCTTTCTTAAAGAGTTTCTAAAGTTAGCTGAGTAAATCCAATTCAAATTATTTTAGCTAAAGATTCAAGAAATGAAGCAATAATAAAACTCATATAAGTGAGAGTGGGCACGAGTTGCGCAACACTTTTACTTCTATTGACGTTCACGACAAGCTTATTTTAGCTAAAGTTTCAAGGAATGAAGCAATAATATAACTTATCAACAGGTATGACGCTTGGTACTCGCGCAGCAATTTAACAATTTTTTTTTTGATTTCGCCATATCTTTTTAAACTTCAGTTGAGTTTAAAAATATCGTGACGGTAATGAAAATTCGGGAAAAAGATCGTTGCGCAACTGTTATTAAAAAATGGGCATAAGAGACACCAAAATATCATAAATGGGGTAAGAATTTTGGGTAAACTAAAACAAAGTTTAACGTGATTGCCGAGTGTATGATGGTAATTTCTTTTTATAAATCCTTTTGAAAATAAGACTTACCTAGTTATTTAGACTTTAATTATTCATCGATATTATTTGGACTTTCAACTAATTTTAGAAGCATTTGGAATGACAAACTGAGAAATACGTCCTGTTAGGTAGGTCTAATTTCGAGAAAGAGGTCAATCGTCGAATCCGACTCGGCTGGGCAGCGTTCGGGAAACTGCGCGGTATCTTCTCGTCCAACTTACCGCAGTGTCTCAAGACGAAAGTCTATGACCAGTGTGTGTTGCCAGTGATTACATACGGGACCGAAACGTGGTCGCTCACAATGGGCGTTTTCAAAAGGCTTAAAGTCACCCAAAGGGCAATGGAGAGGGCTATGCTCGGAGTTTCCTTGCGTGATCACCAAGGTCACCGACGTAGCCCGAAGAATTGCTAAACTTAAGTGGCAGTGGGCAGGGCACATTGCTCGCAGAACGGATAACCGTTGGGGCCGAAAAGTTCTGGAGTGGCGACCGCGAACCGGAAGACGATGCGTTGGAAAACCTCCCACTAGGTGGACCGATGACCTGGTGAAGGTTGCGGGAATCCGGTGGATGCGAGTCGCAAGGGACCGGTCAATGTGGCGACACTTGGGGGAGGCCTATGTCCAGCAGTGGGCGTCTTTCGGCTGAGATGATAATGAAAACACAACACTGGCCAGGACCGAGTCGAGTTGAGTTGCTCAACACCCTTGCCCATCTTTGACACAGATATCGATGATAATCCTCTCGATTATGCTTGACTGACGAAGCTGTATGTTTTTAAAGAATAAAGAAAGATAGAAAGAAAGATAGAAAAAATATTTATTCGTCGCAAAGTTGGTTGGTGGTTGGTTGGTTGGTTGGTTGATTGGTTGGTTGATTGGTTGGTTTGGTTATTACTTAGGGTTGGTTAAATTAAATTGTTCCTCAAATATTGCTGATACGACCAATCGTGTAACAGCCCCTACGAATAACCTACCACAATATTTCACATAAGTACGTAGATCTACTATGTCAACTGTACTATATAAGAGGCACAGCTAGATAAACTTGAGCGACTTCAAAACTGTTACATAAGATTTATAGCCTAATTATAGTGTTTTTTTTTTGGCCGTCGCAAATATGATCACATATCTGACTTTCGTACAAAGTTAAGTGGCTTCCTATACGTCTTTGTCGGAATTCTCATATCCTGTTTTAGCTTTACAGTATTGTGTTTAATCCTACAACTCCTTCTTATCTTATAGACCGTTTCAAGTTCCTTCATGACACATAATACATATTTGAGGTCATCAGAAAACTTAAGACTAGAGATTCCACCAGTTTCTATGATATAAAGGGTGTAAAACACCTCTTCACGGAGCCGAAAGGCACTTGTTCTCTCCATCATTGCAATCTTTTTTTTTGTTCTACATCATAGCTGGGAACCTTCTAGTTACGGAGATATGGGGGGTCAAAGTAACAACATTTTGACAAGTTTTTTTTATATTACAAGTTTTTTTTGTAAGATTTTGATCTTTAACACCTCCACGACCCCCGTACTATTAAATCCATCCATCAGCACAATGTTTGAAGTGCGTTACATTGAGTTATACCACAAAATATGATATATAACCTCAAAAAAAAAAGTTGTTTCCCAGCAATATTTTTTGCGTAAAGTTACTTGTTTTGATGTACAGAATGCTTGGTTAACGGCTTTGTGATGAGGTGGTTTACACCGTGTATATTTTACAGTTCAAGCAGCACGGTTATGGAATGCCTTGCCTGTGTCTATAAGGCGTGCTCACAACTTTTGAAAGCATGATAAAAAAAACTGTTACATATGTTAATTTAGTTCTTTTGCACTTGTATTAAGAAAAAATATGTATGTATGTATTCATTTATTGTATACCAGCTGACCCACGCAACTTCGTCTGCGTCACATAAGAGGGAAAAAGCTATCTACTACTACTACATTTTGTGCAGTTAATATGCACACACACACTCACACTTGACTGTAGTAGGCCTTTTCTGTGTTATTATTAAACTTATTTTGGAATATCACAATAGATCTTTGAAGGATTTTGGTAGAATGTTACTTGTATTAATGCTCATTCAGAAATCAACATTATTGACACAGAGACAAAGTTGATATTCGTTTAAATGGAAATAACTTGCATGGACAGCAATATATACTCGAAGCTATAGTAACGCTTCAGTCGCTGCCGTGCCCGCCGCGTGCCGAGATTCGCGTCAGACGGCGTGACGACCATGGGCGGACGGACGTCCCATGGTCGTCATCCATGTCTCCCAAAATATAGCTATTAGAGTACATTTGATACAAAATTTTAATCTATGTAGGTTTTTTTTTTCATAATACTTGGATGTATTTTAGATGACAATATTCATTATTTTAATGAAGTAGAATGGGCTTCGTAGTTAGACCATCTGTCCCAAGGTTCAATTGCTATGAAATATACACAGCTAAAAAGAGTTTTTTCTGGAGAACCTTTGTTACTCGTTTGGAGTTAAAGGGTAATTAGTTGGAAAACGAAGTTAAGATTGTCTTGGCAATCAATTAAGGTTTTCTTGGTTACCAATATCAATAACATTATAATCCATTGCATAGAGATTTTTTAGGAGATTCTTGCCACTAATACGACTTCCACCAATTCGTAGTCCGTTTGGAATTCTTCAACTAAATGGGTGACTCTTTGAGCACCAAAGTTAGAACTTCATTTGCAACCAATTAAGATTTTCTTGGCACCATGAGATATAACTTTCGAAGAAGAATATTTGCCTTTTAAACAACTTTTTCTAATTCGTATTCCGTACGGAGTTATTGACCTAAATAGGTGACTATTTGATCACCGAAGTAAAGATTTTCTGGGGTAACCAATAGTTTTTTTTAACTAGCATTAAGTTAAGGCTTACTAACAATACACGGATTGTATTTGATCTGAAATAAAATTTATATTTTTCTTAATGTAAAAATAAGATAATTATACACCATTTGATAGAGCTTTTTAGGATAACTTTTGCCTTTAACGACTTCCGCCAATTTGTATACTATTCCGAATTATTGACCTAAATAGCTGACTAGTTGCACACCGAAATTCTTAGATTTATTTACTACCAATTGAGAATTTACGGGCTTCTTATATTTTATGAATGTTAATCTGAAATAAATGAATAATAATATTAAAATTCATTGCATATACACTATTGGATACAGATTTGCAAAGAATACTTTTGCTACTAGTACCACTTTTGCTTATTCGTAGTTTGTTCAGGCACCAAAGTTAAGATTTTCTGAGTAACTAATAGCAATAAGATATGAAGCATTTTAGAAACCTTGTCTATGAGAACTTTTGCTTCTAACATCATTTTTGCTAATTCGCAGTATGTTCAGGGTTGTGAAACTAAATAAGTGACTAGTTGGACACCAAAGTTTACTATCAATTACGAGTTTACGGGCAACTAATAGTCAAAAGTTATTCACCATCTATTGGATAGAGCTTTTCAAACGCAACTGCTATTAGCACCACTTTTGTTAATTTCTATTCAGAATTATTATTGACTTAAAAAATGTGTTTAATTGAGAATTTAAGTTCCTATAAAACTATGGCAATAAGATATATATATGTCACTGTAAAATTGTCAAACATGTTATATTACAATATAACGTGTTTCTCTCTAGCGATATTGTAATATCTCGAATTAATGTCAACTGAACATACGGAAGTATCTCTGCCCCCATAATCGGGAGTTGGGGCACCCCCCCGTTAGGTTAGTTAGGCTCCTTTAAACCCTGCACTCGGAAATAGGGGCCCCGCGAAGCTGGGCTCCGTCGACTACGCTTTTTAGGGGAATATAAAGTGTTTTAAGGTTAGGTTATAATAATCGGTATTTCTCAGGAATGGTACAATATCTTTTCATGAGAGTTGTACCACGGGGCAAGGGGGACCCCTCCTTCCCTCCACACCGTGTGAGTTGACTACCATCGCATGAATTTCACGAAAAATAATGCGTTTTGTTATAAGCAGTATGTTCATTTGACAATATTTCGAGTTTTTACAATATCGCTAGAGATATTACAATGTAACGTATTTGACAATTTTACGGTGACACATACACCATTGAAATAACTTTCAATGAGAACATCTGTCACAACTTTTGCTAATTCGTAGTCTAATCGGTTTTATTGATCTAACTAGGCATATGATTCGGCACCGACCTGTTGCTCCTCTCTGACTTTGAATCGAGAAAATTGTCAAAGCATGAAATATTCTTCTTGAGGAGATCAATCCAATTACTATACAGGGTGTCTCATTCAAATCGGTCAGTATGGGAAAGTCTGAAACTATAAGACATACGAAGATCTGTTCTAATGAACCATGTCATCGATTTTAATAACAAGAAAAACTGCATTCATACATTTTAAAAAACATCGGTACTCGGTTCGGGAATCGAACCCGGTTATTTTGAAAATAAAAACCTACACTATTTCTATTTAGATATCGATTGTGTAGGTCTTAAGCAGTAAATGTTTGTATGAAACATGATGTCTGAAATGAATAAAATGCATTGTTTCCACATACTTTAATTTATTTTAGTAGGTGCTTGAAGTGACCACTCAAGCACCTACTAAAATAAATTAAAGTATGTCTCACTCCCATACTGACCGATTAGTAAGGATTTGTTTCCGAGATTGTTTTAAAAGGAAGTTTTTCAGGCTTATAATATATTTGGCTTGTAATTGACGAAATTATAGTTTTTAATTTAAGTTAATTTCTAATATTTAGAGCTCTATCTGACTTGGAATTCAGAGAAATCATAATAAGATATGTTTCTCTCAACGTTGTTAACGTGAAAATGGAAAAAAAGGCAAATATACGTAAATATACTTAGCCGGAAAGCTCAAGTGCACAAAGACTGCGATTTCGCCATACAGCTGTTCAGTGAATATTACTCTTTACAGAAAAATTGCCTCACTCTTATATTTCCTGAAAGGCTATTTTTCTGTTTCCCTGAAGAGGTGCAACATCGCCCAGGAGTTTAACCGTTCTGGCCGAAAAGAAAGGATCACAGTTCTTTTTTTTATATTTAATATGTATTTTTTTTTATCAGAATTTTAATTTTATTTGACCCTGCAGTAGTGCACGGCTCTGTGATTTAGCTTTAAGCTATCATAAAATGTTGTTCACTTATCATCATCTAGTCTAGCCTTTTCCAAACTTTGTCGGTGTCGGCTTCCAGTCTAACCGAATGTAGCTGAATACCAGTATCTAACATCTATCTATACATATACTGAAAGAGTAAAAAAAACTGTGTCTGTACATTTAATATATTAAAAAAATATATTGAAGGTGGTTTAGAAACAGAATTAGAGCACAAATTCATAATAAACATCTGTCTCTGTTTGTCTGTTTGTTTGTACACGCTAATCTTCGGAACTACTGGACGGAGTTGAATGTTTTTTTTTTTGTATAGGTATTAAGCCTGGGCAACATACTAGGCTATGAATAAAATTAACAATTTGACAGATTTCAGTTGAAAGCAATTTTCCCTAGGGCTGAAAAATGTTACTTTCAACCCGCTCCTCAGGCAACTTCGGACCTACTTTCCGAATATGAGTAATGAAAATACATTTATTTTATTGTAGTATCTTCTTTTCCTAGAAATAAAATAGATTTCATTAGTGTCCATTTTACTGGCCAGTGATATTGCTGTGATGGTTAGTAACGCAGAACGTTCAATGGCCGGTTTACTGGCCATATGATTTTCATGATTGTCTCAAACAACAACAGTTTTCAGGTCTTTTTTCAAAAATATATCATTATGATTTACAGCACAGTAAAGGTATTTATCACAATATATGAAGAAATAAAAAAAAAATAGGGTGTGCGTTAAAGGGTTAATTAAAAAAAAAATTTGAAGGAAGAAAAGTGAGTACGAAATAAAAACATGAACGCTTAATTAATATAAACACACTTTTAAGTCATTCGTTATATACGATAACGGTATAACGACGACCTTCAATGCAAAATTATTTATTGGTTTAATTTACAAATTAAATAATTAATAAATGGTCAAAAAATTTGACATTAAAAAATATTATTTGATATCAGTTCACGATTTAAGAATACTGAATTTAATTAGTGAATAGGTGCGGAGCAGGTACGTCTGTACGTGTAAATTATTCACTGTTACAGAAGGTAAGCCTATGTCCCAGCAGTGGAAACATCTAGCTATATAGCTTGGTAGCTAATCTTGCATGAATCAGTAATTGTGCCAGCGGAAAAGCTCGAACACACATCTTCATAAAATGTATTCGAATATTTTTTTTTTGTTAATCATTCTATTCTCAATCTTTATTATTTTATAGAATCTCCATTTTGCATGATTTCCTGGTCCCCATGGAGATTGCAGAGGTTCGTGTATCAACACTACTACGCTGTAGTAATAAGTTCGCTTTATGCCATATAAGTATGCATGTTTAACCTTCTGCCGCTGACGTGGTAGTCCAACAGACACCGTGAAAAATAAAATTTGGTTTGTTACTGTTAATTTTTAAATGTGAGCGCCGCCGCTCTTAGTACCTTACTATAGTAAGATTGCGCGTCAGTCTGTGTACGGAGGGCAGTCGTAGCAAGCGCACGTGAGCGTAGCGGGAGGAAGGTGTCCACGAGACTACCACATCAGTGTTAAGGTAAGTGTCTACAAGACTACCACCTCAGTAAAATGATCTTGCTTTCATAGTGTTTCTTAAACAACCACATCAGTAATTAAGTTTAGTTTATCTTACAATAAGGATTTTTTTTGTATTATTTCGTGTTATTATAGAATTTGATTTTATTTACATAATTAATACATACGAGTATCTATCCTTTCATACTAATATTGTAAAGGAGATATCTTTGTATTTTTTAAACTTGTTTTTTTAGATGGCTGACGTAAATACACCACTTCACCCCAGGCCAGGTACGTTTTCTGCTTGTATGAGAATGTCGGCTGGAATTTTCTAGGCCACGAAGATCAAATAATACAGTGACTGAAACAGGCAATTGAACATGCGTTTAGCGATTCTGATGGTGAAAATGAAGACCCAACTTTCGAGCCAGAAATCCTACTCCTTGAAGAAGATGTAATTTCACGTGAACAAGGTCCAGAGCTAAAAGTAAAAGTGCTATAAGACTACCACAGTGGTTGAACACCAAAAATCTTCAGACAAGTCACAAGACATACAATGAAAGTTTGCCATGGAAACTACGCATGACTCACTAAGGTTTCAGGTAAGTATTTCCCCTCCTCCACCACCAGCAGTTTGGTCTGTTCCACCAAGTAGCAGAAAACTGGTCTATAAGTCCATTTGTCCGTTGCTGTGATTGTTCGAAGCCAATTTACCTTCAGCACTCCAAGCCATTATGTAATAATTGACAAAAAAAAAACTGTGATTTTGAAACCGTCTAATTTTGAGGTCAACCAATGAATGTTTATCATATTTTTTTCTAGACTGATTATTGTAATAATTAATTTTTATTATGTATAATGTAAAATTTAAAAAAGTTGATTTTGTAATTTTTTCTAGGTCATTAATATTTAAGTAGAGATTCATGGAGTGATTTGTGCGAAGTCAATAAACACCGTTTAATTTTGAAAATACTAATTGTTTTTATATTTAAAGTTCATTTAACATAAAAATAGGCTATAACCATCTAATAAATATAAATAAAATAGCTACACAATGTTATTCTATGAAAATATTTGCAGTTGAAATGGTGTCTCGTGTACTACCACGTCAGTAAAATTGTTAAAATTGAGCCACGTCAGTTGCAGAGGGTTAAACAAATCATGTTTTCTACGGAGATGCTTATAATTTGAGGCAGTATGTAGGGTCGTTTCGCCGGTATCGCGACCTCCTTCAGTAGGCGACCATTTGATGGACTAAGTTTTTTTTAAATCAAGATAATAGGATTTGTAGAGGTAATATTAACAAAAAATAAATTGAACGTGCTTTATAAATAATTAGGAAATAAGAATTTACACAGTTGGAAACAAATGGGTTAACCCACAGCCAAAAAAAAAATTACTTAGTGCGCGTCTTTATTCAGTGGTGAGTGAACGTACTGCGAGTTAGAAAATAAATTAAACAGCGCGCGGCGCTCAAAGGTAAGTTTTATTACTTATTTCATGTTTTACGCACACGTTAAATATTATATTGTACAGTCGATGAGTTTTGGTTATTATTTAGTTGTATTTTGCTATTTTTAAGTTTATTATTAAGATAAATCAAGTGGTCGGTAATTGAAACGCTTATTTATCAAAAACGTTAGATAGCGACCACATGGTCGCAAACCGACGAGAACCGCATAATTTTGTTTTGATTAATATGATCCTTATGCTTCATACAGGACTGATACAATTTGGAATTTAGCATGGTTAAAGCTTTTCTTTGTAGTTCTTTAGTAAGCGATCACCAGTTTCTTTGAAAGAACATTGCTTAATTTACATTCAAAATAGTGGTCGTAAACTAAAATAATCGAAATAAAGCAATTGGTTTCCGGCAACCAAAAATTTTGTATGAGAGAAATAACGACCGCTAAAAGAAAATAAAAACATTTATTAATTATTTTATTTTAATTTTTCTTTTAGATAGAGCTCCCAAATAATTCAGAGACAACAGAAAAAAGAAAAAGACTATCCAGTACACTGAAAAAATCCAAAAATTAAAGAGCGGGTTTTGGACATTTTATTAAAAGGCAAAAAAAAAAATTATAAAGCATTTATAATTGTTTTAATGGCATATTTATCATTTTAAAGTAGTGGTCGCCAACCAGCTCACTGGTGGTCGTAAACTAATAAAAATGGTCGTAAACCGACGTTTTCGCTATATTTTCAGTTTTTCAATAAATATTTTTGTATGTAGGTATGTATTTTATTTTATGTTTTGTACCCAAACTAGATTATATTTGGGACAAATTCACATTAACATATACTATTTTGCGGGTAGATAACATTTTTTTTTCGTCATCTTATGGGGGCAACCCAGCTAACTGGTCGCTAACCGGCGCAATGACCCTAATTGTTGAATGGTGCGTCCAGAGATTTTTTACCAAACATTATAAATAGTGAAAATTTGGTAGCTAAATTGATGATTAATTTATAGAACACTGAAGAAAAGGTTCTCATAGACCGTGGTCATTGATACATTTTTATATTCTCTTTTATTATTCGTATTCTATTTATTGGATGTAAACGGACAGTTATTGAATTATTTGACTTTGCTGCTTATATATTTTTTCAAAGGTCTCTTTTAAAATAATCCCTGAAATAACTGTGCTGCCTCCACAAGGAGGCCAGTCTAATTTCAATGTAGCATAAAATATGTAGCATACGAGTAGCTCTGTTCTCAATAAAAAATAATATCCTGTATCTTTATCATGTACTAAGAAATAATCCAGGCTGACATAGATTTCAGGTGTATCATGTCTGTTTCACTTGCAGGCGTCTATAAAAGGACCCGTTCTATGCAGTTTACGGCAGTGGTAGGTTGGGAGCCAACCTGGCTGTTTGGTTGGTCCCTAGCTACCACTAATAAATCATATTGTAATAGTTAGTAATCATATGAATGTGTATGTATATGTACTTGTAATTAGTAAATTTTAGCTATCATAAGTAATGAATAAGAGCCTGCTTACGGGCGAAAAATTTTAGTATTAAAATCTTTTTGAGTTCTTGTTTTGCACGGAATACTTTTATCTAAAATGTCAGACCTGCCGTTCATTTAAGTCTGAAATTAAATGTTCAGATAGATTTGTGAAAATCTCAGTACTACTCGTATTTCATACAATGATAGCACTAATTTTATAACAAGCCTAGTCAAAGCCCATGGGCAGCATAAAATCTTTGACACCAGGTTGGGCACTAACCACACGACAAAGAAGAGAGATCACCTTGATTAAAAAATGACCCATTTCAAGCGCAAGCAGTACGGGTGCACCCAGTTTGCACTACCTGTAGGAGTGGAAGCATGAAAATAAATGTCCCGTCCTTTCCGATCCACGGCTATAATCACACTGGTTCCACTCGCTCAGATCTAGAGTAGTCGCGTGGCGAATGGGCTACGCATGCGCCGACAGACCAAATAGTTTGGGAATGGGGCAAGTACAGTCAGCCACAAGAAGATGTAGACCTTGGACCTATTTTATTGTAAACAACCTGTATGCCATAAAATTGTTTACGAGTACACGCTATAAAAACGTTGTTTAAAAGCACACCGATTAATAGGCGTTATTAATGAGACGCTTTTTAATTTTATCAACAATTGTCACGCCTACCGTAATGTGTGCTGACGAAATAATTCACAAAGATGACACGCCTACTTTCCGCCCCATTAGACATTAGAAATATACACCTACTTTTCAGCTGTAAAATATATAAAACATATGGAATTAATAAGGATAACGATGAAATGATATAACGAATTATTGTTATAATATCAGTTTACTAACTTATATGGTTTAATTAACATTTTCTATAATGCACATTTGAACTAATATTCAGATAGTGTAATAATATTTAGTTAGAATATCATTTAAAATCCATATTAACGTTTAATATAATTTGAAGCGATCGTGTTCAAATTTTTTGCAAAAACTGACTATAAACGCCTGCAGCTACTCTCGTGTACTCCCCCCCCCCCCCCTCGAGTACCAGATCCTCTCTAGTGTTAGTGAATCATCTGGGTTAGGTTGGGTTAGAACAGTGATCATTAGCGCGCATTACTTCTTGTTCATTACAAAATTTTGGCTGCAAATGAATAAATTTGAAAATTAGGTCAAATGAAAATTAAGTCAATTAAACGTATTCAAACGGCATTATAAAAATTGAAGATTATTTGAAATTAACGTTATACTAAATGTTATTAGAGTAAAAGAACTTTATATGACATGTGGACTATGTTTGACAACCCGAACGGCGCAGCGGTAGTGAAGCTGCCTTACGTTCTTAGGATCCCGGGTTCGAATCCCGGTAGGAGCAAATGTTTTTGTGATGAGCATGGACATTTGTTTCCGGGTCATGGATGTTTATATGTATAATAAGTATGTATTCACAAACAAAAAGAATATAATATGTAGTATATCAACTGTCTGGTGATCACGACACAAGCCTTGATTAGTTTGGCGCTAGATGGTGCTGTTTGTAAAGTCCAGTGATGTTTATTATTATTTATGTATATGTCACCGTAAAATTGTCAAATACGTTATATTGTAATATCTCTAGCGATATTATAAAGTCTCGAATTATTGTCAAATGAACATACTGCTTACAACAAAACGCATTATTTTTCGTGAAATGCATGCGATGGTAGTCAACTTACGCGGTGGGAGGGAAGGAGGGGTCCCCCTTGCCCAGTGGCACAACTCTCATGAATAGATAATGCACCATTCCTGAGAAATACCGATTAATATAACATAACCTTAAAACACTTTATATTCCCCCTAAAAAGCGTAGTCGACGGCCCCTATTTCCGAGTGCAGGGTTTAAAGGAACCTAACTAACCTAACGGGGGGGTGCCCCAGTTCCGATTATGGGGGCAGAGATACTTCCGTATGTTCAGTTGACAATAATTCGAGACATTACAATATCGCGAGAAAAAACACGTTATATTGTAATATAACGTTTTTGACAATTTTACGGTGATATATACATTAGATCGCATGAAATTAGGTTATTTGTTTTTAGAGCATATGAAAATTATGCTATGTGAACGTTATTTCAAGCGATAATAAACTTTCTGTTATTATAGCATATAATATATTACACACCCATATTTGTGAGACTGACATAAATTACCTTGTTTTAGAAATACAGTGTTTCTGTATCTAGCCTATATGAAGGGGATTTTGTTGCAATTTTATATTTCGTTTCGTTAAAATTAATTGTCTTGTAACTTGACATGGTAGTTTTTGGGGCTGACTGTACCCTGAACTTCCTGTTCGTACGTTCGGTCACGATAAACTAATCAATAATATTGAAATAAATCTGTATTTATTTTCAACGGATTCTAAAGTACTTATGTTGTTAATATATTTGGACTATAAAGTGGGACCAAGAATATTTTTTAGAATTATGAAGATGTTAAAAACGGTAAAGTGAAAAAATAGTAGCTTAGATAAATTCATGACCCGCAGACAATAAAATTGATACTGAAACAGTTAGCTGCTGCTAACGGTATCCCACTACTGGGCAAACGCCTCCCCCCGTGATAATTGTTTCTTTCTAGGGTTTATCTGGGCCTCGGTCGTTCGTTTTGTAACGCTCGTCCCGCCATCTTCTACGAGGTCTGCCGCGACGCCTCTGGCTGTGTCGGGGCTCCAAAAAGTTAGCTAAGTTAGTTTGGCGCACAGCTGGAGCTGGAGGTTGGGGCTTGCTGATCGTGAAGAAACTTTCTCTCGAGCAAGCAGAAAAAAAACTTTTTTGCAAAAAATATAACCAGCTTCGCACAAAAAAGTGAAAATTAGCTTGAGCTTCAGAAGTCGGTGACCTTTATTTGATTGATTTAGTTTTTTTGTGACCGACTTCTACACCGACACTTGTCGAAAATTTCGCCGATTTGCTTGTGACCTTAACAAAGAAAAAGTCTCTTCTTACAAGCTTTTAAATGATGCCTGTCTGAATCACCGACGCCGTTTGTAATTAATGCCATCGTTAATTAGATAGTTCATTTTAAATGGTCTATTACTTTTTTCTCCATGGAGGAGTTTTTTTGACGACACGTCATAACATATAGTAATGCTCTATACATCAGCTTTAAGAAAATATAGGTCTCGTTCACCGACGCTACTTGGACCGCTTTGGCTTGATCTCCTTTTATTAGAGTTGTCAAGTCAACCTAAGATTAGATTTTTTATGTCATAGATACAAGCAGCAATCTTTTACACTCGCCTAATTTGAGCTGATGACAATCGCCACTATTATCAAACTAATAAACGTAAAAAATCAAAAATACCAAAAGCAAATAGTTCACTACCACCCACAATTATTTAACAGAAATGTATTTATCCTAGGAAAACCATGGCCCATTTCTATGAAGGAACTATTCAACTCATTATTAGGCAAGTTTTTTTTTAAGTTGCTCAAAGTTTTCGAAACAGATTTTTGAGCGACTCTGGCCACACTGCGCAGCGGTGCAAGGGAATGGCGGTCTACAGCCACCGCTGTAGCTTGCATCGGTGCGTCAGATTTAAGGAGGGCGGGGAATCGAACGCTCTCCTACACGCTCATTGTACCCACTTAAATACTTTGACGCGCTTGTGATAGCAACATAATTGTAGAAGTCTTCGTGTATTTTAATCAAATCCTAGTTATTTTTCAAATAAAAACTTATGTAGGCGAGTTGAACACCTTTCGTTTGAATAAAAATCATTTATCTCGCGTGACCGTCACCTAACGCTTCGTAGCACTTGTAGTCGATCCGCTACGGCGTAGCACAAAGGCGTGTGGGGCAACACAAATAAGTATTAGTTACAGTATTGGGTTCAACTAAACCAAAGTAACCTTGTAAACGATAATCATCACAAACCGTGTCTTTCGCTCAAGTGTCATTCATGCATAATATCCGTGGGGCCAAGAATGACTTATTGGAACCAAAAAGACAGCAAATAACCCTTTCTTTCGACCCATTCAATTTGGCAAACGATATACCAAACAGCCAGAATTATAGAATTACTAGCTTCTGCCCGCGACTTCGTACGCGGATCCTGTAGCAATTTTTTTTTAATGAACAGTATCCTATATTACTTCTAATACCTCCAAGAATATGTGTACAAAGTTTCATGATGTTCGGTTGAGTAGTTTTCGCGTCAAAGCGTAACAAACAAACTTACATTCACATTTATATAGTAGTAGGGATAGGGATAGAGAAGTAGGGATAGGATAAATAAATAAATATCATAAAGGTTAAATTAATTCCCACTAGGCTGAAAATTAGAGGGGTTGTTCAAAAAACTATTATAAAGGAAATATGAAAAGTCCTCATCAATCCGGGGCGTGCAAAAAAAAAAACGCGGTGTCAAAGGTCACAAAAACGGGGTTTTCGCGATTTTCAGCAAAACGGTAAGCTCAGACCAAAACTGCAGATCAAATAATTATCTTTATAAATGACTGAACACTTTTTTTCTTAAGAACCACCCTTTTTAAGGTATAACGATTCAAAAACTTGAAAAAGTTGTAATCGAAGTTTTCCTTGAAATGTTTCCTTTATCTACCTGTAAGGGGGTGAATTAGGGTGGCAAAGTTGGTATGGGACAACGAGATTCCTTGGTCCAATCTACTTGAAATTATACATTAGCCTTTTTAAACAGAAATGATGGAAGACGTGTTTCGTATTTTATTGAAATTCATGCCTTGTCAAAAAGGGGTAGAAATTTATATATTTGTACGTACGTGTTGTATTACCTCAACCACTACGAACTTAATTATGAACTTCAGCGGATAGACTTGGTGGACCACTTGTTTCCAATTCTCCAATATTTATTTAACCAACTATCTACAATCACAAACAGTTTTGAATTATTTCAAAGTTATTGAAACAAAAACGACTTCATGAATACATCAATAATTCAGAAATCACCTATTTTTGTAATCAAACTATATTCGATGTATTTAATAATATAACTCAAAAACTGGGTTTAGGTGGGTCAAATATACATATACTGGTGTCACGCTACCACACACATCATTAAAGGTCAGTATTATAATTTCTACGTCATGTAAACAACTAAACAACTTTTATTTCCAGTTATGTTTCGTTTGTTTAGGTTTTCGCTTCGTTTAACTGCGGTCATTTGTTGGAAATTGGCTATTTAAATGCAGAAATACAGGCAGCCTTTGCGAAAATTCAAGGGTAAGTATCTCGAAGATACGTGTATACAGGGTGGAATGTTTCAATGCCACCAGGCGGAGTAATGTTCACATTGTTGACTTTGTCAAAATTAAATGAAAATAAGAAATATCAATACATTGCTTTTCTATTACAGTAATATGGGCTCTAGTGTACGCCATCTCTAGAGTTTGAGTAAACGTGTGGACACACAGGTACGAGGGACCAGCGTTCTCCATCAACGGCCTGCGATAGACAAGGCTGCAAGATTGCGATATGTCCTCAACGCACAACCAATCAGAACTGGTATACACGAAACTGAAGCCGTATTCGAATACAGAATCTCGTGGCTTCCGTAGTGTAGTGGTAATCACGTCGGCCTAACACGCTGAAGGACCCTGGTTCGATCCCGGGCGGGAGCAAAATACTTTTTGGTTTTCAAGTGCACTCAACTTTCTATATATAATTGTTGAAAATATTTTTAGTGTCCCACAATAATAAATACACCCGTTATACCTAAATTCTCTCGTGTCGTATAGGCTTAAAGACTGAAAGAGCTTTTTTGAAACGCATCATCCTAGACCCTCGAACTTGAGCGGATGTTACAAGAACTAAATAATAGACTGAAGATGAAATCTGGGTATGTCAGGTTTTTTAGATATTGCAAACAATTGCAAATCTTGTTTTCATTGCAACAGAATTAACAAAACTTTCAATATCTGATAATAATTACCGAGTAACGTCATCTTTGAACCCTTTACAGAAACTCTGAACCAGCTTAAAGTGGATGTGAACAAGTTGCACACTGAAACTGGAAGGTCTACATCGAAATGTTCAAATTGTAGCATCACAGCCTAGGCAGATGTCGCTTTTTTAAATTAAAAATTTCAGAATGACCTCCTAAGTAGTTATGTTTTCCTGGTACCCTTAGTTCAGTTGCAGTGATTTTACCGACACCGTCAACGGCATTTGCTTTGTATTTGGGGTACTGCTACTAGGTTAGCAGAGTCTGCCTGGAGGTTGATTGGACAAAACTATGTTACTCCCATTTCGATATAATACATCGCATAATAGTAGTTTATGCAACTGTGCATAATGAAGGGCATTACAACACGAGTGTGGGTTTAAGAAACGAGCCGAAGGCGAGTTTCTTAATAGCATCACACGAGTGTAAAAACCCATAGGGAAATGACCTGCATTGTTACTTGGCCCTTGATTTTCGTGCCAACAGGTTATTAGTTGCACTGAAAACAGGATAGATATCATGTTTTCCATTTGTTGTGAGTTCACGATATTTCTTCAACGACGAGACACAACACAAACCGCCCTACGCATAGATACTGCCTCCTACAGCACAACAACCCCTATCGACCGGTGACGTCACAAAGACGAATGTGATGGCGTATTTCAGCTACAGTTTACAGGACTCGTTAGTTCAGTGGTCAGAACGCCTATATTGTATCCGAGTACTTTAAGGTGGTCGGTGGTTCAAATCCACCACGAGTTGTTTCTTTTTTGTTTTAGTTTTTGATTTTTTGGTGTCATTTTCATACAATTTTCATTTTTTCCCGCCCAGAAGAGAAAAGCTAAGATTCAATAACTTAATTAAAATTCTTTTGGTAAAATGAACGTCGAAAATCTACCCTTATCACCTCCGATAGCAAAAAGCTTCTTCAAAAACCATACATAGTGTGTACTTTAAATTACATAAACGATCATCTGTCTTCTGTTCTGACTGTTCCCAATAAATGTGGGTTAGCTTGCAGTTTAACCAAACGCGGCTGAATATCAGTATATTACATGGAGTGACTGACTGCCTGTCTGACTACCACGACCCAGAGTACGACAATACCTCTTGGTAAGACTGTTTCTTAGACGTTTACTTAGTAAGTAGTACTGTAAGGTTGTTGGTGGTTCAAATCCAACACGAGTTGTATCTTTTGTTTTTGGTATTTGATTGTTTGGTATAATTTCGATAAAGTTTTCCCGCCCAGAAAAGAAAAGAATCTCAATTTTAATTTGAGAGTAAAATTTATTACGTAAAATGATCGTGGAAAATCTACCCTTATCACGGTATTTTAGTCACTACAGACAGAATTATTTGTCAATCGGGAGCATAAACAAAGAAATACATCCCCCCGTCTGAAGGCCGGAACCGCACTGACATTTGTGCATCGGGGTCCTAGCGAGGGCCAGGGGACAGAGCGGTCCAAGCTATTAATCCCAAGGTGAATGCTTTAGTAATATTAAAACGAGACCCATTTAAAAATCACGATTTTGGGTTATACGGGCCCTTAGCAATTAGAGATCCTTAGAAATCCCTACTAAAACCAACCCACGGAGTTAAAACAGAAATTGTCTTTTATCGCATGCGGTGCGGAAAGCCATAACGACAGGACAAAGTAATAATTCACAATATTATAGGACATTAAACAATTTACAAAAAACTTGTGTCCAACACGTTCTAGAGAAGTTTTTTGTAAATTATAGTTATGTACTTATTGTAGTTATGTCATAATCATTCCTTTTTTACTTTTTAAAAGTTTATAGAAATGCCAATAAAAATTAGACCATGTTATCCATCATCATCAGCCTATAATGCTCTCACTGCTGGGACACGGCTTCCTCTCAATGAGAGGGAATCCATCATACTTTTGTATAAATTCTCATCCAAATAAAATATTTTGAATTTAAAACCGTCTCAATAACTATAAATTACAGTGTTGAATGTAAAAGTTTTTAATCGCGAGGTACACATAAGCGCTAGGATATCCGTCGCCTACAGCTACTACTACACGTTTGCTAGACTAACAATATAAAGAGGAAAGATTTGTATTTTTGTGTGTGTGTGTGTGTGTATGTTTGTAATGAATAAACGCAAAAACCATCGTGCCGATTTAAAAAATATTTTACCATTAGCAAGCCTCTTCACTGACTGACCATATTTTATCTCCGTACTCCCACGGGAACGGCAGCTACGCGGGTAAAACCGCGTGACGGACGCTAGTTACAAAGAAAGCTAGCGCTAGTATGCAGTGGGAAACGCCGGTACTATCAGAGTTAAACTTAGTCAAAACGGCTGTTTAAATTATATCACAACTTTTTAAGCCAATACGAGGTGCAAGTAGGAAACGCTGGAACTATCGAAGTTATTTTTTTTTTCAGCGGGTTGTTCATATTGTACCAGGCCTTTATAATCCAATAGGAGGTCAATTTTCACGATTGTATACTAGGCCAGCGCTAGTGTACAGTGGAAAACGCCGGAACTATGGAAGTTACCCCTTGTCAGGGGGTTGTACAAATTGTATCAGGACTTTATAAACCAATAGGAGGTAAATTTTCACGATTGTATACTAGGCCAGCGCTAGTGTGCAGTGGAAAACGCCGGAACTATCGAAGTTACCCCTTGTCAGGGGGTTGTACAAATTTTATCAGGGCTTTATAAGCCAATAAGAGGTCATTTTCAAGATCGTATACAAGGCCAGCGCTAGTGTGCAGTGGAAAACGCCGGAACTATCGAAGTTACCCCTTGTCAGGGGGTTGTACAAATTGTATCAGGGCTTTATAAGCCAATAAGAGGTCATTTTCAAGATCGTTTACTAGGCCAGAGCTAGTGTGCAGTGGAAAACGCCGGAACTATCGAAGTTACCCCTTGTCAGGGGGTTGTACAAATTGTATCAGGGCTTTATAAGCCAATAAGAGGTCATTTTCAAGATCGTTTACTAGGCCAGCGCTAGTATGCAGTGGAAAACGCCGGAACTATCGAAGTTACCCCTTGTCAAGGGATTGTACAAATTGTATCAGGGCTTTATAAGCCAATAAGAGGTCATTTTCAAGGTCAAATACTAGGCTAGCGCTAGTGTGTAGATAGGGGATTACTGGAACTGTCGAAGTTAAACTTAGTCAGGGGTCTGTTCAAATTGTATCAGGACTTTATAAGTCAATAAGAGGTCAACAATCAGGACTAACGCGGGAGTCTTTTGGCGAAAATGCAGTGTAATACTAGCTTCCCGAATTTTATGTGCTTGTGGCTGGACGTAGAAAGTTTTAGGAGATGAACTCAAGAACATGACGCTATTTCGTTCTTACGTAGTTTAATTTCTGTTGCGTAATGGACTCAATCAACGCAGGGTGAAGCCAACCCTGGCTGCATTCAATTAAATTCTTAACACTGAAACGGTTTTATGCCACTCGTACAAAGAATTCGCAACGACGCATCACGAAACAAAGCGCCCTACGCATGGATACTGTATTGAGTGTTCTTTAACACAGCAATCCCTATCGATCCGTGACGTCACAAAGACGAATAGGATGCCGTATTTCAGCTGCAGTTTACAGGACTCTTTAGTTCAGTGGTCAGAATGCCTACATAGTAGTCGAGTACTATAAGGTGGTCGGTGGTTCAAATCCACCACGAGTTGTGTATCTTTTGTTTCGGTGCTTGATTTTTTGGTATCATCAACCCCCGACGCAAAAACGACAAGGTGTTATAAGTTTGGCGTGTTGGTGTGTGTGTGTTCGTCTGTCTGTGGGTGGCATCGTAGCGCCCGAGCGGATGAACCAATTTGGATGTTGTTTAAAAAGTGAGTTAGTCGGGAGTGTTCTAAGCTATTTTTGATAGAATCAGTCCAAAATTGGCACGGCCAGAAAATGGTGGATTACATATTTATTCAACAACTCCCTCAATATGGGTATTAAATGAAAGGGCTTGACTAGTAGAACACAATACATGATCACTGAAAAATCAAAAATGGCCGCCACCGCAAAATGGCGTATTATCGAATTATTTACACTAATATTATAAAGAGGAAAACTTTGTTTGTTTGTTTGTTTGGTTGTAATGAATAGGCTTAAAAACTACTGGACCGTTTTTAAAAATTCTTCCACCATTCGAAAGCTACATTATCCACGAGTAACATAGGATATATTTTATCCCCGTACTCCCACGGGAACGGGAATTACGCGTGTGAAACCGCGTGACGTCCGCTAGTTTTCTATATAACTTTTAGTACATTGTGCCGGGAGTTTTTTAAATTTTGTTTGAATATAATTTTCATTGTTTTCCCGCCCATAGAAGACAAGCTGAGATTCTATGACTTCTAAAACCTAATTTGGCCAAACATTACAAACTGTGTACTTCAAATTACATTTACATAAATTACTCGTATCATCTGTTTAGCCTTTTCTCATTAAATGTGGATCGGCTTGCAGATTAACTTAATGCAGGTAAATACCAGTTTATTTCATGAAGTGGCTGACCACTACGACTCAGAGTGCAATAATACCTCTTGATAAGACTGATTTTAGACGTTCGGGCCACTGACTCCTGTGATGATTGTTTAACATCTACAATATGTGAGTGGAAGAAGACTAAAGAAACGATGATGATGATGAACTGTATTTAGAATGATATGGTAAGAAAAGAAGTGTCTGATGAAGAATAAGTAAAGTATGGAAGAAGAAGACATGCTGCGCCGGCCACATATGAATTGGGATAAGAGCAATAGAATGATGATGATGATGATTTCGGGTTTAGTGTTATTTTAGCATAAATGCTTTGAATTCGCTCAGCATTAATGCTGTATGTTAAATGTATGCAGATAGATTACGATCTAATAAATTTATATCCGCAGGATACGGAAGCCGCACTTCGCGAAGTCCGTACGAGTACTAGGACTTCATCAACTACTAAGAGGTTAGATTAAGTTAACACTGAAATAAAAATAAAATACACAGAACTTAACATAAAAAATCCCTCTGGCAAGCTGCAGGAGGAGGTAGATTTCGGAGAAGGTGCTGGAGCGTGCGACTATTGTGTAAAAAGTTGTACTTATGTGTACACCCTACAAAAAAATATTTTTTAAAGTCGTTTTGTAATGGAAAGTTTACCTTTTTAAATACTCTCATAACAGCTTGGAAACGCCCTCAATTTTTTTGTTGTAATTTTTTATTTCGAAAACTATAAGTTTTATAGCTAAACTTTAAGGTAGCAATTGTAGAGTAAACAATTTGCTTTCAAAAAAATATATTTGCGACGCTCAAAATGTTTTCTGTTTCGGAGATATGATTTTTTTTCGCAAAAATTTTGGAAATTTCAACCCACTCCCCAATTTAGGGGTTGCATCCAAAAAGTTTTTATTTAAAGTTGTCCGTATTTTTAATCAGAATGATAAAAATGAAAAACAATTCAAAAATTTTCCATAGGAGAAAAGTTATGGCCAAAAAACTGATTTTAGAAAAACCGCCCTAAAATGTGGCGTCCATTTTGGGGAGTTTTGCCATAATTGCCACGCTTAGCAGGCGGGTTGGAAATTGCAGTACGGTTGTTACTAAAGCACAGAGAACGCTGCTGCCCATTCTCTAGTAAGTCCCGTAGTCGCCTCTTACGACACCCACGGGAAGATATGGGATGGTGCTATTGTTTACGTCCTACACCATAAGGACCCCATTAATTGTATTTGGAACACTGAGTTCTAATCTTAAACTTATTTTTCACCTTTTTATATTTCTAAAGAAGTTTTCTTTGCCTAACCAACCGACCATCTTAATGGAATCGAATCGGAAATATAAAGGTAAACATGAAGTGTGAATACATGAAGACTGCTAGAAGAGCAATCACGTACTCTCTATCTGCCTGTACATGTACAGTTCCCCTACGATGCGATTGAATCGAATTTTTTGCCGGTATGTCTCCATGAAAATGACTAACCCGAAACGTGCACCCTTTTCGCCGTTATGTAAGTGCTAATCAAGGCCTCATGTAAAGTAAAATAATTATTTCGATCATATTCATTGAAGCTCCTCAAATCTTTTGCGGTCCTGGTATCTCATTAACATACGCGTGGGCGTTAGGAGGGCTTACGGCATCCTCGTGCTAGGGTTACTCTTATTAAGGGGTCGTTCTGCTTTTGATTGGTTTTGAAGGTAAGAGGGCGTTTTCCATCTAACCAGACTTGTACGTTTCAAGTTTATACTCTTTTTTTGAACCGACTTCATAAAGGAGGAGGTTCTCAATTCGTCGGAACCATTTTTTTTAATATATATTAACCGATTACTCGAAGATGGCTGGATCGATATGAATTATTATTCTTTTGTTTGGGTATACTTCCCAGGTGGTAACTACCACTAATCATCCCACTAATCGTCCCACTAATCATCAAGTAGGATCTGATGAAGCGATCCCGGAGAAATAGAGATATCTCTTCAAATTTTATTGGCACATTTGATGCGATTTCGGTAGTTTTCAAAATTTGGTGAAGATCTGATAAGAACTTCGGAGATAGGCAACGGAACTCCTCAATAAATGATAGCAAATGGACTGGGATTGCTGAAATCTCATGTGTGTCTATTGTTTACAGTTCATAACATGAACGTGCAGATCAGCGATAATTTTCACTGGTCTCTAGAGACCTGGATTTTTTTGTGACTCACCACATTTTTAAATTAATACTTCGGTAAATAAATTGAACATTCGATTTTTTTAGACCTTTTGTATTTCCTCTAGTGTATAGTGTCAGTATCATCTTTTTTGATTGTTCAACAGTTGTCTGCAAGTTTAGCTGGTTTTTTTCTCTTTTGGAGCGTATTTTCTAAATATTGTTTGTTTTTTATGGTTATATCAGCCCTTATAGATTGGGATAAGGGCAAGAGCATGATGACTAGATATGCAACGAAAACGTTTGGTACAGTGCAGAGTTTTGTTTTTCAAGGTGTTTTGTTTTGTGTACTCTAATAACCTACTGTTAATTAGTAAATTGTATGATACCCAAGTATTAATTTATAGCTACATCTTATACCAATATCAACGCCCACAAAATTTTGACATTTGAGTTTTTGTAGTACGCTAGACGGCTGTCCTTGAACTCTGAAAAGGCTAGACAAACTTGAGCCAGACGTAAATAAATAACTAGGTACGGATTGTGGAAGACACTGGCGCATTCAGGAAATAAAAACACCGTAGCTACAGACACATTGAAGCGCCTAGCATTGCAGATACAATGAAATAGCAATGTGTGTTTAGTCACACATGTGTCTGATTTATCATTTATGACCCCAACACTTTACTGTGGTTTATGAAGCCCTGTTGCATTCAACTATTTATAGAAATACTAGTCATAATAGACGATAGGCTTTCATTATTAATAAAACAATTAATTACGTCTGACTCGCCTATCACCAGTATAGGTTGATCCCTAGTCGATTAGATGACAACTCATTAATTTTAATTTTCTATGGAACATAACATAACGCCATTATTACTTATAAGGTTAAGCAGAGGTGCTTTTACCATAGATTATTTTTTTTATGTAGAGTTAAGTTAGGTAAAGATTTTTAATTAATTATTCATTTTTTATTATAGATGTAGAGATCCATCAGCACAATATTTTGAGTGTTTTTCTTTGATTCCTATCGTAAACCGTGATTTTGACCCCAAGAAAAAAAATCGTCTCCTAGAAACATATTTTTGCATAAAGTTGCTTAGTTTGATCATCATCTCAGCCGAAAGACGTCCACTGCTGGACATAGGCCTCCCCCAAGTGTCGCCACATCGACCGGTCCCTTGCGACTCGCATCCAACGGATCCCAGCAACGTTCACCAGGTCATCGGTCCACTTAGTGGGAGGTCTTCGAACGCATCGTCTTCCGGTTCGCGGTCGCCACTCCAGAACTTGTCGGCTTTATCGGCCATTCTTTCTGCGATCAATGTGCCTTGCCCACTGCCACTTAAATTTAGCAGTTCTTCGGGCTACGTCGGTGACCTTGTTTCTCTTGAGGATGTCTTCATTTCTGATTCAATCACGCAAGGAAACTCCTGTTTCCTTCCATGTTTGAGAAAACAAATTAATAAAATAAGTATTATAAACGATTTGTTGTATTGGTACCATTAATTAATTGTGCAGTATGTCTTCTTCATCCATACTTCTCTTTTTACTCGTCATCTGATCATTCGCTCAGGATTCGCTCGCTCTATACCAGGACACAATAAGCCGTAGGAGATACAGCGCATTAATGACCAGAGAGAGATGGAAAGCACATTCGTATTCGCTCCCTCCTCGCCACAAACACCCCAACCCTAAAGATTGACACGCCACCTTGCGGACGGATAGTTGAAGCAACTGTCTAACATACTTTATTAATAGGTGTTTATGTGACGTCATTCGAACACTAGCGCTGCAGTGACCATGACCGGAACTACAATCGACCGGGAAATCAATAAGGTGTTGTTGACCTTTTGACATTAATTTTGAGCGTTCGAGGACATGAAACCTTATCTCGGCGTAATGTGAGTTTATTAGTAATACACCTCTACTTAAGTCATCGGGAATCACAGGCGTGATATTATGTTACGTTATTTTAATAAATAGATTGATTACATAGTAGTATATTTTATAACGAGGGACTAAACGAAGCCATTATATACCCGAGGTGGTTTGACTCCCGAGCTTGCGAGGGAGGCAATGAAAGCGAGGGGTATATTATATTGCCGTTTAGTCTCGAGGTGCAAACTGTACTTTTCACTTCGAGTGCGAGAAAAATAGTCATTTAAAACTGAACAAATATATATTTGACAAAAATTCTGAACTGAGCGGTCAGTTTTTTCTTCTATCAAGTCAGTCACAGATTAACCATTGAAAATACAACACAAACTCTCAACAATTTCGCAATGAAGATGATCCACACTCCACAGATAATTAGTACCAAAATTACTGCAAAACACACACACATTGCTGCTTTTTAAAATCCACAAACAACTTTTACTCGCGTTGATGAGTTCATTTGTTATTTTTTTTCAATAAAGCGCTTTCAATTTGCATGCCAATTCGAAATTTAAATTAAACCTTTGTGGACGTGATAAAATTTGATAAATATTCAGACCACGTCCGCACAAAGCAAGCGTGATCTAAAAATAATACTACTCAGTCACCAGCGAGGCGCATAAGTGAAATCTGCTACGAGCTCGTAGTAAACGTAGCCCTAAAAACAGCTACGGCGTAGCGAGCGACAACGCTACGCCGTAGCTGTTTTTTAGGAGTTCTAGCAAGTATTGTGTTCTATCAACTTTCAGCGGTAAGTGTGTTATATGTATGTAAAATTATGTCTATGTATTTTGTTGAGTTAGAAATATGTGTCAGACATGTAACTACATGCATTTTGATAAGTGCTTATTTATTCAGTTGAGGGAAAAAAGAAGCATATTGATGACCGCCTAAACAAAAGTTTTCTTTAGATGTCATTGCATAGTGTCTAATTTTATGCAATTCAAATTATCACATTCCTTGAAATTAGTATACTGCAGATCATACTTTGTGTATTTGATAAGTTATAATGAAAATACACCACTCGGTACCCAGAACGTTTTATTTTTAAATCCTATTTTGCTATAATTAAGTAATGTATTTGATGTATATTGTAATCGATTATTTACCCAATCCCATGAGAAAATATTATTTATCTACCCAAATATCATAATAGTAGTTTATGCAACTGTGCATAATGAAGGGCATTACAACACGAGTGTGGGTTTAAGAAACGAGCCGAAGGCGAGTTTCTTAATAGCATCACACGAGTGTTGTAATGCCTAATTATGTATAGTTGCATACACTACTTTATCTACCCAAATATCATAAGGGCTCTATGATGGGTTCAGGAACCATAGGGAAATGACCTGCATTGCTACTTGGCCCTTGATTTTTGTGCCAACAGGTTATTAGTTGCATTCGTCGCTGCATTTACGATATCTGGCGGAGTATTCATGTCAATTTCTGAGTCACTATCACTCATTTTCGACAGAAATAAAGAACTTATCAGAAAATTTGTCTACTCGTAACTGGATTACTGGAAATAAAAAGCTAACGAACAAATGACAGCTCGAAATGGCGGCGTTTCGAGTAACCCATTCTTTTTATTTCCAGTAACCCATTCTTTATTTCTGTCGAAAATGAGTGATAGTGACTCAGAAATTGACATGAATACTCCGCCAGATATCGTAAATGCAGCGACGAATGCAACTAATAACCTGTTGGCACAAAAATCAAGGGCCAAGTAGCAATGCAGGTCATTTCCCTATGGTTCCTGAACCCATCATAGAGCCCTTATGATATTTGGGTAGATAAAGTAGTGTATGCAACTATACATAATTAGGAATTACAACACTCGTGTGATGCTATTAAGAAACTCGCCTTCGGCTCGTTCCTTAAACCCACACTCATGTTGTAATGCCCTTCAATATGCACAGTTGCATAAACTACTATTTCCTACTAAATTAAGTTTGTAAACATATTTTTATTTCATACCATAAAACATACTCAAAATGTAATAGACGGGTTCTATCTTAATAAGGAACTTAAACATGGAATGGGTACTTTCATCATACTGAATATAGCGCGAATACTAGTCACATTCCTGAAAGCTTCTTAGTGTCACATGGAAGCCTAGTGTTTCAAATAGTGTTCGGTTTAGACAGATCAATACTGCAACCTGAGCACATGGCCCGTCACAGCGAGCTCGTGACGTATGAAAGCATGAATTCAAACATAAATAAAAGCGTACCCTGTCTGAAAACTACTTTAACTTTGTGACGTAGTGGGTGCAGATGATGAATAATAAACGTTTCTTATGCGACTTGGCAGTTTATTATTGTAGTAATCGTATGATTAAAAAAATAAGAATAAACCGTGCGTCGGTTTTTATAGAACTTCTTCATTAAAATAAAAACTTAGCTGTGCTAGTTAGAGTAACACTCAATATTCTGATTCAGGAAGAAACTTAGAAGATGTATATCGTTACATGATTTTGGTAGGACTGCCCATAAAAATGGCTGTGCAGTCAATGCGACAAGCCAATTTTAAATTCGAATTTTGAAAGGACTGTTACATTTCTTTCTTTGAGTACAAGTAAGTACTATGGAGGTTTTTTAGTCGTCGTGGAGGTTTTACGTCCACGAGACTGTAAATGCAACGACATCGTTACAATACCGGGGTGGCCGGCGCAAAAAAAAAAAAAAAAATCTTTAAGGATTTTTTTTTTTTTTTTGCAAAAGAAGGAGAATTGGTATGAAGAGGTGAAAGTTAAAGAAAAAGTTAGTTGAAAGTTAGAAAAGTGAAAAAAAAATTAGTTAAGTTGAAGTTAAGTTGTTATTAAGTCAGAGTTAAATTAAAGTTTAAAAAAAAATACGGGAATGATAACGATGTCATTTTCTTAATTACATTAAATTTGGTAGGTAAGTAGTTACAAAACAAGTCACTTTTATATAAAAATAATAATATAGGTAATAACATACCTATTTGTTAATTAATGGAAGTGCATGATAGAATTTGAATGTAAGAATGTTAATTACAGTGACAAATTTACACTAGGTTGGTTCCGGTTCCATTCAAATACTAACATTCATCGTATCTAACAAAGTCTTAATCAATAAGTCTGAATTAAGGCAACAGTTAAGAAGAGAAATCTTATATAATAGAAGATGTTTCTCAAGGAACTAACCCAGATTAGTGCAGGCTTATTGAATTATTGCCAGTCACCACCCGCTGGCGTTTGGTGATCGTATTCAGTGTTTTTGTGTGTGATGAATGTCATGTGTAAGTGTGTGTGTTAAGTGTTATAAAAATTTACAAGTTTACTAACCTTAATAATGGTCAGGAAAAATATTAATCTGCTTAGAGATTATAATAAGTAGGCACTTGTGAAGAGTACATAGTATTTTAGGTTTACGATGGCTTATTTTTTAATTAGGTGTCGTAACCCGCACCTTTTAAATAACCCACTTAAAATTCAGGTTCAAGGATATAAAATAACTATCCGCTCGACACCATAAGGTAATATGCGACTATTACTAAAGTCGCAAATACGATTAGGAAATGTATAAAAAATTAAAATTGTAATAATCTCATATGTACAAAATTAAGCATTGATAAAGAAGTTGATGGTTAGCCGAAAGGATGGAGATGTATATAAAAACAGTACCTATATAAATCATAAGACTAAGTGACATGTGTCACGCTTAAAAATACAACAAATTATTAAAATAAATAAGTAGTTAATATTAGAAGGAACATGGTAAATTAGGGGTAAAATGATTGTTAGTTATCTTAACTTGGGGATAGGTTTAATATCTTTCACATGCCAACGACCTAATGGTTTATCGGACATGTCAGATAAATCATAAACGAGAGGTGTAACTTTATTTGTAATTTTACATTTAATAAATTTGGGTGCTAGTTTTGCTGAAAAATATTTATCCGCTGAGCTAATGGGGTAATTACGTTTCCAGATAATATCACCTTGGTCGAATTCTAACTGTTGGTGATGTTTGTTATAATACTGTGCATTCGTTTGGTGACATTTGTAGAGACGAGCTTGAACTTCTGAAAATATTGGGCTAAGTAAACCAATGTTTTCAGAATATTTGTCTTTAGGGGCTAGTATGGAATCATCTGTTATGTCGGTGTTGTAGAAAGAACCGCACGTGACAAGTTCACGACCAAAAACTAGATACGATGGCGTTAACTGGGTTGTTTCATTTACAGCGGAATTAATCGCAAATTGAATTTTGTTGAGATGAATATCCCATGTTCTATGATCGTCATCAACAAATGAAGCGATTGCGGTAATTATGGTTTTGTTATAGCGTTCTACTGTATTTACTTGTGGGCAATAGCGTGGGGTATAATGTACTTTGGGTACGTTGAAGAATTTAAATAAGTCTGTGAGTTCATTGCTTATCATTTGTGGGCCATTGTCCAAAATAATTGTTTCAGGAATACCATACGTCATAAAAACTAGATTTTCAAGAATATGTTTAATGACTGAAGATGTTGCACGTTTAATAGGATATATTAAACAATATTTGGAGAAACAACAAGTTACTACTAAAATAAATCTGTTTAGTTTACGAGACAATGGTAATGGTCCAATTAAATCAATTGATAAACATTGAAAGGGACGTGAACAATGTTTTGGTTTTCCCATCAAACCAATTGTATGTTGATTTTGGTGTTTGTAGGCGAGGCAAGTTTCACATTTGGATATATATATTGCAATGTCTTTATACATGCCAGGCCAAAAGTAGCTATTTCTGATACGATGATATGTTTTGAATGTACCAAAATGAGCAGTTGTAGGTGTAGAATGATTTTCGGCAATGACAGAGTCACGCCATTCCAAAGGAACAACTAACTTCCAAGAAAACTCAGAATTATATGGAGTGTTAGATCGTGAATATTTATACAAGTTATTGTTTTTGATATAATAATCAGGGGTTGAAGATGGATTGGTTTTACATTTAGATAAGATTGTATTAAACCAATCATCATTAGATTTGGATAATTCAATATTAATAGCATTAATAGCCTTAATACGGGATAAGGTATCTGGTACTAGGTGATCTTTACCTTTTTTATGTTTAATTTCGAAATTAAACATGGATAAACGAATACTCCATCTGGCTAATCGACCTGTGGGATTATCGAGATGTAAAAACCACTGAAGGGCAGAATGGTCTGTATAGATAGTAAATTTCTGGCCGTTATCTAAATAACAACGCCAATGCTCTAGAGCAGTTATAACACTTAATAACTCACGTTCAGTGATTGAGTAATTTCTTTGAGGTTGAGTGAGGGATTTACTCATATAAGCAATAGGTTTTTCTAACCCATCAAATTCCTGTGTCAGCATTGCTCCCAGACCGTATGCTGATGCATCACAGTGGACAGCAAAAGGTTTTGAAAAATCAGGACAAGTTAGAATTGGAGTAGAAACTAATGCTTGTTTAATTAAATTAAATGCGTTATTTGCTTCTGGAAGCCATTTAAAAGGAGGTGCTTTTTTGCTAGTTGATGTTAATTTCGTGAGAGGGGCAGCCAAGGTGCTGAGATTTGGAATGAAACGACGGTACCAGCTCGCTGTACCAAGGAACTTTTTGACTTCTTTACTAGATTTAGGCGGCTGTATGTCTAGAATAGCTTTTATTTTATCGGGGTCGGTATGTAAACCTTTTTCATTAACTACATAGCCTAAATATTTAAGTTCGCTACGGAAGAAGGCGCATTTGGGAAAGTTAATAGTAATGTTAGCCGATTTTAATTTGTTGAAAACTTTATTTAGAAGGGTAATATGATCGTCAAATGTTTCTGAAATGATAATTATGTCATCTAAGTAACAGAATACGGAGCCGTCAACGTCACAAAGCAGATTATCTATAAATCTTTGCTGAGTTGCGGGTGCGTTAGTGAGACCAAAGGGCATAACCTTAAATTGGTATGTTCCACGACCTGGAACGTGAAAAGAAGTCTTGGGACGATCTTCTACTCGGAGAGGAATCTCCCAAAATGCTTTTGCAATATCAATGGAAGATAGATATTTAGCATTTTTCAAATTATCAATAATATCTGATATAAAAGGTAATTTATATGCGTCTTTCCTGGTGACATCGTTTAGTTTACGGCTGTCTACACAGAAACGCCAAGTGCAATCTTTTTTAGGGGTTATAATAACAGGGTTAAGCCAAGGGCTTTCGCAAGGTTCAATTACATCTAATTCAAGCATTTTATCTACTTCTTGGCGAAGAGCTTTTTGTTTCTCAGGAGATAAACGATAACATCGTTGACGTATAGGAGGATGGTCACCTGTGTCAATATGATGTTCAATTAAGTGGGTTTTCCCAAGAGGTAAGGTTTCGGTAGAAATGTATTTAAAATTTTGAATGATAGTATCAGATATAAGGCGTTGAGTTTCAGAAAGATTGTTATAATTATTTAATTGAATATCTGTTGTATTGATTAAGAAAGTTGGGGCGTCTGAAGATTTATGGAGAGTTATTTTGGAAAGAATCTGGGGAGCTAAGTTAAAAGTTTTCCAAAAATCAATTCCTAGTATGAGAGATTCGGAGATGTTAGGTATAATATGAGCAATAATATTAGAAAATTTATTATTATACATAGTAGGTAAGTTAATATATCCAATGGAATGTATGGGTTGACCATTTGCAACCGTACCGTGTATTATGTTATTGTGTTCTACCTTGTGACCATGTTGAAGTAACAACTTGTGTGAGTTATTGCCCAAAATAGTGATTGCACTACCACTGTCTAATAATCCAGATAAAATTAAACCATTGACGTTAATATTGGTATAGGGACGTTCAGTATCCGTAGTATTTGTAAAAAGGAGCGTAGTAATTTTGTAAGATTTAAAAAATATTTTAATAGCATTAAGCCAATTGTCCCAATCTGACTTAACAAAAATTAGATTTACTACGATCCTTGTTTATTAGTTTTTTTGGAGGGTTATTATTACATTTCGGACAATTTGTGAAAATTACGTTTTGTTTCCCGCATCGAAAACAAACTCTTTTAGTACTAGTACAATCTTCTAGTTTGTGTTCGTCTGTCCGGCAACGAGGACAAGAAAAATATTTTTGTTGTTTATTTGGAGTAATTGTGTAGATAGGTGTTGGGGGTGTGTAAGTACGTGTATGTATGCTGTTGTCGAAGCTATGGGACATTGAAAAACTTTTTTGCTTCGATAAAGTAGGTAAAAAGTGGGATAAATAGTTAGAGTCGGAATTTGATACTTCTTGACAGTTTTCGAACCATTTACAGGATTCAAGTAATGTATGTACTGAGGAGAGATCGTTAGGTTATCTTTGACTGAACTCTGGTTTTAAGTTCCGTCGTAAAATTTCAATTTTTTGTTTTTCCGAGAGTGGTTCGTGGAGTTTGTGGAACAATGACTCCATTGTAGCAAAATAGATAATAACTCTTTCATTACTTTTTTGTTTGCGTGAATCTATAAATTTTTTGAGTTTATAGTCATAATCTGTTATTTCGAAATATTTGTATAAGGATGTTTTAAAAGCTTCCCAATCTCTTATAGAGTCTTTGTTTGCTCTGAACCAATCTAGAGCTATTCCGGAGAGTACATCGTAAATGTGATTGTACAAGGTATTATTGCTGATATTCCTAGCAGTAGCGAATTCCTCTACTTTTAGGATAAATTCTCTGGGACATCCATCTCCAGAAAAAGAAAATTTCTTAATCTCCGTGTTTGGTCGGTTATATGATAAATTAGTTAGGGTTTGGGTAAGAGTATCGAAAAATATGTTTGGTACAGTGGTTTCCTGAACAGATGTCGCAGAATGGTATACTGATGTAGATGGTGTTGGTTCTAGGATCTGGAAACGTTGCTCGTGTGTTTTTAATTGTTCCCAAAGGGATTTATAATTTTGAATGTCCTCGGGTGGACTTTCTGTGTTGATTTCTATCAAAGACAAACGATTACGGATGTGGGTAATATATGGAATAATCTTTGTTTTTCTATTGGGATAGGAAGTTATCGTTATGTCTAGAATGTCTAGGCATTTTTTTAACTCCTCTATATCTCGGGCTAAGGTATATGGGCTTAAAGAAGTTGGTGGATATAAATGGGACTCTGCTAATATATTGGAAAGAATTTCACGCAATTCAACGGCAGTTTGTGTCGGTTGAAATTGCGCGTTTCGCAAATTAAGCTCATAAATAATTTCAGGTTTGTTAAGTTGTGAAATATCCATATTGTATATATGGCTTTATAGTTGAACAATTGGTATCAAACCTTTTCAGTCAAATAAAGAAAATAAATAGTGACAACGTCTGAGTATGACAGTTTATGTATTTAAATATTCTGAATATGATGATAATTTCTGATTATGTATTTTATTATATTATATTATTGTATAGTTGTGTATTTAGTGTTAAAAATATATTCTGTTAGCTGCATGTAATGTTTGTAAGAACTTAGCTTACGTATTCTCGAGTCGGCTTCGAAGGCCTAGAGAAATACGGGCTAAGCGTGTAGTAACTTGGATAAGGGTACTCCCCAAAGCCAAGGGTGAGGTAACCAACGTGTTTTGGAATAACTGCGAGGGTTTAAACTCCAAAAACTCGTGGGCTTATGTAGCTGTCGTTAGACAAGCCGTAGGTGTGAGTAGGTGATGTCTGTAAGGCTGTGTTGTATTAAGTATTGAGTTTTGTAAGTATTTGGTATATGAGTAATAGGTAGGTAATTAGTTTGTGTATGAATGCCTCCGGTACTAAGACAATCGGGAACCGATTACATTTGTAACCTGCCTTAGTAGCGTCGAGCGTGTTATTGTCTGTAAAATGTGTGTATAGTGATTGTAGTTTAGATAGTTGTGATACGTTCTGTTTTGTGTTATGATAAATGGGGATGAAGTTTGACTGTAGTACTTACATAGGGTAAAATATGGTATAACACTAAAAAGTAATCACTATCACGCCGTTGTTATATACGCGCTGTAAATATTAATAATAGTCTCTAATCTTCATTTTTTGATCCAATTAGGGTGGTCAGTGTCCTCGGCGCAGTCACGTAGAATGTAGCGGGAGATGGTGTAAAACGCTTCTGGTAGCTGGCGTGTCGGCCTCGTCTGTGATAGGGAGGAATTGGCGGTATGAAACTAATTAAAACGTGAATATTATAAACATTGTGTTTAATTTTATTTGAGAAAATCAGAGTAATTTTTACATGACACCGTATCATCAATCAGTTAGAAGAATTCTATTTACAAATTCAAAATAGATGTCATAGACAAACATGGACAGCATCACGACCTTCCAACACCTTCTCCTGATGTTCGTTCATGTTGCTGAGACACGTCTCTATATATGCATTAATCTTGCACAGTGTCTTTCGAACTTTACTTTTGACAGTGGTTTTGTCATTACGTCAGCCAACTGTATCTCTGTTGGACAGTAGCTGATATTGATCAGTCCGTTCACGAAGTGTTCATGTATGAAATGGTATCGCACATCTATGTGCTTCGACCTTTTGTTGAAGGATCCCGATTTTACGAGTTGAATCGAACTTTGGTTATCAACGTGCAAATTTATTTTTATATCCACATCGGTTATTTCCTTCAACAGAGATTTCAGATGCAATGCCTCTTTGCAACAGTCTGCTGCGGCTATGTACTCGGCTTCAGTCGATGATAATGCCACTATAGGCTGTCTCTTAGACGCCCATGTTATTGGTCCATCAGCTATCATAAGCACGGAGCCAGAAGTGCTTCTTCGCGTCAATGGATCTCCAGCATAGTCCGAGTCGCTATAAGCATCGATATTCTCTATCGGTTTGTTTCGTTTGAACATAATGCCTTTATCTTTGGTTCCCACCAAATATTTGAATATTTTCTTAAGTTTTGTGACAACTTCTCTAGTGTAATTTTCGACCTTCCTGCTAACTTGGTTGACCGCTTGTGCGATGTCTGGTCTAGTTCTGGTAGACAGATACAGTAAACTTCCCACTGCCTCCCTATAGGGATATTCTTTCTCCTGAGCAGTTTCCTGTATCGACTTGGAATCGCTACTTGCGGGCGTGTCACAAGGTTTGGCATTTTTCATATTATATTTTTCCAGTATGTCATTTATATAAGATCTCTGAGTAAGAATTATTCCTTCTTTGGAATTTCTTATTTCCATACCCAGATAGGTACTTGGATTTTGATTCTTTTTCATTTCAAATTTGGTTTCAAGTTTCTTCAAAATAACTTCAATCTTTTTCTTGTCTTTTCCTATGACAAGACCATCATCGACAAATAATCCGATTATTATTGACTTATCTTCGTTTATGAAAACGCATCGATCGGTTTTTATCGTCTTGAAACCCAAATCAAACATCGCTTGGGTAAAAGTTTTATTCCATGTGAATGGAGCTTGCTTTAAGCCATACAACGACTTTTTCAGCCGGCAAACTACATCAGTAGTATTGCAGTCAGTTTTATAGCCAACAGGTAGTTTCATATAAACTTCATCTGTCAACTCTCCGTACAAGAATGCTGTCTTGACGTCAAATGTCATGAAGTAGTAAGATTTGGATGCGGCAATGGCTAGTAAAGTTTTTAAGGCAGATTGACTTACAACTGGGCTATATACGTCTTCAAAATCCAGGTTTCCTTTCTGCTCGCAGCCACGTACGACTAATCTGGCCTTTTTTGTACCGTCATCTTTAATCCGAAATACCCATTTGTTCGACAAAATTTTGTGTCCTTTGGCTTCTGACCTGTCAACTAATACCCAGGTGTTATTTTTCTGTAGTGAATCCATTTCTGACTGTATCGCCTTCTCCCAATTTTGTCTGTCGGTGCCCGTCACTGCATCTTGATATGTAAGAAATGAACAGTCATAGTCATCATTACTATCTGATGTAAACATAGTCACGCAACGACTTAGCTCGTAATCTTTGGTCCATGCTGGTGGCCTCACTGCTCTTTGTGGTCTTTCACTTGAGGGTGGTGGGTCAACTGGATCTTGACTGGAGCTGGAAGAAGGAAGATTAGTAGGTTCCTGAAAAAATAAGTTATTATTCATTTTGTTTTTAATTTCAGGTATTTCAATCTCAATTAATTCTGTTTCTGGTTCTAGAGTAGAGTCTTCGGTTTTCTCAGCAGGAGTATCGCCATAATGCATCTTTTCGATTACTTTTACGTCTCTGCTGATAACAACGTCATTCTTTTCCGGTATGTAGATTCTAAAACCTTTGGCTTTATTTGCATATCCCAAAAATACTCCTTCTGTCGCTTTGGCAGAGAATTTTCCTTTTCGGTTCTTGTTCATTACAAAGGCTCTGTTTCCAAACACGTGTAGGTGATTTCCCGATGGGATTCTTCCTACCCACTTCTCATATGGGGAGTTTCCTTTGAGAGCTTTTGCTGGGCTCCTATTTATCAGATAGTTTGCAGTGTTCACTGCTTCTGCCCATAGATTTGCAGGAACGTTAGAATCTATCATCAGACATCTTGCTTTATCCATCAGCGACCGATTTTTTCTTTCACTCATGCCATTTTGCTGCGGTGTATAGGGTGCAGATAGTCTTCGGCTTATGCCGTTATCTTTCAGGAATTTGTCAAACGCTTTCGACCTATATTCACCTCCATTGTCAGACTGAAGGTTTTGAATTTTCTTCTTGTGAAACACTTCAACATAGTTTTTGTACTCCTTGAACTTTTCAATAACTTCGCTCTTTTCTTTTAAAAAATAAACACAGCAGTATCTTGTATAGTCGTCAATAAATGTAACGAAATACTTTGATCCAGCCATTGATTTATGCTCAAAAGGTCCACATACGTCACTGTGAATTATCTGCAGCACTTCGGTAGAGATTATTTGTTCATGGCTTTGGAATGGTAGAGTGGTAAATTTACCCTTGATACAAGTCTCACAGGTACCCAAAGTTTTTTCTTTAAAGTCGAGTCCTCGCATCATTTTATTTTTAACCATTTCCTTTAGGTCTCTTTCATTGACATGACCTAATTTCTTGTGCCATTTCATAATTTCGCCTTCAGCACCGGGCGTGAAATTTGCTGTCTCTTCCGGCTCATCAAATTCAATGAAGTATAGTCCATTTTTTCTTCTAGCTTTTAAGTTGACTGTTCCTTCTTTTATGATACTGGCTTGTTCCTTTTCAAATAAAACTTTATAGCCTTTATCTGTAATTTTACTTACTGACATCAAGTTGTTTGACAAATCAGGCACATATAATGTGTCAATTATAGTATGTTTCCAATCTTTTATATAGAGTTCTGCGTTTCCTTTCCCTTTAACTTCGGTCGTATGCATCTCTGAAGCTAGTCTTAGAGTGTCAGATGCAGGGATTAAGTTACAGAGTAAACTTTTGTCCCCCGTCATATGTGACGTACAGCCACTATCTAGACACCATAAATTGCTTTTAGCTTTTGACGTTTCTGTTGTTAAACAGATATTATGCGTCTCTTCTTTTCCTTTAGTTTTATTAGAGTTATTTTGTCTCTTTTTTGACCAACAAGATTCTGTGGAATGGCCTTTCTTCTTACAATTGTTGCAATATGGTACCCTTTTCTTTGTCTTGGCATAGAAAACTTCTGAAGTCTGTGGTTCACTTGCTTCGCTTTGCCTTCTTGCTTCGTATTCTTCTATGATTTTAACTTTTAAAATGTCAGGACTTGGTAGTACATCTCTCGACTCAATTGCCGTTCTGAAGCTATCAAAATTTGTAGGTAAACTGTATAACATCATAATGCTTAATAATTCTGGATGAATTTTGACATCCATATCTTCTAATTTACCCACTACGTCCATAAAATTACTGAGATGGTCTCTTACATCTTCCTGTGAAGTCATTTTCTTCAATACTAATTGCTTTAACAGCGTGGCCTTTCTCGCCGGTCCTGAACTTTGATGTACAGATTTTAGTTTATCCCATACCTCCTTGGATGTGTTACATCCTTTAATTTGTTTAAGTTCAGGTGGAGATATAAGTAGAAGTAGCTCTGACCTTGCCTTTAAGTCTTCCTTTAGGAATGCACTCTTTTCTTCGGCAGTCGCAGTTGCCGCTAACGTTTTTTCACCACTAGCGTACTCCCATAGATCGTATCTTATGAGAATCGCCTGTGCTTGTAAGCACCAGGTATCGTAGTTCGATTTTGTCAGCGGTTCTATGCTTCTTAGACTTGAGCTCATTTTTAAAATTTTATTTTCTCATTTACTCACGGTTTTATTCCATTTGCCACCAACCACGCTCTGCTACCACTGATAGGGAGGAATTGGCGGTATGAAACTAATTAAAACGTGAATATTATAAACATTGTGTTTAATTTTATTTGAGAAAATCAGAGTAATTTTTACATGACACCGTATCATCAATCAGTTAGAAGAATTCTATTTACAAATTCAAAATAGATGTCATAGACAAACATGGACAGCATCACGACCTTCCAACAGTCTGGCGTGTCAGCGCTTCTGGTAGCTGGCGTGTCGGCCTCGTCTGGCGTGTCAGCGCTTTCTCACCAAGCTTCTACAACCTCATCCCGGGGTAGTTCTTCCGGAGAGCCAGTGTGACGTAGTGGGTGCAGATGATGAATAATAAACGTTTCTTATGCGACTTGGCAGTTTATTATTGTAGTAATCGTATGATTAAAAAAATAAGAATAAACAGTGCGTCGGTTTTTATAGAACTTCTTCATTAAAATAAAAACTTAGCTGTGCTAGTTAGAGTAACACTCAATATTCTGATTCAGGAAGAAACTTAAAAGATGTATATCGTTACATGATTTTGGTAGGACTGCCCATAAAAATGGCTGTGCAGTCAATGCGACAAGCCAATTTTAAATTCGAATTTTGAAAGGACTGTTACATTTCTTTCTTTGAGTACAAGTAAGTACTATGGAGGTTTTTTAGTCGTCGTGGAGGTTTTACGTCCACGAGACTGTAAATGAAACGACATCGTTACAACTTGTTCAGTATCTAGTAATGTTACAAGTATATAAATAATTTCTCTAACCGATTTTAGATAGATAGATAGATAGATAAATCATTTATTTTTGCACACAAAAGACAAAGCGCAACACACAGAAATACAATTCAATGAAACAGTTCCCTTAAAACAAAAGAAAAACATATTTACAAAATAAGTATAGTAACACCATGACTTTTGTCTTTCATAAAATGTTTGCAACGAACTACTTAACTGTGTGACTTTCGATTTGTGATACAAAGTAAAACGTAGCGGTTCGTTAAATTCGAAAATTGGCTTTGATGCGCTTAGTCGCTATCTCAAAACGGTAACAAAAAATATAATAATCAAAAACATTACATACGTATGTTTGTTGTAATATTTATATTGAAACAGTTTCTATTCTCCAAAGTTTAGCCAACTAATTTACGTTTAAGTTTTGTCATAAGTGTATTGCGCAGAAAAAGCTCAGCAAAGCCGACCTCTCGGGGCTAGCGCTGAGCTTCCCCTGACGGACGCAACGCGCCGTGTCACCGAAAGACGCGCCGCGCGGCAAGTGCGACGGCGCGGTGAGTACGGCAGCGCGGTGGGGTACATAAATAAAGAAATTGGTTTGATCATTCAAATTCATTCATTCAAGCCTCCCCCAAGTGTTGCCACATTGACCGGTCCCGTGCACCTCGCATCCAGCGGATTCCCGCAACCTTCACCAAGTAATTGGTCCACCTAGTACGGAGCCCTTACAACGTAGCGTCTTCCGGTTCGCGGGCGTCACTTTAAAACTTTTCGGCGCTTTCTGCGAGCAATATGCCTCTACAAGTTTTAATTTCTACAACATGGTAAAACTCCGAAAAAACAAACACGTAGAAAGAGATAGCTTACGTGGAGAAGACAGGTCGCTACTCGTGACGTCATTTAAACAGGGGTGGTCGTGGTTGAATCCTAGGTCAGTAACACGGCATCGACCGAAAAATCAATAAGCTGTTGAACTTTTGACATTGAACTTGAGCGTTCGAGGACGATATTATTCTACTAGACTAAAGCAACTTTTGTTGATGTTTACGTATTTTCACGCCGGCGCATTAGTATACACTCCACGTGTTTCGGGTGACCAATTTGTTTACATCAATCTACTGGCGCTTTATGGGCTCCTGGTAACGGTTGTGCGTCTGTTTCGGTGGTGGAGCACGTGAAGCAACATTGTACGACGTCCGACGACACAGACTATTTTGTTTAAATCAATCTTCTGGTGCTTTATGAGGTTCTAGTAACGTTTGTGGCGCCTGTTTCGGTGGTGGAGCGCGTAAAGCAACATCGTACGACGTCCGACGACGCGATCTATTTATTTACATCAGTCTACTCGTGGTTTATGAGCTCCTAGTACCGGTAGTGCGCCTGTTTCGGTGGTGTAGCGCGTAAAACAACATCGCACAACCTTCTACAATGCAGACTTTTAGCGAGTAGCTGAATCGCCACTGGTCCACTTCGCACAAATCGCATAAAACATGTTTTCCCACGAAAAGTTATTGTTTTGAAAAAGCTTACTATTTAATCACTTCTTTCTTTGATTTTCAAAATAATTTACATGCGTCTAAAATCTTTCTTGTGCTACTTGGTTAATCTCTTCCTTAATTGTACGTGTCTTCTTTCAGCCAGAAGGCGTCGCGGCTGAGTTGGACAAAATCAACGACCAGTAAAAATTAAGGACACAACAACAAGATTATTTATTCTATTTTGTTTGCCAGCAGCGTCGCGTTCTAAATAAAGATCCAGAACTAATGTGATCCGAAAACCAATAGAATGAAAAAAACGTGTGGCACTAGGGGACTGCCGCGGTAAAGCTATTTTGCATTTGTGTTTTTACGGGAGTTGTTAGGTTAGTTTCGTTCTGGATTCAGTCTGCACACTCAAGGCCCGCGATAAAAGCTATGCAATAGCTTAAAAATGATCCAAGTAGTTAAATTATTTCATTCTATAACGCACTCCACACAGACGATGTTGCGGGCATATGCTTTTTTGTAATTCACTTGGATGGTTCTTAGCTATTGAGAACCGGTAGATGTTGCTGTTGTCGACATCTAGGAAAGATCACAAGAATGTCTGCCAGGTGATCGACTGCCTAAGTCAGCCAGTAAAATAAAAGTTTTGATTTTGCAGGAAACTAAACCGATTCTTTTTTGTTTTGGTATTAATTAAAACTCAGGAATCAATTTTATGTTTCATAAATACCAAACATATGAGGGGTGCATTAATCTAATATATAATATGTAGGTGTAATGTCCCCTTTTCTTTTTTCTTTTTAAGCTATTGCATAGCTTCTTGAGCGTGGAGACCGAATCCAGAAATTCCGTAATCCGTAACGAAAATAACTTAACACCCACCCCTCTTTACCGCGGCAGTCTCCGAGTGCCACACGTCGTTTTTTATAGGGTGGGAAATCATCAAATAACTTCTCCCACTCAGGGCGGAGCGGGAGGGAGTGTCCGATTTTTACTGACTAAAACCCATCCATGTTCCTTCCTCGCCCTTTATATTTCGGGGCCGCGGTATCTCTTTCGAACAGGCCCGCAACAACCCCGGAGTTGTAATGGCCCCTGATAACTATTTATAGAGTGAGTCACTAGGAAATCATGTGAAACGGAGGTTCGTGCTAGACCACTATAACAACCCTTTGCTACAGTGCATGTGCGCAAGAAATAGTTGCATGTAGTGGTAAGTTACGAAACGTTGGAAAGAGACAATACACTCGATCAATAAGCGTAAGAAGTCAACGAAATTGATGATTACAAATGTTTTTTTTTTACTACTAGTTAGAACTAGTTGGAGTTTTTGAGCTTTTACTATTGAGAATTAAAAGATAAGATTGCAAAAAGTACGGTTGAACAAGCTATTTGGTTTAAAGTTTAACCAACAAATTAAAAAAAAAAGTATACCAAATAGCTTGTTCGACCGTTCGTAAAACATCGTAATCTACAGGGCAGTTGACTCTCGTAAGATCGTGGTCGGACTTTTTTATGTAACCGATTTAAATATATTATATTAAAAATAAGTTAATAATGTGTCAAAATATGAGATGGAAGAAATATTATTATGAATGTTAAGAACCTTGTTTTAAAACAATGTAGCTCCTTTGATTCTTACTACCCTAGTACCAAAGCAAGTTATGAAACGTAAACGCACTTCAGTATCAAAACTTGTTGTTGGTACGGGGTGGATAAATATCGTAAAAACGGCAAGAAATATTGGAATGGAATCTTCAATATTCTGCTGAAATAAAGCATAGTTATATATATACTATTTATAACACGTGCATTTTAAATTATCACATTTCTAGACATTTTATACAGGAGAACAAAACATACTTCGTGTATTTAACAAGCTATATTAATAAAATACACATTCCTGAAAGCCTCTTAGTGCTGCATGAAAGCTTAGTGCATCAACTGGTGTTCAGTCTAAACAGATCAATACTGCGTCCTGAGCACATGGCCCCACCGGGTGCGCCAAAGTTCACCTAAATTTTCAACTACGATAATTTTCGTTTGTTTGAAACTCTGCAAAGCATGGACAACAACCACCGACGCTATTGCCATGAAAAGGGTTCGCCTGCCAGGAACACCAGCACAGCATGAATAGGAGTTACAAGATAGAAGCTAAATCGAGTAATAAGCAACCAGCCCGCCTAGCATGACCACCGTAGAAACGGGTTTCTTCGAAGAAAGAATCGATAAAATGACAGATAGTTACAGATCTCAGATTTCTTTTGTTCGTCTGTCATTTTGTCGATTCTTTCTTCTTAGAAACCCGTTGCTTCGGTGGTAATGTTACGCGGGCAGCTATTATTTCCATAATATTATAACTTGACGGATTACTCAAAAGGGTTGTAAGAAATGGTAGATCGAAAAGAAAAGTCGTCATCAGTCAGATTAGGATTTTACAGGTTGGAAAATTAAATGAACCCAATAATACACACAGAAGAAACGGCCCCTTTTCTTAATTTGACAAACTATTCATCTACAAATTTAAAAAAATATCTGTGATTATTATGACAATGATATTCTAGTGTCATTTTCGACGCGTTTCAATCGATTTAACGTTCATTCCAAAGAGGCCAGTAAGCCTTGTAAAGGTCAATGAACTCGCAAGAAAATATATTTCATCATCAAGAGACAAAAGTCTATCATTGTGTACTTACTTAACTATCCATAAGTAATGTTAAAATGGCCAGTCACAGTTTTAAAATGTGTTTTTTTTACTGTTACATGAATAAATAAGCTTAAAGAAATATGTAAAATAGAAAAAAGAAAAAGGTGGCAATAGAGAACATAATGTATGCCATGTTTAACTAAAAAGCTCACACATCATTAGATCGTTGCGTACGCTATTAATTATTAGAAAGACAGATATAGATAGATTCTATTCCCATGACGCATATCAGGAAGTAAACCAGGCTGACATAGATTTCAGGTGAATCATGTCTGTTTCATTTGCAGGCGTCTATAAAAGGACCTGTTCTATGCAGTTTACGCCAGTGGTCGGTTGGGAGCCAACCTAGCTGTTTGGTTGGTCCCTTCCTACCACTGATAAATCTTGTTGTATCAGTATATAATAATATGAATGTACATCTACTTACTGGTAATATTGGTCATTATTAGTTAGCTATTAAGAGCTGTTTACCGCCATTTCGAGCCATATAGTATAAAAATCCTCTGACTACTAGTTTTGCCCGGAATACTTTTATCTAAATTGACAGACCTGCCATATCCATAATGTAAAACCTAAAACTAAAGGACGCTCCAAATTCTGAGCGCATGCAGTACGCACACCTACTTTGCATTAACTGTTAGGAAGCATGAAAATGAACATGGCGTATATTCCGAGCAACAGCTATCTTCACACTGGCTCCTCACGTTCAGATCTCAGCGAGAGTAGGACGACGGGTAGACTACGCATGCACCGACCGACGAAATAATTGAGGAATGGGGCTAGTACAGTCAGCCCCAAGAAGATCTGTTCCATAACATTTTATGTGTACATGTACACAGTACAAAACGTAGTATACAATTTATTTTCAATAGCTACTAAAAACAACCTATGACCAAAACGAGGTAGACAGACCGACAACGTCATACGACTTACAATGAATGACGCATCGCGAGCTTCATATGAATGAAGAATAAAATCTTTACGTCCTTTTCAATTTATGCGTCACCAGTTTTGTTGTGGATATGTTACTGTAAAAGCCCAAAGTGCAGTAAATCTTAAAATTTCCCAGTAAAACCTAAGTTTTACCAGCTTCAGTGGTAAATGTCCGAAATGTTCTATGATCATCGTTAATTTTGGACATGTACCAATATAAACTCGGTAAATCTTAAGATTTACCCCAGAGAAGCGGTAAATGTTAAAAAATTGACAAATCGAAACGTGGCGTCACTGTGGCGTACTCGCGAGCACTCTGCAGCCCCCCACAAAAACGCGCTCGCCTCCACGCGCTTCATTCGATCGTTTTGCTCGTTTAAATACGAAATTGAATATAATAAAAGAAAAAAATAGTGAAATCAGGCATTACCTACGTTTGTTACGAAGACTTGTTTAGCGTTCTCGAAGAAATACACGTTACTGTTGGACACGGTGGGAGGACAAGGATGATAATGGAATGTAACCGCAAGTATAAAAATTTAACAGTTGAGGCTATTAAGACCTATTTGAGACCTATTTGAGACGGCAACGTTGGCACGTTGCCTAAAGAAACCGAAGTCAAATTATAATGATGCGACTGATCATTAATATTAAATAAATGGTTAAGAAACACACATGATAATAAAAGTAATAAAAAATAATAACATTAAAACTGTATCATCATAAATATAATTAAAACTATGTAAAGCTTTGACTGACCGATAATTAAAATAAACGATAAAGAAATAGTCATTATTTTATTCCCATAACCAACATTAACCAACCATCATTGGTAAATCTTAGCATTTCCCAAACTCTGCTGGTAAAAGTCCGAAATATTGTCTCTTTTTTATAAAATTCGGACATTTACCAACTCATGCTGGTAAATCTTAGAATTTACTGGGAAATCTTAAGATTTACCGTACTTCGGGGTTTTACAGTAACAGATATATTTATAAATACTTAAATGTAATGTATGATGCGTTTAGGTTATTAAGGTCCGTGTTCACTGAAAAGATAACAGCGCCTAGTCTGCTCATCTAAAATAGTTGTCACCGTGACATTTTCCCATACAAAAATGTGTTTTAAACCGATGTTTTAAGATAATCCGACCGTCGTCCTTTTGGTGAACATGAACCTAAGTCGCCATTTATGTGTAATAAACAATTCTAATGATTAAATCTCTCGTGTTCATATTTGTGTTCCCGCTGTTCCCCCGATCATTGACTGTCGTTACGGTCAGTAGCCCAAAATGAATGATAACCAGATTATTTGTCATTATTTTAAATATTATTTTATATATATGTATATACAGGGTGTAAACCACCTCATGACGCAGCAGTTAACCAAGCATCCATCAAACTAAGTAACTTTATGCAAAACATATTGCTGGGAATCCCACTTTTTTTTTTAGGAAATCATGTTTTGTGGTAGAACTCAATGTAACGCACTTAAAACATTATGCTGATGGATGAATTGAATAGTACGGGGGTCGTGAAGGTGTTCAGTGTTCAAAGTAAAAAATTCATAAAAATAAATTGTATTTAAAAAAAAAACATATCTCCGTAACTAGAAGGTTCCCAGGTATAGTGTGGAACAAAAAAATAATCGCAGTGATGGGGAGAACAAGTGCCTTTTGGCTTCGTGAAGAGGGGTTTTACACCCTTTATATATATATTTTGTATTATTTTGTTATTATTATTTTTGATCATTTGTTACGTACAACCAGTCTTACCAAGGAGTATCGTATTTCCCAGTACTAAGCCGAATTGTGGTGGTCAGATAGGCAGTGGCTCCATGTAAGATACTGGTAAACAGCTGTTTACCAGTATTTTACAAGTTACAAGCAACAAGTTTGGGCTGGGATTTCTGCTGAGGCCGCACCGAGCTGGTACTCATTTAAAATGGAACTCTAAATGCAGAGAGGTACGTGGAAGAGATCCTCAATGAACAAGTAGGTCCTTTCATGGCCAGGATGGACCGGCATGGCATATTAATGCATGATAATGCGCGTCCCCATACCGCTGGAATTGTACATGACTACCTTGAAGAGGTCGGTATCGAGCTCATGCAGTGGCCTGCGCGAAGCCTGGACTTAAACCCCATCGAACACGCCTGGGACGAGCTTCAGAGATGCGTGACAGGTCGAAAACCCCCACCAATCACGCTTCCCGAGCTCAAACAAGCACATGTGGAGGAATGGGAAGGTATTCCTCAGCACCGGCTCTGAAATTTGGTGTACAGCATGCCTTATCACCTGAAAGCTGTCAGAAGAGCTCGTGGAGGCAATACAAAGTATTAAATGAAGAAAGTGATGAAAAACAGCAAAAAAACAATCATAAAAAAATGTAATCTTAAGTAAAATATGACTACTTTAGTTTTTTTTTTTTTAATTTAGATATTAATGGTGTGGGTGCAACAAAATTTTATTTTATTTTTTATCTGTATAATTAAATTCTCAATTGAACAGTATTCGTTTCATTAGGATGGCATACGTAGTTCGGGAGATATTCGGGTTTATGTGACTGACCCGTTATTTTAGGAACCGAGTGTATATTTTTATAGATAAAGGAGAAGTCCACTCACTGATCACTCATCACGAAATCTCGGAAACTTCTGGGCCGTAAGGACTCAAATTTGGCACAAGCACTCTCTAGGAGGTCCAGGCGCGTACTAAGAAAGGATTTTTTTTAATTTGCACCCCAAGGGGTTGAAAACTTTGACACCCCGTCAAAGTTTGTATGAAAGTCCTACATTTTAAAAGTTAGAGACATGAATGTGGGCCTGAATGTTCCTTTCGGATTCTAGGTGCTTATTGGGTACAAAAAAAGGGTTTTTAATGTTTGTATGAAAAACGTTTAAGATCCAAATTGAATATTACGGCAACGCGTTATTGCTGACTTTACTATTAAAATTAGATTTCGGAAGCCGAAAAAGATCAAAATTAAATCTTACGACCACGCGTTAACGCAAATTTTACATTAACATAAGAATTTGGAAGTTCCTTGAGGTTTATCTCGGTGGCCAGTATGTTTCAGTGATATGCAGGCATCTGCTGAAAGTTATTGAAATGAGGTTCTTTATAGTTTTTATGCCAATTTCTAGGTGGCCAGTATATTTCAGTACGCAGGCGTCTGCTGAAGGGTAAGAAAAAATTGTTTCAAAAAAAGAATCACAGAATAGTGTAAAACGTGTACACGTTCAAGCTCATTTCTGTGCTGCGATATTTTCTATTATTACTTCATCATCATCATCATCATCTCAGCCGAAAGACGTCCACGTCCGTTTGGTTTGTCTTCGTTTTGGTTTGATTCACTTCCTAATTTTAAATTGGAGAATAACAATTGTGTTCTTACAAAATTGCCTGTAACTGGCATACTTGAAATAAATGCTTTGATTTTGACTCATTTTATTCACATTGATCATTTTCATTTCATTTCAAGACTTGGCTGAAGTATGACTGTCATCGAAGGCCTAACGATGGAGCCGGAGGGCAGTTGCAAGAGTTCTTCAAGAGTTCACAGCATCTTAATCGTGTTTGCACTCACTTCATGGTCCTTGATGATAACTTAAGACCTAGCAGGAGTATGACTTTAATCGACGCGCGACGGTCTAACGACAGAAGGCTGTTGCAAGAGGTCCGCAACAGTTAAAATTACACAATTTATAATGACCATTTTGGTCTACACCACCAATACAGAACAAACAAAAACTTATCAACTTTTCATGCCTGATAAAAAAGTCCATTAAACTCTGAAAGAAATGGCATGCGGGGAAAGCTCCGCCTCTTAATTTTCTGTAATAGGTGCGTCGCTGTTTGTGACGTCATTTGAACACCAGAACCACCTTGCCATTAACCTTTGTTTGTACGCCAATCGACAATCGAAAGTTCATTTTGGAAATGTGTCAGTCATATTAGATATGTAAGTCGCAGGCGATGTGCTAATATGTATATTAAATAGTAAAATAGGCTGCTACCCCCACTACTCTTGTGTTGTAGAGCTGTACAGATGTATGCACCTAAGTCTGAACAGGAGCACAGTCGGGACGTCAGACTGCTTTGGGAGTTCGGCCAGAGCGGCCAAACTCGCTTAGTAGTCTGATAAAACTGAAAACAGGCCAAACGGCCAAGTGCACTATGAAATTATAATTCCAGTCACACTCGGCTTAGTGGTCTGTAGGATTCGTTTTTCATTTTAAATCGATGAAATTAGCAGATGTGATGCAATTGAGTTTAGATAAACTCATCAAAGTATAACTTTTCCGATGGCAATGGATAATTTGAAATATTGATTGAGAATTATACAAATTCAGGTCTGTAAACAAAGAGAATAAAATAAAAAGGTAAAAAAGTTTTATACGTGAAATGAATCTGAAACTGTTTTAAACATGAGTTGTTAATATTATTTTTAATTTATGAAAGCATATCCTGAAAGTATTGCCTGCCGTACTTGGGACTGATTCAACTAAAATCAATAAATAGATTTGTCGCACCAGGTAACTATGATTACAAAGATGTGGGTCCCCTTCTATCTCTGGACGTGCACGCACACCTGGACATGGGACAGATACGTTCATGTGTATGCACTTGCGCGAAAGGCATATATGAAACTCGAACGAGTAAATGCAATAGCAGTAGACGGGGGTCTGCAACCCTTACACAGTTACATTCAATCAATGGTGGGATGAGATAGAATATTACTACGTTAGTCTAGACTTTTCATATGTACGTAGTAAAATGTGCATGATAACTCCTTTTAATTTCTGTTGCCCTAGTAATATGCCCCGCATTGCGTATCAATGGAGCACGTGTCATCTGGATTTTCTAACATTATTTTTTATTCTCTGTATAACGAAAAAGTATAATTAAAGAAAAAACGTGTAAATCTATACCAATATTAGAGGAATGGATTGATTTTTTGTTTATTTGTGTGTTTCTTTCGATTTAACTCGAAAACTACTCGACCGCTTTTAAAAAATCCACAACTAGTGCCAAATTTGCCCAGTAGTTTCCGAGATTTCGTGATTTCGTCAGTCAGTCAGTCAGTGAAAGGACTTCTCTTTTATATATATAAATTCCAATACAATTGTAAATACGAATTATTTTCGTATTCTTGGGTCGTCAAAACTTGTGTTAGTACAAGTTTTTATGTTTTTTAAGAAAATAATGTCTTTTATGTAGAAACATAAATCTATACTTATATTTTAAAGCAGAAGAGTTTGTTTGTTTGTTTGGTTGAACGCGCTCATCTCAGGAACTACTGGTTCAAATTGTTTTTCTTTTTGGGTTGGATAGTCTATTTATCGAAGAAGGCTTTAGGCTATATAACTATTGTGCTAGGGCTGGCGTTCAGTGGGAAATGCCTGATTTATAGAAGTAAGACTTAATCAAGGAGCAATTCGAATTCTAGTTACTGATACGAGAGACGAGAACGTAAACCAACATTTATAAATGGTGTTGTAATTCGTCCACATTTTTAAATGACAAATTTAATATATATTTTTAATTACTGTAATTCTTAGACAGTTTTTAAAATTTTCTCGTGAAAGTAGTATTAACAGTGTTTTCAGTTTTTACATTTTGTTGACAACATCGTAACCCAGTATTTTTCTAAATAAATCATGAATTGTTATGTAATAGGGTTCATGTAGGGGGCTCAGTGTTTCTTGAGTACGGCGCATGTGCACCGACGCGCGTGACGTACGTCGCGGCGACACGGCGACCACGGCGCATGGCTCCGTCAGGGTAGGTTTATTCCCTGCCCTGAACGCACGGCGTGGAATAAATCTATCCGAGTAAAGCATTATTATTTTAGTAATGAACTAATTAATATTTGTTCTTTTTTTTTACTGCCTATTTTATGGACAAATTGACCCACATCCCACATTAGCTTCTTTCTATACTCATGATCACATAACGAAAATTAAAATAATAATAAAAGCATTTATTTTGAAGTAATTCAGTTACAAGCTCTAGTGAATTGCCGAAAACAAGATAAAAATTAAATGTAGCTACAGTTCCAGTCACAAGACATAATAATGAAGTAAATGTGTTTTTTTTTTTTCAAAATGTTTTTTTTTACTGCGCTATTCTTGACAAGAATAGTAGGTATAGGATTAAATAAGCGACATTTCAAAATAGTTTTTAGTTCGTTTTAATTTTGAATTTCGTATTGATCTTGATAGTTTTACGACTTGTTTAAAAATAAACAATTATTTTAACAGAACCGGGAAGTGTGGCAGGAAAAAGGGAAAGCCTATACCAACCAGTAGGTGATTCCGGGCTGATACGATGATGATGATGTAACAAATATTTTATATTTTATAAAAAAATTGTTTCGGTTAGTCCTGATCACTTATTAGACAAATAGAAGAGCCTACATTCGTTTTGCTTAGTCTTGTAAACTCTCAGCGCCCTGAGCCTATATTGGTTTCATTACGTCTTGATCAGTCACAGCACCGTGGAACCCACATTGGCTTAGTAAAGTTCGTTGAACCTCGGTGTTTCCGTAGTACGGCGCATGCGCGTCGTTACGCGTGACATACGTCACGGCGACACGGCAGCAACGGCACGGCGCTCCGTCAGGATGGGTTTATTCCCTGCCCTGAAGGGACGGCATGGAATAAATCTATCTGAGTAAAGCATTATCATTTTAGTAATGAACTAATTAATATTTGTTCATTTTTTTATTTTTTTACTGCGTATTTTCTGGACAAATTGACCCACATTGGCTTCTTTCATTACTCATGATCACATAACGAAAATTAAAATCATAATAAAAGCATTTATTTGAAGTAATTCAGTTACAAGCACTAGTGAATTGTCGAAAACAAGTTAAAAACCAAGATAAATCCCCCGATTACTTGAAGATGGCTGAACCGATTTTTTTTTAATTGTTTAAAAGGGTTATCATTCTCAGGTTGTCCCATAATCATCAAATCAGGATCTGATGATGGAATCTCGGAGAAATAGAGAGAACTCTTCCCATTTCATAGGCACACTAGAAGCGATTTGGGTATTTTTAGGAAGTGTACTTTCTCGAAGTGAACCCATTTCAATTTGATGAAGATCTGATGAAGAACCTCGGAGATTGGCAACGGAACTCCTCAATAAATAATAGCAAATGTACTGGTATTGCTGAAATCTTATATCAGTCTATTGTTTACACCAGTTCATAACCGAAAATCCCGCTGGTACGCTGTGAAACACATGTGAACCACCTAAAAGTGAAAAAAAAAAAAAAAACAAAAAAAAATACTTCAGAGAAAACAAAAAAGAGAAAAGTAACTTCAGGAAAAAACGCTTCAGAAGTCGGTGACGTTTGTTTGATTGATTTAGTTATTTTGTCACCGACTTCTGAAGCGTCTTGTTCTATCAAAAACATCTCAACGCGTTTATAATAGTTTTCACTTCAAAACAAGTTTTGCTTTCAGTGTACTAGGATCCCATAAGCACAAAGCGATGTGCTTTAACTACCTACGGCTTGACGTAACGTGACGTCACAAATCGATAATCCAATCAGTTATTCGTGTGGGCATACACACACAAGCAGAGTTCCTTCTCATTGTTACTACGTTTTTGCCAAGCGGCAGTAATTGGAACTATTATTTTGTACGTGTGTGAAACAAGGCTGTTTTACGTTAAGAGGCCCGTGAAACATGCGAATTTCATACAAACGTAATACCAAAATAATTTGTAAATCAAACATATTCTTAAGGTAGTGTGTATTTATTTTGATTGAATTACAGAATATACAAGGTTCCCAAACACATACATTTTGAATGTACCTACACTGATTTAAACAAGAGTTATGAGAAAAACATTTTACAAATAGATATTTTAAATTCCTCATATCTCGTCTTTAAATCATTGTCCTTTCGCGGATAAGTTGTCTAACTAAATTTCCATTGTTTAAGTGGACATACAAGTTAGTAATTTAATACATGACAAATTATATTTGTTTCTCGATCGATAGAAGAAACAAACATAAACAACATTACAATCCTGGCATAATTTGTCAAACACTCGGCAAGAATGATGTATAAGACTACCTAATATACAAGCACAACCCGCGCAATAATAGGGATAAGGCTCATATGTGCATATGTTATAATTGGGTTTTTTATATTAAAAAACGTTTTCAACTGGTGAAGATTTTTTATTTCGATCATCCACAACACCTGACCGCTATATCCGGGATGCGGTCTATCTAATAATAAAGCTGTATTTATTATTAGTAGAAAACTTGTGGAAAAGTTGGAATTTTGACCCACAACATCTTCGTAACTACAAGGTAACCCGGTATGGTCTAGACCGAAAATCTTTTTTCTCTGAAGTTGGTTTCATTTTTTGTAAAAAAGATTTCATTTTTCACTTTTTAGTGGTTCACATGTGCTTACCCCTTCACAGTGTACTGGCGTGATTTTAGGTCATGAATTACTGGTGTAAACAATAGACAGATATGAGATTTCAGCAATCCCAGTACATTTGCTATCATTTATTGAGGAGTTCCGTTGCATATCTGCGAAGTTCTTCATCAAATCTTTATCAAATTGAAATGGCATCACTTCGAGAAAGTACACTTCCTAAAACTACCCAAATCGCTTCTAGTGTGCCCATAAAATGTGAAGAGTTCTCTCTCTATTTCTCCAGAATCCCATCATCAGATCCTGATTTGATGATTATGAGACCACACGAGAAGCACCAGCTTTCAAATAAAAAAGAACCATCATAATCGGTTCACCCAGTCAAAAGTACTGAGGTCACAAACACTTTCGAAATCTGGGTGTATTTTACACATCTGCGTACCCCCTCAGAGTATACAGGCGTGACGTTACGTCATTATATAGTATAAACAATGAACCTACAAGTGATTGCAGCAATCACTGCTGATTTGCCGTGTATTTTTTAAGAATTCCGTTGTATATCTCCGAAGATCAGCATCAGGTCTTCAGCAAATTAAAATGGGACCACACGGGAAGCACCAGCTTTCAAACAAAAAAAAAAAACCATCAAAATCGGTTCACCCAGTCGAAAGTTCTGAGGTAACAAACACAAAAAAAAAGAAGTTGACGTATTGAGAACCTCCTCTTTTCAACCGACTTCCAATTTATCAATTCGTCTGTATGTTTCTTTCTTTTTTTTTTTGTGTTTGTTACCTCAGAACTTTGGATTGGGTAAACCGATTTGGATGATTCTGTTTTTATTTGAAAGCTGGTGCTTCTCGTTTGGTTCCATTTTAATTTGCGGAAGATCTGATGCTGATCTTCCGAGATATACAACGGAACTCTTCAAAAATAGACGGCAAATCTGCAGTAATTGCTGCAATCGCTTGTAGGTTCATTGTTCATACTACATCATGACGTAACATCACGCCTGTATGCTTTGAGGGGGTACGCAGATGTGTAAAATACTCCCAGATTTCGACAATGTTTGTTGCCTCTGATCTTTCGACTGGGTAAACCGAGTTTGATGGTTTTTTTTTGTTTGAAAGCTGATGTTTTCCGTGTGGTCCCATTTCAATTTGGTTAAGATCTGACGCTGATCTTCGGAGATATAAATGGAACTCTTCAAGAATACACGGCAAAGCTGCAGTAATTGCTGCAATCGCTTGGTTGTTTATTGTTTATGTAACATAGTGACGTTACATCACGCCTGTATGTTCTGAAGGAGTACGCAGAAGTATACAATACACCCAGATTTTGACAGTTAGATGTGTTAAGTTCCATTTAATGGGATCCTGGAGAAATAGAGGGAATTCCTCAAATTTAATAGGGACACCAGAAGCGATTCCGGTAGTTTTAGGAAGAGTACGTTCTTGGAGTGATCCCTTTTCAATTTAGTAAATATCTGATGAAGATAGGCGACAGGAACTCCTCAATAAATGATAGCAAATGTACTGGGATCGCTGAAATCTCATGTCTCTCTATTGTTTACACCAGTTCATAACAAAAAATCACGCCGTTACGCTGTGAAAGGATAAGCACATATGAACCACTAAAAAGTGAAAAAAAAAAATTATTTTGCAAAAAATGTAACCGACTTCACACAAAAAAGTGAAAAATAACTTTAGCTTCAGAAGTCGGTGACAAAAAAACTAAATCAATCAAACAAAGGTCACCGACTTCTGAAGCTAAAGTTATTTTTCACTTTTTTGTGTGAAGTCGGTTATATTTTTTGCAAAAAAGTTTTTTGGAAGTCGGTTGAAAAAAATAATTACATAGACGAGAGTAACAAGTGAATTTTAGCTTTATTCTTCGTTCTTCATTTAGGTAGTTTCTTTATCTTTTTATTTCTGTTAACCTAACACTTAAAATTTCTCCTGTATCACGTACACAAACACCTTGCCCCGGAACAACGACCCTATAAATATTTTTTTTCAGTGCGGGAATCACACCGTCTTACTAATAACTACAACCAGCTTTAGATATTCGGTACGTCAAAACTGAACGCAATGAACATCCGCAGCGGCCACAATCCGCACCTGTACCAGGAAAACATAGGCCACAGAGGGTCGCTAAATCTGTATTAAACCTAAACTGAAGGACTATGTTACACTTTGAAAATGTCGGCTCTCCTACAACATGTTTGCTAACGTCCGGAAAATAGTACTTTATTCTGACACAATATTAATTAAATTTAATTATACTTTAAAGATGGGAGATGTGGGTGGTTATCGATCGTGACGATTATATTTGTCCACCGTTTTATTTTTTTGATAAAATTATATGGTGATAATAAATTATGTTAATTTTTTTGAGAGGTCATCATTTGTTAGAAGAAGCAAAGAAAGAAAACCTGTTAGACCCAGACGGGGCTTGGAAATATGTCTCCTACGCGTCTATTTTGTGTTTTTAGCGCCTGAAAGGCACCGCCTACCACTTGCCAGTCGCAGGTTAACAATGTTTTTTTTTAATAAATTAAAGTTCACGTACCAGGGAAGCAGATTTCGCAAAGGTGTGTCACAATCAAAAGCGGGGGTTGATTTCACAGCGTTTTATTGGATAGAACCAATGACGACAATTTTGTAGCACATCACAGTTAATCTTATGATGTTGGAACCTGTATAGAAAGAGATGGCACGCTGTGGCACGTTCTGCCCCTTAGATACCTACTTGTTTGGTAACGTCGTTGACGACATCATTTCAATACTGGAGGTGGTTGGGAGAGTCCTTACGTCACTACATTCGTCATCGGTACAAGAGCGGCAGTGTCCATTATAGGTGTGGATATTGATCGGAAAATTCTATAATAGGCTGTTGAACTTGTGGCACTAAACTTGAGCAGAGTTTGACGACTGGACGTAGAGTTCTCATTACGTGCTCATACCAGTAATGAGAGACAAATGATATTTGGTATGTAAAGATTGTTCGAGGCCCTTTTTTATTTTATATGGATATAGAACAAAATAAATGTGCTTCGAAGTCTTTTAAAGGGCTAATAATCACGATTATGTTCCCAGATTAGAAACCAACACTCTCAAGATGATTTTGATATCGTCGCGTCTCGGTGTGAATTGACGCTTAGATGACAATCAGGCAACAATGTTGATGACGCATTATGCCACTCATGTTTGATACCGGAGTATGACATCGTATTCTCTGTACGAGTAGAACCTTTTTTACTTGGCTGCCAATGTGATGACTAGCCAAATATCAGATGATATTTGACAATGTGTAAAAAATAACAATATTGTAGTTGATTTACTGTAAGAAAATTGTAATAGGAAAAGCTTTTCAAAACACTAAACCACACACAAAATACACACACACCACACGCACCACACGCACCCACACTTTTAATGAGTGTGAGTGTGAGGTGACGATAACTGTTTGTTCAATCAACGAAGTTATAAGTATGGTGGAGATAATTTGGCAAGAAAGTGATGACTTTATTTAGCAATTTTAAGTTAGATAGGATAGGTAAGGATAGGAAGGATGCGAACCTTATCCATCTATACGTAGTACGTACCTAGCAGTAGGATACAATAAAGCAAGTAGTTTGTAGTGATCAGAGATGGCACCAACTATGAAAAGGACTTCATTGAATTCTCGTTGGTCTAGTCTAGTAGTTGCAAGCGCTCCTGATCAGAATACGGTTCAATTCCAAAGTCAGCCCACTGGCTGACTCAATAACACTTTATTGGAATTTTCTACCATGAATTACTAAGTAGGAGCCCGAAATCCAGATTTGTTCCCTTTTGATGGCAATAGGCCCACCCTCAATTAAGTAAAACCCAAAAATAAATAGTAAAATGTGACTAAACTTAGATCATGAAAGATGCGATGTTGCTAGGGTTCGGTATCTAAAAAGGTAAAAAAGGAACCCTTATACAATCATTTTCTTGTCCGTCTGCCACCACCAATTTTCTCAGGAACGGGTAGACCTAGCAAGTTTGCATTCATATCAGATGCTGAAGTTTATAGTCCCTATTAGATGTGTAAACTGACTGACTGAGTCAATACGGTAAACAGATATGATTTTCACTTTTTTTAAATTTTTTGGAATTTCCTCTTTACTTGTGCTGTACCTTGCTTTTAAGGGAGTTGCTCCAAGGCTACCCGCGAAATTCTAAATTTCTTACGTTTTTTGCAATTGGCAGGGCAGGGATAAGTTTTATGTTGATAGACATATCGGTCGCGATTGTAAAACGTATTAAGTTACAGAATTACAATCATCAAAATCATCATACAACCCTCCAAGTTCATAAGATTCGAAGAAGGACTTTGACCGTGAAAAATTCGTTCATTGATTCTTATGAAATATTTTATTCTTAGGATACATTGTATTGATGATTTTGATGATTATAATTCAGTAACACTGCCCTGGAAATTCCAAAACACATAAGAAAATTTGACAATCGTGGGCCACCCTGACGCTTTCACCTTAACCAAAATTGACAATTAGGTCAACCGGAAGTAGCCTACAGGTTTTGGGTCGAAAACATGTAAGGTAGTTCCTGCTGACCTACCATCATGAAATTTTGCGAAAAGCAATGTCTTACAGAACAAATAAAGGAAAAAAATCTGAAAACCGTAAATATGTAGTTTATTAACAAAAAAATAAGTTTTATTTTACTATTACAAACTTATTATTTGCGGTGGGTGCAATAGCCGTTTTAAGGGATCGAACAGCAAAGTAAAGATAGTCCTCGCTGCGCAAACCAGACACTCTCTTGCCCGGTTTTATTTAAAAGAAAATGAAAACACAAATTGATTTACTGGTAAAGAAACTAGTCGCAATATTATTGACTTGAAATCTAATGGGCGAGGGATCAACCTATACTGGTGGCGGGCGGGTCAAACGTAATTGTTTTTTCATACATAAATAATATTATGATTTTGATGGAATATTCTATCTATAGTCTATTCATAGCAGAAACCACTAGGGCTTCATAAACCTCTGGGAGTGTTGGGGTGAGTGGCAAATACACACACATGTGTATGCACAGTTGCACACATTGCAATTTCACTGTATCTACAATGTTAGGCACTTGAATGTGTTTGTTGGTGAAGTATTTAAACTTTATGAATGTGCCAGTGTGCTCTGCGGTTTGTATCTACTGTTTGTTTACATCTGGCTCACCTTTTCCGAGTTCATAGACAGCCGCCATCTAGCGTACTGTTAAAACTCAAGGCCAAAACATTGCAGGGCAAATTTCGGTATCATATGTAGCAAAATATAAATTAGTTATTTAATATAATTTGACTGCCTCGTCCGTCGAGTGGTCGTAGGCAACACTACCTGAGCATGTGGTCCTAGTTTGGATGCTTCGGTTTTTTTAGAGGGCTTTATAATACCAACAGGGCTACTCATTTAAGATATGGTCTGGGAGGTACGGTTGCAAACAAAAAACTCATAGTAAGCCGGGTGATATTGTCATCGAAGGTTAATTTTATATTACCAATAAGTAAACCAACATCAGCTGCTCAAGTAGCGGTGGGTGTCGGATTGGGGAGGTTAGGAAAGTTTAAAAAAATAATATTATTTAGCGTAATTCTGTGCAATTTCTGGCCACGTTTGCCCTGCTGTAAACATGATCAGAACGTCACACCACCTTCGCTGTGGTCGACCTCTTCGGCGATGACCACCTTCTGACGTCCAGTGAGTGACGATCTTTGCCCACCTCTCCGGGTGCATCCGTGCAACATGGCCAGTAGTAGAGATACAATTTTATATTTTATTTTGTGCTCGTGGCTACATAATCACCGCCGGTCGGGTCAATCTTTAGATTCAGCCGTGATTGCCTAGGTTGGTCTGTAGATGGGTGACCACCCTTATATACCGTGTTTCCTGCGTGCCACAGAAAGCACGTTAAGGGCCCGTATAACCCAAAATCGTGATTTTTGAATGGACTTCGTGTTAATATAACTAAAGCATTCACCTTGGGACTAATATATGGCAAAGTTGAGGACTGTTTCTAAGGTTCATACGTTTCGAAAACACGATTTCTTAATTTTTTCTCGATAGAAAACTACCTCAAAGATACCTCTAAAATAAATTTCAAATCGTATTCAATTAAAGAGATTAAATATGGTCATGAAATATTTCAGGATAGTCGAAAAATATATAACGCAATGTTCATACGTTTTCTTTTTTTTAAAACGCTTTCTTTTCACGATGAAAAGAAAGCGTTTAAAAAAAAGAGTCCAGCCACAGCTAAGACCGCTCTGACCCTCGCTAGGACCCCGATGCACAAAATGTCAGTGCGGCCTCGGCCTTCAGACGTGGGGGATGTATTTTTTTGTTTTCGCGCAGAAAACCCGATTGACACCGATTTATGTTTTAAAGAAATTACTTATTTATGAAATATGAAATTTAGATTAAAAAATAAAGCACCCGTGTTTTTATTTTTCCAAAATATTGTAGTTTTCATTGATGAAATAATATTTAAAATGGTTTGAAATCGAAATCTTATGTCAACGTAAAAAATATAGTGGGTAAACGTGCCTGTTATCGAGAGAGATAGTTGTATAAACAAATTTATTTTTCGCAAGAAAAACATTTTATTAAAAACTGTATTAAAGTAGCACGTGACTTAACCCGTGCAAAGGGGTTTGAACTATTTGACCGGAGTTTCTTTCGCCATTTTGATATTTTTTTCATAGTAGCGGCTACGCACAAGACTTTTATTAATCGATAGCTGGTATCAATACAAATAAGTTATGTACGAGACAAAAACTTCTAAAGCGTCACGTTTCCGAGATTTAAGCTATCAAAGTTGTGCTGGTAGCGATCACATATATTTCGGAAACTTGACGTTTAAGAACATTTTGGCTCGACAAAACTTGTTTTTATTGAAAACAGCTATCGATTTATACGTGTTTTATGCGTGTCTAATCAAATCAAAGTTGTGTTGAAGATTCCCATCAGTGAATTGACTTTACCTCTGATAGCTCATATCTCGGAAACATGACACTTCAGGACATTTTGCCTCATACAAAACTTGTTTGTATTGATAGCAGCTATCGAATAATATAGGTTTTTTATGCGTGGCCGCAATTTAAATGAATAAAAAACAACATGGCGGAAGAAAATCCGGCAAAAAAATTCAAAATTCATTCGAATGTCGCATATTTATGTTTTTATGTTAAACAAGAACAAAATCTTGTTGCTGAAAAATTGTCGATAGAAATATCTTTTTTTGGGCTAGTATCAAGAAATATAGAGTGAAAAACGCCTCTCATGTTAATTCACCGTACACCACGCTTTTCTATATTAGTTTAAAGTGCTCGGAATCGCAAAGGAGTTGTGTCGTTTTTATAAAAGTTACGCCGCATATTAGTTTCCTCGTGTTGACTTGTCAGTTATATTGCAGTACGTCTATCTAAATGTTTAAGAACCGAATTGAATTTTTGTTTCATTATGATTAAGCGGCCCCCCGCTTAATCATAGGTTAGGAGCTTTTGGCTAAATAATAACAACGGCTTGGGTTAATTTTAAGGTTAAGCCGTGCTACAAACCTAGGCATAGGTTTGTCCTTAAGTGAGTGACCACTTATTACATACCGAGTTTTCTACGTGCCTCGGAAATCTGCTGTCATTTGTAGATCTTTGACAGTCGTTACAGGTAGTCAGTGGCCTGAAAGTCTGTCAGCCAGTCTTTTTAAGAGGTTATCGTATTACCCAGTATTAACTGGATTGTGGAAGGGCAGATAGGCAATTGCTCCATATAAAATACTTATATTCAGCTGCCTCCACATATTTGGAAAAGGCCAGGCAGGTGATGAATATTTGTCATCGTTCCATCACTGATGTAGTTCACCCTAAAAAAATCTTGATAGTGCGAGCGAGATAGAACGATCTAGCCTGAGGAAGCGGGGGCAAAATTTGAATTTTAGCTGTCATTCTGTGCGCCCTTAAGCCTTTGGTCCCAGCTGTCATTGTAGATCTTTGACAGTCGATACAGGTAGTGGCCCGAAAAGACTGACAACCAGTCTTACCAAGGGGTACCATAGGTATAACCCAGTACTGAGTTGTAGAGGTCAGTTATCCAGTGGCTTCATGTAAAATACTGGTATTCAGCTGTATTCGGTTAGACTGGAAGCCGACCCCAACCTTGTTGGGGAAAAGGCTAAGCAGGTGATGATTTTGTGAAATTTTGTTTTGCGTTAGATAAGCAAGATCTGCAAGAATTATATGCTAGTGAACGAGCAGAACATGTTCCTCGTTGGCGACAGATTTACAAGGAGAGATGGGATCTGTTTTCTTTGCCCGATGTAAAGTTCAAAGGTCGACACCGTTTCAACAAAAATACTATGGACTTAATAATAAATTTCGTCTGGCAAGACTTGCGATAAGAGGTTGGGTTCGTCGTGAAGTAAGTTGATTTACAAGTATCAAGTATCCCACATTTTAATATCCCTACCTAGGTATTGTTTGTTAACGCTTCTAAATCTCTATGATGTTTTAGGGTCAATGTAATAATGTAGATTATTATCCACGAGTTGCCAAAACCAACTGTTAGTCGCAATTGTGGCAAAGCAGCCCGCGCCATTGCTCTCCACTCTGATATCTACACAAAAATGCCAGAGTACCTGGCAAAACTTCAAGTTCTAAAATGTTCTTGTACGCATAGAATGTGAAAACGAGTCATGCTTCTTGGCTTATGAACAGTTTTGAGTATTTTGTGTATATGAGTAGAGAAAGACCAAATAAACGATGAATAGACTGTGTGACTCTTTGGTCTTATAATTTCCTAGTAGATTTGCGTCCGAACAAAGACTTATTGAGAACAATGCTTATGACGCAAATTTTGACGTCGGGCAGAGCTTAATTTTGATATTATGAAATTTGGTTGAATGTGGCGGCCAACGGTCACAAGCGGTTGTGTCTTTGTTTTATAATTCCCTAGTAGATTTGCGTCCAAACAAAGACAGGTCGAGAACAATGCTGTGACGCAATGCTTTACGTCGGGCAGAGCTTAATTTTACTTTTTATAAGTTGGTTTGAATGTGGCGGAAAACGGTGACATACGGTTGTGTCTGTGTTTTATAATTCCCTAGTAGATTTTCTTCCAAACAAAGACAGGTCGAGAACAATGCTGTGACGCAATGCTTTACGTAGGGCACAGCTTAATTTAGTGCTTTTATATAAGTTGGTTTGAATGTGGCGGAAAACGGTGACATACGGTTCTGTCTGTGTTTTATAACTCCCTAGTAGATTTTCGTCCAAACAAAGACAGGTCGAGAACAATGCTGTGACGAAATGCTTTACGTCGGGCAGAGCTTAATTTTACTTTTTATAAGTTGGTTTGAATGTGGCGGAAAACGGTGACATACGGTTGTGTCTGTGTTTTATAATTCCCTAGTAGATTTTCGTCCAAACAAAGACAGGTCGAGAACAATGCTGTGACGAAATGCTTTACGTCGTCGGGCAGAGCTTAATTTTGCTTTTATAAGAGTTGGTTTGAATGTGGCGGTAAACGGTGACATACGGTGGTGTCTGGGTTTTATAATTCCCTAGTAGATTTTCGTCCAAACAAAGACAGGTCGAGAACAATGCTGTGACGAAATGCTTTACGTCGGGCAGAGCTTAATTTTGCTTTTATAAGAGTTGGTTTGAATGTGGCGGTAAACGGTGACATACGGTGGTGTCTGGGTTTTATAATTCTCTAGTAGATTTACGTCCAAACAAAGACAGGTCGAGAACAACGCTATTTACGCAATGCTTAACGTCAGATGGCGCTAAATTTTGTTATTGACAAAGGTCGTTTGAATTAGGCGGCAATCGGTGACATATGGTTGTGTCACTCTAGGAGCTAGCTTGCTATCTTTGTCTAGAGTAGTATTACTAACAATGGTATGAGCAGGAATCCATATTGAAAAAAGACCTACCCTCATGGTCTTCTCTCTCCCTCTGTTTATTCATCATGAAATCGGATGTTGGTCATACTGAAGCGTCGGTCACCATAGCAACACAACGTGAACAAATTACTAGAAGAACATAACAGAATAGAAGGTTGAATCATTGAATTATGATATTTGTTTTACCAACTTAAACAAAAATGTTACTTGAAACAGTCAGACTACCTGTATCTGGAGATGAAAAATATAAACAAACCAATTTGAATATTAAATGAATTTCGTATTAAATTTATTTTAAGTGAAACGCAATATTGTATTTTCGGTTGTTTTTTAAATTTTCCGTAAAAAGGAATGTGGCTAATGATAATTATTTCTTCATAACATCGCATCATACGAGTATTAAAAGATAAGTTCAACCACTGCTCGCTCAAAACGAAATAAATTTCTACAATATTCTACTACCTACAGTTCAAACCTGGCTGTCACGGCCTTGTTTACGTATTTGTTTTTTGCTTTGTACAGAATAATTTTACACATTATGTGCTTCAAGCAAAAATTGCAATTACAATCTTTAAATTGTATAAATCACAAGTCGTTCCCGCTTTGAGCATACGCTTAGATCTTTTAAACTAGCTAACGCATTGTAATGCAGTTTTCAGATAATAGATAGTGATTCAAGGGGACGGTTTGTTTGTTGGTTGCGGGCCTGTTCGAAAGAGATACCGCGGCCCCGGAACGTAAAAGGCGAGGAAGGAACATGGATGGTTTTTAGTCAGTAAGAGTCTGACACTCCCTCCCGCTCCGCCCAGAGTGGGGGGGGGTCATTTGATGATCTCCCATCCTTAAAAAAAAAAGGGGGACGGTTTGTATAATTATACGAGCTGACCCGCGCAACTTCGTCTGCGTAAATTGAGATGTAAGCTATGCTATCTATCGCTAGTAATATAATAAAATTAAGCGTTTAAACTTTGAATAAAAATCTTACTTTGATCAGCATACTTGCTTTGTAGTACCGGTCTAAACGAATCCTTGATTATATTTTGTTTTGCATAGATATCTCTTATAATAATCCGTTACAACAACATGGCAAGGCTGCACACTGCACAGGCCCATGATTTCTCATAGTGGTTTAGAATACTTTAGAACTTTTTAAACTTAACAATTCTCTCTCCCAAAATAATTTTGTCCCAAAAAGCTCCGCAGTACACACTTAAAAAAATTAGAAGCTTTCTTTTTGATTTTTTTCTGCCGTGGCTAGTGATAAATGCTAGAATCAGGCAAATTTTGGCTGACAATGACCTTGAATTTAACGTTAGGGGAGGCTCAATAGAATAATTTGAGATTTACCGCTTGTGCTTGTTTAATTGCATTTTTTGGTTTACGGCGATTAAAACACTACTCTTAGATTATGTGATAACCACCCATTTGCAAAACTTGTGTACCCATGTCAATTCCCCGTTTTGACCATTCATGAACAAACGAACCAATTCTAATGCTTTATGATATCCTAGTATTGAGTGTAGTATTTTCACTGACGTAGTATTTTCCACGCAAGCGCAGTAAGTAGCACTCCACGTGGACCACCCACGCACCTTCTCGCAGTTTGATTACACGTAATAAAACTATTCAGGCTTTAATAAAATAATTAATTAATTTGTTTGTAAACAAACACAAGAGTCGGACATTATAGATTTCATTTGGAACAAAACTAAAGAAAAGGTTACTCTTGAGAAGATCCGTGTCAAAAAGGAAAAATATTATGACTCCTACAAGTTATGTGTGCCTAGAAACAAGTTACATATGTTTTTGAATGATGCGTTGTGGCCTGAAGGCATTTGTTTTAGACGCTTTGTGGTATTTAGTGAGAAAACTAAAGAGAACATAAAATGTGATAATGCTATGAATTTAAAAATAAATAGTTATGGCTCCCACGAGTAAGAAAACAACACAGCCATGCCATATGGTAACATTCAATTGTAAGTCCATCAAGCGTTCTTTTGAAGGTGTGAGGCGTATCTGTAAAACTGCCGATATAGTGGCGCTTCAAGAAACGTGGCTGCTGCCTCACGATATTCCATTGTTGGGAACGGTTGATGAGAATTTCGAGTACTCGGGAATGTCTGCGGTTGACACATCTGCGGAAATTCTTACTGGAAGGCCGCACACAGGCGAAAAATCAACAAAAGTCGGACAAAACCTAAACATTCATTATTATTCTACAAAATGGGTAAACAAGGGTTGGTATGTCATAAAAAATACATATATATCATTTTAAGACATTTTTACTATTCACTATCAGTAGTAATATTTGGTTCATTCAATGGATTTAAAACGTCTGGGCACATAGAATTTTTTTTTTGCGATAAGTTTCCTTAACCCCGTTATAAAAGGTTTGGAAGACATCATAAGTCTATTAAAAGTGTATTCCATGGCTAATTTTCTTGAAAACCGCTCTGAGCTCTGTACTTTCGAACATCCTTGGTTCGACTTTCTTGTTTCCTCCCTTTAGTAGGCCATTAGAGTCTTTCTGCTAAAGCTCACTTCCTCGTCAGTTGATCCTACAACAATATCAAACTAATATTAAGCACCAATTACGTAACCGATTGCAGACAAGGCAAGGCATTGTTTTGTTTTACGTAGACTGCGTCCAAAATAGATGGTCGACTAAAAAGACAATTTTGTTAAAGCGTCGCTCACGGTCGCATAAAACTGTGATTGTATATTGAAAAGCAAAGTCCACACTCTCTAAAAACACTAATAACAAGGCCGGATCTCTCGGGAAGTTATACTTTACCCTTTTGCGAAGTTTAAAAATATGCAAAACAGTACAACGTCTCAGTAAATATTTTTTTTTAATATAAAATATCAAGCATTACTATCAAATGTAGATGTTATTAACTGGTTTATTACTTCCTGGAAGTGAATCCATCGAAAAAACAAAGACTTTCACGAAGAAAATTATAAAAATCGTAATAGTTAAAAGCAACACTTTCACTTTTGAACACATCCGCTGTTGATCAAGTCGAACTTTGGACTAAGACCCAGGCGCGTAGATAAATAAAGGTCTGCCCCGCGTACGCAGGTAGCGTGTATTGTCTATCAGACTTATCGGTAAAACATATTTTTATTCATTTGGAGTACTTTTAAGTTTTTTGGTTTTGTCCGACTTTTATTGATTTTTCGCCTGTGTGGGCCGTACGGCGGTGTGGCCTTATTATGGAGGAAAGGCATTTTTCAGTCGGTTTCGTTAGTGCAGTGCAAAAGTGTGAGACTTACGGCTATAAAAGCATCGTTGTGTGATCGATCTATTATAGTATTTAGTGTGTACATGCCTACCGATAATGTAGATAATATGTCGGACAGACTGTTTAAGTGAGATGAGTGCTATAGTTAACGATAGTGAGGTAGAAGCCATATTTATGCTAGGTGATTTTAACTCGCATCCTAATCAGCCTTTTTGGAAAGAGTTATGTAGTTTTTGCTCTGATCAACAATGGAGATGCGTTGATCATGAAAATCTGTATAATAACACTGAAAATTATACCTATGTGAGTGATATTAATGGAAGCAGACGGTGGCTTGATCATTGTATTGTTACCGAGGCGGCTTGGCATTCTGTAAACAGTGTAAACATAGACTATGGTATTTTCTGGTCGGACCACCTGCCATTGACGGTTGAGTGCAATCTAAACACTGTCATGCCTAAGGCTAAGCAAACTGCAATAAAAGCTCCTAACAAAGTGGTATGGCGCGAGCGAAATAACAGTCAGATCAAAAGATACCATGATCTATGTAATAGTAAGCTTAGAGACATTGACTTTCCTGAGAAATTTTTAACATGTGCTGATAAAATGTGTAATAACGCTGAGCATAGAAAGGTACTGGATAAGTTGTATAGTGATATTGTGTCTGTGCTATCGGAGTCAGCTATTCATACCTGTGAGCAGAAGGAAGCACGAATGAAAGGTCGTGTGGTTGGATGGAACAGGCATGTGCACGAGGCTCACAGGGAGGCTCGGATAAGGCATCAGGTTTGGGTTCAACTCGGCAGACCTCATTTGGGTCAAGTATGGGATGAGATGCGCGAGAGCCAGAGAATTTTTAGAGGCAGGCTTAAATGGTGCCAGATAAATCAAGACCAAATTAAAATGGACATCTTGGCTTCGCATAGGTCATCGAAAAACTTTGCTCAGTTTTGGAAGTCGACCAATAAACTTAACCTTAAGCCGGGCCTTCCTGTGAGTGTCGGGGGCCTCGATAATTCGGAGGGTGTGGCCAATATGTTCAAGGATAATTTTGTAGTGTCATCACCACTGGGACCATCAAACGGGGGTGCCATTGCTGGGACTTGTCATGGTAAGTCTCTATCTTGTTTTTCTGCCAAGCAAGTGAATAAGGTTATTATTAAAATGTGTAGAGGCAAGTCACCTGGGCATGACAGCCTCAGTATTGAGCACCTGAAACATGCAGGTGTGCATTTTCCTAGGGTACTGGCTATGTTTTTCACGCTCTGCATCAGTCACTCGTACTTGCCAGCAGACATGATGAAGACGGTGGTGGTCCCCATCGTAAAGAACAAAACTGGTGATATCTCTGATCCATCCAATTACAGACCCATATCGTTGGCCACTGTGATAGCGAAAGTATTGGACAGTTTGCTTGATAAGGAATTAGGTAATATTTTACAGTTACATGACGCTCAGTTTGGGTTTAGGCCCAAGCTATCCACTGAAAGCGCAATTTTTTGTCTCAAGCAAACTGTCCGATATTACACGGATAGAAACACCCCCATTTATGCCTGCTTTCTTGACCTTTCCAGGGCATTTGACCTTGTGGCCTATGATGTCCTGTGGGAGAAGCTGAGGGAAGCGGGAATATCAGTCGAACTCTTGAACATCTTTAAATATTGGTACGCTAATCAGCTTAATTGTGTTCGATGGGGTGGGTCTCTGTCTGATGCGTACAGATTGGAGTGTGGGGTGAGACAAGGTGGTTTGACCTCCCCAAAGCTTTTCAACCTGTACGTAAACGGGCTAATCGCCGAGCTCAGCAGCATGCGTGTCGGATGCTGGTTAGACAACGCTTGTGTAAATAACTTAAGTTATGCGGACGACATGGTGCTGCTGGGCCCGACGGCTGGTTCGATCAGGGAGCTGCTGCGCGTGTGTGAGCGATTTGTCGCTAGTCATGGGCTTGTATATAATGTCAACAAAAGTGTATACATGGTTTTTGAGGCCTCCGGTGGACGTGTAAGTGGCGACCCATTTATAATGCTTAACGGGATGCCACTCAAAAGAGTTGACCAATTTAAATACCTGGGACACTATTTAACTGGAGACCTCAAAGACGATGTTGACATAGATCGCGAGCGCAGGGCGCTAGCCGTGTGTCGGCGACCTGCAGCGCTGCGCCGCACTGTCCTGCATGTGCGGCGGCTCGCAAACCGGCCGATCACAGCGCCGGGGGCAAGGCCTGCACAGCGCCCGCCAGGACCAGAGCCAGAGGGAGAGGAAGGCCCTCCGCCGCCTCCGCCAACGTCACCGTCGCGACCGCCGCTGCCGCTTCTGCGACTGACACAGCCGCTGCCGCTGTCGCCACCGCCGTCGCCCCGAGCACGGCAAGTTCGCCTGCGGAGGGGCCCTCACAGGGGGCCCGTGGGGAGGAGGCGATAATGGAATGCCAATAACGACGCCATTACGCTTCCTCCAGGCGAACATCAACCACTGCGCCTGTGCTCAGAATCTGTTGCTTCAGAGCATGGCGCAGTGGTCGATTCACATCGCTGTGGTCGCTGAGCCGTACTTTGTCCTGCCCAGAGAAGACTGGGTGGCGGACCTTGACGGCTCAGTGACCATAGTATCATCGGCCGCCGCCGGTACCCCGACCCTTGAAAATGTCAGGAGGGGTCGGGGGTGCGTAGCAGCACGGTTCGGGGAGATCGAAGTGGTGGGAGTATACTTCTCCCCGAGCCGAACTCTCGCCGAGTTCCACAACTCTCTCGCAGAGTTGAGTGTCGTCGTCGGAAACCAGTCCCTCCCCGTGCTTGTCCTCGGGGACTTCAATGCCAAGAACTTGGCTTGGGGTTCTCGCTGTACAGATGTGCGGGGAAGGATGGTGGAGGACTGGGCCCTGGAGAAGGGCCTGGACGTCCTTAATCGGGGTTCTGTTCCCACGTGTGTGCGGATGCGGGGCGAGTCGGTGGTGGACATCTCGTTCGCTAGCCCCGCTCTGTCGCCGCGTGTCGTTGACTGGCGTGTCATGGAGGGGGTGGAGACATATTCCGACCACCGGTACATCCGGTTTGACGTCTCCACCCAGTCCTCGAGTGCGCCGGTCCAACAGGCCCCGAGTGGTCCGCGTTGGGCGCTGAAGCAGCTGGACCGGGAGCTTCTCCTGGAAGCCTCGATCGTGCAGGCCTGGGTGACATCACCGGACAGGCCTGCCGACGTTAATAGCGAGGCAGAGTGGTTCCAGGAGGCCATGTCCGACATTTGTGACGTGGCAATGCCCCGAGTCCGGCCAGGAAGCGCCCGACGTCAGGTGTACTGGTGGTCGCGCGAAATAACGTCTCTACGCGAGGCGTGCGTTGAAGCGCGGCGCCTGTACGCCAGGCATCGCAGGCTCCGCATCCGCCCGCCGGATGCGGCAGCCATTGAGGCGGAGCTGTACGAGGGATACAGAGCGGCGAAGACCGCCCTCCGGGACGCTGTCCTGCGGGCCAGGGAACTGGCCCGCTCGGAGATGCTGGAGACTCTCGACAGAGATCCGTGGGGGCGCCCTTACAAGATGGTGCGGAATAAACTCCGCACCTGGGCTCCCCCGCTGACGCAGAGTCTCCGGCCAGAGCTCGTGGAGGACGTGGTGAGCGCTCTGTTCCCCTCGCGGGGGGAACATCCGCCCCCGCCTATGGCTCCGCCACCTGCGGTGCCGGAAGAGGACCCAAGCGACGACGACGACACTCCGGAAGTGACTGGGGTAGACCTGAGAGTGGCGGTAGGAAGGCTCAAGGCCAAAAACACCGCCCCGGGACCCGATGGCTTGCCTGGCAAAGCCTGGGTCCTGGCCTCGGATGCGGAGGCTCTCGGGCCCCGACTGAAAGGGCTCTTAAGCGCATGCTTGGAGAGAGGCCAGTTCCCGCTTTGTTGGAAGACGGGGAAACTGGTCCTCATCCAAAAGCCGGGGCGCCCTGCGGACTCTCCATCCGCATTTCGGCCCATCGTGCTGCTCGACGAGGCGGGCAAGCTCTTTGAGAGAGTAATTGCAAACCGCCTTGCCGAGCACCTAGAGGGGATGGGGCCGAATCTTGCGGAGAACCAGTTTGGTTTCCGCAAGGGGCGCTCTACAGTGGACGCCATCATGCGCGTGAGAGCCCTCACGACGGGGGATGCGATATCCCGGGGCGGGGTTGTTTTGGCGGTGTCTCTCGACATCGCCAACGCCTTCAACTCCCTGCCCTGGAGCTGCATCAGGGAGGCACTCCGGTATCACCGGGTGCCGACCTACCTCCGTCGTGTGGTCGGGGACTATTTGACGGACAGGGCCGTCATCTACCCCAGTCACTGCGGAAATTGGAACCGGCGAGAGATGTCGTGCGGTGTCCCACAGGGATCGGTTCTGGGACCGCCCCTGTGGAACATCGGTTACGACTGGGTGCTGCGCGCGGACCTCCCTAGTGGTGTCAGCGTCGTCTGCTACGCAGACGACACCCTGGTGCTGGCACAGGGGAGGTCGCACGAGGCGGCGGCCGAAACTATGACACGCGGGGTTGCGATAGTCGTTGAGAGGATCCAGCAACTGGGTCTCGAGGTGGCATTGCACAAGTCCGAGGCCATGTGCTTTCATGGGCCTCGGAATGCGCCACCGTCGGGATCCACACTGACGGTAGGAGGGGTATCCATCGGCGTCGAGTCGACGTTGAAGTACCTAGGACTCGTCCTCGACAGCCGGTGGAACTTCGTGGAGCACTTCCGACGTTTGGCCCCCAGGCTAGAACGGACCGGGGCTGCCTTCAGGCGGCTCCTGCCCAACCTTGGGGGGCCAAACGCCTCCTGCCGCAGGCTGTACGCGGGGGTCGTGCGGTCCATGGCCCTTTACGGGGCCCCAGTGTGGGCGCGTTCCCTGAAGCGGCGTGCCGCTCACTATCTGAACGCGCCCCAAAAAGTGGTGGCCGTAAAGATGGTCCGTGGGTACCGCACGATCTCTCGCGAGGCGGCGGGCCTGCTTGCCGGATTGCCGCCGTGGGATCTGGAGGCGATAGTCCTCGCGCGCCTGCATGAGTGGCGCGCGGAGGTACTACGCCGGGGGGAAACTCCGCTGCCGCGGCAAATTGCCGCTCAGCGGACTGACCTCCGGCGCGATCTCATGGCGACATGGAGAGAGCGACTGTCGCAACCCCGTGCAGGGCACGCCACGATAGTGGCGGTAAGTCCCCTCTTTGAGGAGTGGCTAGAGAGGCGCCACGGCGTCCTCACCTTCCGCCTGACGCAGGTCCTCACCGGACACGGATGTTTCGGGAGGTACCTACACCGAATCGGGCGGGAGGAATCGCCCGGGTGTCTCCACTGCGAGGATCGACCGGAGGACACGGTGGAGCACACGGTGGAAGTCTGCCCTGCGTGGACCGAGCTCCGCCGTGTCCTCGTGGCGGCGATCGGCGGCGGCGACCTCTCGCGTCCGGCCCTGGTTCAATCCATGGTCCGGAGCGAGACGGAATGGGAAGCCGTCGCCTCCTTCTGCGAAGCAGTCATGCTAGCGAAGGAGGTGGCGGAACGAGAGAGGGAGAGATCCTCTCTTCCCGGCCGCCGCGGGAGACGCAACGGGCGTCGGGGGCCACGTGGTGGCTACCGGCCACCGTAGATGCGGGCCTGTGGACGGCTGGCTATGGGCTAGCTAGCCGTCCGGCCGTCTAACGACGACGACAGGCCGTGTCGACGGCGCGTTCGTGTTCCACGCGCGCCTCAAAGAGATGTCAGCATAAGGGGAGGGGCCCGCAAGGGCCGAAGCCTGCCGGGGTTGCGGGCCTGTTCGAAAGAGATACCGCGGCCCCGGAACGTAAAGGGCGAGGAAGGAACATGGATGGGTTTTAGTCAGTAAGAGTCTGACACTCCCTCCCGCTCCGCCCAGAGTGGGAGAAGTCATTTGATGATTTCCAATCCTAAAAAAAAAAAAAAAAAAAAAAAAAGGGCGCTAGCCGTCAGGGCCAACATGCTGATTCACAGGTTCGCTCGTTGTGACTTAGGGGTAAAGATTGCGCTGTTTAAAGCGTACTGCCAATCTTTCTACACGAGCGGCCTGTGGGTAAGGCATACTAAGAGGTCGTTAGATGCCCTGCGTATTCAGTACAATAATTGCTTCAGGATGCTGTTGGGGTTGCCGCGCTATTGTAGTGCGTCCGGTATGTTTGCTTTTGCGCATACTGATGATTTTTATGCCCTAATGCGCAAAAAGACAAACTCCATCTTGTCGAGTGCGCGGTCTAGCTCTAACGGCATCCGAAGTATGTTGATTGATAAGTTCGACGCACCTTGGTTGTCGCACGCTGTGAAGGTGCTGGTCAGAAGACCCTACACCTAACCTCTCAACTTTTGTTCTTGTTTCTGTTTTTGTTTACTAACAATAGTTTTTAGGAATAATGTTACTAACAATTGGGCCTAGTTGCCATAAATAAACAAATATTATTATTATTATTTAATGATTCATAATATTCTGATATAGGACTAGTATCGTAACTGCCGTAGTATTTTCCAAGCAAGCGTAGTAAATAGTAATCCGCGTGGTGTCATCACGTGGTGAGCTCTAAATATCAAACAGTATTTAATAAGTTCGAATTCATGATTTCAACATTATTCCGAACTCAAAGGATTTCAGGAAAGAACATCATGCGGTTATGTACAAATTTGACAGTATACATAATTATTTGCTATCTCCTGTTAAAACTATATCCTGAGTATTTTTTGTCATCTATAACTATTTGTTTGGAAACCGTTGAAAATGCATAGGATAATAGTTATTTGTTATACAAGAGTGCAAAGTTGTTTTTTAACCGCGTGCTCAATTTTGATGACCGAGCAAGCGAAAGATTCTAAAATTCAAAACTTAGAATCTTGAGCGTTAGCGAGGGAATCAAAAGAGCTCGAGGTGAAAAATCGTTGCACTCGAGTGCAACACGTAACTTTTCATCCCACCTCAGCGAAGAAACGTATAAAAAATGCGCATTATTTACAAATTCAGTTAATTCTTTTGGCGTCATATAAACTTCCTCGTCGCTAGATAATGAGTGGTCATTTTAGGTTTTTCACTTGTTTTCAAGTTGGATTCCTTGTTTTTAACCTAAGGTGTTAACAATATGGCGTGAAGAGAAAATGGCGCGCGCAAAACATATTAAAAACGTACACCAAGAAGGTTCCGAGTCTGAGTTCTTAACAAATTTAAAAAAAAAAATATGATAAATTCGGCACCATAGAGATAGAAGTAAATAGGTTTAATGATGTTTTGAATTCACATAGTGCACACGATGTTCTGAATTCAAATTTACTTTACCCTCAAGACGATAAAAACGGCTTTTGCACTCAGATATCGAAGAGCAAAAATACTCTTTCCGAGAAGAGGCGAAGAAAAGAATATTTTCACTGGTTCATAAATAAAGTAATCTGAATTTTCGTTTTTTTTACTTACATACATTATCATTATCTTCAACACCTGCTTGCTTGTAACATGTTCATCGGTTATTCCAAAAATACTGAACATTATTATGAGTAGGTATTGGATATATCCGGTAGTAAATTTTGAAGAAAAAACAAAATAGAACTTGACGAATTGAGTTAGTTTGAAAAAATTACTTAGACCTTTATACTACATGCCAGCAATACCTAACCTAGTGTCTGAGTGCATTTAGTGCTTTTGCTTATTTTTATTCCCTTAATTTGTATTATTATCGTGCTTGCTATTTTGTGATCTTAAGTTTTCTACAATTATCTCTGTCTTCTCGTAATAACGTGTAATTAACTCTTTTCTAACTCATTTATTTTAGCTGTTAGTTCTCCTTTTAATAAAAAAAAAAAAAAACTTTATCATGCTGTTTACGTTTGACGAGCATGCGACGCATCGGTTGCCATGGAAACGGTACGCTTGCCAGGAGCACTAGCACGGCATGAATCGGGAAGAGTTACTAGCTGAGAATCATAAGCAACTTACTACAATGATGCTTGACGAGATATTCATGAGATAACTGAGGAAAGTTTACTGAACGTCAAAGGTGGGAGAAACGTTCTTGAATAGCAAACATAAAACACGTATTTAGACTTCGTTTCTGTTTTGGTCTATTTTAGTAATACTGACCCACATTATTTCTTGCGTAAGTTTTGAATGGCATAACAGTAATTAGTTAAACAGTTAACAGTTTTCATTAATAATAGTATTTGATTTTTGTTTGAATTTATATGGGCCTTGGCGTTTATATATAGTATAATTTACTTCCGACACTTTTGTCGTTTAGATTAAAAGGACTGTCTGACCTAATGTGAACCCGCCCTTGTGATTATTCTAGTTTTATCCGACTGCCAAGGTTGGGTTATGTTTATACCTCGTATTTTGTGTTTCTTCGTAAACTTCATTGCCTCGCATCTTCCTAATGAGAACTACGGAGTTCTATAAGTGCGAGTTTTTTAAGTAGACGTCAAAATACACTCGAGAGCAATGAATCCGAGTCACTTAAAGAATGTTAAAAATCTCGGAAACTAAAAATGATAGGTTAATGCAATAAATTGTATTTAATAGACTATGTAATACTCCTTAAATGAAAGTAAAAAAAATATGAGTCACCATACATTTTATTAACACAAAATTACATAAAGAAAAAAACTGCTGATCTCTCCTTAAAACAAAAATAGGAAACATGAAATTTTTGAACTTTATTACGATTTTCTTGAATTTTAATACTTCGTATTGCCTCCTCGTGCTTCCATTACTGCGTTTACGCGGTTTGGCATGCTGTACACCAAGTTCCTTATACGATTTTGGGGAATATTCTCCCATTCCTCTGTGAGAGCAATTTTGAGCTCACGAAGCGTGATTGGGGGAGGGTTTCGTTGTTTTACGCATCTGCCTAGCTCGTCCCAAGCATGCTCGATCGGGTTGATATCCGGGCTGCGCGCTGGCCACTCCATACGAGTAATGTTCATCTCTTGAAGGTAGTAATTCACAATCCTACCTGTATGAGGTCGGGCATTGTCATGCATAAATATAGCATCCTCACCTAAATTGACCATAAATGGACCAACGTGATCATTGAGGATTTCTTCCACATATCTTACGCTAGTTAAAGAGCCGTTTTCTATGATCACCAGCTCTGTGCGACTTTCAGAAGAAATTCCGGCCCACACAAGTACAGACCCACCACCGTAGGCTACTTTTTCTTCGATGCATGCTTGCTTGAATCTTTCCCCTGGTCTTCGATACACTCTGTGTCTTCCATCGTGCTTGTAGAGCATAAATTTTGATTCGTCGGAGAACATAACTTTTGACCAATCTTCAATACTCCAATTTACGTGGCTCTGGGCATATCTTAGTCTTGAAATACGATGCCCACGCTCCAGTTTAGGGCCGTTTGCAGGTCTAAGGGGTTTTAAGTTAGATTCAGCAAGCCGACGTCTTACTGTCCATGCACTTGGGTTACTTCCTCCGAGGCGTCGAAACTGATTTGTGAGTTCAGTTCCTGTGAGAAAGCGATTTCGAAGCATGGTGTTCACCAAGTATCGGTCTTCTCGTGCTGTGGTACACCTGGTTCTGCCCGTTCCTGGTCTGCGTAGGTTAGAACCAGTTTCTTCGTAACGTCGGAGAACTCTTTGTACTGTTGACAGCGACACACCGACAGTCCTGGCTGTATCGCGCTGACTCCGGCCGGTTTCCAGCATTGTAAGTATTCTGGTGCATTCTTCAGGCGTAAGCGACATAATTTCAGCTTGAATAATGAATATAGAGCACTATCAACATGGTTTATGTACCCACATATATGACAGATTACAAACAAAAGCAAAACCAAATGCTGTAATTTCGTAGTTCCATCTTCGAAAGTGGCCCTTTTTCAAATTTGATTTTTTATGATATAACTTTACAATAACTAAGAAGTTTTAATACCTTTATTTAAGGAGTATTACATTGTCTATTAAATACAATTTATTGCATTAACCTAGCATTTTTAGTTTCCGAGATTTTTAGGATTCTTTAAGTGACCCGGATTCATTGCTCTCGAGTGTAAATCGACCGTTTTACCGTCCATTATTTTTTTTTAATGTTACGAGTAGGGTCCGTTGTTGATGAACATCAATTAAGTTTGACTAAAAACTTCATTCGTCATTTTAACTTTTCAATTATCTTTCAGCCTATAACTATAACTGCTCATACAGGTGTCCATAAACTGCCTTAATACGTAACAAAGTAGTCAAATCGGTATTCAGGCATGCGAATGGAAATATAAAAAAGGGTTTTTTTTTACATTACTCAACCCCATTCCAAGAATTGCTTTTGTGCAGGGCATTGATTGCACCCGTCATACCACACACACTTAACTAAAAACAGGCACACTATCGCAGAAACCTATGTAAAATGGTTTTCAAAACGTAAAGCTAGGTGTCGCTGTTTTCGCAAGGAGAGTGACGTAGCGTTTTTCATCGACCGCGGTGACGTTGTTAACATCCACCTCCTGGCAGGTTTTGCTTTCCTAGTACGAATACGCAAATATGCAAAGCACGTGTCCTATTTGGTGTTGTTTCGCGCACTGCAAACATAAAACTTGGTTTTTCATTCACATACTATGAATAACATATTAATCCTTGCTGGTGAACGATCGTACTAGGACAATACTTAGATTAGAAATCTTATAGTTATTGGGAATAGCGTTTAAATGTTATATTTTAAATTAAAATACCTCATGACCAATAATTCGAATGTTACAAAAAGGGCTACTTTAACCATAAAGTTCGGTACGGGCCCCATTCGGGGCCGGGCACTGAAACCTACGCTGGCTCGGTACTGGCCCCGAATGGGGCCGGCGGTTAAGTCATACGACATCCTTATTTTTAATGTAAATATTTAATGTTCTGAATAACAAAGACTATGAGTGTGCGTTAATTAAGAGAGTTGAAGAAAAACTACATATGTTTAAGCCATTGAAAGTTCTGTATTTAGCGCGCAACATTCTTAATTTACCCTAATAAAATCCAAATGCGTAAATACGTTCATCGCCATTTTGACGGTAGTGCTAGCTGACGCTAAAAATCATAAAAATTGGGGTTTTCGAGCATCCAAGCTCCACTATGTTGAGAATTAATAACTCGTCATTTCATTATGTGACGAATTTAACCATAGTTCAATTTAAGTAAGCAGTGGTAATGATATATTTTGAAATCCAAAGTCGAAGTTTCGCGCCAATCTTGTTTGTTTACATTTTATTTTTCACATTTTAACACACAGACACGTTTAGATTCGACAACAGATATGACAAATATCATTTCAAATATTATAAACAACATGAGAATACCCAGATCTTAGCTTAATTTACTAATATAGGACCAATAACATGTAATATTCATTACCACTACTTAATTTTGTATCGAAAATAAACGACCATTTTTTTTTTGTTTTTTTTTTATATTTGTGATGTGTGAAAGCGATTATTCAAATCGATGTTTTTTTTTCTAAAATTCGATTAATTCATTTACGGAATTTAGGAAATCGATTGATGAAAAGTAAAACAATTTTGTTTATATTTAATTTAATATTGTTTTAAGCTTTAGTTAAGTAATCTTAATAGTTTTTCGTACATTTTACCAACCCAACAACAAACAGCACAGACCGATCAAAGGCTAAATTCGCGCCGATTTTTTTCCATTTCAAAATTTGAATTAAGAATGCAGTCGCTGTTCAAAATTACATTGTACTTAAAACTAGGTAATTTATTGTGATTATTTCTTTTCGTTGGTTGTCAGTGCGCCAGGGATCTTGGTACTGATCTTTTAGGTGTGGTAAAATTGGTTTAGTTCCTAATACCATGATAATTGTATTTAGTAAACAAAATGGGGAATAGTATGATTAGGTTACTGTGTTCGGTGGGATTAGTTATTGGGATAAACCATTAAAATTTTATTTTCAAATACTTTTTTTAACTCTATCATTGCAAAGTCCCATTTGCATTGGTGGGCAAATGGGACTATCTAATTTTGTTTATTTCTCGCCTTTACCGAACAATAATTTTAATGGTCAATTTTCATTTAATTATGAAAGAGAGGCCAAGGGGAAGAGCTCGTTGTTAGATAATAGCGGCCGCTCTCGTCGACGTTTAGTTTAAGCCTTGCTTGCCTAGGTTGGTCTGTGGATGGGTGACCACCCATTACATACTTACAGAGTTTCCTCCGTACCTCTGAAAGCACGCTAAGCAGCTGGTCCAGGCTGTCATTAGTAGTTCTTTGACAGTCGTTATAGGTAGTCAGCGACCCAATAACTTAGACAACCAGTCTTACCAAGGGATATCCTACCACCCAGTACCAACTGGGGTGTGGAAGTCCGATCGCTCCATGTAAAATGCTGGTATTCAGTTAGACTGGAAGTCGACCCCATTATAGTAGGGAAAAACAAGGCAGATTATGAATTTTCGTTTAATTTTGAATACTTAGATAGGCTTTGTTCAGTAACAACGGTTTTAGAATCCTTAATATTTATTTATCATTCAATTTTTCCGATCCTTGGCACACTATATCCAACCTTCAGACATTCCAGAACAAAATTCACAATATATGATTAAAGTAAATAAAAATACTTTATAAATGTGAATGAATGTGTATAGTCACAATTACATTCCTAATTTAAATTTTGAATCAAAACATTCCACGCGAATTTAGGCAAAGGTTGACCATTCGTACAGTTGAAAATGAATACTTAATTCATTTTCAGATTTTGTCTTTGCTGAAACTGTGAGACTTTATTTCTTGCCATACGGTGCTAGTTCGGCTACGGCGTTTCTCCAAATTCTCCAATCCGAAGTTTTAAAGGAAAGATTATCATCAAAAAAATGTTATTTGTTTAAAGTTTAGAGAGTTCTGTGTTTATTTATTATTAATAAGTCAACCAAAAGCAACGAATGATTACTACATGATATTATTAAAAAAGTAGTATAAAACGATTCATTTCAGAATTTAAATATAATTATTATTTGAAATTATACCAAGGAGTTTTCATTGCGTCTCAAAACTTTTTTTCCAAACTTAATTTGATTGCGAGTATCGATTAGGCTGAATGCTACATTTTAATCGTAATGATGAAACTCGGGTTTACGGTCAGCACTACGAAGTGATATGTCATGTGATAAGTTGGTTGCAACATTGTTTTTTTTAGTAATATTTGTCAAGATTTTGATCGTCATTTTTTATGAAATAATGTATGAATAATGGCAAAAATAAGAACGCAGATAGAAGGTTACTGTATTTATTATGCTTTTTCCAGTTTTTTTAGCAAATGAGAAGCTTGCCTATGTATATTATTTCCAGCGCATCTACGTTACCTACTTTTTGGAAGGGTGCAGTAATATGTGTTTTATACATATTTGGCAATACACTAACGCCGTTTTACCGAACAAAACACGTTACTGGTGATATTAACGACAAACGTATCGTATGGAACAGCTTCCTTGACATATTTTTCATTAAAAAATCGAATGCTGAAAGTTCACGAAAATTCTGTAAATGTTTGACAGATTCGCATCACCCCGCCGATTCAGCTGATGTGTCATGTGTCAAAATCTTGTCGTGCATAGTGGTTAAACAACAAATATTTCACTGAAATAATAAAATCGTTTTGCAGCAATAATGTTTAAGAGTCAAGGTTACTTAGTTTGATGTACAGAACCTTTGTTTGATGGCTTCGTATGGCCCCGTTTACAACCTGTACATTACTTTATTTTTTATAGCTAGACTATTGAATAAACCGTTAATAGAGTCAAACCTGCAGTGTTTGTATGTTTCCAAAAAGCTAAAAAAAGGCTATGAAATCGCATCTTGTATCGTTTGCGTAAATTTATTGTCACAGGATCGGACCTAACAGATCTCTGTAACAGAGATAAATACAATAGTATCATCCTTTGTAAGATTTGCAATAAGGACTTCAATTAACGTAATAACTTAAACCCAGATAACAGATGTGCTGTGACCCTAAATGGTAACAAATTAGCGTGAGAGATATTTCTAAAGTAATAATCTCTGATTGAGAAGCGTCCAAAAACTAAGATCACTAATTTCCGATAACTTTTCAGTATTTCCTCTTGTCAAGTTCATTAAGACCCAAACCGTATTATATTTAGATTTCTGTAAGTGGATTTATAATGAGTTGATGATAGGTATAATTTAATTTTCGTTAAATATTTAAATAAGTTTGTATTGACTTTATAAGTAACTTAAGATACATAATCTGCTTGAGGTTAGTGGTGGCGGACATCTTTGATCCAATATTTATTATAGCGTCTACTAGTCAAGCCCTTTCATTTGATACCCTTAATGAGGGAGTTCTTGAATAATTTTGTTGCGGCGGCAAATTTGAACTGATTTTTATTAAACACTAGCTGACCCACGCAACTTCGTCTGCGTCACATAAGAGGGAAAAAGCTACCTACTACTCCCTACCTACTACTACCTACTTTCTACTACCTACCTACCTACTACTACCTACTTCTTACTACTACTACCTACCTACTACTACCTACTACTACCTACCTACTACCACCTACCTACCTACTACTACCTACCTACCTACCTACTACTACCTACCTACTACTACTACCTACCTACCTACTACTACATTTTTTTTTCATAAGAACCTTCTCTTGACAATAACAAACACAACAAAAAAATAATCAGCCAAATCGGCCAAGCTGTTTACATGCTATGTCGTGATAACGGAAAACGGGTTTCATTTTTATATAATATATAGATATAGATAGATACTCCCGACTAATTCACCTTTCAAACAAAACCAAACAAACTCAATATCGGTTCATCCGCTCGGGAGCTGCAATGACACAGATAGACATACACACACACACAGACACGTCAAATGTATAACACTGACGGGGTGTTTTCGCAACCAAGCTTCTGTAAGTAGTCATTGTTCAGTTGCAATCTGAGAATTTTATTTGAAAGGATTCCAACGCCTCTTAACTTTCTCACGCTACTAGGAACACATAAAATAAAGGTGACTCGAATACAGACTGAACTGAGCTTTATTTTTTAACCGACCTCTAAAAACTGAAGTATCTCAATTCGACCGTATATATAATATAATTTTTCATAAAGCTATCAACGGGTAACGGGTGACGGGCATGCGGCCACGATATCACAACTAGACCTCTGTCTCTCGTCCGTCAATGTCTAAGACAAAAGATTTTGCTTTTTTGCTACTAGGATCCCATATACGCTGAAGCTGCTGCACCATTGTGCAAACTACGTAGGCATGCCTGTCAGTTCAATCGGTCTCTGACGCCACGATTGACGTTATGTGACGTCAGCGGCCGATTGATCCCAACAATCCACGGAAATGCTTTGAAATGTAGACTATAACACTAAATAATAACGTAGCTTTCCGATAATAAAAGATATTTTGGAATCGATATAGAAGGTCCGAAGATTACCCCCTACATACAAACAAATTCTAAATTTATTGTTAATTCTGAAAAATAGACTTTATTGTTTTTGAGTGCAGTTCTATAAGTAAGCTTTATTTTGTTAAAATGTAACCACAAGCGCACAACCTACAAGATCTAAAAAAATTGGTTATTCATATTCATTTATTTCACGATATTTGTAATGTTTTTCTGAAAACTTCCCACTTGGGCGAAAAATGACCTCCCTGGCGGGGGACCGAACCCCGGTCTCCCGCGTGACAGGCGGGGATACTAACCACTTTACTACCAAGGATTGTGATAGGTATGCGGAAATGAGGCTTTACTTGATTGAAGATAAACACAAAATCACTCATTTCTCTCTTCCAGCTAATTTTTTTCAACAATTTTATTTTTTTATTGAATTCTTGATTTACTTTGCTGTATTTCGGTGAAATACCAGTTTTTCAGAAATTGTACGACTGTGCTGTGGAGCCACGTGAGGACACATCAAAAAGCGCCTAGTCAACCCGTGCAACCCTTAAAAGTTTTACTGTTGCACACTAGATCGTGCAGGATCACCCCATTTACTCAGAACTGTACGTTATGACTAGAAATTACGTTTAAAAATTGCATGGCAAGCCCTGTTTGACTGGTTTGAAAACGAAACGAAATATAGATGTCAGGGTTTAGGGTTGGGGTTGGGGTTTTTTTTTTAGGATGGGAATTCATCAAATGACTTCTCCCATTCTGGGCGGACCGGGAGGGAGTGTCAGACTCTTACTGACTAAAACCCATCCATGTTCCTTCCTCGCCCTTTATGTTCCGGGGCCGCGGTATCTCTTTCGTACAGGCCCGCAACCCCGGCCAGGCTTCGGCCCTTGCGGGCCCCTCCCCTTATGCTGACATCTCTTTGAAGCGCGCGTGGAACACGAACGCGCCGTCGCCACGGCCTGTCGTCATTAGACGGACGGACGGCTAGCTAGCCCATAGCCAACCGTCCACAGGCGCGCATCGACGGTGGCCGGTAGCCACCACGTGGCCCCCGACGCCTGGTGCGTCTCCCGCGGCGGCCGGGAAGAGAGGCTCTCTCCCTCTCTCGTTCCGCCACCTCCTTTACTAGCATGACTGCTTCGCAGAAGGAGGTGACGGCTTCCCATTCCGTCTCGCTCCGGACCATGGATTGAACCAGGGCCGGACGCGAGAGGTCGCCGCCGCCGATCGCCGCTACGAAGACACGGCGGTGCTCCGCCCACGCAGGGCAGACTTCCACCGTGTGCTCTACCGTGTCCTCCGGTCGATCCTCGCAGTGGAGACACCCGGGCGTTTCCTCCCGCCCGATTCGGTGCAGGTACCGCCCGATTCGGTGCAGGTACCTCCCGAAACATCCGAGTCCGGTGAGGACCTGCGTCAGGCTGAACGGGCTAGCAAACAGATCGTTTTGAACTCTTAATAACTAATGCGACCAAATGTGAAATCTGGCGTACGATGGACATGTCTGCTTACCCCTCTAAGGATTATAGTCGTGAAAGTTACGCTTATGTTTATCGGTACTTAAGTAATGGTGTCCGTGAGGATTGAGGAGCCTCTTTTTTGTAGCGTTATGAAATTATTGTACTTATTTAGTAGTAAGTTTAAAAAGTTGTAGGATCGATCCTCGGTTTTGTAGTACAATTCTTTATGTTTTTGTAGCATTTGATAGTAATTAGTAGACAAAGTCTGAACACGGTTGTAATAAAATTTAAAAAGTTACCAGACATTATAAAAGTGGCTCCTCAGACCATACAAACACTCGTCATTTTTCAAAGAAGCAGTTGTTCAATTAATGCGCAATTTCTTCGTCATTTAGTAGTAAGTATAAAAGATTTGTAGGACAAGATTTATTTATTAGAAATTAGTAAATTGAGAGATACGGCATATTTTAACTAGCTCCTAAATCCTGACGTTTTCATACCTACCTGAGATCATAACGTACTCTTTACCTACCTGAGATCACAACGTATTCAAAAACCAAAGACACTAACATTTAGTATAAATGTCTACTAAATACCTATGTACAGAACACCATTGTAGATATTCGGTATTTGGAAACCCAACTACTTTATAAAAATCCCTAAGAATTGCATAGGGTGACCATGGTATATGAATGAAACCAGGAAAACTAGTTTTTGAAATTTTATTTTGGTGACAATTACTTATGTTACTACATCTGCATTCTTATTAAAACATAACTTTAAATTCAATACAAACTTACATACAACAAAAGAAAAAGAAAATGTCACATAACCTGAGGAATAGATATAAAAACAAACTTCCAGAAGAATTCATCAGCGTACGCACTAATTACGGTAGAAATAGGTACCATATTATTTGAAGGAGTTAACCTATTCAATGGATTACTGGACTCTTGACTCTTCAATGAACGTGAACACATTTAAAAATAAGCTAAAGGAATATGTATGTATATTAATTGTACATTTTTGCCGCCTGAACGTAGTGATAATAGTTTGAGGGACTAAATAAGTCTTTAAACCGAGGTAGACACTGTGCCTATCGTTATGAATAAGTACATGGAAAATAAACATAAAAACATGACTCAATCGAAAAAACAAATCGGATCGAATTGCCGCTTTGCCGCCTATCAGGGGGGTGAAATTTCCATACATTGGCGTCAAAGAAAATCTTCATGGATAGTGCTGCCATCTGTGTGTTTGAGGACAGCCTGCAATCAGTGCAGAAGAGTCGTCAGAAATAATTTCGTGAGGTAATCTATGAATCGAACTTTTCCATTTACTTAACCAATGTAAAATTGACTGCTTGCCGTTTGTATCGGTCACCATTTGTAATACGGGCACAGATTTTAATTTAGGATTTGTTGTTATGAGACTTGCATACAGAAATAATCTATTGGTAATCATTGTTCCATCTGGGAGGCGCATAGCTTCAAAAAATGAGCCTGTAGCATCAATTGTAAGAGTAACTCTTTCAACCGTAGATATTGATTATAATAATTAATTTGTTCTTCGCTCGAATAATAAACAAAGAATTCAGGGTGCACACTGAGACATTGGATTATATTTTATGTGTATTTTTCGCCATAACCACTAAAGACATAATTGGATTAGGATGGAAAAATGTTTGGAAATTAAGGGATAGCTAATAACGTAGTGAACTCAATGTTTGTACAAAGTTTTGAGTAAACGAGGTACTAGGTAGGTGTGTACCAGAATCTATAATGATTTCTTAAATCATATACTTACGTTCATAGGCGTTATGGAATTTATCCCGGCAATAAGCGACGCTGGTATGGGCCACTATAAATGTCACTATCCAACGAAGGATGAGATGTTTTGTTACGACGACTATGATTCTCACTCACCGTAAAATTCGTAAAAGCACCAAACAATCAATTAATTTATTCTTTAACTTATGTCGAAATTGACTACTAAATACATAGGTACATGTGTACTTAAAACATTTGAAGAAGCTCTGTACATATCTATATTTAGACATTGTCGATTTGTTACAAAATAAAATTTCAAAAACCCTTCCTGGTTTCATTCATATACCATGGCCACCCTTAGCAGTGAATTCATGAGGCATATCGAAAAATAATTTGTTGTTCAGAAACTGAATGTATACAATGTTGATCTGTACATAGGTATTTAGTAGACAATTATACTAGATGTTAGTGTCTTTAGTTTTTTATTTCGTTGTGATCTCAAGTAAGTACAGAGTAAGTTATGATCTCAGGTAGGTATAGAAACGTCAGGATTGAGGAGCCACTTAAAATTTGCCATATCTCTCAATTCACTCATTTTTAATAAATAAATCTTGTCCTACAAATCTTTTATACTTACTACTAAATGAAGAAAAAAATGCGCATTAATTGAACAACTGCTTCTTTGAAAAATTACGAAGGTTTGTATGGTCTGAGGAGCCACTTTTATAATGTATGGTAACTTTTTTAATTTTAATACAACCGTGTTCAGACTTTGTCTACTAATTACTCTCAAGTGCTACAAAAAACATACCAAATTATGATAAATATGAATCCATGTTGTCCGAAGTTCTGACCTGCCTCCTCAATCCAAACATCTAGATTGAGGCGCCACCTTTGTGTTCATATAATTTTGAAGTATTGTACTACAAAACGGCCTGTGGAAAATCGAGGATCGATCCTACAATTTTTTTAAACTTACTACTAAATAAGTACAATAATTTCATTACGCTACAAAATAGTGACTTTTCAATCCTTACGGACAAGTAATGAGGGTTTCATACTTCTTATACTGATGATATAATAATCAGAAATGAAGAGTTTGATTACCAAAATGTACAATTGTTAAATTTTTTTTTTCGCGTTTTCCATGAGCTTTGGTAATTGAAAAGCATCAAACACGACAAGTGATTTTAATTATCCTTGAACCAACAACGCTTCTTGGACCAGAGTCTATAGAAATCCGCTCGTTCTCCTTTTTAATTTAATGATACTTGATCAATGTCAAGGTGTAAACGCTCGGTTAAGATTTTACTTAAAATTATAGGTGAAAAGGCATGACAGCATGACATATCATGTTAGATTTAATAACAATTTTACTCCATGTTTCATAATAGTTTTGACAATACGTATTTTTAATTACAGCGCACACCCATTACGTATTTAACCGTTCCCGATTGCAATTCCCAAGCAGCGTCATCTTTCAATGCTTAACAGAAACTTCTAGAAACCAGCATAGAAAGGAATTGGGATAATTTCAGTCTGCAACTGCATAAGTAGTGTATCATTGTGTAGCTAGATGGCTCATCAAGCCAAATCATGAATGATGGCTAGATGGCTCTATTTTAAAGTTTTGATCTCAGATCGACCTCCTCAGAATTTAGGTTATCCTGGTAACCTCGGTTCAGTTTCAATGAAACCGCCACCGCTTTGACGCCACATTTTTAGCATTTGCATAGAATTTGAGCTTTGGTAATAGGATATAAGAATCTTCTAGGAGGTTTATTGGCGGAGCCCGCCGTTTCCACTGTTATACAGGTTTTACACTATTGAAAGTGACATCTAGCTTCACGATTCGTAAACCAGTTTACTGATATATCCGTGATGGTGTGTGTATGATGGTGGTTATGTGTGTGGCAGGTGGGAGGCGAGTGTACATATCACAGTTACTCTTACTGTGTTTTAAGCAGTGTAGAAAGAGATGGCACTCTGTGGCAAGTTCCCCCTTCAGCAAATTTATCTGTGCAGGCGGGAGAATAGAGAACTAAAATAAATGTATCAAGTTCAACACATCGATGCATTTTTTCTCAACAAACAGCGCCACTTTGAACTGCACACGTAAAATCATCATAATGGGGTGGTTGGAAGAGTTATGTCACTACTTTCGTGGCAGTGACCTTCGCAGGTGAAGATATTGATCGGAACTTCAAAAGACTGTTGAACTTTAGCATTATAATTTATAATAATAATAACTTTATTTCCATTAAATTTAGCCTATGTTCACAACTTCAAAACAACATAATATAAGTAATTATGCTTATGATATATCATGTAGAAAAAACAAAAAAAAATGCAATTGATGATGGATGTAGGAATTTGAAACCTATTGGCTAGTTATGTGACAAACAAATTAGGTAACTACCCTCCGTACTAGTCAGAAACTGTACGACGGCAGAGTAGTGCGACCAGTTTGCTGTCTCTAATGAATGTACATAGTATACGCAAACTAAACAGATTAACTGCATGTTATTTTTATAACAATATTACTCAAATCAGGTGTTGCGATAAGTTTACTAGACTTAACTTGTAATAAATTGTTACTTTTATCTTTTTTGTTTTTTAATCAAGATAGGTGATAAATAGTCTGACATGACTTAGTAGACGAAAAAATGAAAACAACATTTAAATGCTAAGACGCATTTAAATGTTGTTTTAATTTTTTCGTCTTAATTACTTTACGCAACGTGTGCTAGCATTTTACGTGTTGTAAATATTGTAAAAAGAAAAAATAAATACAAAAAATAAAAAAAAACATATTTATACCTTAATAATTTTAAGATTTTAAAAACATTCCCTAGAGATCCGTCAAACAACACTTATTAATAATTTCTCTGTTGATTCGTAGTCCATATTTTTGAGATATTTATCTACAGTATTTTTGAACACAAACTTGCTGCATTTTGATATAGATACAGACTGATTAATTATATTGTATACAAAAGGTCCTAGGTAACGAAAGAATTTCTGCGCAAAACTTATTCTACAGAAGGGAACAGTGTAAACCATAAATTGTCGTCTTTTATTTGATATTTGTAATGGTTTCGTGTGTTGTTTTAGTATTAGGGAGTAAACCTTATATAAATCTACAGTAGGCTACCTGAAATTTTTAAAATTAATTATCTTTATAATTGCTCATTGCGCTCTTAAGTAAGTTGGAGTTAAGCAGAGTTCTGATGACTGCACGCGTTTCAAAATAATTTTAGTAAACTGAGTATCTGTTCTCGTCTGTACAGTTGTTTGACATAAGCCAAGGAAAGATTTTGAAAAACAAGTCATGTTAAATAAAAAACCGCCCGACAAAAGATGTACTAAAAGTTAAATCGAACAAAAATTAAAAAGAAAAATTTAATCGGTTTTAATTTTTGTAAAAAGTTCGCAGTTCGCACCGTTAAGCAAACACTAACAGCGGGTAATTTAAAGCATTTGCGTTCGAATTCAATGAACAATTCATGTTCCAAATTCAAATCTCATGTAATTCATTTTTTCCAGCGAGTAGGTAAGCAATTTACATTTTAGATGAACTTCAGCCACGTTCCATCGTTGTCTTGGCAACCGCGATGGCGTGCCATGTGCTCGGTTGACAGTATTGATCCATCTAAACCTTACAATATTTGTACGACTAGGATTTCATAAACACTAAAAGGCAGGGAGTGAGACGAAACAGAATTTTAGACGGGCTTCAGGCTCGCTGCATCGTTGTCATGGAAACCGCTCTGGCGTGCCATGTGCTCGGTAGACAGTATTGATCCATCTAGACCTAACAATACTTTTTGCACTAGGTTTTCAGAAGACACTAAGAGGCTTTCAAGAATGTGATTTTAAAGGTCGTTAAACTGTTGCGCCACAAGACTAAGCACGATAACATTCGGCATAAAACTGAATACAAACAAAAAAAAAAAATTCAAAGCAAATCGGTGAGTTTTTTTATTTATTTATTGTTTAGCGTTAATTTCTTGCAATAAAGTTATTTTGTCTTATTAATTTAGTGACTTGTTCAACATTTGAAGGTTACAAGCGTAATTTCATGAATGATATAACTTAAATAAATTAAGTAATAGTTATCTAGGGGCACTTAATACTTCATTTTAAATTTGTTCACATGAGGATAATGTATTGGTATAACCTAAGCTCTACAATATTTTTTATCTAACATTACCCTACTGCTGGGCTATGGATTTCCCCATAACTTTGTCACTTATCTTTGTGTGATTTTCTCAAATAAATGACCAATCTTTCAAAAAGCGTACAAGTCGATATAATTATAATATTTATTTGGTTCTGTAGTTCAAAAATACATAGTAAAAAATATAGTATTGGAGAGTTAAGACCAAAAAAAACATACCGTCTATGAGAAAGAAAGCAGAAGGAAGTGGCACGCATTCGCACTACCAAGGTGGATCAACAGTTGTCCATGACTCCTAGACTAAAATTGCGTGCGTTGTACTCAGTTTCCATATCGAGCGAAGAGTTTTATCACAACAAACGCTCGAACACAAGAGCTGGCGTATGCTGCAACTTATTTAATCGTAATGGGACTGATTCCCTATTTGATAATTTAACTTAGATAGTTATATTTGACTTTTACAACAACATGAGTTAAATAATTAATGTAAAAAAGAAAAAATCTGTAGGTACATAAAAAAAATCTTAACATAACCTGCAACTATACCTACTCGTATACAGCTGCTACGAAATATACAGGTGAGTTATTAAATTTCATGTTTTTCTTAAACATGCATTTGTAAAACGCATCAAGGCTACTTTTTTAAAATTAATAGATAAAATATAGGAACAAAAAGGGAGGCTTTTATCGTCAAAGGCAAATCAGACTGATTTGATGTTGTTGGAGCGATCCAATATGAGAATATTTAAGAGTATCTTCTTTGTTACTGTAAAAACTAGCTGACGCCCGCTGCCTCGCCCGCACACAAATAATATACTTTAACCTTCCTAGAGAACCACTCTTACCATTGGTGAAAACAGCATGAAAGTTGGAGTAAACAGTTTTTGAGTTTATCGCGAATAGACAAACAGACAGACGCGGCGGAGGACTTCGTTTTATTTTATTATATTTTTGGCCAAGTTTGAAATCAGTCGGTGCATATTTGCGACCTGTAGAGTGTGGCTAAATCTTGCTTGTCACCCACATACATACGTATATACTCGACCTTAGGTGCAAGATCTACAGGTAGATTATTATTTCTGAAGAAATGTACCTAAAACTTACAGAGAAACAAATATTTAAAAAAAAGTAGACCTTAAAATAAATAAATAAATATCGCTAGACATTAACACACAGCGCCACCTAGTGCCACACTAAGCAAAGCTTGTGTCGTGGACACTAGATGGTTGATATACTACATATATACTTTGGCGTGATATGTCACTTTAACCACCTTTTCCACGATTTTAAACGCTTGGCAAAAATTTCCGTCCACGGGAGGTGTCAAACAGATTAATAATACATAATACACATTAAACCCCCTGCAAGTATTTCAAGGTGTGATGTTATGTTTACTCCGCAGAGTAAACCTCTATGGCTATTAAGTCAAGTTTCCATTTACGCAATTATTCTGTCGCGCAAAACTCCGTTCACGCAAAATTCTAATCGCGCATGTGTCCTGGCGCGCAAATGTCTGTTCGCGAAAATGTCCAATCGCGCGTTTATCTTCTCGCGTAAATGGGTTCGCGCAAATGTCTTTCGCGCAAATGTCTTTCGCACAACTGTCTTGATACCATTTCTCGTTTGTGTGGCCCCAGCATGACGGAATAATCCATACTAATATTATAAAGCAGAAGAGTTTGTTTGTATGATTGGTTGGTTGAACGCGGTAACCTTAGGAACTACAGGCTCGAATTGCAAAAAAAAATGCTTTGGATTTATCGGGGAAGGCTATAGGCTACTCGTATATAACATCACGCTTTGACCAAAAGGAGCGCAGTATACATGAAAATGTTACAAAAACGGGGAATATTTAATCTTTTTGTGTTTGAAGCCTGATAACTTTTGACTGCGTGAACCGATTTTGATGATTTATTTGAATGCTGGCGCTTTCCGTGTGGTCCCATTTCAATTGGTTGAGATCTAATGCTGGTCTTCGGAGATATTAATGGAACTCTTCAAAATTAGACATCAAATCTGTAGTGATTGCTGCAATCGCTTGGATGTTGATTGTTTATACAACATCATGACAGAACATAACGCCTGTATGCTCTGAAGGGGTACGCAAATGAGTAAAAAACTCCCAGATTTCGACAGTTACCTGTGTTAAGTTCTATTTAATGGGGATAAGCCTATTACCGTGACATGTACTGTTTTTTTATTTTATTGAAAAGGTTGTACTTCAAGGGTAGTTTGATGAGGGTTTGGTTAGGTTCTGATTATGGGATCCCTGACAAAGTAACGGAACTCTTCAATTCTTAGGAGCAAATTTACGATACTCGGCGAAATCTTTTAAAGGTTAAACGGATATTTGAGTCACCTACCATAACGTCGTTATTAACCGACTTCAAAAAGGAGGAGGTTCTCAATTCAATGTTCCCCGATTACTCGAAGATGGCTGGAACGATTTTGTTTTTATTGTTATTGTTTGAAAGGGTATACTTTTCAGGTAGTCCCATAATCATCAAGTCAGTATGCTGATGATGGGATCCTGGAAAAATAGGGGGAACTTTTAAAATTTTATAGGCACACAAGAAACGATGTGGGTAGTTTTAGGAAGACTGCTTTCTCGGAGTGATGCCGTTTCAATTTGGTAAACATCTGATGAAGAACTTGAGAGATAGGCAACGGAACTCCTCAATAACTGATCTCCGCAACAAATCTCATGTCTGTCTATTGTTTACACCAGAGTTTACAATATCGCTAGAGAGATTACAATCTAACGTGTTTAACAATTTTACGGTGACATATACAGAGTGGAGAAGACAATACGACAATAAATGAAAACACGCGTAATACTAGTTCATAGGAATAATTCTACACAATCAAAAAAACCCAAAACCGAAATAAAAAAATAAAAAAAAAACAGAAAAAATCTAACTCTAAGGATACTCTTTATGACTCTTATTGGCCTGGTTTAAGGTCTAATTTGCAGTAAATCAAATTTAGTGAAAGTTTTTAAATAGCGAGTTGGCAAGGGGTCGTTAACCTGTTAGAGCTTCCTTAAAATCAGATACATCATGTAGCAAATGTTGAAGGTGAAAAATAATTTCCTGTGACTAAACTACTTGATATTTTCAAACGATTTTTTTTTTGTTTGTTAGGAACGTCTTGAGGTATGCGTAGTTTAATTTATTGTCGTATTGTCATCACCACCCTGTATATTTTTACATATTATTTATTTGTGATAAAAGCAATCTGAAGTAGTAAGAAGTTCGTAAATAGCAAAAATCATTAAGTTAAGTGTAACGGGGATAAATGTAAAACTATACAACTCCATTATATTTTAACTGTTTAGCTGTCAAAGTCAAATGTGACATTACTATTTACTGACGTTTTGTTTGTTTTTATTTCTAGCGGCCGGTGTTCCGATTTATTTTCTTACAAGTGTTTTAAATTATCTTTATTAAAGAAGCCTACATTTATTGCAATATAAATTGGTGCTAATTGAGCAAATTTCGGCTCTAATAATTCTCAAAGTTAGTCAAAATGTTGGCAGATTACCGCGTAAATCTGTCATTCATATGTCATAATGTACCAGATTACTAATTTAAGCCATTTTTTTCAATTGAGTGTCACCACTGAAAAGTCATAATGACGCCTCTATATTAGTAAATCAACAAACTTGTCAAAATGAACAATTATGGGATCAATGATAGACAATTGCGACACTATTGCAATAGCAGAATTGGGGCCCAGATTCCCATACTACGAAGCCCATTCTAATTAAAAACAAAACTTATATTCTCATCTAAAATATATTGTTTTCCTTAAATTTGCCACATTATATTATGCAAAAAAAATAATCTACATAGATTCAAATTTTGTATCAAATGTACTTTAATAATTATGTTTTGGTAGACAAAGATGACGACTATGGGACCTCCGTCCGCCCATGGTCGTCACTCCCGTCTGACGCGTATTTCGGCGCGCAGCGAGCACGGCAGCGACTGAAGCCTTTCTATAGCTAAGAGTATATATTGCTCTCTATGCACGTTATTTCCATTTAAACGAATATCAACTTTGTTTACGTCTTAATAAAGTTGATTTCAGAATGAGCATTAAAACAAGTTACATACTACCAAAATCCTTCAAAGATCTACTCGTATTGTGAAATTCCAAAATAAGTTTATAAAATTACGTAGAAAATGCCTACTACAGTCAAGTTGGCTGATTATTTACGGCATAAACTGTAAGAATGTGCTATTTATTTTAAAAAGTTATCTACAGCTACATTGTGATATAAAAAATTGTGTTAAAGTAACGCTATTCAAAGCTTACTGTCAGTCCTTCTACACGTGCAGCCTGTGGGTCAGCTTTACTCAGCGGACATACAGCGACCTACGCGTTCAATACAATAATGCACTGAGAGTGCTACTGCGGCTGCCGTGACGTAGTAGTGCGTCAGGGATGTTTGCAGATAATAATATTGATGGTTTTGCTGCCATTATTAGAAATAGATGTGCATCCCTGATGACTCGTATTCGCGGCAGCACCAACAGTATTCTCAGTGTGTTCGCAGATGGGTGGGATTCCCCAATGATGCGGAGATGGATACGACTCTTAGCTGAAATTTGACTGATGTTTATCTTTGTCTGTAACCTACTAAAACTAGAACTTATGTAAAATTGTTACTAACCTTATGGACTTCGGTCTGAAATAAAGAGTTTCTATTCTATTCTATAAACACATCGAATTAAAAATCTCCTTATTCCGTCTAATAAAATTAACGATTTTTATTTTATTTATTTGGAAGAACCAACAATTACACAATATATATGACAAAAAATAAAATATAAGGAGCTATACAAATGTGCAACCAACAACGTTCTCCACAGATACACAAAAGACAAAGACAATGTTGATGAAGTAAAAGTCCAAAAAAGTAGATAAATTCGTGAGATAAAACTCATATACAGTAAAGCCACTAAGGAAAACTATTATAATAAAATATTATTCAAAAAGATTCTGGATTGTGTCAAGTAATATCTTTCTAAATGATCCAACAGACAGAGCAAATATATCCAGGTTAGAAAAGAACTTATTGAAATTGCCTGTGAGACGACGTAGAGGCGCACGCAAGCCTGCATTCGTGCGACTAGGAGTGACAGCGAAAACAGGGCGTGAGCGCACCTCCCGTCTCTTAATCGTTCTAGGTACAAAAAAGCAAAGCTTGTTACGGATGTCCACACAATCATATGAGTTGTTACACAGATCGTATAGAAACATAGTATCTAGAAAAGTACGTCTAGACTTCAAAGAGATCATATTATATTTGTTTAGCAAGTCGTTATATGATTGATAAATACGACTTCTGGTACAACGGTAATGCATCGTTTTCAGTAACTTGCGTTGTATACGTTCAATACTGTCATTATATTTATTACTAGCTTCTGCCAGCGGCTTCGCCCGCGTGAAGTTTGATTATTGTCCCATGGGATCTTACTACCGGAATAAAATGTATCCTATGTTTTATGTGGGTCATAGCGTGATGATATAAACGTAAGAGTAAACAAATATAATAATAACAAATCTCCGAACTGCTAAGCTATCGGGAGTTACACGTGTTATTGTGAGTCAACTATAAAAGATAGACATATGCTGTCTTGGGATATTTTTTATATAATTTTATGTGGAATATTTCCGTTATACATGATTTCTATGTAGCTTTAACCATTAAGGCTGCACACGCGACGGAAGCTAAAAAAACCAAGTAACTTCTCCCGTTTTCCCAACATTTCCTTTCACTGCTCTGCTCCTATTAATGGTAGCGTGATGAAAAGTATACTATTACCTGCTCAGGAGTATGTAGAATAATTGTACCAAGTTTCGTTAAAATCCGTCGAGTAGTTTTTTTTCTATAAATAACATACAGACAGACAGACAGACAGACAGACAGACAAAAATTTTACTGATTGCATTTTTGGCATCAGTATCGATCACTAATCACCCCCCGATAGTTATTTTGTAAATATATTTCATGTACAGAATTGACCTCTCTACAGATCTATACTTATAATAAATCTGTAGAGAGGTCAATTCTGTACATGAAATATATTTACAAAATAACTATCGGGGGGTGATTAGTGATCGATACTGATGCCAAAAATGCAATCAGTAAAATTTTTGTCTGTCTGTCTGTCTGTCTGTATGTTATTTATAGAAAAAAAAACTACTCGACGGATTTTAACGAAACTTGGTACAATTATTCTACATACTCCTGAGCAGGTAATAGTATACTTTTCATCACGCTACCATTAATAGGAGCAGAGCAGTGAAAGGAAATGTTGGCAAAACGGGAGAAGTTACTTGGTTTTTTTAGCTTCCGTCGCGTGTGCAGCCCTAATGGTTAAAGCTACTTAGAAATCATGTATAACGGAAATATTCCACATAAAATTATATAAAAAATATCCCAAGACAGCATATGTCTATCTTTTATAGTTGACTCACAATAACACGTGTAACTCCCGATAGCTTAGCAGTTCGGAGAATAAATGTGAATGTAAGTTTCTTTGTTGCGCTTTCACGCGACAACTACTCAACGGATTTGGATGAAATTTTGCACACAGATAGTTTATAACCTGGATTAAAACATAGGATACTTTTTATCCCGGCAGTATGATTCCATGGGACAATAATCAAACTTCACGCGGGCGAAGCCGCTGGCAGAAGCTAGTTTATTATAAGTATATAGATAATAGGGACTCCACACTGGCACAGCATATTCAAGTTGAGATCGAATTAATGACCGATACAAATGTAAATACGTGCTCGGGTTGATGAATTCTGCTGCTGATCTTATCACGAAGCCATACATTCGATAAGCCTGGCTTATGATTTTATCAACATGTGCATCCAGGTGCAGTTTATTATCGAGTAGTATCCCCAGATCACGAATTGTGTTGACTCTGTCTAGGATTTCACTTTGTAGTGCATAAGGGTGTTTAAGTTGGTTTTTGTTTTTGGTAAAGCTGATACAGCAACATTTGGGTATACTGAGTTGGAGTTTGTTTTTAATACTATACTCGGCTAAGCGATTAAGATCTTGTTGGAGTAAGTGACAATCTATTAAAGTTCTAACGGGTCTAAATATTTTCAGATCGTCTGCAACAAGTAGGAACTTAGAGTCATGGAACTTAGAGTCGATTTGATTTAAACTGCTTATTAAAACTATTAATCATACTATTTGCAGAAGTATTAAATTATGCAATTGCTTAAACCGAATAACCATCACTGCCGGGATGACACATCCACATCTTGTCTTCACAGAGGTTCTGGAGGAAAGTTTGTCAGTACTCTTATGTCATTACTTCAGATGTGAATTAACTCCATAAGACAAAGCTTTTAGAATATTTGGTTCAAGGACATGTAAGCTCCTTCATGATAGCTTGCCTCAATCACCTAATTATCCCGGCTATAAGTAAATGGAGACACGGAACTGACAAAGGCGAACAACACAGTTTATAAATCTCTTTAAGCACCCAATATTTAACAATACGCCTTCTTATGTTCACAGTACATACCAAAACTGATTGATGTCACATTTTGTTTATCAGATAATAAGTAACATTTGACGGCTTCATGAAATTCTCGTTGATTGTGATTTCGTAAGGAGTGGATAAGTAGATAGTAGATATTTAAAATAACAAGGAATATTCGCACAAAACTGCAAAAATATACTAGGCACCGGCGGGATTCGAACTCGCGATCTCCTGTTTACTAGACAGGCGCTTTAACCTGCTAAGCCACGGCACCAATTGAATTCCCTGTCGAAATTCTGGTATATATTGGAGATTGAAGCAACGATGGCCCAACGGTAACTGCCGCGACTTACGAGTTGATGGTCGTGGGATCGAATCCAGTCAGGCACAATCTTTTTGTTATTCATTTCAGGCTTGAAAACGGTGAAGGATAACATTGTAAGGAAACCAGCATGTACCAAATCCAACTTCAGAAATAAATGACATTTATCTACCCGCACTTGGCCCGTGCGGTGGATTTCAGCCCTCCTCTTCTCATGTGGGAGCGATCAGAGTCCCAGCAGTGGGAACGCATTAGGCTAATTAAACAATTAACATTTTAACTAGTTGTTGGTCACAAAAGTAAAAATACCTTAGTGTAAAGTGGAGGCGATAGTAATAATATCGTGACTGATCAGAGCATAAAAAGCTATGTTCAGTAAATGTCGCACTTATCAAGTTTACTGCGAAAAGTCCAAATTAATAATAAATTATATGTATAAGTATGTATTTAGAAACAAAAACAAAAGTATATAATATGTAGTATATCAACTATCTAGTGTCCACGACACAAGCTTTGCTTAGTGTGGCACTAGGTGGCGCTGTGTGTTAATGTCCAGCTATATTTATATATAATTCAGCATTGATTTTGTTGTAACAAAATGGCCGACATTCGTGTTTGTAGTGGGACAAGGTGAGGAAATAGGCGCAGCGCTACTGAGGACCGCTCGGCGCTACTGAGGACCGCTCGGCGGTTGCACGCACAGACATCAATCAGCTTATTCTTTGATCGCATAAGGGACCGGAAGCACAGCTTCATCCATCCGTTTAGGTACCCAATTAGATGATTTTAGGGCGCGCGTTTGTATGTGTAATGTGAATGTGTCAGATTTACACATTTGTCAGTTAGTTTAGTTTATAAAGTTATGCATTTGTGTTGATTAATGTTATTGTTGGAAGTAGCTGTTGCCCGCGACTTCGTCCGAGTGGTAGCCAACAACAGACATCATTAGGGCGCATTCAATTTAGACGTTTCATGTTTAGTTTTTCAGACAAATTATTATGTCAAAGACCAAAGTTGCACGTGCAATTAATATAAACAAGGCAAACAAAATTAAGAACACTTTCAATATTCTGACAATTACCGAGTAGCGACATCTTTGAACCCTATAAAGATTCTCCTAAGCATATAGAGAAGGCTATGAACAAGAGGTGAAAACTGAAACCATACATCGAGAACCAAAGCCTACATTGAAACGTTGGACTTGTATTATTGCGTAGGTAGATGGCACTATTTAAAATGATTGTAATAGTATTTATTAGAAACATGCCGCCTGTGATACAGGTTTACCCTAGTACAGGCATGGAACTCTGTTATACCAAACATTACTTTTAAGACTTACTTTACTATTACTTTTGTTTTGTGCGAATTCTAAGTTTGAATAAATATATTATAATTATTATTACATTATTGATTTCAGATCGACCTCCTCAGAATTTATGTTATCCTGTTACCTTTAGTTCAGTTGCAGGGTTTCTTACCGACACCGTGTACGACACAGAATGCCGAATTGAACATTTGCTTTGTATTTTGAGTATTGCTACTAGGTTAGCAGAGTCTGGCTGGAGGTTGTTCGGAAAATCGCTATGTCATTCCCGTTAAGTTAAAACCGCGTCGTCATTTTCGGAGCAGGTGCTTTTAGCTTATTTTAATGAACTGTCCAATAAATATAAGCTTAACACGCTGTGGAGTATATATTCAATGCCAAAAACGACGGTTCTACAAAAACACGGAGGTGACATAAAACCATATTCCAACCTGACTGCGATTTTCAAAAGACGCTCTGTCGGTTTTATTAAAAAAAAAATTAAAGGTATTGTCACGAAGCAACGTTGAAAGATTTTTGATAGAAGCTCCGGATAGTCAGTATTTGGCAACAAAGGTCGGTAATTGAACAATCTATTATGCCTAACCTACGTTGCCCGTTGGTCGTATGCTAAACGACATATATCTATCTAAGCAGTGTTTTATCTCTTTCTAGGTTGCATTAATATTCTGGGTAAATGGCGCATGTAGACGTCAAGAACTTTGTGACAAAAGATATCGAAAATCATGACAAATTACTTTTAGTAAAAATCCCCCATACTAAAAACAATATTTCACGATCATTTACAGTTCAAGGCCCATTTTATGACAAGGTAAAGAAATACGAAGTTCGACGTTCCACAAAAACCACAAATAATCGCTTTTTTAAAAATATTAAAAGGGTAAATGCATGGCCCAACCTATTGGTGTAAACAAATTTGTCACTATGCCAAAGGATCAGATGTTAATGAATCGCTAAGTTTTTAGGATTACCAGATGCCGATTCTTACACCGGGCATAGCTTTAGAAGAACGTCAGCTACATTGTTGGCTGATGCTGGAGCCGACATATTGACTTTAAAGCGTCATGGCGGATGGCGGTCTAACACAGTTGCAGAATCTTATATTGAAGACTCAAACAAGACAAACATTTGGTGCCAAGATAACACAAGCAATAAATTTGGAGCCAGCCCCTAAGATGTTTTGTCTTGAGCTGAAGCGTTCTACTTAATAATTATGCCAATAACGATTTGATGCCTTTTATAACTAATAAAGACCAAATATAACACCCTTCCACCTCCTATATTCCGTCAACCCCAACATTCACTAACACACAAAACAGTGAGATTAACGAAATTGTTAACAATAACATTAATTCACAAACCGCAAAATCTGCTGTGTATAATTTTCATAATTGCTCTTTCAATAACACAGTTTAATTTCAATAAATAAATATTTTAATGACAAAAATATTCTATCTTATACTCGTTTTTCTTTTCGCCACTTCATGAACTCGTCAAAAGTTTTCAAATATCTCTCTTTAGAACTTTCAGGCAAAATATTGTTAATTGCTGCTTCAGCCTCCATTTTCATTGAATCGGGAGTGCATCTTATATCTTTATCACTCGCGGAACTCATGTTTTTTTTCTAATTAGCACGTAATTATAAAAAAAAACCCAAAAACAAACAATATAAAGTTATCTATTCCCGCCTTTTTTCATATTTTTTTTATTTTTTTTTTCAACGGGACGAAATTGAGCTTCGCCGTTCCATATTTAAAATTGATGACGAATGTACTCATACGAAGACAAGGCTGAATAGCGAAGCGACCCCTTTTGTCATTGTGCTAAATGCATGATATCTATTGCCGGTATGATGGTTAGATGTACGCGAACTTTTTGAAAGAGTGAAGTGTTTTTTTTAATTACTTACCGCTCTAGAGCGTTCCTAGCTACATTATTACCCTAGAGCGCTAATTGGTCACCTACAAGCCCCATTTAGAGGTAATAAGGACCTACTTACCGAATATGAAAGATGTAAATTAATATAAGCACACTTTTAAGTCATTAGTTACATACGAATATAGTGTAAAATGACGTTCTTATTCGATTTATCACTTACTTACTGTAAATTATTCACTGTTACAGAGGGTAAGCCTATGCCCTAGCAGTGGAAACATTTATATAGCTAATCTAGCATGCGTCAGAAATTGTGACATGGGAAAGATTCTTCATAAAATGGACGCAGATAAAAATATTTTTTTCTAAAATCACTCGATTTAATGTCTGTTATTTTATAGACCCCACCAGGAATCATACATAATGGAGATTGGAGAGGTTCGTGTATCAACACTACTACCTTTTGCTATAGTGCATGTTTCAAAAGTAGTTGCCTGTAGTAATAAGTTCGTTTTATGAATAAAACGTTGGAAATAGAGAACAATTTAACTTTGTCAGTTCAAAAAGCGTTAAGAAGTCGACGGATTTGATGGCTAATTTATTAAAACATTCATTGCATCCTCTTTTATCGTTGTTATTCTATTTATTGGATGTAAATGAATAGTTATTGCGTTATTTGACTTTGCTGCAATTTTTTTTTTTAATCTCTTTTTTAATAAAACCTGAAATCACTGTGTACAAATTTAATTCATCATTCTCTTACCCTTATCCCAATTTATTTGTGGTCGGAACAGTATGTCTTCTGTGTACAAATTTCATTACAGAGCTTTATTCTCAATAAAAAATAATATCCAGTACCTCAAACACAGTATTTAGAAATAATTCAGGCTGACCTAGATTTCAGGTGAATCGTGTATGTTTCACTTACAGGCGTCTATAAAAGGACCTGTTCTATGCAGTTTACGGCAGTGGTAGGTTGGGAGCCAACCTGGCTGTTTGGTTGGTCCCTAGCTACCACTAATAAATCATATTGCCTAATAGTTAGTAATAATATTAATGTATATGTACTTGTAATTAGTAAATTTTAGTTATCATAAGTAATGAATAAGAGCCTGCTTACGGCCATTTCGAACCATTTTAGAATTAAAATCTTTTGACTTCTTGTTTTGCACGGGATACTTTATCTAAAATGTCAAACCTGCCATTCATCACAAGTCTGAAATTAAATGTTCAGATAGATTTGTGAAAATCTCAGTACTATTTTATACAATGATAGCATCACCTCACAACTAGCCTAGACAAATCCTATGGGCGGCATAAAATCTTTGACACCAGGTTGGGCACTATTGTATTGTATTGTACAATGGGCTGGTATCCACAACTCCACGACAAAGCGCGTATTTTGCGTATGGGCTAAAATCCCAGTGCGGATTGGTGGATGTTTTATGTCTTCGAATTTTTGGTTCAAAGAGGTTTCTTCACGATGTTTTCTTTCACCGTTTTGAGAGCAGTGGTGATGAAATAAATTACACAAAGTAATGTGCCTGTCTGGTTTCGAACCAACGACTTACTGTTCGTATGTCGGGGCCGCCACCAATGGGCCACCACACGATAAAGAAGAGAGATCACCTTGAACCAAAAAATGTACCCATTTTAAGCGCAATCAGTACGGGTGCACCCCGTTTGCACTATCTGTAGGAGTAAAAGCATGAAAATTAATATGTCGTCTTATCCGAGCCACGACTATCATCACACTGGTTCGTCTCGCTCAGATCAAAGCTAGAGTAGTCACGCGGCGAATAGACTACGCATGCGCCGACAGACAAAATAGTTTGGGAATGGGGCAAGTACTGTCAGCCTCAAAAATATGTGGAAATTGTTTACGAATACAAGCTATAAAAACACTTGTTTAAAAGAACACCGTGCATTATGTAGACGCTTATTAATTGCGTCAACAATTTTCACGCTGTGACTGGCCGCTACAATTATTAAGCAAATATTTTCTTAATATTTATTTTAAAATCAACACACCGAGCACACTTACAAACCCAATATTTTCATATTTTATTGCCTGACATGTTACCCTTATTAGCGACGAGGCGTAAAAACTTTCAAACGTATAAATCCCTTATTTTAATGAGTGTAGGCACTGCAATGGGAATGAGGGCCGGCTGCCATGCTTTCTAACAGAATTCCTTAGAAACGTTAAAATATCCTATTACTACTACGAGCGACTGTTAATAGAAAAGCACACTTGTTAGCAATATAAACTCTAGTCATGGATAAAACCCGGACGATCTCTTAAAACAATTGAAAGATTCACAAAAAGGCGATAAGGGGCTGGGAGCGCCGCGGCCGGTGAGAAAAATTTTGAAGAAGTGCGGGTCGCAACACGACGTGTTTATCATAATCTGGATGTTTGGGAAAAAGATCGTGGACGGTACCGGGGGAGACGAGCGGTAGGAGCGGAGAAATACCGGCTCGAATTGAAAAAATCTTTTTGCGTTGGATAGTCAATTTATCGAGGAAGGCTATAGGCGATATAACATCACGCTATAAACAATAAGAGCGGAGCAGCAATAAGAAATGTTGCAAGCGGGAAAAAAGCTTCCGTTGAGCAGGCGATGCGTTGCGATATCAAAACTTCATGCGAACGAAGTCGCGGGCAGAAGCTATCTATACTAATATTATAAAGCAGAAGAGTTAGTTTGTTTGTTTGGTTGAACGCGCTAATCTCAGGAACTACCGGCTCGAATTGATAAATTCTTCATAGGCTATATAACATCACGCTATGACCAAAAGGAGCGGAGTATAAATGAAAATGTTACAAAAAGGGAGAATATTTATTCTTTTTGTGTTTGACACAAAACTAGCCTGCCTCATAACTATTGACTGCGTGAACCGATTTTGATGTTTTTTTCTTTATTTGAAAGCTGATGCTATCTGTGTGGACTCATTTCTATTTGGTTAAGGTCTAATGCTGATCTTCGGATATAATAATAGAAATTTTCAAAATTAGACAGCAAATCTGTAGTGATTGCTGCAATCGCTTGGATGTTTATTGTTTATACAACATCATGACAGAACATAATACCTGTATGCTCTGAGGGGGTACGCAAATGTGTACAATACTCCCAGATTTCGACAGTGACGTGTGTAGTTCCATTTATTGGGGATAAGTCTATTACCATGACATGTATTGTTTTTTTTACTTGTTGAAAACGGTGTACTACAGGGTAGTTTGATGAGGGTTTGGTTAGGTTCTGATTACGGGATCCATGACAAAGTAAGGGAACTCTTCAATTCTTAGCAGCAAATTTACGATACCCGGCCAAATCTTTTATATGTTAGACGGATATTTGAGTCACCTACCATAACTTCGTTATTAACCGACTTGGAAAAGGTGGAGGTTCTCAATTCAATTTTCCCCGATTACTCGAAGATGATGATGGGATCCTGGAAAAATAGGGGGAATTCTTCAAATTTTATAGGCACGCAAGAAGCGATTTGGGTAGTTTTAGGAAGAGTACTTTCTCGGAGTGATCCTGTGTCAATTTGGTACAGACCTGATGAAGAACTTTAGAGATAGGCAACGGAACTCCTCAATAAATGATCTCCTCATCAAATCTCATGTCTGTCTATTGTTTACAGCAGTTTATAACAAAAAATCACGCCGGTACGCTGTAAATGGGTAAGCACATATGAACCACTTAAAAGTGAAAAATAAAAAACTCTTTGGCAAAAAATAAAACCAACTTCACACAAAAAATATGAAAATTAACTTGAGCTTCAGAAAAACTAAGTCAATCAAACAAAGGCCATTATCTTTTTTTATGTGACGCAGACGAAGTTGCGCGGGTCAGCTAGAAATAATAATATATCGCTAGACATTAACACACAGCACCAACTAGTGCCACACTAAGTAAGACTTGTGTAGTGGACACCAGATAATTGATATACTTTTTTGTTTCATAATAAATACTTATTAAACTTATAAACATCAATGACTCGGAAACAAATGACAATGCTCATCACACAAATATTTGCTCCTACCGGAATTCAAACCCAAGACCCTAAGAACGAAAGGCAGACTCATTTCCACTACGCCATTCGGGTCGTATTGTTACGAGCTGGGTATGAGATACATTAATTACTACCGATTAAACAACACAGTAACTTTATTAATCACAAATACACTACAGCTCACTATTCGCTTAGATATCGCACTTCTAGTTCACTTCGATTCGCTTCGATGTGTAGCCAAACTCAGACTGCCCGTCGCGGGCCTGAGCGGTGTATTTACGCCAACAGACACACAAAAAATAACCACGAATATTCTAGAAGGTAATAGAACTGCTTCATAAAAAAACACTATCAAAAGAGTAGTAGGTATAAGCTACTTGTACAAAGCAAACAAATATGAACCGTATGCCCTGGGCGTACGTTCGAAATTATAATGTCGTTTTATAAATAGGTCGCGAATTTGTTGACTTTAAAAGTAATAATAATGGAAAGCACTCGAAATCCCAACGTATACATACTGTAATCACGTGCTTTCTCAAATGTTCTACTAGGTCCGATGTAACAGTATTAATATGCGCAGCAACTCTCCGTCTACGACTAATATTTTATAAGCTTAAAATAAGTAGTAGTATTAAGTCTAGTAAATGTGAGTTTTGTTACGTGAAAGGAGCCAGGCTGCGGCGAAGGCAAAACTGCAGTATTCAGTAATTTAGTTGAAGAGTGACCATCTTGGGCACGCCACGATAGTGGCGGTAAGTCCCCTCTTTGAGGAGTGGCTGGAGAGGCGCCACGGCGTCCTCACCTTCCGCCTGACGCAGGTCCTCACCGGACACGGATGTTTCGGGAGGTACCTGCACCGAATCGGGCGGGAGGAATCGCCCGGGTGTCTCCACTGCGAGGATCGACCGGAGGACACGGTGGAGCACACGGTGGAAGTCTGCCCTGCGTGGGCGGAGCTCCGCCGTGTCCTCGTGGCGGCGATCGGCGGCGGCGACCTCTCGCGTCCGGCCCTGGTTCAATCCATGGTCCGGAGCGAGACGGAATGGGAAGCCGTCGCCTCCTTCTGCGAAGCAGTCATGCTAGCGAAGGAGGTGGCGGAACGAGAGAGGGAGAGATCCTCTCTTCCCGGCCGCCGCGGGAGACGCAACGGGCGTCGGGGGCCACGTGGTGGCTACCGGCCACCGTAGATGCGGGCCTGTGGACGGCTGGCTATGGGCTAGCTAGCCGTCTGGCCGTCTAACGACGACGACAGGCCGTGTCGACGGCGCGTTCGTGTTCCACGCGCGCCTCAAAGAGATGTCAGCAAAAGGAGAGGGGCCCAAGGCAAGGGCCGAAGCCTGCCGGGGTTGCGGGCCTGTTCGAAAGAGATACCGCGGCCCCGGAACGTAAAAGGCGAGGAAGGAACATGGATGGTTTTTAGTCAGTAAGAGTCTGACACTCCCTCCCGCTCCGCCCAGAGTGGGGGGGTTATTTGATGATTTCCCATCCTTAAAAAAAAAAAAAAAAAAAAGAGTGACCATCTTTTAAAGTACACGTGGTAAGTGATAACTATAATGAAATCCTCGCTTAAATTGCAGTTGAACGGGTTGAACGGTAGTGCGGAAGGGCTGACAGTCATCATTTATTGCAGCATGACGGAGTGATTGCTTCTCGTCATCAAAGTGTATTATTATTATCGCATGTGTTATGTGTCCACTTCCTAACCCGTACCTGAGCAAATATTCATAAGCTGCGTTTGATCTAGGGAGACGAAGAAAGACTACTGCTTACACTCTACAACATACATACAACATGTACACTATACACTTAAACGTCCGACTACTGATGAATATTGACTTTTACCTACTTCACAAATAGAAGGCCGAATCGTAACATGCGCATTTTGATTAGAACAAAGAATATTTTTCAGTGATGAAGAAAGCACCATAATATTCACAGATGGACTAAACCCAATTTTACTGTTTAGTATTGTAATATTAACTTGTACTTGAGTAACTAATCAATCAAACGCTGTTGATGAATACTGCTTACTGTAAAAGTCTAGCTCAGAAAATTGCTTTGAGACAGTTGGCGCGCATTTCTGAGTGGGGAAGTCTCAGCCAAGTATCTCAACCTAAATTGGTAGCTACGTTCTAAGGAACGCTTGGGACTGTGCCTCGCTAAAACCACACCCGGCGACTGGTAGGCTTATTACTGAATCGTCACTATTGAGCAAGACAAGTAACCAAAACATGTGGCAGCTTAAAGAAATGTGAGGTGACGATATATTTTCCATCTCGACGACCACCAATATCAAAAATGTAACATGTTCTGCTACAGACTAATTCTACGATGCGCTTGTGCAAATTGATCTAATATATGGGGTAGGCGGCCGCAAGGATGTTTATCAACGAGAATACGCGTTTAAGTAAAGATAATGAAAACCTGTCTTCTTCAATGGCATTGGCCTCACAAGCCCCTACACAAGGCCTTCAAGAAAGCGCTTAGGGAACGTATGCTGTTGGAGTTCATAGCAGTGCCGTTAGTAGGACAATGCGTTTAGGTCTAACAGTAAACGTACAAACGTAGTAAAACGAATCCATGTACTTGTACATGGGCCCGTTTGCGTATGCCAGCAGCATCTGCTTTTGGAATCTGATAAAGAAACGTAACGAATTCATTAATAATTTATGAAGCGCAAGCGTAACTTTCCCTTACCAAACTTCTAGCATATTATATATCGTATCATATCTTTGCGTCCTCTTGTTTAATTAGCTTCATACTGTATTGGGGTTTTGCCTCAGAAGATTTGACATTATTCATGTATATGTCTAACAGTGAACTCCAATAAAAGCTTCACCTTGTGTCCCATCCCTGTTCCTTAGCCTCTAAGGACGGGACAGGACCAGGACAAACCCCTAATTGAATTTCAGTCCTCCTGTCAGTGGAAGGCCAACCAGTCAGGGTCGAAACCTACAGAAAATGCGCGTAGGCGGGGCGCTGCTCCTTCCCCTTAGGTGGAAGCTGATTATTAATACCAATAAATAGCACGATTTAGAAAAAAAACAGAAATTGATTAGCCTAGGGTAATATATGAACAGTCACAACGCGGCAACGCCTAAATAAAATATTAACTATTGTAACTTGATGTCGTTGTATTTGGGGCTGACTGTACCCTGTACTTCGTATCCGTATGTTCGGTCACGATAAACTAATCAATAATATTGAAATGTATTTATTTTTTACGGATTTTGTAGTATATATGGAGTATGTAGTGACCGGAATATTTTTTATTTTAGAATTTCGAAGATACAAAAAAAATCTTAAAGTGTAGAAATTACTAGCTTAGATGAATTCATGACCAAGGCAATAAAATTGATACTGATACTGTTCGCTGCTGCTAGCGTCACCCCACTGCTGGGCAAACGCCTCTAATCAACATCAACGCCTCATGATAGTTGTTTCATTCTAGGGCTTATGTGGGCCTCGGTCGTTTGTTTTGTAACGCTCGTCCCGACATCTTCTACGAGGTCTGCTGCGACGCCTCTGGCTGTGTCGGGGCTCCATAAAGTAGCTATTTTGGCGCACAGCTTGGTTTGAGGGTTGGAACTTGCTGATCTTGAACGAACTTAATCTCAAGCAAGCAGTAAAAAGGGAGGCTTATACCCAGCAATAGATGATTCCGCGCTTATGACATGATGATCAAGATGAAGCCAAATGTAATACAAAGTAACTCGTTGACATCAATATACCCATTTCAGTAATCGATCAAGGATAAATACTCTTCAATATGATAAGTTTTTCAAATGTTTTCTCTTATACCCTGTTTTACGCTATCACGGTTCACAACTAAACTTTCGGTATAAATAGATGGTCAAGGTTTCGTATTGTTTTTTTTTTTTTTTTTTTAATTAAAAAAAAAATGTTTCGTATTGATGATCAGTTTGTTATTGAGCATCGCTTTTGTTACCATTATTTACAAAAGGCATTTGCCGATATTAAAGAACCAGTTGTTAACGTGCGCTTTTGCGAACAGTTGTGTGTATATGGTGGAACGATTATTTCCAGTCTGTAGGTATGAAACGTAAACAACTATATTTGTATGGGCGCTTTTAAAGTAAATCTACTTATAAACGCACTTACTCTAAAAAAGAAATAAAAATATGTACATTTGTACAAGTATCTAAAAAGCGGTAGCATGGCATCGAAATTCGTTCATATCGCTGCCAACAGGAAAAGTACCAAGAAGGCTGGCAGCATTCCCACGTTGAATGGCAATGCTGATTCTTTGCCCAAAAAATAGACCTCTGGTCACGTGAATAGTCAACCAACCGTTAGGTGATTTCTTGATATACAAGGGCACTCGGACCGCATAGCCCTAGTGTTTCAGCCCCGAACGGCTCAAACATAAAATCACGACTAAAATTATTACATTTGCGCCCTTTGATGTTTTCAACACCTTCAGCAGCCGCCCCAGCGCAGCACGCATTTAATTTCCCTACCTATTGATTTCAAAAAGGTACAGAATGTTATTATTTCTAACTTTAGTCGATCCATCCCGGAATCTACGCCCGAGTGTGGCAAGCGCATTTTCGACAATCTGTGAATGCAGATTTGTTTCTTTTTAAAACAAAGGAATATTTACTATGAGTGAAATTTGCAACCACCAGTATTTAGAGAACTATCCCTTCTGCAGGGCTAGCATGGGCCGGGGATAAAACTTTTGTCCACCGGTTATTTCCACTGACAAGGGACAAAATTATTTTTCATCCCCCCATCTCGGAAAGAGTATGTTTGCTCTTCGATATCTGAGTGCAAAAGCCGTTTTTATCGTCTTGAGGATAAAGTAAATTTGAATTTAGAACATCGTGTGCACTAAGCATGTGAATTCAAAACATCATTAAACCTATTTACTTCTACCTCTATGGTGCCGAATTTATCATACTTTTTTTTTAATTTGTTAAGAACTGAGACTCGGAACCTTCTTGGTGTACTTTTTTAATATGGGATGCGCGCGCCATTTTCTTTTCACGTCATTTATCGCCTAACCTAACCTAACCTAACGGGGAGGTGCCCCAAGTCCCGATTATGGGGGCAAAGATACTTCCGTATATTCAGTTGACAATAATTCGAGAGTTTACAATATCGCTAGAGAGAAACACGTTATATTGTAATATAACGTGTTTGACAATTTTACAGTGACATACTTATGTGGTCAAGGAATCCAACTTGAAAACAAGTGAAAAACCTAAAATGACCACTCATTATCTAGCGACGAACAAGTTTATTTGACGCCAACAGAATTACCTGAATTTGTTGCACATTTTTTTTTGCGTTTATTCATTTCCTCGCTGAGGTGGGATGAAAAGTTATGTGTTGCACTCGAGTGCAAAGATTTTTCACCTCGTGCTCTTTTGATTCCCTCGCTAACGCTCAAGATTCTAAGTTTTGAATCACTCGCTTCGCTCGTGACTCAATTTTAGAATCTTTCGCTTGCTCGGCCATCAAAATAGAGCATGCGGTTAAAAAACAACTTTGCACTCTTGTATAACAAATAACTATTATCCACCTGCCAAAGCACGGTAACAGGGGGAATGAGAATTACATCACTTTTTGACATTAGACGTGGATACTCACCCTCCGCCTATGGCATGGCGACTAGTGGAAGAGAAAAAATACAGATATTTTGACATAACAAAGGGAGAAATTTGTCCTTATCTACGGATGGTGGGTTTAAGTATATCTCTAAGTATGGTAACAATATAATTAGTTATACTAAACATAAAAATGTCTCGTGCTTACTGGAGCTTAGTGTTGTGGTCGGTTACATTAAAAGTGTGTCAGCTTTGTAATTATATTTTTGAAGACAAGTATTTTTAATAAATGAATTCGCGTCCAGGAAATCAAAAAAGAAATGCTTATTTTGTTAAGCCCGATTTTCTTGACACTGCCGCTAATAATATTCTTGAAAACATTTTGTTTTAAAAACTTCCCAAATATGATGCAGTGTGGTTCCGTAATTTACAGAGATATCATTTTTTTGGACGTGTAGGTACTATAAGTGGCGCCACGTCTGATTTTTCATAAACTTTTCGTCCAATTTGAGCGGGAACTGAAGGAGCTGGAGCAACCGGTAATGTGTTAACGGTGGTGGGTGTGGTTTGTTCCGCACTTAATATCGCGTCTACTCGCAAAACTATGACACTAAACTATGACTACGTATATTATAATACAATTAAAAATTATTTTTAAAATAAATATTCAAAAAGGACCGTCCGCCGTGTTACAAGTTTCCCGCGCTCTCATTTTTTTCGGTTTGAGGTTATATATTCAGAGACATTGACAACAAAACAAAAGAAAATATACGATATTCTGGACAAAATAGACGATATTCTCGACTATTTTCTCATTGAATAAAAGGTTTCTTATAATGGCAATAATTTCGGGGACAAGTGTTCCCCTGTTTTTTTCCACCGTGAATAGTTTATCCACCCATGTCGCCATGCTCGGAGGGTGGACAAAATTGAGAGAGGGGAAGAGTATTTTGTCCTTTCCCCGTAGATAAAATGTCTCCGGCCATGCTAGCCCTACTACTGACTTGCATAAAGATTGGGACACTCTCACTGTTAGACAGACGTTTATACTACTTACTTTACTTAAAAAACACTCTCAGACACAGTTTGACGCTAAATTACAAAATGACAACCGCCGAAACGGTAGAGTATGTCCAACGGCCCAATTCAAATCTACGCTCCCCAAAAGAATATTTGTTTTCTTTGGGCATTATCTTTACAATAAGCTGAATAAATCCTTAAACTTATACATCCATCTGTAAAATGGATATAAAAAAATACCTAAAAACCCTAGATTATCAAAAAACCGAAAATCTCCTGACTGTTCAGAAATAACCTTGTTTTGACCAACCGTGGGGTTGGTCAAAACAGTCATTCTGTTTCCCTCCTTCTACTCGCTTGACAATCTGCAACACTCGCTACATTTAGACATTTACCCCACAAAGTCACCCTCACTCATACATCTACGTTTACGGCTCACACTTCACTCAAGAAACATACTCACTCATACACATGACTCCACACCTTCTGCAATATAATAGGTAGGCATTTTAGTTCTCCTTTGTTTTTAATTTGTTTTAATTTGCTTTTAATTTGGGTAATCATATTGTTTGATTCATACTCTCACTCGTTATCGCTGTAAAAGCTGATTGTATCCTGGAAGGGGGCCTGGTGACCTATAACACAGGTTTTTCCCAAAAACCTACATCAGGCACCAGTCTCTCACAACGGTTGGATACAGCATAATGACATTATTTTGTAAGCATTCATTTTAAGTCAACTTTGCGAGAGAGAATAAATGATTGAAATTGAAATTGCAGGTGGCACTGAAAAGTTCCACCCTGTTTAGTATAAAATAAAATAGCTTTGTCCTTCTTTGTTAATGAAAGAGAGGTTAATGTTCACATTTATTTTTTGATTTTGTCAAAATCAAATGAAAGTAAGAAATATCAATACATTGCTTTTCTATTACAGTAAAATGGGCTCTAGCGTACGCCATTTCCTAAGTTTGAGTAAACGCGTGGACACACTGGTACGAGCGACCAGCGTTATCTATCAACGGCGTGTGATAGACAAGGCTGCAAGATTTCGATATGTCCTCAACGTACAACCAATCAAAACTGGTATACACGATACTGAAGCCGTATTCGAATACAGAATCTCATGGCTTCCGTAGTGTAGTGGTTATCACGTCGGCCTAACACGCTGAAGGACCCTGGTTCGATCCCGGGCGGGAGCAAAATGCTTTTTGGTTTTCAAGTGCACTCAACTTTTTATACATGTATAATTGTTGAACACAATATGCTTAGTGCCCCATAATCAAAAATACACCCTTTATATCGAAATACCCTCGTGTCGTAAGGGCTCATAGGCTGAAAGAGATTTTTGAAACGCGTCACACTTGAACGTAAGCGGATGTTACGAGAACTAAATAATGGACTGAAGAAGAAATCTGGGTACGTTAGGTTTTTTAGTTTTTGCATACAATTGCAATTATTGTTTTTATTGCAACAGAATTAACAAAACTTTTAATATCTGATAATAGTTATCGAGTAACGTCATCTTTGAACCCTTTACAGGAACTCTGAACCAGCTTAAAGTGGATGTGAACAAGTTACACACTGAAACTGGAAGGTCTACATCGAAATGTTCATATTGTATCATAGCGTAGGCAGATGGCACTTTTTAACATTTCATAATTTCAGAATTACCTCCTTAGTAGTTATATTTCTTGTTGTGTGTTTGTTCCTGGTACCATTAGTTCAGTTGCAGTGATTTTATTGACACCGTGTACGGCATTTGCTTTGTATTTGGGGTACTGCTACTAGGTTAGCAGAGTCTGCCTGGAGGTTGATTGGACAAAATTATGTTACTCTCATTTCGATACAATGTATCGCCACTTTACAGAAATTGCTGTGATGGTGTCCATGTTCACGTTAGATGTTAAGTTGCTAGTCGGTTATGTGGCTCTGGTATGATCTGTCGGCTGCTTTGTTAGGCCTAACCTTGCACATGACATGCGCATTGCGCAGTAATGACAACTCAACTAATGGGTCATCATTGAATTACATTGACCTAGACAGTTTCTCACAAAATGCGAAAGTTCAACTAAACTCAAGAGGTTAAATTAAGATCAGCGAAATCAGGAAATACGTCTAGAACGGTACTTTCTATAACAGCGATAAGCGCAACGTTTGTGACGCCTTTTAATGCTTTTTTACCCGACTACAGCGAAGCTAAAAAGAATGATTATGATTTTAGCAGTTTATGTATGCATGTTCGTATTTACGTATGTTCCTCCGTAGCGCCTAAACTATTCTTTCGCTTTTGATCAATAAAGTATTAAACATTTCCCGGGCCTAATTATTATGGCCCGGGAAATAAACATTTTAACAGTATTTGGGATTTTTAGTGATAGTACCTATACCACATAAATTCTTGATCATATTTTTCCTCAGCCCTAGTAACACGGCTCTTATTAAGTTTTCTAATCAGTTTAACCGACAAATTTTCGTTTAGTCCGCAGTTACCTTAAAACAATCGAGTAAACATCGGTACTTACTTACATTGTTTCTGATGATCATTTTTCAGAAGGTCCAGTACACAGCATCTTGACTCCATAACAGCGGCGCTTGCTCTGGAAAATAAATGACACATTATTTTCAAACCTTTTTCAAGAAGAATGGTCTGCATATATATTTACTCGACTACCGCGTTTTAGTATTACTTCTACTAGTATTTTAGTAGTCGACTATTTTTGTGTTTTATTTATGTATGTTCCTCCGTTGTTCCTAAACTATTCATCCAACTTTGATAAATAAGGTGTCAACCGTTATTTCCCAACCTAAAAAAAAAGAAAAAGGTGTAAATCCTTTGTTTATTCTTTTTTGGGTAATACGGGGCAATATTCTAACCGACTTTCACGATAGAAGGAGTCGATTTTATAGCGTGATGTTTCAGTAGTTGGGTATTTTAGTGGTAGTATACCACATGAATACGTGTTACATAAAGAGGGTGTCAACTTAACTGGTATTGAATAAGAGACAGCAAGGATTTGTTGAGCAACGCAAGTAAGTCGGTGCTACTTGCTTCCAGCCGCGTAGCTCCTATAGTGGTAGCAGTGCTACGCCGTAGCAGTGCTACGCCGTAGCAATTTACAAGATTTGACTGCACTGAATAATTATATTTTTAATTATAATCGATATTCTATGCCTCAATATAAACTACTTCATTAAAATTTAAAAAGCTCAGATTACACATGTGATTTTAGTTACAAATCAGCAATCCGGATGGATTTGAGCTGAGTAGGTATTATTGTTACGAAACAGCTGTTTATTTTTATTAGAGTTTTATACTGCGCTGCTATTTTAAAAAATAACAATTTAGCGATGGAAGCTAGTCCACATTATTTGTACTCCATTGTACTCTCTTAACTTATAGCAGAGCCAAGTTCTACGTTTAATTGAAATAAATCGTAATTTTACGCTACGGGGTCAGGAATGCGATGTTTGGTCTTTTTTTGTCCTTTCTGTATACAAATGTGACAACTTATTTGGCTTATTTGGCTGAAGCACTGCAAATTACAATACTATTCGGTACAAATCGAACGCCATTGTGCCTTTCTATTAAATGCTAACTTACCAGAGTGACGCATCCGGCAGATTTCGTCAGCGTCTTGGAAGAAGTTGCGCTTTTCTTTTCGCCATTCTGAAAATTTAGTTATTATAGATTTTCAATCCTACTAATATTATAAATGCGAAAGTTTGTAAGTATGGATGTATGTATGGATGTTTGTTACTCTTTCACGCAAAAACTACTGAACGGATTTGGATCAAATTTAGCACACAGATAGTTTATTACCTGGATTAACACATAGGATACTTTTTATCCCGGTAATAAGATCCCGTGGGATAATTTCAAACTTCACGCGGGCGAAGCCGCTGGCAGAAGCTAGTATCCTCATAAAACATTTGAATTTTTGCACATAAGATATCAGTTGTGTACAAAGAAACTGGAAATCAGGGGAGAAATTTAAATGGTAGATTTACGAGCACTAATACCCGCTAATTTGTCTCCACTGTGTTAAGAAATCGCGATTTCAGTGCATTTGCAGTCCAGAAACAGCTTCTTCAGACCCGAAGAGATTACATTAGTGACAAAACAGTGAGAATAAGGCTTGCTGAAGCATTCATCATTTTGGAGCTCTGCTATACCTAAATACACTACAAATATGGCAGTAGTTAAATGGTTTTCTTCAATATTCATAGTTGGATAGTGTAACGAATGTTTTTTTTGTTTTTTTTTTGTCATAATTCGTCAGAAATAAGATAAAAACAGGACAGACATAATTTCAACGTAGGTGTCATTGACTGAAACTGAAAGTTGATGATGATAGCCGTAGTTGTCGCGTTTGATCTGCTGAAAAGTTTCGCTTTAAGCTTGCAATGTTTATGGGCTCCCAGTACCTTCTATCGTGTTCAAAATGGCTTCGCAGCGTTTGTTGAGCTGTCAACAAACGCTGCGAAGCCATTTTGAACACGATATGTAAACTTTAACGTGGTGTGTCAACACGTAGCTTTTCCCTCAACGTGCTGACGTTGAGGGAAAAGCTACGTGTTGACACACCACGTTAAAGTTTACATATAGAACGGTCTAATGAAGCCATACTTTAAAGAATGGAGATAATAAACGTAGCCTTTAAATGTTACTTTTAAAAATAAATAAGGTATTTGTTAAACTGTTAACGTCCCTTTGCGTCTATTCGCCCTGTTTTGTTCTGTCTCCTGCTGACATGGAGGGAAGAAATTACGGTTTTTTCCTACTACTTCGTTTTACTTTCTGATTAAATTCGTTGCGGGATCCTTGACTTCGTCGAGCTTCATTGTATCGGCGCTTTTCTGGCAGTTGCCACTGTTTATTTTGGTTTTCAGGAGTTACTGTGGTTTGAGAATAGTGTGGCGAGCTTGGACCAATAAAAATAAAACTTGTTAAGCTGTTAAATATTCAACCAATTACTTTAATATGTGGTAACCACAATAATGACACCCATTCTTTGAGGAAATTAACATTTTCATTCAGAAGAAATTCTTCGTTGAATAGATGTATTTCCATCATTTTCGAAGACTGAAGTTACATCAAAGTAATTCTGTTATAAAAAGTAGTGGTCTTAGACCTTTTATAGACCACGTAAGCCACTGAGCAAGGTACTTTTTAGGGCGTGATGACAAAAACTGACAGATTTAAGTCAGTCCGTTTTGTTTAATAGCGTGTAAACAAAAGAATAGTGTTATCATGACCAGGCGCTGTGATTGAGAATATTCAGTTTCTGTCGTCAAGTCTCTCGTCGTCGTCTTAACAGCAGGACAGCATAAGCTCACGAAAATATATTGTAGAACTACTGCTACATAGAAAACGCAAGGGGCGTGTATCACGAATGTATTTGCACTACACTAGCAATGTGGGAGGTCCGGACTGCCCCCGTGGGGGGAGTTCACGGCGTTGTTACGAATAGAGGGAACGACTAGGTTAACAGGAATAGCAGAGAGATTAATATTTATTGATAACTAGCTGACCCACGCAACTTCGTCTGCGTCACATAAGAGGGAAAAAGCTACCTACTACTACCTACCTTCTACTACCTACTTACCTACTACTACTTACCTACTACTACCTACTTACTACTACCTACCTATACTATAAACCATGTATACTAATATAATAAAGTGAAAAGATTTGTACTTTTATAACATTTTTTATGTAACTGACCTATTCTTAAATTACCGTAGGCTGATAAAACGTTTGTTCGTCTAAAGGACAGGGATGGAATTCAAAGCGATGTTAATATTGGGAATTCACATTTAGACATAATACATGAATCGTATCAAATCTTATGAGACAAAACATCAATAAGGTTTGAAGCTTCTTCTATATGCGTGTCGATGGCAAATATTCATGAAATATGTTTGGCCCAAAATTCAGCTATGCGAACTCCGCTCGCTGATGCAGTCATAACATTGTCACGTGTGCAGGTGTCAGGGCATGCGGCGCAAGATGAGCGATGGGCTATTGTCTGTGGAGACACGCTGCGTACACATTTAAGATCTGAGCCGTCCATAAACCTAGGGTTCGGAGTTTATTCAGAGATTTCCAAATCAGCCACGGAAAAGCATTCCCAGGCTATCAGGCAACTTGATAAATAGACCGATAGCGCTAGGTTTTGAGGCTTCAAAAATTAATGTTAAAGTTCTTTGTTTTTCGCATGTACATAGTTTCCGGACCATTTATTCAACCTACTTTATTAATTTGTGTCATTCAAATTCAAATTCGGCTATTTGTATTTTTGACCACTCTTATAAGAAAAGAAAACTACAGTTGAAAATTTTATTTTCATTATAATAACAAAGTAGTAACTGATATACGAGTACAAAGGCATTTTTTGTCATCTTCGTCCACAGGGAATCCTTATATTTACCCAGTACCTAACATGTGCCGCCATACTACCTGTAAAATAATACTGCCATCGATAAAATATGCGTTACGCTTTTCAGAGTACTGTTGTTCAAAATATTTTTTGCCGAATTGTCAATGCCACGATATTTCGAGATAATTATTTTATTATTACAGAACCCTGTTAAAATCTACAAGTCCGTGATTAGACCTGTCGTATTGTATGGATCAGAATGCTGGGCTGTGAAGAAGATGCATGAAAAACGATTGCATGTGGCGGAGATGAGAATGTTGAGGTGTATGTGTGGAGTGACAAGAATGGATAAAGTAAGAAATGAATATATTAGAGGAAGTTTGAAAGTGGCACCTGTTACTGAAAAATTGAAAGGAAGTCGTTTGGCTTGGTATGGACATGTAATGAGGAGGGATGAAACGCATGTGACTAAAAGAGTGATGGACATAAGTATTGATGGATGGAGGGGGAGAGGAAGGCCAAAGAAAAGATGGATGGATTGTGTAAAGACTGATATGAAAGAGAAAGGAGTAAATGATGCCGTGACGTCTAACAGGGGAGAATGGAAGAAGAAAACGTGTTGCGCCGACCCCAAATAAAATGGGACAAGGGCAGGAAGATGATGATTACAGAACCCTGTAAAATCCACTAAAGAATTTTCAAAATAATTAAGTAACTTCAAAATTGCGTGGCCTTATTTGGCTTAAATTTATTGAATAAGCTGTAAGCTTATGTTAGTGATCTGAGAAAGAAAATAGGTATTTCATAAATTGTATATTTTTTGCACTCTTTTTACGTCCTGACCCAATTGTCAGTTTTCACTGGGCGAACATGACACAAACTAATGAGATATTATAGTTATTTTAAAAATCAACCACAAACCATCAAATTACTGAAAATGCATATGCGTTCATATGACAGCGCGGTACCGCGCGGTATAAGATCAGAGTAAACAGTGATTATCGTCTACATGACCGCGAAGTTTTCAACACAAACCAGGCCCCTTATTCACAACCATTCGATACGTTTCCGTGTCGGTAAGGAATCGTATTCGACTAACTCATTTCCGAACCGAAGAACTGTCAAAACGCTATTCACAGATCCGAACGGATGCGCTTTTATCTATCCGGTTGAGATTGTGTTTATGGGGAACGCTACAAAATGGTAGTAAATAGATAATCGTGGTAGAAAACTTAAGATAGTAATTAAAATTGGTTTATTTGAATATTTCGTTCCGTTTAATTAGGGAATATACAGCTAGTAACTTAATAGACAGCAACGATAAAAAAATATTTTATTATTTTACTAAAATTAACTAAAAGAAAAAAGACGTCTGACACTCGGGGACTGCCGCAATAAAGCTATTGCATAGCATTTTTATCAACTTATGCAATTATAATTATTTATTTATTTTATTTTTCCGCTTGTTGCCGGCTCGAGGACCAAGCGCAGGCTGAATGTTCAGGCTCGGCTTCCCATCACGATAAAATTATGAATTTTATAATGATGGTGCCACACACACATACACAGACACGTCATACTTATTAAACCCTGTCGTTTTTGCGTCGGCCGCGCGCAGTTCATAAGTTGATAAAAAATGTTTACAAAGAAGGTCTAATATCAAATGAATACAACCTACAACTCCTAATTACGGCAATATATTAAAAAGAAAACTAGCTTGTCATTGTCATTATCTGACATGGGGTCACATGGGGCGTTAGGTTTTTTTCGTTAGGTTATTTTCGTTACGGAATTTCTAGATTCGGTCTCCACGATCAAGGCCCACGATAGAAGCTATGCAATAGCTTAAAAACTTTTTTCGGATAAACCTGCTTTGTCGTTTGTGAAGACCATTTTTTTTTATTATTGGCGGGAACTGATTCAAAAACATGACCACAGAGTTTTAATGAACTCTTTGGTCACATCAAGTACTATTAATATTTGAAAATCATGACAAATCCATTGAAATTCGTCGTCGGTCGTTCGCGTCGCCGACATTATACGAGTAGATTTGTATGGCGGCAGTCGCTCAGAGACCAAAGTCGTCGAGTATCGAAGATTTTTGTTGCCTTGTGTAGGAAGGGGCTAAAAGTTCACTGGCTTCTTGATTTTAGGGTTGGTTGCCATACTTACGGAGGTCAATGGCAAGGCTGCTGTGACGTCACGTGCCGCTGCTCGTAACGTCAGAGCAGCCGTGACATCACAGAAAATAAAGGGGCGGAGTTTTCTCCGCATTCCATCTCTTTCCACACGCGTCGCAATGTTAGAAGAGCATGGATCATTTTGTATATTTTAAGTTTTATATAGTTGCTGTTAATAAATTCGATTTTATCTTCTAATTCTGACCAAATTAACCTAAAATTGCACTTTAATGAATCATAGTTTTTTGCTAAATATCCGTATACTATCAAAATCTTACTATAATCTTTCAACCCAGTTTATCAGTATTGAAAGGATGTTTTGGCGCCCGCGTGACGTTGCCAGAGAGGCGGTATTGATTAATATTTTCAGTGATTGTTGAAAAAAAATACAGTGTTCAGTTTCATTTACCTACTCTAACAATGGCTACCTTAGTCGATTTATTCATCAAAAGGGCGTTTCATTCGTTGGGGGATGGGGTGTTTGTAGCGGGAAAGAGAAACATATTCCATCCTATTCATGACAACAGCGCTAACAACCTCTTACAGCTTATTCTATCCTGGTTAGCAAATGCAGAATCAGTTCCGGTAACAACTGGAATTACTGACTTTAGTTTAGCGATGATAGTAATAGGAACGTTTACAAAAAAAAACGTGTCAGCGTTACAGTTTTACTTTGTATAAACAATGCACGTTTTAAAATCGAAATATAGAGTAGCGGTGGCCCAGTGGTGGCGGCCCCTATAAGAATAGTAAGTCGTGGGTTCGAATCCAGACAGGCGCATTACTTTATGTAATAAATTTCATTACCACTGCTCTCAAAACGGTGAAGGCCGGTTTCCTCACGATGTTTATCGTGAGGAAACCGGCCTCTCCTAGAACCAAATATTTGAAGACATGTGACATCCACCAACTCGCACTGGGCCCGCGTGGTGGATTATAACGCATACGCAAAAAACTCGTACAATACAATATAAAATGGAATTATCGAAAACATCATAAAGGATCAGAACGCATTTTAAAGCTGATGCTCTAATGCTTTCTGGTCCCCTAGTACTGAATAGGTATAGTATTTTTATGTAGAATTTTCTACGCAGTTATTTCCTCGCTGAGGTGGGATGAAAAGCCTTTGCACTCGAGTGCAACACGTATGTTGCACTCGTGTGCATAGATTTTTCACCTCGTGCTCTTTTGATTCCCTCACTGACGCTCAAGAAGTTTTAATCCACTCGCTTCGATGATCGAGCAAGCGAAGAAGTCAACAATTAAAATCCTGAGCGTCAGCGAGGGAGTCGAAAAGCGCTAAACATAACGTTATGTTTCATATACTTTCCACGTGATTGTTGAGGGAGAAAGCTCATTTACGCATTTTAAAGAGTTTCAGACAATTCTGTAAGTGTCAAATAAACTTCCTCGTCACTCCACCAATCCTTTCTTGTTTTAAACTTTAATTTTTATCAATACGACATGAAAAGGCGCGCGCAATGAAAAAAAAAAATAAAGCAAGAAGGTTGAGTCTGAGTTTTGAACAAATTAAAAAAGGTTGTATGATAAAATATTCGGAGCATGGAGGTAGAAGTAAATAGGTTCAATGATGTCTGGAGTTCACAATCTTACATAGTGCACACCATGTTCTAAATTCACTTAACTTGTATCTTCTAGCGGATTAAAACGGTTTTGTACTCAGATATATTATCGAATAACAAAAATACTATTTGACGACTCGAATGGCGTAGTGGTAGTGACGCTGCCTTACGTTTTTAGGGTCCTGGGTTCGAATCCCGGTAGGAGCAAATGTTTCTGTGATGAGCATGGACATTTGTTTCCGAGTCATGGATGTTTATATGTATAATAAGTATGTATTTACAAACAAAAAGTATATATGTAGTATATCAACTATCTAGTGACCACGACACAAGCTTTGCTTAGTGTGGCGCTAGGTGGCGCTGTGTGTTACTGTCCAGCGATATTTATTATTTATTTTATTTATTTACTATTTACGAGATGAGGCGATGAAAATAAAATGTTATCCGTTTTTACGGATATCACTGTAATTAAATTAAAACTATGAAGTTGTTTTAATATTCTTAGATATTTCCCTTTCCAACCTACTTGGACCAATCTACCTCTTTGGATGATGTTTTATTCTTTTTAGTCTCTGGTCGGAGGCATGTCAGAAGAGGCAATTGACAGATGCGAGGCGGGAAGATATTTTGGATTCGGTTCGCGTTATTTAATTGTTATGGGCTTGTTATTTACTTATTTGCTTATTACTGATTAAATATACTTTGTAAGAAACATAACGTTCAAGGTTATTTAGTGATTTGTCATTTTTAATATATTTCGCTTCTGGTCTCTAAGAATATTATAATATCATACAATGTACTAGGGTTGTAAATATTGGAACACACCAGAGGTGACATTCGACTTTTGGCAACCTCGTCCGCTCGATAGGACGTGATAAGTAAATATGTGTGCATGTTCATTATCAGTGCTAAGTTAGAGATAATGTTCGGGTACTTACATGTTCGTTTCATTGTGAAGATACGGGATGTCTCAGCGCACAGTCTTGCCCCGAATTCGAACAGCATTTTTCATGATTGTTCACTGGAAAAAGACATTACAAATATACGTTTTGTTTTTTGGTTAGTAGTTATTAAGGCGACTATACGAGTTAAATTAGCAACTCTATTTGTGGTGGTTCAAATTTTGTTTGAAATACTGTTAGAATAAAGTTCAAATCAGTTTGCATTATAAAGTGGTTGTTACGTCAGTCACTGCGGGCCAAATATTATATAGCATACAGTGTTTTATGTTGCTTGTAGAATTATATGCCAAAAAATCAGAACAATGGCATGTATTTTAGTATGTTTTTTTTTTGGTTAAAATATTTTTTTAGAGATAAGTTCGTGTTTTTTAAATAGTAAAACAAATTTTATTACGTTTTCAAATCACTATCATACAAGCATACTTATATCCTCATCATTATATTTTCTGGATTAGTTTATTGCATTGAAATATACTTTTGGGCATTATAAAACTTTTTTGCAAAAAATAAAACCGACTTCAAAAAAAACAAAAAAGTGAAAAATAACTTTAGCTTCTGAAGTCGGTGACCTTTGTTTGATTGATTTAGTTTTTTTGTCACCGACTTCAGAAGCTAAAGTTATTTTTCACTTTTTTGTTTTTTTTGAAGTCGGTTTTATTTTTTGCAAAAAAGTTTTTATTTTTCACTTTTTAGTGGCTCACATGTGCTTGATACATGGAAAGTGCATACCGTTACAATTACAACAAGCCCAAACACGACTATGGTACATTGTCTCATTATGGAGTTCCGTGACTCTTGGCTTCATCATCAGATCTGATGGTAGAATGGTTTTTATCAAACGCAAATACTTCACTTGTTGTAGAAAATACCAAAATCGCAACACGTTTTCATATAAAATTTGAAGAGTTCCCTCGATTTCGCCAAGATTCCATCATCAGATCCTGACTTGGTGGCTATGGGACCATTTGGAAGGAATACCCTTTCCAACAAAAAAATAATTTTCCAAATCGGTTGGCAAGCGACGGAGTTATGCCCGAACAAACATAAAAAAAAAAAATAGAAACATCCGAATTGAGAACCTCCTCCTTTTTTGGAAGTCGGTTAAAAATTCGCATTTAACTCATGTAGTTGCCTTAAGTCGAAGGGGGGACCTTGCATTTTGCAAGGTTCACTGAAAACAGAATGACACAATAATAACTGAACTACTGTAATGGAGAGTTTTTTAATTTCACTGCTCATTTTCATCGACCTCACTGAAGTTCTGAAAAATTACATTCGATACTTTTTTGACATCAATCGATAGTCATACGGACCATTATCTCTAACAAACAGAGTAAATCAAATGAAAAGAAAACTATGAAATCAAAACTTATAAATTCAAAAGGAAAAGACAATAAATATTACAGACACTTTCATTAAAAAGTCCTCAAAAGTCACGTGACTAGGCCCATAAAGAAAAAAGTTTTGCTTCCAGTGTTACTAGGATCTCATAAGCTCGTAGCAATGGTACGACTACCTTGGGGTCGATATTCCAAGCTGTTACTAGTATCAGTGCAGTAGTACGCACGCAAGGCATGCTACGTGACGTCAAATATACACACACGAACACTTCATTCACATTCGAGCATGGCTCACTCATACATAAGCATAGTTCCCTCTCATCGCTATGAAGCTTTTTTTCGACGCTCGGCCACCGTAGCGTGCAGACGTGCGCTCCGCCCCGCTCCGTCGATTCTCCGCGCCCCACCGCGCCTCCCGTCCTGTTCGTCGCAGCTTCGCCGCTTCGCCGAGCATCAAGGCCCAGTGCCTACCGTCCCGTAGTACATCGTTAGTTTGTGTCTGATACTCGTATTAGTACACATTCTAACCGGTGTTACTCAGTGGCAAAAAAACAGCCTCTTTCGAGGCTATATTTCCTTTATCGTCGAATCGTCCGCGTTTTGTTGCCCCTTCAGGGAAAAGCCACGGTTTTGTGGTTCTTGACGGGAAACCTAACGGTGTTAACGAAGTCAAGAGGGTGGTGACCCAATCCTACCCGCCGGACCCCTTCAGGGCGAGGCATTCCATTGGCATCGGGAGCTAGGACCTTGGCCTTGGGGGCTTCCCTCGTCAAACCTAGTCTTCGACTTCGTTCACAGCTACACACCTAGTGTCGGTTGGGAGTGTCTACCCCTTCGCACTAGAGCCCCTTGCGGGACTAGGGCCCTGTCGCACAATAAGACTGGCGACAGGTTTACAAGCTTAGGGCACACCATAGGTACTCACCTCACTGTTCGCACAAGTTCAGGAGAGGCCACACATCCCCGGGCGCACCTACCCGGGGACCTAGGTACTGGTATCGATAGATAGGAATTCAGATTAGGCCCTTCAGGCAATTCTCAGACAGTCGTGTCGCTGACAAGTTTGTTTGTGTTTTTCTTCTTGCCAGCTAGCACTACGAAAAACACAAGGGTGGGTTCGTTTTTAACGGGGAACTGTCTGCCCGGGGAGCTCACGTTTTACGTGTCTCCTCGGGACTAGGTAGTTAGCTCTAGTTAGGCTACCATAATTAGGTTAAATAGGGTTAGGATCCCCATGCCAAGATGGCAAAAGCACGTAATGGTGTACTAGAGAGTCAACTCGACCAACTATTAGCGCAGCTATTAAGTGACGAAAATGAGTACATTAAGGAGAAGTATACGGATCTCCTTACTCCCTTTAAGAAAGATAGGTATAGGGCCCTCCGCAAGGCCATTCGTACCCCCGAGAGGGAAAGTCAGTCGCGTTCGCCCTCCCCCGCTCCGATCACTCAGCCTTCCTCCTCCGATATGGAGATAGTTGAGTCCGCGCCCTCTGCCGCTGAGAGCTCCCCCGACTCCCCCAACACCACCTCCTCGTCCTCTGAATCGGAGGACTTTCAGCTGGTGCAAAAGGGCAAGAGGAAGAAGGGAAGGAAAGCTAAGGCCAATAAGGCCAAGAAGGCTGTTACAGCCCTCAATGCGCCTCCCCTTGCTCCTCAAGCCTCCCCGTCCCCGATAGCCCCCATCGCTCCTCAAGCTGCCTCCCAGGGCAGTCGCCCGGCAAGCCCTATGGCTATTTCGCAACCGCAAGGTGCGGCTCCTGTCAGCCGCCCTGCAAGTCCCACGGCTGCTTCACAGCCAGCCCCCTCCTCAGCTGCTCCTTCTTCAAAGAAGCAGCTGAAGCCACCCGCTCTATACATCCAGGAGAAATCCAGATGGACAGAGATCTCAAAAATGTGTGTGGATCGCAAGATCCAATACACCAATGCCACTTCTACCCTTCAGGGTATCAAAGTAAAGACCCCCACTTCTACGGATTTCCGTAATTTGGTACACGCTCTTCGTGGAAGGAACGTCGCCTTCCACACTTACAGCCTCCCTGAGGAGAAGCCGACCCGTGTGGTCATCAAGCGGATCCCCAAGGAGATTCCCTCCTCCGACATCCTGGATGATCTGACATCCCAGGGCATCCCTGTTTCGGCGGTCCACCGCCTCCACAAGAATAGGTCCCAAGGGGGTGACGAGTACGATATGGTACTCGTAATATGTGACCCGGTTGAAGGGCACCACCCTATCTTCAAGGTCCGATCGGTGTGCTCGTTATCGGGCATTATCATCGAGAGGCCTAAGAAACTCAAGATAGTAGGGCAGTGTCATCGCTGCCAACTATATGGCCACAGCCAAAAGTACTGTTACGCACCGCATAGGTGTGTAAAGTGCCTCGGCGACCACGCCACGGCAGACTGCACCCGTCCCAAGGACAGGAGTCTCTGCACAGAGCCGCCTAGCTGCGTGCTATGCGGACAGTCTGGCCACCCGGCAAACTACAGGGGCTGCCCCAAAGCCCCGAAACAGTCCGCTGGCAAGTTGGCGAATCGCGCCAACCAACGTCAGCAGAGGGAAGCTCCCTCTTCCTTCAAAGTCCCGTCAACAGTCCTCCCAGAGCGTCTCAGCCCTCAGAGGCCTTCTCCTTGGAACATGCTGAACCATCAGCAAGCGTTCCCTGCCCTCGCGAAGGGTAAACCCAACCCCCCCATGCCCGGTCTTTTGGACAACCCTGTCCCAGCGCCCACTCCTGTGGCCGCACCTCAGGCCCCTCAGGCCCCTCCGCAAACCCAAGCTCCCGCTGCTCCTACCCGCGCTCCTGCTTCTCAGAATTCCAATCTGAATTACTTGATGAGGTTCCAACCTCTCTGCACCGCTGAGGCCGACCGCATGGTCGCTGAGCTCAAAGCGGCAACGGACCTCCAGCAGGTCGTCGACATCATTGATGCCTATCCAGTCATCAAGGCCACTCTTCGTAACCTCAACTTCGCGCCGTAATGGATATCACACCAAATCCCTCTTGCACCCAACCCCGGTCCCTTAGATTAGGTTATTTTAACGCCAATGGCATGAGAGGACAGCGCGACGAGATCGCCGCCTTCCTCCGTGACCATAACGTTGACGTTCTCCTCATCCAGGAGACGTTCCTCAAACCCAGCCACCGCGACCCCAAGATTGCCAACTACCGCATAGTTCGCAATGATAGGCTACGTTGTCACAAGGGCGGCACCCTTATTTACTTTCGCAAAGAATTGCATTGTATTCCCATCGATCCCCCTCCTTTAAAGTCCTTACTTGAGGTTTCAATCTGTCGGCTTGCTATGACCGGTCATCAACCGGTTCATTTAGTTTCTGCTTATTTGGCCCCCACTAATACTTGGGAAGATCACAACCTCCTGGTTAGCGATCTCACCCTTCTTTTCGGCTTGAGTGACTCCGTGATCATCGCGGGCGATCTCAACGCCAAACACCCGGCCTGGAACAGTAGAACGACGAACCCGAGAGGGAAAGTCCTCTACGATCTAGGCCAATCTCTTAGTTTCGACGCGGTCGCTCCTATGGAGCACACGCACTATCCTGACACTGTCAGTCATCTTCCCGACGTTCTCGATATAGCGCTGCTCAAGAATGTGAACCTTCGGTTACACATGATTGAGACGTTACACGAGCTCCACTCCGATCACCGTCCAGTGCTCATGCACTTAATTCCTCGCTCGGGTATCATTGACCCCAGCCAGCCCCTTCCCACTATTCTCACTACCGACTGGAGGAAAGTAAGCGATATGCTGAAATCCGAAACGTCACCACTTCTAGATGGTATTCCCGACCATATCGTCTCAGTCGCAGACACCGAGGCTGCAATCGACTCGTTTACAGAACACGTACAATCCGTACTGAAGGATTGTTCTCGTGAAGTACCGGCGGTGAGTGATCGCCGCTGGATACTTCCCGACGATATACGTGAACTGATAACCGAGAAGAACGCGGCCATACGTGCCTACAGCTCTTGGCCCTGCGATGCGAACAAGGCTCACATGCGTTCCTTACAGCGTGCTGTAAAGAAACGCACTAGTGAGTTTCGCTCGAGTCAATGGGACAAGACGCTTAGCGAACTCGAGCCCACTCATCAAGCCTTCTGGCAGCTTCAAAGGAAGTTGCGCACCTCGGAAGAGGTCTCTTCTCCACCCCTCATACGTCCCGACAAGAGCGTCGCTTTTGACGACTCTGAAAAAGCAGAATGCCTAGCCGACAGCTTGGAATCTCAATGTTCGCCAAGCACTCTACCAGTAGACAAGCAGCACCTTGATGAGGTGGATGCAGAAGTTGAACGTAGAGCATCGCTTCCCCCTTTTGAAGATCCCGATGACCCCCTCCCCGCCATCACCCCGGAAGAGGTCAAGGATATTATAGATAAGCTGAAGCCTCGGAAAGCCCCAGGCGCCGACGGTTTCACGAATAGAGTTTTTAAAGCCCTCCCCGCTAGGCTCATAGTCCTTTTGGCTGCCATCTTCAATGGCGCCCTGAGCAATAATATTTTCCCCCAAACGTGGAAAGAGGCCACTGTTATAGGTATTCCCAAACCTGGGAAACCGAAAGCCCAGCCCTCCAGCTACAGGCCGATCAGTCTCCTGAGTGCTCTCGGCAAGATCTATGAAAGGCTTATATACAAGCGTCTCAGAGATTTTGCCGAGACAAAGGGCCTCATCCCGAAAGAACAGTTCGGCTTCAGGACCGAACATTCTTGCATACATCAAGTCCACCGCATCGTCGAACACGTGAGCGCTGGTTTCCAGCGCGGAGCGATGACGGGGGTGATGTACTTCGATATCGCGAAAGCCTTTGACAAGGTCTGGCACAACGGGCTGATATACAAGCTTTATCAGCTCGGTGTGCCCGACCGTCTCGTGCTCATCTTACGAGACTTTTTGTCAAACCGTACCTTCCGCTACCGTGTGGGTAAGACGTTATCTTCTCCTCATCCGATTCGCGCCGGAGTCCCTCAGGGCTCCGTTATCTCTCCCCTCGCGTTCACGCTGTACACCAGCGACATTCCGAGGAACCAGAAGGTTCAAACAGCACTTTTCGCTGACGACACCGCGATTTATTACACCGGCCGTTCTCCGGATAACATCCGCCGCATTCTCCAGAAAGCTGCCGACTCGCTCGGCGCTTGGTTCCGTAAGTGGAGAATAGAAGTTAATCCCGAAAAAAGCCAGGCAGTTTTATACTATAAGGCACGCCTTAAGCGTTCGCCAGGTCCCCCCATCACTATGTTCGGTAAGCCTATCCCTTGGGAAAGGCAAGCCAGGTATCTCGGAGTTATTCTGGACGACCATCTGTCGTTCAAGGCCCACATCAAAGCAGCTCGCGACCGGGCTGCCTTTGCTATGGGCCGACTCCACTTCATGATCACTAGGAAGAGCAAATTGTCACTCAAGTGCAAATTGCGTCTCTTCACCGCAGTCATCCGTCCCATCATGACCTATGCTTGCATAGTATTCGCGCATGCCCACCCGCGTCATATCCACACGATGCAGACCTTGCAGAACCGATATCTCCGTAAGATCACCGGTGCCCCCCCTTACGTCCGTAACGATAGTCTTCACGTAGACCTTAGAATCCCCACCGTTAAGCAGTTCATGAAACGCCTTTCCAAGCGTTACTTCGACTCTGCTATTAAGCATAGGAGTCCCCTAATCGCATCGGCCGCCCGGTACGACCCATCGCGTATTAGCTCCGTCCAACGTCCGCGTCACACCCTAGTCGCCCCCGACGATCCGATCACTATCTTGCAAGAGAGTAGGAAAGATACCAGTACGGTACGCAGAGCATACAAATACAGACCGAAAACCTACCGACCTCGCCGCAGAGGTCCGGCGCGAAATCCCCGATCAATCCCTCCCCGACCCTTGCTCGAGCCAGCCCGCGACGCTGAGCCTGTAGTATTAAATCAGTCCCTAAATAAGGACAATCAGATCCAGCCTGTCCCTTTGCTGCCCCCAGCGACGCCCTAAGCCGAGGTTCGTACCCCACAGGGGGTGCCCTTAGTGCGCTGTCGCTTAGTTTTTAGTTATTTTCGCCCTGGCTGGAGGCCTTAGAATCAAGGCATCCACAGGACATTGCCCGGTTAAGCAGAAGCCAGTCTTCTCAGACTGAACTGCGAGATGCCATATCCAAAAAAAAAAAAAAAAAAAAAAAAAAAAAAAAAAAAAAAAAAAAAAAAAAAAAAAAAAAAAAAACATCGCTATGAAGTGTTTGCGAAGCGGCGGTATTTGGAACTAAAGGTTTGTAGGTGTATGAAACAGGGCTGTTGTATGTGTAGCGTTCGTTTTTATCAATGAAAACAGCGCCGCCGCTCCATTTGCGGATATTTTGACGAACTAAGTGTCCAATGTTGATATGTACAAACATGGCTTACCATATCATATTTGTTAGTTGAGCAACTTTATTATTAAACATGCGTATTTATAGACAATTCATCAGGCTGGCATCAAGGTGAAGATATGTTTAATTAATGCCAACGAATCGATATACGAGTACTAATTGGTAACACCGACGCCCACAATAAACCTAGACTTTTCCAAAATGTTCGTCTCGTTCTTCTTTCTTTCTTTCTTTCTATATAAACCAAAAATCAGTTAATGTCTTTTCGTCCTCAGTTCCTCGTTCATTGCACAGGGACTCAAACAGAGTTCTGTTGAAGCTTGCATGATGTAATTTACGTAAGTAAATTACATCATGCAAGTTCATCATGCAAGTCAAAATTGTAAAATGTTGACTTCAAAAACTGTAATAAAGACGCTCTCAAAACATGAAAACAATAATACGCATCCAGCTTCTATGCTTTCTGTGCCCCTAGTATTTCAGCAGTAGCGATATCGAACCAGTAAAATTGTTTAAATGAATTTTACTGGGTGTGAGCAGACTCAACAGGAGACCGTCAACCATGTATTATGTATTACAAACTTGAATGAAAACCATGTATTTCTATTAATTTTTGTGCATTATTCAATGGTGGTGACTTAAAATGGTGGTTCTGTAGTGCTTGATACTTACTCGTCAAACGTTAATGAAAATAAGTTACATTAAATAAAAAATAAAAAAATTAAAAACATAGGGTCTAAATAGGGAGTTCTGAAAAAAAAATGTAATTTACCATTTTATCGTGGCGCCCATCTTGGATTTGTATTCTACTAGTCAAGCCCTTTCATTTGTTACGCATATTGAGGGAGTTGTTGAGTAAATATGTAATCCGCCATTTAGTGGCGCCGGGCCTTCTTGGACTGATTTTTATATCAAACATAGCTAAGAACACTCTCGACTAGTTAACCTTACAAACAGAAAACAAACAAAAATAAAATCGGTTAATTCGTTGGGAAACTACGATGCCATAGACACACACGCAGACACGTCCAACTTATTATAACACACCGTCGTTTTTACATTAGGGGTTAAGGGCGCACAGAATGACAGCTAAAATCCAAATTTTGCCCCCGCTTGAAAATTTTATGGAATCGTGTTTCCGAAACGTATGAACCTTAAAAGCAGTCCTCAACTTTGCCATAATTATATTAATCCCAAGGTGAATGCTTTAGTTATATTAACACGACGCCCATTAAAAAATCATGATTTTGGGTTTTACGGGCCCTTACAAATAAATAAAATTCAACAATTAAATTTGAAATGACTTCTATCTGTCAGCGTCACATTGTTAAAACCGTTTGATTGCAACATAACTGGCGAAATTGTAAACTTACGAAAGCGAAATTGTAAACAAGCGAAATTGTAAACTTAAGATTATCGAACTAAAATACTGCTTACAATAATTATGACGCATTATGTTTCGGTAGATTAATAATATACCGAAGTAAAACCGTAATATTATGAAATGCATGCGACGAAAGTCAAACCGCGCGGTGTGGATGGGGAGGAGGGCGGTGCCCCTTTGCCCCATGGTACCACTCTCATGGGAAAACCCGATTAATGTAACCTAACCTAAAAACACTTTATTTTCTCCTAAAGAGCGTAGTCGACGGAGGGTTTCATGGAACTTAACTAACCTGACGTCGGGGTGCCCCACGTCCCGATTATGGGGGCAGATATAATTCCGTCGCATGCATTAACAATATTCCGGTTTTTCATCGGTAGATCATAATCTACCGAAAAATAATGCGTTATATAGTAAGCAGTATGTTCGTTTGACAATTTTCCGAAAGTTTACAATCTTGATAGATAGATTACAATCTAACGGGATTTTTTATTTTTCGGGGAGCTAACCAAATTAAGCCCTTTTTCAGGCTGGCTGCATAGTTGTTATGGAAACCGCTGTGGCGTGCCATGCGCTTGGGATACAGTATTGATCCATCTAGACCTAACAATATTTGCAGGACTAGGTTTTCATGAACACTAAGAAGCTTACACGAATGTTGTATTTTAAGGTCGCGGCTGTTGTGTCATACATACATCGCATGTTCTCAAAAAGCTGCCGTAACATATAATGGATATTTGTATAACTAGAGAGCAAAAAGGGTTTTGGCTGCGAGTGTTGAGGATGGATTCTATAGTTGAACGAGCGAACGAGCGTAGCGATCTAGATCCAAGATGAAAGTAACTTTGGTCTCGTGTAACAAATATAACTTTTCACCTCAGCAGCGAGAATATCCACTCATTTGCAAAACTTGTGTATTTTCACTGCAATATTTTCCCCTTTTTAATCAACTTCAAGAAGGAGGAGGTTCTTAATTCGTCGGAATCTTTTCATGAACAAATAAACCAAGTTCTAATGCTTTATGACATCCTAGTATTGAATGCAGTATTTTCACTAACGTAGTATTTTCCACGCAAGCGCAGTAAGTAGCACTCCACGTGGACCACCCACGCACGTTCTCGCAGTTTGATCACTCGTGATAAAACGCATCAGGCTCTAATGCTATATGATATTCTGATATTTAATATCAGAATATCGATATTTCAAATCAACAAAAAAAAAAAACAAAAAAGAAATTATATACTTGCTTACATTTTATTTTGTCTTTTGACATAGTATTTTACCTGACGTAGTATTTTCTACGCAAGCACAGTAAGTTGCACTCCACGTGGAGTCATCACGTGGTGAGATCTAATCGATCATTGATCGTGGTGATATCAGACAGTATTTAATAAGTTCAAATTTCACGACTTCTTAATAAAATTATTCTGAACTCAAAGGATTTAATAAAAGGACATCATTCGGTTATGTACAAATTCGACGACAGCATACATAATTATCTGCTATCTACTGTTAAAACTTTATCCTGAGTATTTGTTGTCATCTGTAACTATTTGTTTGAAATCCGCTGAAAATGCGTTGGATTAAGAATATTTTCACTGGTTCATAAATAAAGTATATTTTCGTTTTTCCGATTACTTACATACATTGTCATTATCTTCAACACCTGCTTGCTGACAACATGTTCATCAGTTATCCAAAACATAATGAACATATTATGAGTATTGAATACGAGTATATACGTTTATATTTTGAAAAGCTGTACTCTAACAAAATAAAACTTGAGGAGTTGAGTTAGTGTGAAACATATAATACAGACATTTATACTACATAGTCATGCTATTTACAAATTCGTACGACCAGCATGCGACCCATCGGTTGCCATGGAAACGGCACGCTTGCCAGGAACACTAGCACTGCATGAATCGGTAAGATGTTGCTGGGAATATGATGCTTGGTCATTGATCGTAAATAATGTTGATAGGACTTGCGTGGTTTTCCAGCCGTCTTCTGTGGTTGTGGTTGTTGTCGATGTTGAGGTTGCGGGTTGTATTCTTGCCCGCTCCTTTGCTTCCTATACGAGGACCGACCCCCATTGTTTAAAGAACTCTTCAAGTCCACTGAATTTCAATATTTTTATTTTTCTTTAGTATTGTATTGACATCTTTTCCAACAAGGAAATTATTAATTTCTGTTTTTTGTAAAAAGTCTTTCACTTTTTTGTTTAGACCAGGTAAGATGACACCACGTCTTGTTTGGGATTCTTTGAATATGGCAGAAAGGCCTGATGCAGTTTCCTAAGTATTCACAGTCCTTGTCCTGACCAGGACTTGTGTAAGTTTTTTGTATAAAATATCTGTTAGACCACAAATAACTGTGCCGATTAGGTTTCGTTTGTCACACAAGTGATTATCTCTCGTCAAAGCTCGAGCTGTCATCGCAGCTTAAATTTCAAGATTTAACTGTGGAGCAGATGTAAGGCAGTGCATTATTTTGAGGACCTTCTTCAAAATGTTCTGTGTTCTCTTCTTATAATTTTTTTTTCTATTTTTCCACAAGTCTTTCATTTGGTCATTTATTTTTAAAATATTTTCTGCATAACCATCTCAGATGAGGCGTTAACTGTGTACAATAGTGATCGAAGTTCACTTACGAGTAAGTTACTTTGATCATTCTATAATAAACCTTTGCAAAGTTCTTAATTGTAAAATACGGGAATCAACTTATTTCACAAAATGTTGATGGATGACAATAGTGAGTGTTCTTTTACGTTAGGTAATGAACTGACGTTTGGAAAATCATACGTGTATAACGTGACGGCCATGCAGGCACGGTATCACAACTAGACCTCTGTCTCTCATCGGTCAATGTCTTAGACAAAAGATTTTGGTTCTGGTGCTACCAGGATACCATATACGCTGAAGCAGTATGGTGCAAACAACGTAGGTATGTCCGCCGCGTTCAATCGGTCTCTGACGCTACGTCTGACGTAACGTGACGTCAACGGCCGATTTGCCGAACCGATCCCAGTCCACGGGAACGTATTCAAATGTAGCGTATTACAATTGATAATAATGTAGCTTCCCGTTAGTGAAAGAAATTTTAGAATCGAATCAGTTGTTCCAAAGATTACATCCTACATACACACAAATTCTATTGAAAACAATGTCTGTTGTCTTCATAACTAACTAAAACTATGGTCAATTCTGAAAAATAGACTTTGATGTTTTTGAGGACAGTTTTATATGTGAACTTAAATTAATACATTTATATAACCCTCACCTTTAATTTAAAAAAAAAAATGGTATTCATATTCTTTTTTTTTTAATTCTTAATGTTTGTCTTAAAACTTCCATTATTCCCAAAAAAAATAGTCTCCTTGGCGGGGAATCGAACTCCGGTCTCCCGCGTGACAGCCGGGGATACTAACCACTATATTACCAAGGATTGTAATGGCTAAGCTAAAATAGGGGTATACTTGATTAAAAAAAAACACAAAATCACAAATTTCTCTCTTCCAGCAAACTTTAATAAACAATTTAAAGTTATATATGCAGTTTGGGGGCATTACATATTTTCATAGATAAAATTCTTGATTTACTTTGCTGTATTTTGGCGAAATACCATTTTAAAAGCGACTGCAGAGCCACCTGGAGGCATATCAGAAAGCGCAAAGTCAGTAGCAACACTTAAAAGTTTCACTGTTGCACGCTAGATTGTGCAGTATCACCCCATTTACTCAAAACTGCACGTTAAAGCTAGAAGTTACGTTTAAAAATTGCTTGGAAAGCCCTGTTTTACTGGTTTGAAAACGAAATATATAGGTGTCAGCGGGTCTAGTTTTAAAGCCTACATTATTGCATGGATAATGTTATTGGTTAACAAGAGATACAAATAACCTTAAATTATCACTTTAACTGTTACTGTACTTTGTATGATAGCTTTGCTGTCATATTCCTTAACTTGTTTCTTTGTGAGTTTCATCATCATCTGCCTAGCCTTTTCCCAACTATATTGGGGTCGGCTTCCAGTCTAACCGGATGCAGCTGAATACCAGTATTTTACATGGAGCGACTGCATATCTGGCCTCCACAACCTAGTTTACACTAGATAATGCGACTGGTGTCAGACTTTTTTGGGCCACTAACTACCTGTAACGACTGTCAAAGATGGACAAATGACAGCCGGGACCAACAGCTTAACGTGCTTTCCGAGGCACGGAGGAAACTCGATAGGTAAGGGTGGTCACCCATCCACAGACCAACCTAGGCAAGCACGGCTTAACCTAAAGATCGACCCGAGTGGCGGTTATTATGTAGCCATGAGCTCCTCCACGATTTGTTTGTGAGTTTGGTTATTGTAATACATTTTTCATAGCTATAGAATACCAGTGCGTGTACTGTACACATTTGATTTTGATTTTGACGACCCGAATGGCGTAGTGGTAGGGAGGCTGCCTTACGTTCTTAGGGTCCTTGGTTTGAATCCCGGTAGGAGCAAATGTTTGTGTGATGAGCATGGGCATTTGTTTCCGAGTGTTTATATGTATAATGAGAGTATGTATATGTAGTATGTCAGCTATCTGGTGTCCACGACACAAGCCTTGCTTAGTGTGGTACTAGGTGGCGCTGTGTGTTAATATACAGCGATATTTATTTATATTTATTTATATTTATTATTTATTTATTTATTTACATTTTCATACCCCATTAAATAAACAGCCGTGTGTGTGTCATGTGGTGACGTTGAACAAACAATGTCAACCGCCCAAATCGAAATAAACACGTTTCATCGTATCATCCTTGGCCTAACGAATTTAGTTAATTTGTATTTTTCATATTAGTTTTATAAAATCATAAACTTTGTGGACAAGTAAAATTAAATAAAAAAATTAAAAACCCCCGACACAATGTGCTGATAGTTAAATAGAAAATAATTCGTTCTTTCGCCAATTTATGGTGGTGGCTATCTTGGCCTACAACAACCTTTTATGTTTTTTTTACATGCTAAAATTTGATTAAGCAATTTTAAACTATGCTTATAACTAATGTAGATTCCTTTTTTAATATTAACAGTTTTGCAAAAGATACTGTGTTTCATTGCTTACTGAATTTGTGACAGCTCATCTTTCCACGTTTCGTTTTCATTGCGTTTTGATTTTACTGATCGAAACCACGTACCACGACGGTTCCGATAACGCATCGTTTGAATACTAGGATCGCAGGAGGTGTGGGAACTGGAAACATATGTTTTTTCCGTGATAAAATTAATATGAGGGTCCTTATTCCAAGGCTTGATGGGTGAAATCGCAATAATACAACTGTACTGTAATAGAACTTTGATGACGCGCACCCCGTACAATGAAAGAGATCGAAACGGCAGCAACTAATATTAATGAGAGGATCAATCGTTTGTATGTTTGCGCAAAACTTTTGCCGTAATTGCATTTTAATCTGATTTTAATATGATGAAGCCCTGCGCAAAAATAAGGTTCCAGAAAAGAATTCTAGTGGTCCGTCGACCAACATAATAAACAATCGTGAACAAAATAATTTCATGCTGGTTGTGCCCACCTACGTAACTTTTTATTCAATATAGGCATTCAGTTATTGAGAAAATTAGGTCGAATCGGAATAGGTGAATGAGTATTATATTCCTTGTAACTTCAATAACATTACTTTATTTTAAAAGTTTTAAAGATTAGACCTACAATTGAAACGGCGTCTTAATAAAGGGTGTAAAACGTCTCTTAACAAAGACGAAAGGCACTTGTTTTCCCCGTCATTGCGATCATTTTTTTGTTCTACACCATTCCTAGGATCGTTTTAGTTACGGAAATACTGGGGGTCAAAGTTGCAACTTTTATACAAGTTTTTTTTTATGAAATACAAGCTTTTATTGAAGTGTTTTCCTTTGAAAACCTCCACCTCACCCACGAATAATTTTAGGATAAAGTTACTTAGTTACTTTATGTACAGAATGCTTGGTTGACATACTAAGTAACTTTACACAAAAAATATTGCTCGGAAACGACTTTTTTTTTGGAGTGAAAATTCATGTTTTGTGGTAGAACACAACGTAACGCACTTAAAACATTGTGCTTATGAATGGATTGGATAGTGTAGGGGCCGTAGAGGTGTTTAAAGTAACAATAAAAACTTGCATTTGAAAAAAAAACTTGTCAAAAAGTTGGAACTTTGACCCCCTATATCTCCGACACTAGAACGTTCCCAGGTATAGTGTAGACCAGTAAAATGATCGCAATGACAGAGAGAGCAAGTGCTTTTCGGCTTCGTTAAAATGTGGTTTACAAACTTTATAAACAAGACAACGAGATCGACCTTTTTATAAACTTCTTTTGTTTCGTTTTAGTGTTATTTGTTTTCATTGAACGCTTGAATTCATTGAAGTCCAGAAAAGAAACAATTCTGAATAAAGAAACTACGTGGTTTCAGTGGGCAGCTTGCACCTAGGTTCAGCCGTATTGAAAACAGCCATGAAAAGAGCACTCAAAATAATAGAACGCATCTCAAAAGAGACATATTTGCTTGCTCTAGGTGCAAGATATCATCGGTTTAGGAAGCAGTCCAGAAAGATATTTTGCAAAATTTGGACAGCTTATATGGACTTACTCAGATCAAACAACTAGTTTGCTGAGATGGCTGTCAAAAATATAAGTTATCTTTTTTCTTGTTCTCATTTCCTTTTTAAAATATAAGCTTTCATAATTTATTATTTCAGTTGGTCTATTTAGTTATTAAAAAAAAATAAAAAAATGACTAATTTTGAATAGTATTATTTATTTCAAATAATTACTATCGCACAAGAGTGGCTAAATCGCACTCAGGGATTCGACCAAATAACCCGTTCCTACCAGGGTTGCATAAGGTACTATTACTTGATGCCACATCTATTGGTACTAGCTCTATCTAATATAGTTATCTACAGGACCGATGTTTCATTCAAGCACAATACGGTTGTTGTTTAGGGTGGCACGCAACACGTGTTCAATATTGGTGGTTTCACTCATATTGCTGTCTTTGTCTAGACCAGTAAGCAGGAACACCAATGCCATCTCTTGAATTTGCGCTGAATTGCGTATGAATTGATAGTGACTCTTTGCTCAATATGCAGCCCTAGTACAATTTACGCATTGCTAGTCTAGGAGTCGCGGTTTTTGGATAACGACAGCAATCTACGTGACCGCCACTTCTGCTTCCTTTGTTATTGAGATTGAGATGTTTTTGGTTTAACGCTTTATAAGATAAAATCTTAGTGACTCAAAGTATAACTTTACTTACTACACGAAAACGTTATACGTTATAATAGTACATTGTAATACAAGGGGCTAAAATTACCCATTATAGACGAGGTAGTAAATAGGAACCGAGTTATAATGTGTCATTTGTGGGGTAAACGTAGGAGATAAAAAGGAATCCTACTTATAATTCAAATAAATAATACAGAAAAAATCATAAAATTTCGCGCCAAAGCCTTTTTTTATTTCTTCTGTAGCTGGAATGCAACGCACACATTATGCCAAAGAGATCGGCGTTCGGCGCGTTTGGTTCCATTTTTTAAGTCAAATGTTTTTTTTTTAATAGTACAGTAATAAGTCAATTCTTTATGAATTATGAGTAAAGACTTTGCGTTTTCGAAAACCGACGACGAAAAAAAAAAAAACTTTTATTTCCCTAGGGCTATAACAAACAATTTAACGCCCCCTCTGGTACACTATCATGACGGCCTTTTCGAGCAAGAGAGGGAAAAAAACTTTTTCATATTTTGTGGTAGAACTCAATATAACGCACTCAAAACATTGTGCTGATGGATGGATTGAATGAATAGTAGGGGGGGTCGTGAAAACAGGTCCCTTTTGGTTTCGTGAAGTGATTTTTTACACCCTATATGACGCTAATTTAGCATGACGCTAATTTATCAATTTAATAGCGCCTGGATTTCCCTGGGTCATCCCTACTTATTTATTATGATCACTATGAATAGAACCACTGCAAAAACAAACTTCCACGATCACCTCAAATGAATCATAATCAAAGTGTATCAGCTTTACTGCTCATTAGTTGGTAGTGAAGATGCTGTGATTGCAACGTTAGTTAGATGGAACCACATCTACAGTATCGCACGAAAGCAATGAGTTTCTGGCAAAAATGGCATAAACATGGCTTTTACACCACTGCCACACCCTTTAGGGAAAATGCGTCATGTAAATGAAGTATTTCATATCTAGCATACTTCTTACTCTCTATGTATTCCTAGTCACAGCCGCTATGAATAGAATTCAGCGCCGGACGATAACGAACTGTATATCTATAGAAATAGGTACCATCTATTGTCAATGCACCTTCTCGGTTCTGCAGCACTGGTGTTTCGGTCTGTAATTATCGAACAGGTCAGTTCAAAACGTTTAAGAATTTGTGTTGTTTATTTATGTTTTAAAAAAATATTATCAGAATCATTTTTTTTTTAATTATAAGGCTGCTAAATTAATAGTGTCTAAGAAATATATACACTTTTAATAAAACAGTCATGATTGCAAAAACTCCTTAGTTTTGAAAGTCGGTCGGACATTGTAACTTTGGCCACAAATGATGAAGCTTTCTGCCATTGAAAGTGAAACGGATTTCACCTGTTTATATTAGTATACATGGATTAAATTTCATTTCTTGAACTTTGCTAAAGATGTCAAATAAATTCATAAAGACGCCGCACATGGCCTCTGTTTAGCCAAGAGCGACTAGAATAATAAGAAACAATATGAAAAATGTCTTTCATTTTATAGTGCACTTGGCCATTTAGCCGATTTTCAGTATTATGAAACAACTAAGTGAGCTTGGCCGCTCTGGCCGAGCCCCCAGAGCTGTCTGCCGTACCGACTGTGTTCCTATTTCAATGTGGATGCATACATCTGTACAGCTATGCGACGCTATAATAGTGTGGGGAAGGGGGGGGGGTAGCTCCCTATTTTAGTACTTAGCAGTGTATTTATGTACCGACCTTGCAATAATAAGTTAATACTTTTAATATCACTGCTACCATGCCTCTATGATAAATTGTTTCTGTTAATGAATAACACATTTAAAGACGGTAGGTACATTTTTGGGTGGCTACATGCCTAATTTTTCTATCGGTATACGAGGGTTTCAGTATTTTCACGAATATAGGTTTTAGTCTGTGCATGTGTTGCGCTTAAATGTGCAATCAGTTAATTAATTCATCAAAACTTGTGCAAAGTAATAAAGGGTGTCAAACTACCCTTAACAAATCCAAAAGGCACTTTTTAAGTAGTTATTTATCCAACATGTGAGGAAAGTTCGTTTTGCCTATGAGTTTTGATTTTGAGTTTTGAGCGAACAAAGAATTGAAAAATAGAATCACGAGCGCAGCGAGTAAAAGCCAAAAAATAAGCCCAAACACGACATATCTGTTGTACGCTATTGCGTCTCCATTGTTAGACCTTTCATGACAGTGATACTCCAGGCAGGTCTTGAGTTCATACCACTGTGCGTGAAATGAGCCCAATCATTGTAAAGCTGCTGCAAACTGTCGAAGCCTTCTTGCAACTGCCTTCTGTCTTCATCGTTAGACCGTCGATGATATTCATATTCCAGGCAGGTCTGAAGATCTCATCAATGAGAGTTAGATGAACCAAAACCCGATAAAAATGCTGTAAGTTTTTGAGGACATCTTGCAACTGCCTTCTGTCTCCATCGTCAGACCTTTGATGAAAGTTATTCTCCAGTTAGGTTTTAAGTTCTCATCAAGGTGCATGATATGAGCCCAAAAACGATGTAATTACTGAAAACTATTACGGACGTCTAGTGACTGCCTTCTGTCTTCATCGTCAAAAACAAACACAAAAAGGATTTATAAAACTATAAAAATACAACAATTGGAAAGTAAATACTGACTGGGGATCGAACCAGGATAATTATTGCTGAAATGTAACAGCATTGAAAAAATCTTATAAATACAAAAAGATATATTTTAGCGGAGACTCGAAATCGCGATCTTGTTTTCAGAGGGCAGTCGCTGACACCAACGGGCTACCAACTTTTAAAAATGGCAGGTTGTGACAGTTCTCAGTTGTCAAATAGTTGAAAATCTGTTTTAAGCCGTATTTTTTTCAGCCTGGCTAGACAAAATCTGTAATAGCTCGACTAATATAATGCAAGATATCGATAAGATTTATTTCTCACGATTAATGTATATTTCTACCAGTTAAACAATTTTTTAATTGATTCAATATTTCCGGTGACTACCCTCTACATAAACAACAAATTTTACCTCATTATAATAATATTAGCACAGATAAGCACATGAGTATGAAATGTATTGTAAACAATGTAAAATAAATCCATAGCAAGTATTTTTTTAGGAAATTGTAACTATAAATGGAAAAATCAAAGAATCAAACCGACTAAACGACTTCAAAAACACAAAACAAGTGAAAAATTATAATAGTTTCAGAAGTCGGTGACAAAAAATTATTTACATCTATCTATAAAGGGTGTTTAGCACCTCTTCACGAAGCCGGAAGGCACTTGTTCTCTCCATCGTAGCGATCATTTTTTTTTCTACACCACACCTGGGAACCTTCTAGTTGCGGAGATATGGGGGGTGAAAGTTACAACTTCTTGAGAAGTATTTTTTAAAGGTTTCAACTTTTAACACCTCCATGACCCCCGTACTATTCAATCCATCCATCAGCACAATGTTTTAAGAGCGTTACATTGAGTTCTACCACAAAACTACATTCATAACTTTAAAAAAAAAGTTGTTTCCAAGCAATATCTTTTTTGCGTAAAATTACTTAGTTTGATGTACAGAATGCTTGGTTCGGAACGGCTTTGTAATGAGGTGGTTTACACCCTGTATACATTTAATAAAATAGTAAAAACACTATGTCTGTACATTTAAATATTCATCAAAAATAATTAAAGGGGTCTTAGAAACAGTAATAGAGCACGAATCCAAAAAAAAGTCTGTCTGTTTTTGGATTCGGATTTGAAGGTTTCTTTTTGTATAAATATTAAGTCTGGGCAACGTATAGGCTATAATTTATCTTGGAGACTTGAACACCTGATGCAAAACCGCAACAAACCAAGATACTCAACTCCCAGAAGATTGTCAAAGAACGGCTTACATTATATTTTTTTTTTGGGATGGGAATAGGGCACCTCGCAAGCACTTAGTCATAAGATAAGATGGTTGAGATTGCACGTCATCACCAGTTGCTTTGTTGCCATGGGAACCGCAGTAGCGTGCCATGTGCTCGGAGATAGTATTGATCCATTCGGAACGTAAACTCTGTGCAGTACCAGGCTGTCATAAATACAGGAAGGTCAGTTTAGGTTAGTGCCATGAATTCACAAATCTAAACTAAAAGATCTACTGGGTCCACCAGGAAGCTTCTTAAACCTCTAGTCACCGTAACATTATTTATGTGGGAAGATGTTACTGCAACCTTTTAAAACGGAGTTACCTTGACAAAACAACAGTAAATCGGTGTGAACCTGTGTCGCTAACCAAGTTCCACCACCTATCTGGCCCTGTAATACCCATACCGTTCAGCTACAGAGTCCTCTGCGCTGCCACGGATAAAAAAAAAGTATTGCTCTTGTCTTCATCAGCCACAATTTGGTAAAAACGTCTTTAGAAAACAGCACATTGTATTTGTTGTACTGACAAGATATTATAGGGTTATCAGCATCAACTAATGAACTTCAGAAGTTAAAGTACTAAACAAAACGAACTTAACCAATGACTCGATCGCTTTTCGTTACTCCATGAACATAAACGCGTCTAGTGGACGAAGCGCGAAGTAAGAAGTCTGAATGAACCCGTGACGTAGATGCTTCGTATACCCGATGTTAAAATAATATAGACAATATTTTCTGATGATCTAGTGTTTGCCCACGCGACTGCTAAGCATGGGGTTCCCCCTCCTCACTCAGATCGGCCAGTGTTTAGTTTCTTTCGTCAGGGATTTCTCAGTAGCAGTTAAGGACTCAGGACCAATTTAAAACAAAACACAAACTCTCAACATTTTCACAATGAAGATGATCTACACTCCACAGATAGTACCTACTTTACTGCAGCGGCTAGCAACAAAGGCATTGCACTATACTTTTCAGTATCAACGATGCACACAAACAACAATATTTTTTTACGCGTTGAAGAGTGAATTCGTTTTTTTTTTGATAAATCGCTTTCTATTTGCAAGCCAATTAAAAAAAAATTAAATAAAACCTTGGATAACTCAATGTTTTGATACCATGTTTCAGAGTAAAAGATCGTTCCATTTTTAAATTACTTTTTACTCCCTAGGGAATAAATGATCAGTTGAATCCCGCTTCGTAGAGCTATATTGGCGTACTTTTAGAGCATGAGAAGTGAAAAAACCATTATGATAATTATGGTTGGTGGAAAAGTAAACAAAGCTGGTAGAACAAGGTGGTTAGGTATCCAAGTGTCCAAAACGTCATGTCTTCTTTTTACTATTTGAAACCAACCAACGCACACTATAAGTCTTTATGCTTGTACATCACTAATAACAATGATAAACATAGGCATGATATACATATAAACGGGTTCTAAATTCGTACGGGCCAAAATGATGTAATAAATGACAGCAAAAATGTTATGTGGTGGGTGGTTGGGAGGAGGCTCGCGATAATTTCCCCTCCCGCCTCTGCGCGTCTAGCCCCGCCTTATCAACGCGCTACGAACTGATTTACCGGTATACTAATAATATTTTGTGTGATTTTAGATATTAAAAGACCTCTTTTTAGATAACGTAATTTCTAATTAAAAACAAAAAGGGGGTGACAGGGGACACCCGGGTTTGAACCGGGGACCTCTCGATCTGCAGTCGAATGCTCTACCACTGAGCTATATCCCCAATGGCAATGAAGTTCAAATAGACGTGCTACTCCTAAGCTATGTAGGAATACAAAAATAACGCACCACTCATACACGATTTCACGAGCACAAGCAACCGAAGATCCGAATTAATTTTGTTCATCAATTCTGACGAGTTTATGCAAAACAAAAATAGAAATGAATATTTGTTTATTTGGTTATGGTGGTAAAAATGACTGTAATTTGTAGCATTAACTAAACTAAATAAAAAATACTGTTGTGTTGTGGTATATTTACAGATACCCCTCAAGTTACAGGGGAAAATTTACAAGTCTCGATTTTTCTCGGTCAATCATCACACAATCATTTCCTCTTTTAACTTTTATTTAATTCCTAGAAATGTAAGATGGGTTATTCAACATTTCTTTGGTCTTCCGTTCCCGCTCCATCCAAAAATATTTATATTCATCACAGTTTTAGTCATAATTATGCGATTTGTCCTCCTCATCAAATGTCTATACCAGGACAGTCAATTCCCTTTTGACTTTATTGTTACTGGCGCACTTATAGCTAGGTTACGGTAACTTCATCCTTTATTCCTTTATTTATCATTTCTTCGCCAAGTGCCAGTTTTAATTTAAAAAAAAATGTAAAATCAAGAACTTTAAAGGTTTTCAAGGAGTAACCCTCCAAAATGGCGGATTTCAGGATTATTTTTCAAATGTTAAACAAAATATTACAGAAACTGTATGCAAGATAACACAAAGTTCAGGCATAATTAAACACTGGATGGGTTTCAGTAGATTTTTCTTTGTATACGTATTTCCTTCCTTAGAAATTCTTTCGTTAATTATTAAAGCCAGTGACCTAAAATACGTGCTCATTGTAACGATTTAAGTGGCTAACTTCATACCAACTCATTATACTCAAAACAAACTACTTGAAGTTTTGAAGTATCTACTCGTATTATCAAAAAGGTTACACGAATTGTTTTCAGAACTTTAAATATTTTAGTAAGTTTAATTGCCTTAGCTGCATTGTCACCTAACTTCACGCAGATGCATTGTTGGCATGGAAACCGCATTTGCGTGTCTTGCGCTTGGGAGACAGTATTGATCCAATCGGACCATGAACTATTGCAATACTAGGTTCTCATGAAAGAAAAGGATGTTTCCAGGAATGTTTTTTTCGAGGACGTCGACGCCACGTGGTAGTATACGGCTGCTATGAAAATCGTTTGTAGCTATGTATATGTTCGAGCTTGGCTTGGTCGTGTGGTAATATTATTATGTTTTTTTTTAAACGGCGCTAGCACCGCTTGAACCAAAACATCGTCATTGGTTGAAAATCTGCCAATGTCATTTTATATTTCAAAACAGTTTGACCTCATTGGTCAGATTGGATTTCCGATGACCGTCAGTGGCCAAACAAAGTGCCCATAAAGGTTCCAAGTCTGAGTTTTTAACAAATTAAAACAGGATGTATAAATTCGGCACCATAAAGGTAGAAGTTCACGCACAACAATGTTCTAAATTCAATTTACTTAATCCTCTAGCGGATCAAAACGGCTTTTGCATTCAGTTAACGAAGAGTATAAATAACTTTTCCAAGAAAATAACATTTTCATTCATCCTGGTTTCTTGTGACATTATAACCTAACTATATAACGTATCAAACACAATAGTCTAAGATCCCGCTATACAACGACCTTCACCGAGATGCTTATTTAATGAGACGTATTTTTTATGTTATTAAATATGCCAATAAATATATCCTATATGGGTTGCCTAACAAATTTCAGTCCAGAGTATTTTTAATTAATAATTTAAAAACATTTTTTTTTTAAACATTGCACCGGTGTGATTATTAAATAAATTTGATACCAATCGAAAGTTTGAAGCCCATAGAATATGCAAACGTTAGGTTGCCTATTTTTTTCCGGTCACAACCACGGGTTGCCAGGTGTAAACAGGTAAATCTATAGGTACTAGCATTTTGCAACGGTCTGATTATTGAATCAAACTTAGATAAAATGAAAGATTATTTCATAAGGAACACGGTGGTATAGGGTTGCCTGCGAAAAATCAGTCCCGAATTAGGGTTGTCGAATTTTAAATAATAAAATATCGCTGCGAGTGAATGTGTGTGAGAGAGAGGTCCCAGACCAACCATCCCACGCGGTAGAAAAGGACGCAGCGTAGCAGCTGTTTAAAGTCCGCCCATTTAAAGAAGGAGAGTGCGCATGCTATTTGTGCTTGGAAATGAAAAGGATAGCGATAGACTCGTATATGCTGTGCATTATTTTGGAGTAGTTAATTATTAATATACAGAAATAGTTATTTAATTTTTTTATTTTTTAATCAATTAAAGTCACATCGGTTTTTTATTTCTGAAATCCGAAAACTGAAAATTTGTAGTTCCACAAATTTTTTTTTGCGGGGACCGATGAAATCTGTGTCATTTCGATGACACAGATTTCATCGGTCTAAACTTCAGGCTTTGTGTAGGTACCTATTTCTAATTTTATCACTAATTATGGGGTACATTTTTCCTACTAGTACTAGTACTTTTTTTTTGTCCCTTTCAGCGACACGCTTTCTCGCCATCTATATAATACTATATCTATGACTCCAAAATAATGCATAGCATATTCGAGTCTATCGCTATCCTTTTCATTTCCAAGCACAAATAGCATGCGCACTCTCCTTCTTTAAATGGGCGGACTTTAAACAGCTGCTACGCTGCGTCCTTTTCTACCGCGTGGGATGGTTGGTCTGGGACCTCTCTCTCACACACATTCACTCGCAGCGATATTTTATTATTTAAAATTCGACAACCCTAATTCGGGACTGATTTTTCGCAGGCAACCCTATACCACCGTGTTCCTTATGAAATAATCTTTCATTTTATCTAAGTTTGATTCAATAATCAGACCGTTGCAAAATGCTAGTACCTATAGATTTACCTGTTTACACCTGGCAACCCGTGGTTGTGACCGGAAAAAAATAGGCAACCTAACGTTTGCATATTCTATGGGCTTCAAACTTTCGATTGGTATCAAATTTATTTAATAATCACACCGGTGCAATGTTTAAAAAAAAAATGTTTTTAAATGATTAATTAAAAATACTCTGGACTGAAATTTGTCAGGCAACCCATATAGGATATATTTATTGGCATATTTAATAACATAAAAAATACGTCTCATTAAATAAGCATCTCGGTGAAGGTCGTTGTATAGCGGGATCCTATACTACAAGCATGTCCAGGAAAATTGAACAAGTGCTCGCAAAACAAAAGCAGCAACAAGGAATCGATTGATCCAAAACTGCTCCAAATGTCAAGACATGGAAATCACCATTCATCTTCTCCCATTCCCCGTTCCCAACAATCTTCGCCGCCCAAGGGAGGCGCGTCTTACTGGTGGGAAGTCTTGTTCAAAAAAAAGTCTAGTATATTGATTCCGTTAGCAACCACAGAGTTAACCACAGGGTCTAGATTCTGGATTTATTCTGATTTAGATCTGATTTATTCTGTTGTAACAAAACTGTGTTATTTTCCCCACTACTCAATAATTCCTTCCTACTAACGAAAAGCACATAATCCACGGAACTAATTTTGTTTAAATTTGTTTTTCAGATACACAACATAATGCGGTTTAACCTGGAAATCATGATGTCGTGCACGGAGACAACCTGTGTACAATATTATACCTCAATAAAGTGAAAACTAAAACAGTGAGTGAGTTCAAAATTATTTGTAACATCAATTTGTTAAGCGTCACTATTAATTAGTAAGCACTAGTACAAAATACTTTTGTTTTCCATTCCACTTTAGTGTTTTTTACACTATTTACATGCTTTATTGCTAATCTATGTCACTAGTGATGCGCGCATAGAGGTGGGTGCCATTCGTCTTATTATGAGCCATTTCAATGTTTGCGGTCTTATTATAATAAAAAATAAACAGCTTATTTTAAACTCGACTACGACAAGGTGGGTGGCCCACGTGGAATGATACTTTCTGCGCTTGCGTGGAAAATACTACGTCCGTTAAAATACTATATTCAATACTAGGAGATCATAAAGCATCAGAGCTTGGTTTGTTTGTCATGAATGGGCAAAAACATAAAAAATATTGCAGTGGCTTTAAACAACTTTTGCAAATGAGTGGTTAACACCACCAAACTAAGAATAGGTTAACCCTGTACAACAGAAATTAAACAAACCCAAGCGGTAAATCTCTAATGAAGTATTTTAATGAGATCGCCAAGCGTTAAAGTCAAGGCCATTGTCAGGCAACCCCTGCGCATGTCATGTGCGATTTTAGGTATTTCCAACAGAGCAGGAGACAGATTTCTACCAGGAATGCATGGCCTATAAGTAAGTCAACGTCTGACAGACTGACTCAGATTCATCAATTTATACATTTAATAAAATTATACGATATGTATATTATTTTTTTACATTGAAAATATAAAACTTCATCCATATTATATGTTGTGCTATTTTTATAAGACTCATGAGACCAACCTATACTTTTCGCGCGATTGAAACTTGTTTATGGTTGGGGAGCTGGCTACGATTTGGGTTAAGTTTCATATCGATAGAGATTTAATTAGTTTATAAGTTGGAAAAATTACATTTAAACTCAATAAAGCACTGAATAACTAGTATACTTTCTTAATCAGTTACGTAATCTATAAGTACTAAAATTATTAAGCGGTAAAATTTGTTAGTAAGTTTTTATTTAGGTTGTAATCTGTGAAACTAATGATCGAAATCTAAAACAAAAATTACTTGGCCAGAAAACTACATTATTCGTGGGTGCTATATATAAACTATACATTATATTATATCATGCCTATTTACCGACCTATGACAATTTTTTGAGACAAAGTTGTGGTTTGATTGTTAGTTATTAAGCTAGGTTAATTTGTCGCCCCCTGCATACTACATGAAAAAAATCGTTGAAACCGTTTCCGAGATTCAGATTCTAAATGCATAGAGGAATTGCTCGTTTAAAGGTACAACATAAATCAAAACTAGAAGTCGTAGTTTGTATTAAAAATCTTGTATTGGGATATTTTTGATGCAGCCATTATTAAAATGTTTGGGGTTTGGTTATTTCCACAGTGCTCAAAAAATTCCTTACAAATTAACAGTACAAATTCAACTGGACTAATTTTAAAATTTCCAGTTATACATTACACTACACGGTTGCACCTGGTGATCAAGACGCGCACCGTGCACTAAGACAACCTGCATACAATCTATCAATAAAAGTGAAAATCTTCACAAGGACTGTTTCCTAAAAATGGGTGAGTGTATATTTGGGTGTGTAAATGGGTGTGAGTATACAACATTATTTTTTGTTTATACTAAGCCCGAAAAAGGGTCATTGTACTCATCATTTTGAACAACTTTTTCTATGGGACGAACTTTGAAATCGCGAAAAAAAAAACAGCTGTTCCCTACATTTTGACGAGTTATGCGAACATAAATGTAGGGAACAGCTGATTTTTTTTTCGCGATTTCAAGGTTCGTCCCGTAGAAAAAGTAGCTTACAGACGGTTAGAAACAAAACGTCACAAAAAATCGCAGATCGCAGAATTTGAGACAGAGATAAACGTATCAATGAAGACAAACACTACATCTACAGTTTCACAATCTCTCGTACAAAGCCTCTTTCAGCTAGTTTATAAAAACTCCCTGTGAAGGGTTAATACTTAATTATAGTTTAGTTAGTTAATATATTTACCCATGACAGTACAATATTTTCATTATTACTTCTTGTAGAGTTGTAGAGGTAGATTAAAACCCAACTGAATATAAGGCTTAACAGTTAAATGTTTGTGCTTGAAGAACTATTCTATTGTACACTCATTAACTTTTTAAAAACATGACTAAAACGCAAATTAACGATAGAATTCATCATCATCATCAGCTAATTAATGTTGACAATTAACGTCATGCTTACAGCGATTTACAAAAATATAGGTACTAGTGTAGCTATCAACCTGGAATGTAAGTGTATGTAGGTATTTTATGCGTGAATCACTTAATTGCTGCCATTACTACTATTGTTCATTATATTTTTATGCACATACCTACTACTGCAGTATTGATACAGTGCCTAATACATCCACGAGAGCACAAAGAATTAATCAGTTTACGTTAAAAAAACACACTATTTTCTTACAATTACATGCAAATAGCTGCCTTATACTCGTATTCGTCAATATAATTCTGATTTTAAATCTTTCAGGAGACTATAAATTGATATGACACACCAGTCTATTTGTAATGTCCTGAGAGTTTTACAAATATACAAGTTGTTAACATACACTTCAAGAAGTCCTACTTCAAGCATTCTTTACATGAAAAAAGTAACTCTATGCAAAAAGAATTGCTTGGAAATTACTATTTGTTAAGTCAAAAGTCTGGTAGTTAAGGTTTAGGTAAAAAATATTTATATGCCTAATTTTCGCTAACGTTTTAAACTACCTTTACAAGTAGAGATACATAATATGGAAACTGTCGTAGGTCTGTCCTCTAAATTAGCGAGTAGCGTCATCGTTGAACCTTTTACAGAGACATTTTATAAACCAGCAGAGGGTTTCAACGAAAGCAGAAGGCTATATAATAGTTGTAACTATAACATGGAGCCTTCGAATTGTATGGTTGCGTAAATAGATGTCACCCTTTTAAATTTTAGCATTCAGATGGAACTCTTCATAACTCATTTTATCCTGGTACCCTTTTTTTTTAGTTCACGTCCAGTAATGTTGCCGACACCGTGCACGGCACAGAACAGAACATTGAACATTTTTGCTTTGCGTATTTGTGTCTAGATACTAGGAAAGCAGAACCTACCAGAACGTACCTCGGTTACGTTCTGGTAATTTCATTGCTATTATAGTGACATCTAGCTTCGCGTTTTGTAAACCAGTTTACACACATTTCTGTGCTGGTATCTTTTGTGTTCGTGGCTAAGTGTATCTGGTTGGTAGGTTATGGATTGTTTCCAAAGTAAGTTAAAAAAAAAGTCTTTGTTTGTTCGATTTAGTTTCTATGTCACCGCCTTCTGAAGCTAAAGTTTTTTTCTCTTTTTTTGTGTTTCTGAAGTTGTTTTTTTAATTATTCATCTGTAGTTTTAATATCCTATACAAATATTTGCTGTGCATTTATTTTACATTGCAAAACAAAACATTTAATGATAATAAGCTTGTCCACAATAAAATGGAGTTGAATCTTTACATACTTAAACGTAAAAATGTGAGTATATTGTACACATCTGCGTACACCTTCAGAGTTGCCACGTTATGATGTTGTTTAAACAATAAACATTGAAGCGTTTGTACAGCAATCACGACAGATTTGCTGTCAATCGTTAAATAGTTTCGTTTCTTATCTCCGAAGTCCATGATCAGATCATAACAATATTTCTATGGGACCAATAGATTTGGAAGAATACTTTCCTAAATAAAATAAAAAATAAATGGGAACAGGCGTCTTCGAGTGATAACCTTCTATAAAGTCGATTAAATATATGTCATTATACCTAACGCACTTGACCGCTTGGCCGGTTTTCAGTATTATGAAACAACTAAGTGAGCTTGGCCGCTCTGGCCGAGCCCCCAGAGCTGTCTGCCGTACCGACTGTGTGTATGAATGTAGATGAATACCTACATCTGTACAGCTGCGCAACACGAGAAAAGTGGGGGTAGCAAAATCCAAGAGTGCAGTGAACCTAAGTCGGCAGGTGGGTTCAAAAGCGTAGGCAAAAAAATTATTGGAGAAAATTGTTGTTTTAATTATTTGGATTAATAATTAGTTAAAAAGTTACATCAGGTTTGACTGAAAGCTGACCTCAACATTGTTGGAAAAAGTAAAAGAGGTAATGATAAACCAACTCAAACAGGTAAAGGTTAATCGGTAAAGAAACTCTTTTGAATGAAAACACGATGAGAAGGTAATAAGTATTAAGTAAAACTGACGACGGTATAAACGAAGGGGTGTTATAAGTTTGATGTGTCTGTGTGTGTGTGTATGTGTGTTTGTGTGTGTCTGTGGCATCTTAGCTCTTACCCACCACTTTTCGACGATATTGACGATCTCAACGAACCCAAGTGGATGTTGATCGGAAACTCGTTGACCCGGTTGGCAGAAAGGCTCTAGCTGCGGACCTTGGGGATCTCCTAGCCGCAGCCTGGTTGTTTTCTTATCAACTTGTTACAGCTGCACCCGGGAAACACCCACCGTGTAGCACTGCTACGTACTGTGCTACTAACAGTGCAATGTGAATGCTGCGGCGCTTCCAATCAGCTACGAGCGCGTAGCACTTGTATTTAGTTCAGTCTCGCGTTCCACGTCATATCTTTGGCGCATTAAGAGAGCTAAACCCACCATTTTCTCGGTGGTACTAGGGGATAACCATAGAATAACAACTCAAGGCCTTGGGGGATCTCCAAGTCGCAGCCAAGTAGTTTTATAACCCCCGCTTGTTACAGCTGCACGCGAGACGGTTGGGTGTCTCTACAACCAACGGCCCGAATCGGTCGTAAGACCCATAGGGCTCTGTTGCACATTGTGACTGGTGACCGGTTTTCAAGCTTAGTGTTCACTTGTAGCAATCACGTTTTTGTGACAGCCGACAGGGAAGTACGGGCTCTGCACCCGGGTAGTGAGGTACGGTGGCCCTCCAGGCTAACAGTAGCGTGCCAGGCGAGTTGGCTTGTGATTTTCTTCTCACCGGCAACGAAAGCACCAAGCGAGACACACGGGTGGGCTAGTTTTGTGTGAACTGTGTTTAAGGTGGATTTACGTTTACAAGATTCCTTGGGGCTAGGTTAGGAGTCTAGTTCAGCCTCCCCATTATTATGCCCCAACTTGTGAACTTTCGGTCGCATAATGTCATACAAACTCCTGTTGAAGTGGTTGAGGAAAAAAAACAAGTGTTTATAAAAAAAAAAGCATCAAGTCGTTCTCAAGTGATGCTACGCCACACATGTGGCAATTGTCTTTTTTTAAAATACAAATAAGAATAATTGTTGCAAAACTTACTACCTCAATGTAACCAACTCGAACGGACCTACATCAAAGTTTAACGATATAGCTCAAGGCCCCTCAGGAGTATGTGAGTGTGTCAAATGATCGTCCGAGTTGCTGATCAGTGCTGTTAGCCTGGTAGCTATCTGTCTGCTGGTCTATTAGGCCTACCTACAATTCGCGTAGGACATGCGCAGTAGTGACTTTTCAAGTCAAGGGTTACTGACCTACATTGACCTAGACAGTTTCAGACGTAGTTTCACAGGCAATGTGGAAATTCAACTAAAAAGGTTCAGAAGTTTTCGTTTCATTTTTCATTTGATAGGCTCGAACGTTTTTTAAAGAGGTTGTTACCACAAGTTGAAAGTTTTCTGGATGTACTGTAATTGTTGGTGATGTATTTGCGGAGTGATGCCATTTAAATCGAGTCCAACTGACTCAGGCAAAACAAATCAAAATTTAAGGTGGCCAACGATACGTGAAATTTTAACTGTCCGTTGTCCCCGTGGCCCACGTGTACATAAGGGGGACAACGGTAAGGAATTATTTGACGTCCTGTTATCCCCGTGACGGGGACACAGATTACGGGGACACGGGAATACATCTAAAAGATCAATAAATGTACCTTTAGAAAATTTTACAAACAGAAACGTAGCTTGTGGTTCATTGTCAAGTAACTAACTAATTAATTTACAGTGATTCTCTTCACCATCTTAGAGCTCCCGATATGCAACAGAAAGAGTCACCCACAATGATGGTAATAATTGTTTTTAATACTACTAACACGACAGGTTGAAAGTTGAGAGTTGTAGAAGTGTATAAAGTTGAGTATTCTGTGTTTTATACATTAAAAAGATAACAAAGAATTCAAGCACTAGCCTGGACTGATTAAACGAGGGTATTTGTTTCCCATGCATTTCATTTTATTTGTCATGTTGTAGTTCAAACTATCTGCGCTGACCCTAATAAAATCGAGAAAACCTCGGTACTTACTTGTATTGTTTCTTGATAAATCATTTTCAGAAGTGTCAGTCAACAGCATGTCGTCTCCATAACAGCGCTACGTAGTCTCGAGCGGAACTGGAAACAAGTTAGATTAAATTGAAAAACTGTGGTTATCATTTCAAGGCATATTTTGTTTTTCTCACGGATAGTGCGATTTAGTAGAAATCGTCACGTAACGAAATGCCGTATGCTGTGTGTGTAGTATAAACATATATTATTACTCATTTCCTTTCAATATAGTGTACATTATTGTACTAGTCAACCCCTTTCATTTGAAAACCATATTGAGGGAGTTGTTGAATAAATATGTAATACGCTATTTTGTGGTGGCGGCGAACTTGACCTGATTTTTACTTTTCATCCAATATTTTATAAATAAAAACATGTCTTAAAAACACTCCATAATAGACTAAAAACTAGACCAACATTAACATAACAACACGCCTGTAAACCCCGAAGGGTTAGACAGAACTTAACCTACCTAGTCAGGATAAGGGAAAACGGAACATCTCAAGCAAGCGAAAACCCTTCTGACATATAAAAATTAAGTCTACACACATACGTACATAATATTGACAATTATCCATATCTTTGAACATGTATTTGTTGATAGGAATGAGTGAATAATATGCCCTTAAAGTATCCGTAAATAATATATGAGTGTCCGTTCCATTGTCACTACATTACTCTTAAATCATCGTGGAAGGTCCAATACCTCTTTTAAGCAGCGTGACATTTTGATTTTGATGACGTTTGCTAAATTTGTAAGACGCGATGTTTCAGTCATGCATAGAAACAAGCAACGTCTCTATCTAATTCGAAGTGATCACAATGTTCGAAATAAATAAATAATATTAAATTAAAAAAGGCTTTTCACTAACACCTAGGTATAATAATTACAGTTAGGTTTTTGACTCTCCCCAAAATTAACTATTTAACCTATATGGTGTTAGAACTCCAGCGACGAAATGGATAAACCGAATTCGATACATTTTACATCGTTACATTTTTCTAAATTTACAAGTATCAATGGCTACATAAAATAAATACAAAGAAAACTGGCGATGTGAAGGATTTCTTTTTCTTTCAAACCTGTTGAATGTGGAATCAAAATGTAAGGTTTTAAACGTTGAAAGAATAAAATTATTTGAAATGTTTATAGACATGGATGCGAAAAGTTGTATAAAAAGAAAAGTTAACAAAAACAATCACTTTACATTCAAAGAAAGCTCTCTTAAAGTTTTAAGAAGCTGTGCAAAGTCAATTGAACTACATAAAGGCTAGCAGAAAGGGCACACGAAGGATTCGAATCAACTACCTCCTCGTTCCGTTATCTATCTTATTCATGGCTGAGGGGACCTAAACCAATGAGCTAACGTGCTGATATGATTCGGATCGAAATACGTGATCCTCTTATGATCCTAGCGTGTGCGAAAAATAAACGTAAAATTCTATTTCTAGTCATCATCATCATCTCAGCCGAAAGACGTCCACTGCTGGACATAGGCCTCCCCCAAGTGTCGCCACATTGACCGGTCCCTTGCTATTCGCCTCCACCGGATTGCCGCAACCTTCACCAGGTCATCAGGTTCTAGTATTAAATTAAAAAAAATATTCTACGATTATCTACAATAGTTAAATAATCTGATTTTCTGGCTAAGTATTTAATCATACAATTTTGTTCTCACAGAAGCCGTACCCAACGCATTATGGAGCGCAGCTTTCTAAACATAAGGCTGTTGACAAGTGTATGACTTCAGAATTAAATGATAAAAGTAATGCAAAATTTGACTAAAACTAAAAATACTCAATGGAACTGGACAGGACGACACAGTATGAGAAAGGACAGAGAAAACTTTATGAAAAATGTCTCGTATGTACTGAAAAATTAACAGCAAGTAATCATTTAATTGAACACTTCAGAAATATAGAAGAAACTTCAAGAACGTAAACAACTTTTCCTGTTTTACACATACTCTAAAATAACCTGGTTTACCTGGTATATGTTTGTCGTTTAAGGTGGACAGTAGTGTTCAAGTCCCTCCCCTTTACGTTGAGGAAAATAGTTTTAGGGTTGGGTATCCAATATTTCTGAGCCAATCATGTTTTAGATCCATGGTCGGTAACATATAATGCAAATTATATCCAGCCAAAATCCTTACTTATAATAGATTTCAAATGCGAAAGTTAGATTGTTTGTTTGTTTTTTACCTTTTCGCGCCTAAACCACTGAACTAAAATTTTGCATTTACGTTGTCAAGTGTACAGAAACGGACATTTGTGTACCTTTTGTCCCAAAAAAAGTACTGTTTTCGAGGAAAACAACAATAACGTTCTTATGAAAATATATTGCGCCACGTGTTTTTCGGATCATGATTGAATTATATTAATAGGAGCAGAGTTCAACACGAATTGATTGTCAAATTCTAAATTAACGGAAGCGAAGCCGCGGGTAAAAAAAGCTAGTCTAGAATAAAATCACTTATAATTCTATTTGATTCAGTAAATATTATAATGAGGCAACATTTATCATTGAAATAATGCTTTTTTAAATCATAAAAGCGGTTGTTCAATAAAAAGTGTTAAAATTAAATTCGTACATATTTGGTACTCATTTTAAGTTATCATATCGACGGCTGCTTAACGTACATACGTTTTCGTATTTGTCACAAATGTATTTTAATATCTTAACTTTAATAAATGGGAATTTGAATATATCACACTTGGCAACACCGCAGAAACTGGACACACCCCCCGGGACCAACGTTTTTTGGTCGTCCGTAACCACTTTGCGTTTCTGCACTCCTAGTAACACATCGCTAATTTAGCGGCATTTGTAAAGAAATACCCACTAGCGACATCTGGAGCTTATAAGGAGAAACTCTAAATTGCCCGCGAAATTTTAATTTTACACATATTTTGCAATGTTGCCACATTTCTAACACATTTCCTATTGACAGTGGTGTTCACATTTTTACTTGATGTATTTATACAGAACGCAAAAAAAATGCTGAATGTTTTTTTTTGGGTGGAATATCACGTTTTACGGTTGTCAGTGTAACGCACTTAAAAAAATGTGTTGATGGATGCATTGACTAGTCCGGTGCAGCGGTGGTCGTGTTCAAAGTAAAGATCATATTTTTTTTTTTAATTGTATGACTTTTAAACTTATTAAAAAGCAGGAACTTTGACCCCCAACATCTCCGCAACTAGAAGGTTCCCAGACATAGCCCAGACCAAAAAAAAATGATCACCCTATATTGATAAAAATGTTATTCGCAACGAACCGCAGCGCAGTTGATTTATGCATCACTGTTGTTGAGATTAGTTGTACATAAAGGTGTAGTGATAATGCGCCGAAGTGACTCGTAAAATTCATAAATCTCAAGAAGAAAGTAAGTACAAATGTGGATGTTGTGGATTGCTGTGAGAGTAGGGGAAGGCCAAAGCAGCGATGGATATACTCTTTGAAAGTTGATATAGATAAAAGGGGGTGTCTCATGAGATGACAACTTATGTCGACTTAAGTATGGAAAACTGCTGAAACTTACTACTGACCAAACTACGATCACATTCATCCTCTTCGTCTTCGTTTCTTTTCGTTTGTTTTAAACGCGTGACTCAACGTTGAGATGAAAACATTCACATATTAATTGATTTCCTATTAGCGTTAACGAATACAGGTTGTCAATTTAGCTAAATTTGCAGCGGTATACCCAATGGTACATCCACATTTCGGCAATTTTGTTTTAGTCCCATATAATAAGGGTGAGCCTATTGCCAAGACCCGGCCACAAATCTCTGTGGCTGCTAAGTATTTCCTGTTAGAAAAACAAAATACCATTGATTTTAAGCCCGTTTTATCGGTAACTAGAACTTAAAAGTATCAGTCGGGTAAAAAAGTAGTTGAGGCAAAAAAAATCTGCATAAAAATGTTACTTATCAACCACTTCGATCAAACGGATATTAGTATAGTCCGATCTGAACCAAAGAACTGCCTGTTTATTCTTATTGCGAAAAACAAGAATATTACGTTGTATTCCCAATCGAATACAAAGCAGGCTAAAATTAATAATTATTACAAAAATCACATGATTATACAAGATCACAAGATTTCTTAAATGGCGTAGCAGGCGCTACGCCGTAGCACCCGGCTACATCAGCTACGCAGTCGTAGCAATACCAACCGCCTAGAGTTTACAATATTGATGGCTTCACTCACATTGCCGTCATTCTTTAGACTGGTAGTGAAAGCATAAGTTACATTGCAAGCAACAAGCATAATATAGTAAGCAGGATAATAATGTTTAAAGTGCAGCTTTCTTAATGGTTTGTACTCTCTCTGTCTACATTAAATAACAATCATGAAGTTATGAAAACAAATATGCTCGATGTAACAAGTGTGAAAATTCGTCACATTGCAGGTAACCGGCACCAACGAATGCCATCTCCTGAATGTGATTTGAACTGCGTGTAATATTTATTAAAAGTGGTTCGCGACGGCACTCTACGTATCTACTAGCTACATCTTCTTTCTTTTTCTTATTGAGAGAGAGGTGTTATTTTAGTATAAAATTTAGTATACACACCCATTAACACAAATTTCGACAAAATAACAAACTAACATCATTGATTACATGTAACAAAATGTAAGGATATTTCATACGTTGGAAGCTTAGTAATGGTCTCGTACTCTGTTTTATTGAAATGTTTCCCACACAACCTCTAAAAATTATTTAATTTCTTGAAAATGTGACAACGCCCATTTTTTCATCCAAAGGCTACACAACGATCCATAATATTAAAAAAAGTCACATAATAATAAGATGTTGTTCAATTTCTACGGAGTTTGTTTGTAACAAACAGTCAGCGCCATCTACGTGGAACTATTTGACAGTTTCCTTCCCCATTGCGTGTAATATATTGTATTTAGAGTGAACCTCTTCGCTCAGATGGAGCCCTAGTACAATTTAGGCATTCCTAGTCTAGGAGTCTTGGTTTTCGGATCGCGACGGCAATCTACGTATCTAGACTAGACTTCTGCTTTCTTTTTCTTATTGAGAGAGGTGTTATTTTGGTTTAATATTTCGTATATACGCCTATTCACACAAATTTCGTGTATTTGTATGATAAACATAATAAGTAAATATCTCAGGTTGCCAGTTTGCCACGACGAACCGTATTGTGTTATAGTGTTGACAGTCAGATTAAAGTTGTTACATCTATTTTAATTTCGGATGGGAATTCATCAAATGAACCCTGGCACTCTGGGCGGAGTCCACGTTCCTTCTTGTTTGTGCCCCAAGGCCGTGATATCTCTTTCAAGCTGCCCCGCAGCTCTGGCAGGCATCGGCCCTCGCGGACCCCTTCCTTTTTACTGACATCTCTTTGAAGAGCGCGTGGAACACAAACGCGCCTAAAATACGGCCTTTATAGTTCGTTCGCGTTAAGAATGCAGTGAGTCATCAGTGCAACTGCAAGATAAAGGTGTATTCACAGTGGTGTTAAATTCAAACAAATTATATTTTAAAAGATTAAGTTTTAATGAATTTATAAAAATACACTTAAAAGTTTAAAATCAAAATTAAATCATTAATATCATATTTTAATCACTATCACTAGTATCCTCGTTAGTATTTACTTGCCGTTTTTAGTACTATATATGCTGTCCAAAGTCACATTTAAATAACACTGTTTAAAATACTTAAAAACATTGTAAATTACTTTTCTTTCCCCACTATGAATTAACGAACCACTTTTATTTTTACGAGATGTATTCATTTTTTTAATTTAAATCAGTTAACACAAATGACAGGAAACAATCGTTGCGTTCACAGCAATGCCTTCAACTGTCATTGTGAACTTGACTTTGTAATTTGAAAAGATTTGATTGGTCAGGGGGCGGGGCTAGGCCGACGGATAATGATGACTCACTGCATTCTTAACGCGAACGTACTATAGTCATAAGACGAACCGACAGTGACGTAGCTCATTGCTCATTGTCTATCACTGTAGATAGCCTACAGTGATCGGTGCATCTCCCACGGCGGCGCGCTCCAGATCATGGATTGAACCAGGGCTGGACGCGAGAGGTCACCGCCGCCGTTAGCTAAAGCGTTATTGCTACTAGTAGTAACAATTGCTGCAACTGCTAAAAATCCTACAAAAATACATTGGTCCCAATTTTCTCCCAAATTAATAATTGATTATTTTTATTTGTACACTTTTATGTTGGGTGTTGTAAAGACAGACACTCATATTTGCGTACCAATTTTATTTGTTTTTGCTTTTAAATTGTCTCGATTGCAAAAAATGACACTCGTTATCTATGTTCTGTTTGTAAATAAATACAGTTCGCCTTGTGTGCGTACCGTGCAGCGATGACCAATGCGTGTACACGCGTGCCCGGTGTGACATCAAATAGAGAACGCCACACAATACAACGTCATCACTGCAATCACGCGTGTGCGACGTTGCCGTTTCGCTTTTCAGTAGATGCGGCTCTGCGTGCACGTCACGCATCTGGTCTGACTTGTTTCTTACATTACCACTGGTGCGTGTACGCGTCACGTCACGCCACGCTTCGGGTGCACTTCGCCCTTTATCGTCACTATTGTGGCGTACGCTACGTTGTTACATCTAACGTTATATAATGTTATCACGTACAGACTGCACTTCTTAGGGTTCCGTACCTCAAAACGAAAAACGGAACCCAGAGCTTAGAGTATCACTTTCTTGTCCGTCCATCCATCAATCCGGAGGAGGAGGTGTGCGTGGATGTATCGAGAAATAAATCAAAATTGAAAGTTAAAAGATGCAAACTTTAATCCCGCAAAAACGTATATTTAGATACTCTGAAGGGAATACAATTCATAGGGTACTTTCCGTTAACTTAGAACTATGAAATTTAAAGTTTTATACTACAAATAAGGAAAAATCTGAATACTACACTATTGTAATCAAACCATTAAAACATTGTCTTTACTTAAAGAACGCCGTCTGTCTGACAGGACCCTTTATCTCGGAGTGCGTAGCGATATTGAGTTGAGATAAAAACCACGTATTCAATTCTAAAGTTCCTTATAGCTGTGAAAACTTCAAGCTTCTAAGGTAATGTAAAAACCAATAATTTGCCAATTTATGGTTTTATTGGAAAAAAAACTTAGCTGAATTAAATTTGCAATTCATAAAAAAACCACAAGGATTCCCTCGGGCCGGACTCGAACCAGCGACCTACGGATAACAACGCTTGAAACACTACAGTCCGTCGCTCTGCCAACTAAGCTACCGAAGGCTTGTAAAATTATGCCAAATTTTGGACCGCTTGATGTCAATCTCTTAGTGAATTAGCGTAGATACGCAGTCAGAACTAGGATGGCAATGATGCTTAACCTAATTTATACTGTTCTGTATGATAATATTATTAGATGAATACACCCATACATTTTAAACGAATACGATATTCATCGGTTGCCTAAAAACCCGAAGCTTCTTAGATTTCCATGCATAGAAGTTGCTTTATACTTTATTGTAATAATAAAATTGTAATCTGTATGGAAAATGTCTGAAAATATACAAGGTGCAAGCGAATCCTTCATAAAGCCGTCAACCAAGCATTCTGTTGATAAGTCTTAGTACCTCAACGCAAACATAATAACTGGGAAATTTCCTTTTTTTCTGTGAAAAATTTCAAACATTTACACAATATTTACATTTTTCTTGCCTCTTCAATAAATAAATTATAAATATCCTGGAAGTCAGTGACATCTTTTAACCCTAAACAGAGACTTAATTAAACCAGCGGCAACGTACCAAATAAATTTAAGAGAGTGGACGATAGTTAAAGGCTGTAACGGGCAACAGGTTGTAACGATATACTTCAGAGAAACGTTCGAATTATTTATGCTTGCGTAGATAGATGGAACCGTTTTATTTTTTTGTACTCAGATCGAACTCCTCACAACGTATATTATCCTGGTACCATTAGTTAAGTTGCTATTATTATAATATTATAATTGCTATTATTATTGTTGTTGTTATTAGTTGTTTCCGACACCGTGTTCAGCACACAACACTGAAGTGGGCATTTCAAAGAATGCGGATTTTATGCTCGTACAATATTATGGACATCGCACAAGGTGTACGATTTCCTCAACAGACTACGTACTGGGATATCATAAAACAAAGAAAATGTACGGGTTGGCTGAACCGAGTGTAAAATGTAGTGGTGAGTGAAACAATATTTTCTACTTGTTGAAACGGTATCGTTAAGTTGTGTTTGTCTCTTTCTAACCATTGCCGTACACGCATCAGTGAGCAGGATACAATCAATTCGGTAGTCCGTACTCTTAAAACTCCAGACATGAAAGTTGCTAGTGTGCGGACATCACGTAAAGCTAAAGTATAAAGCAACTTCTATGCATGGAAATCTAAGAAGCTTCGGGTTTTTAGGCAACCGATGAATATCGTATTCGTTTAAAATGTATGGGTGTATTCATCTAATAATATTATCATACAGAACAGTATAAATTAGGTTAAGCATCATTGCCATCCTAGTTCTGACTGCGTATCTACGCTAATTCACTAAGAGATTGACATCAAGCGGTCCAAAATTTGGCATAATTTTACAAGCCTTCGGTAGCTTAGTTGGCAGAGCGACGGACTGTAGTGTTTCAAGCGTTGTTATCCGTAGGTCGCTGGTTCGAGTCCGGCCCGAGGGAATCCTTGTGGTTTTTTTATGAATTGCAAATTTAATTCAGCTAAGTTTTTTTTCTAATAATACCATAAATTGGCAAATTATTGGTTTTTACATTACCTTAGAAGCTTGAAGTTTTCACAGCTATAAGGAACTTTAGAATTGAATACGTGGTTTTTATTTCAACTCAATATCGCTACGCACTCCGAGATAAAGGGTCCTGTCAGACAGACGGCGTTCTTTAAGTAAAGACAATGTTTTTATGGTTTGATTACAATCGTGTAGTATTCAGATTTTTCCTTATTTGTAGTATCAAACTTTAAATTTCATAGTTCTAAGTTAACGGAAAGTACCCTATGAATTTTATTCCCTTCAGAGTATCTAAATATACGTTTTTGCGGGATTAAAGTTTGCATCTTTTAACTTTCAATTTTGATTTATTTCTCGATACATCCACGCATACCTCCTCCTCCGGATTGATGGATGGACGGACAAGAAAGTGATACTCTAAGCTATGGGTTCCGTTTTTCGTTTTGAGGTACGGAACCCTAAAAAGTGCAGTCTGTACGTGATAACATTATATAACGTTAGATGTAACAACGTAGGGTACGCCACAATAGTGACGATAAAGGGCGAAGTGCACCCGAAGCGTGGCGTGACGTGACGCGTACACGCACCAGTGGTAATGTAAGAAACAAGTCAGACCAGATGCGTGACGTGCACGCAGAGCCGCATCTACTGAAAAGCGAAACTGCAACGTCGCACACGCGTGATTGCAGTGATGACGTTGTATTGTGTGGCGTTCTCTATTTGATGTCACACCGGGCACGCGTGTACACGCATTGGTCATCACTGCACGGTACGCACACACGGCGAACTGTATTTATTTACAAACAGAACATAGATAACGAGTGTCATTTTTTGCAATCGAGACAATTTAGAAGGAAAAACAAATAAAATTGGTACGCAAATATGAGTGTCTGTCTTTACAACACCCAACATAAAAGTGTACAAATAAAAGTAATCAATTATTAATTTGGGAGAAAATTGGGACCAATGTATTTTTGTAGGATTTTTAGCAGTTGCAGCAATTGTTACTACTAGTAACAATAACGCTTTAGCTAACGGCGGCGGTGACCTCTCGCGTCCAGCCCTGGTTCAATCCATGATCTGGAGCGCGCCGCCGTGGGAGATGCACCGATCACTGTAGGCTATCAACAGTGATAGACAATAAGCAATGAGCTACGTCACTGTCGGTTCGTCTTATGACTAAAGGCCGTATTTTAGGCGCGTTTGTGTTCCACGCGCTCTTCAAAGAGATGTCAGTAAAAAGAAAGGGGTCCGCGAGGGCCGATGCCTGCCGGAGCTGCGGGGCAGCTCGAAAGAGATATCACGGCCTTGGGGCACAAAGGGATAAGAAGGAACGTGGACTCCGCCCAGAGCGCCAGGGTTCATTTGATGATTTGACCATCCGAAATAAAAATAGATGTAACAACTTTAATCTGACTGTCAACACTATACGGTTCGTCGTGGCAAACTGGCAGCCTGAGATATTTACTTATCATGTTTATCTTACAAATACACGAAAATTGTGTGAATGGGTGTGTATACGAAATATTAAACCAAAATAACACCTCTCTCAATAGGAAAATGAAAGCAGAAGTCTTGCCTAGATACGTAGATTGCCGTCGCGATCCGAAAACCGAGACTCCTAGACTAGAAATGCTTAAATTGTACTAGGGCTCCATATGAGCGAAGAGGTTCATTCTTAATACAATATATTACACGCAATGGGGAAGGAAACTGTTAAATAGTTCCACGTAGACGGCGCTGACTGTTTAATACAAACAAACTTACTCCATTGAAATTAAACAATATCTTATTATTATGTGACTTTTTTCAATATTATGGATCGTTGTGTAGCCTTTGGATGAAGAAATGGGCGTTGTCACATTTCCAAGAAATTAAGTAATTTTTAGAGGTTGTGTGGGAAACATTTCAACAAAACAGAGTACGAGACCACAACTAAGCTTCCAACCTGTGAAATATCCTTATGTTTTGTTACATGTCATTGAATCAATTGTTTGTCATTTTGTCGAAAATTGTGTTAATAGGTGAGTGGGTGTGTATACTAAATTTTATACCAAAATAACACTTCTCTCTCAATAAGAAAAAGAAAGAAGATGTAGCTAGTAGATACGTAGAGTGCCGTCGCGAACCACTCTTAATAAATATTACACGCAATTCTAATCACATTCAGGAGATGGCATTGGTTGGTGCCGGTTACTTGCAATGTGACGAATTTACCCACTTGTTACATCGAGAATATTTGTTTTCAAAACGTCATGATTGTTATTTAATGTAGACAGAGAGTACAAACCATTAAGAAAGCTGCACTTTCAACATTATGTTCCTGCTTACTATATTATGCTTGTTGCTTGCAATGTAACTTATGCTTTCACTACCAGTCTAAAGAATGACGGCAATGCGAGTGAAGCCATCAATATTGTAATTGTCTAGGCGGTTGATATTGCTACGACTGCGTAGCTGATGTAGCCGGGTGCTACGGCGTAGCACCTGCTACGCCATTTAAGAAATCTTTGTATAATTATGTGATTTTTATAATATTTTATTAATTTTTAGACTGCTTTGTATTGCAATGATAACTGAACCGATTGGGAATACAACGTAATATTCTTGTATTTCTCAATAACAATAAATAGGTAGTTCTTTGGTTCAGATCGGACAACACTAATATCCGTTTGCTCGAAGTAGTTTGTTGATAAGTAAAATTTTCATGCAGATTTTTTGTTGCCTGAACTACTTTTTTTCCCCACTGATACTTTTTAAGTTCTAGTTAACGATAAAACGGGCTTAAAATCAATGATATTACGTTTTTCCAACAGGAAATACCTAGTTGCAGCCACAAAGATTTGTGGCCGGGTCTTGGCAATAGGCTCACCCTTATTATATGGGACTAAAACAAAATTGCCGAAATGTGGATGTACCATTAGATATACCGCTGCAGATTTAGCTAAATTGACAACCTGTGTTCGTTAACGCTAATAGGAAATCAATTAAAATGTGAATGTTTTCATCTCAACGTTGAGTCACGCGTTTAAAACAAACGAAAAGAAACGAAGACGAAGAGGATGAATGTGATCGTTGTTTGGTCAGTAGTAAGTTTCAGCAGTTTTCCATACTTAAGTTGACATAAGTTGTCATCTCATGAGTCACCCTTCTTTCAACCGACTTCCAAAAAGAGGAGGTTATCAATTCGTCTGTATTTTTTTTTTTTTTTTTTTTTGTGTTAGTTACCTCAGTACTCTCGACTGGGTGAACCGATTTTGATGGTTCTTTTTTTGTTTGAAAGCTGGTGCTTCCCGTTTGGTCCTATTTTAGTTTGCTGAAGACTTGATGCTGATCTTCGGAGATATACAACGGAACTCTTCAAAAGTACACAGCAAAAAAAAAAAAAAATGAAAATAATTTTCACATCTTTACTAACAGGCTGACCAATTGAAATTATTTGTTCATTTTGATTTTTATAGACGAAAGTAATAGCTGAAACAATAAAGTCATTATACTCGTATTTAAAAGAGAATTTATTTGCCCCAGGCAGCTGTTTTATGTTGTTTAATTAATATTTTACATTATTAATCAATGTTAAACCTGAACCTGTTCATATTAAGGTTGCAGTTCCACGGAAATATATAACTGCAACTATATTTAGAAGTTTCTGAACATAAAGTTGCACATATTTTTATTTTCCAATGTGTTTATTTACTACTTATCTGACCGCCAGAAATCAATTACACAGTTACCTGGTAACCTGCAGAATATGGGTACTTATAGATATTATATTGATAATTATAATTAAAATTAAATATGATTTAAATGTAATTTGTTATAATTTAATTTAATTGTGTTATATGAAATACTAGCGCCCGCCACGCGGTTTCACCCGCATAATTCCCGTTCCCGTGGGACTACAGGGATAAAATATATCCTATGTTACTCGTGGATAATGTAGCTTTCGAATGGTGAAAGAATTTTTAAAAATGGTCCAGTAGTTTTTAAGCCTATTCATTACAACCAAACAAACAAACAAACAAAGTTTTCCTCTTTATAATATTAGTGTAGACATTTGATATCAAAGAAGATATTTTTTTTGGGCCCACCTAGTCCTTGCATTTATTATTCATAATAACACCAAAAAAAGTAACCATTTTACCATGGTATTTAACGAAATATTGCGTAGAAAAGAAAACGGAATTTTAAAATCTTAGTAAATAAACTATGTTATGATATTTTTTTCCGAGCGACCAAATCATTACTGTTTTGGCCAATGTCATTTGACAGCAAATTTTTACGTGAATAGGGGCGTTTTTTTTCAGTTTACTAAAAAAATTACGGTACCTACCCGTTGGTAATCATAGCTGCTATAATTATTATAGAATCAGAAAGTATATAAAAATAAATATTATTAAACTGTGAGCATTTTTAATGCTATTTTAAAGGTTTACACTAAAATCGCATAGATGGTTTAAACAATCAACGTGGCACGGAACGTTATAAACCCACTTTTTAGTGATTGATAGACAGCTCATTATTTTGACATTTACTTTTTCTGTTTACTTTGGTTTTCGTAAGTGTCTTTGCAGATTTTTCACATTTATTCCGATAAGACAATGCTTAGCAAATTTAACCACTGGAATCTAGAGGTTATAAGGAAGAGATCAATGGAAGTTTCATTATTAAATGCTACAATTTATGTGGGTGGCCTAGCCCCGCTACAAAATAAAGTTTCCTTTGATCTATTCATATAATACTCGATGGCGTAAAATGTGTTCGCCCAGTCGTCTTGTCATAGGAACACTGACCCCGGTTGTTTTTTTGGGAATCAAGACTTTGTATTTATACTCGTAATTTGGGTTTAGTATCAAGTCTATTGGGCAGAAAAAGCTCAGCAAAGCCGACCTCTCGGGGCTAGCGCTGAGCTTCCCCTGACGGACGCGACGCACCGTGTCACCGAAAGACGCGCCGCGCGGCGAGTGCGACGCGGCTGCGCGGTATTTTACAGATCAGAGATGTTTGCAGACTCTTCACGAAGCCGTTAATTAAGAGCCCTGTTACAGCCCACTAGCGCCGCCAATCGAAAAAATGTCATAACTCGTAAATAGAATCAAAAATACAAAATGTGGTCTATTATTACTGTAGAAAAGGCAATAACGTAATTTTATAACACATTGTCACCACTTGAAATATAGCTGTTTAGCTAAATCGTGCATTTGTAACAAAAACGGCCGTTTATGTTTTGAGTTACGAGTTTTTCGATTGGCGGCGCTAGTGGACTGTAAGAGGGCTCTTAAGTATTATGTAAATCAAACTAAGTAACTTTATGCAGAAATTATTGCTGGGTAGCGACTTTTTTGGGGTAAAAATCATGTTATGTGGTAGGTAACTCACTAAAAACATTGTGCTGGTGGAAGGACTAAATAGTACGCCGGTTGTGGAGGCGTTTTAAGTAAAAATCATAAATTACCAAAAAAAAACTTGTCGAAGACGGGTTGTTGATTTCAGACTTCGTCAGATGTCTGTGACGTCCAAGATAAGTATATCAAGTACATATGAATTGAAAAAGCCACATTGTTGGGGCTTGCCTAAGACATACATAGCAAATCATTATTAGGCAAGGTCATAATTTGTATCAATTCAATGAGTTTTACTCTTTTTAAATTCCAAGCTAAGCTAATCATTCCTACAATTTAATTTTTTACAACGTCCTTACTGAATATTGCAGCAATATGGAATATAAACTGTTCGACGGAGAACAGTATTCAAAAATATTAATAAATTATTTAAACTTCGCTCATGACGGTGGTAGGTCTTAAAGCTAAGTGACGTCTGACGTCCTATCCTAAAGCCTTAAGCCTACTTTAGCACCGTTTTATTCGATAAATGTGGAACAGCGACCCGCCGGTAGTCATGAATCTCTTGCGAATCTCTATAGCGCGATCTAATTCGATCCCAACACCATCTAGGGAGCCTGTGCACAACCCTTGGCTTATTGAATGCACCACAGCGGCAACCGGTTTGACGATTTTTTCCAGAGCCAAAATTGTATTGTATGACACGTGTATGTGCAAAATGAATAAGTGTTACGGGAAATTGCACACTACTGCAATTAACATTCGATTTCGCAAATTGATGTTATTTTTATTTAAAATCTAAAACCCTTCAGGGCTTATTTGTGTGCTGACGAACCGGTTGTTTACCTTTCACAAAATGTTACAACTACTATGATATCTTACTTTACTTTTTGAAAACCTTTTTTTTGATGATAGTTATAATTACTCATAGGTACATGCATACTTTATGAGAAGTTTTGTCTAGTTACTTTACGTTAGTTTCGTCGTAGTACGTATTTTAGGAGCGAATTGGTTGAGCGCCTTTAACAATAAATTCATGTTAAATGTGCTATTATGATCCTACAAGCTTTGTAATAAGGAATTCTATGAACAACAGGATGTGACACCTCAAATAAGTATCCGACTTCCATACGTCCAGTGTCCTTAGTATTAACGAGATTCAATAACGCAATTCCATACAGTGCTACCGTGGTACGAGGTCAATCCCGATAAATTCAGCACGAAATGGCGCAGTTTTACCCAACAACGGCGACACCAAAAAGGAAAGGTTATGATTAGTAGTCTATTTATTCTAGAAGGCGGTTGTCCTTGAACTTGGAAATGGCTAGACAAACGTGAGCCAGACATAAACACAACAACTAGGTACGGACTGAAGATGACACTGGCGCATTCGGAAAATAAAAACACCGTAATAACAGACACAGTCAAGCGCCTAACATTGTAGATACAGTGACAATGCAATGTTGCACACATCTCTGCATACATATGTGTATGTATTTTTGCATTTAACCGTAACACTACCAGAGGTTTATGAAGCCCTGGTGCTTTCAGCTATTTATAGACTATAGATAGAATTTATTACTATGAACAACCGTACCTGACGCAGGCGCGTTGTGGTTCGTCAGTTGGTACGGCCACGTTCATGACGTTTTTTGCAGTACCAGGATATCATACGCTACCAAGAGGTGCAATATTTACGAAGGGACGAACAACACGAGCTAGGGAAGTACATTTTCTGTGCTATGTACTACGAATACTGACCGCTGTGTCTTCACTTGCAAAACACTGATTGATTTCTATTAATCCATGCCAAAATTTAAGATAAAAAAGAGTAGTACGCATCAGATCTTCCTGAAAAACCTCACTAATAAGGTCAACGGACGGCCTTCTAGGGCGTCCCCTCTCGGCGTTGCATTATTACAATTAGTTTTTACAAAAGCGGAGCTCGTGGCTTAATAATATCAGCCGCTCGGGTCGATCTCTAGGTTAAGTCATGCTTGCCTAGGTTGATCTGTGGATGGGTGACCATCCTTACATACCGAGTTTCTTCCGTGCCTCGGAAAGCACGTAAAGCTGTTGGTTCCGGCTGTCGTTTGTCCATCTTTGACAGTCGTTACAGGTAGTCAGTGACCCTAAAAGTCTGATACCAGTCTTACCAAGTGATATCGTATGGGTGCTAATTAAACAGGCTTCTTTTTATTATCATTATTTGCCTCCAAACATGTATGTTGCCTTCTAAATTACTTAATCAGCCACAATTAACGAACATCTAAATAATACTATCTTAGCCACTAGTTATCTTCAATGTAAACCACTCTAAATACAACTCAGCATGATGGTTATTTTTTAGCATCTAAATTTGTAACATGCATTCTAACAGTAAACTTCTAAAATACTATTAAATGACATCAAAACTTATATTTATTTAGCTTCTATTTTTGTAACTCAGTACGTTTAAATGTAACTCATCCCATATTAATTGATCGTCAAAAGTTTGCTAAAAATGTCATCAAATAGTACTTATATTGGCCACTTTATATATATGTCACCGTAAAATTGTCAAACACGTTATATTGTAATCTCTCTAGCGATATTGTAAACTGTCGAATTATTGTCTAATGAACATACTGCTTCCAATAAAACGCATTATTTTTCGTGAAATGCATGCGATGGTAGTCAACTAGTCCCGATTATGGGGGCAGAGATACTTCTGTATATTTAGTTGATAATAATTCGAGAGTTTACAATATCGCTAGGGAGAAACACGTTATCTAAATATATATAACTCAAAGGTGACTGACTGACTGACTGACTGACATAGTGATCTATCAACGCACAGCCCAAACCACTGGTCGGATCGAGCTGAAATTTGGCATACAGGTAGATGTTATGACGTAGGCATCCGTTAAGAAAGGATTTTGGTCAATTCTACCCCCAAGGGGATAAAATAGGGGATGGAAGTTAATATGAAAGTCCGTCAGTTTCAAAGTTAGGATCTTCAAATTTTGTGATTAGGCCGACGATTGAAAATTAATTCACACGTTTTTCAGCGTTTTTGATAATTCCACCCCGAAGGCTTAAAAGGGGACGAAATTGTGTTTGAAAAATCCTTAATTTTCGACGTAAAAAGTACAAAATTTGTTATCTGGGCTTATGACTGGAAGCTGACGCAATGGCTTTATTAGAATTTCAACCCTTGAGCGGTGAAAAAAGAGCAACATTTTGTGTTTAATTAAGTTAATAGCACACGTGACTTCGGGGCTGGCAGTACTTACCGTTTTGTAGGGACCTAGGTAAGCCGAAGATTATGGACTTACGGCAGCAGCAGAAAAAGAAAGAATGACAGCCGCCGCTCCTCCTGTGGGTGCCGCCCGCGCGCACCAACTCAATATGGTGTCACAACAGATTGATTGCTTCAATTGTACACAGCGAATTCACACGGGCCGCATTTTGTGCAATTACTTTAGTTTGTCAAATTAATTAATTTATTCAAAACATAAATAATTTCACTTTGAATATAACTGCTTCATTGTATTAGGTACCTAAACCTGTAATAATAGTTGTATGTGTTGTTTAAATAAATAAATAAAATAAATAAATTATGTATAGTAGAACGACATAGAATGAGTAATTGTCGATATCGTATTTGATACCAACTAGATTTTTTTATTTTGTAGATTTCTGTTATTTTTCTATTCTGCATTTCTGATCTTACTTTTAATGAATGAAGATGAAGTCAAAATAAAAATCAAAAATGGCGCCGACGAATTTTTTTGGATTTTTAATCATGGGTGTCGTTTCCGTGGTTTTTTGTGTCGCTGGTAGTGAAAATGAGATAAAAATTAACACGGGGAAAAAAGTTAACAGAAGCAAAAAAAACAGTTTTCCTTTTTTTTCTACGGCTTCCCCTGACACTATTTTCACCCTGCGCCACTGTTAGGTAGAGGTGTATCTAATCCTACACCCACATTTCGCACATTTAGCTAAATCCCATCAACCGAGCATAAGTAATACAATAACACTTTGCCCGTCCCGCAAATCGAACCCAGGACCTCATGCTCAGTAGCGCTTGCGACAACTCGAACAACGATGCAGTCTCACACATGACCCATCAATATTTTTACGCGAACGAAGTCGCGGGCAACAGCTAGTATTGTAATATAACGCAAGAACTACAATAAACAATTACACGTGATCAACTACACTCGTCGTTACATGAATCGAATGGCGCTCTCTGATTGGCGCAAATGACCGGTCGCTGTCATCTCGCGTACTCGCGCCAAATCATGCAGTGGCTATTTTGACAATAAAAGAATATGATGTATTATTTTACATGCTAAGTTATAATAAATGATGCTTTCTGTGGAAGCTTGAAATATATTTTTTGAGGACATTGCGTTAACATAAAATGGTAACGAGATGTAAAATCCCTGGCCGAGTTAGTAAATTAAGTGGCCATGTATAAATAAGAAGGACAAGTCACAATATTGATGATTTTACTTGACGCTTTCTATAGAATATTTAGTTGGCGTTGTAAAAAAGACGAATTAGTTTATTTATAGAGGCTATGTCATTTTCGCGTTGCTTAGTTATAAAATTACAAGTTTAATCACGTGTCCAATACATAATTTTGTGGCTTGACTTATTATTTCCCATATCGTATTACGTAGTATTAACTGGGTTGTGGAGGTCAGATAGGTAGTCGCTCCAAGTTAAACACTGTTATTCAGCTGCATCCGGTTAGACTGGAAGCCAACCCCAACATAGTTGGGAAAAGGATAGGCAGATGATGAGTTTTTACAAAGCTGTAACGCTCCAAAAATAATTATGTGGTTCATAAAAACTTTTTCGTTAGCACACAACCAAAAGACTCTTAAATAGGGTTTGTGAGAGCTACGCTACGTAGTAAATGCTACGAAGTATGTGACGTCACGGCTAAGGCAGCTGTCGCGGCTGGCGCAGATATTTGATTTGCTGCGCGGATATTAGATTTGCTGCGCGAATATTAGATTTGCTGCGCGGTGCAATATCAAACAAAGTTTATTCCATCTATAGAATGTCAAATCAATCAAATCAAAAATCATTTATTTCTTAAACATAAGTCTTTTACAACAAAACTAGTGATTGGAGCCTCCCTTTAAGCAAGAAATGCCTGTATTGAGAGACTCCGCTCTTTCAAACCAAGTGTTTATAGGTACTATTATTTTTCTATTTTCCTATAAACACACTGTATGCATTTTAGTACGAGTAAAATAGGAAAAAACTATAAAAATCGTATTTATACTCTTAGTGACAAACAAAACAAAGCTGCAAAAAACCATTTCAGAGGTTAGATATTATTTTTGCTTTTAAGTTTCATGCTTGTCATTGAAGAAATATATCTGTTTCTACAATGATTAGTACTAAGCATTAAAAGGGCAACTTAACTCCGAAAACAATCTATGAAAAAAAACACAATTATGATACATACAAAGAATTTCTACCCCTTTTAAACTCCTACTACTTACTCTTTACAATGCTTGTTTTCCATTGATTTATGAAAAGTGAAAGTGAATAATGAAAGCCATCCAGCTTCTTGTGTTCGTGTTATCTTAGTCACTGCCTCTATAAATAGTATTCGAACGAACAGAAACTATGAGATGGGAGAAGGTACTATACGTAGATTATAGAAGTGTTGGACTTCAACTTACAAGCATCTTTACATCAGTGCTGTCCTGGTGTTTAGGGTCAACGAGTGTCAATTTTGACTGATCGGTCGTAATGTCACTAAATTCAAAATGTGTTTTGTTGCTTACCCGACTATAGCTAAGCCAAAAGGAAGGGCAATTAATGATTTTAGCACTCTGTTTAAGTATGTTTTTAATGACAATTATAATGTTCCTTTCCATTAAAGTTGTCAATTGATTCGTTATTATTGCCCGAGTAACATTAGTTTTGACACATTTAAATCGACTTCATCAATAGGAGGAGTGTATTTTAAACATTATATCTAACTATCATAAGTACTATTTTCACATTTCCATTGGACCATGTTCCAATTTTTTATGCGCTACTCAATTACAGCGCTTTGTGAAATTAACTTTTAGAATAATACATTATTTTGAACTATTATATTAACTTAACATAGATTTGGGCAAAATTTTGTACCATTTGTTCATTCAATGATGAAAATGAAACATAATGGGTGAATAGCTGGCCGGCTACAGAAAAAAATTGAACTAAAAGTGGCAAACGGATCTTAATTAGTTTTCACTTCTGATGCTCTAAAAGTACGCCAATATGGCCCCACGAAGCGGGATTAAAGTAACTATTTATTCCCTAGGGAGTAACAAATGAACTCTTCAACGCCAGAAAAATTATTGTTGTTTGTGTGCATCGTTGATTTTAATAACTATGTGCAATGCCTCTGTTGCTAGCCGCTGCAGTAATGTAGGTACTAATTATCTGTGGAGTGTGAATCATCTTCATTGCGAAAATGTTGAGAGTTTGTGTTGTGTTTTAAATTGTTAACCTGTGACTGACCTGATTAAAGAAAAAACTGACCACTCAGTCCAGAATTTTTGTCGAGTGTAAATGTGTTCGGTTTTAAATGATTATTTCTCTCGCACTCGACGTGAAAAGTACAGTTCGCACCTCGAGACTAAACGCCAACTTAATATACCCTCGCTTTCATTGACTCCCTTGCAAACTCGGGAGTCAAACCTCCTCGGGTTTACCACCACTACTTTTAATAATTGTCTCTGCTCTTCCTGTTTGCCTAGTCGTTCCCTCTATTTGTTACTACAACGTGAATCCCCCCCCCCCCCCAAAGAAGGCAGTCCAGACCTCCCACATTGCTAGTGTAGTGTATATGCATTCATGAATTAACGCCCCTTGCGTTTCCATGTAGTAGTTGTTTTGCAATATACGAGTATTTCCTACTGCTCATGCTGCCCTGCTGAAGCAGAATCGGTATATTTTCAATCACAGCGCGTTGTCATGGTAACGCTATTCTTCTGTATACACGTTAATAGACAATACTAACACTATCGGTCTTGAAAGTGTCTGACAGTTTGTCGACGAACCCTAAAAACTACCTTGAAAGTAATTAAACCAATGAATAATCAAAATTTTAATGTTTTACTCACTTTTTATTTTCATCCCACCCCTTATTAAATAAAAGCAAACCTAAACCCCCTTTGTTGCATTATATTTTGTATAATGTGTTGTTTTTACAACGATATAGATGTACCTTCTACTCTTCTCACAGAAACAACAGTATGACCGTTACCCCACTTAACTAAAATCGAAACAAGAATAAATAGACCATCACATTAGGCAATAAACCGGCCACGAGCGAGGTAGGAGCCCGTTATCACAATTTAGAACGATTTCATTCTAAGGATTTTGCATTTGGTACAAAATTATCCAACACTTCAGTGACTATTATAGCCAAACTAAATAACTTATCTTTAGGTGAAAGCGTCAGGGTAGGCCGCGAAATTCAAGTACAGAGACGTATTTAATTATTATTCTGTTACTACATACTGTAGCGTTCCGCTACATGAATCCTCCTTTTTGTTTTTAAAAAGAATATTGATGTCTCTCAATCTTATTATATTATTCTTCTGGTGTTATTGCGTTTTTCTATTTTAAATAACCCTACAATACGTCTTACAGTCGCGATCGATATTTTTATCAACATACAACGATTTTGCAATTTGCAGACCAGTGCTTGGTGCACTGGTCTTAATTGCAAAATCGTAAGAAAATTTGAATTTCACGGGCTACACTGGAACATCAGTCTAAATTGTTTTCCTTTAAAGTTCATGCCAGCAGTTTACCTTTGTGGGGGGAGGGACGTCCTACTGCAACAAATATTTAAGATAAGATACGATATATTTTATTTGCTCAAAACATTTGCACTATGAAGTTTAATATTTCGTCAATTGAGCATTAAATCGAAAAATTATAATAGCAACCCGTAGGTCATTTATTATATATTTCATTAAAATACCTATTCAACAATACCCCACAAAATGGGATAGACGAAAAAAAACTCATCCCCAACTCACAAAACAAAAATATTTTCCTAAACTTATTTTTTACTATTTTGTCAGCGTTTTTTGCGAAAGGAAATATAAGCTTTACCAAAAAGCGTAGAGTGAAGTTTTATTTTTCTTAATTTTACAATTATGTTGGAGCAAAGTCCATGGATAAAATCACATTCTATAAAGGTAGGTCTACATTCATAGATTAGTAAATCACACATTCAATTTGCAACACCCTCCACAGCCCGAAAAAGATTCGAAGATTCCCGAAGAAGACACAGCCTTATACTATCCAAATTTAATTATCACAAATTATTAAAGTATAAGAACCTGCAATAAAAATACGACCGGCGTCACAAACCCGGTCAAGCGTAATAGATCCCTCCCTATACACACCCCTCGACAAAATTACAGTTTTCTGGTACTAACAGTCTCTCAGGACCACGGAACCCGAAAATGTAAGAGAAGAAAATTAAAAGTATTTCAAGGAGTCGGATTTAGGAAAATGTGTTTTCTAGAACATGATGTTCATTGAAGCTGTGCTCTGTCTACTATAGGAGAAATCTGATCAGACACAAGTTAACGGCTTATGAATTGACACAAGAAATAGTAAGATGTTATTGGCAGTCGTTACCCGTGGTCTTGGTGGGTCCACCATTTACCGGGTCCATTGGTAATTTTAATTACCCGTGGTTCCGTAGCATTTGGGTTTGTTTCTTGGATTTCTGAATTTTAACTTCTAACTTTAAGTATTTTGACATTTATATTTCATAATTTTTATCTTATTTTTCTTGTTTTGTTTATCTAATTATGAAATAAATATGTTTGTTAATTGTATGTTATTGTTTTGTGAGTTTCAAATAATATTTTTTTTATGTGTAATTTAATTTTAATTTTGGCTGTGTTACTGTTACGACTGACATTTTAACTTCACACTTTAAGTATTTTGACATTTTATTTCATTATTTTTTATCTCATTTTTCTTTTTGTTTATCTAATTATTCGTTTTCATGTATATTTTAATTTTTAGCATGTAAGAATTAAATTTTTCTGTGCCCTGACAGGGTCTACAACGGTTCTTAGCTCTAAGCCTGTTGTTAACACCATGTTTTTACCTTGTGGAATGCAAATAAACGAATACGAATACATCGGTATAAAATAAAAAATCCATAATAACAGCACATCATATCCCACCAACCCCACCCAGTGTAATTTATTTAAATTACACAAAGTAATGCGCCTGCCTGGGTTCGAACCCATGACTTACTGTTCGTTAGTCGGTGCCGCCACCACTGGACCACCGCTGCTCTAACTTATAAGATGGTTTGGTAATGGAATGTCAATGGAAATAGTCTCTATAATACATATAATGAGATAAATGTCATGCTTAAATTTAACAGGTATAATCTTTAATTTATAATCGTCACTACTTTTCCTAGACAACTTTTAACTTGCATATTTCACTAGCGGACGTCACGCGGTTTCACCCGCGTAGTTCTCGTTCCTGTAAGACTACGGGGATAATAAATATATAGTCTATGTTACTCAGAGTGAATGTAGCTTTCTAATGGTGAAAGAAATTTTGAAATCGGCACAGTAGTTTTTGAGTTTATTCATTACAACCAAACAAACAAAGTTTTCCTCTTTATAACATTAGTGTAGATTACACTGAATTATTATTTTTATTTCAATATTTTTTTCATAATTTTGTTCTTTTTTTTATGGCTCACCTCACCACCTTGAAGGATGAAAATAACTAAATCGCCACTCTGCATTATTTTTCAGCAGCTACAAGTACTACGACCGTGTAGCAGCCGTAACAGTGAAGTCACAACGCGGCAACGTTGAAGCAACTTCGCAAGGTTGACCTTATAGTGTTGAGAATAGTTTTATTGTCAGTAACCCTCTTAAACGGTTTTTTTCCTATATCGTCTGGGTATGCCTAGTTAGTGAATTGTAACTCTTCTGTTTCTCTACACTAGAAAGAAAAAAACTATCACTTGATGTTTCAAAAGAATTATGTATAATGATAACCGCACTGAAGTGACATTTAGCAAAATGGTACAGCTATCAGAACGCAAGTGGAGAGGTTAGTCATATAAACTTGTTTCAAGACGGTATGAAATCGCAGCTTGTATGGTTTGTGCGAATCCGTTGTACAAGGGCAGGTGTTTACAGATTTGAATTGCAGTGGAGTTCACGTTGAAGGTGCGATTTTGATCCTACAATCTTTGTAATAAGGATTCCTATGAACACCATCACATGGAACCTCAAATACCTAAGTATCCAACTTCCATACGTCCTGTGTCCCTAGTTTTAACGAGATGCAATATCGCGAAACAGAGTGCTGCCGTGGTACGGGGTCAATCGTGACGAATTCAGCACGCAATGGAAATTAAACTAACATCATTATCCTAGAGTAATTAATACGTTATAGAAGATCGGTGACATATGGGGCAATAAAGTCTTATTCTGGAGGCCCCAACCAGGAAGGCGAAGTGTAGGCAGACCGTCTGCCAGATGGTCAGGTGGTTGGCATGAAGAAGGTGGCAAGGTCGACCTAGAGCAGAACCGCCGTATCCAGAAGCGATTGTAGAGCCAAGTTAGAGGCATGTGTCCAGCAGTGGACGCAAGTATGCTGAGAAGAGAGAAGAAGATTCCAGGGCCACCAGGCCTTACTTATATTAAGATTAAGTAGTGTTATTATAAGGTACACCAAGACTACAAGTGTATTCATATCTGGTAGCTTGGGCCGATAGTTTAATGTTCAGGTATCAAAAAAGGCTAAGCAGATCATAAGGTGCTTAAGTTTTGTAAATGCTTGTTTTTTGTGTATGCTCCATAGTAAAAGTAACAATCATTCAAATATTTTAGACTCTAATACTATCTGCCGCCCCTGAAATGTTTGTGAGAGGACTTCTCAACTTCTAAGAGTACTGCTTAGTAGACGATAAATAAACGCGTAAAACTTATTTAAAAAACAAGCATAATCCACTGTCTTTGATAAACTCAAAATATGAAAGCACCACTTCGTTTTTTTGCTGTCCTTGTACTAGTACGGATGTGAATAGTGTGAACCGCATCACAAAGCCCCTTACTTCCAATAGTTTTAGACAAATGTATTCTAATAATTTATGACGTGCTAGTACTCGATGGTGTGCAATTGGTATGCCCCGCCTATTAAACTGCAGTTGAAGGAGATAATAAAAATAAGCCCTTTGTTTTTAATAACAAAGTTATGACTATGAACATGGATGGCTACAAAACTAAAAGATGGTCGCAGAAATGCTGTTTAAAAGATGATACATTCAGCCTAGAAATACTGACACATGATATGAGGAGTACTATAGAGTATAGAAGAAAACGACATTCTCTGCCGACCTCAAATAAATTGGAATAAGAGTAGGATAATGATGACTTAATAGTAAAAGGTTTTTTCATTCCCCCATTTAGGAAAGAGTATTTTTGCTCTTCGATATCTGAGCGCAAAAGCCGTTTAATCGTCTTGAAGGTAAAGTAAATTTGAGTTTAGAACACCGTATGCACTAAAAATTCAAAACATCATTAAACCTATTTACTTCTACCTCTATGGTGCCAAATTTATCATAATTTTTTTTTAATTTGTTAAGAACTCAGACTCGAAACCTTATAGTAGTACTTTTTAGAATATGTTGAACCTGTTAAACCTGAGGCGTTAGGCAAAAGTATTTCTCTATTGCCGTCAGCCGGGTTCAAATCCAGAGTCCTTAATTGCTACTGAGAAAACCCTGACGAAAGAAATTGGCCGACCTGAGTGAGGGAGGGAAATCATCAAAAAAATTGGCTATATTATTTCAACATCGGGTTCCCAAAGCATCTACGTCACGGGTTCATTCAGATGAACTTCTTACTTCGTCCACTAGAGGCGTTGATGTTCACCTTACATGGAGTAACGAAAAGCGATCGAGTCAATGGTAAAGTACTTCTTCTTTTACTTCTAACAAATACAATGTGCTGTTTTAGATGTCATTAACTAATTGTGGCTGATGAAGACAAGTGCAATTCTTTTTTTTTTTGTCCGTCCAACGCAGAGGACTCTGTAGCAGCTCGTTATGGTAATAACCCAGAGAGGTGGCGGAACTTAGTTTGCCACACAGGTTCACTCCTACTATTATACTGAAATTCCGTAAAGGTAACGCCGTTTTAAAAGGTAACATCATAACATCAGTAACATCTTCCCACATAATTACGGTTACGGGAACGAAGTTTAGGTAATGAGGTTTGGGTAATGAGGTTTAGGGGTTTCCTGGTGGACCCAGTAGATACTCTAGTTTAGATTTGTGAATTCATGGCACTTACCCAAACTGATCCTTCTGTATTTATGAGAGCCTGGTACTGCAAATAGTTTACGTTCTGAATGGATCAATACTATCTCCGAGCACATGGCACGCTACTGCGGTTCCCATGGCAACAAAGCAACTGGTGATGACGTGCAGTTTCAACCGTCTTTTGTGTTGGTCTGGAGTCTACATATCAAATCAAACTTACCACAGTAACTGGCAGATTTCGTCAGCGTCTTGCAAGAAGTAGAAACCGAAGCGTTTCAGTTCTTATAGTTAATTCCTTTTCGATGATCCACTGAAATCATAGGTAATAATATCTATATTTTTAAATATCTTTTCAACAAAAGCATTTGGCATAAAATATAAATCAGATGTTAGAGTTAGCTAGTACTTAGCATAGTTTTATTCTATTGGCTCTCAAATGTCAGTGTCAGGAGGGTGCCGTTGGTTAACCGAACTGAAATTGTGTCAGTAGATAGTGTTTAAAGAAAACAAGAAGTTACTTTAGTTCTGACTACTGTGTCAAAAGAAACATATTTAAACATTTGAGATTAAGAAATAATACTTTTTTTGGGGTGAAAATTCAGGACTAGTTGTAACAAAAGTACTTAATTTTAGACATGTTCCACAGGTTGTTGAGCATGCATAACAACTCCTTCCGATTCCTGATGCACTAGTAAACTGAACGCATTGCGTATCCATGGCAACGAATACTTAAATTGAGGTGCTGATCTAACGTTTTTTTGTAGTCTTATTTAATCCTCGACACAAAAACGACGGGGTGCTATAAATTTGACGTGTCTGTGTGTGTGTGTCTGTCTGTGGTATCGTAGCTTCTAATTTTGTTGTTTTTTTTTGTTGAAAAGGTGAGTGTGTTCTTAGTTATGATTGATAAAAATCAGTTCAAGATACCACATAATGGTGGATTACATAATTATGTATTCAACAACTACCTCGATATGGGTATCAAATAAAAAAGCTTGACTAGTAAAATACTATACCCTATAATCAATTTCAAATCCTAGATGGCCGCCTCCACAAAACATTGTTTTTGTTTTTTCACAACTCCCTCAATATTGGTATCATATGAAAGGGCTTGTGAAATTATAACCCTACGTGTGCCTGGGGTTTTTTTTTTAATTTTAATGTAACTTGTTATTTAACGCAGCTGCAAATTATTTGAATACAAGTAGCATTAAAATATGATTAGTAAGTAGGCTGTGTAAACCAAACATTTCCATACGTTTAAAAGGCATGTTTCTGGTACAAATTATTGAGTAGGTTATTGAATGAGTGAACGGTAAAGAAAAACGCAAGATGGCGAGTAATATAAAATACTAAGAGACGTGTTGTAAAAGGTGTTGAGCATTTTCTCAAAATAAACTATTCTAAAAAGAGGTTTTAAAGTTTTCCTGCAGATCCCACACACTACATAAATATTAAATAATATTTAGATGTTGCACTCCGTGTGGTCCCGGAATTAAAGAATAAGGCCACCCCATCTCATCTCGTGGGTGTCGTAAAAGGCGACTAAGAGAACTTACGACCCAGTGCATAGTAACAAGCACATGGGTCAACCGAGTGGTGACGGATAAATCACCAGCAAAAGCATTCCCAAGGAGGGTTAGTATCAGGTAGGCAGCCGACTATAAAACCTAAGCTAAAACCTTTTGCAACATGTTTAGATTTAGATGTTCGACTCCGGGCATGGGGTCAGCTCATTCAGTCAGTTTTACAAAGTAAACCGCCTTAGTATGGTTATAAACATAATGTTTCTTTTCAGAATAAATTACTGGAATCTTGCAAAATTTTTTTCTAAATTCCTGATCTCATTTTTCAGGGTGGCCCCACGATAAGTTCATTTCTTTTTGTTGGCTCATTAAGGGGCCGGCGGAGTGTGCGTCGTTCATACTAACGTTATACCAAAATAATACGTAAACCAAACCTATTCTTAAGGAAGTGTGTATTTATTTCGATTGGATTACATGCTATCTAGGTTCTCAAACATATTATGAATATACATTGATTGAAGAGTTATAAGAAAAATAAGTTTTCTACAAAAATTTATTTCCCTCATATTTCGTCTAAATATCATTGACCTTTCAAAATATATATCTGGGTTATAAACATAATACTTGGATCGATTTTGACACCAGCTGAGCATTTATAACAAAAAGTCGTCTATCTGTATTTAGGACATAAAAATATACATTAAAATAGTTTGCTCTTGCTGTATTAACCGAGAGGTTATCAAAATCATTTATTTGCGTAAATAAGGTACAGGAGGGTCTTACAGATAAAAGTATTTTTCTCTTATTCTGCCATTAATTTCGCCGTGCAAATTTTACATACATAATTATTAACAATAGAAATTACTTATTTTATTTATATACTTCAGGCCAACCAACAACTGTTTATACTGTTACGTTATATGTATAATAAGATTCTTAAATCAGAGGTTAGTATAAGAATTTCTTACAGGTTAGCACCGCATGCCCCATAAAATAATAGATGTAACTAGATTAATTGAAGTTGAATCCAGATTAATTAGACTTAAAACCATCAAAACAAAACAAATAATAAAATACAAAATCAAAATTAAATGCAAATCAAAATTAAATACCGAATAAAAATTAACTACAAAATCAAAATTAAAAATTAAAAACAGAGTCAACACGTTTAAATACAAATTAGAATTAAACGCACAATAAAAATAATACTATACACAATCAAATTGTCAATTTAAATTTCATAAAAGCAAATTCGTAATAAAAATTACACGAAACAAAGATACTTTTAAATATAAAATCAAATTCAGACTACACCCAATGTCAAAAATTCAATTGTAATTGTATTAAATTAAAAAAATAAATTAAAATAATGAATATTTATAATAATTATAATTCAGGATTTACAATTTATAATCGAGGAATTCAAGTACACTATAAAAACATTTATCTATTAAGAATTTTGTAAGAATACGCTTAAATTTAAAAAATGGGAGAGTCGTTACGGAGCTTGGAATTTTGTTATACAATTTTATACACATTATATAACTGTTGTTCGATGTTAGTGTGAGATTCGTCTTGGGTTTATATAACTTGTTGGTATTATGAGATCGAGGGGCATAGTAGCTTGTCGCTTGTTGAAAAAGATTCTTATGCTTGTAAACAAATATACAGGATTCCAAGATATAAATGCACGGTAAAGTAAGTATCTTATATTTCCTAAAGAATGGGCGATAAAAATCTATTTGCTTCAACCCAAATATAGTCCTTAAACACTTTTTTTGCATTATAAATGCCTGCTCAATTTCCACACAGCGACCCCAGAGAATGATAGCATATCGCAAAATGGAGGATATATAGCCGTGATATGCGGTAATTGCAGCGTTTCTAGATATCTCGCAGCTAATACGCCTCAGAGGGTAGACAAACCTATTCATCCTACCGCAAATGTCATTGACATGGCGCTTCCAAGCGCAAAATTTATCCAAGGATATCCCAAGGAATTTAACTGTGTCAGTTTCTGTCAAGGCGTTCCCTTTATACATTATATTTAGATTCAACGGTTTCGATCGGTAAGTATGAAATTGCATAAATTTTGTTTTGCTAATATTGACCTTTAAGGTATTAGCTTCAAGCCACTCTATGGACGTTTGGAGAGCCGTGTTTATTTCCTGCTCATAAGTATTTTTATCGGTGCCTTTTAATATAATAGTGGTATCGTCCGCAAATAATACACATTTATGATTCAAGATATTTACAAAATCATTAATGTAGAGCAAGAACAGTGGCGGACCCAAGATACTGCCTTGAGGCACGCCGAAACTATTTAACAAAAACGAAGACTGACATGACTCTCGCATTTTTATTGATCATTATAACTAGATATTTCTACTGCCTGTACTCGATCAGTCAAATATGACTTCAGCCAGTCGTATGCTTTTCCTCTTACTCCGTATTAAGAAACTTTTTCTAATAACCGTTCATGACTGACATGATCGAACGCTTTACTCATATCCATAAAAAGCACTGAAACAGGAATTTTACTGTCAATTGACTCCGTAATTGATTTAATTAATTGAAAGGCTGCTAAAGATGTGCTTCTATTCTTGCGAAAACCATTTTGTTCTTCTTTTATAATTTGGTGTTTTTTCAATAAAGTTAGATAATTTATTATGAAATACTTTCTCAAAATTGTTCGAAAATATAGGTATTAGTGCAACGGGTCTGTAATTGTCCATTTGTGTTTTATCTCCTTTTTTATACAAAGGTTTCACTACTGATCTCTTTAATATGTCCGGAAATATTCCCTGTTCTAGTGAGAGGTTAATAACATATAAAAGAGGTTCCAGAATCACATTTGCTGATAATTTTACAATGTCAGTGCGAATTCCATCATAGCCACTTGCTTTCGAATCATTTAGAGACATTACAACTATTTTTAAATCACTGGTATCCAAAAGGTAGAGAAATATAGAATTGCCGATTGATTCAATGGATTTTTGATTTATGCTAGAACCATGTGTAATGTCTGGGCTATTTTTAGTTACCGAGTTAATAAAAAAAATATTAAAATGATTTGCAATAGAGTCAGGACTTACATAATCTTCGTTATTAACAGTAATTTTTGAGATACATGTGTCTGTCAAATCAGTTCAGTTAATTGATCGGCATGCAATAAAATCATTTGAACATTAAAAGAAAACATTTATCTTCACGATTATTCGACCATCATACCGTATACTTAGGACCATGTTCACCGAAAAGATAACCGTCTGATTATTTAAAATCAGTTGTCACTGTGACATGTTCCCATACAAAAATGCGTTTTAAACAGCTGTTTTCGGTAATCAGTCTGTCATCTTCTTGGTGAACATGGACCTTACTCTCATATTCATATAAGACCCGTTTTCTATAACTTTCTAACGTTTAACTGTCAGTTCCAACTGTGCTTCCACAAACAAAGTTAGCGTGAAATATCCTACCCGCGTCACCTACATTCAAAGAAAAATCAAAGAAAAATTTTTGTGACGTTTTTCTTAAATGTCGAACAAACATATAGTAAGTAACCTATCGAAACCGAACAGTATGTTATTGAATATGGCCGTTAGTAGATAATCGTGGAGTTGATTATAATTGGCTGTGGCTAATTGGCAATGTGGTGGATTATTGGCCGGTCCTTTACAAAAATAATTTGTTTCAGGTAAAAACAAAAACTGAACCCTAAGTTCTAAAGTTCATACAAGATTTTTATTTGTCTAACAATATTTTTTCTATTTTGATTTCATATAGAAGTCAATAAAAGAAAAACAATCCCTCCGGCAAGCTGCAGGAGGAGGTAGATTTCGGAGAAGGCGCTGGAGCGTCCGACTATTGAGTTTTCTGACTCCAAACACACAGGCACATACACCTAGTTTAGGAGTCAGGGAATTTAAAATCATTGTGACCTAGATATAAGCCTTATTATGCTCTTTGTTTTTGATTATTGTACTATGATGGATTTTGGTGCAATAAAGAATTTATTTATTTATTTATTGAAAATTTGTATAAAGAGTTGTACTTATGTGAACACACTACAAAAAAAAATATGATTTCAAAATCGTTGTCCTGTAATGGAAAGTTTACCTTTTTTAAATCCTCTCATAAGAGTTTGCATGGAAACGCCCTGAATTTTTAGTTATATTTTTTTATTTCGAAACCTATAAGTTTTATCGCTAAACTTCAAAAGTAACAATTGTAGAGTAAAGAATTTGCTTTCAAAGAAAAAAAAAAATTGCGACGCTAAAAATGTTTACTGTTTCGGAGATATGATTTTTTTTCGCAAAAATTTTGGAAATTTCAACCCCCTCCCCAATTTAAAGGTTTCATCAAAAAAGAATTAATTTAAAGTTGTCCGTATTCTTACTCACTATGATAAAAATGAAAAACGATTCAAAAATTTTCCATAGGAAATTAGTTATGGGCAAAAAACTGATTTTAGAAAAACTGCCACCCCGCTGGCCCCTGGATGATTCTAGACAAGTCGGGAGTGTTCTCAGCTATGATTGAAAAAAGTCAAAATATATTTAAAGCTGAGAACACTCCCGACTAATTCACCTTTCAAACAAAAACAAAATCATAATCGGTTCATTCGTTCGAGCGCGTTCAATCGATGAATTGTCTAGAATCATCAGTATCATATTTTTCAATATCCTATAAATTAATAACGTGTTAATTTGGGCACAAATACAAAATAAAACTAACAGTCAGCCAAAGTTGTTCAGAATCAGACCGATCGATAGCGTTTGAATTCAACCACTAGAGCATCAGAAATGCGAGGCTGCATTACATACAACCAACTTAGTAGAATGTATTTGCGTTGCTGAGACCCGAGCTTTCAATAGGTTTGAGCACTACAGGGCATACATAATGATGACGTGTAACAACAGCCGCAATAACTTTACTTTTAGTGATAAAGTTTTATACTTCAAGTTTATAAAATAATTATGTTAAAGAAAAATGTAGGTCAAATTTAATCTATTACATACAAAAAATTGATTAAATTCAGCGGAAAAATATTAAGCTTTCTGATGACAGTTCTCAGTTGTCAAACAGAACATAGTTCTAAGAGGTATTTGTTTCCGCCTGGCTAGACAAAAACTATAATAGCTCGACAAATATGCAATATTTCGATAAGATTTATAGCTTAAAGCACTCACAAATAATGCAGCTTTCTAGCAATGTTTTTTTTTTTCAATTGAATCGTCTACATATAAACCTCTTTATAATGTAAGTGTAGATTATATTAGTTTAGATCTGTTATTCAAAAGTACATAGTTCAAAATATATTTAATGCATTTTCACATGAAAACTTAGGACCAAGAAATCATTTCTATCTAAGAAAGGCAGCAGAAATAGCACGCACTCGCATTTCCAAGGAGACCAAAAACTTTAAATTGTCCATGACTCCTAGACCAAAACTGCGTTGGTTGTACTAGGCCTTCATATCGAGCGAAGAAGTTAATTTTAACAAAAGCTAACTAACTAAAAACCCAAGAGATGGCGTTTGCTGCAGCTACTTTTGTAATGGGACTGATTTCTTAAATGATAATTAAATCTACTTTTATTGGACGTTTTCGATCTTATGAAAGAAAAACTTGTACATTAAAAAAGTCCCTCCGGTAGACCGCCGCAGGAGAAGGTAGATTTCGGAGAAGGTGCTGGAGCGTCCGACTACTGAAAATTTGTATAAAGAGTTGTACTTATGTGTACAATCTACAAAAAAAAAATGATTTCACAGTCGTTGTCCTGCAATGGAAAGCCTTTACCCTTTTTATATCATCTCATAAGAGTTTAACATGGAAACGCCCTCAAATTTTTAGTTATAATTTTTTATTTCGAAAACCATAAGTTTTATCGCTAAATTTTAAAGGCACTATTGTAAAGTAAACAATTTGCATTCAAAAAAATATTTACGACGCTAAAAATGTTTACTGTTTCGGAGATATGATTTTATTTCACAAAAAATTTTGAAATTTCAACCCCCTCCCGAATTTAGGGGTTGCATCAAAAAAGTTTTAATTCACAGTTGTCCGTATTCTTACTCAAAATAATTAAAATATAAATGGTTCAAAAATTTTTCATAGGAAATTAGTTATGGGCAAAAAACCGATTTTAGAAAAACCGCCCCCAGCCGCCCCCAGCCTCCCCCAGCCGCCCCCCATAGACGAATTCCGCCCATTCACGAACGTAGCCTAAGTTTTGACTTTTTCGAATTTTTGGCCAAGTTTGAAAGCAATCGGATCATAATTGCGACCTGTAGAGTGTGGCTAAATTTTGCTTGTCACTCATATACATACGTATTCCTATTCATAAATATCCCCGAAGGTGAAAGACCAATAATTCGATTTTTTATTTTAAAAAGGAAATCTACGAGTAAGTACCTACCTAATATTACTGAATACTAAATATTGATATCTTTTTTCCATTTTAATAAAATGTACTCATTTACATAGAATAATTTACGCATAATATTGCTCGGTGTAAAATTAATATCTTGGACAAGGATTTGCTTGAATAAACGTTTTGAAACCCCACGGGGGCATAAATCACGGGGTTCTCAGTACCAGGATATCAAACTTTAGCAAGAGGTGCTTTGTGAACCACAGCGCGCACGTCGCGTGGTCTGTAATATAAATATTGCTGTCATGTGATCAAAATCTCGCCTAACTTTCTATACCTAGCTAATCCAGAACCACCGTAAACATTGGAAAAGGTCATTTATACGAATAGTATACTGTTCTATGCGCGCACCACCATTGCACTGCGAGAGATCTAGTCCTTTTTAATTAAAAATGATAAGAAATAAATAAATAAATATCGCTGGACGATAACACACAGCGCCACCTAGTGCCACACTAAGCTTGTGTCGTGGACACTAGATAGTTGATATACTACATATATACTTTTTGTTTATAAATACATACTTATTATACATATAAACATCCATTACTCGGAAACAAATGTCAATGCTCATCACACAAACATTTGCTCCTACCGGGATTCGAACCCAGGACCCTGAGAACGTAAGGCAGCGTCACTACCGCTACGCCATTCGAGTCGTCGTCGTCGTTCATGATGCTCAATGAATGTGACAAAATATGCACTCACCCATTTTTGGAAATAGTCCTTGTGAAAATTTTCACTTTTATTGATAGATTGTAAGCAGGTTGTCTTAGTGCACGGTGCGCGTCTTGATCACCAGGTGCAACCGTGTAGTGTTGTGTAACTGGAAATTAAAAAATAGTCCAGCTGAATTTGCACTGTTAATTTGTAAGAAATGTTTTTTTGAATAGTGGGGAAATAACCAAACCCCAAACATTTTAATTGGCTGCATTAAAAATATCCCTATTCAGGATTTTAAAAATAAACTACAACTTCTAGCTTTAATTTATGTAAAACCTGTAAACGAACAATTCTTGTATGCATTTAGAATCTGAATCTCGGAAACTGTTTCAACGATTTTTTTATTTAGTATGCAGGGGGTGACAAATTGACCTAGTTATTAATAAATAACAATCAACCCACAACTTCGTCCTCAAAAATTGTGATAGGTCGGTAAATATGCATGATATAAATATGATTTATCCTACTAATATTATAAATGCGAAAGTTTGTGAGGATGGATGTATGTTTGTTACTCTTTCACGTAAAAACTATCGAACGGATTTGGACGAAATTTTGCACACAGACAGATTATAACCTGGATTAACACATAAGATACTTTTTATCCCGATAATAAGATCCCATGGGACAATTATCAAACATCACGCGGGCGAAGCCGCTGGCAGAAGCTAGTATTCTATATAGCACCCACGAATAATGTGGTTTTCTGGCCGAGTAATTTTTGTTTTAGATTTCGATCATTAGTTCCACAGATTACAATATAAATAAAAACTTACAAACAAATTTTACCTCTTAACAATATTAGTAATTATATGTAGATTACGTAACGGAGTAAGGGTTCAACATAAAAAAGCCTAATAGTGATTCAGTGCTTTATTGAGTTTAATGTTACAATCTTATGAGACAATGTGGTGGATTATTGGCCGGTACTATAGAAAAAATGAAATATATAACTTACATTTATCTTAAAAAGATAGTTAAATCTCTATCGATATGAAACATAAACCAAAACTGCAGCCAGCTCCCAAACCATAAACAAGTTTCAATCGCGCGAAAAGCATAGACTGGTCTAATATAAATAGCACAACATATAATTTGGATGAAGCTATAAATTTTCTAAAAAAAAAAATATTGACTTTAGTCATAACCTGTAACAAGCACACATACACATTATTATAAAATAGGTTAATGTGAGTCAGTGTGTCAGACGTTGACTTCCTCTTAGGCCATGCATTCCTGGTAGAAATCTGTCTCCTGCTCTGTTGGAAATACCTACAATCGCACATGACATGCGCAGGGGTGACTGACAATGACCTTGACTTTATCGCTTGGCGATCTCATTAAAATACTTCATTAGAGATTTACCGTTTAGGTTTGTTTAATTTCTGTTGTACAGGGCTAAGGCTAAGGGCTAAGTTTGGTGGTGTTAACCACTCATTTGCAAAAGTTTTTTAAAGTCACTACAATATTTTTCATGTTTTTGCCCATTCATGACAAACAAACCAAGCCCGCTTTATGATCTCCTAGTACTGAATGTAGTATTTTAACGGACGTAGTATTTTCCACGCAAGCGCAAAAAGTAGCACTCCACGTGGAGCCACCCACCTTGTTATAGTCGAGTTGAATAAAATAAGCTTATTTTATAACTTACTGACCCGCGCAACTTCGTCTGCGTGAAGAACTGCTTGACCGATTTTGTGCAAACTTCGCATAAACCATCTACCAAATAGTCCAAATAAAGCCTAAACATTTGAATTGGATAGGTGAGCCCGTTGTAAATTACAACGAAAAGTGGCACTGATTTTTATATATTGATTGTAGAAGCTCGTAGTGACTCACTGGATGGTTGTTTAGTCCTATTATATTTATATTCTATTAACACCGCGATTTAGAAAATGACGTCACAGCACAACGCCTTCTATCGGAGAGCTATATTCAATACTGCACGCATTTGATCTTCAGGTATAGAATAAACATAGAAACAGATAAATAGACAAACAGACAAAAACTTGGAAAATGCTGGAAATGTGTTCTATTGGTTGTCCTTTAACACCCTGCCTATATTTTTTGTTTTTTTTTTTAATGTACAAAAACGTCTTTTCTACAGTTTTATTATATGTATAGATTATACTAAGACCGCAAACATTGGAAGGGGTCATAATCGACGAATGGCACCCAGCTCTATGCGCGCACCATTTGTGACGTAGATAGTTTAAAAAAAACACTAAAGTGGATTGAAAAAAAAAGGTTTTGTACTAGTGCTTACTAATTAAAAGTAACGCTTAACAAACTGATGTGACAAATAATTTTGGACTCACTCACTGTTTTAGTTTTTACTTTATTGAGGTATACAGGTGGTCTCTGTGCACGACATCTTCATGTCCAGGTTAAACCGCATTATGTTGTGTATCTGAAAAAAACAAAATTAGTTCCGTGAATTATGTGCTTTTCGTTAGTAAGAAGGAATTCATGAGTAGTGGGGAAAATAGCACGGGATTGTAATAACAGAATATAGAAAATGTTGCTTGAAATGATTAAACTACAGCAAGGGAGAACATAAATCTACTCCGTAGGCCGCATGTAAATTTTGGTAGCATCCAAGGACTCAACCTTAGGGCCCAGAATCTGTTGATACCGCGGCCCCGAAACATTAAGGGCGAAGAAGGAACATGGATGGGTTTTAGTCAGTAAAAGTCTGACACTCCGGCCCACTCGGCCCAGACTGGGAGAATTTATTTGATGATTTCCCATCCTAAAAAAAAAGGATCCAGAATCTAGACCCTGTGGTGAAATCGGTGGTTGAATTTTTTCATCAAATATCGGAATCAATATTTTAGGCTTTTGACTCTTAGATTTCCCAACCAGTGAGACGCGCCTTCCTTGGGCGGCGAAGAGTGTTGGGAACGGGGGTTGGGAGAAGATGAATGGTGATTTCCATGTCTTGACATTGTAGCAGTTTTGGATCAAACGCTTCCTTGTTGCTGCTCTTGTTTTGCGTGCACTTGTTCCACTTTCCGGAACATACTTGTGTTTGATAGGTAATATAGTAAGGTTACATGTCACAAAAAAACAGAAAATATAGAAGATGAAAATAACATTTCGTTTACTGAATGCATACCTATGCTGTTTTTATCCACTAGAGGATTAAGTCAATTGAATTTAGAACATTGTGTGCACTAATTTTGGAAATTCAAAACATCATTGAACCTACCTATTTCCTAACCTATCCACTTCCATGGTGCCGAATTTATCATACATCCTGTTTTAATTTATTAAAAACTCACACTTAGAACCTTCATGGGGCACTTTTTTACATTTGTTTTGCGCGCACCGTTTTCGTTTCATTTCACCATATTGTTAAAACCTTAAGTTAAAAAAAAACTTAATTTAAAAACAAGTGAAGAACATATTGTTAATGTTTCTGTTTTTTTTTGCATTTTGTCATTTCCTTGCTAAGGCGGGATGAAAGATTACGTGTTGCACTCGAGAGCTAAGATTTTTCACCGGACCGGTCAATGTGGCGACACTTGGGGGAGTCTTATGTCCAGCAGTGGACGTCTTTCGGCTAAAATGATAATTATGATGATAACAAATAACTATTATAATCTGGGAAGGCTTGACACAAAAAGGTTGGGAAACCATACCATAAAACATTGTATTATAAAAAAAAACCACCTTGCAGAGTTGACTTTTTTGCCACTGACGGTCATCGGAGGTCTGGGGATTGAACCCATACATATCCTGTGTCAAAGTATTTGGCGCGGTGTGTAGCAAAGCGGCATTTTTTTTCTCTGCTTCTCTGTTGCTTTTAATTCATCAGGTGCAGCTTTATACCAAAAATTAATGCTAATGTTTGATTCTTAAAATAGCACGAAATAGAAGATCTGTGAAAAATAATACTACAAAAAAACGTTTATTTTTTGCACATTATTGATGAAAACCATGATAATAATATCACACGACTAAGTCAAGCTTGAACATATATACATAGCTACAAACGATGTTCATATCAGCCGTGTGCTACCTAGTGGCGTCTACGTCCGCCAATAAAACCTTCCTGGAAACCTCCTATTCCTTCATGTGAACCTAGTATTGCAATAGTTTACGGTCCGATTGGATCAATACTGTCTCCCAAGCGCGTGGCACGCGAATGCGGTTTCCATGCCAACAATGCATCTGCGTGAAGTTAGGTGACAATGCAGCTAAGGCAATTAATCTTACCAAAATATTTAGAGTTCTGAAAACAATTCGTATGACCTTTATGATAATACGAACACTTATCCCGTACTTCGAAACAAGAAAAAGAAGAAAGTATATTGAGTTGGTATGAAGTTGGCCACTGAAATTGTTACTCTTTGGAAACCTTTAAAATTTAGTATTTTTTTACAATTTAAATAAAAGGAAAAAAGGATGAAGCTTTAAGTAGCTTCATCCTAGCTAGAAAAGTTGAAAGGGAATCGACTGTCTTGGTATAGACATTTGATGAGGAGGACCAATCGCATAATTATGACTAAAAGTGTGATGAATATAAATATTTTTGAACGGAGAGGGAACGGAAGACCAAAGAAATGTTGAATAATCCATCTTACATTTCTAGGAATTAAATGAAAGTTAAAAGAGGAAATGATTGTGTGATGATTGACCGAGGAGTATGGAGACTTGTAAGTTTTCCCCTGTAACTTGAGGGTATCTGTAAATATAGCACACCACAACAGTATTTTTTTATTTAATTTAGTTATTGCTACAAATTACAGTAAGTTTAACCACCATAACCAAATAAGCAAATATTAATTTCAATTTTCGTTTTGAACGAACATGTCAGAATTGATGAATAAAATTGATTCGGATCTTTAATTGCTTGTGCTCGTGATATCGTGTATGAGTGGTGCGTTACTTTTATATTCCTACAAAGCTTAGGAGCAGTACGTCTATTTGAACTTCATTGCTAGTGGGGATATAGCTCAGTGGTAGAGCATTCGACTGCAGATCGAGAGGTCCCCGGTTCAAACCCGGGTGTCCCCTGTCACCCCCTTTTTGTTTTTAATTAGAAATTACGTTATCAAAAAATAGGTCTTTTAATATCTATAAACATAAAATATAAGTAAATCCGGTAAATTAGTTAGTAGCGTGTTGATAAGGCGGGGCGAGACACGCGGAGGCGAGAGGGAAAATTATCGCGAGCCTCCTCTCAACCACCCAGCACATTTTTGCTGTCATTTATTATATCATTTTGGCCCGTACGAATTTAGAACCCTTTTATAATTGTCAAAGCTATACTATCTGGGGGGCATTAGTGATGTACATGTACAAGCATAAAGACTTATAGTGTGCGTTTGTTGGTTTCAAATAGTATAAAGAAGACACGACATTTCGCCAGTACTTCTATACCTATCCACTTTGTTCTGCCAGTTTTATTACTTTTTCACCAACCATGTTACAGTGGCGAAAGATCCATAAAACTCGATTCCTACCGGCATGTATTACCCATATTTGCAGAATAAAATTCTATTCTATTCTTATTCTATTCTATTCTATTCTTTCCTTTGAAAAATGGCACCATCATTATTCTAAAGAGAAATTATAAAATCGAATTGGGCATCGCCATGTTATAATGTCTTTTCACTTCTCATGCTCTAAAAGTACGCTAATATAGCCCTACGAAGCGGTATTAAAGTGACCATTTATTACCTAGGGAGGAAAACGTAATTAAAAAATGGAACGTACTTTTACTCTGAAACATGGTAACAAAAGAGTAACTTAACAAAGGTTTTATTTAAATTTCGAATTGGATTGCAAAAATAAAGCCGTTTATTGAAAAAAAAACAAATGAATTCTTCAACGTGAAAAAAAGAACCACAAACAAGTGCAATACTTTTTTTTTGTCCGTGGCAGCGCAGAGGACTCTGTAGCTGAACGGTATGGGTACCATAGGGCCAGATAGGAGGTGGCACTTAGTTGGCGACACAGGTTCACACCTATATACTGGTGTTCCGTCAAGGAAACACAGTTACGCTTACGATGACAAGAGGTTTAAGAAGCTTCCTGGTGGACGCAGTTGATCCTCTTGTTTAAATTTGTGAATTCATGGCACTTACCTTAACTGACCCTGAGTATTTATGACAGCCTGGTACTGAAAACAGTTTACGTTCCGAATGGATCAATACTATCTCCGAGCACATGGCACGCTACTGCGGTTCCCATGACAACAAAGCAACTGGTGATGACGTGCAGTTTCAACCATCTTATAGGGGCAGAGATACTTCCGTCGCATGCATTTTTAAATAATATAACGGCTTTACTTCGATAGATGTATAATCTACTAGGTTGATTACAATCTAACGGGTTTTACAAATTTTGCGGTGACATATCTGAAGTTAATAATTTTTTTAATAAATTAATGCAATGGTTCTCAAACAGAAAACGCATTAATTTGTGTTTGTTGTAATTTTCAATTTCAATTTTTCAGGGAGCCAACCACATTTAGACCATTTTCAGGCTGGCTGCATCGTTGTCATGGAAACTGCTGTGGCGTGCCATGCGCTTGGGACACAGTATTGATCCATCTAGACCTAATATTAGTAGCTGGACTAGGTTTTCATGAACACTAAGAGGATTTTGTGAATGTTGTATTTAAAGGTCGCGGCTGTTGTGTGTCATACATCGCATGTTCTCAAAAAACTGTCCTAACATAAAATAGTTATTTGTGCAACAAGAGAGCAGAGTGGGTTTTTGCTGCGAGTATTGAGGAAGGATTCTACAGTTAAATCACAAGCGTAGCGATTTAGGTTAGAATACTGAGCGTAGCGAGAAAACCCAAGATGCAAATAACTTCGGTCTCGTATAAAACATACAACTTTTCAATCAATCTCATAAGGACAGATTCTCTTAAGGACAGATTCTCAAAAAGACGGATTCTCAAAAGGACAGATTCTCAAAAAACCGAATATGGTACAGGTGCACACACAAATTAATAGAAGGAAATAAATTAAGTAATAAGGTTAATTACATTAACTTAAAACTTGAGATTGCTTCTATTCATAAATTTAAATGAGGATACATTGCAATACTAATACAGTCTCCTTGCTATGCAATTTGTTTTGTTACTGGTGATTAAATAAAACTCGTCATTGATTTCATACATATTGTCATTGAAAATAATTATTAATGTACGTGCGGCCAAATCAAAGCTATTTTATTACATTGATATTTTATAAAAATGGATAAAGCGGGCCCTAGTTCTGGGAAAAATGACATCGTGTTCATTGAAGGAAATAAAGGTACGACTTTCTTGTAAACATTTTTATTTGTTAAACCTTAATAGCCGTGGGTGTTGTAAAGGCGACTAAGGGATTCTAAATACACCACGACGGCCAGCAGAGTCGTTCTGTGCACTTTACCAACACCCTCAAAACGTGTAACGGGTTATTTTTATTTTTTTATTTTTTTATTTATTTATTTAAGGCACATCAACAACACAAACACAGACATGGTTATTTTACATTTTAGAGGTCTTATTCTAGTGTTAGTGTCAATAATAGACGTGCACAACATTTACAGAATAATAACTCACACATAAAAAAAAAAGTAATATTCTAAATTAAGATAGGAAGACAAATATCAGAATGTTATATGGTTATCAAATAAATAGAGAAATTAAAGTAACATGAATAATACAATAATAATTGGAAATTAATTAATTGGATATGGAGTGATGTCAAATAAAAGGTATTATCTAAATCAAATAAATCACAAATTACGATTATAATTATGTTTCCCTTTCCTTTCCAACAACTTCTGTTTGAGCCGAGTGGGGCGGTCATGAAAAATGTCCAGGGTTCTATCTACTTATCTATCTTTAGGGAGGAGACCCGTAGGTATCGATGATGTTGGAACTTTTTTGTGTAGTGGGCAAGGGGAATAAAGTTCTGTACTTTTTTATTATAGGTAAAGGCCGGTTACCAAATCAAGGAATGGTGCTTCTGCACGCTGGCCATAAATACAATTTTGTTAAGACAAATATGTCTGGTACAACTAATTGGCGATGCGTCAATAAAAACATTTGTAGCACATCCATAACATTGTCGGAAAATAAAGAAATTATGAAAGAAGCGAAACATGTTTGTTTACCAGATTTTGCTCGCAACAAAATTGATTACACAATGTCATTAGCAAAACAGGAGGTTCGTCTTAATATGGAGCCTATACCAAAAATATTTGAGAAACATTATTACAAACTTAATATACAGGAAAAAGGAAACAATTCTGATCATTGTGATCATACACTTTCTCAGGACGAAATGCTTTCCCCGGATGAATTGCCTTTATTCAGTTCAAAAAAGGATACGCTATATCGGGCACGTTATAAATATTTAAATGTAAAGAAAAGTAAATTTTTGCGGCCACAAGATGTGCAGTTGCCAGACAGTTTAGTGAGTGATTTTTTTTTATTTGACGATGGTGTCGAAGAGAAGATTATAATTTTTGGTAATCATCTGGCAAAAGAAACATTGAAGAAAGTTGATATTGTGTACGTTGATGGAACGTTTAGATGTTGCCCGGTTCCTTTCTATCAGTTATTTTCTGTGCATGCCGACATTACGCATGAATCAGGAACTGTGTGTTTTGTGCCATTGTTGTTCGCTTTGTTGCCCAACAAAAGCCAAACTACGTACGAGAGACTTTTCAAAATTTTAAAAGATGTTTTTTTCATGAACATAAGCGCTTTTAAATGCGACTATGAAGTGGCAATAATCCAAGCTATTAAGTCAATATATCCCGATACAGTAGTAAAGGGTTGCTACTATCATTTTACAAATGCGGTTTGGAAAAAATCAAAATCAATTGGATTCAGTTCATCCATAGAGGGCCGTAAATACACTCGGCTCTACACCATGCTAGCACTATTGCCAGCTGTGCTTATACCGGAGGCATATCTATCATTATGTGAATTAGCTCCTAGTACTGAGGAAAGCACACAATTCCAAAATTATTTTTTGAAACAATGGATCAATCTTATTACCAGAGAAGTCTTCAGTTGCTATGGCGAGAAATTTCGAACAACAAATGCAATCGAAGGGTGGCATAAAAGGATCAATTCCATCATTCCTAAAAGACCGTCTATACTTTATTTCATCATGCTTTTGAAGAAAGAAGCGAAACTGTCGGACATAAAAATACTCCGCGGTGCCTATTATTGTGCTGGAAAAAGAAGGAGGAAAATTGATATTTTAGTCGATACTAAAATTGAAAATATTATATCTGAATGTTTAGGGGGCGGTATATCAACTTTAGAGTGCTTGCAACGTCTTGCGACACTGAGACGCGCCACCAATTAATAAAAATTTTAAACGTTTTATTTTTCTCTTTATCTGCTTACCTGTACTCCTGTCCTTTTGAGAATCTGTCCTTTTGAGAATCTGTCTTTTTGAGAATCTGTCTTTATGAGAATCTGTCCTTATGAGACACAAGGCAACTTTTCACCTCGGCAGCGAGGACATATACCCATATGTAAAAGAAACAACATGGTAAAAATTAAACCACCACACCACCACATTATTTAAACAACATCAAAAAATCAAAAGTTCAAGGTGAAATAGTTGCATCTTGGCAAATTTAAAGTGACAGTTTTGTTTGGAACCCATAATGTTGAGTTTGAGTATTCGCAGAGGATTCGGCTTCCTTACTTGTGGAATTTCACATTCCACAAGTCAGGGAGGACAGTGAAAGTAAAGCGGCGTCGACAGACTAGTTTAGTTCTAAAAATTGGCAATTGTAGGGTGTAACGTTACATTTTCCTAGATAGGAAAACGTAAGGTCGCATAAGGATATCTTCAAAAGAAAAACGGCAAGGAAATAATGCCAACATAAATTTTCTTATGACTAGGTAAGCCGATACAAAGCCGGTATGATTATGATCAAGGTCGCCATGGGTTATTTGAATTAATTATTTAGTTTTTGAGTTGTATTTTATTTTGTTTTGCTATGGACACTTTTAACGTGCACATCTTGCTACATTGTTCTCACATAATATACCATCTCAACATGAATGATGTAACCAAGATTTTGTAACAATATTTTGATTTAAAAGAGTGTCCATGGAGTTTCTTGCCCGTTCTTCTCCATAGAGATCTACGTTAGGGAATGGGCAACTACAGTACTTTCACAGTTTTTATGTCTTGTGACTGGGACTGTAGCTACTTTAAATGTTCATTTTGTTTCGACAATTCAAAAGTGCCTGTAACTGGCCTACTTGAAATAAATGCTTTGATTTTGATTTTGGTCCGAATCTCGCAGCTGGCAGAAACCGTTCGCTGCTGTATCAGGCTTGCTCGCAGACTGCAATCTCTCAGGGTATAGATGACACCTGAGGGCTGAGGGTTTGAGGGCCGAGGGTTACCCGTCGTTAGTGTCCAGGTTCTCAGTAGTAGTAGTAGATGCCTTTTCAAGGCCGACAGCGTCTAGGCTCTCAGTAGTAATAGTAGTAGTAGCTTTAAAAGACCGTCAGGTCTTTAATTTGATGTCAGGGCTAGACCTCGCATGCTTAGCAACCACATCAAATTCTTCAGAGCACCGTCAAGCTTCTTACCGGCTTGAACACCAAAGGAAGACTGAATTTTCAGGCTCGGCCACCCGTCATCATGCAATTATAAATTTTTATATTGTTCTAGAACATGCTAGAATAAAATGGTTAAAAAGAAGGTCTAATATCAAATGTCCAGCAATAAGTTAAAAAGAAAACTAGGCTTGTCATTTTCACTATCTGACATCACAAATGAAATTGGTGTAGTGGAGAAGCCTTTGCTCAGCAGTGGGATGATGCTGGCTAGCAGTAACATGACAGTTTTTTCAATTGAATTCACCTCTAGTACCCCCGTACTATTTAATCTATCCATTAGCACAAAGACATTAAATTATACTTAGGTATATTTAATCTCTTTGCATTAGCACAATGTTTTATTTGCGTTCTACCATAAAACATGATTTTTCACCCCAAAAATGAAAGTTGTTTACCAGCAATAATTTTGGCATAAAGTTATTAAGTATGATGTACAGATCGCTTGGTTGAGAGCTTCGTGATGAGGTTTTTTTACACCCTTTAAGATGGCTATTATTAAACTTTTCGAAACTTAAAGGACATTAAAAGCCTCAATTACTGAAAATACAATAGTTCCGCTGAAATCAATGCCATCTATCTGAAAAGGAATATGTCCCTGACTTTCAAAAGGGTTAATGCGTACGTTAGTAGTTCCGTGTCTGGCCGTATTTGTAGCCGTTCATTTGAAGGGCGGCGGGCGCCACTGTCGCTGAATGCACCCAAAAAGGACGATACAGGACCCGAATTTGGAATCACTTTGTAGCGGCACATTAGCTCAGCTGGATGGTACAGAGCATCGCGTTCTTAGAACGGGAAGGTCGTGGGTTCGAGTCCCACATGTGCCCATTTTTTATGTTCTTACTTTTTCGTATTACAGTCGCGAAAATGCATAAGCTGATTCTTTTTAAAGAAATGTTAACTTCCAGGAGAATTTGTGCATTATTTTGTTATTTTTGTAACCAGTAAATAACACGGATACTAAAAGGTTTTGGCTAAAACCTTTTATTACTGTGGTAGATCGGCTACGAGTGCCATAAAGCGTTAGGTGACGGCCACGCGAGTTCCATGATTATTGTTCACCAAAGAAGTGCACTACGCGTCTAAAGAAGTTAAATTAATACATTAGAAGAAACCAATATGTACGTTATTTATAATATTATTTCCAGGTGAAGTGGTGTTCGTGCGGCACATGGATTCAGAGCAAAGGTCTCAAAAGTATAATAACCGTTCCGTGAAACCCGTTCGTGAAAATACTGAAACATTCGTATTCCGGTGGAAAGATTCGGCACGTACTCGTAGCTATCCAAAAATGTAGGTACGAACCGTTTTTAAATAATGTGTTATTCATAATTTTTTTTTTGTTGCTAAAGGGAGGCTCCAATAATCACTATTTTTATTGTACAAGACTAATGTTTAAGAAATACATGTTTTTTTTTTATTTGATTTTGATTAATGGAAACAATCTATCACAGAGCCAATGATACTAAAAGTTACATATAATATCAGTGCATGTTATTAGGCACAGAAATACATAGACTATTAGTAAAATCGGGTGCTACCCTCCCCCCTCTCCTCACTACCCTAGCGTTGCACAGCTGTACAGGTATGCATGTACAGCCTAATGGAACACAGTCGGGACGGCAGACTGCTTTGGGGGCTCAGCCAGAGCGGCCAAACTCACTTAGTAGTCCAATAAAACTGAAAACCGGCCAAGCGGTCAAGTGCACTTTAAAATTAATCCAATTTTTCATTTTTTTTATTTATAGAGTCGTTTTCGGCCAAACAGAGGCCATGCGCGTTTATAGGATTTAATTTTATCTCTGTAGCAAAAATCAAGAGGAGAAATATAATCCATCAATACTATTATAAACAAGTAAGGTTCGATTTATGGTAACAAAATCTTTCACAGACATAAGTCACATTATTCGTGGGTGCCAAAGGTTACAATGACCGACTTTAATTTTTTTTTATGCAATTATGAATGTTTTATTAAAAAGTGTTAGTATTTCTTATACACTATCTAGCAGCTTTAGAATTTCCAATACATAATAATTATAACGATATGTTTTTTTACCTAAAAATTCTAAAACTATATGAACCGACCTGTTCGATAATTACAGACCAGAAACACCAGTGCTGCAGAAACGAGACGGTGGGTGCATTGACAATAGATGGTACCTATATCTATAGGTAATATCTATAGGTATACAGTTTGTTATCGTCTGGCGCTGAATTCTATTTATAACGGCTGTGACTAGGAATACATAGAGATTAAAAAGTATGCTAGATATGAAATACTTCATTTACATGGCGCATTTTCCCCAAAGACATTGGCAGTGGTGAAAAGCCACATGCGTATGCCATTTTTGCTAAAAGCTCTTTTCTTCGTTATACTACCTATTGTAGGAAACCTTAACCTTGCAATCACGGCATCTTCACTATCAACTAATGTGCAATAAAGCTGTGCACTTTGATTATAGTTTGTTTGAGGTGATCGTGGATGCTTATAATTTTTGCAGTTGCTTTAGTCATAGTGATCATCATAAAAAAGTAGGGATGTCTATGCATAAAACGAAAATAGGTAAACACATTAAAATGCAAAATTTGGGCACTATTAAATTGAAAAATTAGCGTCATGCTGACTTAAAGAGTGTAAAAACCTCATCACGAAGCCGAAAAGTACTTGTTTTCCTCGAGATTGCATCTAGGGATTTCTAGTCACGGAGTTATACGGGGGTGTCAACGTTCCAACTGTTTAGGTTTTTTTTATATACCAGGTTTAATTACATTTTTTACTTTTAACACCTCCACGACCCCCATAATATTTAATACATCCATTCTACACGATCTTTTGAGTTCGTTACATTGAGTTTTACCACAAAATGTGAGAACGTTTTTTTGTTTATAAGGTTTCCGTGTAGTAAGTAAAGTTATATTTTGAGACGCTAAGATTTTATCATATAAAGAGTTTGGATGTTAAAAAAGGAAGCAGAAGGAGCAGTCACATAGATTTCCGTCGCGATCACCGAAACCGAGACTCCTAGACTAGCAATGCGCAAATTGTACTAGGCCTGCATAATAAACGAAGAGTCACTCTCAATTCATACGCAATTCAGCGCACCCCCAAGAGATGGCATTGGTTGGTATCTATATGTATTTACCTATATGTATGCTATGTGAACAGAAAGAGTACAAACCATTAAGATAGCTGTACTTTTAATATTGCGTTCCTGCTTACACCAATGCGTTGACTAGTCTAGACAAAGACAGCAATATGAGTGAAACCATCAATATTGAACACGTGTTGCGTGCCACCCTTAACTACAACCGTATTGTGCTTGAATGAAACATCGGTTGTGTAGGTACGCTCGACTTTTAAATCAAGTGTACTAGCTTGAATGAAGCACAGAACACAGAATATTATAGTAGGTTAGAGCTAGTATGTACAAATAGATGTGGCAATCAAGCACTAGTACGACAAGCAACCCAGGAAGGAACGGATTATTAAACAGAATCCCTTAGTGCGATTTAACCACTCTAGTGTGATATTAATTATCTATATAAATAAAAATGAATTGTTGTTCGTTAGTCTGATTAAAACTCGAAGAACGGCTGGGCCGATTGAGCTGATTTTGGTTTTAAAATGTTTGTCGTAGTCCAGGGAAGGTTTAAACGGTGAGAAGTAGACAGGTAGGTAGGTAGGTAGTAGGTAGGTAGGAAAAAATGCATTGCAACGCATGCCGGGTACAGCTAGTTTGAAATATTAAAATGAGTAATATTTCGTTTTTTAGTTATTACGAAATAGACCAACCTAAATAATAAAGAAAGCTTATATTTTAAACAGAAAATTAGAACAAAAATAAAGATAAACATTATTTTTGACAGTCGTCTCAGCAAATTAGCTATGTGATCTGAAACCAAGAAGAATATACGGCTGTCCAAAGTTAGCATTATTTCTAAAGGTCTGACAGCTGCCTCCGACAAAACCGATGATATCTTGCACCTAGTGCAGGCAAATGGGTGTCTTCTGTGATGCGTTCTATTATTTTGAGTGCCCATTCGTCGCCTCTTCTCGCGGCTGTTTCTCTATTCAGACTTGATTTTTTCTGGGATTCAATGAATTCCTGTGCTCAATGAAAAAAAAAGAAATAACACCAGAAATAGGTATAATACCTATTCCTATTCGACTTTATTTTCTCTGTAATTGAATGCCAATAGAATAAAAGGTTTCGTAAATGCCGCCCAAGGCACAGCCAGCATGAAATAGCGTTGTTCACGATTGTTTATTATGTTACTAGACGGACTAGAATTCTTTCCTTAAACCTTATTTTTGCGCAGGGCTTCTTCGTATTAAAATCAGATTAAAATGCGATACAGAAAATAATGTGCGTAAACACGGACATCATTGTTACTTTCATTAATATCAGTTGCTGCCATTTTCATCTCTTTCATTGTACAGGGTGCGCGTTATAAAATTTCTGTTACAGTTGCATTATTACAATTTCACCCATCAAGCCATGGAATAAAGACTTTCATATTAGTTTAGTCACGGAATAAAAATATACACCCAGCTTCCACACCTCCTGTGATCCTAGTGTTCAAATGATGCGTTTTCGGAACCAACTGTCGTGGTACGAGGTTTCAATTAGTAAAATTAGAACGCAATGAAAACGAAACGTGGAAATATGAGCTGTCAGTATAATTTGTGAACAAATGAGACATTTTTTTAGATTCGCTCTTAATATTAAACAAATTACGTGTAATTAGAGAGCAGCGGTGTCCCGGTGGTGGCGGCCCCGAGTTACGTACGGTAAGTCGTGGGTTCGAACCCAGGCAAGCGCTCTTTGTGTAATTTATTTCATCACCACTGCACTCAAAAACGGTGAAGGAGAACAACGTGGGGAAACCGCCATGTCCTAGAACCAAAAATTCGAAGACATGTGACATCTACCAACACGCACTGACGACGTTTTTGCGTCGGGGGTTAAAAACGAATCTACATTAGATAAACGCTTAGTTTAAAATTCATTAACCAGATTTTATCAAGTTAAAATATTAATTGTGTTTGGAGTATTGTTTGCACAATTGAAGTTCTATTTTCGAGAAGCAGCGCCACATTGATCTGCACAATCAATATCAAGTGGTTCTTCCCCCCCTCTGATCCTCAGTGATCAGATTTCCTCCTTGCTTTCCCACCTCCCTAACAATCTCAACATAGCCCACATTAATGCCCAGAGTGTTCCTGGCCACTACTCCGATCTTCTGGCTTCATTTAACAGTGCACATATAGATGCTCTGCTGATCTCAGAGTCCTTCCTTAAACCCTCTCTTTTATCAGTACATTATGCCCTTCCAGGCTTTGTTCTTATTCGTAATGATAGAACTGGTAAGGGTGGTGGCGGTGTAGCGATTTACTTGCGTGCTGATATTCCTTATAAGGTTGTTAGCATATCTCCATCCCCGTACTCTGGGTCAGCGGAACATCTATTTCTGGAAATAACACTACATCGTGTTAAAATGCTCCTGGGGGTTGTGTATAGTCCTTATCTCAGCATCGACTACTTTGACTCTTTTGATTCGCTTTTAAATGACTTTTGTCCAGCATATGACCACGTAGTTCTGATGGGTGATTTCAATACTTGCCTTCTTAAAAATGATACGCGTACTCACAAACTTCAATCTATCCTTTCTTCTTTTAATCTCAGTATTTTGCCTCTGTCTGCTACTCATCATTTTCCTAACTGTACCCCTTCTCTCTTGGACCTGATAATTGTATCCAATTCGAATAATGTTTCTATCCACGGACAACTTACTGCATGTTTTTCATATCATGATCTCGTCTTCTTGTCATATAAGTTACGCCCTCCTAAGCGCAAGCCGCGCTACATTCTACTCCGGAACTATGAGGGCATAGACCTGGAGGCATTATTGCAAGATGCCAGTAGCATCGACTGGACGGAAATCCTTGAGAGTTCGTGTATCAACGAAAAGGTTCGTATTTTAAACAGCAATATACTTAGTCTATATGATCGTCACGCCCCTATTCGTCGAGTAAAGGTTAAGTATGTTCCGGCTCCTTGGCTTACTCCTGCCATTAAGGATGCGATGGCAAGTAGAGACAGAGCCAAGAGAAGGCTGAAACGCTGTCCTTCCGAGCGCAATCTAGCTGCGTACAAATTGCTGCGTAATCGCTGCAGTCGTATGTGTAGAGATGCCAAAAGACGCTACTTTCACAAATCTCTCGATAACCGCAACTCTTCTGATGTCTGGAGGTTTTTAAAATCTGTTGGCATTGGCAAGTCCCTAGTTGTTTCAGGTAACGACATTGATGTGTGTGCTCTTAACAAACATTTTTCACTCCCTCCTGTTACGTTGGATCCGCACGTCAAGTCGGTAACTTTAAATAAACTTTCTTGTTTGCCTTTGCCGCAATGTCCTACCTTTGAATTAAGGCCTGTGAGTGAAATTGAGGTCCAAAAGTCTATTGCTACTATCTCCTCCTCTGCTGTTGGTAATGACAATCTCAGCTTAAGAATGATTACTCCTATCCTTTCCACATTACTCCCAGTTTTGACTCACATTTTCAACTATTCCTTGTTTTCTTGTACTGTTCCTGATGTCTGGAAACTAGCCCATATCATCCCCTTACCCAAAATCTCTAATCCTGTTGAACCAACCGATTTCAGACCCATTTCCATCCTCCCTTATCTCTCTAAAGTCCTTGAGCACATTGTCCATCAGCAACTCTCGGCCTTCATTTCTAGGAATGACCTTCTTAGTACTTTCCAATCTGGTTTTCGTCCTGGCCATAGTACTGTAACGGCTCTTTTAAAGGTTACTGATGATATCCGTTGGGCTATGGACCACAAGTCACTTACCTTACGTGTTCTTCTTGATTTTAGTAGCGCCTTTAACTCAGTTGATTTCGACATCCTTCTGGGGATCCTTAAATCTCTCAATTTCTCCTCTTCCTCCATTAGTTGGTTTGACTCCTATTCCTCCCAGCGTGTTCATCTGGATGAATCTTTCTCTGATTGGTGCCCTCTTAGCGCGGGTGTGCCTCAGGGTGGCGTTGTCTCTCCTCTTCTCTTCTCTGTTTTCATTAACTCCGTCACCAGAGTCATATCCTCCTTCTTCCATCTCTATGCAGACGACTTGCAGCTTTACCATCATTTCTTGAGGGAAGATGCAGAAGCCGCCGTGTCTGCCATGAATAAGGATCTGGATTTGATTAGTGAGTGGTCGCGGTCCTTCGGGCTGCAGATCAATCCTAGGAAATCTCAGGCCTTAATCATTGGCGGCAGGTATATGCGGAACAGGCTCGATGTTGCGTCGCTGTCTCCACTCTGGCTGAATGGAGTTCAGATTGATTACGCAATCAAGGCTAAAAACCTGGGGGTGACAATAGATTCTTATTTATCTTGGACTGCACATGTGGCTGAGGTTAGTCGCAAAGTGCACTACACGTTTCACTCATTGAAATGCCTCCAGAGCTTCTTGCCATTGAACACCAAAATCTCCCTTGCGCAAACTCTCATACAACCCATCATTGACTACGCTGATGCCTGTTATTTGGATGCCACCGAGGAGCTTTTAAATAAACTTGAGCGCTTACAAAACATCTGTATTCGTTTCATTTTTAATCTTAAAAAGTACGATCATGTTTCTCATTTTCGCAAAATGCTCAAGTGGCTCCCAATTCGACTTCGCAGGAACTCTCGGATATTGTGTCTGCTATTTAACATCCTACACAACCCTAAAACGCCATCCTATCTGCGGGAACGGTTTTCCTACTCTCGTCCCTCCGATGCACCTTGCAGGTCGCATCTTAGGAACCTCCTCAAATCCCCTCCGCACTCTACCGACTTCTACTCCTATTCCTTCACTGTCCACGCCGTCCGGTTGTGGAATTCACTTCCACCTGACATTAGAGACTGCCAAACGGTTGCTGTTTTTAAGAGAAGAGTGAAAGATCATTACCTATCCATATCGTCATAATTGCATAAGTACCTATTTATTGTTTGTTATTTTATTGTTTTTATAGTAAGTAAGTAGTAAGTTTGTATAGTTAGTATAGTATATTTATAGTAGTATGTATGAGTATGTATATATTTAATTAGTTTTATGCTGTATGTATTCCATTTTCTCTCCTTCTTTTACACACTATGTCTACATCTCTTTTTTAGTATCTCCTTTCGCAGGTATGCTGGAAGAGATTTCTTTAGAAATAAGCATCACCTTTGTACTATTTTCTGTTCCTTTCTTCTTCTCTATATTTAGTGTGTACATAAATTGTCAAATAAAAAAATAAAATAAATAAAAAATAAATCAATCTGATTCATCAGTGCTTATGGTCATCATCCGTTGGGTGAAGAATTATACGATGAAACGTGCTTTTGATCGAGGCGGTTGATATTGCTACGACCGCGTAGCTAATGTTGCCGTCTGCTACGGCGTAGCTACTGCACACGCCACTTAAGGGGTTTACCATTGCTCAAATCCCAAAAACACCCAATGTTTAAAGTATTTTGTTGACGAAACCCTTCGTCCATTTTCCGAGTAAAATGGATATTATGATACTTTCTGTCATCACAATAAAATTTTATTAAACAAAATAAAAAAAACAATCTCATTTCTGTTTTGTTAATCAATTAATTTTCAACCTAAATTGTAAATGTTACGTGAATCGGCTAAATATGATTTATTTACGATTTTTCTTTGTGAAAACTCAAAGAATTTAACGAAATTCTAGAACTCCAACATAGCTTATATAAGAATCTAAGGTTACTATGTGAAATTGGGCGCCAAACATCTATCACCGTCGGTTTTTTTGCAAATTGAGTTCGTAAAACTCCAACATTTAAGAAAGAGAATCGTTATTTATAAGCAAATTATTAAAATATCTTACAGCGTATAAAATCATAAAAAGTGTGATAGGATTCTTAAGGGTACACTACACGCCAACCATCTTGAGCGAGTGCGAGGAGCTTTAGCAATAGCGTTTACCCGTACGTAAGAGTGGTCAGCGATACACTGCCGCCCGTCATTGATAGCCGCAAGACCATTTAGAGTTTTATTTTATTTAATTAATTAAAAAATCGTAAGAGCTATTAAAATAAAATAAAATATGTCTACGGAGTGTAAATCACCTCATGACGGAGCCGTCAACCAAGCGTTCTGTACTAAGTATTTTTACGCAAAAGTTATTGCTGGGGTGAAAAATCACGTCTTAAATTCGCTGCGCCACCGCTTTGCTTTTAATCCGCTGTCAATCCGCTCGGGTGTGATAAGGCCCTTAGTCATGAACTTCTAAGATAAAGCACGGTACTCTTCAATACTAGATAACAAATATGTCGTGATTACTACCACTATGCTTGGATGTTTATGGTTTATTCAACGACACAACATGACATCACGCCTGTATACTTAATGTGGTATGAAAATGTGTGCAGTACACGCACAGGTATTGTATTGTAATGTATTGTACAACGGGCTGGTGTCCGCGGCTCCACGTCATAGCGCGTATTTTGGGTATGGGCTATAATCCACCACGCGGGCCCAGTGCGGTTTAATAGATGTCAAATGACTTCGAATTTACACGCACAAGTATTCTATGGCTTTGAGAAATGTATTACTATAACCAAACTCACAACCCAATAAGTTAAGGAATATGACAGCAAAGCTATCAGCTGAAGTACGGTAACAGTAAAAGTGATAATTTGAGGTTAAAATTATTGTTTGTTGTAAACTAATGATATCATTCCTGAAATAATGTAGGCTTTAAAACTAGACACCCTTTTTTGTTTTTTTTTTAGCATGGGAAATCATCAAATGACTTCTCCCACTCTGGGAGCGCGGAGCGGGAGGGAGTGTCAGACTCTTACTGACTAAAACCCATCCATGTTCCTTCCTCGCCCTTTATGTTCCGGGGCCGTGGTATCTCTTTCGAAAAGGCCCGCAACCCCGGCAGGCTTCGGCCCTTGCGGGCCCCTCCCCTTATGCTGACATCTCTTTGAGGCACGCGTGGAACACGAACGCGCCGTCGACACGGCCTGTCGTCGTTGTTAGACGGACGGACGGCTAGCTAGCCCATAGCAAACCGTCCACAGGCCCGCATCTACGGTGGCCACCCACTAACTAGACACCCTGACATCATGTTTGGTTTACAAACCAGTAAAACAGGGCTTGCCATGCAATTTTTAAACGTAACTTCTAGCGATAACGTGCAGTTTTGAGTAAATGGGGTGATACTGCACGATCTAGCGTGCAACAGTGAAACTTTTAAGGGTTACTACTGACTTTGCGCTTTTTGATGTGCCCCCAAGGTGGCTCTGCAGTCGCAAAATTTATGAAAAACTGGAATTTCATCGAAATAAAGCAAAGTAAATCAAGAATTTTATCTATGAAAATGTGTAATGCCCCCAAAGTGCAAATATAACTTCAAATTGTTTATTTAAGTTTGCTGGAAGAGAGAAATATGAGATTTTGTGTTTTTCTTGAATCAAGTAAAGCCCTATTTCAGCTTTGCCATCACAATCCTTGGTAGTATAGTGGTCAGTATCCCCGCCTGTCACGCGGGAGACCGGGGTTCGATCCCCCGCCAGGGAGGCTATTTTTTTGAGAATAAAGGACACTTCCTTTATAAGACAATTTTTTTATTTTCGGAAAAATGGAAGACAAACATTAACAATAACAAGAAATAAATAAAAATCCATAACTATTATTTTTAGATCTTATAGGCGAAGGTTATATTTTAATAAAATTAAAGCTCACTTTTAAACAGAACTGCACTCAAAACATTAAAGTCTATTTTTCATAATTTAACACTATTTCATTTCATAGTTAGGTTTGAAGACAATACACATTATTTTCAATAGAATTTGTTTGTTTGTAGAAGGAATCGTCGGACCCACTGATTCGATTCCAAAAAGTATTTCAGTAACGGGAAGCTACATTTGTAAATAACAGCTAAGATATAAGATATTATAGACGTAGAAAATAAGCTTTGATTGTAATATCCCATGTTAGTTATTTAAGTTTATTCCTTTGTTTATACGCCATATAATTGTACTTACGTGTTTCTCAATAAGAAAATAAACATAACAAGTGCTAGGCACATATGTATGTAGCTATAAGTTATGTAATAAGAATTAAACCTTGTAAATTGATCTTCAATAAACCAACTGCATGCACACATACATAGATATCCACACGCACACACGCTCTCATACGTGTGCAGGCTTCTGATTGGCTAGCTTAGTGACGACCGCTCACCGCCTACGAACGACAGCGCTACTGTCGCCGGCTATAAAAGAGCACATAGGGAAATTTAGAATCAATCATCGATAATCAGCCGCCTTCACAAGTCGTCACGTTGCATGCAGTTGTTTCCACCAAGTCTTCTTTTATTCTTCACACCCCCTGGTCCTGAAAAATCATTAAAACCTGAACAAATACAGTCCACCAAGAAAAGTTAGGTCATCGAGGCCCTGCCGAGACGCCTGTACCTAACAAATGGTCCTTCTGTCGCCGGATCGCTGTTCCAGTTTCAAGCCTACATCCAAGAAGAAGACGTGGCCCTTTCAAGCAGACGGTTTTCAAGCAGACGAGTTCCTGTCTTCATAAAGAAGCTAAGAAGAAAGAAACAAGCACGTGCGAGTGTTGGCGGTTGGTTTGCTTGCCACCGTCAATTACTTGGAAGCAATCATCACTACGTACGTGGCCACCTAACGGTGATAAACGGCCTCTTCAATACGTACGGAAGCACAGTGGACGAACTGACGACTCCACGCACCTACCCCAGGTGCAACAGTCAGACCCCGCCGGTACGGTGCGGTAACGCTCTAGGACCACGAGTTGGTACGCAACGACGAGTGCGGGCATTCCTCCCGCATTCTGATGCACCTGTGAGCGCCCGTATCCTCTGCCGGGAGGTTCCTACCTTCCTTTCCTCACTCATTCCCATTCCTGGTCCGGCATCACCACGGTAGGAGTCCGGCCAGGCTGCTAGGCAAGGTAGGTTCGTGAAGAAGATACTAAAAAGTGCAAGTGAACCAGTGATAAAGTGTTAATTTTAAGTAAATTGCTAGGCTTAGGGCCCCCCTCGTGCGAAATGGAGAACGCGCGTGTGTTGCGCTCAAGCAAAACCAGCACGCCTACCACAGAAGCAACAGTGGCGTCCGGTCCGACTACGTCGACCGAAACAAACACGTGGAGTAAGGGCACCGGCACAGAGGACACGACCGGTGAAAGCAGCACGCGTACTATCGACAGAATAATCAAAGACAGTGCCGCGCAAGTCGAAGACACGAACGATCAGGTTAGGAGTGCGCCGGGCACGATAGTCAACGTCCCCGTGGACAGAGCGAGTAGTAGGCTATCAATGTTAAAAGCCGAGTTAGAATTACATAATTCCGAACTAGCACGGGCTAGGGCTGCGACCGCAGCTGCCATGAGTCGATTGGAAATAGCCAGGATCGAACTGGAAGATTCCAACGACGCGGAGCCGCAGCCCAATGTCGAAAAGTCGCGTGTAGAAGGATGGATAGCGGAACAACACGTAAAAAGTAGGCTAACAATAACAGATAGAGCTCAAAACCCGGGACAAGACACCCGGCCACCCGACGCTGCTAGGAACGAACCACGCGCTAGCAATGACGTGCCGCTGAATAAAAATAACAGCAGCGACATGGCTATGCTGGCTAGCGCGATAGTACAGGCGGTAAATTCCGGTAGGTCAGACAACGCGGCGCCTAAGTTCATCCACGAACTGCCCCACTTCGACGGGGCTATTGCCGAGTGGATGGCATTCAGGTCGGTATTCAACGACACCTCGGAAATGTTTACAGACATACAGAACGTAGCGCGATTAAGAAAAGCGCTCCGAGGCGCAGCTCGCGAGACAGCGAGAGCGTTATTATTTACTGTTTCAGATCCGTACGAAATAATCGATACGTTAGAGAGACGGTACGGTAGGCCAGAGCTACTCATTCTCTCCGAACTAGAAACAATTAAACGCATGCCCCGCATGACGGAAGACGGACGAAATATAGGCAGTTTCGCGAGCAAAATATCGAATACAGTAGCGGCAATAAAATCACTCAATCAACCGCAGTACCTGTATTCACCCGAGTTAGTTAGCCGAATCGTAGAAAAACTCAGCGTCATTCTAAAATATAAATGGTACGAATTCCGAGACGAGCGCACCGGGGCGCCAGAGCTAGAGTTACTAGCTAGATTCCTAAACGTCATGGCAGACCAATGCGGAGCAATGTTTGCCTACGAAATCGCGCGAGATGATAGGAAAAATAGAACAAAACCGCGCGCGGTAAACACGACCCGCGCCAAGGGTCGGCAACCATCACGCTCGCGCGACAACGGCACCGACAGCTCGAGCGATCGGTCGGACACGGAAAACAACGCGTCCCGCCGCAAAACCGTAGCCGCCGCGAACAAGCCGCCAGTCAAAAAAGAGTCTAGCAAACAAAAGCCCCGCCCATCACGCTCAGACATAGAGGCGCCGGCAGAGCCCAACAATAAAAAATGTTCCATGTGCGCCGGCTCACATATAGCCACCGAGTGCGCGGATTTTAATAAACTCTCCGTATCAGATAGATGGAATACGGCTAAACAAAACAAGTTATGTTTTAGATGTCTAAATAGCGCGCACGGGCGCCCGTTTCGATGTAAATACGTACCGTGCGGAGTAAACGGGTGCGAAGCATCACATCATAAACTATTACACGGACACGGCAGCGAAAGCACGTCCCTGCCTACCCGCGGAAACGTAACCTCGATAAATCACGTACGCGAATCTAACACTTACCTAAAAATAGTGCCGGTCGAAATAAGCGGACCCGTGGGCACCACCACTGCTTACGCCCTACTGGATGAAGGTTCAACCATGACGCTTGTTGAACGAGATGTGGCGGACAGTGTGGTACCCAGGGGTCGCAGCCAGCTTTTAATGTTAGAAGGGGTAGGTGGTAGCAGGATTGACGACGCGGAATCTTGTCACGTGACATTATCCATACGCGGTTTATGCAATAGAAACATAGAGACGATGCGTGCAAGCACCATAGGAACATTAAACCTGTCCCCTCAGGGGGTAAGCAGAGACCTAGTGCGTCAGTGCAGCCACTTAGTAGATTTAGAGGACGAGCTCTGCTATGAACAAGCGAAACCGACCGTTCTCATAGGCCAAGACAACTGGCACTTGATTACGTCACGAGAATTACGCGTCGGTGCTAAGGATCAACCCGTAGCATCGTTAACTAAGCTAGGGTGGGTACTACACGGTCAAAGCGCACGGCCACGAAACAACGTAGCCATAGTAAACCACGTGCGACCGACCCAACACGAGGACCCCGCGCTACAATTAATCAGGGAATACTTTAGCATTGAATCATTAGGTATAGAGCCACGCAGGCCAAAGTCTGACCCGGATCAGCGCGCCTTAGCGATATTAAAAAATACCTGTAATAAAATTAACAATAACAGGTACGAAGCTGGCCTATTATGGCGAACGGACGCTGAGATAATGCCAAACAACAAAAAACAGGCTCTCAGCCGTCTACACAATTTAGAAAACAAGTTAGATAAAAACATTAACCTAAAAACCGAGTATACGAAACAAATAGACCATCTCATTAAAGCTAATTACGCAGAGCGGGTCGACACCCCGGCCACGTCACCACGCACGTGGTACCTACCTCATTTTTCGGTGGTACATCCCCAAAAGGGAAAAGTGCGATTAGTGTTCGATGCAGCGGCCAAGTACGGGGGCAGAAGCCTAAACGACGCTCTCTTAGCGGGTCCAGATTTGCTCCAATCATTATTCGGTGTTTTAATTAGATTCAGAGAAGGTAGAATAGCGGTAGTAGCCGACATTAAAGAAATGTTTTTACAAATAAAAATAATCGATTCAGACCGCGATAGTCTGCGATTTTTATGGAGGGGCGAGGACAGGGAGGGACCCCCACAGGAATACAGGATGACGTCATTAATATTCGGGGCGGCGTCGTCACCCTGCACCGCCATATACGTTAAAAATAAAAACGCAGAGGATCACGGCCTGGATCACCCAGAGGTCGCGAAAGCCACGGTTCGCAACTACTATATGGACGATTATCTAGGCTCGTTCGACGACGCTGACAAGGCGAAACAAGTAATAAACGCCATGTACAAAGTCCACTTAAACGCGTCTTTCGAATTACGCGGTTGGGCATCGAATGTACCCGACGTGATAAGTGACGTCACTGATAAACGAAGTAGCGACGCGACCACACTAGGGAAAAGTGATACAGAAAGAACGTTAGGTCTCATATGGAACCACGCACGTGATACGTTGGGTTTTAATGTCAACCTCCGAAGCACGCCCGCGAGCGTCATTAAAGGCGAAACTCTGCCTACCAAGCGACAGGTAACCAGCGCGGTCATGTCCGTTTTTGACCCGTTAGGTTTAGTCTCACCGATTACAATGATAGGCAAATGTCTCATTCAGGAAATATGGCGCAGCGGCATAGGCTGGGACGATCCCATCACGAAAGAACATCACGTGACATGGCTCTCCTTCATAAAAAATGTAGAATCATTAAAAGATCTAGAAATAGACAGATACGTACCTGCCCCACTCTCTGGAGAGGGAGATTTACACATTTTCTGCGACGCAAGTGAAAAAATATATTCAGCCTCGGTGTATTTCGTGAGCTCGGGTACAGACGGAAACAAAACGTCAAAATTAATAGCCGGTAAAGCAAAGGTAGCTCCGTTGAAACCTATATCCATACCTCGCCTAGAACTTCAAGCCGCTGTATTAGGATGCCGGCTGGCCGAATCAGTCAAGCGCGAGTCGGATTATAAAATAATAAAAAGCCATTATTGATCAGATTCCAAGACCGTATTAGCTTGGATAAAGTCAGACCCGCGAACTTTTAAGTCTTTCGTCGCACATAGACTAGCCGAAATCGAAAGTACGACCACTCCGGCCAACTGGCGATGGGTGCCCAGCGCTGAAAACGTAGCGGACGACGCTACGAAGGGTATACCCGCCAATTTCAACTCAAAACATAGATGGTTCACGGGACCAAGCTTTATTAGGGACGACCCCGCGACATGGCCTAAGGAAAAGCAGGTCGCGGCGCCGTCACCCCCTTCAGGGGAAGAAAGGGTTTTGAAGCAAGTTCACGTGACAGTTAGGCACAATGTTAGCGATTATCTACCCGAAGTAGAACGATTCTCAAAGTACGCTCGATTAGTACGCGTCGCTGCCACCGTTCTGCTCGCCGCTGAGGTATTCAAAGCCAAACTACTCAAAAGAAACGCGAGTAAAGAACTAGCACCAAACCATATAAAACTAGCAGAGATATTGCTCGCTAAGAGAAGCCAGCACAACTCGTTTGTCGAAGACATCAGGACAATAGAGGCTGGGCGGCGGCCCCCAAAGAAGTCACCGTTCCACAAGCTCTCAGTCAAGATCGACCGCAACGGAATCCTGTGCCTAGACAGCAGAACAAAAGAAAAATGCAACCTGCCAGTCCTACACGCCAAAGAAGGCTTCACCCAGCTGTTGGTGCATCACACGCACGCAACCTTCAACCATGGCAACCATCAAACTGTCATGAATGAGCTGAGACAAAGATATCACATAATAGGACTGCGCAATACTATACGATACATATGCAACAAATGCCAATGGTGTCGGACCTATAGGGGTACCCCCTCTAAAATCCCCTTAGGCGACTTACCTCCAGAAAGGCTAGCCCAAGGTCAACCGCCCTTCACAGCCACAGCGGTAGACTACTTCGGGCCCATACAAGTCACAGTCGGAAGAAGGCTAGAGAAAAGGTGGGGCGCATTATACACATGCCTCACCACGCGCGCAGTACACCTGGAGCTGGCCACATCCCTCACGGCCTCCTCCATGATCATGAGCCTGCGTAGAATGATGGCGCGTCGCGGCACGCCGACTGTGATATATAGCGACAATGGAACGAATTTCGTGGGTGCTGAAAGAGAAATCACCGAAGCCATGCAAAACAACGAAGACAGCATGAAAGCCTTTGCATCCGAGAAACTGATCACCTGGAAGAAAATACCTCCCGGTGCCCCAAACATGGGTGGCGCCTGGGAGCGTCTAGTCAGATCGGTGAAAACCGCGTTGAGAGAGTCACCCTCAAAGAAAAGTTTCCCCATGATGACATACTCCACACATTATTACTTGAAGCCGAACACGTGATCAACTCGAGGCCATTGACCCCAGTGAATCCCAACCTAGATGAAGAAGCGCTAACACCCAATCATTTTCTTATTGGGCGCTCAAGTGGGATGACACCTTTCGGCTCATTCAAAGACGTGCCAACGGACTCACACTCCTGGAAGGCCGTTCAAGCATTAGCTGACACGTTCTGGTCACGATGGTCGGCGGAATACAAACCCCTGCTGATGCCCAGACTAGGCAACGCACAATACAAAAACGTGAAAGTCAGCGACATTGTCATTATATGCGACGGCACGATGCCCAGAGGAGTGTGGCCTCGAGGTGAAGTGATGAAAGTATATCCAGGTCCGGACGGACGAGTACGAGTCACCGAGATCCGAACAGCAGCCGGATTAATTCGCCGCCCGGCCTCTCGCCTCATCGTGATCACAACTGCGGAATAAAACGTTACGGTGCTTACGCACGAGGGGGAGATTGTAAATAACAGCTAAGATATAAGATATTATAGACGTAGAAAATAAGCTTTGATTGTAATATCCCATGTTAGTTATTTAAGTTTATTCCTTTGTTTATACGCCATATAATTGTACTTACGTGTTTCTCAATAAGAAAATAAACATAACAAGTGCTAGGCACATATGTATGTAGCTATAAGTTATGTAATAAGAATTAAACCTTGTAAATTGATCTTCAATAAACCAACTGCATGCACACATACATAGATATCCACACGCACACACGCTCTCATACGTGTGCAGGCTTCTGATTGGCTAGCTTAGTGACGACCGCTCACCGCCTACGAACGACAGCGCTACTGTCGCCGGCTATAAAAGAGCACATAGGGAAATTTAGAATCAATCATCGATAATCAGCCGCCTTCACAAGTCGTCACGTTGCATGCAGTTGTTTCCACCAAGTCTTCTTTTATTCTTCACACCCCCTGGTCCTGAAAAATCATTAAAACCTGAACAAATACAGTCCACCAAGAAAAGTTAGGTCATCGAGGCCCTGCCGAGACGCCTGTACCTAACAACATTATTATCAAGTTTTGTATACGCCACATTTCAAAATGTTACCGTAAATTGGATTCAATCGGTCGCTGACGTCACGTTACGTCAAACGTGGCGTCACAGACCGATTGAACTGACAGGTATGCCCACGTAGTTTGTACCATTGCTTCAGCGTATATGGGATCCTAGTAGCAAGAGAAGCAAAATCTTTTGTCTTAGAAATATATGTCGAATGGTCGAATTGAGAAACTTCAGTTTTTAGAAGTCGTTTAAAAATAGGGCTCAGACCTCATATTCATAAAAAACATCGATTCGATTTCGATTCGGGAAGTCATATGTCTATCTCGCTCGTTTAAGTTATGCAAAAAAAAGATAAACATACGACTTGTCCAATCGAAATTCGTTCAGAGCGTTTGTGAATACGGGGTCAGTTCAGTCTGAATTTGAGTCACCTTTACTTTATGTGTTCCTAGTAGCGTGAGAAAGTTAAAAGTTGTTTGAATCCTTTCAAAGAAAACTCTCAGACTGCATGCAACTGAACAATGTCTACTTACAGGAGTTTAGTTGCAAATTTTAAACTTTTTAACCCCCGACGCAAAAACGACGGGGTGTTATAAGTTTTACGTGTTTATCTGTGGCATAGTACCTCCCGAGTGGATGAACCGATATTGAGTTTGTTTTTTTTGTTTGAAATGTAAACTAGTCAGGAGTGTTCTTAGCTATGTTTAATAAAAATCAGTTCAAAATGGCCGCCGTAACAAAATTATTCAATAACTCTCTCATTAAGGGTATCAAATGAAAGGACTCGACTAGTAGACGCTATAATAAATTTCGAATTCAAGATTGCCATCACCACTAACCTCAAACAGATTAACTAGCTTAAGTTAATTCTAAAATCAATGCAAACTTATTTAAATCCGATTTAACGAAAATCATACCTGTCATCAACTCATTATAAAGCCACTTACAGAAAAAATAAATACAGTGAAACTTGGTTAAGACAACTAACTTAGAAACCTCCATAGCTGAAACTCATGCTGAGGTCCCGACATTTATGCCTAGATATCTGTGACACTGGTTAAGTACAATACCTCTAGTAAAAAATCCCATGAATGTTCCAGTTATCCATGTTTCACTGTATGAAACGGTTTGGGCCTCAATGAACTTGACAAGAGTAAATACTGAAAAATTGTCGGTAATTAGACATCTTAGTTTTTAGATGCTTCTCACTCAGAGATTATTACGTACTTTAGAAATAACTCTCACGCTAATGTGTTACCATTAGGGTGACAGCACATCTGTTATTTGGGTTTCAAGTTATGACGTTCATTGAAGTCCTTACTGCAAAGCTTACAAAGGATGAAAATTGTTATTTATAAAACTGCTACACAGATCTGTTAGGTCCGATCCTGTTACAATAAATTCACGCAAACGATATAAGATACGGTTTAATAGAGTCTTGTAACAAGTTTTTTTTTTGTTTAAACATTTACACACTGCTGGTTTGACTCTATTTACGGTTTATTCAATAGTCTAGCTATAACAAATAAAGTAGTGTACAGGTTGTAAACGATTGTTACGAAGCAATCAAACAAAGGTTTTGTACATCAAACTAAGTAACCCTGATCTTAAACATTATTCCTGCAAAACGATTTAATTATTTGTGTAAAATATTCGTTGTTTAAAGGTCATGAAGGTATTTTAATTTAAAATATAACATTTAAACGAAGGTTTCCAGGTATTGGCCCAGTACGAAATAATAAAATCGGCCAAGTGCTAATCAGGCTCTAGCACTGCGATTTCCGCAGCGTCAAAGAATAAACAACAATATTTTATCTAACCAAATATCACAAACCCTCTCTAATGCGTTAAAAAACCATAGGCAATGACCAGCATTACCAACCTGCAGAAATAAACGGAACTGTAATGAACTCATAACGCAACTGAAAACAGTAGGTTATGAGTTTTAAATTTGGAACAGGTGTCAAATTCAAGTGAGTGTGCTTTCTAGTACTACCTACATTAAATCAGATATCGATAAAAAAAAAAAAAAAAACCAATTCAGTATGATTTTAATTATAAATCGCACGACATTTTGATCTCGAGTGACACAAGAATAGTGAATTTGTTCGTTTGCCTATGATTTAAAAAAAAAATGACAGATATCCGAAACGCCGCCATTTCGAGATGTCATTTCTTCGTTAGCTTTTTATTTCCAGTAATCCAGTTACGAGTAGACAAATTTTCTGATAAGTTCTTTATTTCTGTCGAAAATGAGTGATAGTGACTCAGAAATTGACATGAATACTCCGCCAGATATCGTAAATGCAGCGACGAATGCAACTAATAACCTGTTGGCACAAAAATCAAGGGCCAAGTAACAATGCAGGTCATTTCCCAATGGTTCCTGAACCCATCATAGAGCCCTTATGATATTTGGGTAGATAAAGTAGTGTATGCAACTATACATAATTAGGCATTATGCGTAGTCGCATAAACTACTATTACCGCGCGTTCATAAACCAATTACCTACTTACATCTACCAAAATAGCAAAACTAAATATGTTATTCATAGTATGTCAATGAAAAACCAAGTTAATATTTCAGTGCGCGAAACAGTACCAAATCGGACAATTGCTTTGCATATTTGCGTCTTCGTACTAGGAAAGCAAAACCTGCCAGGAGGTGGATGTTAACAACGTCACGACGATCGATGAAAAACGCTACGTCACTTTCTTTGCGATAACAGAGACATCTAGATTTACGTTTTGAAAACCATTTTACGTAGGTTTCTGTGATGGTGTGCCAGTTAATGGTTAAGTGTGTGTATGGGTAATGGGGGTGAGTAATATAAAAGAACCCTTTTCATAATTACATTCGCATGCCTGAATACCAGTTTGACTACTTTATTTCGTGTTAAGGCAGGTTATGCACAGCTGTATGAGTAGATATAGGCTGTAAGATAATTGGAAAGGTTAGATAACCATTTTTTTAGGCGATCTTGACTGATTTTCATTAGGCAACATACCCTACTCGTAACTTTCATTTTTTTAATCATGTATTAAAATTTGAAGAGTCTTTGTAAATAGTGTAATTATTAATTTCATTTTAAAGTATTTGTTTTATATTGCCGAACTCGCACTTATAGAGCTCCGCCGCGTAGTTGCCGTTAAAAAGATACGATAGGCTATGAAGTTTACGAAGAAACACAAAGTACGCGGTATGAACATAAACCTACCTTGGCAGTCGGGTAAAACTAGGATAACCATGATAAGGGCGGGTCCATATTATGGCAAACTGACCTTTTTACTTAAACGACAAAAGTGTTAGAAATAAATTGACAAAATATGTATTTCAATAGCACTGTGCACATTAGGGCGACCCGATAAAACTGTCGGCAACGACTTATTTCCCGGACATTCAGCCACGATTGTTGTCGGGTCAGATATAATATTGGCATATTTATTATTACTACTACCGTACGCAAAATACGAGCTTTGACGTGGAGTTGCGGACACCAGCCCATTACTCGTATACAATACAATGCAATTTCCATAGTGCTTTGTATAATGCCGTTCACACATTCATGCTTCCAACAGAAAAGTATTTTATACTATTAGAGTCAGCTAATACTCTTCTTAAAACTACCCAAATCGCTTCTGGTGTGCCTATAAAAGAAGATAGGTTTTTTTGTTCGGAGATTAGGCCACCCACATAAATTGTAGCATTTATTAATGAAACGCACATTCTTCCTTAGAAACTTTTTAATTACAGAGGTTAAATTAGCTAAGCCAAGTCTAACCGGAATAAATGAAAAATCTGCAAAAACACTTACGAAAACCAAAAGAAACAGCAAAAGTAAATGTCGAAATAATTAAGTTGTCTGTCAACCACTAAAACAGTGGATTCATAACGTTCCGCGCCACGTTGATGTTTAAACCATCTATGCAACTGTTGAATTAAAACGGAGATTTGAAAGATATATGTGGATTTTATTGTAATTTATTACAGTCAAAAATAAGACGTTACAAGTTGGCAGAGCGTACCACAGACAAGAGAAGAAAAAGTAGTTTGTCATAGACACAATAAGGCAGCAAATTTAAACTATTTAACAGCAATTATAGTGCAAACCTTTAAAAATAGCATTAAAAATGCTATCACTTAAACAATATTTATTTTTATTTTCTCTGATTCTGTTATAATTATAGTAGAAATGATTACCAATGGGTAAGTACTTTTTTTTGTTAACAGAAGAAAAAAAACGTCACTATTCACGTAAGTATTGTCTGTCAAATGACATTGAGCACAACATGAATGATTTGATTCGCAACAAAATATCATAACATAGCTTATTTATTGTGATTTTAAGATTCCGATCTCATATCTGTGTAATATTTCGTTTGATACTATATTTAAATGGTTACTTTTTTTTGGTGTAGTACCTATTATAATAAATGAACGACTATGCGGGCCCAAAAATGTCTCCTTTGAAGAGTTCTCTCCATTTCTCCAGGATCCCATCATCAAGATCATGACTTGATGGTTATGGAACCACCTGGGAAGTATTACCTTTCAAACAAAAAAAAAACAAAATCGGTCCAGCCATCTTTGACTAATCAGAGAACATTGAATTGAGAACCTCCTCCATTTTGAAGCAGGTTAAAAACGACGTTATGGTAGGCGACTCAAATATCCGGATAGCTTATTAAAGATTCGGCCGAGTATCGTTAATTTGCTACTCAGAATTTAAAAGGTTCGTTTCTATGTCATGGATCCCATAATCAGAACTTAACCAAATTCTCTTCAAACTGCACTTGAAGTACATCCTTTCCAATAAAACTAAGTTTATCATGACCCTTAGCTTGTAACTCTTCCCGATTCATGCCGTGCTAGTGCTCCTGGCAAGCGTACCGTTTCCATGGTAACCGATGCGTCGCATACTCGTCGTACGTATTTGATTTGTAAATAGCATGATAATGTATTTATTTACTTATTTATTAAAAGGAGAACCAACAGCTAAAATAAGTTAGCTACAATTGAATAAGCGACACAGGTCCAATTTCAGGTCCTCACGAGTAGACACAGAGCCGCATTTTCAATGGTTTCCAAACAAATAGTTAAAGATGGCAAAAACTACTCTGGATAAAGTTCTAACAGGAGATAGCATATAATTATGTATACTGTCGAATTTGTATATAACCGCATGATGTCCGTTTCTTAGTCCTTTGAGTTCAGAATAATTATGAAATCATGAATACGAACTTATTAAATACTGTCTGATATTAAGAGCTCACTACATGATGACACCACGCGGTGTACTATTTACTGCGCTTCCTTGTAAAATATTACGTCAGTTACGATACTATGTCCAATATCAGAATATCATGAAGCAATAGAGCGTAATTCGGTTTATTACGTGTGATCAAACTGCGAGAAGGTGCGTGGGTGATCCACATGGAGTGCTACTTACTGCGCTTGCGTGGAAAATACTACGTTAGTGAAAATACTACATTCAATACTAGGATATCATAAAGCATTAGAACTTGGTTTGTTTGTTCACGAATGGTCCAAAAGAGGAATTGACATGGCTACACAAGTTTGGCAAATGGGCGGCTATCACATAAACTAAGAGTAGTTTAAATCACCAAAAAAATGCTACTAAACAAACACAAACGGTAAATCTCAAATTATTCTAATGAGCTCCCCTGACGTTAAATCCAAGGTCTTTGTCAGGCAGGCCTTGCCTGATTCTAGCGTTTATCACTGGGCACATCACTTGAGCAGTTTTAGAATGAACAAAAATCATGGAACTTGCGTGACCGTCACGTCACGCTTTTCGTTGCAGATCTACTATGGTGCAGCCGACACGGATCGTCTACTAGTTTTCCCTTCTATTTTAGCAGTACACAAAGACTACCCTGCATGTTTCTTATTTTGAAAGGTTAGGATTTTTGATGACAAGATGTAAACATGAGAAATAAGGACTGAACAACTAGTAAGTTGTTCGAAAATATAATATTGCGTTTCACTTAAAATTAATATAGTATGAAATTAATGAAATTTTCAATACGGTTTGTTTACATTTTTCATCTCCAGATGCAGGTAATCTGACACTTTCAAGTAAAGTTTTTGTTTAAGTTGGTAAAACAAATTTCATAATTCAATAATTTAACCTTCTATTTTGTTATGTCCTTTTAGTAATCTATTCACGTTGCGTTGCTATGGTAACCGTCGCTTCAGTATGACCACCATCCGATTTCATGATTAATAAAAAGAGGGAGAAGAAAACCGCTAATACTCCGGTCAATTTAGACATTCGAAGTTACATAAAGTCCTAAAGAGCTAAAATCAGTAAAATTGTACAAAACATAATTGTAAACAGTGTGTTCCCCGTCATTCCCGTGTATGCAAAAAAAAATATTCAGTCTAAGGTCAAAAAAATGAGTTTTTCTCGATTTTCAGCAAAACGGTAAGTTTTACAATAAAAGTACCTCAGACAAAAATTGTAGATCATAAAATTATCTACAAAAAATGTATCAATACTTTTTTTATCACAACTTACCCGTGGAGTAGGTCTACTGGGGAAACCACGTTAAAAAAACACGCTAAGTACACTACCTCATAGGTGGCGTGGAAACGTGTGCATATTATGACGATAACAACTTTTATAACTTTTTGAATCGTTATATCTCAGAAACGGTGGCTCGTAAGAAAAAAAGTATGGACTGATTTTTTATAGATAACTTTATGATCTACAATTTTAGTCTGAGGTACTTTTATGATAAAACTTATCGTTTTGGTGAAAATCGCGATTAACCCATTTTTTTTACCTTTGACCTTGAATAAAAAAAAATCCAAACACGGGAATGATTGGGAACTTTTAAACATTGTTTATAATTATGTTTTGAACAATTTCACTGATTTTCAGCTAGTTGGGACATTATGTAACTTTACTCTCATTTTTTGGTCTAAATTGACCGGATTATAAGGTAAGTTCTTTTTTCAAAGTGGATTCCTGCTCATTAGTAATACTACTCTAGACAAAAGCAAGCTAGCTACTAGAGTGACACAACCGTACGTCATCAATTGCCGCCTAATTCGAACGACCTTTCTCAATAACAAAATTGAGCTCCATATGACGTAAAGCATTACGTTAACAGCATTGTTCTCGACCTGTCTTTGTTTGGACGCAAATCTACCAGGGAAATATAAAACACAGAGACAACCGTATGTCACCGTTTACCACCACATTCAAACCAATTTTCTTAAAAACCAAATTAAGCTCTACCCAACGACGTAAAGCATAACGTCACCGCATTGTTCTCGACCTGTCTTTGTTTGGACGCAAATCTACTAGGGAATTATAAAACACAGACACAACCGCTTGTGACTATTTGCCGCCACATTCCAACCAACATTCGTAAAATCAAAAATAAGCTCTGCCCGACGCAAAGTATTGCGTCAACAGCATTGATCTCGGCATGTCTTTGTTTGGACGGAAATCTACCAGGGAATTATAGAACACAGAGACAACCGTATGTCACCGTTTACCACCATATTCAAACCAGCTTTCTTAAAAACAAAATTAAGCTCTACCCAACGACGTAAAGCATAACGTCACCGCATTGTTCTCGACCTGTCTTTGTTTGGACGCAAATCTACTAGGGAATTATAAAACACAAACACAACCGCTTGTGACTATTTGTTCGCCACATTCCAACCAACATTCTTTAAATCAAAATTACGCTCTGCCCGACGCAAAGCATTGCGTCAACAGCATTGATCTCGGCATGTCATTCATGTCTTTGTTTGGACGGAAATCTACTAGGGAATTATAAAACACAGACACAACCACATGTGACCATTTTCCGCCACATACAAACGAACTTTCTTAAAATCAAAATTAAGCTCTGCCCGACGTAAAGCATTGCGTCATCAGCATTGATCCTAATATGTCTTTGTTTGGACACAAATCTACTAGGGAATTATGAAACACAGACACAACCGCTTGTGACCGTTTGCCGCCACATTCAGACAAACTTTCATAATATCAAAATTAAGCCCCGCCCGTCGTAAAAAATTGCGTCAACAGCATTGTCAGTTCTCAATCAGTCTTTGTTCGGACGCAAATCTACTAGGAAATTATAAGACCAAAGAGTCACAAAGTCGATCCATCGTTTATTTAGTCTTTCTCTACTCATATACACAAAATACTCAAAACTGTTCATAACTCGTTTTCACATTCTATGCATAACTCGTTTTCACATTCTATGCGTATAAGAACATTTGAATACTTGAACTCAAACTAAAATGTTTTTTCATTTCAACAGAATAAAGTTTTTAAAGACCAAACTCATAAAAGCTCCAACAAGAGCATACACGTAAGCGGGGAGAAAATACAATATGTCCAGGAATATCTACTTGGGGCATGTTATCCAGGCAAGGCAAAACAAGGAAATTGCTAGACGAACGGAAAATGCCTGGAAAGGTTAGTGGTCCATGAAGGAATATTTTAAGGGCACTTTGCCCATGTCTTTGAAGTGAATCAGCTTTCACATGATTGTGTATTCTCCCCATTTTCATCTACGGTGCACAAGCTTGGTCTTTGACTAACATCAAAAGTCCAAACTCAAGGTTTGCCAACGTGTCCATAGCACGTTGGCAAACCTTGAGTTTGGACTTTTAGCGTTGTATCTTAGGTGTAAAATTAACGGATCGTATTCATTCGTGGCTCGAAAGGCTGTCCAACTTAAATGGGACTGGAAAAGACATATGTAACAGTGACACGGGGTCGCGGCAGACCACGAAGGAGATGGCGGGACGAACTGGATGACTTCCTTGAGAATTGGAAAGAAATAACACCGAATCGTGATCGTTCTAAGTAATGGAGGGAGGCCTTTGCCCAGCAGTGGGATAGTACAGGCTTGCTATAATAAAGTTTTACGTAATGACTAATACTCAATTCATCATATTTTCAGTAACCGTTTCTGAAACTAGGTGATTTTCCAATTGCCGTTTATCAAAGTTGTGCTGGGTCAATCAGAAAATAGATTTTAACTTACAAACCTTTTTTTCAGTATAAGTAACTGTCAGTGTTTGCCATGAGTCCGTCAGGTCCCTGCAAAAACAATGCTACTTTGCTGTTAAGGTACGGGATCAGATAAACGGGAAAATGTTCGACCATTGCCTCAATTTACTCCTAGTCCATACAACATAAATGAGCACTCGACACATCATTCGTTGCCATGGATACGCAACGCGTGCATAATACTAGCGAAACAGGGATCAGAAGGAGTTTTTATGAACGATTCAATGGCACTAAAAATTGACTTATCCGTCTCAAGTACTCGTAGTTGCTTAATAGAGGGACAGGTTGGATGTTTAACAGGGTTTCATCTAGAGGGCTAGATGAAACTCAGTCAAATATTTATTAAAAGTTAACTTCATAACAGCTGTCTATATATATCAATTGTAAGTAGGTACGGCTTAATCTTAAATATGTCTGAAATAGTTATTGAGTTTATAGTCGAACCGTATCATTCTTCAACTTTGAATAAGTTAATCGTGCACAAACTTGTATTCATAGTTTTAAATCATTGTGGCGTCATCTTCACACGTCCTTATTCTCACGCCTTGACTCTTATATACCAGGGCACAATATGCTGTAGAAGATAAACCACATTATTACCCTGAAAGAGAAAAGTACATGATTGTACGTTCCCGCCACAACCACCCCATCCCCCAACGAATGAAACGCCACCTTGCGGATAGATTGAGTGACCAAGCAAGCAAAATGTACGGATAAAATAATTGATTGTTCATACTCGTAATGACATGTTCTTTTAGTCAGAACTCAGAGCCTTTTGCAGGTTTCAATCCAATAAGTCAACAAAGACATGTTATACCACAAAATTAACAAATATGTACAGCACTTCTATTAAATACCGTAGTGTATAGAAAGAGATAGCATACCAAAGTGAGTTTTACCCCTTAATTTTCTGGTACACCTTCATGACGTCACGCGATACTAGAGCCCTTGTAGGTGTGGCAATCAATAGATCAGTAAACTTTGGCCTTGAACTTGAGCAAATGCCACGCCATCTTGCGGATAAATGAATGAAGCGACCGACCTACCCCAACAAAACGTCACTGTTTATGTAATGTCCTTGAACACTAGCGCCCCAGTGACTATGACCGGTACTACGACAATTTACTGGAAAATCAATACGGTGTTGAACTTTGACATTGAAGTTGACCGCTCGAGTACGGACGATAACACCGTTCGTAATCTAAAGCTTACAGATTCTGATGGTTGTATAAATATTGATGAACACAATATTTTTCTGTTCATAGATTTTTATTCTATAGGTGTCTAGAACTTAAAAGTTTAAAAGGCATTTAGAAAATCCAGCAGTGGCCTTTTATTAATAGCCATAATTTTGCACAGTTTTTGTACCTACGCCTAGTTTACTGAAGATTAGTAGTAGGAGTTAGGTAATAGAAGTTCGTATTAAAGTAAATGTTTCATGCTTATTTTGGTAGTGTGATATTTGTCTAAAACCCAGAATAAAAAAAGTCAATATGATCTTGTTTCTGTGGTAAAATACTGCCTGGTATGGACAGACTAAATATCTATTTAAATTGTTCATCGTAGATTGTATGTTGGCACTTGGTGATTCAAAGCATCCGTAACCATGGCAACGCAATGCGTCCAATTTACCAGGACCACATGAATTGAAAAGACTTCACAGTATGTCAACCGTAGAAATAAATATCCACATCGTCGTTTTTAGGCCAAATACAACAGTAGGTGTAAAAAAAAGTCATGAAACTCATTTTCTAAGAAACCATAAAACTTTGAAATTAAACCAGTCGTGTTTAGTAGATCAATTGAATTATAACTATTACGGTAGATACCATATCGATAGACTAGGTTAATTATGTTAAGCTCTTACCCCAGCTCCGCTAGCGTTATGGTTGGGAATTATTCAACTCGAACGTTTTAAATTTGTATGGATGGTACACTATCCCCAAGTGTCATCAAAACGCTATGCTACAAAAAAGCTATGGTGCAAACATAACCACCCCCTCAGAAATCTACCACTGACTTACTGGAGACTCAGTCAGAGCCTGATTTATCTGCTGACGCAACTATCAGTGATATAATGGATAGGGTCACAACGCGGCCGAGCAATAAACGCTTCAGAGGTGATGGCAACTGCACGGAGACTGATAAATTCGAAGATTTGAAGAGTATGTTGCAGTCATGGAAAAAGGATCAAGACGCTGTCCTCAACAAAATAGTCGCTGAAGTATCTGAATTGAAACAACAAAATCTCAATATACAGAAGTCATATGTTGAGATTGAAAAATCAATTCAATTTTTCAACTTAAACTATGAGGAGATGAAGTCTCGCCTGGAAAGCCTGGAAGTTGCACATAAGGAGAATGTTAAACGCTTGAATGACATGTCTAACAGTGTGAATGCACAAGCTGTGGCTAAGCTTGAGGCTAAGATTGAGGGAATGGAGCAACAGGCACGTTCATGCAACATTGAAATCTGTAATCTGCCAGAAAAGCGAAATGAAAATTTGTTCGCCATCATGGATTCCATAAGCAGCACTATTGGATTACCTGTATCTCATAATGACATCACATCGATACACAGAGTGCCACACGCTCAGCAAAATGATCGCAAACCTAAAAACATTATTGTCAAGTTCAGAACACGTGTTATGCGTGATAACATTCTTAGTGCCTGTCGTCAAAAGAAGGGCCTCACATCTGATCAGTTGGGGGTCTCTGGTGCCACGGTAAACGTTTACTTCAATGAACATTTAACCCTAACTAATAAAGCATTATTTCGAGAAGCTAAGAAAATTGCCAATGAAGTCGGTTATAAATACGTTTGGGTCAGGAATGGGACAGTACTTGTACGGGAACGGGATGGATTGTCATCAATTGCTATACGTCATGGGGAAGATCTTAAAAAGATTGTTACCAGTGAAAGGAAGTGTACTGATCCAGATTCATAGCTATACCTATGTTCACCCGATTTGTTTGTATAATTATATTAAGATTTGTCGTTTTTCCTTTTCCATAATATGTTCGTTTTGCAGGTTTATAAGTTTAGTTAATGTACATGTAAGTTTCAAATTTTATACCTATCTCTTGCCCACTAGCTCACAACTTTTGTTGTCAGTGCTTGTTTTACAAAAAATTCTACATTTTTTTCTAGGCTTTCTATGTTACATGCGATCGTATCTTTTCATGCCATTTAAACAGTTATGTATAATATTAGAGACTACCTTGCAGTACAAACACTGCGGCAAACTTACCATGCAGTACAAACACATATTTCAACTATTTTGTAATTCTGGCTTATCCGTAACTTTTCATATAATTACTGTAGACTACGGGCTTAAGTATTATCAATTGAGGGGTAAGATTTACGTTATACAAATGTATTTTATTACTGTAATTTATGGCTACTGACAACATTACTTTTTACTACCAGAATTGTAGAGGTACTCGTACAAAGCTGCAAACGCTCTACATGAACATATTGAGTAATTCTTATGACGTTATCGTTCTGACCGAAACTTGGCTTATTCCTGATATCCGTGATAGTGAATTTATTGATGAACGATATGTTGTCTTTAGGTGTGACCGTGACCGTGTCGCGACGAACAAAAAAGATGGAGGTGGTGTTCTAATTGCTGTGCTTCGTGAATTGCGGGCGACAATACTGACAACTCAATTATTTAACGCTGAAATTGAACAAGTATTAGTACAGTTACCTGCCACACAGCAGCATACACGTCATATTATTGGTGTCGTGTATATACCACCAGCGTCTCGTGCAGAGGTATATGAGCAATACTTAGATATGCTGCAAGGCTTAGCTAACAATCCCAATTGCAATTCATATCATTTCTTTGGTGACTATAACTTGCCTGAGATTGACTGGGTGCAGCAGGGGAACCATGCTACTGCGCGTCACACGGACTCTACGGGTCGTATATTACTAAATTTTATAAATATAATAAATGGTTCACAATTTCATTACACAAAAAACAGTTCAGGTCGTGTGCTAGACTTGATAATCTCTAACGCGGACCCTCAAACGATGCCCTGCAATATCCTGGTGAATCCTGATAGCCTCCACCCCCCCTTTTCAATATTAACTCACCTAAATGTGCGTTTCAAACCAATGAAATGCCATCCTGTTCGCAGGTATAATTTTTACAAAGCAAACTATGATTGCATTAAACACGACTTAAGTGAAATAGATTGGGAAGAGTCACTCTCTCATCTTTCTTCTGAGATGGCTGTTGATTTTTTTTATGAAACTATATATAAAGTAATCAGGTCGCATACTCCATTAACTCATACTAAGAACTCAAAATTTCCGATCTGGTTTTCACCTTCTCTAATAAAAACATTCAAAAATAAAGAACATACTTGGATTAAATGGAAGAAATATGGTAATCACTCTGATTATGTGCGTTTCTCAGATTATCGCAAATTGTTTCATACTGAGACCGCTAAATGTTATAAGAGATATATGACATCAGTTGAGGACAGTATTCCAAAATCAATTAAGTATTTTTGGTCGTATGTCTCTTCCAAGAATGGCAAAGCCAAGTACCCTGCAAATATGTTTTACAAGAATGTTTCTTCCGATGACCCCAAGGAAATATGCAATTTGTTCTCCACTTTCTTTTGTTCGGTATATGAACCCTCTACCTTTGACCCAGACACATGGCAACCGTCTAATTGCTATGAAGACAATTCGCCATGTATCTCCAACATCAACTTGTCAAAGGATTCAATACACACAGCATTGAAGTCACTTGATTCTTCCAAAGGAGCTGGACCCGATGGCATACCACCCTCCTTCTTCATAAATACAGCTGACCACTTGTCTTCTGCTTTATATATAATTTTTAATAAATGTTTGAAGGAAGGGGTCTTTCCCGCAGTTTGGAAACGAGCCTCTATCACCCCTGTGTACAAGAGCGGCGATAAAAATAATGTGGAGAATTATCGGCCCATTTCCATTCTGTCCACTTTGTCAAAGGTTTTTGAACGACTTGTGCACAGTGCCTTATATCCTCATATCAGTCATCTTATCATTCCCGAACAACATGGTTTTGTCAAAAGTCGCTCTACCACCACTAACCTCATGACCTTTGTGAACTATCTTTTTGAAAATATGGACCGCCGGGTACAGATTGACGCTGTTTACACGGATTTTCAGAAGGCCTTTGACAAGGTGGATCACACCCTGCTCATGGAAAAAATTGCATTTAATGGTATACGCGGCAATTTGCTCAGATGGTTTGCTTCATACGTTTTCAATAGAACTCAGAAGATCGTCATTAATGGGCATGAATCTGACTCTATAGTTGTTAAATCCGGGGTTCCACAGGGATCAGTATTGGGTCCTTTCCTATTCATATTGTTTATTAATGATATTAAACATTGTTTTATCAACTCAAAATTTTTGATGTATGCAGACGATATGAAAATTTATACCACCTGTAAGAATATTCGCGACTGTCAATATTTACAACAAGACCTTGATAGATTTTATGAATACTGCCTCAAAAATAAACTCTTTCTAAGCCTTCCTAAATGTTGCACAATTTCATTTACTAAAAATAAAAATCAAATTAAATTTAGTTACACAATAAACAGTACAAGTCTTAATGAAGTTCAGTCTGTCCGAGACTTGGGTGTTACGCTTGACGCTTGTCTGCATTTTGATACTCATATTGACAATATAGTGAAAAAAGCCTTTCAGATGTACGGACTGGTCATGAGATTTTCAAGTAGCTTTGTGCGACCCTCTACATTCTTAATATTATATAAAACCCTGATTCGGTCGCAATTGGAATACGCCGTCCAAATTTGGGATCCTCTATATGATAAGTACAAAGATAGGCTGGAAATTGTGCAGAAAAAATATTTACGTTCTATGAATTATAAATGTAATCGTCCTAAAGTCTCTTATAAACAATTGCTGAAACGTTACTATGTTCTTAGTTTGCAGTCTAGACGATTTCTTCTGGGTGTAATGATGCTGCATGGTATATGCCATAATAGATTCGACTGCATTCCTTTAACAAATAGTCTACATTACATAGTACCTAGATCTGTCATGCTTCGTGGGGTTCGTGTGCCTCGACTATTTCACACGAGCTCTTGTAGGACTAACGCTGGGGAGCGCGTGCCTCTTCGTCGCCTTGTTGATGCGTACAACACTCACTTCATGGAGCTTGACATATTTACTCTTTCCAAAGATCGTTTCAAGGCGAGAGCAATCGAGTTACTGAATTAATACGTTTTCATTTTTATTTTTCCTTTTTCGTATTAGGTTTTTACGATGCACACTATTTTGTGTTTTCTTTTAACTTTTATTTTTTTGTGAATTCGTGGACAATGTTGTGGGTTACATGTATAATAATATAAATATGGTATAGATTGTGTATAAATGTATTTCTAAGTTTTGTACTAATTTAAGAATCTCTAGTTAAGCTTGGCATGTAACTGTTTTTTGTCCCTAACAAATAAAATAAAATAAAATAACATCATTTACATCTTTGTATACGACATTTCAGCATTATGAATAAGTAGGTCCTCCCTCTCATTGAGAGGAGGCCGTGTCCCAGCAGTGGGAACATTATAGGCTGATGATGAATAAGTAGGTATAACCGTGAAAGACTAATTACTGTTATGAACTCAGGGAGATTTATTAAACATCTTAAATAGAGAGCTCGGCCGATATGTGTTGAGGAGGATTTGTCCCCTTTTGTCTACCGTTCCGGGCTAAATCGACATAAATCGTGGCAAAATTTGTTGAGCTCTCATGTATATTACAAACTAACACTTGTGTTTTCGTATCCGCATTCTGCTGTCGGTAGCCGTTTCGAGCACACGCCTGCTATCCGTTACGCCCACTACGACCCGGAGTGCCTCCGTTGGATACCCTGACGCGCTACGCCGTAGCGCTTGGAGCACGATGACCGGTCATCTTGCCCACCTCATAGCACTGCTACATCTGCTGCGCTGTATTCAGGCAGCTACGAGTGCGTAGCACTTGTAGTTGTTCAGTCCCTCGTTTCGCGTCATATTTTTAGCTTCTTAAGAGCTAAACCCGCCATTTTTACGGTGTTTTTAAGGGGGTTTTGTGGAACCAACAAACACAAGTTGGAGTTGACCCGACACACCCACCGACCACCTCCTAGGATAGGCTAGTCGCAGTCTGGTAGTTTTCTAATCCCCACTTGTTACAGTTGCACCTACGATGGCTGGATATCTCTACCTCCGAATCATTCGGAAGACACATATCTTTCCACATATTTTTCCGTCATTCCTTGCGTACGTGGCATCGCGTGTCGGACACAAAACTGAATACAATGCTTGTCCTGTAGCTCCGATAGCCCAGCCGTAGCAGTGACGTTAGACGCGTCGTAGTGGCATCTTCATAGGATTAAAAGATGTTATTCTGGTTGTCTACTGTTTAGTTTTCAGTCTGCCTCTTAAATGGTTTGGTTTTTCATTGTTTGAGTTTTATTCATGACACATTATTGCTTATCATGAGCATACAATTATTTTTGTAGTTTACATTAAATTATCCACTAACTAATATCGTAAATCTGTTTGTTGATGCTTCCAAAATGTGTATTTCATCATCACAAAACCAATTTCGAACCTACAACAAGCGAACGTTTTTCTGTTTAGTCGGTAAGCTCAAACTCAAACTCAAATCATTTATTTCAATTAGACCATTACGGCACTTTTGAATGTCAAAAATACACAACTAAATCAAAGCTACAGTCACAGTCACAAGGCATAATAACTTGAGAAAGTACTGTAGATATACAGCGTAGATAGAGCTAGATTAAGGCTGCATTCCCGCCAAATGGCTCTAGCTTTAGTTGTAAAAATCGGTCTCTTACTAGATCATGAACTCCTGGTACGTTCACTATTATTCAGTAGTGGCATAAACTACAGTTATCTGACTTACTTTAACTTTAATAGTTAAAGCGTTCCACGATGCACACTAGTGCAAGAATACTGCTATCGTCGCCATATATATATATATCGATAGTCGCCAAAATATTCTTAAAACCTTTGAACTATTATTTATTTCTCGGTTTCTTGTATTCTCGTTTGACAATGGACTATAATATATAAGCACCTATGACGGAGCTACCGTGACGTCACACACGTCGAAGCAACTTGTTTGGGTTCCAGTTATATTGTTGGCTATTGTTTAACTGTCAGTAACTCTCATAAACAGTTTTCATTTTCATTGTGCAGGAGCGGGCGTAACAGACTAATTTCTACTGCAGTATGATTCCATGTGTAAATAGCGATATTGTTCGTAGAAGTTTTGTAATAAGGAATTCTTTGAGCACTATAAAGTGAAACTTGAAATATATATCCAGATTCCATACGTTCTGTGCCCCTAGTGTTAACGAGGTTGGTACGTGGCCAATCCTGACAAATTCAGCACGCAATGGAAACAACAGCTTCAGCTCCCAGTAAGATAATAAATCTGATTTTTGTACAGGTTAATTCAAAGTTTAAATAAAAACGTAATGCGGTACATTGTGTTTGAAGAATGACAAAGTATTTCGTAAGTCCTCGTATGGCTAGGTGCTTTCATATTTTCACGCATGCGCGTTGGTGAAAACTCCACGTGTGCGACATTGTAAATATTTCAATCTGCTAATGCTTCATGGTCTCCTAGTAATGCGAAATCGTGTTGCGCTGAGATCGTCAGATCGTAGCAAACGCACAGAGACGACTCGTAACTACAGCTCCTCATGTGCTACTGCGGGTTGGTATGAGGGGGGGTCCCATAAATACCCGACCTCACTTACTTACAGGCAGTTTTTATTTGATTCAATACTCTTTTTAGGAAGCGTGAACATTAAGTTTAATTTGTTTCTTTAATTAAATATTCTATTTTTTTATTTTTTATTTACTTACCTTTGTATAGATGCTTTTTTACCTATTATTTGTGAATGAGTGAACATTGAAGGCCTTTTAGATTCCCGGATGCTGTTTAACTTTTGTTAAATATTCCTTTTGTTTTACATTTTTTGCATAGCAAGCAACGACCTATTGTCGGGCCTACGCTGTCCCCCCATACTTTGTACTTTTACTCTTTGTACTAATGCTGTAATGAAACATAATAAATAATATTGTAATTCCAAATGATTTGAAAAGAGTAACCATGGAGTTTCATGCCGGTTCTTCTCCATGGAATCGACCAACGCGAACCGTGCACCTTTTTCGACGTTTTATAAGTGCCCATCCAGGCCTATGTGAAATAAAATATTATGATTTTGATTTTAAGAAATTTAAATTAAGAATTTGAACACGCTAGGTCGTTTGGCATTTGAACTGAATCATATTTAGAAGTTTTCAATGATTTTTTCGACTATGGATAAAATTGGTGTTCGTTACGTAATTTAATACTTTTATTTGAAAGGTCTCAGTCCAACTAATATCAAAGTGGAGCTAGATTCTACTTTGAGGGTGCCGCGATTACTCACAGTAGAACAAAAATAGCGTCGTGAGGATGTGTCAGTCGAATGTTTAGCAAAATTTCGCAGCAGCAAAGCCGATTTCTTGGGTCGGTTTATCACCATAGATGAAACATGGGTTCATCACTTTACACTTGAGACTAAGGAACAGTCAATACAATGGACTGAAAGAGGAGAATCAGCTCCAAAGAAGGCAAAAACAGTTCAATCGGCAGGAAAAGTCATGGCATCAGCTTTCTGGGACGCGCGTGGCATAATTGTTATAGATTTTCTAACAAAAGGAAAAAGCATTAATGGCGAGTAATATGCGAAATTATTGCAGCGTTTGAGTTAAGTTATAAAGGAAAAACGGCCTCACTTGTAAAAGAAAAAAATATTGTTTCATCAAGACAACGCTCCAGTCCACACATTCGGCATTGCAATGGCTATAATCCAAGAATTAAAATTTGTATTGCTTCCCCATGCACCTCCTTATTCACCAGATTTGGCCCGTCAGATTATTTTCGTTCCCAAACCTAAAAAAAATGGTTGATAATCGAAGATCTGGAGTACCTGGAGACCGTGATTAGAAAACACAAAAGCCCAACCAACTATTAGAGAGATCGACATACCGCCTGTACAAAAAATATTCAGCTTGATGGGCCGCTTCATTTGATGTCAAAAATCGTAGGTTTGAAGTATCTGATGAGTAGTATCCTCTGCTGGTCTCAGCTGTATTAGAGATTAGCTTCTGCCCGCGACTTCGTTCGCGTGAATTTCCCGATTGCAACATTTTTTATTGCTGCTCCGCTTCTATTAATCATAGCGTGATGTTATATAACCTATAGCCTTCCTTGATAAAAGGGCTATCCAACGGCCAAGTTACACAACATTAACTATAATAATAAAGAAATCGCAGTAAGGAACCTTGGACTTGGCACGACTTTGTCTAGATTTCATTATTTTTTAGAGATAAACAAACAGCTCCATCGAGACTTGGCTAGTTTTTACAGAATGTTTTTGATGGGTTAAATATTACAAAAACCACATAATTATATAAAGATTTCTTAAATGGCGTAGCAAGCGCTACGCCGTAGCAGCCGGCTATATCAGCTACGCAGTCGTAGCAATACCAACCGCCTACTCGTTTACAATATGAATGGCTTCACTGACATTGCTGTCATTCTCTAGACTGGTAGTGAAAGCAGTAACATTGGAAGCAGGAACATAATGTTGTTGTTCTTAATGGTTTGTACTCTCTCTATCTACATACAATAACAATCCTGACGTTATGAAAACAAACGTGCTCGATGTAACAAGTGACTAAATTCGTCACATTACAGGTAACCTGCACCAATCAATGCCAATCTCCTGAATATGATTTAAATGGGGTTGTTTTCCGGATATTTTGCCGCCAGATGGCGATGATAGTTTGTTACCTGTCGAAAGTTTTGAAATAAACGTGTGCCTTGTGTGGACGAGTTTTTAAGTATTTGCCCGTTTTTTTACTCAATTTGTATACGGTCTGCGATACTACCCAGTTGAAGGAGGAAACGAGCAGTATAATGCAACGAAGAAAGAAAGCGGAGCTTGTCGAATTACATAATATATTTAACGTTTAATCGACTTTTTGCTGTTTTCTGGGCAATATTATGGTTGTATAAGTTGTAAAATAAACTTCACTCGCTAACGTTCTGCTTTTTTTTATGATCTAAGTACTTAATGACAACCTGACATCATTGATTACATGTTACAAAATGTAAGGATATTTCACAGGTTGGAAGCTTACGACAGAATTTTCAACTTCGACAGTGGGTGTAGTCTAAGAAGTGGTCTCATAGTCTGTTTCGTTGAAATGTTTCCCACATAACCTTTAAAAAAGTCTTAATTTCTTGGAAATGTGACAACGCCTATTTTTTCATCCAAAGGCTACACAACGATCCATAATATTGAAAAAATGTCACAAAATAATAAGATATTGTTCAATTTCTACGAAGTTAGTTTGTTTGTGACAAACAGTCAGCGCCATCTACGTGGAACTATTTGACAGTTTCCTTCCCCATTGCGTGTAATATATTGTATTAAGAGTGAACCTCTTCGCTCATATGGAGCCCTAGTACAATTTAAGCATTCCTAGTCTAGGAGTCTCGGTTTTCGGATCGCGACGGCAAGACTTTTGCTTTCTTTTTCCTATTGAGAGAGGTGTTATTTTGGTTTAATATTTCGTATACACACCCATTCACACAATTTTCGTGTATTTGTAAGATAAACATAATAAGTAAATATCTCAGGTTGCCAGTTGGCCACGACGAACCGTATTGTGTTATAGTGTTGACAGTCAGATTAAAGTTGTTACATCTATTTTTATTTCGGATGGGAAATCATCAAATGAACCCTGGCACTCTGGGCGGAAGAAGGGAGTTAGATTTATACTGATTAAAACCAATCCACGTTCCTTCTTAGCCCTTTGTGCCCCAAGGCAGTGAAATCTCTTTCGAGCTGCCCCGCAGCTCCGGCAGGCATCGGCCCTCGCGGACTCCTTCCTTTTTACTGACATCTCTTTGAGGCCCGCGTGGAACACAAACACCTCTCTAACACGGTCTTTTGTTATACGACGGCCCGACAGCGAGCTAGCCCATTTCTCATTATCCACAGGCCTCATTACCTACAGTGACAGCTGCGTCTCCCACGGCGGCTTGGACGGGAGGTTTTCTCCCTCTCACGTTCCGCCACCTCATTCACTAGCATGACTGCTTTGCAGAACGAGGTGTCGGCTTGCCATTCCGTCTCGCTCCAGACCATGGATTGAACCAGGGCTGGACGCGAGAGGTAACCGTCACCGTTCGCCGCTACGAGGACATGGCGGTGCTCCGCTGAAGTGGGGCATACCTCCACTGTGTGCCTCACCATGTCCGCCGGTCGATCCTCGCAGTGGTAACGCCTGGGCGTTTTCATTTGCCCGATGCGGTGCAGGCACCTTCCGAAACAACCGTATCCGGTGAGGACCTGCGTCAGGCGGAATGTGAGGGCGCCGTGGTACCTTTCAAGCCAAAGAAGGGACTTAAGGCGGGTCACACCGGACGCGTAGCGTGGCGTGACGTGCGACGTCGTCACGTCGCTGCTTACACGCGTGCGAGCCCTGTCACACCGGCCAAGACCTATGCAGTGCACGTAACGTGCACACGCAACACGCAGGTAACTGCAACACGCGCGTACGAGCCACCTTAGGCAGCTGCCGTATTGAGTTGAGACTTTCAGAGCATTTGGCGAACAGATGTTGGACAACAGCAGTTCTTCTGACGAAGAAGCGTTATTGTTACTACTACTGCTAAGAATCGTCTGCTGCTACAAAAAGACTTTGATCCGGATTTTCTCCCATATTAATAATTGATAAATTTGAATTGATAACTTTTATGCTGGGTGTTGTAGAGACACTCATATTTGCGTACTATTTTGATTCGTTTTTCCTCATGTTTAGATTGCAAAAAAAGACACTAGTTTTCTATGTTCTGTTTGTAAATAAATAAAATTCGTCGTATGTATGTACCGTGCAGTGATGGCCAATGCGTACACACGCGTGCCCGGTGTGGCATCTAATAGAGAACGCCATACAATACAACGTCACTGCAATCGCGCGTGTGCGACGTTGCCTTTTTGCTCTGTCAGTTTCGCACGTCACGCATCTGGTCTGACATGTTTCTTACATTACAGCTGGTGCGTGCACGCGTCACGTCACGCCGCGCTTCGGGTGTACTTCGTCATTTGTCGTCACTATTGTGGCGTGCCCTCCGTTGTTACATCTATCGTTATACAATGTCATTACTCAATAAATCACAAAAAAGTAATCTTTACTTAGAGAACGCCGTCTATCTAACGAGACCCTTTATCTCGTGAGTGCGTAGAGATATTGAGTTGAAATAAAAAGCACATGCTTTAGAAGTTTTGTGTTTTCACAGCTTTAAGGAACTGTAGAATTGAATACATATTCAATTCTACAGTTCCTTAAAGCTGTGAAAACATAAAACTTCTAAGGTAACGTAAAAACGAAAAAGTTGAAAAAAATTGGTATTATTGGAAAGAAACTTCGCTGAAATTAATATGTAATTCATAAAAAAACACCACAAGGATTCCCTCGGGCCGGATTTGAACCAGCGACCTACGGATAACAACGCTTGAAACACTACAGTCCGTCGCTCTGCCAACTAAGCTACCGAAGGCTTGTAAAATTATGCCAAATTTTGGACCGCTTGGTGTATTTTTCTTAGTGAATTAGCGTAGATACGCAGTCAAAACTAGGACGACAATGATGCTTAACCTAATTAATACTGTTCTGTATGATAATATTACTTGATAAATACACGCATAAATGTTCAACAAATAAGATATTCATCGGCTGCCTAAAAACCCGAAGCCACTTAGATTTCCATGCATAGAAGTTGCTTTATAAGTATAGTAATTATTATAACCTGCATGGATCCTAAAAAGTTTGAAAATATACAAGGTGTAAAAATGAAGTGATCTTCACGAAGGCGTCAACCAAGCATTTTGAAGATAAATCTTAGTACCTCAAGGAAACATATTACTGGGAATTCCCCTTTTTTCGGTGAAAAGTTTCAAACATTTACACAATATTAATATTTTTTATGCCTCTTTAATAATTAATTAAGAAAATTGTACTGTCAAGAATAATTCATAAAAAATTAAAATATCCTAGAAATCAGTGACATCTTTTAATTCTTAACAGAGGCTTAATTAAACCAGCGTACAAAATAAAGAGAGTGGACGATAGTTAAAGGCTGTAACGAACAACAGGTTGTAACAGTATACTTCAAAGACACGTTCAAATAATTTATGCTTGCGCAGATAGATGGAACCGTTTTAATTTTTTTGTACTCAGATTGTACTCCTCAACTCATATTATCCTGGTACCATTAGTTAAGTTGCAGTAATGTTTCCGACACCGTGTTGGGCACACAACACTGAACTGGGCATTTCATTAGCATATTTGAGTCTTGGTACTAGGAAAGAAGAATGTGCCTGAAGGTGGATCGGTTAGCGTTTGACTAGGCTCTGTTATTTTTATTGCTATGATAGCGACATTAAGCTTCGCGTTTTGAAACCAGTGGACATACATTTTTGTGAAAGTTGAATACCTATATTGTTGTTTACGTGAGTGTGTCAAGTAAGATAAGGAGGTATATGTTTAATGAGACGCTGAAAGACCTAAAGTCGCATAGTTTGTATTAATATACAGATACAGAAGATATGTAATATGCCATCATTCATTTATCTTTCACAAGCGGCAGGACAAAAAATCAAAAACGAGTATAAATAGGCTTGAAAGTCCTTCTGGGCTCCAAAAGAACACACGGAGAAGCCTTTCAATAACGCTGTACAGAAAATCTTCAAAAATGTAGCTTTGCAACATACGCCATTAGAAGAATTCGTGATTTAACTGATTTAGAGACAGCCAATGTAGTTTACTTTAGTATGTCCATAGCATGATGTCGTCCGGTATTCTCTTGTGGTGTGGGGTAATGGCGCTGATGTTCAGATAGTGTTTTATAAAAAAACTAAGTTAATCAATCTAAGGTGATCAACTTCTGAAGCTAAAGTGTTTTTCACTTTTTGTGTTTTCTGAAGTCGGTTTTATTTTTTGTAAAAACGTTTTTATTTTTCACATTTTAGTGGTCCATATGTGCTTACCCCTTCACAGCGTACCAGCATGATTTTCTGTTGTGAACTGGTGTAAATAATACACATACATGACATTTCAGCTATCCCAGTACATTTGCTATTATGTATGGAGGAGTTCCTTAGCCTATTTCCGAAGTTCTTTGTCAGATCTTCACCAGAAATGGGATCACTTAGAGAAAGTACGCTTCTTTCGCTTGCTTCTCTGTGCTTTTGTGTCAACCGTACTGTGATCGCCAACCCGACTGCCAAGCGTGGCAATTATGGCAATAGCCCCCCAAACTCCAAATGCCGCACCGCAATGCTCACCGCAGTAAATAAATGGACCCAGTGCCCGGCAGCCCGTCTACCCTCGACTACGGCAGCGCGTGGCAAGGGGTGGGAAGAATCCCCAGATGGCATCCGGCTGCCTATACTAACTGGACCTGGCAACTTACAACACGCGCATATTCCGGACCGACCGAGGAATTGAGCAGGTTGCGATGAAGTATTGTGGGATTATCTGAAGTCCGAAGAGAGGGGGAGGACATGGTAATCCTAAAATCTGGAAACCTGCTTTATTTCCGAGAGTGTGACCGCCAGTCCCAGCGTGGTGTTGGGTTTATCGTCCACAAGCCACTTGTGAGCAACGTGGTAAAGATTGAAAGTGTGTCGACCAGGGTGGCGTACCTTATATTCAGAATATCCTCAAGATATTCGCTGAAGGTCATACAGGTCTACGCCCCGACCTCGGCACTCCCCGACGATAAAGTGGAGACCATGCATGAAGATATCTCTAAAGCCATGAATGGTTTCAAAACTCACTTCACCGTTGTCATGGGGGACTTCAACGCGAAACTGGGCAAACGAGACGGGGATGAGCTGCAGGTGGGGCAATTTGGAGTTGGACGTCGGAATCACAGGGGCCACCAACTGGCTAGTTATATAGAGAAGGAGGGCCTCTATATGATGAACTCCTTCTTCAAAAAGCGTGAGCACAGAAAGTGCACCTGGCAGAGCCCAGATGGTGCAACAAAAAACGAGATTGACTTCATCATGTCAACCAAGAAGCAAATGTTCAATGATGTCTCTGTGATCAATTCGGTGAAAATCGGGAGCAATCACCGCATGGTAAGAGGCCCATTGAATATCAATATCAAGCTAGAAAGGTCTCGACTGATGAAGTCTACGCTCCGTCCAGCACAGATCCAAATCCAATACTCCAAGAACTCTCAGCTGGAACTCCAGAATAGTTTCGAGTGTTTAGGGAGCTCAGTGGACAAATATAACGATGGGTTTGTGGAAACTGTCCATACGACCGGGTCTAAGTTCTTCAAGACACGTCGTACAAATCAGGAAGAGGTTCTCCGATCAAGCTCTCAAGCTCATAAAGGAGCATCGTGAGATGATCCTGCAGTTTTCAGATGAGGCGTCGAAACACCGGCAGCTCAATAGATAGATCTCTAAAACCTTGAAGAGCGACTTCCGTCGCTTTAATACTGAGTGCATTACAGACGCGATCGAGCGGATCAAAGGTTTCAAGGTATTTCAAGAGATCTGTCTATTGGGCAGAGCCAGCTCACGAAACTGAAGACTGACGATGGCAGGATCTTATCCGCCAAACCGGAGCTACTGAGCGAGATTGAGAGCTTCTATCGACAGCTATACACGTCAATCAGCAAACCCATTGTCGACCTAGCAAATGACCCAAGAGCTAGACTAACCCGACACTATACCAAAGAAATGCCGGACCTCAGCCTGTACGAAATAAGGATGGCTCTAACATAGCGCAAAAACTACAAGGTACCGGAGGATGACGGTATTACGGCCGAACTCCTGAAGGCGGGTGGAAAACCGGTACTTAAGGGCCTTCAGAAGCTGTTTAATTCCGTCATAACCGAAGGGGAAAACGCCACAGGCATGGTGCAGGGGTGTGGTGGTACTCCTCTTCAAGAAGGATGACAATGCCTGGTTGAAGAATTACAGGCCCATCTAACTTCTAAGCCATGTCTTCAAGTTGTTTTCAAGAGTGATCACGAATCGTCTCGCGCGCAGGTATGCCGATTTACAGCCACCCGAACAAGCCGTGTTACGAAAAGGCTTTAGCACCGTGGATCACATACATACGCTTTGAAAGGTTATACAGAAGACCGAAGAGTACAACTTGCCTCTCTGTTTAGCGTTTGTGGACTATGAGAAAACCTTTGATTCGATTGAGACCTGGGCTGTACTGCACTCTCTCCAACGGTGCCAAATTGACTACCGGTACATCGTGGTATTGAAGTGTTTGTACAAAAACGCCACCATGTCAATCCGACTTCAGGACTAAGCCTCGGAACCTATCCTTCTGCAGCGAGGTGTAAGACAGGGAGACGTCCTATCTCCGAAACTGTTCACCGCTGCACTGAAGGATTTCTTCAAGATTCTGGACTGGAGCATCAACGTCAATGGCGAGTACATAACTCACCTTCGGTTTGCCGACGATATAGTTCTCAAGGCTGAGACCATGGAGGACCTCAGTACAATGCTCGATGACATCAGTACAGTTTCCGAAAGAGTGGGTCTAAAAATGAACATGGACAAGACGAAGGTCATGTTGAATGCCCATGTCACACCTATTTCTAACAAGATCGGAGTTGACCATCGAAATTTTAGTCGATTATGTATACCTAGGACAAACGGTCCAGTTAGGTAGGGCTAACTTCGAGAAAGAGGTCATTCGTCGAATTCGACTCGGCTGGGCAGCGTTCGGAAAGCTGCGCGATATCTTCTTGGGCAACTTACCGCAGTATCTCAAGACGTAAGGCTATGACCAGTGTGTGTTGCCCGTAATTAGTTAGGTAAAAGGCCCAAAAGTCTTAAAGTCACCCAAAGAGCAATGGAGAGGGCTATGCTCGGAGTTTCCTTGCGTGATCGAATCAGAAATGAAGACATCCCACAAGAGATCCAAGGTAACCGACGTAGCCCGAAAAATTGCCAAACTTAAGCGGCAGTGAGCAGGTCACATTGCTCGCAGAACGGATGGCCGGTGGGGCCGAAAAGATCTCGACCGCGAACTGGAAGACGATTCGATCTACGACCTCTCACTAGGTGGACCGATGACTTGGTGAAGATTGCGGGAATCCGTTGGATGCAATTTGCAAGGGACCGGTCAATGTGGATACACTTGGGGGAGGCCTATGTCCAGCAGTGGACGTCTTCCGGCTGAAATGTGCTGGTGGAAGGACTAAATAGTACGCCGGGCGTGAAGGTGTTTTAAGTAAAAATCTTATATTACCAAAAAAAAAACTTGTCAAAGACGGGTTGTTGATTTCAGACTTATATTAATTATAAGTCCAGGTTTCCTCACGAGTTTTCTTACACCAATGTCTGAGACGTTCAAGATAAACATATAATTATAGTACATATGAATTGAAAAAGACACATTGTTGCTGCTTGCTTAAGATATAAATAACACATCATTATTAGACAAGGTCCTAAATAATTTGTATCAATTCGCTGAGTTTTACACTTTTAATTTTTTTTTTGCTTTTAATTACAACGTCCTGAATATTGCAGCAATATCGAATATAAACTGTTCGACGGAGAACAGTATTCAAAAATAATAATAAAATGTTAAACTTCGCTTATGACGGTGATCGGTCTTAAAGCTAAATGACGTCTGACGTCCTATCCTAAAACCTTTTTTTTTTTAGGATGGGAAATCATCACATAACTTCTCCTACTCTGGGCGGAGCGGGAGCGCAGGTGCGGAGTTTATTCCGCATCATCAGTAAGGGCGCCCCCACGGATCTCTGTCGAGAGTCTCCAGCATCTCCAAGCGGGCCAGCCTCCCGGAGGGCGGTCTTCGCCGCTCTGTATCCCTTGTACAGCTCCGGCTCAATGGCTGCCGCATCTGGCGAGCGGATGCGGAGCCTGCGATGCCTCATTATTAACATCGGCAGGCCTGTCCGGTGCTCTGCCGGGGTTGCGGGCCTGTTCGAAAGAGATACCGCGGGCCCGGAACATAAAGGGCGAGGAAGGAACATGGATTGGTTTTAGTCAGTAAGAGTCTGACACTCCCTCCCGCTCCGCCCAGAGTGGGAGAAGTCATCTGATGATTTCCCATCCCAAAAAAAAACAAAAAAGGGCCCGTCCGGTGATGTCACCAACGCCTGCACGATCGAGGCTTCCAGGAAGAGCTCCCGATCCAACTGCTTCAGCACCCAACGCGGACCGCTCAGGGCCGGTTGAACTGGCGCGCTTGCGGGCTGGATGGAGACGTCAAACCGGACGTACCGGTGGTCAGAATAGGTATCCACCCCCTCCATGACACGCCAGTCAACAAAACGCGGCGACAGAGCGGGGCTGGCAAACGAAATGTCTACCACCGACTCACCCCGCATCCGCACACACGTGGGAACAATAATCTCTATAGCGCGATCTAATTCGATCCTAACAGCATCTAGGGAGTATGTGCATAACTCGGACCCTTGGCTTATTGAATGCACCACACTAGCAACCGGTTTGACAATGTTGTTCAGAGCTATAAGCTAAATTGTATTGTATGACACGTAAATGCGCAAAATGAAAGTGTTACGGGAAATTGCACACTACTGCAATTAACATTCGAATTCGCAAATTGATGTTATTTTTATTTAAAATCTAAAACCTTTCAGGGCTTATGTGTGTGCTGACGAACCGTTTGTTTAACTTTCACAAAATGTTACAACTACAATGATATCTTACTTTACTTTTTGAAAACCTACTTTTTGATGATAGTTATAATTACTCATAGGTAAATGCATACTTTATGAGAAGTGTACATGCATACTTTATGAGAAGTTTTGTCTAGTTACTTTACGTTAGTTTCGTCGTAGTACGTTTTTTAGGTGCAAATTGGTTGAACGAGGGCCAGCCTTCAAAAGATTTCAATTGTGGCTTGAATTCATGTTAAATGTGCTATATTATGATCCTACAAGCATTGTAATAAGGAGTTCTAAGAACAATAGGATGTGACACCTCAAATAAGTATCCGACTTCCATACGTCCAGTGTCCTTAGTATTAACGAGATTCAATAACGCAATTCTATACAGTGCTACCGTGGTACGTGGTCAATCCCGATAAATTCAGCACGCAATGGAAATGAAATGGAAATGTCATCATAATAAAAAAAGATCCCACGACCACCATTTTTTACCTAACAACGGCGAAACCAAAAAGGAAAAGTTATGATTTTAGTAGTCTACGTTCTCTAGAAGGCGGTTGTCCTTGAACTAGGAAACGGCTAGACCAACGTGAGGCAGACGTAAACACAACAACTAGGTATCGACTGAAGAAGACACTAGCCCATTCGGAAAAATAAAAACACTGTAGTTACAGATACAGTCAAGCGCCTAACATTGTAGATACATTGAAAATTCAATGTGTGCAACTCTGCATATTATGTGTGTGTATTTTTGCATTTGATCGTAACACTACCAGAGGTTTATGAAGCCCTGGTGCTTTCAGCTATTTATAAACTATAGATAGAATTTATCACTATAGACACAGTCAAGCGCCTAACATTGTAGATACATTGAAAATTCAATGTGTGCAACTCTTATAGTATTTTCATGTTTCAGACACTTTATACTTATGAGGAAATTGTCGTGTTACTTATCCCAAGAATTATTTGACTTTAAAATCAAAAATGTCAGTTGCCTGTATTTAAAACAGCCAGTATTATTCATTAAAAACTTCCTCAAAGAATTCTGAGAGCGTGCTAATTAATTTTATACAAGTAAGATAAGATACTGTTATTTAGTAAACAATCGTAATTATCTCTAAAATACATTATTTGAGCTAATATATTAATAAAATAAAATTACATTATATAAATCAAAAGAAACCTTCATAGGCCTAGACCAGTAAGAAAATTATAAGTAGAGGAAAAGTAACTGACAGCTTGACAATTGACGTAATGTCAACAAAGTAAATATTGAGAAAATAATTTTTATTTCAGCGAAATCAATGTTAAAACATCGTTCTAGATCGAATCTAACGCAAGCTAAAATAACTACTGCCAAAGCGCGACGTAGATGTATAAAAATATGCAAGGATAATGAATATATGAATGATAGTATAAAGTGTAAGTACCTATAGTGTCTAAATACTATATTTCCTCACAAGTATAAAGTGTCTGAAACATGAAAATACTATATTTCCCCAACGACCCCGAGAAAATTTTTGGTCTAGAACAAAAATTTTGTAAGGTTAAAGTATAACAGCATTCACAAAACATACATACTTCATTCAATCACACCGACATCTTACGTAGTTAGTCAGGTAGGATTCACATTCAATGATCACTACTCAACCTGATAAGTCAATAACTTTAAGGCTTCTTTTCGGAGTTGTAATCCGCTCTCGTCTAAAACCCGTAATGAAATGAAATAGACTTTAGTAGCTATATAATAAGGGCTTATTTTGAATGGAGTTATCAGCCGCTCCAATCAACTTTTAGAGTCGATAGTAAGAAACAAGTCATACTAACTTGTAGAGTTAGTTGACACGAAGGTTAGGTAACTTGTACCTAAAAGCACTTCTTAGAGATATCTGATCGAAACAGATAAAAAGAAAGATTAAAAATTATCAATCAACTTTTAGAGTCGATAGTAAGAAACAAGTCATACTAACTTGTAGAGTTAGTTGACACGAAGGTTAGGTAACTTGTACCTAAAAGCACTTCTTAGGGATATCTGATCGGAACAGATAAAAAGAAAGTTTAAAAATAATAATCTAATAATGGTTTAAGAACCGATGAATGAATTATAAAATAAATAGAGTTTTTAATGGGCCGCAAAGAACTCTATTATAGAAGAAGGAAAGAAGGAAAAGATGAGTCATACGTATGAAGAAGGAATGTATTTACATAACTATATAAATTATATTTTAAAGTCTTTAATATGCCATTTAGCTTGGTTGCCATTTGAGTCCTCAAGTATATAAACTAACGGGGATAGTTTCTGCAACACAGTGGACTTCACAAATTTTGGCGCTAATTTTGCGCTAAAATAAATTCCAGCCTGACTATGTACATAGTTTCTTCGCCAGACGGTATCTCCTACGTTATATTCTTTAAAGGAACGACTTTCGTTATAACGAGCAGAGTTACGAGCATGAGCCATATGAAGGGCTATCTGAACTTTATCAAAAATTGCAGATAATAAACCTATGTTAGTAGCATAGATGTCCCTAGGTAGAAAAACGATTTCATCAAGATTATTAGTTGGCGTGTAAAGTGAGCCAGAAGTAACTGTGTCTCGTCCAAATAGTAAAAAGTTAGGAGAAAAACCAGTGGTAACATTAGTTGTGCTGTTCATAGCGTATTGGACTTTAGAGAGGTGGGTGTCCCAAGATCTATGGTCATCACCAACCAAAGATGACAAAGCTGTGATTATAGTACGATTGTATCTTTCAGTGGGATTAACTTGGGGGCAATAATGAGGAGAGAAGAATATGTGTGGTATGTTATATCTGCCCAAAAAGTTGCGAAATTCATGGGATTGAAATTGAGTTCCATTATCCATAATAATAGTCTGAGGTACTCCATGAACAAGAAAAACTAAATTTTCTAAGTTAGAGATGATGTTAGTACTAGAAGCCCGTTTTAGTGGAAAGATCAGAGAATATTTAGTAAAATAACAGTTAACCACTAAGATAAATTGATTTCTTCGTCTAGTCATAGGTAGAGGACCCATTAGATCCAAAGAAATTGTTTGAAAAGGCCTTGAACAAATTTTTGGTTCACCCATAAGGCCGAAGGGAGAGTGATTTGCGTGTTTGTAAGTCAAGCAATTATCACAGATAGAAATTACTTTAGCGATATCCTTAAACATAGCAGGCCAGTAATATAGAAGTGATAGTTTTTTATAAGTTTTAAAGATTCCTAGATGAGGCTGGTCTGGGGACCCATGGTTATTTTTGATAAGGGTTTCCCGAAGATCATGATGAGGAACTTCTTTCCACACGAAATCTTCAGTTAACGCGTAGGGAGATTGAGTATAGCGGAATAATTTATTTTCGCGAATAGTATAATTAGGGTATTGATCAGGATTGTTACGACATTCCAAAAGTAGGTTATTATAGCGTTCCAATGCTGAAGGTACGAGTTGAGGATTAAGTAAGACAGGATTAACACCGAGTGGACATGATGTACGCGAGAGTAAATCAGGGACTAAATTGTCTTTACCTCTTTTGTGTTTTAGAATAAAATTAAAAGATGACAACCTAAGAGCCCACCGCGCGAGTCTACCAGATGGATTGGACAATTTTAGAAACCATTTAAGTGCTGCGTGATCTGTATAAACAGTGAATGGTTTACCATTATCGATATAACAACGCCAATGTTCTAAAGCTGAAATTACCGCAAGAGTTTCTCTTTCTGTAGTTGAGTAATTTCGTTCGTTTTTATTAAGAGATTTGCTCATATAAGCTATAACTACTTCTTTGTCGTCTTATAATTGAGTTCACATACCTCCGATGCCAAAGTTAGAAGCATCGCAATGTACAGAGAAAGGGAGATCGTAGTCAGGACAAGCTAGTATAGGAGTAGTTACAAGAGCTTCTTTTAACTTATTAAAAGCCAGAGTAGCATTGTTATCCCAAATGAATTTAGGGGCATCTTTACCAGAAGAAGTTAATTTATTAAGTGGAGTTGCAATTGTGCTGAAGTTAGGAATAAAACGACGAAACCAACTACAAGTTCCAATAAATTTCCTCACTTCTTTACGAGTAGTAGGAGTAGGGAATTCGAGTATTGCTTTAATTTTAACCGGATCTGAGCGTAAACCGTACTCATCTACAATGTATCCTAAGTATTTAAGTTCATTTTTAAAGAATTGACTTTTTTCGAAGTTAATAGTCAATTTAGCAAACGTTAATTTCTCGAGAACTTTAACTAGATAAGAGATATGTTCTTCAAATGATTCAGATATGATAATTATATCATCAAGGTAACAAAAGACCTTATTGTCAAATTCTGGAGTAAAAAGCATGTCCATAAGTCTTTGCTGAGTAGCTGGAGCATTAGTTAAACCAAAGGGCATGATAACAAAACGATACATGCCTCGACCAGGGACATAAAAAGCTGTTTTATCTTTATCTGATTCTTCTTTCAAAGGAATCTCCCAAAATGCTTTAGCAATATCGATGCTAGAAAGAAATTTTGCGTTTTTGAGATTATCTAAGATTTCATTAACAAATGGAAGGCTATACGCGTCTCTACGAGTAACTGAATTTAGTTTACGGCTATCAACACAAAATCTCCATTCACCATTCTTTTTAGGTGTAATGATAACCGGAGAAAGCCAAGGACTTTCACATTTTTCAATAACGCCCCATTCTAACATTTTATCGACTTCTATAATGAGAGCTTTTTGTTTTTCGGGAGAAAGGCGATAACATCGTTGTTTAATTGGAGGAGTATCACCGGTATCGATATGATGACTAATAAGATGAGTGCGACCCAGTAATCCTCTACTTTCGAAGGATATAGCTTTAAATCGTTTAATCATGTCATCAGCGATAGTTTTTTGCTCTAAAGAGAGGTGATTATAAGGAAGTACTTGTTTAGTAGTTTCAGTAACCACTGAACATTTAGTATTTGGCTTAAAAGCCGAAGAAAGTATATGTGGAACAAGGTTAAACTTTTTCCAAAATACGACTCCTAAAATAATTGAAGGAGATATATTTGGAAATACGAAGGCTTGGATTAGATGAGTTTGATTATTGTATCTAATCGGAATGTCAATTGAGCCAAGGGATCTACTATTATGATTACTGGCAGTAGTAATCGTCATTGGAAAAGACTTGGATAACGTGAAGCCTAATTTTAAAATTTCTAAGTGAGAATTATTACCAAGAATTGTAATAGAACTACCACTATCTAGTAAACCAGAAAATATTTTGTTATTGATAGAAATATCAATAAAAGGACGATTAAAATCTTTTTCATTATTATATATTGAAGTTATTTTGTAACAATGAAAGAAATTTTTTAAGGTTTGTAACCAATCCTGCCAGTTTTTATAATCCAAGGCGTTGTTTAGTTTTTTTGAATTAGTTTTATTACAGTTAGGACAATCAGTATATTTAACATCTTTTAAACCACATCTAAAACAAATTATTAATGTACGAGGTTGCGAGCAATTATTCAGTGAATGCCCATTAGTGCGGCATCGTACACAAAAGGCATTATTATTAACTTTATTAATTGAATTAACGTGTGGTTTATAGTTAAAGCGATTAAAATTTGATTTAAGAGGAAATGAGTTAGATGTTGAAGTCTTTGACGTTAAATTAGAAGAAGATTTATAATTAAATTCAACACATAAAGGATTATTTGTAGCTTGAGGTTCGCTGAAACGTCTCTCTTTGTCCAAAAATTCTTCATATTTTCGACAACATGAAATAAGCGAAATGATTGAGTTGATATTATTATTCGCGATATAAGGTGAATAACATGGTCGGATGTTACGAATAATAATTTGTAGCTTCTTAGTTTCCGGTAGTTTCTCTGAAAGTCTGGAAAACATTCCAGTCAGAATGGAAACAAAAACAACTATTGGTTCATCCTTGCCTTGAGTTCGACTGTTAATGGCTTCTAGTAATTTATGATCATAGTCAAAACCGCTAAAGTCTGAAATCAAAGCTTCGCAAAGTTCGTCCCACGATAACAAAGAATCACGTTTAAAACGGTACCAATGTAAAGCGTTACCGGTAAGTAATTCAAACGCATGATCCAATAATTTGTTTGAAGTAATATTTCTTGAAATACTAAATTCCTGAATATTTTGGATGAATGAACGCGGACAAGTGGTGCCGTCGAATTTTATGCGCTTTAATTCGTTAAGGGAATTATTGGGAATTGAGTTTTGAGGTTGAGACTGAATGTCCGGAAAATAGTATGGAACATAGTCTCATTGGGAGTATTAGGAGTCGAAGAGGGACGGTTAACTGTTATAGGTTGAGGATTGATAGAAACAGTGATTAAAGAGTTAAATTTTGATTTTAAGTTGAAAAATCTCTCTTTAATTTGAGATAAACGATTGATCTCTGAGGGATCTGAGTCTATGTCAATCCTCTCTAATCGAAAATAAAGATGATTAATAAAGGTTTCAATTTTTTTGTTTAATCTATTGTTACCTTGTTCTAATAATATTATTTTTGATTCGATATAATTTAAGGTAGTGGTAAGTTCATCCAAATCAGTTTTAACCTCTAATATCGAGTCCAAAATATCTGTAGAGGGATTACGAGGTGCGAGTTGAAGAATTTGTTTTTTAAGCTGTATTACAGTATCTTTTGGTTCTTCTAATCTTATTTTTATCTCATATTCTAGCTCAGCTTTGTTAAGAAGTTCAAAGAAAATAACTCTATCCATGATTAAAGAATTAAAGTTAAAGAGGATAAAATTGTATTAAAGGGAGGAAAATGAGGGAAAGAGTCCAAACGATAACTCAAGAGAGTGAGTTTTGAAAAAGACTCGTAATAAAAACTTTAGTGAGGTTTATTAAAAAAAAACGATAAATAGTTAAGAGCTCACGACAGTATACTTAGTTTGATATAAGTGTTTAAGAGGAGGACTTGAGTGTTAGAGAGGACTCCAGAGGATCCGATAGCAATTTTAGATCTTGCTATGATTCGATGACTCGCAACGTGTGTTAAAGTGTGTGAGTGTGTTCAGAATGAGATGAAAGAGTATAAAAAGAGAATAAGCCAAATAAGAGTCAAAAGGGAATACTAGTGCTAGTTTGTTTCAGAATTTTGAAAAGAACGAGTAATATCTAGTTTTGATTTTCCGTTGGGGCGCCAAATTGTCGTGTTACTTATCCCAAGAATTATTTGACTTTAAAATCAAAAATGTCAGTTGCCTGTATTTAAAACAGCCAGTATTATTCATTAAAAACTTCCTCAAAGAATTCTGAGAGCGTGCTAATTAATTTTATACAAGTAAGATAAGATACTGTTATTTAGTAAACAATCGTAATTATCTCTAAAATACATTATTTGAGCTAATATATTAATAAAATAAAATTACATTATATAAATCAAAAGAAACCTTCATAGGCCTAGACCAGTAAGAAAATTATAAGTAGAGGAAAAGTAACTGACAGCTTGACAATTGACGTAATGTCAACAAAGTAAATATTGAGAAAATAATTTTTATTTCAGCGAAATCAATGTTAAAACATCGTTCTAGATCGAATCTAACGCAAGCTAAAATAACTACTGCCAAAGCGCGACGTAGATGTATAAAAATATGCAAGGATAATGAATATATGAATGATAGTATAAAGTGTAAGTACCTATAGTGTCTAATAGTATAGGATCCCGCTATACAACGACCTTCACCGAGATGCTTATTTAATGAGACGTATTTTTTATGTTATTAAATATGCCAATAAATATATCCTATATGGGTTGCCTAACAAATTTCAGTCCAGAGTATTTTTAATTAATAATTTAAAAACATTTTTTTTTTAAAGATTGCACCGGTGTGATTATTAAATAAATTTGATACCAATCGAAAGTTTGAAGCCCATAGAATATGCAAACGTTAGGTTGCCTATTTTTTTCCGGTCACAACCACGGGTTGCCAGGTGTAAACAGGTAAATCTATAGGTACTAGCATTTTGCAACGGTCTGATTATTGAATCAAACTTAGATAAAATGAAAGATTATTTCATAAGGAACACGGTGGTATAGGGTTGCCTGCGAAAAATCAGTCCCGAATTAGGGTTGTCGAATTTTAAATAATAAAATATCGCTGCGAGTGAATGTGTGTGAGAGAGAGGTCCCAGACCAACCATCCCACGCGGTAGAAAAGGACGCAGCGTAGCAGCTGTTTAAAGTCCGCCCATTTAAAGAAGGAGAGTGCGCATGCTATTTGTGCTTGGAAATGAAAAGGATAGCGATAGACTCGAATATGCTGTGCATTATTTTGGAGTCATAGATATAGTATTATATAGATGGCGAGAAAGCGTGTCGCTGAAAGGGACAAAAAAAAAGTACTAGTACTAGTAGGAAAAATGTACCCCATAATTAGTGATAAAATTAGAAATAGGTACCTACACAAAGCCTGAAGTTTAGACCGATGAAATCTGTGTCATCGAAAGCGACAGAAAGAAAACCGGGGAAGGGCGAGTCGGAGTCGCACACCGAGGGTTCCGTATAAACTTACCAATGAAAACAGTTCCCGCAAAAAAATTTTTGTGGAACTACAAATTTTCAGTTTTCGGATTTCAGAAATAAAAAACCGATGTGACTTTAATTGATTAAAAAATAAAAAATTAAATAACTATTTCTGTATATTAATAATTAACTACTCCAAAATAATGCACAGCATATACGAGTCTCCGTTCCCGCAAAAAATTTTTTGTGGAACTACAAATTTTCAGTTTTCGGATTTCAGAAATAAAAAACCGATGTGACTTTAATTGATTAAAAAATAAAAAATTAAATAACTATTTCTGTATATTAATAATTAACTACTCCAAAATAATGCACAGCATATACGAGTCTCCGTTCCCGCAAAAAAATTTTTGTGGAACTACAAATTTTCAGTTTTCGGATTTCAGAAATAAAAAACCGATGTGACTTTAATTGATTAAAAAATAAAAAATTAAATAACTATTTCTGTATATTAATAATTAACTACTCCAAAATAATGCACAGCATATTCGAGTCTATCGCTATCCTTTTCATTTCCAAGCACAAATAGCATGCGCACTCTCCTTCTTTAAATGGGCGGACTTTAAACAGCTGCTACGCTGCGTCCTTTTCTACCGCGTGGGATGGTTGGTCTGGGACCTCTCTCTCACACACATTCACTCGCAGCGATATTTTATTATTTAAAATTCGACAACCCTAATTCGGGACTGATTTTTCGCAGGCAACCCTATACCACCGTGTTCCTTATGAAATAATCTTTCATTTTATCTAAGTTTGATTCAATAATCAGACCGTTGCAAAATGCTAGTACCTATAGATTTACCTGTTTACACCTGGCAACCCGTGGTTGTGACCGGAAAAAAATAGGCAACCTAACGTTTGCATATTCTATGGGCTTCAAACTTTCGATTGGTATCAAATTTATTTAATAATCACACCGGTGCAATCTTTAAAAAAAAAATGTTTTTAAATTATTAATTAAAAATACTCTGGACTGAAATTTGTTAGGCAACCCATATAGGATATATTTATTGGCATATTTAATAACATAAAAAATACGTCTCATTAAATAAGCATCTCGGTGAAGGTCGTTGTATAGCGGGATCTTAGACTATAAATACTATATTTCCTCACAAGTATAAAGTGTCTGAAACATGAAAATACTATACTCTGCATACATATGTGTGTGTATTTTTGCATTTGATCGTAACACTACCAGAGGTTTATGAAGCCCTGGTGCTTTCAGCTATTTATAAACTATAGATAGAATTTATTACTATGCAGGCTTTTGATCGACAGTAAAATTACGTTTGAACCGCCCGCCCACCACCAGTAAAGGTTGACCCCCCGCCGATTAGAATGACAATGCTCTTTACCCGAGTTGGGATTTCACTTTCTTTCAAATCTTATATTTTAATGTTTAATTTTAATTTTCAAGCCTTTAATACTCAAATAGTCATGCTCTCACATCTAAAAGGTGTGAAACACTACACTATAAATACCTCCAGAACCCGTTAACTATTAAATAGGTCCATCAACACAATGTTTTAAGTTCGTCACATTGAGTTTAACCGTAAAACGTGATCTTGCTCCCCCCAAAAAAAAGTCGTTTTTTAGCAATAATTTTTGCGTTACTTACTTACTCGTAGTTTGATGTACAGAATGTTTTGTTGACGGCTTCATGAATGGTTCGTTTACTCCCCTATATAAAAGTATACCCCAAACACATGGGACTGAAAAATAAAATGTCGAAATGTGGCGAAGTTAAAAGTATACTTCGCCACATTTCGACATTTTATTTTTCGTCCAATGTGTTTGGGGGTCTAGCCTTCAACCGGAAACAAATCCAGACTCCGATCAATCACTGAGACATTTTTGATACAAAAACTCAATAACACTTTGCTTGTGGCGGCCCCGACTTACGAACAGTAAGTCGTGGGTATGAACCCAGACAGGCGCATTACTTTGTATAATTTGTTTCATCACCACTGCTCTCCAAAGGTGAAGGAAAACATCGTGAGGAAACCGGCATGTTCTAGAACCAAATATTCGAAGACATGTGACATCTACCAAACCGCACTAGACCGCGTGGTGGATTATTAGTGCCCATACGCATATTACGCGCTTTGACATGGAGTTGCGGACATCAACCCGTTGTACAATACAGCACTTTGCTTGACCAAGGAATCGAACCGAATGCTGATCAATAGCAACTACTAGATCATAGGTGGTGCCATCATTCTCTGATCAGTATGCAATACTTTCTTAATTCACTCCTACTGCACAGTATGTACTAAAAATAGACGGAGAGGGTTTGTATAAATGTTTGATTGTTTTTTTTATTTTCTTATGTTTACTTATTATATTATGATGTTTGATTGTTCTTTCTTTTTTTCTGTTATTTTCTATGTGAGTTTAATAAATACGTTTTCTTTATGTCTTCTTTCGTAAGTATACATTTTTAAGATATACAAGTAACAAACCACTAGATTTAGCAAAATTTTGATCACCAAAATTGATCCCCATTTTATCGTGAAATTAGATCCAAAAATGTATATTTTTAGTGTTTAGGTTTTAGTGGTGGTCTACCAGAAGTTTAACTGCATCAGAGTCGAGGGAGACTCAGTCGACGGAGCCCCACTTTACGGTACTCCTACTTCTGAATGGTTTATGAAGGGTACCAAAAGTAAGCTGCATTGAGGTTCATTATCTGGAGCTATATTATAATATTGTTGTTTATATATTATTGTTTATTAATATTTTCAAGATTATTGACCGATCACGAAAGTAAAGGAATTATTATTATTAAATAATTCGTTATTTTCATTACGCATTCATGACTCAAACAGAGTCACTACTGTAGTACTTCGACAAACAACCGTACCTGGCGCAGGCACATTGCGGTTCGTCAGTTGGTACGGCCACGTTCATGACGTTTTTTTTCAGTACCAGGATATCATACGCTACCAAGAGGTGCAATATTTAAGAAGGCACGAAAAACACGTGCCAGGGAAGTACAGAACAACTCGTAACGACACTTATACGGCAATATTCTGTACAATATACTACGAATACTGACCGCTGTGGCTTAACTTGCGAAAGACTGATTGTTTTTATTAGTCCATGCGAAATTTAAGATAAAAAAAATAATAATACGCTCCAAATCTCTTTGAAAGATCTCACTAATAAGGTCAACGTACGGCCGTCTAGGGCGTCCCGTCTCGGCGTTGCACTTATTACAATTAGATTTTACAAAGGCGGAGCTCGTGGCTAAATAATATCAGCTGCTCGGGTCGATCTTTAGGTTAAGCCATGCTTGCCAAGGTTAGTCTGTGGATGGGTTACCACCCCTACATACCGAGTTTCCTCCGTGCCTCGGAAAACATGTTAAACCGTTGGTCCCGGGTGTCATTTGTCCATCTTGGACAGCCGTTACAGGTCAAAAAGTGATATCGTATTACCTAGTATTAACTGGGTTGTGGAGGTCAGATAGGCAGTCGCTCCATGTAAAATACGGGTATTCAGCTGCATCAGGTTAGACTGGAAGCCAACAACATAGTTGAGAAAAGGTTAGGCAGATGATGAAGGCTGCAACGATCTAAAAATATGTGGTTCATGAAACTTTTTCGCTAGCAACAACCAAAAGACTCTTAAATTGCGTTTGTGAGAGCTACGCGTCGTAGCAAATGCTACGATGTATGTGACGTCACGGCTACGGCACCTCGCGGCTGGCGCGGATATTAGACTTGCTGCGCGGTGCAATAATGAATAAAGTTTCTTACATCTGTCTAATGTGTGCATTTAGTAAAATAGGGAAAAACTATATAAGGTCGTATGTATGCTCTTAGTAATACAAACAAAACAAAGCTGCAAAAAAACCATATCAGAGGTTGGATATCATTTTCCTCTTACGCTTTATGCTTATCATTGAAAATAAAGATCTATTTCTACAATGATAAGCACTGAGTAATGAAAAGTTAATATAAAAATAAAATTCCGAATAAAATCGATCTCTTCCAAGAATTCATACCTTTTTTAAATGAAACTACTCCTACTACAACTATACACTATAATTTTCAATGCTTGCTTTCCATTGATTTATGAAAAGTGAAAGTGGAAAATGAAAGCCATCCAGCTTCTTGTGTTCGTGTTATCTTAGTCACTGCCTCTAAAAATAGTATTCGAACGAACAGAAACTACTACCTAGATGGTAGGAAAACAATAAGTAAATTTTAGCAGTAGGACTTCAACTGAAAAGCATCTTTACATGACTGCTGCCCTGGTGTTTAGGGTCAACGAGTGTCAACTTGACTGATCGGCCGTAATGTAACTAAATTCAAAATGTGTTTTGTTGCTTACCCGACTATGGCGAAGCCAAAAGGAAGGGTAATGAGTGATTTTAGTACTCTGTGTATGAATGTTTTCATAACACTCCGTGGATTTTAAACTATTCAAGCGATATTGAAGAATAAGGTGTCAATCGATTCGTTATCACGGCCCGAAAAACATTAGATTGGTAACATTTAAATCAACTTCAACAATAGGAGGAGCTCATATTTTACCCATTATATCTAACTATCATAAGTACTATTTTACCATTTCCATTGAACCATATTTCAACTTTTTATACAGCTACTCAATTACAGCGCTTTGTGAAATTGTAATAACATAAAATTAAGTATTAATTAAAGTATATTTACTTTTAAAATAATAAATATTTACAATTATTTCCTTAACTTAACATAGATTTGGGCAAAACATTTACCATATATTCATTCAATTATGACAATAATAAAAACTTTTTTACAAAAAATAAAACCGACTTCAGAGAACACAAAAAAGTGAAAAATAACTGATTAAAAATAAATGATTGATTTAGTTTTTTTGTCACCGACTTCTGAAGCGTTTTTTCTGAAGTTATTTTTCACTTTTTTGTGTTCTCTGAAGTCGGTTTTATTTTTTGTAAAAAAGTTCTTATTTTTCACTTTTTAGTGGTTCACATGTGCATACCCCTTCACAGCGTACCGGCGTGATTTTAGGTAATGAACTGGTGTAAACAATAGACAGATATGAGATTTCGGCAATCCCAGTACATTTGCTATCATTTATTGAGGAGTTCCGTTGCATATCTCCGAAGTTCTTCATCAGATCTTCATCAAATTGAATTGGGATCACTTCGAGAAAGTACAATTCCTAAAACTACCCAAACCGCTTCTAGTGTGCCTATAAAATGTTAAGAATTCTCTCTATTTCTCCAGAATCCCATCATCAGCTACTGATTTGATGATTATAAGACCACACAGGAAGCACCAGCTTTCAAATAAAATAAAAACGATCAAAATCGGTTCACCCAGTAGAAAGGACTGAGGTAACAAATATTTTCGAAATCGGGTGTATTTTACACACGTGCGTACCCCCTCAGAGCATACAGGCGTGATGTTACGTCATAATATAGTATAAACAATGAACCTACAAGCGATGGCAGCAATCACTGCAGATTTGCTGTGTATTTTTGAAGAGTTCCGTTGTATACCTCCGAAGATCAGCATCAGGTCTTCAGCAAACTAAAATGGGACCAAACGGGAAGCACCAGCTTTCAAACAAAAAAAGAACCATCAAAATCGGTTCACCCAGTCGAGAGTACTGAGGTAACAAACACAAAAAAAAAAAAAAAAAAAAAATACAGACGAATTGATAACCTCCTCTTTTCAACCGACTTCAAAAAAGAGGAGGTTATCAATTCGTCTGTTTTTTTTTTTTTTTTTTTTTTTTTTTTTTTTTTGTGTGTGTTACCTCAGAACTTTCGACTGGGTGAACCGATTTAGATGATTCTTTTTTTGTTTGAAAGCTGGTGCTTGTCGATTGGTCCCATTTTAATTTGTTGAAGATCTGATGCTGATCTTCCGAGATATACAAAGGAACTCTTCAAAAATAGACGGCAAATCTGCAGTAATTGCTGCAATCGCTTGTAGGTTCATTGTTCATACTACATCATGACGTAACATCACGCCTGTATGCTCTGAGGGGGTACCTAGATGTGTACAATACTCCCAGATTTCGACAATGTTTGTTGCCTCTAACTTTCCACTGGGTAAACTGATTTTGATGATTCTTTTTTTATTTGAAAGCTGGTGCTTTCCGTGTGGTTCCAATTCAATTTAGTTAAGATCTGACGCTGATCTTCGGAGATATAAATGGAACTCTTCAAAAATACACGGCAAAGCTGCAGTAATTGCTGCAATGACTTGGTTGTTTATGTAACATAGTGACGTAACATCACGCTTGTATGCTCTGAGGGAGTACGCAGAAGTGTACAATACACCCAGATTTCGACAGTTAGATATGTTAAGTTCCATTTAATGGGATCCTGGACAAATAGAGGGAATTCCTTAAATTTTATAGGCACACCAGAAGCGATTTGGGTAGTTTTAGGAAGAGTACATTCTTGGAGTGATCCCATTTCAATTTGGTAAAGATCTGATGAAGAACTTCGGAAGATAGGCGACGGGAACTCCTCAATAAATGATAGCAAATGTACTGGGATTGCTGAAATCTCATATCTCTCTATTGTTTACACCAGTTCATAAAAGAAAATCACGCCGGTACGCTGTGAAGGGGTAAGTACATGTGAACCACTAAAAAATGAAAAATAAAAACTTTTTTACAAAAAATAAAACCGACTTCAGAGAAAACAAAAAAGTGAAAAATAACTTTAGCTTCAGAAGTCGGTGACAAAAAAACTAAATCAATCAAACAAAGGTCACCGACTTCTGAAGCTAAAGTTATTTTTCACTTTTTTGTTTTCTCTGAAGTCGGTTTTTGGAAGTCGGTTGAAAATAATGGATGAGTAGCTGGCCGGCTACAGAAAAAAAATACCAGAAAGCGGCAAACGGATCTTAATCCTTTTCCACACTGAAATTAGTATTTTATTGTGTTTTTAATTAGTTTTCGCTTCTCATCCTCTAAAAGTACGCCAATATATCCCTACGTGGCGGGATTAAAGTGACCATTTATTCCCTAGAGAGTAAAAAGTAATTTAAAAATGGAACGATCTTTTACTCTGAAACATGGTAACAAAAGAGTTACTTACAAAATGTATTTTGTTAATTTCGAATTAGCTTACAAATAGAAAGCGGTTTTATTAAAATAAAAACAAATGAACACTTCAACGCGAGAAATAATATTGTTCTTTGTGTGCTTCGTTGATTTTGAAAAGGATGTGCAATGCTCCTGTTGCTAGCCGCTGCAGTAACGTAGGTATTAATTATCTGTGGAGTGTGGATCATCTTCATTGCCAAAATGTTGAGAGTTTGTGTTGTGTTTTAAATTGTTATTATGTGACTGACCTGATAGAAGAAACATCTGACCGCTCTGTTCAGAATTTTAATCGAGTGTAAATTTGTTCGGTTTAAAATGACTATTTTACTCGCACTCGACGTGAAAAATACAGTTTGCACCTCGAGACTAAACACTAACTTAATACACCCTCGCTTTCATTGACTCCCTTGCAAACTCGGGAGCCAAACCACCTCGGGTATGTTATGTCTTCGTTTAGTCCTTCGTTATAAAATATACTATTTAATATTTGTCTCTGCTCTTCCTGTTTACCTAGTCGTTCCCTCTATTTGTAACTACAACGTGAATTCTTAAAAGAGGGCAGTCCAGACCTTCCACATTGCTAGTGGTAGTGCTATGCATTCATGATTTCACACCCCTTGCGTTTCGATGTAGTACTTGTTCTGCAATTTACTTCCTACTGCTTATGCTGCCCTGCTGAAGCAGAATCGGTGTATTTTCAATCAGCGCGTTGTCATGGTAAGGCTATTCTTCTGTGTACACGCTACTAGACAATACCAACACTATCGGTCTTGAAAGTGTCTGACAGTTTTTGTCGACGAACCCTAAAAAACTACCTTGAAAGTAATTAAACCAATGAATAATCAAAATATTAATGTTAGATTTAGATTTGATACTGGTATGTTTCATAATAGTATGTGCATAGAAGTGATTTTTTGCTATTAATGTAGAAATGGAGAAAAAAATACTAAAGCAAAAAAAAAATATATTGGCAGGACCTTAATCTGCGGATATTTATTTTTATAAATGATATATTTGTTTCTGAGTGTCTCTACTATAAGCCATTTCAAGGTTATCCATTGATTACCAGACACCCTGTATAAAAAAAAGAAACTGACTGACATATCAACAAGCCAAACCGCTGCGTCTACAGATTCCAAATTTGGCAAGTAGGTTCTCTATGTGATCTCCCCTAGATCACTGAGAAATAATTTTTCAAAATTCACCCCCTAAAAAGGTAAAACAGGGCTCCAAAGTTTGCATGGGGGAACAAGATTAGATAGACTATTATATTCGAAATTTCACAGGAGTACTTATATTGATAAACTAGCTGTACCCGGCATGCGTTGCAATGCATTTTTTCCTACCTACCTACACCTACTACCTACCTACCTACCTGTCTACTTCTCACCGTTTAAACCTTCCCTGGACTACGACAAACATTTTAAAACCAAAATCAGCTCAATCGGCCCAGCCGTTCTCGAGTTTTAATCAGACTAACGAACAACAATTCATTTTTATTTATATAGATTAATAGAAACAGGTTTCAGTTTTTTCAGATCTCAATCCCTAAGAGGGAGAATTGGCAGACAAAGTCTACAAATCCATGTGTCGCAGTGAAATCGTAGAACACGCCGTATAATATAATGGCGCGCTGGATTGTAAAACGTCGCCGTTATGTAATGCGGCGTGTTCACGTTCAGCCCGATTGTAGTGGCCATACGTTCGACAAAGCGTCGTCCAACGTTTAAGGATATTGTTAATCGACCATTCGCTCCATTATGTTATACGGCGTGATAAACGAATTGGCTACGACATAATATTGCACAACTCAAACCACTGGGTCTACAGATTCCAAAGGGGTTTGAACTTCTTGGCTGGATTTTTTTACGCCATTGTGTTTTATTTTATAAGTAGTGGCCACGCAAAAGACCTTTATTAATTGATAGCTGGTATCAATACAAACAAATTTAGTTCGAGACAAAATGTTCTTAAGTGTTATGTTTCCGAGACATGAGACATGATATGACATGGCATGATTTAAGCTATCAAAGTTGTGCTGGTAACGATAACAACACCATATATTTCGGAAACTTGAGCCAGCTATCGATTGATACACGTTTTATGCGTGTCTGATCAAATCAAATTTGTGCTGAAGATAAATTGAATGGATTTTAACTGTGATAGTTCATTATTTCGGAAACGTGACACTTCATGATATTTTGTCTGAAACAAAACTTGTTTGTATAGCGTGTATACCAGCTATCGATTAATATAGGTATAGTGCGTGGCCACTTGTTCGAAAAAAAAATCAAATTGGTGGAAAAAGTCCGGTCATGCTTCATTTAAAAATGTTACAAGCCCAAGTATGTTCCATATGTTAGTTACACTATTTCATTCGAACCTTAACAGTAGTCCCCTATTGATAAATTAGTTTTGTTTTTCATGTTTTTTCAGAATCCAACCCCTAAAAGTGGAAATGGAGTAACAAATTCTGAAAATCAACATGGGTATTATATGTATGGTGCATCAGGTCGAGTGAATTGCAAACACAATGTTTTTAATGGCGTGGACCTAAAATACCATCATCCCCTATTTATTATTACGAATATGACATTTCTTTTGAGATCCATAAGATGGTGGATTCGACTTCTTTACAAAGATATTGGTAATTTCTATAAACCTTCTTATCTCGTAACACAGTGTTTGTTATCGTTCTGCTCCGAAATGGCTTGACAAATTTTCTGAATTCTTTTGTGTGTGTTCGGTAGGTCTGAGAATAATGCATCCATAGCGCATGCGCAAGAACTCTCATTTTTTACTTTGATATCTATCACACTCTTTCAAAGGGTAACAGAGAGGTGGAAACTAGTATACTTCGACGCGTGTAGGAAAGAGATGGCAGAGGTGGTGGCGTGACGTCACCATTTACGTAGTCAATACTAGCGCCGCAGTGTGCATGGAGGTGCGGCTACCAACCGGACAATCAATACGCTATAGTACTTACGACATTGAACTTCAGCGATCGGGGACATTCGCCTGTACCGTACTAGAATCTCGGCTTGTAATGTGATTTTCGGGGTTAATTTGTTTAAAACTAAGCATAATGAATTAAGTTAGATTAAAGTGTTTAAAAAAAGGAACGGTTTAATTCATAGAATAAATCGTTGCTCATTTTGCTCGTTATAATAGAATGATCAAAGTAACTTACTTGTAAGTGAACTTCGATCACTATTATACGCAGTTATTGCCTCGTCTGAGATGATTATGTAGTCTACGTACTATTCGTATCAACAAACACGCGTTTAAAGAATTAGGTAGAAAAAAACAAATTTTAAATGTAGTTGCCACCCTGCCCGCAATAATAACACTGACAAATAAACGTCTCTTCATTTTTTTTTTGCATTGAAAAGCATGTTATAAGTTATTTACAATATACACACACTAACATTATAATAGAAAGAAAAAATATGTACAAATATCAAAAAGGGGTTGCAGGGCATCGACAAATTCGTCCACATCGCTGCCAACAGGAAAAGTGCCCAGAAGGCTGGCAGCATTGCCACGTTGGATGGCAATGCTGATTCTTTGGCCAAAAATAGTCCCGCCCTCTGGTCACGTGAAGAGTCGACCAACCATTTGGCGATTTTCTACAAGGTGGGCACTCGGACCCCATGGCCCTAGTGTTTCGACCCCAAACGGCTCGAACACATAATTACCAATTTAATTTTCACTTCTCATGCTCTAAAAGTACGCCGTTATAGCCCTACGAAGCGGGATTAAAGTGACCGTTTATTCCCTAGGGAGTAAAAAGTAATTTAAAAATGGAACGATCTTTTACTTTGAAACATGGCCACAAACAACTTGACAAAGGTTTTATTTAAATTTCGAATTGGCATGCAAATAGATAGCGGTTTATTGAAAAAAAAAAAGTAAATGAACTCTTCAACGCGAGAAAAAATTATGGTTGTTTGTGTGCATCGTTGATTTTAAAAAGCAATGCCTCTGTTTAGCAACAGAGGCATTACTTTTGGTAGGTACTAATTATCTGTGGAGTCTGGATTATCTTCATTGCGAAAATGTTGAGAGTTTGTGTTGTGTTTTCAATGGTTAATCTGTGACTGACCTGATAGAAAAAAAACTGACCGCTCAGTTCAGAATTTTTGTCGAGTGTAAATTTGTTCAGTTTTAAATGACTATTTTTCTCGCACTCGAAGTGAAAAGTACAGTTTGCACCTCGAGACTAAACGCCAATATAATATACCCTCGCTTTCATTGCCTCCCTCGCAAGCTCGGGAGTCAAACCACCTCGGGTATATAATGGCTTCGTTTAGCCCCTCGTTATAAAATATACTATATTGTATTTGCGCCGTTTGAGGTTTTCATTAAGTTTAAAGTAGATATCTAGATATGGTCACATTACCTAACTTTGCAAAAAAGGAGGGTTATGAGTTTACTTTCATTATTGAGCAGGGTGGGAAAATTTTGAACGGGAGGGAGCCTCAGACGAGGCGTTAACTGCGTATAACAGTGATCGAAGTTCACTTACAGGTAAGTTACTTTGATCATTATATTATACTTATTTACTCGTCTGAGATGATTATGTAGATGTCACATTTTAATGCGCACGTATTAAACGCGTTTATTATTATGAAACTTAAAAAAGTACATGCAGAATGTTTAGCATTAATTATTATTTTTATAACTGCTAAGAATATATTCCCGAAAATTATCATTTGATTCAAGTGGTAGATTATGAAACATGGCCAAATTTTTAGACCTTTGAGACCATCCCGCTGTTGATTTAATGAAATCTTTAATCAGATCTTTTCTATGAGCGGCTGATGTAGCAGCATGTCTTCTGTTGTATGCAGAGAACACTGAAGTATATATTCCAGACTCCAGCGAAACATCATTTATCCATCTGCTAAGAGTATGGGTTGAAGCAATAAGGTTCTTTAATCGTAATAAAAAGATTATTGTGATTCTTGCGTAGTAGTTTTGTAGCTTCTATATAATCACAAAGTGTTCTTGCAGGGCAAAAACTAGGTTTTTCAGTAAAAAAAAAAATTAACAGTGGTTGAATACCCTTAATCCAGGAGGTTTTAATTAATTGAGGAACTTTTAATTTTATATTTAATCGTTGGCTATAGCAATATTATCAATTGTTATCAGAGATAAAGTTTGAATTCTTTGTGCCGTTGTTAATACTAATATTATTAATAGTTTTTTAGTTAATGTTTTTAAATCTAAAGTTGTATTTGGGTAGAGATTACTTATATAATCTAATATAATACTTGGGTCCCAAGTTTCATGACATTATGGTTTATTTAGTCTAAGCTTAAATACACCCCTAAAAATCTGTTTATATCTCGGTTTGTAGGTACTTAATTCACAGTCTAAAAGTGAAAGAGAGAGAGAGAGAGAGAGTGAGTGTAGAGATAAAGCTGATCTTATACTATTTAATGTGCCTTAAGTGGCACCACTGTGGAAACTTTCAGTAAGAAAATGTAAGATGGCGCGAACATGATCATTTGTTGGATCAGCTTAATTATTTATTTATTATAAGCCTACATTATCCCACTGCAGGGCAAAGGCCTCCCTTCCCTCCTTCCACATTTCGCGATCTTGTGCGATTGTAGGCCAATCCTTTGCGAAAGAGTCTAGCTCATCCCGCCATCTCCTTCTGGGCCTGCCGCGTTGTCGTTTCCTGTATTTGGTAACCACTGAGTGGTAACAGTGCCAGTGGCCCAGTGCTCCTCCTTAGTTTTACAAAATTTCCACCAGTTAATAACATGAACTATATTGTTGTAAAGTATTTTTAGTTAATGAACTTAATATAACATTAACACATTCTAAAGAGTATCCTTTTCTTAAGTAGATTTTGCTGACAACATCCCTGCAATCAATGAAAGGTTCTTGTGAAGAGGGTGACCAGTCCTGAAAGAGGATGAAAGCAAATTTGGACTGGGTTTTAAATAAACAAGATTTGAGCGTAGTAAAGACATGAAGAGAGTCCAGGCCAGATAGGCACAACCATTATACCCTCAGCATCCTCTTCTCCCTTAAACCTTTTTAAACAACGTAAAATCATAGAGAAAGGAGAAGTAAGTAATTTATATGATATTTCCTTTCCTCTGTTGACCAATATCCGTGTAACTTTTCATGGTCACATACAATTCCCCAACCTGTGGTAGAAGCATCTGTATAAAATTTTTATTTTTATTTATCCCGCTTAATTGGTGCTGAGCAAGTAAAAGTTATTTCTTTCCACCAAGACAGCTCCTTTATATTTTCCTGATTGATTTTAATTTTTGACATAATACATACAGACATAATTATCTCTTGATTGTTTTAAAGCAAGGTATTTGTTTCTTTCCAGTATTTTAGTAAACTGTATCCATCCATAGGAAACGGAAGGGCAAATTGAGGTTACAGAGCGTAAAAGAGAGGCAAAATCTCGGATGCTGCAATGAGTTATGTTTGTTAAAGAATTTAACTTTTCATGATTTTTTTGTCACTAGGGATTCTTAAGGTAAATTCTTCACTATTTAAAATGAAACCTAAAAATTTACATTTCTTGCTGGGTTGTATCTGACTTTTATCATAGTTTATAACGAACCCTAAATATTGTAAAAATTGCAGGCAGTGTACAATTTTTTTTTCGCATTCGCTTTCATTGGGTGCAATAAAGAGAAAATCGTCTAAATAGTTCACTAAAGTGAATCCATCTGCTTTGAGATAAGTAACTACTTGTCTCATGACCTTGTTAAACACATATGGTGCCGTTGATAATCGAAATGGTAGGACATTGAACTGGTATTTTTTTAAATTAAAGTAGAATCTTAATGATTGGTGCGATATCGATATAGTGATATCGATTAAATTTTGTATGCATTGTGATATTTTGAGCTCATCTGATTTTGTAAAGGAGTTATTTTTCGGGATCTTACCTTGCCACACTGTATGTGATAAATAGAGTATCCATATTGTACCCAATTTAAAACAGACTTATTTTTAGTAAAGTGCCAATTTTTGTATAACTTGCCTCTAGTAACGTTGACGTCCGCGATTGTTCTGCGATGTCCTGGGTTGTTGTTGGACTTGTTGCTTTGTCATTGATCGTAAATGCTGTCGTTGAAGATAGTGTTAACAGGACTTGTGTGGTTTCCCAGCAGTCTTCTGTGGTTGTGGATGTTGTCAACGTTGAGGTTGCCGGTTGTTATTTCGCTGGCCCCGTCGTTTTCTGTACGAGGACGTGCCCCAATTGTTTAAAAAACTCTTCAAGTCCTTAACTGAATTTTCAATATTTTATTTTCTTTTAGTATTGTATTTTTATCCTTTCCAAAAAGGAAGTTGCTAATTTCTGTTTTATGGAAGTGTCTTTCACTTTTTTGTTCAGTCCAGGTAAGATGACAGCACGTCTTGTTTGAGATTTTTTGTTCTGAATATGGCATAAAAGCCTGATGCAGTTTCCTAAGTATTCACAGTCCTGGTCAGGATTTGTGTGTTTTTTTTTTTTTTTTTTTTTTTTGGATAGGGCATCTCGCAGTTCAGTCTGAGAAGACTGGCTTCTGCTTAACCGGGCTAATCCTGTGGATGCCTTAGCCAGGGCGAAAATAACTATAAACTAAGCGACAGCGCTCTAAGGGCACCCCCTGTGGGGTACGAACCTCGGCTTAGGGCGTCGCTGGGGGCAGCAAAGGGACAGGCTGGATCTGACTGTCATTATTTAGGGACTGATTTATTACTACAGGCTCAGCATCGCGGGCTGGCTCGAGCAAGGGTCGGGGAGGGATTGAACGGGGATTTCGCGCCGGACCTCTGCGGCGAGGTCGGTAGGTTTTCGGTCTGTATTTGTAAGCTCTACGAACTGTACTGGTATCTTTCCTACTCTCTTGCAAGATAGTGATCGGATCGTCGGGGGCGACTAGGGTGTGACGCGGACGTTGGACGGAGCTAATACGCGATGGGTCGTACCGGGCGGCCGATGCGATTAGGGGATTCCTATGCTTAATAGCAGAGTCGAAGTAACGCTTGGAAAGGCGTTTCATGAACTGCTTAACGGTGGGGATTCTAAGGTCTACGTGAAGACTATCGTTACGGACGTAAGGGGGGGCACCGGTGATCTTACGGAGGAATCGGTTCTGCAAGGTCTGCATCGTGTGGATATGACGCGGGTGGGCATGCGCGAATACTATGCAAGCATAGGTCATGATGGGACGGATGACTGCGGTGAAAAGACGCAATTTGCACTTGAGTGACAATTTGGTCTTCCTAGTGATCATGAAGTGGAGCCGGCCCATAGCAAAGGCAGCCCGGTCACGAGCCGCTTTGATGTGGGCCTTGAACGACAGATGGTCGTCCAGAATAACTCCGAGATACTTGGCTTGCCTCTCCCAGGGGATAGGCTTACCGAACATAGTGATGGGGGGACCTGGCGAACGCTTAAGGCGTGCCTTATAATACAAAACTGCCTGGCTTTTTTCGGGATTAACTTCTATTCTCCACTTACGGAACCAAGCGCCGAGTGAGTCGGCGGCTTTCTGGAGAATGCGGCGGATGTTATCCGGAGAACGGCCGGTGTAGTAGATCGCGGTGTCGTCAGCGAATAGTGCTGTTTGAACCTTCTGGTTCCTCGGAATGTCGCTGGTGTACAGCGTGAACGCGAGGGGAGAGATAACGGAGCCCTGAGGGACTCCGGCGCGAATCGGATGAGGAGAAGATAACGTCTTACCCACACGGTAGCGGAAGGTACGGTTTGACAAAAAGTCTCGTAAGATGAGCACGAGACGGTCGGGCACACCGAGCTGGTATAGCTTGTATATCAGCCCGTTGTGCCAGACCTTGTCAAAGGCTTTCGCGATATCGAAATACATCACCCCCGTCATCGCTCCGCGCTGGAAACCAGCGCTAACGTGTTCGACGATGCGGTGGACTTGATGTATGCAAGAATGTTCGGTCCTGAAGCCGAACTGTTCTTTCGGGATGAGGCCCTTTGTCTCGGCATAATCTCTGAGACGCTTATAAATAAGCCTTTCATAGATTTTGCCGAGAGCACTCAGGAGACTGATCGGCCTGTAGCTGGAGGGCTGGGCTTTCGGTTTCCCAGGTTTGGGAATACCTATAACAGTGGCCTCTTTCCACGTTTGGGGGAAAATATTATTGCTCAGGGCGCCATTGAAGATGGCAGCCAAAAGGACTATGAGTCTAGCGGGGAGGGCTTTAAAAACTCTATTTGTGAAACCGTCGGCGCCTGGGGCTTTCCGAGGCTTTAGCTTATCTATAATATCCTTGACCTCTTCCGGGGTGATGGCGGGGAGGGGGTCATCGGGATCTTCAAAAGGGGGAAGCGATGTTCTACGTTCAACTTCTGCATCCACCTCATCGAGGTGCTGCTTGTCTACTGGTAGAGTGCTTGGCGAACATTGAGATTCCAAGCTGTCGGCTAGGCATTCTGCTTTTTCAGAGTCGTCAAAAGCGACGCTCTTGTCGGGACGCAGGATTTGTGTGAATATTATTGTAAAATATATCTGTTAGATCACAGATAACTGTGCCAATTAGGTATTGTTTATCGCACAAGTGATTATCTCTCGTCACAGCTTGAGCTGTCATCGCAGCCTGAATTTCAGGATTTAACTGTGTCGAATCCATTTTTTATTAAATTGTTGGGTATGTGATCAATGGGTGGAGTGTTTTCCACATCACCCTCCAAGTCAGATTCAATGAGTCTGGTTCGTCTGGGAAGAGGATTATCAGGTTAATAAATTACATGTCATCTCTCGTAATACCGTATGATATCTGTCTATTAAGCTGCGAATGATAGGCGATAGTAGTTCACTGAAAATTATCACATGCACTCGCTCGTAGTACGGTGTGATAGTAACATATTTAATTTTGTTTTATATGCAATATCAGATAGATATTTTGGACCGAGTATAGGCACTCGTCCTATCGCTTAGGTCTGTGCACTCAATTGTTCGAGTAATCATCATTTATTTTGCAATGACAGGTAGATTTTTGTCCAAGTAAAGCCGCTCGTCCTTATCGATTAGGTTTTTGCACTCACTTGTTCGAGTAATTCATCCTTTATTTTGTAATGATATATTTATTGTAAACTTGTAAATTTATGTGTTGTACCAAATGTAGAATTAATGTTGTTCTTTTTTACGCGAAGTGAAAATAAAATAAAAGTTAATCAAAAATGGCGAATTTGCGCACATACCTTCTGACGAAGAATCAAGTAATTCCACCCGTTTTCGTCTTAATTTTTCTTTATATTTTCCCATTATTACTAATGCACAAGAAATATGTTGATAAAACGAAACAATCCACCATTTTTATAAAATAAAGTGATTTTATAACATTGTTTTATTAATAATAAACGTATATTAGAATGGAGGAAAAACGCTGTTCGTTTAAACATGAAAGACATAATGAAGAGACGATTATTTGTCAGTGTTACCATAGCGGGCAGGGTGGCAACTACATTTAAAATTTGTTTTGTTTCTACCAAATTCTTTAAACGCGTGTTTGTTCATACGAATAGTACGTAGACTACATAATAATCTCAGACAAGGCGTTAATAAGTATACTATATATAACTCTCTGTTTTCAGTAACGTCCACACCAAATAACACAAATAATTAGGTCAGGCAATGTAAGGAAATACAACAGTAGTAACGCGCTTTGATAAAATACAATAAAGAGCTTGGAAAAGTTTTGTATATAGCCTAGACAGCCAAGTTAAAATAGCGGCCACTCGAAAAACCTACATTATAGCTGGCATCAAATAAAACAAGTTTTATATGAGACAAAAAGTAAAGTGTTACGTTTCCGAGATATAATCTATTTAAGTTAAAGTACATTCAGTTGTGGCATCTTCAGCACAGCTTTGATTTGAATAGCCACACATAAAGCCTGTATCGATCAATAGTTGGCATCAATATAAAACCGATAATTTATTAACACAAGGGGGTATCAGACAAAGTGATCTAAAGTGTCACGTTTTGTATCATAGGAAGATGAAATAAACGCAATGGGAATATCTATAAAAAGATTTGTTGCACCAGGTTACCATGTTTATTAGGAAGTGGGTCCCCATCAATCACAGGACGAGTACACACACCTAGAGGAGAGAAACGGTCATTTGAATGCACTTGTGCGACAGACATATACGAAAATATAAAGAGAAAATGCAATGGCAATAGAAGGGGGGATTGCAACACCTTCATTCAGTGGTTGTAGTGGATTAATATTGAACCTCCGCGCCTCGCACCGTTTAATGCAAATGAGCTAATAGAAAGAACACCCGCCGCTCTTCGGCTGCCATGTATTGAGTCCGCGTGCCAGGAGTACCAGCACAACATGAATCACCAGGCTACTTTACGCTAGTTGGCGATAACCCTCGGGAGGAAAATGAATTATATGGATAAGAAAGAGTGGTCAAGGATAGGTTTTAATCTATTCAAATAAATTGATTTTTAATTTTATAATACCTTTTTACTAACTGTGTATGAAAGTTAATGCGGTTGTCTGTCTTTATGTCTGTTCCAGGTCCAATTCCAATATCCACAGTGGCGCTGTAATAAAATGATGAAAACTAGGTTAAGGGCTCTAGATAAAAAGCCACCTCATTCTGAGTTGGCCTCAGTCAGTATTTACATAAATAAACAACTTTAAACCCCATGCCTCGCCCTGAAGTGATATTTAGCAAAATGGTACAGCTATCAGAACGCAAGTGGAGTGGTTAGTCATATAAACTTGTTTCAAGACGGTATGAAATCGCAGCTTGTATGGTTTGTGCGAATTCGCTGTACAAGGGCAGGTGTTTACACATTTTAATTGCAGTGGAGTTCACGTTGAAGGTGCAATTTTGATCCTACAAGCTTTGTAATAAGGATTCCTATGAACTCCATCACTTGGAACCTCAAATATGTAACCAACTTCCATACGTCCTGTGTCCCTAGTATAAACGAGACGCAATATCGCGAAACAGAGTACTGCCGTGGTACGGGGTCAATCGCGACGAATTCAGCACGCAATGGAAATTAAACTATTATCATTATCCCAGAGTTAGACCTAATAGAAGATCGGTGACAGATGGGGCAATAAAGTCGTATTCTGGAGGCTCTAACAGGAAGTCGAAATGTAGGGAGACCGTCTGCCAGATGCCAGATGGTCAGGAGGTCTGAAGACAAATAGAAGCTGGCAGGGTCGACATAGACCAGAACCGCCGTATCCAGAAGCGAATGTAGAGCCACGTAAGAGGCATGTGTCCAGCAGTGAACCCAAGTATGCTGAAAAGAAGAGAGAAGAAGATTCCAGGGCCACCAGGCCTTACTTACATATTGATTATCAGTATATTTAAGATTAAGTAGTGTTATTAAGTGCTCCAAAACCACAAGTGTATCCATATCTGGTAGCTTGGGCCGACGGCCAATGTTCAGGTATCAAAAAAGGCTAAGCAGATGGTAAGGTGCTTAAGTTTTGTAAATAATGCTTGTTTTTTGTGTATGTTCCATAGGAGTAAAAGTAACAATCATTGAAAAATGTTAGACTCTAATACTATCTCCCCGCGACCCTGAAATGTTTGTGAGAGGACTTCTTAACTTCTAAGAGTACTGCTTGGTCAACGATAAATAAACGCGTTAACATTATTTTAAAAACACGCATAATCCACTGTCTCTGATTAACTCAAAATATGAAAGCACCACTTCGTGTTCTTGTTGTCCTTGTACGGATGTGAATAGTGCGAACCGCATCACAAAACCTCTCTTACTTCCAATAGTTTCAGAAAAAATGTGCTTCTAATCATTTATGACGTGCTAGTACTCGATGGTATGCAATTGGTTTGCCCCCCGCCTTCTAAACTGCAGTAGAAGAATATAATAAAAATAAGCTCTTTGTTTTTAATAACAAAATTATGACTATGAATACGGATGGCTACAAAACTAAAAAAATATCACAGAATGCTGTTTGAAAGATGATACATTCAACCTAGAAAAGCTGACATATGATATGAGGAGTACTATAGAGTATGGAAGAAAACGACATTCTGTGCCGACTACGAATAAATTGGAAAAAGAGCGGGAGAATGATGACTTATTAATTAAAGGTTTTAATCAGTTTCAAAAGAAATGTGCAACATGCACTATCGATCACGGACTTCATCGAATTCATTGATGTAAAAATAATTGTCTAAAACATTGCTTGTGTTAACTCCACAGCTGTATGCAATTCTGGTAACGTGGCGCTCGCAAACGGTCATTGTGGTGATGGACGTTTGGATATGACTTTTAAACTGAGTTGCTTATAGCTGCAACTATCTCTTTCACTCTTTATTTTTACTAAAGGGGCCTGTAATGGCCTAAACAAAGATAGACAGAAAAGCATAATAATATATTTATTTGTGACATTATAGGATACCAGAAAACCATCTCACACCATTCTATTCAGCTATGACGAACTTCATTCCTGAAACTGCACTAAGATCACGTATTTTTGCCGCTAGTCTACTAGGATAGTAGAAGTATGTATGGTTTCTGTTTTATTTAAAGCACTATAACACATCTACGAGTATACTAACATTATAAAGCAGCAAAGAAGAGTGTGTTTATTTGGTTGAACGCGCTAATCTCAGGATTTACTGGTTCGAATTGAAAAAATCTTTTTGTGTTGGGTAGTCCATTTATTGAGGAAGGCTATAGGCTATATACCATCACGTTACCGGCTGTTATGAGCGGAGCAGGAATGTTTTTTTTTGCAAAAACGGGTTTTTTTTTATTTCCTTTGTCTCTCATAAGTGACGCAGACGAAGTTGCGTGGGTTAGCTAGTATTATGATAAAATACTGCTCCATAAAATGGTGTTTGGAAACTAATACGCAAAATATGCGCTTTGACGTGGAGTTGCGGACACCAGCCTGCTATACAATATTGGTGAATATTATACAATAAGTGTAAATAATGATAAACTCCTAATTCAAATTAGTATTGATGACTGAAATTAATACCAAACAGTTTAATTAAAGTGCCTTGTATATCATGTACCTATGTCACTTCCTATTATTATGTATTTGTTTTACTATTACATTTAAAAAACTGTAAACAAACTGATTACTTTTAGGTCAATTGATGAATACTATGCTTAGTGCGAGTTTCATACTAAAATTCGAGTAACGTCTGTATCGCGTAGATCTAGTTGACCTCGTTGATAGTGACAATCTAGTGCCTCTAAGAAAGTTAGGACCATTCCGAGCACATTGCTATAATATTTGCATGTATAACGCGAGTGCAAGTTACAATTCCGACAGTTTTGACAGCTTGAACACGAAACACAGTCACTTACGAGCGTGAAAGTTGTCACTTAAGATTTTTTGGTGAGAGCATCGTGAGAGTGGTCATACTGGTCATATAACAAAGTCATTTAATTTAATTTCATATTGTGAATGAAACTCACCGAAATCTCGTATTATTTCGTTTGGAGAATGTTTGAGACCGCAAAAGCACATGATAAGCGTAATTTAAGCCATAAAAAATAACACGTAAACACGGTCACTTAAACAATGATAGAGTGCTCCACTAAAAGCCACTCGGGCATTATTCGATCATTTACTTAGATCTCCATGTTTAAAAAGTACCAAACTTAGTTTTACAAACTTTATAGATTGATCAAGGTCACTATACATCAAAAGATATAAATTACAATAACTGCTCCGTTTATCTTACCAACATTTCAAATTGGGACGGGCTAGTCTTTATTTTTAACAATAATATTCAAAACTGTATGTAAATCAAAACACAAACTTTCGTAAATGCAAACAAAACTAATGACTAGAGAAAATATGATCCAAGACTTAAACAAGGAAAGCGAGAAAATAAGGCATTCCATGAATATCACCAAGACAAAGCTTATGACCAACTCAGATAAACAAGTCATAACAATAAATAACGAACCCCTTGAATACGTGGAGGAGTACTTATACCTGGAACAGATCATCTCATTTAAAGATCAAACGGACAGAAAAATCAAAAGACGAGTAGCGAACGGCTGGAGAAAATATTGGTCACTTTAAGAAATCATAACTACAACACTTGTTTTCTACCTTGCATCACATATGGCTGTGAAACATGGTCTCTTTCAAAACACCACAGAGATATGCTGCAAAGCTGTCAACGAGCGATGGAGAGAAGCATGATGGGCATCAAGAAACAAGACAGGAAACGAACCACCTTTATAAGGGCCAAGACAAGACTTATAAAAAAAAAAAAAAATGATTTTTATTCAGACTTTTGAGTCCAATTGGTTAGTACAACACACAACTTAGAAACTAGTGTTAGTACTTACATCTTACTTTTAGTGTTATGGTTGTACTTACGAAGATAGACCAACTAAAATGGAGATGGACAGGCCACATGAGGAGTACTCAGGAAAAGTGGCGTAAAATTGTGACAGACTGGTATCCCAGAGATGGAAAAAGGAAACGGGGAAGGCAACTTAAGAGATGGGAAAACGAGATGAAGCCTACAGCGGGCCCTTACCGGAGAAGGGTTGCCAGAGATAGAAAACAGTGGAAAATGTTTGAGGAGGCCTTTGCCAAAAGGCACACTGAACTCAAAGATATCCTCTTAATGAGGAAAACAAACATTTTACAACAGATGAAAGTTCAGAATAGGGGGCTTATTGATTGATAGAACTTCGTTGTATAACCACAACTAGTTGAATAGGTAGTCGCTTCTGTTATGAACACAAAATACAACTGCCAATTTATTTTGGCCGGTTACTAATGTACGCGCCACTTCTCGCAGTGAATTAACACGAAACAAACGAACGTAGTCTAGACACTCACACTCGCAAGTTAACAATTGTCGATGCGTTTAGAATTAGCACTCACAATATGTAGTTCTCCCGTATAACGCTAGATGGCGCTTCCTCACCGCCATACTAATTTGCGTAAACGCTGACACGGTCGATACGTACAAAAAACTCGCACTAAGCCTACATTTAAATTTTTAATTAAGGCAGGGAACAAAACTTCCCATTAGTTTTACCGTAAAATTGTGTAATGGAACAGTAGAACTAATGGGACTCTTTGTTCCAACTAGTTCTACAATTTTGTTCCACCTGAAATCATAGAACTAGTGGAAATAAAAATTTCCACTAGTTCTACCGTAGGACTGTGTAGTAGAACTAGTGAGAATGATTCAAAAATTTGGGGGTCCTGACCACTAGTTACAGAAAACAGTAAAATAATTTCCTGAATTTAAAATTCAGGAAAAACATCAGTACGTTGCAAAATTAGGATATATACCATCATGCCTGTAAAACCCGAGGCGTTAGGCAGAAGTATTTCTAATAGCTGACTCTTATTTTGCCAGTAGTTTTAAGCTCATAGGAACATTGGTACTATTTTACACCATGTTATTGGGATTGACTCTATTGGGTTCAAATCCAGAGTCCTTAACTGCTATTGAGAAATCCCTTACGAAAGAAACTAAACACTGGCCGATCTGAGTGAGGGAGGGGGAACCCCATGCTCAGCAGTCGCGATGGCTAACACTAGATCATCAAAAATGTTGGCTATATTATTTCAACATCGGGTACATGAAGTATCTACGTCACGGGATCATTCAGATGAATTCTCACTTCGTCCACTTGAGGCGTTGATGTTCAGCCTACATGGAGTAACGAAAAGCGAACGAGTCAATGGTAAAGTACGTTTTCTTTAGGACTTCTGATGATCATTAGTTAATGCTGCAGTACAACAAATACAATGTGCTATTTTCAAAAAATTGTGGCTGATTAAGACAAGTGCAATACTCTATTTTTTTAGTACGTGGTAGCGCAGATACTCTGTAGCTGCATGGTATGGGTATCACAGGGCCAGATAGGTGGTGGAACTTAGTTAGCGACACAGGTTTATACCTATATACTGATGTTCCGTCAAGGTAACCCTGTTTTAAAAGGTTGTAGCAACATGTTCCTACACAATTACGGTTACGGTGACTAGAGGCTTCCTGGTGGATCCAGTAGATACTCTAGTTTAGATTTGTGAATTCATGGGACTAACTAAAACTGACCCTTCAGTATTTATGAGAGCCTGGTACTGCAAACGGTTTACGTTCTGAATGGATCAATACTATCTCCGAGCACATGGCACGCTACTGCGGTTCCCATGGCAACAAAGCAACTGGTGATTATGTGCAGTTTCAACCATCTTGTCTTGTGACTAAGCTATTCACTATGACATGATTAATTGATTATGTCGTATTAAAAAATAATGCGAAGTTCAGGTATGTTGATGTATTTTATTTTTTGTGCCGACTGGAGTCTACATATTAAATTAAACTTACCACAGTAACTGGCAGATTTCGTCAGCGTCTTGCATGAAGTAGAAAACGAAGCGTTTCTTTTCTTAGAGTTAATTCCTTTTCGATGATCCACTGAAATCAAATGTAATAATATATATTTTTAAAACATCTTTTCAACAAAAGCATTTGGCATAAAATGTTAAATTCAATCAGATGTTAGAGTTAGCTAGTGCCTTGCATAGCATTATTCTATTGGCTTTCAAATTAAATTTTCAGGAGGGCGCAGTTGGTTCAACTAACTGAAACTGTCAGTAGATAGTATTTAAAAAAAACAAGAAGTTACTTTAGTTTTGATTACATAGATGACCACGTGTCAATAGAACCATACAACGCGATAACTTAAACGTTACTCAGAGTTCCGTTTCAATATCAGAATATCAGGAATGCGAAGCTGTATATTCCAGTAATTACCTTATGCGAATTAGTCGGGAGTGTTTTTAACTATGTTTAATAAAAATCTGTTCAAAATGGCCGCCGCCACGTAATGGCGGATTACTCGTACATTAATATGTATTCAACAACTAGCTCAATATGGGTATCAAATTAAAGGGCTTGACTATTAGAATACTATACCCAATAATCAATTTGGCCTATAAGCAGTTTCAATTCCAATATGGCTGCCTCCACGTAATGGTGTTTTTTTTTTGTACTCCCTCAATATGGATATCATACGAAAGAGCTTGTGAATTTATAACCCTACGTGTGTCGGTTTTGTTAATTTTAATTTTAATGTAACTTGTTATTTATCGCAGCTGCAATTGATTTGAACACATGTAGGATTAAAATATGATTAGTAAGTTGGCTATGAGATTGTAGATTCCCGGATGCTGTTTAACTTTTGTTAAATATTCCTTTTGTTTTACATTTTTTGTATAGCAAGCAACGACCTTTTGTCGGGCCTACGCTGTCCCCCCATACTTTAGTACTAATGCTGTAATGAAACATAATAATATTGTAATACCAAATGATTTGAAAAGAGTAACCATGGAGTTTCTTGCCGGTTCTTCTCCATGGAATCGACCAACGCGAACCGTGCACCTTTTTCGACGTTTTATAAGTGCCCATCCAGGCCTATGTGAAATAAAATATTTTGATTTTGATTTTGATTTTGATTTTGTGTAAACCAAACATTTCCAAACGTTTAAAAGGCATGTTTCTGTACGAATGATTGAATAGGTGATTGAATGAGTGAAAGGTAAAGAAAAACGCAAGATGGCAAGAAATATAAAATACTAAAAGACGTTTAAAAGTTTTCCTGAAGATCCCACACACTACATACATATTAAATAATATTGTATTGTATTGTATTGTACAAGAGTCTGGTGCCCGCAACTGCACGTCAAATCACATGTTTTGCGTACGGGCTATTATAATCCACCACGCGGGCCCAGTGCGGGTTGCTGTCACGTGTCTTCGATTTTTTTATTCTTGTACATAAATAAATAAATAATAAGTAAATAATATTTAGATTTTGGACTCCAGTCATGGCGTCAGCTCATTCAGTCAGTTCTACAAAGTAAACCGCCTTAGCCAATGCAGATCTGACAAAGAATAATTTTTGTTTCGAATTGAAAAAACTCTAGATGCCTAAGAGTCTGGCAAATGAAAGTAGCCACTCGAATTATTTGCAAACTTTTATATGGCAATGTTTAATTCTGTGCCTCCTGTGATAAGTGATACAAGTCAAAAATCGTCATTTTACAGGACAGCAAAAACAAGATTTAAAAAAATCTAGTTCGTTTATTAAGTGGGCTAGGTAAAATATCAGTGCACTCTTTTGTAGAACAAAACATTTTCTTTCTCTATATAATTTAGTTGTTTTGATAGATATTTAATTTTGGAAGTAATTCATAAAAAACCTGCGACTTGTAACTTTTACTTAGTTTTTATGTGCTAAAATTAAGTTATTAATGATACTTGTACAGTTATATTACGTTGCACCAATAAATTGTCTTAGTGTAAACTGATATACATCAAGTTAAAACGTCTAATAACTCATTAGAATAATGATTCTAGCAAAAAGTGCTAAAACAAAAGATGAAGATATAACCCTTAAGATTTAATTTTTTTACTTATCAGTCACCTCTTTACATATTTTAGTTGAACTGTATCAATTTACTAAAATCCTAGTCTTTCAGAAGATATGTTAAATGATGTAAGTCAAGATGTACCCCTCAAAAAAAAAAGATAGTGATATGTGTAAATAAATACAAGTTTTAGAAAAATGAATGTCCACCTGTAGGTAGACTAACATTGTAAAGAAAAAAAACCCACACTGACGGTAGGAGGGGTATCCATCGGCGTCGAGTCGACGTTGAAGTACCTAGGACTCGTCCTCGACAGCCGGTGGAACTTCGTGGAACACTTCCGACGTTTGGCCCCCAGGCTGGAACGGACCGGGGCTGCCTACAGGCGGCTCTTGCCCAACCTTGGGGGGCCAAACGCCTCCTGCCGCAGGCTCTACGCGGGGGTCGTGCGATCCATGGCCCTTTACGGGGCCCCAGTGTGGGCGCGTTCCTTGAGGCGGCGAGCCGCCCATTACCTGAACGCGCCCCAGAAAGTGGTGGCCATAAAAATGGTCCGTGGGTACCGCACGATCTCCCGCAAGGCGGCGGGCCTGCTTGCCGGATTGCCGCCATGGGATCTGGAGGCGATAGTCCTCACGCGCCTGCATGAGTGGCGCGCGGAGGTACTACGCCGCCGCCGGGGGAAAACTCCGCTGCCGCGGCAAATTGCCGCTCAGCGGACGGACCTCCGGCGCGATCTCATGGCGACATGGAGAGAGCGACTGTCGCAACCCCGTGCAGGGCACGCCACGATAGTGGCGGTAAGTCCCCTCTTTGAGGAGTGGCTGGAGAGGCGCCACGGCGTCCTCACCTTCCGCCTGACGCAGGTCCTCACCGGACACGGATGTTTCGGGAGGTACCTGCACCGAATCGGGCGGGAGGAAACGCCCGGGTGTCTCCACTGCGAGGATCGACCGGAGGACACGGTGGAGCATACGGTGGAAGTCTGCCCTGCGTGTGTCCTCGCAGCGGCGATCGGCGGCGGCGACCTCTCGCGTCCGGCCCTGGTTCAATCCATGGTCCGGAGCGAGACGGAATGGGAAGCCGTCACCTCCTTCTGCGAAGCAGTCATGCTAGCGAAGGAGGTGGCGGAACGAGAGAGGGAGAGAGCCTCTCTTCCCGGCCGCCGCGGGAGACGCACAGGGCGTCGGGGGCCACGTGGTGGCTACCGGCCACCGTTGATGCGGGCCTGTGGACGGTTGGCTATGGGCTAGCTAGCCGTCCGTCCGTGTAACGACGACGACAGGCCGTGTCGACGGCGCGTTCGTGTTCCACGCGCGCCTCAAAGAGATGTCAGCATAAGGGGAGGGGCCCGCAAGGGCCGAAGCCTGCCGGGGTTGCGGGCCTGTTCGAAAGAGATACCGCGGCCCCGGAACATAAAGGGCGAGGAAGGAACATGGATGGGTTTTAGTCAGTAAGAGTCTGACACTCCCTCCCGCTCCGCCCAGAGTGGGAGAAGTCATTTGATGATTTCCCATCCTAAAAAAAAAAAAAAAAATGGGGGCCTTTTACAGTCCACTAGCGCCGACAATCGAAAAAATGTCATAACTCGTAAATAGAATCAAAAATACAAAATGTGGTCTATTATTACTGTAGAAAAGGCAATAACGTAATTTTATAACACATTGTCAACACTTGAAATATAGCTGTTTAGCTAAATCGTGCATTTGTAACAAAAACGGCCGTTTATGTTTTGAAATTCTCATCATCAGATGATTCTGAAATTCTCAAATCATCGAGTAGATTTGAACGCAGCGACACTGCGGAGCGCACGAGTAAGCTAATACGGCTCTACGCCACCTGCACTTGTATCACTTAGCACATTTATTATTTTGTACCATGTTTTTACAATTGGTTGGAATTTTAGATACAACTACATTTATATCTGTTAACACATAAAAACAGATTTGTGTAGAATGATTTAAGTCAAGTTGTATCACTTTTCACAAAAAAGAGCATACCTTACATTCAGATTTGTAGATACATGTCGATTTGTATCCTAGAGGCATATCGAAAGAATTAGTTTAAAGGGATATTACTCTAGTCACATCAAAATTCACGATAAATGAACTGAAAAATAAAATGTGAAGTTAAATACAATAGCATTTAAATCACGAAGCACGAAAAATTGTGTGTTAAGTGACCGGTTTTGGGGTTACATCTTGACAAATATCGATTGTAACGAATTTTTTGCCAAAATCCCTATAGTTGTATCACTTTGCACAAAATTATCTCCGAAACTATAGCAGATAGAAGAACGTGAGTTAGACCAAAAAAGACGTATTTTTTTTTTGATAATGCTCATGTTAAAATCACAAAAAGGGTACAACTCGAGTTATATCACTTATCACAGGAGGCACAGAATTTATGTCAATCTTGATTTGTCAGAATAAGAAGGCGTGTTGTTGTTGATTTATTGGGATAATATATAAAGATCATTTTTTCAACTTAAACATGATTAGAACGATTAAAAGTTGGCGCGGCAGATGTTGATTCGCATGATTTCGAAGTATGAAGAAAATCAAACAGGAGAAAGATGTCTAATTCAATCAGAAACAAGATTGTTTACGTGAGGTGTTGGATTTCATTATAAGTTAGTATGAAGCTTTGATGTTGATACTCTGTTTGTATTCGTAATAATAACAAATATTACGGAATATCCCTTTCGAAATTGTTTAGGACAAATACAATTTGATATATTGAACCTATGCTGGGTTACAAACATAATCCTTGGATCGATTCTGACCTAAGCATTGATAACAAAAAAGCGAGACGTCTGTCTGTATTTAGGACATAAAAATACACAATCAAATAATTTGATCTTGCTGTATTTAAAAATAAAAACAGAACCCTAGGTTCTAAAGTTCAACCAAGATTTTTATTTGTCTAACAATTTTTCTAATTTGATTTCTTATAGAAGTCAATTAAAGAAAAATATTACCGAATACTAAAATTTGTAATTAATCCATTTTAATATGTACTCATTTACATAGAAAAATTTACGCATAATATTGCTCGGTGTAAAATTGATACCTTGACAAGGACCCCACGGGGACATAAATCGCGGGGTTCTCAGTACCAGGATATCAAACTTTAGCAAGAGGTGCTTTGTGAACCATAGCGCACTAGCTGCGATGTCTGTACAATAACTTTAATATTGTTGTCATGTGATCAAAATCTCGTCAAACTTTCTATACCTACCTACCTAATCCAGAACCACCGCAACCATTGGAAAAGGTCATTTATACGAGTGGTATCCTGATCTATGCGCGCACCACCATTGCACTGCGAGAGATCTAGTTCTTTTTAATTAAAAATGATCCACAACGAATGTGACAAAAATATGCACTCACCCATTTTTAGGAAATAGTCCTTGTGAAGATTTTCTCTTATATTGATAGATTGTAAGCAGGTTGTCTTAGTGCACGGTGCGCGTCTTGATCACCAGGTGCAACCGTGTAGTGTTGTATAACTGGAAATCAAAAAAGTAGTCCAGTTGAATTTGTACTGTTAATTTGTAAGAAGGATTTTTTGAGTAGTGGGGAAATAACCAAACCCCAAACATTTAAAAAATGGCTGCATCAAAAAAATCAGGATTTTAAATATAAACTACAACTTCTAGCTTTGATTTATGTTATATTTTTAAACAAGCAATTCTTGTATGCATTTAGAATCTGAATCTCGGAAACGATTTCAACGATTTTTTATGTAGTATGCAGGGGGCGACAAATTGACCTAGTTATTAATAAATAACAATAAACCACAACTTCGTCCTCAAAAATTGTGATAGGTCAGGAAATATGCATGATATAAATATAATTTATATCATATATAGCACCCACGAATAATGTAGTTTTCTGGCCGAGTAATTTTTGTTTGAGATTTCGATCATTAGTTCCACAGATAACAATCTAAATAAAAACTTACAAACAAATTTTACCTGTTAATAATATTAGTACTTATATGTAGATTACGTAACGAATTAAGGGTCTAACATAAAACGCCTACTAGTTATTCAGCCCTTTATTTAGTTTAAATCTAATGTTTAAATCTTATAGTAGTAGTTTATAAAACTGATGCATAATTTGGGGTATTTAAATCAAGGTTTGTAATAGTATCACATGAGTGTTTAATACCATACTACGTGCAGTTTTATACAACTTTTTATTTACTTTCATACATTGAGATTGAATCTACTAAATAAAAGAGACAAACTGTAACACACACTTTTTATCGTAAAACTTTTTCGATTTTGCTGGTAAAAGGTTGTCAGTCATTTCCATCGCGGCATCTAAAATCTCGGACGGAGTCAACTTTCCGTCACATTCACTGGTATCAGAATTTTTTTAAGCAATACCTAATAGAAGAAAAAACTAAATTCAGACAAAACGTAAAAATGGCGCCCAAAACCCATTTCTTCACCGCACTTCAGCGCAACCACAGATAAGTAAAATTTACACAACAAAACTTTACGCTCCATATGTAACGAGTTGATGAGATGACGAAAAATAGAGGATTATGGAAGAAGAAGACATGCTGCGCCGACCCCAAATAAATTGGGATAAGGGAAATTGGGAATGATGATGTAACGAGTTCGATTAAAAAAAGTTATGCATACTCCTTCGTGATTTAACTTCTTGGTTAACCTGTATCGTAATGGAAAAAAAAAAATTATAACATTATTTTGTTCGAGAAATACTGTTATAATGAATTTATTTTTCTATTTCGGTATTGTGTTTATAAAGAATGCCAAAATAAACTCGTTCAAAATTTTATAGTTAGAATTTTACGACGTGAAAGTAAATAAAACTAATTAAATCTCTATCGATATGAAACATAAACCAAAATATCTGCCAGCTCCCCAACCTTAAACAAGTTTCAATCGCGCGAAAAGTATAGTCTGGTCTCATGAGTCTTATAATAGTAGCACAACATATAATTTGGATGAAGCTATACATTTTCCATGTTAAACAAATTACCTGTAGTCATAACCTGTAACAAGCACACATACACATATTATAAAATAGGTGAACCTGAGTCAGTCTGTCAGAGGTTGACTTGCTCTTAGGCCATGCATTCCTGGTAGAAATCTGTCTCCTGCTCTGTTGGAAATACCTACAATCACAAATGACATGCGCAGGGGTGACTGACAATGACCTTGACTTTATCGCTTGGCGATCTCATTAATACTTCATTACAGATTTACCGCTTGGGTTTGTTTAATTTATGTTGTACAGGTTAAGGCTATACGTAGTTTGGTAGTGTTCGCCACTCATTTGCAAAAGTTTTTTTAAAGTCACTGCAAATTTTTTTATGTGTTTGCCCGCCCAAATGACAAACAAACCAAGCTCGTTTTATGATTTTGTAGTATTGCAAATATAGTATTTTAACACCTACGCATAATACGCGCTTAGACGTGAAGTTGCGGATACCAGCCCGTTGTACAATACAAATACAATACAAATAGTATTTTAACGGACGTAGTATTTTCCACGCAATCGCAGTAAGTAGCACTCCACGTGGAGCATCCACCTTGTTGTAGTCGAGTTGAATAAAATAAGCTGCTTATTTTATAATTATACTAAGACCGCAAACATTGGAAGGGGTCATAATCGCCGAAGGCACCCAGCTCTATGCGCGTGATAGATTATTCCAATAATTTCAGTTTGCTTATTACACTAACTTACATCTATTTCTTTGATTGGACACAAATAAAAACATTCCTAAGACAATTATAACGTTGTTTACATATGATACACTACATTCAACAGTTCCTCATCAAAATCTTATCAATATTATTACGAAATCCTGTGATTTTATTGTTGTTTTGTGATAATTACATATTTAACTGTTTTAATGTGACTTATTTATTAATTATGCCATGTAAGACCAAGTATGTAATCGAACTAATTAATATCAACATATTTTTCTGTTTTTTAATATAATTTAATCATAGTTTTATTCAAATATTAAATCTGCAATAGAATCGTACGATGTGACGTCATTTGTTTGTCACCGGCTATAAAAAGCCAACGCTCCGCCGTATTCGGCACATTTGCTCCGGAGCAGCCACACCGAACGGACCTAAGTTAAGTAACCTGATGTTTAGTAAATATTATTCTTATTTTCTAGTATGTGTTTTTTTATGTATAATTTATATTATATTACATATAAATTGGTCATGTATACTGCAAGTGTATGATATTTCTATTTCTATGTCTATGAAATAAATTATTAGACTAATCTGTTTACAATTGTTTATATTATTTACAAATAATACCCACTAAATAGCCATTCCAGTCTTTTTTAAAATACCTGGTTTTTAACAATTAATAAATTCTTTGTCCCGTCTGTACATCTATTATTTTAAGCAATTTTAAATATAATATTCTCACATCAGAAGTGGGATCAGAACCTGTCTCATTTTTTTTTTTTTTTTTTGGATAACATTACAGATGGATCCTGCTGTATTAGAGAACCTTCTGAAAGCCATCCGTGATGCTGTAGCTGGTAACCGCAGTGAAGATGATGTGGTGTTGCCACCATTTGACCCGGAGAAAAACGACAACGGTGCCGAAAGCTGGTGTAACAACATCGACACCGTAGCCAAGGACCGTGGATGGAGTGGCATTACTACTGTCAGCAAATCAGGTAAAGCCCTTAAGGGCTCTGCTCTTTTATGGTTTGAGACCTGGGACCCAGATGAGGGTAGAACATGGGAGAACTTTAAGACGTGTATCAAAGATTTGTACCCCGAGAAAAAGAATCTGTCAGAAAAACTTTCAAAAGCCGTACTTTACACCTCGGACGTAGCTGAAACCTATTGCGAATATGCTAGGGAAAAGCTAAGGTTATTACGTAATACTAAAGTCACATTTTCTGAAGGACAATTAGTCGAGCTTGTTTGTGGAGGTATATCGGATATTAATATTAGGATGGCATCATTTAACAGCCGTGTTAGCAGTACATCAGAACTCATTTCTCTGTTTACAACCTATATTAAAAATCCTAGAAAACGTCCATCCGAAACGAGTAACGTACCATCAACTATAAAGCGTCCTAAGCCTGAAAATTCAAACTCGTTCAAGCCACCTACTTGCTTTCTGTGTAATAAACCTGGTCATGTAAAATCTCAGTGCTTCAAAAATCAAGATACCCCAAAATCCGAGACGCCTAAGATTCAATGCTCGTACTGCAAAAAGGTTGGTCATGATGAATCAATTTGCTTTTTCAAGAAAAGAGACGTGGCAAAAAATAACTCCAGTAGCGTCAATTGTTCCACAAATGGTAACTTATCGCTTACTAGCGTAAAAATTTGTGAAAGACCAATTAAAGCCCTAATAGATTCGGGTGCTAGTTGCAGTATTTAAAAAAAATCAATTGCAAATAGTTTTGGTCGCAGTTTAGAACCCTGTTCCAAATCATTAAAAGGAATAGGAAATGGAAAGATTGACATCTCTTCAAAGATTAGTTTACCTGTCAGATTTAGTAACGACCATTTAGAAATCGAATTCTGTGTAGCGAACGATTCAGATTGCCATTATGATTGTTTGATAGGTAGAAATGCGGTTCAAAGCCCAAACGTAGCTATTGTTTTAGACTCCAGTGGTTGTAGATTGGAACGAGTAAACTATACAGATTCGGTTAATATTATAAGTCCTCCTAACACCGCAGACAATCATATTCAGGATTTAGTGGAGTTAACAAGTCATCTTGATATAAGCCTACAGCATAAAATAAGAAATATTTTTGATAAATTTCCAAAAGTAATGCCAAATTCTAACTATATCAGTACAGTTAAAACAGGTGAAATGACCATCAGGTTAAAAAGGGATGAAGTTGTTTATTATAGACCATATAGACTTGCATCTACAGAAAAGGAAAAAGTTCAGGAAATTATTTCTGATCTACTTAAAAAAAATATAATTAGAGAAAGTGAGAGTCCATTTGCTAGCCCAGTCCTTTTAGTAAAGAAAAAAGATGGTAGTGATCGCCTTTGTATTGACTATAGGGCTCTTAACAAAATTATTGAAAAAGATAGATACCCGCTGCCGTTAATCGAAGACCAAATTGATAAATTAGGAAAAGCAAAATATTTCATTTCTATAGACATGAAAAATGGCTTTCACCAAATCCCTATAAAAGAAGAATGTATTAAATATACTGCTTTTGTGACCCCTGATGGGCATTTTGAGTTTCTTAAAATGCCATTTGGCATCTGCAACGGTCCCTGTGTCTTTCAACGGGCCATTAATAAGGCAGTTAAAAACCTAAAATTTTTGTTAGTGTATATAGATGACTTGCTGATTCCATTTTCAGAAATAGCACAGGGTTTAGAATATCTCGAACAAACCATTGAGGCTCTATGTTTGTCAGGATTTACAATTAATTTAAACAAATGTAAGTTCTTCGTTCAAGAAATAGACTACTTGGGTAGACATATTTCTAGCGACGGTGTTAGGCCGAGCAACGATAAAGTTAATGCCTTAACCAACTCTCCAATCCCAGGTACAGTGAAAGAAGTCCGTCAATTCATGGGACTGGCGAGCTATTTCAGAAAATTTATACCCGAATTTGCATATCGTACGGCTTGTATTACTAAACTCACTAAAAAGGACCAGAAATGGCAATGGGGGCCCGAACAAAATGCGGCTCGAGAGTACGTTATAAAACACTTAATTTCTAAACCACTATTGAATATTTTTGATCCAAAGTTAAAAACTGAACTGCACACAGATGCTAGTAGCATTGGATATGGTGCTATACTTTTACAAAAAGAGGATAACCAATGCCGTGTTATATCATATTTTAGCAAACGTACTTCTCCAGCTGAATCTAAATACCCCTCGTATGAATTAGAAACGTTAGCCATTTTTAATGCTCTAAAACAATTCCGGATTTATTTACTAGGCTTAAATTTTACAATTGTTACGGATTGTAATTCCATTAAATCCACCATGAACAAAAGAGATATTTCTCCTCGTGTAGCAAGATGGTGGACGTATATGCAAGATTTTACGTTTAATATTGTATATAAAAAGGGTAAATTCGTTACTCACGTTGATTACCTCAGTCGTAATCCAGTAATGACACCTGCAGAATTGTCAGAGGTAATTAATATTATTAATGAACCAGATCCTCCACCATCTTGGCTACACGCGGCACAAAATAACGACCCTGATACACAAAATCTTTTGGAGAAAGTTAGGACCGGTGATATAGATACAAATCGATATATAATAAAAAATAACTTGTTGCTTTATAAGAATGAGGATGGGGATCCACCTAAATTTTTCATACCAAAAGGCTATCGACTCAGTTTATTGCGGTTATTTCATGACGAAAATTGTCACGTTGGTTACAACAAAACCTTTAACAAAATATCCGAAAACTTTTGGTTTCCTAGTCTTGCTGCTTTTACAAAAAAATATATAAAGCATTGTTTAGTGTGTGTGGAGGGTAAAAGTCATTCGGGGCCAAAACAAGGCCTTCTTCACCCTATAGAAAAAACTATTCCATTTCACACGTTACATTTAGATTGTACAGGACCATTTAGTGTATCTTCTGAAGGTTATAAACATGTTTTAATAATAGTTGATGGCTTTACCAAATACTGTATGCTCAAACCACTTAAGACGCTTAACGGTCAAGAATTAGTCTCAATCTTGCGAGAGAACTTAACTTTGTTCGGTACACCTACCATGATAGTAACTGACAGAGGCACAAATTTTACATCTGATCACGTACGATCATTTCTTAGAAGTATGCAAATAAATCACCATATGATAGCCACGGGTACTCCTAGGAGCAACGGCCAAGTTGAAAAATATGTTGGTACTATAATTAATATGTTAACCACTACTGTTAATGATTCTTCAGAATGGCCAAGCGTTTTATGGAAAATACAATTATCTCTCAATACTACAATACAAAAATCAACAGGTTTTGCACCAACAAGATTGTTAATTGGTTGCAACGGAAATATACCTCCAATACAGGCTCGCCTAGATGAAGTACAGGATAATGATTCCATTCGAGATATTGATGCTGAAGCTGATAGGGACTTGGCTAGGCAAAGTCTTAGGGAAGCTGCAGAAAAGTATAAAAAACGATTTGATAGTACTCGTAGAAACAATATGGTTTTCAATACAGGTGATATAGTCTATGTAAATCAAAACCACAGAAGACATGACAAATTAAGTCCCAAATTCAAAGGCCCTTACGAAATAATTGATATTTTAGATCATGATAGATTTTCTTTGAAGGGGCTTAACACATTAAGGAATCTTACTGTGGCAAAAGAAAAATTAAGGCTTTGGCCGGGAGAATGGGTCGAACAAAATTCTTCTTTTGAGGAGTCCCCATAGCTCCAGCATCATTAGCCATGATAGATTATTGTTATGTTTTTGTTATTTATATTAATTATCGTTTATGTTTTTCGATTTTACTTTACGCAATGTTTTTGTTATTTATATTAATTATCGTTTATGTTTTTCGATTTTACTTTACGCAATGTTTTTGTTATTTATATTAATTATCGTTTATGTTTTTCGATTTTACTTTACGCAATTACTTTATTGTTTTTCTTTTAATTATTGTTTTTGATTGTTGTGAAAAAGGAGTAACTAATGTGATGTTAGACTTAAGAATATTTGTAAATTGATTATATAATTTGTGTTCAATTAACATTGGATGTTCAAAATTATTAAATGACAGAAGCTTATAACAAAACGGTTTTTACATTACTGCTGGTCGGTCCCTGTCCTGATATCAGTCTAGAATTCATTCGCAGCAGGTGATAGGACTGGTATGTCAAGGCCAGAGGCTATTGTATGAACTGCTGGTCGGTCACTGCCCTGATATCAGTCTGAAATTCATTCGCAGCAGGTGATAGGACTGGTATGTCAAGGCCAGAGGCTATTGTATGAATTGCTGTTTGGTCACTGCCCTGATATTAGTTTGAAATTCATATGCAGCAAATGATAGAACTAATATGCCAAGGCCAGAGACTTAAAATATATCTAGTTGGGTACTTCGAGAGCGAAGTACTGGTCAGTCTGGCCGTGATAGATTATTCCAATAATTTCAGTTTGCTTATTACACTAACTTACATCTATTTCTTTGATTGGACACAAATAAAAACATTCCTAAGACAATTATAACGTTGTTTACATATGATACACTACATTCAACAGTTCCTCATCAAAATCTTATCAATATTATTACGAAATCCTGTGATTTTATTGTTGTTTTGTGATAATTACATATTTAACTGTTTTAATGTGACTTATTTATTAATTATGCCATGTAAGACCAAGTATGTAATCGAACTAATTAATATCAACATATTTTTCTGTTTTTTAATATAATTTAATCATAGTTTTATTCAAATATTAAATCTGCAATAGAATCGTACGATGTGACGTCATTTGTTTGTCACCGGTTATAAAAAGCCAACGCTCCGCCGTATTCGGCACATTTGCTCCGGAGCAGCCACACCGAACGGACCTAAGTTAAGTAACCTGATGTTTAGTAAATATTATTCTTATTTTCTAGTATGTGTTTTTTTATGTATAATTTATATTATATTACATATAAATTGGTTATGTATACTGCAAGTGTATGATATTTCTATTTCTATGTCTATGAAATAAATTATTAGACTAATCTGTTTACAATTGTTTATATTATTTACAAATAATACCCACTAAATAGCCATTCCAGTCTTTTTTAAAATACCTGGTTTTTAACAATTAATAAATTCTTTGTCCCGTCTGTACATCTATTATTTTAAGCAATTTTAAATATAATATTCTCACACGCGCGCCATTCGTGACGTAGATTAGCAATAATGCATGTAAATAATTTAAAAAAACACTAAAGTGGAATGGAAAAAAAGGGTTTTGTACTAGTGCTTACTAATTAAAAGTGACGCTTAACAAATTGATGTGACAAATAATTTTGGACTCACTCGCTGTTTTAATTTTTACTTTATTGAGGTATACAGGTTGTCTCCGTGCACGACATCTTGATGTCCAGGTTAAACCGCATTATGTTGTGTATCTGAAAAACACAAAATTAGTTTCGTGGATTATGTGCTTTTCGTTAGTAAAAGGAATTATTAAGTAGTGGGGAAAATAACACGGTTTTGTAATGACAGAAAATAGACAATGTCGCTTATAATTAAACTACAGCAAAGGAGAAAATTAATGTACTTCGTAGGCGCATATTATTGCTCGGGCTCTAAATCAGGCACTCGGTGCAATAATAAATTACTTTGTGCTCGATGCAATAATCTACTATTGCGCGCGCCATTTCCTTTTCATGTCATCAAATTGTTAAAACCTTAGGTTAAAAAAAGAAACTTGAAAACAAGTGAAAAACATATTGATGATGTTGAAGTTTTTTCCCATTTAGTAATTTCATCGCTGAGGTGGGATGAAAAATTACATGTGGCACTCGAGAGCAAAGATTTTTCAGCTCGTGCTCTTATGGTTCTCTCGCCAAAGCTCAGGATCATAACATTTTAATGAATTTTAGAATCCTTCGCTTGCTCGGTCATCAAAATAGAGTATGCGGTTAAAAATCAACTTTGCACTCTTGTATAACAAATAAGTATTATAATTTGGGAACTTGACACAAAAGGTGGGAAACCCTACTATAAAACATTGTAATAAAAAAGCAGCTAGTTTTGTAGTAGTTCTTTATTTATACTTCGGTAGTCTGTCTGTTCTTTATTGACTTTTTTGCCACTGACGGTCATCGGAGGTCGGCGGATTGAACCCAGGCACATACTATGTCAAAGTATTTGGCGCCGTGTAAAGCAGAGGGGCATTATTTTTTTCTCTCCTTCTCTGCTGCTTTTAATTCATCAGATGCAGCTTTATACCAACAATTAATGCTAATGTTTGATTCTTAAAACAGCACGAAATAGAAGATCTGTGAAAAATAATACTACAGAAAAACGTTTGATTTTTGTTCTTTATTCAATTAAAAAACGACCATAATAAATAAAAAATAAATATCACACGACCAAGTCAAGATTGAGCATAATATACATAGCTACAAACAATGTTCATAATGCCGTGTGCTAGTGTCCTCGAAAAAAACCTTCCTGAAAAACTCCTTTTCTTTCATGAGAAACTAGTATTACAATAGTTTACGGTCCAGTTGGATTAGTACTGTCTCTCAAGAGCAAGGCACTCAAATCAGTTTCCATGGCAACAATGCATCTGCGTGAAGTAAGGTGACAATGCAGCTAAGGCAATTAAACTCGCCAAAATATTTAAAGATCTGAATTCAATTTGTGTAACCTTTATGATAATACGAGTACTTATCCTGTATTTCGAAACTTCAAGTAGTTTCAAACACTGTTTTAGGCTTTCACGGTTTAAAGCTTAACTTATATTGTCCTTTACGGGATGTCTTCTGTGATTATTTATGGTTTTGAGCGTCGAAATATCGGGAGCTCAAAACCATAAATAATCAAGGAAGATATCCCGTAACGGACAATATAAGTTTAGTTAAAGTAGTTTGTTTTAAGTATATTGAGTTGGTATGAACTTGGCCACTTAACCACTATGCACGACAAGATTTTGACACATGACACATCAGCTGAATCGGCGGGGTGATGCGAATTTGTCAAAAATTTACAGAATTTTCGTAAACTTTCAGCATTCGATTTTTTCATGAAAAATATGTCTAGGAAGCTGTTTCATACCATACTTTTGTGGTAAATATCTCCAGTAACGTGTTTAGGTCGGTAAAACGGCGTCAGTGTATTGCCAAATATTTATATAACACATATTACTGCACCCTTCCAAAAACTAGGTAACGTAGATGCGCTGGAAATAATGTACATATGCAAGCTTCTCGTTCGCTAAACAAACTGGAAAAAGCTAAATAAAAACAGTAACTTTCTATCTGCGTTCTTATTTTTGCCCTTATTCATACATCGTTTCATAAAAAAATACGATCAAAGTCTTGACAAATATTACTAAAAAAAACAATGTTGCAACCAACTTATCACATGACATGTCACTTCGTAGTGCTGACCGTAAACCCGGGTTTAATCATTACGATTAAAATGTTGCATTCAGCCTAATCGCTACTCGCAATAAAATTAAGTTTGGAAAAAAGTTTTGAGACACAATGAAAACTCCTTGGTATAATTTCAAATAATTATATTTAAATTCTGAAATGAATCCTTTTATACTACTTTTTTAATAATATCATGTAAGTAATTATTCGTTGCTTTTGGTTGACTTATTAATAGTTAATAAACACAAAACTCTCTAAACTCTAAACAAATAACGAAATTTTTGCTTCAAGTCAACATTTTAATGATAATCTTTCCTTTAAAAACTTATGGATTGAAGAATTTGGAGAAACGCCGTTGTCGAACTAGCACCGTGTGGCAAAATATGAGGTCTCACAGTTTAAGCAAAGACAAAATCTGACACTGAATTATTAATATTTTCAACCGTACGAACGGACAACCTCTAGCTAAATTCGCGTCGAATTTTTAAATTCAAAATTTAAATTAGGAATGTAATTGACTATACACATACATTCACATTTATAAAGTATTTTTATTTACTTTAATCATTTATTGTGAATTTGGTTTTGTTATGTCTGAAGGATGGTAATGATGCGCCAAGGATCGAAAAAATTGAATGATAAATAAATATTACGGATTCTAAAACCAAGCTTATCTAAGTTTCCAAAATCAAATGAAAATTCATAATCTACCTTGCCTTTTCCTAACTTTTATGGGGTCGACTTCCAGTATAACTGAAAACCAGTATTTTATATGGAGCGACTGCATATCTGACCTCCACAACCCAGTTGGTACTGGGTGATGATACGATACCCCTTGGTATGAGACTGGTTGTCTAACATATTGGGTCGCTGACTACCTGTAACGACTTTCAAAGAACTACAAATGACAGCCGGGACCAACTGCTTAACGTGCTTTCAGAGGCACGGAGGAAACTCGGTATGTAATGGGTCACCCATCCACAGACCAACCTAGGCAAGCAAGGCTTAACCTAAACATCGACCCGAGCGGCCGTTGTTATTTAACAGAGAGCTCCTCCCCTCGGCCTCTCTTTCAAAATTAAATGAAAATTGTCGATTAAAATTATTGTTCATAAAAGGCGAGAAATAAATAAAATTAAAAAGTCATGGGAAGGCCTTTGCCCACCAATGCGATAGAAAAGGGTGTTAAAAAAATTATTTGAAAATAAAATGATGTATCCCAATAACTAATCCAACCGAACACAGTAAAATAATCATACTATTCCCCATTTTGTTTACTAAATACAATTATCATGGTACGAACCAAACCAATTTTCACCACACCTAAAAATCTGTACCAAGATCCCTGGCATAGAGTATATTATAACCTTTCATCCCTGGCGCATTGACAACCAACGAAAAGAAAATCACAATAAATTACCTACATTGAAGTACAATGTAATTTTGAACAGCGAGTGCATTCTTAATTTAAATTTTGGTAAGGAAAAAAAATCGGCGCGAATTTAGCCTTTGGTCAATCTGTGCTGTTTATTGTTGGGTTGGTACAATGTACGAAAAACTATTAAGATTTCTTAACTAAAGCTTTTTAACAATGTTATAATATTTATAAACAAAATTGTTTTACTTTCCATCTATCGATTTGCTTAATTCCGTAAATAAATTAATCGAGTTAATCGAAGTTTACAAAAAAGAATCGATTTGAATAATCGCTTTCACACATCACAAATATAAAAAAAAAGAAAAAAAAAATGGATGTCCATTTTCGAATACAAAATTACGTGGTGGTAATGAATATTACGTGTTATTGGTCCTATATTAGTAAATTACGCTAAGATCTGGGTATTCTCATGTTGTTTATAATATTTGAATTGATATTTGTCATATCTGTTGTCGAATCTAAACGTGTGTGTGTTGAAATGTGAAAAATAAAATGTAAACAAACAAGATTGGCGCGAAACTTTGACTTTGTATATAAAAATATATCATTACCACTGCTTATTAAAATTGAACTATGGATGAATTCGTCACATAATTAAATGACGAGTTATTATTTCTCAACATAATGGAGCTTGGATGCCCGAAAACCCCAATTTTTATGATTTTTAGCGTCGGCTAGCACTGCCGTCAAAATGGCGATGAACGTATTTACGCATTTGGATTTTATTAGGGTAAATTAAGAATGTTGCGCGCTTAATACAGAACTTTGAATGGCTCTAACATATGAAATTTTTCTCCAACTCTCTTAATTAACGCACACTCATAGTCTTTCATAATCAGAACATTAAATATTTACATAAAAAATAAGGATGTCGTATGACTTAACCGCCGGCCCCATTCGGGGCCAGTACCGAGCCAGCGTAGTTTCCAGTGCCCGGCCCCGAATGGGGCCCGTACCGAACTTTATGGTTAAATCTTTACCATGAGTACGTATTTTAGGTCACCGGCTTTAATGATTGACGAAAGATGTTGTACGAGGGCTGGTTTTAACAGATTTCAATTGCGGTTTGGATTCATGTTAAAAGTGCTATTATGATCCTACAAGCTTTGTAATAAGGATTTCCATGAATGCCAGAATGTGAAACCTCAAGTTAGGATCCAACTTCCATACGTCCTGTGTCCCTAGTACTAACGAGATGCAATAACGCAATTCATAGTGCTGCCGTGGTACGGGGTCAATCCCGATAAATTTAGGACGCAATGGAAATGAAACCAATGTCATTATCTATCTTCTATCTAAATATATATAATTCAAAGGTGACTGACTGACTGACTGACATAGTGATCTATCAACGCACAGCCCGAACCACTGGACGGATCGGGCTGAAATTTGGCATGCAGGTAGATGTTATGACGTAGGCATCCGCTAAGAAAGGATTTTGATCAATTCTACCCCCAAGGGGATAAAATAGGGGATGGAAGCTTATATGAAAGTCCCTCAGTTTTAAAGTTAGTATCTTCTAATTTTGTGTTTAGGCTGACGATTGAAAATTAATTTATGCGTGTTTCAGCGTTTTTGATAACTCCATCCCGAAGGCTTATAAAGGGGATGAAATTATATGTGAAAAATCCTTAATTTTCGACGTAAAAAGTACAAAATTTGTTATCTGGGCTTATGATTGGAAGCTGACGCAACGGCTTTATTAGAATTTCAACCCGTGAGGGGTGAAAAAACAGCAACATTTTGTTTTTAATTAAAGTTTTTATTTTTTGAGTCACCAAAAAGTATCAAAGTTAGAAAGTCGTTGGTTTTTTTTTATTTTAACCCACAAAGGGGTAAAAGGGGGGATGAAGTTTTGCATTGTAGTTGTTCATTCGTTCACGAATAACAGCAGCAGGAGAGACCTTTTGCAGCAGTGCAAGTTAATAGTACACGTGACTTCGCGGCTGGCAGTACTTACCGTTTTGTAGGGACCTAGGTAAGCCGAAGATTATGGACTTACGGCAGGAGCAGAAAAAGAAAGTATGGCAGCCGCCGCTCCTGTGGGTGCCGCCCGCTCGCACCAACTTGCTGCAGCATGCGCCGCTGACTTGCTTCAATTTTACACTGAGCGAAATCACTCGGGCCACATTTTGCGCAATTACTTTAGTTTGTCAAATTAATTAATTTATTCAAAACATAAATAATTTAACTTTAAATGTAACTGCTTTATTGTATTAGGTACCTAAACCTGTAATAATAGTTATATGTGTTGTTTAAATAAAATAAATAAATAAATAAATTATGTATAGTAGAACGAGATAGAATGAGTAATTGTCGATATCGTATTTGATGTTTTTTTTTATTTTGTAGATTTCTGTTTTTTTTTCACTTCTGCATTTCTGATCTTCTTTTGATGAATGAAGATGAATTCAAAAATGGCGCCGACGAAAGTTTTTGCATTTTTAATCATGGGTGTCGTTTCCGTGGTTTTTGGTTCGCTGATAGTAAAAATGAGGTCAAAATTAACACGGGGAAAAAAGTTAACAGAAGCACAAAAAAAAGTTTTCCTTTTTTTTCTACGGCTTCCCTTGACACTATTTTCACCCTGCGCCACTGTTAGGTAGAGGTGTATCTAATCCTACACCCACATTTCGCACATTTAGCTTAATCCCATCAACCGGGCACAAATAATACAATAACACTTTGCCCGTCCCGCAAATCGAACCCAGGACCTCATGCTCAGTAGCGCTTGCGACAACTCGAACAACGATGCAGTCTCACACATGACCCATCAATATTTTCAAGCGAACGAAGTCGCGGGCAACAGCTAGTAATAAAATAAGATCCCAGGGCCGCCATCTTCCCGGCCACGTGGTGGTTACCGGCCACCGTAGATGCGGGCCTGTGGACGGGTGGCTATGGGCTAGCTAGCCGTCCGGCCGTCTAACGACGACGACAGGCCGTGTCGACGGCGCGTTCGTGTTCCACGCGTGCCTCAAAGAGATGTCAGCAAAAGGAGAGGGGCCCGCAAGGGCCGAAGCCTGCCGGGGTTGCGGGCCTGTTCGAAAGAGATACCGCGGCCCCGGAACGTAAAAGGCGAGGAAGGAACATGGATGGTTTTTAGTCAGTAAGAGTCTGACACTCCCTCCCGCTCCGCCCAGAGTGGGGGGGGTCATTTGATGATTTCCCATCCTTAAAAAAAAAAAAAAAAAAAAGGGCCGCCATCTTTTAATCCGTCGTTTTCCGTCGGGGGTTAAAAATATGATCTGATCACTCGACTGCTATAGACTCACATCCAACAGTAATTTAGAAAAATTAGAAGCACCACATTTTCGATTTTTCAAACTATTCGTCACAGAAACCTAAATACAAATTATATAAAGAAAATCATAAAATGTAATATATATGCTTATCAACTTTAAAACATAAATCCCTTATTCTGGTTAATAGTCATGGCAACTGGGAGCGTCACTCGCTAGTTACCTATAACCACGCAACTAGGACAGTATCATCAGGTACATTCATGTACCTAGAATAACAAATTATTTTGGATACCGAAAGCTTGATAAAAGACTACTTTCTTTTCTCAACCGATTAATTGCCTGCTAACATAAAATAAAAGGCAAATTCGCCAAATTACTTAAGCAATTCTTTTTCAAGAGTATGTAAACTACTTTTTTACGAAGGTGCATGGTTTACAGATTGCTGAGTGAAAGCAAATAGGTATTTAAGAGGTTATACTATAAGTTAATTACTGTAGTGATAGTAGATATTCCGTTCCGTTATCGTGTTCCATTCCCACAGAGAAACCGTGAAAACGGGTTTGTGGAGCATTATTAAAATTCAGTTTTTTTTAAACTTTCATTTAATAAATAAATAAAAAATACCTTTAAGGATAAAAGCTTCCTTTAAAGAATAATAATCAAAAACACAGACAAGGCAGTGTTTGGGGACTCCCGATAGAAGTCAAAACTCGTAGAGGATCGACCGCAGTTGCTACAAAGCGTTAAGTGACGGTCACGCGAGATCCATGATTTTTCTTTCACTCAAAAAGTGCTCAACGCACCCAAATAAGTTATCACTTCAAAAAAGCTTTGTTTCGTAGATACTTCTTAGGAGTAGCATAGTTGTAGGGTAAATCACAAATTTTTAGATAGACTTCCTTATTAAAAAAAAAACTACATATTGGTCCCTCACCTACGGGGATATAATTATATGCTTAAGTATGTTTATGGGTGACAAGCAAAATTTTGCAACACTCAACAGGTCGCAATTATGAACCGATTGCTTTCAAACTTGGCCAAAAAATGGATAAAGTCGAAACTTAGGCTAAGTTCGTGAATGGGCTGAATACGTCCATGGGGGCGGCGGGCGGGCGGTTTTTCTAAAATCAGTTTGTGGCCATAACTAATTTCCTATGGAAAATTTTTGAACAGTTTTTAATTTTTAACATTCTGAATAAGAATACGGCCAACTTTAAATTAAAACTTTTTGATGCAACCCTTAAATTGGGGCGGGGGTTGAAATATCCAAAATTTTTGTGCAAATATTTTTTTTAGAAGCATATTGTTTACTCTACAATGGTACCTTTAAATTTTAGCGATAAAACTTATATTTTTCGAAATAAAAACATATAACAAAAAATTTGAGGGCGTTTCCATGTTTAACTCTTATGAGACGATTTAATAAGGGTAAACTTTCCATTAAAGGACAACGATTGTGAAATCATTTTTTTTTTTGTAGATTGTACACATAAGTACAACTCTTTATACAAATTTTCAGTAGTCGGACGCTCCAGCACCTTCTCCGAAATTTACCTTCTCCTGCGGCTTGCCGGAGGGATTTTTTTAATGTACAAGTTTTTCACAAGATCGAAAACGTCAAATAAAAGTAGATTAAATTATCATTTAAGAAATCAGTCCCATTACAAATAAAGTAGCTGCAGTAAACGCCATCTCATGGGTTTTTAGTTAGTTAGCTTTTGTTAAAATAACTTCTTCGTTCGATATGAAGGCCTAGTACAACCTACGCAGTTTTGGTCTAGGAGTCATGGACAATTTCATGTTTTTGGTTTCCTTGGAAATGCGAGTGCGTGCTATTTCTGCTGCCTTTCTTAGATAGAAATGATTTCTTGGTCCTAAGTTTTCATGTGAAAATGCATTAAATATATTTTGAACCATGTACTTTTGAATAACAGATCTAAACTAATATAATCTACACTAACATTATAAAGAGGTTTATATGTAGATGATTCAATTAAAAAAAAATCACTGCTAGTAAGCTGCATTATTTGTGAGTGCTTTAAGCTATAAATCTTATCGAAATCTTGCATATTTGTCGAGCTATTATAGTTTTTGTCTAGCCAGGCGGAAAGAAATACCTCTTAAAACTATGGTTTGACAACTGAGAACTGTCATCAGAAAGTTTTATATTTTTCCGCTGAATTTAATATTTTTTTGTATGTAGTAGATTAAATTTGACCTACGTTTTTTTTTTAACATATTTTTTTTTATTCTGGCATACAACGTCACACTAATCTTCATAAACTTTAAGATCTGGTTTAACCGAAGATGTGTGGAGTACAAATACGGTTTCACTTCGATAGATAACAACCTACCGAAACATAACACATAAAGCGTTACATTGAGCAGTATGTTCAGTTGACAATATTTCGAGAGTTTACAATCTAGCTAGAGCGATTACAAACTAACGTGTTTGACAATTTACGGTGACATAAATAAATGATGTAGATCATTTTATTGAATAACCAATTGATATTAAATTAATCCGCAACAGTACATGTTTAATTCTACTAGACAACGGTGTGTCCCTTAACCCACATATCAATTACCAATTGTAATATTATGTTAGGCCATTTTGTTTTTACTTACTAAATTATTTATATTGTGTCTGCCTAACTGTAAATTTTCCGAAAATAATAAAATACCTAAACATAAATAAAATAAAATATACAAACTACATGTTTGCATGTGACAAGCATAACACGCATAGTTAAAAAATAAACGAAAATGCCTTACTTTGATTTTAGTTTCAGGAAATGCGTAAACAAAACATTAAAATAAACTTTTGAACTTTCGAAAGATTACCTTTTCTCATACATACTTTCTAATAGGTGTTTATGATTTTAATACACTATAAAACGTCATAAGATCAATAAACTCGAAGTATTAAACTTTATCACTAAAAGTAAATTTATTGCGGCTATTGTTACACGTCTTCATTATGTATGCCCAGTAGTGCTCAAACCTATTGAAAGCTCGGGTCTCAGCAACGCAAATACATTCTACTAAGTTAGTTGTAGATGTTGCAGCCTCGCATTTCTGATGCTCTAGTAGTTGAATTCAAACGCTATCGATCGGTCTGATTCTGAACAACTTTGGCTGACTGTTTTTTTTATTTTATATTTATGCTCAAATTAACACAATTGCTCAAGTTATTGATTAATAGGATATTGAAGAATATGATACTGATGATTCTAGACAATTCATCGATTGAACGCGCCCGAACGGATGAACCGATTTTGATTTTGTTTTTGTTAGAAAAGGTGAATTAGTCGGGAGTGTTCATAGCTATGATTGAAAAAAAATATCAGTCCAAGATGGCCGCCGCCACAAACTGGTAGATTTCATATTTATTCAACAAACCCTCCATATGGGATATCAAATGAAAGGGCTTGACTGGAATACTATGCGCTATGATAAATTTCAAATCCAATGTTTTTTTTTTCACAACTTCCTCAATATGGGTGTATCAAATGAAAGAGCTTGATATCTGTAAGCCGCGTTAAGGAATTTCAAGACAAAAATACCATAAAATTATGGCCCTAAGTGTCGGGGTTTATACAATTTTTTTATTTAATGTTACTTGTCTTAAAAAAACTATGATTATTCTATACCACAAAACAAAACTACGAAACGCGATTGGCAAGTTCGATCTTAATAAGTAAGTTAATAATTGTATGGAATGTGTACTTTCATTATTCTAAGTAAATAATTATAGCGCGAACACTACGGGTAAAGTAACATTCCTGAAAGCCTTTTAGTGTCGCATGAAAACCTTTTGTCTTATTTAGATCATAAAGGTCCATGTTCACCGAGAAGATAACAGTCTGATTATCTAAAAACACCTGTCGATGTGACATGTTCCCACACAAAAATGTGTTTTAAACAGCTGTTTTTAGATAATCGTCCGTGATCTTTTTGGTGAACATGGACCTAAGATTTCATTTTACACCTTTTTATGCTAGCGAGAGAGTCTTTGTTTTGCCGACTTTCAATTATTTTACACGAGGAATAAAAAACTTATCGCAAGTTACTAATATTGCTGTGGAGATATTTTTGCGCTTTTGACTGCATTAGTGAACAGTGATATTTTTATAGTGAAATCGTATTGATAAACAGGCAGCGTTAATTTCGATATCCATCTCCCGCTGAAAGATCTTTGCGTCTGTACTCATTTTTGTTATTCAAAATTAACAGTAAACAAAGTATTACGTCTGAACGGGTAAAACAAATTTCACAACAGGCCAGTTTTCAGTACTCAATTATATTAATATACAAGTCCAAGGCGGTGCATGCTGGCATGCACCACCCCACTTCAAGATCTTTACCTCCGTAAAGTACCCTTTAAAAATATTAGAAAACAGATAGCTAAGCCACTTGACTGCTTAGCTATGTGTTTTCTAATATTTTTGGTACTTTTATATTTTTAGGTCTGGTGTGTGCTACGAGGTGCTACGCCGTAGCCACCAGGCTACGGCGTAGTCTGGTGTGCGCATCACGTAGCACACACTAGACCTACGACAGTTAAGTGGTCGTAGCTACAAGTAATCAGCTGCAATTAATAATACTCTTGTGTCTTATAGAGGCAGTGTCAAACTAATTCGTTCCGCAAAATTATGACTAAATGATTATAGAATTTTAAGTAAACCTTAAAATTCAAAAATCATTTGGTGAAACATTTAATTGTTATTGAAAGAACCGCTTTGAATAGTTTGGCTTTTGACATTTTGTGACAGTTCAAGGAATGTTTCAAAGGTGAGAAATAGGTACCTAGGTAGTGGGTGGGGTAGGTTGGTAGGTTTGAGCTTTACCAATATTACCACAATGCAAAATTCTGTTTCTTATGTTACATCTTATGTGAAGTTGCGTTAATAGCCGCGAAAATATAAAAAGGCACCAATTGCTCTATACACTTTAGACATTGGCTTTCATGCATGGCAGCAACAAGAATGCGGCTTTCTCAACAGACGTCGATGTACTAGGATAACAGAAAACGAAAGATATGTATAGCACGGTGAACTGAGTCCAGTTACCGCCGTCTATAGGGGTGAGTTAAACAACAATTCCTACAAACACCCTTTATGAATGAATCTCGAAACTGAATCGTTAAACTATACTTTTCTCTCTCTTTCATCACCACCGTACAGGCTTTAGTGAGCAGGACATAAATAACTCCCTAGACCGTACTATACAATCTTCACACAAGAATGTTACTAGTGTGCGTGCACCACGTAATACTCTGTTTAAAAATACAATGCTTTCACTAGCGACGTTTATATTTTGGTTTCGGTGTTTTGGTACATATACATAGATGAGTCAATTTATTTTATCGGATTTTCAAAAATATATGCGACAAAAAAACAACAGGTAAACATTTGTTGTTATTTGCGCCATCCAGCTTTTAATTTGCTGTTTATAAGATAAGTTTAATTTCTACAATTCATTTCGTTCAAAATAAAAATCGCAGGTTAAGATAACTATGGAGAGTTGTCAGAAATAGAGCTTTGGCGCTCGCGTCGTAAAAAGAAGGTTTTTATAACAACTGATCCGAACAACGGTTTATTGAAATATTTACCTTAGTAGTAAACTTGCTAACTAAATAATGCAGAAGTTATTGTTTATTGTGCTACTACGAGTATTTATGTTTAGACCGAAATCAAAGGCCACAACGTTGTGGCCTAAGTTTTAGTAGTACGCTAGAAGGTAGTCCTTAAACTCGGAAATGGCTAGACAAACGTGAGTCTTAGCAGAGAGACACTGTCGCATTCGGGAAATAAAAGAAAACACAACTCTGGGTTCAGCTCGCCTTTGTACATAAGCTATATTATTGCAAGTTAAATGTATATTTGTTGTTTTTTTTGTGTGCAATAAAGAATAAGAATAAAAAAATTGGTTGCCTGTAAAGTCGGTATACGGGCGAAAGTTTTACGTGACAACGACTTTGAGTGGTAAAATAATTTTAACGTGAATATTCATTCGTATAGTAGGAAGAAGGATGAAATGAACCGGTGTGTATGCCTATCTCTCTCACTCTCTCTCTCTCGCTCTGTCTCTCTCGCTCTTAGGCGGGCTAACTGTGCTCGAGTGGAAGGGACGCGTGCCTTTCACTTTTTATGTCTGTCTCTCTCGCTCTTAGGCGAGCTAACCATGCCCGAGTGGAAGGGACGCGTGCCTCTCACTCGCTCTCATTGTGAGCGCATAGCGTGAGCGGAGCGTAACGCAGTTTCTTGAAGTGTCACCCGGCAAACCAATTTATAAGACGTTGTCACGTCAAAACACCGTAGTTACAGATTCATTCAAGTGCCTGACATTGCAGATACAGTGAAAATGCAATGTGTGCAACTGTGCATATGTCATCGTAAAATTGACAAATACGTTATATTGTAATATCTCTAGCGATATTGTGAACTCTCGAATTATTGTCAAACGAACAGACTGCTTACAATAAAACGTATTATTTTTTAATGCATACGATGGTAGTCAACTCACGCGGTGTGGAGGGAAGGAGGCGTCCCTCTTGCCCAGTGGTACCACTCTCATGAAAAGATACTGAACCATTTCTGAGAAATACCGATTAATATAACCTAACCTTAAAACACTTTATATTTCTTTAAAAAGCGTAGACGACGAAGACCCGCTTCGCGGGGCCCCTATTTCCGAGTTCAAAATTTAAAGGAACCTAACTAACCTAACGGGGGGGTGCCCTAAGTCCCGATTATGGGGGCAGAGATACTTCCCTATGTTCAGTTGACAATAATTCGAGAGTTTACAATATCGCTAGAGAGAAACACGTTATCTTGTAATATAACGTGTTTGACAATTTTACGGTGACACATACATTATATGTGTGTATTTCCATTTGACCCCAACACTACCAGAGGTTTATAAAGCCCTGGTCCTTTCAGCTATTTATAGACTATAGATAGAATTGATTACTATGAAGGCTTTTGATTAGCAATAAAATTACGTTTGAACCGCCCATCCACCACCAGTAACAGTTGACCCCTCGCCGTTTAGAATACAATGCTCTTCACCCAAGTGGGGATTTCATTTTCTTTCAAATCTTATATTTTGATTCTCAAAAGTTTAGGCAGACATGCTTTCACATCTAAATGGTGTAAAAAGATCCTTAACTAAGCTGACTGCGATCATTTTTGTCCAAATATGGACCTGGGAACATACTAGATACGGAGGTCAAATTTCAAAATTTCAAACGTTTTCACTTTTTTTTCTTTGTCTACGTTTTAAGGTCAGAACTATACTTTAAATACTTCTAGAACCCGTTTACAAAATATGTTCATCAGCACAGTGTTTTGTTTTGTTACATTGAGTTTCACCGTAAAACGTAATCTTACTGCCCCCCCCCCCCAAAAGTCGTTTCTCAGCAATATTTTTTGTAGGAGAGTTACGTCTGCGTCACAAAAGATAGAACAAGTAAAGGAAAATAAACCTATTTTTGCAGCATTTTTGCATGATGTTATGTAAGCTAAAGCCTTCCTCGATAGATTGACTATCCAACACAACATATTTTTTCAATTCGAACCAGTAGTTCCTGAGATTAGCGCGTTAAAACAAACAAACAAATTCTTCAGCTTTATAACATGAGTTTAAATAACTACCACAAGTAGTGACGTAACTCCACCACCCACCTCCGTGTATAATGAATGACATCAAACAAGATAGGGATGGAACTTGCCACGGAGTGTCATCTCTTTCATTACTGCTTGAAACATAGTAAGAGTGAGTGTGATGTATAATCATTATATGTTCGTTAGTCCAGCTTCAAATATCCGCTAGATGGCGTTACTTTCGTTGAGGGTGGGTATTTATGGAGGGAAGGGACAGCGCGCACATTAGTTTTCTATCTCTTTTTGGCCCCTGGGTGAAAGTTTTTCCGACGTTACCGTCTCCTGTATCGTCTTGCACCCTAGTAGACAAACTTACAGTAAAAGCACTCCGCTGCGGAAGGGGCATCAATACCAACAACGTGTTGCTTTCTTTTCAGAATTGAAAACTGCGCGTAGAGCACTTTTTGAGTGATGAAAAATCATGGAACTCGCGTGCCCATCACGGAGGTATGCTTTTCTGTAGCACTCGTAGCCGATCCGAAATGGTTACGAATACTGTTCACTTCTATCAGCAGGCAGTTTTTTTTTTACCTGCTCAAATTTAAAGCTGGACAGCGGGTCAGTGTAAACAGAAACCAAGGAACAAATGTAAAAAAAGAGGTCCGTTTACATTTTTCTAGTAGCTCGACGCGTAAGACCAACATTATTGAAATTATCATCATCATCTTCCTGTCCTTATCCCATGTCCTTGGGGTCGATGCAACGTTTTTTTATTCTATTCGCCCCCCCCCTAACCTTCACCCTATCATTTGTACACCTTTTTACACGACTGAAAAAGAAGGCTTAAGTTTTTCGCGCGTACTTTATAAACGTGTCTCTGTATTTTTTTTTAAGTTCCTCGTATAAACAGACTTAACCAAAATTATTAGTACTGATATATTAATACCGATAAAATATAGGCTACTCACTGATAAATTTAGCTATCCATTACTGAATGAATTTTTCAAATCAGTCCAGCAGTTTTGAAGTTACATAAAAAATACAAATGTTTCCTCTTTATTATTTTAGTGAAGATTTACTATGGGCTTAATTTTAGTTCATCTATTTTAAAAACAAAATGACTGTTGTAGTCAAATCTTTGATAAAATACAAGTATTTGCAGCATTTTTAATTAGCTGTGGCTCTGGTCTCCGGCAACATAGATAATGGTCGCAATAGTATGAATTCGAGAACTTATTGTAAGCTATAATGATAGTATATTACTTCAATACTTTTGGACTTACGTCCATTTTTACCAAATCTCTTTCCTAAAGTTAGTTCTTCAGTTTTCCACATGTGTAATGTAATGTTGTCAATTTTTACAATGCTTCGGGACGCTTCTGACGTGCTAGTACTTTGGGACAACCTCATTCTGCTGCGCCCCGCCCACTAAAACAATCCGACCGTCACGCCTTTTTGGCGAACCATCAGTTTCATTAATATGTGAAAATTTTAGCAGAACATTGAAAGTGTTTTCTGTCCTGGAATTATTATGAGTGGTGACAATGGACTTACTGAACAACCGGTTTTCTCTTATTGAAGAAAGAAAATTTTACCCTGTTTTTTATAGCTCCCACATAAATCCTTGTTAATTTTACATTGTTAGCAGAAGGTTATAAAGACCTCCATATCAACAGCTTAGGCTAAGTAGAAAACATAAATTAAAGAGACTTACAAAGTTTTTTAACTCTTCAAAGTAAACTTTGTAGAATCATGTAAATTGGCCACGGATTAATCAGTGACCATGAAAACATGGTGCTGGTGTACTAAATAAAATTTAAAGCATTTTGTTAGCATATGTATAGCATTTCTTTAGATTTTGGTTCCCCATCACCCATCTTAAATCAACACAACTGTGTATTTAGAAATTATTATTTTGCTAACATCGGAAGACTGCAAGTGAATTATGACGAATTTCAAAATATGATTAACACTGATATACTCAAAAATACAGACTTATCTTAAATAATCTCAAGCCGGTGTTTCCAGACTACTTATTCAATTTACGCTACAGACTGATTATGATTTTTTAATTTTGATGTACTGGCAGAGCCTAAACGTAAGCATTTATGGTGTTTTGTAATACAATACGAGGTGGATTTTGTCCGAGACAGGCACCGTTGAACTTAATTTGACTGTCCAAAAAACAAAAATGGTAAGTTATAGTTTTTGTTAAACAGCCAGTATCTGAAATACGTAGGATTTCTTTGTAAGATGTTCTTATTAAAAGGGGTTTCTTGCCCGTTCTTCTCCATAGAGATCTACGCTAGGGAATGGGCAACTACAGTACTTTCTCAAGTTATTATGCCTTGTGACTGTGACTGTAGCTTTGATTTTATTTGTAATTTGGTCTAGTTGAAATAAATGCTTTGAGTTTGAGTTTGAGTTTGAGTTAGAATTTTTGCCCCGATTTTCCGGTATCAATACAAACAAGTTTAGTATAAGGCAAAATGTTCTAAAGTGTCACGTTTCCGAGATGAGCTATCAAGGTTAAAATAGGTTCACTGAAAGCATCTTCAGCACAACTTTGACTTGGTCAGACACGCATACAACGTGTATCAAACGAAAGATGGCCCTATAGTGTGAAAATCGTTATTGTTGCTTTTTTCGGGAACAGTACTTTTTTCGGGATCAAACGCATATAACCTAAAATTTCAGAATAATCGGTAACTTGGCGCGTCGGGTTCGTCCTGGGAAGCTCAGTGCTAGCCCCGAGAGGTCAGCTTTGCTGAGCTTTTTCTACCCAATAGACTTGAGACCAAACTTAAATAGCGATAATACAACCAGACATCAAACCGCTAGGTGGCGCTGTGAGTGTGTTGACCTAAGTTTTTTGCTCCCTGTAAAAGTTTATTTATAAAAATAGAAAGAGTAGTAGATATTGTGCTTATTTGTCATAAAAAGTTTAAGCACATCTTCAAACAAGTGCAGAGTTGAAGTGAACTAAATTAACTCCGTATAATCTGTGTTGTCTTCGGTGTTATAAACAGTGGACTTTATGTGTGATTGAACCAAGTAAAGTGCCGTTAAACCTAAACACTATCTACTCATCATCTTCGGTTGTGCGAGTGCTACGTATAAACATTGGTTTATTACTTTTACAAGTCATAAGACTTTTATCCAGTGATTAGCAAAACTTCGATTTTGCAAGTCATACCACAAACCACCATACAAACTGACGCCATCTATGAGTAAACGTTAAAACTGTGAAGGTATCTCATTAGTGTACTCATTAACATCGTATTGCTATCCTATGCGCAAGCGATACATCGATTGAGTGACAGTGCCCTTCGTTAACCTTTCTTAATACGGCGGAAGGAGGCGCTACCAGTCGTTTTGTTTACTAACTCAGAACGCATCTTACTCAACATGAACTGTGCTGGCTGTAACACACTCTTTGTAATTGGGGCCGGGCTTCTGAAATGTAGTGCCTGCGAAGGGAGTTATCATTTTGAATGCCTAAACATACAGCCTCGTCAGTATGAAGCTCTTACAGAAGAGTTTAAGGCGGTCTGGAAATGCCCGTCGTGCAACAATGTCACCCGCCGTACTAGGTCTAACTTACTGACACCTGTACGGTCCGCGCAAATTCCGACACATGAAGATAGCTTGAATATGTCATGCGATATTGTAGAACATTGTCCCGCCTCGTGCGAATCTGTCGCCCAGGACAATAATAATATTACTTTCCAAGCCTTTACAAATGAGTTACACATTACACTGCAGGGGTGGAGGAGTGACATGAACAATACCCTTTCTACTTTTAAGGAGGACATTTAGACTTCATTGCATAGCTGGCGCGATGAAATAGATACCAGTTTGAGCAAATTGAATAATGAATTGAGATGCGCCCTGAATGAAATAAGGGATGAAATGAGGAGTATTCGTGCCGAACACAACACTATAAAGCAAAACGTATCTGATATATCGCAAGAAGTAACTGAACTCAGAACCTCATTGCAGTTTCATTCAGAGGAGCTGGTTGAACTCAAGAAACGTATGGTTGACGTGAGTCGACTTAGTGCTGAGCAATCTGACCAATCTGTTAGTCTTCTTGAGTCCAAACTAGATTATCTTGAGCAGCAAGCGAGACAGTGCAATGTGGAAATCCTTAACGTGCCAGAGACTCGAAGTGAAAACCTGATTCATGTTATGGAGTCAATCGGTGGTGCTATTAATTTTCCTGTCACACAAAGAGATATCATATCCATCCACAGAGTTCCTCATGCTCACCAGCAAACAAATAGGCCAAAAAACGTAATTGTAAAGCTGACGTCACGTATCCTGCGGGATAATTTACTAGCTGCTTTCCGCAAAGTCAAAACCTTTAAAACGGACCAACTGGGTTTCACTGGTTCACCGTCGACTATTTACATGAACGAGCATTTGACACTCAAGAAGAAACATTTATTTCGCAAAGTTAAGGAAGTGGCCACACAGCTTCACTTTAAGTATGTCTGGATTCGGAACGCCACTATTCTCGTACGTGAACGGGACGGTGATACTGCATTTGCAATTCATAAAGACGACGATATTCGCAAGATTAAAAACAGCCCGACGAGCAACAACGTATTTCGGGGCCCCTCCTCTAACGCACTATAATTGCAATGTGTTTGTGTATTTGTACCCTCATTTTATTGCTTTTTTAAATGTTTTACCCTTTTTAATTTGGTTTGTTTATGTTTATGTTGCAAAACATTATTTAATTGTGTTTGAGTACTGCTCGTGTTCGTCTGGATTGTTCGGTCTTGTTGTAGTACGAGTAATAACCTGCTTTTTATGCTTGGATGAAAGTAAAGATTTTATTATACATTATTTTATACAATATCTATTAGACTTGTTAACGCGTCGCTACAACACACATGTTAAATTACATAATTTATTTCTGCTGCAACTTTTTATTACTGTATCACTACGCAATAGTATTGTTTTAGGTCAACATTTTGAAAAGATTTATTTTAAATGTATAATTTATTGTTGTGACGTCGGGGTTCAGTCTTGTTGTTTGGTTTGTGTCAATTATTTAACTGAAAAATATTATTTTTACTTAATTTTTGAACTTTATATTGAGCATTGCACGAGCGAGTACCTGTTACGTAATTGTGATTACATTGCTGGTAATCCTTATATTGGATACACAATATCTAGTGATGAGTAACAAGCAATTATCTATATATTACCAAAACTGCAGAGGTATCCGTACAAAATTAAACACGCTATACATGAATATTCTTAACGGTAACCACGACATCATAGTACTCACAGAGACTTGGTTGATACCTGAGATTAGCAATAATGAGTTTATCGATCAGCGCTATATTGTGTACAGGTGTGATCGTGATCGTATTGGCACTAAAAAAATGGATGGCGGGGGAGTGTTGGTTGCCGTGCTGAGGACACTTAAGTCCTCTGAATGTGATATTTCTGTAACTTCGGCCAACCCACTATTCTGCAACACTATTGAACACGTCCTTATAGAGGTGCCTAGTTTGCGACCATCCAAGAGTCATATTATTAGTGCAGCTTACATACCTCCAAAAACGGCTACCATGGTGTATGAAAAACATTTTGAAATCCTACAGCAGTTACTGGGCGACCCTACCGTAGACCATTTTTACATATTAGGCGACTACAATCTCCCAGAAATTACTTGGCACATATCAAGTCCTACGTCATCCCTGATCTGCGGTGGGTTGGGCATAGGCTCGTCCACGACTTGTATCCAGTTAAATAATTTCATGTCATTACTTGATGGTTTGCAATACAATGTCGTGGCGAATACCAATGGTAAAATTCTTGACCTAGTAATATCAAACCACCCATGTAAGGTATCGAGTGCGTTGTTGCCTTTGCTCCCCATAGACACGCATCATCCACCTTTTGTCTGTGATATAAGTCTAAATGTAGATACTCTTCCTATGAAAAAGCGACCACTACAAAAATACAACTTTTATAAGTCCGACTATGAGCACATCAACCGGAAAATTCAAAATACTGACTGGACGGCACTTCTTACCCCTTTAGGATCCGAAGAGGCACTTAGCTTGTTTTACAATAAGATTGATGAAATTATTAAGCAGCACACACCACTATCTGCATCCAGAACGGCCGGCTTTCCCGTTTGGTTCACAAAATCCCTCATAAACACATTTAAAAAAAAACAAAAGTCTTGGATTAAATGGAAAAAGCACGGCAATCTTGCAGATTACGAAATTTTTTCGCAGCACAGAGCCTTATTTAAGGAAAATTGTGATAAATATTTCTCGAAATACATTCAGTCGATTGAAGATGGCATTCACAAAAATATAAAAGATTTTTGGGTCTATGTTGCAAATCGCAAAGACAAACCCGGTATACCGGCAAAAGTTCAATTTAACAACGTTGTATCTAACGATCCTCAAACGATTTGCAACATGTTTTCTGATTTCTTTGCTTCCGTATATGAGCCTGCTTCACCTGCCCTTTCTCGATGGGAGCCATCTTCTGAATCGATGACTAACGACATAGTTATTTCTGACCTGCACTTTAAAGAGGAAACAATAATGAAGGAACTGAAATCACTGGATCCAACTAAAGGCCCAGGTCCAGATGGTTTGTCTGCGTTTTTTCTCAAAAATACTGCCACTGTAATATGTAGACCCTTAGCTATAATTTATAATAAATGCATCACTGAAGGTGTTATGCCGACGGTATGGAAAAATGCAAATATCACGCCTGTACACAAGGCCGGATCTAAACGTAGCGTTGAGCAATACCGACCTATCTCTATTCTGCCCGCCTTGGCGAAACTTTTCGAAAGACTAGTACATAACGAAGTGTACCCTATTCTTCATCACGCGGTCATACAAGAACAGCATGGGTTTGTTAAAAAGCGATCAACGACCACAAATTTATTGGCTTTCTCCAACGACTTATTCGACAAGATGGATAATCGTATACAGGTTGATGCGGTGTACACGGACTTTCGGAAAGCTTTCGATAAGGTGGATCATGAATTACTACTGAGCCGAATAGCTTTCAACGGCATTCGGGGTAACTTGTTGAGATGGTTCGTTTCCTACATCACTAATCGCTGTTAACGGGTAGTAATCAACGGTTACCACTCAGATGCTATTCAGGTTACCTCTGGCGTCCCTCAAGGTTCTATTCTCGGTCCTCTTTTATTTATCCTATTTATAAATAATATTGGTAACTGCTTCCGCAACTCAAAGTTTTTGCTATATGCAGATGACCTTAAAGTATACAGACCTATTCGCAACATTCAGGATTGCTATCTTCTCCAAGAGGACTTGGGCAGACTGACAGACTATTGTTCCACAAGTAAGCTTTTTCTAAGCATTCCCAAATGTTATTATATAAATTTTACCAAAAATAAAAATATTATTAGGTTTGTGTACTCCTTATGTAGTATCTCTCTGACCAAGGTAAACTCGGTACGTGACCTGGGTATATTGTTTGATGCTAAACTCTGCTTGGATTTACATATTGAACAAATTATAAATAAAGCATACAAGATGTATGGGTTCATAATGAGATCAACTCATGACTTTAAACGGACCTCTTCGTACCTCTGCCTATATAAAACTCTTGTCCGCTCACAGCTTGAATACGCGGTGCCCATCTGGAATCCGTATTATAAAAAATATATAGATATGCTCGAAAATGTACAACGCAAATTCCTTCGTGCAATGTATTATAGATGTCACAGAGCGTATCTGCCTTATGATCAATTGCTCGATAAATACAAACTTCTGACGCTCAGCTCCAGACGCAAACAATTAGAAGCAATGACCCTGTATAATATTGTTAATGGCAATTTTGACTGTATCGACCTGAATAATGTACTGTGTTATGCTGTCCCCAGAACTGTTCATAGACGCCAGGTGCGAGCAGGCACACTATTTGCAATAGGTACCTACCGATCTAATACTGGCGAACGTTCCCCAATTCGGCGAATGGCAGCATCATACAACAAAGAATTCGAACACATAGACATATTTACATGCTCCATCCAAAAGTTTCGAAGCCTTTTGTATGGGACACTTAAGCACTTCGATTGATTATTGATTATTAAATGCTTTTTTTTTTTCTTCGTATTTTCATAATAAGTAGGCATAGTACTTTATTTCTTTTTTAATTCATTTCTCTTTTTTTTTTTTGTAATTGTAATGTGTTTTAACTGTCGTGCATGAACAGCTTTTCCTAGCAATTTAAGGTTTAGTTTAATGGTAATCTGTGAACAGCGCTGTGGGCTACATTATTATTTAAGTTACTAATGTTATCATGTTGTAATATTCCATAATGTAGCTGTTTGTTGTTCCTATTTGATAAAATAAAATAAAAAAATAAAAATACAAGAAGCTTGAACAAAAACAAAAGCGGGGCAGTCTTTGGGGACTGCCGATACAAGTGAAAACTAATTAATCTATATTTGCTACGACTTGAGCCCCGCGCACTCTTAAGTGGTGCTACGCCGTAGCGGATCGGCTACGAGTGCTAGAAAGCGATAGGTGACGGTCACGCGAGTTCCAAGATTTTCGTTCACCCAACAGTGCTCAACGCGCATATAAAACTCGCAGCCCTGTGTACAGGCTAGATATCGAGGTCATTAATTCTGCCTGCATATTTACGTATTGAATTCACCAATGTACAACAGAGGTCTCCTCTAAACAACCTGAAAATCAAATTGTGATGTGTATGATTGTGTTTTCTTGCCATTTGATTGTATGTTTTAAACGGCATATTACTTGAGACCTAATCCAATGCTTAAAAGCTCCTTAATTTCAAAAAAAATGTTTTTGTTTTGTCGATCAACTTCATCTAAAATGCCGGAAAAAACTTATAGAATCTTTTAAAAGTCAATTAAACAAGTTAATACTATGCGGATAACTTAAAAAAAAATGGGCGCATGAAGGATTCGAACCAACGACTCCTCACCCGTTACCTTTGATCCGGGTGAGGTGCTCTGACCACTGAGCTAATGCACCGATACTATTTGCATCGAAATACGCGTTTCCTTCAATCCCTGGTGCATGCGCGTTGCGCTTCGAAAGAGATGCATACACGAAAAAGCAGTACTGTCTTTGTTATACTTGTTTGCGTTTGGCCACAATTCACCAGATGTGAAGCAAGGATGAGGCCTAGGAAAGAGCATGCTTGCCTAGAAGAAACCGAATCAATCGAACTATGATCAGATCCAGATTGTAATGATCGGAAAGTAGAGCAGCAAATGTGGAAGCATTAGAATTACTTGTGATACGACAAAAAAATATTTAGAAAATATTAAACGCATTTATACCCACGCGGTAAAAATAACAACAATGGTTTTAAAAGATAAAACAGGCTATGAAGAAAATAAAGAAAAGTTCTTTAGTACCACCCCTTAAATTGGTAGTAGGTAGCCACTTATAGGGTGGGCAAACAAGAATATCAATCGATTTGCGGCATTCGTTTCGTAACTCCTATTTATTTTTTTAGCCATGTTAGGGTTGACTTTCCAATTATACGTAAAACGTCATCACAATAATTACATAATGTGCTTGTTGAAGAACAAAAAGAAAATATCAATGAACATTTTTAGAAATTACTAAGAAATTTAAGTTAGGGGCTGGCATTACATAATAGTTATTGCGTCATTAGAGTTATACATATTTTGACTTTTTTGCTATCATTTTGCTGATGAGAAACTAAATTCAGACATTGTCGAGCTACTGAATGCCTTATGCGGTCCTAGTAGCGATTCACGCAGCTTCTCACGCCGCTGCCTGTTCACGCAAACTTCATTTCAGTATTATTTTTTGAACCTAGTATCGCAGGATTATGGCGCAAACAGATGAAGGATTAAAATGGCAGAAGAAGACTAAAATGGCAAAATATGCATAGTTTCATGAAAATGCAAAAATATTTAATTTAGACCCATTTGTTGAGATATACGGGATAAGGGAACGATAAGAAATAAGAGTAAGTAAAAAGCCGCTCGGAGTTGATCGTTACGTTTAGCCGTGCTTGCCCAGGTTGGTCTGTGAATGGGTGACAACCCTTTCATACCGAGTTTCCTCCGTGCGTCGGAAAGCAAGTTAAACTGTTGTTCCCGGCTGTCATTTGCATATCTTTGACAATCGTTACAGGTATTCAGTAGCCCAAAAAGTCTGACAACCAGTCTTACCAAGTGAGTGGTATCGTAATTCCCAGTATTGACTGACGCGTTATGAAAACTTATACTCAGTAGAAACATATACCTATACATAATAATAATATACATACGAGTAGACTGCTTAGGGTTGGGGTTGGGTGGGTTGGGTGGGTTAGGGGATTTATAACCCTTCCTTTAAGCTTCGAAGTCGAGTAAAATACAAACTACACTTTTCCGTGATTTAAAGAGACTTTTAGAAGAGATTCTATATGGGGTAGACAGATTTGTCTGCTCATAATAAATAAATTTCGTTCCACCCGCATACCTCTTCAGTTTTCCCTCGATGGTTGCAACAGCGTAGTAGGTGGAAGCTGGGGGTTATTTCTGAAGCACTGAAACTTATAAATTTATCTTGCTGTATCGTGGGTAATGTCTCTACTTCTTTCTTGTTTTTCTGTCAGTCCTGTCTTCAAGGCTTTAGGCTTTGGCTGTCCGTCAAAAAAGAAATGGATAAATTATGAAAAAAAACAGCCACTGCCAGCCTCTCAAATGCTGCGTCACTACAACCTATATTAGTATGCTACAACGTAAAAACAAGTAAAGCAATTTTACAATAGGAAATTCGCAGGTTTTTGAGATGGAAACTATCTCAAAAACCTGCGAATTCACTTTTAGTTTACCCCATGCTTGAACCAAATGACGTCGAATGGTTCTCAAATAAATACAACTTGAGTTGGACAACGAAGATTTATGCCTGAAGAACTTTCTGTAAGCACCTCTCCGTTTTATTATGGAGGATATTGTGATCACTATATAAAACTATGTAAAACTTCATTTTGATTAAAAAACAGGCTTAACTTTAGTAAAGTATAAATGTACTTGTCTAGTAGTCTGGTTAGATGAGAAACGCCCGCTTACCTTCAAAACCAATCAAAAGCAGGACAACGCCCAAATTAGAGTAACCCCAGCACAAGGAAGCCGAAAGCCCTCCCAACGCCCACGCATATGTTAAACAGATACCAGGACCGCAACATATTTGAGGAGCCTTAATTAATATGATCTCATCATAGGTACGATATTTATCGTGAGTTGCTGTACAGGCAGCATATATTAAAACTATGATCGCTCTTGCGGTATGTTAATGCATTCAAAGTTGTATGTCTACCTTTATATTCCGTCCCTGTTTGGTTCTCTATCCAGGCTATCTTTGGAAATCTAATACTTTGAAGAGTGATAGAAAGCTTATTATTTTCGTGTGAAAAAACAGGGTGTCGATACAGGTACCTTCCGAGGAATAGCCATAGATTTTGTGCTGGTTCTTCTCCATAGGAAACGACAACCCTAACACCTTACGTTTTTTATTATTATTTATTTTTTGATCTAGGAAAGATGGTCGACTCTAGCAGCTGCTATTATCAGGGTTAAAGATTAAGCCGACCTGGATCCGTTAAGGGGTTGTAGCGTGCATCATTTCTGACTGATTTGATCATCAAACACCATACCCAAATCCGAAACGTCTTAAAAGTCTTTGTCTATTTTACAATTATTTTGTAATTACTGCTTCTCATTTTTTGATTTATCTTTTTTGTGTGTAGGTAAGGTGTTTTATTATTCTCAACACGAAAATTGCAATTTAAAAAACTTTTTTACAAAAAATAAAACCGACTTCAGAGAAAACAAATAAGTGAAAAAGAACTCCAGAAAAAACGCTTCAGAAGTCGGTGACCTTTGTTTGATTGATTTAGTTTTTTTGTCACCGACTTCTGAAGCGTTTTTTCTGGAGTTATTTTTCACTTTTTTGTTTTCTCTGAAGTCGGTTTTATTTTTTGTAAAAAAGTTTTTATTTTTTATTATTCACACCCCCTCAGAGCATACAGGCGTGATGTTACGTCATAATATAGTATAAACAATGAACCTACAAGCGATGGCAGCAATCACTGCAGATTTGCTGTGTATTTTTGAAGAGTTCCGTTGTATATCTCCGAAGATCAGCATCAGGTCTTCAGCAAACTAAAATGGGACCAAACGGAAAGCACCAGCTTTCAAACAAAAAAAGAACCATCAAAATCGGTTCACCCAGTCGAGAGTACTGAGGTAACAAGCACAAAAAAAAAAAAAAAAAAAAAATACAGACGAATTGATAACCTCCTCTTTTTGGAAGTCGGTTGAAAATACAAACTGGGTCGTACTCGTAAAGATACTTGCCGTAGGCTCGGGTCATATACAAGTGGCGTATGGCGGTGGAGCGGCGCTGGCGCGGATGCGGGTGGCGGTTTACGCGGTGGGGCAGGAAATGGCGCCACTTCCTCGCCACTTCCTCGCCCCGCGTGCACCCGCGCCACCGCTATTCGACATACGCCACTCGTGTTTGTCTATATATCTTTAGAAATAAGCATCACTTTTGTACTATTTTCTGGTCCTTTCTTAGTTTCGGTAATAAGTGTGTACATAAATTGTTAAATAAATAAATATAAAATGTAAGTACTGTCACCAATACAATTAGTAAGGTTGCAATTATTATGTAGGTACCTATTTATGTGTTTATTTTAGGATTACAAGATGGTATGTTTTTTTTTTTTATTGTGCTCTATCACAATGCTGTCTGCTATTTGACCCAATGGTTGACTGGTTGAGAATGCCTTGTGGCATTAAGTCCGCCTATGTACCACTATTGTACATGAAGTTTAAATAAATAAATAAATACTAATAATGTGTGCAAAATTTGAGTTCAATCGATTGGGGATAATTGTTTCATAATTCAGTTGCAAGATTTCACGCAACAAACAAACATTGCAAGTTAAATAAAAGCTTGTTTACTCTTTTGGTTAAACTCTAACGCTGGCATATAAATAAATGACCCAATAAACCTAGACCGTCTCACTTCCACGTCCAAGCTAAAAATAATAACCTTAGACAAGGTTACCATCACAAGGCAATAAACTAGGATAACAGAAACACGTGGTATTCGAAATAGAAATCGTCACTGTGATAGCAGAGCACGTGGCTATTCTCGGAGTGCGCATGTTCGATAATCAAAACGACAGTCCAGAACCAGTGCAGATAATAGGGTTCCATGAATGTCGAGGAAATGTACACAAACTATTGTAAGGAATGACAGCGGGTCTCGCGGGCATTTGAACAAATGCATTCAGTTAGTACCCGATGAGTTGTTGATACAGACGCTACCATGATTTATACTAAGTACCAAAAAACTTACTCGGCAGACAACCAAGCTTGCGATCAGTTTTCCTTCGCCATAACTTGATTATTTCTTCATTTTTCAATGTAAACACGAAATAAACCATACTTAATTTTAAAAAATACCTCCGGCAAGCCGCAGGAGGAGGTAGAATTCGGAGAAGGAGCTGGAGCGTCCGACTGTTGAAAATTTGTATACAGAGTTGTACTTATATGTACAATCTACAAAAAAAAAATCAAAATCGTTGTCCTGTAATGGAAAGTTTACCCTTTTTAAATCCTCTCAAAAGAGTTTAGCATGGAAACTCCCTCAAATTTATTAGTTATACTTTTTAAGTTCGAAAACTATTTGTTTTATCGCTAAACTTTAAAGGGAACAATAATTGTAGAGTAAATAATTTGCTATTAAAAAAAATATTTTCTACGTTATTACGTATATTTACTGTTTCGGTTCAAAATGTTTTTTTCTCAAAAAAATTGGTAATTTCAACCCTCTCTTTCCCCAACCTGTACATTGTGGCAAAATTTTGCTTGTCACCCATATAGATACGTATAAATTTATATCCCCGTAGGTGAGAGACCACTAAGTAGATTTTTTTTATGAAAAAAAGGAAATTTACCTAAAAGCTATGACTACATATACCATTTATTTACTAAGCAGTCCTGGAATACTACAAGATGTAAAGTGACGTTAACGTTCGAAGATTTTATAATACGGTGTTTCTTACTGAATCAACCTAAATAAGGGATTTATATACTTAACATTACAAGAGCGTTCTAAAATAATGTAGATTGATGCATTTAGTGGCTGTTAATGTGGTTGAAATACTAAGCACGAATTTGGAAACAAACTTTACGTATCTTATTATAATGAGATTTGTTGTCAAGTAGCGTTAAAAAGCTAATTGAAATTAAAACTGAGCAACATTTGTTAAAAGTCACTTGTAAGTGTTTAGTTGCAACACTAGTGTTGTAAAGTAATTAAATATAAACATAAATAAATAAATGACTGTGCGTTCATTACATCATACCAACCCCCCACATATAAACTTCACAACGATTATAACACATGGGAAACGGGACGCATAAAAAGTGAGCCGCAATAATCATCATCATCATCATCATTTCAGCCGAAAAACGTCCCCTGCTGATTTTTATAACAAGACAACGAGGTAGACAAAGTAATGAATATAATCGTTTATTCTAACTTGAAACAAAATATCAATTACTGGAACCTAATTATACCGCCGTACATTATATCGGACTCAATCAACACGTTATTGTTTATTACAAAAAAACGAGTAAGTACACAAAATAGAAAATATAAATCTTACAGCCCTTTGAGCGATATTCCCAACTAGAGTCGCATACCAGAGACAATAATCAGTAATTTTGTTTTTAAGCTATTGCATAGCTTCTATCGCAGGCCTTGAGCGTGGAGACGGAATCCATAAATTCCGTAACGAAAATAACATAACATCCCTCGTAAAAAAAAATGCAATACCGCGGCAGTCCCTGAGTGCCACACGCCTTTTTTAACCATTGTACAATATTGCAGAGGGTTCCAAAAGTAAGCTGACATTATTCTGTTTGTAAATATTTTCACGATTTCTGACTGATCACAAAAGTGAAGAAATGATAATATAATTAATTATTTTAATTTATTCGCGCACGCAATAGCTCAAACAGATTCACTGCGCTACTGTAGTACTTTGACAAGCAACCGTACCTGGCGCAGCCGCGTTGTGGTTCGTCAGTTGGTACGGCGACGTTCATGACATGCAGTACCAGGATATCATACGGTAGCAAGAGATGTATTGTTTACAAAGACACGCTGGCCACGTGCTTGGCAAGCAACCGAGCCGGTTTGTAAGCCTGCGTTCATGGCATTCAGTACCAGGATATCATACGCTACCAAGAGATGCCATGTTTACGAAGGCACGAAAAACACGTGCTTGGGAAGCAGAACAGTTGAAATACTCTGAAACTCGTAGCTACACTTATACTTTATACGGCAATATTACGAGTATGTACTATGTAAAACGATAAACTGACCGCGCCTGTCTTAACTTGCAAAACACTGCGGAATTAAGGAAAAGATAGATTTTTTTGAAAAAAAAACTATATTAAGGGCCCGTATAACGCAAAATCGTGATTTTTAAACCCGTCTCGTGTTAATATAACTAAAGCATTCACCTTGGGATTAATATATGGCAAAGTTGAGGACTGCTTCTAAGGTTCATACGTTTCGGAAACACGATTCCATAAAATTTTCTCGATAGAAAACTACCTCAAAGTTACCTCTAAAATAAATTTCAAAACCAAGTATTCAATTAAAAACGTTAAATTAGGTCGTGAAACTTTACATGATAGTCGAAAACTATATAACGCAGTGTTCATACGTTTTCTTTTTTTTTTAAACGATTTATTTCCATCGTAATAGCCGCTTTTCTAAAATTTCAAGCTTAATAACCAGTCACAGCTAGGACCGCCCTGCCCCCCGGCCCTCGCTAGGACCCCGATGCACCAATTGTCAGTGCGGCTTCGGCCTTCAGACGTGGGGGCTGTATTTCTTTGTTTTCGCGCAGAAAACCCGATGGACACCGATTTATGTTCTAAAGAAATTACTTATTTATGAAACATGAAATTTAGATAAAAAAATAAAGCACCCGTGTTTTTATTTTTCCAAAATATTGTAGTTTTCATTGATAAAATAATTTTTGAAATGGTTTGAAATCGATATCTTATGTCAACGTCAAAAATGTCGCTAGGTAAACGTGCCTGTTATCGAGAGAGATATTTGTATCAACAAATTTATTTTTCACAAGAAATTCATTTTATTAAAAATTATAATAAAGTAGCACGTGACTTATCCGTGCAAAGGGGTTTGAACTATTGGGCGGGATTTTCTTTTGCCATTTTGTTTTTTTTTTTAAAGTAGCGGCTACGCACAAAACCTATTAACACCTAACCAATACAAATAAGTTATGTACGAGACAAAAACTTCTAAATCGTCACGTTTCCGAGATTTAAGCTATCAAAGGTGTGCTGGTAGCGATCACAATGCCATATATTTCGGAAACTTGACGTTTTAGAACATTTTGTCTCGACAATACTTGTTTGTATTGAAGCCAGCTATCGATTTATTACGTGTTTTATGCGCGCCTAGTCAAACCAAAGTTGTGCTGAAGATTCCATCAGTGAATTGACTTTAACTCTGATAGCTCATATCTCGGAAACATGACACTTTAGGACATCCTGTCTCACGCAAAACTTGTTTGTATTGATACTAGCTATCGATTAATATAGGTCGTATGTGTGCCCGCTACTTTGAAAAAAAAAAACAAAATGGCGGAAAAATGTTCCAAGTCCTTTCGCACTTTTGCCTGAGAACTTTAACTTTTGAAAAATTTACCATTATGATCTTTATCACTAACCCGAATTGTTTTAGTCAAGTTTATAAATCGAAGGAATTACATTTTTCGTCCAAATTGTAGTCACACTCACACCCCTCCACATCCCGCGTGGTGCACTACAGTCCTCACTTGGTGTAATGAATTTTTTGAACCCTTTTTTTTTTTTTTTTTTAAGGATGGGAAATCATCAAATGACCCCCCCCCACTCTGGGCGGAGCGGGAGGGAGTGAACCCTTATGTATCAAATGTTGTAAATGAATTTAAGATGAAGATGATAGATATGAAACTGAAATACCAAAATGTAAACACAGATTAATTTTGATTTTTTTGGCCGGATTTTTTAATAGTAGCAGCCACGTTTAGGATTTTTATGAATCGATAGCAAACAACTAAACAACTTTGTATTAGGTAAAATCTTCTAAAGTTTCACGTTTTCGTGATAATGAGCTATCAAAGTTTAAGTGCATTCACCGATGGAATCTTCAGCATAACTTTGATTTGATCAAACACACATAAAACGTCTATCAATCGACAGCTAGCATCAATGCAAACAAATTTTGCACAAATTAAAACGTTCTTAACTGTCATATTTCCGAGATGAGAGCTATCGAAGTTAAAATACAATCACTGAAAACATCTTCTGATCAACTTTGATTTGATCAGAAACCCATAAAGCATTTATTAATCGATAGTTGGCATCACAACAAACAAGTTTTTTCTGAGATAAAATCTTCTACAGTGTCACGTTTCCGTGATCTAAGCTATCAAAGTTCTGCTAGCAGCGACCACAACGCCAAATAGTGCCTTCCGCCTGACGCAGGTCTTCAACGGACACGGTGGTTTCGGGAAGTTTCTGCACCGAACCGAGCAGGAGGAAACGCTCCGGTGTCACCACTGCGAGGATCGACCGGCGGACACAGTGGAGCACACAGTGGATGTTTGCCCCGCTTGGGCGGATCACCGCCGTGTCCTCGTAGCAGCAATCGGGGGCGGCGACCACTCGCGTCCGGTCCTGGTCCAATCCATGGTCTGGAGTGAGCTGGAATGGGAAGCCGTCACCTCCTTCTGCGAAGCAGTCATGCTAGCGAAGGAGGTGGTGGAACGTGAGTGGGAGAAAACCTCACGTCTCAGCCGCCGCAAGAAACACACCGGGCGTTGCGGGCCACGTGGTGGCCCCCGGCCACCGTAGGCGCGGGCCTGTGGACGGTGAGCTATGGGTTAGCTCACCGTCCGTCTGTCATATGGCAACATGAGGTGTCGCGCGTTCCGATGTCAGCATAAGGAAGGGGTCCGCAAGGGCCGATTCCTGCCGGGGCCGTGGGACTGTTCGAAAGAGATAACATGGCCCGGGAACACAAAGGGGTGAGAAAGGAAAAGAAGGAACATGGATGGGTTTTAGTCAAAGTCTGGGACTCCTTTCCGCTCTGCCCAGAGCAGGAGGAGTAATCTGATAATTTCCCACCCGAAAAAAAGGGCGTATGATTGGAACTAACGCAACGGTACTGTTAGAATTTCAATACTTCCTTGGGTGTTTGTTCTTAAAGTTAAATTCACTAATATCATGAAATATGACGATATCACGTAAAATTATCGTCCGTTAAACCGACTTTACAGACAACCATATTTTTTAAAGCAGCGGCCACGCATAATATAAAACCTTTAGTATGGGTTTTTATCCAAAGCTGGTAACTGGTATAAATACAAACAAGTTTTATATGAGGCAAAATGTTCTAAAGTGACGTTTTCGAAAGCACAATTTGATACTCGTAGCTTAAATCTCGAAAAAGTGACGCTGTAGAAGATTCTGTCTCAGAAAAAACTTGTTTGTATTGACACCAGCTATCGATGAATATATGTATTATGCGTGGCCGTAATTTAAATTAATAAAACACAAAATGGCGGAAGAAAATCCGGCTAAAAAATTCAAAATTCATTCGAGTGTCGCATAATTATGTTTTTATGTTAAACAAGAACAAAATCTTGCTGTTGAAAAATTGTCGATAGAAATCTCTTTTTAGGCTAGTATCAAGAAATGTAGAGTGAAAAACGCCTCGCATGTTAATTCACCGTACACCACGCTTTTCTATATTAGTTTAAAGTGCTCGGAATCGCAAAGGAGTTGTGTCGTTTTTATAAAGTTTCCAAAATATTAGTTTCCTCGTGTTGACTTGTCAGTAATATTGCAGTACGTCTGTCTAAATGTTTAAAAACAGAATTGAATTTAGGTTTCATTATGATTAAGCGAGGGGAGGTAAGGAGCTATTGGCTAAATAATAACAGCGGCTTGGGTCAATCTTAAGATTAAGCCGTGCTTGCCTAGGTTTGTCCTTATGTGGGTGACCACCTATTACATACCGTGTTTCCTACGTGCCTCGGAAATCTGCTGTCTGTCATATATAGATCTTTGACAGTCTTTACACGTAGTCAGTGGCTCGAAATTCTGTCAGCCAGTCTTATTAAGAGGTATTGTATTACCCAGTATTAACTGGGTTGTGGAAGGCAGATAGGCAATTGCTCCATATAAAATACTTTTATTCAGTTGACGCCACATATTTGGAAAATACCAGGCAGGTGATGAATATTTAATAATAATAATAATAGCGCTTCTACCGGGCTCTTCGTGGGCCTGATGTAGATTTTATAGCGTCCGTGTCCTGGCTACGTTTTGGTGACCTCTTTGGGGAAACTGAAGGTTTTGTCTGTGCGATTACGGACGAAGTTATGTTGACGAACAACTACCGGAAATATATTATTAAGGACGGGACGGTTGACGTGTGTCGGGCATGTCACCTTCCGGGTGAGTCCATCAGACATATTATTTCTGGTTGTTCTCGTCTGGCTTACGGCGAGTATTTGCACAGGCACAATCAAGTAGCCAGGATTATTCACCAGCAACTTGCCTTGAAATTTAATCTTGTGGAATTAGAGGTACCGTACTACAAGTATGTGCCCGACCCAGTTCTCGTGAAAGACCATGTTACGTTGTACTGGGATCAGTCTATCATTACTGACAGGACTATTGTCGCCAATAAGCCTGACATAGTGGTGATAGACCGATCAGCGTGCCGCGTAATGATATCGATGTTACCATTCCGCAGCTGAGAAAGAGAAACAAATAAAATATCTCGACTTGGCGCACGAGGTTCGCGACATGTGGAATATGGACTCGGTTACCATTGTGCCGATTGTCGTGTCGGCCAATGGCTTGATAGCCAAGAGCCTCGACGAACATCTGTCGAAGCTTTCTTTAGGCGGTTGGATCAAGGGCCTGATACAGAAGGCAGTACTCCTCGATACGGCTCGCATTGTGAATAGGTTCCTGTCTCTGCAACCCTAACCACCGGTGACTTGGACCCTGCTCCCGACACCGGCGGAGCCCTATTTTTTATATTTTTAAATGTTTTTTAAGAAATACTTAAAAATGTATAAAGTAAGATGATAAATGAATAAAGGAGATAATAATAAAATTTATTTTAGACCATCGAGTCCATATTTAAAACATTACAATTTTTATTGTTCATACATAAAACACACACATTATTATATTTGCCATCGTTCCATCAATAGTGTAGTTCACCCTAAAAAAAATCTTCTTGATAGTGTGAGCGAGATAGAACTATCTAGCCTGAGGAAGCGGGGGCAAAATTTGAATTTTAGCTGTCATTCTGTGCGCCCTTAATAAGGTCATCGTAAGTCCTTCTAGGGCGTCCACTCTCGGCGTTGCATTGATACAATTAGTTTTTCCAAAGGCTGTATGTAATGCTCCAAAAATATGTAGTTGATAAAAACTTTTTCGCTAGCACACAAGCAAAATACTCTTAAATATGGTTTGTGAGAGCTACGCTACGTAGCAAATGCTACGATGTATGTGACGTCACGGCTAAGGCAGCTGCGCGGTGCAATAATAAATAAAGTTTCTTGCATCTTACTAATGTGTGCATTTTAGTAACTGAGGGAAAAACTATTAAAGTTCGTATTTATACTTTTAGTACAAATACGAACAAACAAACAATACAAAGCTGCAAAATAACCATTGCTTATCATCTAATAAATAAATCTATTTCTACAATGATGAGTACTAAGCATTAAAAAAAAAACAAAATGCACCAAAAAATCATAGTCACGAGTTTGTAAATACCAATTTACGCACGTGTGTCAAACAATGTTTTATTGCGTCACATTAGCGAGATAGTTATTCACTATATAAAAAAAAAAATCTACCCAGGAGTTTCACATTACGAGAATAAATAAGCTGTCTGATAGAACCTCATTGGAAGTGCTTTTGCTCAATACGTTTTTCTCACTTTAATACAAAAGAGTAAGTGAGACGATAGGTGTATTTCTAATTTTCACCACGTGCATGTGACGCCATTTTCAAAATTCGCGCCATTTTCATAGAAACGTCAAAGATTTTTGCGACTTTCCGACTGATAAACAAAATAATAATACAAGTTCAAGCGAGGAATCAGATGTTAATATGGAATCTACTACCTGATATTTTGAATGAGGTGCAAATTGCAGAAATCAGTTTCTTGCTACTTTAATGATTTACAAAACTTTTATAACGTGGTTAATGTAGTGAATCTTTTTTCGCAAATGTGTTTAACATTTGTTACCATTTTTTCAATGATGAAAATAAAAAATAATGGCTGAATACCTGGCCGGCCACAGAAAAAAAAATAGACAAAAAAGCGGCAAACCGATCTTCAATGGTCTTTTCCAATTGTATTTTTTTATTTCTTTGTACATGTAATGAAAAGCAGTGTGTTTACCTCTGTACATCTCAAGCAAACTATTAATTTTCACTCCTAGGCTAACAATTTTACTATTTCAATTTCTTTCGTTGTTGAATCCACAAAATATGTCGGGCAATTTCCTTTGGCTACTAGGGATGCATAAACCATAGGTTGTTGCACTATATAACGGGCCGGAGTTCGCAAGTCGGGCTATTTCCTTTGGCTACTAGGGATACATAACTCATAGGTTGTTGCACTGTATAACGGGCCAAAGTTTACAACACCACGTCCGTATTTCGCGTACGGATACTGTAGTCTTTTTCAAATATCCATCGTATTAATATGCAAAGAACTTATTCTGGGATCTCTAAGTTTGCTCGGATTTTGTTCTATTTATCGCTACGTTACATCCTGATAATTTAGCTTACTATTGGTGAAAAAATTGCTGAAATCGGTCCTTTCGAACTTTATTCCATACAAGCAAACAAAATTTCTTACTTCTTTTTATTATTAGTATAGATTAGTAAAGATTTCTTCGTGCTACTTCTATGATAACCAAAATTATATCACGCAATCTTCTTAAATATCTTAACGTTATAACAATATTCTTTATTTTATCATAGGAATCGCTTAGTCAGTGTGCACTTAATTTAACTGGACGCAGTTACAGAAATAATTTAATTACAAATGTCTCCCATAATGATGTGTCAATGTAGTAAATGTAGTAGTAGTCGTTACCCCCAAAATAAACAGGCCGGACTATAAGACTAACGCAGTGTTTTTCGACGTATTTTTGGTCGCGACCTCCTAAGAGTCGCAAGAGGTCGCGGAAACGACCTCATAAAAATAACAATAAGTTAGATAAAGATAGATTTAATTATAGGATAAGTACAAGCATTTGTATGTTCTTACAAATTGACAAAAAATTAAAATCCTATGACCATCTTAATGCAAAGGTTGTGCTTGATTTTCATTATCTAATTTCTCGCATCGTGGATCCGTTTTTATTGTACATTGAAAATACAACGTTATCCAAATCTTAATTATGCCACGCATAAAAATTTTGAATTTATTAAATATTTGTAACAATATTTAGTACATGAACAGTGAAGGGTCAGGGGTCGCGATATATATGTTTTTATACCATGGGGATTGAGCCATGAAATAGGTTGAAAACATTGCTCTTACGTTATCCAAATGAGCTCAATACAAGTCAAAGTTGCATCTATGAACACCTGTCTCTCGGCGCGAGGTTATGAACGTTACATACCTGAATACCTCTATAAATAAATTATAATAAATAAATATCATAGGACATTAACACACATCGCCATCTAGTTCCACACTAAGCAAGGCTTGTGTCGTGGACACCAGATAGTTGATATAATACATATATACTTTTTTGTTCGTAAATACATACTTATTATACATATAAACATCCATAACTCGGAAACAACTGACCATTGCATGCTCATCACCCAAACATTTGCTCATACCGGGATTCGAACCCGCAGGACGCATAGAACGTAAGACAGCTTGCAACAACTACCACTACGCCATATAGGTCGTCAAATCTATTTCTCTATGTATTTATAAAAAGCCTAGTCCTCTAAATATTTTATGTTCTGGATGGATTAATACTGTCGCCTGAACACATGATGCGCCAAAGTGACTATTCATAATTGATAGCAACGATGTGCTGCATGAATCTTACCAAGACAAACCGGGTATAAAATAGTATAATACGAATAACACACAGTTTACACACAAACAGTTAAAAAAAACAATCCAATAGGTATATACAAATAGTGTCTATTTGTAATTTCATAATAACAGTTGTTTTACTGAAAGCATGACTATAACTGAGTAATATTTGTCTCTGCTCTTCCTGTTTACCTAGTCGTTCCCTCTATTTGTAACTACAACGTGAATCCCCCCCCCTCAAAGAGGGCAGTCTAGACCTCCCACATTGCTAGTGTAGTGAATCATTCATGAATTCACACCCCTTGCGTTTCCATGTAGGTAGTTGTTCTGTAATATACTTCCTACTGCTTGTGCTGCCCTGCTGTAAAGCAGAATCGGTATGTTTTCAATCACAGTGCGTTGTCATGGTAACGCTATTCTTTTGTGTACACGCCACTAGACAACACCAACACTATCTGTCTTAAAACTGATAGTCTTCGTCGACGAACCCCAAAACTACATTGAAAGCAATTAAACTATCGGAAAATCAAAATATTAATGTTTGTATAACAATAATAACTTTTAATAACTTTTTATTTTAAATCGACCCTCTCTTTAAATTAATTACCTATTTAATACAATGTGTTGCTTTTATTACGGTATAATATAGTAGAGAACCCCTTTACCTTCCTCACAGAATCTATTTAAAAATTTCTTGACGAAATTTCGGAGGAGTGAGAACATATAACACGCTGTTTATGTTCTTACTCCTCCGACATTTCGTCAAATCACTTCAAAATGGCTCGACCGATTTTCATGAAATTTATTTGCATTTGGTAGATACGAGAATAGTTTGTAAAGTAAAAAGCGTGCTAAAATACTCTTAACGAAGCCGTAAGGCACTTGATTTCTCCATCATTGCGATCATTTTTTGTTCTAGGTCATACCTAGAAACCTTCTAGTTACGGAGATACGAGTATTTTGGGTCAAATTTCTAGCTTTTTCCAAGTTTTTTTTTAAATATAATTTTTTATTGTAACGGCAGCCGCTTGTATTTTTTAAATTAATTTTTACCACTTCCGTCACCTCGTAATCCTACACCCACCGCTATTTGAGCAGCTGATGGTTGTTTCTCTTATTGGTAGTATACCTTCGATGACAATAATCAGCCGGCTTACTATGAGTTTTTATTTGCTATGGTACCTCCCTGACTATAATAAGAGAAGAGAGTACAGTCGATGAACTCTGCTCAAGTTCAATGCTAAAAGTTCAACGAACTATTGATTTTCAGATCAATGTCTCGACCTTGTTTGCAAAACACGACGACAGTAGTGACGTCACTGCACTCCCCGTGTTTAAATAATGTTATGGAACTTGAAAAAGCATGTCAGCGCTTTCTTTACTGCATGAAATATAGTAAGAGTGAGTGAGATGTATGTATATACATTAAGTCCTGCTGTAAATATCCGCCAGATGGCGTTACTTTCGCTGGGGATGGGGTGTTTTTGGCGGGAAGGGAAAGCGCGCACATTTGTTTTCGATCTCTTTCTGGCCCGTGGTGTCCATTTTCCGACACTACAATCTCTTGCATGTTATTGCTCCCTGGTACACAAACGTTCAGTAAAAGCGTATTGGGAAGGGGTCTTAAAATTTCAATCCATTTGGAACAGCACAACCTTGAGTGCAGTTAGGCACTATCGCCACTGTCTACTAGGTCAACTGCTTCCAACTCTACCAAACATCAGAAAGTTAGGAGTAAACTCAGTAGCAAGGTTTACACTATTATTTAAAGCTAATTGAACATTGGGCAAAAAAAAGTAACTACAAACAACATTTTTTTTGTAATAATGCCGAGCACAATCATTTAGGATTAGGATAAACAGGAACAAAGGTAACCTCCTTTTTGATTACCAATCAATGATAAAGGTTCCTGTCATTTTTATAGGAGCTTTGGGCGTAAGGCTATCATTGAAATCATCATCTTTTTCCTGACTTTATCCCCGTGTTACTTGGGGACGTCGCAAAACGTTTTTTCTTCCATTTTCCACTGTCAACCTTCACGCATCTTTTACACTTTTTTCTACCATAATAATCATTTCTCATAACCGAAACTTTTCTCAAATAATCTTATAATTAGGACTTCATTACGGTCTAAAACTCTTTTTGCTCGATACCCTAATTATTTTCATAAACAAGTAGTAGCCTAAGTTAGAACTTCGAGTATCAGCTATCTGCCTAATGATGTGAACAACCACATCACAGTAAGATTTACTTTTCTATGTTAATTTCCTCAAAGAATTGTAGCATTTATGTCATTTAAAGTATCGTTTGAAGTACCAAGAATTTAAAGAATTGTGCGAATTTATATTGCACCTAAACCATCCGTTCGTTTTGTTTGTATACAAAACTTAACGCGATTTCTGACCACGTGGTGTTTCAAACACGATAGCAAATACTAGGAGTCCATAAACATGACGAGCTTGAAACGGAGCTTTTCAACAGGCAAAACGTGGCAACTACGGCTGAAGCGTTATACTATAGACGCCTCTATCTAAATCAGCATTAAGTCGTTAATCGTATGCATGTTTCAAAGTATTGATTCTTCAGCGGATAGTTTCAGTCAGCGCTACCTACGTCGAAATGATGTCTGTGCTCTTTGTAGCTTATTTTTGACGAATTGTGACAAAAATATGTGCAATTATAACTTAAAAACATTCATTATGAAATACTGAAGTAATACTTATTAACTTTATTGAAGTAAACCATTTAATTACAGCCATATTTGAAGTGTATTCAAGGAGCAGCGTTCTGAAATGCCACTTTTCAGGAGTATTTTGTATTGAATTCTGCAAATATCTTTCGAAACATCACATAAATGCTATTTCAGCTGACATAAAAGTTAGGTGTTACAACACAATGAGTAGTTTTTGTTAACATTCATTCAGAATACAGTTTTCCTTATTTTGTAATTCGGAAATTGATTAGAGAAAGTGGAAGAAAGACACGGTGTTCAAACACAGAGCGGCTAACTTCACACCAATTCGATTCGATTTACACTAACTTGCTTAACTTCTTACTTAACTTTCGCAGATTACTAACTAGGAAAAAAATATTATTAGCTAAAACATCAATGTACATCAATTAACAAAAGGACGTAGTTAAGCAGAAAGGATCTAATCTACATCAAGTCACATTTGAGTAATGGGCGTTTGAAGTTTCAGCTGTAATTGCTCTAAGAGGAACATAATTTTTTTTTCAAAATGTTTTTTTTTATTCTATTAGTCTAATATTGTAATTGTTAACGTAATGTTAACGTATTTTTTTCGGTAGTTTTTGAGATATTAAGGAAAGTGTGGGTTGAGTCCTTGCTAAGAAAAGCAATTTTTAAAGAAGTCGTAAAAAAATTTAATTCCTCAGAAAAAACTCAAACCAGAAAATAATTTAGTGAAAATTAAATTAAATAATTATTAAAACATTATGTATTCAATCGGCTTCATTAAGTTCTCTTTGGCATAGAAAAAAATAATATAAACTTAAAAACGGTACAGACATGGGCGCATAGAGAACTTCATTATTCTTCCTCCAAATCAAAATCCAATGTTGGTCCATATCCATCTACATCTTCGATAATGTCCGTTCCTGTGAGGTTATTATAAAACGCGTGGCAATCTTCGGGTATCAAATTATACATAGATTTGAGATCTGCTGGCTTTGCTTCGGCAATAGCCTTTCCTTGAGGCCACAGGACTTCGAAATATTCTTCTGAAAATTTGATCAAAACACCTTTGATCTTTTTCGATACATCTAAGGTTTGAATCTCTCCACGTGTTTCTTTCTAGCGATATTGTAGACTCTCGAATTATTGTCAACTGAACATACGGAAGTATCTCTGCCACCATAATCGGGACTTGGGGCACCCCCCGTTAGGTTTGTTAGGTTCCTTTAAACCTTGCAATCGGAAATAGGTCATCGAGTTTTTAGAGGAATATAAAGTGTTTTAAGGTTTGGTTATAATAATCGGTATTTCTCAGGAATGGTACAATATCTTTTCATGAGAGTTGTACCACTGGGCAAGGGGGACCCCTCCTTCCCTCCACACAGCGTGAGTTGACAACCATCGCATGCATTTCACAAAAAGTAATGCGTTTTGTTGTAAGCAGTATGTTCGTTTGACAATATTTCGAGATTTTACAATATCGCTAGAGATATTAATATAACGTATTTGACAATTTTACGGTGACATATATAAATCCTGCTCTAATATTATTAATGCGAAAGTTTGTGAGTATGTATGAACGTATGGATGTTTGTTACTCTTTCACGCAAAAACTACTGAACGAATTTGGATCAAATTAAGGCCACAGATAGTTTATAAGCTGGATCCAAATCCAATGGAAAAGTATCCTATGTGTTACATACCCTTGTCGTTTGGTGAAAAAAATATATTAAAGATTTATAACTTAGCGCCAAAAATCCATTATTTTTGTCAATCTCGTCTCGCCGAGGACTATACGTATAGACCTAATGTTTATTTAACAATATTGACTACTAAATAACACGCGAGTTTTATTTATATACTTAGGTTTGAGAACAAGTCAAACTGGGCTATAGTATAAAAAAAAATTAAGACGAATTGCTAGTAGGGTGTAATATACCTCATCACAAAGCCGTCAACCAGTCATTCGGTACATCAAACTATTACTTAGTTTCTCTGCTAAGCAATAATTATTGCTGGGAGAAGACTTCTTTTTGAGGTGAAATGTCATGTTTTGTGGTATAACTTAATGTAACGCACTCAAAAATTGTGCTGATGGGTGGATTAAACAGTACGGGGGTCGTAGAGGTGGGTAAAGTAAAAATTTACAGTGAAAACTTGTATTTAAAAATGCTCGTCAAAAAGTTTGTCTTTGACCCCCCAATATCTCCGTAACTAGAAGGTTCCCAGGTATGATGTGGAACAATAAAATGATCACAATGACAGGGAGAACAAGGGCCTTTCGGCTTCGTTATGAGGTGTTTTACATCATTTAAGAGAGCACTTGAAAACCAAAAAGTATTCTGCTTCCGCCCGGGATTGAACCGGGGACCTTCAGCGTGTTAGGCCGACGTGATAACCACTACACTACGGAAACTACGAGAAACAGGATTCAAATACAGCTTCGGTATCCTGTTTACCAGTTTAGATTGAGCATAAGCTTTTGTTGCGCACTTACATTATGTAAACATCCATTATATAAACTAAAGCCTTATTAAAAATTTCAAAAATAAGCTTTCAAAACAAAACAATACGTTGGAAATTAATACCTAGGATCAGGAACGTTAAGTCTATATTTCAACGTTGTAGTAGGTACTTTGGAATTGGTTGTGGGGTGAGGACATGTCGCAATCTTGCAGCCTTGTCTATCGCAAGCCGTTGATAGAGAACGCTGGTCTCTCGCACCTGTATGGGTCACGTGGATACAATGACAACTGAAATCAAATAAATATTTTCATTTGATTTTCACAACAAAACCAACAACGTGAACACGAACCTCGTAAAGAAGAATAAAGCTAAAAAAGTCTTTTAAGTCAATAACACATTTTAATCACGTAAATACAGAGTGTAAACGGGTTCGTTTACACCCAATGTCTTCACGACACCGTCAATCAAGCTTTCTGAAGTAACAATACGCAAAATAGACCAAGGCCGATGCCTTCAAAAATGGTAAAAAACGAAAAAAAATATAGTAGGATAAAACCCATTAGAAAAGGAGGGGAATATGATAAACATGAAAGGAAAAATAAATTACGGTCGATCCGAGTTCGGGAAGTGGGGAGGGGGGGCTTTTAAGGGGGAAAAAATGGTTTATCTCGATTTCCGGCAAAACCAAGTCCTATGAAAAAATAAGATCTAGGTATAACTTTTGTATTGACAATTTTTTCACATAACCTCAAAATTTAGGTGAAAAATAAAAAAAAAACTAGTTTTTGGTTTTTTATTTTTATCTTTAACAAACAATTTTTTTTGTTTATGAAATTTTGGTAAAAACTACCTTATTATGTTCCAAATACACTGTAATTTATTTGATTTAAAATATTTATTAATTCGCCTTATTTTACTTAATTTAAAAAAATCACAGTAATGTTCAATTGGAAATTCTCGCGACAAAATTTTAGCTTTTTCCAAAAAGTCGGGGGGCTTTTTGTTTGTTGAAATTTCTACTTTCTGATGATGTAATTTTTTTTTACGTTACTACGGTAAATGTTCTCAGAAAATGCAAAAAAAATAAAAATACTCAAATTTGATGTTTTTTTAGCACTATGTACGTACAGTAAAATTCCAGATTAAATTATTTAAAGCCAATTTTAAAACGATTTACGGTGCGAATGTACTAAAATCGCGATGCGGTGCGAAAATAACAATCATAGTTGATGACGCAGCAATCCTTTTGAATAATTATACGTTTAAAAAATGCTAAACTTTTAGCAATAATCACTAATTTTTTTTTGTAATATTTGCCATTCCGTCACAAAAGATGTTGTATAGTGAAAAATAATAATGCTACGCGGGATGTACAAAATACTAGAAAAAAATCCTTGTCTTATCTAAAATGGTATATATTTTATTGAAAAATCATGTACTACATTATGAAAAATGTTTTTGTTCTAGTAAAAAGGTAAAAAGTATGCGGAAAATAATAATAAACAAATTCGTGAATTATTAGATTTTTTTAACAATTTCAATTTAAACCTTTATTAACACACTTTTTACACGTCTTGTTCGACTAAGACGATCTACCAGTGTGTCACATGTTTCTTTCAGTTGACTCGTTCTAGTGATCATGAACAAAACGTGCGCGTGTTCGCCGAAAATGTTCGCACACATTTGTGAGAGCACACGTAGTAGCAGTGGACTCGAGTCAGCGAACATGCATTCTCTGTTCGCGCTCATTTAGGAATCTTAGTGCATGGACAAGCACATTGCAATTAGGTTTAGGTTAAGAGGGTATTGGATTGGGGCAAAAAAAAATTGTTACATTTCAAATTATGAATTTTGTATTTCCGCCGAAGCAAAAACGACGGGGTGTTATAAGTTTGACGTGTCTGTGTATGTGTGTGTGGAACCATAATTATAAAATTAATAATTTCATCGTGATGGGGAGGCGAGCCTGAACATTCAGTCTGCGTTTGATCCTCGAGCCGGCCACAAGCGGAAAAATAAAATAAATAAATCATTATAATTGCATAAGTTGATAAAAAATGCTATGCAATAGCTTTACCGCGGCAGCCCCCGAGTGCCACACGTCTTTTTTTTATTGTATCAGTATTATTGTTTCCGAGTCATGGATGTTTATAGGTCTAATAAGTATGTTTTTACAAACAAAAAAGTGTCTGCAGTTTAACAACTATCTGATGTCCACGACACAAGCCTCGTTGCTGAGTATGGCGTTATTTAATTGAGTGGGTACAATGAGCGTGGAGAAGAGCGTTCTCTGCTCCACGCTCGTTGCATCTGACGCTCCAATGTGAGCTACGGCGGCGGCTGTAGCCCGCCGTCCCCTCAAACCGCTGCACAGTGCTGCCAGAGTCGGTCAAAAACAGTTTCTGAAACTTTAAGTCAGTACAAAAAAATTGTCTAATAATAATTGAATGGGACCTTTGTAAAAAATGGGCAAATGTGAAGCTAGGTTTACAGTCACTTTCAGAAAAGTTGAAAGGATATATCGACTGTCTTGGTGTCATATGATGAGGAGGGAAGAATCGCATGTGACTAAAAGAGTGATGAATATAAATGGTGATGGATGGAGAGGGAGAGGAAAATCAAGGAAATGACGAATGTACTGTGTGAGGAATGATATGAACGAAAGGGTGTTAATGATTGCGTGACGGTTGACACGAGAGATTTGAAAAAATAAACGTGTTACGCCCGTGGGATAAGGGCAGAAAGACGATGATAAATAATAGATATTCAGGTCTACAATCCCCTGAAGCTAGATAAAACTTCGGAATTAACGTAAAAAAAGTGACAGCCGTTTCAACATTTTCAAGATAAATTATTTAGAATTTATAGGGTACTTCCCGTTGACCTTGAATCATGAAATTTGTCAAAAAGCAATTTCTTATAGCACACGTATAGGACAAAATCTGAAACTGTAAGCAAAGGTTGTAAAAAACCTCTTAACGAAGCCGAAAAGCAATTTTCGGCTTCAAGTTTTCCGTTCGATCACGATCACAAGAACATATTTCTCAGAACTTGTAAAATTACTCAATAGTGGGTAATATTGAAGTTAATAATAATTAAATTAGTTAAAAAGTTTGTATTTATTCTACATTATTAATTTGTCAAAAGTATACAATTTCGACCACTACCAACGGGGCGGACGCACTGTGCGCGGGCCGCTTGACGCATGCGTATAAAGTCTTAAGTCAATGAATATTAAGTTTTACGAATTTCTAGCAAAACTCTGTATGTAACATGGATGCATGATAAATTCCGATTAGGTAAATAATCTCACGACAGAAATAATTGTGCGATTATTTGTAATAAATCAAAGTAGAAAAATTTATATTTTTCGATTTTACTAAGTGCAGACTCAAAACAGTCTTGCGACAATATTTCTTAGTAACCGGATTCGCTCAGTTTATCATAACATACAAAACAAATATAGGTAGTTACACAATAAACACAATAAAGTCCCCCGCCGCATTTGACTGTCTGTCTGTAAGTTCACGACGATATACTCAAAAACTACAGCACGGATTTTTATGTTGTTTTCATCAATAAAAAAAATGGTTCTTTAGAAAGGTTTAAGTATAAAATTTGTCAAGTTTTTGTATATGTCACCGTAAAATTGTCAAACGTCAAACGTTAGATTGTAATCTCTCTAGCGAGATATGTAAACTCTCGAAATATTGTCAACTGAACATACTTCTTAAAATACATATAAGCTTTATTTTTCGGTAGATTGTAATCACATCATAATTGTAACTAATATAAAGCTCTACAGAATAAGACCGACAACAGAAAGAAAATATGGGGAATACAAAGGGCTTTGAAAAGCCCACCTGAAAGGCTCCCCTGTATAGAAAACTGCAACACAGAATTAGAGATCATCGACAATTTAGTAAACACAGCCATAACTCACACATCCGATATCTCTAACGAAGACCAAAATACAGAGAAATACACACCCTTTCAACCACTAGAAGCAACATCACATGCAGAGTTGAAAGCAGCTCTTAGAAAGTTCTAAAATCAGAAAGCGCCTAGCCCTGATGGAATAAGAGTGGACATTCTACAATTGGGAGGCGACACGCTGATAGCCATGTTCAAGCGAATTATGGATTTATCATTAACACAGGATACTTCCCCAAAAGATGAAAATAAAGCACTTGCATTTTCTTGCACAAACCAGGAAAAGACTACACACAACTCAAGTCATACAGACCCATCAGCCTTCTTAACATCATGGGCAAATGGGCTGAACGCATTATTCTCCCGAGAGTAAAGACAGAAATCCACGAACTGATCCCTGAACACTAACACGGATTCGTTCATCAGAGAGGCACTGGCACACAAATACTAAGGACTAGCAAGTACATCACAGACGCCCTAGAGAAAGGACACAGTGTGGCCATGATATCGACTAACTTCAGCAAGGCATTTGATTCTATAAATCATAAAGCCGGATGGCTTAGGACCTCGAGGCCTACCGGCTTCTGATAGGGTCCCAGCTTCCGGCGGAAGTGTGCAGCGCATGCGATGAACGCAATCAAATAATAAAAACGTCATGCGCGCATACTATGGGGCTACATGGGAGGAAAAAACTGACTGCTGCTGGTTTTTGTCAGGTCTCTGGGAATATTTTCCAGAAGCCAACGTGGGGATGCATCGAGATGTGATCGCGATGGACAAGAGCCTCACCCCGCTCTCCTTGGCCAAAGAGAACTGGCGCTTACCTGTAGTACTCACTACTGATGACCGCAGGAAAGAATGGCAAGGCAAGGAGCTTCACGGGCGCTTTTACCGGGCTCTTCATGGGCCTGATATAGATTTTCTTTTTTTATTGTCTGTTTAATTATGGATGAAGTAATGATGACGAATAACTACCGGAGCTTTATTGTGAAGGACGGTACGGTTGACATATGTTGGGCATGCCACCGTCCAGGTGAATCAATCCGTCACATTATCTCCGAATGTTCTCGTCTCGCTAACGGAGAGTACTTGCATAGACACAACCTTTTAGCCAGGATTATCCATCAGCAACTTGCTCTAAAATTAAACCTTTGGAATCTGAAGTGTAGGTCCGTAATCCGTACTATAGGTATGTGCTCGACCCAGTTCTCGATAAGGGCACTATCACATTGTACTGAAATCAATACATCATCACTGAAAGGACTGTTATTAAATAGCCAATAGGCCAGATATAGTGGTGATGGATCGATCAAAGCGGCGCGCAATGATTGTCGACATAACGGTCCCGCATGATGAGAACCTCGTGAAAGAAAAAAAAATCAAGTATCTTGACTTAGCTCGCGAGGTTGCTGACATGTGGGAAGTAGACTCGGCAATCGTTGTGCCGATAGTCGTATCAACCCATGGCTTAATTGCCAAGAGCCTCTTTCAATACCTGAGGAGGCTCTCGTTAGGCAGCTGAATCAAGGGCTTGATTCAGAGAGCGGTACTCCTGTACACGGCTCGTATTGTTAGGAGGTTTCTCTCTCTGGAGCCCTGACCAGCCGGTTGCTTGGATCCTGTACCCGATACCGGTGGGCTACAATTTTTTATATTTTCAAATGTTTTTTATATATAAAATAATTATACAAAAAATGAATGAAGGAAATAATTATAATAAAAAGTAAATAATTGATGCCGCTTGATGCATGTGTAATAATCAAAAATAATCGTGTAATTTAAAGTAGCTTCCTACATTACTACGATTGCGTAGCTCCCGTAGGTGTTTGCTACGAGTGCTACGACGTAGCATCACGGAGTAGTCAAATGGTTTACTTTTCAACTTGCTGAGAGCTGCTAAGAGTATATTTTATATATGTGTACTAATCTGACATCAGTTTCGTGATCATCATTCTCAGTACGATACAAACATAGGTAACGGTAGTGAGAATCTCCATCATTTTTTATTTTGTAACTAAACTGAAAGCAGTTTAAAAATTACTAAAAGATGAGTTCAATGTTTTACTTGAATGTTGACGTTCTAGACTCTCGTTAAGTTCCTTGAGTTTTCACAAAACATATCGTAAAGCAAGCCTAATTTAAGCCAAAAATGTCTTGATTCAGCTGCCATTATATTCCAAATAAACTCAATTTTATCAAATAAATTAATTTCATACAAAATTTCGAACATCAATGAATACGTTTCATTCGTTTCCATTTGTCAGTATAATAAGTCAACGTTTTAATAAATAAAATCAAAGATCTGTACATTCTGCAGGACTTCACCTCGCTTCTTAGTTTAAGTCATTCAGACGCGAGCGCTGGACGAGGAAGGACCTGGACACAAAATTTTCGTCAATAACAAGCCACTCGTGTACGCCGGTCAAAATAATTTGACCCAGGACGTAAAAATAAAAAATAAACTGTAATGTGCACTTAATGAAACTTGATAGCATACGAAAGTAATATACCTAAACAGGGTGGAATTTTTCAATGCCACCTGGAAGGAAAGTACTCAAAATACTGGAGATAGTAAAGTTAACTCAAAGGAAACATTCCTTTATGTTTATTTATTATCTTATCTTAAAACGAGTTTATTAATGGCAAAAATCTACAATAGAGGCACGGGATGGATAGATACAGATTAGTTATCTATTACAAAAGGCTACTTACTACCCCCACTACTTTCGTGTTGCATAGCTATACGGATTTTGCATTTACATTCAAATAGGAACACAGTCGGGACGGCAGACAGCTCTGGGGGCTCGGCCAGAGCGGCCAAGCTCGCTTAGCTGTTTAATTAAACTGTAAACCGGCCAAGTGGCCTAGTGCGCTATGAAATGAAACATAATATATTTTACCTCAAAAAGAAAAAAACTGAACCCGTATAGGATCACTTTGATGTCCGTCTGTCCGTCCATCCGTCTGTCTGTCTGCCAAGACCTTTTAATTCGGGAACGCGAGGAGGTATCGAGTTGAAATTGGTGGTTGTTTTCCCGACGGGAAATGAGTTTGTATCGGTAATACAAACGATTAAATTAAAAAAAAAATAGACTCAATAAATGTCAGATTAACAATTTATTGTGATAAACAAAACCCGAAAGCGACTTGAACCAAAAGTAATATGTACGCGGGACGCGGGCTGGGCGCGGGGGGTGTCCAGAACAGCCGCGCGGTCGTTGCACTTCGCGTATAAATCAGCTGACCACTACTCCTGACTTAATAACACACAAAAACCAATACCTAAGTTTTAACATATTTTTTTTAATTTTAGTTTTGCGTTTCGATAGTGCCACTGATGGGTAATCATCCTGCCGCGGGAAAACAACTATTAAAATTTCACGATGTAGGTATATACTTCATGCATCAATATTTGTGTCACAATCTATTCATACGTATATTTGTCGTAATATTTAGATAAAGACAGTCTCTAGTATTCAAAGTCATGCTGACTAATTTAGATCATCATCATCATCATTTCTCTCCAAGTGTCGCCACATTGACCGACTAATTTAGATATTGTATTTATAATTTAAGTAAGGTCTCAAATCTATGGCGCAGAAAAAGCTCAGCAAAGCCGACCTCTCGGGGCTAGCGCTGAGCTTCCCCTGACGGACGCAACGCGTCATGACGCCGAGAGGTGACACGCGGCAAGTGCGGCGCGGCGGCGGCGCGGTGGCGATGGCGTACAGAACTTTAGATTTTGATGCACTACCTAACATAGTTTTTTTAGCCATTAATTAACACTAAGGGTTGCTGGGCTTATTATTTTTGTCAAATTTGGATTTTATATTTTAAGGTGGCGATTTGGTAGACCTGAAAAAATAAGCTTTGGCATATTAACATTACGTCAACAGCATTGTTCCAGACCTTTCTTTGTTCGTAAGCAAATATACTAGGGAATTATAAAATCACAGAGGCTACCATGTTTTATGCCTCAATTTGTTTCCAGATTTGTTCCAAATGCGAACTTTTAATAGTAGATTATTAACCAAGGGCTGTATGACATCAATTGCATACGAGGTTTTTTATTTAATTAACCCGAGTATGCAATTGATGCTTACGCCCGAGATAAATACTCTGCTTTACATATCGATTGTGAGGTAAGTAAACAACAAGACAGCAGGTTTCAATGAACATTTATTAAGAAGAAAAAAATGTGTATTTAATTAAAATTAATAGTAAAATTATTACAATTTGTAAGAGATATGGTCACGTTCTTTTTAGGTATATTTATAGTTTGAATATGAGTTTGTGATGTAAGACTTGAGTTTGAGTGACTTGAGGTTCTTGCATCGTAAATGGCGGCAGTTGACTGGTACTATTTTCTTCATTAAAAAATGGCTCAGATGATGTGCTTTGACGTGGTGATTTTAAGTTTATATTTTCTGTTATTTTAGAAGTAATTTTGCTTTTGTTTGCCATCGAATCTTCGATATAACCTTCGGCCACTTTGCTGGACTTCCAGCCGCCGTGCCTTTTTAACAGAGTGAGGTTGGCTCCCGAATCAGCCAATAGAGTCGCTGATGTTCTGCGAAAGCAATGCCCGGTGTATAACTCTACGTTACTCAGTTTTAAATATGTGGCTATTTGCTTTGGCATGCCTGTAAATTTGTTTTTTCCTATTACTTGTCTGTGGCATTTTCCTTTACTGTATTTAAGAAAAAAACGATTTGTATCCACGTTTTCAGGCCGAAGAGCTTGATATTTTTCAACATAATTTGCAAATTCTTCATGCACAACAAATGACCGGTCAATTTTAGTTTTCGTGTTAGGCAGTTTTATGAGTAGTAATTTGTTATGTTTTTCTACATTTTCTATTGTCAAGTTTGTCAATTCCACGGTTCTGCAGGCTCCCGATATCCCAAAAATTAGAACAACCTGTAAAAAAGACATAAGTTGTATTAAAGGCACCAAATTTGCATAGTATTTTTGTGAAATATTTTGGTAACTTATTAAAAAGGGCAAGTAAATACGTAGGTACCTTTATTGCTAAATAAATTTCATCCGGAGCTTCATTTAAGAATTTCTGTACTTCTTCTGCAGTAAATACCTTCGATTTCTTGCTTTTAAAGCCGTCAGACTGCCTTTTCAAGAAAGCAGTAAGTTTAGAAAAATCTTTCAAATTCACGTCATGTTTTGTCATCATTGTAGATTTTAGCATGGAATAAAAGCACCATAAACTGGAAGGTTGTAGCCTCTTAGATAATTCATCAAAATATGATATAAAAACACTTTCAGAAAGAGATTTCACTTTTTTTTCTGACCGCCATTTCATAAATTCGTCGTTTGCCTTTACATATCTTTCTTTCGAGTTCGGCGGTAATATATTTTCGACAACTGTTTTTGCCCTTTCTTTAATAAAATCGGGCGTTAGATCTATGTCTTCGTCACTAGACATGTTTAAAACTTTTGAAAAAGAACTCAAACAAGAAAATTAATTATTTTCGCGATGCTTTCGCGCCTCCTAGTAGACTGCCTTTTTTTTTCACGCACGCAAGCGCGTCAAATCTTGCTGGCCAGTTTGATTTTTAAATCGATTCCATCTAACATACGATGTGGAAACAAATAGTTCCATATTTAAAATAAAATCTTTATAAAATAAATTGTCTAGATTCCGATTCGAGTAATTAATCGATACCGAGAAAAAAAAAATTAACTTTTTAAAAATATTCTTCGTGCAGTATGAGTATGACAGTTCTTTTTTCAAATTCCAAAACCTATGCTGTAATGATAGTCATACACCCCGGCATTCACGGGTGTAAGGGTGTACTTACAGAGCAAGAGATATGTAAAAGTATTTTTAATTGGGTTCCTGACAGGATAAAACTAAAAGTAAGACCAACTCTAGATTGAAATTTTCAGCATCACAATTATTTGTAATTGTACAGTGTGTTTTTTATGTTGTGAGTACGTGTAGATTTCTAAATGAACTATATTTTCTACACTATAACTACAGACCATACACATTACGACTTCAACTGAAGACATACATTATTAAGGAATATTTTAGCATAATACCTTAGTTTAACAATAACATTTATGTTATAATAAAACTGCCAGCAACGTCTGACGTGTGGCAGTTTGTCAAAAATATTAGTACAAGTATGGGGAAATATCCCTAGTAGGTTGGTTTCATAGTATCTATGATGTGAACTCAGCAATGTAAGGCCGGAGGGTCATTAAACGCTTGCGACAAACGATAGCGCGATCTAATTCGATCCCAACACCATCTAGAGAGCTCGTATATAACTCTTGGCTGATGTCTGCGACACAACGCCGAAGTGGTGCGAGTTTTGTGGAACTAAAACTGAATTGTATGAACACAACGTATGCAAATTGGGTCCTCAATATTTCAAATACCAAACTCGAAAATATATTTCAACATAAAGCGTCTTACTGTTGTATATAACTTCTTTTTTATTCATTTATTAATACAATAAAAAACGTTTTTCCAAAAAATAAAACTGACTTTTCACAAATAAAGTGAAAAATAACTTTAGCTTAAGATGTCGGTGGTCTTCTGAAGCTAAACTTATTTTGACTTTTTTTGTGAGAAGTCAGTTTTATTTTTTGGAAAAAAGTTTTTATTTTTCACTTTTTAGTGGTTCACATGTGCATACCCTTTCACAGCGTACCGGCGTGATTTTTTGTTATGAACTGGTGTAAGCAATAGACGGACATGAGATTTCAGCAATCCCAGTATATTTGCTATAATTTATTGAGGAGTTTCGATCTCCGAAGTTCTTCATCAGATCTTTACCAAATTGAAATGAGATCACTCCGAGAAAGTACTCTTTCTAAAACTACCCAAATCGCTTGTGGTGTGAAATTTGAAGAGTTCCCTTTATTTCTCCAGGATCGCATTATTAGTATCCTGACTTGATGATTATGGCATCATCTGGGAAGGTGGACCCTTTCAAACAATTAAAAAACAAAATCGGTCCAGTCATCTTCGAGTTATCGGGGAATATTGAATTGAGAACCTCCTCCTTTTGGAAGTCGGTTAATAACGACGTTATGGTATGTGACTCAAATATTCGGATATCCTTTAAAAGTTTTGGCCGAGTATCGTTAATATGCTACTAAAAATTGAAGAGTGTCGGTTCCTTTGTCATAGATCCTATAATCAGAACCTAACCAAATTCTCATCAAACTACCCTTGAAGTACGTCCTTGCCGTGTGTGGAACATTAATTATAAAATTCATAGTTTCATCGTGATGGGAAGCCGAGCCTGAACATTCAGTCTGCGTTTGGTCCTCAAGCCGGCAGCAAGCGGAAAAATAAAATACATAAATAATTATAATAGCATAAGTTGATAAAATATGGTTGCAAAGAAGATCTAACATCAAATGTATACAGCCTACAACTCCTAATTACGGCAATTTATTAAAAATAAAACTAGCTTGTCATTGTCATTATCTGACATGGGGTGGCGTGGGGACATTTCTGGATTCGGTCTCCACGCTCAAGGCCCGCAATAAAAGCTATGCAATAGCACAAAAATACATACGAATTGATAACCTCCTCTTTTTGAAAGTCGGCTAAAAAGGGTAAGTCGTTCAATTTCATGCAAAAAATGGGTTTTAAAAATACTAAAGGATGATAATTTTACCGGCATGTCCTAGAAACAAAAAATTCGAGCATATGTGACATCTACCATACGCACTGGGCCCGCGTGGTGGATTATAGCCGATTCCCTCATAGAGAGGAGGCCTGTGTTTCAGCTCTGGGAACATTAATTAGCTGATGATGATGATGATATCTATCGTTAATTTGTGTTTTAGTAATGTTTTTAAAAAGAAAACGAGTGTACAATAGAATAGTTCTTCAAGCACAAACACTTAACTTTAAAGCCTTATTTTCAATTGCGTATTAATCTACCTCTACAAGAAGTAATAATGAAAATTTTTCTGTCATGGGTTAAAATAATAACTAACTAAACTATAAGTATTAACCCTTCACAGGGAGTTATAATAAACTAGCTAAAAGAGGCTTTGTACGAGAGATTGTGAAGTTGTAGATGTAGTGTTTGTCTTCATTGATACGTTAATCTCTATCTGAAATGCTTGCCTTCATTGTGTTTAGAACTTTTGTATTTCTAGACCTAACGTTAAAACTAGAACTCAAACGTAGGTTGTTCGTTGACGTTCGTAAGAGGATTTTCGTCAGACTTCAACACGTATCAAAATATTGAATCAAACCGTATCACTAAAGGTCAAGGCTGGAGTAGGGTCATTCATTATTATATCGTTGGGTCTGGTTTTCTTTGTATCAGTCTGTCTCATTCTAAAAGTACAAAGGGGTCAACCGGTTTGTCGCTAATGTGTGCACTGGTCAAGGACCAGTACAAATGAATGCAGAGGTATGACTCCGTACAACGAGCAAATAGACTGCAACATACTGGATTGGATTTATGTGCTTCTGTTTAATACAACGAGTGCTAACGTACGAGTACCTGCGATTGGTAATCGTAAGTATAGTTATGACATCTGAATGTATGAGAATTCGTGCGTCTGTTTTCACTACTGTGTTTGTTGACCTGGCTTTCTATCCCTATCCATTTTGTGTCAATGTGTGTCACAAATATCGTGTTTAAAAAACACAGTAAAATATTTAAAAAAAATGTTTGTTGGGACTGTAAAAATATGCACTAAAAAACAGAAAATAATAAAATATAATTTAATTTTAATAAGCGTTAAAGGATTCCTTTGGGCTAAACGGTTGTAATTTTACTGTCTATCGCTCTACCAACTGAGCTACCGAATGGGATTTTGGAGTGCTCAAAATTTTTGACTTTTCTCCAAATAAATTTATCGATAGTAGAGTGACAATGATGCTCAACTGATTGATCAATTGATAAGTTATTTTGTGTGATAATATTACTTTCGTATTCAAAAGAGAAATATTTTTGATTTCTTTGGGTATATGTTACTTATTGTAACTTACTGAGATGATCGGTATCTTATAGATATTAACGTCTGGGATTCATCTGTGGTGAAACAGGGTAGACAACAAAAAAATCTAGTTAGTGAGTCAGTTAGATTATCATAAATATTTGACCGGCTTTTTTTCTTTTCTTATGTAAGTACATCAATATTGACGAAGATACGACGCTTTTAAAATTCTCAATACGTCACGCCTTGGTATATTTTTTAGAACTTACTTACATTATAAGGCACCTCTCCCGAGTTTTTATACGTTTCATTGATTTACAAAAATATATATTTGTCCATTATTTTACAATACTCTAACTGACGGACTCAATAGATTTGTAAAAAATGGATACTGTCGTCATTCTTACAGCAATTCACAAATTTTATGAGAAAGTAATATCGTTAGTAGCTAGCAACCTGGAATGTAAGTGCATGTAGGTATTTTATGCGTGGATCACTTATTGTTGGCATTACTACCATTGTTCATTATATCTTATGCACATACCTACTACTGCAGTATTGATACAGTGCCTAATACCTCAACAAGAGCACAAATAATTAATCAGTTTACGTTATAAAAACCGTCCGGCAAGCCGCAGGAGGAGGTAGATTTCGGAGAAGGTGCTGAAGCGTCCCATTATTGCAAATTTGTATAAAGAGTTGTACTTATGTGTACAAACTACAAAAAAAAATGATTTTCAAATCGTTGTCCTGTAATGGAAAGTTTACTCTTTTTAAATCCTCTCATAAGAGTTTAGTATGGAAACGCCCTCAAATATTTAGTTATAATCTGTATCTCTCTACTTAAACAAATTTTTTGTTAGGTATGTTCTCTCGCACTTGTTTTATGGAATATATATATATATTTATATAAGTGTCTTATGTATGTAAATGTATGTATTTATTTATTGTATATATGTGAATGGTACACCACAGGCTACCTGCAGTATTGTCGCTCCTTCCCCTTTAAATCCATCCAAAGGTTGTCTTTAAAAGATCGCTTTTAGCGATAAGACCGCCCATTGTGTTACCCCTTATAAAATGTTTAGAACTGTTGTATTTTAATTTTTATGGTGAACATAATAAAGAGTATTCTATCTATCTATTCTATCTATAATTTTTTAATTAAAAAACTATAAGTTTTATCGCTAAACTTCAAAGGTATTAATTGTAGAGTAAACATTTTGCTTTCGAAAAAAATATTTGCGACTCTCAATATGTTTACTGTTTCGGAGATATGATTTTTTTTCGCAAAAAATTCGGAAATGTCTACCCCCTCCTCAATTTAGGGGTTGCATCAAAAAGTTTTAATTTAAGATTGTCCGTATTCTTAATCAAAATGATAATAATGAAAAACGGTTCAAAAATTTTCCATAGAAAAAAATTATGGCCCAAAAAAGTGATTTTAGAAAATCCGCCCTCGCAGTATCCTCGTAGCATCGCCGGCCCTGTCCCACCAATTCTAAATTTCAATCATAGATCATAGTTTAGGATGTAACACATCTTTTGTGCAACATATGCATAACAGAATGCAATTTTAAGATGGCTCGCAAATGAAGCAGTCAAAGCAAGCTCAAGGAATGATACACATTATATTTTTATTCAAAATGAGTAATACTATTTAAAAAAATTCAGACACTCTAAAATCTGATGAAGATGTTCATCCTTCATGTTCATCTTTACCGACTATTGCAACAGTTACAAAACACAAGTAAGTGAATATCTGCAAAAACATATAAAAGAATCTCGGAAAGTCTTAAAACCGTGCGTGAGTTCTGTAGCATGTAGCTATTGTAAAGATCTAAAGAGAAAAAGTGTCTCCATGTCTCCAAAACTGGTATTCATTTACTACTGTGTTCATTATTCTTATTTTCAGATAAATTACATGGTCCAGATTCTGGAGGTAATTGTACCTCCCAAAATTCAACAACTTCAGCTGTAATGGCCATTGGGCAATAACAGCTGAAGTTGTTGAATTTTGTTTTGTTTTGTTTGATGACCTGAATGGCAGTGTTGATAGCTACCCTGGTGGTGAAAAAAGGAGAGAATTAAGACTAGCTATAAAGAAGACTCACTACATCATTATTTTTGGACTAACGCCATCAATAAAATCAAAGCTTTATATTTTTATAGCTTTAAAAGCTATCTAAAGGTAAGAAAAAAATGTTGATACCAATAAAAACCTAAAAATTATCATTTTTATTTCAGTATGATTACCTGAACCTCAAAAATAAAACAACTATAAAAAGGCGCCAATAAAGTATCGATATCAATAAAATTAAAAAGTCGATATAATAGAACATCACTAGTTATCGATAACAGGATTCCTGCAATCACTATTACACTTAGGTACATAACTATAACTATATACTCCTGTCAAAACCCCGATGGCTACTAAAAAACTTTCTACCGAAATGTCACTGTCGTATCTGTAGCTAGCTATTAATTTAACTCATCTGTGGTTTGAACGAAAACTGAAGGCTATAGTTATAACTATTACATGGAGCCTTTTTTTTTTAAGGATGGGAAATCATCAAATGACCCCCCCCACTCTGGGCGGAGCGGGAGGGAGTGTCAGACTCTTACTGACTAAAAACCACCCATGTTCCTTCCTCGCCTTTTACGTTCCGGGGCCGCGGTATCTCTTTCGACCAGGCCCGCAACCCATTTTCGAATTGTATGATTGCGTAAACAGATGTCACCCTTTTAAGTTTTCGCATTCAGATGGAACTCTTCATAACTCATTTTATCCTGGTACCCTTTTTTTTTAGTCACTTCCAGTAATTTTGCCGGCACCGTGCACAGCACAGAACAGAACATTGGACATTTGCTTTGCGTATTTGTGTCTAGACACTAGGAAAGCAGAACCTACCAGAACGTACCTCGGTTACGTTATGTTATTTTCATTGCTATTATAGTGTTATCTAGCTTCGCGTTTTGTAAACCAGTTTACACACATTTCTGTGCTGGTCTATTTTGTGTTCGTGGCTAAGTGTATCTGGTTGGTAGGATATGGATTGTTTTCCGAGTAAGATATAAAAAAAAGACTTCGTTTGTTCGATTTAGTTTCTATGTCACCGCCTTCTGAAGCTAACGTTTATTTTTTCTTTTATCGTGTTTCTGAAGTTGTTTTATTTATTTATTCATCTTTAGTTTTAATATCCTATACAAATATTTGCTGTGCATTTATTTAACATTGCAAAACAAAACATTTAATGATAATAAGCTTAACCACAAATAAATGGAATTGGAACTTTACATACTTAACTGTAAAAATGTGAGTATATTGTACAAATCTGCGTACACCTTCAGAGCTTCAAAGCGAGTTGCCATGTTATGATGTTGTTTAAATAATAAATATTGAATTGTTTACAGCAATCACGGCAGATTACCTGTCAATTGTTAAAAAGTTTCGTTTCTTATCTCCGAAGTCCATGATCAGATCATCGCAATATTTCTATGGGACCAATAGATTTTGAAGAATACTTTCCTTAATAAAATAATAAATAAATGGGAACAGGCGTCTTCGAGTAATAACCTCCGGAAGTCGGTTAAATATATGTCATTATACCTACTGCACTTGGCCGCTTGGCCGGTTTTCAGTATTATAAAACTACTAAGTGAGCTTGGCCGCTCTGGCCGAGCCCCCAGAGCAGTCTGCCGTACTGACTGTGTGTATGAATGTAGATGAATACATCAGCTGTACAGCTGTGCAACAAGAGAAAAGTGGGGTAGCAAAACCCAAGAGTGCAGTGAACCTAAGTCGGCAGGTGGGAAAAGCGTAGGCAAAAAATTAATTGGAGAAAATTGTTGTTTTAATTATTTGGATTAATTATTTATTTTTAAAGTAACATCAGGTTTGACTGAAAGCTGACCTCAACATTGTTGGAAAAAGTAAAAGAGGTAATGAAACTAACTCAGACAGGTAAAGGTTAATCGGTAAACAAACTCTTTTGAATGAAAACATGATGAGATGGTAATAAATATTAAGTCAAACCCCCGGCGCGAAAAACGAAGTTGTATTATAAGTTTGACGTGTCTCTGTGTGTGTCTGTGGCATCTTAGCTCTAAACCACTATTTTTCGGTGATACTTACGATCTCAACGAACCCAAGTGGATGTTGATCGACAAACTCGTCGATCAGGTTTAGGGCTTGGCAGAACGGATCCGGCTGCGGCCTTGGGGATCTCCTAGCCGCAGCCTGGTTGTTTTCGTATCCACTTGTTACAGCTGCACCCGGGAAACACCCACCGCGTAGCACTACTACGTAATGTGCTACTAACAGTACAATGTGAATGCTGCGGCGCAGTCAATCAGCTATGAGTGCGTAGCACTTGTAGTTAGTTCAGTCCCGCGTTCCACGTCATATCTTTGGCTCGTAAACAGACCATTAAACCCATCATTTTTTCGGTGGTACTAGAAGATAACCTTAGTAAGTAATAACAACTTAAGTTCGTGTGGACCCGACACAACCGCCGTCCCCCTTCAGGCATAGGCAGAAAGTCGGAAGGGTTCTGGCTGCGGCCTGCGGCGGTGATCTCCTAGTCGCAGCCAAGTAGTTTTATAACTCTCGCTTGTTACAGTTGCACCTGCGACGGTTGGGTGTCTCAACCCCAACGGCCCGAATCGGTCGTAAGCAACATAGGGCCCTGTCGCACATTGAAACTGGTGACAGTTTTACAAGCTTAGTGCTCACTTGTAGCAATCACCTCTTTGTGACAGCTGACAGGGAAGTCTGGGCTCTGGACCCGACAAGTGACTGTGTGTGGCTATCAAACAGTAGCGTGCCAGGCGAGTTTTCTTGTGATTATCTTCTCACCGGCAAAGAAAGCACTAAGAAAGGTGGGTGGGGTGGTTTTTGTGGGAACTGTGTTCACGGGGGATTTACGATTACGTGATTCCTTGGAGCTAGGTTAGGAGCCTAGTATAGCCTCCCTAAACTTATGCCCCAACACGTAAACTTCCGGTCGCTTCATGTCAAACAAACTCCTGTTGGAGTGTTTGAGGAAAATGAAAAGATACATGTGATTCTAAAAACAAACAATAAAATCGTTCTTAAGTGATGCTCCGTCACACATATGGCAATTGTATTTTTTTAATACAAGTAATAACAATTGTTGCAAAACTTACTACCTCAATGTTACCAACTCGATCGAACCTACATCAAAGTTTAACGATATAGCCCATGGCCCCTCAGGAGTATGTATTATGTGAGTGTGACAAATGATCGTCCGAGTTGCTGATCAGTCCTGTTAGCTTGGTAACTATCTGTCTGCTGGTCTATTAGGCCTACCAACAATTCGCGTATGACATGCGCAGTAGTGACTTTTCGAGTCAAGGGCTACTGACCTACATTGACCTAGACAGTTTCAGACCTAGTTCCATAGGCAATGTAGAAATTCTACTAAAAAGATTTCGAGGTTTTCGTTACATTTTTCATTGGATAGGCTCAAACGTTTTATAAAGGCCATTAGGGGTTTGATTCCGCAGGTTAAAAGTTTTCTGGATGTACGGTGATTGTTGGTGATGTATTTTGCGGAGTGATGCTATTTAAATCGAGTCCTGACTCAGGCAATAATAAAAGATCAATAAATGTACCTTTAGAAAATGTTACACACAAAAACGAAGACTGGTGTATATGGGCGCTAAACCATCATTTAATTTTAAGTCAGTTTGTAATTTGATGGTAGTTACATTATTATTTTGACTAATAACCTGCATTAGTCAAATTGAATTAATTGTTGTTTTGTAGGGTAGTGAGGTTTTTGTGTTGAATTACTGAACTAAATATTTGTATTTCCGTTTATTTTATTTAAAGTAATCGTAATTTCCGTTTGCTTCAATAATAAGGAATTATGATTTATTAATCTCGAATAAGGTAACTTCTGTTTATTTTAATAGGAAGTTATTATAATGTGTCCGCTATAATATTATTAAGTAGTTATTTTTGATGTCTACCGCCTTACAATAATAAATAGTGTTATTTTTATTCTATCCATCGGTACCAGCCGCAGTAAAAGTAGCTGTGTCTAAAAGCCGTTGTAATGTGAAAGAAAGATTATTATTCTTGGAGATTCCTAGATCGATAATCATGGAATAAACACTCTGGAGTAAGGTATTTTCTTTAATTGTGCTGATATTTCCTATTATTTGCTGAGTAATTGTATGACTGTGTAAATAAATTGGTGCCAACCAATATGTTGTGTGACCCTGAACGACGACGGCCTTGAGGCCGCCGACGTGCATTATCAACCAACAAACTAATTAATTTACAGTGATTCTGTTCACCTTCTTAGAGCCCCCGATAACACGTCGGGTTGAAAGTTGACAGTTGTAGAACATAAAGTTGAGTATTCTGTATTTTATACATTAAGAATATAACAAAGAATGCAAGCATTGGCCTGGACTGATTATCCGAGGGTATTTGTTTTCCATTTCATACTTTGCCTCAAGGGTACTTCTGTGATTATGTAGTATGTTATTTGTCATGTTGTAGTTCAATCTATATGCGCTGACCCTAATAAAATCGAGAACACCTCGGTACTTACTTGTATTGTTTCTTGATAAATCATTTTCAGAAGCGTCAGTAAACATCATGACGTCTCCATAACAGCGCTACGTAGTCTCGAGCGGAACTGGAAACAAGTTATATTAAATTAAAAAACTGCGGTCATTATTTTAAGGCATATTTTTATGGCTTACGGATAGTGCGATTTAGTAGAAATCGTCAAGTAACGGAATGCCGTATGCTGTGTGTGTAGTATAAACATATATTATTACTCATTCCCTTTCAATATAGTTTACATTATTGTACTAGTCAAGCCCTTTCATTTGACAACCATGTTGAGAGAGTTGTTGAATAAATATATAATACGCTATTTTGTGGTGGCGGCGATCTTGAACTGGTTTTGATCAAACATAGTTAGGAACTCTTCCGACTTATTTACCTTTAAAAAAAATAAAACAAATTAAAATCGGTTCATCTGTTCGGCAGCTACGACACCACATACAGACACACACAGACACTTCAAACTTATAATACCCGACTGCGGAAGTCGGGGACTTCCGCAGTCGGGTATTATAAGTTTGAAGTGTCTGTGTGTGTCTGTATGTGGTGTCGTAGCTGCCGGCTGTGGTTATCATTTCAGACCGTGTGTATATACGAGTATGTATGTTTAGCTGTTCTGGCCTAACTTCTAAACAACTTTTATTATAATTCGCAAATAACGTAAGAAGCGTATTGATGTAACGATGTGATTAAGTAGTTAATAGGCTTGAAAAAAAAAAGCGATTAAGCCATTGTAAAAAAAGGAAAAAGGAATTAAACCGTTTTTGTTATAACGTGTCTGACGAAATAAGGTAACTGGAATTTCGTGGGTTACACTGGCGTTCACCCCTTAAGATGTATTGGTGGGAACAATCACGTGCATTATTTTGAATAAATTGAAGTCATGTAACAGGGGGTGAAACTATAGTCATCACAGGATGCATATCCAAGCTCCGTGAGACACACTGAGAAATTTCTGATGGAAATCCGAGGAATTGCCTGAACCAATTTGTAGGATCAACCACAGTCTATATTTCAACGTCATCATAAATGAATGTGTGGTCGTGGTGGTGAGTACATACCGCAATACCCCAGACTTGTCTATCGCAAGCCGTTGATAGAATGCTGGTAATGTAAAGTTTTCGCGCAAATACAATGTATTTCAAACATATTGTTTTCGGTAGAAATGAGTTAATAACATGCCCTTTAAGTATCAGTAACCAGTAGCCAAAGATATTATTTTATAATGTATATATGTTCGTTCCATTGTCAATACCTACGTTACTCTTAAATCATCGTTGAAGGTCCAATACCTCTTTTTGGCAGCGTGACATTTTGATTTTGATGACGTTTGGTAGATAATTGGATGAAGTTATGTTTCAGCCATCCATAGAAACAAGCAACGTCTCTATATAATCTAATTCTGCCGTCATAACAAAGAAGGCCGTAACTAACAATTTTGTCAAAAATGAGTTATAACCATATTTGGAATCAGCAAAGAAAATGCTATCTTATGGTCTTACTCACAAAGCTGTATCTCGTATGAGATCAAAGATAGCATAAGCATTTTAGCCCTAACTACGACATAAATTATGGTTTTTGAATCTGAAAAGCCTTAATTACACAATAACGGCTTTTTTTTTGTTAGTATTTTCGTAATTATAGTCTGGAAGGCCGCAATTACCAATTAAATATTGTTAAGCTTTAAATATTAAATAAATTTACTACTAGAAAAAGGCCTAACTACGCAATAAGGGCTTTTTACATAAGTATTTTGAAGGAAAACTTCCTCATTCAGATGCCATGCCAAGCCAAGCTAAGCCGTAATTACATTCTACGCAATTACGCCCTTTCAGATAAGTATTTCACAAATTATAATTATTTTTTTGCTAAGACAAAAGGGCAAAAATAAAATAAAATGAATACGCATGTCTGATTTTAAATAAATTATGGTTCAACATATAGCCTATATTTTTTGACGTTTTATAAAATAAGCATCACTAACTAAAACCATTCAGTAAACCGCGGGCCTCCGTTTTAGATAAAACTTCAATTATCTCGGAATCAACGTTGACGTAGTTACGGCCTTCTTTCTAATGACGGCAGAATTCTAAGTGAACACAAAGAACGAAATAAAATAAATGAAAAAAGGTATTTTACGAACACCTAGGTATTATTAGGTTTATCATTCTCCCCAAAAGTTACTTTTTTAACCTACGTGGTGTTAGAACTTCAGCGACGAAATGAATTAACTGAATTCGATACATTTTAAATCGTATGATTTATCTAATTTTACAAGTATCACTGGTTCATCATCATCATCATTTCATCCGAAAGACGTCCACTGCTGGGCATAGGCCTCCCCCAAGTGTCGCCACATTGGCCGGTCCCTTGCGACTCGCATCCAACGGATTCTCGCAACCTTCACCAGGTCATCGGTCCACCTAGTGGGAGGTCCTCCAACGCATCGTCTGCTGGTTCGCGGTCGCCGCTCCAGAACTTTTCGGCCCCATCGGCCATCCGTTCTGCGAGCAATGTGACCTGCCCACTGCCACTTAAGTTTGGCAATTCTTCGGGCTACGTCGGTGACTTTGGTTCTCTTGCGGATGTCTTCATTTCTGATTCGATCACGCAAGGAAACACCGAGTACAGCCCTCTCCATTGCCCTTTGGGAGATTAAGCCTTTTGATAACGCCCATTGTGAGCGACCACATTTCGGTCCCTTATGTAATCACTGGCAACACACACTGGTCATCTTCTTCTTCTTGAGACACTGCGGTAAGTTAGACGAGAAGATATCGCGCAGCTTCCCGAACGCTGCCCAGCCGAGTCAGATTCGACGATTGACCTCTTTCTCGAAGTTAGACCTACCTAACTGGACCGTTTGTCCTAGGTATACATAATCGTCTACAATTTCGAGTGCCGATATTTTGTACTGAGGTCCTCCATGGTCTCAGCCATGACCACTATATCGTCGGCAAAACCGAAGGTGAGTGATGTACTTGCCAACTTGCCATTGACAATGGTGCTTAGCCCTCTCCAGTACAGAACCTTGAAGACATCCTCCAGTGTAGCGGTAAACAGTTTCGGAGATATGACGTCTCCCTGTGCACCTCCCTGCAGAAGGATAGGTTCCGAGGCTTGGTCCGGAAGTCGGACTGACATGGTGGCGTTTCTGTACAAACACTTCAACACCTCGATGTACCGGTAGTCAATTTGGCACCGTTGGAGAGATTGCAGTACAGCCCAGGTCTCGATCGAATCAAAAGCATTCTCATAGTCCACAAACGCTAAACAGAGAGGTGGTGGGTTTGCTGGTTGACGTGTACAACTGTCCATAGAAGCTCTCGATCTCTCTTAGTAGCTCCAGTTTGGCGGATAAGATCCTGCCATCGTCGGTCTTCAGTTTCGTGAGCTGGTTCTGCCCAATAGCCAGATCTCTTGAAAATACTTTGGAGCCTTTGTTCCGCTCGATCGCGGCTTTAAAACGCTCGGTATTAAAGCGGCAGAAATCGATCTTCAAGGATTTAGGGATCTGTCTATTGAGCTGCCGGTATTTCGACGCCTCGTCTGAAGACTGCAGGATCATCGCCCGCCGCTTCTTCATGAGCTTGAGAGTTTGATTGGAGAACCTCTTTTTCTGATTTGTTCGACGTTTCTTGAAGAACTTGCACCCGGTTGTATGGACAGTTTCCAGGAACCCATCGTTGTTTTCGTCCGTACTGAGCCCACTAGGCACTCGAAACGATTCTGGAGTTTGAGCTGGTTTCAGATTTGGATCGGTGCTGGGCGGAGCGTAGACCTCATCAGTCGAGACCTTTCTAGCTTGATATTGATGTTAAATGTGCCTCATACCATGCGGTGATCGCTCCCGGTTTTCACAGAATTGATCACAGAGACATCATTGAACATTTACGTCTTGGTTGATATGATGAATTCAATCTCGTTTTTTGTTGCACCATCTGGACTCTGCCAGGTGCACTTTCTGTGCTTACGCTTTTTGAAGAAGGAGTTCATCATATCGAGGCCCTCCTTCTCCATAAAACTAGACAGTTGTAAGTTGGCCGCGGTGGTTCCAACGTCCAACTCCAAATTGCCCCACCTGCAGCTCATCCCCGTCTCGTTTGCCCAGTTTCGCGTTGAAGTCCCCCATGACAACGGTGAAGTGAGTTTTGAAACCATGCATGCCTTTAGATATATCCTCATACATGTTGCACTCCACTTCGTCGTTGGGGTGTGCCGAGGTCGGAGCGTAGACCTGTATGGCCTTCAGCAAATATCTTGAGGATATTCTGAGTATAAGGTACGCCACCCTGGTCGATACACTCTCGATCTTCACCACGATGTTCGCAAGGGATTTTTGGACGATAAACCCAACACTACCCTGGGACTGGCAGTCACCCTCTTGGAAATAAAGCAGGTTGCCGGATCTTAGGATTATCGTGTCCTCTCTTCGGACTTTAGATAATCCCACAATAATCCATTGCAGTCTGCTCAATTCCTCGTCGAGTTCCGCTATCTTCTCGTCGGTCCGGAGTGTGCACGTACTGCACGTGTTGTTGTAATGTTATAGGTTGCCAGGTCCAGTCGTTGGTATAGCAGGCGGATCCCATCAAAGTATTCTTCGCAGCCCTTGCCACGCCATAACCTCGACCGCTGCCGTAGTCGAGGGTAGACGGGCTGCCGGGCACTAGGGGCCATTTATTTAATGCGGTGTCCATTTGGGGGGTTTTGCCATAATCGCCACACTTGGCAGGCAGGTTTGCGATCGCAGTACGGTTGTTACAAAAGCACAGAGAACGCTGCTGCCCATTTTTTAAGTAAGTCCCTTAGTCTTACGACACCTAAGGGAAGATGGGATGGTGCTATTCTTTACGTCCGACACCATGGGGACGAATCCTTTATGTGCCCCGTGTATCATTGGTTACATAAATTAAATACGAAGAAACCAGGCGATGTGAACGATTTATTTCTTTAATACCTGTTAAATGATGTTTATTTTGTAAGTAGGTTTTCAAAAATAGTTTATAGACATGGGTGCGAAAAGTCGAATAAAAAGAAAAGTTATAAAAAACAATCACTTTTCTTTCAGGGAAAGCTCTCTAAAAGTTTTAAAAAGCTTTGCAAAGTCAATTGAACTACAAAGACTAGCAGAAAAGGCACACGAAGGATTCGAACCAACTATCTCCTCGTTCCGTTATCTATCTTATTCATGGCTCTGGGGATCTAAACCACTGAGCTAACGTGCTGGTATGATTCAGATCGAAATACGCGTTCTCTTCCGATCCTAGCGCATGTGAAATGCCTAAAGATTTGGTTATACAAACGTAAAATTCTATTTCTAGTATTAAAAAAAATGATTCTACGATTGTTTACAATACTCGTAGTAAATACTCAATACTCGTACTTGTATCTGACTTTCCGTATTATGGAGCGCAGCTTTCTAAACATAAAGCTGTTGACAAGTGTATGACTACAGAAGTACTGTATTGTATTGTATAACGGGCTGGTGTCCGCATGGGACTACAGAAGTAAGTGATAGAAGTAATGCGATATTTGAATAAAATAAAAATACTCAATGGAACTGGACAGGACGTCACAATATGAGAACGGACAGAAAAAACTTCATGGAAAATTTCTCATATGTTTTTGAAAATTAACAGCAAGGAATCATTTAATAGAACGCTTCAAAAATATAGAAGAAACTTCAAGAACGTAAACAACTTTTCCTGTTTTACACGTACTCTAAAAGAACCTGGTATACCCGGTATTTCAGAACCTAGTAGAACCGAGTGCCTTTAAACCCGCGACTATTATTATTTATTTATTAAACACTTCAAGCACATAGTACAGAGTATGAAACCTAAAACGCGAGCTGATGCGAGAGATTTCCATTTTTTATTGAATTAATGTTCTTGAGGGGTTTCCAAATCTTTATAATGTGCTAATGGATTTTTAAAATCTTTTAACGATTTCTTAAATTTTTATAAGGGTGAATACTTCTCAAAACACGAAACCTAAAAAGCGAGCAGCGCGCAGCTCGCGCACCATGCAAAAACGAGTATCTTATAAAACTAGTTAAATCTCTATCGATATGAAACATAAAGCAAAATAGCAGCCAGCTCCCCAACCATAAACAAGTTTCAATCGCGCGAAAAGTATAGTCTGGTCTCATATTCATAGCATAACATATAATTTGGATGAAGCTATACAATTTCTATGTAAAAAATATTGACTCTAGTCATAACCTGTAACAAGCACACCTACTCGTACACATATTATAAAATAGGTAAACCTGAGTCAGTGTGTCAGACGTTGACTTTCTCTTAGGCCATGCATTCCTGGTAGAAATCTGTCTCCTGCTCTGTTGGAAATACCTACAATCGCACATGACATGCGCAGGGGTGACTGACAATGACCTTGACTTTATCGCTTGGCGATCTCATTAAAATACTTCATTATAGATTTACCGCTTGGGTTTGTTTAATTTCTGTTGTACAGAGCTAAGGCTACGCTAAGTTTGGCAGTGTTAACCACTCATTTGCAAAAGTTTTTTAAAGTCACTGCAATATTTTTTATGTATTTGCCCATTCATGACAAACAAACCAAGCCTGCTTTATGATCTCCTAGTACTGAATGTAGTATTTTAACGGACGTAGTATTTTCCACGCAAGCGCAGTAAGTAGCACTCCACGTGGAGCACCCACCTTGTTGTAGTCGAGTTGAATAAAATAAGCTACTTATTTTATAACTTACTGACCCACGCAACTTGGTCTGCGTGAAGAACTGCTCGACCGATTTTGTGTGAAACTTCACATAAACCATCTACTAAATAGTCCGAACAAAGCCTAAACATTTGGATTGGATATAGAGTTATAAAATTACAACGAAAAGTGGCACTGATTTTTATTTATTGATTGTAGAAGCTCGTAGTGACTCACTGGATGGTTGTTTTGTCCTATTATATTTATATTCTATTAAAACCGCGATTTACAAAATGACGACACAGCACAACGCCATCCATCGAAGAGCTATATTCAATACTGCACGCATTTGATTTCCAGGTATAGTATACAGGGTGTTAACCACCTCATCACAAAGCCGTTAACCAAGCATTCTGTACATCAAACTACGAGTAAGTAACTTTACGTAAAAATTATTGCTGGGAAACAACATTTTTTTTTGAGGTTATAAATCATATTTTATGGTAGAACTTAATGTAACGCACTTAAAACATTGTGCTGATGGATGGATTGAATAGTTCGGGGGTCGTGGAAGTGTAAAAAGTAAACATTTTACAAAATTAACTTGTGTTTAAAAAAAACTTGTCAAAAAGTTGTATTTTTGACAAGTTTATACCTGGGAACCTTCTAGTTACGGAGATATGGAGGTTCCCAGGTATAGTGTAGAACAAAAAAATGATCGCAATGATGTGGAGAGCAAGTGCTTTTCGGCTTCGTGAAGAGGTGTTTTACACCCTTTATACATACAAACATATAAACATAGACGAACAGACAAAAAATCGAAAAATGCTGGAAATGTGTTCTATTGGTTGTCCTTTAACACCCTGTCTATATTTTTTGTTTTCTATTAAATTATTTTTTTTAAACGTCTTTTCTACAGTGTTATTATAATTATGTATAGATTATACTAAGACCGCAAACATTGGAAAGAGTCATAATCGACGAATGGCACCCAGCTTTAAGCGCGCACCATTCGTGACGTAGATTAGCAATAATGCATGTAAATAGTTTAAGAAACTCTAAAGTGGAATGGAAAAAAAAGGGTTTTGTACTAGTGCTTACTAATAAAAAGTGACGCTTAACAAATTGACGTGACAAATAATTTTGGACTCACTGTTTTGGTCTTAACTTTATTGAGGTACTCGTATACATGTTGTCTCCGTGCACGATATCTTGATGTCCAGGTTAAACCGCATTATGTTGTGTATCTGAAAAAAACAAAATTAGTTCGGTGGATTATGTGCTTTTCGTTAGTAAGAAAGAATTATTGAGTAGTGGGGAAAATAGCACGGGTTCGTAATAACAGAATGTACAAAATGTTGCTTATGATTAAACTACAGCAAGGGAGAACATAAATCTACTCCGTAGGGCGCATATTGTTAAAAAAAAATTGGTTGTCTGTAAAGTCGGTTTACGGACGATAGATTTACGTGATAACGTCATAATCATTATTTTATGTAATAAAACACGTGGAACGGTGGAACGTTACTATGGAACGTTACTATGGAACGTTACTATTTTTCATGAGTGTTGCTGGTATTATCAATTTATAAGACGTTATCACGTCAAAATGACGTGTAAAAGTGTTTGAGAAAACCTACTTGCTGAATAAATATCATTTATCATTTATCATTTATCATTTATCATTTATCATTTATCATTTATCATTTATCATTTATCATTCTCATTTATCATTTATCATTTATCATTTATCATTTATCATTTATCATTTATCATTTATCATTTATCATTTATCATTTATCATTTATCATTTATCATTTATCATTTATCATTTATCATTTATCATTTATCATTCATCATTTATCATTTATCATTTATCATTTATCATTTATCATTTATCATTTATCATTTATCATTTATCATTTATCATTTATCATTTATCATTTATCATTTATCATTTATCGTTTATCGTTTATCGTTTATCATTTATCATTTATCATTTATCATTTATCGTTTATCGTTTATCGTTTATCATTTATCATTTACCGTTTGAGATGTTACGTAACAAGGACACTTTTGAGTCGGCCTGTTTTAAAACTCCGCAAAAAACGTCATAATCATTATTTTATGTAATAAAACACGTGGAACGGTGGAACGTTACTATGGAACATGGAACGTTACTATTTTTCATGAGTGTTGCTGGTATTATCAATTTATAAGACGTTATCACGTCAAAACCTTTTAAGCAATGCAAAATTTTGGTAGCATCCACGGACTCAACCCTAAGGGTCCAGAATCTGTTGCGGGCCTGTTCGAAAAGTCTGACACTCCATCCCGCTCCGCCCAGAGTGGGAGAAGTTATTTGATGATTTCCCATCCTAAAAAAAAGGGTCCAGAATCTAGACCCTGTGGTTAAATCAGTGGTGGCTAACGAAATCAATATTCTAGACTTTTGACTCTTAGACTTCCGAACCAGTGAGACGCGCCTCCCTGGGGCGGCGAAGAGTGTTGGGAACGGGGGTTGGGAGAAGATGAATGGTGACATTAGAGCAGTTTTGGATCAAACGATTCCTTGTTGCTGCTCTTGTTTTGCGAGATTTTGTTCCACTTTCCTGAAAATACTTATGTTTGATAGGATATATAGTTAGGTTACATGACACAAAAAGCAGAAAATAAAGAAGATGAAAATAACATTTTCATTCCCCCATCTCAGAAAAGTTATTTTTACTCTTCGTTAACTGAATGCATAAGGCGTTTTTATCCGCTAGAGAATTAAGTGAATTGAATTTAGAACATTGTGTGCACTAATTTTGGAAATTCAAAACATCATTGAGCCTATTTACTTCTACCTCTATGGCGCCGAATTGATCATACATCCTGTTTTAATTTGTTAAAAACCCACACTTGGAACCTTCATGGGGCACTTTTTTTTTTGTTTTACGAGCACCATTTTCGTTTCATATCACGATATTGTTAAAACCTTAGGTTTAAAAATAACTTGAAAACAAGTGAAAAACATATTGTTAATGTTGCTGTTTTTTTTTCATTTAGTCGTTTCCTTGCTAGGGTGGGATAAAAAATTACGTGTTGCACTCGAGAGCAAAGATTTTTCACCTCGTGCTCTTTTGACTCCCTCGCTAACGCTCATTAATTTTAGAATCCTTCGCTTGCTCGGTCATCAAAATAGAGCACGCGGTAAAAAATCAACTGTGCACTTTGTATAACAAATAACTATTATAATCTGGGAAGGCTTGACACAAAAAGGTTGGGAAACCCAATTAAAGATTGTTAAAAACCACCTTGCGGCTTGTTTGTAGTAGGTACTCGTAGTTCTTTATTTATACTTTCGGTAGTCTGTCTGTTCTTTATTGACTTCTTTGCCACTCGGGGTCGGGGGGGGGGAGGTCGGGGGATGGAACCTAGGCATATCCTGTGTCAAAGTATTTGGCGCGGTGTGAAGCAGGCAGAGGTGCATTATTTTTTTTCTCTTCTTCTCTGCAGCTTTTTATTCATCAGATGCAGCTTTATATCAACAATTAATGCCAATGATTCTTAAAATAGTATGAAATAGAAGATCTGTGACAAATAACCATACAGAAAAAATATCACACGACCAAGTCAAGCTTGAACATATTCATAGCTACAAACGATGTTCATAGCAGCTGTGTGCTACCTCGTGGCGTCTACGTGCTCGAAAAAAACCTTTCTGGAAACCTCCTTTTCTTTCATGTGGACCTAGTATTGCAATAGTTTACGGTCCGATTGGATCAATACTGTCTCCCAAGCGCGTGGCACGGAAATGCGGTTTCCATGCCAACAATGCATCGCTGCGTGCATGCTGCGTGAAGTTAGGTGACAATGCAGTTAGCTGCAATTATTTTCACCAAAATATTTCAAGTTCTGAAAACAATTCATGGAACCATTATGATAATACGAGCACTTATCCTGTTCTTCGAAACTTCAAGTAGTTTGTTTTAAGTATATTGAGTCGGTATGAAGTTGGCCACTGAAATTGTTACAATGAGCACGTATTTTAGGTCACCGGCTTTAATAATTGACGAAAGAATATCGAAGGAAGGAAATGCGTATACAAAGAAAAACTACTGAAATCCATCCAGTGTTTAATTATGCCTAAAATTTGTGTTATCTTGCATACAATGGCTGTAATATTTTGTTTAACATTTGAAATATAATCCGGAAAACCGGCAATTGTAGAGGGTTACTCTTTGAAACCCTTTAAAATTTAGTATTTTTTTACAATTTAAAAACTGCACTTGGCGAAGAATTGATAAAAAAAGGAAAAAAGGATGAACCTAGCTATAGGTGCGCCAGTTACAGAAAAGTTGAAAGGGAATTGACTGTCTTGGTATAGACATTTGATGAGGAGGACCAATCGCATAATTATGACTAAAAGTGCGATGAATATAAATATTTTTGAATGGAGAAGAACGGAAGACCAAAGAAATGACCCATCTTACATTTTTCTAGGAATTAAATGAAAGTTAAAAGAGGCAATGATTGTGTGATGATTGACCGAGGGGAATGGAGACTTGTAAATAACACAACAGTATTTTTTATTTAGTTTAGTTATTGCTACAAATTACAGTAATTTTTACCACCATATTTATAAGCAAATATTCATTTCTGTTTTTGTTTAGAACAAACATGTCAGAATTGATGAATAAAATTAATTGGGATCATTAATTGCTTGTGCTTGTGAAATCGTGTATGAGTGGTGCGTTACTTTTAAATTCCTACATAGCTTAGGATTAGTACGTCTATTTGAACTTCATTGCTAGTGGGGATATAGCTCAGTGGTAGAGCATTCGACTGCAGATCGAGAGGTCCCCGGTTCAAACCCGGGTGTCCCCTGTCACCCCCTTTTTGTTTTTAATTAGAAATTCCGTTATCTAAAAAGAGGTCTTTTAATACATCTAAAATCACATAAAATATTAGAACTATAACGGTAAATCAGTTAGTAGCGCGTTGATAAGGCGGGGCGAGACGCGCAGAGGCGGGAGGGGAAATTATCGCGACCGTCCTCTCAACCACCCACCACATAACATTTTTGCTGTCATTTATTATATCACTTTGGCCCGTACGAATTTAGAACCCTTTTATAATTGTCTATGCATATCAGTGCTGTACTATCTGGGGGGTATTAGTCATGTACATGTACAAGCATAAAGGCTTATAATTTGCGTTTGTTGGTTTCAAATAGTAAAAAGAAGACATGACATTTCGCCAGTGCTTCGATACCTAACCACTTTGTTCTGCCAGTTTTTTTACTTTTCCACCAATCATGTTATAATGATCTTTTCTCTTCTCATGCTCTAAAAGTACGCTAATATAGCCCTACGAAGCGGTATTAAAGTGACCATTTATTACCTAGGGAGGAAAACGTAAGTAAAAACTGGAACGATCTTTTACTCTGAAACATGGTCACAAAAGAGTAACTTACGAGTATCAAAGGTTTCATTTAAATATCGAATTGGCTTGCAAAAAGAAAGCGGTTTAATGAAAAAAAAACAAATGAACTCTTCGAGAAAAAAACCGTAATAGTAATTTTTGTTTGTGTGCATCGTTGATTTGGAAAAGAATGTGCAATGCCTCTGTTGCTAGCCGCTGCAGTAATATAGGTATTAATTATCTGTGGAGTTAGCATCATCTTCATTGCGAAAATTTTGAGAGTTCCTGTTGTGTTTTAAATTGTTAATATGTGACTGACCTGATAGAAGAAAAAACCAACCGCTCAGTTCAGAATTTTTGTCGAGTGTAAATTTGTTCGGTTATAAATGACTACTTTTTTCGCACTCGAAGTGATAAGTACACTTTGCACCTCAAGACTAAACGCCAATTTAATATACCCTCGCTTTCATTGACTCAAACCATCTCGGGTATATATATGTCGCCGCAGGAGTCTCTATCTGCTAAGATTTAATCTAATTAATAACACTCGTAAACTATTCCATTGTAATATTGATGAACCTGCCATCTCTGCTTTGGTAGTTGGCATTAACAATTATTTACAAAAATCATTATTCGATTGAGAGAAGGGTTAAGCGCCATCTATTGGCATTTGTATTAACTAAGACTTAAATAGATCTTCGAGTGACAATTTAAGAGATTAATTAAACAAGTTTAGCTAGAACTACAGTTAAAATTAAGATAGCTAATATTTTATAACTATTGGGATTTTACCAATTTGTCATAGCTCGTTCGTGGACTACGGTTTCTTTGATTGTATGGCAACACTCCACATGTGGTGGATGTCGCCATACAAACGCGCTAAGTACAATTTTAATGGTCAATAAGTCAATTTATAATTCTAAACTATAACTAAATCAGTTTTACTGAAACTAGCTACAAACCAAAATAAGTAACAAGATTATTTACAAAGCAATCTATTAGTGGAAGACTTATTCTTTGTATTAATTTGACGTGTCTTCCGTTTTGTCGGAAATGGTTTAATAACAAGTGTAAAAAGGAATTGAGCTAGTAATTAAGCTTAAACTTAATAATACCTTTGCATTTGTGAATATTAGTATTGTTTAATTATTACAATAATTAAGTGTGAAGTATTCTGATATTGTTTGTAAGTTTTAATGACCTTACGATGTAATGAATTACTGTACTGAGGGAGTGAGCAACTTCCGGTCACTCTAGAGAGACGCGTTGAAGACGCGGTGTGTCTCGTTGAGTAAAACAATTGAATTATTAAGAAAATAGTAATGGCTTTTAAAGTAAACATTACAAGCTTGTGTAAATGAGAAATGTAATATTGGTTGAAAAGAGTGTAAGGAGTTTCTTTGTCCGTTCTTCTCCTTATTAACAATATGCGAACGGGCTGCTTGACTCAGAATGTTTATTGTGCCTGTACCTAAATGGTTTCTTAGAAATAAACGTTTGGAGTTTGAGTAAAATGTGGTGTGTGATTTCAACTACCCATCTACCTATCTACCAACAATGAAGAATCACATCGCACGGCGATGTGATGGTTATAGACTGCTAGACATTAAGTATGGCGGCGAATGGCGCCAATATTCGAGGACTGCTCTTCTCCAGGGATTTCCTGTCGTGATATCAGAAGTGGGATAGCTCTTGCGCACTGCTCATAATGCCGGACATCCAGAACAATTGCGAGGAACTAATACTCTTGCTTTCGTGACCATGGCCGAAGGCGTGGCAAAGAAATTATTTACCGAAGTGAATACCACGACGACTTATTATGCTGCCACAGCCAATATACGGTGATAAGTGGCAATGAACTGATAAACAACAAGATTTTCATCAAATTGGATGACAGATCCTCACCGACATGATAATTACCTATGGCTTACCGCAACTAGAACGTATTGACTCAAGTCAACACATGAAAATGCAATTTACATTGGTAACAAACAATGAAGTTGTATGTGATAGAAAACTTCACACTCAAAATTATCATCATGAACAGCACAGAATGACCGAAGCAGAATAAACAAAGTTGGTCTCCGGGAAAACATCATTACAAATAAACCTGCTGATGGATACCCACACCAACCCCGGGAAGTATTTTGTTTTTATTAATTTTAGTATTATTAACTGTACCTAGATATTTACAGTTAACAATATTTTTATTTACCACAACACACTCTGGCTAGATAAACTAGACTTGAGCTGAGCCTATAACTAGAAAACCTGTGGAAGTGAAACAACAAAACTAACCACTCCATAGATTCTACGCACTCAACTCATCAATCAGATTCAACTATTTAATTACTACAAATGAATTAACCAAGTAGTAACTACGTTGTCAATGTAATGTCAGTTACTTTTCAATTACAGAGACTAGAAACATGCAATAGTAAACATTTTCATTAGTAATTAAGTAGTCACATCTGTCTGACATTCACACTGTAGATTTATACCTCACAATCAGATATTGTTTGCGATATGTGCAAAGATTATGGCATTTTCAAATAAAAATGCAAACTTGAAAACATTTGTTATGTCAGTGCAGCTACACAATCAGCAGTGTTTTAAAAGTGTTTCTGATAAGTTTAACTTTCCCATCTTAGTTTAATTAACTTAATTGAAGTACTTAAATAACTATTTCACAACAATCAATAACCAACTATAACTTTTACTCCAACTAATTTAAACAATAGTAGGACTGCTTTGTTGGTCCAGTGGTTATGAGCCGTATTATTAAAGCATGTGGACCTGGATTCTATTCCCAGGTCAGGCAAAGTGTTATTGGGTTTTTCCATCAGGAATTTCTCAGTAGCAGGCCAGACAATCATATGAAAGGCAAATAGCAATATCGCTAAATTAGAGACTTGGGCACGGTGTGGATTTATTATTTACACCTCTGCCTATCCTTTCAGGGATTGCAGGTGTGATGTTATGTACACACAACACTATTATTATTATTTACTTGCACTGACTACCTCGTTGGTTGCAAGTGTGACTGTTAACAGTTGAGCATAGGACCCTGGGTTCGATTCCCATCCCAGGTAAAGCAAAGTGTTGTTGGGTTTTTCCATTAGGAATTTCTCAGTAGTAACCACAGAGTATGGAATTGTGCCTGGTTAATACAAATACGCTCCCTATTACGTGCGACCTAAACATAACTGGGGAAATGTGAATGCAGTTTTAGCTACACTGCTAACCCATTGAGAATCACAAGCGTGATGTTTTGATAAGTTATTTATCTGCACGAATTCTCACATTTCAGGTTCCAGGCAGTTGTTTTATCACAGAGAAAATGATAACCTACTATCAAAGAAATTGAAACAAAATTGAGAGCAACCATAAAGAAGACTCAAGTTCTTCTAAAACTATGCATGCAGTCACTCCAAGATAGTGACATGACATCAAGTGTGGAAGGCTATACCACCGCCATAAGAATACCTTTAAGAATATAAGCCGGCTAACCAATACATATCACAATTGGTTTTAGCCAACCAATACAAGCAGACCAATTTCAACAAACTATCAACATTCCAACTGTTGACAACGTGACTCAACTCAGTTTTAAAAATGAACAACATCATGGAATTCAGCCTGGTGAACAGATGACCGTGTCGCCAACTGGAGTCTTCAAATGGGGAACAGCATGAGAACAGCCAAACAGGGATGACTGTTACAGTGTCCTCGCACCATAAAATAACAAGTAAAGGTGAGGAGTTTTCAAACTACTTCCTACACTTCCCCACTGATACATCAATAGGGGTAATACAATAGCCAATTCAACCTACTTACATGATGCTCGTGTGTGATGAGTGTCATGTATCCACATTCATTATTTTTGTTTTTGTAATGCTGCTAGTTGTTAGCAATTATTAACAATGAAAAATAACTAAATGTTAGTACTCCTAACAGTAACTAATAAAATGAATAATAATAATACTCAGAACAAGCTGTTGGTATCCGTGGAGGAAACAACAAGCTCAATGAATACTCACAACAAATAACACAAATACTATTAGTTTAGTAATAATGATCACAACAAATGACAAACAATACTATCAGTGCCGTGGAGGTACTTGGTAATGAGCATAACAAATAACTTGATCCTATCAGCAGCTGTGTAGGCTACTGATAATGAACACAACAAATTATCCTATCAGTAGCCGTGGAGGATACTGATAATGAAAACTAACTATTAGTGGCCGTGGAGGCATCTAATAAACAATACTCTCATGTTATCCTGCTGGGTCCACGGTGTACTAACACCCAGAGCCTGGTTCCTTATATCCTGTCAAATCAAAGACTTCGTGCCTGTCACGGAGCAATGGTCCTAAACTCCTTATCCTTTAATCCTGTCAAATCAAAGACTTTGTGTCCATCACAGAGCGGTGTTCCTGATCCTATCCTTCTATCCTGTCAAATCCAAGACTTTGTGTCTATCACAGAGCATTACCTTCCCGTGAGAATGAACAAACAAAAAAAAAACACATTACTTACACTACACTTACCAAATGAAAATTACAGAATATTGAAAGCAATAAAAAGTTTTAAATAAAACGTATCTAGTAGACAGTAGATCTATAACAAAGTTCTGAAGTCAACTAGAACCATAGATCATTTTAAGCATAAGAATTTAATGAAAATGTTAAATTACTAGCTTCTGCCAGCGGCTTCGCCCGCGTGAAGTTTGAAATTATCCCACGGGATCTTATTACCGGGATAAAAAGTATCCTATGTGTTAATCCAGGTAATAAACTATCTGTGTGCTAAATTTGATCCAAATCCGTTCAGTAGTTTTTGCGTGAAAGAGTAACAAACATACATCCTCACAAACTTTCGCATTTATAATATTAGTAGGATTAAGAGACAACATTATTTTTAGCAAACAGCTGACCCATCAACCTCACCTACCATTAGCTCAAATACAAGTTTCAAAAGTGCTTGAAAACTAGCTGATACTAAACACACTAATTCAACACATGTTGGATAATTTTGACAACAATATTCTTTTTGACTAGTAGCTGATCAAACTATGTCAATAAACTCAATTCAATTCTTGTATTTGGATAATCCAGGCTACAACATGTTATTTAACTAATGCGTCATGTTCGTGAACGGGCGCTGTCAGTTGTGACTGGTCATCTCTTAGATGCCATGGCTTATTTGAATTAATTATTTTGTTTTTACTATGGACACTTTTAACATGCACATGCTACATTGTTCTCACAAAATTTACCATCTCAACATGAATGATGTAACCAAGATTTTGTAACAATAATTTGATTTAAAAAAGTGTCCATGGAGTTTCTTGCCCATTCTTCTCCATAGAGATCTACGCTAGGGAATGGGCAACTACAATACTTTCACAGTTTTTATGTCTTGTGACTGGGACTGTAGCTACATTTAATTTTCATCTTTGTTTTGACAAATCAAAAGTGCCTGTAATTGGTCAACTTGAAATAAATGCTTTGATTTTGATTTTGACAAATAGCTTAAGCAGCTTGAATCTAAGCTAAGCACTACTAAAAGATTAAAAAATAATTTCAAGCAGATCTAACTCTGCAACTGTGTATGCTTCTAGGTGAAGACATAAACACATTTATTTTTATTGAAATAATTGGAAAATTGAATAGATGTCAGATCTATTACAAGCTTTCTATGTTGACTGGAACTTTCTGTTACCAAATCCTACAATTCAATGAACAATGTAGGATTATAAAAATAAAAGCAACAATAATCTGCCGACAAAATTTATCTCCACTATTTCAGATAACAACTACGAATCTCCACATAGTGATGGCGACGGCAGGTGCAGAGCGCGCACCGCCGATCAGAATGGCCGTGTCGCCGCAGGAGTCTCTATCTGCTAAGATTTAATCTAATTAATAACACTCGTAAACTATTCCATTGTAATATTGATGAACCTGCCATCTCTGCTTTGGTAGTTGGCATTAACAATTATTTACAAAAATCATTATTCGATTGAGAGAAGGGTTAAGCGCCATCTATTGGCATTTGTATTAACTAAGACTTAAATAGATCTTCGAGTGACAATTTAAGAGATTAATTAAACAAGTTTAGCTAGAACTACAGTTAAAATTAAGATAGCTAATATTTTATAACTATTGGGATTTTACCAATTTGTCATAGCTCGTTCGTGGACTACGGTTTCTTTGATTGTATGGCAACACTCCACATGTGGTGGATGTCGCCATACAAACGCGCTAAGTACAATTTTAATGGTCAATAAGTCAATTTATAATTCTAAACTATAACTAAATCAGTTTTACTGAAACTAGCTACAAACCAAAATAAGTAACAAGATTATTTACAAAGCAATCTATTAGTGGAAGACTTATTCTTTGTATTAATTTGACGTGTCTTCCGTTTTGTCGGAAATGGTTTAATAACAAGTGTAAAAAGGAATTGAGCTAGTAATTAAGCTTAAACTTAATAATACCTTTGCATTTGTGAATATTAGTATTGTTTAATTATTACAATAATTAAGTGTGAAGTATTCTGATATTGTTTGTAAGTTTTAATGACCTTACGATGTAATGAATTACTGTACTGAGGGAGTGAGCAACTTCCGGTCACTCTAGAGAGACGCGTTGAAGACGCGGTGTGTCTCGTTGAGTAAAACAATTGAATTATTAAGAAAATAGTAATGGCTTTTAAAGTAAACATTACAAGCTTGTGTAAATGAGAAATGTAATATTGGTTGAAAAGAGTGTAAGGAGTTTCTTTGTCCGTTCTTCTCCTTATTAACAATATGCGAACGGGCTGCTTGACTCAGAATGTTTATTGTGCCTGTACCTAAATGGTTTCTTAGAAATAAACGTTTGGAGTTTGAGTAAAATGTGGTGTGTGATTTCAACTACCCATCTACCTATCTACCAACAATGAAGAATCACATCGCACGGCGATGTGATGGTTATAGACTGCTAGACATTAAGTATGGCGGCGAATGGCGCCAATATTCGAGGACTGCTCTTCTCCAGGGATTTCCTGTCGCGATATATATATTGGCTTGCTTTAGTCCCTCGTTATTAAAAACACTATTCTATTTGTGAAGTCCAAAGTCCTTAACTGCTACTGAGAAATCCCTGACGAAAGAAACTAAATACTGGCCGATCTGAGTGAGGAGGGGGAACCCCATGCTCAGCAGTCGCGTTGGCTAACACTAGATCATCAAAAATGTTGTAAATATTATTTCAACATCGGGTACACGAAGCATCTACGTCACGGGATCATTCAGATGAACTTCTCACTTCGTCCACTAGAGGCGTTGATGTTCACCCTACAAGGAGTAACGAAAAGCGATAGAGTCATTGGTAAAGTACGTTTTGTTTAGGACTTTAACTTCTAATGTTCATTAGTTGATGCTGATAACCCTATAATATCTTGTCAGTACAACAAATAAAATGTGCTGTTTTCTAAAGATGTCATTTAAAAATTGTGGCTGATGAAGACAAGTGCAATATTTTTTTTGTCCGTGGCAGTGCAGAGGACTCTGTAGCTGCACGGTATGTATCACAGGGCCAGGTAGGTGGTGGAACTTAGTTGGCGACACAGGTTCACACCTATATACTGATGTTGCGTCAAGGAAACCCCGTTACGGTTACGGTGACCAGAGGTTTAAGAAGCTTCGTGGTGGACGCAGTTGATCGTCTATAGTTTAAATTTGTGAATTCATGGCGCTAACCCTAACTGACCATACTGTCTTTATGACATCCTGGTACTGAAAGTAGGAATGGATCAATACTATCTCCGAGCACATGGCACGCTACTGCGGTTCCCATGGCAACAAAGCAACTGGTGATGACGTGCAGTTTCAACCATCTTATCTTATGACTAAGCGATTGCGAGGTGCCCTAAGTCCAGATTATGGGGCAGAGTTACTTCCGTCGCATGCATTTGAATTTTGAATTAAATGCAATGGTTCTCAAACAGAAAACGCAGTAATTTGTGTTTGTTGTAATTTCAATTTCAAATTTTTAGGGAGCCAACCACAGGCTCGCTGCATCGTTGTCATGGAAATTGCTGTGGCGTGGCATGCGCTTAGGACACAGTATTGATCCATCTAGACCCAATATTATTTGCAGGACTAGGTTTTTACGAACACTAAGAGGATTCTGTGAATGTTGTAAGGTCGCGGCTGTTGTGTCATACATCGCATGTTCTCAAAAAACTGTCGTAACATAAAATAGTTATTTGTGCAACAAGAGAGCAGAGTGGGTTTGTGCTGCGAGTGCTGAGGAAGGATTCTACAGTTAAATCACGAGCGTAGCGATCTAGGTTAGAATTCTGAGCGTAGTGAGGAATTCAGAAACCCAAGATGCAAATAACTTCGGTCTCGTATAAAACATACCTCAGCAGCGAGAACATATACCCATAGGTAAAAGAAACAAAATGGTAAATATTAAACCACCACACCACCATATTATTTAAACAAAATCCAAAAATTAAAAGTTCAAAGTAAAATGGTTGCAGTTTGGCAAATTTAAAGTGACAGTTTTGTTTGGAGCCGATATTGTTGCATTAGCAACTTCTGTTTGAGTATTCTGTACTTGTGGAATTTTACATTCCACTAGTTAGGGAGGATAATGAAAGTAAAGCAGCGTCGACAGAGAAGTTTAGTTCTAAAAAAATGCAGTTGTAGGGTGTAACGTTACATTTTTCTAGATAGGAAAACGTAAGATCGCATAAGGATAATTTAAAAGAAAATTGGTAAGGAAATAATGGCAAGATAAATTTTATTATGACTAGGGAAGCCGATACAAAGCCGGTATGATTATGATCAAGGTCCAAATCTCGCAGCTGGCAGATACCGTTCGCTGCTGTACGCTGCTGTATCAGGCTTGCTCGCAGACGGCAATCTCTTATGGTATAGATGAGGGCCTGAGGGCCTGACGGCCTTCGACATCGCCAACGCTTTCAACTCCCTGCCCTGGAGCTGCATCAGGGAGGCACTCCGGTATCACCGGGTGCCGACCTACCTCCGTCGTGTGGTCGGGGACTATTTGACGGACAGGGCCGTCATCTACCCCAGTCGCTGCGGAGATTGGAACCGGCGAGAGATGTCGTGCGGTGTCCCACAGGGATCGGTTCTGGGACCGCCCCTGTGGAACATCGGTTACGACTGGGTGCTGCGCGCGGACCTCCCTAGTGGTGTCACTGTCGTATGCTACGCAGATGACACCCTGGTGCTGGCACAGGGGAGGTCGCACGAGGCGGCGGCCGAAACTATGACACGCGGGGTTGCGATAGTCGTTGAGAGGATCCGGCAACTGGGTCTCGAGGTGGCATTGCACAAGTCCGAGGCCATGTGCTTTCATGGGCATCGGAATGCGCCACCGTCGGGATCCACACTGACGGTAGGAGGGGTATCCATCGGCGTCGAGTCGACGTTGAAGTACCTAGGACTCGTCCTCGACAGCCGGTGGAACTTTGTGGAGCATTTCCGACGTTTGGCCCCCAGGCTGGAACGGAAAGGGGCTGCCTTCAGGCGGCTCCTGCCCAACCTTGGGGGGCCGAACGCCTCCTGCCGCAGACTCTACGCGGGAGTCGTGCGGTCCATGGCCCTCTACGGGGCCCCAGTGTGGGCGCGTTCCCTGAAGTGGCGTGCCGCTCATCATCTGAACGCGCCCCAAAAAGTGGTGGCCGTTAAGATGGTCCGTGGGTACCGCACGATCTCTCGCGAGGCGGCGGGCCTGCTTGCCGGATTGCCGCCGTGGGATCTGGAGGCGATAGTCCTCGCGCGCCTGCATGAGTGGCGCGCGGAGGTACTACGCCGGGGGGAAACTCCGCTGCCGCGGCAAATTGCCGCTCAGTGGACTGACCTCCGGCGCGATCTGATGGCGACATGGAGAGAGCGACTGTCGCAACCCCGTGCAGGGCACGCCACGATAGTGGCGGTAAGTCCCCTCTTTGAGGAGTGGCTGGAGAGGCGCCACGGCGTCCTCACCTTCCGCCTGACGCAAGTCCTCACCGGACACGGATGTTTCGGGAGTTACCTGCACCGAATCGGGCGGGAGGAATCGCCCGGGTGTCTCCACTGCGAGGATCGACCGGAGGACACGGTGGAGCACACGGTGGAAGTCTGCCCTGCGTGGGCGGAGCTCCGCCGTGTCCTCGTGGCGGCGATCGGCGGCGGCGACCTCTCGCGTCCGGCCCTGGTTCAATCCATGGTCCGGAGCGAGACGGAATGGGAAGCCGTCGCCTCCTTCTGCGAAGCAGTCATGCTAGCGAAGGAGGTGGCCGAACGAGAGAGGGAAAGATCCTCTCTTCCCGGCCGCCGCGGGAGACGCAACGGGCGTCGGGGGCCACGTGGTGGCTACCGGCCACCGTAGATGCGGGCCTGTGGACGGCTGGCTATGGGCTAGCTAGCCGTCCGGCCGTCTAACGACGACGACAGGCCATGTCGACGGCGCGTTCGTGTTCCACGCGCGCCTCAAAGAGATGTCAGCAAAAGGAGAGGGGCCCGCAAAGGCCGAAGCCTGCCGGGGTTGCGGGCCTGTTCGAAAGAGATACTGCGGCCCCGGAACGTAAAAGGCGAGGAAGGAACATGGATGGTTTTTAGTCAGTAAGAGTCTGACACTCCCTCCCGCTCCGCCCAGAGTGGGGGGGGTCACTTGATGATTTCCCATCCTTAAAAAAAAAAAAAACAAAAAAAAAAAAGGGCCTGACGGCCTGAGGCCTGAGGGCTGAGCGATACCTTTTCAAGGCCGACAGCGTCTAGGCTCTCAGTAGTAATAGTAGTTGTAGCTTTACAAGACCGTCAGGTCTTTAATATGATGCCAGGGCTAAATCTCGGTGGCTTAGCGACCACATCGAATTGTTCAGAGCACCTTCAAGCTTCTCACCGGCTTGAGCACCAAAGGAAGACTGAATTTTTAGGCTCGACCACCCGTAATCATGCAATTATTATTTTATATATTGTTCTAGAACATGCTAGAATAAAATGGTTAAAAAGAAGGTCTAATATCAAACGTCCAGCAATAAATTAAAAAGAAAACTAGGCTTGTCATTTTCATTATCTGACATCACAAAAGTAAACAAAGATTGAAATTGAAAAGACTGAAATATACAGAAAAGCTTTAAATAATACGAATTAAAAGGCAAAAACGCATGCTAAGCCTCCGCATAACGGCCGTGCGACCACCCTGAAAGAACGTACGATAAAATTTTGGATTACAATAGTCAAAAACGTAAGTACTAAAACAGAAACATTACAAGGGACAACTTGGACACTTCAGTAAATGGGCTGGTAAGGAGCACCGCATTCACTCTGTGAGTCACATGGATATTTACGAGTACCTAATACCCCATTTTGGCAAATTATGTTTACCCGCGATCACAAACGGTTAAGTGTTTCCTATACAAACAACTTCAAATCAAGTCTGGGAGGCGAATATTCCTGAGGTTTAATGAAATCGGTGATGGTTTCTGCTTCTCTTTACAAAGTTTTCTTCTCAGCAAGATGACCTACGCAGAGCGTAATAAACTTTCTTCTTGAGTTGTGTGTACATAATCATATTTAACACTATTTCGTTACTGATACTATTATAACTACTTTCTTTTGCAGCGAGAATATTGCAGTTCGGAGCTGCACTAAGAAACTTTTGATGTTAGGTGGCGGAATATTTGGGGTTTATCCTATCGACATCCTTTCCAAAAATGCAATAAGTTTGAGGTAGTTTTCAATGTGCACGTCATATTTTGTTTTTATTGTGGCTTTCAACATTGAGTCATTGTAGATGGTTGCCTAGTTTGTGATAATTCTATGAAGTACGATGACAGTACAGTCTGCGAAAAAGTGTTTGCACCCATTGTAATTCTCCATTTTTTTCGAGACTGCTCAGGCAGGAAACTTAATTTAGCATTCTTTACATTTATTCCAGGATCAAAGTTACAACTATTTTAATTTCTTTCTATATACCAGTTTTTATTGTATTCTTAGACATATTGCAATTCTGCACCATTCTGTTGGATCCTATTGCTTAGTGGTGTTTGACATCAGTTTGGTCTATGACATGTAAGTTCTTCACCAGTCCAACCTCATGGCTTGCTCACCGACTTGGTTTAACAGAAGCTCCAGTTCTGCCGCCGTGGAAGAGTAAACGACAATGTCGCCAGCGAAGTGAAGGTTTGTTAACCGCGCCCCGCCGATTACAATACCACTTCTCTCCCAACTAGCCGTTACCTTCTGGAACACTTCTTCAAGAGCGGGTCTCCTTGCTTTACGCCTTTTTCTATGAAGAATGATGGTCCGGTCTTTTGCAACTTAATAGAAGCAGTGCTGTGTAGATATACTTTACGGAGTTGGCTGATGTAAGTGGCAATAACAGACCATGTACGCAACACACACTGTGCTCTAAAACATAAATTACTAACGTTGGTCAAATAACCGCCAAGCTAAAGTAGAACTGGACCGCATGCCTTATCTATGGGCCAAAATAACCACTTTCTGGAGCCCTGATACAACTAGAAGGCGTCGCGGCAGACCTCGCAGAAGATGGCGGAACGAGCTGGAGTTGTTTCGATCTAGGGATCGAAACAACTGGAAATCATGGGGAGAAGCCTTTGGCCAGCAGTGGGATGATGCTGGCAAGCAGTCAATAACTGTTTTTAATTTAAATCACCTCTAGTACTCCCGTACTATTCAATCTATCCATCAGCACAATGTTTTATTTGCGTTCTACCACAAAACATGTTTTTTCACCCCAAAAATTAAAGTCTTTTACCAGCAATAATTTTTGCGTAAAGTTATTAAGTATGATGTGCAGATCGCTTGGTTGACAGCTTCGTGATGAGGTTGTTTACACACTTTTAGATGGCTACTATTAATCTTTTCGAAACTTAAAGGATATTAAAAGCCCCAATTACTGAAAATACAATATTTCCGCTGAAATCAATGCCATCTATCTGAAAAGTAATATGTCCCTGACTTTCAAAAGGGTTAATGCGTACGTTAGTAGTTCCGTGTCTGGCCGTATTTGCAGCCGTTCATTTGAAGGGCGGCGGGCGCCACTGTCGCTGAATGCACCCAAAAAGGACGATACAGGACCCGAATTCGGAACTACTTTGTAGCGGCACATTAGCTCAGCTGGATGGTACAGAGCATCGCGTTCTCAGAACGGGAAGGTCGTGGGTTCGAGTCCCACATGTGCCCATTTTTTATGTTCTTACTTTTTCATATTACAATCGTGAAAATGTATAAGCTGATTCTTTTTAAAGAAATGTTAACTTCCAGGAGAATTTGTGCATTATCTTGTTATTTTTGTAACCAGTAAATAACACGGATACTAAAAGGTTTTGGCTAAAACCTTTTATTACTGTGGTAGATCGGCTACGAGTGCTATAAAGCGTTAGGTGACGGTCACGCGAGTTCCATGATTATTGTTTACCCAAGAAGTGCACTACGCGTCTAAAGAAGTTAAATTAATACATTAGAAGAAACCAATATGTATGTTATTTATAATATTACTAGCTGTTGCCCGCGACTTCGTTCGCGTAAAAATATTGATGGGTCATGTGTGAGACTGCATCGTTGTTCGAGTTGTCGCAAGCGCTACTGAGCATGAGGTCCTGGGTTCGATTTGCGGGACGGGCAAAGTGTTATTGTATTATTTATGCCCGGTTGATGGGATTTAGCTAAATGTGCGAAATGTGGGTGTAGGATTAGATACACCTCTACCTAACAGTGGCGCAGGGTGAAAATAGTGTCAGGGGAAGCCGTAGAAAAAAAAGGAAAACTGTTTTTTTGCTTCTGTTAACTTTTTTCTCTTACCTCTTTCCCTTTTTACTCTTACCCCGTGTTAATTTTTACCTCATTTTCACTACCAGCGACACAAAAAACCACGGAAACGACACCCATGATTAAAAATCCAAAAACTTTCGTCGGCGCCATTTTTGATTTTAATTTTGACTTCATCTTCATTCATTAAAAGTAAGATCAGAAATGCAGAAGAGAAAAAAAACAGAAATCTACAAAATAAAAAAATCTAGTTGGTATCAAATACGATATCGACAATTACTTATTCTATCTCGTTCTACTATACATAATTTATTTATTTATTTATTTTATTTATTTATTTAAACAACACATACAACTATTATTACAGATTTAGGTACCTAATACAATAGAGCAGTTATATTTAAAGTTAAATTATTTATGTTTTGAATAAATTAATTAATTTGACAAACTAAAGTAATTGCGCAAAATGCGGCCCGTGTGAATTCGCTCAGTGTACAATTGAAGCAATCAATCTGTTGTGACACCATATTGAGTGCACGCAGCGCGCGCGTCAGGGGCGCGTGCTGCAGCAAGTTGGTGCGAGCGGGCGGCACCCACAGGAGCGGCGGCTGCCATACTTTCTTTTTCTGCTTCTGCCGTAAGTCCATAATCTTCGGCTTACCTATAGGTCCCTACAAAACGGTCAGTACTGCCAGCCGCGAAGTCACGTGTGCTATTAACTTGTGTACGGCCTATACTATTAACTTGCAGTGCTGCAAAAGGTCTCTCCTGCTGCTGTTATTCGTGAACGAATGAACAACTACAATGCAAAACTTCATCCCCCATTTACCCCTTTAAGGGTTGAAATATAAGAAACTAACGACTTACTAACTTTGATACTTTTTGGTGACTCAAAAAATAAAAACTTTAATTAAAAACAAAATGTTGCTTTTTTTCACCGCTCAAGAGTTGAAATTTTAATAAAGCCGTTGCGTCAGCTTCCAATCATAAGCCCAGCTAACAAATTTTGTACTTTTTACGTCGAAAATTAAGGATTTTTCACATGCAATTTCATCCCCTTTATAAGCCTTCGGGGTGGAGTTATCAAAAACGCTGAAACACATAAAATAATTTTCAATCGTCAGCCTAAACACAAAATTAGAAGATCCTAACTTTAAAACTGACGGACTTTCATATAAGCTTACATCCCCTATTTTATCCCCTTGGGGGTACAATTGATCAAAATCCTTTCTTAGCGGATGCCTACGTCATAACATCTACCTGCATGCCAAATTTCAGCCCGATCCGTCCAGTGGTTCGGGCTGTGCGTTGATAGATCACTATGTCAGTCAGTCAGTCACCTTTGAATTATATGTATTTAGATTTCCAGGAGAAGCACGTCTTGTGTTCGTGCGGCACATGGATTCAGAGCAAAGGTCTCAAAAGTATAATAACCGTTCCGTGAAACCCGTTCGTGAAAATACTGAAACCCTCGTATTCCGATAGAAAGATTCGGCACGTAGCTATCCAAAAATGTAGGTACGAACCGTTTTTAAATAATGTGTTATTTTTTGTTGCTTAAAGGGAGGCTCCAATAATCACTATTTTTATTGTTCAAGACTTATGTTTAAGAAATACACGATTTTTTTATTTGATTTTGATGAATGGAAACAATCTATCACAGAGGCAATGATATTAAAAGTAACTTATAATATCAGTGCATGTTATTAGCCACAGAAATACATAGACCATTAGTAAAATCGGGTGCTACCCCCCCCCCCCCCTCTCCCCACTACCCTAGCGTTGCATAGCTGTACAGGTATGCATGTACAGCCTAATGGAACACAGTCGGTACGGCAGACTGCTTTGGGGGCTCAGCCAGAGCGGCCAAGCTCACTTAGTAGTCCAATAAAACTGAAAACCGGCCAAGCGGTCAAGTACACGTTGAAAATTTCAAGTCGTTTTCGGCTAAACAGAGGCAAAAATCAAGAGGAGAAATATAATCCTACCCGTTTATAATAGTATAGATTACTATTATAAACAGGTAAATCGATTTTTTGTAAGAAAATCTTTCACAGGCATAAGTTACATTATTCGTGGGTGTCAAAGTGACAATGACCGACTTTAAAACTGTTTTTTTTTGCAATTATGAATGTTTTATTAAAAAGTGTTAGTATTTCTTATACACTGTCTAGCAGCCTTAGAATTTTCAATAAATAATAATTATAACGATATTTTTTAGAACATAAAAATTCTAAACGTTATGAACCGACCTGTTCGATAATTACAGACCAGAAACACCAGTGCTGCAGAACCGAGACGGTGCATTGACAATAGATGGTACCTATATCTATAGGTATACAGTTTGTTATCGTCTGGCGCTGAATTCTATTTATAACGGCTGTGACTAGGAATACATAGAGATTAAAAAGTATGCTAGATATGAAATACTTCATTTACATGGCGCATTTTCCCCAAAGACATTGGCAGTGGTGAAAAAGCTACATGCGTATGCCATTTTTGCTAAAGGTGCTTTCCTTCGTAATATTACTGAAGAGTATGAGGAATACCGGGAGCACAAATAAGATAGACTTGTCTTATAGGCGTATATTCGCAGACTGGCGCAAGGTTTGCAACGTACAAATAACTTAAGACTAACCTACCCACTATTACAATATATCACACCTCCACCACAAAACAACAGTACTTACATCTAAATCATAACACAATAATAAAACACAATAATAAGACACAACAATGAAAACAACAATATCATCATAAGGTAACTAATACTGTTAAACTATTTTAAACCTGTCTACTGGTTTACGTGTTCGCTTAGGGGAACGGTTCTCCGGCGGCAGTGGTTGCGGTTGTAAAGTAACCAACGAATCTTCAGGAATGTTAATATCTGAATTTGAGCATTCCCCTTTATTCCTAGTAGTCGCCTCTGGTGAGGCAACCTTTACTACACTTTTTAAACCCTCGCTACGTGGCTCAACCACACTCTCTTCCCCTTGATCTGTATTGTCCACCGTCTCTGGACAGGTAACATCAGATAAGCGTGACCTTCGGCGCATTTGATCTACATGTCTTTTTAGTGATTGACCATTATCCTTTACCACTGAGTATCTACGGGCACTGTCAACCCGTTCCACTGTACCTTTTACCCACCTATCACTAACACCATACTCACGAGCCCAAACTGAATCACCCTCTCTGAAACTGCGGTCTGTTCCCCCCGCGGATTCCCTTTGTCGTCTCTGGGCTTGATGGACTCTGTCTTTGGTGACCGAGTTAGTACGCAGTAAATCAAGTCTGGAGCGTAATGGCCGTCTCTGCAACAGCATAGCTGGGGTTTCCCCGGTGGTGCTGTGCACTGTGTTTCGATATGCTAACAGTAACGTTTGTAGCGCGGTGTCGACATCTACACAATCCCTATGCGCTTTCTTAATAGCCCGCTTGCAAAGCTTGACAGCATTTTCCGCAGCCCCGTTTGATGATGGGTGGTAGGCTGTTGAAAAATACTGTTTAATGCCGTTGTTTGTTAAGAAGGCTTTAAACTCCGTACTAGTGAATGGTGGGCCTTGATCAGATACTAATTCCTCCGGCAAGCCAAACCTTGCAAATGTTGCTCTTAAAACCTTAATAACATTCGATGCATTAGTTCGTGTCATCTCAAAAACTTCTAACCATTTTGAAGATGAATCAATGACAACTAAGAAGGTAAGACCTTTGTATGGCCCTAGGAAATCGATATGAACCCTTGTCCAGGGGCGCTCGTGATACTGCCACGGCTGTATCGGCGCCCGTGGCGGCGCGTCCGCCTCCGCTGCACAAGTCTCGCATTGTTTACATAATGCTTCCACCGCAGCGTCAATTTTAGGCCACCATACGTAGCTACGTGCCAAGCTTTTTGTTTTTACGATCCCCATGTGACTGCTATGCAGTTGTTTTAACACGTTATCCTGCAACGAAGGTGGTATAACCATGCGATAACCCCACATAATACAATCACACTCTGTATATAACTCATTACGCCTCATATAGTATGGTTTGATACTCTCATCTACACAGGTTGGAGGCCACCCAGATCGTATGTAAACTAAAATCCTACTTAAAACTTTATCTACAGCCGTTGCTTTCTTAACGTCTTGGCTCGTAATTGGTAAATAATTTTCAACGAAATTAACATAAGTATTTTCGTTTTGTGATGTTACATTTTCTTCACATCCCTTGTAAGGTAGTCGTGATAAAGCGTCGGCACAATTCTTACTCGAAGAAACATATTCTATGTCATAGGTATACCCTGTCAATAACACCGCCCAACGCTGTAACCTAGACGCGGCCATCACCGGAATACCGACTTTATCACCAAAAATATAAGTGAGTGGCTTGTGATCGGTTCTTAATATGAATTTACGACCATAAAGGTATTGATGAAATTTACGAACTCCAAACACAATAGCGAGCGCCTCCCGATCTATTTGTGAGTAAGCCCGCTCGGCTTGCGTGAGCGCGCGCGATGCGTACGCCACAGGGCGCTCGCCTCTTGCCGTTGTGTGCGATATCACAGCTCCTATACCTACACTGCTCGCGTCTGTTGTTAAAATTATAGGTAACTCCGGTGTGTAGTGCATTAGCACTTCACTACATGTTAATAAATGTTTTACTTTACTGAATGCATCTTCACATTCTCTATTCCAGATATACGTAGTTCCAGCTTTAAGCAACTTATACAGAGGCGCTAGAATGGTACTGACATTTCTTATAAATTTTCCATAGTACATCACCATACCAATGAAAGCTCTTAGTTCAGAAATATTCGTGGGAGCTGGAGTTTTAACTATAGCTTTTACTTTGTCTGGGCACGTGTGGACCCCTTCTTTACTAATCGTGTGGCCTAGATAGTTTACTGATTCCGCAAAAAATACACATTTTTCTTTTTTTACTCTAAGCCCGTATTTGTTCAAGCGATCAAATACTTTGCACAAGTTACGTAAGTGAGCTTCTTTTGTGGGTCCCGTTATTATAATGTCATCCAAAAATACCCCCACATGTGGCAAATCTGCAAACAACTGCTCCAAATGTCTTTGAAAAATGCCCGGACTTGATGCCAACCCGTATACTAGCCTATTATACATGAATAATCCTTTATGAGTGTTAATCACTGTATATTTTTTTGTTTCGTCTAGCTCGAACTGAGCGTATGCCTGTGAAAGGTCAATTTTACTGAAATGCTGGCCACCCTTCAAACGCAGTAGTACTTCCTCTACTCTGGGTAACGGATAACGGTCAACTTCTATTACCTTGTTTAAAGTTAATTTGTAATCTGCGCAAATTCTAATGTTACCGTCCTTCTTGACGACCGGCACGATAGGTGTGGCCCAGTCAGAACGCTCCACAGGGGAGAGAATGCCGTCACGCTGTAGCTGGTCCAGCGCGCGCTCCACCGGCTCGCGCAGCGCGTACGCCAGCGGGCGCGCGCGCATGAATACCGGCCGCGCCCCCTCGCGCACGCACACGCTCACCGTGCCGCCGGTGAAACGCCCCAGCCCGTCCGCGAACACTTCACAGTATTTGGAACTGAAAGCAACCACATCAAATACATTGTTTTTGTACATCTCAACATCATTACTATTACAACCGTAGGTTACTGTAGGTAATTGTATTTTTAGTTCTGCCATCCACTGACGGCCTAAGAGTAGTGTTTTTCCATTCTCAACAACATATAAATCTAATTGCTTATGCCTATTTTTATATTTCACTAACGGTTGTATAACTCCAAGAGGTTTCACTAACTCGCCGGTATAATACCTTAATGTTAAATAACTGGTTTTAAGTTTTACATCTTTAAACAATCGATTATAGCACTCCCAGCTGATGCATGACACCGCACTGCCGGTGTCACATTCCATTTTAATGTCAATATCGTTTACATTCAGTTCGACATAAATAGGACTACACTGCATCGCTGATAATTTACAAACATCGACAAATATTACCTCATCGCTCTCCGCGCCATTACTGTCATTAGGGTTCCTTACTTGAAGCACGTCCATGTCCACGTTGTAGTGTTCCGATAAATTGGGACACATACGTCGCAAATGTCCCACTCGGTTACACACTCGGCAAGTATAACGCCCGAACTTGCACTGGCTTGTATCGTGACGCGCGCCGCACACTCGACACTGCTGTTGTTGCGCGCGCTCGCCCTGCTTCATGGGCGCAGGCGCTGCCGATGCGCGCGCGCCGCGCCACCGTCCGCTAGACGCCGTAGTGTCGAGCGATGTTGCCGCTCCGCGGACGTCACGAGTGGACACCGCTGCCGCACCCTTCCGCCGCGAACCCGCCGACATCGCTTGACACGTCACCGACGTCGTGGATGCCCCCTCGCTTCTCGAACCGCTCTGTCCTTCCACAGCTGCGGCGTCTTTTTCTGCTGCCTCCATGCTTACCGCCAATTTATACGCCTTCCCGAAATCCAAATTGCTTTCGGCGAACAATCGTTGTCGTATGGTTTCGTTTGTTATGCCACATACTAGCTGATCTCTCAAGCTTTCTTCCAGCCAGGACCCAAATTCACATGTTTTGGACATTTTCTTCAAGATAGCCGCGTATTCCGATATAGTTTCACCTTCTTTCTGTTTCCTATGTCGAAACTTGTACCGCTCCGCCAACTCACTTGGCTTTGGTTGCAAGTGTTTTTCCATGACGTCAACGATTTGTGCCAACGTTTTGGTTTTTGGTTTAACTGGCGTACACAAATTAACAAGAAGTTCATAACACTCCGCCCCCATCACTGTTATTAACGTAGGCACTTGTAATTCGTTTGGAATCTTGTTAACTAAAAAATATTGTTCTAAACGTTCCACGTACAAACGCCAGTCATCGCTGTGGACTTTGAACTCGGCTATTTTTCCAATCGACATTACTGATTTATAAGGTGATACTGTTCCTGTTTATTAATGATTGCACGAATCACGCGTAGAATCGTCTGTTCTCGTCGCCACTGAAGAGTATGAGGAATACCGGGAGCACAAATAAGATAGACTTGTCTTATAGGCGTATATTCGCAGACTGGCGCAAGGTTTGCAACGTACAAATAACAATAATATTACAATATATCACAATTACCTGTCATAGGAAACCCTAACCTTGCAATCACGGCATCTTCACTACCAACTAATGTGCAATAAAGCTGATATACTTTGATAATGGTTTGTTTGAGGTGATCCTGGAGCTTATTTTTGCAGTTGTTTTATTCATAGTTATCATAATAAATAAGTAGTGATTTCTATGCGCTACAGTTAATACTTTTGCAGCTTCCATCGTTTTACCTTTTAACCTTGTGTCGTGTTATTGTTCCGAAATAAACTTTTTTTTTTTTTTTTATGCATAAAACGAAAATAGGAATACACATGAAAAGACAAAATCCAGGCACTATTTAATATATAAATTAGTGTCATGCTGACATTTAGGGTATTTTTTTTTTGACATATATGGGTTAAAAAACCTCATCACGAAGCCGAAAAGTACTTGTTTTCGTCGACTTTGTGCCTGGGATATTATAGCAACGGAGTTATTGGGTGTCAACGTTCCAAAAAACATCTCTATCTCGATAAAAAAAAGCAGAAGGAGCAGTTATATAGTAACCGTCGCGATCAAAAAACCGAGACTCCTAGACTAGCAATGCGTACATTGTACTAGGCCTGCATAATGAACAAAGAGTCACTCTCAATTCATACGCATTTCAGCGCACATCCAAGAGATGGCATTGGGTAGATCTTGTTACCTGCAATGTGACGATGTTATCTCTTTGTATTTATCTATATGTATGCTATGTGAATAGAAAGAGCACAAACCATTAAGATAGCTGCACTTTTTTAATTGTGTTCCTGCTTACACCAATGCGTTCACTGGTCTGGTCACAGCAATGTGAGTGAAACCACCAATATTGAACACGTGTTGCGTGCCACCCTAAAAAACAACCGTATTGTGCTTGAATGAAACATCGGTCTTGTAGGTACGCCCGACGCGCGACGTTTAAATCAAGTGTACTAGCTTGAAGAAAGCACTGAACACCGATTATTATAGTAGATAGAGCTAGTACCAATAAATATAGCAATCAAGCACTTTTTATAATGATGGTTCCACACACACATACCCAGACACGTCAAACTTATAACACCCCGTCGTTTTTGGGTCGGCCGCGCGCGGTCGGCGCGCATCCAGTGCGCGGATGGTGCGCGGACCGCGTTGGGCGCCGCAAAAACGACGGGGTGTTATAAGTTTGACGTGTCTGTGTATTTGTGTGTGGAACATTTATTATAAAATTCATTATTTCACCGTGATGGGAAGCCGAGTCTGAACATTCACTCTGCGTTTGGTCCTCGAGCCGGCAACAAGCGAAAAAATAAAATACATAAATAATTATAATTGCATAAGTTGATAAAAAATGGTTACAAAGATGGTCTAACATCAAATGTATACAACCTACAACTCATAGTTACGGCAATTTATTAAAAAGAAGACTAGCTGGTCATTGTCATTACCTGACATGGGGTGACATGGGGTGTTAGGTTATTTTCATTAGGTTTTTTTCGTTACGGAATTTCTGGATTCGGTCTCCACGCTCAAGGCCCACGATAGAAACTATGCAATAGCTTAAAAAAAAGATAACCACTATTTTTAACAGCCGTCTCAGCAAACTAGCTATTTGATAAAGCTGCTCCAAGTTTGGATTATTTCTAAAGGTTCTGACAGCTGCCTCCGACAAAACCGATGATATCCTGCACCTAGTGCAGGCAAATGGGTGTCTTTTGAGATGCGTTCTATTATTTCGAGTACCCATTCGTTGCCTCTTTTCACGGCTGATTTCAATACAGCTAAGCCTAGGTGCAAGCTGTCCACTAAAATCACGTTGTTTGTTTATTCAGGCTTGTTTTTTTTTGGGATTCAATGAATTCAAGAGGTCAATGAAAAGAAATAACACTAAAAACGAAGAAAAAAACAGAAAAAGAAGTTTAAAAGAAGATCGATGTCGATGTCTTGTTTATATCTTTAAAACTTTGAAAATAAAGTAATGTTACAGAAGTCACCAGGAATATAATGCCTATTCGACTTAATTTTCTCTATAATTGAATGCCAATAGAATAAAAAGTTTCGTAAATGCAGCTCAAGGCACAGCCAGCATGAAATAATTTTGTCCACGATTGTTGATTATGTTACTAGACGGACTAGAATTCTTTCCTTAAACCTGATTTTGCGCAGGGCTTCATCGTATTAAAATTAGATTAAAATTGATTACAGCAAAAATTGTGCGTAAACCCGGAAATAACTGTTACTTTCATTAATATTAGTTGCTGCCGTTTTGATCTCTTTCATTGTACAGGGTGCGCATTATCAAAGTTCTGTTACACTTGCATTATTACAATATCACCCATCAAGCCTTGGAATAAGGACTTTCATCTTAGTTTTATCACGAAATAACAATATATATCCAGCTTCCACACCTTTTGTAATCCTAGTGTTCAAACGATGTGTTTTCGGAACCAACTGTCGTGGATTTCCATCAGTAAAATTAGCACGCAATGAAAACGAAACGTGGAAATATGAGCTGTCAGTATAATTTGTGAAAAGAAGAGAGATTTTTTTAGATTTGCTCTTTATCCCTATCCCTACTGTTATATAAATGAACATGAATGTAAGTTTGTTTGTGACGATTTCACGCGAATTTACTCAACCGATCATCATGAAACTTTGTACACATATTCCTGGAGGTGTCAGAAGTAACATAGGACTTTTTAATAAAAAAACTAACCTTCACTCGAAGACGAAGTTGCGCGGGTCAGCTAGTATTAAATAAGCTACGTTAAATTAGTGAGCAGCGGTGGCCCAGTGGTGGCAGACTCGACTTACGAACGGTAGGTAAGTCGTGGGTTCTAACCCAGGCAGGCGCACTTTGTGTAATTTATTTCATCACCACTGCTCTCAAAAACGGTGAAAGCCAGTGACAGAAACGTGAGGAAACTGGCATGTCCTCGAACCAAAACTTCGAAGACATGTGACATCTACCAACCCACAACTACCAAAACGCGCTTCGACGTAGAGTTGCGGACACCTGCCGTTGTACAATACAACACAATACGTTAAATTAAACATATAAAAAACCCCAGACACATTGGGTCATATTTTCAAGGTTTTTATTAATTTGATACACTTATTGAGAGAGTTGTGAAAAAAAGTAATTCACCACTTTGTGGTGGCAGCCATCTTGAATTTGAAATTTATTATAGCGTACTATACACTACAATAAATGTTGTTCAAGTCCTTTAATTTGTTACCCATATTGAGGGAGTGGTTGAATAAATATGTAATCCGCCATTTTGTGGTGACGGTCATCTTGGACCGATTTTGATCAAACAAAACTGAGAACACTCCCGACTAAATCAACTTTCATAAAAAAAACAATATTGGTTTAATTCGTTCGTGAGCTACTTTGCCACAGACACACTTACACACATAGACAAAGGTATAATACACCGTCGTTTTTGCGTCAGGGGTTAAAAACGAATCTACAATAGATAAACGATTAGTTTAAATTGATGAACCAAATTTTAGCAAGTAAAAAAAACATTGAAGGGTGTTTGGAGCATCGTTAGCAAAATTGAAGTTTTTTTTTCTTGAGAAGCAGTGCCACCTTGATCTGCACACTAAAAGTGGTCATGGTCATCATCCGTTGGGTGAAGAATGATACGATGAAACGTGCTTTTGATTGAGGCGGATGATATTGCTACGACAGCGTAGCTTATGTCGCCGTCTGCTACGGCGTAGCTACTGCACACGCCACTTAACTAGCCATATAGGAGAACTTTGTTTGTTTTTTGTGTTTAAGAGTTCTATTACATTTTTCTTTATTTTAACGTCCTGCATCAAATTTCGATCATACCCCATGAAGTACACAGGACTTCATGGGGTATGGATTGCGTATGGGCTATAATCCACCACGCGGGGCCAGTGCGGTTTGATAGATGTCACATGACTTCGAATTTACACGCACAAGTATTCTATGGCTTTGAAAAATGTATTACAATAACCAAACTCACAACCAAATAAGTTAAGGAATATGACAGCAAAGCTGTCAGCTGAAGTACAGTAACAGTAAAAGTGATAATTTAAGGTTAAAATTATTTTTGTTGTAAACTAATGACATCATTCCTGCAATAATGTAGGCTTTAAAACTAGACACCCTGATATCTGTGTTTGGTTTACAAACCAGTAAAACAGGGCTTGCCGTGCAATTTTTAAACGTAACTTTTAGCTATAACGTACAGTTTTAAGTAAATGGGGTGATACTGCACGATCTAGCGTGCAACAGTGAAACTTTTAAGGGTTGTTACTGGCTTTGCGCTTTCTGGGGTGCCCCCAAGGTGGCTCTGCAGTAGCAAAATTTATGAAAAACTGGAATTTCATCGAAACAAAAGAATAATTAATAAATAATTTTATCTATGAAAACGTGTAATGCCTCGAAAGTGCAAATATAACTTTAAATAGTTTATTAAAGTTTACTGGAAAAGGAAATATGAGATTTTGTGTTTTTCTTGAATCATGTAAAGCTCTATTTCAGCTTTGCCATCACAATCCTTGGTAGTATAGTGGTTAGTATCCCCGCCTGTCACGCGGGAGACCGGGGTTCGATCCCCCGCCAGGGAGGCTATTTTTTTGGGAATAAAGGAAGTTTTAAGAAAAATTTTTTTTTTAGGAATAATGGAAGTTTTAAGACAAACATTGAGAATACGGAGAAATAAGTGAATATGCATAACTATTATTTTTAGATCTTATAAGCAAAGGTTATTTATAAATAAAATTAAAGCTCACTTATAAAAAGAACTGCATTCAAAACATAAAAGTCTATTTTTCATAATTTAACACAATTTCAGTTAGGTTTGATGACAATAGACATTGTTTTCAATAGAAATTGATTGTATGTAGGGGGTAATCTTCGGACCCACTGATTCAATTCCAAAAAGATCCAAAAACTAACGGGAACCTACATTATTATCAAGATTTATATACGCTACATTTCAAAACGTTCCTGTGAATTGAATTCAATCGGTCGCTGACATCACGTTACGTCATACGTGACGTCAGAGACCGATTGAACCGACAGGCTTGCCTACGTAGTTTGCACCATTGCTTCAGCGTATATGGGATCCTAGTAGCAAAAGAAGCAAAATCTTTTGTCTTAGACATTGACGGACGAGAGTTGTGATATCGTGCCCGCATGGCCGTCACCCGTTACCCGTTGATAGTTTTGTGAAATAATATATATAATTATAAATATGATCGAATTGAGAAACTTCAGTTTTTAGAAGTCGATTGAAAATAGAGCTCAGTCCCCCCCCCCCCATATTCACAAAACGCTTCGATTCGATTTCGATTCGGGAAGTAGTATGTATCTATCTCGCTTGTTTTCGTTATCCAAAAAAAGGATAAACATACGACTTGTCGAATCGAATTCCGTTCCGAGCGTTTGTGCATACGGGGTCAATTCAGTCTGAATTCGAGTCACCTTTACTTTATGTGTTCCTAGTAGCGTGAGAAAGTTAAAAGGTGTTTGAATCCTTTCAAAGAAAACTCTCGGACTGCAACAGAACTGAATAATGACCACTTACAGAAGTTTGGTTGCGAATTTTAAACTTGGTTTTTTAACCCCCGACACAAAAACGTCGGGGTATTATAAGTTTGACGTGTCTACGAGTATCTGTGGCATCGTAGCTCCCGAATGGATGAACCGTTGTTAGTTTGTTGTTATTGTTTGAAAGGTAAATTAGTCGTGAGTATTCTTAGCTATGTTTATTAAAAATCAGTTCAATATGGCCGCCGGAACAAAATTATTCAAAAACTCTCTCATTAAGGGTATCAAATGAAAGGACTTGACTAATAGACGCTATAATAAATTTCGAATCCAAGATGGCCGTCACCACTAACCTCAAGCAGATTATCTACCTTAAGTTACTTATTAAATCAATACAAACTTATTTAATTCCGATTTAACTAAAATCATACCTATCATCAACTCATTATATAACCACTTTACGATTGCGAGAAAATAAAATAAGTTTATTTTTATTACCAATTAAATTTACAATTTGTACTGTTGTTCAAATTTAGTGAGATGTTTTGTGCCGGCAACATAGTTTCAGTTCTCTGTAAAGACGAATATAATATTGTGTCGTCTGTGGGGTAAACGTAGGAGATTAAAAGAAATCCTACTTATAATTCAAATAAATAAAACAGAAAAGTCATACAATTTCGCGCCAATGCCTTTTTTATTTCATCTGTAGCTGGAATGCAACACACACATTCTGCCAAAAAGTTCGACGTTCAGTGCGTTTGGTTCCATTTTTTAAATAAAACATTCTATTGCTATATGAATGTCATAAATGTATAATGAATACTGAATGATGCTAGCTATTCCTGACGGTGCACCTTCCATGAACACTTCCTCCGAACCACATTTCAGTACTCCTTGATCAACGTCGATCTCACAACGATATTTCGGCATAAAGTCCAAGCCCAAGATGCAATCGTCCACTATGTCGGCCACGATGACATTCTGCTTGTAAAATCTGTCACCCAATTTTAACTCCACCTCCTTCTTGCCTCGGACGTTTATGTGCTGACCGGTAGCTGTTAGTAACTGTATACGGTCGTGCTTATTGAAGTAGTCCCCAAGAAACCGACTTGCTAGTTTGGAATTGACGACCGTGTGAGATGCTCCAGTATCCAACGTCAGTTTGCATGGTGTTCCATTGACTTCGCCTTTGATGGTCAGGCTGTTCCCGTCATGTGCTTGCGAGATCAAGATTCTCGGGGCTTTTTCAATACCAGCCAGCACCCGCCCCCCAGTCCTGGCATTTACTCGTTTCCCTGCTGTAGCTGGGCAGTCACTTCAGCCACTCTTCCCTGCTGATCTTCGCTCGGGGTGCTGCGCTTAGGACAGCTGGACCGAAGATGGCCCCTTTCTCCACAAGTGTAGCACCTAGGACTATACCCCCGGTCGCGTACAGGTGATGCAACAACCTCCCTGACACGGTGCGTTCGGTGGTCTTGCCTCACTGCCTCTACTTCTAAGGCATGGGCCAAGGCGTCCTTCAAGGTCTCATGATGCCCCAGTCTCACGGCAGCTCTAACTTCTAAGTCACGTATTCCATCAACGAAGGCCTGTACCAAATTTCCGTCAATCAGTGCAGGGGCAGACTGGTAGGCTTTCCGAACGAGCTTTTCAACTTCTAGAGCCCACTGCTGTAGGTTCTCGGCACTTCGTTGAAAACGGTCCTTCAACTTGGCACGGAATACGTGCTCCAGGTGCGCATCGCCGTATCTGGACTCCAACGCCTCTAGCAGCTGCTCGTAGGTTACATCCCTGCCGAGTGCCTCGAGAATGGTTAGGGCCTGGTCTCGGAGGCCTAAGGTGAGCGCGGTCATGGCTTGTGGTTTGGTCCATCCATTCGCCTTCATGACGGCCTCAAACTGGATTCTGTAGGCCAACCACGACGATGTTCCGTCGAATGGAGGAACCTTGAAACCACGCGAAGAAGGTGCAGCAACCACTGAAGCTACAGTTCCACCTTCAGTCTTCAGTTCGCCCAAAGCCTTCTTTACCCCAGCAATCTGAACTTCGGCCTCCGAGATGCGATTCCCATGCTGGTGGACCTGTTCTTTCATCAACTTGATGTCCTTGCCAAAACTTGCATGCAGATCCTTTATGAGGAGCATCTGCTCCTCCTGGCGGCGGACCTGCTCCTGTTTGTCTTGCTGCAACTGCTCTTCCAACCGGCGAGCCTGCTCCTCTTGACGGCGAGCCTGCTCCTCTTGACGGCGAGCCTGCTCCTCCTTGTCTCGCTGCAGTTGCTCTTCCAATCGGCGAGCCTGCTCCTCTTGACGGCGAGCCTGCTCCTCCTTGTCTCGCTGCAGTTGCTTTTCCAATCGGCGAGCCTGCTCCTCTTGACGGCGAGCCTGCTCCTCTTGACGGCGAGCCTGCTCCTCTTGACGGCGAGCTTGATCCTGCAGCAGCGCCATTAAAGCTGACAAGTCTGGCGCCCCTGATGCTGGAGAAACTCCGGATGGGCCAGCGACTGGCTGTGACGTAGGCTGGACACCACCCGGTGTCTGTGTCGGAGAATCCCCAAACCGCCTTTGGTCCATATCCTGCTGTCGCTGACTTCTAGTACGGATACCGTCCGTGTCGTCCTTTGGTAGGATTGGCATAATTTATCTCTCACTTCTGACACCAATTTGTTACGAGCTGGGTATGAGATAAATTAATTACTACCGATTAAACAACACAATAACTTTATTAATCACAAAACAATCAAAACTTAATCACAAATACACTACTGTTTACTATTCACTTAGATATCGCACTTGTAGTTCACTTGGATTCGCTTCGTTGTGTCGCTAAAACAAGACTGCCGGTCGCGGCCCTGAGCGCTCTGTTTATACTTGCCAACAGACACACTAGAATAACCACGAACATTCGAGAGGGTCATAAAAAAAACACTAACAAAAAAATAACCTACTTGTACAAAACAAGCAAATATGAACCTTATGCCCTAGGCGTACGGTCGAAATTCTAATGTCTTTTTATAAATAGGTCGCGAGTTTGTACCTACCTAACTTTAAAACTAATAATAATGGAATTCTCTCGAACTTCTAACGTACACACACTGTAATCACTGGCTTTCTGGAATGTTCTAGTAGGTCCGATGTAACAATACGGTGCTATGGCGTAATTTTTAACTTTCGAACAATGAATACAGGCTTCGTAAATGCACTTTTTGAGCAAGTGCGTTGAAAATTGATATTTTTTTAAGGAACAGTAATAAGTCGATTCTTTATGAATTATGAATAAAGACTTGTGTGTTTTCGAACACCGACTACGTAAATTAAAAAAGAAAAAACTTTTTACACCTAGGGCAATTAATACAATTTAACGCTCGCTCTGGTACGATTTTATGACGGTCTTTTTGAGCAAGAGGAGTGTAACAAGTATACTTTTTAAGATTTTTGGAAACATCAACACACTGCAGGTTTGACTCTATTGAAGGTTTATTCAATAGTCTAGCTATCAAAAATAAAGTAATGTACAGGTTGTAAACAGGGCCATACGAAGTAACCCTGACTCTTCAAAATTATTTCTGGAAAACGATGTTATTATTTGTGTGAAATATTTGTTGTTTAAGGTAGCTCTTTGTAACATTATAAACATTGGTCATGGAGGTATTTTTATTTAAAATATAACATTTAAACGAAGATTTCCTGGTATTGACCCAGTACAAAATAATAAAATCGGCCAGGTGCTAATCAGGCTCTTCGGTTTCCGCAGCGTCAAAGAATAAAACAACAATAGTTTACCGCTCGTTTAATAGACCAATTACTCACATTCACCAAAAGAGCAAAACTTAATTTGTTATTCAGAGCATGTTAATGAAAAACCAAGTTAATTTTACAGTGCGCGAAAAATACCAAATCGGATATTTAGTTTGCATATTTGCGTCTTCGTACTAGGAAAGAAAAACCTGACAGGAGATGGATGTTAACAACGTCACGGCGATCGATGAAAAACGCTACGTCACTCTCCTTGCAATAACAGCGACATCTAGCTTTACGTTTTGAAAACCATTTTACGTAGGTTTCTGTGATGGTGTGCCAGTTGATGGTTAAGTGTGTGTGGTATGACGGGTGCGGTCAATGACCTGCACAGAAGGATTGTTGGAATGGGGGTGAGTAATATAAAACAACCCTTTCCATAATTACATTCGGATGCCTGAATACCAGTTCGACTACTTTATTACGTGTTAAGGCAGGTTATAAGTAGTTATAGGCTGAAAGATAATATTGAAAATTTTTAATAACCATTTATTTTAGGCAAACTTGACTGATTTTCATCAGGCAACGAACCCTACTCGTAAAGACTGTTCAAGTCTTTGTTAATAGTATTTCATTTTTTTTTGTGTAGGGCATCTCGCAGTTCAGTCTGAGAAGACTGGCTTCTGCTTAACCGGGCAAGTCCTGTGGATGCCTTGAATTTAAGGCCTCCAGCCAGAGCATTATTATTTCATTTTAAACATTTCGATTTATATTGACGTCTTCTTAAAAAACTCGAACTTATAGAGCTCCGTAGTTGTCGTTAGAAAGATACAAGGCAATGAAGTTTACGAAGAAACACAAAGAAAGCAATATGAACATAACCCTACCTTGGTAGTCGGGTAAAACTAGGATAACCATGATAAGGGCGGGTCCACATTTTTTCAGACTGAACGTTTTACTTGAACAACAAAAGTGTCAGAAGTAAATTGGCATATGTATAGCGCTGTTCACTTTAGGGCGACCCGATATAACTATTGGTAACAACTTATTTCCCGGACATTCAGCCACGATTTTTGTCGGGTCGGATATAATATTGACATTCTACAAAATACGAGCTTTGACGTGGAGATGCGTACACCAGCCCATTATACAATGCAATGCAATTTTCCTTCTGCTTTGTATAATGCCGTTCACACTTTATGCTTTCAACAGAAAAGTATTGTATACTATCAAAACTGAGTCAGCTAATACTCTTCTTAAAACTACCCAAATCGTTTCTGGTGCGCCTATAAAAGAAGAAAGTTGTTGTGTTCGGAGATTAGGCCACTCACATAAATTGTACCAACCAAATTAAACAGCAACAGTAAATTTCAAAATAATCAAGTTGTCTGTCAACCACTAAAAAAGTGGATTTATAGCGTTTCGCGCCACGTTGATTGTTTAAACCATTTATGCGATTATAGTGTAAACCTTTAAAAATATCATTAATAATGGTAACAGTTATAGAATATACAACAAGAGGGTCGCAACAAAATATCATAACATACTCGTAAGCTTATTTAATATAATTTTAAGATTCCGGTTTCATTTTTATGTTATATTTCGTTCGATACTATATTAAAATGGTTACTTTTTTTTGGTGTAATTTGAATAATAAATCCAACGACCAGGCGGGCCTAAAACGTCTCCTTTGAAGAGTTCTCTCCATTTCTCCAGGATCCCATCATCAGGATCATAACTTGATGATTATGGAACCATCTGCGAAGTATATCATTTCAAACAATAAAAAAAAAACAATAAGTATCGGTCCAGCCATCTTTGACTAATCGGAGAACATTGAATTGAAAAGCTCTTCCATTTTGAAGTCGGTTAATAATGACGTAATGGTGGGTGACTCAAATATCCGGACAGCTTATTAAAAATTTTGCTTCTAAGAAATTAAGAATTTTTGTCATGGATCCCACATTCAAACCCTAACCAATTTCTCATCAAACTACCCTTGAAGTACATCCCTTTTCCAATACAACTAAGTTGCTCATGACCCTTAGCTTGTAACTCTTCCCAATTCATGCCGTGCTGGTGCTCCTGGCAAGCGTACCGTTTCCATGGAAACCGATGCGTCGCATACTTGGCGTACGTATTTGTAAATAGCATGATAATGTATTTATTGATTAAAAGGACAACCAACAGCTAAAATTAGTCAGCAACAATTGAATAAGCGACACTGCCAATAACAGGTTCTCACGAGTAGACGCAGAGATAACAGTAGTAAACTTAGGATCACAAAATAGCAAGCACGATAATAATACAAATAAAGGGAACGAAAAATAAGCAATAAGCACTAAATGCACTCAGACACAAGGTTAGGCATTGTTGACATGTAGTATAAATGTCTGTGTTATTTGTTTCACACTAACTCAATTCGTCAGGTTCTATTTTGTTAGAGAAGCTCTTCCAAATACACTACCGTATATATTCAATACTTATAATTAATGTTCAGTATTTTTGGAATAACCGATGAACATGTTGTAAGCAAGCAGGTGTTGAAGATAATTACAATGTACATATATTGTAATCGGAAAAACGAAAATTCAGATTACTTAATTTATGAACGTGTGAAAATATTCTCTATACTACGTTTTTTCAATGGTTCCCAAACAAATAGTTACAGATGACAAAAACTACTCAGGATAAAATTCTAACAGGAGATAGCAGATACTTATGTATACCGGTCGAATTTGTACATAACGGCATGATGTCCTTTCCTTAAATCCTTTGAGTTCAGAATAATATTATGAAATCATGAATTCGAACTTTTTAAATACTGTCTGATATTAGAGCTCACCACGTGATGACTCCACGTGGAGTGCTACTTACTGCGCTTGCGTGGAAAATACTACGTCAATTAAAATACTATGTCCAATATCAGAATATCATAAAGTATAAGAACCCTGATTCGTTTTATAACGAGTGATCAAACTGCGAGAAGGTGCGTGGGTGGTCCACGTGGAGTGCTACTTACTGCGCTTGCGTGGAAAATACTACGTCAATGAAAATACTACACTCAATACTAGGATATCATAAAGCATTAGAACTTGGTTTGTTTGTTCACAAAAACTTAAAAAGGGGAATTGACATGGCTACACAAATTTCGCAAATGGGTGGTTATCACATAAACTATGACTAGTTTTAATCACCACAAAAAATGCTATTAAACAATAGAGTAATTTGAGTTTTACCCAAACGGTAAATCTCAAATTATTCTAATCAGCCTCCCCTAACGTTAAACTCAAGGTCTTTGTCAGCCAGCCCGTGCCTGATTCTAGCATTTATCACTGGGCATGTGACGATGCGACGTTATATATTTCCAACAGAGCAACAGGTACAAGAAAAAAACAAGCAACAAGCTTCTAATTTTTTGAAGTGAAGACTATTTTAGGCGCATTGAGCACTTTTAGTTGACAAAAAATGTTTAGTTTTTAGTGAACAAAAATCATGGAACTTGCGTGATCGTCACTTACGCTTTTCCTAGGAGATCCACTATGATGTTGCCATCGCGGATCGTCTACTAGGTTTCCCTTTATTGGTAGTAGACTACGGCTCATGTTTTTTATTTTGTAAGGTTAGGATTTTGGATGACAAGATCGTAAACATCGGAACTAAGCTCAATAAAGGACTGAACAACTAGTAGGCCTTTTTATGTCGTACCCGCTTTCAGATATAGAGTAGGTAGCAGTTAATTCAGTACTGCGTAGCTTTCAGGGACAACATTATTAAAGAAGACAGAATTGTCAAGTTTAAAAAGTTTTAAAGTATTCGAAACAACTTTGGAAATCATGGGTCATTGCAGTGTGCAACCTTGCCACGTTGTTGTAACGGATTACAATATGAAATATCAATGCAAAACAAAATAAAATCAATGATTCGTTTGGGACGGTACTACAGAGCAAGTATTGATAAGTATGGTATGTACAGAGTATTACAATGCTGATCAAATTAATGTTTTTATTACTATACTGTTGAAAACTGCATAATAATGCATTAGGTAGTTTAAAAATAAGCGTATACTGATAGCGGGAACGATTTGGGTTTTAGACTATTTAAAGATTGTAATGAATTGCAATTTTTGCTTGAAGCACATAATAATTATGTAAAATTATTTTGTTCAAAACAAAAGGGTCGCAGCCATGTTTGAACTGTAGTAAAAAAAATCGAAATTCGAAAGAGATACCGCGGCCCCGGAACATACTCGTAAAGGGCGAGGAAGGAACATGGATGGGTTTTAGTCAGTAAGAGTCTGACACTCCCTCCCGCTCCGCCCAGAGTGGGAGAAATCATTTGATGATTTTCCATCCTAAAAAAAAAGCGTCACAGCGTTGTTCTCGACCTGTCTTTGTTTGGACGCAAATCGACTAGGAAATTATAAAACACAGAGACAACCGCATGTGCCATTTGCCGCCACATTCAGACCAACTTTCTTATAATCAAAATTAAGCTCTGCCCGACGTAAAGCATTGCGCCACAGCATTGTTCTCGATCTGTCTTTGTTTAGACGCTAATCTACTAGGGAATTATAAAACACCGACACAACCGCATATATGTGACCATTTGCCCCCACATTCAAACCAACTTTTTTTAAATCAATATTAAGCTCTGCCCGACGTAAAGCATTGCGTCACAGCATTGTTCTCGATCTGTCTTCGTTTGGACGCTAATCTACTAGGGATGCATAAGACACAGAGACAACCGTGTGCCACCGTTTAACGCCACATTTAAACCAACTTTCTTAAAAACTAAGTTAAGCTCTGCCGACGACGTAAAGCGTTGCGTCACAGCATTGTTCTCGACCTGTCTTTGTTTGGCCGCAAATCTACTAGGGAATTATAAAACACAGACACAACCGCATGTGAGCATTTGCCCCCACATTCAAACCAACTTTTTTAAAATCAATATTAAGCTCTGCCCGACGTAAAGCATTACGTCACAGCATTGTTCTCGACCTGTCTTTGTTTGGACGCAAATCGACTAGGAAATTATAAAACACAGAGACAACCGCATGTGACCATTTGCCGCCACATTCAAACCAACTTTCTTATAATCAAAATTAAGCTCTGCCCTACGTAAAGCATTGCGTCACAGCATTGTTCTCGACCTGTCTTTGTTTGGACGCAAATCTACTAGGGAATTATAAAACACAGACACAACCGCATGTGACCATTTGCCCTCACATTCAAACCAACTTTTTAAAATCAATATTAAGCTCTGCCTGACGTAAAGCATTACGTCACAGCATTGTTCTCGACCTGTCTTTGTTTGGACGCAAATCGACTAGGAAATTATAAAACACAGAGACAACCGCATGTGACCATTTGCCCCCACATTCAAACCAACTTTTTTAAAATCATTTTAAGCTCTGCCCGACGTAAAGCATTGCGTCACAGCATTGTTCTCGATCTGTCTTTGTTTGGACGCAAATCGACTAGGAAATTATAAAACACAGAGACAACCGCATGTGATCATTTGCCGCCACATGCCGCCGCCTGTGTCTGTCCAGCACTCACCAGAGCTGACAGTGCAAAGTACCTTGGAGTGCAGATTGATAGCGGCTTAAGGTGGGATAAACAAATTGAAACGATTACCACAAGAACTTTGCGCCTTATACACATCTTTAAGTCCCTCAGAGTTTCAGCTAATTTTGACACACTTAGGATGGTTTATTATGCGCTGTGTCAGTCAGTTCTGGGTTACTGCATAACTGCGTGGGGTGGTGCAACTAAAACTAGTATTCTGAGAGTGGAAAGAGCACAGAGAGCCATTCTCAAAGTCATGACTAAGAAACCTTACAGGTACCCGACCACAGAATTGTACTCGGAATGTAAAGTACTAACGGTACGGCAACTCTATGTGCTCAGATCACTTCTTAGAATACATGCCGGTTTGCCTTTGCCAAATCCAAATAAACGAGTTAATCTTCTCCCAAGAACACAGCACAAAACTACCTTCGCAACACATCAATTCTACACACTATGTACACACATATACCAAAAAGTTAATACACAAATAAATATTATAAATTTAAACGTACACAAAATTAAACTCATAGTAACAGAGTGGCTACTAGAAAAGGACTATGCCTACACAGAGTCTTTACTCACATACATCACCTAATGACACAAGTACCTACTGTCTAATGTTTAATACTACTAAGTACTGTCTAAGTACTATCTAATAACTAATGTCTAATACGCACTCACAAAAACAGGACGCACGCGCCTATATTTCACAACCATAAACACGTACACACACTACAACTCATCAGTCACATATTCACACGCACTCACCTACACACGTCACACGTACACTTCACACTACACTGCACACAACAAATCTATTTGTAAGTTTTTAAATAATTTTGATTAACTACAGTATCGTTCACCTATTGTATCACATTATGTTTAAAGAACTGCTCGGCCGAACACTGTCTCTTAAAATACAGGTGATCCTAGTTTAAGAGGCAGGGTTATATACATTATTGTACAGATTTTGCAACATTTGTATTGTTTTTAATATGTCTGTAAGTTTTTGTTGGTGAATAAACTATTATTATTATTATTTAAATCTTTTCATTTATTCTGCTCGGCTAACCGGGTAGCCGGAAATTACTGATAGCACGGGCCTAAGCCAAGTGATTATCAGCTGGGTTAAGAATTAAAGGGGTAGTGATAGGTAGATTACGTATTTGTGTTGGAGCTTGAAAACAAGTTTTATTATTATACATTCAAACCAACTTTCTTATAATCAAAATTAAGCTCTGCCCTACGTAAAGCATTGCGTCACAGCATTGTTCTCGACCTGTCTTTGTTTGGACGCAAATCTACTAGGCAATTATAAAAAACAGACACAACCGCATGTGACCATTTGCCCCCACATTCAAACCAACTTTTTTAAAATCAATATTAAGCTCTGCCCGACGTAAAGCATTGCGTCACAGCATTGTTCTCGACCTGTCTTTGTTTGAACGCAAATCGACTAGGAAATTATAAAACACAGAGACAACCGCATGTGACCATTTGCCCCCACATTCAAACCAACTTTTTTAAAATAAATATTAAGCTCTGCCCGACGTAAAGCATTGCGTCACAGCATTGTTCTCGACCTGTCTTTGTTTGGACGCAAATCGACTAGGAAATTATAAAACACAGAGACAACCGCATGTGACCATTTGCCCCCACATTAAAACCAACTTTTTTAAAATCAATATTAAGCTCTGCCCGACGTAAAGCATTGCGTCACAGCATTGTTCTCGACCTGTCTTTGTTTGGACGCAAATCGACTAGGAAATTATAAAACACAGAGACAACCGCATGTGACCATTTGCCGCCACATTCAAACCAACTTTCTTATAATCAAAATTAAGCTCTGCCCTACGTAAAGCATTGCGTCACAGCATTGTTCTCGACCTGTCTTTGTTTGGACGCTAATCTACTAGGGATGTATAAGACACAGAGACAACCGTATGCCACCGTTTAACGCCACATTTAAACCAATTTTCTTAAAAACTAAGTTAAGCTCTGCCGACGACGTAAAGCATTGCGTCACAGCATTGTTCTCGACCTGTCTTTGTTTGGCCGCAAATCTACTAGGGTATTATAAAACACAGACACAACCGCATGTGACCATTTGCCCCCACATTCAAACCAACTTTTTTAAAATCAATATTAAGCTCTGCCTGACGTAAAGCATTGCGTCACAGCATTGTTCTCGACCTGTCTTTGTTTGGACGCAAATCTACTAGGAAATTATAAGACCAAAGAGTCACACAGTCCATCCATCGTTTATTTGGTCTTTCTCTACTCATATACACAAAATAATAAAAACTGTTCTCACGCCAAGAAGCATAACTCGTTTTCACATTCTATGCGTACAAGAACATTTAAGAACTGAACTCTAACTAAAATGTTTCTTTATTTCAACAGGATAAAGTTTTTAAATACCAAACATAATAAGCAACAGTTCCAACAAGAGCATACACGTAAGCGGGGAGAAAATACTATATGTCGAGGAATATATCTAGTTGGGCCAAGTTATCTCTTGTCAGGCCAGGAAAGTTAAGGAAATTGCTAGACGAACGGAAAATGCCTGGAAGGGTTAGTGGTCTATGAAGGAATATTTTAAGGCCACTCTGCCCATGTCTTTGAAGCGAATCAGCTTTCACATGATTGTGTATTCTCTCCATTTTGACCTAAGTTGCACAAACTTCGTCTTTGACTAACAGCCAAGAGACTTTTAGCGCAGTATCTTAGATGTAAAATTAACGGATCGTATTCTTAACACTATACTGCGCTCCAAAACGCAAACCGTTGACATGGCTCAAAAGGCTGCTCAACTTAAATGGGACTGGGTAGGACATGTCTGTCACATGCCAAACGAACTGTGGGCCTGTAAGGCTCAGGAATGGTGCCTTGTAACAGTGACACGTGGTCGCGGCAGACCACGAAGGAGATGACGGGACAAACTGGATGTCTTCCTTCAGAATTGGAAAGAAATAACACAGAATCGTGATCGTTGGAAGGAATGGAGGGAGGCCTTTGCCCAGCAGTGGGATAGTACAGGCTTGCTATAATAAAGTTTTACGTAATGACTAATACTCAATTCATCATATTTTCAGTAACCGTTTTTTTTTAAGTTGTGTTGGGTGCGCAATCAGAAAAGAGATTTTAACTTACAAAATTCTTTTTTTTTTTCAGTTTAAGTAACTGTCAGTGTTTGACATGAGTCCTGTCAGGTCACTGCAAATAACAATGCTAGTTTGCTGTTGAGTTTATGAACAACAAGATACATAAAATTTAAATTTAAGAAATCCTCCGACACATAGGGACATTATTTCAAGGTAGGTATTTCTGTTTTGTCACGACGTTTCTTACCGCGGCTTTCATTTGATACCTGTATTGCGAACGTTTTGAAAAAAATGGAATTCAGAATTTCGTGGTGGGGGCCATCATGGATTTGAAACATTTATAGCGTATAGTATTCTACTAGTCCTTCATTTGATACCCATATAGCGGGGGTTGTTGAATAATATCAGCCGCTCAGGTCGATCTTTAGGTTAAGCCATGCTTGCCTAGGTTGGTCTGTGGATGGGCGACCACCATTACATTTCGAGTTTCCTCCGTGCTTTGGAAAGCACGTTAAGCCGTTGGTCTCGGCTGTCATTTGTCCATCTTTGACAGTCGTTACAGGTAGTCAGTGGCCTCAAAAGTCTGACACCAGTCTTACCAAGTGGTATCGTATTTCCTAGTATTAACTGGGTTGTGGAGGTCAGATGGGCAGTCGCTCCATGTGAAATACTGGTATTCAGCTGCATCCGGTTAGACTGGAAGCCAACCCCAACATAGTTGGGAAAATGCTAGGCGGATGATGATGATAACGGGGGTTGTTGAATAAATATCTAATCCGCCATTTTGTGGCGGCAGCCATCTTGGACGTATTTTTATCAAACGTAGCCAAGAACACTTTCGACTAATTCATCTTACAAACAAAAAAATAATAAATCAAAATCGGTTTATAAGTTTGGGAGCTACGATGCCACAGACAGACACACACACACACTCAAACACACTTACACACACATACACTACACACACGCACACACACATAAACACGTCAAACTTATAACAATCCGACGTTTTTGCGTCAGGGGTTAATAAATGAACATAATAAGTAAATTGCGTGATTATAATTTTATATGAAATATTTTAATCATTAATTTAATTTTTTTATTATAGTATTATTAAATGTACGTGTCACTTATCCCAAGTTAACTCGCAACTTTGTAGCGGCGGCCAGTTTTAATTTGAAATGTCTATAGCATTTAGTATTCTACTAGCAAATATGTAATCCGCAATTTTGTAGCGGCGGGCATTTTGGACATATTTTTATCGAACACAGCCAAGAACACTCCCGACTAATTCATCTTACAAACAAAAACAAGCTAAAACAAAATCAGATCATACGTTTGGGAGCTACTATGCCACAGACACACACACACACACACACACACTCACACACACACGCACAGACACGTCAAACTTACAACACCCCGACGTTTTTGCGTCGGGGGTAATAAATGAACACAATAAATTGGGTAACTATAATATTTTTTTTTAGTATCATTAATATTATTTATAATTATATATTTAGTGTTTGTAGGTGTCACTCATCCTAGGATAACATTTTCCCGCAAGCAATACTTACTCGTATAGAGTTTGATGTATAGGTACAAGATTGGCCGCAATTTTTTTCTTATTAATTTTATTCCAAATTACGGTGTTTGTTACAAGTATACGCTGCATTTGAGTTGCAACATTGCTTTTTCGTTTCGTTTGCATTGCGTATAACAACCATGTACCACGCGAGACCGAAATTACACTTAAATACAATGTGTAAACAGGACGTGTGGGAACTTGAAAAACGTTTATCGTTTCATGAAAGGATGAATACAAAAGTTCTTATCGCAAGGCTTGAAGAGTTATTCATAATATTGCATTTAAACTGCAACAAGACTTTGAAAAGCTCATCCCTTTACAAGAAACGAAATCGAAACGGCACCAACTGGGATAAAACACATCTTTGAAACATAAATGGAGGCCAACTTCCATCTGTTAAGACTACTATAATTATGTATATATTAGAAAACACAAAATTCACTCATGTTATGCTCAAACAGGAGTAGTGATAGTCAAGGATCCTGTTGGAACAAAATAACGTACCTCGATATTGATACGAAAAAAAACATTTGGGGCAGTGTTTGGGGACTTTAGTAGAAGAGAAAACTAAATAATGTCTATCTGCTACGGGTTGTGTCCCGCCCACGCCTAAGTAGTGCTACGCTGCCGCTATGGCGTGGATCGTCTACGAGTACTACGCTAAACTATTTATCCGATTTTAATGAGTAAGGTCTTAATCAGTTTGTTATTATGGCCCAGGTCACATAGACTACATTTACTCAGTAGTCGGGTTTCAAGTGGATAGTATAACACCAATACAGACCAATTAATACCTGATAGATACAAATAATAAAAATCTTTACATTATTAGATAAACTCCTCAACTTACTTTCTCCATACAGCGTGCGTTGCATCCAGAGCATTCGTTGCCATGGATACGCAACGCTTGCATAATACTAGCGCAACAGGGATCAGAAGGAGTTTTCATGAAATATTCAATGGTATTCAAAACTGACCTAACTGTATCAAGTAGTTGCTACATAGAGGGAAAAGTTGGATATTTGACAGGGTTTCATCTAGAGGGCTAGATAAAACTCAGTAAAATATTTATTTTAGATTAATTTCATAACAGCTGTCTATACATATCGATTGTAAGTAGGTACGGCCTAATCATAAATCTGTCTGATATCATTATTGAGTTGATAGTCGAACCGTACCATTCTTCAACTTTGAATAAGTTAATCGTGCAAAAACTTGTATTCATAGTTTTAAATCATTGTGGCGTCATCTTCACACGTCCTTATTCTCACGCCTTGACTCTTATATGCCAGGGCACAATATGCTGTAGAAGATAAACCACATTATTACCCTGAAAGAGACGAAAAGTACATGATTGTACGTTCCCGCCACAACCACCCCATCCCCCAACGAATGAAACGCCACCTTGCGGATAGATTGAGTGACCAAGCAAGCAAAATGTACGGATAAAATAATTGATTGTTCATACTTGTATAATGACATGTTCTTTTAGTCAAAACTCAGAGCCTTTTGCAGGTTTCAATCCAATAAGTCAACAAAGACATGTTATACCACAAAATTAACAAATACGTACAGCACTTCTATTAAATATCGTCGTGTATAGAAAGAGATAGCATACCAAAGTAAGTTTTACACCTTAATTTTCTGGTACACCTTCATGACGTCATACGATACTAGAGCATTGCCCTTGTAGGTGTGGCAATCAATAGATCAGTAAACTTTGGCCTTGAACTTGAGCGTTCGAGGACGTTACGTTCTCGATCTAAAGCTCGGTTCGTTTTTTTTGTTCAAAGTAGGTTTTGTTTACCAAAATGCCAGATTTTTTAACGTACGCCCCTTTTAACGGTATGTCAGTCTAAGTCAGGTCTTCAATGCAAGAAAACGCTTATTTTAGTTGTAGTTAACTTAAAAGCACTAATTATACCATTGTTTAAGAAATAAAACTACTGCGCCAAAAACAACACTCTAGTAATATATTTTCAAATTCTTTGTTCTTTGTCTTATACACTTAAGAACCGTCATAGTTTATAACTAATAAGTTGTAGGAGATATTTAAAACGAGTTGATGCACAAACAAGGATGACGGCATATTTCTATTCGTTCTCATCAACATCTTAGGCCCCATCGAATGACACGCCATCTTGCGGGTAAATAGATAAAGCGACCGACCTACCTTAACAAAACGTCACTGTTTATGTAATGTCCTTGAACACTAGCGCCCCAGTGACTATGACCGGTACTACGACAGTTTACTGGAAAATCAATAAGGTGTTGAACTTTGACATTGATGTTGACCGCTCTAGGAGTGACGGACGATAAAGGTTGTAAAAATGTCGATGAACACAAATTATTCTACTAATAGATTTTTATTCTGTAGGTGTCGTAGAACTTAAAAGTCAAAGGCAAAGGCATTTAGAAAATCCAGCAGTGGGCTTTTATTAACAGCTATAAATTTTGCACAGTTTTTGTACCTACGCCTAGTTTATGCGTTTAGTTTTTAATGTTGAATGCTTACTATGGTAGTGTGATATTTGTCTAAAACCCAGAATAAAAAGAAAAAGTCAATAAGATCTTGTTTCTGTGGTAAACTACCGCCTGGTATCGACAGACTATAAATCCATTTAAATTATTCATCGTAGGTTGTATGTTGGCACTTGGTAATTCAAAGCATCCGTAACCATAGAAACGCAATACGTCCAATTTACCAGGACCACATGAATTTAAAATACTTCATAGTATGTCAACCGTAGAAATAAATATCCGCATCGTCGGTTTTAGGTCTAAAACAACAGTAGGTGTCAAAATATTTTCTTAAAACTCATTTTCAAAGTAACCATTAAAACTGGGACATTAAACCAGTCGTGTTTTGTAGAACAAGTGAATTATAACTATTAGAGTAGATACCATATTGATAGACTAGGTTCATTATGTTAAGCTTTTTATAAAAAGCTATGGTAGAAACATAACATTATATATTTGTATACGACATTTCAGCATTTTGAATAAGTAGGTATCCTTACCGTTCCTTGAAAGACTAATTACTGTTATGAACTCAGGGAGATTTACTAAGGATCTTAAACAGAGAGCTCGGCCGATATGTATAGAGGAGGATTTGTCTTCTTTTGTCTACCGTTCCGGGCTAAATCGACATAAATCCTGGCAAAATTTGTTGAGCTCTCGTGTATATTGCAAACTAACACTTGTGTTCTCGTATCCACATTCTGCTGCCAGTAGCCGTTGCGAGCACACGCCTGCTATCCGCTACGCCCACTACGACCCAGAGCGCGTCCGTTTGATCCTATGACGCGCTACGCCGTAGCGCTTGGAGCACCAACGACAATGACCGGTCATCTTGCCTTGCCCACCTCATAGCACTGCTACGTCTGCTGCGCTGTATTCAGTCAGCTACGAGCGCGTAGCACTTGTAGTTGTTCAGTCCCTCGTTTCGCGTCATATTTTTAGCTCTTTAAGAGCTAAACCCGCCATTTTTACGGTGTTTTTAGGGGGGTTTTGTGGAACCAACAAAAACACAAGTTGCGAGTTGACCCGACACACCCACCGACCACCTCCAAGGATAGGCTAGTCACAGTCTGGTAGTTTTCTAATCCTCACTTGTTACAGTTGCACCCAGGATGGTTTGATATCTCTGCCTCCGAATCGTTCGGAAGACACTTTCCACATATTTCTCCTTCATTCCTTACGCGTACATGGCATCGCGTGTCGGTCACAAAACTATGCAATGCTTGTCTGTAGCTCCGATAACAGACGTAGCAGTGACGTTAGACGCGTCGTAGTGGCATCTTCATAGGGCTAAAAAATGTCATACTGGTTGTCTACTGTATAGTTTTAAGTCTATCTCATCAACGGTTTGGTTTTTCATTGTTTTAGTTTTTTCTTGACTCATTATTGCATATCATGAGCATACGTTTTTTTTCTTAGTTTAAATTAAATTATCCACTAATTAATATCGTAAAACTGCTTATTGATGCTTCCAAAATGTTTAGCATATTATCATCACAAAGTCAATTTCGAACCTACAACAAGCGTACGTTTTTCTTGTAAGTCGGTAAGCTAGTTTAAAGTTCCATTTCAGCCAAATGACTCTTGCTATAGTTGTAAAAATCGGTCTCCTACTGGATCATGAACTCCTGGTACGTCCACTAGTACTCGCTAGTGACATTAACTACATTTATCTGACTAACTTTAACTTCAATAGTTAAAGCGTTTCACGATGCAAGAATATTGATATCGTCGCCGCATATATATGTATATATATCTATAGTCGCCATGATATTCTTAAATCCATTGAATTATTATTTATTTCTCTTTGTATCTTGTATTCTAGACAATGGACTATAATACCTATGACGGCGCTACCGTGACGTCAGACCCGTCGAAGCAACTTTTTTGGGTTCCAGTTATATTGTTGGATATTGTTTAACTGTCAGTAACTCTCATAAACGGTTTTCTTTTTCATTGTGCAGGAGCGGCCGTAACAGACTGATGTCTATTGCAGTTATAATCTATGTTTTAAAAGCGATTTTGTTCGTAGAAGTTTTGTAATGAGGACTTCTTTGAGCACTGTAACGTGAAACTTGAAATATATATCCAGATTCCATACGTTCTGTGCCCCTAGTGTTAACGAGGTTGGTACGTGGCCAATCCTGACAAATTCAGCACGCAATGGACACAATTAAAAATAAACCGTCATGTGCCAAGCTGTCGGCTTCAGCTTCCAGTAAGAATATGAATCTGAGTTTTGTCAAGTACACGTTAATTTAGTTTAAATAAAAACTTAATGCGGTACATTGTTTGAAGAATGACAAAGTATTTCGTAAGTTCTCGTATAGCTAGGTGCTTTCATATTTTCACGCATGCGCGTTGGTGAGAACTCCACGTGTGCGAGATTGTAAATATTTCAATCTGCTAACGCTTCATGGGCTCCTAGTAATGCGAAATCGTGTTGCGCTGAGTTCGTCACATCGTAGCAAACGCCCAGAGACGACTCGTAGCTACAGCTCCTCATGCCCTACTGCGGGTTGGTACGAGGGCGGTCCCATAAATACCCGACCTTATTTACTTACTGGCAGTTTTTATTTGATTCTCTTTTAGGAAGCGTGAACATTAAGAAATATAAATTTAGAATTTGAACACGCGAAGTAGTTAGTGAAAGTTTTCATCGAATTTTTCGACGATGGCCATTGGTGTGCGTTACGTAATTCAATACTTTTATTTAAAAGGTCTCAGCCCAACTAATATCAAAGTAGAGCTAGATTCTACTTTGAGTGTGCCGCGATTACTCACAGTAGAACAAAAACAGAGTCGTGAGGATGTGTCAGTCGAATGTTTAGCAAAATTTCACAGCAATAAAGCGGAGTTTTTGCGTCGATTTATCACCATGGATGAAACATGCATCATTTTACACTTGAGACTAAGGAACAGGCAAAACATTGGATTGTAAGAGCAGAATCAAGATTTTTAAGCAACATAGAGATTGAGTCTTTTGTTAATGGCTATTTTGAAGAGTTCGACGACTCCTACTATAGACGTGGCATTGAAGCTAAGAATAGTGTTTCGAGCTAGAAGGAAGCTATGTAGAGAAATAAATATAGTTTATCCCATTTATTTTGATTTTTTTGGTTGACTTTGGTGGTTAGGTCGGCTACTTCTGGGACCAACCTCATATCGCAAAAATACGGAAGAACATATGAATGTTGAGGGCTACCTTAGCTCATGGCTTTTTTCGTTTTACACTAGCACCACTGCCACTGCAAAGAAATTCTGATTGCATACGTGTGCCAAATTCTGATTATTATAAATTGATGGTTCTACCTTCACAAGATTTAATTATGAAAGTTGTAGAGTCAGACAGTGAACGAAGTCAAGAAGAATTAACAAAACTTTCAATATGACAATTACCTTAAACCTGTTTAGTTAGACACGGTCTGAACTAAAGTTGAAGGCTAAAGCACGTGTTAGAAATATTATTATTGATAACTGGTAACATCAAATAAATACACTAGCGCTATTAACTAACTCTATGCAGCTCTATGTTCTATATTCTATAGTCTGTGTTTTGTATGTCTTTTGATTTCATTGGTAATAAACCATTCATTTTGCTACACCGAATTATATCGTTTTATTAGGTTATGGGCCCAGACATGCTCTTTAGGGACTTATACAAGTAAAATATGTGAATATTTTGGTAGAATAAGCTAGCATAGGTGTAGGCGTCGTTTTTTCGTGAAGTGTGTTGACATTGTTGCGTTTTTTCAAATGTAACGAAAATGGCTACCAACACGTCGTTCTTAGCTAGCGTTCCTAAGCTAAAGGTAATTATCACGAATGGGCGTTTGCAGCGGAGAATCTGCTTATCTAAGAAGGCACAGCAAGTTTTATGAAACAGGAAAGTGCGAGTGGAGCAGCCGCAGACAATGCAAAAGCAAAAGCCAAGTTAATCCTTACAATTGAACCGTCATTGTACGTTCATGTCAAAGATGCTAAAAGTACGAAGGATTTGTGGAAACAGTTACGGAATATGTTCGATGATTCCGGGTTTTCAGGAAGAATCATACTGTTGTGGTACCTGATATCAATTCGCCTCGATAAGTGCGATTCGATGACGAAAATTATCGAAACGGCTCAGAAATTATCAGGAACAGGTTTTGCCGTGAACGATGAGTGGATTGGCAGTTTAATGCTGGCAGGTTTACCTGAAAAATATTTACTTATGGTGATGGCGATAGAGCATTCGGGGAGTGCCATTACAGCCGAAGTAATCAAAATAAAGTTGATCGATATTGCTGGTAATGATGACTCAGAAAAAGCTAGTGCTTTCTGGACTACAGGGCAGCACAACCGCCAACATTCTAATTCTAAAGTTGGCAGCAATGCAAAAAATGACAGTTCGAGTCATCATGACGGATTGTCTATGTGGAATTCAATACGAAGAAAACAGAGAAATCGTGCATATCACATGTTATCGTTGCAAACAGATGTTTACAGCAGAAAAATTTGTTTAGTGGCTGTGGCAAATGAGATTAAAGGTCAAGCTGGCCATAGAATGTAAACACAAAATATGTTTGTTAACATCTTCTTCAGTGGCAGTCAGCAGTGAAGTATGGCAGAGATTGGGCCATTTGAATATGAATGACCAGAGCAAAATGAAGGATGGTGCAGTCACGGGAATATCATATACAAATAAGTCAGTGTTCAACAAAAATACGTGTACAGTATGTTGTCAAGGTATGTCACGTTTACCATTTGGTCACAAGGGTACAAGGAGCAGCGAGTTACTGGAAACAATCCATGCTGATGTCTGTGGACCAATGGAGTTCAATTCTATGAGAGAATTTAGGTATTTCCTTATTTTGTTGATGACTTTTCCCGTTTGGCATTTTAAAGAATTTAAAAGTATGGCAGATAATCAACAAGGCAGAAAGCTAAATTATTTCGAACAGATAATGGCTAAGAGTTTTTTTTTGTAACAATGAGTTTGAGGAATATTTAAAAGATGCAGGTATAGTTCACCAGAAAACGAACGTTTAGACTCTTGAACAGAATGGTGTGAGTGAACGCATCAGTCGAACCATTGTAGAATGAGCTCGTTGTTTATTATTTGATGCAGGCTTAAAGAAGAAGTTTTAGGCAGAGGCAACAAATACTGCTATCTTAGAAATAGGTCAGTTGCATCAGGGTTAGATAATAAAAACGGTGTGAGCTTTGGACAAAAAAAAAAACTAGATTTTAGTCATGTTCGTATATTTGGCAGCCAAGTGATGGTCCATGTATCAAAAGCGAAACAACATAAATGAGACAGTAAGTCGAAGAAACATATTAGTCAAAGGATACAGACAGAGTGTATGATCCTGTCAAGTGATGAGTAGAGATGTGCTTATTCACGAAAATACAGAAGGAAACTGTACAAGCATTGCAGTTGTATCAGTTTCAGTTGGGGATCAATCTTAGATGTATTTTGATGTATATTACTGTTTTTACAAGACCAGACATATGTTTTAGTATAAGTTATCTGAGCTAATTTAATAAGTGTTACACTAGTGTTGTGTGCATTGTGTTCATTGGAACTATGCAAAGAGAATACTCAGGTATCTTAAGAAAACTAAAACTTTGGGAGAGTAAGAAACAGAGCACAGTAGCGTTGACAAATATGGAGTCAGAGTACATGGATATAGCTGAAGCCAGCAAAGAAACTGTATATTTGAGATCCTTGCTATATGAATTTACTGGTAATCTGTGTGCTGTGCAATTTTATTATGACAGTCAAAGTGCACAGAAGTTGGTGGCAAATTGTATATGTCATAGAAAGAGTAAACATATTGGTACCAGATATAATTTTATATAAAAGATGCAGTTAGCAATAAAATTATTGATTTATATTGTTTGCCAACAACATATATGACAACCTGATGTACTTACTAAAGCTTTAAATTTTGTATAGCATAACAAATGTAAAGGAGGCTTAGGTATTAGTTTAATAGAGTCAGAATGTTAGTTAAAGTGAAAAACAGTTGTTTTGAGAAGATTTGTTTATTTGCTGTAGTTGGGGTGTTAGAAATATTATTATTGATAACTGGTAACATCAAATAAATACACTAGCGCTATTAACTAACTCTATGCAGCTCTATGTTCTATATTCTATAGTCTGTGTTTTGTATGTCTTTTGATTTCATTGGTAATAAACCATTCATTTTGCTACACCGAATTATATCGTTTTATTAGCACGAAAGATAGTCTTCATTGAAGCGTTTGAAATGTATCATAGCACGGGCAGATAGCATTTTTTAAAATTATTGATCTCAGATTGATCTCCTCACAACTTAAGTTTCTCTGGTACACTTAGTTAAGTTGCAGTGTTACTTAGCGTAGTTATGTTTCAAAATTAGATTGAGAAGAAAAATTGTGACACTCCTTACCATTTTTTGTCTTGTCATTCACCTGTGAGTTACCGATTGAATATTATGATATCGATTTTCGGTTATTTAATTCGAAATTTTTGTGTTATCCTGATTGATTTTCAGTGTCTTAAATTCTTAAGTTTATAATTCAACTCCTTTCTGATGTTGAGAGCGACGTGAACGTTAATCATCTACACTAAGAAGATTGCCTTGGATTTCACCTAGGACCAGAATTTTAACCCACAGTTCCTAGTAGACGACAAGAAATTTTATCATTAGCCACTGAAGGGAACCTTGTTTTTTTTCATACCGTACGATTAAGTCTACTGTCAATTGAATTGTTATAAAATAATAATTATTATAACATCATCCGCCTAAAATTTACATATCAATTCAATCCAGAAATTGTTTTGTTGATACTATATGAATTTTGAATACCTCGACTGAAGTTTCAACCTAGGGTCCTTGTTTAAAATTTATTTGTGAAGTTACTGTAAATGTTCTTTTAATTCGTTTTATCTATACTAATATTATAAAGCAGAAGAGTTTGTTTGTTTGGTTGAACGCACGTATAACAGGAACTAATTGTTCAAATTGAAAAATTATGTCGTGTTGAATAGTCCATTTACCGGGGAAGGCTTAAGGCTTAACACCACGATACGACCATTAGGAGCGGAGCAAAAATGAAAAATGATGCAAAATCGTTTATTTTTTCAATTTTCTTGCTTATGTGACGCAGACGAAGATGCGTGGGTCAGCTAGTAATAAAATAACAGCTTAAACAGAATATTTCTATTAATAATATTATTCTTAAAGTATTAGTATTTAATTTGGTTTATTTTTAATTATTAATGTAAAATGGGTGTACAAAACACCTCTTCACACAACCGCAAGTCATCGTACTATTCATTCCATCCATCAGCACAATGTTTTAAGTGCGTTACATTGAATTCTACCACAAAACATAATTTTTAACCTCAAAAAAAAAAGAAGTTACTCAGCAATATTTTTTGCGTAAAGTTACATATTTGTATGGACAGAATACTTGGTTGATGGCTTTATGATGAGGTGGCTTACACCCTGTATTTCGTGTAGTGTTGTCAGTATTTTTTATTTAATAACCCTACGTCAATGGCGAGTACATCACTCACCTTCGGTTTGCCGACGATATTGTGATCATGGCTGAGACCATGGAGGACCTCAGTACAATGCTCGATGACCTCAGTAGAGCCTCCAAAAGAGTGGATATTGGGTGACTTTAAGCCTTTAAGGGCTATGCTCGGAGTTTCCTGGCGTGATCGAATCAGAAATGAAGACATCCGCAAGAGAACCAAGGTCACCGACGTAGCCCGAAGAATTGCTAAACTTAAGTGGCAGTGGGCAGGGCACATTGATCGCAGAACGGATGGCCGATGGGGCCGAAAAGTTCTGGAGTGGCGACCGCGAACCGGAAGACGATGCGTTGGAAGACCTCCCACTAGGTTGGCCGAAGACCTGGTGAAGGTTTCGGGAATCCGGTGGATGCGATTAGCAAGAGACCGGTCAATGTGGCGACACTTGGGGGAGGCCTATGTCCAGCAGTGGACGTCTTTCGGCTGAGATGATGATGATGATGAACCCTACAATTTCCAGTAATTATCGTAGCAATGAATTTTGGTTAACATTTTAAGTTTTTTAATGGTTGTGTAAATTGTGTAGCTAAGTTATAGTAGTATAGTTATGAGGTTTCGAATCAACTTCAACATTCAATGATTTATTATAATATTACAAATACGGCTTAAAGCCATGAAAGTTGAAAGTTTTTAAATTGAGTATTTTGATGTATTGATTTAATTTCATGAGCCATCTCATGAAAATAAAGCGATATCGACGGAGGGGTTTGTTATACCGGTATTTTTGTTTAATTTTTTTTTTTTCTTTAGCCCTTATCATACGGGTCCTGTTCAGCTTTCTCAGCATTTTAATCAACAAATTGTCGTTCAGTCTACACTGACCCTAAGACAGGAGCGAGTGAACATCGCTACTTGTTCACTGCTGAACATTTTTCCGAAGTTCCAGTAAACAGCATCTGGCCTCCATAACAGCACCGTTTCGTCTCGTATCATCATTCTCCTGCTTGTATCCCCAATTATTTCGGGGCGGGGCCTCCTAGTCTCATAAGTGACTAACATCAATAAAATTTAGATTTAATTACTTAACTTGGGGGTTTTTATATTTACATTTTCTTCAAGATATTTATCGAGAGCTTAAATAATAAATATAACGATGTAAAAGTATACGTAGTGTAACTGTAACACCTTTTCGTTGTAATAACTATGTTAATAGAAACATGAAGTCATAATAAACAGTAAATAAATGATGCCGCTTTATGCAAGTCACACGATTTAAAGTAGCTTCCTACATTGCTACGATCGCGTAGCTCCCGTAGCCATTTGCTACGAGGGCTACGACGTAGCATCACATAGTAGTCAAATGGTTTACTTATCAACTTCCTACTGCAACTGCTAAGAGTATATTTTAGCAAGAAATATTTGGCCTATTTATTTCTTATAGACCTACGGTAGCACATAATTACTAACTATTAAAATTTTGATATAATCATCAGAATAATATTCTGGAACTTATTTCTGCAAAGATACATAGATAACACGAAACTCTGTTCACACAAAAATGTTCAACCATTGCCTCAATTTACTCCTAGTCCATACAGCGCAGCGAACACTAGACAGAGCGTTCGTTGCCATGGAAACATGATCGCGTTCATATTACTAGCATACCAGGAATCAGAAGGAGTAGCAAATACAATTAACAAGGAACATAGCTAAAATAATTATACTTGTGTGCATAGCCATATCAGTATTACAAAAAAGTAACTTTCCTTAAATCGTGATAGAAACAAAAAAAGATAGAAATCAGAAAGAAAGAAATCATGTTTATTTGGCACATTCCACAAGAACACACAACAGACAAAATAGGAAAAAAAAATTGAAACTTAAAACTACACAACAAAAACTTAAACTAAACAGAGAACAAAGAAGAAAACCGAAATAATATTGTGTGTGTCTCACGGCTGCGCCAAATAGGCCCAGTTCAGCAAACTGCCGAACAGCTAGTGCCCGACGCTGGTTTTCAACTGGTCCTGTGCTGCTGATGTCATGGTGATGTCAGTTTTGTGCTGAGTGTGTACCTATTGGGTATTATGTATGAGAAGATACTAAAATAGAATAAAAGTTTATACAATAACATATAAATTACGTGTAAATGAAAATCGCGAAATGTACAAGACAAAACAAACAATCAAGTAAAAAGGTTAATAAGATAGATGGATAGGATAGTTTTTACACAATGTAATTGTTATATTCAGTGCGACCTTAACCAACTTACCTTCGACGATTCCATAAAATACTGCCGTTAACGTCTTCTGAATGTGTGAATAATGTTGATCATTCCAATCAGTGGTGGTTAGTTTTTCTATATTTTGGAAGCCGCATAGCGAAAGCTACCACTGAAAGCTGCTGTTTTATGAGATTGAGTCGACTACGTCGTCTACTAGTAAACCAACAAGTTTATTGTATAAGTAGTCCGGCTTTTTATACTTAACCACACCAAACAAGAGGTACGCCAAGTGTGGTTCCGTCTGGACTTAATTTTTAGTGGGAAGTGTTTGTTTAGAAAGGGTGTTACGTGACTTCGCCGAGGAATGTTACAGCAAAACCACGTGCAAGCATTTTGTACTCTTTATATGAGTCGATCTGTTTAAGCTAGCAGGCGCGGACCGTACACTGTGTTGGCGTAGATCAACCCAGAAAGTACAAGGTTACCACAAGCTATTCTCGTAGTGATTCTGATAAGTAAGGCCTCATCTTATATAAAACTTTTAGACGATAAAAACAGTTTCTTACAGAACCCACTCCATCGCCATACTCAGATTACGCGCGCCTCATATTCTCGCTCAATTGGTTCGCCCATTAGTTTCAGGTCAAAAGTCAAAAGTCGAGCAAGCTGTTGTCCGGTGCCAAATACAATATATATTGTTTTGGTCCCTACCAACGACAGGCAGTTCTCTTCAGACCAAAATACGATGCCCCTTGGTGAGATTAATTCAGATTTGATTTTTCAACAACAGTAAATTTCTGGTTGATTTAGAAATTTTGATACAGATCACACCCTTACTGTAAACCGTTAAGAAGCTTCACTAATCCTCATATTCGACTATGACAATTACTTGAAAGTAACGACGTTCTGGTAGGTGACTCAAAATCTGGATGGCCTTTAAAAGCTTTGACCGAGAAAAAATAACTTACCTACTCCTAAGAATTGAAGTGTTCCGTTACTTTGTCATGGATCCAATAATCGGAACCTAACCAAACTTTCACAAACATACGCTTGAAGTGTATCTTTTCCAAAAAAAAACAATACTCGAAGTGGTAATAGGTTTATCCCTAATAAATGGAACTTAACATATCAAGCTGTCAGAATTCGGGTGTATTTTACACATCGGCGTACGCCCTCTCAGAGCATACAGGCGTGAAGTTACGTCATATGTTGTATAAACAATAATAGCAAAGCGATTGCAGCAACCACAACAGAATTGCCTTCTTACCACAATGAAATGGGACGGACACGGAAAGCACCAGCTTTCAAATAAAAATAACTATCAAAATCGGTTTACCCAGTCGAAAGTTCTGAAGTAACAATCATAACATGTTTGGAAGTCGGTTGAAAAGAAACAAATTTGCAAACACAAATTTTCGAAAAGTCGCTTGCCACATTCGGGAATCAAACATACCAAAGTTCATTAATATTAAACATAAGTAAAAATCATTAATATTCATTATCACAAGACTTGTGATAATGAATATTAATGCATTTTACATATCTCTTGCTCTGTAAGTACACCCTTACACCCCTGAATGCCGGGGTGTATGACTATCATTACAGCATAGGTTTTGGAATTTGAAAAAAGAACTGTCATACTCATACTGCACGAAGAATATTTTTAAAAAGTTATTTTTTTTTTTCTCGGTATCGATTAATTACTCGAATCGGAATCTAGACAATTTATTTTATAAAGATTTTATTTTAAATATGGAACTATTTGTTTCCACATCGTATGTTAGATGGAATCGATTTAAAAATCAAACTGGCCAGCAAGATTTGACGCGCTTGCGTGCGTGAAAAAAAAAAGGCAGTCTACGAGTAGGCGCGAAAGCATCGCGAAAATAATTAATTTTCTTGTTTGAGTTCTTTTTCAAAAGTTTTCAAACTCAAGTCTTATCATCACAAACTCATATTCAAACTATAAATATACCTAAAAAGAACGTGACCATATCTCTTACAAATTGTAATAATTTTACTATTAATTTTAATTAAATACACATTTTTTTCTTCTTAATAAATGTTCATTGAAACCTGCTGTCTTGTTGTTTACTTACCTCACAATCGATATGTAAAGCAGAGTATTTATCTCGGGCGTAAGCATCAATTGCATACTCGGGTTAATTAGCGCCTTCGCTTCGCTCAGGCGCCAAAAACCTCGTATGCAATTGATGTCATACAGCCCTTGGTTAATAATCTACTATTACTGACTTATTACATTACATTATTTTGCATTATCACGAGTAATTGGCTGAAACTAGGGAAATAAACTTATTTGTATACGGATACTTTTTATAAGTGTTGGCTTCGACTTCGGCTTCGGTTTCGGACCACTTACGGTCAAAAAACCTGCTCTGTCTCTGATGTAAATTCATGCAAAATACAAATTTAATAATTGTGTGTTAGCTTTGTAATTTCCTATACGTTTGTTGCTGTTTCGTATTTTCGGGCCGGCGCATTTAGTTAGCACTTCACGTGTTTACAACAATCTACTGATGCTTTATGAGCTCCTAGTAACGGTTGTGCACCTGTTTCGGTGGTGGAGCACGTGGCGCAACATCGTACGGCACAGACTATTTTGTTAACAACAATCTACTGGTGCTTTATGAGCTCCTAGTAACGGTTGTGCACCTGTTTTGGTGGTGGAGCACGTGGCGCAACATCGTACGGCACAGACTATTTTGTTAACAACAATCTACTGGTGCTTTATGAGCTCCTAGTAACGGTTGTGCACCTGTTTTGGTGGTGGAGCACGTAGCGCAACATCGTACGGCACAGACTATTTTGTTAACAACAATCAACTGGTGCTTTATGGGCTCCAAGTAACGGTTGTGCGCCTGTTTCGGTAGCGTAGCGAGTTAAAAGCAGCATCGAACCATGTCCGACGACGCGAACTTTTATTGAGTAACTGAATCGCTAGCCCACTTTGTACCACATATCTCCAAATACCCAAATTTAAACGCACTAAATTATGAACGAGTGACTTTTGTATCGGAAATAAATGAAAAAATTACATATTTTACATTTTCATATTTTTCCTCTGAAACGAACAGAGAAATGGAAGAGAGACATGCGGCACTGACCCCAAACAAATTGGAATTAAGAAAGGAATCTCCTAATTTCTCAAAAAAAATTGGTATAATAGCGAACCGAAGTATAACGATTGTTAAGATTAAACTAATTTTATTAATGATAAAAAAACTATCACTGAGGCATGGGAGGGATAGATGTACATAAATTAATGTTCTAGTATAATAGGCTGCTACCCCCACACTCTGGTGTTGCATAGCTCTACAGATTTATGCATCTACATTGAAATAGGAACACAGTCGGGACGGCAGACAGCTCTGGAGGCTCGGCCAGAGCGGCCAAGCTCACTTAGTTGTTTGATAAAACAGCAAACCGGCCAACTACCTAGTGCACTATGAAATGAAACATATTTTATTTTACCTCAAAAAGAAAAAAAACTGAACCCGTTTGGGACCACTTTGTAGTCCGTTTGTCCGTCCGTCTGTCAAGACCAATTTATCTCGGGATCGCGTCGAGGTACCGAGTCGATGGCGTACAGAACTTAGAGCAATTCAGATTTTGATGCACTCTACCTAACAATGTTTTATTAGCCATAAATGAATACTAAGGGTTGCTGAGCCTAGAATATTATACTAGGGAATTATAAAATCAAAGAGACTACCAAGTTTCATGGCTCGTTTTGTTTCCAGATTTCATGTTCTTTGCGACCTTTTTGCAACATTTTATTTGGGTTCCAGACAGGATAAAATTAAAAGTAAGACCAACACCTGTTAGCATCACAATTATTTGTAATTATACAGTGTGTTGTTTTTGTTGTGAGTACGTGTAGGTTTGTAAATATACCATATTTTCTACACTATAACTACAGACCATACACATTACGACTTCAAGTTAAGGCTTAAAATATTATGAACTAGTTTAGTTTACCTTAGTTTTGAACAATAAAATCAATGTTATAATAAAACTGCCAGCAACGTCTGACGTGCGACAGTTTGTCAAAAATATAAGTACAAGTATAGGGAAATATCCCAAGTAGGTTGGTTTCATAGTATCTATGATGTGATCTCTGCAATGTAAGCCCGGAGGGTCATTAAACGCTTGCGACAAACGATAGCGCGATCTAATTCGATCCCAACACCATCTAGAGAGCTCGTGCACAACTCTTGGCTGATGTCTGCACCACAGCCCTGAACTGGTGTGAGTTTTGTGGAACTAAAACTAAATTATATGAACACAACGTATGCAAATTGCGTCCTCAATAATTCACCTACAAAACTCGAAAACACGTTTCAACAAAATGTATCTTACTGATGTTATATACAAAAAAATCTACGAAAAAGGGTTCGATTCGTTCCATTTCTTGCAACCAGTTTCATTAAATTAAAATTTTAGAAAACCCCCGACACAGTGCATTAATTTCAAGGTAATTTTTTCCCTTACGGATAGTGCAATTTAGTTGAAATCGCCACGTAGCGAAACGCCGCAGGCCAAGGCCCTTTCATTTGATATCCATATTGAGGGAGTTGTAAAAAAAAAATCTAATTCACCATTTTGTGCTGGCGGCCATCTTGGATTTGAAATTTATTGTAGCGTATCGTATTCTGCTAGTCAAGCCCTTTCATTAAATACGCATATTGAGGGAGTTGGTAAACAAAATATAATCCGCCATATCAAACATGGCTAAGAACACTTCCGACTAATTCACCTTTCAAACGAAAACACAAAATCGAAATCGGTTAATACGTTCGGCAGCTACGAAGCCACAGACAGACACCCACACAGACACGTCAAACTTATAACACCCCGCTGTTTTTACATCGGGGGTTAATTAAAATGGGTTTTAAATTACTAAAGGATGAAAATTTTACGGGCATGTCCTAGAACCAAAAATTTCGAAGACGTGGTGATATCCTGTAGATGTAATGTTTGTCTTCATTGATACGTTTATCTCTATCTCAAATGCTTGCCTTCATTGTGTTCAGAACTTTTGTATTTCTAGACCTAACGTTAAATCTAGAACTCAAATGAAGGTTGTTCGTTGACGTTCGTAGATTTTCGTCAGAGTTCAATACGTATCAAAATGTTGAATCAAACCGTATCACTAAAGGTCAAGGCTGGAGTAGGGTCATTCATTATTATATCATGGGGTCTGGTTTTCTTTGTGTCACACTGTCTCATTCTAAAAGTACCTAAGGGTCAACCGGTTTGTCGCTAATGTGTGCACTGGTCAAGGACCAGTACTAATAAATGCAGAGGTATGACTTCGTACAACGCGCTAATAGACTATTGCTGGGAAACAACTTTTTTCTTTGAGGTTATAAATCATGTTTTGTGGTAGAACTCAATGTTACGCACTTAAAACATTGTTGCTGAATTGATTGAATAGTAAAGGGGTCGTGAAGGTTCACTACCCAGTGGAGTACTTAAATAGTCTCGACCCACCAGGATTACCACCACACGTACTCCACCTATGAGTTGGTGCACCAATCGTGTTAATGCGTAATCTGCAATCGCCCAAACTATCCAACGGGACAGGGCTGCACGTCCGCCAACTTCAAAAGAATTTGATTGAAGCAACTATTTTTACAGGCGTTGATCAAGGAGAAACAGTTTTTATCCCCCGAATTCCACTTATCCCTTCAGATTACCATTTTGAATTCAAAAGACTACAATTTCCCGTAAAAGTTTGCTACGCATTGACTATCAACAAAGCACAGGGGCAAACATTAAAAGCAGCTGGGTCGGACCTAAGAAAGGATTGTTTCTCACACTTCAGCACCTTCTCCGAAATCTACCTCCTCCTGCGGCTTGCCGGAGGGATTTTTATTTGTTTAAAATTACTTGTACTATTCATAAGGTTTTAAAGTTGTATCTAATCTTTCTTTCATTTTATTCTAACCGAATAGCCTAGCCAAGCCCATCAATGATGTTCAATGAAAAGTTTCCAAAAAAAGCCGTTGTAGTTACGTACATGCTTGATGATGTCAGTTTGGTCGGTTGGAACGAGGTGTTCTGGGTGGGGTTTGATACTAGCACTGTCGGAAATACGATCGTTGCACAAAATCGCTATCTTTGTCTAGACTAGCACCAGAACAAATGAAGTAAAACAGTACCCCTATACGTTTATCGGTGTCTCCTTTTACGAGAAGAGTTCGTCCGTGTACGCATTTTAGCGTAGTGAAACTCATTCAAATAGTTTTGCACATTATTCGATAGAGGCGCTGTTATCGTTATGTGGTGATTATCTATGAAGTCCTGGTGTTGCAAGCTGCACCGAAGATGCTTGTTGTCAGCTTAAATTTTCGCGCAGGCGTATTTTGAATTATGTCACGAGAAGATGATCCGCAGTACCGCGCCGCCGTACCGTTTACTATAGCTTATTTTCCGATAGAGGCGTGCAAATATGATGCCAACTGGTATATAAACCGAAAGAAGAGTATTTTGAGAAGTGTTAAAACACAGAAGAATACCGTTACCTGTTTATTTGCTGGAGAAAATATGTACAAAATACTAAGCGGACAATTCCAATTTATTTGATAGAAAAAACGTAATAGCGTTACCATGCGGATTCTGCTGTTTTGCTGAAAAGATTTTGACAAAATTTCATTACCCAAACAAATTTTAGAAACCTTTTTATACCATTGCAATATTTCGAATGATTTTAGTACGCATATTTTGACATTATACTTGGCAAAATATTACCAAGTATAATGTCACTATGGCATTTGGTCTTTAATCAAATGATTTATTACAGCAAACAATCTTCAGACAATAAACGTTTGGTGAAATGATTTAGGCAAAAGAGATTGTTTTTAGTAGGTTACCCGAAACTGAACTATTTAGATTAGGATACTAATTCCTTATTAAAAAAAAATGGTTAGGTTAGGTTAAATCTGTGACCTCTGACTAGATTTGGTTAATTTCGTCTTTAAACAAATTGGGTAGGTTAGGTTAGGTTAAAACTGTGACCTACCAGGAACGACCACATTATATAGAACATAAAAATGGAAAACTGACGATATATAATATTTGGCTTATTAGACTAAATAAAAAAATGTTATAAGTACTAGTTGGTAAACAAATTTTAGTTTAAACGTTCATTTCTTAAACATTAGGCTTTGCGTTACAATTTTTTGGGAATAGATTTTTTGCTAAGTAATAATTTGGCAAATGAAATTATGCGAAAAAATGTTTGAGAAGTGAAAATTTGTCAAATTCCTTTCGGTCAAACAAGGGAGACCCGTTGCCATGACAACGGGTTGTGATTGACGAAATACAAATTCTGCTGCACCAGCAGGAAAGCATAAGCACCAGGGAGTGTATTGCACACAACAACTACTCCTAACAACTACATAGAAACTCTGGGGGTGAATGCACATGAACTACTACACTAGCAATGTGGGAGGTCCGGACTGCCCTCATAGTGGGCGAGTTCGAATTGAAATTACAAATAGAGGGGACAACTAGGTTAACAGGTTAAGCATATTCAGTCTGAAATCAGTCGGAGTTTGGCGGAAAAACTTCGAAAAAACTGGTTTCAACTGACTGCTCACGTACTACTACTACTACTGTATGTTGTATTGGTGTATAGATTACTCTAGCCATAATCGGAATACGCTAATTTTTAAAAAACAGAAACGGTGTAATTTTAAACACATGCCTTCCCTAAAAGCGGTTGTTATTTATATTTCAACTACACCCCGTAACGTTGGCGCGAGCGGCCATAACATGTTATTGAGTACTTCGGATATTTTATTCTAAAATAATAAGTAGTAAAAAGTTCAGATATCATTATAAAAGTGATCAAATACCTACAAAACACGAGTTATAAACAAAAATCGTTTTAAAACTTTACGTAAACAGTGTGCTTGTGCAAAGTGAGTGTCCTTCACGAACAAAGAACTGATATGACATTATAGTTATATAAAACTACAAGACCACTCACTGACTCACTGACATGCCGTTCCTCGGAATGGGTGAGAGATGGGTTAGGGGTTAGTTTTGGAAAAATGTACAGTATTTCCGGTCGAGTAGAGGAAAATTATAGAGGAGATTGAAATCCAAGATGGCGGCCGAGTCCATTTCCGGTTTCGGCGAGGAAAAGACTTGGACCGATTTCGACTCGTAGGTTTTGTAAAAGGTCCAAAATGATTTGAAAAAAAAGTACAAAAAAAAAAAAAAACAAGATGGCGGCCGCGCTGGGACGTTTTGAAATTGGCGACTTTTTTCACTCGACTTTGACAAATTGTTTTGTTCTAATGATTTTTAAAGTCGGCAACATTGACCTTGCCAATTTGTAGGTCATTTCAATGGCAACTGTGAAAAATTATGACATTTTGAAAATCCAACATGGCGGACGCTGTGGCGGCCATTTTGTAAAATGGTGGAATTTTCGACTGTTTTTAAATGCATTTTTCGTGTAGTTGGCAACATCTGACGGGTTCGAAATGTACCGAGCGGTCGTGTGTTTTGTTAAGGAGTGTTGCCTGGTGCAAAAATTTTCCCCATTTTTAGGGTATTTTCCCAGATTTTCCCCGAAAACATGAAAAGTAGAAATAACGACATTTTGAATGGAACTTTTACATAATCAACAATAATGGAACGCCCCAAATGACATTTGACTATTTTCATTACTTTAAACTGGCAACCCCAAAAAATATTGAACTTTTTCATTTTTGGGACTTTTTCACTTTGGCGAATTACTTTGTTCTACCAAACTGAAAAGTTGGCAACACCGAGTACTCCGGTCGGTGGCCTGTATCCTTGAAATTTCCAGAAAATTATGACTTTTCAGAAAAACAAAATGGCGGCTGGTGTGGCGGCCATCTTGTGAAATCGACGAAAATTCCCAATTTTCGACACGATTTTTCGGGTAGTTGGCAACATCTAACGGGTTCGAGTTGTACCGAGCGGTTGTGTGTTTTGTTGAGTAGTGTTGATTGAATAAAAAAAATTCCCCATAATTAGGGTAATTTCCCAGATTTTTCCCAAAAACATGAAAAGTAGAAATAACGACATTTTGAATGAAACTTTTACATAATCACCAAGAATGGGACGCCCCAAATGACATTTGACCATTTTCATCACTTTTAGCTGGCAACTCCGAAAGACATTGGGGTTTGAATTTTCGGGTCAGACCTGACTTTGGCGAATTACTTTGTTCTACCAAACTGAAAAGTTGGCAACACCGAGTACACTGGTCGTTGGCCTGTATCCTTGAGATTTCCAGAAAATTATGACTTTTCAGAAAAACAAAATGGCGGCTGGTGTGGCGGCCATCTTGTAAATACGACAAAAAAATCGAATTTTCGACACGATTTTTCGGGTAGCTGGCAACATCCGACGGGTTTGAAATATACAGAGCGGTTATGTGTTTTATTGAGGAGTGTTGCCCGAATTAAAAAAAATCCCCATTTTTAGGGTAATTTCCCAGATTTTCCCCGAAAACATGAAAAGTAGAAATAACGACATTTTGAATGGAACTTTTACATAATCACCAAGAATGGGACGCCCCAAATGACATTTGACCATTTTCATCACTTTCAGCTGGCAACCCCGAGAGCCACTGGGGCTTGAATTTATGGGTCAGACCCTACTTTGGCGAATTGTTTTGTTCTACGAAACTCAAAAGTTGGCAGCACTAAGTACACCGGTTTATAGCCTATATCCTTGACATTTCAGAAAAATAATGACTTTATAGAAAAACAAAATGGCGGACAGTGTGGCGGCCATCTTGTAAAAACGACTAAAAATTCGAATTTTCGACACGATTTTTCGGGTAGTTGACAACATCTGACGGGTTCGAGTTGTAACGAGCGGTTGTGTGTTTTGTTAAGTAGTATTGCCTGGTTCAAAAATTTACCCCATTTTTAGGGTAATTTCCCAGGTCTTCCCCAAAAACTTGAAAAGTAGAAATAATGACATTTTGAATGAAAATTTTATACGATCACCAAGAATGGGATGCCCCAAATGACATTTGTCCATTTTCAACACTTTCAGCTGGCAACCCCGAGAGCCATTGGGGTTTGAATTTTCGGGTCAGACCTGACTTTGGCGAATTACTTTGTTCTACCAAACTCAAAAGTTGGCAACATCGAGTACATTGGTCGGTGGCCTGTATCCTTGAGATTTTCAAAAAATTATGACTTTTCAGAAAAACAAAATGGCGGACAGTGTGGCAATCTTATAAAAATGACGAAATATCCAAATTTTCGATACAATAAATGGGTCAGTTAGCGTCGCCCAACTGGATTATGTTGTATAAACTGGTTGTGAGTTTTGTTGAGGAGTGTTGCCTGGATTAAAATTTCCCCATTTTTAGGGTAATTTCCTAGATTTCCCCAAAAACATTAAAAGTAGAAATAACGACATTTTGAATATAACTTTTACATAATCCCCAAGAATGGGACGCCCCAAATGACATTTGACCATTTTCATCACTTTCAGGTGGCAACCCCGAGAGCCACTGGGGCTTGAATTTATGGGTCAGACCCTACTTTGGCGAATTGTTTTGTTCTACCAAACTCAAAAGTTGGCAGCACTAAGTACCCCGGTTTATAGCCTATATCCAATACATTTCAGAAAAATTATGACTTTTTAGAAAAACAAAATGGCGGGCAGTGTGGCAACGAAATATACAAATTTTCGATACGATAAATGGGTCAGTTAGCATCCCCCAACTGGATTATGTTGTATGAACTGGTTGTGTGCTTTGTCAAGGAGTGTTGCCTGGTGCAATTTTTTTTTCCCAGTTTTAGGGTTTTTCCCCAGATTTTCCCCAAAAACCTGATGTAGAAATAACGTCATTTTGAAAAGAAATGGTGCGTAACCGCTAAGAGTGGGGTACCTCAAATGACATTTGACCATTTCCATCACTTTCAACTGGCAACCCCGAGAGTCATTGGTGATTGAATTTTCAGGTCAGACCCGACTTTGGCGAATTCGTTTGTTCTACCAATTTATGATTGGGTTCCTTCGAACGGTTCCGACCGAATGAGGATTGATTTTGTACATAGAGGGGTTTATTAATTTGGTCGATTTTAAGGTTCATTTGGTGGTGAAATTTGTGTATCCTTCCCATCTCTCCCCAACCTCCCCTCAAATGGAAAGAGCTGTAACTTCATTACGGTTAGAGATAGCCGATAGGTGTTTGAACAAATATTATAGTAGGCGTTGAAACCCGTCCGGTGGTGGTTAGGAGGTGGCGAGGCAAGCGAGCTGGCGACCCCGTTGCATGAGGATGAGGTCACGGTAGCATTCCGGTGGTAGGCAGGTTCTGGGGGGAACGAAGTGAGAAGGTGGCGAGCGTAGCGAGCCGGCGACTATTACCGGTGGTGATACCGGTAAGGTGAAGGGGGGAGGTGGCGAGCGAAGCGAGCCGGTGTCCCCGTAGCGTGGGGTTAAGGTCACGGTAGCTTTTCGTCGGTAGGCAGGTCCTGAGTGGAGCGAAGTGGGGAAATGGCGAGCGTAGCGAGCCTTCATCTGAAAACCTGTCCGGTGGCGGTAGCGGTAAAGCGAAGTAGGGAGGTGGCGAGCGAAGCGAGCCGGTGACCCCATGGCGTGAGGATGAGGTCACGGTAGCTTTCCGGTGGTAGACAGGTCTTGAGGGGAGGAAAGTGGAGAAATGGCGAGCGTAGCGAGCCGTCGACTGAAAACCTGTCTGGTGGTGATACCGCTAAAGCGAAGGGGGGAGGTGGCGAGCGAAGCGAGCCGGTGACCCCATGGCTTTAGGATGAGGTCACGGTAGCTTTCCGGTGGTAGACAGGTCTTGAGTAGAGGAAAGTGGGGAAATGGCGAGCGTAGCGAGCCGTCGACTGAAAACCTGTCTGGTGGTGATACCGCTAAAGCGAAGGGGGGAGGTGGCGAGCGAAGCGAGCCGGTGACCCCATGGCTTGAGGATGAGGTCACGGTAGCTTTCCGGTGGTAGACAGGTCTTGAGTAGAGGAAAGTGGGGAAATGGCGAGCGTAGCGAGCCGTCGACTGAAAACCTGTCCGGTGGTGGTACCGCTAAAGCGAAGGGGGGAGGTGGCGAGCGAAGCGAGCCGGTGACCCCATGGCGTGAGGATGAGGTCACGGTAGCTTTCCGGTGGTAGACAGGTCTTGAGTGGATTAAAGTGGGGAAATGGCGAGCGTAGCGAGCCGTCGACTGAAAACCTGTCCGGTGGTGGTTCCGGTAAAGCGAAGGGGGGAGGTGGCGAGCAAAGCGAGCCGGTGACCCCACAGCGTGAGGATAAGGTCACGATAGCATTCCGGTGGTTGGCAGGTCCTGAGTGGTGTGAAGAAAGGAAGTCGCGAGCGTAGCGAGCCGTGGACCGAAAACCTGCCTGTTGGTGACATCGGTAAAGCGAAGCGGGCGTCGACGACCCCGTAGCGTGGGGTTAAGATCACAGTTGCTTTCCGGTGGTAGGCAGGTCCTTGGTGGAGCAAAGTGGGGAGGTGGCGAGCGTAGCGAGCCGTCGACTGAAAACCTGTCCTGTGGTGGGACCGAAAAAGCGAAGGGGGGAGGTGGCGAACGAAGCGAGCCGGTGAACCCACAGCGTGAGGATAAGGTCACGATAGCATTCCGGTGGTTGGCAGGTTCTGAGTGGTGTGAAGAAAGGAAGTCGCGAGCGTAGCGAGCTGTGGAACCGAAAACCTGCCCGGTGGTGATATCGAGAAAGCGAAGCGGGAGGTGGTGAGCGAAGCGACATGGCGACCCCGTGGCGTGGGGATGAGGTCATGGTAGTTTTCCGGTGGTAGGCAGGTCCTGAGTGGATAGAAGTGGGGAGGTGGCGAGCGTAGAGAGCCGTCGACTGAAACCCTGTCCGGTGGTGATACCGGTAAAGCGAAGAGGGGAGGTGGCGAGCGAAGCGAGCCGGTGACCCCGTAGCGTGAGGATATGGTCATGGTAGCATTCCGGTGATTGGCACGTCCTGAGTGGAGTGAAAAACGTAAGTCGCGAGCGTAGCGAGCCGTAGACCCGTAGACCGAAAAACTGCCCGGTTGTGATATCGGTAAAGCGAAGCGAGAGGTTCAAAGTTTGTATACCGAAGGGTATTCTAATCGCCTCTCCCCAACCTCCCCTAAAATTGAAAGGGCTACTACTTCATTACGGTTAGACATAGCCGTAAGATGTTTCAACAAACACTATAGAATACGTTGAAATCTGGTGATGGGGAGGTGGCCAGCGAAGCGAGCCGGCGATCCCTGTATCGTAGGGACAAGTTCAAGATAGATTTCCAGTGGTAGGTAGGTCCTGAGTGGAGCTAAGCCCAGAGTTGGTCAAAATGAATTTTCAAAATTTTCTTTCTCTGAAAGGAAATCATTAGGTAATTGTCGGCCCAAAAACCGCGTTACCGGCCAACGAAAAAAACGTTGCACCAGTGTTTGGGAGGTCAGTCTGAGTATTTTTTACTACTGCCCCAATTCTTTACAATCATTCGTTCAGCTGATTCGAAAATCTGGTTTTTCGTAAGTTTTATTTGACTGTAATCTTTTCTTTTGCTGGCGAATAAGTGATATGAGTTCGTTGAGATGATGATTTTGGTCAAGGATTTTACAAACCACTTTAGCTGCTCTTTTGATAAAGCTGGGAACTAATGATTCAAACCTGAGACTTTTGCCCATCTTTAAAAGAAGCGAAACGACTATTTTGAGTTAAGGTCGCGAATGTGTCTTGCAGCACTTTTCACATTACATCTGGGTTATTTTTAGCCTACCGAACAAGCCGGATTCCGAAAAGGCTGACCACATAGATATATCACTGTAAAATTGTCAAACACGTTATATTACAATATAACGTGTTTCTCTCTAGCGATATTGTAAACTCTCGAATTATTGTCAACTGAATATACGGAAGTATCTTTGCCCCCATAATCGGGACTTGGGGCACCCCCCCGTTAGGTTAGTTAGGTTCCTTTAAACCCTGCACTCGGAAATAGGGGCCCCGCGAAGCGGGGTTCCGTCGACCACGCTTTTTAGGGGAATACGTATAAAGTGGTTTAAGGTAAGGTTACATTTATCGATATTTCTCAGGAACGGTACAGTATTTTTTCATGAGAGTGGTACCCACTGGGCAATGGGGACGTCCTTCCCTACACACCACGTGAGTTGACTACCATTGGATGCATTTCACGAAAAATAATGCGTTTTATTGTAAGCAGTATGTTCGTTTGACAATAATTCGAAAGTTTACAATATCGCTACAGAGATTACAATATAACGTGTTTTACAATTTTACGGTGACAGGTACATACACTGCGGTATACAGAAGATCGAAAAGTATAACCGGCGTTGTTGTTTAGCCTTTGTGGACTACGAGATATCTTTTGATTTGATCGAGACGTGGGCTGTACTGCAGTCTCTCCAACGTTGCCAAATTGGCTTGTACATCGAGGTTTTAAAGTGTTTGTAAAAAAACACCACATGTCATTCCGACTTCATGATCAAACCTCGGAACCTATCCTACATCAGCGAGGTAAGGGAGATATCATATTTACGAAACTGTTCTTGTCTTATACTCTCCCCTCCCCAATTTTATAACGATTCAGGTTAGCCATTAGGTGTTTGAACAAATATTATCGTAGGCGTCGAAACCTGTCCGGTGGTAGAGATATGGTCATGATAGCTTTCCGGTAGCAGGTAGGTCGACAAGCAAATTGTATTGTAATGTTTTTTGTATGAGAAAAGGTTTTTAATGGGAAATCATCAAATAAAAAAAACACAGTTAAAACAGTGTTTAATCATCAAATAACTTCTCCCACTCTGGGCGGAGCGGGAAGGAGTGTAACTTGAGAGACTCGGAACTTACTTTTTCGCATTCATAAACAGCAACAGAGAGGTGGCAAAAATCATTTTTCAAAATCTCTTCTCCCTCCCCTTCACCCCGCCCCCCATCGTATCTCGAAAACTGGCACACATAGTGGTTGTTTTTAATTCTCACTTAATACTATTGAGGGGCGTTGAAATTTTTATGAATTACCCTCTCTTCCCCTCCCCAACCGGGGAGGTTGTTTAACTTGAAAGGACTGTAACTTCATAACGGTTAGAGATAGTCATTAGGTGTTTGAACAAATATTATCATAGGCGTCGAAACCTGTCTGGTGGTAGAGATAAGGTCACGATATCTTTCCGGTAGATCGACAAGTCAATTGTAGGGTAATGTTTTTTAAAGAGAGGTCTGAGTTTTAAATAAGTTTATAGATTAGGGGTTCTTATGGGATTTCAAAATCTTTAAATGAATACATTCTCAAGTTTAATTTAATTTTAATATCTTATTTTTATTGAATTAGTATTCAGAATGTGTTAGGGGTTCTTAAGTGTTTTCATACTGTTTTAAGGATTCCTATTGATTCTCAAAATGTCATAAAGGTAAGGAAAACACTTAAAATATGGGTAGGTATCGTTATTAGAGTGGTTTGAAGATGCTGATTTAGAATGATAAGAGCTTAATCAAGTGGAAACGTTTAGTCCTTTTGGGCTTTATTTGGCATTTCAATAGAGTCTGATAAGTGAAACACCTCTTTTAGGGTCATGTTTAAGAATGAATAGGTTTTAAAAGTGAAAAAAAAGCTACCACCACAAGCACGCGAGCTGCTTGCAGCTCGCGCAGCACGCAAAAACTAGTCTTATTTTATAATTATACAACTCGGTTATATAAATCACGAGAGTACAGTCGGTGAAATCTGCTCACGTTCAATGCTAAAAGTTCAATAGCTTATTGATTTATGATGAATGTCCTTGACTTTGTTTGTACACACAACGAAAGCAGTTACGTAACTACACTATCCACCCGTGTTTGTAGACGTCAAACAAGATAGGGATGGAACTTGCCATGGCGTGTCATCTCTTTCAGTACTGCTTGAAACATAATAAGAGTGAGTGTGATGTATGATAATGATGTGTTCGTTAGTCCAGCTTCAAATATCCGCAAGATGTCGTTACTTTCATTTGGGGTAGGGTAGTTCTGGCGGGGGCGGCAGGATTTATTTTCTATCCTTTTCTGGCCCATGGTGCCCGTTTTTCCGACGCTACAATCTCCTGCAATTTCTTGCAACCTGGTACACAAACGTTCAGTTGAAGCATATGCCGCGAAAGGGACCTAGAGAACGCGGGCCTGTGGACAGTGAGTAATAGACTAGCTCGCCGTTTGTCCGTATAATGACGACAGGCCGTCTCAACGGTGCATTCCACGCGCGCCGTTAAACAGCAGCGGCTCGTTAGTAAAGTAAGATTACTAATTTGTTTCTGTGAGCGCAAAAATAAACAAAAAATAAACAAAAATAAACCAATATTAAGTGATCTTCATTCGAGATCTATTGAACAAGATGGCAACCGATTGGCGTAAAAACACTACCTAAAATGAAACGGTACTACTCCCAGACTATTCGTTCATTCAATAAACTGTACACAATTTTTGTAGCAAGAACCCCAGATAAGACCGCGTAGCGTTGCAATAAATTCTGATGTTTATAAAAAGTGCAAAAAGTGTTTTGACACATGCGGGACTCGAATCCACGACCTTCGCGTTTCGCATACGCGATGCTCTATTCCACCCAGCTGAGCCGTTATAAATGGTATCATGTATTTTCAGTAGCGCCAGACACCCTTTATAATAAACGGGTCTAGCTGCGGATAGGCAAGGAACTACTTAGAAATGCATAAGCCCTTCAAAATACAGGGATACAAACTATACGGGACAGATGGCATTGAGTTTACTTTTACATTCGCATTTAGAATTTGAGACCGTTTTTCAAGAAACTTTTTGTTTTTTCAATGCAGTTTTTTTATTAGCAATTTTATCATCTGGGAGCGTTAAAGAATAGTTTTTTACAACCTTAATTTATTAGTTTAACATCTTTTCAAGTGTAACTCACATAATGAGAGAAAGACTGCATTGCATGCCAAACTTCTATGCACAGTGAATAGTTCTCTTCAAAATTGTCATTGCGTATTTTCTCATTTTATGCATTAGAAAATAATGTTCACATACTTTATGAATTTGATAAGTTCTATCTATATTATATAACATTGATTATACACTTGGCGACGAAAACATTTATTTTTTAACTTTTTCATAATAATTGATAATAATGTTTTCTTGCAGTCGCTTTTTTATCTATTTCCAAAAGAAAACCTACTTTCCTGCCAAATTAAGTTTGTTTGTCACAAACTTCGAAAGCTAAAGGTATTTTTCACTTTTTTAACGTTTTATTGAAGTCGGTTTAATTTATTGCAAAGAGGGGTTTTAGTTTTTCACTTTTTTGTGGTGCACATGTGCTTACCACTTTACAACGTACCAGCGTGATGTTATGTTATGAACTGGTATTAACAATGGGCACACATTACAATTTAGCAATCCCAGTACATTTGCTATCATTTATTGGGAAGTTCTGTTGATTATCTTCAAAGTGCTTCATCAATTCTTCACCAAATTGAATTAAGATCACTTCAAGAAAGTACTCTTCCTATAACAACCCAAACTGCTTCTGGTGTACCCATAAAATTTGAAGAGTTCTTTCTACTTCTCCAGGATTCCATCATCAGATCCTGACTTTAGGTAATTATGGAACCATACTGTTACCCAGTCGAAAGTTCTGAGGTAAAAAACCCAAAAAAAAGTCGAATCCGAATTGATAACCTCCTCTTTTTGAAGTCGATTGAAAAGAAAACATTGCATGCCAAACATCTGAACACAGTGAGTGTTCTCTTCAAACGGCATTGCATAGTTTCTTATTTTCTGTCCATTCGACACGTCGCCAAGCAGTCTGTTATTCCCAATGTTTATTACTCCTTGTGCCAATCAATAATTACTTATTGCATTAGTTGCTGGGGTGGCGCCACAAAAGTGCACGTAAACCTTTGGAACTATCGCACAGGGCTATACTAAAGATTGCAACATTTCGAACGATAACTACTGCCAACCTCAGACAATAAATGAATAAACAGAATACAAAAAATGTGGGGTCCTCAACTTTAGGCAGCATTTCATTCAAAATAAAATATCAAAATCAAACTTGAACTTTTCACATAATTTAAATACCGTACGGAACGTCTGTATGAAGCGAAACTTATCGGAAAAAAATATCATTAGGGTAATCTATCCGTTTAAATCGTTCATTATATTGCCTTGCCATACGTGTTAGGGGCTATTAAATGTGATATTTAATGTGGATGTAGGCAATTTAAAGATACGATGATGATGCTTACTACGTTGCATTACGTGGCATTGGAATGGTTTGTTATTGTAACGGTTAGAAACAAAACGTCAAACAGACAGAGATAGCAACCTATCGATACCTTATTGAATTTGGATGTTAGTAAGTAACTGAAATTCACAAAGCGGTCCACAATTTCACGCTAACTCATAAGCCTTCGATAGCTCAGTTGGTAGAGCGGTGGACTGTAGAGTATCAAGCGTTGTAATCCATAGGTCGCTGGTTCAAATCCGGCTCGAGGGAAAACTTTTGTGTTTTCATTTCCTTTCTTTTGTTATTATATTTATTGTGTTACAATTTTGGGCAAATTTTTTCATGCACAATGTTTAACACAAAAGCTGAGTTTAGCTTAAGATTTGGTCTAAGAAACGACGACTTTAATTTAAGGGACTGATTACACGCAAAAATACAGATAAATAATTTCTAGTTAATTGTCCCTAAACTTTGAACGAATTGAAATGTTCCTATTTTTTGTCAATTTACGTTCATTGACAAGTAGCTGTGAGCCCATTGTAACATATTTCAAACTTAAAAACGAACCGTTATTTTTAGTGCAGACTAATTCCGAAATAACCAAAGATCGTAGTATGATTGTTGGTACTCGTTTCATTCAAATCAGGTGTGCGGTTCGCTACAGTTGACAGTAATATAAAGTCTTTTCATTGTAGATTTAAAGTCTTATTTATAAAAATCCCCTAAATTAGGTTCTAAACACTCATTGGTTAAAATGCTCATTAACTTTTTATTAAATTCTGTATTCATAAACGTTCAATAAACCCGTCATAGCATTGTGGCGTTATAAAACGTTTTAACGTTATTAAATTGACGTTTTGCTAAATCCATAAATTAAATTCCAAAACAAATAGTGACCACGGCCAAAAAACGTCTTAAAAAAAGTTCTACGTCACTTGTGACATTTGGGCTGCATTCCAAATGGTAAAATTATCGCTCACAGGCCACAGCGCTCACATCTATATTTTGGGTTCCGATTTAAATACCACGATGATGACAGCTAATGTCAACTAAGAGCTGGGATCAATTCGGAACGCTCCTGAACGGGTTCACAGTGAACATAACCCCAAATCAAAAACATTTCACAAGACCGAATTTTGAAAATGGAATTTATGTTGGTTAAGCTTGTCGGCAATATTCACATGGATTCCCAGGGTCAAATGCCGCGATAGAATAGTTAGATGCGACTTCCTAAGTTCATAACAAAACAACACAACCTGTGAACACAACTGTCATTTTTCACGGACTCACGGTGATATTTATTTGGGGCATGGTCGGTGTAATCGCAAAATGGCGCATGTCATGACGTGACGATTGACGATTCAAGGGATGTCGATATCGCACTCACGGTAATCCGGAACGGGTTTATGGTCGCTCGAATCGTTTCGTTTCGGAATTCGGAATGCAGCCTTGGAGAACTTCCTTTAAAATCAAAACCAGGTATTATTTATTACATTAGAATCGGCTGATGAACATGTGTCGGCCATTTTTCTGTTTATAAAGGGTTTATAGTTGAGTCGACCCCGTTTCAAGTTATGAAGCCGCTATTGAATACTTATAAAGCTGTTAAGCGTTATTGAACGTTTATGAGTAATGCTTTTTGGGAATCTCATTATAACAACAAGCTTATAAGCCCATTTTAACTTTTTATGAATAAGACGTTAATCGTTACAAAACTTTAATGAGTACCAGTAAAAATAACACAAACAAGAGTTAAATTAAATAACAGCTGAGGTTATAGTCATGATTCATATGCAGACAATTACTCGTAAGATAGATGATGATTGACACAAGAAATATAATCATTAAGTGCAGCTAAGGTCCATGTTCACCAAAAAGATGACGGACGATTATCTAACAACAGCTGTTTAAATCACATTTTTGTATGGGAATATGTCACATTGACAGCTGTTTTTAGATAACCAGACTGTTATCTTCTCGGTGAACATGGACGTAAGTCACATAAATTAAACTGCTACAGCCCGCCACGTCAGCTACGGCGTAGCACTGCTACGAATATGTGAGCTACGCGGTTAGTAGCAAATCGCACCTGCTTACTTTGTGGTGTACAAGGTGACAGGGTACGAAAGCCCTAATGTACGTTTGCTGAATGTATTTGATAATTCTTTAAAATAAACCGGTTCGAAGTATTAGTCTAGTAGCCTAACTGGGCAGGGGAGGTCAGGAAGGCACTCGTCAAAATACAAAGCAAATGTTCAATTTGGCGTTCTGTGTCGTACACGGTGTCGCTAACGAACGATGCCACTGAACTTAAGGTACTTATCCTGGTGATAACATACATTTTGAGGAGGTCACTCTGAAATCAATCATTGTAAATAGTGCCATCTACCTTCGCAATAATACAAGTCCAACGTTTATAATGTAGACTATGGTTCCATGTGTGGTTTCAGTTTTAAACTCTTGTTCATACGAGTACCCTTTCCAAGCTGGTTTAAAGAATCTTTATAGAGTTCAAAGATGTCGCTATTCGGTAATTGTCAGGATATTGAAAGAGTTCTTAATTATTTTTGCCTTGTTTTATTGCTCTATAAAAGGAAAATAAAATAAAAACTTAAAAACCCTAGACTATCAAAAAAACGAAAATCTCTTGACTGTTCAGAAATAACCCTCCCCACCTGTTTCCCTCCTTCTACTCGCTTGACAATCTACAACAAGCAACTCTTGCTACACTTATCCCACGAAGTCACCCTCTCTCATACATCTGCGTTTACGGCTCACACTTCACTCAAGAAACATACTCACTCATACACATGACTCCACACCTTCTGCAATATTATAAGTAGGCATTTTAGTTTTCCTTTGTTTTTAATTTGTTTTAATTTGCTTTTAATTTGGGTAATCATATTGTTTGATTCATACTCTCACTCGTTATCGCTGTAAAAGCTGATTCTATCTAAAAGGCGGGCCTGGTGACCTGTAACACAGGTTTTTCCCAAAAACCTACATCAGGCACCAGTCTCTCACAACGGTTGTATACAGCTTATGACATTATTTTGTAACAATTAATTTAAAGACAACTTTGTGAGAGAGAATAAACGATTGATTGATTGATTGCACGTAACTTAGGTCTTCGACATAATTAATTGTCATGAAAAACGTTCAGACGTATGAAAAAATAATAATGGCGTAGATTTGTCAATCTCATCTCGCCATGAACTTCCTAGTTACTATGTAAAAAGCGGTCTATAGAGTTGACATTATGTCGATAACGCGAGGCTTGAGTGGTGGTTTTTGTTTGAGAACTAGTCAAACTTGGCTTTAGCATAAAATAATGAGACCATTTCAATTCAAGACAGCCTACGGGCTATTATTATTACACAGCGAAAGAATAACCATCAGTAATGACGACAAATAGACATGCCGTTTTAGGGTATTTTTAATTATTTTGAATTTCGTTGTCAAATCCCATCATACATTTTCCGTGTAACATGTATATGTGATATTTTAGATCATCACAAATAAATTGCATTGTTAAAAAAATTAACAAACATTCTCATTCTTGCTTTGTTAATCAATGAATTCTCAAAGTAAACAATAAATGTTACGTGACACAGCTGAATAGTTCTGAATAATCGTTAATTTGCTCTTACGAATTTAAGAGTTCCGTTCTTTTGTCATGGATCCCTTAGTCAGAAGTAATCAGAACCTAACCAAATTCTTATCAAACTACCCTATAAGTACATCCTTTCCAATAAAATAAAGCAAAGAATACATGTCACGGTAATAGACTTATCCCCAATAAATGGAACTTAACAAACCTAACTGTCGAAATCTGGGTGCATTGTACACTTCTGCGTACCCCCTCAGAGCATACAGGTGTGATTTTACGTCATGATGTTGTATAAACAATTATAATAAACCACCAAGCGATTGCAGTAATCACTGCAGATTTGCCGTCTATTTTTGAAGAGTTACTTTTATATCTCCGAAGATCAGCGTCAGACTTTAACCATACATATGTCACCGTAAAATGTTCAAACATGTTAGATTGAAAAATAACTAGAGAGATTGTAAACTCCCGAAAGATTGACAAACGAAGATTGTCATGCGTTGGAAGTCAACTTGCATCGTGTGCAGGAAGGGGAGAGAAGGAGTGGTGGGGGACCACTCCGTCTCTCCCCTTCCTGCACACGCTTCCTGCCACATGGTACCACTCTCATGAAAAGATAATTTACCATTCCTGAGAAATAACGATTAATATACCTTAACCTCAAAACACTTTATATTCCCTAAAAAGTGTAGTCGACGGAGCTCAGCTACACGGGGCCCCTTTTCTGTAAGCAGGGTTTAAACTTAAAGGAACCTAACTAACCTAACGTGGAACAAACTTATTATTTGGATAGAACATAAAATAACAAACCTTTTCTATTATTACACCAAAATCGACACCAGACAGTTGATATACTACATATATAGTATACTTTATTTGTTTGTAAATACATATACTACACTTATATATATTATAAAGAGGAAAACTTTGTTTGTTTGGTTGTAATGAATAAACTCAAAAACTAAGGTGCCGATTGCAAAAATTCTTTCACCATTGGAAAGCTACCTTCGCCTTGAGTAACATAGGCTTTATTTTATCCCCATAGTCCCACACACAAACATTTGGTCCTACTGGGATTCAAACCGAGATCGAGATCGGCAGATATCCTTCAATGTACGACGTCAATATCAAGCACTTATGTTATAGTTATCATTTTTAATTATTGAAAACTTGGGTTTAGAACTTGGGCGGCATAATAAAAAAGCTTTTATCCATAAGCGCTTTTTATTTATTGCGTTTAATTTAGTTGGCCGGCAAAAAATATACCTCAATCTCAGATATTTTATGGTTGAATAACTTATCTGTGAATTGACTTACGACTTAGGTGTAATAATAAAAAAGACGTGTGGCACTCGGGGACTGCCGCGGTAAAGCTATTGCATAGCATTTTTTATCAACGTATGCAATTGCATAAATTGAGGAAAAATAAAATAAATATATAATTATAATTATTTATAAAAAATAAAATAAATTATATATTATAAATAATAATAAAATATTTATTTAAATTAATTATAATTAAAAAATAAATTATGTAAAATTATTACATAATATAATTAATGTAATATAATTAATGTTTAATTAATGTTTTTAATGTTTTGTATATAATTAATGTTTTTGTGTAATTATTGTAATATTATTGTTTATGTTAAATTTTATTTTATTTATAATAAATTATTTATTATTAAATTATTTAATTATAATTATTTATTTTATTTATAATGAACTATTTATTATTCAATTATTTAATTATAATTATAAATAAATATATAAATATAAATATCGCTGGACATTAACACACAGCGCCACCTAGTGCCACACTAAGCAAAGCTTGTGTCGTGGATACTAGATAGTTGATATACTACATATATACTTAATTAATTACTATTACTATTTTTATTACTTAATTATTTATTTATTTTATTTTTCCGCAGTAGATGCTATGCAATATAGCTTAAAATGTTTATTATGTTATGTTGGATCCAAGTAAGTAATAAGTTTCTTTTGTTTGGCACTTTTGAAAATAGCCCAAAAATGTATGAAGGCTGGGTGATCTCCTTTGTTTGTCATGTTTTCTATCCTTTCGGTGATCAGAATTTGCCCCCTATCTCATGATCATCGTGATTGAATACGCCTAGATTTTTTTGGGGTTATAAAAAGACAAGTCGACCGCCACCCGGAAGTTGAAGGAGAAGTTTTAACACTGCATCAACGAAAATCAGTCACTTTCATACAAAATGGTAATGGATAACTACAAAACCAACAGCAAAGCTGTGGAGACTTCTACGGCATATCTTGTTCATAATTTGGAACACCCTTTATATTAGTATAATTGTGTTTGTTACACATCAATAGTAATTTATTCATCAGAGCAGTATTCACAATAAAAACAATTGGTGTGAAATAATTGATAATTTAATTTCTATTTCAAATCTATTGCGCAGGTGAACCTCAGCAAAGCCGTCCTCTCGGGGCTAGTGCTGAGCTTCCCCTGACGGACACGACGCGCCGTGTCACCGAGAGACGCGACGCGCGGCGAGTTCGTCGGCGATGGTGCGGTGGCGTGCAGAACTAAACAGATAGGTTAGACCAATTTGAATTTGGTTGCATAATTGGTGGTGCCCATTGTTAAAAACAAGACTGGCGACCTCGCTGACATCAGTAACTATCGGCCCATATCGCTAGCTACTGTAATAGCAAAGGTGTTTGACAGCATGCTCAATGTACACTTAAACAGTAATATAAAGATTCACGATAATCAGTTCGGTTTCCGACCTGGTTTATCGACAGAAAGTGCAGTGCTGTGCCTTAAGCATGCTGTCAATTACTACACACAGCGTGATACTCCGTGCTTTCTCGACCTATCAAAGGCTTTTGACCTAGTTACTTATGATTTGCTCTGGAAGAAGCTAGAAGATGAGAAACTACCAATAGGTCTCATCAACATCCTTAAGTTCTGGTACAGTAACCAGTCAAACTCTGTACGATGGGCTGGAGGCTTTTCTCGTCCATATGAGTTGGAATGCGGGGTGAGGCAGGGAGGGTTGTGCTCACCAACGCTTTTCAACTTATATGTAAACGAATTGATTGGTGAGCTCAGTAGCACCAGAGTTGGGTGTCACATTGACAGGATCTGCGTCAATAACATTAGTTATGCAGACGACATGGTGCTGCTGAGCGCATCAATCTGTGGCCTTAGAAGGCTGGTCAATATCTGTGAGGATTATGCTCAAAGACACGGGTTGATGTATAATTGTAAGAAGTCAGAGGTCATGGTATTCGAAGCAGATCGTAGAAACGTTCAAAATATGCCACTAGTACGGCTAAATGGAACGCCGCTAAAACGTGTTTCCATTTTCAAATATCTCGGTCATATATTAACACCTGCTCTCGATGATGACTCTGATATTGAGCGTGAGCGGAGGGCGTTGTCGGTAAGATCGAATATGTTGGCTCGCAGGTTTGCACGTTGTTCTTTAAAAGTAAAAATTACTCTCTTTAGAGCTTATTGCACTACCTTCTACACGTGCAGCTTGTGGGCCAGATATACGCAGCGATCGTACAGCGCCCTCCGTGTTCAATACAACAACGCATTTCGGGTGCTGGTGGGGCTGCCCCGTTTCTGTAGCGCATCAGGGATGTTTGCCGATGCACATGTAAATTGTTTTTACACAACTATGCGCAAAAGGTGTGCATCACTGGTGTGGAGGGTGCGGGGTAGCTCCAACAGTATTCTAAATATGATTGCAAGCCGGCTGGATTGCACATACGTGAATCGCTGCGGTGCTATTTCTTACGGAATGACACCGGGGTGAGTCACGGTGCGGAATGATCTAGTCGTATCAGCTTTTAATGTTTTTGTGTTTGTTACAATAATGTCACTGTTTTACTAACATAGTTTTAAGTTATACTAACAAAATTGAATGAGTCTAAGCTACTTGAATAAATAAATTATTATTATTATTATAATAATACCTAATAAGTTTAAAAATACCATTACAATTGACATTATAGAGGAAAATCCTTACTAAAGTAAACTTATTATTTTGCAAATACACAAAAAGGTTCGTTCGAGCCGGATTCGAAACCCGTGTATCTCGCACGGAACGCCTATGCGTTGCACGTCGTCATTCCAGTTAGTATATAAGTTTTTTGGTATACACCTACGTTCGAGTGGAAACACAGTCGGGACGGCAGACTGCTCTGGGGGCTCGGCCAGAGCGGCCAAGCTCACTTAGTGGTTTAATAAAACTGAAAACCGGCCAAGCGGCCAAGTGCATGAAATGAATTATTTTTCATTTTTATTTTTTTATTATTCGATGCGCTCTCGGCTAAACAGAGGCCATGTGCGTCTGTTGTCCGCGTCTTTTGATAGGTATAGTGACCATTCTGATTGACTCTTGATGTCTTGGTGACTGAATGTGATGACTTTACTATTGTGACATTGGTTATCGCAATGTAACAATAAGAGCTAAGCACTGCGAATAGTCGGGTATTCACACGGGACACTCAAAATGTTGCAGCCGAACGAAGTACGACTTAGACCGTGAAAAATTCGTTCATTGACTCTTATGAACGTGGAGGGTTGTATTGATAATTTTGATGATCATAATTCTGTTACTACATGGGTACGTCTTACAGCTGCGACCGATATTTTCATCAACATACAACTTAGCACTGGCCTGCAAATTGCAAAAAAACGTAAGAAAATATGAATATCGCGGGCTCCCTTGACGCTTTCAACTTAAGACAGGCAAATTGGGTCCCATTCGTTTTTGCATGGTATTTTGCCCGAATTCCATGGGCATTTAGGCGTTCGAACAATTAATCTAGTTGTTCCATGAGACTACTCAAAAGAGCGAGCATAGTTTGTTATATGCGTTCAGTAAACTGTGGAATTCATCAAAAATACATCTAAATGTTCTTACTTCTTTTGATTCCATGTATTAAGTTCCAGCAAGTACATCTTAACTCTATGACAGCACCAGAGAATTTCGTATATTTCTGGAAATTATGAGTATTCTTGTTTACTTTCAAACGTAGTTTCAACAAGAATATAGATGGCTAACCGAGCCAGCTGGGTCATTAAGTGCTGGCGATCGCTATCGTTTGCTGCGACCAAGCAACTGGTTGGAAAAAAATTGAACAAATCTATCAAACTAAACTAACATATTCTTGTATGCACGAGTCAAAGCATTTTGTGTGTTCTTAATTAATCAGTAAATAACCTAGGTTTGTTAAGATTATATGTATATATGTTTCAGCTACACCGTTCATGCCAATGCAATCGTCAGACGGCCCACAGGTGGGAATAAGGATGCCTCGGCTAGTAACTACAGTATTTACTGCCTCTACGGCGTTAACTGGGGCCAACTGGTCACCATCTACTGCTCAGGCCACGACTAAGAAAGGTTGTCGGCATCCAGATGTCCCCTAATGAATATTAAAATTCGTATTGATTGAAAAAATGTATGGGTGGCACATCCACGCCCGCAACAGCTTACACTACATTATTGTTCGACCTTTCAAACAAGAGTAAAGAGCAGCCATGTTTCTCTTCGCATAAGTTTAACTCAATGAGCATAAAATAACATAAAAAGCAGAAAATAACACATACAGCATGTAAACAAAAAACAAAAAAGTATATATGTAGTATATCAACGATCTAGTGTCCACGACACAAGCTTTGCTTAGTGTGGCACTAGGTGGCGCTGTGTGTTAATGTCCAGCGATATTTATTTATTATTTATTTAATGATTTATACGTACTCATAAAACTTAAATAAGCAATATGTTTGACTAACTATTAACGTCTTTTATATCATGTTCCTAAGACGAGTCATTTTGGAGGTCTTATGGTTAAAATCAAGGTTTGCATGAGGAGTAGTATGACAATGACTATGCGTGTACCTAAACTAGGAACATCAATTTTAAGTCAAAACATTTAAAAGTAAACCAAACAAACAAAGAAAAAATACTTAAACGTGTTTTTTGTTTTCAAAAGCTTTCATAAAGGAATCACAAACATCTATTTAAATATCCACAACTGTTGTTTAAGTACAAGGGTTGGCATCAATCAATAGAGATAAACCCTCGGTCTGGGGTTGGCAAACATTTGCTTTCAAGACCAAACATTTGACTAAATGTTGCATCAGTACACCATCCAAACATTGCATAACAAATATTCATTTGCTCCTTGCTCTCCATAAGCACACATGAGAATGAAAGAGAAACCTATATTTGCTTTGCTTTGATGATTGTCGCGCATACATCGCTCCATTCAAATACAAATCGTTGCTCACAATAGTCAGCGATCCGTCAATGTATATCGAAGATAGGCCAACGTTTGATCAAAATAAAGGCGTAACGTGCTGAACTTGCTATTAGAACGAACTTGGAGCGTAAATTTTCAATGTTGCAGTTGAAAAATAGACATATTTTATGTTAAAGGACAATATATTATATCGGACAATATGATGAAGATATTTAATCATTCTAGTTACATGATAAATCAAAGCTCTGTTGCGTTTTAGTGAAAAAAACAAAGTCGTTTCGTTCGATCGTTACATGGTTTGATAGGAGTTTGATTGCTAGCACATTTATAAAAGGGATGTTTAGATTCTGATATAACTATCTGACCAACTCGTGGTAGGCTTTCAACTTAATATGACATTTACCAATGTATTTATTTATACTCCAGCATAAACGCAACATTTTTGCTTTTACTGAATTTTCTTTATATTCGCGCAAGCAAAATGACCGCTAACCAAGTTTATGAAAAAGAAAATTGGTATTCTTTGTAAACGTTACACTAACACTACTGCATTCAATTACTCAGTATGTACACACACACATGCACACACACACACAAATACATCAATACGAATAACTTCCGGTGTTCCAGAAGCTTCTAGAAGCTTCTAAAAAACCGGAAGTGGATCGGAAAAGTTTAATTTTCAATTTTTTGATCTTACAACATTCGACATGTTATAATGCTTTTGACGTATCTTGTATGTGAACTACTACAGTTGCCATATAATAAAACGTATATTTTATGAAGCTTGAATATTCATTCAAAACTTCGTCAATTTGGTAAAGAGAATAATTTACACACTTTTGATTAAAAATCTTTAATAATGTTCTTTGCAACGAGTAGGCAAAATGACAAGTAATCAAGTTCGTGAAAAAGAAAACACACACAACAATGCACACTACAACGACATGTATTTACATTGAGATGGTAGTAGTGAGCATCTCAGTAGTTGAGTGCTTACTTACGCAGACACATACACTCATCATATCAGTGTGATTGGTTATCATCCATCAAGCATTTCTAGTATTGTAGGTGGCGCCACTGAATGCTTAGTAGTGTGCATGAAGTAAGGCATTTGTGTGTGTAAAATGAGGCAGAAGGGGCGGTCGATAAGCCCGTAGCGATCCTCGCCCTTTCGATGCGGCAGTTAATTCTTATATGGCAGTGCACCTGAGCGGTCGCTCAGGTGCACTGCCATATAAAAGTTTAATACCCAATACAGTGGAATGACTGCCTCCAACTACATTTTGCGATAATATAAAAATTCAGAGCAAATTAATTCAGTGTTCTGCTTTGCTCAGGTGAGTGCAATAAGGTTCGTTATTCGAGAAAGATTAGTGAATTTTCAGTTTTCCAGTTCATTATGACGTGATTTCCGCCATTTCCCTTTTTATGTTAGTGTTAGAAATTTCGAAAACTGGGGGTATTTTTCCAAGTTTCGTCGTATTTCGAATCCAAAATCGAATAAAAACGAATCGTTAATACATTTAAAAAGTGTATAATTGTACCGTAAACGCTCTCTAAATCTAACAAACAATACCAGTGGTATCCCCAGTAATGTGTTTTTTATAAAATATGTAAGAAATAGCTTTTATTTCGTGTATTAAATCGCTTAAGTAATCAAAAATTTAGAGTGTGACGCAAATGTGGGTCGGTCATGCCACGCCATAGCCCGACGCCATTTTGTTTGGTCCAAGTTACGATCTAATGTATAATACGAATATTAAGACAAATCCTCTCGTTTTCCAAATATTCGATCAATTCCCGTTTTTCCCTGTTGTTATATCGCGCAAATATTAACCCCCAGTTTTATTTTTCTGGTAGTTACAAATTACAAAATGGCGTTGGTCGTACGCAATAGGGCGACGCCATTAGCATTATGAATTCAACGATTCTTATTGTTATGTTATGGTGTTTCAGGCATGAACGAGCAACTTAAGCCGCCTGAAAAGGTCATCCACGTCTATATTTTGGAGACCTTGCAGACCCGTAGCTGGGGTGCCACAGCCGCGTCGTCGGCCTCTAGTGGCGACGGGCGCGTGTACAGCAGCGGGCCCTAGCACTACACCGACACCGCCCCGGGTGATGACGCCGACGGACGGCGGACGGTCGGACGTTCCGGCTGGCATGGCGCCCTAGACGACGCGTCTCAGAACCCGGCGCCCTATGATTTTAATACATCATCGTATTAATATCACGCGACGCGACCAATCTTCAAAGTACTCCATTACTTTGAAGTCCTGGTCACTTGTACTAATTAACCTCCGTATTTACTTCTTGATATTAGTAGTTTGGATAATCATTTAGTATAGGAACGCACTACGCACATGTCATGTTGTAATGCGAATAATTAAAAATGCTTCTTCTTGTTAGAGTAATTATTAAAATGTATCGGTAACAGAGCTCATAATCTTTTAAAGTTTAATAATTATTAACAGTCATGCGGTTCAATTTAATGTGTACTAGGATATTCTTACATTTTATTATTGTAGAAATGTAATACATACTTAAATAATTCCATTATTACGTGTGTTTTTTGATAGTTTTTAAGATTATAGATGTAAGTTTTTCGATATTTGACTATTCACATTTTTGATCTAGGGGAAGGGGCCCTACGAACTTGTGCGTGTCTAGGATAGATTTCACTGTGTGCTAATAAAAATTTGAAAACCCAACTTGTGTTTTTTATTAAAAATATTTTTTGTTGATTTTACATACAATATAGTTTGGAAAAATATGTCAGGTATCTACTGAATTGTAATGTTGAATAAATAAATGAATGCTATGGTTTATTTCGCCACTATTGCAATTCAGAAATGGCAATATTTTTAAATGATCTTCCCTTGCACAACTTCACACTCATCCTTGAAGGGACATAAGACACATGACCGACGTAGACTTATCAATGCAGTCGTAGTATAATCGTCTGGCTATGGGTCCGACGCCATAATACACGCCATGCAATGCAGATTAGTTTTTAACTTATGTTCATTTTTAATTAGATTCTGTGTAAACTTTAAATACATATTATGTTCTCGAAAGTTGGATTGGTTAGTCATCATCTGCTTAGCGTGCTCCCAACTTTATTTAGGTCTGCTTCCAGTTTTACCAGATGCAGCTGAATACCAGTATTTTACGTGGAGCGACTGCCTATCTGACCTCCACAACCCAGTTAATACTAGGTAACAAGACTAGCTGTCACACTAGTTGATAGTTTTGCTCACACTTTTGCAACTAAAATGAGCACTGATAAACACAAACTACTACTGATTTTAATCTTAAATCCCAAAATTTTACTGTTCCACAAAAATAATTAAGATGCCTTTAGTGGTCACAAGTTATGGAACAGCGTTGTTAACGCCCGAATGACGAGGTGTTAAAGTTTGACGTGTCTGCAGGTGACTTGTTGTACGTGTGTGCTTCTCTGTCTGTGACATCGTAGCTCCCGAACGGATGAACCGATTTTGATTTTGAAAAGTTAATTAATCCGGAGTGTTCTTGGCTGTTTGATGAAAATTGGTTTAAGATGGCCGCCGCCACAAAATGGCGGATTACATATTAATTCGCAATTCCCTCTATATTGGTATCAAATAAAACGGCTTGACAAGTACAAAAATGTATACTATATTAAAAGGGAATAAAGAATACTAACTAAGGAAATGAGATGAGGGGAGTGGAGTGATGACTGGTACCTAGGACCTAATGATTAACGAATTATTTTTTATTTAACTCTACATTATGTGTCAGGGTTTTTTTAAATTTTTAATTTCATTTTGCTTGTTTAATAAAAGTAGAACGTTACAACAATAAATTATCATGCACGGTTTGCCTTAGTTTCATCGACCTTTAATGAAAGAAATAATACATATTATTATGCATTCAGATTTGCAAAACTAATAAGACAAAAATGCTGACAGTTTAAGCACCAGACGCATATTTCAGAAAGTTTACGCGATTGGAGTCGACTTGCGGCGTTTATTGCACAGTCTCAGGTTTAGGTCACCTGTATGCCAATAACCCGTCCCACCCTAGCCAGCAGTCGTAACTGCGCATGTCATTTGCGATGGCAGATAGGCCTAACAGACAGCAGACAGATATCTACCAGGACTACATATAAACGAGGAACTCAACATCTGGCACACTGACTCACATTCTCATAAAGAGGTTATTGGCAAGGGTTATTTTAAGTTGTAATTAAGGTCCACTTGTGTTCGAATACATCCTGATATTAAAAACGAACACGAGTGGACCTTAATTACATCAGGATTATATGTATTTAAATAGAAATATCTTTGTCACCTAATGTTGATCTAGCGGTAAAAAATTCACGCCAATCTCAGTTATGCTTTATTTTATAATATTAATAAATTTTTTAATAGTACGTTCGTATTAAATCTTAAGAATGTAAAAAACTTTTCGCAAATTACAATCGAAACAAACTCTCATAAACCTTTAATTTCTGAAGACGGTAACTGTTGTTATTTTTGGGTCATCGACTTTCAAAAACTACAACTAGCCTGCATAAGACAAAAAAAGATCTTTAAAGCTAGATTGACCTAAAAGCTATAAGTGAGTATGCTTAAAATTCTCTTAAAAAAATAATAAATCACATCTCTGGTACAATCAATTGCCAAATAAAATATTTAAATAAATACATGTCGCTGTACATTAACATTTATAGAATGTGGATTTAATGCGCGTACAGTATAGACATCGCAGAAGGTGTACACGATTTTCTCAACAGACTTCGTAGTACTAGGATATCAAGAAAATGCACAGTCCGGCTGAACCGAATGCAATATGTAGTGTAGTGAGTAATACAACCTTTCCCAATTGTTGAAACGGTATCGTTAAATTGTGTTTGTCTCTTTCTAACCATCACCGTACACGCATCCGTAAGCAGGACACAATCAATTCGTTAGTTCGTTCTCTTAAAACTCCACACATGAAAGTTGCTGGTGGTTGGACTTCACGTAAAGCTCTGTGTCAATAAAACCTTGAAACAAACTAGTACATTTAAAAATGTTTTTGGAGGACAAGAATAAAATTTATGAGTTTATCTATTTACATATTCAGATTTCCCTTACAATAAAAATTCAATAGTTAGAGAACAATTTATAAAACATTTTCTGTTAGGATCTTCTTAAATTGCTGTGTTATTTTCAAATTTCCTAATTAATTTGTCTCCTCTGGCCAATCTGTAAATGCCCCGCTTCTGAGAAGCTGATATTTTAACTGATATTTGAAGTAAGCCTATACTTTGCACCATTAACTTTTACTATAAGTACTTAGGAATAATTCATCGTAATTAATATATGAGAAACGTTCGCTTAAGTTGATTTTGTGATAATTAAAGCAGAAAAGTGACGTAGATATTTAACTACGTAGATATTTTACCGAATGGTTTAGGTCTTACTTCGTCCAAGCTAAGTTACATTAATTTATAAAAGTTTATACATTTTAATATAGAAAAATGTTTGTCACATCTTTACTAACAGGCTGACCAATTGGAACGATTTATTTGCCAAGAAAAAGCTGAAACAACAAAGTCATTATACATATTATATAAAATAATAAAATAAAACTTTACCTAGTCTGCCCCAGGCAGCTGTTTTATTTTGTTTAATTAACATTTTACATTATTAATCAATGTACAACCTGAACCTTCTCGCTCTGGTTTGCTTTACGCTATTTTATGGCTATCCTAATTATTTTAAATGTACACATCAACCTCCTTCGAAAAAAAATTAAAATCTAATACTAAGAAATTTAAAAATCCATTGAGTAGTTTCTGTGGTTAGTAGTCGAACAGACTGACATGGCGGGTTAGGTTCACATTGAGGTTGCAGTTCCACGGAAATATATAGTTGCTACAATATTTAGAGGTTTTCTGAACAGAAAGTTGCCCATATTTTTTAATCATCCATTATGGGTCGTATTAGTTCGAGATTAGAGTGATGATTTGAAAAAAATCACTTCGGTAAGCCGCAGGGGGAAGTAGATTTTGAAAAAGGATTCACCCATATTTAAATTTGTAAATTTATGTCCTTTTTTTCAGAGTGGTCATTAAGGGGGCAAATTTTTCATTATGTTTGCTATAGAACGGATCATTTTTTAGGTATAAGCAAATTATGGATTAGAACCAGCTACGACTTCATGACGCGCGCTCGCTACGCTCGCATTTTACATTACACACACTTTCTGTCACATATGTGATCGTCGCTCCGCTGGCTTTCGGCCTTCGCTATCCATGGTAGCTAGTAAGACTTTTAGGACAATTTATTTTCAAACAACTGCAGTCTGCAAAGCAACATTCGATGAATCGCTGACGGCTGACAAATGAAATAAAAAAATCCATTCAGTAGTTTCTGTGGTTAGAAGTCGAACAGACTTGGCGCGCTTTTTGGTGTCGCCTCACGTTCCGTTCCACAAATAAAAAACGTTATATTTTTGTAAAAATGTATTCATTTGCATATTAATCAGCAATCAAATATTGTGCACATTTATTACATACCAAAAGTATGTGAATATGTAAAAATATAATAATATTTATGTAAAAACACGTACAAAATACACAACTACTGTCAACAGCACGTGAAATGTATCGGCTACCGGATACAACTGAATACCGGATAGAATCATACATGAAGTAACTACTTATCTGACCGCCAGAAATCAGTTACATAGTTACACGATACCTGGTAACCTGCGGAATATGGGTACTTATAGATATTATATAAGTATTTTTATTTCATGGTCAATGTCAATTTGATTTTTGTAATAATTTAAAATTGTTGTCCGACGCAAAAACGACGTGGTGTTATAAGTTTTACGTGTCTTTGTGTGTGCGTGTGTGTCTGTGGCATCGTAGAAGCCGAATGGATGAGCCGATTTTGATTTTTTGTTTGTTTGAAAGATTAATTTGTCGGGAGTGTTCTTAGCTATGTTTTATAAAAAACCAGTCCAAGATAGCCGCCGCTACAAAATGGCGAATACCATATTTATTCAACAACTCCCTCAACATAGGTATCAAATGAAAGGGCTTGACTAGTATAATACTATACGCTATAATAAATTCAAGATGAACCAGTCACCACAAAATTGTGAATTACATTTTTTTTTTTACAATATGGGTGGGTATCAAATGGTGTCGAGGGTTTTTTAAAGTTTGAATTTAATGTTACTTGCGTTTTATGCTAGACATTTGATATCAAACATGTTCCATTCTCATAGGAACCCTGATCTCGATTTTTTTTTTGGAAATCAAGACTTTGTATTATAATTTGAGTTTGGTCTCAAGTCTCAGGGCAGAAAAAGCTCAGCAAAGCCGTCCTCTCGGGGCTAACGCTGAGCTTCCCCTGACGGACGCGACGCACCGTGTCACCTAGAGAAGCGACGCGCGGCCAGTGCGGCGCGGCTGCGCGGTGGTGTACAGAACAAATAGGTTATTTAATCATATAGGGATATAGATTAGAGCAATTTTAATACTGTTGAATACCATCTGGTATAGTTCTAATTAGCCATAAATTAAACAATAAGGTTGCTGAGCCTAATAATATTTTTTGTCAATAAATCTTCGAATTAAATACAAGGTGTTTTCAGTCTCTTCACGGAGCCGTTAATTAAGCATTATGTACATAATTATAGGCTGTAAACAACCTCATAACAAACCCGCATGTCCTAGAACCAAAAATTCCAAGACATGTGACATCTACCAATCCGCACTGGGCCCGCGTGGTAAATTATAGCCCATTCCCTCTCATTGAGAGGAGGCCGTGTCCCAGCAGTGTGAACATTATAGGCTGATGATGATGAAGGGTAACAAAATGCTGTTTTGTGGTAGGTAACTCACTTAAAACATTGTGTGGTGGAAGAACTGAATAATGCGGGGGGTGTAGAGGTGTTTTAAGTAAAAATCTTACAAAAAAACTTGAACTAAAAAAATCACGTCAAAAAGTTGGAACTTTGAACGTAATAAATATCCGTCCGTAACTACCCATGTATGAAGTAGAACAAAAAAAAATCGCAAAAAGGGGGGAAAACAAATGTTTTCGGCTTCGTTAAGAGGTTTTTTACAGCCTTTATTAAAAATTAGGAAATAAGTCTTCAAAACATTCTGCTGGTTGATGGATTGATAAATCTCACAATCATGTACCTAAAACAAACCTTGTCAAAAAGTTGAAACTTTGCCCCAAATAGCTCCGTAACTTTAGAAGGTAATGTTGTTAGGTTGTTCCCAGTTAATGGTCTAGAACAAAAAAATGATCGCAATGACGGGGATCATAAGTGCAACCGTTAACAATCCTTTAATTTTGTAATATTTAATTACTTTTGATCACAAACTATCAATTACAGATCACCTATTTTCAGCTAAGATAGACAGTCTCTCGTACGCATGCGCCTGCCGGAATGGCTAAGGGAGGAGTAAAGTTCAGAATAATCCGGTATGACCTAATGCAACCGTCTCTTAAAACCTACTAATCACGAAAACTATTAAGCGAATTAAAATATTTTTTTCACCTTATGATAGTGTTTCTCAGGGAAGGTTTCGGTGTTCGTCACACGCTTAGAGATTTTGTATGAGCTGAGCTGACGCAGATCAAGTAAAGGAAGAAAGAAAGTAGCCTTAGTTTGCCAATAATAATTGACAGCAGTGGTATATATTGATACGTTTGTTTTGTGAGTTTTAACTGCTAAATAATAAAAGTATATTTATTCTATAAATTGATTTCGAATTATAACTTACACACAATACACACTTTAAAAAGGTTTTTTTTTTAATGAAGGCAGCATACAAATTACAAATACAAATAGCATACGTTGTTCTGCCATATAAATCATGGCATAAACAAGTAAAATCAAATAAAAAAATTAAAAATCACCTGTTCTAAAAGTTAAATAGAAAATAATTCTTTAATCGTTAGGTCCTAGATACCAGTCATCACTCCACTTTCCTCAACTCATTTCGTTGGAATCCCTGTTTCATTTTCAATATAGTATACATTATTGTACTAGTCAAGCCCTTTCATTTAAAACCTCCACAATGAAGGAATTGTAAAAAAAAAAATAGTTGATTTGTTGTACCAGGTTACCATGATTATCAGGATGTGGGATTGTGGGTCCCCCCCATCCCATGTCACGAAGAGTGAAACCTAGAAGAGAGAGATGATCACCTTTATGCACTTGTGCGACAGACATATACGAAATTGGAAAGAAGAAAAGTAATGGCAATAGTCCCCCCTGGATTGCAACACATTCATTCAGTGGTCGCTTCGCTTCGCACCGTATTTTACAAATGGCCTAACGGGACGAACACTCGCTGCTTTTCGGCTCCATGGATTGGGTACGCGTGCCAGAAACACCAGCACAACATGAATCACCAGGCTACTTTACGCTAGTTGACGACAACCCTCTGCAGGAAAAGGAATTATATGGATAAGAAAGAGTGGTCAAGGATAGTTTTCAATCTATTCAAATAAATTGATTTTTAATGTGGTATATCTTTTTCACTTCTCATGCTCTAAAAGTACGCCAGTATAGCCCTGCGAACCGGAACTAAAGTGAGCACTTTAGTCCTAGGGTGTAAAGTAATTTAAAAATGGAACGATCTTTTACTCTGAAACATGGTAACAAAAGAATAACTTATAAAAGATTTTATTTAAATTTCGAAGTGGTTTGTTTGAAATACAATGCGGTTTGTTAAAAAAAAAATACAAAATAATGAAAACTTCAATGCGAGAAAAAATATTGTTGTTTGTGTCCATCAAGCATGCAAGTTTAGTTATTACAATGTAGATTCATAGTTTTAGACGTAACTTTATTTTGGTGTATTGGTGGACAAGCTGACGAATACGACAAAAAATATAATATAATTAAATGTTGTTGTAAAAGTCATGAAAAAAGATTTTAGTGACCCTGCCAGGATTCGAACCTGGAATCTCCTGATCCGTAGTCAGGCGCGTTATCCATTGCGCCACAGGGCCTGATACAAGTTTCTATGAAATTGGCCATAACATTTTGCAAAATGACGTCATCATAATAAGAAATTATCGATTTTTATGCTGCCAGAAGGAGGGCTATCGCGCATGAATTCGACGCTAGAGGCGTTCGTGTAGAGTACAAATATTAGATGACAAAGGAATACGCATGTCTTTGGCACATGGCGTAGTTTAGCAAACAACTCTATGAGCATAGAGTTATGTATGACTTGAAAAAATTTAGGCATAGTGAGCCGCAGCAATGGTTTCAGTTTTTGCACAAATGAACTGAAGCTTCCTTCGTTCGGAACGGTTTATATACCAGTTGGCATCATACGCACACGCCTCTATTGGATAATAAGCTAAAGTAAACGGTACGGCGGCGCGTTGCTGCGGATCATCTTCTCGTGACATAATTCAAAATACGCTTGCGCGAAAGTTTAAGCTGGCATCAGGCATCTGCGGTGCGGCTCGCGACACCAGGACTTCATAGATAATCACCACATAGCGATAACAGCGCCTCTATCGAATAATATGCAAAACTATTTGAATGAGTTTCACTACGCTAAAATGCGTACACGGATGAACTCTTCTCGAAGAAGGAGGACACCGATAAACGTATAGGGGTACTGTTTTACTTCATTTGTTCTGGTGCTAGTCTAGACAAAGATAGTAATGTTTTGCAACGGTCGTATTTCCAAAAGTTGCTAGAATCAAACTATCAAACCCCGCCCAGAGCACCTCGTACCAACAGACCAAACTGACATTATCAAACATGTCCTTGTGATACAGTAAACATAATAAGGAATACCATTTATGGGCCCGGCTAGGCTATTCGAGTAGCCTTAAATAATAGAAATATTTGATAAACTTTAACATAGTACAAGTTTTTCCAAACAAAAACTGTCAACTGTCAATTATGGAATAAAAATAAGAACGTGCTCTTGTAAGTGCCTTGAAGTTGAATAAATAATAAATTCATTTTAAAGTGATTTTGATTGCGATCATTTCAACAATCTCCTTTCATTTAATTTTGTGCTCTTGTGCTATCAAAGTTAAATTAATCTTATGTAATAAATGTACAAAGTTGCCACGACGTCAGTGATGTCACGGCTACGAACACTACGCGCGTAGCAGTCTTTGCTACGTTACTGCTACGCCTGCGATATAGATAAAAGAATAAACACACAGGTTCATACTAAATTACTTTATCTCGATATTGTAGGTTAGAATAGTCAGAGCTATGAAACAACATGTTTACCAAAATAATTATTTTTATTTAATACGTAACTTATTTTTCTGTGGTGTTTGAATCAGGTATTTGGTTCCACGCGCGCCTCAAAGAGATGTCAGCATAAGGGGTGGGGCCCGCAAGGGCCGAAGCCTGTCGGGGTTGCGGGACTTTTCGAAAGAGATACCGCGGTCCCGGAACATAAAGGGCGAGGAAGGAACATGGATGGGTTTTAGTCAGTAAAAGTCTGACACTCCCGGCCGCTCCACCAAGAGTGGGATTCAGTCATTTGATTATTTCCATCCGAAAAAAAAAGGTATTAGATACTCGTACTATTGCCAGTCCTTTAGTAATCACGTAAATATTTAAAATCGCTTATATTAAACCAGTTATCTGCATTAATAAAATAAAAACACTTATTTAACTGTTACTTATCGTTTTTAATATTTGACAGGCTTGCATGTCCTGCATCCTAGAAAGACACAAAACTCTGACTTTGAAGCCTTTTTTTACGAAATATAATAAGTATATTCAATACAAGTCAATATTATTTTAGTCTAACACACACTTTTACACAAATAGTACTCTGACCACAGATGACTCTGACTACAACTTCTTGAGTTAAATTGAAAACAACTCTTAACAAGTCCTGTCCCCCTGGTAAAACGGACGCATCGCGTTGCCATGGTTACGGATACTCTCCGGCCTGGCAACGTGGGAGGGAGATGTTCTACCAGACGGGCGGACTCGTGTTTGGGAATCTAAACTATAACGGAGTCAAAATGAGCCACTAACCTAACTAAAAATAACTATAAGTTTGGAAAAGTAGTGTGAAAGTGTGTTAAAGTGGGAAAACGACGAAGGGAACGCAGTGTTTCAAGGATTCGACGAAAAATAAATCATTTGGAGCGAAAGCTACATGAACGCGACTCGTCAACGGAGGAGGAAGATTAGTCTGCGTATTTGTTCCTAATTTAAATAGTACTAGGCAAATATTGATCATTTCACCAATGAATCGGTCGTAGAAACCCTTTTCTTTTTTCTTCTTTCAACATTTCGTTTTGCAATTTCTTTGATGACGGCCGGCAAATCGCCGGCCACTCGTAAACTTTTTAATTTTGGTAAAAATGTTACTTGTCGTTGTTTATGATTATACCTAGCAAGGATAAGGCTCGTATTTTTGTTACATTTGATATTAAGTAGGTTTCCAAGCTGTTGTCGAAGAGAGAGTTTCAGAGGTCATTGACATTGACACATGTTATCGTACTTACTAAAGTTGAGTTGATGGGTAGGCAGTTATACTCCGTGACGTGAGCACGGCTGATAACTAACTAGTCTAGTGACGTATCGTGAATACGTACAACGACTTAATAATGTAAACATGAGTGCTGTACACCAGCTTGTCAAATAAACAGTCTAGAGGCGTAACGTGAGTACGTACAAAGGTTGAAAGACACTGTTTTGAGAGCAGTGGTGATGAAATAATTACACAAAGTAATGCGCCTGACTGGGTTCGAACCCACGACTTACTGTTCGAAAGTCGGGGCCGCCACCATTGGGCCACCGCTGCTCTCAAAAAATCCAATACATAGTGGTAGGTATGCTCTTGAAATCTTCTCAAATTCGTCTCTTACGGGTTGGGGTATTTATTGCTATGAAGTACGTGCCACAGTTTGTGGAGTGCCACAGAATCAAAACAACAAATAAATCGTTTAGAATTAAAAGCAGCCCTTATCGGCTTCAAGTACTTAGCTAAAGACCTTTTTAATTGCGAGATATTTTTAGTGTGATTTATTATAGAAGACAATAAAAGATAAATTATAAATCATAATTTAATTAAAAGTATTACTGAATACTAAATTTTGATTTATTTTAAAATGTACCAATTAACATAGAATAAATTACGCATAATATTTTGCACGGTGTAAAATTGATACTTGACAGGGATTTGTTTGAATAAACGTTTTGAAACCCCCCGGGGTCATATAATGCGGTGTTCTCAGTACCAGGATATCAAACTATAGCAAGAGGTGCTTTGTGAACTACAGCGTGCGAGTCGCGTGGTCTTTAATATAAATATTGTTGTCATGTGATCAAAATCTCACCCAACTTTCGCTACCTAATCCAGAACCACCGCAAACATTGAAAAAGGTCGTTTAGATGAATGGTATCCTGTTCTATGCGCGCACCACCAGTGCACTGCGAGAGATCTAGTGCTTCTTTAATTAAAAATGACGCTCAATAAATGTGACAAAAATATGCACTCACCCAGTTTTGCTGTTTCCTCGTGAAGATTTTCAGTTTAATTGATAGATTGCAAGCAGGTTGTCTTAGTGCACGGTGTGCGTCTTGATCACCAGGTGCAACCGTGTAGTGTTGTATAACTGAAAATTAAAATATTAGACCAGTTGAATTTGTACTGTTCATTTGTAAGAAGGATTTTTTGAGTAGTGGGGAAATAACCAAACCCCAAGCATTTTAGTAATGGCTGCATCAAAAATATCCCTAGTCAGGATTTTAAATCTAAACTACAGCTTCTAGCTAGAACATTGATTTTTGTAATTAAACCATCAATTCATCATCAATCATTTAAACCATCAATTCTTGTATGCATTTATATTCTGAATCTCGGAAACGGTTTCAACATTATTTTCAAAATTTGGTATGCAGGTGGGCGATAAATTGACCTAGCTATTAATAACTAACAATTAACCCAAGACTTTGTCCTCAAAAATTGTGAAAAATTGTGATAGATCGGGAAATATGCATGATATAAATGTAATTTATAGTCTATAGCATCCACGAATAATAAAGTTTTGAAAATGGCAGCCAGCTCCCCAAACATAAACAAGTTTCAATCGCGATCAAATTATAGTCTGGTCTCACAAGTCTTTTAATAATAAATAGCACAACATATAATTTGGATGAAGTTATAAATATTCAACGTAAAAAATATTGACTCTAGTCATAACCTGTAACAAGCACACCTACACATACACATTATAAAATAGGTTAATGTGAGTCAGTCTGTCAGACGTTGACTTCCTCTTAGGCCATGCATTCCTGGTAGATCTGTCTCCTGCTCTGTTGGAAATACCTACAATCGCACATGACATGCGCAGGGGTGACCGACAATGACCTTGACTTTAACGCTTGGCGATCTCATTAAAATACTTAATTAGAGATTTACCGCTTGGGTTTGTTTAATTTTTGTTGTACAGGGTTAAGGCTACTCTTAGTTTGGTGGTTAAACACTCATTTGCAAAAGTTGTTTAAAGCCACTGCAATATTTTTTTATGTTTTTGCCCATTCATGACAAACAAACCAGACACTGATGCTTTATGATCTCCTAGTATTGAATATAGTATTTTAACGGACGTAGTATTTTCCACGCAAGCTCAGTAAGTAGTACTCCACGTGGACCACCCACCTTGTCGTAGTAGAGTTGAATGAAATAAGCTACTTATTTTAAAATTATACTAAGACCGCAAACATTGGAGGGGGTCATAATAAACAAATGGCACCCGGCTCTATGCGCGCACCATTCGTGAGGTAGATTAGCAATAAAGCACGCAAAAAGTGTAAAGTGGAATGAAAAAAAGAATCAAAGGTGTTTTGTACTAGTGCTTACTAATTAAAAGTGACGCTCAACAAATTGATGTAACAAATAATTTTGAATTCACTCACTGTTTTAGTTTTCACTTTATTTGAGGTATAATATTGTACACAGGTTGTCGCCGTGCACGACATCTTGAAATCTCAGGTTAAACCGCAGTATGTTGTGTATCTGAAAAACACAGAATTAGTTCCGTGAATTATGTGCTTTTCGTTATTAAGAAGGAATTATTGAGTAGTGGGAAAAATAACACGGTTTTGCAATAACAGAATATAGAAAATATTACTTATGATTAAACTACAGCAAGGGAGAATATAAATCTACTCCGTAGGCGCATATTATTAAAAAAAAACCTTTTGAGCATTGCATATTCACCCGCGCACCACGGACCACGGACTCAACCTTAGGGTCCAGAATCTAGACGCTGTGGTTAAACCTGTCGTTGCTAACGGGATGTTAAAAACAAGAAACTTGAAAAGAAGTGATAAACATAAATCGTCAATGTTTTTGTTTTTTTTATTGCATATAGTCATTTCCGAGGTGCCTCACTGAAGTGGGATGGATTTTTCACCTCGTGCTCTTTTGATTCCCTCGCTATCGCTCAGGATTCTAATATTTGAACCAATTTTAGAATGCTTTGCTTGTTCGGTCATCAAAATAGAGCACGTGGTTAAAAATCAACTTTGCACTCTCCTATAACAACTAACTATTATAATCTGGGAAGGCTCGACACAAAAAGTTTAGGAAACCCTGCTATAAAATATTGTTTTATAAAAAAAACATCTAGCAGCCAGTTTTGTAGTAGTTCTTTATTTATACTTTCGGTAGTCTGTGACTTCGATTCTCTATTGACTTCTTTGCTACCGACGGTTATTGGAGGTCGGGGGATTAAACCCAGGCATATCCTGTGTTAAAGTATTTGACGCGGTGTGAAGCAGAGGGGCATTAGGTATATTTTTTTCTCTCCTTCTCTGCTGCTTTTAATTCATCAGATGCAGCTTTATACCAACAATTAATGCTAATGTTTGATTCTTAAAATAGCATGAAATAGAAGATCTGTGATAAATAATTATACAGAAGTACGATTATTTTTTGTGCTTCATTTAATTAAAAAAAAACTATAATAATATAGCACACGACCAAGTCAAGCTTAAACATATACATCGCTACAAACGGTGTCTATAGCAGCCTTGTGCTACCACGTGGTGTCTACGCCCGCGAAAACAACCTTCCTGGAAACCTCCCTTTCTCTCATGAGAACCTAGTATTACAAAAGTCTACAGTCCGATTGGATCAATACGGTCTCCCAAGCGCAAGACACGCAAATGCGGTTTCCATGGCAACAATGCATCTGCGTGAAATTATGTGACAATGCAGTGCTAAGGTAATCCAAAAATGGAAAGTTAAAACAATTCGTGTAAAATGTATCATACACGAGTACTTTTAACGGTAAGCTAGATAAAATTTCAATAAGTAAGTTACAACGAAACGATGCATGGTTTTTATAAGGAATGATAATAAAGAAAAACGAGTAAATGGTACCGCCACGGTTGACAGGAGAGAATTAAATAAAAGCTTAAGTTCGAAAACCGAAGGTTTTAAAAAGGCACAAACTTGGTAAGTGCGGGAGTGTGCCAAGTTTGTGCCTTTCTATCGTTACTATGAGCACATGTTTTAGTTCACCGGCTTTAGTAATAAAAGAATTTCGAAGGAAAGAAATGCGTATAAAAAGAAAAAACTACTGAAATCCATCCAGTGTCTAATTATGCCTGAACTTTGTGTTATCTTGCATACAATTTCTGTAATATTTTGTTTAACATTTGAAAAATAATACTTAAAACTGCCATTTTGGAGGGGTACTTCTTGAAAACCTTTAAAAAAAAGCTGTAATAAAATGGTTACCCAAAAAACATATTTATAAATACTTGTTCATTATTTGACAATGCATTTTTTTTCATATAACATTTACGTTAATTTCTGTCGTAAATTATTAGCTAAAAAAGCCAGAAACTAAATTTCATCACGGCTAAAAAAGAAAAAGTTGGTAAACTTAACTCCTTCTTTGTTTTATACTAAGTAATGGTAATTCAGTGATAATATATCAATTAAATTCGTAAAACTATGCAATTGTTCATTAATGTTTTCCTATGACGTTATCACGTTACTCATCGTACGTTAACCGACTTTATAGACAACTATTTCTATATAACAGAAACTACATAATAATTCTGACAGCATGATTATTTTGTGATTTTGATTTGAGTAACTGTTTTCTTTGTTAATATTGAAAACATATTTATCTACCCAAATATCATAAACCCTCTCTAATGCGTTCAAAAACCATAGGCAATGAGCAGCATTGCCAACCTGCAGAAATAAACGGAACTGTAATGAACTCATAACGCAACTGAAAACAGTTGCGTTATGAGTTTTAAATTTGGAACAGGTGTCAAATTCAAGTGAGTGTGCTATTCTAGTACCACCTACATTAAATCAGATATCGATAAAAAAAAAAAAAAAAAAAACCCCAATTCTGTATGATTTTAATTATAAATCGCACGACATTTTGATCTCGAGTGACACAAGAATAGTGACTTTGTTCGTTTGCCTATGATTACACAAACAAACGACAAAGACAAATTTTCTGATAAGTTCTTTATTTCTGTCGAAAATGAGTGATAGTGACTCAGAAATTGACATGAATACTCCGCCAGATATCGTAAATGCAGCGACGAATGCAACTAATAACCTGTTGGCACAAAAATCAAGGGCCAAGTAACAATGCAGGTCATTTCCCTATGGTTCCTGAACCCATCATAGAGCCCTTATGATATTTGGGTAGATAAAGTAGTGTATGCAACTATACATAATTAGGCATTACAACACTCGTGTGATGCTATTAAGAAACTCGCCTTCGGCTCGTTTCTTAAACCCACACTCGTGTTGTAATGCCCTTCATTATGCACAGTTGCATAAACTACTATTTTGAATGCACTCGTTAATTTTAAATTCTAAGAACACCGTTGCGTTAGCTTTTAACGATCCACCTAGATAAATTTTTTGGTGATTTTTTACATCTAAAATTTCATCTCCTTTTTAACCCTTTGAGGGAAGAATGATCAAAACGCTGAGACACGTAGAAATTAACTTTCAATCGTCAGCACAACATTTTGAGATTTAAGATTTTAAAATATTGTGTTCAGGCTAATTTTGGGATAAAACTGACGGACTTTCATAAATCAAAATTAAAATCAAAATCAAAGCATTTATTTCAAGTAGGTCAGTTATAGGCGCTTTTGAATTGTCGAAACAAAGATAAAAATTAAATGTAGCTACAGTCCCAGTCACGAGACATAAACACTGTGAAAGTACTGTAGTTGCCCATTCCCTAGCGTAGATCTCTATGGAAAAGAACGGGCAAGCATATAAAAATTCATCCCCTATTTAACTCCTTTAGGGATTTAATTTCAAAAAGTCCTTCCTTAATTTATTGTTTACTTTGTAAAGGGAACTACTGGGCAATTTTTAGTTTTCTAGGTCTAAGGGTATGGGCTGGGCATTGATAAACTGCAACGGCGCACGGAGCTTTGTGAAACTTATTTGTGTGCCTGCAGCCGGTGTTCATCGAAAAATATTTAATTGAAATGGTACAAATTGACCATTAAAAGTAAATTATTTTAATAGTGATGGGGGGAGGATCATTATTTATGCATAAGGACGGTTCAAAATAAGGTGATATTTAAGTATTTCTATTATCATAATTATTCTCCTGCCCATAAACCAATTTATTTGGGGTCAACGCAGTATGTTTCTTCCATTCTCCTCTATAACTTGTCATCTTCACACAGTCCACCCATCGTATCATTCCTCTACTCTTAATAAATACCGATCCACACTCATACTCAAAGATTATTTTCTACACGTCATTTTAAAGCACGCTATGGACTATTTCAAAGATACTTTTAACGGAGGGCCCGTTAAAAGTACCTTTGGCACAATTGATAACGCGTTTGATTAAATCAGAAGATACTTGACTGTTTCATAATAGGCTAATGCTTGTGTTGCAATAGAAACTTTAGTCTTAGGAAGATTTTTTAGATACAAACTGGCATTTGGCGAAGAATTGAAAAAAAGGAAAAAAGGTTAACTTGTTGACTGTCTTTGTATGGACATGTGATAAGAAGGAAGAATCGCATATGATGAACAGTGTAATTAATTAAAATGATTGAATCACAAATGAAGACATCCGCAGGAGAACCAAGGTCACCGACGTAGCCTGAAGAATTGCCAAACTTAAGTGGCAATGGGCTGGGCATATTGCTCCCAGAACGGATGCCCAATGGGGCCGAAAAGTTCAGAGTGGCGACCGCGAACCGGAAGACGATACGTCGGAGGACCTCTCACTAGGTGGACCGATGACCTGGTGAAGGTTGCTGGAATCTGTTGGACGCGAGTCGCACGGGACCGGTCAATGTGGCGACACTTGTCTCCCCCAAGTGTCTAGATAAATATAAATATTTATCGATGGAGAGGGAGAGGAAGCCCAAATAAATGTTTAATAACCGATTCAACATGTCTAAGAATTCAATGAAAGTTAAAAGAGGAAATGATTGTGTGATGATTGATCGAGGAGAACGGAGACTTAAATTTTTTCCTATAACTTGATGGTATCTGTAAATATACCACAACAACAGTATTTTTTACTACGTTAAGTTATAGCTACAAATTACTGTAATTTTCACTACCTTTATTATAAGCAAATTTTCATAACAGATTTGACGAATGAAATTAACTCGGATCTTTGGTTGTTTGTGCTCGTGGAATCGTGTATGGGTGGTGAGTTACTTGTATGTTCCTACAAATTGCTACATTAACTTAGGAATTCTACGTCTATTTGAACACAAATGCTAGTGGGGATATAGCTCAGTGGTAGAGCATTCGACTGCAGATCGAGAGGTCCCCGGTTCAAACCCGGGTGTCCCCTGCCACCCTCTTTTGTTTTTATTTAGAAATTACGTTATCTATAAAGAGGTCTTTTAATATCTAAAATCACATAAAATATTAGTACTATACCGGTAAATCAGTTAGTAGCGCGTTGATAAGGCGGGGCGAGACGCGCAGAGGCGGGAGGGGAAATTATCGCGAGCCTCCTCCCAACCACCCACCACCACATAACATTTTTATTGTCATTTATTATAACATTTATGGCCTGTATGAGCTTAGAGAACCCTTTTATAAATTTGCATGGATAACTCTAACTGCAAATTAAATTGATAATTATAAAACCTGGGGGCTATTATTTATGTAAAAGCATTAAAACTTATGGTGCGCGTTTGTTGGTTTCAAAGAGTAAAAATCAGACATGACAGTTCGCAGTACTTCGATACCTAACCACCTAGTTCTACCAGCTTTTTTACTTTTCCACCAACCATATTATAATGCTCTTTTATATTTGAAAAGTATTTTGTGAGAAGATTAATTTATAAATTCACATGGTTGTTTAGTATACAGGGTGTAAACCACCTCATCACATCAAACTAAGTAACTTTACGCAAAAATGATTGCATGGAAACAACTTTTTTTTTTGAGGTTATTATCACGTTATGTAGTAGAACTCAATGTAACGCACTTAAAAACATTGTGCTGATGAATGGATTGAATATTACGGGGATCGTGGAGGTGATAATAGTCAAAATCTAACAAAAAAAACTTGTATTTAAAAAAAATCTTTTCAAAAAGTTGTAACTTTGACCCCCCATATCTCCGTAACTAGAAGGTTCCCAGGTATGGTGTAGAGCAAAAAAAATATTGCAATGATGGGGAGAACAAGTGCCTGTCGCCTTCGTGAAGAGGTGTTTTACACCCTTTATGTTTAAGATAATTATGGAAATAAATATAAAAAGGGTAAATCTAGAAAACGGCAGTAATTATTTATATAAGTTTTAAATTACTGGTGGTCTCAGATATTCTTTGTACCGCTTTGTAAATCCATTATCTACTTGTTTCAAAATGAGGGACGTTTTAAAATTCATAAAAAGTAAAGTTCTCGAAATAAAATACATCAATTATACTTCTTGCTTTACCTAGGATAACAAGAACTTTATTGCAAAAGCTTGAATGGATATTTGTTACTCAATCACGTCAGAATGGCTGAACGGATCTGGGGACAATTACTCGTACCTAACGACACGCAAGTGAATCCACGGGATAGTTTAAAATGATAAGATCCCTATTAATTCGACGAATAATCTTGTCTAGGTTCATCAATCAGCCTTTAATGTCCCCACAGCTGGGACAGGCCTCTTTCTAGATACGTAATCCATTCTACTTGAAACTTGCCAAGAACAGTAATCTGGTGTAGTGATGTTATTTTCCATCATAGGCATTTAACGTAAACGGTTGAAATTACATAGCCTGCAACATTAAACGTTTCAATTTGCAGCTAGCTGGCTTACGACGTGGTGCAGCTTGTTGCCGTATTGTAATACGTTTAATTGGATTAATTTCCGCATGGAATAGGTGCTAAATCACTAGCAAAAGGCAGTATATTATAAAGCATCTGTTTAATTCCTTAGTGCAGTGCGAGCCCGAAATCGGAGCACTCACTTAATGCAGGAAGCGTTTCAGTTGCCATAAACAAGCATGTATTTAAATATTATCCATGAAAATGTCCAAATACGAGTTTCTTTCATGAGTAGACTCTTTGAAGATTCACAAATTTGGCGAGATTTTGATCACAAGACAACAATATTTATATAACAAACCATACGACTGGCGCGTTGTGGTTCACAAAGCACCTCTTTCTAAAGTTTGATATCCTGGTACTGAGAACCCCGCGTTATATGACCCCGCGGGGTTTTAAAACGTTTATTGAAACCAAATCTTGCCAAGTATCAATTTTAAGCCGTGCAATATTATGCGTAGGTAATTTATTCTATGTAAATGGGTACATTCTAAAAGAAAATAGAAAAATAAAACAAAATTTAGGATTCGGTAACATTTTTCTTTTATTGATTTTCTATACGAAATCGAATAAGAAACAAAATTGTTAGTCAAATCAAAATCTTGTATGAACTTTAGAACTAAGGGGGTTATAAAAATTTTATTCTTACTTAAATCAAATTAAGTACTGCACTTTTTTCACGTGCTATCCATCCAACCGATTTCAATGAAATTTTGTGAATGTGTATGGTTTGTCCCAGTACTTTCAACTTGCTGGATAGGATGGATCTTGACCCAAAACGTGGTGCTGTTGCCGCATTTAAATCTCGATATTTTGACATATTTCTATTACAACCATACCAAGCAGCTGGTGTTCTAAGTATTATTAATATAATTAATAATTATGTTTAGTATTTTTTGTTTTGTACATATTTATTATATATTTGTAAGCAAACAATTATAATAAAGAAATTAAAGGAATAGTTCGACAGAGTGCTAAGATACCACAAAAAAATTATAACATAACCAAACTCTTAGGCACCGAGAGGACTGCCACTTCCCCGCAACTACTCCCCAGTCACAGGCAAACAATTTTTTTTTAATGTTTTAAATTCATGGACCAGGGAAGCAGATTTTACAAGAAGTGTGTCGCAATCAAACGTGGGGTTGATCCGCGGTGTTTTATTGGATAGTATAACTAAAACATCGTTACACATTCACTCTTATTGCGTGGTAACCAATAGTGAAAGAGATGTCATGCTGTGGTAAGTTCCATCCCTTACTTGTTCAATAACGTTGTTGACGACGTCATTCGTATATTGAGGAAGGTTAATGGATTGTTTACGTCACACTTTTGTCGTCGATGAGCGGCTATTATTCGTCATCTCAGCAATCACCTCCTTTTTGCTACATCATTGTTCATACAGTCCATGATCATTTATTATACTGTAGCGGTACTGCAAAAAGTACCAACAAACAGAACAAAAAGTGAACATGAGAAAGATGATGAACCAACAGCAAAATACGTAAGAATACACATCGACATCGGGAAAGCAGAGTTATCCACGACTTAAGACTGTAGATGAGAACCCGACACGATCCGTCGTTCAGTAGCTCACCAGACATAACACCCGTCTGGTTCGAGGATCCTCCCTTTTATATGAGGGATGAAGAGCTTTACACACTGTTCTTCATACCCCCAAAATACTTAACTGAATAAAATGTTTTTTTGTAAGTAGATACTGACGTCACGAGCGTGCGTTTTATTTTTGTCAATATTTCGTCATGCATAATAGACCATTAATTGAGAAACAAAACCACTGCGCCTAAATGTACACTTTGGTAATAACTACATTCTAAATAAATTATTCTTATTTAAATTATTCTCATTCATAGGGACTTTTATACCAGGACACAATAAGTTGTAGGAGATAAAGCAAGTTGATGGCCAGAGAAGGATGAAAAGCATATTATATTTCTCTTCGCTTTCCCGCCACAAACACCCCATCCCCCAAAGAATGACACGCCATCTTGCGGATATACAAAAAAGATGAAGCGCCGTTTGACGTAAAGCATTACGTAAACATCATTGTTCTAGACCTGTATTGTTCGGACTCAAATCTACTAGGGAATTATTAAACCAAAGAGAGCCGTTGCTTGGCTTGTTTTGTTTCCAAATGCTATGTTTCTAAAGTAACTTTTTGTACTAAACTCTCAATAAAATATTTCATTGGTCCAAAACAATTTTCTGTGAAATATCTGGTAGTTGGGTCATGACATTTTAAATAACTACATACTCGTAGTATAAACAGAGCCTTCACGAATCTGTAAACCAAATATTCTGTATATCTTGCTCACAAATAACTTTTTATTGGGGGAAAACCGTCTTTCGGTATTATTAAATATAACGCACTTAAAACTCGTGCTGTCACTTGTGCTGATTCTATTAAATAGTACGAGGGTCGTTTTCAAATCTTACATTCAAAACATGATTAAAAAATAAACATGAGGAAGTTGGAACTTTGTATCTCAATTTCTTCGTAACGAGAAGGTTCTCTGGTACGGTCTAGAAAAAAGAAGTGATCGCAATGACGGGGAGATGAAGCATTCAGCTTTGTTAAGGGTATTTAACACCGTTTATATTGTCGAATCTCTGGAGATGGTTTCAAGTCAAGATAAAATGAAAAGTCAAACCAAATCACAGATCCTTCTGTTTGATTAAAATAATAAAAATATCACAACGGGTAACTTTCAAAAAACCTACTAACTGCACTCGTTCTAATTGTTTCACAAAGTATTCGAGATACATCTACAAAAAAAGAGGTCTTTGGATGATTTTTCTGGAGAAAAATCAAATTTTTATATACAATTGTAGTACAACAAGTGCACAAAACGAACCATTTTTATTTGAGACTTTTAGCAATGTCGAGCTGATAGTAATTTCGAGGATAAAATGGTTTTGTGGACGAGGTATATAACATTATTGTTATGTTATGGTTATATCTGTTGCACAACTCTCTGTGCACTAATTTCCATAAGGAGAGAGTGTTAAATCCTCTTCTCCACTGGACATTTTTAACAATTTTAGCAAACTGAAGAAATTATTAAACGCACGAAAAAACAAGAGCCGTTTTAACAAGAACTTCTTATTGTGTTTGGCTTTATGCCTCTTTTCTTGCCTTTATATAGATACACATAGGAGTTAATCAAGTCTGTAGGTACAGAACAGCATTAACGGAACCACTATCCCAATCAACCTTAAGCATAAAAAACCTCTGATTAGTAATTATTTTCCTTCTTTCTTTCGATCTAGCCACTTTCATAAATGTTACCCTGGTAGTCGGGCGACTCGTTCCATTGTTAACGTATTGACTGAAAACTGTTGGCGTGGGTGGGTGGAACCATTATCCCAATCAACCTTAAGCATAAAAAACCTCTAAGGAGTAATTATTTTCCTTCTTTCTTTCGATCTAGCCGCTTTCATAAATGTTACCCTGGTAGTCGGGCAACTCGTTCCATTGTTAACGTATTGACTGAAAACTGTTGGCGTGGGTGGGTACTGTTAATCTTGAGTCCATAATATTTTTATTTTGTATACTTTACGACGCTTAACAATACATTGTAGACAAAAATAATGTACGTTCTCTTAAAAATCCGCCCATCAGCATAGAAAGCGATAGTCACTAAAATTTTTGTTCTTTCACACAATAAAGCTCCATTTCATAAATGTTACCCTGGTAGCTGGGCGGCTCGATGCTTTGTTAACGTAGCGAAAAAATCTCCGTTTTTTTATTGAAACGGGATAAAATTATGAAATTGTGGCGGGATCAGTCAACTGTCCTTAATAATTTTTCGTCATACAACAATTTGATATTTTTTCTACTTGCGTTACTTTCAATTTTAAATACAAAAATAAATATCATAAATACTATATAAACTGTACGGTATGTAAATACAGCATTTATATAGTCTTAGTGTAACTAACATAATTGGTGTAATAGGAATGGTTAAAGTAAGGAATGAGTATATTAGAGGAACTTTGAGTATATTAGAGGAAAAATTGTAAACGAATTGACCGTCTTGGTTTTCTGATTCGGTTGAGGTTGCTGATTCGCTAGAATGTTATGTCATACGAGTATTCATGAATAAAAACCCGCTTAACATTAAGTTAAACAATAAATAAATCCCAAAAAAGGTGTTAGGGGACACCCGGGTTTGAACCGGGGACCTCTCGATCTGCAGTCGAATGCTCTACCACTGAGCTATATCCCCGATGACAAATAGATTCAAATAATCGTAGTACTCCTAAGTTACTGTAGGAATGTAGTATCTCACCATGTATTTATGTCAGGGTCACATTATAAAAACCGTCAGATTGTAAACTCTCGAAAGATTGCCAAACGAACATACTGCTTACTATATGGCACATTATTATTCGGTAGATTATAATCTGTCGAAGTGAAACCGTAATATTGTGAAATATATGCGACGGAAGTCAACTCGCGCGGTGTGGTGGGGGTAGGAAAAGGGGGTCCCCCTAGCCCCATGGTACACCATGAAAAGATAATGCATCATTCCTGAGAAACCCCGATTAATATGACCTAACCTAAAAACACTTTATATTCCCCTAAAAACGTAATCGACGGTAACGACCCTTTAGGGTAAACGTATCGTGACGTCACACATCGAACTAGCAGCACACTTTCTTGGTTATTACAACATGCAAGGTCAGCTTTAAGTATGTTAATTTGTATTTGTATTTCAGTATGCTGGTGCTTATATAAGATTACGTAGAACTTATTTACGTTTTGTAAAGTGTCGTACTTTGGGCTGTAGTCCAAAACTTAACATTTCGAATGTGTTAGAAAGGGGCGAAAAAGCAACAGTTTTTTTAACATTTGGTTTTGCTAAGAATCTTTTACAGCTACGAGTGCTACGAGAGCTACACAGTCGTAGCAATGACGTCATTTTATGTCGTAGCAACATTATACTTCAAACGAATTTTGCAGTCATCAATAATACCAGACTGATAAATAAAAGTTTAAGCTTGTGTCCTTTCATCGATATTCACTTTGTACGGGGTCTTTACTAAAGCTTTGCTGTTCTAACAACGTTCTGCAATTGCAATGTTGATCCCAGAAGCTTTGTAGTAAAGCCGTTTAAATGTTCGTGACACTATGAAACCCGAAGTAGTTATCTAGCTTCAATGCAATAAGTGACTAGTATTCAAGATTGCAATGTAAGAACTCTTTAACGGCTCGTAGTAGGTTAGGTATTAGATTTAGATATACATAATAATATGTACATCCACAGTACCACAATAGTTTTTTCGTAACGGTTCGGAAGAGTTCGACTTAGCACACTTGGCTATCGAATGTGAAATGGCCTGGTTATCGTAAAGTGAAGCTGCATACATCGAATTCTGTCGCACTTTGGTATATTCCAGTGTATCGCGTACATTCTTTGAATGAATTGGCCGTGTTATTGAAGGTAGAATTGAGGAACTTTAATCGTGCTAATAACGAGAGTACGAGGTTTCATGTGCCAAAATACCTTTTGATTTTGATTTTTAGGTTTGTTATTTTGTTTTTCTTCTTTAAAATTTCATTCTTTAAAATTCACTTATTCTTTACATTTATTTATAAGAATGATTAGTACAAAGTTATATATAATTATAACAATTTTTTGATAGAAGGTACAATCGTACCAGTTATAATTAGGAAAAAAATTGGCAGTCGAAAGTAGTATGACGAGTAAATTAAGTTGAAAACACAATTTTGTAGTACTTATTTAAATTTTACGTTGCATATTTTTGCACTCTTGTTGCATTTTTTGATTATTTATGGTGCGTATTTGCTTCCATATTTCTATTATTTTATTTTGCAAATAATCCGCTCTCTACTTATAAGCAACTAGCGGACGTCACGCGGTTTCACACGCGTAATTCCCGTTCCCGTGGGAGTACGGGGATAAAATATATCCTATGTTACTCGTGGATAATGTAGCTTTCGAATGGTGGAAGAATTTTTAAAAACGGTCCAGTAGTTTTTAAGCCTATTCATTACAACCAAACAAACAAACAAACAAAGTTTTCCTCTTTATAATATTAGTGTAGATGTAAAAATGTTCATAAGCAATGTAAAAATGTTCATTCATATAGTGGAATCTCAAAACATCATGATTACTGAAATTTTCTCGGTGTATATGGAAACCTAGTGCATCTAATACTGCATGGACTGCTTGGATCAATATTGTGTCCCGAGCACATGGCACGCTTTTGTGGTTTCCATGGAAACTTTGCAACTACATTCTCAGTGTTTATGAATACCTAGTGCATCTAATGCTGCATGGACTGCTTGGATCAATACTGTGTCCCAAGCACATGGCACGCTTTTGTGGTTTCCATGGAAACTTTACAACTACATTCTCAGTGTTTATGAATACCTAGTGCATCTAATGCTGCATGGACTGCTTGGATCAATACTGTGTCCCAAGCACATGGCACGCTTTTGTGGTTTCCATGGAAACTTTACAACTACATTCTCAGTGTTTATGAATACCTAGTGCATCTAATGCTGCATGGACTGCTTGGATCAATACTGTGTCCCAAGCACATGGCACGCTTTTGTGGTTTCCATGGAAACTTTACAACTACATTCTCAGTGTTTATGAATACCTAGTGCATCTAATGCTGCATGGACTGCTTGGATCAATACTGTGTCCCAAGCACATGGCACGCTTTTGTGGTTTCCATGGAAACTTTACAACTACATTCTCAGTGTTTATGAATACCTAGTGCATCTAATGCTGCATGGACTGCTTGGATCAATACTGTGTCACGAGCGAGCACTTGGCTTGCTACAGCTGTGGTTTACATGAAAACGATGCAGCTGAAAAAGTTACGTAAACCTCGCAAAGACATAGCATAAGGGACAACTTCATCCAAGTTGATTCTTATTCCTTCATTGCTTACTTGAGGTACTTTTTAAAACACACCGCAAGAATATTTGTGATTTAGAGATGACAAAACCTGAAGTGACTTTTCACTGACTGACTTATAAATGTAGAAGCTTGTGCGGTCTACAACAACATAATCCATGAAACGGTTACGAGTCCCCTAAAGCCCTGGGTAGTAAACGATGAGCTATTCTTTCTTGCATCCATTCAACGTACGATGGCTTAGCGATGGTCGAAGAAGACAAACTACCAACTACAAATAATGAAAACTACTCTGTCTACTTACTTACAGTAAAGTTTGTTACGGTACGTGCTGCTACTGGGTCAGTGTTTATACAGTTTCTTATTTTCAGTTACAAACTTCAGAACCACGAAAGACAGAAAAATCTGTACTGAAAGTAAACTTTTGAAATGAATTCTGTGTTTTATTACACCTCACTTTTATGTAATCTGTTACAACAGTTTTGTCAAGTTTAATAAGATATAGCTTAAAAAATCTCGGAAACGTGAAGTATCATGATTAATCTTGTTGTTGGCATTGAAAAATTACTTTAGTGTTGGATTGCCATATTGAGGAAGGTTATTGGCCATAACGTTACGCTACGCTCAAAAGGAGCAGAGTAATAATAAAAATATTGTAAAAAAACCGGGGAATAAGTATTCCTATGATTAAAGTTACGTAACAATCATGAATGACGGACATATTCTTCTTAAAATAATCTTAAAAGTTGTCCAGCACATGTCTATCTTTAAAGGTTAACTCTCACCATGTTTGGTGTGGTAATCCAATCGCTCTTACTCTCTCTCTTGCTCTTATGTGATGCAGACAAAATTGTGCGGCTCAGCTAATAAAATATACTTTGATCGAATCAATGATTGGGAGCTTAATTTGAATATAGATGAAAAGAATGAGGTTCGAAAACATGTTTAAACTGCTGTATTTTCTAATAAATTCAATTAGAAAAACATAAAAAATAGGCAAAATATGAAACGTAAGTTTATTTTCGAAAGGTACGATGGGGATTAAAATCAAAATTACAATGATCACGTTACCAGTTGTACAAAAGAAAAAAATGAATAAACGAATGTAACATTACAAGAGTCAGCTCTAATGTTTTCTGATTCCCTAGTATTAAATATAGTATTTTGCCGGACGTAGTATTTTCTGCGCTAGCGTAATAGGAGTATTCTCCACGTGGACCAAGCACGTGGCGAGTTCCAACAGATACAACAGGTGCTTGATAAGAAGTTATAATGTAAGCAAGGTCAAATAGTAATATGTTAAAATTCATTAACTATTATAATAGAATAATTAACGCACGGCAACATAACAGCGTAAAAAAAGATTTTAAAATAAAACCAAAGACGCTGCTTTCACTGAGATGCCATTAACACGAAAGCCGTCAACGTTATGGCGTAACCTGGCTTACTGTGATGTCACCGATCAATCTCAAATAGTTAACCGATCGACAAACTATCAGGAGAATTTTACCTTACCAGTGAACCGACAGAACTATTTGTTTATAATTCCATTTTACCGCTACTTACATTTTTGGTGGATTTCGTTTCAATTAATTACAAATACGTAGTATCGTAAAGTTGGTAATAATTATAAGATTATATGTCATACAATGGATCCTGCTCTTTGCCGCCATACATGTCGAAGTTTAAATGTAAAACCATACTCATTGTGTTAATAATTATAAGATTATATGTCATACAATGGTATCCTGCTCTTTGCCGCCATACAAGTCGAAGATAAATGTAAAACCATACTCATTGTGTATTCAATTAGTATTTTCAGTAATTAAAACACCAATGAGGTACATTAATAAGCGTGGTGCCTGTTCATTAATAATAGTGCTAAGATTCGGGTACAATCACTTACTTTTTGGTTTCTTTGTGTTTCACTTTTGCTGAGGTATTTTATGAAGAGTTGTCTCAGTGCACAGTCTTGAACCCGAAGTCGACCCGCATTTTCATGATTGATAACTGGAAAAAACAAAGCAAATAAGTTTTTGTTCGTTGGTAAGTAAAACATAGTTATGAAAGTCGAGGGAAAGCGTTATGACACAATAATTGAATTAATAACAGAATGACACAATAATTGAATACGAAAAAGGTCCATGTTCACCAAAAAGATAACCGTCTGATTATTATCTAAAAACAGCTGTGACTGTGACAGGTTCCCATACAAAAAAGTGTTTTAAACAGCTGTTTTAGATAACCAGACTGTCATCTTTTTGGTGAACATGGACCTAAACCACAATAATTGTAATGGAATGTATTTTAATTTGGGTCGTGCCTTATTTTGATAACGACTGTGACGTATCATTTTATTTCTAACAATTATATTTATTCCCCTGCTTGTCGCTACTATAAATACAATATAATATATTGATATTTAATACATGTTTTCTTTTGTAAACAGACCAACAGCGATAACTTATGACAAGACGTAAAAGATAACGCGCTACTCTTTTTTCAACTTGCATTAAATTTTCTGTTAGTTGATAGATCCAGTGGGTGCCTTAACTTAAAAACTAAGGCCATCCCCCGTGTACAGCAAGAGACAGGCTGAATCCGAACAATTAGTGTCCGTGGTCTGTGCGTCGCTATCCAAATGCCTGGTCAGTGAAATCACTAAGCGGCCTTGTAGTCTGAATATCTCTTTGATCGTTGAGATCGTTGTAAATTTTGGTCTATGTTGCAGTCTTGTTTCATTAAGAGCGTCAAGCAAACTCTGAACCTGAAAGTGAAACAGGCCACATATACCTACAATATATGTGTATTGTGATAGTTTCACTTTCATGGAACCTGCAGTTGTCCTTGCTCGTACCACCTCCATGGCTATGCTGCCCTAGTAACTGATCATATAAATAACGATCGGGTTGGGATGCAGCCCTATATATAACACTTAAAAAATATAATAGTATCAATCTGCGGTCTTAGGAAGGAAGTCTTTATTTAAGTACAATAACTTGTAAAAATATTACATTAGTTATATTTGGACAAATTCTTTTCGCTTCTAAAATGCCTTTGTGAAAACCGCACAACAAAAATAGGAGGTAATGCATGATGCCACGCAATAAGCTGCTATGGAGTCTGATTTAATATTTTGATATATTCTTGTACGAGTATGTCCTGGTTTCCAGCACTTGATCTACACATAAACATATAATCCCTACCCCTACTATTATATAAATGGGAAAGTAAGTTTGTTTGTTACGCTTTCACGCGAAAACTACTCAAACGATCATCATGAAACTTTGTACACATATTCTTGGAGGTATTAGAACTAACATAAGATACTTTTTATTAAAAAAACTAACCCTCACGAGCAGACGAAGTTGCGTGGGTCAGCTAGTATCATCACAATAGCTAGTACTTCATCTCATTCATTTCGAATGCTGTCTTTACAAACTCACGGGTTAGCCACATTATTTGCACTCTCTGCAGTTCTGATGACCTTATACGAAATTGCAAAGAGGAAATGCGACAGCAGTTGTAATGGGGAAGCAACCCACATGCGTGCAGTGCATGTGCGTGTTTGTTATACGATGTAACACGTAGGTGTTGCCATGGCAACCAATGCGCAGTGTATAAATAATATAGTATGTAGATACTATATTATTTATACACTGCGCATTGGTTGCCATGGAAACGAACTGCGCACTGGAGTACCAACAAAACATGAACCGCAGGTACAAAAAGCAAGTACTAAAACTGAGATCGTATTAATGTTATTGACCTTAACGGCAATACTGTCGTAGGTAGTTAGGATGGCTCAGGAAATACGTAGCTTGGGTGGTCATTGTCAAAAACAGTATTACAAAGAAATATTATTATTCTCGTAATACTTTTTTTAACCAAGGTACAAAATTAGGTATCAAAACCTGCATTGAGGTACATATCTGGAGCTATACAGGCACGTCATCCACGTGTTTGTGATAAAACATACGTATCTAAGACGACTACAGGCCTGTTACCTCCAAAGGTAGGTAAAATGGCATATCTATTTTGTCATGAAAAAGAAACGGCGCACTTATGGACATAAAATATCATCATCATCAGCCTATAAATGTTCCCACAGCTGGGACATAGGCGTCCTCTCTATGGGAGGGAATGGGCTATAATCCAGTAGACTATCGGAGTAGATGCCACATATCACACAATCAACCTTCATATGAATCAACTTACAAATTCACGCACTACGACGACGTAATCGCGGACAAAGCTTAAAACAGGCAAACGAAAATTTGGCTTCGAATACTTGCCAATGGACTAGGGTGTTTTCTCAGATAAATACTGGTGCGGCTCCCATCCAGGTACACAAAAAATACGAGTCTGGTAAACACCTAGAGGTTAGAGCTATCTGCCAAATCTACAGGAAGTTAAAAAAAAAATGTGGGGAAGTGAAATTTCTATCATAAGTCAACCGCTTGTATTAATATTTGCTATTTACTCAGGTTACGCTACGCCCCACAATTTTAATCTGAATGCCGTACATTGATTAGGAGTCTTGCTCCTAATCAATCAAGATTGATTTGATGGATTTTGATCGAGTTGGAGAAACTTAAAAGTAAAGTAAAGTAAAGTTGGTCAAAGGGCAATGGAAAGGGCTGTGCTTGGAATTTCCGTGTAGGAAACCAAGGTTACCAACGGAGTCCGAAGAATCGCAAAAATTAGGTGGAACGGGGCAAGCTTCGCAGAATAGATAGTTGCTTTGGAAGGCCTCTCGTTAGGTGGGTCGATGACCTGGTGAAAGTTGCGGACATCCGCTTGATGCGAGACGCATGGGACAGATCAATGTGTGCGACAATTGGGAGAGGTCCATGCCCAGTAGTGGACGTCTTTCGACTGAAATAAAAATGATCATGGAATGCGCCATCTACCTACTTTACCATGTACGTCTCAACATGGTGAGTTTTCTGCATTTCAAGCAAATTGATAAGGGATGTTGTAGATGGCGTTTAACTTGTTTCTGTTAAGAATAGAAAAAAGCCTTCTATTAAAAAAGTCCATTGCTGAATTATGGATGAATTTTGTAATCATCAATTATTTGACTTGCATGAATTTATTAATAATTACTTTGTCTTTTATTTTGCATTTATATAATAATACTGTAATACTCTTTCTTACTATTAATTGCACGAATCGAACTTAGAAGGAAAATATATAAAAACGACGTGGTAAACACATATTTTCGAAACGTGTTTTCAAATTGACAACTTCAAATATTTTCTAGTAGGTGAACTAATGCGGACGCAATTTGGATACGTTGTGTTCATACAATTCAGTTTTAGTTTCACAACACTCGCACTAGTTCGGCGCTGTGGTGCAGACAACAGCCAAGAGTTGTGCACGAGCTCTCTAGATGGTGTTGGGATCGAATTAGATCGCGCTATCGTTTGTCGCAAGCGTTTAATGACCCTCCGGCCTTACATTGCAGTGATCATATTCATACCTACTAATGTAGGCTTGTCCCTTACATATATTTTTGAAAAACTGTCACACGTCAAACGTTGATGGCAGTTTTATTATACACTAGCGGCCCGTCCTTATTTTGCTCTAAATTCCTTTTGCCTATATTTTCTAGTAATAGGTATAGCTGACACTCACAAATAATGTTTATATCGCTTTTTATTAGTAAAATATTGTTTTAAATCGGCTCAGTAAATCTAGAGATTACCCCTGCAACCTCTTAAAGTTTTCCTCTTAACAATATTAAAAAAAGTTCCAAGAAGTTAGTACAAAACTTAACTCGTAAACGTTTTAATATTTCCAATCAAAATGTGTATCTTGTAATCAATTATAGTGCAGTAAAGATGGTTTATTTTATAAGTCTCATTAGCACGTAATTACAGCAAAACATTGTTTAATTTTTTCATTTTCAGACTTAGTGACAAATATTATTGTGACTCTGACAATTTCAGTGCAGACGACATCTTCTGTATCTAGCTCGGCATAGTGAATGGTGCCGTCATTTAACAGAGACCAAAAAAAGAAAACAGTTTGGTTTCTGGTTATCATACTGTTATTGCTCGCCATAGTTGTACTCTTGGCTAATATTTAACAAACTTAGAATAGGTAGCTTAAGAAAGGTCACCACTTAAGAAAGGAACCAAAGTTCTACTTTGGTTATGGTGTGCCAAATTTCTGTCCGTTTTATTATGACTGGTCCACAGTCAAATTAAAGTTATGCCTAGATTAGGGTGTATCGAATACAGATACAAAATAGAGCAGAATCTGTGCACTCAACTGAACGCACCTCTCAAGATTACTGAGGTTACTGTTGCGGTTTGGCTGGGTTCATCACTGTACTTGTCACATGCTTGTGTTGTCATGAGCCTTTTTTGAGAGAGTTTCCGGAGAGACTTCATTGATATTTTCTTATTGAAGATGGTAAAATTTCCAAAACGTATGTGTCATCTTGAAGGATAACAATTGTTCGAAAAAAGATAACGATAATTATCCTATCCAATAATTCTTTGATTTTGTAATGAAACGTTTGATAAAAAATAATGACAGTTATTATTCCATCCAATAATGCCTTGATTTTGTAATCAAAGTATCCATATAAGGTCATCCATCCTAGTCTCTAACATTTTCATGTTTTATAAAGAATGTATAACGCAAAATGGAATTTAATGCGGAGCGGTGGAGAAGAGGTAACCTGGCGCTGCGTGAGCGAGTGACCCACCGCCTCCCGTTCAACATCCACCACGCACAGGATGGAAGAAAAACAGCAGAATCGACTTAGTTATTCATATGCTCCTTTGGTGTAATTGTAATGTGAGACGTTCCAGTAACAGGAAAATAAGTAAGTTAACAAGAGAACGATGATCAGTGGTCAAGGATTAAGACCGGGATCAGATCGAGCACATTTGTCTTAGGTCCATGTTCACCAAAAAGATGACGCTCTGATTATCTACAATCAGCTGTTTAAAACATATTTTTGTATGGGAACACGTCACAGTGACAGCTGGTTTTAGATAATCAGACTGTTATCTTTTCGGTGAACATGAACCTTAGTAATTTTAAACGAATCTTACCCACTCTTTGATGTAAGATTCATCTAGTAAATATCTGTAGTTCCCGCATGCATAACGAGTATTGGCCCAGCTTAGTGTATAGAGCTGACGCTTCATAGAGGAAGGTATGAGATCTGTAAAACCAATTAATGTTTTCGATGGTTTTTTGTTGTCCAGTCACTAAACGCGCAAGCAGGAACTTCAGGACAAAATTAAAATTTGTTTTTATTTAAGTGTTTATTTTATTTATTATTCAAGATCCTTATAGACTAATATTACAACAAAATTAGGACAATAGCATGAAACAGTAGCATTTACACATAAAAACGGACACAAATAAAATAGTGTACATTAAATTTCACAAGTTTATTACATATAAAAGCGTGTAAAAAATCCTTAACGAAACTAAAAGGCACTAAACTAGTTTTCTCCGTCATTGCATTGCATGAAAACCAACATTGCTTTAAATACCTTCATGACCCCTACACGAGTACTATTCTTTAGGTTTTGAGTGCGTTACATTATTGTTACTTAGTTTGATGTGTAGACTGCTTGGTTGTCGGTTTCATGAAGAGTCTATTTACACCTTGATATACCAAGCTTCACAATAAATTTTCACTTTATGAAGAGTACAAAATTCCGCAATAGCGGTGTGACTTTAGTCAACGCTTGATGGTAAATATCAATATCTTATACACTAGACTAACTAGACAACTGTATTTGTAGTTTTCACTGTTTAAAACTATAGTCCCTGCCATGAGAAGCTAAACATTTTGTAAACACACATTAGGGTTCGCAACCTTTGGATCAAATGAAAAAATGACAGAATCAGCGTGATCTTCGAATGTTTACGTTCCATAATGTCAGATGCGTTACAGTACCTCATCAAAACATTAGACAACAGCTCTTTATATCGCCAAAATATAACCCGAGCAAGTGAAATTGCTCATTAGTTCCGTATTACACGTATGATAATTTGATTAGATTGAATTTGTGAGAATTTCTTGTTGATTGAATTGTCGCTACGTGTCTTGGTATAAATTCTTTATTTACCAAAATTAAAGCTTCTCGTGGCGCGGACTATAAACTAATACTGTCACTTACAGAATATATTCAGTACGTGCTATGTGCGATCATGGAAGATCATGTACGGGATCGTACATGGCAATAATTTAATGTTTAAAACTAGTGGGAATAAAATTTTCCATTAGTTCTACCGTAAAATTGTGTAATAGAGCAGTAGAAGTAATGGGACTTTTTATTCCCACTAGTTTTACGATTTTGTACCAGATGAAATCGTAGGACTAGTGGAAAAAAATAATTCCCACTAGTTCTACCGTAGAACTGTATAGTAGAACTAGTGGGAATTATCCGTTTTAGATAGTAATACGCGCAGGCATTATTCGTGTGGGCACCCAATGCTTAGTATAAGCCACCGTTTTTTTCAGTTAATGTTACTCCATGATAGTGTATAACACATCGAAAGAACTTTGAATTATTTGGCAATTTTGGCATGGAGTAGGTACGTTAGTGAAGTTAGGCAAAAAAATATTTTTTTTTTCAAATAATTAAGAAACAACGCAGTCCTTCAACCTATGGGTCTATGTACATACTTATTGTCCTTTTTTGCTACTACAAGAAGAAGCTCTGCGTTTGGCTGGAACTAGTGTCTGACTTAAAAAATTCTAATATTACATGAAAACTTATACTAAACTTTATATTTGTGCTTCAAATTGTCGCAATATCAAATGCTAAATTAAACTGGGAACTATTAACCTATCAAAATGACCGGCGTTAGGTCGTAGAGTAACTGAAACACACGTTAGGTGGCTTAGGGTTTCAGTACGGTCAACTTTCCAATATTTTGTTTGATTGATTAGAGTAAAATATAAAAAAGAGTAAATAGACCAGTCTCCTTGAAAATACTACAGTACTGAGCTGTTGTTAATGTGATTGAATGTTGTGAATGTGTAGAAAAAGTAAAATTTATGCAAGTAAATATGCAATAAACTACGCTGACATTACATACGAGTATTTATGCTTGAAAATGTAAAATCTTGACCCATTGTGTTTTTAAAGTTTACTATAATAATTACTTATATTCTAAAAGTTTTTAATAATTAAAAATTGATTGTAACGGGTAATGTTTCGAGTTACTATAACCTATCTACAAGACCACTCTGTAACACCTAAAATCACACTAACAAATACTTTGACTATGTCGGTTAAATAAACCTTTAACTTGAATGTTTACGAAACCACAACATCTAAGAAATGTTGATATTATTGATCCTAAACCTCCCGAGATTTACACTATCTCAACAAAAAAGACAGGTGGATAACTTATTTGTGTGGATTTATTGAATCTGCACTACAAGTACATAGGAATCGACAGAACTCGATAAGATAAATTTGACAGGATTTCTCGATAAAATGAGTTTTTATGGAGTCAAAAACTCATTTTATCGAGAATGACTGACAAATCTTAAATAACGAATATTTTACTCAGATAATCAGAATAGAAAGGACAACTACGTGAAAACGGTTACTACGTGCTCAGAACATTTTTCTGAATCAAAACCACTCGAATCTCATTAAACTTTTTTTTTTCACCTGTTCATAAACATGTATGGCACAGCTGTTTCTTTTTATATCAACATCAGCCTATAATGTTCCCACTGCTGGGACATGGCCTCCTCTCAATGAGAGAGAATGGGCTTTTTAAATATAAAAGAAAAATTTTGAAGTGCGGTAACCGTTTTCGCGTTCCATCCTGTATAAGAAAAATATGAAAAAAGTCATAAAAGGTTCGCATCAGCAGCGAAAAGGTTATCGCATTTTTTTTATCTGCAAAATCTCTCAGCCTGTTTGCCAACCTGGGAATCCGTTCCAAGACTTCATGCTCAGCAATACCGTTTGGAATAGGGGCGAGCCTATTGCCATCTAATGGGCACACAAAATCCAGACTCAGTGTCTGCTACTGAGAAATTTCTAACAGTCCATCACTATTAGCCCGACCTGGGAAACGATCCCAGGACATCACGCTCAGCAGTAACGCGTCCAAGAACCACCTCAACGAGGCAACATAGATTTTTAAGGAGTTATGACACATTAACACAAAGATAAATAAACTTCGCTATAGCAACCAGGCACATTCTATCAAGTTTCGTAAATCATCACATCGTGCATGATGCACTTCAGTCCATGTGTCGCGATATCATACACAATTTTATTATACCTACCAACTGAAATAGAAAAACAACATCGACATTCCTCGGGCATTTGAATCAGACGGAAATAATATATACTTTGTGTTTTGTACCAAGACTGAAAATAAAACAACGATGTTAATTTTTAACTGCGAAATCCACACCAGATAACCATACGAAATACTTTTGATGGATGGATGTCTGATGGATGCCAAACCGACAGCTAGCGAGCAAGCGAGCGAGGTGGGCAAGATTCTATTCATATTTAATTTCGACTTTTTTGTCGTTCGCGGTTTGAACCAATCTATGCCTCGTTTGGTTCGCTCACTTGGTTGCTAGCTAGTGGTGTGGCCTGCGGTTAGTCCACAAAGGCAACGCTATCTAATGACGCATCCATTTAATATTTTTCATGGCAGGCAGAGCAATCAACTTAATCAATTGATTCCACTATACAATTTACTCACAAGTATTGGCACACAACACAAAGTATAATTTTATTTTAAACGCTGTCACAAATTGTTATAATCTGTTTCAATTTATTTAGCAGGTTTAGGTCATTCAACCATTCCTGGCAAACCACCAAGACCTACTGGTACTTTAACTGTTCCCGGAGGGTTGTCCCAGTTGCCATGCGCAAGGTTCGGTGGGTAAAACAGAAATACGACGCGCGACGCACGGTCGATATTTCATCCACAGGGGTAGACAAGGCTAATAAGGGCGACCCTTTTCACTTCATGTACGCTTGTAGTCCATAAATTGGATATTAAGTCTCCCCTTGCTATATTAACAGTAAAAATAATATTATAATGCAGTTTTATTACGAATAATAGCTACTAGTGAATCAACGGTTTTGTTTGTGTGTAACACAAATATTGCTGGCGTGACTGAGGGCATAATGTGGATACCTGACGACGTCTGAATATGATTAATGGCGTTGTTAACTTTAACAGGTATTTATAAATATTATTTAAACTTATTTCTTTATGGTGAAGACTGAAATTTGGATACATTTTACAAAAGGAAATCAGGGAGAAGAAGTAAATACAGTGGAACCTGGATAACTGGGGCATTTCAAATACAATTTCCAAAAAAAGAGGTCCCTCAACCTCTTTTTTGTAAATTTTATTCCCTCAAAGATGTTTTCCAGTTAACCAGTGTCTAAGATATCCAGTCTTAAATCTCGGCACCTCAAAATGAGTTCCAGCTATGGAACTTTTTCATATGTGTAAGAATTCTCTACCTACTACTCTATAAATCTAGTTATTCTAGCGGAAATACTTGATACCTCCATTGAATACTTGAATTTCATCTGAATAACTGGCTACAAGATCATGAATGTATCTAGTACATTACTGTTTTTTTTTATTCCTGTTATAAAAAGGGGTACTAATTTTGGGGCAGCTGCAAAACCAGTTTACTGTCTTGTCTAGACCGCTAATATTGTGTACTTGTTACTGGACGCCATTTTATTCAATACATTAGGGGGACGTAAAAGGCCTGACCAAAGCCCTCGAAACTTAGTCTTCATTGTAAAAGCCAGTGAGCAAGTCATGTCAAAATGTAGTATTGAAACATTTTAACTATAAAATACTGAAGTCATGTCAAAATGTAGTATTGAAACATTTTAACTATAAAATACTGAAGTCATGTCAAAATGCAGTATTGAAACATTTTAACGTAAAATTACAGATGGTGTGTAAATGTGTGTTACGCTAAAATATGCCCCAACTGAATATCAAACCCGGGCTAGCCAAGAGTGCATGTAGATGCACTCTTGGCTAGCCCGGGTTTGACAGTGGCAGCCGCGAGAAAACTAATCACATAGCTTTGGAAATCATAAAAAAGTAAGTACTTTTAATTAACAACGATATGCGAAGTAAATATGAGATGATGATGATATTGAGTGACACCATCAATTACGAGTATGATTTTATCGATCCCACCCGCCATGTTGAAAGCTAATGTTTGCCAAATTCTATGTGTGTTTCTTCCCGTTGACTTCATCTTTATGAGAACCAAGGAAAAAACATGACTTAGGTATAATCTTTTTTAAATACAGTTTTGCACGGGACTGGTCAATATGGCGACACTTGGTGGAGGCCAACTTCCAGCAGTGGACGCCTTTTGGCTGAAATTATGAATATATTTTTAGTTTAATAATGATTGTTTTTGATGTATTACAGATGGGGTCAAAGAAAGCTGTTTAAGACGCCACGCGGAACATCTGGCTGCTGTTGTAACATCGCTGTCCTTGTCCTGAGATGCTGCCATTGAACGTGACTTCGTAACAAAACTCTTGCAAGGTTCAGCAACACGAGGTAACAAATCTTACGTACTTTAACGTTCGGCAGGACCAATTTAAACCCTTAGGAATCCGTACGTATTCTTATATTTTTTGTTCAACTAAAATTATTTAAATTATTCTCTTATAATTACTTGTATCCGCTAACAACCGTTATTTAAACGACAACTTCAAAAACAGCAAGAATGCCTATACGAGCACACTTCGGTACATTTTTATAGCTGTTTTGAGATGATATAGTATTATAGTATATTGTGCACAAATGAATTAATGGTACTAGTCACTAACTTTGTGTGAATATTATTATTTACTTTTGTACGTACACTAGCCATGTATTTACTTATTGCAATGTGTAGTATGTACATAGTTATTTTGTTGGCACGTCAAAATCGTGTCATTAAATGAAGATAATATGTTTTTTTATTGATATTTTATGTCGTAAATTTATATATACTACAACTAGAACACTGTTTATTCACTTAAATAAAACTAAACGTTAGTACCTATATATATAAAAAGACGTCAATAGGCTGCAAAGTACTCTTCCGCAGTGCTGTCATCCGAAAATGTGCCAGAAGACTGGCAACATTGCAACGTTTAATGGTAATGCAAATCAAAGAAATAGCCAGCCCTAAATAAAATTTATTCAAATTATCGTGACAGGGTTTCATTTCCTTTTTTTTAAAAAATTGGTATCATATTTATTATATCACTAAATTGTCTGTCTGAAAAAATGAGATTTTTTAGATCTGTGCTAAGGTAGGAATTAGACTTTTCACAATATTCATCAACAATTTTCATTTTTCAATACGATTTATTTGGAAGAAGTTTAATCTCAGTGAGAAAAAGTATTTAAACATACAATTACCGTCTGAAGAACTCTTTTTAAGGATTCTGATTTTTTGTAATTTTCGTTCTGTATTTTTAAAGGGCTCCATATTATCCAAAAAATCTCCTGTTATCTCCGTGGTTAAAGAAAATTTTCCTGTCATGTATGTCACTTCACTGTTCCTTGCCTAGAAATAAATGAAATAAGCTATGTTCGATTTTACTGAAAAAAACGGATCTCCCCACAGACAAAACAATGTCGTTACGTATTACGGATATGTTTTGGCAACCTGGAGAGAAAGCATCGTACTCGTTGACAAGATGATATTTTATTATAGGATTACGTCAAAATCGGAGCAAATAATATTTTTAAGTTATTGTTAGCCAACAAAAATAAAATGTAGCATCAAGTAATGTATGGAGCTAACATTTAAAGATATTATTTTAGTCAAATGACCGTATTTACTTTGTCATATAAAATGTATAAAAGTTCGAACTAAATCTGACAGATAATATAATGAATAGAGAATGCTCAAGGTATACTCCACCTGTTGCGGGCCTGTTCGAAAGAGATACCGCGGCCCCGGAACATAAAGGGCGAAGATGGAACATGGATGGGTTTTAGTCATTAAGTGTCTGACACTCCCTCCCGCTCTGCCCAGAGTGGGAGAAGTCATTTGATGATTTCCCATCCTAAAAACAAAAAAAAAAGGTATACTCCACCTACGCAGGTTTATGTTATTTCATGCCTATAGGTTTACTAAATAATCATTGGCTATCAGTATCTGTCAATGTCCGGTCGAACAAGCTATTTGGTTTACAGTTTAACCCACAAATTATATTATAAAATTATATTATAAAATGTAAACCAAATAGCTTATTCGACCATACGATGCCCGCAGCCGGTTCGTAATACGTTCGTACCTGTTTAACTGAATCTTTAATTAAATTGTAAGAAATAATTTGTCAAGTTTGCTGTCAAACAATTTATAAACAATGAACTGCTCGCAGTATGAAAATAAATAAAGTAATATTTGAACAAAAATGAACAGCAAGCTCCTCAAATCTTTTTAACCTTGCCTAATTTCAGAAAGAGTTCTTTACCCGAGCATAAACATGACACACCAACTCTAAGGTCCATGTTCACCAAAAATATGACGGACGATTATCTAAAAATAGCTGTTTAAAACACATTTTTGTATGGGAATATGTTACATTAACAGCTGTTTTAAGATAATCAGACTGTTATCTTCTCGGTGAACATGGACCTTCGTAAAATGGGGTCACATCTCTGATTGTAATAAGAAACAAGTACATACAATGCCTAACTAGTACTTTAAAGCTTGATGTGACATGTTTACTGCCGGGTACTATTGCGTGTGTATCAATTTAGCAGCATCATCGTCGTGGTGTCTGCTCTTCGCGTACAGCTAAGCTATACAGGTGTGGTCAAAGCAACATACATCCCTGTATATCTGTGCTGAATGTAATCGGTAGATTTGCATCATGAAGACAAGATAGAAAAATATCTTACACCTACTTTAAAGCGACGTGGAACCCTCTCACCGGAGATTCGGCGTTTGATCCTACCTGAACTGCTCAACTTCTTTCACCCTCCATGACATAAATGAAGCAAACGACAGAGTTATTCAAATAGCTATGGACAAAACCAAGACGTCGACTCGAAATGGAGAAAATGCGCAAATCACGTGCTTTGGAAGTGGGTTTGCGGACACTTAACCGTTATACAATATGAAAACAAGAAGAAGCATGAATCCTGCATCAACAAGTAGTTAGTTATGCTTAAGTTATGCTGGGAACCGTATCCAATGTTAGTTTATAATAAAGATTCCTGAAGTCTGTTATATTATGTTGAGATAATTTCTTGCAGGCTATGAAAACGAAACAACAAAACACGAATCAGTAATTTTACTAATCTGTTTTTGAGACTGTCTGTTTGTTTCAACATCATACTTTGCAAGCAAGCTGAATTTCGATCATCTTTAGCTTTTGTATATTCCAAGTATCTGACTAGGTTTGTTCATGTTTTTAAGAAATTTATTTTAACTGTTCTGAAAATGATCATATGTACATAATTAATTATTTATGTTAAAATTATTGTTAATATGAAGACTATGTGGGTCGTTATTTTATATATTCATTCATTAAACTTTACATCATAAATATTTGTTTGTTATCTGGCAATTTAAGTTATTTTAGCGGCCAATCTAATGTCGATTCTGTGGCGATGTTTGTTTTGACTCAAATTACCAGGTCAGATATCTACTCACCTCCATGGTCGTCATATAATCCAAAGATAATGTCTTATTGATCATTATGTAAAAAGCACAGTTCAATACAAAAAAATAAATACAAAAAAAGCAAAAAAAAACAACACCAAAAAGGGAAAAAAAAGAGAAAAAAAAACAAAAACAAAAGAAAAAAAGGAAAAAAAGGAATAAAAGAAAAATATCAAACAAAAAAATCAAACAAAAAAAGCAAAGAAAAAAACAAAAAAAAGCGGCCAAAAAAAATGCTACAAATACGTAAAAAACTGTGTCTTTAACATAGATAAGAGCTTAGTTTATGTGATTTGTTTATTGGATCTGTTTATAAAAAAAACACAACCATGTATGTAATACTTATCTGCAACTTACTTCACAAAAAACCATTTCGGTTGTTAGCTTTTGATTTTGATAGTTATTTGTTACTTATTTAAAATAATTCTTCGCTGTATTAGCCGGCAAGCGGTTAATGCTCGGAATAGTTTACTGTTTACGTACCGAAAATAACTATTGTTAATGTGAAGACTATGTGGGAGTCATATTTTAATTCGATGTCATGATTGTCTGGCAGATTGAGTGTTTCATACGGCCTACCCAAATGTCGTTTCATTGGCACTGTTCGTCGGGTCGTTGAGCTCTTTGTGTTTGAACTTCACGATACCTGACAAATGCGTGCATTGACTAGACAGGTCTGCTCAACCTGTGTGGTACTTTCTTCAAAAGGCCATCTCGGACAATAAACTTCATGGTCTTCATAGCGATGCCTATGGCATTAAGTCCGTCTGTGTACTATGTGCTTGAAGTGTTAAATAAATAGCATCTCAAAATAATATTGGGCTTCAAAAAAGAAAAACATAACGGTATTCAAAATAAATTAAACCATTACGAAACAGGAAGAGAAATAATAAAAACGAAATTGACAATTATCTGACTGATTTGGAAAAAATGGTATATTTTTCATATCAAATATCTATTCTTTATTTTAAGATACTAAAATTTATTGTAATGTGAAGACTGTGTGGGTCATTCATTATACTTCAGTTACATTTTATGACTGTCTGGCAGATTGAGTATGTCATGTGGCCTACCCAAATGTCTTTTCATTGGCACTGTTCGTTGGGTCGTTGAGCTCTTTGGGTTTTGAGTTGAACTTTACGATACCTAACAAATGCGTGCATTGACTAGACAGGTCCGCTCAATCTGTGTGGTTCTTTCTTCGAAAGGCCATCTTGGACACTAACCTGTACGGTCTTCACGTCATCATCTCGAGATAATATCTGGGCTACAAAGGAGTAAAAAAAAACAAATACAAAAGCAATGAAACCGTTATGAAACAGGTAGGGAAATAACAAGTTAATATAAAGTATAAAGACAATAATCTAAGTAATTTGTTAATAATGGCATATTTTTCAAATCAAACATCTGTTCTTTATTATTTTTAAGATACTACATTTTATTCTAATATGAAGACTATGTGGGTCATTCATTATACTTCAGTTAGATTTTATGATTGTCTGGCAGGTTGATAAATTCATGCGGCCTACCCAAATGTCTTTTCATTGGCATTGTTCGTCGGGTCGTTGAGCTCTTTGTGTTCTGAGTTGAACTTTACGATACCTGACAAATGCGTGCATTGACTAGACAGGTCCACTCAATCTGCGTGGTTCTTTCTTCAAAAGGCCATCTCAGACACTAACCTGCATGGTCCCCAGATAATCTCGAGATAAGTTTACAATATCATAGTCATTAATCAAATAGAGGTAGGTAACGCCACCCTATAAAGCCAGTGAAATTAATGAGAAAGTTTTTTGATACTTGAACGAATAAAAGGCATTAACGCGGCAAATGGCTCGGTGTGTGTCAATTTGATAAAAAGTTAATTTCCCTGACTTCTTGACGTCTAAGATCTGTAACAAGGGTCGCGAACGCAAACCACTTGTAACGTGGATAGTCGTTTTGCTATTGGTTTCTAAGTAACTCAACCAATCTGTATGTGGCAAAGTTGTAACTGCAGAAGCGTTTGTCGGTTGGGCTTGGTTGGCTTCGAAAAATTAAACTTTAACTTGCATTGTAAAAGCACGCTACACAAGCAACGCACCGGCACTGCTCCAATCCAGCAATTAACTTGTCATTCAAATTAGAGCATTAAATTATGTGTCATATTATTTTACAATGCCCAAATTACAAACCTTAAGGCGGGCCGTCAGCGCGCTTACCACGCGTCGTCAGCGAGGTGTAAGCACGCGGTGCGGTGTTTGTGAAGTGGGCCATGACCTTAACTGTAACGGACCAGCTTCGGACACATAAAGTGTTCCGTGTTCAGTTGGACGTAATCTTTACACATTTTTGCCAAATAAAATCGTTTGTTTGCTTTTTACTTTTCTTGATGTTTACGTATTATTTGATCAACCACGAATGCTTTTCTTGTAAACGTTTTACACACAAAACATAAAATATCTCAATGTTTACTTACTTTGCTTGTTAACTGAAGAGTGTCTATTTATGCACTAATAGGCACTGGTGCGATTCCTATATTCAACTACATTCACTTTATTGCAGCATTTCAAATTCAGAACGACATTTTAGACCATCAATGTAAACTTTACTATTTTTAAGAATGTGATGTGCAATTAAAAGTTACAAAGAAAGGGATACTACACACATGTTTATTTTGTCCTGGTTTACCATAATATTCCAGCCTGACTGTGCGGAAAACAGTCGTCACAAATATGTGTTACACATCACATTATTCAAATGAAAACCCACCCCACTTCTATGTAATTATATTGTTTCCAATCGGTGTAAATTTCAACTCGGAGGTGAAATTACGTTAAGTCGTATGGGTTTCTAAGAATCTTAGTCTTGAAATGACAACGGTTTAATTATTTATTTAAACGAAGACTTTGATGTTCCTGAAAAGTTAAAGATCAAGTTGGTATTTACTGAACATTGTTGATTTTGAAAAGTCACATTCTGACCATGCATAGATTTTGTGAAAACTCTCTCTGACAGATGGACAAAAAGTGAGATTATGAATATACGTAAACGATATTATTGAAAAATCTCAAACCATGCTCTTGTTTTATATGTCGGAGAGCTAGTCGGGTCATCCGGGATAAAGCGACTATATAGCAGATGCACCTGTGATGAAGAATTAAATAAGCAGAAAAACTTTGAAACGATTTCACCGCGATCAAAATACTTTAGTGATAAGTGAACTTCGTAAAACAGTACACTCTGTAACTATTAACGCCTCTTTTCTGTTAGTTATTAACGTATAACTGTTAGTTAGTTATTCCTGAGTCTCATAGCTATCAGTGATTCCATAAATAAAGTTAGCTTGAAATATCTTATCCACGTGACAGGTGGTGGCACCTGTCACTTGATTCATTGACAATTCAATGAAAGCTTTTCAGTCGTTTGTTCGGTCCGTAAGCTAACTGTCAAACTGACACAGATAGCAACCTTCCGTTACCTGTTAGTAAGTTATTAAAAATGGCCGTTAGACAGAAATTGTTTCTAAATGTACGAAATATCTCTCACAGTACGACTGACGTGCACTATATACAAAAAAAGTGTTACTAAATTAGATTTTCAGATTTTAGGGACAACACTCAGTCAAAGATTACTTGAAAAATACACAAATAGGTATGTATAAACACATAATAATTATGTTTGAGTTTCAGCATGAAAGTTTAGATTATCTAATAAATTATTTTAAATATTTTTCAGACCAGTAAATGTCTTCAGTTATTAAGATCTGGTAACATGAACTGGGGTACCCGTTTGAAACACTCCAACAATGCTGGACGTCACTTTGGTGGCTGGCCGTAAAGCAGTTGCTCAAATACGTTATGTCAGCGTAAGTACCACACACTACTAAAGTTTACATTACAATACAATTCAATCATGCTTCAAAGGACAAGTTTACGCCATTCATTAACATAGGTCTCTGGAAGCAGTATTTTTTTTAGGGATTGAAGGAAACCTATGCAAGGTCCCTTTACGAAGCCGTCAACTAAGGTCCATGTTCACCAAAAAGATAACGGACGATTATCTAAAAACAGCTGTTTAAAACACATTTTTGTATGGGAATATGTCACATTGACAGCTGTTTTTAGATAATCAGACTGTTATCTTCTCGGTGAACATGGACCTAAGTATACTGAACATCAAACTGTATCTAACGATTAAATAGTACGGGCATTAAATATGTTTAGATAAAAACATGTTTTAAAAAAAACTTGTGAAAAAGTTGTAATTCTGACAATGTGTACTAGGTACACAATGACGGGGAAAACAAGTGCTTTTTGGTTTCTTGAACGGTCTGTTTACACCCTATATGTCAGTTCCTGTCCAGTTGCATTGCAATTTTGAAATGGTTGGGACCATGACAAAATTGCATATTGAAACAATCTCTGTAGTATTTTTTCTAGACAGAATTATCACACATTAAACCAAATTATTGCAATTACCGAAAGAAAGCACTTGTTTGAGTAGTAAATGATTTTTCATTTTTCAGATCCTGAATGTCAACAGCTAAGGGGAATGTGGCAACAAAGAATATGTGAACAAGGCAGATCTAGAAGGAAATAAGCAGTACCTTAAGGAACAGTGTAATCGAAGAGCAAAAGAATTGCAAAGTTTTGGCTTTGTTTATAAATGTATGTATCAAAAAATAACAAACTAAACAAACACGAACAAAGCGTCAAATGGTCATGACAGATATCAAACTAATCTGTCGTGTGTGTGGTTTGACAAGAGCATTACTTTTATTTTTGATACTGCATAAAAAACAAAATCCGTTATTACGTCTAACACTATCTTCATAAATAAAGTTCCCAAATGTCATTTTATGAACGTCTTGTTACATTTCAGTTAAATTGTTTATTGAAGACAACGATATTGTTATAACGCAGTACGACGTGCTTTTTCTAGAGTCCCTGGTGCTACTGAGCGAAGCAACTGTCAGTTCTCCAGGGATTGTCTGCTGTGGCAAGCGACAGTATGCCTCTGACGGTCAAAGATGTGAGTATTAATCTAATTAATGTCCCTAAAGTTAATTCTCAGAAAATATAAAATACTGAGAGACGTACAAAATCTGTGAATGGTTATCAATATTTTACGAAATTTTATGGATAGTCTCATAAAACCATTTTCGTGTAGCTGCAACGCTGTAACTTAATTATTTTGTTTTTTTTATTTTTTTCTTGTTTACTTTTTTGTTTTCATAATCTTGTCTTATTGTTTATTCTATTTTTTTTTGTTATGACCTGTCATGTGAGTCAATTCAATACCCTTTCTTAACGGTTGACCGTTAAGAAAAGGCGCAGGCGCAGTTAGGGGAACAACCTTGAGGTTGTTCCCCTAACTGCGCCGATGAACTTATCCACCCTGTATAAGCACATATTTATGTGCATAGTCTAAAAGATACTAGCGCTTAAACCTGGGGTGCATCCACAAGATTTTGTATTTCTCAGCAAGTCTAAACCATGTTTTAGTGATGTTAAGACCGAATTCACCTCATAACAACAATAGCCTTAGTCCATTTTTGTTGTATTTTCCAATTACATGCTTGTGAATTCCGTTAAAAGTAACATGTTTGGTGCCAACACGAGCTTAAAATCCCCAACTATATAATTTCATCACTCTTTGGGATGTTCATCAGACTTCGTCTTAGGTTTTCAACGGAATAAGCACTTAAAAAACGGTTGTATTCTGTTATTGGAAAGTCTTGAGGCGGTCAATCACACCGTTTGGTAATTCACTCAGATCTTTAGCAAGCGCGAGGAGCTCGTGGCTAAATAATATCATCTACTCGGGTCGATCTTTAGGTTAAGCCATGGTTGCCTAGTTTGGTCTGTGGGTGGGTGACCACCGTTAAGGTCGTGGCTCACTTGACAAGCACCGCACCAGCACAGCACCAGCACAGCTCCTGACCGGCGTCGCCTCGAATATAGGCTACGGCGCGCGGCCCGCGCGGCGCAAGCGAGGTGTAAGCACGGGGTCCCCTCGCTTGCGGCGCGCGGTCGCCTCGCTTGCGCCGCGCGGTCACCTCGCTTGCGCCGCGCGGGCCGCGCGCGGTCCCCTCGCCGTCTGCAAGGCGCAAGCTCACAGTCCGCACGCTGGTAGTAATAGTCCAGGAGGTAGCATTTTATTTTAGGGAATTATCTCTAGTAATTATATTTTGTTGACGTGGATTCGTGGTTTAATTTTTCTTTCCATTACAGTTCTGTGATTTTTTTAAGTTCAGTATATGTAAATTATTTTTAAAAATAGTTTCAGCCGGTGTACTGTAACGATTGGTTACAGACCGACCGACCGACCGACTGATACTGTTGTAATCGAAGGTTGATCTTATAAGATCATGGTCTCTAAGATCTTATAAGATCAACCTTCGATTACAACAATATCAGTCGGTTTATTAGGGCATTTTTATTTGCACCGCTATCTCCCGGAATAAGAGCTTGCTGTCACCGCGAACACAATTGTAAGGTGTGATTGAACACGTGTAGGACTTACACGCCTTTAGGAATAATCCGATTGGCTCCAGAGCTCTTAAGCAACTAGTTTGTGCTAGTTCGGTGTCAACAAACTTTCGATTTGTACTGAATTTCACATAACTTGGGAGTCTTATCATAATAGTAATGGTTTTTTTAATAGCGCCGCCAGGCTTATGCATTGCAGCATCGTGACCAATTATATATATAGATATTATCTGGGAGTCTAACCGAACTAGGTTTAGTGTCGTGGGCTCTCTAACCTAATTTGTAAGTGGCAGTACATTAAACAAAGAGTAGCAACGACGTAGAGAAGCACGACGGCGATATGACGTTGTTTCGCGGGCCACTCGGCGTCCGCGCGCGGTCCCCTCGCTTGCGGCGCGCGGGCCGCGCGTGGCCCCCTCGCTTACGGCGCGGCGTCCACGCGCGGACCCCTCGCTTGCGGCGCGCGGACCGCGCGCGTGCGCTGCGCCGCCCGCGAGGCGAGGCGTATGGTAGCGGCAAGCGCGTTGACCACCCGCCGTAAGCTTTTTCATATGGACAATAAAAAATATGTTATGCGACACACGATTTAATGCTGTTATTTGAATGGCAAGTAAATTGCTGGGTTGGAGCGGAGCTGGTGCGGTGCTTGTCAAGTGAGCCACGACCTTTACATACCGAGTTTCCTCCGTGCCTTGGAAAGCACGTTAAGCCGTTGGTCTCGGCTGTCATTTGTCCATCTTTGACAGTCGTTACAGGTAGTCAGTGGCCCCAAAACTCTGACACCAGTCTTACCAAGTGGTATAGTATTTCCCAGTATTAACTGGGTTGTGGAGGCCAGATAGGCAGTCGCTCCATGTAAAATAGAGGTATTCAGCTGCATCCGGTTAAACTGGAAAGCGACCACAACATAGTTGGGAATAGGCTAGGCAGATGAAGACTCAGATCTTTAGCAAGACCATTACGAATAGCAAAACCTATTCAGCTACCCACTCTTACGGCAAGTAAAGGAACAATCTAGTAAATAAGCATTGGAGCAACATACGAGTATATATTTTGAGCCAAAAAAAATAATGCACATAAGTAAGTTCTGGACATAATTGAATTAATTATTTGACCGTAAATTTTCATTTTGATTTAAACTAGTAGGTTCTAAAAAGCTATATTAGATCACAATTTGCAAGAGTGTGTACCTTTTGATTCATCAAAAGTCAAACAATAGATTATTTACGTTTACATTACAGACGGAAATTCAAACGAGCACTGAAGAACGCCGTTGCCACATAATACATGTCTGACATTGACTAGCCCCATCTGGAAAGCTCCTGTGATACGTAAGTGCCCAATTTTAAGTTTACCTAGGTTAGATGGAATGAGCTGATTTGTTGCACACTGGCAAGCTTTCTTGCAGAATCGCTGTGTTTTGGATGAGTTTATAAGAATGTATCTTTTATAACTAAATGTAAAATAACGAAGTTTCAGATCTCACCAGGATCTGGTCAGCAATACTTATGAAGGGCAAAAAACTACATTTCCGACGGAAAATGGACCAAAATAATAGAGAATGATCGTAAAATATGAAACGGTAAGCTAGTTTAGCAGTTTATTTAAAGTTCGATATAAAAAGAACATCTTTGCCATTTTTTTTATTGCTTTTTGGATTTTCAGATGACTAATCTCAAGACAGAGACACAGATCACACTCGGTATCAACCTCTGCTGGATATGAGGGCAAGGGATGGGTGAAAGGAGACATCTCGATGCTGTTTGTTCTAGTCGCATGCAAGTAGGCCAGGCTCATTGGATATAAACGTGCGCATGCGTTGCTGCAATGTATATTTGTGTGGATTATAAAAAAGGCGGTTATTTTAATGTGCTTTTTGCATACCGCAGGTCTCACAAAGTGCAAAGTGTCACTGCAGCGCCGTGGATATCACGACACCCCCTGCAGCTTATGACACAAGTGGAATAATCCTGGTGAGTATGAGCATTGAGCATGGTGATTATGCATACTCTTTCAATGTGTTCTCATACACTCTCTCAATTTGTTCGCTTATTAGTTCCAAGTCAAAAGTCAAAGGCAGCCAATGTGCTTTTTACATACCGCAGGTCTCACGAAATGCAAAGTGTCACTGCAGCGCCGTGGACATCACGACACCACCTGCAGCTTAGGACACAAGTGGCATAATCCTGGTGAGTATGAGCATGGTGATTATGCATACTCTTTCAATTTGTTCTCATACACTCTCTCAATTTGTTCACCTATTAGGTCCAAGTCAAAAGTCAAAGGCAGCCAGGCCAGCTGTTGTAATGTGCGAAAAACATTTAGTTTTGGTATGGTTCAGCGACGGGCTAGTTTCCTCAGGCCGGGAAATAATATATTTAGTTCTGGTAGGGCTCAGGACGGGCTAGTTTCAAACGGCGATTCGTTGAAGATTTTTGTTAAGTTTTTTTAAGGCACTGTCATATTCGTCTAGTCTGTAAGAAATATAAATAGAGTTGTTTGTCAGCAAATAATATTATTGCATCTCTAGAGGCATATTAATGTCTACGCAGTTCAAAATGTAAAGAATGGGACCTAAAATAAAACCCTGCGAAACTCCGCCCTATAAGTGCTGATTTAAGATGCAAATGCAGGATAATTAATTGTTCCCTAATACTTAAATTGCTACCGAACCGTGGTATAGCTGCTGGGTCGCTACCCTAATGTTTTAACATTGACAATATTATTATAATGACATGTTTATGGCATCAAATACCCCGGAAAAATATATTAAAACCAGTATAATCTTAGTCAGATATAATATGGTGTCAGTGACATTTAGTAAGGCAGTACAAAAGATGTACTGCACTGCTTCCTAAGCTCATGTTTTTTGTTCCAGGAACGGCGTAAGTTGACGGTTAACGGACGTCCACACATCCAGCACTAATAGGACGTAAATATTTTAGGCATTAAAAAGATTTTAAAGCCAATAATTGGTTAGGTTAAAAACGTTACGTCGGGACAGTTAGGAATAGGGTTAGGTTCGGTTTTTTTTCATGTTCCTAACCTTCTTTTATTGGATATGATTTAGTAGATGTGTGAACATCAAACAAGCAAGTTAAGACATTTAAAGAATGAAAAACAAAAATCTAAATGAACAAAGTTCTGGTAATTTTACTTAATACGTTTAGTAAAGAATGCCTTTGGAACGTTTCAGGTCATTCATCGAAGACCACGATATCACAAAGTCTACCGCACTTCTTTCGGAATCAGCGATTCTACTGAGTGAACCCACTGAACGCCTTGAATGGGGGCTGTGACCACTGATAACATGCTTCCTTTAGTTGTGCGTATATTCATATTAAATGCAGAGAGTTAAATTTCAGAAATAGATTTCACTAGCCGATGCCCGCGACTTCACCCGCGTAAAATTATATACAAAACCTTCTTCCTGAATCACTCTATCTATTAAAAAAACCCGCATCAAACTCCGTTGCGTAGTTTTAAAGATCTAAGCATACATAGGACGGCGGCGGGAGACTTTGTTTTATAATATGTAGTGAAGTAAAGCGAGAATAATACACCAGAAAATAGTGTAAACAAAGAATGGATAAACAAGGCAAAGACCGAAAGTTCATCACGCTATGACTAATAGGAACGGAGTAGCAATAAGAAATGTTGCAAGCGGGAAATTCACGCGAACGAAGTCGCGGGCGGAAGCTAGTGTTTTTATAAGTGTGTCAGTAGCGAAGGGTCAATTTTTGATCGAGGTAAGCCGGAGAACATGTTTAGTGAGATTATGTTATTAGTTGTCTATAGAAAATAGATAGTGCTATTTTTCAAAAGGAATCCGGTAGGAATCGAGTTGTATTACACCTTCGCCACTGGTATATCGTTAAAAACTAAGTCCACACTAACGAAGCGTCAGGGCTGATCATGACAGATTTTAAGCATAACTGTCATGACTAATCTGGCGCAAGAGCATTACTTTTACTTCACCGATACTGCATAGGCGGCTTAATGCATTATTTTCTTATAGAAGTGACAAACTATTATTTTAATAAAATACTTGAAAATTTACAGAAGTATGTTTTACCATAGAATGCCTACGGTACATTTCAGGTTAAATGTTTATTGATGACCATGATATCACACACTCCACCATCATTATTCCGGAGTCCCTGATGATACAGAGTAATGCGACAGACCGCCAGGGATGGACTGCAGTGGCAAGCGAAAACAGTGAGTACAAAATTATCTGAATTATTGCGTACTTGAGTGCGTTTTGACATCAGTAAGCTACGTAGCTCTCTGAGGTTCTGAGAATTATTATTGAATTTGATACTTTTGTATTAGTTCTTGAAAATAAATTGCCTATACATTATCTAAGAAGCGTTTTCCGAATGCATGCTCTTCGAGATTCAATGCGAAATAATTTTGTTAATCGCAAAATTGTCGTAGTGGGTTCTAATACTGTTCGAAATTATTTTGGACTTAAACAGTGAAAAATCCGACCGTTTACTCACGAAATGGCAATGAGAACAACGTGTTTATAATTGTTTCTAGTAAAACATTCAAAATCTAAATATTTTATTTCACATAGGCCTAGTTGGGTTCTTATAAAACGTCGATAAAAGTTAATTGCAATTTGCATAGAAATAGAAAATACTCAGCAAATAATCAAATGCAGTCTTTTGAAAATAATAAAAATCCGTTTACTTTTGGTCGATAAGTTAAGGGTAATTGGAAAACATCAAAATACACTGCTTTCTTAATTCTCTTCAAAATTACAGATTTTAAATACTTTTAATTCCGTGTTAAAAGTGATGCAATAGGATTGTTTGGCTTCTAGAATAGAAGCTTATTCAGGACAAAAATTAACAAAAAATCGTCATAAAAAGAGATCATTGAATAAGATATTCTTTTTATTTATTAATTAATTTTACTTATTTATTTATTTATTATTAAACTTACACACTATATTTACAGGATGAACCCAATACAATAGTGGTTTTCAAAGACATCCGATAAATAGGAATCAACAGACTGACGGCGAATACTAAAAAAATATTTTTTTTAAATATGTAGAAAGTAATAAAAAAGAAGTAACTTAAAAATAAAATTAAATGTAGGTATCTATGTTATTATCAAATATCATACTAAACTTGTTTTTTTCTGCTATTTAATCTTGAACTAAAATGTAAAATCAGACAACAAAGAATATTAATCTTAATATTTAAATATAACAGCTAACAAATTTTAACAAAACTCTTGCGAATTCACTTGGATTGCACGAAAATATGTGAATCCTCTCATGCACTTCGTTCAGTACGCGTTTTGTTAGGGTGAGGAGTGAGGGGTGTTTTTGTCAGAAGATTGGTTCTGGCAGCAGGTACGGCCAGCAGTGGCGGTCGCCGCCGTCTCCACACGTACCGGTCTGGCACGTGGTAAGGTTTGTGAATCCCTGCGATTGCAGACCAAGATGCCATTGATCGCCAGGGATGGACTACTATGCAAATGACATTGATGCCTCTCACAATTGAAGACATTATTATAATTTATATCCCTTTTTTTCCGGATGGGAAATCATCAAATTACTTCTCCCACTCTGGGAGAAGCGGGAGGGAGTGTCAGACTTTTATTGACTAAAACCCATCCATGTTCCTTCCTCGCCCTTTCATTCCGGGGCCGCGGTATCTCTTTCGAACAGTTTCGCAGCCCCGGATAATCATGTCCCTAAAGTCAAATATCAGAAATACACCAAATTCTATGAGACGTTGGAACTCAAAAATTAACGATAAACTCAAACTCAAATCATTTATTTCATCTAGACCATTACGACAGTTTTGAATGTCGATAAAACGAAAAAAAGGCTACAGTCACAGACACAAGGCAAAATAACTTGAGAAAGTACTGTAGTTGCCCATTCCCTAGCGTAGATCTCTATGGGGTCTCATATTTTTTTTGTAAAGATTACCTACGAGTACATCGACATTTCAGACGGAGGTCAAAACTGAAGGCTGCGATGCCACATACACAACTATGTCTGACGTTGACTGTCATAACCTAGGAAGCTCCCTGTGATACGTAAGTGCCTAATTTGGAATTTATTCATTTAGTTAATTATCAAGGATGTGAGTAAGACTATTAGCAAATGATATACGAGTACCTACAGTCAAATATGTGAAACAGATTCTAGAGTACCCTAGAATATAATTCTTACGATAGCAGGCTTAGGTCATACAATTCTTTTGTTAAGATAGCTTACGTCTACATTTCAGACGGACGTTCAAACGAGCACTGAAGGTCGCGATGCAATTTACTCAGTTATATCTGACGCTGACGTTGACTGCCAGAACCTGCAAAGCTCCTACGATACGTAAGTGCCCAGTTTTTATTTTAATTATCTAGTATATAGAATAAGCTGAACTGTGGCACACTTGCAAGCGTTTTGAAATATTCTTTAAGCATGTGGCTCTAAAAGGTTCTGAAAATAATATTTCAGTTAGTTACATTGGCATTACTTCAAACGAATACTAATCGTTTTTAGATATCCTAATGCAGAGCGTTCTCCGAATCCACGACACGTTCTACAAAACTGTTGATGCAGAGCAGAACGCAACATTAAAACTCTGTGCGAAACAAATTAGTTTGATAGCTAAAATGTCGTGATGAGTGACAGTTTCATGTTGTTTTAAATGATTTTAAAATAAAAAATAACAATTCGTATGGACAAATTATTAATTTTAGCTGTTTTTTCAGGTTCAAAAATGTTTATCTACAGTCAAAAATTAACAGTGTCCGAAAGATGGTTAACAGTTGAAGATTAACAGTGTTCAAAAATGAACCCAGCGTACGTATTAACATTACTTATAGATTCACAATTAAAACACCGCTTAGATATTAATAAGGGTGTGTAATATGTAATAATAATACATACAATCACTAGGTGAATGTAAAATGGTCGTAACTCAAACTCAAGGCATATTATTACCTAACCCCTGTTTACGGATATGCACAAAAAAAAATTAAACAGAACTATTCTGTGTGTCAATCAGAAACATATTTCTCGAGATTGTGTCTCGGTAGAGCACGTAGTGTAAAAATAATTTCGCTATAACGAGCTTCCGATAAGGGCCTACAAAAAAAAGTTTTTTTGGTGCTGTTCTTTTCGTATCTATTGTCGATAAAATAGGTTTTTCATCCCCCCATCTCGGAAAGAGTATTTTGCTCTTCGATATCTGAGTGCAAAAGCCGTTTTTATCGTCATGAGGGTAAAGTAAATTTGAATTAAGAACATCGCGTGCACTAAGCATGGCAAGAATTGGGTTGACGCCAAATTACACTCAGAAAATGCATTGCGGAGAGTAATGCGTTGGTTAGCTAGTAATCTTTTAACCTTAAACGTTGATAAGACCAACTTTTTACGTTTCATTCTACCGCATACATCAAAACCAGCTGAAGAAACCGGAAATCTAAAAGCCCATAACTGTCAGCAAAAGACAAAAGCTTGTAAGTGTCTCTCATTGACTATGGTGGAGTCCATTAGATATCTCGGAGTGTTCGTCGATGAGAAACTAGATTGGACCACTCAATTAGAGTCATTAACCTGTCGTACCAGAAGACTCATCTATATTTTTAAAAATTTAAGGTTTTCAGCGGATAAAAATACTCTCCGAATGGTTTATTTGGCTCTGTGTCAAACAATCTTGATGTACTGTATCCCCGTGTGGGGAGGGACTCATAAAACTGAGCTATTAAAACTTGAAAGAGCTCAAAGGGCTGTGCTAAAAGTTATTCACTTCAAACCTCGTGACTACCCTACACATATGCTATATTCAGAATGCAATGTCTTAACTGTTAGGAAATTGTACATCTTAAGATCCATCCTCTACAAGCACACTATGAACTCGTTCAATAAGCAGCTTGTCAGTCAGCGGCGGCGTGGGTTTCCTTTATGTCCTGCTGTCTCTTGCAGGACTGCCTTCGCAAGACGTCAGTTTAATGGCCTAAGTGCTAGGCTGTATAATAAAGCCCACAAACAGCTAAATATTTATGCCTTGACTAAAGGCGAGTTAAAAAACAAGCTAAATTTTTGGTTACAGACATTGACATATAGTGATACCGAAGAGCTGCTAACCACTGTACAGTAAAGAGATAGGTTTACACACAGAACACAACACATCCACTTACTCATACACACAGGCATGTAAGCATGCGCACACACACACATGCACCCAAACACACACACTCACACATACACCAACACACACACATTCACCAACACACACACTCACACACACTCATGTTTTTATTTCATCTTTTGTTTTTTTTTTCATTTTATACTTTAATTTAACATAAGTACTTTGTTCGCCTACTGCACGTACCAATTATTTTTGTAACCGTAATAAGACTCACTGTGAATGGATACGCTTTCCTAAGATACAGACAGATTTTCTGCCTAGTTTAGGAAAGGGAGTCCTTTGACTTATTATAAATGTACTGGTTCTATTTATTTATAACATCTTATTATATAAGACAGCTTTGTATACCATGTACAATCTACTTATTAAATAAATTATTATATTATTATTATTATTATGTGAATTCAAAATATAATAAACCTATTTACTTCTACCTCTATGGTGCCGAATATATCATACATTTTTTTTTAATTTGTTTAAGAACTCAGACTCGGAACCTTCTTGGTGTACTTTTTTAATATGTTTTGCGCGCGCCATTTTCTTTTCAAGTCATATTGTTAACACCTTAGGTTAAAAGCAAGGAATCCAACTTGAAACCAAGTGAAAAACCTAAAATGACCACTCATTATCTAGCGACGAGGAAGTGTATTTGACGCCAACAGAATTAACAGAATTTGTTAATAATGAGCATTTTTTTTTGCGTTTATTCATTTCCTCGCTGAGGTGGGATGAAAAGTTACGTGTTGCACTCGAGTGCAAAGTTTTTTCACCTCGTGCTCTTTATTCCCTCGCTAACGCTTAATATTCTAAGTTTTGAATCACTCGCTTCGCTCGTTACTCAATTTTAGAATCTTTCGCTTGCTCAGTCATCAAAATTGAGCACGCGGTTAAAAAACAACTTTGCACTCTTGTTTCAAATAACTATTTCATCCCCCCATCTCGGAAAGAGTATTTTTGCTCTTCGATATCTGAGTGCAAAAGCTGTTTTTATCGTCATTAGGGTAAAGTAAATTTGAATTTAGAACATCGTGTGCGCTAAGCATGAGAATTCAAAACATCATTAAACCTATTTACTTCTACCTCTATGGTGCCGAATTTATCATACATTTTTTTTTATTTGTTTAGAACTCAGACTCGGAACCTTCTTGGTGTGCTTTTTTAATAGGTACGTTTTGCGCGCGCCATTTTCTTTTCGCGTCATATTGTTAACACTTTAGGTTAAAAACAAGGAATCCAACTTGAAAACAAGTGAAAAACCTAAAATGACCACTCATTATCTAGCGACGAGGAAGTTTATTTGACGCCAACGGAATTAACTGAATTTATTAATAATGCGCATTTTTTTTGCGTTTATCCATTTCCTCGCTGAGGTGGGATGAAAAGTTACGTGTTGCACTCGAGTGCAAAGATTTTTCACCTCGTGCTCTTTTAATACCCTCGCTAACGCTCAAGATTCTAAGTTTTGAATCACTCGCTTCGCTCGTGACTCAATTTTAGAATCTTTCGCTTACTCGGTCATAGAAATTGAGCACGCGGTTAAAAAACAACTTTGCACTCTTGTATAACAAACAACTACTATACAATATAATGACATACGTCATCTTAACACATCAGCTCTATTTTCTCTACTACCCTATTTTTTCCGCCTTGTTCGTAAATAGTCATTACTACGTTATCATCGATAAAATTTATGTTACTAGAAAAATAGTGGTAGTGTGGTAATTAGAAACATAAACTTTAATTTACACTAACCTATCTTAACTTTACTTTACTTTTTCTTTCTTTACTTTCTTTCTACGTACGTCCAGATTTCAAGTTAACGATCCTGATACATTATGTTTTTGGTGAATACATACTAAAAGATCAGCATAAAACGATTACAAACACTATGAATCGTTTGTATTTTGCTTATTTCGGTACTGAAATTCGACACCAAGATAAAGTGTGAGTGCCTCATACGAAGCAGTGTGTTCTTTTTTGGGCTATACCTACGGAGCTAGCATTAATTGCCTTATTAAAATAAAATACTGTCTGCCTGTCTGTGGGTGCTATATTTGTTCTTTTATTGCTTGACAGTAATTTGAATAAAAGTTTCATAAAATCCATACGGTGCCACGCGACCTGCACCACACGGTGCAGCGGGAAATCACTAGCGTCTTTCAATACCGCACATTTAAATAGAGCGACTCAACATGTATTTGATTAACTGCACGAAAAGATACACATTCCATTGTGAGAATCCAGAACGCAGCGCTGCGCCGCGCAGTGCCTCGTGGCGTGCAAGAGAGGAGCTGCCCCGTGTTGCAACCACACAGAAAGTATTGCGAAAAATAGTTTTATGTTTGAAAAACTGGCCACTTTTATAGTCTATTTTAAAAATATGATTAAGTATACGAAAAAAAGGTAAAAATAGGTGCGTTCCAATTTCAATATTTCTCTCCACTTTGTTTGCGAGCTAATTAAAATTATCATGTCGCACCAAAAAATGATCTGCTCCAGGAATATTTTCCCGCTATGATTTTTACGATTTCAAGTGTCGCCTAAAACCGGACGAAACGTACGATGGACTTCAAATGGCATTCATGAATGAAGGTTCTTTTAAAACAGCTGTCTACCGCGTTGGTACGCATTCAAGTGCGGTGAAATGGGAAAAAAAAGAAGTGGTCGCCCTTTGACGGCTGTTACGGAAGAAACCAGTGCTAGCAGTGAAAAATTTAATGCAAGACAATAGGCGATTTACAATTCATGAGATTCAGTATATATACAGCTGCAGGTTAGATCGGAACGACTTTACGAAATTCAACACGTGTACCTTCGCGTGAGGAAGATAGTTTCAAGCTGGGTGCCGCACAACATCACCGATGCGGAATGATGTCGTGATATGATAAACAAATTGGGAGCAGGCTTGTTTCGGGGACATCATTATAGGTCTTGGATTTTAGAACACGATTTAGAAACGAAGCGCCAGTCGACGTTTTGGGTGTATCAAACGAATCAACTCCTACCACAGTAAAGCGATCTTCAAATTCAAATTAAAATTGATATTATATAAAAGTGGGGGGGATGATTTTGATCACAAGCTTTTTCAACTTGACTTGGTGTCAATTCCTTTCCGAAACCAAAACAACATGTGCAATGTACAATGGTATAATACAAAATGCAACGCAGAAGTTATCTCTGTTGTTAGCAACAAGCAACCAAACATATAGCTCCACGGTACGATTTAAGCACGTTCTGACGTCACGAGCCTAAACTCCCGAGTTTCGATGGTTCTTATGTTTGTCAATATTCGTTGATTTACGAAAACAAAAAATACGTGTCTATTATTTTCCAAGACTAACTAACGGACTAAATTTTGCAAATTGTTGATGGGGGAACTAACCTATAGAAAAATTGAACTTTTCAAGCTGACCGGCGACCTAGTTTGTTGCTTACTTAGTCTCAAATAGTTTATTTCATACCTTACTCGTAATTTTAAAATGTCATTTATTTTGCCGGCACTACGCCTTGTCGTATCACCAGCCACTATCTTGAAGTTAACTGGTCCGGGGCCCGGTTGTGCGACCAACTTGCATCACCGTCGAAGCCTTCTGCGACCCAAAGGCGTCGTGGCCGTGTAGTGTGCTAGATCAAAGTCTAAGAATGCGATCTTCTTATAGCATGTCAAGCAAGAAATCCACCTGAGAATGGTTCAAACAAAGAATAAATGAACAATATACACTCGGAGGGGTCTCTCTCTGCCGGGGTTGCAGTCTGTTCAAAAGAGATACTGAGGCCCCGGAACATAAAGAGCAAGGAAGGAACATGGATGGGTTTTAGTCAGTAAAAGTCTGACCCTCCCTCCCGCTCCGCCCAGAGAGGGAGAAGTAATTTAATGATTTCCAATCCAAAAAAGAAAAGGGGTCTTTCTTTTGTTTTGTTTGTAAGGAAAAAGTGAGCGTCTTCAGGTTACGAACAGACAGTGCTTTGCTTAGCATCTTAAGTCTGGTGGCTCATCTAGTTACTTAGTAGTGCAAGCGACAAACACATAGTGCGGCCGGATGTGAATTCTAGAACGATCGTTTCACTTTATTACTCTCTCGTCCACTCGCCAGGCTTCAGGCGCTAAGCAAGGCAAGTGTCAGTGCGTAAGTAGCCTTAGGCTTACAATAGTTACACGGCAACGGAATACACACAGCAATGTAAATGTTCAATCTGAAATTGTGAATTTACCGTTTATAATTGCTGTGTTTAGGCTGAGTATATCGATTATAACTTAGTTCACACTAAGCGTCAGAGCTGATCATGACAGATTTCAATCGTTAAACTGTTTTTTCTGGCTTGACGCAAGAGCATTACTTTTATTTATTGATGATGCAAAGAGAACATAATGCATTGTTTACGTGTAGAAGTAACAAACTTTCTCCATAAATTTAGTACTTACTGGAAAATTTATTAAAATATGTTTTTTCTAAAGAATGTCAACGGTACATTGCAGGTTAAACGTTTATTGAAGACAACGATATCACACAGTCCAGTTCTTCTAGAATCCCTGATGCTACAGATAATAGCGTCTGATCGCCTCTCACACTCAATGACGTGAGTATTAATAAATTATATAATTAAAGTTTAATATCAGAAATAGTTTCTGAGAGACCCAAGTACACAAAAATATAACGACCCAAATGGCGTAGTGGTAGTGACGCTGCCTTACGTTCTAAGGGTCCTGGATTCGAATCTCCGTAGGAGCAAATGTTTGTGTGATCAGCATGGACATTTGTTTCCGAGTCATGGATGTTTATATCTATAATAGGTATGTATTTACAAACAAAAACCTATACAGTATATCAACTATCTAGTGTCCACAACACAAGGTTTGCTTAGTGTGGCACTAGGTGGCGCTGTGTGATAATGTCCAGCAATATTTATTGTTTATTTATTATTTACTTACGATAACAAGCTTAGGTCATACAATTAAGTTTTCTTTTGTTAAGATTGCTTACATCTACATTTCAGACGGACGTTCAAACGAGCACTGAAGGTCGCGATGCAATTTACTCAGTTATATCTGACGCTGACGTTGACTGCCAGAACCTGGGAAGCTCCTGCGATACGTAAGTGCCCAGTTTTTATTTTAATTATCTAGTATATAGAATAAGCTGAACTGTAGCACACTTGCAAGCGTTTTGAAACATCATTTAAGTATGTGGCTCTAAAAGGTTCTGATAATCATATTTCGTTTAGTTACATTGGCATTACTTCAAACGAATACTAATCGTTTTTAGATATCCTAATGCAGAGCGTTCTCCGAATCCACGACACGTTCTACAAAACTGTTGATGCAGAGCAGAACGCAACATTAAAACTCTGTGCGAAACAAATTAGTTTGATAGCTAAAATGTCGTGATGAGTGGCAGTTTCATGTTGTTTTAAATGATTTTGGGTCCGAAAAAAGGGAAAAGGGCCATAGTGCTTTTTTAAATAATGTGTTTACAACTATATTCAATAAAATATAACATTTTGTATAGGCAAATTGTTAATTTTATCTGTTTTTTCAGGTTCAAAAAATGGTTACAGTCGAAGATTAACAGTGTTCGGAAGAAGGTTAACAGTTGAAGATCAACAGTGTCCAAAAGCGAACCCACCGTACGTATTTACATTTTTTATTGATTAAAATATAAATCACAGCTTAGATTAAAGGCTGTGTAATAAGTACCTAATATACAGGGTTACTGATAATTCGACGTATTCCTTGCAGGACGTTATAGTAGGTTATAATGCAAGAAATAAGGCCACCAATTGATTTACCGAAATTCAGTTGTTTTTGAGTTAGGTCGATTTTTAGTTTTTTTTTTTTATAAAAAATCTCAGATCCAATTTAAAAACGAGTTACGGCGCTAATTTAAGTTATTATCATAGCTGATGACGCAGCAGACCTTTGATGATAATTAAACGTTCATAAACTCCAAAACTTTTAGTTAAAATCACTAATGAAACAATTTTGTTTTATAATTTTTACCATTCCTCAATAAATGAAATTATTAAGTGAAAAATACAAAATACAAATTACCAAAAAAGTATTCTTGTCTTATAAGCTATTTCAAATGGAATAAAACTTATCGAAAAGTCATGGACTCCATTATGAAAATCGTTTGTGATTTAGTGAAAAAGGACACAAAACAATTTCGTGAATCATTGTTATTTTTAATCAATTTCACTTTAAAAATTTTAATAACTCACTTTATACACGTCTTGTTCGACTAAGACGTTCTACCCGTGCGCCACGTGTTTTTTTGGTGGAGTCGATCTAGTGATCATAAACAAAACTCCAAGGCGGAACTTTTGCAATAAGTTGAGTGCGTAGGTCTGAACTCCGTTGTTTAGGACGGGCAGGAAAGACACATCGATGAATTTGGGCTTCAAGGATATCGGTAGATCTCTGTTGATGGTCGTCTTTATCGACTAGTATCACTTACATTATAATAAACACTAAGCTATGACTGTACCTTTCTCTTAGCCATAAATAGAGATAGGCGTATTCGGTTCCGGTACGATGAACCGCGGTAAGCCCCGCAGCGTCATTTCCGCCCACCCAATCCGACAGATAGTGGGGATACGTTTGCGCAGCGCATGACGATATCCCTGAACCTCATTGGCGTTCAGATTTCCGAACGGTGTAGTCGCGTTTAAAAGAAACTCTTTACTTTTAAAAAAGGGTGTCCTACTATTGAATTCTTTCGACGAAAATTTTAATAATGTGGGTATGGACCATGCCCTACGTAGCAGGGATTCTTCCACGGTGCGAAAAAGGAGACATCGTAGGCGAAAAGAGCGGCGGCGCCGTACGAAGTTACGTAGAATAGAAGACGCTTTAGAAAAACTAACTAAACAAGTACCCTCTTTGAAAGATCTTATTGTTAAAAATAATACTCATTTGTGCATGTCTGACAGTGAATCTATTTTATATATTCTGAGCTCTTCTGAACTGGAACACGAATTATACGAAGAAAAGAAGATTGACTTAAAAATATAAACTACCCTCAAGTCGCAGACATTACGGACAAATAATACGCATCTTGAATTGTTAACAAATAGCAACATTTTAACTTGCCTGTCTGGGCTCAAGTTCGTTATTCTGAAGTACAAAAACTGTATAATTCTACCTCAGGTTTTGTAGAGCTCAAAAGTAACAAAATTTTGAACGTAATCGATAGCGGTTGTTGAAAATTCTTTAGCTGCTATGTCACATGCTGTTATTCTGCATAACGAAGCATTTGAAAAAGGCTTAGGGAAATACATTTCATGCGTATCCGAATTAAAAAACCCAACGACCACTGAAGAGATTACTTAAAAAATCAATGACAATTTGCCAACGGAATACGGGAAAACGGGCTGACATAGTGCAACAACGTCGTGACGGTATTCTAAATTCAGTTAAAGAAAGTTGATTTAAGGAATCGTTAAGGAAAATACCCCCGTCAAAACAAGAACATAAACAAGGGGGCGTCTTGAAGATTTCTCAAGCTGCGCCTACTAAATTCTCATCGCAGTATAGGTCATATAAACCGTCTGGCCAAAAAAAGGACACACAAGGAGGTGGGAAATATATAGTGCCTGTGCGCAACAGTGCAAAGTTCAAGCCGGGGAATCAAACATCAGATTCGTGTCTGTAGGAAGTTCAGGGCACCGTGTTATTTACTAATGATCATATATGAGGCTATCGGATCTCCTTCTTTAGCAAACCATCGCTTATTCATCCCTTGAGAATTCCGAAAAGATTTCACACAACGAATTCAAAAGAAATCTCATTTCAATTAAAGAAGTTAATAGATCAAAATGTTTTAGAAACTACTTACTATGTCAAAATAGACAAATTTCGATTGGTGAACATGTACAAAGTCCTCGACTTCCTCCGACCACAGGATTGGTTAGTGAAAACAGACCTGGAAAATGCATATGTTTACTTGCTAATCGCGCCAGGACACAGACGTTTCCTCAGATGAAATAGTATCGAACCAAATATGGCAAATGACCTGCCTCCCCTTCGGTTTGGCAACAGCTCCGAAGGTTTTTGCCAGCCTGACGAATTGGATCGCGCATATCCTAAGAGACCAAGGAGTCCGATTGCTGGTGTATCTGGACGATTTTCTTCTGGTGAATCAGAATCAAGAAACTCTGCAAAGTCATGCGAACTTAACGGTAAGACTACTGCAATCCCTCGGCTTTGTAATAAACTTTCGAAAATCCATACTAACTCCTCAGCAATCTAGTATCTGGGGGTAGTTTGGGCCCCTTGGCAAAATGTCAAATTACTCACCCCGGCAAAGGTTCGCTTACGGCAATCGAGAACATCGAAAATGGCAAAAGCCACAAAGGTAAGTTTGAAAGAAGTCTAGAGTATACTGGGACTTTGGAATTTAGCCAGCTTCGTTCGCCCGTAAGGGCGCTTAAATTCTCGTGCAATGCTGACCTTCGGCAATTCCCTATTGCGAAAGAATGCGTGTCCGACCTTTCAAAGGTCGGACACGCATGCCTGTTAAGGTAATTCCGAACCTGCAGTGGTGGATACAGAATCACGACATGGCGTCTCAACTGCACGACGCACCTCCAACTTTTTCCCTCACGACGGACTCTGCTAAGACAACCTGTCTTGGCAAAGTCCGTCGTGGGGACGTAGCTCAACAACGAGACCTTATGTGGCAGTTGGTCAGTACTGGAAAGAGATGCTCACAGCAATATCTTGGAGATGATGGCAATTCTGCGAGTTATTCAGGTTAAAGATTACCTGATGATCGATTCAAGCTTATTTATTCAGAGCGACAACTAAACTGTAGTCTCTTACTTGCGCATAAAGGCGGCATATAGTCACAGCCTCTCTTAAACCTAACATACGCATGGATGTTCCCACCACCTTGTCTAATACCCAGAGTATTAGCGAACTTGAACCAGGCAACCCGCATGTACCTGGTGATAACACCAGATTTGGAGAAGGTCTTTTGGAGAGCAGATCTGGTGTCTCGCTTCATGCGCCCTCCCTACCAGGAGAGCGTTCTGGACCAAGTCTTGATAGACAAAATAACCAATCGACTTCCTCCACAATATCATCACTTGAATTTGTAGGTGTGGTTAATACAGGGTGGCCGATACTGTTAGATTCTTGGCAAAAAGATCAGATAGATATTTAAGAAAATAGCTGGAGGAAATCGACCTTAAATACTTACAAGCCAGCATGGCTATGATGGTGTAGATGGTCACTCGACAATCATGTGAGCGCTATAGATCCATCCCCTGAAGATGTAGCTCGATTTCTAACAGATTTACATCTTAAATTTTTAATTTTTCTATAGTACAATTGCATCTTTTGTCGTCCATCTAGTGGCTTCTCATTAGGCTCTCATATTATGATAAAGCAAATATTTTTGATATAGGTGACAAAGTAATGAGGGCCGGTAAAATTATAGCCCTACTTAAAAAAGATTGTTCGCAAACTTACTTGTCTCAGCGGCTAAATGTGAGTCGTTCAACTGTCCAGAGGACTTGGCAACGGTATCAAGAGACCGGTACGGTCAAAAGGACACCCGGTTTGGAAAGAAAACGATCCACAGAACTAAGAGATGACCGCTTCTCGGTGAGTCAGGCGTTGCGGAATCGTAAGGCGTCATGTGTGCACCTGAAGAAGACCCTTGAAACAGGTAAAGGAGTAGAAGTAAGCTTATGGACGGTCAGTAGGAGGCTTTTGGCTTCCAATATTAGGAGTTATTGCCCGGCTCGGGGACCTAAATTACTCCGTAAGCACCGTGTTGCTCGACTTCAGTTTGCTCGAAACTGTAGTTAATGGACTTTGGAGGACTGGAATAAAGTTGGTATTGTTTTTGATGAAGCTGGAAACTCTTTGTGTGGAGAGGACCGACGCTGGCGTGTACTACGAAGACCACGGGAACGAAATGTGGAAGTGTGTGTCGAAGAAATTATTCCTTATGGCGGAAGCTCCGTTATGTTTTGGGCAGCAATTAATTTGACGGAGCGTACGGAGTTAGTTTGCATAGAAAATGGAACTTTAAATGCACATCGGTACATAATGGAAGTAATTATTTTTATATGCACAACTTGCATTGACTGCACTCGGGGAAGATTCAATTTTTATGGACGACAATGCTCGCCCGCACCATTCTGGCGACGTACGTACGGAAGCGTACATGCAAAAAGTTGGGATCCGTCGTTTAGATTGGCCAGCTCGAAGTCCTGACTTCAATTCAATTGAGCATGTCTGAGATGTTCTAAAGAGGCGGGTAAGATCAGTGCAACCTGCTCCACAAAACATCAGGGAGCTAAAAATAGCCATTACAGAAGAGTGGGAACGTATTCCTCAAAACATTATTAAAAACATCGTGGGAAGCATGCCCAGACGGATTCAAGGTGTGATTTTGGCAAGAGGTTTCAGCTTTTTACATTTGTAACTTTAATTAAATAAAAAAGTAAAATAATCTTTTTGTCTTTATTGCCGACCACTTCTTAATGTTAGTCCCGTGTACATTGGTTTTAAAAAAATCATCGAAATTTAAAAATAAATGTCAGATTATTCACTTCATGCGTATTAATTTACAAGACTATAAGTATACAGACTACGTAAAAAAAATGTCATTTAATTAACTCGGATCGTCCGCAGAACATAAATTTCATTAGCAACTCGTTTTTTTTTTGCAAAAAAGTGTACTTACAAGAAAATATATTAAACTTACTTAAACATACGCAAGAGCATAACTTTTATTTTTGATGATGCAAAGAGAACATTATGCATTGTTTACGTGTAGAAGTAACAAACTTTCTCCAGAAATGAAGTACCTACTTACTAGAAAATTTACTAAAATATGTTTTTCTATAGAATGCCAACGGTACATTTCAGGTTAAACGTTAATTGAAGACAACGATATCGCACAGTCCACCGCGCTTCTTAAAGAATCCTTGATACTACAGAAAACAGCGTCTGATCTCCTCTGACAGTCAAACACGTGAGTATTAGTAAATGATATCACTTAAGTTAAATATCAGAAATAGATTCTGAGAGACCTACGCACACTAGAATATAACTTACGATAACAGGCTTAGGTCATACAAATCTGTTGTTAAGATTGCTTACATCTACATTTCAGACGGACGTTCAAACGAGCACTGAAGGTCGCCATGCAATATACTCAGTTATATCTGACGCTCACGTTGACTGCCAGAACCTGGGAAGCTCTTGCGATACGTAAGTGCCCAATTTTGATTTTATTTATCTAGTAGATAGAATAAGGTGAACTTTGGCACACTTGCAAACGTTTTGAAATATTGTTTAAGTATGTGGCTCTAAAAGGTTCTGAGAATCATATTTCAGTTAGTAACATTGGCATTACTTCAAACGAATACTAATCGTTTTTAGATATCCTAATGCAGAGCGTTCTCCGAATCCACAACACGTTCTACAAAACTGTTGATGCAGAGCAGAACGCAACATTAAAACTCTGTGCGAAACAAATTAGTTTGATAGCTAAATTGTCGTGATGAGTGACAGTTTCATGTTGTTTTAAATGATTTTGGGTCTGAAACAGTAAAAAGGGCCATAGTGCTTTTTAAAATAATGTGATTACAACCATATTGAATAAAACGTAACATTTTGTATAGGCAAATTGTTAATTTTAGCTGTTTTTTCAGGTTCAAAAAATGGTTACAGTACGAAGATTAACAGTGTCCGGAAGAAGGTTAACAGTTGAAGATTAACAGTGTCCAAAAATGAACCCACCGTACGTATTTACATTAGGTATTTATTGATTAAAATATAATTCACAGCTTAGATTAAAGTCTGTGTAATAAGTACCTAATGTACAGGGTTACTGGTAATTCGACGTATTCCTTGCAGGACGTTATAGCAGGGTTATAATGCAAGAAATTAAGCTACCAAATAATTTCGCAAAATTCAGTGGTTTTTGAGTTAGGTCGATTTTTAGTTTTTATATGAAAAATCCCAGATTAAGCCAATTTAAAAACGAGTAACGGCGCAAATTTAAATTTTTATCATAGCTGATGACGCAGCAGACTTTTGTTAATAGTTAAACGTTCATAGAATCCAAAACTTTTAGTAAAAATAACTAATGGAACAATTTTGTTTTGTATTTTTTACCATTCCTCAATAAAATGATGTTGTATAGTGAAAAATAATAATACCACGGCAGATGTACAAATTACCACAAAAATATTCTTGTCTTATCAGCTATTTCAAATGGTATAAAACTTATTGAAAAGTCATGGACTACATGATGAAAATCGTTTGTGATTTAGTAAAAAATGACACAAAACTATTTCGTGAAGCATTATTATTTTTAATCAATTTCACTTTTAAAAATTTAATAACTCCCTTTTTACACGTCTTGTTCGACTAAGACGTTCCACCAGTGCGCCACGTGTTTTTTAGCTGGAGTCGATCTAGTGATCATAAACAAAACTCCAAGGCGGAACTTTTGCAATAAGTTGAGTGAGAGTGAACTCCGTTGTTTAGGACGGGCAGGAAAAACACATAGATGAATTTGGGCTTCAAGGATATCGGTAGATCTCTGTTGATGGTCGTCTTTATCGACTAGTATCACTTACATTATAATAAACACTAAGCTATGACTGTACCTTTCTCTTAGCCATAAATAGAGATAGGCGTATTCGGTTCCGGTACGATGAACCGCGGTAAGCCGCGCAGCGTCATTTCCGCCCACCCAATCCGACAGCTAGTGGGGATACGTTTGCGCAGCGCATGACGATATCCCTGATCCTCATTGGCGTTCAGATTTCCGAACGGTGTAGTCGCGTTTAAAAGAAACTCGTTACTTTAAAAAAAGGGTGTCCTACTATTGAATTCTTTCGACGAAAATTTTAATAATGTTGGTATGGACAATGACCAACGTAGCAGGGATTCTTCCACGGTGCGAAAAAGGAGACATCGTAGGCGAAAGGAGCGGCGCCGCCGTACGAAGTTACGTGGAATAGAGGACGCTTTCGAAAAACTAACTAAGATACTAACTAACCCTCTTTGAAAGATCTTATTGTTAAAAATAATACCCATTTGTGCATGTCTGACAGTGAGTCTATTCTATGTATTCCGAGCCCTACTGAACTGGATCACGAATTAAACGACGAAAAGGGGATTGATTTAAAAATATAAATTAACAGACAAATAATACGCATCTTGAATTGCTTAACAAACCTTAACTCGCCTGACTGGGCTCAAGTACGTTATTCTGAAGTACAAAAAATGTATAATTCTACCTAAGGTTCTGTAGAGCTCAGAAGTAACAAAATTTTGAACGTAATCATTAGCGGTTGTTGAAAATTCTTTAGCTGCTATGTCACATGCTGTTATTTTGCAAAACAAAGCATTTGAAAAAGGCTAAGGCCAATTCATTTCATGGGTATCCAAATTAAAAAACCCAACGACCACTGAAGAGATTACTTAAAAAATCAATGAAAATTTGCCGACGGGGAATACAAAAAAATACAATCGGATTTGTTGCAAATGATATGTGGCAAACGGGCTGACATAGTGCAACAACATCGTGACGGTATTCTAAATTCAGTAAAAGACAGTTGATTTAAGGAATCGTTAAGGAAAATATCTCCGTCAAAACAAGAACAAAAACAAGGCGGCCTAAAATTTAATTTTTTTGGTGCAGCTGTTTTTGTATCTAATGTCGATAAAATAGGTTATGTATAATATAATTTCATAACGTCACCTTAACTCATCAACATCTTGCTAACCTCGTTTTTACATTAACATCGATAAAATGTATGTTACTAATTCATTACGGCTACTGCGTCCAGATTTTGCGAAATCGATCCTGATAAATTTTGTTATGTTTGTGGTGAATACATACTAAAAGGTCAGCATAAAACTATTACAAACACTGTGAATCGTTTGTATATATTTTGTTCATTTCGGTACTGAAATTCGACCACCAAGATAAGCGTCATACGAAGCAGTGTTTTTATTTTTTGCTATACGGAGCTGGCATTCATTGCCTTGTTATAATAAAATACTGTCTAGTTAATGTCTGTGGGTGCCTTATTTGTTCTTTTATTGCTTGCTTGACGGTAATTTAAATAATAGTTTAAAAAAAAGCGGGAAATCACTGGCTTCTTTCAATACAGCACATTTTAATAGAGCGTCAACATGTACTTTTATTAAATGAACGAAAAGATACACATTCCATTTTGAGAATCCAGAACGCAGCGTTGGCCGCGCAGCAGTTCGGTGTCAACAGACCCTAAAACTGTATATATCAGGCCACTCCGATATTATTGCGAAAAAAAGTTTTATATTTGAAAGACTGGCCAGTTATAATTATAGTCTATTTTGAAAAAAATATCATTTGTAAGTAAAAATAGGTACGTTCTAATTTGAACATTTATCTCCACTTTGTTTGCAAGCTAATTTAATTTATCCTGTCTCATTAAAAAATTATCTGTGCCTGGAATGTTTTCGAGCTATGATTTTTACGATTTCAAGACTAAGAATGCGATCTTCTTATAACATGTCATCCAAGAAAACACCTGAAAATGGTTCAAACAAAGAATAAATGAACAAAATACACTCGGAGGGATCTCTCTCTTGTTTTGTTTGTGAGGAAAAAAGTGAGCGTTTTCAGGCTACGAACAGACTGACAGGTGCCTTTTTTTTTTTTTTTTTTTTTAGGATGGGAAATCATCAAATGACTTCTCCCACTCTGGGCGGAGCGGGAGGGAGTGTCAGACTCTTACTGACTAAAACCCATCCATGTTCCTTCCTCGCCCTTTATGTTCCGGGGCCGCGGTATATCTTTCGAACAGGCCCGCAACCCCGGGACTGACAGGTGCCTTGCTTAGCATCTTAAGTCTGGTGGCTCATCTAGTTACTTAGTAGTGCAGGCGCCAAATCGATCGTTTCACTTTATTACTCTCTCGGCCACTCGCCAGGCTCCAGGCGCTAAGCAAGGTAACTGTCAGTGCGTTTGTAGCCTTAGGCTTACTGTAGTGTTACATGACAACAGAATACACAAATATAATTGTTGAATATTCCAGGTTTACTGGTAATTCAACGTATTCCTTGCAGGACGTTATAGTAGGGTTATAGGTTATGTTTATCGGTTCTACCGAAATTAAGTTTTTTTGGGTTAGGTCGATTTTTAGTTTTTTATGAAAAATTCCAGATTAAATCATTTAAAGCCAATTTAAGATCGATTTGCGATGCGAATGTACTGAAATTTAAGTTATTATCATAGCTGCTGATACAGCAGACCTATGTTAATAATTGAACCACTAATGCAGCATTTTTTTTTGTAATTTTTGCCATTCCTTAATAAAAAAGAAGTTGTATAGTGAAAAAAAATGAGATGTACAAATTACTAAAAAAATATCCTTTACTATTTAAAATGGTATAAAACTTATTAAAAATTCATGGACTACATTATAAAAATCGTTTTTCATTTAATACAGGAAGGCGTTCATCTCATAAAAGGTTTTCGGAAAATCTAATTCAACAATTCACTATTTTAATTTTAATCAATATCAATCACACCACCAAAGCTGTGAGCAAACATGAAGTACCAGAGCCCATGCCCAAAATGTTTGCCTCAAACTTTTACGATCAAACCCGTAAAAAAACGTAAATTGGTTATTGTGATTCCAAAAAATTTACTTCAGATAAGCTCAGTTTTAATCTAATTCGTCTGATTTGATTTAAATTATGTGAAACAGTATGTCGTTAATTTTAAATATCGAAAACACAAGTTTCGGACACCAGTAGCGTCGCACGTTGCTGGCATACCTTGTGAGAAAATGAAGCAAAAAAATCTTATTGTGAACATTTCGGTGAACACGCGCATGTTTTGTTCATGAACACTAGTTTTTTTTAGTGGACTCGCTATCCTCTGAAAAAAAAAAACATGTGGCATACTGGTAGAACGTCTTAGTCGATCAAGACGTGTTTTAAAAGTGAAATTGGTAAAAATAAATAAAATTACGAAATTGTTTGATTTTACGTATACCAAGAATCTAAGATCTAAGATCAAAACCATTTTCAACCGACTTTCAAAAAGAGGAGGTTCTCAATTCGTCTGTTTTTTTTTTTTTTTTTTTTTTTTTTTTGTGTTTGTTACCTCAGTACTCTCGACTGGGTGAACCGATTTTGATGGTTCTTTTTTTGTTTGAAAGCTGGTGCTTCCCGTTTGGTCCCATTTTAGTTTGCTGAAGACCTGATGCTGATCTTCGGAGATATACAACGGAACTCTTCAAAAATACACAGCAAATCTGCAGTGATTGCTGCCATCGCTTGTAGGTTCATTGTTTATACTAAATTATGACGTAACATCACGCCTGTATGCTCTGAGGGGGTACGCACATGTGTAAAATACACCTGATTTCGAAAATATAAGTTACCTCAGTACTTTCTACTGGGTGAACCGATTTTGATCGTTCTTTTTTTATTTGAAAGCTGGTGCTTCCTGTGTGGTCTCATAATCATCAAATCAGTAGCTGATGATGGGATTCTGGAGAAATAGAGAGAATTTTTCACATTTTATAGACACACTAGAAGCGGTTTGGGTAGTTTTAGGAATTGTACTTTCTCGAAGTAATCCTAATTCAATTTGATGAAGATCTGATGAAGAACTTCGGAGATAGGCAACGGAACTCCTCAATAAATGATAGCAAATGTACTGGGATTGCCGAAATCTCATATCTGTCTATTGTTTACACCAGTTCATAACCTAAAATCACGCCGGTACGCTGTGAAGGGGTAAGCACATGTGAACCACTAAAAAGTGAAAAATAAAAACTTTTTACAAAAAATAAAACCTTTGTAAAAAGTTTTTTGATAATGTAGTCCATAACATTTTAATAAGATTTATACCATTTTAGAGAGCTGATAAGACAAGTATATTTTTCTAGTATTTTGTACATCTGACGTAGTATTTTTTTTTCACTATTCAATATCTTTTTATGACGGAATGGCAAAATTACATTTTTTTTTTGTGAGTTTTGCTAAAAGTAAGTAAGATTTTTTGAACTTTAAATTATAAAACAGGTCTGCTGACTGTCTGCATCAGCTATAATATTAATTTAATTTTCAGTATAGTCGCGCCGTAGATCGATTTTAAATTGGCTTTAAATGATTTAATGTGTGATTTTTCATAAAAAAACTAAATATCGACCTAACTTAAAAACCACTTAATTTAGGTAGAACATGCAGTGTCTTAATTTTTTAGGATGGGAAATCATCAAATAACTTCTCCCGCTCTTGGAGGAGCGGTAGGAAGTGTCAGACTTTTACTGACTAAAACCCATCCATGTTCCTTCTAATGTTCCGGGGCCGCGGTATCTCTTTCTAACAGGCCCGCAACTCCGGCAGGCTTCGGCCCTTGCGGGCCCCTCCCTATATGCTGACATCTCTTTGAGGCGCACGTGAAACACGAACGCGCCGTCGACACGGCCTGTCGTCATTAGACGGACGGACGGCTAGCTAGCCCATAGCTAACCGTCCGCGTCCTCAGGCCCGCGTCTACGGTGGCCGGTAGCCACCACGTGGCACCAGACACCCGGTGCGTCTTCCGCACCGACTGGGGCGAGAGGTTTTTTCCCTCTCGCGTTCCACCACCTCCTTCGCTAGTATGACTGCTTCGCAGAAGGAGGTGACGGCTTCCCATTCCGTCTCGCTCCGGACCATGGATTGAACCAGGGCCGGACGCGAGATGTCGCCGCCGCCGATCACCACTACGAGGACTCGGCGCGTGGCGGTGCTCCGCCAACGAGGGGCAAATCCACCCACCAAGTGCTCCACCGTGTTTGCATTATAACCCTACTATCCTATTCCTTCAAGGAATACGTCGAATTACCAGTAAACCTGTATAATTGTGAGCCATATACCGATTATAATTGCTGTGTTTAGGCTGAGTATATCGATTATAACTAAGTCCACACTAAGCGTCAGAGCTGATCATGACAGATTTCAATAGTTAAACTGTATTTCTAGCTTGACGCAAGAGCATTACTTTTATTTTTGATGATGCAAAGAGAACATTATGCATTGTTTACGTGTAGAAGTAACAAACTTTCTCCAGAAATGAAGTTCTTACTAGAAAATTTACTAAAATATGTTTTACTAAAGAATGGCAACGGTATATTTCAGGTTAAACGTTAATTGAAGACAACGATATCACACAGTCCACCGCGCTTCTTATAGAATCCCTGATGCTATAGACAACAACGTCTGATCGCCTCTGACAGTCAAACACGTGAGTATTAGTAAATGAAATCATTAAAGTTAAATATCAGAAATAGATTCTGAGAGACCTACGTACACTAGAATATAACTTACGATAACAGGCTTAGGTCATACAAATCTGTTGTTAAGATTGCGTACGTACATCTACATTACAGACGGACGTTCAAACGAGCACTGAAGGTCGCGATGCAATATACTCAGTTATATCTGACGCTGACGTTGACTGCCAGAACCTGGGAAGCTCCTGCGATACGTAAGTGCCCAATTTTGATTTTATTTATCTAGTATATAGAATAAGCTGAACTGTGGCACACTTGCAAGCGTTTTGAAATATTCTTTAAGTGTGTGGCTCTAAAAGGTTCTGAGAATCATATTTCAGTTAGTTACATTGGCATTACTTCAAACGACTAATCGTTTTTAGATATTCTAACGCAGAGCGTTCTCCGAATCCACAACACGTTCTACAAAACTGTTGATGCAGAGCAGAACGCAACATTAAAACTCTGTGCGAAACAAATTAGTTTGATAGCTAAAATGTCGTGATGAGTGACAGTTTTATGTTGTTTTAAATGATTTTGGTCTGAAACAGTAAAAAGGGCCATAATGCTTTTTTAAACAATGTGTTTACAACTATATTCGACAAAATTTAACAATGCGTATGGACAAATTATTAATTTTGGCTGTTTTTTTTCAGGATCAAAAAATATTTACAGTCGAAGATTAACAATGTCCGAAAGATGGTTAACAGTTGAAGATTAACAGTGTTCAAAAATGCACTCACGGTACGTATTTACATTATTTATTGATAAAAAATTGAAAGTAGCATTGTAAGCGCATAACTCAACAACGCCTGGACCAAATGAAAGGCAAAATGTGTTGGTAAGCGCATAACTCAACAACGCCTGGACCTATTTCACTAATTCTTTTTCTGTTGTGTTTGGTATTGTCAGGAGAAGGTTCTTATGAAAAAAAAATGTAGTTGAAGGTAGGTAGGTAGTAGTAGGTAGATAGTAGTAATAGGTAGGTAATAGTAGGTAGGTGGTAGTAATATGATGTTTGAAGCATACAGTATCAATAAAAGTTAATAAGTTGACGAAATAACAGTATTTTATTAAAACTCATTTCTCAAACTGAACTTTCTCAATTCAGAGTCAGAGAGGAGCTACAGAGCTCCTCCCTGACTCCGAATTGAGAAACTTCACCGTAATAAAAATGTTCTTCTTAAAGAGATTTATCCATTGGTTGTATGTCTTCAAGCTATTGGACGCAAGAGAAATTTCGCCTATCGTCCTTTATTGTTTTTTGCTATTTTTATGTGAAAATCTTAATGCAGTTCACAAAATAAATCTATTAACCAAGTTTCAACAGCATAGTTTCGGAAAAAAGTCGTTATAACATACGGACAGACAGGGAGACATGACGAATCCATAAGGCGTCGAAAAAGTTCCCCCATGAAATAAAAATATTGATCACAAAAGAACTATGTAATTAACGATTGCATTAAATACAAACGGCTTCGGTGATTCAGACATACATCATTTAGAAGCTTGCAAGAAGAGTCTTTTTCATTGTTAAGGTCACAAGCAAATCGGCGCCAGGAGAAAAAAGATAAAGACCTTAATGTACAATTAGTGAAAACAAAATCTCTAATTCAATAGATAGAGGATCATCGGCGATTAGCACATATATCATTTTAAAGCTAATAAGAAACAGGGTTTTTCATTTTTTAAGGTCACAACCAAATCGGCGCCGGAAGAAAAATGTTATAGCCCACTATGTACAATTAGCCAAAACAAAATCTTCTAATTAATGAGATATAAGGATCGTTGGCGATTAACCCATATGCCACTTTAAAGCTTATAAGAAGAGAATTTTTCTTTGTTAAGGTTACAAGCGAATCGGCGCCGGGAGAAAAAAGTTATAGACCATAAAGTACAATTAGTGACTCAAAATCTTCTAATTAAAGAGATATAAGGATCGTCGGCGATTAACACGCATGTCATTTTAAATCTTATTAGAACAGGGTTTTTTTTTTTTTTGTTAAAGTCACCAGCAAATCGGCGCCGGGAGGTAAAACTTATAGACCATAAAGTACAATTAGTGACGCAAAATCTTCTAATTCAAGAGATACAAGGATCGTGGGGGATTAACACGCATGTCATTTTGAAGCTTATAAGAAGAGGGTCTTTCATTTTAAGGTTACAACCAAATCGGCGCCGGGATGTAAAAGTTATAGACCATAAAGTACAATTAGTGACGCAAAATCTTCTAATTCAAGAGATACAAGGATCGTCGGCGATTAGCACGCATGTCATTTTAAAGCTTCTTTGAAGAGGGTCTTTCATTTTAAGGTCACAACCAAATCGGCGCAGGGAGAAAAAAGTTATAGATCGTAAAGTACAATTTATTAGTGACTCAAAATCTTCTAATTCAAGAGATATAAGGAGCGTCGGTGATTCAGACTGCGACCAATTGTGAAATCTGGCGTACGATGAACATGTCGCTTACCCCTCTAAGGATTATAGTCGTGAAGGTTACGCTTATGTTTATCGGTACTTAAGTGATGAGGGCTTCATACTTATTATACTGATGATATAGTAATCAGAAATGAACAGTTAAATTACCAAAAAGTACAACTTTTTAACTTTTTTTTTCGCGATTTCCATGAGCTTTGGTAATAGAAAAGCATCAAACACGACAAGTGATTTGAGTATTCTTGAACCAACAATGCTTATTGGACCAGAGTCTATAGAAGTCTACTCGTTAACACGTTAGTAAAGAATGCCCGCGGTACATTTCAGGTTAAATGTTTTTGAAGACTACCATATCGCACAGTCCACCCCACGTCTTCTGGAGTCCGTGATGCAACTGAGTGAAGCGACTGGTCACCTGGGATGGAATGCTGTGACAAAAGACTCCAAAGCTTCTCACAGTCAAATATGTGAGTACCTTTAGTATCCTTAAGTTAAATATCAAGAATAGATCAAACCCTCAGAGACGTAAGATCAGACCGAGATCGTTCAGTGCTATACAAGGTGTAAACCACCTCATCACGTAGCCGTCAACCAAGCATTCTGTACATCGAACTAAATATATTTACGCAAAAAATATTGCCGGGAAGCGACCTTTTTTTTGGGGTGAAAAATCATGTTTTGTTATAGACCTCAATGTGCACTTAAAACATTGTGCTGATGTATTGATTCAAATATGACAGGGGTCGAAAAGGTGTTTAAAGTTAAAATCATACAATAGTAACATGTATATGTTACAAAAAAAAATTGGAACTTTGAACCCTAATAACTTTGAACCCTAATATCTCCGTAACTAGAAGGTTCCCAGGTATGGTGAGAAACAAAAAAAATATCGCATTGACGTGGAAAACAAGAGCCTTTCGGCTTCGTTAAGGGCGCACAGAATGACAGCTAAAATTCAAATTTTGCCCCCGCTTCCTCAGGCTAGATAGTTCTATCTCGCTCACACTATCAAGAAGATTTTTTTAGGGTGAACTACACTATTGATGGAACGATGGCAAATATTCATCACCTGCCTGGTCTTTTCCAAATATATGGAGGCAACTGAATAAAAGTATTTTCAACCGACTTCCAAAAAGAGGAGGTTATCAATTCGTCTGTATTTTTTTTTTTTTTTTTTTTTTGTCTTTGTTACCTCAGTACTTTCGACTGGGTGAACCGATTTTGATGATTCTTTTTTTATTTGAAAGCTGGTGCTTCTCGTTTGGTTTCATTTTAATTTAGTAAGATCTGACGCTGATCTTCGGAGATATAAATGGAACTCTTCAAAAATACACGGCAAAGCTGCAGTAATTGCTGCAATCGCTTGGTTGTTTATTGTTTATGTAACATAGTGACGTAACATCACGCCTGTATGCTCTGAGGGAGTATGCTGAAGTGACACAACACTCTGATTTCGACAGTTAGATGTGTTAAGTTCCATTTAATGGGATCCTGGAGAAATAGAGGGAATTCCTTAAATTTTATAGGCACACCAGAAGCGATTTGGGTAGTTTTAGGAAGAGTACGTTCTTGGAGTGATCCCATTTCAATTTGGTAAAGATCTGTCGAAGAACTTCGGAAGATAGGCGACGGGAACTCCTCAATAAATGATAGCAAATGTACTGGGATCGCTGAAATCTCATGTCTCTCTATTGTTTACACCAGTTAATAACAAAAAATGACGCCGTTACGCTGTGAAAGGGTAAGCACATATGAACCACTGAAAAGTCAAAAATAAAAACTTTTCGTGTCAAAAAAACTAAATCAATCAAACAAAGGTCACCGACTTCTGAAGCTAAAGTTATTTTTCACTTTTTTTGTGCGAAGTCGGTTATATTTTTTGCAAAAAAAATTTTATATGGAGCAATTGCCTATCTGGCATCCACAATCCAGTTAATACTGGGTAATACGATACCTCTTAATAAGACTGGCTGACCGACTTTCGAGCCACTGACTACCTGTAACGACTGTTAAAGATCTACATATGACAGACAGCAGATTTCCGAGGCACGTAGGAAACTCGGTATGTAATAGGTGGTTACCCACTTAAGGACAAACCTAAGCAAGCACGGCTTAACCTTAAGATTGACCCAAGCCGCTGTTATTATTTAGCCAAAAGCTCCTTACCTCCCCTCGCTTAATCATAATGAAACCCAAATTCAATTCGGTTTTTAAACATTTAGACAGACGTACTGCAATATTACTGACAAGTCAACACGAGGAAACTAATATTTTGGTAACTCTATAAAAACGACACAACTCCTTTGCGATTCCGAGCACTTTAAACTAATATAGAAAAGCGTGGTGTACAGTGAATTAACATGCGAGGCGTTTTTCACTCTACATTTCTTGATACTAGCCTAAAAAGAGATTTCTATCGACAATTTTTCAACAGCAAGATTTTGTTCTTGTTTGACATAAAAACGTAATTATGCGACACTCGAATGAATTTTGAATTTTCTAGCCGGATTATATTTTATTATTTTTATTATTTGTTTTATTAATTTAAATTACGGCCACGCGTAATACATATATTCATCGATAGTTGGTGTCAATACAAACAAGTTTTTTCTGAGACAAAATCTTCTACAGCGTCACTTTTTCGAGATTTAAGCTATCAAAGCTTATGTTTTCGAAAACGTGTCACTTTAGAACATTTTGCCTCATACAAAACTTCTTTGTATTTATACCAGATTTGGATAAAAACCCATATTAAAGGTTTTATATTATGCGTGGCCGCTACTTTAAAAAAGATGGTTGTCTGTAAAGTCGGTTTAACGGACGATAATTTTACGTGATATCGTCATATTTCATGATATTCGTGAATTTAACTTTAAGAACAAACACCCCCTTAAGGATTGAAATTCTAACAACACCGTTGCGTTAGTTCCAATCATACGCCCTTTTTTTCGGGTGGGAAATTATCAAATGACTCCTCCTGCTCTGGGCAGAGCGGAAAGGAGTCCCAGACTTTGACTAAAACCCATCCATGTTCCTTCTTTTCCTTTCTCCCGCCTGATTCGGTGCAGAAACTTCCCGAAACCACCGTGCCCATTGAAGACCTGCGTCAGGCGGAAGGCACTATTTGGCGTTGTGGTCGCTGCTAGTAGAACTTTGACAGCTTAGATCACGGAAACGTGACACTGTAGAAGATTTTATCTCAGAAAAAAACTTGTTTGTTGTGATGTCAACTATCGATTAATAAATACTTTATGGGTTTCTGATCAAATCAAAGTTGATCAGAAGATATTTTCAGTGATTGTATTTCAACTTCGATAGCTCTCATCTCGGAAATATGACAGTTAGCTTCGTTTTAATTTGTGCAAAATTTGTTTGCATTGATGCTAGCTGTCAATTGATAGACGTTTTATGCGTGTTTGATCAAATCAAAGTTACGCTGAAGATTCCATCGGTGAATGCACTTAAACTTTGATAGCTCATTATCACGGAAACGTGACACTTTAGAAGATTTTACCTAATACAAAGTTGTTTAGTTGTTTTATACCAGCTATCGATTCATAAAAATCCTAAGCGTGGCTGCTACTATTAAAAAATCCGGCCAAAAAAATCTAAATTAATCTGTTTATACAGTTTGGTATTTCAGTTTCATATCTATCATCTTCATCTTAAATTCATTTACACCATTGGATACATAAGGGTTCAAAAAATTCATTACACCAAGTGAGGACTGTGGTGCACCACGCGGGATGGAGGGGTGTGAGTGTGACTACAATTTGGACGAAAAATGTAATTCCTTCGATTTATAAACTTGACTAAAACAATTCGGGTTAGTGATAAAGATCATAATGGTAAATTTTTCAAAACTTTAAGTTCTCAGGCAAAAGTGCGAAAGGGCTTGGAACATTTTTCCGCCATTTTTTTTTTTTTTTCATAGTAGCGGGCACCCATACGACATATATTAATCGATAGCTGGTATCAATACAAACAAGTTTTGCGTGAGACAGGATGTCCTAAAGTGTCATGTTTCCGAGATATGAGCTATCAGAGTTAAAGTCAATTCACTGATGGAATCTTCAGCACAACTTTGGTTTGATTAGGCACGCATAAAACACGTAATAAATCGATAGCTGGCTTCAATACAAACAAGTATTGTCGAGACAAAATGTTCTAAAACGTCAAGTTTCCGAAATATATGGCATTGTGATTGCTACCAGCACCCTTTGATAGCTTAAATCTCGGAAACGTGACGATTTAGAAGTTTTTGTCTCGTACATGACTTATTTGTATTGATAACAGCTATCCATTTATATAGGTTTTGGGCGTAGCCGCTACTTTAAAAAAAAACAAAATGGCGAAAGAAAATCCTGCCCAATAGTTCAAACCCCTTTGCACGGATAAGTCACGTGCTACATTATTATAATTTTTAATAAAATGTTTTTCTTGTGAAAAATAAATTTGTTGATACAAATATCTCTCTCGATAACAGGCACGTTTACCTACTGACATTTTTGACGTTGACATTAGATTTCGATTTCAAACCATTTCAAAAATTATTTTATCAATGAAAACTACAATATTTTGGAAAAATAAATACACGGGTGCTTTATTTTTTAATCTAAATTTCATGTTTCATAAATAAGTAATTTTTTTAGAACATAAATCAGTGTCCATCGGGTTTTCTGCGCGAAAACAAAGAAATACAGCCCCCACGTCTGAAGGCCGAAGCCGCACTGACAATTGGTGCATCGGGGTCCTAGCGAGGGCCGGGAGGCAGGGCGGTCCTATCTGTGACTGGTTAATAAGCTTGAAATTTTAGAATAGAGGCAATTACGATGAAAATAAAGCGTTTTAAAAAAAAAGAAAACGTATGAACACTGCGTTATATAGTTTTCGACTATCACGTAAAGTTTCACGACCTAATTTAACGTTTTCAATTGAATACTTGGTTTTGAAATTTATTTTAGAGGTAACTTTGAGGTAGTTTTCTATCGAGAAAATTTTATGGAATCGTGTTTCCGAAACGTATGAACCTTAGAAGCAGTCCTCAACTTTGCCATATATTAATCCCAAGGTGAATGCTTTAGTTATATTAACACGAGACGGGTTTAAAAATCACGATTTTGGGTTATACGGGCCCTTAAGAGATGTTTTTACAACCTTTATATGCGCGTTAGCGATGGGATATTATATGGATAGGGATCGAAAATTCTTGCATATATGCATGCGCCACCTAGTTCCCGTTCCCGTGGAAGAACGGAGATAAAATATAGTATATGTTACTTAGTGTGAATGTAGCTTTCTAATGGTGAAAGAATTTTTGAAATATATGTATAGTGTATAGTGTTTGAGTTTATTAATTGCTAGCGAACGTCACGCGATTTCACCCGCGTTGTTCCCGTTCCCGTGGGAGTACGGGGATAAAATGTAGCCTAAGTTACTTAGGGTGAATGTTGCTTTCCAATGGTGATAGAATATAAATCGGCACAGAAGTTTTTGAATTTATTAATTACAAACATACACACATGCCCTGAGTGACGTGTTTGTCAAAATCGGTTTATTTACACTACATTATCCGCATATAGACAAGAAAGAATAAAATAATGAGTGCCACAAGGTGGGTAAAACATAAAATAATATTCGTCTCGTCGTATCGTCTTGCTACTACTGTTCGGTGAGTCAGCACGATTACATACAATTTACATAGTGCAACTTGGGTGCAATGCTTTAACATAAACATTAGAGTAAAAAAAGTAACGACACTTGCATAATATGTTACAGTTTAAAAACTATTCTTAGTTGCAACGCGTTTTCTCTAGTCAAAACTACAAGATTAAGGGCCAGTTTCACCGGTTCCGGATAAAGTGTCGGTTAGTTATCTGATAGTTAATACTTTCTACCACTTAAAGGCTGGTTATAACTAATACTATATCTACCAGATATCGCTATCCGACACCTGTGAAACCAAAAGTGTTAGTTTATCTGGCAGATAAGTTCCTAATAGGCTAACCGACACTTTATCCGCAACCGGCGAAACTGGCCCTAAGAGTGGCTAAAGTTAAACGTTCAGCTGTTGTGTTATAATCATGTTACGTATAGGAACATATACATACAAGTTCCATTAAATTAAAATTAAAAAACTGCCGACACCATAGAGTCATAATTTCAGGTTTACGATTCTACTAGTCAAGCCCTTATTTGATACCCATAATGAGTGCGTTGAGAAAAAAAGTGTAAATCACCGATTTGAAATTTATTATAGCGTATAGTATTCTACTATACTAGCGGCCATCTTGGACTGATTTTTATCAGACATACCTAAGAACACTTCCGAATAATTCATCTTTAAAACAACAAAATCAAAATCGGCTCATCCGTTCGAGAGCTAAGATGCCACAGACACACACACACAGAGACACGTCAAACTTATAACACCCCGTCGTTTCTGCGTGGGGGTAAAAAAAGCTTAATAAGAAACACATAAAAAATTAATTAAACACTATAATTGAATCATTTCACCTATTCGTCTTTCGTCTATTTAGGACTAGTTTTCACTGATTCATTTTGTGCAGTTAATACTAGTAGTAATAAAAGCAGTTAGTCCTAGTTTTAAGACGCGCTATAACAATGGCTAACATGTTTAATGTAACGTGTAAGTAGAAAGATGCGCTATATTAATACTCTTAAGTATGTCATTCAGAAAACAATCGCTGTTTAATGGGATATGCGATAAGAGTTACATTTGATGAAATGTTATGATGACTAATTGCATTGGTAGTCAACAGAAATAAAAATATTTGTAAAACGCTCATGACGACATTACAGATGCCAAGTCGTCGGACACAAGCCAGACGCTGCTCGATGGCAGCAATCAGCTGGTAGCCTGACTGATGGCCTGATATCTTCGCAACATTGTCAAGGTATATTAGCAATGGATTGTCCCTTAAACAACAAACTGTAATCGTTTATCCAAAAATGAGAATGAGCAAAAATGTGTCCAACAGTATTAAGATATATACCAATAGACAGATCTCTTTCAGAATAGCATTTCTTACCATCTCGACTTCTATGAAGTCATAGTCAGAGAGGAGTTACAGAGCTCTAAATATATAATTTAACTGTTACTGTCATTTTGCAAATTTATTAACGTTAATTGAAACTATAAGTTTCAAATATCATATAACAGAAACGTCTTTTTTTTTAATTTTGTTTCTCTTGGGGCTATTGGTTGCCTTAAATGTTAACTTCAGTGTCCAAATAGTCGGCAATTTACATGAAAAACTTTGAAAAACGGATGTAATGAAACAGGGCAGTCTGAGTTAGTAACAGATTTATTACATCTGCCACTGCATCCGTACTGTATCTGCATCTATCACGAAAGAGAAGTATAAGCAAAATAGTGTACATCAGCATTAAGATAATACCAGTATACAGATCTCTTTAAGATAACCATTTCTTATAAACGCGACTTCTGTCAATTCAGAGTAAGAGAAGAGATACAGAGCTCTAAATATGAGAAATCAATTCAAATGAAATATAAATAATTCACCAGTTTATTAACGTTCATTGATATTATGCATTCAAAATTATATCATTTATAAGCCTATTAACGTCTTTTTAAAACATTGCCGCCTTAAATTAGGTTTTAGGAACAAATTCGTAGGTTGAACAGATCGTTAATAATTCCACCCTAATAGGGTAGTTGACAAAAAAAAAATTGTCTGTCAGTTATATTATAACAAATATTAGACAAGTATTTTTTCAATACACTTTCTCGAAAACTGGTTCTTTACGCACTACGATTAGGTTCAAAATGCAGTGTATTTCACAGGCGTGCATTTTTCATGTTTTTTCTACACATGTGCAGAAAGCAAAATTGCCACAGATAGTATAGTTATACTATACTTAGTCCAAATTGGTTCATTGCATAATTTAAAAAAAAAATCATTCACCTCTGACTATAGAGTCAGAGGTTTTTTTTTTAAATTTCGGAAAGGCGATCTACGTCTTTCTTTATAACAATTTTTGAATATTCAAATTGTGTTAAAAATTCAATATCGTAGATAAGCATGATTATTATCATGATTATTGAACTATTATTTACTTTTATAAACAAATTAACATTTATTTGTGTTCTAAATTAACAAAAAAATGTTTGTTATTTTAGGCTGTATAACGGCTTCATACCTTTGCCTCTCCTTGAACCTGGCGAAAGCAAAGCGCGGAAAAAAAAAATTCAATCATAGTCTCATGACATTCATGACACAAATATTTTTCATTATTTTATTTTATTTCTTCAAAAGTGTATTGAAAAACGTCGTTTGATGATGACACGTGGACATTTGTTATTGCAGTTCTCGACTCAAAAACACCCTCGCCTTACGGCTCGTGTGTTAATACCGCCTTGAAGTTCAATAACAAACTTTCTCCACTTGTATCAAAACGTACTATTTCTTATGATACATAAACCAAAACTGACGAACATACAACGCTTTTAAAATTCTTAAAACATCACGCCTTAATATTAATCATAAATAATAATAATAATATTTATCATCCTATTAATTATTATAAGGTTTGTCGTTTTCGGTCTATTTGTATGTTTATTTTTTTTGATAATATATATTAGTTTATTTTATATGCCTATATATGTATTAGTATGTATACCTATTTATGTGTTTTAATTTTCATGCTTACAAATGGTATTTTTATTTTTATTGTACTCTATCACACACAATACTGTCTTATTTGACCCAAAGGTTGACTGGTAGAGAATGCCTTGTGGCATTAAGTCCGCCTATGTACCACTCTTGTACATGAAGTTTAAATAAATAAATAATATATTTTTTTGCAAGTTCTGACGTCACACTCCCGAGTTTTAATGCGTTTTATCTTTGTCAACAATCACTGAGTTAAAAAAAATGTGTCAATTATTTTCCAATACTTTATCTGACGGACTAAATAGATTTGCATTTTTTTATACTGTCGTCATGGCTATTATATTATATAAAAATATATATGGATTGATCTCTTCAAGAAATATTTCTTGCTTTGATAACTTTTCTCGATTCAGAATCAGAGAAGAGGCACAGTTCGGTACCCAATCAATTATCAAGTTAAATCAATATAAAACGTGACGTCATTACGCTCTAAAATGTATACCATCGCGTGACGTATTGAGAATTTTAAAAGCGTAGTAGGGTCTGGCAAACAAAAGTCTTACTTTGACAAATTAAGCTTGACATAAATTAAACATTGTCATATGAAAAGTTTGCAAATAAAACGAGTGTCCACTTTATTTTGCCAGAGTCTATTTTCGTAAATTTTGCTTTACGATCTACTTGAAAAAATACGAGTCAAATATTTTTTGATAATCTAAACGACGTACTTATTAGATTTAGCTAAAGATAAAAAGTAGTAAATGTTCTTACGAGTATTTGAAAGTTCTTTCGAATGGTGTCTTGAAAGGTAACCAAAAGCATAGTATTAATAGCTTTTGGTTCCCTAGAAAACCTTAATTTCGATGCCCAATTAGACACACATTTAGGTCAATAATTAAAAACAGACTAAGGGTCTATGTTCACCGAAATGATAACCGTCTGATTATCTAAAAACAGCTGTCACTGTGACATGTTCCCATACAAAAATGCGTTTAAAACAGCTGATTTAGATAATCAGTCTGTCAGCTTCTTGGTGAACATTGACCTAAGAATCAATAAAAGTGATGCTGTAGCAAAAGTTCTCTTGAAAAACTCTATCTAACAGTGTTTATGACTATTAGGTGCCCGTAAACTCTTAGTTGGTTGTAAATAAATTCTTTAAATGATTCCAAACACACTGCAAATTAGCGATGGAAAAAGTTCTCATAAAACAGCCTGCTCTCTCCAACGCAACGGTGTATATTTTATTGCTATTGGTTTTTTTTTAACGTAGCCTATTTTGTCCCACTGCTGGGCAAAGGCCTCCCCTATAACGTCCCACCCTTCTCTCCGTGCGGTTTTCTCTGAAATATTAACTTCGGTGCCCAATTAGACACACATTTAGATTAATAATTCTAAATTGATTATGAGTTGGTAAAAGTGGTGCTTCTAGCGAAGTTCTTTTTGAAAAGGTCTATACAGTAGTAAATATTAATATCTTATGATTTGCTCGTAAACTTTGACTTTGAAGTTCGTTATCTAATGATTTTTATCTTAAGGCTATTGGTTGCCGTTGTTGTAAAAATGTTTACTTCGGTGTTCAAATAGTCAGCTATTTTAGCCAATAACTTTAATCGGATGTTATTAAACAGCGCAGCCTGAGTTAGCATCTGATTTATTACATCTGCAGGTATTTGCTTATTAAGTTGATACACATTTAAGTGCGAGTGATGACCTGACTATGCAATTCTGTGTCAAGGATATAGAACAAACAATATACGTTTTTATAATGACGCACGTAGTCGTCATCATCAATATTGCGGTAACCATTTCCACTAGTCTAGGCTCCCAGAAGCGAAGTCTACCTAAGACGCGCATATAACAATGGCTTACATGTTTAATGCAACGTGTAAGTAGAAAGATGCGCTATAATAATACTCGTACGTGTGTCCAACGGAAAGCAATCGCTTTTTAATGGGATATGCAATAAGAGTTACATTTGATCAAATTTTATGATGGCATATTGCATTTTTAGTAAGCTGTAATAAGAATATTTGTAAAGCGCTCATGACGACCTTCCAGATTCCAAGTCTTCCGTCATAGGCCCAGCGCTGCTCGATGGCAGCACTCAGCTGGTAGCCTGACTGATTGCTTGATGACTTCGCAACATCATCAAGGTATAATAGCAATATTTTCCCTTAAACAACAAACTGAAGTCCTTTATTTAAAATTTTGTAACATTAACGACGTTGTCTTGTCCAGATGTGATTTGGTTATTTCTGAGCTTTCAATATTGTTCGATTTTACGGGGTGGAAGGGAACATAGAAGCAAAACCAGTTACCACTTATTCCGTACATCAGTTTCAGTAGAAATTTTATTCTAACCTGTCCCAGGTTCGTACGGTGGCGGTCGAGCTCGTAATGCTCGCTTTTCAATTGCCAGCTGGCTTTTAAATCTTGACTTTGTCTAAAAGACGATTAAGTCTTATATAGGGTGTCCGGAATGGATAACCTTAAAATGGCTTATCGTAAAACTTATGGCCATTCTGAAAAAAATATCGTATAAAACATTCATCGGCAGGTAGGACCTACATAGGGGCTGCATGGGGAGCCATATTACATGTTTAATGCAACGTGTAAGTAGAAAGATGCGCTATATTAATACTCTTAAGTATGTCATTCAGAAAACAATCGCTGTTTAATGGGATATGCGATAAGAGTTACATTTGATGAAATGTTATGATGACAAATTGCATTGGTAGTCAACAGAAATACACTTAGTGTATTACACTCATTGTAACTTAAGCATCTAGGAACCGAATACCAATTTAAGGTATAACTGAAAAAACTTGATAAAATCTCGGGTCGTCTAAGACAATGTACGAGCAAAATTGTAAAATAGCTAATGGCGTGAACACCAATACCTCCAAGTTTATAATATTGTTTGACTGTTATTGCGTTTGCGGTAAAGATAAATGAAACAGTTTTAATTTACGCCCAAAATAAGAAATTCAATGTTTAGTGGCCCAAAAAATATGACTGTATCCGCCGTTAAATAGACCAATCGAAAAATGACAAAAAACTAAGTACGACTGACTGCATTCAAATATCATTTCGGCCAAAATGGCGGTTACGTTCTGTAAACCTAACAGTATGGATTTTAGATTTTAATAAAAGAAAAATATTTATTAGACCCAATACCACGACCTTGGCCAAAAATCAATCATTGGCTGTTATCTTCTAAACTGCCCATAAAATAAGCTCACGTATAATGTCTGCTTTCACAGATACTATGACCTGTCTACAATGGACTTGTAACTCCAGTTCCGGTTCCCAGTCTCCTCTGATGTTGATCACTACAACAAAAATAATGTTACTGCATTCGCCTGAAGTTATGTTGATCGTTCAGGGCGTTCTGTCAAACGGGCGTGTTTCCGCCTACCACGACATTTAAAATACTAACAACAGACCTAGCCGTAATTACGTCGTCAGACAAGCGTTTAGTCGTCCGGCAGGTGTGTTGCTACGCTTCGTTTTATTTCCCCCGTGTTTTTCCTTTATTCTATCCTAAACACATGCCCCGACTAAAATTCAGAGATGGCAATCACTTACTACAGTAGTTACGCATAAACCAAATTATACTGCCCAGCTGCATCTGATCATGCCGACTTGAACATATATTGTGTGCAGCACCACAAATAAAAAACGTAACCAACGACTTAACTGACCACTATGTTGCATGGATGAAAAATGATGCTGATGATAGATGGCGTTAGCAGTGTTAACTGCGTAGGTCAATGTATATGATGGCGTTAGTAATGTTAACTTCGTAGATTATTCGATAGATGGCGTGGATGACGAAAGCAATGTAAACTGCGTAGGTCAAGAAGGCGTTCTCAATATTAAATTAGTAGGTTATTCGACGGATGGCGTTAGCAATATTAACTGCAGTGGTCAATGTATAAAGATGGTGTTAGCAATTTTAACTACGCAAGTGATTTTAAAGATGGCGTTACCAAGGTAAACTGTTTAGGTCTATTTACAGATGGCGCCAGCAATGTTCACTTCGTAGGTTTTTCGATAGATGGCAATAGCTAAGTTAACTGAAAGTCGTTGTATGGATGGCGTTGGCAATATTAACTGCGTAGGCTGTTCTATGGATAGCGTAAACAATGTAAACTTCGTAGGTTTTTCGATAGCTGGCGATAGCTAAGTTAACTGAAAGTCGTTATTTAGATGGCGATGGCAATGTTAACTGCGTAGGTCAATTTATAGATGGCGTCAGCAATACTGATTTTGTAGGTTATTTGATAGATGACGGTAGCAGTGACAACTGCGTAGGTGATTGTATAGATGGCGTAACAATGTTAACTTCGTTGGTTTTTCGATAGATGGCGTAAACAATGTTAACTTTGTAGGTCTTTCGATAGATGGCAATAGCTAAGTTAACTGAAAGTCGTTGTATGGATGGCGTTGGCAATATTAACTGCGTAGGCTGTTCTATGGATAGCGTAAACAATGTTAACTTTGTAGGTTTTTCGATAGATGGCGTAAACAATGGTAACTTCGTTGGTTTTTCGATAGATGGCGTCAGCTTTGTTAACTGTGAAGGTCGTTGTAAAGATGACGTTACCAATGTACACTGCGTAGGTCTATTCATAGATGGCGTGACCAATGTTGATTTCGTAGATTTTTGATAGATGGCGTTAGCTTTGTTAACTGTGAAGGTCGTTGTGTAGATGACGTTACCAATGTAAACTGCATAGGTCTATTCATAGATGGCGTGAGCAATGTTGACTTCGTAGATTTTTCGATAGATGGCGTTAGCTTTGTTAACTGTGAAGGTTATTGTGTAGATGGCGGTAGCAATGTGACTTCGTAGATTTATCGAAAGATGGCGTAAACAATTATAACTTCGTTGGCTTTTCGATAGATGGCGTTAGCTTTGTTGCCTGTGAAGGTCGTTGTATAGATGGCGTTACCAATGTAAACTGCGTAGGTTTATTCATAGATGGCGTTAGCTATTTTAATTTCGTAGGCTTTTCAATAGATGGCGTTAGCAATTTAAACTGAAGGTCGTTGTATAGATGATGCTACCAATGTTAACTGCATAGGTCTATTCATAGATGGCGTTAGCAATGTTGACTTCGTAGATTTTTCGATAGATGGCGTTAGCTTTGTTAACTGTGAAGGTTATTGTGTAGATGGCGGTAGCAATGTCATTTTGTAGGTTTTTCGATAGATGGCGTAAACAATGTTAACTTCGTTGGTTTTTAGATAGATGGCGTCAGCTTTGTTAACTGTGAAGGTCTTTGTATAGATGGCGTTACCAATGTTAACTGCGTAGGTCTATTCATAGATGGCGTGAGCAATGTTGACTTCGTAGATTGTTCGATAGATGGCGTTAGCTTTTTTAACTGTGAAGGTTATTGTGTAGATGGCGGTAGCAATGTCACTTCGTAGGTTTTTTGATAGATGGCGTAAACAATGTTAACTTCGTTGGTTTTTAGATAGATGGCGTCAGCTTTGTTAACTGTGAAGGTCTTTGTATAGATGGCGTTACCAATGTTAACTGCGTAGGTCTATTCATAGATGGCGTGAGCAATGTTGACTTCGCAGTTTTTTCGATAGATGGCGGCAGCTATGTTAAACTTCATAGGTTTTTCGATAGATGGCGTTAGCTTTGTAAACTGTGAAGTTCCTTGTATAGATGGCGTTAGCAATTTTAACTCAGTAGGTTTTCTGATAGATGGCGTAAACATGTTAACTTCAACGGTAGCAGTTATAACTGAGTAGGTGATTGTATAGATGGCGTATTAATGTTAACTTCGTAAGCTATTCGAAAGATGGCAGTAGCATGTCAACTGCGAAGGTCATCGTATATCACCATATTATGGTGTTAGCAATATTAACTGCGTAGGCTGTTCTATGGATAGCGTAAGCAATGTTTACTTTGTAGGTTTTTCGATAGATGGTGCAAACAATGTTGACTTCGTTGGTTTTTCGATAGATGGCGTCAGCTGTGTTAACTGTAAAGGTCGTAGTATAGATGGCGTAATCAATGTAAACTGGGTAGGTCTATTCATATATGGTGTTACCAATATCAACTGCGTAGGCTATTCTATGGATAGCGTACACAATGTTAACTTTGTAGGTTTTTCGAAAGATTGGGTAAACAATGCTAACTTTTTTGGTTTTTCAATAGATGGCGTTAGCTGTGTTAACTGTAAAGGTACTCAAACTAAGCTATATTGTAATTTAGTTATTGCATTAAATGCAAAAAGATGTAGGTACTTAGAAAATACTCTAATGGATGCCCTTAATACGAAACTAAACATTTGGTAAAGCTTGCTTGCTGTTCTTCCTGAAAATAGCCTAATCCTAGGTCACGGAGACTTTATTTACTTATTTATGTCTTAGTATGGGGTGCCAGCCGATAAAATGATATGATATTTTGCGCCACTTAATCTTGAAGGTCAAATCACGGCTGTTATTATTGAGCCACGAGCTTCTCGAGAAAAAGCATAGTTATGTAAGTATCATTTCTATAAGAGCGCTTCGGAGGTAAAAGCCTCAACCGAGCACTCTCGGTGTTGAGGATAATGGACTTACCTGTCAGCAATGAAGGACAAACGAACACTTCTACAAGGTTATTGCCGGTATCCACTACTACGACAGTCATTCATAAAATTCCAAAAACGCGAGCAGGGTGGAATTTTTGAATGCCACCTTGGAAAGTACTCTAAATACTGGAGATAACATACTTAACTAGAACAAAACATTCCTTTTATTTTTAAAAAGACTTATCTGCATGCACACTCGGGAATCGTAACAACAAAAATTCTCAAAATTATCATCCAGTACATTTTTGACATTAATCGGTAGAGTAAATTTGACATTAATCGGTAGTGCAAATTAAATTATAAAATAAAGGAAAACTATCATATTTAATGGGATAATTTCAGTAGGATAAAGTACTCTTACTCAAAAAAAGGACCTTAAAGAAAGAAGATTTCAATTTTCATGTGTTTATTTTTGCAAATTACAATCACACCATATCTAAATAGTTTTCGCCATTTTAATCAGTACGTCATGACGTCAAAGATAATTAAATTTTTCCTTAATTTTATTTATTATGTTTGTTACAGAGATTTGAGATATATGATTGAATTGATTGACTCTATCGATTGATGCTAAGTAAGTACAAGATGTTATTTTTCAAATTTTAGTCAGTTTGATTTCCGAGTGTGCCAAAAGAATTTTCGGAAATCTGTGAATGCTGATTTGATTTGTTTCTTTTAGAAATAAAGGATTTGAGTACCTACAATTAATTTGCTATCACCAGTACCAAGAGTACTTTCCTTTTAGGTGGCAATCAAATATTTCACCTTGTATTTTAGTCGTAAACCAATCATTGATGATGACGCCTAGTAGTAAATGGCGCAAACAGAATATTTTTTCAATTAAACTGCTTCCACTACACGATAACAGAGAAAGCTACTTGTATATCATTCACACCCAGCAAGGTAATTTGTGGTCTACTCGTATTCAGGTCACTTAGCATAGATACAGCTGCAAAGTACACATCATCTGCCAAGCCTTTTCCTACGTTAGCATACGCTTCCACTCAATACGATGGCAACTGAATACCAGTATTTCCTAGTAGTACTGGACAATTCACCTATATTAACATTTATAAATTTATATTCTTTTTTTCAAGGTGGTCTAAGGGGGCCAATCTCGTATGTGTACAAATCTACAAAAAAAATATGATTTCGAAATCGTTGTCTTGTAACTTATTTGATAGTTTATCCTTTTTAAATCCTCTCATAAGAAGCTGGCTTGATCCAGATGTTCAGTACGCATAGGGACTGCGAAAGCACGGCCTATCGATCCTTTAGTATAAAGAGTTTTTAGCAAGAGGTGCCAGAAAAGTTACCACAGGGATAACTGGCTTGTGGCAGCCAAGCGTTCATAGCGACGTTACTTTTGGATCCTTCGATGTAAACCGCACGGAGAGAAGAGTGGGATGCTATGGGGGAGGCCTTTGCCCAGCAGTGGGACAATATAGGCTAAGTAAAAAAACAGAAAAAGTGATTAGCATGGCAACGACCTCAATTTTTTATTTTTTTATTTCGAAAACTTTAAGTTATATCGCTAGATTAGCGATATAACTTAAAGTTTTAAAGGTAACAATTGTAGAGTAAACAATTTGCATTCAAAAAAAAAAGTCGGGCGCTCAAACTTCGGAGATACCATTTTTTTTCGCTAAAATTTTAACCCCCTCCCCAATTTAGGGGGTGCATCGAATTTTTTTCAATTTAAAAAAAAAAAAGTGTCCGCATTCTTACTCACAATGATAAAAAAGTAAAACGGTTTAAAAAAAATCCACAGGAAAAAGACTAAAAACTGATTTTAGAGAAACCGTCCCCCCGCCACCCCCCATGGACGGATTCCGACCAATCACGAACTTGACCTAAGTTTTGATCTTTTCGAATTTTTGGGAAAGTTTGAAAGCAATCGGTTCATAATTGCGACCTGTAGAGTGTGGCTAAATTTTGCTTGACACCCAAATACATTCGTATACGTATACAAGTATATGCCCGTCTTTAAGTGAGAGACCAAAAGGTAGCTTTTTTTAAAAAAAAAAATACTTTTTTGCGTCAATGTAAGCAAAGGGAACATAAGATGCGGCTGTATGACTACAATATTCATCTCAAGACCGACCTGGAAATTATTAGATCCATAGGTTTGATCCATAGACAATTTATACCAAAGCAATAGCACTGCAATACTGCGCATGATCCAGGACGTGTCATGCGCAGTATGCCATTGCACAATGATTTTATTAAATAGTTTTATGGTTGGGACATGAAACTGCAGACCACAAGAACATTGATTCTGGCTTCTTTGGTGATAATCAGAGCATCAAGACAGATCATCGATGATGGCTGCCATAACAAGTGACAACATTATAACGTCCAGTCACAACGAGAGGTAAGCCTTTTGCAATTTCTTTTTCTGTTGAAAGTATTCTTTTAATAATTAACGAGATAATTGACCGTCTCATTCGCGTACACGGACTGAAGTATTAATAAAAATACAATTCCGTCAAAATATGGTAATACAAATTGCGTTTTTTGTTTTTTCAGGTGAACTACCAGAGCTGATGTTTTCAATGATGCTAGTACACCACACAGCACGACATCGACACTGCGGCAATGGTCCGCATTTTCTACGTCGTACGATCATCGTCAATCGAGGTATGTTTTGTTTTTGATTATTTATTAACATTGTCGTAATGGTGATTGACATAGAAAAGTTAGAGCTTATAAAACATTTATAATATGATAGGGCAGATGAGAAAAAGTCTAAATAGTTCGTCAGATACATTTCCAAAAAATATGGGAGACATTTTGTTTTTCTTTTTTCACGTATACAGAAAATGAAGACGATACACTGCGACAAATACTCATAAGACGTCACATTTGCGTACATTTTGTACCGGATGGTGACTTCACAACCCACTCTAATCTTTAATTGGCGCATTTTATTTTCGTCAGCTTTTATTAATTTGATAATACATATAATACTGACGGACTATACAGAATCATACTTTTTAGTCAGAAATCATCCCTATTGTTGACACTTGACATCTACGGGCTTCAGCAAACAACAGTTTTAAACATGCGTATATTTACGCAACTTTGGTTTTATGACATAACAAGCTGTGCCCGCGCAGTTTCACTCGCGTGTTTCATACGTTGGTGTTTATTAAATGAGATTCCTTTAGTGTGAAAGTTAATGTTCCAAGAAAAGAGCAATAAAATTAACAACCTGATACACCTCGAACTCAAATGGGAATAGTTCTACCTCTGCCATTACTTCACAGGTAGTTCCGTAGGTGCCATGGCAAGACATTTCAGTAACGTATTGACGCATCGAGTAATAAACTGCTCCTGACCGCTCCTGGGCTTTCCCAGTTGTTAGACACGTGGCGCACAATGCTGGCACGAACACGTGGCCCAGACCGGCGCATTACTTTGTGTAATTTATTTCATCACCACTGCTGTCAAAACGGTGAAGTAAAACATCGTGAGGAAACTGGCATGTCCTAGAATCAATAATTCGAAAGCATGTGACATCTGCCAAACCGCACTGGGCCCGCGTGGTGGATTTGCCCATACGCAAAATACCGTACGCGCTTTGACATTTAAATTAGCCAACGGAATTAAAACATCAACCTTCATTGAAGTTTCCTGAGAATCGGATTATTTTTACTCCCTGCTTGTCCCCTGAAACACCTGGAACTCAAATGGCAATAATTCTTCCGCTGCCATGAGTGATGCACCAAATTGGATAGAGATGGAAATAAGCATGCGCCATCGCCAGGAATATTTACTATTTGGCTAAGCATTGGCACTCCATTATAGGTGATAATAATTTGATTATCCATTTTAATTAAACAATGCTCACGACCAGTAAGTGATGTAAAAACCATTATTCGGAACGTAATTTTCTTTATAGCTATTCTTTTGCAACACCAGCCTCAACCAAAGATATAACACTAAAATTAAAATACGAACGTACTAGGAAGAACTACTAATACTAAAAGACCTTTATAGTAATACCAAAGTGTGAAATACACAATATGTGATTCGCGAAGAAATAGACATTACAAAATTCCAACCAGGCAATTGGTAAGAACACAATAAAATGATTATGTATCCTCCAATTTAAAATTACTTAGTGAAACATACCAAAACAAAGACAAACCAAACATCGATGATGTTAAATATTTCAAAGCAAATTAGTAGTAACAGCAAAATATCGCAAAACAGAATTAGCTTGATCATGTATCGCTTCAGTTCGTTATTTGAAACGTTTTTAAGCTATTGCATACCTTCCATCGCGGGCCTTGAGCGTGCAGACCGAATCCAGAAATTCCGTAACGAAAATAACCTAACACCCCACGTAAAAAACAAATGCAATAGCTTTACCGCGGCAGTCCCCGAGTACCACACGTCTTTTTTCTTACCTTTCAGCAGACGCCTGCATACTGAAAAATACTGGCCACCTAGAAATTTGCATAAAAACTTTATAACGTTATAAAACCTCATTTCAATACCTTTCAGCACACGCCTGCATAATCACGGAAACATACTGGCCACCTAGAAATTCCGCTTAAAAACTGAAGATAACTCTCGAGTAACTTCCAAATTCTTATTTCAAAATATGCATTAACGCGTTGCCGTAAAGTTCAATTTGGATCTTTATCGGCTTCCGAATTTTAATTTCAATGTAAAGTGAACAATAACGCGTTGCTGTAAGATTCAATTTGAATGTTTAACTCTTTTCATACAAACATTGAAAACCCTTTTTTGTACCCTTAAGGGCCGAATTTCGTAAAACCTTTTCTTAGTGAGCACCTAGAAGCTAAAAGGAACATTCAGGCTTTACATTCATATCTCTAACTTAAAAAACATAGGACTTTCATACAAACTTTGTCACCCCTTTTCAAACCCTTGGAGAGCGTATTTAAAAAAATCCTTTCTTAGAACGCGCCCACACCCCCTAGAGAGTGCTTGTGCCAAATTTTTATTTATTTACTTATTTATACAGGGTGTAAACCACCTCATCACAAAGCCGTTAACCAAGCATTCTGTACATTAAGTTACGTTACGCAAAAAATATTGCTGGGAAACAACTTCTTTTTTGAGGTTATGAATCATGTTTTGTGGTATAACTCAATGTAACGCACTTAAAACATTGTGCTGATTGATGGATTGAACAGTACGGGAGTCGTGGAGGCGTAAAAAGTCAAAATCTTAACGTACTAGAAGGTGCCTAGGTATGGTGCAGAACAAAAAAATTATCGTAATGATAGGGAGAACAAATGCCTTTCGGCTTCGTGAAGAGGTGTTTTACACCTTTTATAGATAGTCCTCTTGCGCCCAGGGCCACCAGACGTTATTTATTAAGACGTTGAAATGTATGTATACTACATAAGAATGCATAACGTAGTAAGTACGCTCCTTGAGAATCTATACTATTCTATACTATAATATATAATAAATATTATAAGGCTGAAAAGTTTGTTTGTTTGTTTGATCGCGCTAATCTTAGGAAATACTGATTGAAATTAAAAAAATAAAATGAACAAAAAAAAGGTGCGAAACACAACAATTTTAAACAAATAAATGACATTTAATCTATTATTTCAAAACCACAGCTTTTAATATTTATGCCTGGAAAGATTACTAGCCCATGAAGATATATTTTTAGGGCACTCTGCCCATGTCTTTGAAGCGAATCAGCTTTCACAATACATGTTTGTCCAAACTCAAGGTTTGCCAACGTGTCCATAGCACGTTTGCAAACCTTGAGTTTGGACTTTTAGCGTGGTATCTTATTTGTAAAATTAACGGATCGTATTCTTAACACTATACTGCGCTCCAAAACGCAAACCGTTGACATGGCTCAAAAGGCTGCCCAACTTAAATGGGACTGGGCAGGACATGTCTCTTGCATACCGATCGAACTGTGGGCCCGTAAGGCTCAGGAATGGTGCCCTGAAACAGTGACACGTGGTCGCGGCAGACCACGAAGGAGACGGCGGGACGAACTGGATGTCATCCTTGAGAATGGGGACTATCGCGCATGAATTTGCCGCTAGGGGCGCTCGTGTAAAGTAAGGTCTTCCGAAATGTCAATGTCATAGATTGTTCCCGCAATGTGCTTTTTTTATCACGTATTTTTACTAATATTCGCAATTGTGATCTAAATTGTCCCATTCCTGATTAATAATGACTAGAAGATTTTAAGTAACAAGTTTGATTTTCAACATCTAATTTGTTTAGTACTTGGAAGAAAAAATATTTTTAAATGTTCAAGGCTTGCTCATTTTAGTGGCAATATTGTAAAAATGAATCTAAAGTATGCACAATATGTAATAAAATTAACTTTTTATGAAGTTATTGGTACTTGAAAGTATCAAACAGAATGAATGACATGCCCTAACTCACCAGTGGCGCCATCTGGTGAACTCAAAAATGATAGCCCCCATTGGAAAGAAATAGCACAGAATTGTGATTCCTTCCCTTCTACTTCTGGCAGTGGGACAATACAGGCTAGCTAATATAACCGGTGTAACAAAAAAAAAACATGCGAGGCGGTGTTTTGGAGTCTGCTGATAGAAGTGAAAACTCGTAGCCGATCCGCTACGACTTAGTGGATCAACGTTAAGTACTATTTCATTTTTTTTTGTAAATTTTTGATTGTTACGCCCTAGATCAAATTATGGTCGACGTATACGAGTGGATTGTTATTGACAAAAATTTTGTATCCAAGTCAGAATGACTTAAGCAGAGGAGCGAGCTGAATTGACGCAGAATTCAGAGTACTTTAATTTTATTAATTGTAACGTTGTCTTATTATACTGACAAATAAAAACTAATGAAATGAATTTGCGTAAAAAGTGTAAAGGCAACATGTACTATGCGTGTGAGACAACGGACGCAGACTTTTTAACCATACGTGATAGTGCTAGGAATTCTAGATTATTCAAACCACAGACCGACGTCTAGGAGGAACTTTTGTCTGAATGGCAATGTAGGTGGGATAATTCTATAGTATCAAGGGCCGACACCTACACTAGTTCTTTCCATCCGTTCGTGAGCGGCTGGGCAGGACAAGGCTGGAGGTTGATCACTGTGTTGCCCAATTTCTCACAGGTCATGGTAACTTTAAGAGTAAATTATTTTCTTTCAAGCTTGTTGGATTGTCTACAGGTCGGACGGACTATGTAGAAACTACAACAAATTTCCGTGCGTGCAAGCGTTTTTGCCATATCTATTCATCATCATCATCATCATCTCAGCCGAAAGACGACTACTGCTGGACATAGGCCTCCCCCAAGTGTCGCCACATTGACCGATCCCAAACCGGAAGACGATGCGTCGGAAGACCTCCCACTAGGTGGACCGATGATCTGGTGAAGGTTGCGGGAATCCGGTGGATGCGAGTCGCAAGGCGGATACCTATTATTGGAATCAAATATTACAACAACAACTTAGGACCCATTTGTGTTATATCAATTCGTGGTGCTAGGCGACTGGGCCTATCCCAGTTCACTCAGAAAGTGCTCAACGGGCCTAACGAAGTTTGTACTTTTACAAGTTTTTAATTTTAGTCTGTCAGCTTTGCCGATTTTGATGGAGCTTTCACTGGCAGATACCTGATTTTAGGAGGAGTAAGTTAGGTTATTTTTTGTTTTAAGAAAAAGTTTTAGGGTTCTGTCAATGTGAATAGAAAATTACAAAACTAATGCAAAAAAAATCACGCCGACGAATGACGTAGAATTAAGACCTAAGATTTTATAATCCTTTCTTTTTGTCGAGTCTCATTTGAAACTAGAAATGTAATTTTAAGCGTCACTCGTCCACATGAAATGTTTTAAACAAAATTTTCGTGTGCTAACTGACGCAAGAGCATTTACTTTTTTCGTGTAGTAATGCAATGAACCTTATTGCATCTCTTCCAAAATTAGTAACAAAAATTTTGTCAAATAGTTGACAATTTTACATAGATTTTACATGGATTCGCTAAGATTACCTTACTTCAATTTCAGACGGGCGCTCGAAACGATAATTGCAGACCAGGATGGCATTGAGTCACCATTTGCTCATCGTCATCATCATAATCCAGGACGGAAACCATAACAAAAAAAAAGAAGTCCAATCTCGTCACAGAACACACACAATTTGTTTGAAATTAATTGTTTCACATGCCAATATACGGAGAATGCCTGCCACGGCTGCGGGACAGTTCGTAAGTGATACTACGGTCGTCGAACTTAAAGGGCTAAGAAAAAACATGAACTAATTTTAGTCAGTAAAAGTCTGACTTTCCGTTCCAAAAAAATATGGATTGATTCTACAGGTAACTCTCTATTACAGCAAAACTGTCTGCTAAGTAGCCGTTGAGGTTAAGGTAGTTCCCCTTACTGCCCCATCCCGTTATACCACTTAAAAAAGTATATCTACTTCGGCCTAATAATCTAATTTAATATATCTAAATAACCACACAACAAAAAAAATCACGGGACTTCCTGAACCCATGGGTGGCCTCAGGTTAAAAGTGGACAATTATTAGGCCCATTGCAGTCAGCAGACAACCAATCTTACCAAGGGGTATCGTATTATCCAGTATTAACTGGGTTGTGGAGGTCAGATAGGCAGTCGCTCTGTTTAAAATACTGGTATTCAGCAGCATCCGGTAAGACTGGAAGCCAACCCCAACATAGTTGGGATAAGTCTGGGCAGATGAAAGATGTTTGACAAAATTAAATAGGTTGTTAGCTTTTTATTTCATTCATAACTATTATTAGCTTCATACTCATAAACAATAAATTGTTCGCCAGAAATGATTTCCTGCTATTTATTAAACATTTAACAAGAGTTGTTTTTTTTTCATGTTTTGTACTTTAAAAAAACGCCTGCCTGTTCCACGAGAAAGTTCTTTTAACTAAGGCTTAGGTGACGTATGTTTAACGCTCACAGTGCATTTATATACACTGCACTAGAGCACATCTCATCTCTTACGTATCGTCTCTCAATTCCGCTAGGGACCAATAGTAAGCAGTCACTTGTCCTCTTAAATAATTTGAAATGATTTTTCAGATCTAAAATTTCTAAAATTTTGGGGAGTCCAGCAAACAGCAGACGACTATCGGCGACCGAGCAAAAGTAGTTACCTGGGCATAAAATGGTCCAAACAGTAAACAGTTCAGGGTAAGTTAAATTAACCCGGCACTCACAAACCTTGTTTGTTGCTAATTATGTGCCATATCTGCTGCGCGAGGCTAGACCAACGAGAACAAACAAACGCTGGCTACCGCGGCCGACAAGTTTCGACCTGCAGGGAATAAATATGTCACCGTATAATTGTCAAACACGTTAGATTGTAATCTCTTTAGCGACATTGTCAACTCCCGAAATATTGTTCCTTGTTGTGTTATTGTTGTTGGTTGTTGCTTACAATGTAACACTTTATTTCCTGGTAGATTGTAATCTATCGAAATGAAACCGTAATAATGTGAATTGCATGCGATTGAACTTAACTCGCGCAGTGACAAAACAAACATGTTTGACAATATTTCGAGAGTTTACAATCTCTCTAGTAATTTAACAATCTTGGTTCTCTCGGGTCTCTCAGTTTGAAAATTTTACGGTGCCATAAAAAAATATACTCTATTGTCGGCGCTACCGGTCTACGTGAAGCATGAAATACACCAGAGCTTAGCGTAAACAAAGAATTGAAGAATAAGGCAATACCGAATGAAAAAAATACCTTAAATCTTAGTGTAAATAGAAAGCAACAAAATTACTGTGTTTTGGCTAAGTTTATAAGTATCTCTTATAACTAAATTATTGAAGCGTCAGAGCTAACCATGACAGATTTCAAGCTTAACTGTCGTGTTTGACATGACGCGAGAGCATTACTTTTATTTTATATTAAGCATTAAAGAGCTTAATGTATTAATGACTAATAGAAGTGACAAACTATCATCATGTAAAAATGCTGATGGATTTTCACTTGATATGTTTAGTAAAGCCTGCCTACGGTACATTTCAGGTTCGACGTACATTGCAGACCACGATGTCACACACTCCAGAGCACTTACTCCGGAATTCGTGAGGCCAATCATAAAGTGACTAATTATTTGGAATGGATTGCTGTGACAAAATAATGCGACTTTGAGTCGAAGAGGTAAGTTTAAAGTTATTTATTAGAAATGTTGCGTAAGTACATGAGAGTGAATGAACTTCTGCATTGTAAAATATCGGAATATTAAAGCTACTTAAAATAAAAAGAACTAATAACATAACCTTCAAAAGTTTTACTTGGAATTTGTTAAATTTAAAAATTATTTTATTTTTCTGACCAAAGGAAACGCTGTATTTAAAAATACATAACTGTATTATTATTCTGTATTACCTTTTAAATTATCGATATGCATTATTACATCAAACTATAAAAATAATAATACAAGCCTCCAAACGCCAAAAAAATATTCATGCCCTTTCTTGCGGATTTTGTATTACAACAGATAGCCTGTCTTTTCCCAGGATATATCTAATCTATCTCTTTGCCAAATTTAATATCGATCCGATTAACCCTTTATTTGTGAAAAGTTAACAAACAAACATGTTGAATCTCTTTTTCATTATAGTAGTTTATGCGATTGTGCATAATGAAGGGCATTACAAAACAAGTGTGGGTTTAAGAAACGAGCCGAAGGCGAAATTATGTATAGTTGCATACACTACTTTATCTACCCAAATATCATAAGGGCTCTATGATGGGTTCAGGAACCATAGGGAAATGACCAGCATTGTTACCAGTGTAATGCAATAAAAAATAAATTGAACCGTCGCCGCGTCGCTGCATTTACGACATCTGGCGGAGTGTTCATGTCAATTTCTGAGTCACTATCACTCATTTTCGACAGAAATAAAGAACTTATCAGAAAATTTGTCTACTCGTAACTGGAAATAAAAAGCTAACGAACAAATGACAGCTCGAAATGGCGGCGTTTCGGATATTTGTCACTTTTTTTTAAATCATAGGAAATCGAACAAAGTCACTATTCTTGTGTCACTCGAGATCAAAATGTCGTGCGATTTATAATTAAAATCATACTGAATTGGGGTTTCGTATCGATATCTGATTTAATGTAGATACTTGACACCTATTCCAAATTTAAACTCATAACCTACTGTTTTCAGTAGGTTATGAGTTCATAACAGTTCCGTTTATTTCTGCTGGTTTGTAATCATGCTGGTCGTTGCCTATGGTTTTTGAACGCATTAGAGAGGGTTCATGATATTTGGGTAGATAAATAATATTAAAACATGGGTTATGTCGTTTAAAACTTAGTTTATGTTAGCGAAGCGTCAAATAAATACATGACAGATTTGGAGCTTTACTGTCGTGCAAATCAAGACGCAAGAGCATTACTTTTATTGGTAGATACTGCATTGAAGATAATTGCAGTAATTGTAACTGAAGTGACACGCTAACATCGTGAACAAAATACTATATTATTATAATTTCAATTAAATTGTAAAGATTGCCCACGTTACATTTCAGGGCAAACATTAATTGAACACCACGACATCACACAGACCACTGTGCTTCTTCCGTGAAACAACAAAGCAAAGCGATTGAGCGCCAGAACTGTACTGCGGTGACAAGCGACAACAATGCCTTTTTCAGTCAAATGTGTGAGTATATCAAATTTGCACCCGTTCGTATTTAAGAAAGGCATCAAACATCTATATGTTATGGACCAGGTGATTAATGCGGGCATTATACATAATGTTCGAGCATTATGAATAATGGCTATCTCTATCGGGCTAAGTGATTAATACTATCTTAACTACATTATTTATCACATTGCACGGTCATTATTATATTGCTACATGATAATTGGGCAATTTGATAATAAAGCTAAATTTGACGCGGTATGAGGGCGGGGAGGGAGGCACGCATAGCGTGGCACGCTTTGACTAATCAGAGACCGCCATCCCGTGCGCGGCTCGTGTGGCGGACTTCAAGCGCTATTGTTTTTGTTTAGTTTTGCATTGTAAGCGAATATGGACGGACGCGGATGGGTTTCAGTTTCGTAACTCAGTGCCAGCGCGAGTGTGTTAACACTGAATTACGAAATTAAGATTTATTTTGCCTGAAGATGTTCCAGAGACAGAGATTTCGCTGAGAAAGTGTTGCAGAATGTCCTCTAAATGTGGAGGTAATGGTTATAGTAGATGTGGTTGTAAAAATGGTTGGAAGTCTGATAAATGTAGATGTCGCCAAGCCAAAAAGGCAAAGGCATAGGCTCGTGACTAAATAATATCAGCCGCTCGGGTCAATCTTTAGGTTTAACTCGTGCTCGCCTAGGTTGGTCTGTGGATGGGTGACCATACATACACAGACATACAGAGTTTTGTCCGTGCCTCGGAAAGTACGTTAAGCCGTTGGTCCCGACTGTCATTTGTCCATCTTTGACTACAGGTAGTCAGTGGCCCCAAAAGTCTGACACCAGTCTTACCAAGTCGTATCGTTTTCCCAGTATTAACTGGAATGTTGAGGTTAGAGAGGCAGTCGCTCCATGTAAAATACTGGTATTCAGCTGCATCCGGTTAGACTGGAAGCCGACCCCAACATAGTTGGGAAAAGGCTCGGCAGATGATGATGATGAGTAGGATAAGTAGGATAATAATAAGTCATTTCTATAAAACACTAGTATACATGTTGTAATTTTTTTGATTTTTTTAATGTTTTATGTTATATTTTTAATATGACTTCTTAAAGTAGAAGTCCTTAATGATTAATCCAAATAATGAGTCTGATTATTTAAATGGTTCAATATTTAGTTTATTTTAAGTTTAATGAGAATAACAATAAAAAAATAGTAATTACATATGTTTGTATTATTCTGCCCAAAAGGTGATGGACAATATGTATAATGCCCGGTCAATTTGATTATTTGAATAATTCTTATCAAATTGCACCCTTATATTGGCCATTTTTCATAGTGACCGGGCATTATGTATAATGTCCAATTCATCACTTGGTCCATAACATATACATATAATAAAATCTGTGAGACCAAAAAATCTGTACATTAAAGATTAAAAAAAAAACCGATCAGGCTTATAATAAGTAACTGAACATATTAAAACCATTTTTAAAATTCTAGTTTGCTTGTTTGTTTGATCGCGCATAACGTAAAAACTGCTGGACGGATTTAGATGAAAACTTCACTAATCTATTTAAGTAATCTCAGAATAACATTTGAGCTACAGAAATTGTGGAAAAAATTGGGAAAGGGGGTGTAAAGGGGGGGTACAGTTTGTATGAAAAAAAAATTTAGATTGTTCTAGATTCATGAAACTCAGATTGAACACTTATAAATAAAAATAAAGAAGTACCTGTTTCAGCATTTTTTTTAAATCATCCAGAGACGTAAAAAAGAGGGTTTTGTGTTTAAAATTATTTAACTTCATACACCTATTGAATAAAATCTATTGAAGTGGAAACCTTTAGAAGTTGCTGTAAATACTTCAAATCTAATACAGGTAAATGAAATTTGATTTCTGTAGTGAATACGCCCAAAATAGCGAAACTCAAGAACATCGGTATCAGTAGTTGGTAATACAGGGTGAAAACGGTAAACGGGGCACTAAGGGGAGCTGCAGCTACACAAAAATGGTCTTAGGTAACAATCCGTAATTTTTTCACAAAATGTTTATCCCCGTTCACAGATTTAATTAAAAAATAAAGTATAGTTAGCCATAAAATTGCCATTTTACATAAAACAATTTGTTTGATGCCAATCGATCTTCTTTCCGACACTAATCAAGAAGTTATGCCAAACCAACCCAGGTTAGAGTACTCAACAAGTCAAAAATCGCTAAAAAATAACTTTCAGCGGGGCAGTGTAGGGGAAATAGTTAGCCAGAAAATTGCTATTTTACACAAAACATTTTTTTGATGCAAATCATTATTTTTTATTTTACTTAAGACATAAAGCCGGAAAAGTTACAAATACATTACAAACGAGTACAAATCCTACTATTTACAAATAAAAAATGCTTTGTCCTAAAGGACTATCTAATGGATCAACGCACAGCCTAAACCACAGATTGTAGAACCCTGAAACTCGGAGGGTGTATTTTCTGTATAACGTAAGCATACGATAAGAAAGAATTTTGAAATTATACCCCTAAGGGGGTGAAAAGGGGGGGCAAAGATTGTATGGGAAAATGTGATTCCTTGGTCCAATCTACTTCAAACTTTGCAATCAACAATATTAACAGAAGTGATGGACGCGTTTCATTTTGCATTGAAATTCATTCCCTAACGGGGTTAAAAAGGTGTAGAAGTTATTTTGGCGGTGATTTGTTTCAAATTTGATATCAATACTCCTTCGAGATTTTGATATAAACTACAAGTTATTTTAATACATGTTTCAAAACCCAATCCGATTTTATTCCAAAAAGGTATGAAGATGTAAAGCTATCAATAGAAGCCTTTAAAGCTGTTTTTGTATACATGGTAATTTATTCTTATTCAAGTAAATACGTTGTTAATCACAAGTATTTGATTTTGAACAAAATTGCCCTTGGGTACGTAAATTGACTTCAATGCATATCTTAGGAGATACAACGTTTTAAATAACTCCGCAGCAAAATAATGATCATGTACCGCGCGCGCATTTTCATTATGCGGAAGGATGTGTGTGATGTGCTCTTTGAAAATTGTATTATAGGTGCTTACGACCCACTCTCTGTAACCATTTCTTTCTCATATGTGACGCAGACGAAGTTGCGCGGGTCAGCTAGTTAAGAAATAAAAGTACCTCTGTACCGGAAAGAAAGACTGAAATAATCTTGTCGTTCCGCAAGACTTCTTCTACAGTTGGTCCCTCATTACAGAGGATCGTGGTCATTGGAGCCCTAAGCGGATAATCTGGCTCCATCTACCATTCCGGTCCAAAGTTGCCATCACCACCTGCTGAAATTTGCTTGAGGACATAGTCTTTTTTACTTGGTCGGACCATCGTGCTGGCGACTGGCCTCATGCTCGCTTGCCTTACTAACAGTGACTGGCTTCTAATGGCTGCAATCTCCTCTTCGCATTTGTGGCCAAAATAGGACAAAATATGCTGTAGGCAAACTGTAGACAATCGGGTCTTGATATCAAGTTGGGAAAGGATAGACACATTTGTGCGTTTGGCCGTCCATGGAATTTGGAGAATCCGCCACCAGCACCACATTTTGAATGCGTCTATCCTCTCTCTTTCTCTTGTTTGGATTATACACGTCTCAACCCCATAGAGGAAAATCGGGAAACCTAATGCTGACTAAACGGGCCTTCGTTTTAAAACACATACCACGATTTATACAAATGTTTTAGGGGCGTGTAAGTTTTCCCGCACGATCTATTTCAATAAGCTTAGTTTTTTGTTTATTTCGATACCTCCTGGCTCGAAGGGCGTATAGCAGATTTTGGGTTTTTTTATTCTCTATCGATCTGTGTAATCGACGTCGCGATATTCGAAAAATTAAAGTGAAGCTGTGCTATACGACCTACATTTGTTACAAAATAAAGCTATGATTTGTTTACACCCTTACAACTAACTGTCCTTTACTCCCATCAATCTTTTTATATTTTTATTTATGAGTAACGTCTATACAAACGCCCTGGCAAAAGTTGTCAATTGGTTTAATGTTAATAATCTACTCTTAAATGAAAAAAAAAACTAAATGTATTAAGTTTACGATACCCCATGTAAGACAAGTGGAAACTACTGTACTAATTAAGGATAAAGAGCTAAAACCGGAAGATAGCACAGTGTTCTTAGGCATAACTTTGGATGCCAAGCTTCAGTGGGGCCCGCATATAAACAAATTGTCGAAAAAACTTAGCTCTGCAGCATACGCCGTTAGAAGAATTCGTGACTTAACTGATTTAGAGACAGCTCGTTTAGTTTACTTTAGTTATTTCCATAGCGTGATGTCGTACGGTATTCTCTTGTGGGGTAATGCCGCCGATATTCAAACAATATTTGTTTTACAAAAAAGGGCAATTCGTTCAATTTATAAACTAAGTCCCAGATACTCCCTCAGAGAAAAATTTAAGGAGATTAATATTCTTACTGTGCCCTCTCAATTTATTTATGAAAACCTTTTGTACGCACACAAAAATATTAATTTGTTTAAAAAATACAGTGATATCCACAACATAAATACGAGGAACAAACACAAATTTGTTGTTCCTGCAACGAGGCTCAAAAAAATAGGGGGTACGTTCAGATGCCAATGTATACGTTTTTACAATAAACTTCCGAGCCATATTCAAGCACTAAGCCTGAATAAATTCAAATCGTTTATAAAACAGAAGCTATGCCTGAAAGCTTTCTATCATGTCAATCACTATCTCGAAGATAAAAAGGCTTGGGATTAAACTGCTCCAATGAAATTTGCTCTGTGAATGTTGAAATTTCGGACTTCGCTGGTTTATTGTTGATTCCTTTATTTTATACACTGTGACATTGAATGATTTGACATGAATTCTTAGTTCAGTATTTTATTATTTTTTACGTTCTTTTTATTTTTTATTTTATTTTATGTGTGTGTATTTGACATGAATATTTACTTGTGACTGACATTTAATGAATTGACATGAATACTTACTTCAGTATTTTATTATTTTTTACTTTTTTGTTGTTTGTTTTATGTGTGTATTTGACATATCGTATTTTTATTGACATTCGTTTTTGTAAATTATTTATTATTTATTTTATTTAATTAATTGTGAATGTGAGGACCATGTGGGTCACATTTTGTTTTTTTTTTTTTCCCACGACTGTCTGGCAGTTTGAGTTCTGTAAGCGACCTACCCAAATGTCCTTTCTTTGGTATTGTTCGTCGTTTCGTTGAGCTCCTTGAGTTATAAGTCGAGCTACACGATAACTGACAAATGCTTGCACTGACTGGACAGGTCCACTCAAATCTGTGTGGTTCTTTCTTCAAAAGACCATCTCAGACACTAATCTGCATAGTCCTCATGTGAATTAAGCAAGATTGTCTGGACTTCAAAAGAGACTATGACCTCTGAGTTTGTTTCGGCTGTTTCTTCTCAGAGTAGTCAGATACGAAACACCGGCCCCATCTCGTTTAAAAAAAATGACGTGTAAAAGTGTTTGAGAAAACCTACTTGCTGAATAAATATCATTTATCATTTATCATTTATAGTATTTTAAATGTTGAAATCACAATTGGTTTCACTTCCTCAATTTGTCGTGTTGTAACATTTCAAGGTGCTCTCGGCGATCTATCACCACAAGAATTGTCAGGTTTATTTGTTAAAATAGTCCTGTCCAAGATGATAGATTGATCCCAACCGGAAACAATTGGATCGATTCATCGGGATTAGGGACGGTGGCATGCCAGACAAATGTCAATCGTACCGTTCTTTTCAATGTATTGCCGATAATGATTCGTCATGATAACTTCATCCATAATCGCACAGACGAAACCTTCCGACTTCGACATCATGTCCATTCAGGGCCCGGAAAAATTAGCTTTTTGCTCTGCCATTTCTGCCATACCTCCATGCGATCATTAATTTTATTCATTACCACAAGTTTGCCAGTTCTCGTTAGCTTAGGAAAGCGAGGCGAGGCACTGACGGTGGCATGCCAGACAAATGTCAATCGTACCGTCCTTTTTAATGTATTGCCGATAATGATTTGTCATGATAACTTGATCCATAATCGCACAGACGAAACCTTCCGACTTCGACATCAGGTCCATTCAGGGCCCGGAAAAAGTAGCTTTTTGCTCTGCCATTTCTGCCATACCTCCATGCGATCATTAATTTTATTCATTACCACAAGTTTGCCAGTTCTCGTTAGCTTAGGAAAGCGAGGCGAGGCACTTGTCCACTGAGCACCACACCACATCTTGGTGCATCCCCACGTCAGTTTCAAGAAAGTATTTCCTGAGACTACATGCCTGGCGGTTGTGCAAGGTCCTATCATTTAAGAAACCACGACCTCCTAAATTCTGTGGGATATAGTCTCATCACCGATGACCGTGGTAGATGCATCCGGTTTGCGGTAGTGTCAAGTTTCATCTGATTCCATTAGAGTATGCCTTAAAAATACATCAAAAATGGAATGATCCAACTATTCATGGCATGCACCTTGTTTTCGCCTGATAAAAGACTGCTTAACACCTTGTTTAGGCGGTCAAAGAAGCGCTCCTTCAATGATTTTTTCATGTCATCAGCATTGATGCCTAATGCTTTCGACATATCTAAATACTTGTAGGTCTCGGATGAGAAGAGGGATCTAAAGTGTATGAAATTCGAGAGTTGAGTCCCCACGGATTCATCAACTTAGGACCCATTTATGTTAATATTAATTCGTGGTGCTAGGCGACTGGGCCTATCCCAGTTCACTCAAAAAGTGCTCAACGGGCCTAACGAAGTTTTAACTTTTACAAGTTTTTAATTTTAGTCTGTCGGCTTTGCCGATTTTGATGGAGCTTTCACAGGCAGATACCTGATTTTAGGAGGAGTAAATTAGGTTATTTTTTGTTTTAAGAAAAAGTTTTAGGGTTCTGTCAATGTGAATAGAAAATAACAAAACTAATGCAAAAAAAATCACGCCGACGAATGACGTAGAATTAAGACCTAAGATTTTATAATCCTTTCTTTTTGTCGAGTCTCATTTGAAACTAGAAATGTAATTTTAAGCGTCACTCGACCACATGAAATGTTTTACACATAATTTTCGTGTGCTAACTGACGCAAGAGCATTTACTTTTTTCGTGTAGTAATGCAATTAACCTTATTGCGTCACTTCCTATAGAAGTAACAAAATTTTGTCAAAAAATTGCCAATTTTACATAGATTTTACATGGATTCGCTAAGATTACCTTACTTCAATTTCAGACGGGCGCTCGAAACGATCATTGCAGACCAAGATGGCATTGAGTCACCGTTTGCTCATCGTCATCATCATCATCCAGGACGGAAACCATAACAAAAAAAAGAAGTCCAATCTCGTCACAGAACACACAATTTGTTTGAAATTAATTCTTTCACATGCCAATATACGGAGAATGCCTGCCACGGCTGCGGGACAGTTCGTAAGTGATACTACGGCCGTCGACCTCAAAGGGCTAAGAAAAAACATGAATTAGTTTTAGTCAGTAAAAGTCTGACTTTCCCTTTCGCAAAAAATAAAAAAAATGTTGATTCTCCAGGTAACTCTTTATTACAGCGAAACTGTCTGGTAAGTAGCCGTTGAGTTGAGGTTAAGGACTACTTAAAAAATTCTATCTACTTCGGCCTAATAATCGATTTGAATATATCTAAATAACCACACAACAAACTTGCCAAAAATTTAATAAAAACTGATAGTGGACGTATAGGTGGTAATTTGTTTTGTTACCAAGTCAGTTCGGGTACAAATCATATGACTAACTTGATTGTCCACTACCGCCCGTTGCCGCCTCCGTGTGAACAACGCAGGATACTTCAGCACTTTATGAAAGAAAATATGATTTCGTTTTGCTAGGTTTTGTTAACAGACAGCAGAAACGGACTAGTAAGTCAACATAAAATGATTCATTTAATTTCATGCATGAGCGGTAATATTTATATTGTTAGAGACACATGAACTCGTCGTTTCACTTTCAAAATGAAGGCTCGAGAGCTTATTCGCAAGGAGTTGGCAGATTCGTCTCAAAACTAGGTTTTTGTCGTTTTCGTATCTTTCTTAACTTTATATATTTTGCTATATGTATGTATGTATGTATTTATTTTATTCTTATATATTTGAGTTGTAAATAATTTCTAGTCTTTTTTTTCCATAATTGCACCTACTGTGTATTATCTCTGCATCACCCTAAGGTAGACTGGTAGAAAATGCCTTAGGCATTAAGTCCGCCTTTGTACAGTTTTATTTGTGCATAAAGTTTTAATAAATAAATAAATAAATAAATAAATAAAATGAACTCACGATTTTTCATACATGGGTAGACAAACTACGGATCATTAATTGTTCCTAGATAATTATGTGTTACAGTCAAAAAGGAACTAATCGAACTGTTATAATTATAATGAATAATATCCAACAACCAGAGGTGGACATAAAGAGGGTTTCCAAAGTTTTGGAATTTTGTTAAAGTTCAACAAGCTGCTAAGCAAACGTGCTCTGAGATTGAATATAATGGACGTATCGTGTTTGCGGAGGACGAAGCAAATGCATTTGCTAAATCATTCAGTTCAGTGATTTTGCCGTCAGTGTGTGTGTATTGCTGTTAATATGATTGACTCAGCCGATGTATCAGTCTAAGTATCGCTTAAAAGTTTATTCATCTGCAGGGCCAGATGGAATTCCATTGATTGTACTTGAAGACTGCTTGCATAATAGGTATTTAAGGTGCTGCTTGGAACATTACACCGGCACTATACCAGTGAAACTGTTGCAAGGCGTAGCTTTGAACTCAGGCTTCGGCTAACGATGTTTCGTGGACAACCGCGCAGAGCGCGGATAGCTTTCTTGCAGCGTGCGGAAAGTGCACTGACTGCCCGCCGTAAGTTTTCTCGTATAGACTTTTGTAATATATTTATTATACGACATTCGATTTAATGCCATTATTTAAATTGCAAGTTAATGCAGTATGACCTTTAGAGAGCCACTTTTTTATGCTTAATTAGCACTAGTTCCCTTCAAAATGGTCGAGCTGAATGGTGCTGATCTGTGCGTCATGTTCGTAAACGGGCGCTGTCTGTTGTGACTGGTCATCTTTTAGTCGCCATGGCTTGTTTGAATTAATTATTTGATTTACTATGGGCATTTATAACGTGCACATTTTGCTACATTGTTCTCAGGTTTTCACACAATACACCATATTAACATGAATGATGTCACCAATTTTGATTTTAATTTAAACTGCGCGAGTTGACTTCCATTGCATGCAAATCACATTACTACGGTTTCAATTCGATAAATTACATTCTACCGAAAAATAATGCGTTTTATTGTATGCAGTATGTTCGTTTGACAATATTTCGAAAGTTAATAATCTCTGTAGTTATTTGACAATCTAACTTATTTGAAAACTTTACGGTGACATATAATTATATACTTTATTGTCGGCGCTACCGATCTACGTGAAGCATGAAATACACCAGAGCTTAGCGTAAACAAAGAATTGAAGAATAAGGCAATATCGAATGAAAAACACAATAACTTAAAGCTTAGTGTAAATAGAAAGCAACAAAATTACAGTGTTTTAGCTAAGTTTATAATTATCTTTTATACCTAAGTAAAATTATTGAAGCTAACCATGACAGATTTGAAGCTTGACTGTCGTGTTTGACATGACGCGAGAGCATTTCTTTTATTCTATATTATGCATTATAGAGCTTAATGTATGAATGACTAATAGAAGTGACAAACTATCATCATGTAAAAATGCTGATGGATTTTTATTTGATATGTTTAGTTAAGCCTGCCTACGGTACATTTCAGGTTCGACGTACATTGCAGACCACGATGTCACACACTCCAGAGCACTGATTCCGGAATTCGTGAGGATAATCATAAAGTGACTAATTATTTGGAATGGATTGCTGTGACAAAATAATGCGACTTTGAGTCGAAGAGGTAAGTTTAAAGTTATTTATTAGAAATATTGCGTAAGTACATGAGAATGAATGAACTTCTGCATTGTAAAATATCGGAATATTAAAGCTATTTAAACTAAAAAGAACTAATAATATAACCTTTAAAAGTTTTACTTGGAATTTGTTAAATTTAAAAATTATTTTATTTTTCTGACCAAAGGAAACGCTGTATTTAAAAATACGTAACTGTATTATTATTCTGTATTACCTTTTAAATTATCGATATGCATTATTACATCAAACTATGAAAATAATAACACAAGCCTCCAAACGCAAAAAAAAATCTTCATGCCCTTTCTTGCGTATTTTGTAATACAACAGATTTTCCCAAGATATATCTAATCTATCTCTTTACCAAATTTAATAACGATCCGATTAGCCCTTTATTTGTGAAAAGTTAATAAACAAACATGCTGAATCTCTTTTTCATGAATAATATTAAAACATGGGTTATGTCGTTTAAAACTGAGTTTATGTTAGCGAAGCGTCAAATAAATACATGACAGAATTAGAGCTTTACTGTCGTGCAAATCAAGACGCAAGAGCATTACTTTTATTAGTAGATATTGCATTGAAGACAATTGCAGTAATTGTAACTGAAGTGACACGCTAACATCGTGAACAAAATACTATATTATTATAATTTCAATTAAATTGTAAAGAATGCCTACGTTACATTTCAGGGTAAACACTAATTGATCACCACCGACATCACACAGTCCACTGTGTTTCCTCCGTGAAACAACAAAGCAAAGCGATTGAGCGCCAGGAATGTTCTGCGGTGACAAGCGACAACAATGCCGTTTTCAGTCAAATGTGTGAGTATATCAAATTTGCACCCGTTCGTATATGAGAAAGGCATCAAACATTGAGAAATAAAAGTACCTCTGTACCGGAACAATAGACTGAAATGATCATGTCATTCCGCAAGACTTCTTCTACAGTCGGTCCCTCATAACAGAGGATCGTGGTCACTGGAGCCCTAAGCGGATAATCTGGCTGCATCTACCATTCCGGTCAAAAGTTGCCATCACCACCTGCTGAAATTTGCTTGAGGACATAGTCTTTTTTACTTGGTCGGACCATCGTGCTGGCGACTGGCCTCATGCTCGCTTGCCTTACTAACAGTGACTGGCTTCTAATGGCTGCAATCTCCTCTTCGTATTTGTGGCCAAAATAGGACAAAATATGCTGTAGGCAAACTGTAGACAATCGGGTCTTGATATCAAGTTGGGAAAGGATAGACACATTTGTGCGTTTGGCCGTCCATGGAATTCGGAAAATCCGCCACCAGCACCATATTTTGAATGCGTCTATCCTCTGTCTTTCTCTTGTTTCGATTGTACACGTGTACAATCATAGTCAACCCCATAGATGAAAATCGGGAAACCTAATGCTCTGACTAAACGGGCCTTCGTTTTAAAACATGTACCACGACTTATGCAAATGTTTTAGAGGCGTGTAAGTTTTCCCGCACGATCTATTACAATAAGCTTTGTTTTTGTTTATTTCGATACCTCTTGGCTCGAAGGGCGTTTAGCAGATTTTGGGCATTTTGAATTTTTACTTAATTATTCTTACTAAGTGTTTGATTCTCTATGGATCTGTGTAATCCACGTCGCGATATTCAAAAAATAAAAGTGAAGTTGTGCTATACGACCTACATTTGTTACAAAATAAAGTTATGATTTGTTTACACCCTTACAACTACCTGTCCTTTACTGCCATCAATCTTTTTATATTTTTGTTTATGAGTAACGTCTTAGATAGTATTTTAAATGTCGAAATCACAATTGGTTTCACTTCCTTAATTTTTTGTGTTGTAAAATTGCAAGGTGGTCTCGGCAATCTACGAGTATCACCACAAGAATTGTCAAGTTTATTTGTTAAAATAGTCCTGTCCGTGATGATAGATTGATCCCAACCGGAAACAATATTTTGGATCGATTCATCGGGATTAGGGACGGTGGCATGCCAGACAAATGTCAATTGTACCGTCCTTTTCAATGTATTGCCGATAATTATTCGTCATGATAACTTCATTCATAATCGCACAGACGAAACCTTCAGACTTCGACATAAGGTCCATTCAGGGTCCGGAAAAAGTAGCTTCTTGCTCTGCCATTTCTGCAATACCTCCATGCGATCATTAATTTTATTCATTACCACAAGTTTGCCAGTTCTCGTTAGCTTAGGAAAGCGAGGCGAGGCACTTGTCCACTGAGCACCACACCACATCTTGGTGCATCCTCACGTCAGTTTCAAGAAAGTATTTCCTGAGACTACATGCCTGGCGGTTGTGCAAGGTCCTATCATTTAAGAAACCACGACCTCCTAAATTCTGTGGGATATAGTCTCATCACCGATGACCGTGATAGATGCATCCGGTTTGCGGTAGTGTCAAGTTTCATCTGAGTCCATTAGAGTATGCCTTAAAAATACATCAAAAATGGAATGATCCAACTATTCATGGCACCTTGTTTTCGCCTGATAAAAGACTGCTTAACACCTTGTTTAGGCGGTCAAAGAAGCGCTCCTTCAATGATTTTTTCATGTCATCAGCATTGATGCCTAATGCTTCCGACGTATCTAAATACTTGTAGGTCTCGGATGAGAAGAGGGATCTAAAGTGTATGAAATTCGAGAGTTGAGTCCCCACGGATTCATCAACTTAGGACCCATTTATGTTAATATCAATTCGTGGTGCTAGGCGACTGGGCCTATCCCAGTTCACTCAAAAAGTGCTCAACGGGCCTAACGAAGTTTTAACTTTTACAAGTTTTTAATTTTAGTCTGTCGGCTTTGCCGATTTTGATGGAGCTTTCACAGGCAGATACCTGATTTTAGGAGGAGTAAATTAGGTTATTTTTTGTTTTAAGAAAAAGTTTTAGGGTTCTGTCAATGTGAATAGAAAATAACAAAACTAATGCAAAAAAAAACACGCCGACGAATGACGTAGAATTAAGACCTAAGATTTTATAATCCTTTCTTTTTGTCGAGTCTCATTTGAAACTAGAAATGTAATTTTAAGCGTCACTCGACCACATGAAATATTTTACACATAATTTTCGTATGCTAACTGACGCAAGAGCATTTACTTTTTTCGTGTAGTAATGCAATGAACCTTATTGCGTCACTTCCTATAGAAGTAACAAAATTTTGTCAAAAAATTGACAATTTTACAAAGATTTTACATGTATTCGCTAAGATTACCTTACTTCAATTTCAGACGGGCGCTCGAAACGATCATTGCAGACCAAGATGGCATTGAGTCACCGTTTGCTCATCGTCATCATCATCATCCAGGACGGAAACCATAACAAAAAAAAAGAAGTCCAATCTCGTCACAGAACACACAATTTGTTTGAAATTAATTCTTTCACATTAAAGTGCTGCCAATATAGGGAGAATGCCTGCCACGGCTGCGGGACAGTTCGTAAGTGATACTACGGCCGTCGAACTCAAAGGGCTAAGAAAAAACATGAATTAGTTTTAGTCAGTAAAAGTCTGACTTTCCCTTCCGAAAAAATAAAAAAAATGTTGATTCTCCAGGTAACTCTTTACTACAGCGAAACTGTCTGGTAAGTAGCCGTTGAGTTGAGGTTAAGGACTACTTAAAAAAATCTATCTACTTCGGCCTAATAATCGATTTTAATATATCTAAATAACCACACAACAAACTTGCCAAAATTTTAATAAAAACTGATAGTGGACGTATAGGTGGTAATTTGTTTTGTTACCAAGTCAGTTCGGGTACAAATCATATGACTAACTTGATTGTCTACTACCGCCCGTTGCCGCCTCCGTGTGAACAACGCAGGATACTTCAGCACTTTATGAAAGAAAATATGATTTCGTTTTGCTAGGTTTTGTTAACAGACAGCAGAAACGGACTAGTAAGTCAACATAAAATGATTCATTTAATTTCATGCATGAGCGGTAATATTTATATTGTTAGAGACACATGAACTCACGATTTTTTATACAGGGGTAGACAAACTACGGAACATTAATTGTTCCTACATAATTATGTGTTACAGTCAAAAAGGAACTAATCGAACTGTTATAATTATAATGAATAATATCCAACAACCAGAGGTGGACATAAAGAGGGTTTCCAAAGTTTTGGAATTTTGTTAAAGTTCAACAAGCTGCTAAGCAAACGTGCTCTGAGATTGAATATAATGGACGTATCGTGTTTGCGGAGGACGAAGCAAATGCATTTGCTAAATCATTCAGTTCAGTGATTTTGCCGTCAGTGTGTGTGTATTGCTGTTAGTATGATTGACTCAGCCGATGTATCAGTCTATGTATCGCTTAAAAGTTTATTCATCTGCAGGGCCAGATGGAATTCCATTGATTGTACTTGAAGACTGCTTGCATATAGGTATTTAAGGTGCTGCTTGGAACATTACACCGGCACTACACCAGTGGAACTGTTGCAAGGCGTAGCTTTGAACTCAGGCTTCGGCTAACGATGTTTCGTGGACAACCGCGCAGAGCGCGGATAGCTTTCTTGCAGCGTGCGGAAAGTGCGCTGACTGCCCGCCGTAAGTTTTCTCGTATAGACATTTTAAATATATTTATTATACAACATTCGATTTGATGCCATGATTTAAACTGCAAGTTAATGCAGTATGACCTTTAGAGAGCCACTTTTTTATGCTTAATTAGCACTAGTTCCCTTCAAAATGGTCGAGCTGAATGGTGCTGATCTGTGCGTCATGTTCGTAAACGGGCGCTGTCTGTTGTGACTGGTCATCTTTTAGCCGCCATGGCTTGTTTGAATTAATTATTTGTTTTTACTATGGACATTTTTAACGTGCACATCTTGCTACATTGTTCTCAGGTTTTCACACAATACACCATATTAACATGAATGATGTCACCAAGATTTTGTAACAATCATTTGCTTTGATTTTGATTTTAATTTTAACTGCGCGAGTTGACTTCCATTGCATGCAAATCACATTACTACGGTTTCAATTCGATAGATTACATTCTACCGAAAAATAATGCGTTTTATTGTATGCAGTATGTTCGTTTGACAATATTTCGAAAGTTAATAATCTCTGTAGTTATTTGACAATCTAACTTATTTGAAAACTTTACGGTGACAAATAATTATATACTTTATTGTCGGAGCTACCGATCTACGTGAAGCATGAAATACACCAGATCTTAGCGTAAACAAAGAATTGAAGAATAAGGCAATATCGAATGAAAAAAACAATACCTTAAAGCTTAGAGTAAATAGAAAGCAACAAAATTACAGTGTTTTGGCTAAGTTTATAATTATCTTTTATACCGAAGTGAAATTATTGAAGCGTTAGAGCTAACCATGACAGACTTGAAGCTTGACTGTCGTGTTTGACATGACGCGAGAGCATTACTTTTATTCTATATTATGCATTATAGAGCTTAATGTATTAATGACTAATAGAAGTGACAAACTATCATCATGTAAAAATGCTAATGGATTTTTACTTGATATGTTTAGTTAAGCCTGCCTACGGTACATTTCAGGTTCGACGTACATTGCAGACCACGATGTCACACACTCCAGAGCACTTGTTCCGGAATCCGTGAGGCTTCCAGTCATAAAGCGACTAATTATTTGGAATGGATTGCTGTGACAAATGCGACTTTTACTCAAGGAGGTTAGTTCAAAGTGATATATTAGAAATATATATATTTAAAACACCTCGACGTTTACGCGATTTTATGTTAGCGAAGCGTCAAATAAAAACATGACAGATTTGGAGCTTTACTGTCGTGCAAATCAAGACGGAAGAGCATTACTTTTATTAGTAGATACTGCATTGAAGAGAATTGCAGTACCTGTAACTGAAGTGACACGCTAACATCGTTAACAAAATACTATATTATTATAATTTCAATTAAATTGTAAAGAATGCCTACGTTACATTTCAGGGTAAACATTAATTGAACACCACGACATCACACAGTCCACTGTCCTTCTTCCGTAAAACAACAAAGCAAAGCGAATGAGCGCCAGAAATGTACTGCGGTGACTAGCGACAACAATGCCTTTTTCAGTCAAATGTGTGAGTATATCAAATTTGCACCCGTTCGTATATAAGAAAGGCATCAAACATTGAGAAATAAAAGTACCTCTGTACCGGAAAGATAGACTGAAATAATCTTGTCGTTCCGCAAGACTTCTTCTACAGTCGGTCCCTCATTACAGAGGATCGTGGTCACTGGAGCCGCGGATAATCTGGCTCCATAGATGGACTTTGGACCGGTATGGTAGACCATTCCGGTCGGACCATCGTGCTGGCGGCTGGCCTCATGCTCGCTTGCCTTACTAACAGTGACTGGCTTCTAATGGCTGCAATCTCCTCTTCGCATTTGTGGCCGAAATAGGACAAAATATGCTGTAGGCAAACTGAAGACACCGATTGTCTATAGTTTGCCTACAGCATATTTTAGAGCGTCTTGATATCAAGTTGGGAAAGGATAGACACATTTGTGCGTTTGGCCGTCCATGGAATTCGGAAAATCCGCCACCAGCACCATATTTTGAATGCGTCTATCCTCTGTCTTTCTCTTGTTTGGATTGTACACGTCTCAACCCCATAGATGAAAATCGGGAAACCTAATGCTCGGACTAAACGGGCCTTCGTTTTAAAACATATACCACGACTTATACAAATGTTTTAGGGGCGTGTAAGTTTTCCCACACGATCTATTACAATAACTTTAGTTTATTGTTTATTTCGATACCTCTTGGCTCAAGGGCGTATAGCAGATTTTGGGCATTTTGAATTTTTACATAATTATTTTTACTAAGTTTTTGATTATGTGTAATCGACGTCTCGATATTCAAAAAATAAAAGTGAAGTTGTGCTATACGATCTACATTTGTAACAAAATAAAGTTATAATTTGTTTACACCCTTACAACTACCTGTCCTTTACTCCCATCAATCTTTTTATATTTTTGTTTATGAGTAACGTCTTAGATAGTATTTTTAAATGTCGAAATCACAATTGGTTTCACTTCCTTAATTTGTTGTGTTGTAACATTGCAAGGTGCTCTCGGCAATCTACGAGTATCACCACAAGAATTGGCAAATTTATTTGTTAAAATAGTCCTGTCCGTGATGATAGATTGATCCCAACCGGAAACAATATTTTGGATCGATTCATCGGGATTAGGGACGGTGGCATGCCAGACAAATGTCAATCGTACCGTCCTTTCCAATGTATTGCCGACAGTTATTCGTCATGATAACCTCATCCATAATCGCACAGACGAAACCTTCCGACTTCGACATCAGGTCCATTCAGGGCCCGGAAAAAGTAGCTTCTTTCTCTGCCATTTCTGCCATACCTCCATGCGATCATTATTTTATTCTTTACCACAAGTTTGCCAGTTCTCGTTAGCTTAGGAAAGCGAGCCGAGGCACTTGTCCACTGAGCACCACACCACATCTTGGTGCATCCCCACGTCAGTTTCAAGAAAGTATTTCCTGAGACTACATGCCTGGCGGTTGTGCAAGGTCCTATTATTTAAGAAACCACGACCTCATAAATTCCGCGGGATATAGTCTCATCACTGATAACCGTGGTAGATGCATTCGGTTTGCGGTAGTGTCAAGTTTCATCTGAGTCCATTAGAGTATGCCGTAAAAATACATCAAAAATGGAATGATCCAACTATTCATGGCATGCACCTTGTTTTCGCCTGATAAAAGATTGCTTAACGGTTCTCTATCGTATTACCTAACTTTTTAATCCATAATCTAAAATGACATATTTTTTTTTGTCATAATCATCATTCGTCCGAATGATAATTTACCCGAACTTTAAATCACATATTATCATATCCCATAAAGTTGAAATCCCTAAATGTAATAAGCCCTAAATCCGTTTGTCATAAGTATTACAATCAATAATATACAAAAGACATAAAATCGTTTTCAATAAAAGTCATAAGTCCTATTCTAAGTAAATGATTAATCGTATGTAGGCGTTGACCTGCAAGGCAAACAAGCGGCAAACATACAGCAAGCAAGCAAGCATGCAGCAAGCAAGCATGCAACAAGCAAACATGCACCAAGCAAGCATGCATGCAAGCAAGCATACAGTATGCAAGCAAGCATGTAGCATGCAAACGAGCAAGCATCATGCAGCAGGCATGGTTTCTGTCACGGCTCCGGCGCTGCGTGGCTCCGGCGGCCTCACGCAAGCTTATCGTCGCAGATGGGTTTAACGGTTCTCTATCGTATTACCTAACTTTTTAATCCATAATCTAAAATGACATAATGTTTTTTGTCATAATCATCATTCGTCCGAATGATAATTTACCCGAACTTTAAATCACATAATATCATATGCCATAAAGTTGAAATCCCTTTATATAATAAGCCCTAAATCCGTTTGTCATAAGTATGACAATCAATAATATACAAAAGACATAAAATCGTTTTCAATAAAAGTCATAAGTCCCATTCTAAGTAAATGTTCAATCGTATGCACGCGTTGACCTGCAATGCAAGCAAGCATGCAGCAAGCATGCGGCACGCATGTGGCAAACATGCGGCACGCATACAGCAAGCAATGCAAGCAAGCATGCAATGCAAGCAAGCATGCAGCAAGCATGCAGTAAGCATGCAGCACGCATGCAGCACGCATGTAGCAAGCACATAATGCAAGCAAGCATGCAGCTCGCATGTAGCAAACATGCAGCAAGCATGCAGCACGCATGCAGCACGCATGTAGCAAGCACGTAACGCAAGCAAGCATGCAGCTCGCATGTAGCAAGCATGCGGCAAGCAAGCAAGCAAGCATGCAGCAAGCAAGTATGCAGCAAGCAAGCATGCAGCAAGCAAGCATGCAGCAAGCAAGCATGCAACAAGCAAGCATGCAAGCAAGCGTGCAGCATGCAAGCAAGCATACAGTATGCAAGCAAGCATGTAGCATGCAAACGAGCAAGCATCATGCAGCAGGCATGGTTTCTGTCACGGCTCCGGCACTGCGGGGCTCCGGCGGCCTCACGCGAGCTTATCGTCGCAGATGGGTTTAACGCTCACCACCTCAGCTTCGGCTTGCTGACCGGCTTCGCCGGCCAGCCTCAGCCGCGGCGGGGAGTGTTACAACCACCTGCTCCTCAACTCGCGGCCCGCCTCGCCCCTCCGCGCCTACGCGATTTTAAATAACACTCTTGGGGTAGGGCAGACAAGACTGCGTGGAGTCGGATTTACAGCAATTCGTTTCTGTCACTAAACCCGTTTAGGATTTTTTTTAGCGACTAACAATTTATAAATGACCATTCGGAATCACACATTATGTGCAATACAATACTTAGGACATACGACTTTATGTCATGTAAAATTAGGAGATTCAGTTATTATAGTATTCGATATTATAACAAAATAGTATTAGAAGTAAAGTTAGTTATGTAAAACATAATTTCGGTGTTTTGAACATTATGGTTACTGAAGTTTATAGCAAACGTGTTATGGATTATGATTTTCGGACAAATAATTTTAGGCAAATCAAGGGAGTACCGGGTTTAACGCTCACCACCGCAGCTTCGGCTTGCTGGCCGGCGAAGCCGGCCAGCCTCAGCCGCGGCGGCGAGTGTTACAACCACCTGCTCCTCAACTCGCGGCCCGCCTCGCCCCTCCGCGCCTACGCGATTTTAAATAACACTCTTGGGGTAGGGCAGACAAGACTGCGTGGAGTCGGATTTACAGCAATTCGTTTCTGTCACTAAACCCGTTTAGGATTTTTTTTAGCGACTAACAATTTGTAAATGACCATTCGGAATCATACACATTATGTGATACAATACTTAGGACATACGACTTTATGTCATGTAAAATTAGGAGATTAATTATTATAGTATTCGATATTATGACAAAATAATATTAGAAGTAAAGTTTGTTATGTAAAACATAATTTCGGTGTTTTGAACATTATGGTTACTGAAGTTTATAGCAAACGTGTTATGGATTATGATTTTCGGACAAAAAAAATTAGGACAATCAAGGGAGTACCCTGCTTAGCACCTTGTTAAGGCGGTCAAAGAAGCGCTCCTTCAATGATTTTTTCATGTCATCAGCATTGATGCCTAATGCTTCCGACATATCTAAATACTTGTAGGTCTCGGATGAGGAGAGGGATCTAAAGTGTATGAAATTCGAGAGTTGAGTCCCCACGGATTCATCAACTTAGTACCCATTTATGTTAATATCAATTCGTGGTGCTAGGTGACTGGGCCTATCCCAGTTCACTTAAAAAGTGCTCAACGGGCCTAACGAAGTTTTAACTTTTACAAGTTTTTAATTTTAATCTGTCGGCTTTGCCGATTTTGATGGAGCTTTCACTGGCAGATACCTGATTTTAGGAGGAGTAAATTAGGTTATTTTTTGTTTTAAGAAAAAGTTTTAGGGTTCTGTCAATGTGAATAGAAAATAACAAAACTAATGCAAAAAAAATCACGCCGACGGATGACGTAGAGTTAGGACCTAGGATTTTATAATCCTTTCTTTTTGTCGAGTCTCATTTGAAATTAGAAATGTAATTTTAAGCGTCACTCGCCCACATGAAATGTCTTACACATAATTTTCGTGTGCTAACTGACGCAAGAGTATTTACTGTTTTCGTGAAGTAATGCAATGAACCTTATTGCATCACTTCCAATAGGAGTAACAAAATTTTGTCATAAAATTGACGATTTTACATAGATTTTACATTGATTCGCTAAGATTACCTTTCTTCAATTTCAGACGGGCGCTCGAAACGATAATTGCAGACCAGGATGGCATTGAGTCACCGGTTAATCGTCATCATCATCATCATCCAGGACGGAAACCATAACAAAAACAAAGAAGTCCAATCTCGTCACAGAACACACACAATTTGTTTGTACGGAGAATGCCTGCCACGGCTGCGGGACAGTTCTGAAGTGATACTACGGCCGTCGAACTCAAAGGGCTAAGAAAAAACATGAATTAGTTTTAGTCAGTAAAAGTCTGACTTTCCCTTCCGAATGAATAAAAAATATTGATTCTCCAGGTAACTCTTTATTACAGCGAAACTGTCTGGTAAGTAGCCGTTGAGTTGAGGTTAAGGACTACTTAAAAAATTATATCTACTTCGGCCTAATAATCGATTTTAATATATCTAAATAACCACACAACAAACTTGCCAAACATTTAATAAACATTGATAGTGGACGTATAGGTGGTAATTTGTTTTGTTACCATGTCAGTTCGGGTACCAAATCATCTGACTAACTTGATTGTCCACTAGCGCCCGTCGCCGCCTCCGTGTGAACAACGCAGGATAGAATGTTATTCCTAATATTTTGATTGAAAAGAGTGTCCATGGAGTTTCTTGCCCGTTCTTCTCCTTAGAGATCTACGCTAGGGAATGGGCAACTACAGTATTTTCTCAAGTTATTATGCCTTGTGACTGTGACTGTAGCTTTGATTTAGTTTTGTATTTTTGACATTCAAAAGTGCCGTAATGGTCTTATTGAAATAAATGATTTGAGTTTGAGTTTTGAGTTTGAGTTTGAAATTTTCAATAGTCGGACGCTCCAGCACCTTCTTCGAAATTCACCTCCTCCTGCGGCTTGCCGGAGGGATTTTTTTATTAAACTTGGTGTTATTTTTATGTTTAAAGTGAAGATGGACTGACGATATTACATTCTATCACAGCTTTCAATAGAAACATACGATGGTTTGAAGTGTGTGTTTGTGTCACGGCATGGTTTACAATAACAATTTCTTCATTTCTCTGTTTGCGTACAATATCCACCCACTGCACTGGATGCAATCAAGTTTAATCGTTGGAAATCTAGACAAAAAAGATAATTTAAAACCTACACCTAAAGAACAACCTTATTTACATTATTTATTTCACTGTAGTAATATTAAATTTAATTGATCCTCTCTCATCATAACAAAAATCTGGGTAAATAATGTGGCCACTATTTGTACCTTCTGTTAGACAACTGACCTGTCTGTTTCTGGGCTTCAATTTACTCTATGATTGGTAATGATGGCTATCAAAATTGACATTTTAGAAATATAACGTTAATTTTTTTGAGAATATTAAGATAAATATTATACGTGAATGATTTATGTGAGTTTTAGATGTTTTGTTTGAATTTTTGTGCAATATCTCATAAAACACGACGGCATTTTCGGTGGTTTTGTGTCACTTTTAATCATAATGCAATTCGGTCATGCGTTTGTTGACGCCGTCAAAATGATGCAGAGGTCAAGGTTGGCTAATTAGCCACATTTTAACAGGCCGCTTTCTGAGCACTTATATCCTAACTAAACCTTTTTACTTATATATAATATCATTGGGACACTGTATATGTTTGCTGTACCTATAATGAGTACTGCAAGAATACATAACAGCGAACACTAGTATTGCTGAAAAATGAACTAGAATTCTCCTTACAAACAAATGATTAATTACAATATTATTTTGTAGAAAAACGAAATAAAAATTACCTACTTTTACTTTCCAGATGGACTTATTTTGAAGACCAAGATCCTAGGCAACTATTTGTTCACACTTATAATCAAGAACAGAATATTCTACCACGTGACAGCAGTGCCGCAAATTTAGAATAAGAATTAGAACATTAGCTTCAATTATTTTAATAATGCATTCTGCAATGTTGCACGCTAGTTTTAGCGTATTGTCTGAGTAATAGTAAAAAACTTTACAGTACGTTATGTACCCATTACAATTACTCTAGCAAATAAAACTGTTATTTTCACGTAATTTCGTATCATTTCCCCCAAAAATGGATTGTCAAAACTAGAGTCGCCTCTGAGAAACGTAAGTGCTCAATTTTTGGTTGAGTGCTAAAATTGAATTTTCAGCCGACCACGCATTTACCTGTCAGGCAATAGCTTACAATCCATGCTCTACTTATGCTCTATGGTTGTATTCATTAAACTTATTGCAGTTTAGAGTACTTTTTCTGTTTGCCTTCGTTGTTCTTTAATAACCTTTCTATCTTATTGTTAAATATAGATTAGACCGCAAACGCGGAGTAGCGTTTCTTGCCAGCAGTACCATTCATGGATCTGCCGCTGTTGTCAAATAATACATATCTATATTTGGATTTACAAGTGCAGGTTTCGAATTTCAAAACGAACTAAATTATAACTTACTTATTTGTTCCCCTCTTTCTCTCCCCGTGTAGCACCTGAAAAAGAAGAGCAGAATTTTAAAATTGATATACATTTAAAAACCTAATATATGCGTTTAAGCTAAAAGGTTATGATCGTGGTATGATCGTATCGATTTAAATGATTGGGCTGTCTACCCAAAGGATACAAGTTAAAGATCGGCGATATATGCGGCGAAAACGACCATGTCCCTGAAGACAACTACCAATATTTTTAATATGTTCGTATTGACCTCGTCGACGAGAGTTCGAGTATTCCACATGAGGTAGGGAACCTATTTCCAGCATGAAAACTTGAAAGCTGAGTAGGTAGCGCGCGATGAGAGAGCACTAAATATAACTATCCTAAGAATAAATTCTAGAGAAAGTGATCTGCATCGCTGGTGCAGATTCATTGGAGTCAGGACACTCCAACGCCCCCCAGTTCTATGTTCGAGCACACATCATTACATGACATCTCATTTGGCCTACGTCATTCACCCATTTCAAAATTCACTAGGCAGTCGTGCGCCATTTACGACATAGTTAATACTTATGTAACAGTGCAAAATACCATTTGTAAAAGCAGAATACCTACACGCAATTATTTGAAGTCGGATTATATTCATTTTGTTACCCTGGATCAATCCCAAGAAAAAGAAAACCATAAACACTTACGAACAGTAACAAAATGTCACACAGTCAGTTTTGTTGTCTAACAGCTATGGTTTCCTCTCTTACATCGCTCACGTAACATACAATTTAGATATAATTGTTACACTATAGTGAAAGTTACATTTGTTTTTGTGTGAACAGTAATTTATGTTCATGTATGTTTTGTATGTAAGTTTTACTTTGTTGAAATGTTAAAAAAAAACACGTTTTGTTCAATAAAAATGTGTGGTTTAGGTTGATTCTGTCTTTGATTCATAATTTTTGTGGAGACCAGGTTTCATTTATATTTCCTTTATTCATTTTTTAAATAGTTTTTACAGTTTTCAACATTAATTATCAAAACAAAAAAACATTTAAAAAATTGAAAAATTGTAGCCCACCGGTATCGGGAACAGAGTCCGCGCTACGGTCAGGGCTCCAGAGAGCGGAACGTCCTAACAATGCGAGCCGTGTCCAGGAGTACCGCTCACTAAATCGAGTCCTTGATCCAGCTGCCCAACGAGAGCCTCCTCAGGTATTGGTCAAGGCTCTTGGCAATTAAGTCATGGGCTGATACGACTATCGGCACAATGACCGCTGAGTCCACTTTCCACATGTCGACAACCTTGCGAGCCGAGTCAAGATACTCGATTTGTTTATCTTTCACGGCTTTCACGAGGTTCTCATCATGCGGGACCGTTATGTCAACAATCATTGCACGCCGCTCTGATCGATCCAACACCACTTTATCAGGCCTATTACCATCCTGTCAGGGATGATGGATTGATCCCGGTACAGTGTGATACTGCCACTATCGAAAACTGGGTCGGGCACATACATATAGTATGGCACTTCAGATTCCAAAGGTTGTATTTTAGAGCAAGTTCCTGATAGATAATCCTGGCTACAAGGTTGTATCTGTGCAAGAACTTTCCATTAGCTAGACGAGAACACCCGGAGATAATATTATGACGGATTTATTCGCCTGGACGGTGGCATGCCCGACATAATGTGAACCGTACCGTCCTTCACAATAAATCTCCGGTACTTATTCGTCATCATAACTTCATCCATAATTGCACAGACAAAACCGTTAGAAAATCTACATCGGGCCCATGAAGAGCTTGGTAAAAGCGCCCGTGAAGCTCCTTGCCCTGCCATTCTTTCCTGCGGTCATCAGTAGTAAGTACTATAGGTTTGCACTAGTTCTCTTTAGCCAAGGAGATCGGGGTGAGGCCCTTGTCCATAGCGACCATGATGCATCCACACGTCGTTGTTTTTGTTCTCCTACGCTCTATTCCCGCAATTCGAAGTTTAAAACGAGTTATGGTGTGATGAACTTACATTTTGTTTTACATGAACAAAATCTTATTTCTAATATTATTACTAATAATATGTGATGATGGACATTTGTTCCGTTTTCACGCAACAACGTATTTAAATGGAACTTTTCAGTATTGCACTTTATCCATGGTTATCGCATTATGCGAAGATTTTAAGTTTATTAAAATAATGTGTAAAGATAAAATATGCGGTTGGTCGGCTATAGTATAATAAAAAAAATATAACCGACTTCACACAAAAAAGTGAAAAATAACTTTAGCTTCAGAAGTCGGTGACCTTTGTTTGATTGATTTCGTTTTTTTGTCACCGACTTCTGAAGCTAAAGTTATTTTTCACTTTTTTGTGTGAAGTCGGTTATATTTTTTGCAAAAAAGTTTTTATTTTTCACTTTTTAGTGGTTCATATGCTTACCCTTTCACAGCGTAACGGTGTGATTTTTTGTTATGAACTGGTGTTAACAATAGAGAGACATGAGATTTCAGCGATCTTGGAACTTAACACATCTAACTGTCGAAATCTGGGTGTATTGTACACTTCTGCGTACTCCCTCACAGCATACAGGCGTGATGTTACGTCACTATGTTACATAAACAATAAACAACCCAGGGATTGCAGCAATTACTGCAGCTTTGCCGTGTATTTTTGAAGAGTTCCATTTATATCTCCGAAGATCAGAGTCAGATCTTCAGCAAATTAAAATGGGACCAATCGACAAGTACCAGCTTTCAAACAAAAAAAGAATCATCAAAATCGGTTCACCCAGTCGAAAGTTCTGTGGTAACAAACACAAAAAAAAAAAAAAAAAAAAAAACAGACGACTTGATAACCACCTCTTTTTGGAAGTCGGTTGAAAATAGGATTGTGCGAAAAGCCTCGAGCAAAAAAAAGGACTGACTGTGATAGTATGATAGCCCAAGACTGATGACTGACCAGACGCACTGTTTTATGGCCGAAATCCGTTGATTATATTAATTTAAACGTGACTAGATTAGCGAAACCGGTCAGAAAAGTCGCGAAATTATGGAAGAATAATTTCTGTGAAAAATTAATAGGCAGACCACATTGACTATTTCATGAAAAAGTTATGCAATGTGATTTGTGATTAAATGAAGTAAGTATATTTGATAACTAAGTTTATTTTTGTTACGGTCGCGAATCATATTTGAATCAACATAATTATATAATCTGAGTCTGACCTACAAAAAGCATAAAACGTAAGAAAAGCTGAATTTCGCGAGCTTCCCCATGACGATGAGAAATCTACTAAGAATTATTTGCCAATGCCTAATCTCTGAGGCAAACATGGGCAAATTGTGAAATTGGGCTGTGGAACTATGACAACTTTTCGTCAACTACTAGACTCCAAATGACAATGACATTTTGGTTCATAAGAAGTTGAATGGTCATGAAAAAATTGTAGCGTAAATAAAATATATTTTTACCGCTATTTATTTCAAATAATGTATGGTCAGTTATACTGAATATTAATAGCAATAACAATTCTTAAATTTTGGTGGCAGTCAAACTACAGGAAGTTCTTCAACTGTTTCCTAATAATAAAATGGGCGGGTTTGCAGATGATGCAAATAGAGTGGTGTCATTTTTCAATACGGAAAAGACCTTATTCAACAACAGTTTTCATTAAAAATCAAAAAACCCAAGTACCAATTACATTATGTACCTGTTTCTATAGGGTGATTATCCTTACGACCTGTAACTATGAGAAATAGCGAAAAATGCTGAAAGGTATCAAACCCGATTTCGATGAAAACTGTATCATTGAATTTTTTGAATATCAGTATCCCTATTCCCTAGCTAGAATTCGAACCCTTACATTATGCAAAAAAAACGCAGTCTATTATCATTAATACCATTTTATAGCATATTAAGAATCAAAATTCAACCAATTCATTTTTCATAAAAACGTATGAAAAATGAATTGGTTCCTTCTAAATCTTCTTTACGTCTCGATGAACTCAAATTGTATTAGACCAGTATGTAGCCACTTACACAACTCTAACATTAGTTTAGATTAATTCTTGATAGGTGCAAGTGGCAGTGCAGGATGGGCAGGACAGGAGGTGCAGCATATCCTTCAGACACACTTTGCACACTGGCAATCTGTTTGGGATGGATCGAGGATACCCTATTCAGCCAGATTATACGGCCAACCTGGGCTCGCAATCGGTTAAGAGACTTCTAGTTCCACTGCAAATACTGTCCGGGTGGAAGGTGTCTTACGGATTAAATTAATGTGGAGGGATGGGATGTTCGCATCTCTCCATTGACGCACCGTCTTCTGAAGAGGTCGTATATCTTAAAACTTTTACGGGTCTTATGCCCGTACAATGGGTGGCAGTGTTCTCGTTCCTGTTTTCCCTTTGTGATTTGTTATTTTTGGCGTACATCTGCTGGAAAATACCTGACCACAGAACAACATTGCAGGGGAGGTATGACTTAGCAACTCGTGACGCTGCGACAGGTATCGTTAAGTTCTTTACAACTTCTTTAGCGTGGGCGGATCGATGCAACACTGACCGTGCAAACAGAAAAAGAAATAGGGTGGATGTCAGGCGACGAAGAATGTTATTTCTTGCCCCGAATTTTTAGGGAGTCTTTAACAGGGATAAGGCGATTAAAAGTCTTTCAACATTTTTGAATGTTTGGTTTAGGAGGGATATTATGTCGGTAACTTTCACGTCTCCAGAATTTCGTTTTTTTTTCATCTTTAAGACAGAAGTTAAAAAGAGATAACATCTAGGATACTGCTAGCGGTCCAAGATGTATTCATTGGTTGACAGTGATATAATCAAAACCAGAAGTTTTAGGCCATTTTAGGTTATTTATCCCGTAGATTGTGTCTGTAAAATTAAAAGGTTGCTTATGTCGGTGACATTGTCATGTAGCACTTCAGACTTCTTATCTATTCTATCCTGGCATTCAACCATGAGTATTCGAGTGAGTATAGAAGACGAGCTAAACCGACATAACTTCCATTTTCAAAAGCAAGTCTTGTGAAAATTTAGGTTTGGGGTTATGTTCGCGTTCACGAGCGTTCCGAATTGATGACAGCTCTTGAAATTAGCTGTCATAATCGTGATATCTAAATCGGGACGCAAAATATAGATGTGACCGCTGTGAGCGATTATTTTGTCATTCAGAATGCAGCCCAAATGTCTAAAGTCACATTGTATTTTTTTTTTTAATACGTTTTTTGGTTTTGGTTTTATTACACCAGATGTTTTGGCATTTAATCTATGGATTCAGCAGAACGACAACTTAATCACGTTAAAACGTCTTAAAACGACAACATAGCTATGACGGGTCTATTGAACGTGTATGAATATATACTCGGAATTTTAATTCGATTCCAGATTTGACAATTTCAGTGTTGCAACGTTATGACAAGTACTAAATAGTGACGTTGCGAAATTATTCGATATGGAAATGGAATATTTCCAGATCGATTATTCTCGTTTATAATTTTACTCTCGTAAACTGGGTATATCAGGAAATTAAATATTTCTGAACCGATAGAATAGAATAGAATAGATTAGAATAGAATAAACTTTATTGTACACCAAAAAGTAACACTGCTTATACATAAACTTAAATTTATGGGTACAATGGCGGTCTTATCGCTAAAAGCGATATCTTCCAGACAACCTTAGGATGGATAAGAGCTTAAAATAATACAGGGGGTAGTCTGTGGTGTACTGCTAGCAAATACCGATAATTTAGTTTTGACGATTAATTAACGATCTGACACTGATTGTTTATCGATTTTTGTGTTCATCACTACACTATTATATGTGGTATCATTATTTCGCAAAATGACAGTAGCTAATGTCAAATCTGGAATCGAATTAAAATTCCGAGTTTAGAATTTTATAATAGATTAAGGGCCAATTTCACCAAACTGTTCATAATTGGACATTAGTCTATCAGCCATTAAAATAAATGTCGATGTTATTGGTATACACATTCCACCAAAAACAAATAACACCACATTATGAAACCCGGTGTTAAGTGAATGAGTCATTTATTCTTCACTCATAGATCGGTCAGTTGTCAAAACCAACCAAAATAAAAAGTCGCAACGCCGCAATTCAATGTTCACTGACAATCCATCATTTTAGCTAGGCGTATAATAAAGACTCGCGTTTAATAATACAACTAAATTATAATGTCAGTTGTGTAATACAGTTTGAGTGTGTTCTTGCAACATTTTACTTTGTCGGTAAATATGTCATTCCCATTTTCAAATTTTGTTATTCTACTTTTCGTGGTGTTAGTGGTATTTTATTTTGAAAGTGTTTTAAATTGAAACAATAATAATGCCCTGTAAGTGAACGCCGTAACGGGGCACTAATTTCTTATCAAATGAGAAAGAAATTTTAATTACCTTAATTTCAAAGCTTAAAGAAGTAGTTGAAAAAAAAAACCTGATGCTGTCACAACTGAAGCGAAAAATGAGGGATGGAGAAATTTAGCTGAGGAGTTCGTACTCGTCAAAATAGTGCCGCCGTTCTTTATAAATTTTAGGACGTCGTACGAAATTGTCCAAGTCGTCCGAAATTTCCATATAATTTTGATCTTCGATAATAATATAGTCGTACGCTACTTTTTTTTAAATTTTGGTGTGTTTGACAACTGACTAAATGCCTGTTAGTAAGTTAACGGACCTTCAAGGCAGCAATTAAATTTAATGCCTGATTAAGACATTTAATCATGGATTAGCGCATACTGAAACACTCGCTACTCTTAATGTCCCGTTAACATTTTAATAGGATATTAAACTAACTAACGTGGTATGGTGAAATTATTAGCTCAAATTTGCTAATAGCATATTAACTGAAGAGTGTTTAAAACCTATTTTAGAGGTTTTTTTATGAATAAGACTGTAAGTATATTGCTGGAGCCTACGCAAATAATGCAAGAAAAAAAGCGAATCACAATAACTGTAGGTTAAATGTATAATTAACGAGTCCCCCAGGTTCAAACAAAATGAGTAATATTTCTCGAAACGTAATTTTGAATTGTGCATTTTTAGCACCATTTCATTCTAGAGAAAATAGCAAAAGCTATCGTTTATAAATAGTTCATACAAAACTGTTTTATCAATTATTAGTTCTCAAACATAACCCTAGTTTGAACACAAAAATTTACCTTTAAAATGGAGTTACCATGACTACAGTGAAACCAAGATCTAGGTAATCTGTGGCTGGGAGATAAAATCTGCATAGTATGGCAATCAAATATTGTGAAATGTCAGAAACCTGCTCACTCATTCCGTCAGTATTGATTTTTCAATTAGTTTTACAAGAGCTGCATTGGAAGCAGAGCTCCGCGATAATTTTCTTTAAAAATATTCCAAATCATAACTTATTGTGTTCTAATGGTGGTATTGTGCTAGGATTGAGTGAAGAAGTAATGAATTGAAGTGTAAATCTAGTTTTTTTTGGAGGAGATAGATTATTAATTTCATTATCATCATTCAACCCACATACAGTAGATCAATAATTCCATCATGGCTCCACCTGAGGACGAACCAGTTAATATATTTGAGATTCAAATCATAGTAATTGACATTCCTATTGCCGATCCTCAACCCGCAATAGTAATTATTCAGGATGTGGTGGAATTAGACGCGGACGAAGATAAGGAGAATTCTTCGAGTGTGGGTGAGTAGAACAAAGCATTTAGGTTCAGATTATCAACTATGAGTTTCTTTCCTTCATTATTTTAACTTCTAAGTTCAAGTGAATTCAGAGAAAATGTCCAGCAATTTAGTTCTTCTTCATGTTAACATTAAAATCTTTGAAATTCTTTGTCTGCGGAATACCTATTGTCTACCTCTAATTATGTGGTTGGTATCAAGCCATATGAAAAGCCAAATGTAGGTTCAATGTTCAATTCAAATACATTATGAACCCAAACTTAACTTAAGCTCGATAATGTGCTTGGTAATGCAGTAAATATATAGGTATTCTAAATCTGAGCTTCACAGACCGCGCTTTAACTTTAGTTTGATAGAAAAATCTACTTTCACCTAAAACTATATTTCTTAGCCCTGTCAAGCTCTTCTTTACTTTCCAAAAATTATACTTTGCTTAGTAAAGGCGTGGTCGATAATCATGACTTTGGCCTCAAAGTAAACTTTGTATTACTATGCGTTTAAGTAATGTAGTCCGTCATGTTAAATTAATTTCCTAGAAAAGAAACACATTTTTTTATGGTTGAGTTATAGCTCAAAAAGTCATGTCGACTTGAACAATTTTTTTTATTGTTTGTTTTGTGTTGATTGTTGCGTCGCGTCATTTGTTTTCTTTCATATTTTAGGTAGATTTCCTTTTTTTTAAAAAAAAAAATCTACCTAATGGTCTCTCACCTACGGGGATAATATAATTGTTTACGTATGTACAGTAAGCGTTCATAAGTGCATAGGCACGCTAAGGATCGTATTGCTGTGAACGCACGGGCGAGCGTCCGTGCGGCTGTATGTGTAAGTTGTCTCAATACAGTACCTAGGCACACCACAGCCACAGAGTCGCCTACTGTCGCAAGTTGTCGCGTCGCTCTCCACGAAACAAAAATAAATATATTACCGTCTCTTTTGTTATACACGCAGCAAACGCACGATCGTATTTGCATTGCATAGCTATACTTCGACCATATTTAACAGGCGTCGATAGCTGTTTAGGTTAAGCAGTGGGTTCACGATCTATGAGTCTTGAGTTCAAATCCCGTTTTCAATATGTGGGATTTAATTTTTTTTTTGTCACCACATTAATTAACATTTGTATTTTATGCAAAAACTATTTACTTAGATATTTATTTTGAAATGGGTTCATGCTTATAATTTATTTTTATAAGAATTTAAATATAAGTTAATAACCCATCATAACTATTAATATGATTGTGTAATATTTTTTTGGTGTTGGAAGGTGGAAAAAATAAGTCGTGCTGAGACATAACAAAAATTTGTTACATTCGTTTCTATTATTCATATAATTAACAACTTTGTGTATCTGTATACCCACTTTGAAGTCATTTTTTATTAACATAACAATGATATTCTAATCACACAAATATAATTGTTGATACCCACTCATAGCTATCGGTATTCAACAGAGCATACTGAAAACTAATACATAATTTAGACTTCGTGAACATGGTTTTTATGTGAACGTCACAATAAATGTAACTCATATTGAGGTTATAGTTTAAGTGTTCATTTTCCTGAAGAAAAGAAGATTGAAACTAAACCTCAATTTAGGAATTATTAATATCACTAAACATTTTGATACACGTCTAATGAAAACTAGAACATTAGGAATTAATATTTTGTATAACCCCCATTATTTTCAATGCAGTCAAGTAGACGTATGCGCATGGACCCCACAATGTTTCAACATATTTCGGTTCGTCTTAGATTTTCCCACACCTTCATGCAATGGGTTGTTAATTGTATTATATACCTCTCATGCCGTGTATGCCACCTTTGCACTATCAAACTCCATAGATTTTCTATGGGGTGCACTCATTCATCCATAATTCGACCTGAGTCTGTATTAGGGATTACGTTTTTATCGGACCAGCGAGAGTTATCCTTGCGGCACAAATGAAGTCTACCCTTTTGACTTGACTCATAGTAAAAGTCTAAATATTCCCGTGCGAAACGTAATCGTTCTTCTTCATGTATTTCTGTCAAGAAGGGCATTTTGGCTGATCTTTTGTGATGCAAGCCTTCAGCGTGGAGGGCACGGCGAACAGTTTGCGGTGACTCCGAACGTCTCGTAGGTGTAAAACCATTGGTTTCATACTCGCCCACGATATGTTGTCACTGCGCTTCGCTAATAAGCGACGACCTTCCACTTCGCTGTCTACTTGCAAGGCTCCCCTTTTCCTCATACCTTTTGATCCAGAGACTTAGTGCATTCCTCTAAAACAAAAAAAATATGTTAGGCAGCTGTAATAAATATTAAAGTGACTTCAGTCACTCTGCATTTATAAATCCAATAATAAACACTAATTATATATCTTGCATGATAGATTGAAAAAATAAATCAATGAATTAAGTAAACCACAGGTCACCAAATAAATGAACAATTTATAATACCCATTCGCTTTTAATTTTTAATGTTAAAGTTACAATTCATAAATAATTATAATACTCACATTCAGTTCTATTAAGGCCACTTTTATGCAGCGCGATAATAGTCGCCCTCGCATCAATATTAATATTTGCCTGCATTTTAAGAATTATACCAACAACAATACCGCTATCTATGAAACCACACGTCACTGACCATCAACTAAAACATTATATAGTGTATTATGTATGACTACAACCAAACGACAAAGTTCATTCCGATCAAGTTAAAATATTCATAAAACTCATGTCTACCTCACAGAAATGGATCTAAATTCTTGACTTATTTTTCTATCTACCTGCCTAACTTTACCAAATGTGTGAACAAAGCAATCAAGATAAAGAATATAATATTTCTGTAGAGTAAAAACTTACAAAAAGTCTAAAAGTAACTGTGCGGGATTTGAACTCACGGCTTACTGATTCTCTCTTTATTCTGGACGGGCCCAACCGCTAGGCCATCATGTCCTAGATATTGGTATTGAAATTATGAACTACAACTAGTTGCAGACAATATCTATTTTGTTGAAAGTAGAAGGTCGTAAGTCAAACTAAACGTCAAGCTATTCCTTTGTGAGATTGCCTATGGAGTTTTGGTCGGCGCTGTATTTGGGTGACAAGCCAAATTTAGCCACACTCTACAGGTCGCAATTATGGACCGATTGCTTTCAAACTTGGCCAAAAAATTGACAAGGTCAAAACTAAGGCTAAGTTCGTGAATGGGCGGAATTTGTCTATGAGGGGCAGCTGGGGGACGGTTTTTCTAAAATCACTTTATTGGCCATAACTATTTTCCTATGAAAAATTTTTGAACCGTTTTTCATTTTTATCATTTTGAGAAAGATTGGGATTACGGAGAACTTTAAATTAATACTTTTTTGATGCCACCCCTAAATTGGGGAGGGGGCTGAAATTTCCAAAATGTTTGCGAATAAAAAACATATCTCCGAAACAGTCAACATTTTGAGAGTCGCAAATATTCTTTTTTGAAAGCAAATTGTTTACTCTACAATTGTTACCTTGAAAGTTTAGCGATAAAACTTATAGTTTTCGAAATAAAAAATTATAAATAAAGAATTGAGGGCGTTAAGGGTAAACTTTCCATTACAAGACAACGATTTTGAAATCTTAGTTTTTTTTTTTCTTTTTTATAGATAGTACACAAGTACAACTCTTTGAACAAATTTTCAATTATCGGACGCCCACGGTTTACGAGATTTAACTATTTAAAATTTCTGTACTAATTGGAAAAATATAATGAAAATATGACCCCCTTAATGACCATCCCGAATAAAAGAATATTAATTTACAAATGTGGGTGAATCCTTCTCCAAAATCTACCTCCTCCTGCGGCTTGCCGGAGGGATTTTTTTTCTAACGTATTTTGCGGTGTCTACCGGTTTCTGATAATTTCAATTTTATTGAAAAGTTGGTCAATTCTTTCGACGTTATTCATATCGAGCAGCAGGTCAAAAACTACATGTTAACAGGTGAGGCAGTATCGGGAGTCCAAAAGTAATGCATAGATCGAATCGAGTTAATAAATTATATAGATGAAACACATTTTTACGTACAAGTAGCAAACAGAACGTCAACCACACGTCAACGATGTTTTGTTTCGTTCCACGTACTTAATACATATTGTTTTTTCCAAAAACCTTTACTTTTCATGTAAAATGATAATATTATTATTATAAATAAAATAAATATCAATATAACATTAACACACAGCGCCATCTAGTGCCACACTAAGCAAGGCTTGTGTCGTGAGCACCAGATAGTTGATATATTACATATATATACTTTTTTGTTTGTAAATACATACTTATTATACATATAAACATCCATGACTCGGAAACAAATGTCCATGCTCATCACACAAACATTTGCTCCTACCGGGATTCGAACCCAGGACCCTATGAACGTAAGGCAGCCTCACTACCACTACGCCATTCGAGTCGTCGCAAACTAAATCGTCGTCATTTGAGTCGTCGAAATCTAAGCAAGAGCGAGTTATAAATACTCGTCTTGAATACTACGAGTATGTTACTAAATATTTTTTTAAGGAAATAAAACTAAAAATATGTTATCCAAAACATTTGTACGTGTAACGTAAGGCTATTACGTTACACGTCAAATGACTCAAATATGACTATTTATCATGAATACTGCAAAAATGGGGCTGTGACAATGAAAACCCTTTGTGCCTACTACCAGCTGGAATCTGACATTGGTTTCATGGGCCACTACAATGCATAAATACCACTGCCGCATACTTAGTCTACACTGTGGAATATGGTCACACCCGCTCTTAAAGACGAGGCCTGTGTACCTGTAGTACGAACAATAGAGGTTTTAGTAATAATTTGTTGACGGAAAAACAAGATTCAGGATCGTGAAGATTTATTAGAAATAAATTTATTTTATTGCACATCAGATCATGCTTTTTCTGTAGAACCTGACAAATAGTGCTAGTAAAGAACTGTCTTTTAAAGAATGTAATTTCTGTAGAAAAATGTTTTTTATGAAACATTATCAGATTAAGCATAGTGTTAAAAATTGCTAGTGACCCTTAAAATTAGATTCTGAATCCTGGAAATCTAATCTATGAGGAATTTTGTTATTTCAGTAAAAATGATATGTGGGATTTTCAGGTCATGTTTTATGATACAATGACCTTACCTCGAAAGGTCAACTGTTGCTTATTATATGAGCTGCATCTAGGGCCGGCGCTACTACGCACGCGCTAGCTCGGGCTAACGGCCGGCGCGGGTCAGCTGGAGCGCGCATGCGTGGCTATCGATCGGTGCCATCGGATTCTCGGAACTTAGCCTGGGCGCAGTTTGCGCATCGCGTCCGAGACTCCGCAGTTTTCAATTACGCGCACTTGCTGGAGTTGCATTGGCTCTCGATTGCAAGTTGAAAAGCCGCCGGTTAACTAAACACATTGATCGGGAGATTCATCATTAGACTACGAGGAGGTTAATAAAGAATAAATATAATTACCTTGACTCGGGGATATAGTTAGTCGAGAGAGTTAATTTTATTTCGATATTCGACTTTGAATAACATTTGAGTGTTTGAATAAAACTTTATTAAAAAATTGTTACCGCGTGTAAAGACCTTTATAGTGCTGATTCTCGTACGATAGTAATATTATAATAACTTGGAAATCAATAAAAGGTTCCCTAAACAATCGGTCATTCTTACAATCATATTATATAAATTGCATGTATTTACGAAACTATTATTAACTTTTCAAGTATATGTTAACAAACATTAACAAAACTAACATTTACTTACAGGAAATGTTCAACATTAATGATTTAATAAACGTCTTGAGAGGTCTTCGTTAAGTAGTGGAAGTGGGCGTCAGAACACAGCAGGAAGTGTCAACTCTTGCTTGGAATAACTCTAGCGTCAAGCTTATGCTTTTGAACTGCCCAACTAACCTATTTACTTATAATATCAACCCTGCACCTGCTAGAGAGATCGTTGATAGAGCACTTAGTAGTCGCACACGGCTTTAGGCAGTTTGCGACACTGCACGTTCCCAATATGAGTGACAACGTATCAAGGCCCGAGATGGACCAACAGATGAAGGACGAGATTGACGCGCTAAAGAAGGAGCTCAGCAGAACATTCGTCACTCTGAAGAAAGGTCAGTCATTGGATGACCAGTCCCCATCCATGGCTACATCGCCGATCGCCCTGGATCCGCCAGGCATGGCGACGCCAACTATTCATATTTTGGCCCCTATTGAAGACTTGCAGAAGAATATGCAAGGAGCAAAACTTCAGACGGCAGAAGATATACTGGATGCCGTGGCATCTTCTGAACCGGTGGACGATGATCATCCGTATGCACGGTTTCGATCGGGGGCTTATTATAAAAGGCACGCAAGGGGTTCGGCGAGGAGACCTAGCGCTAAGAAGACGATCAGAGTTGGTGTATGTTGTATTTTTTTAAGGACTTTTTGAAAGTATATGAAGTTCCATAGTTTAGTTGTTAAGTTTGTAACGTTAATAAAATATTTAACATTTTCAGCTGAGCGAGAACTCAAAAGCTCGCGTTGTACCGTCTTCGCGCCTCGGCCGTATGTTTTCGTTCGGCTCCCTGGCTGCTGGTCTGGGAGTGGGGACCGTGGCCCAGTATGCTCGGAACACGTTCCAATCAGTTACGGGCCAGGTGGATCAGCAGAGCAATGCGTTCATGTCCCCGGCTAACGCAGAGAGGATTGTTGATACGCTGTGCAAAGTTCGAGGTAATGTACTTAACTCGAACTTTTAGTTTAAGAGCATTTAGTTTGAAAAGTTTCGTGAGTTTTCCTTTATTAATTTCCAAATCAGAATAGGATTTTAAATTGTATAATTTATTTTCGTATTCAAAATCGCAATCAACTAGATTACATAATCCCATTGAATCTTAAAATCGTCATCATATATTCAGGTGCAGCGCTGAAACTGGGTCAACTGCTAAGTCTCCAAGATGACTTGATGATCTCTCCGGAACTGCAGCGCATCTTCCAACGTGTGCGTCAGTCTGCTGACTTTATGCCATCCTGGCAGGTGGAGAAAGTGATGAGCTCTCAACTGGGCCCCGACTGGCGGGATCTTGTCGCCGTTTTTGAGGATAAGCCGTTTGCTGCTGCTTCTATTGGTAGGTGTTTATTTATTAATCAAGGTATATCATCAGTTTTTGTAGACTTCATATCTTAAGTGTAGGTAGCCATTGGTCTTGAATTTATACAGTCGCTTATTACTGATTCACCAAGCATTTACAGAAAACATTACATAATACTTTGTCAACTACCGAATACAAGGGAAATCATGAGATTCCTACCTGTGATTACTGTCTTGACGAGAAAAATTTCTCCGTCTTTATTTGAGAATCAAACATTTACCTGCTGAATTCCCCTAAAATATAAGCCCAGGCTTCTATTTAGATTGTACTTATTACATTTCCAATCTCATTTTATAGCAGTTAACCGCTACATCTTTATTAAGCAGGCACATATCCAACCTGCTACTGAAAATAACCACCGAATGATTCAATAACACTTTTACCTGAATCACACGATCTATCGATCACAAAACCGGAGCAGTCTTTAAATCAGTATATATCTTTAGGTCAAGTCCATCTGGCCTTGCTGCATGACGGCAAGGAAGTGGCCGTTAAGGTGCAGTACCCGGGCGTCGCTAAAGGCATAAACAGCGACATAGACAATCTTGTCGGAGTGATGAAGGTACGAATGACAACTACAGATTACTGCAGAATCCTACTGCAGAAATTGAGATATTATGGCCATGTGATTAGTCAATTAAACGCACATTGCTGGTGAAAATTCCGCTTTTCTAATTATTGTACGAAATTTAAACACGTGATTGGGCCCATGATAACAAAGAACCTTAAAATATCAGCTGTTCAGTACATTAGGCGAACATAAATGTACTGAACACCCATTTTTTTTCGCGAGATCAGGTCCCACTGTAAAAATTGTTTGTTATCATGAGTACAATCGCGTGTTTAAGCCTCGTACACTAATTACCAGTCACCATGATCATTTGAGCATTGTGCTGGATGAGACTGTGATTTATGACAAAAATGTATGGAAGTATTTTCATAAAGTTGCATAGAAACTTGTAGCCCCTCTTCAGTCTGTCATTACGGTACATTTTGTATGTAATAATCTAAATTCATTAAAAAAAATTAATGATGTGGATCACTCAGTGGGTATAAATTTGTATTTACACATATTCAAATTCCTAGGTGTGGAACTTATTCCCCAAGGGGATGTTCATAGACAATATCGTGGAGGTTGCCAAGAAAGAGCTCGCTTGGGAGGTTGACTATATCCGTGAGGCCGAGTACACCAGAATGTTCAAGATAATGCTTGCTCCATACCCTGAGTACTTTGTGCCTGAAGTCATTGGTAAGTTCATATTACTTACATAAAATACAAATAGAATTCTTATTTACTTGTTTAATCACTATTTTGTCTTCTCTTCTTTCTCATCCGACGAAATGCATTTACGAGTATGTTCATCTTTTCACAGTGCGAGTAAGCGCAGTAATGGTGGCTATTATACATATTTTTATTTTATTTATTTATTCATATAACAATTCGCATTGTGTTTGAAATAAGTAGTATTCATTAAAATATTACAGCTAAAAACAATAAATTATTAATATTAAAACAGTAAATTTCACTAAAAATAAAAACAATTTCATGCAATAAATATTATGTCAATAGATTGTAAATAGTAATTAATATTATCGTGTCAAATTTTTATAAATATATTCTATAAAAAGCCAAAAATCGAACAATGTCTTGAATAAGTAAATATTTAATGTCAAAAGTGTAAATTACTAAATATAAAAACTATTTACCATCACATTCATTTAACAGGAATGCTTTAAGTTTCGCCTTGAATAGAGTACCTTTGTAAATCAAGGATCTCAAATCAGTAGGTAACTTATTAAATAATTCCACTGCTTGATATTTAAAGCAATGTTTAGCAATATTAAGTTTCGGTGCAATTTTATTTTTTATTACATTTCTCCTAGTTTTCTCTCTAAGTTCACGTTCCTCTTGTGATTCGTGCTCGTGTATATATTTCGCAAAGTGGCTGAGTCGTACTAAAACATATAAACTTGGTACTGTTAAAATGCCTAATTTTTTAAAATACTCTTTGCATGACTCTCGTTGTGGGATTCTGACAATTGTTCTTAATGCACGTTTCTGTAGTATGAATGCTCTTTGGCAATTATACCCGTAACTACTTCCCCAAAACATAATGCTGTATCGCAATCTGGATTCTACCAATGCATAGTATACAGATTTTAGTTGCTTTAGATTAATATCGTCCCTGAGGCTTCTTAGAGCGTAACAAGCTGAAAATATTGAGGAATCAATGGTGGTGAACTCTTTTTTCCAATTTAATAGAGAATCTATATAAACTCCTAAAAATTTAACTTCGTTCACCAGTTCAATTTTTTCATTACTGAGCTTGACATCTATACTATCTTTGTTACGTGACGTTGTTTTATACAACATAACATTGGTTTTGCTTGGGTTTATTATTAAATAATTTGCTGTAAACCAAATATAAAGATTTTTTAAACATTTATTTACGTTTTCTGTCAACTCATTTAAATTTGGCGCCTCGATTATGGCGTTAGTATCATCTGCAAACATTACAATTCCTGCGTCGGGTTGGGCATTATGCATAAAATTTAGTAAAAGATTTGTGAAAATTAAATATAATATTGGTCCTAAGATTGAGCCTTGAGGCACACCGCGGCTTATTTTGGTCATTTTTGACTTATATATTAAATTTATTGAAACAAACAAACTCTTCTGCTTTATAATATTAGTATAGATACGTACGTATGTGGGTGACAAGCAAAATTTAGCCACAATCTACAGGTCGCAATTATAAACCGATTGCTTATCAAAACTTAAGTTAAGTTCGTGAATGGGCGGAATTAATTTTTTATTTTTTTTTTTAATCAAAAACAAGGTTTTTGTAAAATCAGTTTTTTGGCCATAACATTTTTCGTATGAAAAAATTTAGAACCGTTTTACTTTTTTATCATTCTGAGTATGAATACGGACAACTTCAAATTAAAAGGTTTTTAATGCAACCCCAAAATTGGGAAGGAAGTTCAAATATCATTTTGAATGTCGAAAATATTTTTTTTGATAGCAAATTGTTTATTCGGCAATTGTTTTGTTCAAAGTTTAGCAATAAAACTTATAGTTTTCAAAATAAAAATTATAACTAAAAAATTGAGGGCGTTTCCATGCTCAACTGAGAGGATTTAAAAAGGGTAAACTTTCCAATACAGGAGAACGATTTCGAATTTTTTTTTTTTTTGTAGATGGTCTGTACACATCAGTACAACTCTTTAGACAAATTTTCAATAGTCTTGGAAAAAAAGACGCCATTTGCCATGGTAGATGTCAAAGTTGACATTTCACGTGCCATTGACAGTAGAACTGTATTTAGTACATGTTTTTACGTAAATATAATTTTATTTTTACATATTCACATACTTTTGGTGTTATGAATGTGCACAATAATTGATTGCTGATTAATATCCAAATGAGTACATTGACATTTTTACAAAAACAAGTTTTTTTTTGTGGAACGGATCGTGAAGTGACACCAAAAAGCGCCTCAAGCCATCTGTTTGTCAGCCGTCAGCGTTAGTTAACGGATGTCGCCTTGCAGACTGCAGTTGTTTGAAAATAAATTGTCCTAAAAGTCTTACTAGCTAGCATGAGGAGCGTAGGCCGAAGGCCGGCGGAGCTACGACGACATTTGTGACAGAAAGTGGGTGTATAATGTAAAATGCGAGCGTAGCGAGCGCGTCATGAAGTCGTAGCCGGATCTAATTCTTAATTTGCTTAAAACTCGAAAAAGACCACCCTGAAAAAAAGTATTTCTATTTACAAAATTAAATATGGGTGAATCCTTCTTCGAAATCTACCTCCTCCTGCGGCTTGCCGAAGGGATTTTTGTTTTATTAATTTATTGGTTTTGTAAACATATTTTAAATATTTTGCTGTATGAGCAATGTAATTTCGAGCAACATTTGCGAGCGCCAGCATGTTGTTTGCTGCTCTCTTATTTAAAAAAACTTATGTAATAATAAATATTGGTAGACTTCGATAACGTATTCCGCCTTGTCTTATCAGGAATTAATTACAATACATCACAAATATTTTAATTGGTTTCCTTGCAAAATATTAGTCAGTGTGATCGATAGTGTAAAGAGACTACCGTTATGAAAAGCTTAAAAGACAAGAAATGTTTTCAGTTAGATAAAGTCGAAAAAATGTAAAGTCGACACATATGTGTCTGTCTTACGAATTATCACTTGCCATTACAATTTTGGTCATAATTCCGTGAAGAAACTTCATGACCCATCAACCCATCATCGACGAGGCTCCACCTTTCGCATAGAGCCAGGACCCACAGTTATGTGAGAATTACACACACACACCCTGTAGATCCGGGCTTTGTGTGATCGGTGGACTGCATCATCCAGCACGTCGGGAGAAGACTCGCCCCCCGCACTTCAGCCCGCCTGCAACAGAACGAACAGCGACTACAAAGTTGGCCAAATGGGGTGATCACCAACCCATCCCACACTTAATGTCTGAGTGCCGCCCACTCACAAGAGATTACATCTTCTCTCCTGCCTGCCTTGCACGCTTCGGGACTTATGTGAGACAAACAACCAGACTTAAAACATAAGAAGCTCGTGTTTTCGGCAGCAATATAAAAGAAAGAACGAAACATAAAAGAAAGAAAAAAAATTTTTTCTTAAAAGAGAACTAGCTAAATTAACTCTTAATATTATGTATTAAATAGAACTTTTTTTTAGACTTAATTTATTGTAAAGTGTATTTTGCTCACAAATATTTGGATCATTACCGTAAATGTGAAGACCATGTGAGTCATTACAATTTAGTTGTATTTTATGATTGTCCGGCAGTTTTTTGAATTGGTTTGAATGTTTTTTTTTCTAAGTGGTGTGAGAGCAAACACTGAAACCCTCGTTTAAAAAAAATGATTTTCAACTATTTACAAAAATAAATATAAATTTTATTAACATTGATTTTTCGCTTCCCGACCACCAGACCTGCTATGCGCTCCCGAGGTGATCACCACGGAGCTGGTCGACGGTGTCCCACTGGACAAGCTATTCGAGGCGGACTACGAGGTGCGCGTCGACATCGCGCACAAGATCATGCAGCTCTGCCTCCGCGAGATGTTCGTACTGCGCTGCATGCAGACCGACCCCAACTGGGCCAATTTCTTCTATAACCCGACTACCAAGCAGGTTCGTTTAAAATGTTCCTAATTGCTTTGTTAAAATCAAGTTTAGGGGTCGACGTAGCTACGCGTGACGTATCCGCAACCTGTGTTATGGCGCGGGCGACGACGGCGGCGGGCGGTGCTTGCTCAGCGTTATCGGCAGCTGGTGGCGCACTTGTGTTTGTCGATCCAAAACTGCCGATGGTTGCTTTTTGCGCCCCACGACGTGTGTTCCCAAGGGTTAAACAAACGTTAACCCGACTAGTACAGTCACGTTTAATAATATGTATCCACTTTCCTTAATAATATAGTTATTTTCGCGAGAAATAACGATTGTAACTGGGAAATTGGATCTTTTTCATAAAAATATGAGGTCCAAGAATACTATGTACGTAATAATATTAAATTTTAATCAGTACATTAGGAGAAACACAATTTAAAAAATTCTTACGTGTTTACATATTACTAGACGTGACTGTACACCCACATTTCACCAGTTATTTTTAAGTCACATGTAATAAGCGAGGCACTCGCCACAATTCTGGTCATAAATCTCTAAAATTCCAACTACCTCAAGCTAAACTGTTGTCTCCCCGCACAGGTGATCCTACTCGACTTCGGCGCCACGCGCGAGTACTCCAAGGAGTTCATGGACCAGTACATTGAGATCATTCACGCCGCCTCCCAGGGCGACCGGAAGGCTATTCTTGAAATGTCGCGTAAAATGAAGTTCTTGACGGGATGTGAGTCCAAGGTTGGTTTCTGTTTCTGTATCTAGCGTTGCTCTAAGAAAAGAGAGGAAGGGTATTCTCAAATGATGGTGCAAGTTAACGGCGGAGTATGTGCATTCAGCAACTTCGCGGATGGACAAGAAAATTGATTGAACTAAATGCGCGTATTTGGTTAGGTTAACCAAAAAAAAGATTACTATCGATGCGTAGTTTTAGTTTTGTTTTAGTATTCAAACGGACATTATAAAAACATCAAATGCTTTATTAAAAACGTATAGAATTAGCAATCACATTATCAATGCACGATTACAGGTAATGGAGGAAACTCACATCGACACTCTCATGATTATGGGCGAGGTGTTCACCAGCGACGGCTCTGGCGAGTTCGACTTCAGCACCCAGCAGACCACGCGCCGCATCCAGGCGCTGGTCCCGACTATACTGAGCCAACGGCTCTGCCCACCGCCTGAGGAGATATACTCACTGCACCGCAAGCTCTCTGGGGTGTTCCGCCTGTGCTCCAAGCTCAAGATCAGAATGAATTTCCGCGTAATGTTTCAAGAAATATATGAGCAGTACAAAACCAATAGCTTTAAATAGACCTTAGCATCCGTGGCTCAGGCGTGGTCAAGTTTTAAGTACACCATCTTTAACAGCGATATCATGTCTAATTTTGATGTTTTCAAGTAAATCAATGATTCCAATTTTGATGTTTTCTTGTAATTCAATGTATTTGTAGTTAATATTCAATGTTTTACAGTAATTCAATGCTTTAGTAGTTCACAATCAATGTTTTCCAGTATTTCAATGTTTGAGCAGTTAATAATTAATGGTTTTGAATAATCCAATGATGAGTAGCTCATAATAATAAATGTTTTAATAGTTCATAATCAATGTTACCCCGCACCCCATAAATGGGAACGCCAAACTGAAGTGCGTTTGCGTCAGTTTGGCCTGATCGGAGTCGTGCATGCACGAACGGTAAGGACATGTTAGTAAGAAAGAGCAGTTGGTAGCCTCAAATGCCGTGAGACAAAATGTTCGCAACAGTAACTGCCGCTTGAATTAGCCAACATGCCCGGGCTATCAAGCATTGGATGACGACGCGGGCGTAGGCATGTAATAGTCATAATCATAAATGTTTATTAGATTCTTACACAAAATATGAGTGTTTATATTAAGAAATGTTTTAGGTCATAGAAACAGGGTCCACGTGAAGTGCGCAGCTTCGAAACAAAGTGAACTTCAGTGATAATTGTGGTGAAGTGTCCACGGACTTAATGTAGGACTCATACACGGACTGTGAACGATGAGTTTTCAGCATACCAATGCTACAAGTGTTTTAAGCTTGTTAAGACGAGCTTCCCTCGTTTCTATGACCTGACTACATAATGAATTTTAACCAGTATGTAGATCACATTACATATATGATTGCCGTCATATTACTCAGTATTATTATGTAATCATATTAAAATAAATTACATTTTGTTGCAATTTTACAACGATACAGGTGATATAGTATGAAATATGATTTCATTTCGAAGCATTTTTTTGTTACCATTTTTTTTGCGACTAGATTACATTGTATCATTATTTCTATCGAATTTACCTACACTTAAAGTAATGTAGCTTAATGTTTACAAAACAGTAACGTACCTTGTCGCGTTCAAATCGTCTTGCGGGTTGTAGTTGCATTTTTTCGAAAAAAAACAAAACGCGTTAAAATTTTATAGTGGAAATTTTCGATATTATCTACTGTTTCGAGTTTTATTGAACAAATTATACCTGACTCTAAATATTAGGTCAATGTGATTTTTTAATTCCATCGACCTGCACTGAAACGAATATCGTCCATTTTGTACGACGAATTTATTGAGCCCTGTAAGGGTAAGACTGATGACGGTATTGCGTTCCATTTTTTCGGGACGATATTAAATTAAAATTGTATCGCTTTTAATTTTGAGTAGTTCTTTCTATGACCGGGCTATCGTTAGGGTTTTTGTTCTTAGAAGAAACTAATAATATTGCTCGATTGCGGACTTGTAAGACCTCTTGTTTGTCACTTAGCAGAGGACCACCGAGACATTTTGACCACTTTGAGTGTTGAAGGTGAAGTTGCTTATAAGAAAATTTGCATCAATATATCAAACTTGGTACATTCATTTCAGTCTGTGTATCTCCGGCTGCAAAGAAAAGCTGATGGAAGTTTAACATCATTTTATATATTTCTGTCTTCTTTCCTAAGAGCACAAATTACACAAGGTCAAACTAGCACAAAATAATTCCGATGGTTATGAGATTTTTTGTTAAGAATGCTTTTTATACTTACAGTCATAGTAATATAATGGTGTTATTTAAAGGAATTTGAACTTAATTGATGTAAGTAAGCTAAATGTTGAATGTATTTATATATCCTTACACCCACACTTGACTTGAACTTGACCTTTTAGTTTAAACCTAGCTACGAATGCAAATGTCTGTCGCGAACTCTACCTCTTCTCTTACGTTAAGACTATTGTTGTGATCGTATTTAAAATGTTTTAGTATTAGCAAAGTAAGGTTGTTGTAAAAAAAATATTTGTCAAATGATTGTTAATTCTATTAAATGTGTTAAAAAAGTTAAGTAATAAAAAAAACTAATTAAAAAAACAGGTCGACACAATGTTGTTTTTTATTTATTTTTAACTACCATTGTCGATTTTAATTCAACTATTGAATAAAACTACAGATGTAAAGCCACCATTACGAGAGGATTAGCCAAAAACTCCGCTTTGCCACCTTGTATTTTATCAAGTTATTTTCATTTCATCGAGGAGCTCGTGGCAAAAAAATTAAAGCCGCTCGGGTCGATCTTTATAGTTAGGGGGAGGCCATGATGCTAAATGTGGCCTAAGTAATAACATATTAAATGTCAAAGACATGGATGTAATAAGTACTATTAGTTTTAGGGGTTTTCAGTCATAAACTCATATTGATTAAAAAAAAATTGTTGAGCCATGCTTAGAGACGTTACCTAATCATTTTACTAATCTGTGTTTATGAATAATACCATATTTTTTGCGGAGTCCTCTATTGTTCAAGATCAGATTCAATGAGCAGAAGCGTGTGGTCCTAAAGCTCCTGAAAGGTTAGGTTAGTAGAGTTCTAGACGTCTAGTACTAGTATTCAAAAAACTTCTACAATGTTGCTAGAGATGGCGCTGATTTTTACGGCCGGGATCCGCTTGGGTTTTCACTTGTTAGTTGTTTGTACATTATACAGGATGATTGGTAATTGGGAGCAGGCCTTGGAATGGAGGATACTAGACCTTATTTGCAACAATTTTGACCCGATAACTTGGGGTTTAAATTGGGTGGTTTTTGAGAAATCGAACTTTTAAAGTTTTCCATGAAATGTTCCACCGTTACACCATAAAGTGCCGGTTGTGAGAAATTTACGCCATTCAGGACAATAAATTGATATTACTTTTCTGATAGCTCATGAACGAATGTATCCTCCGAAAACCAATTTATCAAAACTAAAAAATAGGCGCATTTTCAAGATCAGCAATGAGCAGAAGCGTGTGATCCTAAAGCTCCTGAAAGGTAAGGTTGGTAGAGTCCTAGCCGCCGCTGTCCTTAACTTTAAAATGGTTTGGTCATATTTTGTAAAATTTTTGAAAGTTTTCTCGTTTTCCGAGGCCGGTTTTTCAAAATAAATGTATGACACTTGTGCAAATTACAGAACAGTATTTTCGGCCGAACAAGACCCTCTTTTAGTATGTGAATAACCAGAAAACCATGATTGTTCATGAGGAGGTAGTATTTGAATAAAACTGAGTAGTACTAGTTTTCCAATGTTCGTCTTCCTTGTTGTAGGTTTTCTTGTTACTGCTATGTGTTGTTAATGCGCCGGATCCTGGTCGATCAGATCATGTAAGATCTGTGTATTTTAACCTACCCTTTCAGACAGGCGAAGCAGTCATTTTCTTCTGTTGAGACGTTTAAGCAGGATCAGGGCCGGCAGAGTAACTGAGTGTCTTTTTGCTTTGGCCAACAGCAAATTACCACAGAGAATTCCGAGGCACGTTGGAAACTCGGTAAGTAAGTGTTGTCACCCATCCACAGACCAACCTAGGCAAGCACGGTTTAACCTAAAGATCGACCCGAGCGGCTGTTATTATTTAGCCACGAGCTCCTCACTTTATTTTACTATCGATTCGTGTCGAGAATGATGAACATAGACACGAGTACCTCCTTTAATTCGACCAGATTGCAACGCGACACCTCGTACACCTAATACAATTAGTAATATTAAGATAAACGCATTTTGAAGTTTGAATCAATCATTGTTCGAAAAACTTATAATAGGTTTCCTGTCACCATTTCTCCTAATTCTGAAACTTTCGGAGTATTGAAGTAGAAACTAGAAAGTCATATTAGAAACATTACTCGTTTGTTATAGTATTTGGCTCGTTTGACGGTAATCAATCTTTATTTTAGTTCTAAGAAACTTCACAGTCGGTAGCAATACTTGGAAAACTTTTGCTTATTAACGTTTTCATTTTGGTCAAGAGTATTTTGTCATTATTAGATTTACGGCTCCAACGACATCATACAGTTTGCTAACGTTGATTTATCTAAACGTGTCGGGTCGCTCTTTAGGTTAAGCCGTGCTTTGCTTGGTTGGTCTGTAGATGGGTGATCACCCTTACATACTGAGCTTCCTTTATTTATTGTAATACTTATGACAAACGGATTTAGGGCATATTATATTTAGGGATTTCAACTTTATGGCATATGATATTAAGTGATATAAGTTCGGGTAAATTATTATTCGGACAAATGATGAAAAGGACAAAAAAAGACGTGTGGCACTCGGGGACTGCCGCGGTAAAGCTATTGCATTTGTTTTTTACGGGGGGTGTTAGGTTATTTTCGTAACGGAGTTTCAGGATTTAGTCACCACGCTCAAGGCCCGCGATAGAAGCTATGCAATAGCTTAAAAAATATGACATTTTAGATTATGGATTAAAAAGTTATGTAACACGATAGAGAAACATTATGACTGCCTCGTTGGTTTAGTAGTCGCAAGTGAAATTGCTGAGCGTCAAGTCCATATTGTTCGATAGGTCGGGCGAAACGGAATATCTGCTTCAGGAATATCTTTAGTACCTAATAGCCATGTACGGAGCTCGGGTATGTGCTCGGTGGATGGGAATATGCTCGCTTATAACGTAGGATTGAAACATGAATGGCAAAGTGTTGGTGTACTATAAGATATACCTCCTCCTAAGCCTCCACTGAGTAAACAAAGTTAAATATGCGCCTCCTACTGACTGTAAATAAGCAAAGATTAGTTTTTGGCCACTTAATCTCACCTAGTGGTATCGTGCAGGAATTGAGTGATGTTGATGTAACAAATGACAGTTCCATTTCCAGTAAGAGTGTAATCTTTTGTCCATACAGTGATTTCCATTATGAAGTTAATTTTACCCTGGCGCAATTAAAAATCAAGAACAACACTTGTAACTAAGAAACCCCAAGGAAAGGACTATCTGTGATAAAAATAAAATAATACAAAAAAAGTTGTGGATGACATCTAAAACTCTATTTGTGGAAGAGTTCTAAACTCTATTTGTGGAAGGTAGAAGAGTCATAGAAGAGTTTTAAACTCTATTTGTAGAAGAGTTTTAAAGGCACACTAGAAGCGATTTGGGTAGTTTTAGAAAGGTTTCTTTCTCGAAGTGATCCAATTTCAATTTGGTGAAGATCTTATGAAGAACTTCGGAGATAGGCAATGGAACTCCTGAATAAACAATAACAAATGTACAGGGATTACTGAAAATAATAATATGTAATTCTTGTTTGTCTTTTGTTTACATCAGTTCATAACAGAAAATAACGCCGGTACACTGTGAAGGGGTAAACAGAAACACATCAATCAAACAAAGGTCACCGACTTCTGAAGCTATTATTCTTTGTTTTGTCTTTTCAGAAGTCGGTTTTTTTAAGGTTTTTAGGTTTTAATTGTCTTACGCAATCTTCATTCATTGTTGTATGTGTGATAATTAAAGAGCATAGACACTGAGGCAGGTCCGCGCGGTTCGATGTGTCACTGCACTAGACTCGTATCTGTGTGATACTCTGTATGACTAGACACTTTACCGTATGTATAGATGCTCTGTGCTAGACACACGGAGCATCTCATGATCATAGTTATTTGTTATATAAGAGTGCAAAGTTGCTTTTCAACCGCGTGCAGACAGAGCAAGACAAAGAATTTAAAATTAAGTCACGAGCGCAGCGAGTGATTCAAAACTTAGAACCTTGAACGTTAGCGAGGGAATCAAAGAGCACGAGGTGAAAAATCGTTGAACTCGAGTGCAACACGTACCTTTTTATCCCACCTCAGCGGGGAAATGAATAAACGCAAAAAAAATTGCGCATTATTAACCAATCCAGTTAATTCTGTTGGCGTCAAATAAACTTCCTGGTCGCTAGATAATGAGTGGTCGTTTTAGGTTTTTGACTTGTATTCAAGTTCCTTGTTTTTAACCTAAGGTTACAATATTACGTGAAAAGAAAATGGCGCGCGCAAAACCAATAAAAAATGTACACCAATAAGGTTCCTAGTCTGAGTTATAGTAATAGTATAGTGTATAGTGAATAAATAAAAATAAAAAATATGATACATTCGGCACCATAGAGGTAGAAGTAAATAGGTTTAATGATGTTTTGAATTCACATGCTTAGTGCACACGATGTTCTAAATTCAAATTTATTTTACCCTCAAGACGATAAAAACGGCTTTTGCACTCAGATATCGAAGAGCAAAAATACTTTTTCCGAGATGGGGGGGATGAAATAGTACATTTTGATTCTGGTGGAGAAAGTTTGTTATTGCATTCGAGGCGGAATTAACACAAACGAGAACTGAGGTCAAGTCTATGTTCGTCATGTAATGTTTTTGTCTTATTTTGTTACTTTTCGTGTAAGGATGATTTGAAGTTGATCAAAAAGAATGTTAGTATATCTTCAGTACCCTTCCATGAAATCTCGTACAACGACTAGATTGAACGTGCAATTTATTTTACACACGTGGGCTTTTCTCATTTATCACAACGTGTGCGAAATTTAGAAATCCACAGATAACTATAATTATACTAAGTCCCACTGCTCTCAAAACGGTGAAGGAGAACATCCATAAACCCTCAATTACTGTAAGGATTTGTTCCTAAAACGGAAGTTCAGATGTAAATTTTGTGAAAAAATAAACGTTTATAGGCTTGTAATATAATGTTTGAAAAATGAAATGTTTGACTCCGAATCGAGAAGTCGGGCGGAAGGGCAATTCTTCCTATTGTCCTTTAGAAATTGAAGAGTTAGAATATTAAAGTCACCTTATTTCGCATTGCTACCTACTACACTTCCGCTAAACCCATTGGGGTTTGGCGTGGGGTTATATTTGTGTCGTTCCAAAGGTTTCCATGGTGACGCGGGAAAACCCGCTATTGCAAAGCGTGGGCCGCCAACCGCCGGACGTGCCGTATTCGTAGGTAACTTCATGATGTATTAGTAGGAGCCAGGGAACCGTCTGCTCGCTACGCACATCGCTTTCATGGCGTTTTCGCGATTTTTCTTGCTAATGTAAGTTGATTTCATAATATTAACTGATTTAATTAATATTATAACAACGGCTCATGAAGTTTTTGAATAAGTTCGTCATTAAAGAGCTTCGTCTCAGTCAGTCATTTGCTAAAAATGTTGACTAAAGCTCCACGTGACTTGTTAATGGGCGCGTCCTTCCTCTATTATTGTACATGATCAATATTTTCGTAAAACATTGTAACTTCCAGACAGTTTCGTATTAAAACATTGTTTCTAAAATTTGATAATGTTCCAACGTGTTTATCATTTTATTTAGTAACTAACAAAGTCATAATCACTTAAATAATTTTATCTTTTAAGTAGTATTCTTTTATTTAGGCGTCCGTACGGTATCATTTTCAAAGTGAGCAATAATTTACTATTTCTTTCCCTTACCCCATTTTTTAACTAATTTGACTGGACTTATAACAATCTTGTGTTGCATTGTTTGTTATCGATGTCCTCCGAAATGATTTGTCCTCCGATTTTTATGAAATTGATGGTGATCTGGTAGGTTTGAGAATAGGTTAGGTTGTAGGCTATTTTTAATCTCACACATAGACATCAAAATTTCAACGCGTTTGAAGTCGCGCGCAACAGCTGGTGTTAGTATAGATTTTTTATTAAATCTTCTACCATAATCTTTGAAAATATAATGAATGCAGAAATTTCTTCCTACAGTTCAGTGTTTGTGAAATTATACTTTTCAGCAACTTTTAATAATTGTGCAATAGACTTGTGTACTAAAAAAACGAATTAGTCCGTCAGTTAGATTATCATATTTGACCCACATTTTTTCTTTTATTACGTAAACCAAAATTTACGAAGATACGACGCATTTAAAATTCCAAAACGTCACGCCATGGTATAATTTTTAGCACGTTCTGACGTCACCAGCCCTACACTCTCAAGTTTCGATGGTTCTTATGTTTGTCAATATTCATTGATTTACAAAAACAATCAAATACGTGTCCATTATTTTCCAAGACGGACTAAATATATTTACAATTTGTTGATGCGGGAAACTAGCCTATTATTACCTTGAATCTGATTGGCTGGAGGACTAGCAAAATAGCAAAATAAACAATAAGTACTAACTTACTTATTTCAAGAAAAATAATTGCGTTTGCTCAAAAGATAATATCTGCTGGGGTTGCGGGCCTGTTCGAAAGAGATACCGCGGCCCCGGAACATAAAGGGCGAGGAAGGAACATGGATGGGTTTTAGTCAGTAAGAGTCTGACACTCCCTCCCGCTCCGCCCAGAGTGGGAGAAGTCATTTGATGATTTCACATCCCAAAAAAAAAAAAAGGCATCGTGTTTTCTTCAAAACAATTATTAGATGTTCTACATATTTATCTTTTTTTACCAGCCCAGCAGTACAAGTACGTAGGAATCGATAGGGCTCGATAAGATAAATTTGACAGTTATTCTCGATAAAATAAGTTTTTATGGAGTCAAAAACTCATTTTATCGAGAATTACTGTCAAATTTATCTTATCGAGCCCTATCGATTCCTACGTACTTGTACTGCAGATCTTAATCGTACGTAAATACTGTTATGATATCTCATCGTATTACTTGATGAACATTTTCGCGTTTACTTATATTTAGGTCTATGTTTACCAAAAAGATAACGGTCTAATTATCCAAAAGCAGCTGCTTAAGGGGCCGGCTGAGCATGCGCTTTTCATATAAACGTAATACCATAATAATAAGCAAATCAAACACATTCGTGTGTATATATTTCGATTGCATTACAGAATATCTAGGTTCCCAAATAAATATTTTGAAAGGACAATGATATAAAGGTGAGATATGAGAAACTTAAAATTTCTATAGAAAAAATGTTTTTCTCATAACTCCTGTTTAAATCAGTGTTCATTCTAAATAATAAACACTGCCTTAAGAATATGTTTGATTTACAAATTATTTTGGTATTACGTTTGTAAACCAAACGCATGCTCCGCAGGCCTCTTAAAGCCCATTTTTGTATGGGAACATAATAATATCACAGTGACAGCTGTTTTCAGATAATCAGACCGTTATCTTTTTTCGGTGCACATGGACCTTAATGGTTTTAAGCGGTCAAAGCGAGCTCTCCTGCACAACTCCGAAAAACCTAGTTTTTTTTCATGGAGCCTGCTTCGTCGCACTCCCAGGAGTGGGACAAAGCAGCCTTCCTCCACTTTTTCTACGTCTCGCGAACCCACATCTCCTCCTTCCAGTTTGGAGGTCGCGGCAGGCCACGAAGGACATGAACTGGACAACTTTCGTCCAAACTTGGAGGAGCAAACCTAGTACAAACAAATAATCTCAGGCAAGTGTTGTTGCTCATTTCATTTTAAATGAATTCATAATTCTGGTTGCTATTATGAGATAATCTTATACATTATAAGGGGCCTAACCTATTACTTAGCCATTATATCACAATGTTGAATGGTCGCCTATTCATCAAATTTTTGAATGCAAATTACATGGTCGAATAAATTATAAAGAAAGAGAACTGTGTAATGTAATATCAGAGTATATTAACAACGAAATTTTCCATGCACAATTGAACTTCTTTTGTGTAAAACTGGTTTCTGTAACAGCGTAGTCTGGCGGTCCAGATGTGATCTTGCTTGTATCCGAGGCAGATGCAGCTTTCAACATTTTTCGATTTAATGTTTGACTTACTTACAAAAAGTAGCCCCTTGCTAAACTCACTGTGATTGACAGCATAGGATTCGCGTTACAAAGAGTTAAACACAGCTGCAAGTCTCAAGGCTAGCGCGTGTGGCCATTGGACCGGATACTCCCTAGGGCGGCTCTGGTCACTACTAAATGCACCACTGTCGCCAGTTAAAGATCAAAGTTACCACCAGCGTGAAGGTCTCTCTTGAGTGCAAAATTTTATTTTAGTTTGTGTCAAACCGTACTTCTCTTTAATCTTAAGAAAGTCTACCGACTGTGTGTAAAACAGTCCTGGATCTATCTGAAGGTTAGTGAGCGATGAGCGCTTTCTTTTCTGCTTTTGTAAGACTTCGTTGTGATTAAATATTTCGTGCTTTGTGTACGTTTTCAAGATCATCCAGATTTTAGGGTTATAATAAGAATTTTTACTTGCATTATTATTATTTTTGAAAATATAGCATAAGTAGGTGCATTACAATTTATATTTTTTGATGTTATTCTTTCCTAGAGATAGGTCTTGACAATATGAAACGCATACATAACGAAATGGCCTATTCCTTAAGTTATCTAACGGTGTCTCTTTCCCGATTAAGTAACTTTGTATGACAATCATATGTTGTTACCCCACTACTAATACAGCTCCGCAAACGATTTTATGTTTTTATTTGTCGATGCTATCTGCGATCACTGTGTTTGAGTTAAGCAAGTACCTAAGTCTTTACAACTATTTTCATTAATTAAGCAAGTAATGAAGAGCTGTGACTCGTAATGAGTACGTCTGTGAGTTTACTAGGTAACTTGTTAAATAATTAAATATACATTGGGTAACAGTTTTTTCTATACCGATCAGTTTTTTATGTTTGTCAAGGAAAAGCTATTGGGATAACATGTATTAAGATAATAGTAGTGCCTAAAAGATTTGTATGAATGAAACGGTGCTGTTGGAAAATTAGTTTAAATTTTGCAGCAATCGTTTGCATGAAGTTATTTAATCCTAGTTGCAAAGCGCGCGAATGCACTGTATTTGAGCCCGGAAAAGTATTTTAAATTAATACTACTACTACTAATACTGTTTTATTATATTTTTTAAATTCCTATTAATTAACTATATTAATTAATCAGAATTTTAAATAAGTTAACCTACGACATGGTACTTCCACAAATTATTGATGGTATATATCATCTGAGAAAGAGTACAGTGACGTTAGGCTAATAATTGATGAAGAGTAGGAATAGAAGTGGGCTTAATATATTGCCTTGTGGGACTCCGACTCTGTTATCTGCGAATTTAGTTTTCTAAGCCAATTCTATGTTCTTGTAAATTATATTTTGATTTTTACACAATATTGTTGCTTACTTAGGAGGTTACTTTATAACCATTAATGTGTTATACCACAAATAACGTATATGCATACGCTAGGCTTAGCTAGGTTTATTGGAACAAGGTATTATGATCAGCGCTGATATTAATACCTTAGTCTCAATTTTGTGAGACTTTTTTATTAGTCTAATGTGTAGTGGACCGTCCTTTCTAAAACCATGTTCACAATTTAACATTTCATTTCATCTGCCTAGGTTTTTGCCAACTATGTTGGGATCGATTTATAGTCTAACCGAATGCAGCTGAATACCAGTATTTTATATGGAGCGATTAAGGAAAGATGTTGAATCCGATGACAAACGCTGACGGCTGACAAACAGATGGCTTGGCGCGCTTTTTGGTGTCACATCACGTTCCGTTCCACAAAAAAAAATAGTTATATTTTTGTAAAAATCTCAATGTATTTATTTGCATATTAATCAAAAATCAATTATTGTGCACATTTATTACACACCGAAAGTATGTGAATATGTAAAAATAAAATTATATTTATATAAAACATGTACAAAATATACTTCCACTGTCAACGGCACGTGAAATGTCATCTTTGACGTCTACCATGGCAAATGGCGTCCTATTTTCCAATTAGTATAGAAACCATAAATAGTTAAATCTCGTAAACGACTATTTCAAATTTGTTTAAAGAGTTGTACTTATGTGTATAATGTACAAAAACAAATATGAATTTCGAAATCGTTATACTGTAATGGAAAGTTTACCCTTTTTAAATCCCATAAGAGTTTGACATGGATTTGGATACGCCCCTTAATTTTTAGTTATATTTTTTTATTTCAAAAACTATAAGTTTTATCGCTAAACTTAAAAGGTAACAATGTAAACAATTTACTCTCAAAAAAAATATTTTCGACGGTCAAAATGTTTACCGTTTCTGAGATATATTGTTTTTGCTAAAATTTTGAAATTTCTACCCCTCCCCAATTTAGCTGTTGCATTAAAAAAGTTTTAATATAAAGTAGTCCGTATTCTTACTCAGAATGATAAAATGTTTTAAAAAAATCCATAGGAAAAAAGTTATGTCCAGAAACCTGATTTTAGAAAACACTGAAGATAGAAAGAACAACAGTATGTGTTCGTCTCACTCACTGCAGTGACTTTGCTGAACATGTAATTATGATAACGTCGCTTATAACTAAGTTTATACTAGCCAAGCGCCATATAAAATCATGACTGATTTCATGAAAACAGTCGTGACAGACGTGACGCAAGAGCATTACTTTTAAAGCGAAATAATGCAAAAGAAGCCTATTGCAATATTAAAACGTAAAGTGACAAACTATCATGAAAGATAAAATTTACAAACATGCTTACTTAAGTATGTTTGTAAGTGTTTTATTTTTATAAGACTAGTAATGTAATACTGCAGTTGTCCATAAAACGTAGAAAAATACTTATCATGTAAAATTTTCTTTCGATATTTTTCAGGTGGAGGCTGCTACGACCATTAAAGACCACGATGCAACACAGTCACTAACTCTTGCCGGAGATCGTGCACCTGCAAAGAGCACCGATAGAAAACCTGGGACGGAATGCAATAAATAACGACTACGGTGCCTTTTTGAGTCAGCTAAGAATGTAAGTTTCATACGTTATGTCTAAAGCTAGGAATTATCTTGACAAAGGACAGCGCCTGGAAGTTTGAAGTCTCGCACGAATGAAAAGATTGCACACTAATCTCTAAGCAAAAAACCTACTTAGGTACACTATAAAAAAGCATTAGCCTCACTGCAGTGACTTTGCTGAATATGTAATTATTATGTATATGTCACCGTAAAATTGTCAACCACGTTAGATTGTAATCTCTCTAGCGATATTATAAATTCTCGAAATATTGTCAAACGAACATACTGCTTACAATAAAACGCATTATTTTTCGTGAAATGCATGCCATGGTAGTCAACTCACGCGGTGTGGAGGGAAGGAGGGGTCCCCTTGCGCAATGGTACCACTCTCATGAAAAGATAATGTACCATTCCTGAGAAATACCGATTAATATACGAGTAACCTAACCTCAAAACAATTTATAGTTCCCTTAAAGGCGTAGTCGACAGAGCCTCGCTTCGCGGGGCACCTATTTCCGAGCGCAGGGTTTATAGCAACCTAACTAACCTAACGGGTCCCCCAAGTCGCGACTGTGGGGACAGAGATACTTCCGTATGTTCAGTTGACAATATTTCGAGAGTTTACAATATCGTTATAATCTAACGTGTTTGACAATTTAACGGTGACATATACATCGCTTACAACTAACTTCATACTAGCCAAGCGCCAGAAAAAGACCGACTGATTTCATGTAAACAGTCGTGACAGACGTGACGCAAGAGCATTACTTTTAAAGCAAAATAATGCAACAGAAGCCTATTGCATTATTAAAACGTAAAGTGACAAACTATCATGAAAGATCAAATTTACAAACATGCTTACCTACGTATGTTTGTAAGTGCTTTATTTTTACTAGAATAATAATGTAAAACTGCATTTGTCCAGAAAACGTAGATATAATATTTATCATGTAAAATATTCTTTCGATATTTTTCAGGTGGAGGCTGCAATGACCATTAAAGACCACGATGCTACACAGTCGTTAACTTTTGCTGGAGATCATGTAGCTGCAAGGAGCACCGACAGAAAACCTGGGACGGAATGCAATGCGTAGCGACTACAGTGCCGTTTTGTCTAGAGCTAGCAATGAAAAAGAATGCAATATTAAGACGCAATACGGTATAATTTTGTTTCATAGCAAAATTGTCGTGATGGGTTACAGTTTTATATTGTTTTAAAAAAACATTTTGCACTAAAGGAGTTGAAACACCATAATGCTCTTCGATTTACTCACGGGATGGCAATGCGGACATTTTATTGTAAATTTCCAGTAGTAAAGTAATACTGCATTTGCCCAGAAAAAGTGGAAATAACACTTGTTATGTAAAATACTCTTTTTGTATTTTTCAGGTGAAGATTGAAAAGTCCATTGAAGACCACGACACGAGTCCCAGAAGCGGAAAATTGCAGTTACTGACGAAATATGGCAGAAACGACAACAGTGCATGCTCCATTCAGATAAATATGTGAGTTTCATACATTTTAAACATAATAATTTAGCTGAATTAGCATTTTAATATTCATTCATAGAATACTCACTAAAACGAAATGCAAACGTACTTATACACACAGACACGTCAATATATAACCCTGCCGTTTTGGCATCGGGGGTAAAAAATAATACTAGTCAAAATAATAATCTACTCATCATCTCGTTCGACTATGATCCGATATTTAGCATATTTGCGATGTGAGACGATGTGATACGATGTAATATGATGTGCTACGAGGACATCAGCAACATTGCCTTTCATTATCATATTATGGAAACCAATTTCAAATGTAAACTTTAATGACACATTCATTTCATTCGTAAAAATCATTGTTCGGTGCCAAAGAACTCTTAATAAATAAATAAATAAATATCGCTGGACATTAACACACAGCGCCACCTAGTGCCAAGCTTGTGTCACTAGATAGTTGATATACTACATATATATTTTTATACATATAAACATCCATGACTTCGAAACAAATGTCCATGCTCATCACACAAACATTTTGCTCCTACCGGGATTCGAACCCAGGACCCTAAGAACGTAAGGCAGCGTCACTACTACTACGCCATTCGGGTCGTCCAAGTGAATCCGGCTTGAACTAAAGCCAGTTTTTATCATTGCCGTTGTTTAAAACTAAGTTATCTTCTACAAGCGCGATATTAAGGCGCTCCGCGCTCCATGAAACGGGTTTAATTGCCTGTAATGTAACAATTCAGTTGTGAGCATTTCATCAGTGAGCGTGTTGAACTAAACCAGTTGAGTACAGGGTGGTTACCATGACGTCTAAAAGCAGTATCGTATAAATTTATGTCACTCCAGTATTGGAAAGAGACGGAGCTAGAGACTACTTCTAGCGCCATCACTTTTTCATAAGTGCACTTTGGAATAAGATTGAAACAATACGAATTCCGCCCATTCACGAACTTCGCCTAAGTTTTGACCTTTTCTATTTTCTGGCCGAGTTTGAAAGCAATCGGTTTATAACTGCGACCTGTAGAGTGTGGCTAAATTTTGCTTGTCACCCATAAACATACGTATACGTACATATCCTCCGTCTATCCGTAGGTGAGAGAAAAATATATTAGAAATACTTAGATATTTTATCACAAAATGATTGAATGTTCAAGGTACGCGTACTCCGATCAACAACATATCAAGTCAAGCGCCATACCGTAGGTGAGAGACCAATAAGTAGATTAAAAAAAAAAAAACCACCTAATACAAAAATCTATCTATATTTTACGTACCCTATAACACTGAAGAGATTTATCATTTTCATTTAAAATCTAAGTCATGAAATCGGTTCAGTAATTTGAAAAATATATCAGAAATACTTAGAGATTTTATCAACAACATATCAAGTCAAGCGCCATATCTATTCGTGCTCTATGAGAATATATCTTTCTGACGATATACTATTTATATCTATTTGGTCCAGGACCAGGGCCAGAGGCCGTACATTTGTGCCCACAAATGCCTCTAGCCCTTGAAGCCCTTGAAACCTGGGTATTTGCTTGTAATGTAACAGTTCAGTTGCGAGCATTTCATTAGGTGAGTTGAACCGAGCCAGTTGTCGCGAGATGACGTCTTAAGGAGAAAGCGTCGGGGCAGCCCGCGAAATTCAAATTTTCTTACATTTTCTGCAATTAGCAGGCCAGTGGTAGGTTGTATGAAGTTAAATATAAGTCAAAGAAGACTACTTAAATGAACGGAGAGGGTTGTATTGATGATTACAGTTCTGTAATTTCATACGTTTTACCGTCGAAAACATTTTTTTTTAAACCGCGTAGTTTTAAGTATTAATAATTTTAAGTATTAATCGTTTTTAGGGTATTTATTTATTTCTGAGTGATAACAAAGTGAATAAAAGAAGTAGAATGTTCTAGTTTTAGCGATAATACGGTAGCTGTATGTACCTTCTCATAATATTTCAAATGACTTTTAGCACTGACAACTATAAATAAATAACTAAGGTGTTAATTAACTGTTCAAAATCGAATTGGACTCACACGAATTTAAAATTGATCATAATTTATCAACAAAAATAATAATAACAGTTTATTAGGAATACCATTGTTTAGCAATCTCAACTGTGTCGACTAACACAGAGCATTGCGTTCCACAGTTCCGAAGATAATAGAAGTAATATACAATTTGCAATGTATTACAGATCGAAACCGGCCACAGTACATTCTGTTAAAACCCAAACGCTCCGCTCCCAAAGACCGGCCAACAACTGCTTGCATATAAAGTGGTACCGTCGCCGAGCTGAACGTACTTACAAGTAAGTTTAACTCAATATTTACTTTATTTGTCGCTGCAAGGTATGAGCAATGAGTAAAAAAAGAACTTCTAGATGTAGTAGTGGCCAACGTCACAAGTTTTTCAAATAATAGAACAATTTTACCTAAAAATAAAATTGATATTAAGCATTCTTACCTTTCTCTAAGCCATAAATAGGCGTAATAGGCGTATCCGGTTCCGGTTTGGTGAAGCGAGGTAAGCCCCGCAGGGTCATTTCCGCCCCACCCAATCCGGCAGGTCATTTGCCATATTTGGTTCGATACTATTAATCTGAGGAAACGTCTGTGTCCTGGCGCGATTGGCAAGTGAAAATATGCCTTTTCTAGGTCTATTTTCACCAATCAATCCTATGGTTGGAGGAAGTCGAGGACTTCGTACAAGTACACCAATCGAAATTTGTCTATTTAGACATAGTTGTTTAGTTATTTATTTTAAATTGAATACCGGTTGAAACGTGAAGTGTTTGTTGGAATGAGACACGTACAACCAGTTCAACCGTTTATTGTGGACTGCCCGTCCGATACAATACGCACACATGCGTGTGCTCACACATTGATACACTACAATCCTCCACCCTTATTCTATAGTTACCTCTAATCAAATACAAAAATAAACAAACTAAATGGTGTGGTTACTTATAATTTACACAAGCTACCCTAGTGCTAGTGCTATGAGATCCTTAAAAGCTAACCTTAATTTTAAATGGTCAAAACATTCAGACCGTACCTTAATGCTAATTAATTAATAATTATATGTGGGAGGATTATTTAGCCGGCATTGGCGCATGGGACGGGACCGGGTCGGCTCCAGAGTAGGCAAGCGCGGCGATTGAGTAACTTCCTGTGTAGGTTGCTCCTCACAGTCTTCGAAAAATTCCTGAGTATCAACCCTGTCGTCTACCGTGACTACCTGTGACGTGTTTCCATCCAAGCGACTCGGGCTGGGCCCTCCACCATCCACGGCTTTTTCCCCCTTGCTACGGGGAGGACTTGACGGACTAATAAGTGAACTACGCTTCCTATGCTTAAGCTGATCGATATGTTTATGCGACTCCCTACCTATAGCATCGACTACCCTATAGTCTGTAGCACCTATCTTTTCTGCTACTTTGCCCTGCACCCACCTATCACCTCCTCTGTACTGGCGGAGCCAAATCTCTTCCCCGGGACGCAGGTCACGTGTCCCGTTTGCGCCACCTGTCTGCTGTTGCTTTTGTTGGGTGTTCCTAACCTTAGCGCGTCTATCAGGTCTCAACGAGTCTAGTTTGGTTCGCAGCCTCCGGCCGCACATTAACAACGCCGGCGTTTCACCCGTTGTACAGTGCTCAGTATTGCGGTAATACAATAGAAAATTGTTTAAAAATAATGATAAGTCCAGTTTTTCTCTTAAGGCTTTTTTAATTACTCTTTTTACCGTTCTAACTGCATTTTCCGCAGCACCATTAGACGCTGGGTGGTACGGGGCAGAAAATAGATGTTCTACTCCATTTGAGATTAAAAATTGAGAAAACTCACTACTTGTGAAGGGCGGGCCGTTGTCAGAAACTACCTGCTTTGGTAAACCAAAACGCGCAAAAACTTCACTTAACCTGTTTATAGTGTGGGCCGCCGCCGTACTCTGTACCTGACTTACTTCTATCCATTTAGTTCTTGCATCAACCATAACTAAGAAAATTCTACCAGAGATAGGTCCTAGGAAATCTAGATGAACGCGGGCCCACGGTTTATCGGGCCAGGGCCACGGGCAGGGTACGTGTCGCGGTGGCGCGTCCGCCTCGGCTGTGCATGTCCGGCACGTACGGCACATTGTCTCGATCGCTTCATCGATGCCAGGCCACCACACATAACTACGAGCGAATGATTTGGTCTTAACGATGCCCATATGCGCCTCGTGTAACTCTGATAATACCTTTGTTCTACAGGTTTCCGGCACTACTACCCTGTGACCCCACATAACGCACCCTAATTCTTCGTATAACTCTTTTTTCCGATTGTAATATGGCTTCAGCGTAGTTATTATTTCATCAGATGGCCATTCGTCTCTAAGATAAGATAAAACCCGGCCCAGCATTGGATCACGGCTAGTCTGTTTCCTAATTTCCTGGTAATCCATTAGCATCGCATTCTGCGCAAAATGTAAGTACGTTTGTTCCGGCATCTTAGTGCATTGTTTACATGCCGAGCGCGCTGGCAACCGCGATAAACCGTCAGCCCCGTTATCTTTCGATCCTACAAACTCAATATTGTACGTATACGCAGACAACTTAATGGCCCATCGTTGTAGTCGACTCGCTGCCATTGATGGAACTCCCTGTTTGGGTCCAAAAATGGTTACCAACGGTTTATGATCGGTTCTCAACGTAAACTGTCTACCGTAAAGATATTGATGTAATTTCTCTAAGCTAAATATAATCGCTAGCGCCTCCCGTTCAATTTGCGAATAATTTTTCTCCGCACAGGTAAGTGCACGCGATACATAGATAACCGGTCGCTCGCGCGGGCTCGTGCCGCCCCCTGCGCCCGCGCTCTCCTCTTCACACAGCTGTGTTAGCACACCTCCTAGACCACGCGCGCTGGCGTCGCATGTCAAAAACAATGGCTTATCCGGGTCGTAATGAGCCAGGACATCTACACTCGTTAAAATGGATTTAACCTTCCTACACGCTTGCTCGCATTCGTGATCCCATTTCCAAGTGATACCTTTTTTAAGTAAATTATATAACGGAGCTAAAATGGTGCTTAAGTTACAAACAAATTTGGCATAAGAGTTTATTGTTCCCAAAAACGACCTTAACTCTGTGACATTACGAGGGGAAGGGATGTTTACTATTCCTTCTACCTTCTCTGGGTCTGCCTTGATTCCATCTGCGGAGATTATATATCCCAAATACTTTACTTCATTTGTCATAAAGAAACACTTATTTTTCTTTAATTTAATCCCACTGCTATGTAATCTTTCGAGTAATTTCTCTAATGTTTCCAAATGCTGGGTCATCGTGGTTGATCCTATTATAATGTCGTCTAAAAATACTTGTACATTTGGAATATCATTGACGAGGTTCGACATTATCCTCTGAAAAATACCCGGACTCGATGATAGTCCATAAACCAATCTCTTGTACCGGAAAAGGCCCTTATGCGTGTTAATTACTGTTAAATTATCGGGATCGTCTAACTCAATTTGATTGTATGCTTGGGAGAGGTCAATTTTTGACAATACCTTGGCGCCATTTAATTTAACTAATAGATCGTCGATGCGGGGCAAAGGATATCTATCGATCAGCAAGACAGGATTTAACGTCACCTTATAGTCCGCACAGATACGAAGTCCCCCGTCCGCCTTATGCACCGGTACTAGTGGAGTGGCCCAGTCCGCGCTGTCAACGGGCTCAATGACGCCGGTGCGCAGCATTACATCCAGCTCTTCATCGACGCGATTCCGTAGCGCGTACGGCACGGGCCGAGCGCGGCAAAACACCGGGGTTGCCCCCTCGCGCACCCGCAGCCGCGCCGCTCCTCCCTTGAACCGACCCAGTCCTTCCGTGAATAATTCTTTATACCTGGAAAGCAATGACATTAATCTTTTATTATCATAATTATTGTTTTCCGTCTCAACCGTTGTTTTGAACAACGTGGGTATTTTTATTTTTAATTCGGAGAGCCATTGCCTTCCCAACAAAGATGTAGTACCACCTTCAATAACAAAAAGTTCCAAAGATTTATATTCCCCACCGTAGCTTACCGACGGTTTAAAAACTCCTAGGGGCCTAACCTTGGCACCATTATAAAACTTGAACACCAAATTCGATTTCTCTAACATTCTGATATTAAAATACTTATCGTACATTTTTTTACTAATACAGGATACTAATGAGCCGGTATCTATTTCCATAGGTATGCTAATTCCATCAATCTTAATTGATATGCTTACCGGCTTATAGCCATTTAGACAGAGTTGATACAGATCTTCCTCAATCTCCAACTCTTCATCCTCGGGCGGTGACTCGTCGTCTCCAGACAGGTCTGTCCCGCTTCCCATGTCGGGCTCCTGGTCCCCGGCCTCCACGTGCGCCAGCAGGCCTCCGCCGCCCGCGCCGCCACCAGCGTCGCTGCCCGCTCGCCGCGCTTGGACCCCGGCCGCTCGCGCCGGGCACACCCTACGTAGGTGACCTCGTTGTCTACATTTGCCGCAGATGTAACGATTGTATTGACAATCATCAACTCGATGATCGGAACCTCCGCAGGCGTTACATGAATCCACCTTGTTCCCGCCCCCGCCACCGCCGCCGCCGGCGTTTGGTCCGCGTGGCCTTGGGGAGCGCGCGCCGCCTCGAGCCGAAGCACCTCGCCCGCGCCGCGCGACTCCGGCATGAAGTACATCGATGCCACCGCCACGGGTGTGGGACGTGATCTCGGTCCGCTCCACCGCTGCCGCGTCTCGCTCCGCCGCTTCCATCGCACATGCGATTTTAACGGCTTTGGCATATTCTAGGTTCTCCTCCGTGAATACACGTTGCCTGATCGTCTCACTGCTGAGTCCACACACCAGTTGATCACGAAGATTTTCCTCCAACACCGTCTTAAATTCACAATATCTTGCTAATTTCTTTAATTCCGAAATATATTGAGGTATGCTCTCGCCCGCTTGTTGTCTCCTTTGTCTAAAGCGATATCGTTCCGCCATAAACGAAGGTTTGGGTTGTAAATGGTCTTTCATCACTTGTGTAACTGTCGCATACGTTTTTTCACTGGGTTTCACGGGGCTCGTTAAATTACTTAACAATTCATAGGCTTCATCGCCCATTGCCGCGATTAATGTGGGTAGCCATAGTTCTTGTTTAATCTCGTTCACTTTAAAATACATTTCCGCTCGTTCCACATACAACGTCCAATTCCCGGAACGCACACTAAATTCCATTAACTTCCCGATCGTCATTTTGGCCGAAAATTAGTAGAAAGTTCAATTCCGCACGCTAATTCAATCCTCGTTAGCCACTGAGGTGTTTGTTGGAATGAGACACGTACAACCAGTTCAACCGTTTATTGTGGACTGCCCGTCCGATACAATACGCACACATGCGTGTGCTCACACATTGATACACTACAAAACGAAAACGTCCCTTCCTTTTTTGGTACAAGAAAAACTGTCGAGACAAAGCTCGGAGTCATTGAAGCTTTTTCTAAAACATTTTGATCTATTAACTTCTTTAATTGAAATAACATTTCTTTTGAATTCGTTGTGTGAAATCTTCTCGGAATTCTCAAGGGATGAATAAGCAGTGGTTTGCTTAAGAAGGGGATCCGATAGCCTGATTATGATCTTTAGTATATTTCACGGTGCCCCCAACATCCTCCAGACACTAACCTGATGTTTGATTCCCCCGGCTTGAAAACGCTGATGATAGTCAATCGACTCGTTTATCACGCCCGCGCCGTCCCAGGGTACTATGTTTCATACCGTATCGTGTATCTTCGGTGTGACGAATAAACTCGTACCTTTTCTTTCGTCCTTGCGCAGGATTAGAGCCACTATTAGTGGAGGGGCGATAGTTTGCACTGTTGCGCACAGGCACTATAGGTATATTTCCTACCTCCTTGTGTGTCCTTTCTTTCGCCAGACGGTTTATATGACCTATACTATATACAGGGTGTATTTCACCTCATCACAAAGCCGTTAACCAAGCATTCTGTATATCAAACTAAGTAACTTTCCGCAAAAAATATTGCTGGGAAACAACTTTTTTTTTTGAGGTTATAAATCATGTTTTGTGGTATAACTCAATGTAACGCACTCAAAACATTGTGCGAATGGATGGATTGAATATTACGGGGGTCGTAGAGATATTTAAAGTAAAAATCATGCGACAAAAAGTGGTATATAAAAAAAAACTTGTAAAATTCTTGCAACTTTGACCCCCTATATCTCCGTAACTAGAAGGTTCCCAGGTATGGTGTAAAACAAAAAAATGATCAGAATGACGAGGAGAACAAATGCCTTTCGTATTCGTTAAGAGGTGTTTTACACCCTTTATATATACTGCGAGGATAATTTAGTAGGAGCAGCTTGAAAAATCTTCAAGACGTTCTTGTTTTTATACAAAATCTGAAAACCTTGCATCGTCAAATAAATTTTACTGATGCACGGACGGGGGTATTTTCCTTAACGATTCCTTAAAACATCTTTCTTTTACTGAATTTAGAATACCTTCAAGATTTTGTTGCACTATGTCAGCCCGTTTGCCACATATCATTTGAAACAAATCTGATTGTATTTTTTTGTACTCGTATTCCCCGTCGGCAAAAATTTCATTGATTTTTGAAGTAATCTCTTCAGTGTTCGTTGGGTTTCTTAATTCCCATGAAATGAATTGGCATAAGCCTTTTTGAAATGCTTCGTTTTGCAAAATAACACCATGTGACATAGCAGCTAAAGAATCTTCAACAACCGCTAACGAACAATTACGTTCAAAATTTTTCAAAACATCGTTACTAGTTTTTGTACTTCAGAATAACGTACTTGAGCCCAGTCAGGCGAGTTCTAATGTTGCAATTTGTTAAGCAATTCAAGGTGCGTATTATTTGTCTGTAATGACTGCGACTTGAGGGTAGTTTGTATTTTTAAATCAATCCCCTTTTCTGTATTTAATTCGTGTTCCAGTTCAGTAGAGCTCGGAATATATAAAATAGACTCGATATCAGACATGCACGAATGAGTATTATTATTAACAATAAGATCTTGCAAAGAGGATACTTTTTTAGTTAGTTTTTCGAAAGCGTCCTCTAATCTACTTCACTTCGTACGGCGCGCGGCGGCGCCGCTCCTTTCGCCTACGATGTCTCCTTTTTCGCACCGTGGAAGAATCGCTGCTACTGCTCGAACCACTAGATTGCGACCGAGCACGTGGGGCAGTGTCCATACTAACATTATTAAAATTTTCGTCAAAAGAATTCATTTTTAACACCAACTTATTTTAATACTAATAGGTACAAAATAGTAGGACACCCTTTTTAACAGTAACGAGTAACTTTTAAACGCGACTACACCGTTCGGAAATCCGAACGCCAATGAGGTTCAGCGATATCGTCATGCGCTGCGCAAACGTATCCCCACTACCTGCCGGATTGTGTGGGGCGGAAATGACGCTGCGGGGCTGACCGCACTTCACCATACTGGAGCCGGATACGCCTATCTCAATTTATGGCTTAGAGAATGGTACAGTCATAGCTTAATAAAATTATGGTTTTAAATTAAAAAAAAGAACCAAGTTTAATTTTTGAGTAATAGACAAAGTGACAGACTATCAGCTATAACGACGTTAAAAAGAGTCTTCTTGAAAGTCAGCACTAGCCTTTTGTCTATACTCTTTAGTGTTACCGTCAGTTCATACCGAGATGCAACGCGACGCGGCGCAACTGTACTGAAAATGATTTCGCGCTGCGCATCGCAATGATATGTGTATCTTTTCGTGTAGTAAATAAAGTTATATTTTGAGTCACGCTATAAACAAGTGCGCGCAGCGACGCGTTGCGTCGTGTCTAGGTGTGGAAAAAGCTTAAGACGCGCATGAAGGTGGCTTTAATTGGTTAAGTCAATATGATTGTAAGCAGATGTTTGCGCAAGATTAATACTCTCACATAATGGTTCGGTATTATACTTTTTACAGAACTGTTATCAGTCGGGTGTCCTAAAGAAAGCGATCGCTTTTTATTGGGAAATCTTATGAGAGTTACATTTGATGAAATGTTATGTTGACCAATTTTATCGTTGTTAAGCAGAGGGAAAGAATATTTTGTAATATGCTTGTGACAACCTTTTCAGATCCAAAGTCTTTGGACTTGAGCCAGGCGCTGCTCGGCGGTAGCAATAAGCTAGTAGCCGGCCCTTTCCGTAGGCAACAGAGCAAATAACAGGTTAGTCGATCATAAAAGAATTCACGGAAAGGACACATAAAAATAATTAAATCACCCGTCGACGTTTGGCTGCTTGTCTGGTGTGAACAAGAAAACAAACTGAAACATTTAATATATTATTTCCTTTAGTCATTTTAATTCATATTGTACCTATATATCACGGCAAAGAAAGTATTTAGAGGAATAGTCCTCAAATTTTGGCGCCGTCCGCCGCCATATTGTCTTTCAGTCCATTGTTGGAAATAGGTAGATGGGTGGTTAAAATCACACACAACACTTGACTCAAACTACAATCGTTTATTTCTTATAATCCATCTAGGTACAGGCACCTATAAACATTCTGAGTTGAGCAACTTATTCGCCAATATTGTTATTATGGAGAAGAACGGACAAAGAAACGCCTTACACTCTTTTTAAATCGTACCTATTACATTTCCCATTTACACAAGCTTATAGTGTTTATTTCAAAAGCCATTATTAATTCAATGGTTTTACTCATTGTAAGCTAACGAGACACCTCGTAGCCGACGCGTCTATTCCTTGGGTGCCGGAAGTGACACAAACTCAGTACAGTAATTCATTACATCGTAAGTTCATTACAACATGCAAACAATATCAGAATACTTCTCACTTAATTATTATAATAATTAAACAATAGTAATAGTCACAAATGCAAAGGTGCTATTAACCCGTGAGAAGGCGCGCTATGAGCAATTTACTCACACAAAAATTTAAAGCAAAAACTTTTGGTGACACTGACGCCCTTACGTCTCAAGCGCCTAGATAGCTTCCTAACTATTCATCCCCTCCCCCCTGATGCAACTCTCTTACAGTCAGTTCCGTTGCGACCGCGCAGTGAAGTGTTTGTGGAGCCCGTGGAACATTGTGCGGTAATTTGCTCATCACGCGCCTCCGTGTAAGTATTTATTTTTCTAATAAAATAAGTATTATTGTATTTTCTAGAATATATTATTTTATTTATTTATATTATTGTTCGGTACTTTGTATATGTACGCACAAATACTACGTATTTTCTTTTTATTCTTTTTAAATCGATTAATACTTAATCGACTAGCATATTCCAAACGGGACATGCCTAAAACGGAACGTTTTTGAAAGCGTGCAACACTGAATGCTCAGGTGTTGCTTTAAACTCTCTTCTCAACGACCACGAATTGAGAACACGCGTTTGCTAACCGCTCGCTCCGATAGCTTGAGCCTACAAAACCAACCATCAAGAGTTCAGCACAAATAGCAGACGTCTACCGACGCCAGCCTATGCGTTTGCTACGTTCATCATCGAAGGACAGGGGCCCCTGAGGAAGTTAGCTTCGTCATACCAGGTCAGTCCCAAATTTACGGTCTATGCTAGCCAAATATCTCCATTTACTACACATAAATGTGTTCGAGCCGGATTACACTATCTGGTATCGATTTATACGTATTATTTGTGCTGTACAATAGGAATTTCAAGTAAATTCATTTGTCTTTGTTCGTAAGTTGCGAGAACCTACCTCCGCTTACAATTATAAATATCGAGTTTCCGACAACGTCGTGCGATATTTCTAAAAAATACCTTTACGTACAGTTAGATCTCAATAAGATCATTCTAATTATATATGGTTTTATATGCTTTTGAGCATTCTAGGCGAAATTACATTAGTCTATAATTTTCCGGAACCGGGCGGTAGTTTCCCACCAACTGCGGCGCGCGTGAAGTCACTTGCCTAGTACTAATCGGTCTCAATAATCAAATATAGTTTGTTGCAACGCATTTCTTTATTCTGTACAACGTACTTTACATTTAGTATTTACGTACATAAGTGTAATTTAAGGTTCAGGTATAACATACCGGAAAACCAAATTATCGGTTGCTGTCATAATTGCAGTATCGAATAAACTGTCGCTCGTATTGCGTACGGCACAGTGTTCAAATTTCTTTAGCTCGGGTTCTACCGACGGGAAATATTATCTTTGTCTTTAACTTTACATGTTAAATTACCTACAACTTACTTTTAACTTGCGACAAATTATATAACTCTTTTATCACCACTAACATTCTGCTAGTACCTAGCAATTTTAGTGATCTTAAATTACGTATAAACTAGACAGATAAATTGGTTATATTAAGTATTTATTGTATGCATTCACAAGTTTAATCATTCTTTATCTCGCGATAACATTGGTATTCTCCACAGTATTTCTCTCTAAATAACTCAATTTCTTACAAAGCGTCCGCTATGGAGATGGAACAATTAACATTTGAACGTGATTTAGCGATTAACAATATTCAAAAAATTGTAGACTGTTCGAATAATGTAGCCGAATTTCGAGTTCGAGTTAAAGAGTTAGCCTCAATCAAAAAATCATTTTTCCAAGTTCAAGCGAAAATTGAAAAGTTATCAGCAAAGAATGACTCATTTAGCCGCGATGATAATTTAGCCGTGAGAAATCAATTCGATTCTTTGTACTTTAAGGTTCAAGTCGCCTTAGACACGTTGAAGGAGGAGCGTAAACAAAGCATTACGTCCGTCTGCGGCGGATTTACTGGGGTGTCACATGCGAGCTGCTGCTCTCAACAATCAACACAATCACATATTCGTTTACCGCGCTTATCGCTTCAAACATTCACAGGTGTTTTAACTGAATGGAATGCTTTCTATGATTTATTTAAATCACTTGTACATGACAACGTCACCTTAACAAATGTCGAACGCTTCCGATATTTGTTATTATTTTTAAAAGATGAACCGTATAATCTTATCAAATCTATTTCCGTTACGGATTCTAATTACGAAAATGCCTTACAGGTATTAATTTCACGTTATGAAAACAAACGAATTATTTCAACAAAACATTTTGACAACATTTTTGACTGTGAGTCGGTTAACGAGAAAAATGTTGAATCAAGTTTGCGTAATTTGATGAATTGTTATCATGAGAATATTACTGCTTTGAAATCATTAGGTTTACCAGTTGAAGACTGGAATTTCGTACTATTCAATATTTTGCTACGAAAAATTACACCTAATATTCGTAGGCGTTTTGAATTGTCTTTAAAAACTTCATGTGAATTTCCTGAAGTGACCGAATTACTCGATTTCCTCGATAAGGAATTAGCGGCTTCTGAAGTGATGACCGCATCTGCGCGTACTGCAAGTACATCCATCGCCCTCGCTGCTGCTGGCGGAGCGGCCGGCTCGGCCCGGTCAGCCGCAGTGACGTCATCGCGCCATGCTATGGCGGGAAAGCGTGCGATGTGGCATACTCGCGCGAACTCTGACGTGCAATGTAATGCACCCCGAAATACTAACCCTTCGTTAGCACGTAACTCGCGTTCTATGAGCGTACATGCAACAACTGCGATGGATGACTCGAATAAAATTAAATGCGCGTATTGTAAGGACAATTCACATCCTTTATATAAATGTGAGAAGTTCAATACGCTCGCATTAAAGGAACGAAAACATTTCGTAGAACAAAATAAGCTTTGTACCAATTGTTTATTTTCTGGTCATGAACAAAAGGACTGCAGGTCGCGCCATACTTGCCGCGTCTGCACTCAAAGGCACCATTCTTTACTACACAATGATGTGCCTGCTCCAAATGTCTTGTTGACTACGGAGTCTTCTTCTTCCCCTGAGTTGCGCTCAGTAGCGGAAACCTTCACTCCCCCTCCATTGCATGGGGCTACGGAGCATCCTTCTAGTAAGAACTGTACAGTCTTACTCACGACTGCGCTTGTAAATGTACGACCCTTGTACCAAGGGCCTTACACGCCGCGGTCCGTTCGCACCCTTGTGGATCAAGGTGCGCAGACCACGCTCATTTCTGAGTCATGCGTCCAACGTCTCGGCCTGCCGCGGTACTCCGCGCAGGCGGGCACCACTCTCACCGGTATTGGTGGCGAAGTCCACCCACGCGGTTACGTGTTGTGCGAGGTCACACCTCACAACAAACCCGAACCGAAGCTTCAAATTGAAGCTTTTATCCTACCTAACCTGACAAGCTACACTGCTAATATTCCTAAATCAATTGGGAATATTCAGAAGTTTCAACACCTACAAAATCTTGATCTAGCAGACCCAGAATTGCGTTCAACGCGGCCTGTTGAACTGCTACTGGGATCTGACTATCTGGATAGCATACTGCTACTGGATAATATCAAGGGTCCACCGGGCACACCCGTGGCCATCAACAGCATTTTTGGTTATCTGATAGGTGGTAGAATTTCATATGAAAGTATGAAACGACTAAGTGTCAACTCGAATACTTGCCAACTTGACATGAAACTTCAAAGGTTCTGGGAGTTGGAATCCATACCAGAACATCCACATCTTACAAAAGATGAATTACGCTGTGAGTCGATCTTCGTCGATACTCACACACGAGATGCAAATGGAAAATATATAGTTTCTCTACCCTTTAAGGAGAATGCTCCGCCCTTGGGCGATTCTCGTGCTATAGCTCTCTCGCGTTTGACTAAACTAGAGGCACGCCTGTCTCGCGACCCTGCCTTACGAGAGCATTATAACAAAGGTATCCAAGAATATTTAGACTTGGGACATATGGAGCCAGTGACGGACTCTGCGAGTCCGGACACTCCCCCCTACTATCTACCCCACCACGTTGTGGTAAAGAGTTCCGCATCCACTACGAAGTATCGTATTGTGTACGACGCTTCATGCAAGACTACATCAGGTCGCTCTCTAAACGATAATCTCCTCACGGGTCAGAAATTGCATCAAGACATTTCTGAAATCTTACTGAAGTACAGACTTCATAAAATAGTCTTTACGGCTGATCTCAAGATGATGTATCGCTACATCGGTCTTTGTAAAGAACACCGGGACTTCCATCGGATCCTTTGGAGATTCTCTCCCCATGATCCCGTAAAGGAATATCGTATGTGCTCTGTCACGTTCGGCGTTGCTTCCGCACCTTTCCTAGCTTTGCGAACACTTCGTCAATTAGCAATTGATGAAGCTGTTAACTTCCCACTTGCCTCGCAAGTACTTCTTAACGAAGTCTTCGTTGATGACGTCGTTACTGGAGTTGATACGGTTGAAGATGCTATCACTCTTCAGCATCAGCTAATTTCAATTTGTAAAGCAGGAACCTTCGAACTCCGCAAATGGACCAGTAATAGTTCCGAATTTTTATCGCACTTAAACAATGATGCCTCCCATCATGATGACGCTCTTATTTTGTCAGCACTTGACACTGACACTTCTGTTAAGGTCTTGGGGCTCAAGTGGAACCCTAAATCTGACGTCTTTTCCTATCAAACGAATGGAGTGGCTAGCTCACGCAAATGTACGAAGCGCATAATGTTGGCAGAAATCGCAAAGATTTACGATCCCCTTGGATTTCTAAGCCCAGTGACAGTATTCGTGAAGCATTTAATCCAACTTCTATGGGTATCAGGCTCAGGTTGGGATGCTGCCCCTCCACAGGGTATCTGTGACTTGTGGTTTCGGTTCATCGACGAACTACCGTTACTACAAGACATCGCGTTACCTCGTCATGTGCTTCCTAGCACACATCAAGTGTCACTTCATGGCTTTTCAGACGCATCTGAAAAGGCGTATGCCGCCTGCGTCTACATTCGCGTGATTGATTCGAACGGTGCCATCAGCACACATCTTCTCATAGGCAAAACAAAAATTGCACCTTTGAAACGGCTCACCATCCCGAGATTGGAGCTATGCGGTGCTCATCTATTGTCAAAATTGATAAAAAAGGTCCTCGCTGCTTACAGCAGTAGACTGTGTTTCAACCAAGTCTACGCTTGGTCTGATTCCACCATAACTCTTGCCTGGTTGCGTTCGTCTCCAGACAAGTGGCGGACATACGTGTCTAACCGCATAGCGGATACAACAAGCAACGTGCCTGCCGCGCAGTGGCACCACGTTCGATCCACAGACAATCCCGCAGACCCCGCGTCTCGCGGTGTTCTCCCATCTCAATTGAACCATCAACTATGGTTCACGGGACCTGGTTGGCTCAGTAAAAACGAGTCTGAGTGGCCTACGACTAACGTCGTATGTCACACCGACGAAGAACGTCGCAACCACGTTCTTCTCACACAAACCAATGAACCTAATAGCTTAGAGTTCATTGAGCGATTCTCATCGCTTCCAAGGATGCTACGCGTCATTTCGTATATGTTACGATTCATAAACAAATGTCGTAAAGCCAATAGCCCTACGACTAAACATGTCACAGTCCCTGAGACTAAACAAGCTCTCAGTCGAATAATATCACGTGTCCAAAGTGAATGCTTTTCTGAAGACATCTCGCGTCTCAAGGACGACGATCGATGTACAAAACGTCTTCAGAAACTAAAACCTTTCTTGGATGATGCCGGACTCCTCAGGGTCGGCGGCAGAATAAATCGGGCCAACGTACCGTATGATGCCAAGCATCAGATTCTGTTACCCAAGAAACACCATTTCACTAATCTTCTCATTGATGTCTATCATAAAACACATTTACATGTGGGACCTCAAACTTTGCAGTTTGCCCTCGCACAGACCTACTGGATCCTGTGTGCTCGCGATGCTGTGCGTATGCGTACACGACGCTGCGTATCGTGTGTTCGTGCACGACCTGTCGCGCCACAGCCATCAATGGCTCAATTACCTACCACCAGAGTTCGATCACTTCGTCCCTTCTTAAATACGTCCGTTGACTTTGCGGGACACTTCTTTCTTAAATCAAATAAACTTCGTAACGCGAAAATTTACAAATCATACGTATGCGTGTTCGTTTGCCAATCAACGAAAGCAATCCATTTGGAATTAGTTCCCGATCTCTCAACCGAATCTTTTCTGAACGCATTGCGTAGGTTCATATCTCGACGCGGATATTGCAAAACAATCCGTTCCGATTGCGGACGGAATTTTGTAGGTTGTGACAGGTATCTTTCCGAACTTTACACGTTTCTGCGAAACGAGTCAAATCAGACTGATATAAACAACCAGCTGACAAACATGCAAATCACCTGGCAGTTTAATCCTCCGTATGCTCCGCATTTTGCTGGTCTCGTCGAACGAGCCGTAGGTAGTCTGAAACGACACTTACATCGTGTCATAGGTACACTAAAACTAACTCAGGACGAATTCAATACTTTGATCTGTCAAATTGAAGCGGTCTGTAACTCAAGACCTCTCTGTCAACTTAGTAATGATCCTACTGATCCATTACCCCTTACTCCTGGACATTTTCTCATCGGGGAACCATTAACGTCTTTACCGGAATTTAACTTGTCTAACGACAATCCACACCGCCTCGCTAGATGGCAGGTTATTCAACAAGCTGTTCAACATTTTTGGAAACGCTGGAGCGTAGAATATTTACACCAGCTACAACCAAGAGGTAAATGGTTCCACGACACTACTAACCCCACTTCACCCCTTCGGGAGGGTTCTGTAGTCGTGTTGATAGACAACACACTGCCACCACTGCAATGGCGTCTCGCGCGCGTGCATCAGCTGCATCCCGGCGCCGACGGTAATACCAGAGTCGTAACTGTACGCATCGGTAATACCCTTACTAAGCGACCTGTAGTTAAGGTCTGCCCATTGCCTGTAGAATAGGCATCTCTTAGATATACAGCAGTACACGTTTCTAGTCCTAAGTTAGTATAGCATTCTGTATGATAGTTCTTAGATAAAATAAGCATTATTTTATGGCCGGCGGCATGTTCGGTACTTTGTATATGTACGCACAAATACTACGTATTTTCTTTTTATTCTTTTTAAATCGATTAATACTTAATCGACTAGCATATTCCAAACGGGACATGCCTAAAACGGAACGTTTTTGAAAGCGTGCAACACTGAATGCTCAGGTGTTGCTTTAAACTCTCTTCTCAACGACCACGAATTGAGAACACGCGTTTGCTAACCGCTCGCTCCGATAGCTTGAGCCTACAAAACCAACCATCAAGAGTTCAGCACAAATAGCAGACGTCTACCGACGCCAGCCTATGCGTTTGCTACGTTCATCATCGAAGGACAGGGGCCCCTGAGGAAGTTAGCTTCGTCATACCAGGTCAGTCCCAAATTTACGGTCTATGCTAGCCAAATATCTCCATTTACTACACAATTATATTGGTTAATTATTAAGTTTTTTGTTATGTAAGATTTTTTATTGTGATTTATATGAAGATGTCAAAATTAGAAAATAAAAACAAGTTGATTTGATAATTGTTTTAGAAGTTGCATTTATGTTTCATAGTTTTAATTAAAATATTTATTTTCTTACTTATAAAACCTTGTTTTATTTATATAAATCCATTATAACCCAATAGGTACTATAAAAGTAGAAATATGAGCATTTAAAGTAGTGTGAGTAATTTGCTCGCGCGCGCCTCTCCGTGTAACTAACTGAGGCACGCCTTCTCACGGGTTAAGTTTAAGCTAAATTACTAGCTTCATTACTTTAACACTTGTTTTAAAACCATTTCCGGCAGATCGAAGGACAGGTCAAATTAAAACAAAGAATAGGTCTTCCACCAATAAATACTTTGTAAATAATCTTGTTACTTTTTGGTTTGTAGTTAGTTTTAGAAAAACTGATTTATTTATAATTTTATAATTATAAATTGACTTATTGACCATTCAAATTATACTTGGCGCCACATCCGACAACATGTGAAATGTTGCCATACAAGCAAATCACTGTCAAAAGAACAATAATAGAATGGTAAAATCCAATTGTCATAAAACATTTGCTTATCTTAATTTTAACTGTATTTCTGGATGAAGACTCTTGTTGAATAAATAACGCTCTAAATTGACACTTGAAGATCTGAGTCCTTGCTAATATAAAAGCCAATAGATGGCGCTAACTCTTCTGTTAATCGACAAGGATATTTGTAAATAATTTTAAATGCCAACTGCCAAGCAGAGATAGCAGATTCATCAATATTATCACAGAATATTTATGAGTGTTATTCATTAGATTAAATCTTTGCAGATTTATAAATACGAGTATTGCTATACAGAAGTCATACGCCTTAAGCCATTTTAATGAGAAACAGCTCCTCGGTGACGCCAGATCGCTGGTTGTAAGTGCTTTATTCAAGCCAAAATTGCGTTAACGATATTATAATAAAATCACTGTTTTGTTTTCACTAATTGTACTATATAGTCCATAACCTTTTTTCTCCCGGTGCAGATTTGGTTGTGACCTTAACAATGAAAACCCTCTTCTTATAAGCTTTAAAATGACATGCGTGTTAATCGCCGACTATCCTTATATCTCTTGAATTAGAAGATTTTGAGTCACTAATTGTATTTAATGGTCTATAACTTTTTTCTCCCGGCGCCGATTCGCTTGTGACCTTAACAAAGAAAAACCCTGTTTTAATAAGCTTTAAAATGATATATGTGTTGAGATTGTCCTGTCTTCGGCCTTTGACCTGGAGGGGGACGACTTCGACGTGGGCGACCTGTTCGCCGGGCTTCGGCTGGTAGGAGACGAAGAAGAACCGACCAGTGATGGCGTCCCCTTCGTTAACCTGTAAGATCTTGCAGGCCAACCTTCACCACAGCCAAACCGCGACGGCTCAGCTGCGGAAGTGGCTGGAGGATCAACACACGGCCATTGTCCTGATCCAGGAGCCGTGGGTCAGAGCGGGCCAGGTACAAGGACTCTCCAACCTTAGTGGTAAGCTTCTAGTTAGCACAGATCACGATAAGCCAAGGGCGTGCATCTATACAACACGTAATATAAAAATACAGCCACTAACAGACTTCTGTTGCAGGGACGTCTCTGCAGCTAGGATGCTGATAAAGCGGGAAGGCACAGCTATTGTCTTCGTCTCCGCTTACATGTTTGAGGCAGAGGAGCCGCCCCCGCACGACCTTACCCGCCTCGTGATTTACTGCGAGAGCACTGGGCTGGAGGTCGTCATAGGCGCCGACGCAAACGCGCATCATCCTCTGTGGGGCATGGAGACACCAAATGCAAGGGGTAAGGCACTAGTGAAATACTTGTTTACAACTAATCTAGCCCTACTAAATACAGGCTCCGAACCAACCTTCGTAAACAGACGCAGTCAAACAATCATAGACCTCACCCTGGCATCGGAGGGGGCGGCGGCCCTCACCACCGGCTGGCAGGTCTCAAAGGAGGCCTCCTGCTCGGACCACAGGTGGATGCGGTTTGATATACAGGTCTATGTGACACCAACACTGCCACGGCGAAACCTATCCCCAGTCTGGTGATTAATGACCTCATCACTTGACTCAACGAGAACCACTTCTACACAATAGGGTATGCCGACGACCTCGCTATTCTCATCTCGGGGAAAGTGACGGGGACAATCTTCGACCTCACTCAGCGAGCTCTACGTATCGTTGAACGATGGTACAGAGAGTTCGACCTCTCAGTGAACCCAACGAAGACTGAACTTATCCTGTTTACCCTCAAACGAACACTAGACCCTTATCGCCTACCCAAACTCTTTGAGACGGAACTCCAGTTAGCCGATGAGGTCAAGTATCTGGGTGTCATCCTAGACAGTAAGTTAAACTGGAGTAGCCACCTAGACAACAAGACAAACAGGGCCTGCATAACCTTCTGGCATTGTAAGAGGATGATAGGTAAAAAATGGGGCCTATCCCCTAAAATTATACTCTAGTTATACTGCGCGGTGATCCGACCCATGATTGCCTGTGGAGCTGTGGTCTAGTGGCCACGCTCTAAACTAAGTACAGCATCCATCAAGCTGCAGCGCCTGCAAAGGCTTGCCTGCATGGCAATCACGGGCTACATGAGGACAACAGCCGCGCATGCATGGAGGAAGACGAGACAGCAGCCAACGTGTTTCAACACTGCCCAGTGGTTGCAACATATAGGGCAAAGTACTTCGGTCGTCCAGGTACTCTCCGCGAGATTGTCGGCAACATCAGGGCGCTGCTGGCCATCTTTGGGGAGCTGGGATGGATCGAGTGAAGTTCTCACCCGTACGCAAAATACGCGCCTTGACGTGAAATTGCGGACTTCAGCCCGTTATACAGTACAATACAATACAATAGTTTGTGTGTTATAAATAGGATAGTTTTTTTTTTAAATTTATTTCTATCATAAGACTCTATGTCAATTTTAATAATTTTATTTATTTTTCTATGTAAAAACATAGAAAAATAATCCTACCAAAACTATTGCATATTATGTTGTATAATTTTTAATTGCCAAATTTAATTGTATTGTTTTTAATTTAGTAATAACAAAGGGCTCAATTTGTTACTAAATTGTGAATGCTCTGGGCTCCTATAAGTGATGATCTACCTAATACTTTGTGTTTTCCATTAACTAAAAATGCTTTGTGAATATCTTTTGTTGGAAATCCATAAATAAATACATAAATATAGAGCTGTTAATTTGATTTTTAGCTCAAAGCATAAGTAATGTTTTAGGATTCTCACCGCGCGCCAATACGGAATTTTACGAGTAGTTACCTGTAAAAGGAAACAATAAAATTAGTTTAGACAAAGTGTGAATAACTTTAGTGATGTTACGTGGAAGAACTGTTCAATATTACATGTCACTACATGATTTATACTGAGAGAACTATGGGTTTCCCAGCGTCATGGGCGACTCGCGTAATCATGAAACTTTTGGGATTGTATCGTCTTACGACGTGCAGATTCACCCTTTGTCCCACAACTAATCAGAAAAAATATTTGATTAGTTGTTTAAAGCTCCAATTCGAGATTGTGTCCAGTCAAATCAAAAAACCTTTTTAATCTCAGCAAATATCATAAACCAATAAGCAGCCGCGATTCTGTACTGCCTTGAAAAATAACGAACACACGGTTTCTGCAAAGCTGACTTAAAAGTGCATAAATATAGTCACTTAGTGTACCTTTGAAAGGTTCAGAGACTTACATTTCAATAAAGATACATTGCCATTCCTACAAAAGAACACTATTTGCCTTCAGGATATTATTTTAGAAGCGTTCTCCGAAAATAGGACATGTTTTTATTAACTGTTGAAAAGTAGTGTAGGAACAACGCAACATTAAGACGCAATTCAGAACAATTTTGTTTTATAGCAAAATTGTCGTAATGGGTTACAGTTTTATATTGTTTTAAATACATTATTTTGCACTGATGGAGTTGAAACGCCGTAATACTCTTCGATTTACTCACAGGATGGCAATGCGGACATTTAATTTTTTTAAGTCAGTAGTAAAGTAATACTGTACTTGTCTAGAAAAAGTACTATGGAAATAACACTTATTATACAAAATACTCTTTTGGTATCTTTCAGGTGAAGATTGAAACGTACATTGAAGACAACGAAGCAACCCGTTTCTTTTTTGTTCTGGAGTCCCAGAAGCTGCAAATTGCACCAACTAACGGAAGATGGCGGAAGCGACAACAGTGCATGTCCCAGTCAGATAAATATGTGAGTTTCATACATTTTAAACAAAATAACTAATTTTGCAGTATTAGCATTTTAATAATAGCTTACACATTTTTTTTATCTATTATTTCTCAAATCATAATGATTGCATACAATTCCTAAGCATCATTTTAACGCATAATGATTTTAAAACATAATGTCGTCGATCACGAAACTCAAGCAACCAAATAAAAGATTTTTTTCTAATCAAATATGACTTACTGTCATGTTAAAAATTAGAACACCGTTTTAAAAAACAAAAACATAAAGAAGTCATAATTTGGAAAAGGTTTTAACCTAAGCGGTGAGGTTTGAACAGCAGAGGTAACGCAGCAATAGGTATTATAACTTAACGGGGCCAACGGGCATAATTTGAAAAGGATATATTACATTAAATTAACGGGACAGCGTACGGGGACAACAGGAAGTAATATTTTTTATTTTATTAAATTCCCTTTGTCCCCTTTAACGGGGACATGAACTGCGGGGCCAACGGGAATACATCGAACTAAAACAATATCTCCTGAAGCAGGCAATTCATAACTAATCTGTTTTGAACATAGTTGATTGTGAACACAAGACAGTGGGTTTTTGCATTGTAAGAAACATGCTGACAAGCATACACCATGCAAGCAGCAAGCATGCAGCATACAAACAAGTATGCAGCAAGCATGCAGTAATCATACAGCAAGCAAGCAGCTTGCAAGCAATCATACAACAATAATGTGGCTAGCAAACAAGCATGATGTAGTATGAAACATGCAGCAGGCATGGTTTCTGTCACTGTCTGTTTTTTTTTAACCGCGTTTTTAAAAAAATACTACCTAAGAGCCAACAGGCATTTTGGCTTCGTTAAGAGTCTTTTCAATCCCTTAATGATCCATTTATTTAATTTTTTTTTTAGAGTTTGTCTTTTCTTGACTTAGGAAACAGAGGAAGGGTGCTCTTGTTTCTAAAGTGAGAGGAAACAAGTTCTGAACAATCGTAGATTTGAAGAAAAGGTCTGTTTTGAATATTGATCTAAATAAAATTCAATATTTAGGTTAGGTTAGAAATATAGGATTGTTTTTTTGAACGGAAGTTTATCTGAGTCGCGTTTGCATATCGGCCATAGTGCGGAAAGATCTCGAAGGCGATACAAAATCATAGTTATCTATGCTTTTGGGTGAACGTACACATCCAGCGGCAGCAGTAGCAGCTTTGAGACTACATTGCAGCCGTTTTGTATTTGCATTGATAGAAAGTCACAGTGGCCGTAGACACCGTAGTTTATAACGGAAATTAAAACTAAGATTCTACGCGTCCGTCAAATGCACGACAGTTTCATGTAACAGTACGTGTAGTCAATTCGGCACGCTACAGTAACACTCTACAGAAACAAGTTTTGTTTAACGGCAAAACATTGTCCTGATGAGTTACATTTTTGTGGTCTGGAATTAAATTAGTAAGTAACTAAAATTGCCAAAAAATGTATGATTCTCCTATCCTTATAGATATAACTTATCTCATATATATAGTTTTTAGGGTATCTATTTATTTCTGAGTAATAATAAACTGAATACAAGAAGTAGAATCATCCAGTTTAAGCGATAATATGGTAGCTGTATTTACGGTGGAACAAGCATTGGTTTACAGTTTAACCAACAAATTACATTGTAAAGTGTAAACCAAATAGCTTGTTTGACCTTACCTTCTCATAATATTCCAATTGACATTTAGCACTGACAAATAACTAAATAAATTAAGGTGTTAACAAACTGTTCAAAATCGAATTGGACTCACACAACTACAAAATTAATCATAATTTATGTACACAAAAATGATAATTGTTAATTAGTACAAAGGTTTAGTAATTTTAACGTCAATGCAAGTACGTGGGACTAGATTAGAAAAACGGGTTTGAACTTTTAGGCCGGATTTTCTTCTGCCATTTCATGCAGGGCCACTAATTAAAAAAAAAAATGGTGGATAAAAATCCAGCAACGGTTCATACTTAAATGTTCTAAGCCCTATGACAGATATTCTAGATAAAATGTGTAGTTTTTGGCTCCATAAAAAATACGTACTTGCACTGTAGCTTCGACTTATACAGAGTATTGCGTTCCGGAGTTCCGATGAGTAACGTACTATTTGCAATTTTTACAGATACCAGACGGCCACTACACATTCTGTTAAAACCCAAACGCCTCCGCTTCCAAAGGCCGGCAAACAACTGCTTGCACATAAAGTGGTACTGTTGCCGAGCTGTACGTATTTACAAGTAAGTTTTAATAACTATTTACTTTGTTTGTTGCTGCAAGGTGAATCACATGTAGAATAAGTAAAATAATACCTTTTAAATAGTGGTGGCCAAAGTTATAATTTTTTCAATAAAAAAATCTTTTTTATAAATATAAAAAAAGGAATTCAAGCTTTAATGGTAAAGTTTTACTTTAATTGTAAATAACGAATATTATGTTCTTTAAATTACTTAAATATAATGTAATGTACATTGTATAAAATTTGCTAAAATAAACTAAATTAACTGTACTACTACTATGTATGTATTTATAAACAAAAAAGTATATATGTAGTGATTCTACTTCGAATAGTTTAGATGTATAACCGTCTCAGATGCTTGGGATGTATTCATGATCCAGAACAAGCCAGAATTAATAAAAAATTAAAAAAACACCTTTCTCGGGGCTCGTTAATATGCTTTGCCCACGTAGCCCTTTAAGTGATCGGTCAAGCCAAACACCCAAATATTTAACATTGTGTACCACTGACCTAATTTTTTTTTTTATTAGTTGGGCCCAAGCGACATACCTGCAAGTGGTGTACAACACAACATCGTCCGCATATTGCGACAGATAAACGTCCCTACCACTAGTATTACAAACGTTCATGGTTGCTATGTTAAAGAGTAATGGTGACAGCGGATCGCCTCGTGCCAATCCCCGACCGGACGTACGACTTATTTTGTGGTTATCTATTGCAATATTAAGGTTGCTCAGCTTGAGAAAGTTCCAGATGTAACTACAAATCCTAGATCACATATCAATCTGCTGCATGATTTTTAGTAGGTTTTTGATATCTACGTAGTTATACGCATTGCTTATGTCTATGAAAACAGCCACTGTGATATTTTTTTTGGCAAAACCAAATTGGATATTAGATACTAAGGTCCATGTTCACCAAGAAGATAACAATCTGATTATCTAAAACCGCTGTTTAAAACATATTTTTGTATGAGAATATGTCACAGTGACAGCTGTTTTTAGATAATCAAGCTGGATATTTGAAACAATTTTAATAACCCTATGATCACTGCCTAGTGTCTCATTCATGAATGACCAGTCGAACTGCAATGCGATGTCAGATGATACCGCAGAAATGTCGGGTGAGGACTTTCGCCATTCCAAGTTAACCATTTTTAACCGCGTTGGGTTGCCATTATTTAACGTAATAAACTGTCCATTATAGCTTCAAAAATTTGAATACCCCTACTATCTGTTTTATTTGACCAATTAGAATTGTGCCCATTTAAATCTCCTTGAATTACCGTATTTTTTGCAACAATAAAAAATAAATCATCCCAATCGTTTTGAGAAGTTCTAATCGAAGGGCGACAGTAAATAGAAACAATATATTGAATCATTCCACAGTTAAATACTTTTATACAAACTAATTCTATATCTTGGTTACTGAGTTGGACTTCATATAGCAGAGATTTTATAGACTTGTGGGTACGAATTGCAACCCCTCTGTAGCCATCAAACCTGTCTTTACGGTAGATTGTGTAATTGCTCAGCCTTATGTCACTTTCTTCGTCCAGCCATGTCTCACTTATCGCAGCAACGTGTATATGTTCCTGATTCAGCAATTGTTCCAACAAGCCCAGTTTAGATTTCACGCTTTGAGCATTCCACTGTATCATGTTTTATCTAATGCTAGCTTTGTAGTTGTCCATTAAATAAATCGAGTAATTTCTTTTCCAATCCGATACGTTTTCAACAGCCAAAGTTGCACTTCTTGGGTCAGTTCAGATTAGGGATATTTAAATTTTAAACAAACATCATTTTGTACCTATTTTTTTCTTATAATTTCGCGGAGTACCTATCCCTAAAAGTCTTCTTCACCCTATCCTCTTAGCCAAACCTATCTTAGGTATATTTTGTGGTCGGCTGGTAGAGAAACCGTATGCTGCTGAATACCAAAGCAAAATAATCTCACGTATAATCTTTGCTTTTACAGATTAACCACTGGTCTACAATCAAATTGCAACTCCAGTTTTGGTGTCCAGTCCTAGTTCCAGTACAACCTGATATTAATCATCACAACGACAAGAACGCCACCGCATCCGCCTGAGTTGTGTTGTTGCAGCCACAACATTCGGCAGTAGTTTTAGTAGTGCGGAATCTGAAGACATCGTAACATGTTAATGATCAGTACTGTGTTATTGAATCAGCAGTATTATGTTTCTGCTTAAGTATACACGTGTTTGCACATACTACGACTTTCATATTCTCAATCGATAGGCAGCCAACACACGGACCGGCTCGCAGCATTCTCACCCAGTCGATCTATTCAACTGTATACAATTGTGCTTTCGACTTCGTTCAGATTTCAACTTCTCGCGGTCGGCTGCAGTCGTGTGCAGCAACCACATACAGCTAGAGCGCAGTTGCAACTGTATGCGGTAAGTGATGGAAAGCGTACGACACTACACGACTGCAACCGACCGAGTAAAGTTGAAGTCACGACTTTATGCAGCTAAATGCTAACCACATACAGTTACTACTATGCGCGGTTGTTTTAGTGCAGTCCGTCTCTTGGCAGCCATACCTAGCTGAAATTACAGTGTACAAAAAAAATGGTTTAATTTTTGGCAATTATTTTTGAGTTGTTCGTTTCTTGTTTCCCTTATAATACCCTGATTCTCTGACAAAGACCCAACGAAGTACACAGAGTTTACGGCCCTGCCTGTGCCAAATCATGATGTAGCACTCCGAATACAGAACATTATAAGATTCATCTGTTTTCTAGTGGTCGCAATCGTGGCCGCTGAGCATGAGATTCTGGGTTCGATTCCCAGGTTGGGAAAGTTTTTGTTGGGTTTTTGTATTAGGAATTTCTTAGTAGCAGCTACGGAGTCTAGATTTGTGCCTGGCAATAGACTCGCCCAATATCATCCATGGAACTTAAATATTACTGGCTTAATGTGTGTGACTACTATGATGCCCTTAGGGATTGCAGGCTGGATATTATATAAAACTACTAGGCCGATTTCATAAAATCTTTCACCATTGGAAACCTACATTCACCCTGAGTAACATAGGCTATATTTAATCCCCGTAGTCCCACGGGAACGGGAACTACGCGGGTGAAACCGCGTGACGTCCGCTAGTATATTATAAGTCGAACTAGCTAAATTCATTGACATACTAACTCTCAATAAGTCTTTGAGTGGTGAACGCGAGCCAGCGTTGGAGTTACATGTTCACTTTGTTCTCACATTAATGTCTAAGAAAAACTTTTTAAAAACCGATATCATCATTTACACTCAGTGAGCATCTGCATTGTCTACAAGGTTAAATTAATATCATCATAACTTTGCATGACGTTTGTCCTCCGAAGGGTCATACCCCAAAGTAGTGCTGACTCGGTTGCCCACATTCCACCAGTATGATTAAGTGTTACGTAAGATGACCTGAATATACCTGAAATCTGACTTAAATCTGAATACGACAGGGTTGGTTTTTAATGACAAGCAAAACTTTAAAACTGAGATCTAGATATATCAAACCAAAAGTGCATTATATTATTGTGGAAAAAAAAATGTGAGCACTCATTTGAAAATGTCCTAAAAATGTCCTTATTCATAAACCTACTAGGAATAAATGTACTCGTGCGCATGCACGCATCGCCATATTCATGTGTGTGCCAACTGCCACCCATCTAGATTGTTGAACTTAATGGTGCTGTTGCAATATTCACACATTCGCTTTTAAGTGTAGGACAGGATTGAAATCTTATGTTTCTCTATATCGAAAATATTTTCGATTCAAAACCATCTCTGAAACTTTGGCCGGTTATTGAAAACTCAGCCTGTGTATTTCAATAGTTTTCTGTTTGTTTATCGCAAGTCAACAGATTTAATCGTTGCGCGTAGCACTTTGCTACACGACGTAGCAGTGCGTAGCAACCAGCTACACAAGTAGTATCAAGCTAGATCAATAAAAACTTGGCCATCCACCATGCTGGCCCTCTTTTATTAATAGTTTGTAAAAGCATGTCTAGAGACTGTTTGGTCAGGATGTGCCGTTTGTGCTTTAGGTACATTTGTCACTCGTGGAAATACGAGAAAACATTTGAGATGGTTTGCAGTGAAGAGCGCTACTCCCACATCTTTGGAGTGTATAATTCATGGAGCTATCAGGTGTATAGATACCGACGAACTATAGCTAATAGCTTATTAAGTATTTAGAAAAAAGGGATACCGTTTGCGCTTCCTCTTAAAGAAGATACGACATTGTTTGCAAACTGTGCGTAGCGCTTTGCTACGACGTCGTAGCGCGTAGCACTTTTGCTACGACGTAATTGCACCGAGCTCGTAGCAACTACAAACAGAATTGTAATAGTATTGTTTGATAATTTGGTGCGTAGTAATAATGGAAAGTGTTCAAGCAAACTCACCAGTTTGCGTGAACACTTTCCATTAAGATTACGCTATGTCCACTATCTTGTTTTTTCAATACAATTTCCACAAATTATTACGAACAGCGCCCGCCCTCCTGCGAATAAAACAAAATTAAAAGAAACATCCGAACTGAGAACCTCCTCCTTTTTTAGAAATCGGTTAAAAATACAATCAATTCATTCATCAATTCCAATGACGCCAACTCATCGTTCACGAACACCGCTAGTTCATCGCGTGTTACCAACAGACGAGTCCGAAATAAAATCACTGATATTTTATCATATTTTTTTTTTTTTTTATATTTTTAATAAAAATGATTGTGCAGTAGGAATCGATAAAATTTCAGGAAAATTCTTGAAAAAATTCATTGACGTTATTGTTCTTCCTCTGACATTCATTTGCAATTTATCATTTGCAACAGGAGTATTCCCATCTGCTTTTAAAAAATCACAAGTAGTTCCTGTTCTCAAAGATGCTGTGTTAACAATTATAGGCCTATTTCTATACTTCCAACACTATCTAAGATATTGGAGCACTTAATGAATATCAGACTGGTAAAGTTCATGGAGACAAATCGGCTTTTATCTTCATCTCAATTTGGACTTCAGATGCTGTTCATCAATTGACAGAGTTTATTATTTCTAAGCTAGATACTAAGAAGAAGACTCTGGCAATCTACTTGGATTTAGCCAAAGCATTTGACACGGTGTCTATTCCCATTTTGATAAGCAAACTAGAGCACTTGGGTGTTAGGGGTGAAACACTGCAAATTATCTAAAGGGGAGGACACAGGTAGTTAAAGTGAATGGATGGGGAAGTGATGAATTACCTATGGAGCATGGCGTCCGTCAAGGCAGTATCCTCGGCCCAACCTTATTCTGAGTGTACATAAATGACCTATGTAACACAGACCTATCAAATGGGAAAGTAATTACATTCGCCGATGATACTGCATTGCTTTTCTATGGTGACACTTGGGATGAAGTTTATACGCCCGCCCAAAATGGATTTAATACTATTTTTAAATGGCTCAAGGATAACCATCCTCACACTAAATGTAGATAAAACAAAGTTCATGACCTACACAAACAGGAAACAAGACGTACCAAACCTGGCAATTATCATTCTCACACAATGGTAACCTTCCATTCAACAGCTCTTGTGAATGTCCACGTTTGTCAAAAACGACCGCTATTAAGTACCTGGGTGTTGTAATTGATATCATCATCATCATTCTCTTGCCCTTATCCCAATTTATTTGGTGTCGGCGCAGCATGTCTTCTTCTTCCATACTCCTCTATTTTTGGGTGTTGTAATTGATAATAGACTTAATTTCCAATAACACATCGAGGCTTTGGTTCCCAGGATTCGTAAGCTAATTTATATATTTAAATCTCTTCTATAAATATTCTATAAATATCTTCATTCTACTTTACTTGTACTTTTACTTTTAATTTATGTTATTTTGATAAATCTGTACCTTAATGTCTTTATTAATTAATTGAGATAAAAAAAATTGAAAATTGATAATTTATTTGCGAAATTTAATTTAATTTAATTTATAATTTTGCTAAATTCATCATGCATGATTTAATGCAGTAATATTTTGTCATGAGATAATTGTCCGATGGAGGGCAGCCTGGTGATTTGTAATACAGGTTTTACCTAAAACAGACACCAGTCTCTTTGTAGTGAAAAAATAAATGAATTATTATTATAAGGGCATACGTAACTCATCAGCTTTATTTTCACACACCTACGACAATGGGAGAAAGGCACACGTAAGTCTTTGAAGTTTGGAGTGCCTATGATATGACAAGAACAAAAAAATATTTATGACGACTGTTACTTTTGTATAACAGATATAGTGGCCATCAACCAAACAATCGCCCTAAATGGAAATACTCTAATATTCTCACGGCATATAAACCTATTCCTCATTCAGAAAATGTTCCAGTACCAGCTTTTCACCAGTAAGTGTAACAATCTCAGGAGGATCAAACAGAAACACCAATTTCTTCAGAAATTTCCTGATTCAAGTACTGAAAAACAAAAAACAGGTATAAAAAACGACAATTCATAAAAGGTACCACTAAATTTGAGACCTCTATGAATGATGTGGAACGGCTGGCGTGGAAATCTTTTGTAGCAGTTGCACAAAATTTCCTCGGAAATTTTTAGGCTGACAACAATGTAGAATTAGTAGAAGATAATTAAGCTGGTTCGATTCAAAGATTTAGGCTGTAATATGAGTATAAAATTACACGATCTTAACAGTCACCTAGATTAATTCCAACACAATTTCGAAGACCTTAGCCAACAACAAGGAGAACGTATTCACAAAGACATAAAAACAAAACAAATAGATACCATGGAAGATGGGACACTCATATAATGGCCGACTACTGTTGGGGAATCATGCGAGATTGCCCAAGTAATTTTAATTTGAGAAAATCACTCAAAAGACAATTTCTTGATGTTTAATGCCATACAAATATATATTTATTATGAAAAATTGTATTTTTATATATCTCAAGGACTAGAACTGATAGAAAAAAAAACCGATAACATTTTCGATATTGCCATGTAAGACATACTCAAAATCAGGTCTGTAATCCCTGGCACCAAAATGGTTGTAGGCCAGTATCGAACAGTAAGCCGTGGGTTCGGACCCAGACAGGAGCATCACTTTGTGTAATTTATTTCATCATCACTGCTCTCAAACGGTGAAGGAAAATATCGTGAGGAGACCGCGGCATGTCCTAGAACCAAAAATTCGAAGATATGTGACATCTACTAAACAGCGTTGGGCCCGCGTGGTGGCGCGCCCATACGCAAAATACACGGCATGACGTGGAGTTGTGGACACCAGCATGTTGTACAATACAATACAAAACAACACAAGGTGGCAGTCTTGGTTTTCCAATACAATAACAGAAATATTTTTGTCGACGTTGAGATGCTAAAAGATCCCCGTAGCACTGTAGTTTTGCTTGACAGATGACAGCCAATACTATATAGATATATACTGCTTGTCAAGTTAAAATACATCAATATGTCTAATTTGGTATTACATTACAAACCGAGTTCCATCCGTGCCTCGGAAGCCACGTTAAGCTGTCGCCTGTCAATAGTCCATCTTTGGCAGTCGTTAGAGGAAGTCATTGGCCCAAAAAGTCTGAAAATTTGTCTTACCAAGTGGTATCGTATTACCCAGTATTGGAGGTCAGGTAGTCAGTCAAAATCAGTCAGTGTGTAAAATATAGGTATTCAGCTTCATCAAGTTACTCTAGAAGCCAATACAGTCGGGAAAAGGCTAGGCAGATGATAATGTTTAAATTAGTGTATTACTCGTATTTTAGTACTGTTTTTCCGTCTGTACAGATAAGTTGTTTGATGTTATATGTGTATTCATTTCGACATCTTCCAACTAACAATGAGAACCTATATTCTGTAACGCAAAATTAGAAATAAAAGGAAGAAAAACAGTGTATGGAAAATCTGTATTAATTTGTTGGAAAAATCTTTATAATAATATTGTGATTTCTGAGAGTCGGCGTCTTGTATAGGTAAAAATCAAGGTTGCAGCATCCCTTTAGGCAAAGTTAGACTATAATGATCTGTATACATTTCGTACGATGAAATTAAGTCGTATGAACGTAGTTTTGGTATTTTTGGATTATAATTATGGAAGGCATGTAATAATACAACAGTGACAATACAACATTTATAATAGATATTGTATATAACCTATGTATAATAAAGTTAAATTCTTGTTCACAACATATAAAGCAGAAAGGCCTCGAATAAATATTCTTGAATTTCTCTTCTCCCTATTTGCAAATAAACTCAAATAGTTGTTGCAAAGCGTCATTAATTGTAAAAAAAAGAACAATACGAAATTGGTTACAACTTCAATTGAAAAATTTTAATTAGTTGCAGACCATAGATATTTTAAAACTTTCTTATTTAGTTAAACCAACTCTAATAAATATTTTTTTTTTGAAAGTAATACAATACAAAACATTTTCACAAACACGCAACGATCACAGAAAAAAATATCAATTTAAGTACCCAACTACCACACTGTTGACTGTAATACTATTATTTTATTAATTAATACAATAACATCTTATTCACTAACCTATATTTAAACATGTATGAGAACAATTACGTAATTTTTCGGTTAATCGTGCCTAGATAGTTAACAGGAAGCGTAATACATAAACTTACGTCTCTCAAAAGCCATAAAAAAATCTGAATATATACCTACAACCCTTGCTACCGAGCTTAAATAATAGTCTAAAAATTACAAACTAAGTTTGTAAAAAAAACACTTATTTATTAATCTAGCCTATAACACCAATTACTAAGTACACCGAAAAACATCATAAATAGCCGAGAGAGACGCGAAAGAAACAATGCTTCTTTTTTTAGTGCACTTGGCCGCTTGGCCTGTTTTCAGTTTTATAAGACAGATAAGCGAGCTTGGCCGCTCTGGCCGAGCCCGCAGAGCTGTCTGCCGTCCCGTCTGTGTTCCTATTCGAACGTAGGTGCATACATCTGTACAGCTCGGCAACACGAGAGTAGTGGGGAGAACAGCTTCTACATACCGCCCCAACTCTTATATACATATTGAAATAAGTTGTTATACTGAATAGTCACGAACAGGGAAGTGTTTACCAGTAGCAAAATTAAAAACCAGTATTCTCGTTAAAGTTGTGTTTCTACTTTGAGATAAGACCTATTTGGTACGCGTATAAGTTCTAAGATGCTCGTGATGTTACTAAATAAAACAGGAGAAAATTGCTTTCGAATTTTGCTAAGTGCATTTATACAATTTATATTGTTTATAAGACTGAACGTATACATTGTAATTAATAAAATACATTTTTACAGCATTTTGACGGAAAAAAGAAGTGATTTAGATACTAGAACATATCTCAAATTTCGATTGTAAGCGAATCCCGAAAATAGCTTAAAATAAATAACATCTGGTGTTTTCTAAACCGAACCATACATTTTATTAACGCCCTGTTAGCAAAATGTCATTCATTGTATTGGATAATTATAAAATTAATTTATTTCGTTGTTGATTATACCCGGAACAACCAGTAACGATTTATTAAATTTGATTTTAAATAAATACATTAAAAAACAGTGTTTCATTAAAATAAAAAGAGTAATATTATGTTTATATGAAGATCTAGACACATCTATTATTAAAATGAATGGGCAGCAAAACCAAAGGTGTGTGCAAAATTTCAGATCAATCGGTTGAGGAGAACTGGATTGAAATTCAGTACCTAGATTTATACATAAATTATTAACAAGACAAGTTAAATAACTAATAACAAAACAAGATTAAGCTTAAAAATAGAAGTGACGCGTTAGCCGTGACGTCATTCACACGTCGGCGTCATTACCCTGCGTAGTCGGACCACGTTGCATGCTAACAAATGACGCCCTAGTAGCCGAGACACTCTTTGAGTGTTGCGTGTTAGAGTAGGTTCTGTGTTCGACCCAGCCATAAATAAATAAGTAGCAGTGAAATAGTGATTTTAAAAACCAACATAATTGTTGCAAACTGTCCTTGTCTCACAAATAGCTAACGGCTAGGAAGAAAAGAGAGCTAAAATGATGCGCGAATACGTGCATATATTATTATATACAGGGTTGAATCGTACCCTAAGCGACTTCGTCGTTGGCAGACTGCCAAACGTTCGTGCAGTACTAATGATTTGAAGTGAAATTGTTGAAATCAGTGTTTCTTTAAAAAGCTCTACCAGTATACTGTTATGACAACTTTGTTGAGTACCTATTTTAGTGAATGCTACAGTTTAGAAGTTTGACTAGGTATTTAAATAGTTTTGTTACATCCTCAAGATTGGCAAGATGGCAGATCAATATGGAAGTGATATAACAGACCGTGTTGTGTTGTGTGCAAGTGTGTGAAGGAACTAACACAACAAATCTTGAGGTATTTCATGTTTAGTATTGGACATTTATAATTTAATACCAACAGCAACATAAATTATGCTTAAGCTTTATCATACCGACGCGACTTGAACATTGCGGTATATTGATTTATCTTTTGAAAATTAACTTAACATTTACGAAGTAACTTTTTTGTGAAGTAATAATATATTTCCTCAGATTGATTTATACAACATAAAATACAAAACTTTCGCAACAAATTATAAAATCTATATAACTATCCATAGCCAAACTAAAAACATAGTACTTTTGGATCGCTAATAACAAAGGAATGTTAAAAACCACATTAATAAATAAAAATAGGTAGGTACACTAAAAGAAACCAAGATAAACATTATAACATACTTAATTTTCAGAGAATTATGGTTTTAAATTTTAAACAAAACGACGTCCACGAAATCTAACATAATTACTACTCCATTCCACATCACTTTTTCACAATTCCCGATTAAATTTTTAAAACTAAATGTGTCCCAATTATAAATTGTGTGCTCTGGGTTTTCACATTTGTATTTACCATAGGTATATACAAATTGTAAGAGACTCATTTTTAAATCAGTACTTTTACAAAGAAAAACCGAAACCGAGAAAAATTAAGTAAAATAAAAACTGGTACGAAACACGAAAACTCACGCACGAAGAAAAGTCTTCAGGGCACGGCTTCTGGCAATCCAAGACAGATATGGATCGTCGGTTCCAACGATCTCAGTTCTATTGAAGTTCCACCCAAAAAAATGCGTTTTCTTCACCAAAGTGGAAATTCCACGAGACTCGTCTAGTTTGGAGATGGAGGAGATTTTATTTCGAATTAGTAGATTATGTTCCCACACACCAAGTGCCACGTACAAATTAGATCGTCTGATTACGGTGCACGGATCTTCTTTGAAGGGGTTTTTTTTGTTGCCAATCAATGACTTGAAAATGGCGTCGTTATTTAGTAGAGCGCTACGCCTGTTGCACGGGTTACTTCACAAAGCACGCAAACTCTCAACAGATTCTTCAGCAGATAAATCAGTCTTCACACCGGAAGGAGATTTCACACCTCAACCAAAAACTGTGTCAGTGAATTTTATTCTTCTATCTAATGATCTTCGTTACTATCAGAGGAGATGACAAGTCTAACCGGCGCGCGCTGCAATAATTACCAAGGCTACCAGTACATAAAACTATTGACAGATGCAACAACACAAACATCTGAAGTAATGGCGGGAAAATATATTTCAGTTAGAAAACCTATATTTTACGAGTAGGTGGCATAAAAATGGGATTTCAATACGTTATTGGTCTTTTTTTCATATTTCTTTGCATATTAATAACTAATAACAAAGTAACGTCAATGCCTAGTCTAGATGACGTCTCTGGGCTCCACTTACTTATCAGGCCACTAACAGGAGTAAACAGGAGAGATTGGTGTTAAAGTTGTAATAAAAGAGTGACTGACGGGAAAGACTGATTCGGATTTTTTTATCAGTTCCAGTTTTAGTCGAGTATAAATTTAAAAAAAATATCAGAAATTTTGTTTCTGTTTTATTTAGTTATAACCCACAGGACTTTACAAAACACCTATTTTAATGTCAAAACTCAGTTCCTTTATGATTGATGTTTATTCTTAAAGTTACTTTATGCGTTTTACATAATTTTTACAGTGCAACGAAACGTATCACGGGTCAATAAAAATACGTAAAGGTGTGTTAATACTACTAGCACCAACAATATACCATGTTTCTACTTTTCTTCAATAAATGATTTTCTATTAAGAATAAGGTTGCGATTGAAGGCTCTTGAATGAATGTGTTTTCTGTGGAGATTAAAACTCTTTCCATTTTCCAGACGAATGGAAAGGGGGGGGAGAGGGTGAATGTTATTTTTAAAAATTTCCTTAAATGGTAAAAAAAAGTCGCTTAGTAATAATCGGGATATTTTTAAACATCGACGATGTTTTTTTCAGCCATCGGCCTTGTTTGAAGTGCCGCAGCTTATGAGTCTTTCTTAGGCCTGAATTCTTTTCGCGGTCACGATTGGCCGCTTTGACGGTCAGTCGCATACGGTAGGTCGTGACGTCAGCGTCACAGTATGGCGCTATGTGGAACAAAATGAATACTCGTACGCGAGTGGCCATGTATTGTTTTACCTGTTTTAGGTATAAACCTACACTTCTTACCTTATACTGCCACTCAAAAGATATTTTCTGTGATTTGAACCTATTTTGAGTTCATATAATCATGACAGTTATCTATACTAATATTATAAAGCAGAAGAGTTTGTTTGTTTGTTTGTTTGATTGAACGCGCTAATCTCAGGAACTACTGGTTCGAATTGGAAAATCTATACTAATATTATAAAGCAGAAGAGTTTGTTTGTTTGTTTGTTTGATTGAACGCGCTAATCTCAGGAACTACTGGTTCGAATTGGAAAATTATTTTTGTGTTAGATAGTCCATTTATCGAGGAAGGCTTTAGGCTATATAACAACGCTATGGCCATTAGGTGTGGAGCAGGAATAAAAATGTAGCAAAAACGGGGATTTTTTTCTTTTCTTTTTTCTCTCTTATGTGACGCAAACGAAGTTGCGTGGGTCAGCTAGTAAGCTATATACGTAGACATAGACTGGTGAAATCAGTTTAACATGTGGTGGTATATTTTTTCTCTCGCGAATTCGCAGATATATATAGTGCCAGTTAGAACACCTCCTTACCCAACTATACAACCATGTCGAAGTATGTTCCTTTAAACCTGCACATGCGCAGACAAACGAATCGATAAATTTTTCTACCAACGCTACTGCGGACCACTACATGCATATGGTTCCAAGTTATAATTGAGATTTATAGTTTCACCAATCAACACCAGGTGAGTAATAGCTTGCTTTAATAAACTTTTACTTGAATGGGAGCATTGTAGTTACATACAGTGTTGAGGTAACCACGCTGTTTCCCAATTCAGAAACTATTTTCACCATACATCTACGTAGGTTTTTTTTTTAAGTATCTCATACTTATATAAGTCATCATACTTAAGCAGTACCATTGATGGTGCTTTGTAAACCATACGCTCGGAAAACGGCAAGAATATTACATTTAGTCTACGTATGTACAGTCTCCGCATAAATATGTCCAGACCGCCCATTGTGTCACCCCTTGTAAAATGTTAAAAAAATTGTAACCATATTTTTTATGGTATACTTAATAAAGAGTATTCTATTCTTTTCTATTCTATCAATATGTGGACCGCTTGAACGCAAAATTAAAAAAATATATATATGACCTTATTTACAATTTGGATCAATTTTGACTTTATTTTCCACGACACAATAGGAAAATTGTGATTACAGGTTGTCACTGTACAGACGCCAACACATCAAGTTACTGCAATCCGTAAATTTTCTTTAATCGGTTTTCAACTTTATCGCTACATTGGGTTAAGGCGACTACAGAAGCTAAACGCGAGTTTTATAATGCCTGAAAGTATATGATTCACTGCAATAAACAAAACCAGAAAAGAAAATGATATTCTTCAGGATATATACTAGTATGATAGTGTTTTCAAGACAAAATATTAAAAATTAATTTTACTCGACAGAAAAATATCATGAACTTTTCTCTAACAATTTCTTATATCGAGTAAAAACCATACATAGATGCATGCGATCATTCTGATTTTTGGACTTATAATTCTACAAGCAACATAATCATAGTGGTTAATTTTTTAAGTGCAATCAATCGTTTTTTTGTTAATCGATCGAAACCACTCATTTCGCACTATTCGACCCGCCTGACGTATCAACTACTTTGCCACTTTGTTGTGCAAGCTGATTAGAACTTTATTCTAACAGTATTTCAGGCAAAGTTTGAACCACCACAAATAAAGTTCCTAATTTAGCTCATGTAGTCGCCTTAAAGGTTGTTGAGGAAAATTTGCTGGTTTTGAGTAGCTCGATGTGCTGGAGTCTGTACAAATCATCATCCTATTGAGTGATAAACAATCGTGGTTAATAAATGATAAATTATGTTTACATTGTAAGTAAATTTTCACAAACACTTTTTTTACACGTTAATTTTTTATACCCGGTTGCTTATGGACCGTGCCAAAATCTAAAAAATCTATTAAAAAGAAGTGTATGTTTGCAATTACAAAATAATAATATACTTTTGCATTCGGATGCATGTGAAAGTATATTATAGCAATAAAAATCTCCTCGGGCCGATTTTGACTCTTGTAATAGAAAAGGATAAGATTCAGAGCAAAATGAAACCTCATTAAATTTTCAATGTGTTTTCAGTTATATTTTACTTTTCCATGATATCAATATTGTGATTTGATAAGAATTTTTAAAATGGGTTCTGTAGTTCTAGAGTGAAATCGTATCAAACACACAAACAAAAAGTCTAATATTTCCTTTTAATAACACTATTATATATACCATTGAATACATTTGTTATTTTGATATAATTCTAATATTACTTTTGTTACCTTTTTGCAGAAAGATGAGTGAAAGCAAACCAGACAAGAAAAAAAAGAATCTAACTAAAATACACCGTAACAGAAGGAAGCATTCCAACTCTAATAAAAAATTTGCTGCTTTGTTCAAAAAACTCACCCTCGACGATAAAAAACTCACCCTCAATGATATGTCTAAAGGCAAGGCAGAAAATAAACGGAATACAAAAAAGGACCAAATCTCTAAGACTAACATAGATTCGAAAAAAGATCTCACTTCAGAAATGGATCAGACTTCCTTGGAGGAACCAAACTCTAGTACGACAAAGACATCTTGCGAACTAGCTCAGGAGGAAAATGACATGAATAATATACGATGCAAATGGAATTCGCAGTGTCTTCACCATCGATGAATGTGCTTCTTGGATAACCACCTAACCGTTTCTCAATTTGTCGTTCTATTTTTGTTTCTTTGTTAGCCTGACAGGTTTTGTTGATATTTTACAGTAATATTCCTCTCTTTTTATAGTTAACTGCGGTAGTCTTGAAATTTATCAAATTATCTCACTATGAGACAATAAGTTGTATTAATATATTAGTAATATATTGTATTGTATTGTTTTATTGTATTGTAAGTAATTGATTTTACATTTTATATCGTTTTTCATTTCTTATTCTATCTTTTTATAATCTATATATATAAAAGAAAGTCGTGTTGGTCACACTATTTATAACACAAGAACGGCTGAACTGATTTGGCTGAAAATTGGTGGAGAGGTAGCTTAGAACCGGGAGACGGACATAGAAAACTTTTTTTCTTTCCTCGGTAAGTGGTGGGCAGGTATTGGGTAGATAGCGGTAGGTGGTAGGTAGATAGTGGGTGGTTTGTAGGTAGGTAGTTGGTAGGTGGTAGATAGGTAGTGGGTAGGTAATGGGTAGGTAGTAGGTAGGTAGTGGGTAGGTGGTAGGTGGTAGGTAGGTAGAGGGTAGTTGGTTGGTAGGTAGTGGGTAGTTGTTTGGTAGGTAGTGGGTAGATGGTAGGTAAGCAGTGGGTAGGTGGTAGATAGTAGGTCAATTCCAATTAAATATTCATAGTTGACAGGAGAACGTCTGTCGGGTAGGCTAATATATTATAATAATATTTCAAATGTTTGTAGGGTCTATTGCCAAATTAAAAAATATCAAAATCTTGTGTACTATGATTTTGGGTGCTTAATCAAAATTTTGAATACTGTCCAAGAGCTTATTGATGTGTTAGATTTTATTAAATAAAATTAAGGAATTAAACATAATATTTCCTGCTATGTTTTTAATAATTATGAGTATTGTGAAAAAAATACTTTAATATGTATGTTGCGAATAGACGTCTGTCCTTTTATTGTCTCTTAGTAAGTATAATAATATTTTTTGTAAATACAAAATAACAATAGTTATTTTTTTTTGCAAAAAATATTTTGAATACTGCCCTAGAGCTTATTGAAATGTTTATTGTGTGTTAAATTCTATTGTGATTATTGTTATGAAAATTGATGTGTCATTTTAATGTTGTGAAAATAAATGTTTCTTCTTTTTTTGTTTTTGTTACCGACTTCAAAATGGAGGGGGGGGGGTTCCCAATTCGTCATGATCCTTTTTTATGTGCGTTCACTGATTACTCTAAAACGCCTAAATCTAATTTGATTTTTATTTTGTTTGATGGAGTAAAGGATTCCTAACTTGGTCCCATAGAAATATTGTCGTGATCTGATCATAGACTTCCTAGTTAAAGATCGGAACTCTTTAACAATAGCCAGCGGATCTGTCTTGATTGCTGCAACCGCTTGGATGTTTATTGTTTACAAAATGTCACTTAACATGACGCTTATATGCTCTGAGGGAATATGCAGATGTGTAGAGTACAGCCAAATTTCAACAGTTAGGTATTTTATTAGGGAAAAGCATATTATCGTAAAATGTATTGTAATATTTGAATATATTAATAGAGGAGCTCGCAGTTAAATAATAATGAATCTTTAGGTTAAGCCGAGCTTGCCGGGTTTGGTTTTTGGATGGGTGAACACCCTTACATAATGAGGCTCCTCCGTGCCTCGGAAAGCATGTTAAGCTGTTGGTCCCGGCTGTTATTTGTCTATTTTTGGCAATCATTACAGGTAGTCAGTGGTCCAAAAAGTCTGACCACCAGTCTTACCAAGTGGTATCGTATTACCTAGTATTAACTGGGTTGTGGAGGTCAGAAACTGCTATTCAGTTGTATCCGGATAAATTGGAAGCTGACCCCAACATGGTACGGAAAAGGCTAGGCAGGTGATGATGTAATGTAATATTTGTATAGAATGTTACATTTACAAATAAAAAGTAAAAAATCGCAAAATATTAAACATTCTTCTTACTTTGCTTCATCAACCTTCTTTAAGCAATAAATAATAAATGCGTTTCTCGGGATCGAGTGGTAACGTCAGGCAGGTTATCAAGGCACAATAAAATGAGGTTATGTTACGAGTATTACATGTGACAAACCACGCGCGAGCCAAGCAAGCAAAGCGAGCAGAGCTTAGTCTGCGGCGGCGGCTGGCGAGCGCTTCATCCAAATTCGTCGGAATTACTTGAAATAGCATACGTTTTCCGTTTACCAAATTTTTATTAGTAATATAATATTATAAAGAGGAAAGATTTGATTTCTTGTTTGTGCGCTTGTTACGATTTAGCTCAAAAACTACCGAACCGATTTAAAAAAATCTTTCACCGTTAGGAAGCTAAATCTTTGCCAAACAGGCTATTTACATTGATAAGCCAAGTTATCACGATTTTGGAGAACAACGTCGCGGGCGAAATGTTAGTATCAAATAATAAATATTATAAAGAGGAAAACTTTGTTTGTTTGTTTGTTTGGTTGTAATGAATAGGCTTAAAAACTACTGGACCGTTTTTAAAAATTCTTCCACCATTCGAAAGCTACATTATCCACGAGTAACATAGGATATATTTTATCCCCGTACTCCCACGGGAACGGGAATTACGCGTGTGAAACCGCGTGACGTCCGCTAGTATCGAATAAAATAATTATCTCTCTATTTGTGATCATTCTAATGAGAATTATTTTGTTCCGTTTATCACACAGTGGACAGGCTGCTCGTATCTGAAAAATATAGTTGCATTCTTCTCTTTATCGGACAATATTAGAAGTTTGCAATACTAACCAAGTTTTTGATGTTTGTTTTCATGAAACGCTTGAAACAAAAATAAATTATATTTTTAGTAAATTATTGCCTTATAAGGTTAGCAAAGCAGCTATTCAAAACAATAAAACTACTTAAATAAATTATTAAAAAAAAAAAATATATGGTAAGGAAACAAACATCTATTACAGTGCCAGATATTTTAATTTCAGGTCAGATTTAATTTTGAAATTAATGAGATGTGACGTGATTTATTACATGCTCATTATAGCGTAATTGATGAAACATTTTTTTTTCATTTGTTAATAAACGGGTTTAAATTTAAGCAGCTACTGTGGTAATTATTGTGTTGGCAATTTTCTATGCGGCAACATTGGTATGACATTGACACAGACCAACGTTTTGACAGATACCTAGGAATGTCATCTCTTTCGTTTTCTTGATATGCATCCTAAGCAAAAAGAGATAACAGAAAATTGAATAACTTATTGTTTATCGATTCATAAAATACTCCCATTGAAGAGAGCGCAGTAATGGTACCCAGTATATTTATACAAATGTGAGGACTTAAATATCTCATGTAAGTAATACATTACCAATTTAGTTGGTACATTGTATGATTGTTAATGCGAGTAGAGTATAGTGTGATTGATATTATTAATCCTACAATAATTTACTCGCATAAAGTCGAGTTACTTTAACTACTACAAATTAATTACCAGTTATGTGTCTATTAGGAATTGCACGTTTTGTAAATCAATGTCGTTGGTTTGGTGCTGACTTGGTAGTATGTAAATCCGAAAACTATTTTACTTAAGAAGATAGGCATACGGCATATGTACGGTTAGTGTGCACCTACATTGTCGACAAAACAAAATCTCTTTGAGGTGTTTAGTTAGGAAGGTACATTCGTCTTAAATCTTGAATGATATAATACCGACGCTGACAAGATAGTCGATATGCCAGCACCCAAAAATTATAATGATGGCTCTGAACTATCTAAATTAACGCAGACTATAATATCTACTGGCTACCAATACGCATTTACCTTAAAAAAGTAGACTGTACGTGTACATATTAATGATCAGAGAAAAGCATACAAGAATATTGTATACGAGTATGGAATGCAATATAAAATATGACGTATTAAGAAGCATCACGGACGTTTAACTAGACCATAAATAGGCCCTATGTAGACTGCTTAGCGTCTGTATTCTGACTGCGGTTGTTGACCTCTTCAGTGATACCAAAGATTTTGTCTATGCAATGAAGGAAGAAATTATGAAGACGAATAAGTAAAGAAATACACTGTGAAGGATGGCACAGGTGACACTTTTTGGGCATGCTATCGAGGTAATTGCCGGGGTAATCGATTCGACACATTATTTCTGGGTGATCTCGTCTGACTAATGGAAAGTAATTGCATATACACCAACTCGTTGCCAGAATATTAGGAATCAGAAATGCTAAACTATAAGTATGCGCCCAACCAGTTCATGATGGTGGTAAAATCACGTTGTATTGGGATCGACCAATCTTAACTGACAGGATTATTGTAGCCAATAAGCCAAACGTTGTGGTGAAAGAGAAATAATGGTTAATATAGTGTACTGGACCTGAATAAAGAGAAAGTCGTGAAAGCAGAGAAAGATTAACAATTCAAGAATCTATGTTTAGCTTGCAAAGTCGTCGTCATGTGTGACGTGAGTGCAGCAGTCATTGTGCCGATAGTCGTGCTGGCCAATGGATTGGCAGATGAATCAGTGGCTTGATTGGCAGATGGATCAGTGGCTTGATGCAGAAAGCAGTACTTCTAGACACGTCATGTATTGTTATAAGATTCCCCTCTCATAAGCTCTGACCAGACCCTAATGCCAACACTGATCAGGTTCTATTGTTTATATACAGTGTGTTTGGCTACCAGTTACTAATACTTCAAAGTCATAATACTCATTTCTATCGACAAATTCACGTTTGCAAATACTCCCAAAATCAAATGGCTGACATTCGCGGAGTTTCTCCACACTCCGCGAATGACAGCCATTTGATTTTTTAATCAGGTGACAAATTAAAAAACTAAAACTGCAAAAACTAATATTGAATGTGAGACGTGCAAATGATCTTATTGCATAAGTAATTGCCAGGGCTTGCAGATTGCAGCCAAATAAGCAAAAAGATATTACGAAAACATACATAAAAAATCGTTATTTTTAACATTTTCTACTGATGACTACCTAATGGAAAGATTGAAATGTTTTTCAGACCGAATGCCGCCAAAGCAGCATAATGTGGAAGATCGTCAAGAAGTATGTAAAAAACACAATATTTATTAGAATAAATCCTTCATCTAAATATACAAAAATTAAGTTAGGCTTATAATAAAATATTAACCTTATGTCAATTCAAATAAAATGGGTTACATAAATTGCAGTTTTCTATTAAGTTTGAAGGTTCCGCACGTGAAAAGGAAAAAGGAACCCTTATGAGATAATTTGCTGCACAGTCTATTTGTGAAAACTTTTTTTACGCGTAGAGTTACCGGTATTTAGTTTATTTGTATATATCGGGTTCGCGGTCTCACTCAATAATTCTAAGTGTAAATATATGAACGTTTATGTCACATATTTTACGCCGTAGAAACTTTTTTCATAAACAATTTATTTACATCATAATAAGCTCAGTATGATGTAAACTATTTATGATAAAGTTTCTATCGGCTTACTATGACTTTTTTTTTTTTTCTTACCTGACCTAACCTTTTTTTGTTTCTTGTTGCCGGGGTGGAATATCCTCAATGGATGTCCCCTGCCCTGGGGAGAGCGGAGGGGTCTGTCAAACTCGTACTGACTAAAACTACCCCGGTGTTCCCTTCCCACACTTGCACCGGGGATAATCGGAACTAGTGCGCCATCCACGATCCCCGGCTAGTGCAGGTCCACCTTTGCGGGCCTCCTCAGGTTTGCGGGGGGAGTGAAGTGTACTCCTTCCGCGACGTCCTATAGGGGCGGAACACTACGCGCCACCACCTCGGGTCCAGTTATTTGGCGGGGCGTCGGACATCCCCAAGTCCGCCGTCCCTCTGGACCCGTTCAGGAGGGCTTGAAGCCCAACGCCCGGTTCGTCTGCTGCGGGTCGGGAGAGTGGTCTCCACCTCTCTCAACCTTTCCGCAGCCTCCTTCCGCGAGATGACCGTTTCACAGAAAGAGATCACCGCAACTTACGACTTCTGTCACGACGGCACGGCGCGGCTCTTCCCATGCAGCACACTCTGCCAACGTATGCCATGCCGTGTCCTCCAGACAGTGGACGCAGTGATAACACCGAGCGTCTGGCTCCCTGTTTATGCGACACAGGTACTTCTTGAAGCAACCATGCCCCAAGAGTACCTGCGTCGCCCGAAACGATAAGTAGCCGTGCCTCCTCTCGAGCCATTCCTCGAGCACCGGTCGGATTATCTCGATGGTAGCGAGGCCGGCGGCGGTAAGGCGTAAAATCCTCTCCCGCCACTCCGCCACCAGGACCTCGCGGAGCTGAGACCGACGCAGATCGATCTCCTCGCACCACCGGTAAAGTAAGAACGAAGACTCTCGCCTCTAGATCCAAAGGTGGCGACCCGGCCAGTGCACAAGCCGCCTCGTAGGAGACTGTGCGATACCCCCTGACTGACCTGACGGCCATCGCCCGCTGCGGTTTCCGCAGCATCGCGATGCTAACCTAAACTAACGTCCCAATCGTACCGTCAGCTGATGTTGGACTTACTTACTCGTATCAGTCATTCGAGATCTATTGAACAAGATGGTAACCAATCACCGTAAAAATACTACCAAAAATTCAACGGTACCTCCAGTACTAGAATTATTAGGTCATTACTAAAATACCACATAAAGTTAGAGTGAAACAGCCCCAATTTACAGTTACAGTTTATATATGACACAATGATTAGAGATAGAAAAAAATAAATTTGAATTTGTATGTGGTAAAATACCTCAAAGTTTATACGGAACCTTCGACGCACGAGTCCAACTCGCACTCGGCTGGTTTATATTTAAGTAAAATTTGTCTATTGTTTCAGGTAACGTACTTCCGATAGAATAAACTTTACAGGTCATCATGTGGTGGCGTCAGATGACAGCGGCTTACGGGTGCCGTATGTCGATGGATATCATGGTAGGGTTGCTGGTTGACGTTTTAAACGTTATGACATCAAACAAAGGGTAAGTAAACTCTAATTGCTCCAGATGGAGCAACACACTTTCAAACGACCGCAATCTCCAAATTGGAATAATGATAACTCGAATACTTCCCAATCAGCGACCCCGGAGACATGGACACAGTCTTATGCCACACCTTATGGGGTAGTGACAATGACGTTACTACCGCCTAATGCACCATATCCATGCCCATCTCCTCAACGGTCAGACACACCCAAACCCTCAGCCATTACAGAATCATCTTCTTATATCCCACAACCCATATATCCACTACCCATAGCTGAACTATTCACAGCTGTACTACCAAAGTCAACGCAAAATCAGTTAGATAATTTAATAGAAGATGTTTTATTTATGTTTGAAAATGCAAGTGATACAATGTTGAAAATGGATGAAAAGAAGGTTTAGAACCCAAATGAACACCTACCATATCTTAACTCGTTGTCATGCCACCAAACGCAACCTCACTATAGCCATCCCTCGCTATACACTACCAGTAGCAACACCCCAATTCTATCTGAAATTAATCACACTAACCACGTGCTCGCTACCGACAAACCAATAATTACAGGCTTTTTTACCCACAACTCAACATCCCGCAGCCTCAACATCCACAAAGTTACTGACTGCAGTCTCACCACAAAAAAGGTCACTGTTGGTAGCCATATAATTACAGTCAGCAGAAAATAAAATACAGAAAGTTTGGAAGTCATAAATAACGAGACTATTAGGACAAAAATTGTAACACATTAGATACAGCTAAAAGCTCTTATCAGGAAGCAGCTCAAGAATTTGTAAGTTTATTTTCTGAAACACAGTTAGAAACTACACAGGCTCTTAATTCCTCACCTGAAGTCTCAATTGGTTTATTAAAGGCGAACGTGTCTGGCTGCCTGGCTTAATTTAAATTTAAACACGTTATCCCTATGATAGTTATTAAAGCTTTCCGGAAAATAAAAATGAAAATCTATCAAAGTTTGTACATTCGTTTATGCATATACTTGAGAGTAAAAATGAGGGTTCCACAAAATTCAATATTGGTACTTTTCCACTTTCTAGTGTACATAATGTAAATGACCTACCCCATTTGTTGAAAAACCAACCTCAAAATATGCTGTTGACACTGAGCAATGAGCCTGAAATCTAGATGTCATGAATAATTCCCTACTTCAGTTCCAAAATTGGTTTACAGCAAACAATTATTATTTTGTAAAAAAATAGTAAAAAGTATATCGCCGACCAAATGCTTGGCTCAATGCTGGCCCTGCTCCACAAGGACAAAGGCGCATGACAGCATTACATGGAGCTGCTGAATATTGTACAACTACGTTTTGTTAGATAGATAGAAGATAGAATAGAAATACTCTTTATGATGTACAGCATAAAAATTACAGTTACAAATTGTTACTGATTGTATTGTATAGATTCCATCTCTTTAGAATTATTTAACCGCATAGCCCATATTTTGTGAGTACTATGCACTAGGCCACTATCATTCACTGGTAACCTACGCCTTTTCTTGACTTGAAAGTACCATGGCGGTTGAGAGTAGGTCATGCTCACTCAAATTTCTTGCTGGTCGGTGACGCATGTGTCGGATCATTAAGTTCCCTTCAAAATGGTTGAGTTGAATGGTGCTAATCCATACGTAATGTACGTGAACGGGCGCTGTCATTTGACCTAAAAGATGACCAGTCATCTTTTAGTTGCCATGGCTTATAATATATATATATTTTTTGTCTATGCTGAGGTCTCTTCACGTGCTAACTTGCTACATTGCTCTCACTTAATATACCATCTCAACCAAGATTTTTCAATATTATTCATTTTTCATGACTTGTGACTGGGACTGTAGCTATATTTAATTTTCATCTTTGCTTCGACAGTTCAAAAGTGCCTGTAAGTGTTTCATCCGGCAGTAAAGCCTTGTGTAGTGTACAAGCAGTCTAAAGGGACCTCGCGCACCACGCGGCCACGAAACGACTTTTCACATGACCGGCCACTATCTTGAACCAAATTGATAGAATGCATAGTGATACGACTTAACCTTCTTCCTGCCCCCGTATTCACAACGCTTCGATTCACTTCTGATTCGGGAAGTCGTATGTCTATCTCGGTCGTTTTCGTAATGCCAGAAGAAGACAGATATAAGAGTTGTCGAATCGGAAACGAGTCGAACGTTTGTGAATATGGGGTCTGGTTTGACCAAAAGTCGCATCTGAAGACAAGTCGTGGTTATGGCCACTTAGGGCGCGAGGTCCCTAGGAGTTTGAAATTGATCTTATCGTTTCAGATAAAGGACCTACGTCCGATAATAATTGGCAATTGGTCGACAAATGGGAACACAGCAGCTAACCAACACATCGACGGCAAGTTACATGCAAACAACGCCCGTAGCGGTCCACGTACATCTCGAGATACCTTTATTAATACACAAAGAGGTAAATCTGTTCATAACATAATGTCTGTAACATTCTCTGGCTTCTTAGGAATATATTCCATTTGATGCAGTAATCATAACGCAGTTCAATGAATTTGAAACTTGACGTTATTCATTTTGTTAAAATACAATGCAATTGGGTTTTTCGAAATCGACCTCTAAATAAGTCAAACTCAAATATAAAAGCTTAGAAGAAGAGGAAGAAGACCTATTGGTTTTTTTGCTAAAACTCTAGATTGTACCCTTTCAATAGCGTCAATATGTCTCTACATATATTATAACATGGTTTGAAAGGGACAGCATTAATTCAAGTTAGTTAATCGTTGATATAATTGATTTAATCATTCACATAGAGCTCTGAATCGAGAAATGTTGTCAAAGAGCTATCTTCAAGGAGAATATATCAATAATATACGAATAGAATGTGCTCAAAGAGCGATACTTAAGGTGATGTACTTCAAAAAAAGAATATTCTCCACTGTAAAGCTTTACAAATTGTGTAATCTGCTGTCAGTGAGAAAATTGTACATCCTTCTTATCATCCTCAAAATGCACAAGGAAATACCTTATGATCCTAAAATTCAAGAAAAGTGAATGAAACACTGTAAAGCAAACGTTGCCTCAACTAAAACTGAATTTGCCAGAAGACAATTTAAATAACGCTGCGCCTATTTGTACAATAAAACTAATAAACTAATGTATATTTATGATAAAAAAAAAAATATGAATGCAAAAAAAAAACTAACAATATGGCTACACAATTTAAATTATGATGACACAGAGTTACTCTTGCAACGCGTGAGTTAACAATAAATAAAAACTTAATGATGTTATTCGATTAGCAAGACACACATGTACAGTTCTACACTCAAACTTCTCTCCCTCTCACTCTCACTCGCGCACTCACTCTCACACACGCACACACACTCACGCACACGCACAAACACAGACACAAACATACTCATGCGTACACACGCTTATACAATTTTTCGTAATTTTACAGCTTTGTTTTTTTTTTTGCTCTTTTTGTTAATTGCCAATTTATTTTGTATCTCTAAAATGTAAGGGAAGAGCGGAGCCTTCAACTACAGGCATTTTTATGCCTAAATGGAGACTCCTTGACATGCAATTTAACCCAAATTGATACGTAATAAACTTATTTTATTTTATTTATTTTAATATATCTATATATTATTCAGTATTTTTCCCGAAGATATATATGCATTATATTTGAATGCTTTATGCGGCGCTTGGATCATTTTGCCCATTCTCATTTTAATCATTTTACCTTTTAAACTGTGAAAAAGCCCAATTCACCACTTTTAGAAAAATATCAGCTAACATTACAAATATTTAATTCCAGAATCACTGCGGCTGGTGCAGAGCGCATATAAGGCAGACTCCTGCGTAAAATATTCACGTCGGAGGGATATTATCATAGATTCAACTTCAAACACAGTTTAGCACAGAGACTTTTGGAAAGCTCTCAGGTCAACGTGAATAATCATCTGCCTAGCCTTTACCCAACTACGTTGGGGTCAGCTTCCAGTCTCACCGGATGCAGCTGAAAACCAGTATTTTACATGGAGCGACTGCCTATCTGACCTCCTCAACCCAGTTAGTACTGGGTAATACGATATCCCTTGGTAAGACTGCTAGTCAGACTATTTGGGTACCGTAAATATAACGTGGAAAAACGGAGGATTATATATTCGTCCCACACACAATGTAAGAGAACAGTGCTAGCCTGGACATGATCCACTTTCTGAAAATACACTTGGGAAATGTTTACCTATAAGAAAAACTATGCTGAACGCGACTGAAAATACCATTAATGTTATCAACTGAATTCAACTGATCTAGAAAGAAGTATCGACTCGAAAGAAAAATAACAAGTTGTTTTGGTTTTGACAGATTGTGTCATTGAATTTTGTGTATTTTTTACAAAATTCAATGGCGCAACCTCTCGATTCAATGTCAATTTTACTGTCAATGTTTTCTATTTAAATCAGATTGTAATATAATATAGCGATAAAACAATAACCTGTTTTATATCAAACGTGTTAGTGCCAGTTTCAATTCTTTTAGTTTCTACTTCTAACATTGTTATAAACTGAAAGTTTTTCAACCTCCAATGGCGCTTCCTCGTCGTGGCAGAATTTTGGTGCACGACGCAATATTTTGAAAATCAAATTTACATTTTCTCGCAGTAGGTGTAAAAAGTAGAGTAATATGCTCCTCGAGGTTAAAGGTGTCTTCGTTCTGGGCGAGCTTAAATCCCTCACTGCTCATAGGATTCTCGTATCTATTTTGCTTCGCTTATGAGTTTAAATTGCGCTCGTGACGTAAGAAACTGCTTTATCCTCTTGGTGCATTTGTTATTATTAGTAACGCTTATTCTAAAATATTTCTTAGCTTAATGAATAAATTGAATTTAAAGGCATTCTTGTCGCGCTGACGGCCGGTCGCCTATGAGCAAATTTTGTGCTCCATATGGCACCATACCGTGCCACTGACGTCAGCGATCACCGATAGCTGTATTTTGTTGTCGCTGACGTCACGACCCACCGTACGCGACGAGAATTCAAGACAAGAATTCAGGCTTTATTATAATAGCAACAAGATTGTTATTTATAAAAAAAATGTGTTTGTAACGTCCACCGATATCGGTTACAGGGTCTAACGTATCGGTGAACAGGCCTCTTGAAAGAGGCATCTGCTCATACGTAAATATTGTATATATTCGTGTAATTTCTTCAAAATATTTCACTCTAAGTGAAATTTTTAGTAATAAAAAAATATGTAATTAAGCCTACTGTGCTTCCTTTGTAGTGTGTTTTAGTACAGCGAATAAATATCGAGCAGTGTTAGTCTAGTCAAAATAAGTTAGGAGAGATGAATCTGAACTTAATGAATTAATTATTTCTTAGACATAAGAGGATGAGTGTCGCCACCAAATGTTAATATTTTAGCATTAATAACAATAGTGGTTACTGTAGTGTTTATCATGATAATAATATACCTAATATTATAATATAATTACTATGTTCACTTGGAAAAGACACACGTATTCACGTTTAAAAACAATGTATAATTGTATTAGGTTGCGTACGTTTGGCCTCTTGATTTATGCGAGACAACTATTGCGGCTGTATTTATCGTTAAAAGTTCGGTACCCGACAAAGAAACCCATTATTTCCAATATCCAGCATTTTTACCAAGAGAGAAATTGCTATAGGACGGTACCGAGACTACACGCAGTTAGTGTTTCTGGAGTGGTATTGTATCTCAAAATCACTGAAACACCGCCGTATTTGTAAAAGTCCGCTATAATACTAAGAGAGGACGCGAAAAACGTATCCAAACAAAAACCTTCATAAAGCGTGAACACGATCTTTGCTGTGATCTGAAATATTATAATCATGAAACATACTAATGTACTCCATGATCACTAGATCAAATATTATTGTTTTGAATGCTAGAACCATTTAATTTAGTAGGTTCTGTTTCAAGATACAGTCAATATTTTAGTTTAACTATTACAATAACACATTTATTAATAACCTTTACACAAGCCCAAAGAATGTAAAGATAATTTATCAATCTTATTTTGTGTCCAGAAGTTCACGAATGTGCTTAATTCAAATCTCATCAAATCGTATTCTTTAATATCTCAACTGGATGTTACCATTTCAACATTGAGAAAAACATTCCTGAGAGCTTTTAGATACAAAACAATCGATCGATCTTGTGTTATTTCATTATATCTTTAGTTATTTAATCATATCAAATATAATAGTCACGATATTATTGTAAAGTTACTTTGATTGTCTAAACCTATTACCTGTGGCTGTTTATCTTATGTAAAATAAATAAATGTAAATTCTCATTTTATGTCGTTTTATTACGTGTAAATATCTCATCATTCTCTCCTGCCCTTTATCATCATCATGAACAGCCAGTAGCCTATGAATGTTTCCACTGTTGTTCCTTAATCTGAATAAATTTGAGGTTGGCGCAGCATGTCGTTACCCCCATACTTCTCTATAACTCTTCATCTCATCACACACCTCATTAAGTCTAATCTAATCCTCATTGTTTTAAAATTGGTAATAGTGTTTAAACCAAAAAACGGTTAGCCTTCACTTCAAAACCAGGTGTCTTCTGCCGATCATGGACTAGCATAAGTATAATCAGCATAATTTTCCTACTGCTGGGACGTAGGCGTTCTCTTAATGAGAGGCTACAGTTCATCAGGCGCACTCAATGCGTGTTGGTATGCCGTTCATAAGTACTTTATTTCTTTTCCGTCCTTATCTTCAAAAAATGACATAATAAAAATATAGAGCACACCCACCAGCACCAGGAACAGGGTTTGAGCTAACGGTGGTCAGCGCTCTAAGAAGAGCAAGAGAGGAACTTCCAAACTATACGCACCGCATTTAGAAATACTGCTTCCTGAATGGGTGACTTACTTATGAGAGATTAAAAAAATCTGATTGACTTATGAGAGTGAGACTGCTACCGGTTGTGTCAGTGTGTGACTGTTTTGAAGATCTTAAATCCGACTTTGAGTTATTTTGATGCCATAGCTCTGTAGGATTGCTAGTGGACTTCTGACTGCAACCGTACCTAAGCCATGTAGCGAATTCACAATCTTACGATTCAAGAATAAAAATATTTTCTTTCATTAATCAGAGACTGAACAAGACGTGGGTTCATTTGTGGAGTAAGCTTCATTTTTAATCAGCCTATTTTGTCCCACAGCTGGGCCGAGGTCACCCTTACTGTTTTCCAGATACTCGGAGAAAGCAGAAGGAAAAGATTCGATACTTAAAAAATTGGTTGTCTGTAAAGTCGGTTTACGGACGATAGATTTACGTGATAACGTCATAATCATTATTTTATGTAATAAAACACGTGGAACGGTGGAACGTTAATAAGGAACGTTACTACGGAACGTTACTATTTTTCATGAGTGTTGCTGGTATTATCAATTTATAAGACGTTATCACGTCAAAACCTAGGTTGGTAGTTGCTGTTCTGATATTTCTCGGTCAAACGACATACACTGGGTTCTCGAATATAACACAAAATATTCGCTAAATCTGACAGGAGCTGTCATACTGTCATCTGCCATTAATGACACGGTCTGCCATGTTAGTCCGTGGCACGCAAGTCACGAACCGACAAGGATTCGATGCGTTCAGTAAATCGCAGCTGTTGCGTTTTATCAAAAGCATTCAAATAAAAAAGTTAAACGTGTATGTAAACAAGCTATTTATTTTATCCATACAACGACCAAACTCTCATTAAATCAAATATTCAGTAGAATCTGAAGTGATACGGAACTGATATTATTAGTACTCTATCGTGTGCAACAGGCTCAACAATCTGCACTTGCGCAGTGTATGCCTTGTTTCGATCAATACAAATATACGCACTTGCTAGCAACGCAAAAGAGCTCCGGTCATAAATAAATCCAAACAAATACAAAAGAGAAGTTACCATAGCTGTTCGATTGTACTTGCAAGAGGGTTTTGGAACCTAAGATTAAGGAAGTAAGTAGCTATTTCGTTACTTTATTTTTCGCAGTCTCTCCTTGCATGTTTGTGTGTAGCTGCGCATAAACGTAGATAAGTGTTTCTGTAAGTTCTCGATAAAAGGGGGGAAGAAAATTAGGAACACTTTTTTACAGGCAGGTATAACACCCACAGTTTTTATAAAAAGTATATTCCATTATAAAGAAAATGCATGATAGAAGTATGATCTTTTCCTCTTTTTTCTTTTTTTTATAAAGACGCAATATAATTGTGTCAGGTCATGTTACTTAATAGAAAAGTCCCCAGTAAAATCTATGAAATGAAATTAAACTAAAACTCACGAGATTGTTTTGCACTGTACGTCCCAATAAGGCTAGCATTACTTCATATTTTTGTACAACTAACTGGTTTAAAAACATTGTATCTAATCATGGTATCAGCTGCATCAAGCAGTACAACAGTTGAGCGTCATAACACAATTTGGCCAACAGCTATGCGTACACATTATATTAAAAAAAAACTTATCGTGTTTCAGAAATGGCTCAAGCCCCACGCCGCCAGCTGAATCAACCACTGGACAGGATGATCCTCCATTATGACCGAGACTTGTACACCAATATGCTGATTGTATCTGTAAAACGCATCATGCGTTTACTGAAGCAGTGTGAATCGAAATTAAACATTGAAGAGATGCTGGAAATGCTGGACAATGTGTCCAGGATATGTGACATTGATATGCATGAGATATACATGCGGGCTAAGTTCACGACTACCCCGCTTGACTAAGTATATTTATTCAAGTCATTTAATTTTCGTCAAATTATTATGGAGTGGTTTAAAGTTTATAAAGTCTTTTATATTAGAGATCCTTATATATTTTTAGATGAAAATTTCCGCGTTATTAGAATTTAAATCAGAGTTTATTCTTATCGTGGAGTTTTACCTACCTACAACAACCCAAATTCAATTATTCTAATTCACTTGTTCCTGTAATCATACGAAATTAAAAGTATTCATATTTTCATTTAGTTACAAAACACAACGCGATGAAATTATTGTTTTTATTATTTCATGTGCATAAAAACAACTTTATCTTCAGCCCGACAGGGTATTATAATTATGTACTAACTACATTTGTTTAAAATTTAAATTATGATTACTGTAGGTAGGTACAAAAAGTTTAGGCTTTCGTCCTTTCAAAAACCTTTGATGTGTAAGTGTGATTCTATATTAGTGTTGTGAAGTGTGTACATCGTAGTTCGTTTTACTTATCATTCTTTAGAGCTGGTAATTATTCATTACTTATTGTTAGTTTAGAATCAATGTTGAATAGAACAAAATTTTCGATTATTTTAAAAAGATGTGAAACTATCATCCATTTCATTATCCGTTTAGCTAGTGCGACTCGCGCTTTCATCATTTATCATGACTAAAATTATAATTACTAATTAAAATATTAATTGTCAGCATTAAATCAGCCTAAATGCAAAGACAGTGTTTCATTTTCTAAAATCATAATCTATACTAATATTTTAAAGCAGAAGAGTTTGTTTGTTTGTTTGGTTGAACGCGCTTATCTCAAACTGGAACTACTGGTTCGAATTGAAAAAATATTTTTGTGTTGGATAGTCCATTTATCGAGGAAGGCTTTAGGCTATATAACATCATGCTACAATTATTAGGAGCGGAGCAGGAATGAAAAATGTTGCAAAATTGGGGATTATTTTTCCTTTCGCTTTTCTCTCTTACGTGACGCAGATGAAGTTGCGCGGATCAGCTAGTAGTTTATACAAGCAAAGTTTATCTTACTTCCGATACACGGAAAACCAATGTCAAAATTCAGTTTTTATGACAATTATGAGTTGATGACTGTATGAATCGGTTTAGTGATGGTTTTACAATAACAGCGGATTAAACTCCGGTTATTTAGGTAATAGTATGACGATAGTCACTAGTAAGTCATTTCTTTACTTATGTATTCTCTCATAGTCAGTAAAAGTCTGACACTCCCTCCCGCCCCGCCCAGAGTGGGATAGGTCATTTGATGATTTCCCATCCTAAAAAAAAAAAAAAAATGTAGACGGCTAATAAACTCTAACGTAGGAATCCTTTATGCATAAGGTTCTCCGCCCTCAATGAATCTAACATAGGTATTTCTCTTTACTATTCACAATGCGATTGTACTATCAGTAAATCGCTTAGAAAAAGTAAAACCTTACTAATATTTGTCAGTCAAGTAGTGTTGATATTCTGACAGTAACAATGTAGCTATTTTTAATATCTCGTTGGCTTACGGTAGGAAGGAACTTTATTTTTAATTCCTACTTTTAGCCTTGATACCCTTAAATCTAATTGTGTGCCAACCCCACATAAGTTGGGAAAAGGCCAGAAAATGATGCTTATGGCCCTTAAAACCAATATTTGGTGCCTAGTAACTCACAGTACCTTTGATTTTATGCACATAATTCATAAAAATCTAACTATTTTCTTTGTGACATCTATGTAGTGATATTGTGAAATTAAAATTCGCAAACTTTGGTACTCGTATATTCAGTAAGTTTCATGCCACAGAAAAAGAAGACCTGAAACCACTTAAGCTGGGTCGAAGACAAAACGAGTTCTTCGACCCAAAACAAGACAATACAATCAAGGTAACACGAAAATAATTAGAACAAAGAAAAACTGGGTCAGTGATTCTTGACAAAAGGTTATACCTATTTCAATTATTTGGCTGATAAATTAATATATCGCTTTATTACAATATGGTTCAAATTACAATCTTCATGTTACATTTAAGTCTTGGCCACACTACCTTTATATATTGTTTAGGGACAGAAAACGTAGATCGATTTATGACGAACATCTTGTTTCTGTTTGAGTACGTTTTCTAATAAACTAAATAATTATAAATTATCGCTGAGAATACATAAGGTAACGTATAGATTTACAAGCTTTAAATTATTTTTACAAAATTTCAAGTAGGACGCCCTGACCTTTAACTAAGTTGCCAAGTATAAAAAGTTTACACGGTCCCTAGAGCAACAATAACGCACAAAAATATCAATTTGAGTTTTTCATATATACTATATAACTTATATATAACTTATTTTACCTCCTTAGTTTGCAACGCATGGTTGTCAAAAATATGTTAATATATTTTAAGTCTTCCTTATCGCTACACGGATGGCACTTTTATTAGCGTTCATCAGTTCTTCCCGGATCGTCGCCTCGTCTTGTGACACACAATATCGTCCTCTCGTATAATGGACCTTGTTTAAATCGTAAACTTTATTCAATTTTGAATCTATACGTTCAAAGATTGGCGCGCCAAATACGGCCACATCATGTAACTTGATATCTGTGTTCAATCGAGTGAACATAGCGCCGGTCAATGATTTATTTTCAAAAGAGGGTTACATGTAATTGAAGTGAGAAACAAGTCGAGTTCTGTCCATGACAAAGCAGGTTTCCAAATTCTCATTCTTTTTTTTCTGCTTTTCAGTATAAATTGATTCCCAAGTTTGTTATTCAGTGTCTGAATTGAAGATTTGCTTATTCATATTTGTCATTTTAGTTTAATTATTTTAATGCTGAGTGGTTTTCGTTAAGATTGTGTAATTAAGGTATCTAGTGAAAATACTGTGGCCAACAAGGTGTTCTTCTATTAAGGGCGTGTTGGTAAGTGGTACTTAGTAATGTAATTTAGTTATATATGTTATTATCAGAAAAGTATTAGTTCTGAGCATGATTTGTTTGTTGGCGGCTATCGCAATGCTTTAATTATGTATTAATAAGTTCCAAATCGCCATCAACTTAAAATGGGTGCGGTATTGATTTTCAAGAACGTAGGTTTAATATGCGAGTCTACTGTTGAATGTGGAGCAAAGATTTAGTAATATTAGTTCTGAGCATGATTTGATTGTTGTCGCCTATCGCAATACATTTATTATTTATTAATCAGTTATTTACCACCATCATTATATAAAATGGGTGCGGTATTGATTTTCAAGAACGTAGTTTAATATGCGAGTCTACTGTTGAATGTGGAGTAACGATTTATTAATATTAGTTCTGAGCATGATTTGATTGTTGTCGCCTATCGCAATACATTTATTATTTATTAATCAGTTATTTACCATCAATATATAAAATGGGTGCGGTATTGATTTTAAAGAATGTAGGTGATCATGCGAGTCTACTGGTGAATATTGAGCAGTGATTTAAAATAGGTACATAAAGTTGTATTTCGTAGGAACTTTGCATTCATTTTTAGTATTGCAAATTCGGCAGAGGCAACAGCAATGTAAAGTAGTAAATAATAAGTCTGTAATCAAGTGCCTTTAGAGAACTGCGGCGTAAGTAGGCGTAGATCCATCGATGACGGACTACCTGAACACTTGGCAAGTTTTTAAGCAGCTGAGTAAGGGTCCCCAGAATAAACTCTATGAAAAAAGTGTTTATTTTTGTGTTAACATCATAATTACAAAAAACAATTACTTCTAACAAACCGCACATCTGCTGCTGGTAGATGTACTTCCCATCTACAATTTTATATTTTTGTGTTATCACGTAAACAATTAGTGAGGTGAGTTCCATATTATGTAGGGTTAATGTCCAGCAGAAAGCCGATGATAGTCGGATAGTCGGTCGAGGCAGTGACTCGTGTAGGTACGTCGACCCCTAAACGTGCCTATACGCTGCTATAGTCGTCACGTACAAACAGATGAAGAAGGGGGAAAATAAGAGCTGATGTGAACCTGTAAACATGGGTTCGAAACAGCTAGGCGCAGCAACAGCCACGTGTGGCAAGGATGGCTTCGTGAAGGTAGAGGTAGAAGAGGAAGAAGCCTCCTAGTCAGAACCAGTGCGGAACCGCGCTGGCTTGACCCAATATGCTGCGTCCAGTGATATCAACGACGCAGCTCTATGTGTCCCGGCTACATCACACCACGGAGGTTGAGATGATCGTGGAGTATGTCCGAGCGAAGACAAGCTGGACCTTGAGGGTCGATAACTTGGAGTCGCGCCACAACACGAATTTTAAATCCTTCATGGTGTGAGTTCCGGCTTATCATATTGAGACCTTACTCAAGGAAGCCTTTTGGCCGAAGGGTGTCATGTACGCAGAAAGCTACGCGACAGACACCACGCAATGCAACATGACGCCATCTCTTTGTGTTCCTATTTTTGTGATTTTTATTAATATTATTATGTATGTTGTTAGTCTGTGAGGTATATTTCATTCGGGGTCTTTTGTTACCTGAATTAAATAATATGTTATATTATTATAGTAAATATACCTCATTGCCTCAGTCAATTCTCTTCTTACTGCCAAATGCAACTTTGCACTACGACAAATAACGCAGTATAAGTAACTGTTTGCACTTGCAATCAAAAGTAATGTTTTGAGGTTGGAGGTTTGTAAATAATGTAGGGAATAATCTTCATCACTACTCTTCCTTTTCCTAAAACTGTTTTACTAAGGGGTAGCTACATTATCTCCAATCGTTATTTGTATTGTAAAGTACCTGTAGGATACTTTCCCACGGGAACGAAGCCGCAGGCTAAATAATAAATGCGAAAGTTTGCGAGTATGGATGTACGGATGTTTGTCACTCTTTTACGCAAAAACTACTGAACGAATTTAGATAACATTTTGCACACATATTTTTTTTCGGATGGGTTACATCATTTGACTTCTTCCACTCTAGGCGGAGCGGGAGGGAGTGTCACACTGTTACTGACTAAAACCCATCCATGTTCCTTCCTCGCCCTTTATGTTCCGGGGCCATGAAACTTATCTCTTTCGAACAGTCCCGCAGCCCCGGGTAATTTGTAACCTAGATAAACACATAGAGTAGGTACTATTTATCCCGGTAGTAAGATATCCTGGGACAATTATCAAAGTTCACGGGGGCGAAGCCGCCAGCAGAAGCTAGTGTTGCATAATAATTACCAGCAAAAGTGTTGGGGATAAAGTGGTTCGAGCTTAAGACAAGAAATGAATAGTTTTTATTTATTTTAGGAATTATGTCAATTTATTTTCATTATCGTGTTGTACCAAATAAATGTGTGTACAATATTATTTAGGCAGGTGTGCTCTGATGGCAAAAGTGTGAAGACAACTCATCTGAAGGTTACTGTAGGATTTTTGTGATGTAATTTGCATATTTTGGATGGGTTTTGTCCGGCAGAAGTACCTACATATATACGGCTAACGGCGTCGTCCAGTTTACAAAGCTCCTGTCCATTAACTGGTTGTCTGCTTTCCCTGTCTCTGTGTGTGTGTGTGTGTGTTTATGTGTGTGTGTGTGTGTGTGTGTGTGTTGCACTGCGGTGCAACATGCAACATTCGTAAAATTTTATTATAAATTTGAAAACCCCCGACACATAGTAATGTAATAAAAGTTAAATGAAAAATAATTCGTTAGGTCCTAGGTACCGGGCATCACTCCAGTTTCTTCATCTCAATTCGTTAGTTGATATTCCTCAATTCCTTTCAATATACTTGGTGTACATTATACTAGTAAAGCCTTTCATGTGATACCCATATTGAAGTAGCGGTAGATTCCGTGGTGGCGGCCATCTTGCATTTGAAATTTATCACAGTGTGTTTATTTATCGTAGTATTCTATTGGTCAAACCCTTTTAATTGATACCCATATTGAGAGAGTTAATATATATATATATATACTAGCTGACTCGCGCAACTTCGTCTGCGTCTCATAATTTGAGATTTAAACTATCCTATCTCTCAAGATTTTTTATTCATTACAGGTGAAGAAACTAAATGTGCCGCGATACCGAAGAGGTTACGCAGCACGTAACGCTGCCGATGAGAATGGATGATACAGACCTGGATGATTGGTTGTTTTGGCATGATTGCTGTAATTATTTATTCTCATTGCAATGGCTAAGGTAAATAAATATTTCACAGTATCATAACGCTTTATCTTAAACCCAAAAAAAAACTAAATTTTTCATTTGGACTGCTCCGAGGAAGTCTTTCTGGCTAAGTGTCACAAATACAGTTTTAAAGCCCTCCGACCCAATTTGACTGTGTTTAACCAAAAAACATTTGAACGTTATTTTTTGATGCGTCACACAAAATAATCGCCTTAATATGAAAAGGGTTAAGAGCCATTTCACAAAATGTAAGTGCTCAAGCCGTACTAATCGGTGCCGGCTTATGCATCGTAATTTATTCGAATTTAGAGTGATGTTATTAAATTTATTATGTTTGATTAAACGAATTGATTTTAATGAAACTTTGGAATTAGTTTAGTAAAAGATCATAGTTTATTTTTACATATTTTATTTAATGTAATTACGCTTCGTTCAAACCAAAAAATCATGGTAAAATAGCGATATTAAACTTAAAAATTGCCCTAAGACTTTGTTTTTTTACTAGTGTATGTTATTAATTATCGAAATTTTAGTACGTTATGTGTCGACAAAAGTATTTGTCTCATGCTTTGTGTATTTTTTCAAGTGAAATTTATAAATATTTATCGTAGATATAGGAGTCCGAAATTGACTCAGCGATGATTTTTCAGTAAACTAGTTGTCGGAGATTAATCACCACACTGTTAACAAATAAGTATTTACAAATGTGTTACATGAAGTATCAATACGAAAGTCTAGTCTATTTTAAACATGTATTTAAAAACGCGAGAGTGTTATCTAAGATGGCAAATTAGGCGACTAAAACCTTAGATATTTGCGCGAAAACGTGAAATGGCTCTTAAGGTCGTGGCACACTTGACGAGCACCTCTCCAGCACCGCACCAGCACAGCTGTTGCTCGGCGTTGTCTGGAATTAAGGCTACAGCGCGCTTACCACGCGTCGTCAGCGAGGCGTTAGCACGCGGCCCGCGCGCGTGCTGCGGCGCCGTCCGCGAGGCATAAGCTCGCAGTCATAGACCGGGAGATGGTATTGCATTTTAGAGTGTTTTACGCCGATCGCTTGCCATCCGGTTCAATAGATTTCAAATAAGTGAACGCAGCGTCAGCTGAGACACCCGCGGTAAACAGTCATAGGACGCCAGATGAAACTTTTTTCATAAATAGTTTATGTCAGATGCATGGTGGAAGGGCGGGTTATGTGTCTGCCGTTCACATGAACTTGTAAAAGAAATACGTAAAATAAAGTAATAGTACACTGGATGAAAGTTAACGCTTCAACTCAAATATTATACCCTCAGGCATTTTTCAATTTTATTACAATAATTTTCACATTTTGGAGTATGTACGAATAGCTTTTTACGTTCCTACAGCTAAAAATTAGCTTTCTCTCTGTAAGAGGGAGAAGGGCTTAATGAACCACATGGGTGGTTGATGGACAGATTCTTACTTAGTGCCAAACTGGCAATTTACCTATTGTTAAGTTTTCCAACTATGTAAAAGGTGACTGAGTATGACACTTTATAGTCTAAACGAGGATTTTACATAGTTTTTAAATAATGAATTATATTTGTATTCCAGTCGAGGACTTGGACGTTGGGTCCGCCGGCTCTACTTGCGATGGTCCTACTCGCAGCTTCCCGTCATTTACGATGAAAGTGAAGATCACTGGCTGTAGAGAAAAGAGCTTGTAAGAGGATAACACTGCAAAATCAGAGTCGACTTTGCACAGCAGGCATTTTGTTGAGTTATCGTATTAGTGGGCTCTTCTTGGATCGACTTTTATTATAATTTTACTACGTGTTAAATATTAAGATTTTATGTGCGAAAAGCACTTGGTAGAATGTAAAGATAATAACAATGATAATTTTCTTGTACAGTCTGGCATATGATTTGCAACCCATGGCTTATGAATGCAAACACTCAAGAATAATGATAATAGATTGACTACTTAGACAATACATACATTTTCAAATCAATATATTGAAATACTGGAACTTATCAGGGTAATTCTTAATATGAAGTAAAAACTATCACAAATGTTGAATAGCTCATCTTTAACTGTTTCAAAGTTGGTAATAAGTATATTCACAAGTAAACTTTAACTCTTTATAAATTGAGCAAAAGCCTATATTACATCTATTATTAAATCTGTGCCCAGAAGTTATGTCCAAGTTAACTCTAACTATGTGGAGTGCTAATTCTTTTATTTATTTTTATTTTGCAAACTTACCTATATTACATCGAGCATCAACAAATGTATTAACGTTGGTAAGTTAGATAGTTATTATTATTTATATAATAAACTCATAAGAGTTTTACCGTGCTTCAAGATCAACGACTACATAATTTAGAATTAGATCCACTGAAATAGGTACTTAGTTAAAAAGTAACGACAACTAAAATAATATCTAATATCAAAGAACAAACCTCTGTGACGAATATGACGAACTGATTGTTAACTTATACTTTAAAAAATAATGGTCGGACCTTGTTCATATGTAAGAAATTAAGAAATAAGTACCAGAAGGAAATTCTTCAGTTTAAAATTGCAGCGATAACACATTTCAACACGATTTCATATCAGAGTATTAACTTCGACTGTTTCACGTTTACAGGTGGCGTGACAACGAGGTGGAACACTCGAGCTGGCGTGACACACCATCGCGGTGCTTGTGTCGATACCATCGCAATCAAAAGACACGCGGCGCGTCATTGCTCGACAACACTACTTCTTCATGCACCAACATCATCGGAAAATTTAACCAGTTTCGTTTCATTCAATATTTCTAAGGGGTACTCACATTTTTGGATTGGCTGATTTGTTTTGGCAGTATTTGTTCAATGTTAAAGCCAACCTGAAGTAATTACTACATAATAGGCTTTTGCCAATTTACAAACTCTTAGTACATTTAGCTTAGCCGAGAAGCTTTTTTACTAAACCACATAATCAAGGATTATTATTTTTTATTTTCCCTCTTTGAAATGGGTGATAATTTGTGTGTATAGTGGCTAATAAACAACAATTTTGAGTAGTAAATTGAGGATAAACCCGAGTTATTTTGGAAAAATTGACGTTTTCAACGGTTTCAGGAAATTTTCTACCCCTCTACCAAAACCTGTCATAATTTTGAGAAAACTTCGCCGAACAGATCGGTAAGGGATACTTTTTAATACGAGTGAATCCGATAACAAGTATTCATATATGTCATTATTGTAAAATAAATGTTCTTCTCCAAAAGAACCCTAGGCTATCAGGGTCAGTGTGTGGCAAAATAGCCCTAGTGTTACCCATCTTCAAGAATGCATCAAGTTATCAATCAGCCTGTATGCGATAAGGAAATAAGAATATACGATAAAGTTTCCAGAGATTGCTAAATTATGTCTACCCAAACATGTGTGTTTAAACCCTTTAGAGATACTGAAATGTTTTGATTTTAATTTATTGCGTGCGAATTTGTGCAGCACAAATTTTCAAATTACGAACCCAATAATGTGTTCGTTATTCGAAATTAAGAAGACTCGTCTTGCGTGAAAATTTGAGATATTCCTCAGAGCGCACCTATTTCTAAGCGCAACCATCTAAGCGCAACTAAGGTCCATGTTCACCAAAAAGATGACGCTCTGATTATCGACAATCAGCTGTTAAAACACATTTTTGTATGGGAACACGTCACAGTGACAGCTGGTTTTGAATAACCAGACTGTTATCTTTTCGGTGAACATGGACCTTAATCATTCCTCGGAGCGAACCATTAGTTGTGCTCAAAAATTTAAATTAAGAATATTATATGTTTATTCCTCAGAGGACAACCATGATAACAAATAGTGAAGGGAAAATTCATTATATCGATGGACTGTTTTAAAGAACCTGCCTCTGCGTCGAGTCCCTTAACGTCCACTAGTGATTTTTCTATTTCTATATTTTATAGCTCATCAGAATGTACTAGGCTAGCAGAAGTTCAAGGAGTAGTGTATGTTTATATTTCGGGTATCTAAGTCTGATTAAAATATCATCTTCAGTTCCTGATAGCCTAGTACTTCTGTACAATAATGACCAAAAGCTGCTCAAACACTTAGTTCCAGTAAATATCGGTTTTTTGCCTGGAAGTCCGTACGTATAACCAGTTAGGACAACTGATTTAAAACTGTCTATCGATACAAATAATGAATTCATCATAGCCCTGTCTTTTTTTATCATGTATGGTTGCGCTCTGAGGAATAACCATCTAATACTTTTAATTTAGTTTTTGAGCACAACTAATGGTTGCGCTCCGAGGAATGATTTAGTTGAGATGGTTCCCCAAGGTCGTCTATCAGTCAATTATTTTTTTGGAAAAGTTGTCAAAGCAAGAAATATTCTTCTTGACAACTTAAGATCTCTCCTTTCTACTGTAAAAAGTTTGTTCCCAATATCGCATTTTAGATATCAGTGTTTAGAAAAGGTCGTTATTAGCCATTTTAGTATAATGTTGAAAACGCAAAGTATTATTGAAAGTCAATATATTGACGACTAGCCGACGTCACGTGGTTTCACCCGCGTAATTCCCGTTCCCGTGGGAGTACGGGAATAAAATATATCCTATGTTACTCGTGGATAAAGTAGCTTTCGAATGGTGAAAGAATTTTTTAAAACGGTCCAGTAGTTTTGAAGCCTATTTATTACAACCAAACAAACAAAGTTTTCCCCTTTATAATATTACTGTAGAAATAGCCGTATTTTATTTTACTTATTACTCACATTTAGAGCTCTTAAGCTTCTCTCTGGCACTCAATCAAAAAAGTCGCTGTAGTAAGAAATGTTCAATGAGATGAGAATGATCAAAGAGAACTAACTAATGGGATATATCTTAACGATATTGGACGCTGGGGCAATTCTGTCAATTCTCCTCTGTAGTGTTAAACTATAAGAGCTATAGTCAAGTACGGTTAATAAACAATTGGCCGGAATTGAAACCCAATAAAAAGCAAAGTGCACTGGAAGACGCCTATTATACTTACTCATGCAGTAGTCCCTGACCGTGATTGCATAACACAACAGTATTGAGCTCACCGTTTATGCAATAAAACGCCCCATTGAATGACAACGAACTCAAATTATTATTTCAATTGCTGTCGGCGACCAAAACTCTGCATTCAATAAAGAACTATCAAATCAAATCATCTTTATTTGTGAAACACAGGTATTTAAAATAAGGTCTTATTCATACATTTTAGTTGAGCTCTGTGTCCTACCAATGAAATTGGTGTACAAATATTTGTAATAATAACTCTGGATCTATACAATACAAAGTCAAATAATAAGATTTCAAAGTAGGAGTTATTAATTAATTATGAAACAATTATAATTTATTTTTTATGCATGTCAATGGTAAATTCTAAAGAAAGCTATTAATGTATTTTGTAATATTGGATTCCAATTAATATGTTTTGAAAGTAATAAGAGGCAACAGAAACAAAACGAAAATAGTAACAAATCTGATGATGAGATGATGACGCCTTGCGTCGCAAAATCTGGGTTAAATAATAACACGTCTTTTTCACTTTTCAGGTGGACGTAGAACGTATGCGGATTCGTCAAATAAAATCGTTACCCTAGACAATGTTTTAAAAAGCACGAAGTGTACGTTGGCATATTTTTGGCACATTTGTTCAATAGAAGCTACAATGTGGAAACGTATGCCATCTATGTTTTGATGCCAATCTACAAGTTATATCAAGATATGTTTGCCCAACTTTTCAATCCATCTGTATTAGAATTGAAAGCTTGCAAGCAACAGGGCAACAAGCAGAGCGGTAAAGCCTACGGTTGCATAAAATCTACCGAGGGCAATCCACTCTACTCAAAACTCTCGTTGATGGTCCTCTCTTCCGCGATAGCTTCAACACTTCACTGTGGCACAGAGATGCCTATAGATGTAATTAACTTTATCAATAACTGTAGGCAATTAACCAATTTAAGTGCATACCAGAGTATAATAAAATCAAATGTCAATTATTCAAATTAGAAACATAATCAGCTCCTTTTGAACGTTAATGTTTACTAGAACAGTCCCCTAAAACACCCATGCTTCGGCACATCCCAGTGTTTTAGCAGGGTAGAAGAAGTGGCGGAACAATAAACCAGATTGTATACAATAGTGTGTAAGATGGTATTAACAATAACACATAATGTTTATTTAGTTATCAGTTGTCACCCATAGGTTGTATCGGTGCTATAACATAATATATTATAATCTATACAATAACCATTAACAATATTGTTACTTCTACCAACAGCAAGGTATCTTCTTGCACTCAATTAGTTATATTATTCCACCAAAATATCCGTGGCATTTCTTCCAAATTATTAGAAATTGAATTGTTTTAAGAAAATGGTACTGAACATTGGCTAAATGATTACCAAATGCTTATTAGTTTTGAGAACTATTAGAATCATAGCTATATGGTGGGTAGCTGCTTTACCGTAGATCTACGCTAGGTAGGGAATGGGCTACTACAGTACTTTCACAGTTTTTATGTCTTGTGACTGGGACTGTAACTACATTAAATGCTTTGATTTTGAATTTGATTGGGTAATAATCCATAATAACCATTTGTTAAATGTTATATTGTATAGTTTTTTAATTATATTTTAACAGCGCCTAATATGATCTTTGAGTAAAAAGCTATCTTTTTACTTCAGCTTTCTGTAAGCCTAGTAAAATTTTTATGTGCTTTACTGTTACGTTTTAAAAGTAAATGAAATTTGACGATGTAAAATTGTAACTATATGCTTCAATTGTTTTGTGTAATTTGATGATCGATATTGAAATTATATAAAAGGTGATTGGAAGATGGGTGCAACGCTTTAAGGTATAGAATATTTAGAACCATTTGAGCCATGGTTGTCTTGACGTATGTATTTTTGATGGTTGTAATATTGTATAAGAGTCTATAAGATAAATTAAATAGTGACTTAACCTCAAAATATTGATAATTATTATTGTTGTATAACAACCAATTTTGCTTATGACAAAGTTTATTGTAAATGCAGCTGTGCCAAACTTCCTAATGAATGACATGTTAAATAAAATCAATACGGTGTATAATTATTGTATTTAACAAACTATCTTCAAATTAATTGAAATAACTAAATTGACAATATCTTGATGTGATCTTAGAAAGTTGTTTTTAAATAAGCTTACTAAAATCACTACTTTCGTCAATTTTTCAATTGCTGTTCCTATTATTTAAATGTGTATGTGATGTTTTTATCTAGATGCATGTAGACGTAATACGTGTATGTAGACGTAATACTATTTGTTTAACTGTCACCATGTTGTTTTGTCCAATAAATGTTGTAAAATACTTTAAGAATATTATTTAACACGACCTGATCATTTCCATAAAAGTTTTTGTCTTACTACCTGACCGGCACAAAAAGGTCGAAAACCTAGTGCCATGCCAAGCTATGCATATCTATACAGCATGTAATATAATAAGCCCACATCTTGAAATTAGTTTGTTGAGAATAGTTCCAGAATCGAGTACCGTAATTTTTAATATTGGGTTTTTTATTCAAAATACTTAAAACTACGTAAAATAAATTATAACCATACTATCCCTGTACAGACCAAACAAACTGAAATGAACAGTAACTCAAGGCAATAAGACTTTAAAAAGTGCAGCTTTATTTGTATTAATACAATTTCCGCCATTCAATACAAAATAAAGATAAATTAACCTTATTTCAAGCCAGTTACAGTCTTTATAAATACAGTTAAGTAAACTTATTAGTTTTGCGTTCAACCGCACGCACACACTAACGGGGACTCTGGAGGACAATGCACGCAAGACACAATAGATAAACCAACAAAAAGCGCCGTGATTGTTTTCGTTCCCTTTGGAACCCAGCCCTCAGATTCCATAAATCTTAGATCCCTCTTAGCAACAGAAACCTATAAGTATTTGGGTATGTCGGAAGCGCTGGGCATCAATGTGGCTGACATGAAACAATCGTTGAAGGAGCGCTTCTTTGGCCGCCTGAAAAAAGTATTTAATAGTCTTTTATCGGGTGGAAACAAGGTGCGTGCCTTCAACGGTTGGGTCATGCCAGTTTTGATGCACTCTTTCGACATACTCAAATGGACTGAGACAGAACTGAGACGCCCTGTATACGAAGGTCCGTAAATTGTTGACGGCATACCGAATGCATCACCCGAGTTGGTTATGAGACTGTAGGAAATCTCACGGAAGTGTGGGGATCAAGGCTTTTTAAACGCAAAGACTCTCTACAATCGCGAGATATGCAATCTCAGAGAATATTTCCTAGAAGCCGACGTGGTCGCGATGGACAAAGGCCTCACTCCGCTCTCCTTGGCTAAAGAGAACTGGCGCAAACCGGTGGTACTTACTATTGATGACCACAGAATTATGGCAGGACAAGGAGCTTCACAGGCGCTTTTATCGGGCTCTTCATGGCCCCGATGTAGATTTTCTATGCGTCCGTGTCCTGGCTACGTTCTGGGGGTCTCTTCGGAGAAACCGATGGTTTTGTCTGTGCAATTATAGGTGAAGTAATGATGACGAATAACTACCGGAGATTTATTGTGAAGGACGGTACGGTTGACATATGTCGAGCATGCCACCGTCCAGGCGAATCAATTATCTCCGGGTATTCTTGTCTATCTAACGAAGAGTACTTGCATAGACACAACCCCCCTGTAGCCAGGATTATCCATCAGCAACTTGCTCTAAAATACAACCTTGTGGAATCGGCAGTGCCGTACTATAGGTATGTGGCCGACCCAGTTCCCGATAAGTGCAGTATCACATTTTTCTGGGATCAATCATCACTGACAGGACTGTTATAGTCAATAGGCTTGATGTAGTGGTGATGGACCGATCAGAGCGGCGCGCAATGATTGTTGACATAACGGTCTCTCATTATGAGAACCTCGTGAAAGTCGAGAAAGATAAACAAATCAAGTATCTTGACTTTGCTCGCGAGGTTGTCGACATGTGGGAAGTAGACTCAGCGGTCATTGTGCCGATAGTCGTATCAGCCCATGGCTTAATAGCCAAGAGAATCGACCAATACCTGAGAATGCTCTCGTTAGGCAGGTCGATCAAGGGCTTGATTCAGAGAGCGGGACTTCTGGACACGGCTCGTATTGTAAGGTGGTTCCTGTCTCTGGAGCCCTGACCTGGGAACCTGTTCCCGATACCAGTAGGCTACATTATATTTATTTTTAAATGTTTTTTCTAAAATTTAGTAAAAATATCTATATTTAAAATTGTAAAAAGAAATCAAGGAAAAAAATCATAGTAATCTAAAGTAGTGAATAACAAAGTTCTAATGCCGAGTGAGAGTGAGTGTGTACATTGATGTGTGAGTGTCCATGCGTGTGTGTGTGCTTCTGTGTACAGATGTGTGGGTTATTTGCAGTTATATTATGTTTATAGTTTAATTAGGTTAAAATGTCTAAAAAGTTAAAGTTTGGTACACCATTTTATAATGGTTTTTTGCATGAAAAGTTGCTCAAGTCTTTAATGTCAGAGCTTTTGCTGGCTCTATTATAAATAATATGTAAATATTATTAAAACGTTAAACGAGTACAACGCAAAAGAGTAAAACGGGAATTGTCTGGCTAAGAAGCTATTTGCTCCGAGAAAGGGAATGTTGAGAACGCGTTTAGAGATAAGTATTTCAAGTTCGGATCTAGTTTTCAGTGTTTTGTGAACAATTAATGTTGCCTTTAGGATAAATAATTGATTGAAGTTGTCTAGTGATTATCTTTATCTTAACTCAGATGACTTGTGAGTGCTCAGTAGTATTTAATATAGGTTTTTTATGCTGTAGTGTATTATTCTCTACGGAGTGATTGTTTGTTGAAATAATGACCAGCATGTAATATCCTGTAATTTTGAGCCATCTCGGTATGACTCGGTACTCATGCAAGACAAGTGGATCACAATTTTTGATTTTGACTATTTATTTGTGAAAAATACCGAAACCATGTCGTTGAACCGAGAAAAAACGAATTAACTGCTTGCTTGGTGAAAATGGTGCAGACACAAATGGTTCGTATCTACCCCAGCCATCGCTTCGCCACTACGGGTTCCGCGCCCCCATTCCCATAAATAGCCGCATTGTGAACCCACGCCAACCACGTGAGAACTCCCCCATCTAGGTTACACATGAATAAATAAATCACGAAGCCCTCAACCAAGCAATCTATACATCGAACCAAGTAACTTTATGCAAAAATTATCGCTGGGAATCAACTTTTATTTTGGGGTGATAAATTTAATCATGTTTTCATATTTCGTGGTAGAAGAACTCAATGTAACGCACTCAAAGCATTGTGCTGATGGATTGACTGAATAGTACTGGGGTCTTGAAGGTGTTTAAAGTAACCACATTTCATTTAAAACTCGATTAAAAAACTCGTCACAAATTGTTACTTTGAGCTCTAATGCCTCCGTAATTAGGTTCCCTGGTATGGTGTAGAACAAAACAAAACGTGTGCATCTCGAAACGCACGACAGAAGTGAAATAAGTTAATATTGAAATTGTGTAACAATAAACAAAATAATCGCGTTGCTTCAAATATCACTTCAAAAATTATCGCAGTGATGGGGAGAACAAGTGCCTTTCGATTTTGCTAAGAGGTTTTTTAGACTCTGTTTTCTGTGTTTTATTAGTGCTCATCTTAAAGAAGCAGGCACAGAATACAAATACAAGCGTCAAGCACATAAAAACAAAGTCTAGTGTCATTGAAAAATTACGCATATGGGACAATGTCTGATACATCTTACGGCTACGTTTATATAACGCCTTTGACGTAGACATAAACATGGGCTTTTGAATACCCTAGTGGTGTACCCGCTACGCCGTAGCAGTAACTACTACGACGTAGCACATCATAGGCATTATAATGACGTAGCTGACAACTGTAGTTAGATTTATGTTTACATCATTATGCTGTTATCGAGTGTCTCAGGTTATTGCAACAAAAAATGTTAGAGTGAGGCTTCGCATGTCCTGGTTTTATTTAATTAATTGAAGCATCGTGCCATAGACAATAATTGTAAATTTTAGTTAATTTGTAAAGTGACAGAGTACAAGCATTTCATTTCGCAATCATACTATATAGACAGATATAGCGATACGAGAGGGGGTTGCCATATCAACAATTGATTTATCCAAACCTTAGTTCCTGTCCATGCGTATCAGTAATATATAAGTAAATGGGATTTCATTACAGTTTCTTAAAGGCCTCTTTATAAGATTCTTAATTATGACATTCTAGCACAAAGTAGTCCTATGAGTCGATTTATTATGGATGAAAACATGAATGGCCTTAGATAAAGCTAACCAGTTGAGCCAAAAGTTTAAAAAATGCCGCTGAGTTTGAGGCACTACAGAAAAACGGCCGGCTGAAAAGCATTCTCAAGTTGTTATTGATTTGGCCCCTTAAGGCGTCTACTGCGTTTAACTGGCCCGCGGGCTACTAATGGAGTGGTCGTCTCGGTGTGATTTGACCCTAGATCTGGCAGTAAATCTTAAATTAATTGATAACCTACAACCTGCGTACACAACACGCAAAGTAGCATGAGACAGCAATTTGTTATCCTTTTATTTTTTAAGGTCAAAGCAGTAAACCATCTTCGCGCTTGGTGTTCTGACGCGTTTGAATTCACGCCTTTAACGCAGATATAGTGATTCAAATAAATTGGTTAGAATAATTCGTTACAGGTTTAGACGGTGTTCAATCAAGACATCTAAACAATTATAGCTATTTTTATCATTGAAGGTACTGAGAAATCGACTAAAATAAAACCACTAAAGCTTGAGACGGCTCATAGCAGTGTTTATTAGAGGCTTCCAAGCAGGCATCCTGTAAGATTCACTCGGATCTTGAAAAAAATACATCGAATTAGAAATGCAATTAGTACTTTAAATTAAAAATTCAGTCCTAAATGCTTTGTGATCACGTCCGTTCGAATACTCTATGGGGCACAGATATAAAAAAGTCGACTAACGCAGTCAAATCTCGGCTAAAAATTTATTTTTTGAAGCAATTATTTATTTTCCACGAGTAGCAAGTTCCCTGGAATTTATCATTGCATCATTAAATCTTCTTAAACCATTTAAAATAGACAATATTTTATCATATAGTTGTAAACGGCTCATGTTGCACTTATAAATTATTTAATTATACAAGATGAATATTATGCAACGCTTTTATTACTTCTTAATTTCTAACTTTGAATGATTTTAACATAGATTTATTTTAGTAGTCGATTTTTTGAACAGATGTTGTGTTTAGGAAATGTATCCGACCTACAAAACAGAAAGGGCGGATTACCGATCGATACTTTGAGAGCGCCATTGCGTCAGCACAGCAAAGCAAGTTTCTTTGGTGAGTTAAACTTATTTGTTTATCAGTTTCTGTGATTTATTTATGGTCTCGAGTGTTTGTAGGGCAGTAGGTAATATTTGTTTGGTTTTTTTTTTTCTAACTTAGTGATACTTTCCATTGTCTCTATGAGATGAATAGTGATTACGTACCTATCTTACCTCAGATGAATTGTGACAGCTCATTAGTTTTTATATACAGATAGGTGTCCCTCAAGAGTGATTGGTAATGGGCTAACTACAACATTTTTAATTTTTGAGATGTTATCGATCTCCTGAACCTCACCCCTCTTGACTACACCACGTGACTACTGCGGTACTCTAATTGTTCGTAGGGCATGGGGATATTGATTTTTATTTTATTCCGACCAACAGTGATACTTAATGATACGAGTAATCAGTACACCTCTGCCTTACATTGTGGACTACAAGCGTGATGTTATGTTATTTTCTCCCTAGTATTTAATAAGGCTTGTAATAGAGATAGGAATCCTTTCGGAGTGGGTTGTATGAGAAAAGACAAGTAGCCCAGCTATTTATTCTATTATTAAATTTTTATTTTGTCTCTTTTCAGGTGTTCACAGAAATCGCAGAATACACAATGACATCAGACGGTAGTTCCGCAGTACGAAACCTTGTTAAGCTGGAGGGTACGCCCAAAGTCAAGAAAAATGAAGCTACGAGTATAGATCTGCGTGGCCTTGGCGAGAGCCAGAAAATAAATATTCTTAACGTCCTGGCCTGGTTCTTCGAAGGCTTCTGTCGAGCTAGGTAGAATATTTCAGTTCCGTATCGTTGCACCACTAGGGTGGAACTGATACTATGTGTGGTTTTCTAGATACCGTTCAAAAAGCTAAAAATTTGTTTTGTTTCATTTGACAGTCGAAAATATTATTTTGTCGTGTATTTTAAAATGAATGTACTTTTAGTTCACTTTCACCTAGCTTCTGTGAAGCACAGTGTAAATAAATGTATTAAAAAATGTTAACGTTTATTATTTTTATTTTATTTACTAATTATTTCCCTGAGATTCATAATGGTATGTCTTACAGAATAACACACAAACATAAACTGACACCCTTTCATATTTGTCTGAATCAAGCTAAACATATTAAACCTTTTAGATAACAAAGTAAGCGAAAAACTCCAATCAATCTCTCTTATTTTTAGCCATGTCTTGACTTCAAGGTAAAGTAGTAATGGCCCAGTGACCCATTCACCGTCATAGAGAAAAGGGGAGGTCGGGGTGGGAAGGAAGGGGTTTCCCAGCTGTGGAAACATTATAGGGTGATTACGCCCACGCTGTTTCAAGGTAGGGTAAGGTTAATCGTTCCTTTACTCACATTTTATGATAAATCAATTAATAACACGAATCATGTCATATTCTGTGACGCGTAGACGAATTCCATGGAATCTAATAACGTTGCCGCTACGCCGTAGAAGGTACCTACTAAAGCGTAGGCATTACAATGACGTAGTTGAACTTTTGTCATTTATTTTGTAATCGTGAGGGTTTCAAGTAAAAGGTAAGTGAAACATAATCGCTTGTGTTGGTTTGGTCATGAATTAACTATGAAGTAAAACATAGTGCTACGGCGTAGCAACCAGCTACGCAGCTCATGTTTAATATAATTATTTAGATTTAGTTTAATAAAAGATTACAAGCATTATATGTTTGCAATGCATGGGATACAGCTCTGGCCTTGATCATACTTACATATCCAGGGTGGGTGTTGCCATATTATAAACCATCACATGAATTGTATCAAAGAAAGATTTGATTCTCATATCTATTTCAAGAAAATATCTACTCAAATAAATGATGGTTTAAGAACTTCAGATAAAGGACGCCTGTTCTGTAACTCATTTAGTGATCCTAGTAAAACTATGAAAGTCGATTTTTAAGAGATGAACACATGAGTGCCATAGATTGAACTAAGCATGTGGACAAAATAAGAAAATACTCCGCCACAATTTTACTAACTAAAACATCTACCATCATTTATTCGTGTTTACTTATTGAAAGTCGTAAAGAATAAAAATTTACGGTACCTAGTTTAATAAATAGGATAAGCCAATGTTTGTTTTGAATGATTTCGTACAATGTATTAATAAATTCTACGTTTAAAACAATAGTCGAACTGAATAGCCCCAACTTGTTTTCAGCATTTTTTTTTTTAACTAAGTACTGTGTAGCCACCATTTAGATTTAGTTATCTTTTGTTTTTGACTTGAATATGTCTTGGCGGCTGAGAGAATGTCATGATCACTCAAATGTCTCGCTGATGGTGGAGTGTATATCGGGTCATTTAGCTCCCTTCAATATGGTTGAGTTGAATGGCACCGATACATGCGTCATGTTCGTGAACAGGCGCTGTCAGTTGGGACTGGTCATTTCTTAGCTGTCACGGTTAATTTTAATTTGTTTTTTTTTTTTTATATTGTTGATTTAATCTTTTCTCTGGGCGCTCTTAATGTGCACATCTTTCTACATCGTTCTCACATATATGTATAATCACACATAAATGATTTAACCAAGATTTTGTAACAATTTATTGATTTAAAAGAGTGTCAATGAAGTTTCTTGCTCGTTCTTCTCCATAGAGATCTACGCTAGGGAATGGGCAACTGCAGTACTTTCTCAAATTATTATGCCATAAGACTGTAGCTTTGATTTTATTTACATTTTTGACTTTCAAAATTGCCATAATGGTCTATTTGAAATAAATGCTTTGAGTTTGAGTTTTACTAAAACCTAACTTACAGATATTGTTTTAGGACTAGCAATGTATAAATTAACAAATACTTATTATATAATGCAATATTTAGGATATATGACTTAATTAAATGAGAAGATTCAATAATTATAGTACTAAAATCATCAAAAGTAACAGGCTCTTACTATTCTGTATAGTCCAATTGAGTTATTTAATCTAAAGGCCTTATTAAATATAAATGCTACTACTTAAATACGTCAAACGAATTTTGCAGTTGTTGCTTACATAATGCAGTACACAATCGTAATGAACACTCAGGGTCGTAGTCACCCCATTACTCATCGGTGAGGGGAAGTTCTCTATTAAACACAACTGTTTCATTGCTCGTAAAGTTAAAAAAAAACACAATAAATTATCATTCCGCAACTTACGAACTTTGTGAAAGATTTTTATTTAGAAAAGAAATACTAACTTTTTGCTTTTCTATCTTTTAGTGATCTCTAATTGAAATAAACAAACGTTAGTCGATTTTGTAAAAAAGACTATTCAAATTTATTTCCAGGTTTCAAAGCCGTTCAGTGTTGACATTTGTAATAAATTTAGCAAACAACCATTGTAGATCCTTAGGTGGTACTGCGAGGGCTTCTTTCGGGGGTACAGTGGCGCTATAGCCGCTTGTACATCTACTGTAGAACTTGCTATGCTATGCCGTTATTAGGAACCTCTAACCGGCCGCTGTACGGCTTGTTGTAGAGCTTGTGTGCTAGTTGGGTGTCGAGTCTTATATGCGTACCTAACAACACCGTTTCTAAGCAAATTTTTCCTTGTATCGTTGCCAAGCATTGCAGAGTGTTAGGTAATCATTTCAGTAGGGTGCCCAAGGGTATAGTTATCGATCGGTTCATTAAATCCGCGTGACTTCTTCATTTTAGCTCACAAAACGAGACCGCTTATTTCCAAATAGAACTATGGTTTGAGAGGTCCATTGTCTTAAATGTCGTTCTTAGGAAGTCCAATTCTTTTTTCGGATTTCGTGATTGCTTCAAACAATAGTGGTTCATTTCATGGTCTGAGACACCCCACGGGAGATCTTGTGAAAATTTAAGCAATAATTTATTTTTAAACAGCTACAAACGAAACTCACAATTATTTTGTTTTTCCTGACCGTTTGAATTAGGAAAAGCAAAGAAAAAAAAGTCATGATGGCTAATCAATTTTTTCATATGGCAATAAAATGTAAAATAATACAGTTCCAGTAACATAATTATGCAGCTGAAAGTGGCATACCGAACAAAAAGAAATACATAACTTAGTTACTTTTTTCGTATAATAAGGAGCTCATATTTTGTAACCTGCTTAAATAAATTGTTTTCAATTAGAAGAATTTTCGGTAAGTTGACACACCGAATCCTGATCCCAAAATAAACAAAATTAAAAACAGTTTGTAATATTGGCCCAAAAATATAAAGTCGATGTTTTTCTCTTTTGTCATCAAAAAAGAGAAAAATACCAGGGTGAGTTTGCACAATTAGCCCTTAGAGGGTTAAAAGGATTGCCTTGTATTATATTTACATGTTATTCGCATAGGAGCTCTGTATCGTCGAAAAGAACAACGCGCTCGCGCGCGTCGTTGCCTCTTGGCAAGAGGTTGGTGTAAAGTGAAAAAAAGTATCCCAGATCGATGAATTAATTTATTCTGAATTAAAAGAAATTATTGCCTCTAGAAGGCACATCTTTTCACCATTACAAATCATCTAGAATGTACGGTAACTGATAGACTCACAGACGATCGTTTTAAGTTATGATGTTTTGTTTTTTTGATTTCTTACAGCACCAAGGGTATTATTGGAAATACATTACCAAACATATTCTTGAAACTTCGAGACTAAAGGGTAAGTTCCCAATTTTCAGTTTGAGGAAGAAACACAAACATGTGCCAAAACGAAATGTCCTCAACGAATTTGATTTATGCGAGTTTAGTAGATTTTGATAAGGGTGGGACTGGCTTTATCTTGTTTGGTTGGTAACACAGGTGGGTGCTGTGTTATGGCGTATCTGTTGCTCCGGGTCGATACCGGTAATATTCGGGAGCAGCGGCCGGGCGGGGACGTCTGTATACGCTCGACAACGATGGCCAAGTCAACTAGCTTTAGCCCTCGGGATTACGAAGTAAGTAACTTTCATACCAATAATTAAGAATTCAAATTATTAAGTTTTCGGACGTTGTATATACCTTTCAGTTCTGAGCAACATAGTACGGCATTGTAATTTATTGAAAATAATCATTGTGATTTTATATCCGTAATATTCTCTTGAAAACTATTCCTGTTTGTCGAGATACAAGACAAAATGTTTTGGAGCAAACACGAGGACTTGTTTGAACAATAAAAAACAGATTCAATGAATATGTGAAGTGATTATGAAAAACAAATAATTTTGGAGAATATCTTTCAAGAAACGTGATTTAACTAAAATAGTCAAAGAAGTGGAGAGACCTTCTTCATTTAAGATGAACAATTAAACAATAGCTTCATTCCCCAGCAAAAGTTTACCTGATTTTGCTGAAATCCTGTTATTGTTCTGACTAATAGACATTTTTTTTTGCAACAATAATAACGCTGTTATTGTATCAATTCCAGAATGAACCGGGGGTCAACGATAATGCTGACGACCCTTTCCGCGGGCGGGGATAGTCTTTCAAATTAAGAATTGACGGAGGAGAGGGGGCATGCTACGAGCGGTGGCCTCAACCCTGCGAGGGTTTAGGTGCATTGCTGGAAACAACGACTCCGTCTGCATCATGGCCGTCTACGCCAACGCGAGTTGCCGGCAGCGAGCAAACCAACGACGACTGGTCTTCGGTGGTGCCCCTCAATGCCGTTCTTTAGTTTATTTAGTTGCTGTATTCTGCCCCTCTTTCTTTATCGTCATTTTCAACTATCTTTAATTAGGAACCTGTGGCACGTTCTGTACGTTTCACGGAATAGAATCCCGTTCTAGATGGGATTAGGAATAAAAATATAAAAAATACTGTATTTTATTTCATGATGCCTAATTCACTGATCAACCCCAACACACTGCGCGCACAACACACACACGAACACTCAGTGCACAATTAGTGTCAGGTAGTTATACAAGAACATAACTAATTTAAATCAGTTTTGCACTTTAAAAGTTTACTCTTTGAGTATCTTAACCTTTCTACCTACCAACATCTATCTACCTACCACTGTTATTCTAGTTTATTTAAACATTATAGGCAGTCCAAGCTCTTTCCATTGTTGAAATGAAGCTTAGAAGAATGGAAGGAAGGCCAGTTGTTACTGATAAATCACTGCCTAAAAGTAAAACTGTGGGTGAGTGTCACAAGTCAATTTGAAATAAATACTTTGAGATTTTGACTTTAAATATTCCTGGCACAAGTAATGAATCTGACTGACAGTTGCTATATACTGTAAATATATTATTGTATTTAAATACTACACAACAAACAAGTCTCAAGTATATATGATCTTATAATAAACATAGAGCTATGACGATAGCACGACGATAGCCCTACTCATATTATACATTTATTAAAATCTTAATTTTGCTAGCAGCTTAATAAAAAATTGCACAATATTAATCCATGAAAGGATTATATTAATGGACTTTTTAGCAGTGTCCGTAGTTGTCTGAGCTATTTTACCTGGGGTGGGGTGCCTAGGTTCATTTTTTACCTGCATAATAGTTAATCATTATACCTCCACCGTTCAGTACGTTGACGGTGGAAGTATTTTTATTATGGCTATGCCTATGATGGCTACAGCCACCCTGGACAGGCCATCAAAGTCCCCAAATTTAAAACCAGTTAAACACGTCTGGAATATCCCATAACGAAGGTGTTTAAGAATTTTCCGGAAAATCCGCTGCTGAACAGTCCACTTTTCATGCATTTTCGTCTGATTTGGCACCTTTTACCACAAAGAGACCACCTTTTCTCATTGAGAGGAGGCCGTGTCCCAGCAGTGGGAACAATATAGGCTGATGATGATGATGATGATGACCACAAGGTGAAATTTTCAAGCTCGTCTTGAGCATCAATAATTTTTGCAGGTGCTTTGAGAACATCCGAGGTGCTCTTACTATTTTTTTTTTTATTTTATGCAAAATGTATGGTTACGATTAATTAGGCACTTGCTTTATTCACCAAAAACAGCAATTAAGTATATATACAGAGTTACTGATTAAGTCGACCTAGATCCTTGAAGGGGTTGTAGAATGCATCATTTCTGACTGATTTGCCTATCAAATATACCCCAATCTGAACCGCTTAAAAAAAGAACTTTTAAGTTTTTGTGGCCCAATTATTTTGTAATTTGTGCCTCTAATTTATTACCGACTTCAAAAAGGAGGAGGTTCTCAATTCGTCGGAACCTTTTTTTTTTTTCATTTTATGTATGTTCCCCTATTACTCGACGCGATGGCTGGAGTGATTTGAATTATTATTATTTTTGTTTGATGGGGTATACTTTCCAGGTAGTCATCTGATGATGGGGTCCCGGAGAAATTAAAAAGAACTCTTCAAATTTTAAAGGCACGATGTTATTTGGAAAGTTTTTGGGAGAGTACTTTTTTAAAGTGATCTTATTTCAATTTGGTGAAGATCTGATAAAGAACTTCGGAGATAGGCAACGAAACTCCTTAATAAATGATAATAAATGAACTGGGGTTGTTGAAATCTCATGTCTATCTATTGTTTACACCAGTTCATAACATAACATCACGCCGCTACGCTGTTAAGGGGTAAGCACAAGTAAACCACTAAGTAGTGAAAAATAAAAACTTTTTGCAGAAACTAAAACCGACTCCAAAAAAAAACATTGAAATTTAGAAAATGGAACCAATTCTTATATAGTATTTTCTTCTTTCAGGAATATTACAAAAAAGTGCACGGCAGGTATGCTGCACATATGCTAATATCGTCGTTTATTCAATTTTCCAAGAATAGCCGCAGTTCGCTTCAATATTATCCATTATAATGAATATAATTTATTTTGAAAATATATACATAAAAGTCTCCCAGGTTACAAATTACGATGCTTTGTTAGGTTCCTTGTTGCGTCTATTTTCCTTCGTGGGAATAGCTTTCGTGCGAGCGGGATTTCGTACAATGGACATACGATGTGTGTGTGTGTGTTTTTATCCGTATCTGGCCTGACCGTGGCATCACCTTCACTTTGGGCCCTATCAGAATACTAGCGCTGTGACGTTTTTTTTAATGTTACAGCACCATGCTGAGATAGGAGCCTTTTGGCCTCGTACAGGACGAGTTTCATTCTTTTAATTTTTAAATAAATATTTGTTTTTTTTTCTGTGTAATTTTTATAAGTACTTTTAATTTTGATGTGTTTGTCCTGTGTGGGCTAATAAATGCTTTTTCTTTCTTCTTTCTTTCTTTATGTGAGCAAGACAAAAAAACCCCTTTAAATCATTTTGTTTTTGAAGATGGATTTGAAGGCTATAGGCGACTGTAAATTACTATTTTGTTCAAATTTAAATACGACAATAACTAAATATCCTCATTTATAATATTGATCAGGTAGGCAGTCGCTCCATGTAAAATACTGGTAATTGCAGCTGCATCCGGTTAGACTGGAAGTCAACCTCGAATCTAATTTCATAAAACTTATTACTAAGCAACTCACTAGCTTATCTACTTAAATGTATTTACTAGTTCAGACGAATAACTGAATATTTTATTATTGATAAGTAATAAAAATAATATCCTGAATAAAAAATAAAATAAAAAAAATATATCTCTTCGGCAGGGAATCGAACCCTGGTCCTCCGCGTGACAGGCGGGTATACTAACCACTATACTACCGAAGATTGTGATTGAAAGCCTGAAATTGAGGTTCTCTTGATTCTTATCAGCGCACAGATTTTCGGATTTCAGCAAAACTGCGCAAAGTTTGTGTATTGATTAATACTTAAATGAAGCTAAAATAAAAAAGTTTATCCTCCTAAGTCCACAACGCTTATTTTAGTGGATTTTTTTTAACAGTATTTTCAGTTTTTCAGTTTTCCACCTCACGGATCCTTACCGAACTTCATGGACAGCCTGCATTACGAGCAAGTTCCGACACTGACCGCTAGGTAGTGTACCTACATCTCCCATCCAGCCGGATAGATGGCATCACTTGATCAAAATGCACGTAACATACAATAACTCTGTTTTGGACTACATTATAATGTGTATAATATTGGTCTTAAAAGGTCATCACTTCCGGTCACTTGTACTTGTAAACACAAATATGTATAGTCTTTGAAAAACAACGGTACCTCCTGTTATGCTTGCAATACGTAAGATTTTCATTAAGTATTTTGTTTATGTTTTATCATCGTCATTAGATATTTAAATGTGATTTTTAAATAATCTGAAGAACTACTCGTATATTTAACTGTTGTATTCTCAGTTAATGTACTGATACTTTTTTTAAGAGCCTCGTATGTCTCACTGCTGGGCAAAGGCCTCCCCAATATCCTTTCAGGTTTTCTTCTCCTTTGCCACCTCGAACCACGACAATAGGATAGGATCTAAAGATGGACAGCGCGGTCGAGGCTGGCCTATATAGAGATGGCAATATGATTTAGACGCACATCACAAAGGCACTTGATGTTAAAAAAAACCCCTGGCAAGCCGCAGGAGAAGATAGATTTCGGAGAAGGTGCTGGAGTGGTCGAATATTGAAAATGTGTATAAAGAGTTGTACTTATGTGTACAATCTACATTAAAAAAAAATGATTTCAAAATCGTGGTCCTGTAATGGACAGTTTACCCTTTTTAAATCCTCTCATAAGAGTTTAGCATAAAGACGCCCTCGAAATTTTAGAATTTTTTATTTCGAAAACTATAAGTTACTAGCTGACTCGCGCAACTTCGTCTGCGTAAATTGAGATTTAAACTATCCTATCTCTCAAGTTGGATCGAACTGCACATGGTGTGCGAATTTTATTATAATCGGTTAAGTGGTTTAGGAGTCCATTAAGGACAAACATTGTGACACGAGATTTATATATATTAAGATATCGCTAAACTTTAAAACTAACAATTGTAGAGTAAACAATTTGCTTTCCAAAAAAAATATTTGCGACGCTCAAAATGTTTACTGTTTCGGAGATATGATTTTTTTTTTCGGTAAATATTTGGAAATTTCAAACCCCTCCCCAATTTAGGGGTTCCATCAAAAAAGTATTAATATAAAGTTGTCCGTATTCTTACTCAAAATGATAAAAATTAAAAACGGTTCAAAAAATTACAAAAAGTTATGGCCAAAAAACTGTTTGATTTTTCAATTCGTCTGTCAACTCGAGCATATCAACAAACTATGAAATTATTGATGTCACTTCTTTACAAAAAGAAGTCTTACCTTCCTTACTCGGACAGTCTACCTTCTGGCATGGACACTTGGGAAGCAGCCGACGAGGATTGATTACCTGAAGAAAACAAGTTATTTTAAATTAATACATATGCGCATCAAGAAATTCGCATCAAAAAGTTATAGAGTTTCAGACCCCAAATTGTAATTCCATCCACGTAGCTTACTAAGAACATAAAATTAAATAAAACGTCTTAATGTCGTTATAAAAAATAAGACTCTTAAAAAAAATTAAACTCATCGTCATATTTACAGTTATGTGTATGTTTCAGTCACCCAGTTTTACACGACTTCTGCAATACCAAAGTACAGAATTAGCATAGTTCGTGAACATCACAATATGCATAATACTTGCACACACAGTCTTAAAATAATACACATTACGTATAAATGTAAAATCTCAAGTAAATGATTATTAAGTGCAAAAGAAAACCATCCAATAACAGGATGAATCGGTACTATATAGTTTTCCATTTCAAGTAAACAAATTCGGAACCATAGTAACGTGGAATTACAAGTACATTCAACTATAGCTATGGAATATTCAAATGTTTATTTCATCAGGATTGCATGAAGTACTAGGATGTCTATTGCTGTCACAAACGCTTGGTAGCGTGTCTATGTGTGGTTGTGAAAGTAGAGCTTATAATCAAAACTATATCGCATCGTTTTACGGCCAAAACCGAGCCAAATCGTTACATTTAATTAGATGAATTTAATAACACACCAATTAATTATAATTCATTATTTTTATTATGTTATTTTTAGGAACACACCAATTAAGTGTTCGAAAATTCCACTGTTTCATCGCTGGAAAGAGGGCTATTTTTACTGAAAAGTAAAAATAGGCTTTGGTACTGAACACTGATATTGTTAATAAAATAGCGATGGTGAGCATGACAGCCATTAAAAACGATAAATTATGTTCAAAAACCAGTTGTTTTTTTATTAGCCTGTACCCAGGGAAGACCTCTGCTCAGCATTGGAACAGCTGCAGCAGCTGGGTAAAGGCCTCCCCTAATTTCTTTCATGTGCTCTTTTCTCGTGCCTCTTCGGACCAGCCCTCGCAGTACGACAGTAAGGCAGGTACGGTCACGCCACCTCTTTTTGGGCCGGCAACCATCGTGCTGCAAGCGGCATCCTGCATTCGGCTGATGTGACCAGCCCAATCCCATTTCACCCTAGCAGCCTTCTTCCCAACTACCATATACCAATATGCGTTTCGATCCCTGTCTTGTCGTTTGACACTCAAAAGGCTGCGTTTCATTGCTCTTTGGCATACTTCAAGGCGGAATTTCTGACTCTCGGTAGGTACCAGTTTTAGGCGCCGTAGGTAAGGAAGAGCAGGATGCACAATGTCGATGAGTTTGGGTTTCAGAAAAATTGGAAAATCACCCTTCTTCTGAAAAATTATTGATATTATTCGCATCAACTGACCAATATTCATTAGAAATCAAGATTTTGAAACGGTTTGTTATGGGTTTTTATATGCCTATTTTTTATTTTCTGTAATGATCTCCTCGGTACGAGCGACGCTATTGGTGTTTGAAAATTGAGTTATCGATATCTAACATCAAATTGTTCAATTACTTTCTTAAAATCAGAGTTATATTTTTAGGAAACAATTTGGTTATTTTTTACCTTTGAATACTTCCGTTCAGACGTGATGAAAGAAAAGGAAAATCACAAAAAAATGTGTTTTTTTAGGATTAGCATAACCAAATCTATCGATTATATCCAGTTTTCATCGTAAAACGATTAGGTAGAAATTTTGGTCATGGGCTCTCGTACTATGGGGGCGGGGTCAGCTACACAACTACATTCGCTATCTGTATATGTGTGTATGAATTCCACTACAAAAACCTGATTCGCTATGACCGACGGACCTTGAAATAATACAATACTTTCGGAATATTGATTACTTGAAGCTTTTTTTATGTTTCGCTAAAGCTAATTTAAGAAATTTATTTTAATTTTTAAAAACTTGCCAGGAAATAAACGCTTCTCGAGTTATTAAATTTGAAAAAACATCATCCTTAATCAATCTTGTTTTCCTATTTTCCGACGCACGCAGTCATTTAGATATTTGACGTGAAAAAGATGTATGAACAAAACACGCAAATACTTCATTAATATATTTAAAAAAATGAGAACGTTTGCGGTCATTTCGACTGAACCCACACCCTGGAGAGCTCTGCTTGACATTATCACGGAACCCCTAAATCATAAGCACAGAGAAAGTGAGTTATTTACCACAAATATCAGTCACGTAGTGTGTATGACCATGTTCATAGCCAGTCCAAGACTGCAGATTCAAAGCAATTGCTTCGAATGCATTTGCTTTTGGATTAGTAAATTTTTTTATGAATCCAAAATGACCTTAACTGTTTGTTTGTTATTGGTAACGCATTAATTTCTGGAACTACCAGTCGGATATCAAAATATTATTTTTCATTTTATAGCCAAATTTTTGAAGTACATAGGTAAAGCTAATAAACGTACACCATTCTGCAACCCTTAGGAGCGGAGCTGCGTATGAAACCGTGGTGCACAGGTAGTTTTAATAAAAAAAAAACCTGTCAATTCTGAAATGTGTTTTTTTTTATTACAAACCACTAAATCGAGTTCAATAAAATTTTGTGAATTTGCGGGGTTCGCTCCGGCTTGAACGACAGAAAAGGAGTCATAGGTGGAGATCGAATTTCAAAAATTCTTTCAGTAAGTCCCTGAGAATATGCTACGCATACGCTATTTAACAAATTCTAATGATAAAATTTCCGAACATAATGCGAGCGGAGAAGAGGACAAAACCTGGTCTAACCTAATATAATAAAGAGACAAGATTTGATTTTCTGTTTGTGCGTTTTTACAATTTAAATCTAAAACTATTGAACTGATTTTAGAAATTCTTTCATCATTATAAAGACACGTCTATTGAGTAACATAGGCTATATCTTAACTCTATACTTCCACGGGAATGAGATCTACGCGGGCGAAACCGCAAGACGTCCACTAGTATTCATCATCATCATCATCATCATCATCATCAGCCTATAATGTTTTGTGTATTCCCTCTCAATGAGAGGGAATGGGCTATAATCTACCACGCGGGCCCGGTGTGGATTAGTAAATGTCACATGTCTTCGAATTTTTGTTCTAGGACATGCCGGTTTCCTCACGATGTTTTCCTTCACCGTTTTGAGAGCAGTCGTGATGAAATAAATAACACAAAGTAATGTACCTGTCTGGGTTCGAACCCACGACTTACAGTTCGTAAGTCGGGGCCGCCACCACTGGGCCACCGCTGTTACCACTAGTATTGTATTCTGTATTCATGAAAAACAAAAAATGTTGTAAGCATTTTTGTTTTAACAAAATCAGTGCCATCTGTCTTATATGCCCTGAATGTGAACGTGACCTTCAACAGGTTAAACGCTATGGTAGTTCCCCGTCTGTCCGTAACTGCACCAGTTCATTATGAAGGATGTCTGTGGCGCTACTGTCGCTGAATGCACCCAAAGGACCAAAACAGGACACGAATTTCGATTCAATTTGTAGCGGCACATTAGCTCAGCTGGGTGGAACAGAGCATCGCGTTTGGGACGCGAAGGTCGTGGGTTCGAGTCCCACATGTGTCCATCTTTTTATCTTTTGAAAAATCAACAAACATTATTTCTGCCAGATTTATAAAAATGCATGAGTGGAGGCTCATTATAAATCTCTTAGAGTCTCTGAGAGTCTTAAAATATTTATTAAAAGTAACTTGGATGATAAAAACTCAAATATAAAAAATATTTTTGATCGGTATCACAGGCAACGAACTACTCTGTTTTTGTAAGTCGTATTATTTTGTGTCATCTTACTTAACACACAAATACAAATGTGAATGTGAGGATGAATGGATATTAGTTACTCCCTCGCGCAAAAACTACTGACCGGATTTTGATGAAATTAGCACACAGTTCATAATCTACATTGACGCATGGGATAATTTTTATTACGGTAGTACGATCCCATGAGACAATTCGGGCAAAGCCGAAGGTATGAGCTAGTTATCTATATTAAAAATAAAAACCCCATTTTTTTAATTTGATACGCTTATTGAGTCATTCGCCAGTTTGTGGTGGCAGCCATCTTGGATTTGAATTTATTACAGCGTATAGTGTTCGATTAATCAAGCCCTGTCATTTGATAACATACTGAGGGAGATGTTGAATAAATATGTAATCTGCCATTTTATGGTGGCAGTCATCTTGGACCGATTTTTATCAAACATAGCTAAGAACACTCCCGACATTCACCTGAAAGGTGAATGTCACAACAAAATCAAAATAGGTTCATCCGTTTGGGAGCTGCGATGCCACAGACAGACACACACACAGACACGTCAAACTTATAACACCACGTCGTTTTTGCGTCCGGGGTTCTACTGACTCTGCTATATTCTAGGAATCGTTTTAGCAATTTGCACATTTATTTGGAAATGCACAGTCCCAATTTGCAAGTTACAGCGATTTCCGTCATCGACTGTACGACGCGCGACGTGACTTGTAAAACACTCGTGTTTAAATAATACTGATTTTTTTAACAAGAATTTTAATTTCCGATAAACTACTTGTGTGCTAGTGATGGAAACTCCAAAAAGAAAAAAAAAAGAGAGTATAGGAGTGATGATGATATAGCCCTTACTGAAAATGGTTCAGATGAATGCCATTAAAAAACCGTATTTTTAAGAGATATTTCAATGATCAAGTCTTTCCGGGGTATCAGGGATCCATAAATGGTATCCTAAAAAAAATAGGTGATTAGAAACAAAAGAAATAACAGTAAAGTTCATCTGCATTTTCCAACAAAACCAAGCAAAATTTCATAGAAAATACTTTATACTACACCTGCTTGGAAAGTACCTTGATACTTTATCAAATTTACGGTAGAAAGTACGTCATTGCATATCGAACAAATATGCGGGGAGAAAACGCATCTGAGCGGGAGAGAAAAGTGTATGAAAATCCATTTCTTACGTGGTTTTTCTTTTTTAATTTTGGGTAAGACTATGCGCCGGTAACCTAAATATCAAAAGCCAAAAAGTTTTTACAGTGATTTTTTTATCTCCAAGTTCAAAATGACACTGGCCACTAGCTGTGTGTTGGATGGTGTCGGGCTGGCAGTGCGACCCTGCGGCGGCAGGATAAACAATTTGAAAAAAGAACATGTGTAAATTGCAGACGCCATTGGCACCATTTTCAATTTGTGTGTTGTTTGAGGATTCAGTTTGCGTAGAATTTTTTTTTTTTCCTAGTAGGTGTAGTATAAAGCACTATGTATCACTCGAGAGAAAGTGCGATTCCCGATCTCGGGTGTTTTAAAGCCCTCGCCTACGGCTCGGGCTTCAAACGACACCCTCGACGGTAATCGGTCACTTTCTCCTCTCGGTGAACAATGTACTATTGAACATCTCAAAAAGTGATTTCTTATTATCATAATATTTATAGTAGTTTTAAAATTTGGGAATAAAAGGAGGTCAAATCAGTTGCTTTGACCTCCTTTTACTTCTGTGGTGACCGACATTTAGTCGTTTGTCACGTTTTGTGGAGCTCAATCTATGCCCAGACACTGAACTGATATGCCAATCATATCAATGTTACAACCATTATGATGTCTGACAAGGATTTAAACCGGCTTCTCATCGTGTACCGGCTTCCAATGTAGTTACGGACCTCCCGGCTTCATGATTCTGTTTGTTATTGTACAAAACGTGCATTAAAACTTTGCTTACAAGATGTAGGATTTCAACTAAAAAATCCATCAAAATTCTTTAGTCATTTCGAAATAACTCAATAACCGCTAGTTTGTATATTTTTATAACAATAACACAATCAGACATACAACTCCACATTGCGAATAAAACAACATCAGAAAAAATTGTGTTTGTTTCGTTTTTTCAGGCGGTTTTTTCTCCAGGCGCGAAGTACTAGCAGAGCATAAATTGCAAGGAGATGCGTTCTATATTACCATTCGTAGTACAAAGTGTTATGTTTCCGTAGATTGAAGGCACAGTTGTGGGGTGGTTTTCATTTCGTTAGGATTGTGTACTGTACAGATTTGTAATTAATAAATGTGTATATTAACAAAGTTGATTAATGAGTAGCTGTACAATTTTCCGACGTAATTTGATGATTTTGATTGTATTCTACGGTCAAATTTTTGTTTTGTATAACCGAAATGGTGGTGGTGGTTGCAAACTCTGTCATACTCAATCATGTCAGAGTATGATGGTTTATTTATTAAGAAGGAAAATGTGCAAGTTTTATAAAGATTAATTCAACAGTTTGAAAAATGTTGTTTTTTATTGGCTTAGGATCCATGTGGGTCATGTAACTATTGTAAAAGTTTAATGGGCAGCTCATCGATTGAAAAATCATCAATCGTCTTTGGATTAACTATTAATGAAGAAAAAAATGCACTGTATACAAGTACGATACGAGTAACAAAAATTACTGACTTCCGAATCTAAAGTTAAAGGATTTTTTGACAAAATAAAATATTCTTTCCTATGATTGATTGTCTGAATTGAAATTGTAGAGTGCCTATTCTCAACCTTAGTTGTTTTAATAAAAACAATGCATAAATAGGTCACAAGGCAGTCGCTTTTTGTAAAATACTGGTAGAACGTTCGAATATTTAGACGTTCGATTTATAGTCGCCGATCAATATTGATATTCAATTATTTGGCATTCGTTGTTGCACAGTACACCCGACCCCAAAATAGTTGGTACAAAAGCTAGGATAATGAATATTATGATAATGATATAAGTTGGTTTGATGAGATTAGCGAAAATAAATCGTTAACGCAGAGCTCGATCAACATGGATAAAAGTATACCTATTATGTCAATGTATCAGACACAAAAAGACCTAAATTAAAATCAAAATTTAAAACACATTCTCATAAAAAAGTACGGCCGAGGAATATTGATCCCTTGCCTCATAAAACCTCTTCATGAGCATGTGAGTCAGTGTGTCAATGATGTTAAGTTGCTCGTAAATATGTAGTCCTGGTAGATTTCCGTCTGCTGTCTGTTAGGCCTATCTGCCATTGCACGTGACATGCGCAGTGACGACTGCAGGCTGGAGTGAGACGGGTTATTGACATACAATGACCTAGACCTACGCTACGTTTCCTCGAAAGACACGAGATTTTTTTCGATAAAACAAATAATATTTGTTTCACTTGTCATAACAGATAAAGAGAAAAATTATACATAAAAGTGAAGAATGCAAGGGCAGCTAATTATTTGAGAAAAAATATTATCGACCGACGGCCGACAGTTTTCATAAAAAATCACACATAGCTTTTTATAAGGATTATTTTATGTTTGAGTGTTCGACACCTTAAGTTTGAAAGAAATAGTTGTGCAGGCAATTCAAATTGTTGCAGTTACGCTTTCCTGCTGATATGAAGTATTACGTTCACGTTTAGCCACCCAAAGCCCCATGCTACGCCGTAGTGCCATGCTACGCCGTAGCACCGCTCCACGTCCTAGTGCCTTCGAAAACGTTTCACAATAAAAACGTTAAATCTTGATTTATATTTTCTCTCGTTTCACTATCTCGATTCAAAATTGCAGTGGGCCGCGCACATTAGAACTCTTTCGGGTAGGTTAAGCTCAGCTGCATATGCAGTAAGCAAAATAAGGCAGTTAACGGCCTCACACAGGCCGAGCTAGGTTGGTTTACTACACTCATTTTCACAGTATTATATCTTATGGCATCCTTCTGTGGGGATCAGCAGCTGACGTTGACTCAATTTTTATACTACAAAAAGAGGGCTGGCCGCGCAATCTACAAAATGGGTCCTCGCGAGTCACTCAGAGAAAAATTTAAAGAGATCGATGTATTGACTCTGCCTTCACTTTATTTATATCTTTGAATACTAAAGTGCTAATGCTATAATATAATAAAATTGTAATACCAAATGATTTGAAAAGAGTAACCATGGATTTTCTCCGTGGAATCGACCAACGCGAACCGTGCACATTTTTCGACGTTTTATAAGTAGTCATTATTTCACATAGGCCAAGTGAAATAACATATTTTGATTTTGAATTTTTCGGAAATGAACAAAATTTTATAGCGGAGATGGCTCCTATCCTATGCGTTAGCCGAAACGGCTTGGGGATGTGTAAAATTCATAGCAATCTTTGGTGAGACCTAACCCGTCTGTGTTTTATAAAATATATACTAGTCACGAAAACTACTGGTCATTATTTGATAGCTTATGGTTGCTTTTTCAATATACATACGAGTACATTTCTACTCATACGAGTGCCATTGTTGTTAGTAATACTACTACGAGTGACACAACCGTATGTCACCGTTTGCCGCTCCAATCAAACGACTTTCTTTTAAACAAAATTAAGCTCTATCTGACGTAAAGCATTGCGCTAGCAACATTGTTCTCGACCTCTTTTGTTCGGAGGCAAATCTACTAGGGAATTATAAAACCAAAAAGGCTACCAAGTAATATGGCTAGTGTCCATAGTCTATAAATACTACAACTTTTTAGAACTCTCTCGCTCGGCGGGGACGAGAGCCAAGAATAAACTGCTACCCCCCGTGTGACTCATTATGACACATAATGCTCCCCCATAACTACCAGGCTGATATGAGCTCGAGGTGGTTCTACGTTATGATGAATATTGAACATTTTTCGAATTTGACATTCTGCGCCTAAACGATACAGATTTTCACCATCTGTTTTGTTTTTGAGCACATTACAACTTTGAATAGTGCCACTCAGCTTTAGCTCGTTAGACGCCAAAAAAGCTTTTTTTTCCGGCAAACAACATTATAATATTATAATCTGTCCCTTCCATTCATACCATTTTGCAACAGCAAGAGACAAATGATCGCTTCTTTTTGCAAATACGAGTACTCTGATCTCACAACATTTCCTAAATTATTAAAATGTCCATGTCATTTACCGCTCACAAAAAAACCAAAAAACTGTATACGTTCACTTAAAACAGGTTTCTTAAAGATGAAACCATGTGACAAAAATTGTATTGTTTATTCTCATCATTCTCTTGTCCTTATCTCAAATTAATTTAAGTTTGAAAATAAAAAAGGGCACATGTGGGACTCGAACCCACGACCTTCCCGTTCTGAGAACGCGATGCTCTATACCATCCAGCTGAGCTAATGTGCCGCTACAAAGTGCTTTCAAATTCAGGTCCTGTATCGTCCTTTGGGTGCATTCAGCGACAGTGGCGCTCGCCGCCCTTCAAGTTCATGAATGGTTTCAACTGCGGCCAGACACGGAACTACTAACGAACGCATAAACCCTTTTGAAGGTCAAGGATACATTACTTTGCAGATAGATGGCATTGATATAACCTTAACTTTGTATTTTTAGAAATGTTTCGGATTACTCGTAGCTATCATAATGTGCTGTATTAGGCAGTAAACGTAAACGCTTCGTATACTGAGAAGGTATCAATAACATACCTCACGCTTGCTTGGATTGGCAATTCCAGACAAATCCTTATCGTCCAAAGAGAACGACTACTGATTAAATCACTCTCGAGGTAAAATCGACTCCTCCTATTGTTGAAGTCGGTTAGGCTATTGCCTTATAACAAATCGAACAAAACACTTTTTTTTCTTTGTTTTTGCGATGGGTAATCATCAAATAACTTCTCCCACTCTGGGCGAAGTGGGAGGGAGTGTCAGACTCTTACTGACTAAAACCCATCCATGTTCCTTCCTCACCCTTTACGTTCCAGGGCCGCGGTATCTCTTTCGAACAAGCCCGCAACCCCGGATCGATTAACACCTTATTCATCCAAATCGGATGAATAGTTTAGGCGCTACGGTAGAAAATATACGTGAATAAACATTTTGGTTTAGCTTAGGTTTATTGAAAGCGTCAGTATTGTCTGTACTAATATTTTACGGTAACTTGATTGTTACGGACAAAATACTATGAATACTACACCGTAGCACTCGTAGCTACACTTAGTGGAAACTTCTAATTGGACTTATTTCTACTAAAACTGTTCTCACATATAACGTCGAGTCATTATTTTATCAGAATAATTATTCACCTATAAGACAAAATTGCACCTGCAGAAGCCCACCTAGCTTCGCAGTCGGCAGTTTTCAGGTGAGACAAAGCAGTTTCTAGCCCTCTCGAAGCTTGTTTGCAGGCTCAGTATAGACAGCCTCATAAGGATGACAGAAGACATTTTTTTTTGAGCGAACAAAAATCATGGAACTCTCGTGACGCTTCCTAGCACTCGTAGCTGATACGCTAGCGCGTAGCACCGCGGGGTCCAACCCATAACAGATATAGATTACTTGGTTTTCACTTCTATCAGCAGTCCCCGAATTGTTGCAATTAATATAATATTTCTACATTTTCGTGACATCATTTTAAAATGTGTATAATTTTATTGTGGTTGTTACTTGAATCGCTCGAGCAACAAATACCATATATATATACTTGTTTACAATCCACTTCAATATCGAACGTTTAGTTAGTCAACTTATCCACGAAGCGAACGGGGGCGCTGTTTTCATGAATAAAAACCAAAGCTTAACATAATACAGCCTTGTTTCACACACGTACATAATTTTAGTTCCAAATACCGCCGCGGCGCCGGTACGCAAACACTTTGTTACGGTGTGTGGGTGAACTGGGCTTATGTATGTGTGAGCCTGCATCAATACTTGCTTGGTTAGGAACTGACTGGAATATCGATTTGTGACGTCACGTTACGTCAAACCTTTAGGTATTTAAACCATCGCTTCGTGTTTATGGGATCCTAGTAACACTGGCAGCAAAACGTTTTTTTTTTCTCGTAGATAGGCCTAGTTATGACCTATAAAACGGTCTACGAGTTTAATTGGGTACGGTACGCGTCACACAGAAAACTTTTCTTTTCAAACCTCAAAGGAGACTTTTGACATGACAACGTGTAAATAAACCGTTGAAAAGTGTCCCGTTACACTCATTGTAACGTTACGATCGTAGCGTATGTATGCAATTCTTTCATCAATGTTTTGTTTTGACGTTGTCACGTTGAATTATCCTTCGTAAACCGACTTTACAGACAGTGATCAATAATTTTTCATTTTTCATTTCTCATACTCGGAAAGAAGTGTTTGTTTGATCCGAATAGCGGGTAGAAAATGCTATTTCCCACCCTTGGGCGGGAAAGACTCATAGTAATTGCTTCCCTCCCTAGGGAATAAATTTAAAAAAATAGAACTAAATTTTGTTAGGCAATCGGCTGCAGAAAATATAAGTGGGTGTATAGTGTGTAAGTGTGTGTAAACAGCCAGTGTGAATTTAAAAAAAAAACTGAGCTGGTCTGCCCCTCTCTGAGACGTTGTGCATGTTTCATCATAGTTTAAATTTTTAATAGAATATATGTATAATTTGGCGGGATACTAACTCTGTAAGCTGTATCGAAATCTCGTTTTTTTTTCCAATATCTTATTAAAATGAGTTCAATTAATTCTGAAATGCTGACCCCAGATTCTGTTAAAGACGAGGCAAATACAGTTGTTATCGAAAATCTTTTGCCAGAAATTCAAAACAATGACTTTATTAAGTGGCGAGCAGATAAGAAAATAAAACTGCTATTTTTTACTTTCCTTACATTCGAAATGAAAAGTAGTATTATGCTTACCTCGGGTGAAAGACATCAATTCCTTTCGACCCTCATGTAACAATCTCAATTCCTTCATTCTTTCAAATATCGAAACAGTTTCGGTATTTCTAAAAGTAAGAGGGTACTGTGCTGGTAGTAAATTATAATTTTATAATTAGCTTATGTCTATTTCCCGCCAGGGCAGAAGGGTGGGAAGAAATCTAACCTCCACGTGCTACTGTTTCTGGTATGGTGTTGTAAATTATTCGTTGAAAATTGTTTGTAATGGTATACGGAACTATATTATACTTATATAGTTCCGCCCCGCGTTCTGGTAATATTACTACCTAAACTAATTTGATGTAAAGTTTGTTTAAGCAAATACAAATATCTCTACTCTTAATTCCATGATTAACCTTCCATTAAGTTATGACCTCCTAGTAATTTGGTCACGTTGCGTTGCCATGGTGACCGATGACCGGTGACCAACCGATTTCGGTGTGAATGAAGTGAGAGAGAGTAAACCATAGGTCGTTGCTTTCTCTTGAATACTGTTATTGCTAGGCTAGACAAAGATAGCAAGCTAGGCTGAAACATCTACCTGAAACTGTTTACCACTTGATTCGACATGTTTTTTTTAAATAAGCTTTACCTGAAGTTAACATTGCGTAAACAGCATTGTTCTCGACCGGTCTTTGTTCAAAAGCAAATCTACTAGGGAATAATAAAATCAAAGAAAATACGAAGTCTGAAATATTTTACTATTGATTCAAATTCGTTCTTTTTTTAACTGAACTTTACCTGAAGTAAACATTGCGTAAACAGCATTGTTCTCTACTGGTCTTTGTTCAAAAGCAAATCTACTAGGGAATTATAAAATCAAAGAGACGACGAATAAGTCTGAAATGTTTTACTATTGATTAACGTTCGTTTTTTTTACTAACGTTCACCAGTAGTAAACATTGCGTAAACAGCATTGTTCTTGACCGGTCTTTGTTCAAAAGCAAATCTACTAGGGAATTATAAAATCAAAGAGAATACGAATAAGTCTGAAATATTTTACTATTGATTCAAATTCGTTTTTTTTTTAAACTAAACTTTGCCTGAAGTAAACATTGCGTAAACAGCATTGTTCTCTACTGGTCTTTGTTCAAAAGCAAATCTACTAGGGAATTATAAAATCAAAGAGACGACGAATAAGTCTGAAATATTTTACTATTGATTCAAATTCGTTTTTTTTTAACTAAACTTTACCTGAAGTAAACATTGCGTAAACAGCATTGTTCTCTACGGGTCTTTGTTCAAAAGCAAATCTACTAGGGAATTATAAAATCAAAGAGACGACGAATAAGTCTGAAATGTTTTACTATTGATTAAAATTCGTTTTTTTTTCACTAAGGTTCACCAGTAGTAAACATTGCGTATACTGCATTGTTCTCGACCGGTCTTTGTTCTTAAGTAAATCTACTAGGGAATTATAAATTTGAAGAGAATACGAATAAGTCTGAAATGTTTTACTATTGATTCAAATTAAACTCGTTTTGACGTGACAACGTCTTAAATTAGGTTGCGGCTGGGAGTCACTTATGAAAAAGTGTAACGCCCGGTAACGTTACGATGAGTCACCGAACGAGAGAGAGGCCCGCCGAATGCCTTGCGTCTCTCTCCCACTCAACTATGACGTTGTCACGTATTTTTGAACTGAAGTTTACCTGAAGTAAACATTGCGTATACTGCATTGTTCTCGACTGGTCTTTGTTCTTAATTAAATCTATTAGGGAATTATAAATTCGAAGAGAATAAGTTTGAAATGTTTTACGATATAAATGTTACGCCGTACATGTTGTTGTTGTGTGTCATTGTTGAAGAGCCAAATTAAATAAATAAATAATAATCTTATTTGATCTCCAGCGTGCAATGGAGCGTGGCATAATAGATATTGACACGGATACGGTGCGGGAAAGAATCACTACCCTCCACTACATTTAAACTCAACTTGTAGATGGGCTGCTCACGTAGTACAAATGCACCCGGAGAGATGACCAACGATCGTCACTCACTGGATACCTGTCGGATGCAATCGCCGCGGCTAAGGTGGTATGGTGATCTGATCTCGTTTGCAGGGCGAACATATTGCACGGGATACAGAAGTTTGGAAGGAGAAAGAGGCGGCCTTTGCGTAGTTTTGAGACACACAAATGGGCTAACCGGTCATGTCTTTTTATTATTATGTTGACACTAGGAGTATTATATAATAAAATTTAATTGGTCGTCTCTCTTAAAAGTTTTTCTTAGATCTATTTTAGTTTGGGCTTAAAACCGTTATCGAGACCTCAATAAGCCAGTCATAGATCAAAAATATTTAATTTAGTGGTATAAGCTGAGAGGTCAAATGTTCTAGATTTGCCCTCTTTGACTCATGTTGTGCTGGTGCTCCTGGCTCCCGTATCGTTTTAAAGAAGGCACGTCTGTCTGCATTCAGTGACGTTTCTATAAGGCACTTGATATAGCTCTACTCTGAACGTTAGTATCTCAATTGGAATTTATGAAAGGAAATTGGGATAATTTTATATTTCAGTTTAGACAATTCTGGAAAATAACAGTTTTTACCTTCCTGAGCAGGTATCCTATTTTTAAAACAATATTTTCTAGGTTTTTCCCCAGAGCACACTGTTTAAAGACAACAGAAATGCTTTCTTTAACGTTGATTTCACATCCTCATTTGTAGTGATGACGCTTTTTGTTAATAAAAAATAAAATTAAAATTGAACCGACGCTGTGTCGTTACCATACTAATTCTTCCACTGAAGTTCTTTTAAAATATATTTTTCGGAGGGAATATATTTATACGTAGACATAACACCTTGCATGTATGCAGTGAAGAAGTCTACTGATTGGGTTGGATCGGCGACATCATGATACGGTATGTAAGCATACCGAGAGAATGAGATGATAAAAAATAATTATTTGCAACAAATCAAAGACCTTCCTTTTTTCGTTAGCTAAAACTGCTAAGTGACTCGAATTTGAAGACTATGTATATGTAGGCTCATTAATTAAATCGGCTACGAATATCTAAGGCAACTTAGAGTTAACTTTCTGATTAACCAAACCTGTTGCGACATAGGCATGGTTATAGTTGTAGATGCGGGCCTTCTATAACAGCATACGTCTTCTTGTTCATATGCTCCTAGTGACTGGCTCTATAAATAACTATCGGGGACCAAATGTACATGTATACGAAGCGCCACGAGCTGCGTCAAATGCACTCTTGTTGCTCTGTTGTGCTGGTATTTAACGTGAACAATATTGATCTGCCTTCACGCGATGAACCTTTGCGATGACATCAAACGACACTAGAATATAAAAAAATATCTAAGGTTTTCATAATTTATTACAGAATTTTTTGAATGTTTTACTCGATTGACAATGTTTCAAATACTTTTTCATTAAAGTGTTCCATTACCGCTTTAATAAAAACATTGAAACCTTTCTGAATTTATTAATTATCAAAATTATCAAAATCCGATCCACGATGCGAGAAATTAGTTACCTGATGAAAAACAAGCGTAATCTTTGCATTAAGACGGTCATAGGATTTTATTTTTTGTTAATTTGTATGAAATTAAAAATGTTTACATCCTTTGGTTAATCTATATTCATCTAAGTTATTGTTATTTTTACAAAAGTAGTTTTCGTGACCTCTTGCGAACCCCCAGGCGCTCGTGACCAATACTTTTTAAATTAAATAAGAGACCCTAGATCAAATATATTGCATTAATACGATGGCTATTTGATAAAGACTATTGTACCCCGTACGCAAAATATGAACGTGGCGTTGTGGACTCCGGCCCGATATACAGTGTAATACAATAGTACCTATGAGTTATGTATCCCTAGTAGCCGAAGAAAGTTGCCCGACAGATATTTTGTAGCTTCAACAACGTAAGAAATTGAAATAGTACATTGTAATCCCACGGGTGAAAGTTAATAGTTCGAGGGATTAAATTAAGTCTTTATTTAACTCGAGGGAAAAACTGTGCTTTTCATTACGAATACAAAGAAATAAATATGAGAATTCAAAAAAATCTAATGAAGATCTGTTTGCTGCTTTCTCGTCTATTTTTTCTGTAGCCGGCCAGCAGCTATTTGTCCGTTTTATTTCATCATTTTCATAATTGAAAGAAAAAATGGTAAATATTTTGCCCAAATCTATATTATTTTAAGGAAATAGTTGACACTATTTTACTTTCTTCACTTTTTGTTATTTCAATTTCATAACGCGCTATAATCGAGTGGCTGTATAATAACATGGATCAATGGAATTCATAACACAAATACTTTACATTCTTTTATTTTAATTCTTCAAAAGAGTATTGAAAAATGTCGTTTGATACACGTGGACATTTGTTATAGCAGTTCTCGACTCAAAAACACACTCGCCTACGGCTCGTGTATTAATACCGCCTTAAACTGCAATAACAAACTTTCTCCACTTGTATCAAAACGTACTTTTCTCGCGTTGAAGACTTCATTTGGTTTTTTCTTTTCAATAAACCGCTTTCTATTTGCAAGACAATCCGAAATTTAAATAAAACCTTTGATAAGTTACTCTTTTGTTACCATGTTTCAGAGTAAAAGATATTTCCATTTTTAAATTACTTTTTACACCCTAGGGAATAAATGCACACTTGAATCCCGCTTCGTAGGGCTATATTGGCGTACTTCAGAGCATGAGAAGTGAAAGTGATTTTATTTTCATTATTTATATATAATCTATATATTATTCATATGTATTTCCTACCATCCAGTAGTTTCCGTTCGTTCGCAAACTATTTATAGAGGCAGTGACTAAGATAACATGATCACGAGAAGCTGGAAAACTTCCACTATCAACTCTCACTTTTCATGAAACAATGTAAAGAGTAGTGTAGTAGTTTCGTTTAAAAGAGGAACACATTTTTGGTATAAATACATAAATACTATTTTGATTATTTCTTTTATTGACTTTATTTTCAAGGTTTTTTTTTCGGAATTTTGCTTTCTTTTTTATGTTTACTGTATAGCTTTGTCGAAGTAGATCTGTTTCTTCAATGATAAGCATTAAACTTAAGTCGAAAGATGATATCTGAACTCTGAAATGGTTTTTTGCAGCTTTGTTTTGTTTGTATCACGATCAAGAGTATAAATACGAACTTTTTATAGTTTTTCCCTAAGTTACTAAAATGCAGACATTAGAAAAATACAATAAACTTTATCTAAAATTATACCGCGGAGCAAGTCTTATATCTGCGCCAGCCGCGACAGCTGCCGTAGCCGTGACGTCATATACTTCGTAGCTTTTGCTACGAAGCGTAGCTCTCACAAAACTATTTAAGAGTCTTTTGCTTGTGGGCTAGCGAAATATATTAATGAACTACGTATTTTTGGAGCGTTACAGCCTTTGTAAAAATTAATTGTAATAAATCCAATGTCGAGAAGGGACGCCCTAGAAGGACGTCCGTTGACCTTATTAGTGAGGTTTTTCAGAAAGTTCTGGTGCGTTCTACTATTTTGTATTCCGCATCAATCAGTAAAAATCAATCAGTGTTTTGCAAGTTAAGACACAGCGGTCAGTATTCGTAGCACATAGTACATAATTTTGCCGTAAGTGTCGCTACGAGTTGTTCTGTACTTCCCAAGCACGTGTTTTTCGTGCCTTCGTAAACATTGCACCTCTTGGTAGCATGTGATATCCTGGTACTGAATTTCAAACCGGCGTGGTTGCATGCCGAGCACGTGGCCAGTGTGTCTTCATAAACAATGCATCTCTTGCTACCGTATGATATCCTGGTACTGCAAAAAACATCATGAACGTCGCCGTACCAACTGATGAACCACAACGCGCCTGCACCAGGTGGTTGCCATTTTTTTGTTTAGGAAGTTCTAGTCGAAGTACTAAATTAGTGCAATGACGCGGTTCGAATCATTTAGTGCGCGAATCAATGAAAATAGGTAATTAATCGATACATATACTTCAAATTGAATACAGGTAAATATAATATCTCTTGAAATTAGACGCACCAGATAGCGGAACTCAAAAAACAGCTTTCCTGTATTAACCGCTGCAGCTACACGAACATTTTCTTAGGAAAATAACTTTGAGCGGGGAGGCAAAGGGAATTTCGTAAAGGTGGAAGCAGCTACATGAAAATGGAAACTTAGGAAACAATTCGTAATTTCCAATCGATCCTGTTTCTAATACCCAACGGTTAAGGTACATAATACACAGCGATTCTTTTGGCTCTTTCGCCTCCTTCGAATCTGACAAGTGTGCGTCCACTTTAAAGAGGTCGTGCACTTTAGGACGCGGCCTCATAGGCTCGTAGGGTTCCAAATTTGAAATGGTAAGTAGTTGTACAACAGGTCTGCAACAGTTAACAGCAGCTAGCGTCCACCTTGATGAGAACTTCTGACCTAGCTGGAGTATGACTGTCATCGAGTGTCTACGTGTTAAGACGTAAGGCTGTCGAGAAACGCCGTTAAAGCTGTTTTAGTAAACATGATAATTTAACTTTGTCAAAATAAATAAGTTATTAAACACAAGTGTTTTTTTAACATTTTGTCCTTGGGTACGTAATTTGATTTCAATGAATATCTTAGGAGATACACCGTTTTAAATAACTCCGCAGTAAAATAATGATCATTGTACCGGGCGCGCTTTCATTATGCGAAATGATGTATGATCAAAGGTGCTTACGACCCACTCTCTGTAACACTCTCCTTCTCTTATGTATCGCAGACGAAGTGGCGTGGGTCAGCTAGTTATTTAATAATTCCTTCACTTTCGTGATCGGTCAGAAATCATGAAAAATGGTAATAAACAGAATAATATAGGTCTAGGTGACGAACCTCAATGCAGCCTACTTTTGGCACCCTCTGCAATATTGTACAATTGTTAAAAAAACTATTTTACTGATTATTGTCTCTGGCACGATAGACTTTAGTTTGAAATATCGCTCAAAGGGCTGTAAGATTTATATTGCTTATTTTGTGTATTTACTCGTTTTTTTTTTAAAGAATTACGTGTTGATTGAGTTTGATATTATTTATGGCGTTTTATGTTGGTTTCAGTGGTTTAAATTTTGTTCCAAGTTAGAATAAACGATTGTATTCACCGGGTTATATAGACCGGATCTCCCTCAACTCGGAAGCAAGAACAAAACAGTTCAATTTCTGGTGGTCATTAACTAAAATATAAATTTTTGATTCTAATTTCACGACAAAGTGAGGATTAATATTGGTGATCATTTACTAATTTTGGTAATCAAAAGTGATATTTTTGCAGTAACATTTTGCATAACCTGGTGATTTGTTAATCGTATGCCTTAAATAATGTATACGAAAGAAGAAATAAAGAAAAAATATTTATTAAACTTACACACTTACACACTTACAAACAATAAAACAAAAAAATATAAAAAGTAAACATAAGAAAAACAAAAAACAATCAAACAGTTATACAAACCCTTTCCGTCTCTTTTTAGTACATACCGTGCAGTAGGAGTGCATTAAGAAAGTACTGCATACTGATCAGAGAATGATGGCACCACCTGTGATCTAGTAGTAGCAAACGCTACTGATCAGCATTCGGTTCGATTCCTTGGTCAGGCAAAGTGTTATTGAGTTTTTGTATCAAAAATGTCTAAGTGACCGATCGGAGTCTGGATTTGTTTCCGGTTGAAGGCTAAACCCCCAAACACATGGGTCTGAAAAATAAAATGTCGAAATGTGGCGAAGTATACTATTATACAGAGGATACGGACCATTCACGAAGCTGTCTACCAAGCATTATGTACATCTAACTAAGTAACTCTACGTAAAACATATTGCTGGGAAGCGACTTTTTTTTAGGGGGGAGAAAGATCACGTTTTACGGTAAGACTCAATGTGACGAACTTAAAACATTATGCTGATGGACTTATTTAATAGTAAGCGGGTTCTGGAGGTATTTACAGTGAAGTTATAACCTTAACAAATGGAATTTGGAAAAAAAAAACGTGAAAAAGTTGGAAATTTGACCTCCAATATCACCCTAACTTACTAGTTACGGAAATATTGGAGGTATGGTCAGGTCCCAGGTATGTCCAGAACAAAAAAAAAATATCGGAATGACGGAGAAAACACCTACCTTCCAGCTTCGATAAGGATCTTTTTACACACTTTAGATGTGAAAGCATATCTATTTGAGTATTAAAGGCGTGAAAATTAAAATTAAGCGTAAAATATGAGTTTTGAAAGAAAATGAAATCCCAACTCGGGTAAAGAGTATTGTATTCTAATCGGCGAGGGGTCAACCTTTACTAGTGGTGGGCGGGCGTTTCAAACGTATTTTATTGTCAATCAAAAGCCTTCATATTGATACGTTCTATCTATCTATACTAATATTATAAAGAGGAAAACTTTGTTTGTTTGTTTGTTTGGTTGTAATGAATAGGCTTAAAAACTACTGGACCGTTTTTAAAAATTCTTCCACCATTCGAAAGCTACATTATCCACGAGTAACATAGGATATATTTTATCCCCGTACTCCCACGGGAACGGGAATTACGTGTGTGAAACCGCGTGACGTCCGCTAGTAGTCTATAAATAGCTGAAAGCACCAGGGCTTCATAAACCTCTGGTAGTGTTACGGTCAAACACACACATACATATGTATGTACAGTTGCACACATTGTATTTTCACTGTATCTACTGTAAGGCGTTTGAATGTATTTGTAACTACGGTACTTTTATTTTCCGAATGCGCCAGTGTCTCTTCAGTCCGTACCTAGTTGTTGTGTTTACGTTTGGCTCACGTTTGTCTAGCCATTTCCAAGTTCAAGGACGGCCGCCTTTTCTAGCATACACAGACTACTAAAATCATAACCCTTCCTTTTTGGCTTCGCTGTTGTTGGGTAAAAAATGGTAGATCTTATGTTACTAAGATTACATTTCTATTTCATTTCCATTGCGTGCTGAATTTATCTGGATTGACCACGTACCACGGCAGCACTGTGAATTGCGTTATTGCATCTCGTTAATACTAAGGGCACAGGACTTTTGGAAGTTGGATACTTATTTAAGGTTTCACATGCTGGTGTACATAGAAGTTCTTATTACAAAGCTTATAGGATCATAACAGCATAATTATGTATTATGAATTCGAACCGCAATTGAAATTTGTTAAAAGCTGCCCTCGTACAACGAATTCGCGCAAACGTACTACGACGAAACTAATGTAAAGTAACTAGACAAAACTTCTCATAAAGTATGCATGTACCTATGAGATCACTATCATTAAAAGTAAGTTTTCAAAAAAGTAAAGTAAGGTATCATTGTAGTTGTAACATTTTGTAAAAGTTAAACAAACGGTTCGACAGCACACAAATGAGCCCTGAGAAGTTTTAGATGTTTGGCTACAACAAAAATACCAAATAAGAGTTTTAGATTTTAAATAAAATACCTACATCAATTTACGAAATCGAATGTTAATTTCGTGACAATAGTGTGCAATTTACAATACAATTTTAGCTGTGGACAACATCGTCAAACCGGTTGCCGCTGTGGTGCATTCAATAAGCCAAGGGTCCGAGTTGTGCACAGGCTCCCAGATGGTGTTGGCATCGAATTAGATCGCGCTATAGAGATTCGCAAGAGATTCATGACTACCGGCGGGTCGCTGTTCCACATTTATCGAATAAAACGGTGCTAAAGTAGGCTTAAGGCTTTAGGATAGGACGTCAGACGTCACTTAGCTTTAAGACCTACCACCGTCATAAGCGAAGTTTAAATAATTTATTATTTTTTTTGAATACTGTTCTCCGTCGAACAGTTAATATTCCATATTGTTACAATATCCAGTGAGAACGTTGTAAAAAGACAAATTGTATGATTGATTAGCTGAGCTTGGAATTGTAAAACTGTAGAAATCAGCGGAACGAATTAAATTATGACCTTGTCTAATAATGATAATATGTTATAAATATCTTAAGCAAGCACCAATGTGGCTTTTTCAATTCATATGTGCTATTAATATATTTATCTTGGACGACACGAACATCAGTGAAGGAAAACATCGTGAGGAAACCTGAACTTATAAATTAATGTACGTCTGAAATCAACAACCCGTATTGAGCAAGCGTGGTGATCAACGCTCGTACCTTCTCTGTATGAGAAGACGCCTATGGCCAGCAGTGGTACAGTAATAGGCTGGGATTATTATTATACCTGCATAAGTTTTAATTTTTAACCCCCGACGCAATAATGGAGGGGTGTTGTAAATTTGACGTGTCTGTGTGAATAAAAAAAATACAATAATCATTTATTCGTTAATGGACAGAACAAAACAATAGAGCAGTACATACATATACATTATAACAACAAACATTATAACAACATTAATCAAAGGTGTGCGTTTTCAGTCCGACGTCCACGTCACGTTCTAGTCACCCCCAACGACCCTATCACTATCTTGCAAGAGGGTTGTAAAGAAACCAGTACAATACGTAGAAAATACAAATACAGACCGGCAACATTCTGATCTGGCCGCCGCGCCGAGGTCCGGCACGTAACCACAGCCAGCCCGCGAAGGTTAGCCAGAAGAGATAAATCAGCCCCTGAATAATGCAACTCAATTCCAGCCTCGGGCTTTTTAATCTCTACTGGCTCAGCTTCGCGGGCTGGCTCGAGCAACCGTATCGTAGGTACCGAAACGGAAGAACCGATTGACTTCGTTTGAAAGGGTTTTTTTGTTTGAAAGGTAAATTAGTTCTAAGCTATGGTTCATAAAAATCAGTCTAAGATAGCCGCCGCCACAAAATGGCGGATTACATATTTATTCAACAACTCCCTCAATATGGGTATTAAATGAAAGGGCTTGACTAGTAGAATACTATAAGCTATTATTTTTTTAAATCCAAGATGGCCGCCACCACAAATGGCGAAATACATTTTTTTTTCAATTTGATATCAAATGAAAGAGCTTGCTAGTAGAATCATATAATTACCTGAAATATAATGACCCTATGTGTCGGGTTTTAGTTTTTTAATTTAATGTAACTTGGTGTAACATAAGCAGGAAAAAGGAGCACGAAAGTGTGCATTATTGTTGTAGTCAAAAGAAGTTATCTTGTTCGAAAAACAAAACCGGAAAAATCAAAAATCAAAGTATTCATTGATTCATTGTAACCCATTTCAAGTAGGCCAGTTACAGGCGCTTTTAAACTGTCGAAACAAAGACAAAATGAAATGAATGAAATGTCGCTACAGTCCTAGTAACAAATGCATAAAACTGTGAAAGTACTCTAATTGGCCATTCCCTAGCGTAGACCTCTATGGAGAAGAATGGGCAAGAAACTGGACACTGTTTGAAATCAGAATATATTTACAAAATCTTGGTATCATCATTCATATTTTGTTGGTACATTATGTGAGAATGATTTAACAGGAAGTGCACGTTAAAAGTGTCCAAAAGTAAAAACAAAAAACACTTCTAAAATAAATGATAAATTCAAATAAGCCGTGGCAACCAAGAGATGACCAGTCACAACTGACAGCACCCATTCACGAATATTATGCATATTATGTCAGCACCATTCAGCTCATCCAATTTGAAGGGAACTAAATGATGCGACACATGTCGCCTTCAGTGAGACACCTATTCTTACAATTTGTCGCATTTAATGTGATATGCGTATGTCCATATAAACTTTAAAAATAAAAATCACTTATGTGATTCTAATACAAAAGATTTTTTTATCTAGGATCTTCACCATTTCACTTCACTTCACATATTATTATTATGTTTTAATTTATTTTATTTGTGTGTTATTATCATTTGTGTGTTGTTTGTATTTGTGTGTACTCCACATATGAGTTAATGTTGCGAAATAAATGTATTTTATTTATTTATTTCAGTATCGCCTGTATTGCTATAAATTACTGACGCTAAGTATGTCAGTCGGCCTTGTGTCCAGAGACTTAATTACTTTCCGAGGGTTGTCGTCAACTAGCATAAAGTAGCCTGGTGATTTATGTTGTGCTGGTGCTTCTGGCACGCGTACCCAATCCATGGAGCCAAAGAGCGGCGAGTGTTCGTCCCGTTAGGTCATTTGCATAATACGGTGCAAAGCGCGGAGCTTTAATGAAACCACTACTACCACTGAATGAATCTCAGTGCTGCCGTCTACCCTTCTATTGCTATTGCATTTTCTCTTTCCATTTTCGCTTATGTCTGTCGCACATGACATATCCTGTGTCTCGGTGTGCGTACTCGGCATGAGCTAGAAAGGGACCGACATCCTGGTTATCATGGTATCCTGGTGAACAAATCTATTTATAGACGTTTCATTGATTTTTATTATACGAGTAATATAAATAATCACATACACTTTCTTTACTGAAGGAAAAAACTAGATTTGTGAAAATATTAAATGATTACTCGTTTTGAAATTTTAGGTGATACGCTACTCTTAAACGATAATTCTATAATAACATGATCTAAGACTTTGTCGTGTGCTCTTTCTTTATTTATTTATAACTAGCTGACCCGCGCAACTTCATCTGCGAGTGAGGGCTAGAGTTAGAGAAAGTGTGAGTCATTCACGCAAAAACTACTAATCGGATTTCGATGAAACTTTGCACATAGATAGAATTATACTCTGAATTAAAGATAGGATACTTTCTATCCCGGTAGTAACATCCCATGGGACCATTTTCAAACATCACGCGGGCGTCAACCTTAAAAATCGACATGCTTTCGTGGACATTTTTTTTAAATGTTTAAGAGGAACAATGCCTTTGTACGTGATAGCTGTGTAACTTTGACCACGTTATGCAGCGCTTGCAACGGAAGCAAAGAAAATGGAAAAAATCTTGTTTTTTGGGATTTTTTTTATTGATGCTCCGCTCCTATTGGTAATATGAGCCTTCCTTGATAAACGGGCTGTCCATCACTAAAATATGTTTTTAACTCGAACCACTATTTCCTGAAATAAGCGCGTTAAACCAAACAAACAAACTCTTCAGCTTTATAATATTAGTGTAGATACCAGTAGGTAACAATTTAATTTCTCGGAAATCATTGCATTAATCTCTCATATATTTAAAAAAAAAAGAAGTCTTTTTAATTGTTTTTTGTCATTTTTTACAATTTTCAAGTTGATAGATACGTTTTTCAAGACGTATTTTTGACAGTACCTAAACCTAATTTAATTCAGAGAGCGTAGTTTTCACACTTATCTGCTCTGATTTCCACATTACGAGCTGAGCTTTAAGTACGCTACAGGTACAAGGATCGTCCTCGAGAGCTGAAGTTCAATGTCAAAAGTTCAACAGCCTATTGATTGCCCGGTTGATAGCTGCACCTCCATGCACACTGCGGCGCTAGTATCGAATACGTGAATAGTGACGTCAGAATCCAACCACCACCCCTTGTATTTCATTGCTATCTCTTTCTGCATGCAACGAAGTATCCTGACTTCCACCCCTCTGCCTTTGAAAGAGGGTTATAGATATTCAAAGTACCATAGTGTTAGAGGAATCTTGTGCGCATGCCCTAGGGATGCAAGGGAACGCATATTTCGATACTAGTAGTATCGGCACATTAGCTCAGTGGCAGAGCACCTTACCCGAGGTGGAGCGGGGAGGAGGTCGTTGGTTCGAATCCTTCATGTGCCCCTTTTATGGTAATTAAAGTGTACCATTGACTTTTTTAAAGTTTCTTAAAACTGTTTCATTATTTGTCTTGCTGAAAATTGTTTTTGGCATATCGACAAAAGACACCTGATATCGAGTTTTGTGTTATTTTTGATTTCATGCATAAAGTACACTCTACAATTAAATGAAAATTAATGCAGTTTATACGGCAATGCATGAGCGCTATGCTTCTATCCGGGAAGTCCAGGTTAAATATTTCCGATAAATAACTGCATTATTCAAAGCAGCAACTGCTCTAGCCCACGAATGCTAATAAACGGAGTTTACTGATTGGCTGGTCAACGGAGTACTTAGGCTCCATTAGTTTTTTGCATTGATTGGGTTCACCGTGAAAACTGATCTCACCCCTATTATTAAACATCCACTACCCACCTACCACACACACATAACCACTATTATACACAACACCATCACGGAAATGTGTGTAAACTGGTTTTTGAAACGTGGAGCTAGATGTCACTGTAAACAAAAATTGTCATCTAGTTTCACGTGGAAATTAAGGCTAAGTACAACAAAAGCGGATACGGGGGCTCCGCCGATTAACCTCCTCGAAGATTCTATTATCCTAGTACCAAAGCGCAAATTCAATGCGAAAGCTGAAAATCTGGCGTTTACACGTGACGGTTTCATTGAATCTGAAAACAGGTTACTAGGATAACATGGCTTCTGAGGAGGTCGATCTGAGATCAAAACTTTAAGATAGAGCCATCTTGCTTCATTTATGATTTGGCTTCATGAGCCATCTAGCTACGCAATGATACACCACTACTACACCTGCAGCCTGCAACAATCCCAATTCCTCTTTATACCTGTTATAAAAGTTTCAGTGAAGCATTGATAGATGACGCTATTCGGGAATTGCAAGCGGAAAAGGTTAAGTAGACAATGAGTGTGTGATGTGAATGAAAAGATGTAATATTTTATTTTATCTAAAAAGTAGTGATTACGAAGAATTGTTCTTGGAATATAGGATGTTGCCGGTCCATCGTAAGGTCATGTTACTATTGACCATACAAAATCTTGTAAGGATGATTTTAAAATCAAGACTGTATCCTTAAGACCTCAAAGGAATAAACACATTAAACTATTTTTAGTAACCTCTTGTACTAACTATTAGGGACAAAGATGTAGAAAATGGTAAGTCCCTAAAATTTTTAACGCGATGTGGTCGATTTAAAAGGTAGCTGTACTTGAAAATGTCCTTCAAGAATAAAATGGAAAACTTTCTTTTCAACATTTTTTGTCAAGGCTTTATAAATAAATGTCATACTGGTTTATGTTTGCGGCTTTGACACAGTGAATTGAGATGCTATAGTGCGGTGGACGATGTTACTCGTATTTGATAGTTTAGAGTAAATATTATTAACATCTATGTTCTCATTGTTAGTAACAAATAATATCTAAATAACATAAAGTTGTTAAATTGTCACTACACAAACACTTTCCAACAATACTGACCTAGTACCTAAACATCACTCAAATAATCCTATCCTATCCTATTCTATAATAATATTATAAATGTGAATGTTTGTTTGTTTGTTACGCTTTCACGCGAAAACTATTCAACCGAATCATGCAACTTTGTACACATATTCTTGGAGGTATTAGAAGTAACATAGGTTACGTTTTATTAAAAAAATAAAACTAACCCCCACTCGCACATGAAGTTGCCCGGGTCAGCAAGGAAATAAAGTTTAATTTATTGGTTTATTTACTGGCTAATGCCAATGGCATTATGAATTTCGTAGTGGCGTTTCAATTCACTATTGGTTGGCCTTTTGTGCTTCAGTAGGATATTTGTGTTTAGTTTTAGTTAAAGTTTAGTTAAGTTTTCTTGTTATTGATGCCAAAGTACCTGCGAGTTATTACATAAAAGTAGAATATTTTATATGAGAGCTACATCTGCCAACAAATTGCTTTACAGTTTGGCAGAAGTAACATTTTTTTATACTCTTTCTTTTGTGGAGAAAATACCTTTTCATTTTTTTTTTAATTTTTGATAATAAATCAATCAGTCAGGTGAATTAATTAATCAGGAGTGTTCATCGCTAAGAACAATTTTGACTAATTCACCTTTCAATTAAAAAGAACAAAATCAAAATTAGTTCATTCCTTCGGGAGCTACGATGCCACATGCCACAGACAGACACACAGACTCTCAGACACGCCAAACTTATAACACCCCGTCGTTTTTACGTCGAGGGTTTTAAGCAAACATCTCTCAAAAGGCTCCTCATTCCATGATGCACCTTCTATCCCGTTCTGTCCTCCTAGTAATTTACACGCATTGCGTTGCCATAGTGATGCTTTAATTAGGCCATTAACCGAGTTCGTTGTGAATGAAAAGAGAGAGAGAGAGAGTAAACCTCTAAAGCAGATACTATTTTCCTGCTCATAACACTGTTAGTACTACTTGTCAAGACAAAGATAGCAAGCTAGCTAGCTTGCGAGACTGAAACAGCCGTGGGACACCGTTTTTCACATCATTTAAACCACCATTCATTTTTATCAAACTCTGTTGTACGTAAACATTGCGTAATTAGCATTGTTCCTGATCTTTCTTTGTTCGGACGCAAAACTACTAGGGAATCATAAAAACTAAGATACTGCTAAGTCGCATGGATCGTTGTTCCATTTTATTTTTATACTAGCTTCTGCCAGCGGCTTCGCCCGCGTGAAGTTTGATTATTGTCCCATGGGATCTTACTACCGGAATAAACTGTATCCTATGTTTTATGTGGGTCATAGCGTGATGATATAAACGTAAGAGTAAACAAATATAATAATAACAAATCTCCGAACTGCTAAGCTATCGGGAGTTACACGTGTTATTGTGAGTCAACTATAAAAGATAGACATATGCTGTCTTGGGATATTTTTTATATAATTTTATGTGGAATATTTCCGTTATACATGATTTCTATGTAGCTTTAACCATTAAGGCTGCACACGCGACGGAAGCTAAAAAAACCAAGTAACTTCTCCCGTTTTCCCAACATTTCCTTTCACTGCTCTGCTCCTATTAATGGTAGCGTGATGAAAAGTATATTATTACCTGCTCAGGAGTATGTAGAATAATTGTACCAAGTTTCGTTAAAATCCGTCGAGTAGTTTTTTTTTCTATAAATAACATACAGACAGACAGACAGACAGACAGACAGACAGACAAAAATTTTACTGATTGCATTTTTGGCATCAGTATCGATCACTAATCACCCCCCGATAGTTATTTTGTAAATATATTTCATGTACAGAATTGACCTCTCTACAGATTTATTATAAGTATAGATTTGTTAGACACCTAACAGAGGAATGGCGAAATTTTAGCTGAAACTAAAACTAAACGTAGTTCTACCAAAAAGCCACTTTAACACCCAAATGCATAACCGTTACTATTTTGAGAAAGTGATGATGATGTTACGCGATGTGCCTGCTTCAAATAGAAGCCAACTTGAGGTGCTGTTCTAAAGTATTTCAAGATTATTTTTATTTTATCCAGATTTTAACAAATTAAACTATATAAAAATAAACCAAAAGTGAACTGAACTGAGCGCACATATGATATATTGGAAAGTTACTTAGCTATAAACAATTTCGTACTTTCACTCTGTCTAATTCCTTTGATAAATGTTGCCCTGGTAACCGGGCGGCCCGTTCCATTGTTTACGTCGTGGTCGCAATTCTCTTTTTAAAAATGTTTGGAGCAGGGAAAATCTTTTTGTCAGGGAAAATGTTTATTTTGGACTCCTCCGCTGCCCATCACGTAATTCGCATTTAAGTTCAATGACATCTACGAGTGGTTAATAAAATATACAGCAAAAAATAACACCTAACCTAAAAAACTAATTAGCTTCAGATTACGAACGGTGTTATCGTCGTCGAACGCTCCATTTCAATGTCAGAAGTTCAACCCTTGTGACTTCCCGGTCGGTTGTAGTACCGGTCATGTTCACTGCGGCGCTAGTATTCAAATGACGTCATATAAACAGCGACTGTTAAGGTAGGTCAGCCACTCATTGGGGGATGGGGTGCCTGTGGCGGGAAAGCAAATAGAAATATGCTTTCCATCCTTATCAGCCCGCTATATCTCTTGCAACTTATTATGTCCTGGTATAATAAAAACGTATAAGAATTGAATAAGAATATTTTATCTACCCAAATATCATAAACCCTCTCTAATGCGTTCAAAAACCATAGGCAATGACCAGCATTACCAACCTGCAGAAATGAACGGTGCTGTAATGAACTCATAACGCAACTGTAAACAGTTGCGTTATGAGTTTTAAATTTGGAACAGGTGTCAAATTCAAGAGAGTGTGCTATTCTAGTACCACCTACATTAAATCAGATATCGATAAAAAAAAAAAAAACCCCAATTCAGTACCTATGATTCTAATTATAAATCGCACGACATTTTCGATCTCGAGTGACACAAGAATAGTGACTTTGTTCGTTTGCCTATGATTTAAAAAAAAATGACAGATATCCGAAACGCCGCCATTTCGAGCTGTCATTTGTTCGTTAGCTTTTTATTTCCAGTAACCCATTCTTCAGTTCTGTCACGGCACTCGTGTAGATCGCACGCACGCGACTATCGATTACGGTGTAGAATAACAAATTAATTATTTCGACGCGCTCATTAGTCATGCAGGATTATACCTAATAATGGCTACAGATGATCGCGGACCAGAAAAATCTAACTTGGATCAGACTGACACGGAAGGGAGGCAGCTCGATGGGTGGATTGCACAGATAGAAGATGAAGAAAATATAATTGGTTCGTTGGATAATATTAAAGACTCGAACTGTTGTGAAGTACAAATTATGGAGGAGGATGTAGTAGTAGATAAATCAGTAAAACGAGGAAGAGAAGAGGATGAACAAAGCTGGACTAAAGTTGAGGGTAATAGAGGAAAAAAACTGAAACAAATCAAGAAAGAGGTTTTTATTTGGAGCAAAGAAAAATTACCGAAACAGTTTGCTATCGCAAAATTGTTTAACAGTATGGGTTTGACGGATATAAACCATATAAAATATATTAACCCATATAAGTTAAAAATTGAGGTTTCGACCGAGGAATGTGCGGGCAAATTTTTAGAATGTCAGGAATTCCAAACCAAAGCGTGGAAAGTGTATAGTGCAATGGACGTAAACATTTCCTACGGTATTATACGGGATGTGGACCTTGGGCTGTCTGACGAAGAGGCATTAAAAGCGATCACGTGCCCTAATGATATTGAAATTGCAACATTAAAAAGACTACAAAGACGAACTTCAGAAGGACAGTGGGTGCCTAGTGAGGTAGCCAAGGTGGGCTTTAGAGGTTCACACATGCCAGGATTTATATATGTGGATTGTTTACGTGCTAAAGTTGAACCTTATGTTTTCCCGGTAACACAGTGTTCCAAATGTTGGAAGTTTGGTCACACAAAAACAAGATGTACGTCCAAAAAAACTATATGTCCTAAGTGCACAGAAGAACACAATAACTGTGAAACAACAACATTTAAATGCGTGAACTGTCGGGGTGACCACATGGCGTTGAATAGAAGTTGTCCAATATATGCTCGGGAGAAGCGCGTAAGGGAGCTTATGTCAGAATACAACTGTACATATCACGTAGCCTGCAATATGTATGTTAGACCCTCACCCAAGCCACCAATTAGTGTACAGACAGTGAGAGACAACGATAAGCTGAAGACCGACACCAACAACAGCTTTAGTAGTTTATTGCAAGATACGGGAAATAAACATATATATACTCCGAGTCAATTCCCGCCTTTGTTTACACAGAAACGACCGAAATCACCGCAAGAACGTAACAAAAATAAGCAATTACATTCGCAAAGCATCGATAAAACGGATTGGTGGGGACAGCGGGACTCGCCGGACTGCATTCCAAAGCAATCAGCTGATACTGATAACGATCTCGGTGACAACGTAAACAGTGACCGGCAAGTACATCTGGACGAGTTAATTACACGTTTGAAAGATATTATTTTTATGCGAGATCTGAGTTTTAAGGAAAAGTTTAATAATGTGATTAAGTTTTGTATTGAATGGTTAATAATAGTTGTGGTAGATCGTATGTCTGAGTGGCCTATTTTGAATAAGTGTTTAGAATTTATTTTCGGACTTAGTACGTAATGGACCCTATTAATAAAATTGTTAAATTAAAGTTGTTACAGTGGAACGCACAAAGCCTAAGACCTAAAATTAAAGCTTTTGAGAATCTTTTATTGATAAGTAAAATTCACATTTGCATTATATCAGAGACCTGGCTTGAACCAGACAGTCACTTGAAAATTGGTAGTTATTGCATTTTTAGACAGGACCGGGACGATTCATACGGCGGGATTGCAATTGTAGTCCATAATTCCATCAAGGCACAGATCACTAATTTTAGCTTACGTAATCGAAACATTCAAGTTCTTCACGTTAAAATATTTAACTGTAGTTTCTTAGAAAATATTGTTGCGGTGTACTGTCCTCCTAATATTCACACTACAGACGAAGATTGGAAAATGCTATTTTCTAAATGGTCAAATAAAACTTTTATAGGGGGAGATTTCAACGGGCATCATACAAATTGGTCATACAAAAGCGATCGCAGGGGTTTACAAATCCACGATGCAGCTGATGATTGGCAGTATGTTTCTCTTAATACTGGAGACCCCACCAGACTTAAGTTAGTATTAAATCAGCTTCAAGAAAGTTCGCCTGACGTCACGTTTGCGTCATCAGATATAGCACTCCGGTTCAAGTGGAATGTTTTACACGAAAATTTAGGTAGTGATCACTTAATGGTTCTTATAACCACAGAAATAACATGTAATAACCTTATGAAAACGAAACGTAATTTTAAAAAGGGTGATTGGCAGAAATATAAGGAAATAATTCTAAGTAAAATAAATGATACTAGTTTAACAGGTAACCCAACAACCCAACAAACGTATGATGATCTTATAGATTTAATTAATTTTGCGTCACAGGCATCAATTCCAAACATTAAGATTTGTGAAGGTCCCACGAGTAAGTTTATTCCAAGATCATATTGGTCCCCCGAATTGTCTAAGGCAGTTGCGGAGCGTAGATTGGCATTAACTCAGATGAGGAGGAACCCTATCCCCTCAAATTTTATTGTTCTTAAACAAAAGGTTGCTACAGCACAGAGACTAATGCGTAAAGCTAGTGCAGAATCCTTTCATCAATTCTGTGACAGTATGAGTGAGCAGGTATCTAGTAGCGAACTGTGGAATAAAATGCGATGGCTCAAAGGATATCGTACCAGTAGAATTTGTTTGGATGCAGAGAGGGTTGGTGAGTTCTTACGACAATTGACGCCAGATTACGTTCCACCACCAAGTCCTGTCTTTAGTTCAACTAATTTTCAGTTGGAGGCACAGATTTCAGAGCAGGAGCTCTTTAATGTATTAAAGATGAAGGATACCGCTCCAGGGGAAGACGACATTTCTTATTCAATGATTTATAATTTTCCCAGCAAACAACTAATAGTTGATCTATTTAACAAATGTTTGTCTGAAGGTGAGGTACCAATACAGTGGAGGAATGTTAAAGTAGTGCCCGTGCCGAAACCTGGGCGTGATCCAAGCAACATAACGTCCTTGAGACCTTTATCACTTATATCTTGTCTTTGTAAAACCTTGCACAATATTATAACGAGACGTCTTGAATGGTTTTTTGAAAATAATAGTCTTTTTTCTCAGAAAACAGTGGGATTTAGGAGATCACAGTCATGCCTCGACAATCTTGTACGATTAGTTGCACAGATTCAAATTGGTTTCACCAATAATCAAAAGACATTAGGATGTTTCGTTGATATAGACAACGCATACAATAATGTCAATATATCGAAAGTAGTAGCTAAACTTGACGAGATGGGGGTGGGGGCTTCTATTTGTAAATATATATGGGAATACTTAAGAGAAAGACATGTAACTGTGGCACAAGTAGGGAGTAATGTTTCGACTACAAGATGGACATGTAAGGGTTTGGCCCAGGGAGACCCTATGTCTCCAATATTATTTAACGTAGTTACTAGTGATATTTGCAAAAACATTATTAATGTTTATGTATCCCAATACGCCGATGATTTCGTCCTCTATATTTCTGGACAAGACATTAGATTTATGACCACAACTCTTCAGGAGGCCGTAGATAATATGACAAATTTGCTGGGAGTATTGGGTCTGGAACTATCTCCCACGAAAAGTAAAATATGCTTATTTTCTAGAGGAAAGACATTATTGCAGGCAAACGTCTATATCAACAATGTTAGTTTGGAAACAGTTCCGGTTGTTAAATATTTAGGTCTCTGGCTAGATTCATCATTAAGATGGCGCAAACAAATCAATGAAACCTGTGAAAGATGTATGAGATTTTTAAACGTTATTAAGGTATTGGCAGGTTCGTCATGGGGAGTTCATCCATTGCATTTAAGACGCCTATACATTGCAATAATTCGCAGTCGGTTAGACTACGCAAGTTTTTTGTTCGATAATAGTGCTAAGACCAATATTTCTAAATTAGACAAAATCCAGAACCAAGCCATGAGAGTAGTTGGCGGTTTTTTAAAAAGTTGCCCAATCCACGCGATGGAATCGGAGTTAAGTCTGCCACCATTGTTTATTCGACGGAAATATTTAGCTGCAAAATTTTTCTTAAAAGCTAAGTCTATTGTTGACGGTGACACCATTTCAATGATATCAAAATTAACATCGATATGCGAGGAAAAATCATATTGGCGCAATAAGAAAAAACCGTTGCTAACTATCGTGTATAGTGAGTTGTTCAATCAAACTTTTCATAGTTCTAAAGTTCTAGAAATGTTCTCACTGTCAACATGGATGACAAATATTGATATAAAGTCACACATAAGCTTAAATATTAATGATTTACCTGGACCTAAAAGGTCCCATACTTCTGTAGCACTTTTAAGGAAATCGGCAGAAACTATCACACGAGACTATGACGGATTCTATCGAATTTACAGTGATGGGTCCAAGGATGATAATGGAACAGGAGCTGCCTTTTTTGATCCTCAATCTAATACAGGAGCAAGTTTTACATTGAACTGCAAAGTGTCAATAATGGTGGCGGAATTGTACGCCATTTTGGAAGGTTTATCGTACTTCATGTCATGCAATTATTCTAAGTTGTTGATACTTTGTGATTCAAAAAGCGCTTTGCAGCATATAGCTCGGTGCACCTCGGGTTTACGAGGTCTGCCCGTAGCTTATTCCGTGTTAGAATTATATTTAAGATTGACGGAAAGTGGCAAAACTGTTAAATTCCAATGGATTCCATCGCACGTTGGTTTGATGGGAAACGAACAAGTGGATAGGTTAGCAAAAATAGGAACCGACGAAGGAATATCTGTCAGTCATCTGCCCTTCTTCACAGATATATTAAGAGATGTCAAAATAATTTGCAACAATATGTGGAAGACTTACTTTAACAAAAGATCTGAAGAGAAGGGTATATGGTACCGGACAATTCAATCTGAACCTCCAAGAATCCCTTGGTTCTCCGAAGTACAGATGAACAGACGATTGTTAGTAACAAGCATGCGTCTGCGATCCGGGCACATTCCACTGAATGCGTTCGGGCATCTTATGAAGGTTGTCGACACCCCAAATTGTCTGATTTGCAACATGAGGGAAGACACCTACCACGCTTTGGTGGAGTGTGCTCGGGTTGGAGAAGAACGGAGAGCTTTTGAATCAAAAGCAGGACTTAGTTTAAGGGATGTTGGAATATGTAATACGATATTGTCTAAACCTACATCCAAATTAGCTATTAAGTTGTATCACTTGATTGTTAAATTAATTAAGTTAAGATCCTAGTTATTATCTAGATTCTATGTAATATGTAAAACTACGAGGCTGACATAATCGCTTCGCGATTAAAGCCTTTTCTAAAAATAAAGATTAAAAAAAAAAAAAAAAACCCATTCTTTATTTCTGTCGAAAATGAGTGATAGTGACTCAGAAATTGACATGAATACTCCGCCAGATATCGTAAATGCAGCGACGAATGCAACTAATAACCTGTTGGCACAAAAATCAAGGGCCAAGTAACAATGCAGGTCATTTCCCTATGGTTCCTGAACCCATCATAGAGCCCTTATGATATTTGGGTAGATAAAGTAGTGTATGCAACTATACATAATTAGGCATTACAACACTCGTGTGATGCTATTAAGAAACTCGCCTTCGGCTCGTTTCTTAAACCCACACTCGTGTTGTAATGCCCTTCATTATGCACAGTTGCATAAACTACTATTATTCGCTTAAAATACATGTGTAATAAGTTGATAAAAATGGTGGTCTAAGTACAAATCATAATTTATAAAGTGAATATAAAGTGTTTTGAGGTTAGGTTATATTAATCGGTATTTCTCAGGAATGGTACATTATCTTTTCCTGACAGTGTTACCATTGGGCAAGGGGACCCCTGCTTCCCATAGATTACAATCTCTCGAAAAATAATGCGTTTTATTGCAAGCAGTATGTTCGTTTGACAATATCTTTTCAGTAATTATGTTACGATCTAACGTGTTTGACAATTTTACGGTGACCATTACACAATTATTTTGCAGTCGGTTTTATTTTTTGGAAATATGTTTTAATTACTTAATCTTCTGTTTAGTATATGTTGTAACTGAAAAACCATTTCGAGGAATAGCGTGACGGACTAATGAATCATGAAAAATATTCACGTTTTATTTTGCCTCTTTGCCTTTCAAATTACGCAAGCTTTGGCCGTGCAGTTTTATATCGTTGCCTCAGAAAATAAAAGTATGTGGCAAGTTTTTTTTCCAATCTGTCAAGTGCCAAAAATATAAACATATAGTAAGTTTAAGGTTTTTACGATTATTGTTAATGTGACTTGTCTCATAATCTCGTAAAATCATCAATTCAAATTTCATTACCTTAACTTAACACTCGGCAATATTTAAATTATACTGGGAGATTTATGGATTTCAAGATGTCCTTTGTTCCAACTTGCAGCAATTATAGGAATGATAGTCCAAACAAAATGTTTGTTCGTATTATAGATAATTGGCGAGAAAAGTGGTGTCGTGATCTAGGCGTGGAATATTGCAAGGTTTATGCAAAGTATTATTGGGAAGATCACAGTGAAGTAAGTAATTCAGAAGCATTAGATTCCTTTGTATGGTCAGTATCTTAATGCCACCCGTACTTACCCGTCTATTGACACTTACAGATTTTGTGTTGACAGATTTAAATTTATATTGTGCACTGGAGCGGCAACGGCACAATCTTACGTGACACTGATGACCAGGGTAGCACGCGAAATTAAAATTTTCTTACGTTTTTTGCAGCCAGTGCTAGGTTGTATGTTGTTGTTCGCGACTGTAAACTATAAGACGTGTGGTTACAAAACTATAAACATCGAAATCATCAATACAGCCTTCTTTTTACGATTGTATTCATGATTTTTCAAATTGTCGTATCGCTTTAAAAGGGCTAGATTGCTATATTCAAGCTAAAATATGAAAAAAACAAATTTACACTCATACTAAAGAAGGCAAGATCTAGCCCAAAAAGGGCTAAGGTGGTAACAATGCTGATGACGTCAACTACCTTAAAAAAATAAATATTAATAAAGCTATTGAGCCAGTCATCAAAATATTCAAATTAGTTTGTAAAAATAAAATAAAATCGAATGGTTAAAAAATTACGACAATCCCCATTGGTTAGAAACATTCGTGTGTAAAGTCACTATGTGGGAAACATTGGTTTTAGAAGGCCAACTTGGAAGCAACAACTACTTCGGTCCGGAGTACTAGAGGTTCATAACTATTCAGAAGAATTGCAGACACAACTTTATATGAATTATATACATTTTTAGTGGTATCCGCACTCTTTGTATTCGTGTTGTTGCAGGGATAGCATAAAAACAAGAGATGTTTCATGAGAAATAGTTGTCGAGATAAATAGTGCGTGAGTAATATTCGAATAACTATGTTTTATTTAAAGTAAATGCTGGCTGACTAAAACAAAAAAAAAATAGTAAATAAATGTGAAATAATACTTTCCAATCCATCCCCTTAAATCTTTTGTTTAGCGAAAAAGTGTTATGGGAAACTGCTTTGAGGGTTTTCCAATAACAAATAAATTACAAAAATATTTTTTCAGACCCTGGTACTTTACTATATTTAATGAAAAGTAGACATATTTTCTACTAACTAGGTCTTCCTCACGTCTGTGTGGAGCAAGCGTGACCTATTTAAACAAGTTACATTAAATTATACATTTAAATAATTTCAATAAATTATTTCAAAAAAAAATATTTATTTGTTTACTTTAAATTGATTTACATATTTTTAATAGAATATTAAGTAAAAGAAGTGACTTCGCAAACTGATTCTGTTAGCTTTAAAAATATTGGCTAAGTTTGCAACGAATTATTAAACTGTGTGACTTTTAATTAACAATACAAAATAAGACGTCGTAGCGACAAAATTTTCTGCCATATTTTTTTTATTTTTGCGTACGAGCTACTGGTAGAATCCACTGATTACCATGTCCGTGCGTCAGTTTTGGTTAATTCGTAGTAAATTACTATAAATCACTATCAAAAGTCTATCTTAAATACATCAAAGCGATAAAAATTAAAAGACGTCGTAGCGACAAAATTTTCTGCCATATTTTTTTTATTTTTGCGTACGAGCTACTGGTAGAATCCACTGATTACCATGTCCGTGCGTCAGTTTTGGTTAATTCGTAGTAAATTACTATAAATCACTATCAAAAGTCTATCTTAAATACATCAAAGCGATAAAAATTAAATATTTATTTTTTAATTTTAAAATCATTTCATTATAAATAATTGAAAACAACACTGTCTATTGTCCGAAGTTTCGCTAACTAATTAAAACATTGTATTTCGAATTTAAGATTTTTCTCAAGTGTATTGGGCAGAAAAAGCTCAGCAAAGCCGTCCTCTCGGGGCTAGCGCTGAGCTTCCCCTGACGGACGCGACGCGTCGGTCACCGAGAGACGGGCGGGCGGTAGTAAAGAGATTGGTCATAGCGTTCAAATTTACAATCATGTATTAGCCTACACAACAGAATACTGGCAGGTTTAACAACGATTTGAAAGGACTTGACTAAAAGTTTATTGACATAAAAAACCATAATCGCCAGCTACGGTTCACTATAGTAAACACATTTCTGCCTCCTAAACCATGTATTACACAAGTTACTGTATTAGAATCATATTTCATTGATTTTTCATGACTTTTATTTTATCACTTCATTATCAACGCAGTGGACGTCACGCAATTTCACCCGCATAGTTTTCGTCCCGTAGGAGTACGGGGATAAAATATAGCCTATGTTCATCATCATCATCATCATCAGCCTATAATGTTCCCACTGCTGGGACACGGCCTCCTCTCAATGAGAGGGAATGGGCTATAATCTACCACGTGGGCCCAGTGCGGATAGGTAGATGTCACATGTCTTCGAATTTTTGGTTCTAGGACATGCCGGTTTCCTCACGATGCGAGCCTATGTTACTTGCTGATAATGTAGCTATCGGTCCTGTAGTTTTTAAGTTTATTCATTACATACAAAATACGAATCTTTCCACTTTATATTATTAGTATAAAGTATACTTAGATAATACACACACCGACAAAATTAGGGAAACGTGTTTATTCACACTCCACTCTGTCATCAGTAACTCTGCCGGCTCTGATCCTGTTTAAATTACGTTCCAACAGAAGGAAATGACTGCTTTGCCTGTCTGAAAGGGTAGGTTAAAATACAATTGATAGTCGTTTAAACTAAGGCCCATGTTCACCAAAATAATGACAGTCTGATTATTTTAAAACAGCTGTTTAAAACACATTTTTGTATGGGAACATGTCACAGTGACGACTGTTATTAGATAATCAGACTGTTATATTTTCGGTGAACATGTACCTAAGTCGTGTTAGTTACAAATTATAACTCAAGAACGGCTGAACCGATTTGGCTGGAAATTGGTGGGGAGATAGCTTAAAACCAGGAGACGGACATAATATGACACTTTTTTTAATATTTAAAAGGTAGGTAGTAGGTCAGTTCGAATTCAATATTCATAGTTGACAGGTCAACGTCTGCCGAGTCGGCTAGTTGATAATAAAGATCAATCTGCGATGATAATATTGGTCGGCTAACTATTACTTTTTTTATTTGCAATGGTATCTCACTATAACTTTTGGTACTGTTATTTTAAGCCTAAAAACGACGACGACGAACAGCTGATTATTAGAGCTATTATTTGAGTAGCTAGTATGCATGACATAAATATGATTTATAGCCTATATACCCCACGAATAATGTTTATTTATTTATTTATTTATTTTATTCATTAACACATACATTTGTTTTAACAGGTAAAACCCAAGCTAACAAAAGTAGTCATTATACCTAATTAATAGTGCAGTCCCAACTAAAGACGCCAGAAACGACGACGCGACGCGTTATATTCTGCCAGTGAAAGAATTTTTAGAATGGGATCATTGGTTCTAGAGATTACCAAAGGCAACTTCAACTAGAGAAAGTACACGGTTTATAGTTTATCCGCAAGCTTAATTTGTAAGTCAGATAACGATACTTGAGTTGAGTTGTTGAGGAAGGCATGGCGTGAAAGGTGGCATAATGGAAAATCAAATATTGTTATTTTCACAATTTTCACCCGACACCGGCAGCACAGTGCCGAAAAGTTGGAACACTGAGACTATATTTGCAGTGCAACGTCCCGCCCGGCTACCAGGGTAACATTGATCAAAAGAGCTTCATCACGTGAAACAAGACGTGCTTAGGGGCGAGTTTTCCAAAAGTACCTCTAAAATTATGACAGAAGTTAGACGATGAAATGAGACGCCATAGTTAAACAAAATAAAACATTTTAGGACTAGGGATTAAAAATATTTTGCCATTTTATGCAGAAGCAATCATAACAATTTCAGTAATACCCTGTACTGGCAAGCATTAAAATACAATGGGACATCAACGCGGTGTCTGTCAATATCAGGTCAAGATTTAAAATACAAAATTACACACAAGATTTATTTCATGGTTTAAAACTAAACTTATATTTTCACTTAAGGGATATCTTCCGTGATTATTTGTTATTTTCAGTTCCCGATATTCAATCAACCTGCAATCATGGCGCTTGCAACAACGTCGAAATTTTGGGAACTCAAAACAACAAATAATCACGGAAGACATCCCGTATATTTACCCTTATGTTTATTTTTCATATAGGTGCTCCATGTAAAATACTGATATTCAGCTGTATTCGGTTAAACTGGAAGCCGACCCCAAGCTAGTTTGGAAAAGGTTAGGCAGTTAATGATAATTATTTATTTCATAATTTTCCATGACGTTTGCGTAGCGGTAAATAGAAGGCACCTACTCTCCAGTGCTCATAGTCTTGGAGTATCATGGCTGTGTTATACAGACAGACAGGACGAAACTTGTCAGGTTTCGTTTTGCCATTAGACAATGGAACCCTAAAAACACAAGGTTAAATAAAAATCTCCGTCAACCTATTACTGACTGCAGATCGACGTAATTCGTAAAGCGGTCCAAAATTTCGCGCAGTTTCTTAAGCCCTCGGTAGCTCAGTTGGTAGAGCGGTGGACTGTAGAGTACAAGGCACTGAAATCCATAGGTCGCTGGTTCAAATCCGGCTCGAGGGAAATACATTTATATTGTAATGTTATTTATTTAATTTGTTGTTAATATTTTGTGTTATTCAATTTTAGCCTTATTTGTGTGTTTTAAAGTCAAGAGTTAAGTTTAAGCAGTCTGAAAAACAGGGAATTAACTTTAATTCACTTTTCTTTAATTGACTACAAACAAAAATACAGATAGGGAACTTCAAGTTACTTGTCCTAAAATGTTGAATGAATTGCATTTTTTTTAATCCTCTGTCTATTTGCCGTTTTAAGCAAGTAAGGAAGTAAGTTATCCACTTGAAATGAGGTAATTCGATAACTTGGGCTTACTTTTGACTTCGATCACGTCTGATGGGAGGCGATGGTTGAGGTCTGTGATGGAGCGAGCGTGCCCATGCTGTGTGTTACCATTACTTTTAGTGCAGACTATATTCCGTCATAACTCACTCCGTACTCACGTCATGCGCTCGTACCATACATTTAAGACAAAATATTAGTTGTTTTTTTTAAACGTATTTCTTTCTACAGGACCTTCAATTATCGGGTATTTTAGATATTTAATATCCTTAGAATACGGTTATTTCATAATGGAACATGTGTGAACCTTACACATGCAACCGTAGGAAGTTACTCTGGAAGTTATTCTGACTACCGGGCGGTTCGCTACAGTTAATCGCCAATACGAAAACCAACTCAAAACCAAAATTTAAAATTATTATGATTGAAGATGGTTCTCTGTAGAGCTAGAAGAGTGAAAAATCAAATTTGTAATGCTGCAATGTTCAGGGCGAACATCATCTGCCAAGTCTTTTCCCGACTATATTGGGGTCAGCTTTCAGTCTAAACGGATGCAACTGAATAGGTACCAGTATTTTACATGGAGCGACTGCCTATCTGACCTCCACAACCCAGTTAGTACTGGGTAATACGATATTCCTTGGTAAGACTGGTTATGCAATGTTCAGAGTGAACGTTGTTAAATAAGTTTTGTCAATGTCACGCAGAAGCTAAATGTTCGGTGTAACATGCCCCCCGCCAAATGACTCCAGCATCAGAGGCGAAAGAATGTGAGTCGTAATTTAAGAAACAGTCAATATTTCATCCCGAAAACCATCAATTACTATCAGTCACTGGTACAACTTAGCATTTCCGAAACTATAATATAAAATTTTACACATATTGATTTCGGTAAATCCTGAATGTAAAACCTTGGACTTACCTGGGCCGGCGGCAGTCTCGACAGAGATAACGACAAAATCGCTAACTTCCGAACGCTGCTTGGCCATTGAAAGTTAACAATTTTATCCTTATCTCTATCGAGACTCGGCGCCCTGTATGCTGTATTTTGCATTAACATATTTTTGGAAATGTGCTGATTTAACGCTTTATCAAAAAAGTTTTGCTAACCTACGCGTCACGAATTCAGTGTCGCGTCACGTAGCCTGTTTTCAACAGACAATCAAAACGATTCTCATGTTATTAAGATGTAAGTAGTTTTGAAGTTAGGCGGAAACAGATAAACATACATACTCGTATATACACACGGGTTGAAATCATAACCTTCCGCAGTCGAGTATTAAAGAGAAAGTAAATCTCGTATTTTCCAGTTCCGTTCGAGACTATGTGGCGCTTTCATGGAGTCGACATGCTGTTTACGGGCGCTTCTAAAAAAGTTTCACCAGGAAACAAAAAAAAGTAAGAACCAATGTTTACGGGTGTGTCGGGTCAACACCCATTTACGAGTAGCTCGTTGGCACCCTTAAGGTTTTCCGCAAGTACTACTGATAACATGGTAGGTTTAGCTCTTTATTTATTTATTTATTTATTTATTGGCCTATCTACAATTGTTACACTGTTTATTCTAATAATACAAGCAATATGTTGATACAAGCATAGTGTACAATATGATGCGATAGACACAGCTCTTGATGAGTCAAAACTACGACGCGAACGCAGTGCGTCAGCAGCGTAGCAGCCGCTTAGCACTGTGCGTAGCACAGTACGTAGCAGCGAGCGCTACGATTCGGGCAGACTGGCCGGCAGAGTGGTGGTCGGTGCTCCGAGCGCTACGGCGCGTACCGCGTCAGTACTGTCAACTTCAAACAATTTGAAATGGCAGCTTTATTAATATTATTATTGCTATTTTTTTTATTTGTCTTTTGTGACAAGCTCCTGAATTTTAACTAGGATGCAAAACTACGAGTACACCTAGTATTGTGTGCATATCAATTGTTCTAATAGCTTTTATTTTATTTTTCAGAGAAATGCGAGTGAATTCGATAGTTATAACAGCCGCTCAGATGTTCGGACGTTTAGACGTAGCCACCAACGACTGGACTAACGGAATATTCTCAGCTCTTAAGCGTACCCTCACTGGTGGGCATATTTTTTTTTGGTGCATCAACTTTTGTACCGTTAACACTTGTGTATAGACGTGGGATAAACGAATCGTGTCTCTTTCTAACATTTCATTCATAGAAAAAGAAAGTGCACTACCCACTACTACTAGTGCAACTACTTGCCTAAAATACACATCTGTTTGCGCATCATACAAACAACAATCGACAACCATACAGATTCACTTCTATATCATATCCGTAACGTCACGTTGAATGCAGCAACATTTTCTTGAAAAACGGAAACATTTTCAAGAAAATGTTGCTGTTTTTGTTTTTCGAGATCTGTGCCTAGCTGTCCTTATATTTACCAATCCCTGATCATTGATAACACTATACGGCCTTGAAATCTAAATATTATCTTTTTGATTTCTCAAATCTTCTTCTATTTCTTCTTCTCAGCACATTTGCGTCCACTGCCTCTTGCTTGGTTCTCGATTTCCGTCTGAGAAATAAATGATTCTATTCATATATTTCTCAGATATGTATATTTTGGTTAATCACGCAGTCTCGTTTAACGAACTGCGCCAAGAAAAATCTGACCTTGAAAGTGAAACTGGCTGCCACTAGACATAAAATAGATATTGTGATAGTTTCACTTTCATGGGATCTGCAGTTGTAGTTAGTCGTACCACCTTCGAGGCTATGCTTCCCTAATAACGGATTCTAATATTAACGATCGTGTTGGGATTCACATATATTTAATAAAATATGTCAGGCATCTGAGGGCCTTGTGGCTAAATAATATCAGCCGCTCGGGCCAATTTTTAGGTTAAGCCGTGCTTGCCTAGGTTGGCATGCGGATGAGTGATGGTGCCTCGGAAACGACATCCCCGCTGCCTGCTGTTGTCCATCTTTGGCAGTCGTTACAGGTAGTCAGTGGCCTAAAAAGTCTGACAATCAGTCCTTACCAAGTGGTATCTTATTACCCAGTATTAACTGGGTTGTGGAAGTCAGATAAGCTCCATGTAAAATACCGGTATTCAGTTGCATCCGGTTCGGCTGGAAGCCGACCTCACCATAGTTGGGAAAAGGCTAGGCATATGGTGATGTCAGGCATCTTCTGGGTACGCGCCCGCGATTTTACATAAAATTTAGAGGATGATTCATCTAACATTCTTAGATTTAATAACAATTTTACTCCATGTTTCATAATAGTTTTGGCACATATGTCGTTTAATTCAGAACGCACACCCATTATGTAATTATAATTAACCTTTGCCACTTGCAGTTCCCGAACAGCGTCATCTTTCAATGCTTCACAGAAACTTTTAAAACAAGTATAAAGAGGAATTGGTATAATTCCAGACTGCAACTGTAGTAGTAGTGTATCATCGCGTAGCTAGATGGCTCATCAAGCCAAATCATAAATGAAGAAAGATGGCTCTATTTTAAAGTTTTGATCTCAGATCAACCTCCTCAGAACTCATGTTATCCTAGTAACCTCTGTTCAGTTTCAATGAAACCGTCACGTGTAGACGCCACATTTTTAGCATTTGCATTGAATTTGAGCATTGTTACTAGGATAATAGAACCTTCTAGGAGGTTAATTAGCGGACCCCGTTTTTGCTTTTATCATACTTAGCGCTGTTGTCCACGTGAAGACATTATTTGTAGTGACATCTAGCTTCACGTTTCAAAAACCAGTTTACAGACATTTCGTGATGGTGTGTCTATGATGGTGGTTATGAGTGTGTGGTAGGTGCGTAGTGGATGTACACATCACAATTACTCTCATTATGATTTAAACGGTATAGAAAGAGATGGCATTTTGTGGCTAATTCCCCTTCAGCCAATTTATTTGTGCAAGGGAGAGAAAAAGAGGACTAAAATACTAAAATAAATGAATTAAGTTCAACATATCGATGCGTTTTTCTGGACAAGCAGCACCACCTTAAACTGCATAGTTATGGTGGTCATAATTTGTAGTGCTAGTTGGTAGAGTTACGTCACTACTTTCGTCGGGGTGGCAGTGACATTCGCAGGTGTAGATATTGATCGAAAAGGCTGTTGAACTTTGGCATTGAAGTTGCGCAGAGTTCGACGACTGCTTGTTACTCGTATACCTAAACACGTTTCCATCAAATTTGATAAAAGTCAGTATTTGCTTGTCGTTTATTATAGGTTTCATGTGCTGCAATGGTTTTTTTTTTTTCAGAAATCTCAACAAGCCTGTAGATAGAACAACTGTGCAAATTTTCACCAAAATCGGTTAAAAATTCGAAGTTGAACGAAGGGTACGAACGAACGCGGGCCTGTGGATGGTGAGCTATGGGCTAGCTCGCCGTCCGTCCGTCCTATTACGACAGGATGTGTTCTCGGCACGTTCGTGTTCTCATGCATAAAAAGGAAATTTGGGTCCACATAGTCCGCGTATGGTATCACGTGAGGTTCTAAGCACTCACGAATGTACCTTTCAGCATTTAATGTTGGCAGCCGTGGTCCTGTAACAACCTCAAGTTCAGTTTTGCCGCTCGCGGTTATACCGCCCCAGACAGTCCATGAACCACCGCCATAAGCAACCCTCTCTTCAAAGCAGCATTGTGCGAAACGTTCTCCCTTACGTCGGTAGACCTTCTTCCTTCCATCATTGCCATGTAACACAATTTTAGACTCATCAGAAAAGAGTACACGGCTCCAATCTTGCTGTGTCCAATTTAAATGACTGCGTGCGAAATGAAGGCGCGCTGTTCGGTGGGCTCACGTTAGTTTGGGCCCATTAGCTGGCTTGTGTGGTACCATATCGCGTTCTTTTAACCTTTTCCGAACAGTTCGAGCGCTCACAGATACTCCGTGGAAGTCGCGAAGTTGGTTTTGTATCTCAATGGAGGTAAGGTGCCGATTTCTCAAGCTGGTCGTCACGATGAATCGATCCTGCCTTTCAGTTGTGACCTAAAGCCGCCAGTGTCTAGGTACCTCCGATAAACATTTCGGACCGCAGATCGACTTAAATTAAGTTGAGCACTCACGTTTCTTTGGCTGTGTCCGGCCTGAATAAGTGCCACAGCTTGGGCGGCGACTTCAGGTAAAGTATCCATAGATTATTGATAGAACCTCACCTTAACGTTAAGAATAAGTAATGTTTGTTGCAAAACCAAAGATATCAATCACTTTTTCAAGAATTAAATCCAAGTAAACCAATAAAACCAAGTTTTCTTAGGTCCATGTTCACCAAGAAGACGACAGACTGATTATCTAAAACAGCTGTTTAAAACGCATTTTTGTATGGGAACATGTCACAGTGACAGCTGTTTTTAGGTAATCAGACGGTTATCTTTTCGGTGAACATGGACCTTAGTATTCGATTGTTTGATATCAACAAACAGGCTCCAAATTGTCTTTTGTTTCTTTAAATTCTGTGTTCGAAATTCAAAAAAAGACTATTGAATGAAATTATAAATGTGCCAGGTTCAAAACTGCATAAAAACTTTTTGCTCGACCTAATATAAAATTTTAGCTAGGATCAAACGAAACTGAAAATACAAGGTGGGCCAATTAGATGTGTCCAGAAGTGTAAATTTATGTTCTAATGTTATTTTTATAAATATTTTGTGTTATTCAATTTTAGCCTTATTTGTGTGCACTCAATTTTAAAGTCAAGAGTTGAGTTTAAGAGTTATAAGCAGTCTGAAAAACAAGGAATTGACTTTACTTGATTAGACTACAAACAAAAATACAAATAGGGAACTTCAAGTTACTTGTCCTAAAATGTTGAATGAATTGCATTTTTTCTTATCCTCTGTCTATTTGCCGTTTATAAGCAAGTAAGGAAGTAAGTTATTCACTTGAAATGAGGTAATTAGATAACTTGGGCTTGCTTTTGACTTTGATCACGTCTGATGGAGCGAGCATGCCCATGCCCAGTGTGTTACCATTACTTTTAGTGCTGACTATATTCCGTCATAACCAAACATGGGTACGTATCATAATCCCGAAAGTTCATAATACCTACGTTTGAAATACCGACGTCCAAAACATCGAAATTCAAAATACCGAAAGTTTTAAATGCCGATAGTCGTTATATCGAAACACAAAATACCGATGTTCAAATGCCCGAAAGGACGAAATCCCTAATGGACGAAATACCAAATGGACGAAATCCCGAAAGACCGAAATACCGATGGTTGTAATACCGATGGATGAAATCCCGAATGGACGAAATCCCGAATTAAGGAAATACCGATGGTTGATTATTATTATTATTATTATTATTTGACAAACAATTCATTATTTATCGTTTTATGTCATAAATCAACGTTTGGAACAAAGATATTAATTGTGGAATTCCAAAAAAAAAAAGAAATAAAGAAATAATTATGGTTTCCTATAAGCACAAATTTTGTGACAGAAATGAATCGCTGCAGAACCGACTCCACGTAGTCTTTTCTGCCCTACCCCGAGAGTGTAATTTAAGCCCGCGCAGGCGCGGAGGGGCTGGCGGGCCGCGAGCTGAGGAGCAGGTGGCTTTAACACTTGCCGCCGCGGCTGAGGCTGGCCGGCTTCAGCCGGCCAGCAAGCCGAAGCTGCGGTGGTGAGCGTTAAAACCCTCTGCGACGATAAGGTCGCGTGTGACCGCCGGAGCCCCGCAGCGTCGGAGCCGTGACAGAAACCATGCCTGCTGCATGCTCCATGCTTGCATACTGCATGCTTGCTGGTAGCATGCTTGCTGCATGCTTGCTTCAGGCTTGCTGCATGCTTGCGGCATGCTTGCTGCATGTTTGCTACATGATTGCTGCATGCTTGCTGCATGTTTGCTGTATGCTGCATGTTTGCAAATCGTTTTTCTCGGAAACGATAACTATTTCGGGATTCTGAACTACGGAATTTTGAACTTCGGGATTTTAAACTTTCGGGATTTTGAACTTCGGTATTTTAAACTGTCGGACAAATGAACTTTCGGGATTTTGAACTACGGGATTTTGAACTACGGGATTTTAAACTTCGGGATTTCAAACTTTCGGTCTAATGAACTTTCGGGATTTTAAACTTTCGACCAAACAACCATTCGGCGTTTCAATTTTCGGGATTTCGTCCATCGGTATTTTAAAATTCGGTCTTTTAAAATTCGGGATTATGATACGTACCCCCAAACATCGCAGTGCGTGCGTGTTTTTTGGTACTCACATCATGCGCTCGTATCATACAAACAAGACAAAACATTAGTAGACTTTTTACACGAAAAACCCTGAAGAAGTCCATGATCAACTTACCACGTATTTCTTTCTACAGGACCTTCAATTATCGGGTATTTTAGATATTTTTATATCTTTAGACTATGGTAGTTTAGAAAAGAAACTTCCTTCGGTTGCATATGTGAGGGGTTCTGACTACCGGGTGGTTAGCTGCAGTTAATCGCCAATACGAAAACCAACTAAAAACGAAAGAAGATTTTTTTTTGGGCCCACCTTACCGTTGCATTTATTATTTATAAAAAATAGTAACAATTTTAGTATGGTATTAAACGAAATATTACGTAGAAAAGAAATCGGAATCTTGAAATCATAATAAATAAGCTATGTTATGATTCTTTTTGCGAGTCAAATCACTCATGTTGTGGTCAATGTCATTTGACAGCAAATACTTACGTAAATAGGAGCGTTTTTTTCTGTTTACTAAAAAAAGTACGGTATACCTACCCATTGGTAATCATAATCTGCTATAATTATTATAGGATCAGAAAAAAACATAAAAAGAAATATTGTTAAGTTGTGAGCATTTTTAATGCTATTTTTAAAGGTTAACACTACAATAGATGGTTTAAACAATCAACGTGGCACGGAACGTTATAAAACCACTTTTTTTGTGATTGACAGCCAACTTCATTATTTTGACATTTACTTTTTCGGTTTATTTTGGTTTTCGTAAGTGTTTTTGTAGATTTTTCGTATTTATTCGGGCTAGACAATGCGTAGCTAACTTAACCACTAGAATCTAGAGGTTATAAGGAAGGAATCAATGTAAGTTTCATTATTAAATGCTACAATTTATGTGGGTGGCCTAATGCTCGAACAAAAAAAAATTGTCTCCTTTATGATATGACTAGTTGACCCACGCAAATCTGACATGAATAAATGTTCGCATTTAGTAGTAGATTTCGGAAACCATTTGTTTTATGGGTTTTAAAATAATGACAATACGACAATGCCATTAAAACACAATTTTTTTAGGAGACCATTGACCGACCATTGTGAATTTAGCCGATTACGAAATTTAAGCAAAATGACAATGGGATTAGAATGGAATCGTGTTGGAATGACGAATTTATTAAAATGGTAGAATTAGGCCCCAGATGTTCGGACGTTTAGACGTAGCCACCAACGACTGGACTAACGGAATATTCTCAGCTCTTTAGCGTACCCTCACTGGTGAGCATATTTGGTTGGTGCATCAACTTTTGTACCGTTAACACTTGTGTATAGACGTGGGATAGACGAATCGTATTCCTTTCCAACATTTCATTTATAGAAAAGAAAGTGCACTAACCATTACTACTAATGCAACTACTTGCCTAAAATACACATCTGTTTGCGCATCCCGCAAACAACGATCGATAACTATATATATTCACTGCTTGCTATATCATATCAGTAACGTCACGTTGAATGCAGCATCACATATTTATGATGTCCTGGTACTTTATGGCGCGTGTATCGATTTAGTTACCTTACATTGCAGCGTCGCATAGTACGGGGAATAATTTGCTTTACATCGACTGTTGTTTGCTAAGTAGACACAATGATTAAACAATGGCGTCAGACCGATTCGGTTGGGCTTCACAGACAAATATATATTATAGTTAGTGTTGTTAACATGCTCAAGAGGCAGGGAAGTGTCTAAGTTTATATTGAGGTATGGAATTCAAGGTTACATATAATACTTAAAGAGACACTAATGCCCTTGTATGATTTTTTTTACAACATCCATGGCTAGTATAATCTATCATCCATTTCTCTATATATTTAGGTTTATTAAAAAGTTTATTTAATATTATGGCTGTTGAGAAGATTTTGTTGAAAAACGTAACCTTTGTTTTTCAAAATCTGTGCTTAGCTGTCCTTAATTTACCAATGCCTGACCATTGCAGCACTATACGGCCTTGAAGTCTAAATATCTCTTTGATTTCTTAAATCTTTTTCTTTTTTCAGCACATTTGCGTCCACTGCTGGACATTTGCCTCTTGCATGGTTCTCCATTTGCGTCTGAGAAATAAATGATTCCATTAATTTATTTCTCAGATATGTATATTTTGGTTAATCACGCAGTCTCGTTTAACGAACTGCGCCAAGAAAAATCTGAACCTGAAAGTGGAACTGGCTGCCACCATACATAAAATAGATATTGTGATAGTTTCACTTTCATGGGACCTGCAGTTGTAGTTAGTCGTGCCACCTTCGAGGCTATGCTTCCCTAGTAACGGATTCTAATATTAGCGATCGGGTTAGGATGTACCCATATTTAAACAAATATTTTGATGAGCGAGCAAGCGAAAGGAATCTAAAATTAATAGAATCTTGAGCATTAGCGAGGGAATCAAAAGAGCACGAGGTGAAAAATCTTTGCACTCGAGTGCAACACGTAACTTTTTATCTCACCTCAGCGAGGAAATGACTAAACTCAAAAAAAATATTGCGCATTATTAACAAGTTCAGTTAATTCTGTTGACGTCAAATAAACTTCCTCGTTGCTAGATAATGAGTGGTAATTTTAGGTTTTTCACTTATTTTCAAGTTCCTTGTTATTAACCCAAGTTTTTACCAATATGACGTATACAATATGACGAAAGAAAATGGCGCGAGCAAACTCATAAAAAAAAATACACCAAGAAGGTTCGGAGTCTGAGTTATTCATAAATTAATAAAAGTTATAAGTATGATAAATTCGGCACCATAGAGGTAGAAGTAAATAGGTACCTATAATGATGTTTTGAATTCACAAGCTTAGTGCACACGATGTTCTTAATTCAATTTACTTTATTCCTCTAGAGGATAAAAATAAAAACGGCGAAAAATACTCTTTTCGGGATAGGGGGATGAAAATGGGTTTTTCATTACTCGGAAAGTAGCAACCACCGGCGAACTTTTAGAGCAAGAGAAGTGAATATTAAATAACGTACCTAAATGATCAAATCCGTCTAAAGGTATTGGAAAAAAATAATAGTTTTATATTGATTTTGATATACATACAAAAATGGTGAATGGTGAAAGTATAGTCACAGTAGTGATGATGAATAATATAGGCGTGAACGGCAACGGCAGTCTTTAGCCGACTAGATTCCAAAAAGAGGTGGTTATCAATTTTTCTGTTTTTTTTTGCGTATATTCAGTGATTTGTACCGCCAATTGTGTACCGTTTTATATGTCAATTTTGTCACTTTTCCATAATGGTGAAGTAAATTGTATATTTTATTAAACAGAAATTTGTAGGTATAAAACTTGTAAAATACAATTACAAAGTACAATTTAAACGTTTATTAAACAGGGCCCTGGTGTCCGCAACTAACAACCTTTTTTGGTTTTGAACTATATTTTAACGGTTTTCAGATTTTATAGTTAAGTCATCAAACATTCCATTTCAAATATTATACAAACTCACATTACGTATGTTAAAAAAAAATATGATTCAGGTTCATAACACATTTAGTTAGGTACAGAATATTAAAGTCATTAAAATCAAAACATCAACACAAATCATCAAAACAACCCTTTAAGTTTATTTAATCCCATTTAATGACTGAAATAATCATTAAATGGGATAAGAGTAATGTTTGTTTTTATTCTTAATTTTAATAATAATAGTAAAGAAATACTTGTTACGGTCGCGAATACCCGTCACCTGACCTGCAAATTGCAAAGAACGTAAGAAAATTTGAATTATGCGGGCTACCCTGCGCGCTTTCACTTAAACGTTCTTGTTAACGTTCGTGCTTCATGCAACCTTCTATTCTGTTCTGAAATGCTAGTAATTTGCACGCATTGCGTTGCCATGGTGACCGACGCTTTAATTTGACCAGCAACCGATTTTGTGAGAGGGAGAGAGTTTACCATTAAGGCAGTAGCTTTTTCAATATAGATTCCTGCTCATACCATTGATAGTACTACTAGTCCAGACAAAGACGTCAAGCTAGCTGCTAGAGTGAAACAACCGTGTCACCAAGTTTGCCACCTCATCCAAACCGATATTCTTATTATTTTATAGTTAAGGTTTCTCTGACGTATTACATTGCGTCATCAACATTGTTCCCGACCTATCTTTGTTCGGACGCAAAACTACTAGGGAATTATAACATCAAAGAGATTATATATAACTTTGCATGGCTCATTTAGATTCCAGATGTGAGTGCTGCGCTGCGGGACTGTTCGAAAGAGATACCGAGGCCCTGGAACATAAAGGGCGAGGAAAGAATATGGATGGGTTTTAGTCAGAAAAAGTATGTCACTCCCTCCTGCTCCACCCAGAGCGGGAAGAGTCATTTGATGATTTCCTATCCCTAAAAAAAACAAGTTGTGTGGTAATTCACGTGGTGGCAACCGGCTACCGTACACGCGTGCCTGTCGACAGTGAGCTATGAGCTAGCCGACCGGGGCTGGGGGACTGCTCGAAAGAGATACCGTAGCCCCAGAACATAAGGCGACGAAGGAACATGGATGGGTTTCAGTCAGTGAAATTCTGACACTCCCTCTCGTTCCAAAAAAATAAGAAATGCCGAAGTCGCCGATGTTCCTCACTTATTTCAACCAATCAAGTTTCCTTATATGATTTATAAATCAATCCTGAAAGAAAATCAAATTTCAATTCACAGTTTAAATTTTGTAGCCAAACGCTTAAAATTTGAAGTCAAGTAAAAAACCAATAGGTACGTCGTTATTTGATTTGTTCAGTATTAAATAACGTTGTTTTTGTTCATAAGTTGTAAGCAAATTAATCATAATAATATTCCTGCCCTTGACCCATTATACTTGAGGTTGTATTGTAAGCATATTAAGGGGCCGGCGGAGCATGCGTTTTTCATACAAACGTAATACCAAAATAATATGAAAACCAAACATATTCTCAAGGTAGTGTGTATATATTTTGATTGTATTATAGAATATCCATGTCCCCAAATAAATATTTTCAAAGGACAATGATATAAAGACGTGATATGAGGATTTTAATTTCTATAGAAAATGTGACCTTATGAATATTTTTGATTTACAAATTATTTTGGCATTATTATTATTAATAAACTCGCATGCTCTGCAGCAGGCCTCTTAAGATCAAAATTTAACGGATTTCGTAAATGAGAGAAAAACATTTTTCTTAGTACTTCTAAGAAAAAAAAGAAGCTTGATAAATTTTCATATTTTTCAATCTATACCAATTCTAAGTGACTCGTAAGTTGTCCTATCTTTTTAAAAATGGCCAAGTGCGTGTGAGCAAGCACAGTGAAGGGTTCCGTAGAGAATTTTGTTTCAACTCAATCCGAATACCTACGTTTTAGGGTCAGTTCACATCGATCAACTTATTTATCGTTTGATTTCATTATTTCAGACATGCGTTTGTCTTCTGATGTCAAAACGTCCCACGGTAGATTTTTGTGGTAAATAATTAGTTATTGAGCTGTTGCTTGGCTAGTATTATCGACCCTTGTCGATATTGACAATCCCAGACCTACTTTCGTATTACCATACTTACTCAGAGTCGTGAAAAGTACATGTCACTACATAAATCTCCCCCACTGAAAAGACACAAACAAATGTTTAGTTCGGATGCCCTCCGCAGCTGCCGGTATATTTACCAAGGTCACGCGGCGCCACTGTTGCAGAATGCACTAACGAGGGGCGCTACAGAACGCGTATTTGGTCTCTGTGAGCACAAGGCACATTAGCTCAGGTGGATAGAGCATCGCGTCCAGGGTTTAGACGCGACAGTCGGGGGTTCAAATCCCCCATGTGCCGCCACCCCTTTTTGGATTTTATTTTTTACGCAAATAATTTATAAATATTATATTAAGCCTATGATTCTGCTCAAAATGCGTAAAGTGTGTGTAAAAGAAAAACAAGTTACCACCAACAAATAACAGCACCAACATTAACATCATTCGGCAAAAATAGCTAACACTAAATGTAGTTGGCCATTGAAGTTTATATATATTGCCCTTGCGATGCTGCTCTCATACTGGCTTTGAGATGTTTTCGATAGCAGGATACAGCTTCAACGAAACCTGAAATATTAGAACAGCATCTCGTTTGACCTAACATTAAAATTACACCTTGACCTTCAAGTTTTACCCCACTGGAAGCACCAGCTGTTTGAGTAATAGTAATCCTCTCAGCGATATTTGAATTGAATTATGACCTTGAAATATTACATCTACCGATCGTTTTCCCTGCTACGTTGGGGTCGGCTTCCATTTAACCGTATGGAGCTACATACTAGCATTTTATTTACATTTAGTGAGTAAGCTTCATGACCCAGTAGGTATGTGAAAATGTACCTTTTGGTAATACTGGCGAGTTAGACGTTAAGACGATTTCTTTAATTATGTCTGACTAGAAACAGTTTATTTTAATTTGACAGGCTTTTCTTTTGTTCCCTGTAGATCAAAGCAACAACTCAAATAAATTATAACCTTATTTCTAAAAAGTTTCGATCGTTCTGAATTTTGCCGTGTACCTAGCCATTTGCGGAAACCCTCAGTAGAACAGGGAGCTTTAGCTAGGAGTCATCGTTTTGCTTTGGTAACAATGTCAGAAAGTCAGCCTATCTAGCTCAGCGTTACTAGCAGCCCATGAAGCGTTAGGAGATCGAAATATTGACAATCTCATACACGTGGCCTTCTTACCAATGCGCAAGCGTATGAAACACCTCGGTAACTACCTATACACAGTAGCACACACAATATTACACTGGTTGCGCCATCTACCATGTGGGTAACGGATATTAATATTACTACCTAATTATTTATTCAAGTTTGTGACCAGTAGCCCATGAGATATCAACAAGTTTTATTATTAAAACTACTACGTTCGCGGCATTACAATCGCTGTTTGTTATATTGTTGACTTACTTTACTAGAACGCAAGTCGAAAATATTGGGTAAATATTTATTATTGTAAAATTTCTTTTAAATGGTGTCAGAAACAAAATAGAGTAATAACAAATAAAATCTCGTAATTACTAACATCTTGTTAATTTTTATGACTGGCCTACACAAAGGTCATTTTTTTAGTTTGAAATGTTTTTTAAATAAGTATCTAGTTGCAGTAGAATCGCAATGTCAGCTTTTCATTATGGAGTTAAGAAAAATGTTGTATTCCCGATCTTTAAATCGTCTATCGTCAACAAAGAAAACATTTTAGAAACCAGGTCCATATTGTATACAATATATAATATCAATAATTTCGTAATATTAACGTGACTGCGTCGCGGCTTAATCGTCGGGTGGGATTCTTCCAAATATCCTTTCCAACCAGGATTGCATTGCGTAAAGAAGTTTTTTTTCCAAATCTGTAGTACATCAACACTCTAGGTACGACCGGTGGTGTTTCATTCAAGAACGGACGTGGTGGTATTTTAGGGTGGTAACATGGGGAAACACGTTTACAATATGGTGGTTTCACTCACTCGTCTGTCACACTCTAGACTGCTAGTAAAAGCATTGGTGTAAGCAGGAACATTATATAAATGCGTCTTTCCTATCGATTTGTGCTTTCTCTATCTACTTGGTGACGTCATGAAAAGTGACGTAACGAGTACGTTTATTGTAATGACGTCATGTTTAGGTCAAAATGCCATACAATGGGCAAGCAAAGTATGTACAAGGATATCATAACTAAAAAGGAGTTATCCCTTAACAGCCAAAGAAACCCCAACCGACGCGTCTCCCGCAGCACCGTGAACGCAATATAGCAGGAAAAATATAAATTAATTTCAGATAAAGCAGTACGTCAATAACAACACAAAACTATTAAATTAACGATGGCTAGTCTTTCTCACATTAATATGTCGATATCGTACCGACCTACAATAAGAAAGACAAAAAACCGGCCAAGAGCGTGTCGGGCCACGCTCAGTGTAGGGTTCCGTAGTTTCCCGTCCGTCACAATTAGTGTTCAATCCAATCCGATTTTAGTAATTCTTTTTTTGTTTGAAAAAAGGTACGTTCGGAATATTTTTTTTTTTTTCATATTTTCGCGGAGCGATTATTTCTGAAATTATTGACATTATCAAAAAAATATTGAAGTAAACCCCTATTCATTTTAAATACCTTTCCAACAATATATCACACGTTAGGGTTGAAATAAAAAAAAATCACTTTACATATAGGGGGGGCTACCCTAATAAAACCAATTTCCAATTTTTATTTTACCACTTTGTCGGCGTGATTGATACACATTGGTACCAAATTTCAGCTTTCTAGTGCTTACGGTCACAGAGATTAAGCGAGGACGGACAGACGGACGGACAGACATGGCGAAACTATAAGGGTTCCTAGTTGACTATGAAACTCTAAAAACTGTTGTTGGAATACACTTTACCTTAGTTATGTATTTATTCGATAAGTGAACATGTATTTTCGTTTAGAATAAATAAAGACTCTCTATACCCAATTGATGAGCATGGCCCGATTCTACTTTCAGGATTGGCTCCAGCATAATAATGGGAAATATTTAATGAGTTAACAGCATAAACGCGTTCGATTATGATGAGCCATTGTAAAGTCCATATCGACTTGGCTTATCAAGTCTTGGGGTGACTTCAGGAAAAGATGACTGTTATGTACATCTTTTCCTGCTTGGAAATTTGTAACTGCATTTATGCAGCAACTTAATCATGCCACTGAAAAAATGTTTAGTTCTGCCACAGCTGCAGGTATATTAAAAAAGGTCTCGCGACGCCACTGTCGAAGAAAGCTCTAACGAGGGGCGCTTCAGAACGCGTATTTGGTCACTATGTAGATATGGCACATTAGCTCAGGTGGGATAGGGCACCATTACCAGGGTTTAGACGCGAAGGTCGGGGGTTCGAATCCCCCATGTGCCGCCACCTCTTTTTAAATTTATTTTTCAACACACTTGCTCATAAAGTGGCTCTAATTTCACCGCAATTAGGCACATAATGACACCTGTAATCAAACTGTGACTTTTTCATTGCTATTATTCACAAGTGAGTTATAGGGTTTTTTTTTATTTTATTGGTTGAATTGCTTTGTTCTTAAAAAAGTTTCGATACAAAAAAGATCGTGTTCAATAGTACAAAAAAATTAATGTACCTATTGCTTGCTCATTTCATGCAACTTCGTATCTACATAGATAATTTCAACTTATAAGTTTTTAATAAATAAAACTTTCACTCAAATGTAACTTTTGTTTTCTCTGTATTAAATAAAACTTTGAATTCCCCATTTCGTACGTGGCTAAAACGCTATCCGCGAAAAGCCAAAAAAAAGAAATCTCATTCTTTTAGTCTATGGCCGATTGCCATTGTTAGATGCGTGCGCATAGGTAAACTGATTAATTATTCCCGCCATTGCGAAAAAAAAATCACAACTCGTTTTCACTGTTGAAACTATAGTTATTTATTAATTTAAATGTCTACAAGTACTAGTTATGAAGAAAATGATTTATTTTGTACTTCGCCCGATATAAGATGTGCAGCCCTTAACGTTATGGAAAGTTTACTACCTGAAAACTCCAAGGACAAATATCTATTTTAGTATTATTTTATTCTCAAGTGTGTTGAAAAACGTCGTATGATACACGTGTGTGTTGATGATTACCGTCCTCGGCTCTCTTAAGACCCTCGCCTAACGGCTCGGGTCTCAATAACGCCTCAGCGGTAATCACCAACATTACACACTTGTACCATAATGTACTATTATACAACTCTATCCACCTAAACGAGTAGTAACAGTAATAGTTTACAAGTTATTAAAAAAAGAACAATCTATATGTACACCAATAACACGGATACTTTTATTAAAAAAAAACCTTTTAAATGGTGAAAATTTCACGAAAAAGTACTTTTTGTGATTAGATACTAACAAAAATTCAGTCACAGCCGGTGAAACGGTGAAATTCGGAACTCTCAATAGCCATTAATCGTAGTTGGATTACGATTATATTTTATCCGAAGTAAATAACTATACTGATAAAAAGTTTTTGGGAAACTGCGGTCCGTAATCAAAATAATAATTTTTCACCTCAGCACCTCAAACAAGCAGGTTTTGCTGTTTACAGACAGTGTGCAAAATTCGATTTTGCTGCGAGCGTGAGACAAAGTAACTTTTTAATATTCTTTTTTAAATACCGAGAACTGTGCAAGTCCACTCACGAAAGTTGAATGATTTCAACTTCACTTTGTTCTGTCAGTTTCACTTCGATACAAAAAAAGCGAAAGATAGAAACAAGTCGATTCGAAATTCGATTTTAAAATTCCATAACTAGTAGGCCCAAAAAGAAAAAAAAAAACAGTAAAACGTTCGGATACCGATATTGCAAATCGATACCTAACCGTAATATTGCATATTACGTATTTAGGTTTTATATAAAAAATTGTTGCATTTCAGATAATCGAATTAAATTTAAATAATTTTAATGTATCTACTTATTTATTCATAGTTTTAACAATATTTAATATTGACACAGAATACCGTGAGTGTAGTTTCAGAACGCATTTAAAAAAAGTAGCGGGGTCAAAATTTTTATTGTTCAAAAATTCTCTGTTACGCTAGGCAATGGTTAGGTCAATGCACGCTAGCTACAAAGTACAATAAAATTTGAATATTAAGATAATAATAATAAATAGATATTAGTGAGCCCAGTGACGAAGTCTGCTATTTATCACCCGAAGAATCGAAGCATAATGTAAAAATGCAGAATAAAACTTTCTGCCGGTCTGCTATCTGTATATTATTTAATATCTATTCATTATGTATATCTCCCTATGTTGTTTGTAGTATGTTGTAGGTGTATGTTTGTTGTTGAATGTACTGTTTTGTATTGTTTAGGTGTATGTTTTCGCTGCTGAGGTGAAAAGTTGTATGTGTTACACGATACCAAAGTTATTTGCATCTCGTGTCTTTGAATCTCTCGCTACGCTAAGGATTCTAACCTAGAATCACTCGCTACGCTCGTGATTCAACCACAGAATCCTTCGCTTACTCGTGATTCAAAGTAAACACTCGCAGCAAAAACTCACTTTGCTCTCTTGTTGCACAAATAACTATTGATCTAAAACAGAACTTTAGTCAATTTCTTATCGTTTTCTCATCATGACCACGAAAAGATTGAAATTGAAAATATATGAAAATTGGTTTATATAATAAAATACGAAAGTAGTGAATATCTGATAGTTATTAAATTAAATTTATTAAATGGCATAAATGCAAAGTATTTTTTTCACACAATCCTTAGCACCTTTGACAAGTGTTACCCTGGTAGGCGAACGGCCCGTTTAATTGTTAACGTAAGATTAATTTTCCGTCCTCAACTTTTGGTATGCGGTGAATATTGTGAAAATAGCAGGAAAAGGAAAAATCACTGACGAAAAGATAGAGAGAGAAGGAAGAGAGTAAAAAGTTATGGGAGTTGCTTTTTTAACATTGACTCCTGCTCATACCATTGTTAATAGTACTAGTCTAGACAAAGATAGCAAGCTAGCTGCTAGAACGAAACAACAGTATGACACTGTTTACCGCCTGATTCAAAATGAAATTCTTTTACCGACGTAAACATTGCGTAAACAGCAGTTCTCAGCCTGTCTTTGTTCTAACGTAAAGCTACTAGGGAATTATAAAATCAAAGTACCAATAATTTGCAAAGTGGTTTCATATTATATGTCTACAAGAGAACTTTTTAGAGCCTAATATATACTCGTACCTATAATAAAAAAATACTTTTTTTTTTTTCAAATAATCTCATTAGATAACAATACAAACAAGATCTGGGCTCCGAGCAGAAAGAAGTACCTAAGTGATATTTTTCTTACATAAAAAATAACACTGCGTGTGTTCCTACTTTCTGCTTTAGAAAGTAGGAACACACGCAGTGTTATTTTTTGGTGGGTTGTGTTTAAGTAGTAGTAATACAATGATTACTGTATTACTATTAGAGAAAGTTCAAATAAAACTTCGTTTTAATAAATTATTTTAGATCTTACATATTTCAGATCATGTTACGTAAAAACCCAGAAATTATGCTTTTTGGACAATCGAAGATTGTCTAAGACCAATCGTCAACTTCTCGGACATAATCACTTACTGTTTTGTATTGGCTATAATACCATATCTCTAGGTTTATGCTCTACTAGTACACTTCAGTGCGGAAAAAACCTACTGCTCTCGGACTAAAGCTTTTACGTAGTCTCGAGCTTTCCCTTTGCCTAATGAGACTTTGTTGATTCACAAGATCTAGCTCCTTATGTTACCCTGGTAGCCGGGCGGTTCGTTGCATTGTTCATGCTGTGGCAAATCTCCGTTTTTTTACTTTTTGGTACGGGGTGAAATTGTGAAAATTTCGGGATACAGAAAACGCCAATAATAAATTTATCCTGTTCAAACTCATCAACTTACTATCGTCTGCATTAAGTTTGCGTGAAAACGAGAATTTCACGTAGTATTTAACAACTTATGTCTCTCTTATCATAATAATATCTCAATCTTTTTTTACTCACAATAAAAATGTTTATGCTCCTCTATGGTGAATACTCAATAAAGTCATATTGTTCCAAACCCCCCTTAGCACTATAAAATTAACTGTAACGGTTGTCAAATATCTACAAAGAACCAAAGTCTTAGCTTGCCTTTCAAGGCACGAAGGAGCTCGGTCTAAAATGGGTGAAAAAGGTGGTCCAAGGATCAACCTAGACAAACGCGGCTTAACTTGAATATCCACCAGAACAGCAGTACATATTTAGTCACAAACTCCTTTTACGTTACGTATCTGTGATTTATCAGCAAACAGGTCCCACCCAGAGTTGGCATACACGAACGCTTCACCCAAAAGTGGTATAAGGGTAGAATTGATCAAAATGGTACATTCTTCTACTTCGTTGATTCGATGATGCTTTTAGATGAGCTTCGAGTAGAACTGCCCGTCAAGTGGGCGGGAAGATGATGATAAATGTTTGGAAAACCTGACCAAACTCGACATTGTTTAATTTGGTGCGGGCGCATAATAATAACGGCCTAGTTTAAGTATTAATAACTCATAACACACTAAAGTTACTACGGAAAACCAGGCACTGACCTACATTCGCGGGTACACAACGTCTCGAACGCTCCAGTTCAATGCTAAAGTTCAATGGCACATTGATTTTCCGGTCGATTGTCGCACCTCCATGTCCACTGCGACCTTAGTATCAACTACGATTATAGTGACGTCAGACAACTTCCACCCCTTCCCTTTCCATTACGTCACGAGCGCAGAAAATAAAGGGTACTTACTTTAGCATCCCATCTCTTCCTACCTGCGTCGAAATATCATTCGTCATCGAGCTGGACTTATTTGTTAATTTTCGTAGATTTTACACGTTTTGTTGATTAAATTTGAGATTGGAACCTGACATAAAAGAATATAAAAACTTTCTGAATACCTCGTTTTAAGCTGGTTTCAGATTACGCTATACTATTCTGCTACATAGTATAGCAAACCAGCACCTAATGCTATTCTATAAAGCATGGGGTTCACATTACGCGATGTTTTCGCAAGCATAGCATGAACTTAGCGTATTGCACCATTTTATAGCATATAGTAAGGTAGTATAGTACAATGGGAACGTACGAACCATAACAAATGTATGGTGAGCGATATTGTTGTGCTTTGCGCTACATACTATATGCTATTATATTATACCGTATTCTGAAAGACGCTTCAGTGCTGCAAGGAAGTTTCGGCGTTTGACTGTCATGGATTGGGTGCCGCTATCGGTAAACATTTGAGAAACTGTTAAATGAAGAACACGATGGCGGTATTCGTTCGGATTTATGACGTCTGTTTGTGGCACACCTGTAGTACAAGTACGTAAGAATCGATAGGACTCGATAATATAAATTTGACAGTTATTCTCGGTAAAATGAGTTTTTGACTCCATAAAAACTAATGTTATCGAGAATAATTACTGACAAATTTATCTTATCGAGTCCCATCGATTCTTACATACTTGTACTGCTGTTCTGTAACCTAATTGGAAACACGATATAGTTTAAAAACGCAGTCTTAAATAGTGACTAGGAAGACTGGAGATAGAGGGAATAGTTGGATGGAAAGTTATTTCTCAAGCACTTAAAAAGCTATCTACTGTTTTTTGGACAATGTAGCACTTTCTTGCTTTTCTCAGTCAGTTCTGCCTTAAAGAGGCTGGCTCATTTTCCAAATATAAAAGATATAAGCGAAAAACTTATTGATAGTACAATTAAACGTTTTAATAGATATACACTTATTGCAAATAAAAATTGGTTTAACATGTGTTTAATACACGTCTTCAGTTTATTAAATACTAGCGGCCGTCACGCGGTTTCACCCGCGTAGTTCGGTTCCCATATGTGTACGGGGATAAAAATAAAATGTAGCCTATGTTACTCGTGGACAATGTAGCTTTCGAATGGTGAAAGAATTTTTATTAAAACGGTCCAGTAGTTTTTCATTACAACCAAACAAACAAAGTTTTCCTCTTTACAATATTATTAGTGTAGATAGATTCAGAAGACGTACACATACAGTATAACAACATAAAAAGCTGTTAAATAAATAAATTGTCAGCCTCAAGAAAATTAAAACAAAACTACGTGCTCTTTTGATTCCCTCGCTAGCGCTCAAGATTCTAAATTCTGAATCACTTGCTGTGCTCGTGAGTCAATTTTAGAATCTTTCGCTTGATCGGTCATCAAAATTGAGCACGCGGTTATAAAACAACTTTGCACTCTTGTATAACAAATAACTATTCCAGTTTGTTGTGTTACTGAAGTCTGTTTTTTATTCACAAGTTTTTTTTTTATTTCTCCATAATTAGTTGTAATATCCTCTACAAATATTTGCTATACATTTATTTTACATAGTTAAAAGTACATTTCACGGTAATAGGCTTATCCCCAATAAAATGAAACTTGAAATGTCGAATGTGTAAGTACTGTACTGCAGTCATCTGTATGTTATTATGGTGTATAAACAATAAGCATCCAAGCGATTGCAGCAATCACGATAATTTGCTATCTATTATTAAAGAGTTCCGTTTCATATCTCCGAAGTCCATGATCAGATAGATAACAATTATTTTTAAGGGAACGTTCGTAATCGTCTTCGAGTAATCGTGATCATATAAATAAATATTATAAACTCTCCTCTTTTTCTGGAGGCGTTTAATAATTTTTACCCCGTGCATTGAAATACGGAAAATAAATAATTAAAATAATATTAAATATTTCATAATTTAAAACCTCTCTATTACATCAAGTAAAACATTAAATAAAATACGTTTTTCAAAAACATAGTATATACCTATTAAAAGGATAGTGTTTTACCAGGATAGATTTATTCCAAGCCACCCGTTTGGGGCCGAGGATAAATCTATCCTGCCGGAACGACGCGAATTTGTAGCGGCGTCGCCGTGACGTACGGCACTTGCGGCAGCTCCCAAGATACGCATGCGCGGTGTTAAATAAAATACCAAGGGTCAGCGAACCACCATGCAACATTTATTTAAAAGTATTTGCAATATTTACTACACACACAAAAAAGTCTAAAGCAACATGCATCATTTACAGAAACTGCATTTTAATTAATTGATACTTTTTTTTCAACCCCCCACGTCTGCGGCATCGTAGCTCCCGAACGGATGAACCAATTTAGATTTTGTTTTGTTTTGTTTGAAATGTGAATTAGACGGGAGTGTTCTTACCTATGTTTGATAAAAATCAGTTCGCTATGGCCGCCACCACGAAATGGCGAATTACATATTTATTCAACAACTCCCTCAATATGGTTATCAAATGAAAGGGCTTGACTAGTAAAATACTGTACATTATAATAAATTAATAATCCAAGATGGCCGCCACCCCAAAATGGCGAATTAACGAATTATTTAATAATTAACTTTTAGTACATCGTGTCGGGGTGTTTTAAATATTTAATTTATTTTTACTTATTATCTTAATAAAGTAGACCAGTTGCTCAGAAAAAACTAAGTAATATGTATTAATACCAACTATCGATTTTCACCATGATTGATTAGCAAGTTACAAGATATTTCCAGGATTTTCCCCTTAGGAAAGACCCGCATTACTTAACCATGAGTATTAACATACTCATAACAGTTTTTCTACTTCTTGTATATAAGCTGCGTTACCTCAGCTAATACACAATGTATAAGTGTACAAATAACACCGGTGCCTGCCTAGAGTAAAACTCTACATAATGGTGAAAATTTGATAAAAATCCGATCAGTACTTTTTGTGATTAGTACTATAGAGACCGAGCGTTCAGTCTTAGTCATTGAAATTCTGACCACTTTCTATAGACAAAATCGAAATCGGGTAAAAAACTCAAAATAAAAACATTTGCATAAAAAACGTTGCTTTTTTAATTTAAAAGGGTAGTGTTTTGTTTTTTGAGGGTGGTTTTTTCTTTGCTTTTTCAGAGTTCAGTAACATTAATAAGTGTAGCCACTCTGACCAGTCCAGTGCGACTTGCATCCAATGGATGCCCGAAGCCTTCACCAGGTCATCGGTCCACTTAGTGGGATTTCCGGTTCGCGGTCGCCACTCTAATACTTTTCTGCCCCATAGGTTATCCGTTTTGCGATCAATATGCCTTGCCCACTGCCACTTAAGTTTGGCAATTCTTTGGGCTACTTCGGTGACTTTGGTTCTCTTGCGGATGTCTTCAATTCTGATTAGATCACGAAAGGAAAGACCGAGCGCAGGCCTCGCTATTGCCCTTTAAGTGACCTTAAACCTTCTGATGAGGCCCAACGTGAGCAACTATGTTTCGGTTCCGTATGTTACCACTGGCAACACACAATTGCCATAGACTTTCGTCTTGAGACACTGCAGTAAATTGTACGAGAAGATACCGCTCAGCTTCCCTAACGCTCACGCTCCTCAGCCGAGTCGGATTCGACGATTGACCTCTTTCTCGAAGTTAGACCGGACCGTTAGTTAACTGGACCGTTTGTCCTAGGTAAACATGATCGTCTACAGCTTTAAGTGTAGTATCTCCGATCTTAATAAGTGTGGGTTGTGGTTACATGGGCATTCAACAAGACCTTGGTTTTGTCCATGTTCATTTTAAAACCCACTCTTTCGGAGGCTCTTCTGAGGTCTTCGAGCATTGTACTGAGGTCCTACATGGTCTCAGCCATGACCACTATATAGTCGGTAAACTGAAAGTGAGTGATTTACTCGCCATTGACGTTGATGTCTAGCCGTCTCCAGGACAGAACCTTGAAGACATCCTCCAGTGCAGCGTTGAACAGTTTCGGAAATATGATGTCTCTGTCTCACACAAGAATATATTTACGTCTAAAAAAGTTTATTATTTTGAATGGAGGGAGCAATTTTCGGAACTACGATCCGATTTCTATAACTAATTTTAATGGAGAGCTATGTTATTCTCAAGTGTCATAGGCAGTATAAATTGAAAACCATCTCGTAGGAACGCGGGGGGACAGCCGCAGCTTTCTTAAAGAGCGTCTTTAGTTACATACCAAACCGAAGCATACTTTCAGAAAATGTAAAACAAATATCAGACTTGAAAATAATATAAATTAGTTTTTTTTTATTGTTATAAAGTATTTTATTTATTTTTGTATGTATGAGTATGTATGTATGTATTCTAATTTTGTATATATTTAAGATATTTAATCTGTTTTATGTATTCCATTTTCTCTCCTTCTTTTACACACTATGTCTACATCTCTTTATTTAGTATCTCCTTTCGCAGGTATGCTGGAAGAGATTTCATTAGAAATAAGCATCACCTTTGTACTATTTTCTGTTCCTTTTCTATTTTCTGTAATAAGTGTGTACATAAATTGTTAAATAAATAAATAAATAAATAAATAAAAGCAATGTGTATTGATAAGCCCATAATAACCTTTTTAGACAAAACGTGTCACTATTCATAAAATATAGGACGCTTCACAGATTTGTTTTACCCCACAATGTCTGTGTATCTAACTATTACTGTACCTATTTTATATTATCACTTATTTTTGTATCAAATCTGTGCGAAACTGTTACGACTCCTTTTGCAACACCCGCGGCCGCTCAACTAATATACAAGTCACAACCAATATGACTTTAAAATATATGTACACCATAAAATTCTACAATAAACACTCTATCTAAAAGTGAAAATATGAGAAAAATCGATCAAGTATGATCCGAGATTAGTATTTCATTGTTTAGACAGACGCAGCGAGCTTACTGTTGGAATTAGTACTGATAGCTTGTATTAACAAATGTGACGTTTTAGAAGATTTTATCTCCAAAAACACCTTTTTTTATAGACGTCAGCTAGTTTTATTCGTTAACGCGATGTTGAAAAAAATACAAAGTTTAACAAGAGTTTGTTTTTGGGTTCGGCGAAGGAAAAGTAAGTCAGGAGGACCACACTAAGAAAACGTTTATTATGGATCACAGAAGCACAATACAGTCAGTTTTATAACAATTTTCATAATACTTAGAACTTAACGTTTATAAGGTTACTCGCGTGATCGAGGTGGGCGCGTCTCTCTCCCACGTCTTCCTCATACCTTTGTATCAAAAGTCAAAAATTAGGCAGGCCAATACATATACACATTTTCTTTTAAATTGGTATAATGTACAGAATACTTAGATAACGGCTAGGTGATGAGCACTAATACACCAGTAATTTGTGGTAAAAGCTTCGGATTTTATTAACTGCGCCATCTAGGAGCTTTTCGATTAACTATTGAAATAAATAAGCCGCAGATAGATGGTCATAAGAGACGTTGACAAGTACAGAAAATATTTTGGGTACGATATGGGCCGTTAATAGTTTCAGTAATGTACCATAGATATCACTGCTGTAAATAAATTACAGACTCCTAGTTTTTACAGAGCAACAATTCCTATACTGTGGAAAGTCGCGTTAGATATGAGATAGAGGTACTCGCAGATACGAATTCAACGCCTGTTATGAATATCATCACGCTATTCCAACAAGAAGGCCAAGCAGTCCAATATTGACATTTGTGAGAACACTTATTTCAGTGTGATAGCCAGAGGAGTAAACAACTTGGTGGTTTTGCATCCAGCCCGCACGGCTTGGCTCCTATATTATGGGTGGCAGCACACAATTTTTGGAAGCAGTACCATTGAAATCCACTACTGGTTATTTAACGTGCTCTGATCTGGTATCCAAATGAAAGTCAGCTGCTGCGCTAATAGGAGAATACAAAGTTAGGAGATGCCATACTGAACATCACATATTATTTATAGGCGAAAATTTTATGAAAATCTGTTCATAGTTTGTGGTAATTAGTACTCACAAACAGAGAATGCAGTCATATCACGGATTACTTTATAGGTCTTACGAATCATAGCCCAGTGTAAGATAATTGACAGCCAGTAGAAATAATAGCGCATGTCAACAATGTTTTCGACTGAAGTTATCAGTGTATTGATTTTAAATCAATGTTAATTATATGTTGCACTAAAAATCGTTGCAACAAAAAGTAGATGCTGCCACGACCGAGTCTTTTTAATTCCTTTTTATTTATTAATTATATTATTACAAGCAGCGTACAACCCGAAGTAGGTAATTGTCAAATTGGAAATAAACGCTCGCGTTTTGAAATTCGAAGCTACGGAAAAAAATAAAATAAATTAAAAACGAACCCTATTTGTTAGTTCATTTAGTTCTCAAGTCTATTGCGCAGAAGAATCTCAACCAAGCCGTCCATTAGGGGCCAGCGCTGCGCTTCCCCTGACGGACTCAACGCGCTGTGCCACCGCCACCGGTAGACGAGGCGAGTGCGGCGGCGCGTACAGAGTTAAGTATATAGGTTACAGCACTTTGATTGTTGAGCATCTACCTCGTAAACCGTGGGCGTCCGACTGTTGCCAATTTGTATAAAGACTTGTACTGATGTGTACAATCTACAAAAAAAAAAGATTTCAAAATCGTTGTCCGGTAATGGAAACGCCCTCATATTTTTAGTTACAATGTTTTATCGCTAAATTTTCAAGGTAACAAAAACAATTTGCTTTCAAAAGAAAATATTTGTGACGCTCAAAATGTTTACTGTTTCGGAGATATGATTCTTTTTCGCAAAAATTTTGGACTCTTCAAACCCTTCCCCCCAATTTAGGGGTTGCATCAAAAAAGTTTTAATTTAAAGTTGTCCGTATTCTTACTCAGAATGATAAAAATGTAAAGCGGTACATATATTTCCATAGGAAGAAAGTTGTGGCCAAAAATCAGATTTTAGAAAAACCGCCCCCCCCCCCCCCGCCGCACCCCATGTACGAATTCCGCCCAATCACGAACTTGCCTAAGTTTTGACCTTTTCGTTTTTTTGGCAATCGGTTAATAATTACGACCTGTAGAGTGTAGCAAAATTTTGCTTGTCACCCACATACATACGTATACATATATAACCCCGTAGGTGAGAGACCAACAGGTAGACTTAAAAAAAAAGGAAATTACCTAAAACACAAAAAAGGATTCCCTCGAGCCGACCAGCGACCTATGGATCGAACGCTTAAAAATCTACAGTGGTGGACTGTAGATTTTTAAGCGTTCGATCCATAGCTCTACCAACTGAGCTATCGAAGGCTTGATCTAGACCGCGAAATTGTAGATGGCTTTGTGAATTTCTCTTAGGCTCGTGACTTACATGTAAATGTCAGTTAATATTTACGTAGATATACAGTGATGCTTGCTCATGACAATGATGCTTAACTCAATTGATACTGTTTTGTATGATAAATAACAGTATCCAATAACACTTTCGTCTTTTTTCAATTGTCAGCTGTTTTTATGATCGTTTTTTTAAATGACTAGGTACTACTAAACTGGTTGATCGTACAAGGCTGAAATTTGAAACACGCCTCTTTCTAGCATAAGTTTATGTTTACGGCGCGCGGTGCGCTACGGGGCACATGGAACATGGAACAAGGAATCAGAGCAGAGGTATCTATCCTAAGACTTATAGAATATCTGTCACCGTAAAATTGTAAAACCCGTAGATTGTAATCTATGTAGCGAGATTGTAAACTCTCAAAAGATTGTCAAACGAATATACTGCTAACAATTTAACGCATTGCATTGCATTCTCGGTAGATAACAATCTATCGAAGTGAAACCGTAATATTGTGAAATGCATGCGACGGAAGTATCTCTGCCCCCATGATTGGACTTGGGGTACCCCGAAGTTAGGTTAATTAAGTTCCTTTAAACCCTGCTGACACAAAAATAGGAGCCCCGTTCGTTCGGGCTCCGTCAACTACGATTTTTATGCGAATATAAAGTGTTTTGAGGTTAGGTTACATTCATCGGTTTTTCTCCGGAATGGTGCCTTATCTTTCATGGGAGCAGTACCATGGGGCAAGAGGGACCCCTCCTTCCCTCACCCACTCCACACCGCGGCGAGTTGAGTTCCGTCGCATACATTTCACAATATTACGGTTTCACTTCGACATATTTTTATTTATTCCTAGCCTATCGTGTGTCCCACTGCTGGGCAAAGGCCTCCCCTTTTTCCTTCCAAAACTCTCTATCTTGTGCGGTATCTGGCCATGTTCGCCCTGCAAACAGGATTAAGGATTATTATAGGTAAATTATAAAATTAAAATAAAATTAAATATTATAACTACAATCTACCGAAAAATAATGCGTTGTATTAGAAGCAGTATGTTCAGTTGACAATATTTCGAGAGTTTACAATCTGTAGTTATATTACAATCTAACGGTTTTTACAATGTTACGCTGACATATCTATGAACCCATTCGTGAAAATATTGAAACCCTCGTATTCCGATAGAAAGATTAGGCACGTAGCTACCTAACAATGCGGGTTGTGCACTACCGTTTTAAAATAATGTGTTTTTAATTCATGGAAACAATCTATCATAGAGGCATGGAAGATATAGATATAGATTTCCTACCCTCCCCCCTCACTTCTCTCGTGTTGCAAAGCTGTACTGATGTATGCATCTACATTCAAAAGCAAACACAGTCGGTACGGCAGACTGCTCTGGGGGCTCGGCCAGAGCGGCCAAGCTCACTTAGTAGTTTCATAAAACCGAAAACCGGCCAAGCGGTCAAATGCACTATGAATGAAATGAAACATATTTTTCATTTTTATTTTTTTTATTTGGTCTAGTCACTCTCAGCTAAACGGAGGCCAGGAGGAGGTTCTACTTTTAATTCTTTTGTATATGAAATTTATGCCTAAAAATGATTCTGACGTACAAAATTGGCAAACGATTTTCTGCCAAAGAAGTTTATGCTATCTGCTAATGACATAAAAAGTTCTGCTATAAAGGGTCGACCTAAATCTATTTTTTATGTTATGCTCCATTATTGAATCGTTTTACTACATAAGTAAACAACCTTAGAACAAGCTGCTTGTTCCTGGATCATGATCTAGTAACAACCAGCTAGTGGAAGTCACCAAATCTTTAAAATGTACTACATAACCATGATGCATTTTCAGGTAACTCTTCCTGATTCCTGTTGCACTGGTGCTCTTGGCAGGCGAGGCGTATCATTTTCCTGGCAACAGATATGCTGCTCTGTTGAAGAGTCTACGTTTTATTATCCTACAACAGCAAAGAGTATTCTATTCATGAAGTACTTTTTTATGAACTTTTAGGGGGTAGTCCAGATATTTTTTTTAATTTGCGGAGAATGTAGTTCGTTCGTTGCCTGGGGCAGAATATGTAGCTATAACGTTAGTATTTCTGTCCACTACCTTGTCAGCGTGGTCCACGTAGGAATCGAGCGTGGATCAGACCCACCTAGGCAAGGACAGCTACCTAAAGATCGGCCCGAGCGGCTGTTATTATTTAGCCACGAGCTCCTCTTGTATGTTTAACTCTATCAAAGTGAAATCCAGTTACCCTGATTACCTAGGTCTTTACATAGGTATTCCAATTTATTTTAGCTCGGCGATACGTTCTACGTATTTTTTCTTCCTTACGTAGTTTCCTCCGTGCCTCGGAAAGCACGTTAAGCCATTGGTCCCGGCTGTCATTTGTTCATCTTTGACAGTCGTTACAGGTAGTCTGTGGCCTCAAAAGTCTGACACCAGTCTTACCAAGTGGTATCGTATTTCCCAGTATTAACTGGGTTGTGGAGGTCAGATAGGCAGTCGCTCCATGTAAAATACTGGTATTCCGGTTAGACTGAAAGCCAACCCCAACATAGTTGGAAAAAGGCTAGGAGGCAGGTGATGAAGGGTTAATTATGCAAGGTATTTAGGTTATAAAAAAGTACTTCTTCATTTGTATTTTATTAACTGTTTTTTCGGATATAACAAATGAATGCAGTTATGTTTAAAGCATTTCGTTTTTCATTTAAATAACGCACTTGCATTTGCGTTACATTATTTACAATAATATAATACACCGTGTTTCCGAACGATATCCATAAACCGGTCAATTGTACTCATCATTATGAACAACTTCTTATATGGGAATATGGGACCAAAACCCGGACGCGAAAAAAAAATCATTTTTTCCACAGAACAGCTGATTTATTTTTCGCGATTCAGTGTTTGGCTTTTTTTTTAGCTTTGTGTGCTTAGTTTTCAGGAAATCATTTTTAAAATTTTGATAGCCTCGTTGTTTACCCTTGCGCACTTCAAAGCTTGCTTCTTCATTAAAACATATCCTAGAATAGCCGATATAAAAAACAAAATGGCTGCCACTTGTGAGCTTAAAGGAGTATGTATAAACATGTATTTATCGATAGAAATGAGTATATTTTAATATGCTCCTATAGTATACCAGTAATCAAACACATTTTATAAAAATCAAATATTCATTGGTAGCTTGTATCCGACACAAGACACAAAATGGTCCACGATTGCGCAGCCCCTAATGAACGCATTGCCGTCGATACCTTCTCTATTTTCATGACCTCCTGGTATATGTGCGGTATAATACGTTCCGCTCCAAGGAACTGATACCGGTACCGGTACCGATAGTAACTTTTTTCACCATACATTTTTTTGTATTAAAATGAATAAATTGACTGTATTAAAAATTGGAACACTGCGTCTCAATGACTTTTCAAGTTTTTCCAGGATTTAATCATTATTCTGAATAATACTAAGACCTCATTACGCTACAATAAAAATATTTAAAATCTTAAATATGAAGACTTAGGTCCATGTTCACCAAAAAGATGACGGACGATTATCTAAAAACAGCTGTTTAAAACACATTTTTGTATGGGAATATGTCACATTGACAGCTGTTTTCAGGTAATCAGACTGTTATCTTCTCGGTGAACATGGACCTTAATAGTTCATGTTTGTTCTATCGATTAAAAATCTTAATTCTAAAATGAATAAACATTACCTCTTTAATCTTCGACCAGTGGGTAACTAGTGATCATCGATCATGAAGAACAGCTAATGGTAACGATGGAAGAACGCTAACTCACTTAGTGAAGTGGTGTTGAAGGGTGGGGAAGCACAGTCGACTTACCTGTAAATTAAAAAAAAAGCAACTTTGAGAAATTTTTCACAAAACATACTTATTTTATTTTACTAAAGCAATGGAGCGCAGTAAGAACTGAAAGGAGTGGCCGGTATCTAGCTACACCAACACAAAATTTTCAACCGACTTCCCAGTTTTTTTTTTTTTGACTTTATTTTTTTTTTAACATATCTTCACGCTTCTAATCCCCGAAAGATTAAACGGAGGTGTACCTTGGAGTAAACCCACATTCCGCCAGTTATATTTCAGTCCAAAGGCAGAGGCATGGGCATTTCAAATTTCTGATGGAACATGGAGGAGCTCATGCTCCACATTCGTGCTTGCAGCCACTAGACCAACAAGGCAGTCCATGTTTTTTGATTAACTGAAAATGTTTGTGTGAAGAACATGGACATTTTTGTTTCTTTTTTTTTTGGAATGGCTTCTCGCAGTTCAACCTAGAGAGGTTGTCGTCTGCTTAACCGGTCTATCCTGTGGGTGCCTTGAGTGTAAGGCCTCCAGCCGGACATTTGTTTCCAAGCCATGGATGTTTATATAATAAGTATGTATTTACAAACAAAATGTATCTATGTAGTCATAGTATCAACTGTCTGGTGTCCAGGACACAAGCCTCGTTGTTTAGTGTGGCACTAGATGGCGCTATGTGAAATTACCAGCACTATTTAATTTATTTATTTATAACTGTATAAATAATTAATTAATAGTGCCACGGAAGCAACATTTCAAACCACCTGTTGTGGACCGACCAACCTTATTTATATTTTTTTGTATTGGCAGTATGTATTTTTTATTTAATTATTTTTTATATACTTGTCAAGACAGAATGACTGAACGATTTTTGATAGTTAAAAGAACTATGTAAAACGTAAAACGTAATATATAAAATATTATCTTAAGTCTTTATTTTATTTGGTAACCCAGGATCTAGTATAAGCCTCCATCCTCCACACCGCCCTAATAATTGATTGACTTAATTTCCACCTCGTATGATTTATGTCTCCAAAAACAACCAGTATGACTCAATTAAGCTGGATAGTTATCTTCTATTTTTTTATTCTAGTTCTCCAATAAGTTACTGAAACACTAGCACACCACCACTGAATTGAGGAAGATGTAACATTAAGGTCCAAGTTCACCGAAAAGATTACGGTCTGAATTTCTACAAACAGCTGACATGTTCCCATATATCATTATGATAATCAGACCGTCATCTTTAGGTGATCATAGACCTAAGATGATAATCTTTTTTTATTAGGTATTGAATTGCATAGCTGCTGTTTTTTGGAAGAACGCGATACTTGCCGTAGCCGTTATGAGTACGCTTCGTAGCAAGTGCTACGACGGCATGCGTCGTAGCACTTGCTACGAAGCGTAGCGGAACACAGGACTCGATTAGTGAGGTAATGCGCGAGTTTAATTTAAATACACAACTTATGTGATAACGTATTGGCTATTCTCATCGATATCAAGCTGTGAAGATCGTCTGCCGCACCACGAGGAAGCAAGTTAGTTATTGACTAGGTAGGAACTCTTCCCGATTCATGTTGCACTAGTACTCTTGGCAGGCGAACCGTTTCCATGGAAACATATTGGCCAGGCGTTTCCACCCTTCCATAAGATACTGAAGAATATGTTTTGTTTGTATAACTTGACAACTAATTTAAAAAAAAACGCAATTTAGAGGGTGGTGTGTAAGAAAACAAAGTTTCCTTTGTGCTATTCCAGACTATAATCTATCTCTGTGTCAAATTTTATCGAGAATCATTCAACCGTTCTGTTGTGATACATCCATCCATTCATCGAAACTTCAGCAATTACCATATACGTACAGATTCATGTATGTCTAGTTAATAAACAATTAATACTGACATATTTTATGTGAACCAAAACTAAATTTATACTGCAGATAAAACAAAATTGAACTTTTAATAAATCAAGGAAATTAACCACATGTAAATCTTGATTCTTGAATCATGTCATCAGATTGATCAAAAATAAATTTCGGATTAATTCTTTTTATAATGATAACGTGACCAACTCAAAACATACGTTTACCCCGGGGTAGCTCAGTTAATGGGGGTGAATGTGAATAGATTACACGTAGAGTTTATATATTTATTACTAGCGGACGTCACGCGAGTACGGGGATAAAATAGAACCTATGTTACTCGTGGATAATGTAGCTTTCGAATGGTGGAAGAATTTTTAAAAACGGTCCAGTAGTTTTTAAGCCTATTCATTACAACCAAACAAACAAACAAACAAAGTTTTCCTCTTTATAATATTAGTGTAGATAGTGTAGAAGTGTAGGTAATGTCAGATTTGCTGAGAGCACACAAGCAACTATGGCGCATACACCCCGGTGCCAATTACATGAGTCAAACACAGCAGTATTCTGTTACACACATAAAATATTCTTGTTAGTGTTGCATTTGCCCTAAGGTAAAAATTGCTATCGCACACCCTCTTGCAAATGTCACTTATCGCCGTCGCGCGATTGCACACAAACACGCATGTGTCCTACATTCAACTATACGACCACAACACGTCTAGAGGCAACAACGACTATATCCTGGAACTTCATTTGATCCTGGTGGGGTACATGTGAATGAATTTGCGTATGCCTTAGAAAATGATCTATCCTGGGTCCTAGCTGGACGGATTGGGCCAAAATTTGGCATGCAGAATTGAAAATTAAAATTAGCTTTTTTAAGGAAGGCGGAGATGATTTTGGAAAATTCAACCCCTTAGCAGTTGAAGTAGGAGTTGAAAGTTTGTTTGCTAGTTAGAACATTTTGACTCTTACAAAACTTGTTTGTATTGACCCTATCGATCTAAATAGGTCTTTTTCGTGGCTGCTACTTTGAAAAATAAACAAAATCTGGCCACGCTTCATACAAAAATGTTCCGAGCCCATACTCTATTTTTTTTCTTATTTTTAAAAAAAATCTTCTATTGCGATTGATCTATCTTTGCTATTTTGTATTAGTAAATACATTATAGTTGTGTAAGTAAATGCAGAAGATTTTGTTTAAAATTAATAATTATAGAAATTACTATGATTAGCCTAAATCTTGTCACAAAACTATGGAGAAATTTAGTGTTTTTGTAATAGCTTTTGATTAAGTAAAATATAAATAAATATGTATGAATATGAATATTTGATTCAAAAATATATTTTATTATACATCTAAAATCCTTATTAAAACTTAACATTTACGTTTTTTTATGCAGTTTAGAAAAATCTGATGATGTTAGTTTGGGTCAAGCGGACCTGAGTACTAGTGCTTCAAAGTAGGACGCGACTCGAGTTAAAATCAATGCCCTCGCCATAAAGTACTAGGACAATAGGAATGCAAAGAAGTTTTCAATGCTGTGTTTGATACTGCTTGGAGGTATGCAAATGGGGGAGTGTTACACACACAGGTTCGCTCACTAGTAATACACCCGCTGCAGTGTGAAAGAGATGCAGTGTTTAGTTGTAGTGGTGAGAGCTGAAAACGCCAGCCGGCTGCTGAACGTTGATCATAGTGGACGCGTGCCGTTCGCCTGTGCTCTACAATCGACATTAGAATTCAATTGGTTGTCTCAAGTTAAATTAATTTCCCGATCAATCGGAATCGCCCTAGAGCGATAATAGTGCGCGCTGTTACAAGGTGACGGACAATATCAGCCTACCTTACGTTGCGATTGGTGCCAGCAGTTTCTTTTATTCTGAATCAACATGGCAGGGGTACCGAGTACCTCACAGACGCCGAACCTCACTTACTACTCGTCAGTAGGAGAATCGGAAGACATGCTCATAAATAAACTTTTTGATCAACTTCAACAACGAGCAAGGCAAGACAATAACATTCACAAACACTTAGTGGATCAAAACTGTCTACTAAAGCAGCTATTAACAGATGTTAGAGACATGAAACTTAAAGAGGCAGAAACAGACTACACGGCGATTACAGACGAGCTGCGAAGGACCAATTTAGAGGTCCTAAATTCCATCATCGGAATGGCCGAAGCACTTAATAGTCTTTCGAAAGAGGTAGACGAAATGAAGGCGGAAATTGATCTTCTTAGAGACGAATCACGTGAACAAATCAAATACATTAAATCGATAGGAAAAGAAAAATCAAGTCACCCGGACCTTAAGCAATCGCCGCTACCACCGCGGTCTTCTGTCATTGAAATGCATCAAATTAAACCGGAAAAAAATGAAACCACCACAAGTCTAATTCAAAAGGTGTGCGATATGGGCGCAAAGATTGGCGTACAGACATCCGAAGCCGATTTGCGCGATGTTTATCGCAAAGATCAATTAATGCCTTCACAGGGTCCAGGTCCTATTGTCGTAGAGTTTGTTACTGTACAAAAAATGCAGACTTTCTGGAAAGGTTTGATTGCATCAAGATTTAAGTACGACATTGAAGAGGCGACCTTCGATTTTGACGCTTGTGATTGAAGTTAGATATAAATAAATAAATTCTTAGTGCTAAAATAATGTGTTAATTTTAAGTCTTTGGAATCAAAAGAGTGGTTGCGAATTTCAATATATTGGAAAAAGTCGTGTGCGTGTGACTAACAGAGGCCAGATCAGAGAGCAGATTTTAAAATTAAAAATACTCTTTTCTCAAACAATATTTTCATAATTTTAAGAATTTCGTCATATTGTGATAATGGATTTATTGATAATGGTTTTGGTTGTTGTAAACAGCTGAGTTTTGGTTTTTGAGTTTTAGACTCATCTTTAATATAACAAATATAACAACAATTTAGCAGGAATTATTCTACGACAATGTTTCATTATATGGTGGTTAAATTAAATTAAAAATGATAATTAAGTTGATGAAAATGACAATTAAGTTAAAAAATATGGTTAAATTCACAGCTGTTCATTTTTTGAATACACATGTAAAAACCCTTGGTCTCCTGATTTCTTTTGTATTGTTGGCTTGCAATGTTTTTCGTTTGTTGTGTTACACCAGAGTTTTTTAAATCTCAAAGAAGAGGCCTCAGATTAGACGATCTGGTCAACCAGTTCAAAATAAGATGACCCTATTATTAAAAAAGTATAGCATAATGATGTTATGAGATAACTTTACCACCATCTCTTAAGTAGGTATGTGTATGTAATGTGTATAATGTTATTGGATTTGACAATGTTCTAGCTGTAACTTTACAAGTTACAATAAGAAATGTTTATTATTTTGCAGACATAAATAATATCATTTAGTTAGGTATGTATTTAACCTGTCCCAATGTTTTAGCTGTAACTTTACAAGTTACAATAAGAAATGTTTATTATTTTGCAGACATAAATAATATTATTTAGTTAGGTATGTATTTAACCTGTGTATCGAGCACGTCAAAAATTCATCCACATCGTTGTCATTGTGGATATTGCCCAGAAGGATTTATATCTAATCTTAAAATTAATTAAATGTAATACCTCCTTGATCTAGTAGTCGCAAGTACAATTGCTGAGTAAGAGATCCTGGGTTTGACCTATTTATATCAGTTATATAGTTAGTTAGTTATTTATGTCAGTTATTTTTGTTGTTTGGTTTTTCTATCAAGTATTTCTAAGTAGCAACTAAAGTTTCTGATCGAATTTGTGCCAGGTTGATATGGCTGTAAACTGTCCTCATATAATTATAGAACTTGAACGATAATTATGTTAAAGACAAAAATAAACATAGGTAATTTTAATGTAATGTAAACACTAGCTTTAAGTTTTAAATAATTTGCGTGTTATTATTATGGCAGGCGTGTCACCTGTTCTAAGCCGTTTGTAACATAAAAAATTACTTCAAATGTTTCTTTGTTATCCTCTAAAATCTTAGTGTCTATTATTTGAACTGAACATACATTATGGCTTTGTTATTGAGTAGTCCAACTATTTAAGATAAGGGATTTCCTATTGTTTTATTTAACTACTCATATTTTGTTTCTTTGTCAAATGACACGAATATTTGAATCAGTCAGGAAAAATGAAATATAAGTAAAATCTTTAAGTTCCTCTTATTGATTAATTATATCCTTATTATGTAATAAACAGTTTTAACACACATTTCATATAAATAAGAAAAAAAGAAAAATCTGCCAACTTTTGAGGGTCGCTATACAATATTTTATGTGAATAAAACTACTTTTTACCTACTAAAACCCATGGTTTTATTTAGACGGATCCAGTTACTTTACAGCACGCCCAACTAGAGCATAAGCGAAAATTACAGCGAAATAGGCCTCTACGAAAGTCAAAGGCTCTTTTGTTGCTATACAAACGGATAAGATGATTCATGAAACTGTATTAGAGGTGAACTCTACAATGTTAAACAGTACAGCTGACTAATGGCTGTAAACTGGAGAAAAGCGCTACTAGCTGGTAAAGAAGACCAAAGCTTGTAAACGGCTGCTAGACGCAATAAAAGCACACCTCCTTTATGTTGTGAGCTATATTAACGAATCGAGTTTCGCTATTGGCTTTTTTATGGTGTCCATAAATTCTATTATAATACTACCTCATTGAGCTCAATAGTAGCTGGTTAATAGAATAATAAGACTGCAAATTAGTGTAGCTTCACTCCACTTTAATTCCAAAGTTTATAGTGTAAATATTGGCTATTTCACAGCCTCTAGAATTATAACCAGCTAGTAGCATTATTCGTAGCCAACGCTAGACAATAGTTCTTTCAAATCCTGCTAAAAAGCATTTTGTTGTTTTTTTCTCCATTTTACAGCCAGTCAGCTGTGCTATTTAACAGTGTAGAGATCACCCCTCATACAGTCTGAAGAATCGTCCTAACCGTCAGTACAGCTAAGCTAAGGTACTCCTAAGCTACTTGAGTGCGAAATGCTAAAAATGGTTTTCTGTCAAGTGAAGTGAACTGGTCACAATTTTTTCTTGCTATATTTATTTGTAGATTTAACAATAGCCGTTTGTAAACCATAAGCTATCTCTTGGCTGTCTAAGAGCATTTATGGAGCAGGATAGTGGGTAAGAAGATATCTAGTCTAGCCATTGTACAGCCGCTGTCCAGCACTTCCAGTGTTCTGAAGAGCTGCTAAGAAGCTACTATAATGCTCAGGGCAAGTTAATTTGGGGCTAAATTCAGAAGTACAAGAGCTGCGTAGCAGGCTATACAGCCCTTGTATAGAAAAAAATAACAGCCTGGAGTGTTCAAAAATTCTGTCTTTAATAAGCTATTTGTGCTAGTTGAGCGAAGCACATACAAGAAGATTTATTCCAAGGCAGATAATTCCTAGCATTATTCAAAATCGATCGGTTCTTTTTTTCCTCTGTGAGGATATTTAAGGAGACGTGATCACGTGAATCATCAGTCTATGAATGTTCCCACAGCTGGGACACAGGCCTCCTCTCTATGTGAGGGAATTGGATTATTCCTAATACCCTTTGCCACCTAACTGGGACCCATAACCTGATATAATTCAGTCTGTAAATGTGGTTGAAGAAAGACATTATTATGATCAAGCCACCGCCGACTAGCGGAATTTAGTAAAGTTTGGAGGTGAAAGGAGTCGGAATATTTTTAAGTCGGAACCTCCATCATTTTATTTTTTTCAATATCGGGTCATGTATTCAAACAGTTTTATGTTTATAATGCTATTTTATAAAACTGAAAAAAAAATGCTTTTTAATTTCAATATTTAATGGCACTTTTTTATAGTTCTTCTGCCGCAGCTTCTTTAGTTCACAAGAAGTATGCCATGCAACGAGCCGCAGCTAGCGCTACGCGGAGTCGCTACGCCGTAGCCTACAGTGTAGTGTAGCTTTTATATTGTTTCTTAATTTATATTTTGGTAAGTTGCAAGGAACAGACAGAGTTAATGATTTTTTAAGGGTATTGGCTCAACTAAAGTTCTTTATACGAAATTGTTCTTCCTAACGATTTGTAATCCGAATGATCACTCTTCCTAATTTTTTTCATCCTAAAGTTTTCATTCATACTATTTGTAGTGCTACCGGCGCACATACGTAGATTTTGACGATTTACGCGGCCAAAACTATTTTACAGCTAAATTCTCTTCTATGTTCAATAAGATTAAAAAATAATAGTTTTTCTTAAAAAACAAACGTATATTTCACTTATTTTGAAAATAAAAAGTACAGTCACGGACAAAATTCTAAGGTTTACTTAAAAAAAATACAAACACGGTAATACATTTTTTTTTTCATTAAGAACTTAACAATAACATGTAACAGTAACAGTATAAAATATCATTCAGATTCTAAAAAACTATCACCCTTCTCGGGCCCAGAGCATTCATCCATTGTCTCCACGTTTGGGTCAGCAGGTAATAAAAGTTCAATAGTTTCATGGAGGAATGCTTTGCGTGAAGGTCTTTTAATTTGCCTCATGCAACTAATCAGAGGGTCGGAACTTAATAAAAGCCTATTATAAATATCTAAATTACATTCCTCCCTTGAAAACTTTCTGGCAAAGTTAAGGCGGTATGAACGGAAATGCTTATTCCGGGCTTCTGCAGCCTCTTCTGATAGCTGTCCAATAGGAAGCAGAGATTTTTTTTATAATTTGGCCTCCATGTACCAAAATCTTGTGCATGGTTGGCGTCATAGGATGCCAACCATACAGTTCCACGTACAATTTTGCCGTGTCAAACGCATATTTATCATATTTTTCAATATCAATTTCGTGATTACTCGAAATCGTTTCTAAAATCACCTTGAATCTGCATATCAATTCCAAGTTAATCCCTGTGATATCTGAGGCCAGTTCGGGATTCTCAAAAAACCTTCGGCTAGTATTGCCATCATTGGTATTACCAAAATTAGCCTTTGGCATATCAATGAGAAGACCGGTTTCATTCCGAAATCTGTCTTGAATTTCAGATTTCCTTCGGGCTTCTAATGCCTTTTCTTCATCGCTTTTTCTCTCTCTATATTTCTTCACGGGCAGTTTATATGCAAGGTGTATAATGCTTTCAAAAATTCGAATTCTCGCATGTAATACGGACAACCCAAATTCTAAAGCTTGAGTGCTTATAACGTTTTTTTTCGACAAATCATTAAAGGTCTTCGAAGTAGCTCCGCAAATGTAGCACTGAGATGTTGACTTTATGTCCATGGCTGCGTTGCACACCTTTCCATCAACCATAGTCAATTTGAGTTGGTGTCCAAACGAAAACTCTTGTTCATTTAAAGTAACAATAGTATTGTTTAATTGTTTAATGGAGTCTTGCACATATCTTATCTCTTCTTTAGTAATATCTGTCGTTTCCTTTACAAAACGAAATCTAATTGGACGACAAAACCGTGGCGATGAAGGTGTCGGATTTTGCCAAACAATTTTACTGCCATCCTTTCCACAAACAATGCACAAAGGTACAAAGGAACTCATAAAAATGTTTGCATCTGAATCAGTGTCATTATTAAAACTTTGTTTGAATTTAGATTGCTGGGACCCGTCACAACCCCATTTACAGATCATCATTAAGGACTTTCGATCTTCTTCGCTAAGCCGCAATAATACGTCTTCTAAATAATATGTTAATCGTTTCACAGTAAGGTCCATTTGGCATTGTATATTACTTTCTGCGCAGGTCGCCGTAACTCTAACAGATTCTTTCGGCGGATAGCATTCTTGTTTTGCTTTCAAGACAAGATCATAGCAAGCGTAATGTCTTGGATTGGTTGCTCTTACTATCTCATACTGCCGTCTGGTAAGATCGGCTTCAACAAACATCTGGAGTGCTGGCAACTTTACTGTAGGCCTTTCGATATTTACTGGCCCGAGTTGGTGAGCTAGTAATATATTTTAGCACTTTCGATGCGGTCCTATGACCTGTTGTCTGCAACACCGATTGAGCAGCGTGGACAAGAACGTCATCACCTATAGAGGCGCGTATTTCTTCGGTTTTTCTTCTTTTACTCCTCTCACTTAATTCCTCAAAAGTCTTGGATGGTCGACCTAACGGGGTGGATGATTCAGTGGGAATCTCGAAAGTTCCCTCTAACCAGGATTGGTTTTTTTTAAGGAAAACATCTTGATGTTTATTTGCTTTCGCCCATCGCGATCGTTTCTTGATTTCGAATTTCACATAAGAAAATCTTTGTTTTATGGCCTTCTTAACCTCTTCATTGAGCCCATAACGATTAAGGAGAAAATTTTCATAGTAGTCAAGTTTTTCATTAAAAGTTGGTAGGTTTTGACTTTGTATCTGCTCAAATATGTATTGCCGAGTCACTACTTTACTACCAGAGGTACTATAGATAGACCTAAAACAAAAATAAAAAGAGTTTAATACAAAAAAACCCCGAACAAAGTAATTTTACTACATTTGACTAATAACTTTCAAAGGGACGTAATTTAAAAAAGCGCGCATTTGCGCGGCAGCTTGTTATGGAATTACATAGTTAGATGCCTTACATATGAAGTGTAATTAAAATTATCATAGGGACGGGCACAAAAGTACTTTAAAACAGTCACTGAATATTAATTATTACAAAAAAATACATTTTGAGCGGAGTGATGTTTGACTGAATAAAAGTTAAAGAAAGAAAATGTAAATTGGGTTAGTATATATCGAATAAAATCAATTCTTACCTGATTTATCGTAATCCATCATAAACACTTTAAAATGATTAGTTTAAAAAAAACTATAAGCTTGTTAAAGTTGCAAATTTTAGAGCGCCGTGAACTGACACACGCACACTAGGCGAATATCGAATTCCGACTAACCGAGGGGGGTCGACTCCCGCGCATAAGCGGGGGTAGGCGTATGCCATATTATACCTGGAACTGTAGACTGCCTATTGTAATTGCTGATTTACCGTAATATCGACTTTGGAAAAATGACTTTTGGCCGCGTAAATCGTCAAAATCTATGTATGTGCGGCGATGTTCATAACACTCATGTTTCCGAAAATTTTAATGACTAATATCATTCATGTTATAAATTGAAACTCCTACTGTTTTTTTTTATCATAACGCTTCCCTAATCCCTAACCATAATTACCGAAATATTTTCACTCATACTTAGAAAGAAACATTTACCAAGTGAAATAAAAAATATATGTGGGTAGAAGATTATATTTTTAGTATTTTTTTGTTTTTGATTAAAGGTCGTTTCACTGATTTATATTTTAAATGAATGAAATTCAGGTCAGAGTGTCGTCTTGGGGGCACTATGAAAAAAAAAATTGGATTAATTTCGCGACCAATTTCGAGGTAGCGCTCGCCGGCCACTGCCGCGGCACCGCTCGTTCCACTCGCTCGGCTCGTGCCTAGTAGTTGGTCACAGTTTTAACCTCACATAACCTATGGATCCCTTCCACATCGTTTTTGCGACAAACGGTTAGTTTTTGCGACAAACGGTTAGTCGGAGACACAAAACACCACGACACTTTTAGCCTTATATTTAGGTGTTTTATTTTATGTGAAAATAAAGTTACGCAAAATAAATGTATATAATACTGATAATTATGAATAAAAACCAATCTAAACAAAAATATACGACTTTGAATAATAGTGTAAAAGATGGTTATGTTGAGAAAATATAGGAAAACAAATAATAGTTTATATATATAAATCTCGTGTCACAATGTTTGTCCTCAATGGACTCCTAAACCACTTAACCGATTATAATAAAATTCGCACACCATGTGCAGTTCGATCCAACTTGAGAGATAGGATAGTTTAAATCTCAAATTATGAGACGCAGACGAAGTTGCGCGAGTCAGCTAGTAGTTTAATATATGTTTATTGCTACTGTCATTATGAAGTTTAATGATTCGGAATTATGACATTAGAGACAGAGTAGTTAGAAAATGTGATTGTTGTTATGAAAAATGTTAGGAAGATCATTTTTGGATTTCCAATTATCGGAGTTGAAAATTTAGGTGAACTTTGGCGCACCCATTTTTTTAATATAATCCTTTCTTACTCAGTTAGTTACAGAGATGCTATACAATCAAGTTGCAGCTTAGGAACTCTTGTCAAAATTAATGACTTTCATTGACAAAGGTTCTTTATACATTTGGAAATAACTGTTACTGACTCTTATTAATACTATCAGTCATCGTGAATCGGGAAACAAACCGGCGGGCGGAATCAAATACTATCTCACTCACACGCAGACCTTTCTCACTCGCTCAGCTACAGTATTGATCAGTAAAACGAGGTATATCCGGAATTAATATAACTATGTTGATTGAACAGTATTTTGGGCACTAGCGGGTGTAATGGGCGAGCAGCGCGGGGCGAGACGCACGGGGTCAGTGATCTCCCACGAGTGCCGCGCCCTCCCAACCACATACAAAGAGACGTTATTACAAAAATAGTAAATTACATTTCAGTTTACAGAAAAAAAAATATGAATAAAACATATTAAAGTACAAAATCCCACTCGATTCCGATACGTTTATCCGATAAGATTTTCAAAATTCACAACTTTATTAACTATAAAAATACTTATTCCGTAAAATTAAACTTCCCTCAAGTTTAATTTTACGGAATAAGTATGGGGTAAGTTTGGCATCAAACAAGTGTAAATTGCTAATTTTTCCACAATCACAAGTTCCTAAAACCCTTTTCCTTTAACTACCTCATCACAAAAATCCAGCCCGTATTTAGCATTCTTTCATGAATTTTATTGACATTAAAAAGCAAAACGATCTCACGAGTATAAAGTTAAAAATATCAAAGAACCATTAAACACCTTAGCGCAAAAAATAGAAATGATTGTGTCCCAAACGTAAATGGAGCAACCGGTTATATGTCTGCCTACCCCACGGTCCCGGAGGGAAACAGGCCTGGCATTTTATTTTTACTGCTTGAATAGTACTCGTAACAATACTTTCTTATTACAAAAACTTTCACTATTCAAAACACCGAAACTGTTTACAAATTTGAAAGAATCTACATTTTATTCATCAAAGGGAGTTATTTGTTATACAAGACTGCAAAGTTTTTTTTTAACTGCGTGCTCAATGTTGATGACCGAGCAAGCGAAAGATTTTAAAATTGAGTCGCGAGCGCAGCAAGTGATTCAAAACTTAGAATCTTGAGCGTTAGCGAGGGAATCAAAACAGCACGAGGTGAAAAATCTTTGCACTCGAGTGCAACACGTAACTTTTCATCCCACCTCAGCGAGGAAATTAATAAACGCAAAAAAAATGCGCATTATTAACAAATTCAGTTAACTTGTTGGCGTCAAATAATCTTCCTCGTCGCTAGATAATGAGTGGTCATTTAAGATGGATTCCTTGTTTTTAACCTAAGGCATTAACAATATGACGTGAAAAGAAAATGGCGCGCGCAAAACATATTAAAAAAAAGTAAGTTCTTAACAAAAAAAAACATATAATATTATTATGAAAAATTCGGCACCATACAGGTAGAAGTAAATAGGTTTAATGATGTTTTGAATTCACATGCTTAGTGCACACGATGTTCTAAATTCAAATTTGCTTTACCCTCAAGACGATAAAAAGGGCTTTTGCACTCAGATATCGAAGAGCAAAAGTACTCTTTCCGAGATGGGGGATAAAAATGACTTTTATTATTTCTCGTCAAAGGTAGGTAATCAATAACAGTGCGATAGCGCTGGGTTTTTTTGGTGTCATATGTTTAAAAAATCTAAAGTTGCTTATTTCTTGCCTGTGGATACAGTCGTATATTAGAAGCCCATTATTGCGTTTTGCGTCATATCTGACAATTGCATTTTCAGTACTTCGATGATTATTTTTATTCAAATCAAAACTGATAACATTTATTTAAAGTTTAAAATAATTATGATATCTTATCTAGGATAGCCTGCAAGCTTAGTCTGTGTCATTTTTCAGTGCAAAACTGACAATAGGGTCAGTAAAAAAATTGTATATTTTTTTCAAATAATAAGATTTCGTGGATAAAAATGAAACAAAAAATATGAATGGTGTTTTGTTTCACCTAATAATAAAAAACAAGTAAACTCTGAAAATTTTGATTTTCTTTTGTGGATACTTCATGGTTTTGTAATAAGAAAAATTAAATACTTATCTATCGTAGATGAATTCTGTTAATATCTGTTGTTCATAAAATATTATGAACAACAGATATTAGTACTCTAAAACACGTACGTAATTTTCTTTTCGTCTAATCGTGATCAAAAAGAAAAATAGCCAAAACGAAAAACAAAATAAGAAAAATAGAAAAATCCCCACGCAAGTATCTAAAATGATACAAATTAATATAGTAGGTTGGGCAAATGGGCAACTGGTCCGGAAACTATATGTGAAAAACAAACAACTATACTTAATAATTATTTTTGAAACCTGAAAACCTAGCGCTATCGGACTATAAATAAACTTTAAAAAGTATAATTTTTGAATTGAAGGGTCTTGAAAATTGAATAATTCACAAAGCTGAAACAAAAGTGTAAAACGCGCATCATCTGCCTACTCGTAAATCGTGAGCCACGTTTATAGGTCATGACTAGGCCTATCCACTGAAAAAAAAAAGAGTTTTGCTTCTAGTGTTACTAGGATTCCATAAGCACGAAGCGACTCTCTACTTGACGTAACGGGGCGTCACAGATCGTTATACCAATCAGTTACTGGTATTGGTGTAGCCGCACACATGCAAGGCTTGCCGATGCGACGACAAATATAAGCCCTCACCCACACACCATTAGCAAGGATGTGTGACTCAGACATACACATAAGGGCCCTCCGATCGATGCGACATGACCAGGTAGTGGCAGAATTTGGAACTAACATTTGTGTATGTGTGTATGTGAAACAAGGCTGTTTAGTTATTAATTTTTGGTTTTAGTTTTTGGTTTATTTATGAAAACAGAATTCCAATGTTAATCTTGACATGAAGGGGCAAAAGAATCTACATTATTTGTAATCATCATAACTCGAGCGACATCACAGAATGTCATAAAGGTACAGAACTGTTGCATTAATTGCAATGATTGGATTTATTTAATAGTTACATAGTTAATTTAATTTATGTTTTATTATTAATTTATTTGCAGTAAATAAAGAAATTTCACTCAGTGTTCACAGCGTCATATGTAATAAAATAAATATCCATCTTCCTACTGAAAAATGCTGTGGCTCAGACAAACCCCTCATTGCTGTGTGTCCTCGTGCTGAACCTGTAGATGAGCTCTCGGTGGACCATCACCCATGTCTCACCTAAGAAATGTTAAGCTGGTTGGGAAATCAGATCGGCCGCTGCTTTACAATTTTGTCGTAAACGTGAATTCTGATGAAACCGCGGAGCTTCAACACAAGTGACAGCGCCCTTCTGTCCTGCTCTTTGTGAAACTCATTTCGAGGCCCCTAACCCAAGCCGGTGCTGACGCTGTGGAGCTGGTCGAAGCTAACGTTAGTATTACTGTTAGTTTGTGTCTTCCCAGTGCTGAGCAAAGGCCTTCTCCACACCGGACATCCAAATCTGTCGAAGCTATTGTAGCCTTTATTTAAAAATCATCAACGCGATGTAAAAAACATCTGAATAATTGAGAAACTAATCTACTTATTAATAAACTAGCTGACCCGCGCAACTTCGTCTGCGTCACATAAGAGAAAGAGAGGGTTACAGAGAGTGGGTCGTAAGCACCTACAAATAAAACAATTTTCAAAGAGCACATCACACACATCCTTCCGCTTAATGAAAATGCGCGCCCGGTACATGATCATTATTTTGCTGCGGAGTTATTTAAAACGGTGTATCTCCTAAGATATGCATTGAAGTCAATTTACGTACCCAAGGGCAATTTTGTTCAAAATCAAATACTTGTGATTAACAACGTATTTATTTGAATCAGAATAAATTACCATGTTTACAAAAACAGCTTTAAAGGCTCCTATTGACAGCTTTACATCTTCATACTTAGACACTCGATGACAGTCATACTCCAGCTAGGTCTGCAGTTCTCATCAAGGTGCATTAAATGAGCCACAACACGATATAGCTGCTGTAATCGGTTGCGGACCTCTTACAACTGCTTACCATTTAAATTTTCAAACTCTACGTCCCTACGCTATGACGCCGTGTCTTAAAGTGCACAACCTCTTCAAAGCTTAGAAACCTTCAAATGCGGTATTAATATTTTACGGTGACTTTCGAGACATTAGAATTTTAAAGAGTATTTGCAATTTTGCACCAAATTTTTATGTGAGTTCAACCTTCTTGGAATAAAATCGGATTGGGTTTTGAGACATTTATCGAAATAACTTACAAGTTATATCAAAATCTCGAAGGAGTATTGATATCAAATTTGAAACAAATCACCGCCAAAATAACTTTCTACCCCTTTTTAACCCCGTTAGGGGATGAATTTCAATGCAATATGAAACGCGTCCCTCAATTCTGTTAATATTGTTGATTGCAAAGTTGGAAATAGATTGGACCAAGGAATCACATTTTCCCATACAATCTTTGCCCCCCCTTTTCACCCCCTTAGGGGTATAATTTCAAAATTCTTTCTTATCGTATGCCTACGTTATACAGAAAATACACCCTCCAAGTTTCAGGTTTCTACAATCTATGGTACATATAGGCTGTGCGTTGATCCATCAGATAGTCCTTCAGGACAAAGCATTTTTTATTTGTAGATAGTAGGATTTGTACTAGTTAACTAATTCCCCTACACTGCCCCGCTGAAAGTAATTTTTTTGCGATTTCTGACTTTTTGAGTACTCTAACCTGGGTTGGTTTGGAAGAACTTCTTGATTAGTGTCGGAAAGAAGATCGATTGGCATCAAAAAAAATGTTTTATGTAAAATGGCAATTTTCTTGCTAACTGTACTTTATTTTTTAATTCAATCTGGATTGTTACCTACCTAAGACCATTTTTGTGTAGCTGCAGCTCCGCTTACTGCCCCGTTTACCGTTTCCACCCTGTATTACCAACTACTTATACCGAGGAAATCCGATTTTCTTGAGTTCCGCTATTTTGGGCGTATTCACTTCAAAAATCAAATTTCAAGAGAATTGAGAAATCACATTTAACTGTATTAGATTTGAAGTATTTATAGCAACTTTTAAAGGCACTTCAATGACACTTCAATGGATTTAATTCTATAGGTGTATGAAGTTAATTAATTTTAAACACAAAACCCTCTTTTTTACGTCTCTGGATGATTTAAAAAAAAATGCTGTAACAGGTATTTCTTAATTTTTTAAAATAAGTATTTTCTCTCAGTTTCATGAATCTAGAACAACTACACGAAAATTGTCTTAGGAAATCATCCATGATTTCTCGTGAAACTTTTATGCCCCCCCCCCTCCTCCCATTTACAGATTTTATTAAAAATGCACAGTTAGCAAAAAATTACCTTTTTACATAAAACATTTTTTAAAGCATTAAAACTTAGAATTACATGACTGATTTCACAGCTAATTTTGTTGAGGTTTAACGCAGCTATTGATCCTTTGTTTCAGAACTTCACGGTAGTTTTGAATGTGTTGACAAGTTACAACACAACACACACTTGGCAGTCATCATCATGTACTTCGGGAGGTCATTGAACGACGTACTAAGTAGGTATTTGTACATCAACTTGTGTCAGACAGTATACAGTAGATGCGTTAACAGAGATCATACATGTTGTGTACGCAAATTGCATTCGTAGTTGTAGCTTACTAGGGGAGTGAGGATGGGTGGTTGGTAGGTTGGAGGAGTGACGTTAAACTGACGATCACTGTGATGATTGTACCTCTTCATTGTTATGAACCCCTGGTAGATAGAATGTCGGCTGCAAGATATTTTTTTTTATTGACAATTACTTTTTTTTCCGAAGCACGATGTTACGAATGTTATGACTATCTCGCATGGTCGGTCTAGAAAGAAAAAAATCGTTTTTCATAGTTGTTACTATATTTGCCAACTTAAAAATATACTACATGGTACCTGTTTGTGTTTATTAAGGCGTGTCTGATTCAGTTGAAGTTATTTAGTTATAGGATTTGAATAAATGCCCACTTCTAAAATCATTCCTGCCCCGGCTCTCAACACGCAACAGTACAGTATGTTTTGAATACTTCATCTGCCAAAGTCGCACAAATAGAAAAATTTTAAAATTCATTCAAAGACGAAACGTTTTGATAGTTACATAATCTCTTCGATGCAATGTTCTCCTGGTGCAGTTAACTATTTCGCGCATCCCCACTTCTGTATACAACGACAGAACTAGTTATAGTTTCAATACAAATATTAACAATGATAATTATTTTGTTTAACCGTTTTATGCCTAGGTTTAAAGTAAAATATCAGCATATCGTTCCTACAGTAAAATTATACATGCAGCTGAAGAAGATTAATCAGAGGACCTTTGAAGGAACTTTTATATTAAAGGCAATGCATGACCCTGTATTGGGTCATGCAGAGAATTTCTACATGCTGGAATTATGGATAATGCTGACCTAGGAAATAAGGATTGTTCTATTATGTTGCTAACCGAATGGTTTCGCTGTCAAATTTTACGTCCTTTTTTATTCAAAACGGGGCGGATCGTCACCTACAACGCGAGCCAAAACATTCCTAGGAGTGCATAAATGCTAGAAAATGGACAGCAATAGAGGAGGAAGCCTTACTGCGTGCAACAGACAAGGGATGCTGAAACGTTGCTTTCATTTTGACCTACCCCTGCAAAACTACAAGAGCGCATGCGCCCTCATCCTCCAGTCTATCATACAACGCCTCGTGTCGGTCCGCTGCTTTTAAGATAAGGCATCAATTTTATGAATGAAAACGTACGTGGGTTTGAATTTTCTTTTCGCTGGCACAATTTATAGTGCAACCAGTGTTGCCGCTGCGCTGCTAAGACACAGGGCGACCGTCTGTAACAGGGAATAATTTGGGATCTCTTTAGACAAATATGGTATCTCATTACACAAAGCTAAGATATACCACCCGTCTGGGTTTGCACACTTTAACTATAATTCTTGAATCGTTAACTGATTCAACTTACGAGTATTTGATCCCTATCATTAATTTAATTTGTTTATTGAATTCATAAACAGGAACGTCCTTATGACGTTTTCCTTTAATACAAATGACTTAAAAAATGTGTTTCTAATAATTATTCATGTTTTTATTTCATGCTTACTTCTTCCTTCAATAATGACGAACGTTAACAACACAAATAACTTAAATGACATCCCCTATTTGCCCCCAAAGAACAGACAGACACCAATAAACTAAACTCAAATACATTTCACTTCCAACTATAACAGTCAGTATTGGTTCCGGTTTCGTGGAACGCAATGCAATGTTCCGCATCTGTACCAGGAGATAATGAAGAAGAGATGGTTGCAACGGCAAATAATGTTAGGAACTGATCCACGCCAAACGTTGCTATTAAATAAATTGAACTAGGTACGCTTGGAACTTGAACACCATTCTTCAACAGTTAACATTTTTTTAATAGTCACTTATACATCCCATTGTAGGGTATTATTGTTTTATTCACTTCGGACCTTTTTCTCGCTAAGTCAACTAGATTTGCAGCAAATACCAGTGATGATTGTGCAGGAAGGGTAAGTTGACTATGTTACACCAAATCATCAGGAAAATATATTTTAAAAAACTATCTCAGTAATAATTCTTGACCAATGTAATAGTACTCCCCCCCTCACGTTGCCCGGCCCGAGAGTATCCGTAACCATGGCAACGTGATGCGTTCGTTTTACCAGGGGGACAGGACTTGTTAAGAGTTCATTCTCAATTTAATTCAAGACGTTTTTGCCACAGTAATAATAGACTGAATATTCTAATGGGTGAATATCACAGCTGCAAATTTTACGTGTCCACGCTGAGAATCAAGGTGTTAAATGTTATGATGTTTTTTTTTATAGTAAACTACGTTACTTGGTGCCACTAGGTCCATATTTTTTGTTGTTGTAAGTGTTTATAAATTACTAGCTGTTGCCCGCGACTTCGTACGCGTGAAAATATTGATGGGTGGGATGGGACATGTGTGAGACTGCATCGTTGGTCAAGTTGTCGCAAGCGCTACTGAGCATGAGGTCCTGGGTTCGATTTCCGGGACGGGCAAAGTGTTATTGTATTATTTGTGCACAGTTGATGGAAATAAGCTAAATGTGCGAAATGTGGGTTTAGGATTACACCTCTACTTAACAGTGGCGAAGGGTGAAAATAGTGTCAAGGGAAGCCGAAGAAAAAAAGGAGCACTGTTTTTCTTCGGCTTTTGCTTCTTTTAACTTTTGTTCCCATGTTAATTTTGACCTCATTTTCATTATCAGCGACACCAAATACCACGGAAACGACACCCATGATGAAAAATCCAAAAAATTTCGTCCGTGCCATTTTAGATTTTTATTTTGACTTCATCTTCATTCATCAAAAGTAAGATCAGAAATGCAGAAGACTTAGAAAAAAAAAACAGAAATTATGAAAATAAATCGACAATTACTCGTTCTATCTCGTTCCACTATTCATACTTTCTTTTTCTGCCCCTGCCGTAACTCCATCATCTTCGCCTTACCTAGGTACAAAACTATAAGTACTGCCAGCCGCGATGTCCATACGATTGGTGCCTACCTGTGCTATTAACTTGTGTACGGCCTATACAATTAACTTGCACTACTGCTAAAGGTCTCTCCTGCTGCTGTTATTGGTGATCGAATGAACAACTACAATGCAAAACTTCATCCCCTTTACCCCTTTGTGGGTTGAAATAAAAAAAAAACTAACGACTCACTAACTTTGATATGTAGTGACTCAAAAAATAAAATCTTTAATTTAAAACAAAATGTTGCTCTTTTTTCACCCCTCAAGGGTTGAAATTCTAATAAAGCCGTTGCGTTAGCTTCCAATCATAAGCTCAGATAACAAATTTTATACTTTTTACTTATGATACAATCTACTATTACATTCTGAATATTCTATAATTCTAAGATTAACAGACTGTACGCGTGACGAGTGTTTGCCTGCATGACACTAGGAAGATCTTTTCTGCGTGTATCTTCTCTATTTTTTCCTTCATCGTCTGTTTCAAACTCGTTTAAGTATTTCTTTAAATGAGTACGGAGAACTAAAATAAAAAGACATGGTACAGTTCAAATTCTAAGTCTTGTGAAATACTCCCTACATGACTCCGTCTGCCTTAAATGAAGCATGGTTCTTAATGCTCGTCTTTGATAGTAAAGGCTGCCTTAATATTATATTTATAGCTGTTTCCCAAAAATGTAATGCTATATCTAAGTTTAGATTAAACTAGAGCAAAAAAGACAATACGAAGTTGGGCAATAGATAAAACATCGCGCAACACGCATTACTCGTTGTTTTCGTAATTGAATTTAGTTTTGGCTTCCAATTGAGTAAAAAAAATACGCTTTCTGTTGTATCCATTTTTCCTGCCTAAAGAGTCTAGGTTTACTGAATCATTGTTCCTAAATGTAGATCTAAATACCATATATTTGGTCTTATTCACATTTAATTTATGATTGTTTATAGAAAATTAGCTTTCTCAAGCAGCTATAAATACATTTAATTTACATTTTAAGGTCTCTTTATTGTCACCAGCTGTAATAGTACTCGTATTGTCAGCAAATATTATCAAGTCAGCATCTGGTAAAATGTTTTTAATGTATGCAGTTAAATTGTTGAGAAATATTGTAAAGCGCGTCTTTTAAAGATGAAATAACATGAATAAAAGTTAATGAACGTTTCTATTTTATAATGGTACGTTATTGATTTAATATAATACATACGTGATTACTAAAGGATTTAGGATGTAGGTGTGTATCAATTACCTGATACAAACCTACAGGACTAAAATAGTATATTTTATAACGAGGGACTAAACGGAGCCATTATATACCCGAGATGGTTTGACTCCCGAGCTTGCGAGGGAGGCAATGAAAGCGAGGGTATATTAAATTGGCGTTTAGTCTCGAGGTGCAAACTGTACTTTTCACTTCGAGTGCGAGAAAAATAGTCATTTAAAACCGAAAAAATTTACACTCGACTAAACTTCCTAAACTGGGCAGTCAGATTTTCTTCTATCAGGTCAGTCACAGATTAACAATTTAAAACACATCACAAACTCTCAACATTCTCGCAATGAAGATGATCCACACTCCACAGATAATTATAGTACCTACATTACTGCAGCGGCTAGCAACAGAGGCATTCTACATACTTTTTCAAAATCAACGATGCACACAGACAACCATAAATTTTCCCGCGTTGAAGAGTTCACTTGTTTTTTTTTTCAATATACCGCTTTCTATTTGCAAGCCAATTCGAAATTTAAATAAAACCTTGGACAAGTTACTCTTTTGTAACCATGTTTCAGAGTAAAAGATCGTTCCTTTTTTAAATTACTTTTTACTCCCTAGGGAATAAACGGTCACTTTAATTCCGCTTCGTAGGGCTATAATAACGTACTTTTAGAGCATGAGAAGTGAAAAATATTATTTTGATAAACAAGTTGTGTTTCATAGCTCTTTGGCTAGTCTAACCTACATAAACGAGTCAAAGAAATGTAGCATGAACGTGTGTATTTATTCCTTATTCATCACTTCTATTCGAAAAGTGTCGTTTGGTCCTTTATAAGTGGGAGAAAAGTAGCTCTCTTCTTCACTAGACTCTTTAGCGGGCAGTAATGACATTTAAAATAGGAACATGAACCGTTCATTAAAATCGAACGCAAATTGTATAAATTACTGGCTGTAAGTTTTGGCTGCACGGTGCAGGGAGGCGCGCGGTAACTTATCAGAATAAAAAAAAAACAAAAGCGCGCTATTAACTTCTGCTCTTGTAATCGGTTCGGACTTTAAATCGGATTCGGACCTAAACTGAGTTCTTCGTCATGATATGATAGTGCATTATCTACTGAAACAATAAAAATAGAAGCTAATAACATCATCTAATAAAATCCCGGGAAAACAAAATCTCATGGAATAGATGAAAAGTAGAGTGTCCCTCCTAACGCTCGGGATTCTATTCTAAAATAATTCGCGTCGATCTAGATGCAAAATAGCGCCCTCGCCGTAAAATCTTTATTTTGCTCCGTGTCATATAACCTACTATTTTAATGTCGCGGGCGTAGCTGCAGCGTACCAAGATCTGCTACGAACGTAGTCTTCGTAGCCATGACGTCACTAACTTCGTAGCAACTTTGTACACCTAAGGTCGTGGCTCACTTGACAAGCACCGCACCAGCACCGCTCCAACCCAGCAATTTACTTGCCATTCAAATTAGAGCATTAAATCGTGTGTCGCATAACATATTTTTTAATGTCCATATGAAAAAGCTTACGGCGGGTGGTCAACGCGCTTGCCGCTACCATACGCCTCGCCTCGCGGGCGGCGCGGCGTCCGCGCGCGGTCCGCGCGCCGCAAGCTAGGGGCCCGCGCGTGGACGCCGCGCCGCAAGCGAGGGGACCACGCGTGGTCCGCGCGCCGCAAGCGAGGGGACCGCGCGCGGACGCCGAGTGGCCCGCGAAACAACGTCATTGCTTCTCTACGTCGTGGAGACTCTTTGTTTGACCGCGCGCCGCAAGCGAGGGGACCGCGCGCGGCCCGCGCGGCGCAAGCGAGGCGACCGCGCGCTGCAAGCGAGGGGACCGCGTGCTTACACCTCGCTTGCGGCGCGCGGGCCGCGCGCCGTAGCCTATATTCGAGGCGGCGCCGGTCAGGAGCTGTGCTGGTGCCGTGCTGGTGCGGTGCTTGTCAAGTGAGCCACGACCTTTATTCCATTAGCTTAACTTTGACAGAGCAAGAGCACAAAATTAAATGATAGAAAATTATTAAAAGGATCAAAGTAAAAAAAACTCGAATTTAAAATTGAATTTGGTTTCTAATCGGATTCAAGCCACTGGAAAAAACACATTCTATCTTGTAGTCGAAAAACTTGTGAAAACTTGAATAAGAAATATATGAATAAGTTTTAAAAGGTTTAGCCAGTCCTTTCATATTATGCTATCCGAGTAGTCTAGCCGAGCTCATAAATAATGTATTGAATGTATAGTGAAAAGTTCGCAATAAAGCCCGTGGTCTGGTGGTACGAGGTGCTCTGGGCGGGGCGATACTAACAACTGTCGGAAATACGATCATTACACAATATCGCTATCTTTGTCTAGACTATCACCAGAACATATGAATTAAAACAGTACCTATACGTTTATCGGTTTCCTCCTTTTCCGAGAAGAGTTCATCCGTGTACGCATTCTAGCGTAGTGAAACTCATTCAAATAGTTTTGCATATTATTCGATAGAGGCGCTGTTATCGTTACCTATGTGGTGATGATCTATGAAGTCCTGGTGTTGCGAGCCGCACCGCAGGTGCCTGTTGCCAGCTTAAATCTTCGCGCAAGCGTATTTTGCATTATGTCACGAGAAGCTGATACGAAGCACCTCGCCGTCGCACCGTTTAGTTTAGCTTATTTTCCGATAGAGGCGTGCACGTATGATGAAAACTGTTATCTCCGCCATTTACTTATTAAAAGATTACATGAAGGTATTCTTAAATACATACGTGAAAATTTGCATAATTTGATCTACACAAACCTAAATATCAGCAATAATAACAACAATTAAATTTAAAAAAAAACTTTGCCGGTTGCCTCGTTAGTCAACATTATATATCCAGTAGCAGATAACACTGCTGCCATTAATTAAAAACTGTCAGCCCTTTTCTGCTTTTGCACTTGATTTAAGGACTGCCTATTCGTGAACTGCGGCAGCTCGGCTCATACAAAACCAACATGTATGAGACATACACCTAAGTCTTGTCTAAGAAACCCTCTATTTTATGGTGAAAAAAAATATTCGTTCGATTGTTTTTGTGATTCGTAGTTTTTAACAGACAGTTGCCAAATTGCTCTTAGCCGTTTCGACTAGCGTTTGCGTACAGGAGTCTGGCCTATTTCCGATCTGAAGGTTCATTATAAAAATTGACGAATCTAGTCTACATGAACGGCCTCGATGGTCTACTGGTTGCAATCGCGACTGCTCAGCATGAGGACTTGTGAAATAGCACAGAAGAATCATCATCTTCCTGCCCTTGTCCCATTTTATTTGGGGTCGGGTTAACACGTTTTCTTCTTCCATTCTCCCCTGTTAGACGTCACGGCATCATTTACTCCTTTCTCTTTCATATCAGTCTTTACACAATCCATCCATCTTTTCTTTGGCCTTCCTCTCCCCTCCATCCATCAATACTTATGTCCATCACTCTTTTAGTCACATGCGTTTCATCCCTCCTCATTACATGTCCATACCAAGCCAAACGACTTCCTTTCAGTTTTTCAGTAACAGGACACAGAAGAATATCTTTATTTATTTATTTACGTGAGAAAACATGTACAAAATATAACATACAAATCCAAGTTATTTCACAGATAAAACGTAAAAGCGTTACCATGACAACGTGCTGTGATTGACGATATGCAAATTTTGCTTTACCAGCAGGACAGCATAAACGCTAGGAAGTGTATTACACACAACAACGACTACTGAAAACTACATAGAAAAGCTAGGGGCGTGATTTCATGAATGTACATGCACTACTACACCCGCAATGTGGGAGGGTCGGACTGCCCCCATAGTGGGCGAGAGTAAATTGTAGTTACGAAATAGAGGGAACGACTAGGAAAACTAAAACCATCAGGAGTATGGAGGGAAAACATCGGAAAAACTGGTTACAACTGTCTGCTAGCGTACTACTACTACTGTATTTTATTACGGTTCATAGAATACTCTAGCCATAATAAGATTACGCTTTTCTAGATCTTTAATTTTAAAACACGTGCCTACGAAACAGTGGGGTTGAATTTGTTTATAGAAAGCGGTTCTTTCTATAATTTTCTGGTAATAAATAATAACTAGCCACCAAATTTTACAGCAAACCTTCAAAATGATTCTTCAATTTAACAAGAAGAGGCCAATTCAGTCAAATTAAAAAGCTTGGGATCCAATTTATGGTCATCTTGCCATATCTGTTTTGTAAGCAGATTTAATAATTATTGAAAACAGTACCTATTCCTGCCACTTTGGCACTGCTAACAAGGCGACTTTATTTCGAGATACGACTAGACACGGTGGTCGACGGTCTGATTATCTAAAAACAGCTGTTAAAAGCACATTTTTGTAAGGGAACATGTCCCTTAAACAACTGGTTTTAGATAGGCAGACCGTTATGTTTTCGGTGAACATGGACCTTAGTGCATTGCTTTTTTAGGTGCGCAGTGCACTTTGCAATACAGGCCACGGTCACGAAATAAGTTTCCACTTTCGTACATTTTAATTAATAATGATAATAATTTCGTAATATTTTTTTCTATTTTCCGAAAAGACACAAGTAAGTCTTGCCTGAGAAACACTCTATTTTATGGTAAAAAAAAAATATTCGTTCAATAGTTTTTGTGATTCGTAGTTTTTAGCAGAGAGGCATGCGTACAGGACGTCGCTCGCATGACTAACTGTCCTATCTCAGTTTTGTCATTTGTGTTGTGAAAAGCGTATTGCGGTAATAATATTTTTTTTTGAGTTAATATGAGATACGTTGACTTACAAAATGTTTATATTTTAATATCCAAATAACATAGAGAAACGACGGTTAGTGCAAAATGTAAAGAGTCACGATTACAACAATGTAGTTGTCCTAACTCAAATCAGCTAAAAAATGAGATAGGACTTTTAGTCATGCGAGCGACGAGGAGTCTGGCCTATTTCCGCTCTGAAGTTTTGATCAATTATAAAAATTGACGAATCTAGTCTACAAGAACACCATCGATGGTCTACTGGTTGCAATCGCGACTGCTCAGCATGAGGACTTTGGTTCGATACTCGAGTCGGGAACATTGATAAGAGGTTGTTTCATAAGGATTTTCTTAGCTTGGCAGGCTCGGAATCTGAGTATGGTGGATGGTGACAAGCTAGTCCTCTATTACCAGGGACTGATAACATAATGTGCGATGCATGATTTTTATTAAGTACAGCTCTGTCCAATCCTACGGGCGCTTACAGGCGTGATGTTATGTTATGCTGTAACAAAAAGTAAAATTAAATCATTATTACAGATTTTTTATGAATATTGAGTTTTATGGGCCGTCGCGCATTGCAATAGTTTTAACATTCGCAATCAACCTACAGCGATGTTTCGAAGCGTTAAGCCGTGTCCAGACGTGTGTAACGCGTGATGTAGTTTTTCGTGAAATTTAACACAAATTCTGTGTGTGAACGGCATTCCGACCATTACAACGGTTGTAGTGCCGGCCACACATAGAAATACACACGTCTGGACCCGACTTTACATATCATAGCAACGCCGCAAACAAACGTACATACGTAATCTTATAAGGTGAATCTTATATCCACCTTATAAGATTACACAGATCCACTCAAACATTTCGGCATCTTCGCTTGAGCTAACCAGCGGATTGGGTTAGAAGGGTAAGGAATAAGACACAAAGGACACACAGATTAAAATATATAAATTAAAATTCAATTTATGCTTTGTGCTTTTCAATTATATTCACACTGTTAGAAACAGTAAGCAAATGTTAATTCATAGTATACAGGTAGCAGCACAGCAGATGCGAAATATATACTAATTCGCGAGACCGGACATTACAACTTAACAGATAAAAAAAACATGTACGAATAAGTTATCACTATCGAGCATCTACTTAGATTAGATTAAGTTATAACTTTAAACTAATCTAAGTTGAACTATTTAATATTTAAATTGTTTAAAAATATAAATAAAATAGCCGCCATAGTTCAGATATTGGCCACGCGCCAAAAGATTCCTGTACAGTTAGAAGATCCTTAGAACACTATAGTATACAAAAAAATCAAACACAGATACTTTTAAAATTAAAAGTTTTTCAACGACTACAACTTTTTTCGAATAAAATCGGATTGAGTTTTTAGACGTGACAAAAAAAGTAACTTAAATCTAAAGCACTAAGAAGTATTTATATAAACTTCGAAGCAAATCACCGTCAAAATAACTTTGTATCTCTTTTTAACCCCGTTAGATAAATTTCAATAAAATACGAAACACGTCTTCCATCAATTCTGTTAAAAAAGGTTTACGCAAAAATTGAAGTCGATTAAACCAAGGAATCACGTTCTCCCATACAAACTTTGCCTCCCTTTTTTACACCCTTCGGGGTAGAATTTCGTAAAAACCGTTATTATCGGATGCCTACGTGATACAATGATCACTCTCTCCAAGTTTCAGGTCTCTACGATCAGTGGTTTAGGTTGTGCGTTGATTTGTTAGTCAGTCATTCAGGAACCACTTCGTTCCTGTACTTTTTCGTAGTACAAGTATACTTTTCCAATTCTGTGCCACAAAAAGTTTAAGGATGGATGGGTTACTAAACCGAATTACACAAGGCAGTGGCCATATTTGGTACTCACACCTGTATAACTTTCTTGCTCTCGCTTCAGTAAACCGTTATGCATCAGCAGTCAAGAAATTAAAACAAAAGGAGGACACTGTGGCCTTGGTTCTGTTTAGTTCGATCTCCGAATGCTGTATTTTTAGACTTTCTCTTTATGGTTTTTAATAATAATACAACAGTTGGATATGACGTTCGTATTAATGTTAATTGCTGAAAGATCGATTAGCATTTCCATTTATAAGCATTCGATTTTCAGAAATTACACCTAGCACTGCTTGTCTCTGCATTACCTTAAGATTGACTGGTAGAAAAATCCTATGCAATTAAGTCCGCCTGCCACAATACGTGTTTGAAGAAATTAAAATATGTCGATAATAAATATTTATTGATTTCGATTAACGTCCTTTATGTAGAATGAATAATTATGTACTAAGTCAGCCAATATGTCCCGTGATTGCTGTACTATCCTAAACGGCAAAATAAACCTGTTTTAACAATAAGTGGTAAAATAGAAAAACCTCCCGAAATATCCGTGAAGACATGCGACGCCGTGGCGCCTCTCAAGCCACTCCTCAAAGAGGGACTAGATATCGCCTCCAGATCCCATGGCGGCGACATAATTGTACACGTAGGCTACATTTAATACATCTAAAAAATAGGAATATATGTTATTTTCAGAGCACAGATGATACCAATTATGATTTTAAAACTGAAGGAATGACCAAAATTGGTGCCTATCCCGTGATTTGTTAAGTTATGGCGTTGGGATGCTACAAACTCGGCCTACAACTGCCATAATATGTACTAGGAGCTTATGAAGCATCAGTAGATTTTAACAGAGGGAAAGTTTAAGGGTGCGCCGCGCATGCGTGGCAATACAAAATGAACTTGAAAAGAACGTAAATAAATACGACTAAACTATCATCTTGTGATAGTGGAGTGATGCACGCTCATGCGCGGCATGAATGGAATTATGTTAAAAATGACAGATGGTAGCCGAGAAAAAATACTCCAAAAATAATGTCAGAAGCCACTTGCAGACCATACTTTTCTCTTTCATTTGTCTCAAACATCGGCAGATTTTCACAAACGCAATTAAAAAGATAGGCCAAAAGCAAATCATTTTTTCGGTAAAAACCAAAAAATGCTAACATAACAAAGTGTCATTTAAAAAAAGTCCGCAGAAATGCTTTTATCATTCCATCATGGTGTCTCTTAATATGTGGTTTATACGTTATTTACAAAACTATAAGCCGACTTAAAATAAAAACAAAAATCTTCTTCAGAAATGTTTTGATCAATAACACTTTTAACGTAGCTTTGGTTAGCATCGATTGAAACCGTAAATTTAGGACAAAGGAATGGTGCTGTAGATACTAGGACATCATGGAACGCAAGGAGAAAAGGCAGTAAGGCAGTATGTTTTTAATCTGGCAGCCAAACAACCTGTTGCACTGTTAAAGCCCGTTATTATAAGTTTCCAAACTTTTGGTACGGGGTAAATATTATAAAAATGGCGGGATGTAGAAAATGCCAACATACCTCAATATCGGACTAATACGTATATTGCCATGGCAACGCAGGGTGCGTTTATTTCAACAGGACTACATAAGTCAAGTAGAGTTTGCATACGTGAAAATTAATGTTCATACAGTCAATTCTACTACTCGTACTTATGTGAAAATAATTCATGTGTCAGTCTGTGTAACAAGAGAGTTAAATAAATAGGAGCGTTGCCTGTAAATATGGCAATTTCCGAAAAATAAACATGACTTAAAATATTTTCGGTGTACCAAAATTTCATAACTAAATTTAAAAAAATTAAAATATGGTTGGTTGGTTTGTTGAATCAGAATCAGAATCAGAATCAGAATGCTTTATTTGTAAACAATGGTAATGGAAAGGTCAATGGGGTTTTCTAATTGATTGAATTTTATTTTTATTTTATTTTATTGTGATGTTAGTTGGCTTTATTAGATTTTTATTAATATTTGGCAATAGGTGTTATTAACCTAAAAAATAAATAAAAATATTTTTTTTATTAATTGGTTAATTGTATCATAAAGTGGGACTATAAAAGCGTTATTATGAATGCACTATTTTTTCATGAAAACTCGTAAGTAGAGCCAAAATCGTTTTAAAATTTAAATAATTTTTTTAACATTTATGGAAATAAGAATTTGCTTCCTTGCAAAATTGACTTAGTGTCAAACTTGTGAATTGGTTTTGAATTGTTGTCTTTGTCATAAGAATCTAATGTTTGTTGTTTTTGTTTTCAATTGTATTTTCTCAAGCATTTTTCAATGATAACCAAGAGTACAGTACGTCTGCTAACTTTTTGCTGGCTAAAGCAGCGACCCCATCGGATATACATTCACTTGTAATAAAATTATGTAGTGTGTTAATGCTACTGGAAGTCGACCTTCAGTCCGGAAGGTCGTTGTGTTTGAAGAGATGGCTGAAATCCATAAATAAATAGGACACAAAAAAATATTTGCAAATTACATGAAATGGTATAATATCCAAAAACTGGCCCAATGAAACAATTTTTTGAGAACGGCTTACATAGGTACATAATACTTCCGCCCCACGTACTGGTACTATGAGTACATAAACTAATTTGAGTTTTTAAAGTTTGTGTTAGCAAAAACAAACATCTCTACTCATAATTCCATGATAAGCCTTCCATCCTGTTATGTCCTCCCAGTAATGTTCGCGTTGCGTTGCCATGGTAACCTACGTTTTACTGTGACAAACAACCGTCTTAGCTGTGAACGAAGTGAGAGGGAACAAACTAAAGGTAGTTGCTTTCTTAATATTGATTCTTGCTCATAACACTGTTAGTGTTCCTACTAGTCTAAACAAAGACAGCAAGCTAGCTGCGTCACTGAAACAACCTTATTACTACACATTATTTAAAATGCATATTGCGAAAATAGCATTTTTCCTGACTTGTCTTTGTTTGGAGGCAAATCTACTAGGGAATTATAATATGAAAGAGACTATATAATATATACTTAGTTTCATGGCTCGTTTCGTTTCCATATTGAATAGGGTTTGTCTTCACCACATAATACAAAGTTTCCAAATAATAAATAAATAAAAAAGATAGTGTACAATTCGCTAGATACTGGTGTTGAGTTTGAGTTTCATCGACATGGAAGTAAACTATCAACTTTTTTTCCATACGCAAAATACGCGCTTTGACGTGGAGTTGCGGACACCAGCCTGTTGTACAATAAAATACAAACTATCAATTATTCCTGTTTCCCTAGTAGTTTCAGCTGGCAGGATATATAAATGTATTGAGTATTCCAACTTGGTACATGGTCCAGTTAAACATACTGTGTGTTTTGAATCTATGGAGTTCTGAATATCACGTTAGGTCAATAAATGCACTTGATTTAGGAATGGTAAAGTAAACATGAAATATGTATAACCCGACACATTTATTATGTTAGCTCTTTATTTCGCCTTATTTATTTTGATTCAAGTTTATTGGGTTCTTTATTACTTTCAGTTCCTACTTTAATATTTTCTAAATTATTTTTTGACGTGACAAGGTCTAATAAATCGATGAACGCCGGCTGCACGCACAGAAAAGTGTCCCGTTACGCTCATTGTTACGTTACCTAAGGAGCGTATGCAGGGTTACTAGTTAAGTCGACCTAGATCCGTTAAGGGGTTGAAGTGTGCATCATATCTGACTGATTTGACTATCAATCAAACATTATACTCCAAACGTTTTTTCATAAACTTGAATTTTTTTTGTGTATTGTCCAATTATGTTGTAATTTTTGCCTCTTATATACTTGATTTATCAATTTGCCTATATTATTTGAAGAGTTTCTTCTATTTCCAGGATTCCATCATCAAATCCTAACTTAAAAATTATGAGACAACCTGTGAAGTATAAGGAACCGACTTCCAAAAGGAGGAGGTTCTCAATTTGGTGGAACCCTGTTTTTCATGTATGTTCCTCGATTACTCGAAGATGGCTGGACCGATTTGAATTTTGTTTTTTTTTTGTTTGAATTGGTGAATTAGTCGGGAGTGTTCTTAGCTATGTTTGATAAAAATCAGTCCAAGATGGCCGCCACCACAAAATGGTGAATAACATTATTTTTCACAATTCCCTCAATATAGTTACCAAATGAATGGGCTAGTAGAGTAATGTACGCTATATTGAAAGGGAATGAGGAATATTATATTATTATACTACGCATTCATAGCAGGCGTCATTTCGCTACGTGACGATTTCTACTAAATCGAACTACCCTTAAGAGGAGTTAAGAAACTTCGTTCCAAAAAAATTAAGTACCTTGAAGTTATGACCATGTGTTGGGGGTTCTTTAAATTTTTAATTTCATGTTAAAACAATGTTTTTGCTGACATTTTATGCTGTTTAGAGGCTTTTCATCCTTAGCAAAAGCAGAAAATTAGAATCATAGTTCAGTACTTCATGACCAAAATAGTTTTATTTATTTTATTTCTTCAAAACTGTATTGAAAAACACACGTGTAAGATACACGTGGACATTTGTTGTTGCAGTTTTCGGCTCAAAAACACCCTCGCCTGTGGCTCGTGTGTTTCTCTTTCGCCTCAAATACAATAACAAATTTTCTCCACTTGTATCAAAATGTACTATTATTGTTATTCTATGATTCATGATTGATGATTCTATGATTTCATCGTACGCTTTGATACCAGGACACAATAAGCTGTAGGTAGTACAGCACGCTGATGGCCAGAGAGGGATAGAAATCATATTTGTATTCGCTCCGTCGCTGCAAACACCCCATCCCCCAACGAATAATACGCCATCATGCGGATTTATAGTTGAAACAACTGACCTACCTTTATAATAGCTACGTCGCCGTTTATGTGAGGTCATCGAACACTAGCGCCGCAGTGACCATGACCGGAACTAATCGACCGGTAAATCAATAAGGTGTTGAACTTCTGAGATTGAAGTTGAGCGTTCGAGGACGAATGATGGCACCGTTCGTAATCCAAGCTAAGAATATAAGGAAGCTACAAAGATTTTACTTAGAGTTTTTTTGCTAATAGATTTTTTGTTATTTTGTATGTGTCATAGAACTTAAAAGTAAATAATACAAAGCCTTTCAACAACTGGCACATTGAAAATCCAGCAGTAGGCTTTTATTCATCGTGTTTGTACTGTTTTACTATATAAATATGGATACGGACAAAGTAAAGTAGTTAAAGTAAAAAATAAGCTTTTAGTACCTCCTGCAGAAGTCATTGGTACAAGAAAAATCTGAATGAAAGGTAACTTATGCGAGGGTCCGCCACGATAGTGGCGGTAAATTCCCTCTTTGAGGAGTGGCTGGAGAGGCCCACGGCGTCCTCACCTTCCGCCTGACGCAGGTCCTCACCGGACACGGATGTTTCGGGAGGTACCTGCAGCAAATCGGGCGGGAGGAAACGCCCGGGTGTCTCCACTGCGAGGATCGACCGGAGGACACGGTGGAGCACACGGTGGAAGTCTGCTCTGCGTGGGCGGAGCACCGCCGTGTCCTCGTAGCGGTGATCGGCGGCGGCGACCTCTCGCGTCCGGCCCTGGTTCAATCCATGGTCCGGAGCAAGAAGCAATGGGAAGCCGTCACCTCCTTCTGCGAAGCAGTCATGCTAGCGAAGGAGGTGGCGGAACGAGAAAGGGAAAGAGCCTCTCTTCCCGGCCGCCGTGGAAGACGCACCGGGCGTCGTCGGGGGCCACGTGGTAGCTACCGGCCACCGTAGATGCGGGCCTGTGGACGGTTGGCTATTGGGCTAGCTAGCCGTCCGTCCGTCTAACGACGACGACAGGCCGTGTCGACGGCGCGTTCGTGTTCCACGCGCGCCTCAAAGAGATGTCATCATAAGGGGAGGGGCCCGCAAGGGCCGAAGCCTGCCGGGGTTGCGGGCCTGTTCGAAAGAGATACCGCGGCCTCGGAACATAAAGGGCGAGGAAGGAACACGGATGGGTTTTATTCAGTAAGAGTCTGACACTCCCTCCCGCTCCGCCCAGAGTGGGAGAAGTCATTTGATGATTTCCCATCCCAAAAAAAAAAAAGGTAACTTATGCGGCACAACACTGAGGTATTTCATTAATGACTAGCTGACCCACGCAACTTCGTCTGTGTCACAAAAAAGAGACAATGAAGGTCATTGTCTCTTTTTTGTTTTATTTATTTAGTTTTTTATCACCGACTTCTGAAGCTAAAGTATTTGTTCTCCTTTTTTGTGTTTTTAGAAGTTGGTTTTATTTTTGGAAAAGAGCGTACTGGAGTGATTTTACGAGTATATTATGAACTGGTGTAAACTATAGACAGATACGAGATTTCAGCAATACCAGTCCATTTGCTATCATTTTTTTCCGAGTCATGGATGTGTATATAAATAACAAGTATGTATTTACTAACAAAAAAGTATATATATGTAGTTTATCAACTATCTGGTGTCCACGACACAAGCCTTGCATAGTGTGGCACTAGATGGCGCTGTGTGTTAACGCCACCGATATTTATTTTATTTATTTATTTATTGAGGAGTTCCGTTGCCTATCTCCGAAGTTCATCATCAGATCTTCACTAAATTGAAGTGGAACAACTCCGAGAAAGTATACTCTTTTGAAAACTAAGCAAATCGCTTGTTGTGTGCCTATAAAATTTTAAGAGTTCTCTCTATTTAACCAGGATCCCATCATTAGATCCTGACTTGATGATTATGGGACCACCTGTGAAGTATACCCCTTCCACACAAATAAAAATAATTCAATCGGTTCAGTCATCTTCGAGTAATCAGGGAACATATATGAAAAAAAAGGTTTCGACGAATTGAGAACCTCCTTCTTTTGGAAGTCGGTCAAAAATAATCGTAAACTACAAGAAACTCGTGTATATTGAAAGATGTTTAAACCTTACACCAGTGCTGGAAAACTCTCATGCAGTCTGCTTTAAATTGTATTTTGGAAGAGTATGACGTTTTTGACGAGTTTGAAACCGTTGAAAGACTTTTGAGAACTCTTCGTTTGTATTTGTATTTGGCGGCATCTGTGACCATACACCACGGACCATTTGAAGGTTATAAAGAACTGTGATCTCAGATAAAATGCAACCAATTTAAGATGTTTTGCATTTGTACGGTTTTTTAAGTTACCCACCCTTTTTGACTGTATTATAATCATTCGGTCTTACATTCCTAAAACGCTCGTTTACCTAACCGAGCTAGAACAAGTTGTGGTGAAGGCAACTAGGCAACTGTTTACGTTTAGCGGGTCGAAACAGTCGATTATATTAATCGACTGTTTTGTAATCTGTGGGTGAACATGGCCCTAAATGACCAACCATTTAACAGCCTGTAAAAAGTTCAACTGAAATAAATGCTTTAGAAACAAGTTGCCCCAAGACTTCCTTCTATTTGACTTTCAATATCCTGAATATTGCGGGAAACTGAAAAATAACAATAGAAAAACCGCTACAAATCACATACTGAGAGCACGTACGGGTGTAAACTGCCCTCATCGCGAAAGCATCAATCAAGCAACCTGTAAGTAGATGAAACTAAGTAACTTTATGCAAAAATTATTGCTGGGAAACCATTTTGTTTTTGGGAAAACAATTATGTTTTGTGGTAAAACTCAATATAACGCACTCAAAACATTGTGCTGATGAATGAATTGAATAGTAAGAGGGTCGTAGAGGTGTTTCAAATAAAAAGCCAACATTAAAAACTTGTAATAAAAACGTAACTTGTCGAAATGTTGGAACTTCGAACCCCGTTATCTTCGTAACTAGAAGGTTCTTAGGTATGGTGTAGAACAAAATATGATCGCAATGACGGGGAAAGGGGGAAAGCAAGTGCCTTTCGGCTTCGGTAAGAGGTGTTTTACACCTTTTAGTGGCTCGAGTTACGACCATCCTGCATAAAGCTTTGACCATCTGTTGTGCACTGACTATCACTTGTAAACAATAATATAATATCATTCAAAGATGGCGGATCTTATGCTCGTACAATGTATTGGCATTGCAGTATTACTTCGTTGTACTAGCATGCCATAAAACAAAGAAAATATACAGTCCGGATGAAACAAGTGAATAAAGGTCGTGGCTCACTTGACAAGCACCGCACCAGCACGGCACCAGCACAGCTCCTGACCGGCGTCGCCACGAATATAGGCTACGGCGCGCGGCCCGCGCGGCGCAAGCGAGGTGTAAGCACGCAGTCCCCTCGCTTGCGGCGCGCGGTCGCCTCGCTTGCGGCGCGCGGGCCACGCGCCGGCCGCGCGAGGTCCACTCGCCGTCCGCAAAGCGCAAGCTCGCAGTCCGCATGCTGGTAGTAATAGTCCAGGAGGTAGCATTGTATTTTAGGGAATTATCTCTAGTAATTATGTTTTGTGGATTCGTGGTTTAATTTTTCTTTCCATTACAGTTCTGAGATTTTTTTAAGTTCAGTATATTTAAATTATTTTTAAAAATAGTTTCAGCCGGTGTACTGTAACGATTGGTTACAGACCGAACGACCGACCGACTGATATTGTTGTAATCGATGGTTGATCTTCAACCATCGATTACAACAATTACAATATCAGTCGGTTTATTAGGGTTTTTTTATTTGCACCGCTACCTCCCGGACTACGAGCTTGCGAGGTGTAAGCACGCGGTCCCCTCGCTTGCGGCGCGCGGTCGCCTCGCTTGCGCCGAGCGGGCCGCGCGTGGTCGCCCAGCTTGCGCCGCGCGGGCCGCGCGGTCTCCTCGCTTGCGGCGCGCGGTCCCCTCGCTTGCGGCGCGCGGGCCGCGCGCGGACGCCGCGCCGCCCGCGCGGCGAGGCGTATGGTAGCGGCAAGCGCGTTGACCACCCGCCGTAAGCTTTTTCATATGGACATTCAAAAATATGTTATGCGACACACGATTTAATGCTCTAATTTGAATGGCAAGTAAATTGCTGGGTTGGAGCGGTGCTGGTGCGGTGCTTGTCAAGTGAGCCACGACCTTAAAACAACCTTCCGTGACTGTTGAAGAGGAATCGTAAAACTGCGTTCGTCTCTCTTTAATCGCCACCATACAGGCATCAGTGTGCAGTACACACAATCAATTACTTAGTCTGTACTCTCTAAACATGAAAGTTGCTAGTGTGCGGGCATGTCGAGAAGCTCTGTTTCAAAGAAAGCTTTATACAAGCTACATCTATAATCGTTTTATTGTTCTTAGATACAAATTTACCCTTAAAATATAAATTAATAGGTTTAATTATTTATTTTAATCTTAGGTTGCGTCACAGTGCGTCCAGTCAGACCTAGATGTTTTTTTATTTGGATTTAAGATTCGTTTGTCTATTTATTTTTACAACCTACCGCGCGTTCTAAGAAAAATCAAAATCGGTTCATCCGTTTGGGAGCTACGATACCACAGTCAGACACAGACACACACAGACACCTAAATTTTTTAGCACCCCGCCCTTTTTGCGTCGTTGGTTGAAAACGATATTTCTTTTTATTTCTGTCTGTCCGTTCGTTCCGGCTAATATCTGGAACGGCGTTTGTACAAAATATAAATAAAAAATTACCAAAAATTATTTAATAACATTTGAATTTAATTTGTGAAATATACTTTTTTTGTTAAATAATTATTTATGTGCTAGCCAAACAAATTGCGACTCTAGCACAGCCACCCTAGGTCCCTTATTTTATTGATAAACTAGCGGGTTGCCGCCTTTGCACGGTGGGGATGGGGGAAGGGAATAAACTTTTCACATTCTAGGCACAGATGGCATTGCAGGACACATACAGATTGGTAACACTTTCTCAGTGAAAACGTGCGAAGTAAATGTTGATTATTTGCAATTGGTATTGTTTTTTGAACCCATTAAAATTTTGATAAGTATCACTCAGCTTTAGGCGGTTAGAGGCCGAAAAAGCCGTAAAAATATTTAATTTTCTTGCTGACAACATTACATTATTATCTGACCCTTTCATTCTGACTATTTTGACCATACAACAGCAAGAGACAAACAATGGTTTATAGATTCACATCGAATATCCCTACGGAGTTATACTTGTGTGCTACACCCACACCTCAAAGTGCTGCGACATACCTTCTCTGAATTGTTTGGAACACCACGCACGTTCGTGAGCGGCCCCATTTGTGAAGTGAACGTATAGCCACAAATAGAGAACGTGTTGAACAGCCAGTTCATCATCATCATCATAATTTCAGCCGAAAGACGTCCACTGCTGGACATAGGCCTCCCCCAAGTGTCGCCACATTGACCGGTCTCTTGCAACTCGCATCGCGACGGATTCCCTCCACCTTCACCAGGTCATCGGTCCACCTAGTGGGAGGTCTTCCAACTCATTGTCTTCCGGTCCGCACAGCCAGTTAACTTTGAGGTATGGGTGATAATCCGCAACAGGAACTGGGAAACGGGGAGCATGAGCACCAGGAGTATGAGGAGGATAATCAACAGAACAACGTGGCACCAGAAGAAGGTCAAGTCGCGGAACCACGACGGCGTCAACTTCACGAAATCCGGGAAGTACAACCGCAGCCGTTGCCACCTATCAACGCCGGACTTAGCAATCCGGGGTTGGTGCGTCGTTTGGCAGCGTCTCAAAACCGTTTCAGAAGATTACCAGATTTGTTAGACGGCATTGCCCGCGGGCCAGCCAGATTGGGCAATATGACGGTAATGTTACGTCCTCCTCCTCCACCAGCGGCAGAGAATAACGAGGAGTGGGACAACGAGGAGAATCCCTATAACCCAGGCAATGTGGAACCACCTGAGGATAAGTATGAAGACAAGTATGAAGACAGCGACGGCAGTGACGGCGGCGGCGACAGCGATACTGACGATGGCAGCGATGACAGCTACGGCGATGACGGCAGCTGCGGCGGCGACGACAGCAATGGCGAAGAACAAGGCGGCGGCGGCGAAGAACCAGGCCCGCCATAAGTACCAGTAGGTACTGTCATGAACTACGACCATGTTGAGGAGACTTGGGACTAAAGTGCTAAGTTAACAGTCGTGCTGCTAAACACTGAAAAATAGGTACTGAAGGCACAAACATACTATCAATTTTTTTTGTAAAATAAAGTAGTGAAGTAAGCGTTTTCTTAATATTATAATCGTAAATACCTACATAATAATTCTTGTATCTAATAACTGTGTCTTGTTTTCAAAATGTTATTCTTTTCTTCTGGAACCGGTTGTGCAAAAAGGAAAGAAATAAATTTTCAGGGTAGAAATTAAATTGTATTATTTATTCACGTGGAAGTTCATATTTGATCAATATGACTATCTATCTGTATTAGTCTTTACATAAAGTACTAGCTGACCCGCGCAACTTCGTCTGCGTAAGAACCGCTCGACCGATTTTGTGCAAATTTTTCATTAATCGTCTACTAAGCAGTTCGAACAAAACCAAAAAATTTTGAGAGATTTTGATTTTGAGCCCGTTCTTGAGTTATAAAATTACAACGAAAAGTGGCATTGATTCTTATACATATATAGGATGTAAAACACCTCTTAACGAAGCCGAAAGGTACTTGTTCTCCCCATCAATGCGATCATTTTTTTATTCTACACCATACCTGGGAACCTTTTAGTTACGGAGGTATGGGGGGTCAAAGTTGCAACTTTTTGACAAGGTTTTTTATAAATACAAGTTTTTTTTGTAAGATTTTGACAGCTCCACGACCCCTGTACTATTCAATCCATCTATCAGCACAATGCTTTAAGTGCGTTACATTGAGTTCTACCACAAAACATGATTTATAACCTCAAAAAAAAAAGTTGTTTCCCAGCAATAATTTTTGCGTTAAGTTACTTAGTTTGATGTACAGAATGCTTGGTTAACGGCTTTGTGATGAGGTGGTTTACACCCTGTATATTGATTTTACCTTCTGCAGGATACATTGAATGAAACTCCTTAAATACATTTTGCAAAATGCAGGCGTTGATCTTGCTCAAGTGAGATCTGCTACGAATTCGTAGGAACTGTGCTACGAGTCTGTAGCAACTCGTGCTACGATACGTATATTTTCATTAAATGAGCCGGAAGTTCTAGCATTACTTACATGTTATTCACCCTTTTTCCATTATGACACTACGGACAATTTGTTGTTTTTTCGACCCAAATCTTTTCACAGAAATATTACAATCAAAATCCGCTCATAATTGAAAATCAAGACCAATTTTTCGCAAAGTTTCGCGTAGATTAACTCTATACATCCAGATCATAATGTTTGGAAAAATGAGAAGCCGGCAGTCAATAATTGTGGAATAAATTGGTTGGTAGGAACTCAACCAGATAAAGGTGATTCTTTGCCGTATCTCTTTTTCCAATGATAAAATGGGGACACACTTTCCAAAATAAAATCGATAAACATAACCCTTCGCCGTAGTCGGGTAAAAACCGATAGTCTTGGGAACTTGCGGCGATATTCAATGCTTTCAATTTCAAGCTTAGCTTTGCGAGGTAGTCGTTGAGTCTTCTGGCGTGAGCGAACAGAAAAAGATATCAGAAAAATATAACCACATGGGCTACAACGTAACGCACCGGGCAACGGCGTAAAGTGTGAAGTTGGCCACAAAAGTACGATTCGCAATACTAGGAGCCCAAGAAGTAAGTTGAAACCCACGGTACACAAAATACTCGCTTTAGACGCGTTGTTGGTCCGTTAAACAAGTTGAAACACAACTTTTTATACTCTTTTATTCTATCTAGATGTTGAAATGGTTCAAAATTTACCTATGGTTTATAAGAAAAACATTTTTACAAGGGTTTCATGCACAACGCAGTGTGGGAAATAAGTCACAGTCATCATCACTGGCTGGCTACTTACTTTACCTCATCCTTCCTTCCATTTTCAACTAACACCAGTATTGCACAAGGTCAAAAATCCTAATCCAGATCCCGTTATTTAACCTTGTGCAATAATGATTTTTAAAAAAACCTACAATTCTTATTCTTACTTTCATAATCACCCCGCACGTTCCTAGAGCGTTATTTCATATAATTATAAAAAATGATAGGTGGATGATAGAGGCATCTACTTATTAAATCATTTTTACGAACGCCGTCCCTGGATTAGTTGTGAATATTTTAATAAAACCTCTTCTTATGTAGTTCTGGTAATACAAACACGCATTGCGTTTCCAAGGCAACAAGTATAGAAGAAGAGTTAAGGGAGAAAATAATTATTTGTCATTTCTACTATTAATTTGGTTTTAACAGCTCCCTGCCAGATCCTTATGATTAAATATAACGGTGGTGATGTCTGATGAAAGGAATATATAATATATTCTTAGGTAAAACCTATCAACTTGCAACACGACGAACGTTAAAAGAAAAATGCATACACTTATTTTCAAGCAGGCAGCCTTGAGCGGCACTAGTAAATTGCTCGGCAGATTCCAAAAGCTTCTAAAGTGAACTGTTCACTTTCCTGTTATCCCTGTACGTTCCCTCTAACTGCAACCAGCCGTCCCATATTGCTAGTGTACTAGTGCACACCTACACTTAGCTACACCCCTAGGCATTTCTTTGTGTGCAACATCTTCACAACGCTTATGTAAAGAGCATCTATATATCGCTTATGCTATCCTGGTGGTATTTTAATATTACACATGAACATTGTTAGTAACACCGCGTAGCCATGGCCACCATAAAATGTTTTCCTCCTTACTTGGAATGGTTTTTAACTGAATTACTATGGGCACCAATTCATACTAGTCGATGAAACATGTTTTTTTTATTATTGTTATTATTCTGTAGGCTTTCTTTAAAATTAAATAAAATGTAGGATTTTTATTCTGAACGCAACATAATTTTATAAAAGTACTTGAGCATGAAAGCAGCGATGAATGAAAGAGAGAGGATGGGTGTGAGCGAGACGGAGAATGATGGCGAGCTAGTTAAGATGAATAAGACGACTCCTATGTTTTTATAAGTTTTTATTTAATTAAAAGAAGATTGAAGATTTATGAATATTATTTCGGTCATCCACACCCCCCTACATAAATAAATAATAAAACCGTTCGCCCATCGAGCTCAACGAGTCAATGCTATTCTCCGAGAATACGACATCACAAGGTTAGACTCGCCTGACTTAACCCAATAGAGAACGCGTGGAATGCTTTTAAAGGAGTTGTTTAGAACCGTCAATCATGTCCCGACTTAGATTGCTTTAAAGGGCGTTATTCTTAATAAAACAGTGTGACGTTATGAATTAACCTATTATTACGCCGCCGCCGCGCCGGCTACTTTTTAATGAATATATAACTACTTTTTATTCCCCTAAAAAGCGTAGTCGATTCTGTTGGCAGGGTTTAAAGGAACCCAACTAACCTATCGTGGGGGTGACTTAACTCCCTATATGTCAGCTATATCCAATTCAACAACAGTTACTATGCTACATGACGTTCAGTCAAGACGTTGAGTCATGACGTTGAACGTTACCTACATTAAACAACTTGACGAGTTGTCTTTTAGGCAATCAATTAAATGTCGTCATTCAATGAACGCGCGCGCTAGTCATTCAATCAAATAGCAGATTCAACCAAATGACTGAGACATACATGTACGTGCGAAAGAAGACAATATTTTTTGTTCGAAGATTAGGCCACCCTCATAAATTGTAGCATTTGATAATTAAACGTACGCTGATTTCTTCCTTATAGTCTCTGAATTAAAGTGGTTAATTTAGCCAAGCATTGTCTTGTCTTGCCGGAATAAATGCAAAAAATCTGCAAAAACACTTACGAAAACCAATGTAAACAGAAAAAGTAAATGACAAAATAATGAAGTTGTCTGTCAACCACTAAAAAGTGAATATAAAACGTTCCGTGCCACGTTGATTGTTTAACCCGCCAAGTCACATGGTAGCAGGTTGCATATGCCCCTTAGCTTGTAACTCTTCCCGATTCATGCTGTGCTAGTGTTTCTGGCACGCGTACCGTTTCCATGGCAACCGACGCGCGACGCGTTGCGTGCTCGTCATACGTATTTGTAAATAGCATAATTTATTTTAGATGTCTTTATTATTTGATTCTAAAGAGGGCGATGTGATAGTCGCCACATCCATGTTGTATGCAGGTGTTTGAAGATAATGAGAATGTATGTATTGTAGTGTTAGTGCGAACTGCCCCGCAAAACGTTAATTGGGAGATTTTCATAAATGAGCTCCTTGGTTTGACTCATTTAGCTGAAAGTATTTTTGTGGCCACAAAAATGTACATATTTACGTTATTGTTATTCGGTGATATGAATGATCGACTCGCCTCTATTAGAAAAACTTTCAGGAGAGTCAGTCAACTGCTTATTTTAATTGTTTGTTGTGAACGTATGTATTCGTAAGTTTAAGGCTATAAGGCACCATTGTTTAAGTGCTCCACAGTACGTAAGTTATGTATTAAATTCAGTTACAGCAACTGTGTGATTCACACATACCTACAGAAGAAAAAACAACATGACAAAAGGAGATCACCCAGCCTCCATACATTTTTGGGCTATTTTCAAAAGCCAACCAAAATAAACTTATTACTTGGATAGAGCTTAACATATTAAACATTTGAAATACTATCAACTTTTGAAAATAGCCCCCATTCGGGTTATCTCTTTAGTGTTTCGTTGCTTTCAGTACAAATTTTTTAAAGCATTGTCAATTATTTTACACGTGTAGCCTCTGGATTAGTTTATTCAAATCGCCGTTAATGCGCTTTGCGTCCAGTAAAATATTGCTTTCAGGATGCTAATGAGGCTGCCACGCTTCTGTTGTGCTACAAGCCGTATTTACACGAAGCCAGTAACTCAGACAAGCCAGCGCTGGCCTAGGCTGTTTAGGTGAAGCCAGTGGATTTTTATCATTCCTGGATTATGTTTGTGGGGTGCACACGTTTTGCTAAACGGATAAACGCCAGCGACTGACGCCATGCGTCCTCACGCATCCTCACTCTGCCGCTGGCGCGGGGTTTGAGGGGCACGCGCGGGTGGCGGTAACTGGCTTGTAAAATAGGCCGGCGCTCTATTCCAGCCAGTGCTGGCAGCCAGCGCTGGCTTATCTTATACACGAGGCCAATAACAAGCCAGCACTGGCCTGGCAGCCAATACTGATTTCATGTAAACCTTGCTTTAGCCTGACGCACAGACTGACAGCTTTGCTGTAATTAGACAAAAGCGAGCAACGTCCTTGTTAGAGTTGGCAAGTAAAATGCCATTTTACACAAAACAATTTTGATGCCAATCGATCCTGTTTACTGTTTACTAGTGTTTGTGTCAATCAATTATTCATTATAATAGTCCGGGTATCACAGGCTACATTTTAACAGACTTCAACAATAATAAAAAATAAAATAAATAAAAATAAATAAATAGTGTTTTATTTCAGGCAAAAATACCCATAAGACCAGAAAAATACAATTCAACCCGATATAATAATGGTCGCAAAGAAATCATTAAATTCATTACAGATCATAAAATAACATTAAATTAATTAAAAATCATAAAATATCACTCAATTACTTAACTAATTAAAAATCATTAAATATAATTCAATTCATTAAAAAATCATTAAAAAATAAAAAACAACATCAATAAAACCCTTAAAATATTAAAAAACATGGAGGTATGTATAGGTACCCATAGTCTTAAAAAATAACATTATTTTTCCGTCATTTTTTGTTTCCGCTTAGGTGAACAGAAATCCAGTGCACAAATATAGGGCTTGCAAGGTTGCACGAGACAACCCTCAAAATGCTATTACTGGAGCGCCTCAAACATTGCCAAAAGGACGCGACCCTCGACCTCATAATGGCATAAAAATCAGGAACCCTCGCTTCAGCAAACATGCTCGAAGCACTACAGTACCTTGGCAGTTTCATAAGGGTTCGGTAAGCGTCATTGTACTGAACCCTTAATGAGTTGTACATCCTTTTTGTGAAGTTGCACCATAGTTGACAGGTGTACATTGACAGACAATAGGCTTTAAATAGAGTGTTCTTGACGTCTTCGGTGCACTTCACAAATTTGCGTGCGAGCATGTTACTCCTCACTGAGAGAGCCCTACGCTCTCTTTCAATATCGCAGTCGTCCTGGAGTCTGTCCGTCAAAATGTGCCCCAAGTATTTAAACTGCTTTACGACCTTTATGGTCGCACCATTCAAAAACAAACTGGGTACGTTCCCCGGACCCGTCCCAGACCTGAATACCATGGATTCGGTTTTAAGAACGTTGTATCTTAGTCCATGAGCATCAGCATAATGCTCACAAACAGACAACAACTTCCTCAAACCTTTGATCGAGGGACTCAAAAGAACCATGTCATCAGCATAGCTCAAGCTATTTACACAGACATTGCCCAAGTGACAGCCGACTCCGGTTCTCCTGAGTTCCTCGATCAGACCATTGATATACAGATTAAAAAGGTCCGGGGAAGTCAACCCACCTTGACGCACTCCGCAGTCCAACCTGTAACTGCTGGATAGAGTATCACCCCATTTCACTTGATTAGTTTGACCCCCATACCAGAATCTCAACAGATCTACGATTTGGTGAGGTACTTTTGACTTTTTTAGTTTGTTCCAAAGTATTTCATAATTCACCAGGTCAAAAGCTTTGCTCAGGTCTAAGAAACAAGCATACACGGAAGTTTTCTGGTGGGTGTAATAGGCTATCGCACTCTTAAGGCTAACAATAGCAGAGTCCGTTGATAGTCCGGGTCGGAAACCAAACTGTGCATCGTCAATTTTTATATTATTTTGCAGTACAGGTTGAATGAGACGCTCCAGCACCTTGCCAATCACCGTCCCAAGCGAGATAGGTCGGTAGTTACAAGATGCACTCAAATCACCCGTTCTATTTTTAACAATCGGAACCACCACAGTTCTCATTAAAAGTTTTGGCAAGTAGGCGTGTTTTATACACAAATTAAATAGCGCGCTTAAATGTGGAAACAAGTCGGCACTTCCCCAGACGAGGTGCTCCACACTGAGACCATCGTGCCCAGGTGACTTACCACGCTTCATATTCCTCACTGCAGAGATGACATCATCCAGCGTAAATGGTGGCAGTGGCTCAGTCACGATGGTATCATTGCTGAGCTTACAATCGACTTGCACGGGGTTAACTTTAAATTTACTGGCAAACAAATCAGCTATTTTACTTGTTTCCTGCAATCCATCGACAGAGACAGGAAGGTTTTGTTTAAAATTAAACTTTTTAGTCGCATTCCAAAACTTAACAAAATTCTTTTCTTTTCTATGCAAGGCCAAAATATTCATTTTAATAGACTCCTCATTTTTCTGACACCACTTAATTTTATTTTTAAACATGGAACGACTACTACGCATGTTTTCAAAACTCAAACCTTGTAACGGTCTACCAGCCTCCACCCAAACCTTGAAATGGAACCTAGCAGTTCGATGATAGTCCTGCACATGGTAGTTCCATCCAGCCACTTTTTTGCATCGCCTCTGTTCACCTAAACGAGAACTCAGTACAGCAGCAGTCTGCAATGTCTCAACGATATACGAATAATATAAGTCAATCGATTTACAATACTTGTCGTAATGTTCGCAATTAATATTGTTTTCACAGTCACACTTAAAAATATTAAACTCATCAAATAATTTATTAGAACAATGCTTTTGGTATACATTGATTTGTTCTTTGGTACGATTGCCCCATTTGATTCCCTTTTGGTGGATACTAGATTCGGCGACAGCTTTCTCAACAGTCATACAGGATATATCGCAAACAATTCTCAAGGGGTAGTGATCAGACCACATGACGTCATGTATGACGTCAGCAGCTATCACAGTATCCCAAGCAGCCTTCGTTGCGATGCAGTGATCCAGCCACCGCCGACTGCCATGTGACTCACTCATAAACGTAAAAGTTGCGGAATCCAATCCAAGCAAATTAAAATCGACACATTCCCACTCCATTTCCGTACAAAACTTTATCAACTCAAGGCCAAACTTAGCTGTAGGATGTGCATTAAAATCACCCATCACATAAACACATTGCGCATCACCCTCTTCTATAATTGCGTTTATTGCACCCAAACAATCAATAAACTCTGTCAGATTATCGACGTTATCAACAGGCATATACACATTAATAACAATAACACATCCCGTACCAGTCGCTATTCTCACAGCCGCTAGGCGGTCACTACTACAACTAATAGGTGAAACATATGGAAACTTAGTTTTGTTCCACATAATGGCTAAGCCCCCATACGGCCTACCCCTTAAAATCCCTGCTGAAGTATCTACAGAAGACTTGGCAACACACCCAAAATCTTCATTTATTTCATTTACAAAATCCAAGTCGTGAGGTAGCAACCAAGTCTCCTGCAATAAAACGATGTCACTAGTTTTAGTGAGTTCACGTACACATTGCTTTGACCGCTTAATCGATTTACAATTGTAGGACAGTATTGATATAGTTGACAACTTACAATCCATAATTATTTAATTACTTAGATTATTAATTCCTCTCGCCGTATACTCACGGAAACGCCTAAATCTAACGCCAACAGGCCAAAAATCCACACTTAAGAATCTTTCCAGCCTACTTCTATCTATTGTCACTTTAAAAGAAACAAATTCAGTCTCGTGTTTCTGAGTTAATAGTTCCACTTTAACACACTTCTCACCCATTTCACTGATATATGTTTGAATATCATCCGTGGTAGTTGCCTTGTTCAATCGAGACACATACACGGCCGTTGACAATTGAGCAACCTGTAGTTTAGTTGATCCTTGGCCGGTGCCACTCATATTGGCAAACTTCCTCCGCTTTCTTTTCTCCACCAATATAAATTGATCATCATCTTCAGTCTTAGATTTATCAGTAGTCTTTGTTTGCGTTGTGTCAATTAATATGTCTCTGTATAGCAAGGTATGCGATAAGTCATAAGAGTCGATTTGACCATAGTTTCATAATTTTTAATTCGAGCGAGACTTTTCACTCGGGTTTTTATTATTATTTATAAGGTTTGATTCAATTTGCCTCATTAGTTTGTTAGTATGTTATGGTCAAATCTTGCAACTGAATTTCAAATAAGTTCCCAAAACCGATAGAGGTGAAATTTTGCGCACACTTTTGGTAATAGTGAAAATATTTTTTATGGCAAACAATTCTTAGTTTTCCAGCCAGGATCGCCTCATCACGAAATAATCTTCAATCTTTAATAGCGCGGCGGTCACAATTATATCATAGATAACTACTTCAAATATAATTGCGCGGTCATGAATTTTTGTAGACGCGTTCATATTTGATGCCTTAACATGATTTCTGTTATATCCTGCAACCAAGAAGAAAATAAACTTTTGAGTAGGGTAATAAAACGAAAAAAAAATAGTTTTAACAAAGGCTTTTTGGGTAGAATCAGGTCAGTGTAATTCTTAATATGGGTTTTGTTGCATTTTCTAGTCACGCGACAAGCTTTTATTAAAAGTAAAAGTTCTTTATCATTTTATTTTCTTCTTTATAAGTTCATTTCATAAAAGTTTATTTCTGAAAAAGTTTGTAACTGTAGTCATCATCCTCAACATCATCATCATCATTTCAGCCGAAAGTCGTCCACGGCTGGACATAGGCCTTCCCCAAGTGTCGCCACATTGACCGATCCCGTGTGATTCGCATCGAACGGATTCCCACAACCTTCACCAGATCATCGGTCCACCTAGGTCCTAGTGGGAGGTCTTCCAACGCACCGTCTTCCGGTTCGCGGTCGCCACTCTAGAACTTTTCGTCCCCTTCGACCATCCGTTCTGCGGGCAACGTGCCCGCCCAGCCCACTGCCACTTAAGTTTGGCAATTCTTCGGGCTACGTCGGCAATTAACTGTTGCAACACAAATTATTGTTTATGCCTGGAGTTTCTTAATTTTTCATAAAAATAAGGAAAGTGTGGCAAGAGGTGCCACACCCCGTGAGTATAATTTTAATGGTACATACAAATGAAACGTGCCGCATCGATTGATGGTACCTGTCGGTTGATGACCGGTGCGCGGCGCACGTTTTCTGCAGTTTAATAGACCCCGCCAACATTTCCCGGGTGCACTGTTTCAGTCGCTCTCGATCAGTTGCATACAGTGCGAGAGGAACAGATGCGTTCGGTAACGAGACATATAGGAAGAAAGCTAGGTAGTGTAGGTGCGACGATAGGATTGATTTCCCAGCCAGTCTAGTCTCATCGCAGGGGCTTTGAGGGTGCGTATACCGGAGCACTACCGCGCTGGGCCTTTGTTTCTGAATTCAGAGCCAGTTTGATTTCGTGAATAATTTGATTGGATTAGGTACGTAGTCATTTGTGTTTTCCTGCTAATACAATGTGTTTATAAATTTGTTTGGATAGTTTATGTATGAGTCCCACGATGACCCCCCTCCGCGCTCTGTCAAGTTTTACTGTATGAAGACCAGTCCCTTTTATATCCATTTTTCAGCTACTAATAAGTAAAGAAAATTACAAAAAATCCCGCATTTTGCGGTCGCGATTAGAGAACTAACGTCAACTTCGAGAATTTTAACACAAAAGAAATTGATAGGAACCTAAACGTACTCTTAGTAAATGTTAACATTATTGATGTCAATAAAATTCAGGTTGATAAAAGGCTTTGTTTCCGTGTCTGATCAATAAATATACATGTCGGGTCAATCGCAACGCCATTTTTTTTAGGTAGACTTCCCATTAAAAATAAAATTTACCTACGGAGATACATATGTATACACATGTATATGGGTGACAAGCAAAATTTAGCCACACTCTACAGGTCACAATTATTAGCCGAATGCTTTCAAACTTGGCCAATAAATCGAAAAGGTCAAAACTTAGGCTAAGTTCGCGAATGGGCGGCATTCGTCCATGGGGGGAGGCGGGGGGCGGTTTATCTAAAGTCAGTTTTTTGGCCATAACTTTTTACCTATGGAAAATGTTTGAACCGTTTGTATTTTTATTATTTTGAGTAAAAATACGAACAAATTTTTTTTTTTTTTTGATGCAACCCCTAAATTAGGGAGGGGGTTGATATTTCCAAAACTTTTGCGAAAAAAAATCATATCTCCGAAACAGTTAACATTTTGAGCGTCGCAAATATTTTTTTTTTAAAGCTAATTGTTTTTTCTACTATTATTGTTACCTTTACAAGTTTAGCGATAAAACTTAAGCGTTTCCGAAATAAAAAATTATGACTAAAAATTTGAGGGAGTTTCCATGCTAAATTCTTATGAGAAGATTTTAAAAGGGTAAACTTTCCATTACAGGACAACGATTTTGTAATCATATTTTTTTTTGTAGAATGTACACATAAGTACAACTTTATTACTTTATTCAAATTTTCAATGTTCGGACGCTCCAGCACCTTCTCCGAAATCATCGAAAGTTATCTTTTTGTGTTAACTTCACAACGGCATCTGTTTTGAGCCCACCACCCACCCTATTTAAGCACGAATAAATTCGAAAAACGTGAAGAAAACCGTGAGAAATACGGAAGGGTCTGCATAATAATATTTTAATTTTGTGCAATGTTGGTTTTGCGTGACGTCCGGTATAACCCTTACTTCATATGGAACAGCAATGCATTTTTTTAGAAGATCTTTAACTATAAATTTATGTAACCTACTTGCCATAAATGGAAGTTAGCCTGATTTATAATCAGATGATTATGTACACCCTTTACTCACGTATTTCGTTTAAGGTTACATATAGTACTCAGAACATTGTCCAATCTTTCAAAAGATTCTTAGATTTAACGCAATCTACATCAATGGTGGTGGACATAAATGATGCAGCTGCTTGCTCTTAGGATTAAGCGATAACTTGGGCTCGCATTTTTCAAGCCTATTAAACCACATACCTTATTGTTTTCGAATGGGAAATCATCAAATGGGATCCCACTCTGGGCGGAGTGGGAGGGTGTGTCAGACTTTTACTGACTAAAGCCATCCATGTTCCTTCCTCGCCGTTTACGTTCCGGGGACGCGGTATCTCTTTCGAACAGTCCCGCAGCCCCGGCCCTTGCGAGCCCTCCCTTTATGCTGACATCTCTTTTAGGCGCGCGTGGAATACGAACGCGCCGTCCACGCGTCCTGTCGTCATTAGACGGACGGAGGGCTAGCTAGCCCATAACTAACCGTCCACAGGCCCGAAACCACACACCTACGTCACCCTTATTCACCAAGTATTTTTCTCCACTCCCTTACGCCTCCGTCAAGATATTTCTTAGTTTACATTTGTTACTTGCTCTACTATTTTTAAACAATAATTTTCTTCTATTTCAGATCCAACACAAATCAAGATGGTAAAACTAACGGGGAAAACCCTATTCGAACGACAGCCAGCATCCGAATACCATTACATCGAATATAACATCGAAGTTCTCAAGTCTGGAGACAGCTTGTATATATCTCAAGCTCTCAAATGTGGTTCGAAATATGGAGCTTTTTTTTCTAATATCATCGAATAGCAGTGCTTGAAATGCGTTGCAAAGCAAGATGCACCGCAACGCATTCCTATCTACTACCTTGACTGCATTCACTACCCTGGCTACCGGACTGCCTACTCTGCCTACCCTGCCTACCCTGTCTACCCTGTCTACCCTGTCTACCCTGTCTACCCTGTCTACCCTGTCTACCCTGTCTACCCTGTCTACCCTGTCTACCCTGTCTACCCTGTCTACCCTGTCTACCCTTTATATCCTGTATACCCTGTATACCCAGGCTACCCTGGGTACCCTGGCTACCCTGCCTACCCTGTCTACCCCACCTACCCTACCTACTCCACATACCCTACCTACCCGTCCTACCCTAACTACCCGTACTACCGTACCTACCCTACCTCATCTACCAACCGTAACTATCCTACGTCCTCTACCTACCGGATCTACCCTACCTTCTCTACCTACCGCACCTACCCTTCCTCCACTACCTACCGTACCTACCCTACCAACCCTACCAACCCTACCAACCCTACCAACCCTACCAACCCTACCAACCCTACCAACTCTATCAACCCTACCAACCCTACCTACCCTACCAACCCTACCAACCCTACCAACTCTACCTACCCTACCTACCCTACCTACCCTATCTACCCTACTTACCCTACCTACCCTACTTACCCTACCTACCCTACTTACCCTACCTACCCTACTTACCCTACCTACCCTACTTACCCTACTTACCCTATCTACCCTACCTACCGTACCTACCGTACCTACCCTACCTACCGTACCTACCCTACCTACCGTACCTATCCTACCTACCGTACCTACCCTACCTCCCCTACCTACCGTACCTACCCTACCTCTCCTACCTACCGTACCTACCCTACCTATCGTACCTACCCTACCTCTCCTACCTACCGTACCTACCCTACCTATCGTACCTACCCTTCTTACGCTAACTACTCTACCTACGCGAACTACCCTAACTATGCTAACTACCCTACCTACGCTAACTACCCTACCTACACTAACTACCCTTCCTACCGTACCTACCCAAAAGTTATCAATTAATGATACCCTAACTGCCCTACCAACTACTAACTAGACGCAACTGGAAGAAAACAACAACAACAACGCTTAAAGAGAAGTTACCCTTTGAAGATATTAATTTGGTATTGTGGGAACAAAGACTGGTTATCGTAGCTCAAGAAGTGATAGCGGAAAGTGAAATTCAAAACAGTAAAGATACCCTAACTTCCCTACCAACTACTAGACGCAACTGGAAGAAAACAACAACAACGCTTGAAGAGAAGTTACACTTTGAAGATATTAATTTGATATTGTTGGAACTACGACTGGTTATCGTGGCTCAGGAAGTGATAGCGGAAAGTGACATTCAAAACAGCTATAAAAACAAAGCTTATGAACCGCCGATAAACTACTTTAAAATAAAATCATTGAAAAAGAAATATTCTTTGCTACATTCGAAACAGCGACGAATAACAGATGTAGAAGAACATATGTATGGGAGTAATGTCATTCGAAGTCATTCAGATATGCTTTATTGTTAGATCTCCAACCGATTAGATGTTGACGTGAACCTGAGCAAGAATCAAAAACTGTAATTAAGAAGGCATCCAAAATGGACGATAGGGACATTCGAAGCAAACTGAACGTTTTTGTAGCAATCTGTCTAAATTCTCTCCTCTTGCTAATCTTGCCTTTGACGGCATTGCATTTATTAAATCGGTGTCAATAATATAAATTTGTAGTACGCGGATCGAGTTTTAAGATAAAGTTCGGCATTATATAGGGCCGTCCCTGTCACGTATATTTAGTTGACAGACTCTTTCTGCAATTTGGTGTGCTTTCTGATAGTTTGGAATAATAACAATTTAATTCTATTAAATCATTTTGAATGTTGTGACATTGGAGTGTTTTAATTATGCATTATCCCTTACAGTGCTATAGTGCATGACTTATTAATAACAGCCACACGGGTCGATCTGCATGGCTAAGCAGTGATCACCGATATTAACCCGTGGATGGGTGACCATAGAGTTGCCTAAAAAACTTCCTTCGTGCTTAGGAAATCATGTAAAGCCAGTGCCGGGTTGATCACGGTTGTTACTTGTAGATTTATGCCAGCCGCCACGAATGGTCAGAAGCCCGAAAGTCTGACAAGCAGTCTTCCCAAGGAGTATCGTATTACTCAGCCATGTGTACCGCGCGGTCCCGGATTAGGAATAGGGTCACCCGCGAGATTATATGGGGTGGGACTTAAGGTCGTGACTCGCTTGACAAGCACCGAACCGGACCGCTCCAACCCAGCAATTAAATTGCCATTCAAATTAGAGCACTAAATCGTGTGTCGCATAGCCTATTGTATAATGTCTATATGAAAAAGCTTATGGCGGATGGTCAACGCGCTTGCCGCTACCATACGACTTGCCTCGCGGGCCACTGGCGTCCACGCGCGGTCCGCGCACCTCAAGCGAGTGGACCGCGCGCCGCAAGCGAGTGGACCGCGCGCCGCAAGCGAGTGGACCGCGCGCCGACCGCGCCCTGGCTGCGCGCCGCCTCCGAGTTGCCCACAAAACAACGTACAGTTACATATTTAGTTAGAGAGCCCACTACACTGAACCTAGTTCGATATGACTCCCAGATTAAAACTTGATGTAGTTAACTTTCACCTCATTTTCGTTATCAGCTACCCCGAAAACCATGAAAACGATGACCCATGAAGAAAAATAAGATAATTATGCTCTAAATTCTAAGCAGTATGTTCGGTTGATAATGTTTCGAGAGTTTTGTCATTTTCCGTCATGGGTGTCGTTTATAGGTTGCATGAACTTGTAAAGATCGCTACCCACACTGCTGATTGTTGTTTTGTTGTTGTGTTTTGTTGTGACGATCACATTGTTAAATTTCATCCGGCGTACTATATTATTTCTTTTACAAGTTCATATGAAAGACACATAATGCCCTTTCCACTATGCAGCTGATATTTTTAAGCTCAGTATGATGTAAACTATTTATAAATAAGTTTCAGCCTGCATTCTATAAATGCTTTTTTTCACCACCTCCGTAACCATCCAATCCTCTGGTGCCTCAGCTGACGCTGGGTTTACTTATCAGTCATTCGGGATCTATTGAACCAGATGGCAACTGATCGGCGTAAAAACACTCTAAAATGCAACACCAGCTCCCGGACTATCACAGCCAGCGCACAGACTGCAAGGTTACGCCTCGCGGACGCCGCACCGTCCGCGCGTGGACCGCATGCTTGCACCTCGCTGACCACAAGTGGCAAGCGCGCCGTAGCCTAAATTCAAAACAACGCTGGCCAAGAGCTGTGCTGGTGCGGTGCTTGTCAAGTGTTCCACGACCTTTAAGATCGTGGCTCACTTGACAAGCACCGCACCGGATCGCTCCAACCCAGCAATTAACTTTCCATTCAAATTAGAGCATTAAATCGTGTGTCGCATAGCCTATTTTATAATGTCCATATGTAAAAGCTTACAGCGGGATGGTCAACGCGCTTACCGCTACCATACGACTCAACTCGCGGGTGACTTGGCGTCCGCGCGAATTCCGCGCGCCACAAGCGGGGGACCGCGTGCTTACAGCGCGCCGTCCGCGTGCTGGCTGCGTGCTGAATCCAAGTTGCTCGCAAAACAACGTACAGTTCCATATTTAGTTAGAGAGCCCGCGCTACACTGAACTGAGTTCGATAAGACTGCCAGATTACATACTTATATATGGTCATGTTAATACTTGACGTAGTAAACTTTAACCTCATTTTAGTTATTCGTGTGTCGTGTCGTTTTAGTGGTTTTCGGGGTGGCTACCCCGAAAACCATGAAAACGACACCCGTGATGAAAAATAAGATAATTATTATTCTTTAAATTCTAAGCAGTATGCTTGGTTGACAAACTTTCATTTTCCGTCATGGGTGACATTTATAACTTGTAAAGATGCTGATTGTTGTTTTCGTACTTTTGATTATTTAAACAATCACTTTGTTAACTTTTATCCGGCGTACTACCGCACGCGTAACGCTTTATTTTACGTATTTCTTTTACAAGTTCATGTGAGTGGCAGACACAAAAAACCGACTCCACCATGAAGCTGACATTTTTAAGCTCAGTATGATGTAAACTATTTATGAAAAAAGTTTCACCCGGCGTACTATGACTGTTTTTTTTCATCACATGAAAAAAAAACAGCCTCCTCAAGTCACCGTGGGTGTCTCAGCTGACGCTGGGTTCACTTATCAGTCATTTGAGGTCTATTGAACCAGAAATATAAAATAGACTATGCGACACACGATTTAATGCTCTAATTTGAATGGCAAGTTAATTGCTGGGTTGGAGCGGTGCCGGTGCGGTGTTTGTCAAGCCACGACCTTTAGTCTGTGCGTTGTATGTTGAATGCATGAATGAATTTAAGATTGCTATTAAGTAGATTTTACAAGCATTTCGTATATCTTAATAGCTGATCAACTCATCACAAGTCCTGTTCTTCTGTTAGTAAGAGCGTCTCACATTACTATGGTAATCGAATGAAATAGCATTTTACCTATGCATATTATATTATTCGTAGAGTTATTCAAATTCGTACCTTCGTTTAACCGCAGACTTATCAGAACTAGATAGACAAAGACAGCGCTCTCCATTAAACTTGGCCGTATTATTGTTTTGATTAATTGCGGGAGCCACACGAAGGGTTGGACTACTTGGTACAAGGATGGTACACATCACAGAAGAAGGGTCGTAATGGCCTCGTGCACATAAAAGAAACTCGTAGCTTTAATGTGCTTAAATAATCATGTTACAAACCGATGCGTTTGTTGGCGCCACTATAAAAGATATTTCCTGTCCTTTCGCGTTAGCAAATGGATAAATTCTTGACTAAGGGCTACCGCACACTACAGACAAGACTGTCTTAAGACAGACGTGTCTCACACAGACAAGTCTGCCTCAAAAACTGTTTTGTCGAACACCTAGAACGAAACTGTTTGGTCTTCTACGGCTAGGGCATGCAATTATTATGTTCATTTTAGTAGCCGGATAGTTGGATTACGTTATCAGGATAAATCCGGATGATACTGATGATTCGGATAGGATAGATAAAATAAAATTTCACCACAATATTGTCAATCATTGAAATTCAGTAATCAGTATAACGAACCATGGCAAAAATAAAATATTCGTAGCTCTATGTAGGCAACGAAATAAGTCATAAAATAGCAATCATAAGTGACATCTTGTAACATTTAAACATACAAAATGCGCAGTCTTAAATATTGTGGAGGAATGGTGCAAGGAATATACACTGGCAGTTAACCCTCCCAATACCGAAATCATGCTTTTCACAAATAAAAGAAAGTTGGCAATCTTACAATTACCAAGTTTCTTTGGGACCACCCTAAGCATATCGATTGAAACCAAATACCTGGGCATGTGAGCATCTGTTCGGATAAACAGCTGACCTGGGAAAAACACACCGATTACATCCCTACGAAAGCCAGCATAGCACTATGGCAATGCAAAATACTGCTCGGAAGGAATTTGGGCATAAGGGTCCTCCCTTATCTTTAAGAGTTCTTGTTTTTTTATAGTGTTTAATTCGGAGACTAATCAAGATATCGGCCAGATTGGTTCCGGACCAAACACTGCCGTAACTGTATAGAGCGCCGTCTTTTATATTAGCTATAAGAGGGCTAGTGAACATTTGGTAATTAAAAATTGAGTTTTTGTGAAGGTAAATCAAAAATATATATTTCCCAGTGATAAAAATCGATGACGATAGTAAGATACATTAATTTGAAATTAAAGTTTCAAAGCGCTTCAGATTTGTACATATAATTTAAATCTATACCTACTTAATTATTGTATACCTATAGTTTTTAAGGCCATAATTATTATTGTATTAATATTTTTCAATTATTTTAATAAACAATTTCAATTTCAATACCTATTATAAAGAGGAAAGATTTATACATATATATGTATGTAACGAATAAACTTAAATACTACTGGACTGATTTGAAAAATTCTTTCAGAAATGGATAGCTACATTATCACCAAGTAACATATACTATATTCAATCCCCATACTTCCACAGGAACGGTAACCCGCAGGTGAAACGATTAAAGTAATCTATAAAGCGCGCCGGAGGTTTGCTATCCATGAACTTCTCGAATTCATCTCTACAGGTGCGAGGGGTGTGCTAATTTAAGCTGACCCATTTTATTGATATTTGCGCGGAATATGGACGGCCGTGTGGAATGTATAAAGCATAAAGTAATTACTTGCTCTTAAAATGGGTCTAACTTCACCGCAATTAGGCAGATATTTTTTTTAATTTTTCATTGCTATTATTCACAAGTGAGTTGTAGGGTTTTTTTATTTTATAATATTGGTTGAATTGCTTTGTTCTTAAAAAAGTTTCGACACAAAAAAGATGGTGTTAATAGTACAAATAATCTATTAACCATAAACAAAGTAAAAATAATAATAAAAATATGTAGCCACATGTAATGGAGGACAAAAAGCATTAAAGGGCGTCACCAACTTTATGCACATCGCTATTAACGGAAATATTGCCTAGAAGAGCGACAGCATTACCACATTGGATGGCAATTCTAATTTTGAGCTATTGATTTTAGTTGAACATTCACACTTTGTCTGAAACTGCAGAGGTCAATAACCCGTAACTCAACTAGTCATTACTGCGCATGTCATGTGCGATGGTAGGTAGGCCTAACAGAACAAAAACAGATATAATACCAGTACCGCATAATTACGAGCAACACATCTGAAACCAGCATGCACACTATTACAGAAACCTCTATAAAGTGGTATTCAAAACGCGAAGCTAGATTATAGTGACATCTTGTTTCGCATTTTGAAAACCAGTTTAACTTAACGGGAATGATGACATAGCGATTTTCTGATCAACCTCCAGCCAGACTCTGCTAACCTAGTAGCAATACTCAAAATACAAAGCAAATGTTCAATTTGACGTTCTGTGTCGTACACAGTGTCGATAAGAAACCCTGCAACTGAACTAAAGGTACCAGGATAACATAAATTCTGGGGTGGTCAATCTGAAATCAATAATTTTAAATAGTGCCATCTACCTACGCAATAATAAAAGTCCAACGTTTGAATGTAGGCTATGGTTCCATTTGTGTGGTTTCAGTTTTCACCTCTTGTTCATACCCTTTTCTAGCTGGTTAAGAGAATCTTTTTAGGGTTCAAAGATGACGTTACTCGTTAATTGTCAGGACATTGAAAGTGTTCTAAATTATTTTTGCCTTGTTTTTAACTCCCGACACAAAAACGACGAGGTGTTATAAGTTTGACGTGTCTGTATGTGTGTGTGTGTGTGTCTGTCTGTTTTGTTGTTTTTGAACCCAGTTTATCGTAGTTTTTGTAGTGGTTATCACGTCGGCCTAACACGCTAAAGTTCCCCCCGGTTCAATCCGGGGTGGAAACAGAATACGTTTTATTTTTTATAGCCTATTTACCTAACAGTTCACTCATATATTTTTTGTGTAAGTAATCTAAAAGGGCATGTATATCTGTCGTCATTATATTTATGGTTTTCTTTCGATGGACGATGTAATAGGCCGTAGGCAGTCTTGAATTGAAATGATCTAATTATTTTATGCTAAAGCCAAGTTTGACTAGCTCTAAAACAAATAAACCACTATACAAGACTCGCGTGTTGACCTAATGTTAACTCTATGAACTGCTTTTTAACATAGTAACTAGGAGGTCCATAGCGAGACGAGATGGACAAATCTAGGACAATATAATTTTTTCATGACGAATAATGATGTCAAAAACCAAAGTTATATAAATAAAAATGGCGGCGGCCATCTTAGACTGATTTTTATCAAACATAGCTAAGAACACTCCCGACTTATTCACATTTCAAACAAAAAAAAAACAAAACCAAAATCATATCCCTTCGGGAGCTACGATGCCACAGACAGACACAACTTATAACACCCCTTCGTCTTTCGTATATAGATAGATAATTTCAACTTTTACGTTTTTAATAAATAAATCTTTCACTCAAATATAACTTTTATTTCTCTATAAGTAATAAAGAAATTATTGAAAATGAAAATCCAAAAAAAAAATCCCCATTTTGAAAATGGGTAAAACGCTAACCGCAAAAAGCTAAAAAAAAGGAAACTCATTCTTCTAGTGTATGGCCAATCGCAATTGCTAGATGCGCGCGCATAGGAAACTGATTAAATTTTTCAAACTTTTCACAAAAAAATCACAACTCGTTTTCACTGTTGAAATTTTACTTATTTATTGATTAAAATGTCTACAAGTACTAGTCATGAAGAAAATGATTGATGTTGTGCACCGCCCGATAAAAATGTAAAGCCCTTACCGTCCTGGACAGTTTACTACGTGAAAACTCCTAGGACAGAATGATTTTTTTTTATTTTTTTTCACAAGTGTGTCGAAAAACATCGTATGATACACGTGTGTATTGAGGTTTACCGTCCTCGGCTCTCTTAAGACATCTCTCACTGGCGCCTCAGCGGTAATCATCAAGATTACACACTTGTAACATAATGTACTATTAATATTATCACCGCACGGACCTATGGAAGCTATACATTTTTAAGTACGTTTCACAGATTTCAGTTTGGTAATCTAAAACCAATAAAACCGTATCATATTTTGAGTAGGTGGTGACATCTACCCAGCGAGCTAAGAGTTACAACTACACTTTCTACCGTGAAGTGTTGGAACTTGTTCGCAGCACAGTGTAACTTTGTGTCTTAGTAGTTCATAGAACCTGCGAGCGCTGCAACCAACAATTTCAACTACTATTACAATGAAAATGTTTTCTTTTTAAGTTTTACTTTAAAATGTTTGTTAACAGGAAGAAAAACGATGCATAACACAAAAAGACAAAAATGATGTACCCTAAGGTACATCAAAAAGGGCACATGAAGGACTCGAACCAACGACCTCCTCACCCATTGCCTTTTTATGGGCGAGGCGCTCTATCCAACTGAGCTAATGCACCGATAATATCTGGATCGAAACAAGCATTCCCTTGAGTCAAGATAGCAAAAAGAACTACAGCATTTAACCCCTCACGCAAAAACGACGAACTGTTAATACGTCGACTTGCTACAGCGTAGCACTGCTACAGTGCTACGCTGTAGCAAGTCGATGTATGTGTTAAAAATACGATCTGAATGTTTCACATTAACACAGCAAAAATTATTAAAATTACATACGCTAGAAAAACTCATTTTTAAAAGCTCTATTAAAAATACCAGTTTTCGCATAAACAGAGTGAAATGCTGAAAACTTTATATTTTTCTTACTGGTTTAATTTATAATATAGAGGCATGCAATTATATTATGTTGACGTTGTTAAAACACAGTACGGAGCTACGATTAAGTCACAACTGTCTTGTTGTTGTATGGGATCTCAATATTTCTATTATTGAGTCCTGATAACGCTAAGCATTTTCTATTTTGCAACAAAACAACGAGTAGGTACTAATCGGCTTCATAGTATATATTTTTTACTGCCTGACCCGCGCAACTTCGTTTGCGTCACATAAAAGAGATAATGACCTTTGTTTTATTGGTTTAGTTTTTCTGAAGCTCAAGTTATTTTTCAATTTTTTTGTGCCAAGTTGGTTTTATTTTTCTCTTTTTAGTGGTTTATGTGTGCTTACCCTTACAGCGTACCGGCGTGATTTTTGTTATGAACTGGTGTAAACAATAGACAAACATGAGGTTTCAGCAATCCCAGTACATTTGCTATCATTTATTGAGGAGTTCCGTTACCTATCTCTGAAGTTCTTCATTAGATCTGTACCAAACTGAATCGGGATCACTCCGAGAAAGTACTCTTCCTAAAACTACTCAAATCGCTTCTTGTGTGCCTATAAAATTTGAAGAGTGCCCTCTTTTTTTTCCAGGATCCCATCATCAGTAATTATGGGACTACCTGGGAACACCTTTCAAACAATGAAAAAAAAAACAAAATCAGTCCAGTCATATTCGAGTAATCGGGGAACATTGAATTGAGAACCTCCTCTTTTTCTAAGTCGGTTAATAACGACGTTATAGTAGGTGACTCAAATATCCGGGTAACCTATAAAAGATTTGGCCGGGTATCGTAAATTTGCTCATAAGAATGACGAGTTTCGTTACTTTGTCATGGATCCCATAATCAGAACCTAACGAAACACTCATTAAACTACGCTTAAACACACCTTTTGCAATAAAATGAAATAAAAACAGTACATGTAATAGACTCATCCCCAATAAATGGAACTTAACCCATCTAACTGTCGAAATCTGGGAGGCTCTGAGGGAGTACGCAGATGTGTACATTGTACACATCTGCGTACTCAGAGCGTACAGGCGTGATGTTCTGTAATGATGTTTTATAAACAATAAACATCCAAACTATTGCAGCAATCACTGCAGATTTGCCGTCTAATTTTGAAGAGTTCCATTAATATCTCCGAAGATCAGCATCCAATCTTAACCAGACTTAACGAAAAGCCCCAGCTTTCAAGTAAAAAAAGAATCATCAACGTTCACGCAGTCGAAAGTTCTGAGGTAACAAACACAAAAAAACAACCCCCATTTTTGCAACATTTTTCATTCCTGCTCCGCTCCTAATGGTCATAGCGTGATGTTATATAGCCCAAAGCCTTCCTCGATAAATGGACTATCCAACACAAACAGAGTAGCTCCTGAGATTAGCGCGTTCAACCAAACAAACAAACTCATTATCGTGGAAGTGTGCGCGATTGCATGCGTCCCAATACCAAATGTTTGCAGGACGCAGAAACGCACGCGTCTTTCTTTTATTGCGGCGTTATTATTGCGGCAGTATGTAATTTTGTAGCCGTCCCAATACATAACGAACTAAAAACAGATATCGCAATATCGCAGAACGCAAAACGCAAAACGCGCAAAACGCGCAAAACGCAAAAACGTGCCTGTGTCGCCTTTATATTCCTGGTGTAGTTTGTACTGCATTCTCCATAAAACTAAGAATAAAAGTAAAGGTAATTATTAGGTACCACTTTTATATTTACAAGCTGGTTGGTAGTAGATCAATGTGGCAAGGAATTGTAGATTCGTAGCGAAGACTATCATCATCATAAAATATGGTAATCTAAGTATGAAAATAATTAATTAATTAAAAATGTTATAGCAAACAAACTTTGATTATTGTTAAAGATCAACTGGACTCATTTTAATTTAATGATTAGAGCGGATCAAAACGGCATATCTTACAACACAATTTTAAAGCAAGTCTAGTACAGTTTTAGTCCAATGTATCTATCATCCCTGTATTTATCAATATTAGTGGTCGCCAGTGGTCGAAATTCGACCAAACTTAATTTGAAAAGGGGTACAAAGTTTTTGCTATACATATTTGAATTGTCAAACGTCAACAAAGTCGTTGCCATGACGACGAAGTCTTTCAAATACAAAACGCATGTGTGTCAAATACAAGGTAGTGTGTAATGTTTTATTTGTTGACTGGCTTCTGCCCCCGACTTCGTTCGCGTGAAGGTTTGATATCGCAACGTATCGACTGCTCAACGGAAGCTTTTTCCTGCTTGCCACATTTCTTATTGTTCCTCTGCTTCTATTGGTCATAGCGTAATGTTATATAGCAAATAGCCTTCCTCGATAAATAGACTATCCAACGCAAAAATATATTTTCAATTCGAGCTGGTAGTTCCTGAGATTAGCGCGCTCAACCAAAAAAACAAACAAACTCTTCAGTTTTGTAATATTAGTATAGATTTAATTTTAAAAAAATCTGCACTCCTTCTCTATACAACCTATTACGCCTTTTCCAACAACTCAACGATAGTTATTATGTAAACCTGCCTTATTTACTAAGCCTGAGAGAAAATCAAAATTAAAAAAAAAGTAAGATTTAGTTTCTCTACTTGAGATTAGTTGCCATTTTAACGCAATGTGCGTTTATTTGTCACCAAATATGACTCATACCATAGTGATCTAAAAAGTATAAATGTTTTTCACCCGAAGACAGCGAATCCAAAAGGAAGGGTAATGATTTTAGCAGTCTATAAATGTATGTTTGTATTTACGTAGGTATGTTCCATTGTAGCGCCTAAACCATGCATCCGATTTTGATGAATAAGGTGTCGATTCATTATTATAAAATAGGTAAATTTCAACAATATTTTTAATATCATTTCAACAGTAGGAGCACTGAACAATTATTTAAGTCAGAATGTACCAGTTCTAATTACTAAAACATTGTAGAACTATGAAAACAAAACAAATATCTACAGTATTCATCATATTTTGAATATGTGGAGAAGAGAGATCCCTGCTCATGACGTCATTTGTACAAGGGTGGCTGTGGTTGATACTAGGTCACTAACACTGCATCGGCCGAAAAATCAATAAGCCGTTGAACTTTTGACAATGAACTGGAGCTTTCGAGGACGTAAACACTATTTTACTACACTAAAGCAACGTTTTGTAATGTGAAGTTTACAAAAATTAACTTTTGGAATGAAGTATCTATACTTCTATACTAATCTATCTATCTATCTACACTAATATTATAAAGAGGAAAACTTTGTTTGTTTGTTTGTTTGGTTGTAATGAATAGGCTTAAAAACTACTGGACCGTTTTTAAAAATTCTTCCACCATTCGAAAGCTACATTATCCACGAGTAACATAGGATATATTTTATCCCCGTACTCCCACGGGAACGGGAATTACGCGTGTGAAACCGCGTGACGTCCGCTAGTAATATAATAATCTTAACTATTTAGTCATTTTAGACCCGATAGTCGGCGCCAGGCGAAGCAAGGCGGGCCGCTATTATAATAAATACGTTTTCGCGACCGAAATGCGACCTTAATCAAATTAGACGTAGAAATAGTTGTTAGAGGAAGTGAAAGTGTTGATGAATTGTTTTATCTAATCACAGTCTCAGGCCTGACTATTATAATAGACTAAATACTTTAAAAGCAGAAACTGAACCGCAAAACTTCTGAACCGCATAGGAGATGAAGCCGCTGATAAAGTAACAAAAAATACTAATATAACAAGACAGAACCAAATTATGCAACAGACATTATCCAAAACACAACATAACTCGTACACAAGCACATAACCTTCATTGGAACAAACGGAGTTAATACACCTTACGAATTAAATGTAGATGTAACGGTTGCTAAACACTAAGATCTTAAACACATTAAATTAAACTTATTACAAGTATTGGCTGAAACTAAGGAAATTAACTTATGTTAGGACGGACACTTATTATTAGCACGATGCTTCGGCTCTGTCTGTGATGTCCATCCTATCCGTTCAATATACAAAATAATAAAAGTGCGTCAGTTTTGTAAGTTCTTACAATACTTTTGTTGTCAATTTCGTATTTTCGCGCAGGCGCAGTAGTAAGCACTCCACGTGTTTTGGGTAGCCAATTTGTTTACATCAATCTACTGGCGCCTTATGGGCTCCTAGTAACGGTTGTGCGCCAGTTTCGGTGGTGGAGCACGTGAAGCAACATTGTACGACGTCCCACGACACAACAGACTATTTGTTTCCAACAATCGACTGATACTTTATGGGCTCCTAGTAACGGTTGTGCGCCTGTTTCGGTGGTGTAGCGCGTGAAGCAACATCGTACTGTTACGATTTCTCAATGTTAAAATAACCCTAAGTGATCAATAATAATTTACTATTTTTTAGGTTTTCTCTAAAAAATGTCTCGTCATCATTTTAAAGACAGCAAGTTAATTAGTTAATTAGTAGAGAGCAGTGGGAGGCATCCTACTGCTCGGGACGTCAGTCACATCCTGATCGTCGATTTCGACCACCACCACGACCAGCACCATTAACACTATATCATTCTTTCATTTCTGCCAGTTCCAAATTAATTGTACAAGGTCAGACCCAAAATATTTTTTTAAACGGTATTTCCGGGGTCCCGTATAACATTGCTGGCAGCGTAATAGTAGTTTATGCGACTGTGCATAATGAAGGGCATTACAACACGAGTGCCTAATTTTCGACAGAAATAAAGAACTTATCAGAAAATTTGTCTACTCGTAACTGGATTACTGGAAATAAAAAGCTAACGAACAAATGAATATATAGCTTTTTATTTCCAGTAATCCAGTTACGAGTAGACAAATTTTCTGATAAGTTCTTTATTTCTGTCGAAAATTAGTGATAGTGACTCAGAAATTGACATGAATACTCCGCCAGATATCGTAAATGCAGCGACGAATGCAACTAATAACCTGTTGGCACAAAAATCAAGGGCCAAGTAACAATGCAGGTCATTTCCCTATGGTTCCTGAACCCATCATAGAGCCCTTATGATATTTGGGTAGATAAATTAGTGTTTGCAACTATACATAATTAGGCATTACAACACTCGTGTGATGCTATTAAGAAACTCGCCTTCGGCTCGTTTCTTAAACCCACACTCGTGTTGTAATGCCCTTCATTATGCACAGTTGCATAAACTACTATTAAAATAAATCCTCGGAAAGCCTCATATCTGCTGTTTTGTGATTGTGACAGAAGTGCTGAAATACACAACCTCACCTCCGTGTTGCTCTATCTTTCCGTTCATTGCTGTATCATCAGCATTTGATTTTTCTTCGAAAACTGATACACGAAGAATATTTATTTATTTATTTAAACAAAATGAAATAGGCGCAGATCACTAGTCATCGTAGTTTCAAAAGGGGTGACACGAGTACAGTCGAGAACTAGAGTTTTGGACATCAAAAACGAATTTCTATAAAAGTATTGAGCCAAGAGTTGAAATTTCAAATGACAAAAACAGTTGGTGCAAAAAATCCCATGTGAAAACAAATGTAAATTGCATTAACTAATTTAAAAGTTTGTGAGAATTGAAAAGAGTGGGGGAAGGGTCTGCTCAAGAGTGGGACAGAAAAAGCTGGAATCAATAAAAAAGTTTGCTTATGATTGTACGTGTGTAGGGTTGCCATCCGTCTGAGTTTCTCTTGATTTCTCCTAAATTGGACAACGTCTGGGAGCCTTCTGGGCAGGGTTTTAAAAAGGGACGATTCAGTTGACACCTGGTTAAATGACAAATTATGTTTACTTTGTAAGTAGGTTTTCACAAACACTTTCGCACGAATTTTTTTTTGTTATTAAATAGTTCTGTCGATTCGTACTTGACTACTCTGAAAAGAAACAGTCGAAACAAACTCAGAGTTAGTTTTTGTGTCAAGGGAATCCAGGCCTGCAAAAACAACGTGCGGTGTAGCCACATCATTTTCTTTTTGCCCGTATCCCATACTAGCTGACCCACGCAACTTCGTCTGCGTCACATAATAGAGAAAAACGAAAGGAAAAAAAACCCGTGTTTGCAACATTTTTCATTCCTGCTCCGCTCCTAGTGGTCATAGCGTGATGTTATATAGCCTATAGCCTTCCTCGATAAATGGACTATCCAACGCAATTTTTAAATTCGACCCGGTGGTTCCTGAGATTAGCGCGTTCAACCAAACAAACAAACAAAACGTAAACTAAAGTTGTAGTACGCCGGATGAAATACAAAGTGATAGTTTAAATTATTAAAAGTATGACGGCGCGTTTAATTATTAGGAGATTATTTAAGAGTGAATGTCAACCCGATATGCCAAACGCCATCTATCGGAGCGATTGGTTGTCATTCGCTCTGACGCAACACCAAGGGCTAGCGTGGGGGGGTGAGAGCGGCTCGCTCGACAGTTCAGTTTGAATCTGGCAGGCGACCCGTTCGCATCTAATACTTGCTACGTTATTGGTGGAGTGTCCTAGTATTATAAGTGGTCTATAAGAGTGTAATAAGATTGTGAATAGTTGGTGATTAAAGTGTGTGATTATAACCGGAGCAAAACCTTTTATTCTCCCCGCCCGACTACCCACGCCTTGATAAAATCAAACATGGACCCAAGTGATATTGTGGACTCTCCTGACGTCCCTTTATCAGAAGTGGGATGCGGAGGGCATTCACAAGAAGGAGAAAGCAATGTGCACGTGGCGTCGTCGCATAGTTTATTGCGCAACATGGAAGCTTTATTATCTCGCCTCTTGAAGACGCCGCCAATGTCTGAAGAGACAAACCGCGCAGCCATACAACTAGTGCGGTTTGATCCTGATGAAAAAGATTCGGACATAGAAGGTTGGTGCAGAATAACCGAAATAGTAGTGAACAGTAGGAAATTAGACGGGGCTGAACTTTTGCTAGCGCTTACACACGCTTTGAGAGGACGGGCAGCCACATGTTTGACCAAATTGCAAACTTCACAATTGTCATGGGTGCAAATAAAAGAATTACTCTTAGCAAAATTTGGAAAACCAATGTTACCGCAAGACCATTTCGACGAGATATTAAGATTCCAACTCAGTGCGAAAGAAACCGCAAGTGAAGCTGCAACACGTGTCTGGAGTATGATAGAGTGTATTCCGCGCACCGAAATGCCAGAAGATGTGATCACGGGGTTTGTAGCTTCAGTGCTAAGTCAAAGAGATGGTGTTATACGCCGAGAGCTGCAAACTTGTAATGTATCTACCAGAGCACAGTTGTTCCGAGTTCTCAACGGTATTTCGTTAAAACGTAAAAATGAAGGGCAAGAAAGTAACGAGCCAGAAGTGAAAAGAAGCCGCTACAATGAACCACGTTTCTCTGGAACGTGTCATCGGTGTGGTGTACCAGGTCATCGAGCAGTAGACTGTCGAAAAAGACGCGAAGAGCCTGTTGCTAAGGCAACTGCGAAACCAGCTGAACAGCCTATGAAGATTCAAGCCCAATCGCGCCCTGTCACTTGTTATGTGTGCGGCCAACAAGGGCATGTCGCATCAGTGTGTCCGGATCGCAAAGGAAACACCGAGAAACCGGCTGTCAAGGAAGTACACCTGTGCGAGCGGAGACCAGCAACCGGCACCTTCACTACATCCTCGGGTGAGCTCGTTTCTTTTCTTTTCGACAGTGGTTCCGCCTGTTCATTGGTAACTTTTGACTTGGCTAGTAGGCTACCGGGTACAATAAGTAACGAACTCGTATATCTCACGGGTATTGGAGATAATAATGTAGTGAAGTGTAGTTCACAGATACTTAGCCCCATCAATGTTGAAGGCATTCAATTAGACGTATTATTCCATGTAGTTCCCAATGCTGCTATTAGTGAACCGGTTATTATAGGCAGGGATATTTTAGACAAAAGTATTAGTGTCGAAATTAGTAACGAATGCATTCATTTCTCTCTACGTAAGGAGGTTGGCTGTATAGAAAGCTCTAGTCACTGTGATTTTACTAACATTGATACAGATTTAGATTAGATACAGATTTAGGTGAGCATTAATAAATGAAGTAGATTTCCTAGGATACGTGGTAAAATCAGGTCATGTAACTCCCAATCCTAGAAAGATACAAGCACTGACAGACGCACCTGTTCCAAAAACGGCCACTCAAGTTCGTCAATTTTTAGGTCTCGCGTCCTATTTTAGGCGTTTTATTCCAAATTATACCCGCTTAGTGAGTCCTTTATACCCCCTGGTAAAACTAAAAGGTCCGAAAACCTGGACGAGCCAACATAGCGAAATCCACAAAGCTATAGTTAGCATATTGACATCAGAGCCAGTCTTGACAATCTTCGACCCCAAATCCCCAGTAGAGCTTCATACAGATGCGAGCTCTGAAGGGTATGGCGCGATACTAATTCAGCGACGTAATAATCTGCCACACGTGATATCCTACTTTAGCCGTCGTACAACAGAAACTGAATCTCGTTACCATTCCTACGAGCTTGAAACTCTGGCCGTAGTCCGAGCAGTTGAGCATTTTAGACATTACCTTTATGGACAGCACTTCACAGTTTTTACGGACTGTAATTCTCTTAAGGCTTCAAAGTCTAAAACTGATCTTACGCCCCGTGTCCACCGATGGTGGGCCTTCCTCCAAGCCTATGACTTTGACATTATTCATAAGCAAGGAAGTAACATGGAACATGCCGATTTTCTCTCCAGAAATCCACTTGACCACCCTATAACAAACTATTCCGATACTAGTCTATCTAAGAGAAATAAATCCATCCAATTCGTTGAACTTCATCAAGGGTGGCTGATAGTTGAGCAGAAGAGAGATAACGAAATACAGGACCTAATTAAAAAGCACAACAATCAAGAACTCCCCGAAGCAATTGCTCACACCTATGATGTTCGGAAAGGGGTACTTTATAGGAAAATTGAGCGTAACAAAAGTAGTTATTGGCTCCCCGTTATACCACGCTCTCTCACTTGGACTTTAATCAACCACGTCCATACTGAGATTAAGCACCTTGGTGCTGATAAGACTCTAGACAAGTTATACGAGCAGTATTGGTTTCCACAAATGTCAAAGCTAGTGCGCAAATTCGTACATTCTTGTATTGTGTGCAAAGCTTCGAAGGGTCCATCGGGTGCTACTCAAGTAAGACTTCATCCAATTCCTAAAGTTTCGACCCCCTGGCATACCATACACATTGACATCACGGGCAAACTCAGTGGCAAAAGTGATCGCAAAGAATACTCATACGTAATTATCGATGCCTTTACCAAATATGTTCTCCTTGAGTATACCCCTTCGTTAGATTCAGCATGTGCTATTAAAGCTCTAAAAAAAGCGGTCTGTCTTTTTGGAGCGCCTAAACGGGTTATAGCTGACCAAGGGAGATGTTACATTAGCGCAGAGTTCAGAGAATTTTGTAGAGACCATTCCATAGACCTTCATCTGATCGCAACAGGGTCTAGTAGAGCAAACGGACAGGTAGAACGCGTAATGCGCACTCTTAAAAGTTACTCACAATCATTGAAAACGACCAAAATAAAACTTGGCGAGACGAACTTCTAGACGTGCAATTAGCTCTTAATAGTACGCGGTCAAGAGTAACTGGATATTCACCAACAGAATTAATGTTTGGGATAAAAGCTCAGTCTTTAGGCATGTCAAGAATTGCAATAGACTCAGAAGCCGAACCCCGATTAGATTCAGATACCATCAGACAAAACGCGGCTGATAACATATCAAAAGCAGCCTCAGCCGAAGTAGAACGATTCAATCGAGGCAAGGCAGTCGTAAAGCCATTTTCTGTAGGCGAGTATGTTTTTATAAGAAACAACGAACGCAATCAGACAAAACTTCACAAAAAATTCAAAGGTCCATTTTTAATTACTAAGGTTTTAGAAAACGATAGGTATGAGCTGAAAAATATAGATGGGTCTAATCGAAATTACAAATACGCTCATGAAAATTTGCGTTTAGTACCCGGGGGCCATCGTGGTCTGGTAGAAATAGCTACCTCATTAATGAATAATGATGAAAAGGAGGCCGAGACGGCGGCAGAGCATGACCAGATTGATAGAACACTAACATCAGAAAATCAAAATCAAAATCAAAATCAATTTTATTTGTGTAACATAGGTAGTGAATACAGTTCTTAAATTAAAGAGAGGTCGCTATGTTATGCCAAGAGGCGTACAAATATATGGTTGCATGCTAAATAAAAAAATATTAATCATGCGAGAGGTATACACAAATTATTTGATAGGAAAATATGTCAAAATTTATAGGATTATGATAAAGAAACAATAAAAACAAAAAATAGAAATAATCAAAATGTCACAATAGGAGCTAGTTTCTACAGTTAATGCTTAATTACTATAAGTGTCAATATTCAACTAGAAATTGTCTACTGCGTGTAATCTCCAGTTAAAATAAATAAAACAGGTCTACATTAATTTATCATTCAAAAATTCATCAATCGTATAATAACATTTTTCAATTAATAACAGCTTTAATTTTGTTTTAAATTGAGTAGCATTCAGATTTTTTATTACATCTGGTAATTTATTGTATATGCGCGGTCCCATGCCTAAGACGCTCTTTCTCACTAAGGCCGTCTTACAACGCTGATTATTTAAAGAGTTTGCGTATTGGCTACGAATCGCAACATCTCGTAAAGTTGACACTTTTTCGAACAACCTCATGTTTGTTTTGACGAAAACACTCATTTCCAATATATATAATGAGGGTAAGGTAAGAATTTTCAGCGATTTAAAAATTGGTACACAGCTATCATCAATTTTTAGACCACACATCGATCTTATGCATCTTTTTTGTGCCTTAAAAACTATATCATTATCAGTCGAATTGCCCCAAAAAACAATACCATATCGCAAAATTGAGGCTACTAGGCCGTGATATGCAACTAGTAGGGCATTCATATTAACTTTTCTTGCAATTTGGAAAAGTGCGTATGCTGATTTATTTATTTTCTTACTTAGGTCCTCAATGTGGGCCTTCCAGTTAAGCTGATTATCAAGGAATAAACCTAAGAATTTGGTTACTTTAACTTCTTCAATATCACAGTTACTATGTCTAATATTTACTTTTGGTACTTCAGTTCTTTGGTGAAAGTGCATTATTTTAGTTTTCTTTAAATTAATAATTAAATTATTTTTATCAAGCCAATTAATTATGTCCGCTAGTGTATTATTTATGTCATCTTGATAAATATTACGATCAATACATTTTACTATGGCAGTACTGTCATCTGCAAACATCACCATTTGATGTTGAGTCACCTTTGGCAGATCATTTATGTAGATCAAGAAAAGAGGTGGCCCAAGGACGCTGCCCTGTGGGACACCAAACTTTATTAATCTAGGCTGAGATAAAAAACTCTTTTCAAATTTTGTTTTTTCACATATTCTTGCAATCTCTGTACATTGCATTCTGTTGGAGAGATAGGATTCGAGTAGTTTTAAAATGTTACCTCTGATACCGTAGTTTCTCAGCTTGTCTAACAAGACGTCGTGCTTAACGTAATCGAAGGCTTTGGTCATATCTGTGTAGATAGCACAGACATGAGTTTTTTGGTCTACTGCCAGCAAAGTACTACGTAAAAAATCAAAAATTGCCATGTTGATCGTGGTATTCTTCCTAAAGCCGTATTGTTCCTTGCATAATAAGTCAAATTTATTGAGATAACAATACAGAGACCTATAAATAATTTTTTCGAAGATCTTGGAAAATACAGAAATTTTAGCTATTGGCCTATAGTTCTGCATATCAGTTTTGTTATCTTTTTTATGTAGTGGTCAGATAGTGATAGTGACACAATATCAGTGTCCAGCGGTCATACTGAAACCGCGAGCTCAGCAACCCTCTCAGCATCAGATCGTGAGGGATTTTAAGGTTAGTAATGTTAGTTTCATGAAAATTGAGTGTGGCTAGATTAAGTTGACTGTGGTCACATGAGATGACGTGTAGAGCCAGTTGTCCGAGCCACGTTGTCAAATGAGTTGATAACTGGTTGAAGGGACGCTGGGACTCTGTGAGTTTGGTGTTGTCATATGAGATGATGATAAGTCAAGAGCTAGGTTGTCCGGTCCAAGTCACCATATGAGATGATGGCTGGTCGAAGGGACGCCAGTGTTAGCTTGCATAAAGTCCGATGTAGCCTTGCGTATGTGTGGCGTGAATCTCCAAACCTCCAAAGTTAACAATAGTATACCTATAATGTCAGGATAGGACGAGCGATGCGAAAGTGATAATCCCAGCGGATTTTCTTTTCTTATTGTTACAGAGTAACGTCTGTGGACATTCGGAGCAGCACGAGGACGTGCTAACGTCAGTATGGCCGTGACGGCGCGTTTAATTATTAGGAGATTATTTAAGAGTGAATGTCAACCGGATATGCCAAACGCCATCTATCGGAGCGATTGGTTGTCATTCGCTCTGACGCAACACCAAGGGCTAGCGTGGGGGGGTGAGAGCGGCTCGCTCGACAGTTCAGTTTGAATCTGGCAGGCGACCCGTTCGCATCTAATACTCGCTACGTTATTGGTGGAGTGTCCTAGTATTATAAGTGGTCTATAAGAGTGTAATAAGATTGTGAATAGTTGGTGATTAAAGTGTGTGATTATAACCGGAGCAAAACCTTTTATTCTCCTCGCCCGACTACCCACGTCTTGATAAAATCAAACATGGACCCAAGTGATATTGTGGACTCTCCTGACGTCCCTTTAAGTATTTAGCGGTATTTACAAGTTCATGCAAGCGATAAACGACATCCATAACGGAAAATGAAAAAAAAAACTCACAGGTGTCATTTTCATGGTTTTCGGGGTGGCTGATAATGAAAATGACGTAAAAGTTTACTATGTTAAGCATTGACGTGACCATATAATTATAGATTCTGGGAGTCTTAGCAAACTAGGTTCAGTGTCGTGGGCTCTCTAACTAAATTTATGTAACTGTACGTTGTTTAGCGGGCAACCGCGGGCCACTCGGAGTCGGCACGCTGTAAGCACGCGGTCCTCTCGCTTACGGCGCGAGGCCTATGCGCGGACGCCGATTCGAGTCGTATGGTAGCGCCAAGCGCGTTGACCGCCCGCCGTAAGCTTTTTCGGAAATTATAAAATACTAGCTTTTGCCAGCGGCTTCGCCCGCGTGAAGTTTGATAATTGTCCCATGGGATTTTACTACCTAAAAGTATCCTATGTGTTAATCTAGGTTATAAACTGTCTGTGTGCAAAATTTCATTCAAATCCGTTCAGTAGTTTTTGCGTGAAAGAGTAACAAACATACATCCATCCTCACAAACTTTCGCATTTATAATATTAGTAGGAAGTAGGATGCTATACGACACGCGATATAATGCTCTAATTTGAATGGCATGTTAATTGGTGGGTTGGAGCGGTACCGGTGCGGTACTTGTCAACTGTGCCACGACCTTTATTTGTATCACGTACTCACTATCATATGAGTTTTGCGATATTTCGCGTTTCTATTACGTCTAGTTTTCCTGGGTAAGCTTTTGTTCCGTTTTGTCAATACATGTAATGGCAACCCTGCACGTGTGTTAATTCCTCGTCTGTTCGCAGTTACACCGAAACTCAAGGACGTAGGGTGCTTTTTTCGCTGCATACACCAAAATGGACGATACAGAACGCAAATTTGGAACATTTTGTACCTGGTGCATTAGCTCAGTCGGATATTGAGAGCGTCGCGAATCGTGAGCGAAGGTCGCGGGTTCGAGTCCCGCATGTGCCGCAAACCTTTTTTTATTAGATGCTTGTTCTTCATAATTTATATTGACTAATTTTAATAAAGATCAATCACAGTGAATAAAAAGAAAAAAAAATGGAGATCGAAGTGGGTGGTGGTGAAATATTTTTTATAGTAATGAACAACTTAAAATTGGACTCACTTCTGCAGATTGTGGATTTCTCCGTGTTGTCTTGCATAAAAGAATTTTAGAAGTTGCCAAAATATTGTGAGTTAGTATCAGCATACATGAGCTTGTAATTTTTAATTGACTTTAAATGAAAATGAGGAGGTTCTCAATGTATCAGTATTACCAGTTTTTAGCAAGGTTTTTGAAAAAATAATGCTTAATCAAATGATCTATCATTTTAACACCAACAGAATCTTACATGATCAACAGTATGGTTTCATCACCAAGGAACGTTGTACAAGTGACGCCAGTGTAACCTTATTAAAGCACATATTGGCTGCGTGGGAAGAGTCCAAAGACGCAATAAGAATTTTCTACGACCTCTCCAAAGCATTTGATTGCGTAAATCACGACATATTACTTTTGAAACACATTACGGACTGGGTAAACTTGCACTTAGCCTGCTAAAATTTTATTTGACTAATAGAAAACAACATATTCAAATAAATAAATGTTGTTCATTCAAAGGGTTTGAGAATTAATTTGTCTGAGGAGGTACGCAGATGTGAACCAGTTTTTGATAGTTAGATATGTTAAGTTGTATTTATTACCTTGACATGTTTTGTTTGTTTTATTTTATTGGAAAGGATGAACTTCAAGGGTACTTCGATGAGAGTTGGGTTAGGTTCCGATGATGGGATCCATGACAAAATAACGGAACAAATTCTTAGGAGCAAATTAACGATACTCGGCCGAATCTTTGACAGGCTAAACGGATATTTGAGTCTCCTACCATAACGTCATTATTAACCGACTTCAAAAAGGAGGAGGTTCTCAACTCCATGTTCCTCGATTATTCGAAGATGGGCAGGACCGGTTTTGTTTTTTTGAGTGTTCGAAAGGGTATACTTCCCAGGTGGTCCTATCAGCAAGACAGGATCTGATGATGGGATCCTGGAGAAATAGAGAGAACTGTTCAAATGTTATAGGCACACCAGAAACGATATGGGTAGGTTTAGGAAGATTACTTTCTCGGACTGATCCTATATCAATTTGGTGAAGATCTGATGAAGAACCTCTGAGATAAGCAACGGAACTCCTCAATAAATTAAAGCAAATGGACTGGGATTGCTGAATTCGCAAGTCTACGAGTATCTATTATTTACAAGTTGGTGATTAAAATCCTAAATCAATCAATCAGCGGTCACCGACTTCTGAAGCTAAGTTATTTTTCACCTTTGTCGTGTTTTTTTATGTTTCTTACCTTATACCTCCGTCATTTGTTTACCCAGTGTATATTTATGTAATACTAGCTTTTGCTCGCGCGTTGCTCTCGTTGTATTTGGAAATTAACACAAGGGAATGTTTAAAATTTAGCCTATAGCACTCGTAGCTTCCCCCGAATTAACTGAATTTGTTAATAATGCGCATTTTTTTGCGTTTATTCATTTCCTCGCCGAGGTAGGATGAAAAGTTACGTGTTGCACTCGAGTGCAAAGATTTTTCACCTCGTGCTCTTTTGATTCCCTCGCTAACGCTCAAGATTCTAAGTTTAAAACAACTTTGCACTCTTGTATAACCAATAACTATTTTCAACCGACTTCCAAAAAGAGGAGGTTATCAATTCGTCTGTTTTTTTTTTTTTGTGTTTGTTACCTCAGTACTCTCGACTGGGTGAACCGATTTTGATGGTTCTTTTTTTGTTTGAAAGCTGGTGCTTCCCATTTGGTCCCATTTTAGTTTGCTGAAGACCTGATGCTGATCTTCGAAGATATACAACGGAACTCTTCAAAAATACACAACAAATCTGCAGTGATTGCTGCCATCGCTTGTAGGTTCATTGTTTATACTATATTATGACGGAACATCACGCCTGTATGCTCTGAGGGGGTACGCACATGTGTAAAATACACCCGATTTCGAAAATATTTGTTACCTCAGTACTTTCTACTGGATGAACCGATTTTGATCGTTCTTATTTTATTTGAAAGCTGGTGCTTCCTGTGTGGTCTTATAATCATCAAATCAGTAGCTGATGATGGGATTCTGGAGAAATAGAGAGAATTCTTCGCATTTTATAGGCACACTAGAAGCGGTTTGGGTAGTTTTAGGAATTGTACTTTCTCGAAGTGATCCCTATTCAATTTGATGAAGATCTGATGAAGAACTTCGGATATGCAACGGAACTCCTCAATAAATGATAGCAAATGTACTGGGATTGCCAAAATCTCATATCTGTCTATTATTTACACCAGTTCATAACCTAAAATCACGCCGGTACGCTGTGAAGGGGTAAGCACATGTGAACCACTAAAAAGTGAAAAATAAAAACTTTTTTACAAAAAATAAAACCGACTTCAGATAAAACAAAAAAGTGAAAAATAACTTCAGAAAAAACGCTTCAGAAGTCGGTGACAAAAAAACTAAATCAATCAAAAAAGGTCACCGACTTCTGAAGCGTTTTTTCTGAAGTTATTTTTCACTTTTTTGTTTTCTCTGAAGTCGGTTTTATTTTTTGTAAAAAAGTTTTGTTGTATTAATTGAGAGTTACTAACATAGCTATCAGGTTGAGGTTGGAGGTTGGAGATTTGGCTTACAGTGGTGATAATGCACACAAAAACTATTACATTCATGAAATTTGTTCAGTAGTTTGTGTTTGAAAATACAAGGTTTCACATTTATCATAGTAGAAGACAGAGAATTCAGTAATTATGGCAGGTTAGCGACCACTTTACAGATTGCTAAGTTTAGTTCAGAACAAAGTGTCCCTCAGTTGCTCTTGGCTGTGCTTTATTCAATTACAAACACAAAAAAAAACGATAAACTGATTGTTTAAACTTTTAAACAGGAATGTATCGTTGATCTAGTGGTCCTGAGTTCGATCCCCAGTGACGCAAGTCTTGTGTTTTTGTATGTTTCTAGAGGATTGTTGGGAATGCAAGATACATTTACAGAAGTAATGTCTACCTGTTTTTTCCAATGTAATCGGACTTCGTGTCGACAGGGATGGAATACAGTGCAGTGCCGCCCCATTCACCCCATACTACTACTTGACTCACGGAAGCTTACGCTGTACATCATAGAACAGCATTTCGCAGATGGGGTGCTGTCGTCCGAATCTATGTATTACATTCCAAACTACATTTAAAGCAAAGAATATTTGTCTTCGTCATTATTTTTATCAATGCTTTTTATTAAAATTTTGTTTCACCACTTAAGGGGCCAGCGGAGCATGCGTTTTTCTTATAAATGTAAACCAAAATAATATGAAAATCAAACATATTTGTAAAGAAGTGTGTATAATATAATTATTTCGATTGTATTATAGAATATCTATGTTCCCAAATAAATATTTTGAAAGGACAATGATGTATAAACGAGACATGAGGAATTTAAAATTTCTATAGACAAATATTTTTCTCAAAACCCTTATTTAAATCAGTGTCCATACAAAATAAATGTTTAGGAACCTATATATTCTGTAATCCAATCGAAATACGAGTAAATACACACCACTTTAAGAATGTTTTTGATTTTCATATTATTTTGGTATTATACTCGTAGTTGTATGAAAAACGCATGCTCCGCAGGCCTCTTAATCGCTTTACGAAATTCGAATACTAGGTCAGAATTTTACAAGCCATGGGTTTATTTTGAGTTCATTGTTTTTAACTTTGGGTGTTTTAAAGAAAAACTAAGAATTTAATTTATTTTATGGTCACAAGCCTACCAGTCTCAAAAACCTACTAGTCGCAATAGTATTTGTAGGTAGGCATAAACGTACTGGGTGAAATATGACTTATCTATTCATTATTCTATGAAAACCAATCATTTGGGGCTGATTTTAACCTGTCACTGCTGTTTTGGTAACTTTAAAACTTTTCATGGTCTGAACAAATTTTACATGAATTATACTGCTTCTGTCTAATTTCAAAACAAAATTTATATATATTTTTTTTTTTTTTTAGATTAATATACAGGGTGTCTTATTCAAATCGGTCAGTATGGGAAAGTCTGAAACTATAAGACATACGAAGATCTGTTCTGAGGAACCATGTCATCGATTTTAATAACAAAAAAAACTGCATTCATACATTTTAAAAAACATCTGTACTCCGTTCGGGAATCGAACCCGGTTATTTTGAAAAAAAAAAACCTACTCTATTTCTATTTCGATATCGATTGTGTAGGTCTTAAGCAGTAAATGTATGTATGAAACATGATGTCTAAAATGAATAAAATGCATTGTTTCCAAATACTTTAATTTATTTTAGTAGGTGCTCGAAGTGACCACCGCCTTTTTCAATATTCAGAATAACAGGGTTCGATTCCCGAACGGAGTACAGATGTTTTTTAAAATGTATGAATGCAGTTTTTCTTGTTTTTAAAATCGATCACATGGTTCCTCAGAACAGATCTTCGTATGTCTTATAGTTTCAGACTTTCCCATACTGACCGATTTGAATGAGACACCCTGTATATTAATATTCGAATATTCGACCAGTTTTAACTTAAAAAACTACAATGTAAGTTAAAAAAGCAGACTTTGTGTGATTTTGGAAGTATTGGAACTTGTGTGGCAGCGACAACTTGCGTGTATGCTCGAAAAATAATACGGTTTGTGAGTAAGGAGAATGAACCCTACTCTGTATATTGACGCACTAGGCTTTTGCGACCGGATGCCATCCGATGAGGGTTAATTTATGGCAATGTTGCCATCATACAAGAACTCCTCAATTTACAGTTAGAATATTGAAATGGACTTGTTTTCCCATGAGCTCATAATACATTCTATAGTATGAGGTTAGAGAAAAAAAAACTTTCAACATTTTCTTAGTTAGAACGTTAAAGATGTGGTGTTGGAAAAGCTTTTCATATTCTTATATTAGAACTATTTGCTCATATTTATGTTTAATTAAAGAATTAAGGCCATATTATTTTATTTTATAGGTATTATGAGACATCAGACTAAACTAATACCTTCTCCTTTTTTTTCTTCGACAATACTAAAAGAGATTGGCTTTAGGTAGTGTGTTTTACGGGAGTTTCTGAAAAATCTTGTTGGCCACACTTTCATCAGTGATGTGGGCGTATCTCTCCATGTGAAAGCAACTGACAACCGACGTCCTTATCACTCTTATAGGAACCCCTACGGCAGAATAATCAAAATTTAAACCCTGTAGTAAATTTTAAATAAATAACATAAATTTTTTACACATTTTTTTTTAAATTCTCTGATCTTATATCTTTCGTTTCTCTATCTCATTTTGCTGTTTGACGTATGGATTAGGCCGTAAAAAAATATTTAAAGTTTTGGATCGATATCCTACATCTCGCAAGTGAAGTTTTCACAGCAGTTGAAGCAGTACCAAATTTCGCCAGCTTTCCATCGGGGTCCGTAGCTATGCCGGTAACCGGTGTGCCTCGAGGAGCCGGTCTAAATCCTCGGAGACTTATACTGATTACGTTGAAATGTAACAACGTAGAACACAAATCAACCCAAAAAAATATAAAAAATTCAAAAAGAGGCATTAACATTTAAATGCATGTAGATGCCTCAACCCCCCGGATATAGCTAATTTGACCCTTTTGTCATTTATTTTTCAATGTTGTTATAAGTATTGGCCAAACTGTTATTTAAACTGTTTGAAATGTTTTGTTTATTTGTTTGTTATTTTTCTATGCTGTTTTTAGTGACACCCTCCAACAAAATGCAAATGTAAGTTCTAAAAAAGTTTCTTTTTATGTATGTTTTACAAAAAAATATTTGGTGTTAATCCCGCCAGAAACACAATAACAACTTCCATACATTGGCGTCAAACAAAATTTTCATAGATAGTGCTGCCATGTGTGTAATTAAGGAAACTTTTCAACTGTTTGACTGTTTTACAAACTGTCATAAAGAGAACAGCTATTTTAGACAACTTGGCAGTGACGTAGATAGCCTAGCGGTGTCAGCGGTTGCCTTGTGAATAATACTTCCCAAGTTCGAATCCGTAGTCAAGAATTACTTTTTGTATTTATTTGGTTGAACAGAAACTAACAGTGCAATCTAACAGTTGAGGTACACAGTTTTAAAAACGAAAACCAGAGTTGCGCATCTATTTTGTAACTCTGCGAAAAATGAAGTCATTAAAGTCAAGTGAAAAATGTCGTTCTGACTTTTTGACTTTTTTCAAAAAGGTTAGGCTACAAGGCAACCTCTTAACCAGATCGTCGTTGTTTAAGACTCAAATTGTAGCCGACTAAATTGTCCAGAGAAAACGTTTCTCTTTGATATTATTCTTCTTTTCCAAAAATATTGAGCGCCAATATCAAAAATTTTTTTTCACGATCTCGGCCTTAACTTTTTTTCGATTTAGACTTTCTCAAATAATTATTTTTGCACCTTACAGATCTTGTGGATACGCGTGCTTTTTAAATACCATATCTTCACAACTGTCAGAAATATAAGGAGATAGCTCTTATTCGTGAAATCGGAGCCAACACTCAAAGACATTTCCAATGTCAAAAATGTCGAAGATCACGATGGATGACAATTCAAAAGTGGCTTGTGTTTGGATGTCAAAGTTATGCGGTATGTTTTGGAACGTAGTATTTTTTTTTTATAAAAAAAAACAATTATTTAAATAAAGTTAAAAAAAACAATGCTGCCTGGACGAAAATTACCTACTCTAAATACTGGAGGTAGCTAATTTTACTCAAAGGAACCATTCCTTTATTTTTTGAAAAAGCATAGCCAGAACTTGCGGGCGATGAACGAGGATACAATATAGCCGTTCATCACCGACCAGAGAGGAATGGTAAACAAAAATGTAGGCACTTTCCCTTTCCCCATGTAAACACCCCACACCCCAGCAGAAGTAACGCCATCTTGCGTACGAATGAAGATACAAAGTTACTGACTTACACCGTCAGATAGAGTCACTAAGTGGTTATAAATAAAAGTAGTACTTGCCTAAAACGCTAGACTTTAGACTATGTGGCAATGTGTTTTCACTACCGCGAATTTTAATATTGCCCGCTATCTCCTGAGCGACTTTGGAATCTCTTAACATAGCTTTAATATTCCTAGTCTCATTATCCGCTATCGTGTCACGTATGCGACGCAATTGCTTTTCTAGCGCTTACCTTGCGCGATATGTTAGATCTCACGTTGTAATATTCTGCGCCTGAACCATATTTTGGGCCTATACTTGGCAGCAGAGTGACACTTAGGTACAAGAATCGACTGCTAAACAGCGTCGTTACACCAAACTATGACTTACTTATTTCATGGATTCAGACCCTGGTAAGCAAGGAGATCAATATGTGATTGTGCAACTTATTTCATATCACATTATCTATAAAACATCATGGGAAAACCTAAAATTCTGCAATAAATGACAGTCTAGTCAGACTTTTTGTTAGATTCCACTTTTCCCGATACGCACACATCGGCGAACATCGCACAACTAACTTAGACAATCTTTATAAATGCAGGTTTACTAGTAACTCGACGTACCTATTAATTACAGGACGTCAGAGGAGGGCTAAAATGCAAGAAATGTAGCCCCCAAAAATGTTCTACCGAAATTCGGTAGTTTTGAGTCCGTTGAAATTTTCATAATTGTTTTCAGTTCATTCTCCGTCGGAAAACACCCATTTTGATTGTAAAAGATGAAGCTCATAACAACAAACAATGTTTGTTTGAACGGACAAAACTGGACGCAATGAATATCCCGCATTGGCCACAATCCGCACATCTACCAGGAAAACATAACTCAGAAAGGGTCGTTAAACAGTTTAATTCCATGAGTTGACGACATAAACGCAACACTGCACTCTCACTCTGCACTCGTCACTCTTGCTAGCAGTATAAAAAGAGATGGCATGCTGTTGCCAGTTCAACTGTTACTTGTTTGATAGCGTCATTGACGACGTCATGCGATTACTGGGGGTGGGTGGTGGAATTACGTCACTTCTTTCGTCGCCGAACAAGGGTAGTCAATCGAAATTAATAGGCTGTTGAACTTCTAGCACTGAACTTGAGCAGAGTTCGTCGACTGTACTCTCGTGACTCGAATAAGATCGTTTAACAGTTTATAAGGCAGGACGTCAACATTTCGGTATTAAATACAAGTATCAATTCATCTATTTAAGATTGAAAAACTAGAACTAGTATGTAATTAAGAAGAATATTTTATTCCTGTAAATAAGACGAATTTTTGAGTGATCAGAAGACATTAAATTTATCAATAAAATGTTATAATAGTATTCTATTTAAGGCACTTTAAATATGTTTTACATAACGTGTTATAAATAACGTAACATGTCACAAAGTCGCAGACGCAAACATAAAATTTCATTACACTTCTTAAAAATCAGTTTATTTATTGCAACAATTCAATTCGGTATATATTCTTGAGGTTATGCTTAAAAATCAGAAGCTTGATCAAGGAAAAGACGATTGATTTTCTAGCTCGAGCTCGTAGTTAATATGTTAACATCCCAATATAATTTTACCACTAGCCTTAGATTACTACTACTACTTACCTTGGCAACAATATCCATGTGCTTCATGTCACATATTTTAATGATCTTTATTTCGTTAAAATTCTGAAGAACTTGTTTTGATTAGCTGCGTTTTTCAGTAAAAATAAACATCAGATTTAGAGAAACACGTCTTCAGAAACTACATAATTATGTAATAGCCTTTTTTACGTACAAACCTGGCAGCAACTAAATAAATCAAGTATAAAAAAACCGATGTGAAAAATGTACTACCAATGAAAAAGACTTCAGTCGCTAGTCTATAGTCGCAAGCACTATTGATAAATAAAAATAAGCTACGATTCGCAGGGTCAAGCAGAGTGTGATTGGGTTACTATTAGTTTCGTGCCAATGTTTTATTGTACTCATGGTAAATGTTTCTCAAATCAGTAACAAAAGAATTTTAGATAGTCTCCCATCATGTTCTCATTTAAAACGGTTTGATTGATTGGCTTACCGATACATGCTGAACGATGATTAAATTGTTAGGTTTTTATTAAAACACCGACGCATCACGAGCGCTGCAGCTGATGGCAGGGTGGATAGCCAATATTATGTCACTGGATGGCGACTCACAGACCATCGTTAAGATATTTTTTTTTTAAACTTCATATACAAGAGTGGTACATAGGTGGACTTAATGCTACACGGCATTCTCTACCAGTAAATTTTTGGGTCAAATAGGTGATAGAGTGGAATACAAAAGATATTATATGTGAGATAATAACATTTTTCAATAAAAAACTAAATTTATTGTAGTTTTAGTCACGTGTGTTTGTTATGGAAATATGGTCTGAAAATAAAGATTTATTTGTTTATATTTATTTGATTTGTAATTATTACCTGCTTTCTCTTCGCAATTCCACCAACTGACTGGGCAGCAGTGGCAGTATCTAAGTCTTATACGTATAAGACGACTTTGACAAGCACTTACCTGAAAACAACAAGAGATTTTTGGTGAGTTTTTATTGCAGAGACGAATAACTTCACTACAAGATATTAACATAAAAATACTTCGTTTCAAAATTTATTATAACAAGCAATGAAAGAAAACTGGACTTTATAAGATCCAGATTAACACATATGGCTCCTATTGAATATGCGATGCATTTTATAAATCCATAGAACCAAGGAAGAAAGAGTCAGTCAATACTTTCCAAAACTATACTACTGTATGCTGTTACATTCGTGATATTGACGACAAACGAGTTTTAACGCGTATATTGAAATAAAGATGGTCCTAATAGATTTTATCATCAACCCGCCGCGGTGCGCGCCTTTAAAAGGGCACACTGCTGACCTCAAATCGAATGCATCACCCTCGGTCGTCGGTGATGAGACTATACATCCCGCGGAAGTGCAGGGGTCGTGGTTTTGTATATGCTAGGACCCTGCACAACCGTGAGGTATGCAGTCTCAGGGATTACTTTCTAAAAGCCAACATGGGGATGCACCAAGAAGTCTCTGGGTTTCTTCTGCATGTACTATGGGTCGAGACTGACACCGCAACCAAAGCTACAATTCATTCAGTATCAGAGTATCTGTCGATGGAGTCAGTTGTGTTGTGTGACTTAAATCCTCTTAAGTATCACGTCACGAAGACAACGTTGGTTTAATACCTTCTGGGTTTATCTGTAATACCTAATTGGCAAATGAAAGGCAAGGTCCATGATGCAATACAAAGGGTTAGCACGACGCAGACTTCATTTGAAACTTGTAGGACGACAGCTGCGTCATCTGCTCACATTTTAATCCTAACATAATAGCTGCTTGCCGGCTCTTTGTGCAAATCCTACAATGAAGTAGGACACGTGTTTCGTTTCACATAACAGTCCTAAACGATATTATTCGCTGTTGGAACCAGAATTTACAAAAGCTAAGTACACGTCATATCAATTCAATACGCAACACAAAAGGGCTGTCCATGTGAATGGAGTATTATTAGCAACAGTGGTCGAGAATACTCGTATTAACCGTGAGACCAGTAACCGGCTCGCATTAATTTAATAATGATTGGAATTCAGATAACTATTCGTGTATTAAAGGTGCAAAAAAACTGTTTTGCTTTGATGTGATACATAAGACGGGTTTCGTTGAATGGTACAATAAGAAGAAACACCCCCCAGTGGTGGATATCTGTGTCGCGTTGCTAGGCGTCTGGTCCCCCAAACCAATTACACATAATACAAGGAATACATGACATTGTAATCAATACCAGCACAAATTTGATAGCTTAAATCTTAAAATCGTGACGCTTTAGAAGATTTTGTCTCAGAAATAACTTGTTTGTATTAATAGCAGCTATCGTTTGATAAATGTTTTATACCGGCTAGTGGAAATTGAGATTGAAAGTTGTGTTGCAGATGTTTTCAGTGATTGTATTTTAATTTCGAATTAAAATAAACTTTTAATTAATCCGGCCAAAAACTTCCAACCCCTTTGTTTTTCATAAAATGTCAATAATAATAAAACAAAGTTACTGCTGCAGATTCATCAAATATCCATAGCCATATCTCAAAAGCGAAATTATTTTCTTCAACAATTTACGGCTTCAAAAGCGAGTATCTAATCAACCATTATTTATAAAGAAAAACGTATTTATGGAACCTTGCTTGAACTTTTAAAAACTGTCTACAGACTCTCCACATTCATAAAAGATGTAAACGGACCCTGCACGAAGCCGTGAACTTAGCATTAAAATTAAGTCAGTCTACTTAAAAAATATATTGCTGGGAAAAGACTTTTTTTTGGCGTAAAATATCGCATTTTCTCGTTAAACTCAAACTCAAAGCATTTATTTCAATTAGACCATTACGGCACTTTTGAAAGTCACAAGGCATAATAACTTGTAAAAGTACTGTAGTTGCCCATTCCCTAACTCTTTTCAATCAAATTTTTTTTACAAAATCTTGTTTACATCATTCATGTTGTGATAATATATTATGTGAGAACGATGTAGAAAGACGTGCACATTAAGAGCGTCCAGAGAAAAGATTAAGTCAACAACTTAAAAATTAATAAATTAAAATTAGCCGTGGCAGCTAAGGGTTGACCAGACTCAACTGACAGCGCCCGTTCACGAACATGATGCGTGTAGCAGCACCATTCAATTCGACCATATTGAAGGGAAGTAAATGACCCGACACGCCACCATCAGCGAGACATTTGAGTTAGCATGACATTCTCTCAGCCGCCAAGGCATAGCTATTCAAGTAAAAAAAAAAAAAGATAACTGTAAGATAACTGATAAACGTATTAGTAAATGGCGGCTTTACAGTACATAATATTCACACATGTGATATGCAGTTATATACTACTAAGAGAATGAATCTATACAATGCAAGGATATTTTTACAATCTTCTGCAGCTTCCACAATAATTAATTGAGAATCACTTAGTTTGCTCCTGTGGTTGTGGAGCAGGACCAGCATTGAGTTTACATTGAGTTTTAGCGTCAAAACATTGTGCTTATTTTTTGTGGCGCATTAAAAAGTAAACGTGTAATAGAGATATTTAAAGTAAAGTTCTGACTCTAGGGAACCAGTATTTGAAAAAACTTATGAACACGTTGGAATTTTGGCCTCCAATATTTACGTAATTAGTAGATTAAAAACGTCCAAAGTAGTCCAGAAAAATTGGCAATGACGGGGAGGAAAAGTGCCTTTCGGCTTCGTTAATTTACAATTTACACTCTTTATACAAGAACCCGGCAACAACTGTCGGACAGGTGTTGCGGCCACTAGGTACAACACCCATTTGGTCGGAAAATCCTCCCTATACTATGGGGGATGAAAAACTTTACACCCTGTTATTCATACTCCCTAATACACATATTTCAACAAAGTTACTGAAGTTTTCTGTACAGCAAAACAGTTTGTTAGTAATTAATTGTAGTGATATAAAATTAGGTAGTGCTCAGATTACATGAAATAAAGTTTGACTCATATCTTGCCAACAGGTGTTTTTCGATTCATGACAGAATTTAGTTAAACGCCATCTAAAGCATCCCTTATCAATCGCTTGATATGCAGAAACCTCAACATGCTTAGAAGAAAATGATAAAGCTGATAGATGGCGCGCTTCAATAATAATAATATACAGAGTGTGACCAGACTCATCCCGAAGCCTCAGTACATAAAACTAAGTAACTTTACGCTAAATAGAATGCTGAGAAACCACTTTTTTTGGGGGAATAAACACGTTTTGTGGTAGAATAAGCCTCAGTACATAAAACAAAGTAACTTTACGCAAAAAATAATGATGGCAAACAATTTTTTTTGGGGGAATGTACACGTTTTGTAGTAAAATTATAAAATATTTTGCTGATGGATAAATTGAATTGTACGTCAGTCGTGGAGGTGTTTAAAGTAAAAATCTTACAATAAAAACGTGTATTTAAACTTTGTCCCCCAATATCTCCGTAACTAGAAAGTTTCCAGGTATGGTGCAGGATAAAAATGATTGCACAAAACGAGGAGAACAAATGCCTTTCAGCTTCGTTAAGAGGCTTTTTTACACCCCATCCACGTTCTATTGGCATTATTCATTTTTATAACAATGAAAACAAATGATAGCTTGAACCATTTACATAAGTGATTAATATTTGCAGATTTTTATACAAAAAAAACAAAGAAATTTCAAAAAGAAAATTAAACATAAAAATATAAATGACAAAAGGGTCAAATTAGCTATTTCCGGGGGGTAGAGGCATCAGTTTACATGCATTTAAACGTTAATGCCTCAAATATTTCCCTTTGCTCTATTTCGGTTTAGGTGGTCTACGTTGTTACATTTCAACGTTAGCAATGAGTCTCCGAGGATTGAGACCGGCTCCTCGAGGCACACCGGTTACCGGCATAGCTACGGACCCCGATGGAAAGCTGGCGAAATTTGGGACTGCTTCAACTGCTGTGAAAACTTTACTTGCGAGATGTAGGATATCGATCCAAAACTTTTAATATTTTTTCACGGCCTAATCCTTACGTCAAACAGCAAAATAAGATAGAGAAACGAAAGATATAAGCACAGAGAATGTTTAAAAAAAGTATAATTAATGTATGCTATTTATTTAAAATTTACTAAAGGGTTGAAATTTAGATTATTCTGCCGTAGGGGTTCTATAAGAGTGATAAGGACGTCGGTTGTCAGTTGCTTCCACATGGAGAGATACGCCCACATCACTTATCAAAGTGTAGCCAACACGCTTTTTCAGAAACTCCCGTTAAAAACACTACCCAAAGCCAACCTCTTTTAGTATTGTCGAAGAATAAAAGAAGAAAGTATTATCTTAGTCTGATATCTGTTATTGCCTATAAAATAATAGAATATGGACTTAATTCTTTAAATACAAATATAAAAATATTTCTAAAAAAATACTGAAAAACCAAATTCGCGATATTAAAGGTAAATTCACGATAAATACCCGGTTTCATATGTTATATAATGTGTTCTGGTCGTGAAAGTTTAAAAAAGACAATATGAATAACTTTTCCTACACCACATCTTTAACGACCGGAATGGCGTAGTGGTAGTGACACTGCCTTACGTTCTTAGGGTCCTGGGTTGGAATCCCGGTAGGAGCAAATGTTTGTGTGATGAGCACGGACATTTGTTTCCGTATTCGAATGTTTATATGTATAACTAGCTTCTGCCAGCGGCTTCGCCCGCGTGAAGTTTGATTATTGTCCCATGGGATCTTACTACCGGAATAAAATGTATCCTATGTTTTATGTGGGTCATAGCGTGATGATTTATAAACGTAAGAGTAAACAAATATGATAATAACAAATCTCCGAACTGCTAAGCTATCGGGAGTTACACGTGTTATTGTGAGTCAACTATAAAAGATAGACATATGCTGTCGTGGGATATTTTTTATATAATTTTATGTGGAATATTTCCGTTATACATGATTTCTATGTAGCTTTAACCATTAAGGCTGCACACGCGACGGAAGCTAAAAAAACCAAGTAACTTCTCCCGTTTTCCCAACATTTCCTTTCACTGCTCTGCTCCTATTATTGGTAGCGTGATGAAAAGTATACTATTACCTGCTCAGGAGTATGTAGAATAATTGTACCAAGTTTCGTTAAAATCCGTCGAGTAGTTTTTTTTTCTATAAATAACATACAGACAGACAGACAGACAGACAGACAGACAGACAAAAATTTTACTGATTGCATTTTTGGCATCAGTATCGATCACTAATCACCCCCCGATAGTTATTTTGTAAATATATTTCATGTACAGAATTGACCTCTCTACAGATTTATTATAAGTATAGATAAGTATGTATTTACAAACGAAAAAGTATATTTGTGGTATATCAACTATCTAGTGTCCACGACACAAGCTTTGCTTAGTGTGGCACTAGGGGGCGCTGTGTGTGTCCAGCGACTTTTATTTTATTTATTTGTCTTTAACGTTCTAACTAAAAAAATGTTGAATGTTTTTTTTTTCTGTAACCTCGGAATATTAAATGTATTATGAGCTCATGGGAAAACAAGTCAATTAGCAAATTAACCGAAAATTGAGGAGTTCTCTTATGTTGGTAACACCGCCATAAGTTAACCCTCATCGGATCGCACCCGGTCTCAAGAGCCCAGTGTGTCAATATACAGAGTTAGGTTCATTCTCCTTCCTCCCAAACCGTATATTTTTCGTCAATACACGCAAATTGCCAATACGATACAAGTTCCAATTTTTTTCAATACCACACTAATTTTTTTTTTGTTATTAACTGACGTTTTAGTTTCTTAAACTGCTCTTCCTACTTTCAAATCAACATTAAATAAATTTTTTGTCATTTTTATTTTAGTTTGAGGAATATTTAAGCAGTTTTAACTAAATACATGTAAAGTTCGTTCAGACCAGAAAAAGTTTTAAAGTTACCAATGCAGCAGTGACAGGTTAAAATCAGCCCCAAATTTATTGGATTTCATAGAGTAATGAATAGGTAAGTCATATTTCACACCCAGTACGTTTATGCCTACCTACGAATACTATTTCAGCTCATAAACAGTATCATCAAGATGTTTCGAAGTAGACATAAAGATTTCAGACTCTTCTTCTACAATCTTCGTATCGCCACTGGCATGACAAGTTTTCATGGATTGTTAGCCCAGAACTTCGCCACTGCCACCACTTACTTGGTGGCAGCACAAAGGTTGCTTTGCCTGTATGTTTTAGGCCCAAGACAGCAGGATAGAATGTGGAGCATAGTTTGTGACAAAACTGTACAGCCCCACCCTGCTGCAGTTTCTTTGCCCCACTTAATGAAGTAGCAGTTATGTCTACCCACTTGGTTCTGAAGACGGTTATGATAAATGATATTTATTCAGCAAGTAGGTTTTCTCAAACACTTTTACACGTCATTTTTTTTAAACTAGATGGGTCCGGTGTTTCGTACCTGACTACTCTGAGAAGAAACAGCCGAAACAAACTCAGAGGTCATAGTCTCTTTTGAAGTCCAGACAATCTTGCTTAATTCACATGAGGACTATGCAGATTAGTTCTAAGTTTAAGTTTTCCATGTGGGCTACAGAAGGTTAGACTCTGTAGGAAGATGCTCACTTGATAGTAAGGAGTTAGTGAGAGAAGAACACCAATTTTGCCTAGTTTACAACTGTTGTCGGCCGGGTTTCGTAATAAAGACGCTGCGGTTTAAAAACAAACTGTGCCTGCTTTTAAGCAGACAGTGATTTCAAATTAGAAACTTACTTGGAAATATTGAAAAAAATAATGATGAAGACAAACATGCTTTGCTTGAATGTAGTTTGAAATGTAGTACATACAGACGACAGCATACCGTCTGTTTAATGTTATTCTGTGGTGAACGGGCGTAACGTCACGTGAGTCGAGTGGTGGTATGGGGTGAATGGGGCGGCTCTATACTGTATTCCATCCTTGTCGACACGAAGACCGATTACATTGGAAAAAACAGGTAGGCATTACTTTTGTAAATGTGACTTGCATTCCCAACAATCCTCTAGAAACATACAAAAACACAAGACTTGCGTCACTGGGGATCGAACTCAGGACCACTAGATCAACGATACATTTCTGATTAAAAGTTTAAACGATTACTTAACTGTTTTATCATACATAATAAAAATTAAAAAAAAACAGTCAACAGTTTTTATTTTATTTTATTTGAGTTGGTCAGACTTGCATAATAGAGAGAATTATCAAAACCTTATTCAAAGGGAAGGGTTGCTGACCTGGCACAATTAATAATATGTGAATAATGTGAATTTATCGTTATTCTTACTTAGGCACATAAGATTAGTTTCATATGCACACAATTTATGAATAAATGCGAACATAAACGATAAGAATAGAAATAAAACGCTATAGAGTGCATAAATCTATACTCAGAGTCGGCGCCATGAGAAGCTATAACTTTTGTAAACAAAGAATTTCTTACAAGATACGTAGCGACAATTCAATCAACAAGGAATACTCCCAAATTCTATCTACTCAAATTATCATACGTGTGATACGAAACTAACGAGCAATTTCACTTGGTCGGGTCATATTTTTTTGCCGTCGTTGTCTTATGTTTTGTGGTACTGGTACGCATCTGACATCATGGAACGGAAACATTTGGGCCGCCATTTTGAAGTAAGATCACCCAGACGCTGTTATTTTTTAATTAGATAAAATGTTGCGAACCCGACTGTGTGTTTACAAAATTTGTAGCTTCTCGTGGCGGAGATAATCTTGTAACATTTTCGAACGTTGAGTGGTGCTACGGCGTAGCATAGCGCTACGGCGTGGCATAGCGCTACGGCGTAGCATAGCGCTACGAGCATGAGCCAAACCTGGTATTTTACAAAACTTAGTCATACTTTAAAACTGAGCAATGATTAACGTACTTACTAACTACAGCTACATCACTAAGGTATAGCGGGTACAACGACTTATCATACAGTATTCAATTTAGCTATTGTAGTGTATGTACGAGTAAACTACATTCCTGGAGGGCCCTGGTGACTTGTAACACAGGTTTCTATAGAGACCTACTTCAAGCACCAGTCTCTCACAAAGTTATTCCTTGCTCGTGCTCCACTGTACTATAAGCATTAAGTAACTTGTGTAGAGAAAATAAACCGATATTTTATTATCATTATTATTATTATTCAATTCCAGGTTCCCATCCCTGGGCATCCGTCACTCAGGGTATCCTAGTAAGGACGCCTATGTTTCCCACTAAGGAACATAATGTTATGCATTTGTTAAACATTTTTGTTACAATAATTATACAGGATGTAAACCACCTCATCACGAAGCCGTCATCCAAGCATTCTGTACATCAAACTAAGTAACTTTACACAAAAATTATTGCTTTGAAGAAGCGTTTTTTTTTTGGGGTCAGAAATCACTTTTTAGGGTATAACTTAATGTAACGCACTCAAAACATTGTGCTGATGGATGGATTGAATAGTACGGGGTTTGTGGAGGTATAAAAATCTTGCAATAAAAACTTGTTTAAAAAAAAAAATGTGAAAAAGTTGTAACTTTGACCCCCAATATCTCCGTAACTAGAAGGTTCCCAGGTATGGTATAGAACACAACAATGATCGCAATGATGGGGAGAAAAAGTACTTTTCGGCTTTGTTTAGAGGTGTTTTACACCCTATATGTATGCCTAGCGGACGTCACACGGTTTCACCCACGTAGTATCCATTTCCTTGGGAGAACAGGAATAAAATATAGACTATGGGTCATCATCAGCCTATAATGTTCCCACTGCTGGGACACGGCCTCCTCTCAATGAGAGGGAATGGGCCATAATCTACCATGCGGGCCCATTGCGGATTGGTAGATGTCACATGTCTTCGAATTTTTGGTTCTAGGACATGCCGGTTTCCTCACGATGTTTTCCTTCACCGTTTTGAGAGCAGCGGTTATGAAATAAATTACACAAAGTAATGCGCCTGTCTGGATTCGAACCCACGACTTACTGTTTGTAAGTCGGGGCCGCCACCACTGGGCCATCGCTGCTCTAGACTATGGGTACTTGCTGATAATGTAACGTTATTTTTAAGTTTATTCGTTATGTATACGAAAGGTCGAATCATTCCTCAGATAACTATATGAACCTTTGTAAAGAGATAAAATTAAGATATTGTATTGTGGTACGCCGAGCTTTAGTGTGGACGGCCTACTATAGCTAAAAAAGTTTCAACACCTGCATTCGGGAATTACAAAAACAATCAAACAGCTGAAGATCAGTAGGCAACACACGAATTTTTGAAAAACGTAATGCGTCTTTCTTGGACGCGTTGCGTTTTCCGTGTCCAGGCCCCTTATTCACAACCATTCGACTCGCTTCCAGTTCGGAAAGTCGTATGTCTATCTCGGTCGTTTTAGTAATGCCAGAAGAAGACAGCCATACGACTTCCCGAATCGGAAGTGAATCGAAGCGTTGTGAATACGGGGGCAGGTCTAGGTATATTTTAATAACCCGTCTCAATCTTTTTTTTTTTTTTTTTTTTTTTTTTGGGACAAGCCCGCCACACACGCCCAAACCACTGTAACTCCTGAAAGCCAGAATCAACAGTGGCGACCACCAGAAAAGCGCCGAGACAATGAAGCTCGACGAAGTCCCAGAGAATGAATTTAACTGTCTTGGATCCCGCAACGAAATTAATCAGAAAGTAAAGCGGAGGAGTAGGAAAGAACTGTAATTTCCACTTCCCTCCATATCAGCAGGAGACAGAACGAAACAAGGCCAATAGGCACAAAGGGACGTTTACAACTGGGATAGGCCCAGTTGCCTAGCACCACGGATAAATATTAACGTTAATGGGTCCTAAGTTGAGAGCTGTTATATTTGATTCCAATAATAGGTATGGCAAAAACGCTTGAACGCACGGAAATTTGCTCTAGTTTCCACAAGGTCCGTATAGTAAATAACTCCGGATGTAACCTGTACACTATCCAACATAATATTGCGTTCATTTTGCCAAAGACTACACTCCCACAAAATGTGATGAGCAGATTGTTCATATTCGCAGTCAGATGTTGAACATTGACAAAAAGGCGAGTCAACAAGCTTGAAGGAAAATAATTTACTCTTAAAGTTGCCATGGCCCGTGAGAAATTGGGCCACACAGTGATCAACCTCCAGCCATGTCCTGTCCAGCCGCTCACGAACGGATGGAAAGAACTGGTGGAGGTGCCTGCCCTTGATGGAATTGTCCCACCTACATTGCCATTCAGATAAAAGTTCCTCCCAGACGTCGGTCTGTGGTTTGAATAATCTAGAAATCCTAGCACGATCACGTACAGTTAAAAAGTCTGCGTCCGTGGTCTCACGCGCGTTATAGTACATTGCCGCCCGCCGCTGCACCTCAAGATCGACTGGAAGTACACCCGCAAGCACCGGAAGAGCTTCGGTACTAACCGTCCTGTACGCTTTGCATAAGAATATCAACGCCAAACGCTGGCTTTGAAGCAATTTACGTCGCACCGCTCCTATGGTGGCCCTATCGGCCCAAACAGGTGCCCCGTAGCACATACAACCCAAGTAAGTAGCCACGTAGATGGTCTTTAAAGTTAAAAATGACAATCCCCACGTAGATTTGGATATCCTCGTTAAGGAATAAAAGTTCTTTTTAGCTTTTTCACCGACATTTTTTATGTGATCTATGAATGAAAAATTCTTCTCTAAGACCAGTCCAAGGTAGCACACGGACTGCTTTCTTTTCACGGGAACGTTATTAAATTTAATGCTCGGCCACGATTTAAGATCACCTTTTAAAATTAGTTGAAATGTTTTATGCGGTGCAAAGGTCAGACGGTTTCGATCGCCCCACTGAGATATTAATCGTAGGCAAGTGTCAGCTAAATTCTCGAGTCCAGCCCGGGTACTTGACTGAATGAGCAGCAGGCCGTCGTCCGCGTAACCGGTTAATGAACAGCCCGGTGGGAGTGGGAGCGCGAGGAAATCATCAAAACCTATATTCCATACATACGGAGAGATTACCGAGCCCTGTGGACATCCCATGGTAAGGGACTTTGACATAGAATGATGTCCGAGTTTTAGTTGCGCGGTACCATTTAAAAAGAATGGATGAACAAGATTATATATGTTTTTGTAGCAGCCACGATTTTTCATTTTAAGTAGTAGCATCGGCCACCAAGCGTTATCAAAAGCCCCGGAAATATCTAAAAAGATTCCAACCACGTACTTGTGTTCAGAGTTATTAACAATTTTTCTAACAGAAAGTGCCGCGTCAACAGTAGATTTACCCACGGTGAATCCGAATTGGTTGTTATGAAACTTTGGTCCGTCCGGTAGCAAACGCGGAACGATAAGGCGCTCCAGGAGTTTTCCCAAATTTGGTAGTAGGGTTAAGGGCCTGTACGACTTAGGGTCGTCCGGTGGCTTATCACCACTTTTTGGAATTATTCGTATAAAGCCACGTCGCCATACGCGAGGAAAAACGCCTTCCGCAATACATCGGTTGAAAACAGATAGAATGGCGTCGCCCGCTGTTTTACACGCTTCTATTATCATCCGATTAGATATTTTATCTTCACCTGCTGATTTTTTAAGAGGCAGTTTCCTGACAACAGTAATGAATTCGTCAATGGATGGAAGGTCTGACGCTGGTGATTCAGGTGGCACAGCAGCCCACGCTCTGATCTGTTGATGGTAGTCATTGTCATTTGCCGGCGAATCATCAGGTATCAGAGTATTTAATAGAACTTCGGTCGTTTCCTCAATACCGGTGGTGTGTTTATTATTTACTTTAATGTTTTGGATAAACGCTAGGTCGACCGATCGATTAGCTTTGAACTCATGATACAAAGGAGACCACGGACCTTCTTTATCTAATTTTTCTACAATTTTTCGCAGTAAATTACCCTTAGATTTTTCAGTCGATGCTCTGTAGCGGGACCTGGCAACTCTAAACGCATTTAAAGCAATGGTATATGGTTCTCCGGTGACTTTTTGTTTTTTAAGCTTGTTTAAATGTCTACGCGCTCGGCGATAGCTTTTACGTTGTTCAATTAGGTAGTCACACCACCAATCACATCTACGGAGGTTGGTCATAGATGCGCGACCAATAGCGATGTCAGCACAGTAAGTGAAGGTGTCTGACATAATTTCAGCACTTTCTTCAGCTGACAGCCCATCACGAGTGAAGTCTTTGGCGTGACTTGCAAAAAGCGAGCCAAAGAATTCCCAGTTCGCGCCTTTACTTTTATATCTAAAATTACCAGTGATATGAGTCGGACCTTGAGTAGACACCGGAACAAATTCGTACACGATCAGGCGATGATCACTGCAAGACGCATCTGGTAAGACACGCCACCTATCCAAGCGAACGTCTGCACTAGAAAGTGTGACGTCAATACAAGATTCGCCCATTGGGCTGCAAAAAGTAGGTGGTGCATCAGGGGTATTATGAATCGATAGGTTCATTTCAGCAATAAAATCTTCAACAGCACAACGTCGGTCGGAATCCGTTGACCTAACCTTGCCATACCACAGAGACGATGACGCGTTAACATCAGCGCCAACGATAACTTTACAGCCCGCGAGTGACTGCAAGACGTGACGGAGGTTATGTATATGAGGAGCAACAGGATCTGAGTATTGAAAGTAACAGCTCACAACGTAAACTTTGAAAGAAGCTGATGAGACTTCCGCAACGGCACAGTGGGGCGTCATGAGGTTACGCAAAGATGTTACTGTAAAGTTAGAAGAACGCGTCACGTAAATTCCGGCTCGTGCCCTGCTGTCCAGCTGAACTACTTTGTGGCGTAAGTGTGCATTCTGGTATTGTTCTTGAACAAGTACAATGTCTAAGTTATAATCGATAATTAATTTGTCTAGTTCAGAGGTCGCCACCCTATCGTTGTGGAGATTTAATTGTCCTATATTTAAACTATCCATTATTTTAGTAGTTAGTGTTGAGGATTAACTGTTCGAGCTTAAGTTTGTATGTGGTACACTCTGGAGACCCGCAACGATGGTCAAACGGTTTTTTAAAACGTTTACACGCCACGCAAGTCGGTATATAATTTGAGTTATCCTTGTGCGGGCAGTTATTTGTTTCATGCGCTTCGGAGCAGTTAGCACAGGTAGGTGATTTGTTAACGCAATGTTTCTTAACGTGACCGAACTGTTGACAATGTAAACAACGAACTACCTCCACATCATCGATGAAACGGCAAGTCGCCCAATCAATAAATAATTTTTCTTTGGTGGACACCAGATGTTTACGTACGGAGGACTCGATTTCAACACCTATCCACTTGCGACCGTTATCTAAGGAACGCCGACGAATAATTTTAGTTGACTTAATAAAATCATCCTCATTTATGATGATTTTATTAAGTCTCAATCTTCTCAATCTTGCCAGCAGTTGTAACAGTGCAAGTCAAGTGCGACGCTAGGTAGGCCTAACATACAACAGACTGAAATCTATTAGGACTATGACGACCCGAATGGCGCAGCGGTAGTGAGGCTGCCTTACGTTCTTAGGGTCCTGGGTTCGAATCCCGGTAGGAGCAAATGTTTGTGTGATGTCATGTGCATGGACATTTGTTTCCGAGTCATGGATGTTTATATGTATAATAAGTATGTATTTACAAACAAAAAAGGTATATATGTAGTAAATCGACTATCTGGTGTCCACGACACAAGCCTTGCTTACTGTGGCACTAGACGGCGCTGTGTGTTAATGTCCAGCGATATTTATTTATTTTATTTATTAATTTTTGAAAAACGTATGCGTCTTTCTTGGACGCGTTGCGTTTTCCGTGTCCAGGTCTAGGTATATTTTAATAACCCGTCTCAATCTTGCCAGCAGTTGTAACAGTGCAAGTCAAGTGCGACGTTAGGTAGGCCTAACATACAACAGACTGAAATCTAGTAGGACTATATTGTATTAACGAGCAACTCAATATCTGATACTCACATTATCATAAAGAGGTTACGGCCAAGATATTGTTTTAACTTTATATTATGTCCATTCGTGTCTGATATATTGAAATATGTATTTAATAATATACTACTACTCATGTGGAGATTAATTGTTGTACTAGATCTACATACACCTTTATTCACGCCTTAAATAGTTAAATGTATTCATCCGTATTGTTCTCAATCCAATTGTCCTCATCCCAAGTCTAGTTATACAGTCCCAATGAACGATAACTGAATGAATGAAGTTGACAAAAGAAGTTCCTGAACGTGCTCTATTCCCTGAGACGGTTTGTATGTACACACATTTTCATTCAAAGTCTAGTTATCGTTGTCTCTGTAGGAGTGAGTAAAACAACCCTTTCAATTTGTACTCAATCGGTATTTTTAAACTGTGTTTGTCTCCCTTTAATCGCTACCGAATTGGCTGTAGTGAGCAGGACACATAATCAATCAATCCTTCCCTTAGTTGTTATAGTACTATTAAGAGGGAACAGGTGCTCCTATAAATTACAAACCTATTTCCCACGATGACCGAAACTAGAAAACGACCTGTCAGAAACCAGTACAAAAATTTATTACAACAAATTGCCAGATGTTATGAAAAAAGATACAATTAAAATCTTTAAAAAGAAATTAGTGGCCTTCCTAATAGAAAAATGTTATTATTCGATTAATGATTTTTAATGGACAAAACTTTTTAATCATTAATGTGTTTAATAAATATAATTAATATTATCTTGAACATGTGTACCTAATACTTAATATAACAGTTATAATGTAATTTAATATGGTGTAACATTTTAATTTTAATTTGTCATTTTTTCAATAAGTATTATTTAATGTATTTGTATAGTTTCATTAATTATAACTGTGACATTTTGATAATTTGTAACTCTATTTTTACATTTTTTTTGTTTTTAGATTCTTAACAAGTTTTTGAATTTTTTGCGTGCCTATTTTCAGGCAGAATGTATGTACATGGCTCACTCCATTCTATTCCACCTGTATTTTAATGTAACCTACATTCATGGCAAATAAATGATTTGATTTGATTTGAAAATATATTCCTCTTTTTTCTTCCAAAATAATGCCTCTAGAGCAATCTTGCAGCGTTCACTGCAGCGTATTTTATTTCATAAAATTAAGGCGACTGTAGACACGTCCCTGTCATTTATTTCCTTTGTTTTTAACAACGAATAAGGAAATAAAATATGACTCTCCAAAGATTACAAAAAATGTACCATTTATATTAGAGATTAGAGGACTATCAGACAAATTCGAAAAGATAAAAAGAAAATGATAGAAACCTAGATATCTCACCATCTCAAATTCATCACACTTTTTCTTTAAAAAAGGGGAATACGAATAGTCGATTTCGTTTTTTATTTTTTTGTAACCTGACCGGTCCGAGCTGCAGCGATCTGAAGGCAGACTTGACGCAGGGTGTTGGCAATAGTTTCTTTAAATACCTGCCTCACAGGCCCTCTATTCCCTCTTAAGACACCACACATAAAAGTTTGTGTGCGGATTGGCTGATCTCACATTGATAGCCACATGCGGACATCACGTGTTATGATAGCGGCATTGGTCATTTCGAAATATGACCCTTATGAGCGCTCCATGCGAAATAAGTCGACAACGTCACGTCCTTATCTCTCTTATATGAATTTTCATAAGTGACTTTTTGAAATCATGCCACTCTGGGAATTTTGAATAAAAATAACTACATCAAAAAGAAAAAATCCTAATAAATCTTTGATCCGTTTTATTGCGAATCGCTATCTCACATTAAGTCTAATTAAAGCCAATTACGCTAGAAATAATATCAAAGTTGAAATCCTACATCGCGCAAGCAAAGTTTTCATGCACGTTTTGTACAGTACCAAATTTCATTTTGTACTTGTGGGAGGTCCGTAACTACTCCGGAAACCGGTAGATGGCGAGGAGCCGGTCTAAATCCTTGTCTGCCATCATAACGATTGTAACATTGAGATGATAAGTGGGCCTCATTTCAGTGTTATTAATCACACGGCAGTAGTTACTGTGACCTCTCTTTTATTTTCAATTTTAAAACTATTTTAAATATTTGATGAAATAGCTTTTTGAGATATCTAGCAAGATGCTGTAAGTAGCCTCCGGTTGCCGGCAAAACAACGTACAGCTACATATTTAGTTAGAGAGCCCACGACACTGAACCTAGTTCGATAACACTCCCAGATTATATAATTATATGGTCACGTTGTACTTGACGTAGTTAACATTAACCTCATTTTCGTTATCAGCCACCCCGAAAACCATGAAAACGACACCCATGATGAAAAATAAGATATTTATGCTTTAAATTCTAAGCAGTATGTTTGGTTGACAATATTTCGAGAGCTTTTTCTTTCATTTTCCGTCATGATGGTCGTTTGTAGCTTGCCTGAACTTGTAAAGTCCGCTACCAACACAGCTGATTGTTGTTTTCGTACTTTTGATAATTTAAACAATCACTTTGTTAAATTTCATCCGGCGTACTACAACTATATTTTACAATTTCTTTTACAAGCTCTTGTGAACGGAAGCCACATAATCCCCCTTTCCACCATGCAGCTGATACTTTTAAGCACAGTATGATGTAAACTATTTATGACAAAATGTTTCAGGCGGGGTACTATGACTGTTTTTTTCACCACCTCCGCAACCTCCCAATCCCCACACCCACCTCGGGTGCCTCAGCTGACGCTGGGTTCACTTATCAGTCATTCGTGATCTATCGCACCACCAGATCGCAATAGATCGGCGTAAAAACACTCTAAAATGCAAGACCATCTCCCAGACTATTACAGCCAGCGCACAGACTGCGAGCTTACGCCTCGCGGACGGCGCGTGGGCGCCGTGCCACTCGCCGCAAACCGTAAGCGCGCCGTAGCCTTAATTCAAAACAACGCCGGCCAACAGCTGTGCTGGTGCGGTGCTGGTGCTGTGCTTGTCAAGTGTGCCACGACCTTAGGGCGTAGAAATGTGCTATGGCGTAGCAAGCGTTTTATTTTTCTCTGAAATTCTTTGACATATTTTGTGTGCGACGCTATAGTTGCCAAATAATACCTAAAATTCCTTTTATTTAGTTTAAATATTCTTCAGAAAATTCGGCTATTATGTAAAGAGACTAATGTATTTACTTTAGGTATAAACAACTTCCACAACGTTATTTGCTACAAATAGTCAAAAGGACAAGTAATGAAGTCGATGTTAAAGAAAATTTACCAAAAACACACACTACGACATCCGTATACTGAGATGGTGGTAGTGAGAACAATGTCTTTAGTAGAATACCATGTTCAGACACACACACCGATCAAGTCAGTGTGATTGGTCTATCAAACTAGCAAAAACTTCGTTCGGAAATCGTCCCAAAGTGAAAATAATTAAAAATCTTTCTTTTAAAGACAGAAAATATTTTTAATACGTAATTAGGATTGTTTTCCTACTTAGAGACGCATGCAGAAACAAGGAATTTTGCTTTACACCTTGGCCTAACTGCCAACGAATTTGTTTTGCCTTTCATTGCTGCACAAGTATGAAAACCGGTAAGAACTGTCATCAAAATTAAAAGAAAAGCCTTGACCTTGCACGGAACGGGGTGTGTCGGGATGTAGATGGCGCTACTAAAAGCTTTGTGTTAGTGAACACTGTGAGCCATTAGTGTGTGTAATACAAGGTAAAAGGGGTGCTCCGTGAATCAATAATGGTCCTCAGCCATTTTGACTGACCTACTGAGACGACTGCTACATCTACACCTTGTCATAAAGTATCTTTGTGCAAATAACAGTGTTCGGTGCTTGCAGCTTCACAAGTAAGTGAGCAATAGGGAAATTTAGATTATTTTTAAAGATTCGCGAGTTTCAAGTTCAGTTTTCCTGTACGACTGACTTCCCATCTTCTTTAGGACGTAGGCGCGTAATCTCATTTTTAACAAGTGAAGTGATAGAATGATTCATAATGAGTGTAAAAATTAAGACCAATCTATGTAATTAATCCACGTTTCTTCGTATTCCGAATTTATCCTATGAGATATTATTCATGATCATTTCTTGGGTGAATACTTTTTTAAGTGTATGATAGTACCATGTATGTTATTATTAAAACCTACGTCCTACATTCTGTTACCTCGCAAATACTAAGTTTCCTGTCATTTAAATAGTTCAATGGCAAAAAATCTATTCTACCGGGTAATTTTAGGGTGACTCAAAATGGCGTCGGTCACACTATCAAATCAAATCAAAATCCAATCAAATCATTTATTTGCGTCAATATGGGTAGGTACATAAGGTGATACATACAACAGAAAAAGTGCTTAAAGCCATATTCTACCTTAAACAAGTGTGCAAATATACATAGAGATAATACTTTAATCTTACACTAATCGTTACATACAAATAAACCCTAGGAAATATTATTATTATTGAAGACATTCATTAATATACATAATTCATTACTATTACATGCTTAATTTATACAAATTTATTACACTTATCATTTAAATAATCGTTAACATTATAATAGGCCTTATTGATCAAGTAAGTCTTTAATCTATTCTTAAGGGCCCGTATAACCCAAAATCGTGATTTTTAAACCCGTCTCATGTTAATATAACTAAAACATTCACCTTGGGATTAATATATGGCAAAGTTGAGGACTGCTTCTAAGGTTCATACGTTTCGGAAACACGATTCCATAAAATTTTCTCGATAGAAAACTACCTCAAAGTTACCTCTAAAATAAATTTCAAAACCAAGTATACAATTAAAAACGTTAAATTAGGTCGTGAAACTTTACATGATAGTCGAAAACTATATAACGCAGTGTTCATACATTTTCTTTTTTTTTTAAACGATTTATTTCCATCGTAATAGCCTCTTTTCTAAAATTTCAAGCTTTTTAACCAGTCACAGCTAGGACCGCCCTGCCCCCCGGCCCTCGCTAGGACCCCGATGCACCAATTGTCAGTGCGGCTTCGGCCTTCAGACGTGGGGGCTGTATTTCTTTGTTTTCGCGCAGAAAACCCGATGGACACCGATTTATGTTCTAAAGAAATTACTTATTTATGAAACATGAAATTTAGATAAAAATAAAGCACCCGTGTTTTTATTTTTCCAAAATATTGTAGTTTTCATTGATAAAATAATTTTTGAAATGGTTTGAAATCGATATCTTATGTCAACGTCAAAAATGTCGCTAGGTAAACGTGCCTGTTATCGAGATAGATATTTGTATCAACAAATTTATTTTTCACAAGAAAATCATTTTATTAAAAATTATAATAAAGTAGCACGTGACTTATCCGTGCAAAGGGGTTTGAACTATTGGGCGGGATTTTCTTTTGCCATTTTGTTTTTTTTTAAAGTAGCGGCTACGCACAAAACCTATTACCACCTAACCAATACAAATAAGTTATGTACGAGACAAAAACTTCTAAATCGTCACGTTTCCGAGATTTAAGCTATCAAAGGTGTGCTGGTAGCGATCACAATGCCATATATTTCGGAAACTTGACGTTTTAGAACATTTTGTCTCGACAATACTTGTTTGTATTGAAGCCAGCTATCGATTTATTACGTGTTTTATGCGTGCCTAATCAAACCAAAGTTGTGCTGAAGATTCCATCAGTGAATTGACTTTAACTCTGATAGCTCATATCTCGGAAACATGACACTTTAGGACATCCTGTCTCACGCAAAACTTGTTTGTATTGATACTAGCTATCGATTAATATAGGTCGTGGGTGTGCCCGCTACTTTGAAAAAAAAAACAAAATGGCGGAAAAATGTTCCAAGCCCTTTCGCACTTTTGCCTGAGAACTTAAACTTTCGAAAAATTTACCATTATGATCTTTATCACTAACCCGAATTGTTTTAGTCAAGTTTATAAATCGAAGGAATTACATTTTTCATGCAAATTGTAGTCACACTCACACCCCTCCACATCCCGCGTGGTGCACCACAGTCCTCACTTGGTGTAATGAATTTTTTGAACCCTTATGTATCCAATGTTGTAAATGAATTTAAGATGAAGATGATAGATATGAAACTGAAATACCAAACTGTAAACACAGATTAATTTAGATTTTTTTGGCCGGATTTTTTAATAGTAGCAGCCACGTTTAGGATTTTTATGAAACGATAGTTGGTACAAAACAACTAAACAACTTTGTATTAGGTAAAATATTCTAAAGTGTCACGTTTCCGTGATAATGAGCTATCAAAGTTTAAGTGCATTCACCGATGGAATCTTCAGCGTAACTTTGATTTGATCAAACACGCATAAAACGTCTATCAATCGACAGCTAGCATCAATGCAAAAAAAAATTGCACAAATTAAAACGTTCTTAACTGTCATATTTCCGAGATGAGAGCTATCGAAGTTAAAATACAATTACTGAAAACATCTTCTGATCAACTTTGATTTGATCAGAAACCCATAAAGCATTTATTAATCGATAGTTGGCATCACAACAAACAAGTTTTTTCTGAGATAAAATCTTCTACAGTGTCACGTTAGTCAAAGTCTGGGACTCCTTTCCGCTCTGCCCAGAGCAGGAGGAGTCATCTGATAATTTCCCACCCGAAAAAAAGGGGGTATGATTGGAACTAACGCAACGGTATTGTTAGAATTTCAATCCTTAAGGGGGTGTTTGTTCTTAAAGTTAAATTCACTAGTATCATGAAATATGACGATATCACGTAAAATTATCGTCCGTTAAACCGACTTTACAGACAACCATCTTTTTTAAAGTAGCGGCCACGCATAATATAAAACCTTTAATATGGGTTTTTATCTAAAGCTGGTAGCTGGTATAAATATAAACAAGTTTTGTATGAGGCAAAATGTTCTAAAGTGACACGTTTTCGAAAGCACAATTTGATACTCGTAGCTTAAATCTCGAAAAAGTGACGCTGTAGAAGATTTTGTCTCAGAAAAAACTTGTTTGTATTGACACCAGCTATCGATGAATATATGTATTATGCGTGGTAAATTCAAAATTCATTCGAGTGTCGCATAATTATGTTTTTATGTTAAACAAGAACAAAATCTTGCTGTTGAAAAATTGATCTCTTTTTAGGCTAGTATCAAGAAATGTAGAGTGAAAAACGCCTCGCATGTTAATTCACCGTACACCACGCTTTTCTATATTAGTTTAAAGTGCTCGGAATCGCAAAGGAGTTGTGTCGTTTTTATAAAGTTTCCAAAATATTAGTTTCCTCATGTTGACTTGTCAGTAATATTGCAGTACGTCTGTCTAAATGTTTAAAAACAGAATTGAATTTAGGTTTCATTATGATTAAGCGAGGGGAGGTAAGGAGCTATTGGCTAAATAATAACAGCGGCTTGGGTCAATCTTAAGATTAAGCCGTGCTTGCCTAGGTTTGTCCTTATGTGGGTGACTACCTATTACATATCGAGTTTCCTACGTGCCTCGGAAATCTGCTGTCTGTCATATGTAGATCTTTGACAGTCTTTACAGGTCGTCAATGGCTCGAAATTCTGTCAGCCAGTCTTATTAAGAGGTATTGTATTACCCAGTATTAACTTGCTTGTGGAGGGCAGATAGGCAATTGCTCCATATAAAATAATTTGATTCAGTTGACTCCACATATTTGGAAAAGACCAGGCAGGTGATGAATATTTAATAATAATAATAATAGCGCTTCTACCGGGCTCTTCATGGGCCCGATGTAGATTTTATAGCGTCCGTGTCCTGGCTACGTTTTGGTGACCTCTTTGGGGAAACTGAAGGTTTTGTCTGTGCGATTATGGACGAAGTTATGTTGACGAACAACTACCGGAAATATATTATGAAGGACGGGACGGTTGACGTGTGTCGGGCATGTCACCTTCCGGGTGAGTCCATCAGACATATTATTTCTGGTTGTTCTCGTCTGGCTAACGGCGAGTATTTGCACAGGCACAATCAAGAAGCCAGGATTATTCACCAGCAACTTGCCTTGAAATTTAATCTTGGGGAATTAGAGGTACCGTACTACAAGTATGTGCCCGACCCAGTTCTCGTGAAAGATCATGTTACGTTGTACTGGGATCAGTCTATCATTACTAACAGGACTATTGTCGCCAATAAGCCTGACATAGTGGTGATAGACCGATCAGCGTGCCGCGTAATAATAATCGATGTTACCATTCCGCAGCTGAGAAAGAGAAACAAATAAAATATCTCGACTTGGCGCACGAGGTTCGCGACATGTGGAATATGGACTCGGTTACCATTGTGCCGATTGTAGTGTCGGCCAATGGCTTGATAGCCAAGAGCCTCGACGAACATCTGTCGAAGCTTTCTTTAGGCGGCGGTTGGATCAAGGGCCTGATACAGAAGGCAGTACTCCTCGATACGGCTCGCATTGTGAGGAGGTTCCTGTCTCTGCAATCCTAAGCACCGGTGACTTGGACCCTGCTCCCGACACCGGCGGAGCCCTATTTTTTATATTTTTAAATGTTTTTATATGTTTTTTAAGAAATACTTAAAAATGTATAAAGTAAGATGATAAATGAATAAAGGAGATAATAATAAAATTTATTTTAGACCATCGAGTCCATATTTAAAACATTACAATTTTTATTGTTCATACATAAAACACACACATTATTATATTTGCCATCGTTCCATCAATAGTGTAGTTCACCCTAAAAAAAATCTTCTTGATAGTGTGAGCGAGATAGAACTATCTAGCCTGAGGAAGCGGGGGCAAAATTTGAATTTTAGCTGTCATTCTGTGCGCCCTTAAATGACATAAAATTATTTTCTTCCTTTATTTTACTAGATAATTTATATATATTTTAGGATATACTATGATATTGTCTAGCGTCGTTACTGGTCAATGGTCCACTGTTATCAGTAGTACCTATCCAGTCTCTTCTAACAAGCTTAAAATTTATGTTTATTTCAATCACCGACGATCTTTGTATCTTGAGAATAAGAAGATTTTCAGTAATAATACATTATCGCGTTTAGCTTTTTTCACACAGCGTGGTGGCTCCAATTTACTTTTGTCCTTAACAAAGAAGAACACTTTTTTATCAAGCTTTAAAATGATGTTGTGTCTGAATTACCGAAGCTCTTTGTATATCTTGAATTAGAAGATTTTGTTGTCAGTAATAGTGCATTTTGGCGTTTAACTACCGGTAACGATTTGCTCATTACATAATTAAAGTTGTCTTCTAACAAGCTTTCAAATGCTTTGGGGGATGTATGTCTTAATCCTCGACACCGTCAGTAATTGATACAATCGTTAATTGCATAGTTCATATTAAATTATCAATAATGTTTTCTTCAAGTTTTTGGGCACCATTACAAAAAATGGTGATCTTTTCATCAGGTTAAGAAAATATATGATGAGCAGGAGGATACTTGGACCGCTTCCGCCCGATCTTCTTTCTTTATTTTTTATCTTATATTCTTTTTCGGTGTTTATTTATTTGGTCGATTGTAAAACCTATAAATATGACCTAGCCATTCTCAATTTTTTTTAAATCAAAAAGACTTTGGTAACACGCCATTGTCCGATGCTATGTCCATTGTGAGTTCAATGATTCTTATTGTTATGTAATAATGTTTCAGGGATGACCGACCAACCTGAGCCGCGTGATAAGGCCGCCCTCAGCAACAGTACGAAAAACATACAGAAAACTGCCATGCCGAGGTGCCACACCCGCGTGGTGTCGACCTACAGCCACGAAACACAGTCCTATGCCAGTCGGAGCTCGGTTTCAGAGATGACCGAGCAACATGAGCCGCCTGACACGTTGAAGAACAACCAAAAAGCTGTAGTTCCGAGGTGCCGCACCCGCGTGGTGTCTGCTTACAGGAGCGAAACGCAGATTAAGATTAAATTAACTTTATTTGTCACACGTAGGTAAACGTAAGTACTACATGGTGTTATCAAAAAAAGCTTTGTCTCAGTATGCTATCTTGCAAGGCGAACAAATAATATTTACACATTATGGTTCGAACGAAAAATGTTGCAAAAACGGGAATTTTTTATTCTTCCGTTTTCTCTTACGTGACGCAGACGAAGTTGCGTGGGTCAGCTAATGCAAGTTTGAACTAATATAAGGAAAAAAAACGACTGGTTCGAATTGAAAAATATTTTTTCAATTCGAACCAGTAGATCCTGAGATTAGCGAACAAACAAACATTTCTGCTTTATAATATTAGTATAGATTTCTATAGTGCGAGTAACGTTTTAAAATATAATTTTGAAACGAACTACTTTGTGTTCTACATTTTTTGCCTAAGTTGCCTGTTTTGATTGGACTAATGACGCTGGTTACTTTCGAGTTCGCCCCCGACCCCCTCTATTGTTGGTGAGTTATCTGGGTTAGATTAGGTTAGACCATTGACCATTAGCGCGCGAATCCGAGCGAGCGGAGCGAGCGTGCCACGGTAGCGGCCGCCACTGAGTGCCAGATACCCTCTATTGTTGGTGAATCATCTGGGTTAGGTTAGGTTAGAACAGTGACCATTAGTGCCAGATCCTACCTATTTCGGTTAAATGAGGTTATAACAGTAGGAAGTTTCCAGATATTTATTTATTCATTACAGAATTATACCTGAAAATGAGTAAGTAAAAATGAAAATTAGGTCAAATGAAAGTTAGGTCAACTGAACGTTTATATAAAGAGCATTATACAAATTAAAAATTATTTGAAGTGAACTTTATACTAAATGTTATTAGAGCAAAAGAAGGTTTTATGACATACAACATTAGATCACATGAAATTAGGTTATTTGTTATTATAGCATATGAAAATTATATGATGTGAACGTTATTTCAAGTGAAAATATACTATCTGTTATTATGCCATATATTACACACAATACACACCCGTTTAGATGAGTAGGTTTTTTTTCAGTTTTGGTTCTAGAGCATAGTACCTACCTTCTGCCGTTTTAGTTATTTGTTTTCTATTGACTAAATACGATTTTCATTGCCCCTAATTCCAAATTTATTTAATTTTACGAGTAGGATTCTGTGATTTACAAAGTTATTATTAACATTTATTTGTGTTCTAGTTTTAAAAATATAAAAAACACATATTTATTTTAGGCTGTTTAACCACGACCATACCATTGCTTCTCAACCTGACGAACCCAACGCGCAGAAAAAAAGAACACTAAAATCATACGAGTAGTTTCATAATAATTCATGACAAAAATATTTTTCATTCTTTTATTATATTTTTTCAAAATTGGATTGAAAAACGACGTTTGAAACACGTGGACATAAGTTGTTTCAGCTATCGTCTCGATAAACAACCTCGCCCAAAGCTCGTGGGCTAATTCCGCCTCGTATACAAAAACAAACTTTCACCACTTTTATCAAATCGAATGGCCATATTAACTTTTTTGTGCTTTCTAAAACCATACTGTTCTTAAGATAAAAGATTGGTTTTTTTTTAGTAAATGAACGACTGTCATCAATTATTTTTTTTATTTTGGAAAACAAAGGTACGAGAGCGCGGTCAATATATTTTCAAATTTTGAGGATTTTTTTTGTTACCCGACTACGGCAAAGCCAAAAGCAAGAGTTATGATTTTAGCAGTCTATGTTTGTATCTATAGTATTATTATAAAGCTGAAAAGTTTGTTTATTTGGTTGAACGCGCTTATCTCAGGAACTGCTGGTTCGAATTGAAAAAATATTTTTCTTGGATAGTCCATTTATCGAAAATGACTTTGGGCTATATAATATCACGCTACGACCATTAGGAGCGGAGCATGAATGAATGACGAGGATCTTTTTCCATTAGTTTTTCTCTCTTATGTGACCCAGTTGGAAGTTGCGTGGGTCAGCTAGTGTATGTATGTTCGTATTTACATAATTATGTTCCAACGTAGCCCCTAAACTATTCATACGATTTTTAAGAGTAAGGGAATTTTTGTTAAGAAGTTTTATAATTTTATATCTTCAGGGAATTTTTCACTTCGACGACCCGAATAGCGTAGCGGTAGTCAGACTTACGGTCCTGGGTTTGAATTCCGGTGGAGCAAATGTTTGTGTGATGAGCCATGCTCATACATTTGTTTCCGAGTCACGGAATGTTGATATGTATAATAAGTTTGTATTTACAAACAAAAAAGTATATACCTAAGTAGTATATAAACTATCTGGTGTCCACGACACAGGCCTTGCTTAGTGTGGCACTAGATGGTGCTGTGTGTTAATGTCTAGCGATATTTATTATATTTATTTACTTTCTAAACACACATTTACAATATAGCTAAGAACTGGAGAGAATTGTGTAACTACTATTATATTACCTACATGTGTAACAATTTTATTACAAACACAACTAAGTATAGAACTTTTAAGAGCAGCAATAAATTTATGTATATCATGAGGAACAGTCAATGCTGTAAAATAGGGTTGTGTAGTGTAAAACTGGGTTGGAGTTGTTGTTTGTTTATTGGTTGAACTTGGTCAATGAAATAATTAATAAACAATTTGGAAATGTTATTTACTTCTGTGCTATTCCTATCTCAGATCAGAGTACCTATCTGAAAGTATTTTAGAAGGATTTTCGTTTGGGGACCTAGTTTCAGTTGATTTAATAACTCTGCAAACAGCTTTCACCTTGTTGTCAGCGTTATTAATGAGTATGCTATTTCGTGTCTTTTGCGTTAGTTTAATTGTTAATTAGACGACCCAATTGGCGTAGTGGTAGTGACGCTGCCTTACGTTCTTAGGGTCCTGGGTTCGCATCCCGGTAGGAGCAAATGTTTGTGTGATGATCACGGACATTTGTTTCCGAGTCATGGATGTTTATATGTATAATAAGTATGTATTTACAAACGAAAAAGTATATATGTAGTATATCAACTATCTAGTGTCCACGACAAAAGCTTTGCTTAGTGTGGCACTAGGTGGCGCAGTGTGTTAATGTTCAGCGAAAAAAAAAAAAATACGTCTATGTAATAGTAGATGTTATAAATGTTTTTTTTGTTGATTTGTTTGGTTGGCAGCTTAACTGCAATAAGTTTTCACGCTTACGTTTAGGTACAGCGTAGTTGCATACGATTTGTAATCTATTTTAGAGCATTAATTTTTATTTCTTATCGCATTCATTAAACAGTCGTATGTTATAATGTTTCAGAGATGACCGAGCAACTTCAGCGGCCAAGTAGGCCGCCAACATCTTCACTATGAAGACCAACCAGAAAGCTGCCGTCCCCGCGTGCTGTGTCCTACAGCGGCCCATAGCCTGAAATCGGATTCAACGCACCGCCCAACCCACCATACTTACAGTCATGCGATTTATGATTCCATTCTCTGTGATATTAAAAACTCAATTTTCAGTACATTTCCTCGAAAACTGGTATTTATCGAACTACGATTTGGTTCAACATGCAATGTATTTCACAGACGCGAGTTTTTCGTCAGTTTTTAAAAACGTGTGCGTGTGTAACCTATACTTAGTCCCAATTGGTTCAATGCCTATTTATAGTCAGAGAAAAAATATTTTTAATATATTTCGGCAAGGGATTAATGCGTCTTTCCGGCGGCGTTAACCTTTATTGAATATCCCAATTGTGTTCATAAATCGAAAATCATAGATAAACTTGATTATTTAAAATTATATTTACTTTTATAAACAAATTGATATTTATTTGCGTTCTAAATTTAAAAAATGTATATATATATTTAAGGCTCTATCATAGCTTCATCAATTTGCTTCTCTTTAACCTGGCGGAAGCAAAGCGCAGAAAAAATAATATTTTTGTAAAATATCCATCGAAACATTTTGAATATGTGTTGTGTGTTGTTTATACATAGTGTATCAAGAAAGTTAAATTTAAATATAAACACACCAAAACTGAGATATATTAAAGTGTACTTATTAAAAATAGTTTAACTTATTTTGTTTTGTCTAATCGAAATCCTATTGCCTACATTTGATTACACAAATTATATTTTATTATATAATTGCTTAGGTATGTTTAGGAGCAAGTTTTCCAGAGGGCGCGACAGGTTGGCAAAAATACCCTAAATAGGGCTTTCTATTCCCCGTATATAGATGTTCTGTTCAAAATTCAAAATTATCGTCTGTAACACCGACGTTTTAACTGTCACTGCCTTCTTAGAGGTTTTCAGAAAAAAAGGTAATAAGTATTTAAAATGAAAAAGAGACCACAATCAAATAGTTTGGATTAACATAATAATAGGCAACATTATTCTATGGATTTATTGTTGACAACTTTTTAGTCATTCTTCAACCATTGCATAGATTAGAATAATGTAATCGTGTAATCTCGTGAATGCATAAAACTGCAAAATCAGGAAGCTTGAAAGTGGCTCATCTTTTCTTGTCCTTGACTGTACACATAATCGTCTATAACTTCGAGTGTAGTCTCCAATCCTGATAGTAGTGGGTATTACATTGGCATTCAACATGACCTTGGTTTTGTCCATGTTAATTTTAAGACCCGCTCTTTCGGAAGCTCTATTAAGGTCATCGAGCATTATACTCAGGGTCTCCATGGTTTTGTATTGTCTGGAATTGTCTTATTTAGTTAATTTATTGAATGTGTAAAAAGTAATTTAATAAAAGTTAATAAGCAGGGAAGCCCCAGTAATTGAGAAAACATTTGTAAGGAAAATTGTCATAAATTATTCTTTTGCCGTTGGTAAATTTTCATAGGTTGGTTTTTTGCCTCTTAAGGCCTGTGAGTATTTTTTGTAAAAAAAATAAAAGTAGGCACTTAAAATTATATCCTTAAGTATTTTAAAAGTAGGTACTTGAAATTATATACTTAAGTATTTGAAATTTGACCATTAACCCTAAGTAAACTGAAATATGCAATAATTGACCTAAGTAAAAGAAGATTTTGGTTCAAAGTTTACAAGGTACAGAACAAACACAAACAAACAAAAAATACATGCATATAAGCTACTATAGCTATTACCTACGACTTCGTCCGCGTCATAGTATAAAAAGGGGTAGGAGGTTATCTTCATAGAAGCGTTTCTACCGCTAAGAACCTGCACAACCGTGAGGTATATGCAGTCTCAGGGAATATTTTTTTTTAGGGCGTTTTCTTCCTATCTTCGGGGGCGTCAGCAGTCGGTTCTTGAGGGTGACTGATGCTGGCGAAAGTGGAGATAAGATACTGCCTTGAGGGATCAAGGCGGTATCTTATCTCCACTTTTGTTCTGTATTTTTATAGATCTTATTACTACCGAGCTTCAGTGTGCGTATCATCTTTACGCTGATGACTTGCAGCTCTACAGTCAGGCCAGTGTTGACAACTTATCGGATGCGATTGAAGAGCTGAACCGGAATCTAGCTGTGTCAAAAACTGGTCAGATCGCTTCGGGGTAGCCGTTAACCCAACCAAGTGCCAGGCTATCATAGTAGGGAGCCCCCATAGCTTGAGGAGGCTGGATGGTTTAACAGTGCTACCGGTTACCTTTGACGGCACAGTGATTCCGTTCAGCTCTGACGTTAAGGATCTGGGTTTGTATGTTGACACTTGCCTTGACTGGCGTAAGCAGGTCGCGATTGTGAGCAAGAGAGTCACCGGGACGTTGCGGTCGCTCTATCGTTTGAAAAACATTCTCCCATCCCACATAAAGGTAATGCTGGTACAGTCCCTAACACACACAGCAAGGATCTTCGTTCTTCCAATAATCGCCTTCTACGATGTCCTACTCACCGCTCTGGTGTTCTCAAATCTTCCTTTCCTGTACAGGCGGTTTTTCTTTGGAATGAGCTCCCTTTGAATATCAGGATGGCAACCAGTCGGCTCACATTTAAAATGAAAGCTCGCATTTAATTTGTTTGTTGGTTCTATTTGCCATTTGGCTACGGAACCCTAAATAGCAGAAGAAATAGTAATGGCAAAGAAAAAAACATAACGGTCGCTTAAAACAAAAAAGCAAATGTTAATAAAAAGTAACTATAATTCGATAATACACAAAATAACATAAACAACATAGATTGTTTCTCTGTGTCTGACTCATTTACCTGTGATTTAGATAACTGTATTCCACCTAACTTCAACCAAAATGATTCGCTCAAAATCCTTAACCAAACTATCAGAAGTAGGTATCACAAAAAACATAGCAGGGTTACACACTATTCTCGCCAGAACAAAAGTGGAATGGGATGTAATAACTTTAACGGAATGCTGGCTTCAGTTAAAAACCTACACAAAAAATCTAAAAAGTCACCTGAAAACGTAATTTTAAAAACCACTTTTACTAGATACAGAAACTTTTGCAACAGGATATTGAAAAAGACTAAACATGAATATGAGAAAAAAAAATTATAAAGTAGGCACAAATATTAAAAAAATCTGGGCAGCCATTAACACAATATCCAATCGTAAAAATAGAAAAGACTCTCAACTACTAAACATGTCACCTACACCGCTCCAATCTGTTAACCTGGCAAAATTTTTTTTGCACAAAATTGGCAAAAATCTGGCAGAAGAGATAGTTTCTAGTCGCACTCTTGAAGCACCACAGTCAATCAACGACAGCTTGCCATATTCTATGTCACTATTACCTACGGACGAAAATGAAGTTGCTAATCTTATACTGTCGCTTCGTAATTGTACCGCCACTTACATACATTTCCAACCTCGCCCTCAAACTAGGACAATTTCCCAAACCATTAAAAAAATCCATGATTCATCCTGTTTTTAAGAGTGGGGACAGAATTTATAGTGTCAACAACTACAGACCCATTACTGTATTCCCTGCTTCAAAAGCTGCTACAAAAGGCTCGTCGATTACTTAGAAAAAATTAACATACTGTCACCTTCACAATATGGTTTTCGGCCTGGTAGATCGACGTCCGATGCGGTTCATGTTGATACTGTTTTTGTACCCATGCTCATTCACAGGATGGAAAGAATAGGCGTAAGGGGTACTTTTGGCATTGAGCCTCCCTACCGCCACTCTACCCCAGTCACTTTCGGAGTGTCGTCGTCGTCACTTAGATCCACTTCCGGCACCGCAGGTGGCGGAGCCATAGGCGGGGACGAATGTTCCCCCCGCGAGGGGAACAGAGCGCTCACCACGTCCAGCAACACACGCCTCACGAAGAGACGTTATTTCGCGCAACCACCGCTTCCTGGCCGAACTCGGGGCATTGCCACGCGACGTTGAAGCATCTGGGACTCGTACACGACAGCCGATGGAACTTCGTGGAACATTTCCGACGTTTGGCCCCCAGGCTGGATCGGACCGGGGCTGCCTTCAGGCGACTCCTGCCCAACCTTGGGGGGCCGAACGCCTCCTGCCGCAGGCTCTATGCGGGGTCGTGCGGTCCATGGCCCTTTACGGGGCCCCGGTGTGGGCGCGTCCCTTGAGGCGGTGAGCCGCTGACTATCTGAACGCGCCCCAGAAAGTGGTGGGCGTGAAAATGGTCCGTGGGTACCGGACGATCTCCTGCGAGGCGGCGGGCCTGCTTGCCGGATTGCCACCATGGGATCTACGCCTCGATCACTACGCCGGGGGGAAACGCCACGATAGTGGCGGTGACTTACCGCCACTATCGTGGCGTGCCCTCTTTGAGGAGTGGCTAGAGAGGCGCCACGACGTCCTCACCTTCCGCCTGACGCCGGTCCTCACCGGACACGGATGTTTCGGGAGGTACCTGCACCGAATCGGGCGGGAGGAAACGCCCGGGTGTCTCCAATGCGAGGATCGACCGGAGGACACGGTGGAGCACACGGTGGAAGTCTGCCCAGCGTGGGCGGAGCACCGCCGTGTCCTCGCAGCGGCTATTGGCGGCAGCGACCTCTCGCGTCCGGCCCTGGTTCAATCCATGGTCCGGAGCGAGACGGAATGGGAAGCCGTCACCTCCTTCTGCGAAGCAGTCATGCTAGCGAAAGAGGTGGCGGAACAAGAGAGAGAGAGAGAGCCTCTCTTCCCGGCCGCCGCGGGAGACGCACCGGGCGTCGGAGGCCACGTGGTGGCTACCAGCCACCGTAGATGCGGGCCTGTGGACGGTTGGCTATGGGCTAGCTAGACGTCCGTCCGTCTAACGACGACAGGTCATGTCGACGGCGCGTTCGTGTTGCACGCGCGCCTCAAATAGATGTCAGCATAAGGGGAGGGGCCCGCAAGGGTCGAAGCCTGCCGGGGTTGCGGGCCTGTTCGAAAGAGATACCGCGGCCCCGGAACATAAAGGGCGAGGAAGGAACATGGATGGGTTTTAGTCTGTAAAAGTCTGACACTCCCTCCCACTCTGCCCAGAGTGGGAGAAGTCATTTGATAATTTCCCAAGCTAAAAAGCTTGGGAAATCATCAAATGACTTCTCCCACAAGAATAAAAAAGAAAAAAGAGGAGTTCAACTGAAACTTTTTGAGGATTTCTTGAGTGAGCGTACACAATTCTTATTTATTTAACAATTATTACAGAAAATAAGAAAGGAACAGAAAATAGTACAAAGGTGGTGCTTATTTCTAATGAAATCTCTTCCAGCAGGGCTAGCATGGCCGGAGACATTTTATCCACGGGAAGAGAACAAAATACTATTCCCCTCTGTCAATTTTGTCCACCCTCCGAGCATGGCGACATAGGTGGATAAACTATTCACGGGGGACAAAACAGAGGAACGCTTGTCCCCGAAATTATTGCTATTATAAGAAAACTTTTATTTAATTACAAAATAGTTGAGAATATCGTCGTAAACCAAAGTACTTTTTTCGTTTTATTACATCTGTGCTGGATATTTAATTTATTTTGTTATCAATGTCTCGGAGTACATAACCTTAAATCGAAAAACTCGATAGCGCGGGAAACTTGCTTAACGGTAATTACACTTTAACAGTGTTGATTAACTGTATTACCGGTTGCTCCAGCTCCTTGAGTTCCCGCTCAAATTGGCATATGTCTGATAGCAATGTCTGATTTTTTATAAAGTCATCTTTATGAAAAATTTGACATCGCACCATTTGTAGTACACGTCCAAAAAAAAATTATCTCTGTAAATGATGGAACCACACTGCATCCCATCACATTTGGGAAGCTTTTAAAACAAAATGTCTTCAAGAATATTATTAACGGCAGTGTCAAGAAAATCGGGCGTAACAAAATAAGCATTTCTTTTTTGATTTCCTGGACGCGAATTCATTTATTAAGAACTTTTCAAAGAGATATACTTAAACCCACCATCTAAAGATGAGGACAAATTTCTCCGTGTTATATTTGTATTTTTTCTCTTCCACTAATCGCCATGCTATAGGCGGGGTGTGAGTATCCACGGCTAATGTCAAAAAGAAATATAATAATTCTCTTTCCTCCTGCCGGGCTAGCATGGGCAGGGGATAAAACTTTTCTCCACCGGTTATTTCCACTGACAAGGGACAAGTCAGTGGAAATGACAGGTGGAGAAAATTTTATCCCCTGCCCATGCTAGCCTGGCTGTTGCCATGGTTTGGCAGGTGGATAAAATAATTTTATCCCTTGTCAGTGGATAGGTATAACCGGTGGACAAAAGTTTTATCCCCTGCCCATGCTAGCCCTGCAGCATACCTGCGAAAGGATATACTAAATAAAGATATGTAGACATAGTGTGTAAAAGAAGGAGAGAAAATGGAAAACATAAAACAGATTAATATCTTAAATATATACAAAATTAGAATACATACAAAAAAAATACTTAAAAAAAAAACTAAAAATAAATGCTTATGCAATTATGAATTTATGACGAAATGGATAGGTAATGTTCTTTCACTCTTCTCTTGAAAACTGCAACCGTTTGGCAGTCCCTAATGTCAAGCGGAAGTGAATTCCACAACCGAACGGCGTGGACAGTGAAGGAGTAGAAGTCGGTAGAGGAGATTTGAGGAGGTTCCTAAGATGCGACCTGCAAGGTGCATCAGAGGGACGAGAGTAGGAAAACCGTGCACGTGTACCCTGCGAAGTCGAATTGGGAGCCACTTGAGCATTTTGCGAAAATTAGAAACATGATTGTACTTTTTAAGGTTATAAACGAAACGAATACAGATGTTTTGTTAACGCTCAAGTTTATTTAAAAGCTCCTTGGTGGCATCCAAGTAACAGACAATCAATTCAGTCATCAGTAATTCGTTAAGGTTGATGATACCGTTAGTGAAGACCGCACCGTCACCTATGGTGTGCCTCAGGGTAGCGTACTCGGGCCGACCCTTTTCCTAGTATACATTAACGGGCTGGGTATGCTCACTGTCCCCAGTGGTAAGATTATATCTTTTGCAGATGACACTGCTCTTCTCTTTAGCGCAAATTCATGGCAAGAAGTCTATGCGTATGCACAGACAGGTTTTGATGCTGTACCTAATGAGGTGGTTCCATAGCAGTGTACTTAAAACAAAGTGTATTGCTTTTTCCCTAAAGTCGACACGCGTATCTCAAACGACACCCACTATACTCTATAATTAAGGTATTCGGAACGCACCCTTCCCAGGATTCTGAAACATTTCTCCGACATTCGTTTCGCCGTTGATCGGTTCACCGACAGAACGATTCACTTTTCATTTTTTCTCCGACAGAACTTTTCAACGACGAACGATTCGCCGACAGAACGATTCACTTTTCATTTCTTCTCCGACAGAACTTTTCAATGACGAACGATTCGCCGACAGAACGATTCACTTTTAATTTTTTCTCCGACAGAACTTTTCACCGGCGAGCGATTCGCCGACACAACGTTCATCTGCTCCTGGGTTATAAAACATAGGTATTCGACATGTAGACCTGTTTCCGTTTAGCTCCCTTTTTTTTTAGGATGGGAAATCATCAAATGACTTCTCCCACTCTGGGCGGAGCGGGAGGGAGTGTCAGACTCTTACTGACTAAAACCCATCCATGTTCCTTCCTCGCCCTGTATGTTCCGGGGCCGCGGTATCTCTTTCGAACAGGCTCGCAACCCCGGCAGGCTTCGGCCCTTGCGGGCCCCTCCCCTTATGCTGACATCTCTTTTAGGCGCGCGTGGAACACGAACGCGCCGTCGACACGGCCTGTCGTCGTCGTTACGACCGACCGCACCGTCCACAGGCCCGCATCTACGGTGGCCGGTAGCCACGACGTGGCCCCGACGCCCGGTGCGTCTCCCGCGGCAGCCGGGAAGAGAGGATCTCTCTCTCTCTCGTTCCGCCACCTCCTTCGCTAGCATGACTGCTTCGCAGAAGGAAGAGACGGCTTCCCATTCCGTCTCGCTCCGGACCATGGATTGAACCAGGGCCGGACGCGAGAGATCGCCGCTACGAGGACACGGCGGTGCTCCGCCCACGCAGGGTAGACTTCCACCGTGTGCTCCACCGTGTCCTCCGGTCGATCCTCGCAGTGGAGACACCCGGGCGTTTCCTCTCGCCCGATTCAGTGCAGGTACCTCCCGAAACATCCGTGTCCGGTGAGGACCTGCGTCAGGCGGAAGGTGAGGACGCCGTGTCGCCTCTCCAGCTACTCCTCAAAGAGGGGACTTACCGCCACTATCGTGGCGTGCCCTCCGTTTAGCTCCCTTTAATTTTAAGGAATTTCTCTGAAAATAAGGGATGGTGTCCAGACGCGCGTGTGCGCACGATATGGTCAGAACACAGGCGGACGCCTAGTTTGGTCTAGAAAAGCCGAAAACAGCTTCAAAATCGCACGTCTAGAATAGAAGATATCAACGTTTTCGTTTTTGACTGGCTCTCTTAGGTGGATTTTGGTACTTACAGAGATGTATGAAAATAACTATTTTTTAGAAAAATGTATGTTTTATTCGGGCTAGGGGCGCGGGCGAGGTGTCCAGTGTTTAATTTTATGTATTAGTATTATATTGTATTATTGATTGTATTTTGTGTGTTTCTTTAAAACAATAAACGGAAACAGGTCTACATGTCGAATACCTATGTTTTATAACCCAGGAGCAGATGAACGTTGTGTCGGCGAATCGCTCGCCGGTGATAAGTTCTGTCGGAGAAAAAATTAAAAGTGAATCGTTCTGTCAGCAAATCGTTCGTCATTGAAAAGTTCTGTCGGAGAAAAAATGAAAAGTGAATCGTTCTGTCGGCGAATCGTTCGTCGTTGAAAAGTTCTGTCGGAGAAAAAATGAAAAGTGAATCGTTCTGTCGGTGAACCGATCAACGGCGAAACGAATGTCGGAGAAATGTTTCAGAATCACAAGCCATTAGCCAAACACTTTATTTTTGCGGAACGTATCCGATCATAAAAAACGACATTGAAATAACACGATGTCATATTTGACAATCACGACAATTTAGCATTTCATAATTATTTTAATTTTAACAAGAGTGATTTTCAAAATGTTGAGGAAAGGTTAGGTACCTAGACTCTATGATGTTGAGGGTAAACTAAATAATTAACTACATTTTAAGCGAAACTTGTAAAATATTATCACTGAGACGCGTGACTAAAACAACATCAATGATTACAAGCCCAAAGTTCAAACCATATCCATAGTAAATAATAAGCAGTGAAAGATGACAATATGTAAGTAAAGCCTACGCTACGTAGGAATATGTATGATGTAAGTTAATAATAGAATATAACCACCATTAACGCGTTCTGTCTTTCAGGCTATCTCCTAGAAGTTTGAGCCTTGGGATACTTCACCAGCAGCGGCACAGTTCATCAAGTGATCTTGTGTTTGCTTCCATCGGGGACACCGTCCTGAGTTCAAAACAACCGCATAGAGAAGTGAAGCCGCGTCTTCCCAAAGCTGGATTATCTACTCTGTCTAATGCCTGGTCTCCAACCCATCGACTTGTCTTGCACACTCGCTGAACTGTCTTCTAAAACTTAGCATGCTGTAGATCAGCTCCCTGAAGGGGCGCAACTCGTCAGCTTCCCTCGCCACGGTATCCTTGACAGGTCCAGTACACTGAATCTGCACTTCCCTCATCTTGCAAATGAAGCTATCTTCTAGGCTGTGCAGATATGATGTTGTCCAATTGAGACATAGTAGTATCAAAAGTGATCCCTTGTGTCCAGTGACAGTGAGAATAGTGATGTGAAATGATGAGCTGGCAGGTGGTGTAAGTTTATAGCTTGAGTCACATAAATGTGCTCCAAACGTGAGCAAAGTGAGTGAAAAAACTGTGAACTTCTATTTTAAATATAAAAACAATATAGGATACCTCTGCCTTTTTTTAACACCTACCTGCGAAAAAACCTGTGGAAAATTGACCTGTTTGTACACGGCTACCAGGTAATAGGGACCAGAAAAGGTAAGCTACACAATCAACATCATAGAGCTGAGATATACTTTTTTTTAATTTTTGTGGCCATACCAAAACTGTATTCGCACATCTAAACAGAGAATTTTGATGTGTGATTATGGGTTAGAGTTTTGTAGTAAGACTCAAATTAAATTACTTCCCTTCAGTTTTAGTTGGAAATTCTAGTACAATGAAATGCTGACACCATGCGGTATTGATGAAATAAATGGAGTTTGTTTTATCAGTCACAATAATATTTATTATAAAATAAAAGCCAAAAACCAAATACAGATGCATTATTTTATTAGAGAATCATAAACCGACTATGGAATTAAATTGAGCTGCACACATAATACCTAACATTCTCTACTGACTGCCTTCGTGAACGCTTTGTTTTGGTTGGAGGGAGCCCCTTATTTAGAACATCAGCAACCATGTCTCCAATCTTCATATATTTTACAAGGATTTTTGACTAAAGCCCATCCATGTTCCTTCCTCGCCCTATATGTTCGGGGCCACACGGTATCTCATCTCCGTAACCCCCTGCTTACTTAATTTCACGAAAATCGTTGAAGCCGTTTTCGAGATTCAGATTACATGTGTCACCATAAAATTGTCAAACACGTAATATTACAATATAACGTGTTTCTCTCTAGCGATATTGTAATATACACCGCGTGAGTTGACTACCATCACATGCATTTCATTTCACGAAAAATAATGCGTTTTATTGTAAGCAGTATGTTCGTTTGACAATAATTCGAGTTTACAATATCGCTAGAGATATTACAATATAACGTATTTGTCAATTTTACGGTGACATATACAAAAATTGCTTGTACGTGTACACATAAAATAATAAAAAGTGTATATAGTGCAAGACATACCTAAATAAAAATTTGTTCAGACAGAAGTTTCAAAATCAATAAAGATTTTTATTATGCTGGTAATCTTATTTCATTGTCAGTGTCAATTTGACTGAAATGTTAGTTGTTGTTATAATAATTTTTTTTATGTTTGTTGTGTTTTATGCCATACTTAAATATTTGTGTAAAGTTAAGAGATTACATAGCAGCTTTTTCACCGGTGATCTGTTACCCAGTATTTTTAACCATTTTACTGTGTTGGACCTGAGACTAAGATATTATTGATTTAACACTACAATAATAAACTACTTAAACCTTAAAAGATAACTTTCTTAAGAAAATCATCTTTAACAAAAAAAAAGCTTAGTGCTCAGTAGCAATTTATGCACTTTTTTATTCTTCTTAAAGATTTTTACTATAAAAGACATAGATTTTATATCTGCACATTTCGGGGTACAGTCTGGGCAAGACCTTTATATTTTTTCCTTATATCTTTACTGCACATATAAATTTACATGCTGTTCTGACTTTCGACTTAACAAAATCTATATATATAAAAATGAAACCCGTTTTCCGTTGTCACGACATAGCATGAAAACGGCTTGACCGATTTGGCTGATTCTTTTTTTGTTGTGTTTGTTATTGTCAGGAGAAGGTTCTTATGAAAAAAAAATGTAGTAGTAGGTAGCTTTTTCCCTCTTATGTGACGCAGACGAAGTTGCGTGGGTCAGCTAGTATACATTAAATATACATTACAAACTTCTAAACTGTTTCAGACTAGCATATTTTGTAGTCCTCCAATTCTTTTCTTGTGAAGTTCAACGGTTTCAGTTGTGCTTGAACTTCAACACTACAATCTTCTTCGGCATGGCTACAAGTACCGTATGCCCATCCACCACTTCAATAACATCAACTTGGAGTATCGGACACATTGGACAGTCGGACTGTTGCATAAAATTATATTTTTTTACTGGTTCCATGCAGAAGATATCCAATGTGCCAGCTGAGTTCGAAGCATTGTAGATTCTTAACACTCCCCCATATGAGCCAGCGAAGTAGAAGTCACCATATCCCCGTATGTATGTGATGTCCCGCAAGTCGTCTGGCACTACGTGGTGTAAAATGTAACCGTGCCAGTTAAATTTCTCTAGAAGATCATATCTACTCAACTGATCGAGCAGATTATTATAGTTAAGTCTACACCTGTAGATAAATTCTGTACCAACAATTGTGTAGATTTCACCTTCATTTGTAAGAATATTTAGTTGGCCATCACTAAAACCGAGAGATGTAACACAACCTCTAACTTCCTTTAGGAATACAGCTTTTAGATATTCATCAGCAAAACTGCATACATATATCTTATTATATAAGTCAACGTAGTACAATGCTGTCTCGGCCAACGTAAACAGTTTAACGGGATAAAAGTCGGGTTGGCTTGTTCCTCCATGCGTTGTATTTTTGTGCTCTTTCCGAATCAAAGAACAAAGATGATGGAAGTTTAATGCAACAATGGCCTCATTATTTTGGGCATATTTGGCGAAGTCGCCCAAAATTGTCCCGCATTTAGATTGCTGTAGGGTTTCAATGTCATAGTAAACTATTGAAGATTTTTTGTGCACGCCTAAAACTCCATTACTTAGGATCTCAAAGTTCCTTATTTCTTCGTTCGAAGACGAGGCTGCAGAGAACTCTTCGATTTGCTCTCCAGCAATAGATAAGTTCTGCCAGAGAGTCAGTGAACGGTACAAATTGTACCATAGCAGTCCAGGCTTAGCCTTTCTATAGGCGACTGCATAAACTTTGCTAAAATCTTTTTTACAGTGTTTAGCCCACCAATTATCACTTTTAGTCAGGTCATCAATGATTACAAGCCATTTTAAACAAACTGCTCGGCAATTCGTCAAGTCTTTTACTGATAAAGGAATAAAAATTTTGAAAAGTAATTCGGTAGGTAGAGACTGAATATTATTGCCTGTTATTTCGTGATCGTCAGACATTTTTGTATCTCTCTCTGTAGGGCCTTGGTGATGGGCTAGTGAAACGATTATTATTTTCCGCAGAAACTCGGTGCAAACACAAACAAATATTTTGACAAGACACTCAATGGATCAATACCTAGGTAATGTTTTAACCGCATCGACAACATCATAGTACGCAGACGCGGATCCAGCCCTTAAGTTATGGCTGCATTCCGTATTATCCAAACATTAAAAAAAAGAAACATCCGAATTATTCCGAATTGAGAACCTCCTCCTTTATATGAAGTCGGTTAAAAATAATCGCTCACATCAATATTTTGCGTTCCGATTTAGGCGCAAATTACACCACAGGTTAGCTACAGATCACAGAATAGGTGCGTACTTACTACTCACATCCATACATTATTATTGAATAGGTATTGCTATGGGTAGGCGGGTAATTTGAAATGTAAGCCATATAAAAATTTATTTTAGAAACATTTTGTATTAATTTGATCGATAGCATTTCGTGCTTAGTTCCTGATGAACTTATAATAAGAATTATAGATATTTACCAGTATCAGTGGCAGTTGGTGGCACGACGAGTGTAAAATAAGGTAAATATTTCACAAATTTTTAAAAATAAATTTCAAAACCAAGTATTCAATTAAAAACATTAAATTAGGTCATGAAACTTTTCAGCATAGTCGAAAAATATATAACGCTGTGTTCATACGTTCTTTTTTTTTTAAACGCTTTATTTTCATCGCAATAGCCTCATTTAAAAAATTTCAAGCTTTCTAACCAGTCACAGCTAGGACTCCGATGCACAAATAAAATTGTCAGTGCGGCCTCGGCCTTCAGACGTGGAGGCAGAATTTCTTTGTTTTCGCGCAGAAAACCCCATGGACATCAATTTATGTTCTAAAGAAATTACTTATTTATGAAACATGAAATTTAGATTGAAGCACAGGTGCTTTATTTTTTAATCTGAATTTCACTACAATACAATATATATAATTATACATGTATTGTAGTTTACATTGATAAAATAATTTTTGAAATGCTTTGAAATCGAAATCTTATGTCAACGTCAAAAATTTCCCTAGATAAACGTACCATCGAGAGAGATATTAATGTATCAACAAATTATTTTTCGCAAGAAAAACATTTTATTAAAAAGTATAATAAAAATAGCACGTGACTTAATCCGTGCAAAGGGGTTTGAACTTTTTGGCGGGATATTCTGTCGCCATTTTGTTTTTTTTTTTAAGTAGCGGCTACGCACAAAACCTATATAAATCGATAGCTGTTATCAATACAAACAAGTTTTGTCGAGACAAAATGTTCTAAAACGTCAAGTTCCGAAAAAAACGAAACGTCAAGTTGCGATCGCTACCAGCACACCTTGAACTCTTAAAACTCGGAAACGTGACGCTTTAGGACATTCTGTCTCATGCTAAACTTGTTTGTATTGATACCAGCTATCAATTAATATAGGTCGTATTTGTGTGCTCACTACTTTGAAAATAAATACAAATGGCGGAAAAATGTTCCAAGCCCTTTCGCACTTTTGCCTGAGAACTTAAACTTTTGAAAAATTTACCATTACGAGCTTTATCATTAACCCGAATTGTTTTAGTCAAGTTTATAAATCGAAGGAATTACATTTTTCGTCCAAATTGTAGTCTCACTCACACCCCTCCATCCCGCGTGGTGCACCACAGTCCTCACTTGGTGTAATGAATTTTTTGAACCCTTACGTATCCAATGGTGTAATTGAATTTAAGATGAAGATGATGGATATGAAACTGAAATACCAAACTGTATACACAGGTTAATTTAGGATTTTTTAAATAGTAGCAGCCACGCATAGGATTTTGATGAATCGATAGCTGGTATCAATACAAACAACTTTGTATTAGGGAAAATCTTCTAAAGTGTCACGTTTCCGAGATAATGAGCAATCAAAGTTTAAGTACATTTACCGATGGAATCTTCAGCTTAACTTTGATTTGATCAAACACGCATAAAACGTCTATCAATCGACATCAAATCAAACAAATTTTGAACAAATTAAAACGTTCTTAACTGTCACATTTCCGAGATGAGAGCTATCGAAGTTAAGATACAATCACTGAAAACATCTTCTGATCAACTTTGATTTGATCAGAAACCCATAAAGTATTTATCTATCGATAGTTGGCATCACAACAAATTTTTTCGGAGATAAAATCTTCTACAGCGTCATGTTTCCGTGATATAAGCTATCAAAGTTCTGCTAGTAGCGACCACAACGCCAAATAGTGCCTTCCACCTGACGTAGGTCTTCAACGGACACGGTGGTTTCGCAAAGTTTCTGCACCGAACCGGGCGGGAGGAAACGCTCCGGTGTCACCACTGCGAGGATCGACCAGCGGACACAGTGACAGCACACAATGGAAGTTTGCCCCGCTTGGGCGGAACACCGCCGTGTCCTCGTCGCGGCAATCGGCGGCGGCCACCTCTCACGTCCGGTTCTGGTCCAATCCATGGTCTGGAGCGAGCCGGAATGGGAAGCCGTCACCTCCTTCTGCCCAGCTGTCATTCTAGCGAAGGAGGTGGTGGAACGTGAGTGGGAGAGAACCTCACGTCTCAGCCGCCGCAAGAAACACAGCGGGCGTTGTGGGCCACGTGGTGGCCCCCGGCCACCGTAGGTGCGGGCCTGTGGACGGTGAGCTATGGGCTAGCTTACCGTTCGTCTGTCATATGGCAACATGAGGTGTCGCGCGTTCAGATGTCAGCATAAGGAAGGACCGATTCCTGCCGGGGCCGTGGGACTGTTCGAAAGAGATAAAATGGCCCTGGAACACAAAGGGCTGAGAAAGGAAAAGAAGGAAAATGGATGGATTTTAGTCAAAGTCTGGGACTCCTTTCCGCTCTGCCCAGAGCAGGAGGAGTCATTTGATAATTTCCCACCCGAAAAAAAGGGCTTATGATTGGAACTAACGCAACGATGTTGTTAGAATTTCAATCCTTAAGGGGGTGTTAAATGACCTGAGAGTGGCGGTAGGTAGGCTTAAGGTCAAAAATACCGCCTCGGGACCCGATGGCTTGCCTGGCAAAGCCTGGGTTCTGGCCTCGGATGCGGAGGCTCTCGGGCCCCGACTAAAAGGGCTCTTAAGCGCATGCTTGGAAAGAGGCCAGTTCCCGCTTCGTTGGAAGACGGGGAAACTGGTCCTCATCCAGAAGCCGGGGCGCCCTGCGGACTCTCCATCCGCATTTCGGCCCATTGTGCTGCTCGACGAGGTGGGCAAGCTCTTTGAGAGAGTAATTGCAAACCGCCTCGCCGAGCACCTTGAGGGGATGGGGCCGAATCTTGCGGAGAACCAGTTTGGTTTCCGCAAGGGGCGCTCTACTGTGGACGCCATCATGCGCGTGAGAGCCCTCACGACGGGGGATGCAATATCCCGGGGCGGGGTGGTTTTGGCGGTGTCTCTCGACATCGCCAACGCCTTCAACTCCCTGCCCTGGAGCTGCATCTGGGAGGCACTCCGGTATCACCGGGTGCCGACCTACCACCTGCCTCCGTCGTGTGGTCGGAGACTTTTTGATGGACAGGGCCAATATCTACCCCAGTCGCTGCGGAGATTGGAACCGGCGAGAGATGTCGTGCGGTGTCCCACAGGGATTGGTTCTGGGACCGCCCCTGTGGAACATCGGTTACGACTGGGTGCGCGGACCTCCCTAGTGGTGTAGCTGCTACGCAGACGACAGCTACCCTGGTGCTGGCACAGGGGAGGTCGCACGAGGCGGCGGCGAAACTATGACACTCGGGGTTGCGATAGTCGTTGAGAGGATCCGGCAACTGAGTCTTGAGGTGGCATTGCACAAGTCCGAGGCCATGTGCTTTCATGGGCCTCGGAATGCGCCACCGTCGGGATCCACACTGACGGTAAGAGGGGTATCCATCGGCGTCGAGTCGACGTTGAAGTACCTAGGACTCGTCCTCGACAGCCGGTGGAACTTCGTGGAGCACTTCCGACGTTTGGCCCCCAGGCTGGAACGGACCGGGGCTGCCTTCAGGCGGCTCCTGCCCAACCTTAGGGAGCAGGCTCTACGCGGGGGTCGTGCGGTCCATGGCCCTTTACGGGGCCCCAGTGTGGGCGCGTTCATTGAAGCGGCGTGCCGCTCATTATCTGAACGCGCCCCAAAAAGTGGTGGCCGTAAAGATGGTCCGTGGGTACCGCACGATCTCTCGCGAGGCGGCGGGCCTGCTTGCCGGATTGCCGCCATGGGATCTGGAGGCGATAGTCCTCGCGTGCCTGCATGAGAGGCGCGTGGAGGTACTACGCCGGGGGGAAACTCCGCTGCCGCGGCAAATTGCCGCTCAGCGGGCTGACCTCCGGCGCGATCTCATGGTGACATGGAGAGAGCGACTGTCGCAACCTCGTGCAGGGCACGCCACGATAGTGGCGGTAAGTCCCCTCTTTGAGGAGTGGCTGGAGAGGCGCCACGGTGTCCTCACCTTCCGCCTGACGCAGGTCCTCACCGGACACGGATGTTTCGGGAGGTACCTGCACCGAATCGGGCGGGAGGAAACGCCCGCGTGTTTCCACTGCGAGAAACGGTCCGGAGCGAGACGGAATGGGAAGCCGTCACCTCCTTCTGCGAAGCAGTCATGCTAGCGAAGGAGGTGGCGGAACGAGAGAGGGAGAGAGCCTCTCTTCCCAGCCGCCGCGGGAGACGCACCGGGCGTCGGGGGCCACGTGGTGGCTACCGGCCACCGCAGATGCGGGCCTGTGGACGGCTAGCTATGGGCTAGCTAGCCGTTCGTCCGTATATTGACGACAGGCCGTGTCGACGGCGCGTTCGTGTTCCACGCGCGCCTCAAAGAAATGTCAGCATAAGGGGAAGGGCCCGCAAGGGCCGAAGCCTGCCGGGGTTGCGGGCCTGTTCGAAAGAGATACCGCGGCCCCGGAACATAAAGGGCGAGGAAGGAACATGAATGGGTTTTAGTCAGTAAGAGTCTGACACTCCCTCCCGCTCCGCCCAGAGTGGGAGAAGTCATTTGATGATTTCCCATCTCAAAAAAAAGGGGGTGTTAAATTCACTAATATCATGAAATATGACGATATCACGTCATATTATCGTCTGTTAAACCGACTTTACAGACAAGGACAACCATGTTTTTAAAGTAGCGGCCACGCATAATATAAAACCTATAATATAGGTTTTTATCCAAAGCTGGTATAAATACAAACAAATTTTGTATGAGGCAAAATGTTCTAAAGTGACACGTTTTCGACACGTACATCTGTCTAAATGTTTAAAAACCGAATTGAATTTAGGTTTCATTATGATTAAGTGAGGGGAGGTTTTGGCTAAATACTCGTAATAACAGCGGCTTGGGTCAATCTTAAGGTTAAGCCGTGCTTGCCTAGGTTTGTCCTTAAGTGGGTGACCACCTATTACATACCGAGTTTCCTAGACCTACGTGCGTCGGAAATCTGCTGTCTGTCATATGTAGATCTTGGACAGTCGTTACAGGAAGTCAGTGTCAATCTGACAGCAGGATTAAAAGCGAGGGAAAAGGTCGCTAAAATGTTTGATATTCAAGCGAAATCTAAACGAACGGACGACCGTGAACGGGGCAGATTAAATTTTAGTCTGTTTTAGCTCCTTCGTACACAAGGCTACCAAAATCTTCGATACTCGATGATTTTAGTCTCCAAGCAACTGCCGCCCTACAAATCTATTGAACATTTGTTCGTACACGAGTCGCGACGCCAATATTATGGATTTGTATGGCGGTAGCCTTGTGTACGAAGGGGCTAATTGTTAACCTCGTGGTGTGCTTGAACGGCTGTTTGACGTTTAATTTTTAAACGCACCCCTGGCCAACTTTCGGCGGCTTATATAAACCACAGAATATATATAACATGAACGCACCCCTGCGTAATAAAAATAAAATTAAACGTCAACGTCATTTTAAATGTCAAGTCAAACGAAACAAACTAACAAATAAACAATTTGGTAAATCATGGCAAATTATAGCGCTCTCCTATCGAATATATGTATAATTATGTATTTATATGCAAAAATACTATTTATACAACAACAAATAAAAGAATTATACTTAAATACAACTTAATATAGGTAGGTATATTATGTTTTAATTAACCTATTAATAAAACACGAAATGTAACAATGTAATTTGTACTTTCTGCTATTTGTACAAATATATCTAAGTTGAGGCATTCATGTACCTAGCTCTTGAATTAATTGTGGGACCTTATCAGGTTTTATATATTTTTAGAAGTTCATCCGACAACACAAGGCGTATTGTTGAAAGACTTGTTCGTAGATTGAAAGTTTTGCAATTATAAGGCCACTATAAGGAGAGTTAGAGACGATGTAGATAATAATTTAAACAATGACCAAAACGCGTGTATCACGACAAATGAATGAACAAAATTTTACATTTATAAGATTGCTGGGTATGCCTGCAAAACCAAGGTGTGGACTTGTGGAGTTTACTTGTTTATCTTGAGTGTGGTGTACCAAGTGCCTTAATTTTCAATCTGTGTGAACCGGTATGAATTTCTCTGCCACATTTGACACACGCTCAAATACACTAGCTAAAAAAACTAACTACGTATGTATGCCATATGGAAACACTTGTATCAGCATCAGCATTAATTCACTAACATATACAAAATTGTGTAACCAATAGTGGAATAATTACGTATTATTCCATGATGAGCAGTCTTAAAAGTTTTTCAATTAAAAGAAAAAAAATGTTAATGCCTGTCAATAACAAAACAAAAGTGTAGTGGAAACATAGAACCATGTTGTGAAACAAATGCATCCCCGCAGCTAAAATGTGCCGAGAGGCTCTGCACATTGTGCACCGCAGTGGGTTTGCACCTTATTTCCTGTTAGTTACCCCAACTATGTGAGGTGTTTGATTTTGTTCTAATGAAGAGTTCTATATTATGATGATGATGATCATGACTTCGCTTCGAATGTTTTGGAGGAGTCTGATGATGAGTTTGAAGACTCAATCTTCAAAATGTATTATCAGAAAAAAAACACTGAGGCATAAAAGGTGCTTTTTATTTTGTGTAGAAGAAGTACCTGAAACATCTAAGATAGTGGATAAAATTCTATACTGATTTTCATAATATCCATTTTCGAATTTAGGAATTATTACTTTCAGTGTGTATTTGTTCTTAATCATGAGTTAAGCTCAAGCAACTTGAAGCAAGTAAGATAATAATCTGAAAGAAATGATTAGGTAGTCTAATTGTTGATTTAGTAACAGAATTGTCACTGTTTATCAAGAATGGACATTTGATGGTGCTTTTATAATTTACATGGATATCTCATCAAATTATGCATAAATACCAGGAATTACAAGCTATTAGATCAGCTAATAAATCCACGGAAGTTAGTGTTTGAAAGAAATTAAATTTTAATCATTTTTGTTCAATTCTCCAGGTGATTCCCAGATTTTGCTCGCCAGAGCGTGTAGAAGTTGGTTTGACATGCCAGCATCTTTTCATGGAATTAGGGCAGGGAAAACCGTGGTGAGTAGTTTTGTCTTTGGATACATGAAAATCCTTTTGTTTTCCTTTAACATCTATCTACTTACATCTATACTAATATTATAAAGCAGAATAGTTTGTTTGTTTGTTTGGTTGAACGCGCTAATCTCAGGAACTACCGACTCGAATTGAAAAAATATTTTTGTGTTGGATAGTCCATTTATCGAGGAAGGGTTTAGGCTATATAACATCACGCTACGATAATTAGGAGCGGAGCTGGAACGAAAAATGTTGCAAAAACGGGGATTTTTTATTCTTTCGTTTTCTCTCTTATGTGACGCAGACGAAGTTGCGTGGGTCAGCTAGTTATATAATAAAACAGTAAAAAATCTGTGTCTGTACATTAAAAATATAAAATTAATGAGGGGGATTTAGAAACAGTAATAGAGCATGAATCCAAAAAAATATATGTCTGTGTGTCCGTTTGTTTGTACCTACACGCTAATCTTCGGAACTACAGGACGGATTTGAATGATTTTTTTACTGTTGTATAGGTTAGATCTGTGCAACATATAGGCTAATTTGTCTTGAAAACTTGAACACCTGATGCAGAACCGCAACAGACCTAGCTGGTCTGGTCTGTTGCGGTTCTGCATCAGGTATAGGAACTATAAGAGATACAAAAATGTTTCCATAGCAAAAATTGTTCCATGCGATGACCAATTTCTGCTGAGAGAATAAATTTGAAAATCTGAAGAGCACCTGTTGTGGAGCTCCGAGAGCCCAGCTACACCCACATTATAGGAATGACGTCTTAGCAAAAGTTGTTCAATCTGATGAGCACTCTCTGATGACTTATAAAAATCAAAGATTTGGAACACCTGTTGTGGAACTCCAAGAGCCAAAGCTATCACAAATTTCACTGTATAATTATAAAATAACACAAGCTAAGAGTACCTCCACATGGTGACAGCGGTAACAGTTTAGGACTGAGTTTTGATGACGATGGTATATCATTAAAAATTTGACTCTACTAGCCAAAACTCCCATTCATTGTTTTATTTTATCGAATAAATATGCCTTGAGGCTTATGTTAATTGTCTTACGTAGGTATCCTCTATAAGTAATTATGTTTTAATGTAATTGATTAATCTGATCTCTGATCTGATCTGGGAAGGCAAGAAGAGAAATGTAGTAGTAATAATAATAAAACCATGGAAAAATCGTTTATCTCTTATGAACTTAGGAAGGTTGTATTGATGATTATAATTCTGTAACTACATACGTCTTACAGCCGCGACCGAAAGTTTCATCAACATACAATTTAGCACTGGCCTGCAAATTGCAAAAAACGAATGAATTTCGCGGGCCACCCTGTCGCTTTCACCTTAACGTACCGCCATGAAGTAATCGTTAAGGGAGCGCTTCTTCGGTCGCCCGAAAAAGGTATTGAATAGAGTTCTTTATTTAATTATTGAATTATTCACTTGCCTGAAATGTAAACTTGTGGAATCTGAGGTACCATACTAAAAGTATGTGTCCGACCCAGTTCTCAAGACAGACCATGTCACGCTATACTGGGATCAGCCTATTATTACTTACAGGAATATTGTCGGCAATAAGCCTGACATAGTGGTCCGCGCGATCAACGCACCGTGTAATGATAATCGATTTAACCATCCCGCATGATGAGAACCTCGCGAAAACTTAGAAAAGGAAACAAACTATCTCGACTTGGCTCACGGAGTTCGTGACATGTGGAATATGAATTCGGCTATCATTGTGCCGATCGTCGTAACGGCCAATGGTATTATGTCCAAGAGTCAAGACGAACAGCTGTCGAGGCTCTCTTTATGCGGTTGGCCTGATTCAGAAGGCAGTAGTCCTCGAAACGGCCCGCATTGTGAGGGACCTCCTCACAGGACTGTTTCTGGACTCCTAACCACTAGTAGCTTGGACCCTACCGGGAGTACGGTCCAAATAGTCCACGATTTTTTAAAATAAAAATTGAGAATATAAAGAATTTGTTATAATAAATGAATAAAAAAATAAATTATGTTATTTATTTATTACATTTTTGAACATCCTATACATACACAGCATTATAATATAGCATAATTTCGTGCATTATGTGTTTGTATATGAGGTATGAAATATGCCCCAAGAATTTACACAGGGATTTTTATAGGTATTCTGAGTGATTACCAAACACTATAACATAACTCATTCTGTTAGTTCGTTTATTAAAATGGTAATTGTTTTCATTTGTGTGTAAAAACTTAAAAATGTTCCCCGGTTCAGGTTTTTATTACTTACTAGCTTCTGCCAGCGGCTTCGCCCGCGTGAAGTTTGATTATTGTCCCTTGGGATCTAACTACCGGTATAAAAATTATCCTATGTTTTAATCCAGGTTAGAAAATATCTGTGTGCAAAATTTCATCCAAATCCGTTCAGTAGTTTTCACGTGAAAGCATAATAAACTAACTTACATTCACATTTATATTATTATATTATAGTAGGGATTACTTATTCTGCCTATAACGTATATGTAGGTATTGTGTGAGGTTATTTGTGAAATTAAATAAAACAAATGTTTTTGTTTTTAGTACGGACGAAGTGGTTGAGGCAGCCAATCCTGCCCCGTTTTTCCCGCTCTTTGTCGCAAGTACTAGCAGAAAAGTGCCATTCTCCAGCAGCTGCGTAAGAGAGACTCAGTAAGAGGCCGAGGAAACTACAGTGGTGGATGGACTAGAGGGATGAATTCGTCAAAAAGTATCCTTCCAATGAAGACTTTCCACCAAATTTAGCTGAAGAAATTGGCCGTATTCAGGCCAGGCACACGCATAACGCGAGAATTTTTGTAAATGCGAGGACAGCAAATTAAAGTGTGAATGAAGAGAAAACGCTTACATGAGATAGAAGATCAGGAAGAGTTTGTGAGAGACGATGGACGGTGGGCATGGCGAGCAAGAACGCTTTCTTCCCGATATAATAGGCCTTTCTCGACACTTTTCTGACCTTAATGATGCTTGTACTCGTAGATCCTTTTGAAAAAAAGCAATAGGTATGCTGATGAAATAAAGAGAACGTGTGCCAAATTTGCTAGGTTATGTTATGATAGGTGCATGAGACATTGAGATGCGGTCCACATCATGATTGGCATCATCAAAATGCCACAAGTAAAATCTTGCTTTAGCAAGTTACCATTATTGAAAATGGATGCGTTTAGGATTTCAGGCACCTTTTCAAAGAAGAAAGGTGCTGGCGTTTGAATGGAATCCTACATTTTGTCAGGGGTCCTCAAGATCCTTCTGTTCCTGAATGCTACGCGCATCCTTATTTTTCCACTGCGAGTTGGCAAATGTTCTCGGTTTATCCAATCTATTAAATACATTTCTAGTGGAAGTGTAGTTTACTTCATTACACACGATCCCACGATACCTTCAATGGGGCCTATTATAGACCACTTAATTTACAAGTTTTTTGTAATTGTAGACAGGGTTATTTGTAAAACACCAACAACCTCGCAGGAGTAGATTACTAACGTCATAACATTTGTTCTACGACAATTTCGAAAACAGGCAAAATAGAAATTGAGTTTTCATACAAAACTCAATCAGCTGTTAGGATGAACGGAGAGTTGTTTTTTTTGTATGGAGAGTTGTTTTTTTTGTCTTTTTTTCTAAAAGTCGGAGAACAATTGTTGTTGTATAAGTTAGTAATCTGCTCCTTAGAGGTTGTTGGTGTTTTTTACTAATAATAACCCTGTATACTACGAGCTAAAACATCTGTATTGATGAATTCCTTATTCGTTGGAAAGGACCTCTGTTAATAAAACAATATATCAAACGTTACAGAATCCGAACGTTATGGTAGGTATTAAGAGTTTTAAATTGCGTGAACCTAGCTCAAGTTTTATTTTATATTTACTTGGTAAAAGAACAACCACTTCTGTCTTGCCTTCAAGTACCAGCACAGTTCTCAAACTAATAATGAAAAATAAACGGGCTAGAAAATCTGACTAGTCAGACTTTTGAAAGGGCGAAAAGCGAATTGAGTTGGCACACAATGCAACCTAGTAGAGGGCGAAGGCGAATATATAGGTTGTCAATCCGGCAATCTCATAGTGATGGCTTACCGGGATCATAAGTGGTTGAACCTTATGTCCACGTACCATGAAATGGCTCGAAACTGAAACTGCCCCAAAGCTTGGTCGAATATCAGAAGCCCACACTTATAGCTGGTTACAGCCTTAGGATGGGTGGAGTTGATTGTTAGGACCAAGTACTTGAGCCCTACTTGATAGAGCGCAGGCAAACGTGCATGAAATGGAATAGGAAGTTAATTAAAAGGTTTCTGAATATTACTATTTAGAACGGTCAGGTCGGGTACAACTGGAGAAGTCAATGGGACAGGCTTACCAGACTTTGATGTTACGTCCAAAATTAGTGGAAGATTTGGTAATCTTCCACTGATTAACGAAGCGGCATTTTATTCAGCGCATGGCACACAAAGTCAAGATCGACGGAGTAACGTCCGCCCTTTTAGCTTACAGTCTTGCTTCCTAAAGGTATAATAAGTTCCTGGTCCATTAGAGAGTATTTTTTGTTTTGTGTTTTGGATTCATCCATGTGGATGGATTGTTTGGGAATAATATGAAATAATAAATCATGTCATAACATCTGACAGAGGAGAATGGAAGATACAAACGTGTTGCGCTGAGCTCAACTAGAATGGGAAAAGGGCTAGAAAGATGTGCCCGGTCTTCCTCGTTCTGTGTCTATTTACTTTTTAAAGTAAATGTTGAAATGTTAAGTAACATCTTACCAAACTTAACATATTAACATTTTTAAGCAGCTATATTCAGAATGTGTTTCACCCAAATAACTATTGTTCGTAAGGTTAAGTTTATATATTACTGGTCCAAACATTGAAGTAAATCATAAATCATATTAATACAGAGTAAATGCTGGTCTAGTTGTCTGTTAACTATTTACTGCCGTTGGCTTGTACGAGTAGGTACGTACACAGGCACAAAATGAGTTAAATCAAGTCCAACTCATTTTGTGCCTAAAATATCTGTCCTTCTAAAATTGTCCTACCTTTATTGTGTTCTTTATTAAGCATTTGCGTAATTCAATTTTATAGGTAAATATACCTATTTTACAAAATTATGTCATCTTTAGTTTTTTTTCCTTCTACCCTGTTTCCAAATTATCTTTTTCATCTTTGCTACAAGATCTTCGCTCACCAAGAAAGCTAATTATAATGTTAATATTGTTTTTGTGGTGGTTATTAGTGTTATTAGCTCTTGAAATTATGATAAACAAAAATGTGAAATGAGAACAGAGTTCAATATTATGGTATAATGCCTTGATTGTTGTCTTCAACGACAAAATAAGTGTAATCTAAATGGCTGCCAAGTTCAATGGTCAGTCTTAAAATGTATTCATAACAACATAAAATATTATATACAAAATAATTCAATTAATTAAAAAATAAATAATAATTAAATAATTGAAACCTTAGAATAATATATGTTGAAGCCTTAGGCCTGACTGAGCTAGTTTTCTAGTTAGTTGGTAGTAGTAGGTAGGTAAATAATGCATTGCAACTCATGCTGGGGTAGGTAGGTACAGCTAGTAAATAAATAAAAACGTACATAGACGTACTTAATGCCACAAGTCATAATTTTCTACCAGATGACCTCATCACAGGTCCAGTTGAACGGGAACAAAGGAAAACTCCCCTTATTCACAAACATTTGACTCGATTCCGAACCGAATAGAACGTCTAAGATATCGAAGATGTCCTCCAAACGCTATTCACAAATCCGAAACCGAATAATTTTGACAGTTCAATTCTTTAAGAAGACTCGAATCTTTCCGACAGCTGTTTGCTATCGGGAGTCATATCGAACAAATTTTATTGAAGAAATAAACCATATTTCTAGATTATTTCAGTAAAATTAAAAATACCAAACTTTTTAAACACTGTCTGAGTAAGTAAATTAAGTTTTATTATTGTCCGGTGTTGTTTGTGTTTTATTATTTGTTTTATTGACCGTATTTCATTGATGTATCCGCATTTATGTAATTTCAATGTGTTTACAAAAATGTGTTACTTCTCGTTTTAGATTTTAGTTATTATGAAAGAATTGTATGACACTGATATCAAATACCTTTTCAGACATTTTTCCTTTTAAGAAAAGAGAAAACTTAAAAAAAAACACCATTTCCGCTTTGCCAGTATGACAGGCGGCTGTTTACAAAGCTGGTTTACTCAAAATAAAGTTTATTATAAAATAAATATTATTTTATTTCAATAAAATCCTTTTGTTTCGTTTGCTGTCTATTAAGTTACTAGCTGTATATTTCCTTATATAAACAGAACGAAATATTCAAATAAACCAATTTTATTTACTACTTTTCATTTTCTACCACGATCATTCATTTACTACCATTTTATAGCGTTCCCCATAAACACAATCTCAATCGGCTAGAAAAAAGCGCATCCGTTCGGATCCGTGAATAGCGTTTTGACAGTTCTTCGGTTCGGAAATGAGATAGTCGAATATGGTTCCTTACCGACACGGAAACGTATCGAATGGTTGTGAATAAGGGGCCAGCATCGGGCACTAGCTGTTCGGCAGTTTGCTGAACTTTGCCTATTTTGTGCAGCCGCAGATACACACAATATTATTACGTTTTTTTTTTCTGACGAGTTTCACACAGTATAGCAAAGCTAGTTTAGGCGACTACATGACCTAAACGCGAGTTTTATAATGACTAAACGTATATGATGCTCAGCAATAAACAAAACCAGAAAAATATATGATATTCTTCAAGAAATATGCTATTATAGTGTTTTGAAAACATAATCCAATTAATTTGACTCGATAAAAAATACTTTTGCCTAAAAAATCTTTTAACGAGTAAAACCCATACTAAAATCCCGATCATTCTGACTTTTTGGTAAATAATTCACATTATTAGCATGATAGTGTTTTATGTTTTTAATCCATTCAATAGATTTTGTAGATCGATCGAAAGTTCGAAACCACTCATTTTGCAATATTCGGCCCGCAGTGGCTGATGTATCAACCACTTTGTAGTGTAAGCTAATTAGAACATTATTCTAACAGTACTTCAAACGAAATTTGAACCACCACAAATAGAGTTGCTAATTTAGCTCCGGTAGTCGCCTTAAGCGAAACACCCCAGCGGTGTAACCTCTACACAAAGTAGCAGCCAACCCACGGCTGCTACGCCGTAGGCCTCAGTAACGGCGTAGGCTGCAGCTACGGCGTAGGCCCCGGCTACGGCGTAGGCCTCAGCTACAGCGTAGCAACTAACCTTAGTCATGGAATCGCTGGTTGTTTCTTTTAGCAATGGTAAGTTTTTTTTTTACAATCATAATATTATGCACACAGATGAGTTGGTAGAAGTATTTATACTTCTACTAACTTATCTGTGCAGATGGGAAAAGACCGTACCTACTGAAATAAATGTATCAAGTTTGACATATTGATGCACTTTTTGTTAACACGCAGCGCTCCTAATAAATAATAATGTTTAGTCATATTAACCATTGAGGTGTTCTCTCGAGAGAAGGCGATCCGGATAGTATCAGCAGGATCCTGTCATGTCTGTCATAAAATTAATTCTCATTAAAGATGTCTGCAAAGATCGCTGGATGAGGGTCGCACGGGACCGATCAATAATGGTATTCAGCTGCATCCGGTTAGACCGGAAGCCGACTCCAATACAGTTGAGAAAAGGCTAGGCAGATGATGATGATGACTTTGTAGAACTATTTAAAAAAGCGGCCAACTGCGAGTCGGACTCGCCCATGAAGGGGCTTATTATTTTGACACATGTCTAAAAACCTGTAGCGTCACATCCCTAGCACATCACTGCACTCCAAGCCGCCCAGGCGCCACAGGGGCTACACCGCGGCGCGGGGACGAGAGGAAGTGCATCGACGGGCAGTCGACCGGCGCCCGCAACACTGCACTGCTAAACGCCTACCAGTATACTCGTTGTGACGAGTATCTCTTTCGAACAGGCTCGCAACCCCGGCAGGCTTCGGCCCTTGCGGGCCCCTCACCTTATGCTGACATCTCTTTGAAGCGCGCGTGGAACACGAACGCGCCGTCGACACGGCCTGTTGTCATTAGACGGACGGACGGATAGCTAGCCCATAGCTAACCGTCCACAGGCCCACATCTGCGGTGGCCGGTAGCCACCACGTGGCCCCCGACGCCCGGTGCGTCTTCCGCGGCGGTTGGGAAGAGAGGCTCTCTCCCTCTCACGTTCCACCACCTCGTTCGGCAATTTGCCGCGGCAGCGGCGTTTCCCCCCGGCGTAGTGCCTCCGCGCGACTATCGCAACCGCACGTGTCATATAATTGTCGGCCGCCGCCTCGTGCGACCTCCCCTGTGCCAGCACCAGGTTGTCTTCTGCGTAGCAAACGACGCTGACACCACTAGGGAGGTCCGCGCGCAGCACCCAGTCGTAACCGATGTTCCACAGGGGCGGTCCCAGAACCAATCCCTGTGGGACACCGCACGACATCTCTCGCCGGTTCCATTCTCCGCAGCGACTGGGGTAGATGACGGCCCTGTCCGTCAGGTAGTCCCTGACCACACGACGGAGGTAGGTCGGCACCCGGTAATACCGGAGTGCCTCCCTGATGCAGCTCCAGGGCAGGGAGTTGAAGGCGTTGGCGATGTCGAGAGACACCGCCAAGTTGACTCCGCCCCGGAATATCGCATCCCCCGTCGTGAGGGCTCTCACGCGCATGATTGCTTTCACTGTAGAGCGCCCCTTTCGGAAACCTAACTGGTTCTCCGCAAGATTCGGCCCCATCGCCTCAATGTGCTCGGCCCGAGCAGTCGGGGCCCGAGAGCCTCCGCATACGAGGCCAGGACCCAGGCTTTGCCAGGCAAGCCATCAGGTCCCGGGGCGGTATTTTTGGCATTGAGCCTCCCTATCGCCACTCTCAGGTCTACCCCAGTCACTTCCGGAGCGTCGTCGTCGTCGCTTGGGTCCTCTTCCGGCAACGCAGGTGGCGGAGCTATAGGCGGGGGCGGATGTTCCCCCCGCGAAGGGAACAGAGCGCTCACCATGTCCTCCACGAGGTCAGGCCGGAGACTCTGCTTCAGCGGGGAGGCCCAGGTGCGGAGTTTATTCCGCAACATCTTGTAAGGGCGCCCCCACGGATCTCTGTCGAGAGTCTCCAGCATCTCCAAGCGGGCCAGTTCCCTGGCCCTGTGCGACCGCCCTAGACTCGAGTGTATATTTTTGCTCAAGTTTCACTCTGTATTTTTCTTGATCTTACAATAAAGAAATTTTTCTTATTTTTTTAAATTTTTTCTTGTCATAACTTTACCCTAATTTAATTTCCGACATCACCCCCAAAAACTCAATCCGGTTGTATTCAAAAAAGGTCGTTTAAACTCTTTTGAAATTCTTTTGATTGTAAAACTATCTCTTTGATTTATTGTGTATATTAGTGTTAAATAAATTTTTTGACTAAACAAGGATCTTTTGGCGCGTGGCCAAATTCTGAACTAACGCCCTTATTTTTGATATTTATACCACAGTGCTCTAAGGAGCTTTGAAATGTACAAGGATATTTTGGCGCGTGGCCAAAATCTGAACTAACACCATAATTTTGATATTTATACCACAGTGCTATATGGAGTTTTTCAATATACAAGGATATTTTGGCACGTGGCCAAAATGGGAACTAACGCCATTAGTTTGTTTATTTTTAAACAATTTCAATACGAAATAGTTAACTTAGATTCAATAATAATTAAATAATAATAAATAATTAAATGATAATTCAACTCATTGGTAAAATAACTGTAACAAGAGTGTTAGTTCACAGGTATATAATTCGTATGTTTCGATAATCATTATATTTACCGTTACGTGACGTAACGTAACGTTGATAATGAAAATATAATAACACATTATACACATCAAATTCGTCACAAAAAACTTGAGACTATTGCATTGCAAGAGCGATAAGATTATTTTAACAATATTATACTTAGTTCAAAATATTAATACTACTGTTACGCGACAAAAGATAAGTATAATTTGATTAATGACATTAGAAATAATTGATTACAACAAGATATTAATGCAATTAATTAAGATTGTGTTATCTTTTGCTTTGTCATTGATAACATTGAATATTGACATCATGTCATTTTAATTTTGTCTTTGGTAATATCATTCTGGAATCAGTCATGACGTCATTTGGATTAATTGGGTTGTTTCGAGTCTCTTAATGATGTTATGCAGATTTAATTATATTAATGATCATTAAAATTAGCATTTTGAATTACTGAAAAATAATTAGCACCTAAAACTAGATTTATTTTTAAAAGAATACTTAGATAGATCCTTTGTTTTGTGATTATGCAATAAAAATAAAGTAAATATTAAATATTACATAACTACGAGTATTATGAGCTTAATAATTGTAAACTTAGGGTTTGGCTTATAAACGAACTTTTTCCAAAGAGGTGTTATTACTTATTCTAGATCTACATTTTTTAATTAGGTGGATAGGCAGTTTTTTTTTTTAGATTCATTTGTTTCAACTTACTTTTTCCTAATCTATTAGGTAAAGTTATCACTTCTAAAGTGCGTACTTCTGTCGAGCGTCCGTCGGGCCTACTTTTTATTTTACACCATACCTGGGAACCTTCTAGTTACGCGAGATATTGGGGGTCAAGTTGAAAATTTTATACTTTATACACCTCCAGGACCCCCTTACTATTAAATCCATTCATCAGCACAATGTGTAGAGTGCGTTACCATTGGGTTCTACTACAAAACATAATTTTTTACAAAAAAATGATGTTTTCCAGCAATTTTTTGCATATAGTTACATAGTTTGATATACAAAATGCTTGGTTAACGGCTTCGTGATGAGGTGGTTTACACCCTGTAAATACTTATCTTTTTTATTTTCTTACTTTTAGAACCAAGCTATTTTTTGTACAACAATTGAGTCATCCAAAAGGCGTCGTTAAATATACAGTTATTTGGACACCCAGGAAAACGTGTTTACGCCAAACAAAGGGGAGTTGTCACCACGACTCAACGTTGGGGTTAATTATCCCGCCGCTACCCAAACGCGCCCTAAACTCGACTAGGCACAATAAATGTTTAGTGTTCGTAAAATTCAAAGACAATAAATTGAGTCTACATCTATCATACTCTCGTGTCTCTGTCGCAGGTCTCCTGAAATACATGTATTATAAAATTATCAGTATCTTAGTGCTCCTTTATCTTTTCGGGTTTCGTTATTTAAATAGACAATATTTAACTTGGCACAAGTATATCGTAAGCTTCAGACGCGGTTCAATGTGGACGTGTTATTAAATTGCTTCGTGCAGGGATCGATAATGTTGCGTTGGACGCTATCCTGTCAGCCATTTTCCCTGTAATTTTCTTTGTACGAGATTATTTTTCGGTAAGTGAGTTTTTAATCATCAATATAACTCACCATAGAATAACTTGTGATCATTAATATTGTTCAGTTAATTTGTTCTCTTCGAGGACTCGTTTATAGCTGGAGAGCTAGTGAACCCTGGGAGTAACGGTCTCCCTGTAAGGTTAGAAATTTGTATACTTACGATTTATGACATGCTAAGAGCAATAGCCATGACCTGGCAGGCGTCAGCCCTGCACGTCATCAGCCCCTTTATTTTTTGGACTGTTAAGTAAATTGAGTTTCAAAACTTGTTTCTGTAAATTTGAAAATTTAATAGGATAAAGTTTATTTATGCAATTACAATAAGCAGAAGTATATGACAGATCGATTAGAAAACGTACAGTTGATGAGGTAAAATAAACTTTATCCTGTATACTTGAAATTTTTATATGTTTTCAAGTAAACGTCTCAGAGTAGGTAAATATGTACAATGCCAGGCGGTTTTGAACAGCATAAGACCTTGACAGGCGAGGGGACAACATCGATTTGGAGAAGACGTTATCATACCCCATTACAACTGTTCCATTGTCATTGTGTCATGAAGATGGTACAATACATAAAACTCAGAAATCAGCAATGGTTGAAATTTTAAAGGCAAACGTCAATAGTGAAGAGGTACCAAGACGTTTTGATGTTGTCATTTTTGATGGATTCTTTTTACTGCATACATTCAAAAACATCCCTAAAACATTTGGTGGTATTTCCAAAAAAATTATGTCGCTACTAACAGCTACACATGCCTCACGAGTAGATATCATTTTCGACCAATACTTTTCGCCGTCAATTAAAGATTATGAACGACCCAAACGACAAGAAGTACGAAACATTTATAAATTATTTCATTACCGGACCAGAACAAATTCGACCAGTCGATTATATGAAAGAACTTCGTAACATACAATTTAAAGAAGCTTCCGTAGATTTTTTAATTACACATTGGAATACAAATGAAATGATAGAGTTTATCGGGAATACCATAGTAAACTTAAATTACAAACAATGCCATACTTATAGTGTCCACAATAACTCTGTGATTGTCGATATAAATGATGATTTATCGTGCCAACATCATGAAGAGGCTGATACAAAAATAATACACCATACATGCCAAATGGATGAAGATGTATCCGACGTATTAATAAAAACATGTGACACAGACATTTTAATATTACTGCTCGGAAACATGGACCATCTCCACAATAATAACACAGGTCTGCAAATTTGAACTCTTATTTTCCCCTTTTGAATTTGATTGCTGATCTTGTGGTATTTTGGTGCGCTGATTACGAATATGTACTTGGATTTGTCCTATCACCCTCAGTTTTTTTGAAAAATCCTTTTATGTGAAATCGGAAAAAAAGGCCAACTTTACAAAGTTTTTTTTTATTACAATGAAGTAACAATTATATTACTAAACTTAAAACATTAAAAATACATTGAAGGGACAGTAATAAATAAATTAAAAATATTAAATACTTTTATGGTATCTTGCTTTTTTTTCACTGAAGCTCCGATTGTGAGATTTTCGCTTGAAATTCCGACTTGGATCATCACGCTTTAATAGCCAACAGTAGTCTGCCATCATTACTTTATTCCTTTTTCCCTGATAGCGACGTTCCATCTCCTTCAAGTCCTGGTGAAATCTTTCGCCTTGCTCTTCACTTACAGCTCCCAAGTTATCAGGAAAGTAGTCCAAATGCGAATTAAGGAAGTGAAGTTTAATGCTCATCGAACATCCCATTTTGCCGAAATTTTCAATCATTTTCTTTACAATTTCCTCATAATTTGGACTTTTATGGTTTCCTAGAAAATGCCTCACTACTTCCTTAAAAGATTTCCAGGCTTCTAATTCAATTTCACTCAATTTTTTATCGAAATCTATATCTTTGATTAATTTTCTTATGTCCGGGCCAACGAAAATACCTTCTTTCAGTTTAGCTTCAGATATAGATGGAAAAATCTGGTGTAGATATTTAAAACCTTCTTCTTTATTCAGCGCCTTCACAAATTGTTTCATCATCCCCAGTTTTATGTGTAAAGGGGGTAAACACTTTCGCGATGACATTTTTCAAGTAAGCGTTACGAATTGCACAGAAGTACTGACTTTTTAAAAATAGTGATGGTGCTATTTATACAAAATAATATTAATCTACCCTCATTAACTGTCTTCTAACGATTTAAGTTAATTTCTATAAAAAAAGCATTTAGCCTACAAGAAATGAGGTCTTTAGCAAATTACCTAAAAATCCACTAGTTTTTTTGATAATAAGGGTATATCACATACTTAATTAAGAGTTATGTTTAACTACATATATGAGAACTCATTCATTAATGTCTACTTCAACCATTTAGTGTGTTTTTTGTTCAATAAGATACGATTAAAATAAAATAATTAATAAATTACTAGGAAGGCTTAAGTAATTTAGGCAAAAAAAGGATGATCTATAACTAAAAATCCTGACGTGATGGAATTTTTTAAATATTTTTCCGTAATCAGCGCCCCAAAATCTATCCAAATCGCTCATCAAAACTGAAAGGGGAAAACCATTGCAGACCTGTGTAATTTATCTATATGGAATATGGCACTAATAATTGTAAAAAATGGATAAATATTTCTGAACTATATACAAAATTGGGACCTTCTATATGCCAAAGCTTACCGGGATTTCATGCATTAACCGGTTGCGATTTCAATCCGTCCTTTTCAAGAAGAGGTAAAAAAACCATTCCAAATATTGCAGAAATCGAGTGTATATCAGAAGGCATTCAAAGAATTAGGAAACGCAGAAATAGTACAGAAGAACGAAAAAAAAATCCCGATACTAGAGAAATTTGTATGCCAAATGTATGGTTTGAAATGTTCAAAGTTAAATAATGCACGTTATGAAAAGTTCCTTGCTACGTACAACACAAATAATCCTAAAGTGTTTATGAAAAAAGTAGTAAGCTATGATTCATCGAATTTACCACCCTGCAAACGTGAACTACATCAACAATTATTGAGAACTGCCTACATTACAAATATATGGCGAAATTGTAATTTAAAAGAACCAATAATTCTTACACCTGAAAATAACGGTTGGAACTTAATTGATAGTCGTTACGAATTTAATTGGTTTGAGGGGAATACGGTTCCATCTTCTATATACGACATACTTTTACAAGGACCTGCTGATACTGCCACAGCACAATCGACTGAAACTGAGGAATGCATTTCAGGTAACATACAACTATTTTATTCCGTAACATTTAATACGCAGTCCTATGTAATTGAGCTTGATATTTAATTCTTAACAACCTTATTGATTCATTAAATTTTTTTTTTTTTACTATTTTCAGATGAGGAAAACATTGTTGAAGAATCAGATGATGATGAAAACAGTGATAGCGAAATTTCGGATGATGCTGAAGAAAATGAATGTTAAAAATAATGTAGATTACATAAAACCCAATAAAATACATTGCATTTACTGTATGCGTTCATGTAACATTTCTTATTTGCACGCCCTTAGCAGCTGTCCCCTCGCCTGTCAAGGTCGTATGCTGTTCAAAACCGCCTGGCATTGTACATATTTACTCTGAGACGTTTACTTGAAAACATATAAAAATTTTAAGTATACAGGATAAAGTTTATTTTACCTCATCAACTGTACGTTTTCTAATCGATCTGTCATATACTTCTGCTTATTGTAATCGCCTGTCAATATTTTTTTAAGATGTACAATAAATAAACTTTATCCTATTAAATTTTCAAATTTACAGAAACAAGTTTTGAAACTCAATTTACTTAACAGTCCAAAAAATAAAGGGGTTGATGACGTGCAGGGCTGACGCCTGCCAGGTCATGGCTATTGCTCTTAGCATGTCATAAATCGTAAGTATACAAATTTCTAACCTTACAGGGAGACCGTTACTCCCAGGGTTCACTAGCTCTTGGACTATTACGAACCCAGGCCTCTCCCAAAGCAAGGAATGGGCATTTACTATCAAAATGTAGATTCATTTACCTATTCTTTTGTAAGATATAGGCGTGCTTTTTATGAAATATTAAATCGTAGCAGTTAGAAAGGTTGGAAAAGCCTTAGGTTCAACTGTGGATTGAATGGGCTAATTTTAATAAATAATTGTAGTATCAGGCAGTGACAATATTTTGGCCGTCTCTAGGATTGCACTGTATTATAACTGGTGGCTATAGTTTGACTTACCAGCAGGTGAGCCACAGGTTAGGCTTACATTTCTTTAATTTTTATCTTTATATTTTGTGATGAGTTGTTGTTTTAATAAAATAGTATCTTCGTCTTACAGTGTCGCTCATACAAAAGTGAAATAAGTGACCCCTGCCTCCTAAATTCACCAATACCTACTAACCCCTTAACGAATGCACACAATTTTTTTTGCATTGTTCGAATTTCAATTCTCAGTGCTCAGTCGAGTGTTGAAAGCTATTAAAACCGTACGAGAGAAAAAGTGAACCAGTAAACAGTTAACATTTTCCTTATTATTTATTGCAGGTACGTGAAGTTAAGGAGTTCGCTTGAAAATTGAGTATTGGCTTATTCTCGCTGTCGATGGCAAGTGACCTCGGCGGCACCAACCTGCCGAATGGCTGTCATGGGCTGGGTACAGTTGAGCGCGTACATCTTCACAACAATGATGACGAGCGCGACTTACTGCGCGGTAAAGCTAGCCATACTGCACAGGCTGCGTAAAGCAAGAAATCGATCATGATGCCACTGGTTGCAGCTTTTAGATTGTGGCCGCGTGTACTTGAGACTAGCCTTGTCCGGCATGCTACCTACTGCCTACTGCCTACGTACTACATCCTCACTCACTACCTCATACCTCCTTACTCACTACTACCTATCTACTACCACGTACCTTTCTAACTACTACTACGTACCTACCTACTATGTACGTACCTACTATGTACGTACCTACTATGTACGTACCTACTATGTACGTACCTACTATGTACGTACCTACTATGTACCTACCTACTATGTACCTACCTACTATGTACCTACCTACTATGTACCTACCTACTATATACCTACCTACTATGTACCTACCTACGATGTAGCTACCTACTATGTACCTACCTACTATATACCTACCTACTATGTACCTACCTACTATGTACCTACCTACTATGTACCTACCTACTATGTACCTACCTACTATGTACCTACCTACTATGTACCTACCTACTATGTACCTACTTACCTACTATTACCTACTTACCTAAAATTTCCTACTTACATACTACTACCTACCTACATAGCTGTAGGCTACTACTTACCTACCTTTTTAATCAGTATCTTTATAGTTCTTTTAGGGTTATTTTTCGCGAAATATTCAATTTGTAATGTACCTACCTACTATGTACCTAACTACTATGTACGTACCTACTATGTACCTACCTACTATGTACCTACCTACTATGTACCTACCTACTATGTACCTACCTACTATGTACCTACCTACTATGTACCTACCTACTATATACCTACCTACTATGTACCTACCTACTATATATCTAACTACTATGTACCTACCTACTATGTACCTACCTACTATGTACCTACCTACTATGTACCTACCTACTATGTACCTACCTACTATGTACCTACTTACCTACTATTACCTACTTACCTAAAATTACCTACTTACATACTACTACCTACCTACATAGCTACCAACTTACCTACCTTTTTAATCAGTATCTTTATAGTTCTTTTAGGGTTATTTTTCGCGAAATATTCAATTTGTAATGTACCTACCTACTATGTACCTACCTACCATGTACGTACCTACTATGTACCTACCTACTATGTACGTACCTACTATGTACGTACCTACTATGTACGTACCTACTATGTACGTACCTACTATGTACCTACCTACTATGTACCTACTTACTATGTACGTACCTACTATGTACCTACCTACTATGTACCTACCTACTATGTACCTACCTACTATGTACCTACCTACTATTTACCTACCTACTTTGTACGTACCTACTATGTACGTACCTACTATGTACCTACTTACTATGTACCTACCTACTATGTACCTATCTACTATGTACCTACCTACTATGTACGTACCTACTATGTACGTACCTACTATGTACCTACCTACTATGTACCTACTTACCTACTATTACCTACTTACGTACTACTACCTACCTACATAGCTACCAACTTACCTACCTTTTTAATCAGTATCTTTATAGTTCTTTTAGGGTTATTTTTCGCGAAATATTCAATTTGTAATGTACCTACCTACTATGTACCTACCTACCATGTACGTACCTACTATGTACCTACCTACTATGTACGTACCTACTATGTACGTACCTACTATGTACGTACCTACTATGTACCTACCTACTATGTACCTACTTACTATGTACGTACCTACTATGTACATACCTTCTATGTACCTACCTACTATGTACCTACCTACTATTTACCTACCCACTTTGTACGTACCTACTATGTACGTACCTACTATGTACGTACCTACTATGTACGTACCTACTATGTACGTACCTACTATGTACCTACTTACTATGTACCTACCTACTATGTACCTATCTACTATGTACCTACCTACTATGTACGTACCTACTATGTACGTACCTACTATGTACCTACCTACTATGTACCTACCTACTATGTACCTACCTACTATGTACCTACCTACTATGTACCTACCTACTATATACCTACCTACTATGTACCTACCTAATATGTACCTACCTACTGTGTACCTATCTACTACATACTTACCTACTATTACCTACTTACCTACTATTACCTACTTACCTACTATTACCTACTTACCTACTATTACCTACTTATCTACTATTACCTACTTACCTACTTTTACCTACTTACCTACTATTACCTACTTACCTACTATTACCTTCTTACCTACTATTACCTACTTACCTACTATTACCTACTTACCTACTATTACCTACTTACCTACTATTACCTACTTACGTACTACTACCTACCTACATAGCTACCAACTTACCTACCTTTTTAATCAGTATCTTTATAGTTCTTTTAGGGTTATTTTTCGCGAAATATTCAATTTCATTTTATAGTAGCATTGTCATCAAAATAATTTCCACACGTGTTTAAGCCTACATGTTTCAACACCTACCTACTTCTTCAATCTGGAAAAACCTTATCTTAATAATAGGGATCAATTTGTAAGGTTCGTGTTGTTAATGTTGAATACTTTATTTAGTCTTCGTTACTAAATGTTTTTTATATGTACTGGTACTATTTTATACTATGTATATGTATACTCATAACATTAATATTATTTTATATTATTATAAATGATTATTTTGTAAATTGTTTTGCTGTACGCTTTGATCTTCTTAAAATATAAATGTTTATTATTGAATAACTTGACTTTGATTTGTTTACAACCACCTAAAATACAAGTCGTTGTTTTATTTTCAATTGGCGATTCGGAAATAATGAATGTACCTTGAGGAAGACCAAAGACACGTTGCAAGGACTTTTTTTATTTGGGACAAGCTTGGACTATTCCCAAAACACTGTTACTCCTGAAACCAGAATCAACGTTGCAAGGACTGGGTAGAGGATGAAAAAGCTAAAGAAGGAGATACAGACAACAGCAGGGCAACTACAGTACTTTCTCAAGTTATTATGCCTTGTGTCTGTGACTGTAGCTTTGATTTTTCTTGAAATTTTTTGACATTCAAAAGTGCCGTAACTCAAATCATTTATTTCAACTAGACCATAGTTGAAATTAATGATTTGAGTTTGAGTTTGATAACTGTTGAGATGATGAGTTATAGAGAAGTATGGAAAAAGAACACAACCTGTGCCGATCCCAAATAAATAGTCATAAGGGCAGCAGAATGATGATGATAACGAGACACACCGCATCATTGTAACATATAAAATATGGTGGACGACAAAAAATAATAGTAAGTTAAATTATCAACAATTATTTGACTCGTATTTTTTCTTTTGTTACATAAACTAAACTTGAAGAAAGATGTTTTAAAAATTCTCAATACGTCCCGCCTTGGTATCATTTTTAGCGAGCCCCACTCCCGAATTTTGATGCGTTTTATCTTTGTCAATATTCATTGATTTACAAAAACAAAAAATACGTGTCCATTATTTTCCAATACTCGTAATTAACGGACTAAACAGATTTCCAATTTTTTGATACTGTCATTATGCCTATTGTTGAACAAAATAGAACTGAGAACAGTTGTGGCGGCGATTACCACGCACAGACATTAAACCTGTGTCTCAGCAGTTGTGAACAAAAAAGTAAGTCATGTTAACGTAAACCTCCGATTATAATAATTCATCTGTTAGCTTATACATCTTAGGTCCATGTTCACCGAAAAGATAACCGTCTGGTTATCTAAAATCAGCTGTCACTGTGACATGTTCCCATACAAAAATGCGTTTTAAACAGCTGTTTTAGGTAATCAGTCTGTCATCTTCTTGGTGAACATGGACCTTAATATCTTGCTATTTCTAAGAGAGATTGATTTTCAAAAGTTTAAGATTTTCGAAAGGCGGAGCGCGCCCGCATTTGGTCTTTAACTCGCCTTTCAATTACTTACCAAAATCTTGCCATAATGCAAATCCTGTTTTTCCCTTTCCCTGTGGTTTATATTACTTTAAAGGGTTTTATTTTATGTTTTAGGAGATAATGCTTTGCGAAAAATATAGTATAAAGGTATAAAAAACGTAAAGCCTACCTAATTTACAATAAGTTTACTTAACCATACTACTAGCTCCACCTATCGCTTTAAATTTCTGTTTAAACAGTGTTGCGCGTTTGTTTACGTGCAAGGCTCCATGCGGAGCGCGCGCTACTTCACAACAGTTTATACTGGTTACTTCATAGATAAACATTCCGTCGGTCGGACACGTTAAGCGTTAAAGGTCACCGTCAGGTTGGCTAGACCAAACGAGATATGTACATGAGACCATGTGCACTGTTTACTACCTATTTGATACTATTTAATACCTTTAATGAAGTATTTGGTACCTTTGGGTTAAGAGAGTTATCAAAGAAATAAAGTGGTCAGCCATTCTGACGTCAGGTTGGCTGACCAATTTCAAGTTCTCATACTTTTAGCGTTGTATTAACTGCGTTGTTATTGTTAATATTTAATACCTATTTGGTACCTTAACATATATTTGTTACACAGCTTTAGGAAGCTCCTATAAATAGTTATTAGAAAAACCATTAAAACGCCTGTACATAAATTACTGACGTCTTTTCTTCTCAGAATTATTGCTAACAATGTTTTTGCAGGCGCTTAGTGGCTTATGAACAACTTGTTTCTGGATATGCATAGTTAAGTTTTATCCATTTGTAATATTTTACACCGACTACTGAAAAGAGGAGGTTCTCAATTCGACTGTATTTTTTTTTGTTGTTTGTTACCTAACTTTCGACTGGGTAAACGGATTTTGATGATTTTTTTTATTTGATAGCTGGTGGTTCCAGTGCGGTCCCATTTTAATTTGCTGAAGATTTGATGCTGATCTTCGGAGATATACAATGGAACTCTTCAAAAATAGACAGCAACTCTGCAGTAATTGCTGCAATCGCTTGTAGGTTCATTGTTTATACTACATCATGACGTAACATTACGCTTGTATGCTCTGATGGGGTAGGCAGATGTGTACAATACACCCAGATTTAGACAGTTACATGTGTTAAGTTCCATTTATTGGGCATAAGCCCTATTACCTTGACCTCATCATTTCAGCCGAAAGACATTCACTGCTAGACATAGGCCTCCTCCAAGTGTCGCCACATTGACCGGTCCCTTGCGACTCGCATCCAACGGATTTCCGCAACCTTCAACAAGTCATAGGTCCACCTTGTGGGAGGTCTTTCAACGCATCGTCTTTCAGTTTGCAGTCGCCGCCGGCCATCCGTTCTGCGAGCAATGTGACCTGCCCACTGCCACTTAAGTTTGGCAATTCTTCAGGCTACGTTGGTGACCTCGGTTCTGTTGCGAATGTCTTCATTTCTGATTCGATCACGCAAGGAAACTCCGAGCATAGCCGTCTCCATTGCTCTTTGGGTGACTTTAAGCCTTTTGATAAGGCCCATTGTGAACGACCACGTCTCGGTCACGTATGTAATCACTGGCAACACACACTGGTCATAGACTTTCGTCTTGAGACACTGCGGTAAGTTGGACGAGAAGATACCGCTCAGCTTCCCGAACGCTGCCCAGCCGATTCGGATTCGACGATTGACCTACCTGGACATGTATTGTTTTTTTTTTTTATTTTATTGGAAAAGATGTACTTTAAGGGTACATTAATGAGGGTTGCGGGCCTATCTGAAAGAGATACCACGGCCTGGGAACATAAAGGGCGAGGAAAGAACATGGATGGGTTTTAGTCAGTAAAAGTCTGACACTGGGATCCCGCTCCGCCCAGAGTGAGAGAAGACATTTGATGATTTCCGATCCGAAGAAAAAAAAGGGTACATTAATGACAATTTGGTTAGGTTCTAATTACTCCTGATTATGAGATCCATGACAAATAAACGGAACTCTTAAATTCTTAATTAACGATACTCGGCCGAATCTTTTATAGGCTATCCGGATATTTGAGTCACTTACTTATGCGAACATAAATGTAGGGTACAGCTGATTTTTTTTTTGCGATTTCAAGGTTCGTCCCATAGCAAAAGTTGTTCAAAATGATGAGTACAATGACCCCTTTTTGGGTTTAGTATAAACAAAAAATAATGTTGTATACTTTTTTGTTTGTAAATACATACTTATTATACATATAAACATCCATGACTCGGAAACAAATGTCCATGCTCATCACACAAACATTTGCTACTGGGATTCGAACCCAGGACCCTAAGAACGTAAGGCAGCCTCGTTACCACTACGCCATTCGGCCATTCATTCAATTTCTATCATAATTTGATCATGTTAAATTTAATAAAACCCTTATTACTTTATCGTGTGGTTAGTGGCTAACTGGTTCATAGCACCATAGGTACTCATAGGCCTCTGACTTGGCTTGCCATGCCGTCGAGAAATACAAAATCAAGCAATAAATAAAAAAAAATACCGTATTCAATCATTTCCAAGTACATACTTATATTCCTTAGAAAAAATGCGATATGTAAATAATTAAATAATAATACAAATGGATAAAACTTAACTATGCATATCTAGAAACAAGTTGTTCATAAGTCACTAAGCGCCTGCAAAAACATTGTTAGCAATAATTCTGAGAAGAAAAGACGTCAATAATTTATGTACAGGCGTTTTAATGGTTTTTCTAATAACTATTTATAGGAGCTTCCTAAAGCTGTGTAACAAATATATGTTAAGGTACCAAATAGGTATTAAATATTAACAATAACAACGCAGTTAATACAACGCTAAAAGTATGAGAACTTGAAATTGGTCAGCCAACCTGACGTCAGAATGGCTGACCACTTTATTTCTTTGATAACTCTCTTAACCCAAAGGTACCAAATACTTCATTAAAGGTATTAAATAGTATCAAATAGGTAGTAAACAGTGCACATGGTCTCATGTACATATCTCGTTTGGTCTAGCCAACCTGACGGTGACCGTTAAAGTTTCATTGAAATCCCTGGCTGCATCATCACCTAACAATTAATGGAAATACCATTAACATGGTATTACATGTTGTTTTTTATTATGAATAAAACAATTAATATGAATTACAGTTAGCAGTTCTCGGAAAATATAAAAAAGCCCACATTCTGATTGTTCTTCTTTACGTGTCGGTGATACAAAAATTGTGTTATCAGATTATAATAATATTCATGTAGCCCTGCACATGCGCAGTTCATCGTAATCAATAACTGCTTGGGAGAAATAATTTTTGAGACCACGAGTGTGTATGTTTTGATAAAACTATAAAAATATTTGGTAAGTGGTATTTAACTCTTTGCTGTACAATACTGGGGAACACGTGTTAGTCTGAGAGTAATGTAAATTAATAAGTGATAGGAGCATCTTTTTCTAACGTTCGTGTTCGCCCCAGGCATGCCAAAATACAGAGCCTTCACTATGCTAGTTATACTTGTATGACTGATATTTATTAAATTTCATAGCCCCTTTATTTATTTTTATAATTTATATTTCTTAATACCTACCTATTATATTCGGCACTGATTATATTTAGCCTTATTATGTTTTACTTCCCTGTTTTCTTGGTGAGTTTCTTAAATGGCAATACCAACAATTGAATACCAGAAAATAAAAAAACTCCGAACTTTTCTGCAAATGTACAGAATTGTAGTCTATTTTAAGAATTTTCGTGATTCATTTTATGGAACAAAATTTAAAATTCTGAAAATGGACTTTATGGTAATGGTTACAAAGACCATTTCAAGATTTGTTTTATTTTAACGTGATTTATTTACGATTCTGCTAAAGCCGCCGTTTTAGACCCCCTGTTGTGGCGGTAATTACTTACGATCCACGCACAGATATTAAACCTGAGTCTCAGCAGTTGGAACAAAAACCTCAGATTATAATAATTCATCTGTTAGTTAATACCTATATGTTAGTATCTTGCTAATTATATATGTGAGATTGATTTTCAAAAGTCCGTTTGCCCGCATTTGGTCTTAACTCGCCTTTCAATTAGGTACCACAATCTTGCCATAATGCAAATCCTGTCAGTATTCCCGGACTTGTCTTCCTGGTATTCCTGGTCTTCCCGGTATTCTTCCCATTCTTCTCGGTCTTCTCCCCGCAAGTTTTCAATAAATAATAATTATTACTATAACATATAAATGCGAAGAATCATAATGCATAACGCGATTTGATGAAGATATCAGAGGAGATCTGCCGATCATCTTGAAGCCCAATCTCATCGATGAATTTATCCTGCCCGTCCTAACCTACGGAGCTCAGACCTAATCACTCAACTTATTGCAAAAGTTCAAAATAGATGTATGTAGATATGTCACCGTATTGTCAAACATGTTATATTACAATATAACGTGTGTCTCTCTAGCGATATTGTAATATCTCGAATTATTGTCAACTGAACATACGGATGTATCTCTGCCACCATAATCGGGACTTGAGGCACCCCGTTAGATTAGTTAGACTCCGCTTTTAAGGGAATATAAAGTGTTTTAAGGTTAGGTTATAATAATCGGTATTTCTCATGAATGGTACAATATCTTTTCATAAGAGTTGTATCACTGGGCAACGGGGACCCCTCCTTCCCTCCACACCCCGTGAGTTGACTACCATCGCATGCATTTCACGAAAAATAAGGCGTTTTGTTGTAAGCAGTATGTTCATTTGACAATATTTCGAGATTTTACAATATCGCTAGAGATATTGCAATATAACGTATTTGACAATTTTACGGTGACATTTATATGTGAATAGTAATGTTTTATAAAAATAGACCCTTTATTACCATCTACATCAAAACATTACCATCAGGAAAAACTTAACGCGCGCAGATAAGGAGATACCAGAAATTGCAGCCATAAACGCTTCAGGGACACACATGCTCCACAGGAAGAAGCGTTGATGATAATGTTGGTATTGGCAGGCGAAGTTACTTACAAGTCAGATAAGATTGAAAGTTCTAATGCATGCAAAGTATTCGCTGAACAAGTTAAAGCACCATCTGAGAGACCTCAAAACCAAGCAATGCAGAAAAGTACCTACCGAAATACCTGAAGAAATCACGAGAGGACATAAAATTAATTAACTAGCTTCTGAATTGATAAAAATGTCGACATATTTTATGAAAAAATTGTAGTGGCTGCACAACTGACTGAACAGGTTGTAAATTAATGACAAATTATAACAACATAAACACTCAATCATCTTGCCGATTCTAATTCAGCTTCAATAACGACATTCTAACAGAAAAAAAAAACACGAATAAAACCATTTTTTACAAAAAATAATCCCAGTTCAGAAAACAAAAGAAAGTGAAAATAACTTTAGCTTTAGAAGTTAGTGACCTTTGTGTGATTTATTTAGTTTTATTGTCACCGACTTCTGAAGCTAAACTTATTTCACTTTTTTGTGTTTTCTGAAGTCGGTTTTAGTAAAAAGTTTTTATTTGTCACTTTTTAGTGGTTCATAATATGCCTTCACAGTGTACCAGCGTGATTTTCTGTTATGAACTGGTGTAAACAATAGACACTCATATTTCAGCAATCCTTGTACATTTTCTATCATTTATTGAGGAGTTTCGTTGCAGATCATTCTAAGGTCCATGTTCACCAAAAAAATGACGGACGATTATCTAAAAACAGCTGTTTAAAACACATTTTTGTATGGGAGTATGTCACATTGACAGCTGTTTTTAGATAATCAGACTGTTATCTTCTCGGTGAACATGGACCTAAATAGATTTATTTTTAACAAACGTTTAAAGTTCATACAAAAGGCTTGGAACATTTTTGTATGAAGCGTGGCTGGATTTTTTTCCGTCATGTTGTTTTTTTTTTCGAAGTAGCCGCCACAAAATGTTATAAAGTGTCATTTTTCCGAGATACGAGCTGCTCTGAGAGGGTGGGTACACTGGGTACGCCGATATGTACAATACACCCAGATTTCAACAGTCACGTATGTTATATCAGTTTGGTATGTTAAGTTCCATTTATCTATCTATACATATAATAAAATCGTTGAGACCAAAAAATCTGTACATTGAACATTTAAAAAAAAAACCGATCAGGGTGACTTAAAAGAAGTAACTGAACATATTAAAACCATTTTTAAAATTCGTGTTTGTTTGTTTGACCGCGCATCACGTAAAAACTGCTGGACGGATTTTGATGAAAACTTCACTAATCTATTTAAATAAACTCAGAATAACATTAAGGCTATAGAAATTATGGATTTTTTTGGAAAAAGGGGGTGAAAAGGGGGGGTATAGTTTGTATGAAAAAAAAATTTAGACTGTTCTAGATTCATGAAACTCAAAGTAAATACTTATTATTAAAAATAAAGAAATACCTGTTTCAGCATTTTTTATAAAAATTGTCCAGAGACGCAAAAAAGGGGGTTTTGTGTTTAAAATTAATTAACTTCATACACCTATAGAATAAAATCCATTGAAGTGGAAACCTTTAAAAGTTGCTGTAAACTTCAAATCTAATACAGGTAAATCTTATTTCTCAATTTTCTTGAAATTTGATTTTTGAAGTGAATACGCCCAAAATAGCGGAACTCAAGAAAATCGGCTTTCCTCGGTATAAGTAGTTGGTAATACAGGGTGGAAACGGTAAACGAGGCAGTAAGAGAGCTGCAGCTACACAAAAATGGTCTTAGGTAACAATCCGTAATTTTTTCACAAAATGTTTATCCCCGTTCACAGATTTATTTTGACGGTGATTTGTTTCGAATTTGATATCAATACTCCTTCGAGATTTTTGATATAAACTACAAGTTATTTTGATACATGTTTCAAAACCCAATCCGATTTTATTCCAAAAAGGTTGAACTCACATAAAAATTTGGTGCAAAATTGCAAATGCTCTTTAAAATTGGAATGTCTCGAAAGTCACCGTAAAATATGAATACCGCATTTGAAGGTTTCTAAGCTTTGAAGAGGTTGTGCACTTTAAGACTCGGCGCGGCGGCGTCATAGCGTGGGGACGTAGAGTTTGAAATTTTAAATGGTAAGCAGTTGTGAGAGGTCCGCAACGGTTTACAGCAGCTATATCGTGTTGCAGCTCATTTAATGCACCTTGATGAGAACTGCAGACCTAGCTGGAGTATGACTGTCATCGAGTGTCTAAGTATGGAGATCTAAAGCTGTCAATAGAAGCCTTTAAAGCTGTTTTTGTAAACATGGTAATTTATTCTTATTCAAATAAATACGTTGTTAATCACAAGTATTTGATTTTGAACAAAATTGCCCTTGGGTACGTAAATTGACTTCAATGCATATCTTAGGAGATACACCGTTTTAAATAACTCCGCAGCAAAATAATGATCATGTACCGGGCGCGCATTTTCATTATGCGGAAGGATGTGTGTGATGTGTTCTTTGAAAATTGTATTATAGGTGCTTACGACCCACTCTCTTTAACCTCTCTTTCTCTTAATATGTGACGCAGACGAAGTTGCGCGGGTCAGCTAGTTGGGAATAAGACTATTACCACGACATGAAGTTTTTTTTTTATTGGAAAGGGTAGTTTGATGAGAGTTTGGTTAGGTTCTGATTATGGGATCAAAGTAACGGAACTCTTTAATTCTCAATAGCAAATTAACGATACTCAACCGAATGTTATAAGGGCTATCCGGATATCTGAGCCACCTACCGGAACGTCGTTATATTCAAGTAATTGTCCTAGTCGAAAATTATGATCAGTGGAAGTCCTTAACGGTTTACAGTAAAGGTGCGATCTGTGGCAGAATTGCAATTTAAAACCTTTAGAATGTCTTAAATTGCAATGCGCTTACGTTCGTTGCTGCATTGCAACATGACGCAAGCGTTCTAGTTGCATTGCTTAAGGTGTATTAATTATGTGTGATCTTCATTATGGGAAGAGAGATTTCGTAGTCTCGTTATTTCCGTCACCGATCTATCGCCGTGTGGTCCATTTAAAAATTTGTTGGGGTCCAAATCTGATAAAACTATGCCTTTCAAACTTTTGACACGACTTAGTGCTACATATACTTGCCCTTTGCAAATTTATTTTTTACCACGATTGATTACACTGTAATCAATCGTGGCCCAGCTTAATATTAGAGGCAGCATACGGCGGTTCACATCTCTGTAACCTTTTTAATGCCTGAAACGTAGTAGTAAATGGAGGTATGGGCATGCAACCATTGCTATATTTTAGCCTAAGCCCGATAGTATTTGTTTTGGGACTTTTTTGTAGATTGGTTGTGAAGTCGAATTTATTTTTGCAAAATAGTTTCTCATTTTTTAATTCAAGAAAAATGTATGATAAGGAAAAGGTGTAAAGCAGAAACTAGGTCTTAATAATGAGGTATTATGTTTGCTATTTGATAAAAATTTCATAATTAAAACACAACAGAATAGGTAATAAAATGTTCTCCCGTTTTGCCATTCAGTTGTTTTTTCTAACTGACATACGAACACAAAAGAAGCATAGTGTTCCGTACACTCTTTTCTTTCGTAGCTCTACGCATGCGCATTGGCAAAAATCCACGTGTACTAGATTGCCAATGTTTGAATCAATAAAGACATCCGATCAACTATAGAGTAGCAATTTGCAAAAATCAGCAAGCGTATTTGAATTTGGCGGGGTAGGTACCGCAGCTCACTAACTTAACCAGGGTGCAGGGTACCCCGCAACAATCAAATTTTTTTTACAAACTACTTTAAGGGTCGTACACTCGCTGCCCGGGATAAGTGAGTCTAGTCTAGTCTAGTCGAAAGACGGAACCATATAATTCCCGATACGTTTATTAGAATATCACACACTCTTGGCGGCGCGGTGTCATGAAACTTAGTAAGCAAACTTCCAATAAGATATGAAGAAGAAGAATAGAGAAGCATGAAATTTTATGTTATTTGAATCATACAAAACCACCAAAATCAATGTGTATTACATATTTGCCTAGCTTCAATTAATGATTCAATAGAAAAATAGACTCGCGGCAACGTTGCCATGGCAACCAAAGTATATTTTATTTTGTCGAGTCTCATGTGCTTGGCTGACATCCCTCATGTCGACAACCTCCTAAGCAAATTAAAATACTTGATTTGCTTATCTTTCTCGGCTTTCACGAGGTTCTCATGCGGGATCGTTATGTCAAGTGTGCCGCTCTGATCAATACACTACCACATGTATTGGTCTCAGCATATGTGACTTGCTCACAAGTCATTGTTCCAAAAAAACTTACCTGCATGCGTTTCGCCAATTAACCAGCCTGGCTAAGCAGCAGCGGCAGTTCACTCTCGTGAAGATTCGAAGAATACTTTACACGAAGTCTTTGACGTTTACGATTGGTGTTTCGACCGCCACTTACCTGAAATTAACATAAAAAAAAAAATGTCAAGTTTGTAGGTACTATGGAGCTGAAAAATCTTCATTCGCATAGGTACGCAAGAAATTATAAATACATTCGCTTTAGGCACTAAGAACTGCATGATATTAACACAAAATTATTTTATTAGAATGACGATGAATAATAAGTCATAATACGTAGATACCTAGTTCGAATTCAATATGAGTCATGCCCATTTTAGATTTTAGCCCTTGTTTCCACCTTACTAGGGTCATTAGAAATCGTTTATTTTCTTTGTTTCTCTTCTGTTAACCGTTATCTCTTCCATTTTCTATTATGCCATCCCACAGTCCATATTATTATTATTTTTTAAATTAAATCATAAATAACACTAGTTATCAGATTTTAATTAATTTTGTAAGATTTTTCTAAACATGTTAAACCTAAAAGTGATAGCAGAAATATTCTATCACATCACTTTTTTTCAGTGTCATATCATGTTTTTCTGCTACCTCATTGTAATCTATCTACATATTTCATGATTTCCGGATTTCCTAAGATAAAAAAGAGAATAGAAACTTCCGCCGCTAATAAATTAATATTTTCTGAAAATAAAAAAAATAAAAACAAAACAAAAAATTGCCCCTCCCCCCACCGCCAGCCTTTTTTTCTCTCTACCGCTTGTTAATTAATATTTCTTTATTAAAAAATATACATATATATTTTGCAAAATATAAACCTTGCCACCCTCACCATCTCCCCACGCCAGCCTGTATCTCCCTTGGCCGCTGCTGCTTCTCACCATACGAAATATTGCCTACGTGGCAACTGGACAGATTCTCAGCTGGATAGATAAGTAGCCAGCAGCTTTGTCGTGACTACCTATTCTTTAATATCCTGTCTTTATATGAAGTTTCACTTCAAAAACTGAGTTCCCAAGTATTTTGTGAAAGTTTTAGTCATCAAAAGTAAAACGTTTTTCCTCGAAAATTTAAGAAGTATGAGTTGCTACTCAGGGAGACCGTTTTTACTAACATCTAAGGATTTTGCCATGCTTATTTTGTTTTGTGAAGACTAGTCTGACGGATTTTTTTCTCGATAAATCTTTGCGTAATAAACAATAATTAACAGCTTTCAACTGGGGAATACAAATCGTGTAAACTAGTGTTATTATTATGTGCCTTATGTGTCCTACAGCGGGGACAAAGGCCAATGATTCTCAGGAAATAATTTATCAACTTATTTTATTTTTTATTCATGACTGGGTGCTTGAGCTTTTTATTTTGCAAAATACAGCAAGCAATTATAGACAAAGATTAGACAGCAATTATTACTATCGCATCGCATCTCGCAACGCATAATTTTTACAATTGCTAAGGCTTACCGACGTCATAAGATTCATTGAGCAACTGATCAATAATAATTAACTAATTAAAGTTATTTCAGCCAAGCCACCTCGATATCATAAGATACTTAAACGGCGCGCCAGTCACGTGGTGTGTAATTGGTGAAGTTGGTACAAGCCGGCTTGTAGCGACATCTATACAGCAATCGGCTGCACTACGTAGTTAGCCAGCTAGCTAGAACTCTGACTGCTATTTGCTAAAACGTACAGATAGAGCCACTAATACCATTTAGGTGGTCAGCTCATCGTGCGGTGCAGACAGACTAAATTAATATATTGCATGTGATGTTGTAGTTTCCAACCTCTATCAAAGTTTTGTCTCGATTCACCCCTGCATTTTTATTCACCCCGTTTAACTCGGTACGTTGATAAAATATTGATGGCCGGCCCTACCGGACTCCGTTTTTTTCAAAGAACTTGCAAACTACTTTCAGTTACCTACCATTCGGCACTATTGAATGTAAAAAAAAAAACAAATAAAAGCTAAGCTACAGTCACAATCACAAGGCATAAAAGCTTGTGGAAGTACTGTAGTTGCAAAATACACAGTCTAAAGCGTAGATCTCTATGGAGAAGAATGGGCAAGAAACTCGATGGACACTCTTTTCAATACAAATATAGTTACAAAATCTTGGTTAGATATCTCGGTTTTCACCTTGGTTGCACAAATGACAAACCCACGAGTATCTGTAGCCATGCACAGCTCCGCAAGTAGTCATGCAATCAGTAATTAATCCAGTTGTAGCACCAGTAGAGCAACCAGTCGTGCGACTCATTGTGTAGTCACTTGGACGTTACGGGCAAGTGTACGATATGAAAGAGTTTCTTATTTTAAATTAGTCTGCGTGGCTATGACCCATCATTGGCTACGTAATACACAAGGCCATGCGTTCATTAGGAAGCAGTCAATCGCCTTTACAGGGGCGCAATAATGTAGCTTATTTTATAGGGTAGAACATTATTTTGCGGTCTATTGTCTGAGTGTCGTCTCTTCAATATCTTATCGTCAATCATACGACGAATTATAGATAATAATGTAAGGTACCTATTAGAAGTGATAGCCAAGTGACATCAGACTGCCAAGTCACAGGTCTTGAGCTCGAACCCAAAACACACATCTTTGATTTTTCGGATTCGTGTGCGTATAGGATAATATCACTTGCTTAGGTGAATGAGAATATCATGAGGAAACCAGAATGATTGAGAGATAATTCTCGGTGGCATGTGAAGCCAGGATAGAGGCCTATGAGCGGCATAAAAAGCTTTGACACCAGGGGCCTATCTCATAAACATGACAATGACAGGTCAAAATGTCGAATTCACCTGTCAGGTGACCGGTGACAATTCGACATTTTGACAATATTTCGTTTCTTAAACATTACCTATGACCAATAAGTCGTGGTGGAAAAATTACAATTATGTCAAATTGTCGCGACATTTGACATATTTCTGTTTTATAAAAAAATTCCTTTGACAGGCGACAGGTGACAACTTGTCGCGAAAAACTTGATATATTTGTTTTATGAACACAAAAATGTAAATACAAGTTGACAAATTTGTAGACTTGTCGAAGATTTTCGACAGGCGACCTCTCCCAATGTCAGTGGCTGCTTCTCACTAACTAATTACTTATTACCAGTGAAATGGTGCTAACATCGACGTACAATAGTAGCAACGTCGAGCGTTTAGGACATAATATTTCTCGGTTGTCGTCGTGTATAAGGTTCATTTTACTTGTTGCAAGTAGGTACTAATACCAAACAAATCCTAGAATGCTAGTCAATTCATACTGCTATATCATTTTTACAAAATTGTATGCTGTGACATATTTGTCGCAATTTACGACACTAAATTATGCCGATTACCGTTAAAAAAAAAGTCTTGAAATTTTCCATAAAAACTGACAATTGTAGACCTTTATGAAACGCCTGTCGCAATCGGACATATTTGTCACGTTTATGAAACAGACTTTGTAGCTACAATTCGACAATTTTGTCAAAAACTGACAAATTGTCAACTTGTCACGTTTATGAAATAGGGCCCTGGTGTCAAAGTTTTGTATGTCATCCGTATGTTTTATATGCGTGTGGTTAGGACCTACACTAACCACACGTAATGGAAGAAGATTATTAGATGTTCTCGTCCCTCGGGACTTAAAAAATATAAGAGATTTTCAAAATTTCAACCTTATGCCATACTTACATAAACACTGTGCACTGCATCTGTGAAAATAATGTAATTTAGAGAGGAACAACCTCTTCGCGCTTAATATTTAAAATCAGCATTTATAAATTAATGAGAATTAAAAATCTACGCAGTGAATGACATAAGTTCTGGTGAGAAACCTGATCATACGCTACTTAATGCACATAAATTACACTCCAAAATATTACTCTAGACTCACAAGGTACCAACTTGAGAAAAAAAAAACAATTAAATTTATGTTCTTGTTCCTATTGCAGCAGCTTGAAGGATAATTGCGAATCACATTTCTGTTTTTGACCCAAGAAGCAGTAGTCTCATTTTATTTTATTTTTCGATACCGCAAGCTATTTTAAATGTATGACTAAAAATTTCGTGTGTCAGTGTTGTGTGGAGGTGATTGTACCTGTAGCTCGTCATGTATAAACTAAACATAGCACGGCGATCGATTATCAGGCGCGCAGAAGCAAGATAACGTTTCAGCACACACTTGGTCTGTGTGTGTACTCGTATGTGTGAAAGTTCATCAGCTAGTGGAAACCCTCCTCACAGCGATACACCTTCTTCGTGTGCACACGATGCAGTATTTGATCCACGTACCGATATCTTTGTTCATGCTTGGCCAGGTAAAAAACGTTGTGCAACCATTTCCCTGGTCGTTCTGGACGTTTTGGGATGACTTAGTTCAATAATTGAATCGATATTTTTCTATCATAGTTCAGTTGGCAAGTAAGGACAATATTGATCGAGCTACTTGCGTTGGTTGAACGTAGGCGATTAAAGCCGCGTTCATCCGGGGGGAGTAAGTTCGGACCGAGTGGACTCGTATGAGTAAGCTTCTTATGAGTGTATTCGGATGGGTTGATGTTGACATTAACTCACTTAGATCATTATCTTCATTCTACAATCCATTTTTCACGGTCAACATCGAATGTCGGATTAAGGCGTGGTGGACTCGAGCGCCGTATGCTTTAGTCGATTACCCCAGCACGAAGAGGCGATCCGTAATGCGCAGGATTCGTGTGCGTTGAGTAGAGCAATGCAGTAAATCAACTTGAATTATTACAGATAAGTAGTAGTAGTGTGTGTTATTTTTTTTGTTATTTGTGCGAAAGAGTATGAGAATTGTCGCACACATGTTAATCAAATAGTTAAAACGTGAAAAAAGGTAAGACATCTGGGAGAAGAATTTGGACTCGCCCCTGTATTCCATGTCGCGGTTAACAGAGAGAATCTCAAGTATTTTTTTCCGAGAAATTAAACAGGAAGATCCTGCTTTGTATAAGAACCATCTAAAACTGAGAAGTTCACCTACTCGGATCCTACTCGTATACGAACTAGTTAGGAAAAGACGGACGCAATCCGAGTCTATCCGAGTATTCTCGGGTCGTGGGTTGCCACAGTACGAATTGCGTCCGAGTAGGTATTCGAGTCCACTCGGTCTGAGCATACTCGGACCGTGCCAACGCGACTTAAATCATAGTTTTGCGTTATTCGTGACGCTACACAGTCCTTTATAAGTGTGTGTCATTGTTGTAGGCATGCCACCAGTTCGTTATGGTCGATGGGTGAAGGACTGGATTTTTTACGATTTCGGTAACTGTGTCGATGTAAATTGTTGACGCTTCCATCTATATGGCATGTATATATCAAGCAAGTATCTTGCGCCAAGCGGCATTTCTGTCTTGCTGTTTTGTCGCAACAATACATGTGTTTACAGATTTACTGTCTGTGTAAACTGATGTATCTCTGCCTTCAAATATATTGCCAGATTGATTGCCTGTATTTCTCGGTCGAATGTGCTGTCTTCTGTTACTTTCTTGGAAAAGTCTGCGTACACGTTGCTGTAGCGCTGCGTCCACACATGTGTTCGAGGCGTCACATCAGTGATAATGGAGCGTGAACTAGGTTGAATGGCTTCTCTATCTTCGGTAGAAAAAATCATCTCCGTTTTACAATTTTTGGTTGCCTCCATAAATATTCGAATAGTCACTGTTGGACGTGTGTTGCGCGTGAAGTATAATTGTCTATAAAACTTTATCATCCCGAGATATCTTTGTGGTTCTATAATTTTATTAAGTTCAAGATATTTCATTTCATCTTAATGCTATCTTGTGTAGGTTCGATACCACTGATAAAAATGCAGCTAAGATATTTTAGTTCTTATTGCCCGGAAACGCATTTTGACACGTTTATTCTCAAATCATGTTCTGGGAATGTCTTGAAAAGGTTTTTAAGGTCATAGGTGTATCTTGTGGGATTTTTGGTCTGGAGTGGCTTCGAACAGATCGTCAACGAATATGAAAACATCACCAAAACATTGTTGATGTACTGTTAGAAACTTTGACCGGCGCGGCGTTGTTTTGGTCAAACACGTTCGAGAATATATAAGCAATCTGAACCACGATAAACCTTCTTCTCAAATCCATATTTGATTGTAGGCTTTCATACGATCAACTTTCGAGAAGATTTACATTCCCTTCACGTAGAGGATATAATATTTAATGTTTTCAAATTTCGTAATAAATGTCGGTATTGCGAAATATGTAAACGTTACATACGTACCTACCTACATATTTCATAATAAATGTTGAACCCTTACGTCTTGTGAAAACCCTGAAATCGTCCAAGTTTTTGTTTTTTATTAAACTTTGTTCCAGTTTATTATTGTATTTTATTAATAAGCATGATCAGGTTGAATACCGCCAGCTGGTATGTCGAGAGCGCAGCGTTGGGAATTTGGGATATTATTATAAAATAAGAACCTTATGCATTCCAGTTTACGCATTTATTATTCTCAAGTATTACAGTAAATAATAGATACAACTGCTAATAATATTAAAACAAATTTGTAGCTCTATCTTTACTGTCGTTTGTACACCAGCGGACCACCACTGACAAATTGTAGGTATAAAAAAACAAGATGGCGACGAAGTTTCAATTTTGGCTTTTGATTTTGTCAAGCTAAACATGAGCATGAGCATATATTACATTGATACATTAAGGTCCATGTTCACCAAAAATATGACGGTCTGGTTATCTTAAAACAGCTCTTTAAAACGCATTTTTTGTATGGGAACATGTCACAGTGTTTTTACATAATCAGACTGTTATCTTTTTGGTGAACATGGACCTAAAGCCTTCTCGGGAAATGCGTCAGTTGGTGTGCAAACAGCTTACAAATCTCATTGCATACTAAAATCTAACCTAATCTAAGCTAATTGGTGTCAGTACTTTTGCTGAAACATTACGTGGCTGAAAATTGTGTCGGGCTTTAGGAGAGGCAAGATAATTGCAACTTTTAGGCCGGGTAATGTTTCGACAGCAGTATGGCCCGGAGTATTAACATTATTGACGTTACCAAGGGCATTACTAACAAATACTAATGTACTTAATAATAACCTAATCTAACAAAGCGATATCAACACTAGACGGTCACTGTGAAAGCACAGCTGTGTGACGACTACCGAGAACCTGATAGCTTTGATTTTAATGGCTTCCTTTAATTCGTCTTATATAATAGTAGCTGACCCACGCAACTTCGTCTGCGTCACTTAAGAGAGAAAGAGCTCACAAAGGGAATAAAATTTCCCGCGCTTGTGCAACATTTCTTATTGCTGCTCCGCTCCTATTGGTCATAGCGTGATGTTATATAGCCTATAGCCTTCCTCGATAAATGTACTATCCAACACAAAAAGATTTTTTCAATTCGAGCCGTTAGTTCCTGAGCGCGTTCAACCAAACAAACATACTCTTCTGCTTTATAATATTAGGATAGATGTCTGCAGCAGTATGTCGACCGTTTGAGTGAGGGCACACAAGTATAATTCCCTTGATGCAACATGAGTCGTGTCATTTACATTCAGTATAGACTCAACCGACAGACTACTCTTTGTGTGATGTTAATTGTGTTTGCGCAAACCGAACTATTATAATATAAAGACGGAATCCAGTGTGAAATACAAAATGAAAAAAATGCGGGCTCTCAATGTTGTATTCGTTTAGTCTCACTTTTTAGTGGCGAAACCGCTTTGTTGCCAAAACCAAGCATTAACAATTTATAAGTTGGTAACAAAATTCGCTTATAGCATAAATAATTATATAATAGTGTACGTTTTAGTATGTCTTTTTTCAAACAACCCAAGTCTATAATCTATGTGTACATATTTTTGAATAATATTAAATAACACAACTAAATTCAAGGAAACAGGCCTGAGTATAGTTTTACTGAAACATTACGACACCGAAAATAACACGGATAAACAGGAACAATTCTAATGCAACTGTAGACTCGGTTATGTTTTGTCAACAATGGCCGGTAGTAATAACACCATTTTCGTTACCAAGGGCATTACTAAATACTAAAAACAAAATACTTAATACTAAAATATAAACTAATCTAGCTTAGCCTAAGAAAGCAACGCCGACATTAGATGGTCGCGATGACATCACCTGGTACGACGACCGTCTTGAAGCCGATGATATTGATTTTTATTTCATTATATCTGCCGCAATATTTTTTAATTGTTTAAGTGAGGCCAAAATAGTATAATTCCCGAGGTGCAACATGAGTCATATCAATTCACGTTCAGTATAAATTCAAACAATAGACAATCTTTTGTGCGACGTTTTTTGTGTTTGCACAAACCGGAATATTATTTAAAACTAAATGCAGTGTGAATTACAAAGCTGACAAAAAGCGACTCTCAATATTATAATCGTTTAGTCTCACTCCTAAGGGCCGAAACCGCTTTGGTGGCAAAACCAAGCTCTCTACAAATTTAAATTCATAGGGGCTTGAATTTTTTGGTTGGATTAATTTGCGCCATTTTGTTTTTTTTTTTAAGTATTAATTGATAGCTGGTATCAATACAACGAAACAAGTTTTATATGAAACAAAATGTTTTAAAATGTCACGTTTCCGAGATATGAGATGGCGAATTTTCAAAATGGCGAAGGTTAATCTGGCCACGCTTTATACAAAAATCTTCCAAGACCACACACTTTACTTAACACAGTTAATTTTAAACACTTCCAGAATTATAATAAAATTGGGAATAGAATTCGCATTGAGCTGATAAATTTTGTTAAAATAAATTATGTATTAGTTATAGTATGCCCTTTGCACTTTATTGCCACTGTATACCCGATAGAATGGACGTTACTTCTAACGTTAACAAGCGTATAACCCAACAATAAGATTAAGATTGGTTAGCATGAAGGACAGATTCGCAGTAGCAGATTCGTTTCAAGACAGAAATACAGTCGAATGAAAATAATTATTCATGGATACAAAACATCAAGGAAAACAAAAAATAACCTTACAGGAATCGTTAGTAACCATTAATTGATTTCCTGTACTAATTTAGTGTACACCGAGCCCGTCTTTGCTCCTCCGCTGTGCCCTTTGCACTCCAGAGGGCCACACGGACCAACGCTCCGTTGGTCCAGGTATGGACCCCTCGTGGCAGAATATTCACCATGGGCAGTAACGTTCCCGAAAAAGAAGAATCTCTTCCTATTTCTTTAGGACGGTGTGCTGCTAGGCCGGTGCACCTGTGCCCTCCAGACGTATCGAGAGGGACCGACAGTCATCAAGCACACGAAGAGGAAAAATACTGACAAATCAGTCGTAGCATTCGAACCCCTTGCAGTTCGGCAGATTACGGTGTAATAATCATCTGGCGTAAATTGAATCTGTCCTTAAGCGAACCAAGGAATTTTATGTTACGGTCTGCACATATTCCGTCTTTCGGTGAATCTGGCGTTAAGCGAATCTGTCCTTATACTGCTAACAAATCTTTAAAACTGTTGAACAGCTTCAACAGTTTTTAAAGATTTGTTAGTAGTTGCATTAGTGTCTGAGCTACACTAAAAATGTTATGCTACAGAGCAGTTGACCAGCCACAAAGTATTAACTACTTGACGAGTACAATACTTATTGCCGGTATAAGGCTTAATGCAGAGCGAAACCGGCGAGGCCGCGTGCGCTCAAGACCGGTCGATGCTTTCACAGGGTTCCGTGTGCACGCGCGCGCTCTGTTGTTTACAATAATGGAAATAAGGTCGAGTTTTATGATTGTACCTTAGCACTTACTGTTGCTAAGCGATATTCCTATCATGGTCGCACAGCTGTCAAAGTGCAAGCTCAAGATTAGTACATAAATGAATTATACGTTGCAGACGACACTTATTGTTTGTTTAATTTTAATACCAGTTAACATAATTTTATTTCTTTAGAGTGAAGAACATGTTTAAGTTAAAGCGAGAGCTGAATATGGTTTAAATCTCGATCTGAGTGTACGCGGCCAGCATTCGTCTCGTTCTGAATGCTTCTTAAGCCTTTGATGATGACGTCAACCGGCGCACACGACACACGCGGTTACCAGCCTGCTAAACTTTCGGTTGGTCGGGCGTGTCTCAACATGTCGTCCAGCGTACATTGAACAATGAGAGGTTTTCTTTTCGAGAATTAAAAAACAATAGTTTCCAAGAACTCGGCAGATGGCGTTGAACTGAATACGTTTCTAGGTGCCAAAGCCAAAACGCTTGAAAAAACACACGTCGCATACGCTCGTTGACTGACACTTTCGTTTGGATAAGCTTCAGAATATAATCATTAGGTCCCAGTGACTTTGTGGCGTTTTGTTCCTTGCAGTAACGTAGTCAGACCAACGCCAGCTATCCAGCGACTAGGGAAGAGTTGAAAAAGAAAATCTCTTATTAACGCTGTTTACGTGCGCCGGCTTCGCTCTGAAATAAGCCTAAGAGCGCCTGTAATTATAAACTACTAGAACATCACCATAATTCCTAAATTGATACTCCCAGCGTATTACAAGGTACCATTTCTAGGCAATCTAAGCGGCAGACTAAAGGTAAAACGACAAAATAAAATTATCGACGTGAGGCCATCGCACACATAATTCAAGCTTTGTACACGATCAGCTCATCTCAACCTGTTCGGTATTAATTCCTTGCATCTTAATGCACTCGTTTAAGCATCGTTATGGCATCACCGAGCCACTTAGTGATGGTACCGGGAAATCCCGGAACTGAAAGTACCGGCAAATTTTCTTCATTTTAGGAACCGGGATTATCAAAACCAAATCCCGGTTCTTTCGGTACTTTTGGGACAAGATACTTTGCGTTTACAAGTTTTTTTTCCCGAATGGCATATCAGGACGGATATCCGTTCCGGACATTTGTGGAGACAAAGAAGAAACGAAGAAGACGAAGACGAAGAGAGTAGAAGATCAGCAAATACCGTTTCGAAAATGCGGATAGAAATTGACGATTGTAATTAAACAAACAGATAAAAGAAAATAACAACTGATCGGCGAAATCCAGCAACTATGAACAGAAGGTCATTTTTGTACATCTTTTGACGAGTGGACATGCATTCGTATTTGAAGATAATTATATTAGCCTGAATCTGCACTTGCCAAAAAAATAAAAATAAAACTGGGACTAATAAGAGTGTATTAATGATCAGCAAAAAGATGCGTCGAATAAATAACGTTAAAATGAACAGTTTGAATTGACTCTAGAAATGCACCTTACGAGGGTGCAGCAATTATAAGTAAACAGCTTAATAATATTTCGAAGATGCTTCAAATAACATTTGAGACAAATTTGAACCGACTCTATGCAGTTGTTTTTGCGCCATTGCGAAGCATCGATTTGGATTTTTACGATTTTATTATGCGATGTTTTGTCCTGCCATTTAGTATTTCTCTTACTCTCTCCGTTTCAGTACTTTCAACATTACTATCTTATAAAGTAAGTCATTAATCGAAGCACCGAAAGTATTGAAATTATCGGAAATCGGGAATCCCGGTTCTTTAGCGTGAAGATCCCGAAAATCCCGGTTCTTTAAAACAAAACCACCTCATCTTGCTTTGATGGACTGAGCGACGTGGCGACGATGCTGACGCCACGCTTACGTAGCAGCGTCGTCGTCTTCACTCACCCCAAGCGAGGCGTTGGCCAGACTTAAGCGCGGCTGTTATATGAGCTTGTGACGTACCTACGTTTTTTTGACGATAAGCTACTAAGGTTATGTGATGCTGATCCGGTGCAGTGATTGTTATATGTGCCAAGTCCTATAAAATACTTTCATAAGTTAACAAAAAAGTGAAGGTATTTTCAAAGATACAACAGGTGTAAAAAGATACACCACAAAGCCATCATTTACGCATTCTGTACATGAAACTTCAAAACATTGCACAAAAATAATTGCTGGGAAACGAATTTTATTTATCATGTTACACCCCTTTTACTCGTTGGGGTATTTAATATTAATTTACAACTATTCAACGACACCTCCCTATAACCCAGGTAAAGGTACTACTACCTAGTTTAGGTATCTCTTAATCGTAAAAAGTAACTTCCGGCTTTGTTGCGTCTCTTTGCATCCGCTACAGGATTCAAGTTACAGATTTGCGCTATTTAAAGTTAGTTTATCATTTTCAAAATTCGCTTTTTATGCTGGTTACCTTCACATCAATTTTCGGGAATGAGCAAACGACAAACTATGCTTAATAGTTTAAACAGAGAATGACTATGCGCCACACGTTTTATCACAAACATTTTATGTCTCATTCCGATCGATTTCACAAAATATAGCTTCACTTTCTTACACACTAAAACCTAATAACAATTTTCTTAAACTTCCGTTGTAACAAATAACTCAATTCCAAGTTAAAACATTTTTTTGAACTTATTTAAAACTCAAAACAGATTGACGTACAGATACTACAACAACTGCGCGATTACTGAATGCTGCAGAGTGCTACGCGCGACGCTGCTACGGCTACGAACCGCTTCGTGACGACTCGTATTTTCTTTCTCACTCCCGCAATGTTTAGCTAGTTACTGCTTATTCACTCTAGAGTATTATCGGAGATACCATACCCTACAGGAGCTTGCTGCTAGAAAGTAGACTCATGGTTGCTTTACTATACTTTTTTTTGCGTTAGATCTTTGAAATTTGCTATTGTGTGACTGAATGAGATCATATTGATCGGATTATCGCCCCAGAAAGGCCATTAGCGAAAAGAAGCGCTATTATGTAACAAATTCACAGGGGTGGGGCGCGGCATACTGTCGTGTTGACGCGAACTACCCCAGGCCCTGACTAACCCTCGGGAAATATAAAATGAGGGTCAGGTCGTTAACCCCGTAATAACAATGACTTATTTTCTTTGGCGTTATTTGAAAACTAGTTGAGCATTTTAACTCAAAACCTACAATGTTAGTTCGTTAAGTAACATACAGAAATATATTATTTTTTATTACATAGGTACGACAGACGACGCATTATATTTTCGAAAAATCGGGACGCCAGGTGACAAACTTGATCATAATGGCTCTTATGGCGATGAATATACTCCAGACGAGAACGTGCAAAGAAATCAAACCTTTAAAATCATATTAGTTAGTGCTATATTTTGGTGTTAAAGTTTGAAACACAAATTACCTTTTTGTGTTGATCCACATAATGTTAATTTTATACAGGTTCTACCGAGGTCAGTGACGTTCGATTGGATTTCAACCATATGACCTGTTCAATATGGTTGATATCTAATCGACTGTCAATGAGCCTGGACTGTACCTACTAACAAAGGGGCGCTCGCCATCGTTAGTGGCCCGATGTTCTATAATTTTGCCTATCCTTAGAAACTCCCTTTTTAAGCTAGGCTAGCACTGTAGCTAGCTAAAGTTTACAGTCTTATCGCTAACGAGTGGTCGGCTGTAGTGTTTTGTGGATAGGTTTGAAACAGCAGTGTATCTGTTTGAAATTACATTGTCTTAACACAATCAAAGATTAGTTTAATCAAGTTATCACTTATCATACTAATAACTGAAATGAGTGGCAGTGGGGTCAAACGGAAGACTTCCTTTTGACCCCACCAGTGGGACGAACCTGTCAGGGTCAGCGTCTATCAAACTAATTCTCATTTGGTAAGTAGGTAGGTACTATTTCTTGACTGATTTGTTTTCTCGAGTTTCATTTATACAAGTGGACTCAACCCTGCTTTGCACGAGGCAACATTTACGTAATTACCGAAATTGTTGTGATTTTTCTTATTTAAAAAAAAAAAATATCACCTACACACAAAAACCGTATAAACACTAAATGTTTATGTTAGAAGATCGTAATCAAATAAATACTATAAAAAAAAATCGTCGCAATCACACTGACGGATTCAAAAAGTGTGTTTATATTATGATTTCCAAATTATTAGAAAATCGTGCTTTGTATATTTTTTTAGAGTACATTCTTGGTATTTGTATTCTATGGCCCAAATCTATTTATTGTTCTACACAAAAAATAATCTTCAGTGGCTTATAATTGTGGTGGGACAATATGTCACATAATATATATTAATATAACTATCTAATCACAGTAAGAAGATTGCTAGCCTGTGTACCTAACTTTTTGTACCTATAACCAGACATAATGGATCATACTTTCAAAAAATGCAAATGGATTGGCTGTCTAGAACTTTAGACTATTCCAGCCAATAGCACAGAAATGGATGAGCAATATCAAAAAATATCGAGATGTAAATGCACTATGCAAATAAATTTACGAGGTTTACGTCACTACACATAAATAAACCTTAGGAGCTGCAATTTTGTTTTTGCACCAACCTTTTTATAGTCAGTAATAAAAAGACTTTTCAGTAAACACTATTGATTTTTTTCGCGTTCTCATGTCTGCCTCATTAGTCTAGTAGTCACAAGACGTGACTGCTGAGTGTGGGGTCCTAGGTTAAAGTCCCAGCTCGGGCCACGAGTTATTGGGTATTTTCAAATAATAACATGGGACTGGGACGTATCTAAGTGTCACGTTTCCAAGATATGAAGCTATTTAAGTTAATGTTCATTCACTGATAGCATCTTCAGCAGCGTCACGTTTCTGAGATTTAATCGATTAATTCTTATGCGTGGTGAAAAAAAAATCAAAATAGCGGAAGTTAATACAGCCACGCTTTATTCAAAAATCTTCCAAGCCTTGTCACTTTCTGTCATTCTTGAGAATCCCAGAGAATGTACGCTTTCTCAATAGGCAACCAGTGTACTAGGCTACCAGAGTTGTAGAGGAGATGTACTGTACGTCTATACCATACTGCTGAGGTTATCAGTTTCCCGCGCTTATTTATTTTCATGCCACAACCCTGTTTCAGTGGCACAATTATGGGGTAGTTGCGTTATTATTTCTATCTCGCTCTCACCGTTTACAACACTGCAGTAAAGAGGATTGTGTGAGCAGGACATAACGTCCTACCCCTAGTCGGAAAATCGACTACACACATTCGTGTCGCAAGTGTGTGATCGCTGTGTTAAGACACGCTGAGGGACTGCTGCAAGAGCAGGACGGACATAGAACCCCATAGTTTATATTCAAATTCTGAAAGTAACATACTTTTCAAGTGATTGTGCCGAAAATTGCGACTCTCACGTACAAGTTAGGTCAGCGCCATCTTTTGAAAAAACGGTTTAATAATATGTTTTTGTAGCGTTTTTAGCGTCACTTAGTTTTCGTTAACATTGTTTCGTTGTATTGAAAGTCCTGCCTGCCTGACCTGCTACTTCTTTATCGTTAGTTTATATTTGACGTAATCATGCATGTATAATTCCCGTGTGCGTAATTTTTCACCACCGTTATTTGGCATATAAAATAGACTTTGATGTTTTTTGTGCTAAGGTGCTAAATAGATTCTCCTGAATGGTTTTCAGTAAAGTGATTTTTGGATGGTTCTAATTTAAACTATGAGCCCTTAAAAAATAACGAATTAAAATACAGATCATAAATACACCCGCCTTCAGGTCAAAGTCCCTGCCAGCGCCGTAACATGAAACACAGGGCCGCAGCGGGGGTAGGTACCTAATATCATACCTACATTTCACAATATATTTTTAAGTCTCGACTAGTATGACGCGAACCTGTTACTACCAACCAAGCACAAATACTACAGATTATCTGGATGCTACTGCAATGTACTGATAGAAAAACTCAATAAAACACACTGTCCGAACTAGGAATCGAATCCAGAGCCACATGCTTAGTCGGCTGCAGCAACGCGGACAAATCATACGAATTGCTCATACCAACGCGGCAACGTACAGTCTATTATTACTCTTGTTATTTTATGACTTTAAGTATATTTTTGTACTTCACTGTAAATATAGGCCTGAAGTGATTTTAATATTAATTTTCAGAATAAGCCTACCAAACTTGCTGCCTTCATCACTATACATAAACATAACGTTTAAAACTTGTGGATGCCTTAGGGTGTCCTGAATTCAATGTCGCGCAAGCGCATAGCGAAGGACACGTGGACAGGTATTCCACGTGATTGCCAGCTTCACTGCGGTTGCTGACCTATTTTATGTAAAGCAGCTAGACTCTGTTGGGTGAATATAGCTCGCAATAAAGGTAACCGCTAGCGAGCTACCTTTGTTGCGAGCCGTGAGCGTGTAAATAAACTGAGGCAGAATAATATGTGTCCGTAGCTCTTCTGCCATCTCAGTTGGCATGAAAATTAAATTTAGAATTTGCATTTGACGAGTAAAAATGAGTAAATACACGATTGGTAATTTCATAATTTTGCCATAGGAAGCTGAGCAAATAAATAATTCGCACGTGAAATATGGATAAAATAACAATGCTATTGTATTATGCAGATATATTTCAGATCGATTAGGTGCATTTGACAATATTACGGTTTCACTTCGATAGATTACAATCTACCGAAAAATAATGCGTTATATTGTAAGCAGTTTATTCAGTTGACAATATTTCGAGAGTTTACAATCTTGCTAGAGAGATTACAATCTAACGTGTTTGACAATTTTACGGTGACATATACATTTCCCGTAGAATGGGAGATCCACATAAACTGCTTTGGATAGTTGGATCGGTCGCCGAGCGTACAGACAACGGTAGTTAAAATAGTGTAGAAAACTAGCAAGTTACTCGTAGTTGTGGACAAACTTGACCTGAACCGTGGCTGTACTCTTTATTGTGAGCAAGCTCTTCTGATTCATGCGTGGCAACAAATACTGAAGAGAGTCACCAATCAAATTAATTACTATTTTACAACGATTGTAGGGAGACACGTCAAGTGCCAACAACGAACACAAATAAAACATTTTACATTTGTTCGCTGATTGGCTTCGACACCGTGCCATCTATACGTATTGTGGTGATTTACGACCCTACGGCTGGGGTAAAGACAGCGCTTCGTTTTGTTTTTGTTCTCAGAAAGTCACATAGATGGCGATAGGGAAGGAACGCATCCCTTCCACTGGGGTTGTGTATTGATTGACTGCAATTTATTTTGTGGACTAATTCCGAGCGCGATGGATCACTTGACTAACAAATGAGGTCAGTGGACACGAAACGTGATAATATCAGCAGAAGCAATGAACAAAACGTAGAACTTGGAAGTAGAACAACAAACACGTAGTACGTATACTAACTTTTTTATTGTAACAAAGTAGGTATGTCAAGCGCTGTCGCAAAAATGTCGCTGTTAATTAACAATGGCGATGGCGCCTGGCAGACATGGGTAATTAACTGCATGACTTCTTTAAATTACCCTGTTGCTTGGCTTACTATCTATTACTAAGCACTAATTTTCTGTATAAGAGTTTTGTTCCTTCTTTTAGTTTTAATATTGTTCAAAAAACCTTATCAAAAAGAGCTGTGCCTATTAACGCTGCTGTGGTCAAGGTGAAACCGTCAGGGTCGCCTGCGAAATTAATATATTCTTACGTTTTTTGCAATGTCATAAAAGTCGCGGAAAAGACCGTGGAAAATTCGTTCATCGAATCTTAAAGAGGGTTGTATTGATGATTTTGATGCTTTTATTTCTGTTGAATACGTCTTAAAGCCACAACTGATATTTACATCAACATATCACTTAGCACTGTCCTGCAAATCGCAAAAAACGTGATATTATTTGAATTTCGCGGGCTACCTATGAACAGTTTTTGCTGAAAAGTGGGAGGACCCAAAATAATCAGAACCCCGTCAGCCATTGGTCAGCAGCAACAGGTGTGCCCAATATGGTGCCAATAGTTGCCTCTTGCTACTAGGATATCATAAGCGCCGAGTACTTACTTTATACTTTTTCAATGCCTTGAAATGTCAAAAGATGGCGCTGGTACCGACCTACGTACCTATTTCGTGTCGTATATTAGATGGATAGCTCGTATTATATAGATGCGGTTGAATTAACAGTTTGAATGCGTGGTTACCACCCCTTAAGGTTGGGGTGTCAACAGAATATACCTAATCAGTGACCCAGTTATGTCTTTGAAATCGAAATGTAGGTAATCATTTTATGTTACAAGTGGTGGAAAATATACGATTTGTAATATTTTACGTACTTTCTTTCGCACCAAAAGTTACCCTTTAGTCAAAGGCTATATTTTGAACACATGCATATAGTCCTTTCTACCCCGTTTAATAGAACTAAATTGTTTTTTTATTTTTATAAAATTATATAGCAGCGGAAGGGTTAATGGTAGATTAGACTAGAAGCTCATATCCTTATTTTTCAGCCCCGGCAGTCCTATTTTTGTAATTTTAAGGCCTAGCCGAGTGACCTCGATAACACACGCTCGACACATGCATGGACCTACCCTAATTTCTGTTGGCTATTATATTCAAATGTAATCAACAATATTATAACAAAGCACTTCGGCCTCCAAAATTTGTACTGGAAAATCTATGCTAGGGCCAGAGGTGGTATTTGGTGACTCACTTCGGTGTAAGAAAAAGTCGGAGCTACACAGAACGTCAAGCTCCATCTCTTTCCCACACTGAAAACGTTCGCCGAATCCCGCTATTATGGAAACACAGCACGTATACATCCCAAGTAGCACATGACAGCCGCACAGTGACTTGATAATAGAATTTTGTGTATACTCAAGGCTGTTGTAGTTTTCTACATAAGGGCTGTATAGTTAGCTACGCAGCCCTTGTAATTCTAATTTGGGCCACAAATTAACCAGCCTTGAGCATTACAGTTGCTGGTTAACGGCAGTATTATTATTGAAACAGCTGTGCAAGGCCTGTACAATGGCTTATACAGCTATACAACAGTAATTGCAGCGTAAGATTCAGCTACTTTAAATCTCTTCAACAGCTTTTAGATGTTTTGAGGCTTGGAAACGACTTTTATTAAAGTTTAAATAACAAAAAACTTTTGTGATTGTGACAGCTAGACGACATTTATTATTCGTTTTAAGTGTGCAGGAGGACATATTTAATTGGTAAGATATTTTCAATATTTTTCACGTTGGTTTTTGAGTGTCCTTGTGTGTAAATTGAGTTGCGAGTACCATTTTACTGTAAATGTGTATAGGTAATTACATCAAATATTTCACGCGCCATCAGAATAATATCGCTTTAACGAAAATATTTTACAAGATATATGGTGTAGGAATCCCTAATATAATTATCCCTCTAATTATTGCTTTCCAACTTATTGTATTCTATTAGGAAATAAGTGGAAAATATATTGTTTGAATTAAAACCTATCAAATATCCTTGAAATCCATAAAAAAAAAACATTTGGATATTTAATAACAAATCGTCTGTAATGCTAAAATGGCGTCCATTTGATATCCAGCACAAACTCTCCATAAATTCTTTTGTAAAGTTATTTACTGTACAGTGGTTTTACCAAGTCTTATGTACCAGCTTCCAGCATTATGCTGGCTGGAGAAAGGATTTCAATTATATTTCTTACTGTGTACTGGTATAAAGAGAGAGCATACAATAGCTTTTCAGGGATAAATAAATCTCCACAGAAAACCATTTCATTATGTACTTAGTTTACAATGTTTGGCTTTCGAAATACCCTTGCAGGCCTAGAAGATATGATATTAGTTTTTTAAATAACATGTTAAGAGAAGGCTTGGCTCGCTCAACAGTCAGTAGCTCTTTGGAAATACAGTTAATACACTACAGGTACTTGTTCGTAACAACAGGCAAAATTAAAACTTTAAAATATTTTCTACTTTAACTCCACGACACAATGATATGACGATAGATTAACAATGACGGATTGTGCCAAAAAGCTATTGTTGGAAGAACGAGCTGTTTGGTCGGTAGGTAACTTCGGTGATTCGGTCGGTGTCTCGCCAGCCATCTTGCTCGCTCGTTTGACAGTCGGCGTCGCGCTCGCTGCGAACGTGTCCATAACGGATTCATGGGATTCACCGACGTTAGTGCGGTGTTTCTGTTTATGTACAATATCTTTGTTTGTACGTCTGTTGGTCGTCATTTCAGTGATTTCATAGGCAAGCTTATAGTGTCTGACTGACGAACATCGGGTTTGAACTTCAACTGTAGGTATCTTTCGGACATGCAAGAGTATTTGGAAAGCCAATCGTACATAATTTACCCACATACACTTCTTGGTTCATTTGATTTGTTTTTATTTTCCCTTTTCGTACTATATAATATTATGATTGCTAATTACTTTATTATTGTTTTTAGGAATAATAATGCCGTTTAAAATAATTAAAACCATTGAAAAAGGAAAGGAAAGATTAACAGTTGTTCCAAGTGGTTGGGAGCATATTGGCATTTTGAGATGGCCAGGAAAAAACGTTTCTTTAAAATTGACAAAAAGTAAGAAATCAACGCCGCTTCCAGACTGGACTAAAATGGAGTGCACAGTCAAACGATCGTCTATTCCCACTTACGATAAAGCTGAAGTACTTCTTGAATCAATGTTAACACTTTCATTGCAAAGCCGAAATGCTGAACTTACATAGATGGCCAAATTTAAAAAAAATCGTTGGATGTGGATTTTGTTGTGCCAGTAATGCTTTTATATAAGGAATCTACCATTATATAATATATAAGTTCATAAATATATGTGTATATTTTTATCACGCGAAGACGTGTGATCGGCCATACGGGACGCATTTATTATATAAATGCTAATTCATCTCTGTCGGAATCCATTAAATATACAGGGTGTATTTCACCTCATCACAAAGCCGTTAACCAAGCATCCTGTATATCAAACTAAGTAACTTTACGCAAAAAATATTGCTGGGAAACAACTTTTTTTTTTGAGGTTATAAATCATGTTTTGTGGTATAACTCTATATAAAGCACTCAAAACATTGTGCGGATGGATGGATTGAATAGTACGGGGGTCGTAGAGATATTTAAAGTAAAAATACAGCGATAAAAAGTGGTATTTAAAAAAAAACTTGTCTAACTACTACTTGTCTTGTAAAATCTTGCAACTTTGACCCCCAATATCTCCGTAACTAGAAGGTTCCCAGGTATAGCATAGAACAAAAAAATGATCGGAATGACGAGGAGAATAATTGCCTTTCGTATTCGTTAAGAGGTGTTTTACACCCTTTATATAACTCTGTTTGTTCTCCAACGACGTTTTCTCTTTACTGCAGCTTGGTTCATGAAAATCCTGATTACTATAAGCATCTGCAATATTTTGATCAAAATCGATTTGTGCGGAACCCTCACTATTCGTAAACGACACGGGCTTGTAAATATCAACTGCATCAGTCTTAGCGTATTCTTTTAACAGTTTTATTTTTACTCCACCAGTTCGTTTTCTTTTATTCCATGGTTTTTAGTTGTTCATTTTTTATTTAAAGTGTACTAAAACATACGTAGTAACTCTTGAGCTTTAATTAGGTCGTGTCGACGTTATGCAAAAACAAATCAAATCTGACGTAATTTAAACACCATTAATCTAGATTTATTCTTAAATAACGCCGTAAGCTGTAAAATAGTAGTCAGCTACACTTTATGCATTGGCATTAGGATGAAGTACGCCTACTCCAATTTACAACTAACGGTGTTTAATGATTCTCTTAAAAATGTAACGGCATTTGTAGAGATTCATATATTCACTTTTAAACAGCCATTAACAAGCTCGTTGAAGTAGAATTAAAATAGAATTAGTGTAGACCAATTAAAAGCCAGTGGCATATTTTGATACCATAATGCAGCCCGCAACATTACAAGAGAGGCAAATTTGTCATATTAACCAGTCGTTGACAAGCTTGGACTTCTAAACCAGCTAGTAGTATCACATGCAGCCAAAAGCTGGACTAGATCATTTTAAAATTCTACTTAAATGCTTTTGGTATACTTTTGCGTCATTATAAAGTCATTAGTCAGCTATGCTGTTTAATAGTGTATAATCTTTCCATAATACAGTCTAAAGACTCGTCCTATCCTTTAGTACATCTGCATAAAAGCTGTAGACTGTAATGTGGCTAGTTTATGACCTATTTCATCGCTAATGTGCTACTTGGGATATACATACTAGCCAATTCAGTTTGTTACTTATCCTCGGCGCCATATTGTATATTACTCCGACACTTGCAAGGCTTCTTTAAGTAGGTAGGTGGTGCTTGCATCGCTGTGTCCCACAAACGAAGTTACTTTCAGTAAATTTTATTTAATGATTTTGCAAATTCAATAACATGTCATAACAACACTCTTGTAAGTTCTTAAGAGTGAGGCTGAGATGTAGGTCCCTATTAGTAACTACACTACCAACACCAATATTTTGCGATTACTAAAACAACGATATAATGCAATCCACCATTTTTTTATCTCTAACAATCTGTTGTAGCACTAGCCCCATATCTGATGATAACTTAACGGAATTCGGAATTTGACAGAAATACAAGTTATTGATTTTGTAGCTTGCTTACGTGTGGATAATGTAATGGTTATATTATATCTTTTTAATTTACATACTTCACAGATACCTTTATGTTTTGGCGTCATTAATTTTGGCTTTATTTTGTGAAGCAAAGGATGGTCTATAATAATAATTCCATGCTGCATTTTATTCGCGTTATTGTTTCTAGAAAGGTCTTTCGTGTTGGCCACAATTATTGCTACTAAGTATTTGCAAAAACGCTTACGATGGCGTGGTTTCGCAGCCGCCGCAATGCGCGCATAAAGCTGTCCGAATGCTGATGTGTGTGTTTTTACAATATTTCAAACTTTAGAATAGAGCTAAGCACGTGCCTGGTGGTTTAAGTATAGCCATTGTACCAGAAAATTCAACCGTTTATCCTCTACATTTTTAAAAAACTAAGTTGGAAAGGTTTGCCACTTAAAATGATATCTATCTATTGCTCCAAATTTATTTGAACAATGGTAGGGTAGATACATAGAGAACATACAACAACATTGAATTGAATTGAGAAAACCAAAGGACAAATTAAATGTTCCATCGGTTAAAATCGTCAAGCCCGATCTTTCCCGAACTTGAACGAATTGAGTTTTAACTAGTTCAGGGCGGCCTTGAGAGGGGCGCGCGTACTGTCACGAGTTTCAGCTTAGCGGATTTGCCGCACCGCAAAACTTCGCACAAGGGCGTGGCGCGGCGGGGCTCTGGGCGCGTGGTAATCTCTGACCGAAGAAAAAAAGCCGAAAAATTTGGATTTGAGTTAATACATTTTTTATAACATATATAATTTTTTCATTAGTTCATTTGTTCAGTAGGAACTATAACGGTTGCGAGAAATTGAACAAGATTAGTGGTGCGGCCAGATGATATCCTTCCCAGCTGGGCCACCACGTAAAGGACACTCGCCACATCATGCCCGTATTGCCCGTGCCCCGTGTAGTGTTTCCCTGCAGTTAGTACCTTACGTTTCTTGAACTATCATATTTCAATTGAAATGAAAAAATATATATACAGGGCGGAATTACTCAATGCCACCTGGAGGGAAAGTACTCTAGTCTGCATTCACAGTATTTCTTAAAATTCGCTTGCCACACTCGGGCATCGAACCCGGGATGGATCGACTAAAGTTCGAAAAATAACATTCTGAATTCAAATCTCTTTAAAAAAACCCATAAATTAAATGAAAGAAAAACTATGAATAAAAGTGCTATAGCTCATTGAATTTATGTATTGAATGTACTACTATTCTTTACATTTCATGGTTCTCACTTCATATAATTTATCATGATTGTTGGAATGTTTTAGTTTTCTTTTTCCATACGAGTATTTGGCGGTTTAGCGGTTTCATTCCTTCAACCTGGTGAAAGCAAAAAACGAGGAAAATTAAAATTAAAATCATAACAATTCATGACCAAATTACTATTTGTTTTATTACTTTCATTCTTGGAAAGTGTATTGAAAAACGTCGTATAATATACGTACGTGGGCATTGTTATTGCAGTTTTAGGCTCCATAACAACCTTGCCACCGGCACGGTTTTAAATTCCGCCTCGACTGCACTGCATTCACAATAATCAAATTAAAATATTATTTTTAAAATGAATTATACACGTTTTATGCGTGTCTGATCAAATCAAAAATGTGCTGAAGGTGCCATGAGTGAATGGACTTTAGCTTAGATAGCTCTTATCTTGGAAACGTGACACTTTTGTGTTACGTGGCCGCAAATAAAAATAAAAATAGCGGAAGATAAAAAAAAATCAAAAAGTTCGAACCCCTTTTGCCAATCATATCAAAAAGAGATGGGCAAAAGTGGTACCAAAAAGTCTCTTGCATCAAGATTAAAATTTTATAGTAATTATTTCCATATTTTTTTACGACATTACGCGTCTGGGAATTGATTTTTAAACAGGGAATTTAATTTTAACTATAGAAGTATGAATATTGTTTTACTCCCTTTACATGACGTTTACACAACCGGTCATAGGAGGTAGAATGTAAAAAAACTATTTTGATAAATCGACTAACCTGTCATTCCAACCGTTAGTTTTTATTATAAATACATGTAACGTTTAACGAATTATTCGTATTGCATTTGCTTTGTTTTTGTCGAATAACATGAACACTTAAGTAAAAGCGGTACACCAAATCGATTTGATCTAGCTCATGCGAATACGTTCGTGTCCGTGTTTTAGTGTTTAGATTAATGATAATCATATCGTGTAACCTTTATTTTCGTATTCATTTCGGTAATGTTTTACTGGACCTATTGGTGTGATAGTATGATCACGGTAGCGTCCAATAATAAATAGCCCTACATACTTTTAAGTACCCTTAGATACGTTATTCGCTCATAGTATTAGCAGTAGGTTAAAATGTCGGAAATCTCACCGAATCCAGTCGCGACTATACGTCGCTATATAATATAAATCTACACTAATATTATAAAGAGGAAAACTTTGTTTGTTTGTTTGTTTGGTTGTAATGAATAGGCTTAAAAACTACTGGACCGTTTTTAAAAATTCTTCCACCATTCGAAAGCTACATTATCCACGAGTAACATAGGATATATTTTATCCCCGTACTCCCACGGGAACGGGAATTACGCGTGTGAAACCGCGTGACGTCCGCTAGTCTACACTAATATTATAAAGAGGAAAACTTTGTTTGTTTGTTTGTTTGGTTGTAATGAATAGGCTTAAAAACTACTGGACCGTTTTTAAAAATTCTTCCACCATTCGAAAGCTACATTATCCACGAGTAACATAGGATATATTTTATCCCCGTACTCCCACGGGAACGGGAATTACGCGTGTGAAACCGCGTGACGTCCGCTAGTCGCTATATAAATATAACTCGAAATTCTTACTAATATCAGCGGATTACTCTATTTTAAGGGCAATAATGTTTGTTCGTATATGACGTGTCAATAAAATATTACTTGTCTGGTTTTGAGGTTATTTTCGATTTTATAAACTTACTCCGAAACCCCAATTTTGTTTACAAAAAAACTTTTATAGGAGTTAATATGAACTATAAAAAACCAAGTTTGGTTTTGATGGAGTTTGATTTGAGTTTGATGGATCTTGATTTTTTCAATTATGGAACTTGTATTGTAAAGCTCCTTAACATAAAGTGATCTTTGTCTCTGACCTGAAACCGTTTTTTTATCTTTATATTTAAATTCAAATGTGGTGTTGGAAAAGGAACTTGAATTTTACACGTTGTTTGATATTGGCTGCAACACATTAACACGGCCTTTTTTGGTAAAAGTAGGTAACGATATACAGAAGGTTTGGTGCATCATTTGCTTGATCAAAACCAAGATATTCGACGACTGAGATATAAATGGACAGTGACCTAATATAGGGTATACCGCCGTTTACCCGAATTTTATTTGCCCTAATATCATTTGCCATAATAGTCAACAGCCATAATATCATACGACATAATACTCATTTGCCCTACTCTCATTTGCCATATTAGTCACGTGCCAGAATCATTGTTTCCCATAAAGTCACTTACATCATTGTAAGCCCTAATTATCACATGCCATAATTATGATTTGCCATAACATAATTTGCCCTCGACATCGGGTGTGTAACGTTTGTTTATATCAAGAGAAATTGGATGCAATTGGGACTTTAGGGCACCCCGACTCGGACAGGTTAGGTTAGAAGGGGATGGCGGGGTCGTGTGAGCGAGCGAAGCGAGCGAATAGACCCCGCCATCCCCTTCGTGGTTATTTTGTTATAAACCACACGAGTACAGACAGAAGTAGGAGCCCCGCGAAGCGGGGCTCCGTCGACCTAGCCCACCATCAACCATGCACAGAAAAAAAAACCATGCACAGAATAAATAAGTTTATTCTTATTATACCAAACATTGCGCACCCATCGACATCGACAGCCAGAAAGCTAATAAGTAGGTAAGTATTAGAATTAAAAACAAGTTTAATAATCAAACTATATAATTATAATTAGGTAGTACAATTTCTTTTTTAATGCAAATACAAATTTGATGCTAAAGCACGCAAAAATTCTTCTTTTGTATATTCTTCTTTCTTAGATAATATCTCATTAATTTTGTTTGTCCGACTGATTGTTTGTTTCTTTTTCTTTTTTCTGTCAGTTACGGTATTGTCAATAAAATATCGCTCACAAAATGTTCCGTGTACCCACCAATGTATTTATAACTAAAGTACATTTTAAAGCGCCTGTAGAAACATCATGAGTAAATGCGTCGCTTGTTATGCCATTTAAATATTATGCCATTTAAATATTATGTCTAATAATTATTATGGCACATAAAAATAAGGCAAACAATACTTATGGCATTCGTATCTTATGGTATCTAAAATTCGGGCAATTAAAAGTATGTCATATGTCTTTTAGGGCAAATGAAACATTCGGCCAAATGAAATTCGGGTAAATGAAATTCGGGAAAATGATAATTATGGCATATAATCGTCGGGCAAACAATAGACAACCCTAATATAGTCCTCACATTGTCACCGCGGCAGCGATACGCGGTGAGCACATCGCGCGTTGCGACAAGATCGACTCCATACAAAATCTCATCACTCACTCGTCTTCTAGAAAGCAATATCTGAAAAAAGAAATAAAAAAAAATGAAATCTTTATGTAAAGGGTGTAAGACTCTTAACGAAGCCAAAAGGCACTTGTTCTCCCCTTGATAGCGATTTTCCTTCCTTCCTTCTAGTTTCGGTTTGGGAGTCAAGTACCAACTTTTCCACAAGTTTTTTTATTAATGTAAGAAATTTAAACACCGCCACAATCCCCGTACTATTCAATCCATCCACCAGCGCAATGTGTTGAGTGTCTCACATAGAGATTTAAACTTTTCTTTAGGGTGAAAATCACGTTATACGGATAACGTGATTATCACCCTAAAAAAAAGTTTACAGCATAATATCTTTTATTTTCATTGTGTACGTGTATCCTTAAATTCTATTTTATATTACACCGAGCAGTGTGTTTACTGCTTAGCAAGTACAGGCGTGGTGACGCCGAAACGGCAGTATGAGGCCTCCTGGTGTGACGTAACTCAGAGAATAATATCGATTTGTTTAGGACGCACAAAGCGGCCGACCCTTTTCATTTGGAATGTGTGACAGAGATAAAAATAGCAGAAGGTCGGCCTTGTAAACCACATTAAGGGTTACAAAAATTCCGTTTTCAGATCAATAATTTTATTATTGTTACGCCCCTTTAAAAGAAAAGTAAAGTCCTGTAAGACTTTACTTTTCTTTCTTTTCAAGAGTTCTTACAGTTGGGGTTTCCTTTTGTTCTATTCAAGCGGGTTTTGTGTATATTAAAGCCATTGTTTAATTTCATACATGGGTTCTATAAAACGTATTTTATTTACCAAAAACATCAGCTGGAAGAATCTTACATCAAGTCCATTATAATAGCGCGTTGATCAAATCTCAGGCCCAATGATCAATCATGCTAAGACAGACTCAGATGTCTAATCGTGTGCTTTATTTAAGTGTGCAAATATTATTTATAAATAAATAATAAAATAATAAATCAGCAGTCATAACTGCTTCACCATCCTTAAGTTGAATGCTACCGTCCATATTAGTGTGGACATATCTGGCTTTTACCCGCTTTTATGATTTTTTCCTGCATTGTCATTTGTCTGGTCTCTTTTGGCTTATGGAATTAGGGGACTTTAGTAAACTAGGCACCCCTTGGGCTACGCTTGGACGCACTGACAGGTGTCTTACTGAGCATCAGGAGCAGCATCGTGACTTAGCATAAATCTGGTAACTTGCTAGGATTGGTTGTGGTACTTTCAAAAAACCCTAAAAAGCTTTGCTGGCCCCTATAACCCACTACTATTCACGATGTTAGGGATTCTGAACAGCCTGCTTGCCTTATGGGCTTGCTTTATTGTTGGCCCCTGGGCACACCACGAGATAAGATACACGGTGGCCACGGAGGCGACTAACGCATGCGCCAAGCGCGCAGTGAGGCCGGATGCTCAGTTCTAGAACGTTCGCTACACCTCGTGCCTCGCTGGCCTTTAGGCGCTAAGCAAGGCACGTGTCAGTGCGTACGTAAGCCTATAGTTTTGCTTTGTCCAGCCGCCTATCCTTCCGCACTGTGTTCACTGTTTAGTCAACACTTGCACTGGCGCGTTTACGTCGAAATGTAAGTGGGTGGCCTCAGTAGTAGTGTAGGCCTGGAGTGACGATAGTATCGATTTATTAAAGAGGTACAAAACGGGTCACCCATATATTTTTTTATGTGTGACATAAAAATAGCAAAAGTTCGGCCTGGTGAACCACATTTAGGATTACAAGAAAATGCGCTGGTAGATTAATAATTATTGAAAGGAAAGTCCTGTGAAGTTTGAGTTTCTTTTTGAAGTGAAAGCTTATTTTTCTTAGGCGCGTTAAGCATTTTTTGAGTGAACAATAATCACGTACACTTTTCGTAGCAGAGCCGTAGCGTATTTGCTACGAGTGCTACGAACTGGTAACTAATCCGCTACGCCGTAGCCGTAGCGAATCGTCTACTAGTTTTTTTCTCTTTAATGTATTTTGTTTTCCAAAACATAACATGCACACGTAGTCTTAACTGTTTCTTCATCTTAAGGCTGAATGAATGTCGTAGGTGTAGGGTTATCAACGGTCCAGATTAGTGTGAACCTTTCGAGCTTCAGTCCAGCCTGTCCTGCCCTTCTGTGTAGTATCGTTTGGCGTAAGGATATTTTAGGATGCCGTAATAAAATACGCTGGCTATGGACGGACTGACAGGTGTCTTCCTAAGCGTCAGGAGCCTAGTGACTTAGGATCAGTCTTCACTGCCTAGGATACACGGTGGCCACGTTAGGAGGCGACTAACGCATGCACCGCATGCTCAGTTCTAGAACGTTCGTTTCGTTTCGAGCGACTCGCTAGAGGTCTCGCCAGGCTCTAGGCGCTAAGCAAGGAACGAGTTAGTTCGTATGTGCCCTATTCTTTCACTTTGTCCGTCTGACTATCCATCCACGGCTTAGCTCAATAGACTCTCTCGCTCTAGATTTTTTCTCTTAGTATTAGAAAGCTGTTATAGGCATGGGGGCTTACCTTTACCTACCACTATTATATTATACTAGCTGACCCGCGCAACTGCGTCTGCGAGTGAGGGTTAGTTTTTTTTAATAAAAAGTATCCTATGTTGCTTCTAATACCTCCAAAAATATGTGTACAAAGTTACATGATAATCGGTTGAGTAGTTTTCGCGTGAAAGCGTAACAAACAAACTTACATTCACATTTATATAATAGTAGGGAAGTAGGGAAGTAGGGAGCGTTAACGTCCAAAAACTGTTTCGTAAAATTATTTTCAATACACTTCCTCGAAAACTGGTTCGTTCACATGCGTGCACATTTTTTCATTTTCCAACAAATGTGCGTAAATTAAAATTGCCACAGCTATACCAGCTTACGAGTAGTCCAAATTGGTTCAATGCCTATGTTAGAGGTAAATGTTTTTTTTATTTCGGCAAAGCAATATCCGTCTTTATAGTCCAGTCAAATTAACTCAAAAAATGAGAGGAAGGTTACAATAATTCGCATTGAGCTAAAAATTGGTACGAATGTTGGGAATACACCATTACAAATGAAACGTCAAAAATTCCCATCGACCCGACCTTTGCAAAAAAAAACACGATCATAATTAAAGGTCGTGTACTTACTTGTTAATACTTAAATGTTTTTTGTGTTAAATTGTGTTTATCATTAGAATATCATAGATGAACGTGATTATTTAAAACTAATATTTACTTTTATAAACAAAAACATTTTTTTTTTAATTGTAAAAATGAAAAAAATATCTAAATCTAACTTAAAAGTTATTTTGTATTGTAATTTTATCTTGTTGTTCATTTCGAAAAATCTAGCTTTAGTCCGTTCCCATGTATTATTATATCCTAGTTAAATAATATATTTTTTCTATTATGCTTTTTACCGGCTTCATACCTATGCTTCTCCTTCAACCTGGTGAAGGCAAAGCGCGGAAAAAAAAACAAATTAATAATTTCATAATAATTCATGACAAAAATATTTTTTACTTTTATTTTTTTTCCTCAAAAGTGTATTGAAAAACATCGTTTGATCTGTTATTGCTGTCCTTGCAGTTTTCGTCTCAAAAATAACCCAGCGCTACGGATAGGGGGTTAATTCCGCCTCGAATACAATAACAAACTTTCTCCACTTGTATCAAAATGTACTATTTCACAACAACTGCTCGTTAATGTAGTAAGTCAGTAATGCTCCAGACTCTAGCTGGACAGTAATGTTGTACTGAATTTCATTACTGCTGGTCAATATCGTATGTGAGTATAGAGTATATGAGTATAGAATATGAGTATGAAAACTTTTACCAAAGAATTTTCACTTTATTCTCACTTTTTATGGCAGTGGGCAGGGCACATTGCTCGCAGAACGGATGGCCGATGGGGCCGAAAAGTTCTGGAGTGGCGACCGCGAACCGGAAGACGATGCGTTGGAAGACCTCCCACTAGGTGGACCGATGACCTGGTGAAGGTTGCGGGAATCCGGTGGGTGCGAGTAGCAAGGGACCGGTCAATGTGGCGACACTTGGGGGAGGCCTATGTCCAGCAGTGGACGTCTTTCGGCTGAGATGATGATGATGATGATTCTCACTAAAATACATTACGTTACTTAATCGTTACATTTGTAAAAAAAAATATTTTTGCTAAAAAAGAAACATAAAAAAAGGCTGTGCCGATATTATTTTGCACTTTGTATGTTTTTTATTGCAAAAATGTTTAATTTTACCTTGTTTGGTTGTGATATCTAAAGCACTTCCTTGACACCCTACCTTTTACTACTTTTTTTTTTTGTTTGGGATGGGAAATCATCAAATGATTCTCCCACTCTGGGCGGAGCGGGAGGGAGTGTCAGACTTTTTCTGACTAAAACCCATCCATGTTCCTTCCTCGCCCTTTACATTCCGGGGCGGCGGTATCTCTTTCAAACGGGCCCGCAACCCCGGCATGACAAGAGCCTACCTGCATGCAAACATTAAAACAGCATGCAAACTTATACCTTTTTAACCCCCGACGCAAAACGACGGTGTGTTATGTTTGAGAGGTGAATTAGTCGGGAGTGTTCTAAGCTAGGTTTGATAAAAATCAGTCCAAGATGGCCGCGGCCGCCGCTACAAATTGATGGATTGCGTAAAAACCGGGAATACCCTGAAATTAAGACCCAAGGGGTCGGGGATTTTTAAATGTTTAAATTTAATATAACTTGTATATTGACACTGTTAAGCCAACGACACGTTTTCCTACTTACTTATTGATACACACTTAACTCTCTGTCTTAAAAACTACGGGACCAATTCTAATGAAACTTGCCCTGTTCCCTAAGTCGGGCTGTACCTAATCATACATAATCATCATACTTACACGTCATACACATATGAAATTTGGCACACATGTTTAAAAGCTGGTACTGACTATATATACAAAAATTAAGCAATTGTGACAAAACGAAATTGTTTTCTGCATTTGGTCAAGTCTATTTATTATTTTTGAATAATTGACCTACCCTTAGCTTTTTTATATGTAGCGATATAATGGTAGCAAGTCATCAGACCAGCGATAAGGTCCGTTGTGGGCGTTGTGGCGTGTACCCTAGGGGTTGCTGGATCGAATTAATGAATTTTACCTTTATTGATAAGTTATTTTCCCTAAAAATATAACGAAAGAAAATTTTTACCCGTATTTTATTTAAATCGGAAATGAAACAAACTAAAGAACTAGATATTTAAGCCTTTGTATATCTATTCACAAAAAAGTAGCACTTGGTACCGAATTTCGTGTCTGTGTTTGTATTGCTCAAGGTCCCGTTCATGCACAACACCGTACATTCGACTTAATCAACACAAATTATTACTACGAATTCAATTATAAATGTTTCCTGATTACCAACATTTTTGATGTTTTAACGTTCTCCAAGGATGTCTTTTGCCATAATTTTTCTCTAGAATGATTTGTTTACTTAAAGAAGAGGCCAAAGCCGAAAATCGGTTGATTTTTAAGTGTCTTCTGCTTGGGCAAGCCTAAATTCCTCACGCTCTCAGGTTTATAGTCTTTACCTCGCGTTGGTCTGGTGTTGGTTAACTCAAAGCTCCCTCGCTCCTCTCGGGAGCAGAATTCAAAATAGCATCTGTGTTGGCGTTATACTCGGCATTAAAACCTACTGGTGCATAATCAACTAAAGGTAATAGCTACACTTAAAGCAGGGGTGATTTTTTATTTCTTGTCTATCCGTTAGTATGGGGAGTCGTTGGATAGTTCGTTCAAAGTTGTTCGTGGATGTGTGAAATAGGTTTTATCAGTTCAGGTTTCCGATAGTGAAATATTATGCTTTATAGTGCGTACTTTTGCTCGAGTCATAAAAACAGATAGAACAATAAAATTGATCTTTTTAAAAATGTCTGGATTTATATTTATGCCAGGATTTCTGTTTTGGAGCCTTATTTACTTTTCATAAAACGTCAAAACGATTTACTTTCAACCATTATAAAATTTAAATCGAGATTTTTTTTATATGAATGGTCATCTTTACTAAACCATAATCTCTGCATCTCTCTCCATAACCTCTTCCAGTTGATATTATGCCTGTATCTAGTAAGAATATATTAAAAAACACTGTAACTTGGAGAATAGAACTACATACCTGAGTTTTTAGAGACGATTTTCCTGTACAGCTACCCCACAGGACAATTAGGGCCAGTGTTGGCACAATGAGGCCAAACCCCGCAGCAACTGTACTCTGCAAAAAGAAAAAAGAAATCCTATTAAGCTACCAAAGTGTTATTAGTCCCTGGGTAGTAGTATGTAGCTGCTAGGTATTTACCCACATAAAGGGTATATACCTAGCAACTGCTAGCTGGCTGGTAGTATAAAAGAATTGAACTGTAAATACACACGACAATAATCGAAGTTAGACCTAACGGTGCTGCATGTCTCCACTGCACACTGCTCGATTTAGAAATGTGATTAAGGTCTTTTACACATTCTTTCATCAGAAACTAAGTTACGGCTAATGGGGCAAACAGGTGACGCACTCTGTTGAAGCGCGCGGCCAGACATTGCGATTACGAGCGTTCGATAAGTTAATATTACTATGATTATTATCGTGACGCACGCTATGGCGCGTTGACGCACGCATTATAATACTGTGCATGTATACAGGATGACTGTTAAAAGGGTGCAGGCCTTGAAATGGGTGATACTGGACCTAATTAGCTACAAACCAACCAGTTTGGACCCGGGTAGTAATCGGGTCAAAACGATTACTACCCGGGTCCAAACTGGTTGGTTTTTGACAAACCACGTTTTTAAAGATTTTTTGAAATTTTTTCACCTTTCCACCATAAAGTGCGGATGGTTAGGAACTTTACAACGTTCAGGATGTTAAACTGATACTTTTCTGATAGCTCATAAATGAATGCATCTTCGAAATTAATATGTCATTAAGTCTTTTGAACATAAGCGCAATAAAGGTTATGTCTCAAATTTATTTTGACACTTTCCTTGTTGTTTTATGGCAGGTTTCTCAAAATAAATGTAACACTTTCCTTGTTTTTTTAAGGCCGGTTTCTCAAAATAAATGTGACACTTTCCTTGTTTTTTTAAGGCAGGTTTCTCAAAATAAATGTGACACTTGTGCAAATCAACACACCGATTTTTTTTGTCTCATTAGCTTTCCAAGATGGTGGCACAGTACCGTCTTTTAGTTTGTGCCTCCTCAGTTGCTCAGAAATATTTGTCATAAGAATAAACTCTCTAACCCCGTCGTTAGAGAAAATATGTAACAGTCAGCATGGGATTAAGCAAACAAACTCAGGACCATGTTCACCGAGAAGATAACAGTCTGATTATCTAAAAACAGCTGTCAATGTGACATGATCCTATACAAAAATGTGTTTTAAACAGCTGTTTTTAGATAATCGTCCGACATCTTTTTGGTGAACATGGACCTCAGTAGTTTGAAAATAGTAGCTGATGTTTTAGAAATTGTTGTCGTAGTTTGTATTTAAATGCAAAGGCGCTACCTTATCGAGAAAGCCTGTAACGTGTCTAGGACTCGGTTTTGTACAGAAATAAATTAATCTGAAGCCTTACATAACGGGCAAATATGCTCCCGGTGAGGGAGCGCATTTATAGGACTAGTTAGCAAGCAACGATTCACACAGGCCTGGCCTGCTAGTAGGGCGGTTCGCGGTGTCTATACCAAATCAAAATTAACATTGTACACAGCGAACGTCGCTAAAAAAATAAGTACTGAACCAGGTGCTTCACTCCACTCCCGTGATCTACATACTGAACGTTTATTCATTTTCAACTTTATTTCAATACCAGCAGTGTTGAGTTCGCTTCGCAGTGAATACGATTGATTACTATAATATGGCCCTATAAAAGGCTCTAAGTAATAACTGGGTTGTGGGATCAGGGCCGCACCGACCCCCCACAGCGCCTGTGTGCGAAACCTATGAAACGCCTCTTTTTTCACAAATGTTTCAACTTATTTTTGGAACGTAGTTCCTTGACGCGACTTACGGGTAGTGCGAAATAGTAGGAATCGTCACGCGTCACGTAACGAAATGCCGTACTATGCTGTGTGTGTCTATTGTGCTCGATACACACACCCCGTACCGTGTCGTTTTCGTGGTTTTTGGGGTCGCTGTTAATGAAAATAACGTTAAACTGAAAATCCAAGAAGGCACCGACGAAAATTTTCGGTTTTATCTTTATGGGTAAACTGGGGTATGGGTATCGTTTTCGTGGTTTTTGGGGTTAGCGGTAATGCACGCATCGCATCATTCACATCGGGTTACGTTCATAAACACATTCAAACAACCTCACGGGGCGGTTCATTTGATTTTAACGCTGAGCTCGTAACTAATGTTAACAAAAACCCAAAGCGTAAAATTAAACCACAAACGTTAATATTATATTGGGAGACTTGTACGATAAGCGCAATATATGTTTTGTTATTTTTACTAGGCATATGCTGCGCCGGCATATTATACCTACTTACTTATCGATACTACAAAAATATGTTGTTTTGATAGTGGCGCCTCTATTGCCTCTGCGCCTGTGTGTGCCCCACATTTAGCACACAGGGGGGGCGCGGCCGTGTGTGGGATTGTATATTTAACAAGTAAAATATATGAATCTGTGGAATAAAATCAGAACATAGATACCTATTTACTCAGAAAACTACAAACAATGTGTGCGTTTACAATTTAATTCTTTGTGGAACTCGTGTACAATCGATAGTTTCAGGCAGCCACGGTAAATCTAATAACGTGACGTAACCTTGGCTGTCTGAAAATTAACATTCACTGTTCCATTGCGTCATGAGCTCCTAGTACCTACAGCTCAGCATAAATACATTTCCACTGAAGTTAATTCTATTTAAAGCAATGTGATAAGAGCAGCAAAAGGAAATACATAGCTTGGTGATTTTCTCGTAGGCTGAGATTTGTACGAGATACTAATAGTGAGGCCACACGGTGTGACACCGGAGCAGTGCCGCAACGTCATCCTACATAATTACAAAACTTTATTGCGGGATACCATTTATATTGTGGCCTCAGTCTAAAATGCAGAAATCCCATTTTTTTTTAATATCCTTTCATTATATCCGTTTTTTGCAATATTGTTTTGATTAACTCCCGGTGCAAAAACGACGGGGTGTTACAAGGTTGTCGTGTCTGTGTGTGTGTGTGTGTGTCTGTCTGTGGCATCATAGCTCCCAAACGTATGAACCGATTTTGATGAGTTTCTTTTTGCATGAAACGTGAATTAGTTGGGAGTGTTCTTAGATGACAAAAATCACTCCAAGATGGCCGCCGACACAAAATGGCGGATTACATATTTATTCAACAACTCCCTCAATATGGGTATCAAATGAAAGAGAAAGGGCTTGACTAGTAGAATACAATACGCTATAGTAAATTGTAACTTGTTTCACTTAGACTACCTTCACAGTCTATAATTAAAATTGCATACATTTTTTCAATGGGATAGCTGTTCTGTTGACATAATGTTATAAATCTGCGTAAAAAGCGTTTCTTTTTACACTGTAATGTCTGTAAAACTAAAAAGCGACTGAGAACAATGCCAGTGACTCAACAACCAAACTAGTCTAAAACCTTTAAAACGACTTTTAATTCATTTTATAATTGTTAATAAATAGCATAGTTTTATCATATTATAAAGCAATCTTCTATTATTATAATTATATATAAAATGGTAAACTGACTGACTGACTGACTGGGTGATATATCAACGCACAGCCCAAACCGCTGGGTCTACCTATTCCAAATTTGGCAACTAATTTATGAACAACAAAGATATGTATATCATTACAATACTGCTGGATCTTGAATTTTACTTACCCTTTGTTTTGCGCAATGAAATTCTCTCATTTTTTCATTAAAATTACCCCGAATTCCACGCGAGCGAAGCCGCAGACAAAGCTATCTAATACATGAAAATCTCGTGTCACACTGTTTGTTACCGAAGTCCTCCGAAACGACTTCACCGATTTTAATTTAAAAAAATTGTGTATATTTGGTAGTGCAGAGAACGAGAGTCGAAGGCTACTTTTATACCGCTAGGTGACAAGGGTGGTTTACGCGCACGAAGTCGCGGGCAACAGCTAGTCCTACTATATTATAAATGCGAAAGTTTGTGATTATGGATGTCTGGATGTTTGGATGTTTGTTACGGCCTGGCCACAGCTCAGCGCGGATTAAGGCGGATTGCGCGTGCGGCGGGACTTGCGGTGGTACTCGTATGCCATACTCGACTAGTTGAAGCTCTATGTGGTCTGTGATAAGTTGCGACCGTGGAGGCATCAGTGGTGGACGTATTAAGTGAAAATAATAAAAATGGCCCTATCTGAAGTGGCACGGTATTGTCTTGAAACAAGTGCGTTCTTAGGTCAAGATAATTATCATTAAACAAGAATAGGAGCGCACCCATTTAACCAGAAAATAAGAGAACTTAGCGAATTTCACACTCTTTTTGACCGACTTCCAAAAGGAGGAGGTTCTCAATCTATCGGAATCTTTTTTTTATGTATGTTCCCCGATTACTCGAAGGTGGCTGGACCGATTTGGATTATTTATGAATATGGAAATGTATCCTGATATTATTTTGAAAATACGCAGGAGGCAGAATAAGAGAAGTACACCAATATAGCCCTACGAAGCGCGATTAAAGTGACCATTTATTCAATGAAAGATCTTTTACTCTGTTACATGGTAACAAAAGAGTAAGTTATCGAAAAGTATTATTTAAATTTCGAATTGGCTTGCAAATAGAAAGCGGTTTATTGAAAGAAAAAATAAAAAAACTCTTCAACACGAGAAAAAATATTGTTGTTTGTGTGCATCGTTGATTTTGAAAAGTATGTGTAGTGCCTTTGTTGCTAGCCGCTGCAGTAATGTAGGTACTAATTATCTGTGGAGTGTGAATCATCTTCATTGCAAAAATGAGTTTGTGTTGTTTTTTTAAATTGTTAATCTGTGATAGAAGAAAACACTGACCGCTCAGTTCAGAATTGTCTAGTGTAAATTTGTTCGGTTTTAAATGACTATTTTTCTCGCACTCGAAGTGAAAAGTACAGTTTGCACCTCGAGATTAAACGCCAATTTAATATACCCTCGCTTTCATTGAAACCACTTCGGGTATATTATGGCTTTGTTTAGTCCCTCGTTATAAAATATACTATTAATTAGTCGTCTTGAAAGCTTAAACATTTTTTTGTTTAAATAAACTCAACGCGCTATAAAAACATGATTTGTTTCGGACGCAAAAAAATCATTCAAAATGATTTTTTTCGTGCAACTCCGAGTCCGTCGACTGACGCCTCCGCGCGCGCCACTCTGAAATGTGGTCGCCTCGATACTAGTACAATACATTTGTTTCACTCGCGCACCGCGCATTCCGTTGCCGCCACGTGCCGCGTGGCTCTATTACCCGCGCCGCAGGTCGCGCCACAAAACGCGTCGCCAGTAGCTGCCGCATACTTCAAAATTATGTTGTCTACCATTTTGTTTTCGCCGCTCACCGCTTGCCAAGCCGCGTTATCTTTCTTTTTGTTATTATTATTTTTAATTCGGATGAAATTTTGCACACAAATAGTTTATAACCTGGATTAGCACTGCCTCAGTAAAATTATAAGAAGTAGTGTGACTCAGGCGTGTCCTTGAATTCAATACCTACTGTCGAACACGGCTAGGGTTAGGCTAGGACTATTATCGGGCATACTGTGTGGTTTATTGTTAAGAAAAAAACGCAGCGCACGCCACTTTCAGTCTGTTTGTACCTTGAAGTTTACGGACGGGAAAGGGGCGCTCGAAAAACCACGTCAGCGTTTCGGTCGTTACTTAAAACCTACTTACTGCTTATAATTTTAGTCTGACACTGCTGACAGGATTAATTTATTTTCCTGTTCACTGAATTGTGTCACGAAAACAATATCATATCTGCAGTGCAAGTACGTAGGATTCGATAGGACTCGATTAGATAAATTTGACAGTGTAGTGTAGATACACTAATATTATAAAGAGGAAAACTTTGTTTGTTTGGTTGTAATGAATAAACTCAACGACTACTGTGCCGATTTAAAAAACTCTTTCACCATTAGAAAGCTAAATTCACCTTGATTAACACAGGCTATATTTATGCCCGTAGTCCCACGGGAACGGGAACTAGGCGGGTGAAATCGTGTGACGTCCGCTAGTTCTCGATAAAATGAGTTTTTATAAAAACTTATTTTATCGAGAATAACTGTCAAATTTATCTTATCGAATTCTACGTACTTGCACTGCTGTTTTGTTTACCAGGATTTCATGAATATAAAAAAGTGGACATTAGATTTGCTGAATTTTAGTGCCTGAACTTCAACGAGTGGGTTTCACTCTCTATTTCATATACGGTAGCCATTTTGATAACTTACAGAGAATTACAATGTAGCCAAGTTTTTTTTACTATTGTGCTTGTGCTATTAATCACTTTAAAATTAAATAATTTCCTTTTGTGTGAAGTAATGCTTAGGTATTTTTTTTTGTAATTTGTGTTAATTTTTGTGTACTTCAGTTTCTTTGTATTTTTTATGTAATATTTATATATGTAGTTTTGATAAAATGTTTAGTTATGTTTTATGTAGTTTAAAGGTAATTTTATGTAATTTTGGTGTAATTTTTATGTTAGGTATGTGTAGCGAAGGTCACATCAAGCGCGGGTATTTATTTTATACGAAAAACTAACCAACCGATATGAAATAATCAATAGTTCCATCAAACGATACGTAAAATGAGTACCAAGTTTATCATTATGACTAGCCGATTCGACAGACGTTGTCCTGTCACCTACTTCCGACTACCTACCTACCTACTACTACCTACCTACTACCTACCTACTATTACCTAATAATTCAGAAAGAATTACATACATAGATAGCTTCAATATTTGGTTATTAGTTGTCTTTTAGAGGTTCTAGCTATGCTGGTATTATTTTTTATTGCTGAGGTAAAGTGAGCCACGAGGAGATCGGTGGATATGTTAGCGTCTGGACAGGCAAGGATAGGTCGGTAATCGATGTTTGGTATTATTTTGTCCAGATTTTCGAAGTTTACCGAGCAATATGTTTTATTCAAATACTAGAAACGCGTTTTAGGTCTACAACTAGTAGTTACACTCTCGTTATCAGCAATGGATGATTCGAAAACAAAACAGCAAGCGTCCATTTTAGTTCTCAGCATCATGTGGTCTAAACATGTTTTCTTCCAACCATGCTTTAACTTCATCATAATCACACTAAAAACTCAGTACAAGCGAGTCTTTAATGCTCTAGAGCAATAAAAATGTATGAAATTTCATTATTGCACAGTTTAATTTTTAATCGCACCAAAAGGTGCCAATCTCAATGGATTAGCTCTATTCGGCCAGCCGATATCAATCCTTTTTTTTTACGTACGTCTTATTAGTTTCTATCCTACTTGTTCCAAATTTAAAAAATTATTGCTGCTAACTCTGATTTAAAAATGAAAGAAATTTAAAAAGTGATTTGGCGGGAACTTTGTTAATTTTGCTTGACAATGTTTTTGGAAACGATAAAGTGTGATTCTATCTGAATTTGAGTGCTTCGGCTTCGAATTAAAATGGAATCATCTAGCGACACATTAACTCCGGAAAACAATCTAAATGAAGCCGACAGTGTGATAGTAACTTCTATTTTAACTGTTTGATATGAGTTTCTTTTATCTACTATTCCTATAGGTAATAGTTGAAAGAAAAGCAGATTATGCACCTCGCCTTAAGTAATTTATATTAGATTAGAGCCCTTGCTGGCGCTCGGGCTCTAACAGGCACTCGGTGCAATAATAAATTACTTTGTGCTCGATGCAATAATCTCCTATAACCTATGCGTTGGCAAGGTATGAGCCGGGAGCAATCCATGGCTAGCTAAGCTGTTCAGGTAGTCGTATGATCGCTTAGCGGGACTGTTTGGAACTACAAGTATTTTGATGTTTATATCACCTTTTCATCAAGTGCATTTCCTTTACAAGTTTATGCGAGCGGCTGACGTATAATCCCCCCGTCCGCTATGCAGCTGACGATTTTAAAGCTCAGACACTTTAAAAAAACATACAAGATACGCAAAAAAATTAACCCTTCCTTTGCAGTCGGGTAAAAACCAACCAACCGACGTAAAATAATTACACAGAGTGGAAGGGATACAGATGCGAAAACTTCTTCATTGTGTCGTAGATAGCGCTGCAGTACTATTTGTACTGCGTTGCTACAAACATTATAAATGGATTTGCATTGGGGGTAGGTATTTATTTTACACAAAAATCAAAATACCGATATTAAATGATCAATAATTACATTGTTAATAATATACTACAACCAGCACTTCGCACGCGACTTCGTCTGTAAAAATTGTGATAGCTCTGCTATTAAGCAAGGTGTAAATATAATTTTCATCCCCCTATCTCGGAAAAAGGATTTTTCTCTTCCATATCCGAGTCCAAAAGCTGTTTTTATCTTCTAGCTAGAGGAATAAAGTAAAATAAATTAGAACATTGTGTGCACTAAGTTTGTGAATTCAAAACTTCATTAAACCTATTTACTTCTACCTCTATGGTCCTCTATAACTCAGACTCGGAACCTTCTTGGTGTACTTTTTTTAATTGGCTTTGCGCGCCATTTTCTGTTCACGTCATTTTGTTTACCTTAGGTTAAAAACAAGGAACTTGAAAACAAGTGAAAAACCTAAAATTACCACTCATTATCTAGCGACGAGTAAGTTTATTTGACGCCAATAGAACTACCTGATTTTGTAAGTAACGCGCATTTTATTTTTGCGATGAGTTATTTCCTCGTTGAGGGGGGATGAAAAGGTACGTGTTGCACACAAGCAAAGATTTTTCTCCTCGTGCTCTAACGCTCAAGATGCGTTTTGAATCACTCGCTGCGCTCGTGACTACATTTGAGAATATTTCGCTTGCTCGGTCATCAAAATTGAGCACGCGGTACTTTGCACTCTTGTATAACAAATAACAATTATAGCGTATAGCACCCACGAATAAAGAGCTTTCTCCCCGTGAAAGAACATTTAGAATTGGAATATTAGTTCCGGAGATTACCCCGTGCATGCAAGCAAATATTTAACTATTTATAATATTAGTATAGAAGTATTGATAATAACTACAAATAATTTCTTTTGTTATGTAATGTGTGGAAAAACTTATAGTGTGAGTCAGAATTTTGATGTTAGTTTTACATTTGTGTCAGCGCCATCTATGATGGCACTGTAGTATTATTTGGACTGCAGTGCTACTTACAAACATACACGGAGTCTGCAAAGCTGACACATGATAGATAGAGGGAAAGTATTTATTTCATACAAAAAACTAATCGACCGATATGAAATAATCAATATAGATTAATTGATATTCTAATAATATTCACCCCCAAATATAATTGTATCTACTTAAGTAATTTTATTTTGTTATGAATATAATGTGTGAGACATACAGCGTAGGTTTTTCTTTAAAACAAAAAAACTAACCGATCAATAGAAAAGAATCAATAAATAAATAGAAATATGAAGTGAGGAAAGCGGTAAAATCATCTTCAGTCTAATTATAATTAAAAATAGTTTACTTTGGTTACGTAAAGTGGACACATCAAGCATATCATTTTACACAAAAACTAAAGATCGATACGAAATAAAAACGAAAGCAGTAAAATCATCCGCAAAGTGTAATCCCGCATCTATACTAGAATATACCTACATAGAATATACTATACATTACACCCACTCGCCGATAACGGAACTGGCTCAACACACGAACGCACAAAATTGCGTTGTTTCAGGTTTTACACCAATATTTATTATTATTACATTATATATTTATTCTCATTGAATAGTAAAAACATAAAGCGTAAGCTCAAAGAATATTACATCGATTCGATTATAACTTAAACGGTAATAGCGCGTTAATCAAATCTCAGGCTATGGCATGCTAAGACAGACCCAGAGGTCTAATTGTGTGCTTTATATTTAAGTGCGTCAAGTGTGATTTATAAATAAATAAATAAATAATAATAATAAACAATAATTTGCAATAAATATCGTATCAATGCATCTAAAAAAGGACCCAATAATTTCACAAGCTTTTTTTAAATCTCATAGCCAGAACTCTTCTTATTTATCATCCTTCTACTTATTTTTTTTGTGCTCTTTTATACTAAAAAATACCTACTTTATAATCTTAATACTGTCGCAGTTCAGAATAAACGCAGCAGAGCTTATCAGTAATTATTGTGAAACGCCAAAAAATGCAGTTTGAACACGTACCCTTAAAACTTGAACTAAGTAGGTACACAGACCGATGCACAACAGAGCACTATTTAAAAAAAAAACACTCGCACTCACATAAACAACAATAACAAATAATTCAATAAGTGGTAATTTCTCAAACAATATATTAACAAAAAAAAAAAAAAAATGAAAATACAGAAAAATAAAGTCACTGCACTTTTACGTAATACCGCGTTTGTAACTATGTTAACAAGTATTTGTCTCAACGGATTCCAACTGTATACGCGTGTAACCACTACGATGGCGGTAACTTTTGTGAAATCCAACATAGAAGTTCCACATCGCAGTGGACTGTCCAATACCCCGGTCGACTCTGAACTGTACACAGGCTTGCTATCCATACTTATATTTCACTAATTTATTATACATAATTTATTCAGAAAAACACTCTCATTTCCATCGCTATTTAACTGACGCGCTATGACTCGAAAAGAACGCACCCTTTGTAGCGCAGCGCAAAATTAACCCAATATGACCCTTGCATGTGTTTACCCTTAACGAAGCGGCTAGGTATTTGTTCTCTGCATCATTAGGATCAGTTTTTTTTTATTCTGGACCAAATCTGGGATCCTACTTAGCAACTTTTTTTTTAACACTATTTATTAATGTGATTTACTTTAAATATCTTCACGACCCCTTTACTATTCAATGTATCAATCAGCCGAATGTTTTGAGTACGTAACATTCGAGTTCTATCGTAAACGTATTTTTTCCTCCAAATCATTGGCTTCTTCCGATTTTGGGGTAAAATTTTTTTCATTGATGAATATAAACTGAAGAGAAGAATAAAATAGAATATCAATTAATCTAATCGTAAATTAAATTGAACACGGATCTATATTACTCAGTTTCCTGAAATATATTAAAAATAAAAAATAAAAATATAAAGACCAAAACACGAGTACCTAAGTTTAAGTGTTTCTTATCAAAATTTAGTACCCACTACAAAATTTTCGTAAGACGGCAGAAAAATACTTTATTTCTTTAAAAAAAAATGGCAAGCCTAACTGAATAAATGAAAAAAAAAAAGAAATCTTAAATGTTATTACAATTTCGACTCATATATTGATTGTTATTTAATAATTTGTATGCCCAAGTGGCTGATCATGGTATGAACATTATTAGTTTATAATTATGTTATGAACACTTACATTTAACCCATGTATCACAAATAAACGATTTGATTTGATTTTGATTTGATTTGAATAGAGCCCCGATGGACTGACCTAGAACCGGTGTCCTGGATGGAATGACATTCACTAGATAAAATTACTTAAAACTTTACCTCAAAATATCATTGCCGAAAACGTTCGTTTTAGCAGAGTACGTTAAGTGGTGCCCTCTACTCAACCTTCTCAACTCTTTTTGCGCAGTCATAAATCTAACTGGGACCTTAAACCGATACCAAGTGTTTAATAACGTGCTATTCTGTGGAATATCTTTGTAGCTTTACGTCACACCAGATGAGGTCAATGTCCTATGAATTCACGTCCCCCGCTGCAAAGATTTCCCTCGCAACTTACGAGGGAGTTTGCCCCCCTGCTAAGAAGTATCTACGATGAATTAAAGGAATAACGACCTTCGGGATCACTAATCGGCTGCCCTAGTTAAAAGAATGTAAGAAAAATTAGTATTTTAGTTGGAAATACAATAAAGCAGGCGTAATAAAAACGAATATGAAAATAGTAGAGCTCATGCTGTGGATATTTGAACTTTATGAACTGTGAGAAACATCAGGAACCGATTTAAACGAATATTCCGATCGATACCGCTATGATCTATTGGCTGTCTCAAAACGATTATTACTGAGGATCTTGAAATAACAGTTTTCAGTTTTCTAGTAAGATAGATGCTTATACAAAGCGTAGATGTCGCTAAGCGGCTTCGTTTCTTGTGACATCTGTGGGCACAACGAAGAGACAAAGGCCTCGTTTGTGTGTTATGCAAGCGTGGATTAATAATTATAAAAAAAAACCTATAGATACAAGATACAGTGCAAAAAACCACTTACGCGGGCAGCTTTAGTGGCTAGAGGCGGAGCACCGTACACGGGTTTACCTAATACTAGGAAAGAAACATAACAAAACCTAGTTTATTTGTAATAAACTAGGTTTTGTTAACTTGACGACATGCAATTTTCTTCTCATAATTTCTTTTAAAACTACAAGGATTTAAAAATATTCAATTTAAAAAATATTACCAGCATTTTTGTATCAGCGCCACCCAGCGAATTCCAATAAAGAGCGGTTTGGAGTTGCATTGCATCTATTTATATGAAATAATAAATTAGTCTTGCAAATGCAGAAAATAAAATAATAAATGTTCCGAAATAGCAGGAACAATAAATATCGTTAATTCGTTGAGCAGGTATTACCGGTGATTACTCGCGCCCATTCACTTGGAATGCCTGAATCGCGATTGGGTCGACTCTGTAAAGTTTGAGCTTAATCGGGAGCTTTTCGCGAGCGTACGAATAAATAATATGTATTTTATATTTGACATGTCGTTGTTGCAATTTGTTAAAACATGATGGACAGTCTCAAAGCGGGTCGGTTGACACGTGCGTGTGGGTCTAGGATCGAAATCGGATGGTGAACAGCTGCAATGCGGTGCCAGTAACGCTGCAATGCCTGCAATGCACCATTCTGCCATAAATCCATGGCGGTTTATACGGCATAAAAACACATCTACTACTGTAAAAAAAATAGTTTGAAACTGCGCTGTGAACTTAATATAATCGACACCGCCAGAATGCCTTGCACATGAGCTATTCAGCGCCGCCATTTAGACGCCACGAAGTCCGCAATTTCATTTGAAAATCTCAAACCGATGTAATATAGCTGGATTATTTTATATGTCTACTACTACTAACCCGAAACACATACACGTCTCGCTCTCTTTAAAAATACTTCTTGAATTGTTCGTAACATTGTCTCTAAAGCAAGTTCATGCAATACTCTACACTACTATACACTTTTCACAGTTTTGCCATGAGATAGAAAGCACGTGCTACTAATACAGTTCCGCGAAAACACACACTGAAATTGAACACCTTATTACACTAAGGAATTATTAATTATTTTGAAATAACTAACACAACACAACAAAAAAAACGTTTTAAAAAAAATTACAACTGTTACTAACTTCACAAAATCACAGAGTATATAATCACTACGTTTGCACAAAATGGACACATAATTTCACAGATAAACTATTACTTTTTTTAACTGTAGCATTAAAAGGAAAATAAACTTTTTTTCACTGGCTGGAAAGGTGTAAAAAGGTTTATAGCCGAAAAACTGTTTAATAGCAAACAGAACATATATGTATATCGAACCAATAAAAAAAAAGTGGCCGATGATATCCAGACATACGTGAATAAACTTACGCCTTTTTCGTACGGGAGTAGGCAGAAACCACTGTATGCCAACTGTTACGATCCTTACGTAGGTAGGTACTCTATCTACTAATGTGTAACAAATAAATACATATCTTTTCTATACGCCTCCTCAAACTGGCTCTTAATCATATATAAAGAAAAACTTTAGGTTCGAAATGCGATTTTAATACTGTATTCATACTATATATACTAATATTATAAAGCTGAAGAGTTAGTTGGTTTGAACGCGCTAATCTTAGGAACTACTGATTGAAATTGAAAAAATCTTCTTGTGTTGTCCATTTATCGCGGAAGGTTATATAAGCTATATAACATCACGATACAACCAAAAAGAGCAAAGCATAAATGAAAATTGTTGGAAAAACGGGGAATATTTATTCCTTTTGTTTTTTTTGTCTTCATATTATTTTCGTGATTCATTTTATTGAACAAAATTAAAAATTTTAAAAAGACTGTGGTAAGGGTTACAAAGACTATATTAGGAATTTCAATTTTTTAACGTGATTCATTTACGATTCTGCTAAAACGGCCATTTTAGACCCCCTGAACTTTCGACTGCGTTAACCGATTTTGATAATTCTTTTTTATTTGCAAGCTGGTGCTTTCCGTGGGGTCCCATTTATATGGTTAAGATTTGATGCTGATTTTCGGAGATATTAATAGAACTCTTCAAAATTAAACGGAAAATGAACACAGATAAAGCAGTGATTGCTGCAATCGCTTGGATGTTTATTATTTATACAACATCATGACAGAACATCACGCCTGTACTCTGAGGGGTACGCAGATTTGTACAATACTCCCAGATTTCAACAGTTAGGTGTGTTAAGTTCCATTTGTTGGGGATTACCCTATTACGGTGACAGGTACTGTTTTTTATTGGAAAGGGTGGACTTCAAGGGTAGTTTGATGAATGATTGGTCAGGTTCTGAATATGGGATCCATGACAAAGTAACGGAACTCTTCAATTCTTAGGAGCAAATATACGATACTCGGCCAAATCATTTAGACGGAAATTTGAGTCACCTACCATAATGTCGTTATTAACCGACTTCAAAGAGGAGGAAGTTATAAACTGTCCACAAATATAACAAAAACGGTCAGATTTATTTTACACTTTATACTCGACATTTAAAATCAATCCGAAACAAGATGATTGTCGTTTGAAGCGAAAAAATAAACAACCAACTGTGGTCACCATGCCCGGTAGTTAAGAAATTGTGACGTAATAAAATATTTCTGCTAACACTTTTAGGTTTAAGGAAGGAAGATATAATATGATGATATAAATTTATTTTGGGGTAAAAAAAAACAGTTAAATTAGTTATTATTCTTGTCTTTTATAAATAACAATAAATTATCAACTTAAATAATTATCGTTTGTTTACTTTGACAGTAGGCCGATTTTCATTCCTTGTTTTTAATGTTCAGTTTTTAAGATTAATATTTTTATCATGACAGTGACTGTGTGTTTTTTATTCGTACAACCTAATACCGGACACGAAGGATCTCTATATCTTTTAATTAGAATTTAAGTCCTGAATTAGGCCAGTAATCTGGACTACAAAATACACTACAACCCCAAAACACACTACAACATCTATCTAAATATATATAACTCAAAGGTGACTGACTGACTGACTGACATAGTGATCTATCAACGCACAGCCCAAACCACTGGACGAATCGGGCTGAAATTTGGCATGCAGGTAGATGTTATGACGTAGGCATCCGCTAAGAAAGGATCTTGATCAATTCTACCCCCAAGGGGATAAAATAGGGGATGAAATTTGAATAAAACTTTGTCAATTTTAAACCGATCGGGCTGAGACTTTGCATGTATAAAGCTACTATGCCGTAAGCATCCTTTAAAAATGTATTTTGATAATTTCCACCCATAAGGGGATAAAATAGGGGATGAAACTTTGTCAATTTTTAGCCGATCGGGCTGAGACCTTGCATGCATAAAGCTACTATAAGGTAGTCATCTCTTAAGAAAGGGTTTTGATAAATTCTACTCCTAAGGGGATAAAATAGGGGATGCTGTCGGTTGGGACTGGTCAGCTCTTGGTTGCCACGGCTTTTGTTTTTATTTTTTAATTAATATTGTTAGTTTTAACTATGGACACTTTTATCGTGCACATCTTGCTACATTGTTCTCACATAATGCACCATCTCAACAGGAATGATGTAACCAAGATTTTGTAACAACATTATGATTTAAAAGAGTGTCCATGGAGTTTCTTGCCCGTTCTTCTCCATAGAGATCTACGCTAGGGAATGGGCAACTACAGTACTTTCACAGTTTTTATGTCTTGTGACTGGGACTGTAGCTACATTTAATTATCATCTTTGTTTCGACAATTCAAAAGCGCCTGTAACTGGCCTACTTGAAATAAATGCTTTGATTTTGATTTTGATGAAACTTTGTATGAAACTTTGTCAATTTTAAACAGATCGGGCTGAGACTTTGCATGCATAAAGCTACTATGACGTAGGCATCCCCTAAGAAAGTATTTTGATAAATTCCACCCCTAAGGGTATAAAATAAACGATGAAAGTTTGTAAAAATCTTTTGAGATTTTCGACTGATTGAACTATAATTAAAGATTGGAAAAAGTAAACCCGCAAAAACTGTACCTAATTAATAATAATACTTCCTAACGCGAGCGAAGCCGCGGGCAAAAGCTAGTTAGACAAATAAGCATCATCTTAGCCTGTTACTCGGGGTTGGCACAAAACGTTTTTTATTTCATTCTCCGCTGTCAAAAATTTTATTTTCATCACTTTTTCTGTGACGAACAAAATCCAATATCAATTTGCTTTACCTGAAAATTAAACCCAAGAACTCATCATGCCCAATAGTCGTGCTTGCGACCACTAGATCAATGAGATCAAAGCCAATGCGATTCGAAATCGTAGCAGTTTTTTAACTGCATGTTGCGGATGTGAGTGCGGCTGCCCGCAGTCTATTTGACCAAATTCGAAACCGCATCCTATGGGCAACCATTACCGTGCAGTGCGCACGTACCTTTATACAATAGATATTTTTTTGAGCAACCTTTTGATAATGCAAAATAAACTTTACGTCTGGCATGTTTGAGTTTGTTTTATTAACAATGTGTTTGCCATCTGGCCACTTATCTGTCAGATTCTCATCATCAGATGTCAGATTGGTTTATTTTTGCACTTATTCTAAATTCAAACATCAATTTTACGCTTGTCTTTTGTGTATTCTGATGAAAGTCTTTCTGTCAAAAGTCAAAGTGATTAGAAGTTTTTCCTGGAATCTGTTAAATATTTTATACATTTTATAAAATTCCAGTCCGTTTTCTATTAATTTAATTGGGATATTCATTTAGCTTGAGAAAATGTTGTCTAATATTGTGTAATATTGTATGGTAGGACAAAATTTGTGATACATATTTTCTTAAGTTGTTGATTTAGAGTGAGCTACAGCTTGTTGTAATTGGTTCTAATGGGGGATAAGAAAAAAGGCGAAGGTACGAAAGAATCCAAGGGAGCTGGATTCTTAAAGGATTTTCTTGCGGGTGGTATATCAGCTGCGGTGTCAAAGACCGCAGTGGCTCCCATCGAACGAGTGAAGATCCTTTTACAGGTGCAAGCTGTTAACAAACAAGTAAAAAAAGACCAACAATATAAAGGTTTGTTTTGTCCCTGTTTTGAACTTTTGAGCTATTGCATGTTTGTCATTACTTAGTTATTACATTTACCACCAGAGGAGCAAACTTTTCATTTTCTTTATTCTTTTACCCCACTACTTTGAACTCGCCTGGCGAGTATTAAGTCACTTGTAAAATATTTTTTTTTTTTGCTAAATAGGTATCTTGGATGTTCTATATCGAGTACCAAAAGAGCAAGGATTCTTTTCATTGTGGCGAGGCAACTTTGCGAATGTCATCCGATACTTCCCAACACAAGCGCTGAACTTTGCTTTTAAGGACAAATACAAGGCCCTCTTCATGGGCGGGATAGATAAAAATAAAAACTTTTGGAAGTACTTTGCTGGCAATCTGGTATCTGGTGGAGCCGCGGGTGCAACGTCTTTGTGTTTTGTGTACCCGTTAGATTTCGGGAGAACCAGGTAAAATAAACAAAGCTAAATAATCAGTTTATACCCGTACATTCCGCACAAAAACAAGCCCTACATGACACTTTTTAATGCAATATTTCGTCTGTCCGGACTTCCGGAGAGGTGGAAGCTTCTACTTCCCCATTACACCTCTTAATTTTGTACTTAAGTATGAAACACAGAGCACGGAGACGGTAACCACTGCTAGAGGCGGCATTTTGAATACTACATCGTCATCGTTTTTGCATCATGTTCCTTACCTTGTCCCATGTCACTTCTCTATTTCTGTACCAGAGTACAGAATCGCCGCGCGAACATCATATATCATGTTTGAACCGCCTAACATTTTCATTAGACAGATCTAACGAAAAAGTGAGACGGTTTAAACATGTTACATTTTGTTAAAATGTATATTGTGTTTATTTATAATAGATTAGCAGCTGATGTTGGTAAAGGAAAATCCAAGGCATTCAATGGACTTATAGACTGTCTTGTCAAGACATTAAAGTCGGATGGACCTTTGGGCTGGTACCGAGGCTTCGTAGTCTCCGTGCAGGGTATTATCATCTATCGTGCGACTTACTTCGGGTTCTTCGATACCGCAAAAGCCATGCTCCCTGACCCGAAAAACACTCCTTTGCTTTTTACTTGGCTCATCGCACAGGTTAGTTTTGTTTTTTTTTTTTAATTACTAGGAACAATCTGCGACTCACGTATTCCCCTTTAAGGGGGATTCTCCAAGGTAGCCCGCGAAATTCATTTTTTTACGTTTTTTGCAATTTGCAGCGCTAAGTTGTATGTTGATAAACATATCGGTCGCGACTGTAAGACGTTTTAAGTTACAGAATTATTGAGCATCTGATGATTTGCTTACTTATTGGTAAGATAAGATTAACCTTCGATGAGAATTATCAGCCGGCTTACTATGACATTTTCATTTGCAACGGTACGAGTACCTCCCGGACTATAAGTGATACAAATTAAGCTGATATTAACATAGTTCTTGGAACTTATGGTATTCTTTTGTTTGTTTCAGTCTGTGACTACATTTGCGGGGATCTGCTCTTACCCACTGGACACGGTACGACGGCGAATGATGATGCAGTCGGGAATACCAGTAGATCAGCGCCTGTACAAGAGCACAGCTGACTGCTGGGCTAAAGTATTGAAAAACGAAGGGATAGGCGCGTTCTTTAAAGGCGCATTCTCTAACGTGCTAAGAGGTACTGGAGGAGCTTTTGTACTTGTGCTATATGATGAAATTAAAAAGTTCCTTTGAAATCCAGTACAAAAGATTATGGTGATTAGTGTATACTATCTGATCTCGACTAAGATTCAAGCTCGGCAAATGAGATGAATCATTGGGTGGGAGGGATTGCTTTAGAACTGTTTTTATTATTGTTTATAAAAGTGCGTTAATTCGTCGATTTTATTTATGAGTGTTGCGTTGACTCGTTTATTTATTACATTTTTTTTTCTGCTATTGCTGGTTTGTTTATTTAACGTATCGTACATGTCGCATTCCTATCATCATCATCATCATCATGATCATCATCATCATCTACAGCCCAACTTCACCCACTGCAGGGTATAGGTCTAAGTCTAAAATGTACGTTTACCCCACTAGGCCCTATTACATTTTTTTTTCTGCTATTGCTGGTTTGTTTATTTAACGTATCGTACATGTCGCATTCCTATCATCATCATCATTGTCATCATCATCATCATCATCATCTACAGCCCAACTTCACCCACTGCAGGGTATAGGTCTAAGTCTAAAATGTACTTAATGCCCCCCAGAATTTACCGTTTCAGGTGTACACCAATGCAATTACTCGTCGCCCGGTTTCTTTTTCAATGTACCTCTGTACTTTGAAGAAATATGCAAAAAACCGGCCAAGAGCGTGTCGGGCCACGCGAGTGTAGGGCTCCGTAGTTTCCCGTCCGTCACAATAACTGTTCAATCCAATCCGATTTTAATAACTTTTTGTCTTTTTGTACAAAAAATTGTTTCCATCCAAGTTCAAAATGATCCTAGAAAGTCCTTATAAAGTTCTACTTTTCAGATTTTTTTCATATTTTCTAAACTTGCGGGGGGGGGGGGACATTGTTTTTTACTTTTGGAGCGATGATTTCCGAAATTATTGACATTGTCAAAAATGATTTTAGTAAACCCCTATTCATTTTTAAATACCTTTCCAACAATATTATCACACGTTAGGGTTGAAATAAAAAACAAACTTCCACTTTACATATTGGGGGGGGGCTACCCTAATAAAACATATTTTTCCAATTTTTATTTTACCTCTTTGTCGGCGTGATTGATACACATAATTGGTACCCATAATTGGTACCAATTTTCGGACGGACGGACAGACAGACATGGCGAAACTAGAAGGGTTCCTAGTTGACTACGGAACCCTAAAAAGGGGGCCAAGCTGAAAACGTTTGGCTGTACCTAGACTGACAATTTTACGGTGCTCGAGCTAAAAGTATAGTAACTGAACAAAAAACATTTTAGAGTAATACTACCCTCACGTATTTCAATGTCCACCTTGTAGCTTTAACAAGTAAAAAGTTATGAGCGTTTGAAACTTTTACAGAGACTGGATTTAGGTTATTGATTAAAATAATATTTAAATCGATTCCAACAATGTTTATTTTTATTGGAATTCAAATTTTCTTACGTTTTCACCTTGAGTGCGTTACATTGCGTTCTAACTTCTACCACAAAACATGAATTTTCACCCCGAAAAAAAGAGTAGTTTCCCAGCAATAACTTCTGAATAAAGTTACTTTACTTTACATGTCCATAAGGATTGAGGAACCACTTTTTTGTAGCGTAATGACATTATTGTACTTATTTAGTAGTAAGTTTAAAAAAAATGTAGGATCGATTTTGTAGTACAATACTTGAAAAGTTATAGGAACATAAAGGTGGCACCTCAATCTAGATGTTTGGATTGAGGAGCCACGTCAGAACTTCGGACAACATGGATGCATATCTACACTAATATTATAAAGAGGAAAACTTTGTTTGTTTGTTTGTTTGGTTGTAATGAATAGGCTTAAAAACTACTGGACCGTTTTTAAAAATTCTTCCACCATTCGAAAGCTACATTATCCACGAGTAACATAGGATATATTTTATCCCCGTACTCCCACGGGAACGGGAATTACGCGTGTGAAACCGCGTGACGTCCGCTAGTTTATCATAATTTGGTATGTTTTTGTAGCATTTGAGAGTAATTAGTGGACAAAGATTGAACCCAATTGTAATAAAATTTAACAAGTTACCGTACATTACAAATGTGGCTCCTCAGACCATACAAACACTCGTAATTTTTCAAAAAAGTAGTTGTTCAATTAAAGCGTAATTTCTTCGTCATTTCGAATCAAATGTTAATATGGAATCTACTTCAACTGATATTTTAAATCAGGTGTAAATTGTAGAAAACAGTTTCATGCCGCCAAAATCGCGAGAGCGCTATTTACTGATTTACAAAAATTTTATAGCGTGGTTAAAATAATGAATAATTTTCTCGCAAATGTGTTGACACACGTGCACAAATTGATATTTACAAACTCGGTGACTATGGTAAGCCTTCGACTTCGTCTCAGGCTTACATTCGACTACTCGTTTGTAAAAACCAACTTACCGCACTAGTATCATAAATAACTCTTACGATTTTGTCGGCGTAATTGATATACCTCTACAAAATGACAGCTTTCTAGTACTAACAGTCTCTGAGCAAAACTTCGGACGGACAGACGGACATGACGAAACAATAAAGGTTGGGATGTCAGGACTACGAAACCCTAAAAAACTTGTCAAAAAGTTACAAGTATGGTGTAGAACAAAAACAGGATCGCAATGTCGGGGAGAAGGTGTGCCTTGCAGTTTCGTTAAGAGGTTTATTACACCCTTTATATTCAATCGGGTAGGTGTATTCCAGGCCAAAAAGTTCCGGAGTGGCGACCGCGAACCAGAAGACGATGTGTTGGAAGACCTCCCACTAGGTGGAGCGATGACCTGGTGAAGGTTGTGGGAATATGCGAGTCACAAGGGACCGGTCAATGTGGCGATACTTGGGGGAGGCCTATTGGATATAGGCCTCCCCCAAGTGTCGCGCAGTGGACGTCTTTTGGCTGAGATGATGATGATGATGCTTCCAATAAAATAAACATAGTTGTAATCGTTTTAGGTCCATGTAGTTAGGTAGCAATGGGATGTGCGTGTGAACTGAGGGACCAAACTGGAATCCGCAAATTAAAAATCGTAGGATTTAGTAGTAGACTTAAAACAATTGTAGAACAAATCTGGGAATTTGTAAACAAATACATTAAAAACTACAGCCCTTAAAGTGCGGTCCCTCAGTTCTCACAGACCATCAGCCATAACTCGTAAAGTATTTGATAAATTAAGGATTGGTGACTACAGACATTTAGTAAAGAATTTGTAAAGATATTTACTGAATACCAGATCACAAAGCATCAAAGGTAAATAATATATAACAACTAAACTGTGGTCCCTCAATCCTCATAAGAAAAATAAATATTTAAGGGAATATTACCTAGTAAATCTTTCTTTTTCCACATAAAGATTTAGTAAGAGTCTTAAAACATTTTGTAAAAAGAAATGGAATAAAAATATCGACGCAATTTGAAGATAGCGAATAATAAAAGTGGTCCCTCAATCCTCATCTCTACTGACATAAGTGCATGTATTAGCTGCTAGACGAGAGGATTATCAGAAAGTCTAGTATACTAAACTTTTAGTAAAAAGTCTCTACTAAATAATAGGTATCTAAAATTGTGTATTTCTTTCCTGTTAGCTGAGATAATATATATTTTTAAATCCTATAACAATGGATAGAGTAGTGTGACCACAAAATCAAACAAAATGGAGACAGTACTATTATATTTTATTTAATATATCTAGTATTAGAAGAAATGAAAAAAAGGTGGTTAATTTAAAGTTAGATACATGGCGTATGTGTATTTAATAAAAAAGTAGATAACAAAATTCCTACTCCAAACGTTTTCCTACTCCAACGTCCAGTACACCGAAATGGTATCGCACACTAGCAGTCTCTGGTGATAACGTATCCCTGGCAGTGCGGCGATACCAGGCCCCTTATTCACAACCATTCGACTCGCTTTCGATTCGGAAAGTCGTATGTCTATCTCGGTCGTTTTCGTAATGCCAGAAGAAGACAGATACACAAGTTGTCGAATCGGAAACGAGTCGAACGTTTGTGAATACAGGGTCAGGAACAATTCGGCATCGGAGTGTCGTGGAACATTATGCTTTCCGCCACTCAACGATCAAGGGGCTATGGTACCTTTCGGCCTCCGACAGCCGTTGATAGAGGAGTGACACGCATTCCTACCACAATACCACCACCGCTCGTCTGTGCATAAGGCAAAGAAGGGTACATTTTGAACAAGTATTCAGATAGGTACGTACGCCGAGATGCGCCGCGCGGTGACTCGGTGAGCATACTTTTGAACGGACAACCATGTAACTAACTAACTAAGCTTATAACTTTGTGATTTTTCAAGATACAGTTTTGAAATTTTGTCCATGGATTCTTTACATAAAAATACTAGACACGTGTTTCAGGTTTCGCATAAACAAAAACTAATGTTGTATAAGACGCGCCTTTTGCCAAATAGATTATTTAGTACCAGTCAACGAGAGTTTATCCTTCTACCTTCTGATCACCAAAGTATCTTCCCTAAAGCTCACAGCGCTCACATCTATATGTATGTTGCGTTCCAATTTAGATATCACGATTACGACAGCTAATGTCAGCTAAGAGCTGTCGTTAATTCGAAAACACTCGTGAACGCGTTCACAGTGAAAAAAGCCTGCCGGGGTAGCGGGACTTATGAATTACCGTGACCCCGGAACGTAAAGGGCTATTGAAGGACACCGTGGATTATAGTCTGACTGACAGTCCCTCCCGCTCTGTCCTGGTTAGAAGGACTCATTTGATGATATTACAAAAAAATAACAAAAAAATACACATGCACTTATGTCAGTAGAGGTGAGGATTGAGGGACCACTTTTATTATTCGCTATCTTCAAATTGCGTCGATATTTTTATTCCATTTCTTTTTACAAAATGTTTTAAGACTCTTACTAAATCTTTATGTGGAAAAAGAAAGATTTACTAGGTAATATTCCCTTAAATATTTATTTTTCTTATGAGGTTTGAGGACCACAGTTTAGTTGTTATATATTATTTACCTTTGATGCTTTGTGATCTGGTATTCAGTAAATATCTTTACAAATTCTTTACTAAATGTCTGTAGTCACCAATCCTTAATTTATCAAATACTTTACGAGTTATGGCTGATGGTCTGTGAGAACTGAGGGACCGCACTTTAAGGGCTGTAGTTTTTAATGTATTTGTTTACAAATTCCCAGATTTGTTCTACAATTGTTTTAAGTCTACTACTAAATCCTACGATTTTTAATTTGCGGATTCCAGTTTGGTCCCTCAGTTCACACGCACATGCAATGGGTACCAATTAGGTAGCAATTATTGATCAATAGCTTTATTGCCGTTACAGACAACCAGCCATTCTGACGTTCACTAAAGTTACAGTACCTATTTATTCAGTTATTATAAAAAAAGTAATTAGGGGTACTGTAGTTTCACTCACATATGTTTAAAGTCCGTATCGATAAAGGTTGACTGGTTGAGAATGCCTTGTGGCATTAAGTCCGCCTATGTACCACTCTTGTACATAAGTAAATAAATACATTTATTTATTTTATTTTACCTAGTTGAAAGTCATTGATGCCATTGAATATGTAGGGAATTCAAATGGGGACTCTGGGCCATCATAAGTGTCATACGCTTAGCCATGATCAGTGGCTATGTTACGATGAGAATTCAATGGGGACTCCGGGCCAATATAAGTGTCATACGCTTAGCCATGATCAGAGGCTATGTTACGATGAGAATTCAATGGGGACTCTGGGCCAATATAAGTGTCATACGCTTAGCCATGATCAGAGGCTATGTTACGATGATGTGGCCTCGAAAATTAACAACAGTACAGTAGATTCGGTATTCATACACACCCTTACTACATGGACAAGACGAAGGTCATGTTGAATGCCCATGTCACACTCATTCCTATCAAGATCGGAGATTCGACACTCGAAATTGTAGCCGATTATGTATACCTAGGGCCAACGGTCCAGTTAGGTCTAACTTCGAGAAAGAGGTAAATCGTCGAATCCGACTCGGCTGGGCATCGTTCGGTAGCTGCGCGGTATCTTCTCGTCCAACTTACCGCAGTGTCTCAAGACGAGTCTATGACCGGTGTGTTGCCAGTGATTACATACGGGACCGAGACGTGGTCGCTCACAATGGGCCTTATAAAAAGGCTTAAAGCCACATTGCATTGGTGAACACCTAAAAGGCATATTCTGGGGGGCCGAGCCAGGCAAACGGACATAAATTTAGCAAGTTTTATGAGAAACCAATGCGGTACAATATGTTACTTGTCACCCATACCCATTGCGGTACATATGTTACGGCAAACGGACATAACATTTTTAGTTAAATTTTCCCATACAGGTGGTACAAGTAAGTACAAAATAATCTAAATAGTTTCTAGACAGTATTTATGACGTCTTGTGGAGGAATGTTCGTTTCGAAATATATGTATTAACTTTTTCTACAATTTTAACCCACCAAAGGAAAGCTGTATTCATTAAGTATAATCAGATCTACAATATATGTGATTATTTATCGTACATGTGCACATAGTCGCTGGCAGATCGCTGCGCTCCGTTTTTTTTTTGGTAAGAAAAAGATAGACGAGCGTGTACAGCCGAGCTACTTGGAACGAGTTGCCCGCAACGTAAGTTAAAGTCAGCCAGTTAACTAATAATATTATTCCGCTCAAATGTAATGTCCAACCTTTGCTAATTCCGCACTGTCCTGAAATACAGGCCCTGCCAAGCTCAGGCATATAGTCGCTCATATTTATTCGTTGTGCTTAATTCTCACTGCATTTCAACATGTTATATTTCTAAGGAGCAATTAATAAACTTATTAAACCTTCATTAGAGCCATTAATGCTCATATTAGGTATCTTAAGTCCATCTTTTTATTTAAGACTAGCTGACCCACGCAACTTCGTCTGCGTCACATAAGAGAGAACCGAAAGGAAAAAATATCCCCCTTTTTGCAACATTTTACATTCCTGCTCCGCTCCTTATGGTCGTGGCGTGATGTTTTATAGCCTATAGCCTTCCTCGATAAATGGACTATCCAACACAAAAAGTTTTTTTCAATTTGAACCAGCAGTTCCTGAGATTAGTGCGTTCAACCAACCAAACAAACAAACAAACAAACAAAGTCTTCTGCTTTATAATATTAGTATGGATTTATATGTATCTATTTTTTTGTAACGTACTGTTGTGTATTTCAAGCAATGGGTTACGTTACGTTGGATAGATTACGTTTTCAACGATTAAGTATTTTAAACATTTTACTAAAGGTACGATCATTTTAACGTACTTATTATTCTAACGCAAAGAGCTTGACAGTGTAAATTGGTAAAACAGTTGCATGCGACTACACATCTTGACAACAAATACACCACGAGCAAGGTTTAACGTTTTCAAAGAGTTTAAGCCACTTGAACCAAATCATTTAAAACATAAAAAAACATGTATTTAATTGAAATATATCTTTTTCGGACATTTCCAAGGACTTAAGACCGATACTATTTTTACTAATTATAGATTATAAGTATATATTACACTTATTAATAGAAATATTTTTCTTTGTAATTTTTCTTAAACGCTTCGAACTAGCTCTTGGACTACATATTAATAACTGAACTCATTATATATTTTAAACCAGTGACCGACAAATTCTGATATTTGGCGACAAATTTCGACTAATTGGCGACAAAATATGGAAGAAAACAGATCTTCGCTAGGTGCCCTAGTTTCTGAGATAAAGACTCTCTTCAGATCAGGCACCTATACACCCTTGTATCTTTTGAAATCACACGCCTGACATAGAGTGGCAAATAAAATTTGGATTTTGCGTTGTTTTTAATATTTATTTGTTTTTTTTTCTGTGTAATTTTTATACTTTGCACTGGCATGTCCACCATAAAGAAAACAACGAAAAAAAACCCGCTCATCCATAAATATCATTTATTTAGTCAACAATAAATTTATAATGATTCACTTGATATCACACAACAAGGCAACTCCTCTCAGCGTCCAATGTCGCGGATTGCTGTCAGTTTCGAAGTCTATGGAGCCCACGTACTTGGCATCGGTTCTCTGCGGCTTTCTGTAGATTGGACATTCGTACAACCTAGGATCTTTGCCTGCTGTCGTGTTGATTGCAAAGATGTAGATCACGGGCATCTGCTCGTATAGGACTTTGGGCTTGGATTCTATCAATTTACCAGTTTTCCTGTCCAACGAAGCACCTGAAAATGAGAAAAAATATAAACGTTGTGAACCTGAAGTAAAAAGTATCAATCTTTTACTGGCGCAATTATTGTTTAATCCTTATTTTAGGGGTTCAAATATTAATTACAGAATAAAACATGAAAATCGGTCGAGCCGTTGCGGAGGAGGTGCGACCACAAAAGCCTGACGCGAGATTTCATGTATATGTAATATATGTATACGTCACCGTAAAATTGACAAACACGTTATATTACAATATAACGTGTTACTCTTTAGCGATATTGTAATCTCTCGAATTATTGTCAACTGAACATACGGAAGTATCTCTGCCCCCATAATCGGGACTCGGGGCACCCCCCCGTTAGGTTAGTTAGGTTCCTTTATACCCTGCACTCGGAAATCCCCTATTTCCGAGTGCAGGGTTAGGTTATATTAAACGGTATTTCTCAGAAATGGTACAGTATCTTTTCAAGAGAGTGGTACCTCTGGGTAAGGGGGACCCCTCCTTCCCTCCATATCGCCTGAGTTGACTACCATCGCATCCATTTCACGAAAAATAATGCGTTTTATTGTAAGCAGTATGTTCGTTTGACAATAATTCGTTTACAATATCGCTAGAGATATTACAATATAACGTATTTGACAATTTTACGGTGACATATATAAATATATATATATAAAATATATATGTATATTTATATATTTAAAACGTTTCCCAATTAATTATTTTTCCTGTATTGCGGTTGCATTTACAAACACCTAAACTCACGTACACAAACCCGGAACAACGACGTGTAGGTACTCGTAGTACGATGCAAATATTTGTTCAGTGCAGGGATCGAACCCAGCGAAGGAGCCGACAATAACTTCACAATCACACCAATCGTGCCTGAATCGTGAATTAAAAAGTACGTATTCACTACAACTGAGATGATTACCTTCTAAGAATAGCCCGTAGACGTAGACCCCCTCCGCGGGCCCTTCGTGCACATCCTCCCTGTTCAATTTAGTGATATGATTTTGTAGAACCACGGAATCGAGAGCCCAGCCCTTGTGGCTGCGCGTCACTTCCTGAAAACGGGTAACATAATTCAGTCATTCTACTCGTAGCTATACTTAAAATCAATTTTATTGTTGACATTGGGAGAAAATATATGGATCATTGACATTCTTGTTTGATGATATTTGGTTGAAAATGGTTATTATTGCAGGTAATTACATAATTCATTTTAAAGTTATTATAATAATTGTACACCAAATGGCAAATTACTGACTACCTAGTTCATACCCAGGGTAAGAAAATAAACATTCTGATTCATCATTCTCTTGCCCTTGTCCCAATTTAGGTGGGGTCGGCGCAGCTTGTCTTCTTCTTCCATACTCCTCTATTTTTTGTCATCTCATCAGACACATAAACATTATGATTCTGAGTTAGTAATTTATAAGCTTTATATTTGTATAAAAAAATATTTGTACGCCATATTATGGCAGGATATGCTGGAACCAATATTGTTACATCTATTTTGTACCATATTCTAACAAATAAACATTCTTGATTTGATTTGATTTGATGGTTTGAACAATTATTAAGGCCTGGACACAATGCCACGGCACAGCGCCGCTGCGTGTGACAGCGTGAAGTCGTGTCGTGGTGTGGTGCAGCGTCCTGCCGCGGTGAGGTGCCGTGCGCGGTGCGCCACGCCAGCTCACGATAGTGACCGTTCGGTTCATAAAATTATGTACTTAAACTTGCACTTTTTGTTTAGACATGGATGGACGGCGAGCAGACACCGGAATGCGCTACGGTATCGTGACGTCACACGGTGGCGGAGCGGCGCGGCGGCGGTGTCGCGCCGTTGTGTTGTGTTGTGTTATTGTTGTTCTTTTTAGCTGACTTCAGAAACGGGGAGTGTTTGCTCGCTTGCTTTATTAAATGAGGAATGTAATGTACTAGCTGACCCTACAACTTCATCTGGGCACCTTTGACGTGGATAAGTATTAATGTAAAACATTTTCGCAAATAATGCATTATGTTAGAACAAATTTTGATAAAAATGTTATCACGAGTCAACCTTACAAGATACTATTTTTTTAGAACTTTTTAAAAAGAACAATTTCGTTATAAATTGTTGTTACGTAATTATAACATGTGGCGCACGCAATGGAATCTCTCAAAAGGAGTAATGGCTCTGGACCCAATCTTTCCCCGTTTTTTTGCAACCGTTTTAATTGAGGATTCACTGCTGTTATTGGTTGGAGCGTGATCTAATATAGCCTATAGCATTCCTCGATAAATGGGATATTCAACAACAAAAAAAAACATGTTGAAACAGTAGTTCCTTAGATTAGCGCGTTCTACCAAACAAACTCTTCAGTTTTATAATTTTAAGGACTGATTGTTAATTTTGTTCAATTCATGAGTAAGAATTATGTAAAATTACCTGTCTCATAGCTGTAAGAAATCCTTGGGGGTTAAAGAAACCAGTCATCCAAAATGCAGAAGGCCTTCCATTCCGAAGCCAGATTCTATACTGCTGTTCTCTTTCCAACAATTCGGTGTACCAGAAACCAAGTGTGGCTGACTCCCAAGATACCTATGAAAAAAATCTTTAACATGAATAAGAAAGAAATGAATATATAGGTACAAAAGAAAAAAAAATCTTGTCGCTATTTTAATGATCTTACCAAAACATATCTTGATTTTTACTTTTCGCATTGAAGAGTTAATTTTGTTTTTTTTTTTTTATTTTTCCTAAATCCGCTTTCTTTTTGCGAGCCAATTGGAAATTCAAATAAAACCTTTGATAAGTTACTCTTTTGTTACCATGTTTCAAAGTAAAAGATCGTTCCATTTTTAAATTACTTTTTACTCCCTAGGGAATAAATGGTTATTTTAATCCCGCTTCGTAGGGCTATATTGGCGTACTTTTAGAGCATGAGAAGTAAAAAAGATGTAAATAATAATTACTATAAATTTTACTTTGGTTTGGTTCTATTTCTTTAATATTTTGTTACCTTTTTCTCAATCGCATTAGATCGCGAAAAGTGGAAGGAGGGAAGGGAGTACTCCCTTCCTCCTTTTCTGATTTCAAAGACGCCCATAGACAACCGTAAACCGCAGCGGCCTCCAATTGTATGAGATTGTCTATTGAATTGTATCATGTATTTACCTTGAGCCACTTCTGTGGTATACGCGCATCGTACATAGCATCCAAAGACTCCCTGAGACCTTGGCTCATGACGATGGTGCCGTCAATAGCTAACTTCAAGTCACACAACGTGGAGCTGACCGTTTTTACTACCTTCTGTATCCTATCGATTTCTTGTCTGCAAAAAAAGAAATATATAATTTTACAAAAATTAGATAAATCATCATGAACGACTAAATATGACTCAATTAGACAACAATTCGGTAATCCTGTATTGTTGTCAAAGAACCACAATTTAAAGCGGCCTTCAGACTACGATATAATAAATAATAGTACAATGTGTTATGAGCTATGTACCACAACAATATCGCTCACCATACATTTGTTATGGACACGTTCATACTGTACTATACTAGATATACAGGGTGTAAACCACCTCATCACAAAGCCGTTAACCAAGCATTCTGTACATCAAACTAAGTAACTTTACGCAAAAAATATTGCTGTGATACAACTTTTTTTTGAGGTTATAAATCATGTTTTGTGGTAGAACTCAATGTAACGTACTTAAAACATTGTGCTGATGCATGGATTGAATAGTACGGGAATCGTGGAGGTGTTAAAGGTCAAAAGCTTACAAAAAAACTTGTATTAAAAAAAAAAACTTGACAAAAAGTTGTAACTTTGACCACCCATATCTCCGTAACTAGAAGGTTCCCAGGTATGGTGTAGAAAAAAAAAATGATTGCAATGATGGGGAGACCAAGTGCCTTTCGGCTTCGTGAAGATGTGTTTTACACCCTTTATATTATTGGCTTACTATAAGCTATAAAATGGTGCGATACGCTGACTTCATGCTATGCTATATCACGCGCCGCCCTTTTCCTACTCCCTCACCCCCGGTCGTCCCGCAAGCGAATTTTTTCCCCACTTATTTGAACTCTTTCGGTGCTTGCTGTATACTATAAATGCTTGCGATAATATCACGTAATGTGAAAGCCATGATTTATAGTATATCATTAGGTACTGCTTTGCTAATAGCAGAATAGTATCGTAGTCTGAACTGAAACCAGCTGACATGAACTAACAATTTATCAATGTACCTCAAGAAAATGTTCATTGGCAGAAATGCGCCCATTTTTACTAGAGCTTCTCTGACTTCGAAGCTGACGTATTGCTTCGGTAACTTCTCCAACATGTCCTCTGCCAGACGATACACAATACTTTCTCTGGTCTCTCCGCCCTGGCTACCTCCTTCTTTAGGTTGAACATTCAATATAGTATCCAAAATATCCTTCGCGCTGTTAATTTGATAGGTTATATCTGCATTTCCGTGCAAACCAAACACTTCAGGGGTATCAGTCAGCGGTAGCTGGTTTATGTAGTCCACGTATCCTTGAATGTTCCTGGTTGTCGGAACTTTGTAACCTTTATAAAACTCAAAGCCGGGTCTTAACAAAACATCACAGAACCACACGTTAGTGAAGGTAGTAAGCAGGCGTTTGTCAAAGTCATCCGTAACCCGGCCACCGTACATGACCTCCCCGAGCATGTAGCATATTGTTGGCCAAGATATACCCTTTTTAGGATCGATTTCGTCTAAATGATTTTGGACAAATTGAACACTGGAAGCGTAATCTGATTGATTGAACTCGTAGGGTATATTCCAACCTAGGGGGCCAAATTTTCGCCTTTCTTGTACAATAGTGTGTAAAAATGCTACTGCGTAAAGAAGTGGTGGCCACTGTGATAAAGAAGAATAATCAAGAGAGTCTTGCGTAATATTTTGGTACGTTCTCTTCATGCTGGCCCTGATACCTTGTGGAGGTTCATTGGTAAACTTAATTGCCATTTGTAGTAAACCGATCGGAAACTCTGTGTGAACTTCAGTTGTGAGCCAAAGTCTAAATGACTCTTGAATATGTTCGGTTTCAATGAGAGCATCCATAGCTTCCACACAGAATGGGAGTGATAGATGAATGTTTTGCAGCAGAACCCAACCGCCTTCGTTCATTGAATCCGATATCATTTTTCTTGCCACTATTTCTTGGCCTTGGCCCATGGATACAGATTTCAAAACTGCAGTGAAAGTATTTCAAAGGTTATTAAAAAAAATTAGATCGAAAAATTGCCTTATAGTTTTAATATCTTACCTATTTCTTTAGCTTTTGCAAGAGATGCTATTTGCGCAGAAGGGTCAGAACCAATAGACAGAATGCAGATGAGAGGAGTACGAGGCTCCGATTCTTCCCAGGTTGTTTCTAAGTTCAGAATACAGCCCTCACCATATTCAGGACCAAGGGAATCTATAAATGTTTGAAGTTATATTATTATTGACCAATTAATAAAAAACACATATTAACTTGTTTTCATTTATCCTATAATATAAAATTATATATTATGTAATATTATAAATATGAATGTAAGTTTGTTTGTTACGCTTTCACGCGAAAACTACTCAACCGATCATCATGAAACTTTGAACACTTAGTCTTGGAGGTATTAGAAGTAACATAGGATACTAATATTTTTATTAAAAAACCCTCACTCGCAGACGAAGTTGCGCGGGTCAGCTAGTCACTAATAAAACAGACTCAATTTTTGTTCTCACCAACTATGTATTTCCTTGCTTGTGACAACGTTCTGTCAGGACTCCAGGATCTAATCAGTAACAGTTTCCTAAACACATCAAGACTTTCTTGATAACCACTTGGAAAAGGTTCTTCTTCTGGTTTAGCTTTTTCATACCACACACGCCACTCCTTTTCATTACTTGTTATCTGGAAAAATAGAAAAGGTACTTAGAACATGGGACGCAGATTGCACTTCTTTACAACAAATCTTTCTAACGATGTCTCGTATGTCGTGCCAGACTCGGAGGAACACCTGTAAGCTGCAAAATTTGATTCAGTGTGGGAATCCAACCCGCGACACACAGAACAGTTATAGTAAATCGATCAGCAACTGGGCCAGCCGTGCCATCTTTAATCCGCAACCGGCTTTTAACGGTCCGACTGATGGGATATAGACATCGTCTCTACGCGGGAGTACTTTTTACGAGCATATAAAAACTGAAAGATATAAGACTTATAACATAATGGCCATTACGATAAAAGTTGATTAATATAATGTTTCGTAAAAAGTTCAATTTTATACTGCGATTAAAATACTTACAACACAAAGGCCAATGTTTGAGTTAAAAGTAATTAAGTAATTCCTCTCATTTTTACAACTTACCCTCGGCAGAACGTCGCAAAAAGTCTTTAATTTACTAATTTCAACAAGATTCAACCAAGTGATATCAAGAATCCATCTGAATGGTTTAGGAGTGACAGCATTTAAATCTAACGAAGCACCTCCCTTTATAAACGCCATGAACTCGTCGTGCGATATCAACCCGCGCTGGCAGTCTATTTTCATTCCTAACATTAAAGTAAACAATGCCTTGTGCCTTTCGTACAAACTGCGCAGTGTAAAAGCCCATACTTCATGCGTCAAATGCTTCAGTATAATATTTATACGTTCCTCGGTCACAGGGCTTTTTGTAGACTTTGTTATTGAGTTATCAAAAATAGTCAAAAATTGTTTCAAGGAATTCTGGTACATGAGATTTACATTACTCATTTCTACGATCAAAAAGTAAAGTATGGAGCCTCTGGCGGCTACTGCTCTGAACTCTTCCCGGGCTTTCACTATCTTTTTCTCTGTAACTTCCGCTACTTTGAGTTTCTCATTTACTTCTTCAGCAGTAGTCTTTGTTATTTGTAACACTTGAATTAAAGCCTCATCATCCACCAAGGAACCTTCAGATGATGTTAAACGACACAGCAAATTACTTTCTAACTCTTTCATACTCCTTTGGTTTTTCATCACAGATTCAAATAACGCAACTCTTTCTTCTTCTAGGTCAGATTTTTCCATTAATATTACCCGACCGAGTAGCTGATCTTCTAAGCCCCGCATAGTGACAGTAAAGTCAATAATAGATGTTTTAGCACTTATTTCGGGTGAATAAGCAGGATTGGGAAGTTTAGTTGTTATGTACAACATAAATCCAGGCATTACATCACACTCTTTGTCTCCCACTATAACTTTTTCTATAGAACCTGACTTAATGAAGTTCTTTTCCAGAACATTATCTATGACTGGATCTAGATCCACAGCAACGTCTTCTATTAGCAGAGGTCTACCCAGAGACAAGCTATCTTCCAAATGAGTTCTGAAATATTTGTGATTTAGTGATGTAATCTGAAGTTCATTAGCACTTTCTTTATTTTTGATCCAATTCTTTCCTTGACTTTGAGGGTCAACTAAAAGTGGATAGGAACTCGACTTAGTCACTATTAAAGCATTCTGAACCGATAGCTCATCATTTGGAAGACCTTGCAATGTCCATTCCGAGATTGTTGCATTTTCCACTAACATATTAGTAATATTCAAATCTTGGGTAACAGGTATTTGTTTGCTTGTTAATATTCCCATCCATGTACCAAGTAAGTTATTTCTAAATTCTTGATTGTAAGGACCACAATATGACAGAAATCCAGTAGCTAAAACTACATCGCCCACTAGTCGACCAAGTTGTTCTTTAAAATCTTTACTTTGTTGTGTCCATCGTATCTTTTCACCACCCAATCCATTAATGAGAGCTGTGGCAGCTGTCATTTTCCTCAAGCAAACATTAGCAGCATCCGTTAATTGCTGTTTCTCAGAAACCGCCGACTCATATTGTTCCTTAACTTTTCTTAAAGACATTTCTCGTTCTTCCAATTGCCTTTCAGCCGATGATAAGTCATCCATGGCGACCTACGAATACAAAAACTTAAAATGTATCTACTTATGCATTTACGTTTTAAACCCCCGACGAGAAACGACGGTTTGTTATAAGTTTGACGTGTCTGTGTGTGTGTCTGTCTCTGTCTGTGGCTTCGTAGCGCCCGAACGGATAAATCGATTTTGATTTTGGTTTTTTTGCTTGAAATGCGAATTAGTCGAGAGTTTTCTTAGCTATGTTTGATAAAAATCAGTCCAAAATGGCCTCCGCCACAAAATGGCGGATTACATTTTTATTCAACAACTCCCTCAATAAAGGTAACAAATGAAAGGGGTTAAGTAGTAGAATACTATGCACTATGATAAATTAAAAATCCAAGATGGCCGCCACCACAAAATGGCAAATTAACGAATTATTTTCTACTTAACTTTTGCTACATTGTGTCTTTAAATTTTCAATTTAATTTTACTTGTGTGATTATGTGAAACGATATGTACCTTTAACCGCGCTTCCTGCAATAGGAGATTAGCTTTTAGTGGCAAAACTTCCTTATTGACGCTGTGGAAGAAAGCCATAGCTTTGGTCCAAGACAACAAGCCAGCGACGTCACCACATACTCTTTTTGCTGTATCCATGTTGTAATCTTCCATTTCAAAATATGGAGTCAAGTGTTCTACCATCTCGTTATTAATTATATCTTTCGGATAGTTCTGCAGTTGCAACAAAAATGTAGTACTGGCCATCATCTAGAAACATAACGGAATGATTAGTGAGGCAGAAAATCCTTACGGTGAATTAGTAACACACAGCAAAAGCGCAATGTTAAATTACCATAATTATAAAAGTCTGTGTCTATTATAACCCTAGCTAAAATACTTACTCATGTGACGAAACCTTAACCGTTGTGTTTGTTTACAAAATCTGCAAGCGATCTAAATTGACTAAGGATACCAGTATACTACAGTTATACCTTTAACGATTCTGCCCACGATGGTTTTGGGCAAGGGGCAGCAGTATCCGCTATAACGGGATGTAACCTTCTTTGAAAAAGAATTAACACACAGTCCATAATTCTCATAATTAGATGTGGTGGTCTGCCTAACTTTCTAACAGTAGCTATATGAGCTGGCTTGATAGTATTCAGAGCAGCCTCAGCCTCTTCTAGAGCCGGTTTTGCAGCCTCTAATTTGATTTCGGCTTTTTCTTTTTCTTCAGCAATGTAAGCGACTAATACTTCAGCTTTTTCTTTTACAATTTGGACTTGATTTTTGACAATTTCAGCTTGCATTGCCCGATCCGTTACTTCAGTCAGCACTCGGCCCGCTTTTTCTGAAGCCAAAGCCAAGTCTTGTTCCATAACTGCCAAGTCTTTCTTCAAAACTTCAACCGATATGGACGCCTCTCGTAGTTTCTCTAGACCAGTGTCCATTCTCAGAGCGCCGTCACCTAATTCCTTCTGTTTCATCTGATATATTGTTTTATAGCCTCCGATAAAATTTAAATATGACTTTGGCGTAACGTGAGATGAACGACGAAATCTTTGATAATACTCTAGTGATACTTGAGAGACAACATCCTGTATTGTCCCTAACACTGTGACGAGCTCTTTTTTAACTTCTTTAGTGCATTCAATTTCAAATTCTGCCAAAAAATGGTCGGCTACTGAAACTAAAGCATCTTTAGGCCAAGGTTGAAACCAATCTATTGTGCAACCAGAAATGAGGGCAGGAAAACGCATAGCACGATATCTAAATGCTTCGCTGACCTGAAAATTATTATGATAATTGTGAGACAAAAAACGAGAATATTCGTAAATATTACAGAGCAACAGACACTTACCGGTGAAAAGCACAACACTACATGAAGGTTCTGACAGGTTCTGTTCAGGAAATATTCCATCACCAACTCATTAGTTAGAGTACGCTTCTGGTTTTCACGTTTCATAATAGGAGTCAATTCAGAAATTATTTCTTGTTGTTCGTCTTTAGTAAAAAGATTTGATATGACACCAGATGACAGGATATTATTTAAATATTCCAAGAAACCTTCCTCTTTAATGTCAAGATCTGTGAATATAAAAGTCGTTCCTTTCCCTTGGACGCCACAGGATCTGTAGAGTAACTTGAGATCTTCAAGAAAATTGCTAACGTTATAGGATCTGGTCAAAGCGATTTGAAAGGAACGATAGCCTGCTATGAATGTAGACAGCTTAGTTAAAGATTGTTTCCCGGAGCCACCCACGCCTACGAGCATGACGTTACCTCTGGGATGTCGTATTACTCTGGAAATTTTAACTAAATGGAGCATAGCGTCGGGAAAAAACACCAGATCCATGCCTGAACCTCGAACCATTTCATTGAACTGCGCTAGGAACATGTCCAGGCGTTCGCGAAGCTCGGAGTAGTCGAACACTGGCTCGTAAACTTTGGGTAGCTCCATGTCTGTATCTTCACCCTCTTCACCTGTTGGCTCTGGAGCGTCTCTGGCATACAAGAAAAAAGTAAGTGAAATATGATTAATACAAGTGTATGGCGCTTGAGGTACGAACACAAATAATATCAAGTGACTTGCGACACATTAGACCACCTTAGTAAATTGGCTATTCAATCATGCTTATTCAACTTAAAATCGATCAATGTTCTAAGCAAAGTCAAGTCTGTCACCGTTGTGTAAACTCACACATTTGTAACTTGACGATGTATTCATAATCACACTAATACTTTATACGCAAAAGAGTATAACTGTTGTGAGTTTTGTGACTCTTTTATGCTGAAACGGCTGCGGCTGACCGGATTTGGATGACATTTTGTGCACAGATAGGCTATAATCTGGGAAATCAACAAAATCGAAAATAACACGTGTGAAGCCGCTGGCAAAAGTTAGCAACAAATATCGTGACAATTTTAACTATAAAAAGTATCATTCAACTCTATTTAAATAAAATCAAAGGATCAGAGCACATTCAAGTCAAGAAAAGACGTGGGTTTCCAGGAAATTATTATAGCATCTCAAACAGTACCCCATGAAATATGAGTCTACTAGCTGAACTAGTTGGTCCCTATTTCTAGTACTCTAATTGTCTGTCACCTCTTGTACCAAAAAGTCTTATTATGAACCGTCCTGATGACAAAATCCTTAAATACTCGTAGTTCCCTTAGAGGATCGCACCTACGAAGATTATATATGGCTCTGATGGCTCTTTTCTGCTGAATATATAGTATATAGAGTCAATATCAGCAGCCCGTCCCCATAGCAAAATGCCCTAAGACATTATACTATGAAAGTAACTAAAATAGACCACCCTGGCGGTATCTACACCAGTAAATTGAAGGACGTTTTTTAATGGTATATGCTGCTGAACTTAACCGCCCCGCATGAGAAGTTAAATGCGAATCCCACCGTAGCCTAGAATCAAGCCCAATTCCCTGGAAAACTGACTTATTCTTTCTGATATCAGGGTATGTTCAATTGTTCGTGTTCGAAACCCTCTTAAACAGCCTAAACCGTTTAAAAGAGATTGAATTTGGGCAATCGTTGTAGTTTATTACAAAGGGGTGTATCATTATTTTATTCAAAATTAAATTCCAAAAATTCTTGAAGAGGGTGTAACGAGGGCTAGTCGTTCACAAGGGGAAATATGAAATCCACGTGGGCAGAGTCGTGGTTAAGTTCTATTAGAACCAGCCTTATAGAAAATATTTAAATGTATATATTTTTAGACTTAAAAAAATTGAAACATCCTACCCCCGTGTCCTAATACTATTATTTCTTCAGAGAATGTAATGGTAGTAGATCAATATTTTCTTTTACAAAAAATCTATGAGCACTATTGGCAAGTCCCTATGCTTTCTTTTTCTCATATTTATTTTAATAAAAGAGATAAGAATGTAATATGTTGTTTGAGCACTGCACGACAGCAATACATTTTACAAATACCTATTTTTCAATTCTCCGCCCTCATTGTTTTCTCTAATGAGAAAAGCTCCTTATCGGCGAGACACCCTTCGGTAATTAAAAAATGGGTTAAAGATTAACTCAATTATTATTTAAAAGATATACCAACACAGGGGTGTTTCGTGGGTCAACGCACGATTACATTCCTAAATTTCACCCTCCGAATTACGAGCTTCACTGGCTCAGTTGTTCACGAGTTGCGCGTTGATAATACAAAGCTCGGGGGTTGGATCCCTTTAGGGTCGATATTTTTGTGTGTGTAATAGCGTAAAGTGGCGGACACTAACAAGTATAAACGTAGCAGCTTTTTAAAGTGATTTTCTCCTAAAGTAAGACCGTAATTTTATTTGAAATAAATTATATGAGACGAGATCATAATATGGCCATATTTTCCATACTACTGTTTCTGATGAATATCAGCTGGCTGTTCGTGTTAAGTTCTTTTGATTTTTGTATGTAAGACCATACAACAAAATTGTTGTGCAGTTCGGAAGAAAATTGCAAAACTTGAACTTATACTTATGTAACAAATGTTGGTAACTACCTGCCCCGTCTCGTTTCAACTTTTAAATGTATACCATTTAACTTCTAAAATATCAGACCTTGCAGGTAAGTACTCGTAATATTTCGATTAACAGTTTTACTGTAAACATAATTGCTGGTCATTCTCTTCGATTGAAAGCGATAATAAATATTTATTTTTTAGATCCATACATAATTTATTTCTAACCGCGTACTCAAACTCAAAACTCAAAGCATTTATTTCAATTAGACCATTACGGCACTTTTGAGTGTCAAAAATACAAAGAAAAATCAAAGCTACAGTCACAGACACAAGGCATAATAAACTGGGAAAGTACTGTAGTTGCCCATTCCCTAGCGTAGATCTCTATGGAGAAGAACGGTGTACATTGAGTGCTGTTCAAGGTCATCATGTCTACATAGGGTCATAGGGTCATTACCCCTATTAACAAGCAGCAAGGATAATGTTCTTTCATTTGTTTTTGAGAATTCACATACTCAGAAACACTCTAAAACTTGAATTTCCGACTGTAACTGTTCAGTGTCTGTTTCATAAAACTTCTTACTATCTTCTAATTTTATTTGATAATTATTTTACTTTGTAAGGAGCAAAACACGTTCCTTTCTTAGTTTAATATTGATGGAACTATATTTTTGTTGTTTTTTAAACTTATTGCATTTCTTTATAATTCTATTTAGTTTAGCGTTTTTTTTTTTGGCGTACTTTGAACTAAAGTCAAACAAATGTTTTATACAAAGCAGGAATTTCGTAGCAGTCGTAGGCATAAACGATCCACTACGAACATTCAATAGTCGTAGCCATGACGTCATTTACGGCGTAGCAGCTACATACTCGTAGCCGACTGCTTGTGTAATTATTGGTGCTTTAAAGATGCGCAACTATAAAACACTAATAATTCCTTTTTTCACAACGAAATAATGCCATAATGCCTAGCTACTTTTAAAGGAGACCGACCTTGTATTCGTCGTAAATACGTACATTTGATCACATACACGTGGATGGCATGCTTTCATACAAAGCATACCCTGCTAGCGTATTATATCCTGGTACTGAAAACCATCATACACGTCGCGTAGCCCACGTTGCATCTATCCCAACTGACAACGAAGAGCGCGCGGGCCGCGGGTGCTTGTCGAAGCTCTTTCTTGAGTTAGGGAAAATAACATAGTATATAGAGACATCATCTGCCTAGCTTTTTCCCAACTATGCTGGGGTCAGGGGTTGCAGGTCAATACCAGTATTTTACATGGAGTGACTGCCTATCTGACCTCGACAACCCAGTTAATACTGGGAAATACGATACCCGATACGATACGATATACGATTGTAAATGATAAATGAATGATAAATGATAAATGATCTTTATTTTGTAAGTAGGTTTTCACAAACACTTTTACACGTCAATTTTTTTTTAAACTCGATGGGGCCGGTGTTTCGTACCTGACTACTCTGAGAAGAAACAGCCGAAACAAACTCAGAGGTCATAGTCTCTTTTGAAGTCCAGACATAATCTTGCTCAATTCACATGAGGATCATGTAGATATTAGTGTCTGAGATGGTCTTTTGAAGAAAGAACCATACAGATTTGAGTAAACCTGTCCAGTCAGTGCAAGCATTTGTCAGTTATCGTGTAGCTCGACTTATAACACAAGGAGCTCAACGAAACGACGAACAATACCAAAGAAAGGACATTTGGGTAGGTCGCTTATAGAACTCAAACTGTCAGACGGTTGAGGCGTAAAAAAAAAAAAAAAAAAATAAAAAAATAAAAAAATGTAACCCACATGGTCCTCACATTCACAAAAAACACACAAAAAATAAAATAAAATTAATAATAATTTACAAAATGAATGTCAATAAAAATACGATATGTCAAATACACATACATAAAACAATAAAAGATAAACTAAAAATGTAAAAAATAATAAAATACTGAACTAAGTATTCATGTCAAGTCATTAAATGTCAAAAGCCACAAGGAAATATTCATGTCAAATACACACACACACACACACACACACAAAAAAATAAACAATAAAGTAAAAAAAATAATAATAATAATAATAATGGAAGTGTGGGGGTCGAGGCTTTTTAAACGCTAAGACTCTCCACAATCGTGAGATATGCAGTCTCAGGGAATATTTCCTAGCAGCCGACGTGGAGATGCATCGAGATGTGGTCGCGATGGACAAGGGCCTCACCCCGCTCTCCTTGGCTAAAGAGAACTGGCGCATACCTGTAGTATTTACTACTGATGACCGCAGGAAAGAATGGCAGAGCAAGGAGCTTCACGGGCGCTTTTACCGGGCTCTTCATGGGCCCGATGTAGATTTTCAAGCGTCCGTGTCCTGGCTACGATCTGGGGACCTCTTCGGAGAAACCGAAGGTTTTGTCTGTGCAATTATGGATGAAGTTATGATGACGAATAACTACCGGAGATTTATTGTGAAGGATGGTACGGTTGACATATGTCGGGCATGCCACCGTCCAGGCGAATCAATCCGTCACATTATCTCCGGGTGTTCTCGTCTAGCTAACGGAGAATACTTGCACAGACACAACCTTGTAGCCAGGATTATCCATCAGCAACTTGCTCTAAAATACAATCTTGTGGAATCGGAAGTGCCGTACTATAGGTATGTGCCCGACCCAGTTCTCAATAGTGGCAGTATCACACTGTACTGGGATCAATCCATCATCACTGACAGGACTGTTATAGCCAATAGGCCTGATATAGTGGTGATGGATCGATCAGAGCGGCGCGCAATGATTGTTGACATAACGGTCCCGCATGATGAGAACCTCGTGAAAGCCGAGAAAGATAAACAAATCAAGTATCTTGACTTGGCTCGCGAGGTTGTCGACATGTGGGAAGTGGACTCGGCGATCATTGTGCCGATAGTCGTGTCGGCCCATGGCTTAATTGCCAAGAGCCTCGACCAATACCTGAGGAGGCTCTCGTTAGGCAGCTGGATCAAGGGCTTGATTCAGAAAGCGGTACTCCTTGACACGGCTCGTATTGTTAGGAGGTTCCTCTCTCTGGAGCCCTGACCGCCGGTAGCTTGGACCCTGTTCCCGATACCGGTGGGCTACAATTTTTTATATTTTTAAATGTTTTTTATATATGTTTTATATTAATATTTAAAAATGTAAAGAGTTTGTTTAATAATGAATAAAGGGAATAATAATAATAACCATTCATGTCAAAGTGTATAAAAGAAAGGAATCAATAATAAACAAGCGAAGTCCGAAATTACTATATTCGCAGAGCAAATTTCATTGGAGCAGCTTAATCCCAAGCCTTTTTATCATCGAGGTAGTGATTAACGTGATAGTAGGCTTTCAGGCATAGCTTCTGTTTTATAAACGATTTGAATTTATTTAGACTAAGTGCTTGAATATGGCTCGGAAGTTTATTGTAAAAACGTATACATTGGCATCTGAACGTTCCCCCTATTTTCTTGAGCCTCGTAGCAGGAATAATAAATTTGTGTTTGTTTCTCGTATTTATGTTGTGGATATCACTGTATTTTTTAAACAAATTAATATTTTTGTGTGCGTACAAAAGATTTTCATAAATATACTGAGAGGGCATAGTAAGAATATTAATATCTTTACACTTGGTAAGGCTGGTTGGCAGACTTTTTGGGCCACTGATTACCTGTAACGACTGTCAAAGATACACACATGACAGCCGGGACCAACAGGTTACGGTGCTTTCCGAGGCACGGAGGAAACTCGATATGTTAGGGTGGTCATCCATCCACAGGCCAACCTAGCCAAGCACAGCTTAACCTTACGATCGACCCGAGCGGCTGTTATTATTTAGCCACGAGCTTCTCAACATAGTATATAGAGACGGCATCATTTAAGTTTAGAACGATTGATTCTGTCACTTTTATGATCGGTCAGAAATCATGAAAATAGAATAGCTCCAGATATGAATGGATGTACCTCAGTGTAAATTTACTTTTATTTTTTAGTATTTTATGTCTTTACATCAACAATACAACAAGTAACACGAGATTATGATCATTCAAAGTGAAATAGGCATTGTTCATTCCCAGCATATGATTTATTGTTGCGGAACGCGTTTTCTGTTTCCCGTGTTTAATAACTGATGAAAAGTTTGAACCTATTTAAAATGCGCGGCAACTGTTTGCGCGTCAATATCCCTTCCAACTTGAATGTTAGCCCCTTCGTACACAAGGCTACAAAAATCTTAAAGAAGTTCGTACACGAGACGCATCGCCGACTTTACTTTTTGACCTTATAGACTTAATACAACTATCTATGCTTATTACTGCCCTTGTTTAACAAATCACTACTTTGAGGGTTTTTAATTTAACTAACAGAATGATGCGTCTATTCTCTCCCACTTTACCGGATAATACTCACAAAACAGATGAAAGTGAAAGTTACGATGTATATCGCTCTCTCTCACTCTCTCTCTGTGTACCACGCCCGCCCAGACAGGTCGGTTGGTTGCCATGGAAACGCAATGCGTCCAAATTACTAGCGCAGCAGGGATCGGGAGGAGTTGTCCCGTACGAAAATTGACCTGATAAAAATACGGCCCATATAATTGGTAACCTAGTTCTTATTTATCCAAAAAGTAATAAAAAAGAGTCACTGTACTTCATTATAAACAATTTTTAGTAAAGAAATTGTGAAAAACGTGAAACGATTTATAATTTGTAAAAATACTACTGATTTGTATTGAATTTTTTTTTTCCAATAAAATGGATTCGGTTCCACTTTGTTAATTTCTTCTATTGTTATCACAATCGTTTTTATTGTAATAAATATAAATAAATAATCATAAATAAATAAATATCGCTGGACATTAACACACAGCGCCACCTAGTGCCACACTAAGCTAGGCTTGTGTCGTGGACACCAGATAATTGATAATTACACTACATTTAAATACTTTTTTGTTTGAGGGTGAGCCCGTTCCTGAGTTATAAAATTACAACGAAAATTGGCATTGATTTGTATATATATTGATAAGTATGTAAGCATAATAAATACATACGTTTGCCACTTTTCCTTGTAATTTTATAATTTAAGAACGGGCTCACCTATTTAAACAAATGTTTAGGCTTTGTTCGGACTATTTAGTAGATGTTGGATGTGAAGTTTGCACAAAATCGGTCGAGCGGTTCTTCACGCAGAAGAAGTTGCGCGGGTCAGTTAGTTATACATACAATAATCCATGACTCGGAAACAAATACCCATGCTTATCACACAAACATTTGCTCCTACCGGGATTCGGACCCAGGACCCTAAGAACATAAGATCGACAAATAATTCATCAGTAGGTGTATTGTGTTTATGCGGCTTACTTTTTATTTTTTTTGCCTTTTCTTGAACTGACCATATTATTAGTAAGTATGGTAGTTCAACAGTCGATTTCATTGCAAAAACAATACCTACTAATTGGTTACAAAAACGTGATTTTAGAACAAGTGGTTAAGGCTGTGCTTTGTCTATTTGTGAAGAAATATATGAATTCAACACATAGATGAAGAGATTAATAATCTCATACAGTCAAAAAGTAACAGAAATACCTATGTTGAATTAATCTCATTCTGGAACCGTCACCGTATCGCCAAAGGCAGAGCACGACTATTACAATTATTTATCGCAACATTATCTTATGCAATTACCACTAAAGCTACGGATCTTTCATCTTAACTTTTCAAAACATTTACGATCCAGGTTTTCTTACTTCCTGTGTTTTGCTGATGCATCCGGCGCGCAAATCGTTTCCATGGCAACCAATGTGCGGTGCATAAATTATATGTATGTATGTAGGCGTGTGACGTCACATGAACAATCCCCAGACGCGTTCAGTGCATGTGAGTGTTGCGGCCCCCTAACTATTGCTGTCGCATTCCCTCTTTGCAATTTCGTATATGGCTGTCACAAGTGTTTGTAGTGTAACTAACACATGTTTCAGTGTGCGTAAAATCACGTCCAGTGAGAGCAGGGGAAAAGCCACCTTCTATTTTATGAAGACCTGGTGCAACGAATCTATTTATAGATTTTGCTTGCATCATGGCAGAACACCACAAAACCAACCCCAATTAATACAAAGGTTAGTTTCTTTTTAACAGCAACCGTTAATCTTCATACCTCTTGATGATGATCACCAAATGATGATCAGGTCGTCTGTGTAAGCGAGTTTCACGCAGTATCCTCAATCACAGACGAACTAAACTTATATTATCACTTACGGGATATCTTCCGTGATCCCGATATTTGGACGCTGTTGCAAGCGCCATGATCGTGGGTTTACAAAGTGACAATATAAGTTTAGTTTTAAACCGTGAAAGCCTAAAACAGTGTCACAGAGGAACTGTTGTTATGTTGACAGAGTAAGATAAGGTGGTGGCAGATACCCCAGGAAAACTTAGACAACCTAGCACAAACCAAACCAATTAGAAAATATTTCCCTAGCGGGAAATCAAACCCAGGGTGAATCAGGTCAGGAGAAACTCGCAAACATTGCATTATCAGAAAGTTTGTAAAAAAAACATACGAACAGAATAAGATAATGTACTGGCTGTAACGTGTAATGGTGACAAGTGCTGCAGACCAGAAAGAACATTCAAGAACATCATGGAACCAGACGTCCAAGCAAGTTATTGTGTGGTGGCATGCATTACCAATTTTATGTGCAAATTTGCACTCGGGCACAGGCAATTTGGAAGCGAAAGTTACAAAGTAAATCAATAAATATTTGTTATACTTAAAAGGAATTGGCCAAAAGTTTATAGGACAAAAACCCCAGAATCGCCAGAAACAAAATGTATGAAAAAAGACTCACTATAATAAACCCATTAAGTTTTCAAAAAATCAGTCTCCGAAACCACGTAGTATAGAAGTTATACGCAGTGTGTGAATCATAATTCAATGATTTCCCTTGACTTTTTGAACAACAAAACAATAATACAGGGTGTAAACCACCTCATCACACAGCCGAGATGTTTTACACCCTTTATATTATTCAAAATGACTAATAATCTCCATAATATTTTTTTCTGTATGTGTATGTGAAAGTGGGTGTATGTGACTGAAATAAACCACTTGGCGCATTATAACTTTTCTTTTTTGGGCACCTCGTATGTCAATCACGGGGATGTCGTCTGCTTAGTCGGACTATCCTGAGTTATGATATTGGTCAAAATGTTTGATGTAGGTATACATAAAGGGTGTAAAACACCTCTTCACGAAGCCGAAAGAGACTTGTTTTCCCCATCATTGCGATATTTTTTGTGGTCTACACTATACCTGGGAACCTTCTAGTTACGCAGATATGGGGGGGTCAAAGTTACAACTTTTTGACCAGTTTTATTTTAAATACAAGTTTTTTTTGTAAGGTTTTGGCTTTTAACACCTCCACGACCCCCCTACTTTTCAATCCATCCACCATCGCAAAGTTACTTAATTTGATGTACAGAATGCTTGGTTAACGGCTTTGTGATGAGGTGGTTTACACCCTGTATATTACATAAATATATGTTTTTTTTTTTCAGAGAATATAATATATCCGTAATAACAACCTTTTTATATTTACGGACCCCAAAAAACTGATAGATTACGGCTACGATAGATTTTAATAAATCTAAAAATTGTTTTATTTTACATTGTATTTATATAATCGTTTTTCCAGTAAATTATTACATACTAGCGGACGTCACGCGGTTTCACCCGCGTAATTCCCGTTCCCGTGGGAGTACGGGGATAAAATATATCCTATGTTACTTGTGGATAATGTAGCTTTCCAATGGTGAAAGAATTTTTAAAAACGGTCCAGTAGTTTTTAAGCCTATTCATTACAACCAAACAAACAAACAAACAAAGTTTTCCTCTTTATAATATTAGTGTAGATTTTAAATAAAAAGGCTGCATACAAACCCGACCGTTATTTATAGAATCCGTTGCTAGGGCAACATAGCCACGGAGGTGATACGAGCAATTACAACTGCAGGCCACAATACAAATAATAGTGTAGGTTTAGTGGCGGCGAGTTTCACTTTCAGGCTCAAAATTCGCTTGGCGGTTTATAAAACAAGACTGCGTTATAGACCAAAATATACAAGGATATCAGAAGAATCCAAGAGATACTCAGACTTCAAGGCCGTACAGTGCTGTCTCTGACCAAGCACTGGTGTTTCTATGGAAAGCGAGGCACAGATCACAGACACAGTTCCGACTCAGCCTGTCCCTTGCTTGCTTCCTCATCCTAAGGCCCACAGTATAATTGCTTAGTTTTTAACTTAAAAAACTAAAGCAGATGAAACCTATTAGGTTGACTTGCCAAATGCCAGACACAACAAAAGCAGGGACACGCTTTTATTGGTATGCGGCGCCACAAAATTTACTCGTACTGCTACTTCACTGTACTAGATGTTACTGGCGTGGCGTTTTATTTCTCAATGGCAGTTTGCTTTGCACTTTCTAATACATCCATCCAAAACGACTATTTGATGTTAACGTGTTTTGAGCCTGCAATCCATGGCCTAGTAAGTAGCACCGTCACGAGCTATACAGATTTTTAGCCACAGCAAACAACAGTCAATGGAGGGCAAATTAGCCCCGTACTACGCGATGCTGCAATGAACGGTAACCAAATCGATTCATTCGCCATCAAGTACCAGGACATCAAAAAGATGTGATGCTGCACTCAACGTGACGTTGCCTGATACTATATCAACCAGTGAATGTGTATGAATGCCGATCGTTATTTATAGAATGCGCAACAGATCACATAGGAGCCACCGTATCTCAACGTTATAACTACCACTCGCACAAAAGTGTGTATTATATGCAAATAGTAGTTGCAGTAGTAGTAGTGGGTAGTGTACTTTTGATTTTTATGAATGAAACGTTAAAAGGAGACAGAAATCGTACCCAGCATCTATACAAGTCTATTAGCATAGGTAATCGGTTTTCTTTAACTTACCGCATAAAATCCACGAAAACTGGCTCCTTGTCCAGCATCATCTTCTTATACTCAGTACCGAGCACTTCTTCAGTGATGTCATACATGGCTTTATTGAACCAGTCCTTATCTTTCTCATGTGTGAACCGGTCCGAGAACACTCTAGAAAATTCGTGTTTCCACAAGAGCATCAAACATTTCTCAGACTCAATCACAGTTGGGAGTGTCCCTACCATTCCTTGCCAGACTCTCGAAAGATCTCTCAAGGAGAAGACATAATGAAATTTTGCTGGTGTAGGCAATAAATTAGCTCTAGTCCTCGCCCATAGTTCTCTTGTTAAGGGAATCACTTTTTTTATGAGTTGTCTAACTTCAGCAGCAAAGCCTCGTTTTGCGTTATAGTGCCCTTCTCCGATAACTTTAAATATTTTGTCTATTGAATCGTTGTTAGGCAATGGACAGTTAAATATAGAGAATTGGCGCTTTAAACGAGCTGGTATGTCGTTTCTTCCACCACCTAGAGCGAAAAAAGGGTTTTATTTTTATTTAGGTAGTTTATTAATTTAATAGAAGTAGAAATCAGACATGAATTCTACGAACCTGGCTGACCCATAGCAGCAAGAAACAATATATCAATGACAGTCGTAAAATCACCAGGTTTCTCAAGACTGTAAAAGCCATTCACACTCATCGTCTGTCTTACAATTTCATTCGTTATCTGATCACCCCACTCGTTAATCTGTGGTAAGTTGATATCATCTATAAATACCAACATTTTCTTGCCACCAGGAGGCCCAAACGTCATGCCACTGCGTTTCTCTACGTAGCTTTCTATTGTTTTTTGAAACTGGTAAGGGCTCGTGGCTGAAGAAAAATTAAACGAACGACCTATAAATTGTTCTGGATTACAATTCTTCATATAGGCTTTCATCATTACAGTTTTCGCTGAACCCTGTTCGCCTAAAAGCAGCACCGCTTTGCCTTGTTTTGCAATACAGTGAATCAAGTAATTGATTCTAACGTTATCGACGATCGGAACTAAAATGCTTGCATAGTCGGGTGTAGCTGTATCAGGATATTGATAGTGCATCATCAAGTCGTCCCATAGCTCCCACTTGCCAGGATGTTTAACGAAAAAGTCAAAAACAATACACGGCTTGTTGTTCGGATGTTTCGGGAAGTCTAACATTTCACTGAACTTTTTTCTCAAATATTCATCGAAACGTTTTCTATCTTCAGTTTCGAGTAAAGACCCAAATCCCCAAACAAGACTAAAAACGTAGACCTTATGGAGATGCTCGGGCGTAAACAGTATTATCTCTTCGCCTTTATCTTTTTCTTCTTCGTCCTCATCTCCATTGAGAGATTTGTTACCTGATAGGTCCTCCGATTCAACTACTTGTGGAGGCACTAACCCGTCTAGAAGGTTCAGCATTTGTGCTATAATGTTACTTTGAAGTACGCGCATACTAAAGATAAGATTCTGTGTACACCAAGTAAATACTACTGGAAACGTTTCTTCAAAAAGTGGAGTGAAAACTTCATTTTCACGCGGTGATCGAGTTTTAAGCCACGCACGCAATACTGAAAATTAATTAAATTAGAATGAAATGTTTTTGCAAACTAAATAAAACATGTTAGACGAAACCAGTGGGCGAAGTCTCAATAAAAGGCGTGTAGATAAAAAATATACTTCTACCTGGATCCCAAGTCAATCCTGATGAGCTCATATACACCATACCGTTTCTAGATACGGTAGCAGGCGAAGCATTATCAATATTTTCCGGTTCAAATATGATTTTGGAAGTAGGAGACATAGTCAGACGATCACCGTTAGCTAAAGTCAAAGTTTTGTTGTCATCTAGTACGGAGTTCAAATTTTCGATCCAGATGCTGTCAACCGGTCCATCCAGGACCAACCAAATATGTTCACCAGTACGAATCTTGAGGGTCTTACGCCAAAGAGCTGAGAATATCCCGTCAGTCCAGTCGTTGGTGGCTACGTCTAAACGTCCGAACATTTGAGCAGCTGTAATGGCCTTCGGATTCATTCGCATTTCTCTGAAAATAAAAGGATGAAGTTGTTAAGGATATTGACATGCACTACTTATGTGAAAAAAAAAAAACAAAAAAATGTAGTTAAAAGCGGCTCTGAACTAACGGTTTTCTATTGAGTATGAATAATTTTAATTAAATTATGTAACCTTTTTTACCACTACCAAAACATGGGCCACTCTCTCCCTGTGCCGTAATACACTATGGTATACAACACAATCTTATAACAAATTGAAACACATTCAGATGACCATACATGTATATTTGTACTAGGAACTTGACTAGAACTCGCTCGCACACTGGTGCGAGCTAGTAGGTATCAGCAAGATTTTATGCATTCCTGGTGTCGTGTAATAATATATTATGTATTTAGAATGTAGACGCATCCAGTTCAATACTTGGTTTGTGGGGACTGCGATTAACATTACATTTCTGTCCGTCAAAATAAAAAACTATTATATTTTTTTGCATTAAGAATTGCATTATTTATTAAACAATACGAAAAGTAAGACATGTCGATATAATATTTATGAAAATACCGCCTACCAACTACGCAAGCAGCACGCAACTTTTGGAAACATCAATAACGCAGCCAATTTAGAACTTGAGAGAGTTTCTCGAGAAGTCTTTGAAGTGTAATAGCAGCTTTTATCTTTAAAAGGGAATATTACAATTCTACTAACAGGCTTGAAACTGTTTTCTTATACTTAAATTTGAGTGTTAAAAAGCAGCTATAACATTTATAATAGTATTTAAATAACTCTACTAAAATAATAGCGATTAGTATTTTGGGACACTACGAGCTGGTTTTTAGCTGTGTTTTAGTAGCATCACTCCATACTTGTTTCTTATTAGAGGTTTATCAAATTCTAGTATTACATCTGACTATGCTTGTTTTAACGCTTTTTGTACAATGCCAATAAAAGACGTGAAAATGAGAATTTTGCCATCATTTATTAACTTTTCTTGTTTTGCCCCTGTACCCTTCATTTCAAAATGGTGTACAGGAACAAAACAAGGAAGGTCCATGTTGTAACGGAACGTAAGAAGGAATGTCCCAGCTTACATTCAAAATATTTCAGTAAAATTTTTTTTAGTACTTTAGTATTTCATTTCAGTTTCAATATATGTAACAAACCACCTGGATAGTCATGTAAAACATTTAGAAATAGTTTGTGATTCAGCAGGTGGACAGAACAAGAACTACTTGGTATAAGGTTAATTAATTTTTGAATATTCATAATTTTTATTTTCATTACAGTAAGTATTTATTGTTTCTAAAACAAAGACTTTCATAGGTAAACTTACAGTAGGGCCAAGATAATAGATCACATTTGACAACTCCATCAAAATTGAACAACGTAACTTTGTAGAAATAAATAAATGTTATCTTATCTTAACGGCAGACATAAAGTATTTTTTTTTTTTCAAAGTGTAAACTGCATCATTGCGTAACCTGTTTCAATTACGATCACATATTTGTTCTATTAATTAAATAAGAAGGTAATTTGACGATTTACTTTCGTAAATGAACCATTTTAAACATGATAAACAATTTATTTTCTAAAAAGAACTGAACGTCGCTACAATGTTACGTCAGTGGACCCTTTTTCTTTTTAAATACTAGGAAGATAACCCAAAAAATCGAAATTTGGTAAGTAGATTCGAATGCCGTTATTATGCATGAACCACTCGTCAGTACTGCTAAAATTCTAACTCTGCTACAAACTTGCGTGTGCAGAAGTCACTACAGAAAACTGGAGAAACTTTGAACGAGGCGATATTATTGAAAATGAATTCATAATATACTTTGTTAAATTATGTACTTGTCTTATAACGTTCCTTAAATTTAAGATAAAAATAAATAATGGAACAGGGATTCCACTGCTTCTTTTTTTTAAATAAAATTACAGTATCTATTCAGTTATTACGAATTATTATTATTGTTATTGTTAACTTAGAAACATAAAAAAGCAACTTTTTTAATTTGTGGCATTTCTTGTTTTGGCCCTGTACCCTTTAATTACTCTTTCTTATAAAAATCATCAGTCAAGCCGTTCAAACCGATACAGAGTGTGCCAAGATAGAGAAACCTTCTATTAGCACGCGTCAAAAAACTGTCAGATTCGTGGAAAATACAATGGAACGTAATAATCAATACTTCTTTGTAAGTTACAAAGAAGTATTGATCAGGGCTTTATGAAATCAAAGAGCTCGATACGAAACAGACTACATAAATTGACAAGGTGCGTACGGTGAGCCCGATAGAATCCCATCAAAAACATTTTCATGTAAAGTTCTCCAAAACGAGATTAACTCGCACTGTCAAAAAGTTATCAGTACTCATATAGATCCAAGCTTCTAACTCTACACGCCCTAACTCTACAAGCTACAAGGTAACCGAAGAAAAAATGTTCAGTAAAATATTCAACATTTTCACAACACGAAATGTAACCTACTGTAGAACTTGGCGCCCTAGTACGAGCACGAAGGTTACCTTTTTTTTCGTTCTGAAATAAAAACGATACAGTATCATCTATCATACCTAGTAACTGTGTTGTGGAGGTAAGATAAACAGTCCCTCCAAATAAAATACTAGTTCGACTGTATCCGGTTAGATTAGAAGCTGACCCCAACATTGTAGTCAGTATTACGTTGTACCTACTTATGTGATTTTTATTGCTTAGTTCTGAACATCTTAGGAAAAACATTTACAATAAACAGCGATTACTTACGCCATAAAAAAATGAAGTCGTATCACAGAAATAATTTACAAAATATACGTGTTATTTAGATGCAACTTTCTCACATCATCGTCCGTCGGAAGAAGTATTAATTAGAATTCAAGTTATTGGAGATTAGTCTTTCAGTATTACTTATAAATAATTCCCCGATGTTTGCAATTAACGTTCTTCTTAACCACATATTGATTTTGATGATATTCTAATTTTGTATTAAGATACAAGTGACCCCATACGTTTTAAGCTATAGTTGGCCCGGTAGGTGACGCAATTAGCTGTCCTAACAAGACAACATCTGTCACGTCCGCTAGTATTTTCATAGATTGGAAAATAAATAAAATCCAGCTCGCGCCCGAAGTTGTTAAATTTGCACGGACAAAAACTAATACTAGTTTTTTTGTGCCGGATGGTTGTGGTTCGTGGTAAACAGCAAAGGACACATCCCACCTTCATAGTAGGTCAACGATCGATACTGAAATTAGCTGAACGAAATTGAATGTTAATATAACCGTACCACGAAGACTGCTGTAAGTCCACTGGCGTGAAGTACGAAGTTGGCCACAAAAGTACGATTTGCAAGACTAGGAGCCCATAAAGTAGTGCAGTATTGAGAAAGAGTATTCAAAATCGTTATAACGTGGTAAACTCAGCTTCAGATTTAAACTAAAGTAAGCCGTATTGAAACACAGTTAAGGTCCATATTGCCTATCGTTAAATTGATACTTTGGTCATGATCCTTTCAGTAGAAACTTAGTTTCTTTCGATTCTTACACACTACGGGTTTCACAGTTCCTTTCAAAGTTTTTGTAGATATTGGCATAACGTCGCTCTAGATGAGACACCTACCTCGTAACTGCAATTATTGGTCAATTTTACATTTTGATGCAAAATTTTCCATCACGCCATTTTCCATGTTTCTGGTGATAATTGTATTTACAGAACCTTTAATTCACTTAAGAACTGCTATTAGTGACGTCTCATAACAAGACTTGGGAGTATTTTGTGAGGTTGGACCTTGAAAGTTGACGGAGTGGCATCTAGCATCTAACATCTGTCAAAAAAAGCGAGCGAAACCGCATAAGTTACAGTAAAATATTGACAGAAATGATACTGATACTACGTAAAGTACCTACAAATTAATAGACACCAAGCATGCCAAGGTGATTTTTACGAACGTACAAGAAAACATACGGCGTTTTATTTAATAATCAATTAAATAACAAAAAGCATGCAATATATCCAAACTAATATTATAAATGCGAAAGTAACTCTGTCTGTCTGTCTTTCTGTCTGTCTGTCTGTCTTTGCTTCACGCCTAAACTACTGAACCGATTTGTGTGAAATTTGGTACAGACATAGTTTGGAACTTGAGAAAGGACATAGGATAGTATTTATTCCAAAAAATAAAATTTATTCCGGACATACAGCGCCATCTATTGGTCAAGAGTCGGCATCAATTCAGTACTGAAAATTCATCGGAAAAATGTAAATTAATAGTAAAAAGGTATGAAAAATATAATAGAATATCTTCCACATTTCATTTTTGAAGAGATCCCGCGAGATCGGGTACTATGTGGGTAAAACCAACAATCTGCCGGAAGTCACTATTCCACGCGAACGAAGTCGCGGGCAAAAGCTAGTTGTACATAAATCTCAAAACAGTTTTTTGTTTCTCCTGGAAAATAATTGACCGATTCGTATTTACGAGGCGTCACATCTAGAGCGACGATAAGTATGCTTACAACTTACGTGTTAAAAACGTCAGTAAATTAATCTTCTTATATTTTCTAGTTTACCAGAGACCAGTGCCTTCGAGGATCTATATTTCGTGGTTATATTTTGCAACTTTAAAGTTGTATGTCTATACATAATAAGAAATAGTACATTTTGATACAAGTGGAGAATGTTTGTTATTGTAGTTCAAGGCGGTATTAACACACGAGCCTCAAGGCGAAAAATGTCCACGTGTATTAAACGAAGTTTATCAATACACTTTTGAAGAAATAAAATAAGTAAAATATTTGTGTCACGAGACTATGATTTAAATTTTATTTTTTCCCGCGCTCTGCTTTCGACAGGTTGAAGGAGAGGCAAAAGTATGAAACCGTCACAGCCTAATATATATTTATATGTATTTTAATTTAGAACACAAATAAATGTTGATTTGTTTATAAAAATAAATATTACCTAGTTATAAATAATCATGTCTTATTCTTACTTGTGAGGGTTTTCAATTTCCGTGAGTGCGCTCATGAGGGTCTGTATACAGGTTGTTTTGCCGGCGCCCGGTGGTCCCAGCGTCATGATACCGTGGCGGACTCGCTGAGTCTCGTATAACTGAAATAAACTGTTATTTTTATGAATTGATTACCCACGTTGGCGGTGTGCCCAATGAGTTCTGGGTTGCAATAACCCTGAAACAGTGACTGTCGTTGCAGATTCGTAGAAGATTGCAGGATAAACGAAACAATACAACATCAACCGAAACAGCTAGAAGCCATTGGATGTGGGGAAAGGGTGGCAATCGAAGCATTAGACGATATTATTAGTGCTTATCGAGGCACTTGTTTATTTCTTGCAATATTTTTATTTGAAGTGACGTTGATTATAGTAACACAAAAATACGATGAACATGTACCTGTATAATCTTCAACAACCACGGTGGATGACTGATAAGGCCCAGTAAATCGACCTGTTTCTTGATGGCTTCCTCTAAGTCATTGTAGGTCGTCTTCTCTAGAGCCTGGTTCGGAAATAAGTCTGCTACCAATGAAATAAAGAGAGGCTCATCTTCATCAATTAGCTTGGACAGGTTCATGTCTCGAAGCACTCTCATGACGATGGTGCTCTCATTGTCTTTACAATTCACTCGTTTCACTGCGCCGAGGGTTCGGAGCACGGATAGAATGTTACGAAGACCGAAGTCGTAGTGGACCTGAAGTAGAGGAAATGAAGACATTACTGATTGTATAAGTGAGATTAGTTGTTTCAAACCGACATAAATATGAGTAGGGATGTATTCCTGAATTATTAAAACAATGAATCGTAAGTCAAGCCTCAGTTTGAACTCTACCTCCGCTTTGATATTAAGTAAAGGGGAAATAAGAAAGCATCTAATAAACTAATTTGTCTTTTTTACGAGGCCAAAAGTCAAGTAATTGTAAAGACAATCGATCCTATTTTTTGTTGTTTTTTTTAGGTTGGGATATCATCAAATAACTTCTCCCACTCTGGGCGGAGCGGGAGGGAGTGTCAGACTTTTACTGACTAAGACCCATCCATGTTCCTTCCTCGCCCTATAATGTTCCGGGGCCGCGGTATCTCTTTCGAATAGGCCCGCAACCCCGGCAGGCTTCAGAATCAGTTGATCCTTAAAAATAAACTTAAAATATGAATGTGAAAACATCTTTATAAAATAACTTACAACTACTATCTACATTTGATGATCAATAAAGTATAGGCCAGTTATAAATTACTCGTAGTCAACTAAACTGTAAACGTTCTATAGTTACTTTGCTGGCGTCATAAATATTTATTTTAGACGCTTACTGCTTCAGTATGTATGTCATAAATATGTAGATTCAATAACAACAATACTGGGTAATATTTACAGTAGCTTACATAGGTGCAAATAGAACGGCTAAGATAGTATTTAAAGACGAAAATTAATGGTTGGCTGGCCTAGTAATTCAGAAGTAAGTTTTAATGTGGCTTTTCGGGACAATACATAAAAGTCGTATTGATTTACGCCCAATTACAATTGGGACTACGAGTCCATTATAATCATAGGATTAAAAACACAAAAGAACAGAATAAAATAACTAGTAGTAGCCATAATATATACTGTGTCAATATAAAACCGCTACAATTCTACATAATAAAATGTATAAACCGAAGGTATTTAGGTACTAGGATATCATAACCTCTACACAGGTGACGCGGTGTCGCAGTGTGTTTATACGCGGGACAACACTGTGTGCGTTATTGTATTTCATGAAACTGGGGCGGGCACTCATATAAAGGGTGTAAAACACCTCTTAACGAATACGAAAGGCACTTGTTCTCCTCGTCATTCTGATCATTTTTTTGTTCTACACTATACCTGGGAGCCTTCTAGTTACGGAGATATTGGGGGTCAAAGTTGCAAGATTTTGACAAGTTTTTTTTTTAAATACCACTTTTTATCGCATGATTTTTACTTTAAATATCTCTACGACCCCCGTACTATTCAATCCATCCATCCGCACAATGTTTTGAGTGTGTTACATTGAGTTATACCACAAAACATGATTTATAACCTCAAAAAAAAAAGTTGTTTCCCAGCAATATTTTTTGCGTAAAGTTACTTAGTTTGATATACAGAATGCTTGGTTAACGGCTTTGTGATGAGGTGAAATACACCCTGTATACACTACCTATACATAACGGAGAAAAAATGTTAGTACCACTCCTTTTACAATTGAATATAGTAAGTACCTGAAAAGTGTTATAAGATGCCAGAAATTGATTCTACGAGTATATTTGGAATCATTGTAGTATAGGTAACTGCCGAGTATATCCCTTTGGATTATCCTTTACAAGTAAAAACATAACCTGTGGTACAAACCATAATCAGGAAATAATAATACTTCAACTAAGTCGTCAAGTATTCCGACTGACCTGTTTCGTCAACTGTTCCTCACATAGTTTGTACAGTGTGTAGAACTTCCTGGCTAGGGTGATGTTCTCTAGGAACCCACAAGACGCGAGTTTCACCCTGATGATGATCTGTCTGTCGGGAACCATCATAGCTACCGTACGGAACTGGATCTTCAAGTTCTCTGGTAACTCTTTACGACCGGCATATCCGGGGTTCTAAAAAAAAAACACAGAATCAATATATTTTATTTCACATAGGCCTAGATAGGCAGTTATAAAACGTCGAAAAGGGGCACGCGTTGGTCGATTCCATGGAGAAGAACCGGCAAGAAACTACATGGTTACTCTTTTCACTCTTTTCAAATCATTTGGTGTTACAATATTATTGTGTTACAGCATTAGTAAGTATGGGAGGACAGCGTAGGCCCGACAATAGGTCGTTGCTTACTATACAAAAAATGTAAAACAAGATAAATATAAACAAAACTTAAACAGCATCTGGGAATCTACAAAGCCTACAAACCTTTTTTTTTTTAATAGATTTACTCAATGCTGGACGCACAGATATAGGTCTATAATTAGAGGGATCACTCTTACAACCCGATGTTTCATTAGATCAAGAAACTTACTGCTATCCAAACATTGATTGAATATGCCTGTTAGGATAGGAGCGATTGATTCAATAATATCTCCAAGAACCTTGATGGATATGCCCCATAATAAATTGTCTTCAGTATTTTTTTATGTTGAGACTTTTGAACGCGTTTATAATTGTAGCAATACATATTACGAGTAGTTTTAATTTTAAGTTTGGTATGTCTGTTTTTAAAAACTCTTGCAAGATAGCCAAGTCTCTTTTCATTAGCAATAAAATAAAATCAGCCGATAACAAAATCAAGACGGTTTGGAAAATTATCAACAGTGAGACTAATAGATCTAAAAAACCAAGTAATGACATAACACTAGAGACCTCACATGGTCTCGTGAGCTCTAATAATGAAATCGCTCAAGAATTTGTAAATTTCTTTACCAGTATCCCACTTAAAACTACTGAAACCTTAAATTCCTCTCCCTTGCTCTCTATGGATTTATTGAAGGCGAACGTTTCAGCCTGTTCAAATGAATTTAAATTTCATCATGTAAACCCCATGACAATAATAAAAGCTTTTAAGCAAATCAAGATCAAATTAACCGAAGATCTATGGGGTATGTCTATCAAAGCTTGTACCTCAATTGTTGAGACTGTAGCGCCGTATTTAGCCTCAATATTTAATTTGTGCGTGGATCATGGGGTCTTCCCGGATCTAATGAAATTCAGTAAGGTAATACCACTTTTTAAATCCGGGGACACTAAAGACACCAACAATTATAGGCCCGTATCCGTGTTGCCGGTTTTTAGCAAGGTGTTTGAAAAGATAATGCTCAATCAGATGCTTAACCATTTTAACACCAATAAAATCTTACACGAACATCAGTATGGTTTCACCAAAGGACGTTGTACGACTGACGCCGGTGTCACTTTATTAAAACACATTTTTACTGCGTGGGAAGAGGCACAAGATGCCATAGGAATCTTCTGTGACCTCTCGAAGGCATTTGATTGCGTAAATCACGAAACCCTGATTTTGAAGCTTGAGCATTACGGTTTAGGTAAACTTGCGCTTAGTTTAGTAAATTCATATCTTAATGATAGAAAGCAGCATGTACAAGTAAAGGGTGTAAATTCGATGGGTTTAAAAGTAAAAATGGGTGTACCACAAGGTTCGATATTGGGTCCCTTCCTCTTTTTAGTATACATTAATTACCTACCCCATTTATTTAACAACCATCCGCAAATGGTGTTGTTTGCTGATGATACTTCTTTAATATTTAGGATAAACAGACGTGCCACAAATCTTGACGACGTAAATAGCGCCCTACTGCAGGTTCATAACTGGTTTACCGCTAATAATTTAGTACTAAATGGGAAAAAAACTAAGTGCATAAGATTTGCTTTACCAAATGTCAAAAGTAGTGATTGTGACATAGTATTGAATCAAGAGAAACTTGAATTTGTCAATAAAACGGTTTTCTTGGGAATTACGCTCGACCACAGGCTACAATGGGGTCCTCATTTAACATCTCTTGCAGGCCGTCTGAGCTCAGCAGCGTATGCTGTTAGAAAAATCCGTCAATATACTGATTTTGATACGGCGAGGATAGTCTATTTTAGTTATTTTCATAGTATTATGTCATACGGTATTTTACTATGGGGACGGGCTGCAGACATTGAGTCTATTTTTATTCTGCAGAAAAGAGCCATCAGAGCCATATATGAATTACGTAGACGCGATTCTCTAAAAGAACTGTTTAAGGAAATTAATATCATGACAGTACCTTGTCAATACATCTATGAAAACATTATGTACGTTAGGAAAAATCTGCATTTATTCAGTAAAAGAGGTGACAGACACCACTATAATACTAGAAATAGGGACCAACTAGTTCAGCCAGGTTTCAGGCTTGCTAAAGTGGATTCATCTTTCATGGGGTACTGTTTAAAATGTTATAATAAAATACCTCCCCACATTCTACAACTGAATGAGACGAAATTTAAATCTTGTGTAAAACGCACACTATGTAGGCAAGCATATTATAAGCTGGGGGATTACATTGAGGATAAAAATGCTTGGCTAAATGCTGGTCCTGCTCCGCAACCATAGGTGCAACCTTATTGGACAACTATTGTGGTAGCTGCAGAAGATTGTAAAAGTATTCTTGCATTGTATAGAGTCCATCTCTTAGTATTGTATAATTGCATAGCACATGTGTGAGTACCATGTACTGTAAAGCTTCCATTTGCATTTTGTTATCTTTCATTGACTTGAATATGCCTTGGTGGCTGAGAGAATGTCATGCTCGCTTAAATGTCTTGCTGATGGTGGCGGGTGAGTCGGGTCATTTAGTTCCCTTCAATATGGTTGAATTGAATGGCGCTGATCCATGCGTCATGTTCGTGAACGGGCGCTGTCAGTCGGGACTGGTCATCTCTTAGCTGCCATGGATCATTTGAATTGCTTTATTTTAAATTGTTGATTTATTTTTTTACTCTGGACGCTCTTATTGTGCACGTCTTTCTACATCGTTCTCACATATATCTATAATCTCAACATGAAAGATGTAACCAAGATTTTGTAACAACATTTTTGATTGAAAAGAGTGTCCATGGAGTTTCTTGCCCGTTCTTCTCCATAGAGATCTACGCTAGGGAATGGGCAACTACAGTACTTTCGCAAGTTATTATGCCTTGTGTCTGTGACTGTAGCTTTGATTTTTCTTTCAATTTTTTGACATTCAAAAGTGCCGTAATGGTCTAGTTGAAATAAATGATTTGAGTTTGAGTTTGAGTTTCTGCAGTAAAATTTTCTTTAAGAAAAGCTTCAGCTAGTGTAGATGAGGAAGGGAGAGATTTTGTAAAAGGACAATCATTCTGATTCTGTGTCTTTCCAGCTTCTTTGTTAATAACCTGCTACACTGTTTTTATTTTATTATTAGAAATACCAATTTTGTTAATTATTATCATACGGTGCAAATAAGGATTCATGATTAGGAGTGTAAAAGTGCTGATCTCTTGAGAGTTAAATGTCTATACAAAGGTGTTTTGACTAACTTTCAGAGAGTAGTTTATTGTCATTTGCTATAATACAGTAATTTACCTGGACTGAGGCTATTTTATATGATTATTTACATTTATATACAATGTATTTTGATAAATATTTGTAGTACATATTATATAGGCTTGTAGTTTAACTTAGTATTAAATATATCAAAACTTCACATGTTATACACCTACCCCTGTTTGTTTCTACATCACCCAAAGGTTGACTGGTAGAAAAAGTAATTAAATCCGCCACTCAACTTTGTACAACGTGTGAAGAGAAGTATTAAATAAATAGTAATAAATCTTGTTTTTTTCTTCCCAGGTGATCCCTTTCTTGTCGATGGCCTAGATCATAGGCCCTCACATAATAATAAGTATTTAATAATCTGAATAATAAGTGTAAAGTTGAGAAAACCTAAGAAGACCGTTTTGACTGCCGTCAAATCCATAGTAAGTTGACACCGCTGTCGGAAATTGAACTTAATTACTATTACGCTAACGAATGTCAAAACGGGCGTTTTATTTTTTGATTATTTTAACAAATATATAGAAAAGGTGTACCATGGTAATAAATATTCCAAACTCAGGACACATATCCGAGCTGTCACCGTCGGTGAAGATAAAACTCTTCTTTTTCTCCTTCTTGGCAGCCAGCACCACGGCGACCTGCTGTGCCGCGACCGAAAGTACCGGCAACTCTATGCGGTTGAACTCGTCGAAGCAGCCCCACGACCCTGATTGAGCGAGTCCCTTATAGATGCGCCCCAGACCTCTGGAAATTGAATTTGGATTTTCATTTCTTGCAGTGATCCCAACCAGTCAAAATTTAAAAAAAATAAAATCGAATATTTATCGACGACTAAATTATAGCAACTGTCTAAAAAATTAACTAATAATCCGATATTACATTTTCAACACTGCACACGTACAAAGCAGTTTCTGATCAAGAATTGGATTTAAAAAATAATATTATTTATTATTATTCCACGGCACTTTCGTATATAACCCCACCAGCCGTAGTGCAGTAAGCGCAAAATGATAAATTCTCTTTTTTAAGCTTCCAAAGTCTTATGCTCTCCTAGTACCGATTCCTTTTTAGCGGTCTCTCCGCTGGTACACGCATGCGCATTGTGGACGAGTATAAGCCGCGCAGATAGAGAATAGATCTGAAAATGGCGTCCGCTCGCATGCGTTCTCGCTCACTCTCTATCGCTGTCTATACTCACACAGTGAAGTACGCGCTACAAAAAAATTGTCAGTCAGGATTCGCTTTCCACGCTACTCGACGCACTCTGAGTTTTCGTTAAATTCGTTCCGTTATTTTGTTGTTTTCGTTGATATTCATTGTTGTTTTTGTTGAGTTTGATTGTTATTTGTTTGCGTTACGTTTGATTGTTATTTATTTTCGTTAAGTTTTTGTTACGAACGTTGACATTTTGTGATTGTTTGACGATGACGAAAACTCGCTCCTTACTTATTTAATTAATATTTTTGTCATTATTTCTACTATTATTAATTTATAATATTAAACAAGAATAATATATAACAAAAAAAGTCAATAAAAATCGATGTTTGAGAACTTGTTTTGCCAACCGTACCATGCGTACCCGCCGCCATTTTCAGATCTATTCTCTATCTGCGCGGCTTATACACGTGGACTAGACAGAGGTGATATTTGTAGGAACTATTTAGGAAAGGAAATACGATCCGTTTTATAAAATATCTAGAAAATAACAATACACAAAAATGGGAATAGATAGAATAAAAGTGTAGCCCACGAAATTTTCTAACGTTTTTTTTTGCAATTTGCCGGTCAGTGTCAAAGCTGATGCGCAAGCCGTATAAACAAAATGTTAATTTAAATTACCGCATCATCTACAAGAAATCATTAAATTACAACTCAAAAGAATCAAACGTTTCAGTTCACAGCTGGTCTCACATTCGATTCGGCAGAACTATTTACTAAAAAGCCAAGCTTTCATTCAGGTCGTGCTAGTACTTTTCTCCCTTAGGGGGACTTTTAGGGGGATTTCAGGAATAAGCCCTAGTCGACAAACTCAGTTCGGCATAAAAGTACCATCACAGAATAAGGTAGAAGACAAAAAAAATCTAATAAGTCCGTCATTTAGATTATCAAAAACTATTTGACCCGTACTTTTTCTTTCGTTACTTAAACCAAAGTTGACGAAGATAAGACGCTTTTAAAATTGTCAATACGTCAGGCCTTGGTATAATTTTGAGTGATTTCTGACGACACGAACCGAGTTTTGATGAGTTTTATCTATGCCAATATAGAATTTAAAATATTCATTGTTTTAGAAAAATACGTGTCCATTATTTTCCAATAACTACTCTAACTGACGGACTAAATAGATTTGCAATTTTATTTGATATTTTCGTCATGCCTACGTACATTCTACATCGCATAATAATAAAAACACAACAAAGAATAATAACGATTTTAACTTCAAAAATATAATGGTTTACCTATAGTCCATCTGATCGGAACAATTGAATACCACGACGTACTTGGCCAGAGTCTTGCCCATGTCCTTCACTGTCTCCGTCTTGCCCGTCCCGGCTGGGCCGCACGGGGCACCACCCATGCTCATAGCTAAAGCTTGAGCAAGGGTGATGTAGCATCTGAAACATAGGTGGACAAATCTCAATCGTTGTGGTTTTAAAATCAATAGGGTTGCTTGTGATTTTTAAACCACAACGATGGCCCTTTGGCGATTTACCCTTGCTTCACAAGGATGCGATTTGATGGTGACACGAGGCGAGATGTTCAAACATACAAGGTTAAAAGTTAATATACTAAATCCTTGAAATAGTGAAAGTCCAGTTCAAAATCCATTGTGTTGTCTGCAAGCAGGTATAGTAAAAGCGTTTGTAAGCTAGAGAGAGAAGGAAAGTAGATGAATGAATGTCGCTTTCTATCCCTCTCGGGCGCCTCGCCGTCACAAACTCCCCCTCCTACTGAAAGTAGCGCCCTCTGACGGATTAACTGAGCTCCTGAATAGTTTCATACGGAGGGTTCACTGACCGTTTGAATAGTTTTATGTCCACGTGGATGGACTATTATAGCTTCATCTTTTTGCATGATTCTGATTTAGTTTACCCTGACAAACAATATTCTACAATACAAACATTCTACACCTGTTAAAAAGAACAAAAAACCTTGGCCAAGGCTGTTTGTTCTTTAAAAGTTCTATGATAAAGTTAACATGGGACTTTTAATGTAAGAGAATATTTCAATTACATAACATGATTGTTTCTTCTAAAACTCACATTCTATGATAACTGACGAACTATGAGATTATCGAACACCTCTGCCTAAAACTTCGGACAAATACAGGCCGTAAAGTTATATTTTAGTTAAAGGTTTCATTATTGTGGTGTCTAACCCACACTTGTTTTCTTGTTCGAAAATGTTTTCAGTCAATTAAAAAAAAACGGGTACTAAAACAAAGTAAAGTAAAAGCCGTCAGAGTCTGACCGACCGGATTGTTTTCGTAGGTGAAAACAACTATAGATAACTGATTGGTCGGAGTACTGGCATGACATAAGTCTACCGAGTATCGTGAACATTAACACGCTTCGTGATACATCCGCAATTTATTGACAAATGTCATAAAATTAAGGAGTAAAATGAAACCCACCTGTCAGTTAATGGTGTAATCACAAGCCTATCAGTGCATCCCAAGTATTCATTTTGATAAGTGAATGTGACGTCAGTGACGGAGATCCAGGTTTTATCAGCATCTTCCTTGAAGTAGAACCGGCACTGCTTCAGCCATTCAAAGTCATTTGCCGAACGGACGTTCAAACGACACTGAAAAGATTTAATAACTTTAAATCGAAACCCATTTACACGGTGCTTCCCTCAATTTGTTTAGAAGATATGGAGGTATACACCAATGTTATCATGACCATAATTACATAAAGCTGTAAGTAGAATTTTTACTTTTGAGAGTTGACCCTTTTTTTAATTAGTCCACCCAATGTGGACGAGGTGATCTTATTACAAATATTTTACTTTAAATCAAAGCTGTGAAACCAAATCAATATTGAGGGTTGTAAACACCAGAACAGCAGAGGTGACGAGACGGTACACTCGCTGTGCCAACAAGCTACATACATACAACTGCATAGGTTATTTGAACTAGCTAATTATCGGTACATTATTTGTAGAGGCAGTGACTAGGACGTTATGAACACGAAGGTATGATCATAGTGTAGTAGTTTCACTTTCATTGTATTCGAGTTCATGAAAGGACGTTTCAATATAGGTCAATGTATTCATTGCTTCATGACAACAGTTAGTAGATAAATATAGCTTACCAGCATATCAAAGATGTCTCTTTGATGCACATGTATAGTAATGAGAGTTTCGAATTTAATTCTCTCTATCTTCAGCAGGTTTCTCGTGGTCTGATCGATCAACGTGTTCAGTAACTCTAAGAACTTATTGTTGGTTTCCATCATTATCTTCTTGTCTTGGCGAGCTGACATTAGAGCTAATTCGGCATCCCTCGTCCATATTATTTGTATTCCCAAAAGGCCAATCTGTGAAAAAAAATATAATAGGTCAGGTACAGAAACCATTTGAATAATTGACAAGGATTAGTTCGAAGTTGTATAAGTATATGCAAATCCTAAGTTTTCCCTTCGTTAAACTGGACTTCTGATTCAACCGGATGCAGCTGAATGCCACTATTTTACAAGGCACCTACTGTCTATCTGACCTCCAGAAACCATTTGCTAGTGTGGTATATTAGAAACTCTTTACACAGTGTATGTCTCTATGTTAACTCGCTCGAGGCCATATAATAGAAAATGTCATATAGTCTGTAAGTGACAATTAATAAATGATATTACGAATTAACAAGATTTGTTATTGGCGACGAGGATGGGATAAAAAAAAAAGTCCAATAAACATTGCATTCATTAATATATGAAATGGACAGACTACGTAAATATCGTGGCACCCTACGCGGGATGCTCACGCGAATCGACACCCATGTCAATCAGAGGGCAACGATGTCTGACGAAGACATTACTGCTCGCTTCCTGGGCCTGAAGGAGACGATCCTAGCTTTAAGGGAGGTACAAGAAAAAATCGAAAACAAGACCGTCGATGACAAGGACGATGACACTTATTATCAAGAACAAGAATACAGGTACGCATTTGAAGAACTTCATACAGCAATAACAGTTAAACTTTTAACAAAACAGACACAGAATAGAGGTCAGCAACAGGTCCAACAACAGCAACAACAAATAAAAGAAACTGAATCCAGGCATGGAAATACACCAAAGATACAATTTCAACCTTTACAACAATCAGAAACTTTCAACAATTTCAAAAAACGACTAGAAGTGTATTTTCGATTGAACGACATATCGGAAGCACATATGAAATCAAATATATTACTGTCAACATTATCACCAGAGCTCCACGAGAAACTTTGCGATTTAACGTTACCGGAAGAACCAATGAATATGTCATTTGCTGATATTACTGAAATACTTGACGAATACTTAGACCCAAAACCTAGCAAATGGGCGTTACAACATAAATTCATAACAAGAACGCAAAAAGCCGATGAAACTGTAGCGCAGTACGCCGCAGAGTTGAAGAAACTTACCACTAACTGTGAATTCAATTGCCAACACTGTCAGAAAAATACATCAGAAAGCTTTTTATCTCTACAATTTATAAGGGGATTGAAAGATAGTGATGCACGTACAAAAATTTTACAAGACCGAACAGGATATACATTCAAATCACTGGCACAGATTGCGATAACTATTGAAATGGGTAAGGCAGAAAACGCATCAATGGTTACTAATGAACAACCAAGTACCAGTAGTGGCCACATCAACAAAATCACCCCTTACAAGAGACCATCAGGACCAGGACCAAGTCCAAGACAAATTACACCTAAAGATCTAAAAGGGAAATGCTTTCGCTGTGGTGCTGCGAATCACGAATCAAACAAATGTGGCGCTGTAAACGTTACATGCCATAAATGCAATAAAGTCGGTCACCTAGCCCGTGTTTGCCTTCAGCGCCACTCTGATGCGAGTCTAAACAAGAACAAACCGAATACGAACCTATTAGAAGACTCAATAACAAGTGACCATGATGACTGGAATAATATTAATATCATATCTGGAGAATCATCAGAAAAATATATGATAACGGTACATATTGAACACGTTAAGATAAAGATGGAATTTGACACCGGAGCTACACTAACTTCAATGTCATTACGAGACTATCAAAAACTAAATATTGGAAAAAGAATTTTTAAGACAAAAATAAAACTCAGAACTTATACTGGAGAAGTAATCAAACCAACAGGTGTGGCATACGTTCAATACAGATGCCAAGGAAAAGAATTCCACGGAAAACTGTATGTTATCAACAACAACGTTGACCCCATATTTGGCCGCAGCTGGATGAAAGAACTCGATACACTCAACTTAGCAGACATAAAAACCGTACAGCCTACTGAAAACATAGAATTAGACCAGCTCCTAGAGCTCTACAAGAATTCAGTATTCAAAAACGACCTTGGCAAAATACCAAACTACAGAGGACACCTAAACCTGAAAGAGAACACTAAGCCAATTTTTATTAGACCACGTAGAATACCTTATGCTTTAAAAACAAAAGTGGATGAAGAAATAGAGCGACTATGCACACAAGGTGTCATCACGAAAGTTGACCACTCTGAATGGGGTACTCCAGTAGTACCAGTTGTCAAACCAAATGGGAATATCCGATTATGCGCTGATTATAAGGTGACTCTAAACAAATTTATACAAGATGAACAATATCCAATACCTATGATTGAAGATATTTTCACAGAGATGAATGGAGGTAAACTATTTTGTACACTCGACATAACTCAGGCGTACCTAAACATGGTGATGGATGAAGAGAGCGCAATGTTACAAACACTCAGTATACACAAAGGGACTTACAGAGTAAACAGACTCATGTTCGGAGTTAAGGTCGCTCCAAGCCTATGGCAGAAGTTCATGGATAAACTGTTACAAGGCCTACAAGGCGTTAAATGTTTCTTCGACGATATAATTATACAAGGAGCTAACTAAGAACAACTACTACAAAGGCTCAAACTCGTACTCGATAAACTAAAAGAAAGTAACCTTCGAGTAAACAAAGACAAGTGCCACTTTTTCCAAACAAGTATAAATTACCTGGGACACACTATCGACAAAGAAGGTCTACACAAAAACAGGGACAAGATAAATGCTATAGTTAAAACGGAACACCCAACCAATACAGCAGAATTAAGAACATTTCTTGGAATAGCTAATTTTTACAACAAATTCATACCAAACCTAGCATCGATCACGAACCCACTAAACAACTTACTTAAGAAAGAATCAAGCTTCATATGGTCTGCAGAGTGTGAACAAGCTTTTATACAAATTAAGAAAGAAATTGTAAGTGAAAGAGTACTGATACACTTTGACTCTAAGAAGCCGTTAGTGCTTTCAACAGACGCATCGCCACTGGGACTCGGGGCAGTACTGTCACATAGACTGCCAGATGGGTCAGAAAGACCTATAGCATTCGCTTCAAGAACGCTGTCTAATAGTGAGAAGAATTACAGTCAAATCGACAAGGAAGCTACAGCGATACACTGGGGATTGAAAAAGTTTTTCTACTATTGTTATGGTCGAAAATTCATCCTTGTTACAGATCATAAACCTCTTACAGTAATTTTCCACCCACATCAAACGCTACCCGCAATGAGTACAATGAGGTTGTTTCACTACGCTCACTTCTTATCTGGTTTTGACTACAACATTGAATACAGAACTTCGGCGAACAACTCAAATGCAGATTATTTATCCAGGTTTCCAGTAGAAAACACCAAAACCAACAGAATTGACCAGAATTACAGTTTTCAGTTTCAGCAAATACATACCATTGATATTAATCCAGATGTCATAGCGACAGAAACAAGAAAGGACGCCGACTGTACATCTTTGCTACACGCATTGGAAAATGGCCAATCACTAAAAACAATCGGTTACAAGGACAATGAATTTACTTTACATGATGGTTGTTTATTGAGAGGATCACGAGTGTTAATTCCAAAAGCATTACGCGAACAAGTGCTTGACGAGCTACACCTCGGTCACCCAGGCATTGTAAAGATGAAGCTATTGGCTCGCAGTTTCGTGTACTGGAAAGGAATTGACAACGAGATTGAGACCAAAGTCAAGTCATGTAGAACCTGTAGATTGCAACAAAATGAACCAGAGAAAGCACCACTACACCATTGGGAACAACCAAAGGGCCCCTGGCAAAGACTTCATATTGATTTCGCTGGACCTGTGCACGGATACCACTTTTTAATTATTGTAGATGCATTCTCAAAATGGACTGAGATTATACCAACCAAGTCCACTACAAGCTCTTGGTGCATACAAAAATTGAAAGAACTATTTTGCACTTTTGGGACACCTCACGTCTTGGTTTCAGACAATGGTCGACAGTTCGTTTCGGAAGAGTTCGAAAAATACTTGAAATATTGTATGATCATTCATAAGACTTCCGCTCCGTACCACCCTGCAACCAACGGGCAAGCTGAACGTTTTGTGCAGACAGTTAAGAGAATTTTACGAAGCGTAGAGGGGGAAGGAGGTAGCCTAATAGAGAAGTTAGTGACGGTGAAAACTCGTCTCCGACGGACGCCAAATGCTAATGGTCAAACTCCGTACCAGCTTATGTTTGGCAGAGAAATACGCACGGGCCTACATGCTATGTTTTTAAGAAAAGACAAGGAGACAGAACCACCGCCGCTTCAAGAGGTCAATGTCAGAGAGTTCAACCTAGGTGATCGGGTACAGGCTCGTGACTACACGAGTGCCACGCAGCGGTGGCAGTTTGGATGCATCATAAAACGTTTGGGCCGACTGCACTACGAAGTTCGCACCGACAACGGTGATATCTGGCGCCGACATCTCGACCAGCTTTTGGGTGCACCCTTGATCCGCAGCAGCTAGGAGGGGAGAGATGTGGTATATTAGAAACTCTTTACACAGTGTATGTCTCTATGTTAACTCGCTCGAGGCCATATAATAGAAAATGTCATATAGTCTGTAAGTGACAATTAATAAATGATATTACGAATTAACAAGATTTGTTAGCTAGGTATCACGATATCCTTTGGTGAGACTGGTTGTCAGACTCTTGGATGCCGACTTCTCGTAACGATGACTCAAAATTCATGCGTCTGGGCGCATGAATTTTGAGTATCTTAAATCCAGTCAGATTGTATTAGAACGCCTACATGTAAATAGAACACACTGCTGCAGTACACCTTAACGATGTCAACATTATTGTGGTATTGTATAACATCTACATCTACACTTTGCCCGCGACTTTGTCCGCGAAAATTGTAACAGCTCGGCTAGTTTGCATGATATCAATATTATTTATAGCTTATGTTGCTCAGTAAGATGTAGAATTTTAAAATCGGTTGAGTAGTTCTTGAGTTAAATCGTAACAAACAAACAACAAAATAAAATCTTTCCTCTTAATAACATTATTATTAGTTTTGAAGTTTATATTTGATCCTGACCTGCGCAGGCATTTTATCCAAGAACAGTAATAGATTGAAGGTAGGGTCGTTTATCACGGGCACCGCATTTCTGATGATGGAGTGCAAACTGCCTTGTGCTGATTGCAGCAGCGAGGTGAGCCACGTCTCTACGGAACCTTCAGCTCGCACTGGACGCTCCATCTTGATCTCTTCACCTTCCGATGACACTATTGCTATCATCTTGTTGTATTCTAAAATGCAAAATTACATGAACTAAAAAATGAGAAATAACGAATTAAGAAACTCTAGTAAGACTCCCTCTAATGCCCTCTAGTTCCCATTTTGTCGTGGCGACAGATAATCGTGTAGTTTTAAGTGTCGTGGCTAGTCACTTGTGCATTTAAATCCGATTGAAATGGAGTTTTAATATCAAGGACGACGCAATTACTGTCGTTCATGACTTTTGCCAACTAAAAACCAACTATGAATTAATCGACAACCTTTCAAACACAAACAACACACAAACTGCGATGACTGAAAGAAAGATGGCAGATCAGGTTATAGTTGATTTATTATCAATTCTTTACTAAATAAATTTAACTCACCAATGTCGTGAAACTTAACGTATCTTATGTTATCAAATATCGAGAGCAAATGGTTTTGTATAGTGTGAGAGTCGGAGGCCTGCCCCAAAATTTCCAATAACGCAGGGTCAGACACAAAGAAGAACCTTGGAAACATAGTTCTTTTCCTCTCTAGGTAGCCGCTGAGACTCTTCTGGCACAGTTCTAGTTGTTCTTGAAGATGTGGGAGCAACTGTCTGAGCAGATCATCTCCTACGCAACAGGACACAACACCAGGTGTTTCGTGAGCTCTTTGCATGATCTTTTGCCAGGACTTGTCAATTTTGGAGAATCTTTTGGCTTCCTTGGGTAGTTGTTTGGCGATGTCACCGCCCACGAATACGGCTTCAAGGTACACCCACATGTTTTGCACTAGGAGCCATCTTTCAAGGATCTCGTTAGTGCTCTGAAGATCATAAAGCCATTGCTGGATTTGTTTTCTGAAAGGGGCGTTGTAGCTGTGGACGTCGAAAAGGTGCGAATGAAATATTGTACAATGACATGAATCACACTTAATCTTAATTAATATTTTATCAAAATATATTACCGATTTGAAAGCAAAGAACCCAAAATCATGAGACTGTCTTCAAGCTGTCCGATCGTCTCGGCAGTCGTGTCACCCCTCAGTAGAAGCTCACCGCGATTGTTAAAAGTTTGGAAAGTTAGCTCGTGAACTGACCACTCGTTTGTTACTCCACGCAACTTGCCTTCTATATCTTTCTCTTTCATTGCCGATATACAAATGTCCTGCGGAAAAATAATGATTCCTTGAAACGATTTTGTTTGTCTTAGGGAAATCAACACATTCAAGAATTAGTAGTAGAAGTAATAGTAGTGGAAAAGTACTTTTTATTTTATTTATATTTAATTTTTAAAATCTAAAATGTACGGTCTCTTTAGAATTTTGAGAAAATCAATGAATATTATGATAAAGTCACAAAATCTAAACATATTTTATTTATAAACATGGAAATATGTGGAATATTTAGTTAGCATAGCAGAGAGACCTGCACAGGCGCCGAACAACCTACATCTTCGTAGGAACTGCGGCCCTAGTACTAGAGGTGCGAGAAAATGCCTATTCCACTTTAGCGGGCTGATCTAGTAAGGTCTACTATGTTCACCGAAAAGATAACAGTCTGATTATCTAAAAAAATGTGTTTTAAACAGCTGTTTTTAGATAATCGAGCGTCATCTTTTTGGTGAACATAGACCTAAATAAGTTTGAAATAACTTTTGACATTACTTCGGTAGTGTTCTTTTTATCGGCTTAAGTTAAATGAGTTTTCGGGGTCGGTTTAATTTAAAGAGTCGGCTTTGCCTAAGTGCTGATTTTCTGCCTCTACTGTGTTTCAAACGGCCTGTAAATAATTGCCGCCTTTAATTTTTTTTTACAATAAGCACGTTACCAAGCGAGAGCAAAGCAGAAGAAAATTTTAATTCCCTTATTATTTTAAACCTGTGCCGTTTATTATGACGCAGCCAAATCATTTAATAAGCCGTTAAATTAACCGCCAAGCCTCTTAAGTAGGTAAACAGAAGCCGATTAACTAGCGGCCTGATTTTTTTTATACGGTCATTTTGACACTGACGTCAGTACCTAGGTATCAAGATGACCGAATAGACTTGTTGGAAAGAGATTCCATATTCTTACTAACGATAGCAGATCCTTATTTTGATTTTGGATTGTCTCTCGTGTTTTTGTTAGTATGAAGTTGTACTTTCAGGGAGTCATGCATGAACACGTTTAAATACAAAATAATAATTGCACATAAATAAATTAAAATTATCACTCAGACAACGAAGACATAACAATTAGTTAAATGTATTTAACGTATATTTCTTTATTTAATAAAATTAAATAACATATATTATAATAATAACAAAATTATTAGTAATACCTACTCGCAATTTTATTATTATACATATTTTGCGTAAACTTGTATAATAAGCAAAACGCATGAAAGAAAGAACCTGCCTTTCCCGCATCCGCAGCTAGCTAGTTCCGCATGAATACCAGGATGGCATAACTGAAAACAGTAATTTGCTGCTGGTGAAACTTAGTCGCGGTATCAATGTAAGTTCGGTGTGCAGGATGCCGAAAAACCACGAGTTAAATAATGACAAAGTTTTAAGTTTCTCTCTTAACCTCGTATCCTCGAAAATATTGTATTGGTACGAGTATTTTAAGAAGTTTCTGATATTGTACAACCAAATCACTTTACATGGAGTTTCTTGCCGTTCAGCTTTTCTGGACATTTTATGAGCGCCTATGTAGGCCTATGTGAAATAAAAGAATAATTATGATTTAGAAATTTATTAGAAGTCTGAAGAATCCTTAATTTATTTCATTCAATCAAGGTTTCTCTCGATCATGGCCACTGGCCAGAGTGGAAAAATATTGTTTTTGCAAAAATAATATTTTGATGGCCCTAAAAACCACACATTGTTTATTAAATATATTTTGATTCCGGTATTATTTTAGCATAAATTAATGCTATCAATTAACTGCTTGCGAAAATTCCAGTTCCGATTCAGTACTTACTATCCGCAGGCTACTGAAGCCGCACTTCGCAAAATCCGTACATGTACTAGGAGAACATAAACCACTGAGAGGTTAGATCGTAGGACGTTCACAGTTTAAACTTGGTTTTATTTTCTTTAGATGGTGAATAAAAGATACGAGTACCTTCGTGATAAAAAAGAAGATATTTAACATTTATCGTGATTTAATTTAATTTTAATGTTACATCGCATTTTCCAAAGAAATGCGATGTCTATATTTTAAATAGAAAATATGTGCAAAAATTAACACACTCCGAGAAGGACAAACTCGTACCTACTCACGGTACCTATGTTATACTTGTATTTTTTGCGCACATTAGATATGTGTCGCATGAGATGCGCGCTGAACACAATGACTTCCGCCACGGATACCATTAAGAACCGTCAATTTCCTTACCTCATTTGTATCATAGTGCGAGTTATCGCATTATTGATGTTACCAAGCATGACACCGTTGTCATGCTTGGTAATAGATAATGGCATTAATGGCTCTAGACTGGCAGACGCTTCCGAGTTGCCACCACACTGAGCACTAACTAGACGCCACATCTAATAATAATTTAATCTGGGCTTCGACATCATTTAATCGCTATTAGAACAGAGTTGTCTACTTGTAATTTTCAGTGGCAGCTATAATTAAAACCTTCGCAAAAGGTTTAACTTGCCGAAAGTTACTCCAAGTAACACGGAGTCGATAGTAAGGTGCTACGCATGAAGTTCAGCGTAGCGCGTGTAGGCCGTAGACTTGTGCCGCTACGCACGAAATTTAGCGTAGCACGTAGGTCGTAGTACTCGTAGCTTATTGAGGCTGCAGCCGACGAAGTTGAATTTGTCCCTTAAATTACCTCCCCTTTTTTTAGAAGTCGGTTGAAAATTGTAAACCATTCTAACATACTATAAAATGTGTAACCAGAAATTGTTTATGAGTTTTTTTAAAGAGACTTAACTATTTTTTCACCCAATTTGAACAAAACACTTTTTATTTTAGGTATTATAAAAACATTAATCCTGGTTTGCCAAAATAGTAACGTCCAAAAAAATTGATTCCTCATGCCCAGATGTATATCCGAAAATACCCCATGTATATTCCGCAATTCTTGATAGTTTTCGAGTTATTACTTTTACCAACTTTTCACTAACATAGGTTGATACGTGGCCGCCACACACAAAGTGTTCCGTTTTGTTTACAACTATAAGTGCAAACCTAATAACTTTAAAGAAAAACCATATGGTTTCCCCATATTAAAAATTACACATAAAGAGACACGATATAAATACAAATCACCAGAAAACATAAAAATGTAAAAATAATAATAAAAATAACAATCATAAGTACCATGTCAACAAATCGTAAATTAACCAATAAGAATAGAATAAAATAAATAAATAAATACATAATCAAGAAGAATATAAAGCTTTCATTCATTTTTCCACGTTTAATTAAAGATCACAACTACCAATGTAGTTTTGTATGTGTGTGTAGAGCGTATAGGCTGACGCTCTACCATTGGTTCCACCAGTTTTCTGTCTTTCGTATCAAATCCGCTACCACCCCCTGCCCACCCTTCCGTTTCACCTATTTCCCCATGCTAACTTAAATGCTTGGCGGAGAGGCACTTGATATCTTGCTTCTCTTGCAACCCTGGTAGCCTATGTGCAATAACAACTTGTTGTCCTGATCTTGCGTACTGACGGAATTTAGCAATATTCACCTAAAGTTAATCTCGATTCAAATGATCTTCAAACCATTTCTGAATATAGTATAATTTATTAAGTTATTACTTAGTAGTTACAATTAGAATAACCATTTCTTTTTTTTGTTATTTGTACAACCCACAGTGATTCAGGGCGTCCAACCTGTATCTACACTAATATTATAAAGAGGAAAACTTTGTTTGTTTGTTTGTTTGGTTGTAATGAATAGGCTTAAAAACTACTGGACCGTTTTTAAAAATTCTTCCACCATTCGACAGCTACATTATCCACGAGTAACATCTACACTAATATTATAAAGAGGAAAACTTTGTTTGTTTGTTTGTTTGGTTGTAATAAATAGGCTTAAAAACTACTGGACCGTTTTTAAAAATTCTTCCACCATTCGAAAGCTACATTATCCACGAGTCTGTAACATAGGATATATTTTATCCCCGTACTCCCACGGGAACGGGAATTACGCGTGTGAAACCGCGTGACGTCCGCTAGTTAATGATAAAACTATTGTAATGTGTGTTTCGAAAATAATAAATCACATTATTTTCCTGATTTCCTTCACATATATTTTTTTCCTTATTACTGTTCAATACGATTTGATTACATTACAAATTACAATTCAAATAAAAACGACGTTTTATATTTAAGCCCGATGGTGTACTCCGTCAGTCTGATCTGTCATATTTCTAACCGATAATCTAATGGCTCAAACTATGTATTTTTTCACTAAACTTCACATATAACACTCCTGATATTATTTTCTCATTTAAATAATAATTATAACATCGTTATGATGGTGGCTATTTCTAAAGCGTAGACTAGGTACCTATAGTAAAATGAGCGATATGTAGAACAACAAAATTTAGAAATAAATATCGCTGGACAGAAAGCAACAACAATGCAAAAACGTTGGTTGTTTGACTTTTGCTTTTATGGTCTGGCAGTAAAGGCTAAATTGGAAAGAGTTTAGTGAAAGGATTATTTACTTTCACAACTCAAAACAGCTACTGTAAACCTTGCTGCCCTAGTACCAACACGAAAGAACAATGGTTTTTTTTCCATTGTTCTATGAAAACAAAAATGTAAGTATTTTTTGTTGTTTAATATTTTACTGTAATTTTATTTGGAATGATATTTCTTATTAACTTGTTTGCGGTTATACCAGTTGGTTCCCGAATAGATTAATTATATATTTTAGTTCAATTATATCGTGTCGTGCCACGCCTAATTATGACCGGCGCGCTGGGTCAACTCTTTATAATATTATTATAATTAGTATAGATTGAGCATGGAGCCTTTGAAAGGGCTTGGAACATTTTTGCTGACCGGATTTCTTTCCTCCATTTTGTTTTTTTTTTTTTTGTAGTGGCCACGCCTAAGACTTGTATTAATCGATAGCTGGTATATTGATACATTAACCGTCCTAAAGTGCCACGTTTCCGAGATAATATGAGCCATCAAAGTTAAGTTAAGTTAAGCTATCAAGTCAATTCACTGATGGAATCTTCAGCACAACTTTAATTTAACCAGACACGCATAAAACGTGTCACATGATAGTTGGCATCAATACAAACAAGTCAAGTCTGAGATAAAATCTTGTAAAGCGTCATATCTCCGAGATTTGAGCTATCAAAGTTGTGCTGGTAGCGATCACAACAACATATTATATTTCGGAAACTTGAATTGGAAAGTAAAAGTTGCGCTGACGATGATTTCCAGTGAATCGAGTTTAACTTTGATAGCTCATATAGAGATACTAAAGAAACTTTTTTTTCTTAAGAAACTTGTTTGTTTTGATGCTAGCTATCGATTGATATGTACGTTGATATGATAGACTCACACACTACATTTTTATAATGACTGAAAAAAATCCCTATAAAATATTTCCTAATAAATTAAGCTTCTTAATTTTTATTATATATCCATCGACACAATTATATTATGAAAGCCTGGTGATAAAAAAGAGAAAAAAAAATCTGTTTCAAAATAATGCACTTTACTGTCATATCTCCTTGCATTCCATGCTGTCCTAGTATCTACAGCACCACTTACCTACGTGGGGTTGGTGATACCACCAACGATGACGTTGATGTTATATTGATAATAAATGAACCGATTTTACTATTTTATTTAATAAATGACAATAATTTAAACGACGGACGATTGGTTTTTATTGATTTGTCCTTGTTGATATTTGCGCATAAGCTTTATTGAATTCCGGACCTCATTTATGACGTTAGAATACAAAAATTAATACAAACATCTTTGAGATTTTTTATCTACTTCTGTCCTTTTAAACGCATAATTACAGCCCCAAAAATCCGCCATTTATCTTTTTTGAATTTTTCACTCAATGTCACTTGCAGCCCCAAGACAAATCTAGCTACGTACATATATTTATACAAATCGAATCATCCGTTTAGGAGGCACGGGATGTAACCCATCCACAGACTGACCTAGCCACGCGTGGCTTAACCTCTAAGAGCTACCGTTGCGTCTGTTGTTACGTAGTCATAAGCTGATATTACATCTCCAGTTATAGTATCTGTCCATCAACATCATTGTGGTTGTTCGTGTATGTTGTGATACAGCTGATGCGTTTCTGACGTAAATAGTAAAAAAATACAAACCAAAACTCAACAATCATACATACAATTTACGTTTGAGTACCTACGCCACCTTCAAACGCACGTGTAAGAAAAAATGTTATTATATATCTACCTAGGTATTACTCCGGCGTTTGAACTCCGACGCTGACATATAATGACCTAACGAGGACGCGACCTAGACCCTCGCTTCCTACCTATAAATAAATAACCTTAGACTGGGCCGCCATCACAAGGCAATAAACCAGGGCAGCAGACTACAAAAGGATTCAATATAGAAACAGTATTACGTGACGGTAGTAGCAGTGCACGTGGGCATTCTCGAAGTGCGCATGTTCAATAATCAAAACGACAGTCTCATACCAGTGAAGATATAAGGGTTTCATGAATCGCGAGGAGGTGTACGATAACTATTGTGATGAATGATAGCGGTGTTCGCGGGAAGTTTAAAATTCGATTTCAGTCAGTATCCGATACGCTTTTGATACAGACAGACGCCATCATGTTTCTCACTGTTTGCGCGGCAAGTTATGATATAATATTTATTTTTCTGAAATGAAGAGTAATAGAGAAGTATGGAAGAAGAAGACATGATATGGGCAAGAGAATGATGATGATGATGATGATGATGAACTATTTTTTTTTAATTTTGTTTGTACTCATAATGGATAAAGGAACCTGATAATGAATATAACAAAGACATTATGAGTTAAAGTACCGCTTATTTATTGCAACAAAAAACCAACTGAAATGATTGTCCACTTTAACCCTATGTGAATAATTTCGCCATATAGATAAGTATTAAATTAAAATAGAGTAGAAAAAAATGACACAAAATTTAGTATGTGGAATCGAACTCTGCCCCTGAACTGAAAAACCAATCACTTGACTATTTGGGTCAACGTTACCCACTTATACGGGTTCTTTGCATATTATTAACCCGTTTCTATAAATTGGTTGAGACGTACCGGTGCGCAAAGAAGATGCTAATCAATAAATTCTCGCTCATTAATTCCGGTAGATACAGGGTGACAAAAAAACAAACTAACAGTATGTTTCGCTCTAGTCATCATCTGCCTTGCCTTTTCCCAACTACACTGCTTGCAATGAGCCGGCCGACACACGCGCCTCGCACGCGCGCATCTGTTCGTACCATATGCCTCGCAACAAACATGAAGGCAGACAATCGCGGCATTTCCTTCGCACGCGATGCCTCGAGACCCGAGCATAATGTTGGTATATGTATATTGGGGTCGGCTTCCAGTTTTACCGGATGCATCTGGATACCACACGTTTTTTACTTCCATTCTCCATTGTCAAACGTCACGCTATCAGTGCTCTAATAATATAATTTTAAACGCAACCTGGCCCCGTATTCACAAACGTTCAACTCGTTTCCGATTCGACAGCTCGTATATCTGTCTTCTTCTGGCATTACGAAAACGAGCGAGATAGAAATACGACTTTCCGAATCGGAAGCGAGTCGAATGGTTGTGAATAAGGGGTCCGGAGGGAAAGTACTTTAAATAGAGATAGCAAATTTAACTCTAAGAAAAATTCCTTCATTTTTAAAAAGAAACAAATCTGCGTTCACAGATTTTCGAAAAGTTGTCTTGCCACACTCGGGTATCGCCGTAGACGTCAGCGTCGCAGTATGGTGAGCACCATACTTGGACGCTGACTTCAACGGCGACCGTACCAATTTGAGGTGTGGAGATGCGTGTTTTCCAACATGAGGTTTAAAGCTTTAACACCAAACAGTTAACTACAAGTATTTTGCGCGGGTGACACAGTCCTTTCGTTAGTTACGAGCTGCTGGCGTTGATGTTTTCTTCCTGCTACTTATTTACTAAACCCGAAATAGCACTCATTTTGGCCCATTGGCTTATCAATAAAAAAATTGTGGTCTGTATAAAAAAAAACCATGATAATGATGCGCCCATATTAATTAAAGCTCCTAAAACCTTTTGCGGTCCTGGTATCCATTTAACATTCGCGTGGGCGTTGGGAGGGCTTTCGGCTTCCTTGTGCTAGGGTTACTCTAATTTGGGCGTTGTCCTGCTTTTGATTGGTTATGAAGGTAAGCGGGCGTTTCTCACCTAAATAGACTTGAATTTGGACAACAGTTTTTTCTAAGAAACATGATAAAAACTTGCCTCTTTTTGAATTAAAAGATTTTCTCAAGTCCTCGAGCCCCATGCTTAGTAGAAGAATAAAAAATATTTAATGAAACAAATAGGTGTATGACTAAATGTCTGACCTCAATATCCTCCTTATTGGGAAGCAGAGGTGCTTCCAGAATGTTCTTCAAGCAAAAATCTTCGTTGTCCAATTCGAAGATGTATTTGCAGACCTCCATAATCCTTTGCCAATGGCGCGGCTTCATTGCTTTGTTGGCCATCAGCTCCAAGAGTGGGCACATGTCGTTGAAATCATCTATGGTTTTCTTCAGCGCGAAGAAAGCAGGCCATTCTTTGAGTCTGCGAAGGAAAGGTGATTTTTGTCGGTAGGCATAAATATTGTAATAAACTTAATCATCGAATAAAACAAACGAAAACTGTTTTTTGTAGAAATTAAGTTTACTTACCCTTTAGGCAATTTTCTGCATCTATTCTGGAACTCCATGAGCTCATTGTTGATCTCTTCGATGTTCACCTCTCCCCAAGGTATGTCATAATAACTGCTGACTCTGTCTATGACGTCATTGTATAGTTTGTACAGCTTCTGTAGCAAGTTCAGCTCTTTTCTTATCTGGGCGAGTTCCGGATACTCTGTATGTGGTAGGCCGAAAAGCTCCTCACCATTTTGGTACGTTTGCAGTTTTCGCCACATGCCATCGAAGCGGTTCTATAAAGGATCAAGCGACGAGTTACGATTTTATTTTAAAAGTAAGATTTATGAACTCAAAATGTGATAAAACTGGAAAGGTTCTGTACCTGGAATAATATGAGCCTATCAGAAGCCTCTCTAGGAGTCAACCCTGCCTGCATAGGACCCGCATATCGATACTCATGGACATACTCCGAATTGTCTTCTCTAAACCGGTTCAGGTTACTGTTGAGGTCATCTTCTAGCTGCGGCTGCATCTTAAGCAGCGTGAAGTGTGAAGCCAAGGCCCTGGCCTGCAGCTGCTGCCAGGTATAGCGTAGATTGTCCACTTGTTCTATGTCTTCTTTACTGACTGGTAACTCGTAGCGGGTTATGATATTGAATGCTTCCTGCAAGTGTTTGTTTACCTCATCTGAATGGTTACTTATAACAGGTTTTATAACGATGTCGTACTTCACAAACAAAATTTAAGAATATATTGGAGGCACTTTAATAATAAATATGTTTTGGAAACAAAATACAATTGTATTTACACTATTTTAAACTTTCACGGTTGAAAAAGAAACTGAGAAGAGGAACAATAAAGAAAAGAGAGAAGATAAACAAGAAAGAAGAAAAAGAAAACCCAAAGAAGAAAAAGAAGATATCCCGTAAGTGACAATATAAGTTTAAAATACAAATCTGGTGCTTCACGTGCAATGCATAAAGTCTGTAAACTTTTTAAACTGTTTTTATCTTGAATTTACCTCAACGGGGTCGATTCTAAGTTCCATATCGACCTCTTGCTCTCTGATTTTCTTGAGGGTTTCCATGACTGTTCTGACGTCATCCAGGTCTCTGATAGGCCTCTCCAACTTACGCTCTAGGTCATTCATGATGGCGTAAACGTAGTCCATCTCGCGCTTGTATTTCTTCCGCATAGCCTGACTGATTCTATGCGTACCATCTAGTAAAAGGATTCAACTTAGGAATTAAATTGAGAAGACAAAGACATCCAACCAGACGTGCAAGGTTAGGTTAGGTAAGTGATAATTTGATTAAATTTGAAAAAATAATTATTAAGGACAATGATACGAGTGAATTTTATAAGCAAAGTAACCCGTAATATAAACTCCATAATCATATTCTATCTCACTTTTAAGCTCAGTAGTCAATCCCAGCTTTAATTTCTCCGTAGAGACAGCTAGGCAGTTCCCAATGATCAGCACATCAGGTTCAAGCTCAAGCTTAGCTTCGAGCTCACTGTGTCTCTTCAGAGACAGTTCGAAGTCGTTCAGGTTCCACGCAAGCAACTGACGTAAGGTTTTCTCACATTTCCATAAATAATGGTATGGTCGCCAGCGCTTCACTAAGGTGTTTACTTCCTACAAAATAATTGATTTTATTGCAAACTAAGTCATGTTTCGTTTTCAACTAATGCACGCTTAAAATCTAACTGCAAAATGATCACTACAACGATACTACAATGATCACACTTCAAAATCATCAGCCATGATCAGTCATGATCATGTTCATGACTGATCATAGCTGATGATTTTGAAAAGTATTTATTGTGCTAGCACAAAAATAATTCTCTAGTCTTGTTTTATATTCCGAATCTATAGCATCAATGGCTGCTTTTCAGGAATAAATAAACGTAGAAAATTACTAAATGAACTCACGGTTTTAACATTCGCTGAACAGAGTGAGAGTAAAGTTAAAGTTTTAACAATCTCCTTATTCTCCATAATGGAGGGGTAAAAATTCTTCTGTTGAAATGGAAATTGTGGCTTCTCTTCCGACTCCAGTCTGTAATGTTTCTTCCTCTTCATCTTGGCCATATCAGCCATCTTCGAAGACTTTTGGGTGGCGTTCGGAGGGGCCGTGACAGATTGGACCTGTTCGTCAAGCTTGGTAACAACGTCTAACAGCGGGTTAGACGGAGGACGTGCGATTTTCTTCCAGCTTACCTATATACATCAAAGCCAGGACGCGAAGCATATTCACAGCACAACAGAAACAATGAAGCCACATCGAGTGCCAGCAAATCAACATTTAACGCAGAAGCACATAGTTTGCAGACAAAAACACAGTTAAATCCACATTGTGCAGAGTGAGACAAACGACACAAGACAATTAACACCACAAGTAGGAAAAGAAAAAGAAATCTCATTAGTTATGTTTTTTTACCTTAAAATAGAAAGAATATAAGTTGCTATTAAACTACTAGGATAATCAAAAATTATTACAGAAAAAAATTAACTACAAAATGGTTGAAAACATTCTTGCATTTTATGTACATTTGCATTATTTCAAGTAACGAAAATAAGTTTTAGAAAATTATCAACTTATTAAGCATGTTAGAATTTTTTTTGAGCTTCACAACATAGTAACTCTTATGTAGTTTTAATTAAGGCATTACAGTTTTAAATGATGGAAGATTCCATAATCATACCCTCGATGTTTTTCCTCCTGTCCACTGAGCAACACCCTTCGACAGCCCTGATATATGTTTGCCTGCTAGCAGCAGAACCTCTTGGATGTCGTCAAGAGTAGGAGTCACGGATACGTTCGGTATCATAAGTGATGCTTGCAGCAAAAAAATTGGTTTCTTTTGCGTGTCTGAAAATACCATAATATAAATATGAATAATGTAACGGAGTATTTATTTAATTTGAATATCTAACAATCTATATTTACAATATACAGAGTGGAGAAGACAATACGACAATAAATGAAAACACGCGTAATACTAGTTCATAGGAATAATTCTACACAATTAAAAAACCCAAAACCGAAATTAAAAAAAAAAAGACAGGCAAAATCTAACTCTAAGGATACTCTTTATGACTCTTATTGGCCTGGTTTTAGGTCTAATTTGCAGTAAATCAAATTTAACGAAAGTTTTTAAATAGCGAGTTGGCAGGTGTCGTTAACCTGTTAGTGCTTCCTTAAAATCAGATACATCATGTAGCAAATGTTGAAGGTGAAAAATAATTTCCTGTGACTAAACTACTTGATATTTTCAAACGATTTTTTTTTGTGTTTGTTTGGAACGTCTTGAGGTATACGTAGTTTAATTTATTGTCGTATTGTCATCACCACCCTGTATACACACTATTATAATAGAAAGAAAAAATATGTACAAATATCAAAAAAGGGTTACAGGTAAAGGTTAAGGTTAAGGTTATAATGTAACTATGTAGGTATCTTTAGTTCATCGCACCCTTAGCAGCCAACCCTACTACCGTCTTCCTGGTTTGCTGAAAATATATCTAAAACGTATAGTATTGTACAACGGGCTGGTATCCATTGTACAATACAATACGTTTTAGATATATTATCAGCAATTTGAGCCCTTCTCCAAATGATAGGAAAGTACATTAAGTCGTCCCGATACAAGAATAACTAAACCAAGTTATTCCAAATATTGTGATAAGTAGGTAATTTTGGCATTAAGCGTCAGTTTCACCTTTGATCTAAAAACTTACTCCTAGTGTTTGTTATTTTTACCAGCATTACCAAATCAAAATGATCACATGCCGCCGACGTTTACGTTCTACATTTGAGCAATATGCCGCGAATGATCATGATGGGCTTTTTGATGACCGTCTATGGCCCATTTTTTTTTTTTGACGGTTGCGTTCAAAGTCCAAACCAGGCGCCAGATTTGCTGTTCTGACGGCAACTCTGCATGGTCATTCGTGGGTAGGTCGGGATTTTTTATTTGCTAGATATCAATTACGACCCCACAGTTATAGTTCCCCACAGCCTTTATTTTCAATAAGGTGCAATTTTCAAAGGCATGGTTCTGGACAGCCAATGAAAATTCTCCCTTTCGTTTTAGACCGCTAGGTAAGTACTGCCTCCGTGGGAGCATTTCCCTAATTATATTGGAGCGTCTCACCCTGCGGAACGCCCAAAACGAGCAAATTACTCAACGATATACTAGAGCCGCATGAAACTGAAGGAGACGATACGCTACAAATATTAAGTATGGTATGGGTGGGTGGTTATAGGCGTGGTGTGGGTGAACGAGGAAAATGTCGTGGAAGCGTGTCACGCCAAGAACAGGTATGGTACACTCTGGATTACTAGGAACATAGACTCAGTAGAGCTCGTAAGAATGTACCTACTTTTTGCAGCCCATCCTTTTTAAGCATTTGGGCGTGATCATGGGGGCGTAACCAAAGCTATCCCTGACCAGGCAATCACTGATCCAATTCACTAGGATATCATGAATAGGGAAGAGTTACCGAGTGAATAGCGAACCACTTGTCAGGGGAGGGGAGGGAGCCCTCAATATAACGAAGCTCAGATTTGGAAGTTCTGTTTGAGATTTAGTTCAACGTTCTAACAGAACAACGACTGGGAGATGTTTCGCTTTTCAATAAAATCGCTTTTTATCATACCTACATCAATAAAGTAGGTTAGATTCATAATTCTCAAGTTCGAACCCAGAACACGCACGTCTGATTTTCCGGATTTACTCGTATGTGCGTATTGTATAATTATCGCTTATTTCAGTGAAAAAAAAAACATTGTGTGGAAACCAGTATGCCAAAAAGATATTTCTCGACGACATGTAAAACCAAATCGAAGGCCTATCTATGGGCGGCATAAAAACTCTCGTCACCTCGAAAGGCATTAACTACGCGAAAGATCATGGATACAAATAACTAAATGGATGGTCGGTAGGTCTAAAAAAAATCCCTAGAGTTTGGTTACCAAAAATATTATTCATTTATTCAGCGTTTCAAAATGTTAATGTTAGGTAAGTACTAAACATTTGGAGCCTCCCTACACCCTAAATTTAGAAACATACAACTATGCTGATTCGTAAATATCCCCCAAGGCGATACCGCTTATTCGACTTCATTGTGCCACAACAGTAATTTTCTGGAACCATTTTGGAACGGAAAAAAACTCAGCACTTTATTTTTAACAAAAGTAAAATACGAGTACATTGAAACTGTTCTGTCTTGTGAATACTGTGAAACAAGCTTATAAATAAAGCGTTTCCATATAAAGAAGCTTATGGTTGAACGAAGGGTAAAATCATTCCATTATAACCGGTTTTATTTTTGTAATACTATAAGTAGCATGAAGGGATATTGGAATGGGAAGGAGGGGAGGGGCCCCACCCTCCGTTTGTTATTATTATGAAAAGTTGCCGCGCGTATTCGGACCACGTGGAGTGCCACTTATTGCGCTTGCGTGAAAAATACTACGTCCGCCAGGACAAATACTATGTTCCATACCAGGAGACTATAAGTGTTAAGAGCACCAAACTGAAGGGTTCAAATCGGAAAACAAACGCCGGTGGACAAAACACAACAAGATGGATCTTGTTGTGTTTTGTCCACCGGCGTAGGTATAGTATTGCATAGTATGATTGTAGTTTTATTAAACGCCCTACCTATTGCTACTAAACGAAGAAGTTTGAATTCGATTCACGTTATAGGCACTCTAAATTAAGTCCATGAGTTAAAATGACGATTGGTAACAACAAATTAGGGTTTAGAAACTTCTTTGACACATTTTTAAGAATATTGACTTCAATATTGTACAGGAAAATGTTGCAAAAATTCAACTCATTTGGTTGCTTTAACCGTGATCTACAACAAACTTTTATCCTGGCTAATAGAAATTTCACGTTTGAATTTAAATATGTAAACCATATTTCTTGAGGTATCACATTCATGAACCTTCATGACGATTGGTAACAACAAAATAGGGTTTAGAAACTTCTTTGACACATTTTTAAGAATATTGACTTCAATATTGTACAGAAAAATGTTGCAAAAATTCAACTCATTTGGTTGTTTTAACCGTGAACTACAACAAACTTTTATCCTGGCTAGTAGAAATTCCACGTTTGAATTTAAATGTGTAAACCACATTTCTTGAGGTATCACATTCATGAAGCTTCAGCCACCGTAGCTTGATCACAGCAGAAACGCGTTTCTCCGAAGAAAGAAGACAAATCTTTTGTTTATCTTTAATTTTGTCGCATTTCATTCCAATCCAGGCCATGTCAAACATTATCTCACTTGCAGTTTAATGTTATTCGTACCATCCTGGTGAGTAATGTCTCTCAAACTGTTCAGGGAGAGCTACACGTGCACCGCGAGACAGGTACTAATTGGCGGTTGTTGCCCTGTATTGTAGGTCATTGTCAGCCCGTGACCCAAACAGTTATTGCGCATGTGCGATGGGCGGGATCCCCCTACCACGTAACAGACAGACATCGACCAGGACTGAATGAGTGTCGAGGACGTCTATTATCTGGCACACTAACCCACATTCACTGACGTTCGTGGTTGGGGGAGACGTGATCGATATTTTCACTTTTGTTGAGGTTCATCGGTCAAAAGTGTACAATCAGAATAGCATAGGAGAGAGGTTCCTTATTTTATTTTCTTTTAAAGTCGTAATTATTCTTAATTGTTTCAAGCTGTTATTTTTTTAGTTTAACCTGTCTCACTGCGTTGTCTGTCAGTCTGTAAATAAATATTTGAATAGGTGCTACTTACCATTTTTCGATTGAGCTGAAAATTTGATCACACCATGTTCGGTTTTGTTGACAATAAAATGGTAAAACGACCCTGAAAGTAGCCGAATGGCCATTGTGATGAAAAAATATCTAGACCATACCTGTTTTTTTTTTCTCAAGTACGTATAATGAGGTCAATTTTTTTTTACAAGTCTTTGTTTTCCTATTAGTTTTAAATGTTGTTACTTTACTTTAAAATCACCATTTCATGATCATGACCCCTGTTCTATAATGTGCATCAATCAGCACAATGTTTTAAGTGCGGTTCATTGAGTCCTACTGTAAACCGTGACATTGACCCCAAAACAAAAGTTGTTCCCCTGCAATATTTTTTTGATAGAGCTACTTAGTTTGATTTACAGAGTGCATGGCTGTGTGAAGGGACTGTTTATACCTCGTATTTGTATGACAGTCATGACTTGATCTTGAAACCAGGACCAGGACCTCGTCTCCTCATGGAAAAACTCTTTCTCATTTGATAGCAAGTAAACGAAACTTGGTATAGCAAATCTATTATTTTATAAACATGATTTTTATAATGTTTAAATACTGTAACTATCAGGATAGTCTCCTAAGAAATCCCTCAACGAAATCAAAAAAAAATTATAAGTATAATACGGGTCCAACGACTCATTGAAGAACTGGATTGTTGAAGATATCAGTCGGTTGCAACTACGGCGCGGTCCTTATTTCTTACTTAGAAAACTAAAAAGAATTATCGTACCGAGATCATCGTAAAACATAGTGAACAACTAATTATTCCAAACACAGACCAACACAATATTCACACTTAGCAATACCGTATACACAATTGTTGAACAATAAAATGATTCCTGATCTATGTTTGCATAATTTTGGCGCTAACTGCTACCGATATTTAATTAACTTGAAAAGTTATTATTGCACGCTATGAAAACCAAGAATAAATAAATAAGTATTTACAAAAGCGTTATTTACGTCACTATCTCATAAGTTAAACAGCCGCTTTTGTTACAGAAACTCCTAATGACTCTTTAATTAAAACACAATGTCTCTCAAATACTCGCAAAGTACGAGTACCTACGATAAAAACAAGTAAGGTACACTTCCACGCGGTATACATTCTCTGTAGTTCCCGCTTTAATACGCTGCAAGATACTCCGCAGCTCGCGCTTTAATACGCTGCAAGATACTAGGAGTCCATAACCATTACGAGCTTGTATCGGACAATATCAGTAGCCAAAACGAAATAACTGTCGCCGCAACGTGATGCTCTACTCGCCTCTAAAAACATCAGCATAAGGCTGTAAATCGGATTTATGTTTTTGGGTTTTGATTTCACAACACGCAGTCTCAGTCGTAGTCACCCGTGATATAATAAAGTTTCCGGCGTTTTCAGCTGATATCATACGAATTATGACATAAATTAACGCAAATATCACATGCAAAAGGTGCGTTGTAAAATACTGAACAAATACCAATACATACATTTTTGGAACATCGTTATATAACGGCTTTAATTGTAAGGTTTTCAAAACGGGACACTCCAAAGTGGCGCTTTTCAGGATTATTTTGCAAATGTTTAACTAAATATGACAGAAATTGTGTGCAAGATGACACACAGTTTAAGCATAATAAAATACTGGATGAATTGCATTGGTTTATCCTTAGTACCACGCATTTCCTTCCTTCGAAAATCTTTTGTTAATTAAAGCCGGAGAAAGAAAATACGCAAACATGGGAACGATATTTGCGGCTAACTTCATACCAATACGATACAGTGAAAGCAAAACTACCGTAGATTTGATTTTAGTTATAGAGTTTAAGATTAGTTAATAAATAAATTACTGTATTTAGTTTACTTTTTTCGTACAGGTGAGAAGTAATTCACCGAAGTAATTTTAGAATAATTATTGATGTCTTTTACAACACAGAAGTAATTTTAGAATAATTATTGATGTCTTTGACCGATTTTTCTCAACCTTTAGTTATTGGATCAATTTGTTAGTCACACACGATTTATACTAAAAGGTGTAAGACCGGTACAACCGTGGACTTATTCTACCTAAATGATGCGGCTGGAAATAAATATATGTATAAAGGCTGTAAAACAGAGGTGTTTTACAGCCTTTATAGATTTATTGTATTTCTTTGTATTTTCGGCAATGACGGGGAGAACACCCCGTTATTGCTATATTGTTTTGTTCTCCATCATACCTGGCCCGGCAGTCTCGACAGAGATAACGACAAAATCGCTAACTATTGATCGCTGATTACTAACAAATAATGTCGGTTGCAATAATGATACGAGTACTTGCGAATAAAGAAAGTCTCTACATCCTAGACGCGTTTCCCGCAAATGTAATTATTGACACAAAATTAATTCGTTCGTTATTAGGAATCGAAAGTTAGCGATTTTGTCGCTATCTATGTCGAGACTGCCGCCCATGGGAACATTCAATCCATCCATCAGCTCAATGCGTTACATTGACTTCTACCACAAAATATGATTTTTCACTCCAAATAAAGTTGTTTCCCAGCAATAATTTTGATGTACAGAATCTTTGGTTGGCGGCTTCGTGATGAGGTTGTTCACACCGTGTATAGTATAGACTTATGATGCATTGTATATTTTTACCTTCACTACTGTCAGAAGTAAATTGTTTGATGATGACGTCAAGAGTCCTTCTGGTGACCTTGATAAGTACGTCCACTACTTTTCTGCTATAGTACCGTCGCATCTCACTCACTGCGTTTTTCACCATTTCCTGAAAAGAGGAAGTAATATTTTTAGTAGTCCTAGTTTTTTTTTTATTACGCATCAATACACCAAACTATTCATCTCACTTGTATTCCCCAATGGGCTTGGGATGAGCTAATTAGTAGGTAGGTTTACAGCGGAGTATTTGCGGACCATCTTCACCCACATTTCATGAGTCCAATATGATTATTTATTTGATTATTCATAGTCTATTGTAGGTAACAGCGATCGAGCCTTAAAAGTTTTATTATCATACTCCTGCCCATTATACTTTTATTTATTTTCGGATGACAAATCATCAATTCCCGCTCTGAGTGGAGTTGAAGAGAGTGTCAGACTTTTACTGACTAAAACCTATCCATGTTCCTTCTTAGCCCTTTGTGTTTCAGGGCCGTGACATCTTTTGAACAGTCCCGCAGCTCCGGCGGGCATCGGCCCCTTCTGTTTTTGTTGATATCTTTTTGACGCGCAGGTGGAACATGAACACGCCATCGTCACAGCCTGTCGTCAAAAGACAGAAGAACGACGAGCTGTTGGTGCAACACGCTTTTAGTCGTTTTCCCCTGTTAACCGTCACGCTATCATTTATCCCTTTTTCTTACACATAATTCCTCACACAATCCATACACCGTTTCTTTGAGAACATTTTTTTTAGAATAGTTCTAAACATTTGACGGATGTTTGAAAGCATTTCGTAAATATTATTATTATAAAGTTTACACAAACTGTTGCCGTATTACCGGCTGACTATGCGAACTTCACGCAGATGCATTGTTGCCATGGAAACCGCATTTGCGTGCCATGCGCTTAGGAGACAGTATTGATCCAGTCGGGCTGTAAAATATTTCAACACTAGGTTCTCATGAAAGCAAGGGAGCTTTCCAGGAATGTTGTTTTCGAGGTCATACACAACACGAGGTTGCACACGGCTGCGATAAACATAGTTTGTAGCTATATATTTAAGCTTGCCTAGGTTGTGTGATATTATTATCGCTGTTTGCACTTCAATAAAGTGCAAAAAATATATCGTACTTCTACAAAAGATTTTTTTCAGAGATCTTTTATGCAAAGAACGGATAAAGAACTATGCCAAGAATGATATTATTATTTGCTGGTATTAAAGCAGTATCTGGCGAAAATAAGCAAATAGGCACAAATATGCTCAGTACCGTAGCACCGTTCCCCATGAAAGTATAGCTGATTGCGCCTTTTCTTCATTAGTTGATGCAACCAAAGGAAGAAAAGCCGCAATCATGTATTTAGGCGTAGAGTATCTACCTGCATGCTCTTCGACAGTCCACCAGCGGGCATGGACAGCAGTCTGTGAGGACTCTCGAAGCACTCCCATACCGCAGACCAGTCCTGTTGACCGCTTGACGAGGAGTCGTTGATGGTTGAGGTGGCCCCGCTACCCGCTTGACTGTCATCTGGGAGAAAATTCGGAATTAAGTAACTCTATAGAGCATGCAGTTGAAGTTGTCGTTTTTATTTCTATATCTTGTGATCTGTTTTTGTATAATGTTTTGATGCGATATAGTTTACAGGTTAAAAAGGGTTTACAAACCCAAATCTCAAATACTCAACTAGAATTAAATCGCTCAGGCTGCAGAGTTAAAGTACTGCACACTAAAGCAAAAATCCCTTAAGAAATCAACAAGGGCCACCCCAGAAATAACTCACACCACAAAAGAAGAACTGTGAGAAGAATCACATGTTTTCAAGAGCTTGTTTTTTTATATATCCTGTGATCTGTTTTTGTATAATGTTTTGATGCGATATAGTTTACAGGTTAAAAAGGGTTTACAAACGCAAATCTCAAAATCTCAACTAGAATTAAATCGCTCAGGCTGCAGAGTTAAAGTACTGCACACTAAAGCAAAAATCCCTTAAGAAATCAACGAGGGCCACACCAGAAATAACTCACACAACAAAAGAAGAACTGTGAGAAGAATCATATGTTTTCAAGAGCTTATGTTTTTAAATCTGGTAAATGTATAAAACTTAGACTGTTGTTGTCCGATCTAAAAAATAAGTCATTTATATTAACCCCGACGCATAAAGAGGGGTGTTGTAAGTCTAGCTTTGTAGTTGGAGTTTCTAGTAGTTTCGTTTTTAGTTCAGTTTTTTTGTTTGTCTTTCTTTTTGTATTTTCGTCTGTGGAAACGTAGGTCCCACAAGTGAGGTCCAATTACAATGTGTGCCATTTAAGGAAAAGTTTGATATAGTCTGTGATAAACTTATTCGTAACTTATTTCTCAGCTTGTGCACTGTGCAATAATGTGATAACTGCAAATTGAATTCCGCAGACTAACCAACTCTTCCACAACTTTCAACAGATATAATTGTCACGCAATTGATGGACTTAGATAAAATGTACATAAAAAAAAAAAGGTGTCCGATCTAAGGATGTCAGGTTTTTTAACAGTATACCTAAATTTTCCAACCGCACAAAGTTAACAGCTCATGAGTGTCGCGACCATGGTTTTTTTTATCTTTAAATGAAACTATAAGATAACAAAAAAAAATATAGAAATCTTACGATTACTACAAATTTCATGCTAGGTACGCGTGTATTTTCCGGGGCGCGTAACAGTTATGTTAACCCCACCGTTTAATGGTGAAACTAAAAATAAAAGTGCATGCAATCGTTGAGGGACGGGTCCCGCGCCTTACAAAGCAAGGGTCTCATCATTTCATTACGAAGTGTTTCGATCACTGTATTCTTACACAGACAACTGCTACAGTCATACTCAACGCTCAGTTGTAAACGATTTTAAATTGCAGCTATTATATGGAACCGTCTGTACCACCAGGGCAGCATAATTATTAGGACGTACTCGTATACTCCTTGGACAACTGCACATAAACGATTGGGGCGTGGCTTCATGTTAGCACTGCTACACTAGCAATTTACTAACCAAACGCTTGCACTATTAGCGTAGCGTCCCATTGAGGCGGTCAGTTCACGTAGGCGGGGGGGGTTAAATTGTAGTCATTGAACAGAGGGAATGTACTAGGTTACCAAAACCAGGGAGTAGGTGTATTCAAACAATTAATTTCGTGGCGGTAACCGGGTACGCTTCAGAAATGAGAGAGCTTTATAGAAACCTGTTTATCCCGGGTCGTTTGTAAATTCAACTCAGGTTTGAAATAGTGAACAGTTTTTTTTAAGGTACCGATAATTGGAAAACGTGATCACTATATATCCACACAACAGGTATAAAAAGGCCAATCGCCTGCAGTAACTTTAACCCAAGCAATTAGCGTGAAGTGAAAATTCGGCTGTAATAGGCAATTTAAGAATTATCACGGACCATATTAGTTTCTTCGACTAAATACGTGATCAGTGCATGCACTTTATGCAATTTCTTGAACTAATTCGGCAAAATAAAATTTTGTAAGGAAACCGGCTTACGTAGAACAACATCCACCAACTTGCACTGCCCGTGCAGAACTCACAGAAAGTTCACATCGTTGGTGAACACACAAACAAATAAAAAACATTCGGACAAAATTATGTTCACTCTTCTAAATAAAACTTTACGTGAATAATTTTACTTAAGTTCGAAATAATGGTGTCTTTAACCATTTTGCTCTCCTACCATACGTTTCGATTTACACAAAAAATAAGAAAACCAGTTAAGATTGATTTATTAATTTGCCGTATATAATTTCCTTTGTTATATTATTGTTTTACATGTTTTGATTATTACGGGCCGGTGGCTCTTACCAACACGTGTGAAGTTGTAACTAAGAATGAAATTAAATGATGTGATGCACTTTCAGCACCATCAGCATATATGTATTTAAATACTTTAAATATAAACATATGTTTGGTTATAAGGTGAGACATAGTCAGAGAAACAGTTTCATGCCATACAGTGTAGTCTAACTTTATAAATTTTAGCTCCCTTGAAGCCACGATGCATCGTTACTGGAGTGCAAGGAATGCATCACAGGGACTAGGAAACAATAAGCACTAGGTAGTCTAACCAACAAGCACTAGCAAGCCTCCGACGTGCTGTTACGGAGTCACGATGCACACATTCACATTTGTAAGGAGTTGGGGGTAGGTAGGACGTTCCAGTGCATCGTGGGGGAGTTCGTATAAAAAATCATGGAATGAGGTAAGGAGGAAATGGCTTCCCTCGTGGCTGACGTAAACTCCAGCGTAGCGTCCTACTCCATGAATGTAAATGCATTTCGGAACGTCGCGATTTGATAGTTATTTTCTATCATATCTTCATTTATATTTACAGCATTGTTTTCATAATAAATAATATTATGGAAGCTATTCGATAGCAATTAATAATAATACCGAAACTAAACTAAAATTTTTTGTAAGTTACTTTTTGTTAATTTATGTTATTGGCGGTATCGACTCAAGAAATAGTAACAAGTAGCCGCAAATATTACAGGTGGACCTATGCACAGTATTGGTCCATGATGAATGGATGATCTAACATCATCTTCCCCTTTTTCAGAATGAAATTTGTGGATTGAGATTAACATACCTAATACAAATAAATAATATAAACGCAATCCTGCTGCGATTGCGTGTAATATTTATTTGTATTAAGTTTATAAAATTCTCTCATGTTGTGTAGTTAAAATGCTAGCTGAATAATTGATTGGTATTTTGGGAAATTATTAAATAAAATCTTATAAAATAAACACGTCTGGGGATGGATGGCTCGACCAACAGTTGCACATATGTGTTATGTGTCGATCATCTTAGCTCATTGTTTTTGAAATAGTTACTTCCTGAAAGAAAATCCGTATGACGCGTAACTGAAGTTCCGTACTATTATTTTCAGTTCCAATGCCGCCGTCTCTTCCCAGCGGTGACGTTTGCGAAGTGAAGCGAACAGAAAATGCAACAGAACGAAAAGTTCTACCAGGAAACTATAAAAAACGAAAGGAGTACAGACACACCGTACAAACGCTCCGTGTTAAATATTGGTATTTAGCTACATACACCAGTTTAGAAGCCGACCCCAATATAGAGAAAATGATATTATAGAACATACATAGGTGTGAGTAGTGAATAATGATAGGAAATACCCACTAAAGATAATACGGGTCAGACAGTAGTAAGATTTTATTAATAACTGAACGTACTCGGAGATATTTATTTTACAGCACGGCTGATCAATTTTTGATCTTCTTAAATGAACAGACGAGAATCTCACTATAGTTCACACACGTGACCTTGAAAAACCACAATACTTCTACACCAGATCTATACCAGATCTTTTATGTACTCTTTGTCTCCTCACTTTGTAAAATTACATACTCATAGGTATCATATAAAATGGAACTGGGTTGGCAGTCTCGACAAAGATAACGACAAAATCGCTAACTTTCGATCGCTCATTACAATGATGCTTGCCATGGTGCGATGCGTTTCTCGTAAGCATAATTATTGCAACCGAATTTATTAGTTAGTAATCAGCGATCGAAAGTTAGCGATTTTGTCGTTGTCTCTGTCGAGACTGCCGGGCCTGTACATATTGTTATTTCGATTCTATCGTCGTTATCGATTTCTTAAAAGCTATGTATGACTCTGATTGTTTCTAGTCGCCAGAATCATCAACGACACGTTGCTAAGGGTTTCGCTAAATAACATTGCCGAAATTTTGAATAACAGGGCGCACAACATAGAAGTGGGGGGGCCAGGGTGCATGTAAAGGACTTTTCTAATGGACCAAGAGCTTGCAATGCTCAGACCGTCTTTATTTTATAAAATCTGCAAGTTTCTCTGTGTATGTCCTTAATCTAAATATATATAATTCAAAGGTGACTGACTGACTGACTGACTGACTGACTGACATAGTGATCTATCAACGCACAGCCCGAACCACTGGACGGATCGGGCTGAAATTTGGCATGCAGGTAGATGTTATGACGTAGGCATCCGCTAAGAAAAGATTTTGATCAATTCTACCCCCAAGGGGATAAAATAGGGGATGGAAGCTTATATGGAAGTCCGTCAGTTTTAAAGTTAGGATCTTCTAATTTTGTGTTTAGGCTGACGATTGAAAATTAATTTATGCGTGTTTCAGCGTTTTTGATAACTCCACCCCGAAGGCTTATAAAGGGGATGAAATTGTATGTGAAAAATCCTTAATTTTCGACGTAAAAAGTACAAAATTTGTTATCTGGGCTTATGATTGGAAGCTGACGCAACGGTTTTGTTAGAATTTCAACCCTTGAGGGGTGAAAAAAGAGCAACCTTTTGTTTTTAATTAAAGTTTTTATTTTTTGAGTCACCAAAAAGTATCAAAGTCGTTGGTTTTTTTATTTCAACCCAAAAAGTGATAAAAGGGGGGATGAAGTTTTGCATTGTAGTTGTTCATTCGTTCACGAATAACAACAGCAGGAGAGACCTTTTGCAGCAGTGCAAGTTAATAGTATAGGCCGTACACAAGTTAATAGCACACGTGACTTCGCGGCTGGCAGTACTTACCGTTTTGTAAGGACCTAGGTAAGCCGAAGATTATGGACTTACGGCAGGAGCAGAAAAAGAAAATATAGCAGCCGCCGCTCCTGTGGGTGCCGCCCGCTCGCACCAACTTGCTGCAGCACGCGCCGCTGACGCGCGCGCTGCGTGCACTCAATATGGTGTCACAACAGATTGATTGCTTCAATTGTACACTGAGCGAATTCACACGGGCCGCATTTTGCGCAATTACTTTAGTTTGTCAAATTAATTAATTTATTCAAAACATAAATAATTTAACTTTAAATATAACTGCTCTATTGTATTAGGTACCTAAACCTGTAATAATAGTTGTAGGTGTTGTTTAAAATGAATCAATAAAATAAATTAATAAATAAATTATGTATAGTAGAACGAGATAGAATTAGTAATTGTCGATATCGTATTTGATACCAACTAGATTTTTTTATTTTGTAGATTTCTGTTTTTTTTTCTCTTCTGCATTTCTGATCTTACGTTTGATGAATGAAGATGAAAACAAAAATGGCGCCGACGAAAGTTTTTGGATTTTTGATCATGGGTAAATTCACAAATATAATAATATCACTCGAACTTGAATACAAGTGAAAAACCTAAAATTACCACCCATTATCGGGCGACGAAGAAGTTTATTTGACGCCAACAGAATACATTGAATTTGTTAATATGCATTTTTTTTTGCGTTTATTCATTTCCTCGCTAAGATGGGATGAAAAGTTACGTGTTGCACTCGAGTGCAAAGATTTTTTACCTCGCGCTCTTTTGATTCCCTCACTAACGCTGAAGATTCTAAATTTTGAATCACTCGCTGTGCTCGTGACTCAATTTTTGAATCTTTACTTGCTCGGTCATCAAAATTGAGCACACGGTTAAAAAACAACTTTGCACTCTTGTATAACCGTTAACATTTTTTTTTATTCCAACCAATCCTGTTTCTAATACTGATCAAAAACTTCTACATGACAACCAAGTTGGAGTACTAAAAAAGACAGAAATTGAAAAAAGCTTTTCCCATTCCAACATTATGTTTGAACATTTTAACCAACCAAATACGTCATAGTATAAATAAAACCTGACTTTTTTCAGTTTTGATGGTTTATCATTCTCTTGCCCTTATCCCAATTTATTTGGGGTCGGCGCAGCATGTCTTTTTCTTAATCTTTGATGGTTCTTACATCTTTTCAGACACATTAGTAGTCTTAGTGTGAGTAAGTTAACTTTAGTCAAGTGTACAATGACGCGGTGTGGCGGCGGCGCGGATTCATTCCCTTAACACTTGATGGAACCTTATTTCTTAATTCATATCTCCTATTCTTCCTTATTTTTAAGGCATTACGTGTAATAGTCAAGAATAGTACAAAATCATTGTTACAAGATTTAAAAAAAGGGTTCACATGTGCTTACCCTTCACAGCGTACCCGGCGTAATTTATGTTATGAACTGGTGTGAACAATAGACAGACAGGTAATTTCAGCAATCCCTGTCCATTTGCCATCATTTATTGATCTCCGAAGTTCTCCATCAGATCTTCACCAAATTGAAATGGAACCACTCCGAGAAAGTACTTTTAAGAAAACTACCCAAATTGCTATAAGCGTGCCTACAAAATTTAAAGAATCCTCTGTATTTCTCCAGGATCCCATTATCAGATCCTGAATTCATTATTAAGGGACCACCTGGGATGTCAAAACAAAAAAACCAAATCGGTAACTTCAGTAGTAAAGTAGTAGTAACAATTAGTTACAATGTTACCTTCAATTGAATCAACCCTTGGCTCTTTGTTAATTTAATATCTACCAACGAAAAACAAAATGAAGAAGAAGACTTACTTAGTTTTCTGCTTCAACTTCCTTAACCGATCATAAAAAATGTGAAATATTTTTACAGAGTCAATATTACATGTCGAGACAAAATAATAGTACCTAATATTTTTCCAAATAATAAGTACTACTGATTTCTAAAGCAACACACGTAAATTAGATGCCTACACAATATTATATTTTAAAACGGTCTACTGCATAGATAATACACTAATTATAATGTCTAGTGTCCGCAATTCCACGCCCAAAGCGCGCTCTAGGTGAACGGAGCCTACATACTATTATTTATGTACTATCTGCAATCAAATGTCAACGCCACAATCACCACGTGGTCAACAATACAGGTAAATCTACCTATAGGCTTTTTGCATGTTGGCACACTAGGATAACAGAAGTAGCCAGGACATATATTATGGTAATTACAAAATGATGACTATTCCTATTTTTGTACTAAGTCTTACATAAATAAAAACGAAGTCATAATGAATATATTTGGGGTTTCTATCCGTATATAATAATAGCTGGCACTGTTTTCTGGCCTAGCCTTTATTTATACGAACCTGATTATAACATAACGCAAAGAATTGAAACAAATCAAATGAGAAAATATACCTGTATTTTTGTGGCTACCTCAACTTTTCATTCTGTTTAAGTAATCAACAAAAATATATTTATAAAATTTATATTTAAGTAAATCCTTATTTTAAAGTGGGAAATTATGCAAGTTCTAAGTTGGTAGTAGTGCCACAGCAGTACCATGCAATTTATATAAAATGTGACAAAGTGGCACCACGCATGCTACAATGTAACACTAGCCGACCAGGCTCTCATGAACACACAGAAGTAAAATATTCACCATAATTTTGATTCAATGCCGAAACATGGGATATACGAAACGTATACCTATCTCCTTCATTCTTGTTATTGCGCTCTTAAACTAGAAAAGAGCGGTCATAAAAACTGCCAAGTAGTTCAACTAACTAGTTGAACACTGTCGGTGTAGCAAGAGAGTCGTCACCAACATTCCTCTCCCCCCTGAGTTTATCAAGCTCTCGTAAATTCTTTTCTGAAACTATAAGACTAGGATATCATAGAGATTAGAAGACATACGTACGTAGGACGTTTATAAGGACATGCCTAGAGTACCTAGGCACTAGCTACAACTATTTATTTCTGGTTTCTTTAGTTCTGAATTGAGTGATTGAATTTGAGAACTCTTGTACTTAAGTTTTAAATTTCAAGTACTACATTATTACCTTGATTGAAGCAATTTCCTTGAGTACCTAGTGTTTAAGCTAGTTATATAATCAAATTAGAAAAGGGCAATATTATGCTTCATTTATGTCATGACTAAGGCCCATGTTCACCAAAAAGATGACGCTCTGATTATCTAAAAACAGCTATTTAAAACACATTTTTGTATGGGAACATGTCACAGTGACAGCGGTTTTTACATAAACTGACTGTTATGTTTCGGTGAACATGGACCTAAGTAGGAAAACCAGTAACTATACCAGAAAAGCGACTGAACGACTTGAAAAGGAGACACAAAACTGGGGATTGTGTTGTGAGCCTTGGGGGGTAATCGAAAACGTTTGACATTGTTTGATGTTAGAATGTCTGTTATTTATGAACTGGTTACACAATAAAGCAAAGTAAGATTGTTAATCTAATTATACTTATATTATGCCCTTAGCTTCGCCCGCGTGTAAAAAGTATCCTACGTGTTTCATCCAAATCTGTTGAAAAGTTTGAAAGGAAAAAAGAAAGAAGCTAGCATCCATACATCTATCTTTACTAACTTTCACATTTATACTAATAAGTAACATATCATTGTGAGAATTGCTATTATTGGGGTTAGTGAAAATCAGCTGTAGGTATAATTATAGTATTTAATAAATAAATGTTTTGGTACAGTTGTAGTAAAATCATTTTATTACATATTTTCATCAGTACTAATTATCTACCAATCGCAAAAGCTCATTAATATTAAGACATTACACAAGTAAGGAAATACTTCACCACTAAAGTCGCTTGTGCAAAGGTGAGTAATTTTAGCCAGCATTATGATCGAATAATTTTACCTTGAAGTCAGAAGGATAACTAACATACATTCTAAATATGGTAGACACATACATTCCTGTAACGTATAAAATCGTCAATCACTCAATATTATACCACCTACTCGATAGATACTTTGAACCTTCCTGGGAATTCTTTATATATTTTAATCTTGTATACACAAACGTGCTTCTACTACGACAACTGTGCGACGACTAAAGTGAACAAAATGTTCATCATACTGACTCGTGAATGCTTTATCCTGTTCTCTCTTAAGGCATTTAGATATTGCTTATTCGGCCTGCATGTACTAGGGGTTAATCTCTTATACTGGGATCACTTGGCCAGCGCTTTCTTCTCTTCACGGTTAGATGACTTTGCTGCCGCGAATGACGGTTTTAATAGAGCTGTTAGAAACCGGTTATTTACCTCTTTTGTGCCTCTTTGTATCAATAATGAGGGTAAACTTTTACTTATTTTTCTTGCAACTGCAAGATCTATGATTTGTGTTATTTATATTTTAACTAACCTTCAGCAATAAGAAATTCGAAGTCCGGGTTGATTTCCGTAGGCTTGATTTGCTGAGCCGCTTTCTTCACCAAGTCCAAAACTTCTTCAACAGCCTCCTCCACCATGAGACTCTTACGGTTCAACTCGACACACGCATTGCTGAAAATTATAATAAGAAACAATAATTATAATAATTTATTCAATAATATAAATCTCTTACCCACCTGTATTTATAACATTTATGGTGGTTGGTTGGTTTGGTGGTTATTCAATGTTTTCTGATGGATTTTCTTTTTTTATTTGATCCCCTATATTTACAGCCAAATTTACTTCAAAATTATATAGCTCAAAAACAGTTAAAATAATAATAAAAGATAACATCGCAAAAAAATCACCGTCTCAAAAATCGGTGGAATAACAAAACCCTTTTTTACGCACCCCATGAGGGTTCAAAATTCAATACCTTTTAACACAAGTTACTAGGGTAGCAGAAAACAGTTGGAGGTGTACGAAAATTTGTGGAAATTTGGAGATATCCCCGCTATACCACTAATAACGATTTAGAGAGTGTCGAAATGAGTTTTTTTTTTAAATCTGTAATTTCCATAAATGCATCACCTTGTTTGAGCATTAAATCAACGTTGTCTTTGTTTAATAATTCCAGCCAATTCACATTTAATATATAGTCATTATTTTATCATTATAATAATAATAAATTTATTTATCAAAAAACTTAGTAATATTTACAGAAAAATAGTATGGCAATATTAATTTCTAATAAGTGGATGTAGCCACTGCAACCGAACTAGGCAATGCCTGTATTTCGGTTTTCAGCGCCTTTTCCCTCGAAATTTAGACAATAAAATGCCAGCAAAGAAATATGGTTGGTTGTACTAATAATTACATATCTTATTGTATAAAATTTAAATTACACATAGTATACAAACAAATGGTTTATACGTGAGTGAGAAGTGTTTATGAGTGTGTGTTAACTAGTGGTGATTTATGTGGAGTTTGAGTGATGCGGGTGCGTGTGTGTGTTGATGTATGTGGGTATGTGTGTGTGTATGAGCAAAGTGCGTGAGCATGATTATTATCTAAGATTATTTAAACTAATTCGAACCTAGCATTTTAATTACTGTTTGACGCTTAGTAATAACTCCGTTTCTTCATAATTTAGTTGTTGCAAATATTCAATTACTATTTGTTTACATTTATGTTTAGTGAGCGGGTAAATATTTAGTTTTTCATTAATTTTGCTATAAAGGAACGGACCAAGAAATTCAATAAATCTTTCACTAAATTTGCTTTTACAAGTGAGCCGTTCCATACGTACTTTTTTATTTCTTCGGTTTTGCACTAGTGGGTCATAGGGTAGTTTTGAATGTTGTTTAAGGATGATGTTGAGGACGAAAAGTTGTCTTACGGTAAGAACCCCACAAATCTGATATAGAGACACAGTAGGAAAAAGGATAGGTTTATAAATACACACCTTTAGAATTGCGCGCTGAGCGATTTCAATGGACTTCATAGTGGTTTTAAAAGTACCCCCCCAGGATGAGATGCAATAATTTAATAAGGACTGACATAGGGCATAATAAATTTGTTTAAGGATAAAAGGCTCAGCAGCGTGTCGCAGATTTTTAAAAACGTATATGAGTTTTCGTACTCGTGCACCTAGCAGCTTGATATGTTCTTTGAAATTTAGATTTCTATCAATAGTAACACCTAAGTACTTGATGGTATGTACACCCTCCAACGAAGAACAAGCGCAGCTGACTTTCAGGTTACACTCGTGAGAAATAATTTTGCGGCTGCTACTGAGACTTGAATAATTTTTAATGCTGAACGAAATATACTTGGTTTTTTCCAAATTTAAAGTTAGAATGTTCGCCTGTAGCCAGCTTCTTGTGATATTATAGCCCTGTTGAGCAGCATCAAATACCTCATCCCAAGTATTGGCGGCAAAAACTAAAGCAGTGTCATCTGCGAAGGAGATGATTTCGCCTTGGGTGAGTTTAAGACTCGTGAGTTCATTAATATATACAAGAAATAAGGTGGGACCTAAAATGCTGCCCTGAGGTACGCCATGAGTAACTGGAAGGTAGGTACTTTTGTATTCACCGACACGGACACACTGATGTCGCCCAGACAAGTAACTTTTAAAGAGCTCTAGCTGAGTACCTCTGATTCCTATCTTCTCGAGTTTAGTCAACAAGAGGGAAACAGAAATCGTATCGAATGCCTTGGCGAGATCGAGAAATATTGAAATGCATTTTTTTCCTTTGTCCAAATTTGTGCTAATAAACCCGGTGAGTTTGTTCACTGCTTGTTCAGTAGACTTACCATGCCGAAATCCATACTGATTTTCAGACAATATATTATTTTTTTCCAGATATTTTATTAAGCGAATGTTCATGATTTTTTCAAATATTTTCGAAATCGCCGGTAATATGGATATTGGCCTATAATTATTGATTTGGTTTCTGTCTCCGCTCTTATAGATTGGGCACACTTCCGACCTTTTCAGGGAATCAGGGAATACGCCTGACTGTAAGCTGTCATTGACAATTTTAGTAATAGGTGGTACAAGAATACTTTTGTGCAATTTTAGAAATTTACCACTTATCTTATCACAGCCCGATGCACAATCTGTTTTTAGACCATTTATAATTTGGTCGACTTCTTGCTCATCAGTGTCCATCAAAACAAATGAATTATTCTGCTGGTTACACTCGTCTGTATGATACTGAGAATGTGCATCTAGTGTGTTTGTGTTTTGATAAATTTTATCAGCCAGTGAAGCTCCAACATTAATGAAATAACTATTTATTTTATTCATTGACCTTGAAATGAAACAACTGACGTCATGAACCCTTCGCCCAGCAGTGGGCTCATGCTCACTACAGTATCATTATTATTATTTTGCCTTTACCCCAATTAATTTGCTAACTAGCAAGTCAACTTTTTAGTATCAGGTGTACTAAGTCAGTGTTTGGGTAACAGATTACATTTAAAGAGGGTGAACGTTTGAATTGAGATTAAAATAAACGCTTTGCCGCTTTTGCTTTTTGACGTGGAGTTGCAGACACCAGCCCGTTGTACAGTACAATACAAATAACTTGAGATTACATAGTTGACAAGTAAATCGTCACAAACCCATTTTTTTTTAAATTTACATTTCTATTAATGATTTATTTAAATTTCCAAGTAGCGCTAGCTAATTGCTTGTCTCATTTAATTCGTCTGCAAACGTCATACGTAGTGAGATCTCGTGATGCGTTCCGTGATTAAAAATATGGGATCTATTCAATGACGAAACACACTACCACTAAAAATAAAAATTGTATTTAAAAACAAATTGTCTCTCAATCGCCCATTTTTATAGGAAACAATTTGTGTAGAGTAGAGGCCTTTATGTTGTGAATACTAGGAAACGTTGGTTCGAAAAGCCAATTCCATTTTCTACAATTCCCAATCCACCATTACCAGAATAGGTAGTCTAAGTTCAATGTTCACCAAAAATATGACAGTCCTAAAACAACTGTTTAAAACGCATTTTTGTATGGGAACATGTCACAGTGACAGCTGTTTTTAGATAATCAGGCGGTTATCTTTTTGGTGAACATGGACCTTACTCGTTTATCATGTTTATTTTAATTCTTATTAGAATAGAATAATCTCGCATAAATAATTTTAATTTAAAAAAAACTCTTGTGTTCGATTTTCCTTTTGCCTACTAGTAGAAAAAAAAACTCATGGAAAACAGACACACTACTAAAAAAATTGTACCAGGATCTTTGGCCAAAAAACAAGATTTATGCATCTTTGAATTGTCTCGTGGTACTAGGAACACATAAAGCATGTGGATATCAGATTCAACTGAAATCATATCTGCCAAAATAGTTCGTACACATATGTCTGGATGCGTTGTGCACTCTCTGTATAAGGTCAAAGACTTACAAGAATCAAGATATGGAACAAAAGACAACAAAACAACTGAGTCAATCTAATCAATGTGAAAAGTTTAGTAAATTAAATATTTAAAAAAAAATTACCGACATCCCGTTTCGACATTTTCAATGAATTCTTCAACTGACCACGGCGTTTCTTCTGTAAAATGACAAAATAAAATGTCATCTGATTAGATAAATTCGAATTGAGAGATATTCGTTAAAAATAATGGTTATCTTTACTTAGCAAGAAACCACTCAATTTTTTGTCATTTAAACGACACTTAATTTTTTCAGTTTTTATTCTCAATACTCTTATATTTTATAATAAGCTAGTGTTCCTACACCTAATGCAAATGAATAGGTGATCCAAATAATCTTAATTATAAGGATTAGGCTTAGGGTTACTATTTGAGATTTACCAATGCGGAATTTCTGAATTAAAGACAAAATAATTATTATTGATAGTGAAGTGTGAAACTCACCTGGTAAAGTTATTAAAGTAACGTCTTGCATTCCACTCAGCATATATATTATACGGTTAGTATATATATCATGAACCCTAGTTACTAGGACATCAAAGCTCTTGATAGCTGCGTTGGCACGATCTATGAATTCCCGCCAGTCGTCGCTGGTCCAACCCACAAACCGAAGGCCGGGGAGTAAAAGAGACGACAAGCGTACAACTTGTGGGAGAAAAAGTGGGCGAACCTCGAGTTTCACACGCCGTACTGTGCGGAGGTAGTCCTCCAAGAGGAACTGAAATATAAAACGGTATAAAACAACATGAGATTCATTCATAAATTGGGACATAAATAAACCGAAGTTATGGCGGGAAAAGTGGATTCACTCAAAGTTTTGTAAACCGTTTAGGCACTGTTACTATGATTGGATTTCAATTCATGGTATGTGTTATTTTGGTCACTGTTAGAGTTATTACGTAATTTTCACTGTTACCGTTGGCCCCACGCTGGGCGCCACAAATACTAAACCGAGCATAATAGTAAAAAAATGTTTTTAACAGACCTGTAAAGAATCGTTGACGAGCGTAAAGTAATTTTTCTTAGCATACAGCGAGTGGCAGACTATAGGTAAATCGACGCCCATCTTGACGAGGCAGTCTGATTCTCTGATCAGGAGTCGTACGGTGTGGTCAAGGTTTACCACGACGCAGCCACTTTCATCAATTCTTAGCAGCGTGTTGTTTAGGCTGTCATCAACATCCCACAACTGTAAGCAATGAAACATTTAAATAAAAGCATTTAACGCAAGGCCTAAGGTTACACAAAGGACACATTTTCCTAACTTAACAAAATTCATAGACATAATTCATACAATGACATAACAACACATTTACCTCAAAAAGTTATTTATTGCACAAAAGTTGCTAAAGCTTCTTAAATACTACGTCTACTACGCTGCTACGGCGTAGCGTTGTCACGGCTACGCTTCTACGATCTCGTAGCAGTTTTCGCCTACGCACGTAGTACTCACTGGTAATTGAGTGGTATGATTTTTTGATCACGTTTGCTCCGCGTAGACGTGATGCGATATGAATGAAATAGAGATCGTAACAGAAGATATTAATACTTTCGGTAAAAATATGTTGTCTATCAAAGTCTGAAAAGATCACTTTTACTTTTGGGTATCTGCAAGAATTTGTTTCGTTTAACAATTTTCTGTTAAATATTTAACTTTTTTTTCATCGTTATTGCTTATGAAGTTGTACTCTCCAGTCCCTCTTTTAAATGTTGTACTCAATTTCCATCGTACTATCTCATTGTTTTTCGGTCAGTCAGCGTTTCCTATAAATCGAACATAGTTCGGATATTACACACGCACTAATTCTCTTGAAAACTATTTCTTAAGCACCATATCTTGGGGTTTATGCTACCCCTGCAAGAACACGGATACAAATAGTGCGGATACCACTACAAAACTACAATTCATATAAAGTTGCGTCAGCATTGCTCCTTAATAGTTATGACGTCCTAGTACTCCGGCTGAAACTAGTTAAAGTTATGCCGCCATTTGAAACTAGCGTCCCACATTGTACATACACAGATATTTTTTTTCGAATTGGACATTTTGCAAATTTTACATTCTGCGCCTAAACGATATTTTTTTAACTATTTTAATTCTGAACGGACGGTTTAATAAAAACAACGCTGGTCCAAGTCACGTGGGAAAGTGGTCTGGATAAATTAAAAATAAACGTCTAGTAAAACAATAGTTTTACTAGACGTTTATTAGTATTAATTATTATTACATAACATATCGCTTGTCTGTAGTCACCGATGGGTTCGGCAGAGGTGTAATAGTACACTCACATTACGCCAAGTAAATTTTCATTTATAACGTTGTCTATAACTAAATTTTATTAATCTGCCGAAAGTTTAAAAAATAATGTTTATTTTTCTATGGAAATGAGCAAAATGTCGACGAATACTGATTTCAATTCAATTTTAAAATTTTGATCTCATCCGCAATTTATTTCTAAGATTTTATGTTTATAAGCGACATTATTGATTGATACGGAAGAAGAATTGAAGGACATGGCGTTTAAAAAAAAAACATTTAATCTGAAATCGTTACACATTCATTATTTCCATAATATTATTTTAGGCACTATTTTTATCGTCATAAAGTAAATTTGGTATTTAAAGTTCTTATTTAAGATCATTGTTTTGTTTGTCATCAACTAAAACGTTGTTTGTTGATAACAATGGTCTAATAAGGAAGGCACCAATTAGTCCGAAGACGGAGGTATCAATAATATTTACTCGTTCTAAGTTATATTCTCCTAGTGAATCGCCTCGAAACGGTCAACCACCTGTTGGAGCTGCTTTGGTGCTGACTAGTAGTTGACAAACTATATCAATGTAACTCTTTTTTGACATTTATTAATAAATTTGAAGGTTTAACTTTAAATAGTGTTGTACTATTTAGACACCAATTTGTATTATTTACTTTGCATACCAAACCTTGATTAAAATGCAAAGATAAATCAGCTGACTCACCGTAAACCGTAACCGTGCTATTATTTATATTTTATATTTATAAAAGTTTTGTTTTTATAGAAAACGTAGCATTTCCCATTAAGACTAAGTTAACATTGAGCTGGTCCTATCATATAGATATTATGACAAATAGTATAAGTTTGACGTTTGATTAGCCAAGCAAAAGAAAATGACTACATTCTCAATATATTTTGATTGAAAACACACTATAAATTCTCGTACGAAGCTATCTGACCGAACCAAAACAATGCTACAACATAATACTTTGTAGAACGGATGGGGAATAGAACGCCTCTCTTGTATTTATGCTCTGCTAGTACTTCGGGCTCGGAGAAAAACTACCCTGTCTTTACCGACGCGCGATGACGTTTGGCGCGAGCTTTCGAGGCCCGGAGTTATGTTAAGGTGAGAGAGTCAGTGTCGAAGTCACGAAATATTTTTTAAATGAAAACATCTTTATACGCGCTGAGCACCTTTTGAGTGAACAAGAATCATGGAACTCGCGTGACCATCACATAACGCTACTACTACTTCTGCTCCGCATGTATTTTCTTTTTTCTGCAATGTGAGATCCAGTATTCGGTTGTATTATCTATTCAAAGAATAAAGTTGTAGTTTTGACGTTAATTTTAAAGGTTGGTAAATAAATTAAACTTTGGGAAAATAATCTTCGACCTGACGGTTTTTCTCAGACCAATTTAAAATACAGTAAAAATGTTGAGAAATTATTACATAGATCACTAACTTAAATTAGTAATACAATTTTTTTACTATTATCTTGACAGCTGTTTGTTATTGGTAAAATAAAGTAACGCAGCTGTCAAGTCGTATTTGTAGCTGGTAGCTAATAATAATGATGAGGGATTTTTAGATTTTATCCGTCACCAGATGTCGCTACGTAAGCGTCTGGTATAAGCAACTGTCAAATTGCACTGAATTGTATGCCAGTGAAACTTTTATCGATGGATATATATATTTAGACTGTTTTACAATATAAATATGGATAAAGAACAAATAAAAGTAGCTGAACTAAAGATTAAGCTTCTACTGCAAAAGTCAGTGGTACAAGGAAAATGCGGCCCGTTAATAAAAGACAACTTATTTGACACAACACTGAGGCATTTTATTATAATAATAATAATAATAATAATACTTTATTGATACCAATCCTTACACACAAATGCTTAATATCTAGCGAAGTTCACAAATAGTTAAGGCGTACAAAAGATGAAACCCTGACTCCTAAACTAGGAAAACCTGTGACTTAGGAGTCAGTGTTCTACTGCCACTTGGACACTATGTACCTTATGGAAATTGAGAGCTGGTAAGCTGATATTATTTTAAGGAGTACATTATTATTTAGTGTTTTAGAGAAAAAAGAAAATAAATTTGTAATCCATAATAAAAGTTGAAAAAAATAAAAAAAAAATTGACAAAGATACTTAAATTTAAAGTGACATTTAAAAGTTAAATTTGAAAAGAATCAAATGACTGTGTGGTGGATTCTGTATGTGTGTCTGAAAATCGTATGATTTATTTGCATTGTGTGAGTGCGTGTATGTGTGTGTGTGTGCGCGTGTGTGTGTGTGTGCGTGTGTGTGTGACTGAGAGATGGGTGTATCTTTGTATTATGTGAGTAAGATATGAGTAGCCTAAGTATGTGAATATTGTGGTGTGGTATGTAAGACGGAAGAATCAATTGCTTGTTTGGTGTACAGACTGTGTTACACGTTTTGTATGAAATATTGTGAGTTATGTGTGAGTAGTTAATAGTTCCTCAGTTTGAGCGTAGTCTAAGAGGTACAGCATGTCTTTCAGCTTAGTCTTAGCTTCGTGCTTGCTTAACCTTGCTATTTGGGTGGTCTTACAAATATTTCTGAAGACAAGAGAGCCCAGCACATACTGCTGTTTTCTGGCGAAGGCAGTTCTGTGACCAGGAATTGGGCAGACTATTCTCTGACCACGTTTGTTTGCGTCTGGGAGAGGGACTTGGCTATGTTTCCGAAGGGTGGTTCTGAGTACAAATAACTGTCTCACGGTTAAAAGTTTGAGCTCGGTGTACAGGTTATGAGTCGGATAGCGATAAGGCTTTTGCGATATAACCTTAAGTACTGCTCTTTGCGCACGCTCCAGCTCAAGGAACTTTGTTTTGGATGATCCACCCCAAGCTAGAATACAATAGCCGATGATGGACTGGCAAAGTGCAGTGTAAACCATTTTTAGGGTTTCTAAGTCACCTGAATGCCTTAATGTCTTAAATAGATGGATTGTTTTCCTGACTTTGCTGGCAGTAGACTCTATATGGTTGTTCCATTTCAACCCATCATCGATTATTACGCCCAAATATTTTACCGATGTTACTGAGGGGAGCGCTATACAAGAGCAAGTGGCAGTGTCCAGGCAGGTGTGAGCTCTAATTGAGTATGTTATTGGGGGTTTCGTGCTAGCATGGATAGAAAACGGAATGAAATTAGTTTTTTGTAGGTTTAGGGTAAGGAGATTTTTGCGAAGCCATTCCATTACTATTTTCAGGGATTCTTCAGCATTATTTTTCACCTGGGCCCAGTTATTCCCGTGTACTATAATGGCCGTATCGTCAGCATAAGTAAATATATTAGCTGATTGTAGGTTAAGAGTGCATAAGTCATTGATGTAGATGAGGAAAAGCGTTGGGCCAAGAACACTACCCTGCGGGACTCCATATGACATTATCTCATCAGCACTAATATGTGATCCTATTTTCACACAGATTTTCCGGTCTATCAAGTAACTCTTGAAGAGATCATGAACAACGCCTCGTATGCCGATGCTGTGCAACTTGGATAGAAGGGTGGGAACAGAGACTGTGTCAAACGCTTTTGTTAAGTCGAGGAAAAGACCCAAGCATTTGTGTTGTTTATCCAATTTCCTTGCTACAAGTTCAGTTAGGTCTAGAACTGCGTCTTCAGTAGATACTCCTTTTTTGAAACCGTACTGATTACTTGCTAGTATGTTGTGCTTTTGAAGGTATTTAACTAATTGTTTATTTATAATTTTCTCCATTATCTTCGACATAACTGGTAGCACAGCAATGGGTCTATAGTTATTTACACAATCTCTGTTCCCGCTCTTATGTATTGGGTGGATTACGGCTTTTTTGCACGTGTTGGGGAATATACCTGAGGATATTGAACAATTAACTATATGTGTAATAAGTGGGACGAGGATATGTCGACAAAGTTTTATGAGTTTGACGGGTATACCATCCCAGCCAGTGGCACAGTCCTGCTTTAGGCTTGAGATTATAGAGTCCACTTCAGCGTTATCCACTTCAAGAAGGACAAAGGAGCCAGAAGAACATCCGTTTTGAGAGAGAAGTGATGGGGTAGGTTGAGCTGAAGTATTTATCATGGATGCTAACTTTTGTCCAATATTCGCAAAGTAGTTACAGACGAGGTTAGCTGCGTCGCGTTTATCATAGGCTGTACTTAATAACTCATGAGGAGGGTTGGTTTGCTTTTTGGTGTATGTAATTTCTTTGATTTTATTCCACAGTCTTTTAGGGTCGTATTTAGCTTTTTGTAGTTCGTTTTGTTCGTGTAACCTTTTAAGTTTTCTGAGTAGGCTATTGCAGTAGTTTCTATATCTTTTGTAGGTCGTTTGGATTATTAGGTTATCAGGTGATTTTCTTGCTTTTTTGTGAAGTTTATCACGGTGGCGGATGCACCTTAGTAAACCGGGTGTAATCCAAGGTCGAATATTTCTGTCTTTTTTAGGGATAGTTATTATTTTTGTGTGGGTAATTATAGCCGTGTTTAATATTTCCGTGAGTGTGTCAGATGCTAGGTTAGGATCATTTGTTTTCAGTACTTCCGTGAAATCTAGGGTTTCAATATGATTTGTTAAATTGGTGTAGTCTATTTTAGGTATTTTGCAAGCCGGTACCGATCTCCCTGAGAGCGGTTCATTATTAATAGTTAGTAGAATTGGGAGGTGGTCCGTAACATGTGAGTCAATCACAAGTACTGTGGCTGTTTTGTCCGTTTTGAGCATCACGTGGTCTAGGCAGCTATCATTTCTCGTAGGTATCCGATGGGCGGGTAACAGACTGTGTGTTGCATTAAGTGTTAAGTATTCGGTAGCGCGTACATCTAAATCAATAGGTTGGATGTCTATGTTTGTGTCCCCGATTAGGCAAATATTTTTATAGTTTTTTAAGGACAGGAGGATGTTATCCACGCTATTCAAAAAGTTGTCGAACTCAACTTTGGTATTATATGATGGTGAACGATATATAGCCACAAATGCCAGTTTATTTGTGATCTCACATGTCAAGCAATTTCCGTTTAAAAAGTTGGGTTCTTTTATGGTGCAATTTATGTTATCTTTTATATAAATAACAATACCGTCGTTCTGGTTGGCCGTCCGTTCCGTATAATACGAGTTATAGCCGTTCAACACAGGGAGATTCACCACCTTACTTAGCCAACACTCAGTAAGTACCAATACATCACAGCTAACATTGATTAATTTTAGCAATACCAATAGTTCATCAAAATTTTTATTTAGACTGCGAATATTTATATGAAAGATTTTAATATGATGTTTAGCGCCTACCAAATAGTTAGAGCAATCCGACGGTGGACATATTTGTGATTTTGCTACTTCAAATTCATCTAAGTCCGCTGTAATCATAGATTGAAGAATATTAGCCATCAGTGAAAAACGATTTACTATAGTATGAGACGATACATTGCTCTGGAGTGTTTGAAATGTGTTGTATGGTCAGGTAATAGAAACTAGCGTATTGTGATATAGGACACCAACTTTTATGTAAGTTATACAGGAAAGGTGTGGTGGAGAATGTTTCAGAATGTATTATGTTTGTGAGTGTAATGTTTGTGTTTGAATTTTGAGTGTAATGGTTCATTTTACTTAAGTTATATATCAAAATAAAAATATAAATATAAAACAGGTTATTACTAAAAATGTAGTATAACGTATGTATAGCAGACATTAAAACAAAAAGGATTAGAGAAGAACTGCTTACTAAAGATGAGCTGTGGTATAGTCATTCTTGTAGCTCCTTCAGTGTTACTTCAGATTTGACGAGGATTTGTTTGTCTCCAGCTTTTTTCCGAAGAAAAATATTGCCATTAGAGGTCCAACAGAATGCATATTTCCTCAGGCGTGCAAATTCTCTTGCCTGGTAAAAAAGCTTCTTGTTTGTGCTTGATAAATGTTCTTCAACATAGACTGCTTGTTTTTGTCCCGATATTCCGAGTAACACCGTATTCAATTTGTCTTCTTTATTCGTATGTTTATTGTTATAAGTTCGTACGCGAGAGATGAGGTCGAACTTTGTTTGTACGTTAGTAAATTCGGCGATAATAGGTTTATTGGTTGTTCGGTTCCCTGGTGTACGATATACATCTCGGAAGTGGGTGGCCGTTATCGGTAGGTTTACTAAGTTGGCAATGTCTGTTATAATTTTTAATAGGTCAGCCGTCGTTTCCTTTTCCTTGGTAGGTATGTTGCGCACTTCTATGCTAGACGACCGGGACTTATATTGAAGGTCTCTGACAGCCAGTTCCAATGACTCGGAGTGCTTCTTGTAATCTATGCTTTCTTGTTGCAGGCGATTGATATTTTTTTGTAGGTCATCATACTGAGAGCTGAGAAATTCAACTGACTTCATGATCTCGATGTTAGTTCCATGAATTTCGGTATTTGTCTTATGCATTTGCATATTTTGCGTTTTCAATTCAGATATATCGGAAACCAGCTTTGTTATCAACTCAGTTTGCGACGCAGATTGCTTTGCTGCATTCGCATCATGGTCGATCTTCCAAGCGAGAAGCATTTCCTTGATTTCAGACTTAAATTCTTGTTTAAATTGTTCGAAACGTTCTAACTGGTTGTGCTCACGCGGTGATTCATTTAATCGTGGACGTTTGTTGCGTGAATTAATGTTGACAAACTCCGGGTCGTTCACTGCCTGTGTGATATCGGGTTCCGATTGTGTCTGGTCCATTTGGGTTCCAGGTGTGGATGGTGGAGAACGCTGCATTCGAAATGACATGGTAATAAGTAGTAAGTGTTGGTATTCTTACTAATTACGGTCGACGCTGTCAGCTTATTGCTACACCGTCCTTCACGTAGCACTCGTTACGCGTCTCGTAGCACAGGTGACTTGTGCGCTATGACGTGGTCGGTGTCGTAGCACTCGTAGCGTAACTCGTAGCGGTTGATTATTTCGTCGTAAACGATGACTGTTTCGGTGGCGCAGCGGTTACCGCGCTCTCCCCACTGACGTGCACTGTTGGTCGGAGGTTCGAATCTCACCCAATCACGACAATTTATAAAGACAGCAATTTTAATGCAGCAACGCGACACTATTTGTCTCACTCTAGGAACGCCCAAAAGGCGTGAACTGTCTATTTAAACACTTAAAAAGCAACAGAGAATTCAAAATCACGCTTATTAACCAATCACGGCAAAGATAAGGGTTCAGCACAACACACGTCCGCACTCGACCAAAGCTCACAGCAGAATCCATATATTAATAATTTATAAAAGATAAATAAATGAGAAAAATATGGTAAACTACAAGAAACTCGTGTATTTTGCGCCAGTGCTGCCACCTTGTGGTTTTGTCATTTCAGACAACCCTCGTTGAACAGAATAATTTCAATTTGTCTACCTCTTAGTAAAACTTGACAAATGAAATGGTGTATACAATCAACCACTACGTATAACTCAGTGCCAACTGAGTTTTGAGCTTTACCATCAAACTAAATTCTGTTTCTTGCCTAGGTACGTGACCGCGAAAACAAAAAAGCACCACATTGCTCTAAACATTTTGGACATAGTCTTTCATGCATGGCAGTGTTTCGGCATCGCAAACACCCCGTTTAGGGTCCATCCCGCGCGTGTCAACCGACAACCGTATGTCAAGTGTCCCGCGCTCTTACGACATCGCGGATAACGCCGGGCGTCGCGCACATGTCGTCAAAAAGACGTTTTATGACCATGTTTCTAAGAAAGTTGCTTAACGCTTGATGTTTTTTACAATGCTTGTTAGAGTGTATGATTTGTTTCATTTATAAAATCGGTTGTAAATATGTACATTGAGAATTTTTAGCCGGTTGTGGAATATTTTCGAAAACTAAGTACACAAGTGTACAAAAGTTACTTCTAGACTTGAAATTTTCACTGAATCCTTTACTCTAATAACTGATTATCACACACAAATAGAATTTTAGGTAATTTTCATGTAAAAAACCTATTAAAATACGATAATAACTTACCTAGTCGTACAAAGTCGTTCGCGAGCGCGTCACACAATGAACTGTCACTTTGTTTTTTTTTTCGAGAGTTGATTGAATTATTTCTAGTGTTGTCGTACCTCGAAATGAGCGGTGGTTAATAAAGAACGAAACAAAATTATTGCCAAGCCGAACCAACTCTTACTTTAGGAGCAAAAAGGCTATATTTCAAAAAAAAAGTTTGTGTAGCTCTACAGCTAGCTCTACCCATGGTCGTTAAACTACAAAACAAATTTTTGGGTACTTTTGTCCCAAAGGCCAAAATAGCAAATCCTCAATAGACCTCGATGTACTAGGATATCAGAAAACCAAGGAAATATACAGCACGGCGTTGAACAAGTCAGCTATCGCTGTTTGTAGGGGTGAGTAAAACTACCCTTCCTACAAACCTTATAGATGAAGTTCGAAACTAATTTTGTCTCTCTCTAACCACCACCGTACAGGCTTCAGTGAGCAGGACTTAATCAACCCCCTAGTCCGTACATAAAAACTTCACCCATGAATGTTGCTTTTGTGCGGGCATCACGTAATAATACTCTCAGATCCAAAAGAGCTTTGACTAGCCACATCTATATTTCACACATCCTCTAAAAAACTGTTTTACTGTAAATTGTTTTGGTTCTGTATATATATATTTTTTTTATTTAGTTTGGATCACCAGTAGCTGATTGTCGCATATGGAAATCTCATAAAATAAATTAACCGATTACTATGTTAATTGTTTTAACAGATTTGCTGTTGCTGCTGCTTACGCCATTCAGCTTTTAATTTGTTGTAAGATAACTTAGCTTTACTTTCTAAACCACATGACAAGTTAATATGGAGAGTTGCCACGGATGGAGCTTTGCGAGCTCGCACCCGAAAATAAGGGTTTGAAAGTAACTTTAAAAGTCACGTACAAACGTAAAAAATGGGTAATTAAAATTTTATTACCCTCTAATAAATTAGCAACAAACATCAGTACTTCAACAGATTTGGCTATTGTTTTTTGTGTTCGTAATTACTAGGACAAGTTTTGTATCAAAGATTGATATTGTCTTATATCGGGTCGCTAGTTACTGCATACTTAAACGTTTTAATTTTACTTCGACTCTACAGTTCAACTAATGTATCAATCATCTCTCAGGACTAATCAATGTATCTGACGTTTGATGTTTCAACAATCTAAAGCTTCACCAAAAGTGATCTGAAACTTGTTGAGTGATAAGTTGTTGGTATTTCTACTAATATTGTAAATGTGAGGAATGTGAGGACGTATGGTTGTCTGGATGTTTGTTACAGTTTCACAAATACTACTGGCCGGATTTGGATAAAAATTGGGACATAGATAGTTTACAACTTGGATAAAAATATAGGATGCTTTGTATCCCGGTAGTACAATCCCGTGGGACAATTACCGAACTCCAAGCGGGAAAAGTCGCGGGCATAAGCTAGTATTATTAGAAATTGTAATTGTTGTATTATAGTATTATTATATGTAAAGGATGGAACCGATTAACGGTAGACCGTTTTCAAGGTAGCCCTTTACTGCCTCGTTTACCGTTTCTACCTGTATAAGCAAAGACAAAAAAGCTAACTACCATTTTATCTCTCTTACACAAGTGAAAACCCTTACAATGTTATAGAAGTATCTCAATTTTTAACCATAGTGCATATAATAAGGCCTTCAATGAATTTAAGTATTACATATTTTTGCAGCGGTGGCCCAGTGGTGGCGGCCCTGACTTACGAACAGTAAGTTGTGTAGGCCGGCGCATAACGTTGTGTAATTTATCTCATCACCGCTGTTATCAAGACGGTGATAGACAACATCGTGAGGAAACAAAAAATGTCCGATTTGTTTGGTTCTAACCAAAAAATTCAAAGACAACTACCAAACCGCACTGGGCCCGCGTGGTTGATTATAGCCCATTCCCTCTCATAGAGAAGGGAGGATTGTGTCCCAGCTGTGGGAACAATATTAATAAGCTGATGATGATAATGAATGAGTTCCGTTACTTTCACTACGCAATAAATTAAATCGTTTTTTACACTGTAATAGTTACAAATAAATATCGCTGGACATTACACACAGCGCCGTCTAGTGCCACACTAAGCAAAGCTTGTGTCGTGGTCACCAGACAGTTGATATACTACATAATATATTATATACTTTTTGTTTGTAAATACATACTTATTATACATATAAACATCCATGACTCGGAAACCAATGTCCATGCTCTTCACACAAACATTTGCTCCTACCGGGATTCGAACTTTTATTTGTTATACAAGAGTGCAAAGTAGCTTTTTAACCGCGTGCTTGATTTTGATAACCGAGCAAGCGAAAGATCCTAAAATTGAATCACGAGCGCAGCGAGTGATTAGACACTTAGAATCTTGAGCGTTTGCAAGGGATTTAAAAGAGCACAAGGTGAAAAATCTTTACACTCTGTACTCGAGTGTAAAGATTTTTCACCTTGTGCTCTTTTACACGTAAGTTTTCATCCCACCTCAGCGATGAATGACTAAATGCAAAAAAAAAATGCGAATTATTAACAGTTTCAGTAAATTCTGTTGGCGTCAAATAAACTTCCTCGTCGCTAGAACCACAAATTTTAAGTTTTTCACTTGTTTTTAACCTAAGGTATTAACAATATCTGCCGGGGTTATGATACCGCGGCCCCGGAACATAAAAGGCGAGGAAGGAACATGGATGGGTTTAGTCAGTAAGAGTCTGATGATTTGATGATTTCCCATCCTAAAAAAATATTAACACACAATATGTGTTAATATTATGTGTTAATAATATGGAGTGTAAATAAAATTGATTCATCACGTCAGATTATTTATTTTGAAAACATTTTATTTTGCATTAGAAAACATTTCTTGTCCACATTCAGGATGGTAGTGAATTTTTTTAGTGTTACATAAATTCTATGTTACTTAGACAGTAAAAGTATAATCCACCGTAGGGTTTGACAGTGGCGTACAGCCATGCAAGCGAAGGAGGTGGCGGAACGCGACAGGGAGAGAGCCTCTCGCCCCAGCCGCCGCGGGAGACGTACACGTAGTGGCTACCGGCCACCGTAGACGCGGGCCTATAAACGGTTAGCTATGGGCTAGCTAGCCGTCTGTCCATCTCACGACGACAGGCCGTGTCGACGGCGCGTTCGTGTACCACGCGCGCCTCAAAGAGATGTCAGCATAAAGGGAAAGACCCGCAAGGGCCGAAGTCTGCCGGGGCTGCGGGACTGTTCGAAAGAGATACCGCAGCCCCGAAACGTAAATAGCGGAACATGTATGGTTTTTAGTAAGTAAAAGTCTGACACTCCCTCTCGCTCCGCCCAGAGTGGGACGGTTATTTGATGATTTCCCATTCGAAATAAAACGGGTTTGCCCGAGCCGTACACACAACTCAAAACATGCACACTCACATTTCGCCAGTCCCATGTAATAGGGGGCGAGCCTATTAGCCACCAAACGGGCATAAATAAAGTCTCCGTGGCTGCTACTGAGTAACTCCTGATAGAACAACCATATTTCACTTTGCCCAACCCGTCACTCGAAACCAGGCCCTCATACTCAATGGTTGCGTTTGCAACCACTCGACTAAGGAGGCAGTCAAACTGTAGTAATTACCAAAATTTTAATAAGAAGATAGTTATACCGAAATAAATCCACGCAATGTTGTGGCCTTGAATTTTTGTAGTACGCTAGACGTCTACTGTCCCTGAACTCTAGATAGATAAGCCAGACGTAAACAAAAAAGTAGGTACAAACTACAGATCACACTGGCGCATTCGGGAAATATAGACACCGCAGTTACAGACACGTTCAAACGCCTAACATTGTAGATACAGTGAAAATGCAATGTGTGCAACTCTGCATACATATGTGTGTGTATTTGCATTTGACCCCACCACTCTCAGAGGTTTATGAAGCCCTGGTGCATTCAACTATTTATAGACAGATAGAATATTCCAATGTCGGCTTATTTATGTATGATAACAATTACTTTTTACCCGCCCGCCACCAGTATAAGGTTGATCCCTCGCCGATTTGATCACAAATCAATAATATTGCGACTATATATAGTTTCTTTACCAATAACCCAAGACTTGTTTCAAATTTCTTTTTAAAATTGCATTACGCCTTTAATGCTCATAGTATCGCCACATCGCCATAAATTTATGTTTGAGCCGCGCCTATTGCCAACAAACAGGAACAATTCCTGACTCCAGGTTGCTACTTAAAAATTCATGATATAAAAATCCCATACCTAACACTTGACCTGTCCTGGGAGTCGAACCACATGCTTGCGACTACTAGACCAACAAGACTTTTATGTTTTTAACCCCCGGCGCAAAAACGAGGTCTGTGTGTGGTGGCATCGTAGAGCGCCCAAACGGATAAACCAATTTTCTTGTTTGAAAGGTGAATTAGTGAGGAATTTTCTTACCTATGTTTGATAAAAATCAATCCAAGATGGCCGCCGCCACAAAATGGCGGATTACATATTAATTCAAAAACTCCCTCAAAATGGGTAACAAATGAAAGGGTTTTTAATGCAATTTTACTTGTTCACTGAAGACCTTTCTTCATAGGCGGTGCCGTCTCTGATCAGTACGAAATACCTGCTTAATTTGCTCCTCCTGCTCTGCTACGTACGTCTAAATTAAGGGTGTAAAAGAACCCTTAACGAAGCCAAAACGCACTTCTTGTCCCCGTCATAGTGATTTTTATTATTTTGTTATTGAAGGGCCGTTTACACCATGCATAGACAGAAATATTCGTATTTATTATGTAAGAACGTATTTCTCTCAAAATCCACACAGCAGAAATTTAAACAGATAATCACAGACGTCCTCATGAATACTGCCGGAGCAAGAATGTTTAAAAAATCAACTAATTGATATTGCAAGTTTAAAAAATCCAATAATTGGTATTGAAATAGCTGAAATAATAAAATATTGTCGAGGTAGGTACATACTTTGCATCATGAGCTAAATCAGTAGGTCGTATTCACATTTCCTTTTCCCTATCTGCAATTGCCGCCAAACCAACTCAAAATCGCTAAGTAAAGTCATTAGTTTCTTGCCAAATTATATACACCATGATTATAACTTCAATAGTTGCACCAGCATTTATTGTCACTTCAGAATTTAATGTTATCGTTCGAACTGTTATGAAAAGTTATTTATTTTATTATTATATTATCTATCAATTTAATAAACTACAATATTGTTATTGTTTACGCATTCATATATTGATAAACATCATAACTGACATTTGGCTAGCAGTCACATTGGCAGAGAAGTAACAAAAAAGTTCTATAGAGAAAAAGATGTGGCACTCGGATTCTCAAACACGAATTATCTAAAAATAGCTACAGAGCCGCTTTTTAAGTAATTAAATTTTATTATGCAGCTTCTCTCTTTGAACCTGATTAATACAGGCTTTTCCATTTATAATAGTGATCTTAAATGATTTATAGAAAGAAGTCTTTAAAAGATTAACTAGTTTCGGATAAAAACTTAGCTCATGGCGAAATATTTTACATGATTTAACTTGGCTCACATTTTCAGCCACCAGCAGCAATAAATAAATAAATAGGTGGCAGACTTTTTTGTTAATAAATTAACACAAGCCAGTAAAGAGCGAGAAGCGCCATCTAGTTCATTAAAGAGCAACTAGCATAGTCGTGTCTCGTTTTCTTCTCTCTGGTTATGTATGCCTCGCCTGACAGTCACTTTTATTTCTTGGTTAGAATTCATATCATCATTATGTTGGGGTCGGCTTCCAGTCTAACGGGATGCAGCTGAATATCAGTATTTTACATGGAGCGACTGCCTATCTGACCTCCACATCCCTGGGTAACATGATATATAGGTAACACTTGGTAAGACTGGTTGTAAGACTTTTTGGGCCCCTGACTCCATCTCCATCTTTGGCAGTCGTTACAAGTGTAACAACTGCCAAAGATGGACAAATGACAGCCGTGACCAACAGCTTAATATGTTTTCCGAGGTACGGAGGAAACTCGGTATGTAAAGGTGGTCACCTATCCATAGACCAACCTAGGCAAGCAACTCTAGCTTCGTTGATTTATTTCCACACAGACTTCCCAATAGTCCAATCAATCACTAGCTCGAATGACCTGAGTAGCTTGATTAACAAGGAACTTACATTCTGGTTCATCCACACAGCTTTCATGGTCTCCTCGTAGTTGTGGATGAGGGAGCGGGTGTTGGAGTACTTCCTCATCATGTCGGCTGACGCAGGCAACGCCCGGAGTATGGGGTGGGCGCATACGTTCTCGACCGTCTCCGTCATGTTGTGCATCAGACAGCGGGACCACTTTATTCGACCTTAAAGGACATAATATCATTGTTCATTGTTGCTGATCATCATTGTTGCCTAAACATCATCAAATATATTTTTTATTGTAAGACTCTAATGGACAGTTGGCAAAGTTGAAATAAACCAACGACCATTACAAAATCATTTCCAGAGTTTAGGTTTCTAAACTGTGTACTTAATAACGTTGTTATTGGTCGTTTATAGAACTTCGAAGTAGGTACATTTCTTTTGTTAGCCACTTAAGTTTGTGCGATATCCATAATCTACATAAAGTAAAAAAGTATTTAAAAAAATCTTTACATTCCAAATACGAGTTACCTCTCTTTACTCGTATGAGCGCGTAACGAGAACTCGTACAGTCGTCGAACTCTGCTCAAGTTCAGTGCCACCAGTTCAACATCCTATTCTATAATTTTCCGATCAATATCTCCACCTACGACGGACACTGCCGTTCTTGTATCGACGACGAATTCAGTGACGTAACGACTCCCCCAACCACCCCCAAAATAGTATGACGGCATTAACTACGTTAACAAACAAGGGGATGAATCGTAGCACAGCGTGCCATCTCTTTCTATACTGCTCACAACATAATAGGAGTGAGAGTGACGTACTACAGGTTTTAGTCACTACTACTATCCAATAAAACGCTGTGGAATCAACCCCGCGTTTGATTGCTACACACCGGTTTCGAAATCTGCTTCCCTGGTAAAAGAACATGAATATTTTGTTAAAAAAAAAACATTGTTAACCTGCGACTGGCGAGTAGTTGCGGGGTAGCGGCGGGTCCTCTCGCTGCCTCTTAAACATTTTGGTTATCTTATCCACTTCCTTCTCGCAGTATCTCAGCACTCGGTCGTACTTCTCACTCAGTTTCGTTATCATGATCTTTTGACTGACCTAGAAATATTTAAAAAAAACCGTAATAGAAATTATTTACTGACATGGGACGCTGGTGCAAATGCCACGTTTAATAAACGCTCGCAGTTTATTTAAACTGTTCGTGCCCATATACTTTTTAATGACTAACGTGCATGAACTCAAAATATCGAGACATCTAACAAAACTCACACAGTGTGCCCAAGATTTTACATAACTGAGATACATTGCAGTATAGTCGCTTTTGGCTATTTTCATTTTGCAGCCCGCGTGGCTTCGTTCACGTGCAATATAAACGAAAGCAAAACATAGATGATTATTTTATTGAACAAGTTCTGAGTCTCATGTAGTAATTAATATAAAAATATTCTATAAGGTTCATCAATAAATGACAATATGGAGTTGTTAATCGTTGTAAATAAACTAACGCACCTTTTCAAATCTGGTCAAGAATTTTATCCCTTGAGGTGTCTCCCATACGGTGGAAAAGTTCTCTTCTATGGTGTTTCCTATTGATTCTCTCAGAGCATTCGTCTTGTCTTCAAAAATGTTGTAATCTTTGTCAAATTCGTTGTTTCTGTAATCCAAATAGTCATATTGACATGTCGTCACCGCTTTTTTAGCTTCTTCAAAAGTGTGCACAGCTTCCTCGAGGTCTAAAATGATAAATCATAATTTATTTTCACCTTTTACAGAAGAAACGAGAAGGTGTTCAAATATTTAATAAATGATTAAACGTCGCTATCGAAAATCTAATAGATATCCCAACCCTTTCAACAATAATATAATTAATTAATGTAAAATTAAGTTAGATAGTATCAGAATAACGAACAATTTTCCGGACGTTAGCAAGCATGTTGTAGAAGAGCCGACTATATCTTCATAGTGTTTATATATGCCTTCAGTTCAAGATTCAAAACGGATTTAGCGACCAGCTCTGACCTATGTTTTCCTGGTACAGGTGCGGATTGTGGCCGCTGCGGATGTTCGTTGCGTCCAGTTTCATCCGACCAAGTAAATTGTAGATAGGAGCGTGGGAGTGTACGATACTCGTACTTAAATACGTGATTGTACTCATGATAATTACCACCAATTTATTTATTATATCACCTTAAAATGGCTGTTTTTTAATTAAAGAGTGTGATTCCCGCACGCAACTTGTGTTTTATGGCCAACGGGAAATGGTTTCGGGTCTGGCTGTTTGTGTGATACAGGAGAAATTAATGTACAGCATAGTTTTTTTTAAAAGAAAGAAAACATAACTAAAATACCTTTTCCAAAATAACTGGAGTTTCCCTGGATTTAAGCTTGTATACTCGTAACCTTTTTAATTCATTGGTAGATTAAAACCTAATCAATGTGTTTTAAGAACTTTCAATGTTGTACCTAAAGTTGTAAATAGTAATTGAAAACGATAGTGATTTTTCAATACACTTCTTCGAAAACTGGTTCTTTTCGCACTACTGTTAGTTTCAAAATGCAGTGTATTCACACGCGTGCATTTTCCATGTTTTTTCCACACACGTGCAGAAAGTAAAATTGCCACAGATAATTGATACATATACTTAGTCTGAACATTCACCTCTGACTATAGAGTCAGATTTTTTATTTCGGAAAAAAAATCTACGTCTGTCTTTATAACATTTTTTGAATATTCAAATTGTGTTTAAAAATTCAATATCGGTGATAAACATGATTATTTATAACTAATATTTACTTTTATAAACAAATTAACATTTATTTGTGTTCTAAACTCAAACACAAATTAAAATTTATTTTTTATATTAGGCTGTATAACGGCTTCATACCTTTGCCTCTCCTTGAACATGGCGAAAGCAAAGCGAGGAAGAATATAAAATTTAAATCATAGTCTCGTGACATTCATGACACAAATATTTTACATTATTTTATTTTATTTCTTCAAAAGTGTATTGAAAAACGTCGTTTGATACACGTGGACATTTGTTACTGCAGTTCTCGGCTCAATAACAATCTTTCTCCACTTGTATCAAAATGTACTATTTACGTTGTAAAGTAATGTTAACATTATTTTCGTAATCAGTTAACCCTTCATGTGCCGGAACGTAGATCCACGCGAGACAGAATGGCTTTTTAATTGTTTCTATAATTACGGCATACAAGAAATCTCTTGTATGCCGTAAATCAATCAAGAATAACAGAATTAATAGAATCTGACCACTTTAACCTTGTTCCACCTTTTTGTACTCGGCTTACTAGTCGGTCGAATAAGCCATTTGGTTTACATTTTACAATAAATTTGTGGGTTAAACTCTAACTTAACCAAATAGTTTGTTTGGCACAATACTGTAACAGTTGACTTTCCTGCAAGCGGGTAGTAAATAAATTAGAGTGATTGTTTTAGTCTCTCGGTTTTACTAAAAGATGTTCCTATGTAAGTAAGATTTTCCTATGTAAGTACTCCCATAAGGTAACAAAACGGAAATTTTCAAAACCGAAAGTTTCAAACGTATCTGTGCAGCATCGAGGCTGTTGGGGTGGGATTAGTTCGTGAGAGTGAATAAGAGTGTTTGTTGGCTCCGTTTAAATGTTGTATAGGTCTTATTGCTATCGCAATAGGGTTCATGTTCATGGCTGGACACTGACAAACATGATTTATTTCATGTTAATATCTCTTCATGGGTTATGTTTTCCTAGTATCGCCGGTTTTCTTGGTCTCCTTAGTTCGCTTTGCTTGATTTCGTGGTTCGCCATCTGAACGACGGCTTTTATGGTCGAAAAAGGTTTAACATGCACATCCCTCTTGCATGGAAATTTCATGGAACTATTATCTATACTAATATTATATAGCAGAAGAGTTTGTTTGTTTGTTTGGTTGAACGCGCTAATCTCAGGAACTACCGGCTCGAATTGAAAAATTGTTTTTGTGCTATAAGCTATAGGCTATATAACATCACGCTATGACCAGTAGGAGCGGAGCAGCAATAAGAAATGTTGCAAAAACGGGGGAAATTTTATTCTCTTTGTGAGTTCTTTCTCTCTTAAGTGACGCAGACGAAGTTGCGTGGGTCAGCTAGTCGATAATATTTTCCATGCAATTGTTTTGGTTTGTTGGTTTTTCAATTCTGTGTAAATATGACCAAATTTGTTAATTATGTTATATTGTAAGATATTATTATGTTAGCGCCTTGTTTATAGCTAATTCGGTGTCTAAATTTTAATCCAAGATGTTGCAACTAACCTTCTCCCAACAATAGTCCCTCCATCCTCTTCTCAAACAAATGATTGTAGTCATCCATCAGATCGAACATAGCTATGATCTTGTTCAACCTTTTGCAAAACGTGTCGAATTTCCCGAAGACGTAATTCTCTGAGAAACTAAACTGTTCCGTGTTCGGTAGAAATGGTTGGTTTTTCACAAATAAGTATGTTTCTCTGTAGGTCTTGTTCAGGTTGATACAGTGGATTAACTTGTCGCGTACCAGGGCTCGCTCTTGCGACCATATTGTTTCCTTGAATCTACACGTTATGTACTGCTTGCAGGTTTCTATCATTTGATTGGTTATCTGTAACAGTTGATTGGAACATGGTTAGGGTGGTTATAGAAAACGGACATGAAGGTAATTCAACCTTTCGTATTCTACATCTGTTTTTTGTTTTTGTTTATAACATAATAATGCACCTACCTTCACCATCAAGGAAGATATCCTTTCCGAAGTATTATAGAACTGCGACACACTGTGTATCAGCCTGACTGTCTGCAGCAGACTCAAGATGGAATCCTTAATCTTCACAGGATCGTCCAGGTACAACGAATGGCAGCACTTCTCCATGGCCTGGATGAACTTGGCATTATCTTTAGCCTCATTGTAGCAGAAGGTGATCTTGTGGTCGGTGTCCCTCCAGAGCTTGATCACTTTGGAGTTTGCTATTTGTAGGCAGCTGAGTGTGAGTTGTACTTCGTTGTCCTGAGGAGGGAAAACTGTGTGAAATAGTTATTTTCAACACATTTGCTCAGAAAATGCATTTACGAAGCCTGTTTATATTGTTCGAAAGTTAAAAAATTACGCACAATACAACGGAACGTGCGGTAAATTAGGCACTCTCACCTTAAGTGCCTATTTAACCACATACCCCGTTGTATAGCAGCGTGCGTATTCTATAAGGTTCTTTTTTATGTCTTTATTAAATGCTTAAATAATTCCACGAAGTAGTTTCACATTACGAAAATAAATAAACTGACTGATCGAATCTCCTTGGAAGCACTTTTGCTCAATACGTTTGTCTCCGAAAGATGTAGTCCTAACTTTCACCACGTGCATGTGGCGTTATTATTTATGATACTGGTGCGGTAAGTTACTTTTTACAAACGAGTAGACAAATGTAAGGTCGAGGGTTTACCATAGTCACGACATTGTAAATACCAATTTCTGCACTTGTGTCATACTTATATTGTTTTTTAACACATTTTCGAGAAAACAGTAAGTAATCTTCGAATCTTCCATGCTATAAAATTATTGCACTTAGATCATTAAATAGCGCGAGTTTTAATCTCGCGATTTTGGTGGCAAGCGACCGTTTTCTGCTATTTGTGCTTTATTCAAAATATTAGGTGGAATAGACTCCATATTAATATCAAATTCCTCGCTCATATCAACTCATATTATTATTTTGTCAATAAATGTCAGTCGGAAACCATTGGTACAATACGCAACAATCTTTGACGTATATATTAAAAAAAAAAATGTCGCGATTTTGAAAATGGCGCCACATGCACGTGATAAAAATTAGAACTACATCAAGCGCTTTATTATAGGTGAATATGTAGATGCTCTGTGAGGTGAGAGTACCTATTTTATCACAGGTTCCGTTGTATAGTGCGTAATTTTTAACTTTCAAACAATGTAAATGCAAAATTTGTCCAAATGTTTCGAAATAGTACAAGTATATTTTATAACGAGGGACTAAACGAAGCCATTATACAATACACCCGAATGGTTTGACTCCCGAGCTTGCGAGGGAGGCAATGAAAGCGAGGGTATATTAAATTGGCGTTTAGTTTCGAGGTGCAAACTGTACTTTTTACTTCGAGTGCGAGAAAATAGTCATTTAAAACCGAACAAATCAAATTTACACTCGACAAAAATTCTGAACTGAGCGGTCAGTTTTTTCTTCTATCAGATCAGTCACAGATTAACAATTTAAAAATCAACACAAACGCTCAACATTTTCGCAATGAAGATGATCCACACTCCACAAATAATTAGTACCTACTTTACTGCAGCGGCTAGCAACATAGGCATTGCACATACTTTTCAAAATCAACGATGCACAGAAACAACCATAAATATTTCTCGCGTTGAAGAGTTCATTTGTTTTTTTTTTTCAATAAACCGCTTTCTATTTGCAAGCCAATTCGAAATTTAAATAAACCTTTGATAAGTTACTCTTCTGTGACCATGTTTCAGAGAAAAAGATCTTTCCATTTTTAAATTACTTCCCTAGGGAATAAACGGTCATTTTAATGCCGCTTCGTAGGGCTATAATGGCGTACTTTTAGAACATGAGAAGTGAAAATTATATTATTATAACTCGCATTGATATAAAGCAGAATGCCTGCAGTGCAGTCAGTCAAACTACCTTAACTGGGTTTATACTCGGTTTATCGTATTCTTAATTTTTAGAAATTTCTATATACGGCTCCTCCCGCATTTGTAATCTGTAAGGGATAAGTTGTAAAAAAAGGGTATTACCGACCTGTAAATACGACACAAGCTGCGAGAACTGAGCGCCTCTCTTCTTCCAGTATTCCAATTCATCCTGGGGGCCGCTGGAGTCTACCTCACGTCTTAGTTGTTCACTTTCACTTAATATCTGAAAATATGGTAATATACAGGGTATAAACAGACTCATCAAGAAGCTGACCAAGCATTTCTCGCTTCGTCTTCAAGGACCCACCAAACAGACCCACCGGTGGGTCTCCGAATACTGATGTGTCTCCCAAGACCTATACTAGTGGGTCCTCTGAGATTTTATTGTCTTCGAAGACCCACAACTAACAATATCGTTACAACCTACTTAAATTCGCTTTGAGTACTAGCTATGTGACATTAATTGACCATATTCTTTCGTGTTTCTCATTGTCATATTCAAACTAAGTAAATTAATGCAAAAAATATTGCTGGGAAACTACTTTTTTTTGGGTGAAAAATCATGTTTTGTTGTAAAACTCAACCTAACGCACTCAAAACATTGTACTGAATTCCAGCCGCTCCAGGGTAGCCCGTGAAATTAAAATTTTCGTTTTTTGCAATTTGCAGGCCAGTGCTTATTAAAACGTGACACTTTCACCTTGAGGCGACTAGATGAGCTAAACACGTGCTTTATAATGCCTAAAAGTATAGAATTCACCGCAATAAACAAAACCGGAAAAATATATGACATTCTTCAGGATATATGCTAGTATGATAGTGTTTTGAAAACATAATACAATTAATTTGCATCGATAAATCAAATCACGAACTTATTTAAAAAAAAAATATTTTAACCTAAAAAAACGTACTAATAATTGTACAAGCAATATATTAGCATTATAGTGTTTTAGTCTTTTAGTCCATTCAATAGATTGTTTGTAAATCGATCAAAACCACTCATTTCGCACTATTTGGCCCGCTGTGACTGATGTAACAACCACTTTGTAGTGTAAGCTGATTTGATCTTTACTGTAACAGCATTTCAAACGAAGTTTGAACCACCGCAGTTGTTAATTTAGGTCATCTAGTCGCCTTAAAGTAAAAATCTTACAATACAAACTTGTAAGTATTTAAAAAAAAACATTTTATCACAGTCCATAAAATGGACTGTGATAAAATGTTATGGGAAGAAAAGAAAATGTCTGATGAGATGACGAAAAACGGAGATATATGGAAAAAGGAGACATGCTGCGCCGACCCCAAATGAACTGTGATAAGAAGAAGAAGAAGAAGAATATCGCTGGACATTAACACACAACGCCATCTAGTGCCACACTAAGCAAAGTTTGTGTCCTGGACACCAGATCAAGAAAATGATGATAATTATACACTTTTACGTCAAAGTAATCTATAATTTATTAATGACACAGTTTTGTGTTATCATCTTTCCAGTTTTACGAGTATTATTCACGTCAACTATTATTGAGTCATTCAGGAAGAACCGAAATGATATGTTTCGGGTTTTCCTGAATGAATAAATAAAAGTTTTTGTACAAGACGACGTGAGTTTTACGGAACTGAAGCACGAAACACACGCGATTATTTGCAGCTGTATATGTATACCTTACCACTCCTCCGCACGACGACTGTTAGCAACACCGCAAACTTATATCGAGTATTTTAAAGTAAATAATCATGAAATAAACGTATGCGTAGATTTTGTAATTTAAAAAAGACCGTCATGGTTATTCCACAGTCTTGAAACCATCATTAGGCCCGGTATCCACCAAAGCGGAGATGAGCGGAGCGGAGAGGAGATATGCAAGATTCGACCAATCACAGGAGACGCGAGAGACGCGATATAGACTTCAATCAATGTCCGGGTCTTCTACCAATCCGCTCCGCTCCTCTCCGCTTTGGTGGATACCGGGCCTTACGCGGGACGCCATCGTCCGCTGGAGTCGGCTCAGTTGTTTCATATAAATAAATATACTCTCTGTCAACGGAACTCTTGCATTCATCATCATCATCGTTACAGCCAAAAGACGTTCACCGCTGGACATAGGCTACCCCCAAGTGTTGCCACATTGACTGGTCCAGTGCGACTCGCATCCAACGGATTCTCGCAACCTTCACCGCCTGGTGAAGGATGGGAATCCGTTAGACCGATGACCTCATCGGTCCACCTAGTTGGAGGTCTTCCAACGTATTGTCTTCCGGTTCGCGGTCGCCACTCCAGAACTTTTCACCCCCATCGGCCATACGTTCTGCGAGCAATGTGCTCTGCCCACTGCCACTTAAGTTTAGCAATTCTTCGGGCTACGTCGGTGACCTTGGAAGAGTTACCAAGGTCACCGACGTAGCATTGGTAACATTTTTTATTGGCCTCCTGTACTGTCCCACTACTTGACAAAGACATCCCGCGTAAAGGGTTACCCGTGCTTCCTCAAACCAGAAAAATCCTCCTTTTATAACTGAAGAGCCCGGTACAAACTTTTTTTTCTATACTTCCATGTAATCTAAGCGAACGTACTTTTTTGGTAAACTGTAAAGCGTGCCACCACGCGCAACCCTATCACTGACCTCCATAACTTTCTTGATCCACTCGTTGACACGTTCCTCTAGCATGGTGATGGTTGTGGGGTTCTTAGCCATATCCTTCAGCTGGTTGTGATCCTGCAGCTCCGCCATGAGCGCCTGGCCATCGTCGAATAGGTTCACTTGATTGCACACGTCTTCACACACTGTGGATAGCAGAAAATTCTTTGAACAAGAGTGTATAAAGTAATCTGTCCAGCAATGTCTACGAATTCTGCATGACAAAGGAGCATGGGCAATTTTCTATTGAAATTTGGGGGAAAAAACATCAGAATTTAAATGTATCTCAAGTAGCTCATAATTCAGCCTTCCCTTCATAAAAAAAATAAGTACTTAAATTGCCTGAGAACAGAAATAGAAACACCTGAAGTATGATGCCGTTTTAAAGAATTTTACCAAAGATATTAATCTAATAATAGCCTCTAAACTTAACAAGGGGATGCCATTACACAGGCTATGGTTTATTCTAGAAATTCGCCGGCTGAGTAAGGATTAATTACTGTCTATTTAGCTTTCACTCAATATTTTCACATTATCACATTTAAAAACAAATGTCTGTTGTCCTCAAATCTTCGACCATAATACTTTCCAACATTTTCAATATTCATGACGATAGAAAAAAATGCAAATCTGTTTAAGTCAGTCAGTCAGTTTTGGTTTATGTTGCAAAAGAAAAAATACGGGTTATTTGTTGATAATTTAACTGATGGACTTTTTTTCTGATTTCTACCCTATTGGCTCTATCTTTGCTCTCCAGTGACTTAGGTACTTGGCGCTTTAATATCAATTGAAGTAAACTATGCTATGATTTGAGACTATAATTTAATTCGGTTTGACTTACGCTCATTTCGACGACGAGCCTTTGGATGTTTTGAATATAAGACAAACATTATAATTAATATGAATTTAGCAAAATAAGCGCCTTATGAACGAACCTTTCAAAGCACTGCAAAATGATCTCAACCCAGGCAGAAGTTGATTCTTCACGATAGGGAATCTGGTCTCGTCTTCCTCGCCGTCATTGCTAGGATGTGCCAGAGCATTCATGTACACGTGTTCCATCACTCGTTCTATTGCCGTCACCAGTCCAACTTGCTGAGCATTCAGGATACCACAAAATCTGCACAGATATCACCAGAAAGTCTAAGTTGAGCTTGTCTGATGTGTATTTGGCATTTGTCATGGGGTTACTTCTTAAGTCTTGTGGTTGATGTTATACGCACTAGCAGTTAGGCTAGCCTATTTCAAGTTTGATGAGGAGAATACTTGGAACAATTTACCAAAAGTACGTAATACTCACAGATCCTTATGGAACCCTTCCTCAGGCAGTTGCTTGCTGACGTTAATTCTGAACATGTAAATGCAGACGCCTGTAAATCGAACATCCCAACCATCAGACAGGAACAGCTTTTTCTTCAAGGTTATAATAGGAGGTGGTGGTTTTCCTTGGCCTTTCTTCGTTCCTTCAGGTAGTGGTCGGTGTTCAATCTCTTCCACATCCTGGTAGTACCAGAGAAGCTTGTTCCTCATGTGTGGTAGGAACAGCTGGTTGATGTCATCCAGCTAATGAGAAACATTTACTGGTATGAAATTAGGAACTAATCTAGAACTTTAGCACACATATTATAAATATTGTGAGAACATCATGGGCTGATGATGCTGATGATGACAATAAATTTTTGCAAGTTGTTTTATCATCTTTATAAAACAAATATTCGAAGGAACCGATTAAATCTGTTCTTCTTGCAGCTCAACAGGCAATACACTTTACACACTGTACCCTTTAGGTAATTTAAGAACTCTACACCAATAGGGTAGATGATGTTAAAAATCGAATAGGTCCGTCTGATGGATTGCACAAAAAATATTGGGCACGTAGTTTTTTCTTTTTTCACTTAAACAAAAAATAAAGACGATACAGTGGGTCGAATAAATCGTGTGTGTGTTATTTGAGTATTTTTTTACCGGAAAATGACGTCACAAGCCTTCGTCAAGAAGCACGTATCCAATATTTTTCGATAATCTAAGGAATCACATTATAAAGGGCGAAATCACTTCATTTTTCTTTCATTCGTACCATATTTCCTTCGAACACATGGTCCATGATGGCGTGTCGCGGGAGGCCTGTGCCATCTATCAGGAGCTGGAAGGTGAACTCCAGCCGGGGGTCCATCTCGCCCCTCCTCGCCTTGCGCTCGCATTCTTCTCTCCTTTTCTGGAAATTGAGAAGACCATCAGGTCCTTGATCTCATCTGTCGCTCTAATACTTTTGGTATGAGACGCCCGCTAGAAACAGACCATTAGAATATCCATAACATCTTCCTCCTCCTCTTCCTCACTAGACCCTGGTTTTATACCGTGGACAAACATTTTTGTGAAGTGAGCAGCAAACCAAGCGAACGAAAATATTTAAAAATTGCACTTTCCTGTGACCTGGTCTAAACCAGGACACTTCTCATTTGCGTTTTCGACCAATGTGTCGCTTTTTAATTTATGATTTCTTTACTGCCATGTCGGTGTCTGTTTGCGGTCTGTTTCAAACTAGCCTAGGCCACCAGCAGTCAAGTTGTAATATGCAAATTAATGAACGGATAGATGATGGGTTTCATTAAGGCAGGGGGTCGGTATGGGGGCTGGCACGGCGCCGCACTCTCCCATAATACTGCTCACGACACGCAAATAACTTGTGATTGTTTTATAGGCAACAGACATTAACGAAAGGCGGTTATTAGAAAGACATTTCTTAATTTTCAATTTTTGACAGTTTTGTAATGGATTTTTTGCGGTGAACGGAGCAGATCGCATGATATTGTAATGGTTTTGGGGCTGGCAATAAAAATATATCTGAATACTAATCCAACTACCAATTGCCATTAAAGTTTCGTGCAAACGTCTTTGTAATTTTAATTTCAGATAATTGCTCTTAATTATAATAGCTGATGATATTTTAACATGCAACCTTATTTTAAAAACAAACATATTTCCAAATTAATTCCATGTTAAAATAAATCCGACCAAAACATATGTGTTTCCCAAATAATACACAAGCAATCTTTATAGGAAGTTACAAAGTTTTTTGTCGTACCAACTCTACGCAACCCTCACATTTTTTTTAAATTCTGCGAGTCCACAACTCCACATAACACCTTAGAATAAAGTTTACCTACCTTCCAAAGAAGCACAGTGATTGGTCCAATTGAATGCATTTTGCACTTGTTTTTCACACCACACAGTCCAGATATTAACAAGCACTTGTTCTATCCCTAGTCTAGAACAGATCACTAGGCTAGTGAATTTTATGAGTTTACAAAGTTGCTTATAAATTTTCCAAGCAATGACATATCCATTTTGCTAGCTTGCTTATTGAATCTGTAGTACAAATTAATATAAGCAATAGTTTTCAACGCTTTATTACGTGGAATGCAAATTATGGTTTATTATATCGGTACAAAGATACCATAGAGTAGTACATCATCATGTTTGCATAGCAGATATTTCCGAATACATTTCGAATTCAGATTCTCAAGAAATAGATTAGGAAAAAGCCGTTGAATGCGTATGGGTGGAACTAGAAGACTAAGCACAAACCTACGCGATTATATTCCACATAATACGTCTATGCGTTCGTATTTTTATGCCCATATGTCGAACGATAAAAGCCGTCGTGTTGCTAGACATAGTGTATAAGACACGAATGTCGTAATTCAAAAAGTTTGATGTTACTGGTTCTTTGAAGACGATGGCGACACGAGAGGCCGTATTTCTTACATATGTGTCATCTGCATGTGAATGTTTTGTTACGAAACCGTTTCAGTCTACTTTGATAAACATCTAGAAAACAAATAAGTACATATCTTTTGTGTGAGCACTGACGTTAGGACATTTCGTGTCGCGACCGAAAGAAAACTGTTTGTATTTGTGGTCTGACTGACTATAATGTAGGTTAAATCTGATTGTACGTTATTAATAGCTTGCCTTTTTTCTGCTTTTACCTTGGCAGACAGCAACGTTGCCACAAGGAAATTCTTATCTGTTGGTTAAATAAAATAACGAATAAAAAATACATAAAATAAAACTAGATCGTATTAGCGTAAGTTTCTAAGCTTAATGTTCATAAATGAGGCCTGTCCTACTGAAATACTCATTAATATAACCTAACCTTAAAACACTTTATATTTCTCTAAAAAGCGTAGTAGACGGAGCCCCGCTTCGCGAGGCCCCTATTTCCGAGTGCAGGGTTTAAAGGAACCTAACTAACCCCTAACGGGGGGGTGCCCCAAGTTCCGATTATGCGGGCAGAGATACGTCCGTATGTTCAGTTGACAATAATTCGAGATATTACAATATCGCTAGAGAGAAACACGTTATATTGTAATAATAATATAATAATAATAAAAACTTTATTTCCATTAAACTTAGCCTATGTTTACAATTTTATAACAACATGTATGTAATTATGCTTATATCATGTAGAAAAAAACAAAACAATTTTGCAATTGATGATGGATGTAGGTATTTGAAACTTATTGGCTAGTTATGTGACAAACAAATTAGGTAACTACCCTCCGTACTAGTTATAAACTGTACGACGGCAGAGTAGTGCGACCAGTTTGCTGTCTCTAATGAATGTACATAGTATACGCAAACTATACAGATTAACTGCATGTTATTTTTATAACAATATTACTCAAATAAGGTGTTGCGATAAGTTTACTAGACTGAACTTGTAATAAATTCTTTTTTTTTTTTGTTTTTCAATCAAGAATACAACTAGGTGATAAATAGTCTGACATGACTTAGTAGACGAAAAAATGAAAACAACATTTAAATGCGTCTTACATCATTACTTTACGCAACGTGTGCTAGCATTTTACACGTGTTATAAATATTGTAAAAAGAAAAAATAAAAATACAAAGAAAAATAAAAATAACATATTTATACCTTAAAAATTTACTTAAAAATTTTAAGATTTTAAAAATATAATATAATGTGTTTGACAATTTTACGGTGACATAAATATACTTTCTACTTTATCTAGGACATTGCAGACATCGGTGAAGGAAAACATCGTGAGGAAGCGTGGTGATCAATGCTCATGGGTTCTTTGTTCTTCGCGGTCATGGCCCAACAGTGAGACAGTAATAGGCTGGTATTATTGTTATTATTCTATGGGAACAACGGTAGTCTTGTCGCTAATGGCGATATCTTCCAGACAACCTTTGGACCACTTCGTGTGTCATAATTCATAAGTTATATTTTGTATGTATTTGTATATTTTAAAGTTGTAATGTATTTTATGTAAGGATCTTCAGATGCAATAAAATGATTGATTGATTGATATTTGGTGCCAGTTGATAACAATGGCGGTCATTGCCCTTTGTATCTCTTCGTACAAACCAAAACAAATGAACCTGTATCGTTGATCATTAGAAAACATGTTGAAGAAAGAAAAAAAAATATTTGATGTCAGTTACTAAAGCACAGACACAATAATATAAAAAACATATAAAACAATGAATAAAACACAATAGAAATGTGATGTGTGCCTCACGGCTGCGCCAAAAAGGTCCATTTCAGCATTCATGCCAGATAGGCACGATTCAAAACAACTGTAAGTAAATGTTTAAAATAAATGTTCAGCGCCACTGTTTCAAAAGCAACGTCCTTAATTATTTTAAGAATGTTGATTTTCTTATGCATAGGATAAAGATTCTGGAATAATTCTGTAAGTAAAGGCTATGTTTAATTGGAGTCCGTGCAAAAAGTTTTGTGTTTTTTTTATCCACTGCTGTAATTCACGGCTGCTCCCCAGCACGTTTTTTTTGTAAGTACTAAGTACATAACAAAAACATAAAAAGTTGTATTAAAAAAACTATTTACCCGAGATACACTGTAACATAGTTTTGAAACCGAATCTAATATAATAAAACTATGGGTTTTATAGTTATACTAATACAGTATAACAGCTATAGAAGCCATAGTTTTTTATTGCTACAATGTACGGGGTAGTTAAGAGTATTTTCTGACCAAACATAAATCTATTTGCTTACCGAGAATAGAACTTACAAAGTTCTATTTTTGTTTGAAACGCTAAGTGAATGATCTGACCTAGGTCTTCGAACCTCCTACGAATTCTATGAACCTGGTAACACAATCGCTTACACATTGATCAGAATAACCCATTAAGTTCCGAAGAAAAATCTTTCTGCACTAAGACGTAGTAACAATGGCATGTAATATTTTGTTTGAATAGCAAAGTTTTGAATGAAAACTTGTGTAATTTTGCACTTTTTTCTTTTATTACATGAGCCGTAGGACAAACCCATTTTTTAAATACTTTATTGAAAAGATAATCCAAGCTACTTTTTACCTCTGGAGGAGTAAGGAAATAATGAAAATGAGCACAAAAGGATTAAGAGCCCTCTTACAGTCCACTAGCGCCGCCAATCGAAAAAATGTCATAACTCGTAAATAGAATCAAAAATACAAAATGTGGTCTATTATTACTGTAGAAAAGGCAATAACGTAATTTTATAACACCTTATCAACACTTGAAATATAGCTGTTTAGCTAAATCGTGCATTCAAAACATAAACGGCCGTTTTTGTTACAAATGCACGATTTAGCTAAACAGCTATATTTCAAGTGGTGACAATGTGTTATAAAATTACGTTATTGCCTTTTCTACAGTAATAATAGACCACATTTTGTATTTTTGATTCTATTTACGAGTTATGACATTTTTTCGATTGGCGGCGCTAGTGGACTGAGAGGGCTCTTAAATCGTAAAAAGGAGGTAAGTTTTGTCTTAAGATCTTGCCTAATGCCCTTCACTCACAAATGTATTAAACATAATTCTTGCCACAAAACAAATATCACTTTTTTTACATTTAGTCATCGTTTTTAATGATGCCCATTTATGTGGCAAGTGATATTGAAATTAAAAAAATAATGTGATACATTCTGTTTGTGCCTTGCCTAGCCTGGGATTTTTTGAGCATTGTCTTTTGAATTTCGCGAGCTAACCTAGCGCTTTCCCATTAATAGTACTCTATTTTGCCACGATTATTTCAAACTATGGCGCACTGTACGGCATGGTTTCATCGTTCGTGGAACCGGCATGAATACGCCGTCGAAAGTACTAGGAGCACATAAACATCAGAGCACAAGACGGGAATATAGGCAAGACAAGTGCTGCAGTATTATTATGCCATTATAGTCTTTCATGTACCTACTTATGGGTTATGTCATATTTTCATTAAAATACAACCTGCCACTGACCTTAAAAACGTAAGAAAATTTGAACTCCATGGAAGCCCGCGACATTCAAATGTTCTTACGTTTTTTGCAATTTGTAGGGCAGTGCTAAGTTGTGTGTTGATGAAAATATCGGTAGCGGCTGTAAGACATATGTAGTTACAGAATTATAATCATCAAAATCATCAATACAACCCTTAAAGCTCATAAATGTCGAGGAACGACTTTGACCGTGAAAAATTCGTTCACTTATGAACTCTCATGAGAAGTGAAAAGTTTTTTTTTGTTTGTAGCTAAATGTACGCCAATATAGCCCTATGAAGCAGGACTAAAGTGACCACTTTACTCCGTAGGGAGTAAAAACAAATAGATTTTATCATTTCCTTCATGTGAGATAGACAAACTCAAACAGCCAGAAAATATACTTACTACGAGGACCATACATCTTCATTGCGAAACAGTTGGGAGTTTTAGTTCCATGGTTTTTCCGCATTGAAGGTGGTGCCATGCGTTTTGAATTGTTTATCTTGACTGATTCAGAAGAAAAAACTGACCGCGAAATTTTAGAATTTTGTCGAGTGTATTTGTTTGATACAAGTGGAGAAAGTTTGTTATTGTAGTTCAAAGCGGTTTAACATGCGAGCCGTAAGGCGAGGGTGTTTTTGAGCCGAAAACTGCAATAACAAATATCCTCGTGTATCAAACGACGTTTTTCTATACACTTTTGAAGAAATAAAATAAAATAATGTAAAATATTTGTGTCACATTATTTCAATGTCACGAGACTGATTTAAATTTTATTTTTTCCGCGCTTTGCTTTCGCCAGGTTCAAGGAGAGGCAAAGGTATGCAGCCGTTATACAGCCTAATACAAAAAAATAAATAACCCCCCATCTCGGAAAGAGTATTTTTGCTCTTCGATATCTGAGTGCAAAAGCCGTTTTTATCGTCATGAGGGTAAAGTAAATTTGAATTAAGAACATCGTCACACAAAACATCATTAAACCTATTTACTTCTACCTCTATGGTGCCGAATTTATCATACTTTTTTTTTTGATTTGTTAAGAACTCAGACTCGGAACCTTCTTGGTGTACTTTTTTTTTAATATGTTTTGCGCGCGCCATTTTCTTTTCGCGTCATATTGTTAACACCTTAGGTTAAAAACAAGGAATCCAACTTGAAAACAAGTGAAAAACCTAAAATGACCACATTATCTAGCGACGAGGAAGTTTATTATTTGACGCCAAAAGAATTAACTGAATTTGTTAATATGCGCATTTTTTGCGTTTATTCATTTCCTCGCTGAGGTGGGATGAAAAGTTACGTGTAAAAGTGTAAAAGTTACGTAGAATCAAAAGAGCACGAGATGAAAAAACTTTGCACTCGAGTGCAGAGTGCAAAGATTTTTCACCTCGTGCTCTTTTGATTCCCTCGCTAACGCTCAAATTGCCATGTCATGCCAGATAGGTGATGAAGCTGTCTGACGCTGGTCTTCCAATGAACCTTGAAGATTATGATAGATGACGATTCAAGACTTGAACAGGCTTACTTTTGGTTTTCTACGTTAAGAACTTTAATAAATGAAGGTAGGCCAATGACCGCTTTTGTCAACTAATCTGGCAGCAACTACAGTAAAAGTACACAATATTCGTAAGTAAGCCTATTTAGGTATACTTACACCTAGATAAAAAAAAATTAAAAAGAATATTCTTATCATTTATTATCATTTTTTTTAGTACAAGGACGCATACTGGTTTTCTCACGTTAATTTATCGATGTTCTGATATGAAATCAGTTGCATAATCACATACGAAGTGCCTACGTCTGAACCTATGACCTACCACTGGTAGTTTCGATTAACAACGGTGTCTGGCAGCCGATTCATGTAAGTATTACTAGCCTCCGCACAGTCTTTAGGTGCCGTTACCATTTTGCTTTGACAGCAGTTGTTGCTAATGTAAGCTCGAACATACCGCGCATGCTAAACGCCCGAAACGCAATAGAATCGAGGTCGCGACGTACGAGTTTAGTAATAAAATAAAAAATGTTTATTCTAAGTTAAGAGGCTTTCAGTATGAATTCTAAAGTCACTGAGGAGATAACCGACATGTGTATGCATCCTAAAGTATACCGTTTGACGCTAGTACCTACTACAACCTAGTAGCTCCATCTGTCCGTAAATATCTGGAGTTAAGTGCACTTCATCCACCCGCAAGATGGCGTTACTTTCGTCTGGGGTGTGGGGTGTTTCTAGGTAGAAAGGGAAAACACCTTCATTTGTGTTTTCCATCCCTCTCTGGCCTGTGGTGACGTATTTTCTGACGTTGTGAGTTCAGAAAATACGTCATACGATATTGTGATATCGTGCTTCATCTCCTGCGACTTATGGCAACCTGGTATACAAACGTTACAGGGGCTGTGTCACTCACCACCCGCAGTAGCTGGCAAGCTCGCAATAAAATGAGAAAGACTCTTAATAAATTATAACACCGATAGTAATGACAATTACATAGAAGGGTTTTGTTTTTAATTTTTAGCCCCCGACGCTAAAATGACGGGGTGTTATAAGTTTGACGTGTCTGTGTGTGTGTGTGTGTGTACGAGTATGAGTCATCGTAGCTCTCGAACGGAAAAGCCGATTTTGACTTTGTTTGAAAGGTGAATTAGTCGAGAGTGTTCTTAGTCAGCTATATTTGATCAAATCAGTCCAAGATAGCCGCCGCCACAAGATGGCGGATTACATATTTATTTAATAACTCCCTTAATATGGGTATCAAATGAAAGGGATTAACTAGTAGAATACTATACGCAATTATTAATTTAAATCCAAGATGGCCGGCCACCGCAAAATGGTGAATTATATATTATTTTCACAACTCCCTCAATATGGATATCAAATGAAAGGGCTTCATAGCCTACGGCATTTCGTTACGTGACGATTTCAACTAAATCGCACTACTCGTAAGAAAAAAAAATACTTTGAAATTATGTGTCGAAGGTTATTTATTTTTTTAATTTAATGTAACTTGTTTGATTTATGATTAAAAACTACTGTAAGTAATTTTTTTTTAAATGTTCAGCGACACTGTTTTGCACTGTACGGCATGGTTTCATCGTTCGTGGGACCGGCATGACTACGCCGTCGAAAGTACTAGGAGCGCATAAACATCAGAGCACAAGACGGGAATATAATACCTCGACATATTTACATTTAGTAAGGGGCAAGACAAGTGCTGCAGTATTATTATGCCATTATAGTCTTTCATGTACCTACTTATGGGTTATATCATATTTTCATTAAAATACAACCTGCCACTGACCTTAAAAACGTAAGAAAATTTGAACTCCATGGAAGCCCGCGAAATTCAAATGTTCTTACGTTTTTTGCAATTTGTAGGGAAGTGCTAAGTTGTGTGTTGATGAAAATATCGGTAGCGGCTGTAAGACGTATGTAGTTACAGAATTATAATCATCAAAATCATCAATACAACCCTTAAAGCTCATAAATGTCGAGGAACGACTTTGACCGTGAAAAATTCGTTCACTTATGAACTCTCATGAGAAGTGAAAAGTTTTTTTTTTTTTGTTTGGAGCTAAATGTACGCTAATATAGCCCTATGAAGCAGGACTAAAGTGACCACTTTACTCCGTAGGGAGTAAAAACAAATCGATTTTAACATTTCCTTCGTGTGACATAGACAAACTCAAACAGCCAGTTAATGTACTATTATCGGTGAATGTTGATCATACATCTTCATTGCGAAAATGTTGGGAGTTTTAGTTCTATGGTTTTTCCGCAATGAAGGTGGTGTTGTGTGTGTGTGATTAACAAAACAAAAGATTAACAATTCAAAACATGTGTTTTGAATTGTTAATCTTGACTGGTTCAGAAGAAAAAACAGACCGCGAAATTTTAGAATTTTGTCAAGTGTATTTGTTAGATTTTTAATAAAATTTGGTTTTTTCATCGATAGTGCAGAGTTCGACAAGATATAATAAATAATCTTTTGCCGCGAAAATCGTAGAAGATTTACTTAAAACTTGAAAATTTTATACACTGGAGGAGTAACAAACAAATGTTTTGTACTAAATTGAATATTTTTCTCGCACTCAAAGTGAAAAGTATAGTGTGCACCTCGAGACTAAACGCCAACTTAATATACCCTCGGTATCATTGACTCCCTCGCATTCCTCGATATAAAATATACAATATTTTAGATTTCACTTGAAAAGTCGAATTTACGCCTCAACGTTGCCACAAAGAACTGAAATGTAAAATATTCGTAAAACTAACCGTAAGTAACTTAAAATGTAATTAATCATTACTTTTTGATTAAATTAATAATTTAGTTTCCAACCATTTAAATCTATTTGCTTACCGTTGTAAGTTCTATTTTTGTTTGAAACGCTAAGTGAATGATCTGACCTAGGACTTCGAACCTCCTACGAATTCTATGACCCTGGTAACACAATCGCTTACACATTGATCAGAATAACCCATTAAGTTCCGAAGAACTAACTTTCTGCAATGGCATGTAGTATTTTGTTTTAACAGCAAAGTTTTGAATTAAAACTTGTGTAATTTTGCACTTTTTTCTTTTATTACATGAGCTGTAGGACAAACCCATTTTTTGAATACTTTATTGAAAAGATATTCCAAGCTACTTTTTACCTCTAGGAGAAGTAGGGAAATAAGGAAAATGAGCACAAAAGGATTAAATAGTAAAATGGAGGTAAGTTTTGTCTTAAGATCCTGCCTAATGCCCTTCACTCACAAATTTAAACATAATTCTTGCCACTAAACAAATATTACTTTTTTACATTTAGCCATCGTTTTTAATGATGCCCATTTATGTGCCATGTGACATTGAAATTAAAAAATAATGTGATACATTCTGTTTGTGCCTAGCCTGGGATTTTTGAGCATTATCTTTTGAATTTCGCGGGCTAACCTAGCGCTTTCCCATTAATAGTACTCTATTTCGCCACGATTATTTCAAACTGTGGCGCACTGTACGGCATGGTTTCATCGTTCGTGGGACCGGCATGAATACGCCGCGCCGTCGAAAGTACTAGGAGCACATAAACATCAGAGCACAAGACGGGAATATAGTACCTCGACATTTTACATTTAGTAAGGGGCAACACAAGTGCTGCAGTAATATTATGCCATTATAGTCTTTCAGGTACCTACTTATGGGTTATGTCATATTTTCATTAAAATACAACCTGCCACTGACCTTAAAAACGTAAGAAAATTTGAACTCCATGGAAGCCCGCGACATTCAAATGTTCTTACGTTTTTTGCAATTTGTAGGGCAGTGCTAAGTTGTGTGTTGATGAAAATATCGGTAGCGGCTGTAAGACGTATGTAGTTACAGAATTATAATCATCAAAATCATCAATACAACCCTTAAAGCTCATAAATGTCGAGGAACGACTTTGACCGTGAAAAATTCGTTCACTTATGAACTCTCATAAGAAGTGAAAAGTTTTTTTTGTTTGTAGCTAAATGTACGCCAATATAGCCCTATGAAGCAGGACTTAAGTGACCACTTTACTCCGTAGGGAGTAAAAACAAATCGATTTTATCATTTCCTTCATGTGATATAGACAAACTCAAACAGCCAGTAAATATACTTACTACGAGGACCATACATCTTCATTGCGAAACAGTTGGGAGTTTTAGTTCCATGGTTTTTCCGCATTGAAGGTGGTGCCATGCGTTTTGAATTGTTAATCTTGACTGATTCAGAAGAAAAAACTGACCGCGAAATTTTAGAATTTTGTCGAGTGTATTTGTTTGGTTTTTAATAAAATTAGGTCTTTTCATCGACAGTGAAGAGTTTGACAAGATGTAATAAATAATCTTTTGCCGCCAAAATCGTAGAAAATCTTCTCAAAAGATTACTTAAAAACTTGAAAGTTTTATGTACTGGAAGAGTAACAAACAAATGGTTTGTACTAAATTGAATGTTTTTCTCGCACTCAAAGTGAAAAGTATAGTGTGCACCTCGAGACTAAACGCCAACTTAATATAACCTCGGTATCATTGACTAAAATATACAATATAATTTAGATTTCACTTGAAAAGTCGAATTTACGCCTCAACGTTGCCACAAAGAACTGAAATGTAAAATTTTCGTAAAACTAACCGTAAGTAACTTAAAATGTAATTAATCATTACTTTTTGATTAAATTAATAATTTAGTTTCCAACAATTTAAATCTATTTGCTTACCGTTGTAAGTTCTATTTTTGTTTGAAACGCTAAGTGAATGATCTGACCTAGGACTTCGAACCTCCTACAAATTCTATGACCCTGGTAACACAATCGCTTACACATTGATCAGAATAACCCATTAAGTTCCTAAGAACTAACTTTCTGCAATGGCATGTAGTATTTTGTTTTAACAGCAAAGTTTTGAATTAAAACTTGTGTAATTTGCACTTTTTTTTTTATTACATGAGCTGTAGGACAAACCCATTTTTTGAATACTTTATTGAAAAGATAATCCAAGCTACTTTTTACCTCTAGGAGAAGTAGGGAAATAAGGAAAATGAGCACAAAAGGATTAAATAGTAAAATGGAGGTAAGTTTTGTCTTAAGATCCTGCCTAATGCCCTTCACTCACAAATGTATTAAACATAATTCTTGCCACTAAACAAATAGCACTTTTTTACATTTAGCCATCGTTTTTAATGATGCCTTTATGTGGCATGTGATATTGAAATTAAAAAACATATGTGATACATTGTGTTTGTGCCTAGCCTGGGATTTTTTGAGCACTGTCTTTTGAATTTCGCGGGCTAAACTAGCGCTTTCCCATTAATAGTACTCTATTTCGCCACGATTATTTCAAACTGTGGCGCACTGTACGGCATGGTTTCATCGTTCGTGGAACCGGCATGAATACGCCGTCGAAAGTACTAGGAGCGCATAAACATCAGAGCACAAGACGGGAATATAATACCTCGACATATTTACATTTAGTAAGGGGTAAGACAAGTGCTGCAGTAATATTATGCCATTATAGTCTTCTTCATGTAGCTTACTTATGGGTTATGTCATATTTTCATTAAAATACAACCTGCCACTGACCTTAAAAACGTAAGAAAATTTGAACTCCATGGAAGCCCGCGAAATTCAAATGTTCTTACGTTTTTTGCAATTTGTAGGGCAGTGCTAAGTTGTGTGTTGATGAAAATATCGGTAGCGGCTGTAAGACATATGTAGTTACAGAATTATAATCATCAAAATCATCAATACAACCCTTAAAGCTCATAAATGTCGAGGAACGACTTTGACCGTGAAAAATTCGTTCACTTATGAACTCTCATGAGAAGTGAAAAGTTTTTTTTTTGTTTGGAGCTAAATAAATGTACGCCAATATAGCCCTATGAAGCAGGACTAAAGTGACCACTTTACTCCGTAGGGAGTAAAAACAAATCGATTTTAACATTTCCTTCGTGTGACATAGACAAACTCAAACAGCCAGTAAATATACTATTATCAGTGAATGTTGATCATACATCTTCATTGCGAAAATGTTGGGAGTTTTAGTTCCATGGTTTTTCCGCAATGAAGGTGGTGCCATGTGTTTTGAATTGTTAATCTTGACTGGTTCAGAAGAAAAAAATTACCGCGAAATTTTAGAATTTTGTCAAGTGTATTTGTTAGATTTTTAATAAAATTTGGTTTTTTCATCGATAGTGCAGAGTTCGACAAGATATAAAAAATAATCTTTTGCCGCCAAAATCGTAGAAGATTTACTTAAAACTTGAAAATTTTATGCACTGGAGGAGTAACAAACTAATGTTTTGTACTAAATTGAATATTTTTCTCGCACTCAAAGTGAAAAGTATAGTGTGCACCTCGAGACTAAACGCCAACTTAATATAACCTCGGTATCATTGACTAAAATATACAATATAATTTAGATTTCACTTGAAAAGTCGAATTTACGCCTCAACGTTGCCACAAAGAACAGAACAGGAAAAAATAAACTCTTACCGGGCCTAAGATGTAAAATATTCGTAAAACTAACCGTAAGTAACTTAAAATGAAATTAATTATTACTTTATTTATTAAATTAATCATTTAGTTTCCAAAGTAGGTACCTACATAATTGAGTCTAATTTTGTTAGGCATTTCTATGGTCGGTTTTTTTTTTAATAACCAAATGAAGTTTAAAAATGGGTTAGATTTTCATTCCGCTGGTAGTTAAACTTAATTCACAGTCAAATGTATGTTGTTACCTGACCTGAACTGCTGCTGTGGTATCATTCAATATGACAAAGCGATGTTCGCAGCAAAAGCATCAAGAATAATTTCAAAAATTATCAACTCCATCATTCAATTAAAAATTGAGTATACAAGACGTACTGACTGACAGATTTAAAAACAACACTCAAAAAGTAAATTTAATAAAGTTTTTGGGAAAATTTAACTAAAGTTTAGTAAACATTTCAACCCATCATTGTAATTTATCTTATTAATAACGTTACTGTTATTATGTGTTATTTGTGAACACAAACAGTTATTGGTGTTACACAAATTAATGTTTTAGGTTGGACAAATGAGCTGGGAACTATAATGCGAAAATCAAACAACTTTAATATTTTTAGTTTTATACACACATCACGTTTAAATAATAACTGCTATTACTTAAATTAGCCTTATATTCATAGTCGCTCAGGTAGATCGACACAGTCTTCTATGATACTTATAGCATCACTTTTTAAGCTAAATCACTGTCTCTCAAGACACAGGTTATTTAATTTGAGAGGCAGGGTTTTCCAAATTGTGTACAGATTTCAGTTGTTTATTGTATTGCACTGTGTTTACCAACGGTCATGTAAATTGTGTTTATATAAAACATGTTAAAGCTGTATTTTGGTAAAATAAAGTTTTTTTTTTTTTTTTTCAATCTTAAAACCTAGAGCTGTCGGCCATCGTTACTATTAGTTAAACACAGACATAGTAACTCATTTACGCAAATTATGTTACGTTTTGGCGTCTCGAAGCATGGGTGCAGCACCATCATTTATTTATTGTGTGTGACTACTTTACTATGTAAACTATTATGTACCACTTAAGATCTTTAATCCGCCCTTCTTCACACGGGGCGCTAGCTAACGGTTCATTTGCTTTCATTGAAATCGTTTGGTTTGTTTCTGAGATTAGCGTTTACGATTTTTTTTGTTATAAAAACACCATATAATATAAAACTGTAGTAATTTAATAGAGCACCAACTCTTTAACGTTTTTGTTCGCTCTGCCGACAAACTGTCCTGCAGTTTCGCAGAAGATTTTTGAAATACTAACATTCTCTTTGTTGAAATAAATACAAAATTTTTTGTTTAGTCAATTTATTTAGGGAGATTTTCGTAGAATCTGTCCTGATTTATAATTTTATTTAACTTTACACGTGGTACTGTGATAGTTATGTTGTATACTTCAAGAGCTCAAAGGCTGTCTCATAATTGCATCACCCTTAAAAAGGTCGCAATGTCAAGGCACACATAAAAATACGAGGCAAAAGCAAGCCAAAGTAGTGTAAAGAAAACACCATAGTTCACCTGGACAGCATCTTCATCCATATCCACAACACTTCACTACAGTTGTGGCACAACACTAGTAACACCATCAGCACACAACTTGCCGATTTCCGTGTTCGTCCGGCTACTTCTACAGACAACTTTTTTGACTGAATTGTATGTTCATGTCACATGTCTGTAGCATTCTTCATATAAATGTGGGTTATTTGCATCGTAAGGCCGCAGTCGCGTGGTCGTAATCAAAGTTTTTTTATTGCTTCGATGTTAGTCGTTACCCTATTCGATTTTTTTACCTACATGCATACATGCTAGGTCAGTAAGCTAATTCATTGGGTGATTTGCAGAAATCTATTCTTTTATTACTGCTGCAAATCGATTTCATTTACGATTACTTTTAATTAATTGTTCTACTTTTTGGGTGACGTTACTGCTTCGTATGTTGAAACGAGTTTTTCTGTAATTTGCAAGGGCTTTTTTAATCTTTGCGCACTGATTTCGGCAATTTCAACTGTAAATCGAGATTCACAAGCTACGTTTTTCTTATTGTTTGGAATGCAAAAAACAAGTAGATCTCTTGTATTGTCTAAGTGAACTGAGCAGTTGGCATTATTCTAGCATTACAAAATATATTTTTTCAAACCGAAATGGTACTTAAATACAATGGTTTATAATAGTCTGGCTGTCATAATAATTTCTTTCTTACGGTCGCGATTCTATTGTAAAGGCAGTAATTCCTATTCATCGATTTCATGTGGTTGTATATTGTTGAACATAGGCAAAGTAAAATAGTTTAAACCAAATTGATACATTTTCAGGGTTCCGTACGTCAAAAGAAAAACCGGAACCCTTATAATATGATCACTTGATTGTCCGTCCGTGTGACAAGATCCTTCATCTCGGGAACGTGTGTAGGTATCGAGTTAAAATTAAAAACCAATTTGAGAAGCTGTGAAATCAAACTTCAAAGTTAACCTATGAAAAGGTACTGCTGTTTATGCCGCAAAGAACGTGAGTATATTTTGACACTCTCACTCAAATGAATCAAAAATATGGAGTACCGTTGACCTAGAATCGTGAAATTTGGCAAGAAGCAATATAGAAAACCGTAAATATGTGTACGGTAAATATGCCGCATCCTAGGCGTCAAACTTACGAAACGATGGATGTACGCAACACCACACTGCGCTCCAAAACACAAATCACTGACGTTGCTCAAAAGGCAGCCAAGCTAAAGTGGGATTAGGCTGGCCATGTCTGCCTTATGCCTGACGAGCTGTGGGCCAAAATAACAACAATGTGGAGCCCTGACACAAACAGAAGGCGACGCGACAGACCTCGCAAGAGATGGCGGGATGAGCAAAACAAAACCAACGACTAGTGGCCCACACAGTCATGGGAAGGGGCCTTTGCCCAGCAGTGGGATGACACAGGCTAACAGTAATAGTAACGTAAATATGTAGTTTAATAAAAAAAATACCTGCAGGTTTTTACGGAACCCTCGATGCGCAAAGTCCAATTCCCACTTGGCTTTCACTCGATTTTGATACTTACTTAAATGCTTTTATTTAAACCTCAAAATCAAGCCAAAATCAAAGGTGCTATACGTTTGAAGTGTGTATCTGTATGTCTCTCTGTAGCATCTTATCTCCTGAACGGATAAATCGATTTTGATTATTTTTTTTTAAACAAGAAATCTTGACTTGTGTGAAATTTGGAACTACAAAATGGATAGTCATAGGTGGACCGTGGATAACATTTTGCAGCAAACAACGTCCTGCTCCTGAAGTCTCAAGTATATGTACTATGTACCACTACCAAAAATAAACCATCTAATACAAACCACTTGATACTAAAAGGCGTAGTATTCTACGACATATCTAGTAGACGAAGACATTGGTACTCTTAACACTCATGGCCTACAATTCCTCGTCTACTAGCTTTTTCCGTGGCTACCGTAACAGCCTACAAAGAACCGCGAGCGCTTTCTGAGACCCACTTTCTAGAAAAATATTGAAACAGAATAATAGATTTCGAATCAGTTGGAAATGAAATTACGTGCTTATTATCAGATAACCCGTACCGTTTTTTGACAATCAATACTTAGGTTGTATGTTGCTTCAGCAAAAATGCCTGTGTACCACTTTAGGTAACTGTTTTAGCCCTGCAGCAGATATCTGTGCATTCATTTGTTTATCAACAATAGTTATTTGTTATACAAGAGTGCAAAGTTGTTTTTTAACCGCGTGCTCAATTTTGATGACCGAGCAAGCGAAAGATTCTGAAATTGAGTCACGAGCGAAGCGAGAGATTCAAAACTTAGAATCTTGAGGGTTAGCGAGGCAATCAAAAAAGCACGAGGTGAAAAATCTTTGCACTCGAGTGCAACACGTAACTTTTCATCCCACCTCAACGAGGAAATGAATAAACGCAATAAAAAAATTGAGCATTGTTAACAAATTCAGTTATTTTCTGTTGGCGTCAAATAAACTTCCTCGTCGCTAGATAATGAGTGGTCATTATAGATTTTTGGGGGATGAAAAAATACTTTTTCTTCCCCCCATCTCGGAAAGAGTATTTTTGCTCTTGGATATCTGAGTGCAAAAGCCGTTTTTATCGTCATGAGGGTAAAGTAAATTTGAATTTAGAACATCGTGTGCACAAAGCATGTGAATTCAAAACATCATTAAACCTATTTACTTCTACCTCTATGGTGCCGAATTTATCATACAATTTTTTTTAAATTTGTTATAACTCAGACTCGGAAACTTCTTGGTGTACTTTTTTAATAGGTATGTTTTGCGCGCGCCATTTTCTTTTCGCGTCATATTGTTAACACCTTAGGTCAAAAACAAGGAATCCAACTTGAAAACAAGTGAAAAACCTAAAATGACCACTCATTATCTAGCGACGAGGAAGTTTATTTGACGCCAACAGAATTAAATGAATTTGTTTATAATGGGCATTTTGTTTTGCCTTTATCCATTTCCTCGCTGAGGTGGGATGAAAAGTTACGTGTTGCACTCGAGTGCAAAGATTTTTCACCTCGTGCTCTTTTGATTCCCTCGCTAACGTGCAAGATTCTAAGTTTTGAATCAATCAATTTTAGAATCTTTCGCTTGCTCGGTCATCAAAATAAAGCACGCGGTTAAAAAACAACTTTGCACTCTTGTATAACAAATAACTATTAAAAAAATGTAGTTGAGCTAGTTATATGCATAACATAATTAGCATCTCAGTGGCTTTATTCTTACGACAGCTTCAAGTATCATTGCCATAATCATTTAAAGAAAGAAAGAAAGAAAAAGCATTAGCAGCATTTCTTAATAAAAGTTGCAACCCAGACATTTACCTACTATAGTTAATACCACAAACCTTATACCTATCGTCATTTAGAACTACATAAAGACAGAAGCGACTATTAAGTTCAATATCAACTGAAGTCGTAATCGAGTTTTAATGGCTAGGTTACCTCGGAATGTTCCTCATCGTCTTCCAAATGATCATACTTCACGAAGGCGTATCGCAGTTGGTTCTCAAAGTGCTCCCTGGCTTCAGCTTTCTCGATAGCACTCACGGCTATTCTCTTCATAACTACTACTCTATAATCTACACTTCTACTTTAATGTCTGTATAAAAACTTTTTCACAATCATTTTCTCCTTTCTATTAATCACTTTTCAACTAATCTAAAGGTTTCTCTTGAAAATTCAGCTCCAAAAGTACGTGTAAGCGATTTCCACTGTCCATATGAGAGATACTAAAATGGTGAAGGTGTAAAACTATCGACAAAACATTCTATCTAGGTGTTTATGGGGGTGGAGCGGTGGGTAATTACTTTCCATCAAACATGAATAGGATATAGACATGCATGCATAGATTTGTTGTGTTTTGTTTGTCGTTTTCTTTGTGTGTTTTGACTGCGGATTTTTGTTCAAAATTTGCATGTGTGTGATTTCAACACCACGTTTACATTCGGATGTTGTATAAGAGACTTACTAAAAACATGTCGTGTTTAGTACGATTGTATTACATACTGTTAAGACATGTATTTATTGCTGCCTATATTGCTTTCCTTTCTGATATGTTATGTCTATACATACCCTGAAACAAGAGACTAGTCTATACTAGTCTCTTGTTTCAGGGGTAAATGATATGCATATAGCGATATTATTACGTAAGCATACATGTTTTTCTCAAAAACTAGGTAGTTACTCTATGTGCAAAAACCATATGTCCGTTAAAAGCCTGTCTATAAGTTCACACCACTATCTATACTATATAATATAATATATCTATAATATTATGAAGCAGAAGAGTTTGTTTGTTTGGTTGAACGCTAGCGCGTTCAAGTATCTCAGGAAGTAGTGGTCCAATTTGAAAAATTATTTTTGCGTTGGATAGTCCATTTATTGAGGAAGGCTATAGGCTATATAACATCACGCTATGACCAATAGGAGCCGACCAGCAATACGATATGTTGCAAGCGGGAAATTCACGCGAACGAAATCGTGGGCAAAAGCTAGTCATATTATAATAATTCTCTTCCATTCTGTAAATGCTTATTTATTCATTTGTCATTGTTTTGACAAAACTATGGATACTACGACTGAATAAGCTGTTATACACAAAGACTCAGTAAGTCAGGGCAGATTCACTAAAGCCACCCGCTGTATCAAGGGCATCGAGAAACTGGTGCCTTTAATCAGTGACCAAGAAACAGGCGCCAACGTTACATTTCAGTGAGAGACGACTGTCTCTATCTCGTTGCGGAATCGATGACTGATGGGTTTTGATCCGCAGCAAGAACTGAAGTGTTCTAGAGGAGAGGCTGGTAGCGATTGAATGTTTAGAAGACGCATCAGGAAAGTCAACCTAACTCAGAAACCTGCGTTTGTTTGCACTCCAGAACCTTTAATCATTTTTTACGTAAAACGTCACAAGCTGCGTTCTATACACACTTCTTAATTAACCTACACCACGTATTACATAGTAATATATTAAACCTAACCTATCGTACTAATACAGTAACATAACTAAATTGAAATATAGTGTCCACAGTTCCTACATCAGCTAGTCAAAATTATCCTAAGTAGCTGAACATCCAGGCAATTTGCGTAGTTTATTCCTCGACGACGTTAAAACAGCCCAAGAAACTACTGTTTGTCTAAGTCATAAATATAGTCTGGCGCTGGTACTATAGGAGCTAAGATTACTAGATAAGTAGTATATGTGTCGACATTTATAAAACAACCGCTTGTGTTTCCAAATCCAAAGCTGATGTAAATTCTGCAATGCAAAACTAACATAGTATTTCGCACAAAATTTTAATGAAACGCCTCAATGGCTATTTTTCCGGTTTAATGTTTGCTTCGAGGAATAGTCTTTTCCATTTTGAACCATTTAAAGTTCAATACTGTATCGCTCGGTACTCCCTTGATTGTTCTAAATTTTTTTGTTCGAAAATCATTATCCATAACACGTTTGCTATAAACTTCAGTAACCATCATAATGTTCAAAACACCGAAATTATGTTTTACATAACTAACTTTACTTCTAATACTATTTTGTCATAATATCGATTACTATAATAATTTAATCTCCTAATTTTACATGACATAAAGTCGTATGTCCTAAGTATTGTATCACAAAATGTGTATGATTCCGAATGGTCATTTATAAATTGTTAGTCGCTAAAAATATCCCTAAAAGTTAGGTTTTAGTGACAGAAACGAATTGCTGTAAATCCGACTCCACGCAGTCTTGTCTGCCCTACCCCAAGAGTGTTATTTAAAATCGCGTAGGCGCGGAGGGGCGAGGTAGGCCGCGAGTTGAGGAGCAGGTGGCTGTAACACAGCTTCGGCTTGCTGGCCGGCTTCGCCGGCCAGCCTCAGCCGCGGTGGTGAGCGTTAAACCTATCTGCGACGAAAAGCTCGCGTGTGGCCGCCGGAGCCCCGCAGCACCGGAGCCGTTACAGAAACCATGCCTGCTGCATGATGCTTGCTCGTTTGCATGCTACATGCTTGATTGCATACTGTATGCTTGCATGCTGCACGCTTGCTTGCATGCTTGCTTGCCTGTTGCTTGCTTGCTGTATGCTTGCTGTACGCTTGCTGCATGCTTGCTACATGCGTGTTGCATGCTTGCTACATGCATGCTTGCATTGCATGCTTGCTTGCTACATGCTTGCTTGCTTGCTACATGCTTGCTGTATGCTTGCCGCATGCTTGCTACTTGCATGCCGCATGCTTGCTGCATGCTTGCTTGCATTGCAGGTCAACGCCTACATACGATTAAACATTTACTTAGAATAGGACTTACGACTTTTATTGAAATCGATTTTATGTCTTTTGTATATTATTGATTTTAATACTTATGTCAAACGGATGTTGGGCTCATTATATTTAGGCGTTTCGACTTTATGGCATATGATATTATGTGATTTAAAGTTTGGGTAAATTATCATTCGGAAGAATGATGATTATGACAAAAACAATTATGTCATTTTAGATTATGGATTAAAAAGTTAGGTAATACGATAGAGAACCGTATCGCTCTCTTTTGGAACTCCTCCATAAGTAGGAACACAATTTATTGATGTCTTTGCAGATATTTTTTTCGACGTCTTTTCAACTGTAATATTTAGACTTGGAGCATAATGAATAATGACAGATTGTCAGTAAAATCTGTGATACCTAGTACCTAACGCAATGCGTAAAATTTCGAAATCAATAAGTCTTAGGTTTCCTATGTGATTGCCATTATATAAAATTCTGGTCGAGAATGCCAAGGCGTTTGAGAGAACTGTTTGTTGAAGACTAAGATTTCATTAGTATTTACCAAACATGAATAGACAGTCTGATGATTTGATCACCATACAATAGTCAGCTACAACATAGGGAAATAGTTAAATGGCAGGAATACTTAGATATTTTTCAGTCAGCAAGTTGGCTTTTAAATATCCCCCTCCGGCTAACTATGTTGAGCCTGCCGAAAAACTCCCCGCGGGTCACCAACTGCCATAGCCCACCTGGAAGACTCTAAATCGACTTAGAAGCCAAGTGGGCCGTTGCAGGTTCAACTTGGTCCGGTGGGGGTATTCTGATAAAGCTGAGTGCGACTGCGGAGCCTTGTCTCTAACCATGGCCCACCTCCTGACATGCTCTTTGTGCAACTCCACCTGCACTCTAAGGGACCTGTCCGAAGCCACCACCAGCGCCGTTGACGTAGCTGAGTTCTGGTCGAAACAAATTTAATAAAACAACGATGGGAATCATCGACACGAAGAAGAAGAAGAAGCAAGTTGGCTGCTAATTCAGGGAGGGTTACATGTCAGTCAGTGGGTTCTAACCAGTATAAGCTGGCATCTTACACAATTGAAACTCTGTTCTACGCTGGGCCTGCTCTAGTTCAAAGTGTTATCATTTACGAACTACTTACAGGCCTGAATTATTGTATCGCTGACGGTCGGTCGCGCATTTTCGGTCGCGTACGACTGATACACTGATACATTGTGTTCTGTATAGTACCATCCATACTATGACGCTGATGTCAGCCACGACCGACTGCCTTATTTTCTTCTCGCTGACGTCACGAACTCATGACTGACCGTACGCGACCGACCGTCAGCGTGACAAGAATTCAGGCCTAAACTCTAAAGACCCGAACACACACAGTTCAGGTCTTTTTGAATAGCCTCTACTAGTGGCCATAGTAAAGTACCGTACCTAACTTTGATCACTCGTAGAGACTAAACCCATTATATGTAATGGGTGCCACCATAACTGCTAGTGAGATATATACCCAGCAGCTGATGAGATAATAGCGTGAGTTAATTCGATAACGACAGAATTACTTAAAACCAATTAATCAAACAGACGGCAGACTACAGGTAATCTCTAGTAGGTAGTAGTAGGTAGGCTTTTAAATCGTTTCGTATTTAATTTCTACGACTCACTAAAAGTAAGTGAATAAAAAACATTATACCTAACTCATTTTCGCTTCTGTACTACAAGTTTGGTCTGCCATATCTACAGGCACATCGACGCACCAACGGTTACACGAAAATATTCCATCAGTACTTAATTAAAAAAGAAATCAGCTGTTTCCTACAAAAGTGCACACGGTCAAGATATATGGATCAGTTGATATAATTCAAAAACTTATCAGTGAAATTTCTGTGTGAGATTCGGAATGATGTACCTACTTGACGTGCAAAAGGGTTTGGGAAGACCTACTTACAAAAAAATATAATTTATCATTTACTAAATATGTGGTTACCGTTTGTGTGCGATATCCACCCTGCATATCAAAAGCTACCTGAGTACCTAAAATTCAATGATCATTAAAATATCTAGAACGGAGACTAGACACAGATCCCAGTCATTGTAAATAAAAAGATTATCACTGCGAAGCATCATTTAGATGCTTAGATATTAACATATCAAATTGTAAACCTACATTTGAGAAAAAAATGTAGTAGTAGTGAGCGAGTACCTACATACCTAAAACTAATATATTACGAGTAGTTGACGATATCTAGTTATATCCAAATTACGGCTTGGTTCGATCATTAATTTAAAGCTATTATAATAGTACTAGGTAGGGACTTTGTAAAAATCTATTATTTTTAAACTAATAGGTAGTATGCATTGTATATTACATATAATCTCCTCTTCTTATTACAATTAAGTATACCTAATATAAAACCTAATACAAGCTTGAATTACATCAAACATTGCTGACGTCTGTATTCGGTTCCTCCGATTCAAACCAATACGAATAAGAGCTGTGGGAATCAAATTATAGTATTTATGACTGCCTTCAAAAGTTTCCTACTTTCTAAAGTATGTGTGGAAGCGCCGATCGTAAGCCATAAATATCGGGCCGAACGCAGCACGAACGGTAGCGTGCGTTTCACATACAACGCGTTCAGTACGTACCCTGGCGATCTCTTCCTCTGCCAGTAGCATCGCCTGTGCTCTGTCCTTATCATCCATGTTGTCCATTGTGTCAGTATTGCTCCCACTAAACAATTAGTTACACAAAAAATCGCAACAGAAAAAAACCGCCCGACGTCAGGGCGACGTAAAAAACAACTGGTACACATTACCCGGGAGTTTTTCCGAGGGCTTATTAAAAGAAGGAGAAAGTAAAGTAAATTAGAGCAATATGGTTTATTAATGTTAAAAGTAATTTAGTTCGGATGCGGGGAGCAGCGGACGTAGCGTGCGGTCACGCGCGCCCGGGACGTCGCCGGCTTGCACAACCCGCCTCGAATTTAAAATCCATATTATATGGTAAACCTGCGACAAACCATTCCAATGCGAGACTATACAAGCATGCTACACGGGCAAAACATCGTTGTACTGAAGAGATAATATTCATCGTGCGATGGCGAAAGACCAAGCACTTTTGTCGGTTGTAGATCATACGTCTGTAAAAAGCCCAGATTGACAAATTCTTATTTGGTACCAGGAATAAATAAGAAGTTTGTTAGATTAAAAATACTCCACTTTTTCCATCGGTAGTTTCTGAGCAACAGTCCGAATTTTTGCCCGGTAGTATACTTAACTGGAGAAATGTGGCTGTACCGTTACCACATGAGACTGTTAGGGACACCTCTCTGCCTAACCTTTCGGGGATAACAAAGCGTAATGTTATGTCACATTATAACTCAGGAAAAAGGCACAGACATTTAAAAAAAAAACGTAAAAAAAACCGACTTCAGAATAACAATGTGACAATTAGCTTTAGAAGTCGGTGACTTTTGTGTGTTTGATTTAGTTTCTTGGCCACCGACTTCTGAAGCAAAAGTTATTTTTAACTTTGTTGTTTTTAAAGCTGTGTTTTTTTACAAAAAATGTTTATTACTTATTTTTTCTATGTCAAGTTGTGTTATCCTTAATGTACAAATATTATCTATACATTTATTTCAACAAACCGTCATGCCGAAGGATTAGGCTCTGAGGTGTCCCAAAAAGAACCTAATCCCACATTTCGACAGTAATGTTTAAGTCCCATGTAATTGGGGACGAGCGTATTGCCATCAACTGGACGCAAATACAAACCCCGTGGCTACTACTGAGAAATTATTGATGGAAAAACCCATTAACACTGCACGACCTGGGAATCGAAGCCAGGACCTCATACTCAGCAGTCGCCACCACTACAGCGAGCCAGCCATTTATTATTATATTGTTCACAATATCATATCACGGTCAGAGCACATAGGCGTGATGTTATGTTATGATGTTTTAAAAATAATAAGTACACATCCACCCGATTGCAGCAATCACGACCGATTTGTTGTCTTTTATTCACGAGTTCCTTGTGTATCTCCGAATATCAGCAACAGATTTTCACCAAACTGGACCTCCGCGAAGTTATTTTCAACGAAAGAATAAAAGAATCATCGAAATCGGTTTACAATTGGCGAAGATATCGCTGAACATACACACACACACAAAAAAAACATAAAACGAATTGATAACCTCCTCTTTTTGGAAGTCGGTTAATAAACGTGCAGGAAGTAGTAAAAAATAAAAAAATAAACTCAAAAAAAATCAACCTCTTTTTACAAACCGGCTAAGTGCGAGTCAGACTCGCCCATGAAGGGTTTCCTTCTTTTCAGGGTTCCGTAGTCCTGACAAGGAACCCTTATAGTTTCTTCATGTACCTACGTCCGTCCGAGGTTTCCCTCAGATATTGTTAGTACTAGAAAGCAGTAATTTAGTAGAGGTGTGTAAATTAATTACGCCGACGTAACGGTAACATAAAATTTTGTTTTTTTTTTGTTATTTGTTCCAATAGGGTGTCCCCCCCCCCCTCCCATCTAAAAGTTAAAGAACGGGCTTGAAAAACCAGGAAAAAATCATGAAGATAATACATTTCAATTATAGCGAAAATATAACCCTATTCTGAGCGTGGCCCGACACGCACTAGGCTGGCTTTTTATTTTTATGTTTTGTTGTTATAGCGGCAACAGAAATACACGTGCTGTGAAAATTTTAAGTTTGCAAGGTGAGTGTGATAAAATATAAATCCGAGTTTGCAAGGATGTGTAGCGAAGCTGTGAAACGGTGCGCAGATGAGCGGTTACATGCGGACGGTAACCACAACGTCTAGTGAATCCAGTATACCTACTCACTGGATGCTTGTTTTGTCCAATCTATTATGTTGCCGTGCCCTAACCGGGTTTCATGTTGGAACTTACTTACATATAAGTAACAACTGAATGTAGGTACACATGAACGCAATAAAGAGTTTGAGTTTATTTCGCTTGCGTCCGTCCCTAGCACACTATGTCTCGCAACACATTCCTCGCACACATCTTTCCCTTGTTTTTGTACAAACAAATACATACAGTCGAACATATAACCTCTTTCCTTTTTCAACCGACTTCCAAAAAGAGGAGGTTATCAATTCGTCTGTACTTTTTTTTTTGTGTTTGTTACCTCAGAACTTTCGACTGGGTGAACCGATTTTGATGATTCTTTTTTTATTTGAATGCTCACCAGCATTCTTCTCGATTTTAATGTGTTGAAGATCTGATGCTGATCTTCTGAGATATACAATGGAACTCTTTAAAAATAGACGGTAAATCTGCAGTAATTGCTGCAATCGCTTGTAGGTTCATTGATCATACTACATCATGACGTAACTTCACGCCTGTATGCTCTGAGGGGTACCTAGATGTGTACAATACTCCCACACTTCGACAATGTTTGTTGCATCTGAACTTTCGACTGGGTAAACCGATTTTGATGATTCTTTTTTTATTTGAAAGCTGGTGCTTTCCGTGTGGTTTCATTTCAATTTGGTTAAGATCTGACGCTGATCTTCGGAGATATAAATGGAACTCTTCAAAAATACACGGCAGAGCTGCAGTAATTGCTGCAATCGCTTGGTTGTTTATTGTTTATGTAACATAGTGACGTAACATCACGCCTGTATGCTCTGAGGGAGTACGCAGAAGTGTACAATACACCCAGATTTCGACAGTTAGATGTGTTAAGTTCCATTTAATGGGATCGTGGAGAAATAGAGGGAATTCCTTAAATTTTATAGGCACACCAGAAGCGATTTGGGTAGTTTTAGGAAGAGTACGTTCTTGGAGTGATCCCATTTCCATTTGGTAAAGATCTGATGAAGAACTTCGGAAGATAGGTGACGGGAACTCCTCAATAAATGATAGCAAATGTACTGGGATCGCTGAAATCTCATGTCTCTCTATTGTTTACACCGTTACGCTGTGAAAGAGTAAGCACATATGAAGCACTAAAAAGTGAAAAATAAAAACGTTTTTTGCAAAAAATGTAACCGACTTCACACAAAAAAGTGAAAAATAACTTTAGCTTCAGAAGTCGGTGATAAAAAAACTAAATCAATCAAACAAAGGTCACCGACTTCTGAAGCTAAAGATATTTTTCACTTTTTTGACCGATTAAAACAAGTAAATGAATGCTCACGTATATGGCGACACTCAATACAAATATACTCTCACTGTACATCAAATATTACTAGCGATCTTTGATTTCTTATAGCGATCGGAAGAACATTACTGTAATCACGGCATCGGCTACACTAACATAGCGAAATTGAAGCGAATTTATTAGAAAATACGCCGGAATCTCGCTTGTAATGTAGCCATTCCATGTTTTTCTCGTTTCGCTCTTCCAGTCGCATCGCAAATCGCTGCCTAGTGTAGCCTCAGCCTAAGACCTTCAGCCAGGGCGAATACTTACAAACTATGCGACTGCACGCTAAGGGCACCCCCTGCGGGGTACGGGCCTCGGCTTAGGGCGTCACTGGGAGAGGACAGCAAGGCGTGATTGATAACACAAAATTTTAGTCGCTAATAGTTGAAATTTGTCGCCAAATAGAATTTGTCGGTTACTGGTTCAAAAGATATAGGGGTTTATAGGTGGCCGATCTGGAGAGAGTACCTAGCTTGGCCACATCTCAAAAACTATAGCAAATAGCGAAGATCTATTTTATCCCATATTTAGTCACCAATTCGTTGCAATTTATCGCTAAGTCACATATTTAGTCGGGTCTTAGTTTAGAAGATATAATGAGCTCAATTAGTACGGTATAGTCTAAGAGCTAGATTGTCGTGAACTCTTCGATCAAAATTAAAATCCCCGAGGGTGGCCAAGCCAGTGTCAAACACACGACAGCAAGGGGACAGGCTGGATCTGAGTACAGCGAGGCTAGGTAAATGATTTTATTCTAATTGTTTAAACAAACACGTCCCTTGCAACGCATCCTCGCACGTGGAAGCGCTGGCTAGTAAAATTGTCTTACGATCATGTTTATTCCTTTTACCCCTTTCTTGAATAAATGAAATCACGAAATTATTTTAAGTCGCATTTATTTGGCCACATACATACTAAATGTTACAATGTATTACTACACTTATTTAACCATTAAACTTATAGATATACACTCGAACGTATATGTTCTCTTACATTAATTAGTCACATAAAACTGTGAGATATTAAATATTATACATTTAATTAAATTACTTAGTTAATGTTATGCACTTCGTGAACATTTCATGAATTGTAAAGTAATTCATATTATTATAATGACATGATTCTGCTAAAGTGGGCATTATAAGCCAAGCATGAACGGATCACTGTTTTGATCTTAGTTCAGTGTGGGACAGAGATAGCGCAGCCTCTTCCCACAATAGGGAATATGCAAGAAAAACAAAACTTTTTATTGATTAAAATTGCCTTATATTGGCGTATTAAAACATTGTTCAAGTTTTAAACCAAACCTCAAAACGCCTCGGTAACGCCGGCAGTGTCGTTAAAGTATACGTGTCAAAATAAAAGCTTTTATTTGAAAAGTAGTTAAGTTTCACTAAGATACATTCACAAACAATTAGTAAAATAATTACTAAGTATAATAAAGCCAAAAATTTAGATGTATATTGAGGTGAATAACGTCACATCATGGCCGCGACGGTAATGGACGTTTTAGCTGTCATATTAAATTGCAAGTTTAATATTATTTTTGAACGACAAGCAGTAATTGAACTTAAGTTTTAATACTTTTCTTGGGTTTCTATCAGTTTTTTTTTATTAAAAAAAAACATGCATATTCCCTATTAAGTAAGATTAAACTAATACCCGCTCGTAGTAATGTTGTAAGAAATAGTAGTACAGCCCTGTTTGTGAAACATTACAATTGTATGAAACAAGATAATTCATCAATTGACAATCATGTATTTATGCGATATTAGCTATTATTGAATTTTATTATTATTATTTGTATTGCCTTAATCTATCCCATTATATTTTTTATGTAATTATGTGACTTTTTTGTAAAAAGGAGCTATTCTTATTCTCATCTTTTGACATTATTATTTTAGTTTTGACATATTTACTTTTTATATTTTTTTTTATGTCCTAACGGACATAAAAAAAATGTAAGTAATAATTTGTTATTGTAAAATTAGCTATTCAATTGTTATTTTTATCTTTTGACATTCTTATTATTTTTATGTTTTTAATTTATTCGACTGTTAATTATTTTTTTGTAAAAAGGAGCTATTGTTATTTTCTTTTTTTTATGTTTGTTTTGTTACTACTGGCGGAACCTTAGTATTGTAATATAATTTTAAGTTTTTCTACACAATCTTTTTTGTTAAGAAATAAATGACTTATGACTTAATTTATTCAGTGAGCGTTCAACATGACGAAAGTTTTATATGAGACAGTGTACTAGTGCAGTGTATGTGTGTATAATGTATAGAAAGAATAAAGATTCACTTATTTAAAAATTACAACAATTAATACATGTTTGATTCACTATTATCTATAATACACAATGTTTAGATAATGACTAGATTTCATTTATATTCCTGATCTTCGAAAATGGTATTAGGAGACTCTTTTTTCGTGAATTTTTAATTACCATTCATAGATTTTCTAAAAATAATACACTTCTCAAGATAATGTCGGTTAACAAAGAAAGGTATATGGCGGGTTAGACGGGTTTCATTCCATAAAAGTTTCGTCGAAGTTGTCATATACTGTCTCAACGATCCCTGCAGGTAGTGGGTCCATGATCTCGAATTGGAGGTCGTACTGGTAGTCCAGGCCCATGTAGCTGTCGCTATAGATGTATACCGCGTAGTTTATGCGACCTGGGGACACAAGAATACGGTAATTAGAAGAAATCATTTAGCTTATTTTAATGATTTAAAATCATATCTGTACTTATTAAATCTTTAGGCACTCGTTAAAAAAAACACAGGAAATAAACGTATTTCAGAACAAAACCTATAGAGGCTGTAAGCAGACATCATTCAGCAGCATTCTGATGCTTGGTTGACGGGCTCGTGAAGGGTACATCAAACTATAAGTAACTATTACCGAATGTTAAAAGTAGTGATTGTGAGATAATATTGAATAAAGAGAAACTCGAATTCGTAGATAAAACGGTTTTCCTGGGGCTTAGGTACGCTTGATTCAAGGCTACAATGGGGTTTTCATTTAACATCTCTTGCGGGGCGCTTAAGTTCAGCAGCATATGCCATTAGAAAAATTCGTCAATTCACTGATGTAGATACCGCTAGACTGGTATATTTTAGTTACTTCCATAGTATAATGTCTTACGGTATTTTGCTATGGGGACGGGCTGCTGATATTGAGTCTATATTTATTCTGCAGAAAAGAGCCATCAGAGCCATATACTCGTACAATCTTCGTAGGCGCGATTCTCTAAGGGAACTATTTAAGGATATTGGCATCATGACGGTTAATTGCCAATACATCTACGAAAACATAATGTACGTTAGGAAAAATCTGCATCTTTTCGGTAAAAGAGGCGACAAACACAATTACAGTACTAGAAATAGGGACCAACTAGTTCAGCCAGGCTTTAGACTCGCTAAGGTAGACTCATCTTTCACGGGGTACTGTTTGAGATGCTATGATAAAATTCCACAAAGTATTCTTGAGCTGAATGAGCCGAAATTTAAAACATGCATTAAATGAACACTATGTAAGCAAGCATATTAGAAGTTCAGCGGTTATATCGCTGATAAAAATGCTTGGCTCAATGCTGGTCCTGCTCCACAAGGACAGGGGCGCAAAAATTGATAGCATTAAATGGTATTGTTGGAGCTGCTGAAGATTGTACAACTATCTTTGCATTGTATACATTTAATATATTTAGTATTGTATAAACGCATAGCCCATATTGTGTGAGTACTATGTACTAGAAAGCTATCATTCACTGGAAACCTACTTTAGTTTTAACTTGACTTGAATGTACCCTGGCGGTTGAGAGTATGTCATGCTGATGATGGCGCGTGTGTCGGACCATTTAGTTCCCTTCAAAATAGTTGAGCTGAATGGTGCTGATCCATGCGGCATGTTCGTGAACGGGCGCTGTCAGTTGTGACTCATGGTGGTCATCTCTTAGTTGCCATGGCTTATTGGAATGAATTATTTTGTTTTTACTATGGACACTTTTAACGAATACTATGTACGTTTTAATCAGTACATTAGGAGAAAAACATTTAAAAAAATTCTTAAGTGTTTACATATTATTAGACGTGACTGTACCTAATATGTGTTAAGATTTTATTCTATTTTAAGATAAAGGTAGTAGTTTCATTGTGCAATATGAATATGTGTTAAGGTTTCTTTTTTTACATTTTATTTTTATTTAATTATTATTTTATTTTACTTTTAATAAGCTGAAATTTAAAATACTTATAAATACGCATTATAAAATAATGTAAAATTATATTAGCATGCCCTAAAAAGGCAAAATATGGTTTGTGCCTAAACCACCGACTTTAACAACTGGTAACACCTGTATTTTAAGCAAATAAATGATTCTCATTCTTATACTACTTATAATGTAACGCATTATTTCTCGGGAGATTGTTATCTATCGAAGTGAAACCGTAATATTGTGAAACGTATGCGATGGAAGTCAACTCGCGCGGTGTGCAGGAGGGGGAGGGAAGGAGGGGTCCCCCTTGCCTCATGGTACCACTCTCATGAAAAGATTATGTACCATTCCTGAGAAACACCGATTAATATAGCCTAACCTCAACACGCTTTAAAACCTCAACACGCTTTTTTTATTTCCCTAAAAAGCGTAGTCGATGGAGCCCCGCTGTGCGGGCCTGCAGGGTTTAAAGAAACCTAACGTGGGGGGGTGCCCCAAGTCCCGATTATGGTGGCAGAGATACTTCCGTCGCATACACGGAGGAGCTCGCGGGTAAATAACATCAGCCGCTAGGGTCGATCTTTAGGGTTAAGTCATGCTTGCCTACGTTGGTCTGTGGATGGGTGACCACCCTTACATACCAAGTTTCCTCTGTGCCTCGAAAAGCACGTTAAGCTGTTGGTCCCGGCTGTCATTTGTCTAGCTTTTACAGTCGTTACAGGTAGGCAGTGGCCCAAAAAGTCTGACACAGTCTTACCAAGTGGCATCGTTTTTCCCAGTATTAACTGGGTTGTGGAGGTAAGATAGGCAGTCGCTCCGGTTAGACTGGAAGCCGACCCCAACATTGTTGGGAAAAGGCTAGGCAGAAGATAAAATACTTCCGTTGCATGCATTTCACAATATTACGGTTTCATTTCGATAGCTTACAATCTACCAAAAATAAAGCGTTATATTGTAAGCAGTATGTTCAGTGGACAATATTTCGAGACAATCTGGCTAGAGAGATAACCATCTAACGTGTTTGACAATTTTACGGCGACGTATGTAATAAGATGTTTAAATGAATAAAGGAAATATAATAATACCAGCACTGTCCCACTGCTGGGCAAAGTCCTCTTCTCAACAGAGAACCCGCGAGCAATGATCACTACGCTTCATAATCATCATCATCACCATTTCAGCCGAAAGACGTCCACTGCTGGACATAGGCCTCCCCCAAGTGTCGCCACATTGACCGGTCCCGCGCGACTCGCATCCAACGGATTCCCGCAACCTTCACCAGGTCATCGGTCCACCTAGAGGGAGGACTTCCAACGCTTAATGTTATGTAAATCTACGTACCACGTTTGGAATGTGTACAGAAGGTGACCTGCGCGAAGCTTTGAGCCGGCACCCGCTGCAAGGCCTGCAGCTCTCCATCATCCACGGTGCCCAGCGTCACGAACCAGCCCTCGATCTTGTCGCGAGGGTAGCGCGGACAGTGCACGTTGTTGGGATTGCCGCCGCAACGGTTCAGTTCTAGATAAAGGGTATATTCCTGGGAAAAGAATGTCAAATTTTCCAACGATAACGCCCAAGGCTTCAGTTTAAAAAGGGTTGATGATAAATAATATCTAATATGTCCGTCAGAAAGATTTCCAAAATATATTGCACATTTATTTATTCCTTTTTCACGTTAACATAAAATGAAAGACTGCACACTATGATAAGTTAAAAATCAAAGATGGCCACCACCACAAAATGGCGAGTTAACGAATTCTTTTCTATTTAACTTTTAGTACATTATATGTAGGGGGTTTTTTAAATTAATTTTACTTGTTATTAATTAGATAAAACAAAAAACATGCATCTGATATTTATCGATAATCTAACTGACGGACTAAACAAAATCATTTTTAAGTCAGTCATCATCCCTATTACAATCGACACGCTCAGGAAAAGAAGAATAATAGACAATCATACTTATTTTATATTTTATTTTTTAAACGGCGACAGGTCACTGGAACAACTTGCGACCCACGGATGCCCCTCAAGTTAAAGGGGAAAATCTACAAGTCCGTGATTAGACCTGTCGTATTGTATGGATCAGAATGCTGGGCTGTGAAGAAGATGGATGAAAAACGATTGCATGTAGCGGAGATGAGAATGTTGAGGTGGATGTGTGGAGTGACAAGAATGGATAAAGTAAGAAATGAATATATTAGAGGAAGTTTGAAAGTGGCACCTGTTACTGAAAAATTGAAAGGAAGTCGTTTGGCTTGGTATGGACATGTAATGAGGAGGGATGAAACACATGTGACTAAAAGAGTGATGGACATAAGTATTGATGGATGGAGGGGGAGAGGAAGGCCAAAGAAAAGATGGATGGATTGTGTAAAGACTGATATGAAAGAGAAAGGAGTAAATGATGCCGTGACGTCTAACAGGGGAGAATAGAAGAAGAAAACGTGTTGCGCCGACCCCAAATAGTGGCGACCACCAGAAAAGCACCGAGACAGTGAAGCTCGACGAAGTCCCTCAGAAACAATTTGACTGTATTGGGGAGCTGCGGTGGCCCAGTGGTGGCGGCATCGACTAACGAACAGTAAGTTCGAACCCAGACAGGCGCATTACTCTGTGTAATATATTTCGGGTGCGTGCCATTTGATATAATAACAGAAAGTGTAACGTTCACGTGACCTAATTACATTTTATATACTTTTTGTTTAGTATAACGATGAAATGATATAATGATTATTGATATAATTTCAGTTTACATAATTTAATATGGCTTAATTAACATTTCCTATAATGCACCTATAAATTTTGAAAGGTCTACTTTTTTGAATATTTTTGCAAAACCAGATTGGACTATAAACGCCTGCTACTTTCATGCCCGCCTCGACTCTCTCGAGTGCCATATCCCCTCTATTGTTGGTTAATCATCTGGGTTAAGTTAGGTTAGAAAAGTGACCATTAGCGCGCATTACTTATCCATTACAGAATTTTGTCTGAAAATGAGTAAATATGAAAATTACGTTATATTTACGTTATATTAAAACAGCATTATACAAATTGAAAATTATTTTAAATAAACGTTATACTAAATGATATTAGAGTAAAGGAAGTTTACATTACATGTAACATTAGATCACATGAAGTTAGGTTATTTGTTTTATAGCATATGAAAATTATATGTTATTATAGCATATATATTACACAACCATTTATTTCAGCACTATTGCTCTCAAAACGGTGAAGGAAAACTGCGAGGAAAACGGCTTTCGCTTTTCGTGGATTATATATAGCCCATTCCCTCTCATTCAGAGGAGGCCGTGTGAGCTGTGTCCCAGCAGTGGGAAAATTAATTATAGGCTGGTTACTATATCCAGGTTATTCCCCCGACGGCAACCACGCTAATTTTACTAGCAGATATTTTTACCGAGACATTGTGGGACCGACAAAATTCTTCGAACTTTGTTATAAGTACCAAATGATTTGAAAAGGGTACCCAAGAAGTTTCTTGCTGGTTCTTCTTCATGGAAAAGACCAACGCGAACCATGTGCCTTTTTAGACGTTTTATAAGTGCCCATCTAGGGCTATGTGAAATAAAATGTTTTGATTATGATCTTTAAAATATTTACCTGGTCAGCATGTAGCAGCATCCATTGGTCCTGAGAAGGAGGCTGAAGTATCGGCATTTCTTGTTCGCAGTCACTGTCGAACCACAACCCACGTACGCGCATTTTTATGTCTAGGATAGGAATGTCGCATATTGTCTGAAAGAATACAAAGAAATACAAGAAAATGTTATTCTTATTTGCGTCTAAGGATCGTGAAAAGAAATATTGGTCGTCCGGCGGTGAACTCGGCAGATGATATCATTGGTATCGGGAGAAACCTTAGGTAAAATTGGTACAGCAGTGTAAATAATGGACAAAAAAGTGAGGCCCGTATCCAACAGTGAATGAATTCAGGCTGAAGATGATGATGTTCTGCCATGTAAATCGTCACATGAAAGTAGTATACGTCGTGTAGCGGACAGTACAAAAATAGCTAATACAGCAACACGACACAAGAAGTACTACAACGCCATCAAAAAGCAAGAACTATAATCAAAATTCTGAATCGCCCAATGTAAGTTATCCGCAACTTAAGACTATGTAGGAAAACCCGTCTGGTCGGAGGTCTCTCTTTTCTATGGCGGATGAATAACTTTATACCCTGTTCTTCATTCTCCTATGGTGTTCTTGCTAAATACAAAACTTCATAGCATCAATTTTCATTGTTTCCATGGCCTGCTCTTTGCATGAAGATAGGTTATGATTATTGACAAAGGCTACTATTTATCCCGAAAACAAACCGTAAGTAAATATTACTGTTACTAGCTAGCTTAGCTATCCCAATGCTGGACAAAGACCTCTCCCCACCCACGCCTTTTGAGCCAATATGAATGAAAGGTCAGTTGGATTTGCCCAGCTCGTCAGTAAATACTTACGAATTAAAACAAAAAACGATAATCTCATCCTAAACTTATATTGTCATTTACGGAGATTATTTATTATCTTGAGCTCCCGATATTTCGACGCGGTTGCGCGGTTGCCATGGTCGGGGGTTGCGGGTTGTTGGCGGGTTGGCTGAAGTGACAGTATAAGTTTAGTTTTAAAACGTAAAAACTTAAAACAGTGTTTGAATCTCACCCTGTGTATCTGGCCAATTTGATTCTCGTCGAATTCCTTCCTCATGTACTTGGCTAACAGTTCATAATTGTTCGCACAAGCTAGTTTAAGTCCATTCAGCAAGTGACAAGGCTTTTCGGTGTCTTTAGCCATTTTAGAGAATATATGCAGATGTTGGGAGTCCACGTGTGGTAGCGTCAGGAGGGGGGATTCCGTCGGCCATCGCGCTTGCACGATGCCTTGCATGAGCATCTGGCAGGATAGGCAGACGTACAGCCAGCCGTTTTCTACTGAGGTGTCAATCATTGCCTGTAGGGGAGATAGTATAAATAGTATCGACTAGCTTCTGACCGCGGCTTCACCGGCGTCAAATTTAGTAATTGTCCCATGGGATCTTACTGCCGGGATAAAAGTATCCTATGTTTTAATCCAGGTTATAAACTATCTGTGTGCAGAATTTTATCCTAATCCGTTTTGTAGTTTTTGCGTGAAAAAGTAACAAACACGTAGTAGGAAGTAGGATTAGTAGGATATACTGCGAGAGAGCACCGACTCTTGTATCACAAGTGTATCACCTAACACAGGAGATCGGCTCTTCACACAATTTTGTAAGCAATTTCTCGTGTAATAAAGATCATTGACAGTATGATTACTGATCATGTGTGAACGTTTATTATTTATTATATGGTCGTCTGCTGCCAGCTTTGTGATGGTCAGAGTCAGTTCCAAAGGGGTTCGGGCGTTTTGGTTCTTATGACCAATGGACTTAATCGTACATCGATGGAAAGGTATTTTTAAGAGGAAAAAAAATTATTGTTGGGTTACATTTGGATTTGTTGTCCGATTCGAGATCAGCTATTCGGTATAGCGAATAGTACGTAATTGCCGTCATTTGTAGATCACAGACAGTCGTTACAGGTAGTCAGTGGCCGATAAAAGACTGACAACCAGTCTTACCTAGGGGTATCGTATTTCCCAGTACTAACGCGTTTGTGTTCCACGCGCGCCTCAAAGAGATGTCATCAATATGAAAGGGGTTTATGCAAGGGCCGATACCTGCTGGGGCTACGGGACTGTTCGAAAGAGATATCGTGGCCCCGGAACACAAAGGACTTAGAAGGAAAATGGATGGGTTATAGTCCAGTCGGGATGGGTCATTTGATGATTACACATCCGAAATTAAAAAAAATCTATATTTTATGTACCCTAGCCCTACTAACATTGAAAAGATACTTACACTTGATATTTTTCATTTAAGCAGTTTATCAGGTCAAGCGCCATACCTATTCGTGCTCTATGAAATATACCTTTCTAACGAAACGTTCCTTTCTTTCTATTTGTATCTATTGGGTCCAGGACCAGAGTCCATACATTTGTGCCCATAGGCCTTTATCACTTCCTGAGTAGGAATATTAACTTTAAAAAATCCCAACTGAATCACAGTTTTAGTTTTCATTCAAATCGGGCTGGCTTCCACATACTATCGGATGTGGCGATCCTTTTTTATTGGTAGCAATAAGGTTTCATTTTGCGGGCCCTTAGTTAAATTTTGTGTCAGCTTGCAGTTGTAGAAACGTTTACACATTTTCACAAGAGACAGAACTTTATACGATAAAGCTAAGGTTGAAAATCCAAACTTAAACTGCCTTAGATATCTACTCTCACCTGTAATATCCTAATCGTCTGGTCTAGCACAGACTTGGTGTCACTCAGGTAATCTGTGTTGGGCAGTTGTAATCTGGTCATGTGCGCTTGCAGTAATAGGAACGCTTTCACGTTGGAAGAGTCCAGCCTTAATGCTTCCACGGGGAAGCGGCATTCTTGGGATAGTTCGCTGAAAGTTGGGAAATACAGGGTATAAGCAGAGTGTCACGAAGCCTTTAGCCAAGCATTATGTACATCAAACTAAGTAACGCTACGCAAAAATTATTGCTGGGTTATTGCTGACTATTTTCTGTGGTTAAAAATAACGTTTTACGGTCGAAAACTCAATGTAACGCACCCAAAACATTGTGCGTAGGGGTCGTTAAGGTGTTTAAAGTAAATGTATACTAAAAAAACTTGTGAAAAAATTGAAACCTGTTCTGGGACCGCCCCTGTGGAACATCGGTTACGACTGGGTGCTGCGCGCGGACCTCCCTAGTGGTGTCAGCGTCGTTTGCTACGCAGACGACACCCTGGTGCTGCCACAGGGGAGGTCGCACGAGGCGGCGGCCGATGTAATGACACGCGGGCTTGAGGTGGCATTGCACAAGTCCGAGGCCATGGGCATGGGCCTCGGAATGCGACACTGACGATAGGAGGGGTATCCATCGGCGTCGGATCGACGTTGAAGTACCAGGGACTCGTCCTCGACAGCCGGTGGAATTTCGTGGAGCATTTCCGACATTTGGTCCCCAGGCTTGAACGAACTAGGGCTGCCAGGCGGCTCCTGCCCAACCTGGGGGGGGAAACGCCTCCTGCCGCAGGCTCTGCGCAGGGGTCGTGCGGTCCATGGTCCTGCCCTTTACGATGCCCCAGTTTGGGCGTTTTTGAGGCGGCGAGCCGCCCATCATCTGAACGCGCCCCAAAAGGTGGTAGCCGTGAGGATAGTCCGTGCATACCGCACGATCTCTCGTGAGGCGGCGGGCCTGCTTGCCGGATTGCCGCCATGGGATCTGGAGGCGATAGTCCTCGCGCGCCTGTACGAATGGCGCACGGAGGCACTACGGAGGGGGAAAACTTCGCTGTCGCGGCAAATCGCCACTCAGCGGACAGACCTCCGGCGCGATCTCATGGCGACATGGAGAGAGCGACTGTCGCAAACCCGTGCAGGGCACGCCACGATAGTAGCGATAAGTCCTCTCTTGAGAAGTGGCATGAGAGGCGCCACGGCGTCCTAACCTTTCGCCTGACGCAGGTCTTCAGCGGACACGGATGTTCCGGGAGGTTCTTGCATCGAAACGGGCGGGAGGAAACGCCTGGGTGTTTCCAGTGCGAGGGTCGACCGGAGGACACGGTGGAGCACACGGTGGAGGTCTGCCGCGCGTGGGCGGAGCAGCGCTCGTAGCGGCGATCGGCGGCGGCGACCTTTCGCGTCTCGCTCCGGACCATGGATTGAACCAGGTTCAATCCATGGTCTGGAGCGAGACGGAATGGAAGTCGGGGTTGCGGGACTGTTCGAAAGAGGAACATAGATGGGGTTTAGTCAGTAAGTCTGACACTCCGTCCCGCTCCGCCCCATAGAGATATACTAGCTAAGAATTGCCACACATATTTATCGTTATTGAGACAATGTTTGGCTAAATCTTCCCCCAGTAGACTTCGTGTTTAAAAAGGGCGTAGATTTTTATCATCTGCATCTCAGTGTCGGTACAAAGTGTAGATAGAAAAGCAGGATAGTATAGTTACCCGTTCAGTAAATCCTCGTTGTGTCTAACAGGCAGCGTGGCATACTCGTCACTGTCCGCCAGTACTCGCAGCAAGTCGTTGATGTTCATATTACTGTGCATGGTGCGAGTAAAGTGGGCCATAGTCTTGAAGGATAAGTAGTAGTAGGAGGCGATACTCCCCATCGACGTGCAGTGGACTGTGCGGAGATCCTGATGAATAAAATATAGAATTTATTTCTACAGGGTGTCCATTAATGGATGGAATTAAGTAATATTTTTATTTTTGACGTTTGTACAGAAATTAGTAAGTAACCTTTTTTTTTTTTGCATTATTATGTCTGATTTCATATGTCATTTAATTGACATAAATATTTTTACATTATTACTATTGACATTTTAATATACTCTACTGATATTTGAATACAGTTTGTAAACCACCTCATCACAAAGCCGTTAACCAAGCATTCTATACATCAAACTAAGTAACTTTATGCAAAAAATATTGCTGGGACCACTTTTTTTTTGAGGTTTAAATCATGTTTTGTAGTAGAACTCAATGTATCGCACATAAAACATTGTGCTGATGGATGGATTGGATAGTACGTGGGTCGTGGAGGTGTTAGAAGTCAAAATCTTACAAAAAGACTTGCATTTAAAAAAAAACTTGTCAGTAAGTTGTAACTTTGACCCCCCATATCTCCGTAACTATAAAGTTCCCAGGTATGGTGTAGAACAAAAAAATGATCGCAGTGATGGGGAGAACCAGTGCCTATCGGCTTCGTGAAGAAGTGTTTTACACCCTTTATAAACATAAAATTTTAATTTGTTTTTCTATTTTCATTTTGTTATTTAACATACTATAACAGGCCAAATGCAAATGATTTGCTTTTTTTAAATAGTCTATTTTATTTACTGCTTTAAAAATGATTTTCTAATGCAATTATGATTGATATTGTTCCTAATTCTTGAACTATACGATTGAGTGTAAATTTCGATACAATGTAAAAATCGTTACTGAAATAAATGAAATGAAATAACCTTGAAATGGCTTATACTTAGTAAAACTTAAGGCCATTATAAAAAGAACAAACATCTATCATATAAGTAGTACCTAAGATAAGTATTAAAATAATAGTATATTTTATATCGAGAGACTAACCGAAGCCATGATGTACCAAAGGTGGTTTGACTCAATGAAATTAAGGGTATATTAAGTTGGCGTTTAGTCTCGAGGTACAAACTGTACTTTTCATTTTGAGTGCGAGAAAAATAGTCAATTTAGTACAAAAACGTTTGTTTCTTATTCCTGCAGTCCATAAAACTTTCAAGTTTTTAGGTAAATTTTCCGCGAGATTTGGCGACAAAAGATTATTTATTACGCTTTTTGCTCTTTGCTCGAAGTCAAAGTCTTCACTGTCACTGAAAAAACCTAATTTATTAAAATACCAAACAAATGCACTTGACAAAAATTCTGAAATTTTCGCTGTTAGCTTTTCTTCTAAACCAGTCACTGATTAACAATTTAAAACACATGGCGCCACCTTCTTTGCGGAAAACCATAGAACTAAAACTCCCAACATTTTCGCAATAAAGATGTATCGTTTTGTAGGGCTATATTGGCGTACTTTTAGAGCATGAGAAGTAAAAAGAAGTTATTGCGATCTGCACAATTTTAAATCCCCTTTGTACACTAGTTTTACCATAGCGTTGCAAATTGCAGTGCTTTTCTCGTTTTTCGTTCCATAAAACTAACGCCTAAATTCTTGTCGCGCTGACGGTCGGTCGCGAACGGTCAATCGTGACGTCAGCGTCAGCGTCGTAGTATGGTGCTATATAGAACACAATGTATGTCAGCGTGACAAGAATTCAGGCCTAACGTTGTAGTCGGAACCTATTGGTACAGGACGACAGTGCTTATTTGGATTTCATAATAATTTAAATACTCATTTTGAGACTCCCTTTAGCTACAGATATTTATTTTTACCACGAACTTGAAAAAGGTGACATATCATACGTCTTTCAAATTACAATTTATTTTATCGTAAATTAATGTATTGTGATGCGATTCTTCGTTCCATAATATCTCAGAGAAGATTAAAACTGTAATTACTCTTTGAGCTGTCTTTGGTGTAGCTTGCATAACAAACACTCTGAAAACGGTAATCATACCTCTTCAATCTCCACACAGTTAGCATTTGCGAGAGCTTCCAAGGCACACTCTACCAAGTTAGATAAATAACAGTTCACATCCTGAGGCTCTATGCTTTCCAGATTGTAGTACGACGGGTTCTTGAGTAACCGTTGGAAGAAATACGTCCACGTCATGTAGTCTAGAATATCTTCTTTCGTTTTGACCGTACCTGGGGGTGACAAAACCGTGTTTAGACTGTTAAAATTTAACAAGAATTCGATACTATTTAAGTTAGCAAACAAATAAGAGTTGCTTATAAATGTTGATGGATGGAGAGGCAGAGGAAGACCAGGGGGATGAAACTTCCATACATTGGCTTCAAACAAATTTTTCATAGATAGTGCTGCCGTCTGTGTGTTTAGGTACGCCAACTTTTCAACTGTCATAACGAGAACAGCTATTTTAGACTACTTGCTAGTGAAGTAGATAGCCTACCGGTGACAGCGGTTGCCCTTGTCACTAATAGTTCACAATTTCGAATCCTCCGAATTTATTTTTGTATTTTTTTGGTTGAACAAAAACTAACAGCGCCATCTAACAGTTTGGGTACACAGTTTAAAAAACGAAAACCAGAGTTGCGCATCTATGTTGTATCATATAGTGTATAGACGATGGACTTGACATGACAGGTGGAGTAGATTATGCCATAACGTCTAACAGTGGAGAATGGAAAACCGTGTTACGCCGATCACAAGTAGATTTGAGGTCCCGAGTGGCGTCGCGCCAGTGAGGCTGCCTTACGTTCTTGGAGCAAAAGTTTGTGTGATGAGCATGGACATTTGTTCCGAGTCATGAATGTTTATATGTCTAATAAGTATACACTACAAACAAAAAGTATATATGTAGTATATCAACTATCTGGCGTCCACGACACAAGCCTTGCTTAGTGTGACACTAGATGGCGCTGTGTGTAATGTCCAACGATATTTATTTATTTAGATTAATCGACATAGTTAATGGCGACTCGGAAAGCACTTTAATCCATTGGTATCGGCTGTCATTTGCAGATCTTTTACAGTCGATACAGGAAGTCAATGGCCCGAGAGTCTGACAACCAGTTCCACTAAGGGGTAATCGCATTACCTACAACTAACTGATTTGTGGAGGTCAAATAGGCAGACCCTCGGTTGGACTGGAAGCCGATGCCAATATAGTTAGGAAAAAGGCTCTAGACAGATGATGTTCGACAAAGGTAGCATAGATTCTGCTAAATAAGTTAAGTCCCGCTAAGTAAGAGTGTCCATGGCGTTTCTTGCCCGTTCTTCTCCAAAGAGATCAACGCTAGAGACTGGGCAACTACAGTACTACCACAGTTTTTACGGCTTGTGACTGGGACTGCTACATTTAATTATCATATTTGTTTCGACAATTCAAAAGTGTCTGTCACTGGCCTACTTGAAATAAATACTTTGATTATGATAAACTTACCGGCCACAATCTCAGCGTTCAAATGGTCAGGTAGTATCTCCAATAGGCTGGACTCCACCGGGAACGGCTCATACAAGAACTTTTTGTAGAAGTTCTTTTTCTGATCGTGAACTAATATTACTGCAACACCTTTGTTATCGAACTGGAATTAAGAAATTTAGTTATAGGATAACACTTTTGAGTGAAGCTTTCGGTTAAATAATAACAGTCGCCCGGGTCGATCTTCAGGTCAAGCCGTGCTTGCCTAGGTTGGTCTGGGGATGGGTGACCACGCATTACATAGAGAGTTACCTCCGTGCCTCAGTTATGCTGTCATTTGTAGATCTTTGACAGTCGTTACAGGTAGTCAGTGACAAAAAAAGTCTGACAACCAGTCTTACCGAGGGCTATTATCGTATTACCCAGTACTAACTAGGTTGTGGAGGTCAGATAGGCAGTCGCTCCATGTAAAATACTAGTATTCAGTTGCATCCGGTTAGACTGGAAGCCGACCCCAACGTAGTTGGGAAAGGGCTATGTAGATGATGATTACAGTTTTTACTTCTTTATTGTGGTGTCATTTGGTTAGTTATATCGAATGTAAACAAATTGAATTAAGAAACATATAATTTTGAAGATATTTATGTGCCAATAGGGCTGACAGGCAGTTTACTTTGTGCCATTTATGTCATCACTGTACTTAAAATTACTGTACTCAAAATGATGAAGGAAAACATCGTGCGGAAACGGGCATGTTCTAGAACTAAAACATTAAAGAATTACTACAAGCCCCAAACCTGCATTGGACCCGTGTACTGGATTAAATTGTAGTAGCATAATATTATTCACAGGAAAATATCATATAATTATATACTTCCACCTCTTTCTTTAGAAATTATGACGAAATAAGAAAGGAATGGTCTTCTAGCTCTATAAATGGGAAGGTGCGTACAGACTATGTTACATATAATATAACTTGTGTGTTTATAACACGTACACATTATATAACCTTGTTATTCAACATTGCAACATAAAAAAATACTGTGCACATTAGAATAACAATGCAATATAACAATGTTATGTAACCATTGTTGTTTGTCCTTCTTCAGTACTATCCACAAAGACTAAGTTATATAACATTGTTGTACAGATCAATAACATGTTATTATAACATGTTTTATAACATTCAGTGTCCACATTATCTGAAACATGTTTTAAAGCAATGTTGTCCATAACATGTTATGTTATTATAGTCTGTACGCACCTTAAAGCTTGACTCACGCTAGACGGCGTCGGTTCTAGCCGAGTATCGTCCATGCAATTTAGTATTTTCTTATTTTATTTGATACTGTAACTATACGGAATCAAAGGTCATTTACAAGTTTCCGCAGATAAAAATAATCGAAACAATAAGTTACTTTAAATTTAAAAAAAAAACCCCGACATTTAGGGTCATTATTTCAAGGTGTTTACGGGTAATGCGATTGAGTATAAACCGACACGTAACAAAATGCCGTATGCTGTGTGTGTGTGTGTAGAATAATAATATAATATTCATCATTCCCTTTCAATATACTTAGTGTACATTATTCTACTAGGCAAGCCTTCTCATTAGATACCCATTCAATATGGGTATACAATACTGATGCAGTTGTGAAAAAAAATGTAATTCACCATTTTGTGGTGGCGGCCATCTTAGATTTGAAATGTTTATTATAGCCTAGATACTGTTTATTGTATTCTACTAGTTAAGTCCTTTCACTTTTACCCATATTGAGGAAGTTGCTAAATAAATATGTTTTCCGTCATTTTGTGGCGGCGGCCATCTTGGCCTGATTTTCATCAAACATAGCTAAGAACGCTCCCGACTAATTCACCTTTCAAACAAAAAAACAAAAACGATTCATCCGTTCGGGAGCTACGATGCTACAGACAGACACACACACAGACACGTTAAACTCATAACACCCCGTCGTTTTTGCGTCGGTGGTAAAAACAAAAATAAAACCTAACAAAATAAAGAGGTAGGACACACTCACGCTTCCGAGCCGCTACCGAGCAACAGATACTGGATTATGCTGCGGCCGACACTCGGCTCGAACCATCCTTAATGCGGCGTCATCCTTAATCGAAGGGTACATTTATAATAAGGAATAAGAGTGGGTTAACAACATTTTTGTTGGAAACCTTGGCAAAACCTTGTGTAAACTTCACAAAGAGTATAACATATAGTTACCTGCGGTCGTCCAGCTCTGCCCATCATTTGAAGAACATCAGTGATGGGCATGTCCACGTATCTCTTTTGTTTACCGTCGTAGTATTCCGTGCCTTTGATCACCACGAGGTGGGCGGGGAAGTTCACTCCCCAAGCTAGAGTGGATGTGCAAATTAACACCTAGAAGGAAAGAAAAACAATATTTTAGAATCTATACTATAATATTAGTATGAGTTCTTAAGTATAATAATATCATGTCTTGGAGTTGAACAGACATGACATTGGGAATTGGGATATTCCCTAAAATACGATCCCAATAAAGAGGCGATAATGCGAAGTCTGTTCAGGAGCATGGCCCAGCCGCCTAAATATGAGCAACATGATTCCCTAAATTCATGTTGCTCATATACGGGCGCCTAGGTATATGGGTATCGCATCTACCTGGAATATTTCCGGTAACATAATAGTTCAATTTAAAAGAAATAAAGTTTAGGTAAACTATGCATTAATAAAAAATAAAAACCACCACTATGAAAATATATTTAATTTGCATAGTAAAATCCGGTCTCGACGCAACACGTCTGCGAAATTTCACTAGCTAATTAAATATATAACCTTATACATGGTGTAAACTGTAAACAGACTCGTCACGAAGCTATCCACCAAGCATTCTCTTTCTCATTTATATTAAAAAAAAACAAGTGTCTTTCGGCTTCGTCAAGAGGTTTTTCGAGTTTCTTAATAGCATCACACGAGTGTTGTAATGCCTAATTATGTATAGTTGCATACACTACTTTATCTACCCAAATATTATAAGGGCTCTATGATGGGTTCAGGAACCATAGGGAAATGACCAGCATTGTTACCAGTGTAATGCAATAAAAAATAAATTGAACATATACAGAAGCAAATAGTTGCATTCGTCGCTGCTTTTACGAAATCTGCCGGAGTGTTCATGTCAATTTCTGAGTCACTATCACTCATTTTCGACAGAAATAAAGAACTTATCAGAAAATTTGTCTACTCGTAACTGGAAATAAAAAGCTAACGAACAAATGACAGCTCGAAATGGCGGCGTTTCGGATATCCGTCATTTTTTTTTTAAAACATAGGCAAAAGAACAAAGTCACTATTCTTGTGTCACTCGAGATCCAAATGTCGTGCGATTTATAATTAAAATCATACTGAATTGGGGTTTTGTATCGATATCTGATTTAATGTAGATACTAGAATAGCACACTCACTTGAATTTGACACCTGTTCCAAATTTAAACTCATAACCTACTGTTTTCAGTAGGTTATGAGTTCATAACAGTTCCGTTTATTTCTGCTGGTTGGTAATGCTGGTCATTGCCTATGGTTTTTGAACGCATTAGAGAGGGTTTATTATATTTGGGTAGATAAAATAAGTACTTTTTCAACACACTTACTCAAAAAGTGCATTTCCGAAGCCTATACAGGCTTCGGAAATGCACTTTTTGAGTAAGTGTGTTGAAAAAGTACATTGTTCGAAAGTTAAAAATTACTCACCATACAACGGTCCGTGCGGTAAAATAAGTACTCTCACCTAAGTACCTATTTTACCGCACTCCCCCTTGTATAGCACCGTGCGTATTCTTTAAGGTTTTATTTAATTTCCAAAAAAAAAAAGAATTCCACCAAGGAGTTTAACATTACGAGAATTAATAGGTTGACTGATCGAACCTCCTTGAAAGTGCTTTAGCTCAATACGTTTGTTTCACTTTAATACAAAAGAGTAAGTGAGACGAAATATGTAGTTCTAATTTTCACCACGTGCATGTGGCGCCATTTACAAATTCGCGCCATTTTCATAGAAACGTCAAATATTGTTGCGACTTTCCGACTGCTAAACAAAATAATAATATGAGTTCAAGCGAGGAATCAGATGTTAATATGGAATCTACTCCAACTGATATTTTGAATGAGGTGCAAATTGCAGAAAACAGTTTCTCGGCGCCAAAATCGCGAAAGCGCTATTTAATAATTTACAAAAAAAAATATAGCGTGGTATAATGAATAATTTTCTCGCAAATGTGTTGAAAAACGTTGTATGACACACGTGCAGAAATTGATATTTACAAACTCGTGAGTATGGTAAGCCTTCGACTTCGTCTCAGTCTTACATTCGTCTACGTCTCAGTCTTACATTCGTCTACTCGTTTGTAAAAACTAAGTTACCGCATATCATAAATAACTAGTATTCAGTTGCATCCGGTTAGACTGGAAGCCGACCCCAACATAGTTGGGAAGAGGCTAGGCAGATGATGATGATGATTTGTGAAACTGACCTGTATCTTCTGATTAATAAACAGCTCCTCAACTGTAGTCCTATCCCTCTCATGTAGACCAGCATGATGAATGCCTATACCGAATGCGAGTGTCAGCTTTAAGTTTGACTCCCGGATGTTGGTTAAAATCTGTTCCATCTCGGACTCTGGCATGTGTAGCCATTGCTTTGGATTATCTTCAGCTGCTAAGTACGCGATCAGATCTAGGGCTGTTAACCTGGAAATTGGTTGCGTATATTGTATTCAGGTACTCAGAATGATACTTAGCGTAGCGAAAAAGTGACAGCTGGGTGTTAATGAAAAGCTCAAGTCTTGTAACAATAACAAATAATAAGTCTTGCAATAATAAATAATAGCTTGTATCATAGTTTAAGCGTGCAAGTTTGTGAGAATTAAAATTATAGTCGGAAAGCATAGAAAATAAAACCTTTGTTCACTGGAATGTTTATTTTTCACTGAGAGGGTAAAGAACACCCATATTTCGTAAAATTTGTTTTGAGTCCCAGTAGTGGTATTGCCATCGACCGGGCATTAATCCAGACCCTGTGGCTGATACTTAGAAATTCCTGATGGAAAAACTCAATAACACTTAGCCCGACCCGGAAATCGAACCCTGATGCTCAGCAGTCGCGCTTGCGAATACTTGATCAACGAGGCATACTTGTGACTTAAAGGGACTACAGGAGCTAAATTAGCAACTCTATTTGTGGTGGTTCAAACTTCGTTTGAAACACTGTTGGAATAAAGTTCTAATCAGCTTGCACTAAAAATTGTTACGTTAGTCACTGCGTGCCGAATAGTGCAAAATGAGTGGTTACGATCGATTTCCAAAATAAATATTGGTTGGACTAAAAAAATAAAACACTATGATGCTAATATGTTGCTTTTAGAATTATTTGACAATAAATCAGAATGATCGCGAGTATTTTAGCATGGTTTTTACTCTTACGCGAGTAATTTACAAGATTTTTTTAGAGACAAGTTCGTGTTTTTTTTATCAAGTATAATTGACTGTGTCATGTTTTCAAAACACTATCATACTAGCATATATTCTTAAGAATATCATATATTTTTCTGTTTTTGTTTATTGCATTGAATCATATACTTTCAGGCATTTTAAAACTGGCGTTTAGCTCCTGAAGTCGCCTGAAACATAACTGGCGGAATGTGGGTGTGCTGCCTAACCCTTCAAAGAACACATGCGTAATGTACATAATATAGTTTCAAACAATGCTTAACTCACCTAGTCTGTCTTCTACTGGAGACAAACACAAGCGTGGGCGCACAGGGCGAATGCGTCCGAATGGCTTGGAACGTAGGCTTGTTCATCGTCATCATACGAGGGCAGTAGTGGCGGTCCGGGTGTCCTGATATGTGTACCTGGAGAGAGGAAGTATTCTAATTGGAATCCACACCGCACTTACTATCATTAAGTAGGTATACTAACATTAGGTAACAATCTGTAACTTTTCGGACTACTTGTAACTATTTGTTGAAATTTATCATCACGTCCATACCGCGAGTAACATACATTAACAAAATATAACAAAAAGTAACTTTCTGTAACACGCGAGTTGCATACTAAATTTAACAGTCTAATAATAGAACTTGTAAGTAATTAACTTTTTTATACAGACTGTGACATAACCTCACTTTTAGGCGCTTCACCCACTGAAGATGCGTCCCGCCGCGGTGCGCGGAGAACTTAAATAACTCAGCTCCCAGATTGTCAAACCTTACAGAATTTTCAGCGAGGGTCTGATAAGTCTGAATCTATTAACTCATACCATTTTCATCTCGTTACATCCAGGCCAAAGAATGTATGTAATCATGTCAGTCTCCTTTACGTAATACCTACATAAATGAAATATATCTCAATTTGTACTCAAATTCATACTATTGTAATGTGGCGGTCTATTCACATGGACCACCACCTTACAATCGGAGATAAACCGCTACCGCCTATGATCTTGTACCGCGGTCTTAAATCAGGTGATGTCTTGTTTGTCTCCGAGTGCGCGTGCACTGCCGCTTACACGCGCCGCAAGCACACGACGGGCGCGTGATAATTGTACCGCGGCGGCCAGCTATGACCTCGAGCGTTGGGACGACGGCGTGATCAAGACTCTGCCTGCGCGTGCGCCGTGCTGCGGACAACAGTGGTCTTCCAACTAGCTAGCTTACCGGTCGCGCCGCGCTCATAATATTGTACTTACGCTAAATCATATACTTGTAACTACTTGTGTAAATATAATTTAATAGTGCTTACTCATTATAATAATTTTCATAAATTCGCAATAACATAATTCATTTCGACGTCTATCGCCTTCATTCTTCCCGCTTCGCTTGCTCGCTATATAGCGCTTAACTGCCTTACTATACGGGTTAAATTCCCGTATAACCTTGGTGTGGTATATACCACGTACCACACCATAGTGGTGACCCTCGACTATCGCGCATATTCAAGACTCGAGTGCTGCAAGGAAGGAACAAGCAGTAACAGTGAAACAAGAAGACTGGTGGCCGGGTTGTTTACATCGGAGCGAAGGAAAAAGTAGGCTGTGGTCCAAAATCATAAGCGGTGAGCGATTTTATATTACATTGAAGCATGTCCGATACGGAGGCTTATGCTGATGCTGACGCTAAAGCAGCATCCCCTGCTGTGCTTGGAGAGGTGTCGAAAGTAGGACTACCATTACGCTGTCCACCATTCTGTCCAGAGGAGCCGGCATTATGGTTCGCACAATTAGAAGGCCAATTTATCCTGTCAAGGATAACCAGCGACACAACAAAATTTTATTTCGTGACCACACAGCTGGAAACGAAATATGCACTCCAAGTGAAGGACATCATCACAAAACCACCGGAAACCGACAAGTACGGTAAATTAAAAAGTGAGCTAATAAATCGCCTGTCAGCCTCACAGGAGAAGCGGATTCAGCAACTATTACTTCATGAGGAGCTAGGTGACCGCAGGCCATCACAGTTTCTTCGTCACCTGCAAAACCTTGCTGGACCTGCTGGAGCTTCGGATTTTGTGAAGAGTCTGTGGACTAACCGCTTGCCACAAAATATACAAACCGTAATTGCTTCACAGATAGCTGACCTACAGGTAGAACAACTGGCCGAGATTGCAGACAGGGTGTACGAGATTGTGCCGACCACTCCACAAGTCGCTGCCACCTCAGCCACAACGAGCACTTCACCAGATTTGCTCAAGCAAATAAACGAGCTCACAAGGCAAGTGGAACTATTGACATCACAAAGGAACAGGAACTGGAGAGGACGTTCCCGCTCACGCTCACAATTCCGCCATAACCAAAAAAGGTATGATCGCAGTCGCTCTAAAACACAGCAGCCACCACCCAATCACCCACATTGCTACTACCACTACACTTTCGGGGAGAAAGCAAACAAATGTAAGCAACCCTGCACATTCTCGTCGGAAAACTCAAAGGGCGGTCGCAAGTAGCGGCTAACGACTGTCCCACTTCAACAGGCCGTTTATTCATAACCGACCGGACTACGAAAATGCAGTTCCTGGTGGACACTGGCTCAGACCTGTGCGTTTTCCCTCGATCGGCAGTAAAGACGCCTGTCATCCAATCAAAATTCGATTTAATCGCTGCCAATAACACGGTGATACACACGTACGGACCAATACAGCTACGACTTAACTTAGGCCTCAGAAGAGACTACACTTGGAAGTTCACAGTAGCAGATGTGTCACGACCTATCATAGGGGTCGACTTCCTTAGTTACTATAACTTACTAATAGATTGCAGAAACCAGCGCTTGATAGACAGCACAACGACACTATCGGTTTCAGGAGCTCACTGCAAATCAGCGGACGACATTGCATCCGTGAAGGCTGTAGTTGGTGACACAGACTACCACGGAATCCTCCGCGAGTATCCAGAAATCACGCGACCACCAGGAACACACACAATAAGTAAGCACAACACGTTGCACCATATAAGGACAACTCCAGGACCACCAGTAGCAAGCAAACCACGACGCCTTGATCCTGCTCGAACGTTAGCTGCAAAGAAAGAGTTTGAAGACATGCTGGCGAGTGGCGTGGCCAGACGATCGGAGAGTGCCTGGTCTGCTCCACTACACCTGGTCAGGAAGAAGGACGACGGATGGAGACCATGCGGCGACTACAGAGCACTTAACGCAAGAACGATACCAGACAGGTACCCCATCCGCCATATACATGACTTCTCCTACCAGCTATCTGGGTGTGCAGTATTTTCCACCATAGACCTGGTCAAAGCGTACAACCAAATAGCCATCAACCCAGACGACATTCCCAAGACTGCCATCACTACACCATTTGGTCTATACGAGTTCCCTTACATGACCTTCGGTCTGAGAAACGCTGCCCAAACCTTCCAAAGGTTCATCGACGAAGTTTTGCTTGGTTTGGACTTCTGCTACGGATACATCGACGACATCCTCGTATTTTCACAAACACCAAACCAGCACAAACAGCATTTACGACAGCTATTCGACCGCTTGAAGAACTACGGAATAGTAGTAAACACATCAAAGTGTAATATAGGACACTCTGAGGTAACTTTCCTGGGATACAGTGTGTCAGCCGCAGGCACGAAGCCTCTCGAGACCAAGATACAGGCTATCCAGGAGTATCCAGTTCCAAAAACAGTCAAGGAACTACGACGATTCATGGGAATGATAAATTTTTATCGCAGATTTGTTCCAAACGCAGCAAAACTCCAAGCCCCATTGAATGCAGTCCTGGGTGGCGCCAAAATAAAAGGATCACATCCAGTCGACATGACTCCTGAACTTCTTAAGGCTTTCGAAGACACCAAGACTTCCTTATGCAACGCAACCCTCCTCGCTCATCCAGATACATCAGCAGAGTTAACTATAGTCACTGATGCGTCTGACACCGCTATCGGCGCAGTGCTTCAGCAGCGAAAAGGAGACGACTGGGAACCTCTAGCATTTTACTCCCACAGACTTAGTGGTGCTCAAAAGAAATACAGCCCATACGACCGCGAATTGTTAGCGGCGTACGAAGCAGTAAAATACTTTCGACACATGGTTGAGGCGAGAAACTTTGCCATCTTGACCGACCATAAACCACTGGTATTCGCCTTCAAGACCAACAGAGACAGCCATTCGCCAAGACAGTTCAGGTACCTAGACTTCATAGGGCAATTCACTACTGATATACGGTACATACCTGGCAGAGAAAACGTCGTCGCAGATGCATTGTCACGGGTCGAAGAGGTGACAGCAGCAATAAACTTTGAGGAACTTGCAAAACTTCAGGAAACAGATCCAGAACTGCAAGACCTGATTCGAAACGGCTCTTCACTCAAGCTGGAAAAGGTCGCCACACTGACGGGAAACGCAAACATTGTATGCGACACTTCAACGCCGACGCCCCGCCCATACGTGACACCACAACTAAGAAAGCAAGCCTTCACATCATTGCACAATATACATCATCCTGGACGTACCGCTACAGCACGACTGGTCTCACAATATTTTGTGTGGCCAGGGATACGCAGAGACTGTAGAGAGTGGGCAAGGCAATGTGTACAATGCCAGACGTGTAAGATCACACGTCACACAAAATCCCCACTTTCCTCATACCAAACCCCATCCTCTCGTTTCTCCCACATTCACCTCGACATCATAGGGCCCCTAACCCCTTCTTATGATTACAGATACTGCCTCACCGTCATCGACCGATTTACTCGATGGCCTGAGGCGTACCCGCTTAAGGAGATCACCGCTGAGGCCTGTGCTGCTGCCTTGGTGTCTGGCTGGATAGCCAGGTTCGGCTGTCCTACCCGGGTTACCACCGACCGTGGTCGCCAATTCGAGAGCCACCTGTTCAAGGCTCTCACTGCCTTGTTGGGGGCAGACCACTTCCGCACCACAGCTTACCACCCCGCAGCGAACGGCATCGTGGAACGACTGCACCGGCAGCTGAAGGCTGCCATCATGTGCCACACCACCTCCCAGTGGACCGAAGCTCTCCCACTGGTACTTCTCGGCATGCGTAATTCATGGAAAGAAGACATCCAAGCTACGCCGGCCGAACTTGTCTACGGGGAACCACTTCAGCTTCCTGGCCAGTTCCTATCATCAAAGGCAGAGTACACAACAGCAGACGTCACTGAGTACGCAAACCGGCTACGACGTCACATGGCCAACCTCACTCCTAAACCTACTTCGTGGCATACTACATCGCCTTTCTACGTGCCACGAGAACTTCAGTCTTCCTCTCACGTCTTCCTCCGAAGAGACTACGTACGGCGCTCGCTGGAACCACCGTATGCAGGACCCTACAAGGTTCTACAGAGGCATGCAAAATATTTCACGATCGAGATACAAGGCAAGCCAAACAACGTATCGGTCGACCGACTCAAACCAGCCTACAAAACGCGCGAAGAGGAAAAGCAGCCAACGGCCGCGCCAACACCAACAGCCGCTCCAACAACCACTACGACAGAAGAGAGGCGGACTAGAAGCGGACGGCGAGTAAGATTCCCCGATTATTATCGACCGTAGTTACGGTCTGGCCGGGGGGAATATGTGGCGGTCTATTCACATGGACCACCACCTTACAATCGGAGATAAACCGCTACCGCCTATGATCTTGTACCGCGGTCTTAAATCAGGTGATGTCTTGTTTGTCTCCGAGTGCGCGTGCACTGCCGCTTACACGCGCCGCAAGCACACGACGGGCGCGTGATAATTGTACCGCGGCGGCCAGCTATGACCTCGAGCGTTGGGACGACGGCGTGATCAAGACTCTGCCTGCGCGTGCGCCGTGCTGCGGACAACAGTGGTCTTCCAACTAGCTAGCTTACCGGTCGCGCCGCGCTCATAATATTGTACTTACGCTAAATCATATACTTGTAACTACTTGTGTAAATATAATTTAATAGTGCTTACTCATTATAATAATTTTCATAAATTCGCAATAACATAATTCATTTCGACGTCTATCGCCTTCATTCTTCCCGCTTCGCTTGCTCGCTATATAGCGCTTAACTGCCTTACTATACGGGTTAAATTCCCGTATAACCTTGGTGTGGTATATACCACGTACCACACCATAGTAACAAGTACCAAAGTCGCCGGAGACAAAACTATTAGTCTAAGATCCCGCTATACAACGACCTTCACCGAGATGCTTATTTAATGAGACGTATTTTTTATGTTATTAAATATGCCAATAAATATATCCTATATGGGTTGCCTAACCAATTTCAGTCCAGAGTATTTTTAATTAATAATTTAAAAACATTTTTTTTTTAAACATTGCACCGGTGTGATTATTAAATAAATTTGATACCAATCGAAAGTTTGAAGCCCATAGAATATGCAAACGTTAGGTTGCCTATTTTTTTCCGGTCACAACCACGGGTTGCCAGGTGTAAACAGGTAAATCTATAGGTACTAGCATTTTGCAACGGTCTGATTATTGAATCAAACTTAGATAAAATGAAAGATTATTTCATAAGGAACACTGTGGTATAGGGTTGCCTGCGAAAAATCAGTCCCGAATTAGGGTTGTCGAATTTTAAATAATAAAATATCGCTGCGAGTGAATGTGTGTGAGAGAGAGGTCCCAGACCAACCATCCCACGCGGTAGAAAAGGACGCAGCGTAGCAGCTGTTTAAAGTCCGCCCATTTAAAGAAGGAGAGTGCGCATGCTATTTGTGCTTGGAAATGAAAAGGATAGCGATAGACTCGAATATGCTGTGCATTATTTTGGAGTCATAGATATAGTATTATATAGATGGCGAGAAAGCGTGTCGCTGAAAGGGACAAAAAAAAAGTACTAGTACTAGTAGGAAAAATGTACCCCATAATTAGTGATAAAATTAGAAATAGGTACCTACACAAAGCCTGAAGTTTAGACCGATGAAATCTGTGTCATCGAAAGCGACAGAAAGAAAACCGGGGAAGGGCGAGTCGGAGTCGCACACCGAGGGTTCCGTATAAACTTACCTACCAATGAAAACAGTTCCCGCAAAAAAAAAAATGTGGAACTGCAAATTTTCAGTTTTCGGATTTCAGAAATAAAAAACCGATGTGCCTTTAATTGATTAAAAAATATAAAATTAAATAACTATTTCTGTATATTAATAATTAACTACTCCAAAATAATGCACAGCATATACGAGTCTATCGCTATCCTTTTCATTTCCAAGCACAAATAGCATGCGCACTCTCCTTCTTTAAATGGGCGGACTTTAAACAGCTGCTACGCTGCGTCCTTTTCTACCGCGTGGGATGGTTGGTCTGGGACCTCTCTCTCACACACATTCACTCGCAGCGATATTTTATTATTTAAAATTCGACAACCCTAATTCGGGACTGATTTTTCGCAGGCAACCCTATACCACCGTGTTCCTTATGAAATAATCTTTCATTTTATCTAAGTTTGATTCAATAATCAGACCGTTGCAAAATGCTAGTACCTATAGATTTACCTGTTTACACCTGGCAACCCGTGGTTGTGACCGGAAAAAAATAGGCAACCTAACGTTTGCATATTCTATGGGCTTCAAACTTTCGATTGGTATCAAATTTATTTAATAATCACACCGGTGCAATGTTTAAAAAAAAAATGTTTTTAAATTATTAATTAAAAATACTCTGGACTGAAATTGGTTAGGCAACCCATATAGGATATATTTATTGGCATATTTAATAACATAAAAAATAAGTCTCATTAAATAAGCATCTCGGTGAAGGTCGTTGTATAGCGGGATCCTATACTATATGGTGAATTGAAAATTATTGGGTACGATCTTCATTTTTCTGATCTGTAAGGATCAGTCATGTTTCAAAATACTTCACTTACGCGGATATTTGTAAATTGTAACTTGAGAAAACTTCCAAGCTAAAATCTACCTTGGTGACGAGTAAATAAAATCTTTTATCTCAACGTACCTCCAAAGGCACAGGCCGTACTGAAGGCTTGAAGTTATACAGCCCTATTTCTCCAATGTTCAACCATTTGGCAAGATCTTTGGCGTTGGCAAGAGCTGTGGACAAGCCAATGATACGCAGTCTTCGAGAAGTGTGGGCCTCTATGAAATTGGTTCTGAAATTAATATTAACATGGGTAAGTTTTTGACAGAATGTAAAAACGTTTCTTTGTTATGATTATTGTTATTGGTTCGAAATAAGATAAGCCGGCCATCCAAGCATCTAACCGTGTGATAATTAATTTTAACGGTACCAGCATGATCTATAGATATTTCTCGACGGGGCGTGTAAAACCAACTCAGAAGTCATAAAAATTCTGGAGACCAGGTGAAGCACTAACCGCATGATAAAAAAAAGGATGTCGGTATTGTTGACATACTATAGATAAAAAAACTGTTAAGTGCGAATCAGAATTGCGTATGAAGGGTTCCGTACCATCGTAGTTTTTAATCTATATGTTGTTTTAGTGTCAACAGATATTAGCATTCTGTGTAAATTTCAACAGTCTACCTATACAGATCATGTGATGCAGCCCGCTGTCAGACAGACGGAAAGACGAACCATACCGTCCCGTTGGTTATGTTACCGCAAAATTGTCAAACACGTTAGATTGTTATGCTCTCGAAATATTGTCAACTGAACATACTGCTTACAATGTAATGCTTTATTTTTCGGTAGATTTTAATCTATCGAAGTCAAACCGTAATATTGTGACCATATGTTTTTTTTTTTTTTTCCGCGCTTAGCTTTCGTCAGGTTGAAGGAGAAGCAAAGGTATGAATCCGTTATACAGCCTCATATAAAAAATCATTTTTGATTTTTATATATCTTTAAATTTAGAACACAAATAAATGTTAATTGTTTATCTATGATGTTGAATTTATAAACACAATTTGAATGTTTAAAAAATATTAAAGCCGTAAAGACGCATATTGTTTTGCCAAAATAAAAATAAAAACAGTCACCTTTGACTACAGGCATTGAACCAATTTGGACTAAGTATAGGTAGTGGCAATTTTTAAGGACCGACCGAAGGTTCGGTTTCGGTTTCGGCTGGTTTTGGCCAGAAATCTAGTTTCGGCCAGTTTCGGTTTCGGCCAATAATTGGCCGAAGCTTCGGCCCCGCCGAAACTAGGTGTTCGTGAATTGTCACGCATCATTCGGCTTACTTTGAGTGAGTGAACGTGATTGCCAGATGTGATTGCTAGCCGGTGTGATAATTGGAAATAAAGAGATGCACAGTGTACCAGTAATTATACGTATATTGATATAGAACTACATTCAACGACTTTTTTTATACGATTGACATAAGCTTAAATAAAAGCTGCCAGAACATGTGTCAGATTATGAGTGGCCAGCGAGGGCCACAAGGAGTATCTACCTTCAACATGCCCCCTTAATCTGCCACATGTCCACACACCGTCTTCAAATACCAAGACATCATAAAATGACACAAAAACAAGAGATTAAAACCATTACTAATAAATCTAAAAAATTAAACAAAGTACATAATATCAAACTTAAGTCACACTTTCGTTACCCGCCCTCTTAATGGGTAATCTCGTTAAAGCGTTTTTGAATTTGGGGCCTGGCAGAGACTTAGTTAACATATCTGCCAGCATGTCTTGTGAAGACACATACGTCACCTCTACTGACTCATTCAATATTGCTTCGCGAATAAAGTGAAACCTAATATCGATATGCTTCGTTCTATTATGGTTCATCTTGTTTCTCGCTATGTGATGTGCAGACTGATTATCGTTATAAATAACAACAGGTTTAGCACAAGTATTATTTGTTATACTATTTAACAAACTCCGTAAATAAATCGCTTCCTTTGAAGCTTGGCTGAGACCTATGTACAGTAAGCGTTCATAAGCGCACAGGCACGCGAAGGATCATTTTGCTGTGAACGCACGGCCGAGCGTCCGTGCGGCTGTATGTGTAAGCTGTCTCAATACAGTACCTACGCACACCACAGCCACAGAGTCGCCTACTGTCGCAAGTTGTCGCGTCGCTCTCCACGAACTAAAAGATATATATTACCGTCTCTTTTGTTATACACTCAGCAAACGCATGATCGTATTTGCATTGGATAGGTAAACTTCGACCATATCTACCAGGTGTTGATAGCTGTTTAGGTTAAGCAGTGGATTCACGATCAACGTGTCTTGAGTTCAAATCCCGTTTACATACGGGTTTTTTTTTGTAACCACTTTAATTTATATTTGTATTTTATACAAAAACTATTTACTTAGGTATTTATTTTGAAATGGGTTCATGCTCATTATTTATTTTTTATAAAGATTTAAATATAAGTTAATAACCCATCATAACTATTTATGAGATTGTGTAATATTTTTTCGGTGTTGGAAGGTGGAAAAAAAAACGTGCTGACAGATAACAAAAATTGTTTTATTCGTTTCATTTATTCATATAATTAACAACTTTAATAAGATTTGTAACGTCACATTCCTACCTAGATATAAGAAGTTCTCTTGTTACCGTTCATAAGATTTTTTTGTGTATCTGTATACTTACCCACTTTTAAGTCATTTTTTATTAACATAACAAGGATATTCTAATAACACAAATATAATTGTTGATACCCACTTCTATCTATCGGTATTCAACAGAGCTTACTGAAAACTAACACATAATTTATACTTCGTGAATATGTTTTTATGTGACGTCACAATAAATGTAACTCATATTGAGGTTATAGTTTAAGTGTTCATTTTCCTGAAGAAAAGAAGATTGAAACTAAACCTCAATTTAGGAATTATTAATATCGCTAAATATTTTGTAACACGTCTAATTAAAACTAGAACATTAGGGATTAATATTTTGTATAACCCCCATTATTTTCAATGCAGTCAAGTAGACGTATGCGGCTTAAAGTCACCCAAAGGGCAATGGAGAGGGCTATGCTCGGAGTTTACTTGCGTGATCGCATCAGAAATGAAGACATCCGCAAGAGAACCAAGGTCACCGACGTAGCCCGAAGAATTGCTAAACTTAAGTGGCAGTAGGCAGGGCACATTGCTCGCAGAACGGATGGCCGATGGGGTCGAAAAGTTCTGAAGTGGCGACCGCGAACCGGAACAAAATGGAAGTAATCCAGTGAAAGTCTAAATATTCCCGTGCGAAACGTAATCGTTCTTCTTTATGTCTTTCTGTCAAGAAGGGCATTTTAGCTGATCTTCTGTGATGCAAGCCTTCAGCGTGGAGGGCACGGCGAACAGTTTGCGGTGACTCCGAGTGTGTCGTAGGTGTGAAACCATTGGTTTCATACTCGCCCACGATATGTTGTCGCTGCGCTTCGCTAATAAGCGACGACCTTCCACTTCGCTGTCTACTTGCAAGGCTCCCTTCTTCCTCATACCTTTTGATCCAGAGACTTACTGCATTTCTCTAAACAAAAAAAATGATGTTAGGCAGCTGTAATAAATACTAAAGTGACTTCATTCACTCTGCATTTATAAATCCAATAATAAACACTAATTATTTATCTTGCATGATAGATTGAAAAAAAAACAACGAATTAAGTAAACCACAGGTCACCAAATAAATGAACAATTTATAATACCCATTCATAATTTTTAATATTTAAGTTACAATTCATAAATAATTATAATACTCACATTCAGTTCTATTAAGGCCACTTTTATGAATAATTCGCGATAATAGTCGCCCTCGCCTTAATATTAATATTTGCCCGCATTTTAAGAATCACACCAACAACAATACCGCTATCTATTAAACCACACGTCACTGACCATCAAATACCACATTATATAGTGTATTCTGTATGACTACAACCAAACGACAAAGTTCATTCCGATCAAGTTAAAATATTCATAAAACTCATGTCTACCTCACAGAAATCTAACAAAATCTTGACTTATTTTTCTATCTACCTCCCTAACTTTACGAAATGTGTGAACAAAGCAAACAAGTTAAATAATATAATATTTCTGTAGAGTAAAAACTTACAAAAAGACTAAAAGTAACTGTGCGGGATTTGAACTCACGGCTTACTGATTCGCTCTTAATTCTGGACGGGCCCAACCGCTAGGCCATCATGTCTTAGATATTGGCATTGAAATTATGAACTACAACTAGTTGCTGACAATATCTATTTTGTTGAAAGTAGAAGGTCGTAAGTCAAACTAAACGTCAAGCTATTGCTTTGTGAGATTGCTTATCGACTTTTGGTCGGCACTGTACTCCGCCTCAGTTGACGACAGAGCTACACACCGTTGTTTACGACTCTCCCACGTTATTAAATTTTCGCCTAATATAAACATTAGACCCGTAAAAGATTTTCTGTCATATGACCCACCCCAATCCGCGTCCACGTAGCCAAGAAGTTCTAATTTACCTGACTTTCGGAAGGTTAGGGCAAAATCTGATGTCCCTTTTAGATATCTTAACACCCGTTTTGCACACTTATAATGTATTTCATCATAACAATTATTAAATTGTGATAAAACACTAACAGCGTGCGCGATATCTGGCCTACTATTTTGAGCTAAATAGTTCAGACATCCTATCAGATTTTGATAGGGTAACCTATTATCAGAGTCTGAAGCTTTTTCTAGTCTGATACCCGTTTCCATGGGGGTGTTGACTGGTTTACAGTCCGTCATTTCAAAATCCTTTAAAACATTAATAACATATGGTTCCTGATCGAGATAAATGTTGTTTTCGTCTCTCCTAAGTCGCATACCTAAGACATGTCTAGCATGACCTTGACTTTGAATTTTTTTAATAACTCGGTTTTCAATTTTTCTTTTTCCTTTTTGTGTATATCACTACAAAAAATAAAAATATCGTCTACGTAAATAACTATAACTATTCTATCCCTATCCCTATCTCCTAGTAACTTTTGGTATAAACACGGCTCTATTTTCGATTGCGTGAAACCTAGACTAAGCATCTCCCGGTCAAGTTCATTGAACCAAGCATTCGATGCTTGCTTGAGACCATATAACGACCTTTTTAACTTGCATACCTTAGTCTCTTGACCTTTGGTGATAGCACCTACAGGTTGCAACATATAAATGTCTTCCTTTAATTTACCATAAAGGAAAGCAGTCGTCACGTCCCACTGATCTATGTCCCAATCATATTCTACAGCTAATGAGAATAAAAGTCGCAAAGTCGAGCTCCTCACTACGGGAGAATATGTTTCGTTATAGTCTACCCCACGTACCTGTGTAAATCCTTTCGCTACCAGCCTAGCTTTGTACTTTGAGATCTTACCATCACTATCTCGCTTAATCTTAAAGACCCATTTACATTGAATCGGCTTCTTATCACGTGGTAAGTCAACAAGTGTCCACGTCTGATTCTCCTTCAACGATTGTAGTTCATCGTCCATGGCCTTCTGCCACAGTGCACGATCAGGTCTAGCAAGGGCCTCCTTTACAGTCGACGGATCGCCGTCAATTTCTGCGAGAACGTTGATGCACGTGTTCGTATAGTCAACCAGTTTCCGCGAGCGCAAGTTGTATCTCGGTTCTATACTCGTCTCTGTACTCACTTCTTCATTCGTAGCGGATTCGGTACTTCCTGTATCTGCATCCTGAAAATCTTCCTCAACATTTGTATGGACATCAGGAGGTGCATCCAAAATCGCAGGTTCAATTCGTTCCTCCTCAATGGACAAAGGAACAACTGCGTTCTTCATTACATTTGTACCAGGAAACACATTTTCCAAGAACTTCACATCCCTCGCAACTGTTATCTTACCAGTCTGTGGGTGCATGAGTCGGTAACCTTTCGTAAGATCGGTATAGCCAATAAAAATCAAGGCTTCGGTTTTCATGTCTAACTTTTTCCTTTTCTGCTTCGGTTTTAATGCAAACGCCAAACTTCCAAAGATTTTTAAATGACTCAAGTTTACTTTCTTGCCGGACCAAAGTTCTTCAGGTACTTTATTCAAAACAGCCTTTGTGGGGCTTCGATTCTTTAAATAAACTACAGTACGTACTGCCTCAGCCCAAAATTTCTTGCTTAAATTCGCCTCACAAAGCAACGATCTTGCTTTTTCTATAATTGATCTGTTCGCCCTCTCAGCTACGCCATTTTGCTCAGGCGTATAAGGAACTGTCGTTTGGTGCTTTATACCAGCTGACTTGAAGAACCTGTCGAAAACATGGTTGCAAAATTCAGTACCATTATCAGATCTAAGGCATTTTATCGATTTACCAGTCTCTTTCTCTACTTCCGCCTTATACTCTCGGAATTTGTCAAAAGTCTGACTCTTATTTCTTAAGAAATAAGCATACGTCTTGCGCGTATAATCATCGATAAATAGCAACATGTATATGGAACCAGCAAATGATGGCTCTTCCATCGGACCGCAGATATCCGAATGTACTAACTCTAGAATCTGTTCTGCTCGTGTGCCTTTGTTTCTGAATGGGCTTTTGCACGTCTTACCTTTAATGCATGGAATACATGGCTCAATGTGTTGTTTACTGTCGAAATCCATACCAGTCACCATATCTTTTAATTTCAGCATGTAATTTTTACCTAAATGCGCTAACCTTTTGTGCCATAGGTTTGACAGAGGTTTATCTGACAATGTCGCGTTGACGTATTGTTGTTTTTCATTTAATTTGAAAATTCCATCAACCTCATTGCAAGTCGCAACTATTTGGTCGGTTTTATTTTTGATAGTGCAACCTCTTTTATCAAAATTAACCGCGAAATCTTTCTTTACAAGATCGCTCACTGATATCAAGTTCATGGATAGTCGAGGAACATGTAGAACCTTTTTCAGTGTGAAATCTGAACTTCCGCTCACTTTAACATCTCCTCTACCTTCAACTGGTATTTCTTCTCCATTGGCCACTTTAATCTTCAAGTCACTCTTTACTTTTTCCAAGTTACATAACTTTTCGACATTCCAGGTCATATGGTTTGAGCAGCCACTATCCACATACCAGCCACTTCTCTTTGTGGCACTTGTATCTGCCGTACTCAGGCACACACCGGCATGAAACTGCTTGCACTCAGCTGCCTTGTGTCCTGGTTTATGGCATTTAAAACATTTGCGGACTGGTTTCCGAGCATTGTTTTTAGATGCCTTTTTCTGTTCAGAAAGAAATGCTTGCTCACCAGCTCCAGCTTTATCTTCAGCTTGTCTGTTAGCTTCTTGCAGCAGTTTAGTTTTGATCTGCTCTAAGCTAATTTCCTTTCCACTATTATCTATTGCCATTATCATCGGGTTGTAGTCTGATGTTAATCCAGCAAGTAAAATGGAAATGATCCAGTCGTCTGATACTTTCGCGTCTATTGCAGCTAATTGTTGTGCTATGGATATTACTTTTGACACGTAATTCTCCATACATGAAAAGTTTTCCAACTTACATGACCATAACTGACGCTGTAGTGCTATTCGTCTGCCCCAGCCTTTATCCTCATATGCGACACACAGATTGCGCCATGCCTCACGCGCGGTCTTCACGTTGTACACGTGGGCAAAACATGAAGGCTCTAACAGCAGACATATGGTAGTTCGTGCTTTTCGATCAGCTTCCTTGAGAGCAGGACTAATCTCCTCGGCTTCCACAGCCTCCCACCAGTTTTTACATTCCAAATAGTTTTTAACATGAAACTTCCAAACCTGGAATCCTGCAGCTCCGTCAAGCTTTTTAATTCCAAAAATGGAACCTGACGAACCGTTTACGTCATCCGTCAACATCATCGAAAAAATCACAATTATTTGACTGGCATCAACTGGGCATTAACTGGGCAATACCTGGGTATTTACTGGGCATTACCTGGGTATTTACTGGGCATTACCTGGGCCCATAACCAATCTATATAAATAAAAATGAATTGTTGTTCGTTAGTCTGATTAAAACTCGAGAACGGCTGGGCCGATTGAGCTGATTTTGGTTTTAAAATGTTTGTCGTAGTCCAGGGAAGGTTTAAACGGTGAGAAGTAGACAGGTAGGTAGGTAGGTAGTAGGTAGGTAGGAAAAAATGCATTGCAACGCATGCCGGGTACAGCTAGTTGGAAATAAAGAGATACACAGTGTACCAGTAATTATACGTATATTGATATAGAACTACATTCAACGACTTTTTTTATACGATTGACATAAGCTTAAATAAAAGCTGCCAGAACATGTGTCAGATTATGAGTGGCCAGCGAGGGCCACAAGGAGTATCTACCTCAAAGAGATTAAATATACCTACAATAGAGGGGCTATGCGAAGAAATGTCATAGAAAAACCGTGATCCCTTGTCTCAGTAACGCCATCTAGAATAATATAGCAAAATTAGAGCGGCTATTGGGAACACGAAAAGTCAGTAACGTCATCTAGCTTTGAATAGCATACTAGAAACTTTTTGTAGGGATGTTACCTTTTAAATAACAAGGTATCGATAATAATAATAAAAGTTACGAGACTATTTTTCGGTTCACATTTGAATAGATCAAATGCCAAAAATATTTGGAAAACAATAAAACGATTAGTGGTTTCAATGTGTACAAGTTATTTATTTATTTATTTTTTTTACATACAAATTACTAAATAATCATGCAAGATATAGAAATGAATATATATAATAATCATCAAAGATATGTAATTTTTTTGTAAAATAAAATTGATATTTAAATTTTATTTTATAATTACAAGACTAACGGTACTTCGTAACTTGAATTGGGAACCTCTTCATCTGAACTAGGAAACACTCGGAAACCTGCAATAACAGAACCCTACTTGAACGAATAGTACTTGTTCTTTTATTGACATTTAAATTAAATAATATGATTATGTTCAAACGGTATTATATTTTAAGTGTTATTTATTATTTACCTCATAAAATATCGATGACAAAATCGATAAACAACATCACATCTCTGCAAGGCAGTAGTAAAGCTATTCGGCAATAGAGGGCGCTTATTACAAAATTAGCATATGTTCTAGAACTATTTATTAAAATAATGATTACTAAGTAAATATAACAAATACTTACGAAAATAAACCGGAGTTAGATCCAGTCGTTCTACCATAACGAGATTTACAATACCGTAATGCGCAACTCGGCATCTTTTCTTAGAAAATATTTTTCTTTTGTTTGACAGCTTGTCAAGAATACGACATAACATGCAGGCGTACCACACTAGACTGAGCGACTTTTGTCCACTAGGACAAATGTATCGGATTACGATTTTTTTCGCTATGTCCCGTCTATTGTGTAGTATAATTTAATGTCTTTGATCTACCTCAAAGAGATTAAATATAGTATAATTTAATGTCTTTGATCTACCTTCAACAGTGATCATGATGATTTGAGGTTGTGGTTTTTCTCGCGCAAACATTATTAGGTAAATATTTTTATTTATTATTTATTTATTAAGATGAAGTATTTTTATGGCATTCATTAGAGTCTTGTCCTACAGCGGAAAATAAATAGGTTGTAAGTTGTAATAAAATAGAATTAGATATATTACTTGGTTCTGTTGAGTTATTCCCTAGAACATGTACAATATGAATTTATGTAGAAATTAATGTAACACCTAAGGACGCCTTCAATTTAGCAGCAGCCACGCGGTGACACTACTATTAAAACGAAAAAAGATTTTGGAAATTGAAAAACCTCATATTTGTCGTTTGGAACCTCATATTGGAAAACAGAATACATCCTTCAAAATACTACTTATTTTTTACTTTATTACCGTTCTTGTCAGGCTTCGAATCTCATATCGCTGAACGACTCTCAACCTCATCGATAAATTGTTCAACCTGATTTTCGTTCATGTTTAGGACTGAACAAAAACTACGTGCGCATCGTCATGTTCAGTCACCCCATGAACTGACGCGCGGCTGCAGCGCGGAATTACATGGATTAAACAAGACAACTACCTCCATCGATTTAACAACAACACAACTACCTCCGGAGATATAACTATTACCGTGAATGACCTTCAGTCATGTCGCATTTTTTCCCTTTAGTACACCAGGTGCTTAGTCAATTTGAACGCGTAGTACAGTAGTAGTACGTGAAAATTTTCTAGTTATACTTTATTATTCACTTGAATTATTTTTTCTTTTAATAATGACTGCCATAGGTATGTTTACCTTAGTGGTTTTTGTATTTTAATCTGTGAGATATTATTTATTTATTATAGACTGATTTCTTTCAGGTAATAAATGACACAAAAAGAAAAGAATCCTATTTGGCATTTTTTTAAGCAGTATCGATACATCAAAGGCTTTTTTATTTAAATTGCTAAATTTTATGAATAAAGAAAAAATTTTTCAACAAAGGTACTTTAATTGTTGCATTTTTTACACGTGTTGACTGTCCATACATATATGCGTAAAAATACAAAAGATTTAACAGGCTTTAAAAAATTAAATAAGTTTCGGTTTCGGTTTCGGCCGAAACTGGGACCAAGACCGAAGGATCGGTTTCGGTTTTGGTTTCGGCTGAAAATCCTGTTTCGGTCGGACACTAGAAATTTTCATTCCCGCACACGTGTTGGAAAACTGTCAAAAAAAGCACGTGTGTGCATGCAATACATTGCATGTTGAACCTAATCATATTGCGACAAGAACCATTTTTCGCGAAAGTGTTTTGAAAAATGAATGTCTCGTGCCCAATTGTCCACGCCTATCCCTTTCAAACAGATACAATGCTGATTAGCGGTAGGCGCGGTTCTAACGCAAGTGCACAAGAAACAAATCTTATACATTGAAGAGACGTTCAGCTCACCTGGACACAATTACTTCTAGAATCGGCCCCCGATCGTCTCCAAGCAGATGAATCTCGTCAATCACTAAGAGCGCCACATCCCGGACATAGTTCCTCGTCTGCCACGAGCGACTGATGCCGTCCCATTTCTCAGGTGTTGTAACTATGACCTGCGCGTTGCGTATGGCTCGGAAGTCGGGGGACACGTCACCTAGTGCCGTAAATAGATGATATAGCACGATATTTAGATCATAAAATTGCATACAAAAAAAAGTGACAAGGGAGTAAACGGGTGTGTGATATATTATGGCATATTATCAGATAGTATAATACCTGTCACTTGAAATAACGTTCACATGATATACTTTTACATATTCTATTAAAACATAATTATAACCTATTAAATAGTAGTAAATTAAAGGATATCACCCAGTCTTCATACATTTTTGGGCAATTTTCAAAAGTACAAAATAAACTCATTATTTGGATAGAGCATAACACAATATTTTTTTTTTATTATTACACCTTAGTCGTAAGTCCACCGAGAAGTTGTTCAACCACAAAATATCTGAGAACACCCAGATTGGGGTATTTTTTTTCTTTTGATAGCCGTTAAGGGTGATCTCCTTTGGTCAAGTGATTAGTTAGAAGATTTGTAATTATTTCAAAGGTTACACTTGGTGTAAACGGACCCTTCAGGAAGCCGTCAACCAAGCATTCTGTACATCAAACTAAGTTAAGTTGACGCAAAAAAATATTGCTGGGAAACGGCTATTGAGTGAAAGTCTCGGTTTACGGTGGGACATATTGTAAGGCACTGAACACTTTGTGCTGATGGATGCGTTGAATAGTACAGGGGTTATGAAGGTATTTCAAGCAACGTTATAACATTAAAAAAATCATTTTGAGAATACTCCAAAACTTCTAACACTAAACGTTGCCCAGGTATGGTTCGGCACAAAAGTATATGATCGTTTTTTCTGCGCAGACGACAGACTATCCGTGAGGCACTTTTTAGTCTATGAAAATAAGAACCTAAGAAATTATATGCAGTAAATGCAAACGGCGCGCAAAAAGGCCGGCACACAAAAAATCCGACGCTCAAAAAATTCTGGCAGATCACGCCGCGCCGCGCCTGCAACACAGACAAGACAGCGCACACTTTTTGTATGCAATCTGCACTCGCTAGTGGGGGACGTAACGTACGATGAAGATGTGCTTTTTGTATATCATGAAGAGATTTTGAGCGCCACATACTAGATAGCACAAACAGTCTGTCGTTTGCGCAGGCCCTAAGGGTCAACTTTCGGCTTGTTAAAGCTAAACACGTGTTTCATAATGCCTAAAAGTATATGATTCACGGCAATAAACAAAACCAGAAAAATATATGATATTCTTCAGGATATATATGCTAGTATGATAGTGTTTCGAAAATTTTGAATTTGACTCGATAAAAAAATCACGAACTTTTCTCTAAAAAATTCTTTTAACAAAAAAAATACACTAAAATAAGTACATGCGATCATTCTGATTTTTTGGCAACAAGCAATATATTCGCATTATAGTGTTTTAGTTTTTTAGTCGTATCAATAGATTTTTTGTAAATCGATCGAAACCACTAATTTCGCACTATTTGGCCCGCAGTGACTGACGTCACAACCACTGTGTAGTGCAAGCTGATTTGAACTTTATTCTAACAGCATTTCATACGAAGTTTGTACCACCACAGAGTTGCTAATTTAGCTCATCTAATCTCCTTTGGGGGTTTGGGGGTTTTTACACCGATTATTATAAGTTTGACATGAAAAGTCGTGATCAACGGGAAGTGGTTCTGTGCCGCGTCTTATTATATCTCAATTTCAGAAGCACAGTACTTATACACTTCTTTAAATTTTCATTTTATCATTCAAAAATGCATAATTAATAGTCTTTCCCACAATAGCGAGTTGCGAGCGAGAGGAAAGCGAGCCGAGTGCGCAGCGAGTGTAAGTGGATAAAAAAAGGAAAAAAGAAATCAGATAAAACGACGACTATGGTAGGATCCATTATCAAGTAATCGACTTGGAGAGAGCGACAACAATGTACTGTTCTACAAACGAATTAAACATAATCCTAAAAAACTTCGTTCCTACCTGCGAATGATGACAATAGAGACGTTTTACGAGCTTTTGCATCTGATACAAAATGACTTAACGCACTAACTGAGGACACACATCTAAGATGCTCAGTGTCTCCTGAAGAAAGGGTCGAATTCGTAGCGATCTCGATGCACAATCGCACGGCTTTCCACTCGCTCGGAACTCGCTAATGTAATAAGGCACTTGGTCCAAAGACACCTAGATTCAAAACCCAACAACGTAAGGCTACACTTACAGATTTCTTCGCACGTAACTGACCTGTCAATTCAACGACATGAATGCCAAGCCTTTGTTGTAGTCGTGCCTTCCAATCTTTTATACGTTCCTTCACGAGAGCTTTGAGAGGAGCAATGTAAACCACCTGAAAATTATTATTGGTTTTTTGAGACTCACATAAGGATAACAGACTATCGAACGACTTGCTCACACATTTATGTATGTGAGCAAGAAAGTACGGAACAAAATACAGGTGTATTAAAAATCCTCTACGTATTCTATATCCTTTTTTTCGGATGGGAAATCTTCAAATAACTTCTCCCACTCTGGGCGGAGCGGGAGGGAGTGTCAGACTTTTACTGACTAAAACCCATCCATGTTCTTTCCTCGCCCTTTATTTTCCGGGGCCACGGTATCTCTTTGGAACAGTCACGCAGCCCCGGCAGGCTTCGGCTATTGCGGACCCCTCCAACGTATTCTACATCCTACTCGCACGTTTTATGACCGCGATCATTGGGAATCTTGGCATTTGGCATATTTAGTGGCCACATTCATATACTTCGCGGTTTTGTTTTAAAACATGTAAACACGGTATATTTTTTTCAAAAAGTTTGGTTCAAAGATGGTTGCTTTGATTGTTATTGTTCCATAGAGGTTACTTTGCGCTACAACTTTATATTTTCATGACTTTCCAATATCTTACTACTTATCGTGCTAAAATCAACTTGGTACTTAAGTTGGTACAGTCATAAATATGAACACAGTACCTTGCAATTCTGATTCTGATTAAACGCCCTCAACATGGCCAACTCAGCTACAACCGTCTTGCCGGAGCCAGTGGGGGCGCCGAGTAACACGTTGTGATCAGAATGGTACAGACAGTGGAACATCTGCGTCTGTATCGGGTTGAAGTGGCTGAAGTTGTATATCATTTCGAAATATGGGTTGTTGAGAGCCGTTACTGGTAGTGGTTGGAGTTCTAGGAGGACTGCGAAAGATGAATGTAGGAATTAAATATTTTGTAACATATTCATAAGTATCGTTGATGTAAAAAGTGTTTTTGTGTGGTGCCATTTGTTTCCTAGAATCCTAAATGAAATTTCTTCCGCTTTTAAAGAATCTAAAGACAGTCAGATTCCATTATAGTCTTGTGCAAAATCGATTCGATTGATTTCATGTAACGTTTGCACCATGATATTCACATTTTTTTAATCTATTGAGTGTCTACTGTAGAATTGGTAAGACATCAGTCTATTCTTTTAGGGTTTTCTCTACAACTCCTGCTTTTCATACTATTGACTTTATCTGTACTGTGAACAGATGTGCATGGGATCACATTTCAGAAACGTACTTTATAGTAAGAGCAACTTGGACAACGTTATTTTTCAAGGAAAGCAACTGTAACCTTGTATCTATTCAAATAAGGTTGAAAATAGAGATTTACTATACCTGTGTGAGGCGGATGAGTTTCAGGCAGTATCAAACGCTGGAATGTAAGAGGTAATACACTCTCTGATCCTAGCCATCTGTTAAATAACACCGCCATTAAAATTTCTGGAATATTACAAGTAAATTTTACGAGTTGTATGGACAATATTTTACCTTTCTGAAGTCGCTCGAATGTAGTATTGGGAGGGTAAAGGCTCGCTGATTGGTATAGTTATTATCAATTCTTGTGGCTCATTTGTTGTCACCTGCAGACATACAGACACACTGTGATTTAACATATTATGGATTCTTCCAAAAATATAGTAAGTAAGTAAGTAGTAAGTTTGAATAGTTAGTATAGTAAATTTATAGTATGTATGAGCATGTATTCTTATAATGTATATATTTAATTTGTTGTATGTATTCCATTTTCTCTCCTTCTTTTACACACTATGTCTACATCTCTTTTTTTTTAGTATCTCCTTTCGCAGGTATGCTGGAAGAGATTTTTTTTTAGAAATAAGCATCACCTTTGTACTATTTTCTGTTCCTTTCTTCTTCTCTATATATAGAGTGTACACAAATTGTTTTATAAATAAATAAATAGTTTAGCGCAAGGACTTTTTTGTTGGAGTCGGCTTCCAGTCTAACCGGACGCGGCTAAATACCAGTATTTTACATGGGGCCACTGCCTATATGACCTCCACAACCCAGTTGGTGCTGGGTAATACGATATCCCTTGATAAGACTTGTTGTCGGATTTTCGGGCCTGAACGACTGCCAGAGGTCTAAAATGGACAGCAGGGACCAAAAGGGTTGACGTGCTTTCCGAGGCACGAAGGAGGTTCGTATGTAATGGATATTCGCGAACTATCTCAGGTAAGCGCGGCGATAACTGACAAATGCTTGCACTGACTGGACAGGTCTACTCAAATCTGTGTGGTTCTTTCTTAAAAAGACCATCTCTGACACTAATCTGCATAGTGCTCATGTGAATTAAGCAAGATTGTCTGGACTTCAAAAGAGACTATGACCTCTGAGTTTGTTTCGGCTGTTTCTTCTCAGAGTAGTCAGGTACGAAACACCGGCCCCATCTAGTTTAAAAAAAAATGACGTGTAAAAGTGTTTGAGAAAACCTACTTGCTGAATAAATATCATTTATCATTTATAAACTGAAGATTAATATTATTTAGTCACGAACTTCTTGTTATTGGTACAGTCCCCGCCACGACAAAGTATACATTTTGTAAACACACATTCGGGTTCACAACCTTTGGATCAAATTGAAAAATAACAGCGTCAGCGTCTTACTTCAAATAGCGGCCCAAATGTTTATGTTCCAAGATGTCAGGTGCGTTCCAGTACCACAATACTGTTGTAACATCACTAATTAGTATGTAATTAGTATAAACATCACTATCATTATCTATGTCTTTTCTATGTCTTGTCTATGATTGTCTTCACTTGCCTAATGGCTGTCTAATTGTGAACCCCGTCTGTGATGTCGACTACTATGTGTCCTGTACAATAAACCAAGTCTTCCCAACGGTGTCTTTAATTCCAACAACCAACAAACATAACATGGTGTCAGAAGTGTGTAATTTAAAATGAAAAGGACAGAACGCACGTGAAAATGCCGAATCCTACAAGCAGCGAAGCGCGTGGTGACGACCAACATGGCGATTCAGGTCTGCGCACGAGTCTGAAACAACTCCACATCTCGTCGGATCCTGCGAATAATAACGCGGAGGCGTGGAAAAAATGGTTTCAACAGTTGGATCTATATCTGTTAGCCACAGGCCTGGACAAGTCGACCGAAAAACGAAAAATAGCCATTCTGCTACACTTAATCGGAGAACGTGGTCTCAATATATTCAACACGTTCAACCTGAAAATTGATTCGAGCACACTCAGCGAGGTCAAGTCCAAATTCGACAATTTCTTCGAGCCGAGGAGAAACGTGACGATGTGCAGATACCTATTCTTCACACGGAAGCAAGAAAAATCTGAAAGCATCCATGATTTCCTCACGGATTTGGAAACGAAGAGCAGGGAATGTGAGTTTGGCACGCTCAGGGAATCGCTCATCAAAGATATTTTTATTGCAAACCTAAATATTGATTTGTCACATGTACGTCAGAGGTTATTGCAAGAACCGGATTTGACATATCAGAGAATGCAAGAGCTGGCGATGACTCTCATAGTCGCACAGCAGGATGCCGAGAAAATTGTCAAAGGGAGCGGCGTCGCCAGTGAAAACGTCATGCATCTCAGTCGAAGGAGCCGTGGTCGAGGTGAAAGCCGACAGCGAGCTTCCAGTCGCAAATCAGCTTCGAGCAAACGCCAGTCATCTTCGAGCAGTCGTGGTCGAGCTTCAAACAGCGAGGACACCAGCAACTCGAAGACATGCAGCCGCTGTGGGCAGTCACATCGCTACAAGTGCCCAGCTAAAGGCATGCAATGCAGGTCATGTAAATCTTTTGGTCATTTTGCTAAATATTGCTTTAAAAATAAAAAAGTCAGTCAGTTGCAATCGTTTAATTCAGATAGTAGTCAAGAATATTTTGTTGGAATGTTGAACAGTCAGTCAAAGTCGAGTCAAAGTCATAAAAGTCATTTACAAAGCAGTCAGTCAAACAGTCACACCGAACAGGCACACACAGTAAAGTCACCAGTCAGTCAGTCTAAACAGTCACCGTCACAGTGGTCATATTTAGACCAGTCACAGTCACCGTATCTCAATGATGAGAACAGTGACAAGTCAAAGAGATCTCACGGAGACTCAAACAGTCAAAAGTCCCAAAGTCAACGTCCCCATTCACATTATCTTTGTGAAGAAAATGGTGATATGTCTGAGAGATGCATTGAAAAATATCAACATCTCAGTGATGAAAGCAGTCACACGTCAGAGAGATTCACTCAATCAAATAGTCAAAATATAAAATGTCAGTGTCCGTGTTTACATCTCAAAGATGAAAATGGTCACAAGTCTGAGGGATCTCACAACAAAATACAATATTATCACCACAAAAACAGTCATCAGTATTTACAGTCACATACAAATAGTCATACTCAAAGTCAGTATTCACAGTCACATATAAATAGTCAGTATTCACAGTCACATACAAACAGTCATAATCAACATAGAATCAACACTTTAGAAAGTAGTCATTCTAAGCAGTCTTGGGAAATAAATCTATTAGTGGGTAATAAACAAATTAAATGCATCATAGACTCAGGTGCAGATGTCAACATTATGTCAAAACAGACATACAATAACATTAAACGTCAAAACAATCTGTCAGGGGTTAAGTTAAACTCAACAAGGGGGATGTTGTAACATCACTAATTAGTATGTAATTAGTATAAACATCACTATCATTATCTATGTCTTTTCTATGTCTTGTCTATGATTGTCTTCACTTGCCTAATGGCTGTCTAATTGTGAACCCCGTCTGTGATGTCGACTACTATGTGTCCTGTACAATAAACCAAGTCTTCCCAACGGTGTCTTTAATTCCAACAACCAACAAACATAACAAATACATTAGACGACAGTTTTTTATATCGCTAAAATATAACCCGGTCAAGTGAAATTGTTCCTTAGTTTCGTATTATATGTAGGATAATTCCGGATTTAGGCTCGCGAGCACTTACATAAGAAGTTGGCAGACTTATCTCACATTTAATTTGTTTGTTTTCGACATCTACATTTTCTTTTTCTTTTTTATCTTTCCTCACTTTTTATAATTTTTTGTATGTATGTATATATGTATTTATTGTTATATTTTATTCTACATAATATTTTATACTATTGCACCTACTGTTTTAGCTCTGCATCATCCTAAGGTAGACTGGTAGAAAATGCACAAGGCATTAAGTCCGCCTTTGTACATTATGTGCATAAAGTTTAAATAAATAGATAAATAAATTGAGTTGATTTGAATTTTCTACCAAGAAAAACTCCCAGTATTTCTTGGTAGAAATTCTTAGTTTACTAAAACTATAGCTGCTCGTGGCGCGGACTATAGTCCGTAGTAGTAGCAGTTTTTTGTTTTTAATGCGCAATGTCACACAGTCAACATTTAGTTTCACTCACCTGTTTCTTAGTGATGAGGAAATACTCGTGGTAGTACATGATGTCAGTCTCTGGGTCCTCAACCCATATCCAGAACGATTCGGGCGCCTTGCCGTGGTATTTGTCGTTCCATCTATATTGCAAGAAATCTGTTAGGTTAATCTTTTAAGGTGGATAGGAAGGTGGAAGTTTAAAGCAATGCGTTTGTTTTGAATAAGTGGGTGATGCATCAGGAGTAAGGACCGATGGGCCACACTCGTCAGGCAGTAGGTGCCAAAAGACGGGCGTCTTAGGGGGGTTTTTGGGAGATCCGCCGGATAAAACAACACAGACAAAACAGTGGAAGTTCATGAGGTTGATCTTCCAGCAGTGGTACCGGGTAGTTTTCAAAAAGAGGATCGCCAAGAACTTTTAATGGTAGGAGAAAGTTAGAGGCGTATGAGGTTTCGACACAGGCGTCCTCTTTGTGGAACCCTCCCAAATCCTTCCTGGCTGAAATGATTGTCACTCGGTGACTGTGAAGTATTCAAATACTTAAACTTATATTGTCACTTATGAAATATCTTCCGTGATTATACGTTAAGCGTACGTACATACGTACGTACGTTTTCGTGAAGATATCTCGTTTTAACCATGAGAGCACAAAACAATGTTTTTCAATAACTTACTTGAAATTAGGTGTAATACAGAGCCGTATCCTCAACACAGTCCGCGTTATGGGTTGTAACATGGCGTTCATTTCCAACAGCGGGAATTCGTCAGCGCACTTCCTTAGATCGCGGGCAGTTTTCGGGTTACGTATCAAATCGCCTGCAGAAAAAAACGATAAAATTATTGAATGATTTAAAATGATTCTTTCGCTTTTATTATAATCATCATCATTCACCTGCCCTTCATTTGTTTCCGGATATTTATATTTGAGGTCAGCGTGGCATGTCTTTTTCCATACTTCTCTATTAAGGTCCATTTAGATGGAAAGAGTTTCTTAACTCGAAGATATGATTATCGAAAGAACATTAAGGTCTATGTTCACCAAAAACATGACGGACGATTATCTAAAAACAGCTGTTTTTAAACACATCTTTGTATAGGAACATGTCACATTGACAGCTGCATTTAGATAATCAGACTGTTATCTTCTCGGTGAACGTGGACCTAAGAAGTTTCTTCGTGTAAACATTCATGATTGTCGCCCTTCCGCTTGGGCGAAAATTGCCTCGCATCGAATCTCCGCGTAATCAGAACTACAACCGCAGTAATCACTCGAATGGCAAATCTCGCACTCAAAAACGGTTCAAACCGATTTGTACGATACTCGTATGAACTTGATAAAATATCATACGAGATCGTGTTTATACAAGTCGAGAACTCGTAAGCAAGAATCTTCTTACTATAATTTTCGCAGTAATTTATCGCTAGGCGATTAAGGATTACTAGCAAATCTCGTATGTACGCACATAATCTTAGGCGAGAATTTAGCTCTTGCCTGTATGTAAACATTATGATACGATAATCTTATGGGCGTTTATCTAAAAATTCTGGGCTTTTGACCAACAGAATTGAATATATCTCAAATAATAACTTTGAATTGTCGCTGGCGAACAAAAAAAGAGTCACTTGAAATATATAGTCTTTTCTTGATTCTGCCTAAAATTTGAACTATTTCTCCGACTAAAAATAAACTTAGTTTATCAAGGGGGTTATATAACATAGCCCACAGCTCTTAGTCAGTTCTAGGCCCTCACCGACCTAGGTCAAATTAATTACTGTATACTTAGGTTTAGCAAATTGTTTTCGATATGACTAAAAATGACTGTTATTGATTGTAGTCAAATCTTCGACCAACTACAACCTTTTCAATGGGGGCTATCGTTTTTGAGTTCACCAGATGGCGCCACTGGTGAGTAAGGTCCTGTCATTCATTCTGTTTGATACTTTAAAGTACCAATAACTTCATAAAAAGTTAATTTTATTACATATTGTGCATACTTTAGATTCATATTTACAATATTGCCACTAAAATGAGCACAATTGCGAACATTAGTAAAAATACGTGATAAAAAAAGTGCATTGCGTGAAGAATCTATGACATCTGACATTTCGGAAGACCTTACTCTACACGAGCGCTCCTAGCGGCGAATTCATGCGCGATAGTCCCCATTGGCCGTAGCTCCGATCTCCGGCGACTTGAGTACTTGTCGTAATACTATAAATTGGAGATTACGTCATGACTCATGAGCTATGATTTCAGATATATTTCAATTCTATTGGACTTACGCCTATTTTGATCAAGATCGTGTAGTTCCAGCGTAGTTGATATTATTTAATAAGTACCTGAATTTGTTTATACTGCATCAGCGAAATATCAATAAAAACACTCTATGAGATCTCATAGAGTGGGTTTATGTGATCGAGCAAGAATACTTTGACTGATGTCTAACCAAGTTCCTTCCAATCCATGTCCCGAATCTGGTCGGGCTTCAACATCGGGTACTCGATATGCTCCAAGGTCTCGATAGTGAAGCAGTTGAACTGTCGCATGTCGCTATAAAAATCCCACATTTGAATCTCCATCATTTTCGCCATTTTGAGGTACAAGCCAGCCATGCACGCATTGTTTTTGCGCAGGGTGATTTCGAAGAGGGCACGCACGATACGGACAGCGTTCTGCAAAGGAGATAATGTTTTAGAAAATGACGAAGAAACTGTCATGTAGTATTTTACTTATGCTCGCACATCTGTACATTCAAATCGCAAATATTCAAAATCAAAAACTTCGACTGCCCGCAAAGAGACAAGATAGCAAAATAAGTCTAATCTGGGAAAGGCAGGATTCTCCGAACACCCTATCTGGTGGTTTCTAACATCGGTTCCTCTTGCACATGTTAGGCTGTATATAAAAAAATACACGTACAAAAAGTAACCGAAACAAATTTTACAGACTACTTGCATTATGATCGCTTCCTCTCCCTGGAATCCTTCCAAGGGTTGTCTAAAAACAACTTTTAGGTCCATGTTCACCGAAAAGATAACCGTCTGATTAACTAAAACAGCTGTCACTTTGACGTGTTCCCATACAAAAATGTGTTTTAAACACCTGATTTTGGATAATCAGAGCGTCATCTTTTTGGTGAATATGGACCTTAGACCACATATTGACACCCTAGGTTAAATGTTTACTCTTATCGTACCCGTTATTTGGATGGTGTACATAATAAAGAGTATTCTACCTAGTATATCTGTCGCATCAGCTGTTCCATACAAAAGCACCACCAACACGATCAACAGTTACCGATCAGCTGATTTTTTAACCATCGACATGATCGCGCCCAGATTCTCCAAGAGCTCGATGGACAACAGGTGTTGATTTTTCAGTTTTCAGTAACACACAAAATAAAGTTTTTTTCACTAGAAATACGGTATAGTTTTTATAGCCAGTGCTGTTTTGTACCAACCTGACTAATATAATTGAGATCGGATTGCAGCGACGATAAATTGACGCGTCCCCGCGACAGGTAAGTTTGTAGTAATATGTTAATTTTCCAATGTATATCTTCCGGGGGGTCTCCTATACGAAGCTCGCAATATCGCTCCTTGATGCTCCATAGCTCTGTTAGCTCTTCCTTTCTTACCTGGAAGAATTGATTTCATAAAACAAATGTTAAGTTGAATTCTTCATAAAAACAGGGGGTCTAAATTGGCTGCTTTAGCAGAACATTAAATGAATCACGTTAAAAAATTTGCGTGGCGCACCGTCCACTCGTACTCTCTTCGGCGACGGGGCGCTCCCCGAGCGCCTTCCGGCGAGCCATCCACTCGTACACTCTGGCGAGCACCCAAGCCAGGCCAGAGCACATGCCGCCGAAAAGCCTACCGAGTGGTAGGCAAGGGCCTACCACTCGGTAGGCCCTTGCCACCCGCAGTGCAATGGCCCTTTGGGGCCTGCGGATGGCGGTCGCATTCTCCCTCCTGTGGAGCGAGTCCGCCCAGATTGGGGCCCCGTATAGGGGCCATGATCCGCAAGGGATACGGCCATTTTTATTTTTATTTTTGTGTTCATTTTCTATTTTTTCCTCTCGGGCCGCGCCCCAGCCTTAGCACTGGTTGTGTCCCGCGCACGCCTATGTGGTGATACGCGGTAGCGGATCGGCTACGAGTGCTACGAAAAGCGTACGTGACGGTCACGCGAGTCCATAATTTTTGTTCACCTAAAAAGTGCTCAACGCGCCTAAAGAAATTTTCCCTTCCAAACTTACTTTGAGCTGCTTGAAGTCTGAACACCTGGTAAGCATTTTGAGCACATATCCTTGTGTCATAGACTTGCGAACCATAATGTTGAAGACCTCCATCGTCTCGCAGGTTATGTAGTAGTGACTGGCTGTGCGACCCAAATCTATAAAAAGCAAAATAATACAAAAATAACTCACTCACTTTATTTGAATTAATAAATTTCATTTTTAATTATAAGTTATTCTAATTATTTAAACCTGATGAGATTTTTCTTTTCTTTTGTAAAACTGTCACTGTGTATTTGAATGTAATGTAATTTATTTAATTACTATTGTTTATTTAGTTAGCTTTATTTTCACTAAAAGAACAATTTCATGAAAATGCCCCTCGTATGATGGTCACCATTTTCATCCCTTGAGCCTTTATTCCTTTTTATTTGAAAATCAAGAAATTTGAAGAGGGTAATGGTTTTTAATAGTTTAGGAAACCGGCATGTCCTAGAACCAAAAATTCGAAGACATGTGACATCTTCCAATCCGCACTGGGCCCGCGTGGTAGTTTATAGCCCTTTCCCTCTCATTGAGAGGAGGCCGTGTCCCAGCAGTGGGAACATTATAGGCTGATGATGATGATGATGATGATGATGAATGGTTTTTACATACTAGCAGAAGGAAAACTATTAAGCCATAGCCATGCATTCCTAGATATGCATCAGAGTTTACAGGTAACTCTGACGTGGTTTGTAACTATTATCTAATGGTAATACTTAGTACTTAACCAAGACTTTTTGGACAATTATGCATTGTTAAACAAATGCACAGTGACTCGTCTTGTGCGGAAATCGAACCCGTGACTCCTAAGAACTCCGCTCTAAACAGTGATAGTACGATTCATCATAAGATAAAAACTCAAACTTATCAGGTCTTTTTTTTTTAATATTTCATAAGATACTTTGTACTGTAGCTTTGATTTAGTTTTGTATTTTTGACATTTAAAAGTGCCGTAGTGGTCTAATTGAATTAAATTATTTGAGTTTTGAGTTTGAGTTTGGACACGCAGATCGCTGTATGTCCTCTGCGTAAAACTGGTCCAAAGGCTGCACGTGTAGAATGACTGACAGAAAGCTTTGAAAAGAGTTACTTTATAACTTACACAGAGCCTAGAGCTTTGCTTAGAGTGACATTAAAAGACAAAGTTTATTCTGCCCAAATCCAAAGCCGTGAGCAATTCCTGGCAAGAATTGATAACGCGGCAGAAGAAATGCGGCAAACAGTTGTCAATTTAAATGACCAAATTAGGACTTGTTTGGGTCTCTGCATTGAAAATGGAGGTGGCCATTTTGAAAATTATTTACATTAAATGAGTTATTTCAATTGTTTAAATTTAACGTATTTGTAGATTAGAACCCTTTTTGTACACATAACGCAGTGATTATGTGATCTTTTTTGTCCTATCATTTCTTCCTTGTTTTCTCAAGAGGTTTCCTTCACCACTAAGCACGTGACAATTCAAACATGAATCCGTACGTAAATTCTAAAGAATCCTAAAATTCATAAGAACTTAATAGTACGGGACCGGGATCGAATCTACGACCTCACAGTCGCAAGCTGACTGTACTCCCAAATGGGCTATCACGGCTTCTCTCACATCATTTAAAAGGATTTATTATCAAACTGTACCTACAACCTCTTTGTCAATGGTCATTATGTCATAGTTTCAAAAGTCAACATTTTAAAAAACACTGTTAACGTCAAGAAAAGTTTCGAAAAGTTTATGTGGACAAAGTTTCAAATGCGACGTTGCCAATTCAGGTAAAGAGTAATTCATATTAGATAAATTTCATCTAAGCATTTAGTTTGTATTAAAATATATATTTTTTAAAGAAATTGGAATTCATAAAAGTGTCCATAGTAAAAAATGGTCAATTTAACGGTCTGAATAACACGCCGAAGTTAATGTATAACCTCAGGAACACGGTGTATGCACAGTTTCAACTAAAATATTTTATTTTTATTAATTTACCGGTAACATTGAGTTGCCCCGTTCCTTCGTTGTATTGTATCATCTGCGTTTTATCTAGCTCCATAGCGGCCTCCATTATAAGTTCACGTCGTTTGGTTTCTAACATCGGTTCGTTTTCCACGTATGTGTATGTTAAGCCGTATACCTTAGAAAAATATAATACCAAACATCATTATAACATCTGTTACACCTCACACACAGACACACACACATCACACACACACACACACATCACATACACACACACACACATCACATACACACACACGCACATCACATACACACACATCACATACACACACATCACATCACATAGACACACATCATAACATCTGCATTAAATTAAAAACAAATGTTACAGACTACCAGCACAATCGTCTTTTCTTCTCCATGAAATCAAATATCCTATGTATTTTATTTTTTTTGTTCCTGTTACTTATATGGTGTAAATAATAATAATAATTCATTTATTTCAGATCACTAAAATCCATAAAATACATGCACATTACATAAAAATAAAAAAATAAAACTATTAAAATCATTAAGTAAAAATTAAAACATAAATCACATAAAACAACAAACAAACAACAAACAAACAGAGTATTCAACATATCTATCAAAGCAGCTGTTCCATGCAAAGTACCACCAACGATTAAAATCTATGTATCAGTAGCTTTTTTCAACACTTTTGTGTCTAGTTAAGCAAACATTGAACCTCATGTCGTTTCCCGTGTATAGAAACCGATTCTAATAGCTTTCGGCCCATGAGTCTGTGTCTAGTTTTGAGAATTAGATGTGTGATTTTTCTTGTATTAGAGTGTTAGACTAATTATAGTATTTTTCTTGTATAGATGCTTAATAAGTATGTATTTACAAACAAAAAGTATAAATGTAGTATATCAACTATCTGGTGTCCACAACACAAGCCTTGCTTAGTGTGGTTTACTGGGTGGCGCTGTGTGTAACGTCCAGGGTTATATATTTATTTCATTCTATTTATTTAGACTCTAAAAACACTCAAATACAACAAAAAGTGTGATAGCCCTCTTAACCGGGTACCGATCAAGATACCCGGGTTGCTACCAACGAGTTAATCAAAGAATTACCTGTGGATTGATCTTCATTCTGACGAATAGGTACGTGTAACTGAGCCACTCCACTGCTTCATCAATGTTTGTGACTGTGCCAAGAGCAACCTGAAAATAGGATTAAAACATTAATGTCAGTTATAAGCTACACTCAAACGACTATCTGTGAACAGGAATCAACGAACTGTAGCAAGCTCAGCTAGACAGGCTCCATACTGATGGTAACTTAGGGTCGCGCCACATTCGCGGAGCGTACGACGCCGAACGTTCGTTTTAATAGCTTTGCAGTTTTTTTTCAAGTTCTCTATGGACACACCACACGACTCGTTACGCGGCAAAATTGAATTTGAAATGACTGCAAGCGTCATAGATATATATGTTACTATATAGATTAGCAATTACCACGCCAAGGCGTTGCCACGGGACATATGTACAGATACATATGCGTCGCTAACGACAGTTCAGTGTTCTGTTAGATGCCTACGGAAGTGACGCAGGACAAAAAATGGGTAAATGCGTATTGAAAGAGTGCGATTTAAAATCACAAACACGTTATAAATTAACCGGAATTACTTTCCATACTTAATTTTTAGGTTTATATCAACGTAATAACACAATTTATTATTTTACATTTTGAATTTTGACAATTAGGTTCAGTGTTACCACTAAAACCTAGTTTTCGTTTCCAACATTTATGGGAGATTTTTTAATTGATGAAATAAAAATCTGTTCTTTCATTAATTTTGACGTGTAGCTATTGCATTTTTGTAGAAAACAATAGATTTTTTAAAATAGTGACTTCCTTTTTATTTTTTTTACAACAATTTGGAAGCGACCGTATCTCTAAGTACTCATTCACGTTGACTCGCGGACGCGGTGGCGGGCGCGGTCACGAAATATCAAACATATTATTATGGCGTAATATCCAAGTGTACCTACGTACACAACGCACACGCGGTCTAAGTAGCGGGCAAGCTAGCGACAGGCGCGCGCGGCTCGCTCGCGGCTATATCAAACGCGTTAGATGTTTGTGTGTGTTCACGTCGAACTAGCGGCGGAGCGCGCGATTCACTCGCGACGTCAGGTACGTTCAACCAGTATGAAGTTGTCGCTAGAAACGGACTCGCGCAAACCCCTGGCGGCCAATGTGAACACGAACTCGGCACGTCTCCGCGCCCGCACCCGCTGACGCGTCCGCGCGTTCCTACGTGAACAAGTTCTTAATCTCTCTCCAACACTAGTATTTAATAATAAAAAAAATACCTCACCTCAGCATTCAAATTATCCGCCAACAAATTAATAAAGTTGCTCTCAATCGGGAACTGATTGGTCATCGATTTGAGATAATGCGTCAATTTGTCGTGCGTGGTTATGATGATGCCTGTTCCAGACGTATCGAATTGCGGTCTGCCCGCACGTCCAAATATTTGTAGCACGTCCAGTATGCTTAGATCTACGAATGTGCCGCGCGCTTGATCGTAGATTTCTGTGCCCTGTAAATAAAGATGAGAAACTCTGACATACTCGTATATTTTGAGACAATTCAGAAATTGACTTCTAACCCACATTTTCCTAATATCATAATTTCCAAGGTATATTCTAATGAAATGATAGAAACTTCATAGGTATTAGGAGCATATGAAACGAAGTTAAGATTGGCAATTATTTTGAGCAAAGAAAGTCACAAAAAAAAGGATGGAACTCAAAATTAATAGTAAACATAGTAGGTAAATATCCCGCTTATACCTCGGAACATAGAACCTCCACCTTTTTCGATGTCGGTTAATGATAGGGAAGTCAAAATGCGGTGAGCGGATCTTCCCTTTGACTGAGTGCAAATAAATTGAAAAAAAAAGAGGTTGATGATGAAAAGAACTTCTGTAAAATGACTTCTTAGAGACCAGTCCGTTCGGTTTGACAAACATACATACACATACAGAAACCACAGAACGCCACCTGTTACGATCCTTAAGGCTGTGGTATCTGCAAAATTAGCTACTCTATTTGTGGTGGTTCAAACTTCGTTTCAAATACTGTTAGAATAAAGTTCTAATTAGCTTGCACTACAAAGTGGTTGTTACGTCAGTCACTGCTGGCCGAATAGTGGGAAATGAGTGGTGTTTTAGGTAGATTTCCTTTTTTTTTTAATCTACCTATTGGTCCCTCACCTACGAGGATATATATGTATATGTATGTATATGGGTGACAAGCAAAATTTAGCCACACTCGCATAGGTCGCAATTATGAACCGATTGCTTTCAAACTTGGCCAAAAAATCGAAAAGCAAAACTTAGGCTAAGTTCGTGAATGGGCGGAATTCGTCCATTGGGGGGCGGCAGTGGGGCGGTTTTTTATAAAATCAGATTTTTGGCCATAACATTTTCCTATGGAAAAAAATCATAAGTATCCCCGAAACAGTAAACATTTTGAGCGTCGCAAATATGTTTACTCTACAATTGTTACCTCTACATAAAAAAAAAATGATTTCAAATTGTTGTCCTGTAATGGAAAGTTTAACCACCTTTTTAAATCCTCTCATAAGAGTATAGCATGGAAACGCCCTCAAATTTTTAGTTATAATTTTTTATTTCGAAAACTATAAGTTTTATCGCTAAACTTTAAAAGTAGCAATTGTAGAATAAACAATTTGCTTTCCAAAAAAAAATATTTGTGACGCTCAAAATGTTTACTGTTTCGGAGATATGATTTTTTTTTTCGGAAAGAATTTGGAAATTTCAACCCCCTCCCCAATTTAGGGGTTCCATCAAAAAAAAAATTTATTTAAAGTTGTCCGTAGTCTTACTCAAAATGATAAAAATGAAAAACGGTTCAAATAAATTCCATAGGAAAAACGTTATGGCCAAAAACCTGAATTTAGAACCGAAAACTTCTCGTTAGCAGATACCACCCCCCCCCCCCTTAAATACTTCTTTGCCTCGTCCACGTTCATACATCGAACAGGTCATACACGTACGCTGGTTGCGAGTACTACTCACCTGGCCTTTCTGAAGAAGTTCACTAATAAGGTCAGTGTATTTCTTTCAATTTTTGTAAGACCAGTGAAACGTGTATGTACTTACCCTAATAACTACAGCATGCGCCGGTAAGTTGACGCCCCACGCCAGCGTAGAGGTACAAACTAAGACTTTTATATGACCCTCCGAGAAGTATTTCTCAACCATGTTTCTGAAAAAATCAATAAAGTATGTTTAAGAGAAGAAGGCCGTGCATAAATAACCTAAACATTCAGTTATGGTCGATTGTAGTTTTTTCGCTATAGGGCCATTATGTGTTTTTTTTTTTTCAAAACAATTTCACAGGCTCACCAACAACACCCCTCTATCAACTACATCACTTTACTAGAACTTGGCCCGCTACTTCGTCCGCGAAAATTGTGATAGCTCTGCTTGCATGATATCAATATAATTTATAGCCTATGTTACTCGGTGAAGATGTAGCTTTTTAATGGTGAACGAATTAATTGTTTTCAATGTGGAGTTCAAATTGGAGCAAAACGGTTGAGTAGTTCTTGAGTTAAATCGTAACAAACTAAACAAACATCAAATCTTTCCCCTATATAATAATAGTTTACATAGATAGTTAAGATTCCTTTTACAACTCGCTTTACAAGACTTAGATATACATATTTCGACGATAGTGGGGTGCATGAGTATTTTTTTATTGCTTGCTCCTTCCACAAGCAAATTCCTTTACTGTTTAACTTTCGAAAGTCGGTAAAATGAAAAAATACGAGTGAGAGAGATAGAGGAAGGGGTAAAAGGAGCTTTTGTCCAGCAGCGGGACGATACGGGCCAGAAGAAATAATAATAAAGGAACTTACCTATCACTTCTCAGCATACCAGCATGATGACAGGCAAACCCGCTAGCGAACAACTCAGCCAGCTGCTTATTAGGACTACTGCTGATACTCTGCTTGGCTTTAAGAAACGCGCCCGAATCTTCTGGCTCGAAGTGCTTTAGATGCCCTTTCTTCTGGGCAAGCTCTTTGAGGACCATGGCTGTTTGGTGAGTGGCGTTACGTGCATGAACGAAGACCATTACTTGATGGCCTTTTTTGACCATGTCTGCCACTTTGTCGTAGCATATTTCGTTCATGTGTTGCATCTGTGGAAGTTTCAGAGTTCGTGAGGATTTGAAGAAAGGTTACGACAGCTACGAGGAATGAAATGGGCGAATTATTTATTAAGTGACCTAAGCGCGCTGTCTTTTTACCTCTGGCTGGCTACCACACAATGCTCCCACAGTATAGTCTGGCTAAGCAGAAGCCAGCCTCATAGGTTTACCTGCGAGATTACATTAAATGAAAAAAAAAAAAACTTAATAATACAAACATCTGACAAAGGGTCTTTCGGTTAGTTTAAAGTAAAATAAAGATCCAAAAACTATATTCGATTTTAGTTTAAATCTTTCTAATAGTGGCCAATGTTGCAAATATACTTGAATGAAGAATACAACGTGACGTAGAAAAGGTGTAAAAAGACCTTAACGAAGCCGGAGGCACTTGTTGTCCCCGTCTGTTCGATCATTTTTTTGTTCTAGACCATACCTGGGAACCTTCCAGTTACGAAGATATTGGGGGTCAAAATTCCAACTTTTTTTAAATACATGTTTTAATGTATTTTTTTTTTTATTTTAAACACCTTAACGATCCTCGTACTAATCCAATCCCATGAGGCTGGCTTCTGCTTAGCCAGACTATACTGTGGGAGCATTATGTGGTAGCCAGCCAGAGGTAAAAAGACAGCGCGCTAAGGGCACTTAGAGCGTTGCTGGGGAGGGCAGCAAAGGGACAGGCGGGATCTGAGTGAGATAATTATTTAATGGCTGATTTACAACTCCTGGCTCAGCATCGGGGGATGCCTCGAGCAAGGGTCGGGGGGGGGGGTGGAACTGGGACATTGCGACTTTGGAGTTATCTGAAATTCTTTTACAGACTCTTAAATAAACCATTAGGGTCCATATTGTATGGTTAAATATACCTGTTTCTGATGTGAACTGCCACCGCTGCCGGTTTCTTTTATACCAATAAACTGCTGTTCCAAGGGAACCGGACGGAAGCGAGAGTCGAAGAAGAACAAACCTATGTTTGGGTTCACTCGTAAGAATCTGTAAAAAGATAACCAAAATAAAGATTAGCGAAGAATATTGAGGCAAAAAGTCAGATAATCTGACAAGGCTTAGGTACTTATGCCCAGTTTTAGAGGTCAAAAAAAATAAATTAATGATAGCTACCAAAACTGATCTTATCTTCTTCCGCGAAATCTACAACAGCATACGTAGATGACTACTGCAGAGAAACCTTCATTTCTTAGCGAAGTACACATAATAGTTCTTTAAACAATGTGCAATGGCATCAGACCGATTCGGTAGGACTTCACATACGAAGGGACAAAACTAAATTGTAAAAAAAACGACTTCAAAAACAAAAACAAAAAAAAGGGAAAAATAACTTTGGCTTCTGAAGTTGCTGACTTTTGTTTGTTTGAAATAGGTTTTTTTTTTTAATTTTCCATTTTTAAACCTATTACTCCACAAAACCTGGTGATACTGTGAGTGCGTTTTGTCGTGACAGTGTCGAGTTCCAATAGTGCGCGTAGCAAAAGACAAAGAAAGAGGGTAGAAAGATTTGTCTGCTCCTAACAATTTATTTTCCATCCACCCACAGTCTCCAGTCAACCCGCGATCATGGCGCTTGCAATAGCGTCGAAATAACAGGAGCTCAAAATAATGAATAATTACGGAAGATATCCCGTAAGTGACAACATAACTTTTGTTTTTTGTTTGAAAGCTTAAAACAGAATTTTTCATTTGTAGATGTAATAATTATGCTGTACAAATATTTGTTATGCATTTATTACAGGAATGCCAAAGAAGTGTTAATGTACATTGTTAACAATAAATGTTAAGGCAATAGGCTTATCCCCAATAGAATGAAACTAACATACCTAACTTTGGAAATGTGGGTATACTGTACACATCTGCGCACCCCCTCAGAGCATATCAGAGCAGCCGTGATTTTATGTTAAGATGTTGTGCAAATAATAAACATTCCAGTGATTGCAGCAATCACGACAGAACTGCTGTCTATTATTGAAGAGTTCCGTCCAACATCTCCGAAGACATGACAATACTTTAATGGGGCCAACTTGGAAGTACGAATGGGAGCTCTGTGCTCGCTCGTTCCGTCATAGATCTTCATCCATCGCTTTTCACCAGGCGTGATCGAGGTCAAGAGCAGGCCTATTATGTAATAAAAAAAAATAAAAAAACGATACTTTTTCAAACAATAAAAGAATTTCCCAAATCGGTTCAGGCGTCTTTGACTAATCGGTGAACACAAAAAAACAGTAGAACATAGAACGTCCTCCTTTTCCAAAATCAGTTAATAAATTGGGAAAACGGTAGTTAAGCATGGTGATGCATGATTTTACGTTTTTCTGCAGTAAACAACGACTTATAGTCGGGCCTACGCTAAACTCCCTTACTTAAGGCGCTTAGACGAGCTAAATTAGCAACTCATTTGTGGTGGTTCAAACTTCGTTTGAAATGCTGTTAGAATAAAGTTCTAATCAGCTTGCACAACAAAGTGGTTGTTAACGTCAGCCACTGCGGGCCAAATAGCGCGAAATGAGTGGTTTCGATCGATTTACAAAAAACTATTGGTTGGATTAAAAAACCAAAACAGTATCATGCTAATATATTGCTTGTAGAATTATTTGCCAAAAAATCAGAATGATCGTATGTATACTAGTATGTTTTTTATTGTTTGAAAGATATTTTTAGAGATAAGTTCGTGATTTCTTTTTCGCGAGCCAAATTAATTGTATTAGGTTTTCAAAACAGTATCATGCTAGCATATATCCTGAAGAATATCATATATTTTTCTGGTCTTGTTTCTAGCAAACAACTCAATTATTTTGATTTTGAATCAATTGGCCTTCAAACGCGGTCCCCTAGATTTTGTATGGCAATATCAACTTTTATAGACTTAATTTTTTCTTCAGCCCGAGAGAGTGAGCGAAGCAACTATTCTTCGAAACACAACTTTCACGAAAGCCAATCGAAATCTCGGTTTGTTAGTTCATATCAACTTAAACCGTATGCAAAAAAAAATACAGTTGATTTTACATTGAATTGGTACAATATAACTTTAAAACGATAACAATAGGGGGCCGGTCTGACTAGAAAAAAATATGATTCTATTTTGTCCGTTAATTAGATCATCGAAAAATATTAGATGCGTATTTTTTGTTTTATCATATCAATAAAAAATGGGGATTATCATGAGTGGGGGCTTGTGTGTGACGTCACTTGTGGGTAAAAGTGTACCTACATGTGACGTCACACGAGCCGACGCACAAGTTTTTATTTACGAGAAAAAATAAAAAATACGTGTCCAATGGTTTTTGGAAGTCTAGCTGACAGACTTATTACTATTTAAGATTGTCCCCTATTTGAACATAGACTCACCTAGCAACATCCAAATAGTTCGGCAGCGTAGCAGACAAGCCGACTATTCGTATCATGTTCTGCGTAGACTCGACTTGTCGCAACGTTCGTGCTACAATCGCCTCGATTATCGGCCCGCGGTCGCCGTGTAACAAGTGGACCTCGTCGATTATGATCAGTTTTACTATTGATGCTAACACTGTGTCGGCTGGAAAAGAAAATTCAGATTAATACTCAATACTTTATTGCGTTCCATAATGTGTACATGTAACTAGGGATTGCAATCCGGAAAAACGGATCCGGTAATCCGGCGGATCCGGTATCATTTAATGGTTACCGGATCCGGTCCCAATATACCGGATCCGAAGAACGGATCCGGTTTTAGCAGTTTGTGGGAAGGGTTTACTATGCCAAAGAAAAAAGTCATACGATCAGAAATGACAAAAATCTTAGAAACAGTTATTCAAGATATCATCTGAAGAAAACATAGAAGAAATAGTAGAAAAGAACTTAGATTCACCATCATTAAAGAAAGATTTGACATTACAGGAAGAATTATTTATAGCGTACATACTAAAAAAGAGGAAGATTATAAAGTACTAAAAAAAGAAATGACGACATTTGAACGCGATGGAGTCCGAGGAGAATACTTGTCTGCTATTCATGATTATTTGCTGACAATAAAGCCGACCAGTGTAGAAGCTGAAAGGGCCTTTTCGGCCGCAAGCTATATTTGCAGCTCTATTAGAAGTCGTTTAGCTGATGACACAATTAACAATATTTGTTTTCTACGATCTTATTTTCAAATTCAATATTGATTTTCTTTTAATACTTATATTTTTTTACAATTATTACTTAAAATAATTATTTATCGTAAGTTGATTAAACTAAAGAGTTCTAAACTCATTATTGTGATAATTTTTGCCATTCATTCGTTCGACAGATTCATCAAATCATGATGGTATCTGTCATAATCATAAATACATTAAATAAATTGTTTGTTAGCATTCTCGAATACTTTAATAATGATTTTGATCTTATTTCAGTTAATTACGTAAGGTTAATTGTATCTATTAGATATTATAGTTACTTGATAATTAATATTGTTACTTATAAATTGATCTATCTGTGAAAGTGAAATCTAGAAATACTGAGCTACTCGTTACGTCGTAAAATTATTACTAGTTATCTACACTACTAAATTTTAATTGTTGTTTAGACAAATAGACAACAATGGTGTCGATTCTGTTGTGCACAAACTAAACTTAATTTAGACTATTGCTATCTTTTACTAAAAGGCAGTGCGGGAAAAGGACGGCTATAGCTATGCCCTAAGCTAACTTAGGGCATAGCTATAGCCAAGCTTGAAGCGCAAGGCATAAACTAGTTTGACATCTCTAAAGATGTCAAACTAGTTTATGCCTTGCGCTTCACCGTGTTTTTAGTCGACATGTTTTTACGTGCACCCTTCATTTGTACGGAAATATTAGTTCGAATTAAATTTGACAGCTCTAAATTACGTCTGTCTCTTTCTCGTTGTATTAGTGAGAAAAAGATAGTAATAGCCTAAATTAAGTTTAGTTTGTGCACAAGAGAATCGACACCAATGTCTATTTGTACATTGGTTAGGAAATAAAATCGATTTTATATATTTGTGATTTATTTTTTATAAACTACCTACCTAAGTGCAGTGACACTTGATTAACTCACTTATTTTGTACTAAAAAGCGAAAATCATCTCGATTGAATCAATCCGGCCGGACTGAAAATGACGCCGGTTAGCAATCCCTACATGTAACAGATGGTATGTTAAAATATCGAATCAATGATGGACCCTGTCGGGCACAGCAAAGTTAATTTTTAATAGGAGAGAGGATTAAGGCGCCGGTTGTTAAGAAACAAATTAAATAAATATTAAACTAAAAAAAACACAAACACAGATTACAGTGTTTTGTCTTCAAGCTAAAAGGTGCCATTGTGGAATTATTGTACTGCAAGTATTTTCGCACCATAAATCACGAAACCAATGATATGATTTTCAATAAGCTTCTGAAAATACGAGGGCGGGTCAATAAGTCCGTGACTTTTGGAATAAAACACAGATTTTTTGATAAATAAATCATTTTATTTTTCAACGTAGTCTCCCTTGAGCTCTATACACTTTGTCCAACGCTTCTCCAATTTTTTTATCCCTTCCAAAAAATATGATTTGTCGAGGTCGTCAAAATAGGCCTTTGTTTGCGAGATGACTTCATCATTGGAGTCAAATCTTTTTCCACCAAGCCATTTCTTCAGGTTTGGGAACAAGAAGTAGTCACTCGGAGCCAAATCTGGAGAATAGGGCGGATGAGGGAGCAATTCATAGCCCAATTCATGGATTTTTGCCATGGCAACTGCACATGTGTGCACCCTTGCATTATCTTGGTGGAAAAGAACTTTTTTCTAGGCCAAATGAGGTCGGTTTTTCTTCAAATCGTAATTGAATCGGTCCAATAAGTTGGCATAATATTCCCCATTGATTGTTCTTCCCTTTTGAAGGTAGTCAATGTGGATTATCCCGCGTGCATCCCAAAAAACAGTCGCCATAACTTTATTGGCTGACAAACCCACCTTGGCCTTCTTTGGCGCCGATTCACCCTTAGAAACCCACTGTTTTGACTGTTGTTTGGTCTCTGGTGTGTTGTGATGGATCCATGTTTCGTCCACGGTCACAAAACGGCGCAAAAACTCCTCCATATTGCGATTAAACAACGCCAAACCTTCTTGTGAAGTTGTTACACGATTGCGTTTGTGGTCGACTGTGAGCAAACGCGGCACCCATCTTGCGGAAAGCTTTCTCATGCCCAAGTGATCATTCAAAATTGAAACCACTGAGCCATGCGAGATCCCTACGGCTTATACAATCTCTTGCACTTTCAATCTTCGGTCGGCCAACACCATATTGTGAATTTTTTCGATTGTTTCGGGTGAAGAGACCTCAACTGGGCGTCCAGGACGTTCGGCATCTTCAGTGCTTGTACGGCCACAACGAAATTCAGTAAACTACTTTTTTAACATTGAAATCGATGGTGCAGAGTCCCCATAGTATTTATCAAGCTTAGCCTTGGTCTCGGTAATGGTTTTTTTCGCAAAAAATAATGCTTAATAAGCACACGAAATTCACTTTTTTCCATTTTTTCCTGAAATTACTGGGTAGTCTGATAAAGATAGCTGTCAAACACAAACTAACTGACGTAGCAAGTTCAAATTTCGACAGGAGTCAACTGACAGATGCCTGTTGACAGGAGTAGTGTTGCTTTTTCAGTTAAGACGTCAGAAATTCAAAAAGTCACGGACTTATTGACCCGCCCTCGTATTTAAACAATATACGTGATAAAAACCACCATCTTGAAGGTCAGAGATTCACAAGTTTATAGGCCTATTTAACTACCTTTGAATACTACATACAGGGTGTAAACCACCTCATCACAAAGCCGTTAACCAACCATTCGGTAAATCAAACTAAGTAAATTTACGCAATAAATATTGCTGGGAAACACTTTTTTTTGAAAGTTATAAATCATGGTTTGTGGTAGAACTCAATGTAACGCACTTGAAACATTGTGCTGATGGATGGATTGAATAGTAGGCGGGTCGTGGAGGTGTTACAAGTTAAAACCTTCCAAAAAAACTTGTTAAAGAGATGTAACTTTGACCCCCCATATCTCTGTAACTAGAAGGTTCCCAGGTATGGTATAGAACAAAAATAAATATCGCAATGATGGGGAGAACTTACACCCTTTATAAATTAATATTAAAAAACCAAATCCCCCGCCGCGTCTGTCTCTGCACCTAAACGTGATATTGACGACCCGAATGGTGCAGGCGGTAGTGAGACTGCCTTACGTTCTTAGGGTCCCGGGTTTGAATCCCGGTAGGAGCAAATGTTTTTATCATGAGCATGGACATTTATTTCCGAGTCAAGGATGTTTATATGTATAAAAGTATGTATTTACAAATAAAAAGTATAAAATTATGTAGTATATCAACTGTCTGGTGACCACGACACAAGCCTTGCTTAGTGTGGCACTAGATGGCGCTATGTGTAATGTACAGCGATATTTATTATTTTGTTTTTATACTTAAACTTGAACTATATCGAATGGATTTTCGTACGGTTTTCACAAATGCAATGGGTGGAGTGATTAATAAGGTTTAGTTGTATAATTTATTAACGTTTTGTGAAAATTGGCTGAAATATGATGATCCGGAATGGCTAGCTATCCTGCCTTCAGCGGCGTAGACGGTGTTTTCTCGTTGACCCCACTGCCCGTGGCCCCACTTGCACTGGTGGGGTCAGCGGGAATGGATAAAAATAATTAAAACTTGTTTTTGATGACCCCACTGTATTTTTGAGTAGTAAAATATTATACATGGGATCGAGTAGTGTTGTACAGTTGTGCTAGTTATGGGCAGTAATCTTACGAACAGTACTAGGCGGAGTAGGCGGGCATGAATGCAAGAGGCAAGAAGGTATTTATTACTGAAAGAACAATACCTATACACAAAATTATTTAAATGCATGACACTTTGAGCTCATGCCAGACTGGATTTTTTTGGGGTGCATGCGTGTCATATTATATGCCTCACTGGCAAGAAACGGGAACTTTTTTCCCGTTTGTCGCCGAGGACAATGCCTATACAAAACCGTGATCATAGCTGTAGTACTGAATCTAAAAGACGGATCGGAAGTATTTTATTTCCCACTGACATCAGATCATTACGGTTTATTTCATTCATTCATTTTTCTCAAGAAACTTGATATCCAGGTAGGTAGCAGAGTAGGGCCAACGAAACTACGGTTTTTTTATTATTCCTGTTGTTCCCACTAGTGGGGCATGGAGGTCAGCGGGAATACAACGTGTAAACCAATAGAGTTATATATAAAAACATTATTCAGCTTATAAAGTTCTATTCTTCTATCTGTGTTCTTTCGTGTCCCATCGCGCTATGCACGTGAGGGATGAGCGAGTGCAAGTGTGTCGGCTTGTGCACTATACCCGCGCCGATAGCTAATTTTCGCTGCGATTGACCGGAAACGGACGGGAGGACTATTTATTAGGTATATTAAAAACAGGGCTTACGTCACGCCAACGATCTTGAGCGAGTGGAAGGAGCTTAGCAATAGCGTCTACCCGTGCATGAGAGTGGTCAGCGATACACTGCCCCCTAGCGTTGCCAGATGTCCCGCTTTTGGCGGGACGTCCCGCTTTTTAACCCTCTGAGGACGAATCCCGCCGGACCCCTGAACGGGACGCCCAAAATCCCGCTTCTTCATGAAATTAGCCAATTTAGCGCAGTAGGTTATTTGTTTTGCGTCTGTCGACAGTGCGAGTTGCACAGGAGTAGAAGCGGGCGAGGGCGGGGACTCACCCGCTCACACGTGTTATCAATCGGTAATTTTGTTCAGTGGTCGGTTAAGTAAGGTAAAACAGCACTAGCACTTCACGCTCGGTCTTCAAGTTAACACCGCGCACTATCGCAAAAAACATGCGACCGGAAAATGCAAAATTGATCTGGAAAACATGGTGCATAAGGTTTATAATTACTTTCCTACCTTCAAATTTTACGATTTCGAATTCGCACCAGTTTAACGACATGTTACCACACGTTAGCTATCTTTTCTTCCGGTCATAGATAACAACAAAATCTTCAGCGATTTAGGAGTTGACCAGTTCAGTTATTTGGACTTTTTCATAATGCATTAAACATTAAACAAAATATCTAGATAAAATATAAGATGAAAAGTTTTCTACGAAGCAAATGCGACATGGACTGACCGTAATAAATTGAGCTTACCAAGATTACTCGAAAAAACAACCCAACTTGTTACATATTTCACATGATGGTGGCCGTTGTTTGTCACATTTTTTAAGGCCTTTATTATGGTATAAATTGTATTGTTCTAAGTCTAATATATCTTAGATGAAATGAAAATTAGCCCATCATTTAGACTTCTTTTTGTGATTTGATTGGAAGCAGTAAAGTGCAAGTAATCGTGTTAAGGACGGGCACCTTTTTTACGGATGGGAAATCATCATATGACCTCCCACTTTGGGCGGAGCAGGAGGAAAGTGTCAGACTTTTACTGACTAAAATCCATCCATGTTCCTTTCTCGCCCTTTTTGTTCCGGGGCCACGGTATCTCTTTCGAACAGCCCTGAGTGAAGGGGCCCCTTAAGTGCTAACAATAACAAATACTTACTAGCTCCTTTCCTAGTCACTACATCCCACTTCTCAGGCGTAGTGACAATCATTTGTGTCTGTTGCACTTCAGTCTTAGTCAGTTTCATATCGCCTGTCAACTCTCGGACTAAGATCCCAAGTCCTTTCAGGCGCTTACCGAAGCTCGCTGTCATTTCTGACGCTAAAGCTTTCATTGGGGCTATGTAGATTATCTGGAGAGAAAGATAAGTTCGTATTTAGGTCAAAAAAAGATACCAGAGCGTCAAGCGGTAGTTGTACGGTGAAACCATACATTTATAACGCATTAGTGCTTATTCGTGCATTTTAAGCTGATTTCACTATTGGTCGAGCATTCGTTACACGATTAGCGGTCATAGCGTGTGCTCCCTCGCTCCTTTGTATACTGTGACACTTTAGAACGTTTTGTATGGATGCCACAAATGAGCTCTTCAACGCGAAAAAAAATATTGTTGTTTGTGTGTATCGTTGATTTTGAACAGTATGTGCAATGCCTCTGTTGCTAGCCGCTTCAGTAATGTAGGTACTAATTATCTGTGGTGTGGATCATCTTCATTGTGAAAATGTTGAGAGTTTGTGTTGTGTTTTAAATTGTTAATCTGTGACAGACCTGATAGTAGAAAAAACTAACCTCTCAGTTCAGATTTGTTTGGTTTTAAACGACTATTTTTCTCGCAAACGACGTAAAAAGTACAGTTTGCACCTCGAGACTAAACGGACACTTAATATACCCTCGCTTTCATTGACTCCCTTGCAAGCTCGGGAGTCAAACCACCTCGGGTATATTATGGCTTCGTTTAGTCCCTCGTTATAAAATATACTATTAAGTTAGTTGATTTAGATTTAAAATCTAGTTGTGTTTTGTGTGTATTTAGACACAAACCTCTTATTTGTTTCTACATTTTGAATTAAAATCTATTATGTACAACATATTTTTAATTTTAGTTTTAGGCTTGCCGCGCTAAGTTACCCAGGTTCAAAAAGAAATAAAAATTTAAAGTGGCCAACGATACGTGAATTTTAACTGTCCGTTGTCCCCGTGGCCCGTATGTACATAAAGGGGGACAACGGTAAGGAATTATTTGACGTCTTGTTAACCCCTTGACGGGGACACAGATTACGGGGACAACGAAAATACATGGATTTACACGTTTTATTCGTGTCTGCAGAACAAATCGAAGTTGTGCTGAAGTTGCCATCAGTGTATGGATTTTAAACCTTGCTAGCTCATATCTCTGAAACGTGACACTTGAGAACATTTGGCTTCAAACATAAGTAACTTGTTAGTATTGACGACAGCTATCAATTATTAGGTTTTATACGTGACCGCTAGTTTAAAAAAAACAATGGCGGCTGAAAACCGGCCACACATCATTCAAAAAGCTTCCAAGCCATACGTATAGCTGCTGCCAGTTAAGATCGCAATAACCTGTTGAAGTCTAGAATCATCGTCAATCGAGGTCTTCAACATTTTTCTAACGAAAAACAATACATGGTTCAGATGTTTTGGTTCGTACGAAGATATATTAGGGAAAGGGCAATTATCACTATTTTGGTCATAACTGGCACAAACTATAGGTAGTGGTAACAAGATACAGATTACAATGTCCCGACTGATACCTTAGGGTCGATCTCTAGATCCGGCAACTGGGTCTCGAGGTGGCACTGCCCAAGTCCGAGGCCATGTGCTTTCATGGGCCTCGGAATGCGCCACCGTCGGGATCCACACTGACGGTAGGAGGGGTATCTATCGGCGTCGAGTCGACGTTGAAGTACCTAGGGCTCGTCCTCGACAGCCGATGGAACTTCGTGGAGCACTTTCGACGTTTAGCCCCCAAGCTGGAACGGACCGGGGCTGCCTTCAGGCGGCTCCTGCCCAACCTTGGGGGGCCAAACGCCTCCTGCCGCAGGCTCTACGCGGGGTCGTGCGGTCCATAGCCCTTTACGGGGCCCCAGTGTGGGCGCGTTCGTTGAAGCGGCGTGCCGCTCATTATCTGAACGCGCCCCAAAAAGTGGTGGCCGTAAAGATGGTCCGTGGGTACCGCACGATCTCTAAAGCCATGGGATCGCCATGGGATCTGGAGGCGATAGTCCTCGCGCGCCTACACGAATGGCGCGCGGAGGTACTACGCCGGGGGGAAACTCCGCTGCCGCGGCAAATTGCCGCTCAGCGGACTGACCTACGGCGCGATCTCTTGGCGACATGGAGAGAGCGACTGTCGCAACCCCGTGCAGGGCACGCCACGAAAGCGGCGGTAAGCCCCTCTTTGAGGAGTGGCTGGAGACGCGCCACGGCGTCTTCACTTTCCGCCTGACGCAGGTCCTCACCGGACACGGATGTTTCGGGAGGTGCCTGCACCGAATTGAGCGGGAGGAAACGCCCGGGTGTCTCCACTGCGAGGATCGACCGGAGGACACGGTGGAGCACACGGTGGAAGTCTGCCCTGCGTGGGCGGAGCACCGCCGTGTCCTCGTAGCGGCGATCGGCGGCGGCGACCTCTCGCGTCCGGCCCTGGTTCAATCCATGGTCCGGACCGAGACGGAATGGGAAGCCGTCACCTCCTTCTGCGAAGCAGTCATGCTACCGAAAGAGGTGGCGGAACGAGAGAGGGAGAGCTCCTCTCTTCCCGGCCGCCGCGGGAGACGCACCTAAAAAAGGGTCGATCTCTAGGTATATTTTTTTTATTTATTTTTTTTACCTTTTTTTTCTCATCGGTCCAACATGCTAGGACGATTTAAAATAAACCTAATATCGTATTACTCCATACGCAAAATACGCGCTTTGACGGGGAGTTCCGGACACCGGCCCGTTATACAATACAATACCCAACACTTTCTTTACTCACCTTAAACTTATTCTTCATAATAACACTGTTCTCGATATGCTGTTTTATCTCATGCACCACAGTTAGTAAGGCTATGTTAGTTTTACCAGCTCCGGTCGGCGCGCAAATCAGGAGGTTCTCATTAGTGTTGTATGCTGTTTGGAAGACTACGGACTGGATTCGGTTTAGTTCTTTTATGTTTTCGAACGCCATTTGACCGATCTGTGAAGAAATATTTTATTATTGGAGGAAGGTTTATCCGAATTTTGTAGACGTAGTCTTAAGGAACTTTTTCAGTTTTTTTTTAATACAAGTTTGACTTTGAACACCTCCTTGACCCCCGCACTATTCAATCCATCCATCAGTACAATGTTTTAAGTGCGTTACATTGAGTTCTACCACAAAACATGAAATATAACCTTAAAAAAAGTTGTTTTCCAGCAACATTTTTTGCGTAAAGTTACTTAGTTTCATGTACACCCTGTATAGCCATACTGTAACGCTGACGTCAGCGGCGACCGACTGCCGTATTTTGTTTTAGCTGACGTCACGACCCACCGTCAGTGCGAAAAGAATTCAGCCTTTGCTGGTAAAAAATAAGATGGAGTTTATGCTATTTTACAGGACTCATCCGCCGAGCCTTCTTCTACCCACGGTGGGGTTGACTTCCAGTGTAACTGAATGCAGCTGAATACTAGAACTTTACATGGAGCGCCTTCTTTGCTGACCTGCACCAGGAGTTACTGCGTAAAACGACACCCTTTGGTAATACTTGTTTAAAAGTGAGAACTTCTTTAGGCGCGTTGAACAGTTTTGGGACTCGCGTGACCGTCACCTGACGCTACGTAGCACTCGAAGGTGATTCGCTACGGCGTAGCATCGCTTAGGCGTGCGCAACCCGTAGCAAATATAGATTACTTATTTTTAACTTCTATCGGCAGTTCTCAAAGACTGCCCGATTTTTTTTTTTAATTGCCCCTCTCTGTCTTTCCCCTGTACAGTGGGTGCGTGTTTTTGTTTAAGGCGATTAGATGAGCTAAATTAGAAACTCTATTTTTTTTATTATTTGTTTTATTGTCTTTTTAATTTTAATAACTCTCTTCAGCTTGGAATCCAACGATCACTAAGTGTACTCGTCAAGTGAATTCGCCTCAATATACGGACACTGTTAGTGTAGTGTGCTGTCCTAGTGTGAACCGGCCCTGATTAACATTTATGAAGATGAGTGAGGGTAGTTGAATAAACGCCTTCACTTTGCTGTCGCGGTACCTCCAATACTTCAGTCTCCCCGCGACCACGGCTGGTGCAATCCGGTCGAAACGTCGGGATTAAATTAAAGGTAAATTCGCGATAAATACCCGTATTCATAAGTTCTATAATGTGATTTATTTGTGGTAGTTCAAACTTCGCTTGAAATGCTGTTAGAATAAAGTTCTAATCAGCTTGCACTACAAAGTGATTGTTACGTCAGTCACTGCGGGCCAAATAGTGCGAAATTAGTGGTTTCGATCGATTTACAAAGAAACTATTGATTGGATTAAAAAAATAAAACACTGTCATGCTAATATATTGCCTGTAGAATTATTTGCCAAAAAATCAGAATGATCGCATGCATATTAGTATGTTTTTTTTGTTTCAAAGATATTTTTGGAGATAAGTTCGTGATTTTTTTTATCGAGTCAAATTAATTGTATTACGTTTTCAAAACATTATCATGTTAGCATATATCCTGAAGAATACCATACATTTTTCTGGTCTTGTTTATAGCAGCGAATCATATACTTTTAGTAATTATAAAACTCGCGTTTAGCTCGTGTAATCGCCTTAACCCTTAAGGATTCCCATGGATTAAAAAACAAACGCAAATATTCTTATATGACCAACCTCATCCAATTCAGCAATAGGTACGCGCTGGTTTCCAACAGTGAGGGGAGAAGTATCGTTCTTAGGTATTATAATCTCCTCATATTCCTTGCTATCTTTCCTTATTACATTCTCGGGAAGATATAATTGGAGTCCTGAAATGAACCCTGAAAAATTCAATTGATTTAATTAACAATTCATGTTCACACTAAATATAAACTACTAGCTGACCCGCGCCACTTCGTCTGCGAGTGAGGGTTAGTTGTTTTTTTAAATAAAAAGTATCCTGTGTTACTTCTAATACCTCCGAGAATATGTGTACAAAGTTTCATGATGATCGGTTGAGTAGTTTTCGCGTGAAAGCGGCACAAACAAACTTACATTCACATTTATAATATTAATAGGGATTTTGAGTATGGTTTGACAATATAACATAACATAATAGAAAGGTAAGGCAGGGGCGTACCTATAATAGGGCCAATTATGGTCCATGTTCACCAAAAAGATGACAGTATCGTTATCTAAAACAGCTGTTTAAAACGCATTTTTGTATGGGAACATGTCACAGTGACTGTTTTTAGATAATCAGACCGTTATCTTTTCGGTGAACATGGACCTTGTTAGATCAATGTTGGGCCACAAAAGAGATGAATGAAAGGCATCTGCATGTCGCGGAGATGAGAATGCTAAGGGGGATGTGTGGTGTTAGGCGAATGGATAAAGTAAGGAATGAGTATATTAGAGGAAGTCTGAAAGTGGCGCCGGTGAAAATTTGTGTGGTAATCGGTTGTCGTGGTATAGGCATGTGATACGGAGGAATGAGGAAAATGTCGTAAAAAAAGTTTTGATTATGAATGTGGATGGGTATTTGAGCAGAGGTAGACCAAAGAAACGATGGATGGACTGTGTTAATACGGATATGGTAAGAAAAGAAGTGTCTGATGAGATGACGAAATATTAAGGAGTATGGAAGAAGAAGACATGCTGCGCCGACCCCAAATAAATTGGGATAAGGGCAAGAGAATGATGATGGACCTTGTTAGATCACATTTGACAACTGTCAGTTCTAAGTAAAGGTTACCTTTTTTTGCCATTATTACAATTTGAAAAATGTTAAGCAATTGTGCAGTTATCACCGTAAAATTATTGTCAAATACGTTATATTTTAATATCTCTAGCGATATTGTAAAATCTCGAAATATTGTCAAATGAACATACTGCTTACAACAAAACGCATTATTTTTCGTGATATGCATGCGATGGTAGTCAACTTACGCGGTGTGGAGGGAAGGAGGGGTCCCCCTTGTCCAGTGGTACAACTCTAAAAGATATTGTACCATTTCTGAGAAATACCGATTAATATAACCTAACCTTAAAACACTTTATATTTCCCTAAAAAGCGTAGTCGACGGAGCTCCGCTTCGCGGGGCCCCTATTTAAGAGTGCTGGGTTTAAAGGAACCTAACTAACCTAACGGGAGGTGCCCCAAGTCCCGATTATGGGGGCGGAGATACTTCCATCATGTTCGTTTGACAATAATTCGAGAGTTCACAATATCGCTAGAGAGAAACACGTTATATTGACAATTTTACGGTGACACAGTTCTAAACTACGAATAAATCTATAATTTTTTTATCCGGCCGTTACAAGGTTCCGTTGTTTTATTTTGATGAATTGTCAAATGTGATCTATTATCTTGGCCCTACTATTAATAGTACACCCACATTCCGCCAATTTTGTTAGTCCCATGTAACAGGGGGCGTGCCTATTGCTAAAAACCACACTGTGGCTGCTACTGGGAAATTCCTGATGGAAAAACCTCACAAACACTTCGCCCGGCCCGGGAATCGAACCCAGAACCTATTGTTTAGCAGTTGCGCTTGCGACCTGTACACGAACGACACAGTCGGACAATATAGTGTGCATAATTGTTGCACAAAATTGTGTGCAGACCATATTTGGCAAGTGAAACTTTTAGTTTTCGTTTAGTACGAAGTATTTACAGATTGAAAGCAGGGGTGGCCCAGTGTTGGCGACCCCGACCAACGAAAGTGGTGGGTTCGAACCCAGGCAGGCAGATTATTTTGTGTGATTTATTTCATCACCGCTGCTCTTAAAAACGGTGAAGGAAAACATCGTGAGGAAACAAACCAGCATGTCCTAGAACCAAAAATTTTGAAGATATGATGTGAAATCTAACATCCTGGGCCCGCGTGGTGGATTATAGTCCATACGCAAAATACGCGCTGTGACGTGGAGTTGCGGACACCAGCGCGTTGTACAATACAATACAATTAACGGAGTTCTTACCAGCTGCATTTTTAGCATCTTCGGTCGAATCATAAACATTGGGATATTTCACTTTAGTTTGGAAATATGAAATCTTCTTCAGAATTGGGTCGACATTGTTAGATGATCTTGATGTAGAATCTATTTCCACTCGTTTGCCCCGCCAATCCCATACACTGTAACTTTTGAAAAACACATGTGAGATTTTTGACGGTATGTGATTTTAACAAATAACTGCTTTTTTAGTGATTGCTGTTCAATATTATATTATTTTATGCATTCTTTAGCAGGTGTATATCTTTAGCTACATAGCCAAACAGTTTTTTTTTTATAAATTTAGTAAAATCTATAGATACTAATATTATAAAGCTAGAAGAGTTTGTTTGTTTGTTTGAACGCGTTAATCTCAAAAACTCCCGGTTCGAATTAATAAAAATCTATTTGTGTTGGACAGTCGTTACAGGTATTTAGTAGCCCAAAAAGTCTGACAACCTGTCTTACCAAGTGTATCGTATCGTATCTACCCAGTACTAACTGGGTTGTGGTGGTCAGATAAGCAGTCGCTTCATGTAAAATACTGGTATTCAGTTGCATCCGGTTAGACTTAAAGCCGACTCCAACTTAGTTGGGAAAAGGCTAGGCAGATGATGAGCGTTTGAAAGTGAAAAAGTAGTTTTTTTTAGATTTAGATGAAGATATAAATATGATATTTTTATATGATAAAGTTAGATCACCATAAATATAATAAATAAATCTCATAACCTTTTTTGCCTTCACCGCCGTAGGCGGTTGTGGAAGAATTTGATAATAACATAAATTCAAATAATACTATTATTTATCCTTCTTATTGACATACGCATCATTCTGTTTGACATTACTGATTAATTTTTACTGCTGACTTTGAATTTTTTGTAATTCTAATGTTTTTACATCTAAATTTGTTCGGTATCAATACAATTAATTGATTTTAGAACTGAGTATTATTTGCATGCCTATAAGACGGTAGAATACGGAGGACTATATTATATAAGAAAATATCTATGTACCAATTATCCATGTTTGCAAAGAAATAAATGATTCGATGATTTGATTTGATTTGATTTGAATACTTTCATTTGCCTGGAAAGCTTTGATAATGTTTAACGTACTTAGCTTTCAATGGTGCAGTATTGATCTCTTGTTTCTCATCATTATTATTATTCCTGTTCTTAGCTTTCTTTTCTTCTTTCCTCCCTATTTTGCTTAATACCTTCTTTTTTTTAGACAACATTGACACTTGGCATAAGGACTGGGGCATTTTATTTTCAGGAAGTATTGCTTGAACTGAAAAATAATACAAAACAACATGACAAAGGTGCTCCTCTAAGCTGTCTTCTTTCACTAAGATATAAAACAAACATAGTTTTCACATAGTTTGTTTTAATATAGGGTTTAACAAAAATAGGAGTACACTGATACTAGCAACACCACTGATCCTTGCTATGGGGATAATAAGATATTCAATACTCACTTTCACCAGCTGGCGGAGCTTTCAAACTATTAGTAATATCTGTCCTATGCTCCAGAATCTCAAGTATGAACTCAAACTTATCGAAGCCAAGCAAGTCAAAGAGATCATTCTGCATCTCATCATTACTTTGGGGAGAGTTCAGCAATGTTATGATTGATTGGAGCATGTCTGTGCTCGATATGACTGATGCGTTGTCATATTGTGCTTTTACTTTAGTTTCTAGCCAGGATTTACCGAACTGTAATGTAAATAACCAGTATAAAGTATTAAAAATACCAACTAATTTAGTATTCCATTGCTGAGATAAAGGTGTCGATTCTGTTGTGCACAAACTAAACTTAATTTAGGCTATTGCTACCTTTTACTAAAAGCCAGAGCGCGAAGAGGACGGCTATAGCTATGAACTAAGTTAGAGGTGTCAAACTAGTTTATGCCTTGCGCTTCACCTGTTTTTAGTCGACATGTTTTTACGTGCACCCTTCATTTGTATGGAAATATTAGTTCCAATTAAATTTGACAGCTCTAAATTATGTCCGTCTCTTTCTCATTATATTTGAGAGAAAAAGATAGCAAAAGCCTAAATTAAGTTTTGTTTGTGCACTACAGAATCGACACCACAGGCTGTGTGTCTATTGTAGAAAGGAGTTGTTTTCACTGCCGGATTGACCCAGTAGTAGAAGTAGCAAATGCTACGGGCCCCGCGTTCGTCATCATTCTCTTGCCAAACCAACCTATCCCACGCGGAATACTACAATTTTCAAACTCGCTTCGCTTGCTAATACTTCCGATACTTAGGTACTCAATTTAATAACACTAAGTTGACTTACTCCAATTCTCCTCTTATATAAACGAGCAAAAATAAACTATTAGTAATTCATCCGAAGAGGGTTGTCAAAATTGTTGAGATCGCTTCGCTCGACCTTGCATTATCTTATTTCTTTAGTCTCCTTTGCATTAGTCGACAAAGTATCTGCATAACTCTTAGTTCAGTATAAATGGTCAGAATAAAATATAACCTACCCAGGTTGAGTGTTTTTTTTTGTTCCTTTTTGCATTCACGAGTTTTTATTTTAATGGGCAAAATTCGTTCAGTTTTTATATTAATAGATAATAGAAAACTCATCAAATTCGAGGTGAATGCTAAAATTTCGTGCTCGCATGCTCGCTCTTCAATCTTACGTTTTAATTGGTCTTTACATAAATGATCAAAGGGCAGGTTTTCTTAAGTAATTTCTGAAGCCCTTTTTTTATCAATCATGGATTAACCCCCTATTTGCTTTTCCATTTAGGATAAGACCCCTCCTCGAAGAATTGTCCATTGTAAAGAGTGAGGTATCATAAAGATACCACACTCTTTCACACTCTACTACAATAATCAAGTTAGCTCCGGGTACACCCCAAATTATTTGTGAACGAAGATGGCAGAATATTTTTTGGGTGGTACCTACTCTCTCTAGCAGATCAGGGGCCCTCGATGGAATTCGCGGCGGCCCCTCGTTTGCCTTATCCTGACTGTTTTCATGTGTGGTCAAAACAAGAATGGAGCCTTGATTGGACTAAAGAGAACACAATTAATACTTTGATTAGGATCAATACACACCAAGACGCGAAGCGACGTGACGCTGCGCTTAAATACAGTGACTCAAAATATAACGTTATTTACTACACGAAAATATACACATTTCACAGCTCTATGTGTCTCGTCTTCCAGTACAGTCGCGCTCGCTCGCCGGGCCGCGTCCCGTCGCGTCCAATGTTAGTTGCTTTAAAACCACCAGATAGATATTTACCATACAATAAGACCATAAAACACACTTACTTTAGACTCAGGAGCAGCTGCAGTAACTTTAGGCTGATTTGTTTTAGCCACATTCTCACTATTATACTTCATAGAAAAGTCAGTGACAGAAACACTGGCCGTCGCTGGCTTGCTCGTCAACTTTGCCAACGGTTTCTTGGCCGGTTTGTATGGAATGAAGTGACATTGAATGTGGTCGCCCCATAGCTTGATGTTCTTTTTGTTTCCATCACCCTCTTCACCTCTTATGTAGTCTTTAGTATCTTCTTGTAATTGCTCTGATATTTGTGTTACTATCTGTAATGCAAAAATATAAACCTGTGTAATTAGTTCTATAATAATAATGAGGTGGCCTCATTGTCAGAACTAATAACACAGGCAATTTGTCTTAAACTTAAAACATTGTTGATAGAATATAAAGATACCAATGTATATAGTCTACCATCTAGCACACAGTTTATTTTCTCTTTTAATTATCAGTAACATGGCAATCTGTGAAACACACAATTGTTCACTTGTTTATCTTGATAGGAGTATGTAGGTAAGCAGGGGCGTAGCAACCTTTGTATCAGCCGTATCAATGATACGTGGCCCCCGAGTAACAAGGGCCCGTGATGACGTAAAAAATCACAAAATCTTCCCACAACCAATATTCTTAATGATGTAAGATCATCATCATCATCATCAGCCTATAATGTTCCCACTGCTGGGACACGGCCTCCTCTCAATGAGAGGGAAAGGGCTATAATCTACCACGTGGGCCCAGTGCGGATTTGTAGATGTCACATGTCTTCGAATTTTTTGGTTCTAGGACATGCCGGTTTCCTCACGATGTTTTCCTTCACCGTTTTTGAGTGCAGCGGTGATGAAATAAATTACACAAAGTAATGCGCCTGTCTGGGTTCGAACCCACGACTTACTGTTCGTAAGTCGGGGGCGCCACCACTGGGCCACCGCTGCTGATGGTGCTGATGATGTAAGATAAAATACAAATATTGCTTATCACGGTGCAGAAAGCTCCAATTGTCAGGATGTTTTCTTAATTTTGCAAAAGTAATTTATTTGAAATTAATAATTTTCTCCTCTTGTCGTGCTTCGCAGCACTCAACCTGAGTGCGGCAAAGGAGCGGCCAACAAAAAAAGTTGACACTGGGCCTACTAGAACTAGCCACGACACTGTATGTAAGCATAGCATACAAGAAGCTTTAATATGCTAGCCTATGTAGTGAGGTCTTCATTATGATGTACTAAAGCAGGATTGCTATATTATTTATCTAGCATAGTGCATATAGGTAAATAGACTTTCTAGCCCTCGTCTCTTGTTGTGTACCTATTTGGAGCCAGCAAAACACTTTTTTTCATCCATTTTCCCATGTCGAGCATGATGCTATCATCATTGTCATCAGCCTATTAATGTTCCCACGGCTGGGACACAGGCTGTCTCTCTGTGAGAGAGAATGCTATCATTTACTCCTTTTTATTTAGCTCACAGATGGCAGTTATTTTACAAAACAAACCTTATAAATACAATATTAGCCATGTACACGCACCTCACAGATTTTATTAGCAGTAGCTGCCGTGACAAACCCATAAGTTAGTTTTAACTGTGACAGATGTTTTATCATCACATGATCCTGATCTAGAAACATCCTCAGGCTTATCACTGTGGCATCTTCTATAATTTCGTCTGGCTGGACTTCCGTCAGGAGTATGCAGGCATCCTTTAGTTTTAGAAAGAGATTCAGTATTTCTGCCGAATTTGGCTCATTCTGTTCCACATAGTTCAAAATGTCTGCGTAGGATTTAGAACTGAAATATATTAATGTTATTATTGTACTAAACATCATTACAATACCCACTAATATTTTGAGAAGTGGTTCAAATCAATGTAGAACAGTTATTATTTCGGTAAAGAAAGCCAAAGGGCCAAAGGGATGGTAGTCCACAACATTCTAAAAAAACATTTTTAGTTAAGTAATTGTAATCTAGAGATTGTTACCTTTGTAAATTCTTTTTCTTCACATTTATCGGCTTTGTCGGATCTACAATCGGTTTCAAAATTCGTGGCTTGTCAAGTTGTGTGTGTGCCCTTAGGGCTCTTGTAATCCGAGGTAACTCATTCATACCTCCCATTGCCTACAGATTTAAAAACGACAATGGTTTTGAACATTTAACTCACCGGTGTTGCGGTAATCATTCAGTTTAAATAAATACTTTTGATCAGTTGGTGCTGTGAAATTCAATAATATTGTGAAATTCTTCACAACCCTATCCACAGACCAACCTAGGCAAGCATAGCTTAACCTAAAGATTGACCCGAGCAGCTGTTATTATTTAGCCACAAGCTCCTCACCCTGCCTCTCCTCTGATACTAAATGAGGGTATTGTGGTACCATATGTGGTGTCATACATTCATTTTGAGAAACTGGTCTCGAAAAACCCGAAAACTTGCAACAAATTTTCAGAAGATGGCGCATATTTTCAAAAGGCAGATGTACTGGTTTCATAAATTGGTTTTCGGAGGATACATTAGTTCATGAGCTATCAGAAAATTATTTCTCAAAAACCACCCAGTTTGGACCCCAAGGTATCAAAATTGTTGCAAATAAAGTACCCCCACAATAATGTCCATAGGATCTAATCACAAGGAAGCTGTGGTAAAAGTAGAAACAGCAATCAATCAATTCTATGATTGGACCAAAAAGTGGAAGATCAAGTTGAATGAAACAAAATCCATTCACATTGACTTCACTAACAAGAAATCGGAACACAACCCAGTGTATATAAACAACAAAACTGTACCGCACGAAAACACTGCCAAATATCTTGGTATGACCTTAGACGCAAAGCTTCGCTGGAAAGCCCATGTCAAAAAGAAACAAGAATTGGAAATTCGTTACAGAAGCATGAACTGGTTATTAGGAAGGCATTCCGCACTGTCAGTTCCTAACAAGATCCTGCTCTACAAATCCGTCCTTATGCCAGTATGGACCTATGGTATACAACTATGGGGTTGCGCCAAAGAAAGCAATGTAGAAATTATACAAAAATCCCAGAACAAAGTACTCAAGAACATCGTGAACGCGCCTTGGTATGTAAGAATTGGCTACATCCATCGGGACCTAAATGTAGAGTTCGTAAACAGTATTATCCAAAAATATGCAGAAGCTCACGAACATGGCTTCATCATCATGTTAATGTCGAGGCCATCCAGCTCCTCGATAACACGGACATACTAAGAAGGCTCAAAAGGACTAAACCTTTTGAGTTAGTGTAGTGTTATGGAGTGATATTATTATATTTGTGAATTTACCATGAGTGAAATATAGTACCTAGCTATTTATATGGACACAAGAACAAAGTGACATCGCCTTAATAGACGCTAAATAAACGCAATGGATGTGCTCTTAGATATAATTTTACTTTTAGCAAATTAAGTTAGATTAAAATTGCTTATTAGCCTTATTAGACTAGATTGTAATAAAAATAAAAAAACCTTTAAAAAAAAAAGTAAGGTACCCAATTACCAATCACTCCATATAGTTTTCCATGCTAAACTCATATGGGAGAATTTGAACATTTTGTGATAACCGTCTTTTAGCTGTAAAACCATCATCCGCCTGTTGATTAAAGATTTTAAACATAAACAAATAAATACATTTCTTCGAAATGTACTGCGGCTTGCCAGAGCACTTCATTTATTGTTTACTTTAGGAGGAAGTCAAGGTTTCTTCGTCAACGCGACGTTTGCGGAGGTTTTGTTGGAGTTGGAATTGAGATGCCATACATTCATCGCTATGACACTCCCCTTTGTTTTATAAGCTACTGCAAACAACATACGCGAATTGTGATAGTGGGTTTAAAAGTAGAAGGATATGGTATATCTATCGGGCGGGTCCGAATCAGGTGATCTATTTATAGACTTAAAACAAAACAATCACAATACAAACCTGGTTACAAAAACAAGGACAACACACATAAACAATGACAAGTCAATAAAGTATCGAAAAACACATAAAATAGCCAAACATTCTAAACACATGGGCTACAAACACCAACCGCCCATAATCACAGAGTACAGAGCATATAATATATATATGGGTAGTCAGAATCTTGCCGGTTCGGATACCTACCCTACATGATTGTGTATTATTTATTGATCGAATGTTTGTGTTTTTGTTGTTGAGACGTGACGTGACGTCTGTCAATACAAATGTCATGTCAATGTCTTTTTTATTTTGCATGGCATTTAATAAGTCCTCAGCATTATACTTTTATTTTTGTCTGGTTAGAAAATGTTGTGGCTGAAAATTTATGTATTGATTGCTTAAAACTTTGTGCACAAATATGTACCAAATCGGAGTTAATGCCCTGGGTATTTTCTGCCAGTCTACCTTAGGGTGATGCAGAGACACAGTAGTTGCAATAACAGAAATCAAAAAAGAAAATATTTATAACTAAATTTGCATATACATACTTATAACATATGTAATTATATATATATATATATATGTTTATAATTATATATACAAATAGAAATGAGAGGTAAACTACACAAAAAAAAATTATAATAACTAAGATGTTCTAGAGTTTGGCCAGCGAAAGATGTCAAAGAAAAAAGGCGGTAATTTTATAAAATCAAGACCTGTTAACCCTGGCGTGCCCTGGCTATACACTGCTTAAACGGTGTTGATACTATTTATTATTCAGGAAGTAAAACATTTTTTAAGATATTTTATGAACTGTAATTTTCAAGTGTATTATAAGGATACACTTGAAAATTACATATCATCATATTAGGATTATTATTAGGATTTTATAGGTATGTATGATATTTAACTAAGCTGTATGCTGTAGCTGTTTGTATTACGTATATTTTATTGTATGTAGATTTTGTTTATTTTTTTAAGTTTAATTAATTTAGGATGTAATGTAAATGCACATACGTAAGTAGATCCTCTTTTGCAAATGTCGCTTTCAAAATTAGGTTTGCTGTAAAAAAAAAACCCAACTCTGGGTTAAGCTCGCCTTAGTACATAAGCTGTATTATTGCAATTAATATGTATATTTGTTGTTTTTTGTGTGCAATAAAGAATAAGAATCGGCGACGAGACCCTATCTCCACACCAGGGTGCAAGTAGTGCGTGCAACTGCGTATTAATATCTTAATAAATAACTGAAAAAGCATTACTAAATTTTCTGTTTATGGGTGGGCAGGTGTTATTGGTCGTAACATTGTTGGACCCCACCCCATTTCCTAACAGACACTTTATATGAAGAAACCTTCATCGTAGGTTAGTAATACGCAATCTAGCAGGTAAGCTGGTGCTCTCCGTTGTCTTCTAGTATGTATTTGTAGTTTCTATTGTGACACTTATGCCACGTAGGTGGGTGTCAGCAGGTAGGTAGGTAGGGTAGGGTCTGTATATAATAAGAGCTCGAAGATCAATTTAACTAATTATTTATTGCCTATGCTTCCGTGGCCATCACACGACTCGATTGCAGAGGTAAGAAGATGTGGTAGGGAAAACTGGCCTGAACCGTCTCCAGCGAGCAGGGCCGGATTTAGGGGTCCAGAGGCCTCGGGGCAACAAAGGAATGGAGGCCCCCTTGCCCCAAATTATTTTTCAAATAAAATGAACAATTTTTTTCAGTCGAGTTTTTCAATAAATAATTTATTGTGAAACCAAGTAGATTCGTCTTAGTATTTAACGAACACATATAAATATAATCGGAAACAAGAATTATTTGAAATTAAATTTTAGTGTTAACGAACGGAACCTTTCGAGCTTTTTTTGCCGAAAAATCGTTGATGATTTCGCTGAAATCCAGTTCTCGGAGTAAATCGCTTTCAATGCTCAGGAGAGAAAGCTTTGATAGACGGTTTTGTCCCATCGTGGTACGAAGCCTATTTTTTATAATTTTCATTTTTGAAAATGAGCGCTCTCCAGTGCAATTTGATACCATCAAAACCAAATACATTCTCAATGCAATTTCGAGGTTTGGGAATGTAGCTCTGAAATTTTGATCTTCGAGAATTTGGTAGTAAAATAGTTCCGGCGATTGATCTTTTCCATAGTCCTTTTTGTATGAATCAATCAAAGTCACAAATTGAACCAACTCATTACCAAGACTAGGCTCTAAATCATCCGTATACACTTTCACCAATGCCTCTGCTGCAGCGTGCAAATTTTCAGCATCCATCTTCTCGATGTGATTCAGAAATCCAAATCTCGAATTTTTTGCAATTTCTTGCATATGCAGTAAAGTTCGTGAATAATAATTGATGGCATTTAATTGTGTCACAATAATAATTATTTGCCTATCAAACTGCATACCTTGCTGCATAAAAAAATATGAAAAAAAAAATTACCAATTAGTCAATAATAATTGATTTGTTTTCATTTAAGAATTGAAGAACACCAATTGTTCACATACTGCAATTAATTTATATGTATATATATATATGTGTGGCAAGGTTCAGTGTGAGGAGATAAATCTAAACCCACTTTGCAAAAATAACAATAAATAGTTTATTTAAACTAATAACTAGGTACAATAATGGTAACACAAAGAGCTAACTAACATAACAAATGAAATAAAGTAATCTAACTAAACCCTACCGAAAACCCTAAGCGCACCGTGCCCTGTACGTCAGTAATGTGGATCACCAACACCACCTTCGCACAGTGCAGGCGCTAATCTGAACTCAGCAGGAAGCGGGGGCAAACGTGACCGACCTAAGCCGATGCGGTGTGTACACCCAAGTCGTGCCGAACTCAGACTAATGATCCATAGCCCGGGCGGCGCTTATAAAGGCGGCCAGGAGCGCTGCGGTGGGCCGTGCGGTGCGGGGTAGTGATGACGCCCGCCGTGTTCACGTGCGCGCGAGTGTTTCTGCCGTGGTTGGGTGTTTACCGCGTTACAATCTCCCCCTCTGGTCCCGAAGACGTCCCGACGAGGAGACCAGTGTTGTTTCAGAGGCTGCTGTCTGCTTTTCTGGGCCTACCGCGTCTGCGCAAAGGTCTTTCAGGATTAGGCACATCGTTGCCGGAGCCCTGGAATGGGCTCAGCGCGGATGTATGGTAAATACCCAGAGGAGTTGTAGGCTGTGCTGGGTGTGCAACCTCGTAAGAACAAGGTCCATGCCGTCGCAGGATGATGTAAGGCCCGTCGCGACGTGGAGCCAGCTTCGCTGTTTGGTAGCGAGCTGCGCTGCTCTGGACATTGGCCGCAACCATGACGCGATCGCCAGGTAGGTAGGAAGGAGCTGGACGCCGATGTTCATCTGCTGCCTTCTTCCTTGTTTCTTCTTTGTTCTCTTGCACTTCTCTCGTTCGGTTAAATGTTTCTGCTAACAAAATAAGTTTTGGGGTTATTTCGGGGATAAAGTTCTCCGATAAAGCTATCTGATGAAGGTCGTGTGTAACATCATCGAAGGTCCTTAACTCTCTACCGAAGGTAAGATATGCTGGGCTAAAGCTCGTGCTGAGACAGTGCGATGTGTTCATAGCATATCTTATGCTAGGGAGCCTTTCTGCCCAAGACCGATGATCACCTTCTACGTAGATTGCTAGCTGTGTTTTCAAATCTCGATTCTTCCTTTCGACAGGGTTGGCTTCCGGATGGTATACAGGCGTAAACGAATGTTGAATGTCCAGACAGTAAGTGAGTTTTTGCATGACTGAGCTGATAAACTGTGTTCCATTGTCGCTTATTAATCTTCGTGGAACGCCAAAACGCAGAAAGACTTCATTTAGTAAAACGGTTGCACAAGCTTCAGCCGTGGCTTGTTCTAAAGCAAATAATTCAACCCATCGGGTTGCGATATCTTCAACAATAAAAATCCAGGCTTTTCCATCTGGAGTTGGAGGTAATGGCCCGAACAAGTCAAAGGATAAGGTTTCGAATCTTTGGTTCATTACCGTGGTCTGTAAAAGTCCAGCTGGCTTCAAATTGCTTGGTTTGTATCTTTGACATTTGATACAATCCTTGACGTAGCGTTCGATGTCTTTTCGCATTCCTCTCCAATAATATCTAGCAGCGATGCGATGAAATGTTTTATCAGCCCCATAATGACCGGCAGTGGGCTCGTCATGATATTTTGAAAGAATGGCCTTTGTTTCATGTTTTGGTATAACCAGCTGGGCAGCGTCATTTTCGTTGTCTTGAAGATAGCGGTGCAACAGTCCGTTGTTCATAACGTAACCTTTGTTTGACCAATAAATAGCATCTTCATCCCGAACTGGCTTCTCCAGTGCTTCCATAATTGTTTTTAGGGCATCGTCTTTCAGTTGTTCGTTCCGAATCTCCTCTCCAGAGCGGCGGGGCATATCTACTGATACTATGCACACGCCATGGTTAACTTGGAGTTCTGGATGAGGTGGTCTTGATAGACTATCAGCAATCACGTTAGTTTTACCTTGTATATACTGAACTGTTAAATTGTATGGCTGGAGTTGCAGTGCCCATCTAGCAAGTCGTCCTGTAGGTGATTTAATAGACATAAGCCATTTCAGTGCTTGATGATCAGTGGCAACTACTACCGTAGAACCTTCTATGTAGCCTCTAAATTTTGCTACAGCCCATACCACTGCTAGGGCTTCACGCTCTGTAGTAGAATAATTACGTTCTGCTTTTGTTAATAATCGGCTAGCATATTCGACGGGATGCTCCTCGTTGCCCTCCCCCTGTACCAAAACAGCTCCCAGAGCATAATCACTAGCGTCTGTTTTTATGGTGTATGGCTTACTTATATCTGCTTGGCGCAAGATAGGGGCACTAGTTAGGCGTTGCTTGAGTTCACGGAAGGCATCCTCCTGTTGAGCTCCCCACTCCCAGGTTGTACCTTTTTTCGTCAGCCGAGTAAGCGGTTGAGTAATCTTCGCAAAGTTCGGTACAAAACGACGATACCATGAACATGTTTGTAGAAAAGATTGTACCTGTCGGATATTCTTCGGCGCAGGTATGTCTAGTATGGCGGATATTTTTCCAGGATCTGTACACAAGCCTGCTTTCGTTATGATATGTCCTAGATAAGGAATCTGTTCCTCACAGAATCGACACTTTTGCTTGTTTACAACCACATTATTTTCCTGAAGCAGTTGGAACAGTCTATTTAGATCTTGCAGGTGTTGCTCGAAAGACGGCGAGAGCAGGATGAGATCGTCTAAGTAAGCCAGCAACTTCATTCCATCAAGATGCAGCTTCAATCTGTCGATAAATCGCTGGAAGGTCGCCGGAGCATTGCGCAAACCAAACGGCATACGTTTAAAGTGGTACAACCCAAAGGGAGTGACGAAAGCCGTTTTCTCCTGGTCTTCATCTCGCACTTTTATTTGCCAATAACCTGCTTTTAGGTCAAGAGTCGACATGTAAGGCGTCGGTCTTGCTTCATGCAGAAGGTCGTCTATTCGAGGTAAGGGGTACGCGTCAGCTACAGTTATACTATTAAGCTGGCGGTAATCTATGCAGACTCTTGTACCTCCATTTTTCTTGGGGACCATAACAACTGGTGCAGCCCATGGGGATTTCGAAGGTGTGATAACACCGTCGTCCAACATCTGATCAATCTCTTTGCGTAGAACTTCTTTCCGCTGTTGGGATACTCTGTATGGAGGCACAGCGACCGGTTTATGGTTTCCAACTTCTATGATGTGTTCCACTAGAGTAGCTGGTTTGCCATTACCAGTGAATACGCCAGCGTGCTGTTCTAACAATCTGTTAAGTTGTACCTCTTCACTTGAGGCAGCTCCATCTATAGCAACCATAGCGATGTCAATGTTGGTTCCAAACAACTTACTACTCTGTGGAGACAGAGTAATTTCCGCGTTATTAATGCTGGACTGCGCATCCCGGAACAGTGAACCGACAAACCTCGGCGAGTAACCATTAAGCGTAGGTTCTTGTCGAGAGGGAGAATGTGGGGGCGTACAGAAGTCAATTAATACTGGCGGTCCGTATGCGTCCGCCATATTGCGTTCTTCTTCCAGCGCATTCGCACATGGGGATGGGGTCTGGAACATTGGGCTCAACATTGGCTCCAGAGACGTAATCGAGGCTAGCCTTGCAATCACCGACTCGGTTTCCTCAAGTTCCATTTGCACCGTGGACACGGATGCGTTGTCTTCATCCTCGTTATGCAGATCGTATTTCTTGCCAGGTTCATCCAAGAAGTGGAACAATAGTTGCGGCAAGTTGAGAACTATGCTTGCATCTTGGATAAAGTCTACTCCTAGGAGTGTGCGATTATCATGTGTTTCGGGCAACACGATAAAAGTTGTGGGGATCGTCCGTCCACATAAAGTTACAGGTACTTGTGCTGACTGTACACGTTGTCTTCGCCGTAGACCATCGGCAAGGGTTACCGTGGCTTTTTCCGAGTTAAAGGTCACTCCTTTTCGCTTTAGCACGTAGTACAATGAAGTAGATGCGACGCTCATTTTTGCGCCAGAATCAATGTGAGCTTGACCATTGATGCCATCGATGGAAATTTTGACAGTTGGCCTAAGTCGCGTTCCAGAGGCCAATGCATAAAACCCAACTTCCCCTGCGCCTATTTTGGGTGTGTTGCACTTTGGACACTTGCTTCTGACTACGCCAGGCTCACCGCATCCGTAGCAGGTTATTTTAGACGTTGGTGGTGGTCTGGTTTCAGTTTTCTTGGGAGTTTCCTTAGACGTCTCGGTCTTAGCAGCTTTCTTGCGACACTCCTGCTCGCTATGGTTATAAGCGCGACAGAAGTTGCAGCGGGTTCTCTTCACTAACGGTGTGGCACCAGTGTTGGTCTGTTCGGTGGTCTGTTCAGTAGCGGTTTCTTCGATTTGACGTACTTTCACGAGAAATTCGTCAAATGTTTGCACGGAGTCCCTCGGTATTCTATCTCTTATTTTCGCATGGAGGGATGTGTATAGCAGGTCCAACCCTTGTGATAAGGTGGGCGACGGCTTTGGCAATTCCGCTATGAGTGCACGTTTTTTAGCAACAAATAGTTCTGTGGCTGTAGGACCGCTTTGCTTGTTGCACACAATCTCATTAAGTACTTGATAGGCGGGTCTCTTTGGGGCAAATGTCGTCCGTAATAGTGACACAGTCTCATGCCAAGTACTGACTGTTTCTCTCACTCCAAGCCACCAAATAGCTGCATCGCCAATAAGCAGCAGAGTAAGCCCTTCTATGGCATTCTCGTCGCTAACGGACTCAATTTTCTTGTAAGTAGTGATAGTTGACAGAAACGTCTCGACCACTGTCGACTGGCGAGTCCCGTCAAAACGGGCAGTGCATGATGCAAAACTGCCTGTTTTTTGCGAAACACGAGAATTGTCTCGGTTTGCTAACACCCCTAAAAGATCCCTAAACTGATCATCTGAGAAACTGACGTTTGCCATATTTTGTTTATTTCTCCGGCTACGTCTAGGTAAAACGTTATAAAAATCAATGTTGATTTGCTCAATAAATAACAGTAACCTAATAAACTGCTTACTCCGAAGGAATCTAGCGTGAAGATATACTAAAGCAAAAGACTACAGAAATAATAAAACTAAACTATACTATAGAAAGCAGTTTTATTGTAATGAATTACGTAACTAATCCTGTATACTGTCTACTCCGAAACCCTAGCTTGTGTATAATATAAAACTAAAAAAAAAATGTTTTTACCAATATACCGAAACTACTGTATATACCTACTAACAGAACTAAGATCAATCTAACAAATTAACTAATTGACAACAACAATAATGTTAAGATCTACCTACAACAAATGTGGGTACATACTACAATAAATCTACCTATGATAAAATATGTGGGTAAGAAAGCCCAAGGTGGGACGCCAATTGTGGCAAGGTTCAGTGTGAGGAGATAAATCTAAACCCACTTTGCAAAAATAACAATAAATAGTTTATTTAAACTAATAACTAGGTACAATAATGGTAACACAAAGAGCTAACTAACATAACAAATGAAATAAAGTAATCTAACTAAACCCTACCGAAAACCCTAAGCGCACCGTGCCCTGTACGTCAGTAATGTGGATCACCAACACCACCTTCGCACAGTGCAGGCGCTAATCTGAACTCAGCAGGAAGCGGGGGCAAACGTGACCGACCTAAGCCGATGCGGTGTGTACACCCAAGTCGTGCCGAACTCAGACTAATGATCCATAGCCCGGGCGGCGCTTATAAAGGCGGCCAGGAGCGCTGCGGTGGGCCGTGCGGTGCGGGGTAGTGATGACGCCCGCCGTGTTCACGTGCGCGCGAGTGTTTCTGCCGTGGTTGGGTGTTTACCGCGTTACATATGTATAATTATGTATATTTTTTTTTTAATGGTCGAGACACGGAGTGAACAAATATAGATCAATGATTTCTGTTTCTGTTAATATTTAAGATTGATATAATCAAATAATCATGTATGTATAAAGTACTTTAGGCTGTAGGTAAAGGTAAAAGCGAAAAAAAAATATCAAAGGAAAAGATGTTTACTAGGTTTACTAGTTGAAATTTGAAAAAATTTTTTTTTCCGAAGTCTCTATTGTGGAGGCCCCCTGCTTGTGGAGGCCCCGGGGCTTTCGCCCCGGTTGCCCCCCCCTAAATCCGGCCCTGCCAGCGAGGATGGTTCTTACTTGGGCCTAGCCAGCAACCTACGGCTCCAGTCCCAGGTTCTGTCTTCGGTAGATGACGTCAGCGTAGGGTAGGTGTCGCTCTGTAGCGACTGCAGCAGAGGATCTTCTTCAAGCGTCCTTCACGACGCAGGAACCACGACGTGGCGAAATGGTGAAGTGTAGACTAGAATCCTCCAATTTCAGACAAAAACGGAAGCGTAAGCAAGCTGTCGGAACCACGTTTCGTAGGTCCAACGGTCACAGTGTCCCAGATAGGAAGATAGGTAGAAATGCAGCAGAAGACTAGATTTAAGAAGTACAATACTACCTATCCGTAATTATGATGTTTTATTAAGTGATAGATTTAGTTAGTAATATTATGATAGATTATTTCTTTAAAGTTTTGTGTAAATAGTATAGTTTTAAGTGTACATAGATTTCTTAATATTAAAGATTCCTAAACTCTTTTCATTTTGTAACTTGCAAAGTGCAACGTTACACTATCTCTTCAGTGTTATTTTCTACTTTTTTTTCATCAATCCCATAACTGTGGGGTATCTATGGATAGGTCTTTAATAATGATGTTGAGTTTTTACTATCAGTATTTTCTAAAGTGAATAGTTTGCGCGAGAGACCCTTCCAAAGTGGATAAATGTGTGTGTGTCCCCCTGTAACTTCTAAAATACGAGAATGATAAAACTAAAAAGTATATGATGTACATTACCATGTAAACTCCCACCGAAAATTAGTTTGAACGAGATCTAGTAAGTAGGATTTTTTTTAAATATGTCATAAATCGTAAACAGCAATTTACCTTTCATTCAATCTGCTACGGAACCCTTCATGGAGTGCGACTCGCACTTGGCCGCTTTTTTAAATTCCAAAGACGTCAAAGAAATAGCTATTTGATCCCTAACATAACGTGAGTCGATCAGTTGAATTAGTATTTTAAAAACTTGTGATACTAACTTAGATACGTAATTAAGTGTTTTTTTTTAATGATCCCACTAGAATCTTGTTGGTCATCGTAGTATTGGCACTGTTACTTCTTAAAAAGTGTTTAAAAATATTATTACGGTTACATTTGAGTCCCTGCTTGGAGCAGACCCGTTATATTACTTTACTCTATGGAGCAGCCTTTTTTTATTAAACACCTGACCGTTATTTGAAGCTTAAACATATAATGAGATAGGCCTATCTGTTTTCCGCTCGTCTTACCTCTCTGTCTACCCTAGTAGCTCCCTCTCGCTCGCACACTTCCATTCACTCCTCCACCGGCGCGGCCGCTCGGCTCGCTCTCGTCATTGGCGTCCTGTTTTTCCGCTGCGCACGATCGTGCTCAGGACTCAGTAAATTTAATTTTGCATATCTTTGCAAATTCATGTACATGTATTCCTGTTCCACGTAAGTGTTTGAAAAGCTTTTCTTACCTTTTTACTTTTTCAAAAAGAAATAAGTAAATCAAATCATTTTTAATCAAACGGTGTTACCGTTCGGTACGTTTTTTTTTTTTTTTGGTACCCACCTACCCTACACTTTTTTAATTATGTGTTGTGTGGTTTTTCTTTCCTAGATTTTACAGCTCGTGTTAACATGGAAAGTGACGAAAGTATTTCAAATCCGGGCTCTAAAGCCCCATGTGCTAGTGCTAGTGCTCCCGCTAACAGTGACAATAAAAAACGATCGCGTATTCGTCGTCAGTCGCGAGCTGGGTCTCATTCGTCGAATAGTAACTCATCCGACTCCTCTAGCAGCTCGAGTTCGTCGTCTTCGGACTCGAGTCCTCGAAGATCCACGCCGCGTCACCGCAACAAAAAAAGGGGGGGCAAACGCCGGCATCGACACGATTCCCGGAAATTCCGTAAATTAACACGGCAGGTAGATGACCTTCGAAAACAATTAATTTTTTGCAACAATAATTCTGTGCCATGTGCCGCGGCGGTACACTTTAATGAGAATCTAGTTGACGGGAACGTAACTTTACGAAGATCCGATTGTAAATTCTGTCGAGGTGCCGGCCTGTACACTGTAAAAGTACTGTAGATGCCCATTCCCTAGCGTAGATCTCTATGGAGAACCTGAACCTGTGGCTCAGTCAGATTTTACTTTTGAAATCGAGACGAAATTGAAAGAACCTAGTATTCCAAAGACTCCTCAGGAGTTTCTTCAAACGTTAAAGGATTTACAACATTTAGATAGTAGTGATTGGTGCGAGGTTCGTTATGCGGAAACTCAAAAACTTTATAATTCTACCCCCGGTTTTATCGACTTGGAGATGAATGAAGAAATTAGGGCGTATGATTCGTTACGCCATCTTGCGCACGCTGACAGGGCCTTCGCTGCCTTATCGTTCTGCATTCTTAAACAGCGCGAAGCTTTACAAACTTCTGTCAGAAGTTTTTTACAGTGGGCGCGAGGTTCGGATTTGTCTTACGAGGGTATAAACGAAAAAGTTAACGAGCTATTTTTGAAGGGCGATTTTTTCAAAGTTTCTTCCGATCTTTTGCAATTAACCTGCGGTCACCGTGCGGAGGTTATTCAGATGAGAAGGGATGGAATTACAAAACACGTGCGTGATCCCCTTGTCAAGGCCGTGTTACGTAAGATCCCTCCGTCATGCCAACACGTGTTTAATGCGGAGTCACTAGCCACAGCACTAGAAAAGGCAGGTGGTGTTCGAAAAGCCTTCTTGCCTTTACAAAAGCCGGGCAGTTCTGCTTCCGTTTCGCAAACGGGTCAAAGCAAGCCCGCACGCCGCCCCTCGCAGGGGTAGGCTTTACGTAACGTACCCTCGCAGGGTACTGCTCATGGATGTTGTGCGCCTACGCATATTTCCCATGCTTACAATCAACCCTCGCAGGGTTACTGTAATGCCCGACCCCCGCAGGGTCATGGCACTAATCACGACGATAATCGCCCGTCATTCTCGGGCGGTTCAAGAGGTTCCTTTCGAGGCAGAGGAGGTCGGCAAGGCTACAGGCAGCATGACAGCAAGAATAGCCGCAAGCGAGCCGTATCGCCCTCTGAGAATTACAACCGGAACAAAAAACGTAAGTATTGACTATCGATCCCGAACATTCAGAGCGGGTCGTCTGGTTCGTTTCCACCATCGGTGGAAGGAACTGGGTGCCCCAAGTTATCTGTTAAAGATAATAAAAGGGTATCGCATACCCTTTTTACATCGACCGCCACTTGTAGTACCACCGTTAAACGAAAGTCAGTTCAGCACGGTTCCTTCGGATGCAATGACGTCCATAATCACCCAAATGCAACACCAGGGTGTATTAGAAGTTGTCAAGGCCTCGCCAAGTTTTGTGTCCACAATGTTTCTTGTGCCAAAGGACGACGAGTCGCACCGACCCATCTTCAACCTAGCTGCCTTGAACAATTACGTAATCACCGGCAGGTTCAGATTAATAAATGTTCATCGAGTCCCAGACTTCCTTCAACCAAAGGATTGGATGTGCAAAATAGACCTGTCACAGGCCTATTTTCACCTTCCCGTAGCTCCATCTCACAGACGGTTCCTACGTCTAATCTACGGAGGGAAATTAATGGAAATGACGTGCCTCCCGTTCGGTCTGAGCACGGCTCCCAAGGTATTTGCCTCCCTATCGAATTGGGTAGCTCAGTCACTCAGGGATCAAGGGATTCGAATAATCGTCTACTTAGACGACTTTCTGGTTGTACATCAAAACCCACAGATATTACAGACCCATGTCCAAATCACGGTAGAGAGGTTGCAGTATCTCGGTTGGTTGGTGAATTTCGACAAGTCCACACTCACACCTTGTCAATGCCAAGTTTACCTGGGTGTTCAGTGGAACACTCTGGTAAACGAAAAGTCCCTTCCAGAGAAAAAGTGCCTGAATCTAAAGTCCAAGATATCGACAGCCCTAGTAGAGAGAGCTCTCGATTTGAAGGGTTTGCAGAGCCTAGTAGGTCTATTAAATTTTGCAAGTTTATTGTACCAAGGGGCAGGCTTCACTTTCGAGCACTCCTCTCTTTCCTGAATACAGTCGCCAAGATGCCAGTTGCCAAACAGTTCATGATTCCGGTACATGCCCTGAAAGAGTTAACTTGGTGGTTGCAGAACCACACTTGTCCTTCTCCGATTCACTTCGCGCCTCCAACGCATTTCCTAGCGACCGATGCCTCAGACCTAGCTTGGGGAGCGCAACTAGACGACCGTTCGTTCACGGGGCCGTGGAACGAACAAGAACAACCGATACACTGCAACCAGAAGGAACTTCTAGCATTACTGAAGATATTACAGGACCAGGGTCAGTCTCTGTGTCGTTCCACGGTTCTATGGCAGTGCGACAACAGAACAGCCGTTGCTTTCATTCGCAAGGAAGGCGGCACGAAATCAATAGCTCTCTTGGGCTTAACAATCGATATTTTCAAGGTTCTAGATCATTATCAAATTCACCTAGCCGCTCATCACATTCCCGGCAGATTCAACTCACACGCAGATCATCTGTCTCGCTACCGATCCCCCCCCGAATGGCACCTTTTGCCGGCGTGTACAGACCTGATTTTCAACAGATTCGGGGTTCCGGTAATAGATTTGTTTGCGTCGAAAAATGCGCATGTGGTGGCCAATTATGCGTCTCTGGACCAACCCGACGACCAAGCCCTATTCCACGACGCTTTTTCCCAGACTTGGAATTACCACCTAGCGTGGCTTTTTCCTCCTCCATATTTGATCCCCAAGGTACTCACCCATCTCAACCGGGCCAAGGGCCTCTTTCTGTTAGTGGTGCCTCGGTGGGAACGGGTCTTTTGGAGAGCCGATCTCAAATCCCGAGCGCTAGCTGCTCCTTTCACAATCAGGCATCTGAACCGCCATCTAGTAGACATCTCGACGGGCTTTCCACCTCCCAAAGTACAGGAAATGACGCTAGAAGTATGGAAATGTGGGGGTGGTCTCATAGCCTAAATGATTGGAACCGTTCCCAACTGGACCTACTTTCATCGTCCTGGCGTCCCTCCACACGTAGTACATACAAAGCCGCATGGCATAGATGGCTAGGATGGTGTAATAAAGAGAAAGCTGATCCATGCCGCCCAACCGGTTCAATTCTAGCAAAATTTTTAGCCGATTTATATTTGAATGAAAACCTATCATACAATACTATACTTTTACACAAATCAGTGGTGTCTACGCTCTGTAATACCGAAATATCGGGAGTTCTAAGTGCTCATGTACTGGTTAAGCATGTTATGAAATCTATTGCATTAAGAAAGCCTGTGCCCCATAAGAAAACTATTTGGGATGTCAATGTTCTCATTTCCTATTTGTCTTCGTATGAATTTAACTAAAATAACTGTTTTGCTACCGCCAGACACACAGCTATGTTGCTTCTTTTGGTTTCTGGTAGACGCATCCATGACCTGACCCTTCTGGCAGTCAATCAAGAGCATTATATTGACAATACTGATCATATAATTCTATGGCCCAGATTTGGCTCTAAAACTGACCGTTCTGATTTCAGGCAATCGGGCTGGAAATGACTAAGAAATGAAAATATTAAAAACCTCGATCCGGTGTTTTGGGTGAAGCAGTGTATCAAATTGTTTAATCAAAAACGTAATTCCTTAAATAATTATTCTTTATTTGTTAATTTAAGAGGTGATACTAAGGCAGCATCGCGTACTGTGATTGCGGGCTGGGTGAAATCTCTCCTATCAGAGGCTGGTATTATCGCAGCTCCCGGTAGCGTCCGCTCAGCAGTCGCTTCCAGAAGCTGGGCCGATAACATCTCGGTTGACGAAATTTTGTTGCATGGTAACTGGAGGTCTGGGGACACATTCCGTCGCTTCTATAGGCGTGAGGTCGTCCAGGCCCCTGTTAGCTCTGGGATCTCAAATTGTTTTCGCCCAATTTAATCCAATCTATGAAGAAGTTCACTACGTTTTTATTTTATTTTATAAATAATAACAATTTCTATGTTTATATTTATATGGTGATTGAATAAATTTACTTAGTCTCGCACACTTACAATTTTATTTATATTTTTCCCTGAATTGATTTACTGTAACCTTCATTGTTACCTTTTGCGCCTTCAGCGTGTGGACGTGCATACCTTCACATTGGCGTCCTCCTCCACCAGGCGATAACAAACAGGTCTCATTATATGTTTAAGCTTCAAATAACGGTCAGGTGTTTAATAACAGCGTTTTACCCTGAAATAAAACGCTTATTAAATACCTACCTTATTTGAAGCTTAACTTTTATCCTCTGCCTGGTATAATTCGACACAATGACGAGAGCGAGCCGAGCGGCCGCGCCGGTGGAGGAGTGAATGGAAGTGTGCGAGCGAGAGGGAGCTACTAGGGTAGACAGAGAGGTAAGACGAGCGGAAAACAGATAGGCCTATCTCATTATATGTTTAAGCTTCAAATAAGGTAGGTATTTAATAAGCGTTTTATTTCAGGGTAAAACGCTGTTATTACATGTAATATAATAATAGTACATTATGGTACAAGTGTGTAATGTTGGTGATTACCGCTGAGGCGCTATTGAGACCCGAGCCGTTAGGCGAGGGTATTAAGAGAGCCGAGGACGGTAATCATCAACACACACGTGTATCATACGACGTTTTTCAACACACTTGAGAATAAAATAATACTAAAATAGATATTTGTCCTTGGAGTTTTCAGGTAGTAAACTTTCGATAACGTTAAAGGCTGCACATCTTATATCGGGCGGTGTACAAAAATAAATCATTTTCTTCATAACTAGTACTTGTAGACATTTGAATGAATAAATAACTATAATTTCAACAGTGAAAACGAGTTGTGAATTTGTTTTCGCAATGGCGGGAATAATTAATCCGTTTTCCTATGCGCGCGCATCTAACAATGGCGATCGGCCATAGACTAAAAGAATGAGGTTTCTTTTTTTTTGGCTTTTCGCGGATAGCGTTTTATCCACGAACGAAATGGGGAATTCAAAGTTTTATTTAATACTTACAGAGAAAACAAAAGTTACATTTAAGTGAAAGTTTTATTTATTAGAAACTTATAAGTTGAAATTATCAATGTAGATACGAAGTTGCATGAAATGAGCAAGCAATAGGTACATTAATTTATTTTTACTATTGAACGCGATCTTTTTTGTATCGAAACTTTTTTAAGAACAAAGCAATTCAACCAATAAAAAAAAAACCCTATAACTCACTTGTGAATAATAGCAATGAAAAAGTCACAGTTTGATTACAGGTGTCATTATGTGCCTAATTGCGGTGAAATTAGAGCCAGTTTATGAGCAAGTGTGTTGAAAAAATATATATAAGTAGGTTTTTATGCTTGTTATAATGGGAATTCCCATTATAAGACCGTTAGTACCTATATTGAAAAGGAATGAGGAATACTTAATAACGAAATGAGATGAGGAAAGCGCAGCGATGACTGGCACATAGGACCTTACGAATTATTTGTTATGTTGTGGGTTTTTTTTTTTAATTTTTACTTCTACCCTGTTCTTGAACAAATGAAATAATGAAATTCTTTTAATCGCATTTATTTGAGCACATTATTATCATAATATAGACATACATACAAAATGTTACAATGTATTACTACATATACTTATTTTACCATTAAAATTGTAGTTATATTTTGTTGTAAATATCTTCTGATAAATTAAATTCATAACATGACATCAATTCTGATATATAATATAATATTAGAAAATGGATACATTCTTCTATTTCATTCAGTTCTTGGTTATGACCTTAGAAATACAAAATATGGACGTGCTCGGGATCACCGGGAGCATTCGCCTGTAAGTAATAGATTTGAACAAAATGGTTTGAACAAAAAGACACCCTTCGTTTTTTTAAATTAGATTTATAACGTCATATGTATTTTATTCACAAGGTAAACACAGTTAAGCCTAAAACTAATTACCAGTATTGCGATATTTCACATTAAAACGTCTAGAATTTGTAGGGTGCGGGCGCATATACGGGCGACACGGGTGCCATGCGCAAGGGATGTTTGTGAACTGGCGGGGATGCGCGCGCGCGGACAGGGCACAGAGGGTGGCGGGGTATCGAACGACGGGGTAAGAGGGGTACCAAGGACGCACTCCTTACAGGACCGTACTTAGGACACGTTATAGATTTACAAAAAAGTTACATTTACATAATTTTTTGTATGAACTTTCAATGTCTGTAAAAAAAATGTGTATCAACACATAGGCCTTGAGCATATTTTGCTAGATTGCTTTCACATAAAATAAAATAATTCATCTATCATTCAATTTGGCCATAAATGAGCAGTTTAATTAAAATTTTGGGAGTTTCCGAAAAAAAAAATCATAAACGTTAGATTTTAAAAAATCGTAAATCTTCGTCTAATACAACCATTAAATGGTTCTAAATTGTCTGTACTATGTTCACCTTAAAGCTTTGCACCCATCTTCCAATCACCTTGTCTAACAATCCACGATTTGATTTTATACAAAAACAAGTGAATCTCAACAGTATTGTGCGATTCCACCGAATTGAGGGTTTTCTTAAATGACAAAACCACAAGGTGGCAGCACTGGCGTAAGGTCTAACATCTATCAAAATACTACACTACTTTTTTACTACACAATTTTTTCATTTAATTTTCTTTTAAATCATTAGTAAAATGCCTCAGTGTTTCTTTGTCAAATTGTACTAAGTTGCATACAATTTAGTACAATTTGACAGTAGTTTATACCACACGCCTACGTAGCGACAACTGGTATCAGATGAAATCCGAAAAAACCTGCTCTCTCTCTTTTAGGCAGCTCAAAATGTTTGCGTACTGAGCTACAGATTCGTTTCCACAGGAAAAGATGTGCGCAACTTTTGTTTGCGCACAGTGCAGCACCTTTGAAAGCGAACATGTTAGTACGAGAGCCCATGACTAAAATGTTTCCCTCAACGTTTTACGCCCAAAGCCGTATACAATCGATAGATTAGGTTATTCTGACTCTTGTTTTGAAAAATACCTTTTAAATAATAAAGCATAGACAAAATGTATTGCGAAATGCTGCCTGTGAAGGAACGCCTCTGCGGTTACGTTTTCATTATACTTTCATATTCAAACTTAGGAGAACTTTTTATGATTCTGTAGTCAATAAAAGCTGTCTGGAAGAGTACCAGCTCATAGCAGATCGTTTTGATCTTATTCAGTCTGGAACAGAGCTAGCGCAGGCAGCAATAGTAATATTATAGGACCTCTCTTTTACACAGGGCTGGCATAGGGCAGGGCAGGAATAGCCAAAACAAGCCTATTCCTTCACTAATCGTTCAAAATGGCGAAAACTTTATATGAAACAGTGTGATATACAATTATTTACACATTTAGTCATGAATGCCAACATATAATATATATTTAATTAATTCACTATTAACTATACATGGATACACAGAATAGAGAATTATCTAAACTTCATTTACATTGCGGCCATTTCTTCGTAATTGGTTCAAAAAATATTTCAATACAACATTGAATGCATGTTAATTAAACTAGAATAAACAGTGTGTTAGTAATATTTTATTACGGCAGTATGCTCATTAGGTAACATTAGGTAAATTGTTCATCTATGTATTTGGCAAGTATGGTAAATTCCGACTTCGTAATTGCTATAGCACCTTCAGGCTTAACGCACGTTAATTTAATTGTTGGTTCAGAATTATATTTCCTGGGTTTTATTGTCAAAATAGTGCTGAAGTACTTACAATGTCAACTATACTATATACTTATTTAAACTTCGGACACCAGATTGGCATGTAACACACCTACAGTACAGTCAGGAGAACTAATATTTATACACTTAGCAAAATTCAATAGCGAATTAATAATCGAATAGCGATTACAACATTGAGATAAGGTCTATTTTATTTCATATAGCGGACGTCACGCGGTTTCACACGCGTAATTCCCGTTCCCGTGGGAGTACGGGGATAAAATATATCCTATGTTACTCGTGGATAATGTAGCTTTCGAATGGTGGAAGAATTTTAAAAAACGGTCCAGTAGTTTTTAAGCCTATTCATTACAACCAAACAAACAAAGTTTTCCTCTTTATAATATTAGTGTAGAAATATATATTGCGGGATCTAATACTAGCCCGTACCAATATCAAATCATTCAGTACGGTAGGAGAAAAATACATAAAATGTTGCAACGTGTACACATATTGGTGCTAGTGACTGCTTAAATCTCATGATTATTTTACTTTGAGGTAACTAGTACCTCTTTGGTTTCTGCAGATATTACTCACGTGATAAAGGTCAGTCACGGACTAACCTAACCTTTATGCGTGAATAGCGAAAACTATGTAGTAAATATAAACGAAAATAAATTCTTGTTTTGAAACCAAGGAAAGAGATTCAAGGCTCAAATTTTAAATAATTATTACACACAATGCTGTCTAAAATTGTACTATAATATGGTTAACATAGTTAATTCATAATTATATAATTCATTTATGTCCTTAAATCTATGTATATACACTACTTAATCCTACGTCTACATCGAGTTTTAATTTTAGTACCAGATATCGATTACAGGATCTAAAAATGTTCTAAAAGAATAATTTTACATGTAAATAAACTATTTTTCTATTTTTGACAGTGTTATTTACATTTCATATAAATATAAAAAGCAATTTTCAAGAGAGCGAAGGTTTACATCACTCTGCATATTACGAATTTAAATACAAGTGTCATTAAAAAATTCCTTGGGATTAACAGTAAATTGTGCCTCTATTTTTCTACTATGTTAGTTTATTTTTAATTCTGGTTAGTATTTAAAACTGTATACACAATGAAAACCAGCTACATTTAACATAAAATTGTTATTCAAGTTGTTATAAAATTGTTATTCAAGTTGAAAGGAACATTTTGTTGTGATTTTTGCATCATATTGTTTTGTTAATGATAATTTTGTTACTTTTGAATACAAAGGTTATAAAAATAGATCAGACTTTCAGCTGCTTTGTATATTTCCCACGACGTTGAAGTCAGCTTCTCTTGTGCATGTTCACGCATCTTGACCCGTTATCAGTGCTGTAACAACACAGTAACATTATTATAATATCATCGAAAGATGTCTACTGCTAGATATGGTGAGCATCTCCGAGCATCGTCACCATAATCTATGCAAGCAAGGTGGACGTCGCTAGGCCCCCGTAAGGGGGCGCGGCAGGCGGTCGCGGAGCTTCCCCCCTGGCCGCGGAGGCAATACCTCGGCCTGTAAAGACGGGCCCGTCATTATGTTAGCCTTTCTAGGCTTAGGCCTGTTGGCGTGTGATACTTATATCACACGCCTGTGTGTGATTGCTATTTGTTTTATGGCGTGAGACCTCCGGTTACCCGGAGGAGGCCCGGCGGGGGTCAACCAGCGACAGAGGTGGCGACTCCGACGCACCTACGGCGGGTGCATGGCTCCCGCCCGCCCCGCGCACCGGAGCTAGCCGGCTGCGTTACGGACGGGGGGCCGTTGTGTGTGTGCAGGCGGTAATGTACTGTGTAAACACCGCCCGTGATGGAGTGGTCGCGAGCCCGCTCGCGTCCACTTGTGTGTCTACATGAGTGTGTAGTGGTGTATGTGTGGTTGTAGTAGGCCCTGCCTATATTAACTTAGTACAGGTCGCGCAACTAGGCGTGTATTATATGTGTGGAGTCGTTATTGTGTAGGTAAGCTATATGTAACATGGAAAACAGCTTACCTAGGCGTCAAGCATAATCAATGCGTAATGGAGAAGACCGTTAAAAGCTAATTGTAGATGGCACCACCATAGCTGATTTCAATCTGACCAATGAGGTCAAGGTATTTTAAAATATGAAATGACATTCCTTGATTTTCAACCAATGACAATGCTTGAAACCAGCTATGCCAGCATATCTTCTTCCTACTTCTCTATTTTTCGTCAGACACTTTTTCTTGCCATACCATTCTTTACACAGCCCATCCATCGTTTCTTTGAATATGTTAAAATTGTCAAACACGTTATATTGTAATATCTCCAGCGATATTGCAAACTCTCGAATTATTGTCAAACGCTTACAATGAAACGCATTGTTTTTCGTGAAATGCATGCAATGGTAGTCAACTCACGCGGTGTGGAAGGAAGGAGGGGCCCCCCTTGCCCAATGGTACCACTCTCATGAAAAGATACTGTACCATTTCTGAGAAATATCGATTAATATAACCTAACCTTAAAATTTATATTCCCCTAAATTCCCATAAATAGCGTTGTCGACGGAGCCCCTATTTCCGAGTGCAGGGTTTAAAGGAACCTAACTAACCTAACGGGAGGGTGCCTCAAGTCCCGATTATGAGGGCAGAGATACTTCCCTATGTTCAGTTGACAATAATTCGAGAGTTTACAATATCGCTAGAGAGAAACACGTTATATTGTAATATAACGTGTTTGACAATTTTACGGTGACAAATACACAGCGTTAATAACATTGCAATGCAGACGAATCTTCCAAAAATGATAAAGCTGTTCAATGATTTCGTAGATATGTCACCGTAAAATTGTCAAATACGTTATATTGTAATATCTCTAGCGATATTGTAAAGTCTCGAATTATTGTCAAATGAACATACTGCTTACAACAAAACGCATTATTTTTCGTGAAATGCATGCGATGGTAGTCAACTCACGCGGTGTGAAGGGAAGGAGGGGTCCCCCTTGCCCAGTGGTTCACTCTCATGAAAAGATACTGTACCATTCCTGAGAAATATCGATTAATATAACCTAACCTTAAAACTCTTTATATTCTCCTAAAAAGCGTAGTCGACGGAGCCACGCTTCGCGGGGCCCCTATTTCCGAGTGCAGGGTTTAAAGGAACCTAACTAACCTAACGGGGGGGTGCCCCGGGTCCCGATTATGGGGGCAGAGATACTTCCCTATGTTCAGTTGACAATAATTCGAGAGTTCATAATATCGCTAGAGAGAAACACGTTATATTGTAATATAACTTGTTTGACAATTTTACGGTGACAAATACACAGCGTTAATTACATTGCAATGCAGACGAATCTTCCAAAAATGATAAAGCTGTTCAATGATTTCGTTGATACACCATATATATATCACAATTATATCTCAGTATTGTTGAATATGGACTAACTGATTAAGATGTTGAAAGTAAACATCCTACGCTAATCCCAATTAATATTAAGCTGGTAGTTCATGGAATTATTGGTACATTTTGCCTTGCTTCAAATAAGGTAATTCAGATATTTTTTATATGATGTAGGTGATGAAGTAGTATGTCAAATCCAAAAATTAAAAAAAAAAGTACGAAACATTTATGGTTGTATATGGATGTGTGTTGTATGGATTTTCAAAAAATTTACAATGATATCGAGGGTTTTGGAGGTCTTTAAATTGGATTTGACATAACTACAACGCGACAACGATGGTCTCAAAGTTACGTGGTACTGCTATCTCTTAAAATCTCAGCGTTGCTCAGATACGTAGCACGGAGCACGCAACAATCATGACAACAATCATAAGCTGTACCAGCAATACAGTCCCTACTTCTACGGACGAGCTTCACCTTGTTACTCCTAACACTGGTTCACCAAAACAGGTCCTTACCACGCTATCACGGCTACGTGATGACAAGTCTGGGGGTAGGCAGTATAGTGGAGTGCTCAGCGAACATCAGTGCGGTCATCCACTTGAGCTGGTCTTCAGTTACCGCGCCCGCTATAGTGCACCCGAACCACGGCTTGTCTTTGCTCCTGAAAGCGGAAAAAATAACTGAAACTGTTGAAACACGATATTTGAGAAGTTAATAGTGTTAAGCGGTGCACAGTGGTCTTGATTTTGGTTTTTGAAAAAAAAAAAGCTGTCGACGCTATCTCACAGAAGACAGCACCTCGGCTGTCCTCAGGTTCCCCGAGTGAAGCCCAGCGGGAGACTGTTGTAACGTCACTATTTAGTATGTTATTAGTCTACACATCACTATGCATTATCTATGTCTTGTCTATGATTGTCGTCACTTCCCTAATGGCTGTCTTACTGTGAACCCGTCTGTGATGCTTCTACTATGTAACCTGTCAACCTGTGTATAATAAACTAAGTCTTCCAACGGTGTCTTTGATTTAACTAACCAACAAACACAACAGAGACAACCAGCGACAGAGGTGCGACTTACAGCGCACCTACAGCGGATGTGTGACTCCCGAAAGCACCGCTTTTACCAAAACTAGCCCGACAACTTTTTGTCAAGCTTCTACAATACCAATCTCGTTAAATAGGGTGGTTGACACCATAAAACAATAATTTCAAGACAATCTTAAAAAGTATTTCAATAGATTAGTGTTAAATAATACTTTTACTATATAGGGTTAATTAGTTAATGTTTTATTGAATTCTTTAATCTCACACAAACTTTGTACACTTCTTCACAATAAAATTGTAAAAGCAACCGTGATGGAATAAGGGTGATAGTACTATGCAGAGTGAACTGCCGGATTCGAATTCAAGAACCTTAAGTAAATGTCGAGGCCATCAGTGCTAGTAGAGAAGTTTCATATTTGCTGGCTAATGCCACCATTACTTTGCCTTTGACAAACACTACATAATATTAAGACACTACAGACTCATTATCTGCCTAGACTTTTCCAAACTATCTTGGGGTCGGCTTCCAGTCCAACCAGATGCAACTGAATACCAGTATTTTACATAAACCAACTGCCTGTCCGACCTCCACAACCCAGTTAATTCTAGGTAACACGATACCACTTGGTAAGACTGGTTGTCAGACTTTTTGGGGCACTGACTACCTGTAAGTCATTACCAATGATATTACTTATAATATCATTGGTAATGACTATCAAAGATGGACAAATGACAGCCGGGACCAACAGCTTAATGTGCTTTCCAATGCACGGAGGAAACTCGGTGGGTGGTCACCCATCCACAGACCAACATAGGCAAGCATCGCTTAACCTAAAGATCGAGCCGAGACACTGTTATTATATAGCCACAAGCTCCTCCATGCCTTTGACAAACAATACATAATATAAATAGATTGTGCAGACAATATAATAAACTAGCTGACCCACGCAACTTCGTCTGCGTTACATAAGAGAGAAAAACAAAAGGAAAAAAGAAACCCCGTTTTGGCAACATTTTTTATTTCTGCTTCGCTCCTAATGGTCGTTGCGTGATGTTATATAGTCTAAAGCCTTCCTCGATAAATGGTCTAACCAAAACAAAAATAATTTTTCAATTCGAGCCAATAGTTCCTGAGATTAGCGCGTTCAACCAAACAAACAAACAAATTCTTCTGCTTTATAATATTTGTATAGATATGAATCAGTACCTTTTCTGTTTGTTCCTAGGTATAAAGGTGATCGCCCACCGCGACTGCGGGTTCCGCTTAGGCTCGTGCCCCACGTACCACAAGATATCCTTAATCTTCCATTCCTCGATCTTGTGCGAACCCTGGAAAATTATAGTAACTTCTGTTAGAAAAGTAACTTAAAATTATAATATAATAAGTAAAACTGTATTTATCGGTTAAGTAAACTAAATTTTGTAATCATGTAGTAAGATTATCATCATTCCTTTTTTCGGATCGGACATCATCAAATAACCTATCCCGCTCTGGGTAGAGCAGAAGGTAGTGTCAGACTTTTACTGACTAAAACCCATCCATGTTCCTTCCTGACCCTTTGTGTACCAGGGCCACGGTATCTCTTTCGAACAGTCCCGCAGCCCCGGCAGGCTTCGGCCTTTGCGAGCGCTTCCTATTGCTGACATCTCTTTGAGGCGTGTGTTGAACACGAACACACCGTCGACCCGGCCTGTCGTCATAAGACGAACGGACAGAACAAAAATTATTCATTCTTTTGTTCTAATAATTTTCTTAATATTCTGCCCTTTCTAACGGTATCATCTTTCACGACATACATTAATCGTAAAAATCTGCCAACGATGCTGTTACTAATATTAAAGAAGCCAACCCCCTCCCAGTATAAGTACTAATCATTACCTGTGAACACTCAATATGTATTAAGTGTATACAGACATCAAAGCACAAACTGTTACCATGGATCCAGTATTATGACGAATTTTTTTTCAAACATTTTTTGGAATGAAGTAGCTATTTAAGTATTTTAAACGCATCCCTTTGCTGGGTGGTCTAGAATCTTTAGCTAAATTTATGGTCACAGTTTACATGAAACTCTTTGTATAGGCATGAACTAACCTGTTTATCTTTAAAATAACACAGCTTTGAGTTTTGCACCTCAAACATGTGCAGTTTAAAGGATTTCATAGCTTCAGTGGCAAGTCGCAGCTCTCCACACACGGTGGTTGTTTGCCTCATTGCTTCCATATCATGCAGGATCTTATTACTTTTCACTAGTAGGTAGTTGTGTTTCCTGTCGTCTTCATCCCAGTAGCTCCAGCGTAGCACCACGTCTAGGACAACCTCGTCGATGTGAACGGTGCGTCGCATAGAGTCATTGCATATCACTTCCTCTAACATTAGAAGATGTGACTCACTTTTTGCCTTTTCACAGAGTTCTATGCATACGTCAGAGCAGGTTTTGTTTGGGGTTAGCTGTGAACAGAAGTTGCTTTTTACAATATCTAGGAATATTCTTAAAGTTATCATGCAATGATGTTTTTCTCATTTGTTGCATGACATAGAAACCTATTCGGGCTTCCCTATCTATCTATCATCTATCATGGGGGTTTAGGTTTCCGCACTTAGTCCTTGAAATGGACCATTGTGCATGATGGGGCTTCCCTATTTACTATTTATCTCAAAATGGGTAATTATCCTCTTGCCCATATTAATGTAGGTATTCAATAATTGACAGCCCTGCTTTTCTCTGAAATATCCTATCACTTTCTCTTAACGCCAAGCACAACAAAGCAAGCATAACAACTCGGCATGAACCACAAACTAACGAAGAAGCCATTTAGATCTTTGGAGCATGAGTACAAAAATAAGCTGCAGAGAGTTACAGCTGGAACTATTCCTGTGCACCTGTGTCAGATCGTAAAGTCTGACAACCAGGCTTACCGGTGCTATCGTATTACTCAGTACTAACTGGGTTGTGGAGGTCAGATAGGCAGTCGCTCCATGTAAAATACTGGTATTCAGCTGCATCCGGTTAGACTGGAAGCCGCATGCTTAGACGCCGGACGATGTCAAGTATGAGGTTGAGACTTTAATCGCGTGCTAAGTTTGCTACTATGTTTAACTTTGATCGCTACACCTACACTGTTGTTCTAGCCATAGTTTTTACTTAATTCTTTTTATTTTAGCAAAAACTTTTTCCTTGCTAGCTGTTTCATGCTTGTGTTTTTATTTTGATGTCGACTGTCGTATCGTGACGTCTGTCAATGTGATGTCATTTTTATTACGTTCACATTTGGAAGACGTTCCGTTACAATTCTATGTTTTTATTTTTGTCTACTTATTAATTTTACGGATGATATTCTAGTATATTCTTTTCCTCCTAATGTTTCTACATTATAATTGATAACCATGGTACACTATGGGACCAAACCCGAAATCACGAAAAAAGTCAACTGTTCAGAACATTTTCTTCGCCTAATGTGCTGAACAGTAGATTTTTTTAAAATGATTTCAGGATTGTTCCCATAGTAAAAGTTGTTGGTTATCATGAGTATAACCACGTGTAGTAGTAGTATAATAACCCCTATCGGTAATTTATTTAAACATATATTGATGTTTTTAAAATTACTCATGTCTTTTATAAAGTAGATGAAAGGACTCATTCTAAACGAATTGGTCAGAGAAGGGGAATGATAAACGAAATTGGAAAGCCATGGATGGGCGGCATTTGCCCAGCATTGGGACAGAATAGGCTAATGTAAAAATAAAAAGATTTATGTAAACGTACAGTGATCTGAAAGCACGTAGACTTATCATGCACATAGACCCAGGCCCGCAGGTCACCAGCTGCCTTCGGCGCGGTAGGTGCGGAGTTGCTAAGCACTCGCATGATGACCCGTCTCACTGCCGCCTCGCGACGCTTCTCAGCCTCCGTCGGCTCCCAGATCTTCTCGAAGTTTCCGATTAGATCTCGAACAACGAACACTTCTTTTGTTGACCAGGCTGTTTGAAGTGTGTTACTGGTCTGGAATAGAGATTGATTATATTAGTTACAGACAGGATAAGTCATTTGGGTGTCGTTCTCAAAGAGTATTTACTTACGGAATCCTGTTACTAAACCCTGTCGTACTGCACGAATGTTATGGCAATCAGAAGGACGCATGGTACGATCAGAAAGGTTTTACTTGTAGCAAAAGATGTTATGTGTTTATTTATTTGCGCAGATGCTTCTGAATATCTTTATGTTTTATATCCTCTCTTTTTACCATCGCGAATTCGCAACAGACATGATGATAGGTCGGTACCACACGGAGGTGAGTGGTTATGAGTTGTGATAGCTCATCACCACTGCCTGTACACAATGGTCCATGCTTATATATTTGTACTAGCCACTTTCCTTTAATCCTTTCCTATAACAGTCGGCATACTGATGGGCGCCAACACAAACGCAAGATTGTCTGCTCCTATCTTATTGTCATAACCTTTTTGGATGAGCATAAATCATGTAACTCGCGCTACCGTCATTGAACGCTTTCATAGAACGGTTCGTCAAAATCAACCTTATGCAACAATGATAAAGGTTATTTTACTTTAGGATTACTTAGTTTCCCATAAAGGGTGTAAAACACCTCTTCACGAAGCCGAAAAGCATTTGCTCTCCCCATCATTGCGATCATTTTTTTGTTCCACACCATACCTGGGAACCTTCTAGTTACGGAGATATGGGGGTCAACTTTTTGACAAGTTTTTTTTTGTAAGATTTTGACTTTTAACATCTCCACGACCCCCGTTCTATTCAATCCATCCATCAGCACAATGTTTTAAGTGCGTTACATTGAGTTCTACCACAAAATATTATTTATAATCTCAAAAAAAAAGTTGTTTCCCAGCAATAATATTTGTGTAAAGTTACTTAGTTTGATGTACGTAATGCTTGGTGAACAGCTTTGTGATGAGGTGGTTTACACCCTGTATATATCGGCAGTCCCCAAATGTTTTTATTGGTATAGGCCATCGTGCAGGCAGTGGGGATGAGGTAGAAGATGAAGTATTATTTTATCGCCTCTAAGCTTACCATAGCAGCTGGCATGATGGTCGGCGCCCACACAGAGGCGAGGTTCTCGGCACCCATCTTATTAGCGTGGGCCATCGTGTGGAGGAAGTGTAGATGAGCGAACAGTTTGCGTGCAGTGTTCCGCGGGACTAGCGGGAGCGACGACATGATGCGGTGATACTCATGGTGACGCGCCGTTTCGTCCGGAAGCTCTGGAAGATTTAATAACAGTTTTTATTGATAGAATACTTATATGGAGTAGTAAACATATACACAGCCTGGGCTATCTTTCATTGTTTGTCGTTGTACTAAAGTTTATTTTGATTTTTAGTACTAATTTACGTGTGTGCTAACTGTACGGTGAGTCCAGATCCCCTCAACTCGTGCGTGCAACCGAAGGCCGAACAAAATAACAGCGAATATGATCGGAGTGTATAGAAATGACGACAGTATGAAAAAATTATAAATATATTTAGGTATTATTTTTGTTAGGTAAGATAAAACGCATCAAACTCGGGAGCTCCAAAAAATATACCTTGGCGTGAGGTATTGAGAATTATAAAAGAGTCGTATTTTCGTCAATCTTGATTTACATAACAAAAGCAAAAAAAACGGGTCAAATATTTTTTGATAATCTAACTGATAGGACTAGTTAGATCTTTTTTCTCAACTACCCTATTCATATATGGACTAGTAAACATATACAAAGCCTAGGCGATGTTTCGTTGTCTGTCGTCATGCCAAAGTTGGGGTTGAACTACCGCTAGAGAATAATTGTGTGTGGCAAATTTACGGTGAGTAGGTACAGATCCTCTAAACTCGTGCGTCCAACCAAAGGCCAAACAAAACAACAGCGAATATGAGCGGGGAGTTGTTAAATTCATTAATTCAAAACATATGTAGATATAAATAAACTAAAATAACAAAAAAAATGTTGTTTGTTAAATCGGTTAACGGACGAAATTTTTTCGCGAAAACGTCATTTCTCATCATGATTTCAACGAAAAAAAAAACAAAGTTTTATCTCTTTTCACCCCCTTAAGCATTAAAATTCTAACAACACTAGTTGTGTTAGCTTCCAACCATACCACCTAGATAATAAATGTAATGATATTATTTCGAGAATTAAGGAATTTCCATACACAAATTCATCCCCTTTTTATCTTTTGGGGGTGGAATTATCAAAAATGCACGCATAAATTAATTCTAAATGGTCAGCCTAAACACAAAATTTGAAATCCTAACTTTGACACTGACGGACTTTCATCCCCTATTTAATTTCCTTAGGGGTTGAATTTCTAAAAATCCTTCCTTGTTAAGGAACACAATTATAGGTAATTTTTTTGTTATTTCGGTCAATATTTGGTGTGATGTACGCTTTTAAAGTCGCAAAAATGTGTCCTAATCTCTATAAATTTTATTAATTTATTTATTTTATTCATTTATTTACATGTCTTATAAATTTGAGATAGGTTTAACAGCGGGCCCCAAACTAGGCACACCCTGTATCTTGATGACCATAACACAATGCATTACACGAGGTTATTATTATACAGTGTTCTGCTAGCGTAAGAAATGTACTTTTTGTTAGAAATGTACTTCTGTATTTTTTTTTTATAAGATACATCGTGTAATTATAAAAAAATGCGCGTGTCTGGGTTCGACCCCACAAGACGCAGGGCCGAGTGGGGCGAGACTATGAACACAATTTTCATGTTGAATAAAATTTATATGGTACGTTGCATAGATCTCAGCTAGGTATACAAAATAATATAATACTTATGTAATATCATACAACTAAGGTACTGGATTTAAAGCAAGAACTTACCTAACGCTGCGATCAAGTCCTTATGTTTCTCCTGGGGCACCAGAGGCTCTGGAAGGTCGCGGAAGAACCTGAAAATGATTAAGATAACACGTTAATCACCTTAAATCAAAACGTTGAGTCTAATTTAGAGAGCACTAATTTATTCATCAATTTATTAATCATTCATCTGTCGTCGAGACATCAAATAGTACGGTTGCGTTAACTCTGATCCGTAGTTAAAATTCAAAATCATAGTAAAAAGTAATTTTTCGGCTGCGTACTGTCGAGGCACACAAAAACGTAACCCCGTGGAGTGCAAACACATAGTTCTCCAAACTATTAAAGTGTTTTAAATGTGTTATTAGTGAAAACCAAAGTGTACTAAGGTGGTGATGAAACAAAACATATTTTACTGAATGTTGTCGTAAGAACATCATAATTATTCAATCTACCGTCTTTTGTGGTAACTACGTGTTGTCATCTCACCATTATGGATCTAATTTCGTGTGGCACATCAATGTCTTGTTGGCTCTGAGTGCTAACACTTGCCTTACGTTCAAGGCGTCGTGAGTTCGATTCCGACGATTCACACTACGACTTTTTGGATTGAATGTACTGTTTGGGGGATTGTTGGTGTGCTCATAATTACTGTGATACTTGTAGATTACCAGTTAAACAAATTGAAAAAATAAAATGTTCTAATAATAATAAAGTCTACCATCACCACCTATGCGTTAACCTGAGTGTCACTGCTCTAAACCGTTCCAAGTGGAATTGTCCTAGCTGTTTATCTCAGCAATGAACCTGGTAAGTCGACGTCTGAGACACTTAAAGATAACTCTGAAGGCGAGGATGATATAAGGTCAGCGATATACGACTTACGGGAGGAAATTCGAAATACTTTGCGTATTGAGGTAAAAAGCATGATTAGCGAGCTTAGATTCGAATGGATGATTTAAAAAAACAGATTGACGCAATGGATTGACGAGTTGAAGTTATCTGGATATTTTGATATCTCTCAAGTTAACGAATTAAAAACTGAACTCGACTGTGTGCGACGTGAGAATGTTGAACTTCGTTCACAGAACTCCGATATGCAAAAGACTATATGGCTCAGCTGACAACGCAAATAACCACCCTACATCAGAATATGCGTGAGGCAAATCTGGAAATTCACGGCCAACCTGAAAATAAGAATGAAGTGTTACCGTCTGTCGATACACAACTGGCTAATGTTGTTTCTTATACGCTAAATAAAGGACTGCGACATTTTTAATAATACCTAATACTACCCTTTAATACGTCACTAGCTATGGTACGTTACGACTACTGCCTACGGTTAAACCTATCTACGAGTGTCAATGACAGATACCATACAGCTACGAGCTACCGCGAAATTACATGAATACAGTGACGCAGTACCGCACATAGCTACAACTATAAACATAAAGCAATGCTTTAGAGCAGTGCTTTTCCACATTTTTCATGACACAGCCCCCATAGTCATCATCATCATCTCAGCCGAAAGACGTCCACTGCTGGACACAGGCCTCCCCCAAGAGTCGTCACATTGACCGGTCCCTTGTGCCTCGCATCCAACGGATTCCCGCAACCTTCACCAGGTCATCGGTCCACCTAGTGGGAGGTCTTCCAACGCATCGTCTTCCGGTTCGCGGTCGCCACTCCAGAACTTTTCGGCCCCATCGGCCATCCGTTCTGCGAGCAATGTGACCTGGCCACTGCCACTAAAGTTTGGCAATCCTTCGGACTACGTCGATGACCTTGGTTTTCTTGCCATTTCTTCATTTTTACAAAATTATTCAATCTACACATTGCATTTGCATTGTATTTGCATTTGCATAGGTAATTAGGATTCGGATAAATACATAATTAACACTTTTCTTTCAATTTGTTAATGGATTTAATTTACAGCGAGCCACCGCCCCAGGGGGTCGCCACCCGCACGTTGAAAAATACTGCTTTAGAGCCTGCGCAATAACTGGATGACCTAAATAATGGAATGACCTAAATCATGGATTGACCAACATACGGCTCTCTGATCTCTCTGATCGGATTTCTTTTTCGCAAATACTGCACGATTGCTAATATGATACTGTTATTAGAAGAATGTAAATGATTGTGTTAGGTTGTTAGATATGTACTTAAGTACGCGAAAAGTTCATTTTTCTTTTGAAATGGCCATTCGACTTCCGACAAGCTACTCGCGGGCGGTTACCCTGTTTATGACGTCTCCTAATCCGCGTTGGGGACTCGTGTCAAGGTTTTATTATGTTTTAGCAGTTTTTAACCCCGACGCAAAAACGACGGGGTGTTATAGGTTTGACGTGTCTGTGCGTGTATGTGTTTGTGTCTGTCTGTGGCATCGTAGCTCTCGAACGGACGAACCGATTTTGATTTTGTTTTATTTTGCTCGAGAAGTGAATTAATCGAGAGTGTTCTTAGCTATGTTTGATGAAAATCTAGTAGAATACTACACACTAAGATATATTTCAAATCCAAGATGGCCGCCACCACAAAATGGCGAATATCATTTTATTTTTCACAACTCCTTCAATATGGGTACCTATCAAATGAAAGGGCTTGACTAGTAGAATAATATAGTTACACTAAGTGTGTTGAAAGTGGAATGAGGAAAGGAATACTAACAAAATGAGATGAGGAAAGTGGCCTAGGACCTAACGAATTATTTTTCATTTAATTTACAATATTTACTTCACTATTATACGTCGGGGGTTTTTTAAATTTAATTTTACTTGTTCTCCATAAATAGAACACTACTGGACATTTTTTCCAAGATAATGTTGTGGCGTTATAACTGCACTGTTTGTCATCTACATCATAAAAGAAAAAGAAAGCTTCGTATTTCTTCGCTAATTGAGCCCAAATTGAGGCACAACTAAGCTAACTAAATAAAACAGAACGAGTAAAAACTCCAAAACAAAATATTCGCATAGTTCGTTAAGAGTTAAAACATCATGAAAGCATTCCGCAGTCCGCAATTCATATATAGATGGACATCAAACTACAGATGCAACCCCCAACTACCAATCAATTATCGTGCCTCTCGCTCACTCTCACGAAGTGAGGTTGTATCAGGTTTCACCACGCCACCCCACAATCGATAAAGCATTTAGCACAAATACACAATACGGCATCGCACGCAATTTTTTATTTAAAATTTTTCAATTGCAATTGTACGTTTAAAACTCCTGAAGCAAAGAAAAAAGAATCTTAAGTCTTCTTAGTCACGAAGAAATCGCAGGTCATAAATAAATAAAAACTTAGCCGAATACATACAATCCTCCGCTTTTAGAAGTCGATTAAAAATTACTTAAACATTTTCCGACATCGCATTCGTGGTGAGCGGCAGGTAACTCTATTTTCTTTTTCTGAGGGGAAGGGGGGACATAGAAAATTAACATAAAATAAAAAATGACACACTCAGCCCGACGATATAATTCACAAGTTACTTAGTTTTCACTTCTATCTGGAGTCCCCAAAGACACATGTATTTTTTTTATAAAATCGCGAAAACTTTGATATCTTAGTATTCGCAAAATGCTGTTTACAGCTGGACTTGCATTGACCAAACTAAACGACTAGACTAAAGTTTGAAAGGGATTCAATAGTTTAAATGATTTGGCACGTTGCCTACAAGGCCACGTTGACGGAGCGGTTGGCGGAGTGGTTCAGCGATTGGCTGCGCTGCGTGCTGCATTTTCGCGGCTTTATTTCCCACACGGAACAAATATTTTATTATATTATGGCTGTTGTGTTTGCAAGTTCTAAGTTCAAGTTTATAAACGCACTCTACACACAGGAGAAATTCCTAGTGCGAGCAACGTTTTTTATAAAACCCAAAAAAAAAAACGAATGTGAAAGTATAAACAAGTAACTAAAACACAGTACCTACAGTGAACTGTGTTACCACTGGGGGATGCAATTATCCGCTTCATTTGAGTTTCCGGATAATTCGGATACTTGTACTTGTGTTACAGAATTATAGTCATCAAAATCATCAATACAACCCTCCAAGTTCATAAAGGTCGATTGAATGACTATTTCATGAAAACGTCATTCAATCGACCTTTATGAACATGTAAAAATGCGAAAAAATAATAAACCAAAAAATATTCGTTTTATTCGTATTATCCGAATAGTAATGCAATTGTTATACGGATAATTCGGATATCCGGATAGTATGCCCTACTTACCACAAACTGACTTTCTCCTAATGATTTTAACCATAAAATGTTGATATTTAAGTCCGAAATCCAATGACAAAATTGTCAACAGACATCGCTTTCAGAGGTTAGTCTCGAATCACCCCTGCTGCGTATTTTTACCCGTACGTCATTTGTACATTTGTGTTTTGCTGTATTACTTTTCATATTGTGCTTGCTTTTTTACCGACTGATTGAAAGGAGAATAAAGATAATTTTGATTAGGACAGCGACGCTTGGTCAGGAGTAAAATAAGTATAGTTAGTGCAGTAGATTGTGAAACAGGTCCGCGCCACGAGAAGGTATAATTTTTGTAAACAAAGAATTTCTACCAAGATACGTAGCGAAAATTAATCAACAAGAAATACTGCCAAATACAATCAACTTAAATTATCATACGGGTAATACGAAATTAACGAACAATTGAACTTGGTCGGTTATATTTTGGCGATCTAAGAGCGCTTTCGTGTAATGTTTTTGGTAATGGAACGCATTTGACATCTTGGAACGTAAACATTTGGGCCGCCATTTTGAAGTAAGATCACACTGAAGCTGTCAATTTTGAATTTCATCCAAAAAAATTGTCAAAACACGTTAGATTGTAATCTCTCTAGCGAGATTGTAAACTCTCGAAATATTGTCAACTGAGCATACTGCTTACAATATAACGCATTTTTTGGTAGACTCAATCTATCGAAATGAAACCGTAGTATTGTGAAATGCATGCGAGGGACAGTAGCGGCGTTAGGGTAGGGCGCGGTCGGGCGTCGCCCCGGGCGCCAGGTACAGAGGGGCGCCGCAGGTGCAGATTGTTTTCAGCATGTTCATCAATGGTAAATTCTACCAGATCACTTGGAATCTATACAAAAAAAAACAACATTGAAATGTCTATTTGTCATTTTAAAATAACAGGTTTTTTCCTGAATACATACATGGTGGAAGGGATACGGACGAGAAAACGATAACCACGTTTTCACTACTTTATTCTGAACAAGTGCGGACATACAAGATTGATTCCATACATTTTGACCGTGTTTGCATTGTAGTTAGGTAGAAAAAGCCTATTGGATTTTCGCATGATCGATCGGTATAGAGACGCTGAAATAAATTAGGAGTCCCGAGTTGCCTCGAGGCTATAATATTAATAGGCAATTAAGTGGCATACATTAACAAGGTTGCAAAAAATTTGGGTCTATGACATTTGGATCTCAAATTACAAAATTATCTAAATTTATTCGAGAAATGATGTAAAATTTTCGAGCTCGCTACGCTCGCTCTTGCAGCCTAGTTTCTCTTTTAAGTCTGTCTGTAACTTACCCAAATAACTTCGATAATTTGAAACAATGCCAACCCGTCCACTGTAGATAAACGGTTAAAATTTTCGAGTTTGCTTCGCTCGCTCTTTCTCTAGTCTTTGTCTAAAAGTTGATCAAGGTATTCTTGTAAGAAGGATTGATACCATTCAAACATGTCTTAGGCAAGGTGTCCAAACAATTTCGAGCTCGCTGCGCTCGCTCATGCAGCCAAGTTCCTCTTATATCTTAACTTTGTAACCATTAACTTTTGTATTAAAAGACGAAACAATTCTAATCTGTTCAAGGTGCGCCCCCTTGGCCCGAAAGCTGGCGACGCCCTTACTTGTATATCATGGATTTCCGTAACCAAACGCCTGATTTCATTAAAAAAGTAGACAACAAAAATTATTTGTCCGTCAGTTACATTAAGTATCAAAAAATATTTGACCCAATTATTTTCTTTTGTTACGTAAATCAAAATTGACGAAGATACGACGCTTTTAAAATTCTCAATACGTCACGCCTTAGCGGCCTTGGTATATTTTTTAGAGTAAACGTCGTTCTGAGTCCCCACTCTCGAGATTTGATGTGTTTTATTTTTGTCAATATTCACTAATTTACAAAAACTAAAAATACGTGTCCATTATCTAGCAATACTCTAACTTATGAACTAAATAAATAGATTTGTATTTTTTTTATACTGTTGTCATGCCTAGTCATCATCATCACCATTTCAGCCGAAAGACGTCCACTGCTGGACACAAGCCTCCCCCAAGTGTCCCCACATTGACCGGTCCCGGGCGACTCTAATTCAACGTATTCCCGCTACCTTCACCAGGTCATCGGTCCACCCAGTGAGAGACCTTCCAACGTAACGTCTTCCGGTTCGCGGTCGCCACTCCAGAACTTTTCTGGGAATTCTGGGTTAAGCTCGCCATTGTATTTTCGTACGAGTTTGAATGTTAGTTCGCCGTAGAAATCCTGCCTAGGGCGCTGATAGTGCTAAAACCGGCACTGGCGACGGAAGTATCTCTGCCACGATAATCGGGACTTGGGGCACCCCCACGTTAGGTAAGTTAGGTTCCTTTAAGCCCTGCACTGAACTTCAGAGAAACAAATGGAACTCTTCAAAAATAGACGGCAAATCTGCAGTGATTGCTCCAATCGCTTGGATGTTTATTGTTTATACAACATCGTGACGTAACGACACGCCTGTATGCTCTGAAGGGGTACTCAGATGTGAACAATACACCCAGATTTGAACAGTTACATATGTTTACTGGCCTATTACCGTGACATGTATCGTTTATTATTTATTAGACAGGATGTACTTCAAGGGTAGTTTGATGAGAATTTGGTTAGGTTCTGTTCCGATTAAGGGACTAGGTTCTTTAAATTTTCTGTCCCTCCCTCCCCCCCTGGTGAGATGTCGTGAGATTTTATTCAACCCCCTCTGCCATCCCCTAATCTCACGTGAGATTTTTCAAAATGTGAGTTCTTCGTCTTATACGCGTATCTTTTGACGTATGCGTTATAAAAATCTTGGTAGCTCGTTTTAAATTAGTAAATATGGTGGTTTGACAGTCAGTAGATGTATATCGTCGAAGTATGAATGAAATTATTTTCTTTCGAACAAATTAATGAATGATCTTAATCGTATTACGACATACGCTTAAGATTAAACGCATTAAGCATGTACAATCTAATGGACCAAAATAGTATAATAATTTTTGTTTTAATCAGAAAAGTTATTGCGTGATATTTGCCGACACCCCCCCTGGGTATCGGCAAATATCACGCAATATCTCTCCAACGTAAGATTACAAGATTACATGAGATTTGACTCGATACCCTCCCCCCCTTATACATCTCACGTAATTTATGGACGCCCCCTAGCAAATGAACTGGGACTGCTAAAATATCATATCTGTCTATTGTTTACACCAGTTCATAACAAGAAATCACGCCGGTACGCTGTGATGGGGTAAGCACATGTTAACCACTAAAAAGTGAAGAATAAAACTTTTTTGCAAATAATTAAACCGACTACAAAAAACACTAAAAAGTAAAAATTACTTTAGTTTCAGAAGGCGAAGGTCATCGACTTCAGAGCTAAAGTAATTTTTGTTCTATACTATAGCCTACCTGAGAAACCAAAGAAACTACAAGGTTTTTAAAAATACTGGTTTGCATGTAATATTTTCTCCCTAAAAAATAGTCGATTCTCAGCAATGTTTTTGCGTAAAGTTACTAAAGTTTGATGTACAGAATGCTTGGTTAACGCTTCGTTAAGGGAGGTTTACACCCTGTTTTATGTAAATCAATATAGCTGTTCGTCTTATCGTACGGGTACCCTAAACTGCTCGACTACTGAACAGATGCAATGATGAAAATATGAAATTTTGTCACATTGTTTTTACACAAGAAACGGAAAATTTCTGAAAAAGAAACTGATGAAAAGGCATTGCAACGCATGCCCGGCGGCACCACTTGTTTAGTATAAAAAACAGTACGTACCGTTTGAGTACTCCAGTGACGTCATGTTCAGAGTGCTGGGTGGAGCTCAGCTGCACGGACCACGCGTCGCGACGGAACCGCGCGAGGAGCTCCGACAGCACCGAGCTACTGCCGGCCCGCCGGTAGATACCCTCCGACAGACTGCCTAAAACACGGTGGACTACTGAGCAGGAAGAAACAGAAAACGGACCTAAAGTACGGTCGAACCAGCTATTTGATTTACATTTTATAATATAACTTGTAGGTTAAACTGTAAACCAAATAGCTTGTTCCACCGTACTACGTGACTACGACTGGTCGCATGACCGGTTGATATCTTGAACAAAACTGTTGGGGTGCCCGGTTGTGGGACCTAACTTTGTTCGTGGTCGAAGCTTCTGAGGCCATTCATCGTGGTCGTGGCTATGTAGTGCGTTAGGTCCAAAAAGCGAGGCGAGGTAGAGCATGCCACAAAAAGCAGAGCACTACCTGATGATGGCGCAACGGTACCTACTTACGCTCATGAAATAAAGATGCGCGCGCGCGAGTCGCTTGACGCAGCTCACAAACAATATTTATATGTCACCGTAAAATTGTCAAACACGTTATAGTGTAATCTCTCTAGCGAGATATCGGGAAGTATCTCTGCCCCCATAATCGGGACTTGAGGCACCCCCACGTTAGGTTACTAGGTTCCTTTAAACCCTGCACTCGGAAATAGGGGCACCGCGTAGCGGGGCTTCGTCGACTACGCTTTTTAGGGGAATATAAAGTGTTTTAAGGTTAGGTTATATTAATCGGTATTTTTCAGGAATGGTACACTATCTTTTCATGAGCAAGACCATTACCATTGGGCAAGAGGGACCCCTGATTCCCTCCATACCGCGTAAATTGACTACCACCGCAGGCATTTCACGAAAAATTATGAGTTTTATTGTAAGCAGTATGTTCGTATGACAATATTTCGAGAGTTTACAATCTCTCTAGTTATTTTACAATCTAACGTGTTTGTCAATTTTTCGGTACCGTATATAGTATGTTCAGACGAAATTTGTGGGGGTTAAAAAGATAACCGCCAAGCAATCATCATATTCCCGTATCAGTGTTACTTGAGGACGGTAGGGTAGCACGTTTCCTTTTTGCCATTTTCCTACTGTTCTTTCAAAAAATCGTCGCACCATTCATCCTTCCGTTTCCTCGCATTCCATCAACATTCATAAATGCGTTACATTCGCTGACCGCTCAAATAAGTCATAATAATAGTAACAAAACATAAATGTTACTTATTATCAAAGACGGACGACTGCCAAAAATCGTTGTCGGTGGCTATGTAGTACGCGAGGTCCATTTTGTAGCATGCTCTAAGAGCATGCTACAAAATGCATAACCAGACGACCTCTCTCATTCATTCATACCTTAACGATATCTCTCATTCATTTACTGCTTATACTTGGATAAATAGGTACCTACATGGATTATAACATGCCGCATTACTTGTACTCCTGCACTTATCCTAATTCATTTCGGGTCTATCCATCTCTGTTAGTTATCATTTCAGTAATAAATAATAATCCATCCGTCCATCGTATTGTTGGTGCCACCTTACTCTCACAGCCTCACCATTCGTCATTCCTCCGCATCACATACCTACCTAACATAACAGCCGATTTCCAAGTAATTTTTTGTTTACCCGTACTATTTACAGAATACCTTTAATGTACTCATAGGAGTTAACATACCATGAGCATAAATAAAACTAAGGCATTTATCCACAATGGCCGGTACATCTTCCTTAGTGAGCTGTTGGTGGTGGATGTGAGCGCCATTGTTGTGCGCCGCCAGCTTCACCATGTAGCGCCAGCCCTGGAATATACAGAGCATATACAATCAAAGCCCAGAAGCACTGGCCAGACTGGCCTTTTAAACGCCAGAGCGTAAACGAATCGGAGTTCCCTTCACGCCAAGCCACAAAATAAATTCGCTTAAATACCTATAAAAGTATTCTAACTTCTTATCGATAGGTATCCAATGTTATCATTGATTTTCGTCAAATATATACCCTACGCCTAGTATAGAACTTTGCAAATGAAACCAGTGCCTTCTAAATAAGGTGGTTTTGAATTGGGTTTCAGAGAGATTTATGTTAAGACTAAGCAAAACTACCACCATGCCAGCCGTTTTCATTCACTTCGTTCGCTGACACTTTCATAAAAGACTAGCTGACCCGCGCAACTGCGTCTACGTGAAGAACCGCTCGACCGATTTTGTTAAACTTGAAACTTCACATAAACCATCTACTAAATAGTCCGAACAAAGCCTAAACATTTGGTTTGGATAGGTGAGCCCGTTATAAAATTACAACGAAAACTGGTATTGATTTTGACTAGCTCACCCACGCAACTTCGTCTGCGTCACATAAAAACGAAAGGAAAAAAACATCCCCGTTTTTGCAACATTTTTCATTCCTGCTCCGCTACTAATGGTCGTAGCGTGATGTTATATACCATAAAGCCTTCCTCGATAAATGGTCTATCCTAACTATCCAACACAAAAATTTCAATGTGAACCAGTAGTTCCTGAGATTAGCGCGTTCAACCAAACAAACAAACAAACCAACTCTTCTGCTTTATAATATTAGTATAGATGATATGTTTCTATGTGAACATAAAGTATGTTGCCACACAGTCGACTCGAAATCATAATTCTCAGGTTCGATCATTCTTCAGCAGACACCGATATTATAAGTAATTTATCATCATTGCTCAGCAACGGTATGATAAAGCTGGACACAGCATTATCAGATCCTAAAATGTATAAAATGTATGTTTATTACTGAATAAATAAATAAATACAATATAATTCTAAGGTCTGCTGGTTGGTATAGTAGCAAGCATGACTGCTGAGCATGAGGTCTTGGGTTCGATTCCCAGGTCGTGCAGTGTTATTGGGTTTTTCCATCAGTAATTTCATCAGTATCAGACATGGAGCTACATTTGTGCCGGTTTGACGGCAATATACTCGTCTCCTATTAAATGGCACTTGAACATTATCTGGCAAAAAGTGAGTGTACTCGTACCATTAGGTATATGTAGAGTCGAGGACTTTAATTGATAAGCCACTTTCACTACTTTCCAATTTTACACTTTTATACATTCACTAATACGAATATAACCGACTAAACCCAATTTGTATTACGCGGCTTAAATACGAATACGGCAAGTGGCTCTTCAACTCAAGTCCTCGACTGTACACCTCTGCAGTCTGCGTAGTCCTGGGGATATTACAGGAGTGATGTTCCTAAGATTAGGAGCAGGAATATGTATTTAAATACTGTTTCTGTAACTTTAAGAAGATCTGACCTTTTTTCGTTCAGTAATAGTATCGACTACCATTTTAGTGATGATACCTTCGCTGCACTATGTGCATTTAATTTTATTTATTCGCTCCCGCTCGCTTAACATTGGAAAGTCCACACATTTCAGGATCACCCGGGATAAGCTCCGGCGGCGTTCGGCGACTGTCTTGACATCCGACGGGAAAAGTTCATTTACTCATATCATCAATATGAAACAAGTGCCTATTCAGCTTATTTAGGCTTACTTTAAATATACTTTGTCATTCGCATAGGTCTGTAAATATAGCTTACTTGGTACTCAATACAAACTTGGTAAAAGTGCAAAGAAAAAACATGAAATGGTTAGATATATAGTTTTATTCGTAAACGATCAAAATGCTTTTATCCATTAAGCATAAGGTATAAGTATAATTACTAGGGTTGTAAAATATAAAATAAAAGGTATCTTGTACATTATAAACAGACTACAAAAAGAACTAACATAACTATAAATATAAGACTGAAAGTAAGTAAACATACGAGTACTTATACTATACAATACAACGACGACAATACGACACTTAGGCATCAAACTACTCCTCCGCAATGCAGTCATCAGAAGACTGGCAGCATTGCCACTTTGAATGGCAATGCTAATTCTTTGGCCAAAGAAAGAGCCAACCACGCGAAGTGTCCACCAAAAGGCGAGAGATGTCCTTAAAAAGAAGACACGCACTCAGTCCCCATGACCCGAGCGTTTCGACCCCAAACGTCTCAAAACTGTAGTTACCAATATAATATGGTTACAGTATTTGCGCCGCTAGAGGATCTTTAGATTTGTGAAAGATTAAATCATTCAAACTACAATAAGTACATTTTATAAAATACAGTTAATTTTGTACGGTCAGCACTTGTGACAGGTAAGTACGTTGTACATATATACGTTTTACATATATATAAGTTCTAGTGGATCAAAAAGTTCGTAATTCTGACATGTTTAGTTTACCTATACAGAAGAAAATACTGTTTAAAGGGTATAATTTGGAAATCTTCTCTCCTAACTAACTTATTTTGCTGTGCCCGACAGGGTCCATGTGAACTAATTATGTATAAGTTTTACCACCTAAGTATACATGTGGAATGCAACAAACTATCGAATATTAAATAGACCCTCAGCGTAGCCGAAAGGCACTTGTTTTCCCCGTCATTGCGATATCTTTTTTGTCCTGAACCATCACTGGGAACCTACTAGTTACGGAGATACGGTGGTCAAAGTTCCAACTTATGCATAACATTTTTTTTTTTTTCAAATACTATTTTCATGGTCATAACTTTACTTTAAATACCTCCCTAACCCGTTTACTACTAAATGAATTTAACTACAGGAGCTAAATTAGCAACTCTATTTGTGGTAGTTCAAACTTCGTTTGAAATACTGTTAGAATAAAGTTCTTATCAGCTTGCACTACAAAGTGGTTGTTACATCAGTCACTGCGGGCCGAATAGTGTGAAATGAGTGGTTTCGATCGATGTATAAAAAATCTATTGATGGCACTAAAAATAAAACACTATGATGCTAATATGTTGCTTGTAGAATTATTTGCCAAAATATCAGAATGATCGCATGTATTTTATAAAGTTCGAGATATTTTTCATCGAGTAAAATTAATTGTATTATGCTTTCTTATCGCTATCATCCTTCCTGAAGAATATCATATATTTTTCTGGTTTTGTTTATTGCAGTGAATCATAAACTTTCAGGCATTATAAAACTCGCGTTTAGTCCTTTAGCTCCTGTAGTCGCCGTAAGCACAATGATTTGAGTGCATTACATTGACTTTTACCGTAAAACACGATCTTTCAGCGCCAAAAAAGTCGTTTCCCAGCAATATATTTTGCGTAGAGTTATTTAGTTTGATGTGCAGAATGATTGGTTAACGGCTACGCGAAGGGTCTGTTTACACCTTGTTTAAAGACTAAGATTAGTCACATTGATCAAATATAGACCTTCATGCGCGGATAGATAATCCAATTTAATTTTTACCCTGAACATTCCGTAGGGTATCCTTCCTTTTTGCACAAACCGGTTGCAGAAGAAGAGATTAATCACATTTAGAAATTTTGACACAGATTAATATTACGACGTATGTAAGTATTTATGAATAACACTATGAAAATGACAACTTTACAACTTTATATTATTGAAATTTGTAGCTGCGATAAACTGGTTGATTGATTGTATTTCAGTAATATGTTTAGCGCGCACTTGGAACTTTAGTCCCAAGTCTCCTCCTCAACATGGTTCTCGATAGAACCCACTGGCATTGCTGGTGGGCCTGGTTCTTCGCTGTCGCTGCTTGTTTCTTCGCTGTCGCTGCTTGATTCTTCGCCGTTGCTGCCAGGTTCTTCGCCGTCGCTGCCTGGCTCTTCGCCGTCGCTGCCTGGCTCTTCGCCGTCGCTGCCTGGTTCTTCGCCATTGCTGCCTGATCCTTCGCCGCTGCTGCCTGTTTCTTCGCTTACGCTGTCGTTGCTGCTGCTGCTGCTGCCGTCGCTGTCGCCATGCTTCACAGCAGGTGGTGCTCCGTTGACCATGGGCCTCTCCTCGTTGACCTCTGCTCTTTCCTCCTCATCAACTATATCAATCGCGTCGAGGAGATCGCGTATTTCCCCCATCTGCATGGCTGGTGGATTGTTACGGGCTAATAAATTTGCCAAATTAGCATATCGTCCCAGGTGCTGTCCCAAATTAAGCAACACCTGCTGATGGTCGACCGGTCTGTTTGGCATCCGTACAATGCCGTTTATAGGCGGCAACGGCTGCAGTATGACTTCCCGGACGTTGACAAGTTGAGGAGGCTGTTCCGCAACCTGGCCTGCTTCCACGACGTTCTGTTGAAGATGTGGTATTAACGCCTCGTCCTCATTATCCTGATATCCGCGCCCCACGTCCTCCAGTTCCAGTGGCGGATTTTCACCCATTTTAAATGGTTATGGTTAAGTCTCAAAGTAACTGGCAGTTGATTCAACACGTTCACTGTTTACGACCACTATTTTTCGCGTCGAACTTATGAACTGAGCTGACAAACGCTCCGATCACAAACGTGCGTAGTGTTCCGAACAGTTCCAGAGCAGGTATGACGCAGCTATCTGAGGTGTGAGTGTTTCACACAAAGACAACTCGGTAGGAACCCATCCCTACAGAGTTGTGCTTGTGTACAACACTTATGTGTGTATATACAATGGACGTCTAAATCTATAAAATTAAGCGACCGTTTGTCTCTTGCTGTTGCATGATCAAGATGGTAAGAATGCAAGGGACAGATAATGTAATGTTGTCAGCAAGAAAATTAAAGATTGCCTTTCAGCTTTGTTGGCCTCTAACCACCTAAAGCTGAGTGATACTCATCAACATTTTAATGTGCTCAAAAACAATACCAATGGTAAAAAATCAACATCTAATTCGCCCGTTTTCACTAAAAAATGTTGCCAATCTGTAAGTGTCTTGCAATGCCATCTGTGCGGAAGATGTGCAAGGTTTATTCCCGTCCGTCCTCCCTGATGTGCGGGGGCGGCATCCCGCCAGTTTATCGACGAAATAACGGACCCAAGATGGCGCTGCTTGTGCCGGAAATTGTTTGACATTGTAACGTTAAATGTTTTCGGTATTTATTTTAGAAATATGTAACAACAAGATGAATAAAAAAGGCAGAAACAAGACCGAAATGAAAACCTATTATCATCTAAATGTTAAAGGCCAATCAATCGAACAAGTATTAATTTTATTTGGAAAACCAATATTTCTCTCATCTATTTTGTTAGATGAGAGAGGGAGATTTGTTCTCGTTTAGACTTATTAACGATTTGCATTGCTAAGTAATTGCTTTCGTTGTACAATAATCATTTTAAATTAATAATTAGCAGGATGTAAGGGACATTGACGTGCAAACTGTACTTATCTACAAAGGCTGTAAAAATACTCTGAAAGAAAACCCAAAGGCACTTGCTTTCCCCGTCTTTGCGATATTTTTTTTGTTCTACACCATACCTGCGAACCTTCTAGTTCCGGAGATATTGGGGGTCATAGTTCCATCTTTTGCACAAGTTATTTTTTTTAATTCATGTTTTTTGTAAGATCTTGACTTTAACACATACACGACCCCGTACTATTCAATCCATCTAGCAGCACAATGTTTTGAGTGCGGTGCATTGAGTTTGACCGTAAACGCGACCCCAAAAAAAATTAGTTTATCCAGATTTTTCGGCGTAAAATTACTTAATATGCTTGGTTGACAGAGCTTCGTGATGATTCTGTTTACATCCTGTATGTTTCAAGACTCGGTAGCGTTAAAATGACTTCTACGATTTGAGCTTCGTTGTCCATAATACCGTGTATATTTCCAATCAGAAGTAATCTTACTTTGAGTTCTCTCTCATGCGGGAATCGCAGGTACAAGGTAGCGTGCGGGCAGTCCAGCAGTAGGTTGTCGCTGCCGTCGGTTGGACACGAGGACTTGCTCTCTTCGTCAGCCTCCTGCGTGACTGTGGGCACACAGAATAACACTTAATCATTATCGTGTACGAAAGATCTAAAATATTTAATAAATTACCGATAGACCTCAAAGAGTGTACATCCAAAACCACTTTTAAAAAGTTACTTAAACATTTTATAGTAAAAGAATTACATTCCCTAACATAGTGCCGAGCCACATCCAGTCACCGTTTATCTGTGTTACGCATACTTGTTTACATGTATCGAACGAACATTTTGCCCGCAATGATTTGTAATCTACCTTCAAAACATTTATAAAATCGACGCGACGTCTAATTTTTTGTAATACCCCAAGTTTTTGTTATTTTTAAGTGTTTAGTATTAATATTCTCATGTAAGTGAATAGTGTAATTCTTATGAGAAATGATCTTAAACCTAACATTATCGTAACTTTACAAAACTTTTAAACAACTTAAACAATATTATAAAGCAGAAGAGTTTGTTTGTTTGTTTGTTTGGTTGAACGCGCTAATCTCAGGAACTACCGGGTCGAATTGAAAAAATATTTTTGTGTTGGATAGTCCATTTATCGAGGAAGGCTTTAGCCTATATAACATCACGCTACAATCATTAAAAGCGGAAGAAAAATGTTGCAAAAACGGGGACGTTTTTTTCCTTTCGTTTTTCTCTCTTATGTGACGCAGACGAAGTTGCGTGGGTCAGCTAGAGTACTTATATAGGTTATGATGAGTAATTATGAGTCATGTTTATGGTTGACGAAATGGGATTCATTGTACGAAGGTTTAAATAGTCGTTTCCAGTTGTTTTGCAAGTATTTTGTTTAGTTATCGAAAAGGGAAAGTTACGAGATAGGAAGTAGCCTTTAATTACGGCGGGGTCGGCTTCCAGTCTAACCGGTTGCAGCTGAATACCAGTATTTTACATGGAGCGACATAGGAGATAGAAAAAACAAACGATTTTGGAAAACGCGCGTTGGCTTATTTTATATATGTCACCGTAAAATTGTCAAATACGTTATATTGTAATATCTCTAGCGATATTGTAAAGTCTCGAATTATTGTCAAATGAACATACTGCTTACAACAAAACGCATTATTTTTCGTGAAATGCATGCGATGGTAGTCAACTTACGCGGTGTGGAGGGAAGGAGGGGTCCCCCTTGCCTAGTGGCACAACTCTCATGAAAAGATAATGCACCATTCCTGAGAAATACCGATTAATATAAGATAACCTTAAAACACTTTATATTCCCCCTAAAAAGCGTAGTCGACGGCCCCTATTTCCGAGTGCAGGGTTTAAAGGAACCTAACTAACCTAACGGGGGGGTGCCCCAAGTCCCGATTATGGGGGCAGAGATACTTCCGTATGTTCAGTTGACAATAATTCGAGACATTACAATATCGCGAGAAAAAACACGTTATATTGTAATATAACGTGTTTGACAATTTTACGGTGACAATATTTATCTAGCAGACCATGGCCTGACCTTGTGCAGATCTTTTGTTTACTTAATTTTACCCCTAACTCTCCAGATAATAGTATGAAAGTTTAAAAAAAAACCTGTAAGTTCGAGTCGGACTCGCGCAAGGAGGGTGAAGGGTTCCGTACCATTGTAGTAAGGTCCCCCCTAGCAGCAACAGAAATACACATTCTGTGAAAATTTCAACAGTCTATCTACTAGCAAAGTAATCCTATAAAAAAGACTATAAGTCTATCATTACTAATAACATTCTTATAAAGGCATTGCGGTAGACTATTTAACTTATAATAGACTTTGCCAAGCCTTAATATATTCAAGCGCATTAGCTTTTATGTCTTGGTCTTATAGTTACTTAGCTACAAGACTGACTTATAAGACATGTATAGGACACTTTTACTAGTAATAGGATTTCACAAGCGTTGATATTATCAAGTACATTTGCTCTTATATTTCAGTATTGTAGTTTAGCTACAAGATTATCTTGTAGGATACTTTTTGAAATAAGTCTCTTATAATTGTCTACAGTAAAACTAAATAATCTAGAATAACATTTTAATCCTATAGTAGGATTTTGTGAGTAAACAAAATATTATAGCATACTCAGCTGAGATCAATATAAGTTTGCGCCGTTATAGTTTTGATCAAGACTCTTTTAAATCAAATAGTACTTAACAAGAGCGCTTTCAGATCAAAAAAAGACGTGTGGCACTCGGGGCTGCCGCGGTAAAGCTATTGCATAGCATTTTGTATCAACTTATGCAATTCTAATTATTTATTTATTTTATTTTTCCTCTTGTTGCCGGCTCCAGGACCAAACGCACCAAATTACAAAGCAGGTCTAACACCTAATGTAGGTATACAACCTACAACTCCTGGTTACGGCAATATATTAAAAAGAAAACTAGCTTGTCATTATCTGACATGGGGTGACAGGTGTTAGGTTTTTTTCGTTACGGAATTTCTGGATTCGGTCTCCACGCTCAAGGCCCCAGATAGAAGCTATGCAATAGCTTATAAGCTAATAGATCAATAACTTTATAAGTAAACCTCAGCCGTTTTGTTGAAATTCAGTTGTTGATTGAATAAGCTGTACACGAATTTAAGGGATTGGAAACGATTGAAAACTAGTGGTGGTTACAGGCGAAAAGTGAAAAATAGGTTTTTAGAAATAATGGAGCCAAGGTCTTCAGGAATAAAATCAGTAGGATCGAAAGCGTCAAGTGCGAACGCAGGTCAAGTAAATGAGGGTTCCGCGACCAAAAATATATTTTCACTCCTAACCCTCCACTCAGAAAGAAAATTGGCGCCATACCTTCAATCACTTATTCTGTGTGTTCAAAGATTATGTGGACACAAAATTAGCAAATTGTGCATTCATCTTCGATGTAGGTCATATTTGCTGCACTGGGAGCAAGTCGGGCAAGTCGGGCGGGCGAAGTCATAGTTATTGATATAAACATCCATGACTCGGAAACAAAAGTCCATGCTCATCACACAAATATTTGCTCCTACGGGGATTGGAAACCGGGACCTTAAGAACGTAATGTAGCCTCACTACAGCTGCTATCGGGTCGTCATGTTGATTACACAGAGAAATTAATCATGGTATAAAGTAATTTCTAACTAAGCGAACTGTAACCCATTTACTTAGTCATGTGCTGTAACTGCCTGTTTGCTTTTTTAATATTGATGAGACTGTGTCATTTATCGCGTTGGATGAGACACTCGGTTCTTGAGTGTTGAATTCCGGGGCCCAGCTGCCGCTTGGGAGCATGCCTTCAGGACGCAGAAGCGCGCCGCGCGAGACATGATAACAATGGGATGCCACCGCAACACCACTTTTCGAAGCGTTAAAAATATTGACTGATTAAGACTACAATCTCGTTTACTTTTGGGACGAGTCCGCCACTCTATTCCCGAATCTAGAAGAAGTCTAGAATCATCAACGGCGACTATTGGCGACTACCAGAAAAGCGCCGAGCCCGAGACAATGAAGCTCGACGAAGTCCCTAAGAAACAATTTGACAGTCTTGGATTCGGCAACGAAATTAATCAGAAAAGAATAGTGGATGACTAGGACAGCGGCGGTATACGTTAGGCAAAATTGAAATAAATACAATAAACACCGGAGATAGGCATAACTAATATACTCGCGGTAGAGAGAACTTAAGTGGTTACCCACACACCATATCTAAGATCTGTCTGGAAGGTTATTTCATATCATGTGTCCATCGGTATACAGTCTGCTACCGGATAATATTTAATAGTCCGATAGCTCTGGGCTATTTTGATGGCATAAGTTTCTAAATTTCTAAAGTTGCTTATTTATTGCCCGTGGGTGTGGATACAGTCGTACCTATGAAGTTTATTGTTGCGTATTGTGTCACATCTGACTTTTTCATTTTCAGTAATTCAATGTTTTTTTTTATTGAAATCAAAACCGGGAAAATTGGTTTAAAGTTTAAAATAATACTGATATTTTATCTGGGATAGCCTTCGGAGTGTGCAAACCTAGTGATCCAAAAGACAAATAGCCAAATTTCTCCATAAGCAAGTACCTAAAATGACACAACTATCAACAACACATTACGGTTGGACAAATAGTCCTGAAACTACAAGTATATGCAATAAATGTAAAATTAAATAAAATCTCCCGTCACAATGAATTAATCGGGAGTGTTCTTAGCTATGTTCCATAAAAATCAGTGTAAGATGGCCGCCACTACAAAGTGGCAGATTACATATTTATTTAACAACTAGTTAATAAACAAATTATTTTGTATTAATTACAAAATAATTCGTTAATTCGCCATTTTGTGGTGGCGGGCAGCCAACTTGGATTTTTAATTTATCATAGTGTAGTATTGTACTAAGTCAAGCCCTTTCATTTGATACCCATATTGAGGGAGTTGTTGAATAAATATGTAATCCGCCACTTTGTGGTGGCGGCCATCTTAGACTAATTTTTATGGAACATAGCTAAGAACACTCCCGATTAATTCACCTATCAAACAAAAAAATCCCTCCGGCAAGCCGCAGGAGGAGGTAGATTTCGGAGAAGGATTCACACACATTTACATTTGTAAATTAATATTCTATTATTCAGGTTGGTCATTAAGGGGACGTATTTTCATTATTTTTGCGATAGAACGGGACGTTTTCCAGATATAAGCAAATTAAGAATAAGAACCAGCAATGACTTCAGGACACATGACAGTTGGCTTGGCGCGATTTTTGGAGTCGCTTCACGTTCGGTTCCACAAAAAAAAATCGTAGTTTTTGCAAAAATGTCAATGTATTCATTTGCATATTAATCAGCAATCAATTATTGTGCACATTTATTACACACCAAAAATACACTTCTACTGTCAACGGCACGTGAAATGTCAACTTTGACGTCTACCATGGCAAATGGCGTCCTTTTTCCAATTAGTACCTATAGAAATTTTAAATGGTTAAATCTCGTAAACCGTGGGCGTCCGACTATTGCCAATTTGTATAAAGAGTTGTACTTAAGTGTACAATCTACAAAAAAAAAAAAAGATTTCAAAGTCGTTGTCCTGTAACGGAAAGTTTACCCTTTTTTAATACTCTCATTAGAGGACATGGAGACACTCAATTTTTTGTAATATTTTTTTATTTCGAAAACTATAAGTTTAATCGCTAAACTTTAAAGGTAGCAATTGTAGGGTTCACTAATGTTTTACCAAAAGTCCATTGACAATTTTCATTTTACAACCAACGTTTCGTATACTATTTATTTCGCAAACAACGCAAAGGTATTATTTAAAAAAAAATCGTTTTACAAACATTTATTTGGCAAATACTTTAATAACAAACGCTTCAGATGATATTTATTCATTTATACATTTTTCATTATATACTTAGATACAGTTGGATAAATCACGTTTCAACAAAATAATTTACAGGCTAGTATTTTTTTTATTACTTTTTTTTAAGAAAAAATTAAGGAAATGCATAGTTTTTTCATAAAATGCAAACAAGCATACTTCATGCATGCAGCAAGCAAGCAGTAAAAAAGCAGCAAGCAAACAGTTTCGGAGATAATATGATTTTTCAATTTAGGGGTTAGATAAAAAAAGTTTTAATTTCAAATTGTCCGTATTCTTACTCAGAATGATAAAAATGAATAATAGTTCAAAAATTTTCCATAGGAAAAATGTCATGACCAAAAAAACCGATTTTAGAAAAACCGCCCCCCTGCCGCCCCCCATGGACGAATTCCGCAGATTCACGAACTTAGCCTAAGTTTTGACCTTTTCGATTTTTTGGACAAGTTTGGAAGAAATCGGTTCTTAATTGCGACCTGTAGAGTGTGGCTAAATTTTGCTTGTCACCCATATACATACGTATACCCCGTAGGTGAGAAACCAATAGGTAGATTTAAAAAACAAAAAGGAAATCTACCTAAAAAACTAAATCAACATTAAAACTTATCCGTTCGGGCGCTACGATGCCACAGACAGACAGAGACACACACACACACAGACAGACACGTCGAACTTATAAAACTACTTCTTTTTTGCGTCGGGGGTTAAAAAACCAACAATTTTAATTCTTTGAAACCTCAAAACCTAGTGCTAACGTCTGACAATGATTTCAAACGTAAACTAAACGGTAAAATGTAACCTAAAGGTGGCTAACCTTGGCGGCTTTTTATGGCCTAAAATAATGATTTAGTTAACTGATTTTATTATTATTTATTTGTTTTATGTCTATTATTTGACTTTATTTTCTCAATGAATTCTTAATGTTTGATCATTTCTCTGCTCTCCTAATAATCTTTTTAATTTATTTATGATTTGTGTGTTTATGTTTTCTAAACCTTTTTTTTTTGTTGCCGGGGTGGGAAATCCACACGAATTTCCTCCGCCCTGGGGAGGGCGGGGGGGTCTGTCGGACTCGAACCGGCTAAAAACCACCCCGGTGTTCCATTTCCACACTTGCACCATGGAGCATGGGAACTAGTGCGCCTTCTACGATCCCCGGCTATGTTTTCTAAACCTGACGTAATAATTATCAATATAACTACACATGCACACACACACACACACTACACGCACACTACACTATGTCTACATCTCTTTTTATCTACTCTACTTGCGCGGGTATGCTGGAAGAGATTTCTTTAGAAATAACTCACCTTAGTACCTATTTTCTATTCCTTTCTTCTTTTCTGTATGTAGCAAAGCATTTCGTTTATCAGACCGACAAAAAATGAAGTAGATCGTAGAATAAACAGTGCATGGAGAAGATACTGGTGGTTGAAAGAAGTTTTTAAATCACGCATCCCGATTCGCTTGAAAAAGAAAGCATGGACACCGTCATATTATACCCACTCTACTCTACGGTTGTCAAGGCTGGACACTAACAATGGCAGTCACACACAAACTTCAAGCCTTCCAACGAGCATTGGAGAGGAGTATGTTGGGATTTAAACTCCGAGACCGTAAAAGAAGCAAAGACATACGGCTATGCACTAAAATAATAGATGCTGTAGAATTAGCTTGTAAGTTGGGCAGGACACGTAGCCAGAACGATAGATGGACGCTGGAGCGAGAGGGTCCTTCATTGGTACCCTCGCGATGCACCACGCACCCGAGGCAGACCCAGGCGACGGTGGTGCGATGGGATTGTGGCCCACCTGGACTTGAATAGCCCAAGACAGAGAGGAATGACACAAGATGGAGGAGGCCTTCACCCTAAATTGGGCACCCAAAGAAAGTACCTAACTGAAAAAATGATTATGTAGCAAAGGAGATATTTTTTTTGGGCCCACCTGGTAGTTGCATTTATTATTCATAATAACACCAAAAATAAGGTCACCGTCAGGATGGCTGGTTGTCTGCATCAGTCCGCGTTATGGTGGTGACCAACAATTGCTACCTATTTGCTACCCATTGCTACCTGTAGTTAATTAATTGCTACCTAACTTGGAAAATAATTATAGAGACTTTAAAATGACCAGCCATTCTGATGTCAGGATGGCTGGTCAACTCTCCGTGTGAGTAAACTATTCAAATTCATGTTATTATTTTAACTTGAGTAATTGCTACCTGATTGCTACCCTCACGTATTTCAATGTCCACCTTGTAGCTTTAACAAGTAAAAAGTTATGATCGTTTGAGACTTTTACAGGGACTGGATTTAGGTTATTGAATAACCAACACAAAAACATAGTTTCAATTCCAACCAGTAGTTCCTGAGATTAGCGCGTTCTATTAACCAAACAAACAAACTCTTCAGCTTTATAATATTATTAGTAGGTATAGATAGCACTTCGTCAGCAACTTCGTCGGCGAATTTGATAGCTTGACTAATTTGCATGAAATGTAATTTATAGCCTTATAATATACTTCCTGATAATTTGCCTGACTATCGGTGAAAAACTGATCAAAGCTAAACTAGCTTAGCTCTTGGTCTGCAACCCGCATTATTAAGAGGGTCCCGTTGGTGGATAGTTCTGAAAATAACATTTTAACAGGAACAAAAATGTGCTATGAAAAAATCAAAATATTTAATGTCGTTTGCATCCACTGCATAGGAAACTAACCGCACGTAGCCACTTATGAGCCGCGCGGCTACCTATTTCATAGATGCGCACACCCCTCTCCCGTTGCATGCTGCCAGCCCTGTGCGTTTTTTTTTTAATATCTGGCAACACTTTCTTCCTAAATGTAGCCTAAGCGTCAAAATCAGTTCAAACTTCGAGGTCCGTTTTTTGCGGCAATTTAGCTCTAAATTAGAATTTTTGTGAAGTGTTTTTCGTCTGACGAGCACAAGAAATCTTGTACGTACGTAACGGTCCTTATTTCTGTGAGTAGACTATATTTCTGATCTTCTTCTTCGTGTCGATGATTTCCCCTTTTTATTTTTAAATTATTGTCGACCAGTACTCTGCTACCTCGACAGCGTTGGTGGTGGCCTCGGAAAGGTCCCTCAGAGTGCAGGTGGAGCCACACATAGTGCAGGACAGGAGGTGAGCCATAGTTTGTGTTGAGGCACCGCAGTCACATAAGGCTTCATCGGAATACCCCCACCGGACCAGGTTGTATCTGCAGCGGCCCACCTGACTTCGCAATCGGTTTAGGGTCTTCCAGGTGGGCCATGGCAGAAGGTGCCCCACTGGGAGCTTTTCTGCTACTTCGACGTAGTGTGTCGGAGGGGGATGCTTGAGGAGCCACAATTTTTTTTTGCTTCACTAGGCCTGTTGTTGTCTACTAGTAAATTAGTCGACCTGAGGAAGCTCTTCCGACTCTTCAGCCTACCTCTTTGCGTCTCCATATTATGCAGAGGGTGGCGTTTGTCTGTCTGCTGCTTATGCTTTTCAGAGGAGCAGGCAGCCTCTCTTCAGATAGAGCAGCTAATGGTGTTGGTTTGAGGCAGCCAGTAATTATTCGGCTGCCTCAAACCAACTATTATATGTTTCATTTAGGGCTGCATCTACTTCTCGGGCATGAGCTGATCGATGCCACACTGGACATGCAAATTCGCCAGCCGAGAAGCAGAGTGCCAACCCAGAAGTCCGGAGAACATGTGCGGAGGCGCCCCAGGCGGTGGATGTTAGCCGACGTAATAAATTGTTGCGAGCGCTGACCTTTAGCTTGGTCTTAATGCTGTGGGGTTTGTAAGTGAGTGAGCGATCTAGTGTGGCTCCCAAGTAGACAGGGTTGCTGTTGTGCTCAATAGCCGCGCCTCGCCATTTTATTTTAAGGGTTCTGTTCGCCTCCCGATTTCTGAGGTGGAATGCGCAAGATTGTGTTTTAGACGGATTGGGCCTCAGAGCATTGTTCTCATAATAACTGCTAAGAGTATTCAGAGCAATTTCAAGGTTAGTTTCGGCATCCTCGATGTTAGTAGTCCTTGTAGCTAGGGCCAGGTCATCTGCATAAAGAAATCGCTCTGTGTTGGTGGTTTTGGGCTGATCGTTGGTGTATATGTTGAATAAAATGGGAGCTAGGACACTGCCTTGAGGTAAGCCGTTTTTAAGGATGCGCCATCTACTTTTCTCTGAGTTCAAGTGAACTATGAACCGTCGATTGCATCAGGATCCGGATGAAATTTTGATCGTCTGTTAGGGATGTAAGTTTGGATAGCAGTCGTTTAACATTGACGGTATCGTAAGCTGCTGATAGGTCGACTAAGATAACGCCAGTAATTCTGATATAATGATGTTATAAACAGTGTATAAAAACAAAACTTTGTGCTAGATTTGCGTCTCTAAACTAGTTGGGAAAAATCTTCCCTATATAATAATATCCATTTCGGTAAATACTAAGTGGGAAATTAATTACCTTACGCGCTTACCCTTTCGCGTTCATTGTTTATCAATTTTTGTTCATATTTTTTATTTTAAAATAAAAATATGAGGCTCCTGTTTTGTTTCCATTTTGTGATTATTACTTTTTGTGCAATAAACATCCTTCTAATTTCTATGATTTTATTTTTTTCTAAATATTCATGTACGTGCAAAAACCAAGTAAAGTCAAAGGCAACAACTAGTCATTCAGAACAACTAGGCATTGCAGTAAAGGGTAGGAAATAATTTATGTGGCAATTTTTTTTTTTTTTACTCCTTGGTTTTGGTTTTAGCAAGGGTTTTGTAAACATCTCTAATTGCAGACCAAGAGCTAAGCTAAGTTAGTTTAGCTTTAATCAGGTTTTCACCGATAGACAGCCAAATTATTTTATTTATTTATTTATTTATTTATTTAAACTTCATGTACAAGAGTGGTACATAGGCGGACTTAATGCCACAAGGCATTCTCTACCAGTCAACCTTTGGGTCAAATAAGACAGTATTGTGTGTGATAGAGTACAATAAAAATAAAAATACCATTTATAAGCATGAAAATTAAAACACATAAATAGGTATACATACTAATACATATATAGGCATATAAAATAAACTAATATATATTATCAAAAAAAAAAAAAACATACAAATAGACCGAAAAACGACAAACCTTATAATAATTAATATGACTTTGTCGAAGACTGAGAAGAAAGCAATTTAGTCGGACTTTAAATAGAACTTCCGAACTGCTCTTTTGAAAGCCAATTTGCTTTCAGCTTTTTTAATGGCAAGGGGTAGCACATTCCAGAGCTTTATAGTGGAGACAGCATATGAAGAGGACATAAAACCAGTACGGTGAGAGGGAATTTGAAGTATTCGGTTTTTGGAAGCTCGAAGGCTGCGACTGTGAGAACTGCCCAACAACTTGAAATAAGATTTTAGATACTCGGGAGCACATGGATCATTCATAATCGTGAAAAGCATGCTGAGAGATCTGAGGGACCTCCTGAGCCTGATAGGCAGCCATTTAAGCTGAGAGCGGTGCGAAGAGATGTGATCGTATTTACGTAGTCCAAAAATAAACCGAATGCAATTGTTCAGAAGACGATCCAATTTGTTAAGAAGTTCTTGGGTTAGATCAGAGTAACAAACATCAGCATAGTCGATAATCGGAAGCACAAGCGACTGGACCAAAGTGATTTTAATGCTAGATGGGAGAAAATGTTTAAATCTATAGAGAGATCGCAATGAGTAAGTGACCTTCTGGCTAACCTGAGCAACCTGCTTATTCCAACTGAACGTCTCGTCAATGTACAGGCCCAAGTCTTTTACGTGGGGTGAGAGAGGTATTACGGAGTTGTCGAACACAAGCGGCACCAGCCGGCCAGTGTCCAAATTTCTTAGGTAGTACGAGCTACCAATGAGGATGGCCTGGCACTTACCGACGTTGACAGCAACCCCAAATTTGCGAGACCATTCTCCGATGGTTCGGAGATCAGCATTAAGTGACGAGATGCAATTGTCAAGGTTGGCAATATCCGATTGAGCGTAAAGTTGCAGGTCATCAGCATACAGATGGTAAGAGCACTTGAGGATAGTAGTAATAGAATTTATGAATAACGAAAATAAGAGAGGAGAGAGAATACCGCCTTGTCATATAATATAATAATATCAGCAAGTATGGCTATAAATTATATTTCATGCAAATTAGTCAATCTATCAAATTCGCCGACGAAGTCGCTGGCGAAGTGCTATCTACATATACGTACTAATAATATTATAAAGCTGAAGAGTTAGTATGTTCGGTTAATAGAACGCGCTAATCTCAGGAACTACTGGTTGGAATTGAAAAAATATTTTTGTGTTGGTTAGACCATTTATCGAGAAAGTTTATAGGTCATATAAAACCCCATCTACGACCAATGAGAGCGGAGCATAAATGAGAAATGTTGCAAAAACGGGAAAAATGTATTACTTTTGAAAGCTTTTTCTTTCTTACGTATTTAAAATTATGTAAATAACACCTTAACAGCTATAACGCCAATGCGATGTTACTACCAAGAACTCCCAAATAACAAAAAAATAAACAGACTTATGTGACGCAGACGAAATTGCGTGGGTCAACTAGTTAATTGGGTCGGTGTTTTTCAATGCAAAGGGACGTTTTTGTAATAGTTTAAAATATTATTTTATTCAATAACCTAAATCCAGTCCCTGTAAAAGTCTCAAACGATCATAACTTTTTACTTGTTAAAGCTACAAGGTGGACATTGAAATACGTGAGGGTAGCAATCAGGTAGCAATTACTCAAGTTAAAATAATAACATGAATTTGAATAGTTTACTCACACGGAGAGTTGACCAGCCATCCTGACATCAGAATGGCTGGTCATTTTAAAGTCTCTGTAATTCGTTTCCAAGTTAGGTAGCAATTAATTGACTATAGGTAGCAATGGGTAGCAAATAGGTAGCAATTTTTGGTCACCACCATGACGCGGACTGATGCAGACAACCAGCCATCCTGACGGTGACAAAATAAGTAACCATTTTACTATGGTATTAAACAAAATATTAGGTAGAAATGAAAACGGAATCTTAAAATCATACTAAATAAGCTATGTTATGACATTTTTTTGAGATTCAAATCATTCCTGTTGTGGTCAATGTCATTTGACAGCAAATACTTTTCTGGAATAGGGGCGTTTTTTCTGTTTACTAAAAAAGTACGGTACCTACCCGCTGGTAATCATATCTGCTATAATTATTATAGAATCAGAAAGAATATAAAAATACATATTATTAAACTGTGAGCATTTTTAATGCTATTTTTAAAGGTTTACACTAAATCGAATAGATGGTTTAAACAATCAACGTGGCACGGAACGTTATAAACCCACTTTTTTAGTGATTGACAGACAACTTCATAACTTTGACATTTACTTTTTCTGTTTATTTTGGTTTTCGTAAGTATTTTTGCAGATATTTCACATTTATTCCGGTTAGACAATTCTTAGCTAATTTAACCACTGAAATCTAGAGGTTTTATGGAAGAAATAAATGTAAGTTTCATTATTAAATGCTACAATAATTTATGTGGGTGGCCTAATCCCTGAACAAAAAAAAAATGTCACCTTTATTTATTTTAACCAATGATATTAATCTATTTATTGAAATTTTTATTTTTGTTTATTTTATTACTGCTAAAATGCATGTTCAATAATTACGCATGAAGTTATTAGTTTTAAGATCCAAATGAATATTATAATTATGATTTTATTACTGTTAAATGGATGTGTTCAATTATTACGAATGAATGAATTTATTAGTTTTAAGAACAAGATACATTTGTATTTTACAATTAAGATTTTATTATGTTATTATCTATGTCATGTATGTGTGTATGTGTGTTTATGTTATTATGTGAAGGACGGTACGGTTGACATATGTCGGGCATGCCACCGTCCAGGCGAATCAATCCGTCACATTATCTCCGGGTGTTCTCGTCTAGCTAACGGAGAATACTTGCACAGACACAACCTTGTAGCCAGGATTATTCATCAGCAACTTGCTCTAAAATACAATCTTGTGGAATCGGAAGTGCCCTACTATAGGTATGTGCCTGACCCAGTTCTCAATAATGGCAGTATCACACTGTACTGGGATCAATCCATCATCACTGACAGGACTGTTATAGCCAATAGGCCTGATATAGTGGTGATGTATCGATCAGAGCGGCGCGCGATGATTGTTGACATAACGGTCCCGCATGATGAGAACCTCGTGAAAGCCGAGAAAGATAAACAAATCAAGTATCTTGACTTGGCTCGCGAGGTTGTCGACATGTGGGTAGTGGACTCGGCGATCATTGTGCCGATAGACGTGTCGGCCCATGGCTTAATTGCCAAGAGCCTCGACCAATACCTGAGGAGGCTCTCGTTAGGTAGCTGGATCAAGGGCTTGATTCAGAAAGCGGTACTCCTGGACACGGCTCGTATTGTTAGGAGGTTTCTCTCTCTGGAGCCCTGACCGCCGGTAGCTTGGACCCTGTTCCCGATACCGGTGGGCTACGCTTTTTTTATATTTTTAAATGTTTTTTATATATTTTTTATGTTAATATTTAAAAATGTAAGAAGTTTGTGAAAAAATTGAATAAAGGAAATAATAATACATTAACGAAACTAAACTTACTCCAAAAATCAAATAGTGTAGTATAAATTCACACGCTGCTGTAAAAATTAAAATGTCGCCGTAAATAACGGAGTGAATATGGGACTGCTCATCTTATTCAGAGAAAGACAATGATAATTCATTTAAATCGTTGTTTTCTTTGGGCATAACTCATAGAAAACAACGATTTTGTATGAAATTGAATTACATAACCAATTACCATGTAGTCGAGTGAATTGCGTTTAAGAGGTGCATACTCAGCGAGGCAAACGTCGCGTCAGGGGTTTTTTATTTTATTGTGAGAGATTTACTTTTAGTTTTATGTCCCGGTCTGAAGGACACTCAAGACGCTCGTATTAATTTAATTCATTGCACGGCACTCTTAGTGGCACGATAGTGGCGGTAAGTCCCCTCTTTGAGGAGTGGCTGGAGAGGCGCCACGGCGTCCTAACCTTCAGCCTGACGCAGGTCCTCACCGGACACGGATGTTCCGGGAGGTTCTTGCATCGAAACGGGCGGGAGGAAACGCCTGGGTGTTTCCACTGCGAGGATCGACCGGAGGACACGGTGGAGGTCTGCCCCGCGTGGGCGGAGCACCGCCGTGTCCTCGTAGCGGCGATCGGCAGCGGCGACCTCTCGCGTCCGGCCCTGGTTCAATCCATGGTCCGGAGCGAGACGGAATGGGAAGCCGTCACCTCCTTCTGCGAAGCAGTCATGCTAGCGAAGGAGGTGGCGGAACGAGAGAGGGAGAGATCCTCTCTTCCCGGCCGCCGCAGGAGACGCACCGGGCGTCGGGGGCCACGTGGTGGCTACCGGCCACCGTAGATGCGGGCCTGTGGACGGTTGGCTATGGGCTAAAAAAAAAGGGTTTTTTTTATATGCATTATTACCGTCATGAAAGAGTCGCCCGCCCCCATCGTCTCTGCTTCTTCTTCTGATTCTTCATTGCACACAAAATTTAAAAAAAATATGCACAATATTAAAATTATATTAGCTTATGTGCGGTTTTGATCCATGAAACTGTAACAACGGCACAAGGCGCAATTATGGTTTTAAACCATGTGTTCTTTCCATAACAGTTACAAATAAGACACATGTTGCATTTTAATTTAATGATCCCTTATTGTTTACGATTAGGACGAAAGTTTGGATGATTTGAGTTGAGTTTTTAGCTCACAAAAATAATTTGTGTCCAGTAGTCCGCCATTGTTTTTCACTGAATAATCAATTATGGTTTTAAACCATGTGTTTTTTCCACAACAATTACAAATAAGATACGTGTTGCATGTTAATTTAATGATCCCTTATTGATTACGATTAGGACGAAAATTTGGATGATTTGAGTTGAGTTTTTAGCCCACAAAATTAATTTGTGTCCAGTCTCTAGTCCGCCATTGTCTTTCACTGAATAACCCAACGGTCTTATCAAAGATCGTCTTCGTTCAAAATTCCTGCAATAATTGTTATGTAGGCGTCACAATTTGTGTAACGAAGTTAATCGTCAATAAATACATTGTGGCGACGTCCCGGATGTCACATAATTACGTTTTATTAGCTGGCTCACACAAGCATACAGCTTTGTATGTGTGTGTTTCCGCTAGATAAAAATTATTTAACAGTATCTAGTTGAAGGTCACAGTTTTATGTGACGCTAGGATTTTTAGGATTACGCAATTAGACCAAATAATATTTGTATTAGTAAATCGTTTAGAACTGTCATGATTACCTTCCTATGCATGATAGTTTAGGTACTACTCACACTTATTCAGCTTATGCTCATAGAAAACAACGATTTTAGCGTATAACTCTACAGATACTCTTTCAGCCCTGGAGAGCAAACATCCATCGCCTGCGGAAGATCTCACCTTCCCCGACCCGCTCGTCCACCCCGACCACCTCATTCAGAATCCACATTTAGGTAGATTTCCTCTAAAAAAAAAACTACCTATTGGTCTCTCACCTACGGGGATATATATGTATACGTATGTATATGGGTGACAAGCAAAATTTAGCCACACTCTACAAGTCGCAATTATGAACCGATTGCTTTCAAACTTGGCCAAAAAATTGAAAAGGTCAAAACTTAGACTAAGTTCGTGAATGGGCGGAATTCGTCCATGGGGGGCAGCGGAGGGGCGGTTTTTCTAAAATCAGTTTTTTGGTCATACATTTTTGAACCGTATTTCATTTTTATCATTCTGAGTAAGACAATTTTAAATTAAAACTCTTTCGATGCAACCTCTAAATTGGGAAGGTGTAGAAATTTCCAAAATTTTTGCGAATCAAAATGATATCTCCGAAACGGTAAACGGCATGGACCTAAAAAAAAAGGCGGACGCCGTCTTCTTTAACAATAACTGAAGCACCCATAGTAAGTCAGTGCACTAATGCTGACAGGTGCGCACGCAGACATTCACACCATAGTAAGTCTGTCGTCGGCCATTACGTTTTGAACGGTGCTCCGTGTGCCCGCTTGTTATTTTGCGTAATAAAAATTAAAGTATGCCCTCGTGTGTAATGAAAAGTTGTCGAAACCATAGTGGTTCAATTTAAAAAAGCCAGGGGATCACTTTTCATAGGTAAGCATGTAATTTTAAACCTTATTTCTCGATTTTACATTAATAAATTTAATAAGTCTCGAAATCAATCAGTGTTGCAACCATTTCAAGTTTTAAATTGCTTTAAAAGTGGGAGATTTATATTTTTATGTTAATATTTATTGTATTCTTCTATATTTTAAAGATTTCCCTCAGCAAATGATGCATGGAAAAATGATTGAATAAAAATAATAAGAGAGTGTAGAAATGAAAATAATTGGAAGCCATCTAAATCTAGTGTAATCTGTAGTATGCATTTTGAGAAGAATTGTTTATACACAACTAAAGGGGGACTTCTTCGCGTTGATGTCCGAAGACTTATAAAAGATAAAATAACAATATATAATGAAAGACAACATCGGTACATGTTAAACAAAATTCTAGAAAAAATTATAGCAAACGACAACATTTTTTTAGATTTGGAATTTGAACATACATTTGCAGGAATATAACACAAAATAGCTTTAATAAAATATACAGGGTGTCTCATTCAAATCGGTCAGTATGGGAAAGTCTGAAACTATAAGACATACGAAGATCTGTTCTGAGGAACCATGTCATCGATTTTAATAACAAGAAAAACTGCATTCATACATTTTAAAAAACATCTGTACTCCGTTCGGGAATCGAACCCGGTTATTTTGAATAAAAAACCTACTCTATTTCTATTCAGATATCGATCGTGTAGGTCTTAAGCAGTAAATGTCTGTGTGAAACATGATGTCTAAAATGAATAAAATGCATTGTTTCCACATACTTTAATTTATTTTAGTAGGTGCTTGAACTGACCACGTTTACAATATTAAACAAGTTCTGGTGTTTAAAATTGACTCTATGGTTGTTTGTACCTCTTTGCTGATGTTGCAACTAGATACATACACCGCTTTACATACATATGTCATTAGCATTGCATTAAACCATTCCGGAAGTTTTGTTATCTGCGATAATATTATCTAATATCGTGTTGAATGTTGTATTGAAAAAGACGGTGGTCACTTCGAGCATCTACTAAAATAAATTAAAGTATGTGGAAACAATGCATTTTATTCATTTTAGACATCTTGTTTCATACAGACATTTACTGCTTAAGACCTACACAATCGATATCCAAATAGAAATAGAGTAGGTTTTTTTTTCTTCAAAATAACCGGGTTCGATTCCCGAACAGAGTACAGATGTTTATTAAAATGTATGAATGCAGTTTTTCTTGTTATTAAAATCGATGACATGGTTCCTCAGAACAGATCTTCGTATGTCTTATAGTTTCAGACTTTCCCATACTGACCGATTTGAATGAGACACCCTGTATAGCCGAAAAATACCTAAACATTCGTTTCCACCATATATGTAAATTAGAAGGGATTTCTAGATGTGTCGATAGCAAAAGACAAGTATACAAAAATTTAAACCAACAAAAGGGTTTGTAAAATTTTATTAACATTAAATGAGTTGTAAATAATTTAAATATCCAATGTGTTTTATTTACTTTACCTTTATTTTAACAATATCTGTCACAAAAAATTGTAATAAAACCAAGTGCAAGGGAAATCTTATTGAAATATTGTTTAAAAATGGGTAATTTTTCATCATCTGGCATCCCTTTACACACGCACACATAGTTACGCAGCGGCCATTGTGATCAGGGATGTAACGGATGTGATGATATCGGAACCGGAATCGGAATCGGAGGTTTTGGATTTAACATATCGGAATCGGAACAGGAATCGGAACCGGAATCGGAGGCAGACGCTGAAGAAGAGAATGTGTGAGAAAGTAGGATTCATTCATGAAATAACGAACGATCGGCTCGAATTTAAAAAATATTTTTGTGTTGGATAGTCCATTTATCGAGGAAGGCTTTAGGCTATTATAACATCACGCTACGATTATTAGGAGCGTTTTTATCCTATATTTTTTCTCCCTTACCTATGTGACGCAGACGAAGTTGCGTGAGTCAGCTAGTAATACATACATTGATAATCAGTCTTTTTAATTTCAAATACAAGCAACAGAACGCCTGACGAGGTATTGAAAAAAATCAATCATTATTAATAAAATAATTATGCATTGTATGTACTTGTAAGTACCTATGCTGGTAATTTAAATGGACAGAAAGCACGTTACGAGGGGCTAACCTCGTGGGGCACGTATAAACAGGTTTATACGCGTTGACCGCGGCCGTATGCCGAAGCCCGGCGCAAGGCATCAACCTCCGATTACCTCCGATTGAAAACTTTCGGAACAGGTATCGGAATCGGAGGTTCAAAATCAATCGGAAGTTCCGACTTATCGGAATCGGAATCGGAGCTCCGTAACATCCCTGATTGTGATGCTTCAATTTTTTCTTAATGAAGTTACGTCCGCCTTTTTTTATAGGTCCATGGTAAACGGTATTATTAATGTCGCTGTCGCAAACGTTTTTTTTTTTAAAGCAAATTGTTTACTCTACAATTGTTACCTTTAAAGTTTAGCGATAAAACTTATAGTTTTCGAATTATAACTAAAAATTGAGGGCGTTTCTATGCTAAACTCTTATGAGAGGATTTAAAAAGGGTAAACTTTCCATTACAGGACAACGATAAAGAAAATTCATATTTTTTGTAGATTGTACACATATAAGTACAACTCTTTATACAAATTTTCAATAGTCGGACGCCCACGGTTTACGAGATTTCTGTCAAAATTATACATACCGATGATATTTCGGACAGACTTTAAAATTAATTTACATGCGACATTCACCGTTATCAGATATTGCTGTTTTGGGCCAAATTGTATATATTTTATTTCCTTCGTTGTCCAGGAAAATCTTAAGTCTTTCCCTGGTTGACTCGGAAGTGCCGTGCTTGACCGACGCAGAGGACGCATATATATTGTAAATAATTAGTCTGTGTTTAATAAATATTTTACTTCAATTTTTTCCTGGCGTTGGCAAAGGAAGCAGATGCGACAAATTCAGGGAATGTTGTCCAAAAATATAAAAGGACAGTTCTTGCAATGATTAACAGGAGTCTGCTGCGCCATGTTTTACTAAATGATGAAAACAATATTTAATTACAAGTTTGTTCTACATCAGTAATTGTATTGTTTTAAGCATTGCAAAATCAAAATAAATATCTATCGGTAGTAGTTAAGAGACGATGTTATACCGCGTGGCAACACAGTTTTAGTTGTTGTGTGACTGTTACCTGTGCACATCATTATGTCCTCAACCTAACAAAGGATCAACAAAGTCCTTCGTTCGTTCTTTGTGGTGTAGGCGTATCCCTGTGGGAGGAGCCAACTAGGTTAAGCCCTTTGGCGACAACATGCAGAAAAACAAAACGGCAGCTGCTGCTATTGTTGTCTCTGTCCAAATTCACCCTGCCATTATACTATTCACCCCAAACACCCCTAAGCTACAGCTCCCCCTCTCGAACTATAAATCTTAAGTGGTCTCAGTTTCTCACCCCGGGGTTGGTTCCTTAGGTTGGCCGAATTTGAGACGTGAAAAGGGCGGTGTACGTATGTACGATCTTTGAAGCTACTTGACAACGAAAGAAGTTCGGCCAAAGCGTACCTGGTGACGAAACGATAGCGTCCCTATATGCCATATATATGAAAAATACCCTTATTTTATAAGGTCATAAAAACCGTAAGAAATACCTTTTTAGGTGGCCACAAAAAAAAGTTATCCTTGTTTTAGTTTTTGTAAATTTATCGAAATTATTTTCGTACAGTAGATTCAGAACGCACCTTCTGACGATTCATTTCGCGTATGAAAAGAGTTGTTCCTCAAAGACTATAAAATATTCAAGTTTTTCTGAATAGTTGTGAACTGTTATTCATATAAATTAGTACGAGCTCGTATTTAGGCATCACATATTCACATGTCAACTATTGCTATAATGCATTGAATCCTTGTGATAAAAAATAATTATGTGAAAGCGTTTTGTTCAATTACTTACAACGGAACGTCATTTGTCATCAACAAGTTACATCATCTGTGGTCATCGACCGACCCGCGCCATCGATTGACACCCGGCAATCATACGTACATGTTACGTATTTGTTTCACTTGTTGTTGTGAATATTGTGATACGCGCTGTACTATTTGGAATTTCCTAGCTTTAGTTTTCATTGAATTTTCGGTCAAAATCTTTTTTCAAAGGGGACAAGACCACAAGTCGGTTTTATAGACAGCCCTTTTTGACATCGAACTGAGAGTTTATTGGACAGACCAGGTGCGCTTTGATACAATGCCCTATTTTTTGGGAAATTCTTTGAGAGAAATCGAAACGAGATCGCTTATCACCCTCCTTGCTTATCGCTAAGTACACTTTTAGGCTACCTACGCAACAGTCGGATAGAAGGTAGTTGTTGATTCTACGCTCAAAAGTATAATTACCGCTTTTATAAAAAAAAATGTGGCCATTTAGATATGATTTTCAAACGGTATGATGTTTACAACATTAAAACAAACCAATCTTGGTATAGCTTATTTTGGGACATGAAAAATAAAATTGAGGTCCAGCTCCTATAGATTTTTGGCCATTGTTCTTTACTCACAAATCACAAACACTAATGATCAAAGTATCAAGATCATATTTACATCGGTCAGCCTATCTTATCTACTAATTGCGAAGCTGTAGCTATATGGATAACTTACGCCCCTACACAAAAATTAGGGCACCATCGAAAAATAATTTAGATAGATACTATATTTGTATTAAGGATGTGAGCACTCTTCACGAAGCCTTCAACAAGCGTTCTGTACAACAAACTAAGTAACTTTACGCAAAAAAAAAATGCTGACTTTTTTTGGGGGTGAAAAATCATGTTTTGTGGTAGAAGTTAAAACTCAATGTAACGCACTCAAAAGCAGAACGTTGATGGATTGATTGGTACGGGGGTCGTAGAAGAGTTTAAAGTAACAAATCTTACATTAAAAACTGGTATTAAAAAAAAACTCTTCAAAAAGCTGGAACTTTGACCCCCAATATCTCCGTAACTCGAAGGACCCCAGGAATGGTGTAGAACAAAAAAAAAGGTTGCAATGGCGATTTCGGTTTCGATATTAATTTTTTTCACCCTTTACTGTGGTGGTCCAAATATTCTTAATTATTAGATTATATTGTATTAGATTCCTTACGCTCAGGATATTCGAAAATACCCCAGGTATGATTGTCAACGCCAGACAATTAAAAAAAAGTCTTAAAGATTGTATGGAAACCGCTTTAATAAAAACTATCTTTATTTAACATGGCTCGGTCGCCCAAGTAGTGCTCATATTAATTACCTGAGACCGAACTCTGCTCGAATGAAAATAGAGAGAACGAATTATCTCAGATATGAGACCTAGTTAGATCGATTAACGAGGAACGTCCCATCTACGTCCAAACTTCGTACCTACGCGACACCACACAACGAAACACGACGGCCGTCAACGTTACGTGAATAGTTTTAGTTTAATAAGGTTTTTAAATATGTTTTAGTTTATTATTGTTGTCAAATGTTATTGTGTGTATTTATCGATGGGCCTTTAGTTGCCTGATAATAAAATGATTATTATTTCCTTTATGTATTCATTTTTTTTTATAATTATAAATATTAATTAAAATATATATATTTATAAAACATTTAAAAACATAAAACATTGTAGCCCACCGGTATCGGGAACAGGGTCCAGGGTTATTGTAGCATTAATATTTCACAAAACTTTTTTGCAAAAAATAAAACCGACTTCAAAAAAAACAAAAAAGTGAAAAATAACTTTAGCTTCTGAAGTCGGTGACCTTTGTTTGATTGCTTTAGTTTTTTTGTCACCGACTTCAGAAGCTAAAGTTATTTTTAAAAAAATAAAAAAATAAAAAATAAAAAAAAAATTTAATTCGAGTATCACAGACTCATAGATAATCACAGAAATTCATACAGTCACATTACATAATTACACAATTATTATTAACACAAACACACAACAATTCACAATTTTTTTTTTTTTTTTTTTTTTTTTTTTTAGAAGTCGGTTAAAAATTAAAGTCTTTAAGATTTAAAACACTACTATTCACACTTATACTTTCTTACAAACATCGAATCAATACCTAGTCATAATCATATTCAAATTGTATGTGAGATTGTGTGTGATTGCATTGTTTCATTTCAATTTCATTTCAAAGATATTTACACCTTCAATTATGTTATTATATTGCATATGATATTATGCGTGATGGCAGTGCACCCTCTCCCCCTTCCACTACGCAGAGGGTTCTCTAGTTTTAAGTTGCATGAATACGTTAATTGCGTATTGGTAACTGGATATTGATGATGGAGCGAAACAAATAAAGCAATTAGGATTTCACCCTGCACGCACACCCTACTGTATGAAATAAAATAAAAACCGATGCGGCCGGATTGGTCCATTATCGACATAGGTAGGGAAAAAATATTGATTTCCAACAGACAAGTAAAAAAATAGTGAGACATGAAGACTACTGAAACAAACTTACCAACGCATCTCGTCTTTCTGAGGTCCACCGTGCACACTGTAGGTTCCTTGGTAGTGTAGTAAACCATCACTCGACGGATCAGCATCACCCAGGCGCCCCGCCACTCGCCTGTCACTCCCTCCTAGTACACAGATTGAAGATACAGATATGAGAACACATCGTAGACAGAAGTAAAGATCGGTAAATGGGTGGTATATATTCTTATTTTATCAACGGTTTTATACGTAGCTCAGAATATAATCGCGAACAAAGAGAACTTAATGCTAAGGATCACTCTTAATATTAATTGCGATAGCAGTTGTCGTGAATACAATTTAATGATAAAACACCAAATAAAATACAACTCATTATATTTTCAAGTTAATACTTAATCCAAGCAGAGCTTGACTTCATTCGCCAGATATTCTATAAATTTTTGTTCGAGGCAACATGACAAAAATGTTTGAATAAAAATTACGACACAGCAGAAAAGTTATTGGGAAAAGTCGTTTATTTTTACAACTGGCGGCAATGTTGGACAGTAATGTCGAAATTCAATTAGCGCAGATATTGGAATGTTTCAGTGACAAAATGAAGTTCTACCCGATGTTGAAAGGAATGACGGAGAAGACTCCAACATTTCTGTATTAACAAAACGGAGGAATATTTTTTTATCAATTTGTATTTTACACACACATGTTTCTAATTCAACACCATCCAAAGTATACTGCTAGCGAAAACAGTCACTAGTTCTTGAAGCATACTAAAATATTGCTTCTATCGCTGACCAAAACAATGACCGCATAGAAAAAAATATCGCTTTAAAAAAAACAAGTCTTGTCGTCTTTATTTTCGTAAGTAATTAATTACACAAAAACATCGCTTTGAAAAAGAAAAGTCGCGTCATATTTATTTTCACACAGCAAAGAGAGTTTATACGTCTTCAATATGAACATAATAACATACTGTAAAGTTTGTTAGAAGTCGAAATAACAAATAATTGTCTGGTCCTTTTGAACATTCCAGACAGTTTTTTTTAACAGGTTTATGAAAAATAGATGCTTATTGCTTATTGCTTGCAACCGCAAAAGAAACCATAAACAACATCTGAGATCGGAGATAATTTCAAAAGAAACTTACTCCTGGAAAAGTAATTCAGAGGTATATTATACATATAGTATACTCACATTTAAGCATAGCCGGGTGCCTTTAAGCTTTTTCTTCCAACTATGCTTTAATTTCATCATAATCACACTAAAATCCCATTACAAAGCGAGTCTTTAATGCTCTAGCTAGAGCAATAAAAATGTGTGGAATTTCATTAATGCACAGTTTATTTTTTAATCGCACCAAAAGGTGCTAATCTCAATGGATTAACTCTATTCAGCCAGCCGATATCAATACTTTTTTTATGTACACGTATTATTTGTTTCCTACTATTTCCAAATTTAAAAAATGATTGCTGCTAACTCTGATTTAAAAATGAAAGAAATTTTTTAAAGTGATTTTGCGGGTACTTTGTTCTGCTAAAGTAGCCATTTTAGGCCCCCTGAGCTTGGATGCACTGGGATGAAGCACAAACCTCACACACGCTAAAAACCAAAACCTATTTTTGGAAACGATAAAGTGTGATACTATCTGATTTTGAGTGCTTCGGCTTCAAAACAAAGGTACAAACAAAATAATACAATCGCAGGAGCTCCGATTTCGCAGCGATAATAAAACGTTTTTATACTATGTTGTTTTGTAAAGTAGAACTTCATCATCAGCCTACCCCTTTCCCAACTATGTTGGGGTCGGCTTCCAGTCTAACCGGATGCAGCTGAATACCAGTACTTTGCATGGAGCGACTGCATATCTGACCTCCACAACCCAGTTAGTACTGGGTAATACGGTACCTCTTGGTGAGACTGGTTGTCAGTTTTTAGGCCACTGCCTGACAGTAACGTCTGTCAAAGATCTACAGATGACAGCAGGGACCAACTGCTTAACGTGTTTTCCGAGGCACACGGAGGAAAATCTGTTGTAAAGTGGAACAGATAGGGAAAAATCATAAAGCCTATGTTTAGGTTCCAAGGCTTCCCCGTCTTTTATAACTTTTGGATGAAAAATACTTCAGACTTTTAAACAACATACGTAAAGAACTAATAACTAGTTATTACAACATAAGGGGCGGTGATATTGCGAGACAGCTGCATGCAATAAAAGACGAAATAATTTCCATGGACTTTTCTTTGTCGCGCAAAGGACATAAACGAGGGTCTTGCGTGACGGATACCGTTTATATAAAGGCCTTATCACATTACACGATTTATCGGACACGATTGGAAGCGCGGCGCGGAACCACTCGACCACCCGATTTCTTATTGCACTTTCCTTTCCCTGCAGGCAGGGCCCGATAAATCGTGTAATGTAAGTGTGCCTTATTACAATGCCTTAATCGATATTCACTATAAAATGAACAGGTTATAAAAAAAGGCCTGTCGCCATTGATATGCCTGTCGCATAATAGTTACGGTGCTGCATTTTGCGTTGGAAAGTACAGTGTAAGCCATACTTACAAATTAGGTAATTGCTACCCAAGCAGCACGCAATTTAGAACTTAGGAGTTATATTTTCAAATATTTATAAAATTGCATGAAGCAGCATTGTAAGCTAGTATTGCAGGGGAAACTGCAACGCTACCTAAAAGCGATAAGTTATTTTTTCGGCATGTTTGCTTTGCTTCTGCTTAAGAAGAGTAAAGTGGTAAGAGTTCATTAATAAGAGTGTCGTGCAATGAATTAAAATAATACGAGCGTCTTTTTTTTTTTTGGGATGGGAAATCATCAAATGACGTCTCCCACTCTATGCTGACATCTCTTTGAGGCGCGCGTGGAACACGAACGCGCCGTCGACACGGCCTGTCGTCGTCGTTAGACGGACGGACGGCTAGCTAGCCCATAGCCAACCGTCCACAGGCCCGCATCTACGGTGGCCGGTAGCCACCACGTGGCCCCCGACGCCCGGTGCGTCTCCCGCGGCGGCCGGGAAGAGAGGATCTCTCCCTCTCTCGTTCCGCCACCTCCTTCGCTAGCAAGACTGCTTCGCAGAAGGAGGTGACGGCTTCCCATTCCGTCTTGCTCCGGACCATGGATTGAACCAGGGCCGGACGCGAGAGGTCGCCGCCGCCGATCGCCGCTACGAGGACACGGCGGTGCTCTGCCCACGCAGGGCAGACTTCCACCGTGTGCTCCACCGTGTCCTCCGGTCGATCCTCGCAGTGGAGACACCCGGGCGTTTCCTCCCGCCCGATTCGGTGCAGGTACCTCCCGAAACATCCGTGTTCGGTGAGGACCTGCGTCACGCGGAAGGTGAGCCAGCCACTCCTCAAAGAGGGGACTTACCGCCACTATCGTGTCACTAAGAGTGCCGTGCAATGAATTAAATTAATATGAGCGTCTTGAGTGTCCTTCAGACCGGGACATAAAACTTAAAAACTAAGCGAAGGCCTGAGTGAGATTATTTAGGGGTTTTTTTAAAACTACTGGCTCAGCCAATAACTATTTATAGGTTGGCTTGAGCAAGGGTCACGGGAAGGGCGCATTTGAGGCACTTCACGGTGGTTTTTAGTCAAAAAGCTGTGTAAAATGGGCCATTAATTATACACTATCAGGGCTGTATAACTGGTTATAAAGAACTTATTCAGCTTGTTATACAGTTTAGAGTATAAAAACCAAATGTAAGAATCAACCTCAGTTACACTTGTGTAAACACAGGTGAGAACAAAATAACATTTTAAAATAAAATAATTTTCTTAAAATATAAAGCTTACAAACAAATACTGTAGGTGTACTTACGTCTATAATAATGGTATTATATTAGACTATATTAGTCTATAATAGTTCTATATAGTAGTTTAACAATTAACTGGATGAAAACTAGGTAAAACAGAGTATGACTTTTGGATTAAAGTTGCAGAATTTAAAAAAAACTATGGCTGTACCGGAACAAATTCAAACATATGGTTATATCAACAGTTCATCATCATCATTTTGCTACCTCTATTATTCTTCCTTACTTCTATTAGTCTTCATCTCATGAGTTATATCGTTACATTTAATTAACTTGATAAAACAAAAAGTAAGCCACACTAATAATTTAGTTGGTTCGCATAAGTATTACTAAGAGTTTCCTGTTTCTGCAATTAATATTTGCGAGGGGAAAACTTTGAAACGGGTGCATACTATAACATAGCAATTACGAAACACGTGCATATTTCTGCCAAAGGCAAAAATTGATTGAAGGGATACAATAAGGGATTGCAATCCGGAAAAACGGATCCGGTAATACGGCGGATCCGGCATCATTTAATTGTTACCGGATCCGGTACCAATATACCGGATCCGAAGACCGGATCCGGTGCTAGCAGTTTTTGGGAAAATAATATAGCTGTTGCATGAAATGACGACATTTGAAAGCGATGGAATCCGAGGAGAATACTTGTCTGCTATTCATGATTATTTGCTGACAATAAAGCCGACAAGTGTAGAAGCTGAATGGGCCTTTTCGGCCGCAGGCTATATTTGCAGCTCTATTAGAAGTCGTTTAGCTGATGACACAATTAACAATATTTGTTTTCTACGATCTTATTTTCAAAATCAATATTGATTTTCTTTTAATACTTATATTTTTTTACAGTTATTACTTAAAATAATTATTTATCGTAAGTTGATTAAACTAAAGAGTTCTAAACTCATTATTGTGATAATTTTTGCCATTCATTCGTTCGACAGATTCATCAAATCATGATGGTATCTGTCATAATCATAAATACCTATAAGACTTGTTTGTTAGCATTCTCAAATACTTTAATAATGTTTTTGATCTCATTTCAGTTAATTACGTAAGGTTAATTGTATCTATTAGATATTATAGTTACTTGATAATTAATATTGTTACTTATAAATTGATCTATCTGTGAAAGTGAAATCTAGAAAGACTGAGCTACTCGTTACGTCGTAAAATTATTACTAGTTACCTACACTACTAAATTTTAATTGTTTTCTTGTTGTCTATTTGTCTTAACATTGGTTATGACATAAAGTCGATTTTATATTTTTGTGATTTATTTTTTATAAACTACCGACATATAAGTGCAGTGACACTTGATTAACTCACTTATTTTGTACTAAACTGCGAAAATCATCCTGATTTAATCAATCCGGAATGGATGGATGGGAATCCGGTCGTATCCGGCCGGACTGAGAATGACGCCGGATTGCAATCACTATCATAATATACACTAGAACATTGATAAAGGTACTTTAGACGTAGTAACACAAACCACTTCTATAAACCCTTATAACTTTTGTTCAAATCTGCTGAGCAATACGCACCTTTTTCACTTTTGTTATTGAAGATTTTTACTATTAAATGACATAGATTATTAAATCTGTTAATTCTGGGGTACAGGCTCATAAAATTTTTGGGCTAGTTGGTTTGTTAACGATTTTTGAGTTGCCAAATATTTTTGGCCATGCAGAACTCTTACAGGGCTCAGCCAGTAAGGGAAGGTGAGTAACCGCTCCCAGGAACGCTGTGAGTTCTCGTGGGTCGCGAGACGAACACATTGTGCTAAACTCAGCGCAACAGAGTGTCTCGCGCCACGTGGAACTCTGTTTAAGACAGGCGTGAACTTTTTGAATTTGGATAGTTTGCCATAAACTTGAACTTGTGAACCTTGCTATATTAAAAAAAAAACGAGCTGGTATGTGACACGTTGACTGGCACTATTAATTCAGGCGTCGCTAAAGCTGGCGCCGAACTTAAAATAATTAACGGTAACACACGAATAAAAATCTAATATAATCCTTCAAAACACCTTAAAGAAAACATATGTGTTTTCTTTAAGTGCTTTGAAGGAATTAAATAACACAAAAATATTGCCATAATTTATTATACAGCGGACGTCACGCGGTTTCATCCGCGTATTTCCCGTTCCCGTGAGAGTACAGGGATAAAATATAGCCTAAGTTACTCGTTGATAATGCTAAAAGAGTTTAACAAATTGGTCCAAAAGTTTTAAGTTTATTCGTTACATACATAAATCTTTACTCTTCATAATATTAGTATATTATTATATTTTATTTGCAGTGGTATTCCGTATTGGTAACAAGTTTATTCATAGTGTATAATGTTTTAATAACGCATGTCACGCATGTGTAATTAGTTCAATTAGTTCATTAAACGATAATTACTTCCTGAGGGGTGCAGTTCTATAATAGTGGCGATAAGTGCCCTCTTTGAGGAGTGACGACAGGCCGTGTCGACGGCGCGTTCGTGTTCCACGCGCGCCTCAAAGAGATGTCAGCAAAAGGAAGGGGCCGCCAGGGCCGAAGCCTGCCGGGGCTGCGGCACTGTTCGAAAGAGGTACCGTGGCCCCGGAACATAAATGGCGACATGGATGGGTTCTAGTAAGTAAAAGTCTGACACTATCTCGCTCCTCCCAGAGCGGGAGTCATTTGATGACTATCCATCCGAAAAAAAGAAAAATAGGTGGTGCAGTTCTGAGCAGAAGTTAGTAAATAATGATCTCAGGTTATGGGTATTTTTCATCTTCAGCATTTTCTATATGATTTGGATATATGGCACCGATAGATTAACAACCCCCGCTTCGCTATAAACACTAAACACATGTTGTAACTCGCTACTTCAAGAACCTTTGCCAAATTCGTTTCTTAAGGGGCCATCTTGCAAAACCTTATTGCACAATGTGACACAATGGATTTTTGAAGCACTGCACTATCACAATATTTCCAATAAATACAATAAATCTGAAGAAACACTTTCATGAAATCCGAAATATACGGATCGTAAATGTCAAAGGAAGTTGTCCGTCTAAAAACCGAAAAGGCGGATTTACCACTTTCACAACTTCCTCAATAAGGGCTTGACTAGAAGAATAATGTACACTATATTGAAACGCAAAGGGGAATATTATATTATTATACTACACACACAGTAAACGGCATTGAGTTACGTGACGATTTCTACTAAACCGCCACCCGTAGGACAAAAAATAAAAATACCTTAAAATTATAACCCTGTGTGTCAGGGTTTTTTTTTAATTTAAATTTAATGGTACTTGTAAGTACACAATTAAAACTTATACCACCAAAACTTATATACAGGGTACTTTTATGTAAATGGGAAAAACGTCCCCATTCAATTCATGCATTTTTTGTCAAATGACGCTGACCGGAACAGGATTAATTTGCTTGGCTCGCAAAAACATTAAAACTACATTTTTTTATTTTTCTGAAATCTTTCGTTTGATTATATATTAATATGTTTACTTTTTTAGGTGAATTAATACGTAAACGGTTACCGCAACAACTTTTAGGTATATTTCTTTTTTTTTTAAGTCTACGTATTGGTCTCTCACCTACTACGGGGGTATATATATGTATACGTGTGTACATATGTAAATGGGTGACAAGCAAAATTTAGCCACACTCAACTCGCAATTATGAACCGATTGCTTTCAAACTTGGCCAAAAAATCGAAAAGGTCAAAACTTAGGCTAAGTTCATGAATGGGCGGAATTCGTCCATAGGGGGCGGCGGGGGGGCGGTTTTTCTAAAATCAGTTTTTTGCCCATAACTTTTGTCCTATGGAAAATTTTTGAACCATATTTCATTTTTATCATTCTGAGTAAGAATACGGACAACTTTAAATTAAAACTTTTTCGATGCAACCTTAAATTGAGAAGGGGGTTGAAAATCAAAAAATTTTTTGCGAAAAATATCATGTCTCCGAAACAGTAAACATTTGGAGCGTCGCAATTTTTTTTTAAAGCAAATTGTTTATTCTACAATTGTTACCTTCAAAGTTTAGCGGTAAAACTTTGAGTATTCGAAATAAAAAATTATAACTAAAAATTGAGGGCGTTTCGATGCTAAACTCTTATGAGAGGATTTAAAAAGGGTAAACTTTCCATCACAGGACAACAATTTGGAAATCATTTTTTTTTTTTTGTAGATTGTACACATAAGTACAACTCTTCATACAAATTTTTAATAGTCGGACGCTCCAGCACCTCCGAAATGTACCTCCTCCTGCGGCTTGCCGGAGGGATTTTTTTTATTTTTTTTTCGTTGACGGGCGTGGCTTATTATGCATGCTATTTGGTCAAGACAAATTTTTAATTTATCTGATTTATATTTGTCTAGTTTTTCTTTATTTATGAATACTTATATTGATTTATTTTGTGAAATATCGACGATTTATATAAAAAATGAGCGCGTAATATTTCATAACTTGAGCTAGGGGCGCGAGCGTATAGATATTATGGAAATACTGGATATACCTACTCAAAATAAAATATGTATACTTTTGAATAAATTATCTATCCCTGTATGGTTTCACTTTCCCATTTTCATACAACATTATTTATTTAATTATGTCCAAAGATGAGTTAAAATTTGCATTCAAATATGGAAGTTTAGACGCTCGTTCCAAACCAATACTTTTTTTTCCAATTCTGTTTCCATACATGGCTAGATAAAGACAAGACCAGTTGGAACAACGACTTGTGTGACGTTCAATGCCCGAATCATTTAAAAATATGACTTAGTTACAATTTTCTGAGTTGGTAGATGGATGGACTTCGCGCTATTTTCCTTCAACGATAAATTCACTTCTTATGAAGCCAGTGCTAATAATGTGCAATAGGCAGTCGACCTGGATGCCTAAGCAAGTAAGCACCGTTCTCCCATACGAAAGAAAAAGTAACATAGTAACAAATAACACTCACAAAATTATTTGTGAAATCAGTATATGTGTCACCGTAAAATTGTCAAACACATTATATTACAATAAGGAGAAGCTGACTATAAATACTAATAAATAGCATGAATTAGGAAAAAACCGGCCAAGTGCGAGTCAGACTCGCGCACCGAGGGTTCCGTACAAACTTTATTAAAAATATTTTTATTATATGATGTAACTAAAAATTTATGCTTTTCGCAATTTTTCCTTTATCTGTGTTATAAGACGTTGCTTCGTACCAAATTTCAAGATTCTGAGTTCACGGGAAGTACCCTGTAGGTTTTGATTCCCTTGCGAGTGTCGAAAATTTGCGGCATAAACGGGAGTATCTTTTGATCGCGTTGACTTAGAAGTTTGATTTTTTCACAGCTCCAAGAGACCATAGACTTAAGTATTTGATATGAATTTCAGCTTGATACCTCCACGCGTTCCTGAGAAAAAAGGTCTTGACAGACAGACAGACAGACAGACAGACGGACAACAAAGTGATCCTATAAGGGTTCCGTTTTTACCTTTTGAGGTACGGAACCCTAAAAATGAAAATTTTATCAGCCTAGGGTAATTTAGGAACAGTCACATGTGGCGTGTTTTTTCTCGCGATATTGTAATGTCTCGAATTATTGTCAACTGAACATACGGAAGTATCTCTGCCCCCATAATCGGGACTTGGGGCACCCCCCCGTTAGGTTAGTTAGGTTCCTTTAAACCCTGCACTCGGAAATACCCCGCGTAGCCGTAGCGGGGTTCCGTCGACTACGCTTTTTAGGGGAGTATAAAGTGTTTTAAGGTTAGGTTATAATAATCGGTATTTCTCAGGAATGGTACAATATATTTTCATGAGAGTTGTACCAGTGGGCAAGGGGACCCCTCCTTCATTCCACACCGCGAAGTAAGTTGATTACCATCGCATGCATATCTCGTAAAATAATGCGTTTTGTTGTAAGCAGTAAGTTCATTTGACAATATTTCGAGATTTTACAATATCGCTAGAGATATTACAATATAACGTATTTGACAATTTTACGGTGACATATGCACCTTTAAGCTCTTATGAAACATCCCCTCAGTGCGGTCTGTCAGGATATTATAATAGGGCTTTAGTTGCAACAGTGTGCGTAACATCAATGAAACAGGCGCTTTGTGAAGGACTTACGTTACCAACACATAGACACGCCAATTTCGAAATACTTTATTAATCCTCACCTGTATATGTATTATTTGCATACGAGTTGGGGAAGTTTCCAAATAATGGCGAATATTACGGTACGAGTGCAGTAAGTAGCTTTGTGAGTATTTAAATTGAGAATTCAACAATAACAGTTTTAAGCCGTCCCCTCACCACTTCACAAAGTTAGTGCTGGAAAGAAGTAGGTCGGTAAACCCATAAAAATACGGGAGCAAGTTTTAAACGGTTGACTTCTTTCCACCAAATTCAAATTTTAGTTGAGCTCTCATATTCATAGATACTACAATGTATAACTATTTCCGTGCCTCGAGACTTCATGAGGCATTCAATACAGTATTCAATACCTAAACATACCTACTTTTGTTTTTGGAACTTTGGCACGTACACTCGTGACAAGTATCTGCACTAGAGGCGCTTACGACGCTGACGTAATCGCAAAAGAAATTCCTACACATGAGTGCAACATAAAGTAACCGATCTGCACTATAAATAACATTTGTGTTATGACAAAAGACAATAAAACGTCGGTTGTTTCATAAATAACAATATTTATATTAACTTCCAACGCAAACGCACTGTTGGTGTTTTGCAGATAATTAATGAATGAATAAATAATATAATTAAATAGTTGTTGGATGTATCATCATCAATCAATTTTACCTACCGCTGTTGAATATAACTATATCTCATTTCATCTGTTCTTAATTTATTTGCGGAGCAGTACAAAGCTGTATTTAGTAATAATATTGGCACAGCGAAACCCTTCGAATGGCGACCTTTCATCCATTCCCCTCTGTTCAATATTTGAATCCTGACGAAACATTTGCCCTTGACAATGATAATCAATAACAAGTAATATTGCGACACAGACATCGTGTATAGGATTTCCTAAAATGTTCTCCCTTATTTTGTACTTTTACCGTTTTCGTTTAGTGCAGGGTTTGAAATTATCCGATGTTTATTATAAACTTGCTGACCCACGCAACTTCGTCTGCGTCCCCTTAAAGAGATAATGAAATGACCTTTGTTTGATTGATTTAGTTTTTTATCACCGATTTCTGAAGATAGAGTTATTTTTCATTTTTTTGTGTGAAGTCGGTTTTAATTCTTGCAAAAGTTTTTTATTTTTCAGTTTCATATGATTACCCTTTTGCTTTTGTGCTGGTATTGAGCTGCATCCGATTAGACAGAAGAAGCTGACTCCAACATAGTTGGGAAAAGGCTAGGCAGATGATGATTTGTGCTTACCCTTTCACAGCTTACCAGCGTGATTTTTTGTTATGAACTGGTGTAAACAATAGACAGACATGAGATTTCAGCAATCTCAGTGCATTTGCTATTATTTATTGAAGAGTTCCGTTGCCTATCTCTGAAGTTCTTCATCAGATCTGTACCAAATTGAAACGGGATCACTCCGAGAAAGTACTCTTCCTAAAACTACCCAAACCGGTTCTTGTGTGCCTATAAAATTTTAAGAGTTCCCTCCATTTTTCCAGGACCCCATCATCAGTATCCTGACTTGATGATTATGGGACCACTTGGGAAGTATACCCATTAAAACAATAAAATAAAACAGTACATGTCAGGGTAGTAGGCTTATCCCCAATAAATGGAACTTAACACACCTAACTGTCGAAATCTGAGAGTATTGTACACATCTGCGTACCCCCTCAGAGCATACAGGCGTGATGTTCTCTCATGATATATAAATAATAAACATCCAAGCGATTGCAGCAATCACTGCTATAATAATATAATAATCGTCTAGTTTTGAAGAGTTCCATTAATATCTCCGAAGATCAGGCTCAGATCTTACCAAATTTAAATGGGACCACAAAAGAAGCACCAGTTTTCAAATAAAAAATGAATCATTAAAATCGGTTCACGCAGTCGAAAGTTCTGAGGTAACAAACACAAAAGGAAATAATATATAGTGTAGATTTTTGTTAGTTTTAATTAGTAGTTACGGAAATATCAACAACTCTAAAGCCTAAAAGACAAAAAAGAATTGGATGGACTCACGTAGATCAAGCTTAGTTTGATGTAACGTGTCCAATGATGGAGCACGATCGTAGTTTTAACATTTTCTTTTAAATCAAGCAAACAATTAATAAAATGTTAATAAGAGCGCGAACCACGTCTGCGGTAGAAAACTAATTACAAAAAATAAAACACAATATGAATAAACATTCCCCGTTTTTGCAACAATTTTCATGTATGCTCCGCTCCTATTGGTTGCGGCGTGATGTTATATAGCTTATAACCTTCCTCGATAAATGGACTATCCAACACAAAAAGATTTTTTCAATTTCAATCAGTAGTTCCTGAGCTAAGCGCGTTGAAACAAACAAACAAACTCTTCAGCTTTATAATATTAACCTATTTTAGGAGATTTTTATGAATAAGACTGAATATCAAAATTTCGGATATTTAATGATATATATCCGATTAATATCAAGTTCCATTTTGTAAGAAAGCCATTGGATACTTATTATTTTATTGTATTATTTATGTAAACTATTTGCATAATATGTGCTACATAAACATAAAACATACTGAAATGTTTTATTTATTTAAAATCAGACTACGTACTTAGAATCAAGGAACGCTAACTACATTTTGGAAGTAGAAATACAGTAACAAATGCCAAAAATTGCTTTATAATATGTGTAACATTTTTAAACCCTTTTTGTATTGTTTGATATTCATTATATCATAAAAATCGTTTGATATACATCCTCAAACCCAGGTTTAGTGTAAGGATAATTTTATTTAGGAGAAATATAACGCATTGAAGATTGACGAGGGATATCCATAATTTCCAACAAGCTATACTATAATCTATGACAAAGCGGACGTCTGTGAAATGCAATAGCAACGGCAGTGGTCGATGATTAGTAATATCCCTAATGGTCTAATCTCGATAGCTGATTGGGGCGGCGCACGACGGTCTTTGTGTAAGATTATCTCAGCGCACCATGTATCCCATTGTTGTACGTGTAATTAATACTCTGATATGCTCATTGAACGCCGTCGTAGGTACACACCCTATTTACATTGTAAACGAACCCCTACGCCTTTACTCCCGGCTGCCACCACCGCACCAATCCCCCACCAGTGGTGGCAGTTGCAACTATTTGTCGCATCTACCACCACTGGTAGTGGTTGCGTCGGTGGAGTCGCATCTGACACCATTGCAGCACTGGTGGCAGATGACACTTAATTGACTTAATTAGTGGAATCCTCCACCAGTGGTGGCAGACTCGACGATCAAGTAGCCGTCTGACACCAAATAAGAAGTAGAAAGAAGGATGGCCTGGGTGGAAAATCACGTTTTGCGGTAAAACTCAATGTAACGCACTCAAAACATAGTATTGATGGATGCATTGAATAGTGGAGGTAGGTATTTGAAGTCAAGTTATAATAACCATGCTTATAAAATAGTATTTTATTTATTTTAAAATTCTGAGAAAATTGGAACATTGGCCCTCAATATCTCCCGTCACATGAAAATAGGTACGATCAAGAAGAAAAAAAAACTTTTTTACAAAAAATAAAACCGACTTCAGAGAAAACAAAAAAGTGAAAAATAACTTCAGAAAAAACGCTTCAGAAGTCGGTGACCTTTGTTTGATTGATTTAGTTTTTTTGTCACCGACTTCTGAAGCGTTTTTTCTGAAGTTATTTTTCACTTTTTTGTTTTCTCTGAAGTCGGTTTGATTTTTTGTAAAAAAGTTTTTATTTTTCACTTTTTAGTGGTTCACATGTGCTTACCCCTTCACAGACCGTACCGGCGTGATTTTAGGTTATGAACTAGTGTAAACAATAGACAGATATGAGATTTCGGCAATCCCAATACATTTGCTATCATTTATGGAGGAGTTCCGTTGCGATATGTCCGAAGTTCTTCATCAGATCTTCATCAAATTGAATAGGGATCACTTCGAGAGAGTACAATTCCTAAAACTACCCAAACCGCTTCTAGTGTGCCTATAAAATGTGAAGAATTCTCTCTATTTCTCCAGAATCCCATCATCAGCTACTGATTTGATGATTATGAGACCACACAGGAAGCACCAGCTTTCAAATAAAATAAGAACGATCAAAATCGGTTCATCCAATAGAAAGTACTGAGGTAACAAATATTTTCGAAATCGGGTGTATTTTACACATGTGCGTACCCCCTCAGAGCATACAGGCGTGATGTTATGTCATGATATAGTATAAACAATGAACCTACAAGCAATGGCAGCAATCACTGCAGATTTGCTGTGTATTTTTGAAGAGTTCCGTTGTATATCTCCGAAGATCAGCATCAGATCTTCAGCAAACTAAAATGGGACCAAACGGGAAGCACCAGCTTTCAAACAAAAAAAGAACCATCAAAATCGGTTCACCCAGTCGAGAGTACTGAGGTAACAAACACAAAAAAAAAAAAAAAAAAAAAAAATACAGACGAATTGATAACCTCCTCTTTTTGGAAGTCGGTTGAAAATGATCGCAATGACGTGACGGGGAGAACAAGTGCCTTCCGACTTTGTTAAATCTAGGTATATTTATACCCATTATACCCATAATTCGTGTGTTATTGTAATAATACCATATTATAATTTATGTATTTATAATAATACTATTTCTACACATGATTTAAATCTTATTCTTTATTGCAGACACAAATTGTTGCTGTTGCACACCTTTCTTAGCAAATCACAAAAACTTAAAAACAATACAATTTCCTCTGAGTAAGATTGGCTCTTATTGATTTTATTTCTCAAGTGAACGCTTCCCACAATGTGTCTGCGCGGCGCTTGACGTGGATCGAAATTGAATGTTAGCGAGCCCAAAAATAAATAAAAAATCGGCAAGTCTGGGAGCCATCCTCTACGACAGACATGATGATTTCGATATTACCTACTAGATAACTTAGTGTTTATTTTTAATAACTTGGTTACTAAACTTTCATGCAAATACAGCACAAAGTGGAAAGTGTTGTGGAAGCATAGCAAAGTCGAAACTGTAAGACGATTAGGTAGGCAAGTAAGTTGTAGGTACAAAATACTTGAAAATCTCCTAACAAAGGAATTTATAGCGTTAGGTTTGAACTAAATTGAAGCATGCATTTGTTAGGGGTGCTTTTGCGGTACTTATTGTTTTGGTACCAAGAGAGGAAAAACGACAAATCGAAGTAGGTATTTTAGAAGTTAGAAATTTCTCAATTACTATGTTTTATCGTTATTCAGAATGTATCACAGTGACAATGAGAACGGATTCCTCACTCGCTACCCTGACGGGGTAGGCTGCAAGCAGTCCCGTAACGGTAACGCGTTAGACCGGCCTGAGAGGATATGACCATTTATGACATCGAAGATGAATGCACAATTTCAAATTCAAATTCTTTATTGACATAAATTATGTCGCATAAATTGTTTGAAGCCTCTGACCCCCGAACTAGGTTTACCTAGGTTTTAAATCGTAATCTTCGTCCCAATTTTCTGAGTCCACTTTTTGAGTGGAAGGCTTCGAGTGAAAAAATAGTTTTGGGCGCGGAACCCTTATTCAGTTCGTTTCTTTATCCTGTCGTAGTTATTACTGAATAACTAGGCTTCATTAATTCTAAATATCTATTTTTCACTTATCTTCTGTAACCACCACTCCTTTTTAATCGTTTTCAATCACTTAAATTCATGTTTACCTTATTCACTCAACAACGGAATTTCAACAAAATGGCTGAGGTTTACTTATAAAGTTATTGATCAAGTAGCTTATAAGCTTTTTTGATCTGGAAACGCTCTTATCAAGTACTATTTGACTTAAAATAGTCTTGAGCAAAACTATAACGGTGAAAACTTATAGTGATCTGAGCTAAGTATGTTATAATATCTTATTTACTTACAAAATGCAACTATAGGATCAAAATTTTATTACAGATTATTTAGTTTTACTGTAGACAATTATAAGAGATTAATTATTCCTAAAAGTGTCCTGTAAGATAGTGCACTTGAGAATATCTACGTTGTGAAATGCAATTACTAGTAAAAGTGTCCTGTACTTGTCTTATTAGTAAGCCTTGTAGCCAACTACAAGACGGAGATTTAAGTACTAATACGCTTGAGTATGTTAAGGTTTGGCTATTACTATTATAAGTTAAATAGTCTATCGCAATGGCTTTATAAGAACGTTATTAGTAAATATAGACTTATAGTCTTTTTTATAGGATTACTTAGCTTGTTGGGTATAATTCGGCAGCGTTATGTTTTAACAATGCAGTGCACATGACGCTGGATTATTTTGAGCGAGTTTTCATATTTTAAAAGTATTTGTTGGTTACTGAAGAGCTTGTTGGAAAACCGCTCAAATAATTTTCCGAAGACAAACATGCTGACCGAACAAAATAATAGCAGACGTAACGTATTTACTTAAGCCTTTTGACTAGACAGTCCTTCAACAAAGGTGAAACATTCTCAGGACGACATTGACCCCATAATAAAGAGCCGTTTCGACGTCTCCCCGACATTCCCCTGTACGTCTACGTCTTTGTTAATAAGAAGGTCAAGGTTATTTGTACGAGGGTTGCTTGCAGTAAAAACTTTCGAAATCGATGACGAAAAAGTAAACCAATCAAACAAAGGTCACTGACTTCTGAAGCTAAAGTTACTTTTGTAACATAAAGGGCGAGGAAGGAAAATGGATGGGTTTTAGTCAGTAAAAGTCTGACACTCCCTCCCGCTCAGCCCAGAGTGGGAGAAGTTATTGATGATTTCCCATCCGTAAAAAACGGCTAAAGTTTTTTTCACTTTTTTGTGTTTTTAAGTTTTTAATTTTAGCAAAAAAGTTTTTGTTTTTCACTTTTTAGTGGTTCACATGTGCTTACCTCTTCACAGCGTACCGGCGTGATGATATTTTATGAACTGGTGTTAACAATAGATAGATATGAGATTTCAACAATCCCAGTCCATTTGAACATTTATTGAGGAGTTCCGTTGACTATTACCGAAGATCTTCACCAAATTGAAATGGGTCACCACTCCGAAAAAGTAAAAAAAACAAGGTTCCAACGAATTAAGAACCTCCTCCTTTTTGAAGTCTATTAAAAAGGGGAGATAACACCTGACTATGATGCAGTAGAGAATGACATAAAATAGTCAAAGTCAGTGTTTATATAGAATCTATATAAACACTGACTTTGACTATTTTATGTCAGTTTGATCTATATTATAGATCAAACTAACAATGATAACAATCCCAAAGACGACGACCCTGTTAAAATATTCTTTAAATAATTACAACGAAAAACAGTACAATAATTTCAGCTGCAGACGTCCGGTGTAATTAAATGGCCTAGCATAACATCAAAAGCCGCCTAACGAACAGCTAGTATCGATCCGTCAGGAACTCCCCTAGTGCTTACTATAGATGAATAGTTACCTTGTTAAACCAGTAATTATCTACCCTCTTGTAACTGAAGGATTTAAATATTGAATCAGTCGTGCTCGACTCAAAGGCCTATGACTCAGTATTCAATAGCAACGCTTTTGATGACCGGTGCACGGTGTATGCATTTAGCTGTCGCACACAGACATGCAGGGGTTGTACCTAATTGAATGTGTCCAACTCCAAAGTTGAAAATGAAGTGATCATTATTTTGGATTCGTTTATAACGCAGACATGCAAGGGTTGTAATTGAATGTGTCCAAAGATGAAAATAAAGTGATCATTATTTTGAAATCGTTTATAACGCAGACATACAAGGGTTGTAATTGAATGTGTCCAAAGTTGAAAATGAAATGGTCATTAAAACACGATCACAAATCCTTGATAGTACCTACTTACCAATACATTTGAAATTTTGAATTGTGTTCAAATTGTTTTTTAATATATGCATTTTGAAGCAATAAATTAAAATGTACAGTTGAAATATTTAATATACTTAATTAAATAAATGTTAATAAACAGAAAAGTTTTAATGATTATATGATTCATATTTCTATTGTGATTGTGAATCAGATTTTTGTTCAGAGTGAAAGTATTAACGTGGAGGAGGCGAAAAGAGTATCGTAGCAGATGGCATTTGTGGACATGGCAAAAAGAGTGAGTTTATGTAATACTAGCTGACCCACGCAACTTCGTCTGCGTCACATAAGAGAGAAAAACGAAAGGAAAAAAAAACCCGTTTTTGAAACATTTTTCATTCCTGCTCCGCTCTTAATGGTCATAGCGTGATGTTATAAAACCTTCCTCGATAAATGGACTATCCAAAGCAAAAATATTTTTTCAATTCGACCAGGTAGTTCCTGAGATTAGCGCGTTCAACCAAACAAACAAACTCTTCCGCTTTATAATATAGTATAGATGTAAATGTGTATTAAATGTAAATTTTCATTTTTTATCTGTGTTCTAAAAGAGTGAAAGTCTTTATAGGTAGCCCGCAAAATTCAAAATTTTCTTACATTCTTGACGTTTAGATGAAAACCTCATTCAATCGACCTTTATGAACGTGGAGGGTTGTATTGATGATTATGATTCTGAAACTACATACGTAGGATCCGTACCGCATCGATGGTTGAGTGGGTGAAGCGTAACTCGGAAAAGAAAAAAGGCACTCTCATGGTCGCACCACATCTCCCCCTCTTTAGGCGGATCTCGGAAGTTAAGAGAATATGAACATAGGTAGGTACTAAGGAGGAATCATTTTTCAAAACTCCCCTTCTCCCCCCTTTCACACCTCCCTCCATCGTATCTCGGAAACTAGGACACGTTTCCGAGATGTAGAACCCAGCACTGGCCTACAAATTGCAAAAAAAAACGTAGGATTTTTTTTTTCGAGGGTTTTCCTGTCCCTTCCACCCTAATTGAAATAAGCTTTATCGATAATCCTGTTAGCCCTGTATCACCAGTTCACCACCAAGTATCACAGAAATAAGATTCACGTTCACAGACGGTCATGTTATATCAGTATTATGAAAATGCTAGATGCATCAAGGTGTGCCGTCCCACATTAGGCTGCTAATCTCGGAACATTATCGGCACACGAGATATTGATATCTTATGCCATAGATAAAACAAGTTACACAGATAATTCTTGTCCCTTAATAATTATACACGACGAGTGCATGTTGGAATCAATGTTTTGTTTTGAGAGGTTTTTTAACTCTACATAAAAACCGTTACGTAGGTAAGTATACGAAAGGAGATAGTTTTTTTTGGGCCCATCTGGTCGTTGCATTTATTATTCATAATAACACCAAAAAAAAGTAACCATTTTACTATGGTTTTAAAGGAAATATTACGTAGAAATGAAAACGGAATCTTAAAATCATAATAAATAAGCTATGTTATGATATTTTTTTGCGAGTCAAATCATTCCTGTTGTGGTCAATGTCATTTGACAGCATATACTTACGTAAATAGGGGCGTTTTTCTGTTTACTAAAAAAAGTACGGTACCTATCCGTTGGAAATCATATGTGCTATATAATTATTATAGAATCAGAAAGAATATAAAAATAAATATTATTAAACTATGAGCATTTTTAATGCCATTTTTATAGGTTTACACTAAAATCGCATAGGTGGTTTAAACAATCAACGTGGCATGAAACGTTATAAACCCACTTTTTTTGTGATTGACAGACAACTTCATTATTTTGACATTTACTTTTTCTGTTTATTTTGGTTTTCGTAAGTGTTTTTGCAGATTTTTCGCATTTATTCCGGTTAGACAATGCTAAGCTAATTAAACCACTGGAATCTAGAGGTTATAAGGAAGAAATCAATGTAAGTTTCATTATTATATGCTAGAATTTATGTGGGAAACTAATCCTCGAACAAAAAAAAATTGTCTCCTTTATTTATATTTTTACGAGTAGGCAATGAAACTGTGAATCTTTCCCAGTGGAATTTAATATTTATCCGTGTGGGTATTGTTCCATTTCGCGATCTTCCCCCGAATTGTTCAATGATTCATGAGCTCCACGTGCCTTAATAAGGGTTTAAGGAAGTTTATTTTAACACGCCTTTTACCCAAAAACAAATTGAAAAGTCTTTCAAAAGCGCGACGAAAGATATTGATTATTTCCACTGATATCGCAAATATTTTATTCCATCCTAAGATCTTTAAAATTTGACGCTCACATTTAATATAAAATTATCAGTGTACAAAGTGTAGTGAAGTGTCAAAATCGTTCATATGAAGGTGTTAATGATATTCACAATACGAAAACCGACATCTACCGAATTTCGATCATAAATCAATATTTTATAAATCAATCTTCTTACCATTCATTGCAGCACTCGAAAGTCTGCCAGCATGGACTAATATTAGACCAGCCAGAGAGTATAAGTATTCCGATTTCTTTTATAAATAAAATCACAGAAATCAGAAAATAAAATTGGACCTTCAGAACAGAGCGTACCTACTTGCGCTACGGAAAAGAAGCCAAGCAAAAAAAGGATGCTGTCCTTTATTAAATCATAATAATAAGTATCGTCGACGTCGAAGTCCTTTTACAGGTACTTGTTGGAAAATGCTTTTCATTCCAATAAGCTCGACGCAGCGTGAATGTTCAAGGGTAGCCCACGACATTCAATTTTTCTGACGTTTTTATTTTGCAATTTGCAAGCCATCCTAACCGACACGTCCCTATCGAACTTGCATATTTAATATGCGCGAAGCGGTAGGTAATCATCCCATGCCTACACACGGAGTGACAGAGCCCTGGTAATGATAACTATAGCCTACTACCTACATAGTCATACCTACTTACATAAAGGGTGTGAAAAACTCTTAACGAAGTCGAAAGGCGCTTGTTCTTCCCAACATTGCGATATTTTTTTTATTCTACACGACCACAGGGAAGTTTCTAGTTACGGAGATATTGGTGGTCAAAGTTCCAAGTTTTTAACGTTAGAACTTTAAATTAAACACCTCCACGACCACTATTCAATCCATTCACTAGTGAAATGTTTTGAGTGCGTTACATTGAGTTTTAGTGTAAAACGCAAAAGGGGAAATCATCGACACGACGAAGAAGAACCCCAAAAAAAAGTTAATTTCCAGCAATCATTTTTGCGTAGGGTAATTTAGTTTAATGTACAGAAAGCTCTTCATGAAGAGTCTGTAGGTAAACACTTGAATGTTGGTGATCATAACTGGATCTGCAATACCTTTTAGCTATTTGAAGGAGACGCAACAATTGAGACGGACGCTCAAAGCCGTCTACAATATAGGTAGGTACCTATTTGCAGACACGTGTTTTCCGCCGCGTCCTATGATCCCCAAGTCGGTTCCGACTTGTTGCTGAAAGTACATACCTACACGAAAAACGCCGACGATTTATGATAATCAGTAGTTATTTTTAAAACGTAGCTTCATGAATGTCATGGTGGATGACAGGCATTCATCAATACGGCATTAAATGAAGATTCGTGTGATTAGTGCAGCGGCAAAGTAGGGAGGTAATTTCTACCTACATACTCATGTCACCTGAATTAATTACTGACACGTGTAAGATCCTACTAATATTATAAATGCGAAAGTTAGTGAGTATGGATGGATGTTTGTTATTCTTTCACGCAAAAAACTACTGAACGGATTTGGATGAAATTTTGCACACAGATGGTTTACAACCTGGATTGACACATAAGATTCTTTTTATCCGGGTAGTAAGATCCCGTAGGAAAATTTTAAACTTCATGCGGGCGAAGCCGCTGACAGAAGCTAGTTCAATAATATAATTATAACAAAAAAGAATAAAACATATTTTTATTGTAATTCAATCGCGTAGGGAGTCTAACAAAAGAATCCGGCAGTAGACTGTTGTTATAGGTTTATGAGGGATGTGAGTGGGTTTATTCGCATTGAGCTCTTCTTTCGTTTCGATCCAGGTAACACAACTCTGGTTTTCGTTTTAAAACTATGTAAGTACCTAAGCTGTTAGATGACGCTGTTAGTTTTTGTTCAACCAAATTAATATAAAAGTAATTCTTGATTGTGAACTATTACTCACACGGCATCCGCTGTCATCGCTAGGCTATCTACTTCACTGACAAGTCGTCTAATAAATAGCTGTTCTCGTTATGACAGTTGTAAGCTGTCAAACAGTTGAAAAGTTGGAGTCTTTAATCACACAGATGGCAGCACTATCTATTAAAATTGTCGTTTGAAGCCAATGTATGGAAGTTTCACCCCTCTGGTCAGCCCGAAACTGTCAATAATTTGTCGATATATGCAGCCCGATTTATAAATAAGTGGGTATTTTCTGTTGTTAAAATGAAATAAACATGGAAAGTGATGATGTTGTTATTGGCACGTCACCCAAGAAAACTAAAAGGTTTCAAAAATATAAGAGTGAATGGGAGTTCGACTACAAATGGTGCAAACATGTTGATAGCAGTACCTGTGCGGGATTTCTTTTTCGTTTAAATATTAATGTCGTATAGGTACCTGTTTTTAAAATACTATATTTATGCAGCCATTTTGGGAAAAATACTATATTTCCTTAAAATAAAGGTGGCAACCCTAAGCATATCCTCCTCTCAATTAATAAAATAGTCGAAGATCAGATAGTAATCCTAGATTATTGAGACGGAGATAATAATTTGAATTCAAGTAGGGTCTTGCGGTCCCAATTAGTGCACCCTATCGCTTTTGACACTCCGATAAATAATTGCCTTTAGATATAATGTTTGTGTCTACAAATACACCAAATGTGGCAGGATTTCCGGAGATTAGTGGAACTACTACTGTACAATATAGGTAAAGAATAATAAAAGAATAGGTAATGAAGAGAAAAGGAAATTACTTATTATGGTTCACGTTCACAATCGATTGAAACTTGAAGGCACCAGAATTTCTTTGATTATTATTATAAGGTTCGAGCTAGATGACGTTATTAACTGAAGTGCACCACCGCACACCAATAGTGACTTCCTTCAGTGCCTCTATTATACTTATTAAACTCCTTTGATGCCGTGATGGATGCATTAAACTCATTACATTCCACAGATACTTGCTTACTTTGACGACCCGATTGACGTAGCGGTAGTGAGGCTGCCTTAGGCTCTTTGGGTCCTGGGCTCGAATGCCGGTAAGAGCAAATATTTGTGTGATGAGCATACACATTTGTTTACGAGTCATGGATGTTTATATGCATGATAAGTATCCCAACTAGCAAAATTTTAACTTACAAGTGTCCTAAGACCAATAATTTTTACTCTTTTAGCATACTTACAGACAACTGTAAGTGTCGATTTAGGCGCACTTTATAAGAGAATTCTCACTTACAGTCAACTAATAACGCTCTTATTGAAGATTACTTTACACTAACAATAATCTTGTTACTGCTGTTGTAAGACCAAAATAACTTATGATGGTCTTATAACAGCATGGTTTGAGGGAAAATAGACTTAGAGCACTCTTAGGACTGCACTTGCAAGTGTAATTCCCCTTATATTGCTCTCTGGAAGCTCAATAACGGAATATTTATCACAACAACCGAAAGTGTGTGCGCGAGTGCTGTTGAAATAAAAAAAAACAAGTTTAACTGTCAACTTGTGTAAGTATTATTTGTATTAGTAGTATTTTTATTTCTTGTAACCATTTAGTTCATTTGCTTGATAATTATGTGTCTATGAACTTAAATGACTTGCGGTGTACATTTCTTCGAATGTTTTGTGGAATAAAGTAGAATTTTTTCACAGGCCCACTTAATTATGTATTTAGAATATTAGTAAAAACATATTAACTTATTATAAAAATAAAAACTGACGCCATTAGAGATTTATAAGACCAATTACTCTTCTCTAAGATAACTTTAATACTAAAATGTCTTATTTCACACTACTTAAGTTAATTTTAAGCCTTTTGAACTTATTGAGCTCTTACATAAAAGAACTACTTGCAGCCATTTAATAAATTTAGGGTTCCTTTTAAAACCATGGCTTACAAATTACCATTTTGTGGTAGGTGTAATATTAGATGAGACAAATATGCATCAGTATATTATATGTCCATTTTTATGTCCATGTTTCCATTTTTCAAACTCCATAGTTAACTGTCAGTGTTACAAACACTTAGCGTTGTTTACATGAATATAATGGCCGACATTCTTAGTAAAGTGTTCACAAGTCTTCCATAAGACCAAATAGTCTGATAGAGCTCTACTATTATTCGCTTTCTCTTTAATTTGACTCAGAGAAGACAATTTACACTTAGAACGAGTTGGTTTCATAGTAGTTTTATGCAAAAGTTTATTAAGATCATACGTGTTATAAACCACTCAATGCAGACTCTACTAAGAAATAATGTACTTTTAAGATGCTTTTTTAAGTGTAAATAATATTCAAGAGCAATTGCTCTGTAAAAATACGCTTGTAAGACAACTGTACTGATAGATGTGTTACAACGATTCTTTATATACATCTATAAGAGCACGTACTAAGTGTTAGTACTCTTTAAGTACAAAACGTCTTGAATCATGCTTTTATAAGATGTTCTGTCATAGTCAAGACACATGTAAGTCAATTGTAACACCTTAGTTCTTAAATCAGCACATCTACAAGAGAAAATTGCTAGTTGGGATGTAATTACAAACAAAAAGTATATATAAGTAGTCAACTATCTGGTGTCCACGACACAAACTTTGCTTAATGTGGCACTAGATGGCGCTATGTGTAATGTCCAGCGATATAATTATTATTACACACCGTTGAGAGTGGGGTGAATTGGGTGGCAACAGACGGGGTGGGTCTGCTCGGTGCAAGAGGAGAAAATCCCTCCCCACCGAGCTACACGTCCGCTGCTATTATTAAAAGCTCATGTCCAGTCGGCAAACGAAAATTCCTTTATGGGGACGCACTAACAGGGCTTTGAATCATTTTAACAGAGAGGTTTGAAAAAAAGTAGTTCGGAGCTGGCTGGACGTTACTCTATGGTTGAGTGGATAATTCAATTTTCCTTTCAACCTTGGGCACAGTATGACGCGTCGATCAATAATGTATGACGGTTGCAATTGACGGTGTAACTAGGATTTTCGTTATTCTCGATACTTACTACTGTAGTGATTATACAAATATGTGGTTGATGTTCGAAATACCAACAGGGAAGGAAATTAAATTATTTAAATTATTTACCAACGTTTTTATAAAAGTTATAATGAATTGTGAATGTCAAGTGAGCAAGTGAAGCAAGTGAGTTCTAAACCAAATGCTACATTTTAATGAAAGTTGTACGAAAAGACAGCTAGCAGAACAGAGCTAATAGAAAGTTTTTGAGAAAAGAGTCTTGTTTCCATGCCGGATGATGAGCCTGTGTGAAATCTTTACAGATTACATTTTGAAATATACTTTGATATAAGTATTTTTTACTGTTTTTTTTTTTTTTCAAACTGCTACAAACCTTTTTTCGCCTTATTCAAAAGAGAATAACTGAATATTATATTCATTAGATTGTTGTAACCATTTCCCGGTATAGTGTATGGATGCAAAGTCTACGGTTTTAGAGTAAATTCGTAAGCATTGTGGATATTTAGCGACAACATTTGCACATAATTTTTAATAAGTTCGGTAGGAGAAACAATCTTTGTAGGTAACGTAAAATATTAAAAAAAATAACAGTACTCACGGCTACTTCTGATTGAACCAGTTATTGTTTAGGTTCAATAATCACAATACGAGTAAATACTTTTTCCCGGAAGGAAAATTCTCTGTACCTAATTAAGTGAATACTAATACCTAATAAATCGGGGCTAATGAAATGAAATGAAATTGTTTATTCAGTAAATAGGATGTAGAAATCACTTTAATGTATAACAGCCAATCGGGTCAATCTTCAAGGTTAAGCCACACCTACCAAGATCGTTCGTAGATGGGTTACCACTAATTCCTTACACACCGAGTTCGCCCCGTGCGTCGGAAAGTACGTAAAGCCCTCGGCCAATCTCTCAAAGCGTTTTTCGAAATTCAATGTCATATTTCTTGTCGGCACGTTTTATTGTTCCAAATTCAATATATATTTTTTTATAGATCAATACAATGCCCTTTTTAGAGTAGCGATGATGGTAAAAAATATGATTTGGTCGCTTGGAACCGGGTGTAACCGGGTTTCCAATTTCTATATTCGGACTCGGTTCTGCATCCATCTACCAGCATCATTATTGCAACCGATTTTTTTCGTTATGATTTAGCGATCAAAAGATAGCGACATCGAAGAGATAACGACAAAGTCGCTAACTTACGATCGCTGAGTACTGACGAATAAATTGGGTTGCAATAATGATGCTTGCGAATAATGAAAGTCTCTACATCCTAGGCGCGTTTCTCGCTAGCTAACTTTCAATCGCCTATAACTTACTAAAAAACTTGATTATAAATTACGATGCTTGCGAGGAACCAATCTAGGATGTAGATACTTGCGTTTCTCGCAAGCATCGATAATACTACCGAATTTTTTCGTAATTTATTAGCAATCGAAAGTTAGCGATTTTGTCGTTATCTATGTCGAGATTAGGTGATACAGTGGGTACACATTGGTGAAATGCAACATGAAAATATGAACAACACGCTGAAAAAAAATAATTTCATGATATACGTTACACCAATGCGTACCCGGAATTACACTATGAACCATTCAAATAAACAAACGTGACCATTAAGAAACTGAATGCACTAAACACAAAGTAGAAGCACGAACAGTAATGTTTGTATTCACTCAATTCGTTTCCATGCACGGACATTTACATACACGTCGTTCATGAATCAATTATAGAATCAACACGCCTCTTTGTTTTATTAAGATAATATCAGTTTAACATTCCACGACGAGAATTTTATCGATATGTTCTTCAAATAAACATTATATGCCAAGTGTACAGAAGAGTGACTGCTAAAATGATCGACTTCGTTTCAAAGGACCAGCCAAGGTTGGGCAATTTTTATTGACTACAAGTAAAGTCTCAACTTAAGGCGATTACATGAGCTAAACGCGAGTTTTATAATTACTAAAAGTATATGATTCACTGCTATAAACAAGACCAGAAAAATATATGATATTCTTCAAGATATATGCTAGCATGATACTGTTTTGAAAACATAATACAATTAATTTGGCTCGGTTAAAAAAAATCACGAACTTATCTCTAAAAATATCTTTCAAAAAATAAAAAACAAACTAATATGCATGCGATCATTCTGATTTTTTGGCAAATAATTCTTCAAGCAATATAAATATTAGCATGATACTGTTTCAGTTTTATAATCCAATCAATAGCTTTTTTGTAAATCGATCGAAACCACTAATTTCGCGGTATTTGGCCCGCAGTGGCTGACGTAACAACCACTTTGTAGTGCAAGCTGATTAGAACTTTATTCTAACAGCATTTCAAACCAAGTTTGAACCACCACAAATAGAGTTGCTAATTTAGCTCGTCTAAGCGCCTTAATAATAAGATTAAGAAATCGTCAAAATTGACAATTTGTACATCTGACATAATTGAAAATTAAGTTAAATGCACGTTTTGATGTAGAACTCAATCCAATCTGTTTTATCTTTTACCATGAAAGGACTGATAAAACTTGTTGCTACCTTTCTCCTCGGCTTGGAAAGTTCTGAAGCTGTATAATGTGTGGGACTAGCTTTTATAGTTATTGAAAGCAACAATCACCCTCCCTTTTACAGAGAGTAAGGGCCTGGTGATGATTCAATTCGATTCCCTCTCGATATTTACAAAACTACCGCCAACTTTTCGTCGTCAACTGTAAATTAGTTTTTTTAGTAGGCATTCAAACATAAATCATCAAAGGAATTAAATCTTTAGTCATTAAGATAGGAATTGCAAATAGCGTGCGATAATGATGGTTACAAAAACATTAGTTGCCTAGTGCATGAAGTGCGCACATATACAACCGCTGGCCATGTGAAAGTACCACTAAATACTATTTAATGTCTCATCACGTCATTGAAGTTGAAAGTCGCATAATGTGAAACCAATTAAGCTCAGCTCAGAGCGCATATCATTGACCCGCATTTGTTCGGCAGATTGCCAATGGTTGCAACTAATTAAAGCTTACACGCCTTAGCACTGGATCAAACAAGGTCAGTCAACCAACCCCACGCAGGGACGCTTACATGTCGAATGGTCCCCATGAACGAGGGCGAATCTCTGGTTGGTTCTGGTACTGCTTGAAAAGGTGCATCTAATGCATAGAAGGTGAATGACACCGGATTCAGAGCACTGACTCCCCACCTCGCTCACCACCACAATTGACAAATTGTTTGAGGATATGGATCAACTCGAAAATTGCATTGAGTGACATGTTTTGTCACCGACACCCCAGTTATTAGATCCGTTTGGCTGATATAGGAACAGATAACAAGTATGAATTATTTAGGTCAATTTATTCACCTTACTGATAACGCTCAATCAGAGTTTTGTTTGAAACATTGGAACCATTTTATAACTATACGCGTACTAAGTAGAGTTACCAGGATATACCTACATATTCTACTATGGCTAATTCTTCAATTTTTATAACCAGTGATGTTTCTTTGATGTCAATATTTCTCTGAGAAACGATAAGAAAAATAAAGATAAAAAAAAAGATAGTTGTCGATAAGTATTGAGTAACCGACATAAAATGGCTGTAGAAGATAAAACACGAAAAACAGAATATTTCAACACAAACAAAACACAGAGCCTTCAGGACTTCTCTTACCTACATATCAAATGTCCAAAATAAGTACTCTCGTTTCCAAAACATGTACTGGCTGTTATTGTTTCATTTGTTCCTGGTGTCTGCTTTCACTACTAATATACAGGAAAAAGATGATAACAGCCTCGTTAGAGATAAGATAATTAGATGTTATACAATTTCATAACAAAGAAAATATAACAAAGAAAATATATTTAACTAAAACCGAAACACGTGTAACGGATCAACTACCTGGACAATTTTTCCTTTAATTTCTAAAGGTTTCCTCGCCCCGTTGTGGCGTGTTTTTATATTTTCGATTTCGGGTGGCACGGCACATTCACATCATTTTACCTGCCAATTAAATAACCTTTTCATGTACCACAAAATGAAAAGGTATTGTTTCGACAACCACAGCAGATAGTTATTAATATTGAACTTATATTAATTACTATCTGATGTGGCTGTCGAAACAATACCTTTTCATATTTTCAGATTGAATTAAATGTTCGCTCAATCAAATTCCACACAGCCTGCACTAAATACTAGCTTTACTTTGTACACTAAGTAAAGCTGGTATTTAGTGCAGGCTGTTTGGTTTATTTTTTTATCTTGTCTACCGTGAAGTTTTCTGGTATACATATATTGTAATTGAAATTAAGTATTCCGAAGTTAGAATATTCTAGGAGGCTTAAAATGGTCGATTTAGCAGAATCATAATAGTACGAAAATATGAATTCTCGCTAGTAATGTCAACTTACGCCTTGACTGTCGCGACACACATGTAACACCTCTTTTTCGACGAATACGGAATAACTGAACCTACTCCGTAGATATGCGTAGATTGTCGCCAGTTAGAGCGAGAAGAAACGACGACGTAGTACAACTGCAATAAAGTAGCTTTGCGATGTTTGAGGGATGAAAGTTTATTTCATGAAAGTGGATACTTAGGTTCATGTTCACCGAAAAGATAACTGTCTAATTATCTAAAAACAGCTGTCAATGTGACATGTTTCCATACAAAAATGTGTTTTAAACTGCTATTTTTAGATAATCAGACCGTCATCTTTTTGGTGAACATGGAAATACATCAGATAAAAAATCAGAATTCAATCAACGTCGTATTATAAAAAAGTTATTTATTAGGTAAATAGCTACTTTATAGTTTGGGTAAGTACACATTAAAACTCATCCAAAACTATTCTGAGAACATCTTATCGATGAATGTTCAAATGATGTAGCGTAGATACAGTTACTAGGTCGTACATAGGTCTTAGTCGGCGTCCAACGTGTCCTCAATAACTTCGGTTCTACACTCATACAATATTAAGTGATAAAGCCGGTCATTTACCGGTGCAAGGCGCCGATCCCCTTCGATCAATACAGCAAGCTAATTACCGACCTAGATGTTATGGACTAGAATATAATATTACCCCTAGCCAGTTGCATTTACAACTGGAATCATTAATATCTTAGGGCTCAAAGTTCTAACTTTTTAACAAGTTTTTTTTTTAAGTACGATTTTTACTTGAAACATCTCCACGCCTCCCATACTATTCAATCCATCCACCAGCGCAATATTTTGAGTGCGTTAAATTGACTTGAGTTCCACAAAACGTGATTTTACCCCATAAAAAAGTTGTTTCCCAGCAACAATAAAATTCTTGCGTAAACTTACTTTGACGTAGACTGCTTGGTTGACGGCTTCGTGATGAGTCTGTTTCAACCCTATATGTGCCTATATTTTGGATTTGTATGGAAATGATTTAATATCTGACGACCGGGGTAAAAGGTAATCAAAAAGTTTCAAAAAATATAACGCAGAGTGAACGGTCATCAATTCATCATGCAAAACCGACCTTTTATTTTCGAACTCAAATTTAAATATCTATTCTTGAGACACAGTTTTTATAAAGAACCCCTGTTGGTACAGAGAGCGCGGCGCGATGTGTAGGGAGCTGCGTGCTGGGTTCACCCAGTTGATTGACAAGCGGCAACCGGTCATCCCGAGTGCTTCCGAGAACAGCTGCGTCACAGCTGAACAGCTGTAACAATAAGTACCATACAACGCCGTCTGCCTTCTCGCTTGCTTCACAACGACAATCACTTATCGTCGTGTTAGCTACTGACTACACCGAACGCTCAAACTCTGAAAAACCACTCAAGTTTGGACTATAACTTCAAAACCTGTCAGATATTGTACTTAACGCAAATTAATACGTAAGTAGAAAACAAGGTTGACGTCCAAATAAAACGACCTAGTGCGAGTAGGACTTGCGCACCGAGGCGAGGGTTCGGTTCTAGGTACAGAACCCTAAAGAAACGGGCATTTTGGAATCCAATTTCCAAGATGCGTCGTCTTACCGCGGAACCCATGAAACATATGAAGCAGAAATCGAAACATGGACCGCTGCCGCTGCGCCAACGAGACAGTGCAGAGTGACTTTCCGGTGGTCATGGATGGCAGTATCTAACCCAAAAGATACTTACCTACCACTATACTTACTACAGCCGAACATTCTCGATTACTTGTGAATGTGGTTGATTTTGCCCAATGCTACTACTGTTTATCTTTTCCAATGTTTAGTGTCTCTAACTAGCATGTAAGTAAACACGACCCATAGGATAGTTTAGTGCAATTTTAACCTAACCTTTACATACAGGCTGTATGTAAAGTTTCCTCTGACTACTCGTAAAAGCTGAGTGTAAAGCGGTCGTTTTATTTCAAAAAGTAATGGAACCAGTGCGCTGTGAAAAGTCAACGTTCTCTGACAAGCTCATACCTATATGCCACACAATCATTGATACGTTTCACCAAACCGTCACAAAGGAATTAAAAAAGAACGACAAAGGAATTGAAATACTCGTAATACTAGTAAGATTACGTATGGGGCCTAATAAAAGTTCAAGCGAGCGGCCGCGGCCGGTCGATATTCGATAGCCTAGCTGGGCTCTGCATTTTTTAGTCATCTACGTTGTAATCCAGGTCACCAGACACAATGGAAATGAAAGTCTGAGGGCTATTAATATCTTTCAATATCGATTTTATTACATTCGTTTCGTCTGATGTTGTGAGATATTTTTGAAATTGATAAATGCCAATTGATTTAAGTAAGTAACTATCACAGGTATAGCACACAACCAGTAAACCTGGTACAGTACAAGTTGAGATGTCACAAGAAGATATCCCTACACTTCTTTCTTCACTGAACGTAAATCCGTTAATTAGCTTGTACGAAACTAACTACATTATAATTTATTTAACTTAATATTAGGGATGCATCCGATACCGATACCGATATATCGGTGACACTTCGGGTTTGCCGATATATCGGTATCGTCGATATTTTTGTGGCAGATTCAACGATACTTTTCAAATATCACGCTTTAAAAATGACGTCTTATACCCAAATTTTAAAAAAATGGCCCAGAAGTACTTTATTTTCCAAATCAGTTCTGTCTCATCTGAGTGACTATTGTCCACCGCAGGTCTTCTTTGCCCGCAATACTTAAGAATACTTTGTTTTTTAAATGAAAATCTTATTTATGTTAATTTTGATTACTAAAACTATTAGTTATTGTGTTTTATTTATTTTACCTTCCTTTTAATATTTTAATTTAATAATTTTAGAATTTAATAAGCGTATCGGTATCGGTATAGGTATCGGTATCGTATCGGCAAAAAGGCGTATCGAGGCATCCTTATTCCCTACTTAATATGTCACTTACGGGATATCTTTCGTGATTTTCATGCATATTGAGCTCCCGATATTTCGACGCTGAACAATATGAATAATAAAAATCACGGAAGATATCCTGTTTTCAGTTTAGTTCTGAACCGTGATAGCTTAAAACAGTGTTACATTATAATTTGTTAACAACATAGCAGTAGTGATAAATTGTACCTATATGAAATTATTCATGACACCGGCGACTGGTCGTAAAAAAAACGGCCTCGTAGTTAATTTATTTAAAATAATTGTTTTATTTTGTTTAAATTGTTTTAAATCTATTCTTTATAGTAGAATCAATGTATAAAGTGACACACGTAGTGTTTGTGACCAGTTTATATTGTGATAACTCGTAACAATCGATAATTCGATAAGTCATGTACCGGCTGTCAACTTTTGGACTGTGGATTTGAATTCTTCGAACCGGGGGAGTATTCCGTTTTAATTTACTTATTATTGGTGTATAATTTATATACTTAACATCACCTAAACACTGCTCAGGGCACTGAGCAACATCCCGTACCCACACCGGCTACGTTTATGTCTCATTCTGCTTGACAATTGTGGAAGCAAAATTGAGGACGAAAACACTTGCCCAGACAAAAACATTCACTACAAACCCTACTTCACACATAATATGTCCCTAATACCTATATTCTTTAATAACTTGACATTTCATAATGTACCTTTATAGACTTTGTTCCCACATAAACTCATGTTCTTTATGATAATGTTAAAAATAGTTAATCTTAGCAATCATAATAGTAGAAATAGCCTTTCTTAGAGTATTAATTGTAATAAGTTTGAGAATTTTAAATCAAATATCTTTTCTTTAATTTTAGTTTTTTTTTACCTTATACCTTCATTTTTCTCATAATATTTCTTCTAAAACTTTCTTTTGTTCTTTGGTTTAAATATTTTTACTTCTTTCTAACTTTAAAACTACTACTGTCTCAAGGTTTCAATAAACACAGTATTCTCTTAACATACTCAGCTGTTTCTTGTCACTTTTCAGGTTTCGCTTAATCAAGCAATATGATGACCCGCGGAGCTACTGTTCGTGACATGTCTGACAAACTGAAAGCGGCCCTGAGGGAACTAGATTCATCTAGAAATGAGTGCAGCAAGCTGCTGCGGGAACGAGAAGAAAGTGAAGTGGAAATAGAGGCAATAGTAAACAAAAACACTCAATTAAAAAGCCAGCTTGCAGAACTCCACACCCAGCACATCGATATACTGGACCAGCATCACCATCTCCGTCAACTAGTGTCGGGTTTCCACCAGTGCCATGACACTCATGACCAGGCACTTAAACGAATATCTGAGCTGGAGGCGGAATTGTGCAAAGCAAACAACACCATCACCTCCATCAGTTCTCTGAAAGCCAGCGAAGAGATTGCCAACACCAACAACCTGTTCAGTGAGCTGATTGATAGTGTCCCCGGACTGGAGTATGAGCAACCCACCGTCACCATAGATTTAACTGGGGATGATACCTTAACTAGATGTCCAATTGTTCTAAGTAGCCATAAGAAAATTAAGAAATATATTAAAATAAACAAAAGTATCAAAAAGTATAAGAAACTTCTAAAAACTCAAAGTGTGTACAAATACAATATTAACCTCAGAAGAGAACTCAGAAACTTAAAAAACCAATTAAATGTATGTAATAGTAAGTTAGAATCTTGTACACAAATGTATGATGTTGACATACAAAACCTTCAAAGGGAATTATTGAGTAGGGAAAATACACTTAAGGATATCTTTTGTAAATATGAGTGTAGTCAACAGATGTTGAGTGAGCGCATGCAGGAGGCTTGTGAGTTGGTGGACCTGGTGAAGTACAACGCAGAGAGGTATGAGTCACTGACCAACAATCTCTCCTGTAGTTGCGCTGCCGCTCCGCCACCTCCCATGTCTCAGCATGTTCTCCCCGCTGCCTTACCCATCATAAATAATAATAGCCAAGCAACTTTGAACCCCACCCAAAGTAATATTTTAGTGTTCTCTGATAGACTAGGAACAGGTTTTGGATCTTTGTTAAATAACCGTTCTAATCATACAGTACTGAACCACTGCCACCATAACCTGCATTTTAATGAGCTCATTCATAAAATTCAACATACACAATTGAATGAGCAGAGTACTGTAGTTTTACTAGTTGGAAATAGTCTTAGTATATCAAAAAAGGACATAGTTAATGGTATTGACACCCTACTTAAGTTAAGACTAGGCAAATTAATATTGTGTGCGTTTCCATATTCTGATAATTTACTTGCTCAAGAAAATGATTATATTTCTAGCCTAAATACTTTGATGCATATTTTGTCATGTCGTCATAGTGACCGTTTATTGTTTTTTGATACTAACAATTTTGTTAGGGATTTTGTTTTGATTCGGGATCATTATATGTTTCTTCCCAAGATTAGTAAACATTTACTAGCTACTTTGTTAGCTTTTAATATACACGCAGTTAATGATGATTTAACTGAGACTAGGTTAAGTGATGAATCAGTATTATTTGATAACACTGTTGTAGATTCTTTAAACTATTAGAGCCGACAAAAGAGAAGACGGATAGTAATATTTTACTTTACCACCAGAACATAAATCGCTTCTCCGGCAAAATTTTAGACGTGGAAATGTTAGTAGATAAATACCACATGGATATTTTATGTTTTAGTGAAACTTGGTTAAAACCAGATAGGATGTTGTTTAATGTTAGTAATTTTTCAGTTGCCAGCGCGTTCAACAGATCCACAGTGGGTGGTGGTACCCTGATACTTTGTAACAGTTCTCTCAGACATAAGGAAAGGAAGGATATCACTGCTTACTCTGTTGATCGCTTATGTGAGGTAGCATGTGCAGAGGTTGAAGGCCATACTTTCTTATGTGTCTATAGACCACCAGCATCTAACTTGTCATTGTTTTTAATCACAATGGAAGAAATATTAAGTAAACTTTTCAGGGATAATAAATTAGTTTTTGTTTGTGGTGACTTAAATATTGATCTGCTAGTCGATTCTCCCGAAAAATGTAAGCTCATCTCATTGTTTAAATCATTCAATTTAAAATATTTATTTAATGAAGCAACTAGAATAACGGCAACTTCAGCTTCCTGCATAGATAATGTATTTACTAATTGTAACGTTAAAAATTCGTTCTTAATTAGTGGCGTTAGGTCAGACCATACTGGTCAACTTGTATCTTTTGATTTGGACAAAAAGTTGCACTTAGCTAAAACTATTCGAATAAGACCTCTTAATAAAAATAAATTAAAATCTTTTAATAATAATGTTCTAAGTAACCTTTCAAACGCTAGTTTTGATTCAAAAGACCCCAATTTAAACTATGGCACATTATTTTCTACAGTTTGCCAAGAATTCAATAAAACATGTCCTTTGAAAACAGTTAAAGTCAATTCTAAATCAAAATTTAGTGAATGGGCTACCGCGGGAATAAGAAAAAGCAGAGATAATTTATACAATTTATATCACGAAAAATCTCTAACCTCAGATCAAGTTTTTCATACTTATGTTAGAAATTATTCAAAAATATTCAAAAGTGTCTGCGCTCAAGCAAAATCACAGATAATAATTAACAAAATTGGTATTTCTAATAATAAAATAAAAACAGTGTGGCAGGTCATTAACAAAGAAACTGGAAAGTCACAACAACGTGATCAGACCGAATTGTCCTTAAAAATAGATAATCAGACCATTTCTGACAAGCTAGAAGTGGCTGAGACACTAGAAAGTTTCTTCACTAATATTCCGCTAGAAGTTACAAAATCTCTCCCTTCTTCATCTACATTAGCTGAAGATTTGCTTAAAGAAAATTTTACTGCGGATATACCAAACTTTAAATTTAAACCAATATGTATTGCTACTGTTATAAACGCGTTCAAAAGTCTCAACGTAAAGAATACTGAAGACTTATGGGGCATATCCGTCAAGGTTCTTGGAGATATTATCGAATCAATTGCCCCTATCCTAACAGGCATATTCAATCAATGTTTGGATAGCGGTAAATTCCCTGATCTAATGAAACTTAGTAAAGTAGTACCAATTTTCAAATCTGGTTGTAAGAGTGATCCCTCTAATTATAGACCTATATCTGTGCTTCCAGCGTTGAGTAAAATATATGAAAAAATCATGCTGGACCAGATGTTATCTCACTTTAACTCAAATGGGATTTTGCACAGTCAGCAGTTTGGATTCACGAAGGGCAGATCGACAACGGACGCGGGAGTTAAACTTATCACTCACATTTTGGAATCCTGGGAGAAGTCCCAAGATGCCATTGGCATTTTCTGTGATCTCTCTAAAGCGTTTGACTGCGTGGACCACAACACACTGATGTGTAAATTACACCACTACGGAATTCGTGGTCAAGCTGCTGATCTGGTTCTTTCTTATCTATCAAACAGGCAGCAAAAAGTAAATGTAAATGGGGCGACGTCCTCCGGGTCTCTAGTCAAGATAGGCGTGCCCCAAGGTTCAATTCTCGGTCCTTTCCTATTTCTTGTGTACATTAATGATCTCCCTTATATGATGGCCAAATTATCAGATATAATTTTATTTGCTGATGACACCTCGCTAATTTTTAAAATAAATAGAAAGGATACGCTTGTCCAACATGTTAACGAAAGTCTAACTGTTCTCTCAAAATGGTTCGCTGCTAATAATCTTCTATTGAATGCAAGCAAAACTAAGTGTTTAAGATTCTCCTTACCAAATGTACCACAACGTGATCTTAATTTAAATCTTGACGGCAATAAACTTGATGTTATAGCGGAAACTGTATTCTTAGGGATTACTATAGATTCAAAATTACAGTGGGGCGCGCACATTAGAACTCTTTCAGGTAGGTTAAGCTCAGCTGCATATGCAGTTAGGAAAATAAGGCAGTTAACGGATGTAGCCACAGCTAGGTTAGTTTACTATGCTTATTTCCACAGTATTATGTCTTACGGCATCCTGCTGTGGGGATCAGCAGCAGACGTTGACTCCATTTTTATACTACAAAAAAGGGCAGTCCGCGCGATTTATAAAATGGGTCCTCGCGAGTCACTCAGAGAAAAATTCAAAGAGATCGATGTACTAACTCTGCCTTCACTTTATATCTTTGAATGTATTTTATATGTCCGTAAAAATCGAGGCCTTTTCAAAATTAGAAGCGACTTCCACAATAAAAATACACGCAGTAAACATGAAATTGTAATACCTAAATTCAGATTAACAAAAACTAGCAAGTCTTTTATTATAAACAGTATACGCTTTTATAACAAGTTGCCAAAGTCAGTTCTAGAACTGACCGATGATGGAAAGTTCAAGAACTATATAAAACGTGTCCTTATGAAAAAAGCATATTACAAAATCAAGGACTACGTTGATGACAAAGAAGTTTGGCTATGATTCCTTCTGCGCATGCGGCTTCCCTGGTAGCTCATAAACGGCACAGATTTGTGGATGTCTCTAACTATTCTCAATCTCATTATTCTTTTTCTTTTGATTCAGATTATTACAGTAGTTTTCAAATCATTTTTTCTCATATTTTGCTCAGAATAGTTACAGCACTGATGACAATATTTGTGTCACTTGTTTAATTTAGTTCTTTAATTAAATATTCTTTTTATTTTTTTTATTTACTTACCTTTGTATAGATGCTTTATTACCTATTATTTGTGAATGAGTGAACATTGAAGGCCTTTTAGATTCCCGGATGCTGTTTAACTTTTGTTAAATATTTTTTTTGTTTTACATTTTTTGTATAGCAAGCAACGACCTATTGTCGGGCCTACGCTGTCCCCCCATACTTTAGTACTAATGCTGTAATGAAACAATAATATTGTAATACCAAATGATTTGAAAAGAGTAACCATGGAGTTTCTTGCCGGTTCTTCTCCATGGAATCGACCAACGCGAACCGTGCACCTTTTTCGACGTTTTATAAGTGCCCATCCAGGCCTATGTGAAATAAAATATTTTGATTTTGATTTTGATGATTTTGATTTCATGCATAAACCCGGGAATTTCGGAGGAAAAAGGTTACGATACTTATGAGGAGCGGTGGGGTGCACAGATACTGTTGTGGTTACTATTCTATGATTTAGTACGTCACTTTTATTTGTCGCACGATATGACGAGCGACATTGAAGACAACATCACAAGCCTAGGCGATAGCGTCCATACATTTCCCTTAGGACGAGATTTACAGACCGCGCTTCGATTTTACTTTGTTCATTAATATAATTAGAGTTTTCTGCTTCTCGTTATTTGACCTTATCTTTAAGATCGTTTTGGTTCATATTAGTATGATATAATTTATGTTCCTAAATGTATTAAAACCAGTTTGGGATTAGTTAATTATTATTATCATTTGAAGTACTAGAGTCTAGTCAAAGGCTTTTTAATCAAATTCACGAACTAAAGCTACACAGTATTTTTTTACTCTAAAAAGGAGATGTATGTTTTTTTAAATTTTTTATTGTACATCGATTACTTCGTGATTACTGGTCCTATTTACGTGATTCGTTCAAAATTTCGTTTAGTTTACTTTGCTTTGATTGTTTTTGAGTAGGCTTCTTCATTGTTTATATTGATAAATGGTTAGAGAATGTGATGATCTCTTAATATCTTACAATGTATGTGTAAAAATCTATTTTTATACGACTACCCAAAAAAGGACCAGAGTTCAAGTGAGTACGTCTGCCAGTTTTATTTTCTGTTTTGTATAAGATTGGATTAAGGATAAAATTTGAATCTTAATGAAAGCGAAGTCGATTTGTGCAATCGCATAAATTCTGTTCGGATTAAGATTAAATGAACCAAGAACCAAGGTCACCGACGTAGCCCGAAGAATTGCTATAAACTTAAGTGGCAGTGGGCAGGGCACATTGCTCGCAGAACGGATAGCCGATGGGGCCGAAAAGTTTTGGAGTGGCGACCGCGAACCGGAAGACGATGCGTTGGAAGACCTCCCACTAGGTGGACCGAAGACCTGGTGAAGGTTGCGGGAATCCGGTGGATGCGAGTCGCAAGGGACCGATCATTGTGGCGACACTTGGGGGAGGCCTATGTCCAGCAGCGGACGTCTTTCGGATGAGATGATGAAGATTAAATGAAACATTATATGCCTGCAGGAAAAAAAAACTTAATCAACTGTTCTAACATACATTTTTAAAAATTCAGATCACTGACAATGAAACGCAATGGTTCAATGCACTTGACTATTCCTTTGAATATGGTTTGCTATACAAATTCAACCTCAATGAAATATTTGTTGAAAAAACTCCGTTTGTAGCATACAGAACGCTGACAGAGCCGGATTCGCTATTGCATCATATTATTCATTACCTGTCTCCTCCTAGACAGCACAACTCTGCTCTTGACTGAGGTACCCACATTGCTAAGCAACCCCATCGGGTTTCTCTCTGACAGCTTGTATCTAAATAAGTAGATCATATTTTTTTTGGATCATTTGCTAATAACGCAAGTTCAAGAATTGATAGACAGAAACACATAGAATAGCAATTTTTCAAGATGTGAACCATACCTTAGCATCATATCTAAAATGTTATAGATGCGCTCCATTTTTTCAAGATGTGAACCATACCTACATCATATCTAAAATGTTTTAGATGCGCTCACGCATACAGTGGATATTGTTTGAAATAAACAATCATCTAATAAGATCTCATCATTTGCCCAACCTTTTCCCTACTTTGGGATCGGCTGCCAGTCTAATCATATGCAGCTGAAAACCAGTATTTTACATGAAGCTACTGCCTATCTGACCTCCACAACCCAGTTTATACTGGGTTATACCTACGATACCACTTGGTAAGACAGGTTGTCAGACTTTTTTGACCTGTAAGGACTGTCGAAGATGGGCAAATGACAGCCGGGACCAACAGCGAGGCACGGAGGAAACTCGATATGTAAGGGTGAACACCCATCCACAGACCAACCTAGGCAAGCACGGCTGAACCTAAAGATCGACCCGAGCGGGTGTTATTATTTAGCCACGAGCTCCTCCATCATCATCCAATAAAATCTAGTAAACAAAATAACTGCGAGACTGTGATGATGAATCATTCACTGGAATACGATGCCATTTAACAATTTAACCTTGAAGAGACGGAAGAACTCATTAGGTAAACCGTTATAAAACGAGACGGATTACATAATAAATAAAAAACAACGCGTTGTGCCATTTTCCAAACGACTCCTAATTACTCGTATAAATAAGCGAAATTCGCATCGCGCCTTAGGTAGGTATTTCGCGTTTAGTTCGTTTTTTTCGCTTCATGAGCATTTTCGGTCTTTGAGCCCAACATAAACACTGCACGACTAGGTACCTACCTACTGTGATATTTATGAATGCGTTCGGTGACAAACTGACAAGGCATCTGGTGTAAATAACTGATTGGTGACAAAATGCTACATTAATGTTATAAGCAGAAGCGGTGCTTTTAATAATATAAACATTATAAAAGTAAACTGTTTACCGAGCAATTGAACACACACAATGGACGTAAAATCAAGTTTATTTACGAACGTTATGAACTTGTTGTGGGAAAATCTAATTGTACGAGTGCATGCACCGTGCCCTCCCGAAACACTCGCGGCTCTGGTGACTGGCCCTTCTATTACCGACCCTCCACAATTACAAGTCGATACGGCTCCGCCGGTGATTTCAACGGCCTAAGTCAGGCCGTTTAAAGTTGCTCTTGAAGACCATTATGTAATGATTATGGACCTTATAATACCCTCCGGCAACATGATCGTGGCTTTCATCGTCGTTCTGTTCGGGGCAAGAGGCATGGCGATATTCGGCTTGCGCCATCACATCTTCCAAGCTCATCGTGCTGTGCTGGCGCTGACGCTGCGGCTGTGGTGAACCTCGAGCGGTACAACCTTTGTGGGAATCATGTTTTCGAATGCGAGTGCTTATAGCCTTTTTATTAAACGACTTCAAAAAAAGGAGGAGGTTCTCAATTCGGATGTTTCTACTTTTTTTTAAATGTTTGTTCGCGCATAAAACTGTCGCTTGCCAACCGTTTTGATTTTATTTTTTATTTTTGGAAAGGGTAAACTTTCCAAATGATCCCATAGTCACCAAGTCGGGATCTGATTATGGAATCTTGGCGAAATCGAGAGAACTCTTCAAATTTTATAGGATAACGTACAGCGACTGGTATTTTCTACAACAAGTGAAGCATTTGCGTTTGATAAGAACCATTCTACCATCACATCTGATGATGAAGCCACGGAACTCAATAATGAGACAATGCATCTAAGTCGTGTTTGGGCTTGTTGTAATTGTAACGGTATGCACTTTCCATGTGTACCAAGCACATGTAAACCACTAAAAAGTGAAAAATAAAAACTTTTTGGCAAAAAATAAAACAGACTTCAAAAAAAACAAAAAAGTGAAAAAATCCTTTAGCTTCTGAAGTCGGTGACAAAAAAAATGTAATCAATCATCACCGACTTCAGAAGGTAAAGTTATTTTTCACTTTTTTGTTTTTTTTTAAGTCGGTTTTACTTTTTGTTAAGGTTTGTAAAGGCCTAGTTGACGCTTGAAAACAAAGGGCCGTGATCCGAGGGCTGATTTATACCCGCGGGAGACGCACCGGGCGTCGGGGGCCACCTGGTGGCTACCGGCCACCGTAGATGCGGGCCTGTGGACGGTTGGCTATGGGCTAGCTAGCCGTCCGTCCGTCTACCGACGACGACAGGCCGTGTCGACGGCGCGTTCGTGTTCCACGCGCGCCTCAAAGAGATGTCAGCATAAGGGGAGGGGCCCGCAAGGGCCGAAGCCTGCCGGGGTTGCGGGCCTGTTCGAAAGAGATACCGCGGCCCCGGAACATAAAGGGCGAGGAAGGAACATGGATGGGTTTTAGTCAGTAAGAGTCTGACACTCCCTCCCGCTCCGCCCAGAGTGGGAGAAGTCATCTGATGATTTCCCATCCTAAAAAAAAAAAAAAAAAGAAAAGGGCTGATTTATACACTGGCCAAGTGTTGCCAAACAACGTGGCAACGAAGTCTCTGGTTAGTTGTTGGTTTGATTATTTTATCCAATCGTTTCTAATTGTAATAATGTTTATTTTATAAATATTATACTAATACATAATGAAGATTTAAGTTTGTATTTGCGGAAATAATTATCAAATTCTATTTTTTTTTCACCGATTTAAAAATACATAAAATTATAGACTACAAACATTTCTATCATGGATATTACCCGAGCTATCAAATTTTTGCGGACCTAGTTGGCGAAGTGCTCGAAGTTGAACTTCTTAATTGTACCTATATCCAAATTAATGATTATAGAAGCGCTCTGTGCATATAAGCAACCGCACACAGTGGACCGTGGTCCACTGCAGTGATTCATGCAATGTCAATGGTACAACAGAATTCATTTCCTTCTAAACGCCGAGAATAGATTGAAATAAATTCAAATAGAATTATATTGATGTCCAGTGAAGCGCGCAACGTCAGAGATGGACGAACATTTAGTCCTGTGATGAATCCCTTCGGTAATTAATAGATGGGGGTACGGCATGGTAGGTATTCCATAGATAGACGGACGTGATATAGGTGCATCGACATTACTATTAGAAGGGTCAATAAGAGTATTTAGCACGCCAGGATTTGGTATAGTTTGTGCATTTAATATACGACGACCCGATTGGCGTAGTGGTAGTGACGCAGCCTTACGTTCTTAGGGTCCTGGGTTCGAATCCCGGTAGGAGCAAATGTTTGTGCGATGAGCACGGACATTTGTTTCCGAGTCATGGATGTTTATATGCATAATAAGTATGTATTTACAAACAAAAAAATATATATGTAGTATATCAACTATCTAGTGTCCACGACACAAGCTTTGCTTAGTGTGGCACTAGGTGGCGCTGAGTGATAATGTCCAGCAATATTTATTTATTATTTATTTATTTATACGCCAGAATTCAAACTTACTACATTTAGTAAGTTAAGAACGAACGTACGAAGCATAGTTTTGATGTAGCCGGTTTCATTCTTTCCAACATTTTAACATTCATAAGAAGTTAGCTAAAATATTTTGAGTGGAGGACGCGCCTCGTACAAAAGAAATACTCATCATCTCATGTAACTTAAAACAATGGAGTTCCATTTGCGTGGACTTTGCTGTAGTTGATGGATGTCAATTAAAATGTCATCTATTCATTGGTATTGTGTCGTGAATGAGACATCAATTATGACAAGTTCTTTGATCTCAACCTGAACAATACTGCTCTACTAATACCTAGAATATTTGAATCTTTCTTCATGTATTTGCAGACAATTTAAGTTAATATATAAATCAGTATTAAGTACATAAATACTTCGAAATTATACCGTTTTTTGTTCCCCACCCGTAAACTAGAGCAAAAAATACCAATACAATGACATCGTTGAATGTGAGAAATATTGCAATGTAGGTACTTCAGCGAAATTCTAACGTCTAGCCAGATACTTAGGTATAGACAATTTGTCTGTACCTAAGTACCTGGCTAGACGTTAGAATGTCGATAACTTTGTGTATTGTGGTGTTTACGCATTTGCGCATTATCGCTCTCGGGCCCGTACCTATAACCCAAAACCGTGATTTTTTAATCGGCTTCGTGTTGATATAACTAAAGCATTCACCTTGGGATTAATATATGGCAAAGTTGAGGACTGCTTCTAAGGTTCATACGTTTCGGAAACACGATTCCATAAAATTTTCTCGACCTCAAAGTTACTTCATTTCAAATCTAAGTATTCAATTTAAAACATTAAACTGGGTCATGAAACTTTTCAGGATAGTCAAAAAATATATAACGCAGTGTTCATACGTTTTCTTTTCTTTTTAAAATACTTTATTTTCATCGTTTATTTTCTCTAAAATTTCAAGCTTTCTAACCAGTCACAGTTAGGACCGCCCTGCCCCCCGGCCATCGCTAGGACCCCGATGCACAAATTTTCAGTGCGGCCTCGGCCTTCAGACGTGGTGGGTGTTTTTATTTTTTTTCGCGCAGAAATCCCGATTGACACCGATTATGTTCTAAATAAATCACTTTTTTATGAAACATGAAATTTAGATTAAAAAATAAAGCACCCGTGTTTTTATTTTTCCAAAATATTGTAGTTTTCCTTGATAAAATAATTTTTGAAATGGTTTGATATCGAAATTTTATGTCAACGTCAAAAATGTCAGTAGGTAAACGTGCCTGTTATCGAGAGAGATATTTGTATGAATAAATTTATTTTTTGCAAGAAAAACACTTTATTAAAAATTATAATAAAGTAACACGTGACTTAACCCGTGCAAAGGAGTTTGAACTACTCGTATTTGGCCGGATTTTTTTTCGCCTTTTTGATTTTTTTTTAAAGTAGCGGCTACGCACAAGACCTTTATTAATCGATATCTGTTATCAATACAAATAAGTTATGTACGAGACAAAAACTTCTAAAGCGTCACGTTTCCGAGATTTAAGCTATCAAAGTTGTGCTGGTAGCGATCACAATGCCATATATTATTTCGGAAACCTCACGTTTTAGAACATTTTGTCTCGACAAAACTTGTTTGTATTGATACCAGCTATCGATTAATATAGGTCGTATGCGGTCCCGCTACTTTAAAAAAAAACAAAATGGCGGAAAATGTTCCTAGCCCTTTCGTACTTTTGCCTGAGAACTTAAACTTTTGAAAAATTAATCATTATGATCTTTATCATTGACTCGAATACTTTTTTGCTTGTAAATAAATACTTATTATACATATAAACATCCATGACTCGGAAACAAATGTCCGTGCTCATCACACAAACATTTACTCCTACCGGGATTCGAACCCAGGACCCTAAGAACTTAAGGCAGCGTCACTACCACTACGCCAATCGGGTCGTCAAAATCGGGTTGTAGATCTTTGACAGTCGTTACAGGTAGTCAGTGGCCTGAAAGTCTGTCAGACAGTCTTATTAAGAGGTATCGTACTCGTATTACCCAGTATTACCTGGATTGTGGAGGGCAGATAGGCAATTGCCCCATATAAAATACTTTTATTCAGCTGCCTCCACATATTTGAAAAAAGGCCAGGCAGGTGATGAATATCTGTCATCGTTGCATCAAAAGCGTAGTTCACCCTAAAAAAATCTTCTTGATAGTGCGAACAAGATAGAACTATCTAGCCTGAGGAAGCGGGGGCAATATTTGAATTTTAGCTGACATTCTGTGCGCCCTTTTGCATCCTATAATTAAATCAACTGAATTTCGAAAGAAGACGTTAATAAGAGCCTCAGATCAATCATCAATCCATTCAGCCAATTACTGTGCCTAAATTAGACACATTTTAACCTAGGCCTCCTTCAAATTGCAAGAAGATAGTTTCGAAACATGTGGTTCATACATGGTGCGATCATAAAATACTTTTATAAGGCGCTTAGACGAGCTAAATTAGCAACTCTATTTGTGGTGTTCCAAACTTCGTTTGAAATGCTGTTAGAATAAAGTTCCAATCAGCTTGCACTACGAAGCGGTTGTTACGTCAGCCACTGCGGGCCAAATAGCGCGAAATGAGTGGTTTCGATCGATTTACAAAAAAACTATTGATTGGATTAAAAAACTGGAACAGTATCATGCTAATACATTGCTTGTAGAATTATTTGCCAAAAAATCAGAATGATCGCATGCATATTATTATGTTTATTATTGTTTGAAAGATAATTTTAGAGATAAGTTCGTGATTTCTTTGTATCGAGCCAAATTAATTGTATTGTGTTTTCAAAACAGTATCATGCTAGCATATATCCTGAAGAATATCATATATTTTTCTGGTCTTGCTTATAGCAGTGAATCATATACTTTTAGTAATTATAAAACTCGCGTTTAGCTCATGTAATCGCCTTAAGTATGTAGTGTAATAAGTTACCGTAATACCATTGTTAAAGGTTTCAAAAATCCTTCCAGTTCAAGCCAATTTGTGTTGAAAAACTTTACTTTTTCTAATTCAAAAATAAGTTAAAGCAATTTCTTGTATCCAGAATCGCAAACAAAAACAAAGCAATCTTAATTTCATTAAGATGAAAGGAATGTTACGATGCTATAAAAAGTGAACTCAGTGAAGGCTAGTTTTGCGTCATATTAATTACAACGAGCACATAAATGTTTGTTGTAGGTGAGTTAAAATAACTAGGAATGTAGCGTATAACTAGTTGGGAAACTAAATAAACAGAGGATTTCAAAACGGTGAATAAACAACGCAACGTTAGCTTCTGTTAGGCCACCTGATACTATGCGAAATTAACTTTTAAAATTACTAACTGTAATGCAAAATAATGGTATTCTGTTTAAAAGCGTACAATGCAGCGACAGTGATTACTCATTATAAACGTGATATCAGTGACAGCAGTATTCGCGTCACCAATTCTTGTAAGCCCCTCCAGTCCGGCTTGTCTCGCAGCTAGGAGTGGGCTCAGCACAATAGTCCAACTAGGTCAATACTTAAACCGTTGTTGCCATTGACGCATATTTGCGCTGCGTCTTTGTGCAGAACGCACTACCTATAAAGGCGTTAGTTATCAAAACAACGAGTCTGTCGACTCTCAACTCTCAAGATAGTCACTGACCAAACAATGGGTCGTGCCTTTTTTAACAAAGATTATTTATTATATTTATTTACTTTGATTGATTTATTAAACAAAGTGAATCAGGATAGTCAATAGTGACTTTATGACTATTTAAAGTGTACACATGAGCTCTCCGATTAGCGTAGAAAACCCGATGAGTCTATCAAGTACGGCACTGTAAACTGTTCATTGTTTCACTACACAAAATAAGCGGAAAAAACTTTTTAAACATTTGTATTGTAATTATTTCGTGGTTACTGTTTTACAGCGATAGTGAGCAATACGTTGCAAAATTAAATAAATAAAACTTGTGTGCGTCATGATTTAATGAACCCGTGATAAAGCGTATAATATGTTTCGTTGGTTTTTTGTCCAACACTCACTATAACCCTGCGTTCCGAATTGCGATAAAAGTGATTATATCGCGAATCCGACCAACGCGCAATGTCACAATTATTACTCAGTAGCCTCATATTTTGTGACTACTAAATTCGGTCGGATTCGCGATATTATCACTTTTTTTGCAATTCGGAACATAGGGTAAGTGTACTACCTTATGTTTCGTGATCGTGTTCACAGTTGTTTCTACTACAGTCATCGTCTGCATGGCACATGGAGTGCGTCACAATTACTTTTTTCTTTTTTTCGGTTATCAAAAATTGTCAGACGCTGACAAGGCAGTAACTGCACAAATATCCAGCATCTTATCAATGTTACGAGATAAAACTGGTCAAGCTATCTCTCTGGAATGTAACCAGATCAGGAAGACATTATCATTATGTTAACTGAAGTACAAAACAATTATGGTTTGGGTATAATAGGGTTGCCATGCGGTTAACCCGGACGGGTTTGCCCGGATTGTACTAGTTTGGAGACGGTCCGGGGCTGAGGCCGAATTTTTAAAAATCGTCCGGTTACAATCCCGGTCACCTGTTGTTTCAGGGAAATTCGTGTGCAAGGCGTGGGGCGTTAAACCTGTTTCACACTAAAATATGGCTCAAGTCTGCACAGTATTTTAAAAATAATATAAACCTGCAATAACAATAATAATTTTTAATAATATGTTTTTTTTAATACTAAAATCACGAATCATTGGAAGTCTCGTCAAGTCTCAACAAGAGGGGGGAGGGGGGGGAGCAGGCGTTGAAAAATCGAAAAAAATTGCAATTCATTAACGCCCGCTAATGATAAGTGATGTTTATTTTGTATGTAGGTTTTCACCAACACTTTTACACGCTACGTCCTAATGTGGGACGTCCATAAATTAATGCCCATTAATTACTGTATCAAAGTAATAAAAAAAGCAATTTATCCGAAAGCTCACCCTCCTCTCGTCAGAAATTTCGGTTTTTGGCATCATCAGTTTCGGTGATGGCAACCCTAGGTACTTAGGCCTCATTATGACGAAATGCAAGTTTTCGCATTGTCATTCCACATTAATTGTGAGAAAATGAGTCATATTTTCATGAAGAGCTCCATGTTTAGATTTTGCTTTTATGGAAGAAGTATGACTATATAGGTACTTACTATGCACTACTAATGATATCATAAATGGCTCTATAAACACGAGTGTACCCTGACTCAACAGCTTCTTGGACCTTGACACACAGATTACTAACTACTGTCTACGTACACTCAACTTTGAAAAATGCATACTATGCAGTGCCTTCTTTGAAACAGGTGTGTCTTCGCGTTTTCAATGAATAGGTTAAAATTTGCTGATTAATATTCGCGCAGCTGTACACAAAAGCTTTTCGTGTCGTAAGGCTCCCGAATTCTGAGAGTATTATTTTTCGAATACAATAACCCAGCAATGCGTACATGATTGGCATCAAATTAACAATGGAGCAGACTTGATCAACCTGAACCAACCAGATACAGGTCTAAAAAGGTAAACGCACACATATCTGCGCCGAAAGAATTGACCGCGCCGAACGAAACTGGGTTTAATATTTCTATGAAACGTTATATCATTTACCTAAATATAACGTTATCAATTCGTCCAATTTGGTGCGGATAAGTGTGCGAAGTTACATAGGACTTCTTACATGTTATTCTAAAATTTGATTCTTTCCGCTCTTTCGCTTCATTCGGTTTAGATAACTCTCACTTACCTTCAAGTAGCACCAGCCGCACCTAGTGAACTCTGAGGTATACTTTGTCGCGAAGCCGCAGGTCAGATGTTCCGCGATCTTCTGCGCCCAGTTGCGACGTTCAGATGCGCTTGCGCAGCTGAACAGGATCTTGCGAGGAGAACTCCTCATGCCTCCAGAGCAAACCATCACCTCGAAGCAGTAAGAGTTGCTTGTTGTGCTATGACCAAGTGAAAGTAAAACTAAATTAATATTTATAGGTTTATACATGAATGGATTGTGAGATGTATGAAAGAAAAAATTTAAACCATCCATTGGTATCGTCAAAAACACTCTCGAAGCAAACGAAAACAGGGCGCATCCGTTTGCATGGAGGGTGTTCCAGAAAGAGGAGGAACCTCCTTACAATAATGGGCGAATTCAAATGAACCATTCTCATAATCAAGCTGTTTGGGCGTTAACTTCAGCGAGACTTAAGCTTTGGCGACTATGGCTGATGATCGCTGAGGCTATCCCCAACATGTCGACAACCTCGCGAGCAAAGTCAAAACACTTAGTCCCTTATCTCTAGGCTTTCATAAGATTCCCGTAATGCGGGACCGTTTGTCTATACCTACAATCATTGCTCGTCGCTCTAATCTTTCCATCACCACTACATCAAGTTTATTGGCTACAATAGTCTGTGATGTTGAACAAATATGATTATCGTTTTAATTTAAGTTCATCATTTTGATAAGTATTTTTTAATCATAAATGTAAGCCATGGATGTTGAGTTCTTGATAATAACTCATTCAGTGGGATTAAATGAACTTGCGAGGGTAGAGGTCGCAAATCATGTTTTAATCAACATACAACCTGACACGGACCAGACTGAACTGATAAAAAAGGCGTTTTTGGAAATTGGTTAAAAAAAAATCAAATTTGAATTTCGCTATCCTGGTTATTTATATTGTCATTTTCGAGAACTGAATCGGTATTAAACTTATATTGTCACTTACGGGATATCTTCTGTGATTATTTGTTATGATGAGCTCCCGATATTTCAACGCTGTTAAACAGCAAATAATCACGGAAGATATCCCGTAAGTGGCAATTTAAGTTTAGTTTTAAACCGTGAAAGCCTAAAACAGTTTTGAATCGGTATTGTTATTGGCATAGCATAAGAAAGATGTGTATTATTTGTTGTGTGTTGCAACATAAGTGTTTACTAATAATAGCTATTGCAAGTTCTTTCATTCATTTCCATGGCAAGTGCCTCTTGTAAGTACTTTACTGTGTACAGAGTAAATGTTTACCACTGATAGTATCATAATGATAACATTGATACATTGATATTATGCAGCTATAATTTCAATTAATTGAAGGAACATAAAGGAAACTGTCTCAAACAGGAAACTAGGAATTTATAAAGTCAGTAGCATGCTGTTGTATTTTACCACCAAAGCCTGTCCTTAAAATATATAAACTTAGTTAAACAAACAACTTGATGCTTACCTAGAAGACAGAGGCAGTACAATTTGGACCGAGTAAATATTATCCAATGTATAAGCTTCTTTTAATACAGAGTTTGTAGGGTCCGAGTAACACATCAACTTTTGGTCCGAAAGCACACAATACCGGGTCTGAGAGTTTTTGAACAAGTCTTCAACGACTCCTGACACAATCCTTGTCAGCATTCCACTGAAGTATGGCACTGGCAGAGAGTTAACTGGAGGACGCTCTACACAATCAACTTTTTCTTTTAGCGTCACTATCTTTGATGTCCTATTAAGTTTTTCAAATTTAAGCATGTGAGAAAACTTTTGCATCACTGAATTTGTTGATTTATTATCATCTTCTGTTACTGAACTAACTGATTTAGTCTCTGCATCCGTTGTCACGAACCAGTTAGAATTCCTGTCTTTATTAACAACATTTAATTTTGTTGTTGGTTTTGTTTCGTTAAACAGGCTGTCTGTCCGTTCTGGTGGTGTTGGTGGATTAAAATATTCACTTTCATAAAATTCAAAGCTGTCATCTGTGTTGTCTGAAGATACTATTGTGCCATAAGTGTCACCAATTAAAAAGGATTCCAGTAATAATAATTCATTGCTCACTCCATCGTACTTCTTTGGTGATGTGCTTGTCTGCAGTGGGTCAAACTCATATATTGTACTTTTACTAGGCCTCCGCAGGTCTACATGAAGGGGCACTGCTTCTTTGGCAGGAATTGAGTTTGCTGTGTTGTTGCTTGTTGACTGGAATGGTAGTGTCCAGTTTTCATACATAGAATTTTGCCTCATGACCTCCATGGATGCAATACTTTCTCTCTTCTTCCTTCTCTCCGGGATGTCCGGACTCGACCCAACTGATATGGAACTCATGGAACTAACTATGCTATTAGTCCTTGATTGTTTTGGTATGTCGTACGTCATTTGGTCACTTTCTAAAGTTAAACTAGAAACATTTTGCTCCAATTCCCTACTGATGTCATGAGAGAAACTGCTAACAGAGTCTGTATTGTCAGAATTACTGGAGAACAGGGACAGATCATCAAAATTTGATGTATTATTCAGGTGCAAGTTGGGATGATCTTGACTTATCGGTCCACAACCACCATCATTGAGGAACTTCTTTTGTTCCAAAAGCGGTGAATTAAATTGTATATTGTCAAACAAACCTACATCCACAGCTGGCATTGAGACACATCTTTGAGGGTCAGTATCATCTAAACTATCTGGTTTTTTCGTCCTCCTTAGTCTAAGGCCTGCTGTCCTGGTTCCTTCTATCACTGATTTAGTCACTGAGTGTCGAACAGCGCGGGATGTAGTCAAAGTTTTCTCTAGTGTATCTTTAGCAAACTTTGAACCGTCCTGGATGGACCTTTCTAACTTTTCGTTGGCAGTTTTGGCTGAGTTACTCACTTTCAAGGCTACATCCTCGGATAACTGTTTTGAAACTGTACTAATAGATTTGAATAGTTCGGAGGCTGACACTCGATCAGTCGGCTGCGGCAGCTTGGTGCGCGGCACAGGCACAGGATGGGGCACCGACTCGCTAGGAGGCAAAAACGCACTCCTGGGCTTCGGCACCGGCGGCGAATCCATCACTTTGATTGACCACGAGGCCACAAACACTAAATCACAAGCACTAAATAACTATTTAAAAGCAAGAGATAACATTGTTACAGTACTTTAGACGCAACACAAACAAAAACTACAATGACTCACTGAGAAATGAATTAACACATCACTGTGACCCGATTAAATAATTCGAGTGACAAACATGCGTTAGACATCCACAAACACAATTAGAGGAACCGTCAGGAATTGTTTTAATCGACAACGAACGAATAAATACATAAATTAAACACTACGAATTTGTTTTGAAGATCATCTGCGCTTGCACACAGTGCGGTCGATTGTGATTTGTGAGTTGGTGCTGCCAGCTGTAATATATTATCTCCCTGCGAAGTGACTTGCCAACTGTTTATTAGTTTTCAACATGCAATGTTTAAAATTAATTAATTATTGAACTTAGGAATAAAGATCGGTTGTAACGCAGTCAGTTGTTTTTAATAATTATTCGAGTTTTTCTTTATGTCATAAATGATGCAAACATAGACACCAATAATATTACATTTTCTCTTTTTCAATTATTCGAAAACTGGCTCTTATCGCACTGTTTATAGGTTCAAAATGCGATATATTTAAATAGCGTACAATTTTTTCATTGTGTTTTATTTCTGCAGTATTGTTCAAGTCACAGTTCAACATAAATAGGTACTTACCAACTATAAATAATATCACAACTCTGTGCAGTTCAAATTCAAGCTGATCGCGAGCCTGCGAGGGAGGATTTTTCTTTTAAATCTCAGCAAAGAGGCGCAAGTTATTAAGGCTTACCTAGTTATGTGGTTTATGTACTGGTATTCGATGGTATTTATACAGAATATCATAAATAAACATTATTATGTACACATAAATTATTTGCTCATATAAAAGAACTAATTAACGTTTATTGGTCTCTTAAATACAAAAATAGGTACCTACCTATTTGAATTTTTAATTTTGTTTTATGTTGTTTTGCGTTTACTGCCTTTGCTTAAAAGTTATTTCTTCATGTTTTGACTCCGGGTTCAAAAAAACTAGTCAAAAAGTTGTAACTTTGACCCAAGTGGCATAACTATACCATTCTGAGGCCCTTGGCAAATCCATTGTAGGTATGGGGCTCTAAGAAATCTCTTAATTTTTATTTTAGTTTTAGTAAATCACTGAGGCAGTTACCCAATAGCCCAATAGTAACATTGTGTCTATTTCACTTTTCAAAAGCATAAGCATATAGGTACCTATTTATAGCAACGTCCTCCAATCGAGTAGGGTTATTGGTAGGTAATTGATTTTAAGTAGGTACTTAGATTAAAAAAAAAAAACAGTATTTTGTTAAAAATGTTTGATCACTTTTGAGCTCACAGCCTCTCGGAGCGGGGGCCCCGTCAGGCCGAGGGCCCGTGGCAATTTGCCAGTCTTGCCACCTTATAATTACGCCACTGTTTGACCCCCAATATCTCCGTAACTAGAAGGTTTACCAGCCAGGTATTAATAGTGTGGAACAAAAAAAAATCGGAATGATGGGGGAAAACAAGTACCTTTCAGCTCCGATATAAGGTGTTTTACACCCTTTACACATAATTATAGAGGATAGTCAAATCAAAGCTACTGTTTTTACTTTAGTCAAGGTTATCCCTTCTCATAAAAAAAACCTTTGATAAAAACAATTAAAGGGTACAGGGGCAAAACAAGGAATGTCACAAAAAATCCAAAAGTTAATTTTTGATGGCAACATTCTCATTTTCCCGCGTATTTTTATTGGCGCGTTGTACAAAAAGCGTAAAAACAAGCATAGTCAGATGTAATACTCGAATTTAAAAATTGTGTGCAGGAACAAAACAGGGATGGTCCATGTTGAAACGGAACGTAAGAAGGAATGTCCCATCTTACGTTCAAAAAATTTAGCTGTCAACTTTTTTTTATAATGTTTGTTTCTGTTTCAATATATTTAACAAACCACCTGAATAGTCGTCTAAAGCATTTACCTAGATTTTTTTGTGATTTAGCAGGTGGACAGAACAAGAACTACTTGGTATGAGGTTTATCAATTTTTGTATGGGACGTACTGGACATTTCCAGTTTTTGTATGTTCTAAAAGGGAACTAAATTATTTTTTTTTATCATTTTCAAACTTTTTATTTTCATAAAAGTATTTATTGTTTCTAAAATTAAGACTTTAAAAGGTATACTAAAGTTCTTAGTAGCAGTTTACAAGTTTAAGTAATACCTAAGAAAGTTGTTAACTTTGAAAAATAAAAATGTTAAATAAACAACTTTTTGTTTTTGTGACATTTCTTGTTTTGCTCCTGTACCCTTCAATTAAGAACTAAAACAGCCATCAAGTGAGGTGATTCCAAACCCATGTAACTTGAGCATTGGCCTTAACTTGTACTTATATCGAATTAAACTGCAATCCATGATTATTAGTACTTAATAAAAGAAATTACATACCTACCTAGGTATTCTGTATGCGTCCATTTCTCCCTTCACGTTATATTGCTCTAATAAAATGTTCAGGCGTTTAACATAAGTTAGTATTTGGAGTACGACTGAACATTCTTTATTGAATAATATAAGTAGGTCCTTAACAATAGCCTTAATTGGTAGCTACTTTCCTCAAAGCGAGTTTTAGTTTATAACAAGAGCATTCATTATATGTATAGTACACTTTGATCAAGTGGCGTGACACACGAGCCGTAGGCGAGGGGGTTTTTGATTCGAGAACTTCAATAACAAATGTCCACGTGAATCAAACGGCAATTTTCAACACACTTTTGAAGAAATAAAATAAAAGAATGAAAATTATTTGTGTCATGAAATTATTACGAGACTATGATTTAAGTGTTTTTTTTCCGCGCTTTGCTTTCGCAAGGTTGAAGGAGAAGCAAAGTTATGAAGCCGATATACAGCCTAATATAAAAAATAGAAGTTTTTTGAATTTAGAACACAAACATTATTTTTTTTATATTCCGGGTATCTGAGTAGGAATACAAGGCACATAATTTTCAATTTATAGCCTATTACTTTTTTTGGCTAGATCGCTGCACGAATTGAAGCAGAAGCTGGATGGCCTATTCAATATGAGACCTGAGACCAATGCCTACTTATGCATTGGTATCAGGGTGAACTTGTACAAAACCCAGGGGCCTATTTCATAAACGTGACAATGACAGGCGACAGGTGACAATTTGTCGCGAAAAACTCGACATATTTGTTATATGAAACACAAAATTGTAATAACAAGTTGACTTGTCAAAGATTTCTGACAGGCGATCTCACCCAATGTCAGCGGCGACTTCTCACTAACTACTCGTAATTACTTATTACCAGTGAAATGGTGCTAACATCGACAGACAATAGTTGCAACAGCGATGAAGAATAGAGGGGGGGGGGGGGGTACACATTGTTTTTTACTTTTGGAGCGATTATTTCCGAAATTATTGACATTATCAAAACAAGATTTTAGTACTTAAACCATTTTGGTTGAAATTAAAAAAAAAATCTCTTCCCACTTTACATTTAGGGGGGCTAACCTTACTGATTCACATATTGGTACCCAGCTTTCTGGTGCTAACGGTCACAGATATTAAGCGAGGACGGACAGACAGACATGGCGAAACTATAAGGGTTCCTACTTGACTACGGAACCCTAAAATTGTGTCACTTCCATTTGAAATTTTGGTCTGATATCCTATTCAAAGGATTTTTTTTTATTATTGTGGGTTTTGGCCGTGTGGTGCCGGCAGAGTAGAATAGCATCACCCCATATCTGCCCGTGGGTGTCGTAAAAGGCGATTAAGGGCTTATCCGAGAGGTGGGCAGCAGCGCCTCCCGTGAAGACAACACAGTCTCTACAAATACTGCGGTCACCAACCCGCTTGCCCAGCGTGGTGACTATGGGCAAAACCCCTCTCATTCTGGGGGAGGCCTATGTTCAGCAGTGGACTTCCTACGGCTGTTATGTATGTATGTATGTATTGTGGGTTTTACTTAGTGTTTGTAATGTTTTAAATTATGTTTGTAATAAGTAAGTAGGTAGGTATATATTGAATTCAATTTGTGAAGGTGAATATTTTGTAGATTTATTTCTCTTGAGAAATATATCATCCTGCGCAGTGGTAGGAATTAATTTATAACAGTGGTAAGAAGAATCGAGATTTATAAAGGGTTGATGACGGTGACGTTCGAGTTAAATTTTTAAAAGATTTAAAACGGTGCGATTTAAATAATTTGTTTAAAGAGGTTAGTGTTGATATTGGTGGTGAATGTGAAAATTCACCACCAATATCAACACTAACCCCTCCCTCGTCCCCCCCTCTATTCTTCATCGCTGTTGCGACTATTGTCTGTCGATGTTAGCACCATTTCACTGGTAATACAGTTAGTGAGAAGTCGCCGCTGACATTGGGTGAGATCGCCTGTCAGAAATCTTTGACAAGTCTACAAATTTGTCAACTTGTTATTACAATTTTGTGTTTCATATATTATAACAAATATGTCGAGTTTTTCGCGACACATTGTCACCTGTCACCTGTCAAGGGAAAATTTATATGAAACAGAAATATGTCAAAATGTCGCGACATTTTGACATAATTGTAATTTTTCCACCACGACTTATTTGTCATAGGTAATCTTTTCGGACAAACACATTAAGCACGTCGATATGAATAAACTCTAAAAACTTGATTAAATGTGTAAGAAACGAAAAATTGTCAAAATGTCGAATTGTCACCTGTCACCTGTCGCCTGTCATTGTCACGTTTATGAAATAGGCCCCTGGGTTTTGTACAAGTTCACCCTGAGACCAATGCATAGGCATTGGTCTCAGGTCTCATATTGAATAGGCCATCCAGCATCTGCTTCAATTCGTGCAGCGATCTAGCCAAAAAAAGTAATAGGCTATAAATTGAAAATTATGTGCCTTGTATTCCTACTCAGATACCCGGAATATAAAAAAAAATAATGTTTGTTTTCTAAATTCAAAAATAATTAAAAAACTTCTATTTTTTATATTAGGCTGTATATCGGCTTCATAACTTTGCTTCTCCTTCAACCTTGCGAAAGCAAAGCGCGAAAAAAAAACACTTAAATCATAGTCTCGTAATAATTTCATGACACAAATAATTTTCATTCTTTTATTTTATTTCTTCAAAAGTGTGTTGTGTGCCGTTTGATTCACGTGGACATTTGTTATTGAAGTTCTCGAATCAAAAACCCCCTCGCCTACGGCTCGTGTGTCACGCCACTTGATCAAAGTGTACTATTTAATGAATGCTCTTGTTATAAACTAAATCTCGCTTTGAGGAAAGTAGCTACCAATTAAGGCTATTGTTAAGGACCTACTTATACTATTCAATAATGAATGTTCAGTCGTACTCCAAATACTAATTAATAAATAAACTTTACTTACAGTAATCAACACTAGACTACATATATTTAATAGTTAAAAAAGTCCCTAGGTACCTAATGAAAACACAAGTTCCTAATTTTTTGATTAAAAGTGTAATAAAACATGGTGAATATACGCGTGTTTCTAATTTAATTCCATAGTTCTCTTTACATATGCCATCTTTCACAAGTAGGTATAGTAGCAACTTTAAAAGGTTTACTCTTAAGTGGTTTTATTGTATAGGTGTATAAATTAATTTTAAACTCAACACCCTCTTTTTTGCGTCCCTGGATGAGATTAAAAAAAACGCTGAAATATATGTAGGTATTTTTTTATTTATTAATAAGTATTTATTCTGAGTTTCATGATTCTAGAATAATCTAAAAAAAAAACATATAAACTTTACACCCCCTTTCACCCCTTTTTCCAAAAATTTTCATAATTTCTGTAGCCAAAATGTTATTTTAATAGGTTTGTGAACATTTCATCAAAATCCGATTAGTTTTTTACGTGATGCGCGGTCAAACGTGTCGGGTCTTCTGGTCACAATAAAAATCCACAGAGCCTATAAAGACAAAGACTATACAGGGTGTATTTCACCTCATCACTAAGCCGTTAACCAAGCATTCTGTATATCAAACTAAGTAACTTTACGCAAAAAATATTGCTGGGAAACAACTTTTTTTTTTGAGGTTATAAATCATGTTTTGTGGTATAACTCAATGTAACACACTCAAAACATTGTGCGGATGGATGGATAGAATAGTACGGAGGTCGTAGAGATATTTAAAGTAAAAATCATGCGATAAAAAGTGGTATTTAAAAAAAAAACTTGTAAAATCTTGCAACTTTGACCCCCAATATCTCCGTAACTAGAAGGTTCCCAGGTATAGTGTAGAACAAAAAAATGATCAGAATGACGAGGGGAACAAGTGCCTTTCGTATTCGTTAAGAGGTGTTTTACACCCTATATAAGGTCACAAACCCGTGCGTCCTGTCGTGCCTATTATAACTTTTGGAGCAAAAATGTAAACACTCACGGCACGGCCGCTCCATAAATTCAGGGTCACTCAGCGAGCCACGCTTGGAGTCTCTCCGAGGGATCGCATCCAGAACGAGTTGGTCCATCAGAAAACCAGAGTTGCCGACGTAGCTCACCGAATAAGTAAGCTAAAGTGGTAGAACGTGTTCTTGAATGGAGCCCGCAAATCGGCAAGTGTAAGTGGGGATCGCCCTCAGGCTCGGTGGAGCCAAAATCTTCGATGTGTGGATGGTAGCAACTGTCTGCCTGTTTGAATCAAGTTGAAGGGCGTGCGGTTGTGGAGGCGTATACCAGCAGTGGATTGCCGTAGGCTAGTGATGTAGTTATTTTGTTAGGGTAAGGGTAGAATTTAACGAGTCGACATAAAGGAAATCGACGTAGAGCGAATGATTGACTTAAAAGTAGAAATAAGGTTTAATAAAGCAGACAATGTACAGTTTCGAGCAGGAGCTCGTGGCTAAATAATAACTGCCGCTAGGGTCGATAGGTTAAGCCGTGCTTGCCTATTTAGGTTGGTCTGTAGATGGGTGACCACCCTTACATACCGTGTTTCCTCCGTGCCTATAAAAGCACGTTAAGCTGTTTATCCCAGCAATCATTTATCCATCGTTGACAGTCGTTACAGGTGGTCAGTGGCCTAAAAAGTCGGACACCAGTCTTACAAATTGGTACAAGCCCGCCACACACGCCCAAACCACTGTAACTCCTGAAAGCCAGAATCAACAGTGGCGACCACCAGAAAAGCGCCGAGACAATGAAGCTCGACGAAGTCCCAGAGAGTGAATTTAACTGTCTTGGATCCCGCAACGAAATTAATCAGAAAGTATAGCGGAGGAGTAGGAAAAAAAAATTACAAATTGGTAAGTATCGCATTTCCCATTATTAACATGGGTTGTGGAGGTCAGATAGGCAGTCGCTCCTTGTGAAATACTGGTATTCAGCTGCTGCATCTGGTTAGACTGGAAGCCGATCCCAACATAGTTGGGAAAAAGCTGGGCTGATGATGTACAGTTTCGGGCACTAATTAAAAGCGATTTTCTCCTGGTTCAAGGGCGTAGCTAGGGTTTTGTTGAGAATTGCTGCATGGGCGATGGGACAGATGAAAAAGAAATCTAGGTTCATCCAATCATAGTGCAATCTTATAAAATTCGCCTGTCGATAGAAGCAACTTTGCTTTTGTTAATTAAAGCTACCTACACTACATTATGAAGATGTAGAAATGCTCTCAAACCAGTAATAATTTACTTTAGGAGGCGCTGCCCCTCCCGAGGTTTTGTAATTTAATTCAAGCAATCCGAGTTCGAGATTGGGGAATTTGTGCAACATTGTCTTTTCGTCTTTTTGCTAAGTCGGAGGAGTCAAAGTTTTGTTGCATTTTCAACATGGTTTGTATAATGTTTAATTTTCTCACAGGGAGCAGGTCACGGACCTGAAATAGTTCGTCTGTGTGGAATCTCAATTTCTTAAAATACATAATTTTTATTAAAGCGCGTTGTGCACGCTCAACATCTATGATTTTTGATTTACCAGCCCCTCCCCAAGCAAGGATGCAATACGTCGTTACGTACTGGAACAGGAATATTATTTTTTCTAAAATCCAGGATGCAGTTTTAGTTTTCATCAAAATCAGGTTGTAGAGACCTTTGAGCGTTTTTCGCTATTCCTAATAGTTTCGGATTTGCCTATCTACAATTCTACACCCACTTGAAAAATTCACCCTGTATGTACAGCTCCGAACGCAAATAGTTTTCGACTTTGACACCATCTATACATATAATAAAATCGTTGAGACCAAAAAATCTGTACATTGAAGATTTAAAAAAAAAACCGATCAGGGTGACTTAAAATAAGTAACTGAACATATTAAAACCATTTTTAAAATTCGTGTTTGTTTGTTTGTTTGTTTGTTTGTTTGACCGCGCATCACGTAAAAACTGCTGGACGGATTTTGATGAAAACTTCACTGATCTATTTAAATAAACTCAGAATAACACTTAGGCTATAGAAATTATGGAAAATTTTGGAAAAAGGGGGTGAAAAGGGGGGGTAGTTTGTATGAAAAAAAAATTTTAGATTGGTCTAGATTCATGAAACTCAGAGTAAATACTTATTATTAAAAATAAAGAAATACCTGTTTCAGCATTTTAAAAAAAAAAACATCCAGAGACGTAAAAACGAGGGTTTTGTGTATAAAATTAATTAACTTCATACACCTATACAATAAAATCCATTGAAGTGGAAACCTTTAGAAGTTGCTATAAATACTTCAAATCTAATACAGGTAAATGTAATTTCTCAATTTTCTTGAAATTTGATTTTTGAAGTGAATACGCCCAAAATAGCGGAATTCTAGAAAATCGGCTTTCCTCGGTATAAGTAGTTGGTAATACAGGGTGGAAACGGTAAACGGGGCAGTAAGGGGAGCTGCAGCTACACAAAAATGGTCTTAGGTACAATCCGTAATTTTTTCACAAAATGTTTATGATTCACAGATTTAATAAAAAAATAAAGTACAGTTAGCAAGAAAATTGCCATTTTACACAAAACATTTTTTTGATGCCAATCATTGTTTTTAATTTTACATAAGACATAAAGCCGGAAAAGTTACAAATACATTACAAACGAGTACAAATCCTACTATCTACAAATAAAAAATGCTTTGTCCTGAAGGTCTGTCTGATGGATCAACGCACAGCCTAAACCGCAGATTGTAGAAACCTGAAACTTGGAGGGTGTATTTTCTGTATAACGTAGGCATACGATAAGAAAGAATTTTGAAATTATACCCTAAGAGGAGGGGGGGCAAAGATTGTATGGGAAAATGTGATTCCTTGGTCCAATCTACTTCAAACTTTGCAATCAACAATATTAACAGAATTGATGGACGCGTTTCATATTGCATTGAAATTCATCCCCTAACGGGGTTAAAAAGGAGTAGAAAGTTAATTTGGCGGTGATTTGTTTCGAATTTGATATCAATACTTCTTCGAGATTTTGATATAAACTACAAGTTATTTTGATACATGTTTCAAAACCCAATACGATTTTATTCCAAAAAGGTTGAACTCACATAAAATTTGGTGCAAAATTGCAAATACTCTTTAAAATTGGAATGTCTCGAAAGTCACCGTAAAATATTAATACCGCATTTGAAGGTTTCTAAGCTTTGAAGAGGTTGTGCACTTTAAGACACGGCGTCATAGCGCAGGGACGTAGAGTTTGAAATTTTAAATGGTAAGCAGTTGTAAGAGGTCCGCAACGGTTTACAGCAGCTATACCGTGTTGCGGCTCATTTAATGCACCTTGATGAGAACTGCAGACCTAGCTGGAGTATGACTGTCATCGAGTGTGTATGAAGATGTAAAGCTGTCAATAGAAGCCTTTAAAGCTGTTTTTGTAAACATGGTAATTTATTCTTATTCAAATAAATACGTTGTTAATCACAAGTATTTGATTTTGAACAAAATTGCCCTTGGGTACGTAAATTGACTTCAATGCATATCTTAGGAGATACACTGTTTTAAATAACTCCGAAGCAAAATAATGATCATGTACCGGGCGCGCATTTTCATTATGTGGAAGGATGTGTGTGATGTGCTCTTTGAAAATTGTATTATAGGTGCTTACGACCCACTCTCTGTAACCCTCTCTTTCCCTTATGTGACGCAGACGAAGTTGCGCGGGTCAGCTAGTAATAAAATAAATGCGTTACACAAATGTTCCTTACAAAGGACTTGAGCGGTTTCGTCCCAAGTGTTGTAACATTGTCTGACCTATATCATTTGAAATATCACAATTAGTGTTATGTTTTTTTATATGGGCGTAACTCTGTATCATGTGCAGGGAAGCTGTTATAGTGGTATCATTTATAAAAAATAAAAAGCCTTAATCAATTAATATTTTTAGTGTCATTGTGTTTATGCTAATCAAGTTAATTGATTCACTCAAAAAAACAATTTCGGACTTTCAGTAGGATTCAAACAGACTACACGACGCAAATCGTTCAAAGGCAATTTCCGTAGCAACGCCTTGCCGCTACGAGAGCGCTACGCCTGGCGGCTACATGCTACGGCGCGGAGCTGTAGACAGCAATAAACAGGGCACTACCGGGAGATAAACAGACAAGGGATTTGGTTTACGCTAGGCAACGTTTTTCTCGAAGAATACAAGACTTACTGAGGAAATCGTACATGTTATTTTCCAAAGACCTGTGGAAAGTGTTTCACTAAGTAGCACAACACATTTTAAATTGCTTAAATGTCATTACGAAATATTACGAGAACATGCGGAAATAAATATGAAAGCAAATATCTTGTACCCATTCGCTGTCAAGTACATTTAAAGTACGTTAAGTTAGAATTAATTATACTGTCATGTGATGGCCTGGAGTTAAAGTTTAGTTTTCAAGGCAAAACAATCTTATAAAATTCTGATTCTAATCAAATATACCCTGATGGTTTATCTATACTAATATTATAAAGCAGAAGAGTTTGTTTGTTTGTTTGTTTGGTTGAACGCGCTAATCTCAGGAACTGCTGGTTCGAATTCAAAAATATTTTTTGTGTTGGATAGTCCATTTATCGAGGAAGGCTTTAGGCTATATACCATCACGCTCCGATTATTAGGAGCGGAGCAGGAATGAGAAATGTTGCAAAAACAGGGTTTTTTTTTACTTTCGTTTTTCTCTCTTATGTGATGCAGACGAAGTTGCGCGGGTCAGCTAGTGTTTAAATAATTCGTTTCACAATTCTCTACTATACACGGTGTAAAGTAACTTAACATATTTTACGTCTTAGTATACCTAATATAAAAAAAAGTATTCGATTTGTTTGGTATTTTAATTCATTTTTAAAAAGACTATTTATAGATATTTCTTTCATCGTTTCATTTTTTTTCAGCATACTGTTATATTTTGGCGGCTACACAACGGGACAAAGTTTTTATCTATTTCCCAATCAGATCACAAGGTACGATAAGTACAATATCAGGTGACTAGACTTATTAATAACTGTAGCGTGATGGTAAGGGGACATGTGGCCCATGGCACAGAATAGAAAACGCAGCCTAAAAGCATAAATGCCAAACTGAAACCTATTTTTTTGCCCATGCAATAAAATAGGTTTCAGTTTGGCATTTATTCACTTGTTACGATGCCAAGCTGCACGCTATGCACATCGTACCGACAAAGCGACCGTTCGTATTACGACACCGCGCTTCAGACGTCACAGACTATTGTCATCGACTTTCCTTTACCTAACTTCGGTGGGAACGGACACTGATAAGTTAAACCTAATTCATAAGAAATCCATTTTATAATTTTTATCTGTAACTTGTGAATCTTCGAAATATATTTCGTAACCTAGAGGACTTATTCATTGGAGAGTTTCCCGACACACGCCCCACACATATTTCATTAGGAACGGTAGGTACACGGTAGGATTCAACTGTTGACAAACACAATTTTATAAACATTTCATAATCTCCTGCCTATCTTTAAATGAATTTCTGTGTCGAGTGAAAAGGATTAGAACTAATAATGTAACAATTTCGCCTAATCAGCGCAATGATTATCCCATTTTAGAAATATATTTCACTGGTTGTCTGCCCACCGTTTTACAAATTTTGATATTTAATGTTCACCAAAGTTATGAAACGTTTTTTTTTTCTTAAGCTAAATAATAATCACTTAGCCCTTTGCCCAGCAGTGTGACTATAATAGACAGCAGGTATAATTTGAATAGTGTAATAACGGGTACGTATCATAATCCCGAAAGTTCATAATACCTACGATTGAAATACCGACGTCCAAAACATCGAAATTCAAAATACCGATAGTTTTAAATGCCGATAGTCGTTATATCGAAACACAAAATACCGATGTTCAAATGCCCGAAAGGACGAAATCCCTAATGAACGAAATACCAAATGGACGAAATCCCGAAAGACCGAAATACCGATGGTTGTAATACCGATGGATGAAATCCCGAATGGACGAAATCCCGAATTAACGAAATACCGATGGTTGAAATACCGATGGATAAAATCCCGAATGGACGAAATTCCGAATGGACGAAAACTTTTATTTAGTAACGTATTATTTGACAAACAATTCATTATTTATCGGTTTATGTCATAAAACAACGTTTGGAACAAAGATATTAATTGTGGAATACCAAAAAAAAAAGAAATAAAGTAATAATTATGGTTTCCTATAAGCACAAATTTTGTGACAGAAATGAATCGCTGCAGAACCGACTCCACGTAGTCTTTTCTGCCCTACCCCGAGAGTGTAATTTAAGCCCGCGTAGGCGCGGAGGGGTGAGGCGGGCCGCGAGCTGAGGAGCAGGTGGCTTTAACACTTGCCGCCGCGGCTGAGGCTGGCCGGCTTCAGCCGGCCAGCAAGCCGAAGCCGCGGTGGTGAGCGTTAAAACCCTCTGCGACGATAAGGTCGCTTGCGACCGCCGGAGCCCCGCAGCGTCGGAGCCGTGACAGAAACCATGCCTGCTGCATGCTCCATGCTTGCATACTGCATGCTTGCTGGTTGCATGCTTGCTGCATGCTTGCTCCAGGCTTGCTGCATGCTTGCTGCATGCTTGCTACATGCTTGCTGCATGCTTGCTGCATGCTTGCTGCATGCTTGCTGTATGCTGCATGTTTGCAAATCGTTTTTCTCGGAAATGATAACTATTTCGGGATTCTGAACTACGGGATTTAGAACTTCGGGATTTTAAACTTTCGGGATTTTGAACTTCGGCATTTTAAACAGTCGGACAAATGAACTTTCGGGATTTTGAACTACGGGATTTTGAACTACGGTATTATAAACTTCGGGATTTTGAACTTCGGGATTTCAAACTTTCGGTCTAATGAACTTTCGGGATTTTAAACTTTCGACCAAACAACCGTTCGGCGTTTCAATTTTCGGGATTTCGTCCATCGGTATTTTAAAATTCGGTCTTTTAAAATTCGGGATTATGATACGTACCCGTAATAACAGAAGGCACCATTAAACCGGCCTATACACAAATCATTGGAAAGCTAATTAACATCAAAGTGAGAGATGCGAGATTAGAGCGCGAGGTCCCTAACGTCGTTGATGCAAATTGTTTGCAACATTCCTTTTAGCCGCTGGGCGGTAGCTGGACAGTAATTAATTGAGATTTGATCTGCATCGTACCCTCCTATGGGATATGCCTAATGGCAATGCATAGGCGATAGTCGAGAGTGGTACCTTCACTTCTCTTCAACATACCGTCAGAAACGGATAAAGCGAGAGACACACTGGGCCCACGTACGCAACGTACGCGATGCAACGTGGGTGAGTTGGTCTGCACACTTGTCCCGTGTATGCAACGTAAATTGGCGTCAGACGCTTTTGTAATTTCTCAGAAGGTGCACTAGTGCATATTGTAAGTCATGTTTTCTGATTCTGATAGCGAGTTTGAGGATGATTTATTTGCTATTTCTTTCCATGTTGCATTGCGTAATGTAGCGTTACGATATTCAATGCATTCAATTTTATAAGTTACATCGTATTTCCTTATTAGATCGGTCAGCGTTTAATCTCCCATTTTGACTATATTGATAACAAAAAACGTACGCCAAAAGTTTACTTGTTCATGACGTTCTACGCGTAAGTTCTAGAAACATACTGGTCACCCACGTGGGATAGCGTACGGACATCCCCTCCACCTTCCCATCCTTCCCATGCCGATCTGGTCCCTTATTCACAACCATTCGACTCGCTTCCGATTCGGAAAGTCGTATATCTGTCTTCTTCTGGCATTACGAAAACGACCGAGATAGACATACGACTTTCCGAATCGGAAGCGAGTCGAATGGTTGTGAATAAGGGGCCTGGACATCGCAGGTTGACGTTGCGTGGGAAGCGTGTGACTGCGTTGCATACGATAAGTGTGTTTCTATTGCATAGTTTTTCATATAAAATCAAGAGTACAGATAGCATAATGCGTTGCATACGTTGCGTACGTGGGCCCAGTTTGTCACTAGCTTAATCCTTAATCCTGTTGCTCTCGGCAGTACATAACACTGCATGAACAGCGTGCGTGAGTACTGTGAAGAAAACTTAGAGTATGGCTTGTTTGTACGGACTTGTACAAGATAATTGAAAGCGGTTTTACAGACGTGATTTCAATTATAGTACACACACAGCATACGGCATTTCGTTACGTGACGATTTCTACTAAATAGCCTTACACGTAAGCCGCGTACAAAAAAAAATCCTTGAAATGATCACCCTATGTGTAGGTGTTTTTCAACGTAACTTGTTTGCGACAAGATATTCTATTTGGTGGGCTCGATAAAGCTGCTTTTTATTTTGTATTGTAGGTATTGTGTAACGGGCTGGTGTCCGCTTCACGTCAAAGGGCGTATTTTATAAATGAGTTATAATTCATCATGCAGGCCCAGTGCGGATTGCTTGGTAGGATGTCACATGGACTTCGAGTTTTTGGTTCTAGGACGTCTCCTCACGATGTTTTCCTTCACCGTTTTGAGAGCAGCGGTGATGAAATAAATTACACAAAGTAATGCGCCTGTCTGGGTTCGAACTTGCTGTTCGTAATCTAGGGCCGCCACCACAGGGTCACCGCTGCTCTTAGTTTATATTTATATCTAAGTAGTTTTTAAAGGGAACTAAATTTTTGAGCTGTTGTTTAAATATTCGAGATGCTACGTATCTGTACCTATTGCATTATATAGTAAAAGCACTCTCGCGGCGTACTGGGCAGACGCTTTTAATTAACCGTTCCGTCAACGCCGCGTGCCATGAAATATCACGCGACGGTGTTGATTGGGGTCGGATAGTATCATACTTTTGAAAACCAAGAATACTTAGGTATTTTAATTGCCTACCCTAATGGGCTACCATCGGAAAACCAAGTTCGTCTCGCGACGGATCATTAAAGTTAAGTAACGCAAAAGCTTTACTTACCTAACTTTAATGATCCGTTAACTGACTCTGAGGGTGTTTTTTTTTTAATTCCTACTAATTAAGTAGCCGACTAAGTAACCATTAACTGTCTCTGAGTGTGGGTGTTAGTACAGAATCCTTGGTTGTCGACTACGCGAAAGGTCCTTTTACGCATTATTTGTAGTACAGGTGCATGCACCCACACAGTGACACAAGGGGTGGTGGTACGCCTATCAAGCGATGGGCGTAACTCATTTTGTAAAGTCGCGCATGTGCCAGAAGAGTTCTTCTCATGTGCGACTGAGAAGTAAGAACCCAGGTTATAAAAGTGGTGTCTAACCAACGGCTCCTTAGTTTCCTTCGATCCTGCACTCTGAACGGTTCTTCTTTGTACAGCAGTGCGGAAGTCTATACAAGTGATAACTACCTTAACTCGCGAGACTAACTTTAGAGTCAGTGCTTTTGTTTCCGAGTACTTACTCCTGAGTACCAAATAAACTTTTCTATTGTTACATGATAAGAATATATTATACCTACCTAATATTATAATTATAATATATTTTATTGTTAGATACTTTATAGTTAAATAAGTGAAAACTAAGTGTTAAGACTAATAAACCTTAATTTTAATACTGTTTAGATAAATAAATAAATACATTTAAACTCGACTAAAGATGACGTCCCCTAATTCCATTATTGAACTTAGTAAGTACCTACTTATGCCTAATATTTTTCCTTCCTCGCTGTATTGAGTAAAATGAAAATTAAGCTGGAATCTTGTGCAATATTATACTTTTCTATAAGTTCACTTTTATTAGAGTTTAATGAAAACAAAATTCTCACAACTTGATGGATTTGGAAGTATACAAAGTTGTAATAGAATGTGAATTAACTTGTGTAAAACTTTCTTTGGGAGTTAAAGTGATTGTATTTAGCATGAAATTCCACCCTTACTTTTCTCATTAATGTGTTCTTTAGGAGATTTACATAGTTGCGCAACGGTTTGCTAATGGGAGAGACTGCAACAGCGAGTTTATGTACCTAATCATCACGGCAAAAGCTGCAATTATTTAAGCTTTAATTAATACCGTTTGGTTTTGAGAATGTTTCGGAGGCTTTTTATTCTCATTCAACTTTTAAGTTTAAAATGAACTACACTTGTCTTTAGATATAGATAGACCTATAAACTGTGGCTTAAACTCTTAAATGAAAGCGGTCGTTTAACCTTTTATGGTACCTATTATAGCTGTATTTAGCCCTTGACTAGCTGGTTCATTCACGAGCTTTGACGCTGTCTTACGTTCTTAGGGTCCTGAGTTCGAATCCCGGTAGGAGCAAATGTTTGTGTGATGAGCACGGACATTTGTTTCCGAGTCATGGATGTTTATATGTATAACTAGCTGACTCGCGCAACTTCGTCTGCGTCTCATAATTTGAGATTTAAACTATCCTATCTCTCAAGTTGGATCGAACTGCACATGGTGTGCGAATTGTATTATAATCGGTTAAGTGGTTTAGGAGTCCATTGAGGACAAACATTGTGACACGAGATTTATATATATTAAGATAAGTATGTATTTTCAAACAAAAAAGTATATATGTAGTTTATCAACTATCTAGTGTCCACGACACAAGCTTTGCTTAGTGTGGCACTAGATGGCGCTGTGTGTTAATGTCCAGCGATATTTATTTATTTATTTGTTAGTTGGGACGCTACAAATAGGGTGCTGAAGACCCCTATTTGTAGCATTTAGTTTCTCCCTTCAGTGGCTAAAATTTCCATTATGGGCCAACGAGTAGGAAGTTCATTCTTTTTTTGTAGATAGTACTCATTAATAGGCTTTTCACAAATTTTTAAGTTGCGGAGGCTCACGGTTTACGAGATATAATTTTTTAAATTTTCCATTTAAATTGAAAAATAAAACGCAATTTATGTAGATAGATTAGATGTCAAATTTGACGTTTCACGTCCCGACACGGATAGATTAGGTTAGAAGGTACCCTTCGTGGTTATTTTTTTACAAACCACTCAGAAGTAGGAGCCCCGCCAAGCGGGGCTCCGTCGACCGGCTCTCCCTCGACTCGGATGCAAGACCATAACAGTACAATGGAATTTTAGGGCACCCCACAGGTTAGGTTAGAAGCCACCTCCTTCGAGGTTATTTTTTTTTAAACCACCCAGAAGTTGGAGCCCCGCTCAGCTATCTTAGCAGGTGTCGAAAAATACGCTAACCTAACCTCAAAATTTTAACCACGAATATCTCCACAACCATGGGTCTCTGCGGGGTGGGGATGGGACAGGGGGTAGGTACCTCCCACCCTCGCCCTCCCCGCCCCATAAATCTATGGAAAATAGAGTTCAAATTAATGGAAATTTGTGTTTTAACCTAACTTAAACTCAAAACTTTAACCATGGATATCTCGATAACCATGGGGCTCCGCGGTGTGGGGATGGGACAGGGGGGTAGCCCCCTCCCCCCTCCCCCCCCCTCACCGACCCATAAATCGATGGCCCATAATGGAAATTTTAACCCGTTAGAATAATATGTCAAAGATGTAAAAAAATAATATTTTGAAAATATCTAATTGATGATATAATTTCATCGCATACTTACGTTGAAAAACTATGTATTATTCGCTGCTACTAACATAATGGCGGCGTGCAGTGGGCGGGGCAAGGCTGAGCCCGCGCAGCCCCCACCCATAATCGAAGGTTTGCGCCCGCGTCACGGTTCTTGTTCGCGTTTTTATCGTTGTCATTCATCATTCTTGTGGAATATAGCTCTGATTTTTTTGAAGATATTAACTTTGTTAGGTATAACACTCTCTATTAATTTACTTTAAAAATTGTGTGACCGACAGGGTCCATAATTGTTACTATAATTTTATTTACCACCATTTACCACATAATGATTGATTTTGATTTGCTTATGATTTTTAGTATTTGGCTAAATTAAAATAAAAAGACGGCACCTGCAGCGGCCGCACTATCCGTATGCTAGGAAGATGGAATGGCGCAAGGGTGCTTACGCAGTTTGTATCCCAGGCGAATGACCAATACTTATTATTTTTTCCTTATTTTCTAATTCACCACAATAAAATATACCTAACTACCCGCCAAGACAGACGTTGTCCCGTCTGAATTCTACCTACTACCTACCTACTACCTACCTACTACCTACCTACTACCTACCTACTACCTACCTACTACCTACCTACTACCTACCTACTACCTACCTACTACCTACCTACTACCTACCTACTACCTACCTACTACCTACCTACTACCTACCTACTACCTACCTACTACCTACCTACTACCTACCTACTACCTACCTACTACCTACCTACTACCTACCTACTACCTACCTACTACCTACCTACTACCTACCTACTACCTACCTACTACCTACCTACTACCTACCTACTACCTACCTACTACCTACCTACTACCTACCTACTACCTACCTACTACCTACCTACTACCTACCTACTACCTACCTACTACCTACCTACTACCTACCTACTACCTACCTACTACCTACCTACTACCTACCTACTACCTACCTACTACCTACCTACTACCTACCTACTACCTACCTACTACCTACCTACTACCTACCTACTACCTACCTACTACCTACCTACTACCTACCTACTACCTACCTACTACCTACCTACTACCTACCTACTACCTACCTACTACCTACCTACTACCTACCTACTACCTACCTACTACCTACCTACTACCTACCTACTACCTACCTACTACCTACCTACTACCTACCTACTACCTACCTACTACCTACCTACTACCTACCTACTACCTACCTACTACCTACCTACTACCTACCTACTACCTACCTACTACCTACCTACTACCTACCTACTACCTACCTACTACCTACCTACTACCTACCTACTACCTACCTACTACCTACCTACTACCTACCTACTACCTACCTACTACCTACCTACTACCTACCTACTACCTACCTACTACCTACCTACTACCTACCTACTACCTACCTACTACCTACCTACTACCTACCTACTACCTACCTACTACCTACCTACTACCTACCTACTACCTACCTACTACCTACCTACTACCTACCTACTACCTACCTACTACCTACCTACTACCTACCTACTACCTACCTACTATAAAGTTACATAGTATATGTACAGAATGCTTGGTTAACGGCTTCGTGATGAGGTGGTTTACACCCTGTATGTCTAATACGCTCGTATGCCAGGGTGCGGCCAGATCCAAGCAGGCTAATGATCGAGTGTATTGCGCAAGTAAAATGAACCAACTAGTCAAAGCAGTCAACGCAATTAAAGTCTTTCATTGTGTATTATGTTTATCTTTCTTACTTCTACTTGTCTTGTTTAGGCAGCAGCTCCAGCGAATCCGAGGCCTTGGAACTGACTAGTGATAGTCTATCGGGCACGGAGGGCACCGAGGGGCTGACAAGCGGTCAGGCCAATATTTTTTCCGATGAATTACAATTCCAGGAATTGTATGCCCCAAACGCTGGCCAGTCGGAGTCAATTATGTCAATCAGTCCATCATGGGTCCAAACAGAACATTCATATGCTCGCGAAACCGTGGGGTCTTCGCGACCACTAACGCTAAAGCGTAAAAGTTCGGCAGAATGGTCCTTGGAGGTGGCCTCGCCCACTGAGGCAATAGAGGGAGCCTCTAAGGAGCCAAAGAATGTAACCCCACCCAAGCGTAGAACGCCTTGGGATAACCCAAGACCGAGTACTTCTCGCTGCCCCGACATTTTCGAGCCGACAGAAGAGGAAGACAGAGACGGCGATCTGACGAGGCTCTCTCGGCACGGTAAGTACAAACGACCCGAATGGCGCAGCGGTAGTGATGCTGCCTTACGTTCTTAGGGTCCCGGGTTCGAATCCCGAGAGGAGCAAATGTTTGTGTGATGAGCATGGACATTTGTTTCCGAGTCATGGATGTTTTATGTACAATAAGTGTGTATTTATATCAACTGTCTGATGGTGACCACGACACAAGCCTTGCTTAGTGTAGCACTAGATGGTGCTGTGTAATGTCCGGTGTTATTTATTTATTTTATTTTGTTTAACAGGATATATTTTGTCCTTACTAGTCTGCTTTAACAGCCATCTAACAAAACTTTTATAAATCGTTTAACAAACACTGAGAGCAACTCAGAGGATCAAAAATAAGTGACTGTGTGAGATGATCTTTTGAAAAAAGAACACACAGGTTTGAGCGGACATGTCCAGTCAGTAACAGTATACTTATTTCACAAAAACAGCCGATAAACACAAAATTGGACATACAACGGGAGGTTCAAAACACCTGCACCGCGAGAAAGGGTATTTAAGTACAATACTCGGCTTAGGATGAATATGTCTTAGACCAAACAGGCATAATATAACAGTGAGGGTCGCGTGGTTGCGTGTTGTGAAGACCTGTCTAAGTATTTACATTTCAGGCATGACAACATACAAAGTTGTTGAAAGCGCCTGTAGGAGCCACCAGCCACTGAAAGATCTTTAAAACTTAATGGGAGATGTTCCACTTTGCCTCAAACGACATAAATTACTCAAATTTGCGTCTAATTTTAGTGCTGTGCAGTTTGAAAGTTAACAAGGTCACGAATATAGCTTGAAAATATTTTGGTATTTGGATTAGAAAATTATTATAATCAAAATACCAAAATATTATAATTATTATGTACGTTAATTAGTGTGCAAATCATTGGAAAATGGGATTTGAATTGATTTTAATAAAAAAATTGAATAGGTAATGTACCTACTCGTATTTAGTTATTAGAAAGTATGCTTGTGTCAAACCCAGCGGATTGTACAATTGCAAGTACAAACGCTGCTTACTTAGTTTCTCACAGAGTTACCTATCTTTATCTTGTTATGTTATATAATTATACAGTATATCTTCTTCTTGTTATAACGCTGTTTTATTTATTTAATGAGACCAAGTACTATTATTGATCGAAGATTGTGAAAGTGAAAATCAAAACAGAAGGTATAAAATAAAAAATATTAAGTATCTCTATTGGTCTCATAAAATAAATAAAACAGCTTCGATCAATAATAGTACTAGATTCCCGATCATGGCTTCAAAAACGGCCCGAAAAATAAGACCACAAATACTTTTATGGTCTTATTTCAAATTAGTATGGTCCAAGCTTAGCCAACATTAAGACATCAAAATGCCGCAGTGCGAGTTCAAAAACTGTGTAAAAATACCACCTTAACACCTAGGTTTTGGAAGATTTTTTTTTTTGGTGTTTATATCATTGACTGTTTTTCATAAAATAAAAACAATTAAATAGTCTACATTTTAGTATTGAATATTACATCGGAGCATGCACTTTTGCTCATTTTTTTTTTTTTTTTTTTTTTTTCGGAATGGCATCTCGCAGTTCAACCTAGAAAGGTTGTCGTCTGCTTAACCGGACTATGCACTTTTGCTCATACGTAACTCTACTCTTTTATTTAAAACTCCCAAAAGCTTGACTAAGTTGTACGGTGCTTGGTATTTACACACGATGTGTTTGATGGCCTACGTTCGTGACTATGTTCTGCTTTAAGAAATGCGGGTGTGTGCGCGACTGCGTATCTATTGCGTTTACTGAACTACATGTTTATTAGTTGATGTGTGGTAGGGGCAAAGCGGAGACACAGGGTTCCGATACATTTTCGTCTTTATCTAACGGGCATATCTCCTTCTTTATTATATCTATGGATTGGATCTTCCCAAATCATTTCATACAAAGCTTCAGAATGTTGTAGGTAGTCAGCGTGTAACCTATTGCTGTGTTTAGGATTCTAACTTAGGTATAGTGGGATTGTATTTGGCTGAACGTTATAACTGAAAATCATTTAGACACAGCTACCCATTAAAGTTTCCTATTTCTAATGAAATGTTGTGTTTTTACAGGGTGGCAGCCTGGACGCCACCAGCTCAGTGGAGATGTGTCCCTCGCCAGCGCTTTAGCTAGTCATACACCGTACTCGCAACGTCCCAGTAAGATTCATCATTTAATAAGGTACAAGCCCGCACTGCCATAAAAAATCGTACGATTATAATTAGCAGGGTATCCGCTAGTGCGTTTATGTATCGTCATATTCAGATTCAACGTGTTACAAAATGGTTCAAATACCCACACTATTTTCTTTTGCATTGCGGGCTTAGCTTTCACATTTGAAATAAGATTATAAGGTTAATATCTCGAATTACTCACAGTTGTTTTCATGAAACATTATATTGTTCTAACTGACCACTCAGAGGCGCGGTACAAATACAAGAGGCGTCGCGCGAGGGCGAAGCGCGAGCTAGGCGCGCCAACGGTGTCGGGCGCATTCAAGTCTACCTATATCGTCACGCATTTTATCCTGTGCATGCCACTGCTAACTGCGGGTGCGCCGCTCACCTCCGCCAAGGGTTGCCAACCGTACTCTAAAATAGAGTATGGTAACATGTAGGTGTACTCTATAATCTTTAATACTAATAGAGTACTCTTTTTACACAAAAATAGAACTAATATTGTTTAATCGTTTACAAACACTTTAAACACACATGGATAATTTATTTTCAGAAGTCATCATTTTAAAACAACTCCATGGCGAATTGTTAAATAACACAGATTTTACGCAAAAGTCCACTGCAGAAAAATGGCATGTTTGTTAAGATCATAATTATTAGCTGTACTCTCTGTTCCCGCCACTTCAGCATTTACTGAGAGAGTCTTTTCAGTCGTGAATGTGAAGTGGCGGGATGACAGAGCTCCGTTGAAATTTATTAAAAATGAGCTCTTGATCTACCTATAATATAAATTTAGAGTTTTTTAAAACTGTTTTTTTTAATGTTCTGCACAAAGTTCAAAACTTTTCGTAACTAACAAAGGAGGTAAATAAAGAGTATGGACTCTTTATTTACCTCCTTTGAAATCGGATGTACTGATATTTCTTCTAAAAAAAGTTGGCAACCACACCTCCACCTGACGCCTCTTGTATTTATCCCACGCCTATGCGTTGGAGACTTACCAAATACATTCAAATATGGTTATTATGATGAGTAGTAACGTCTTATTATCCTACTTTCAATAGGTATCTGAGTGTGGAACTGTACCTACGAATATATATTTAGGCAGCAATTTTTTTCTTTACAGAAATCAGTGCTCGCTACTCGCCTTACTACCGTCACACAGTATGTACTTAATTTTAGAAGATATTTTTAATCACTAACCATATTTACAGGGTGTAAACGAATTCTTCACGAAGCCGACAACCAAGCATTGTAATTGTATACATCAAACTAAGGAAATTTTCGCAAAAAATATTGTTGGGAAACGACGGGTTTTTACGTTAGGTCTCAATGAATTTCATCCGTGTATTGAAGGGTACAGGAGCCATGGGGGATATATTATGTCACCGTAAAATTGTCAAACACGTTAGATTGTAATATAACTAGAGAGATTTTAAACTCTCGAAGAATTGTTAAACGAACACACTGCTTAGGTACAATATAACGCATTTTTTTTCGGTAGATTTTAATTGCATTTCACAATATTACGGTTTCACTTCCATAGATTACAATCTACCGAAAAATAAAGCGTTATTTTGTAAGCAGTATGTTCAGTTGAAAATATTTCGAGACTTCACAATCTCGCTAGAGAGAATACAAAGTGTTTGTCAATTTGACGGTGACACACAGGGTGTAAACCACCTCATCACATTATGTACAAATCAAACTAAGTAACTTTACGCAAAACTTATTGCTGGTCACAACTTTTTTTTTCGAGGTTATAAATCGTGTTTTGTGGTAGAACTCAATGTAACGCACTTAAAATATTGTGCTGATGGATGGATTGAATAGTACGGGGATCGTGGAGGTGTTAAAATCTTACAATAAAAACTTGTATTTAAAAAAAAAAAACTTGACTAAACGTTGTAACTTTGACCCCCCATATCTCCGTAACTAGAAGGTTCCAGCCTTGGTATGGTGTAGAAAGAAAAAATGATCGCGATGATGGGGAGAACAAGTGCCTTTCGGTTTCGTGAAGAGGTGTTTTACACCCTTAATTTTAAGTAAAGTTATGACATTAAAACTTGTATTTACAGTATAAGTTATAACTGCCCGTAGGTCTGGTGGTCGCAAGCACGACTGCTTATCATGGGGTCCTGGTTTTGATTTCCGGGCAAAGTGTTGTTCGGTTTTTCCATCAGGAATTTACCAGTAGCCAGCCACTGAGTCTAGATTACAATATCTGCGTTACTATAACAAAACGAAACAAAATTATAATGTGGCTTTCGGCTTCGCTAAGAATATTTTTACAGCCATTTTAGGTGTTAAGTGTAAGTAGCTATAAGAGCTCAGTAAATAAATTTATAATAAATAAAAATGAGCTCAGTAATAAATTGTAATATAATATTATTATTAATGATCGGAGTAGGTAGATTGTATTGGGGTCATTGATCCGAAATGTATATATTAATATGCACTTTCCTCCGGAATTGGTTTATAATTTTTTAGTTTATAAGTTGTGGCCGTAAAAAGCTACAAATAAAAAATGTGAGTGTATTAATGCTTTTATCGGAATACGATTGTTTTTATTATTCAACAGATAAATAATAAAATAATTTAGTTTTTATACCTTCCTTTAAATTTTGAATTGAGTAGTAATAATATCACTATCAAAATTAACAATATTTAATTAAATCCGGAAATACCGCAATTACCTTCCGGAATAATGGCTTATCCATGTTATTCTTTTTGAGTGCATTTATGATACAAGTACCAAAAATCGATCTACCTACTCGGATCTATGATTATAATATAACTAGCTGACCCGCGCAACTTCGTCTGCGTCACATAAGAGAAAGAGAGGGTTACAGAGAGTGGGTCGTAAGCACCCATAATACAATTTTCAAAGAGCACATCACACACATACTTCCGCATAATGAAAATGTGCGCCCGGTACATGATCATTATTTTGCTGCGGAGTTATTTGAAACGGTGTATCTCCTAAGATATGCATTGAAGTCAATTTACGTACCCAAGGGCAATTTTGTTCAAAATCAAATACTTGTGATTAACAACGTATTTATTTGAATAAGAATAAATTAGCATGTTCACAAAAACAGCTTTAAAGGCTTCTATTGACAGCTTTACATCTTCATACTTAGACACTCGATGACAGTCATTCTCCAGCTAGGTCTGCAGTTCTCATCAAGGTGCATTAAATGAGCCGCAACCCGATATAGCTGCTGTAAACCGTTGCGGACCTCTTACAACTGCTTAAACCATTTAAAATTTCAAAGTCTACGTTCCTACGCTATGATGCCGTGTCTTAAAGTGCCACTTCAAAGCTTAGAAACCTTCAAATGCGGTATTAATACGTATTTTACGGTGACTTTCGAGACATTCCAATTTTAAAGAGTATTTGCAATTTTGCACCAATTTTTTATGTGAGTTCAACCTTTTTGGAATAAAATCGGATTGAGTTTTGAAACATGTATAAAAATAACTAGTAGTTTATATCAAAATCTCGAAGGAGTATTGATATCAAATTCGTAACAAATCACCACCAAAATAACTTTCTACCCCTTTTTAACTCCGTTAGGGGATGAATTTCAATGCAATATGAAACGCGTCTATCAATTCTGTTAATATTGTTGATTGCAAAGTTTGAAGTAGATTGGACCAAGGAATAACATTTTCCCATCCAATCTTTGCCCCCCTTTTCACCCCCTTAGGGGTATAATTTCAAAATTCTTTCTTATCGTATGCCTACGTTATACAGAAAATACACCCTCCAAGTTTCAGGTTTCTACAATCTGCGGTTTAGGCTGTGCGTTGATCCATCAGATAGTCCTTCAGGACAAAGCATTTTTTATTTGTAGATAGTAGGATTTGTACTCGTTTGTAATGTATTTGTAACTTTTCCGGCTTTATGTCTTATGTAAAATAAAAAATAATGATTGGCATCAAAAAATGTTTTGTGTAAAATAGCAATTTTCTGGCTAACTATTTCCCCTATACTGCCCCGCTGAAAGTTATTTTTTTGCGATTTCTGACTTTTTGAGTACTCTAACCTGGGTTGGTTTGGAAGAACTTCTTGATTAGTGTCGGAAAGAAGATCGATTGGCATTAAAAAAAATGTTTTAAGTAAAATGGCAATTTTCTTGCTAACTGTAGTTTATTTTTTTATTAAATCTGTGAATGGGGATAAACATTTCGTGAAAAAATTACGGATTGTTACCTAAGCCCACTTTTGTGTAGCTGCAGCTCCCCTTTCTGCCCCGTTTACCGTTCCACCCTGTATTACCAACTATGTACTTATACCGAGGAATGCCGATTGTCTTGAGTTCCGCTATTTTGGGCGTATTCACTTCAAAAATGAAATTTCAAGAAAATTGAGAAATTACATTTACTTGTATTAGATTTGAAGTATTTACAGCAACTTTTAAAGGTTTCCACTTCAATGAATTTTATTCTATAGGTGTATGAAGTTAATTAATTTTAAACACAAAACCCTCTGTTTACGTCTCTGGATGTTGTTTTTAAAAAATGCTGAAACAGGTATTTCTTTATTTTTAACAATAAGTATTTACTTTGAGTTTCATGAATCTAGAACTATCTAAACATTTTTTTTCATACAAACTTTACACCCCCTTTTTCCAAAATTTTCCATAATTTCTATAGCCTAAGTGTTATTCTGAGTTTATTTAAATAGATTAGTGAAGTTTTCATCAAAATCCGTCCAGCAGTTTTTACGTGATGCGCGGTCAAACAAACAAACAAACAAGAATTTTAAAAATGGTTTTAATATGTTCAGTTACTTATTTTAAGTCACCCTGGTCGGTTTTTTTTTTTAATCTTCAATGTACAGATTTTTTGGTCTCAACGATAATTTTATTATATGTATAGATATAGATAATTATGTATTTAAATGGATTTTGGCGCGGCTCTAGTTTAATTGGTAATGAATTAACAATAACATCTACAATATTTGACTTTGATTTTACCTTGGTTGAATAACCCGCATTAGGTTCCAGAATTTCATAATAATATCAATTTATTCGTATGGCAGCACTCATGCGCTTTTATACAGCATTATGATCTGTGACAGCATAGTGCAATAAAACACCTCGAAAGTGATAGTGATATAACGTCTCCAGTTTCAAGACGACACAAAAGTAAATAGATGATGAAAGCGCATCAGTGTGTGGACATACCTACTAAACATATCAGCTACAAGCTGTGTCCTCCAATCGTAAGCTATTATAATGTACGAAGTTACGTGTTGTATTTTTATCTATCATATTAATTCTGCAGCGCAACATTGACAGTTCTGGAACGCCCAGTTGACCCAACCTACCCTCAACTTTGATTAACGACCGAATGTGCACAATCTGAACTGGTGCTATACTAGACCATTCGACAAATACTCAATCAGCCCTTGTCTACGCACAGCACCTCTCAAAGCGCAGCTTCGCCACTACTCGCCAGTGGACTTTGTGGAGCAGCTCCAGTAGGCCTTTCGTCCTCCACATCACACCTTCATTCCGCGATTTCGCAGGTTTCGCCTACCAGCGCCCCGAGCACCGTCTGTCAGGCGGAGCCAAGCGCCCACCGCTACGCTCCCCCCACCCACACCGTCACCTCTATGACGTCCACCATCACAAACGCCTCATTCAATTTGTCGGATTTCATAAGTCCTGAGGAACTAAAACAACAATCGATCGACTATTTAGAATACTGGGGGTCGAATAAGCCGTCAACGTCAACTCAGCAGCCATGGACGCGAACTGTCTCCCTATCCGATCAACAGGAATATCTACCAGATCATTTAGAGCACCAGAGGTGGCCATTACATGATCGTACTGGCCAGGATGACACCCGTTATGAGACAGAAGACTTGGACATCTCTGAGTTTGACGCGTGGCTTAGCGACGTGTTCAACGAGGAATTTCATGTGTTGCAGGAAGAATCAGACCAACCACAGCCCCCCCTCGACCTCGTCGTTCGTTCCCCTCCTTCATCGCCCGAGGTAAGTTTTGCAAAAATGTTTACCCATACTCGTAAATAAAGCGCTGAAAGTGCTGACTTTTTATTTGAACAAATATGAAAGAATCACGTAAATTGTAAAGTAAATTAATAAAAAAAAGGCACACGTCGAATTCAAAAACTATCTGTGTCGCGAAACATTTTGTAAGTATTAATTCTGACTTACGTAGGTATACAAAACGCCACAAAACGTTCAAAAGTACTGAAGGATTGGAACGCACTCACAGGTGGCTTGTTGAGTGCTGTTTGCCTCTTGGATAGCGAGTTGCCTAGCGAGTAGCGAAGCGAAACGAACGTTCTAAAATCTTTGCAACCAGCCGCACTGCGTACTTGTCGCCTTGCTCTGGCCGTAGCGTATATATCGAAAGCGGGCTCCACATTCGCGCCGCGAACACCCGTGAAAGCCGCGAACCGTGAATATGGATGGCATTCGCGCCCGTTCACGGGCTTCGCGTCTTTCGCGCCTTGTTCCCCGTTCAGTGTCGGTATTTGCGCTCGCTTCAAAGGTTTTGCGACGCGCAAACCTCCCGTGAACGCAAGCGCATCCACACTCACGCGTGAATTCAGAACCCATTTTATGGGATCCTAAACACAAAGAACATGGAGATAAAACGAAGGTACATAATGCATGGATGCGAGTGCAGGAACTTTTGAATAGTATAGAAATTATAGAATTAAAAATAAAAGAAAAGAAAAGGAATCTAAGTCCAGTTACAAGGCTTATAAAAAAAGGGTAAAAGAGTCTGAAAACACACGTAATTGTAGTGAGTCAAAGCGCATAGGGCTACCTAATTCAGTGTCCATTCTCTACGAGCGCGCGAACTAAACTGAACGATTGCGAATGTGGAGGGACATGTTTTTCGCGAAGAGTTCGCGGCAAAATTAAAGGCGTGAATTAGACAGTTGTTCACGGCGCGAATGTGAAGCCCGCGGAAGAAGCAAGCCTCTAGCCTATCGGCTAGTGGCGAGCAAGCCACCCTGCTGTCAGTGCGTTCATATCTAAAATGGATCGAATAGGTACCTAGACTTATGTAGGGTGACTGGCAATAAGTGTACAATGCTTAAACAGGTGATTTTACTCATTTAGGCAAACAACTTTTATTATAGGACCAAACCTGAAATCTCAAAAAAAAACAGCTGTTTAATAACTACATTTATTAAATGTTCACTTATACGAGTAACAACTGGTCAAAATGTACTGAACAGCAAATTAAATTTGTCGTGATTTTAGGTTTCAACCAACGTTAGAAGTTTCTTGGAAATATTTCGTTTCGTCAGCAAAAATGAAACATGCAGCCTTAATTAAATCCAAGAATTGTAAATTCGTCCCCATTCGTTATTGAATTTCATTTCCGACAGTTGGTGTCTGTTTCAGTATCAATAACCCTTGTGTCTTTGATTTCAGAACTTAGAATGTGCGAAGAAGGATCAAGGAGGGATTTGAGGAGTACGGAGAAGGCTGCCGGGTGAATCGCCTCTACCCGTATCACCGATCTATGGCTCGGATGTAACAATCGGGTTTGCGCCGCGATCAGCAGTGAGAACCTCTGAGTGCGCCGTGTGGTCTAGCGTGCCACCGCTCGTTTCAACAGCAACTGTCAACTCGTCACTACCCTCCGTTCCTCCAACCCCTGCCTTGTCTTCAATAGTCCATTCCTCCATTAACCAAGGTGAGAAATTAAAAACAATAAAGTTTCTGTTAAGCAGTAGAGTGTCACTAGCCTTAAAAGTCGCCAGGCGGCACCATAGATATAATAAAGACTACTACCATAACAGCTACAAGCTGTGTCCTCCAACCGTAAGCTATTATAATGTACGTAGTCACGTATTGTACTTTTATCTATCATATTAATTCTGCAGCGCAACACTGACAGTTCCTGGACGGGAGCACAGCTGACGAGCCCATTTGACCCAACCCGCCTTCATCTTTTACTAACGACCGAATCTGCACCCTCTGAACTGGTGCCATACCAGACCATCCGTAAAATACTCAATCAGCCCTTGTCTACACACAGCATCGCTACTACTCGCCATTCGACTTTGTGGAGCAGCTCCAATAGACCTTTCGTCCTCCACATCACACCTTCGTTCCGCGATTTCGCAGGCTTCGCTTGCCAGCGCCCCGAGCACCGACTGTCAGGTGAAGCCACAGCGCCCTCGGCTACGCTCCCCCCACCCACACCGTCACCTCTATGACGTCCTCCATCACAAACGTCCCATTCAATTTGTTGGATTTCATAAGTCTTGACAACTATCGATCGACTATTTAGAATACTGTCGGTCGAATAAGCCGTCAACGTCAACGTCAACTCAGGGGCCACGGACGTGAACTGTCTCCCTACCTGATCATATGGAGTACCTACCAGAGCATTTCCGAGCATCAGCGGTGGCCATTACATGATGTGACTGGCCAGTGTGTCGCGTGGCTTAGCAACGTGTTCACCGACGATGTTGATGTGTTCCAAGAAGATTCAGACCAACTACAGCCCCCCCCCCCCCCCGCTTTACCTCGTCGTTCGTTCCCCTCCCATAATAGTTATAACTTTATTTGTCCCACCACAACTACGTCTCCAAGACCACATTCATCACCCGAGGTAAGTTCTGCAAACATTTTTACCCTTACTCGTAAATGAAGCGCTGAAAGTGCTGACTTTTTATTTAAAACAAATATGAAAGAATAACGTAAATTGGAATGTAAATTAATAAAAAAGGCACGCCTCCAATTCAAAAACTTTCTGTGGTGCGAATCATTTTGTAAGTATTAATCTGACTAATCGTCTCTAAACGTCCAAAAGTATTGAAGGATTGGAACGCACTTACTTTTGCCTCTTGGATAGCGAGTTGCCTAGCGAGTAGCGAAGTGAAATAAACGTTCTAAAATCTATGCAACCGGCCCCACTGCGTACTTGGCGCCTTGCTCTAGCGTTATCACTAAGCTTTGCTTAGTGTGGCATTAGGTGGCCCTGTGTGTTAATGTCCAGCGATATTTATTTATTACGTAATCCAATGGATATAAATACACACTTTCTTAAGAATATGTTGGGCTTACGAATTATTTTTGTATTACGTTTGTATGAACGACGGACGTACGCACCGCCGCGCGCCGGCCCCTTTAAACACGTGATTTTACTCATGATAACAAACAACTTTTACTATGAGAACAAACCTGAAATCTCACACATTTATGTTCACTTATAACAACTGGTCAAAATGTACTGAACAGCAAATTATTTTTGCCGCCATTTTAGGTTTAAATCAAACGTTTCTTGGAAATATTTCGTTTCGTCAGCAAAAATGAAACATACAGTCATAAAATTCGTCCACATTCGTGGTTGAATTTGATATACAACAGCTAGTGTCTTCTTCTGGATCAATAATTAACCCTTATGTCCTTGACTTCAGAATTTAGAATGTGCGAAGAGGGATCCAGGAGGGATTTGAGGAGTATGGAGAAGGCTGAGATATCTCCTTCTTCTATTGATTGGACCTTCTCAGATAATTTCATATGTAGCTTTAGAATGTTGTAGGTAGTCAGCTTGTAACCTATTGCTGTGTTTAGGATTCTAACTTAGGTGATTAACTTAGGTATAGTGTGATTGTTATTTGGCTGAACTTAATAACTGAAAATCATTTAGACACAGCTACCCATATGAGTTTCCCATTTTAATTAAATATTGTGTTTTTACAGGGTGGCAGCCTGGACGCCACCAGCTCAGTGGAGATGTGTCCCTCGCCAGCGCTTTAGCTAGTCATACACCGTACTCGCAACGTCCCAGTAAGATTCATCATTTAATAAGGAACAAGCCCGCACTGCCATAAAAAATCGTACGATTATAATTAGCAGGGTATCCGCTAGTGCGTTTATGTATCGTCATATTCGGATACACCGTGTTACAGAATGGATAAAAAACGCCAACAATTTTCTATTGTATTGCGGGCTTAGCTTTCACCATTTTTAACCTGAGAATTTGAACTAAGATTATAAGGTTACTCTCGAATAACTCACAGTTGTTTTCATGAAACATTAAACCTAATAGTATTTTAAATGCAAAAGTTATTGTGTTCACACAAAAACTTCATACTGAACAGATTTGGACGAGTATTTATTCTTTATAACGATTCTAACTGACCACTCAGAGGTGCAGTACAAATACAAGAGGCGTCGCGCGAGGGCGAAGCGCGCCAACGGTGTCGGGCGCATTCAAGTCCACCTATATCGTCACGCATTTTATCCTGTGCATGCCACTGCTAACTGCGGGTGCGCCGCTCACCTCCGCCAAGGGTTGCCAACCGTACTCTAAAATAGAGTATGGTAACATGTAGGTGTACTCTATAATCTATAATACTAATAGAGTACGCTTAAAGACTCTTATTACACAAAGTTAGAACTAATATTGTTTAATCATTAACAAACACTAAACATACACATGGATAATTTATTTTCAAAAGTCATCATTTTAAAAGAACTCCATGGCGAATTATTAAATAACACAGATTTTACGCAAAAGTCCAGTGCAGAAAAATAGCAATATATTTAAAAAAAAATGTCGCTCTGTTCCCGCCACTTCAGCATTTACAGTTGGTGTCTGTTTCAGTAACCCTTGTGTCTTTGATTTCAGAACTTAGAATGTGCGAAGAAGGATCAAGGAGGGATTTGAGGAGTACGGAGAAGGCTGCCGGGTGAATCGCCTCTACCCGTATCACCGATCTATGGCTCGGATGTAACAATCGGGTTTGCGCCGCGATCAGCAGTGAGAACCTCTGAGTGCGCCGTGTGGTCTAGCGTGCCACCGCTCGTTTCAACAGCAACTGTCAACTCGTCACTACCCTCCGTTCCTCCAACCCCTGCCTTGTCTTCAATAGTCCATTCCTCCATTAACCAAGGTGAGAAATTAAAAACAATAAAGTTTCTGTTAAGCAGTAGAGTGTCACTAGCCTTAAAAGTCGCCAGGCGGCACCATAGATATAATAAAGACTACTACCATAACAGCTACAAGCTGTGTCCTCCAACCGTAACTACGGTTGGAGGACACAGCTTGTAATGTACGTAGTCACGTATTGTATTTTTATCTATCATATTAATTCTGCAGCGCAACACTGACAGTTCCTGGACGGGAGCACAGCTGACGAACCCATTTGACCCAACCCGCCTTCATCTTTTACTAACGACCGAATCTGCACCCTCTGAACTGGTGCCATACCAGACCATCCGTAAAATACTCAATCAGCCCTTGTCTACGCACAGCACCTCTCAAAGCACAGCCTCGCTACTACTCGCCATTCGACTTTGTGGAGCAGGTCCAGTAGGCCTATCGTCCTACACATCACACCTTCATTCCGCGATTTCGCAGGCTTCGCTTGCTAGCGCCCCGAGCACCGTCCGTCAGGGTGAGCCACAGCGCCCTCGGCTACGCTCCCCCCACCCACACCGTCACCTCTATGACGTGCACCATCACAAACATCCCATTCAATTTGTTGGATTTCATAAGTCCTGAGGAATCAAAACAACTATCGATCGACTATTTAGAATACTGTCGGTCGAATAAGCGGTCAACGTCAACTCAGCGGTCTCCCAACCTGATCATATGGAGTACCTACCAGAGCATTTTCGAGCATCAGAGGTGGCCATTACATGACGTGACTGCGACGCGTGGCTTAGCAACGTGTTCACCGACGATGTTGATGTGTTCAAAGAAGATTCAGACCAACTACAGCCCCCTCCCCCCCCCCCCCCGACCTCGTCGTTCGTTTCCCTCCCATAATTGTTATAACTTTATAACTCCCACCACAACTACGTCTCCAAGACCACTTTCATCACCCGAGGTATGTTCTGCAATTTTTTTTATCCATAAGGTCAATGTGGGCAAATCCGTCATAGTTTTTTAAAAGTTGAAGTTAGTTGATTATAACTGGTACACATAACTACTTATTGTAAATTTGATGGTTGTAAGCGATAGAGAATTTTGTTGTCTTTTACACACATCCATTTGAAACAACAGAACATCGTTCCATATTTAACTAAAAATGTTTTTTCAAAAAACGGTTGTTAGACGGATTTTCCCTGAGGATTGGGGCAAATTCGTCCAGTATCATTTTTTCCTTGAATGACGTCGTTATATCAAAGTATGCAATTTGTAAACAAGTAAATGCACATGCTGAAGAAAAATATTTTGTAACGTCATAAATATAAGGTTTCATTTACGTTTTATTCCCTAAAATCGTTTTTGGGGGCTAATCCGGCCTATTTTTAAAACCAGGGATTTTAAACCTTTCCAAAAAATTGGAACACTAAATTTGAATATTTTTACTTACTTACTTGATTGACTATGATCAATCATCAGTTTACTTTTTCAGGTTAAATAAACTGGGTTACTTTTAGTGAATCGATTAGGTTTAAGAGCATTATAATTTTAAACAATGCTGCATGTTGCACATTGCATTAAAAATCGAAGTACACATTTAAAAATCTGTTTCAGAAAAAATGCTTTTATTCATAATGACATAATAATAGTGTTAAAATGGAACATACTCAACGAAACATACTAAAATTAGTAGGGTTCTTGATTTTTATCCTTAAGTACTATGTAACACACTTAAATCTTTAATTTAATCTGAATTTGGTAGAGTTGCGGTCCTTTATATTCAGTTAATACACAATTTCGGACTGCCAGTACAGCAGCATGCCACTTGTCCTTGTTATAGGAACCCACATAATATATTACTTAGTAAACAGAAAACAAACAAATAATAATATTAATTATGCCACCAAATCTATTTAAAAGTTCTATAGAACAATAGCTCTAGCAAAAACTATAAATAGGTAGGTAGGATGAAAAAGGTTGACAATATCTGCAATGGGATAATTCCGGTATATGACGGTTTAGCCCCTTTGATATTAGACGGATTTTCCCACTTGACCATTTAGATGTTACATATTTTTAAAAACAATTATTTCTGTATCCACTGAATTTTATTGAAAACAAATGAAAAAATCCTGTAAAACACTTATTAAACTACAAGATATACATACTCAGAAAGTCGTAACTTGTAAAATTGAATATTTAACATATCAGAAACGTCAGCACTCAACACTTGAGTATCGACTTCGGAGCAGGACTAAACTTCAAACGTGTTTTTTTACTCTTGTAGACAACTTTGCTCCATCTATGAATCATAGTTCGAACTAAAAAGTGATCCTGTTTAACCGACCGAATCAGTAAAAGCGTAACTATACTTGAACTAGTAGTAAATGCGTGTAGACGGAATAGCCCCGCAGACGGATTTGTCCACATTGACCTTACTCGTAAATGAAGCGCTGAATGTGCTGTCTTTTTATTTAAAACAAATATGAAAGAATCACGTAAATTGAAACGTAAATTAATGAAAAAGGCACGCGTCGAATTCAAAAACTTTCTGTGGTGCGAAATATTTTGTAAGTATTAATTTGACTAATCGCCACAAAATATCCAAAAGCAAAGTAATTTTTTTAAGGGTGGTATTTAATACTTTAACTGTAGATCCCCTTTTTTCAATCAAAATATTCGAAATTATCACCAAAAATACTGAATTGCACACTAAATTTGCTCAACAAATTAATCAATTATACTATACTGTTATCTTTAAAGCTTAACTATTTTACTGAATGACTATGCACCATTCCTGAGAAATACCGATTAATATAACATAAACCTTAAAACACTTTAACAGTTTGTTTATCACTTAATAAACAGTTTGATTTGATTTGATTTGAATAAACTGGAACTGTGTTTGCTCGGGCCAAACAGCGCGCGGCGCATGCTCGGGCTGGTCCAACCGACACAGCAGCAGTCATAGATAATAAATACACTATATTATGTATAATACAAGAGCTGAAGAGCAGCAGTCGAGAGCCACACCTTTGCATCGCGTGCGCGTATCCGCTGCTGCTTTTATAATTGTTATTTAATTATTAAAAAAGGAGAATTTTTTACTGCACCTCTATTAAGAAATTTAAGCAAACAAAATTTCTCCACTAATAACCTACTGCATATAAAAATAAATGACTGTACTACAAATTAACTACTTGATTACCTAAACATGTTGTACTTAAAATACATCAAAATCTGATGGCTTTTTTTATCTAATTTACAACAAAAATCTAGCTGAAACCACAGGTATACACATTTTGAAACAATATTACTCACCGTAAATAACAAAAATACTGATTTGCACACAAATTATTTTCTTGCGATATTGTAATGTCTCGAATTATTGTCAACTGAACATACGGAAGTATCTCTGCCCCCATAATCGGGACTTGGGGCACCCCCCCGTTAGGTTAGTTAGGTTCCTTTAAACCCTGCACTCGGAAATAGGGGCTCCGTCGACTACGCTTTTTAGGGGAATATAAAGTGTTTTAAGGTTAGGTTATATTAATCGATATTTCTCAGGAATGAAGCGGTGTGGAGAGAAGGAAGGGGGACCCCTCCTTCTCTCCACACCGCGTGAGTTGCTACCATCGTATCCATTTCACGAAAAATTATGCGTTTTATTGTAAGCTGTATGTTCATTTGACAATAATTCGAGAGTTTACGATATCGCTAGAGATATTACAATATAACGTATTTGACAATTTTACGGTGACATATATAAAATAATTCTAGGTCTGCCTCGTTAGTCTAGTGGTCGCAAGGGCGACGGCTGACCATGGGGTCCTGGGTTAGATTCCCTGGTCTGGCAATGTATTTGGATTTTTTTCATCAGGTTGTTTTCAAAAGCAGCTCTATAGAGTCTGGATTGGTGTCGTGGTGTGAATTGTATTTGTACTTTGTAGGAGAAAACAAATGGTTAAATTTACAGACAGATGAGTGTCATCAACCCACTGAAAACACTTTATAATATACTTTATTTGCAAATTAAATCTGTAAATTATAAGATTTACACTGCGATTTACACACTTGACCTCTTGAAGTTTAATGGAATATTTTTTCCCAGATCACTTGCTGCGGTGCAACGTGCAACAGTCAACAGTAGCGTCAGCGACAATCCACGCCACCACTCCATCACTCGAAGTCAGTTCGCAATTTGTTTTTGTAACACTGTTTGAAGTTGCAGCAGTGGTCTTTCTACCAGATGAGCGTTGGTTTTTTCAGGATACCAATCATACCTAAAAATTGATTTCTCCTTAAGAGGGCTATCACAATTTTTCTTGTATTTGAGTGTTAGACTCTAAAAACACTGAGATACATGAAAAATTATGATAATAGCGCCGCCAGGTTTTTTGCATTGCAGCATTGCATCGCCATTTCGTTCCCCTATCAATAACATAGCCATTTATATATCAACTGGGAGTCTTCTCGCTTCGGGTCGTCGGCTTTCTAACTATAAGCATTATAATAAGTGTATTTATTGTTCCAGATACGTTCGTGTGCATCGGTAGATATTCAGACAGAACAGCTGTGATGATTTCCCTGCTCTATGCTGTCAGCAGGCTGTTGGAGACCAATTTCCACCTGGATTTGCCACAAGTTTCAAGCACCTGTTACCTTCGATAACAGGACATAGTTATTGTTTTATTATTATCCAAACAGAGTCACAGGATGTCTGTTTGTCCATAGCTTCGATGGGACAGCAGATTTAGAATCTGAAAGGCATCGAAGACTACAACCAACAGAAGTTCATGCTGAGAAATGTCCTTATGCACGAAGACAGAAGACCTATACGATTGCATAGAAACCGAAAAAGGAAACGAAGACCCTAAGAAGAACCAAAAGGCGTTGGCTAAAATTTGCTTATCGGTCGGTCCGTCCGCGTTGCCACACATTCGTAATGCGAAGATGATGCATGGAATAGCTTGCAACACGCTTACGAAGATAAAGGTTTGTGCAGGAGACTATAGGATTGCTAAGAACACTATTTGGTGTGAGGCTGAGTGAGGCGAAGAACATGCAAAACTATAACCTAACTAAAATAACTGAACTTGGGCAACAGATTACAGACATTGGGAATGCTTTTGATGATGAGTTTTAGCTGTGATCATGTTGAACGGTTTGACCCCAGAGTTTGACCCCCTTATCATGGCTTTGGAGAATGTAAATACAAAGTTGACCAGCCATATGGTTAAGTCTAAGCTTTTACTAGAGACGTGATGGGAAGCGTGATGATCATCCAGAGCTCAATGCGTTGGCAAAGTGTTTTCGCTGCAAGAAAACTGGTAATATAAATAAACATTGCCCAAATAAAGTTAAAAATAAATCGAAGAGGACTCTCAAGGAAGACAAGTCATTGTTAACTGCGTTATCTGTGAAGCTGCAGAGTGATGTCTGGTATGTGGATAGTGGGGCGACCAACCACATGACCAACAACAAGGAGAAGATGCAGGACTTTCTCGTGTACTAAATCGCTGGAAGTTATAACGTGGCAAATGTTGAAAAAGTCAGGACTGAAGGAATTGGTAGTATGCAAGTACAGATAAAGAAGGGTATAAAGACAATAATCTATTGTTCCTTTCAAATACCTGAAAAGCTTTTTTGCTGCTTTGCAATGATTATCACCATAACAGTTGTTAAACTGGTTAAGGTAACGTCTGATAAGGTAAGAGATATAAGGCCTGGGACACACAGATAAATACTTTGAGTAACCAATAAGGCAATCAAAGTTACATTTTGAACTGTTTTCATTCTGTAACTTAATCCCAACCTTCATTGGAGTTATCATTGGTTTGCTATCTGACATGTTGAATTTATCTAATATTTTCTTTATGTAAGACGACTAATCTAAGATGAAGTATCTATCAGCTGTTTTTACTATGTATTGTCATACCCTAAATATGATGAGCTGTGCCTAAATCTTTAATCTCAAATTCTTGCATCAGTCTCTTCTTTATAACATTTCTTTGCTATGATGTTTTCAATGTAAGTAACATTATCTCATCAACATACAGGGCAATAATCATGATTTCCTCATCATGAGTGTATACATAAACACATGGTTCTGAAGATAACCTGTTGTATTTCAATTTTGTGGTTAAACATTATTAATCTTCTCATAGCAATGTTTCGCCGACTGTTTTGAGCCTTAAATTGCTTTATTTAGCTTATATACTTTCTTCTCAGATCCTCTTACCACATAACCTACAGGTTGTTCCATGTATACAGACTCTTCTAGGTCACCATTGAGAAATGCAGTCTTCATATCAAGATGCTCAAGCATCATGTCATACTGAGCAGCCAAGGCCAGTAGTATTCTAATAGTTGAATATCTAACAACTGGAGAAAAAGTTTCGTGGTAGTCTACTCCATACTTCTGTGTGTATCCTTTCGCCACTAAGCCAGCCTTATACTTGAGTAACTTTCCATTTATTCCTCTCTTTTTACTGAAGACCCACTTGCATTTTACTAGCTTGTGCCCCACCGGAAAGCCAGTTAGAGTCCAGCATCAATTTTTATGAAAGAGTTATAATCATCTGCGATAGCTTCACTCCAGTGTTTAGCCTCACTGCCACTCAATGCCTCCTCCCGCATTGTTGGCAACTCCTCTAAAATTAACTCTGTCAGCCATTCATATGCCTCTCCTATTCTTTGGTGAAAACTCCGGTCTCCTATTTCCCTCATGGCCCCTTTATACACAGATTGTTTTCAGTTTGTTCATCAATGGAAAATTCTTTTATTAAATCAACTAAATGCATATGATAGTATACGGGTTGGAAGGGGTACCGACGCAAAAATGGTAACCACGTTTTCAGTCATTTAGAACATGTGGAGACATAGAACATTGCGCTATCAGCTATTCCATATATTTTGACCGTGTTTGCATTGCAGTTTAAAAAAAAGCCTATTGGATTTGGAGGCTGAAATAAGTTAGTCCCTTGGCTTGTGGCCTTAATATTAATAGGTAATTAAGAGGCATACATATACAAAGTTGGAAAATAATGGGGCATGTGTACATGTTGATCTCAGATTTCAAAAATATCTGAATGTATTCGAGGACAGATGTACATTTTTGAACTCACTTCGCTCGCTCTTGCAGCTTAGTTTCTGTTATATCTTAAGTTTGTCTATAGCTTACCTAAGTAAATCCGGTAATTTGAAACAATGCTAGTTTAACATGTCCCCTGTAGGGAAACTGTTAAAATTATCGAGTTCGCTTCGCTCACTCTTTCTCTAGTCTTAGTCTAAAAGTTTTTGTCCACGGCAAGGATAAGCTCGCTTCGCTCGCTCGTGCAGCCAAGTTCCTCTTGTGTCTTAACTTTATACAGAAGGTGTCCAAGGTGTTAAAGTAGTAAACTTAACCCTTCAAAAATAGTTTTTTATTCGCACCGTTATGCGCCCCCTTCATTTTAGGATGGGAAATCATCAAATGACTTCTCCCACTCTGGGCGGAGCGGGAGGGAGTGTCAGACTCTTACTGACTAAAACCCATCCATGTTCCTTCCTCCCTCTTTATGTTCCGGGGCCGCGGTATCTCTTTCGAACAGGCCCGCAACCCCGGGTTATGCGCCCCCTTGGCCCGAAAGCTGGCGAAGGGAGGCCCTTGCTTGTACGAGTATATCATGTATTTCCGTAAAGTAACGCCTGATTAAATTTTATACATTTTTTTGGTTTAAAATATTTTTTTAAGAAAATAAGCGAGGGTACGGTTTTTTAGGTAAACCGCTGTGTTAGCTGCTTCAGCCCAATACTGCTTTCCCAGTCCAACATCTTGCAGCATACAACGGGTTTAATCCATAACTGGCCTGTTAGCCCTCTTCGCTATACCATTCTGTTTAGGAACTCTTCACTCCAAATCCCACAGCTCCTTAAAATTCGGAATTCAAATTTATTTATTTACCGCCATTGTCACTTCTTAAAACTTTTAATTTCTTGTTTGTAAAATTGTACAGACTACTACTAGAAGCGATTTGAATATTTTATAATATAATTTTTTCAAACTCTTCATCCTTTTTCTTTATGAAATAAATAAAATGCTTTTCTACTGAGGTCGTCAATGAATATTACAAAATAACGTGATCCACTGTATGATGGCACCTCCATTGGACCACACACATCTGTGTGCACCAGCCCTAATACTTCCGTTGCCCTACTGTGACTTTTCTTAGGAAATAGCAATCTTGTTTGCTTTCCTTCTATGCAAGCTACACAAGGACTAAACAAAGAATTATCAAAATGCATACCTGTGACCAATCGAATCTTCATAGCAATTCATGCTCCTCGAGTTAAGGTGACCTAACCTCTTATGCCAAACTTCATGTGAAACAGAACCCCGGCAGACACTGAAGCAGTCATGTCTTCACCGTGCATTGGTAACTCCTCAGTTCTAACCTGTTCATAGACACAACAGGTATTTCAAAGGAACAATAGGTTATTGTATTGTTTTTCAGAAGGGTGAAATAGATATTGTGAGTTTCACTGATGCAGACTGGGCGGGCAGTCAGCTGGATCGTCGGTCTTATACTACATATTTTGTATATAACACTCTATAGAATCTCAATAGTTTCATGGGAAAGCCGTAAGCAGCGTACAGTGACACTGTCTAGTACGGAGGCTGAGTACATGGCAACTTCAGATTCTTGTAAAGAAGCTATGTTTCTGAAAACATTTATTTCTGAATGTACTGGCATTGTTTGTAAAGTTATGCTGTTGAATAACAAACAGTCAGTGCTCATAAACTTTGTAATAATCCTGTATTTAGTGCGAGGTCAAAGCATATTGATATAAGACATTACTTTATAAAGATTTAGGTAGGTATAAAAAAAAGGTAGGTAACAAAGAAACACATAGTTTTAGAATATATTTTTGTACTATTGAAATGTTAGCTGAATGTTAACCAAACCTTTAACTGACGAAAAACATTTGAAGTTTGTCTCAAATGTTAAAATGTTGACTTGGTGCATTTTTAGATATAACTATATATTTTCTTAAGACCTAGTGTTTGTTAATATTATGTTAGTTTAAGGCCTAGTATTGGAACGTTTTTAAACGGCCACAATATGGTCAATGTACCTAAGTGAAGCGAATTTGACGATTCAACATTTATTCTCAGGCAATGGCCGTGTAACAAGAAATTTGTATCCGTGCCCTTCTTACATTCAAGCTGATTTATTTTAACTGTTCTAAAATTGTATAGCCATCACAAAACCATTGTAAATAAATAATTTAAAATACTTACTTTGTTTTTTCTCTTTTTGAATACCTTTATATCTATGCGCCCTGAATCTTCGATGACTACAGACCGACACAGAACCACAGTCCATATCTTAGCACTTGGCTCACAACTCACAAACGTACCTATAAATCTGTGACACACGAATAAACACGCCATCATAATTACCAAAATGATATTCTGCGTCAAACACAGTAATAATATCGAATAATCCACCCTGGCCCCTTATTCACAACCATTCGACTCGCTTCCGATTCGGAAAGACGTATGTCTATCTCTGTCGTTTTCGTAATGCTAGAACAAGACAGATACACGAGTTGTCGAATCGGAAACGAGTCGAACGTTTGTGAATACGGGGTCTGAAGTAGGGACCTCATCAATTTTGAACTACTTGATTCTACGCAAACTAACATAGCCGTTACCATACATCCCAAACAGAAATCATTAGTAGTTAATCAAAAAAACTTTTTACAAAAAATAAAACCAACTTTAGCATCAGAAGTTGGTGAGAAAAAAACTAAATCAATCAAACAAAGGTCACCGACTTCTGAAGCTGAAGTTATTTTTCACTTTTTTGGTTTCTCTGAATTCAGTTTTATTTTTTGTTAGTAAGTTTTTATTTTTTGATTTTTTAGTGGTTCACATGTGCTCACCCCTTCACAGCGTACCGGCGTAATTTTCTGTTATGAACTGGTGTAAACAATAGACAGATATGAGATTTCAGCAAACCCAGTACATTTGCTATCATTTATTGAGGAGTTCCGTTGCCTATCTCCGAAGTTCTTCATCAGATCTTCATCAAATTGAAATAGGATCACTTCAAGAAAAAAAAAAACAAAATCGGTACAAGCATCTTCGAGTAATCGGGTAACACTGAATTGAGAACCTGCTTATTTTTTAAGTCTGTTAATAACGACGTTATGGTAGGTGTCTCAAATATCCGGATAGCCTCTATAAGATTCGGCCGAGTATAATTAATTTGCTCTTAAGAATTTGAGAGTTCCGTTCCTTTGTCATGGATCCCATAATCAGAAGCAATCAGAACCCATTCATATTCTCATCAATGTACCCTCGAAGAACATCCTTTCCAATAAAATAAAAATAGGTATAGGGCTTATCCCCAACAAATGGAACTTAACACACCTAACTGTCGAAATCTGGGTGTATTATATACATAGACTTCTGAGTACCCCCTCAAAGCATACAGGCGTGATGTTACGTCATGATATTGGATAAACAATAAACAACCAAGCGTTTGCAGCAATCACTGCATCTTTGCCGTGTATTTTTGAAGAGTTCCATTTATATCTCCGAAGATCGGCATCAGATCTTCAGCAAATTAAAATGGGTCCGCACGGAAAGCTCCAGCTTACAAATAAAAAGTACCTACTCTTCCGAAAACTATCCAAATCGCTTCATGTGTGCCTATAAAGTTTGAAGATTCCTCTCTATTTCTCCAGAATCCCGTCATCAGATCCTGACTTGATGATTATGGGATCACCTGTGAACATACCCTTTCAAACAAAATAAAAATAATTTAAATCGCTCCAGCCATCTTCGAGTAATCGGGGAACATACATAAAAAAAAACTGCACATAAAAAGGTGCAGCAACTACTAAATAAGTTTTGATAAAATATTTCGATAAGTTTGTTTTTAACTCCTCTGTTTGGAAGTCGTTTGAAAATATACATTCCAAGACGCCTTTAATTCCAAGTTGTGTTATTGACACTATGAAATCCGTTTGAATGACAAGCATGAGCAGTCAAAAGTCAAGATCTAAATCTCATAATTTTGGGTGTACCTATCACCATTTCGTGTTAGTTTCGCAAGACTCTTTTACAGAATAACCACAATTTACAGATGACCACGTTGCTTAAAAGCTCAATTAATTCGACCATTCTTCTTCTATGTGTCGATGATTCCCATCGTTGTTTTATTAAATTTGCTTCGACCAGAACTCAGCCACGTCGACGGCGCTGGTGGTGGCTTCTGACAGGTCCCTTAGAGTGCTGGTGGAGTTGCACAAAGAGCATGTCAGGAGGTGGGCCATGGTTTGAGACAAGGCTCCGCAGTGGCACTCAGCTTTATCAGAATACCCCCACCGGACCAACTTGAACCTGCAGCGGCTCACTTGGCTTGTAAGTCGATTTAGAGTCTTCCAGGTGGGCCATGGCAGTTGGTGACCCGCGGGGAGTTTTTCTGCAGGCTCAACATAGTGAGCCGGAGGGGGATATTTAAGGAGCCACAGCTTTTTGCGGGCTTCACCAACCTTAGAGTGGTCGATTGGTGGAATATTCGACCTAAGGAAGCTGTTCCGACTCTTCAGCCTGCCTTGCGAAATCTCCGCATTATAAAGAGAATGGCGTTTATTTATTTATGTAATGTAATTCGACCATAGAACACGGTGTCTGCCATGGGCGTACTGTAGACCTAACGTAATCTCAGCAATTTCGTCCAATACTTGTGTCCCACCTGCTATCACGCACAACCACTGGATTTATGGAATAGATTTTTAAATGGTTTAAATATATGTATAGATTTTTATTACGCTGTTTACCCTAATAAAGACATAACTGTATGTTTTTATAATTTGAATGTGTAAAGCGAAGAGATTACATACCTGGTGCCATGCTTTTCCCCGGTGACCTTATTGTTACACACGAATAGATTGTCTCAGTTTCAAGAAAGTTGTCTTAGTTGTCTCCAAGTGTGTGTAAAGCAATTTTTAACCAATATACTGTGATTGTGATGATTTTTAAATACCTGGGACAGATCATAAAATACACTAGAATATAGATAAAAGTACTTTAGACGTATTGACAAAAACAACCTCTTTAAACCTTTATAACTTTTGTCCAAAACTGCTGAGCAATATGTACCTTTTTTATTTTTGTTATAGAAGATTTTTGCAATTAAATGCCATAGATTTTACAGGCTCATACAAATTTTGGGCAAGTCTTTTGTCAATAAGGATTAGCACTGGGACCATTTCCCTGGTTATATCTTCAACTTCCTATTATTGTAGCAAGCTACGGTTCATAGTATTATTACAATATTTAACCCACAGTTTACAGTACCTGCCTAAGTACTTATAACAGATTTAATTATGAATAATAATAAAAGCACAACATGATTCTGTATTATATTTAATAATTTTGCACCTACAACTCCATGGTCCACTTTAATCTTTCATCAAGTTTTACTAATGTTGAGAAAAAAAATTACTTTGATAGTTAATATTTTTACATAAATTTCACGTAGGTACCACTGAATAGCTTGATCAAGTTAGGTAAGTTTTTGGACCCGCAGCGATCGAACTGTTCGCTCCCGGGACCGACCTTGTCGGCGGCGGTGCGCCTTGTATTGTAACTCTGCATCGAAATACTCCAGAGTGCACATAATCCCACTATTCCTCATAAACAATTCCTTAATGTTTTTCATAAAAGAGAACAGTTCCCTAAAAGTTGGAATTTCTCGAGCGAAAACGTGTGCATCTTGGGCGTCGGTAAATAGCGCATTGTTCTGAATTTCGTACAGGACGAAATAGTTATAATTGACTAAAATCGCGACTTTGCGGCTTCGGTAATCAATGTCACCACATCTGCAGGAGACATTCAAAGCAGGTGCCACGTCACCGGCGGTGTCTACAGTCAGCACAGGAAACACTTGCCTCTCGGCGCGTTGCCCTGCCACGCTGAACGCCAACAACGTCGTTTCTCTTCCGTCCGCACACGTACATTGGGTATTGTTCGAATCTTTGCTGAAGGACACACGCATGCAGGTTGGAATGTATGTTGACACAGGATAAAACGCGACCGGCACCCAGCTCCCGCACATCTCTTCCACACTTCCCGTGTCCACGACGACGAATATCGATAAGATGAATAATTTCCACATTGTTAAAAACATTTGACGGACGTCCCCTTCAAATTCCCACTGATTCTCCACTGCGGATCGCAACTCTTTATAATAACTAGGTACTATCAAATAACTGGCTAACCTTTGGCTTTTTTCAGATAAGTAATTTTGCATTGTTATATTATTCCTGATTATGGCTGTTGCAGTACTTATAATTAGATAATATTTGGGTACTTAGTTGACCTTCCTTCACACGTGTAAGTATTGGTTGCTATCATCAGTGCAACTACTCTCCCTATAGACTACACTTTTAGGGTTCTTGCGCAGTAAACATGTCCTTTGAGAAGGACTTAGCCATTGATAAAAGACTTAACAAATTAGTTCCATCCTGCATTAGTTATCGCAACATATTTCTGCATTGCGAGAACATAGGCGATCCTTCAAAGAATCTGCCAGTTAACATAGCCTTTACCCACTACGTCGGGATCGGCTTCCAGCTCTAATCTCCCTAATACCCCTTGATAAGATTAATTGTATGATTTTGGGCTCCGAACATACCGTCTACAACCTACAAATAACAGCAGACACCAACGACGCGGCAGGGAGGAATCTCGAATTCTCGATTAAAAGATGGTTCCATCCGCAGAATGGCCGTAAGTTAACTGTAGCATAACCTACCTTCAACCGACCTGTGCGGCTGTTATTATTTAGCCGCCAGCTCCTCGTTCACAATGTATCGTTCCAAACAATTCATATCCATTTTTAAAATAAGAGAAACTGAGTGCTTTCTTCGAAAATTACGTGTCCCTAATATCAGTTGCATGTTAAAACGATAAAGTATCTCAGCCTGTGTGTCCTCGAAACATTATCTATTTATACAGTTCAAATTATACAAAATACGGGTCAAAAGGTCCCTAATTAACATTTTTATCAATTTTGAAAGTCATTATTATAGTAAGTAATCAATTGTAAAGGTTATAAAGTCTCAACATTTTTTGAAATAAGTGTTTTCAAAAACCAGTTTTGAGTAGGTATCGTAGTACAAATTAACCGATAGCACGCTTTAACGTTTTTGGAAGTGTAAATTTATGTCTAAAACGTATTTTGTCGGTTTGTTAGTGTTACCATATTATAGGAGATTCACTAAACGGATTCTAATAAAACTTGACGTGTTTAATGTTGTTTTATTTTTAAACATTAGAGCAATTGATCGGGATACAAATTACGTTTGTTTACCGATCAATTGTTTCAGAAGGTCCTAAAATTTTGGACTATCGTCCTTATATAAATGCCTAAATACCTACGCTATATATTTTTCAAGTTACACGCCTAAAAAGAAGGCCGAAAGAAGCCAGTATATAGATATACTCCTAGACGCGAGTACATTGCATTGGCGTACACCTAAAACACAAATTCTGGGGGGCTTAGCCAGGCAAACGTACATTGTTAGTAATATACGACTCTAGACTCTCAGAATTGCTTATTGATGGTTTATTTGTGTTGGCAATCGAGTAAAAGGAGAAATTTTGTAAAGTAACGCAGCATTATTAATTAGTGTTGACTCCTAACAAACTCGCATTCTAAATGGATAGGTATTTCGAATATTAAGTACTTGCGATAAATAAGTACCTACGTATTTGGTACCCTCCTAAGTCCTAATATCACCTTATGTAGTTATCTTACTTAATATTTGACACAATTTAATTGTCTTCGTCGAGCAGCGGTGGCCCTAAGATGGTGCCCCCGACTTACGAACAGTAAGTAAGTTGAACCCAGACAGGCGCATTAATTTTGGTAATTTATTTCATCACCACTGCTCTCAAAACGATAAAGCAAAACATCGTGAGGGAATGTCTTAGAAACCAAAAAATATAGCCCATTCCACAGCGACGAGGTCTGTGTCCCAGCCATAGATATAATAAAGAAGGAGATATGGCGTGGAGTTCCAAATGTATAGAAAACCGATGAAGCCACAGTTGCCCCTCCATAACGCTAATATTGCACACAGAGCTCTGTCAAAACAATACTACGAACAAGTGCACACACGCGCCATCGATAACTCTGTCATTTAAATACAAACCTTATTTGTTAAACTACAGCGTACTTTTTCCGTATAATTTACTCACACTAAAACAATTATCATTGTGTGTTGTCGGGACACGGGGGCGGATACGACACAGTGCTTGACTAAATCGAAGAGTTATCGATAAATATATCGATTATTTTTATAAAGGATTTGGAAATAAAGTAAATAAAAATAATATGAAACCTACAAACATTATTCAATGAATAAAAATACTTTAAAATCAATTAAAAATCAAATGACACAGTTACACGTAGTTCAAAATCAAAATCAAAGCATTTATTTCAATTAGGCCAGTTACAGGCTCTTTTGAAATGTCAAAGAGAATAAGAAAATTAACCACTATGCACGACAAGATTTTGACACATGACACATCAGCTGAATCGGCGGGGTGATGCGAATCTGTCAAAAATTTACAGAATTTTCGTGAACTTTCAGCATTCGATTTTTTAATGAAAAATATGTCAAGGAAGCTGTTCCATACAATACGTTTGTCGTTAATATCACCAGTAACGTGTTTTGTTCGGTAAAACGGCGTTAGTGTATTGCCAAATATGTATAAAACAAATATTACTGCACCCTTCCAAAAAGTAGGTAACGTAGATGCGCTGGAGATAATATACATAGGCAAGCTTCTCGTTTGCTAAAAAAAACTGGAAAAAGCTAAATAAATACAGTAACCTTCTATCTGCGTTCTTATTTTTGCCATTATTCATACATTATTTCATAAAAAATGACGATCAAAGGCTTGACAAATATTACTAAAAAAACCAATGTTGCAACCAACTTATCACATGACATATCACTTCGTAGTGCTGACCGTAAACCAGAATTTCATCATAACGATTAAAATGTAGCATTCAGCCTAATCGATACTCGCAATCAAATTAAGTTTGGAAAAAAAGTTTTTAGACGCAATGAAAACTCCTTGGTATAATTTCAAATAATAACTATATTTAAATTCTGAAATGAATCTTTTTATACTACTTTTTTAATAATATCATGTATCATGTAATTATTCGTTGCTTTTGGTTGACTTATTAATAATAAATAAACACAGAACTCTCTAAACTTTAAACAAATAACATTTTTTTGATGATAATCTTTCCTTTAAAACTTACGGTTCGGAGAATTTGGATTTGAATTTGGCAAAAAATAAAGTCTCACAGTTTAAGCAAAGACAAAATCTGAAAATGAATTAAGTATTCATTTTTAACTGTACGAATGGTCAACCTTTGGCTAAATTCGCGTGCAATGTTTTGATTCAAAATTTAAATTAGGAATGTAATTGTGACTATACACATACATTCACATTTATAAAGTATTTTTATTTACTTTAATCATATATTGTGAATTTTGTTTTGGAATGTCTGAAGGTTGGATATAGTGTGCCAAGGATCGGAAAAATTTAAGAAATCTAAAACCGTTGTTACTGAACAAAGCCTATCTAAGTATTCAAAATCAAACGGAAATTCATAATCTGCCTTATTTTTCCCAACTATAATGGGGTCGACTTCCAGTCTAACTGAATACCAGCATTTTACATGGAGCGATCGGACCTCCACACCCCAGTTGGTACTGGGTGGTAGGATATCCCTTGGTAAGACTGGTTGTCTAACCTATTGGGTCGCTGACTACCTGTAACGACTGTCAAAGAACTACTAATGACCCAACCCTGGACCAACTGCTTAGTGTGCTTTCAGAGGCACGGAGGAAACTCGGTATGTAATGGGTCACCCATCCACAGACCAACCTAGGCAAGCAAGGCTTAACCTAAACGTCGACGCGAGCGGCCGTTATTATCTAACAACGAGCTCTTCCCCTTGGCCTCTCTTGCATAATTAAATGAAAATTGACCATTAAAATTATTGTTCGGTAAAGGCGAGAAATAAACAAAATTAGGTAGTCCCATTTGCCCGCCAATGCAAATGGGACTCGGCAATGATAGAGTTAAAAAAAGTATTAGAAAATAAAATTTTAATGGTTTATCCCAATAACTAATCCCACCGAACACAGTAACCTAATCATACTATTCCCCATTTTGTTTACTTAAAATTATCATGGTATTAGGAACTAAACCAATTTTACCACACCTAAAAGATCAGTACCAAGATCCCTGGCGCACTGACAACCAACGAAAAGAAATAATCACAATAAATTACCTAGTTTTAAGTACAATATAATTTTGAACAGCGAGTGCATTCTTAATTTAAATTTTGATATGGAATAAAATCGGCGCGAATTTAGCCTTTGATCGGTCTGTGCCGTTTATTGTTGGGTTGGTACCATGTACGAAAAACTATTAAGATTACCTAACTGAAGCTTAAAACAATATTAAATTAAATATAAACAAAATTGTTTTACTTTCCATCAATCGATTTGCTAAATTCCGTAAATGAATTAATCGAGTTAATCGAATTTCACAAAAAAAATTAATCGATTTGAATAATCGCTTTCACACATCACAAATATAAAAAAAAAAAAACAAAAAAAAATGGTCGTCTATTTTTGATACAAAATTAAGTAGTGGTAATGAATATTACATGTTATTGGTCCTATATTAGTAAATTACGCTAAGATCTGGGTATTCTCATGTTGTTTATAATATTTGAAATGATATTTGTCATATCTGTTGTCGAATCTAAACGTGTCTGTGTGTTAAAATGTGAAAAATAAAATGTAAACAAACAAGATTGGCGCGAAACTTCGACTTTGGATATCAAAATATATCATTACCACTGCTTACTTAAATTGAACTATGGTTAAATTCGTCACATAATGAAATGACGAGTTATTAATTCTCAACATATTGGAGCTTGGATGCCCGAAAACCCCAATTTTTATGATTTTTAGCGTCGGCTAGCACTGCCGTCAAAATGGCGATGAACGTATTTACGCATTTGGATTTTATTAGGGTAAATTAAGAATGTTGCGCGCTAAATACAGAACTCTGAATGGCTTTAACATATGTACTTTTTCTTCAACTCTCTTAATTAACGCACACTCATAGTCTTTCATAATCAGAACATTAAATATTTACAAAAAAAAATAAGGATGTCGTATGACTTAACCGCCGGCCCCATTCGGGGCCAGTACCGAGCCAGCGTAGGTTTCAGTGCCCGGCCCCGAATGGGGCCCGTACCGAACTTTATGGTTAAGCATAGAACCACATCGGCCTTCCAACCTGATTACAAGAGTTAACAAATTGAAAAAAAATGTGAAATACACACATCAAAAGTGTCTAGGGATCAACATATATTTTTGCAATAACTTTTCTCCTGATTGATATTAATTAAAATTTTCTTTAAGGTGTGGCGAATCATAGTTATCTGTATTTATTATCTATGGTTCCCACGACGATTCTCATTAGCTAGTACGCTGACACATGAGGTCCTTACTCTATGGTCAGAGAGAACGAAAAAACATACGATTTGCTGGACCTCAACTTTATAATAAATTTAGAGCTAACACTTAGAAGTTACATACGACGTTTGTATAATAATGTGTTGGACATCCAGACGGATATACATGGTTGGAGCAATATAGTGATGATAAATATGCACCTGAGTTTCATTGAAGAACGGCGCAAGTAACCGCCTAAATTGGTGACCCCGACGTGATCGTGCTGATACTGGTGGGCCATCAGTGGTGTTAATGAAATGCACCGTGGTGTGCTTCGGATCTTTAGGTGCACCAGGAGGACGTGAGATGCTAGGGAACTCGGCCAAAATGTGAGCGAATGGTGAATCGGGTGATTGAATAACTTTTATACTGGGTTGGTCGATCAACGAGATTTCAGTTGCAACTGACAAACTTGTTTTATCATCTCGTAACCTTCCATGAGCACAGTCCGGTAGGAGGTGGTAATGTGCTAGAAAATCTGAACCAATTATAGGAATACCTACCTCAGCGACTATGAATTTCCATGTAAAATCGCGTCTTAAACCTAAATTTAGTTGAGTTTCCCTGAGTTGCAGGGGCAGACCAGGTGCATGGTTGTATGCACTTAGAGGCATTTGCAGCAAACTGCTTATGGTACCAACACAGGCCATTAAAGGTACGAGACCGTGAGCCTGAGCGGCTACGGCTATTTCTGCCATTTCCTGTGGTTAGACTGGTTACCAGCCGTGTCAAGTCTGCCACCTGCTGCTGGAGCAATCTAAGTTGCTCTTTGGTGTCATCACAAGGAACTGCTGCCTTACTGGCTGCGTGAATATGCATTGGTTGCGCACTGATTTCTTGCAACTTATCAGCCAAATCACCTGAGTCTTCGAGGGATGATTGTTTTTGAGCAACCAATATTCCTTGTATGTGGTGTGGTAATCTATTTGTCCAAATTGTGAGGAGGAGCTGCTCTGGAAATGAGGGACCAGCGAGGGTCCTGAGATGCCGCAAGAACGAGGAGGGCTTCCTATCACCGATCTCTTCTTTCTCCAGGAGCCTCCTAACTTTTTCCTCATATGATAATGAGAAACGGGAGATTAGAGCCTTTTTCAGACATGTGTACGGTTGTTCTTTAGGTGGCTCGATAATTATGTCCTCCACTTCTGACGCGCATTTAGTGTCTAATTGGCTGACGGCATAGTAGTACTTAGTAAGTTCTTGTGTGATGCCGTTAATGTGGAATTGTGCCTCTAAACTGGCAAACCAGAGACCAGGCCGGTCAGGCCAGAAGGGGGGAACGCGGATAGACACTCGGTTTACCAAGACTGTTTGAGGGTTGGATGTGGAAGGGTCAAGTGATTGTTCACCCTCAGTTCCGGATTCGGGGTCAAGAAATATTTCTTTTCCATCGCTTGCCATGTTACTAATAAACAAATCTAGAGACAATAAACAATTCAGAGCAGCACAGTATAAATGATTAAAAAAAAATAGTACAAAAGTGAGATCAAATGATTTTCATGAGAAAACTAATTCAATATTGCTAACACGCAAGTATCTACAATGTAAAAATATGAATAGTGTAGTAGTAAAATAAATAAATGAAAATACGCAACTAACCTAACCTTCTGTTATATGACTTCAAAGTTTTGTATATAAACAAACAAAATTCCAAATACGCAACCTTGATAGAGTATTAAAATTTCAACATTAATGTCATATAAAACAGAGTTATAGTTAAATAAGTTTGTTATTACTGTTATTATATTGTAACAGGTAGCCGGTGAAAGATTAATCACTTATTGTTCATATGAGCACGTTGCTGTGTACACTGGGTAAGTCGTAATGTCCAAGCAGGGTTTAAAAAAAATAAAAAACTTACAGTCTTTCGATATGACAATAGTGAGTACTTAGTTCGATGCTCGATCTAATCTCTGGAACGCAGCTTTCGATCGACTGCATAATCTCAGTCACCCTGGCGTGAAAGCAAGTTTACGTTTGGTGACTGAGCGATACGTATGGCTGAATGTTAACAGCGACTGCCGGAAATGGGCGAAGTCATGTTTACAATGCCAGCGCAGCAAGGTGACCAGACATACATCATCACCACTTATGACTTTCCCGATCGCATCAAGCCGATTCTGCCATATTCACATTGATATCATAGGACCGCTGCCACCCTCTTGTAATTTTAAATATTGCCTAACCGCGGTTGACAGATTCACGCGTTGGCCTGAAGCGTGGCCTATGACATCTATTACGGCGGAAGAAGTGGCAGACACGCTGGTGACTGGGTGGATATCCCGTTTTGGAGTACCAAGCACTGTGACAACCGACCAGGGACGTCAGTTTGAATCTGATTTGTTTCGGCGCCTCATGAACGTGTGCGCAACAAAGCGGATTCGCACAACCAGTTACCACCCGTGTGCAAATGGCATGGTAGAACGTATGCATCGTCAGCTAAAAGCTTCATTAATGTGCCATTCCCAAACATGGAGCAAGGCACTTCCATTAGTACTCCTTGGCATGAGGACTGCGCTCAAGGAGGACTTAAACTCCTCGTCTGCTGAGCTGGTATACGGGGAACCTCTCCGCCTTCCTGGAGAACTAATCATGCCGGCTGAAGAACCCAAGAGGCCACACGACATCATGGATTTTGTCACGGAGCTGAGGAACCGGATGGAGGTTCTACGTCCCGTACCAGCCTCACCACACGCTCGACCGGCAACCTTTGTATTCAAAGAGTTGGCGACATCGACTCATGTCCTGCTCCGCGACGACACTGTTCGGCGGCCCTTGCAACCTCCTTACACTGGCCCATACCGCGTCCTAAGGAGAAGGGACAAAACCCTTACTTTGGATATTCATGGAAGAGAGGCAACGGTCAGCATAGACCGCGTTAAGCCAGCATATCTGGATTCTGAACCGATTACAGTTCCTGTTTCTTCCCCCACTCTGACACCTGTACCACAATCTTCGTTACAACCAACTGCTCCTATCTCAACTAACCTACCTACTCCCACTCCAACTACTTCACCGCCTCCAACTGCTGTCACCACCAGAACTGGCAGACGGGTCAAGTTTAGGGACATCCTAGATTTATAGTTTAATAATTGTTTTATTGGTTAATAAGTTAGTTTTATTTTTTTCTTTCTTTCTCTTTTTTATGTTTTAAATTGTGTTTTATTAAGTTTTTTTCTCGTTATAAATTGTTTATATTGTAAGTTACCCTTGTATGTCATATTTTGCGTGACACCTTTGTTTTCTCCGTAGGGGGGTGGTGTGGCGAATCATAGTTATCTGTATTTATTATCTATGGTTCCCACGACGATTCTCATTAGCTAGTACGCTGACACATGAGGTCCTTACTCTATGGTCAGAGAGAACGAAAAAACATACGATTTGCTGGACCTCAACTTTATAATAAATTTAGAGCTAACACTTAGAAGTTACATACGACGTTTGTATAATAATGTGTTGGACATCCAGACGGATATACATGGTTGGAGCAATATAGTGATGATAAATATGCACCTGAGTTTCATTGAAGAACGGCGCAAGTAACCGCCTAAAAAGGATTCATCAAATAAAGTGTTTTCGTTTGTCACAGTAACGATAAACCAAGTCACCTTTGCATTAATAAAGAAATTTGCCATTTTCCTAATAAAGGGATTTTTGACATTTGAACCACTAACACAAAAGTTCGAAAAAAAGACTGAAATAACAGTTTTCTTTAAAATTTTATTGGGTAACTTAAACAATTAATAATCCGTGTTTCTACCGCGAACACTAACAACACAAGAACATCGGTTTGGCATACTCAAAATGAGTTCATCCAAATCACGCTGTGGAATGGCCGCCCATGTTCGTTGCAACAACAAAAAAAGGTCTTCTTGCGACTGGATACCCTCCATATTCGGCAGAGCTCTTCTCTGTAGCATATCCCATGCATGCTCAATCGGATTCAAGTCTGGTGACTGAGCAGGCCAGGGCAGGACATTGATGTTAGCTGCGGCGAGAGTCTGTCTTACAACTCTTGCGGTGTGCGGTCGTGCATTATCATGCATTAACTGAAATAAGGGACCGATTTGCACTTGTAGAGGAACGATGACGTCTGATACAATCGTCTCAGCATAAATTTGAGCGTTGAGGTTGCCTCTGATCCAAATCATCTCAGTTCTTCCGCCGATCCAAATACCCGCCCATACCATGATGGTTCCACCACTATAAGGATGGACTTCCTGGCAGGATTTTAATCGCTGTTGGCGTCCAGGGGTTCTCCAGTGTCGTATACGTCTTGTATCCGGTCTCATACCAAAACGAGACTCATCAGAAAAGCACACGAAACGCCATTGTTCTTCTGCCCAATTTCTGTGTTCAAGAGCCCATTGATATCGAATCCTACGATTGTGCATTACTATAGGTGGTACCCGTAGCGGTCTTCGGGAATGAAGGTTCACTTCATGCAAGCGGTTTCTGACTGTTTGGTCGCTAATTAAGTTCCCTGAAGAGTGATGAAGCCTCACGGCTAACATCATGGCGGTTATTGTTGGAGCTCTTCGAGTTAAGATTTGAATGTATCGGTCTTGTCTCCGTGTGGTGCAGCGATACCGTCCTCCATGGCGCTCAGCCACGGTACCAGTGCTTCGGTAACGTGTCCAAAGTCGACTGATAACACTCTGACTTGTATTCAGAGCTAAAGCCACAGTACGTTGCCGGGAACCAGCTTCTATCATTCCCACGGCTCTGAGCATTTCTTCCCTACTTAAATGACGTCGCCGCTCCATAATAACGTTGGTTTTAATCAGTAGTAGGGAAACAGTAGCACTAATAATGTCTTCAATGCGTTGTATGTTTTTATAGGGAAAATATTGACAGCTGATTTTCATCTTTTACTCGAATTTGATTCACAGTTCCTGATTCAAATTATGAAATGCACCAAAAAGGATCCATATAAATTTATAAAATCATAAATTTATTACAAAGCCACATCTCAATCTCAAGAAATCCGCATAAAAATGCTTGATCCCTAGACACTTTTGATGTGTGTAGTAATATAACAATTCGCAGTCCACTTTCTTGTCGACAGACTTTGTCAAACCTCCACGAGCACATCACTAGCTCGCGCTCAAATACGGCGGACCGGAGCAGCGGACGCACCATGCGACAAGACGGCTTAATGATGTTTCGTTATGTCAGGTGTACATTGCTCGTTCAGTCACTCAGTGACAGACTAAGGTGGTTGTAAAAGAGCAATGTATTTAATGCAAACATAATACAGTCGGAGTAATACAAGAAAACATAAATCAAGTAGTACAAGTCAGATATATTTTAGGGATTATGGTTTTTCGTGATTTTTAAGACAAATATTGTAAAATACTTGTTCTAACTTGTGGTAACTGATACCCTGTCTTCTAAAGTTTTTGTCTTGGCTTCTATTTTTGCACGAAACCACCGAACAAGACGGCATAATCGTTTTTTTTTACGAACGCGGTTGACGACACACTAACTCGCGGTTACGGCCATTTTTTCAATAGCTGAGCGACGAGGCCAGCTCCACGTGGTCACCGACACGCCCCCTTGCCACTTCTCCTGTTTTTAATATTTCTGTGGTCCCAGCAGTGGGGACATTTATTAATAGGCTGATGATGAATTTTCTTCTTTATTTGCGAACGGAGCCGCGGGCAAAAATAGTTAATGATTACAATAATGATGTATTACCGCGACCCCGAGGTTAATGATGCAGATGTTCAGATCATTCCAAATTGTTATGAGTCATAAAAACAAGACTTGTACGTCATATTTAGTTTTATGGGCGAGATAAAATATATGTGTTTTTAAATAACTTGAAAACGTAGATAGGTACCTAATCAGATACATTATTGTCATGTTAACCAAGATCCTGTTTCTTCCAAGCCATATCCAAGAATTTATATTTGGAAAGAAAACTTGCACAGGTCCGAAGAAGATCATTAGCTCAGGGATGAACATGATAATATGATGACAGACCGAGCCCATATTGTATCTATCGTTGAGAAGTTCTACGAGGACCTCTTTGCTTCTAAATCTGTAGAACCAGCTCTTCTAGGGGACGACGTGAGGGCACCACCTCATCATCATCATCATCATCAGCCTATAATGTTTCCACTGCTGGGACACGGCCTCCTCTCAATGAGAGGGAATGGGCTATAATCTACCACACGGGCCCAGTGCGGATTGGTAGATGTCACATACCTTCGAATTTTTGGTTCTAGGACATGCCGGTTTCCTCACGATGTTTTCCTTCACCGTTTTGAGAGCGGCACCACGTATTCAACATCAAAACACAGAATTCTTACCACCTATTTTACAATGTGAGGTCATGAAAGCCCCACATGACATGAAAACAGATTTATGTCGCCTGGCGAAGATGGAATCACTGCCGAACTGCTACAAGCAGGTGGTGAACCAGTCCAAAAGATCCTGTGGATCTTTTTAATAGGGTTTTATGTGATGTCCGTACTCCGGAGCCATGGAAGAACGCCATAGTCACCATCATCCACAAGAAGGGAGACATTTCGAAACTAGCAAACTATCGTCCCATTAGTCTCCTTTCCCAGATCTTCAAGCTTTTCACTAAAATCCTTACAACTAGGCTTACCCGAGAGCTTGACGAAGCCCAGCCCATTGAGCAAGCCGGTTACCGCAGCGGATATTCGACCATCGACCATATGCACACGGTAAAGCAGCCGATAGAGAAGTGCCAAGAGTACAACCAACCCCTGTGCATGGCGTGAAAAGGCTTTCGACAATGTCGAGCATTAGGCTATATTCCACGGTCTCCATCGCTGTCACATCGATTCTCGATACGTGGATGTGCTGCGGGAACTCTACACCATGGCCACTCTGCAGGTTCGCATGCACGCCCTATCTAAACCCGTACCGATCAAGCGGGGAGTGCGACAGGGTGACACCATTTCACCAAAGCTTTTCACAGCAGTTCTCGAAGACATTGCGAAGTGCTTAGATTGGGACTGCTGTGGTGTTAACATCAATGGTGTTTACCCGTCTCATTTAAGATTTGCAGATGACCTTGTCCTCTTTGCTGAGAACTTCGGAGACCTTCAAGTCTGCTTCAAGCCCTGTACGATGCTTCTTTTAAAGTGGGTCTTAGAATGAATATGACCAAGACGAAGATTATGGCAAATATCAACAGCTGTTCGAATCCTCCTGTCAAAGTAGGAAATGAGGAGTTAGAGATGGTTAGCCAGTATGTCTATCTTGGTCATATACAAGAAGCACCAACAGAAGGAGATATCTCGGAGAATACAGCTTGGGTGGGCTGCATTCAGCCAATTGGACGACATTCTCGCCTCTATATAGAACCAGTGTGTACTGCCCACAGTGACTTACGGTGCTGAAATATGCGACGCTCACACAGGAGGCTGTGTACAAAGTTTCGATATTGGTAAACGCATTACGGAACCGAAATGGAGTTGGGCAGGACACCTTGAAAGGCGCAGGGATGATGTCAGGTGGAGCAAGGCTGTCACCGAATGGCGTCCAAGAAATGGAAAAAGGACCGTAGGTCGTCCGGCGGCGAGATGGGCAGACGACATATTTGCCGTCGGGGGAATAATCTGGATGAGGCTGAGACTCGCGCAGGGCCGTGGACATTGGCACAAGAAGAGAGAGACCTATACACAGCAGTGGGTGAGGTCGGGCTGTGGATGATGATATCCAAGAACGATAGGTCAAGTAAACAGTAAGGTAAGGTTCGGATCCGCGCGACGCTACTCTTGCTACCGCGTTAATCCGGCACTGGTACCCGAACATGTATTCTTATCGACAAGAGGCTCGTAATTTATAACTACGTGTTTCATGAAAAAGTCATTCATTGGGGTTAAATAAACCAAGAGGGTCGTATCTATTATTATTTATTTATTTATTCAGTGGCAAACATACATTATATACAGTTAAGTTGGTGCCAACATAAACTCATTAGAGTTTTACCGTGCACCAAGACTGTAACGTTTATGTGACTGACACTGGCTTGGCCACCATCAGGGATTTTAATATTGAAAACACAAAAAAATTGTCGAGAGGAGATCACCCAGATTGGGTTAAGTGTCCTGGTTAAAGCTTTCTAGGTGCTCTTCTCCTGCGCCCCCTTGAAACATTGCATTCGTGATGCGCGTTCAGATCATCACGCCATCTTGTTCTAGGCCGGCTTCGGTACATGATCTTTATTTTCCTGCGGAGTTATTTAAAACGGTGTATCTCTTAAGATATGCATTGAAATCAATTTACGTACCCAAGGCCAATTTTGTTCAAAATCAAATACTTGTGATAAACAATGTATTTATTTGGATAAGAATAATTTACCATGTTTACAAAACAGCTTTATAGGCTTCTATTGACAGCTTTAATTACCATGTTTACAAAACAGCTTTATAGGCTTCTATTGACAACTTTACATCTTCATACTTAAACACTCGATGACAGTCATACTCCAGCTAGGTCTGCAGTTCTCATCAAGGTGCATTAAATGAGCCGCAACACGAGCTGCCGTAAACTGTTTAACCTCTTACAACTGCTTACCATTTCAAATTTCGAACTCTACGTCCCTACGCTATGACGCCGTGTCTTAAAGTGCACAACCTATTTAAAGTTTAGAAACCTTCAAAATAGAGATGAGATATACCTGCCATTCTCCATACCCGGCCTTTAAGGTATGGGTATCACTAAATACCTGGTACAAATACTAGGTATCAAAATACTTCTAAGTATTTGGGTGTGGTAGGATTTCGATAAGTAAACGTATGCGATAAGTATGGTATGCCTCCAATATTTACACCACAAAGTTGTTACACATAAATAAAAGCTATTATTATTGAATAATTATAAGTGTCTACTATACACTTTTCTAGATAAAAACAAACAGGTGTAACGAAATCGCAATCACAACTGACGCAAAAAATCAAAACATTGTCGACCTAAGTACCACTAGACAACGTAAACATTCAAACACGTAATAATATTCCCTAACATAAACAAACTAAGGAACTCTTTCACGTCGTGACAAAAAATGTAATTATGCTAAAATGTTCCGTATGCACACGTAAAAATAAGTACCCATTTTGTCTAACTAAATTAAATCAACCGAATGTTCATAAAGCACGAATGACATTTCGGGGCCCTTCGTAAGCTGTCGGGTAGCTTCGGGTTGCTTCGGCGTACCGAACTACCGATAAAACTGGGCGCTACCTTGTGGTAGCGGTTCGTATCGTACTATGGGTCTGACGTCATACCTTCAAGGTATTTACCCAGTATTTCGGTCCGTACCCGGTCCATGTACTGGGAAGCACATACTTGGTATGCCTCTACCAGTATATACGTCTCATCTCTACTTCAGAAGCGGTCTTAATATTTTACGGTGACTTTCGAAACAGTCCATTTTTTTAAAGTAGGTACCTATTTGTAATTTTGCACAGTTGAACCTTTTTGGAATAAAATCGGATTGGGTTTTGAAACATGTATCAAAATAACATGTAGTTTATATCAGAATCTTGAAGGAGTATTAAAATCAAATTCGAAACAAATCACATCCAAAATAACTTTCTACCCCTTTTTAACCCTCTTATGGGTATAATTTCAGAAAATCCTTTCTGATCGTATGCCTACGTCATACAAAAAACACACCCTCCACTTCAATCTCTACAATCTGCGGTTTAGGCTGTGCGTTGATCCATCAGACAGTCCTTCATCAAAATGCTTTTTTTAATTGTAGATAGTAGGATTTGTACTCGTTTGTAATGTATTTGTAACTTTTCCGGCTTTATGTCTTACTAGCTGACCCGCGCAACTTCGTCTGCGAGTGAGGGTTAGTTTTTTTTTATAAAAAGTATCCTATGTTACTTCTAATACCTCCAAGAATATGTGTACAAAGTTTCATGATGATCGGTTGAGTACTTTTCGCGTGAAAGCGTAACAAACAAACTTACATTGACATTTATATAATAGTAGGGAGTAGGGATGTACATTTATACTACTAGTCTACATTTTCTTCGTAGTATTAATTTATTTGTAATTTATTATACACGGTGGAAACGATTAATGGGGCAGTAAGGGGAGCTACCTTTAACCGTTGAGTATTAGAAACAGGATCGATTGGCATCAAAAAAATGTTTTGTGTAAAATAGCAATTTTCTTGCTAACTGTACCTTTTTTTAAAAATCTGAATGGAGATCAGAATATCGCGGAAAAATTACGGATTGTTTCCTAAGACCATTTTCGTGTAGTTACAGCTCCCCTTACTGCCCCGTTTACCGTTTTCACCCTGTATTACCAACTACTTATACCGAGGAAAGCCGATTTTCTTGAGTTCCACTATTTTGGGTGTATTCACTTCAAAAATCAAATTTCAACCTCAATGAACACGCAGTCCAGAAAACTCATTTTTTTCTGAAGCATTTTAATTTATTTAGCTGAACTCGTTTCTTCATTATCTTCCAATCTTCTTCTCGGATTTCGTGACACTCTGATACAAAGGCCCGAAAAAAATGATACAGGGTCCTGGTCTAAAGCTAAAGGCAAGTATGGGTTATTTTCAATAAAAAAATCAATCAGAATGCACGTTTATTTATTCATTTCCAGAAAAAAAAACAATCACAAATTGTAAAAGCTGTTACAAAGTTCCAAATAAAGTCTTTGGCGACAGTGGTACAAAAATTCGAAGGGATAGTAGAAAACAACGGGTTATAAGTTGCCAAAAATATGTTTCGATTTTTTTGCGCAATAAGAGGTTTAGAAAAATGTATAATGGTAAGTATACAATGGGGGACAATGCAAGTGCGGTTACAGAGGCGCCCTGAGGCGAAGTGCTACAGTTACGAGTACTACGAGCCGAGCGGACACCGGCTCACTCCCAGACATGCTTACAATCAAGGATTACAAATAACAAACGTTTGTTCATAACACTGAGTTTAATTCTACTTGTATACTTATTTATTTAATGACTACATTTTTTAAATTGTAAAATTATACCATCATAAATGTAATTAAAGGAATATTCTGAACTATTTTCTATACGTACATGAAATCATTGATCGAAACAATTTTTGATTCCTAATCAATTAATTATAAATGAAACCATTCACGTCTCATAAAACAACATTTAAGAGCTAAATAAGGAAATCATTTAACGTAAAATTAAATAACAAAAATATATGTACAATTTAGCAATAAATAATTACAAAATAATAATAGTAAATAATGGAATCTAATAAAGACGAACATACTTTTTTATAATCATTATTTTATGTAATAATCGTTCTGAACGTAAACTGGAATGGAACATAAAATAGACAATTATATTTTAATGAAATCTGTTGAAGGTCTGATAATAACACGCCATTGAGAATTACACATACAATGTATTATAATTATTACTATTTCTTATTCATTGAGATCTAACATTGAATAGACACAAAACAGATGTGTTGAGTAAGCATTATATTTGCTTCACACTGCGAATATACGAAGAATGAACCACGAAATTACTGTTCTATGTGACAAGCTTGCTAGACATCCATATTGATTGAAACTTCAGGAAAATACCCATAGACAACAAGATTTTTAAAACTCCCGTCCCGCTCCAACAGTGCTGAGACGGTCTCTGATACTATCTATTAAAAACACTGCTATTACTATGATTAACCGTACGATTGATACAGGAAACCATCACAAAAAACTTAATGCTCTCAGCTTCGAGGAGCTCTCAAATATACAAAACTTAGGTTTTTTTTACGTTTTTAGGGTTCCATACCCGGAGGTTAACCAACCTTAATATTATGTTAGTACTAAGCCTCCGCTGTCCGTCCGTCCGCCTGTCTGTCAGTGAACTGTATTTGATGTACACATTTGATTTTACAGAACGTGTATTTCTGTTGTCGCTATAACAACAAATAAATTACAAAGGGCTACTATGGTACGGAACCCTTCATACGCGAGTCCGACTCGCACTTGGCCGGTTATTGTATTATGTGTAAATAAACCACTTCAACAGATCAAAATCCTCAGCGAGAACATTTAGCGCCAAAATATAGTCAACGATGAAAAGAACTGAAAATCTAACGTTAACACTTTAAATGCAATACATTTTTACTTGCAATAATCGCTAATACTAAGTATATTATCATAATACATAATTTAACATACACACTAGAATTAGAAATCATTTGATTCACATTCATCACAACAGTATAATTGTGTTACGGAAAAATTGCGAACGTATCGTGTGTCCTTTAACAATTCCTACTATCAAGTCTACATTCCAACTATTTGGACTTGCGTCGTGTTTTGATTCCACACGACTTCACCTCACTATAACAACTAACTATTGCAGCTTCCTCCGTTACTTTAGTTTAGCTGCAGCAGTAAGCATACGGAGCGAACCCCTTGAACTTAACACAATTCATCGGTCTTTAGTTCGTGCAATCTCTGGTAATGTAAGTTTCAATCTAAACTCTGGTGGAATACAATATCTCACATTTCTGGATTTTTAGCCATCTACGTATACTTACTGCTACATTACTCGTCTATGATTATCAGATAATCTTTTAGATTTCTCACCAAATATGGCAATTAGAACACTACATATTAAACCTCTAAAGCCTGGTGTTACACAAGAATTCAAGAAATATGGCCTCTTGCGGACCTTTAGAACATACACAGTTCAAAAGCTGCATTATTTTTACAGAAATAATAAACAATAACGGCCGCTTTGTATAACTTACTTACGTATAACTGTACGTTTATGTGCCTTATTCAATGTAACAAGCTGTAAGTGTTTCTATAAACAAAGAATATCCTATCCGTGTCACCGAAATAATAGAAAAATCAAAGAAGCTTTTCTTTGATGTTTTGTAACCGTACAGTAAGCAAGATGTCCCACAGACAGAGATAGCATTCTACCAAAACTGGTTAGCAAGTTTTGAAAATAGCCGTTAACCTATATTCGAATTAGTTTCGTCGAGAGCCATCGCGCGGTATAAGCGAGAAGCTCGATGCGTGCACTACGAGTTGCAGTCTACGTCGATTGTATAGGTGGCGCTATTTTGCAACGTTGTCGTTCAGACTAGTAACGCCCGGTATCACCGGTAGATTGTGCAACGTGTCTGTCACAAACAGTAGCAAAGTTTGTAAACAAACAAAGTTTGAAACTATCGCGAACTCGTAATTTGTCAAAAATATAATATAATTTCAAGTTGACAACTTAAACAAATACGCCAGGCCTTCAAAACACTACTCTACAACACTTTATTAGTAAGTTTTGTAGAATCAAAACAGTAGCAGTTGCCCGCGACCGACGGTCTACTTGACCGTTGGCAGCAATCATGGTATTACGTCAAATTAGAGTCAGTTACGTGTGAGGATAAGGGACAAAGATAAAACAATCTAAGTTCAGACTTACATCAGTCTAGTTGCGACTTCAGATCTTTATATCAAGTCGCAACAACTTACAAATAATTCGCGTTTGCAGTCTTTAGATCTTCCGTTCCGTTATTACATAAACACGAAGGGAGATAAACGAAAAGTCGAAGTTGGGTTCACTGACTCGATCGTGTCGGTTTAGCGATGGGACCGCGAGGGCGCGGTCACCTTGGGGCGTGCTCCGGTGGGCCTGCGGAGACACGGCGGCGGCGGGGGAGGCGCCGGCCGCCTGGCTCTCGAGGCCTACATATTGTATGCTATGTATATGGCGTCAATCTGGTCGGAAAGGAATCCGTCGCGCAGGTGCATGCGCTGCTTCTCACCGCGCGAGTTGATGGGCACGACTCCGGGGTCCACCACCACCACCACCCCCACGATGAGGTGGTGCTCCTCCAGCACGGTGTTGGTCACCAGCGGCACCAGGTTCAGCGCCTCGCTGTCGCTGCCGTCCAGCTCCACCACCACCACCAGCAGGTTGGTCCACGTGAACACGGCGCTGGAAAGTATACAATTCGATATGTTATTGAGGTACAACACACAACTAACTTAGAATCGGTACGAAGGTTGTTAATAAACAAAAATATTACCATTCAGCGATCTTCTTGTGGCACCTCATGACCGAGTTCTCGATATCAATGGGGTGGTAGCGCATACCACGCAGCATGATGGTCTCGTCGAGTGCGCCTACGACGAACACGGCGTCGTGCGTGTCGTGCGTGTCGGCACTGATGTTGAGGCTGCCGCACGCCGACGCCAGCGACTCCGTGTCGCTGTCGCGTGTGATCATCGACGTGTCGTCCGACACGTGGCTCGTCGTACTGATCTCCGTTCGCCGCAAAAAGCCCAAGTATCCAGTGCGGGCGTATACCTCTCCAGTATTTCCGGTCACCAGCTGAGCGCTGAAATGATCAGCGTAGTCGCTCTCGTCACCATATATGGTGAAGTATCCGCTTGCATTGTGCGGTGACTGCACCCATATCTCGCCCAAATGAGAGTCGCCGCATTGTCCTTTAGTTTCGGGATTGGCTGTGATCACTTTCACTCCGGGCAGCAGTTTGCCAGATTCCATGAGGCAGAGTGAGTGAGGGCTGCCCCGCTCCACAAGCGACACGCGGTCGTTCCTCAGCGCGCGCAGGTCCACGTACACGGTGGAGGGCTCGGGACTGGATGCGCCCTGCAGGCAGATGGCGATGTTCACGCGGCATCCGAACGACGTGGACACAGCGCGCGGACTCAGACCCAGCGCCGAGAATAATTTGGAGAATGAGTTGGTCAAGTTGATACGAGGACGCTCTTCAGCGACTACCACGCACGTCCTCACGCACGCTAGGCTAATGCCCTTAGCTTTGAGCTGATTGACTGAGCTACCCAAACCCTTGGTGCACAGCTCCATGACTCCGTACGAGCAGAACGTGTCCCGCACTTTGTATTGGGAGACGGCACTCAGCCATAGGCCCGGGTTGATCTCGACCTCGGAAGGTGGGATGAGGATGGAGTGATGTCCCGAGTAGATGCTGCTGAGGCACCAGAGCGCGAAGCCGAGGCCGCAGTAGGGGTCGAGGCAGAGCGCGATGTGGCGCGAGGGGTACAGCTCGCACGCGATCTTCATGGAGCGGCACAGCGACGTGACGGCCGCGTGCGACATCTTGATGCCGGCCAGCATGCCCGTCGTGGACACGCTGAAGTCCAGGTACGCGAGCATCTCGGCGGTGGGCGCGCGGTATAGGATGGGGAGTTTCTTCTTGGGCATGTCGTCGGTGTCGAGCGTCAGCGGCCAGGCCTTGCTGTCGAGCACGTTGCTGGCTTCCTTAGAGCGCAGTAGCTTTATCACAGATTGGTTGGAGAGCACCAGCGTGGCTTTACTGACGTCCACGATCATGCGCACGGTGGGCAGCGTGGTGTGCAGGTTCTGCGGGTGCGGCGGGCGGATGGTGACCGGCACCGCGCCGACGTACAGGCACCCATAGAACGCGCAAATGAGATCCAGTCCTGGCGGGAAGATGAGCGCGACGTGGTCGCCGGTGTTCACGCGCCCCTTCTCTAGCAGCAGGTTGCCGATCCTCTCGGCCTTCTTGTGCAGTTCTGCGCACGTCAGGACCTTGGACACTGCGCCCTTCGAGTTGAGCAACGTAAATATCACATGATCCGAAGTACTCATTGCGCGCCAACGCAATATTTGAGAAATGAACTGGTACTGAAATGCGAGAAAAGTACAATTTAGCAATCGATGATATGAGAAGAATCATTGAATTTATTGGAATTAAAATGAAGCATGTTGTACCTTCCTGGCAGCATCGGAATCGTCAGTATATCCCATGTCGCGCCCCTGAGCGGACGCGAGCCGGTTGCCCTGCACTAAGTTGCCCACTATCACAGAAGCAGGGCCCACATCTAAACATATCACAGCACTTGTTAACTAAATATAAGCTCAACGGTTTGTTCAAATTCGCAGGAAACAGTCGCTCGGAAACATTTTATAGATAACAAAATAATTTTAAAGCATATCTTATAAACCGACAATTAGCAGCGGCAATAGACACGGCTCGAAATATTTCTGTTTTACTATTCATTAAAAGGATCGCGTGAAGCAGATAGAGTCGCTTCATAAATAACTGTGTTAGTACACTTCAGATTTGATTTGATTTTTGCGTAAGTATTCTCGGAAATATTTGGTGAGAAAACTCTTTTCATAATATGTTCGATTATCTTAGACCAAAGCTGTCAAATAATCAGAAAATGTCTAGAGCACAGCACCTATCGCCGCTGCAACGTCGCTTTTGAAAAAAATCACTGCCATATAAAAATATTAGTGACAACTTCTTCATTACCGAAGACCAATTTCCGTAAAAAGAAATCGAGCTGAAATCTCATTTCAGCTAAAATGTCTGACAAAAACTTACAGATAAGTATTTTGATACATTTGTCTCACTAAGATTAAAATACGAACGTTCTTGAAAATATGGGAATTGCCCTTTGGAAGTCTATAAATCATTCGATTATAGCTGAAAATAAAATCGCAAATGCACAAAACACAACGCATTAAACAATAGAAAACGCCAATGCCAATATTTTGAGTCGTCTTACCGGAATGAATCTCCCTTGGCTTGGGCAGATTCGTGACGCAGGTGTGGGGGCACATCAGAACGTTGGCTGGGTGCAGGGTTCCCTCGAGGAAGCGACGCTTGCACTCGCTCAGGTGAATGCCACCCAGCGGAGTCTTGGGCAGGTAGTTCGGCTGCACGAGGGCCAGGCAGTAGATGCCGACCTGGTGGATAGAGTCCACCGCTTGAAGCACGCGGGACATCCATTGGAATGACTGGAACAAGTAAAGATGGAAGTCAGATCTCGTCCTGGCCCGAAGTAACAATATTAATTTCGATAAAATAAAATAAATGAAGGAGACCAACCTAAGAAGCATTGCAGGCTATCTTACTAAAGTTCTTTGTCGGCAGTTTTTGATATTTATTAGCCAGTTTTCGTTGTCAAAGTAGGATGCGCTGAGTAGTAAACACGTTAAAAACCCTGGCCTCCTAAACAGTTACACAAAGCTCATCGATTCAAATGAAACAAGGTACAGTGACAAACACCAATATGTACCCTCCGGCCGTTTACGCAACTGCGATTCGCAACCAGTTGCGAATTAGGAATTTTTACTCTACACACTAAACAACTTTTAAAAATGTGTTGACTCCTACTGTTCTGATTAAATATCAGGTTGTTACATGGACATAGTATTCTTTACGATCATAGTATTCTGGAACTCATATTGTTATGAAAAAGATCCTAACTCCAAATTACTGACGTTATTTTTGGCGAAAAATGCTTTTAAATTTATCAAAATGTCTAAATATTTTTGCTCGTGACTGTACATCTATGCAAACTGTACACATTGGGTTGTTCAACTAAATAACTTAAAAACATTACGGAATCAACACATAACAAACTTTTATAAAAGGTTTAGATTCATTCATTTAAACGTAGAGCGGGAAAATTCGTTCACGGGCGGAAGTTATTATTGCTATCTCTATCCATCCCGTTATGAAAAATGAGACAGGTGTTCAGTTAGTCTGCGACTGCGTCAGTCGCGGTCTAGACTTGAGGCAGACTGCACGCGCCTCTCCACAAAACTTTATAGTCTACATTTACGTCGCCGCTATCGTAATATTGGAGAATCAAGCGAAGGTATTTGATGTTTTAAGTAAATAACGCTTTCAATAAAATACGATTTCTTTGGAAACGTATCCTAATTATAAATGCCCTATTTCAGCTACAGTTTTAATAGAAAAATGAAGATAAATAATTTGACAGAGAAGACCAAAGAATTTAAAGATTTCTGTAGCTGATTTGGTCTGGCGAAACAATATCGTGATACGGATTAGTCTGGATGATAAAACGCAAAGTTTACTACCTAGATAAGTATTCAGGATTCGTGTAATGTTTCATCCATCTAGGTTATCAGGTGCAGCAATCGGATAACTCTTAGAATATACTATTATAAGATCATGTAACAATATCTACCCTAGTGTTATAAGAGTAAAAGTTTGTAAGTTAGGATGTGGGCAGTAACCTCCGAAACTTCTCATCCGATTAAAAAAAAATCACTGAAAACTGCGTTATTATCGAGTGCTAAAATATTATGTTAATGAGACCCTGTGGAAGTCGCACGCAGATGCTTGTTTAAGGTCCGTATTACAGAACGAAACTCAAGTCCAGTTTGATCTTAAATCGCCCAATCATAGTTTAAACATAGAATCTGTACTTGAGGATCCGTCTTATTCCAGAACAGCAATCAAACTACATTCAGCTGAATCGAGATTCAAATCGTTTCTCAAGCAGAGAATATCTTTTGTCTATGCATCAGCCTGTTTTCGTTTACATTTTATTTTATTCGCCAAGTCTGTTTCAAGTTACGCAAAATAAGAATTTAGTTTAAAACCAATTTATATAAGAAATTATGATTTTAACAAAGCACAAGCCTTTTGGATATAACTTTTAGATAAAAAAGCGAATTTTTGATAAAAAATGTGTTGAAGGATGAGGCAATCGGATTTATTGTATAAAAAACAGACTAGTGTGTTCGTAGAACGGAGTGTTTGCCGTATCTATCCCTATGTTCCGAATTGCAAAAAAAGTGATAATATCGCGAATCCGACCGAATTTAGTAGTCACAAAATATGAGGCTACTGAGTAATATCTAATTGTGATATTGCGCGTTGGTCGGATTCGCGATATTATCACTTTTATCGCAATTCGGAACGCAGGGTATCTGTGGTGGTGGAGATTGACACAATTGACAGATAAACTTATTAATTAATGTGTAAATATTATCAAGCAAACTCTGTCTGTTATTAAACAATGTCTACAAGAAAGAAAAAAATTAGCTTATAAATTTGTTAATTGAGATTAGAAAAGAATTCCAGCATGTGGTAGAAAACAAAAAAAACGGACACCGTAAGCACGGCGATGAAGAAGACTGGTTAGGCGCGTATTGTACGCTAAAATTCAACCTTCTGTTCGAATCATCGTTAAATATATCATCGTAATAATCAAGCTCTTCGAAATTAGGTATCCATTTTGTTTGTATTATAAACTTCAATTCGACAACACAATAATTTGACACTGACAAGGAAATCTCTGCTCAAGCGGGGTGTCGACCACACTTGCGTGATCATAGATCAATCTCTACTTAAACCATAATCTACAACTGAGTAATGATCTAGAATAAAGCTATACTCGGCTGAACTACAATCAATGAATCTATGTTTGAGGAACGTTCTAAAATCAAAACTCGACTTAAAACTAGTTTTAAACAGAGATCAGTGCTTGAGTTTCGTTCTGTAATACGGACCTTAGTATATTGTACAACACTCAACTTCGAAGTGAGATAGCGATGACTGTAAAATGCAGAGTGATGGTATGTCATACGTAGTTACTGACTGGCTTTTAAAGACAGATTTTCTAGACAAATGGAGGATATCAAAGTCATGGCTTAATATAGTCAAATATTACCTATATTTGACTATATTAAGCCATGACTTTTACAAGTTTTTTGCATTCGTCCAAAAAGGACTTTATCTATCACTTAGTGCGGTGTTACGAAAAATTTGTGACACTGAACAGAATACTTATCGCCACTCGTCGCGTTTATGAGCGCTCAGATAGTGTCGCCGAGTTATATTGATTTAGCCTTATTTCTATAATATGAATATGAGTCAAGTGTAGGGCAATGGATCTAAACGCGCAAACTTCAGCTAAATTAAGTAGACCGCTTTCTAATTTTTTATGTCCAACCTTCTAAAACTAACAAGAGCGTGTCGGGCCACGCTCAGTGTAGGGTTCCGTAGTTCCCTGTCCGTCTTTTTTGTACAAAAACTGTTGTTTCCATCCAAGTTCAAAATGATTTTCTTAGAAAGTCCTTATAAAGTTCTACTTTTCAGATTTTTTTCATATTTTCTAAACTTATGGTTCCAAATTTTGAGGGGGGGGGGGGGGACATTGTTTTTTACTTTTGGAGCGATTATTTCCGAAATTATTGACATTATCAAAAAATGGTTTTTAGTAAACCCCTATTTATTTTTAAATACCTATCCAACAACATATCACACGTTAGGGTTGAAATTAAAAAAAAAAAACAATTCCCCCTTTACATAAAGGGTGTAAAACACCTCTTAACGAATACGAAAGGCACTTGTTCTCCTCGTCATTCTGATCATTTATTTGTTCTACACTATACCTGGGAACCTTCTAGTTACGAAGATATTGGGGGTCAAAGTTGCAAGATTTTGACATGCTTTTTTTAAAATATCACTTTTTATCGCATGAATTTTACTTTAAATATCTCTACGACCCCCGTCCTATTCAATCCATCCATCCGCACAATGTTTTGAGTGTATTACATTGAGTTATACCACAAAACATGATTTATAACCTCAAAAAAAAAAGTTGTTTCCCAGTAATATTTGTTGCGTAAAGTTACTTAGTTTGATATACATAATGCTTGGTTAACGGCTTTGTGATGAGGTGAAATACACCCTGTATAGGACCCTAATAAAGCATTTTTTTTCCAATTTTTATTTTACCACTTTGTCGGCGTGATTAATACACAGATTGGTACTCAATTTCAGCTTTCTAGTGCTTACGGTCACATAGATTAAGCGAGGACGTACAGACGGACAGACAGACATGGCGAAACTATAAGGGTTCCTAGTTGACTACGGAACCCTAAAAATTATAAAATTTGTCTGAAAAAAGAGACCCTTTGACCAGATGTGTGTTGTGCTTGGCTTACTGTTCAGCTGTATTTGAGATCACAATCGATAATCATGGGCAAGAACAACTGTTTAAACAATTAACCCCAATATGATTTAGTTTCTGTCGCGAATATTGGAATCTAATGCAAGTTCCTATATTGAACCAGAAGTTTGCCTTCAAAAACTTGATATTATCAAATGCCACAATTAATATTGCAATTTATGCCACTTGAATCGGAAATGCTGAAAGAGGAAAATAAAAATTCATTTTTACGTAGGTTGAGTGTGGAATTTATACGATGAACTAGTAATTAAACCTTTTCCATTAAATATTTCATGTTCATTTTCCAATAAGTGTTAAAATATGACCGAACAATTATAAAAGAGAACATTTTAAAACAAAGGCTAGGGCTGTTTAAATTATTAATCTTTTAAGAGCATAATTCCGTAATTATTTTATTGCAATTTCGTTTGTTTATGTGAAAATATGGGCTAGGATTACTGTGACGTGAAATGTTTGTGTACGTTCCAGTTAGGAGTGCAGTTGAGCAAATATTAGGTGTGTGCGTGCATTGTAAACGACACTGATTGGATCTCCGTGCCAAGCCGAGTCAAATATCGGCTTGGCCTCAGGCTTTGTCCGAGCTCAAATGTTTGTGAATATCGTATATATCCCTACTGCCAGGACATGGCATTGACGTGTTGCTTTTGTATACGGCTTTGGGCTACATACAGTACATACGCAGCTCACTCTAAACTAATCGGATTACTTTACTCCTGATACTCTCAGGTGAGCACGAATATTGTTGTTCTATGTCTACAATTTACTTTTACTACTTTTACTTTCCTGTTTTACAACGCGGGTACCTCGAACCTATTTTGGATACAAAAATAAACGCTTTATTATAAACCTGTGAAGAAAATATTGTAAACCTGTGAAAGAAAATCTAATAAGAATAGAACATACACGTACCTCCTCTTCGCCACAATCGGGGCGCTGCTCGGCCACGATGCAGATCCTCTCGTCGCGCAGGACCCTCACGGAGAAGACGGCGATACGGCCGCGGTAGATAAACTTCATCGGCTCCACGGCCAGTACTGTGGCAATGATGTCATCCATGTTGTGCTTGCGGCCGGTCACCGTCATCAGACCATCGCGGGAACCGCATACGAATACCAGACCTAATAGGGAAACCTAAGGTTTATTTCACGTACCAATAATTTGTAGGACTCAAACCATCTATCTTTTAAAGCAAAAGCCTTTTTGGGCTACACCGTGTTTTTCAAGACTCGGAATTTGATGAGTTGCTACGTAATTATGTTTTACTACACAAGTTAGCATGCAGAAGGAACAAGGAAGAAGAGCTTGTAATCGTCTAACCATCAGCCCCTGACATCACCTAATGATCCGTTCCTCAGCTTGACGAACAATCGCCAGTTAATTAGAAGTAAAAGTTACGGAGGTAGGTAATTAGCGATCGAGAACTCAAGGTATAATTAGGCACAGGCTGTATTGAGATGACATGATGGGGGTTTATGGACAGTTCAGTCCTCTATTGTGCGTATGCAGCGTCTCCCCACAGACAATGGCCGCTCATGATGATCTATTTACTGCATCAGTGAGCGGAGTTCGCGTGGCTGAGTATTGGGCTAAAGATATTTGAATATTTTGCCATCGATACGCTGAGAAAAATGGCAATTATTGTTTTGGGTTTAAAAGTCGTACAGTAAGTTGGTCGGCCGTCAATATAGGTCAACGAGTAAGAGGAAAAATTTGACTTTGAAGATCATCTCTGCCGATCTTAACTGAATGATAACCTGTTTCTTAAACTTAACTTGTTGTATTATTTGATCCGGTTCTGTATTTTCGCACTCACATTTTACTAGGCACCATCCGCTGGGTGTTATTGGGTGCTACATAAATCAACATATACAGCTAAATTGCGCTCAATCGTGTGACTTCATACTTCATACTAACTGAGACGAATACTAAAAGTAGTTAACTGAAGTTTTATTTATCTAGTTTTAAAATTTTCTAAAGTATACAACCCAATTCAAAGAGAATAATTATAGTGCAAATAAATACGAAATTGAGACAGGCAAGTAATAAAGGTTTTTTGATGCGACGCGCGGCTATGAAGTTGCATTCGTATAATTACTGTCCTGTAGCTTCCAAAAGTAATTTCACGCATCCCATAATATACAGGGTAGATGTAATACTACGATACAGGGCAACCAGATTAAAAACGAGGAAAGTAATTTATTTTCTCCGGTGTATTGAGAAAGAAACCCAGCGGCACACCACAAAATGTAATCCACATTTTTCCTAAAAGCGGACGAGTGTGATAAAAAAAAAAAAACTTAGACAAACTTAGACACAGACTGCAGCTCGAACCTTAAATTGTATAGCTTACCGCCAGGTCCCAAGAATCCCAAGAGTCCGCTCCTCACATAGTGTTCTTCGCCGATGGGCTCGCCGTCAGCGTCGAGAGGGCGCACGCGGAACACGGTGTTGGTGAGGCCGGGCAGACCCCAGTATCCCGACCCGGTTGCCCCGGACAGTACGCAAATCTCACCCACTTCATCCGTCTTGCAAAGGTATGCAGGACCCTCCATTTTCACGACTACAATCACGCCTGTGTGAAAAAATGGGAATGAGGTTCGCAGTATAAGTATCCATAATTTAATTTATAAATAATAATGTGTCAATTTTTTACTACTTCTATAAATGCGAATGCTTTGGATGGAAGCTTGTTATTCATCACGCCACAACGGCTGATCGGATCTAGATGAAATTTGGCACAGACATATCTGGAATAGCACATAGGCTTTTACTTTTTGTTGTAACACATACTCATCAAAATATCCACGCGAACGTAGTCGCTGGTAAGAGCTAGCTACACATCAAACCAGTTACCGAGAACCGCATTACTGCGGTTTATTTGTTCAACTTCTGCGTAAACAAATATATTGCATTACTTTACACATGATATTAACCGCACCGCGAAATTAAATTAATCGAAAATAATTGACTGAAACCAACATTCTGGGGTTATTATCAAATTGATGAATGAATCGTAAAGGTGAACGTTTGACGACCTGATTGGCGTAGTGGTAGTGGTAGTGATGCTGCCATACGTTCTTAGGGTCGTGGGTTCGAATCCCGGTAGGAGCAAAAGTTTGTGTGATGAGCATGGACATTAGTTTCCGAGTCATAGATGTTTATATGTATATAATAAGTATGTATTTACAAACAAAAAGTATATATGTAGTACATCAACTATCTAGTGTCCACAACACAAGCCTTGCTTATTGTGGCACTAAGTGGCGCTGTGTGTTAATGTCCAGCGATATTTATTTATATTTATGTAAAGAAAGGATAAAGGAAAATACATATTAATATATTTGGCCACAAGTGCTCAGAATATACAAAAAGAAAAATAATCTTAAATCTATATTGGAACCACGGCTGCGCCAAATAGGCCTACAACAAAATGCCGGATAACTCGTGGCCGACGCTAGTCTTCAGCTGGCTGACGGACGATCTTGGAGCCAACTTACATGAGGGCATGACTTGTCCGCAGTCTTGCAGCGTGAGCGAGGTGAGCGAGTTCTCGGCGTCCACGCGCACCACGCCGTACGACAGGCCGGACATGGACAGCACGCCGCGGCCGGCGGACGCGCCCCCCCTCCCCGCGCGTCGCACGCACACCGTCAGTGACTCGCTGCTGCACGCACACGGGCAGATCGCGTCGCCACGGACACCTAACACGAACAGACAAACGCAATGGAGAATTGGAAAACTGTCTGTTACAGTTTTTAAAATGGTCACAGACAGTTAAAATCACGAATTGTCTGTCTGGACCATTTTTAAGAATTGTTACGTAATTCATATTTTTATCCCACTATGGTTTTGCTAAGACAGGCATTTCAGACCCCCAGTAAGTTTATTCGGACCGCATGTACCTAATAAGACAATGTTTTTAAGTTTTGAAACTGATTAAAACCAATTGAAATGGATGCAAAAACTTTGACTATCAGTTCTCAACCTGATATTATAACACAAGACATTCCTACCTTTGCTCTGGAACACCGACAAGAACTGGTCGCAAGAAGACAGCGACCACGGGTTGGCGCCGTCGGCGACCAGCAGCATGCGCAGCGAACTGAGCGAGATCTCCTTGTGGTCGCGAGTGGCCAACAGGCCCCAGTGCAAGTCACGGGACTTCACTATTGCGACCGATGCCCTGTTTTGGTCATAAAGCATTACTTATTCCGCGTACTGTTGAAAATTTAGCCCTAAACATATGCTCTTAAAAAACTTCGACCTATCCTTTACACATTTTCCTTGGAAGCACTGTTTTTTTTACAAAAAGATGCAAATTATTTTAGCACAATTGTTTACTTGACCAGCGTCAACTGGATGAGACCTTTCAATAAACAGCAGCCATCACGGCACTGTACACAATATGTAGACATTTATAATTAATTCAATGAAAGTTCGTTAGGGGGCTTCTCATAGCACAAAGGCATCTCCAGTGCTTGGTATTATTAAATTGGTTAGCGGACGCTGTTGCATGGACACGATTTATACAACATGTTTAGTTTTTCTCGTAAATAAATGATTTCTTCTGTTGCTGAGGACTAACCTGTACTTGGTGATCATGTGCATCCAGGACGCGGGACTGACTTTCATGAGCGCGTACGGGATGAAGATGACGTGCATCCCGTTGAGCACGCTGGCGAGCACGGCGTGCCAAAGTCCGGTTTCGCGCTTGAAGTCCAACACGCACACCATGTGCTCGCCCTCGGTGTAGTTGCACGCCACGGATAGCATGCGGCTGTGGGCCAGCATTGAAGCTCTGGGGGGAAACACCACACTTGTAGTCGTTTTATTCAGACACCTTTTTGCTTTCGTTGACGACGCTGAGGTGTTCATAGATCGATCACAAATCTAACGCTTCCTCCAAATTGACCGCTTTAAATCGTTGGTCCTAAAAGTTAAAGACCAGTACATCCTTTGACAAAATTCGAAAGGTCAGCAACGAAGTAACGATAAATAAACTAGTCAGCACCAGTTTTATGTAAAACTTCATCAAATACAGTTTTAAATTTGAAACAAATCCCAGCGTAATTAAATTTAAAAGCTGGCAAGCAATAAACAAGACTGTATTTTTATCTAAGATGAAAATATTACTAAGTTGAGTTGATCAAAAGTGCCACGATGCAACGATAACAACTTTATTTAATCTCCATTATTTTTACTTGGATGCCAGTCGCACGGGGCAGGTTAATGTGGCGACACTTGGGGGCCTATGTCCAGCAGTGGACGTCTTTCGGCTGAAATGATGATGATGAATAATATGTGTTTAATAATTAACTCATCCTTTTAAACACGCATACCGTAATACGACCGTTCCCTTGAAACCATACAAAACGAGACGACAATCACATTGTTTCAACAACTTTGTTCCGCAATTTCAAGCGAGCAACTTTGTGGTGAATTTTATTACTTTTTTTCAAGGACTTTCACGGATCAACTATGGTTTGTTTGCGTACATGTTTTGTGATAAAACGGTTCATTCGTGTGATAACTGGCTTTGACGAGCAGATACAACGACATCGATTGCTATTGTTATATGATGTGGCGATTTTTGACGCGCGTGACAAAAGAGGTGCGGTCGCACTGGTTCCATTTTAAAAAGCTTTTGGTTTGGCAATTTCAAAAGGGACGATAATCAAAACATGGAATTGACGCTAGAACGCGCTTGCTCGGACTGTAATAGTCCGAGCAAGCGCGTGATGTTAAAAAAACTATGTTCATTACTAGAAGAACAAACACACAAATGAGAAAGAGATGGTGGGACGATTTGGATGTCTTACTAAAGAATTGGTAATAAGTGGGGCAGAAATCAAAGAAACAACCAAAGGAAATAATGGAGGGAAACCTTTGCCCAGCAGTGGAACTGTACAGGCTAGCTAGCTAATAGAGAGCGATGTATAATAACAATACATTCATAGACAAAGGAAATTCAGGGAAACAGACTTGACTATGATGATCGGTTTCTGAATTGATTTAAAGAAGTTTAAGGACTTATTTCACCTGAGTTTTACATTAAAAAAACTGTGAGTGTCATACAGTTTGACTAGTTCGTTAGCAACTGCCGTCACCTCACTCAGCACTCGAGTTAAATCTTTAATGAATCCGTTCATGAACGGACCTCGAGTGACTCTCAATATCCACGGCACCACGTTTCTGCAGTACGCATCATCATGAAAGATTAGGAGACACGAATACGACAAAACGTTTGAGCAATAAAAGTAAGTGAGATTAAAGGAATATTCAAGTGCACTTTAGTCCAGAAAAGTTCAGGAGCTCGACGGAGCATTGCATCGCTTTTTCCCTTGAAATCTGACATTTTTTTTATGTCGCTCGTGGAAAAACAATAAACGAACGATTTCAGACTCATCTCTTTGTGCATTTAATTAAATTTTACATTAAAAATAACATTGCGTGTGGATTGAACTGGTTAAAAGAGTTACTTAAGTTTGCTTGAAAAGGCGAGACTTTTACAGCCATTTCAAACTGTTTGCGCCTGACATTCTTCAAAGGCAAATATTGCAATTTGTTTTGATCAGGCGCTCAGAAGTGTCGGTAGTTTGCGCGCAAAATAAATTGTCAAGAAAATTCTTCTACCTGACATTTTTGTCAAATTCAATGCATCTTGTTTCAAAAACGGACGAACATCAGTCCACAATATATTTCTTAATACGAGTATATGAGCTTGGCATTGTTCAAATTTATAATAGAACGCATAAACGTTATCTCATTGTGATTTAAATTAAATTAATAATAATTATCGTGAAGACATCGTCGTTTTATTATTGAGCACCAAGCTCCAGTGTCTCGAGTAGACATAATTGGCGACCGTGACAGGACACGTTCCGAAGAAAAATCGGATTACCAAGGTCTAGCTGAAGTAGGCCAGCACCGCACCGCAGCTATCAGCCGGTCAGCATCGCGCCTCATCCAGCCCTTGGGAGAAGAACGAAGATACCTGCCTTCAAGACACGACCCCTGGGGCCTAACAGGAGTAGGCCAGCACCGCGCCGCAGCCATCAGTCGGTCAGCATCGCGCCTCATCCAGCCCTTGGGAGAAGAACGAAGATACCTGTCTTCAAGACACGACCCCTGGGGCCTAACTGGAGTAGGCCAGCACCGCGCCGCAGCCATCAGTCGGTCAGCATCGCGCCTCATCCAGCCCTTGGGAGAAGAACGAAGACACCTGTCTCCAAGAAGACACCGGGGCCTAACTGGAGTAGGCCAGCATCGCGTCGCAGCCATCAGTCGGTCAGCACCGCGCCTCATCCAGCCCTTGGGAGAAGAACGTACATCGGAAGAATACAAGCAGCACTTAGCACCGCCGGACATTGATGCCAAATACGGCGTCACACCGCAGCGCAGCAGCATTTCTGCAGCTAAGTGCCCTTCCTTAATTCCTAAACTTCCGTTTCAACCTAGCAACCTACGTCCTAATCCAATTTAAGTATAGTTTTCCACTTGTGCAATTTCATAGTTCTTCCCTTACCTACATACATAGCTTCACCTTTGTCAAGGTTACAGAATTGCGTCATACTTTTTGCATTTATTTCTTTATATTTCCACGAGTTCACTATTATTCAGTATCAGTGACAACTCGCAAGGATATTTCCAAGTTGTATGTTTAATTTCTTTTCCGTTTTGGTAAATTTTCAAGCCGTTTTTCTAGAACATTTCACATCTCAAAGTACCTACATACCCACGCAAAGTCAATAGTTTTTACTAGAACATTTCTCATCTGAAAGTACCTACATACCCACGCAAAGTCAATAGTACAATCAAACCTTTTTTTGTTGTTTTTTGAAGAATTTCTTATAGGAAATTAATTTCACAGGCTGCAGCTGTGCCTATTTTAGTTCCGTTTAGTGATTATTCCGCCGAACATTTCAGATTCGCCCAAGTTTCCCGTGCATCGCTGAGCGTCGTTGCCGCAGCGCACGCGCAGCGTCCTTGCAGAGGCAGTCCGCAACCCGGTGCCTGCGACTTCGGCCTCCTGTGCGGCAGAGACCACCAACCAGGGGCGTGAGCGTATTCTTTCGTTTTATTTTTTATTTAAACGTTACTTTTTCTTGTGTTTATTTCAACTACATTTCTTTGATTTCTTTCTCGTGAGAATATTATTCGAAGTAAACCGTTACAATGGGTTTAGGTGACGAAGCCAAGAGCTTGGCGGAATTAAACGTTAGACGTAGTTCTGTCAAGGGCCAAGTTACGAAGTTTAAAAATTATTTAGAAAAAATATCACGTTTAGACAGTTTCAATACAACACATAGGGCGGAACTTACACTTAAACTTAGTAAATTCGAAACTTTATCTTCAAGGTTTGATGACTTACAAAGTCAAATTGAAGTTGTTAATTCTAGTGGGCTGAAAGATGAACTTGAAGAACGAGAAAATATCGAAAGGGAATTCATTAGTAATATTGTTATGGCTCAAGAGTTATTACAAATGCACGCTAGGGATGAAGGCATCCACGACTCAAGCACTCCTCACAATATAACTCATTGCGCTGTCGATCATAATGAAATAGGTTTCAAGCTACCTTTGATACAGGTATCTAAATTCGACGGGTCATACTTTCGATGGATGGAATTTCGCGACACGTTTCGATCTTTAATACATGAAAATAGTAGAATTAGTTCAGTGAACAAATTTCATTATTTAATTTCATATTTAGAAGGAGAAGCAGCACGCACCGTGTCAAATCTAGAAGTATCGGCTGATAATTATCGGGAAGCTTGGAACCTATTGCTCGAACGTTACGACAAGAAGCGTTTATTGATAAGTCATCATCTCACTGCATTAACCAACATTAATCCTGTAAATAAGGAGTCTGAAAAATCGTTGCGCTTCTTGGTTGACCACGTGGCTAAGAATCTACGCGCCCTCTCCAATTTAGGACAAGTTACTGATAATTGGGATCCCCTTATCATTCACATAGTAGCTTCCAAATTGGACAATAACACTTTCGTAAAGTGGGAGGAACACTGTAACACGCTACCAACAGACACATCTACACTTAAGGAATTCTATAAATTTTTAAACGATCGTGCAGCCGTGCTTGAGTCCTTGCATCGCAGCAAGTCAGACAACGCCTTTAGATCCAGTCATGATAAACAGCGTCCAGAAGGCCATTCAAAGAAACAACCGGACCATACACGTCATACTAAAGCATATGCCTACATTAGTAGTGGCAACCAGCCACAAACACAATCATCCTCATCATACCTCTGTCCATGCTGTAACGCTGATCATAAAATATTTGATTGTCCATCGTTCAAAGCAAAGGGCATAAGCGAGCGTATAGCTGAGGCAACCAAATTAAAATTGTGTCTTAATTGTTTAAGGTCAGGTCACCCTACTTTTAAATGTCGTTTTGGTCGTTGTCGCGAATGCAACAAAAGACATAATTCTATGTTGCACCTTCCCACTAGTACATCTGACAGTTCATTTAGTACAAGCATCGATAGTTCTCCTGGGACGCTGGCTAACTGCAACAATCAAGGTAACAAGTATGCTCTTCTTTGTACTGCCTTGATTGATATAGTAAATCCTAAGACTAATAAATATGAAACAGTACGCGCCCTGCTTGATTGTGGCAGCCAATCCTCTTTCATAAGTTTAAGCCTGAAACAAAGGTTATCATTAGAGGACTGCCCTATCAACGCTACAAAGGTAGTGGGTTTTGGCAACAATGATGCAGGTACGATCACCGAATATTGCATTGCCCAATTAAAATCCTTAAATACACCATTCAATGTTATTTCTAACTTTTATGTTATGAAGGAATTAACATCATTAATTCCCAACATGGTAATTGATATTAGATCGTTTAATATTCCTAAAGATATTGTCTTAGCAGACCCTAAATTCTTTCAGCCTTCTTTCGTAGATATTCTCATAGGCTCAGATTTATTTTGGGACATAATATGTTGTGAGCAGAGGTCATTAGGCCCTAATCTTCCCAAACTACATAGCTCACGGCTGGGCTGGTTGATTGGAGGTCCCCTGCAACATAAACAACCTAAGAACATTAAATGCAATCATGTACTTACCCATTTATCTAATGATGAAAACATAGAATTAAAATTAAATAGATTTTGGGAGCTGGAAGAAATTCCATCCAAGTCTTACCTTAGTGAAAGCGAGCAGGCATGTGAAACGCATTTTTTGCAGCACACCTGCCGCTTAGAAAATGGCAGATTCTCTGTCAAGCTACCCCTTATTGACTCACCGGATTGTCTCGGTGATTCCTACAACATGGCTAGGAAAAGGTTTTACAATTTAGAACGGCGATTTAGAAGACAGCCTGAAGTTAAGTCGCAATATATTGAATTTATCAGAGAATATGCAGAATTAGGTCATCTCTCTGAAATTGGATCAAATAATTTAAAATCTAATTCATGCTTTTTCTTACCACATCATCCTGTATTTAAAGAAAACAGCGAATCTACAAAAATTCGCGTCGTCTTCGATGCGTCGGCTCGCACTTCCTCAGGCTTGTCTGTCAACGACATACAAATGGTTGGGCCTCAAATTCAAGACTCTCTTTTCTCCATTTTAATTCGAGCTCGTTTCTATAAATATCTTTTAGCAGCAGACGTAGAAAAACTATTTCGTCAAATATTAGTGGACGAGTCAGATCGAAATCTTCAACTTATTTTATGGAGAGAAGACGAGCGTCAGCCTCTTAAGACGTTACGTTTAAATACGGTGACTTATGGGTTCACAAGCGCAAGTTATTTAAGTACTAGGTGTCTTTGGCAGTCGGGCGAGGAGTGCGAGGATCCCCACATAAGAACGATTATACAACACGATCTATATGTAGACGACCTAATTACCGGCTGTAATTCTGAGAAGGAACTAATACATATTCAAAAATCAGTATCAGAAGCCCTTAAGGCAGCATGTTTCAATCTACGGAAATATAAATCCAATTCGTCTGGCGTACTCGAAGCCTGCTCTGAAAACTGTACAGACTCGCTTATCATTAGTGAGTCCTCCAATGCTCTCGGTTTAGGTTGGAATTCCAAAACTGACAGTCTACATTATTCTTTCGAAATTCCCCCTGTCCATGATAAAATCACAAAGCGCTATATTTTATCAACGTCGTTTAAAATCTTTGACCCACTCGGTTTTGTCAGCCCCTGTATTATTATTCCTAAATTAATAATGCAGCAACTTTGGCTCGACAAAGTTGGCTGGGATGACGCTCTTTCAGAGAAAATAGAAAGAGATTGGCGTAAGTTTTCTAATAATCTATCTTGTCTATCTACTTTTACACTGCCGAGGCAGGTTTTATGTGACTCACCTGTTGTTACAGAACTACATGTGTTCAGCGACGCCTCCCAAAGGGCTTATGGCGCTTGCGTCTATGTAAGGTCCATTGACGAAACAGGTATCGTGCATGTTAACCTTTTGTGTTCGAAATCAAAGGTGGCACCAATCAAGGCCTGTACTATACCTCGTTTGGAGCTATGTGCAGCATTACTAGCTGTCAGACTCTGCAAGGCCGCCGTCGATTCCTTGAGGCTCTCAGTATCACGTAAACTGTATTGGTGTGACTCCAGCGTAGTCCTTGCTTGGATGCATACTAGCTCTAGAAGATTAAAGACCTTCGTGGCTAATAGAATAGCAGAAATACTGGAACTGTCAGATGTTTCTTGTTGGCGTTACGTACCTACCTCAGATAATCCTGCTGATCTCGTCTCACGCGGCGTTTATCCTGAAGATCTTAAGGATCATAGTTTATGGTGGTCAGGGCCTGAATTTCTACTTCAAGGCGAATCCTCTTGGCCTACCTTATCAAACAAACTCCAAAGCGAGTCTGAAATTCCCGAAACAAAGGCGAACGTTGTTCCCAAGATGAATACTTCTTCGATCATCACGTTTCATAAATATAGTAAACTACATAAAATAAAACAAGATTATGCGTACGTATTAAGATATTTTTATAATTTACGCAATCCTAAATCTAGGCGTTTCGGCGTCCTTAATTTAGAAGAATTACAAGATTCCTTTAATCTTTTATGCCGTAAGGCGCAACAGGAATCCTTTCCTGTGGAGTACGATTTACTATCCAAGGACAAATCAATTAGTACAAATTCACCCATCATAGGGCTAACACCTTTCATGGACGTAAATGGGTTGATACGAGTAGGAGGCCGGCTGGATGCTTCAGCTATTTCATTTGGTTGCAAACACCCTATCCAGTAGGATAGGGTGTTTGCAACCAAATGAAATAGCTTATTAACATTCGTCACACCATCTCACAAAATTAATCTTTGAGCGGGAACACCTACACAAATTACACGCTGGGCCACAGCTTCTCCTTGCGAGTGTCAGACAATACGTGTGGCCTATCAATGGGCGACTCCTCGCTCGGAGAACTGTGCGCAACTGCATCATTTGTAGAAGGGTACAGGGTAAGACTTTAACACCCTTAATGGGGAACTTGCCCTCCCAGCGCGTTACGGTGGACTTCCCGTTTCGTAGTGTTGGTATAGACTTTGCCGGACCGTTTTATGTCTCAAATAGGAAAGGGCGCGGATCAAGGGTCACAAAATGCTATTTATGCATTTTTGTTTGCTTAAGGTACAAATGTGTACACCTTGAAGCGGTAAGCGATCTTTCGAAGGACGCTTTCATCCTTACCCTGCGTAGATTTATATCCCGTCGGGGTAAGCCTACTGAAATTTTTAGTGACAACGGTCGCAATTTTGTGGCCGCTGCCAAGGAAATTGGCGACTTTTTGAAATGTAATCGCCAAGCATTCACAAATTTCTCTATAGAGGAAGAAATTAAATTTATGTTTTCACCTGCTTACGCTCCACACTTTGGTGGTATCTGGGAGGCCGGGGTAAAATCGGCCAAGCACCATATAAGACGTGTAATGGGCAACACGCATCTAACTTTCGAGGAGATATCCACGTTGTTCGCACAAGTGGAAGCTATATTAAATAGTCGCCCTCTTTACCCCATGTCCTCGTCTCCAAATGATCTCCTTTTCCTCACCCCAGGGCACTTCCTGCTTGGACGGCCGCTAACCGCGCTGCCTTCACCGAGCCTAGAAAACGTCAAACTCACCGGCCTGAAGCGCTATCAACGACTCGAACAAATACGACAGCACTTTTGGAAGAGATGGCAGAGGGAGTACTTGGCTGAGCTGCAGCAAAGGTCAAAATGGCGCACCAACGACACTCCACTGAACGTTGGCGACCTAGTGCTGCTTCAGGAGGACAACTTGCCACCATTGTGCTGGCGTATGGGTCGTATTAGCAAACTCTTTCCTGGTCCAGATGGAGTATGTCGCGTGGCAGACGTTCAAACGACACAGGGAACTTACCGGAGGCCCTTTAAGCGACTCTGTCCGCTGCCAGCGACGGAGCATTTAATCGAGTGAGAGTTAAAAGCCGGAGACTTTTAACCCCGGGGAAGATGTTTGCGCCTGACATTCTTCAAAGGCAAATATTGCAATTTGTTTTGATCAGGCGCTCAGAAGTGTCGGTAGTTTGCGCGCAAAATAAATTGTCAAGAAAATTCTTCTACCTGACATTTTTGTCAAATTCAATGCATCTTGTTTCAAAAACGGACGAACATCAGTCCACAATATATTTCTTAATACGAGTATATGAGCTTGGCATTGTTCAAATTTATAATAGAACGCATAAACGTTATCTCATTGTGATTTAAATTAAATTAATAATAATTATCGTGAAGACATCGTCGTTTTATTATTGAGCACCAAGCTCCAGTGTCTCGAGTAGACACAAACGATTAATTATTTTTCCTGGGTTAAATGTTAAAACATTATTTAAAAGCAACTAAATGTATAAGGAGTTTTTATTTTATTCAGACGGGTAAGTTGGCTAGTCTGAATGTTTCCATGGCTGCCTGCAAAGCACACAATACATGTCTCCGGTGTGTCGCGTTACTTCGCAGTTTTCCATTGACTGTGGTGCGGTGAAGTTGATTTGTTCAATATCCTGGATATAATAACATTTATCGAGCTTCCATGCAGGTTTTATTCCATGAGCATTGTTCTGCCTGACATACTTTATAACAAACTATACAATAGGAAAAGCGCTATGTTATTGGATGTTCGTTCTAATATTGGAAATTTGTAGTGGCGTTTTTGTATGCGTGCATTTCACATTTATTGCAAACACCTTCAACAAATATACTAGTTGAATATTATTCTTAATTTCACAAAGTTATAAGAAGGGAAATATTTTCACGTTCAGCTTCCGTAGTCGGTAGGTATTCGAAGTAACAAATATTTTATTGTTGAAGTAGCGGTAGAGTTGCGGAAAACTTTTAATATTTATTTATAGTAAGACTAGCTGGCCTACGCAACTTCGTCTGCGTCACATAAAAGAGAAAAAGCTCACAAAGGGAATAAAATTTCCCATGATTGTGTAAATTTTTCATTGCTGCTCCGCTCCTATTAGTCATAGCGTGATGTTATATAGCCTAAAGCCTTCCTCGATAAATGGACTATACAACACAAAAAGATTTTTTCAATTTGAACCAGTACTTCCTGAGATTAGCGCGTTCAACCAAACAAACAAACAAACTCTTCTGCCTTTATAATATTAGTATAGATATCAGTCTATTGGAATTGAAAAAATCTTTTTGTGTTGTATAGTCCATTTATCGAGGAAGGTTATAGGCTATATATCATCACGCTATGACCAATAGGAGCGGAACATAAATGAAAAATGTTGCAAAAACGGGGAAAATGTATTCCTTTGTGAGCTTTTTCTCTCACATATGTGACGCAGACGAAGTTGCGTGGGTCAGGTAGTACTGAATACATAGCAGTAGTGAAAGGTACATTTTTGTCACAGGTTAGCCGGTCCGGTTCACATTTTTAATAATATTTGAAAAAACCATACATCGAACCATTTGTAGTTTTAGTCATGTTTGGGCAATGACGTTCTAACTGAATTACCTACATTGTTTTACTTTCGGCAATAGTAGACTCCAGTCTCTAGTACAATGGTTGTTCCGAAGGGAAGTTGGTACGTTTGGAGTTGTATGGACATTGATACGTAGTGGCGAGGGGTCCAAACGTTGTTTGATGTCCCTTCCACCAGGTGTGGTAATTAATTTAGCTAAGTAAAGAGTCACCTGGGGTTCTAAAATGGCCGCTGTAGACGAATGATAATATGAGTCACGTTCAAAATTTAAATTGTTAAAATGGTCTTTATAGTCACCACTATAAAGTCCACTCATAATATGATTCTACCAAAGCGCTCATTTTAGGCCCGCTAGTACAGTTTATCTTGTGCCATGCCTGACCACAAGAGCGTGTCACGTAGGCAAGACGACAATGACAATGATGACTAACACGCACTTTCGCAACTAAGCTATTCGTCAGACAACCACTTATTCCAATGTTATGCAAATTGAAGACCTTTGAAGAAAAGTGAAGACTAACGTAACAGGCGGTTAAAACAGAATGTACTTAATGAGATACATTATTCAGTCTAATTTTTAACGACGAAGGCGTCCCAATTGTTTTGGTACCGAAACCGTCAATTCAATTACAGATTGATGTTAATACGAGAGAACAGCGTCGGTTTGCTGAAAAAAAGCTTTTTTCACGTCTAATAAGTTAAATTTAATTTATTTCTAGTACACCTGCACCGGTGTCCAGTGTTTAAAAATATTTATCTACCCAAATATCATAAACCCTCTCTAATGCGTTCAAAAACCATAGGCAATGACCAGCATTACCAACCAGCAGAAATTAACGGAACTGTAATGAACTCATAACCTACTGCAAACAGTAGGTTATGAGTTTTAAATTTGGAACAGGTGTCAAATTCAAGTGAATGTGCTATTCTAGTACCTACCTACATATACGAAACCCCAATTCAGTATGATTTTAATTATAAAGCGCACGACATTTTGATCTCGAGTGACACAAGAATAGTGACTTTGTTCGTTTGCCTATGATTTAAAAAAATAACAGATATCCGAAACGCCGCCATTTCGAGCTGTCATTTGTTCGTTAGCTTTTTATTTCCAGTAATCCAGTTACGAGTAGACAAATTTTCTGATAAGTTCTTTATTTCTGTCGAAAATGAGTGATAGTGACTCAGAAATTGACATGAATACTCCGCCAGATATCGTAAATGCAGCGACGAATGCAACTAATAACCTGTTGGCACAAAAATCAAGGGCCAAGTAACAATGCAGGTCATTTCCCTATGGTTCCTGAACCCATCATAGAGCCCTTATGATATTTGGGTAGATAAAGTAGTGTATGCAAAAACCATAGGCAATGACCAGCATTACCAACCTGCAGAAATAAACGGAACTGTAATGAACTCATAACCTACTGAAAACAGTAGGTTATGAGTTTAAATTTGGAACAGGTGTCAAATTCAAGTGAGTGTGCTATTCTAGTATCTACATTAAATCAGATATCGATACGAAACCCCAATTCAGTATGATTTTAATTATAAATCGCACGACATTTTGATCTCGAGTGACACAAGAATAGTGACTTTGTACGTTTGCCTATGATTTAAAAAAAAATACAGATATCCGAAACGTCGCCATTTCGAGTTGTCATCTGTTCGTTAGCTTTTTATTTCCAGTTACAAATTTTCTGATAAGTTCTTTATTTCTGTCGAAAATGAGTGAGAGTGACTCAAAAATTGACATGAACACTCCGGCAGATATCGTAAATGCAGTGACGAATGCAACTATTTGCTTCTGTATTTATGTTCAATTTATTTTTTATTGCATTACACTGGTAACAATGCTGGTCATTTCCCTATGGTTCCTGAACCCATCATAGAGCCCTTATGATATTTGGGTAGATAAAGTAGTGTATGCAACTATACATAATTAGGCATTATGCACAGTCGCATAAACTACTATTGTGGTTCGTGTTATTTAATTGTTCATCGTCGTCAGATGTTTGTAGATATTTATTTGAGCTAATTTCGTACAATGCTACGCAAGCGTTTCGTCCAAATGACTGCCAACACTGTACTGACTTTAATGGCAGCGAACTTTTTATCAAAAATGCACCGTATTAGTACTATTTTACAGTATATTAAAGATTGAGCTCAACCTCTGCGAGGTTCAAAGGTGGAAAGGAAAAACTTATTGAAAGGTTATTTTTACCTAAATTTGTTTTTTACAATTAGCTCTGGTTTTTTATCATTATTTTATATTCTTGTGGGTTGTTATAACTTTCACGGACTATTTTATATTTCAGGCTAAACAAAGACAGAAACCATGACTTTAACCCGAACAAAAATATGAATTGTAAACTACAGAGTGAAATCAATTTTGATTTATATTGAGCAAAATAAAGTTTATAAAAAGTGTGGATCCAAGAACAGGAGTAACCAATTTCTACATAAATAACATCAATTAATTCATTCCATGAAAATTTACTTGGCACTGTATTTTTTTTCCATGGGTCAGGCTAAATAATAAATAAATAGTTAAAGGTTTATTGAGCCTTTTTATCTATACTAAGTCATTTACAAGTTATTAATGACAATGCAAGTACTAAATTTGAATTGAGATTTAAATGTTAGTAAACGCACTAACAATACCGGAGAAATTCCACGACCCTAGTGTGGGGGCATGGCATTTAAAAACTAATAAAGCAACCCTTCTCGTGCACTATCAATACCGTAAAGACTATAATAGTGGTTGCAAGAGGTATTACCAATATTAAGCACATGATAATAATATTACGGTATTAGTCTGGTATGTCGACGAAGTCTCTGCCATATTCATAAAGGACGTCCAACGGAGATAATTGACCACACGTTATCTAGACGCGATCATGACGACTAATTGGCACAGCGGGAGTTATTGGAACCACCAGAATGCCAGAGCAAACTCCTCTACATTCCAGTTCTCCTGCAATTTCAATTAATTTAAATGTTAGCAGCGATCAAGTAGCCGGTTGGTTTGCGGGCATTGTTTTGCGATCATGATGCGATACATTACTCTGCGTGGTTTTTTTCTTCAAAGGAGGTCTTCCATCTTAAGATGAGAACCTGCATGGTTCTTACAGATTCTGGCCAATATAATGTCTGGGCTTTAGGGCTTTAAAATGACCTCTGAATTTGTACCGGCTGTTTCTTTTCATAGTAGGTACTCAGATAGGAAACACTACCGACCTCATCTAAGTTTGTAAAGAAAAACTTTAATTGAATGGCTTCCTATTTACCTACAATGTTATAAACCCAATTGTACGTGATAGGTGGATATTTACGATACCTTTTACGAATGCGTACGCGTAACCGTGTTGTATAAAAATAATAAAAATACAGCGATCCGAACGGGGAATTCCTTTTTTATTGGCTCGCACCGCGCACCGACCAACACTGTGCGAAAAGTGCACATGATCGTTATCGTGTTTGTTGACAGTTTCCACCCCGTGTCGTTAAAATAGTCCTATCTAATTGGCCAATGCCAGTCCACTCGAAAAAGGAAGATAGTTTGCCATAACACAGCCGATTTTATTCAGCGTCGAACGCTCGCATCAGACTGCTGAGAAAAATATTCATCAACAAGCTACATTGTGCATGAAAAACCTTAATGTAAGCTTACCTGGTGACGATGACACCCATAGCAGATCCGTCGGCAGCTGAGGTGTGCTCGATGTGAGCAGGGCTGTCTTCCGCGGGGCGGGGCGGCGGTATCCAGTCGCGCGGAGGACGCGGCAGTTTCTCAGTTGATACCCACTGTAAGGATGGCCAGCCGCGGAACGATACCACATCCCCTGAAGATGTCTTCGGCAGTCCTGGTGATAACAACACACCTTTACTTCAACAGTCAAATCCTACGCAAGATTCTCCATCACGGCCAGGCAAGCCAATTTAATTAAGTTTCCAGATTTAATTAGGTTTTGATCCTAAAAAGGTCCCTCCGGCAAGCCGCAGGAGGAGATAGATTTCGGAGAAGGTGCTGGAGCGTCCGACTATTGAAAATTTGTATAAAGAGTTGTACTTATGTGTAAAATCTACAAAAAAAAAATATGATTTCAAAATCGTTGTCCTAAGCTGTAATGGAAAGTTTACCTTTTTGAAATCCTCTCTTATGAGTTTAGCATGGAAACGCCCTCAATTTATTAGTTATATTGTTTTATTTCGAAAACTATAAGTTTTATCGCTAAACTTCAAAGGAAACAATTGTAGAGTAAAACCATTTGCTTTCAAAAATATTTGCGGCGGTCAAAATGTTTACTGTTTCGGAGATATGAATTTCAACCCCCTCCCCAAAAACCGCCCCCCCCCCCCCCCGCCGCCCCCCATGGACGAATTCCCCCCATTCACGAACTTAGCCTTAGTTTTGACCTATTCGATTTTTTGGCCAAGTTTGAAAGCAATCGGTTCATAATTGCGACCTGTAGAGTGTGGCTAAATTTTGCTTGACACCCACATACATACGAGTACGAGTACGTAAATATATCCTCGTAGGTAAGAGACCACAGGTAGATTTTAATTTATAAAAAAAAAAAACGAAATCTACCTAATTAAAATTCAAATTATTATCAATTACGGAGCCCGAATGAATACGTATTCGTTAATTTCAGAAATAAAATTAAGAGTTATCACAACCGGCTCATCACTTAATAATACTCCTCCTCATCGGCATACCACTGTTAAGCCCACGATGGTTTGTGTGGTATGTTTACGTGCTTTATAATATTTGTAAACAATGTATTTTAAATAATAAAAGTAAAAAAAAAAAACTTTTTCTTTGCATAAAACTGCTGAAGAATACTATTGGAACGATATGCGAGCTGATATTGAAACGTATTTATGTCAGTTTACAGGAAAAGGTTTGTTATTAGTCGATAAGTTGACTGTGCTATCTGGAATCTGAAAGTGGATTCAATACACCATTTTCTTATGATTTCGGTTAATTTTGTCCCCTGTGTACACGAACGTGTAATATTACCGATCGTATGAATTTGTTTAGGTATTATTATGGTTTATCCACCCAGTAATCTGGTTTTTCAGTAATTGCTATTTCCATCACAGACACACAATCCTTATAATAATAACATTCTGAGCTGGAAATACCGATAATTGTCTCTCAATAAGGGAGTTACAACGACGACGACGCTGCGACACCGACGTACATAGCGTCAAATTCGGGGCAAATTGGGACGACTAATCCTAATGTTCATGCCAGACACAAAGGGAAGAGAACAATGCGTTGAGATGAAGACCTTCCTTATGCAGTTTATTTGAGATTCAATATAACGCAGAATAAAGGCGACGAATCGTTTTATTTATATCAAATATGTATTGCAATTGCAAAAAGACCATATTATCAGAACATGTATCTTTCCAGATATTCGTCATGTAGTCGTGTTTACGGGTAAACACGTCGCTTCAGCAGAATAGTTTTCAATAATAAAACACTTTCTGCAAGTGTCTAGAAAGCTTTTATAAAATCTACGTGACATATTCCTCGTTGCACGGATTACCTCGCGGTACGAGCATTTTCTGCAATATGAATTCTGCAGCATTGCGGTGTCGTCGTTGTGAACTCTTATTTAAACGATTCCATATTCATCGACTGCGGTGAAGCCCAAAAGGAAGGCTTCATCAACATCATTTCAGCCGAAAGACGTCCACTGCTGGACATAGGCCTCCCGCAAGTGTCGCCACATTGACCGGTCCCTTGCGATTTGCATCCAGCGGATTTCCGAAAGGAGGGCTTGTTTTACGTAACTTTCGAAAAATATACTGTGTTAATCGGTCTTAGAGTATCGAAATGGTGAGTTTTAAGCGGTGATTACAAATATATTTATGTAACTTATATGTATAAAATTTATTACAAAAATGACAAATCGTATAATAAATCGTCCGCGATTTTTTTCTTATTACTACACCAGAAATACGGAAATGTAAAATCACCTCACTGCGGTACTTTCAGCTTTTGGTTTTTATTTTATTATATTCCCTTATTTTTCTGTATACATTCGTCTCTACTTATTATTCTTCAAGTTCTATTATTTATTCGTCTAGCGAGCGGGCCGATCCCGCCAGCCGCCAGAGCGCCTTCAAGAAAGCGTTGAATCGGCTGTAAGTGGTGGAGATATTTTGTCACCACAGATTTTTTTTTAATTAATCGGAACATTTCGAGTGCAGTACCTTTATTTTAAACTAGCGGACGTCACGCGGTTTTACCCGCGTAATTCCCGTTCCCGTGGGAGTACGGGGATAAAATATAGCCTAAGTTACTCAGGGTGAATGCAGCTTTCCAATGGTGAAAGAATTTTTGAAATCGGCACACTAGTTTTTGAGTTTATTTATTACAACCAAACATACAAAGTTTTCCTCTTTATAATATTAGTGTAGATACTGTGCTTAAGAACAGTGTTCGACGAAAGCCCAATTTTACGTACATAAATGAGAGTCATACTCTGTTTGTGTTTATTATGGAATATGTACCCTATTATGATTGAAAGGAAGGTACTGTTCTATTGATTTGGATTAGATTCAATTCCTTGCTCCACAAGCGTCTTAATTCGCTTACATATGCAACGAAAATATTTTCAAGAGCTAAATCTGCGTGACTGAAGTTTGTGTGTAGAAAGTCTTAAAACATACATCGTAAATTCATTGGTTAAATGAACGCAAGTAAATTGTGTAATAACTTTGTGCCAGGGATGTAACGGATGTGATGATATCGGAACCGGAACCGGAACCGGAATCGGAGGTTTTGGATTTGATATATCGGAATCGGAACAGGAATCGGAACCGGAACCGGAATCGGAGGCGGATGCTGAAGAAGAGATAGAATGTGTGAGAAAGTAGGATTCATTAATGAAATAACGGACGATCGGCTCGAATTGAAAAATTATTTTTGAGTGGATAGTCCATTTATGGAGAAAGGCTTTAGGCTATATAACATCACGCTACGATTATTAGGAGCGGAGCAGGAATGAAAAATGTTGCAAAAATGGGGACTTTTTTCCTACTTTTTTTCTCTTATGTGACGCAGACGAAGTTGCGTGGGTTAGCTAATAATAAATACATTGATTATCAGTTTTTTTTAATTTCAAATACAAACAATAGAACGCCTGACGAGGCATTGAAAAAAAATCAAACATTTTTAATAAAATAATTATGCATTGTATGTACTTGTAAGTATGCTGGTAATTTAAATCGACAGAAAGCACGTTACCAGGGGCTAACCTCGTGGGACAAGTATAAACAGGTTTATACGCGTTGACCGCGGCCGCCGCCCGCCGCAAGGCATCGACCTCCGATTACCTCCGATTGAAAAGTTTCGGAACCGGTATCGGAATCGGAGGTTCAAAATCAATCGGAAGTTCCGACTAATCGGAATCGGAATCGGAGCTCCGTAACATCCCTGCTTTGTGCTACAAAGTTACAAGCATAGGTATACAAATTCGTACACCACAAACTTGACTTTTGTAAAAGGCACGCGATCTAAAACTGAAAAAAAAGTCTGCAATATTCCAATGAAGTGTATGTTTCAACAGTTTTTTTTAAATGGATGAACGTGTCATTCTTTGAATATTTGACTAGCTAGCTAAAAATGTTATTGGATTCCAGTAGGAATTAGAATCCAATAACATTTTTGAATGGATTGCAGCACTGTTTGCAGAGGTTTCAATTTAATTAAGCTATAGCTAAGCCCTTTGCCATATTGGACAAATATTGAACTACACACATCAAAAGTGTCTAGGGATCAACATATATTTTTGCAATAACTTTTCTCCTGATTGATATTAATTAAAATTTTCTTTAAGGATTCATCAAATAAAGTGTTTTCGTTTGTCACAGTAACGATAAACCAAGTCACCTTTGCATTAATAAAGAAATTTGCCATTTTCCTAATAAAGGGATTTTTGACATTTGAACCACTAACACAAAAGTTCGAAAAAAAGACTGAAATAACAGTTTTCTTTAAAATTTTATTGGGTAACTTAAACAATTAATAATCCGTGTTTCTACCGCGAACACTAACAACACAAGAACATCGGTTTGGCATACTCAAAATGAGTTCATCCAAATCACGCTGTGGAATGGCCGCCCATGTTCGTTGCAACAACAAAAAAAGGTCTTCTTGCGACTGGATACCCTCCATATTCGGCAGAGCTCTTCTCTGTAGCATATCCCATGCATGCTCAATCGGATTCAAGTCTGGCGACTGAGCAGGCCAGGGCAGGACATTGATGTTAGCTGCGGCGAGAGTCTGTCTTACAACTCTTGCGGTGTGCGGTCGTGCATTATCATGCATTAACTGAAATAAGGGACCGATTTGCACTTGTAGAGGAACGATGACGTCTGATACAATCGTCTCAGCATAAATTTGAGCGTTGAGGTTGCCTCTGATCCAAATCATCTCAGTTCTTCCGCCGATCCAAATACCCGCCCATACCATGATGGTTCCACCACTATAAGGATGGACTTCCTGGCAGGATTTTAATCGCTGTTGGCGTCCAGGGGTTCTCCAGTGTCGTATACGTCTTGTATCCGGTCTCATACCAAAACGAGACTCATCAGAAAAGCACACGAAACGCCATTGTTCTTCTGCCCAATTTCTGTGTTCAAGAGCCCATTGATATCGAATCCTACGATTGTGCATTACTATAGGTGGTACCCGTAGCGGTCTTCGGGAATGAAGGTTAACTTCATGCAAGCGGTTTCTGACTGTTTGGTCGCTAATTAAGTTCCCTGAAGAGTGATGAAGCCTCACGGCTAACATCATGGCGGTTATTGTTGGAGCTCTTCGAGTTAAGATTTGAATGTATCGGTCTTGTCTCCGTGTGGTGCAGCGATACCGTCCTCCATGGCGCTCGGCCACGGTACCAGTGCTTCGGTAACGTGTCCAAAGTCGACTGATAACACTCTGACTTGTATTCAGAGCTAAAGCCACAGTACGTTGCCGGGAACCAGCTTCTATCATTCCAAGGGCTCTGAGCATTTCTTCCCTGCTTAAATGACGTCGCCGCTCCATAATAACGTTGGTTTTAATCAGTAGTAGGGAAACAGTAGCACTAATAATGTCTTCAATGCGTTGTATGTTTTTATAGGGAAAATATTGACAGCTGATTTTCATCTTTTACTCGAATTTGATTCACAGTTCCTGATTCAAATTATGAAATGCACCAAAAAGGACCCATATAAATTTATAAAATCATAAATTTATTACAAAGCCACATCTCATTTCCCTGGGACGCCCTTCTAGTAACGGAGATATCGATATAGAGGGTCAAAGTCCCAAATTTTCGACAAGTTTTTTTTTTAAATACGTGTTTTTGATGTAAGATTTTAACTTTAAACACCTCTATGACCCCCATAATATTCAATCCATCCAGCAACACTGAGGTGTACCACAAAACATGATTTCTCACCCCAAAAAAAAAGTTGTTTCCCAGCAATAATTTTTGCGTAAATATACTTAGTATAATGTACAGGATGCTTGGTTCACGGCTTCGTGATGAGGTGGTTTACATCCTGTATAATCCCTCAAATATCAATTACACTTGTAAAATTCTAAATCACTGTATTTTAACAATGTATAGTCATGGGCATAAATACCTAACAATTACGTTTGATTTAATTGAATTCAATTGCATTTGTCTCCTAAAACTTTGATAATATCTGTATTTATGAAATAGGTAGGCTTTTCTCTTAGGTCCAAATTGCGTAATTGTGAAGTATTTATGTTTGTGATAGTACATTTAAATGATGAATTTGTAAAATCTTACCTTTCAAGCAATTATCAGAAGTGAGCGCGTACTGAATGCTGCAAGATCCGAGCAGGAAACCAACTTGCTGCAAGCCTGCATCCCGGCGTGTGAGCGGCACTTCTATCGGGACCGGCACTATTCCCGCCTGAAGGCACCCATAGAAGGCGCACATGAAGTTGATCGGATCGTTGTTAGGGTACACCAGCGCCACTCGGTCTCCAGGCTTGATGGAGTTGTCCCCAGTCAGGGGTCCACCACTACTGGTCTTTGAGGTGAATGTCTTGTTCAGCAAAGCATGAGCGATTTTGAGCGATCGACTGAGTAATTTTCCTACGAAGAAAATATTAAGATTTTGAATTTTGAAAGTTCGAAGTAACAAGGGTAAAGTCAATAACTAAGTCTGTTCGGCGGCCCTTCGGAATTAATTCAAGTGATCAATCAATGCATCGTTTATTATGATGGCAACAATACAACAATGAGTTGACTTGCCATTGTACGAATACCATAAAAAATATAAGTAACAGTACTTACCATAATTGAGCGAGTTGCTGAGTTTTCCATTCGGGTCTAGGACCGTGGCCACGTTGGCTTTGAACGAGGCTGTTCCGTATCGCTGGAGAGCTGCTTCAAGATTGCGAGGCAGCCCTGCCGGGACCACCAGTTGCTCGCCCACAGCCGGTGTCATGGTGCCGCCTTCTGGCTTCGGGGCATTAGGGTCCTTAGGATTGGCCGCCAGTTCGAGCTCGATGTCGTCGTCCTCGTAGAACTCTGGCAGAGGCCGGCGTTTTGGGCGCTTCAGCGTGTTAAGCAGTTGTTGTATCTTTGCCGATACCTATTTGGAACAATATTTATCAGTGAGTTTTGTGGGAGACACTGTGATATGTTTTGAAGAGAATCTATCCAAAAATTACATGCTGTCTGCTGACATATCCCAACAATATATGCATTGGAAGACCTCCCACTAGGTGCGGGTCGCACGGGACCGGTCGCCTATGTCCAGCAGTGGACGTCTTTCCGCTGAAATGATGATGATGATGATACCCCAACAAAGCTTGATAGCCTTGTAACTCTTTATTTTTTAGCAACATTAACTGAGTATTTTTTACTTTGCTAATAATCGAATTCGGCCTTACAACATTTTAATTAACGTCTACCTGCATACAAATGAAACAACAATATTTGACTTACGTCTATCTTTACGAACATTGGTAGGTATAAAAATCTATCACAGTATTAACAGTAACGAATCGAAAAATACGTATCAGTCACAATCACATTATCTATCGAGTATAGCTACTCAATTGTCTTACCTAAAGAGGTGAAGCCAGTTGACATGTGTGGGCGTGTCGACAAAGCCGTGCCTGGTCGCACTTTAGTGTCCAGCAAATAGAACACTCGTTGACAATAAGTAGAATTCACTGTGCACATAATCTAGATATTTTCAAGTTATTTAACTAAATATAAGTACATAATATTATGTTATACTTTTTCCAATCTATTTTAACTCCATTTACTTATAACATTTTTCCTATTGCACGTATTTAGCGTATGATGATACAAAGTTGGGCTTCTATTTCGAATGTCAATGGAATGTACATATGAAGCGCGTTCAGTTACCTTGTGTCACTAAGTTAGCTAGGGAATTTTGTACGGAAGCACAGTATTAAGGATTACGTAATCGATGCACTTAGCGAGCCACTATTTATCGGTAAAGCCGAAAATCCTACTAGCGTTTGACTTCGAAACACCTGTTCCTTAAGCCAGTTAAGTACTCGATTGCCGTGTTTAATAGACAGTACAACATTAGTTATCTAAACTATAATGTGCTTACTACACTGTCCGCATACCGATAGTTATAGTGCATTATAGTCGAAACAATCGATATAATCAGACAATCAAACCTACGTAGTGATTGTAATTATTGCATATAAACTAAAATCCGTTTGATACGGCCGGGTCACAATGCCTGATTGTCAATAATAGTTTCCTATGTAGATTGTTCAAGACTACAAACACATTGTAAGTTACAGCAAAGAATGTTGCATCGCTTGATCTTTAAAAAAATAAATTAAAAGATTTATAAAACAATGGTTAGACCCGCTGTCTCATAATATATAAATGTTGGGCCACAAAGCCCACAAAAAGGATGAGTGGGATGTGTGGTGTTACGTGAAAGGATAAAGTAAGAAATTAGTAAAAAGGAGGAAGTCTGAAAGTGGCGCCAGTGTCTTGAAAACTTGCGGTGCGGAGGAATGAGGGAAATGTCGTGAGGAAAGTTTTGAGGATGAGTGTCTTATGGATTTATGACAGCTATAAGAGTATAGGGAGACCAAAGAAACAATGGATGGAATATGTGAAGGGTGATGTGGCGGAATCTGACAAGATAAAGGGTACCTAGTAGAAGTAAGAAAGAAGAAGACATGCAAATAATTTAGATAAGAGCAAGAGAATGATGAAGTGTTGTTTAAGGCAACATTAATATCTTGTCATTATCATCACCCAAACCTTTTCCCAACTATATTCTGGTCGGGTTCCAGTCTAACCGGATTTTACTGCATACCAGCATTTTACATGGAGAGACTATCTATCTGACCTCCACAACCCAGTTATTACTGGGTAATACGATGCTCCTAGGTATCGGCTCCAGGTTGTCAGATTTTTTGAGCCACTGACTAGCTGTAACGACTGCCAAAGTTCTACAAATGACAGCCGAGATCAACATCTTAACGTGCTTTCCGAGGCACGGAGGAAACTCTGTATGTAATGGGTGGTCACCCATCCACAGACCAACCTAGGCAAACACGGCTTAACCTAAAGATCGACCCGAGCGTCTGTTATTATTTAGCCGCGAGCTCCCGAACAATAATATCTTGTGACGGTGTTTAGTCCCTTTGCTAAGTATGGTGGTATTCTCAGGGAAAAATGTACACAATGCGATGGTTCCAATCATCATCGTCTGCCTAGCCTTTTTCCAACTACGTTGGGGTCGGCTTCCAGTCTAACTGGATGCAGCTGAATACCAGTATCTTACATGGAGCGACTGCTAATCTGACCTACACAACCCAGTTAATACTGGGTAATACGATACCACTTGGTAAGATTCCTTGTCACGACTATTTGAGCCACTGACTACCTGTAACGACTGCCAAAGATGGACAAATGACAGCCGGGACCAACAGCTTAACGTGCTTTCCGAGGCACGGAGGAAACTCGGTATCAATGCTTCAAACGAAAATAAAAATAAAAAAAGTAAAAAGTCAGTGTTTCTATTACTTACACTTACCTTCCATCGGCCGGTGCCAGTGCCGGTGTCCTCGGGCTGCGCGTAGCACTGCACTCGGTCCGCCACCAGAGCTCCCCCGCGCCGGGCGCCTGATGAAGCATGAGTCACATCAGGCTGGATGTCTGATAACAAACTCCGAGTTACTAAAGCTAGCCTATCAGCTGAGCCAGGAACAGACTTCACCACGACACAGTTAACTTCTCACTTTTTATTTATACTTTATGTTGAAGCATACAAATTTAAATGGTCTGTGTGTTCCTGGCTTAAGAGCCCGCACAGACAGAAAGCAGTCAAGCGATCGAGCTTCTGGGAAATACTAAGCAATATATTTTGTATTTCTTAGCTCCATACTGTCTGCTGTCTGCATCATTATCGGCTCTTATCCTATCCAGTCTAGGCAAATACCTTTACCCCTGGATGGCTAGGGACAGTCGCATATGCGGAATAACTAAAAGACGTCGAGAGCAACCGCGAGCGAAATTCGTTTAAAAAAAAAAACAAATTATGAAAATGTTAAGTTTTACTTCGCGACTGTGCACTCCACTTGAGGTAATGTAACTCAATGGAATACCTATTGATTGTTGGGTGTGTGACGTATTTCATCAAGCATACAGCTTGAATCACTTACGCAGGCACCTAAACTTAAATAGGTTAGACTTACATTTTTAGTGCTATACACGAGAAATTTTCCGACCTTTGGGTTCGGTTTGCAAGATTTTTTTTTGTTTTAGAAATAAAAAGTAAAACGATACTGATATTATCTAAAATTTAGATGATATCAGTACTTATCTTTTTTTTAATTTTTTTGCTGATTATTGTTGACAAACCATTAAACAATAGCTCTGAAGACTATATAATTTAAAAGGCTGGACATATTTCTAATAACAGACCGAAAATTAGAATGCTAGGGGTTGATTTTCGTTCGTATGCAGCGACATGTCAAACAAACTATGTTTCAGGCTAATTTATCGGTTTTAAATCAGTTCTTTAAATCATTAGAGAAGATTTTAATCATAAATGGTTAATGAGATAATGTTACGCATGTATTCATATCAGACATGAACTAATTGTATTTAGTACTCGTGTAACGCACGATGTGCTCATCGATTAGACGGGGAAGCTGTTTTGATTGAACGCGTCGAACGTGTGCCCTAATCGATGGTCCTAATCGCATATAGAGGCTGCAGCGTGTCATGAGTAGATACCATGACCACAATATAGGCCATATACATACAGGGTGTAAACCACCTCATCACAAAGCCGTTAACTAAGCATTATGTGCATCAAACTAAGTAACTTTACGCAAAAAATACTGGGACACAACTTTTATTTATGAGGTTATAAATTATGTTTGGTGATAGAACGCACTAAAACATTGTTCTGATGGATGGATTGAATAGTACGGGGGTCGTGGAGGTGTTAAAGTTAAAATCTTACAAAAAAAAACCTTGTATTCAAAAAACTTGTCAAAAAGTTTTAACTTTGACTATCTCCGTAACTAGAAGGTTCCCAGGTAACGTGTAGAACAAAAAAATGATCGCAATGATGAGGAGAATAAGTGCATTTCGCCATCGTGAAGAGGTGTTTTACACCCTTTAGATAGCCACTGAAAAAAGCCGTATTAAAACAAAACAGACGCAGGAGAGAGAATGGGGGAAAGCCGTGATTTGATAATCTTCCGTGTCCAAACGAACGGCTTGGAATGAAAAGCTCCAACATCGTTAGTCTTCCTTTCTTCGTTAACGGACGGCAGACATAACAAAATTAACTGAATTTTCTTTTGAAAAAAAAACCCATACCACTTATTATATTAATCCAGTAGTATTTAACCGTTTGGTGGAACCGCCAGCAAGAAGCTGCATCGAGTAAATAAAATGTACTTAAGTATAGCAAATCTTTGAGGATCAAGTTCCAACAGCTTCTAAGCACTCGACTAGGATCTTTATTGTACCTATTAGTTTATTTATCACCTATTTGTCATAAACTAATAAAACACATAAAACTGTCATATCCGAGGAGATCTATAGTCTTTAAATTTAAACTACCTGGTGACAAACAAGAATATGAATGAACACTAGATTCTCAAACATTATTTTATCTCATAGAACACGCGAAACGGAAAAAAACGATTTCCAAAAAAAAAAAAAAACACAGTGAACAATAACTTTACCGTCCAGTAACGTAGATGGATTATTGGGGGGCCAAATTTAAAATTTAAAAAAAGAAGTGCCCGTTTTCAATGTTACATTTCGACTTTAAACACCCTCTCGACCCGCCCTATCTAATCCAACCACGAACACAATAAAGTGAGTTACATTGAGTCCTACCGAAAAACGTAATTTTTCAACCGAAAAATGAAGTCGTTTCCCAGCAATTGTTTTTGCGTAGATTTACTAGGTCTGATGTACACCATGTAGTTTGGTTGATGGCTTCGTATAAGGTCTGTTTATACCCCGTTCATTACACATATTAATGTGTTAATTAGTGCGCCTGAAGCTCTATAGGGTTAATTTACCTACCTGATATTAATTACACACATTGTATTTACATTAGACATGATTCTATTGAATTCAGATGATTCATGGAATGGCTTTGTAGCAGGCAAAGCAAATACATACTGATCTGCCGTTTGCCTGCATACGACATTCGATCTGGACTAAATTAACACCTAGGGGCAGGATTTGATTTCCAATTGAGAGCTGTCAATCACAGAATATAATATTAATAGTCCTCCCGGTCATTTTCAATCAATAATCATTGTTGAGCCCTTAGGGCTGATAATGATCTTGTTATACGTTGCAAACTAAGGGCCTTATCACACTAGTGCGTTGCGAGCGAGTGAAAAGCGGGGCGATTGCACAGCGAGCTCGCCGCGAGTTCGAAACATATGCGCGGCGAATAGGACGCGAGTGCGCAGCAAGCTTGCCGCGAAGACGCCGCGGGTCGCAGTGTGCGATCCCCGTTTTGTACAATCATTCTATTAGTTTTGTTTTTCTTCGCGGTGTGTTCGCCGCGCACACATTGCGAGCTCGCTGCGAAATCGCCCCCGCTTTCCACTAGCTCGAAACTCGCTAGTGTGGTAAGGCTCTAAATACACATTGTGGAATGCAATTCATGATTGACTATAAATAATGTATGTTATGTATAATGTATGTTGTGTATGTATGTTAATGTTCAGCTCGAAATTATGCTTGTTATAATATGATTAACGCAACATTTCACACCCTATCTTCACCTATTATCATATCATTAGTTGGCTACTTAACCTAATTTACCGGCTAAGCAGTTTAATCGAGTTGTATTAGTCTACCTTCACACTTAGGCTTGAAGGCTTATTACATGAAGCTGTATTAGAACAACACCTAGCTTAAAGGTAATGGAGCAAATAAGTAAATTATGTACGCCTGTAAATGAAGAGTTAACATATAGCGGGCTTTCTCACCGTAAGAATTTTAACAAATATATCACTTACAAGTATCATTTTATAAGGGTTACAGTTTACCTAAAGAAATACTTTTGTTTGATTTTCGGATTTCCAGCACCGCAAGTAAACAAAAAAGTTGTTTATTAATAATTAACAATCAGTTATTTTTACTCAATATAGGAACACCGTGTTTCGAGACGACATCCATAAACTTCGACCTCTACTCTACTCATCATTATGAACAACTTGTACTATGGGGCCAAACCCTGAATCGCTAAAAATAAGCCAGCTGTTCCATACATTTGGTCGAGTTACTGCGAACATAATTGTAGGGAACACCAGATATTTATTTCGCGATTCAGGATTTGGTCCCATTGTACAAGTTGTTCATAATATGAGTACAATGACCGGTCGAAGTTTATGGATGTCGTCTGGAAACACGGTGTATGTTAAAAGGACAAGTGTGTAAGTACTTACAGATATGGACGGAAAAGATGTTCGTAATACGTAGGTATTTCACGTTTAGACACTATACTTTCAGCGATCGTATGTTTGTATACCACATTCAAAACACCAAAGTGATTGTAAAACAATCGTATTCACAGTGAACAGGTAAGTAGCACGGTTTTAAATAAAACTCACTGACAGTGACAATAGACGTTAGTCGATCAACTCTTTTCCTGGACTGACGTGACGGTTTATAATTTATTGAACGTTAACTAAACTATATTGACGTCAGCTGCCTACCGTCCGTGTATTCGTTGAAAAATATACAAACGTCTCTATTCACTTGATAAGTTTAATAAAATGTGATTCATTCGTAACTCAACAAACAACTATGAGCTTAGTCACTGATGTCATTCTCGTTATTTTTTTAGTTATGTTAAATAACGTGTAGTTTTCCTATTTGACAGTCTTCCTCCTCACTTAAGAGAAATTTGAAATGATAGAAAATTCTAATTCAGTAGAAAATTTCTACCGCGCTCACTGACGGGCGTCCACAGGCATTATTCAAGGTATTAGGGTGAGAGACGTCAGTAAGTGAACTCGGTAGTACCTGTACTGTATTCAATGTTTCCCAAAACTGTCACTTGATTAAAATGACCTTGCATCTTCACAAAATAATAACACTTCAAAATGTGTGAACCTCGCACCCACGCCTAGCTCTTCCACCGCGCTCTCGTGCATTATTAACAGTTAGATCAATTTCAGCGTTTGCCAAAACTTCGGCCTTGGTCGAAGCCGAAGGTGACCCAAAGCTTCGGACACAACAATCGGGGAAGCATCGCAAACTAATTACGTCACGTAATCTGAAGGGCTCATAGTAATGAGATAACTTCTGATAAAGGCTCTAAACTAAAAACAAAAGCGTTCCGTCTGCTTGCTGTAGACACTCTAGTTAGCTTAGCTCACATCAATTAGAACGTAGGATAAAATTAAAGATTCAGACAATGTTAGCAATGCAACAACGTTTCAAACAGGACTACTACCTATTTTAAAAGCTTTTAAAGTCCAGACTCCAGACACAGTCGACGGTCTCGAGTTTAATTAATTAATGACATTTTTATACAGGTAAATCTAAGGTTATTTTGTGTGGCGGAGCCGTATTGAATGAAGATATTTTTTAACGCTAATTATTTTCCGCGAGGAAAACAGGCTTCTTGCTACAATTCGTAACTAGTACACTATAACACAACTATTCATTAATCGCCACATTTAATGCACTCGTTAAATGATGTTCTGAGAATTTATTTATTAAATCATATTTTGATGTGAAACACATGTTAGTTTCTATTATTTTGGAGCGATCGCATTAAATACAAGACTTTAACGAATATCCCAGAAGCGGATTTGTTTGCATGGCAGTGAATAAAGACGTAAAGACAAGCTATTCCTTTTGTAAACTTGTCTATCGAATTAAACTTGGATTTTTTTAATACATTTAGTTACGTGCCTTGTTGTGGCAGATAATATCGTAGTGAAACAGTTTATGTAACTGATTGTTGTAAAGCTATTTCTAATTGAATTGAATGGGCGAATGAAATGAAAGCCGAGTTCCCTTAGCACTATAACATATCGGTGTAACAACGTAACGCCTAAAATGATTGATGTTACTCAGCTACGTAATAATATACTGGATTTATCTGTTAACATTTACCATTTCCAATCAAAAGGCACATTTACATATCTTTGTGTAACGTGTACGAATCTGTCATCTAATACAAACAGCACTGTTACATTCGCAAAGTTTCGACCGCGGACAGGACCAAATAATTGCACGAATAGGTACAATTAGCAGAACCTCACAGGTTCTGATATTCGATTAGTCCCGCTGAGTCCCGCCGCCGCCGCCGCCGTCAGGAAATTATTAGTGAGGCAATTAACGTTGCAATTAATGCTTGTTACTCTACAGCTACAGACACGAAGCGAAGTTATTGAATGTGGTGAACTGAGATCTACATCCATTCCACTGCATTTAAATAAATAAAGATCGACGACAGGTCTGGCTCTTGAAATCTGCGTCAAAATCTACAATCGGAAGTAAGTTAGAGACAATGCAATTAACAAAACCGAAACGTCCCGATTATTTAAATATTAATAAAGCCACCAGGGGTTAAAACATTGCTATATTCGTCCAAAGCTTCCGAGTAATATTTCAAAAATTGTACTTACAAGCAGGTAAATGTGTTAGCTCTGACAAATCAATCTCGGTACGTTCACGTAATTCAGTACGGTCGCGTAACTCAGTGCGATCGCGCATCTCGGTCCTTTCCCTGGGCACGTGCTTCTTCTCCCGGAGATGATGGGGCTGGGGCAGTGGGTGGGGGTGTGCACGGGGGTGAGGGGCTGCTGGGCGGCGTGCTGGTGGTGAGCCCAGCTCCGGTGGCGGGGGAAGCTCCGCGTCGCCGGCGCATGAATCTTCGTCAGATGATGAGGCTATGAGAGGATAAACATACACTGTAGTGAATATATTTGAGCACATTGTAAGGTTTCTGATCATATTTGTTTTATGAAGCTAAAATAAGATTAAGTACAACATTTTATTTTACCGTAAATCTGAATTTGTATCATACTGTTAAATGTTTATGTAATTTTAGGCGTAAACTTGTATCAAAGAGCGAAAGAAAATCTTTTATTTGCAACTGCAGGTGACTAAAAAAGAATAGATCGCTACGAAGTGAAAAGAGTTTCATTAACGGAAAATGCGTCTACGTAACATACTGGAATCGTAAGATTTTCATTACGAAGTCTGCGGAGTTCCTCTTCAGCCCAAACCCAGCAGTTTAGAAAATTTCTATGTCCGAGTAGGTCTGGTTAAACAAACGAGTTGTGTGGATTTAAACAGGTTAAACACTAATGTTTTTACGTATTTGGTTCGTTTAGATTGATTAGAAACGCTCTTGAATTGTTTCAATTCAATAATTCAATACATCACACGTTTATTGAACCATAACCAAAACAACCAAACTCAAACATCGCACGCAATCTTTATTCGTTAATTAAGACTTTTAATAGTAATAACAGTGGGATGTTCTCAGGTGAATACCATCCGCCATCACCTACAACGGATGTTCTGAGAATCTATCCAGAACATGCTTGTTAATAAACGAGTCGCATTATACTTCAATCATAGGGAATCAAAATCTGTTTAATAATCAATAATAATGAAAAAATGGTAGCCTGTAAAGTCGGTTTACGGACGATAGTTTTACGTGCTAACGTGTCATTTAACCGCCTAGGAAATGATTTTACAAAAACGCCAAAAGGTTACGCTTTATTACTAATGTTATGGAGTATTCTAACTTTAAAATTTATGGTTTTCTTAAACAATATTTTCATCTCTATTTTACCCTCTTCTAGGATGATTTTTCAAAAAAGCATATGTACATGGAATTATTCATTACCAACCAAAACGCTTAATACAAATTTTCATGATATTAGTGATTTTAACTTATAAAAAAAAACAAATTTCATCCCCTTTTTCTACCCCTTGCGTTAGCTTCCAACCATACGCCTAGATTTGAGAATGTTGTGATTTTTACCTCGAAAATTAAGGACTTTCCATACACAACTCATCCCCTTTTTTAACCCTTTGGGGGTGGAATTTATTAAAAACGCTGAGACACGTGTATATTCATTTTCAATCGTCAGCCTAAACACAAAACTTTAAGACCCAAACTTTAAAACTGACGGAATTATTATAAAGGGAACCATTGTGGAAAATTTCAGTTTTCTAGGTTCAAAGGCTGTAGGTACGTTGATCGACTAGCGCGCGGAACGGTATGACACTTTTTCGTGCAGCCGGTGTTCATCGATAAGATGTTTTCACGTCAATAAAGCAGTTGTGTGTGTCATAAGATTAGTGCGTTCTGTGAGCTATGTCTATGAAGGCAAAGCTTATTCTATTTCAATTTTCATAAAAATCTGTTGCCAAGTAGGTACAATTACAACATTGAGATGACTATTATATTCATGCTAATTGGCTGTAGATAGTTTCGTTCAGTTGTTATTTTTTGTAAGAACATCAGGTTTTTATTCAATTAAATAATTAATGATGTGAGAGCCATTTCCTCGGACTAAACGCTCTACAAGTGTCGGGATCATAACCGTAGGCGTCGTAGCACCTCCAGGTTATTTATTGCCGAGGTGTAATGTTATGAAAACATATTTTTTCTTTTTGTTCATTTCCCTACTTTTCTATGCTTTTTTCTAGCCCTTATGGTAACCCGATTTTGAAGGTATAGGTTTCAAGAGGCAATGGTGACCAAACACGGTGTTTTTTTTTCGCAGCCCTAAACAATTCTTTGTTCATAGGAAACAAAAGCATTAAAAAAAAACATACAGACGAATTGATAACCTCCTCTTTTTGGAAGTCGGTTGAAAATAGAAACTCGGACTGAGTTAAATCAGTTTATACAGGATGATTTTAACGTTAGCTCATGAGAGCTAAATACCTACTGTAGGTCTAGGTAGTACAGCAAAGTGGCCAGAGGAACCATGATCTTTACATTGGAAAAGATTAAAGCAGTAGTCTTAATTTTTTTGGAAAAGCATTGGGCGGTGCCAAGAATCTTGTGAACAGTAAAGAACATCTACAGAAGTGGAAAAAGGAACTTTACTAGTGCCTCTAGCTTATCTATGGGTTTTGAACGATTTCTTCCTAAACAATAAAACTGAAGAAGAACAAAGGTAAAAGTCGAATCTGTTATGTGAGTTGGAAACACGCTTCGTGACGTGTCAGGACCGTTTTTTGAAGCAAAGATAAACTGAAAACTCGAGTGAAATGTAATTACGACGTAGATCAAAAGGAGGCGCTGCGCCGCCGTTAAATCGCTTTTTGCAATCACAGTACCTTCTCCATTCAGTCGTTTATATGAATTGGCTAATTCCACAGCGTTTTTATCAGGCGTGTATCGTTTACAAGTTTGAACTAGCGGCTGACGCATAAGCCCCACACCACTATGCATCTGACGATTTTTTTTAAGCTCAGTAAACTATTTATGCTAAGACTTTATTTTAATTTTTGTTCTAACCTAACCTAACCTCTCAATCCTACACCCACCGCGGGTACGTCAGCTGATGCTGGGTTTACTTATCAGTCATTCGAGATCTATTGAACAAGATGGCAACCGATCGGCGTAATAAAATGCAACGGTACCTATAATTATGTTGTAGGTAGATAATTTATCAGTTAATAAAACAAAAAAAAATTAACACTGAAGTGAGAATACAAGCAAGACTAAACAACTACGAGTACAAATCGAATTTATAATAATTTAATTTAAAGCTTTAATTTCTTTAATTACATTATAGAATTTATTTATGGTTTTATTTCATACGATATTAAAATTGTCTGTAATATAAAGTTAGTTTTAGGCATGTACCATAATTAATATGCAGTTACAGGGATTTTCGTCATTATCCCGTATCATTCTACAGCGAGTGTACTTCAAATTAGCTGAAATTGGAATAATTGCCAAATTAATGGTTTTCATTCATATTTTCCAAACAATATTGCTGAAACCTTTAATAATTATGTTTGCTGCGGTTCCGTGCGCGGGCTTGAAAAATACCATGAGGGTTTATCGTACACAACAGATTTAATAAAAGTACTCTTTTGTCTGTATGATATTTCGTGTAATTTTTTTTTTTTTTTTCCCTAGCTTATCGTGTGTCCCACTGCTGGGCAAAGGCCTCCCCTTTTTCCTTCTAAACCTCTCTATCCTGTGCGGTATCTGGCCATGTTCGCCCCGCAAACAAGATCAGATCGTCACACCACCTTCGCCGCGGTCTACCTCGACGGCGATTCCCTCCGTCAGGCGTCCAGTGAGTGACGATCTTTGCCCATATCTCCGGGTGCATTCTAACTACGTGGCCGGCCCACTCCCACTTCAGCTTGGCTGTTTTTTCTCCGACATCTGCAACCTGAGTTACGGAACGCAGGGTCGTGTTTTTTACGTGATCTGTACGCTTCGCACCGATTATACTGCGTTCCATTGCCCTCTGGCAAATCTTGAGTTTGGACTTCTGTTGTTCAGTAAGTGACCAACTTTGCGCACCGTAGGTTAGGACGGGCAGGATGCACATATCGATGAGTTTTCTTTTCAGTGTCATTGGAAGACTTCCCTTCATGTGTTCTTTAAGGGCCCAGAAGGTCTTCCAAGCATTTTGGACTCGTTTTTCTATTTCTTTATCTTGCCTACTTTTGAAAGACACTATCTGGCCCAAGTATGTATACTCATCGACATATTGTAGCACATGCCCGTCTACCTCGACCCTACGTTTCGTGCTGTTGGTCATAACCTGGGTTTTAGATCTGTTCATTGAAAGTCCAACCTCAAGACTTGCTGTGCTCAGATCTTGGAGCATTTCTTCGAGTTCTGAAGCAGATGTGGAAAACAACACAATGTCATCAGCAAAGCGGAGGTTCGTTAGCGGATGGCCGCTAACATTTATGCCTCGAGACTGCCACGAAGCGGGCAGTTTGTTAAAAACCTCCTGCAGTGCACTAGTGAACAGTTTAGGTGAGAGTGGGTCGCCTTGTTTGACACCCCTTTCAATGTTGAAATTCGGACCAGAAATATGTAGCTTGATGTTTGCGGTGCTACTTACTTCGATAGATGGTGTCAATGAGGTCAATATAAGTGTGCGTTATATTTTGAGGCTCCAGGGCATTAATAACTGACTGGTGGTCTATACTGTCGAATGCCTTGGCATAGTCCACGAAGGCGTGTAATATGTGAGTAAATATCTATTTATAAGTAACATAAATAAATTAAATAAAGCGGTTTGAGTTTTCTGGCCGGTTTTTTTTTCGCCGTTTTGTTTTATTTTCAAAGAAGCGGCTACGCATAAGACTTATATTAATCGATAGCTGGTATCAATACAAACCAGCAGTACAAGTACGTAGGAATCAATAGGACTCTATAAGATAAATTTTACAGTTATTCTCGATAAAATTAGTTTTTATGGAGTCAAAAACTCATTTTATCGAGAATGACGGTCAAATTTATCTTATCGAGTCCTATTGATTCCTACGTATTTGTAATGCATTTTTGTTAGAAACGAAATGTTCTAAAGTGTCACGTTTTCGAGATATGAGCTATCAAAATTGTGATGCCCGCGTAGAATAACCGCCGTGGAAATAGGTTTATTTGTTATTTTGTCGACTGACAATCGACAAAATGACAGATAAATGACAGAATTTCGAAAGACTTCTATCATCCTATGCATGGCGATGTTTGACATGTGGAAAAGAAAGGTCTCTATTCTCTAGCCACAAAAGTCTACAACATCGAGCATAGCGACATTTTTTTGTCTACTTTTGACACTTGTTGTAGGAATGGTTTCTTGTCTAATGTCAAAAAGTCTACACTACATCAGAACTAGACAAGCAAATTTTTACATAAACATATTATTTGTTTGTCAAGCACGCGATTTTGTGAAAAACATGTCGTGGTTCTACCGCTGCCATCTCCTCAGTTTCTATGCTGAGGAAAATGAGCGATCTCTCGGAAAACGAGTTCCTCGAAAATCATAAAGTAGGTAACCAAACAGATGGTGCAATACTTGTGCCAGGAGCTGATATTAATTTGTGTATTTACCTGAGACGACGAGTAAACATGTATATTACTGATGGTCTAATTAGACCATCCAAAAAAGAATAAAAATATACTAAAAGATCGATTGATTCTGGAAGAATCGTAAAGACGCACCAGTATAAAATCATCTGATTGTACTAGGTACTGTACACTGAGAAAAATTGATTTCTGGCTTAAGGTGTATTCCGCCTTTGACGGCTAAATTGTAATGTCGCGAGGCGATTTTGTAACGCTTACGGTTATTTTGGCTTAGCTAGGCGTTTCCGTTAAAATGGTACGTCTTTTATGATAAACACTAACCGACAAAAATGTCTTACCGTAAGGCAGTGTTGGAATTTAACTTTATACTGTTAATACAGCAGTAATGGACTTCAAATAACGCTTTAAATTTACGACGTCGAATATGTGGTGAATATCACCGTAATTACGGCAATATTTAACTTAAATTAAGGCGATATATACTTCAATAAAAACTAAACAAACGTAAACATAAGTCATAAACAAACTTTCGAAAGCGTCATAAATAATCTTTAGCAGGGCGTTATTCACCTTATAATAAGGCGGAATATACTTCGGTCACAACAATTTAAACGTAAACATAAAGTTTTTCAGCGACGTATGTATTCGGCAATATAAACGTATAATGTGGCCACAATTGCCCTATCATAAGGCGAAATGTGCTTAGATTACGATGAATCAAATGGTAACCTTAGGTTATATAACGACGTACATATACGGCACACATTTAAACGTAAATATAGCAATATTCACCTTATCATAAGGCAAAACATGGTCTAGTTACGACTGATTGAACGGTAACAGTACGTCATATAACGACGTAAATATTTGGTCAATGCAACCATAAATTTGGCAATATTTGTCTTATCATAAGGCAAAATATGCTTAGATCACGACGAATCAAATGGTAACCTTAGGTTATATAACGACGTACATATGCGGCACATATTAACGTAAACATGGCAATATTCACCTTATCATAAGGCAAAACATGGTCTAGTTACGACTGATTGAACGGTAACATTACGTCATATAACGACGTACATATTTGGTCAAAGCAACCGTATATTTGGCAATATTTGTCTTATCATAAGGCGAAATATGCTTAAATTACGACGAATCAAATGGTAACCTTAGGTTATATAACGACGTACATATGCGGCACATATAAACGAAAACATGGCAATATTCACCTTATCATAAGGCAAAACATGGTCAAGTTACGACTGATTGAACGGTAACAATTCTTCATTATAACGACGTACATATTTGGTCAATGCAACCGTAATTTTGGCAACATTTGTCTTATCATAAGGCGAAATATGCTTAGATCACGACGAATCAAATGGTAAACTTAGTGAATTGCATAAATGTACTTAGAATAAGTAGAGCCTTATGTTAGGGTAGTCAGTAATAAACGCTTGTATTGAACAGACGTTTTATTCTACCTGCATACTTCATGGCGACCCTGCCACACACGTTTCGGGAACTGCGCTGGCAAGTTATCCGTTAACGGGCGCAAAGTGCAAAAGCGGCGGATTCCTGTGTGCCTTGGTGCACCAAGTTACAATGTAAAACAATAGGAATATTATAATCACGAGTGAAAATTGGAAAAAGTTATTCGAAGACTGAGGATAAGGAGGTTATCATCGCCCAAAACGCTTCAGGAGGCAATAACAGCACCAGTGAAATAGCAAGAAAATCACATAAAACTAAATAACATTATGATGACGACCTTTTTGGTGCTGTTGCTTATTGTGATTCTTGCAATAATTATAAGAAAATCATACAAAAGCATAACAAATGGATAGACGAGCAAGTGGATTCTGCATTTATAAGAAGGATGAGGCAGCGTCTATCCGGAAGGAGAGACCAAGCTCACGCTGAAGATGTTTAGGCGCATACTCGTACAATTCAATCCGAGAGAAGATTTGTGAGTGCATAAGTGGAAAAAAGTGAAGAAACCGAAGTTGTGAAGTGAAGTGTTTTACGCTTAAGAGTATTGACAATGTTCGATTTAAAAGTATGTAGTAATATTAAGTTCTAACGCAATCCAGGCAGCCAAGGACGAGTCCCCACCATCATCGTCTTCTGCCAGGCCTGCTGAGGTTATGGAGGTAAATAAAGAGTACGTACTTCCAAAAACTGGGTATCATTTATTTTATATATTTAAAAAGGTATTTTTAGTACTTTTTGCTGCACATATTAACAGTAAACAGACTTTTTTTTTGGTTATGATAATGGATTTGCATAATGTTACATGACTGGCACTAGTATAGTAAACATTGTGTAAAAATGAGTATTTTAGCGTACTCTATTTTTGTTATAGATTATAGAGTACGCCTACTTGATATAGAGTACAATAGGTACTCTATTTTAGAGTACGGTTGGCAACCCTAATCATAACCTACCCTTCCATTAAATTTAAATTAAATAATTAATAAAACAAGTACATTATTTTTTTTTTAAATTAAATTTAATCTTACCAATAAGAATAAGAATAAGAATAATTTATTTAAAAAGTAGATATTACAAAAGTGTACATTTAGGCCAATGACTACTTGTTGATATAAAAGTCTGATTACTCGTAAGTTTACTCTAAGTTAGACCTCTGTTTTAGTTTTAAATTGTTATAAGTTCTTTTACCTAAAGGTACAGTAAACGGAATGAAAAGGTTCGTCACACCCTTCAAATTTTAATTAAATTAAATAATTAATAAAATAAAATAGTAAATAATAATTCATTTTATTTAAAGTTTAATATTATGTTATTAAATTTTTCTTACCGATGACTACTTGTTGAAATAAAAGTCTCCTAAACTAAACCTCTGTTTTAGTTTTAGATTGATATAAGTTAATTTACCTATAGGTACAGTAAACGGAATGAAAAGGTTCGTCACCTTAAAGTCGGTTTTCGCTTTGACATTTTGACAAGATAAACAGTCAAACAACTTTGACCTGAATAATTTTGAAGTTTGATTACGAATAGTTATTTAACATTTTTTCTCTTATCTCAGTGTATTCTATCTATTCAGTTTCAAAAGGAATGTATCGTCACGAGCACATGCTCGTTACGTTGAACAAATCAAGTTGAAAACTGACGGAACCTTTTGGTTCCGTCAAACCTATAACTTGCAATGTAAAATATTGAAAATTTGTATACTAAGAACGGTCGACCAAGCTATTTAGTTTACATTTAAACATGCAAGTTACATTGTAAAATGTAAACCAAATAGCTTGGTGACCGTACCTATATTTTTTATCTTGTTTTAAGTATCTAAATATAGTAATGTATCTTAATTGATTTTCTATTTTCTAATACAGATTTTTTGTTTTTTTTTAATGGTTTTATTGCAATGCACTATCATTCCTATAAGATACAGACGCTATCGGCTTATTATTAGGTTGAGGTTGTAATGTTGGGTTGAGGAGGTACTAATCTATTTAGTATGTTTCTTTAGTAAACAGTTATTATTGAAGTGTTTTATACATTTTCGTTCTATTGATTGCAGAAGCTTACAAAGACTGGGAGAACAGCTTTCTGAGAACAGCAGGTTACGCTATTCACTGAAGGCACGGTTGGCTGATCTACTATCATGAAGTTCATGTGAAGGATATTAGCTCGCGCTACCTTAGAGTGAACGCGCACTTTGAGCGGCCCAATACCCTTAATATGAACTAATAAATGATAGTAAAGCAAGTCAATCATGCCTTTAGGGAAAATCGTCACCAGCCGTTAGAAGGCTTTTTTTCCGGTCTTCATAAAACATTTCTGCTCGAAAAGAAAGCATAAATTACCTTACGATACGGCTTACCTAATCGTATGGAACATTCTAAGGCAACTTACTAGAAGGTGAATACGACTTAGTAAACGTTGAAAACGCTTAGTGGATAGGTTAAACCACAGTAAGGAAAGACATAAAACGCCTTAAAAGAAGTCGATTACGATTTAGTAAACGTTGAAAACGCTTAGTAGGCAGGTTAAACCCACAGTAAGTAAAGCGTAAAACACCTTACTAAAAGTGAATTACGACTTATGAACACATCAATAGCGCTTAGTGCACAGGTTAAACCCCAGTAAGAAAAGACGTAAAATGCCTTACTAAAAGTCAATTATTACTTTAAAAAACATTAAAAGCGCTTATTAGACAGGTTAAACCATGGTAAAGAAAGACTTAAGATGCCTTAATAAAAGTCGATTACGACTTAGGAAACGTTAAAAATGCTCAGTGAACAGGTTAAAATACAGTAAGGTAAGACGTTAGACGCCTTACTAGAAGTCGATAAACGTTAAAAGCGCTTAGTGGACAGGTTAAACCACTGTAAGGAAAGACGTAAAACGCCTTACTAGAAGTCTATTAAGAAATAAAAAGCAGTAAATAAACATTCAAAACACTTTGTGAACAAAATAAACCACAGTAAGAAAATACGTAAAACGCCTTACTAGAAGTCAATTGAGACAGTGATACGTCGGAAAGTTTTGTGTGTGTGACCCGAGCACGTCCCTTTACCGTTTATATCGCCTTACCGGAAGTTAAATGTCATCGTCAATCAGACGATTCTATCTGACTTACCACGTTTATAGCTTTTGAATTAAGGCTTATCTGTTAATAATTACGTCTAAAATACACATTAGAGAGTATATTGCTGCTTATTTTTTGCGCCTTTCGCTTAAGGCGTAAAACGCCTCCAACCTAGGAAGGCGTTTTTGGTCGGTTGACTTTTGGTCGTTTTTTCGCCTTCATTACGAATAAATCCGCCCTCGTTACGAAACATTCGGCTTTACATTTTTCTCAGTGTACGATTATTTTTGTCAATCAATGAAAAAAACAACAAAATAATGAGTATATTTTGTATTTTCTACAATAATATTTAAAGAAACCGTGTGAATAGCTGTCATATGACAAGCTAAGTTGTTTAGCTTAGATGACCGCGTTGAAGCTTTCCTTGTAAACCAAAAAGCTGCGGTCTAAACTCTGCCCTGTTGAACCTTAGCGGTGTACTAATACATAAGCATAAACTGAGCCGTCTAGCGGTCAACTGAATACTGCTCGCGCATCGCCACAATGTTGTGTGACTGGGGAGTAATAGTAATCCATTTAAACGATTTGGTACTTTTTATTTATTTTTATATGTATTTATTTATTCATGTACACACAAAATACTTAAAAGGACAATATATTGTAGTTATATTTGTGCGAAACAACAACGACATGGCGAATAAAATCGTACCATATTTGTTTCCATTTATCTGGTAGGTAGATAGTGCATGCATGTCCTGATATTGTAAAAAAGTAGCTAATTAGGCTATCAATATCATTAACACTAGAAACGGAATATTTACTATGTTTACAATTGCAAGAGCGCCGAAATATCGGGAACATGCGTTTACTTTTTACATAAATGATAGTGTTAGCGACCATGTCAGTTTCAAAACTTATAGCTGAATAGAGCATGGAAATGGTAGGGGAGAAATCCTTACCTAAAACCAAAGAAAGAAATACAATTCCACCCAACGTGCATTCTATGGAAAGCTGAAAATACACAACCTAATCAAATCATACGGTAAAATATCAGGGCACTATCGGGAACCGACACTGATTGAATCATTTACGACAGATAGCGACCGAGTCATCCGGAAGCTATTGGTAAGGTACGTCAATCGTTTATTTAATTTTAGTGCCTGCAGTTTCAGTTTTAAGATAAAGATGCAACTTTAAAAAACAGACTGTTGTACGGTCGAACAAGCTATTTGGTTTACAGTTTAACTGACAATTAGTAACATTGTAAAATGTAAACGAAATAATTTGTTCGACTGTACTACAAAACATGATTAAACGATTGTATTGCGACACGTTAGGTCAACTTGCATTACAAGTACCACTAATAAATGCATTCAACGCTAAAGATCAAGAAGTCTGTCATCTTTAAATGATTGATAGGAATGCGAAACTGAACGATATTTTATATTATTTTAAATAAATTTAGTGATTTAGTAATAGTGTTTTTTCACAGTAGGGTTAGTTTAAAATTAAGTTCTGTTTCTACAACACACAAACAACTCCCGCCATGAGAATACGCATTACAACAGTATCAAAAAATTACATATCTATTTAGTCCGTCAGTTAGTTTATTGAAAAATAATGGACACGTATTTTTGGTTTTTGTAAATCAATGAATATTCACAAAGATAAAACGCATCAAAACCTCGGGAGTGGGGGCTCGTGACATCAGAATTAGCTAAAAATTATACCTAGTCGTGACGTATTGGGAATTTTAAAAGGAATTTTATCTTTGTCAATTTTGGTTTACGTAAGAAAAGAAAAAATACGGGTCAAATATTTTTTAATAATCTACAGGATGGAGTAATTAGTTTTTTTTTGTCGTCTACCACTATTTGCACCAACAGTCACCTCACCAGTTGTAAATTATTTATTTACTAATACTTACTAAAAATTTGCTTTTACAGGTTACTTACAAATCGCAAAACCACAGACATTTTTTTTTAACTAATAGTCATATATTAGAAGTTGAGTACTTACAGAGGTCATGTCTCTCCCTGTCAGGGCTCTTGGCCATCATGGAGGTCCTTTTTGAGGGCATCGGCAGCGAGGGCTTGGGTCTGTTCTGCATCTCCGCTAGCGCCTGCTGGACAGCCTCCTGCCTCACTTCTGCAAAACAAATTTACTTTAGAAAACACTTTCAGGAGATATCAAATAAATGGGCAAAAAGATTACTCGCATGCAACCTAACTTTTATTGCAATGTTTTTACCCAGTCATTTGTCTTGTTCTGTTTTTATAAAATACAGCATTTATTTTACATAGCAAATAAAAATATTTATTTGGACTTTTATTTTAAAAAGAAATCTACTGATTCATTCGCAAAAACAAAAACATTACATTAATACTTCAAATGTCCAAATTGTTATGATGTTCGTGGGAAAATCAAATTCAATTTCCAATTAGCGCCAGTGGCTGTGTAATTCAGACAAAAGCTTCCACTGATTTAAAATTTAAACCGCAATAAAAACCCCTTCCCCTTATAAGGTAAGGTAAGGTATTTCAGTATGATATTTATGCGTCTGAATTTAATCAATCAATCAATCACTAAGGATATTTCAAAATAATAGGCAACAAATATAATACATATTACAATTATTAACCAGTATTCAATAGAAATATGATTTTAACAAACAAACAAATGACTGCGGTATAAACATAACAAGTTTCAAGAACAATCAAAGGCGAAATAAACAGAATTTTGTTTTTGATAACACTGATGAAACTATGGTTTGACAAAAATATCCCTCCGACAGTGGATTATAAGTGTCCGATCATTTACTAAATGTATCCTTTTATAACTAGGGAAACGAGGGCGTACAGAATAGAGTATTTAATCAACCAATAGTGTTCCAGATTTCAGTTCAGAGTGCAACGATTCTATTGGTAGATTAAACTCAACTCCGCCTCCGATTTTATACAAATGACGCCTGTGATTTATCTTCCCTGTGTTCGAAATAAACACGAGTAAAGCACAAACATGAATTAAGCGTGTGCAAGTTTAATAAGCAAGGTTACGTGTCAAACATAATCAATGTCTCTAATAATCTTATTAAATTAGCGTAGTTCGAACTTGAGCGTCAGAAAATATATTATGATAACGTCATCCGACACGTAAACTTAAACATTAAACCGTCTAGTCTACCATGCATGACTGAGCATACACCTCATGCAAATGAAGGATTAGTGCAACGTATTAGACCACGGATGGATGCGGCGATGACCGTGATAACATTACACTGAGCCTGATGAGAAATGAAGATCGACTTAATACAAGAAGAGGAAGAAAATATATAAACACATAAACAAACATATTTATATTTAAAGTAGCGTACATGTGTTACATACATTTTTACATAAAATATATTCTAATATCGATTTTAATAACAAATTTATTCCTTCTTTGAATACACACAAAAAAGGAACATTGACCACTTTGACGTCTGAATAATGTAGTCAATATGGGAACGGTCGAGATCAAAGTGCATCGAATCTGGTCATAGAATTCAGTGGCGTGGGTAATCTTAATAGGGCCCTGTTTAACAAAAATGAGAGCAATTAGAACCCGCGTGGGGTTAAGTACAAAAGTCCTCTTTATGAAATAACGATATTTGCAATATAAATTATAAATCATCCTGACTGGCATCGCATAAGCTGGCATAGATTTTACTAGCGGATGCAAAAGTCAGCAGTGATATAAAATAAAATTTCGAGCGAGTATCGCATAGGATAAGCTCGAAATTTTTCAATAATCGGTTGTAGTAAGATTTGGTACATTTTCTACTCGTCTGGGGGCCACGTGTCATTGATACGGCTGATACTACACAGTGGCTTTGCGCCTCCTAGAATTTGATTTACCATTTGGAATGCAGAAGATTATTTCAACCTGTAAATATAAAAGGTTCACCATTCAGAGCGATTAATTGGCTTTCAGACTGGACAGATTCCAAGAGAGACCATCTTTAGACTTTCCTAATAATTTCTGTGTTGATTTGCAATTTCGGCATGCTGATTCATTTTAAAACATGTATAACTGGCATCTATGCAAATAATTAAAGCTCTAAATGTATCTATATAAACATATAAAACACATCTACACACTTACAGCAGAGATCACTGGTTATGAAGACAGTACGGTATGCAAACGCTGGGTTCTCGTAATTTGCGTAACCTCGATGTGCATAGAAACAGTGTCAAATTAATAACACGCGTTCCCGTTTACAAGTCGTGCCAACTACACTGGCCATTTTAAGTTAAAAACGGCAGCGTTATAACTATCATTAATTACATAACATACAATTCGTTGAAGTATTTTTATTAAGACTAGAAAAAAGTTCAGTGTTCCTGAATACCTGTCATTTTTTCTCTTAAACCGGATAAGAGCTATTCGCCGAGTAAAGGAATAAACAACAAAATAATATAAAGCTGGAGTAGAAACAACATCGCCAGGCAATGAGGATTGACATGTCTGAGTACTTGGCGGTTTTATTGTGTCTTGCAGTCAATTTATCTATCAACCGCACCGAAGGAATACTTAACAGTTGCATTTAAAAGAGTAAAATGTAAGCAAAGAGTGCTAGCTGATAATACATCACTTAGGCCTGCGTGCACGACAGCTCGATAAATACAATTAGCGCTAAACCTAGTTAAAAGGTAATTGAATTTTTAGTCAATCGTCTGAAGTTGACGAAGCGTTTTATCTCCAGTGCTAATTGTTTTTACTGAGCTGTCATGCAAGCAGCTTAAATGTGGACAAGAGTAGATGCTGAAGAATGCACTCTCCTCGCGAATTGGTTTTCGCTCGAATACTTTAGTTCGGAATAAATTCTCAATTATGAAAACACTAGAGCGGTTATTTATGATACTATGAGTTGGCTATTGTTTCTCTATAACCGAGACACTGTGAATGTTGCAAATATGTAGTTGAGGGTAACGTGAATAAGCAGTATTACAATAATTAGTCAAGTGGCGCCTCGACTTGCTGTAATGCCCGCTATCGCTTGCATATCATAACTTGAGACAGCTATTAACGACTCTCAAGGTCGGCTGCGATTCAAACATGCCAGTTTTTGTTTGATGCACATCCTCTCTATTATTCGCTTTCAGATAACTATATAACAATGAGATATAAAAATGAATATTCATGTGTAGTTAGGTAAGTATAGTGGTTTTTACGCTTGTTACGTCACTATGAAGGTTTTTGTACCCCGTTAATGAGATTTATGAAGGCTTTAATTTGCGAGAGCAGAGCTGATAACAGATTTCCAGTTTAACGTAATTTCAGGCAATATCAACGTGTCGTGTAAAACAACTGCATAAAGCGCCTTTCAGATTAAGTAATGACCTGATGATGCAATTTATTAGAAGTTGTAAAAAACAGATTTGGAAAATAAAATATGCTACGAATTACCGTTGTGTGCACTAAACAGTTGAGTTTATAGGGATATGAACAAGAGGGTGTCAAGTTCTTCATACCCCATACAAGACGATCCATCGACTTCTGGAACTGTGTCTGGTGGGGCCCAACAGTAGTTGTCGGTTTTTTTAGGTACATAGTTGGCGTACACTGCGAATGTTATTTTCCTGTCCGAAATTTAATTAAGAAAGAAGTTGCTAAAGGAGACATTTTTTTATGGCCCACCACGTCGTTGCATTTATTATTCACATTACACCTCTTGATCATGAAATCCAGCCCGTAATAGGCTCCCGTTGCTTACTTACGGATTCATTAAAAATGGGTCTACTGATGTATAAACAACAGCACATCAAGCTACTACAACCTCTAAAATTTATTTAACAGATTTTCGACTTTGTCGCTAAAGCATTAGACACAAGGTTGATTGGGAAAATTTGACAGTTTCGGGTACTTATTAAACACAAACATTTCATTTAAAACTTTATAATACCAGTATCACGAAATACGGGTTACAGTAAAAACTGAATAATAGCCAAGTATCACGGTAAAGGAGACATTTATTTTTGGACCCACCTGGTCGTTACATTTATTATTCACATTAAGTACACCAAAAATAAGTAACGATTTTACAATAGTATTTTACCGAAAGCATTAAAATGAAACCGGAATCTTAAAATCACAATAAATAAGCGATGTTATGAATTTATGATATTTATTTGCGAGTCAAATCATTCCTGTTGTGGTCCATGTCTTTTGACAGAAAATACTTACGTGAATAGGGACGTTTTTTCCGTTTACTAAAAAAAGTATGGTACCTACCCATTGGTAATCATATCTGCTATAATCAGAACAGTATATCAAAATAAATATTATTAAACTGTAAGAATTTATAATGCTATTTTTAAAGGTTTAAACTAAAATCGCAGGTAAACAATCAACGTGGTGGTTTTTTATTGGTTGACAAACAACTTCATTATTTTGACGTTTACTTTTTCTGTTTATTTTGGTTTTCGTAAGCGTTGTTGCAGATTTTTCGCATTTATTCCGGTTAGACATGGCTTAGTTAATTTAACCACTGTAATCTAGAGGTTGTAAGGAAGAAATCAATGTACATTTCATTATTAAATGCTACAATTTATGTGGGTGGCCTAATCTCGGAACAAAAAAATTATCTCCTTAACGCTAATAGTTACCGACTATCAGGGGTCCGACTATCCTACGGGTCATAACCGACTCATCACAGTCGGTTATGACCCGTATGCTCACCGGGTTGACAGCGTAGCGTAAAAATTATACTCGTCGACTATTGTTCATGTTCCGCGGATGCCACGCGACGCTGTTGTCGATGACGGAACGGTCTTGTCTAGTGGGTCTCATACTATTCAATACAAAGAATATCTTTTTCCTGACACGTTCCTAACACAGCCGGTGTAATGGGCAGAGTTGTAACGTTTTTAAATGCAAATTAAACTGTTTTTACGAATCATTATAAATTACATCTCATCTGTTTAATCATATTTTAAATTTAAAAGGTCTAACATTTATGATTGTTATGAGTTGGCTAGTCATGTGTTAGCTGGGTTGTATTCATCTTTGGAGTTCAAGTGTCGTGTGTGACGAGATGGCTGTGACGTCAGAGTCAGCCACCGTACACCGTGCCCGTATTGTTACAGGCAGCTTGTGCAAAGTGCGGTAGATGTGTGCCCTTGTTGTGTGCATGTCGCAGACACTTGCAAACTAATGTCACAGTAAAACTGTCACATTAGTTTATACGTTCCTCCGCCAACTTATTTCCGTAAAAATGAATGCATAAAAGTTCAAGAACAGTACAAAATGTAGCTGTAGACGTTTTTGTTGTTGTTATTTACCAGGAAGGACGATGTGCTGTGTTTAAAAAGTCTATAATTTCTGTTTTAGGTTACGTGCAAAGCTTACAATCAAGCAAATTGGTCAGGAGATGTGTTTTTGCTAATGAGTCTGTTTCCGTAGAATGGACGGACACCTTCGACAGACTGTGGAAGCTCAAAAAGCATAAAACTGGCTTTATTTCATTATAACATACCATCAAGCCTTGTAAGGGTTAGGCAAAGGTGTACCTAAAAGTACTTCCACATTTCGCCAGTTATGTTTAAGTCCCTATTGCCAGCAGCCGGACCACAAATCCGGACTTCCTGAGCGTGGCTGCTACTGATAAATTCCTGATGGATAAACCGCAAGCTCAACAATCGCGAACACTAGACCAATGAGGCAGAGAAATTTAAATCACTGCATATTATAAAACAAAGTCCTCCGCCGCGGCTGTCTGTCTGTCTGTTCGCGATAAACTCAAAAACTACTGCACCGATTTTCATGTTGTTTTCACCAAACGATTTGGAGTGATTCTCGAGGAAGGTTTTAGTATACAAATAAACTAGTTGGTGGTAAACAATTCAAATACGCACCTACTTATGGTATTCATTGCGTAAGTCTGACTTCTTAACTACGTGGTACAAAAAGATGTTAATTTCTTTATAGTCTTTTCAAAATGAGTTAAAGCACTGTCACTTTACTGCTTTCGATACAAATGATAGTGACGGAAACAGTTATCATGATGCGATGAAGTCGACAAATTATCACTATCTAGGAAAGCATTGTTGTATATTTGAAGTACCTACCACTGCCAGCTGGTTTTTTCAAGAGCAATTATGACTTATTAATGAATATTGACATGTTGTCTGTATGATATTGAATACTTCTACGAAATATTATATTGGCGTTTATATGAAGGCTCCGGAGTCCTTGATTGCGGAACGAGAAAACAACGGTCTCTTTTTTCATTTCGAAGAATCTTTTATTTTAATCTAGAACTTTCTCAAAAAGTCGTAAATCCAACAATTGCGTGTGTCATTCGCTCATTGCAGTAATGGACGGCACGTGGTGGCGGCACGTTGATCAGTCTGTGGTAACACCTGCCCGTCAGCTGACAACCAACCCGCACTGTGGTCACCGTTGCTTACAACTACTTAAATTTTTATTCCGCCATTTTTCTGCGTCACTGCAAACACCCGTTTGCGAATGAATGTTTGATTAATGGTAAGGAAGGTGGGAATTTAAAATGGACGCGTTTTAGGTGTCCTATTAGAGCGAAATTTTCAGCATTAAGAGGCTTGCGGAGCATGCGAATGTCATACAAACGTAATACCAAAATAGTTTGTAAATCAAACATATTCTTAAGATATTGTGCATTAATTTTGATTGGATTACAGAATATATACATTCCCAAATACATATTTTGAATGTACACCGATTTAAACAAGAGTTATGAGAAGAATAATTTTTGTATAGAAATTTTAAAAACCTCATATCTCGTCTTTATATCATCGTCCTTTCAAAATATTTATTTGGGAACATAGATATTCTATAATACCTACAATCGAAATATATACACACTACCTTAAGAATATGTTTGATTTTCATTTTATTTTTTTATTACGTTTGTATGAAAAACGCATGCTCCGCCAGCCCCTTAAGAACTGCGATATTGAACAGAACCATTTGTTTTCCTTTTAGGTATATTGTAAATAAAAAGTACCCAGACAATTCAGAAAAATCCCAAAATCTCGAAGGTTGTAACTGAAATTACAAAAAATCTCCCGCGATTTTCATTCAGGATTCAAAATGAAGTGAATTATTATTCCGAATGAAATGTTCATCCCGCTCTTGCAACGTCAGTCCTAATAATGGTTGTGCAGTCGTAAAACATGTCTTTAAACACTTGCCGTTCTGTCTATTGTTTGCCTATGTTGCGTGCATCTAAACATCACTATAAATCGTAGGAATAATATTTATTGTTTGATGCTCATTCATTCGTGGACGTTACTTTCGTTTGTTTGCAGATAATCGTACCTATCTATATGTTTAATTCACACATGTGTAGAACATTTACCCGTTGAAAGTTATATCGTTGAAAAATCAACTTAATATAAGCGTATTAAAGCAGTTTATTCAGGGTGAAGCTTTCGGAAGGAAGTGGCATGTTTCTTTGTTCCACAGTTTGCTCCAGATGTTAAAGTCGTTTGTCGTGTAAGACGCCGCCAGAGCCAGACAACTGACGGGAAGATAGTGGGGGATGGAGGATTATGACAAAGGGCATCTACGAGTATACTAAAAACCTGTGTAGTTCTTACTTAAAACAAAACGTCAAGATATCTCCAGTCAACGTGTACTTTTTTCAATTTAAACGACTAAACGTGCTCGTAAATCCTATATAATTTAAGAGTCGCAATGTGCAACTTGAAAGGAATCCTCACGACCTTTTCGACTCTAAACGTTAACTTTATCCTATACATTCAAAGAAACTGCCGTGGAAAATCTCAGCTTTGAACGTCAGAACTGGGGACTGTAAACTTTGTCACAAGAAAAGCGCATTAAATGAATATGTTATTCCTGGATATCCTGTAGAAGATACTCGTAAAATATCAAAAAGGTGACTCTAAATAAGACGTACCCCACCGGCGACCACGGTTACATGCAAACTACGGTTTATACCAGACATGTAACCCGGTGAAGATACTTGTTCAGAGAAACTAGAGCACTAATATTTGTGCATCAGCAAAATTTTGTCACATTGCACATAATATTACTGCACGTAGCTAACTGGGCACAGTTATATGATTATACTACTTCATCGCAAAAAGTGAGCTGCATGAAATAATCAATTTGTTTTACCAATTTTAGTGTCAAAATCTATTTGATTAGTTTGCAGTTAGTGTAAAAATTGTTCGTATCGGCAATAAAAATGAAACAAGCGATACTTATTAAATCTATACTAATATTATAAAGCAGAAGAGTTTGTTTGTTTGTTTGGTTGAACGCGCTAATCTCAGAAACAACTGGTTCGAATTGGAATAATCTTTTGTGTTGGATAGTCCATTTATCGAGGAAGGCTATAGGCTATGTAACATCACGCTACAACTATTAGGAGCGGAGCAGGAATGAAAAATGTTGCAAAAACGGGGTACTTTTTCTTTTCGTTTTTCTCTCTTATGTGACGCAGACGAAGTTGCGCGGGTCAGCTAGTTTATTTATAAGAGGTAATGGACAAAGATGAAAAACGCAAGAGAAACGACATCTATTCCTATTACTAGACTTTTAATTTGAATATACATCTTAACTTCGAGGAAAACCACGTTAAAAGTTTCCAACCCACTGTTGATAACGTTATATTTTTAGCTTGCTCTCTGTAAATGACTAATTGAATTGCTATCAGCAATTCCTACCATTCCAGTTAACGCACTGTTAATTTTTTTTTTTAAATATTCTATTTCATTGTGGATGGAGGCACTCAGAACACTTACAAGCAATCACGCGAAAAAGCCGTGCTATGTTTAGATGTTTATGGCCAAAGCTTTTTGCTGGTATTATCGAAAACCAAACATCAATGTCTCGACACAGTAGTGTTGTTGTTAATAGCTGTGTTTATGTAGCGTAGGTGTAACTAGAGATAATTGCGAGGATTCATTACGGTAAATGGTTTGCACATTTATGTACTCTTGTAGCATACAACACGCTACTACTACGTGCTATGTTTCGATGTGGACGGCCAAAGCTTTTTGCTGGTATTATCGAAAATCAAACACAAATGCCCCAATTTTGTGTGTCTCGACACAGTAGTGTTGTTGTTAATAGCTTTGTTTATGTAGCGTAGGTGTAACTAGAGATAATTGCGAGGATTCATTACGGTAAATGGTTTGCACATTTATGTACTCTTGTAGCATACTACACGCTACTACTACGTGCTATGTTTCGATGTGGACGGCCAAAGCTTTTTGCTGGTATTATCGAAAATCAAACACAAATGCCCCAATTTTGTGTGTCTCGACACAGTAGTGTTGTTGTTAATAGCTTTGTTTATGTAGCGTAGGTGTAACTAGAGATAATTGCGAGGATTCATTACGGTAAATGGTTTGCACATTTATGTACTCTTGTAGCATACAACACGCTACTACTACGTGCTATGTTTCGATGTGGACGGCCAAAGCTTTTTGCTGGTATTATCGAAAATCAAACACAAATGCCCCAATTTTGTGTGTCTCGATACAGTAGTGTTGTTGTTAATAGCTTTGTTTATGTAGCGTAGGTGTAACTAGAGATAATTGCGAGGATTCATTACGGTAAATGGTTTGCACATTTATGTACTCTTATAGCATACTACACGCTACTACTACGTGCTATGTTTCGATGTGGACGGCCAAAGCTTTTTGCTGGTATTATCGAAAACCAAACATCAATGCGCCAATTTTGTGTGTCTCGATACAGTAGTGTTGTTGTTAATAGCTGTGTTTATGTAGCGTAGGTGTAACTAGAGATAATTGCGAGGATTCATTACGGTAAATGGTTTGCACATTTATGTACTCTTGTAGCATAGCTTGTAGTGTCAGATGAAGCTATCATTATACGTAATTGGTTTGTATCAAACAACTAAGTTGGTGACGGTGATCTAGCCTTTACCAAACCAAGTTCCAACTGTTTCACAAGTTTTTTTTTTAATGCATGTTTTTAATGTAAGAACTTTCCTTCATTTTTGCGTCTCTGGATGAGTATTTAAAAAATGCTGGTATTTCTTAGTTTTTTTTTTCATACAAATTTTACCCCCCCCCCCATTCATCCCTATTGCCAAAATTTTCCATAATTTCTTTAGCCTAAATGTTATTCTGAATTTTAAACAATCAAACAAAAATTTTAAAAATGGTTTTAATATTGTTAAGTTACTTATTTTAAGTCAACCTGGTCGGTTTTTTTTTAATATCTTCAATGTACAGACTTCTTTGGTCTCAACGATTTTATTATATGTTTGGGCAGTTTGGTTTACAGCATTTCTGTTAAATTCTTTAAATAAACATCTTGTCTTTTCTGTTGCACACATGTGTTATCATCTTGCAACGTCATGAAATCATTTGTCTGAAAAATATAAACAGACAAATGATTTCATGACGTATAAATAATAAACAAACGTGTCAATGCAAACTCATTAACTATATTAAACACGCAGTTAATACTTTTTTGTATTGCGAATATTTGTTCCGAAATATAGAGTATTTAAATAAATATTAATTGATTCCCAAAAATTCGTCGCATATGTGAGCAACGAAGCACCGAAACCTATCAGCCGAATTGGCAAACGAACCTTTAATTATTTCGTAATTAAATGTTCGTTAATTCGCAGTCATATGAAAACTGAACAATCTCATTGAACCAAAATCATAAACGTAAATTATGTTTATTACTTAAATCAATTTTTTTAACAACTTGGTTTTATTCAATACCTAAATATCTTAACTAGTATCGCTTATTGAAGAAAAGGTAAATATAGCGCAAGTTAGTGACTTTTCCACCTCACAACGTCAGAGACTTGTTAAGAAAGTTTACAACTTTACAGCTGAAGAACTTACCAACGCACAATAGCTTGGCTGAAATCTATTTAAATTTTATGAAGCCAGTAAAATATTCTTATTTCTAACTTTGCGACGGTTGACGAAATAAATATTTCACAGAGACGACTGAGAAACTAAGATGAATGACAACTGAAAAAATATTGTAAATGCTTCTTTCATCAGATACCTTTTCATTGACGTTTTCTTGATTAGGTACGAGTACCTACTACCTAGGTACATTACCTATACTCATTCAAACTCAAAGATTTTTTTTTTCAATTAGACCGGCACAGGCACTATTCAACCATCATTTTCTGACACATAGGTAGGTAGGTATCACCAATAGAGACCCTCAAACGACGACACATTAAATACAGTCAATAGTCACATCCAGAATGAGAACCAATCGAGCGCATTATACCTCGGAGGCTTTGACATCGTTTGTCGTCGCAGGAATCAATTCAACCAGTACAGGTACTGTAGAGTTATAGGTATGTGTTGCTCCGTTGCATGACAGATTGACTTGAGGTGAACCGCCTATTAAATTCTGAATGGCGCCCCCATGTAGTGTCCGATTGGAGATCTGTTTAGAACCGAAGATTCAGGTTGATGAATACGTTGCCGAGCGATGTTTAGGTGGGCGTCTATGTATTAGTGTGTATTTTTACGATTTTTTTTTTAATATGTGAACGACATAGATTATTAAAATAACGATATTATTTAAATAAACATGCTATTTTTTCTAAAATTATGAAATTACATTTCGGAGCGTGTGACACCTGTCCCTCGCGTGTCTCTGTCGAGTCTTCCATCGCGCTCTCGCGCATTTTGGCGTTTACTAGAAACTTTCAAGGTAGGCTGATTCCAACTTCGGAAGAAACTGCTTTGTCGATTGGTTACTACTCATCAATTGGTATTTGCGTAATCTTATCTGTGGCCGGGTAAACATTTATTTGCTGACACATTACATTATGCCTCAAATTGATCGTAACTATGAAAAATAGGCAATGATACATTGTCAATCTAATAACAAAACTAACCAATCAAGGGTAATTAGCCCCACCGCACATCACTCACTGTACTCACCGCAAACGGTCACCGCTTGCCAAAAATAAAAGTGCAAAAAGTCGAATTACTGACAGGTATTCGAATTCCAATCAAACATTTTCCCCGTCTATATTTTCGCGCTATCCTGTTACCGCCGCATCGCTTAGAGCTATTCGCATAGAAGCGGGGAAAGCGTTAACAATTACCGTATGTGAGTACCACGGAGTTTGAGACAAATAGAGCAAAACGCAGGGCTTATGGTGCGGAGAGCACCGTCGTCGGGTTACGGGCATTGAGTCCATTAGTGGTCCCTCGGATGCTCACTACTCGCACACACATTCAACGCACGGGGTCAACATAATCTCTGTGTTACGTTCATACTACGCGGCTAGTGTAGAATCTTCGGGACACCGCGCTCCGATAGAGAACTAATTGAATATCGGTTGCATTGTTGGATTGCTACACTAAATCCTGCGTAAAGTTAAGCGTAACTGGCTTCGGTCAATTAATTACGACGGGAAATTAGTTTAGTGGTTGTTTGCAGGTATTTAAACACAATTTTATGATTGGCTTGTAGGTAATTTGATAACTGTATAAACTCAGTCATATTAATTTCATTTTGTAAATGGTGCAAGTGCAATTGGTTCTATTGATACCTATGGTGTTTAATCCTCGCTATACAGCTTCTATCAGGCAAGCAGATTCAATTAAAACTTTACAGTGGAAGAAATCAAGCTTTTGCGATAGTTTCAAATGTACAAAGTTTAATTACAGTTTGGGAAGTGAACATCGAATAATAGAAAAGTGCAGTAACAGAAAGGCGTTTGAACTACATGGATTCTCCATTTCTTTTGAACCGTATTAAACCCCGAAATACATTAAAAAAAAAACAAAATATACTTATGACAGTAGTAAGTAAGGTCCACTTAGACAACGAATTAGGTAACAGAGCTTCGTAAATGAACAAGTTCTGTATGCGCTGAAACAGTTGACACTCTTTAGTCTCAAAGGAGCACTACGAGGGCTTACGAACGAACAGTAGAATGAATAATACACATACGAATGGGTTTCAGACTGACAGGAATTTCTTTGTAGGGGACGTTTTACATTTAGGTATGTCCAACCGCATGTCACAAATGAATGGGCATTTATTAGTTACACGCCTTATTTACATGATGCCAATAACTTATGCGCAATAATTGACCAAAATGCTTGGAAGGCCTTCTTAAAAAAACACATGAAGGGAAATCTTCCAATGACACTAAAAGAAAACTCATCGAATATGTGTATTCTGCACGTCCTAACCTACGGTGCGCAAAGTTGGTCACTTACTGAACAACAGAAGTCCAAACTCAAGATTTGCTAGAGGGCAATGTAACGCAGTAAAATCAGTGTGAAGCGTACAGATCGCGTAAAAAATACGACCCTGCGTTCCATAACTCAGGTTGCAGATGTCGGAGAAAAAACAGCCAAGCTGAAGTGGGAGTGGGCTGGCCACGTACTGAGAATGAACCCGGAGAGATGGGCAAAGATCGTCACAGGCTGGACGCCTGACGGAGGGAATCGCCGTCGAGGTAGACCGCGAAGGTGGAGTGAGGATCTGATCTTGTTTGCGGGGCGAATATGGCCAGATATCGCACAAGATAGAGAAGTTAGGAAGGAAAAAGGGGAGGCCTTTGCCCAGCAGTGGAACACACGACAGGCTAGGAAAAAAAATACCATCAAGATTGCAAGCAACTGTTTACACGTGGATACTACTTAAAAACTTGGAAGCAAATATCATTAATTATATTCTCTTTAAGCTATTGCATAGCTTCTATCGCGAGCCATGAGCGTGGAGACCGAATCCAGAAATTCCGTAACGAAAATAACCTAACACCCCATATCAGATAATGACAATGACAAGCTAGTTTTCTTTTTAATATATTGCCGTAACTAGGAGTTGTAGGTTGTATATGTCACCGCAAAATTGTCAAATACGTTATATTGTAATATCTCTAGCGATATTGTAAAGTCTCGAATTATTGTCAAATGAACATACTGCTTACAACAAAACGCATTATTTTTCGTGAAATCCATGCGATCAACAACTCACGCGGTGTGGAGGGAAGGAGGGGTCCCCCTTGCCCAGTGGTACCGCTCTCATGAAAAGATACTGTTCCATTTCTGAGAAATACCGATTAATATAACCTATCCTTAAAACACCTTATATTCCCCTAAAAAGCGTAGTCGACGGAGATCCGCTTCGCGGGGTCCCTATTTCCGACTGCAAGGTTTAACGGAACCTAAGTAGCCTAAGGGGGGGTGCCCCAAATCCCGATTATGGGGGCAGAGATACTTCCGTATGTTCAGTTGACAATAATTCGAGAGTTTACAATATCGCTAGAGAGAAACACGTTATATTGTAATATAACATGTTTGACAATTTTACGGTGACATTTACATTAATTGATGTTAGACCTTCTTTGTACTTAACTATTTTTTATCAACATAAATGCAATTATAATTATTTATGTATTTTATTTTTCCGCTTGTTGCCGGCTCGAGGACCAAACGCAGTCTGAATGTTCAGGCTCGGCTTCTCATCACGATGAAATTATGAATTGTATAATGTTGGTTCCACACACACATACACGTCAAACTTATAACACCCCGTCGTTTTTGCGGCGTCCGAGCGCGCTATATTGTATATTGTATTGTATATATATATTTTTGTATTGAACAGGCAATAAACTTGCATCGTGTAAATGGACCTTCATTGCGAGTGTCTGTATCAGAATACCTTTTAGTCCTTTTAGCATAGCGACTTTTTTGTGCAAAAAAAAATATGAAAAGAGCAACACGCACAAAGGACAAACAGAAACCAAACAGGTTTTATTATTTATAAGGAGAAAATTGTGAAAAGCTCGCACATAAATTTTATACATGTCCCTGCTCTGCGTTTGACTCTACTAAGGGCGGTTCGATGTCCCGTTTATTTAAAAAAGCCAGCGACAATGATTTGCGCAATTGCTATCATAAAATAATATTCCTGACCATATATATCAAAGTGGCATAACCGTGTGACGCAGTAGACACACAGGCTGTCGCGTCAATCATTGTTAGGATAAGTGTCCAGTGTGATGATAATCAGAGTTAGCACGCACTTCATCTGATGCTGTCAAGTCACTACGTTTGAATGAGGTCTCAGGTCAGGTCGAGATTGCATAAGGGAAAAGAGATCCCCGCAAGGAAGTTTTTAATGAGATTTTTTTGGTGTATCAATGCTATACTGTTTTTAGAAATGATATTATCCCACTAGTCCCATTGTCCAAATATAAGGCAGTACAAGGAGCAAGTAAAACAAACTTCTTACATAATACCAAAAGCTGCCCCGACATGAAATTCACGAGCGTAAAACTTCCCTATCTTCTCTTAAACAGAGCAAATGAGAAAGCTGAACAACAACAGCATGAATGCAGGGCTACCAATTATGTGGTAGGCACGAAAAATACAACGAAGCAGTGTATGTGTTCTGCAACTGCATTTCGTTAGTCGAGTGTTGCGGCCTCCTGAATAATGGATGCAAGTTATGAACTCTCAGAATATGCGTTTACCGCATTGAACTGTGCACCGGCTCAATTTTCAAGTTTAGAACTATCGTCACTAAAATCAGCCGATTCCCTCTGTAAACTGCCTCAGTATTCAATAAATAAAAGAACTTATTTTTCAATGACCAACGAGCTAATGTATAACGAGACCACGTAGGGCTTTTTAACTTTACCTGTTTTACGGGCTTAACAACGAACTAATTATGATTAGTCATAACGAATGGCTCCTATTCGACGATGCCATCACTAGCATCGCAATCGAATTTGCATTAAGGCGAAAGGATACGCCAAACTACAAAATTGACCTCTCTTTGAAAGACTACTACTACTAGACCGATGGACCAAATAATATAAAAAAAAATACCTAATACGCATAACATATTTGACTTTAAATTTTAAGTTTAATTTTTTTATTATCTTTTATACTTTAGTCGGAAAAAAATCGAATATAACCTCTTTATATTTGCAATAATTGGCTTACTGTTTTCAAACGACTGAAGCGATTTAAATATTTTTTTCACAATATTGTAGACAATTTATTGCTTTATTAAATTTAAGTTCAACATTTCACAAAATTATTAATTAAATCAATAATATTATATTATTACATTTGCGCCCGGTGTTCGCGCTCACTTAGACGCAAAATTCAGTCACATCCTAGCGTTCGCACGGGAAGGCTGTGTCGCATGTTAGCGCGCCCCGCTCTATAAAATTTGCGTAAAAGAGCATACAGTGCAGATAGGACGTTTCGTGCAGAAGTATGGTTGAGGTATTTAAAAATCCGACATTTCGTTTGCGCTTAGACGTTTTATATGTAAATATTTTATTTCAATAATAAACGGGCCAAGTGCAAGTCGGACTCGCCCATAAAGGGTTCCGTAGCAGCAAGTAACATAATATAAAAGTTCTTATGGTTGGTTGTAACTTTGAAAGATAAATTGCGTTTTACGATTTATGACGTATTAAAAAAAAACTAATTACTTGATCTCGTTCAAACCAATTTTCAATGGAAGTTTGCATAGTAATGTACATCATATATTTTTTTAGTTTTATCATTTTGTTATTTTAGACTGGAAGTGTCTCTCGCGCAAACTATTTAGTTTAGAAAAAGATTATCTCTATTTTTAGGGTTCCGTAGTCAAAAGGCAAAAAACGGAACCTTTATAGATTCGTCATGTCTGTCTGCCTGTCTGTCCGTCCGTATGTCACAGTCGCTTCGCAATGGCACGGCGTACCCAATATTGCGTTACCCAAAAAACATATATGATGTACTTTACCATAAAACTAATAAAATATATATGTACATTAACATGCAAACTTCAATTGAAAATTGGTTTGGATGAGATATAGTTAGCAGTTTTTGAGATATAGTACATTTTCAAAAACCGCAAATACAACTTTGCTATTCATACAAACACTATGAAAAACAAATTTATTTTTACTGTTGACACATTACCTACTAATCCAAATCCAAACTATCCAAACTAATATTATAAATGCGAAAGTATCTCTGTCTGTCTGTCTTTCTGTCTGTCTGTCTGTCTTTGCTTCACGCCTAAACTACTGAACCGATTTGTGTGAAATTTGGTACAGACATAGTTTGGAACTTGAGAAAGGACATAGGATAGTTTTTTAAAGTTTTTTTAGTTACAAAAAATAAAATAAAAAATAAAATTTATTCCGGCCATACAGCGCCATCTATTGGTCAAGAGTCGGCAATGTGGGTAAAACCAAAAATCTGCCGGAAGTCACTATTCGACGCGAACGAAGTCGCGGGCAAAAGCTAGTCTCAATATAATTATATCCCTAATCTATGCTTGCTACTACGGAACAAAAGAAAAACGAACAAAAAAAGAATTACTTAAATCGGACTTGCAGTTTCGGAGATATGCGAACACAAACATAAAAACATACATACATAAATTTGGCACATTTGTTCAGACGCTGATATAGACTAACATATACGAAAACTGTATAATAATACATACGGCCATTATGCCTTGTGGCATTAAGTCCGCCTATGTACCACTCTTGTACATGAAGTTTAAATAAATAAATAAATACGGGTCGAATTTATAACCTCCTTTTTTTGAAGTAGGTAAAAATGGAAACTAATTTTAAAATATAATTACTATTTTCGTATTTAGCGTATCAAAATAAATAATAAAAAAATCTACATCACCAAAAGAATACTTTTAAAAATGCAAATTTTGTAGACTAGTGTTATTACATATTTTTTAATGGTCCAAACAAATTGTTAAATAAATAAAGATATTATTTTGATATTTTATTTTTTTACTCTAACAATTTAACTACAATAAGTAACTGGGCTCAAGAATATTTTGTTCCCAAAACAGCATTGCAAATGTTCTGGGTCTGCCTACATTCAATGTATTTATGATGATAAAAGCTAATAATAGGCAGCGATAGAAATGCTTCGAACGCATCTGCGTCCGGTGATACTCTTTGACGATCGGGGGAATGCGCGGGCGCGCGGGGCGGTGAGCGCGGGCGCGCAGGGGTAGTCAGCGCTGGCCGCTTGTTTTGTTCAATGCTCAAGGACGTTGGGGTATCCTTTCGCCTTAAGCATGTGAGTTTTATTCGCAAGTAAATTATGCGGTGCCGCTTGCTGCCTCAATGAAACTATTTTGAGTTCATAATAGTAGTTTATGCAACTGTGCATAATGAAGGGCATTACAACACGAGTGTGGGTTTAAGAAACGAGCCGAAGGCGAGTTTCTTAATAGCATCACACGAGTGTTGTAATGCCTAATTATGTATAGTTGCATACACTACTTTATCTACCCAAATATCATAAGGGCTCTATGATGGGTTCAGGAACCATAGGGAAATGACCTGCATTGTTACTTGGCCCTTGATTTTTGTGCCAACAGGTTATTAGTTGCATTCGTCGCTGCATTTACGATATCTGGCGGAGTATTCATGTCAATTTCTGAGTCACTATCACTCATTTTCGACAGAAATAAAGAACTTATCAGAAAATTTGTCTACTCGTAACTGGATTACTGGAAATAAAAAGCTAACGAACAAATGACAGCTCGAAATGGCGGCGTTTCGGATATCTGTCATTTTTTTTTTAATCATAGGCAAACGAACAAAGTCACTATTCTTGTGTCACTCGAGATCAAAATGTCGTGCGATTTATAATTAAACTCATACTGAATTGGGTTTTTTTTTTTTTATCGATATCTGATTTAATGTAGGTGGTACTAGAATAGCACACTCACTTGAATTTGACACCTGTTCCAAATTTAAAAATCATAACGCAACTGTTTTCAGTTGCGTTATGAGTTCATTACAGTTCCGTTTATTTCAGCAGGTTGGTAATGCTGGTCATTGCCTATGGTTTTTGAACGCATTAGAGAGGGTTTATGATATTTGGGTAGATAAACTTAATTTCAGCACTACGCAAATATTTGAACATAACATTTTAAGCGTACTACTAACTTTATAACAAGCTGTAAGTTCTGACGTGCTTGTTTGCTCTTTATAAGATTGTGGTTGAAGTATGCCGACTAGCGCGTTCATACAACATTGGAAACTTAAAGTTTATGACATAATGGGGCGATTTAACTTTACCTGCGGTATCTAATACTCTAATATTTTGCTATACTTTGCGTTCGTTTTAAACACGACTTAACCATCGAAATGATCAACCCATCAGTAATATAGCAACTAACGAAACGATAAATACGAACTAAAGATAATCCTTTGTCCAGTTGAAGTTTGTGTCTATTGCTTGCTTATTGATTCTGAGAGTTTCAAAAGCTTTCCGGTAAATGAGCAATGTAGAAGATCATTATGATAATGATCTTCTACATTGACATGAGCGGTTAAGTAAGAAATGGGCGCAGATAAACTAACGTTGGCAATGTAGGTACATCAGGAACGTGGTAAATATCTAATGATCATTCATTCAATTAGCACGTACTGCTAATCAACCTAGTTGGAACTATATTTTATTGACTGCCAGTAATCTCTCCCATTACTAACAATATTTCCACTCAAATTATCCGTCGAATTGCATTTTGCGCTGTTGCCATGTAACAAAGAGTTTTATGTACTCCGTCAAGAACTAGAGATTTTCACTTGAAACACGGCACTATATATTAATAATAATGTTGCAAGCAATAAGCTCCTACTTGAAAGTGAATTTATTTTAGCCGTTTTGCGCATAAAACAGCAAAACATCGGTCATATAACAATGTTCGAATATCATGACTGAAATTAGAGCGTCATAAATATCTTGACGTGGCCTTCTACAAACTAGGGCATCCAGCATAGTAATTAGGTCTGCGCATATAAAATTGGGAGCATAACGAACAAGTAAATATAAATATCTGTATTCTACACTCTTCAGTGTAAAAATAAATAAGTGAACATAATTATTATCACTTTGCCAGCTGGGTATAATTATATCTAGTGTTATTCGTTTTTTTTTGGGACGGGTGAGCTATTACCGATATCTAGTGTTATTCGTTTTTTTTGGGACGGGTGAGCTATTACCGATATCTAGGTGTTATTCGTTTTTTTTGGGACGGGTAAGCTATTACTGATATGTAGTGTTATTCGTTTTTTTTGGGACGGGTGAGCTATTACCGATATCTAGTGTTATTCGTTTTTTTTTGGACGGGTGAGTTATTACCGTACGCGAAATGCGCGCTTTGGGCGTGGAGTTGCTGACACTTGCGGATACCAGCCTGTTATTCAATACTGGATAAATAACCGATCAAAAATGTCCATAGCCGGGGTTCGGAATGCTGTACTGAGCACGAGTTAACCATTTATTTGTGCGTGTGACCCTTCCACCTAGTGTAATATCTATCAACTGGATCATGATTCAATTAAATTTCTCACTTTATTTTAGTTAGGTTTACGGTACTGCCACATTCTGAAGTTAGGCTTATTTTTAAAAAGCGACCGTCGCAAGAGTTTATTCAGATACCCATACCTATGGGTATCAGTTTTAGATACCTATCTATCTAGACATAAAGCGAAAGCTTTCTTATCCCTTGACGAATCCAGTGAATGAATCATGGTAGGCGTGGTAGTTACGTCAATACCGTTCCACCTACGGACGTACGGAGCTGCAACCTATTTCATTGGTAATGTATGTTTGTCTATTCCTCCACCAGTCGATGAAACAAGAAAATTATATTCTAAGGTTTCCTTTTGTTTACCGTTTGAGGTGCGGAACCCTAAAAATCATGCTGTATATACATTTCTTGTGTTGGTTTTGTAGTAACGCACATCTCTCCAAATAATATTAAAATTGTTATTTAATTTAATTGTCCTTCTGGTATTTTAATTAAAATAACAATAATTATAAACCCAGACATTACATAAGAATTAAAAAACAATTTTATTGCAAAATTACTTTTGATAAATCTCTACTAATATTATAAAGCAGAAAGGTTTGTTTATTTGGTTGAACGCGCTAATCTCAGGAACTACCGCCTCGAACTGAAAAAATATTTTTATTTTGCGTTGGATAGTCCATTTATCGAGGAAGGATTTAGGCTATAAAACATCACGCTAAAATTATTAGGAGCGGAGCATGAATGAAAAATGTTGCAAAAACGGGGACTTTTTTCCTTTCGTTTTCTCTCTTATGTGACGCAGACGAAGTTGCGTGGGGCAGCTAGTTGCGTCAGAAGATAAGATGCAGTCCCACAAATACTTAAAAAAATATGATATCATTTAGGTACTTCGCAAATACTTTTAAGGCAATCGACAATGTCTTAGCCAGAAGCTATCGCAACTCGCAGGACACTCATTGTTAGCACGAGCTAATAGAGGCAAGTATAAATGACTTATGAAATGAAATAAAATATATGTCTTTCGTGACTTTAAAAGCATTGTTTTATCGCGGTTTACGCCATATTGAGGTTTGTGTTGTGCCTATTTATAAGCATGTTTGTTTTACCGAATGGGGCCAGAAATAAACCGATTAGAGTCAATATTAAGGGTGATGCTCCAAGGTAGCCCGTGAAATTCAAATTTTCTTACATTTTTTTTTTCAATTTGCTGGGCAGTGCTAAGTTATAAATATGTTGATGAAAATATCGGCCCCCCTTGTAACTTCTAAAATAAGACAATGATAAAACGAAAAAAAAAAAAAATATGATGAAGGTACAATAAATTCCACCGAAAATTGTTTTAAACGAGATCTATTCAGTAGTTTTTTTAAAACGTCATAAATCGTAAACAGCAATTTACCTCTCATTCAATCTGATACGGAGCCCTTAATGGGCGATTCCGACTCGCACTTGGCCGCTTTTGTTTTTCATTGTTATTTTAGCGATCGAAAGTTAACGAGAATGACGTTATCTATGTCGAGACTCGGCCAAGGAATAATGTAACCGGGTTGTAGGTATATTAATTAACATATTATACTTTTAACATAAGTTACGCAGTTAAAAATAGTGTATTCAATCAGTCTGAGTCTATTTACAATACAGCGATGTTGTTTCTTTTACGTTCAGATATAAATGAATAGGAGGAATGCATAACGATGACAAACTCGGACTAACAGAGTTAAGCCAATAGAAGTCCCGGTTTAGGTAAACGTGAAAGGAAAAATATAAATGAGGTAATTGCGTTATTGTCTTGCGGTATAATTTCATGTTAACTTTATAACAATGGTGCAATAAATATTATTTAAGTGGAATACTTTTTTTATTTTTTTATTTTCTCAGTTTAACATATACCTATTCCTATATAACTCCGTACTGGGTCGAACTGGTTACTTGAAAACTTAATCTTCTCGCTTAAAACTTGTCTTCCGTATTTTTGCATCCAAATCAATATACGTATGTAAATAGAAAGCCAGTCAGTGGACCAGTCGCACCGGTTATGAGACCACGTATTTGCAACACGATTTTATTAGCCAGTGCCAATTCCGGTACTTGAGACCGTAAAGTAGGTACTCACTAAATAACTAGGTATGCATTTAGGTATTACATAAAATATAGTTACAACGAGACAGGTACAGAGTAAATAGGTACAATAGTTAGTCAGAATCACCTACAGAGGCTGCTTATTTCTTAAACTACTTAAATTAAAAGAAAAATAAAAAAAAGAAAATAAATTACAAATACATAAAAGAAGAAATAAATTATCACAACAAAATACACTATGAGAATCTATTCAGACCAATACTACTTATAACAAGACTGAATGCAGTTGTTGATTGAACCCTAAACCAACCCAATTAAAAAAATACATCATGACATGACATCACAACGATAGGGCTGCCAACAGTGGTTAAAAATAATGTATCAGTGGTGTACTTTTACAGAGAATATTTCCATGCCGTATGTCGTGTAATTAAAATTAGAATAGTTCCAACTTGTTGTTTCCAACTTTTTTTTTTGGTGTTTTAACATCATTTACCATAATATTGGAATAACCACCCATTCATTTTTTGGTTTAATACCCAGTCTTCCCAAAATCCACTTAAAAAAGAACATGTAATACAACACACAAGTTTCAAGTTTTGTTTCTAGCAAGTTTCACCACATGAATAATTTTCAAACCAAAAAGGTTGGCAGCCCTACACAACACCAATGACCGACGCGTCTACAAACAGAGCGTAAGGTTCTTTATAATGTAGTGACTCACCCGAATGGTAGCGGCTCTCGTTCCGCGTTAGCCGCCTGTTGGTCCTTCCAGGCGGCGAACGGAGCGCCGCGGCCGACCTCACTGCGACCCGATAAAGAACCACACGTACACGTAACAACACACACACAAACGCGCGACACGCTTACTTACACAGACGCCACAGATAATACCTTTTATTTTGATTTCAGAATCGAAAGCGCGCCAATATCTGACAACGCAACCAGAACCGCTTGTTGTTGGAATCAAAATAGCTAAATGCTAAACGTTGTCGATTCCGAAATCACAATAAAGAAAGTTTAATCACCATCTTAATTTTGTTTTAACTCTAATTTTAACCATTAGCAAATAGTATAAACACTTAAATGGTGTTTAAAGTTACTTTATGTTAATGTCTCGGTATTATAGTTACAGCTCACTACTGTCCACACTCAGAACTCAATTTCTTGAAATTATGTAAGACATTAATTATTCTTGGATTTATTCGTTTTATGTACAGTAAAATATTACGCATCAACAACCACATTTTAGTTTCAGGTACTATTTAGGCTTCGGCAGCTTTCCTACAATCAATTTATTTATTATATGAACCTGCAGTACAAGTACGTAATTCCATAAAAACTCATTTTATCGAGAATGACTGTCAAATTTATCTAATCGAGTCCTATCGAATCCTGCGTAGGTACTTACACTGCTGATTGCAAATGGTTTCATTGAAACCGTTTAATTGTTTCAGTAACGATTAGTGGATATAGACTCGTTGGTTTGGGTACGATAAGTTGAGTAAATAGTTCAAAATTCGAAAACTAAATCAAAATTAATTAGTTCTTATACAAAGTGCCTGCAACACAAAACGCATAAAAAAGAAGTCAAAGTCAGTTAGGACAAAACTCTACAAAGGTCCACTACCCGAATAAAGAGTATCAGGCCGTTAATAAAAAAAAAAATGAATCATTTTCTTTTTTTAGCATGTACTGTCACTTTTGAAAATAAATCAGTGTCAAATAAATTGACGTGGGTTTATTGATTTTCGGTATAAATAATGAGTAAAAATTTTGAAAAACCAGAAATCAACGTACATGTTGAGCGTTTAGACTCCGACATAATTACCGAACACCTTCGTAACTCGACAGCAGCCTTGCATGATATCTTGAAAGACAAAGAAGACTTCAACGTCTGCAACGAGGGAGAACCACCTTCTGACGGTGAGGATAATGATAATGAAGACGGGCATGTGTGCCAACACTGTGGGAAAATCTACAAAACGGCTAACACGTTACACGCTCACTACCTGCTCATGCACCCTAAGAACGAGATAGAGGTGCAGTGTGTGGCATGTGATAAGAAGTATCCTTCATTGCTGAGCTTGCAGAAGCACATAAGATACATGCACCGATATGGACATCGCTGTAAAGCTTGTTATAGAGCGTTTGCGACACCAGAATTGTTAGTTGTGCACGGTGAAACTTGCAGTAAAACTGAGGCACCATGTCCACAGTGTGGTAAAGTATTCGATTCCCATCTCGCTTTACGAAACCACACAAAGTATAAACATCCGGAGAGGAGGAATCACTGGTGCGAGATGTGTCGTCGCACATTCACGACCCACCGTGGCTTGATGAACCACAATGCAACGATACACCCTCCGGGAGCAACTAACTGCAATTGGTGCGAGAAGACCTTTAACTCAGTAACAGCGCTTCAAAGTCACATTCTTTACAGGCATACTGAAGATGGATCTAAATGTGTTATGTGTCACAAAGTATTCGTTAAGAAAATATGTCTACAGAAACATTTAGTAAACAATCATCAGTATTTTATGACGAATAGTGCAAACGATTCTGAAACTGGGACTTCTTTAGTAGAAGCTGAGCCAACTATTATTATAAGTTAGCATGTTCCTTTGAATGTTGTAGCATTTAGCTTGTTATTATTATTTTTTAATTCCAATACAGTGTTAAATTAAGTAACCTGGTTTTTCATATTTTTCAGTGTTGATAGTTAGTGCCTCAAATTGCGCATGTAAGTAGCACTTTATAGAGCAGGAATAAGCAAAAGCATTTGCACTTTTTAGTACATTCAATCAAAACGATAAAATCACAGACTGTAGTTATATCACTGTTAGGCTGTCGTTAACCGTAAAATCCATGGCACGGTCAACCCAAGCATGACGCGTTAAAGGTCGCCTTAATAAAACATTAATATCCACCAGATTACACCCGCTGGATATAAATAGTCTTACGTAGACTCGTTAAAAAAAACAAGAGGATGAAAGTAAGGGATGGTGTGATATACACCATCCCTTACTTTCATCCTCTTGTTTTTTTTTACCGGGATAGACGGAACATTCAGAACGACAAACGAACTTCCATTACAGCATCTAATCAAAAACGAAAAGTATTCAAATCGGATTATGTCCGGGACTAAAGCAAGCCTAAGTTTAAAAAAAAACTGGTAGGTATGTCAGTACACACCCAATACAAGGGACATTAAATTTAAAAGGGGTCCGTAACGGTAACGTTAAACGGTAATTATAGCCAATTCTCATACAGGCGAATCTTATCACAACTATTCTTATTGCCATAAGAACTCAAATCCAAACTCCAAAGCAAAGATAGACAAGACAAATATTAATTTCATCTCTCAGTTTATTAGAAACTTCATTGGGTGAGGCTACTACTTGTGTGTTCTAAAGAAAACCGGAGTCACGTCGCGCATCGGGGTGGAAACTAAGACAATTTATGTCGCATTAAGCTGTGGGGAGTATCTACAAAGTGATGGGGAGTATCATAGAAGCAATTTATGTCAGAATCATAACCTGGCGTCTTGTCTGCTAACAGTGACAGTATGTGGAACTTCAGTCCTGTATAAGCGAGACAAAATGTATAGTGAAGGAAATGAATGTGGCGCACCAAAAGTAACAGTAACATGTCGATCACAATATGTATGAGTTCGGCTGTAGCCGTTAAAAACACATGTCAATGGTTGGGGCGATGACTGATGCAACGTGCTTGCGACGCTAGCTATATCTGTCCGCCAAACAATGCTCTTGTTAGATTTATTACGAATCATTGAAAAAAATCCTAGGTACGAGTACCTATAATAAGAAAAGTTAAATCGTCTGCGTAATCGTTGAAAAACTAGCAAGATAAAGACAAACCGATTAACGTTAGTCTTAAAAATTGGTCCACGAGTTTATCTCTAGAGCGCCACAAAGGAACTAACATTATGCCTGCTTATGGGCTGATAAACACATTACCAAGGGCATAGCGACGTACAGCATTTCTGGAACTACTAGGGGGCTTGCGGGGTCTGCGCCCCCTAGTAGTTGCAGACACGATAACACTTTAAAGTAGTATTACGTAAATAGCCTAAAATATACAAAAACAAAGTTGATTCTATCGACAGACAAATTTCATAAGATTTTACTACGAATGGTTGAATTTCGATTTCATTTTTAACGTCCCATCGCACGCGCATGCAGGATATTTTACCTTTGAAAATCCCCCCCCCCCCCTTACAAAAGCCTATTACGCCCTTGCGCATGGGGTACAAAGCTGGGAAAAAAGTAATGATCTTGTGTTTTTTCTAACATCATCATCATGATCAACATTTGTTCAGTCGAAAGACGTCCGCTGGGGGCCGTAGGCTTTCGTGGGCGAAGCGGAGCTATGAATTTATAACATAAAACTCAAAGCTGATTAAAGTTTCACCTGAATATTTCGGAGACAATCAGTACAAGTTTTGTACAAAAGCTAAAAATCGCACACAAACTAAGGAGAAATTGTCACTATTACAGTTGTTACAATTCATTTTGAAGAAATTACGGGACCCAATAATATGACAGATGGTTCTTTCGTTTTTCTTTATGACCCTGTCAGGAAATGTAGAATTTTTGAAAGATGAAAAATAAATAGAATTGTGTGAGTATAAACAAGATGGAAAGAGTAGTTCTAAGAGAAGCGTTTCAATAAAATCCAGACAGTGTAGTATCAACGACCAAGGTGTTGAAAGTGAGGTTCCTACAAAAGCTCTGGCAGTTCAGGTGTTACTCAAAGTATTTCATTTGGAGTACTTTTAAGTACATATATCACTCTGGAGAGAGATGAAAAGTTTAGATATTGCCAGCTTTATTACACTGGAGCATTTCATTAATTCGCAGGTATTCGGAACTAACTCCGACTGACCTCTCAATCTCTATTAACAGCGCAACTGGCTTTGTCCGCAATATTGCTTAACTCGTAAATAAGAAATGTCCAGCAAGCCAGGAATATTACTAATTCACTGATAAGCTGATTTTATCAATGCAATAAAATAGTTACGACCAATAAATACCGACGACTTTCTATACTTGCAAGAGGTTTAAATTCAGACGTGTCTGGAGCGTCCGCCGGGCGCCGCGCTGAGATGGCAAGCTACAAAAATTGCAATTTTCTGGTGCAATTACTGTTTGGACGGAGCTCACTCGGTTCCCGATTGAACACACATGTACTTTTATTTTCTGCAATCGTGGTAGCCACTGATCAAGTGTTTCTATCACGCGAAAGGGTAATAGGTATAACCGTACTTAATCCTTACATAGCACGACATTCACAATATTTCAGCGGTACAAAAGGACATTTTCCGCTCTTTCTGTGTGCAACAAAGCTTTATTCATCATGTTTTAATGCAGACGCAGCGCTCGGCACTTAGGTAATGAGCGTAATAATAGTGTTTTAATTAATTCCATTTATTTTATTTAGGGAGGGCATTGTAACGGAAAATTGCATGTAAGAAAGATCATTCTGATGGATCAATAACATTTATGATTCTTGATGATGATAAAATGATGTGTGTACAGATGTGTACACACATCATTTTGCTTCTTTTCTTTAATTCTCTTTCAGCTCACACACATTACTGGTTATTGTCAATCGACCGCGGATGTAACTTATCAAACACTTCCCACAATACCCATCTTAATTGCCTTCTTCATCTTAATTTCCGTCGTATTCATATCGTCATAAAGTTTTCCTCATACATGTACATATTGTTTTCTAGTGGCAATATTTGACTATTTTTCTTTCGAATAATATGGAGCATGCGTTCTCCAAAACCTTCAATTATTCATCAATACTTGTTTTCCTATTTTATTATTGGTATAGCGTAGCCTATTGTTCTGGGTTTACGTAAAAATCGTCAAGTGTTCTCGGAACGTGAACGTAGCTGCGATCGATACAAGACGGGGGCGACTAATTGGTGTCGCCTGAAGAAGTTAAAATTGACAGATGGAAATTGGATAAACACGGAATTGTTGGCAAGCGTTTATGCTCAGAAATTTTCCAAGAGTGATTAGTTCCAGCGTGGCGTACGCTGACCACGTTTTCTTAATCAATGTTACTGGCTGCAATAACATTGCAGCGAAAATGTCTATTGCTTGTTCGAGATTAATTGTCGTCGATAGAAGTTTGCTTCACAATATCGTTGTTGCGACATGGTACTGGCAGTAATTCGGTTAGTGCCAGCCAATCACGTGTCGAAATAGCATTACGCGATACAAAGATCTCTTATTTGATTTTGTCGAGGCTCCCTTAAGTAATGCATTTTGCAAACACAATTATTAGGCGAGGACGATGTTTTCAGTATACCTACCGAACGCTGCCGGCTGGTTTTTTTTTAGAGACCCCACATAATTAGGGAGAAAGTTAAATAATTTGGAAGCTCGTGCTCCAACGTTTTTAAATGCATTTACGAGGGAAAATGGTCAGAATCTTACAGACTAAATCGAGTTGTAAAATGGGCTACTATCGTAGCGGATGAGTTACCATTACCAGCCTGCCTATTAATACGGTAACAACCGGTAACTATACTTAACCATTTACGCGCTGCTGCAATTGAATCCTACACGCAAATGCGGTGATACGTGACTAAAAGTAATAAACGTTGTCACCAAGTAAACTTTTAAAACCAGCTCTTTCTCGCGGCTTCCGTTTAGTTTTGTCGTTATTGCGTTAATTTACGAAATGTTTAAAACTCCTGATTCCCTATGCTCCAGACAGTCAACCTTCGTTGAACTTTTAAAAATCCAATTGAATATGCGTAGTTCACGGAGTTTATTCTACCGGCCGGTGTCGTTCCCCCGAAAGGTTCATGAATTAATTATATCCAGGATAGTAGTTACTGCGTGTATAGTTAAAGAGAGTGGGTTTCTTGGGAATGGACATATTTTATGTATCGGGACTGTCACTTACACGTGTTACACGCACGAGAACTCCTGGACTGCAGTGCAGCTGACATTTGGATATTTAAATACTTAATGCCTCTGCAATGCTTAAATACTTAATGCACCCAGTTTATCGTGAATTCGTGACTTTCAACGGAGGGGTTCCTAAAAAGAGTTTTAGTGTCGGATATTTTGTATTTTGTATTCATTTTCAAAATTCGAAGTTCCCTTTTTTAAAGGCTTTCATGACAATTCTGGACAGAATCAGTAGTTATTAAAGTCTCGAATGTCGCCGTCTAGTGCCTTGTTTGATTATTAAATTTAAAATAGTGTGGCTGGAGGACATTTTGAGCATGCTTGGGCGAATAATGGGATCATTTGACAATCGGTATTATTTCTTAAATTGCATTTGCGGTTGAACATTAATACTAAGTTACTAACCTGAATAATATACAGGACTATATTTTACGAAACAAAATTTCGATACACGTCGATTTTGTAAGTTGTTTTCAGTTGACTCATTACAGTACTCCTTGACCGAGTTTTCGTAAGAGCAAGAATGCAGCGGAGGTTAAGGCTGAGTGTAGAGTAGACCTAACAATTTTGCATAACAGTAATTGAAGCATCGCGTGTTGGTCTTACGAAGACTCACGGTGTTCTTTGAAAAGGAATAGATAGTAACTAGAATGAATAATATAGTGTAATGCAAGTAAAGGAGATAGCTAGTATTGGGCTAAAGTATATAAAAAAACAAGATTTTTTACTGATTAAAACTAACATGTAACAATAATAACTTTCTATCGGAATGAGCTAAAAATATAATTTGAATTAATTTAATGTTGTTCTAAAACTAGCTCCGTAAACAAGCTGTCAGGTCATTAAGTTCGTTCTGAAACTAGTCGTTCTAAAGAAGTTATTAAAAAAAAAACGATATCTATTTTGTTTTAGAAAAAAGGACATTTAATGAAATTATTGTTGTTTTAGTAATAGTTATTTATTTATTTAACAATAACATCGTTCAAAATCGTGTACATCGAGCGACTCTTTCAACACGAAAAAATATCGATGGTTGTCAATATGTCAATGTCACGTCACGCCGCCCGTCAAGACCTGTCATTCGATTTAGGGATGGGCAAGTGAAAAAAATATTTTGATATTTATCGTGTCGATATTTTTAAACAGTTTCGATAATTATAGAGTGAAAAAAATCGACATATCGTCCGTTTTCGGATAATTATTCGGACATATTCCCAAAGCAAAATCTACCTCTTCAAAATTCGTAAAAAAGAATAAAATAAAACAGTATTTTTATTGATGCTTGAGCCTAAATAATTATACACAATTTAATCAAACCAGTAATCATCGGATATGGTCACGAAACGAATTTGATACGAATTCGGTACTCTAAAATAAATATCGAATATCGATACATCGCGAATAAAAATATCGACGATATAAATCGATAATTGTATGGAAAAATATCGACATTTCGATGTATTTTGGCCATCCCTAATTCGTTTTCGTACCCGTGCGCTTACTCGATTTCTGCTATATTTCTGACTAGCGGACGTCACGCGGTTTCACACGCGTAATTCCCGTTCCCGTGGGAGTACGGGGATAAAATATATCCTATGTTACTCGTGGATAATGTAGCTTTCGAATGGTGGAAGAATTTTTAAAAACGGTCCAGTAGTTTTTAAGCCTATTCATTACAACCAAACAAACAAACAAACAAAGTTTTCCTCTTTATAATATTAGTGTAGACGACTTTGGATTGATTTAACGGTCTGGGATCCTTGGTATTGTGTATTTCGTTGGATTTTTAGTATGAAAATGAAGATGATTAAAGTATTGAAAAAATAACTTGTTTTTATTTTACCTACTTAATTCCTTTTTTATGCTATGCAATAATATGCTAACAGTAACATACAAATATTTTTCAAACAATAAAATCAATGTGTCTATTTATAGTAATTATTTTACAATACATTTTGGCATTATAATATACAATTCTTACCATCTGCCGCATAACCTAACCTAGTGACCCAACAACTTATTTTCTTCCTAAATCCCATAGAATTTTGAAAAAAAAAATCTGATATTAATATGTATGTGTTTTATCTATTAAATAACACATAAATGATTACTGTTCACATTTGGCCCAACGATGTATGGATTTCTGGCGATCTCCTTTGTATATGATGATGCGTGAACTTGATTATTTTGCCTGTGCCCTGCTATTTGATTTTACAATGTTTTGTGAGTTGCATTCACATATTAAATAGCCAACCATCAATCAATTACTTCTGGCTCTAGAGAACTGATGGATTTCAGTTATCTATCAAAAGTGCAGTCATAAATAACCTGGAATACTAAACTGAAAATGTGTTGACAGCTCGCTAGAGTGCAGATCTGACAGCTGTCACGCGAATATCACACCACTTAGCAATGCTACCTGTCTATGAAAACAGGTGTAAAAGTGACGAAACGTAGTAAGTTTCGTTCCTAAAATAAAAATATTTGAACGTCCATAGTTGTTAAGTGGCTATGGTGTTTCTACTTCATACCTTGTCAGTGACCTTAATTGTTTTGACTAAGTCGATGATACTTATTATTTGTTTTGAGAGAAAGCCGGATGTGTTATGCCTTTCGATTCTTCGTAACTATTAACTACAACTCACATTGTCTAGTTTCTTTTTATTTACCTGATAAACGTTAATATTTTTCATCACCACCATGATCATTCCATTGCCTTTTTTATCCTTTTTTTACTTGAAATCGGTGCAGATTGTCTTCTTGTACAATTTCTATAAGCAACACGTTATCTCAACAGTCAGTCACCCCTTGGCATATTTTCAAAAGTTCCAATCGGAAATGAAGTCTGTCTAACTTTGCCTTTCCTGCAACCTAAGCACGGTTCGTGATAAGTAGACAATCTGTGAACTATAAATATTTTGTATTGCGCTGACGCTGCAAAAAGAAGTCAACCAATGCATACAAATGTCAACTTTATCAGCGTGATGTATGTAGGAGCATTGCATTGTCATTGAAAAAATGCATATCTATCAGTTACAATTGAACGCAAATTATATACAACATTATAAGTAGCGCCATTGAATTATAAATAGAATGCGTAAACAAATATCTTAGGAGTATAATCACAGAATGAATCATACCTTAGGTATACGTAGGAGCTAATTGTACAAGAACAAGTCTGTCATCTTGTTTTTAAAATTAACTATTAAATTCCTGGAAAATAGCGCCGTCATGCGTTTCAGAGCTATAAAATGAGTTCCGAAAAGTAGTGGAACATTATCTCGTTGACAATAAATAATATTTTATTTCGGTACAAAATAATGTATAAAAGTTGGTGGTGTGAATGAAACCGCAGTGAGTGAGCAATGTGAGCGTTTACGTGCTGACGGTGAAGTTCTTCGTTATGCAGAGAGAACAGGATTACGGAATAGGTTACATTTAGTTAGTAGCTTTAATTTAAAAGCGTACTAAAGGAGATAATTTGTTTTGTTCGGAGATTAGGCTAACCACATAAATTGTAGCATTTAATAATGAAAAGTACATTGATTTCTTTCTTATAACCTCTAGATTACAGTGGTTAAATTAGCTAAGCCATGTCTAAACGAAATTAATGCGAAAAATCTGCAAAAACACTTACGAAATCCAAAATAAACAGAAAAGTAAATGTCAAAATAATGAAGTTGTCTGTCAACCACTAAAAAGTGGATTTATAAAGTTCCGTGCCACGTTGATTGTTTAATACATCAATGCGATTTTAGTTTAAACCTTTAAAAATAGCATTAAAATGCTTAGAGTTTAATCATATTTATTTTTATACTCTGTCCTAATTCTATAATAATTATAGGAGATATGATTACCAATGGATAGCTACCATACTTTTTTTAGTAAACGGCAAAAACGCCTCTATTCACGCAAGTATTTTCTGTCAAATGACATTGACCACAACAGGAATGACTGACTCGCAAATAAATTTCATAACATAGCTTATTTATTGTGATTTTAAGATTCCGGATTATGTTTTATGTGGTACTAGTTTCTGCCCGCGACTTCGTTCGCGTGAATTTCCCGCTTGCAACATTTCTTATTGCTGCTCCGCTCCTATTGGTCATAGCGTGATGTTATATAGCCTTCCTCGATAAATGGACTATCCAACGCAAAAATAATTTTTCAATTCGAGCCGGTAGTTCCTGAGATTAGGACGTTCAAACAAAAAACAAACAAACAATATAAGTATAGATTTCGTTTTGTAAAATGGTTACTTTTTTTTGGTGTAATGTGAATAATAAATGCAACGTACAGGTGGGCCCGAAAAAAATTGTCTCCTTTACCGTGATACTTGGCTATTATTCAGTTTTTACTGTAACCCGGCCTTCGTGATATTGGTATTATAAAGTTTTAAATGAAATGTTTGTGTTTAATAAGTACCAGAAACTGCCAAATTTTCCCAATCAACCTTGTGTCTAATGCTTTAGCGACACAGTCGAAATCTGTTCAATCATTTTAGAGATGGTAGTAGCTTGTTGTGCTGTTGTTTATACATCCGTACCCCATTTTTATTGAATCCGTACCCGAAGAGTAAGCAACGGGAGCCTATTATGGGCTGGATCTCATGATCCGTAGTCCATAGTTCAAATGTTCACAAAATGTGTATTTCTGTTAGCGGTATTACCCTACTTCGATGGTACGGATTCCATCATTCGGGAATCCGATTCGCACTTGGCTAGTTTTTTTAAGTGTTCGCCGGCTCCTATTCTATGCCACTTGTGGCAACAACGTAGAAGACCAAACAGACACAATAAGAAAATTGTAGCAAAACGCCTACAGCGAGGACATAAGTAATTGAATAAACTAGCAATATAGCTAAAATACTATTGACGATTTATACCGCGTATAAACAGCGATTAAGACGATCCTTACTCGATTTAAACGCTTCAAGCACCATAACAATACGATGTATAAAAGGAATCCAATGAGACAGAGAATTGAAACAGTGCAAAACGAATCAACAGAACGCGTTTCAAAACCTCCCGAATGCTGAACAAAAAGTTTCCTGCCATTTGTTTTCAGTGCATTTAGGTGCTACCAATAGAGTCAGCCATTTGTCCGTAGAGAGACGCACAACAAGACAGCTCATCGATACGTTTCCAACCATCCAAGCTTACGGATGGACTGTCCGTGAAATAATGGCCAATTCAGCATTCAGACGCTTGTTTATTTCTATTTAGTTTCTTTTAACGGAGTTACAGAAAGACGCTAGAGAATCCAGCAGATTTTTTTTTCAGTTACCTGAAATACCTTTATCTATGATCTCATAGAACCTCAAATCTTATTTATGGATTTCTCTCAAAACAACGAAACTGATGCAGCATTAAAAATAAATAAAGTCTCTTGAGTTCCTCTACGTCTACATTAATCTTTATCGCATTAAATAGGTTATTAATGTAAAAAAAACATCAATATTTCAATAATGTTGTGAAAACATAGTTTTAAAAAAAATGCGAAGAGCTACCGACCAAACTCAATTCAAATGCGACAGACAGTCTGGAAGCAGACATAATGCTAAGTTAGTACCTATTGATATGGCTGTAAGACCTTTATTGTTTTTACTGTAGGTAGACAATAGAATTCCCTGAATCTTTGTAACAGTAGCTTCAGTAGTTTGCAGCATTCTGTTATCAGCATATACAAAGGATTGTAGCACTTACCTTCTTTATGTGGATAAGAGCATGGTTGGCCAAGCATATTCATAGCGCGATCTACGAACCAGCTGATATATTCAAGAGCAGACATCACAGCTGATCTTAGGCGTGTCACTTGTTACAAAACAACCATCTATCAAGGACTTATTTTAAATCCATAAATAATAATTAAAAAATCTTTGAAATAAAATCGGAAACATTGTACCTCCGCGAAGGTTATCAAAAAACCGCAAGGTCAAAACCCCGCGTTGTTCTATAAGTGCGCGAATCAAACTGTGCCGATTTAATTGGGAAGCACGCCGCGCACCGGCCGCTCAGCGCTGACCAAAGACTACAATATATATAATGAGATAGACGGTACTCTCAACAGTATTTCCGTCATCATACAAGCAGCGCTCTCTATCCGTGGTGGTTAAATCAAAAACGAACAAAATAAATACAAAAAGTGTGTCGTGACCGAGGTTTGATCTTACGATCTGCAGCTCCTAAGTCAGTGGTAGTTCTCAACAGGCTACCCGTTCTATTGACAATCTGCCTAAAATAGCTGTTCTATTGCATGCTATGACAGTTGTCAGTTGGTGACAGATGGTTGATAGTGTAACCATGAATAAAATACGTTTCTATCATTGATTGATTTAATTCTTTTAGTTTTTTATATTTACATAGATTGGTGTAGATTAAATACATATGGTTTCTCAATCTAATTTATCAAAATTGTTATTTTCAATTAAATCTTATCACTGTTATAAAGTGGCAACCCAACCAGTAAATAATTTCATCCTCAGGGATAGCTGGCGCTAGTTTCCGTACAAAATTTTCGAGCAGGCTCCAATGTTCTAAGAGAGCACAGCATGGCGCTGACCAGATGGTCAACAAAACCACACGCGTCGCGAGCGTCTATCTGTACGAAAAGTCTAATACTGTATACTATCTGTTTATAACATGCGTACAATGCAAAGGTGACAGCAGGTACTCGGAATTCTTTCTGTCAACAAAACGTTTTACCAACATTTCAATTCTTTATGCATACGCCATTCATTCCTTGTCAGGTACTTACGAACATAATATCTAATTCTGAGTTAAAAAGAATAATTTAGTTTACTATTACATCGCAATAAACAAGTCGCCCAAAATTGTACGTTTACAACAGTTTTAATTGCAATGCTGTTCCGAATCAACTCTCAGTGTAAATCGGAAAAACAAAACCATGGCGGAACATATATTGCAATATTTATTCGTTTAGTATAAAACTCAAACAACCTGTCTGAATGAATAAATACGAGAAGTGATTCCTTTTATTAAATTTTAAACGAAATGGCAAAAAACGGACGTTGACAGAGTGAGTGCATGAACAGCAAAAATCTGTTTACTCTGTAAACGAAAAATGGGAACCAAGCCGCCGGCTATCGTTTTTCCAAATAAGTAAAGAGTTCTGTGCACAGTGCGCAGGTGAATGAACAATTATGGGATTTAATACTCAGTGCTACTAGATATAAGAGGATATAGCTTTTCTACACTGGTGTAAACTCGTGTGAGCAGTGAGAATAAGTAAAACTCCAGAATGAGACCAGTCAGGCAATGAGACTCAGTAATTGAAAGATTTATTTATGACTCTTGAATTTGCGACGATAGGTAGTACCTATATAGCAACAGATTTGTACAAGTGCGGTAGAATAGATAACTCAGTAAACAAATAAGTGTCCTAGAACGCGTAATTAACGATTTTAAAATGGTATTCATAAAACTAACGATACGCTTCTGACTGATCCTAATGATTTTAAATTTTTATCAGAATACTCCAGTTGTTCATAGTTGCATTAATTTGGGAAATAAAAACCAGTTTCGCAATTGCTATGGTTTATTTGGTTTAATTGCAACAGATATGTATATTTTTTACCCCCGACGCAAAAAGACGGGGTGTTATAAGTTTGACGTGTCTGTCTGTCTGTGCGTGTGTGTGTCTGTCTGTGGCATCGTAGCGCCCGAACGGATGAACCGATATTGATTTTGATTTTTTTTGTGTTTGAAAGATTTAAAAAAAATAGTCGGGAGTGTTCTTAGCTGTGTCTGATATAAATCTGTCCAAGATGGCTGCCGCCACAAAATGGCGGATAACATATTTATTTAACATCTCGCTCAATATGGGTATCAAATGAAAGGGCTTGACTAGTAGAACACTATACACTATGATAAATTAAAAATCCAAGATGGCCGCCACCACAAAATGACTAATTAACGAATTGTTTTCTATTTAACTTTTAGTACATAGTGACGGGGTTTTTTTAAATTTTACATATCGTTTAATTTCTGACTCTTCACGGAGCCGTTAACCAAGCATTCTGTTAACTAACCCTACGTAAAAAATATTGCTGAGAAATGACTTTATGTGGGTAAAAATCACATTTTGACAGTTGTGAAACGCACTCAAAATATTGTGCTGGTGGATGAATTGAATAGTGTGTGGGGAGGTCTTAAGTAAAGTTCCCTTGAAAACTTGTGAAAAAGTTGAAACTTTGACCGCCAAATGTATCCGTAACTAGAAGTTTTCCAGGTATGGTCTAGAAATCTAGAACAAGTGCCGTTCGGCTTCGTTAAACTCTTTTTACACCCTTTAGAATCCAAACCTAAAATAAAAATAAAAGTTGCAACACTATTATACTACTTAGCATAACTTCTCGGAACATATCTAATAAATACTCGTAGGTTAAATGCAGTGAAAAAAGTTGTGCGATGGCTTCCGTCGCGACTCGTCTACCTGCGAGCTTTATCACGTTACATCCACCCTCAAGACCCCTACTAACTGTGTTTATACGGATGGATTCTACTTAAATCAAGCAAAAACGTGTTAATTAATACATGATCCTTCGATAAGATAATAGTTCCTATCTTTCTAAATTTACAATTTTGATCTCAACGTGGAATAGAGTAATGTATATTAAAGTTTGGAATCATTTATTTATTGTAAGTAACTGTATCGTACTCTCTTGTGAATTAAATCTTTGTTTCATAAAAAGTCCTCTTTTACAAAACAGAGAACGGGTTTAAAACGTTAAAGTGCCAGAAGCGAAAAAAAAAGGTTATTTATTTATTTAAGCTATTTGTTTGTAGCTCCATCCGATCTCTAATGAACGGTTTTTTAATAGGATCTTTTCCTAGATCTTTAATGCAATTTAATGTATGTCAGGGAAAAATTTTAAAGGAAACAATTATTTTTGTTCGGCGATTAGGCCACCCACATAAATTGTAGCATATAATAATGAAACTTACATGGATTTCTTTCTTATAACCTCCAGATTCCAGTGGTTAAATTAGCTAAGCATTGTCTAAACGCAATAAAAGTGTAATTTGCAAAAACATTTACGAAAACCAAAATACCTAAACAGAAAAAGTAAATGTCACAATAATGAAGTTGTCTGTCAATCACTAAAAAGTGTGTTTAGAACGTTTCGTGCCACGTTGATTGTTTAAACCATATATATATGCGATTTTAGTGTAAACCTCTAAAAGTAGCATTAAAAATGCTCACAATTTAAAAATGTTTATATTCTTTCTGATACGTTAATAATTATAACAGATATGATTACCAACGGGTAGGTACCGTATTTTTTTTGTAAACAGAAAAAAAACGCTCCTATTCACGTAAGTGTTTGCGGTCGAATGACATTGACCACAACAGGAATGATTTGACTCGCAAAACAATATCATAACATAGCTTATTTATTGTGATTTTAAGATTCCGGTTTGCATTTCTACGTAATATTTATTTTATTTTTAATACCATAGTAAATTGGTTACTTTTTTTTGGTGTTATTGAGAATAATAATAGCAACGACCAGGTGGGCCCGAAAAAAAAAACTTCTTTATTGATTTTGAATTCACGAGTGCTTGAGTTTGCTTACTTTAATCCTTGCTCGTGACCATACTGAAGCGCCAACTGGTTACTTTTGCGAAATCTAGCAGTATCGAACTATTAATAGTTTGATAGCGTTAGGTTTTGAGGTTCATATTAAAGTTGTTTGTTTTTCGCATATAGTTTCCGAACCATTTGCTACTTAAAAATACCTTACTGACCCTATTGTCGGTTTTGCACTGGACGAAATGACACAAACTGGGTTTGCAGGGTATCCTAGATAAGATATCATAATTATTTTAAACTTTAATCGCCGGTTCTGATTTGAATAAAAATAATCAACCACAAATGACTGAAAATGAAGTAGTCAGATATGACACAAAACGCAATAATCAGCTTTATAGGTACGACTGTATCCAAAGGCAAGAAATAAGTAATTATAGGTTTTTTTTAAACTTATGGCATCAAAATAGCCCAGCGCTATCGGATTATAAAGGATTTAGTGAAAAACATAAAAACAGGTCAACAGTCGAAAATCAACAGCAACAGCCCGGTTACAGTGACGTCTTAAAGCAGTATTGTTACAATGTCACTCCAGTGTGAGAAAGAGATATCTCTCACTGCCCGCGTAGCATGACCACCGAAGAAACGGGAGAGACTCGACAAACGTTTGTTCATCTGTCATTGTATCGACAAAATGATAGTTGTACAAAAGACTTGTCTAGTCTCTGTCGGGTCTACCTACGGTGGTCATGCTACAGGGGCTGGAAAAAGATAAAAACAATACGGCTTTAAGAACTCATGGTAGGTCCAGCAGAAACAAAACCATTTACGATGCCGCCTTTTTATCCGGCCAACGCATTTCGTTGTTCTTTTATTCATAAAGCGATGCGCGAATAAACGAGAAGGAAAAGTACAGAGTCCTCTAACTGCTATCGAAATACAGTTGCATAATTTGATTGGACTACCGAAGTCGTGACTTATCACGGGTTCTCCAAATGCGCAGGTCAGTTCGGAGATATTAATAACCTACCTGTTATTAGATCTATTAGTGCAGATGCAGTACAAATGATCGATTGGGTCAAAATCAAGTTAATAAAGCACATTAAATATGATCTATTTATGAAATGACAATCCGACACATTCAATAATTCTGGTAATAAACTCAATTACCTACCTACTTCGAACAGAAAGAACCTTATGTCTTATCTAAAATGATTTCTATGTTGAAGAATGAAGATTATGTACTTGTGGTAGAAAAGAAAACTCCCCAGACACACGAATCACAAATATTTGCACTGAGATAAACATTAATACTCGTAGTTAGGTTGTATGCCTTCAAATTTCAGTGCATGCATAGTTGATTAATTGGCCAGCTAGATTATTTTATGGAGCTATTTTTAAGCATGAAAAGTTTCCATGTTTCTCTCTTTTTGCCTCTCGCTGTAGGTGTTGATTAAAGTTGTGTATTTCGCCAAACGTTAGTCTTTTAACTGAGTATAAGAGAGAATGTGGAAATAGTAAAATATCAACAAACAAGCGTTCTGCGGTTCTCAAACGTACCATATTTTAGTTACGACATGTCGAAATTCTAGTTCCACTAGGACGTCACGCCACAGATATTTTCATTAGAATTCCCAAAAATGTTACTCCAAAATGAATATTGGTCCTATGACCACTTTTTAGTTTCGTTGATTATTATTCGCGAATTTGTACCAGCATAGCAATTAATGGTAATAATTCATTTCCCTAACCTTCTTAATTCCGGCAGTGATTAAGACTTTAAGATAAAAATATCCTTTACGACTACCTGTATTACTGATAGCATCGAAACCAAGTTTATATGAATAACATTAAAACTAGTTTCGTAGATCAGCATCTAGTATAAACAAACGGACCGCGTCACTTATCAACATTTATTTAACCAATTAATAGCTTAAATCTCAGATAGGACCGGTTTGAAAACCAGATTTTTCGTTTATCTCTATCTAACAGTAAGTAATTGCGAGAAGTGCATTAATACATGCAGTACGTGGAAGTTTTTGGTCCTTTTGTGTCTGATAATATCTTCTACTGAGTGATCAGTGATCACAAAGTGGCGGTTTTAAATTTTTAAAAGTAAGCCACATAGACGATACCATGCAAGGAATCAAGTTACGAGAGTAAGCCGCAAAATCCGTCGCCGACTGAAAAGTAGAAAATATGTTAGAACGAAATGTGGGATTTCAAATACAATAAGGCAGGGGAAATGGTCCACGAGGCGGATGACGTCTTTATTGCGTGGGCATAAAGCTCTTCTTCTGGTTATGAAAAATCTAAAAATACCCATAGGAAACTCGGACGGCACGTGTAAATCGACGTTTGTTGGTCCTGATTGTCCTGATCAATAACATGGTATCTTCTAGTTACGGAGGACAACGTTCCAACTTTACTTTAAATATTTATCTCTAAGCCGGATCAAATTGAGAAGAATCACAGATGATAGAAAATGATGCGGCTCTAAGGGTTAAAGTCAATCAATCCAATCAAACACTTTATTTATGATACATAGGTTACAATAAGTATGGGTAACAATACTTTATTTCGCCATCTTTTTGTTACTGTTAGTGATTTCTAACCCATTTCAGACGAACGAGAATCTAGGCATTTAATTAAGTCGAAAATGTCGTCGTATTCAGCATTTTACGCAGACCTAGAGAAGCTTTCAAGAATAACAATTTACAAGTTACAATATCAATGTATCATTTAAGTTCACATCACAAAGGTGAGGTGAATCAATTCGCCATTAATTATAAAGAAGCGTTGATTTTAATATGATGTATTGTAAAATGAATACCATTTAACGCACGTTTGAGATTCCGCTCTGATAGGTATTTTAATTGACCGCTTGACTACGTTGAATTCAGCCTCTACCAAAGGCATCTGAAAATTGTCGGCGGGCGTTCAATTGTACGACTTTTATGACCAATTTATTATATTCAATCGTAACTCATTCTTTTTTTTTCATCGCTGTATTTTTGTTTTACTAGGGGGGTCTGAACTCAAAGGACAGACGAGCAAAGGTGAAATTGAGAAAGGACATCTTAAGGAGCACAGAATGACCTTAACCTTCGTATTGGTAATGTCTGACGAGTTATTTGATGCTTTTTTCTGACAGGCGCATCAGATCTTGAGTTGCTTTGTTAGTCTGAGCATTTCTATAAGTCAGTAGCGCTCTACCTATGGTCTGCGGACCACCGGTGGTCCGAGGGAGCTTCGAATATGATTTGTGAAATATTCAAATGTTATCCGTATTTTTTAACTTGCACAGAAGATGCAAGCTAAACCCAACCGAATTAAAGTTATCAGAGGCGAGGTACAATGTTTTTTTGAGTGTGAGACGTGACTAAGGTACTTCATATTATGTTAACCTTCACATAAGATCGAAACATAGTACAAAAATAAGAATATTTAAGTATTTTTGAAAAATAAATCGCTAGTTTACCAAAAAATTCGAAATAAATTGTAGTAAAAACATATACGAGGAAATAAGGCGCGATCGTGCGATAGCTTTATTTATATCGCCGATTTTAATGGCATCTCCAAATAAAATTTTCAAAAAAAGAATGCGAGCCGTTTGCAATTTTTTTCCGTAAATTTTATGTTTATAAGCATGTAATTAGTCTTCCGAAGCACATCCAATTTCACACACAAAATTTCAGCCCAATCTGATCCAACGCCGCGCGCCGGCGCACGCGAAACGTCTAAATTGAAAGCGCCCTAACAATGGGAACTTTAGCGTCAAACTTCCATCGCCGACGATTTTTCTTGCAAACTGAGTTCGTAAAATATTTAAGTACTTAAGTATAGTAAATTACACGAAAAGATAATTGAAAATGTGTAACTCGCAACTTACAGGAAAGAGAATGGGAGCACTATCGTTATTCATAAGCAAATAATTTAAATATCTTACTGCTGCTGAAATTTACAGCGTCATAAATCATGAAATGGGTAAAAAAAAAAAATAGCTGGACTCTTAATTCTAAGAGGTTTTCGTCCCATTATCCATTTTTTGCATTGTGTGAGTTAAAGATTCACGCCCGTAGACATGATTCTGTCTCTGTCCATTGTTTATCTAGGAGCTTATGGTCCTTGCTAACAATAAAACCATCGAAGTGGTCCAAGAAAGATTTGGAATCAGTAGCGAAGGGTCATTTTTTGCAACAAGTAATTTGGTAAGATGCATATTTTTAATAATGTTTCAAAAAAACCATACATCGACCATACATTGAACCATTTGTAGTCATGTTTGGGCAATCACATCCTAACTGAATTACCTTTATTGTTTTAATTTTGGTAATAGTAGACTCCAGTACAGTGGTTTTCCGAAGGAATGTCGTAGGTTTCCAGTTGTATGAACCCCTCGCCACTGTTGGGAATCACAGCTATAAGTAGTGAACAAACGTGAACTTGTACTAAACTTACATCCTAACTGAATTACCTTTATTTGTTTAAACTTTGGCAATAGTAGACTCCAGTACAGTGGTTTTTCCGAAGGGATGTCGTAGGTTTCGAGTTGTATGGACCTCTCGCCACTGTTGGGAATCACAGCTATAAGTAGTGAACAAACGTGAACTTGTACTAAACTTACATCCTAACTGAATTACCTTTATTTGTTTAAACTTTGGCAATAGTAGACTCCAGTACAGTGGTTTTTCCGAAGGGATGTCGTAGGTTTCGAGTTGTATGGACCCCTCGCCACTGTTGGGAATCACAGCTATAAGTAGTGAACAAACGTGAACTTGTACTAAACTTAAACCTCATACAATATCGCGCAGCCTCTGGTAACATTGATTGAACATTGTTTAAGAATAAGTAACAGCTAATAAACTGTCTACCAGAATTCCGAATACACCACATAGCGGATAAGACTGCAACGTACTGCGGATCCTAGCAACAGACGGATTAACGACAAAGGGTTGGAGGAGATTAGAGAACAACACAATAAGAAACCATAAAAAATGTACAGTACTACGTACTATAGGTATTTAGGACACTACACAGTACACATTACCTATCGGTTAAGAATGTAATTCATAGTGCTGAATTCGCCACAGTAAATTACAGATTTTGTGAGATAAAGTAAATAGTTGTCGCTGAGTAAGCCGTAAGTAAGTCTGATAACATTATATAGTGATTTTAATTTACGGATTTGTCGTTGACCATAATAAACTCGGATAGTTATAATAATAATATTCTACAAATATTTGACGTCCCAATTGAATCGATGCTTATTTACCTACTTAGATACATTCTGTTTCCTTTTTGCTAGGGTTAAAGAAAAAATAAAGGAAATTTTAAATTCAAAGGCCCCTTATTCCACAGGTTTTTTTTTATTAAAAATAAGAAACTAGATAATAACCGCTTTTCATAGGCCGCACGAGTTTACGAAAATAAGAAAGCTAATAAAATCAGGCCGAGACAACGGGATAAGAATTGTATTACGCAACTTATTTCCTTTGTCTTTCGTGCTCAAAAACCGCCTCCGTTGCATTTTCTTCCATTCCCAAATTAACACGAAGACAAAAGCACGCTCGGAAAAACAATACTGTGTTCAAGTAACGAAAAAACAATTAAAGGTTCGAGTGGGCTTGACTCAGATAGAAAGGCGTCCCGGATTCCCAGCCGTATAATAAGGTCCTTCAGGAGCTGGAGACTGACGAACGTCGTTGACATTCGCACGAAGTGCAATTCTAGCGGGACTGAGATGAGCTGATTTGACAGATATCGGAAAGCAATTGCTTCCAATAAGGAAATTCACCAAATCTTTCTTGAAAATATTTTATGTATTTCATTTTTCTGTAGGAAGTGTCGACACAAATCCTAACAACCATTAAAGATGAAGAGATTATGCATGTTTTGCAACCTTTGATATTTTGTTCCAATTTGAACTATGAACCTTATTCGCTTCAGACTGATTGTTTTCATTAATCTGGACACAGACTAAGGTCCATGTTCACCGAAAAGATAACCGTCTGATTATCTAAAAATAGCTGTAACTGTGACATGTTCCCATACAAAAATGCGTTTTAAACAGAGACTGTCATCTTTTTGGTGAACATGGACCTAACGTCATTATAGTTCCATCGATTTTATGTGTTCAAAATTTAAGATTGAGATGAGAAATACAGTTTATATGCACTGGCAGCTTCTGTTTAAGAAAATAGAAGTTGTTGTCTATCCCCATATTCAGGAGACAATTGCGCTAACGGTAAGCCGCGATCAATTAAAAAAATCGTCAAAGTAATTGGCACTAATTAGTAGGTTTGTCGCGTAAGGTCTCTCAGTCACGTGCGGACCCATTATATCATAATAAACATTGTAACAACGCAGCGGATGTGGGTTTCCGTAGTGTAGTACTTACATGGCTACCTAAATACCTGTACGTAATTAGGTCCGGGCACCGCACGGCCGATGGAATGGAAAGCGTGGTTTCACTGACTAAAACTATGCTGACCGGCTAGCGTTTATCACTTCTGTTAATGTGGAAAGTGTTATCTTTTTAACATATTTATAAACATATTCGTAGAGCGATTTGTGGTTTACATCTCTGAACTTTCAGAGCAGGGGTTGAATGTGTAATAGTTTCTGAAACTTCTATGTACTTATGTTTATTGTAAACGTGTTTTTCATCTACATTTTGTCAGTTGCAAAACAATTCATGTTTGGAAGCAGACATGCAGGCATCTATTTGTGGGTTTAAGATTCTACAGAAAAGATAATTTATTAAGAATTCAAAAAGTTGTAAAGAAGCTATTAGGGGTTTATAGTTTACACTAGTAACAACGATCGATAGCGATACAAATCAAATGTTACCCACCACCCTTCGAATGACCAGAAAAGAACGACGAAAATACACTTATATTCAAGAAGTTTCGATCGTGTCCGAACCAATTTAAGTTCCCCAAAGCAAAGCCATTTTTAATTTCGTTCATATTTTATTAGAGGGGTCAATGAAGTCAAACCAATGGTGGAAATTACTAATAAAAGAGAAACTGTATTATTACTTGTCACGTTTTCTCTTGGAGCTGGAAGTACGGAAGCCAAACAGATGTCAAAGTTCTCACCTACGCAGGCAACAGAAGTATGACGTAACCTCCATTCTCCTAACCTGAAGCTTACAAAATTGTTGCTTTAACTTTTTCTAAGGAGGAAACCTTACAAGAAAATAATTTTTCCGACGTAAAGGTCATCGAAATACAACGAGAGAAATGGTTATATAAACATTTCTGAAATAAAAACTTTAAGCCCCGTCACGTTGAAAGATATAAAAAGACTTTACATCGGCACATTGTTGCTTAACTTTTTCTAAGGAGGAAACCTTTTAAGAAAATAAATTTTCCGACGTAAAGGTTATTGAAATACAATGAGAGAAATGGTTATATAAACATTTCTGGAATAAAAACTTTAAGCCCCGTCACGTTGAAAGACATAAAAAGACTTTACATCGGTACATTGTTTCTTAACTTTTTCTAAGGAGGAAACCTTACAAGAAATTAAATTTTCCGACATAAAGGTCATTGAAATACAAAGAGGGAAATGATTATACAGGGTGATTGTGTCTGGACCCGCCATAACAAATTCGCATATAGAGGAGGTCATTTACTAACTTATTGAACCTACTTTCCTTAAATAAAGTTTTATACTTTAGGAGATAATAATATGTCAACTTTTACACTTTATTGAGATTTTTTCCAAAATTTGACATTCCAGCATTCATAACTTTAACATTGGTTATTAAAATACCTCTGAACTTTCCTCAAACTAGGGTCGAAATATTAAATAAAACTCTTTTCAAAAATAAAAATACCAAATCAAGAACTACGAACGAACGATCGAATTCAACCTGAAATAAAAAAATAAGTTCTGGTGTCAATCATTATTCTATTTTAATCTGAGTTAGTTCTCTGGTTTGTCACTATTCCAACGGTACCAAATTTGTATTAAAAATGTTGCTTGCTAGTTTAAAAAAAACAACTCAGTAAACGTTTGTTGAAGCGAATTGTGCAAAAATGACGAGGGAACTAGGTGCTTACCCAAGTGGCACAAACTAGTTGCTTAAGAGCTGTGGAGCCAATCCGATTATTCCCAAAGGCGCCAAGCTCAAGTGCCAGAGCGCGCACTGCAGGCCTTATGCAGCCACTTTGCAGCCAAAGGGGCACAACTTTTTGCAACCTACAGTTCCGTTAGAACTTCATAGTAATAAGGTCGGATGTCATATTGACGGAGTGTGTACCAATAATCCAGACAATTTAAATGGGGAAAACTACTTCGGATTTTAACGGACGTCTAGCCTGATCTGCAGTCGTAGTAATTACTAACGACTCGCCCAAAAGCACGAGCATAATTTTTTTTTTTTTTTTGGAGGGGTTATCATCAAATGACATCGGGGTCATCCAGGGCCGCGGTATCTCTTTCAAACAGTCCCGTAGCCCGTTCGAGCAAAATCTTTGATTTTTACTTTTGATGTCCGATATCTTTTCCTAAGTTCCTCTTTAACATTGTAAAAGTACTTTTTGTAACAATAAATAATTTAAGCACTTAAATTCTACTCATACATTCGCTTCCATAAACCTTTACTGAATTGTTTTTTATTAATGCAACATTTTGAATACAAATTTGGTACCGTTGGAAAGGTGACGAACTAGAGAACTAACTTGACGATGATGATGATTGAGCACCACGCCCAGCCAGAGCAAGCCTGACCCGGACAAGCCGGATACACCAGGGGGCACGATTTTTTAAGGAAAGACATTCTCTAGAATGGGAAAGGAAGCCCGACCAACCGCAGCCAGTCAGTCACAATCGACCGACTATGCAGCCTAGAGCCAATATAGGAATAGTGGTAAAGACAGGTACAATCCATAGGAATGAGCATTGGTGATTTGATCTTCGTTTGATTGTTCTCTTACAGCATTGGAGAGGTATGTTCGTTTCTGGTGATTGCGATGAAATATTATGTTCGCGTATATGTTTCATCGTCAGTAGTATTTGTTTCGCTGTCAGTTTCGCTAAGCTGGTAGATTTCCTGGATGGCTGATCTGAATTTTTCACTATCTGCTGCTAGCCTTTACTGAATTGTTTTTTTTTTTATTGCAACATTTTGAATACAAATTTGGTTCTATTGGAAAGTGACTAGAGAACTAGAAGACTACTGAACAAGGTTCAATAATTAGTGAATGACCCCCTCTATATGCGAATTTGCTATGGGGCGGGTCCAGACACAATCACCCTGTATAAACATTTCTAGAAAAAAACTTTAAGCCATGGCACGTTCATCATCTGCGTAGCCTTTTCCCAACTATTTTGGGGTCGCCTTCCAGTCTAACCGGATGCAGCTGAATACTAGTATTTTACCTGGAGCGACTGCCTATCTGACCTCTACAACCCAGTTAAAACTGGGTAATACGATACCACTTGGTAAGACTGGTTGTCAGACTTTTTGGGCCACCGACTATCTGTAACGACTGCCAAAGATGGACAAATGACGGGACCAACAGCTTAACGTGCTTTTCGAGGCACAGAGGAAACTCGGTATGTAATGGTCACCCCTCCACAGACCAACCTAGGCAAGCACGGCTTAACCTAAGGATCGGCTCGAGCGGCTGTTATTTTTTAGCCACGAGCTCCTCGCCTGGCACGTTGAAAGACATAAAGACTTTACATCGGCACATTGTTTCGTCTCAACTTTTGGTACAAACAGTTGCTAAACCGAAAACCAGTTTAGTCTAATGTACTTTGAAGGTACTCCGAAACGTTCAAATGTAGCCTGATTAATGGTCGATAACTCGCAGTAACTCATATTCAATCTTAAGTTGAAGTTGACTTGTTGAAGTATTGTTTTGTTAATGCTCGTAAAGATTTAGTCAACATCACTTACTTTCAACTACTACTAACGAATAAATTCGGTTGCAATAATTATGCTTATGAGAAACGCATTTAAATTGCAGAGACTTTTATTACTCGCAAGCATCATTATTGCAACCGAATTTATTCATTGTTATTTCGATTCTAACGAGAATCGCGTCTTGGATGAAGAGACGTGCGTTTCGTGTAAGCATCGTTATTGCAACCGAATTTATTCATTGTTATTTTAAAAACAACGAACCAAAAATTAACGATAAAGTCGTTATCTATGTCGAGACTCCGGCCCAGGATTTTATAATAAGACATTTTTTAATATTCCATTTAAGTCTGTACGGTAGAAAACAGTAAAGCAGCAGCTAGTTGTAATACCTATTGTGTGTTCCATTCTGTACAACAACAACTGCCATTGTAGAATTAAAATGAAGAAAACTACTTAACTTATAAAAGCAACCGTTGAAAAGCTTCAGAGAACTGACTATGCATTCGCTCTGACAGGAAAAAAGCCACTTAACAAGTAGCGAAGAAAAGTTAGCACATTCTTAATTTCTTTAGGTTTATTGAAGTCATGCTGCTTGAGAAAATGAAAACTAGAGGAACATTTCTTGTTGACCACCTTAATGCGGAGTGTAAAACACTTTTGTTTTTTTTAAATATGCTGAAGGGTGTTCCTGCTTATGTGATGAAAAATATACTCTTAACCTGAATCTACTCTCTATAAGGTTATTTCCTTACAACCAAGTATACTTTTACAGCAGCTAAGTTTACCTACGGAACATTTTTGAGAACTTTATTTATTTTCCAGACCTCAAAAATAGTATAAATTTATTTACATGCATGCGAGTTAAATTATAAACAGTTCGCCAGTATTCAAAAACACACTGAGTCGATTTACTAAAAGCGACATCAGCATAATTTTGTTGCCGGTTCCTTATGGAAGTTAGATTCTACGGAGACTAACATAATTTCCTTTGATTTTACTTCTATATCTGAGTGATATCTGAAAGGAACAGCATCTTTTTCAATGTCCGGTCGTTAAAGACTAGGGGAGAAAATACAGCACTGTAAAAAGGGCGGCAATATTTTTATGCCTGGAAGTATTTCGTTCGATTGAATAAAATAAAATATCCGTTACCTAATGAATACCGTGTAGAATTCTTCCCTAAACTACAATAACATTGGCGCTTTTTGCAATCGCTCAAACGCAGCAAGCGAGTTTTAAGATGCGTAAAAAAAAGATGAGCATGTCTAGCCTATGGTATGTCTATTAGTATAAAGAAGTATTTTAGCACATACTACACGGCACACGGTACGCAGGAATGTGCAGCACGAAATAAACCAGCATATTATTAAACTGTTTGGCTAGTTGTAATACAAGTTTCCAATCAAGGCCGCACCATTGTTCCTAATGCAAGCAGCTGGCGGCTACAAGTACGTTAAGCTTTAAGTGTTCATCGAAAAAATACGTTTGATAACTGCATTGAAATATTATTGTTGATGGTAAATAGAAAGTGTTACATGTATATTGTACTCAATATAACTTTTTGTATATACCCAGTGGAAGTGAATGCGGCATGAAATTCGTCACAGTGCTTTTACGCTTCTCGCCCGAACGAACTGGCATCAAGATCTAAGTATGATGGTCTTTTTTAGGTCAATACTATTCGCAGCAATAAAACCGAAGCTTTGCAATGCTTCTTGAAACTGTCACATAAACAGAACAAATAGCTATTTTGCGTACATAACATTGCCTACTGACCTGAGTTATAAAAGGATCTTGCGAAATTACCATGCGTCCTATACATCCATACTAATCCACACTAATATTATAAATGCGAAAATAACTCTGTTTGTTTGTCTGTCCGTCTGCTACTTTGTCACGACTAAACGGCTCATCGGATCGTAAAGAAATTTGGCAAGGAGATATATTTCTACCCGCGGAAGGACATAGGCTTTATATTATCACGCTAATAAGTTACGGGGGTGAACAATAACGCATGTGACGCAGACGAAGTTGCGCGGTCAGCTTACGGGATATATTGAGATTGTAGGCAGGTTAAATATAATGGAAGGGATTGACTTAGGTATCGCAAGGGACGCCATAGCCTACCTCCCCTCTTAAAATAATTTAAGGTTAGATCATAACACGAGAACATACATTTATCAGGCGGAAGATTTTCTCCGACACATAAAATTTTGTTGGTTGGGTTTCCTAGCAACTATTGCTGTATTTGCTCCAGCTATTTACTCTCACGTAGCTCAAAAGCTAGGCAAATATCAAAGTAAACTTTGCGCTCTGGCTCTAGTTAGTTCGAATTAACAGTGTTATGCTGTCAGAGTTGCAGCAGGTACAACTTTTGCTATGAACAGATATACTAAATTTGTTGAGCATACGAGTAGGTCTCCTCGGGCAATATTTTCAATATTGTCAACTATAGTCTGGCCATCACAAAAACCTTTTGATGCCGATTAGGCCTGAAAAATATAGATCTCGACACTAGTGATGTAACGTATATTCGCGTTCGCATTCGGGGATATGCGCATATTTTTGCATATTCGCATTTGCATTCGCAAAATTTCTGCGAATGATTTGCGAATATGCATATCAGAAAAAAAAACCATGTGAAGATAATCGTAATAACCTAGGTAGGTACTATTTTCTTCAAAATGTTTTTTTTCTAAAATCAAAATCCATTCATTTCTTAGTTTTTTTAATGCATGAAAAAGTAAACCTCGTAAGCACATTATCAGTATACACTCAACAGCTACACTTTATCATTTGGTATTATTTATTTATTATTTTACTTTGGGCAATGAAGCTTAGTAGGTAATTAAATTTTCATTAGAACTTATAAGAGAAAAAGTTTATGTAATATAATATCAATATTATAATGCAATGTAAACAAACAATTTAAAACAAATTCTTCTATGAGGTTATCTTTTTTGTTCAAAAACTGAACATCCGTATTCGCATTCCCATCCACGAATGTCAGTAGCAGATATTTGCATTCGCGTTCGCGAATGTTCAAAAAATGACATTCGTTACATCACTACTCGACAATATGTGAACTCTCTGAACTTGTATGGCTCCTACTGTCTTGTGCACGGGCTACCAAATCCGGCAACAATGGTCGAAATCATTTGAGTCGCAGCGAGAGGACAGAATATAGCTGAAAATCTAGGCGTCTCACGGCACATGTTACTTGAGAAAGGGATGAACCGAACTTAAAAGAACTGCCCCCGCAATATCGCCATATTTTAGATCCCCGTTCGATCTTCTGGCAGCACATAAAATGCATGGGTCATACCATGTAGCTGTATTTAAAATATGATTGTATATATTGCATATACTGGTTGAAATTGCTGACATAATACGCGGCAACTGTATTGCAGCCATGCATTGCAGTAAAAGATTGCCCGTTTAGAAGCACCTCTACAGTTAGAAGTTAGACCTGTTGAATATGTTCGGGCTAGCGTTAGGTAGGTATCGATTGATGGAGTAGCATTTATAGACGGAGACGAGTCGCTGAGCCGGTGTGAATCCGCAACGGCAACGCTCCGAGCTGAGACTGTAGTACCTCAGATAATTTGGGCACACGTGTCCGTTGTGGGACTACAACAAAATTATATGTCAAAATCTACGAACAGCAAGGTTAGAGCTGCGATTGAGACTTTGCTAAGCTAGACTACTATCCAAATCCGATCATTTTCACAAATCACTGATATGACATCAAGTTGACGTCCGAAGAACATTCCATTTACACGGGCACAATAAATAGAAAATTAATAAAATATCGCTCAATACCGTTGCACTTTGTAGTCATCCCGGCAAATCCCAGGAAAGCTCATAAAGGCAAGCAATATAAGCGCATATGTAAAGCTGCTCGTGACAAGAGGCATCTTTGATCCTATTGAAGCTGCTGGCTTGAAGAGGAAATCAATATATCCGCTATCCACTCAATCCAGGTAATATGTATCATAAATCCTTTGACTGTTTTTGTTACTGTCAGGTACAGACACAATATCCTTCAGTGTACTTCGCCTATCAAATCGGTCTCCCAGGTGTATTTTTATGAAATAAGATTTAAGACGTTACTCAAAGAGTTATTATGTTGGTTGTGTTGTGACTGAAGGATCAAAGGAACCTGTAATATTTTAAAATACCTGACTTACTTTGTCGAAAATCTGTCCAAAATTATGTAATTGTTTACTTACCGTGTAACGATAAAAATGTCTTCATAACGATGAAGTGCACGAAATTGAGACAAAACCACTGAACTACGAGAGCAAAGTGATCAAGTGCGTATGTTATGTGCATCTTACTACAAAACAAAGCTCAACTCTCTACCCCATTACCACACCACAAATAAATTAGTAATGCCTGTCCCTCGTTCGTAAAACAAAAATCCATCGCATGTCTAAAACAAATGAAAAAAAAAAGGAAATCAACTAGCACATCAATGCATTCGACAGTCATGCCACAGTGACTAAGTGTAACAAGAAAAAAAACCTTGCTTAACTAAAAAAAGAAACGAAAAAGAAGCTGAAAAAATCTCGGGCCCAGTAATACGTGACTCAATCATACAAGGTTAAAAGGGACCCGTATTGGTAACTGCCACGTGTGTATTGTATCGTTGGTATTTGAGAATTATTATAAAATACCATTAGGTTTTTTGCACACCAAGGAGTGTAATTGTGTGTTAAGTATGAACGTTTTGGTGTAAAAAGTAATAGTTTTTTTGTTTATGAATTGTTAACACTTAATGCTACAGTGTGATCGGATATAACATTTCGGATTCACAATCTTTATAGTATATTTTATAACGAGGGACTAAACGAAGCCATTATTATACCCGAGGTGGTTTGACTCCCGAGCTTGCGTGGGAGGCAATGAAAGCGAGGGTATATTAAATTGGCGTTTAGTCTCGAGGTGCCAACTGTACTGTTGACTTCGAATGCGAGAAAAATAATCATTTGAAACTGAAAAAAATTACACTCGACAAAAATTCTGAACTGAGCGGTCAGTTTTTTCTTCTATCATTAGACTTTTAGAGCATGAGAAGTGAAAAATGTTTTTCTATTCCCTTGGCGGAACACAAGTTCTCGATTCAATCGATTTCTTTGTGCAGTTGAATTAAGGGGTTTAAGGCGACTACAGGAGCTAAACGGGAGTTTTCTAATGCCGGAAAGTATATGATTCACTGCAATAAACTAAATCAGAAAAATACATGATATTGTTCAGGATATATGGTAGTATGATAGTGTTTTGAAAACATAATACAATTAATTTACCTCGATTTAAAATCCCGAACTCATCTCTAAAAAATATTTTAAAGCGTAAAATAACAATTAACATTTTAGAGTCCTATTAGAACTTGTTGCAATTTTGTTTTTACGCCCTGGATCAAATTATTTTGATCGACAAACAGGAGTGGAGTGTTAATGACGAAAATTTTGTGTCCTGAGGCCCTACTCCCTAACGTTTCGTCCATACGGACGGATGTATCCGTCTCTATCGCGCACGTCTGCAGACGAGTGCGTGTGAGAGACGCGGATAGATCCGTCCAGCGCTCGCGCCGTAATGACTTAATCTGAGGAGTGAGCTGAATTGATGCAGAATTTAGAGTACTTTAAATTTATTTATTGTAACGTTATCTAATTACTAACCAACGAAAACTAATGAAACGTATTCATTGAAGTTCGAAGTTTTATATTATACTAATTTATTTGATAAAATTGAGTATATAGGAATATAATGGCCGCTGAATCAAGACATTCATGGCTTAAATTTGGCTTTCTTTTTGATTTGTTTCGTTAAAACTCAAGGAATTTAACATTTAAGTAAAACGTTTTGTTAATCTTTTAGTAACTTTAGTTTTTATAAGAATTGAATGTAACTATGTGAATATGATCGTCAAACTTCCATCGCCGACGGTTTTTCTAGAAAATGGAGTTCGTAAAATATTTATAGTAAATTACCCGAAAAAAAAAAATTAAAATATGTAACTTAAGAAAAAGAATGGCACTATCGTTATTCATAAGCAAATAATTAAAATATCTTACTGCTGCTGAAAATTACAGAGTCAAAAATAATGAATTTGCGTAAAAAGTGTAAAGGACTCTTCAATTTAAAAAAACCCCGACACGTAAGGTCACTATATATTTTTGTACATTTTTATACTAGTCAAGCCCTTTCATTTGATATTCATATTGAGGGAGTTGTTGTTGTTGAATAAAAATGTATTTCGCCATTTTGTGGCGGCGGCCATCTTGGACTGATTTTTATCAAACATAGCTAAGAACACTCTCGACTAATTCATCTTTCAAACAAAAAAAAAATCAAAATCGGTTCATCCGATCGGGAGCTACGATGCCACAGACACACACACATCGTTTTTGCGTCGGGGGGGTTAAAAACCATACCAAAATACATGCGATCATTCTGTTTTTTGGCATATAATTATAAAAGCATTATATTAGCATCATAGTGTTTTATTTTTTATTCCAACCAATTTCATTTTGTAAATCGATCGAAACCACTCATTTCGTTCTATTGGGCCCGCATTGACTGACGTAACAACTACTTTGTAGTGCAAGCTGATTAGAACTTTATTCTAACAGTATTTCAAACGAACTTTGAACCACCACCAATAGAGTTGCTAATTTATCTCCTGTGACTCCCCTTTAAGGGGAAGCCTAGAAAGAAAAGCAGTCGAGGTATGATACCGACATGAAATATTGACTCTTGTTATTGGAAACCCTCTTTTAATAAAATGTATTTGTAGCCCCAGACGACAAACACGGCGCATCAGTTGTAATTTTAATTGTTGTTATTATTTAAATTGTGCTCATTTTGTGTGACCGCGTTTCTGGGATAAACCTACTGTAATAAATGGGTTAAAGTAAACTTTTCAAATAGTAATTAGAATCCTGGAATCCAACCGGTTAGCGTAGAGCGTAGACCAAACACATCGCATTTCGACATTCAGGTGATTAAAGTTTAAAGCTTTTTCGTTTGGTATGTAACCACAAGATTATACCTACCGTGGTACGACGCGTTTTAGTCGTTTGTACAAAGAAATAGTTAGTTATGTACATCAACGCGCTCTCGCAGCATAAACGCATAGTCTACAAAAAAACGTTATTTTTAATTACTTTTTAAACTATCTATATGTAGGTATAAATAAAAAAGAATCCCTATTTCCCTTGGTCACTTACTCTGGTAACGACGAACAACGGTATTGATGGCCGCGATTGTCTTCTCGCTGTAATAACCGTGTCAATAGTAAGACAGCATTTCAGCATATTCATTCAGGGATCAAGTTCTCTAAAACTATAAGTTTGAGTACCGATGAGTTAAGAGATTGTTATTAACACTACGCTGGTGGATACTGAACCCATTTGAAACACTTTATAGTTTCAGTTTACTACATCACTACACTACGGTTGTTTGAATAGGCTGACACAAGAATGATTTTTATTCAAGTCGCGAAAGTCTGATTTCCTATTCTTTGCTTGGATTTAAAAAGAAATGCCATCTCACAAAAACTTGTGTGAACATAGATGTTCAATCTCCACAATATGTTATATTATGAAAATAATAATCGCCGCTTTTTATATCGTCACCCGAAGCCACATATTGCAAGTTTAAACAGATAAATTGCTCGGGTGCATGGATTGCCTCGTTAAAATATAACCTGATAAAGGCTCAAAAACCGCGCTTCAATGCTACCACAGGTTACGAGATCAAAGAAGAGCTGGGTATAGGGATTAATTACTTGTTCACAAGCCAGCTTGTTACCTTGGGGTCGGATATCCAACCTAGACATTAGCTATCAGAAAACTCATTTATCCAATAAACGTCAATAAACTCGCCACATCATAAAATTAATAACCGCTATTGGCTGAGCCCGGCCAATTTCTCTCGACAGATACTTATTTATTTCCACTAATCAAAAAAGTGAATGGTAGATAAATCATGGGTTTCTTGATTTTTAAAAGGAACGAGAAAGCCTTTCTTATATTAGATCTATTAAAGTTAATAATACTAAGTCGATTATTAATAATTTAAGGTAAATTACCACAATAATCCTCTAGTACGTGTTGCATAGCTTATCAGAAGTCCAAAATTCCGAACAGCGTAAACTTGGGAATATATCGACGCTGATAGCACAAACTCGCCCATGTGAGCATTCCTCTAGCATCTACGTAAAGTTGTAACATAGTTGGCAACTTGTATTTAGCTTCCCAACAAGAGTTAGCGACTTCACGCAGTGTGTAAACACTTTAAATAATGTTTGCTCAAACTGTGCCGGTGCAGTGCTCTTGTTCCGAATAGTCAATAAATGCATGTCGACAGACAACACTACTGGAGATACATGCACATCATTCAATATGCACACCTCCCGTCCCGTCTAGTTTTGCAATATTGAAATGATCGCCAGAGAGTGGCAGAAGGTTTACTAAAAAAACGGCTTTTTCCATAGCTAGTCTGGACCCAATTCCAATGTGTTGGATTTCCAATCAATCACAGGAAACTACGTGTTACAGAATGGCAGCCAGGACCAACGTTTTAACGTGCTTTCCGAGGCACGGATGAAACTCGGTATGCAATGGACAGGGTTCGAAGTGATAATAAGTATCGTTGATGATATTAATAAGATATTATCCATTAATGATAATAACAAAATAATCAAAATGGGAAGTTAAAAAAAACGGTCAAAAACATTGTGTTTAATTAATAAACAAACAGGATTTTTTTGGTACTGCTCTATGAAATCAATGATAGACCATTGTGACACTATTGTTATATCAGAATCGGGACCCAGGTATGTCAAACTTTATCAATACAACACTTTTTTGGTAGATCCAACTGCAACAATAAAATAAACTGTTCAGTTTCAAATCATTAGTTTGTAGTTTTTGAATCGGTTTGACGAACGTTGGAGTTATCTCGAATAAATTCATACGTACCTACCTCTTTTTCATGAAACCAAAAAAATCCAATAGAAACTATTACAGACATGTACCACTTCAGCCTTTTTTTTCTACTCTGATATGTCCCACTCCTGGGCAAAAGCCTAAGGCCACTTTAATTTTCATCAGCCAAGTTACTGTTTTCGTAAAGCTTTTTCTCCAAAGCATCATGTTTTCCAACAAATTTTACTCCATATTTTTTATTGGCATCTTTCAATTAAGCTTTCTCATCTAGGTAATTTTACCTTGCGTAGAAAACAGAGCAAGCAGTGGACAATGAAACAAACTGCCAATACGTTTAATTAAAAAAGAGACGCTAGATTGCCCATAAAACAGAGTATTATTGATACAGAAAACTAGTTACTGCGAACAAGCAATTAACTTTTTCTCTATTACAACCCTTTCAGTTATTGTATCATCATAAACAAAGAGAAGACAGATCAATTAAAAACTTAATAGAAATCTAACCTCATAGGTGGTTTTGCTGACAGATTAAGTAATACAGTGGATTCTATGGACAGCTATAAAAATACAATTACTTGCGTTACTGTTTTAAGTATGAGATGTTCTGGAAACGCACAGCACAAAGGCCGTTCGTTAGTAGTAAAGCTACTATGGCTCAAAACCGCTGAACTTAATTTTGGAAATTAAGTTCAGCGTTAGTTAATTAATTATTATTTTATTTTGTTTTTGTTTAATTTTGTATTTTGTTATGTTGTTAATTTTGTTTTGTTTTTGTTTTGTCCATTCATAAAAGTTCAATAAGTACTCTTTTGATAAAAAAAAATTATAGAGCGTCTGGCTCAAAACGCCTCCTATACGCTTTAATGCACATTGTGTTTCATAGTAATATCAACGAGCGTGCAGCGACAGATACCACTCTGTTGTGCTACTTAAATATTAAGCTCTGAAGCTTTACTTGCATTCTGTACTTCAGTTGACATTTGTGACAAAAGTATTTCAATTGAGTTTGAATGAAAATGTGAGGAAAATACTAACTTTTTTGCTTTCGCTCTTTGAAGTGGTGAAAGGACGGGCGGAATCGACTGCGATTTTATTTTTAAATTGCTCTCTTTTGTAGGGTAAATGATGCGCATATGCGAATATTGAATTTCAAACTAGTTTATTTTTCTACTTTTTAGTACCTACGTTTTATTGGAATCAACGCTTTCTCAGAAATAAACGTAAGTTATGTAGACGCTGGATTAATTTTATTTATTTTCGTTTTATTTGTTTCAATGACAAAGCGGGTTTTCATTATAGGAATTGCCATTGACTTTTGACGTGATAACGTCTTATAAATTGATAATACCAGCAACACTCATGAAAAATAGTAACGTTCCATGTTCCATAGTAACGTTCCACTGTTCCACGTGTTTTATTACATAAAATAATGATTATGACGTTATCACTATCACGTAAATCTATCGTCCGTAAACCGACTTTACAGACAACCAATTTTTTTTGTTCATTTTACTAAAACTGTTTATACCGGAATTATATTTTGTTTTACTTAAATAACCTTGACATTATACGATGTGATGATAAAACAGAAACTTGACACCGACTATTTGTTTGTTATACGAGTACATATAATTTCAATTGGGTCGGAACTAGATATTGAGTATTCACTGAGTACACAAAAGACAATGTTTCACAAAAATAAAAGAGCAAAGCGATGTAACCCGCATTTTCAAAGCGAATGTTAAAAATTCCGTTTCGTTCCGTTAAGTAATTTCAAATGCACTACACAAATGCGTTCGTAGGACCTGCATATTGTGAACTATAGAAAACTGTCTGCCCATAAAATTCTATTCAACGCTAAGAATGTTCAGCGAAAAGGAAAAAATTGCAGAGAAAAATTTTGTTCATATAATATTTTAAGATAAACATTTCGTCGTTTTCAACGCAAAGATTCTTTTCGTTGCAATAAAGAAATCACCCAACTATGATGCTTGACGATAAACTTAGTGATAATTTATGTTTGCTTCATTAATTATTAAAGATTTTTATAAACACCCTTAAATGGTTACAAATTAAAAAAAATTGGTTGTCTGTAAAGTCGGTTTACGGACGATAGATTTACGTGATAACGTCATAATCATTATTTTATGTAATAAAACACGTGGAACGGTGGAACGTTACTATGGAACGTTACTATGGAACGTTACTATGGAACGTTACTATTTTTCATGAGTGTTGCTGGTATTATCAATTTATAAGACGTTATCACGTCAAAATGACGTGTAAGTGTTTGAGAAAACCTACTTGCTGAATAAATATCATTTATCATATATCATTTATCATTTATCATTTACCGTTTGAGATGTTACGTAACAAGTACACTTTTGAGTCAGCCTGTTTTAAAACTCCGCAAAAAACGTCACGTGGAACGGTGGAACGTTACTATGGAACATGGAACGTTACTATTTTTCATGAGTGTTGCTGGTATTATCAATTTATAAGACGTTATCACGTCAAAATCCAGGTGAGTCGATGACTGGAAATGGGCAATTTAAGAGGCCTGCGGAGCATGCGTAGTTCATACAAACGTAATACCAAAATAATTTGTCAATGAAACATATTCCTAAGGTAGTATGTATTTATTTCGATTGTATTACAGACTAGGTTCCCATGTATACATTTTGAATAGACACTGACTCAAACAAGAGTTACGAGAAAAATAAGTTTTCTATAGAAATTTTAAATTCCTCAAATGTCTCGTCTTTATTCGTATTGGCAGTTTGTTTTGGTAATTCTAGTGTTCCCATGCCAGTTTGTGTTCCACCAATTAAATTGTATGGTGAGGACTGACTATGCCTTGGTGGCTGAGAGATGTCATGCTCGCTTAAATGTCTTGCTGATGATGGCGGGTGAGTCGGGTCATTAAGTTCCCTTCAATATGGTTGAATTGAATGGCGCTGAACCATGCGTCATGTTCGTGAACGGGCGCTGTCAGTCGGGACTGGTCATCTCTTAGCTGCCATGGATCATTTGAATTGCTTTATTTTAAATTGTTGATTTATTTTTTTTACTCTGGACGCTCTTATTGTGCACGTCTTTCTACATCGTTCTCACATACAACATTATTTTTTGTTTACACTAAATCCGAAAAGGGGTCTAATGTTGTATATGTAAAATCTCAACATGAAAGATGTAAACAAGATTTTGTAACAACATTTTTGATTAAAAAGAGTGTCCATGGAGTTTCTTGCCCGTTCTTCTCCATAGAGATCTAAGCCAGGGAATGGGCAACTACAGTACTTTCTCAAGTTATTATGTCTTGTGTCTGTGACTGTAGTTTCGTTTTTTTTTGTTTTATCGACATTCAAAAGTGCCGTAATGGTCAAGTTGAAATAAATTATTTGAGTTTGAGTTTAAGTTTTGAACTGCAGAGAGTGACCAGTTTTAGGTATTTGGGGCACATTGTGACGGAGGATTTGTCCGATGACGCGGATCTAGAGAGGGAGCGCAGGGATTTGGCAGTCCGAGGGAACATGATTGCCCGTAGATTCGCTCGCTGCTCCATTCCAGTTAAAATTACTTTGTTTAAGGCATATTGTCAATCTGTCTACACGAGCAGTCTATGGGTAAATCATACGCGTCGGTCTGCTAGTGTCCTGCGCGTTCAATATAACAACATCTTTAGGATGCTGATGCGGCTGCCTGCCTATTGCAGTGCATCGCTAATGTTTGCTGAAGCTCGAAAAGATGACGACTACCCAGCCATAATTCGAAAGAAGGTTGCTTCATTATTAAGACGAGTGAGAGACAGTAGCAATAGCATCCTCAGGATGATTGCTTCCCGCGCAGACGGTCCGATCCAACATAAGTGGATGTGTATATCTACTGGACAAGACTGATTAGTTATATTATTTTATTGTTATTTGTTGTGTGTGATTGTATAATTTCTAATTTAATTTGATTGATTGACATAGGATATCTAATTTTGACATTGAATTTTTAATATTTTCAAATGTTATTGTATTAATTTTCTTTGTTTATGCATTTACTTGATTTATTTTATTAATTGATTTTTACTGTTTATTTTATTTATTTTGTATTATTTGTAAGCTGGCTATTTCATTACTATGTTGCTTTATGGATTGGAAATTATCTGAAATAAACGTATTATTATTATCTCCTTTATTCATTCAACATCTTACTTTATACATTTTTAAGTATTTCTTCAAAATCATTTAAAAATATAAAAAGTAGAGATCCGCCGGTGTCGGGAGCAGGGTCCAAGTCACCGGTGGTTAGGGTTGCAGAGACAGGAACTTCCTCACAATGCGAGCCGTATCGAGGAGTACTGCCTTCTGAATCAGGCCCTTGATCCAACCGCCTAAAGAGAGCTTCGACACATGTTCGTCGAGGCTTTTATTATTATTCTTTCATAAATATATTTGGGAACATATATATTCTGTAATCCAATAAAAAATACCCACTACCTTAAAAATGTGTATGATTTACAAATTATTTTGGTATTACGTTTGTATGAAAGACGCATGCTCCGCCGGCCCCTTAATAGAAAACATTTTCTGAATAAAATTGTGTGCATTTAATGCCAACGTCCGCGTCAGTTTAATACTTTTCGATATCGTACTTTGTTGCCGTTTTCTGTAAGCGGTTGTCGAGATGTCGCCTATTGTCGTCTTTTAATAAAATGGAAGGTCTCAAGAGAATTGAAGAAATATAATACCTTTTATTTGAAAATGTCTTATTGGTCCTGAATTGTTCGAAAAGTAGGTCTCATAATCTTCTTAGCGCTCGCTCTTTGGCTTGGTTTGGTTTGGGTATGGCTTTTATAGAATGTTCTTTTTCATAGCCCAACTGATCATTGTGATCAAAATCTCATACTGAAGTAAACAACAAGCCACAAACATCAGTCTATTACATTGATACTTAACTAAACACAGCAAAAAGTGGTGAATATAACATTTTTTTCCTGAAAACATGTTACAAGATTGTAACGAAAAAGTTCATTGACTTGTAGAATTTTCGTGTTTCGCGTGTGACGTCATGGCCGCCAGCAGGTGCGCTCCACTGACACACAAAACACTACAAAACGAAGACGGACCGAGGCGCGACGTGAGAATAGAAGCCGCGTCTCTTTTATTTGTCTTACCCAATCCATTAGTCACGACCAATTAACCATTTGTACGGATACAGTCCATATTCTTTATTTTGAGTGCGGCGTTTTCCAATCGTCCCGATTTTGTGCACCATAATAACCCTGGCAGTATACCAAAAAATTTGTAAGTACAATTACGAGTAATTATGTGTGCCGCAGGCATTACTCGATTTAGGGTACTAATAAAACTTCAGCATAACTAGAATACTTGGACATTCTTATTGATTTTATATAGGTATACGTATTACGTATAGCACACAAGTGAAAAGGTACTCAAACTATAAAATAATTGCTTGCTTTTTTACTATTTTATAAACTATACAGTCGCCGCGTCGCACATTGGTTCAAGGGCGGAAAGAAGTCCTTTGTTTCGACCTTGTTTAAAATGTCTACAATTTGGTACACACATACTAGAATGTGAGTATACGTACGATTTTTATGAATAAGACTGTAAGAATACATCAGCTTTGGCTGCGATAACCTGCGTTATTGGAAATACCAGGTTATTAACCAATGCCGCTCTGTAATTAAGAAAAAGTGCATGCCTGTTCACGATGATGCCAAAGCTTTATTAGGGGATAGCACCCATCTCTAAAACGATGTCTTCTCTTTTTATTATTTAGTTGATTAATATTCAGTTATAAGAAATGCTTGAAGACTGTATATTTTGCATAATATTTATAATTGAATTCATGTGAGAAAATATGACGAACATTTTCATGTAATAAAAAAATACGTATTACTTACTCGTATATTTTTTCACTTTGTTTACTGGTACATTAATTATATAATTTTAATTGAGTGAAGAAACGCAAGGTATTTTCATTTAAAAATAATATTTTCAGCATGTCCGTACTACCTCCACCAACCACTGTGCGTCGTATCCCCGGTGTGCTATCGGGAAAACCGTCAACTTGTAACAAAGCGCGCGGACACTTCCTGTATCCGCGATGCGAATCGTATTTTCTCGCGAAGCTCGCTCCTCTGTTCTTGACTATTAAAACTGCTGAAGTGTACCCTAATTATAAACTTAACGTAGTGTTGGCAATCCTGAAACTATTCGTGATATTTTCCTATACTCATTTAGTTTGATAATTTTGCATTTGAATTTTATTTCAGTTCAATAAAATAGCATATTCCATACACTCGAAAAGATACCATTACAAATATAGTACTTGTAGCGAACGTTATCAAAGTGACCTTGAGTGAGTTTATGTTGTTTTTTTGGGTCAACTATACGTTTTTATTTTATGAAGATGCCTATACAATAAAGGATCTATTACGACAAACAGCTTAATGGGCAAAACACACTGATTGCATTAGTATATCCCTATGGCAATGTAAGAGACTTCTCGGGAGAAATTTAAAATCACCTACTGGCTATACACCACAGTTATCCGACCAATTATTACATACGGCTCTTTATAATGGTGGCCTAGGACCAACGTAAGTACGACCCAAACGTGAAACTACAAAGATTTGTCTGCGTGGCAATCACCGGCAGCATGAAAACATCACCTACTGCTGCTTTACAGGTGATGCTGGGGCTACCACCCCTACACCTCGTCGTAAGAGAGGAGGCGGCCATAGCGACTTTCAGACTCGAGGTATCCGGCACCCTAAGTAACGACTCTAATATCAAACAAAAAAAAAAAAAAATAAGAATGGGCACAGAAAATACATAGAAATTAAATAGCAATAATTTCAATAAAACGTTCGTAATATAACGATTGAACAGAACTTAATAAAGCTTTTCCAATAAAACGAAGATGGATTTAATCGAGCAGCACAAATTCAACAGATAATCGCTTCATCGATTCAACTACGAGTTAATAATCTTGTTAGGTGGAAATGCGGAGGTAAATACGAATTGCAATAAATTGGTACAGTGAATTCGCGGAAATATCGCGCTTAACAGATTCTACTTTCATAGTCTTTATACTTTCGTCTCCGCTTTTGCACAAAATGATTCTGGTACGAGTTCTAGACAGTTTTTCGATAAAATGGTGCAACACTCGCTTGAAAATATCTCATAAATATACTTGCAAGGAATGAATATAAAAATGAGTAATTACCTGCATATTTGACTAACTGATTACCGTTTCAGTTCTGAATGTTTGGTTATCTGGGTGCCTAGTACATGCATCAAGCTGTCGATGGGAAATTAAGTTCATAATACGAGTTAATTAGGTTTATATGTGAGCTTAAAACCTCAATGTATTTACTTAAGCATTAAGTTAATGCCTACCAAGGCTTTCTTTCATGTTACATTCGTTTAACTTATGAGTTAACGAATACCTAGTGGGAAATCGCGAAAGAGGGATGTTAATGCATATGTTTGTCACTTAGTCTAGGACAATAATTGTAATAAATTGCTGAATGGCGATAATCCCTTTTAAACAATCATTTCAAAGCGGATGCTCTTTATAAAAACCACTGCCAACTAGTTTTCCAATAAGCAAACAATAACACTTGTTTTGTAAGCAATCCACCGATCCACGAGCCGATAATAGGAAAATAAAACACGTATCGACAGCAAAATGGTGATTCCTGGAGTAACGCTCGAGTCGAGAGTTGAACAAAATGGAGTAAAACAATGTTGAGCAGAACAGTTGTGGTTTAGTGAGTGCTATCTATCGTATTGTGAGGCCGTATCGATAAACTGTATCAACTTTCAATGAACAATACAATTCACTTATAAAAGTCCAGATGGATTTTAAACTCAGTTCTTCTTCCTATTTGTGGTGTTTCCGTAAGATGGACGGACAGCTAAAAGCCTCAGTTTATTTGATTCAGAATAGTACGTAGGTAATGAGTTTTCAATGACTGCTGAAACGTATTTTCAAAGCGTAATCGGTAGTTACCCACTAAACGAATACAATTATTTGTTTTGGACCTACATGTTTTGTAGCACATGAGGGCCTTACAAAGGGTTCATTATTAAAATGCTACTACTACTCAAATAGTAACTGTTTACCCAAAATTGTTGATAATGTTAAAGAGCTACCTAGTAAGTTCAACCGCGCCAGTTTTCCTCTATTCAATTCAGACAAATATAAGCGGCTTACACATTCTGTATGTCATTTAAATTTTACTTCAAATGTGATTCAAAAGTCAGCATTACGTTACGCTACAATTTTCCAATGTGGAGTAGAGAAGTGTAGGTATATTTTCCGTTTATTTATCTTTACCACGTTGACGGTTTTGATGCCTTATGTATGAGTCGTCTCATAAAAATATTAAAGTATTAATGGAGTAGTTTATTTTAACTACCTACATATTTTGATAAACTTAGTATTGTGTTTATTAAGATTATGTTACAATGGGACTATTTGCTAGGTGCGTAAGCCACCCCACTCCCAAAACAAAACACTAGAAGTCCATAATAATATTTAATATTAAATAAAAATAACAAACGTTTTACAGAAACTGTTTAGTCAATAATAAAAATGCTCTTCAATTGAAGTTTATTTAGTTTATAACTTGTGAAGCTTCTTTGAGTGTTAATGCCCAACGATACATGTATGTGTTATTGAATAAAATTAATAAATAAATAAACACGTTTCCAGGCCCCCGATTCTACTATTGCAATAATGTCACAATTGTCTATCATTGATCTCATAATTGTTCATTTTGACCAGTTTGGTGATCTACTAATATAAAGGCGTCATTATGACTTTTCAATGGTCAACCACTAACACTCAATTGAAAGAAATGGCTTAAATTAGTAATCTCGTACAATAACAAATGAATGACTTACGCGGTAATCTGCCAACATTTTGACAGTTCCTTTGAAAATTACAGCCAAAATTTGCTGATTGATTTCAATGATTAATTTGTAATCATGGTTGCGCTCTGAGGAATGATTTAGTTGCGCTTAGAAATAGGTGCGCTCTGAGGAATACCCCGCTAAAACAGCTAAGGTGTTAGTTAATAATTATGATGTCGTGAAAAAAAAATGGCGCGCGCCAAACAAATTAAAAAAGTAAACCAAGAAGGTTCCTAGTCTGAGTTATTATCAAATAAAAAAAATTGTATCATAAAATCGGCACCATGGAGGTAGAAGTAATTATGTTTTGAATTCGCATACTTAGTGCAAACGATGTTCTAAATTTAAATTTACTTTATCCTCTAGACGATAAAAAATGGCTTTTGCACTCAGATAACGAAGAGCAAAAATACTCTTTCCGAGATGGGGGGGGTGAAAAATATAACGGAGTTGTATAGTTTTACATTTATTCGCGTTACACATAACTTAATGTTTCTTGCTATTTACGAACTTCTTACTACTTCAGATTGCTTTTATCAGAAATAAATGATATGTAAAAAATATATACATGAACAGTTATTCATGCCAGATGGCATGAATAACTGTTTATATTTAATAGTATATTTTCGAAAATCATTTCTATTAACAAGTTAAAAAAATGGCAATTGGTAAGTTATAATAACGGCAATACATTGATGTCATTCTAACACAATTGCGAGACCATCGATCGAACCACTGATGAATTTAGCAGATTACGAACTTTTAGCAACGATACTTTGGCGAACTTTTGACGATGGAGATCCCATTGTCATTCATCAACAATTATGAAATCAATGATAGACCATTGTGGCACTAATGTAATAGCAGAATTGGGGCCCAGACTATTGGTTGGGGGGAGGGGGGCAAAAATTGAAACAACCGTGTGAAATGTGTAAAAAAAACTATAACCGCTTTACTATAATTTAAGTACTTCACAGTGGTTATGGTTCAGTTTATTATAAGTGAGATTTGGGGGGGGGGGGAATCCCCCTAGATACGCGCCTTATGCCAAAAAAGGCTATTTTCTTCAGTTTTCTAGAGTAAAAAAATATCGATCAAGCGAACTTAGTTGGTATTAGAACCACATCGGCGTTAAAAATAATCGTAAGAAATAATATACTTAACGACCACATTAAATGGTGGCAAAAAAAAACAAAGCAATCATAATTTCGATTTAATATACCATAACAGAAAGCAAATCATTTGGAGTTTTAAAAAAATACAGTCTACATTCGTAGATCGTTCATCGATATCTTCTTTGGTACCCAAAACTGCTCAGCTACGTTCAAAGAGCGCCAAGATAAGCAGGCGTCCTCATTACCCCAATCGCGACATCAGAGATGCAACAATTTCATCAGTACAGCTTTCCTGTTACGAAACAACTACACGAGTACCGTAATACTTTTTTAAACCATTGGCCTATATTTGACGAATGCGTAACGTATCGTTTGCTCCCCGTTATTTGTTTTTCTCGGTTTCGTGAGATAACTGGGCGTAATTAAAAACACTTGTTAAGATTTAGTGTGTTTGTGTACAGCGAACCGATCAATTACCAGTGTTGTTTATTAAGAAAACTAGGCGTGTAAACTAATTTTCTGTATCGTTTAGCGGTTCGTACAATTTGTACCAGTTCGCTTCGACTTGCTGTTTGTAGTGAATGGTTTCCGCTATTTCTATGTATTGAGTTCCGCTTCTGGAATGTAGATACATTTTATTGACAGTTTTAAAAACTTGAGCGTATGCTGATGTATGCTCAGAACTCCAGACCGCAAATAAAGTTTTGATGCACTTTTTTCAGTTCTCACTTGCGAACTAACGACCCCTCGTCTGTGAACTTTATCATTTTGTAAAGCTAATAGAATTATTTTTAATAAACTCGCAAGCAACCGTAGATTAACAGAATGGTGCAACAGAGCTCCCGAGGCGTCTTGTGTACAGTAATCTCATGTTTCTTTTTAAACCGGAATAAATCCTAGACGAAACATTGCACGGAACTCTCGTCCGTATAACAATGAGCTAATAGTCTATTATTACTTGTTTACCGTTGTATAATACAAGTCGTACGTTCGTGCAGTTACCACGCAATTAAACTTTTTGAATGCTACTGAAATTTACTGCACAATTAGTGTTTGTAATGAGTGAACGCTCGCAATGTATTATTGATATCAAATGTCGTCTATGTTCGAGAAAATTGTTCTGTGATATATATTTGTGTGTAACGCAAGTTTAATGTTATAATTGCTCAAATTGAGGAGGTAATTTCATCCTATCTTACATGTTGACACGAAGATTCGACGCGCAATTATCATATTATCCACATACGAATCGTTGTCTGAAAAACGTAACGTATTCCGTTGTTGTTCATGAAAAACTATTGAAAAATACAAGGTAAGCGGTTCTGTATAAATTGATGTCTAACTCATTATTTAGACAACGGCGCGGCGCTAGAACCCTTCTAGTGGATTTCTGTATTCAAGAGTATCATTAAAATGTATCCTGTCTACATCCTGTTGAGTGTTGGGTGGGTGTGTAGTGTGTATGTGCGAGTGGCAGCTACCAATCGGAGGGCTCCGTTTCGGATACCTGAATGGTATCTCTTCTCATTGTGCGTGACGCGGCGATGTGTGCGTCGGTTCCTCGTGTGCTGTCGGCTGCTGCCGCCGTCACCTCGCGGGCCCCGAGGCGGCTGAATACCAACTGCGTCCAGAACAAGCCATGGCCAATGTTGGCAACCAATGTTTGTACATCACCGCTTAGTCGCTAAATAAATATTCGTCGATTAGAGATAGACGGACCATCAAGATATATGGAGACTCGCTCGCTGATCACGATCACGAGTGGAATTAAAATTCCAGTTTTTATATCATATTCTTGATCAATTATAATGATTGATTTTATTAGCAGATTTTGAAGTGTTTGACGAATATTCATTTAACATTTCATAAAAGTAACACAAAAGTAATGGTGACGATTAGCAACACAACATCGCTATGACATTAAAAAGCCTTTTTCAGCACACCTTCAGCTTACAAAGATCGTAAGGAAAACACTTCCATTTTGATATCGGGTCAAATGTCAGTTTAAAGGCATTCTAAAATAATAAGTATTTAATAAGATTTTTCTTATTTCAGAACAATAAAATACAAACATTAACATAAATGTAATTACTGAAAATGGCACTGGAATTTTGTTAATTACAATAACAAATAAATTTCATTAAACAAACAATTATTTTGAAAATGCCTTTGAAACGAAAAACAAAATTTGTTGAAATTTAAATAAAAAGGTTAACAAATCAGGATCTGTAAAAATGGATGCAAATAATAATGAAAAATATAGTGTGTCGGAATGTGAATTCAGAGAAAGGATAAATGTGAAAGTTTTGATGGATAAATCTTTGTTACTCAATCACGCCAGATTTACTGATCAGATACTCATGTATCAAACGGCACAGAGGTAAATTATAGTCTGGAATAGCACAGTTTACTTGGTTCCCGGCAAAAACATAAAAATTTCTCGCGGGGCAACTAGTACCTACTTCATACGTTCGAAATTCAATTCATTTTGCGACACGTTCCGTTTGATACAGCCAGCCATAAAAAGGGACCGTTTTTCGATGTTTGAAAACGCGGAAAAAGAGCAGGTGGGCTACTAGGCTAAATGGACTGTTAAAAATAAAAAAAGCTATCATTTTTCCAACCGCGTTTTGAAAATGCAGCGTTACAATTCGACGCCTAACTTTTTGAATGGTTTAATCTTCGATCAACAAAGGTTTTATCTATACGTTCCCAATCCATATTTCCTTGAAATCTGAATCGGCGGTGTTTATTTTTCTTTAGTGTAGAGTCGGTATTTCGGATATTTTATTTCTTGTCGTTCTTACTCGTAAACTTTCACATAATAAGATTAAATTATTAATTAAGGTTAGCCTAATGCATTGGTTAAAGTATTAATTAAATATTCAGTCAATGATTACTGACGCTAACAATCTCTTGTTAGCAGAACGTTAATCGGATTATTGGTTCCATGATTGAATTCATCGAAGCTATTTTCATCATCCAATATTTTTTTCAACTTAATAAAATTTTTGAATATTCGTTTCATTTTTAGTTTGGTATGAGATTGGAATTTAAAATAAATTGAATTTAAACGATGTTTCAAAAATTGGAAATAAATGCATCAGTTTTCCCGTTTCCGTTTCGTTAAAACTTGTTATTCTTATTAATCGATTATTAACGAATAAACTCACGACTGATTATGATTACATCAGGATACGGATTGTTGTATTAATTAAAACAAAAATAATACTGTGTACTACACTTCTTTTTTTTAATGGTAAAGTTTAAATGTGTTCATACTTTCCTCATTCGATAAAACTAATCTAAAACCACAAAAAAGGCATATTTATGCTCAGTCACAATGGTCGTGAGTAAGCACAGTTAGCGAGTGTGGTGTGACGAGGTTTTAACGCGTGCGTTCGCGGTTTGGTGCGGGTTATCACGCGGGGTCAACGACCTGGCCGGCTGATAAGCGTCGTTTACGTTATCAGGTACCGCAATGCAGGCCCAAAAACTATGCCTTAGGTAAGCTAATCGATACGGTCCCACCGTTTCGTAAAACGGAGTTCTGTTAGCCATTGTTCGTGATTTACTAAATTAAATAGCTTAATTAGGCGTTCATCTTCCGTTATACGATACGGCCGCGTAATGTATGACGATAATTCGGGAAAGTTACCTAATAAAATATGTATTTATTTAACTGTGTGAATATTTTTATAAAAATTTGGTACGGTGTGAAGTATCTGATAATTTAACTAAAAACGAAAAGAAGTTTCCTTAAAATATTGGTAAAAAAGGCTAAAACACACGTAACGTTTCGAAAATGTTTTTGCAGAATTGACAGAAGAGGATCAATCAGCAGTCGCCGCCGTGCGGAATACGAAGATCTATAAATAGGTACCTAACACTGGAGCATAGAATCTACCGCGGAGAGACAGAGAAATGAATAGAAAGAGGGGGACAGAGTTCAGTGCGTAGTGTCAAGGGGTTGATGCAATTGAACGGACTCAATTCTGCGTTCTTTGATCTTTGAGAGTCAAGTGCCGTGAAATCCAAACAGTAGTAACTTTGTATTTGAACGTTCCATGAAAACTGTGGATAATTTTTGTACAGAACATACTAGGACAGTTTCCGGTTCGATGGTCGTGCCAATTATATTCCGAATCGTTCTTGTGATGGGTGTGGAGAGATCTGAATATACAAAGTACATGGCTTACACATACCTATCAGTAGATTCTAAAGGCTTCAGGGAGTTGCAGAATTTGCGAGTTCACACAAATTGCATACTAGTGAGACCAGACGGATCTGTAGAGCATGACCATGTATAGCAACCTTGATAACGTCAGATATTAGAACGGATCAAACAATCCATGGTATGACGGCTCCAAAAAGATCAGAAAGTTTATTGAGCATGAACAGCCAATTAAATCATTGCAACTAGGTATCTGCTATATTTACTCCAGTGTTTCGCTTTATCTGGGGATCGGTAGCGGTCCGTTATTAGCTTAGCCTATTTGATGATGGAGTGGCTCCGTTATTTAGAATGGAGTATATTGATTGAATAACCTCTAGTCTCTAGCTAGACAATAGGTTTACTATATCAATAGGGCTTGTTTTCGTGGCACTTCTTTCTAGTTCAGAAGGTTTCTTCCTCTTCCCGCGTGTATTGATTTTTATTACATTATGCACGTTTACATTTTTGTTTACACAATGTTAGGTACCTATACGAAGTGTAGATATCGTGTAGTGTACCGACAATAGATATAATCCTATCTTAACCTTATCCTTAATCCCTTCCCTACTCCTTACTATTATATAAATGTAAATGTAACTTTGTTTGTTACGCTTTCACGCGAAAACTACTCAACCGATCACCATGAAACTTTTTACACATATTCTTGAAGGTATTAGAAGTAACATAGGATACTTTTTATTTAAAAAAAAACTAACCCTCCCTCGCAGACGAAGTTGCGTGGGTCAGCTAATATCTAATAAAAATCTCGGCTCTTTGGCCGTTACATTTCATTCGTAAAAAACTAGAATGAATTCACACGCAACATGCTACGTACATAATAATTGTAATAAGTACCTACTACGTGTGTACCGTCTAATGTGTTTTTTTTTAAATGTGAACCAAATAATGCTTAGGTACCGTTTTGAAATTCTTTAGTGATTAGTGTGATTACAATACATCAGTGTAGCGGAACATTTTCGAGGTGTTCTGATTAATTAAAATGTTGTTGTTTGGGTATCTTTAGTAATGCTTTGTTATTGTTATGCACATGTAATCACAAATTGTTAAACTATATCTTTATAATCTTTGTTTTATTAGTCTGTGGAAGATATAAATGATAATGTATTTTTCCAAAGACTGTTAGCTTGTCAAGGCGAGAAAAGGATGAATTTCACACTTTGATTAAGGTGAAAGCGTCAGGGTCGCACGCGAAATTCAAATTTTCTTCCGTTGAAAAAATTTGAAGTTCGCAGGCTACCTTGGAGCATCCCCCTTAAAGAAGATAGCTCTGAATCGGTATCATAGACAAAAAGTATTTAATTAATTTAAGTGTTTCTATAGCGTGTTTATTTTGTTCCCGCGATGTTTATCATAAGTCTAAGCAGTGCAGTGCAAATGACAGACTCCACCGTTTAGCCGGCGACGCGGCGCGGCTTCTGCTCCAAACGGTTTCACCTCACATTAATAACTAATTTATGTACATTCCCACACTATGCCAATTACTACATCCATTAGGAACCTGATAGGGAAAGGTTTGTCATTACGTCATGCGTACCCGGCAGACAAACGACGCCTACACGGCTTTTAATATATTCAGTGCATTACACATAATACCGTGTACAACAATAAGTAACTATGTGACAGAACACAATGAAACAAACGTTACACATCCAACGAATCGCACCGCAATTACTTTAATGAATGCATTCTGAATTTATAAACAAGTCCAACAGAGTTTGAATAATTGAAAACGTAACTAGATAGTTAGTGAGTGTTTTCAATTAGGTATTGGCATGGGTGTGGAGACAGGCAGTCAACTGGTGTGAACGAGCTCTAATCTTGTTTGTTACAGCACGCTAAAAGGGACGCGCCACGAGAAAATCAATAGACAAGTCTCAGCTATGTTGCTGCTAAGCAAACTCAAAGTTTATCCCACCTGGTAATCACCCCCGAAGTATGAGTTTCTAATCGTCGAGTTAGTTATAATAAAATAGCCCTCACGTTTCACCTCGGGCCAAGGCAGACAGGGGTTTTTTGTAGGCGAAACTGCACCGCAAGCGATTAAAGCTGGTACATTTCGACAGTGTCATTATCTAGTGTTATAATAAAGTGCCATTTAGTACCGTGGTGATAAAGTGTGGTTGTGTGCGTGTGGATTACCGACTAACTAAACCATAACAACTAAAAAAGGGAAAAAGGAAAAAAAAATAATTCAAAATAAATATCACTATCTATGGCAGTTGGACAATGCTCGTTCGTTGTTTAGTTTATTTTTTGTGTCAGCATTGAATGAAGGTCGACCTCATTATTTTAATAATTTCGACCGCTGAACCGATGCAAATTTATCTGATGACGGCTTTAAAATACACTGTCTGGCTAAAAACAATTCAACCTTGACAACGAGTGTTTTGAATACGTTTTGCAATTAAGCTAGAAAGTAGCCAACGCGAGCAGTTTATGGAACAACAATTCATTTATTTAGGCTTCATTATTTCTATGAGGCATATTTCTATGACATACTGTCTTGCTTGCAGTTCATTTATGTTTGTACACAAATGTACAGCTGCTATCAGTTTCGTGAAAGCCGTTCAAGTGTAATATTTTAAAGCCAGCAAGTGTATCAGCGGTTCATCGTACTCTCATTCTAAATACGTGTAGTCGGGGGTCCAGATTCAAGATGGCCTCACCGTTTGACCCTCGTTGCGGAATCGGGCCGGGCCGTCTCGATAATTTCGCGATTGTCCAACATCCATCGACGGCGATCAATTGACACTTGACCCCAACGACGCTTCTGTCGCGGCCTTGGACGCCTCAGTACTGTAATTATGAAACATGTGACGTCACTGACTAATATGCCAGTACTGATGGGTCTGGTAAGGTACCTTATTAGTTCAGGCATCGGTGTTAGCAGCGATATTGCGTTTTATGGTTAAGGTGAGAAAGTTGAACTTACCTTGCGGCTGCTGTTGTGGAATGTACGGAGTGAGGAGGCGCGTCCGCTTCTTCTCATAGCCCTTTTGTGTGATGTCACCTAGAACAAATAACAACATAATTATAAAATCGAATAGGCATTGAACTTACGGCGGAATACTGAAACGTCAATCAAAATGTAAAGTATTAAGTATATTTAACATAATTATGCTCAAATATGACGTTTGGCCGTACGAAATTGAAGTTTAGGAGCTGCTCAAATGTTAAGAAGCCCTTAAATTTTGAGTGACATTTCAGTATTCCGGGATTAGACTGTTTCTACCTGTTCAGTGTGTAACTCGGTGGTTATCAAACCAACATTTCATATAAATTAATTGCAGATTAAATTGGAAGGCTAATTCATGCGGAGAATCTACATGTCCAAAAACACAAAACAACCTACAAATAAATTAATGAGCCCTATCTAAGTTCATTCACACGAATTTCCCTCTACACACAATACTAGAACGGGTATAGAATGTACAGTAAACCTTAATTCCTAGTAAAGCGAGCTTTATGGATATTGTATTTGTGCAGACCCGTGAAGGTTCATGAAACCTGACCCGAGGTTCAGTGTACTACACGGAGTCAGGAACAAACTACCCACATAAAAACTACTAGCTCCGCACGACGTATAAATGTTCGACGCATAATCCAGAGGTAAGGGAAAACGTTCTATGTGTAAATAACTGCATGCGGTCGTAACAGTCGAGAGAGAAACGGTTACCGTTGTACTAGGAGATAAGCGATAGCTAGGATGTCACAGAGCTCCGGCTTTTTAGTTGTTTTAGAATATAGCAGCAGTATCCACGCACACGACGCCTTTTATACGTGGCGACGCTTGTTAACTTAACCACGAGTGAGAAACGCGATGGAGTTGCAGCTTGATATCTTTTATAGTTTTATTTCTCAAGTCAGAAACCTGTTCTCCAGTTTCGTCAACGCGCGTCTTCTGTACGAGAAAAAAGCAGCTATACCAGAACACTAACGAGATGTTTCGTATCGTATCCCTAAGGAACGATTTTGAAGTAATTTGGCAAATAACTGAAACGACGAAAATACACCCGTATCTGTAAACAAATGAAAGTGAGAACTTGAGTAAAAGTAATTATTTAAGATACGGTTTTTATTATGTAGTTTTAGTAACAGCATGAAGTTGAACAGACAAAAGCTCAAGCTTTGCTTTCTTTGACGGTTCTTACTTCGTTGAAATCCTTGTCTATTGCATACAATGGTTGAATAAGTAATTATTTAATCTCAAGTAATTACTTTAACTCGACTACACATACGATACGAGTACGAAAACGATAAGAGAACGAGAGTACGAGTGTTGGTGTTCGTGGTTCACATTACCGTGGTTTTAAGTTAAAGAAGAATTTGATTCAATAATCAAATTCCCTAATCAACTAACTGACTTTCAAATAATAATGTTCGCGTTTCAAAGTAACCAAAAATGGAAGTGCACACAAACGAATTACACAATGGGCAAACAATGACAGCACAATGTACATAAACTAATTATTGTTAAAATCACAAGAATTCTAATTGCAACGTGTCAGAAATGTGTTGTTAGCACCTGGAAACAATGTGGGGTCGGAATCGGAATCCGTATCATGTTCATGAATTTTGCATTCAGAGCCCTCTTACAGTCCACTAGCGCCGCCAATGGAAAAAATGTCATAACTCGTAAATAGAATGAAAAATACAAAATGCGGTCTATTATTACTGTAGAAAAGGCAATAACGTAATTTTATAACACCTTATCAACACTTGAAATATAACTGTTTAGCTAAATCGTGCATTCAAAACATAAACGGCCGTTTTTGTTACAAATGCACGATTTAGCTAAACAGCTATATTTCAAGTGGTGACAATGTGTTATAAAATTACGTTATTGCCTTTTCTACAGTAATAATAGACCACATTTTGTATTTTTGATTCTATTTACGAGTTATGACATTTTTTCGATTGGCAGCGCTAGTGGACTGTAAGAGGGCTCTTCAGCATTTAGCGAGTGTATATTTCATTGTGGTGTCTATCAAAATGAATATTGCCATTTTAAGATGTTCATTTCCAAATCTAAGTATTTACTAGCAATTAAACGCTCTAAAAGTTTAAAATAGCAACAAGAAAAATAGTGAAGAGTTTTATCTGAAAATTAACTCTTCCTTAAAAATAAACTAGGGCTGCTTTTTATGCGTAATGCAGAGACAACAAAGTTCAAGATTTTCAAGGGTTGCATAATGTATTATTAAAAAACAAATAGGACTGAGTAAGATAATATCGACTGACATCATGGAGAATATTCAATAGCCTGAATCGTGGAATCTACGAAGTTAGGTATTTGTTTGGATTATAACCCGGGCAATGAGTAATTGGATATCTCAGTAGAATTCAGAACTGCAGTTTGCGAAGCAGAGCTGATATTGAGAGTCCATCAGAATGCGCTTCTCACAACACAGAAAAAGCAGGCGGAAAGGCTATTGATGAAAGCCAAAACTAAATATTATAAGTACCGATTTGTTGTGGTAGCTTAAGGTGGATCAGATCGTCCAGGGTAGCCCGCGAAATCCAACGGGTTCGGTCGTTTTGGTCCTTATGACCAATGGACTTGAATCATACATCAATGGATAGGTCTTTTCAAGAGGAAAAAAAGTTATTATTGGGTTACATAAATATGGATTCGAGATATCGGCTTATAAAAAGTGTGTTTTAAGTATCTCGGATAGTACGCCAAAAATCAATAAAATACGTATTTTTATGTTCTACACCATACCTGGGTCAAACTTACAAGTTTTTTTTTTAATACAAGTTTTTATGTCAAATTTTTACCACCTCCACGACCCCACGACTATTATTAAATCCATCCATCAGCACAATGTTTTAAGTGCGCAACATTGAGTTCTACCACAAAACATGATTTATAAACTCAAAAAAAAAGTAAAAGTTTTTCTCTGCCACATTTTTTGCGTAAAATTACATAATTTGATGTACAGAATGCTTGGTTAACGGCTTTGTGATGAGGTGGTTTACACCCTGTATAGCTATTAACATCAATTGACTGATGCATATTTTAGGTAGAGTTGACTAAATTAGTTGTTTAAAGATTTGCAAGTGATGTTATTTGGCCTTCGGAGACTGGGATATGGTTCATTTTCATCCGATTTGAAGAACATTATCCTAATCTTACTTCCTGCTGTCAAAGTCCATTTCCAATTGAAGAGACTTGCAAGGGCTTCAATAAAAATCCCAGGAGTTATGTTCTTCGTTACTGTATTGTGAAAAATAATAAAAAAAGATTTCATAGAAACGTTGCTAAAATTTGAATAAGTACTATTATGTTGGTACTAGATAAATCTTTCATTTGATACCCATATTGAGGGAGTTGTTGAATAAATATGTAATCCGCCATTTTGTGGCAGCGGCTGATTTTTATAAAACATAGGTAAGAACACTCCCGACTAATTCACCTTTCAAACAAAAACAACAAAATCAAAATCGGTTCATCCGTTCGGATGCTACGATGCCACAGACACATAGACACACACACACACACGTTAAACTTATAAAACCACGTCGTTTTTGCGTCGGGTGTTAAAACTACGTCGGTTATACAAACTTGACTGAGATTGGACAGACGGATTTATACAACGAGTGAGCACTAAATTTGTATCAAATACACATATGTATTGTTCGGACACTCGAATTTAACACAACTTAATGAATTGCATAATTCAGCGAATTGCTTCAGGATATGGAAATAATAATACTACTAATGCTCAGGTACGGGGAATGAGTTCATAATGCAATCTATGCATGAATAAATACTACATGCACTCATGTTAACATGGGATGGAATTTGATTAATATGCAAGATCGACGATGAAAATCCAATCAATTGTGTTAAATTTTCATTGGTTCACAAGTAGGTGGTTGGTTCAAGTATTTGAATTTCTATTACTAGTCTTCTATTCTTCTATTATAATTTAAGAGTTAGGTAGATTTCCTTTAAAACAAAAAATCAACCTATTAGTCTCTCACCTACGGGGATATATATGTTTACGTATGTATATGGGTGACAAGCAAAATTTAGCCACACTCTACAGGTCGCAATTATGAACCGATTGCTTTCAAACTTGGCCAAAAAAATTGTTTTAGTTTATTCTACAATTATTGTTACCTTTGAAGTTTAGCGATAAAACTTATAGTTTTCGAAATAAAAAATTATAACTAAAAATTTGAGGGCGTTTCCATGCTACATTCTTATGAGGGGATTTAAACAGGGTAAACTTTCCATTACAGGACAACAATTTTGATATCATATTTTTTTTGTAGATTGTACACATAAGCTAAGCACAGCAGTATATATGTTATAGGCAATGTGTATAATGCAGGCATTCTATACATTTCCTAGGTATTGTATAGAATGCCGGGGTCGTCCAGGCAATGTGTGAAATGATATTGAATGTTCGAACTATTTTACACTTTACCTAGGAAATTTATGGAATACCTAGGCATTGTATAGAATGCCGGTTGACGCATAGGTAATGTATGTAACGTGTTTTTTTGCGTAGACAGCGTTTCTCACATAGCAGTTCCCTTCGGATAAACATTTACATTTAAAACGTACAGTCAAGTGCACGTAGAGCTTTACATTTAGACATTTCCACCTCTTCTGCGATATTAGGACAAAATCGAATGGCAAGTGTAAAGGTCTCTTGTTCTGTACCTCAATAGAATCAAAACTTAAGGTTGGTATTTTAAACAATCAAAATAGCCACAAATCAATTCTAAAATGTCAAACTGTACTTTGCCATTGTCTTATGCACCTAACTCTAGTTTTAAGATACAATTATAATGATCAAGTTCTTGTGTTTAATAATAAAAGATCTTCCTGTAAGTAAGTATATTAAAAGCAGATACTTATTCATACAAGAACAACTGTTGTGACACTTTGAAGTACACAACAACTTATTCTTAAAGCATGAACATTTTTTGGTTTCACAGTTTACTTTGCAAGTACCTGACCGATTCCATTTGATTGCAAAGTAGCAACTGAACGCACTGTTGTATCCTGATTAGTGACATCTTCCACGCTTATTAATTTCTGTTGACAAACAGTGAATTGTTGTCTAGAAAACAGTGTTTTTATGATACCTTGCTTTGTGCCAAGTTGATAAAGTTCATCTTCTGTCTTTTTGCTGCGTACTCAACGAACGAGTTGCAACTTGTTTATGGGGTAGTCCCGCACGCCGCGCACTCGCCTCTTTCCCGTGGTCGTTCATTATACACATTGCCTGATGCGCTTCGGGCATTTTATACAATACCTAGGCAATGTATGAAATGAATCGTATTATACACATTGCCTGATCGTTTTAGGCAATGTATACAATGCCTAGGCATTCTATACAATGCCGGATTATACACATTGCCTATAACATATACATATTTTCAATTGTCGGACGGTCCAGCACCTTCTCCGAAATCTACCTCCTTCTGCGGCTTGCCGGAGGGATTTATTTAATGACTGGTACTTATTTTGATTCAAATTTTATTTTTTATAATAGTTAATTCTTATTTCAGTCGTAGACATTATAATTTTGGTTTTTTTTTTGTAATTTATACTATTTAATTATTTTTTACTTTTTATTTTACTACTTGAACTTATGTACTGACTGAAGTTTTAATTTTGTAATAGTTTTATATCGAATGTGTATAATTATGATCCAAAAGGTATTGAAATAAATGATTTTGATATTTGATTGATATCTAGATAGCGAATAATTGATTATTATTGAATGCTCGTTCCTGTGACTAACCGACGACGTATTGGCCCGAATGGCGCAGCGGTAGTGACACTGCCTTACGTTTTTAGGGTCCTGGGTTCGAATCCCGGTAGGAGCAAATTATTGTGTGATGAGCGTGGACATTTGTTTCCGAGTCATGGATGTTTATATGTATAACTAGCTGACCCACGCAACTTCGTCTGCGTCATAAGTACTACCTACTACTACTACCTACTTACTACTACCTACCTACCTACCTACTACTACCTACCTACCTACTACTACCTACCTACTACTACCTACGTACTACTACCTACCTACTACTACTTTTTTTTTCATAAGAACCTTCTCCTGACAATAACTAACACAACGAAAAAAGAATTAGTGAAATCGGTCCAGGTGTTGTTGAGTTATGCGCTTACCAACACATTTTGCGATTCATTTTTATATTATAGACTAGCTGACCCACGCAACTTCGTCTGCGTCAAAAGTACTACCTACCTACTACTATTTACCTACTACTACCTACCTACTACTACCTACCTACCTACCTACTACTACCTACCTACCTACTACTAACTACCTACCTACTACTAACTACCTACCTACTACTACCTACCTACTACTACCTACCTACTACCTACCTACTACTACCTACCTACTACTACCTACCTACTACTACCTACCTACTACTTTTTACCGTTTAAACCTTCCCTGGACTACGACAAACATTTTAAAACCAAAATCAGCTCAATCGGCCCAGCCGTTCTCGAGTTTTAATCAGACTAACGAACAACAATTCATTTTTATTTATATAGATAAGTATGTATATTTACAAACAAAAAGTATACAAATGTAGTATATTAACCGTCTGTTGACCATGACACAAGCCTTGCTTAGTGTGGCACTAGGTGGTGCTGTCTGTAATGTCCAGCAATATTTATATTTATTGGAAAGGAAACTCATTAACACGAAGCGTGAAGACGAGATTGACTGTTACTTGCATCACAGGCATGCCTGAGCTATCTATCGCAAGTTTACGACTGAATGCCCCCGGGGGGCTTTAAACTTAGTTATTGGCGATGGGGCGTTCAATGTGCAATGAGGGCGCAGTTGGAAAATTAAAATTCTAATAAGTTGAACTCAACGAAGAAGTTTTCTAGCTAGATCACAGTTAGTTGACGTAAACATGAGCATTATACATTTTAGATATTTATGGAAAAGGAATTGGAAAAGTTATCTGATGTGATGACGAGTAATCGCGAAGTAAGGAAAATGAAAAAAAAGTAAGATAAAGTATAACCTATAACATTTTACTGAATGGAAATCTTATGTTTTAACCGTAGGCACAGCTGTGTACAAATACTGTACTTAGGGCCAGTTTCACCGGTTGCGGATAAAGTGTCGGTTAGCCTATTAGGAACTTATCTGCCAGATAAACTAACACTTTTGGTTTCACAGGTGTCGGATAGCGATATCTGGTAGATAAAGTATTAGTTATAACCAGCCTTTAAGTGGTAGATAGTATTAACTATCAGATAATTAACCGACACTTTATCCGGAACCGGTGAAACTGGCCCTTAGTATAATTTATTATCTTAATAGAAACCATCTGGAACAAGTTAACCTCATACAGGAGCAAGTAATTGAAATAAAAAGTTTTATTCACTTGACCCGTTCTCGTTTCGTGTAGCGTCATTTTGTCGCGAAGACACGGTGACGAGACGTCTACGGGTACGTAGGTCCAGGGGCCTAATTCTGCTATTTTAATAAATTCGTCACTCCAACACGATTCCATTCTCATCCCATTGTCATTTTGCGTAAAGTTCGTAATCTGCTAAATTCACAATGGCCAGTCAATGGTCTCGTGGTAAAATTGTGTTTTAATGGCATTGTCGTATTGTCATTATTATAAAACCCTTAGTACAAATGGTTTTCGAAATCTACTACTAAGTGCGAACATTTATTCATGCCAGATTTCATGTACGAGATTAATATTCTGACATTTATTTCAATGGAGTGTCAGTGGTTGTTCATTAAGAAGTCATAATGGCGCCATTATGATAGTAGAATTAACAAACTTGTCAAAATTTGACAGAACTTGATCATTATGAAATCAATGATCGAATACTCTGACACTATTGTAATAGCAGAATCGAGGCCCTGGTTATAAAAGAGGGACTTTTCAAGTAGTTATTAGTAATTCCTATAATGAAATACGTGACTCGATAACGTTAATCGCTCAGTTTCTTGATCGACACAGTTACCGTGTCACTACCGTCAATTTTAGTGTTCGTATAAAAAAGGAAGCAACGTCAATACTGTAACACTTTAAATACTCGAATAATATTTGAGGATATTCCTAATCTCAATTAATATTTATACATATAGCTACTCGTTCTCAAGAACGGTTAGGCACTTATATCACGAATAATTAACAAAAACGTCAAACAAAAAACTAGGAAGCACGGCCTTGACGAAAAACATACTTCTTTGAAAACGGTTCGTGATAAAAACTACAATACACTACACTACGCATTACGAATTCTAAACTAAAATGATGTAGTGTTTAATGTATAAGTAGGGATGTAAGCCGGTTATGGTTACCGGCCCAATTAGCAGTTCCTGGATACCTGCATCAAGGAAATTACTGCATCGTATAATCATCCATAACGATCTTCCATATTTAAAAAAAAAAAAAAAATTCAGACCATCGAGTTCATATTTAAAATTAATAACATTTCAATGTTTTATCTGCGCACCGCCACTGTACTTCAGACGAAAAACTCAATAGCTCTCTGCCCATTAAAATCCCCTAGAATATAGGCCGCGTCCACACCACTACTTTCTATAATGGCGTCAATTTCACAAAGACATTCAACAAATTCACCAAGATTATCCATCGACTCCGTCGACATATAGACCGAGAACACTAAAAGGGATATACCGCCTACTGTTATTTTTAGCTGGTTAGAATATAATGTCTATTATAAAAAATCACGAAATTTATTTTACCGAAAGTCGTCAGTGCGTTCCGTTTTTCATACGTTCGAAGAACCAAACTGCTGGAAGGGTTCTCAGTACAAAAACGATATTTCGATTTTCAATCCTATCCTTCCTTACTTTATCCTATATAATATTATTAATGTGAATGAAAGTTTGTTTTGTTACGCTTTCACGCGAAAACGACTCAACCGATCATCATGAAACTTTGTACACATATTCTTGGAGGTATTAGAAGTAACATAGGATACTTTTTATTAAAAAAAAAAACTAACCCTAACTCGCAGACGAAGTTGCACGGGTCAGCTAGTTATATTATAAATGTGAATGTAAGTTTGTTTGTTACGCTTTCACGCGAAAACTACTGAACGGATTTGGATGAAATTTTGCACACAGATAGATACTTTTTATCCCGGTTGTAAGATCCCATGAGACAATAATCAAACTTCACGCGGGCGAAGCCGCTGGCAGAAGCTAGTACTTGGTATAAACTCAAATCAACTACATGTGCTTGAAAATTTAGTGACAGAAACGAATCACTGCAAAACCGACTTCACGCAGTCTTGTCTGTCCTACCCATAGAAATATTAAAAACTTATATCTATGGTCCTACCCAAGAGTGTTATTTAAGTCCGCGTAGGCGTGGAGGAGTGGGGCGGCCCCCGAACTGAGGAGGTGGATTGAAGGCCCGCCGCAGCGGCTGAGACTGGCCAGCAAGCCAAAGCCGGGGTGGTGAGCGTTAAAACCATCGGCGACGATAAGCTCGCGTGAGGCCGCCCAATCCCGGCAGCGCCGGAGCCTTGACAGAAAATAATTGCTGCATGTTGCATGCCTGCTTGCTTGCTGCTTGCCTGTTTGCATTCTGCATGCCTGCTTGCATGCTGCATGCTTGCTGCATGTCTGCTTGCACGCTGCATGCCTGCTATCATGATGCATGCTTGCTTGCATGCTGCAAATCCCCTGTATTATTGTTGAATCACTTGGTTAGCTTAGGTTAGAACTTTGACTATTTAAGCGTGAAGGTTACTAAGCTCTGCGAGCGTGCCGCGGCAGCGGCCACCGAGTGCCAGATCTCCTCAATTGTTGGTGAATCATTTGGGTTCGGTTAAGTTAGAATTGTGACCAGGGAAACAAAATATTTTTATAGTAAAACAAGCAGTATTTTAATATTATACATTTAATTAATTACTTAATTAGATATATACACAAGGATAATAACTGTAAACAATCTATGCAATTATGAGTAGCAAAGCGCATCTGTCATTAGTTTTTTTATCTAAAACATGCTAAACATCATTATTAAACTTCTCTCTGACTAGCAATTATGTGTATATGTTACTGTAAAACCCCGAAGTGCGGTAAATCTTAAGATTTCCCAGTAAATCCTAAGATTTACCAGCATGAGTTGGTAAATGTCCGAATTTTATAAAAAAGAGACAATATTTCGGGCTTTTACCAGCAGAGTTTGGGAAATGCCAAGATTTACCAATGATGGTTGGTTATGGGAATAAAATAATGACTATTTCTTAATCGTTTATTTTAATTATCGGTCAGTCAAAGCTTTACATAGTTTTAATTATAATTATGATGATACAGTTTTAATGTTATTATTTTTTAATAATTGTATTATCATGTGAGTATTTCTTAACCATTTATTTATTATTAATAATCAGTCGCATCATTATAATTTGACTTCGGTTTCTTTAGGCAACGTTGGCAAAGTCTCAAATCGGTCTTGTTACATTTTTATACTTACGGTAAGATTCCATTATGATCCTTGTCCTCCCACCGTGTCCAACAGTAACGTGTATTTCTTCGAGAACGTTAAACAAGTCTTCGTAACAAATGTAGGTAATGCCTGATTTCACCATTTTCTTCTTTTATTATATTCAATTTCGTATTTAAACGAGCAAAATGATCGAATGAAGCGCGCGGAGGCGAGCGCGCTTTTGAGGGGGGCTGCAGACTGCTCGCGAGTACGCCACAGTTATCTGACACGTTTCGATTTGTCATTTTTTTAACATTTACCGCTTTTCTGGGGTAAATCTTAAGATTTACCGAGAGTATGTTGGTACATGTCCGAAATTAACGATGATCATAGAACATTTCGGACATTTACCACTGAAGCTGGTAAAACTTAGGATTTACTGGGAAATCTTAAGATTTACTGCACTTCGGGCTTTTACAGTAACATATATTTGTCTCGCTATTCAGTTTTACAAGGCATTTTTATCTCGGAATTGTAAAATTTTTTAATCATCGGAAATTCGAAACATCAAAAATACGATTTTTGATTAAGTTGGACTTTTTGTTATTCGATGTACATACATATTTATTGAAACAAGGTATTTTGAGAATAGTAATTATAAAAGTTAGGACGATTGAAATTTAGGAATTATAAAAATAGGATTAATGATAAACCGGTTGATAAATTCGAAATTTTTAACCATTCGGCATTATGAAAATCGTTATTTTGAAATTCGGATTTGTGACTTTCGGAATTAAGTTGTTCGTATTTATGTAGTGTATCCAATGATTATACATACAGGAATAACCTCGAGCTTGAGAGAAAAAATGAAACAAAAATCAGCACGTTTCATGACTTTTTAAACAAGATACACTACGAGTATTTTAATATTAACTAAAAATCTCCCTTTTTAAGTTTTTTCTTTTAAATTATTTTACAGGTTTTCTAGACTGTATCTTCATCCTGTTTTATTAAATTCACTGAAGCCTCTGTCTCGAGACGGCTCTATTTTTCAGGACAAACAGTGGCGAAACTGGTAGGAATTTTTTAATATTGCACAGCTTATATTACAATACATTCAAATAATGTTTCAGTAAAGTTATTGAAAACACTACTGTGTATTTTAATTAAATAAAGTGCAATACTGGTAGTGCCCTTTGTGCTGTTAATTCCGTTTTCCTTGTAAATAAAAAGCAACGAACAAAACTTTAATATGAAATGTACTTCCATTTTACAATTAAAATTATTCGTCCGTTCCATTTCGCAAAAGACCGAATGGCTTGAAAATGTAAATTTAATATTTTCGTGTCACAAAGACGAGTGCTCATGGAAACATCCTTCCAAGAACTGCTTCGCTTTACTGTAACGGATGAACACGCAGCCTTTACCGTTCCGTCTTCAATTTTCACCTTGTAAATCTATAAAGTTGAAAGCCGGTGCAGTTGAATGGCAGGCGACGGGTATAACGCGCCGTGGAGGGGGCGGGGCCCCCTGTGTGAGGCTGGTGTTAAGCGATCGTTTCAGCCACCGACCGAACTATGATTGACAACTTAAAGTGGAGAAGCGCCATTGTAACTGTAATATTGTGGCATTGCGGGTCTGTGACTTTGGTCCACGCTTCGACAGTGTAGTGGTTTGCAATTGCAATATGTGTCAACTACTGCAATGAATTGTTCATGGTAGCTTGTTGGTATAAAAGAAAAGGACTCTCGTCTGTCAATTCTCTCGGGATTTAAATAATAAATGAATTTAATTCCGAAAGTCATAATGTAGTGTATAGCAAGGTCCAGAATCAACAGTGGCGACTGGCGACCAACACAAAAGCGTCGAAGCAATGAAGCTCGACGAACTGTCTTGGATCCCGCAACGAAATCATATAGTGGGAAAAAACCGTAATGTCCACTTCCCTCCATATTAGCAGGAGACAGAACGAAAAAAGGCCAATGGGCACAAACGGACGTCTACAACTGGGATAGACCGTTGCCTAGCCGCACGGATAAATAATATTTAAATTTCGCGAGCTACCTTGAGCATCAGATTTAAACGAGATTCATATAAAAGGCATTCCTGTAAAATTGCACTTCTGAAATGTTCTCGTTGGAATATCGTACTTAGTTCGAGGAAAACGGATGAACTAAAACCAGTTCGAAAAGAAATTCATAGCCGCGCAGGATTAAATTCACCTCTGCTAAAAGGCTTGGATGTACGTGGAAAATTTAGAACGATTTTCATTTAGAAATACTTGGAAATTTTAGTTGCACGTTTATTTCGCAATATTTGCCTTTTTTTAAACAATTGTACGGAATGGGGTCAATCGGTACGTACACTATACAACTGGCATTTATCGCCTAGTAATGAAGACGACGAAAAAATGCATTGGACGACTCTGTCTACCCTATAAATTTTTAAATTCATTTTATAATACCCACTGTATTCCTGAAAATAATAGATGTTAGATTTCCGAGAAAAAGAGTACGGGATTAAAATATAGCCTATGTTACTCGCCGATAATGTAGCTATCCATTGCTGAAAGAATCGGTCCAGGGTTTTTAGAGTTTATTCAATAGAAACACACACACACATATACATAACACAAATAGAAGTGCAGATAGATTATTGCAGGCCGCAGTTCAGCGAACAATTTTCGTCTAATCAGTGTAATGTGAACGGATTTGTGTCCGCTCTCCAGCTAATGTTTTTAGCACCAGGTAGATGCTGCCTCCCTCTTCCAACTACATTACGCCATTAGCAATTAACCTGTTAAACTAGTTAAATCACACGCATCCCGATACATAGACCGTGGTACTACGTGATACGAATTAATAAATAAATATCGCTGGACATTACACACAGCGCCATCTAGTGCCACACTAAGCAAGGCTTGTGGTCGTGGACACCAGACAGTTGATATACTATATACTTTTTGTTTGTGAATACATACTTATTATGTTATGTTTAAACATCTATGACTCGGAAACAATTAATGTCCATGCTCATCACACAAACGTTTGCTCAACCAGGATTCGAACCTAGGACCCTTAGAACGTAAGGCAGTTTCACTACCGCTACGCCATTCGGGTCGAATACCCAACTCAGTAACTCATTACCTAATACTGGTGCCTATTCCACTAATGCACTGTTTTAGACTTCCACGGTTTTGAAAATCACGGATATAATCAGGAGAGAAGATAACAGCCCGATTATCTGAAAACAGCTGTCAATGTGACATGTTCCCGTACAAGAATTTGTTTTTAAACAGCTGTTTTTAGATAATCGTCCGTTATCTTTTTGGTGAACATGAACCTAAGTGTATTTCACTAATATTTCTATTGTGAACGGCCGGGGGGGAATGAATGTATGTCACGTCATGCGTCACCTCATTACAACTAAGGTCGCGTTTCCACTATGTCGTGACGATAAATTTATCGTTGGTTTTTAGTTGACATAAGTCGTGGACGACAGTAATCGCCTAGTCCTATATGCGAACACCTCCATTTAAATACACAAGCCACGACACTTAAAAGTATACGATTATGTGTCGTCACGACAAAGAAGGATTAATTTAATTCAATGAATCGATCGTAATTTTCGAGAAACAGATAGCTTCGGTATTAGGAAAGGTCATAGTATTGTTACATCGGACCTACTAGAACATTCGAGAAAGCCAGTGATTACAGTGTGTGTACGTTAGAAGTTCGAGAGCATTCTAATATTATTAGTTTTAAAGTTAGGTAGGTACAAACTCGCGACCTATTTATACAAAGACATTAGAATTTCGACCGTACGCCTAGGGCATAAGGCTCATATTTGTTTGTTTTGTACAAGTAGGTTATGCCTACTATTTTTATTACCTGCGTAGGTACCTCTATTGTGTTTTTTATGACCCTCTCGAATGTTCGTGGTTATTCTGGTGTGTCTGTTGGCGAGTATAAATAGAGCGCTCAGGGCCGCGACCGGCAGTCTTGTTTTAGCGACACAACGAAGCGAATCCAAGTGAACTACAAGTGCGATATCTAAGTGAATAGTGAACAGTAGTGTATTTGTGATTAAGTTTTGATTGTTTTGTGATTAATAAAGTTATTGTGTTTTTTAATCGGTAGTAATTAATTTATCTCATACCCAGCTCGTAACAAATTGGTGTCAGAAGTGAGAGATAAATTATGCCAATCCTACCAAAGGACGACACGGACGGTATCCGTACCAGAAGTCAGCGACAGCAGGATATGGACCAAAGGCGGTTTGGGGATTCTCCGACACAGACACCGGGTGGTGTCCAGCCTACGTCACAGCCAGTCGCTGGCCCATCCGGAGTTTCTCCAGCATCAGGGGCGCCAGACTTGTCAGCTTTAATGGCGCTGCTGCAGGATCAAGCTCGCCGTCAAGAGGAGCAAGCTCGCCGTCAAGAGGAGCAAGCTCGCCGTCAAGAGGAGCAAGCTCGCCGTCAAGAGGAGCAGGCTCGCCGATTGGAAGAGCAACTGCAGCGAGACAAGGAGGAGCAGGCTCGCCGTCAAGAGGAGCAGGCTCGTCGGTTGGAAGAGCAGTTGCAGCGAGACAAAGAGGAGCAGGTCCGCCGCCAGGACGAGCAGATGCTCCTCATAAAGGATCTGCATGCAAGTTTTGGCAAGGACATCAAGTTGATGAAAGAACAGGTCCACCAGCATGAGAATCGCATCTCGGAGGCCGAAGTTCAGATTGCTGGGGTAAAGAAGGCTTTGGGCGAACTGAAGACTGAAGGCGGGACTGTAGCTTCGGTGATTGCTGCACCATCTTCGCGTGGTTTTAAAGTGCCTCCACTCGACGGCACATATTCGTGGTCGGCTTACAAAATCCAGTTTGAGGCCGTCATGAAGGCGAATGGATGGACCAAACCACAAGCCATGACCGCGCTCACTTTGGGCCTCCGAGACCAGGCTTTAACTATTCTCGAGGCACTCGGCAAGGATGTAACCTACGAGCAGCTGCTGGAGGCGTTGGAGTCCAGATACGGCGACGCGCACCTGGAGCACGTATTCCGTGCCAAGTTGAAGGACCGTGTTCAACGTAGTGCCGAGAACCTACAGCAGTGGGCCCTGGAAATTGAAAAACTCGTTCGGAAAGCCTACCAGTCTGCCCCTGCACTGATTGATGGAAATCTGGTACAGGCCTTCGTTGATGGAATACGTGACTTAGAAGTTAGAGCTGCCGTGAGACTGGGGCATCATGAGACCTTGAAGGACGCCTTGGCCCATACCTTAGAATTAGAGGCAGTGAGGCAAGACCACCGAACGCACCGTGTCAGGGAGGTTGTTGCATCACCTGTACGCGACCGCCCACAGGGGTATAGTCCTAGGTGCTACACTTGTGGAGAAAGGGGTCATCTTCGGTCCAGCTGCCCTAAGCGCAGCACCCCGAGAGAAGATCAGCAGGGAAGAGTGGCTGAAGTGACTGCCCAGCCACAGCACGGAAACGAGTAAATGCCAGGACTGGGGGGCGGGTGCTGGCTGGAATTGAAAGAGCCCCGAGAATCTTGATCTCGCAAGCACATGACGGGAACAGCCTGACCATCAAAGGCGAAGTCAATGGAACACCATGCAAGCTGACGTTGGATACTGGAGCTTCTCACACGGTCGTCAATTCCAAACTAGCAAGTCGGTTTCTTGGGGACTACTTCAATAAGCACGACCGTATACAGTTACTAACAGCTACCGGTCAGCACATAAACGTCCGAGGCAAGAAGGAGGTGGAGTTAAAACTGGGTGACAGATTTTACAAGCAGAATGTCATCGTGGCTGACATATTGGACGATTGCATCTTGGGCTTGGACTTCATGCGGAAATATCGTTGTGAGATCGACGTTGATCAAGGAGTACTGAAATGTGGTTCAGAGGAAGTCTTCATGGAAGGTGCACCGTCAGGGAAAGTGTACTGCTTGAAGAAGATTGTTCTTCCTCGCAGATCAGAAACGGTTGTGCCAATTTGTTTGCCACAAAATTCTGGAAACAAAGGTCGAAGTGTTCTAATAGAAAGGGTGAACAATGACTTCCCATGGAAGATGGCACGAACTCTGGTCAAGGCCACCAACATCTCAGCAGTACGCATACTGAATCCAAGTGACCAGGAGCAAGTGATTAAGAAGGGCACCTTAATCGGCACTTGCGAGGAAGTAGCTTGGATGCGTCAATTGCAAGATGTCCCTACCGGAAATGAAATTCGCAGTTCAAAATTTGACGTGTCAACGCTTTTGGAAAACTGCGATTTAACTAAAGGAGAAATGGACAAGGCTAAGAAGATGTTACTTCAGTACGCCAACATTTTCTCTTCGAATGATGCTGACATAGGGAGAACTGGACTTGTTCAGCACCAGATTAATACAGGTAACGAGTTACCTATCCGTCAGCGACCAAGAAGACTGCCAGTTGCACGAGAAAAAGAGGTAGAAACCATGATTGAGGGAATGGTGAAGGACGGTGTTATAGAGCCTTCATCGAGTCCATGGTGTTCTCCTGTGGTCCTGGTAAAGAAAAAGGACGGCAGTATGCGCTTCTGTGTGGACTATCGACGACTGAACGACGTCACGAAAAAGGACAGCTACCCGCTGCCTAGGATCGATGACACACTGGACACGCTGACTGGTATGAAGTGGTTTACCACACTTGATCTGAAGAGTGGCTACTGGCAAGTAGAAATAGACCCCAAGGACAAGGAGAAAACTGCATTCTCAACAGGAAAAGGGCTATGGCAGTTTAAAGTTATGCCATTCGGTTTGTGCAACGCTCCTGCGACGTTTGAAAGGCTGATGGAGCAAGTACTCTCCGGATTGATTGGAGACGCATGTCTTGTCTATCTAGACGACATAATCATCGTGGGCCGTACATTTGAAGATCACCTTAAAAACCTCAACCGAGTGCTGTCGAAAATCCAAACAGCAAATCTCAAGTTAAGTCCGAAAAAGTGCTCGTTTTTCAGACAGCAAGTGAACTTCTTAGGACACATAGTTTCGGGGGAAGGTGTTCAAACAGACCCAGAAAAAGTAGTTGCCGTCAAGGATTGGCCAGTTCCGAAAGACAAGACACAGGTAAGAGCATTCCTGGGTTTGTGCTCCTACTATCGAAGATTTGTCAAGAATTTTGCCGACATTGCCAAACCTCTGCACAAACTCACTGAGGAAAAGAGGCAATTCTGTTGGGACGAGGACTGCGACGTCGCATTTCAGGAATTAAAGAAACGTCTGTGCAACACACCTATTTTGGGATATCCTGACACTGAAAATGACTTCATAGTTGACACAGATGCCAGTAATACTGGAATTGGGGGCGTGCTGTCTCAACGGAAAGGAGACCGGGAGGTTGTAATAGCTTACTTCAGCAAGACTTTATCTAAGCCAGAAAGAAATTACTGCGTTACAAGACGGGAGCTACTCGCTGTAGTAAAGACAGTGCAGCACTTCAGTAAATATTTGCTGGGACGCAAATTCCAATTACGAACTGACCATGCTGCACTGAAGTGGCTATTACAGTTCAAGAATCCAGAGGGGCAAGTGCCGAGATGGATTGAACTACTCCAAGAGTTTGATTTCGTAACTGAACATCGCAGTGGGAGAACTCACGGTAACGCAGACGCCTTGTCAAGAAGACCTTGTCCTGAAGACTGTAAGCACTGTGCCAGGCAAGAGACTAAGGAAGTAGTGCCCGTGAGGATGCTTAGAACGGATCTCAGCGATGAATGGAAGGAGATCCTACAGCAGACTCAGCAAAACGACTCGGATATCAAACCGATTTTCGAGTGGATCAAAGCTGGTGCTCCTAAACCCAAGTGGAGTGATGTGGCTGCGATGAGTTCCATCGCGAAGAGTTATTGGGCCCAATGGAACAGCTTGGTGATCCAGGATGGAGTCTTGTGCCGTAAATGGGAAAACGCTAGAGGGGACAGTTGTCATCTACAAATGGTGGTCCCTAAAGCTAAGGTACCGGATGTTCTACGGCTCTACCATGATGGATGTTCTGGAGGACATATGGGGGTAAAAAGGACTCTCCTAAAAATTCGAGAACGCTTTTACTGGATCCACTGTCGAGATGATGTGGAGGACTGGTGTCGCAAATGTTCCAGTTGTGCAGCCGTGAAAGGACCCCAGACACGCAGCAGAGGTGCATTAAAAGTGTACAACGTTGGAGCCCCTTGGGAACGGATAGCACTAGACGTTGCGGGACCATTTCCAGTAAGTGAGAGTGGAAACAGGTACTTCCTGGTGGTCATGGATTACTTTACAAAGTGGCCGGAAGTCTTCGCCATTCCTAACCAAGAAGCAACAACTGTCGCAGATAAATTAGTTCAAGAAGTCTTCTGTCGTTTTGGAGTACCCTTAGAAATACACAGCGATCAAGGAAGAAATTTTGAATCGCAAGTATTTCAAGAGACTTATCGATTGATGGGTACCCATAAAACCAGAACCACCTCTTACCACCCACAATCCGATGGAATGGTGGAACGATTCAACCAAACGTTGGAGAGATATCTGGCGAAAGTTGTGGAAAGCCGGCAAAGGGATTGGGACAAGCACATACAGCCGTTTCTTCTGTCTTACCGAAGTGCAGTCCACGAAAGTACGACTGTGACACCAGCCTTCGCGAACTTTGGTAGGGAACTACGGTTACCTGCTAATTTAATCACTGGAACTCCCCCTGATGCTCCATGTAGCGTAACAGATTACGCGAATGACTTGCGTAATAAGTTGAACGATATTTATGAGCATATCCGACAGTCCGGCCAACAGATGTCTGAGAAGATGAAGACCCGTTATGACCGGAAAGCCAACGGTAGGGGTTTCGACGAAGGTTCACTGGTGTGGTTGCATAACCCAGTGCGGAGCAAGGGGAAGTCTCCGAAGTTACAAGCAAAATGGGATGGACCATACCGAGTCGTGACTAGGATCAACGATGTCACCTACCGAATACAGAAGGGTCCACGAGGTGCGCCTAAAATTGTACATGTAGACCGGTTGGCGCGATACTACGGGACTAATGATGCTCGGGACGAGCATGTCTAAGGAGGGGGCAGTGTTACATCGGACCTACTAGAACATTCGAGAAAGCCAGTGATTACAGTGTGTGTACGTTAGAAGTTCGAGAGCATTCTAATATTATTAGTTTTAAAGTTAGGTAGGTACAAACTCGCGACCTATTTATACAAAGACATTAGAATTTCGACCGTACGCCTAGGGCATAAGGCTCATATTTGTTTGTTTTGTACAAGTAGGTTATGCCTACTATTTTTATTACCTGCGTAGGTACCTCTATTGTGTTTTTTATGACCCTCTCGAATGTTCGTGGTTATTCTGGTGTGTCTGTTGGCGAGTATAAATAGAGCGCTCAGGGCCGCGACCGGCAGTCTTGTTTTAGCGACACAACGAAGCGAATCCAAGTGAACTACAAGTGCGATATCTAAGTGAATAGTGAACAGTAGTGTATTTGTGATTAAGTTTTGATTGTTTTGTGATTAATAAAGTTATTGTGTTGTTTAATCGGTAGTAATTAATTTATCTCATACCCAGCTCGTAACAGTATGATACTTTTCTGTCAGCCTGAATAGTAAGACGAAATACTTGTATGTATTTGAAATGAATACGCAGACCATATCGCGTTCGCGCGTTACCACGGCTACTCGGCTAGTCAAATACTTACAAATAATTTGCATAAAACCCAATAGTTTGATTTGAGCCCGTAGTTATGCTCTCGGACCAATTCCGAATGCAATATTAGTAAGAAACCTGTCAAGGCAATAGGCTGCTCATTTCTGTGGCTAAAATTGGGTTATTTCGATAGTTGCTTATCAACTGTGAATTCCTATATTTATGATCGATCCATTTATCTTGATAACTGTCCACAGTAAGTGCATAACATACATTGTTTTTGACAGTCTGACTTTACAATATTTGAAAACTGAATATTATCTTTATTATTCTGAACTAAAAAGTGATGCAAAAGCATTTTCTTAAATCAAACTATTCGTAGTCTTAGCACAGATTTGTTGTAAATGCGACGCGTGCGCAGCTGCCGCGGTCCGCTAGTGCTATTATTATTATTATTCATCCACACGCGACAATACATATAATGAAGATAAAAGATCATTGTGTCACATAAGATGCTATTATTATACCAGCAATCAATCTGCTTCATTATAAGCAAACAATTATATTTCAAATATATTAATGTTTTCATTTCAGTTACGGACGTTGAGCTTTTAGCAAGATATTATGATCTAGACTAAAAGTAATATAATATTTATTTTTAACAAATACATAATTATGTTTTAGTATTAACGCTTCTTGCTGTTCCCACGGTAACATAAAGTTATTGTTTATTATAACGACGACATTTAAAACACCTTCTAGTAAACGACATTTCGTGTCTTTATTAAAGCTGTGCAAGGGCTTGTGAACTAGAACCCAATCTTTACACGTAGGAAGTTGTTTCCCGGGTTGTTGTCATATGACTTTCAAACTGCATGCTCCCCCCCTCCCCCCAGATCGCAAGCGGTTGACATATTAGGACGTGAGCAGTTGTCACCTTAATGCACCGTCATTAATCGTTTCCTCTGACATCGAGTGTCCCCCTCATCGCCCTATCTATCACAATGTAAACAAGCTGTAAACGTTATGCAAGCGTATAAGTTTCTGTATTCTTTTCAATGACAACGTATGATATACCTACAGGAGCAGACTTCCTAGTACCATTTGTATTGTTATTATTCAATACGATCTTATCAGTTGTGGGGAGGCGAATACTGTGTTGAGCAAATTAGAATGTCTTACCAAACATTTGAGGCAACAACCAAATAATGCTATGAGCGAAGCCTATTGGTCCTTGGCTACTGAGTGGAAAATAAATTGCTATTACTAATGGGTTTTTGCCTTGCTAATGGCCAAAAGTCGTTCGTGGACAATAAAATGTGATTTAAATATTGCCTACGATGAAGAGCAGCACTGCATTGTTAGAATATGATGCATCCATCCATGACCCAGGCAGCGCTGTATTTGTGTCATAAGCCAAAATTGAAAAAAAAAAAATGTAAGTACTGGATTTTCGAGGTCTATCTAAGGCGGCTATGTTTACATGTGATGACAAAACAGCTGACATTATCCATAATTATTGATCCTTCTATTGACAACAGTTCGTTTAAACAAAAATGAATCAGTAGGTAAATAAAATAAAAAAAAATAATAATAATCAGTGTTTTTCTACACAAGTTCTCAAATGATACCTTAAAGAGTATGATTTCATCACTGTAAAAATTATGATTACCTCATCCATCACATTTGCAAATAGGTAAGTACATTGCAAAACGTTGTGGGTACAAATGTTAAGTTTAAATGAACTCGACTCCGACGATGCCGCCGCTGGAGGTGTATGAAGATTATTTGTAGGTATTGCATATTATTTATTTACACGAATCCTTGTGTAATTGAGGATAAAACAGTGAAACGAAAATCGCTCTAGTGTTTTTATGCCACACAGCAGATACTGCTCCGCTCTCGATAAGCTATCGTTCAGGTACCATTTTGTTTTCAGAACTAGGGTGATAGTAATATCGGAATGATATCGATAGGATGAATGCACTTATTTGTTTCGTCTATAAAAATAGAATAACGCTGTATATTTAATTACAAAAAAGATAAATTGATTGTGTAGCTGGAAGCATTTCAATTTAACGTCAATAGCCCGATCACTCATTTTCTTATACCGAAACATGAGTATGGGTATGAATACCACCAGACTCAACCGAACGGTATCTCCAAAGCCACTGATTCCAAGAACAGAACGTGACAATACACTCATAGCAATTATTGTTCCACATTCATTGCAGCATTTAACGACGCCCAAAACAAACGTGACGTCATCGGCACATTTCACTCGTATCTATTTTGGGTACAGATAAAGAGATTAGCGGCAGTGTTCCTGGCCGGAAAGGGGGACGCTTCAACGTTCAAAAAGTAAATTATTGTCACTATCAACAACGCATCGGGTGTAGATAACGACTGCCAGTCATCGTCTCTTCGATAAGATTGGACCGTATCTATTATTCACGGGTTTTGTGAAAACATTTTATGCATTATTCAATCAAGATATTTGTGTTAATACATCATGATATACACATTTGAATGTATTAGTGATTAGCACGCGATTAGAGGAATAAAAATTGCCTGCATCCCGGGACAAAGCAAGGTTTTCTAATTTTAACAATTGCTACTGCATTCCTTCTTTAATCGACTTAAAAAAAGGACGATGTTATATCTTGGGCAGTATTTTTTTATGTAGGTAGGTATGTCCTCTTGGAAAACGAGTAGTGGTCATTAGACACAATCAGCCCCCAAGACACAGATGACTTGATTTTTTTCCGTGTGTATTCTGTGACTTCTGTGTGTATTGCTATTTTTGTTTTTATATGCCCAGATTCCACATATTGAGGAACTTGAAAGAGGGAACTAAACAATTTAATCGAGTTTAACAAAGGAATCGAGAACATGCAGATGAAACCGAAAAACATCACATTTCAACTGTAGACCGTTCTGTTAACGTACGGATGTACGTAAAAAGAGCTGGTCAATGACCGCCAGCCACTTGTTGCATCGATGCACTAATCGCTATTATAGTGTCCATTGACTGTTGTAATGACGTCAACGTGTCATTATCTCTATGTTTAGATCATTTAAGTTTCAAGTATTACTTACAACTGTTTTGGAAATCATAGCCGTATTACTCTCTGAGAAAAAAACGTAACCCTCGACGACGTTGCAAAAATAACACGTAATCAAGACAAAAAATGTAATTTTCATTCAAGATTCCGGAAAAGAAAAACATGGCGGCTCATCTAATTACCGCAACACGCTGATGGGGGATATAATGACCCTTAGACAAGCTACTTGTCACTATGAATGCACCTTGCAATCTTTGCACACAATGCGTACAGGTCGCGTTACTCTGTAACTTTCATTATTTCTTATTTTTCGAGACTAGGAATTTCTGGTGCATCGTGGGTGCGTGCGTTTACAAATATTTGAACACGTTTAGTCATGCAGCCACCAACTAATAGAATACTGCGCAAGTTTTTTATTGTTTGTATGAATGCTTGCAATCCGGTTATTAAGTGGTCTTACTTTTTCAACTGTACTATAAGCCTTTTTTTTCGGATGTTGCCACAGTGGTAGGATCCATATCCTAATCGGTACTGGTATAGTGCAATCAAAATTGTTCTTCAGCGGTTTAGCAACTAGTACTATGAGACCACGAGAAATATGTCAATTGAATTGAACCTGAAGATTTTGGAGTTCAGTTCTACAATTAGTTATTTTAGTTAGCTTTTTTATAACTATTTTATGAAACACTCCTAGGTAGGTAGATATTAGGTAGAGAATAGAATGGATACATGCAGGCTTTGTAAAATTTGGCGTTGTACGAAAAAAGCAACCCTGACGAAAACTCGATGATAAACAAGATGACGAGCATGCAAGTGACCTCATGCTGATAAACAGCATATAACCGATAACGATTATTTTAATCGATTTGATTGACTTAGTAATCGATATGGTAACGTTTGCACTCGTAACGTTAGTTATATATGCGATTATCGACGCTATTAATAAATGCGGCACTTGTATGAATGGACTGCAGATGTGGTGGGTGCAGAACAGATGAAGTGCTCTCAGGACTTATGCAGATGTATTGACTTTATCGAGAATACATCAAGTGTCATTTCTTTTAATTTCAATTAAAGAAACAGCTAATTGTGATTATGTGATGTATTTAAAAGCGATGACATCAGCATAATTTTCAGTTTTAAACGTTTAGAAGTCAAACAAACTGGTCAACAGACAAGTCTAACTACCTGAATACCTTTAACATAGACACCCCAATTTAATTGCATTTCATAATTTCAGAATTTCACACAAATGTAAAATTGACGTGGGTTTTACTGCTAATTAAAGCATTTAGAGCCAATAATGCCAATGATGGACACCTCGAATTCGTTTTTTTATTCAAGTTGTTAAAATTGGTAAATCCTGTGCTGTTGGAAAACTGACGTACCTATTTCACAATTGAACCAGTTGCAATCGATTTTTTTAATCTTTTATACGGGTTTGCATCGACACCGAGCTGATATAGATGATAACAAGAAGCGCAAGTCCACACATTAGTTCGAGCTGTTCTTGTGGAACTAAAGGCTTTCAAGTTTACAACTCTCAAAGAAGTTGAAGGGTGTATGCGTCGTGATCTAAGAGATTCAACTTTACGATATCAGCCCCAAGTTACATACCTAATAAGTTAGTTGAATAAACAAACTTCATACTACCGACATTTAGACGTGTTATATAGACTGTATCTAAAACCACCTGCCAGACTGCTACAGGTATATTTCAGGTGCAAGTTCCACAGATAGCGCGTCGCGTCCGTTGTGAATGTTACGATACGATTGCGCTCTAGCCTCCCCAGCCCGCCTCCACTCGCCTTTTGTCTAGGTAGACCGAAGCGGAGAGGTTGCGATTAAATGGAATCCCGCGTCGAGGACGGCCACTATTGTCTGCATGTATTAGTTAATTTGGTAACCCTTCTAGGCAATTTAGTGCATGAAAATCTGTCAAAGGTTGGTGAATAGGGCTTCAGACGCCTTTATGATGACTGGACGTATATCGGTAAAGGTGAAACCAATACGCTAATAACGCTCCTGACATGTACTCCCACACTGCATTCATTCAATAGAATCGTGTGTACACTGATATCTGTGTGCCTGGTCTAGAACGGAATAGCGCAGATATTTTGTTTTGAAAGCGTGTTAGGCGTTGGTTTACTATCAAAGGTATAAAAATATCTACATGAGGGATTTCTTTGATGAGGAACATACTAAATAACTGTTTTAAGGCTGCCTGTCCATTGAGCGCTGCAGTGTTTTTACATTAAAGCAGAGCGGAGCTAGGTCGTAGCAAGCGTCGGATTAAAAGCGAAATGTACTACGGGCAACTCCACTTGTCGGCACCGCTACCCCGCGTATAAATATTTAATCTACTTCGCAAATCCATGTCAACCCAAAATGGGCGGAGATTTTATTAAATTCTATTGGTCAAAATTGCCCAGCTCTGCTCTTCGCCGCTCCAGTGGACATACAGCTCAATACTCAATTCTTTATTTTGCATTCCACAATGTGTACTTAGGTGGTAAATTAAAAATTATAGGAATTCTTTATATACATAGAAATTTTATACATTATTAAATTATATTTTATCATTTAAATATTCATTTATATTATAATAGCATTTTTTTGTTAAAAATTGTTTTAGTTTTTTTATAAATATGTTTAATTTCTCTTCTTTTTTTATTGTTTCAGGTAGTTTGTTATATATTTTTATTGACATTACATAAGGGCTTGTTGAGTGCATTTTCAGTCTAGATTGCGGAATGTTTAATCTTGATTTGTGTCGGAGTGTGAAACGTGATTGTATATCTTCGCGCTTTGTGTAAAACTCTTGATATTTACGAACAAATTTGCAGGTTTCTAATATGTATATACTGGGGAGAGTTAACATATTATAATTTTGGAAGTGAGGTTTGCAACTGTCCGTTTGCTCAATATTTGCCAGGATTCTAACTAATTTTTTTTGAAGGATAAAAAGTGAAGGTGCATCTGTGCTATTTCCCCAAAGGGTAACACCGTAGCTTAGCCATGCATAAGCATATGCATAGTAGGTGGTGAGCGCTGTTTGGAGATTTGTGGTTTTCTTTATTTCACGTAGAGCATATGAAAATCTTGAAATTTTTGATCTTAGTTTTTGTATGTGAGATTTCCAATTTATATGAGTATCCAAATTGAGACCAAGTAGCGTAAATTCTTTAACAATTTCTATTTTTGTGTTATTAAAAGTAAAATCTATGTTTAATGGTGCTTTTTGGTGGGGATGAAAGGTAATAAGTTTAGTTTTGGAATAATTTATTTCGAGGTTATGTGCTTTCATCCAAGTGATGGTTTTAGTAAGTATTGAATTTAGTTCTTCGTTTAGATTGAAATTGTTTTTACATGAGACTAATAGAGAAATGTCATCCGCAAATAATACACATGGTCCTTCTATGATTTTGGGTAAGTCGTTGATATACAGGGTTATTTTTTGTTTATACTAAACCCGAAAAGGGGTCATTGTACTCATCATTTTGAACAACTTTTTCTATGGGACGAACCCTGAAATCGCGAAAAAAAAATCAGCTGTTCCCTACATTTTCACGAGTTATGCGAACATAAATGTAGGGAACAGCTGATTTTTTTTTCCCGATTTCAGGGTTCGTCCCATAGAAAAAGTTGTTCAAAATGATGAGTACAATGACCCCTTTTCGGGTTTAGTATAAACAAAAAATAACGTTGTATATTAGAAACAAGAGACATCCTATTACGCTTCCTTGGGGTATTGAAGCTCTAATTGATTTGTTATTAGATCGATTTTTTTCTATTTCTTTTGACGTGTGATTAAAATATTCAATTTCTACAGTTTGCTCTCTGTGCTTTAAGTAAGATACGAGCCAATCATGAGCTTTTCCACGAATGCCTATTCCGTATAGTTTTTCAAGCAATATATCAAATTGGACTTTGTCGTATTATAGGCTTTGGTCATATCTAATAATAATCCTACGGCATATTTTTTTTATTAATTATGTTAAGTGCTTCTTGAACAAATTTGTACACTGCCAAAGTTGTTGAGCGGTTTTTGCGAAAACCATTTTGGCATTCGTCAAATATTTTATATTTCTCGCAATACTTGTATATTCGGTCACACATGGCTTTTTCAAAAATCTTTGAGGCTGCAGGTAAGAGAGCTATTGGGCGGTAATTGTTTGGATCTGATTTTGAGTTTTTTTTGTGGATCGGTTTAATTAGTGATTTTTTTAATAGCCAATCTTTTGAACAAGGTGCCTCTTCCCCGAAGGCACCTTGTTCAAAAGATTGGTTCAGAAGGATGTGGAACGGAAGCGTCAATTCGTCTGCACATTCCCTTAATAATATTGGTGGGATTTCATCTATACCATGGCTGCTTTTGTTCTTTAACTGTTTTATTAAACGGTTTACTTCCCAGGGGTCTATAGGGCTAAGAAACATGATATTTTCTGCGGGGTTTAGCACGGACGTGCCGTCAGACTGCTGGTTGCCAGGTAGTCTGACGCCGCTCTCTCCTATTGATGCAAAGAAGTTATTAAATATGTCGGCTACTTGTTTAGGTTCGGATGTTGTTTTGTCATTTATTTGCAATTGAATGTTACTTTTTTCGTTTTTTAATTTCTTATTCGCTCTCTCATTTATGATGCTCCACATTGTTTTGACTTTATTCGTTGATTTTTTAATTTTTTTAATGTATTCAGTCTTTTTTGCTGCCGTAACCAATTTTTTTTATTATCTCAACCACTAACGTATTCTGTAATCAATCGCAATTCGGAAAAATCCTCCATGAGTATTTCTGAAAATTTAGGACTTGTTCAACATCAATTAAGCTTTACTGATAAAACGGGGTATTCCTCAGAGCGCACCTATTTCTAAGCGCAACCATCTCAGCGCAACTAAATCATTCCTCAGAGCGCAACCATGATTACAAATAGAAAAGGGTTCATTAATTATATCGATAGATAGTTTTAAATAATCATTCCCTCTGTTAGCCCATCAAAATGTACTAGGCTAGCAGAAGTTCAAGGAGTAGTTTTTTTATATTCCGGGTATCTAAGTAGGTAGATACTTACCTCAGAGGAAACTTGTGATTGAAATACCATCTGCAATTCTTGGTAGCCTAGTACTTCTGTACATTACAGACCAAAAATTGCTTGAACACTTAGTTCCAGTAATTATCTGGGGTGAAACTTTTCAAGCTTGTTCTGTGACTGTGACAAGTGTCGCACAAGTCTCCAGCAATACAAGTTTCAGTATCGGCACTTAATTAACTTATCGATCAAACAAACTAAAGACAGGAAGTACACAAGACTATACGCCCGTATTATCTACCTACAGCCTCGTCAGAAAGTTGGACGTACGTTAAGAACTAATTAACTCTTCACTACTTAGCTATTACAGTATTAATTGTTAGCATCACGTTCTAACCAATTAAAACTCTTTTGAAGGAAGTATAATACCAGTCTATGTTGTTGTTGATTCAACGCAGAGGATTATTGGCTGGAAACAGGATATTGCGCATATGCTGTGCTAAACAGATTCAAATTCATTTATTGGTGTGATTTTTTACATGAGATCTTAATAATAAATAATCAGTTCACATAATTGTTTAAAGAAAATCAGAAAATGTTTATTATTTCTGAAATGTTATTGTGAGGAAGTGTGATTTTAATTACGATACTCACTTTTTAAACTATTTGATTTTCTCAACACTCTTCTTAATACCCTTGCCTTTATCATATTTTTTTTTTGGGTATCGCAGCATTTTCCTCTTTCATACTGCTCTATTAGTCGTTGTTACATGAGTCTCAATTTGTTTTTATTTCATAAAAAAAAAAAGTATAACACTCCTATAAGGAATCACGAAAATATATTCACGTCGTACGCGGACACTACAATATTTATGTACAAACTTCAGGTAGGTAGCAATCGATTCGAATCTTCAACTAGAAAGTCGATCTGCACCTGATCCCGGCAATCCACGTAGCATTTTGATTTGAAATACCCAACTAGCACACAAGCTCTACAACAAGCCGTACAGCGGCCGGTTAGAGGTTCTTAATAACGGCATAGCCTCTATAGATAAGTTCTACAGTAGATGTACAAGCGGCTATAGCGCTGCTGTACCCCCGAAAGAGGCCCTCGCAGTACCGCCTAAGGATCTACAATGTCTCTACAATGGTTGTACAGAGGTGTTAGTACGGCGCACTCTACCGCACGCACCCTTGGATCTACAGTGGTGCTATGCGAGCAGTAGAATGCGCCTCAGGATCTAAAATAAGTTCTTCTAGCGCGACTGTAGAGCTCGAATCGTATTTAAACGCGACTGTATCTCTGAATTACAGTTTACAGTTCTATATTAGGTCTACACTAACCATATTTTGGGGTAATGAACAAAACTAATTGAAATTTTAACTTATGAGTGATTGATGGATGAATTGTAAAATAAAAAACAGTAGTGTTCATTTTTCCTTTTATGTATGCAAAATACCAGTGCGAGTGCCACTGTATTGTGAATATAAACATAGGTTTTGGCTAAAATTTTCACGCACCTGCTGTTTATGCAGTTTTATTGGATAAAAAGTACATTTGATTAGAGGGTTTGAATTTCGAATTTAGTTTATTTAAGACAGTTTAGTTTTCTAAGTAAGTTTTTTAGAATCCTGGGTGAGAAAGAGTGACGTGAATTTGGTTTTTATGCATATTTATGATGTCAATAAATTATAAAAAATCATGAGAATGGTTTTTATTAAAAACTCTAATGGCATCTCGGTTACAACAGCGTTCAGAGTTTACTATATAGAACCATTCTACCGGTTTAGCCGCTAGTATCAACAATTGTAGACCTTTCAGTTCTATGATGGTGGTATTGACGGTCTATTGTACTCTTCTAGGTCTATGTCGGTAATTAATATATCTTTTTAAGAGTCTAAGGTTGTACAACGGATTATTGATACTCCGTTGTACAACCTGTTTCTCTGTTGTAGATTTAGCGTTACAAATATGAAATATACCACCTAAAGCGCTTTAAAGAAAGCTCGTAACTCCATTCAAACACTTTTAACTATTATAGCCCTTTACAAGACCTAGCGGTGTTTTAATAGGTATTTATAACTCTGCTTTAGATCCATTGGGATTATATTTACTGTTGTACGGCTATTGTACCCCAAACCTGTTAAAAAGCGATTTAATACGCTACTGTACCACTTAAGTATTATAGTAAACCCCTTGGATGGCTATTGTAGCAGCTTGTGTGCTAGTTGGGTAGTTTTGTATGTAACTAGACAAATGACTAATTAATAGCCGACGAAAAGGCAACGCGACCGCGATGAATCGTGTCTGCCTTAAATAGGCAGGGGATGGACTGACTTCACTGACAGTGGCTAGAGGCAAATTGCATCATGTTCGGCAACGGCGGTGAAACTGTAAAACGCCGAGCGAAGCCAACTCACCGTTCACATGGAACTTCAAACGTTCATACGTTACTAATAACAGTGACAGTGTATGTCGACCATATTGAAACATATCGCTCAACGCAAAGCAAAGTTGTGTCCAACACAATCAGTGTACACGTCTGTCTGAACTTCTTTAGCCTCATAATTCAAATAGCTGTTTTTGTGGACCAATAAACCAGCGATGTGAATGATAGCTTGCATTAAAAGCATAAACCCACGCGTTGCTAAGTACACCCACGCGTACCTAAACCAGCCCGCGGCTCGCTGACTGTAGCCGTACGTTAATACAACGGGCTTGTTAACTGAAAAAATCGAATTAGTCCGTCACTTAGATGATCAAAAAGTATTTGACCGGTATTTTTTCTTTTCCCACATAAACTAAAATTGACGAAGATACGACGCTTTTAAAATTCCCAATACGTCACTGTTTGGTATCATTCTTAGTGAGTTCTGACGTCACGAGCCCCCACTCCCGAGTTTGATGCGTTTTATTTTTGTCAATATTCGTTGATTTACAAAAAGAAAAAAATACGTGTCCATTAAACTGATATTGTCACTTACGGGATATCTTCCGTGATTATTTACTACTTTGAGCTCCCGATATTTCGACGCTGTTGCAAGCGCCATGATCGCGGGTTGACTGGAGAATGCGCGTGGATGGAAAATAAAATTGTTACGAGCAGACAAATCTGACTCTGATCTGAAAACCCTCTTTCTTTGTCTTTTGCTACGCGCACTATTGGAACTCGACATTAAGTCACGACAAAACGCACTCACAGTATCACCAAGGAATAACTACAACAATACCAATTGCTCTTAACAATTTTATTTTCCATCCACCCCCAGTCCTCAGTCAACCCGCGATCATGCCGCTTGCAACAGCGTCGAAATATCGGGAGCTCAAAATAGTAAATAATCACGGAAGATATCCTGTAAGTGACAATATGAGTAAAGTTTTAAACCGTGAAAGCATAAAACAGTGTACGTGTCCATTATTACCAATACTCTAACTGACGGACTAAATAGATTTGCAATTTATTGATGGTGGAAACTAGTCTAATGTATGCTATCACAAGGTTTTAAGTGAGATGCAAGTAAAGTAATCTCTGCCAATATACTTTAAGTATTGTCTACGCTTTTAAAATGAAATACGACATAGAAACCATACTGTCGTCCTAATTTTCGGCCAAGTACGTCTGGATGCAAATCAGGGCTAAATGACCGGATACTCATGTAGGGCACTAGATACTTTGTACAAGACTAAGGAGGGGTGACTGCTATCGTTAAATCTGGATGAAAACGATGGAGAATTGCTACGCTTAACACCAATACATTCAGCTACAAGTAAATTGATTTATTGCTGAGTGAATCAGCCCGCAAGAGTTGTACTTAGTTAAAGACAATCAGCTTATCTAGACATACAACAAGATGTAGTGAATCATCGAGAGAATGTAGCAGCTAGACGCTTGGGAGAATATACAACGAAACTTTGATTAGTTGTGGTTGTTTCTTCCTTTATTCATACGAGAGTTACTGCCACTTCATAGATAAAAATACTTTTGAACTGAACTGTGCAAAACCACAATTTGCATCAAGTTCTTTTTGCCTGGACTGTCACTGCCAGTATGTCGATTTTCATATCAAAGGGGATATGTTTTACGAGCAAGGCTTTTAGCGTGTTAATCCCAGGCGTAAAAAGCTGCTAGTTGACACTGGACGCGTTTGATCCGCCAGCGGCTTCTGTTCTTTGACACTTTGTTATTGTGTCCAATCCATAAAGTGTATCTGCCACAGGCGGAGTTGGAACGGTAGTTTTTATTTTGGTTGTGGAAAGCCGTTTCAGAAGAATATTCTTGTGGTTGCTTGTCTTTAATTCTCTTCAGCTGCTCACTACAATAAAATGCAATGATGAAATTACTCAGGGAATCTATAATCAGACTTTCATTGCAAAGGACCGTGAGAATGAAGGAGTCCTTTATTTCTATTATTCACTGTTGCCTGAGAAACACTACATTTTTTTTATAATTGTAGCCTTCAGACACTTGGCTCAAGATAATAAGCCAATAGCAAGCCGCCGTCTGGTCTGAATCACGACTCTCATTGAATTACACCGGCCCGAACGACTAACACGCTGTTGGTTGCAATAAAGTTGAAGTTATTTTGATATAGCCGTCCCTATTTGAATCTAGTTTATGTACAGTTGACGACTCGAATGGTGTAGTGGTAGTGAAGCTGCCTTGCGTTCATAGGGTCCTGGGTTCGAATCCCGGTAGAAGCAAATGTTTGTGTGATGAGCATGGACATTAGTATATATTTACAAACAAAAAAAGTATATATGTATAGTATATCACCTATCTGGTGTCCACGACACAAGCCTTGCTTAGTGTGGCACTAGATGGCGCTGTGTGTGTCCAGCGATATTTATTTAGTTGAAGACTAACATTAAACTACTGTTCACCCACGTTTATCATGAAGTTCTTAACCAGAATACATGTATGATCTCGCATTAATCTTCACGTAGCACACGATTTAAAATCATTGAAGTATAAGCAGAAGTTCGAGCTAACACCTACGGTTTGCCCAGCTGAAGGCATCGCATTTGAATTCAACAGTAGATGGTACATACGTAACCACACACGTGATTTCCCTGAGGCTATTCCTACAACACGGCCGGGAAAGCAATCAGCAGTAGGTTCACACCTAACAGATAATATTTTAATTAAATTGTATTATATTCTGTTTACTGCAAAATTGTTAGCGACCGATAGGTATGTTTTTCCCAATTTAGGAAACTCACTCTAACGCAAACTGTCTGAATAAAATAACAGGTGTACGTATACCAGCACAATTACGAAACCTCAAGAAACAAAAACGTTCCTGTCAGGAGTTAAAATAAACTACCTTAGCTATTTTGACTAGTTTACCTAAGTACTACTAAGTAGTATTATTTGCCTAGTTCACCTCCTTAAATAGAATAGTACCAAATCGATGAGATTTATAGTAAATATCGACAAGCAATATTTAATTAAAAACTCCCGACACATAGGGTCATATGGTATTTTTTTTTCGGAATGAAGTTCCATATTGTGGCTTACGGGTGACAAGCCCTTTCATTTGATATCCATAAATAGTGAGGAAGTTAAAAAAAAATGTAATTCACCATTTTGTGGTGGCGGCCATCTTGGATTTGAATTTTATTATAGCGCATAGTATTCTACTGGTCAAGCCCTTTCATTTGATACCTTTAATGAAGGAGTTGTTGAATAAAGATGTAATCTGCCATATTGTGGCGGCGGCCATTTTGGACAGATTTTTATAAAACTTAGCACACAACAAAGGACGGACGGACCGACAGACAGACAGACAGACCCACACACACACAGTGTGTGGGTCCACACACACACACGCGCACGCACACACACACGTCAAACTTATAACACCCCGTCGTTTTTACGTCGGGGTTTAAAAACACATAGTAAAGACCATCTCCGTTACGTGGAACGTGTTGCAGAAAGAATAGTAATACATATAAATAAAAATCAAAATATCATTTATTTTGATTTTTATCTACTCGTCCCGAATGGGCCGTGGGCATGTGGGACTAGTTGCTGATTTACTCGTTCGTTTCCATAAAAATGCAATACAACACAGATAATACTTAAAGGCCATGTCCGTTCTTTAATAAATTCGAGCACAAACGCTCAACGTCCAGCACTGAAAAACCGTCCTTTTCAATGAATATTGCATTTTGTGTTTACGATAGAGAGCAGTTTTAATGACACGAAAAATACAATTTTAGGGAATTCGTGTCTGAAGTGGGGCTCAATTTGCGTATGAAAACTGTCGCTAAATTAACAAGCGCCATTGCATATGAATAGTAGAACTGTTATTAAAGCCCTTTGCACTAAATTCACCCTAAAAATATTTCAAAGCCATTGAGGTATCATCGTCAAAAAAATTGGTTGATTCCGCCTGTAACGGTTCGATGTGCATCTGCATACGTCGAATGAATACATTTACCAAATCCGGAAAAGTCTATTCGTCCGTTCGATTTAATAATATTCATAATTCAGTGATTCCGAATACATCATAGAGCGATCTAATCTCATTGTTGCGCTAAATTAAAACTATCCTATTTTGAATTTGGATTGGAAGGAAAACGAAAATAAAGCCTTAAATAAGTCATTGTTATAACGCGTACGTCTTGTTTTCGGAACCAGATCAGCTCTTTTGATTAACTATGTATGAAATAAGTCGTACTTGCTTTACTTACTTCGTACGAATATAAAGGAGTCAGTATTAACCATTCAATTCTCACACAAAGCTGAACTACGAGTAACAATAGAAATAATCCTGTGTATTCAAAACAAGATCCAGTGTTCCCCGAGTTACTTATAAAATCTTGAAACGTACCGGTTTTTAATATGCATTGTTCAATTCATTGTGCTGTATAAAATCTTCTCCCCATATGATATGATAGAGCAACCGGCAATCGCGTTGCTAGTCTGTCGGTCGTCACCCATCTTAATTGAGCATTAACCCATTGACATCAAAACTGTGCAGGGGACCGACTGTAAGCAAAAAACTGGTCTGCCGACTGGGGGACATAATATTATGTAATGGGAATTATCTAAATAATCCTACACACTGCTCTGGCCTTGTCAGGTTCTTACAATAAGATAGTTTTCGAAGTCAAAGGTAGTATTGTTATTGAGCCAATAATTAAATAATTACTCCACGTGTATTTATTTGGATAAAGCTCTTTTTTATACATTTTTTTCCCAGGATTGATATCGAAACAAACAAGTTTAAATTTCATTCAAAACAGGTATCTGTAGCTTTTGACCATTAGCGAAAAATATGCTTAGAATATCTCATAATTATTTTAGTTAAAATTAGCAAGCTTAATGTCTTCTTGATTTGCAGTTCTATTTCCAAGACAAGCAAGTAAATCAAAAACAGTTCATCTCGCCAATTCTTCCAGTTTCAGAAATAACATCCACTGAAAAATTTTCTGTTACTAAAACTCGAACTGAATTTCAGACAGTTAAACTGACGTGAAGTGTAATGTGAACCGACAAGAAAAGTCGATCACTCTATGGGATTAAATTTAACAATATTGCTGGCTAGCGTAGATTTAAAAGTGAAGCAGAAGAGTTTATTCACACACTTGCAAACTAGCGGGATAAAAGAGGATTACTATCTGTTTTATTTTCTCCGATATCGGCGATGGAAGCTCCGCTCGATGTACCTCTAAAAGTTCATTAAAAGTTCACTTTTATAAATGCACGATAAAAAGATGACAATGGACAGTTGAAGGTTTTGCTAAACAACAACACTTAAGTATGTTGTTAGCTCACATTGTTATATTATATCATATTAATTATTTCAAAGAGTAGCAGTAGATTTAGTAACTTCAGCTCTACTTGTGCTAATCGCGATTTTATTTTGTACATTTATTGGAAACCGGTCATTTTGCAGATCTCCGGAGAACCAAAAAACTGAATCGGCGGAATCTCGGGCGCAACTCCGGAGTGATTTCAGAGTAAGTAAATAAATTTACACTCAATTTCCAGGTCCTACTTACTTTGGTGTTTTGCTTCACAATTTAACTTACAAATATAAAATCTATGAATTGTAAGACGAACAGTTTAATAGATTTTCACAAGTTTACGCAACGCAATTGACACGAACGTGCGAAATGGTTGTGAAACGGAACGTGCCCAAATAACAACAATTTATTGGTGAGAGTCTACTGCGCGAAGGCTCGCCTAAATGTAAGGGCAAACATTTTCATTGTAAACATATTTCAACAGCATCACTGCGGTTGCCGCTTTTACTATATGCATTACGGGACGATGAAACTTAGTAGGCTTTCAAATGTTACTTTTGTAATCGGCTAGTAATTAAATCTGAGGTCAGACGTAGTGGTTCGCATGACGTGAATAAATGGCTGATTGCGACGAACCAGAGCTGCATAATGTTCTACCTGTGCATTAATTAATATATCGAATTGCCGGTATAGGAGCTCCAGGGGCCCATTCGATGTAAATGCACGCGACTTGGTCATACCCGGTTCAATAGCGTCTGGTTTTTGGCTCTAGGATTACCCTTTAGCTTAAAACGTAATTAACAAAAGCGTGTTTCTATTTGATGATATTTCGTTCAATAGAGTTATTTTAGTGCTTAATTAACATGTTATTGGTTCATAACTTGCCTTATCAGCTATTTAGTATGTATTGATCAAAACTTGCAGCTTTTCAAACCAGTACGACGCCACCGATTGGATTTCTGCACAATCGGTTCTGGTGACAATATTTTTTATGACTAGGTAAGAAGTCATATCGACTTGATCCGACAACCAGGACCGTGTCCCGTTTTATGAAAAGCTTGTTTGTAAGTTAGCTTTAATTTATCTACAGGGTTTTAATTTATCTACCTCATCCCAAAGCCGTTCACCAAGCATTCTGTACATCAAACTAAGTAACTTTACGCTGCTGATGAAATAATGCTGGGAAACAACTTTTGTTTTTGAGGTTATAAATCGTGTTTTGTGGTAGCGTTGACGGACGTTTGGCCGTCTGCGCCCTGTTGTAAAGGACATTAAAAAGACGAGGCACGGGCGCCGCCGTGGTGCGGGCGGGGTGGGGCGCGGGTGCGTGCGTTAAAAAGTCGCAACGTCTGAGCCTTATCCTGATCTTACGTCTTTTCTGTGTGCCCTGCGCCTTACATACATATTTTAAACATAATGGCGTAACATGACATAACACGCCAAAAAATTGTCCATTACAAGCACCGTAATAACCAGTGTAAAAAATCCAGTGTCCGATAATGCCAAAGTATTTCTAGGAACTGCCGGCGCAACACTTCAGAATAGCGCAACATTTTAACATACGTCACTTATCCGCTGTTCCCTTTTTTCATGACCCAGGAGGTCCCAGGCCTCTAGCTTTTACTCCCGCTCAACAATATCTAATTCTAGGGTTAATAAATACACATTTATCCCTATGTGTGAGGCTTTAATTGACGCCGTCAGTCACTCTTATTAAAGCAACGAGAGACCCGTTTAATTAACCGAACCCGGCCGTTGCACAAATAATAGCGATTCACACTTTAGTATGATTCACAGAGTTGTCTGATATATCACTCGCTTTTTAATGTCAGGCATGACAGCTACCATTCGTTTGGAATGGTGATATTGGAGACGCGTCAAGTAGGCGGCGGTTTCAGTATTCAGGGTAGGATGTACGTATAGTTGATTTTCAGAGGTTTTGGTAGACAATCAATAACATTTGGCTGAATCATCTTATAAAATGTGCGACTTTTATACTTATAATAGCACTAGCGGACCCACGCAACTTCGTCTGCGTCACATAAGAGAAAAAAAGCTCACAAAGGGAATAAATTTTCCCCCGTTTTTGCAACATTTTTCGTTTATACTCCGCTCCTATTGGACGTAGCATGTTGTTATATAGCCTAAAGCCTTCCTCGATAGAATTTTTCAATTCGAACCAGTAGTTCCTGAGACTAGCGTGTTCAAACCAACAAGCCAACTCTTCTCTTCTTCTTCTTTGCTTGTCTAGTCAACACAAAAGTACTATTTCAGCCACTATATCAAACGCTGGACATTTTGCGAATTGGACATTCTGCGCCTAAACGGATGTAAGCTACTGTAAATACAACCATGGCATGGTTTTTATTTTATTACATCTATATTTGTGACATACATTCAAACAGTACACTCTATCGACTTCTAATTTTATAACTCAAAGGTGGCGCCCGTTTCTTAAATCGTTGCAGTTGCTATTCTAACGTCAAAAGATTTTTTCGAGTTGATACCTGTAACTAGTTTTTTAAAGGAACATACGAGGGTCATTCAATAAATACTTAGCCTACAAAAAGTAAACGAAAATTTTGGAAAAGTGGCAATTTATTTTTCAACATAGTCTCCTTTTAGTTCGATACACTTAGCCCAGCGATGCTCCAACTTTTTTAACCCGTCCGAAAAATAGTTTTTGTCAAACTCTGCAAAATAGGCCTCCGTGGCGGCGATGACCTCCTCATTCGATCCATATCTATTCCCGGCGAGTGATTTTTTCAGATTAGGAAACAGAAAAAAGTCACAAGGGGCCAAATCTGGAGAATACGGTGGATGGGGCAGCAATTCGTAGCGTAATTCGACCAATTTGGCCATGGCAACGGCAGACGTGTGAACCGGTGCGTTGTCGTGGTGAAACAGCACTTTTTTCTTCGCCAGATGGGGTCGTTTTTTCTTGAATTCGGCGTCGAATCGGCCCAACAAATCGGCATAGTAAAGCCCTGTAATTGTTTTACCCTTCTCGAGGTAATCGATGTAGATAACACCTTGTGAATCCCAGAAAACGGTGGCCATAACTTTTCCGGACGATTTTACAGTTTTCGCCTTCTTTGGAGCACGTTCCCCGGTCTGGATCCATTGTTTTGATTGCTCCTTGGTCTCTGGTGTGTACCAGTGGATCCAGGTTTCATCGACGGTCACAAAACGACGCAAAAACTCCGCTGGATTCCGCTTAAACAGCGCCAAACACGTCTCCGATGTGGTCTCACGGTTGCGCTTGTTTTCTGGTGTGAGTAAACGCGGCACCCATCGCGCCGACAGCTTTCTCATGCGCAGTTCCTCGTGAAGAATATGATGCACTGTTCCTTCTGAAATGCCTACAGTCTCAGCTAGCTCCCGAACCTTCAATCGGCGATCTGCCAATACGAAATCATGGATTTTTTTTATGTTTTCCTCCGTAGCAGCTGTTTTCGGTGCACCTGGACGTGGTTCATCAAAAACCGACGTACGGCCACGTGCAAACTCGTTGAACCAATTCTTGACGGTGGCCATCGATGGAGAAGAGTCACCGTACACAGCATCCAAGCGCTCTTTGATTTCGATGCGCGTTTTCCCTTCCAAAAATAGGAATCGAATCACCGAACGATATTGCTCTTTTTCCATTTTTGTAAAACCGATCGACACGTTCGCTTCCATAAGTTGTCAAATTAAAACAAATGAAAGGATTGGAATGAAAATTTGAAAAAAGAATTAAAAAAGAATGTGCTACACTGTGGTAAAACTCTTTTGAAACTACAGTGCCCTCTGGCGATCAGGCTAGGTACTTATTGAATGCACCTCGTACCATGAAGAGACTTTAAAATTTAGATGACGATTGCTTACAAAATCCTAAGTAGGGTTCGAGGACAAAAAAAAATTGTGACTTGACTTATAATTTCCCATTTTATAAGGTCATTGCATTTCTTGTGAGCTGGAATAGTGTTGCACTAATAGTAACACAAAGATGTACGGTCGAACAAGCTATTTGGTTTACATTTTACAATGTAATTTGTTTGTTAAAATGTAAACCAAATAGCTTGTTCGACCGTACATTTAACCAGTTCAATTCATAGTATTAGCATAAGCATAATCGGCCTACAATGTTCGGACTGCTCGAACACGGCCTCCTATCTATGAGAGGGAATGGGCGAGAGGGAATGGGCTATAATCCACCACCAGTCCAGTGCGGCTTGGTAGTTGTCACATATCTTTTAATATTTTAATTATTTTTTAGTTCTAGAACCGATTTAGGGAGCAGTGGTGATGAAATAAATTACACAAGTAATGCGCCTGGAGTTGATTCGAAATTTTAGACTCGACTGTATTTTAAGCGTTTGTCAAGTGTGTTCAATCCCTTTAACTGTTATCTCATCGATTACATTTGTTTATAAACTTACCACACATTTTGTAACACGAAACTACTGTTCACTCAACGGTCATAAAATTCACGTCTCGCAACTCGAGTTGCGCTGGCGCAAAGCTGCCAACTATTTTTATGGCTATCTCGCTATATGTATGTGTGTATGTTTGTATGCGTAATCATATTGAATGCTAAGTGTTTGCTTAGACTGTTATGATATGTGTACGTGTATTGTGTCGGCTTCGAGCGCACGCCTCGGCTTTCTGCCCGTTGATTAAGACACTTAACACGACAATAGCTTGACTATAAGAAGATAACCCAGATATTAAACACTATTTATCTATTCTAGCGTTTGATAATGATGGACTATTAGCGTTTTTGACACTGGATCTTTGAAACCCGGAGAACACATACGACACATCAAGAACCGCTGCAGAAAAATGAGCAAAAATACTACAACTAAGCGGCGTCCTACCTCTTTAAAAGCGGGGCCTTCACTCGGTTTCCTGTCAAACGAATAAGTCCGTCAGAGGGTGCAACACTTTTTGATGCAACAAAACTACGCGTGACAAAAACATACCACCTTGATACTCGACAAGCGGGTTGGCACGCCAAAACTGACGCCTTTTTGCATCCAACGGAACGAGACGAAGTGCGAACTGCCACGATCACACACGAATGCTACCGATAGCTTTGGACATTTTTTTTCACACTATAGTTAGTGAGTGCCCCTTTTCAAAGTCCATGCCCCCGCCCGCATTTTGTAAACAGAGATCAATATCATATTGGTGCATTTACAGGCGTATTATATCGGTGCAGTTGTCCGTAATAAGTGTCGTGTTCAGTATCACGGTCAACCGACGTTGAACGGTCTGTTATGGCGGCAATGAGTGCGTGTTGAGCTGCAGATTAGGTTGCTCTTGTGGTTTAATATGTGTCTAGCGCAAGTGAATGTAGATGAACACTTCTGGACTTTAACTTAGATATCAGGATCTTTCTCCTGCCCCTATCCCCAGTTTATTTGGGGTCGGCGGAGCATTTGTTCTGCCATACTACTCGTTATCAAAGCAGTCACCTCCTTTCGAGCCACATCATCTTTCACAGTCCTTCCATCGTTTCTTTAGTCTTCCTCTACTCTTATATTCATCTACATCTATTTTCTTCGCTATATTTTCCTCAGTCCTCCGAATCACATGCGCATACCACGATAACCGATTACCTGTTCAGACACCGGCGCCACGTTCAGACTTCCTCTTGTGTACTCATTCTTCATTTTATACATAAAATATAAACTAGCTAACTAGTGTAACACCACACATCCCCCTTAGCATTCTCATCTCAGTCACATGTAATTGCCTTTCATTCATCCAGTTTGTGTAATTTAAGTGTGATAATAATGCTATTGATATTGAGTTCTTCAGGTTCAGATGGACACAAAATCCCGCTTTAGTGTTCTATGTTCCGTTCGGATTTATAACCTACAATTTGTTAACTGAAAAATAAAGAACACAAACCATATTTGCATATCTATGTGTCAGCATTCAGCTCCTACACATTGCATTTGAGCGATGAAATTGGTTTTACATCAAACCATCCTGAGCCCAGACGGGATAGAAAAATATCCAATTCAGTCGCTGATGTGTAGCATTAAGTTCGCCAGCACCGGGGAATTGTATCATATACTAGCTGACCCACGCAACTTCGTCTGCGTCACATAAGAGAGAAAAACGAAAGGAAGAAAAATCCCCGTTTTTGCAACATTTTTCATGCCTGCTCCGCTCCTAATGGTCGTAGCGTGATGTTTTATAGCCTATAACCTTCCTCGATAAATGGACTATCCAACACAAAAAGAATTTTTCCATTCCAACCAGTAGTTCCTGAGATTAGCGCGTTCAAACAAACAAACAAACAAACAAACTCTTCAGCTTTATAATATTAGTATAGATGTACGTCGATATCCTACGTGTTAACCATATTTGTATGTTTGTGCAGTTCGGCCATTTTATAATGCTGCCGTGTTCCGGAAGTGAGTGGTAGAGTGACCGCATGTCGCTTCTTGTCATTGACATCGAGCGACAGGTCGCCGGGCGATGCCCTGCTACTGACCTGTTCATTTGCACGTCAACTGTTTTTAATTACTGAATATTATTTTAAGGCTTTAATGTTAAGCTGTTATTTTAAGGCGATTAGATGTGCTAACCGCGAGTTTTATAATTACTAAAAGTATATGATTGACTGCTTTTTAATAAACAAGACCAGAAAATATATGATATTCTTCAGGATATATGCTAGCATGATAGTGTTTTGAAAACCAAATACAATTAATTTCACTCGATAAAAAAAAATCACAAACTTACCTCTAAAAATATCTTTCAAATAAAATAAAAACATACTAATATGCATCCGATCATTCAGATTTTTTGGCAAATAATTCTACAAGCAATATATTAGCATGATAGTGTTTTGGTTTTTTAATCCAATCTATAGTTTTTTTTATCGAAACCACTCATTTCGCGCCGTTTGGCTGACGTAACAACCACTTTGTAGTGCAAGCTGATTAGAACTTTATTCTATCAGCATTTCAAACAAAGTTTGAACCACCACAAATAATGTAAGTAATATAATAAGTTGCTAATTTAGCTCGTGTAATCGCCTGCATGAAAATTTACATGTAACATTTAAATGGTTACATGGCCTTATCTTAAATTAACAGAATTTCTACAGTCAAATAAAAAGGGACTAACATTGTCACATAAGGGATTTCTTCTGTGATTATTTTTATTCTTTTGAGTCAACTTGCGATCATGGCGCTTGCAAGTTGCAACAGCGTCGAAATATCGGGAGCTCAAAATAACAAATAATCACGGAAGATATCCTGTAAGTGACAATATTAGTTTAGTTTTAAAAAGTGAAAGCTTATAACAGTTTAAATAAAAAGAGATAGCACTACATAACGGCTCTAATCCCTGAAAGGTTAGTCAGAGGAGCACTATTTTGTCATTCCATACAAGCGCCTCGTAGTATTTCAGACTGTGGAACGCATACCACTCGACTCGCGACTGGCATAGGACGCCATAGAAGAGCCACTTGCATATCACATACCTACGTAGATTCATACAATTCGTCCTGTCCGAAAGCGCGGAATGTTTTAGATGCCGTTTTGAAGTTCCTTTTTATTTGCGTTTAAATGGCAGGATCGGGGTCGGGGTGACTTGGTGAAAAACTATTTTATTGTATCGACTTCGCCTGCGATCAGCAGTAGGCTGAAACACGAGATTTTTTGTTCAGATATAACGTTGATGGAGCCGGACGAAGTCTGTCCATAACTTTCGGTTTCCTAAATTCGTCGTTTCTATCTAGTTTCAGTTACAACACTATTCCGTTAAAGGAGAAGTCTGCCTAAAAAAACAGTTCTTATTCGTAACGTAGGTCTGGCGTTCATGAGGTCCTGGTCCATTAGTATTCGAAAAGAAAAAAAATCCACGTCAAAAAGTTGCGCAAGTGCCAGGAGTAGGAATATCATCGCTGTGTGAAGTTGACTTACGACTAATACGAGTATTTAATACTTAACTAAGTTTAAACTAAGAATCAAAACAATTCCCAATTAGGTACCTACTATGTAAATATTCGATACTTTGATGGAAGTTTTTTCAGTCAATGTTTGTCACATTGTACCTACAAACTGCGTTTTCTAGAATATACCTAACAAAATGAATATTTTTATTTTATTTGAGACGCGTATAAAAGATGACCACAGCTCCGCTTAGTCAGAGCGAGTCATGACGACAAAACGGGTTAGGTGATGCGTCATATCGGCGAAAAGAAAGAGGTCGTATAAGCCTGCGCACGAGTCGACTTAGCTTGGAACAATAACGCAGAATAATAAGGATAAATTTGCTGAAAAGTACGAAGAATATACCTTGTGTTGATTCTATTGTGCACGTCTTTATCAGCACTATGCTAGTAATTAATAGCCAAGAAATCGTTTTTTAAAAGAGGTAAATGAAATTAAGTCGGTACACTGATAATAATTAACTCTTTAAAACCGAACCCAGCATTTAATCGGGACAGAAATGAAAATTAAGAAGAGGAAGAGGAGCACTAAATATTTGATGAAATGTATTTTTTTAGACTGCAGGCTGCCACGACTGCAGGCTGGTTATTTACTCTCCCCCAAATTGTGAATCCCCAGGAATTAAAGAAGTTGGCCTTAGGCGGCAGCCATTAGCCTCGCGCACAATACGCTCAGAGGTGTTAGCAAAAAGTGAGGAGAATAACGTTATTAAAAATGTTTCCAGGCATTACTGCAATATTGTGTTCAGAAATAATTATGAAAGTAATTTATGTTTGCCTGATACGCTTCCCCTTTTCCTTTTGAAACGTGTAATTTTATAAGTGGTTGTCGTCGCATTCTCCTTTTTATACCTTTGTTTATCCTACGCATTAGCAAATAGAAAGGCAATTGATTGGGTTCCCCCTATCGAATAGGAAAAAAACAGAAGTATTCAATATGACTGGGGGTTATAATTGAGCTATTAATTACTCATTCATTTTGAGTTCTGTTGAAAATGTGCGAGTTAGTGATAGCTTTGTTCCATTTTGGCTTGTATAACATCAACAAACTTGGCGGTAACGCTGGAAATGCTGGAATCGATTGCTGGCTTCCGATTCAGAGTTTCAATGCTATTAAACGGATTCGGTTAGGTTTGTGCAATTTCATAGATAACGTAAAATAAACTATATAGAGCGATTGTTTACAAATTGTTCTAGTACTACAAAAAGTAGTCTTTCAAAAATATTGGTTACTATGAATCGGCGATCATTAACGGACGTTTTCGAGTAGCCTGTTGTTGTATGGGTATAAAAGCAAGTAGTTTACAGATCTAGGTTGTTTTGAAACGAAAGAAGCAGCTTACACATATCATGTTACAAGATTTAGAGTACTTAGTGGAGTAATTGTCTTGTATTACGTGCTCACGCTCGTGGTCTCAATCGAATTATTTAACGTGTCGCGCCCGCAACCACACCTGTCTCCGTATAATATTACCGCTTATCGCTTAATAATGCTTTAAGTAAGACTGTGAAGCAACTCGGTGCAATCCTCATATGATGCGGTTTTTATGTTTGCAGGGTTGTCAGTTGGTTACACATAATGTTAGGTTAGCTGGGTATTATTTTTGCTTTGATGTTAGTTAAGTGAAGGAAACTTAATTTAATTTATGTAAGTTATTATGAAGTTGGGGGTATGGAAAGGGACAGGAAGACCAACGAAAAGATGGATGAATTGTGTGAGGATTATAAGAAAAAATGAGTAAATGATAGAGTGACGATTGTCAGAAGACAATGGAAGAAAAAAGAAACATTTGGCGCCGACCCCAAACAACAAGGGATATGGTCAAGCAGATTATGTTATGGCAGTAACTGTCTACAAAAATCCTAGGGAACAGTGAGCTACTACAGAATTAAGAGAAGTATTTCTGATGATCACATATCAACGATACCATTTAGTGTTTATGAAATGTAGGGTTATACATAATAACGGTAACTTCAAGTCACAAATGATAAACAAGGACCACAGTTAAAAAAAAACCTATAGCAAAACGAATAGGTACTAACAGTAACAAGACGACCAGTCACCACAAGCAGCACACCCGTTCACGAGCATAAAAGCGAAGTGTCAGAGAGTTGTCAATGACATCACACAGGTCAATCTATGGCCTAATCCTGTACGTGCCTTCAGTGTAAGACCTCCAGCCAGCGACAAATAATTTATCAACTAAGCGACAGCGCGCTAAGGGCACGCCCTGTCGGGTACGAGCCTCGGCTTAGAGCGTCGTCGCTAGAAAGGGCAGTAAAGGGACAGGCTAGATCTGAGTGATACTTCAGATACCCTCATGATGAACTAAGGTTTTAATAGTTAATAGTGCTAACATTAAGGTTTTAATGCGGGACAATGAACAAACCTCTTTAGTTAATGCACGGTGCAAGGGTATTTTCAGAGAATTTTCTTTAAAATCGGTAAGCTAAAATTTGTTTTCCATTAGCGTTAGATTAATCTTCAGATTTGTGTACATTTCTTCAACCTGGAGATCAAGGGTAGACCATAATAGGCACCAAACCTTTATGAAGAACCTCACCAATACGATCAGTATATTTATGTCACGTCTTAGGGAGCCTCCTAAACACACTGTTGCCACACACATCTTCCTTTTAAATACCTTTTGTTAGTCGCCTCTCATTCAATTCCTCTCAACGTGACCAAACCAGCTAAACAGTGTTTTTGACACTCCATCTTTTTTAAGCTTCAACGTTCGTATTCTATTTGTGCGATAACCTCAGTTACACCACCACAGCCACACATACTTCGTGAGGAACGCACACCACAGCATTAATATCAAGGGATGATTACCGGGTAAAGATCAAAAAGATTTTTTTTAACTATCCCTATTCTAACAACTACCCAAGAAACTATAATATTCCACACAGTTTTCTTCATTTAGCCACAACATGAAAGGGAAACAGAAGTTTAAATATGCTACGTAAAAACATAGGATAACAAAAATTAAAATATTTATAAGAGCTTTAAGATTATTGTTACCAAATAACGGGTATTCTTTGTCGTGTCGATGATTTCCAGGGTTCGAGGATATATCAATGGATATATTATATCCGATATATATCAAACGATTATGATAAACATTCAGTCAAAAGTATCGGGAATGGATGATTTGACAAGTTCAATTTTTTTTTTTTTTTTTTTGTTGCTAGATTGGCACAACTGTGTGGCGCTGAGTTTGAATTGCATATGTTATTTATATTAAATACAGAGCTATTTTTAGTTTTACAAAAACAAGGAACAAAGAGTTTTGTCGTAATATTTGCATCGCCAATCGAGTTTTGTGTTCGGACTTCGAAGTGACTGAAAATGTCACAGAAGGCTTACGGTGAATCGACTTTATCAAAAGCACGTGCTTATGAGTAGTACAAAGAGTTTAAATTTGGTCGAGATGTGATGGAAGATTTGCCTCGCTCTGGTAAGCCATCAAAGTCTGCAACTGAAGTTAACATCACAAAATTGAAGAAAATAGTGACTGAAAATCCTCATTCTGCTTTGAGAGAGATAGCCGCCGAACTTTCTGTATCTCACGAGTCGATCCATACCATTTTAACTAATCATTTGGGTATGAAACATGTTACCGGTAACGGGTGATTCACTTGGAGGTACTTTTTCGAAAACTAAAAAGTATCGAGTTATCCTTATTATCATACTAAATAACCATTCTTGACATAATTTATTTGTAAATATTAATTCACTCAAAATTTTGTCATTAACTGCAGTTTAAGTAGTGTACGAGTATCTATATAGTTTCAATTAACGATGGCATTCCAAGTGGTATTTGGTGAATAACGCGAAATGTGGGCTGCCAGCTACCAGTTGATAAATCATAATCGGCATATCAATAAAGACTTTGAACTTTACAAAGCCCTCAAGGAAAAAATCTAGGGGTGTTGACTGTTGTCACAGAATCTAGGCGACGAATTCACAGGTGCGTAGCGTGAAATTAACTGTTCACCAAATTGCTCTCGCAATCAAGCCATGGTGTCGACCTGAGTGGCACCTGGCTTTCAAACTTTTTGATGGTATAGCGCAGACCTTCCCAAACTTTTTATCTGTTAGAACACTTTGATTTTTTTTTCCTGCTTTTTTAAAAAATAATATTGGAAACAAGTCCAATATTATTTTTTCGCGCTATCTATTTTATGATTGCATGAGGACCGCTCCTAAAACTTTTTTTTGCAAAAAATCGGTATTATCTGCCTACATTGAATAAAAACAGATAAAGTCAAGCCAACGCTTCATTTAGTTCTTTAGTATCGAAACCAGATGAATTTTCGTGGACCCCTACTTATTTACTGACTTACCCCTACTTACTACTTTGTGAACCCCAATTTTTTAATTCACGCCTACCCCCGACCGGTCTCCCGTGGACCCCTGGGGGCCACCTGGACCACTTTAGGAATCACTGGTATAGCGAATTGTGCGTTCGTATGCTGGTTATGTTGTCCATAAGTTACTTTAGGTGCACGAAATACCCTCCCTTTAGAACCCGGATTTTCGCAATACAGCTACATAATTTGTAGACGCTGTGCCGGGATGGAAAGACTTAGTACCATGATGAAATGTCAAACTATACTGGACAAAGACAGCAGATTAGGTTCACACGATTCGCGCTTCATCTGTCAAAAACTCCATGTTAAAAATACCTCTAAATGAATCACTTGTGATATTTAATTATCTCATCACATTAAGAACCTTCCTTTGTTTCCATACTATAAAAATAAACGGAGCGCATGAAATAATATCAATTAAACAATAATAAAAATCAGTCGTGTGGCTCAAGAATTCGCATAGCTGCATACTCGATTAACGCTCATCAAACATAAATATTTTGAAACTAATAATAAGGCAATAAAAACAAATAAACAAACATAATGTGTAACATTCGCATCACGTCGCAGTGCTTGCACGTCAAATTATCATTTATTACATAAATATTATTATTGCTTTATGTTTACGATTCATTAGAAATAATAATACTGTAAATAATGATATTTGATGAATAAGAACCCACGCAGCCAAAGAGTTCGGCGTTCTACGTTCATTGTTTAACATATTTTTCTTACAATAAAAAGAACGCTGAACTCAGACGGCTATCTGGATGCTCGTACGTACGGCGACCAATCAAGCTACTCAAAACCAGTTTATGAGGAACTCTCATTGTACGGGAAATCTGTACAAAGCGAGGTCATGTTATACAAATGTACAGCTTGATGTGTCGACGAGTGTACAAAAAAAAAAAGAAAAAATTGGGTAGTAGGTAAAGGGTTAATATGAGTATTAATCAAGTATCCAATTAGTTCTTCGTCATGTTAAGTACCACCACGCAACAACTTGACTTGCTGGCGATTACAAAAGCTCATGACCACAAGCAGATTTCGATTTATCTCTAGCCATATCAAAACCTGCATGAGGATGTGAGATTTTGAAGTCACCAGAGTCTTCGGCGACTTAAAATGCCTTCCAAATGAGAATAAGACTAACGTTAACGTTTGGCGTTAATTACCCCAATATATGTCAACCGTCACTTGAAAAGTATAGATAGCAAAAAAGGGGCTTTGAACTAGTAGTTTTTATACGTAGTTTTTTTTTAATATATAAAAATATACAAGTTTTTAGAACTTATACAGGTTTACATGGCCGCTATTTTGAAAATAAAATAAAATGGCGAAACCTAGGTTTGCCACCCTTCATACAAAAATCTTACAATAATATTTTTTATTCGTTATTATATTTTTAATTTCGTCTTCAAAAAAATGCGTAAAGCGTTATTGTTATCGTTTTTTTAAAAGCGTATGGTTTTAAACTACATCTTATGAAGCGATTGGTGTGAGGTCAGTCCTATTCTCATTTGAAACGCATTATACATCTCCGTGTACCTAGTGTGTATACTTGAAAATCTAACTCAGTGAATAAGTCGAAAAAAATGTACGCGACTTAACAATTAACATATGCGTTCGCTATAAAATACGCTGCGCACCCGCGTCGTCGACGCACCGACAGTTTTGATAAAACGCTAGTGAAGCGTTTATGGCATCTACTAATACCAGATACTCGACTGACAAACCATTTTCATCGTTAATTTTTCCTACAATAAATATAAAAAACCGGCAAAGAGCGTGTCGGGCCACGCTTAGTGTAGGGTTCCGTAGTTTCCCGTCCGTCACAATAAAAAAATGCTTGCATTATACTATTATACCACAAACTTAGTCCAGAAATTATTTTGTACAAATTTTTGTCTTTTTGTACAAAAACTGTTGTTTCCATCCAAGTTCAGAATTGTTTTCCTAGAAAGTCCTTATCAAGTTCTACTTTTCGAATTTTTTCATATTTTCTAAACTTATGGTTCAAAAGTTAGAGGGGGGTCGAATCGCTCCAAAAGTAAAAAACAATGTGTCCCCCATTGTTTTTTACTTTTGGAGCGATTACTTCCGAAATTATTGACATTATCAAAAAATGATTTTAGTAAACCCCTATTCATTTTTAAATACCTTTCCAACAATATATCACACGATAGGGTTGAAATTAAAAAAAAAATCACTTCCCTCTTTACACATAGGGGGGCGGGCTACCCTAATATTTTTTTTTCCAATTTTTATTTTACCACTTTGTTGGCGTGATTGAAACACATATTGGTAGCAAATTTCAGCTTTATAGTGCTAACGGTCACAAAGATTAAGTGAGGACGGACAGACGGACGGACAGACAGACATGGCGAAACTATAAGGGTTCCTAGTTCACTACGGAACCCTAAAAAGATACGTATGTAATCTTAATCGGAGTTTTTTGTTAAAATTTTAAATCTTAATTTTTTTTATGGATTAGGGAGACAAACACTTAAGCTGGCCTCATATCCTTCGAATATTGGTTTGTAATCACGCCCATGATGGGCGAGCCATGGGGAAAGTGCGCCGGAACTGAGCGACTCTCTACTGGAATTAATGACGATGAATTCCCGATATTACGCAAATGCTGAATACTTGAATTCATCAGTAACAATAAAGTATTGAATGTGGTGAAAAGGATTAAGATAAATACTTATAATAAATAATCGCTATAAAATATATGACATATCTACCAATGTCAATGAATTGTAGTAGGTATAAAATAATGAGGAAATTGACCTTATATATAAAGTCATTCATTTACTGAAACATCCTGAAAATACTTAATTGAATACCTACCTACACTTTACAATACCTAACTACCTGTTTCACGCAGGAATCAAATTCACACAGGTTTAAGCTAAATTACCATAGCCTTTATTACAGATCAAAATCAAATTAACATAACAAAAATGTAATACAAAGTATGCCAGTATGGCCATTATGAATATCCCTCTGTCCTAAATGTAGAATTTAAAATATAAAAAGTGTAGCTTCGCGGATCTTGTATATTTACATTTTTTAAGAGGGGTAATGCTTAAATTTTATCTACCTATGTTAATGTCTGTAATGAAATCAGCAAAAGTTAAATAATCTGTGCTATTTTACAAATAAGATTTATTTTGTTAAGTGACGTGAACAAACCCCTTTGTATTTTAAAGTAGTTTTTCAAATCATTTAATATAATATTTAAGTAAAGTTAAACATACGTTTAAACATGTTTTCATACTGTTTTTATAAAATATTTATAGTACTTAGCTGTAAACCAGGACAGATGCAAGCTTTGAATATGATAAGTACATTTTATTTGGGGTTACATAGAGCCGTTTATTTTAAACCAGATCTTAAAATACAAATTAGAGTATGCTTTACTGTTATTTAAATTTGTTCTCAATATACCTTTTTGTTACCATGGTTCTTTTTAATTTTCATTCATGATATTCAAAGATGATGCAGCACCCTTATTTATACAAAAGTACCAGAGGAATATCCAAACTGATATGTAAAGGGATTTTTTACATAACAAAACCATTTAATTCTTATAAGAATTTCATTTTCATAAAGAAAATTTAGCATTAGTAAGTAATGTTAATTATCTGTGCTATTTTGTCTTAACTATAATCTTCAATTTATGTAGATTTTCGCACAATACTTTTGTGGCTGAAAATATTGCCTTATCTATCTGTACCACAAAGTTAATATCAATTCAAAGAAGACACAATGAAGCATAACCCCAGTACAATCTTGATGCCCTCTCACTTCCTGCAGTTGTGAAGGATAACACTAAATTGAGTGTATAAACCTGCAGAGGATATGAGTAATTTATTTTCACTAACTTGACCAAGATTTGGATGATTTGTTCACAAAGAAACCGACAATGAGTAGGTCGTCGTATTGGATCGTACGTATTCTGATAAACAGTGAGAAAAACGAACAATCCTTTTAATACTTACAACATCAAAAACTGATGTTTTGATCAGCTTCAAAAGTTGAATGAGTTACTTTTAAACAAGTTTTAAGTGTATTATAGTGGCAGAGACCACCATTCTGAAGGAATAAAACGCACGGCGAGTGGCCGACAGACTTGTTCTCGGCCTAACAAAAGTAAGAACGATACAAAGTTACGAGTTAGTAAAGCGAATTCTAAGAAGCGTCGTCGTCTCGTGCACTGTGTTGCATTCCTTAGCACGCCATGTGTGACAACGTAACTATTCGAGCGTGAACACCTAACACATAACTTTATCACAACATTTCAAAATCAACCAATATAAACTCATATCCATACTTTATTTACCGAAGACATCAGCTGGCGAACTCCGTCAGATAAAGTTAGTTCTAACACGAAACTACCACCTAAAATATTAAAATAAAATCTAGAAACTACCAATAAATAAATAAATAAAAGCTAATTACTAAAAAAAAATATCTAAATTAACAAATTATCGATCTTCGAGTAACGCAGACTTACTGCATTTCTTACCTTCGGATAACTCCAAGTCTAATTCGGCTAATTTATCTCGAATGTCCTCCGGCAACTTTAATATATCAACACTTAAGTCAGCCATCATGGCAAAGCACTTTTTTCACACAAAACAAATAAAGTTAACTATTACAATTCAGGAAACCATCGTGACACATGGCCATCTTGAATTTTGAATAATTTCTGACTCCGAGTCTCCGACTCGCCAACTACTGATACTGATTGTGAACACCAGAGCCCGCTAGCGAGGAAGCTCGCTTGTTCTCATTTACAGCTTTAACTTGTCATTGAACTTTGTCAGGACGCACAATGACAATTCATTTTAATATCTTTTAACTTCTAAATAATTATTGTGCTCCATTAACGTAAACATAAAAATAATTGAAAAATATAAAATTTAGCAGCATTTTTTCCATTTTATTAAAATCAAAGTGTTGCCATTACAAATATTATTTCTCTGATATTCACGGCGCGGCGGCCCCTTCACAGGAACAAAAAATCCATCATCGGCTTTGCCTTTTCCCAACTACGTTAGAGTCGGCTTCCAGTCTAACCAAAAGATGGATTTAAGTAGTGTTACTTGTATTTTATATGGAGCGACTGCCTATCTAACTTCCACAACCCAGTCAGTACTGGATAATACGATACGCCTTAGGAAGACTGATTGTCAGACTGTCATTACAGGTAGTCATTGTCCTATTGGGACAATGACTACCTGTAATGACAGATAAAGATCTACAAATGACAGCCGGAACCTACAGCTTCACGTGCTTCACAGGAACATAATTATTATAGCAGCATAGCACTCTGGCTGGATACATGTATATCCGCTGCCTGATGATCTACGACCTTCAAAATGTGTTCAAAAATTTGTGAGGGGGTTATAATGATTTGAAGCCTGCCGGGGTTGCGGGCCTGTTCGAAAGAGATACCGCGGCCCCGGAACGTAAAAGGCGAGGAAGGAACATGGATGGTTTTTAGTCAGTAAGAGTCTGACACTCCCTCCCGCTCCGCCCAGAGTGGGGGGGGTCATTTGATGATTTCCCATCCTTAAAAAAAAAAAAAAAAAAAAAGGGGGGTTATAATGATAACCTGAATTTGTGACGGACAAACTTTGCGTAGTTTCAAAGATATTGATAATTTAAATTTTCCATACAAACGTCCATTAATATTGATTACATTATATCATCAGGCAGCGGAGATTACAAGTGTCCAGCCAGCTTGAACTCGGGTTGGCTGGACATTATGTTTTAATTGATTTCTCGTAAACCCTTACATGTGACGCCTTAAATCAAATGTTATTACTGTCACACATTGCGTCACTAAATGTCAGTAAAGGAACCATATTCGAAAACGCTACTGTTATTGAGATTCGTAAGGGCCAGCCAGAAGTTTTATACGTAAATTAAAGCTGGCTGGACACAGATTTTTGCACTTTTTTACTAAACCACTGTACGTATCACAAAACTTTTAGCTCGATGCCTGTCACGAATTTATGTGACGCCCATTGATATGAGAAAAGTCGTCAAAATCACTTCCATTGCCGAGATTGAGAGACCAGCGAAAGGCAGTTTTTCAAGCTGGCTGGACACGTTTTCGATCGATTATCTAAGATTCTGTAGCGTCACAAATTCTGAAATAAATTCTGAAATGAGGTGTTTAGCCGTCACATAAAGTGCCCTTTGACCTAGTTTAATGCGAGCTATTTTGAAGATTTGTCCAGCCAGCCTGAGTCACATGTTTCAATGCCTGATGAATTCACAGAAAACCTGATTATATATTTTAAAAATAAACCTTAACTCGTAAGTTGTGTGTGCTTACATGTTAGCATCGATAAACAAGAAGGTAGTTCTCATGATACTTTAACCTAAGTATATGATAAAAAGACGGAATTGCAATAATAACTAATGAGTGAAAGAGAAGGACATCAATGAAAGTCATTACCCCCGTTAGTTGAGCTTTGTTTAGAAAGGTCGATAGAAATAATTTTACTGAACAGTTTTTATCCAATCTTTGGTTTCTCACTGTTGGGTATACACAACAGTGCAGCTAGCCTCTCCTATAGGCCTCCCCTTTTTTTGCAAATGTTTTTGGACGTCTTTATTTTTAAGCCCAACCTTTGCTACCATTTGATCAAAGCCACTCTCCAATACTCTCCATCCGCCATTTCCACATCTAGCAGCCAGATATCTTGCGTAAGCGTATCGTGGTGTCCCCGACATCGAAGACTTTCTTCCGATGACGGATTTCGGGGTCATGCATTCGGTGGACCGAGTAAGACAAGCATAGCTCTTGATGTCCATTCGTGCAACTCGTATTCGGTCAATAGACTCCTTTGTCGGCGTTGTATTTTATTATAATAGCGTAGGTGGTCTTTTTTAAAATAAATTGCAACAATCAGTTTGATAAGACCAGCGAGAATTTCATCCAAGTAAGTTTTCAATTACGATTTTAACATTCAAAGTTACCTTTCATTTTTGTTTTATGGCAACCCAGTCTCATTGTTGTGCTAGGTGGCGCTAGGCGTTTTCTCCTTCCGTCATTCTCATTCGCTGCCTAGTTTTTCTTTTTGCATTCGGAATGTAGGTACTTTGGTAGGCTGTTTAAATTTATTCTCGTAATGGCTGCCACGCTAAATGTCTAGCTTATTGGTTATGTCATGTACATAGAATTTGAGTCCGGATGTGCAATTCGTTATATTCAACAAGTGTGCGGAACAATGTCCGCGTGAATGCTTCTTAGTATCAATCTCCCAGGAACGTTTCCTCTTTCATGTTTCCTTTTTTGGCAATTAAGTTATGGACTCGGCGTTTGTGTACTGTATGCAGTAAAAACACAATCTATGCCCCGTGAAAAGTGTTCGCATGGACCATATTGAGTGTCAAGTGGTTTGTTGAGAGTTAAAATGACGGATAATAGGTCTTCGTCAGCGTTGTTCAAGAGAGCGGAGCAGTTGAAGAGATGGGAAGAATCGGACACGAACAAACAGTCCCCGACGCCGCGTCGGGCTACAAGGATTCAGTTTTCTTCTGGGATAGTGTTTTTGGCGGCATGCACGGCTGGTGACAAAGACGAGGTGCAGAGACTGTTGAAGAGAGGCGCTGATATTAACACCTCCAACGTCGATGGCCTAACTGCTCTTCATCAGGTAAGAAAGCTCCAATTATATCCTACAATCCCTATCACATCCAATCCCTATCACATTTGACACAATTTTCATCCATATTTTACGACACATTGCATTAAAATTGTTATGGATTGATCTCATATTGTCAATTTATTTAGCAATGATGACTATTCTCACCTTTTATCATACCAATCTCTTCCTATTTACTATAAACTAATACAAAATTAGAAGATACCAGTTTAAACCTTCATTCAAAAAGCCCGGTATTTGTAGTTAATGCAACTAAATAGGACGTAAAAACTCATTGGTTTTGGATTTTTTACCCTTTGGAAAACCAAATATTTTCTTTTTGTCATGCTAATTTCCATAAATTCAAAATCAGATCATTTTACATTATCACAAATATTAAGGTCAATCATAATAAATAATTTAAAAACGTGATGTAGAACAAAATTATGATTTCTTTAGCAATATCAATCAACAGAATCATTAGACAATATTGAGACTAACCATTGCTTTGCATTTATGTTTTTGTAATATTTTTTTAGATCATTCAACTGGTGAGTGCATTCATTGCTTGTTTTATTTTGAATTATTATTATGAATTATTGTAGTTTCGTTTGTTAATTTTTATAGTTGGTGTTGATTTTAGACAGCAATGACGACAGCAACAACAAAAAATTCTGGATGGCAGTAGTGACAGTTTTGCAAGCTATCTGTCTCTTGGTGACAAGCTTAAATTCCAGTTTTCTGATCTAACTATGAGTTTTATTTTAATGTAGTCCAAAGTATTCCAGCAAATATCTCTAACATGCTACTTAGGGCTTAAGACATTTATTTCACTAAAAGAATACAATTCACTTAATATGAGAAATACACGGTGATCTTAAAAATAAATAATAGAATTACTTATGAAGAAGTATGTAGGTATTCGTAAATTGATTAGTTGAGTAGTTGACACTGGACACGCAATTTTTACAGTGTTGTGGAAAAAAGTGATTCTTTAAAGTTAACCTCTACTATGAGAACATCCATGAATTCCCGGTCTCTATGTTTTGGGTTAAACCGATTCTTTTTGTCTTCCTATTCCTTGCCAGGTTTTCAATTATGAGGGCTTTCAAATAAGATAGCACTCTTAATAAGAAATGTACAATGTACATCGCTCACGGGCTAAATGGAGACCTCATTTGAATCAAATGGCATGGCATGATGGCCTGTTACACAAATTAATTAAATTGGAAGTTCCTCTCTGTCCAGTAAAACTCATCCATCACTACTTGTGAAATCGTTGGTTCGGAGTTTATATAGGCAATGACCATTCCGATCCTAAGCCAGTGTGTTGGGGCACACTGGCTTAGGATATATAGGATAGGCTAGCTCGTGGGCCCTTACATCTTCATACTGTACCTGAATGACATTCCCAAACAGGCTCACACACTACTCGCCATCTATGCTGACGATACGGCAACTTTCGCGACTCACAAAGACGTTGATGTAGTAATTAGACATCTACAATACTAATTGGAACTACTCAGTATTTTTTTTTAATTCTGCAAACTTAAAGTAAACAACAAATACTGAAGGCATTCTATTCACCAGGAAAAGTCCACTTCCTACCAGACTTGTAAATATCGATTACTTCCAGATTACATGGCATCCCTGGGTTAAATATTTAAGTATTGTATTAGACAAGACACTCAATTGGAATAAGAATACTGAATTCATTGAAGTAAAGGTTAAATTTTGAATGTCAGCTTTGTTCTTAGTTCCTCAACTACATTGCACATTTATTCTATACTCGTTAGACCCTGCCTAACTTACGCAGCACCTGTGTGGTGTAGTCTATCAGAAACCAAATGTAACTAATTCCAAATAGTACAAAATAAAGCCCTAAAACTCTCTTATAACACACCATTTCGCACCAACCTTTCTAAGGTTGGTGCGAAATTACACAACCGTTAAAACAATCCATTTATAAAAGACCTCATTTTAAAAACCACATAAATTTTATCCATATAAAAACCCAGCACATCGTGTAACTTGTTAATATTGTCAATGGGTAAAAGTAGACTCAGTTCATTACTTCCTTATCTTCGAAAGTGTTGTGTATTTTACTGACAGGCCTGTGTACCTGGTCCACTGTGCCATGTCTCTGTCAGAACCCAAATTGATGGTCGGGTATTAAATGCTTTACTTTAATTATAGTCATTAAGCGTGATAGAAGGAGCGATTCGTAAACTTTAGAAGCTATTGGAAGCAAACTTATTGGTCGGTATGACTTCGAGTCTTCAACTGGTTTCCCTAGTTTAGGAACCATTAAGATCTTAGCTGTTTTCCATTGGGGGGAAATATTAATTGATAATCTAACTGACAGACTGATTAATTTTTTTGTCGTCTACCTTATTGATAACGCTGATACACATATAAATTATTTTTTAACTGTCAGCCTAAACACAAAATTTGAAGACCCTAACTTTAAAACTGATGGAATTTCATATTATTGTCTATCCCCTATTTCATCCCTTTAGGGGTGGAATTCTCAAAATTCCTTTCTTAGTCGACACTTACTCTTTACAAAGAACACACCCTCCATGTTGTCTCTATGATCAGCAGTTTGGGCTGTGTGTTGATATATCGTATCACTCAATCAGTCAGTTTACCAGTTTTTATATAATTATAAACATATAGCTATTGTTATGAAGTTCTCCACAAACCAGTGGTTCTCAACCTTTTTTGGACCAGGGCCCACTTTGGTGTCTTTACTGTAAGCAGGGGCGATAAGGTCCTAGATAAAAATTAAAAGAATTATTGATTATATCTAGGGAGCGAATCTTTAACTCACAATGAAATAATTGGAAAATAGGATGAAAACCAAAAAGCGATAGATGTGAGCTTAAAAAATTTTAGCTATCATTCTTAAAGAAATAGGAATAAGCTGGTAGATTCTCAAAAAAAATATCTGGTTATTATTATATGATTTAATTAGGTTGGGTTTAGCTTGCATCTTTTGTGGAAGTTAATAAGTAGATACCTACATATAATATCTTAACCTTTCGCAGACCATAATTCAAGGCTTCTGCCATATCACTGCCATAAACAAACAGATCCTATGTTATGAATCTAAGAACTGCTGTTTTATCTAACACATAGGGTATTTGGTAGGACACCAGTCATTTGTGATGCATTAAGTAGGTTTTTTGTTAATTTGACAGTTGATTGGACGGCTTGAAAGGAACACTTGGGCATGACCCATATATCTACTTGTTTCTTTTTTCATCGAGTACTAATACTTTGAAGCATAATTCTCCTGCCCTTATCCAAATTGATATCTGCCTGCCACATAATTATCATCCTTCACACAGTTCATCTATCGTTTCTTTGGTCTTTCTCTGCAGTCTGCTCTCAGTATTCAAAAGGCTTGTTTCACCACCTACAATTGAGTGCCTGTTAATTTCCTTGTCAGGTAATTTAGGTCATTTGAAACAGCTTCTGTTCCATTTCTGAATTCATGCCAAGGGTAGTGGCTATTCGGATTTCATGAAATAGGTCCTAAGTCTTACTAACTCCCAATTTTATGCTTTCTCACTTGTAAGAGACAAAATATGTTTTTTATAATTTCTCGCTTGTAAGAGACAAAATATGTTTTTTTATTATTTGTTACACTGCCGAGTGTTTGAGGTTATGCAATAGCTTTATCTGATAATAAAATTAAGGTGAATGCAAAACTTATAAAATCGAAATATTATAAATTCTTTTAACTAATCGTAATGATGTATACTAATTTAATATGTGCAAGGAAAAAAAAAGAAAAAAGGCATTTAAGTCTGATTTTATATTATCTCATCAATTTCTTTTCAATATATTTTTCTGTGCATTTGTGATCAGCATTTTAAGTAAAAAACATAGTGAAATTATATGAAAAGAAAATTATCATAACACTAATTAAACAAATTTTTGTTGGTTTTTAAACACTATTTACATGTTTCACATTGGTCCTGGATTGAAAGATTTAAATGTCATGGGAGGAGGTCTTTGCCCAGCTGTGGGATGACAGGCTAACAGTAGATGAATTCTGCCCGCCAGCAGTGAGTCAGTATAAACGATACGAAGTTGTCAGAACCTGATACAGGTAAGATAACAATAATTGATGAACATAAATATCACACCTGTTATCCCTAAGGGTGCACAGAGGTGTACTCTTTGATCTCCTGTCGGTTGTCATAATTATTTAAGTACCATGTAAAAGAGCGCGAGCGTATTGGCATCAACAGAATATAAATCCAGACGTTTCGGCTGAGAATTTCCTTGATGTAAAAAAAACCATTAACACTACCCAATCAGTCAATCGAACCCAGGACTTCTAGCTCTGCAGGCGCGCATCGGACCACTAGACCCAACGAAGCATGATGATATTCTGTTGCATAACCACTTATAAATAAAATAAAAATAAAAACTATTTATTTCAGATTCACGGAATCCATAGAATGTTAGTACAATAAGAAAAAAAAACTAATACAACTAGTGTTAGTAACTTCAATGAAAAATACAAAAAACCAAAATCCTTATTTCATCACGTGGGTCTGACTCAGTGTTGGACGTACCACGTGTCAAACCTATCCGCTATAAGGGCCAGGATGCCGTTGGTGCTGGCGCGCAGCCTGCAGAGCGCCGCTTAACCTTAACCTTAAAACTTAACCAGTCATGGAATACATGTTACCGTAAATTTGTCAAACACGTTACATTGTAATCTCTCTAGCGATATTGTAAACTCTCGAAATATTGTCCAACGAACATACTGCTTACAATAAATAAAACGCATTATTTTTCGTTAAATATATGCGATGGCTATTACCGAGTGCAGGGTTTAAACGAACCTAACTAACCTCACGGGGGTTGCCTCAATGCCTCGATTAAGGGGGCAGAGATACTTCCGTATGTTCAGTTGACAATATTTCGAGAGATTACTATATCGCTACATAGATTACAATCTACATGTTTGTCAATTTTACGGTGACACATTCATGATGTTTTTGTTGATGATACAATTCTAGAAACAATGGGTTTTATCAAAAATACCCGTGATCCCTCTAAACAGTAATAAACTATAACTGAAAACAGATAAAATTATTCGATCTGCAATGCTAAAAGTACCTACTTTCAGGTAAATGTAAATTAAAACTAAATTAAAAATTAAAAAAAAAACCCCGACACTATGTACTATAAGTTGAATAGAAAATAATTCGTTAATTTGCAATAATGTAGTGGCGGTCATCTTGAGTTTTTAATTTATATCATAGGTATCGTGTATGGTATTCTACTAGTCAAGCCCTTTCATTTGATGCCCATATTGAGCGAGTTGTTAAATAAATATGTTATCCGCCATTTTGTGGCGGCGGCCATCTTGGACAGATTTATATCAGACACAGCTAAGAACACTTCCGACTAATTTACCTTTCAAACAAAAAAAGAAAACAAAATCAAACTAGGTTCATCCGTTCGGGCGCTACGATGCCACAGACAGACACACACACACGCACAGAGAAACAGACTCGTCAAACTTATAACACCCCGTCGTTGTTGCGTCGTGGGTTAAAAATTAAATTAAATTAATTAATTAATTTTAAATCTATTATTAATATTTTTCAAATTTAATACCTATGGTCGATTTATTGCAGCCATCCTAGATCAGCATAATATGATAGTAACTTATTTTACTAAAATTAAAGAATATCTAGTATCAATATTTTTCAAATTTAATACCTTTGGTCGATTTATTGCGGCATATAGAAACTGTTATAAAACTACAACTGCAATTAAATCGATATAGTTTTAATCGACTTCCGCAAATCGTTGTTTCGAATAGAACGCGGCATACCGAGTCACGTGTGTCGGTTTAGCACTCGGAATAACTTTCGATTGTTTCGACCGAACACAACGTCACCGGTACAGAATTAGAATCTGACTGTCTACAGCACTGTCTCATACGTCACCGAGTACATTGCTGGTTTAAATCGAAACGACACGTCCGCTGACATTTACCGTAGCGGCGTTGTATCGTTGCCCAGTTGAGATTCCCAATGTCGCCATGGATTACGTTTTGATGAATTTAAGAAGACTGCTAATGTTATAGATGTCGTAGAGCTATTATAATCTCATTAAAGTGTATTGAATTTATTTTATGAGCATAAATTTAGTACTGTGGACAACATATTCCTTGAATAAAGCAGTGAGTTTAATGGACCCCGGCCTTTTGACCGGAATTAAAAGCACTATTAAAACAATCTAAGGTCGTAGGGTAGACGCGTACACCCACAAGATTTGTCTAATAACCCAGTCAGTGACCGCAGGAAGGTATTAACAAGTTTTAATAGAGACAATTAATGTTCTCCCATACGAGTCTTGGAAGGACTTGTTGTTCAATGTTTGATATTGTCATTTACATTTTTTACTAAACATACTATCCTTCTGAATCTTTAAAGGTACTTAGACATGGCTGGTGTGAAAAAGCCATGGGCTTATTGATGGCCCATGTGGTTGGATTGGAACGGGAATCATTAATAGCTATCAATAGCTTGTATTTTTAGCAGAAATATTGTGCCGCGAGGGTTACATACTTAGTATTTACTTGCGTCATTTTCCAACTTCGACCACTGAGCCTCGTGCAATGCAACGCTATAGGTACCAAGTACCAACTTTAACAATATTTTCATTATTTTTAGAACCATTTCAAGATAACTTTTCACCGTGTCGTGTTTAATAAGCACCTAGGTCTTCCCGATACCATGAGAATGTTATGCTAAACAGACAATTAGTTGCATTTTTTTTATAATACATACGTTTAAGAACATGACTGCACCGTAATCAAGGAGTTGAATAATGATACGGGCGGATAAATCGCAATGACATTTGCTACACGGCACTTGGTCGTAAATTGTATCAAGCTCTTTGATTCTAAAGAGCCCGCAGATCACACATTTGGCGTCACTGCCGGGAATCGAATTGTCAATCTCAGCGGTTTGGACGTGAGTGTCAATTGCTACGCCACAGACACCTCATTTGTAACTCCAACATAGACGCAATCTGGCAACATTCCGTACATTCCAGAGATTCTTTACGTAAATAGACTATTGAGATCATAACCCTACTGTTGGGTGTAACTGTGGGCATGGTTCGTCGTAGGTATTTTTGAAATTGCAACACCGCGTGGTCTTGGCTGTTAATAGACAACACGTTACCTGTACTAAAGCTATACCGAGTATCTTTTTGCTTTGGTTCCAACAGCAAATGACCACAGAAAATTCCGAGGCACGGAGGAAACTCGGTATGTAAGGGTGGTCACCCATCCACAGACCAACCTAGGCAAGCAAGGCTTAACCCAAAGATCGGCCCGAGCGGCTGTTATTATTTAGCCACGAGCTCCTCACTCTGCCGGCCCTGATCCTGCTTAAATGACGTTCCAACAGAAAAAATCTTACGGTTCGTTTGCCTGTCCGAAAAGGTAGGTTACACTTGATAGAGACAGATCTTTCATGATCTGATCGACCAGGATCCGGCGCATTAAGTCAAACAGCTAAGATCACATAGCGGTAACAAGAAAATCTGCAACAAAGATGTACATCGGGAAACCTGTACTACCCAGTTTTATTATAATACTACCTTCTGATGAAGAATCGTGGTTTTCTGGTCATTCACATACTAAAAGAGGGTATTGTGGTACCATTTGGGCAATCTGATGAGACAACGAAGTCGGTTCTTACATTTCGGCTTAGAAAAACAAGAAAACTTTCAAGAAATTTTCTGAAAATGACCTTTATGGCGCCTATTTTCCAAAGGCAGATGTACTGTTTTGATAAATTGGTTTTCGGAGGATACATTTGTTCACGAGGTATCAGAAAAGTATCAGTTTAATATCCTGCACGGTGTAGATTTGTCACAATCGGCACTTTACGGTGTAAAGGTGGATCATTTCAAGGAACACCTTAAAAATTCGATTTCTCAAAAACCACCCAGTTTGGGCCCCAAATAAAGTTGCAAATAAGGTCTAGTATTCCCCATTTCAAGGCCTGCACCCAATTACCAATCACTGTTATATAACATCATCACTAACGTCGATCAGTCTGCTAACGAGCGTTTGCAAATCGCAGACATATCATCGTGAATGGGCAGTAATCTCAGAGTTCATGTATCCAGCGGATGATCCAAGACAACCTACTTTAGACAAGACATACAAATGTCGTACCTAGATTGATGTATCCTCATATTTGCCGTTGTGATCTAGATTGAAATATTTTAATACTAAATATGAAATTACTAAAAATAAAAAACTAACTATATTGACATGACGCTGGTGTAAAAGAAAGTTTTCAGCTTTTATCATCATCATTTCAGCCGAAAGACGTCCACTGTTGGACATGGGCCTCCCTCAAGTGTCGCCATATTGACCGGTCCCGTGCGACTAGCATCCAGCGGATTCCTGCGACCTTTTAGCAGGTCATCGGTTCACCTAGTGAGAGATCTTCCAACACAATGTCTTCCGGTTCGCGGTCGCCACTCCTCCGCATCGGCCATCCATTCTGCGAGCAATGAGCCCTGCCCACTGCCACTGCTTTCAACTTTACTCGATTGAAATCGCGAGTATATGCGTTTTATCAATTGTTGAATTATAGCAGACTCGCCACTAATGCTATTGCCATTTTACAGTTTAGACATAAACAGCCTATCGCAGTCCACTGTTGGACATAATAAAGGTCTCCGAAACTGGGCCACAAATCCCTGTCCTCAGCCTACTACTAGCTTTGTCTACCTTACTGGAAGGCGAGGCGCCGCACGCTACGCTCGCTACGAGCCACTTCCACTTAGCTTGCTAACTCTGTCATTTAAAGTCGGTCCAGTAAGTTCTTCTCTAGATATTTTTTCCAGATCTTTCTTCAAATAAATGTACCCACCAAAGTCACTCAAAATAGCCAGATATTCCAGAAAAATAATCTTTATTACGGACTACACACACTTATACAGCAGAACGTGCGCGTACGCGTCTCATACAAAATCGATGTTTTCTATGGGCATAAGCTGAATAGAGCTGAAAAGTGTGCGTAGTCCCTTAATCACCTATTTTGAAATCTGAAATCCCCGAGTTCGAGCATAAAATATGTAGTATCTGGTTCATTTAAGGCTTTATCTACATACATGTCAAAAATAAATAGGGATAAAACAGCTATGTTTATTTAAGCCTTTATTGCTTTCGATAAAGTCTTTTAATTGCATTTTTATCTTATCTGTCGTGAAAGCTAGCCGCTAGCCGGCTAGGCTCAGGCTGTGGACTTTTGATAACTTTGCCGCTGCCCTTCATCTACGTGTTTCTGTTTACAAGTACCGTTTAATATATTAGTACGAGAATGATATGCTTTTCTCGATAGAAAGATTCCTTCTATTCCGTCAGTGTCGGTTCTCATATACTGAACACGTGCACAAATCAGGCGCTGGCACTGGCTGTATGTAAACGTTTGGCGCTGGTAGTGGGTTTAGCCTGCCAGTCGTCAACAGGGAGTTAATTTGAGTAATGTATGAAATAAAATTGTGCTTCTATCTGTCAAACAGACAACGATGCACGTGGATGGAAGTCGCATAAGCGTAGGCCAGCCATCACATTGCACAATACAATTTTGTTACTTATGTCGGGTAAATTATACTTGTCTAGAATGACATGACCGTGACAAAGGATGTACAATAATGGCAAGGAAGCAATCAATCATAATTTTTGCACTATTGTGATCCTATACGTTAATTAGAGACCCAATTTGTCCTATTGTATGTGCCGCCTAGAGGCTATTATTATTGGTTTCCTGTAAAATAATTACAAAGGAAACATTCATATTGTCAATTTTGCCTTTGTCAGATTTTGATACTGTAAGGCTCCCTTTGGGGAATGGTTGACAATCACCTCGTCCATACAGACAAAGCGATGACCATCTAATCGTGAAATAAACGATTTTTACGAGCTAAGTAGTAACATTATTTTAGAACCCGATACGAAGAAATTCCGATTAACAATTCGCAAAAATACGGGTTCCAAAGAAAATATTGACAGTGAATATTGGATGTATCCGTAAACACAACTGTCGGTTACCCAAATCAATAACACACATTGTTTTCCTTGAGCTGCTGCCGGCTAGTAGCAGTGTGATAGGTTTTATGGATAACATACATTCCCAGAATGTGTGTAAAAATGTCTCTCCCCGCGCGGTAGTAGATGACGGTAACATGGATAAAAGTGATAGGGGTGATGATGATTAACGATGTGGCACGTGATGCGTAACCAGGGGGTATAGGCTTGTTCCAAATTTTCACTGGCCTGACATCTGACCTTACTACCCAAGATTTTATTGAAATCGGATAAGCCAGAGAGAGAGTAGCAAACCATCACAACGGAACAGAAGCCGCCTCGATTTTCACATAAACGAATTTAGGTTGGTGATGGCATCAAAATGAGATAAAGCAATAAAAAAGTATCATTAGTCTTTGAAACAAGTCGTAAAAACACCCAAAATGTTACTACAACTTTAACGGCATTTTAAAAACCGTGTTTCATGGGTACTGCAGTTGGCATGTTAAAATTACAGCGATTGTTTCATTTCAAGAATAAGATGCTTTGATACTTCCACTTACTTCGTATTAATCATGAATGAACATATGTTACCGAGTTAATAATTCAAAATTTCAATGTTTCAAACGAATCGCTGTAATGTCTGTTTTCGTTATGATATTTATTGTGAACAGCTTTAATATTTCCAAAAACAGCACATGATAGATTTATGTCACAGGCGGGCAATGATTCTGTCTCTCAACGTTAAATCACAAAAAACAGTTTTATATATCTCTTTCTTTTCGCTAAATTCCTTCTAACATATTTCTATTTTCAGCAACAGTATTTCAGATCAAGTCTTCACGTCATTTAACTGTGTGTTTCTATAACGTAGATAGAAGCATAAACACATCTTAAATACATGTAGACTGATGCCGTTCGACATTTCCCCAAAAACTCCCACGCTTTTCTATTTTCAGTAATATTGCCATTTGTAACGACTATAGAATCCATTAATAGTTATAGGCTCATGATCCTGTCAGACATTAACACGAAGAAAAATACAGGAACTGGTTCGTTTTCGTTTTTTGCATAAGTGGGACCAGTATTTTAATACATAATTAATTGAAGCGATCGGACGATATGCCATATTCTTATGCTATATTTCTATCGAACTGAAAATTCATTCTCATTGCACAATTGACAGCTTCTTTTAAAAGAACCGTTCATCCTCCACGAAATAAGTAATTTATTTCTTGCCATCAACTGAATTTCAAGCCTTTTGGCCCGTTGTCCGTGAAAACCTCATTTTTATTGCAAAGGTTTCAACGTTTGCACTTTTACAGAAACATCGGCTGGAGATACGACTTGATATCATAATCCTTTTTATCTGCAACTTTGAATCCGAACTTTGATATACTTACGGTGTTCTGTGGGCCTAAAATGGCCGCTTTATCAGAATATAATATAAATCACTTTAAAAATGTTAAATTCTAAAAATGCACTTTATAGTCATAATCATAAAGTCCAATTTAAGAAATTTTAATTTTTAACGTGATTTATATTATGTTCTGCAAAAGTTGGCCATTTTTGACCCCTGTTCTCATGTCTGACAAACCGTAGTGATAATATCCAAAGCCGCATGGAAATTACGGTACGTACATCAGCGGAACATGGAAACGAAACGGTCTGCATATACTATTCTTAACCCGATTTTTTGGTACATGTGTTGCATCAGAGCTTGCTGTTGACGCATGGGAATACGATACTAACTGAACACGGTGCCGTATGCGTATATTAGAACATACATAGTCAAGTGTGTGGTTTAAAGTTGGCTGTAAACGTGTACAAGGAGACTTCACAGACTATAAAGTCATGCTCATGTTCCCTGAAGGGTTAAGCCGCGGTAAACCACTGACGTCTTTATTGCTCAAATAATGTACTAAACAGTTCACTTGTTTCACTTTACGTTCAGCACGGTTAGGTCTAAGGATCTCGTGACATTTACCACAATACGCGACTATGGCCGGACTTCAACTTTCATTGATAGATTGCCACTTACATTCGAATCTCACGATAGAAGTTGAATTGTGGTCAAAGTCGTCCATTGTGTGCAGGAGCCATTAATTGTAGATAAGTAACGACATATCTTGCACTTCGCAATAAGTACCACGATAAAACATTTCCCTGTTACAAGTTGCAGAGACGCAGCTGAAATATTGTTTGTTTATCCCAATTCTAACAGTATCATCCAGAATTGATTTAGCGATCAATTTGTGTTCTCCTAGATAAGATCGAGCGCCAAGACTAAGGGATACTTACCTATAACCGTCTCGCAATTATAGCCATACATTAGAATTCCCTAAAGCGTGGGTGATGTTGCACAAGGACCATTAAGTGTACCGTCACTTATCCAGATTCGGAATAAATTTATTTTGGCTCGAGTCGGTCTTGCTGGTATTAAAACAGAACACAACAGTACCAACTGTATATTGTAGCTGTAGTGCGTTGGTTCCGACGTAAGAGTTATAGAAATCCAACTATTGCTATCAATACGCGTGAACCGGAAAATCCGCCGCAGAGTAGTGGGAACTATATTCATGTACTAGCAGCGTCATAGATACTGTTGTTATATTAGCGTTTAGCTTGTTGTTCTACCCTATTGTTTCATGTGGTCTTCTCGCATAGTAACTCTTTATCCTTTGGAAGGATAAACATTTTGAATGTTCAAAATCTTTCAGTACAGCTACGTTGGGTTTATTTTATATATTGTACATTGTATATTATGTTCTGACATGTGTGTATCACGTATTTTTCGTGCTTCAATAACTGGGTTGACAGCGCTACTTCCATGTGCGACATCTTAGCACTTCATGGTTGACTGAGTAAATATGCCAGGCTTTTCAGCCTATCAGTTAGGATCAATGCAAAAGGACATCTATGCAAAAGGCCCGTATTGTCTCTTTCAAACAATGGGATCGTTTACATGTTTTCGATATGGAATGCCTGGAGTAGTGGTTCACAGAAGAATAATCAGTTTTTGAATGAATAATTAAATTATGTATTTTTAATCACGCGTGACTCCGATATTTCTATGGGACTTGGCAGTCTAACAAAAATAATTTTCCAAATCGGTTGAGGCGTCTTTGAGTAATCGGTGAACGAATTTAACATCTATTTTTTTTAAGTCGTTCATATATACACGTTGCTTATGTATTATACTAGCACTTACATCATCATCATCATTTCAGCCGAAAGACGTCCACTGCTGGACATGGCCTCCCCCAAGTGTCGCCACATTGACCGGTCCCGTGCGACTCGCATCCAACGAATTCCCGCAACCTTCACCAGGTCATCAGTTCACCTAGTGGGAGGTCTTCTTCTTACATGCTAAAGTTTTTAAATGGCAGAGATAATAATACATCTGGCTGTGTAATAGTTTGTTTTTATGCAAGTCCTCCATACGGTGGGGGTGCAACATAACATTTGTTTTGACTTTGTTTCATCAAAATTGTTACAAAGCTACTTTAAACTAAGAACATTTTTGATGTATTGGCCGTAAAGATGGTCCGTGGGTACCGCACGATCTCTCGCGAGGCGGCGGGCCTGCTTGCCGGATTGCCGCCATGGGATCTGGAGGCGATAGTCCTCGCGCGCCTACACGAATGGCGCGCGGAGGTACTACGCCGGGGGGAAACTCCGCTGCCGCGGCAAATTGCCGCTCAGCGGACTGACCTCCGGCGCGATCTCATGGCGACATGGAGAGAGCGACTGTCGCAACCCCGTGCAGGGCACGCCACAATAGTGGCGGTAAGTCCCCTCTTTGAGGAGTGGCTGGAGAGGCGCCACGGCGTCCTCACCTTCCGCCTGACGCAGGTCCTCACCGGACACGGATGTTTCGGGAGGTACCTGCACCGAATCGGGCGGGAGGAATCGCCCGGGTGTCTCCACTGCGAGGATCGACCGGAGGACACGGTGGAGCACACGGTGGAAGTCTGCCCTGCGTGGGCGGAGCTCCGCCGTGTCCTCGTGGCGGCGATCGGCGGCGGCGACCTCTCGCGTCCGGCCCTGGTTCAATCCATGGTCCGGAGCGAGACGGAATGGGAAGCCGTCGCCTCCTTCTGCGAAGCAGTCATGCTAGCGAAGGAGGTGGCGGAACGAGAGAGGGAGAGATCCTCTCTTCCCGGCCGCCGCGGGAGACGCAACGGGCGTCGGGGGCCACGTGGTGGCTACCGGCCACCGTAGATGCGGGCCTGTGGACGGCTGGCTATGGGCAATAGCTGGCCGTCCGGCCGTCTAACGACGACGACAGGCCGTGTCGACGGCGCGTTCGTGTTCCACGCGCGCCTCAAAGAGATGTCAGCATAAGGGGAGGGGCCCGCAAGGGCCGAAGCCTGCCGGGGTTGCGGGCCTGTTCGAAAGAGATACCGCGGCCCCGGAACATAAAGGGCGAGGAAGGAACATGGATGGTTTTTAGTCAGTAAGAGTCTGACACTCCCTCCCGCTCCGCCCAGAGTGGGGGGGGTCATTTGATGATTTCCCATCCTTAAAAAAAAAAATGTATTGACTTCATTTCCAACTATTCCAAGGCCGTTTTTATTTTGAGATCACTGAAACACGTCATATTTTCACTGTTTACTTCAAAACAATTTTACGAACGCTTTCCTGCGTATCTCGAAAACTATATGGTAATTAGGTCACGGATAGACAGTTTGTTTTTCGAATGTATTTTCCTCATTTTAATCATGTCAATATTGTGATTGAATTGGTTTGGCAAGACCCCGTTTGTCCAACTATCATTGGTATTTTGTTCAGACGTTTTTCATTGTCATAGAACCACCGCGATAGATGCTGTCGCATATATCGCGGAATGTACGCAGATTAGGGAGTTCAAACCTATCCTATCGCCTTGAATTTCTTTAGATTTTGTACCTAGCATGGTACAAAAGCTTTTAAATTTAGCATCATCACACGTGTCAGTGGTACTCTCGAGTCTTTATAGTTGAGCGAAGACGGTAACACTGAGTGCCCAACATGATAATAATTGTATGTAATGTTCGTGCTAACTATTTTTACTGATGCTGCTAATATTTTGAACGTTTTCAACGCCTTCGGAAAACAGTGCGTAGCGCATGTGTTAATGGATGTTTCCGTTTTTTGTAACTCTGTGTTCTAGATGAAAGCTCGCGGAGGCGTACACATCGGCAAACTATCCCGAACTCATATTTAGGCACATTTCTCACAATTGAAAACCATAGCGTTATTATGTCTACGGCTGTTGAAGATTTCAAGTTGAAAAGGTTTTACAAGCTCCTCTTATCTTTGTAACATAATTAGCTTATACCTGATGAGTGATGACTGTTTGGCAGCTTTGGCTGTGAGATCAGTTTCTGCGTTTTGTTATATTTTAAGTTCTGATACAATAGTATGTGTCGCGTGTAGTCTATTGACATTGTTTACGCTGTTTTAGTAGCCGGTTATCAACTAAATAAAGTTGATTTCTAATTTCGTTTCAATTAGATGCTCTAAGTTTAAGTGGTGTTTCAGGGCAAACTTTTCAAAAGAGTTAGAAATAGTTCAACATAAGATTAAGTTTTTTAAATTACTAAAGACATAGTTGCATTTGAAACCCGCGAAATAAAACTTCAGAACTACTTTTCATTAACTAACTTTTCTTCACCGTCGTTTTCTTCAAATAAGTATTGAATTAAGTGAACGGAATCCAACTTAGCTCTCGTTGAAAGGAGTGGTGGGATAAGTCGGAATTCATTTGCCTATTGAAGAAGCTGTGAGCGCCCATGAATGGCATTATTGTGCGTTACGGTCTAGTTTCCAATGCTATGCAGATTCCTGTGTAATACCGTGAGAATAACTCCGATGAGGTATGCATTCAGCTATATAGAACTGAACTATTGATTGAATATTTGGAGAAGAGGTAAGGCGGAAAGGGATTATTAAATCCATACTGAAACCGGGTATCCATTTAGGTATAGATGTTAATCTACGTTCAATCAAGACGGCCCCTGTTTTAAAAAAAACCGAAGCGCTCTTTTGAAGCTTGCAGTGACGAGAGTCAGTCTCAAAATGAGGTTACTACACGTAGAGCATAATTCTCAACTGTTATGTGACAGTCAAGATTTATTATTTAGTATCGGTTGCCGGGTTGGCAGTCGCCTCACCGTCAGCCGGACGGGGTATCTGCGCACGGGTGGCTAAATATGACGGCTCAACTATTGTGAACCTACAGATATATGCACTATTCGTTTAAAATATGTTTATTAAAAAGCACTGTATTGTCCAGTTTCAACGGACATTTAAATGAGTTTCGAATAACAATTATATAGGTGTGGGCGATACCAACACATGCAATAAATTATAAAGTGAAGCTGAAACGCAATTTTATATCAAATAGCGTACTAGGGTGACTGAAATACTAGGAGTGAGCTTTAATAGGTTACGTGGACACGCCGCCCGTGTCAGCTAATGCTCGATTAGATTACCCATTAGAACATTGCGGAAACTAAATTGCAAGTCTGACCTATTTCCAGGAAAAGCAACAAAGTAAAAGGGGTCTGTTTTATATTTGAGAAATCGAAAGAAGATTGCTAACGACGAGGAGTCGGGATAGCGGCGTTTCTTTCACAATATTTTAGCCCCCCTCAACAAAATAAAAGTAACCAAGGCAAGAATATTGAACGCAGTAAAACCCAGCACGTAACGTGGGGAACATTTTAAAGCGAGTACTAGGAAACAAATGTATGAGAACTGGGTTCGGTGGGGCAACCCTGCAATAACAACCTACGATATACGTCAAAGGGCTTCGTCAAGTAGAACATTAGTTTAGGATCAGAATTTAGTACTTTTAAATAAAGATATGATGTCGTAAAAGTCCGTACTAATCCCTCCCTTCCTCCCTATTTGGGATCTGAATTTGTTTATGGGCGGTGTTACCTTCAGCACCGCAAATCATCTTACATCATCATCATCTGCCTAGCTTTTTCCCAACTATTTTGGGGTCGGCTTCCAGTCTAACCGGATGCAGCTGAATACCAGTATTTTACATGGAGCGAGTGCCTATCTGACCTCCACAACCCAGTTAATACTGGGTAATACGATACCACTAACAAACAAATAATAGCCTTAGGCGCGGGTCATATACTAGTGGCGTATGGCGGTGGCGCGAAGCTGGCGCGGCTGCGGGTGCGCGGGGGGCGAGGAAATGGCGCCACTTCCTCGCGCACCGGCGCCACCGCCATACGCCATACGCCACTCGTGTTTGTCCCGCGCCTTATATACAAAAACTGAAATAAATGCAACGGAATAAAACGTGCAGACAAGATTTGCCTCCATTTGAAAACTTGTCAAAGATGCAGCCTCTCTAAAAACTGACCCCTTTCCAATATGATCAGCGGCCCAAAATATTCGTACCTACTTAATGCAGTAGAAGAATTCAAATGTATATCTTGAATTTATCCTCATGTATTTCATTTCGTGAAAAAAAAAGCATATTATTTCAGGGATAAAGATTACATTTGGCAACCGAACATACTCAAAGTTGTCCTTTTGGACATGTATTGCTGCCAACGGCCAAAGTAGAGAGCCAAATATCACAATAATAAATGGATTACTCGTACATCTTCACTATACATACCATAACGCATGTAATGACGATAATCATCACCTTACAGTTTGATGACTTAATTCAGAAACAATGTCAACTATATTTTTAGCCGGACGAAAAGCTTTTGACACATTCGGATTTATTTATAAACGTTGTGAGATATTTTGGTCTTCCTCAATTTACTGAATTTAAACACCCATCTTTCCGTGTATTGAAAAAACAAACTGTCACAAGTGCCCTAGCTCTGACTGGTAATGATACCCTCAAAGCAGTGATCCTCAATATTTATTGAAATAAATTAATGCGGGTGCTACTAGTCCTTTTGATATGGAATTATCACTTATCGATAAGTTTAAAATGGAGTTTATATTGGAAATAAACCCCATTTCTTACAGCAAATAATGGTAACCAGCTATAAATAAAATCAGTACAGAATTTAATTTTAGGTTGATTTCCTTTTTAAAAAAAAAAAAAAAAAAAAAACTCTACATATGGTCTTCACCTACGGGGATATGTTATGTATACAAATGTATATGGGTGACAAGCAAAATTTAGTCACACTCTACAGGTCGCAATTATGAACCGATTGCTTTCAAACTTGGCTAAAAAATCGAAAAGGTCAAAACTTAGGCTAAGTTCGTGAATGGGCGGAATTCGTCAGTTTTTGGCCATAACTTTTTTCCTATGGAAAAGTTTTGAACTGTTTTTCATTTTTATCATTTTGAGTAAGAATACGGACAAGTTTAAATTACAACTTTTTTGATGCAACCCCTAAATTGGGGAGTGGGTTGAAATTTCCAAAATTTTGGCGAAAAAAAAACATATCTCAAACAGTAAACATTTTGAACGTCGCAAATATTTTTTTTTGAAAGCAAATTGTTTACTGTAAAAATTGTTACCTTTGAAGTAAAGCGATAAAATTTTTAGTTTTCGAAATAAAAAAATTGAGGGCGTTTCCATGCTAAACTCTTATGAGAGGATTTAAAAAGGGTAAACTTTCCATTACAGGACAACGATTTTGAAACCATATTTTTTTTTTGTAGATTGTACACATAAGTACAACTCTTTATACAAATTTTCAATAGTCGGACCTTCCAGCACCTTTTCCGAAATCTACCTCCTCCTGTGGCTTGCCGGAGGGATATTTTTCCGTTAAGATTGTGTAGAGAACACAACAACGAATGTACCGGAAAATGTGACAAAAATATTTGAACCTGGTTTCGGCACGTGTAGTCGTGTACATCTCTTAATCAAGCATAACTGATCTAGTTCTACATATTAATAGAACTTGAAGATCCCACTCAATGAGGCCTGAGCCATTACGCCACCCACCAGAACTAATGCGATGGTCTATTCGGAGACGACTCCGTCGCCTCATGATGCTTACTCAAGCCGACATCAATCTTTTGAAAATCTAAATTCTAACAGTTTATTTCAACACACTAACACCACGATTTATATTTAGCTCAAGAATTATTTACAACCAAGAAATTGACAGGGAACTGTGCACAATTTTGCCCGTGTCAAGATCACACGATTCGAATATATGCAACCTTGTTATAAAAATAAGAACCACGTTAAACATTTGCGGGGGACGACTGGAAGCGTCGCGGAAATTGTAACACATTATTTGTGTCAACAGTAAACTCACAGAATAAGCAAGCTTTTAGTGGCAATAGGCTGGCTGTATTGCCCGTAGAACCGATGGCCGTAGGGCTAGTGGAGTTCTTGAGTGAAGGGAGCGAATCGACAATGGTAGGATAGCCACAGGTATGCCCTCGGGCTAGGTAACAGAATTAATGAATCTTTTCTAGGTGGCTGACTATAGGTAGGAGAGTAGCAAGGATACCGTAAGTAAAATGACGTACGGTATAAAGGAGCGATGATGACAATCACAATGATGATAAATTAGCGTTAAATAATTTCATTTCACAGTCAATAGCCACAGAACCTGGCGTGGGAAGGTAATAATCGATGGGTATGGTAATTGCTGCCTAGCCAGATAAGATAGCTTGACGATAGCCACTAGGCAATATATAGCGCACTTTGGAAGGTTCTCCATATCAAACTGGAGAGGTACTGTATTTTGTGTCGCTTCGGCGGATAGAAACCCCGATGAATTTTCAGGTTTTAGTAAGTGGAGAGATATCTATATAAAATGATCGTATCGATCGAAGAAACGTATCTATATAAAAAAAAAATGAAAACTCTTGGGGGCGGTTTTTCTATAATCATTCTGAGTAAGAATACGGACAACTTTAAACTGAAACTTTTTTGATGCAACCCCTAAATTGGGGAGGGTGTTGAAAATTCCAAAATTTTTGCGAAAAAAAATCATATCTCCGAAACAGTAAAAATTTTGACCGTCGCAAATATTTTTTTTAACAAATTAATTATTCTACCATTGTTACCTTTGAAGTTTAGCGATAAAACTTATAGTATAATAAAAACATATAACTAAAAAATTGAGGGCGTTTCCATGCTAAACTCATAAGAAAGGATTTAAAAAGGGTAAACTTTCCATTACGGGACAACGATTTTGAAATCATTGTTTTTTTTGTAGGTTGTACACATAAGTACAACTCTTTATACGAATTTTCAATAGTCGGACGCTCCAGCACATTCTCCGAAATCTACCTCCTTCTGCGGCTTGCCGGAGGGATTTTTTAAGTAGGTACTTGATATTCTATTTTGATGAATATCATGGTAACCCGAGGATCTAAACGAAAATAAATATGTTTTTTATTTCTTTTTAAACGTTATTACGAACTTGGCATGCTGTCATTCTACATACCTAAGTCACCAACATATATTTGTTAGAGATCAACGTAACGTTAGCGCCGCCGTCCAAAACGCAAACTCTTGACAGGGTTTAAATAATTGAATTGGTTTAATTCCCAATATTAAAATGAATTGGTTTTACCCGTTTCGACTTTTGTCGTCGAGTTTCATTGTTTCATCGAATCCGGGCACGCTTCATACAAAAATGTTCCAAGCCCTTTGCAGAAACGTGGTCAGGCCCCTTATTCACAACCATTCGACTCGCTTCCGATTCGGAAAGTCGTATGTCTATCTCGGTCGTTTTCGTAATGACAGAAGAAGACAGATACACGAGTTGTCGAATCGGAAACGAGTCGAACGTTTGTGAATACGGGGTCAGGTATACAGAAACGGACATAGCGTACCTTACCTTATATCCCGAAAAATAGTTAAGTTCCGGAGGAAAGCAACAATAACGTTCTTATGGTAACAGATGGCTCCTCGTGTCCTTCGAATTATGATTGAATTATATTATTACAAGCGGAGTACAACCCGAATTGATTGACAAATTCTAAATTAACACGAGCGAAGCCGCGGGCAAAACCTAGTAACAAATAAAACAGTAGAATTTTACTACGACTGCGACAGCGACCTTCACTGTGTAAAAAAAAATGAATATGGGGTAACTGAATAAACGAATGATTGATCGTATTTCAAGGAGTACTGAGACCATTATAATGCCGTTCAAAATTCTATAAAAACTGTTTCAAATAGAGTTTTTAGTGTCATGTCCGAAAAAAACGAACGTGTGCTAGCAAATGTTCAATGTCACTTTTGTAATGGCTTGTCTGATTGTCACGCAAAGTTGAAAAATGTTCAATACTGTCGTAATGTATAAGATCATGTTTGTCTTGGGGTAATGAAATATGCCTACTAAAGTTTAAAACACTGAAGTAAATAAGACTCTCTCTCCGGAATGTTGATTTACTTTCACATACATAATGTTGTGATTAGCTGCGCTAGTCACAGAAGTTCCTAGTGTGAGGGAGGTCCGTTCCTGATGGTTAGGAGCCTGAACCTCAATATTTTCCTTCTGAGAAACGAACCGTCATGCCTGTTTTACTATGTTTTATATAACCAATCTATTGTTTCATTGGTTTTCACATATTATTATAGCCAGCCATTTTCACACTCGAAACTTTACTCATAACACATTCTCTGTTCCGAACATATTCAATTCCTAAACCGATTAATTTGTCTAATAAATATATCTTGCAGGATGGTTTTTTGCACATTACTATTTTAGTTATTAATGGTACGCATAATAGTGGTCTGTCAGGAATGGTGCTGTCTACCGGGTGTTTACCTTCAAGTGGTTATTAAAAGTCAGCTGTCGAACTGCTAAGCCTGGCAAACCTGCCGTTTAAATACTTTGTCTTCGTGTTTTGGTCTGCTTCTTAATTCCCCAAAAAATCCTCTAAAGAATAGTCGTTGCTGGTATGTAGATTAGCGAAAGAATAGAAATTAGCAAAGATCAATTACCGAACAATCTGTAGAAAAAAAGAAAAAACATTGAATTGGCTCGCGCCACAAGTGCACACGGTATAAAAATAATAGTAAAAAAAAAAACAAAAAACAAAAACATAAAATATTATAAATTATAAATCTTACTTGTAAAAAAAACGTAAATCTAAAAAAAATAAGTAAAAATAATATGACACTGTGTGCTTCACGGCTGCGCCAATAGGTCCAGTTCAGCAAAATGCCGGACAACTAGTGCCCGGCGCGGGCGCTGGTTTTGAACTGGGCCTAGATTAGTGAGGTAACGGATGTGAAGCAGTTTTATATTTTGTGTCAAAGGTGGTGATGAGTAGATGCTTAAATATATTATATATGATCTATATGTAGAGAAAAAAAATAGAATATAATGAGTATTAAATAGAGTGCCAATGAGTAATAAAGACCATACGAAAGTGCAAAACAAATCAGAAATATACACATAAGAAAACATAGAAATACATAAATGGGACGGTCGAATGATAAAAGAACCTCAAAAATCGATTAAAGGTACACCTTTTATCGATTTTATAGCAATAAGTACTGGAAACGGTTGCTATCCGTTCCGAGCCCTACACGCGTTCATCTACGTTTACATCATCGGTCCGAACCGCACTGATCATTTTATCGATTGCTATATATTTTTATATTTATGTTCCGTGTGCGTACCGCATCTGGACGGGCGTGTGTGCCTGCCTGCCCTATTTATAAAGTGCGGTTAGTTACCTCAGAGCAGATATAAACTACAGACGTGCCAATGACGAAAAGTATGGCTATGCGAAGTACCTGATGCTAACTGAGGTTCGATCAATAATGCGTGTGCCCATGATCTTGGTGTCACCGATCGATGTAACCAAGTGTTATGAATGAACTTGCTCTGTCATTCTCACTGATCATAATATTCTACGTTATCAGAGGATAACAAGATGCCTAGAACAGCACTGCCAGAAATAAACCATCTTACTTTTTTTTGTCTTGCTTATCTGATAAGTGATAATCTTATGCTTCAAGTCTAAGGGTTTATTTTTGTATAATGAACTAAAAGAATGATGTAGAGTGTAATTGGCGCATTTATGTGTACATTTTGATGTGTTGAATATATGAGTCTAATTTATGATCCACGCTACTGCACCGTGCACTGGCTTGAACTGACCACGCGCAAAGACCATCGTCGGGTTCTATTTAATAGCGTGTCTGTGATATTAATATTCATCTATCTCTCACGCTGCCGTACGTATGGAGTAGCCGGTGTAGTGTAGTATGTCGATTACCTATTGCGTCACTTTTATAATTATTGTCTGCGATGCCGTTTGCTGTTCTCACCGTGTTAACACAATTTTATCAAGGTAGAAATGGGCGGGTCTGCTGCTAGTCTAGGTCGGAACACAAATTTGGCACGTTTCCTTGTCTAGCTGATTTTTCCGTTCGCTTAAAATATTTTACATTCGTCCGGCGATATTTTGCTAACCAATCACATGACGGCATTAAATTAACTATTTGAGCTCCAACGTAAATTCGTGCTGATTTTTCCTACGTCATTTTCTGATTGCGAGATCGACCCATTTCACATAACAATAACATCGTAACCTATTTTAACTTGGTAGATATATCGCATTTTAAAGATCGTAAGGAAAACAGATCTAGTGGATCATTTTAAATTACAATCAAAAAGCATTGTGTCCGCGACTGCCTTATTTATTGTAATTGTAAACTGTTATCTGTTATTGCCACCAGGCTCAATGAGTTATTATTTTGGCAGAGTCTGATCGCGGATGCGTTTTGTCTTCTCTATACGTCTAACATAACACTCGGTATTTATAGTGTGCGATAGTCATCTCGTTAGATAGTCCAGGAAATTGGGTCGACGACTCGTTGCCACCGATTCTGCATGTACTATCTAGTGCTCATGCTTATCAATTACTTAGGCTGGTTTTATAGTCACGCCGCTAGACGCGCCGTTGGACAGAATTTGAAACGCGACTACCTACTACTCCAATACAAATTCTGCCCAACGGCGCGTCTAGCGGCGTGACTATAAAACCAGCCTTATATTGTTTTAACTGGCAATAGGACTAAATTGATTGTTTTGGTGTCCGTCCCAGTGTTAGCGTTGAAATCGTAAAGGAGCGGTCCTCTAAAAATGCTGCCACACCAATTATTGTCCTAGTTTCTACATAGGTGTAGCACCAGTCTAGATACGATATTCAGCGCTGTCATTGACCGACCCAAATTTTCAGGGGGTATGACGTTAGTAACTGAATGAGATAGCGCCGCTTTATTTTAGAACTGGGCGACAAAAAATTGATTTCGAGGCCTCGTCAGAGACTGATTCCTTGATATTGGACTTATCGAAAACGCGACTTTAGTTTTTTTTTTGTAAACTTTGCTAATATTGGAGTTCGACCAGAGTTTTTGGCAAAATATAACACTCCTGACTTTAATTGAAGTCGTTACCGCCTGTGTACTGTCAGTGATCCGATACCTAATGATGTTGGCTTATGACTCTTATCTCGAAAGAGGAATTTAATCTCGACTGCATTTTATTTTCTACGTAAAATCAAACTCTATAGTCGGTTACAAACGGGTGACTGTCGAGAATTTTCACAACGGATTATTTCTATTTTAATTCATATTTAATGGGCCCTGTCATGTGATGAATCATGACTATATTTATACGTTTACTAAGATAGACAAATGACCGAAGACATGGGACACATTGTGATGATGTCAGAATTATTAAATAGGAGTCTTCATTAATTTGGCTTAAATAAATCTATTGATTTATGCCGTGAATAGAATTTAATGAAGCTAAAATAAAAATAAAAAATATCACAAATGAATAATATACCTAGTGCAATCACTTGCATACCTAATCAATTTTTTTTTAATTTATTTATTTAAAACAGCTTAAACTATCTTTACAGATAATGTTAGACTTCCGAAGTATTACTTTTCCTTAACGTTTCGACAGTTCTGATTTTGACAGTAGCAGACCATTTACAACAATTGTCCAAAACTCCGTCTGGACTAAACTACCAACAAGATTGCCCTAAATTGGTAATAAGCGCATAATTGGCTCGTATGAAATTTTACGGCATTTTGACTTTTAGGTTTTTTTTATCTACTAGCACAATAAATGCACACGAAGAATTTATCTTTGTGGTGTTCAATCTAATTAGTTAAAGTATCTGGTTTTAGATTTAAAGAACAAATTAGCATTTTAATCGTATACCGTTTGATGGGTGATCCGTTTTTAATAAATTTTATTTTCATAAATATTGTAGTAGAAGTTTGAACATAATAAACCAATAGGAAACCTGCTTTCTCGTCTAGAAGTCTATGACCTCAAATAGCTATCAGTGAGTTTTTTATACCATGCAGGTACACCAATAGCGTACACAATGAATGTTACAAATATATTACACTCACTTCCATAAACCTATTGTTTTTTTATGTTTTTTTGTAACTTTGTTTAAGAATCTCCCTTTATCCTTGGGTAACAGAAATCATATTAAAGTAGTGCGACTTTACATCTAACTTTTAGGTAGATTTCCTTTTTTTTTTTTAAAAAAATCTACCTATTGGTGTCTCACCTACGGAGAAATATATGAATACGTATTTATATGGGTGACAAGCAAAATTTAGCAACACTTTACGCAAAATTTTGAAACAGTAAACGTTTTGTCCGTCGCAAATATTTTTTTTTAAAGCAAATTGTTTACTCTACAATTGTCACCTTTGAAGTTTAGCGATAAAACGTATAGTTTTCGAAATAAAAATGATGACTAAAAATTGGTACGTGGTGGTATTGACTAAAAATTTAAGGGGGTTTCCATGCTAAACTCTTATGAGAGGATTTAAAAAGGGTAAACTTTCCAATACAGGACAACGATTTTGAAATCATATTTTGTTTTTGTAGATTGTACACATAAGTACAACTCTTTATACAAATTTTCAATAGTCGGACGCTCCAGCACCTTCTCCGAGATCTACCTCCTCCTGCGGCTTACCGGAGGATTTTTTAAATTTAAAATGTAGCCAACACGTCTGGCTGTCTGGCCTCCACGCTATTCTACCGTTGCGTTAGCGCAGATTGTACGTTTATGGTAGATGTAAACGTGTGTTAAGCTCGATGATAGGGGAGGGGGGCAGTAGTTCGAATAAGGGCGCTTTCAATTTAGACGATTCGTGTCGCACCGCTGTGGCGCCGAAGCAGCACGTTTGTCGTACTGCGTACAGACGTTCGTTTGTTTTCATACAAAGCGCGCAGTACGGCAACAGGGCGGCGTCGATATGTGCTGCGGTGCTGGCGCCGCACGTTTGCCGTGCCGTAATGCTCGAAAATGCTGCCCACCCGCGGCGAACACATTGTGGGCAGCATTTTCGGTATTTATGCCAAAAAGATCTTGGGAGCTACGGTCCTCATGCAATCCTAACAGATAGCCCGAACAAATAGTGTTACGAATTTTTTGTTATTTTTTTGTCCACGGACTTGAAAAAAATGCAGCACCATAGAAACCACAACAATTTGTAAGGGGTTTACGAGAAAAAAAGTTTGGGAACCTCGGGACTAGATGAACACATATTTGTGGTTACACAGTATATTACAGAAATAAATGCTATCCGTTGCATTCAAACAAGTTTAAATACATGTACAACTTTATAGTATAGCATTTCCATTTCAAAACCTAGTGTTCTATAGAAATATTTCCTCATTGTTCGTATGATCATTCACCAGCCCTTATCCAATCATATCAGTATTTCTATTGTGGGACTGGTACAAAAGTACTCATTATGACAATTACATAATGAATACCTAATTGCTCTCTACTGTACGCGTCCACAACTCGAATATCGGTCACATCCGGAGAACTATAATAATGAGATACCCACATCGATATCCATTATCAATTCTGTTGCACCCCTGCACCGCGAAAAGATGACTGAATCACTTACATCCCTATAGCGACATAATGTATGCGTGAAGGACTTTTTGAAATCCAATAAGGCCCATGTTCACCAAAAAGATGACGGTCTGATTATCTAAAAACAACTGTTTAAAACACTTTTACAACACACCCAACAAAAGCTCTTTTGTAACCCAGCATATATATTTTTTTAAACTTCTGTTATTCTGCACTGCGCACAGCGAAAGTGATCTTTTTCGGTAATTGAATTACCGATGCCTGTTTTTCGTCGATTTGTAATTTGTAATTTATGTTGCTGGCTGCATCGATATTGATCAGTGAAAAAAAGAAGTGGTTTATTTCCGCTGCTAGTTATCAACTTTAATTGTGAGGTCAATTGGTGGAAATTGCTAGTTGTCCTGTTCAATGGTGGTCAAGTAACATAATTTATTCACAATACCATTTTTATTGGCGGTCTTGTAGTTGGTATATTTACTTTATTTAAGACATTCAGATCGTGAATTCGTGACGAAGTAGAGCCCCCCATTGTCTGACAGAAATCGGGAACAGGACATTTATCGGCTGTGCTAAGTAATTTCCGACATATAAATTGGATTTTTTTATTACGCTGAACGTAAAATCGTATAAAACGGCACAAATGCTTGGTATCTGGGTATCTGGCAGTAATTATGCCAGCTCCCTTGTGCTAATAACTTCCAATGGCTTGCCAAGAGCTGTCATGTTTTATGAGGTATAAATGTCAAAAAGTGAACGATTGTTCTTTGTATGAAGAATTTTCGGGCTGTGCGATAACTATGTAGCTCATCAAAATTTAGTATGAGAGACTACACATTCTTTATGTCTGATTGATGATGGAGGGAATTAACCTATGACCATAACTCTGTTGTAACAAAGAATAGCTAGCGACATGATACCAATAGCGTAGACGTTCACAACTAGTTAACCTTTTGCCCTCTTTGTCGCTAACCCCAAAGTCATATTTTTTTCACAAAACCAGTTGATCCTCGATTGCTGCAAGCTCGCCGGTCCGGCACTGCATGCGCCAGTGACCACGGCACTGACCCTGCACTGGTTCCGAACTGATGCACATACAGCTTCACTTACTGCTAACATAACGTGTTATTGTTCGGAGACATGCCATTAAATTTCCACGCTGCTTGAGGCAAATAAAACCGTGGCTTATTTCAGCTTGTTTCTGCAAGCGCGTAGACATCGTGCTTGTAAAAAGTGTGAGGAAATAGTGTGTTTGGGAGATTAACAATCCGTTTTTGCATCCGATTGCCAGTATGGGCATCAGGCATGGCTTTCCACCTCGAGAATCGGATTTACTTAATTTTTGGACAACGAGGACTTATTGTAATGTAGGTTGGGCCATTTTGGCTTATCTCTGCAAACTTATTTAGTCCTACAGCTTTGTCAATGCAGCTCTGCTGGTTCCCCGATACTATTTGAACGATGCGCACAAGCGGAAAAAAATCGTATTACGTTTTACGCTTTGAAGTGAATTTCCATCTATATTTATACATAAGTAAAATGGTTTCAGGCGTTACTAATAGACTTTCTACAGAAACAACTTGCTGCCTATGAATCAATCAGCATTAAACTATTGAGTTCTAAGCTATTGATTTGTATATTTTATGACCTCATAGATTCATTGTTCAATGACCTGTCTTCAACGACAGTGTAGTTTTACTGGGGCAAATTGGGTTTACCCATAGGAGCAGTTATCGCTTACTGAACAATATGGAGACCGCAGCTTGATGTACATGTTTGTGGTTGGTAAATCTCCTTGACTCCTGATGTTTATTGAATGTCTCGGAGGTCAGTACACAATACTGTAATAAATTATATATAATTAATTCAGTATTCGTGAAATCTGAAGTCGTTCCGTATCGGATATGATTTCAATTACCACAAATGTATGCATTCATGCAACTGTTACTTGTTTTAAATTCATGCAAATGCATTGAAATGGCTCCAACTGTATTGTGCTCTGCGTATCATTATTTATTCATGAAGTTAATGACTTCCAGGCCAATGATAGTGGTTTTTGTTCAACCGTAATACCCGCTAGGCTTTTTTTTTAATGCGAAAATTGAAAATCCATAACCATGGCGTTTCTCAAACCTGCTGAAAGTCTTTTATTTCTTTTTATGCTATTATGTTTTTTTATGCTATTATGTTTTTTATGCTATTATGTTGTATCTTTTTCAAGCTTGCTATGTAAAAAAAATTAAGAAAAGATCTGTTTAAGCTGTATTCCTTGTTACTGCTTTAATAAAAGTTAAAAAGGGTACTTACTGTCCCGTATAAGTTGTAACTGTTGTAAGTCGCAACAACGAGTAGGGAACTGTTCAGCCATCTTTTCACTGCGCCTTCCACGAAATACATTTTTTATGAGTATGAATATTCACCTTTTAGTTAACTCATTATACCTTTTCTATATTTTATTAGAACTCCATCGATCCCCTCCTATGCGAAATTTTGTACGTACCTCTGTTTTTATTTTGTAATATGTGTGGTAAATAATTATACGAGAAATATTAATTTATGTACAAGATGAACTGCGTGATGTGACCGATATTCGATATTTTATCGAAAATTGTAGGTACAATTGAATAGTGCGTCTTTCATTCAGAATCTGTATTCTGTTTAGTCAATGATTTTAGGAGCTAGATTCGTAATAAATCATATTTCCTTCAAGATTTGTAGATTTGATTCAAATTTTTATTAAAAAATGCTCTTCACACACAACCTCAACCTATTTTTTCAGGCATGCATAGACGACAACTTGGACATGGTGGAGTTCCTCGTGACGCATGGCGCTGACGTCAATCGCGGAGACAACGAGGGATGGACCCCGCTGCACGCCACTGCGTCGTGTGGCTTTCTCAGCATAGCTAGGTAAGCAACAATACCTCTGTATGCTCTGTACACATAGTATGGAATCTTCCTTTTAAGGCTGCCTTAAAAGCAGTCGAAAACTTGCGACGAGTTTTGATGAGCCTGAAGTTACATGCATGCGATTGATAATATTCCTTTAAAAACGGGTTGTGGTGAAAACGGTTATTGATTATTGTTATTTTAGTGCGGGGCAGGGGTCTGCTCCGCTATTGATCAATACTCTTGTTAAAATAAACAGGGTGGGCTGGGAAGTCTAAAATAAACTGTGTGGAGGCAGAAGAGACCGTCCCCCAAATAAGGACAGTTCCGGTACTCCCCGAACTATAATTTCGTACCAATCAATAACTCATTTGTGCCGTAATAATATGATGAATAACACAACATTGACGCAGCGTGCGACATACGATAGGCGAGTGTAAACAAAAGGCTGAGTCACAGTGACCCAATAGGCACCGGGTTTTCTGTGAACGACACTTCATTGTAGCTAAGAATGATAACACATTGAAGTTTATTGTTTTGTAGTTATTCACCTAATATGGGTTATTGGATCCGCATCATCGCTGTTAAATTGACTTGTGGACAAAAATGAGGAAGTTGTCTTCGAGTTGTGTTCGAACCGTAGCCGCTAGATAAGTTTTAAAATATTTGTATGAAACGTGGCCGGACTTCCGCCAATTTGTTTTTTTTTTCAAAATTGTCGACCCCGCATAAGACGTGTATTAACCGATACCTGGCATCAATACAAACAAGTTTTGTCTGGGACAAAATGTTCTTAAGTGTCAAGTTTCCGAAATATTTTGCGTTGTGATCACTACCAGCACAACTTTGATAGCTCATATCCTGGAAACGTGACACTTTAGTTAGAACGTTTTGTAGGCGTACTTCAAATCAGTTATCAATTAACCCGAACAAATAGTGATCAATTGGAAGAATAGGCTAGTTTCCACCATCAATAAATTGCAAATCTATTTAATCAGTCAGTTAGAGTATTGGAAAATAATGGACACGTATTTTTTGTTTTTGTAAATCAACGAATATAGACAAAGATAAAACGCATCAAAACTCGGGAGTCGGGGCTCGTGACGTCAGAACTCACTAAGAATGATACCAAACAGTGACGTATTGGGAATTTAAAAAGCGTCGTATCTTCGTCAATTTTGGTTTGTGACAAAAAAAAATACGGGCCAAATATTTTTTGATAATCTAATTGACGGACTAATTAGGTTTTTTTCAGTTAACAAGTCTATTGTTCCGTGTTGTTTGACGTGCTAACAGTCTGTCACTAAAATACCTAAATAGTGCAATAAAGAATAACTTCTAACATGCTACATGTTGCTTGATCAGTATAAATTATTTCAAACGCTTATTTTCCATTTGTTATTTTCTATTCGACTAAATTGATATGCAAAATGAGGATACATTTCAATTTATTTATTCGCCTCCGTCTATTTGTTGCACTCAGTAAATAGTTAGTTTATCCTATCATTATTGATCACCGCATCAGGCATGTTTAAAATAGTAACATATTACGCACATATAAGCGTCTAAACTGAGAATATTCTCGATCATAGGGCACATTCGATTAGACGAAATGATACAGAATACATTATAAGAATATTACACCATTTCCCATGAAACTAAATGTTACGTTTCCTAATAATCTAGGTATCCCTTGACATGTTGGTTGGTAACTAGTGTTACAACGAAAACTGGTGTCGGCCTTCGTACATCGAATTTTCGACATGTTCAGCTATTGTTATCCGACTACGGCGATTCCAAAAGAAAGGGCTATGATTTTAGCCATCTATTCATATATGTTTGTATTTACGTATGCTCCACTGTGTAGCTCCTAAACCATCATCCTATTTTGATGAATAAGGTGTCAACCGATTCTTTAGTAAGGCCCGGGTAACGTTGGTTACATTTTAACCGACTGCAACAAAAGAAGGGAGTCAATTATACCTTGTGACCCAATTTTAATTTGAGCGTGATTTTGTAGTAGTCTGGTTTTTTAGTATACACAAAAAATCGTCTTTTTGCTTTTGATGTACATATTGATAAGTAGATTAATAAAGGTATTTGACGAAGGTAAAGAATGCTACGATACTTACTACGTATTCATATAGTAACCATCTACGAATTTATGAACGGTTGACCAAGCTATTTTGTTTAGATTTTACAATATAATTTCCATGTTAAAATGCAAATCAAACAGCTTGGTCGACCGTTCGTACTATTTATTTCCACCCCTTACGTTAAGCCACTCTCGACTTTTCGAATATTTTCATAATGTATTTGAATGATAGATTCTTGGCTCCTAACACTGGATATTTACGAGTATTGCTATAATGGTTTAGCTGGCTCGGATGGGATTTGCCAGACTTTTATTCCATTGTGTACCATTCAATTTTATACTTTGTCAGCGGTTTGTTAGTGCACGGACAACGTTTAATTTATCATCTTAGTGTCCCTGTTCAGTACAGGACATAAGCATTTCTCAAGTTAGACCCACAGTGGTCGTTTCGCCGCCGTCTGAATTAGGTCAATACGCTTGCCAATCCGAGGTCAACTCTAAAGTCCTTTCTTTGACTTTGAAAAAGGACCTGAAACCCATTGTTTTTTTTTACTTTTTGGCCGCACCCATTGCCAAGACTGCCTTCTAACTCGACAAACTTTGTCAATAATTCCCAATTCATTTACGGATCGTCTTGAAACTTATTCTTAAAAGAAACAGCACAAAATCACAGTTATAATAAAGCTGCTTTCAGACTACGCTATACTATATAGCACGGCGTTCACATTACGCGATACTATCGCAAGCATTTATAGTATATAGCAAGCTTAGAAAGAGTTCAAATAAGTGGGGAAAGCAATCGCTTGCGGTACGGCCGGGAGGAGGAATCGTGAGGGAGGAGGAAGAGGGTGGCGCGTGATATAGCATAGCATGAAAGCCAATAATATATACTTAGTATAGTACAGTGTGAACGTGTCCATAACAAATGTATGGTGAGCGATATTGTTGCGCTGTGAGCTATATACTATAATATGCTATTATATTATAGCGTAGTCTGAAAGCCGCTTTACGTGTAGTCTTCTTTTTCAGATACCTCTTAGAGAACGGCGCAGACGTTGCTGCCGTGAACTATGATGGAGAGCTCCCAGTGGACATTGCCGAAAGTGATGCCATGGCCGACATGCTGCAGAAACTCATCGATGAAAAGGGTTAGTACTTAGAAAATGCATCAATTTATACTTTAAGATTAGGTGATAAGGGAACATAAGCCTAGTTTCGTTAGTTGCCTTAGAGAGTCATAAATGTGGTAAGCCGGTCAGATATCACCACATTTGTCTCATTTAGTTCGGTGCGGTTTTTACATGTTAAGGCAGTTCAAACTGAATCGAACTGAATCAAACCGACACGTAGCGTATGTATTTCTTTTCGCTTTTAATGCATGAATATAAATTCTGATTGTCCAAAACCGACCTACTTCGATGAGTGGTCCCTCCTCAAAGCTTACAACATGTTCTTTGAACTAACTAGTTAATGGCCCTGAAAACGCTATCCTTGATGACGAAAAGAGAAGCAAATATCAATTTGGTGCCTCAAATACCTCAGCATGCATTTGGCGAGCGTAGGTATTAAGAGACTTATTTACAAGCATTGAAGTCTAGAAAATAATTAAAAATGAATTCCATGAAATGTCGCTTTTATCGTTTCGTATACCAGATTATTAAAATTTATAAAACTTTGACAACCTATTTGTTGATGGAAAACCCAATAAGATTTTGCCTGACCCAGGCATTAGACCCAGGACTCATGCTCATAGGCCAGTCATATTAGGGTTTCAATTCGGAATGTAGAGATTTCATGAAAGATTTTTCTGTTTTTAATCAGCGCAGAAATTGATTCAAAGCAACTGAATGCACGTAAAAATAATATATCTATTTTATGCAGTGACTTTTATAGCGCTGCTCTCTGTTGTCTATCTCAAAAAGGGTTGGGCGTAAAAAGAAACATTTTTAAAACTAAAATTTTATAACAAATGTTAAAATCATTGGAGCTATAGAAACCGAGACAAACGTGGAAAACTGATTTTTGACATTTGACCTTGAATAACTTACGACGCATACACGAGATTTTATGAGACTTTTGAGACTATTGTACACCAAAATTAAGGTGTGTACGAGTTTACAGCTTATTATCTCTTATTCCTAAGTAGACCCCTTATTTTTGCTTATGTGACTGGAGTATCAGCTGTCTCGCTTGCGAACACTAGCTTGACCAACGAAGCTATCATAACGCTTTAAATATCGCCTAAATCGTAAGATGATTGTTGAATTTGTCGCCGCAAGTCCAAGTTTTGATACTGTGTTCAAAGCGTTACTAGAAAAAATCGGTAGATCTTCTTTTTCATTCAAAACTGTCTCAAAACAGAAAGTTGTTAAGCAGACACTACCAAAGAACCTAAACAAGAAATTAAACTCAAAGAACTAAGACTAAGACTTACTGTTTATTTATTCTTTACTATAATTGTTGCGTAACTCAAGATTATGGCACGCATCTAGCCAAACGTACTACGAAACGGAGTGTCAACGGTGTCAGGAAATACAGGATGCCGCAAATCTATTTTCTATGGAACTCATCATTCTCTTGCCCTTATCCCAATTTATTTGTGGTCGGCGCAGCATGTCTTCTTCTTCCATACTCCTCTATTTTTCGTCATCTCATCAGACACTTCTTTTCTTACCATATCCGTCTTAACACAGTCCATCCATCGTTTCTTTGGTCTTCCTCTACTTAAATACCCATCCACATTCATATTCAAAACTTTTTTCACGACATTTTCCTCATTCCTCCGCATCACATGCCCATACCACGACAACCGATTACCACACAACTTTTCAGTCATAGGAACTGCATAATAATATTATCTTGCTTTGCAACGGTTTGATTTATTCCGACGGATCTCAGGTCTTGCCATTGAACGTGTTAGGAGAGAACGTGCAGGTGGGGTTTGATGTATTTACTTTAATTTATCAATTAATTTCAGGATTATCTGCAGATCTTGACACCCAACTCTCGACCAAGTCAACAGTCACGCATATTCTTAATATTGTACTTTACTTTCACATTTATGTTTTTGATGGGGTTTTGTTACATAGTGAACGTTTATTATTTTATTTTCCAGGCGTGGACTGCGACAAACATCGTAATTTTGAAATGGACTCCCTGCTGAGCGATGCTCGCAAATGGGCAGCTAACGGCTACGTGGAAGTCAGGGACATGAATGGTGGCACCCCGCTCCACGTCGCGGCAGCTAAGGGGTACCTTGAGGTTAGCATATAATACTCGTATCTATTCTTTTGTTTGGTCACACGTCACTAAAGAGATGTTCTTGAAAGTAGTCATATATCTAATACGACAATTAAAACTAAGTCCCTTCGTAAACAAGGCATCAAAAGTCTTCGATACTCGACGATTTTAGTCTCCTAGCAACTGCCGCCATACAAATCCAATGAACTTCGTACACGAGTCGCGTCGCCGACATTATGGATTTGTATGGCGGCAGTCGCTTGGAGACTAAAATCGTCGAGTTTCGAAGATTTTTGTTGCCTTGTGTACGAAGAGGTTAATAAGTTCGTCAGTTAGATTGTCAACAAAAATATTTGACCCGTAATTTTTCTTTTATTACATAAATTAAAATTGTCGAAGATACGACGATTTTAAAATTCTCAATACGTTACGCCTTGGTACAATTTTTAGCTAGTCCCAATGTCACTAGGCCCTAATCCCGAGTTTTGATGCGTTTTATCTTTGCCAATATTCATTGATATACAAAAACAAAAAAATACGTGTCCATTATTTTCCAATACTATAACTCACAAACTAAATAGAATTGCCTTCTTTTTTATACTGTCGTTATGCCGATCCTGCTTATCCATTCCAGCTAGAGCACAATTTAGCTACATACTCTTCAGTTAAATAAACTCACTCACTCAGATCTGCTCGGAGACAAAATTTGTTTCCTAAGGAAACGGCTTTGAGTATGCCTTCCTTCAGCCGTCCTGATTTTTTTTCTGGCTTACTTTTTCCCTTTTCTGGGCAATGAATTGTCCCACACTTTCCACTTTTCGCGAACGAAATAATATTTAATTAATAGAATCTTTAATTAATTTACTAACAAACATCGGGGCGCTTAAACCGCTGGGCTAGACCCAGCGGTTTGATCAGTACATTTTGACCAGTAAGGCGAACATAAATGTACTGAACAGCTGATTTTTATTCCCGATTTCAGGTTTGGTCCCATAGTAAAAGTAGTTTGTTATCATGAGCACAATCGTTCACTAATTACCAGTCACCATATATTATATTATCTATCTGTCTGCAGGTTGCTAAGACCCTGCTCGACGAATGCGGCGTGGACCCTGACGCCGTGGACTACGAGGGTTGGACCCCGTTGCACGCGGCTGCTCTCTGGGGACAGAAGGAGGCTGCCGTCTTGTTACTCAAGTACGGAGCTGACCCAGTCATCAAGAACTTCTCAGTAAGTCAAAACAAAACATTCATTTCTATTTCACCATTAACAGGCAGTTTTGTTACGGAGTTGGTAACTCACAAATTTATGCCAGAACTCAGATATACCAACGGTCCTACCACAATACTGTTTCATATTAAACTCCAAGACTCTAAATAAAAAACATCAACTTGAAATATTATAATACAGGTTATGTTGGCTGCCCAATGAAGTCTTTGAAGTTTATTTAAAAAATAAGCAACTTTTCAACACATCATTGATATAGTCAGCTTCATATTATAAAATACCCACGATACATCTAAGTAAACGCGCTGAGAGACCTGGTTAAAATCTTTTTACAAAACTCTTTTCTTTTTTGCGTTTCTATTCACCCCGTTTTAAGGTACTATTGAATTTCCGGGGTTGCGGGCCTGTTCGAAAGAGATACCGCGGCCCCGGAACATAAAGGGCGAGGAAGGAACATGGATGGGTTTTAGTCAGTAAGAGTCTGACACTCCCTCCCGCTCCGCAAGAGTGGGAGAAGTCATTCGATGATTTCCCATCCCAAAAAAAAAAGGTACTATTGAATTTTGACTGTCTCATTGGTGTCTGGTGGCAAGCGCGATTACTAGGCATGAAGTCCTGGGAAAAGTTTTATTTGGTTGTCCCAGGAAATGCAATCAGCAACGAAGTGTCAAAATGTGCCCTTTTAATGACAAAAAAACTCGTATGTACTATAAATCATATATACTAAATCGTATTGTATTGTATTACAACAGGCTGGTTTCCGCAACTCCATGTCAAAATATTTTGCGTATGGGCTATAATCTATATAACTCGTATAATATATATTATCATAATATACTACATAACTCGTATATCATTTAAACTATGCCCTCTTCAGGGCGTGCAGGCGTGATATTACTAATTTTCGAAATTCTTTTCCAGGGCCAAACCTGCCTTGAGCTGGTCGACCCAGGGATGATGAATTTCCTGCACGATGCTATGATGGCACAGCGTCGTATGAACAATAACAACAACAAGCGCAAGCGCAGCCCACCGCAGCACGAAGCCAAGCGGGTTGACATTGAGATCACTCCGCAGCCAGAGAAAGTCGTCAACGGTAAGACTGAAGGTGCTTTCATTGTTTTATTATACTTACAACTCGTTCACTACTGAGTAGTTGTTTTGTGGCAGAATTCTTACCAGTACCAAACCTAAGTAAGTTTAACCTTACTCTTCCAGACCTTTCTGTCCGGATTCGCTTTTATACCAAAGTCTATCTATGTCTAGGAAAAACGGCCATAGAGTCGGTTCGCTTCTGCTGAACCGATTGTTCTTGTTTGGCTCATCAACATCATCTACAGTTCGACTTATCCATGCTTTGTGTAGGCCTCTTTGCGGGTGCAAAATATCTACGTTCTACTGCCAGCTCCCTTCTGGTTTTTCCCACAATGACAAATATGTCGTCTGTCTTTCCTAGTCCTTGGACGCCACTAGGTCACAGAGTCACCTGTCCTCACCGCGCCCAGCACTTCTTTGCTTAGTTCTTTCACGCCACTTGGTCAGCTTTACTTCACCTGAAATCATTTGTCATCATTAGGTCATGCTTTTTGTCGGGCTCAGCTTTAAAAACCTATAACGTAGCATTCGAAATAGCACATCTTTTTGTCTTTTTGAGGCTGTCTGTACACAATGACACTTCATTTAGTAAGATCCTACTCTTGTTTGTGGCTGGTGTTAGTCGTCGATAACGGTGAGGTGGCTTGTGGTGATGGAACTGGGACCCGATAGCACGTGCGTAAAAATGTCAATCAAATTGTGCAAACGATAATACTCTTTATTTTGTTACCCTGAAGAACACGTTTATGTCGACTGTCGGGACCTAGTCAACATTATTTGGGAATGGCCGAGCCTGTGTGCAGCTTTCTGTCTCTATGTTTGATATTAGGTTAGTAATAAACGCCAATCGTGACTTCTAAGGTGTTTCCTGTGACCTGTTGTCGCTTCTGTTGATATTATTAAGGCACATCCTAAAACAGCAGCGTAGGGCCCGGTTTAGCATGCAACTATGAAATAGTGCCATATTAGTGCTTGTAAAACAGTATTTGGATACTCAAAATGTAGCTGAAGTATCTTAACGGTAAGGCTGTACATAGATTAAGTATCTCACATGTAGTAAATTCATTTTGCAAAAAGAAGATAAATCTGTTATGCTTCCGTTCGCCTGCATATTTTAGATTTATACAAAAGAAAATACTGCTATGCCCCATTAGAAACCATTTAAGGGTCAATATTATTTAGAGCCTGCGAACATAAGTTGATTATATCAATTGTGGTGAATCAATAAAACAAAACTCAAAGTAAAATGAATCTGCTGCGTGAAAAGTAAATCATAATTACTGTTAACGGTATTACAGTTTGTTGTGCTAACATCCACTGGTCCTATGAGCCGGCCGAGGTCGCATTTAACTTCATACTACTACAGGTTTGGACAACATAAGACAACCAAAAACAATTAAAAATCTTAAATTCCCGTAAACAATTTGATGTTTTGAAAAGCTAGAATGAGAATGCCAGAACCAAAGAATGTTGTTCAAACCAATCACTCATTCATTCATTCATTACCACGACAGACAAGCCGCCGGCGCCGGAGATCTTAAAGACTGAGGGCAAGCCTCCGCGCGGCCGTCCGCCCTCGCCCGACACTACCGAGATCGAGTCGTCGCCCGAAGACGCGCCTTCGTGGCGCCGATCTGCCTCGTTCCGTAGCAGGCAGCCAGACCCGCCTAGTAAGTTGTTCAATAGACCGTTTCGCTAGGAGTTAGTTATCTATTTTGAGCTTTAGAAAGAGACTGTCACACAGGCACAATCGAGAGACGCGACGCAGATCTTTGCCTGTGCTATATTTACTGCAGTAATTATCAGGGGAATATTAATTTCTGGGAAACTAATACTAGCATTCAGCACGCTTTCATTTTCTCACCCTTATCATCATCGGTTTACAGCAGTCAGTCTTCTGGTGAGGAAGCAGAAAAACATTTTTGACCCCCCATTTCCAGAGTAATGAATAAGTGTAGGGTGGATCGAAATATATTCGAACTTACTTATAGCGATCTACTCATATTCTATCACCCTGGTTTTGGAACCATAACCTATATCGCTCCAAAACGTACTTCTTAAACTATGTCCTACCTCGACCGAGCAAGTGTGCCGATCGAAATCAAACAAAAACTATCAACCTCGTAAACCTGGCTGCCATGCACTACACACGATCGATCTAAAGAATCGCCTGTTTTTATAATTTGTCTCTATAGCTCCTTTGTTCATCGACGAGTTATTTTGACAGAAAACAGTACTGAAACAGCCTGTACCTATGAAACTTTATAAAGCGTTTCTAAGATGATCAAGTAAGAAAGAACTTTCTTTGAAATTAATTTACAAACCGTGTGTTGATTGGTTAGTGCGGATAGCGAGAAGTTTATATACTTTTATGGCTTTCATAATCATGTTACAGAATACTGTTACCAATTTCAACTCAAATATCTTTATTTAAGTCTGTTTTTTGATCATTTTCAGGGGACAACAACAAGCCTGCTAACAACTCAATCAATGACAGCGATACCATATTGAGGAGGACACACAGCTTTGAAAACGATAAGAGGTACCGATTCGATGCAACGCATCACGCACTATCTCGTACTTTAATGGTGCACACTGTTCAACGAAGATGTTCAGTAAAAAGATAAGCTGTAATGGTAATAATAGAACTTTATTAATCACTCACACATAGGGACAAGATACGCCAGATCTGCGTAATTTTATGAAAGCTGAAACTTTCTGCTCAGGTACTTTCAAACATGTTGCTTGGTTTACAATTTAATCCAAGAATTACATTGTAAAATGTAAACCAAATAGCTTGCTCGACCGTACCTTACTGCAGGTCACTATTGGTAATAAGTCGGTCGGGGTGGCTTTGGCCGGTATCAGGTAGCAAAGGTGTGCTGAATAGCTGTTAAATTACGTTGCATTAAAGAGCGTGATTTGTTCATGTTACATAAGGCATACTCGTAGAATGTTGACTCACCTCTTCCGTGGAAACCCGCTGTGGACCCAATTGAACTTACGCCATTTAGCACCCCTTTGTTATGTGAAACCTGCCAAAGCCACCACGACGGTTTTTTCATAATAGTCAATAGTTCGCATCTTTAGTATGGTGCTTCTGCAGAAAAACTTTTATGTATTACGTAGGTCTGGTGATCCAGGCATCACCCTCTATTATTTCAGTCGCCATGCAGCATTGCCATGTAGTGGTTTGAAAGGCCGATGCTTACCAAGCCATTTAGAGCATTACCTAACGAATTTTAAACTGAAAATATGACAGTTAAAAAAACCGTTTTCTTTACATTTGAAACACATTACACTAGTAACGACAGACTAATTTATCAAATAAATTAAATGAAAATCTTTACTAGAATACTATAATTATAATTATGTAGGAGGCCACAAATGGCAGATAGCCAGGTTTTATTTTTACTGAACGTTTTCAGATACTGAACTGTTGTGCAATGTTAAAGTATCTCTGTATATACAAAAAAAATAATTGTATGTCGTTAAAATTTGGCATGACAACTAAAATATCAATTAAAATATAAACATTCTTAGAGAATTGTGAGCCCGGAGTTGTTCATGTTGTATATCTTTGAACGATTTTAACTAGATGGGCTGACGAGCTGGTGAAGGGCCCGGGCTGCCATTGGATGCAAGCAGCTCAAAACAGTTTGTTATGGAAATCTTTGAGGGGGGCCTATGTCCAGTACTGGATGTCACAGCTAATGCGATGAAAAGATTTGATAGATCTTTATTACTTGCCATCCATTCCTACAGTTAATTGCAACAGATTTGTTAGAAAATTTTATGTCAGTGAAAAGTAAGGATAACAAAATAACTCAAACTCGTTCTTCATCTATTGAGAGACATCTACTTGCAATGTATTCTAAATGTTAGACATATTAATAACACACTACACTTTTTTGTTGCCATCAAAATGGTCTTTTCTATTATTTTGCTCACAATTCTTTAGAAATGTTAAAAGCTTTTATAAAGTCATGATCAAGGGTTGATGATTAGTGCTGGCATACAAATAGGCGAGTATTGATGTATACTGGGCTATTTACTGAGTTTTGACTAAGATTTGTGATACCTTGACTTTTATAGTCAACACGTTGGTTGATATATTGCAGTAGTTTAGTATTATGGCTATGCAAATAACACGAATATTCGTTGAATCTTGATGAGTAGTGCCCTTGGCTTAAATCCTGTGCAAATTGGAAAGGTACTACGGGATGGCTATTCTGGCTTTCTACGGTATGCTGGGACTATTGATGTTTGTTATACATCCAATAATTATGCTGCAAAATGAAGTAACAGCTTCTGTGATGTCCCATCAAAGTCACATGTCGTCCAAGTAATTGTTGATATCAAAATTTTGATGCAGAGTTCGTCTCTTTGTTCTGCTAGCACTAACAAAAATATACAGTCAAAAAGATAAAAAATAAAGTTTAACAATGTGCTAAAGTCTGAGTAACTGCTGAAAACTATACAGGGTGTAAACCACCTCAACACAAAGCCGTTAACCAAGCATTCTGTACATCAATCTAAGTAACTTTACGCAAAAAATATTGCTGGGAAACAACTTTTTTTTTTGAGGTTATAAATCATGTTTTGGGGTATAACTCAATGTAACGCACTTAAAACATTGTGCTGATGGATGAATTGAATAGTACGGGGGTCGTGGAGGTGTTAAAAGATGTAACTTTGAACCCCCCCCCATATCTCCGTAACTAGAAGGTTCCCAGGTATGGTGTAGAACAAAAAAATGATCGCAATGATGGGGAGAACAAGTGCCTTTCGGCTTCGTGAAGAGGTGTTTTACACCCTTTATAATATTCATTCTAAGTAAAGATAAAGACGAACTATTTAAGCTTTCTTGTATATTTGTGAACTTTCATCAAAGGTGTATGTTGAAACGATTTGTTGTCACTTGTTACATCTTGTTACAGTGCAGTGACAGCAAGATACCAGTAAAAAGCTTTATTTTTTTTCTAAACCGAGTGGTATCTAATATGAGGCCGGATGATAAGGAGTATTTCTCAGCTTCACCATACACTTTTGTGGCATCATCCACAAGAAATAGCTAGCAGTTCCCACTGCCGGTTGTCCTCAACTCTATAACATTTTAACATCGCATACGCTACGAACATTTCGCATGCTTGTGTGCATTGTAGCTTCTACCAACGGTACCGAGACGTGACCGCCCGTATAAAGGCGTCGTCCTGTCCTTCAATACCGCCGGCGCCGCCTGCAGCGGAGAGGAAAAAAACTCAAGAGCACACTAACAATGCGACAGAGAGTACTAACGACGATGTACAAACAAGGTGCTCGTTCTATTTAAGATGACGATCGATGCGGTTCGTTTTGAACGGGTTCATCGAGTATTTGGCAGACTTTGTACCCGGATATGGATTTTTTCCAATTGTTAAAAAAAAACTCATGAAAAACAAAGTTCAGAGTTCTTTAATATTCGTTTGTGCCGCAAAGCAGCGATTTGTGTTCTGGTTTTAACGCTATGGATGACGGTGTACATGCAGACACTTGAAACATTTTGCTGTCTGATGTCTGATTAAGTCAGTTAAAAAACACTTTCGATTCTTATAAAACGAACCGCAGTGATCGAATTCATGGAAACATGAATGTTTAATATTCATCAAAATAACTGTTATCTATGTCTCGCTATGTACGCTTATTACTGTTGTTTTATATGTTTATATGTTGCTACTTAGAATATCTGTATATATTATTGTTTATTTTATATTTAATACATTACACTCACTACTTTATTTAACTGCAAACTGTGTGACCTTTTCTAATTCATGATAAATATATATACAGTTTTATAAAACGTAATTAAAAAGTAGTATTTGCTGTTCATAAGATAGTTAATTTATTTTATGAAATGCATGAAAAATGAGAAAACAAATATTAGCTTCAGATACACAAACAAATATATTTCATCTATATCACATAATACCAATCCAATGCCAATCGACATTCTCGATAGCATACACAATGTATAAATAAATAAATAAATATAAATATCGCTGGACATTAACACAGCGTATACGTTTACGTGTTTAGAATAAACCCGACGGAGAGACGGGAGAGGGAGGTGAACACATGGAGCGGCCCGACCACCACTACGCCGAACGCCAGCCCCACTAACACCACCACCACCACGACAGTCAGAAGGTATGGTAAACTTGTAGACATGTGCTTTATTGACCATTTACTTGTGGCTTGAAACTTTTTGTGAAGAGAATTCGACCTTATGACTGCAGAAAGGGAAGCTCAAATTAACTGTGATTGTTTGGACTGTGTTATCACTACTATAAAACAGAGTTCTTCGCCACGTCTGTCTATCTGTTCGCGATAAACTCTAAAACGACTGCACCGATTTTCATGCTGAATTCACCAATGGATAGAGTGGTTCTTGAAGAAGGTATTAGTATATAATTTGTCAAGCTATATTTATGGTCATAAGTTCCAAATTTGATCTAAGATCAGCACAGAGTACGGACGGTGCACTTGCTTGAATACTTTGATCAAGTTGTGTGAGGTTCCTGTGACGCTTTGAGTGTCTTCCGGTCAGAACATTAAAGTCCATTCTCTTCACAATATGTTTCTATCCACACTTTTTATTAGAATTTTGTTTAGGGTGAGTATTATGATAATTCTTTTAGTAATATAAAGTAGATTGATAGCGATGTGTATGTGTTAGGTATTCGTGTCAATTCTAAAAATAAGTTTAGAAAACAAATAAGCAGAATTCCAGAAGAAAAAAATTACGTGTATAAAAAAGTTTATTATATCTTGCAGAATATTTGTTTAATTTGTTGTCTGTTTAAACTTAAAGCACTATTAAACCGATTACAAAAAAAAGCTTATTGATAGGTACAGAAATACTTATGAAACTGAATGTTGATCACACTTGTGTCACACAAGAAGATATAAACTATGGTGTTGTATTAAAACAGTTCCCCGGAGAGCGTAGAGTCGAACAGTACTAACTCGACACCCAGCTCGACCACGTCCACCATATTGTCGCCCGGGAACATATTCAAGAACTTCTTCAAGTAACCGTCATTGTGACCACAATGCTTGAACAGGAGAATTGTAACCTTATTGCGTTTTACTAACGTTCATTTTTGAAAGGAAAGTTTAACATTTATGGCTACGTAACTTAGTAGTGAGCATTACAATGATTTTTGATTGTATTGGATTCTCGCGTTCAAGCAAGCTCGGTTTTATTTGTGTGTCAGTTATCATTTGCGCTTCGTCTGTTTTGTGCTCGAACGATTTTATTTGCGTTTTTTGATACTATGATTTCAATAATATCAAGCATGTCAAGTTTGATATGTATTTGTATGCGGTCATATGAGAATAGCTGGAACAGCTTAACACGATCTAACAAAAATAAACTTTAAAAACATTAAAAAAAACATAATTTCATGCTAGCTACCTGCGGACGTTGTTGACTCCATGATCAGTTTTTTTTTACCTTTGAAATTTTCCGAGCTAATTGAATGTGGGCCTTTTTAGTCGTTTTGCATGTCTAACAGAATCATAGACTAAAGAATTAGCAATAAAACGTTTTTGTTTTGTTTGCTTTGTTTTGTAATACCAACTAAGTGAGGAACATAGAGTAACACAGTTTATCAAACAGGTCGTTCGTACCTCCGGTTCGAGATGAGGAGAGTGAAACTCAAAGGAAAGCTCACGCTAAGCGCGTGCGTGAGACGCGACGCTCCACCCAAGGCGTCACCTTGGACGAAATCAAGTCTGCCGAACAACTGGTTAAGAAGAAAGCCGGTAATGGGACCACAGAAAGCCCCTCGCCTGGCAGTCTGAAGAAAGAGGAACCGGCCCCCGCCCCCGTCCCTGCGGCCGCAACACCCACTCCAGATAACGGCTCGGTATGTACACCACACGTTACAACAAACCCTATAGCCACGAATACTCTGTAGAGGTTTAAAGGGAGGGACGGAAATTACTAAAACATATTTTCTCTCAAAAATTTGCTTACCAAAGTGACTAATCGGTACAAGGGAAGAATATTAACTATTGCATTAACACGAAATTATTTTTCGATCTATATGTTGATTTGGTGAAGTTTCAGAACAAAACTAAATGTAGGATAGTGTCATTGGAACTCAGTGTTTTACGGATAATTTAGATTGACTATGAGTAGTACCTATACTATGTTTAAAAAAAAATACTGTTATGTTTTAAATATGAAATCTTGTAAGTAATTTTTTGTTTTGGCAGAAAAAGACAGGCAAATTGTTTATTAGTCTATGCACGTAAAATTACACTGGTCCTGCAATTGTACATACGTTGAGTTTGTTTTTTTTTTGAGTTTTTTACACCAACACTTATGGTCCAATGTTTGCTTTATATATTTTCATGTCGTCTCGTGTTAATTTGACCATTCTCTACATTTTCATGATCATGATGTCCACTAAATCATTGTGATCGTATAAAAGGAAAGATAAAATCTGGAAAACCAACAATATTATAGTCTTATTATTCCTTATTTAGTTGAGTTGAAAACATCGAGTATATAACCTATAGAGTGGTAATGTCAGGTCAGCCGCCTCCGCAACTAATAAGTGATTTGATTCTCGCTGTCACTAAAACAGTACAAAACCAGTATTGGTTCCGTGTGTACGTCTCTTCATATTCCGAAATAAAATTTCGATTAAATAGTTTCACAATGGCGTGCTGTTCTATTCGGTGGTGTGAAAAAAACAGCAGAACATCAAATTATAAAACAGACGGAATAACCTTTAATCGGTAAAATACTGGTAAAAAGTAGTTTATATTAAATTTTCTCATGGCTCAAGTCAAACTGGACAAGTCAAAGTGAAACAGTTGACGTATGTCTATGCGTCTTGCTTCCACATAACGCAATCCGTATTATACTATCCCTTTCTAGTCTATGCCCTTATCACTAGTATTGCATACCAAAAGTGGTTTAATTGATTCTGATCAAACAATTTTCAGGTTTTGCGCATTTAACGTTACACGTTGTATAGAGTGGAGGCCTGTGTCCCAGCAGTGGGAACAATAATAGGCTGATGATGGTTATACATCAATATTGATACTTATTTCCATAATAAAACACGAAAATATTATTCACTATTACTACTATACTGATGCATTGGTTATCGATATCGATAAAACTTGCATGCGCACTACCCCATCTCTAGAGCAATGATATATAAAACTATAGATACGTTGCCCGCGCTCTGTAGTGGCAACATGAATGCAAGGCAACTGCCGGACTTAAATTTAGTCGCGTACCAACCAGTGCCGCGGCAGTACGTGACATTAAAATAACTTTTGAGTATAACTTCCACAAACAACGAAACAAAAATGCCGTCCTGTGTTTTTAGGACATGTCAAAACTATACTTTAACTGTGAAAGATAGAAAAGTATCATTTCATGCGTAAGTATCACGAAAAAAATATTTTATTTTATTTTTTTCGTTGCCTTCTAATGGCGGTTGGCGCCTGAGGTAAGTCACGTGCCGTAAAGGGAAGATGACAACGGAATTAACGAAATATATTTATCTCTCTCTAACAATAAAAAATCCGTAGATAACGTTTAATTTTCTTTCCCTTTCTTCGTGCGTCTAAGTAGCTATCTAGCTACCGACAGTATTTACGCTGTTTTCGACAGCCGTGATGTTCATGCATGACGCGTCTATTTATAGGTATACCGCCGTTTACCCGAATTTTATTTGCCCTAATATCATTTGCCATAATAGTCAACAGCCATAATATCATACGACATAATACTCATTTGCCCTACTCTCATTTGCCATATTAGTCACGTGCCAGAATCATTGTTTCCCATAAAGTCACTTACCATAACATCATTTGTCATAATCATTGTAAGCCCTAATTATCACATGCCCTAATTATAACTTGCCATAATTATGATATGCCATAACATAATTTGCCATCGACATCGGGTGTGTAACGGTTGTTTATATCAAGAGAAATTGGATGCAATTGGGACTTTAGGGCACCCCGACTCGGACAGGTTAGGTTAGAAGGGGATGGGACATCCCCTTCGTGGTTATTTTTTTATATACCACACAGAAGTAGGAGCCCCGCGAAGCGGGGCTCCGTCGACCTAGCCCACCATCAACCATGCACAGAAAAAAAAACCATGCACAGAATAAATAAGTTTGTCTAATACTTGCTATGCCATTTAAATATTATGTCTAATAATTATTATGGCACATAAAAATAAGGCAAACAATACTTATGGCATTCGTATCTTATGGTATCTAAAATTCGGGCAATTAAAATGTATGTCATATGTCTTTTAGGGCAAATGAAACATTCGGGCAAATGAAATTCGGGTCAATGAAATTCGGGAAAATGATGATTATGGCATATAATCTTCGGGCAAACAATAGACAACCCTATTTATAATACGTCATTGCTCTAGAGTGTTATTTTTGACATTCGGTCAGCCAATCAGAGCGTAGTGAACGCAGATGTGAGTACTATCAGTTGGCGGAATAGTTTTCAAACAAAATAAGTCACATTTCTACTTTATAGGTTATATGCTCGATGGTTGAAAAAGACGTGTCGTAAAGTACATACCTAAATTCTTTTGTTATTTCTCATGACGATGAAAAGCTTTAATAAATTCAACTGTCTTGAGAAAACAAAATCTTTTTCTCTTTCGATTAATTATCATTTTATTTTTATGAATTCGATTATTGTACCAAGACTCAACTGAGAAATTAATTCTCTTTTGTGAGTCGGGTCTTTTAAACGTAAATCAGACGTTTCACTTTTCGTAATTTTTTCCTTATCATTCGCTGAATTATATTTCAAATGAGCCGAAAGTGAAAATCAATTGAATCAGCACCTGAATGATCGGTTCATTCTATCGTAAGTTCATCTGATCAATGTTCAGTGATGATCAATGATCAATAATGATCAATGTTCAATGATGATCAATGATTAATGATAAGCAATGATCAATGATAAGCAATGATCAATGATCAATGTTGACTGACACATTATGGGGTATGTATAGGCGCGTGCGTCTGTTCCGGGCGGCGACGTAGCGGTGTCGCTGGCGCTAGCGTGCGCGTCGGCGACGGCCACGGCGACCATCGCGGCCAACAGCGAGCGCCGCCCGTCGTGGCGCCTCAGGCTCGACCCCACTAACAAGGTGGCTATAGCACCGCGAAGGCCGAATGAGATTGTCGATAGTAATCAAATGATGTACACCTCTCAAACCTCATTATACAGTGTGTAACAGAAAACTGTCGTCATATTTTAGGGTGCGGTTCAGACCATCAAACTAAACAACTATCTTCTTGGGACCAACATCGTAATTGAGAAAAAATATCAGTTGTCTCATACATTTGGGTCGAGTAGGTCGCAATTACAATGTTGGTCCTATCAATAAAGTTATTGCAGGAGAAACGCTTCCTAGATTGTAACTTGCTGCTGTATTTTTTATGATGTACTAGAGAAAAAATACGATTTTTTTGGGACATATTTCAACTTGTTAACAGCTGGGCCCAGATAAACCCTCTTGTGTTGGTTTGTGTTACACCCTTAAGTATGACACGATTCTGATACTTGCGTGATCAGTCACCTTCCCCAATGCATTTGTTTTTAAGATTATTTCTTGTTAATTTTTGCTTTACATGTAAACTGTATTTAAGTAATGAAATACCTCGTTTTATTTATGGTGTAAACGAAATTGTCGTTCCAATATCCAATCACAGTTCATCTGTTTGAAATCGAGAAGCACTCGTACTTTGACATTATTGAACCATTCCTAAAAGAACAAGGTTAATATAAAAAAGCAAACATTAGTTTTACTCGTAATGAATCGTCATAAAGTATTTACTATCTGTCGACAACCTCGTCCGACCCAGTCGCTGGACGGGACGCGCATGGTGTGAAATAAATTCTTTTTCGCAAATCGGTGTTAAAATTCTGATTTTGGGACTTTAGTCACTAAAAGTAAACATTAAAGACTAATTTGCTGTGAATGGCTTTTTGCGGTCAACTAAAAGTGTTACCGAACTGGTAAAGCTTGTAGTTCCGTTTTTAGAGGGGTATAAGCCAGATAAAAATGCAACAGTATTCAAAAATATAATTTTTAACCCTCTAACCGCCACGCTCGTACCAAAAATTGCCACCTTACACCAATCTTGAACTTATGATAGTACCCCGTATAGTTTTAGGAACGTATAATAAGAAAAGAGAGCAATACTTAATTAGTGATGGTATTCATACATCATGTCAATTTTCCATAATGTTCGCGCCCAAACGTTCGTGGCGGTGAAAAGGTTTTGGCGTAACAACAATGTACACACATCGTTGTCATCATTGCGTGTTTAGTGCCATTCATTCCCAACATCAGAATTCGCGTTTTTGTCCGTTGTGTCGTGCATCGCATTGTTCGGGTGCCATTTGTGAATCTTCCTGCTCCTATCTCTTCCTACACAGACACTCGACTTACTTTCTATACATTTGAAGAGTACAAAATCTGCCCTCCATTTTTACATTGAAATTAATCATTTGTTCGAAGCCTACTCAAACATTTCACCTAGCTCCTTGTGCTACACAGGGTCACAAATACCATCATAGAAAGCCGAGTGTCTGTGAAGCACACTTTTAAGTTCACGTTTCTGCCACGAGATGTCTCCACCCACTTTCTTATTTATCTGTTTGCATGTATGTTCCACCGCATCGGTATGAACATTGTTAGAACCCTTTCCGCTTTAACATGAAAGTAAGTTTTTTTCATATGTACATGGGTCGATGCAACAATCTATATTATTATGGATCGCAAAAAGTTGTACTAGAAATATTTTTCATTAGATTCGTTGTGACTCTAGGCTAGATCTTCAATAATATAGACGATGTACCTATGTAATAAATTACTTACAAACTTTTTAGGAAATACAGTTAATTAGTTATTATTTATAGTTTACGCTTCGCATGCTTTATTAATATCACTAAATAAATGCTTGTAGAAACACATTGTCAGATTTTACTAATAGGATGTAAAGTATTTTGTTGTAGATAGATAACTATGCAGTTTATTAAAAATAACGACAATAGTTGCACTCAAGCAGTATTAATACATTATTAATGGAAATCAGTTGTTTTAAGTGGCATTTTAAATATGAAGTGTCATTAAAATATGCTAATAGAAGAGAATATTTTTTTGTCAACGATGCTTATGATCTCAGTACACTATTTTGGGGTTAGGATGACGTTAAATGTCTGTTTGCTGTATGTTTTTGTTAGTCACGGTGTTCTTACATTGTGACGAGGTACATGAATGTGTAATGTTGTTTTCATAAGTATCCTTACTTGATTTACTTGATCCCAGCAGTGCAAGTACGTTGGATTCGATTGGACTCGATTAGATAATTTGACAGTTATTCTCTATAAAAAAGGTTTTATGGAGTCACAAACTACGTACTTGCAATGCTGGTTCCAAACCAACAACTTACTAAGCGATTGCATTAAAGTCGATGCATTATGAAGCCAATTTCCCATGAAAGCAATGGAGGAGGAAAAATCTTAATTAATTCCACATACACTGATCAATAGAAATATTCCTGTAAAACACTTAAAAGGACAAAAACTAAAGATAAAATCAGATTATATCTTATTCTCTATGTAAACAAGGATCTCCCAAAATGTAGTACAATTGATATATTTTCTTCTTCGTTTTCTGCCCAACCAAACATTCTGTTCGTCAACTAATAAGTCGTTATGTTGTAACAGTTTGAGCTAGAGGATGCTGGTCGGTCGTCGCCGCGGCCTGTCACCACGGCCGCCGAGGCGACGGTGACGCTTCCCTTCCGCCGCCCCCCCACCGGCTCAAACGCTAACACCACCGCCTCATCACCTAAAGATGACAATCGGACAGGTATGTGCTCACTACATTTTTAAAACGGTCATCACTAATCACCACTACCTCATTAATCCATGCTCAAAGCCCTACTGCTGAGTATGAGATACTGGCTTCGATGCAGTGTAATGCAAAGGGTTAGAGTTATCCTATTAGAGTAATAGCCTAGAGGTTGTATTCCGGCCTCTATTTTATGGAAGTTAACTTACGAAATGTGGATACGCTTAGATTTTTTTTCGGTGGTTCCGTACTCGAACAGTCACCAATGTGAACCTATTACTAAGTCTTCGCTATCCCACAGTCCGCCGGTCTGTCAATGAGCTGTATCTCATAATCCGTAATAGGTAGACAGTTTCACATAATGCGTATATGAGGTGCCACTGTAGTTAAAAAATGATCATCATCATCTACCTAGCCTTTTCCCAACTATGTCGGGGTCGGCTTCCAGTCTAACCGGATGCAGCTGAATACCAGTATTTTACATGGAGCGACTGCCTATCTGACCTCCACAACCCAGTTATTTACTGGGAAATACGATACCACTTGGTAGGACTGGTGTCGGACTTTTTGGGCCACAGACTACCTGTAACGACTGTCAAAAATGGACAAATGAGAGCAGGGAGGAACAGCTTAACGTGATTTCCGAGGCACGGAGGAAACTCGGTATGTACGGTAGTCACCCATCCACAGACCAATCTAGGCAAGCATGGCTTAACCTAAACATCGACCCGAGCGGCTGATATTATTTAGCAACGAGCTTTACATAGTAAAATAAAATAAAGAATTAAAGGAGTTCCCCTACTACGTCGGAACACTTTGCGCGAGCTCGACTCGCCTATAGACAGTTTTTTCTCTTCTTCAGAACCCGCTGCCGAAGAAGAAAAAGAGCGCGAGAGCAGTTCGGAAAGCAAATCATCGAGCAGCGCGTCTCCTGCGAGCACGCAGGCCGCACTCAACGTGATACAGCGCCGGCGCAGGCCCAAGCGACGCTCCACCGGCGTGGGACACGTCGATATGGACGTACGCGACTTTCACTACTACATTATATTAAATGAGCTTCCACGGTTCATAACTAATATAAACCGTGAAAGCTTAAACATTATTTGATATTAAATAAGACTGCAAATGTCTATAACGACCCCATATTAGGAACTGCCTCTTGACATGGGGGCGGGTGGGTAAAAACCCCACCTACCACCTACCTGCTATTATTTTACTGCCTATTGACAAGAATTTTATTGGGGAATTGAGTTTTATGACTATACTTATATATATATTTATTAGGTATATATATATACATATATATATATATATATATATATATATATATATACTTATATATAAATATATATATAAGTATATACAACCTTATTTTTTGTTTATACTAAACCCGAAAAGGGGTCATTGTACTCATCATTTTGAACAACTTTTTCTATGGGACGAACCGTGAAATCGCGAAAAAAAAATCAGCTGTTCCCTACATTTATGTTCGCATAACTCGTCAAAATGTATACCCTTATCGGGTTTAGTATAAACAAAAAATAATGTTGTATATACAGGGTTATTTTTTGTTTATACTAAACCCGAAAAGGGGTCATTGTACTCATCATTTTGAACAACTTTTTCTATGGGACGAACCCTGAAATCGCGAAAAAAAACCAGCTGTTCCCTACATTTTGACGAGTTATGCGAACATAAATGTAGGGAACAGCTGATTTTTTTTTCGCGATTTCAGGGTTCGTCCCATAGAAAAAGTTGTTCAAAATGATGAGTACAATGACCCCTTTTCGGGTTTAGTGTAAACAAAAAATAACCCTGTATATACTTATACAGGATGGTGATGACAATACGACAATAAATTAAACTACGCATACCTCAAGACGTTCCTAACAAACAAAAAAAAATCGTTTGAAAATATCAAGTAGTTTAGTCACAGGAAATTATTTTTCACCTTCAACATTTGCTACATGATGTATCTGATTTTAAGAAAGCACTAACAGGTTAACGACCCCTTGCCAACTCGCTATTTAAAAACTTTCACTAAATTTTATTTACTGCAAATTAGACCTTAAACCAGGCCAATAAGAGTCTTAAAGTGTATCCTTAGAGTTAGATTATGTCTGTTTTTTTTTTTAATTTCGGTTTTGGGTTTTTTTAATTGTGTAGAATTATTCCTATGAACTAGTATTACGCGTGTTTTCATTTATTGTCGTATTGTCTTCTCCACTCTGTATATATATTTATTAGGTATATATATATATGTATATTATATACCCACGTATTAGGGCATTGCCTAGAGTGCGCAAGACGCTCATTCTTTCTGTAGCTCCTAACATTAATTTATTTTATTTATTTATTTAAACTTTATGCACATAATGTACAAAGGCGGACTTAATGCCTTGGGCATTTTCTACCTATCTACCTTAGGGTAATGCAGAGATAAAACAGTAGCTGTGCAATATTATAGCAAATTATGAAGAATAAATATAAATATTTAATTGTAGTCAAAATAAGTAAATGGTAAGTCACACATGTTTGTAGTAATACACCATACTGACGGTAAAAAGGGCTCGTAGTCGAGCGCGTGTGCATACATCAATTGGCTTATCGCATCTTTCAAGGTAAATATTGTTGTTGTAAGATTGTAATGCCGCCTTTAAAAAGTAAAACTTTAAAAAATAGAGTTTAAAATGCGGATGTTGTATTAAAATGCTTAGAGGTTGTAAAGTAGATTAAATGCCTTACTTACCTATAGTAATAACGTAATAAATGAATACATTAACGTTATAAATCCGCACTACTAACACAGTTCGTCCCCTCCCCTAACTAACAAATAAACCCCTCCGTGTCCCTCCCACGCGCACTTCTGCTAACTGCTTTTTTATTTATCGCTTTATCATTTTTATTATCCTTACATTTTTTTCTATTTTTAATTTTTATTAATAACATATGACTAACTTGTTAAAGTCAGTTATTAGTAGAATACGGATTATATGCATTTGCATGTATGCCTAAACAAATGCATAAAACGGAATTATTACACAGTTATTGCATATTTCAGTAGTTTAATGTGTTAAACATTTGTTTGCATTACACTGTTATATACGAGTACCAAGCCCGGGTTTTGGAAAAATGAAAGTTATTGCAAATATCAATAGCCATAGGTTACCCGGAGTGGTTTTTGCACAAATGGCGCCAAATTTCAAGTTCTGTCCAGTAACGACACTGACGTAAAGAGATAATGTTCAGCCTACAAATTAAAGCGACTGCAAGAGCTAAACGCAGGTTTTATAATGCCTCAAAGTATATGTTTCACTGCAACAAACAAGACCAGAAAATTCATATGATATTCTTCAGGATATTATGCTGATAGTGTTTTGAAAAAATTATACAATTAATTATTCTCGATAGAAAAAAATCACGGACTTTTCTTTAAAAAATCTTTTAACGAGTAAAAACCATATTAAAATACATGCGACCATTCTGATTTTTGGCTATTAATTCTACAGTCAACATATTAGCATCATAGTGTTTTTATTTTTTTTAGTCAAATTCATAGATTTTTGTAAATCGATCGAAACCACTCATTTCGCACTATTCAGCCCGCAGTGACTGACTTAACAACCACTTTGTAATGCAAGCTGATTAGAACTTTATTCTAACTGTATTTCAGACATAGTTTGAACGACCACAAATAGAGTTGTTAATTTAGCTCATGTAGTCGCCTTAATATTAACACCCGTATCTATAAGGAGTCGAGAGTGTTTACTAGTCATTATTTAAGATACGATTTTTTTTACGATCAAAAGATAGAATTCTTAGCTTTGCTTTCTTTAACGGGGACGGTTCCAAGTTCATTTAAATTATTGTCTATTACCTAAATATTATGTTTGTATAAGTAATAACTTAAATTCAAGTAATTACTAACTTGAATATGGATACGGGTATGTTAGTATCAAACGTCATAAGTTTGCTCTATAAAATCTGAAAAATCATTGAATTTTGAGTGTGACAAATGTTATTGTTTATGATGTTACCAATAAACGGCTGCGAGGTTGTTTGTGTTTAAGAAATAACCCTGTATATGTTTTGTAACAAAAAAACCTAAATTCTAATCGTATTGTGCATATACTAGCATTATAATAGTGCATATAATCCGATATCTAGTTATTAGTGACAATTTTCTAACAAACTATATTTCTTATATTTTTTATTTGCTTATTGTAGTCATTGGCAGACTGCTATTCGATTTGCTTCGTGCTAGAGTTGGGTACGCACACACTTATCGATACTTACGCCTTATTTTTTTACCTTCTGCTTTATTAAGTGTCGATAACGCGTGTTATTACGGGAGGTAGAGCGCAAATGCATTCTGGTTGAAATATATATCTAGTAGTTGTTTAATATGCACTGATCATACATATGAAAGTCAGCTGCCGCACCCAAGGGGATATGGGGGGTGGGGAGTCGGGTGGGGGGGGTTTAAGTGACAGAATGTTGAAGCCATGTCATATCACACATAAATAAACCTTTTAGGACGATTGTCATTCAACCTAAAAAATAGTCAGCGGCATATACGTCAGCTGAGTACATGAACTTGGGATTTGGACGTATATCGCCCCAACTTATATGCAGCCATCGAGTATAATTATAACCTATAGAATGGTAATGTCAGGCCAGCCGCCTCCGCAACTATTATATGATTTGTCATTTATAAATATTGACGCTCGCTGTCAGTAAAACAGTACAAAACCAGTATTGGATCTGTGTGTACGTGTCTTCATATTCCGAAATTAAATTACGATCAAATAGTTTCACAATGGCGTGCTGTTCTATTCGGTGGTGTGGACAAAAAACAAAAGATAAAATTATAAAACAGACGGAATAACCTTTAATCGGTAAATACAGGTAAATAAAAAAGTAATTTTATATTAAATTTTTTAAAATTGTAAAACCTATTGTGACAGAAGGAGAGAAAGATGAGCCTAGCTTTCCTCAGCAAAAGGAAGACATAATGAGATACAAGCGGTCAGAAGAATTTATACGAAATAAATTAATTTAAAAAATCAGTGAATCAATGTGTTATAATTTTCCTAATAACACATTGATACACTGATTTCCATAAGAAAACACGCAAGTATTATTCACTATTACTACTACTGATGCATTGGTAATCGATATCGATAAAACTTGCATGCGCACTACTCCCATCTCTAGAGTATTATATTTGACATTCAGTTAGCCAATCAGAGTGCAGGGAACGCAGATGTGAGTAGCTGTCAGTTGGCGGAATTGGTTTCAATCAAAATAACTAACATTTCTACTCTATGGGTTAAATGCTCGTTGTATGCAGCTGACTTTTTTTTGTGATCCCAATCATCCCATCAGGTTTCGACGTGGTATAAAATATTTTTTTTTGGGGCAATTGAGGCGCAGATCCCTGCTGTCTGTGCTGTTAAAATAATAATCGAAATTATTTTCACCCATTATAAAAAGAGTTCATTCTTCATTCAAATTATAATGGTGCCTCCCGTAGTATGTGTACATAAATAAAAAACAACCCTAGCTGCTGATATACCTTCGCCCGTCTCACTCTTTACGTGGCACTCCGAAGTGCAAAGGCGCGATTTTTGGATTGAATTCGAAAAAAAGGAAAATTTGAAACAAAATTAAAATGTGTACTGTTGAAAGTCTTTAAAATTATAACATTTACTTTTTCTCTAAGTTGCCCTGCCAGACACCTAAAATGACATAGAATAAATTGGTTTATTATGATTATGAACCATACAATCTAAAACCCAATATATTTTTATAATATCAAATTATTTATTACAAAAATGAAAACCCTACGATGTGATACTAGGGACAAGGGCCATTATGTATATTAATTTTGGTACCATTATTTTGGTGTCTTATACACATTTTTTCCAGCAGTATGCATATTTATTGTTTGGTTCATTGTGTGCTCTATGCGTCTTAAGCGCCGATCGAATGCCCTGGACTATCCGCTCTCGTGTCCGGGTCCTTCCGCATCCGACCGGCTGCCGAGAGGTGATCAAGGATTCCGGCACCGTCGGCATCCGGTCGGGGGCGCGCGAGGGCGTCCTTTACTGCCTGAGCTAGTGGCCGCGGAAAAGGAGTACCGCGCGCTTCAGGCTGCGCGGCAAGCCCGGTCGGACGCGCAACGCCGCGCCAGACACCACCACCCGCTACCTCGTTCAACCAACATCCGGAACGACAAGGGGCGTAAGGTGTGATAGTGATTTAATTTGTTTTAAGTCTGCCATGGCTTACAATATTTGTAAAAGTTTAGTAAGAAAAGAAAGTGATATTGTCCAGGGCAATGACGGGTCTAAAATGTAAACAAGCTTCTTAACAAGGGTCAAAGCAACTTACAATGCATGCTAATGCCAAACAAAATTTACTAAATTTTTCAACTGTACTTCTATCTCAACTGTACTTTTGGAATAACAAATTACCATAGTCATTTCGCTGTAGGAAGGTGCAGGTGACATTAAATGTACCTACGGTAGGTAACCTTTCCATCTTAAACATTACATTGACTTACAATCATGACCGAACATTTTAGCTGCACCCTCAATACCATGGTCGTAAAATACGAAATCAGTAACAGCTGTAATAAATTTACCCCATCAAAATGTTATTGACTACAAATAATATTAAATTGTTTGATTTTTTTATTAAACACAAACTAATTATTTACAAATATACACTAACTCTTTAATAGAAATAAAAATATGCAAGTATAAGAATCAAAGGGTTACAGGTCAACGGAAAACTCGTCTCCATTGCTGCCAACAGGAAAAGGGCCGCTGGCAGCATTCTTTGACCAAAAAATAGGCCTACCCTCTGGTCACGTTTGGCGATTTAATTAAATTGAAAGAAAAGTAAACCAAGTGCAATGCGTGTAACATGCCCGCGTGCAACATGCCTGCGTGTAACATGCCTGCGTGTAACATACATCCCACCACTAAACATGTGTTGGCATGTATAGTAGCTGCAGTTTAGATGACAATAGCGGTCGTTGACCCACATTTATTGAAGTTCTTGACGACTCGAATGGCGTAGTGGTAGTGAGGCTGCCTTACGTTCATAGGGTTCTGGGTTCGAATCCCGGTTGGAGCAAATGTCCACAAGCCTTGCTTAGTGTGGCACTAGATGGCGCTGTGCGTTAAAGTCCAGCGATATTTATATATTTATATTCTTAACTTTGAAAACCATAAATAAGCCTAGTCAAGTCTTGAATTGTCTTCTATCGTGATCTTAAACATTATTCCTACAAAAAAATTATACATGGTTCATTTTTTTTGGTTCGTACGAAGAGATACATATTAGGGCAAGAGCAATGACCTATATTGTCATCATAACTGGCAACAGCTATATTGTCACCTGCACTTTGCTACAGCGAAAACTGTATAGTTCAACCCTACTCACTCAGAGTAACGTTTTCAACAGTTACTGGTCCAAACTTAGTATTTACTATCGGGGCCCTGTTTCATAAACGTTATTAATTGTAAATTGTATTTTACAAGTTACAATTCTGCAAGTTTCTGTTTAATAAAGAATACAATTTACAAATCTTTTATGGAAATTTACAAAATTGAAACATTGTACCTACAATTTCACTTAAAGTTTTTTTTTTACAGGTGACATTTACATATTTGCAAGGAAATATGTTTGATTGAACACAAAATTGTAATTACAAGTTTAGATATGGACTCGACAGGTGGACTCGCCTTGTGTCAGAAATTATAAATTTTGTAAAGTCAATTGATATACATAAAAAAATGGTTTTAACAACTAGTAGTGGAAGTATTCATGTGGAATATACGCGTGAACGGCAACGGCAGTCTTGAACAAATAGTTTCCAAAAAGAGGAGGTTATCCTTTCGTCTGTTTTTTTTGTGTATATTCAGTGATCTTCGCCAATTGTAAACCGATTTCGATATCAATTTTGTCAGTTTTTCTTATGAAACAAGTAAATTACGTCACCATTATTGGTAAAGTAAATTGTATTTTTTATTAAACAGAAACTTGTATTTACAATTTGTAACGTTTATTAAACAGGACCCCCATCGTTCAATTGTAAATGATTTTGTTGAAAATTTGCCCACCTGCCAGTGGTCTGGACTCTACAAGCATGTTTTGATCTCATTGTAGAATACAAACTACTTCATCTTTAGATTAATGTCCACCATTGCATACCAAGTCGCGCATGCCTTCATCGCATGTATAGATTTAAGTTGAAAGAAAACTAACATGATATACAGGCTGGTCCAGATAGTGACGTCAAAACATTCCTCATCCCAGGTTTATCCGGAATGTAATAATGCGTAGTTATTAAGAATCGTGGACCATTCTTACTCAATGCATATTCTGTGATGCTTGATAATTTTTGAGCTATAACTTCGTGATTTATTTATTATTCGAAACAGTTTGCTTATTTTGCTAACTTCGATGCTGATGAGATTAGGTTTTATCATATAATTTTCATGAAATTTTGATATTATTATATCGAATCATGTCGCTCCCGTATTCACAAACGCTTCGAATCAATTTAGATTCGACAAGTCGTATGTCAATCCTTACAAATACCTGAATCTTTTTTATAACGTCTCTATTTGGATTACCTCGTAAATTCGGATATCCTAGAAGTTTGATAAGGAGGCGTGTAAATCCGTATAATTTCGAAAGTTATATAACTTTGTAGCGGATCGAAATTATACGGAAATTAAATGGGAATGAATTGATAAGGTGTAGACACCTTATCAATTCATTCCCATTTAATTTCCAATGTAAGTCTTATATCTTCCTTACAAAATTGAACAATGACAACTAATAGTAGTAAACCGGTTTAAAAGTTGAGCCAGTTGCAGAAAAGTTGAAAGGGAACCGAGAGTCTTAGTATGGACGTGTAATGAGGAGGAACCAATCGCATGTGACTATAAATGTTGATGGATGGATAGGGAAGGGAGACGGAGGCAACGGTGGATGGGTTGTGTGAGTAATAATATGAAAGAATAGCTGACCCGCGCAACTTCGTCTGCGTCACATACTTAAGAGAGAAAAACGAAAGGAAAAAAAATCCCCGTTTTTGCAACATTTTTCAATCCTGCTCCGCTCCTTATGGTCGTAGCGTGATGTTATATAGCCTAAAGCCTTCCTTGATAAACGGACTATCAAACACAGAAATAATTTTTCAATTTGAACCAATAATTCCTGAGATTAGCGCGTTCAACCAAACAAACAAATTCTTCTGCTTTATAATATTACTAGCTGACCCGCGCAACTTCGTCTGCGTCACATAAGAGAGAAAAACGAAAAGAAAGGAAATCCCCGTTTTTGCAACATTTTTCAATCCTGCTCCGCTCCTTATGGTTGTAGCGTGATGTTATATAGCCTAAAGCCTTCCTCGATAAAAGGACTATCCAACTCAAAAAGAATTTTCAATTTGAACCAGTACTTTCTGAGATTAGCGCGTTCAACCAAACAAACAAACAAAAAAACTCTTCTGCTTTATAATATTAGTATAGATAAAGGAGTAAAAGATAGCGTGACAGTTGACAGAAGAGCATGAAAGAAAATGATGTGAGAAGCTCGCGGCTAAATAATAACAGCCGCCCGGGCCAATCTTTAGGTTAAGCCGTGCTTGCCTAGGTTGGTCTGTGGATGGGTAACCACCCTTACATACCGAGTTTCTTCCGTGCCTTGGAAAGCACGTTAAGCTGCTGGTCCCGGCCATCATTTGTCGATATTTGACAGTCGTCGTCAGTGGCCCAAAAAGTCTGACAAACAGTTTTACCAAGGGGTATCGTATTACCCAGTGCCAACTGGGTTGTGGATGTCAGATAGGCACTCGCTCTATTTAAAATACTGGTATTCAGCTGCATCCGGTTAGACTGGAAGCCGACCCCAACATAGTTGGGAAAAGGCTAGGCAGACGATGATGATGTAAGAAAATTTATAATGTTTTGTGCCAACTCCAAGTAACCTAGATGGTCCCATGTTTCTTGGAGCAAACATCAATTAAGTTCGATTAAAACGTATCAGCCAACCTAATAGAGATGGGTCGTCGACGTATTTAGCGTTAGGGAAACTAGACCATCCATTTTTGTCTATCGACAAGCCCATCAACTAGTTGAATTCGTCGACTTGGTTATGCGTCGACTTGGTTATGCGTTGATTTGGTTATGCAGACGTTTAAATAAATGTTGCAACAAAGTCTACTACGGTGACGGCGATGTAGTCAGTAGACTAGAGTCTCCAAAATAATCGCTAAAACAAATTTTAACTCTAAATCTAGCGAGAGATGGTTGATATTTGTACGGGACTGATGTAAAACTCAAGAACGTAGGCAAGTAACACAAATTCATTCGTCGTGGTATACAAATATGAACTAGATTTAGAGTTGTTTATTTTATTACTAAGGACGAACGACTTGCCTACGTTCTTGAGTCGGTAGACGCATTCAGTTTAGCCCTTGACTGTCGTTGAGCCGTCTACGGATTCGTCTAGTCCATGGATTGTTGGTGAACCGTCCATTCGTTGACAGTATGTCGACAGTCGAATTAACTAGTTAGTTCATTCAACGCTCATAACTACAAACTAAGAGGTATCATCAATAAACTGTTCTAGTAATTGTGCAATGATATAACGATTAAAATAGATCATAGATTCCGATATATAGAATGTATTATGAAATCTATGACATCGGCCGTGTTCTTCGTATTAACGAATCATGGATTTTAAATGTGACACGCATACTGCGGCCTATTTACTGGATGACTCGCAAAACAAGCTGTTCTTGTTTTAGCTCATTGATAGTTTATGTTCTCGACAAGGTTTAGTACCATTGCCATCTTCCTCTTCAAGCACAAACCTATTTCGTGTTCGACATCACAAACCATCGATCAGTATCACGGCATGTCGACGATAATGTCTCTGTCTGCTTTCCGTGTTACTTAGCACTTTGTGATGTAACGTGTGCGTCCAACTAGTCTTAAGTCTAATTATATTGTACCTTTTTTATCCAGGTCGCGGATTCAGGTAACAATTTCGTCATATTTGTGAATTTGTAAAGGACGTTTCGATGGAGATGACTGTCTGTTCCAATTTATAATCCATAATTTACGTACTAGCATTCATATACTTAATTTATATACTTGCAGATGGTTACTGAACTCGCAAACGCACATGTGTTGTAACGGGATGACCAAGGCACATGACTGTGTTGTAAGGGGATAGTAGTCCCCACCAAAAGCTCAATGAGAGCTACCTACCAAAACTGTGGTATTTCATTATGATTAATACTTTATTATCTGTTCTAGGACATTGTGAATGACCGCGGCGGAGGCGGTGAGGGTTGCGATGCTGACAATGAAGCACCAAATGTAAGTTACATTCAATTAGTTCAATCTTTTTCCCGGAGTTCACTTTGATCCTTCGGCAAAACGACTTCATGTAACCAGTTAAAAATATCATTGAAGACATGCTCTATTTGCGTGCCGAATTCCGCTCAAATGTAAACGGTTGTTAATGAGTTATTGAGTAACAAACATACATACAAATTCACAAGCCCTCACAATATTTTATAATAAAGTGGGGTAATGGTTGTAACAAACTACTGTTTGTGTTAACTAAGCTTTTGATGAATTTTAACATTTCATATATTTCTTTTAACCAGTATTAACTGAGTAGTTTGTTAACTACTTATGTTTGAGGCGGGGGTGGAGTGTGGGAGGGGATCGCTCGAAATCTTATGTTTTTATAGTGAACCGAAGATAGCGCTATTGTAGGTGGATATTGATGGGTTTATTGAATTCAACTTGTTATGATTATTTGTGGATGATATAGAAAATAACCCTGACTATTCGTCTTCGTCAACCCTCCAGCCAAATACAAGTGTATTATGCATGGGTCAGTGTGTCCCAATAACATTGAAATAATTAATCATATTAGAATTTTGATAAAATTTAAGGCACGCCAGATCAACACAAATGGAAATTCGTCATACAGTACGCCCACGTCAGAAACTAAAATAGTCATATTGGTCTGAACAGTCTCATCATTATGCGTCATGAGTAACTTCAAAATAGCTTGGTTTGGACACGTACGGACAATTTAATTGAGTGAATCCTGTTAGTCACCAGTTATTAATTTTATTATCCTTGGACTAATCTCGTCTTGTCTTGATGATTGTGAAATGTGGACGCGTAGTTCCATGTTGTTTATAGAACCCATTAAAAGGATTACGTTGTATGTTCTGTAGCCAAGAATAAGGGACGTGACAGTGGGTGATGAAAGGATTATTACTTCTTATTTCTTCTTAGTTCCCTACTGTAGTTCTGACAAATGTTGCAATCCCTGCCTCATTATGAAATAAAATGTTGCCTATATCACGACCTTAAAGGCTGTTCCAAAAATCTTCTTTTAACTAGGTCTAGTTGTTTAGTGAATTGTGATGATGAAAATGAATGAAAATGTATGTTTTGTTCGTCGGTCGATGACCGCTGACAACCTGTCAACGTGAAGAACGTAGGCATATTTAACGTTTTAGCACTTTGACACTTCCAAACAATGTTTGTATTATTTATCCGTCAATTGTGATGCTGCATGCATGAAACCTCTTCTCACTCGTTGACAGATCAAGGTCAACGAATTATATCCATTGTCGTCTTTATTCTCTAGTTAAATCAACCTTAAGAGCCCTCTTACAGTCCACTAGCGCCGCCAATCGAAAAAATGTCATAACTCGTAAATAGAATCAAAAATACAAAATATGTTCTATTATTACTGTTGAAAAGGCAATAACGTAATTGTATAACACCTTATCAACACTTGAAATATAGCTGTTTAGCTAAATCGTGCATTCAAAACATAAACGGCCGTTTTTGTTACAAATGCACGATTTAGCTAAACAGCTATATTTCAAGTGGTGACAATGTGTTAAAAAATTACGTTATTGCCTTTTCCACAGTAATAATAGAACATATTTTGTATTTTTGATTCTATTTACGAGTTATGACATTTTTTCGATTGGCGGCGCTAGTGGACTGTAAGAGGGCTCTTAAGTATAAAACGAGCAATGAATACGTCTCTTTACAACGACCACAGTCAACTGCCAGCGCCTGAAGCGGCGTAAGAAATTATGACTTTGTTGTTTGCAATATGTCATGCAGTCACAACCCTAAACTTGTTTTTGTCATATTGATATGAATTTTCATGTTTGCAAAGAGATTTATTGCTGCAGTGTGAAGTTGAAAAATAGATCGAGTTGGAAACTGAAAAGAAATTCGTTATTAAATATATTATCAAGATAGTAGTGGATACAAGACGTGCCAAGGTCCAGATGCAATTATAGATTCGTCGTATTTTATCTACACGATCAATCTAACATCAAAATGTCAAAACAGTTTTCTGTGAACACGGATCTTGGCGGCCAACGACTTGTTTCATAATCTTCTAATCCTTACTAATTACTATATTAGGTCAGTTGACCGCGGAACTGTCGAGACACCTGTTGATGACGTATTTAGGAGAGGAGGGATAAAATGTTCTGTAAATCTGTGTGTGCGTCGTAAGATTAGAAAGTGACATTCCAAAGTTGGCATGACACTTGAGGAATTCACATCTATAAAAGCCCAATTTACGTTTATATACAAAATGTTATGTTACTGCAAAAATCCTTCAGTAATCAATTAAGAGTATCTGACCGTCAGGCTGGTTGACACGTGAGTTATTGAAACCGTGACAGCGACCAATTAAAATAATAATATTGTTACATATGAACTATTAAAACGTGTCATTAATATTGGCCACAGTAACACGTACGTGTTCGAAATTTAGGTCGTGATTAAAATTACACTACAACAAACGATCTGTCATTTAATTTAATCAATTATTTTGCACCGTTTCTTTTGAATTCAGAAATCAGTCTTAATTAATGTGTATTTAAATTTTCTTATTATAATTATATCGCTTTTCTGGATTAATATGTTTTTGTTTAAATACGATTTGAAGTTGAAAGACCAAGAAAGTAATTAAATTCACTAATGATATCCTTGCTTGCAATTGTCACATCATTGTGTCATTAGGGCGCGAGACTCACCGTGACACTCATTATAGTTTACTGACACCTGTTAGTCTTGTATTTAGATGAACGAGTCTTAAAATGCTGCGTTGAGTGAAAAGTTGTTGAGAACGTTATACATAGAACAGTCGATCTTTCAATGGGACGTACAATTTCGTCGCGGTTGTGTTCTTTGCGGCGGAAGCTATTTTCTGAAATAAATCATGAGTCAATTGTAAGCTTCTGACTAATAGATTTACTCATGAACACTGTATGCTGCATACACGTAGTAATAGAAAAAGCTTTATTAATTAACGCTCCATAATGCGGTAACACGGATTAGCTCACGAATTTAAATTATTTCAAGAAAAATATTATCATGCAATACTCTAAATTGACGGAAAACAAGACGGTAATTTTGCTAGTACATTGCTTTGAAATTCTTTAATATTGTCCAAAATAAGCGACTCTCAGGTTTATTAATAGTAAATTGTAATACCAGGGGCTAAAATGACCCATTATAGACGAGGTAGTTTTACTACCGAGCTTTACCGAGGTAGTAAATAAAAACCGAGTTATAATGGGATTTTAACACCGTGTGTTACACTGTACGTTTCACTGCGATTACGAGAAAATAAAATAACCATTTTTTTGTATGATAGTTTATTTTATTACCAATTAAATATACAATTTGTACTGTTGTTCAAATTTAATGAGATGGTTTTTTCCCAGCAACATAATTTCAGTTCGCGTATGCGTATGCGTTTTCAAACACCGACGACGAAAATTTAAAAAAAATCCCTGGGGCAATAAATGCAATTTTACGCCCGCTATGGTACGCTATTATGACGGTCTTTTTGAGCAAAAGGAATGAAAAAATATTTTTCACTTCTCATGCTCCAAAAGGACGCCATTATAGCCCTACGAAGCGGAATTAAAGTGACCATTTGTTCCCTAGGGAGTAAAAAGTAATTCAAAAATGGAACGCTCTTTTACTCTGAAACATGGTCACAAAAGAGTAACTTATTAATGGTTTTATTTAAATTTCGAATTGGCTTGCAAATAGAAAACAGTTTATTGAAAAAAAAAAAAACAAATGAACTCCTCAACGCGAAAAAAAATATTGTTGTTTGTGTGCATCGCACATACATAGATTTTGACGATTTACGCGGCCAAAAGTCATTTTTCCAAAGTCGATATAACGGTAAATCAGCAATTACAATAGGCAGTCTACAGTTCCAGGTATAATATGGCATACGCCTACCCCCGCTTATGCGCGGGAGTCGACCCCCCTCGGTTAGTGGAATTCGATAGTCGCCTAGTGTGCGTGTGTCAGTTCACGGCGCTCTAAAATTTGCAACTTTAACAAGCTTATAGTTTTTTTTAAACTAATCATTTTAAAGTGTTTGTGATGGATTACGATAAATCAGGTAAGAATTGATTTTATTCGATATATACTAACCCAATTTACATTTTCTTTCTTTAACTTTTATTCAGTCAAACATCACTCCGCTCAAAATGTATTTTTTTGTAATAATTAATATTCAGTGACTGTTTTAAAGTACTTTTGTGCCCGTCCCTATGATAATTTTAATTACACTTCATATGTAAGGCATCTAACTATGTAATTCCATAACAAGCTGCCGCGCAAATGCGCGCTTTTTTTAAATTACGTCCCTTTGAAAGTTATAAGTCAAAATGTAGTAAAATTACTTTGTTCGGGGTTTTTTTGTATTAAACTCTTTTTATTTTTGTTTTAGGTCTATCTAGTACCTCTGGTACTAAAGTAGTGACTCGGCAATACATATTTGAGCAGATACAAAGTCAAAACCTACCAACTTTGAATGAAAAACTTGACTACTATGAAAATTTTCTCCTTAATCGTTATGGGCTCAATGAAGAGGTTAAGAAGGCCATAAAACAAAGATTTTCTTATGTGAAATTCGAAATCAAGAAACGATGGGCGAAAGCAAATAAACATCAAGATGTTTTCCTTAAAAAAACCAATCCTGGTTAGAGGGAACTTTCGAGATTCCCACTGAATCATCCACCCCGTTAGGTCGACCATCCAAGACTTTTGAGGAATTAAGTGAGAGGAGTAAAAGAAGAAAAACCGAAGAAATACGCGCCTCTATAGGTGATGACGTTCTTGTCCACGCTGCTCAATCGGTGTTGCAGACAACAGGTCATAGGACCGCATCGAAAGTGCTAAAAGATATTACTAGCTCACCAACTCGGGCCAGTAAATATCGAAAGGCCTACAGTAAAGTTGCCGACAACGATGAGGTACCTCCATCAACACCTCTGCAAGCACTCCAGATGAAGAAGCTAATATCAGAGGAGGCTGCAGAAGCCCGGAATAAGCATTTCCGTTCATACCGCCTTAACTTTGCCAGAAAGTTTTCAAGGGAGGAATGTAATTTAGATATTTATAATAGGCTTTTATTAAGTTCCGACCCTCTGATTAGTTGCATGAGGCAAATTAAAAGACCTTCACGCAAAGCATTCCTCCATGAAACTATTGAACTTTTATTACCTGCTGACCCAAACGTGGAGACAATGGATGAATGCTCTGGGCCCGAGAAGGGTGATAGTTTTTTAGAATCTGAATGATATTTTATACTGTTACTGTTACATGTTATTGTTAAGTTCTTAATGAAAAAAAAAATGTATTACCGTGTTTGTATTTTTTTTTAAGTAAACCTTAGAATTTTGTCCGTGACTGTACTTTTTATTTTCAAAATAAGTGAAATATACGTTTGTTTTTTAAGAAAAACTATTATTTTTTAATCTTATTGAACATAGAAGAGAATTTAGCTGTAAAATAGTTTTGGCCGCGTAAATCGTCAAAATCTACGTATGTGCATCGTTGATATTGAAAAGTTTGTGCAATATGCCTCTGTTGCTAGCCGCTGCAGTAATGTAGGTACTAATTATCTGTGGAGGGTGGATCATCTTCATTGCGAAAATGTTGAGAGTTTGTGTTGTGTTTTAAATTGTTAATCTGTGACTGACCTGAAATAAGAAAAAACTGACCGCTCAGTTCAGAATTTTTGTCGGTTGTAAATTTGTTCGGTTTTAGATGACCATTTTTCTCGCACTCGAATTAAAAAGTACAGTTTGCACCTCGACTAAACGCCAATTTAATATACCCTCGCTCTCATTGACTCCCTCACAAGCTCGGGAGTCAAACCACCTCTGGTATATAATGGCTTCGTTTAGTCCCTCGTTATAAAATATACTATTCTGGGATACGTTGCTAGAGCGTCATTTTAGCTGCGTTCACCTCGCTGTTTGACGTCACTGAACAATAGGTGCGGGGTATTTCTGGATGTTATATGGTAACTCGTATTCGTCAAATGCTATGAACTCAGCTGGTCCATATGATTTATATCGATCGTTTGAATTCGAGCAAAGCTATTTTTAGGGATTTCTATTTCTTGCAAGCGGTTGGATATCTTTGAAAAAAGTGTTTTCTCTATTTCACCGAAACATTTGATTCTAATTGCATCGACACGGTGTCTTTTATACGTGTTTCCGTGGCCATACGCTGCTTGACATATATTCATCAGAAAATGGCAAGTATTGTCTAGTGTGTATTCCGTGTAGTTTAGTTTGATCCATCGCAAGTAGACAGTATCACTCGCGTGATACAAAAATAAATACTACTCTTTCATGAAGCACAAACTGCTCAAGTATAAAAGCTTTTCTCAATACCAGTTCTTTGATCTGGGAATAGAGTGGTACATAAATTACAGTTGAGTTTTTTGTCAGATTTATAAATTAAGTTGCTCAAAGTTTTTCTTCTCAAAACTCACTGAATCAAGTACCTACACCTAGATAGTGGCGTGGCTTCGAATTAATAAGTTTGTTACAATGTTTGTGACTTACTTCAGTCTTCGGGCACGCACCATTTGTTTTTTTTTCTTAATTATTTGTACTATGCCTATAACTTTCGCGCAAGTGCAACTTGCGCATGATTTATTTATTTATTTATTTAAGGTTCACCTACAGCACATATATGCACATGCATATACTAACTCATACGGTAGTGTTCTAATATATATGCCAATTACAGGTAAACACAACATTGATAATAAAGACGCCAGATTACCGCTTAGTTGCTAACTTAAGTCTAGGTGTACAATTTAAAGGAAAGTGGGATATTAATTTGGTAACAAAGAAAATGCAAATTATAAACAGAGTAATTTAAAGTAATTAAAAGTTCACTACGTTTCGTTAGCGTGTAGGGAGGCCAAGATTCTTGATTTAAACTTCACCTTACGGTCATTAAATATATCTGCTTCGGGTACGGACTTATTCAATGAATTAATTCAATGAATTAAGGTTGTCGCACATTTTAACGAGTGGTGAGTTGAGACCTGTGTTTGTGTAGGTAGTAGGGCGCTGGAGAATTGTGGTTATAGGAAAGCGAGGAATTCTAGGCGGAACTTTCAACGGAATGCGCGATAGCAGTTCACTGCAATCTATGCGACCGTTCACTAATTTGTGAAGGAACATAAGGCTATGCATTACTCTCCGTTGCCGTAGAGCGGTCATCTTAAAGAAACTCAGACGCTGTTGATAGGGACATCTATGGGATAAGCCAGGGGATATAAATGCGAGGTGTCTGGTGAAAGCCCGTTGTAAGCTCTCTAGTCGCTGAGAATGTATTGCGTAAAAAGGGTCCCAGGCAACACTGGCATATTCCAGCCTGCTACGTACTAAGGCATTGTATAGGACCATTTTGGTTTTAATAGACCTAAATTCTTGCGTATTACGTTTAAGAAATCCCAACAATTGCGCAGCTTTTTTGACGCAACTGTCTACATGATGTTTAAAAGTTAATTTTTTATCCATGATCACTCCGAGATCCCGAATTTCATCAACCTTAGTTAGTGTTTCGCTATTGATGTCGTCCGGCATACGGTACTTTACAATACAATTAGACATTGCTTTTAAATACTTCTTTATGTTATCAACCTTAAGCCGAGAACGGCGGCTAACTCAACTGGCAATAACGAGCAACGAACTCACCCGAAGTTACCCGAACGACTGACGACAATTCACGTATACTGAGTTTCGCCGGCTGAAATCGAAACTGTGGCCGAAACTTGATTTTCTACCCGAAACCGAACTTTCTGTCGGATAATAGTATCATTGATCTCAAACAGAAATAAATATCGTTTTAGTTCCAATTCTGTGGTTTCCGATCATCAATCGTCTGGTTATGTGACAATGTTTCTAATAAATAACATCGCACGTCAGTTTCCGTGTTTTGACATTTCGACAAAATATTTCACAAATGTAATTTGAATTTTGATACGTATCTATTTCTTTCGTAGAATTTCTCGAGACATTATTTCATGTAAACGTCACAGCAATTGCTAAAAAAAATTCGCCGTAATTTATTTTTACTTAAATGATTTTAATTCTGAACACCTGACGTATCTGTAACTCGATGATTTTATTTTTGAATAATCCTGTAGTGTTTAAATTGACATGTTTAGGTAGATGATCAGATCGATACAAAAGTTTTAAATTTTAAAAATGGACTTTATAGTCATTAGCATTAAGTCCATTTTAAGAATTTTAAATTTGTAACGTGATTCATATTATTTTGTGCTAAAGCTTCCATTTTAGACCCCCAGAACAATGTTTACTCTTCATTCATAAAATACTTACGAACGTATGCTTGGTGAATGAGAGCCTATCAGACCCCATAGCATAGAGAGAAGGCTAATAGAGGATTTACCGCTAATAGCCTTTAACTCCGTCAACACATCTCATTGAAGTTCCAGGCCATCTGTGTCAATATTCCATAGCAATTGTGACACTCTGCACTTAGTTCAGATGACTGCTGAGCTCGTTTAGTTTTATGTGTTTTTGTCCTAAATGTGAACACCAACACTTTTGTAAATTGGTAAACCTGATCCAAAATCGTAATGTACTTATTCGTTGGATAAAACCTAATGGTATTCCATTATGTATTGGCACGATACCTGTAGTGTGATTACCACTCTGTCTTGATATGCTTGTCAAATGAAAAGTATAGTACTTAATTGTATAGTGCTATTCCATTATGCAATTTGGTAGAAACGTGGGTGGCGCAGACAATTAATAGGCATAGCAAGTGCAGATACAATTTGAATTATCTGTTTCGTCTTTCACTGTAAGAAGCTGTCAGTACAACTCAGTTGTTATCTGAAAAGCTTATAGGCTTATATCATTTGGGAAGCTTGCCACGTAAGGTACCGCTGCTATTTACCGTAAAAATATTAGCTACGTGTTAATACCAGATGTTAAACATTTCAACACTAAGATACTGGAAAAATGCGGTGATTTATTGCATAACTTTGATATTCCAAGGTATTTTTACTGGAAATAAAGGCAAGCGTCGGCAGTATATAAATACACAAATTTAACACAGACCTAAATATTCAGTTGTAAACAAAGTTCTCAATACCCAGTTTTCTCACTTTCATTTCAACAGAAATTCACATATAAAACTTCTACATTTCAATCAACAAAGATGTTGCGTTACTTTCACAGTCAAATAAAATATTTTAGATATCCAAAAATGCAACGTGTTTTGGCACTTTCCCGACGAGACGATTCAATTTTAATTGACTAGTAAGCATTTGAGTTAAATGTAGCGTTGCAAGCTTTGAGAAGGTCATAATATGGTATCGCAATAATTTGTCTAAGCCGTAGGGTCATTGCGCCGGTTAGCGACCAGTTAGCTGGGTTGCCCACATAAGATGAGGAAAAATAATGTTATCTATCCGCAAAATAGTATATGTTAATGTGAATTTGTCCCAAATATAATCTAGTTTGGGTACAAAACATAAAATAAATACATACGTACAAAATATTTATAAAATGCTGAAAAACTGAAAATATAGCGAAAACGTCGGTTGGCGACCACTACTTTAAAATGAAAAATATGCCATTTATTTCTCATTTTAAAGTAGTGGCCAACCGGCGCACTGGTGGTCGTAAAGTAATAAAAATGTAGTAAAAACAATTATAAATGCTTTAAAAATATTTTATTTTTTGCCTTTTAATAAAAACAATTGGTGTCTTCTTCTAATGTCCAAAAGCCGCTCTTTAATTTTTGGGTTTTTCAGAGTACTGGATAGTCTTTTTCTTTTTTCTGTTGACTCTGAATTATTTGGGAGCTCCATCTAAAAGAAAAATTTAAATAAAATAATTAATAAATGTTTATATTTTCTTTTAGCGGTTCACTCACCACTGAATAAAGACGCGCACTATTTGTTTCCAACTGTGTAAATTCTTATTTCCTAATTATTTATAAAGCACGTTCAATTTTTTTTATTAATATTACCTCTAAAAATACTATTATCTTGATTTAAAGAAACTTAGTCCGTCAAATGGTCGCCTACTGAAGGTGGTCGCGATACTGGCGAAACGACCCTATATTGTGGTAATTAGTTATTGATTGGTTCAGCAAAAAGCTAGTCAGATTTAGTGGGTGGCTTGGAAGAAGAGCCGACTGTGAGACTTCAAAACACTTTAAATAAAAGACAACTTTAAAATAAAATAATTAAGGAACGTTGTATTTTATTGAAACTTCTAGTGCGTGATCGTAGTCAGTTTTGTTATTTATCAAGCGGAAGTGAAATCATGTCAATGTTATGTGTGAATGTCATATTTATATTTCCTGCAACTTTTCATTTGTGTTCTTGAAAAAGTTATTGGTTGTTTACATGCGTTGAAAATGTTGCAAGGTCTGATGTGAAAAATACTTGCATTGTAGAAGTTTAGTTAATGTTTTTAGGGTTCCGTATTTTATAGAATAATAGCTCTATTTGCATAAACACATAAAAATCTAACTCTGTTCATGTTGTTGGAGTTGGTTTTGCCATTTTGTGTAGATTTCCAGTTCTGTGTGTAAACGGGCTGCTGTGTTGATGCACTTGTTAGAAATGTCGGCTGTCGGCCACCGTGCGCTTCCCTGCAATGATTCACATGCTAATGTTGTGAGTGACATCGCGTTATTTACGATCTCATGTGCAAGGTCGGTGAAATACGACCATTTTAAAAGGGACTTGATTTTGGCAACTCATGACCAACGTCACTGACTCTAAACATGTGTTTTCTGCTAAATGAAGCTCCGGTGAAAGGCTTGTGCGTCAGGGGATGTTAATGGTTGGTTTCTCCTTGGGAAATTTATGGCTTGGGGATTTTCCATGTCATAAGACTAAGTAGTTTCATATTATATGCATTAGCTGTCATTTAGCCAATTCCCTGATCGTAAATGTAATGGTCGTCTTTGAATGTAGCACGCACGAGGTGCTAATATGCCTGTTAACATCTGCTTTAGAATAACAATTTGCACATAGGTCGGTATTGCCCAAAGAATGGAACGAGACACGTCGCAGATTTTTTTTTGGTAATTTCTTTAGTTGAATAGGTAAATTATGGTAATAGACAAGACATCTTTGCTTCACTCCAAAGCAATGTCAGTAAAAATTACTTAAACTAAAGGAGTACCATTTGTATTTGGCGATACGAACATACAAGGAGATCAATGATCTTATGTGTCCGTTCTAATTTGAGAAGCGATAAGTTCTTCTATCTTGTTGGAGATAACTCGACAGGTTGTTACATCTTGTCGTCTCCGAGTGATAGATAGCGATGCCGATTTCAAGAAAGAGATCTTTCTCATTGATATGCTCCATTAATCTACGATAACTGTGCTTGTTTTAGCGTCATTCCTTGTTTTTAGTTCAGTGTCAACGGAGACATGGCCCTGTATATCTAGTTAGTAGAGAAAGTGACTGAAGTGTACCTGTTTATGTTATCAAGTTTCGTCTTAGTGCACAATACCGTCGCGTATGAATTTACATAGTGTTACACAAAAATCGTAGTGTCGTATTCAATTTGTAGATAGAAATCACTCGATTGGTCCCGCGAAAAACGTAATAGACAGATTCGGAAGTAGTATAAAGGCCTATACAGACGGTTTGCGTAATAATTGGTTTAGTTGAGTTGTAAGCCAACTGTGCGTTTCTAGACACGATGCGGTTTTTGTACAGTTTTTGTGTAGGCTCCTTGTGGTCAGAACTGACGCTTAAGCAGTCAGCAGTTCCTTTGCAAAAAAGTACTGCGCACTTATCGCGTCAAAAACTGCAATTTTGTACTCCAAATGTACGCAGTTTGATTAGACATAAAGAACCAAACTATAATCACAGTTTTTAAGGCTTTCAAAATAAACCTTGGATCGTTAAGTCTCAAAGGCTTTGTTCATGTTTCAGTGCCAATGCCTACTAAAAAGTGGACCATAATGTATCGTGCGTGACACCAGGGTGCCAATTCTGTAATTTAGCGTTAAGCAACACGCCATTGACACTATCGACGCACCAACAAAGATTATGTTGCCACTGTTGCAAACGTATTCTGCAAAAACTTCAATGGCGTTTCAGTGGTGTCTCAGTAGTGTATCTGTCACCGTAAAATTGTCAAATACGTTATATTGTAATATCTCTAGCGATATTGTAAAGTATCGAATTATTGTCAAATGAACATACTGCTTACAACAAAACGCATTATTTTTCGTGAAATGCATGCGATGGTAAGCAACTTACGCGGTGTGGAGGGAAGGAGGGGTCCTCCTTGCCCAGTGGCACAACTCTCATGAAAAGATAATGCACCATTCCTGAGAAATACCGATTAATATAACATAACCTTAAAACACTTTATATTCCCCCTAAAAAGCGTAGTCGACGGAGCCCCGCTTCGCGGGGCCCCTATTTCCGAGTGCAGGGTTTAAAGGAACCTAACTAACCTAACGGGGGGGTGCCCCAAGTCCCGATTATGGGGGCAGAGATACTTCCGTATGTTCAGTTGACAATAATTCGAGACATTACAATATCGCGAGAAAAAACACGTTATATTGTAATATAACGTTTTTGACAATTTTACGGTGGCATATCCATAGTATTTCGACAGTGTGGCAGTTCAATAGTTTTAAGTGTTGCTAACAAAAATCTACCATGCAACTAAAGAGGTTACATAAAACCCATCACTTTTTTAAATCCAATTGTTTCAATTAAATTTTTATAAAATGAGTTTTATAACAATGTAAAAACGTTTTTATGTCAAAAACTATTTAAATATTAATATTCACTAAAATATGACATGATGGTTAAAGAAATAAGTTTTTACGACAAACAATTTTCTAGTCTAAAGTCAATGTTCTAGTTTAAGTCAAAAGGAAAAGTGGTGTCAGTGATTCCCAATATTGTTTTGTGGACGTCTAACAAGTTTGTTTTTAACCAACTTCAAAAATAAGAAGGTTAGGCACTCAATTCGATCTTATTTTTTTTTTGTCTTATGAGTGTTCGCAGATAACTTTGTTGTTTATGATTCTTTTAAACGATTTTGATGATTCTTTTTTTTGGAAAGGAGATATCCCAAGGGTGGTCCATGATAAGGAAATCAGGATCTGATGATGGCATCTCAGAGAAATCGAGGGAAACCTTCGAAAATTGTAGTGCCGACTAGTGCGTTCGTTAATATTTTCATTAAATAGTTTAAAGCACTACTAATTTAATGAAGGTCTGGAGTGGATCTATAATGGAGCCGAAAGACAGTCAAGGTAACTCCTCGACGATGAACCTTAGCATGGATATACAGGATTTTTTTGTCACCGAAAACCTACAATGCGGGTGGAGCTAAAGGCAAAAGTTAGAGGAATTTAATAATTAGACCAATGTTTTACTAGATTGAATTTCCCCAGATTATAAGTTTGAGAACCATTGATAGCGGTTATGACGTAGATGCGTGTCACCCACGTGACTTCTGTCTCTCGGAATGCTATACCTGGCGAAGTATATTATTGTACCATGTTACAGTAGTCTTACTATGGCATTTCCATGGCGCTATAGTCGTATGTCAATGACCAATAAAAAATAGTAGAATACGAAATGTCAATGATTAGCCTATTGAGACACTACTGACACACTGCCGACGCACTATTGACAATTTGGTTATTTTACAGAATTTGGCCCCTGCTAAGCTGATGTGATCATGTTCTCAGTTATCTTTATTCCCAAAATTCTTTGTTTCCAGACTTTACATCACATAATGCAAAGCTATAACATTATTTCATACAAAAACCCAGATATTCTTTGCACAATCGAGTCCATTAAAGTTTTCGTCATTCAGGAAGTTAATTTCAAGTACAAAAAAGTAATATATCATTGTATGTCTCGTGCTCCACGATAAATATCCAGGTTTTTGTGGGCAACGTGGCAAGAACTGGCATAATTCCAACATCGCTATGAACGACACATAAATTGCGTTAGAGTGGTCACTACTCAACCACATTTTCTGATTTTGTAAACATTGTTTATTTATCTACCCATGACTTTTGTTTTCATGTGTTTTGTTCTTAATTAACGGTAATTTGCAGCGATTCTGGCTACATCCCGCATCTCCACTTTCCCGATTAGACACCTAAACAAAAGACATACTGTACTTCTTACATGCTCGTTTTCAACAACTTAACTATTAAGTTTAGTTTTATTCCCGTTTGGCTAACCTTTTGTTCGGCAAGTACAGTCAGGCGACCTTTAGCAAATAACAATTGTCTGAAACGAAAAGACCATCCGAATATCTGTCATTCGCACTTTTTTGATTTTAAGTCGGGTGTAATACTTAGCCGGCTTATATTATTACATTAGTTCCCTTTTGAAGTTTTCCGTGCAATATAAAGAACTACTCTCTTAAGAGACTTGCTCATGTGGTTTCTCAAGCAACCGTCTCAAATAAGAATAAGTAGGGAACCTACTGCCAGATTTTCTATGGATTCGCCCGTTAACACTAACTAAATGTTATGGTTTGTGCTGTGAAGATTAAACAGTATGCATTTCCTGGAAATTTGGAAACCGACTCTAGGGATAATAAAGCAAATTGAATTCCTTGAAACGAATCATAAAACGTGCTGAAATGTTTGTGCAACAATTGACCGCAGGTTATTTCCTATTCTCGACTTCCTTGATATTAAACACAAAATATTTTGATTACGGCACCATCCCTCCACATTTTCTCGATAGTGAACCCTGTTAAATCGCACTCAGATCTTTAAGATCTTTTTAAGGCCTTTTGAATGTGATATATCCTCCTGAGCATCCATCATGGTAGATCCGCAGAACATCTGGTACCCTGGCTTTAGGAAAGAAAAGAAAGAAAGAAAAATATTTATTTGACGTCAGTTAATGAAGCATACACAATACTAAATAAAAAAGATACAAAACAATAAGTTGGACTTAGTAGTAATGTGCTGTGTGCTGTGTTTAGGGACAACCATATGGAGATGACAGCTGTCACCTCGATCGTTTTCCTACACTGCACAGGCACCGCCATTAAAGTAGACAAGCCTGGCGCTACTGATGCAGGAGAAATTCCGGATGGGCCAACAACTATGACATATGCTGTACACCACTCGATGTCTGTGGATGTGTTCGGGGAATATCTAAACCGCCTTTGGTCCATGTCTTGCTGTTGTTGACTCTTCGTACGGATACCGTCCTTTGGTAGATTTGGCATCATTTTTCCCTGGCTTGTGACACCAACACAAACATTTTAGACTCGAACGTAATGTTGGCATTACGTCCAACACACGTTACGATCGAACGGTACAGTTTAAACTGCACAGTTTCGTTGTGCCCACACATGTTACGAGAAAACTGTACGATTATTCATTCGTTGAGATGGCTTCGACTACACGTAAGTAGTTGTTGGGTTATTATTCGTCATAAAAAAGCAAAAGGAAGAAAAAAACACGTATTATACTCATTCCCATGTTAATTTAATGAAAAACTAAAGTTATTTTCCAAACATTGGCATATTTTTTTTATATCTGATGTCCATGGTATTGTCAATAATTGAAAAGCAAGATACAATTATGAGAAATGCTATTCCTCCCCATGATAGACTAGCGGCCACTATTTTTCAGTACAGTTTTTCTCATACACACAATATCTAGATTTATCGTCGCAGTTTGAACTGTACCGTCCGATCGTAACGATTTCTCGTAACGTGTGTGGCTGGCATTACTCAGATTGTAATATTGATAGTCAGTCAACTGTCTAAAGTAGTGGAACTAGACATGCTATAGTCCCCGCCACAAGAAGCTATACATTTTGTAAACACACAATCGGTTCGCATCCTTTGGATGAAATAAAAAATGACAGTGTCACGTCAGAGAGAGAGTGCCAAGTGAAATTGCTCGTTAGTTTCGTATTACACGTATGATAATTTGAGTTGGTTGAATTTATTCGGGAGGTACCTGCACCGAATCACCTGCACCGAATCGGGCGGGAGGAAACGCCCGGGTGTCTCCACTGCGAGGATCGACCGGTGGACACGGTGGAGCACACCGTGGAAGTCTGCCCTGCGTGGGCGGTGCACCGCCGTGTCCTCGTAGCGGCATCGGCGACGGCGACCTCTCGCGTCCGGCCCTGGTTCAATCCATGGTCCGTAGCGAGACGGAATGGGAAGCCATCACCTCCTTCTGCGAAGCAGTCCTGCTAGCGAAGGAGGTGGCGGAACGAGAGAGAGAGAGAACCTCTCTTCCCAACCGCCGCGGGAGACGCACCGGGCGTCGGGGGCCACGTGGTGGCTACCGGCCACCGTAGATGCGGGCCTGTGGACGGTTGTCTATGGGCTAGCTAGCCGTCCCTCCGTCTAACGACGACGACAGGCCGTGTCGACGGCGCGTTCGTGTTCCACACGCGCCTCAAAGAGATGTCAGCATAAGGGGAGGGGCCCGCAAGTGCCGAAGCCTGCCGGGGTTGCGGGCCTGTTCGAAAGAGATACCGCGGCCCCGGAACATAAAAGGCGAGGAAGGAACATGGATGGGTCCCTCCCGCTCCGCCCAGAGGGGGAGAAGTCATTTGATGATTTTGGGAGTATTTCTTGTAGATTAAATTGTCGCTACATATTTTGGTAGAAATTCTTTGTTTACAAAAACTATAGTTTCTCGTGGCGTGGACTATAGATATGCCTTAATTCCAGACCATGCCTCAAACAAGTCCAAGAATTATCCTACTTTCTGATAATGTATGTCACAATGTGTGTCTATACGTGTTTTGGCAGGATGGTAGAAAGATCGAATATCTACAGATAGCAAACCATAATTATAAAATTTCTCATTTCTCAGCGCACTGTCAGACAAGTGCATTCAGACAAATGAACCTGTATGAGATATAGGCCACAACACTTTATGCCGAACTTTCCCGTTCTGGTAGGAACTTGTGATTATGTAGGCAGCAACGAAATCTGCCGGTTATTGCAAGTAATTAATATATTGAAAGCTATAACTCTGGCATTTATCATCGTGGCTAGTATTGAACGCTGATCAGCCTTATTATTTTTAGCGTATCCGTCCGTGACGCGTGCTCCTCGGCACACATGGCCGATGACGTCGCGTACCCGTCCACAATGTAACTTCTAACATTATTACGATATGATATATCAAATGCTGTTCGTGGGCGACATCACAGCAATGCGACGCTGTATTTTATCATGTTAATTCTACGGGAAATATTAATCATTACAGCAGATCATAGAAAAACTTTTCCTGATTGTTCCACTGAAACTTATTTTTTAATTTTTGATGAGAAATAACAGGAAGTGCGCCAAAAACAGACGCTCGTAAATACAAAATATAAAATATACACGTGAAACATACCCTTGACCGCCCGGTTGCATTGGGAACTCCAAGAATTAGGTACGGCGTCATTCTTATAACGTTTTCATTAGCCAAGTGCTAAACAGCTAATTTTATGGTTCACGAACAATTTATAACTACTTTGTCAATGTCCATAATGTAGGACAGACATCGTGTCGTATGCGTAGCGTCTATCGCCCACGTGGAACGTTAGGAGTAGAGTTAACGGCCGAGTTTCCCGAGACAATTTCGAAATAAGTTTTGGTGGAAATGACGAAATTTTGAAAAACGATTTGGCCCCGACTTTTTGACTTCACCGTGGGAAATAGAATTAGACCACCGACTCAATGAATTCAGCACATAACAGCAGGGTTTAAGAATATGTTCTCCTCGTATTATTGAGGATATTTGATAAAACTATACACGATTTGGAACACGTTTCGGTTGATGATTGTAGGCGAGTGGTTCAACATTTCAGTGAAATGTTTAGATAGTTCCCAACTAGATAGTATTTGGGTCATCGCTTTCGGAATCCGAGACGCGTAAACTTGAAAATAGAATTTAAATATAGCATATAATACGAAGACAAGAAACTGATGCGTGTTTCATAAATTAGCACTTCGATTGCACCATGCGGTAGCTTTCAGGAACGCTCGTGTATACAGTTTACGATGCAGTCGCTTCTGTAAATCTGCAGGGCTTATTTGTGTTTGTTGTAACATACAATGTTTATAGGTGCGAGCTTATTTTTAGCGCTTGCGTTGTGTACCTGTACGATCGGGGCGGAGGCGCGAGTCGGCCGCGGGTGGCCTTCGATCAGCGCACTAATTATGAAGTAAACCGTCGACTGATTGATGAGGCGTCGCTGATAATAATAGAGGGCTGTAATCTCTATTTGCGTAGCGACGTCCTTGCGGTGCGGCGGGTTCGGGGCACGCGCCACCGTCCGGCGCTCCCCGCGCTACGCCGTTATATTTACAGGTGATGGTCTGTGTCTGTCTCACGTGTCCGGTGAATATCGCCCTCTCGTCTGAACATGTCAGTGCGTCACACACGCGCGATCCTGCCGCCCGCGACGTGGGCGCACACAATATTTTCACGTCGTCGCGTAGAATAAAACTCGGGAAACGATCAGTGTGTTTACGAAGCGCGCGGCGTTCGCCCGCCGACTGTTTCACTCGGCGCTTTCAGTGAAATGTACAAAAATGAGTCGTAAACAAGATAGGTACACTTCTAGGCCGCGAAGCCTTACTTCGCACTACAGCTCGTCTCCCAGCATGCTGGGAACGATGCTCGGTAGTCAATACAGTCCGTACTCTAACAATTATTCCAACTACAGTTCTAGCGCGTATAGGAACTACAATCCTTACAGTGCGGGTCTAGGGCGGCCGTCGTCCAATCTCGGTATATATGGCGGTACGAGTTCAGGTTATGGGGGCGTGTACTTGGGTGGTTCTTCCTTGGGATCGTTGAATTTGATGACGCCAGTGTTGAAAAAGTTGGACAAGAGATTGTTGGCAAGTAAAAAAGACTTTAAGCCTAAGCCTGTGCCGTTGGCGAAGTTTCAAGAGCCTATAGAGGCACCGGTAGAGGTGCCGGCTGTGTTGGCCGCGCCGGAGGTCCTGGACGTCCCGCCGGTGAGGCCGGAGCGCAAGTCCCGCGCGAGCAAATCTGGCAACTTGGACAAGGAGCGGTCCCGCTCGCTAAGCTCCTTAGAGACGTCGGGCGCATTTGGCTCCCGCTCCCTCAGCTTAAATTCCCTCGCTTCGGATGGATATTGTGTACGTAATGCCCTACAGATCATATAGTTTTGATGGGTAAATATATTATATGCTTCCTTGGAAATTCTAAAAACATTCACGGAACTGCTTTACTTGTTTACGTGCTGACTAATGAATGTTATTTGTCAACGATACAATCTACACAAATAAATAAAATAAAGGCGTCTGTTTACATGTAATTTCAAAATATCAACTTTATACTGAATGCATATGAGAGCGTATATACGGTACTTATATCACGGAATCGCGAGTAAATATGTATGACGCTAAGTCCTTAGACATATTCTAGCCCTTCCTAGTTTCTTGCGAACAAGGTATAAAATGTCCTTGACGCGGTGACGTACTAACAACATGTTTGCAGTAGTTGAAAGTTTATTGTTGTTTCAATGATTATGATACGCAGTAACAATATTTTTCAAAAATCTGTTTGCGTCAAAAACTATGCAAAAGGTGGAACTAAGTTCTTAGTGAGTAAATCGTATCGTTTCTATCGAGTTTAATTTTGTTTTGCATTTTATTTTGATTATGAATAACTAGAAATGCGAAGAATTTAATTTTGGCGTAATAGTGACACCTGTGTGCATGTAATAAACGCCAACTTGGTATGTTTATTTGTTCATTGTTGTCGATGAAATGCATAGTGCACAAGTGTTGAGACTATAAATTTTTTCACATTTTTCTAATGTGAAGTGTACTAAGGTCGCCGATATCGCTAAAAAAGCCTGTCTTGATTTGGAAACTATCAATGACAATATTATTGTTTTCTCAAAGCGTGTTGGTGAAAGTATCAGTATTCATGGGAACGATATATTAAGAACAATCGGCGGTTTTTACAGCTTTTGTGTTAGTTCATCATTTCTTTTTATAGGAGTTTACTTTTAGTTCCTATTTATTACTAATAAAACTGCTTTTGTTCTGTTAGAGATCAATGTTTTTGTATATGTTTGAAGTTTTTGCTCGTGTTTCCAAGCTAGTTTGGAACACATCGATTTTTTTAATTACGCGTTTTACTTTACCTAATTAGCATACTGCAAAAATACGTGACTCTCCATTAAAGCCATTCAAAGATTGATTTTGTTCACCATTTTGTATCTTTGTATATTAAGCATTTAATGAGTACTTTTCATCATGCCTAATGCCTGATAATTCTTCACTCAAAGTGGTAGTTATGATCGAGATGCCAAATATAACAGCTATAGATCTTAAGAGGAATTAGGAGTGGATTTGACCAATAAAAACTAAACGGGATCAGCACATCTAAACGACGTTTAATAGAGCTGTGATAAGGCCGTAGCATCACTAATCTATAACGCACTAATGAATAACTCTATCCTTTCCAGTCTGGCAGTGAACGCACAGAGGGCGAGGAAGGCAAGGACTATAAGGCATTGTACGAGGCGTCCCAGAGCGAAGTAAAGCGCCTGCGCAACCTGCTCTCCACCTCCGAGCAACAGCTGCGTGAAGCCCGCGCAACCATTACCAGGCTCACTCAAGTGGTACGATCACGATCAGAAGCTGTGTGTGGTAGCACTAGGCTTATAAAGGGTGTAAAACACCTCTTAACGAATACGAAAGGCACTTGTTCTACTCGTCATTCTGATCATTTTTTTGTTCTACACTATACCTGGGAACCTTCTAGTTACGGAGATATTGGGGGTCAAAGTTGCAAGATTTTGACAAGCTTTTTTTTAAATACCACTTTTTATCACATAATTTTTACTTTAAATATCTTTACGACCCCCGTACTATTCAATCCATCCATCCGCACAATGTTTTGAGTGTGTTACATTGAGTTATACCACAAAACATGATTTATAACCTCAAAAAAAAAAGTTGTTTCCCAGAAATATTTTTTGCGTAAAGTTACTTAGTTTGATATATAGAATGCTTGGTTAACGGCTTTGTGATGAGGTGAAATACACCCTGTATATCATGTGTTTTTGTTTTTAGTTTAACCGCCATTCCGTCTCATGTGGGGCTCTTTAGGAGAACGTCCTTAATATAGGGGTGGTGTTCGCATTTTTTTGTTTTAGGCTTCTATTTTGCGTACGTTTCGGAAAGTATGATAATTCGATATACTCCAACTTCTCAATACAGGCCAGGCCAGGAAATCCTATTCCTTGACTGTGTTCCAAGTACTTTGCCCTGTATGTGATGATCTTTGATCAGTTAAGAAGCACGTGATATTGTCTGTTCGTATGTACTCCAAAACAAACACCTCAAAGAGCCTGTAGGCTCTGTAAGGTGTTTGTTAAATGTCAAATCTATGCAGCATTGGCAGTTTCGGCTGTGCCTGTACACAGCTCTGTCCAGTCAGTCAGAACGTCCGTTTACAGCAGTGACCTTTTTTTTTAAATTAGTAGGTACCTCTTTGGTCTGCCTGCCTCCTTGGTCCAAACTCGAGTTCTGAACTTAAAACTTGCGCACCAGCTTGATCCACTTTATTGGTGATATTATTGGAATTCTCACATGATTTAGGCGATAGTGACACGTGTGTGTCAGTCCACAATTTGACTGTGCGTCGTTTTAGTGCCTTCTTATTTATTCTGTAGTGTGGTAATGTATAATCAAAAAATCAAAATCAAAATAGCAACATCGTATTTTATTCAAAAACTTGAATACAACTAAAATTTCAGTAAGGCACCGTTCCCACTATGTCGTGACAGTAAATTTATCGTTGGTTTTTAGTTGGCAAAAGTCACATTTATCGTATCGCACAAGCCACGACATTTAAAACTACACGATGATCTGTTCATCATCATCATCATCAGCCTATAATGTTCCCACTGGCTGGGACACGGCCTCCTCTCAATGATCTGTCGTCACCACATAATGGCAACGGGGCCTTCGACGTACTTTAATGAAACTTAAACAACTTTTATTACGTACCTGTTGTAGCTTGTGTCCGGGTCAGCAACATCTTATTTTATTCAAATAGTTGAAACCAGGACATTAACCAAAATTTAATTAACTGACATTAATCAGTTTATGGCGTTTCCATCGAAATATTATGTGCTTCCAACTGCAATGTTTAGAATGTAGCATACATTTGTATAGGTAACTATGCCTTTGCAAACGTAAAACAGGTTTGTTTTGTGTAATTTGTTGATAAATGTTTTATTTTTAGCGCTTACCGATACACTTGCCGCACATATCTTTTTGTTTGACTTATCATGGAATCATAAAGATTTATTTTATTCTATCTCGCTCGCTCATCGCTCATATAATACATTACATGATTATATGAATACATATTTAATTAAATATAGAAAAAATAAACCCCTGCCCAAACTGAACTTACATAAGTAAACATGTGCACCTACCCCCTTTCAAAAACGTAACCCAGAAATTGTCAATTTGTTCTATTAATATTTCAAACGTGAGTTTCACCTTCACCGTGACTGCGTGTTTTTCTAACGTAATTAGCTCGACTATTTTCGATAGTTTGACTAATTCCCGCCTACGGCACAACACTAATTATTTGCATAGACAGCTGACAGATTGGCGCGAGCTGCCAACCTCACCATTCATAGTTATGGGCGCATATGCTATGCTATGTTACTTTATTTGCTAAGCAAAAGTACGTATTGTGTTTATAATTTGCGCTGCTTGCGATTTATGATTTGTTTACCTTCAAGTTGCACTTTATTTCGTCTTATGTTTGTGTTATGTGTCGAGCTCTATGTCATCTACTGTCTAACCAAGTAGGTATTTAACGTGTCATTCTCGTTAATTGCAGAACCAAAATTCGTCGTCCGAGACGGAGAAACGAGAAAAACGGGCTATGGAGAGGAAGTTATCAGAAATGGAGGAAGAACTTAAGGTAACTTTCAAATCATTCTTAAACGTTCTCGTGACGGACACTTCACAACACATTATATATATCTGCAAACATTAGTTGATGACAAAATATATCATAACCGTTAGCTTGTCAAGTTTGAATCTAAAACAAAATGGCGGACGTCAAGATAGCTGCTGCCGCCAGAAAAGGAAAGAGATAATAATAAAATTGACATTCGTTTTATAGCAATTGCAAAAACTAAAAGCCGAGAACGAAAGGCTGAGGGCCGAGAATCGTGCCCTTACGCGGGTCGTGAGCAAATTGACCAACTCTGCCGCCAAATAGGTAAATGTGTATATTAATTGAGCGCTCAGCTCAGTGGCGACACCGTGCGGCTTGCGCCGGAACTAAACCGATCGTTGCTCTCGCTTACACGTTGATATGTTCACAATTCTCACACAACCACTGTTGATATTTTTGCTAGGCAATCTCACACGTCCTCCTTTTACCACAATCCATTTACTTCAACTGGCATCGCATGAACTTTACAATTTCAGCGACATAAGCGATTTATTTAAATACATACGCTTCGGCACGCTTTTTAATTTGTATACAGAGCGGTAAAATGAGAACGTGCGTGACCTAACTTGCATATGAGTGACATTTTCGATTTACTCACTTTACAAGTTTTTTTTTTTACATTTTTACACTATGTTTGGCTTTTTAACTAAACTAAGACATACTGAGTGCAGTATGTTAGCGTTATTGAAACAAAGTTTAATTTGTATAAAATAGACCCATACGAAAAAAGCTTTAGCAAGTTTTGAACACAGGTTTTGTAACTAATTTCCATCCAGTATTTAGACTAAAATGTATTACGTATATTCTCACAGCCACAGGTGACCTTTTACAACCTTTTTATTGAATAAAAGCTAAAGAAAACCGACACGAGGCATCTTTAGAAAATAATACACTGATAAGAAATAAATAAAATAATATATATGTCACCGTAAAATTGTCAAATACGTTATATTGTAATATCTCTAGCGATATTGTAGTCTCGAACTATTGTCAAATGAACATACTGCTTACAACAAAACGCATTATTTTTCGTGAAATGCATGCGATGGTAGCCAACTTACGCGGTGTGGAGGGAAGGAGGGGTCCCCCTTGCCCAGTGGCACAACTCTCATGAAAAGATAATGCACCATTCCTGAGAAATACCGATTAATATAACATAACCTTAAAACACTTTATATTCCCCCTAAAAAGCGTAGTCGACGGAGCCCCGCTTCGCGGGGCCCCTATTTCCGAGTGCAGGGTTTAAAGGAACCTAACTAACCTAACGGGGTGGTGCCCCAAGTCCCGATTATGGGGGCAGAGATACTTCCGTATGTTCAGTTGACAATAATTCGAGACATTACAATATCGCGAGAAAAAACACGTTATATTGTAATATAACGTGTTTGACAATTTTACGGTGACATATACATAAATATCGCTGGACGTAAACACACAGTGCCATCTAGTGCCACACTAAGCAAGGCTTGTGTCGTGGACACCAGATAGTTAAAAAAACTACATATAGGGGAAATCCATCGAAAAACACTATCTATCCTTTCATGACACAGGCGTGTGAGCGAGACGACACGATAGCTAGAGCACAGTCGCGCAGCGTCGCGTATTTGTCGAGTCCCCCGCCCCACTATGATTAACAGTGTGTTATGGCGAGCATGCTTTGGTACATGTCTAACTTGCGTGCGGATCTTGTGGCGCGTGTATAGCGTCCGTTTTACGTGCATGTGACGTCACTAGCGTACCCAAAACGTTATCGTTGAGGTGCAGCCAAACAGCTGGCAATCAATATTGACCCGAGAAACACAAGGTGTGTAACAACTCTACGCAAAAAGTATTGTTGATTTTTTTTGGTGTGACAAATCCTTGCGTCAAGGCTCTGTGTTGATGGATGCATTGAATGATACAGGGGTCATAAGATAGTGTTTTAATGTTATTTGTGTAACAGAATTATTTTTACGCTCCTTACAATAAGCGACTTCTATAGGTATCGCTTTACTGCGAGATATCATAATAATAAATGTTGAGTTTATTAAGAAATATATGGACATGTTAATTGGTAAATTTTAAAGAAAGTAAATAAAAACTAATAATTGTTGCCAAAAAAATCACATAATTATATGCTCGACAGTAAAACTTTGCAGGCAATCCTCTTTTGTATCGATGCTGTGATATACACATTTTTACTGTGTACCTAATCGTTAATAATGATTACGTACGCGACTACAATCAATAATTGCTACGTAGTGAAACTTAATCATATTTATCATATTTATTTGTAAACCAAAATATGACTGACAAAACACCAAATTGATTTGATCAGTTTGTGTTTTCGATCGACTGCAGCTTATATCCACCTCTACAGAAACGTAAACTGACCAGCGGTGAACATGTTACCGACTTGCGACGTTTACGTTACGTTAACGTTTCGAGTGCGTATCGTTTGCGTCACGTGAGCGTGATATATGATTACATACACGCGCCTTCATCCATTGTGTTTTATCAGAAGCTATCTAAATAGTAAAATAATAAATATTATATGATGACCGAAAACAACCGTTCTGATAAAATTATACCCCTATAATATAGACTTAGAGCTACAAGGTTTCTGCTTTTATGGAATACATTTGACTGTCTCCTGAAATCATATTTCAACAGATTTAAATATGTATTAATTTTGAGTCATTACTGTTAGGTGAAATAATAACAGTAACATAGTTATAACGTAAACGTTTTACTAAATAATACATTATGTGGCGTAGTGACGAAAACTATAGTCCGGTACCTACCGTTGCAAATAAAAAAGTCATAGTAAGCCGGCTGATATTCTCATCGAAGGTTGATCTTTTATTACCAATAAGAAAACCAACCGTCAGCTGTTCAAGTAGCGGTGGGTGTAGCATTGTGAGGTTACGGAAGTTGTGAAATAAATAAAAAATGAAGTCTTAGTACGCCGGCTGAAACTTTTTCATGAATAGTTTACATCATACTGCGCTGTCAAAATCGTCAGCTGAGTGGTGGATTGGGGATTATGCGCCACCCCCTAACATGAACTTGTAAAACTAAACCCCTGATGAAAAACTTACAGCACCGAGTTATAGAGTGTGATGAATAACTAATAGCAATCCATCACCAAGTTAGAGTGTGTGAGAGATTGCTTTTAGTTTTTAATCTGACGCATAATCCCTTCTTCACCATGCAGCTGACGACTTTTTTAGCGTCTTATTATGTAAACTATCTATGAAACAAGTTTCAGCCGGAATACTATGACCTATTTTTTTCACTACTACCATAACCTCCCAATCCTAAACCCACCGCGGGTACGTCAGCTGACGCTGGGTTTACTTATCAGTCAGTCGAGATTTATCAAACAAGATGGCAGCCCATCGCCGTAAAACACTAACTAAAATGCAACGGTACCTCCCGGACTAGTATGGTTTCTCTCAATTCAATTACTAATGACAGTATTCAATTATTGGAAGTCTGAATAAAACACAATGTTCAAAACCGTTAGCTAGCGTGTGTTGCATGACCTGTGATGCAAAGAATACTTGTATTTGTAATTTATATTAAAAAAAAACATCAATGAAACAATTGCAGTAATTCCACATTTTCACGCACTGGGTTAATAATATTAGGGTCTACAAAAAATCCACCAATTACCACCACCAAAAACCTTTCAAGTTCCACTGTGACTCAGTTTTGGAGCTAAAGAAATATACTGAATGGCATTTTCACTAAGCAGTATTTAAGGGCCTAAATAGCGCCCTCAGTGTGTCAAAATTTCACTAGGTCGTCATAAATAGTTGCAGCAAATGACATCAAAGGCTTCATAACTAAAAGGTTTGACCGAGACTAACATCCACAGCGTTGCGCACTTGTAAATATGTGGCATAGCTCTAAGTGTTATTGATATGCAGGTAGTACGCTTCAAGTCCCAATCTCGAAGACTACATTATGATCAGTGCAAAAATGTCAACCGCCTCAGAATTAATGGTTTTATGTAATGACTGATACTGTATTTATAACCAGTGGTTCAAGTACCGGTCTAAAACGACTAGAGATTTATATAAATTATGTATTTAATTCATTAATTTGTTTAATACATGAGTATGGGGCTTGAAGTGAATTCTAAATATTTGATTGGTAAAATATTGAATGAACTGTCTTCGTATTCGTGGTGCTAAGAAACACTATACTGTTCTTATTAAAAGTATGTTGGAGTGGATTTGTGTTCTGGCAACATTGTTAGCTTTTAGGTATCATTTCACATACGCATCGTGTGTACTCCAATACATAAAAGTTCAATTTGTAATTGTCCCCCTTCCTGAGAGTAATGCTCGTAATGTTTTTTTTCCGAATTTTAACTAAGTAACTGTGTAGCTACAGTACAGCCGTTTCGCTCCCATTGGTTTGCTCCATTTATGTCATTGTATCATAGAATTTGTTGTGAGTCTCCCATGTTGTACCCCCGTTGTATCTTGTACGTTCGTTTGGCAACCTTGTCTGCGTTTTCATTCACTTGTATGAGAAACTAGAATAAGTTTGCCTAATATGAATGCCTATAAATGATACAGTATGTTTGAACTCATATCAATAATGAATGAAAACGCAGCCTTCTAACACATTACACCGACATTAGTATGTATCTATCTATCGCACATTGTATTGACATAACACTTTAACCATTTCCAGTATCAACAAACGCTTCAAGCTGAAAACCAGCGGCTGAAGGACGAGAACGGGGCCCTCATCCGAGTGATCAGCAAACTGTCCAAGTGAGCGGCCGCCAGGCGGCGCCACGCGACTCGCGTCTCCTACATCGTATAGTAACATATTATAGCATAGCTCGCCAACTATTCATCGGCAACACGTCCTTTATCGACGTGCTCTTTAGTCTGTTATTTCAAAGGTTTATCCATATATATTTCGTGTTATTTATTAAATGTTGATAGGCACTTGAACTAAACAAAAACATGTTTTTAGTAATCTTTAAGTTTGGGAATATTTAATGTAATGTCACCCAAACTGTTCTGATATGAATGTGTGTCAGTCGATCCGCCAGACTTTATTGCTGCTATATCTAAAATGGTATTTATGAATGTAAGTTATTTTTTGTGACATCATTTATTTAATTTACGAAAAATCTTACAGCCAGTATAAATCACACTAGTCAACAGTGATGGTGTTGCTCTTGATATGAGAGTGGTCTTAGGTTGACCTTATACTCATGAATTTAGAACTATTCATTGTTTTTGGAAATTGGCTCTAGTTTTTTTTTATTAGGGTTTTAAATTTAAATTTATTAGAATAGTATGAATGAACTTATCGCAAAAACGCGAAATCCCAAGACAAAGGGAGCAACGCATCATGAAAGAGATGCCAAAGGCATTTCGCCATTCTTGTTAAAAAAAAAATCGGCCCGTGGATAAATTCACCTCAAAGTGAACAACACCACAGAAGGAAGAGCAACAAGACAGTGGATCAGTAGTTCTCGAAGCTTGTTATTCTAAATTCGAAATTAAACAAATCAGTTCCCATACCCAATTTTACTCTATACATGCCCTAATAACTAAGAAACTAGACCCAATCCGGTAGACTAATGACTTTATTCTTAAACTGTGTGTTATAAAAAACCGCACAAAAAATATTGGACGCAACACGACTTTTTTGAGTTAATTTGCTCTTTTCGCCATTTAAACTTAGTATTTTTTTTTTATTTTAGTCAAAATAAATTGTAGGCCAACCAAGTATTCTTTATAATCGAATTCGTCAACTGTCTAACCGGACGCAGCTGAGTAAGCACTCTCTAATAATGGATTTTTGAGCAATATATTCACAAACAGACGGAAATGACTGCAGTACAAAATCTGTATATTATGCTTTTATGTTTTATAGCAGTCCTTTATTTTCTGTCCTATTTTGTACAGCATATATTTTATGTAAATTACTCTTACTTCCTGACATTATATTTGAATACCGTTTTAATTATTTGACATTATTGAGATTCCAGAAAATAGCTTAACACAGTTAAGTTTGTTCAGTTCTGCTGAAGATGAGAGCCTCCCACGCCGTTATTGGGTTTTTGTTACCAAAAGTGAGTGCACCGTGTTTTGTGGAATACCGACAAACGTCCATATGGAATTTAGTTTAATAATATTAAACTTACTATTTAGAAATATATGATTTGGACGTATTGTATTGTACAACGGGCTGGTGTCCGCAACTCCACGTCAAAGCGCGTATTTGTTTATTTTTCGCTGTATAAGCTGAATAGAGCTGAATAAGTGTGCGTAGTTGTTTATACGTCAAATCAATGGCCATCTTCTAGTTATTATTTAATCCTAATTAAATTGGCTTTTATTATAAAAACATAATAAATTGTCCAACAGCAATAGTGTTATGTGTCTTCCTGGAGCACATTCATGAGTATCATAAGATTGTACTTATCATACAACTCATGACTTTTGTGATTCTGGAAAGGCTAGCAAGAATCAAATCACAATTTCAGAAATATCACACTAACTCACTTTTGGTAATAAAACCCTCTTTTAATAATATTTTATCTTTATTATTTATTTTCGTTTTACCTTTGTGTCGACAGCTATAAGTGAAAAAGGATTAATTTTGTAAACAGAAATATTCAAGACCTGCCTCTATCGTGGCAGATTTGTCGAAAATGTACAGACACAAAAGTTGTATGTAATTTGTGGACATTAAGCCGGCCTCTTTATAACCTTTAATAGGTTATTCATAGCGCATTTAATACACGGGTGTCGGCAAGAGATAAATTACTATGTGCCCCCGATGTGAGGGCGCTTATGTACAATTAAATTATCATCACAATGAATCCGAGAAACTGGTAATCTGCTTCACTTTAGTCGTCTACATGAATTTCTCTACATTGACTTACATTCGGATTGCTTTAGTTAAAATGAATTGAGATGTGTGTTGTATTGAAAGTGTGTTTATTTAAATATATGACGCACCTGTTCATTTATTGAGAAAGTATTATGTACTTATTGAACGTCATTCGTACTTAGTGACGTCGCGGAGTCATCAGTATCAACTTGGACGCATGGACTGTGTATGCGTGTAATGTTTCATTTTAATAGTTATATTTGGTTCCAGAATATTGTTATGGCCTACGTTTTTAAGATGAGCTTCTTTTTGTATTGCACGAATTATGTTGAACAGGTATTAAACTCAAGTTAATTAAATAACTAAACCTGTATACGACAAGACTAATTGTACGGGCCGGTCAACTCCTCATCACCTGCTATTGAAATGGGACGTTACATTAAAGTACCACATTTCTCGAGGTGTATTTCTTGTCGATATCTTTTGACATATTCCTAAATAAGTGTAAAGTAGATTAGTTTTATTATGATTTTTTTTTGTAGAGGGTTTGATTCACCCGACATAAATGTTATATATGGGTATGTACGTCGCCTAGATATTGTGTTGATGAAGCATCTCGTCATTGATTTATACCTCAAAATTAATTTAAAATAAAAACAATATCTTCGCGACATATGTATCTCGAATTACTAATATATTAATGTATAGTTGTTTTTTCTAGGCAATAGTCTATAGCCGATTGGATTGATTTGTGATATATCGATTTTGTACGACAATCATGGAAACGTTTTTTCTGTTAGCGAAATAGACTGTTGATTACTTATTAAATATGAATTTATCGGGGCCATAAAGTGAATGTTTATATGTTTTGCCTCTTCTTTAAAAGGCCTAGCTCCTCTACGGACCACAACTATGTCTTACGTTTTCATGACTAGTGAACACCTTGGTCATTAATGAGACTCAAATATCTAGGTCTGATAACATAGCTCCCCGACTCCAGGCCACGGACTCGAATACTACATCATACTGACTCGGCCTCCGAAATGTGTGTTATACATCTATTTGAAGTATTAAGTCACTACTGATGCCTTTTTAATAGTATCGAGTTCATTGGCCCCAGTAGGGCACTAAAATGCTAGTCTAAATTAGCCAGGAATATTTCTCGCGTTAGATGCGGGCCCAAACGGCCTCGTACCCACGAATCAAACACGTTTGTCTGTATTCAATCTTTGCCATGTTCCCAGCAGTTGTTTGTAATTATGTAGTACTGTTAACAGTTATTGATAATATTATTTGAGGCTTTCATATCTATCCAGTCAAAGATTGTGGTCGATGTGTCGTGTCTGGCCTACTTAACCGGCCTCGCCACTCATTTGTTTGACAATAAATACGTAACTAGGTTTGAAAGACCTCGTATGTTTATATAGCTGTTTATTATCTCAGTTTTTTTTTTGCCGAGCTGTAATAAAATTAACGTTAATTATTATTAAAAAGAACGTTTATGTAAGCTTGTTAAAAGTAATGTCGTGAAGATTGATAAAGATTAAAAGGGACTTTTTTAAGTTTGTTAAAGTGGTAAAATGATATTCGTATAAACTAGTAACTATTCTGTATAAAATTTTTAAACCATTTTCTGTAACTTAGTGATCCTGAAATTTTTTGTTCATTTAAGTTTTTATTTATTTGAAAAGAAAGTTAAAATAAACAGTTCTTCATTATAATTTTGTTTTGTTTTTCTTCTGTTTCATGGACAGTGTATTTATGGGCGAGCTTTTTTCTCCTTCCTTGCATCTTTATCTGCTTGCTCAGTAATCCATCTATTGTTCCTTGTCAAACTGTTCTCACGTCTTGATCTATCATCCTCTGCGTCCAATGGATAGCCTAAAACCTGTTTTAGGCTATCCATAATTTAATTTTCTTAATTTTTTCTTTTACCGGCTCTATTGAAAGATATCCATTACCATACTTATATCTTTTTAAGCTATTGCATAGCTTCTATCGCGGGCCTTGAGCGTGGAGACAGAATCCAGAAATTCCGTAACGAAAATAACCTAACACCCCCCGTAAAAAACAAATGCAATAGCTTTACCGCGGCAGTCCCCGAGTGCCACACGTCTTTTTTTTTTAAACGGCGGTGTGTTATAATTTGGACGTGTCTGTGTTTGTGTCTGTCTGTGGCATCATAGCAGCCGAACGGATGAACCGATTTTGATTTTTTATTTGAAAGATTAATTAGTCGAAAGTGTTTTTCCGACACGATGATGATGATGATGTTTTTCCGACTAATTCATCTGTGTCTAGTCCAAGATGGCCGAGGCCACAAAATGGCAGAATGAGGAATATTATTTTATTTTATTACACACACACAGCATACGTTATTTCGTTTCGTGACATTTTCTACTAAATCCACTACCCGTAAGCCAGGGGAACATCGTTCCAAAAAAAAAACCTTGAAATTATGACTATGCGGCGGGAGTTTTGTTTAATGAACGCATTTCATTACGCAACTCCACACATCGATACGCCGTATCATTCTCATCTCAGGAGCACGCTTATTATGTGCTAGTAGGTACTGCATACAGGGTGTAAACAACCTCATCACGAAGCCGTCAAACAAGCATTCTGTAAATCGAACTAAGTAACTTTACACAAAAATGTTTGCTGGGAAACGACTTTTTGGGGTCAAAACTCATGTTTTGTGGTAGAATTCAATGTAACGCCCTTAAAACATTGTGCTGGTGGGTGGATTGAGTAGTACGGGGGTTGTAAAGATGTTTAACGTAAAAATATTACAATAAAATCTTGTACCTATTTAAAATAAAACTTCTCAAAAAGTTGGAACAATGACCCGCATTATCTTTGTAACTAGGAGGTTCCCAGATATGGTGTAGAATAAAAAAAGTATCTCAATGACGGCTTCGTTAAGAGGTGCTTTACACCCTTTATAATGTCTATTTACCCATCGCTTTGTACGAGTCAATTGAGATATCAAAAATCGGAGCTGGCCGTGTAATGATAAGTACATCAAAAGCTGCTAAACAATTTTAAAAATATTACTTTGATGGTTTTAACAAGCTACTTGAACACTAGGCCACACAAGGCTATTAAAGGTAAATTCGCGATAAATACCCGTCTTCTTAAGTTTTATAATGGGTTACTTGAACACTAATTTCATGGTTTGTCAGAAAGCTGCAATTCGTATCACTTCCCATTAATTTTGTTTTATTTTCGATAAATAACTTCTATGTGGTATAACGCTTCTTGTAGATAGGGAATCTGCCTTACACATAGGTGGCTTACGAAAAGGACTATATTTTTATAGTGAGGGCGCTTTTTAAAGTAGTTGGTGGTTAAGGGTCGAACTAAATGACAATACTGCACTGCCGTCCGATTGGAACTTGTGATTGTCGGATAAAAACAAATGTTATTAGGAATGTGACGCTATGTAACTTCGTACCTACCTACAAAAGTATTGTATCTGTCATGCTTATATTGGGAAATGCTCTAATAGATATACGTTCAAATTACTCAGGTATCAGATAAAGATGATGGCGCGTCGGCAAGGGCGCCATTCGGCTCTGTCTTACCAAAAATTGAATCGTTTATTATTATAATTGCATGCGGATTTTAATTACACAATCATTCCTAAAATGAAATTGTAAAACCTAAATAAAATCTAAATCTGAAATCTTTTTTAATTAACTAACAGTTTAACACTTAACTAACAGTTTCCTTATTTCGCATGACAACTTTGTTAACGTTAGTAGGTATTTCGATGTAAGTACGTAGTATCGTTGGCATCTTTGTATTACCATAGGCTAGTACTATAAAATATTGTCTGTGTAGATTCCAAAAATATTAAAAAAAAATTGGAAACAAAATATAAACTAATAGTTGAGCGCTGCAACTTCAGAACTCTGTCAAACAAACATCTTGTTTTTAGATATTGGCTCTACACGGTTTTCGCTAACCACTGGATGGCGGTGGATTATGTGCCATTTATAAATAGTTAAATAGGTAACTAATTTAATAAATATTTATTATAAATGTCGCAAAGTTCAGAGTACTACTTAAAAGCTAGGTACTACCTTATAAATGTTTTATGTACCTACCTATGTAATACCTGGATAGCCACCCAAAAGTACCCAGTTGAAACACTACAGAATAAAAAAGGATGTATGAAACCACCAAAAAAGTTAAGTTCGGGTGATAATTATAAACTTAAACCTAATTACCTATATAGTAAATATTTAAAATAAAGATGAGATGTTATGCATATCAATAATTGAACTGTCCGGGTCCCTTTTTATAAGTGTGAGACCCTTGCAAATGAACTTCATTCCACGTTGTAGGTATGTATTTGCATCAAAAGTAGCATAGTTTAGAAACGGCCCAACGCCCCCATGTCGTACGAAATAATTGTTTATTTATTTATAGTTATTACCAAATAAGTCCGTGAAGCTTCACAAATTTAGTAGTTGAAAAGGGCCTATAATAGTACATTATGGTACAAGTGTGTAATGTTGGTGATTACCGCTGAGGCGCCATTGAGACCCGAGCCGTTAGGCGAGGGTCTTAACCCTTTTACCAGCAGAAGAATCCAAGTGTAGCAGTAAAATAAAATTTGGGGTATGGTTTTACAAAATTAAACTTTAATTAACCCAGTTTTTTATTTTTTTTTAAGTTAACATTTACTATAAAAAAACATGGTGGCAATATGATTGCCACTGCTAGCTTGGGCATCAAAAATTTGTCTGAGGCTTGAGTCTTGAGGCTACTACGGCCTTTGAATTTGATCATCCACTCGTCTATTGATTGAGAATTTGTTGTTATAGCATTTTCTTGGCACTTCTCATTCAATTTTTCAAGCAGAGGCCTTATCTTGTAGAGTTTATCATAGTCATTACTATCTCTGACTGGCATCTGCGAATTATCGTTGAGATGCAAATGCTTCATGATGTGCTGAAATCTCTTTAGGGTCATTGTTTCAGCTATTTCTGGCACTTGCAGTACAGGGTCACTTGACCAATAGTCCTCAATACTCGGCAACACATGAATACCCATTTGAATGAGAACGCCAAGAAAAGCCTTGATCTCTTCAACAGTGGTTGGTGTCCAACTCCTGTTACCTACTTGCGAGGCGTATAAATTAGTTTGATCTACAATGATATGTAGTACATCATCACTAAAAAATAAATCAAAGTAGGTCAGTGGTTTCGTCCTGTTTGGAAGTTGTTTTGAAGAGTGAATGAGCGGAGTGTCGAAATAGCTAAGATCTGGATTCTGGGTCCATTCTTGTTTTTTCCAATCAGTCTCATCTATGTCCGAATCTGAATCTGAAGACGAAAAATCCGATAATTCACTCACTCCATCAATCCTATCTGGCGTATGTGGTGATGCTGTTGGTTCTGCATCACTCGGTAGTTGTGCGACTGAAGGACTTTGATGTTGTGGAGGTATTGGTGCAGATCTTGAGGCACTCTGAAGTCTTGAAGCTGAAAGACTCTGATGTGGGGCTGCTGGTGTAGATCTTGAAGCGCTTTGGAGTCTGGGGAGTGAAGGACTTTGACAAGTTGATGAGGATGGTGACGATATTGCCGTAGAACTAAGTAGAACATCATCACCTGTTATTACCCTTACCAAATCTTCTTGGGTACCTTGTTCTGAATCCGATTCTTCCAAATCATCTTCAGAAATCATACCATCTGGAATTCCGAACATTTCTTCCAACTCCTGGGTAATGAGATCATCTGATATGGGTTTATTCCGGCTCATTATCGATTATCTAAAGAAAAATAAGACAAAAATACTTTACCTCCAACTGGCAGTATACATTATATTGCCACCATGTAGGTAGTTACAAATTGATAGTGGCATATATATGGCCACCATAGAAAAATGATTTCTAAATAAACTACGACAACTTTTTTTGAAAATAATGATACTATCGTCTTCCATGCTAATTTTTACGTAAAAAAAGAAGGTCACTTACATTTTTATCTGTTGGATTGATGAAATATTCTTAAATTAATTTTGAAGTCACGAAAACCGGCAACTTTTTTTTACCAAGTGTCAAATTTTTTTTGCATATCGTTGGCACCACTGTTTTTTTTTTTTAAATATATTGATGTACATTCAACTACATATTAGTAACGATTCCAGTACAAGAATGGAATAAACTTCTCGATTTAATATTCCTATTAGATGGTGGCACGTATATTGCCGTCATCGGTAAAAGGGTTAAGAGAGCCGAGGACGGTAATCATCAACACACACGTGTATCATACGACGTTTTTCAACACACTTGAGAATAAAATAAAACTAAAATAGATATTTGTCCTTGGAGTTTTCAGGTAGTAAACTTTCCATAACGTTAAGGGCTGCACATCTTATATCGGGCGGTGTACAAAATAAATCATTTTCTTCATAACTAGTACTTGTAGACATTTGAATTAATAAATAACTATAATTTCAACAGTGAAAACGAGTAGTCAATTTTTTTTCGCAATGGCGGGAATAATTAATCAGTTTTCTTATGCGCGCGCATCTAACAATGGCGATCGGCCATAGACTAAAAGATTGAGGTTTCTTTTTTTTGGCTTTTCGCGGATAGCGTTTTAGCCACGTACGGAATGGGGAATTCAAAGTTTTATTTAATACAGAGAAAACAAAAGTTACATTTGAGTGAAAGTTTTATTTATCTATTAAAACTTATAAGTTGAAATTATCTATGTAGATACGAAGTTGCATGAGATGAGCAAGAAATAGGTACTTACATTAATTTATTTGTACTATTGAACACGACCTTTTTTGTATCGAAACTTTTTAAGAACAAAGCAATTCAACCAATAAAATAATAAAAACCCTATAACTCACTTGTGAATAATAGCAATGAAAAAGTCACAGTTTGATAACAGGTGTCATTATGTGCCTAATTGCGGTGAAATTAGAGCTACTCTATGAGCAAGTGTGTTGAAAAATAAAATTTTCCCCTCGCTGTAATAAATTGTCCTTGCATTAATACTCCTGGACTAAATTAAGATAACTTTGGTATTCCTTCCTAATATTTTTAGATGCCATTTATAAGTGTTCAAAGTTTTTTGATTCCATATCGTCAGTGTGTCCTCAATTTTTCTATTTACCTGGGTAAGCAGTTTGTGAATACAGATTTACCTATCTTGAATATAATTGGTCCATATAAAAGTTAGACTGCTATGTATAGAAAATTAAAAATTATAGACTAACCTAATCAAGTAATGTACCTATTTTACATATGTGTAACTGTTATACATAGAAAATTAAAACTTATAGAATAACCTAATAAAATAATGTAATATACTTATGTGTACACATGACATGTTAAAAAGTAAGGACGTAATGCAAACCTTCCAATAAAAAAATATACGTAGGCCTTTTAAAGCTTGTTTCCTAAGTTAAATTCTACAAGCTGATATCATGAATTTGGATTTCCAAGTAGCTACCTGGGTATTCGCTTACTAATCTGAATGCCAACTTTTATGGATAAGGTTTCACTTAAATCAACTCAATGTTTGAAAAAAATCTGTATAATCTGGTGTTTGCTTAAGTGTTCTGAATTTTCAAGAAAATCAGTTTTGTTGTATGTTTCTTGTTTAAGTAAATGTCCGCATTGTTTTATTTTAAAATGTTATTTTAATCACTATGAAGATAATTAATATTATAATGTTAATTTGCATGATTTATTTGTAATAATGTTCCAGTTTATAAGAAGAGGAATCAGTAAATCAATTTACGACGGTTAATTTATTGTTGAAATAAACCTTGAAAGAAGTTTGCCTTTCATTTTTCATTTCATGTTCGGGACTTACAATTTAAATACATATTAAATATATATACTCGTTTAAATCTAATACCTACGACAAAACATAGACTTTTTGGCGAAATGTGGGTAGTACTATTAGATACGTATCTCTACCTAACTCCTACGGGTTTGTCGGCGTGATGTTGTTATAAGTTGCCAAAATAGGTAAGAGACGTCGTGAATTTGATTGACCGATGTCTCTACATAATTATATTATTTATAAATGACTTATGTTTTGTAAATTACCTACCCTAAATGATAAATGATGATATTTATAAACATATACCTACTATGTTATAAAGCTATCGTTCTTCTCGATGTCTTGTCAATTTTATACAAATAAAGAGTAAGTAAAACACTGAAGTAGTATTTAATTTGATGTCTCACGTCTTTTACTCAGCCACACCTGCTACGAGTTTTAAAATATTCGTCTATCATGCCAAAGACAGAAGACCAATCCCTCAACATTGTCCTAAACAGCTGGATAGAACCGCATGAAACTTTGTACCGCCATACCGTCTCTCGGATTCTATTTTTGAATCGGCCAAGAACTTGAACCCAGCCACGCCACGAGTTTGGCTGGTTTAATTCTTTAGTGTGCAGACAGGACACACTGAACACGATCAGATGTTCCATTAGAACCTCCACCTCCACTTGCATTTTTAACCACCGACGCAAATAAGTTTGACGTATCTGTGGTATCGTAACGCCCGAACGGATGAACCGATTTGGATTTTAATTTTTTCTTTGAAAGGTGAATTAGTCGGGAGTGTTCTTAGCTATGTTTGATAAAAAACAGTCCAAGATGGCCGCTGCCACAAAATGGCGGATTACATATTTGTTCAAAAACTCCTTCAATATGGGTAGGTATCAAATTAAAGGACTTGAATAATATACTGATAAATTAAACATCCAGGATGGCGGCCACCACAAAATGGCGAATTAACGAATTCTTTTCTATTGAAGGTTAAGTAAATTGTGTCGGGCGTTTTTTTTTATATTTTTGTAATTTAAAATACTTGTTAAAGGGAAGGGATTGCCCAGGCACTGTCTCTATTACTCTATGGCCTTCAGGTTCAAATAAATGAATACACAAGTCCACATTCAGAACATTTATTTAACGAATCCGTCTATATAATAAAAAAAAATTGTACATATAAAATATAACAAAAATATTACTGTATAATATGATGAACACTTAATATTTAATCACAATAATATTAGTTTAAAATGTCGATGCTTGTGTAGGTACTAGGGTACCCCTTAAAAATAAGGTTTCTATGGCCTTGGCAGTGGCAGGCCTTGAACAAGTTCAGCAAGTGATGTATTATATCGAGATCAATGTAACCGAGAGATAGTTTATGTATGTGATCAAGGCCTTTGTACAGGCCATAGTCTTTATACAATTTTTATTATTCGCCGGTGTAGATTTTGAGCTTTTATATACATAAATTACTCAATTCATGTATTAGTTCCTTTATATTACAATTTCCTAGCTAGTTGTTCGTTTATAAAGCATACAATTTAATTTATATCCTCCTCCTCCTACTCCAATTCATCTTAAAATCCACACATTTTACTTTTAAGTAAGTTATTGTCAAATAATTTACAATTCGTAGCAGTTAATATAAATTTTACAGGCATTGGATAGGTATCTATGTATTATTTAATATTAATACTAACTTAAATTATATTTACAAAACAATGAATGAAAATAAAGCAATATGGAATAGGCATGAGTTAAATTAGTACTCCACCAGAAAATGGTTATCCCTAAATAATTCTGAAAAATTTAAAGTATGGGTATCCCGATTAAGAAATAAAATAATTCAAAAGGAACATTAGGAACATAAACTAATATTCCTTTACTTAACGCGTTTACAAAAGCATATTAGCAGAATTATTTTGGCATCAAATTCTAATCAATCGAAATACAACAATAAATACATTTTTTATATCTAAATACATATTCGTAATACTCTTTGTTCGTATTGTTGAGTTATTATGTACCTAATTATTATGAACAAAAAGTACATACGATTTAAGACTGCAAGTCTGCAAGTTATGTTCTCTGCAAAAGGTTCAGTTAAACTGGTTTTATTAAACCGAACGAACGGTAGACTAGAACTTTTCTGGGTATAATTATTTATGGAATTAATGTTTTAAGTTGAGCTTAGCTTTTGTGTAGTGCCAATGTCCGGAGAATACGAGTCTTACTTTTATAAATGATTATGGGAGGTAAATAAGAATTGCAGTCTTAAATATTTCACACGAATCCAACACATTTACATCTTTGGTACAATACCTAGTAAGGGTTGGTGATCAACTATAAATGGGATTCATAACTAACCCTAAAACTATCGTATCGTTTGAACACTCGAGTCAATGGTAACCACTTGAAAGGGAAAATTTACAGGTAACATTTACACTGAGGAACACCAATTTTAGCGTCGGATTTGGTTACCTAAAAAGTTTTTCGAGCCACTAAGTGTCGATCACCGGTCAGCGTACGGCGACGCCGTTGATGGTGACGACCGCGCTCGGGCCCGTTGGTTCGGGCTCGTACGCGTCGGAGTCGCTTCGCCGTCCGTACGCGACGTTATCGGTGATCCTCTCACTGTACGGGGAGTCGTACACGTTGTCTGACACGTGGTCATAGATATGTCGTCCATTTGTATCGTGGAGCGTCGCATAGCTCATGACTGCAGCGTTCTGGTCTTCCTTACGTTCGGCGCCTTCAATGTTCTCTGTGTTCTTTACTGGCGTGGCTTTTCGGCTAGGGAATGAGATTGATATTTTTAATAAGGTATCAAGGAAATGACTACTCATGTTGCGACTAAAGTTAAAGTTAAAAAAATACTCACAGCCTCAAATAAATAACTCCAAGCAGCATGAGCAAGAACAGGACAACGCCACATCCCACGCCGACGCTGAGTGGTAACGTTCCGTTCTCAGCAGCCTCGTTGGTGATTATCTCACAGTTGGGTTCTTCACCGGACCACTTGCCATCGTCCATGCATTTGCGGAGGAATGGTCCAACGCGTTGGAACTGCGGCAAGCAGTGATACTCGATGGAACTGCCGAACAATGTGGAGCTGTTCGAGATGATGATGCGACCGTTCTCGATTGTGCCCGGAGACTTGCAGTCGATAGCTATGAATGAAGACGTTATTTTAAGTATAATGTATCAACATTTCAGCGGTGGTATCTACTGACAAATGGCATCTATTTCGGCGTCTCTTTTTGAGATCCAACAAATTTAGGTACATCTTTGGTACAATACCTAGTAAGGGTTGGTGATCAACTATAAAGCTATTTAGGTACAATTTACAAGCTCTGCTTTTAAACCACCTACATCAGTATATACTTACGTATACAGACAGGTGGGGCTCCACTCCAAACTCCCTTGGGTTTGCAGGTCCTGGTCTTGTTTCCTTGCAGCCCGTACCCTCGCTCGCAGCGGTAGTGAGCCTCTCCTTTGATGCTCAGCGTCGAAGTGGCTACTAATAGACCTACGCTGCCCTTGATCTGGATCGATGGATCTGTGCATGTTATTTCTGTAGGAAGAAGAAACAATTAGATGTCTCTTACAAGCGAGTGTCCCAACAGTGGTTACATTATAAGGCGTTTATTTCTGTACAAATATGATTAGTAACATAAAACATTTTCTTTCCGCTGCCCCACCAAAATATGTTTAGAAGTTAAAATTTCACGCTTATTCAGGCTTGTATTACTGTCACGCTGCATGGGGGTCGGTCGCGTACGAGTATACATTGAGTTCTATAAATAGCAACATAGGTACTGCGACGCTGATGTCAGCGGCGCGTATTTGCTGCTCTTTTCCCCGCTGACGTACGCGACCAACTGTCAGCGTGACAGTAATTCAAGCCAGACAGTAAGACAAGCAAGACAGAAATCAACGCAGAACAGTCAACAATATTCATTGCTATTGTAGAACGTTTCCGTTGCCTGCCGTTTACCTTCGTAATACTTTGGATCACCTACCTTTGCACACTGGTGCCTCAGAACTCCACGTTCCGTTATCCTGGCACAGTCTTCTGGACACGCCATCCAGCTGCCAATGTTCGTGGCACTCATACAACACAGCCGCGCCGTAGTACGTCGCATTTGTCGCCAGCGTCACGACGCCATTCTGGATCGGACCTGGATTACCGCAGTCCACGTCTGGGGAGAAAAATAGAGAGGAGTTGAGAAAAGCCGACTGGTGTAAATACTTCCTTGTATTGAATTTTTAATGAATAAATTGTGACTACTGTTTCCATCAAAACATTGCACTTCTGCAAGTAGACTTTAACCCTTACACGCTTCTAACTATTCCAAGACATTAAATAATATTTTGTTTTTTTGAATCTATTTATTTTGGTTCATTTTAACATAAAAGTGATATAAAAGAAAAAAGTTGTGTTTATTTGAGTGTTTTTGAGGAGGGGACAAGTATGTCCCTATATGCGTTAAGGTATACATTTTATATTGTATCGCAAAAAAATAGTGGAACGATTTTATCGAAAAACAATACACATTTTTTTATATAAAACAGAAATTATTTAATGTAGTAACTTATTAATAAACAAAATATAATATTTAATGGTATAACACAAATGAAAATTGCACGTAGAGCGATTAGCGATTCTCAACACGACTTTTTGCACACTGTCTGCATCTTTTTCTATTACATACTTTTACCATGACATGTAAAGATCCTGAAGGCAATGATATCATATTACAAAGTTTATGCTTAGAAACGCTTTGGTCATTTCATTAGTCATGCTAAAAGATCGGTTTTGTTCAGCATAAAGTATTCACGAACAATTATCTCATCTACCAAGTTTTCGAAGCCTGAAACTTGTTGTGTGCTTTTTTTCCAGAGATCAGTTTCATGTCAGTCATGCGGGTACTATCTAAAATGTTCATCATTTTCATTATCAACATCTACTGTCCGACTTCACCCACTGCTGGGTATAGTTCTCTGTTTGTTTGTGCCAAGCTCCACGCTGTTGTGCCAAGCTCCACGCTGTTGTGCCAAGCTCCACGCTGTTGTGCCAAGCTCCACACTGTTGTGCCAAGCTCCACGCTTCTGTGCAAGCCTCATCCAGGATATACCCGCAATGGCAACAATGCCGACTGCCTATCTCGCCGCTGGACGACCAACACACACTTCTCTGTCCATTACATGTTCACTTCACCGAAATTATAACCTTGAATCTCACGGAAATTGTGCGGTGAATATGTTTTTTTTCGCCAGTTGAAAGAAAGGACAGTAATTTTAGGTTGATTTTTTATTGCTGATTATTATATTCTCTTCTAGAGGCGCTGAGCATGGCTCAATGTCAACCGTTGACATATTCACATTCATAGCTTGCGCTAAAACAGTTTGGTCCTCTTCAACTATCCTTGTCATCGCTGTAGTCAGCCGTAATGACTTCGTAAATTAATCTTTCCGCAGAAAAAACTCTGTATGTCGATTTGAAGACATAGTCTGCAATAAAATATATGAAAATAAGAATGATAAACTGAATAAAAGCAAAGCAAACGATATTATTCGTTGGAAGCAAAAGTCTCCTTTGATGCATATAGGGACACCCGCGTCCCTTTACATTTTTTTACATAATATGCACTAATTTTACTTTGAAAACTAAAAATATGTAATAAAACGATATTAGTACTCACCAGTGAATATAACTCAGAGGAAAAGCGGTCGTGAAATATCGCTAAATCACAATAAAATATTTTTTAATATTGACGTCTAGCGAAAAAGTTTTTCAAATTTCGCGCTGGCAATTTTTTTGACAGAAAGTGTATTTTTGTTGTGTTGATAGCGCTCAAACTTGAAAATATACTTTACAATTTTCATAACTGAATCTATAACACGTTTTGCTTATGCAGTATTATTGTTAATGGTAAAAAATATACGGGGACAAATGTGTCCCATATGCGTGAAAGGGTTAAAGCATTGCCAAATTGATCGGTTCTGTTCTTCCCATATACAGCAGATTTCGGACTCATTAATAGGAAAGTACACACAACTTACATTGACACCTTGGCGTAACTCCGCTCCACTGTCCATTATCCTCACAGGTCGAGATGCTTTCTCCAACAACCTTGTACCCTCGTTCGCAGCGATACTTGACCAGGGCACCGATCCGGTAGCTGTTCCCGACGCTGGTAGTGACGGCGGTTCTGATCAGAGTGCGCCCGTGGTTGCGGTCGTTGCCCGTCACTGATACGATACTGTTCTCTGGAACTAATGGGTCCGAGCAGCGAATTTCTGGAAGCACAGATATTGGTGTAAGTTCTTGTCCGTATAAGTGAGTCACTAAAAGTGAATAAATACAGTGCACAACACATTGACGTCTATGTAAGCGGTTTGGGCCGGCTACTTATACTATGAATTACATAATGCATTCCACAACAGCGAACCTAGTAGGTGGATCCATTGTCTTTAATTTACACCGAATTCGAATTCAAGAAGCGTCCAAAGTTTTGTCCTCCATCACTTACTTAAAGGGTGTAAAAACGAACGAAGCGTAAAGGCACTTGTTCTGCCTATCTTCGCGATATTTTTTTTGTTCTACACCATACCTGGGAACCTTCTAGTTACGGAGATATTAGGGGCCGAAGTTCCAACTTTTTCTTATGTTTAGTTTTTAAATACAGCTAGGTTCTTAATGCAAGATTTTTACTTTAAACACCTGCATGATCCATCAGCACAATGTTCTGAGCGCGTTTTACCGCAAAACGCAATTTTTCGCCTCAAAAATAAAATCGTTTCTAGCAATATTTTTTGCGTGAAGTTACTTAGTTTGATGAATATAATGCTTGGGTGACGGCTTCGTGATGAGTCTTTAAAGTAAGTAGTAAACGCTTGCCATAGCCATAGTCGAGTTTTTCGCTTACGTCTTAGATATTGTTCTAAGTGAGTACTGAGTAGGTACTCATTTCGTCATTACCTTCACATCTGGGCGAAGAATCGCTCCATTGGAAGTCTTCAGTGCAGACTCTCCTGACGGGGCCCACGAGCCTGAAGTTTGTGGTGCACGAGTACTGAATCACGCTGCCTAGATGAGTAGTGCCATTAAGCAGGTCAGCTGACCCGTACGTCAAAGATGGAAGCTTGCCACAGTCCACATCTGGAAGAGTTAAACGATTTTTTATTCTATTACAGGAATTTGTTTTCCGGAACATTTAGTTTAGGAATAAACCTGGCTTGATTCACGGGGACTTTTTCGATGCTTCTGATTAGCTCAGTTACTAATCCCGACATCACGAGCATGAGCATTTATAAAGGTACGCATGGCATCAAGACGTTTATAAGTTCCTGATGATTCCTCTTTGAAGCTTTTCTTTTCTGTTTTTTTTTTGTTAAGCTTAACTTGTAGGCTATAAATACTCACATTCACATTTGGGTGACTCCCCGGACCACTCGCCGTCTGGCTGGCACATGAGGCTGGCCTCTCCGACCAGCTTGTGCCCCTTCTCACAGTGGAAGTCGATGGTCGAGTGAACGTTGTAGTCGTAGGCTTCCATGTAACCGCCTGCAGGGACTTCGGGGTCGGCGCAGGAGATCACTGTAGGAGATAAAAATATATGCATGAAGTGTGGGCACTGATTTATAGCGGCTGTTGTTTATTGTAGTTTTGGCAACTTTGAAACTACAAAATGCATATTTATTAAGTTCGACAGTTAAAACTTAGCAGTAAAGTAAACAAACAAACAAATTAGTCAGAAAAAATATGATATTGGTAATTGAATAAATAGCAGGCAATAGCAGTAAAATAGCAAAACGAGTAGTTACGTGTGGGCAGTTAACAAATCGGAATTAGTACTAGGTAGGAATTAGTACTCGTACCTTCTCCTCATATTAGGACCCCTTTTGCGGTCTTCAGGGTTCTTATCAAGAAGGGGGTGGCGGAGTCTAGAGATAGATTGAACTGAGACCCCGCCACCACCTTCGTGTCCAAACCTAACTTGTCGTCTGAGTCGGAGTGACAATTTTAGGGTGTCTAGCAGGAGCGCAGGATTTGTGCTTGTGAGAATGTAATATAAGGTATGACGACAGTATAAAAAAATTGCATATCCATTCAGTCCGTCAGTTAGAGTAGGTAAGTATTGGAAAATAATGGACACGTATTTTTTGTTTCTGTAAATCAATGAATATTGACAAAGATAAAACGTCAAAACTGTGTGCTGGGGCTCATGACGTCAGAACTCACTAAAATTATACCCAGGCGTGATTTTCGTCAGTTGTGGGTTACGTAACAAAAGAAAAAATACGGGTCAAATATTTTATGAAAATCTAGATGACGGTTTAATCAGATTTTTTTGGTCGCCGCCCTATTGATTTTGCAAAATGTTAGTTCTCATCACTATAGTATAGACCATACCACCACGACATGTTAATTGCATTAATTGGGTTTCAATGTCCTTGTATCTACCTAAGTATAGGTACCTAGGTTATGTAGGGCAATGACCCTTCATTTCAGAGCGGTCGCGGTCGGCTAAACTAATGACGATCTAATTGTTACACTAATTAATTCCAACAATTATCGTAACTGCCCTGCACACTAATACTATTCTCCTGACATTTCTAAATAGGTTATCCCTAATTCCGGTGTAGCTGCCGGAAAATGCAGGCGAAACAGTCTCAGACCCATTAAATTGAAATAGACGTCCGAAGCGCCGTCGCGAGGCCCAACAGGCTCGATATCCATTTGGCTTTAAATCTAGAGTGTAGCTGATTATTGAGAATAGATTTCAAATTGAGACAGGGAAACGTTGTCGAAACTGTCTGTGTTGCGAGTGCTGCAAATTCCACAAATACAATTGGCAATTTGGAACCCTTATATTGTTTATAAGTTGAAGCTTCGGAAGTAAACAGAAAGCCTTGCTAGTAAATATGTACTTATTAGAATGACATAACGAGACGTCGCGCCTATAAATTCGAAATTCCATCAAATGGGCACTTATGCAGACTCTGTGGTGCTTTGACCAACTTGGGAATCGAACTCAGGATGCCACGGTCTGCAGACGCGTTAGCGAACACTAGACCAACGTTAAGGTGAATCAGACAGTTAACAGTGAAGTCGTATACTCGTAGTAACTTTAATATTCATGGAGAATAGGCTAGTTTCCACCATCAATAAATTGCAAATCTATTTAGTCCGTCCGTCAGTTAGAGTATTGGAAAATAATGTACACGTATTTTTTGTTTTTGTAAATCAACGAATATTTACAAAGTTAAAACACATCAAAACTCGGGACCTCGTGACGTCAAAACTCACTAAGAATGATACCAAACAGTGACGTATTGGGAATTTTAAAAGCGTCGTATCTTCGTCAATTTTGGTTTATGTGACAAAAGAAAAAATACTGGTGAAATATTTTTGGATAATCTTAGTGACGGACTAATTAGATTTTTTCAGTTAACAAGCCTATTGTGTACGCAAGGCTGAAATCCAGCTGGAAGTCGCTGTAGAGATACGAAATGGTTTCAAAGCGATTGTCTCTTGTTTTAGCCCTCAGATTAGTTGAATGAACACGAGCGTAATTATAAGTTTTCTCCAAGCTTCACATGAAAGACCAGTTTATTTAGGGACCTACAGGAATAAGTCTTATCGAGAATCGACTCATTTCCTGACAACGTTTACTGATGTAAAAATAACAAGTGTAAGAAATAAATAAAATAATTATGTTCAGAAAAAGATTTACAGGAAACAAAGGATATTGTTGGCCTTAATATGGATGTAACATCCTTACTTCCTTCCTGCTTATGTTAACTGTTCATGTGAAGGTACGTGAAGATGTGATTTTAGCTCCTGGTGCCTTTATCAACTCGTGCCAGGATATCCTTATGCGCAATGTCTTACATCTGCGGAAGCGGTTTGTAGCGACTAAATGTATACAACACTAATTAATGTGGTTAATACTGATTTTTCTTGGCAACTTACATTCACACGATGGTATATCATGGGACCATTTTCCATCTCTGTTGCACGTGAGGGTTTCAGCGCCGGCCAGCCAGTAGTCAGCCTCACAGGTGAACCGAGCGATGGAGCCGAACGTCGTGGTTCCGTTCAGGAGTATGAAGGAGCCCTTGTGGACTTGCGCAGGAGTGCCGCAGTCCACGTACTTGCAAGATGGCGGGGTGCCCGACCAAGATCCGCCGAGAGTACAGGTTACGCTCTGAAAGCAGTGGTAATTAAATTTAGCTGGTCAAACATATTTTTACACGTAATTACGATCTTAGTATCTTCATGTAGTTATCGGACTTGTTTGTTTGCGGATGGACAGCGAGACCCGGTGCTACCCAAATCTGTAGGCGAGTATTAAGATATTTATATCGGACGGTAATCGAACCTGCGATATTTGGCGCATGACGAGCTTTCACCCGACCGTTGCAACATTCCTACCTTAAAACCTTTACTTCGGTTCTGACTTTTGAAGTTTTGACCAACAAATAAGAAAAAGTCCCAAAATACAGTTTTACCTATCTTGAATTTTATCAAAGCACAAACATTTTGTATGAATTTATGAAGGCAACCATAATGAAACACAATTATTAAATTCATTAGGTCCAAAAATATACTAGGAAAATACACGTAGTCCTTTCTAACAAAATTAAATTCATGGCGTTAAAATAATTTCCGACCTGGTATGTTGTTCACTGCTCGCTGTTGAATTTTGTGAATTGGAAATAAATACAAAACAATGAGTTCTCGGATGGCCTGTCCTAGTTAAAGAATAACTGAAAGTGCTGGTGCAATGGACTTCTATCTAGGTCATGCTTGGGATCCGTCAAGTTTACATGAACTGGGACGTCCTGTTGAGGCTTTGTTACAATATAAATGCAAAAAATGATTTTTGCAGGTCACAGGATTGACCCGTACAAGATTCCAGGAAATTTCAATTTAATTCATGCATTCTGCGGTGTTTTGTTTCACAACGTGGACTTGGAACAAAAGGATATTTAAAACTATTTCACTCACCGGTGGTCCAAACAATATGAATCCATTCTGACAGGTGTAAGTGGCCAAAGATCCAGCCTTGTGACCGTCCACGGTAACAATAGCTCCGGTAACTGGTGGTGGTTCTGGACACCAGTCAAATAGACACTTAGGAGACTCCCCACTCCAGATGCCTTCGTCAGCACACATTCGTTCAGGTTCTCCAACCAAGGTATAGTTTTCTCGACAAGAGTACACTGCTTTAGCTCCGTGAGTTGTCCTGCCGTCGACTAACGACACCTCTCCATCCTGGATTGGTGTTAGTCCACCACAGTTGACGTCTATAAAGTTAATTTCCTTTTAGATATACTGAGGACAGTATGGCGTGCAGTGGGCGGCATTAAAAACTCTGACCCCAGGTTATGGGACTAATCAAGTAATCACACGACAAAGAAAGAAATGCATCAAAAGTGATCGCATACGATCTGCTGCAATTTGTTAATGTGTCGACTTATTGATAGTACCTAATCTTCTTAAATGTCCAGTTCGCGAAATTGATTGTTGTACGAAATAAGAGTTTGCTCGCTGATGCATCGACCTTCATAGTCGAATGTCTCAACGTTAATACGACCGAGTACGTATTTATTATTTAAAAACGGCAATAAGCTCGTTGCACTTAGTGCCATGAACCATGATGTTCTGTTCTTACATCCTGTACTACAATTTAATTGCAATTTGAGATAAAGCAGAATGTCATTTGTGAGTTGTGACCCAGACCCGACACGAATGAGACATCTCTCAGTTTTTTTGTTATCATTACTACATATTATGAAACAAAGTCTCCCACCGCGTCTGTCTGTCCCTATGTATTCTTAGATCTTTAAACTACGCAAAGGATTTTGATGCGTTTTTTTTTAATAGATAGAGTGATTCAAGAGGAAGGTTTTAGTATATCAATTTACGGGCGTGCGACGCTGCGGGCATCGGCTAGTTTTAAATATAGCTTTTTTTTAAATTTCGAAATCATTGGCTAACACCAAAATATTGCCTTACGTTCAGGAGACTTAGAAAAAAACATCGTAATTGTGTGGAACTCACGATACAATAATTATGGAATTATCCAGTTGACCTGGTGATGGAGTTGGATTACGTATTTTAATAATAATATAGAAATATTGTATTTTCTTTTTTTGTAATTTTTTTCTATAAAATCTCTTCGAGTATCCAGTAACCGTTCACAGAGAACGTCAACGACAACGATGATAGTAGACAGCCATATCAATGAACCAATCACGAAGCAAATAATCAGGTTCGGTAAAAAGAAAGCTAAAAATGGTCGTAAAATAGAATCTTGTAATAAAAACGCACCTAGCAATAATTGTTCTCCTCGTTTATTCATTTTTTTTTATTTGGAGGTCAAAGTTACAACTTTTTGACAAGTTATTTTTAAATAGTTTTACTGTAAAATTCTTACTTTCAACACCTACACGACCCACATACTATTCAATCCATCCATGAGCACAATTTTTGAGTGCGTTACATTGACTTCTACCACAAAACATGTTCTACACCCCAAAAAAAGTCGTTTTCAGCAATAACTTTTTTCGTAAACTTTGTACAGAATGCTTGGTTTCGTGACGAGGTTGTTTACACCTAGTATATGTCACCGTAAAATTGTCAAACACGTCATATTGTAATATCTCTAGCGATATTGTAAACTCTCGAATTATTGTCAAATGAACATACTGCTTACAATAAAACGCTTTATTTTTCGTGAATTTCATGCGATGCTAGTCAACTCACGCGGTGTGGAGAGAAGGAGGGGTTCCCCTTGCCCAGTGATACCACTCTCATGAAAAGATTTTGTACCATTCCTGAGAAATATCGATTAATATAACCTAACCTTAAAACACTTCATATTCCCTTAAAAAGCGTAGTCGACGGAGCCCCGCTTCGCAGGCATGGGGGCAGAGATACTTCCGTATGTTCAGTTGACAATAATTCGAGAGTTTACAATATCGCTAGAGAGAAACACGTTATATTGTAACATAACGTGTTTGACAATTTGACGGTGACATAATAATTGCTATCATTAAAAAAGTTATATTAAAATATTTTAGCTGAACAAAATCAAATGGCATTAAATAGGTTTTAGCCACTGATATTCAGAATTATGTTAATATTTTTCTGTTATAATTAATATTACAAAGAAAACTGAGGTACGTTCCATTTGTGTTGGGCCTGGGTAAATTTTGAATGGGTCGTGACCGCTCTTCTCTAGGTGAGTACCTATACATAAATATTGGGTCTTGTACACCTACTTAGGTACAGGTTTGAGATTGGTGTATTATTAGCCGTAATAACAATAAGAGAACACCTTCTAAAAGAGCTAATCTAACTTACATTTACAGCTCGGAGCAGTCCCTGACCAGAAGCCATCTTTCTTGCACTCTCGAGTCTTGTCTCCTAGAAGCATGTGCCCTTCTGGACACCGGTACCCGATAGAAGCTCCAACCTTGTAGTTGTTCCCATCGATCGTCGTGTTCAGCAGCTTGTCTGGACTTCCACAAGAGGGAGGCACTGGAGAAGACAGGTTAGATATTATGGTCTGTATGTTAAGGTAAATAAAGGCGAGAACTAGGTTAGTTTAGGTATTAATGCCGTCGCATAATCAGCTGAGTTCTGGCCACCAACAGTTATAAGTTAGTAAAATTAAATCAATACAAAAATATTTTCGCAACTCGTATAAAGATGACCGCTTACCTACTAACGGTCGATTCAATACGAAACTAGTTAGTTAATTAGCATAATAAAAATGTAATTCATTGAAGATATTAATAGCAGCTGTTTGATCAGTTCGCGTCGCAATCAAGTTATTGTTCCACAACCGCACACAAAGCAGAGCTCCCTAGCGGAAATAACTGTGGCGGAGTGTGCCTGATTGCACCACGACGGCGCGGCGCAGCCACGGCTTTGATAAAAGTTCAATGACCTATTGGGTCTATTACGGCCATTTAAATAACATACTAACAGGTAACGGAAGGTTGCTATCTCTGTCTGTTTGACATTTTACTTACGGAACGTTAAAAACAAAACGTCAAAGAACAGCTTTCTTTGATTTTTCTATGCATCAAGTGACAGGTAGGGTAGGTGACGCGGATATTTCAAGCTAACTTTATTCATAGAAACACCGATAGCCACGTGACGTCTATATTAACTAACAGTTATACGTAAGGAAGTTAAAGAAAAAGGCCGTATAGGTATAGTATTTTGTGCAGAGCTTTAATAAAAATACCACAATATAGGTAATGGATGTTCTTGAAAATGATCATTAAGGGGAAGCGTCATGGGTATCCCGCGGAATTATATTTTTCTTACGCTTTTTGCAATTTTCAGGCCAGTGCTAGGTTGTATGTTGATGAAAATATCGGTCGCGGCTGTAAGATGTATGTAGTTACAGAATTATGATCATCGAAATCATCAAAACAACCCTTGAAGCTCACATGAATCTAGGAACGACTTTGACCTTAAAAAACCTTTCCTTGACTAAAATAAACTTAGAAGGTTGTATTGATGATTTTGTTGGTTATAATTCTGGAACTACATACGTTTTACAGTCACGAACGATATTTTCAACTTCATACAACCTACCACTTGCCTGCAAATTGCAAGAAACGTAAGAAAAATTGATTAACGCGGCTACCTTGACGCTTTTATCTTAATCTTTTCTGACAGAGATAGCCCGAATCCACACACATATATTATCTATATCTCGCTTGGCTGATAATTCAGCCTGGATGCGTGCACAAAGCAAAATCCAGGAATCATTGAAACTATAAAACTTTTATATTCCTGAGTACACAGCTTGCAAATCAAACATAATTACTTCAGTTTAACAGTAAAAAGTACACAATGGCTACACGAGCGCGAACAAAATTCCTCGGTTGTGGTCTCTGAAATACTTACATGGAATTTATATTTTAGTTTTATGTTTTATCATACGGCGTGTGTTAACTTTACAACTCGTGTGTGTAAAAGAATCTACTTGTCCAGTCTATTCCGGGCTTTATTTAACGCTCATGTTGGCACTGCTGTCGCGGATTACTTTGTGAATTGCGCCACAACTCGCGTTCCAAAAATCGTAACCAACTTAATTAAGTTTTGCTCCACGGCGAGATATTCATGGGAAGGTCACACGTGTTTTTTCCGCTAGTGTGGACTGTGGTGGGACTGCATTCAAACTTGGATAAGGTTCACATGAATAAAAATGTAAAGTTATCCTTTTCATGACCACGCAACCTTGACTTTTACGGACGGTGAGAAGAAAACGACGCCGGTGCATTTCGCTTGAAAAACACGAAAATAATTATGTCTATGCTTGGGTTCGCAGATCCATAACAAAGTTTTCCGCAGAATACTCCGGACATTTAAATATTCTGGAGGTTTTTCCATGAACGTCATATTAAGGGCTTCTCCACGTGGTTTTTAGATCCGGGGGTAATCTGGACTATTGGTCCAATATAACCAGTTTGTAGAACTGGATATTTTGGCTCACAGCTCATTGGGCATGCGGTAGACGTTGCCAGCCCAGGCCCTTTTAAGCTGAGCGGCGTTTTGAGCCACGTCAGTAGATCGTGTTTTTGAGCGCATTGTGATGTTCAGTATTACGTTGCTGCTACGCTCCATTGCTCTACTAATTCCCATATTAATTTTATTACTGTTTTACTTAGTTTTTTTTTTTAGGACACGGAGCTGAAATTTCGGACGTACCTATGGCAAACCTAAGCTATGCTAGGTATAAAGAATTCTTTAAAGAGTCTTTTGCTGTAAACGCATAGTCTACGCTGTCTACCCACGCCACGAGGATACATGTCTAATTTACTTCAGCTCATTAGAATCAGGGCGCTATTTTATCGGTATATGGGTCAGGTTTATCAAATATATGCTCATTTTGTCACTAGGCGACACCAAAATGAATGCCAAGATATTATTGAAGTTGTTGGAAACTCGGCTCTCAGTGCTAAGCCGCCGCCGCTGCTGGTACCTGCTTTTTATTCCGGCGTCATTCTCAGTGTCCCTTGTGAAACGGAAAATGTTTTTGACTAATTTTTAAGATCGGAAAGATAGTCTATTTGTTTAAACTTCAAGATAGTAATGTTGTTTTTTTTTCAAATCGGGAAGTGTTATTGACATGTGACTTAATTTCTAGAAGTTTGGGAAAAATAAACTATCTATTTCTTTCTCTGAAAATTACGCAAGTATGATCCACATAGGACATTTACATCCGCGGGTACATAACTGTACGAGTATAGGTAGGCAATAATTAGAATTAATATTGCAATAGGTAATTGAAACACATTGTGTATGCAAACTACATTTGATCACATCGCTTGCAGCAATTCAACATTATAAACGCATTCGCTTATTTGAATTTAGAAATGTTGGTAATTACTTTACTTTTTCCTCATTGGTCTAGTGGTCGCAAGCGCAACTGTCATGGAATCAGCTAAAATAAGGTCGATGTTCACCAAAAAGATGACGGACGATTATCTTAAAACAGCTGTTTAAAACACAGTTTTGTATGGGAACATGTGACATTGACAGCTGTTTCAAGATAATCAGACTGTTATCTTCTTGGTGAACATGGACCTAAAAGTATTTTTTTTGATTTGGCATTCGTAAATACGCCTACTTAATTGGTATGTTTAATGTTCACACCAATGAAACACCGTTTCATATATAAAAATGTATATTTTCAATTTTCAATCAATTTACCAGTTACAAGTTCTTAGAGACGTTGTACAAGCATCCAGTATTCGGTTTCCAAAGACAATCTGTCTCTTATTTTAAATATCTGGCGGGAAGCCTTTGGATTCGTCGAGGCCCACCCCGCTCTAGGGCGCTCGGCGACGCGACGCTCTCCGGCGCGCGGGAAATTTCAAAATACGGACCAAAAGACCTGGTGCGCGTCACATAATAATATGTGATTTATCATGACGAAATGTTATTGCCTCTTGACGCTATTTTACTCCCCAATGGCTGTTAGGATAGGCAGACTTTATTGTTATATACCGCTAAAAACCCCATCATCTCAGGGTGACCGAGAGTGACTAATTATGGTGATCCTGGGCCACTTACAGCAAGAGCATTAACCGACGAGAAATATAAAAACTATACTTCCATTTATTTTCTCGCAGTCAATGGTAAAAAGTAGAGTAAACAACTCGTGAAAAAAAAATCATCTCGGTGCTTGTATCTCTCTCGGGATCCAACTTAGTCTCTAGAATTAAATTCCCTTTTTTTCACTAGTTGTATACTTAACCAACTATTATAGTTTAGTGGTCTATTGTCCAACGGCCGAATAGTGTTTCTATTTGGAAGTAATTTTGGGACCATTGTGCTAGTCATAAAATAATATATAAATTACCATGAAACAAAATAAGTGCGAGGCTATAAAAGTTCATTGCGTTACGTAACATCGGGCTTGAACTTGTCTTGTTTATCGTCGGGAAATGAGAGCTCCTGTAGCCAATCATGTAAACTAAATACAATAAAACTTGACTTTTGTAGTGATGTAACTTTAAAAGAAAATTCCTTTTGGCGGCAGCGGAAGGCTGGCGGAAATAAACCTTGTGCGACAAACAGAAATAGCACCTCCATTCCAGTAGTTTATTTAAAAAATGGCGCATCGTCGCCAGCATCGTGTTAGTTTGCTACGAGTATCATCTTAAGTAAGGTACAAATTGGAACGTCACGTACCTAGCGTCCGGAGGATGATACACGTAATATACTATTTATCAGTTATGTATTTCACTTAGTTTGAGTGGCAATACTCAAATAACTATCTGCCGCTTTGCCGTAGTCAGTTGTCTTTCCGTTTGTCAATTAAATAAAATTTAGCACACCGTTACATGGCCTATTTTATACCGACGATCTAATACAAGAGGCTCGTGGGAATACAGGGAGCTCGTGGCTTAATGATTATTATTTTAGTTCCTGCCAGTTTAGATCGCAATTTAACCTCTCTAGGTAAAAAAAAATCGCAATATCGGTCATTGCCCTTTCCCTAATATCTTTCCGTACGAACGATGGTTCACCATGCATCGTTATTCATTAGAAAAAATGTTGAAGTTAACTTAAACAGGCTTTTTTGGATTTCAAAGTTAAAAACTTTTGTAAATGTAGCTGGCAGGTCTATTGAGTTATTTAATAAACCTATATAGACATGCCCTAACAAGACTAAAAATGTAAATTCGCAACATACCTTCCCCGTTCGCGCAGCACATTCGCTTGCAACCATTAGAAAGGGATATGTACCTATGTATGACACTCACGGTACTGGCAGATCCAGTGCAGGTAGTCCAAGTTGCAGCCCACATCGTTCCACAACCACGCTCGGCCTCCGTCGAGGACCACGCAGTTCTGTTCGCCATTGTAGTTGTTCGGTTGGTCCTTGCCCCATGTCGGCTTTTGCACTTGCTCTCCTGTAAGATTCAATTATGTTAATATTTAATTTTTGGTATACTGTTTAGCGGCTTCGATTTGGAGGATTTGACAACCTCTGCTATTAAAACGTTGAAAGAAAATTTTGTAGGGAAACCTAAATGTAAGATATAATAAAAAAATATAAGATAAAATAAAAAAAGTTAATTTTGAGGTTTTTTTAATTTAGAACACAATAAATGTAAAAAGTAAATAAATCAATGTAAATATTAGTATTGAATAATCATTTTAATTTATGATTACCCATGATTTTATGATTTACCCACAAGATAAACAGCCGAACCCGGAACAACTACTTGTAGGTCACATCATTTTTTTTTTTCTTGCGAATTCGTGGACAATGTTGTGGGTTACATGTATAATAATATAAATATGGTATAGATTGTGTATAAATGTATTTCTAAGTTTTGTGCTAATTGAAGAATCTCTAGTTAAGTTCGGCATGTAACTGTTTTTTGTCCCTAACAAATAAAATAAAATATAAAATATTTGTTCCAACCCTCACTGGCCGACTTCCACTTACGAAGAGTAGGCTGGCTTGTGTCTGTGTCCTAGCAGTTGGAACATCTAAGGTTGGTTTTGCGTACGAAGGTATTCAAGTTTAATAATAGCCATTAAGGCGACTATAGGAGCTAAACGCGAGTTTTATAATGCCTGAAAGTATATAATTCACTGCAATAAACTAAACCAGAAAAATATATGACATTCTTCAGGATCGTAATTATGTAGTTTGATAGTATGTAGTATGTTAATTTCTTTTAACGAGTAAAAACCATACTAAAATACATGCATGGGTGCATACATAGGTTTTTTGGCAAATAGTTCTACAAACAACATTTTAGCATCATAGTGTTTTATTTTTTTACATTCCAATCAATAGATTTTGTGTAAATCGATCGAAACGATTAATTTCGCACTATTCGGCCCGCAGTGACTGCCGTAACAACCAGTTTGTAGTGCAAGCTAACAACTTTATTCTAACGGTATTTCAAACGAAGTTTGAACCACCACAAATAGAGTTGCCAATTTAGCTTCTGTAGGTTTATAAATGTAATTTTAAATTCCTCTATTACTTACCATCAACCCATTTCCAAGTTCTGGAAGTTAGCCCCGGTTCCTTTTGGGCGCCGATCCAGACTAATTGCGTCTTCAGCTGAGGTTTCCTCCGCTCCAACTCTTGAATCAGGAAACTCAACGTGGCTCCCTGGTGGTAAAAGATAAAATAATTATAAGTATTTATACTTTCAAAGGTAAAGTTATTTATTAATAACAATCCGAAAATAACGTACCTACTTAGGAATAAAATATATTTGTTCTTGGCAAGGTGATAAGGGCGACACACATAAACGCGTTGCTGCCAGTGACCAACGCGAAAACGTCGTACTAGCGTATTGTGAGGTAGGCATTTTGAGATATAAACAAGTCAAAATCCATCATTTTAGAGAACACTCGTACGTATTGAACTGGGTAACGTTTTATTTGTTGCTCTTGTTCGCTGTTGTTGAAGTTAGCAAGTGTAACTCCACAACGCAGTAATTTGAGTCGCGTTCCACACCGCAAAAAACTAACGCCGATTTAAGTGCAGTGCCGCGTCGCAACGTTTTTATGTGTGAAGGCCCTTACAGCAACATTCCCATAAATAGAAATAGATTTAGGATTCTTGGTAGTTTCGTCTCCAAATCAATATCAATAGCCAGCTGGCCAATAGAATAATGAAAATAGCTTCGTCGCAAAGTTCAAAGCGTTCGATCAAAAAACTGATTTCCAATAGCTTCTGAGTGCGGCTTCGCTCACGTGACCTACCCGGTTAAATAGTAGCATATGTCCACCTGACATAATGTACCTGTGCTGTAGATCCGGAGATTGCCCTTCCAGTGAATGCGAATTTTGTGAGTTCGTATGTGTATGTCAGCGTCACATTGGAAAATACTGCTTACAACATTTTAAGTAGATTATAATCTGTCCAAGTGAAACCGTAATATTGTGAAATGTATGTGACGGAAATCAACTCGCGCGGTGTGGAGGGGTGTGAAAGGGGGTTCACCCTTGCCCCATGGTATCACTCTCGTGAAAAGATAATGCACCCTTCCTAAGAAAAACCGATTAATATAACCTAACCAGAACTTAAATTGTTTTGAACACTTTATATTCCCCTAAAAAGCGTAGTCGACGACTATTTCTGTCTACGGGGTTTAAAGGAACCTAACTAACCTAACTTCGGAGTGCCCCAAGTCACAATTATGGGGGCACAAAGTTACTTCCGTCGCATGCATTTCACAATTTTATGATTTCTCTTCGATATATTACAATCTACCAAAAAATAATGTGTTAAATTGTAAGCAGTATGTTCGGTTGACAATCTATCGAGAGTTTACAATCTCGCTAGACAGATAGATTACAATCTAACGGCTTTTATAATTTTACGGTGACATGTATATCTCACAAAATTTACATTTACTCTCTCTTTAAAATATTAGTAAAGGTTTTGAAATAAACAGTAAACGTTCTTTACAAGCCGTTACTTATAAGATTTCAATGTACTCTACAGTTAGCCAAGTTTTTTAGGAACCCTACAAAATGCCCTTCCATTGTATGATTGTAAAGGGTTCTTGCTTTTCTCATGACTACGCAATACTTTCGACTTGAGAACAATCATTTGTTACTTTCCATTGACATAAACAGTTATACAAGAGCCCTTGATGGTCAAGCCAATAAAAAGAAAAAAGCGGCCAAGTGCGAGTCGGACTCGCCCATAAAGGGTTCCGTAGCAGCAAGTAACATAATATAAAAGTTATTGTAGTTCCTTGTAAATGAAAGATAAATTGCGGTTTACGATTTAAGACTTAATAAAAAAACTACTTACTAGATCTCGTTCAAACCAATTTTCGGTGGAAGTTTACAAGGTACATCATATATTTTTAGTTTTATCATTCACTTATTTTAGAAGTTACAGGGGGGCGGGGACACACATTGTACCACTTTGGAAGTGTCTCTCGCGCAAACTATTTAGTGTAGAAAAAAAAATATATTAGAAACCTCAATATCATGTTTGAAAACCTATGCCTATGGATAGGTTTGTACCGCATAAGATTAAGATTTTTACACCGGTATCTATGATACCCACACGGTATGGGTTTGATGAAAACAAAAATTGAGTTTCAGTTTAGTTTAGTTAGTAGTTCAGTTGAACCCCCAAAATAAATTATCTATTTTTGTGTAAAAATCTTAATGCGATTCACAGAATACTCATACTTACCAAGTTTCAACCACATAGTTCTTACAGTTTTAGAAAAAAGTGGGTGTGACATACGGACCGACAGACAGACATGATGAACCCATAAGTATTCCGTTTTTTTGCCATTTGGCTACGGAACCCTAAAAACGGTTAATAGTTTACAATAGCTGTGTCTAACGGCTAATGACACACGCATCAACTGATATTCCATTCATGACGAATCTGATTTTAGATGCTACATGACGTTACCGTTGTATCTTCCTTTGTCATGGTACTGGTGTGATGTGAAGTAGCCCTTCAATAACTAACCTTAATGTTCAGTAATTTCGTACCTGTACAAACCACAAATGGCTTAACTGAAAGTTAATTCATCTTCTGATTCGGATTCTTGACAATTTTAATAAAAATAAAAATATTGCTGGACATTACATAGAACGCCATTTAGTGCCACACAAAACAACGAGGCTTGTGTCGTGGACAATTAGTGGTTTAGTTTATTATAAGTGCACATCCATGACTAGGAAACAAATGTCCATGTTCATCACACAAAACATTTGCTCCTACTGGGATTCGAACCCGGCCCCATAAGAATGTAAGGCACTACCGCTGCGCCATTCCGGTCGTCAAAATGAGTTTTCTGTATGTTCCTTTTTTGCTCTTGCTACAATTTGGAACAACTGCAACTTTAAACTTAATTTAAATATAGATTCACTTTCATTGGAATAAATCTACCAACCCAATGAAGGATCTATAAATAGTCCCTACCAGATCGTTGCAATTAAAAGCTGTGAGCAAATATTGCCTATCGTCGCTTACGGGGTGACTACAGTCAACGAAGCCTGCACGATCGCGATAAACGCGAAATGAAATGCCTGATGATGCTCGAGACTATTGTTTTTACCTGCGGTTTGTACTACTCGTATGCGGGGTGTTCGCACTTCGGCACATTGCAATTTGCGTTTCATTGGAACTTGAAACATAAGTAAGTACATGACCAGTACCTATATGACGTTTCGTATTATGATCCTTTTGATGCAATGCAAGAAACATTTGACATCGAATCAGAAAGATTTACTAGCGTACAAATTTAAGGTCCAAATTCTACATAAAGAAGATTGCTTCGCTGTAGTGACGGATCTACATTGTATCATTAATTGACCGCCCATTACATGGTCATTGTCAACGTACTGACGGATATACGTTGACCACGAGCGCACGTACTTATTGACACACGGAAATACGTCCTTTGTAACGGACGGGAGTTTATTTATATGATAAGTATAACGCAGTCTCGAGTGACATAGCTACTGATGATACGAACAATAGAGTCACTACGAACCATAGATATATGGGTGTGAAGATAGTTTTTTGCGTACCATACAGCTAAGTTCGTTAACCATTGTCATGCAAATCAGTTTCTGATAGAGATTTACAAATCAAAGCAATTGCATCAATATTGATGATAGTTGTACATCGTCTTGTGTACCTACTTCTTCTGCTGCAATATATGTCAATGATTTCCCTTGGGACGGACTGGTCTATTGATGTGAGCGCATTGTTGGTACACTATGCGGTAATGTGGTATTCAGTTCGGAGTCGGCAATGTAACGGGCATACGTGTAGAAAGCACACTCGATGAGGCCATATGTAAGCCATATACGTAACTCGTCATACTGTTTTATTTACTGCTGTTGCCTCGTCTCTTGTGTCTCGATTACTTCCGCGGTAGGTCCCTACCTGCCACGTAGCATGATTATAGTGTCAGATCTAAGGTATGAAGAAAAAAGTATTATATCTTTTTCAATATGGTTGAATTGAATGGCGCCGATACATGCGTCATGTTCGTGAACGGGCGCTGTTAGTTGGGACTGGTCATCTCTTAGCTGCCATGGTTAATTTTAATTTCTTTTTTTTACATTGTTGATTTAATCTTTTCTCTGGACGCTCTTAATGTGCACGTCTTTCTACATCGTTCTCACATATATGTATAATCACACATGAATGATGTAACCAAGATTTTGTAACAATATATTGATTTAAAAAGAGTGTCCATGGAGTTTCTTGCCCGTTCTTCTCCATAGAGATCTACGCTAGGGAATGGGCAACTACAGTACTTTCTCAAGTTATATGCTTTGTTATATGCCTTGTGACTGTGACTGTAGCTTTGATTTTATTTGTAATTTGACATTCAAAAGTGCCGTAATGGTCTAGTTGAAATAAATGCTTTGAGTTTTTTGAGTTTTGAGTTTTATTTAAAGATGCAGGACACTTTCTATTCATAAGAATGGTGTCTTATGACTATCCGGTTTTTCCGATACGTCCTGGGAAACTAAGTGTGTAGCAAAAGTGTTCCTGAATTTTTATATTAGCAATTTCTTAGAAGGAGCCTGGACACTGGATTTATTTCCAGTTGATTCCCGCTTTTACATTTGGCTCAAAAATAACATAAGTGGCTGTAGTACTTCTAGTTAGGCACACCGCTCCTAACACTTCGACCTTCTTATTTATCAAAAGCTTGTACCTGAAACCCATGAATTAGATCTCCCCCTTGTGCCTGGCATTGCTTTCTGGCGTCGTCGAAGGACATTCCCTTAGCCACGTTGAACTCGTAGCAGTTCCTGGAGAACGCAGCCAGCTCGATCTCAGCTGGAGATCCGGATGGGGCGCAGCGGTCATTGGAAAATTCTGTAAACGATAGAACATGGTGAATGGAGAAGAAAGTCATGAGGTAATATGTATTTAGGAGAGTTCTTTGCTTATTGGTCTAGTGAGCACAAGCGCTACTGTTGCGCACGAGTGGGCAGCCCAGAGCTTGGATTTGTAAGCTGTTGCACTGGCGGCGGTGACATTACCGCCAGCCGAATGCAATGCATTTTTTATGGTAGAACATCACTTTGTTCTGGTCGTCTAGCTATTTCATTACAGCGTTAGCTAGCATAAAAAGAGCTTAATTCGCCTTTACATTCCGATAATCGCTACAATAATAATTAATTGACAATTCAACCATGATGAGCCGGAAGCGATTTTGGGATGTTGTGATCCCTTAAACTCAGACATTTAATCCAATAAGTTACATCGTCTTGATACCAATAATGTTTTGAATGCTTTTCTCAGAACTTTAAGGTACTTTAAAAAGACATATTTATACCAAACATAGTAAGTTGTTACACAGAGGTAAGGCCCGGACTCCACCAAAGTGGAGACGAGCAGAGCGGAGAGGAGATGTGCAAGATTTGGCCAATATGATTGGTCGATTTCCGCCTTAGAAGAGCTCATTTAAGTACTATAGCGAACTTAGCTTAAAGTTGGACCAGGGCCAAAACATCGGCAGTGACTTTCAAAGCTTTGTATATTTTTATCAACTTTCGACTGAATTGACAAAAACTACTATCGAAAATCTCATGTCACTAGGTAATGAGCACTTTATATTCAACATCACGGTTTTTACTCAGTCGCTCATCCATGAACAGCTTTCAAAATCTCCTACATACCTTCAGTAGTGAAGACCTCCACTTCACAGAGAGACAGGGAACCTTCGACTCCGACCAGCTGCAGGAACACGTGCTGGCCGACCAGCGGGCGCGCGCACGTGAATGTCTTCGTAATACCCTCGTCTGAAACAGTAAACAATGTTAAAGGTTTCAGTAATTGCAGAAAGAAGTGAATGACGTCACTTAGCTAACCATGCATTGTCATACAAACTAAACATTATGCAACATTTTAGGTCAATTAGAAACCGGTAAGAAGATTATTTTTACGTAGTTGCTTACGAAAAAAAAAAGGGTGAAGCTTACGAAAAGTACTTATAAAAATATATTTCATCGAGATACGGAAAATTGTGTTAGGTTTCGGTCAAACAAACATCAAGGAAGCACAGTGTAAAATAAATATATAAAAAGTTCCAGGTAAGTGTAGTGGATCACACAAAGGTTTACAGGTTTCTACTACAAATAAACTATAATAAATTGAACTGCAGTATTTAATACTTTGACGATACAAAACAAATATTCAAGTTTACCTAATATAAACACATACAAGCAGCACGGTCCCTAAACACTTTCTTACAGCTAGCAGCTGCCAATTGTATCAAAGGAATGCCCCGCAACATCAATTGACGGAATTGGACTTTCAACAACATCAGAAAGAAGTTAATTTAAACAGCCTGTTTATGTAACTTTATTTATAGAGGCATCTCTTCCTGCTAGACAATTGTCAGTGATTACTGCGTACGCGCCGGTCGCATGTTTGTGCGCGTTGCTATCTCGCGAGAGTAGAAATGCACGCTACGGCCGTCTATTACACTGTTCTGTAACTGCTTACAAATAGTAACCGATGACTGTTACTTCAAAATAATATGCACTGGTTGATTTTAAGTATAGAAACTATACTTAAAATCAACCAGTGTATTATGAATTAACATTAGGAATGAAAGTTACTAGTAGTTAGTTAGTTACTAGTAGTTAGTAGTTTCATTCCTAATGTTAATTCATAATACAAACGAAAGTACTCTTGTGTCATAATTGGATCCTAATGAATGACAAATTTCCTACAACATGATAAAAATGCAAACAACAGAGTCATGGTGATTTTCAAAGCTTCGCGATGGATTCATCATCATCACCATCATTTCAGCCCCGAATAACCCACTGTTGGATATAGGCGTCCCCTTTCTTCGTTTGGTGTTGTGCGGCAACCATCTCTGGACGCCCGTTTCCACCATAACAGCTGAAACAGAGATGCCTGATATCGCGTTTATCTTAGGCATTCTCAAGCCAACTTGTCACGGCGCGTTGCTTTGCTCCGTCGCAACGCAAATAGCTTGCGGCGTACTCCTCCCGCTTGGTCTCGAGACCTACAGTCAGTCGTTTGTGCGTGGCGTCGGCCCAGCGCACCGTGTATATGTCACCGTAAAATTGTGTCTCTCTAGCGATATTGTAATCTCTCGAATGATTGTCAACTGAACATTTGGAAGTATCTCTGCCCCCATAATCGGGACTTGGGTTAGTTAGGTTCCTTTAAACCCTTTTTTTTTAGGATGGGAAATCAAAACCCATCCATGTTCCTTCCTCGCCCTTTATGTTCCGGGGCCGCGGTTTCCTTTAAACCCTGCACTCGGAAATAGGGGCCCCGCGAAGCGGGGCTCCGTCGACTACGCTTTTATGGGAATATACAGTGTTTTAAGGTTAGGTTATATTATTCGATATTTCTCAGGAATGGCACAGTATCTTTTCATGAGAATGGTACCACTGAGCAAGGGGGACCCCTCCTTCCCTCCACACCGCGTGAGTTGACTACCATCGCATGCATTTCACGAAATATAATGGGTTTTATTGTAAGCAGTATTGTTCATTTGACAATAATTCGAGAGTTTACAATATCGCTAGAGAGATTACAATATAACGTGTTTGACAATTTAATGGTGTCATATACACTAGGTTATTAGTATGTAAAAAGCAGTAACAGCGCTATGTCGATACAGCGCTGACACAACGCGCCGTGTGGACATAGTCTTAGGAGGTATCGTGAGATGCAGGTCTACCTAGGTAGGGATTCCGCGAACAAAATAAAGTCATCTGTAAACCGAAGGTGAGACAAAGTTGACATTAATGTCCACCACACCAGAGCCATCTCTGAGACATGATTGTTTTGGAAGTATCCGCTTTCAAATCGTACTCTTACAAGTTCTGTTCTCTAAGTTGTTTGGTTTTCTAGTCCTTGAAACGAGCAGTATTTCTATACATTTCAAGCACTTCTATATTAATAAATATATATTTGTAAGATTAGAATATGATTAGTAAGTAGGCTGTATAAACCAAACATTTCCAAACATTTAAAAGGCTTGTTTCTGTACGAATGATTGAATAGGTGATTGAATGAGTGAAAGGTAAAAAAAGACGCAAGATGGCGAGTAATATAAAAATACTGAAAGACGTGTTGTAGAAGGTGTTGAAGATTTTCTTAAAATAAACTATTCTAAAGACGTTAAAAGCTTTCCTGGAGATCCCACACACTACATATATAAAAATTAATGCCACTTTCCGTTGTAATTTTATAACTGAAGAAAGGGCTCACCTATCCAAACAAATGTTTAGGCTTTGTTCGGACTATTTAGAAGATGGTTTATGTGAAGTTTGCACAGAATCGGTCGAGCGGTTCTTCACGCAGACGAAGTTGCGCGGGTCAGCTAGTAATATATATGTCGAGGAATGAAGTAAAATGTTTGTTTACATACTACTAGCATCATCTATTAGCACTTGAGATACCTTAGTCGATATATCAAATCGATAACAAATATCATAGAGTCAGTAGATCGAGCCGAGGTTGTCTATGAATTGTCGTGTGATGTTTGACATCTGACAGATGTCAAGAAAAGGCGGGAAAGTTAGCAACGGGACGCGACGATGGACATCCAGAGCGAGACCGCGCCGGTTGTGCGCACTGATTCTGTAAAAAACGCGTATTATGGCGGATACTTAACATTTTGAATCGAAACACTGCTCCATCTCCGACAGCAGCGGTGGGATCGGAACAGCACTCCTCCAATGTGCTTACCCAACCTTCCGTGTCTACGGAAAGTGAATAATTTCGTGATATGACCACACCACGTGCTGAAAATAGCGCCGGTGCAAACTCAATCTCAAACAATAACGATCAAAACACGACCACACAAATGGATGATCGTCTTACAGCCTTATCTAGTGATATGTGGACCTCGTTTTTCTGCGGCATGGCCGAAAGTTTTCGAAATAATGCTGATGCCTCAACTCCGAAAACCAACGTAAAGAAAATGAAACCGAACGAACGTCTACTTCCTACATAACTTTGACTCCGATGTTTGTGATTTTACGCCTGCTCAGTGGTGCGACGAAATAGACCATGATGGTCTACTGAAAATTCGTGGACCGATTATGAAACGTGAACCGTCGCGTTTACACATCTTCGAGGCCGAGCGCGCAAGTGGGCTTCAAAGTCGTACCCATTGTGAAAAACGTGGGGTAAAGCAAAGGACCGTTTATCAAGACAGTTTACGGTGACCAAGAGATTCCATGACCTCTTTTAAGATATGGTGCAGTGTTCTAGTGATCGTGCCAGAACTTAAGTGGAGTACATAATCAACTAACAAGCTTGCCATCGACCGGTTGGAGCCTGCTTAGAGTGAAGCTAACCAGATTGAAGTTGTTATCGCAGGTATTTCAGATTCACAGGTACGTTCAGATCTGTTAAACACACGCCTACTGACTTTATAGCCCTCGATAGACATGATATTACTTATCCGAAAATCAAAAGTTTTAAAAGGCTTACTGAAATTCCGGTCCGAATGAATATAAGCGTCACAAACAAGATTCAAATGAGCGTATAACATGTCATAGTTGTGGAAAACCGGGACATTACTAACGTAATTGTAAATCGCGAGTAAAATCGACAGGTGCGACTTGTAGTGATTCCTTTAAACACTCTGCGACTAAAACAAACGAGAAAAACCTAGTAGAGTATAATTCTTATTGTCATAAAGTTGGTCATACAGAGCAAGTGTGTTTTTCTAAACAGAGAGACGAAAGACTGAAGAAAGCGAGTGTTGTTAAAGTCAATTAACCTGTGCCTGCAGTCCAAAGCCCCGTTAGTCGAAATCAATGTTAATGATTTTAATTCGCTGAATTGTACCATAGTAAAAAGTACGGGTAAGAGTCCGCTTCAATTACTAATGGGATGTAATAGGAGTCTCCCTAAAATTAATGCCTTAGTGCAAAGGTACGATAAACTTGATCTCTATGAACTTAGATGTGATGCAAAATTCAGGATGGACGAGCAAGCTTGGGGAGGGATAAGGAGCGTTATGCTAAGGGCAAAGTCTACATTTTTCCTTTTAAACCCGGCGACATTGTTTTTGTCGAAAAGAACCCTAGGATTATTAAGTGAAAGGTTTTCAAATCCCTGTAAATAGAGGTTTGTGACAACGATAGATAAAAGGTGGAGCCAATAGCTGGTGGACACGTGTAGTACGTGTGTCACGAAAAATTGCGCAAGAATCCCGAGAGCTTGGTTGGTATGTCTAATCAACTTAATAACAGTTGTGGTCTGACATGTTAAATAATTTTGTAGTAAAGCTGATTATTGACTTTCATAGTAATATTAAGAACTAGCTTCTGCCAGCGGCTTCGCCCGCGTGAAGTTTGATTATTGTCCCATGGGATCTTACTACCGGAATAAAATGTATCCTATGTTTTATGTGGGTCATAGCGTGATGATATAAACGTAAGAGTAAACAAATATAATAATAACAAATCTCCGAACTGCTAAGCTATCGGGAGTTACACGTGTTATTGTGAGTCAACTATAAAAGATAGACATATGCTGTCTTGGGATATTTTTTATATAATTTTATGTGGAATATTTCCGTTATACATGATTTCTATGTAGCTTTAACCATTAAGGCTGCACACGCGACGGAAGCTAAAAAAACCAAGTAACTTCTCCCGTTTTCCCAACATTTCCTTTCACTGCTCTGCTCCTATTAATGGTAGCGTGATGAAAAGTATACTATTACCTGCTCAGGAGTATGTAGAATAATTGTACCAAGTTTCGTTAAAATCCGTCGAGTAGTTTTTTTTTCTATAAATAACATACAGACAGACAGACAGACAGACAGACAGACAGACAGACAGACAGACAAAAATTTTACTGATTGCATTTTTGGCATCAGTATCGATCACTAATCACCCCCCGATAGTTATTTTGTAAATATATTTCATGTACAGAATTGACCTCTCTACAGATTTATTATAAGTATAGATATAGATAGATGATTACAGAAGTACTTTGTAGGAGACATTTCTTTATTCGTTTTAATTTTTTTTTATTTTTTCTAATAAAGCTTGAGGTTGATTTGAAAAAAAAAATTGCTTTGCATTGGCTATCCTGTTTCAAATTTCTGAAACTTGAGCATTGGGAGCTCTGCGCTTTATGCTTGTGGCAATTGAGTATTGGGAGCTCCGTGCTTTGTGTTTGTGACAATGGAGCATTGAAAGTTCCGTGCTTTGTGCTTCTGACGATTGAGCATTGCAAGTTCCGCGCTTTGTGCTTCTGACTATAGAGCATTGAAAGCTCCGCGCTTTGTGCTTCTGACGTTTGAGCATTAAAAGTTCCGCGCTTTATGCTTCTGACGATTGAGCATTGAAAGCTCCGCGCCTTGTGCTTCTGACGATTGAGCATTGAAAGCTCCGCGCTTTGTGCTTCTGACGATTGAGCATTGAAAACTCCGCGCTTTGTGCTTCTGACGATTGAGCATTGAAAGCTCCGCGCCTTGTGCTTCTGATGATTGAGCATTGAAAGCTCCGCGCTTTGTGCTTCTGACGATTGAGCATTGAAAGCTCCGCGCTTTGTGCTTCTGACGATTGAGCATTGAAAGCTCCGCGCTTTGTGCTTCTGACGATTGAGCATTGAAAGCTCCGCGCTTTGTGCTTCTGACGATTGAGCATTGAAAGCTCCGCGCTTTGTGCTTCTGACGATTGAGCATTGAAAGCTCCACGCTTTGTGCTTCTGACGATTGAACATTGAAAGCTCCGAGCTTTGTGCTTCTGACGATTGAGCATTAAACGCTCCTCGCTTTATGCTTCTGGCGATTAAGCATTGAAAGCTCCGCGCTTTGTGCTTGTCTTGTGACGATTGAACATTGAAAACTCCATGCTTTTACCTCCAATGTTCCAGTATGGAGACCCCATGTTTTGAACTTTAATGTGGCGTGGTATGACGACAACTTTTTAAAACAAAAGGTCGCGCGAGAACGCGCTCGCTGTCAGTATGGCCGTGTCGAGGAATGAAGTAAAATGTTTGTTTACATACTACTAGCATCATCTATTAGCACTTGAGATACCTTAGTCGATATATCAAATCGATAACAAATATCATAGAGTCAGTAGATCGAGCCGAGGTTGTCTATGAATTGTCGTGTGATGTTTGACATCTGACAGATGTCAAGAAAAGGCGGGAAAGTTAGCAACGGGACGCGACGATGGACATCCAGAGCGAGACCGCGCCGGTTGTGCGCACTGATTCTGTAAAAAACGCGTATTATGGCGGATACTTAACATTTTGAATCGAAACACTGCTCCATCTCCGACATATAATAGAGAAGTCCACTCACTGACTGACCACTTGACCAGTGACCAGTCATCACAAAATCTCGGTACTGGGCCGTGGGGTCTAAAAGTGGGCACAAGCACTCTCTATGGGAAGCAGGCGCGCACAAAGAGAGGATTTAGTAAAAATCGCACCCCCCGGAGTTTGTAAGAGACCTATGTTTTAAAAATTAGAGACATGAATGTGGGCCTGAATGTTCCTTCTGGCTTCTAGGTTCTTATTAAGAAAAGGTTATACGAAATTCGGCCCTTATGTGTGGCTATGTAAATAACGGTGTTTAATGTTTGTATGGAAAAAGTTAAAGATCCATATTTGAATCTTATACGTCAACGCGTTATTGCATACTTTATATTGAAATTAGAATTCGGAAGCCGATAAAGGTCCAAATTGAATATTACGACAACGCGTTAAAACATATTTTGAAATAAGAATTTGGAGGTTTATTGAGTTTTATGTTATGTTTTCATGCGAATTTCTAGGTGGCCAGTATGTTTCAGTAATATGCAGGCGTCTGCTGAAAGGTAAGAAAAAAATATTTAAAAAAAAGAATCACAGATATAGTGTAAAACGTGCATACGTTCAAGCTCATTTCTGTGCTGCGAGTTTGCTATATGCTTTGAAATATTTGTCATCATCGTTGTTTGGTTTGTTTCCGTTTTGGTTTGTTTCACTTCTTAATTTTAAATTGTAGTATAATTTTATTGTGTTCACCTATTGCCTGGTTGGAATTTTATTATGTCTATTTCTTCGCGAATTACAAATTGTGTATGTGTATTTCACACTGTGGTTTTGATTACCTATATATATAATCAAAGCACTGTGGTATTACCTACTATAAATGGTATTAGTCGTTCTTACTAGAAAAAGTGTCCTCAAATACCTACGTTCGTATTTAAATTTTAGTGCTTTGGTTTATGCTGGTGTTGTAAAAGAGTAGCTATAAAAAAAATTACGTTCCAAGTAATATTTTTACGTTACTTACTGGTCGTGAGCCTTCAAAATGCCCAATTTGGAAATTTGGGACGAGCTATATCGCCTGTTTGACTTATCGTCTGAGGACAGGACGTACACATACTCGCCGGATTTCTACCATTATTGTAAAGATTCATGTATGGCATGATTTGAAAACAGAGCTGATGAAGGAGCACAATTGTGACCTACCGAATGTCTTCCTAATTTGCAAAATTTTCGACTTGCCCAAATATGCCATTTTGAAAAATTATGACTTTTTGCAGCGTGTCGTCCGGCATGTTAGCCGCTAACAACAAAACGGCATAGATGTCAACTTCGTTGTAGTGTTGAGTTTATTTTTCATACGTAGCCACTTTGTCTGCAGCCGCTCCAGACCCTGGGTGGATAGGTTTTGCGAGTTTGCCCCCCAAAGCACTCAATCCGCCTTGGCTGCCCCTTAAAAGCTGACCACGCAGTAATATCTTCCCGAAATGCACTTGGTCTGTTTTCTTGCAACATTAATTTTCACACTAAATCCCAAACACACCAATGTATGAAACACGCGAGTAAAACCGCGCGGGTACAGCTAGTACAAAAGTATAAAGCTTTATTGCGAGTGCTTTTTCCATACGGCGCGGCGGCGGCGGCGCCGCGGATAAAAAGGCAACTAGAGGAAATAAGAAGAAGAAAAAACTCAGTCATAATATTTTTCAATGCTCAAAGGAAACTTTTATGTATTTTATAGAACACGTGTAAGATCTTTTTTTCACACACGTGTAATATAGTTATATTTGAACTATGTTTTCCTGACAGCGCTAAAAACTGAGCCGATTGGCAATTAAATTGTTGCTAGCGTTCCTCTAACAACAATTTAATTGCCAATTCAGTTACGGACATCGAAGACTATTTATGGACAATAAATGTATAATTTAAATATCTTCTTCGGCCCAAGAATATCTTCTTCGAATCAAACAGTAACAAAAAAAGCGGCAGGTACTTCCCGTTACTTAGAAACACAAGAAAACAGATGAAAATAATAAACGTTTTCTTGGAAACCGTAGAAGCATAATAAAAAGTAGGAACAAGTGTTCCTACGAATTGTTTTGCTTTCTTAATTTCTAAGTAAATCACTTTAATTTACTTGAAACATCCGAAACATAACAATTCCATGGAAGGCTTATAGAAAAATGTTTATTGTTTAGCACAAATAAACCTACCTACCTTACTTTGTAACTTTGGTACATTCATATTTCGCCAGTGATGTCTAGGCTCCTGCAATAGGGGCGACCCTACCGCCGAATCTTGATTTTAGGCTAAATTTCATTGCATCCGCTTAAGAAGCTGATCCCAAAATCATTATTTACTTCTGCTCTTATCCCAATTTATTTGGAGTCAGCGCAGCATGTCTTTTTCCATCTTCTTCATTTTATTCTTCACTCTCTTGTTCTTGTGCTCTTATACCCACACACACACACACACACACACACACATTCAATTCATACACTTATACACAAACACATCACATTCGATAACATTGAAATTCTCGATGATTAAATTTCAATTTAAAACGATTTCAATAACTCTTTTCCGAACTGAAACTGCTACCCACGCGAACCAACGAGATAAATATCTGTATAAAAGTAATGAAGTTAACACTACAACAGTTCAATAATTTTAATTTACCTGCTATGATATCTGTATTGCACGTGGAGGCACGTGTATCGTTAGATTAATTGAACGGAATGATTGAACGGTCTGATTTAAAAGCAATATTTGGATGTGAGTGCATTGGTTTATGTAATATTTGAGTTTATCTTTTCGTCGCCAATGAAGTGAATGATTAAAAACATATTTCATATCATTATTTTAAATAGGTGCTAAATTGAGTCACATGTTTTCCTATCTGTTTCTCCTGAGATGAAATGGCGAAACAAACAAAGGGTTTGTTTTAAAGTCTAGCTAGTAGCACTAGGACTGGCCATTAGAGGAAAATACCATAATTAAATACACAGTTTATGTGAACCTGCAACAGCCATTATGAGCTCGACTCTAAAGTCGCGCAGGGGTGCACGTTTGAAATATCCTTGAAAATTCGCCACACGCTTGAAGCACTGACCATCTTACTAAATAAAAATCTTAAATCTGAACAAAATCTGCACTCAAATGTCACAACGCCTTGAGAGACTGCCGTTGGTTTCAAGTCTAGCACAATTTTCCTGGGCAGTTTTGAAGTTCTATTTACAACAAATATTATCGAAAATGATCCAACGTCATATTGCATTGTTGGAATTTGAACTTTCAACACTTAGCTGAGCATTGAAAATTCAGTCATGCTAGAAATTTACACAGATATAATCTGGTTCTAGGAAAAACGGGTAGCAACTAGTTGGATCAGAAGCCCCAGTTTCAATAAAAACGCCATAAACCTATTAGAAGTACAAAAACCTGTTCGTTTAATGACTTCATTAACACCGTTGCCTCTGTTTCAAACAATGGTGGTAATTACACAATATTCATGTGTTTCTGACGTGATGCGTTCTTAATTACTCAACATTTGCTACGGTGTGACAGGCAGCCATAACTTACTCTTTACAAACACTTATTGGCTGTGGGAATCTTCATTGTCGTTAATAGAAACCGCACTATGATTTAGAAAGCGTAAGTCACTTTCGCGTTTTATTCTACTGGGATTTTTTACATTGCTCCTCCATTATATCGCTTTGTCACAATCGTTCGGGGCTGTGAGGTAATGGATTGGGTGCCAATAGTGTTAGTTATCGTGTAAAGATTATAAATCTGTAAATTTAAATGGTGGTTGTTGGTGCAATTACTGTTATCTCTGCTGTATTTTCTATGTAATGATCGATCCCCTTTTCACTTTAATTTGAAGCTTATGTTCTCATTTTTTTGCAAATGAAAAGCGAGAGTGGCTTAATATTATTTCCATGAATCGGGGTGAGCTGCCACTTTTTAAATTGGCTATCAATGTATTTCTTTTGTATTCCGATGAAATGCTCGTATTGAATTTGTAAATATCGGGTTCTCGAAAACCAAACATTAAACGAACATTGCTTTTTATAACGCTTATACATCTTTAGATAGGTTGAAGAACATCGTTTCTACCGCCTTCATCTACTCTAATTACTCGCATTCAAAACAATAGAGTGATGAAAGTTTCATAGCAATCAGGCGAGCCGTTCTAGCGTTAAGACATAAAAACAAACAGACAGAAGGATCAACTTTCCTTGGGTTATGCAACTTTTACCCACGTCTTGTGGTATTTACAGTACATTAAGTAAACTAGTTCTTAATAACAATAGCGTTATGTTAAACAGAGGTTTTTCGTTATATAATAAGCTATACATTAAAAATAGTGTGGACCTCACAGCTGTTAAAACAATACGCAGTGAAGTGAAAACTATAGCTTATGTAATATATAGACATTAACTTTACATAATTATTTTGATGCGTGAGGAAGTTACGTGTAGAAAGCGGGCGCGGGAGCTGACGCGATTTGCGGTGTGGGTAAAACAGGGGGTCTAAAATGGCCGCTTTAGCATAATCATAATATGAATCACGTTAAGGCGATTAGACGAGCTAAATTAGCAACTCTACTCGTGGTGGTTCAAACTTCGTTTGAAATGCTGTTAGAATAACGTTCTAATCAGTTTGCACTACAAAGTGGTTGTTATGTCAGTCACTGCGGGCCAAATAGAGCGAAATGAGTGGTTTTGATCGATTTACAAAAACACTATTGATTGGATTAAAAAACTAAAACGCTGTCTGAATGCTAATAAATTGCTTGCAGAATTATTTGCTAAAATTTCAGTATGATCGCAAGCATATTAGTAGGTTTTTTATTGTTTGAAATATATTTTTAGAGATAAGTTCGTGATTTTTTTATAGAGTCAAATTAATTGTAATATGTTTTCAAAACACTCACGCTGGCATATATCCTGAAGAATATCATATATTTTTCTGGTCTTGATTATAGCAGTGAATCATTTACTTTTAGTAATTATAAAACTCGTGTTTAGCGCGTGCCTTAAAAAACCTTACTTCTTAAAATGGACTCTCAATTCATTTGTGGTCGGCCCGGCAAATATTCTTCTTCTATACTTCTCTAAACTTCGTCATCTCATCAGACACTTCTTTTCTTGCCATTGCTATCTTTACAGAGTCCATCCACCGTTTCTTTGGTTCTCTTCTCAATACGCATCCAAATTCATACTCAAAACTTTCCTCACGACATTTTTCCCATTCCTCGCATCACATGTTCATGGTGAAACAGAGATGAAGAGCCTAAAATTATTATACCAAAGAAACATTCGTAGCTTGATTATGATAAAATTATGGAGTGTAAAGATACCAAAGAGATAAAGACTAGAGCAGACGTTGGGATGTTTACATACAAAAAGTTTGATTCAGAACAATTTCGATTTTGCTGAGCGGTACCCGGTGTACCCACGGACTAACCTTGCGGCCACCATCGTTTGGGGCGCATTCAGGCAAGGGGTGGCTCGCCGCCCCGAGGAACGCGCCCTCACCGGGGGCCCCGTATAGTGCCTTGGACCGCACGACCCCAGCGTAAAGCCTGCGGCAGGAGGCGTTTTGACCCCCCAGGTTGGGCAGGAGCCCCTGAAGGCAACCCCGTCCGTTCCAGTTCGGGGGCCAAACGTCGGAAGTCATCATCTACCTAGCCTTTTCCCGACTATGTTGGGGTCGGCTTCCAGTCTAACCGGATGCAGCTGAATACCAGTATTTTAAGAACGACTACTTATCTGACCTCCACAACCCAGTTAATACTGGGTAATACGATACCACTTGGTAAGACTGGCTGTCAGACTTTTTGGGCCACAGGTAGTCATACCTGTAACGACTGCCAGACGTCGAAAGTACTCCACGAATTTCCACCGGCTGCAACACCAGTCTATGGCGTTCGGGCCTGCGGACTGTTAGCTATGGGCTAGCTAGCCGTCCATACGTCTTATGACGACAGGCCGTGTCGACGGCGCGTTTGTGTTCCACGCGTGCCTCAAAGAGATGTCAGCAAAGTGAAGGGCCCTTCAAGGGCCAAAGCCTGCCGAGGCTGCGGGACTGTTCGAAGGAGATACTGCGGCCCCGGAACATAAAAGGCGAGGAAAGAACATGGATGATGTTTAGTCAGTAAAAGTCTGACAATCCCTTCCGCTCCGCCCAGAGTAGGAAGGGTCATTTGATGATTTCCCATCCGAAAAAAAACCTCAGTGGCCCTGAGGTCCTCTTTAGTCCTGGATCGAAAAAACTGGAAGTCATGAAGAGAAATCAGCACTCAGCAGTGGGATGTACCAGGCTAATAGTAAAGATAAGAAAAAAAAAAACAAAAAGTAAGTGTTCATTTATTTCCGTGTTTATTTATGAGTATTTCTTTGTTTTGTTGTTATAAGTACATAACGTACAAGACATACTTTCCTAAACTTTCAGTAAATAGTGTGTTTTGAATTTTCTAACAGACACTTCAATTTTGATCACTGTCTGTTGACATGTTGACATCATAGATATATAGGTATGGTTGAAATCATAGATATAATATTTCTATGGTTGACATAAATGACAGTCACGAAATCAATGAAGTTACAGCCATTGGCAATAAAAAAACTGTTTTTCCTGATGTATATAAGCACCAATTATGACTCCTTAGTTTTTTAAAGTTTGACATTCAAAAGTGCTTTTCAATGGTCTAATTAAAATAAATGTTTTAAGACTTTGACATCAGAAAGTATTTTCTATTCAGAATCGCTCTTTGTTCGTCTGCCGCTCCTATCAATACAACCTCTACCGCGCGTCACACATGCTGGCTAATTAGTCCAAGAACTATTGCCAACGTCTATTATAATCGCTCAACAAATCAAATGTCCATTCAAGAATGTAGCCACAAGAATGTTATAAATGAATATGTATAGAATGAAACAAAACGAACCTTTGATTTCCGAAAAACATAAAGCTAATTACTGGTGTTGACCTTCAATTTTATTATACACCAAATACCGCAATGAACATCACGTTTAATATGTATTTTAGTATTTAAATTCACACGTACTTCTACTTTGTTACATATCTTTCGTCCGCATTTTTGAGTAACTAGAACTTGACTTCAAAAATGAGGATGGACAATTTTGTTGGTGCTGCATACATAGTTCCTTCCTCACGCCCTTGCGTATGGGTGAGGATTTCGCACATTTTTCAAATGTTTCGGATTTCCTTTATGGTAGGCAGTTTGCTACAGCTTGAGTTTTTATTAGGACTATGTTCGTCCTGTTCCTTATTTTCATTTAGCACCCTCAAGAGGGGCGGTTGGCTCGATTCACTTACTTGAACAAAGTGAGTTACCACTCGAACCTATTTGTATATACTGCCATCTGCCGGTCAATTAATAGAAATCAATCAATTAAACGGTTTTACATAATATTCCATTGATATTACACAGATAACAATAGCATCGCGACCTGTTTTTCTCTGGTCCGTGATCGCGACGGCATCTGCCACTTTTCGTTACATAGCTTTTTATGAACAAAAAATGTTCAAGTGTACTTCAAACACTCACAAAAATATTAGCTAAATATACCAACGCGTGTATTTAACAAGCGGGAAATCGTAATAAACATTACTGTCTAGAGATAGCAAAACGAATAAGTTTAGTGAAAAAGAAAACGATTGGGAGTGGCTATTCTTTTCAGGGATCTCTGATCATATTATCCCCATCAGCAATAAAGCGCTTGAAGACAATCGTTAAGCGATTGCAATGACATCATTCCGCTGACCCGCTTCCACAGCATCACACCGGTTCCCAACACCACGAGAGAGCATGTGAACCAACTGACACGATTTCAACTTTCTTATGATTGATACCTCTCTGAGCGTGTATTTGGCTGATTTGATGATTAGCTTTGGATTAATGAGTGTTGGTTTTTTAAATTTATTCATATCAATAATACATCTAAACTTCTAAAGGTGTAAAAGAAGTCTTAACGGAGCCTAAAAGTACTTGTTCTCCTCATCATTGCGATCTTTTTGTGTTCGAGTTCATACTTGGAAACCTTCTAGTTACAGAGGTATTGGGGGTCAAAGTTTGACTTTATTGTATACATGTTATGTCACTGATTCTATGGTTAATATGGTCCGCCCAATGTCACTTCAGCGTGCTCATTCAGTGAGCCATGTCTACAACTTGTTATTCTTTGCGGGATCATCCTATTCCGGATTTAATCCTTCAGACAGATTTCAGTACAGCCTTTTCCATCACTCACTGTGAACTTAAACCTCTAAACCAAGAAAATTTTATCGTCATCCTTCAACTGGAAAATGTCCATTGCTGCAGGTAGTTTCGCATAGATCGGTGCTGTCAGCTGTGCATTAATGTACTTATCCAAAGGTTTCCCACGCCGCCTTTGTGGATCTACGCATTTTGTACTTACTGGTACGCCGTCATTAGTCTCGTCCATTCTCGGAAGCAGTATTCCTCAGCCACTGCTACTCAAGTTGCACGACAAGGCTAGTCGAAAACAATCTGGGCACCAGGAAAAAGAAGAACTAGCAAAATCACATCGATAACTAAATCAAATCATCATAAAAAATACCAATACCATCAGTAGTATTTGTTTCGCTGTCAGTTTCGCTAAGCTGGTATATTTCCTGGGTGGCTGATCTGAATTTTACTCTATCTGCTGCTAGCTGAATCCATTCTTCTTTGCTTATATTGAATTAATATTCCATGTCTTGTTGGAGTGACTCGTTCCATGTATATATTGGTATTCCAACTTTTAACCGTTTTGCCTTGTATCTGATAGCTGCGTGTAGTAAGTGTGGCTCTGGTCGCCGGAGGATGTGTCCGTAGTAGCATAACCGTAGGCATTTAACTTTTTTGGTTATTGTTTTTCCCATAAGAATTTCGCGTGTTTTTCTGTTCGGAGGGTTTCGCGTACTCTTTATCATATCTTTAAGAATGAGTCTTTCGTATCTTCTGAGTTTCGATCGGTTTGCCTTTGTGAGTGCTGCTGCCTTAAGACCGTAGGTCATTGCTGGTTCTATGACCATTTTATACATAAGCCGCGCGGTTTTCCACTCCATTTTTGTGTTTTTTATGAAGGATGTTAATGCCTTGGAGTTGCGCATCTCTTGTTTGCATCTAGCGTTGACTGTGTTGTTTCTGTTAAGTGTCGATGTTATATACGTGCCTAGGTACTTGATTTCGTCTACTGGTTGAATACTGGTTCCTCCAATTCTAATATGACTTCGGGTTTTGGTACTGTGTGGGTCTCTGATTACTAGTTTTGTTTTCGTTTCATTAATGTGTAGTCCGACTGATTCCAGTAACGGTTTGATTTTGGTATTTATTTCGTCCAGTTCACTGAGATTATTTGTTGCTATTATCACATCATCTGCAAATGACAATATAATAGGGGGTTGAATCTCATGATCTTGGTCTAGATGAAGGCATTCTATTTCTTCTTCTAGTGTTCTGAGAACATCGTCCATTACTATGGTAAATAGCCGTGGGGACAGCGGGCATCCCTGTTTGACTCCTTTGCCTTCCAAAGTGGGTAATTATTTAAACCTTTTTATTTTACCAATAAAGAACTAATTTAATTATGAAATGCAATTTAATACTTATGCAATTCAAAAACTCCCAAGATCAATTTATAAAAAATAAAAAACAATATCCAGCAGAACATAACATTATTTGAAACCCTTATATTGTTTCAAAAAATTATAAAAAAGATTACAAAACAAACAGGTAATCGGAAAACTACCAAGATCGATACTAAAATCGATACTACAAAAAAAGAAATCTAAAACAAGTAATTATTTATTTCAGACCTAGTTAGTTAAGTATATGAAAAGCTTAACGAGAAAAAACCGAATTATAAAAAGAATTACATAGTGGTATTCTATTTTAAAAAGGATAGTGTCTTACGAGGATAGATTTATTCCAGGCCGTCCGCTCTCGGCTTGGTCTAAACCTACCCTGCCGGAACGACGCGTGGTCGACACCGTGTCGCGGGAACGTACGGCACGCGCGGTGACGCGCATGCGCGGTGCTAAGGAAGCACAGGTTCAACGTACCACCCTTCTACATAACCAAACATGAACAAACATGAAGAAATGAGTATCATAAAAATAATATTAAAATGCATTATTTTAGGTACCGACTATTCAGTACAATTATATTAATTAATATACGTAATACTTATTTTCAAGACCCTTTAGTTATACTTATTAATGGTAACCTTAATAAAAATATTTTTACATTTAATTGCGCGAGATTTTAATTCAATCGAGCCGTTTTAGTCAATTTGAAAGTAAGCAAGTTATTCAAATGATCCCGTAACTGTCCAATACAAGTAGGTACCTACTAGAAATGTAGGTATAGTGAACGAAAAAATTGTCGCGATTTAGTGACATTAGACGACCCTCGACTTGTATTTGGGAGTCCGAAGGGCGAAGGGAATAATTTGTCATGCGCAGAGTTCGGACCAATCAGGAGGGAAATTATCCAAAATGTTCAGAATCACAAACAGAATGGCGGCTCAACTATGTTAATGCGGGGTTATCCTAGACGTATTGCTGACTCGAGTCTATTCAAGATCAGGGCTCAATTGGATGCACTTTCTGATAGTCTGCTAAATGCGCCTGCATACATTGTTCTGTTCATAACATATTTTTATTGTATAAAATTCCACAGTATCGCTTTTTCAGCACAAATAAGCATGCAAGCCGGCAGACGGGTGGGGAAACCCGAACATAGAAACGGGAAATAGGAACGTCAAATACGAATAAACAATAGAAGTGGTTCCAAAAATCTAAAGTTACGGTTTTAATTTCAAGATGTTATCGCTTAGAAAACCTGAATTGATAGAAAAGGTATCGGACATTTTGCGTACCTCAATGAACTAAAATAAATCTCGAATCTCGGCAGGTATACAATAAAGCGTCATTGATTTGTGCTAGTAAACAGCTCAAAGGGCAATGAGCTCGTACAATCCCAGACAGGAATATCTCTACCTGCATAGGTGTACAGCTATTGCACAGGGTGGCGGATGCTGAATGAATTGAGATCCTATATACTAGACTACATAGGTAGTTATGATTGCTTGCTGTGCAGTCTATGAAGTAAAAGACAAGCCTCTCGAAGAGCATGTTATGACAGATAATTTTAAGTTGCGAATACAAATTTCATTTCGTTGTTATGTAAATGTCACCGTAAAATTGTCAAATACGTTATATTACAATATAACGTGTTTTTTCTCGCGATATTGTAATGTCTCGAATTATTGTCAACTGAACATACGGAAGTATCTCTGCCCCCATAATCGGGACTTGGGGCACCCCCCCGTTAGGTTACTTAGGTTCCTTTAAACCCTGCACTCGGAAATAAGGGCCCCGCGAAGCGGGGCTCCGTCGACTACGCTTTTTAGGGGGAATATAAAGTGTTTTAAGGTTATGTTATGTTAATCGGTATTTCTCAAGAATGGTGCATTATCTTTTCATGAGAGTTGTGCCTCTGGGCAAGGGGGACCCCTCCATCCCTCCACACCGCGTAAGTTGACTACCATCACATGCATTTCACGAAAAATAATGCGTTTTGTTGAAAGCAGTATGTTCATTTGACAATATTTCGAGATTTTACAATATCGCTAGAGATATTACAATATAACGTATTTGACAATTTTACGGTGACATAACACATGTTAAAAAATATAATCAATAAAATCAGTGAACCCGCAAAAAAAACAACTGTTGAAAAAATAAGAAGATGACACTGAATGAATCACACGAAACCGTTTATGAAACGAGTTAAAAAATATCGATAAAAATGATCCATGTACAACACGTCTTTATGAATCTCTCACATCATACTCGTAAACAGTTCACCGTGACCGACTTGCGAGAACATCACTACAAATGAACTGTGTATCTTGTAAACACTAAACTGCATACTCTATTTATATTGAAGGGAAATAAGGCCGATGGGGCAAGACCGTGGACCTCTTTACTAACCTAGTTTGTTTTTTATATTTAGTTTCAATATTTTGTAATGGTGGATTTGGAGTAGATAAATAAAAGTTTTGTTTAATGTTGATCTTGTAAAGTGGGATACTACGTTTATTGTGTGAGATTACGAGAGTTTCTAATGCAACTGGACTGAATCAACTAGTGTATTGTGTAACTTTAGAGAAGTTTTGTTTGATTGTATTGACTAAACTGATGATGGTGTGGTACATATGTTTTCGGTTAAGCATTGTTACGAATAAGTATGCGGAATATATGTTTGGGAAAAGCCGCTAGGATTGAATTTTACCAAGAATTTACGTAGCTAGATTCTATGGCCCTATGGAGTTGTAAGCCGGTCGGCTCGGCGGCTCAGAGTAGTTACAGCCACTGATGAAAACATTTTTGTTTTTCTTGAAGTACAGATTTATTTTCACTGATTGTTTGTAAATGTGTGAACATTATGTTCTCACTAAAGGCCATGGCTCTAAGAAAATGCAAAGTTTAATCTTATTTGATGGAATTGTTTAAGAACAATCAACTTTCATAATAGAGGTAAATTGGTAGAACGACCTGCATTTCTGTTCTATAAGGGAATATTAAATTAAAAATAGATAGAAAACTCTCCATGTATGTATTCTGTGATCAGCGTGATTCATTAAGCATTAATTAAACTAAACAACCTACACAAAAATAAACAGAAGACTCGATTATTTGAATACCTTCATATTAAATCCAGCTATTGAACAAATTGTTTTACTAGGATAAATGTGGGTGTCGTGTAAATAAATAAACGAATTTCACAAATATCGCATCGACATGTTTGTGAAGTTCGTTGTCCTGTAAGTTAATATTTTGAATGGCTACGTAGCTAGTAACACTTGTGCCATAGATTGTTTAAACATATAACCTTCGTTTTGTTTTATCGATCCTAGTGAAAAAACAGAGTTCTATTATATAACAAGGCTTGAGTACTTACCGATAGTACCAGGGAACCAGGCGCATAGTGGGTTGCGTTGCAAGTCTGTGCTGCTGTTACCCACTCTGATCTCTAGGTCCTGAAGTGGCTGATGACCTGGTAAAGACGGAATAGTTAGTTAAAAAACCACCAGGAAGACTTAGGGCCAGTTTCACCGGTTGCAGATAAAGTGTCGTTTAGCCTATTAGGAACTTATCTGCCAGATAAACTAACACTTTTGGTTTCACAGGTGTCGGATAGCGATATCTGGTAGATAAAGTATTAGTTATAACCAGCCTTTAAGTGGTAGATAGTATTAACTATCAGATAACTAACCGACACTTTATCCGGAACCGGTGAAACTGGCCCTTATTAATTAAACCGTGTGGGATTTCCCAACAAAACAATGTCGAACATCGAAGCTATCAAAGTTCTATTGATAGATTTTAACTTTGATAGCTTATATCTCAGAAACGTGGCCCTTTAGAAGATTTTGTCTTATGCAATAGGGTAGACGACAAAAAATAATAATTAGTCCCCAGTTAGATTATCAACAAATATACCGTATTTTAATTTTTTTTAATACAAAACAAAATTTACGAAGGTAATTATGATGCTTTTAAAAATCTCAACACGTCACATAATGTATAATTATTAGCGAGTTCTGACGTCATAACCCCACTCTCGTATTTTGAATTTGATGCGTTTTACCTTTGTCAATATTCATTGATTTACAAAAACAAAAAATACGTGTCCCTTATTTTACAATAATTGACGGACTAAAAAGATTTGCAATTTTTATCGATACCAGCTTTTAATAAAACAGGTATAAGTGCAACAGGTAGGGCAAAATATTCACAATTCTGACCTATTGACTAAGCCTATCAAGATTTTTATTTAGGTAGTATGTAGATGCAAAATTGGGTTTTTGATAGCCTTAACAAACCAGGCACACCTAAAGTATTTTAAATCGTAAATTCCTAAAACATGTTTCTTTTACGCTGTATTCCTCGGTATTATTTGTGTTATAACGGCAACTTTCACGCAAATTATCTATTTAATTACCAATAACTGCAACGTTGGGTAAGTTTTACAAAAAATCAACTCCGTTACTTATTCCCAGACGGGGCAATGACCGTTGGCAATTATTTACTAAAGAAAAATTCAATTACTTCTGCCGTTCCCAATGGAAAGCTGTGCCTTTTTATGACTGTATCATCGATGACTGCATGCTAAGAGCATGTTTTACTAGGGGAGTTTGGCGGTATTTCTCTTAGCACTTGTAGAATAGGTCACCCGTCATATTAATCAGGTGAGGGAAAATCACGATTCTAGGAAGTGTGTAGGTTTTGACCTCATGCACTGGAAAGAGGGCAAAGATGCGCTGGATTTAATTATCATTTAATAGGTTAAATTTTAATCTCTTAGCTTACTTTAAACACGACACAGATTTACCTTGTTTATTTTCCACAGATTTTCCCGGATGTTAAGATGTTGCATACTGAGTCAATTTTGTAACCCTGTTTCCGAGTTTCTATGTACACGACAAGACATTACGACGATTGGATTTACCTGCAACGTAGTGTAGAAGAGCTTCAAGCTTTACGGAGTGCATTGCCATAATTGGAGTAAAAATAGTTTATTTTAGTCTATAACTAGAATTGGCGGTGAGTAAATCATACCGACTGAATGAACGAACGTATTTTGACATTTGCGGAGTCCTAATGAAATTAACAATGAACGCATGTTGTTTGCACAATGCCGATGGTTTAATTCAATTGTGTTATTTTAGCTAAATGGGGAATTATGTTATGCTTAGTCTGGGAAAAAATGGCGGGGTACACGTACATTCCTTCTTATAGTGTGGACATTATAGGCTGATTATGATCATGATGATTCTCAAAAATCATCAGACTTCGAGAAAAACTTACCACAACATCCTCGGGTAGTGACCCTGACAACTTTGACAGCGTAATGCCTTAGCAGGTCCACCTGCCACCAGGGCGACGCCTCCCGCTGAGTCTCCGTGCACCGCTTGCCGTCATGTTCCGTTGTTTTTTCACCATCGTTGCCGTTGGCAGCGGCCCCACCACGCACTGTCGTCGACTGATTGGCTGGCTTCCTGAAGGCCACGTTTGTGCCTAGAATATGAGGGTTACAAAGTTAATGATGATAGATATACAGGGTGTATTTCACCTCATCACAAAGCCGTTAACCAAGCATTCTGTATATCAAACTAAGTAACTTTATGCAAAAAATATTGCTGGGAAACAACTTTTTTTGTGAGGTTATAAATCATGTTTTGTGGTATAACTCAATGTAACACACTCAAAACATTGTGCGAATGGATGGATTGAATAGTACGGGGGTCTTAGAGATATTTAAAGTAAAAATCATGCGATAAAAAGTGGTATTTAAAAAAAAGCTTGTCAAAATCTTGCAACTTTGACCCCCAATATCTCCGTAACTAGAAGGTTCCCAGGTATAGTGTAGAACAAAATAATGATCAGAATGACGAGTAGAACAAGTGCCTTTCGTATTCGTTAAGAGGTGTTTTACACCCTTTATAGACAATCAAGCTAAGAATTTACACGAGCAGTTTGAAGCAGATAAACTGCGGCTGCATAGTGAATCACAATCTGCTATCTCCAGGTGGTTGACTGCTGAATGATATACACTGTTTGCTCAACCAGTTAACAATTACTGCTCGAGTGATCCGTGGTATTTTCCTACAATAAAAAAAAATTAACATTCTCTGGGACTTCGTCGAGCTTCATTGTTTCGGCGCTTTTTTGGTGGTCGCCACTGTTGAGGAGTAAAAGTGGTTTGGGAAGAGTGTGGCAGGCTAGCTCGAGTGGTCCGCTAGAGTTGTTATATGACACAAAGCTCGAATAGTCCGAATGTTAGGTCGTATTTTCGCATAAAGCTTTGTCACATTCTAATACAATTACATACAAACATTCCTTGACAAACAGTCGGTGACGGCTTTCAGGAAACCGGTGTGTGGAAGGGGGCTTTCCCTTTGACCCACTCCGGTTTTCGTCATAAAGGACAAAGCACGAATACGGTACAAGGATTTTGGTCTTACCACAGAAAGGAGCATCAGAAGTCCAGTCCCCTCTGAGTGTGCATTCCCTCTGATGTGCCCCGAACAGTTCATACCCGTCGTCGCACTCGTATGTGGCGATCGTGCCTGGCACTATATCTCCGCTTGGCAGGGATACCCTGGCGTTTGGCGGGACTGCGGGGTGGCCACAACGTCGGTCACCTGGAAAGATACGGAGGATTTAGTTTAGCTATTAGTCGAAACAAATAATTGAAATATCTTACTGCTGCAGAAAATTACAACGTCAAAAATGCGTAAAAAGTAATAATAATAATAAATAAAAATAAATTTATTTACTCAAGCATACAGATTGTAGTAGGTATACATGGTAAAGGTTATTATACAGAAAATAGGTAGTCTACAATCGAGTGGGTGAAGCATTGTTCTCCTAGCTAGGTTACAGAATAACCTGTGTTAAGGAGAAACAGTCTCGGTCCCCTATGTTTAATGGAACAGTGATAATTTTACATAACATAGTATATTTATATATACTATGTTATATGTAAATATACTATGTGTATATTTTTTTTTCGTTTTGTGTGTGTATGTATGTCTACTAACACTAGTTTTTAAGGCCATTGTTACTAACACTATGGGCGTAGCCCGAAATAAACGTTATTATTATTATTATTATATGCGCTAATGTTACAAAATGTGTAAAAAGTGTAATAGGACTTTTAAAAATTAAACTCAAATAGAAGCTTAATTAAGACCTCAAATCATTCTAAAACAAGGTAGGTACGTATTTTAGAACGAGTAGCTTAAATCGCCGGAGACTAAAACGATTTTTTTTAGTCTTACCAAAAATATTTTGACATCAACACCTAATCAAACAAAAAAACATTTAATCAAATCTTTGACAAAATACAAGAAATAACAACATTTTCAATTGGCCAGAACTCTGCTCTCCAATGACCTAAATACTTGTCGCAATACATATTGAAGAACATAAAATGAGCCATGATTTGAGATATATCAATTTGAAACAGACCCCATGGAATGTTTTTTTATAGGTAAACCATAGTAAAAAAAAAAACAAACGCCACGTTCAAAACGGCCACGAATGTGTAATAATATGATAATGAAGAATGATATAAGAAAACGCATGGTAATATTGTATTCATCAAGCGAAACAATATGTTAATGATGAATAAAACATTCAGAAAATAAAACAATTAGTCATCTTTAAAATATCTGCATTTTGTACATGAATAATACGAGTACACCTTAACTTGCTGTAGTACAAATTCATGATATTAATGATTTTAACTTAAAAACAATATTTCATCCCCTTTTTACTCCTTAGGGACTGAAATTCTAACAACACCGTTGCGTTAGCTCCCAACCATATACCTAGATAATAAATTTAGTGATTTTTACTTCAAAAACCCTTTTTTAACATTTTTGAGGTAGAATTATCTTAAACGTTAAAGATAATTCCACTCCCCATTCCGAGAGACGTTATCAGGTTATCACGGCCAAACAATTAATATAGTGCAACAAAATAAAACAGTAATCCAACAACTTAAGACTTCTCTAAGGTCGTACCCATACAAGGGTCATACAACGACCTATATGAAGGCTTTACTATCACTGTTCCGTTATTAACACGAGGCCAGACTAATGTAATAGGCATAACATTTATATGCTTAAGTTTAGAAAACAACTCATTTGATTTTAAATCTTACATCTTCTTCCGTAAGTCTAGATTTAAACACGCATGTCTTACGGAACTACAGAAAAATCTTAGAGAACACTCGTTTATATTATGCACTAATGCCATGCAAAAAGAAACGCGGAAGCCACAATCACGTACTCCTTAGATTTATACAATTCAGACAAGTTGAGTTGTATCGCAACATGCGTGATACGTCGCTGGTAATGTTCCAGCTAATTGGAATAGACGCGTACGTAGTGGCGCAATGCAACGCGATCTTATCGTAACGTCTTCGCGGATGCGATTGTTAGGTAATAAGAACTGAGTGCAATACTCATATATATTATTATATATAGGTAGTAGAGAAAAACTGATAGCGATGTAATCAATTGAACCGCTTAAGGATGTTGGAAGAGCTAATTGACAGAGGGTGTTTTATAGTGTTTCATGTTTGGCTTCTATGGGCACCAAGCGCCGAGAGAGTCAGGTAAGGTAAAATGTGTCCACACGTGCTTGCTGATTGTTAAGAGTTTAATATCGCTCGGTAGGTAATTCAATACCGGTCAGTAGACACTTCGATATCTCGATCACTGCCGACGGCTAATTGATTCAACGATGCAATTAATACACGAATCTGAAAAATTCGCAATAAAGTGCTTGAAAACTTGTTGAACGGATTTTTATTGAACGCCCACACACCTAACAAATTAATATTTATTACGTACCTACTATACGCATTTCGCTTGATTTATTTTCCATTAATGGAACTCAAACATATGCATATGCAGACGGATGCATCACTTAATGCGTAATAATTATTATTAGTAAAAGTTATGAATTGATTGCTGCATGACTGGATTTTACATCATTTGGAAAGTCATGGACAAATATATCAATCTTAGGAAACTTCTTTCATTTTTGTAAGCCCCACACCAGAGGTACTCGTAACAAAAACAGCCGAAGCTTGCCTCATAGTCAAAGCGATACCAACTTACCACCGAAGCCATGCGACGTTTGTTCAGAACACACGTAAAATGATTTTTCGCTGCCTGGCCTGACATAACTTAAAGATTTTTAGGAACTTTTTTTTCGGATGGGAAATCATTTCTACTCCCGCTCTGGGCGGTGCGGAGGCAGTGTCCGACTTTTACTGACAAAACACATCCATGTTCCGGGACCACGGTTTTTCATTCATTCGAAAGAGATATCCCGGAGCCGGCAGGCAATCCTTTTGTAATTTTAGTGGGCAGAATTTGGTTTTTAGGGATGCAGTTTTAAATTAGATGTCTGGGAAAAATAATTAGTCCATTTCCCTGAGTCAACGATGCAGTTTTTTTTAACCTAGCCCTGATCTGTCCCACTACTGGGAAAGGCCTCTCTCCACTGTTTTCATTTCTCACGCACGCGCGCGTCTTTCTTTCCATTTGAAGTCACCTTACCCTTTACAGTTAAGTAAAAATAAGTTAGAACCTAAGTGGAAGATTTGAGATTTATCATCTCTATATTTTTCTCGATGCGAAAGTACGTGTTTAACCTTTAAATCAGGTAATAAATGAAACGACAGTGTCATAATGGAGGTCATACGATATTATTACCTATCTGCTGGTAAGAGAAGTGATAGAGCAGAGGTATCGCCCCGGTTTATAACTTATAGGTCGAAGATACGAACCCAGCCAGTCGCATTATTTTGTTCAACATCAAGGAAAACATTGTGAGGTCAGTGGCATGCCCTTTACCCAAAATTCGAACACATGTTACATGTCCACTGTGTGTGAATACGTGTTACCAAGTCCAACCCGCACTGGGCACATGTCTCCCAGCAGTGGGGACATTAAACATTAACGATGCTCATGATTAGTACGTTAATCCAGGTCCAGTTGAAAACCAGCATCGGGCACTAGTTGTCCGGCATTTTGCTGAACTGGGCCTATTTGGCGCAGCCGTGAGGCACACAGCGTCACAATATACCTACTTACTTTTTTGTTTTGTTTTTTTTTTTTAGATTTAAGTTTTTTTTTTTTCATATTATTATTATTTTTATAGCGTGTGCACTTGTGGCGTGTGCCAAATAAATGTGTTTTCTTTCTTTCTTTTCTTTCTTTACGTTATCTCGTCACTATAACAGTTATGCACGGGCAAGATGCGCTGTTGATACGTTCTAGTGGGCATTAGTCTTTGTCATGTTTATTTCTAATCTGTGCCTGATACGTTCATAGTACGGTCATGGTATGGTGCGGTGTTTTGAGCAGGCACCTTTATATGCACCGACAGATATGTTATTAAAGTGTACCACGCACGGTACCAGCAACGCGTATGTAGTCAGTGAATGGGTTTGAGGCTGGATATCAATTAAGCAGAACAAGTAAAAAAAAAACCTTGTTGCACGTGTCCACTTGCATTGAAAGCCTTTGTGTGGACGAAACTATCAATAAACGTCAGACGCTTAATTTTTCTTTTTCAGCCAGTATCTACCACTAAGTACCTAGTGGAACATAATATCTAAACGTAAATGAACAGTGTAAAACACTGAAAAATTACATCTTTAGTGAAGCTATACTAGGTACGATTACTCGCCTACCGGATTATTGAAAATTTTATGAAAGGAAGCGTTGAAAATCTTTATATAGAATTTTGGCAGTGGTGTGTTGTGGAATGTAACAATAATGAACATTCACTTGAGTGAAACATAGACGCGAGAAAAACACGTCTGATATTAACTTTAACTATGAAATAATTCTCGCTTCAAGTAACTTCTATCGAACATCAATGCATCTTGTAAAAATACAGATTCGAAGTAAGGTCAAGTTCGGTATCGTAATGGAGAGCGCAGAATCCTGAGAAAAACTTGAACTTGGAACATTGATTGTTGTTTTCCAGCAGCGGCTTCTTGCATCCCGTTGCACAGATCAAATTCTGGTTACCAAGTACCTACCAGCTGGTAATTGGTAACTGAAATTACAAATGTATTTCTTTAATGCAGATCTCAAACTTCCTCGTAGAGAAATCTCATGCTGGACCAAAAATAACCAAGTACCACGATATGAACATACATGCCTCCACCTCATCGTTGCAAAACGGAACCAAACAATGTTGAATGCAAACAATGTGTCTACTCCCGAAATAGAACTATAAGCCTGATAAACATGGACAATATTCTGTGGCACCTGAATCTATATATAGGTGTCACAGAATATGGTCTATGGTGTAGTGGAGTTGATATCCAATCGTAAGCAGCCCAATTGCTATTACTGCTGGGACGCAGCCCTACTGTGAGGTTGAGGGAGAGGGCCATATTCCACGTGTCCCCAGTGCATGTCGGTAACAATTGAAGGTCAAGCGCGTGGGATTTTGCACTAGCTACACCGAATCAAGCATTGAAACGCACCCGGTGGACCGGATCAGTACGCTCTTGTTTAGACATTACACGACACGTGTAAGCATCAATGGAACGTATCGCTTTGTGACAAACTAGTCGGGTGGTAGTGCAAGTTCTACTGCCTACACATTCGTGAATAAGGGAGACATGACCAGCATAATTATCAATGCACGCGTGCCAATGTCATGTGTGGAATGGGGCTCGTGTGACTTCAGAAGCTAATTTTGGTTTATTTATTCCGAACCTGGACCCGAATTGCGATACAGAATAGAAGTACCTTTTTAATTTATGTTAGCCTAGTACTTTTTCTGAAGTAAACTAACAATGTGTTTAAATAACTAATCAAAGAATAAAGAATATTATTAATATTTGTTTAAAGAATCAGCATTGCCATCCAACGTGGCAATGCTGCCAGCCTTTTCTGGGCACTTTTCCTGTTGGCAGTGATGTGGACGAATTTTTCGATGCCCTGTAACCCTTTTTTGACATTGTACATATTTTTTCTTTCTATTATAATGTTAGTGTGTATATATTGTAAATAATGATTACTCTAATAAATTATGTAGTTATATAAAAAAAAAAAATAACTAATGGGTTAGGATTTTGGGTCAGGTTCGGAATAAACCGTAATGTTCAGTGGCATGTGAGCAGCGGTGGCCCGGTGGTAGCGACCCCGACTTACGAGCAGTAAACCGTGGGTTCGAAACCAGGCAGGCCGCATTACTTTGTGTAATTTATTTAACCACTGCTCTCAAAACGGTGAAGGAAATCATTGTGAGAAAACCGGCCGCGGAATGTCCGAGAGCCAAAAATTCGAAGACATGTGACATCTATTAACCCGCACTGGGACCGCGTGGTGGAATATAGCCCATTCCGTAACATAGAGAAAAGTCTTGTGTCTCAGCAATATTATAGGCTAATCATGCAGTGACTTAGAGACTACGCACACGTAATCAGCTCTATTCAGCTTATGCCCATACAAAATCGTTGTTTTCTATGGGCATAAGCTGAATAGAGCTGAATACGTGTGCCTTATGTGTATTTTTTATTGCTCATGTCAAAGAGTAAGTAGCGACGTGTTAATCACTCACTAAGAGTTTCGTACTTTAACGATTTTGAACAGAGGATATAACCTTTTCAGGAATTTATGACTTTTGTCATTTGTGTTACTTCTATTGCTAATAGGTGCCCAACGAATCGGTACAAGTAAAACAAATAGGTACTGTCTTTACATCAGGTCAGAATCTTCAGCAAAGTGTTCTGTGGTTAAGACGATGTCAACAGCAAAAAGCGCACTGGTTGGCCAGGTTTTAGAAGAAAAAATAAATATGTTTTGAAATGCAAAAGTGTGAATTTGGAATATGACTCGTTAGCGGTTTATCATATTTTTGCAGACCCATACGACACAAACATAAAGACAAAGATCCGTTTATTGATGATTTTAAGGTGAAAGCGGCCGGCAAAATTCACATTATTTTCTTACGTTTTTTGCAGTTTGCAGGGAGGGCAGTGCTAAGTTGTAGTCGTGGAACGAAGTTTTCACGGTCAAAGTCGTTCCTCGACTCTTACGAACTTGGAGGTTTGTATTGATGATTTTGATGATTATAAGTAATTCTTTAACTTCATACGTCTTACAGCCGCGATCGATATTTTCATCAACACACAACTTAGCACTGCCCTGCAAATTGCAAAAAACGTAAGATTTGAATTTCGCTCGCTACCTTGGAGCATCAGCCCAGACCAGTCTTTGCAATTATTTTCTATCCAGTCGATTTCGTTAAATTATGCATCGAGTCCTTTAAAAAATGATGAATATTTTTTTGCTAGAACAAATAACTTTTCTAAAAAAAAAACTGCTTAAATAACATGAATTCGGTGTTATCAGAAGAAGAAACGGAAAGAATCTTTAAAAATATCAGAACCGATATTCGACCAATCTGACTTGAATTGGACCTAGTACCTTTTGTAATTGGAATCGGATATCCGTTACATTCCTAATCTACGTCCAATACTGCCGCAACAGTGCGCAGTGGTCGTTAATAATAAATGGTTACAAGGAATAATCTGCCGGTTGCCTGTAAACTTGCTTAAGTGCTATGTTGAATCACGCACATAATGCTTTATAGGTCAGAAGAAGTAGTATAGGTAGCTGATAAACAGCAGTGGGTAATGCGTTCTGTTGTCCATTTAATGAACGATGACTTCTGGTATTGTTTTAGTTTTATTGCAAGTAGGTAAACCAAAGTCAGAGAAAAGGATGATAGAAAGAAAATGTATTGTATTTAACAATCAAGCTAGAGCAAACCTGGTGTCAATCCTACACTGCCTTCTAACCTTCTGAGAAGTATTTGAAACAGTTTGTCAAAAGTATGGAATTCCTAATAAAAAATTAGAAAAACACAACCTTCCGTAGGTAGATACCTCGCTACACGTGCTTGCTTCATTACAGCACCTTTAATAAAGTCCTTACATTTTGTAGGTCACTCGTGCCCACACGCTCCCTCTGATGTATAGAACTAATTTGATAGACAATAATTGCATTTGCACCACTTACACGCCCTATTACAGGTAGGTTCCACTAATCACAAACACACTTCTGCACACCTCCATCGGACATGAGACTGGTATGTGCTAGTTGGTGGATTTTAAAGATAATAAAAATTAGAATTATGGATTAGAGTAAAATATACAGGTGTTTTAAAAGTAGTAAAACGGAAGGTTTGAGCACAAATCATATTCAACCTTCATATCACAATAGTAATGCGAAGGTGTGTATGTGAAATATAACACATATTACCTTTTTTAGGATAGGCCATCATCAAATAACTTCTCCCACTCTGGGCGGAGCGGGAGGGAGTGTCAGACTTTTACTGACTAAAACCCATCCATGTTCCTTCCTCGCCCTTTATGATCCGGGGCCGCGGTATCTCTTTCATAGGCCCGCAACCCCAGCAGGCTTCGGCCCTTACGGGCCCCTTCAATGTGCTGACATCTCTTTGAGGCGCGCGTGGAACACGAACGCCCCGTCGACACGGCCTGTCGTCATTAGACGGACGGACGGCTAGCTAGCTCATAGCTAACCGTCCACAGGCCCGCGAACACATATTACCTTAAGTATTCATTTAAATAAATCGTTACAGTCGCGGGAAAGACTTTGATAAGGGATGCACGGAAAAGGAAAACTTGGTAGATAAAAGGGGAGGAATATACTCAGCAGTGATTCCGGGATGATGTGATTAAGATAATAATTAAATAAACTAAAACTAGACAATACAACAAGGGCAATGCAACCTTGAAGATCTTGGGTCGAAGCGGGCTTGCATGGTGCATTTGTTAACATCAGTATTCGGTGGACGCGGGAAAAAATATAATTAGTCCATCAGTTAGTTTATAAACAAATATTTGACCCACAGTTTTTTTCTTTTGTCACATGAACCATAATTGACGGGAATACGACGCTTTTAAATTCTCAATACGTCACGCCTTGGTTATAGTTTTAGTTTTTATTGTCCCATACTCAAACTGACGGACTAAATCGATTTGCAATTCTTTGATACCGTCGTCATGAGGACCCGTTGATGTGGTCCTCTGTCCAACAGAGGGCCTTTCAGTTGATATGATGATGTCGATCTGCATATTTTCAAGTCGACCATGAAGATCGTATTGTCATTTGCTGAACATTTCCCAGCAAAAATAAATCGATACGTGTAAAATTATTCCATCTTTTTACATAAGGGTAACCTGATTTACAATTTCCAAAGAAAATTCCGGTGATTTAAATTAAATCCTGTTTTTATTTTTTTTCAATGCTTCATTTATTCATTTTGTCTAATTCAAAATTATTTCATTTTGGCATCAACTGTTTTTTGTCATAGTTGTGAAATTCCGGACGAAAATTTTATTTTAGAATAATTTGCCCTGCAATTCTGGACATTGAGCTTAAATTCTGAGACGCATGGCAACCCTACTTTACATATACTGTTTCAATCAGTTTATCTATAGTTTCTAATGCAATTTCGTCGTACCAAAGGCGATCTCGTAACACGAGGCACTGCCCCTGCCTGTTTGGTGATTGCTGTTTAATACTTATAAGTCAACATTTAAGTGTTGAACTTCAAAAAAGGAATAGTAGCTGATATAACAGCTTACGGGTATCGTTCGTGAATTGACGTTTGAATCCCTCAACTACTAGTGATTGATGCAACGACACATTCACAACACACTTTTAAACAGCGAAAGTCAAAGTTTATGTTCTATGAATAATGGATACGTTATGCAACTCGTGTAACTCTTTATAGTGATGGTACCACTTTAACAAAAATAGTTATGTTGAGTTGTTCGGCTAGACATGATATACGAGTAGAAACATTATATGACATGAAATGCGACGGAGGTCATAGACATCTGTGAAAGCATGACAAATGGCGAATTGATTTATTTCTTTAGTGATAGGTGTACTAAATGCCTTATAGATAATCAAGCATTGGTAGATTTGACTTTCCCATCAATTGGCCACAGGCGTTTTCTCTGTTTAGTGAGAAATAACTAGTGTCCGATCGCAGTTCGGCCACCTTCGGCATAAATTGAGCCGAAGTTTTACCCGAGGCCGAAGGTGAATTATTTTTTCCGGAAAACGCCGAAATTGATTAACCGTGGCGGAAAGGCGAAGCACAGAGACAGGGTAAGACAAAAAAAAAAAAAACTTTTTATTTCAAAAACATTTCATGAATTTTGTTTAAACACACATCGCTTAATCTTAATTATGAAAGATTATGTGCGAGTGAGGCGTCTCGCTTGTTTACATTTAAATATATTATTTTAAAATTCAAGATTATTTTATTTATTTATCTGGAGGAACTTTGTATTGATCCACTGTGAGGTAATATTTAATTATACGATTTATTTGCAAAGTTGTCTTTGATTTTAATTTATTATTTAGTTGCTTATTCAACAAGTTTGGTAACAAGTACCTCCAGGTCCTTCTTCCATATTCATTGTTACATTTCGACAGATTTTATAATGGTAGGTATTGTATGGGTTTTATTTTTTTACTTATTTTATCAATTTCGTAAGCATATACTGTGATATATTTGCTAGTTTTACTTTGTCAATGACATTTATTATTTTACAATATTCAAATAATTGTTGATAGTTGTCTTTAAATTTAAGCATTGATTTATATGGAACTATAGTTTTTAACATCCTAATTTGTATGACACATATTTTTTGTAAGTATGTATATCATGTCTGATAATAGAATCTGCTAGTGCCAAATACATTAGTCTTTTGGTTCTGTATGGTAATGTATGCCTCAATATGCTAAGTTTTCCCAATATTGACCAGAGTTTGTTCCAAAAATAATCAACATGAGGACCCCATTTCGAAGTATTCATACATACATATAAGTTGTAAGGTAAAACTCAAAAGTTTGAACAAAACACTAATTAATAATTTAATTGACTTATTGCGAGTATTGAACAGATTTTCTTAGGTCATTAAATCGATTTACCATACCATGTTTACCTCCACTGATTTGAGAATTTTGAGAGCAGTGGCGATGTAATAAATTGTACGATTAGTCATTTTAATAAACTTAGCAGAAATATAGTATGTACTTACCTACAACTATTCGGAAACAAAACAATCATTTTTTTATTAATTATGATTGACTCTAGAATTTTTCACAACACTTTAATGCACTTACATGATTGACAGCTATAACTACACAATTATCACTTTACGATTGTTAGATAAACTGAAGATCTATTCAAGATGGCGGCACTTGCGCACACGCACAACAATAATTTAGAAACGCGGATAACGGTTGCTTTACACGACCGTTCTAGGAATCGTACTTAAATATGTTCTAACGGCCATCAGGCAATTTAAAACGTAAATTATAATGGACTTTATGTAATCGTAAAAGCAGTTTTAACTAAATTGGATGGATAGGAACAGTAATTGTCATGCGAAATTAGTATACAAGTACTTCCAATTGTGAAAGTCTGCTGGCATGAAGAAACAATTACGAATAAGGACGCTTGCAGACAGCTGACTAATTTCGAACAACGCTTTGTACCTATAGATGTCTCCAAAAGCCGTATAATGACATTCAGAGAAAATCAAGTCATGTAAAGTGACTTTACATGACTTGATTTTGTCTGAATGTCATGATACGGCTTTTACTTTACTAAAGTCACAGGATCTCCTAGTTTGGGAGGCAGGGTTACTCTATCTGTATGACCTTTACTTCACTAAAATTCACGTGACCTATTTTGTAAGCAATGTTGAAAGTTTTTGTATAAATAAAGATTTTTATTATTATTTATTATAAACTGCTCTATGTGGGCAAATACAAGAGAAAATTCTACATGCCAATGCAACAAACCATTTTTGCTGAATATTCAGAGAGGAAGACGTCAGAAATAAATGATCAACGTTATAAAATTACCTGCTGATCTACATTTTACAGAATGTAATAGCTACTGTGAAATTGATTTTCACAGTTTAAAACGCGATCGCCGGAAGTTTTAACTGTTACTGCTTTAGTTAAAAATAAACTAGAACCGTGTGCCTCGGGTCAGTTGAGGTAATAGATTCAATTGCTGTTTGCATGAGATGAGTACGAACCTCTCACTTATTGAGCAATTTTAAGATCTTACTCGTTTTTAGTTTCGCAAGATGGATGTACTTGTAACGCATGCATAAACGTGCATGAAGAGGGACACCAGTGCAACATTACAGTTTCAAAAGAATAAAAGGTAAAGCCGGTTTGAAACATAATCATCTCACCTCAGTAGTCAGAGGTCATTTAGGTCCATGGTCACCGAAAGGATAACGGTCTAATTATCTAAAATCAGCTGTTTATGAGAGATGTTCCCCTACAGAAGTGTGTTTTAAACAGCTGTTTTAGATAATCAAACTGTCATCTTTTTGATGAACATGGACCTTAGACGAAGACTCCTAAAGCTAAACTCTTAAGGAACGCCTGAATAAATACGCTTTGTTAAATTTTCCAGTCCATTCCGAGCCAGATTAGGAAAACAGTTTTCAGTAGAAAACGGCCATCTCATGGTTTATTCGTAGAAGAATTTCATGAACTAATACCACTTGCTTTTCTTTCCTACGACTCTGAATAAATGATGCCCTATCAGCAGTGTATTCCTGGGAACCGAACTGCCACTAGCATTGCAAACTTGCAACTAATAGAGCGAATATCTGACTTTTCCAGCGTCTTGTTTCCTAGAACCCGGAAACCCGAGGAAGCGAACCGGGACAAACTGTCATCTAAAGTGACTCGTTGTGGCCTGGCGATGTAGGGGGAAGGTATCGATATTGAGCTAATAAGATAGGAAAGCAGGACATAAATGGTACAGTAACCCCACGATTTGTCGATCGATTGCATTTATTACACGTAAAAAGGAATAAAGTTGGTTATACGAGTACACAAACCACAACGTTGGCACCAATTCACAGATTGCCCGCTGGTTAGCTAAAGAGTGCATCAATTTGATCAAACTAAAATTTATTATTTTGACGTACAACATAATTTTTATGGGCAATTAACTTAACTTACAATAATTAAAAAACGACCGGATCCGTACTTTTGCGTCCTCGGTATGAAGGCCTATATATTCGGTGGTATGTAGGTCATCTTTCTTTTGATGTTCAAAGCTGTTGGTATAAAAGACTAAGGTCCAGGTTCACCGAGAAGATAACAGTCTGATTATCTAAAAACAGCTGTCAATGTGACATGTTTCCATACAAAAATGTGTTTTAAACAGCTGTTTTTAGATAATCGTCCGTCATCTTTTTGGTGAACATGGACCTTAGTAATGACGTCGTACGGATGACACCGGTGTCAAAGAGCATCGTGTTGTGGTCAGTTTGGCAGACAATACGACACGTCGCGGTAGGCGTGTACACCAATAGGACAACTGTCGCCTGTTACACTCGTCTCTATTTTAGTCAGACTTAGCGTTACATAAACGAACCTGGATACGGAATTGTGTAACGTTACGCGAAGAAAATAATTAAAGCGACCAATTTTGGATGCGCATGCAAACGTGCGTTATGTAAGAGCGGTTACATATTGATACTGTTTCCTTGTTTTTATCAATCGCCGGCACTCGTCATGGTAGGACAGGCCTCGTTCGTGCGCCGAGCAGCATTTTAGTTTCAACAAGGCGTTGTTTCATTGCAATCCACATTGTGTTTGTAAAAATCTTTGTAGAAAGTTGCTTTGTACTCGCTTGTAATTCGAGATATTTTTCTCTTTCCCAGTTTTGGTGCAAAACGAAATCATTGCTAAAAGACTGATCAAACTCAGTCAGGTCAGGTCATGCATGACAAAGGTCAGTCGCACCGGCTGTGCAACTGACTTGGATGTCGTGCTCGAACTAACGCCAAAAGTCGCTGGACACCCTAATCATGAAACCAAATTACAGTGCGCAGTCGCTTCAGTTTGAGCAGTGCTTCACGCGTAATTGAGTTACCTTCCATCATTTCTCCATGTTGCTATGTGTGGAAAAATAACAAGAATTAGTTCATCAAACCGTAACCACCGCATAAAAACTGTATAAAAAACTTGAAAAATATATTCAGCAAAAAAGGCTAATATAAGTTGTACGTTTTGCGACGTGCACAACAGTGATACAAAAAAATTTAGTCCAAGTACCGATGACGTTCATAACTTACAAGATATGAATGTCATCGGTAGTTGGACTATATTTTACGGTATCAAATTTTCAAGCGTAATAAAATGCTGTAAAAACTATAAAGCGGTATAAGCTACTAAATATCAGCGGAAAATAAATAGTAAGTAAGAAGTTTTTGTTCTCTTTATAAAAAAAACAAACTAAGAACTCTTTGCTGGTCATTTTGATCGGTCTTTGTAACTTTTTTATTGGGATAGCAAGAAAAGATGATTGATCTTGAGACTATGAGGGCCTCATAAGTTTGAGCATTCATACATTCGTTTGAAACTTTGTCTAAAGAAATGAGAAAACTAGTTCTGCGATTCCTGTACCTAACTACCCATATCTATATCTAAAGAAAAAACACAAATATAACATAATCACGCTTTCGAAAGAATGCAGTTCCATGCTGCCAACATCGTCGAATAAGCTGTCACTTGGGCTGAGACACAATGCCTTACTTTCTGGCAAAATGGTTCCGCCAATTCATTTCCCCAGCTACAATGCTAGGAAGTGGCGAAGACTTTTCGGGGTACTGTTTTATGTAAAGTTGACATTTAAAACTGATAGCAATTACAGAATTTTAACGTTTTCAAACTTGAAGAAATAATGTCGATATTTCTTCAAGTCTGAAAACGTTAAAATTCTGTAATCATAAGCACCACACTGACCTGTGAGATTATGTAGAACGCATTTATTATTTTATTTAAAATGCAGCAAATTAATTGAAACTCGGCTACAGCCAAAATAGTCAATATAAATGGGGGATTTTCATAGGTTTTAATCGTAGGTTTTCCAATAACTGCGTCGAAAAATCTGATTTATCGCGAGTAGCTTTTCACTTGAACCACCGCTTCTCTAAACGCTGCTATCTCATAAGTTGTTACCTCTGTAACCGTGTCGCCTCAGTCACGTACTTGCTGTGACGGATTGGACGCCTCAAAAGGAGGTCGGCACGAGTCGAGGATTTCATTATTTTTGTTATCGTATTGTTTGATTCTCGATTGCTAAACTACTGTGATATCTTTGTATTTAATGCTTTTCGCTCAACGATTGGCAATTCAGTATGTAGTAGGAGATGCTGAATAGTTTCCGGTTGTAGGGCCTTATCACACTAGCGAGTGGCGAGCGAGTGGAAAGCGGGGCGAGTGCGTAGCGAGCTCGTCGCGAGTGGTACCATGTGCGCGGCAAATACGCCGCGGGTGGGCAGCGAGTTCGCGGTTAGCGATACGCGTTTTGTTCAGTCATTCATTTGGTTTTTCTTCGCGGCGTGCAGTTCGACGCGCACACTATGCGAACTCGCGGCGAGCTCACTGCGCTCTCGCCCCGCTTTCTATTCGCTCGGAACTCGCTAGTGTGATAAGGCTCTAAGATGTGCGGTCAAGGATCTAATTACCGCATCAAATTGGATGTGCCATTCTCGGAACAATTTAGCTGTGTTAACATCATCAATGATATGTGTGATCAACACACCGTAAGTACGTCAATTACCTTTAATCCATGTTGCTGAATCCTGTATTAATGGATTGTAGTCGGAATCCGTGAATGAATGGATTACGTCACTTACTGCAACGCTACAAAGGGATGACCGCTAACAAATTAAATCAAATCAAATATTCGCATAATATGGTAAATACATGGTACATAATTGTTACATTACAAATTTAACAATGAGGATCCTCATATAAACCATTTTTTGGCATACGAAATATACAATAAAAGCTTTTAATGACATTTAAGTGATAACAAACACAGGTCTGTTAATAGCGATGTCAATCTGTTTTAGGATTCAGTGATACGAAATACGAACGTGTAGCTAGACAGGGTGTAAACCACCTCATCACGAATCCGCTTACCAAGCGTTCTGTACATCAAACCAAGTAGCTTTATGCAATAATTATTGCTGGGAAACGAAATATTTTTCGGGTGAAAATTCATGTTTTGTGGTTAAACTTAATGTAACGCAATCAAAAAATGTGTTGATGGATGGGTTGAATATTACCCGGTACTGTAGAGGTGTAATAGTAAAAATCTTGCAATAAAACGTGCATTAAAAAAAACTTGTCAAAAAGTTGTAACTTTGACCACCAATATCTCCGTAACTAGGTAGAAGGTTAGGTATGAGGTGGAACAAAATAAATATCGCAATGACGGACGGGGAGAACAAGTGCTTTTCGGCTTCGTTAAGAGACGGAACTCGAACCGGGACCCTAAGAACGAAAGGCAGCCTCACTACCACTGCATAAAAAAATAGACAATTAGACATAAACTACCACCACAATTTTTTTTTTATCAAATTTATGTTTTCAGTCGACTTTAGCGAACTTCTTCGATTTTACAGCTGTGATGTCACAATATAGCGCGAGTATAATCCGTTTCTCATTTGAAACGCAATAAAGGTACACATGTATCTGTAATTTGTCGGATTCGTTGAAGCTGTTAAAATCATTAATATTTACTGGAAATCATCATGTTTCACCGAGTTATTTCCAGGAATGTACAACACCTACGTACGTTATTGTTTTATCTGTAATAACAAATAATTTAATCATGGTTACCGAGAACTGAATTCGAATCAACGAACAAAGGAAATTATTTGGTATTGTTTGTTGATTGAAATTCAGTTCGTTGCAATAGAACAGAAGGACAGAGTTGATTTTTGCAGGTTGTAGCAGCAGGTTGCAGTTTGCTCTATGTTTTAATTGAAATGAAATGGGACTGGGCAGGACACGTCTGCCGGACCAACTGTGGGCCAAAATAGCAGGAAACTGGTGCCCTGACACAGTGAGAGCGGGAGGTCACGAAGGAGATGGCGGGACCAACTGGACAAGTTCCATCCAAACTGGAGGGAAGACGCGCGGGTTCGCGAGAGGTGGAAAGAGTGGAGGGAGGCCTTTGCCCAGGAGTGGGACAGAGCAGGCTAGCAAAAAAAATGTTTTTATTAGTATATCAAGCAATTTCATGATGACCTTAATTTGATAAGGGCTTGCAGCAGTGCGAAAGATATATGTATATGTCACCGTAAAATAGTCAAATACGTTATATTGTAATATCTCTAGCGATATTGTGAAATCTCGAAATATTGTCAAATGAACATACTGCTTACAACAAAACGCATTATTTTTTGTGATATGCATGCGATGTTAGTCAACTTACGCGGTGTGGAGGGAAGGAAGGGTCCCCCTTGCCCAGTGGTACAACTCTCATGAAAAGATATTGTACCATTCCTGAGACATACCGATTATTATAACCTAACCTTAAAACACTTTATATTCCCCTAAAAAGGGTAGTCGACGGAGCCCCGCTTCGCGGGGCCCCTATTTCCGAGTGCAGGGTTTACAGGAACCTAACTAACCTAACGAGGGGGTGCCGCAAGTCCCGATTATGGGGGCAGAGCATACTTCCGTATGTTCAGTTGACAATAATTCGAGAGTTTACGATATGACAATTTTACGGTGACATGTATACTACAAACTATGAAGCATTTCATAACGTGGAATCACCATTTTCCTGTATTTAACTTTTAGTTTTAGGAGGACAGGAAATCTGTGCCTAGCTTTTAATTTTATAGAGTAGTCAGTCGGTCACTTCATCGATCGTTGACATTTAAAAATGCCAAAGGAAGATGTCGAAACTGTTCAATCATTAAGTGTCGGACAGGTTAAGGAATGAACATACAAAACCTTTAATGGCTTTTTTTAAAAAAAAAATACTAAAAAGATAAAAATAAGTTGACGTTCGGAAGTCGGTGACTTGTTTGTTTGAATACCTTTTTACTTTTGATAATCACCACATTTTCACACAACTTTTATTTAATTAACTTTATTTATAGAACCAAACTAAAAATGAATCGCGTAAAACGGACCAGCCCCCGTATTCACAACACTTCGATTCGCTTCCGATTCGGGAAGTCGTATGTCGATCTTGGTCGTTTTCGTAATGCCAGAAGAAGACAGATATACGAGTTGTCGAATCGGAAACGAGTCGAACGTTTGTGAATACGGGGGCTGTAATCACGAAGATATCGCGGTGTACAAACATGAAATAAAAAAACATGCTGCATGTCGAATACATAGCTGGTTTCAAATTGCAGAATTCAATATTATTTTACTCGCTATTTCAGGACGAAGCGTGGTTGGGTAGGTTGGCAAATTAATTATGTTTTGAGAATAACAGATTCCAATTGCATAAATAAATGGTTAAAAGTTTACTTAATCTCTTTTAAACAGAATTCAGTAAAGTTTTTCACCATCGTGCATTGTTTCAAGTTGGTCATTCTACTAACAATTGAGCCACAAGATGACAAGATATGATCTGCAACAAATTCATAGTCTTTTAATTCTTAGTGGAACTGTAAATGGTCACTTGGCTACATTGCATCGCCACCAAAATTACGTATCGGCGATATATTGCGACTGAGTCGACGACAGACGCTGACGGAGCGACGAAGCGACGAAGCGACGAAGCGAGGTATAATCGGCACATTGTAGGCACATCGACGCATCGGCACTACGGTCGCATGCCTCAGTAGTTCGTATGACTTTATGATCTATTTTTGGACATTCCTCGATTTTCATTTAATTCCGATTTTGCAGTACGGTAGAAATGTCACCAATTTAGCAACGAGTTTGTCAATTTTACTAATGGAGCGACTTCTGGGTTTTAATCATAATTAGGGCAATTACTCTAATTTAAATTGGCCGTGATCAGGGCCCTATCCAATAAAGCTGACAATCCGACAAGTCCGACATATGTCAAAAAGTGACAACTCGACAATTTTTCTGTTTAATAAAACTTACAGGCGACAAAATTGTCATGGTGGAAAATTCACAAATATGTCGGACTCTTTTTTTTCTTGACATTTTTCTTTTTTATAAAACTTTATATGCGACAGCTGACAGGTGACAATTTGTCGTGAAAAACTTGTTAAATCTGCTTTATTAAACAGAAAATTGTCGTGACATGTTGACGTATTTGTAGAATTGTCCGACAATTCTGACAGGCGCGTTACCCTCTGTCGCGAAATCATATTTTGAATTTTGAAGGTGTAAAAAAGTGTATTGAAAAAGTTTATTACAAAAAAATGGTACTTACATCGAGCAGTGAGAGTAGTGATGATGAATACTTGGAACAAATACAATCGCAACAGAAATACATCATCTGTGAAAATTTCAACTGTTTAACTATCACGGTTCATGAGATAACGCCTGGTGACAGACGGACAGACAGACAGACAGACGTACAGCGGAGTCTTAGTAATAGGGTCCCGTTTTACCCTTTGGGTACGGAATACAATACATCATATCTAATTGATTGATTCTTTATTGGTTAACGGTCTAAATAAATAAAAAAAAATACGGATTGATGAAGGATAAACTAGTTAAAATAAACTAAACCTTACCATGGTCCTTTTGCGCCAATTTTGCCATGTAGTTTCACGAAGGTATTTCCAGTCTTTATTGAAAATACCTAATGTTCTTAAGTTTTCAGCTATTTCCTTCCATTTATTTATTTTTACATCGTGGGTCAATTGGTCAGTAAACTTCCCAAAAAGTATATTTTTACTTTCGTAAATAAGGCCCAAAATGGTAAGTTTTCTGTGCATTTCCATCTTACACGCGATCATAACACAATCGAAGTTGCACTGACAGTTGATAATATCTTTTTCAATTTTACCCTCATCCAACTTCATAAAACAAAATTCTTTGCAAATATATTATGTCAAAAGTCGACATAATTGTCACGACAATCCGACAATATTGTCACCGACAATTGTCAGAAATATTGTGACTGTGGTTTTTTGATATGTCGAGTTTTATTAAACGTGTTTTTACATTAAAAATATGTCAAGATTTCACCTGTCGATTTTTGACATATTTGTCACTTTTATTAAACAGCTTAAGCGCGACAATTCTACAATTTTGTCATTTTTTGACATATATGTCGGATTGCCAGCTTTATTGGATAGGGCCCAGCTCGTGTAAGCTTTCAATGACATCAATAGATACCGGATTACATTTACGCAAATGCATTTAATTACCTAATAGGTTTGGATTGTTTTTTTGTGACACACATGTTGGGTAAAATCGTTGGAATGTGCATTGTTTGGGCAAGTGCCCTTTAATTACCTGCATCTTACTGAAAAAATGTGCCAGAGAGGTGTAATCCGCCAAGTGTCCAATGATCTCCATCTCAGTGAAAGTACAACGATGAGTTCTATCTCAAGTTAAAAGTATAAAATATTGTTTTAATGGAAGACTCAATCGTATTACTGTTAGTTTGCAACAGTACTCAATTATTATAGGTTAATAAAAAAATACACTGCACCGCAAAGAAAATGGGTCGGCATAAAAATCTGTAATGTCTGTAAAAAAATTCAAGCTTTATTTTTAATAAATGTAAAACAAATAAATGTGAGTGCTTTTGTAGTACTCACCTTTATTTGTTTTACATTTATTAAAAATAAAGCTTGAATTTTTTTGTACCTATCTGTCAAGCAAGTTAAAATAATCTTTAATAAAGTCTTCATTTCATGAAGCTAGGTCGAGTACTTTTGAAGATATTGAAGATTTTCGGATCCTTTTTCTTCGCGGTCCAGTGTATTATATCTTGAAAGGTACCTACTTAAACGTATACATTTTGTGTAACGTATTTTGATAGTTTTGTTGAACAGTAACAAATTATTAGCATATTGCGTATTTTTAAGCGGCATATAGTCCGGTCTCTATAGTAATTAACTTTAATGACATTGACACTGACATTGAAATTCGATGATGTGTAGCCGCCGCACAATACATAGGAATTTCATCATTATTAAATCCTGATTAAATCCGTCCATTATTAAATAATGAAGTGTATACCTATTTCATGTTATTGAAAATTTCAGTTCATTTTTTGGCAGTGATGTGGTTAGAGTACAAGTACTTCGTGGAATTGGTTTGCAACACAAAAGTAAATTTGTCAATTTATCGTAAAACCGTGTTGATATTACTGAGAATTATGAAACCAAATAGTTCAAGAGCGTGATTTTAAATTGTTTTAAATTATAACATTATTAAAATGACTAAATGTCACTTACAAATTTAAAATACATGGAAAATCCGGGTCAATTTTAGTGAGAATTCTGAAACCAAACTTTTCGGAACATACATGATATTTAATAAATTAAAATTATACAGCTTGCTTTCAGGTGTAGTGACGGGAACTACCATAAACGTTGCAACTACACGAAAATGGTCTTAGGAGACCATCCATAATTTTATGTGATTTTTTTTTACAGATTTTCCACAAAATGATACTTAGAAAATGGACATTTTATACATTTTATTGATCCCAATCGATCCAGTTTCCAATAATACTGATAAAAAACTCCTATGGGACCAACGCAGGTTGGAGTTCTAAGTCAGAAATTGCAAAAAACTTTTCGCATTATAATCTCATGTCTGAATGTGAAAATCTGGTGAAGGAAGAGGGGTTCAGTACCAACGGCGAGATGACGACGCTTGCTGGCAGCGAGCGAAAGACTTCCTTTTGAAGATTTGAAGTTGATCAACTATGGATAAAAATATTATTCAATGAAATAAATATTCAACACGAGTGTTTCAAGCGTGTATCTTGTCAAACTTTACAAAGCATGTTTACATTTAAACGGTCGATTTTCATTCAAGAAGCGACGCTAGGGCCGCTGACCGACATACCGACTAACGGTGTGATTGTTCTAGCCGCAAATACCTATATGTGGAGACGTGTGTGCCCTACTTAGGAATGCAGTTTGTTTTTAAGTGATAGCGGTTTTTTGACAGTTTCTAATAAGTTTTTTATAAGGTAGTCATGTCCAAATCTATGAAAGTAACTTAGCTAGAGTACTTTGTAGTAGTGTCCGGAATAACGCCTTATCAAAATTCTTCTTGTTTCCTCATGATCTCGTCCTCAACGAGTCTCAACGAATTCTCAGATGGGTCTCTTTGGACTTTCAAATATTTCCAGTTTAAAGTAGGTAGCTGTTGAAGGAAGCAACTTTTTGAGAAAGGTACTTTTTTCGGGTAGGTATCACTTTAGGAAATTGACGTTTCGGGAAAGTGACATCCTTGAAAGTGGGCTTTACGGGGAGGGGACGATTTCAAGTAGCAACGAAATATTTTGATACACCATAGTCGAGAAATAATCAGCTTGCAATCCACACAAACGAATCCATCTCTTATTAGCTTTTCAAATCCTTAAGCGTGCAGATTTCTCTACTTACTTTACCATTGTAATAGTTTCTTTTACTTGGCACTAGTGGCTGGCACACAGTTAGTTATAATGTACTTATGAGGAATCAGTATCACTTGTGCATATTTAAGGACTTTCTCGTTAAAAGTAGCCAGAGAAATATACAACCTGTTTTTTTTATATCGCACTAGCGGACGTCATACGGTTTCACCCGCGTAGTTCCCGTTCCCTTTCTAATGGTGAAAGAATTTTTGAAATCGGCACAGTAGTTTTTGAGTTTATTCATTACAACCAAACAAACAAAGTTTTCCTCTTTATAATATTAGTGTAGATAACTCTAGGGTATGATTGAGACCAAAGAAACAACTGGCATATGAATCATATTTCAATCATCTTTTTGTTTTTTATTTTTCATACAAAATAAATCGGCAAAGTCACGATTATTAACGTAAAACACCCCTATGTGAAAAATGACAACGTCGTATTTTCTTAAATTTAAATATGAATGATTGGTTTGGATTAAAATGAATTACTTACTCGTATTTATCAATGAAACTTAGGTTCCTAAACACATCGAGGGTTTATTTTGTACGATAAGCTAACAAACTCGCAAAAGTAAAGATTCGTCATACTGGTCACAATTTTTGACCTAATTTAATTATGATTGATTGATGTTTCCGACACTATGCATTTATGGACCACCTATTTAAGGAGTTTTAGTATTACTTTTACCTACAGAATATAACCGTAGAATTGTGGGATATAAAAAAAAACAGGTTGTCTAACAGACGAGTCGAACTAACTTTATCACAACTATATTTAAACACACACATAATTATATATGTCCATTTCCCATGGACAGCGATGCGGACTAAAGTTTTTTAATTTTTTTTTAGACTATTAAATAATTATGTAAGTTATGTATTTAGTCAAATTAACAGTTATTCCGTATGTTGTTCAAATTATATTAAAACCTCACAAAGCATTTAATTTCCAATGGAACTAGGACGCGGTCAAAAACAACTTTGCCCACTCATCACCGCTTGTGGCTCGCACCACAAACGATTGCCAAGTATGTGTGTGCAGTGCTTTGCCGCTGCCGGCGAACACTGGGCCAATATTCCAGTAAGCTACTCATATATTAGTGGCACGCCGTATGGCGTCCAAGAACTGCACAGTTCTAGGAATCTGTCAAACTAACCTACTGGCACAGAGCGCTGCGGATGCTCCGAGCTAGAGGCAATAAACGTTAGCGTCTCTAGCCGGTTCCTGACTAGGTCTGGACAAAGGACAATGGGTGTTTTTAACCTAATATTTATTTAACTGTTTGTTTATTACATACTAGCTTCTGCCCGCGACTTTGTAGGTACACGGAGCCTGTTGATATGTTTTTAATTTATTTTTTATTTAAGAGTATCCTATGTTACTTCTAATACCTTCAAGAACATGTGTACAAAGTTCCATGATGATCGGTTGAGTACGTTTCGCGTGAAAGCGTAACAAAACAAACTTATATTCACGTTTATAATATTACTAAAATGATTAAAATATACTTATTGTAAATAATGTCGCACGGGACCGGTCAATGTGGAGATACTTGGGGGAGGACTATGTACAGCAGTGGACGTCTTTCGGCTGAAATGATGATGATAATGATGAAGTATTTTCTAGTATACCTAAAGGGTAATAGATTAAAACGAGTACTTTACGTTTGTGTAACGAAAAGGAACCTCACGCCTTTTTTTGGCAAGAGCCAGTTACACAATTCCACAACCACTGCAACTCCTGAAAGCCAGAATAAACAGTGGTGACCAGTAAAAAAGCAATAAGACAAGGATGCTCGATGAACTCCCAGATAAACAATTTAACAATTTAAGTCTTTTCCCAACCATGATGGCGTCGGCTTCCTGTCTAACCGGATGCAGCTGAATTTTACATGGACGACTGCCTATCTGACCTCCACAATCCAGTTAGAACTGGACAATGCAATACCCCTCGGTAAGACTGGTTGTTAGACTTTTTGGGCCAATGACTACCTGTAACGACTGTCAAAGATCTACAAATGACAGCCGGGAGACGGAGGAAAGTCGGTATGCAATGGGTGGTCACCCATCCACATACCAACCTAGCCAAGCTCGGCTTAACCTAAAGATCGACCCGAGCGACTGTTGTTGCTAAGCCACGAGCGCCTCGTGTTGTGTTTTAGCATTTCCAAAAAAGTGCGAATATCAGTTATTTGGAGTACTAGCTGACCCACGCAACTTTGTCTGCGTCACATAAAACGAAAGGAAAAAAAATCCCCGTTTTTGAAACATTTTTCATTCCTGGTCCGCTCGCAATTGTCGTTGCGTGATGTTATATAGCCTATAGCCTTCCTCGATAAATGGACTTTCCAACACAAAAAGATTTTTTCAATTCGAACCAGTAGATCCTGAGATTAGCGTGTTCAACCAAACAAACAAACAAACTCTTCTGCTTTATAATATTAGTATAGATTTTAATGTCAATTTGATATACAAAACCCAATTAGTAGGGACACAGAACTATCCATAATTAAGACGGCTGTCAATCCTTCGGGCGTCCGAGTAGCTTTGATAACCGTAATTGATAAGCAAATGACGCTACAGACAGCTTAACGAGCTGCTCAACCAGGAACTACATACTAAAGCTCCTAAATGATTGCTTTCGACAAACCTCAGTTTGGAGCCTAGTGGTCGTCAATGGTCGAAATTCGACAATAATTTATTTTAAAAAAGGGGCACAAAAAGGAGATAGTTTTTTTTGGGCCCACCTGGTCGTTGCATTTATTATTCATAATAACACCAAAAAAAAGTAACCATTTTACTATGGTATTAAACGAAATATTACGTAGAAATGAAAACGGAATCTTAAAATCATAATAAATAAGCTATGTTATGATATATTTTTGCGAGTCAAATCATTCCTGTTGTGGTCAATGTCATTTGACAGCAAATACTTACGTGAATAGGGGCGTTTTCTGTTTACTAAAAAAAGTACGGTACCTACCCGCTGGTAATCACATGTGCTATATAATTATTATAGAATCAGAAAGAATATAAAAATATAATATTATTAAACTGTGAGCATGCTTAATGCTATTTTTAAAGGTTTACACTAAAATCGCATAGATGGTTTAAATAATGAACGTGGCACGGAACGTTATATACAAACTTTTTTAGTGATTGACAGACAACTTCATTATTTTGACATTTCGTTTTTCTGTTTATTTTGGTTTTCGTAAGTGTTTTTGCAGATTTTTCGTATTTACTCCGGTTAGACAATGCTTAACTTATTTAACCACTGGAATCTAGAGGTTTTAAGGAAGAAATCAATGTAAGTTTCATTATTAAATGCTACAATTTATGTGGGTGGCCTAATCCTCGAACAAAAAAAATTGTCTCCTTTGCTTCACGTATTAATAAATTGTCAAACGTCAACAAAGTCGTTGCCAAGACGACCAAGTCTTTTAAGGCGATTACATGAGCTAAACGCGAGTTTTATAATTACTAAAAGTATATGATTCACTGCTACAAACAAGACCAGAAAAATATGTAATATTCTTCAGGATATATACTATGCTAGCATGATAGTGTATTGAAAACATAATACAATTAATTTGACTCGATAAATAAAAAACACGAACTCATCTCTTAAAAATATCTTCCAAACAAAATAAAACATACTGATATGCATGCGATCATTCTGATTTTTTGGCTAATAATTCTACAAGGAATACTTATATTAGCATGATAGTGTTTTAGTTTCTGAATCCAATAAATAGTTTTTTTGTAAAACGTTCGAAACCACTCATTCCGCGCTATTTGGCCCGCAGTGACTGACGTAATAACCACTTTGTAGTGCAAGCTGATTAGAACTTTATTACAACAGCAACTCAAACGAAGTTTGAGCCACCACAAGGAGGGTTGCTAATTTAGCTCGTCTAATCGCCATAATATATGCAACGTCCTTAATATATGTGTCAAATACACGGATCAAGTGCATGTTACGTTTTATTTATTCATTTAATGATTTTTTTATTGATTTTTCTCCTCCGTCCGCGGAATTTTCGTAAAAAGGGTTACAAAGTTCTTTACGTATATATACGCAAGCACAAGCAAGGAAGCAGCAACCAGTTCTTTGCGTATTTTACGTTTATTAATATTCATTATGATAATATCATGATAGATAATAAATAAATATAAGAATAGATACAAAATACTCTTCACATAATACTCTTCTATGGCCCAAGTTCACCGAATAGGTATCGGTCTGATTATCTAAAACAGCTGTTTAAGGCACCTGTTCCCCTACAAAAAAAGTACAGTGGTTTAAAAAGCTATTTTTGGATAATCAGACTGTCATCTTTTAAGTGAACATTGACCTGTTCGTATGATGCCTGTCCAGTTACATGCATGCTTACGTAATACATAATAAAACATTCATTAAGTAAAAACACAATAATATGACAACAAACTTTGTTATTATTATCCTAATTCGTTTTAAGATAGAATATAAAACATTAAATTACTCCATCACAAATAATCATTATTAAGTTATAAAAAACATATAGTGGTTTAGGTAACTGTTAATCAAAAGCACTTGTAACTTTATTTTTTTCTAGAACGTAGAACAACGACCTATTTATTAGTAGTGTAGTAGGTGACGCCAAGCATTGAATACTGTTACATCGGACCTACGAGAACATTCGAGAAAGCCAGTGATTACAGTGTGTGTACGTTAGAAGTTCGGGAACATTCTATTATTATTAGTCTTAAAGTTAGGTAGGTACAAACTCGCGACCTATTTATACAAAGACATTAGAATTTCGACCGTACGCCGAGGGCATAAGGTTCATATTTGTTTGTTTTGTACAAGTAGGTAATGCCAACCTTGTAAGTAGGTACCTCTATTTTTTGTATCTATCTGCTATTTTTTGTTAGTGTTTTTTTATGACCCTCTCGAATGTTCGTCGTTATTCTGGTGTGTCTGGTGTGTTGTATAAATAGAGCGCTCAGGGCCGCGACCGGCAGTCTTGTTTTAGCGACACAACGAAGCGAATCCAAGTGAACTACAAGTGCGATATCTAAGTGAATAGTAAACAGTAGTGTATTTGTGATTAAGTTTTGATTGTTTTGTGATTAATAAAGTTATTGTGTTGTTTAATCGGTAGTAATTAATTTATCTCATACCCAGCTCGTAACAAATTGGTGTCAGAAGTGAGAGATAAATTATGCCAATTCTACCAAAGGACGACACGGAGGGTATCCGTACCAGAAGCCAGCGACAGCAGGATATGGACCAAAGGCGGTTTGGAGATTCTCCGACACAGACACCGGGTGGTGTCCAGCCTACGTCAGAGCCAGTCGCTGGCCCAACTGGAGTTTCTTCAGCATCAGTGGCGCCAGACTTGTCTACTTTAATGGCGCTGCTACAGGAACAGGGACGCCAGTTACGGGAGCAACTGCAGCGAGACAAGGAGGAGCAGACTCGCCGTCAAGAGGAGCAGGCTCGCCGTCAAGAGGAGCAGGCTCGCCGTCAAGAGGAGCAGGCTCGCCGGTTGGAAGAGCAGTTGCAGCAAGACAAAGAAGAACAAGCCCGCCGCCAGGAGGAGCAAGTCCGCCGCCAAGACGAGCAGATGATCCTCATAAAGGATCTTCATGCAACTTTCGGCAAGGACCTGAAAGTGATGAAAGATCAGGTCCACCAGCACGAGAATCGCATCTCGGAGGCCGAAGTTAAGATTGCTGGGGTGCAGAAGGCTTTGAGCGAACTGAAGACTGAAGGTGGAACTGTAGCTTCGGTGGTTGCTGCACCTTCTTCGCGTGGTTTTAAAGTGCCTCCGTTCGACGGCACATCTTCGTGGTCGGCTTACAAAATACAGTTTGAGGCCGTCATGAAGGCGAATGGATGGACAAAACCACAAGCCATGACTGCGCTCACCTTGGGCCTCCGAGACCAGGCCCTAACTATTCTGGAGGCGCTCGGCAAGGACGTTACCTACGAGCAGCTACTGGAGGCGTTGGAGTCCAGATACGGCGACGCGCACCTGGAGCACGTATTCCGTGCCAAGTTGAAGGACCGTTTTCAACGAAGTGCCGAGAACCTACAGCAGTGGGCTCTGGAAGTTGAAAAACTCGTTCGGAAAGCCTACCAGTCTGCCCCTGCACTGATTGATGGAAATCTGGTACAGGCCTTCGTTGATGGAATACGTGACTTAGAAGTTAGAGCTGCCGTGAGACTGGGGCATCATGAGACCTTGAAGGACGCCTTGGCCCATGCCTTAGAAGTAGAGGCAGTGAGGCAAGACCACCGAACGCACCGTGTCAGGGAGGTTGTTGCATCACCTGTACGCGACCGCCCACAAGGGTATAGTCCTAGGTGCTACACTTGTGGAGAAAGGGGTCATCTTCGGTCCAGCTGTCCTAAGCGCAGCACCCCGAGAGAAGATCAGCAGGGAAGAGTGGCTGAAGTGACTGCCCAGCCACAGCAGGGAAACGAGTAAATGCCAGGACTGTGGGGCGGGTGCTGGCTGGTATTGAAAGAGCCCCGAGAATCTTGATCTCGCAAGCACATGACGGGAACAGCCTGACCATCAAAGGCGAAGTCAATGGAACACCATGCAAACTGACGTTGGATACTGGAGCTTCTCACACGGTCGTCAATTCCAAACTAGCAAGTCGGTTTCTTGGGGACTACTTCAACAAACACGACCGTATACAGTTACTAACAGCTACTGGTCAGCACATTACCGTCCGAGGCAAGAAGGAGGTGGAGTTAAAATTGGGTGACAGATTTTACAAGCAGAATGTCATCGTGGCCGACATAGTGGACGATTGCATCTTGGGCTTGGACTTCATGCGGAAATATCGTTGTGAGATCGACGTTGATCAAGGAGTACTGAAATGTGGTTCGGAGGAAGTGTTCATGGAAGGTGCACCGTCAGGAAAAGTGTACTGCCTGAAGAAGATTGTTCTTCCCCGCAGATCAGAAACGATGGTGCCAATTAGTCTACCACAGAATTCTGGAAAGAAAGGTCGGAGTGTTCTGATAGAAAGGGTGAACAATGACTTCCCATGGAAGATGGCACGAACTCTGGTCAAGGCCACCAACGTCTCAGCAGTACGTATACTGAATCCAAGTGACCAGGAGCAAGTGATTAAGAAGGGCACCTTGATCGGCACTTGCGAGGAAGTAGCTTGGATGCGTCAATTGCAAGATGTCCCTACCGGAAATGAAATTCGCAGTTCAAAATTTGACGTGTCAACGCTTTTGGAAAACTGCGATTTAACTAAAGGAGAAATGGACAAGGCTAAGAAGATGTTACTTCAGTACGCCAACATTTTCTCTTCGAATGATGCTGACATAGGGAGAACTGGACTTGTTCAGCACCAGATTAATACAGGTAACGAGTTACCTATCCGTCAGCGACCAAGAAGACTGCCAGTTGCACGAGAAAAAGAGGTAGAAACCATGATTGAGGGAATGGTGAAGGACGGTGTTATAGAGCCTTCATCGAGTCCATGGTGTTCTCCTGTGGTCCTGGTAAAGAAAAAGGACGGCAGTATGCGCTTCTGTGTGGACTATCGACGACTGAACGACGTCACGAAAAAGGACAGCTACCCGCTGCCTAGGATCGATGACACACTGGACACGCTGACTGGTATGAAGTGGTTTACCACACTTGATCTGAAAAGTGGCTACTGGCAAGTAGAAATAGACCCCAAGGACAAGGAGAAAACTGCATTCTCAACAGGAAAAGGGTTATGGCAGTTTAAAGTTATGCCATTCGGTTTGTGCAACGCTCCTGCGACGTTTGAAAGGCTGATGGAGCAAGTACTCGCCGGATTGATTGGAGACGCATGTCTTGTCTATCTAGACGACATAATCATCGTGGGCCGTACATTTGAAGATCACCTTAAAAACCTCAACCGAGTGCTGTCGAAAATCCAAACAGCAAATCTCAAGTTAAGTCCGAAAAAGTGTTCGTTTTTCAGACAGCAAGTGAACTTCTTAGGACACATAGTTTCGGGGGAAGGTGTTCAAACAGACCCAGAAAAAGTAGTCGCCGTCAAGGATTGGCCAGTTCCGAAAGACAAGACACAGGTCAGAGCATTCCTGGGTTTGTGCTCCTACTATCGAAGGTCTGTCAAGAATTTTGCCGACATTGCAAAACCTCTGCACAAACTCACTGAGGAAAAGAGGCAATTCTGTTGGGACGATGACTGCGACGTCGCATTTCAGGAATTAAAGAAACGTCTGTGCAACACACCTATTTTGGGATATCCTGACACTGAAAATGACTTCATAGTTGACACAGATGCCAGTAATACTGGAATTGGGGGCGTGCTGTCTCAACGGAAAGGAGACCGGGAGGTTGTAATAGCTTACTTCAGCAAGTCTTTATCTAAGCCAGAAAGAAATTACTGCGTTACAAGACGGGAGCTACTCGCTGTAGTAAAGACAGTGCAGCACTTCAGTAAATATTTGCTGGGACGTAAATTCCAATTACGAACTGACCATGCTGCACTGAAGTGGCTATTACAGTTCAAGAATCCAGAGGGGCAAGTGGCGAGATGGATAGAACTGCTCCAAGAGTTTGATTTCGTAACTGAACATCGCAGTGGGAGAACTCACGGTAACGCAGACGCCTTATCAAGAAGACCTTGTCCTGAAGACTGTAAGCACTGTGCCAGGCAAGAGACTAAGGAAGTAGTGCCCGTGAGGATGCTTAGAACGGATCTCAGCAATGAATGGAAAGAGACCCTACAGCAGGCTCAGCACAATGACTCGGATATCAAACCGATCTTCGAGTGGATCAAAGCTGGTGTTCCTAAACCCAAGTGGAGTGATGTGGCTGCGATGAGTTCCATCACGAAGAGTTATTGGGCGCAATGGAACAGCTTGGTGATCCAGGATGGAGTCTTGTGCCGTAAATGGGAAAACGCTAGAGGGGACAGTTGTCATCTACAAATGGTTGTCCCTAAAGCTAAGGTACCGGATGTTCTACGGCTCTACCACGATGGATGTTCTGGAGGACATATGGGGGTTAAAAGGACTCTCCTAAAAATTCGGGAACGCTTCTACTGGATCCACTGTCGAGATGATGTGGAGGATTGGTGCCGCAAATGTACCAGTTGTGCAGCCGTGAAAGGACCCCGTACACGCAGCAGAGGTGCATTAAAAGTGTACAACGTTGGAGCCCCTTGGGAGCGGATAGCACTAGACGTTGCGGGACCATTTCCAGTAAGTGAGAGCGGAAACAAGTACTTCCTGGTGGTCATGGATTACTTCACAAAGTGGCCGGAAGTCTTCGCCATTCCTAACCAAGAAGCAACAACTGTCGCAGATAAATTAGTTCAAGAAGTCTTCTGTCGTTTTGGAGTACCCTTAGAAATACACAGCGATCAAGGAAGAAATTTTGAATCGCAAGTATTTCAAGAGACTTGTCGATTAATGGGTACCCATAAAACCAGAACCACATCCTACCACCCACAATCCGATGGAATGGTGGAACGATTCAACCAAACGTTGGAGAGATATCTGGCGAAAGTTGTGGAAAACCGGCAAAGGGATTGGGACAAGCACATACAGCCGTTTCTTCTGTCTTACCGAAGTGCAGTCCACGAAAGTACGACCGTGACACCAGCCTTCGCGAACTTTGGAAGGGAATTACGGTTACCTGCTGATTTAATCACTGGAACTCCCCCTGATGCTCCATGTAGCGTAACAGATTACGCGAATGACTTGCGTAATAAGTTGAACGATGTTTATGAGCATATCCGACAATCCAGCCAACAGATGTCTGAGAAGATGAAGACCCGTTATGACCGGAAGGCAAACGGTAGGGGTTTCGACGAGGGTTCACTGGTGTGGTTGCATAACCCAGTGCGGAGCAAGGGGAAGTCTCCGAAGTTACAAGCAAAATGGGATGGACCATACCGAGTCGTGACTAGGATCAACGATGTCACCTACCGAATACAGAAGGGTCCACGAGGTGCGCCAAAAATTGTGCATGTAGACCGGTTGGCGCGATACTACGGGACTAATGATGCTCGGGACGAGCATGTCTAAGGAGGGGGCAGTGTTACATCGGACCTACGAGAACATTCGAGAAAGCCAGTGATTACAGTGTGTGTACGTTAGAAGTTCGGGAACATTCTATTATTATTAGTCTTAAAGTTAGGTAGGTACAAACTCGCGACCTATTTATACAAAGACATTAGAATTTCGACCGTACGCCGAGGGCATAAGGTTCATATTTGTTTGTTTTGTACAAGTAGGTAATGCCAACCTTGTAAGTAGGTACCTCTATTTTTTGTATCTATCTGCTATTTTTTGTTAGTGTTTTTTTATGACCCTCTCGAATGTTCGTCGTTATTCTGGTGTGTCTGGTGTGTTGTATAAATAGAGCGCTCAGGGCCGCGACCGGCAGTCTTGTTTTAGCGACACAACGAAGCGAATCCAAGTGAACTACAAGTGCGATATCTAAGTGAATAGTAAACAGTAGTGTATTTGTGATTAAGTTTTGATTGTTTTGTGATTAATAAAGTTATTGTGTTGTTTAATCGGTAGTAATTAATTTATCTCATACCCAGCTCGTAACAATACTAATCAGTAACCTGTTACCTGACAGAATCCATCTTTACAAGTAAATTTATTTTGAGAGCATCGTCATCTACTGGAGTTTTTTCTTACTAGTTTGTCTACGGGTGAATAATTATACAGGACATTACGTCATGCCCCCTTTATCTACGAAGATTTAAATAAGGGTGACCTAAACTAATAGTCAATTAAATCAAGACCTTGGACTGATTCTGATAAATTCTTAATCATAAACCCAATAAAGCTTTGCTCCAACCGGGAATCAAACCTGGGAGCGCAAGCTAAACAGCTGCAGCACTTGTGATCATTACCAAATTAGGGAATTTGGGATTCAACTACACAAAACACAATAGTCAGAATCCAAAACTACAGTAACCTTGCTATCGAAATAGAATAAACACAATCACTACATATTATAAAACAAAGTCCTCAGCCGCGACTGTTTGTCTGTTCGCAATAAACTCAAAACTGCTGCACCAATTTTCACGCTGTTTTCACCAATGGATAGAGTGGTTGTCGAGGAAGGTTTTAGCATAACTATAATTAATATATTATTACGCGGGCGAATCCGCGGGCATCACCTAGTAAATATTAAACATGGTGAATATCCCGTTCCAAAAAAGATTCTAAACTTCAGTCAAAATTTTCAATGCAAATTGTAAAGTAGAAGTAATCTACGTAATAGCGTGTACAAAAATAACTAGCAAACAAACAACTTTACTTGAAACCAATACCATATGCAAATAGGTCAGTCACAAGACAAAGAAAACGTGTGTAAAATCCATTTTTAACTCTAACAGACGAACCATTTCCATGAATTGTCTATGTACACTGCCGTCTGCAAGTTTAGTTGCAGTTTGAAACTGTTTGTCCGATTTCTTCAAACTACCGTAGGAAATTACATATGGTTTTGATACCAGCCGTGATTTCCCACCGATAAAAATTACGTACTTGCACACTATATCCGTCCTTAGTGTTCAACCTCCTTACATGTGGGGTGCTAGACACGTTGTTAGGTAGCCCTTTTTTATTTACTTTTTCGGATGGGAAATCATCAAATGACTTCTCCCACTCTGGGCGGAGCGGGAGTGAGTGACAGACTTTTACTGACTAAAACCCATCCATGTTCCTTCCTCGCCCTTTACGTTCCGGGGCCGCGGTATTTCTTTCGAACAGTCCCGCAGCCCTGGCAGGCTTCGGCCCTTGCGGGCCTCCCTTTATGCTGACATCTCTTTGAGGCGCGCGTGGAACACGAACTTGCCGTCGACACGACCTATCGTCATTAGGCGGACGGACGGCTAGCTAGCCCATAGTTCACCGTCCACAGGCCCGCTTGTTGGGTGGTAGCCCTGATTCGAACAATCATCCAATTAAACTTTCGCATTTATAGTCAAAAAACTTCGCGAAATCGATTTGATGATTTTAATATAATTACTAAGCTTTTTCTGCCCGGTTGTTGAAAGGGCGTGGTATCAAACATTAACATCTGTCTAGCCATTTCCCAACTATGTTGGGGTCGGCTTCTAGTCTAACCGGATACAGCTGAATACAGTATTTTACATGGAAAGACTGCCTATCAGACCCCTACAAACCAGATAGTACTGGCTAATACGATACCACTTGGTAAGACTGGTTGTCTGACTTTTTGGGCCACTGACTACCGACAACGACTGACAGCCGAGACCAACAGCGTAACGTGCTTTTCGAGGTACGGAGGAAACTCGATATGTAAGGGTGGTCCCCCATCCATAGATAACCTAAGCAAGCACTGCTTAACCTAAACATCGGCGCGAGCTTAGCCACGAGCTCCTTGTCTAAGTCAACTCGAAAATAAGTGCAAAAAAAGGGATTTTGTGCAAAGCTTTTGGAGTGATTTAGGTTGTGTGTTTCTTATTAGTAGGCGAATTAGTTATTTTGAATGGAAAGTAAAGCACACACTCATGTTTAAACTTCCAAAAAAATTTAATTCCTGTCTCCTGTCTAGTTTCACCAAGAGATGGCGCTACGGACTCTGAAATATTGGTTTACTACTGTAGGGTAGTTTGAACTTGCTTGTTTTATTGTTTCTATTTCTTTTTTTTTTCTTTTCTTTTTTCTAGACTTATTACTAACTATTAAATCAACCAACTAAATAGTTAGTGTATTTGGTTAGTTGATTGATTGGAAACATAATATATTGCATAATATACAATTATTTCGTGCCCTCTTGTAGGTACCTCTATATTACACTTGAATTATATACCCTAAGCCTTTTTTAAACATTGTAGTTGAAGGTCAACTGAAAAAATCAATGCAGTTCCGACCACTGGTTCTTATTGAATATTTGATTGTACAAAGAACCGCGCCGATAATTATATGCTATGGCGACTACAGGAGTTAAACACGACATTTATACTGTCTGAAAGTATATGTTAACTGCAATAAACAAAACCAGAAAAATATATGATATTCTTCAGAATATATGCTAGTATGATTGTGTTTTGAAAACATAATACAATTAATTTTACTCGATAAAAAGAAATCACATACTTATCTCTAAAAAAATGTTTGAACGAGTTTAGAACGGTTTTTACCATACTAAAATACATGCGATAATTCTGATTTTTTGCAAATAATTCTACTAATAAAATCTATTGATAAATAATAACACTATGATAGTGTTATTATTTATCAATAGATTTTTGTTAATCGATCGAAACCACTCATTTCGCACTATTCGGCCCGCAGTGCAAGCAGATTAGAACTTCATTCTAACAGTTTTTCAAACGAAGTTTGAACCACCACAAATAGAGTTGCTAATTTAGCTCTTGTAGTCCCCGTGAACAACAAAACACTAAACCTGTAATCCCCAGAGGTTTAGGCAGAGGTGTGCACATCAGGTGGTCCCATAATCATCAAGTCGGGATCTGATGATGGGATCCTGGAGAAATAGAGAGAACTCTTCAAACTTCACATGCACACATGAAGCGATTTGGATAGTTTTCGGAAGAGTACTTTATTTATAAGAACTTCGGAGATAGGTTACCGAACTCCTCAATAAATAATATCAAATGGACTAGGACAAAAGTGAAAAATAAAAACATTTTTGCAAAAAATAAAACGGACTTCTAAAAACACAAAAAAGTGAAAAAAATACTTTATCTTCAGAAGTCGGTGGCAAAAAAACTAAACCAATCAAACAAGGTCACCGACTTCGGAAGATAAAGTTATTAGGTAAATTCACGATAAATACCCGTCTTCTTTAGTTTTATAATAAACTTATTTTTTCACTTTTTTATGTTTTAAGAAGTCTGTTTTATATTTTGGCATAACGATAACGAGCGAGATAGACATACGACTTCCCGAATCGAAATCGAATCGAAGAGTTGTGAATATGGGGTCTGTACTAATTATTAGCTCGAAAATATTGTAAGTACTACTTACATTTTAGACAATCGGAATCATTGTTCGAACAGTGAGAAAATTATTCCCAATTATCATCATTTACGCTTTAAAGATTTTTGAACTCGCTCTTGAGATATTTGCCCATATGCAATCTAGATACGTATACAATATTATGTACAAAGATGACACACAGTTCTTGAATCATCGTCAGGTTAAGCACCTTTTAGTAACAGTTACAATTAACAATGGTATAATGGGACTATCTAATTAACTTGCAAAAAATCCCACCTCTGCATTTTCAGCAAAAACTTATGGAAGAATGTTAGCATGACATGTTCACACCTCCTCACCTTGTCTTGTAACGGTAATTATCACTATCAATGGTCCTTTTTGGTTAGCCGTGGTCGGATAAAATACCTTTAAAAAAATAAAATAAAAGTGTTTTATTTCAGGCAAAAATACCCATAAGACCAGAAAAATACAATTCAACCCAATAAAATAATGGTCGCAAAGAAATCATAAAATTCATCACAGATCACAAATTAACATTAAATTCTTTAAAAATCATAAAATATCACTCAATTACTTAATTAATTAAAAATCATTAAATATAATTCAACTCAATAAAAAATCATTAAAAAATAAAAAACAACAACAATAAAACCCTTAAAATATTAAAAAAAACATGGAGGTATGTATTATAGGTACCCATAGTCTTCAAAAATAACATTATTTTTCGGACATTTTTTGTTTCCGCTTAGGTGAACAGAAATCCAGTGCACAAATATAGCGCCTCAAACATTGCCAAAAGGACCCGACCCTCGACCTCATAATGGCATAAAAATCAGGAACCCTCGCTTCAGCAAACATGCTCGAAGCACTACAGTACCTTGGCAGTTTCATAAGGGTTCGGTAAGCGTCATTGTACTGAACCCTTAATGAGGAATTTTTACGAAGCTGATTGGCACTTGTTCTCTACGTTATTGCGAAACTTTCTTTTTGTTTCCTACCGTGACTGACAAACCCTTCTAGTTACGGAGATAGTGTAGGTCAAACTTTCAACTGTATCACAAGTTTGTGATTGCTAAATATTGTTAACGTTATCGCATGCGTTTAACAGCGTATGTACAGTGTTTTGAGTGTGTTTCATTGTGTAAAAACGTCGTTCCCAGCAACATTATTTACGTACAATTATGTACTTCGTTTCATGTAAGTACAGAAAACTTGATAAACCGCTTCGTTAATAGTTCATTTACACCCTGCCGGATAATCCATATTTATTGGGTATGACTTACTCTTTTTCCTACATTAAAAATAGTATATTTATTTATATATTGTCCTATCTACAATTGTTACACTGTTTATCCTAATAATACAAGCAATATGATGATACAAGCAAAGTGTACAATATCATATGATGGTAATAAAACATTACGTCTGTGATTTCTGAAGGACGGGGTAGGTTTAGAATTGGTTCACCAATAATTGAATACCCACCTCTCACCATACTCGGGGGTTCCCTATGTCAGATCGAAACACTGTTCTTCTGAAAATTGTTACATCGACTATTGTTACGTTGACTATAGTTCGTTGTTACCTTACATCGAACCCTTGTTTTTCGAAATTTGTTGGTTCGATGTAACGTTACTTCGAAAATATTTTAGTCCACACATTTTTCTTTCAAATAATGTTTCATCCAGGAATCGATGTGAAACGAAATCCGCGCAATTACAAAGAGACTCAATATAGGGCAACGTGAACTGACCTAACACAAAGTTAACGGATAACGTATTAATCATTTAGGTCTCTAACAGAGCACCGCGAGGGAACTAAGTAAATGATTGATATTGTTATGATAGGTCAGTACGGTAGCGAACTGTCGACCCCTGCGACATCGGGAAGAAGCTTCATATGTTCTGAAAAGTTTACAAAGGAAAACAGAAATATAAAAATCAGCGATCAGCTTTTCGAGTACCTAACTAACAAAATAGGAAATTTCATTATCATCATTCCAGCCGAAAGACGTCGACTGCTGGACTTAGGCCTCCCCCAAGTATCGCCACATTGAACGGTCTCGTGCGACTCGCATCAAATGGATTTCCGCAGCCTTCACCAGGTCGTAGATCCACCTAGAGGGGGCCTTCCAACCCCAGAGAATGGAAGATAAAAATGATCGGCAGGAAGATAATAATACTAGTTACTTAATAATGTACTTATCTTTCTATAATTATGCTAAAAGTTAAATAAAAAAATAAAAATTGTTAGTTAATTAATAGAAGCTTGTGGGAAATAATAAGAGCCACTCGGGCTGATCTTTTGGGTGACCACCCTTACATGCCGAGTTTCCTCCGTGCCTCGGAATTTACGTTAAGCAGTTGGTCCCGGCTGTCATTTGTCCATCTTTGGCAGTCGTTACAGGTAGTCAGTGGCGCAAAAAGTCTGACAACCAGTCTTACCAAGTGGTATCGTATAAGCCAGTACTATCTGGGTTGTGGTGGTCAGATAGGCAGTCTTTTCATGTAAAATACTGGTATTAAGCTGTATCCGGGTAGACTGGAAGCCGAACTCAACATAGTTGGGAAAAGGCTAAGCAGATGATAAATATCGCTGGACATTAACATACAGCGCCATCTAGTGCCACACTAAGCAAGGCTTGTGTCGTGGACACCGGATAGTTGATATACTCGAAATCAAAATCAAAATCAAAATCAAAATATTTTATTTCACATAGGCCTGGATGGGCACTTATAAAACGTCGAAAAAGGTGCACGGTTCGCGTTGGTCGATTCCATGGAGAAGAACCGGCAAGAAACTCCATGGTTACTCTTTTCAAATCATACTTACTACATACCTATATACTCTTTTGTTTGTAAATACATACTTATTAGACATATAAACATCCATGACTCGGAAACAAATGATGGACATTTGTTTCCGAGTCATGGATGTTTATATGTCATATAAGTATGCTCATCACACAAACATTTGCTCCTATCGGGATTCGAACCCTGGACTCAATGAACGTAAGGCAGCCTCACTACCACTACGCCATACGAGTCGTCGAGTAGTCGTCGAGTCGATGATTTAATTTCTTTGAATCGTAGAGGTCGGAGGATATCCAATGGCCTCATTAGTACTCTCAACTAGAGTGTGTATGACCAGATACAATGTATGAACATGAAGGCGGCGAAAAGAGTATGTATGTATCGTTGATCGCTGTTTATTGCCCCCCCCCCCCCCCAGCCCCCTTCATGGGAAAAGGTGTGAGTATATGTAGGTATGTATACCGCAAGGTGATACGAACGTGTTAGAACACATTATAAAACTTAAGAAGACGGGTATTTATCGCGAATTTACCTTTAATTTATTCCCGACGTTTCGACCGGATTGCACCAGCCGTGGTCGCGGGGAGACTGAAGTACTGGAGGTACCGCGACAGCAAAGTGAAGGTGTTTATTCAACTACCCTCACTCATCTACCCTCTCTCCTCTCCCAGTAATCACTAAGTGTACTCGTCAAGTGAAATCGCCTCAATATACGGACACTGTTAGTGTAGTGTGCTGTCCTAGTGTGAACCGGCCCTAATTAACATTTATGAAGATGAGTGAGGGTAGTTGAATAAACACCTTCACTTTGCTGTCGCGGTACCTCCAGTACTTCAGTCTCCCCGCGACCACGGCTGGTGCAATCCGGTCGAAACGTCGGGAATAAATTAAAGGTAAATTCGCGATAAATACCCGTCTTCTTAAGTTTTATAATACGAACGTGTTACTTCTATTATACACATACATGTGATTAAGTTAATAAGCTCTTAGTTACTTGAAGTCAAGGATAAATGCAAAATGGCCACCCATTGTAATATTTTCCCACCACATAATATTATGTTGTTATAATTAACAGGATATCGTTTTATTGTTATTTTTTCTCGCTTACTGAAATTTAATTGCTACTTATATGTACATAATGTTATTTAAATGGTTATAAATAGTTTATAAGTGATGGGTACTATGCTATTGAGTTGCGAATTTTTAATTTCATAATTCATTTACATTTACATTATTGTTATTTTATTACTTTTATAGTTATTTTTTACCAAGAAAAATTGTATTACGTCATAAATAAAAATATTGCTTGTTGCCTAAATTAAAATATTAAATAGGTAAAATTATCATACCTACAATTTTGAAAACAATTTTTGCGCTTGTTTTAAAAATTATACCTGCATTTAAAGGGATTGTTTCTTATTAATATCTGTGGGAAGCTTTATCGACAATTTTCGTTACTTTCTCTCTTAAGGCGGCTACAAGAGCTAGACGCGAGTTTTATAATGCCTGAAAGCATATCTTTTACTGCAGTGAACAAAACCAGAAAAATAACAATGTTCTTCAGGATATAATACTCGTATGCTAGTATGATAGTGTTTTGAAAATATAATACAGTTAGTTTTCCACGATAAAAAATACCACGAATTATATATCTAAAAAATCTTTTAACGAGTAAAATTCTTACTTAAATACATGCGATCATTATGATCTTTTGGCAAATAATTCTGCGAGCAACATATTAGGGTCTCCCTTGTTTGACCGAAAGGAATTTGACAAATTTTCACTTACCAAAAATTTTTCGCATAAGTAATTACATTTGCCAAATTATTAGGTACTTAGCAAAAAATCTATTCACAAAAAGTTGTGACGCAAACTTAATGTTTGGGATATGATATGAACGTTTAAATTATAACTTGTTCACCAACTAGTACTTTTTAATTTTTTTATTTAGTTGGATATATATTTCAGTTGGAATAACAGTTTTTACGCAAAATCAAATAAGCCAAATCTTTTGTATCGTCAGTTTTCTATTTTTTTTTCTATATAATGGTTCGTTCCTGGCGTAGGAGGTCACAGTTTTAACCTTACCTAACCATTTTTTTAAATAATTAATTTGAGTTCCCAGTAACCTACTAAAAACAATAATTATCTTTTTCTCTATTAATGCAAGTCATTTTGCCTAAATATTTTTGTCTTAACAAATCATTTCACTAAACGTTTATTGTCCAAAGATTGTTTGCTGTAATAAATCATTTGATTAAAGATAAGAAGTAAAAATTTGACCAAATAAAAATATGCGTACTAAAATCATTCGAAATATTGCAATGGTATAAAAAAAGGTTGCTAAAATTTGTTTGGGTAATGAAATTTTGTCAAAATCTTTTTGTCATGAATTATTATATAAACTATGATTTTAATTTTCTTTTTGTTTCCGCGCTTAGAATTACATGATGTTTATCGAAGGGTCACAAAAAAAACATGGCAACCTAATAAGTTTCTAAGTTAATGTTAGTTACTGTTAAAATAGTTTTGACCCGTTAATAGTTTCTGCTGTGACATGGTGGAGACGACAATTCGACAATAAATTAAAACTGTGACTAAACTACTGAAGATGCATTCGAATGAATTGTTGAATGCAGACTGGGAATGTCATGAGGTCTATGTAGTGTTGTCGTAGCAAAAAATAAATAAGATTAATAAATAAGTAACCGGTCAAGTGTGAGTCGGACTCGCGCACGAAGGGTTCCGTACCATTATTATTCAAATCGCGTTCGTTGTATGGGAGCCCCACTCAAATATTAACTTTATTCTATTTTTAGCATTTGTTTTAAGAGCGGCAACAGAAGTACATAATAGATCTGTGAACGTGTGTGTGTTCAACTGTCTAGCTACCACGGTTCATGAGAAACAGCTTGGTGACAGACAGACGGACAGTGGAGTTTTAGTTCCGTTGTTACTCTTTGGGTACTTACGAAACTCTAAAAATAAAATAAAAGTTACCTAACAATTTTAACGTTTGTGTACCTAATCCTTTATAACTACTACCACTCGAGTATAGCGTTATTAAAACAAATATTCAGGTGAAACATATCAAATATTTCGCTGACCTATTTCTGTGTTACTGAATACCTAGTTTTTTTTAAACTAAAATAAAACTTCGCTCCCGAGAATTTCATTCGAAAACTACGTTTACAAACACTGAGTGGCACGTATATTGATTTGAATTCGTGACCCCATTGCAATCTATTCTACTGACATATTAAAACCAAACAACAATGAAACAAATTCCGTTATAAATGTAAACCTTAAGTAAATCATAGTTGTTGGTTTGTGTTTGTTTTTTTTTAATAATTTTATGGCAACACAGGTAACCCGAATAGAAAGACAAGATCAATCGCCGTCTTACAAGTTTCTGTTAAGAGTCCTATTACATTTTTTTTTATTTTTACGTCCTAGATCTAATTATTTCGATCGACACGAGTGGATTGTTATTGACGAAAATTTTGTGTCCAGGTCCTTCCTCGTCGAGCGCTCGCGTCAGAATGACTTAAACTGAGGAGCGAGCTGAATTGGTGCAGAATTTAGAGAGCTTTAATTTTATTAATTGTAACGACTTATACTGAGAAACGAAAACTAATGAAATTCAATGAAGATCGAAGTTTTATATCATATTAATTTATTTGACAAAATTGAGTTTATTTGGAATATAATGGCCGCTAAATACATGCTACATTTTTGGCTTAAATTAGGCTTTCTTTACGATTTGTTTTGTGAAAACTCAAGGAATTTAACGAAATTCTAGAAGGCCAATAAACAAGTAAAAGTAAGACATCCAACTTATCTTTTTGTAATTTTAGCTTTTATAAGAATTGAATGTAACTATGTGAATTTGAGCGTCAAACTTCTATCACCGACAGTTTTTCTTGCAAATTGAGTTCGTAAAATATTTATAGTAAAATACACGAAAAAAAGGTGTAACTCCAACTTACAAGAAAGAGATTGGCACTATCGTTATTTATAAGCAAATAATTAAAACATCTTACTGCTGCATCTTAAAGTGTTAGACGAGCTAAATTAGCAACTGTATTTGTGGTGGTTCAAACTTCATTTGAAAAGCTGTTTGAATAAAGTTCTAATCAGCTTGCAGTACAAAGGGGTTTGTTACGTCAGCCACTGCGGGCCAAATAGCGCGAAATGAGTGGTTTCGATCAATTTACAAAATAAACTATTGGTTTGATTAAAAAACTGAGACAGTATCATGCTAATAATTTGCTTGTAGAATTATTAGCCAAAAAATCAGAATGATCGCATGCATATTAGTATGTTGTTTATTGTTTGAAAGATATTTTTAGAGATAAGTTCGTGATTTATTTTATCGAGCCAAATTAATTGTATTATGTTTTAAAAACAGTATCATGCTAGCTTATATCCCGAAGAATATCGTATATTTTTCTGGTCTTGTTTATAGCAGTGAATCATATTATTCTAGTAATTATAAAACTCGCGTTTAGCTCATGTAATCGCCTTAATGACAGCGTCAAAAATCATGAATTTGCGTAAAAACTGTATTAGGACTCTTAAGAAACAACATCTGGGTCGAAAACAAAAGTGGACACGTCTGGCTTGTTTTGAAACATGCTCGGGACGAAACAAGTGTCTTCAAGAAGATAAGAAAAGGATGGTATTTAAAAGTACTTCAATTTATTCCCATTTCATTTACCTAATTTTGCCTGTGTTCCACCAAATATACTGAATGTGCACCAAAATATGTTCATTAAAATATGTCATAACGAGCATCTATTTAACAACTGTTGCAAAATTCTAAAAATAGTAATACACCTAATTTTAAAAACAAGGATTTATTTTTTTAGTTTTACTTCGGATAATGCACTGCAAAATGTATTTGAATCAAACACCAATTAATGTCCAATGTAGCTTTATTAATAAAAAATGAACACATTATAAAATGTAATGCTTACTAAAAATGTTTTTTTAAACTAATCAGTACGAACCATAATAATTCAAAATGTTAAACAAAGTGTCAAACACCCTTGCCCAGTGGCATAACTCACTACATGAAAAGATAATGCACCATTCCTGAGAAATACCGATTAATATAACATAACCTTAAAACACTTTATATTCCCCCTAAAAAGCGTACTCGACGGAGCCCCGCTTCGCGGGGGCCCTATTTCCGAGTGCAGGGTTTAAAGGAACCTAACTAACCTAACGGGGGGGGGGGGGGGGTGCCCCAAGTCCCGATTATGGGGGCAGAGATACTTCCGTATGTTCAGTTGATAATACTTCGAGACATTACAATATCGCGAGAAAAAACACGTTATATTGTAATATAACGTGTTTGACAATTTTACGGTGACATGCGCGTCGCAAGCGCGCCAAAACCATTTTCAGTAAAATAAATATAAGTCTTAGAAGTAATGTTTTACGAAATGCATTATTTGTTCTTCAATTATTATTATTTTAGTAACATCAAAGTTGTACAAAACCGTTTTAAATGGGTATACGGTACTAGGATGCATACTAAATATTTTGTGTAACATTCAGGAATATTTGGTGAACGATCAGTATTTTTCGGGAAGAAAAAGTAGTTATTGTTACAATAGAATATTTGCAGCGCACTACAATAAAAAAGTGTTATATCTTGGTGTTAATTTGGAATTTGTTTGATGTTACATATTTTGTTGGCCGAGTAGTTTAATTATAGTAAAACAATTAAACGGGTTTAAGATCAATATTTTAGAAATGCATACATAAATCAGATTTTTGGTGAACACAAAAATATTATCCATAAGAAAATGGGAAGGAATTAGAAAAATGGTCACAGGAGCAAACCACGCAATCGAAAAAAAAAGTGTTTTGTTATTGGTCTTTTTTTATTAACTTTGTTAATGCTGGTGTCTTTTAATTCAGACCTCTAACAGATTTTTACTTTATAATGACATGAATTTAAAACAGTACCTGCAACTAATTTACCTCCTATAATAACACTTCATTTTTGTCTTTTTCAATTTGTTCCAGTACAGTGTGAACTGAATTTGGAACATTCCTAACTAGCAATTTCTGGCCATTGTTTTTTCTAAAACAATGCTGGTATTGTTAGGCAAGAATTCGGTCACCGGTCATAAATTAATCCGTCAATAGTGATCTATTTTTAAGAAAAGAAACACTATTTATCATTGACGCAGATGACGTCATCGTAGGCAGTTTAAACAAATCCCCATTTCCTGACTTCTGAGCAAGGAAGGGTTACCATGCCGAAGTATTTATTGGGATATTATTGGCATTTTGAGATAAGAGTCGACTGAAACTATAAAACTATAAAATTACTTTATACCACATTATGAAACTCTTTAAAGCACACACTGTAAGCGGAACCTTGAATCAATTGGGCCACATAAAGAACTTTGACTTCAACGACGAATGAGCGAAGTACAGGTCGTCTATAAAAACGTTACTAAATATGTAGTTCACAGCGGAAACGTCAGGGTAGAGGTTCCTAAGACGACCCACGATTTTTTCAAAAATAAATTAAATATCAACCGGCCAAGAATCGGAACCCTAAAAATATTCATCGTAGTATGATATTAGGTACTGATGATTATTTTATTTAAACACATTTGAATGCAAGTGTTAAAACTATACACGCTAATATTACGCCCCTAACTAATTTCTGTTTCATCTCCTCATATAAACTCTGCCGCTTGGCCTACCGTTCATAGATGGCGTTAGTAGTCTTACGAAGACTGTCCTGGATCGCAGTTTTCGCCTGAGGTATGAAGTTAGCTGTAGATACTTTATGTGACGAATTTAAAAGTTTTACTAGTTTGGAAAACACTGAATAACACATTGATGTTTGAAAATATACGTAAATACGTGGTCCTTAAATGCGTCAAGTAACATTTCTAATCATCGTACCTAAGAATCAATATTTCATTCTAGATTCTAAAGCATTATCTAAATTCTTATGAAGAAGAAGAAGAAATGTTACAAAAAATATACATATTAAACAAAGAGACTTTTGTCGGACAAATAATTAAGTATAAAGACCGTCCGGGACAAACCCAACGAATGCCACGCCTAAGCTCAAGCGCACATTGCTTACCAGATGTCGTCAAAGATGGCTTGCCGACTGATTTACAGCCTCTTGGGTCGTGGCAGCAGGTTTTTGTACCAATCGGCTATGGGTTTACGACAAATTTGACCCTCACTGAACAAATACAGGGTTTGTGTGGTCCATTTTATTTGAGTGATGAGTGATTGAGTGAATGAATAGCATATCCTGACAGAATGACTCTGCCGGAAGCTTTGCGTGTAGAGAATGAATCAATTAGCTAAGATTTGGCTTAGAATATATTGTTTTCAATCACTGTGAACGACTAGTTTAAGCGCAGGCCAGTGCGTCAGCTGACGGGCGAGGCGATAGAAACTATATAAACTACGCGAAGATATAGCGACCTAAAACATTTCATTCATGTTTGTACCTTAATTGTGAATCAATTTTCATTCTAACGTTGACTTACACTTACCTAATCATTATTTATATATCCTGGTCGTCTGTTTTCCTCTCAAAAGGCATTTTATTACCTACATGAATAAATAATTATTTACAATATATGCACACTAACACTATAATAGAAATAAAACATATGTACAAGTATCAAAAAGGGTTAAAAGTATAAATTAATGGACATCTTTTTATGCTGGGTTTGGGCAGCCTATATTTACATAATTATGGTATTCACAAGATTGCCCAATTTAATTATTCTAAGTCAATATACAAACCTTAAGACAAATTATACAGTTGAGTTAGGTCAGCTTCCTAGAAATGACATATTTCCAGGGCGTAGGTAACTGCAGTAATAGTTTTGGAACTGGCCTTTGAGAGCCACTGATTGGTGCTCTGTTCCTTGAAGCGGATCTGCTGTTGATCTGAAGTTATCCTACCTTTGACTCTATTCACTAGAAGCTATAAATATTTGTTTGTGTTTGACCTGAGCTTTACGAGAAATACATTGAAGTACAATTCAAAGCTAAATAACGAAAATCGGAATCCGGGTTTCCGAGAAGCAAGTGATCTAACGGAATAGATACGGACGATGAGTTTATGCGAATTGTATAGGAATCATCTATACAAAGTAAGGCCCAATTTTAGTGGAAATGTTCAACTTTAGGTGCCGTGTGTGCCTATATGTATATGTCAGCGTTACATTGTAAAAACCGTTAGTCTGTAATGTAGCTAGCGAGATTGTAAACTCTCGATATATTGTCAAACGAACATACTTCTTACAATATAACGCATTCGTTTCTGTAGATTATAATCTGTCGAAGTGAAACCGTAATAGTGAAATGTATGTGACGGAAGAACTCAGGCGGTGTGGGGACTCCCATGAAAAGATAATGCATTCCTGAGAAAAACCGATTAATGAAACCTAACCTCAAAACACTTTATATTCCCCTAAAGAGCGGAAGAGCGTAGTCGACGTAGCCCCGCTACGCATTTCTGTCTGCAGGGTTTAACGGAACCTAACTAACCTATCGTCGGGGTGCCCCAAGTCCCGATTATGGGGCAGACATACTTCCGTCGCAAGCATTTCACAATATTACGGTTTCCTTTGACAGATTGTAGTCTACAGTATGTTCGATTGACGATCTTTCGAGAGTTTACAATCTCGCTAGATAGATTACAATCTAACGGGTTTTAAAATTGTACGTTGACATATTGACGTAGAATCTACGTCTATATGACAACGTAAAATTTAAATAAATAACGGTTCTGTTCTTTGAAAAATGCAAGAATAAGGATAAATATCAAGTTATAATGTATGTGTAACGTAGGACTGCATTTTTGCTTAAGAACTGTTTTAATTAAATGGTGGTTGATATGGTTATGTGGTAACAATTAAGTTGCCTATATTGGTAGTGGCCTCTGAAATTAGTACCAGTCGGCTACGTACAGTCCATGTTGCATATATTGCATGTCTTTTCAACAATAAACACCTTAAAATGGCCCCTATCATCGTAAATCATTGCCACCTTCATATTCCAAGGGCTCAAATTTATAAGGTTCATAGAAAATAAAACATAATAAGCCTTTTATTTCTTACAAACAATATGGTTTATAATAAAGATCGACTGCTTAGTACTTACTCGTACTTTAAAACTTCTCCAAGTCAACGTTAACAACAGGCTGTAAGCAACCTGTCAGTGTAATTTAGGGGCAAGGGCTGAAGCCTGCCGCGTCTGCGGGACTGTTCGAAAGAGATACGTGTGGGCAAGGAAGGACCATGGATGTGATGGATGGTTTTTAAGTCAGTAAAAGTCTGACACTCCCTCCTGCTCCGCTCAGAGTGGGAAAAGTTATTTGATGATTTCCCATCCGAAAAAAAGGGTGTAAACCACCTCATCACGAAGCCGACAACCAAGCATTCTGTACATCAAACTTAGTAACTTCACGCAAAAAATGTTGTTGGGAAACAACTGTTTTTTACACCTAGACCTACACCTACCCCCCCCTAGTTGATTCTAGAAATCTAAACGCGATATACGATGAACGGTGCTATTAATTGTGTCCAGTGTCCACTTATCGACTTAACTATTCAGACGATCGTCCGATCAATAGGTAGGCGCTAAGAATATCGTTGAGCTCTTTGTTTACTAGGAAATTAGTTCAATCAATAAAATGGTTTCGTTAAATGAAAGGAAATGAGTGAATGACAGCTTACTCGTATTTATCAAAAGCAAAAGAGACTTTAGTTAAAAATAAATCCATTATTCGCTACTCCTGTTAAATATTTGCTCCGATTTTACTCGCAATATTTCGAAATTCTACCCGATTCGTACGAGAACGTCAGTGCAAATTGCTAAGTTGCACGTATGTGTAGCTGTTAGCTGGTTCCTGGAAACTTGTTCGCTTTTCAACTATGGCATGGATGGGGCGTGCAATCGGGTTGAAACTGTAATCTGATTAAATACCTATTGATTTTACATGTCAATTTGTACAAACTGGGTGAGCGTAATCGTAGCGAATGAAGTATTTAGCATTTCTAATTTCTAAGGGTTATCAAAATGTGTTTTGGTTCCACGCATAATCCCACAAGAGTTTACTAAATGTGTACCTATATATTGCTGGCTCTACCGCCACCAGCCAGTCACGAATTCTGATCCCAGGCTGCTAAGTTTCTGTTGAAAAATCCAAACAACATTTTTCCCGACTTGGTATTTGACCCTCATCCCATTCATCGTTTCTCCGCGCGAGTAGCGCTCGCGTCCTCCTGACAAATAACTTTATTTTTTGTAAAAATCCAAATGTAACACGCAATATAATCGAGCTGGCACGTGTATTGGGAAACGCCTTTGCAAACAGAAAAGAAAAGTTATTTTCTGTTACTTGGTTCTTCAGTAGCAAAGGATGGGTGCATAATAAATATCTATCAGTGCCTTATTGGATCGGAATAGGTAACACTCTAATAACGGACCTGTCAGGCAGTCGCCTATTAAGTATTTACGTAAAAAAATGCCCCACTTTTAATTCCACGGATTGGTATTACTAAACTTTTTGTTGTATTTTAGCTGTTTGGCGAGGCATGTTTTTGATGGGGTTTCCCATACCCTTAGCATAAACGACGGTGAAGGAAAAATCGTGAGAAAACCGGTATATCCAAGAACCAAAAATTCGAAGACATGTGACATCTACCAATCCGCATTGGGCCTGCGTGGTCCATTATTTGCCCATTCCCTCTCATAGAGAGGTTTAATTGTCGATCGTCTACAACAGGCATTACTTGAGGGTTGACTAGGTTTTTTTTTCGCTAGCTTACATCGTGTCCCACTGCTGGGCAAATGCCTCTCTTTTCTCTTTCCATACCTCTCTGTCTTATGCGGTCTCCGGCCATATTGGCCCTGCAAACGTGATCAGATCGCAAGGGAGGACAGTGACGTCGAGGTAGACCTCGATGTAGGTGGCGTTATTAAGTTAACTTTAGTATTTTTAAAGGACACATTTTCAGAAATCCTTGTTTTTTGGTAGAGTAGGTTCAGATCCCAGCACGTCAAGCTTCCAGCAACTGACTTTCCCAATCAACCTTCAAGGTTCCTCTAAAGCTTCAGCGATAAAGTTTAAAATCGAATAAAGGTATTTTTGACCATTAGCTGGGGCCTGTACAAGAAATACTATAAAAATATCGAATTCTTTAGTAGGTACAAAAACGTCTATTCCGACAGCATCGAACTATCGTGCAAAATTGTATACTAGCTTTGCTTTGTTTGACAGTGTGTAATTTTTTATAATAACGTTCTCAGAATTCTAGAAAGCGATCGACAGCCCCATCATAATATTGTCAAGTTTTATTAGAAGGTATAAGGCTGTTTGATTGACACGAGTGTGAATAATTTATGTATATTTCTTCGTCATTAAGTTTTGCTTCGATGTTCCTTGCAGGTGGTATCGTTTACATACAGTAAAAGGTTGTGTATCGATTTATTTGAACTTGAACTGACATTGACTTTGTAAATTATGTTTTTAGCACTGATTGAGAGGAAAATACTTTGTTTATTGTGAACAATGGAGATGGTTTATCGGATTAGTTATTAATAGCGCAGAAATGTTGTTTGTACGACTACAGTTACACACTGCTTAGATTGTAAAGGGAGTGAATAGAAGTCGAAAGACGTGTGTTCTCCCCGTCATCGAGACGTTTTTTTATTCTAGACCACACCTGTGAACGTAACGAAAGTTACGGAGATATTGAAGGCAAAAGTACCAACTTTTTGACAAGGTCTTTTTTATAGAACTTTTTAATGTTAGATTTTTACTTTAAACACCACCACGACCCACGTACTATTCAATCCATCCATCAGCACAATGTTTTGAGTGCGTTACATTGAGTTCTACCATAAAACAAGATTTTCCCCAAAAAAAAATGTTTTTCCAGCATCTAAATTATAACGTAGAGTTACTTAGTTTGATGTACTTACTTACTTTGGTAAGCGGGTTCGTGAAACTTCCGTTTAAACCCTGTATAGCACAATTCTGAATTAACATTATCCAGCTGATTTTCTTGCAAATCATAACATACGAGCATTCACAAAACCTCAAATTTAAGCGCTTTAGTATTAAAAAAAACCCTTTACTTCTACTTCGCAATTTGAGCCGGCCTTGGAGTTATTATTTTCCCAAAACTACAACGTTACCCAACTCGACAGCTGTTTACAATTGTTAGTACAAAGCTTTATTGCTTATTTGTTACGTGGATTGAGTCGACTTGTGTCGAAATAGATTTTCGACAGACTGAAACATAATAGCCGTGTCGTACGGACAACGAACGGTGGTAGGTAGGTGTGTTGTATGCAATGAATGTTAAAGAGATACAGTGCATTTGGGCATGTAGATATTTTTTAGTGATTATGTTCGGAGCACGTATCTAGTACGAAGCTGTAACAAGTGTCAACATCGATGTAACATTCAAATGATTGAATTAAAACTATTTGAGGTCATGATTTTGTGGCGGTTGATAAAGCTGTCAAAGACGTAGAATTAAGTTGTTAAAGCCTTTGTCTGACTGCCCTATTGGTCTAGTGGTCGCGAGACTGCTAAACTTGAGGACCTGGATTGCATTTCCAGGTCGTGCAATGTGTTTATTGTGTTATCCAGGAGTTTTTTAATTGTAGCAGCTACGGAGTCTGAATTTACGCCCGGTATTTGGCAAAAGGGTCGCCTCTTTGAAATGTGGGTGTACCTATTAGGTACCTCTGCCTCACCGTTTGGGGATAACAAGCGTGATGTAACTTTATCCAGTAAGAATAAATACTTTTTATTCTTTAACCGCGGAAAGGCAAAAAATTATAACAGAAATTAGCCATTGATTTTTTAAAAAACGCTTGTAAAACACATGACAACAAACAGAACAAGAATGATAGCTTCAGTTGTAGCAAAATTCAAATATTTTCTTTTTTTTTTTTCAATTTTCAAGTCTGTGTCAGGTTGTATCTGCCGGGGTTGCGGGCCTGTTCGAAAGAGATACCGCGGCCCCGGAAAGAAAGATTAGAGAATTAAGAACATAAAGGGCGAGAAAGGAACATGGATGGGTTTTAGTCAGTAAAAGTCTGACACTCTCTACCGCTCCGCCGAGAGAGCGGGAGAAGTTATTTGATAACTTGCTACCTTAAAAAAAAAAGTTTGTATCTTGATTAAAATCTGATTCGCGGCTGTAAGACGTATGTAGTTACAGAACTATATACAACCTCCCAAGCTCATGTAACTCGATTGAATTACTACTCAATCGACTATTTCATGAAACACACAACCTAGCAATGGCCTGAAAAAACGTAGGAGAATTTGAATATCGCTGACCAACGTACATGTTAAAATATAGATAGAATTTAAATTAGCTGATGCATACTTAAAAAGTTCAACTAATCACTTTTCAATTAAGGTCATGAAGAACCCTGGTAGTGGTACTAGGAAATAGAACGAAAAAGGATTGACAGCGCAATGAATTTAAATAGACTGTGCATCTTTGAGTAGTTCAAGCTAAAAACTTAAATAATTACTGATACCTTTTCGGTATATACGGCTTTTAAAATGAATGAGTAATCGTGAAATTTAAGTAGCAAGGTCTTATGTAAGGTGTATGTATTAAATAAGAATTAAAAATGCTGCCTGATTTGCTAAAATAAGTTATAAGTTAAGTTAATCTATACTAATATTATAAAGCAGAAGAGTTTGTTTGATTAAACGCGCTAATCTCAGGAACTACCGGCTTGAATTGAAAAATCTTTTTGCGTTGGATAGTTCATTTATCGAGGAAGGCTAGAGGCAATATAATATCACGCTATGACCAATAGGAGCGGAGCAGGAATGAAAAATGTTGCAAAAACGGGGGATTTTTTTTTCCCTTTGGGAGCTTTTTCTCTCTTATGTGACGCAGACGAAGTTGCGTGGGTCAGCTAGTATATTATATACTAAAACCTTCTTCTTGAATTACTCTACTTACTTATTTAAAAAAAAACCCGCATCAATATATATTGCGTATTTTTAAAGATCTAAGCATGCATAGGGACAGACAGACGCGGCGGGAGACTTTGTTTTATAATATGTGGTGATATATTTATTCTAGTGAATATAAACAAAAGACAGGCGTGCTTGCCTGTAATGTAACATTTCAGATTCGATTGCCTCCCCTGACGAGCATTTAGGTGATTCCACAATGTCTGACGAAGCGGTCGTTGTTATGAAGGCGACACAGTAAATCTTACACATCTATACTTATAATAAATCTGTAGAGAGGTCAATTCTGTACATGAAATATATTTACAAAATAACTATCGGGGGGTGATTAGTGATCGATACTGATGCCAAAAATGCAATCAGTAAAATTTTTGTCTGTCTGTCTGTCTGTCTGTCTGTCTGTCTGTCTGTCTGTCTGTCTGTATGTTATTTATAGAAAAAAAAACTACTCGACGGATTTTAACGAAACTTGGTACAATTATTCTACATACTCCTGAGCAGGTAATAGTATACTTTTCATCACGCTACCATTAATAGGAGCAGAGCAGTGAAAGGAAATGTTGGGAAAACGGGAGAAGTTACTTGGTTTTTTAGCTTCCGTCGCGTGTGCAGCCTTAATGGTTAAAGCTACATAGAAATCATGTATAACGGAAATATTCCACATAAAATTATATAAAAAATATCCCAAGACAGCATATGTCTATCTTTTATAGTTGACTCACAATAACACGTGTAACTCCCGATAGCTTAGCAGTTCGGAGATTTGTTATTATTATATTTGTTTACTCTTACGTTTATAATATTCTCACTCAACCCCAATTTTGAAACTTCACGCGGGCGAAGCCGCTGGCAGAAGCTAGTTGTATCATAAAGCTGCACTGTAATGTTCGAATATTAATTTAACGTCACAGGTTGCACGTTGTAATGTTCGGTTCTCTGTTCTCACTGATGCAATGCTCGACTAATTTATCACGAATGCTACTAGTGAAGGAGCACCTTTAAACAAATAGATGTATTTGTAACATACGTCGAAATCTTTAAGGGATTAGGACTCAATGCATTGAACATTGTGATGAAATATGTAATATTTATGTAGTCTTTTTTTATTTCGCTGCTCGGGTTTGACATCAACGAAATAGTTGCACAGACAAAAATATGTAGTTTAAACTCTTGACCATATGATACATTTTTACCGCCGTGTATTTACTTTACATATATATATATACATAATTTCTATTTGCTTAGAACGATATTGTACTGTAAACGTTTTAGCAGTTTTCGTGCCGGTATATTCCAAGCCATATAATTTGTGAATCCAGGACAAGAACACAACTTATAATTAATAATTTACTCATAGCACAAACCGTTTATTTGCAATTTCCATCGACTCGACGCACAGTGTAGAACAAGCCAGGTGGACAAAAGTCCTTATCAAATTCCCGGAAATGTATTTATTTTTCTTTATTTATTTATTTGTTTATGTACACACAAAATACTTAGTAGGACATTACATTAAGAAAGAAGAGCACAAAGGTACTGCTTATTTCATAAGAAATTTCATCCAGCAGACCTGCGAGAGGACAGTTGAATTAGCAATGTAGACACAGTGTGTAAGTCAAGACAAAACAGGAAAATTTAATTAAAACCCTAATTTTTTTCTAAATTTGTACTTTCTATCTGTAAATAACACCCCTAAACCTCGGATTCCATGAATTGTTTACGTTTACATTCCATACTGATGATTCATCATTTATCAAAGTAAGGTGATAAAAAATGATGAGGTAAATGCAATTAAAGAAATAATTATTCCCAATAGTCCCCACTACCCCTGTTCTTCGGGGTGACAGCTGGGTATTGTCTTCCGCGTTGTCACCGGGGTAACAATTTGTGCCTGAAAACTGACTAGGGGGGGGGGGGGGAGGGTTGGCCATTTGCTATGATTCCTTCCTTCCCAGAAAAAATGTAATAACAATAGATTTCAGTTTTTTTTCTCTTATGCTAAATAGAATCAAATAAAAAACTTGCATTTATTTTCAAGAGTGCTTATAGAGAGATGGAGGAATGAGATCAATTCGAGGTTGCATTTTAGCGACACTTGCACTAACATCTCATGGTGGCAGTTCTAATTATGTGAAAAAGTTTAAGTGATGGATTTTACTTCTTATAGAATCTCTTAATGTGTTATAAACATTCATAAAGTAGTCTATGTGAACACACAAATAAAACATTGTTTTGTTAGTTTTCGAACTTATCAGGCGGCGAAAAGCCATGTATCCTCTTGTATCCACTCTGAATTTTTGATATGTTTTAGCTACATGGCTAAAGATGATTATATGTAACATATTTTATGTGTGTCACTTGAGTACAATCTATATTTTTTTTATTTATTTATTTATTTATTTAAACTTCATGTACAATAGTGGTACATAGGCGGACTTAATGCCACAAGGCATTCTCTACCAGTCAACCATTGGGTCAAATAAGACATCACATCATTCATCATTTTTTTCATTTTTTTTTAGAAAACCTTTACTCTGTTAGTAAAATAAAGTATTTCGAAGAGTGGCTTAAGCACGATAAAGTCGACGAGGTTATTTTGTCTAAGTGTGATTTCTCTGGCATCGCTGATTAATATGAAATTAACAAGCATTTCTTCGAAAATAGCTGCCAAGTGGGTGTCTTCAGGGAAGTCAAAAGAGCGTTCCCTGGATAAGAATAAGTTGTGGTTGGAAGGCGAAAAGATACAATCGTAATCCTGCGATCGACTTCACCGCAACCTTCTACCTCATTCGCTGACCTTTCTCGACCCGGAAGACCTAGAAAAGTCTTTGAAGATTCATCTTTTAAAACTAAAAAACGTAGAGTTGCTGATCTAGTTCAATTGTGGAGTGTTGGGGAATTAATGACTGCTGCTGATAGTGAGGTAGCTGCACGGTTAACTGGACATAAAAACCTTGCCAGAGTTATAAAAGACATTGGCAAAAATCCAGCTTCTGCAAGTGCATGCATTAACCTTCAACAACCCAGTGCTGTGTAAAGTGATAGACCGCTAAGTAGTGACGAGGCATTAGCGTATTATATTGATTCAAAATCAACAACTCACTCATATAAACAGACGGATTGGATGTTACAATCATCAAACACTTTGATGTATTGTTGAGGACATTGTCTTCTGGCTTCGAGATGAATCTTGTTGAATTCGAAAAGTTTTGTCTCGAGACAAGAAGACTTTACTTATCTAAGTCTCTACTCGTGGTACTACATGCCTGGTACTGTACATAAATTGCTTATTCACAGTACAGAGGTGATTAAGACGGCAATCGTTCCAATCGGGGAGCTTTCAGAGGAAGCCCAAGAAGCGAGAAACAAAGATTGCCAGAGGTTTAGAGAGCACAACACCAGAAAGTGCTCTTGTCTTGCCACGAATAGAGACGGAGAAGAATAGAGACTTGCTCAAAATGTTGATTTTAACGTCTGATACTCTGATCAAACCCTCCGGGAAAAACCGAAAAAAGTCTAATAAATTGTGCGCGGAGCTCTTAAAGCTCATCATAGCTCCCACTATAGTGCCTCGACTTCAACTGCAACCAAGACTTCCACAAACTCAGGAAGACTATCTTCTATCGGATTCATCGGATTCTGAATCCGATGATTATATTTCTAATAGTGAATATTAGTTTTAATGTAAATAGATAAGTTTAGAGTTAGATTTCTATTTTTATATTTAATATGTTAGTCTAAGGTTGTATACTTATATAATAAGCGTTAATATTTATAGCGATTAAAAAAAATCCTGTTTTATAATTGTGTATAAAATTATCTACTTGCATGAAATAAAACATTTATACACAATACTTATGCATTTTCATTAAATAAAATATTATAGTACTACTAGCTGACTCGCGCAACTTCGTCTGCGTAAATTGAGATTTAAACTATCCTATCTCTCAAGTTGGATCGAACTGCACATGGTGTGCGAATTTTATTATAATCGGTTAAGTGGTTTAGGAGTCCATTGAGGACAAACATTGTGACACGAGATTTATATATATTAAGATAGAAATAACTAATTTATAGATATCGTTCCAAAACCATGTAAAAATATTTTTGTCCACATGGCTTGTTCTACGCCGGACACTGTGCGACGTCGTCGTTGTCGTCAAGATATCGATTTTAATGTTTTGTATGCACAATATTATTGTAAGTGAATAAACAAAACATCACGACTGTCAAAGCATAGGGTGGACGTATTTATGTGTACCTATTGTGTCGCCATATTGTTAGTTATGTTATAACTTCCACATTATTGCAAATTTTCCGATGACCGGGCGAAAGTTCAAATTAAAGAAAATAAATTCCTGAAAATGTTTTAATGGAATAACCAGTATAATTATGTTTTCAGGTTCCGAGCATCCATTGACAGTGACACATAGGGGAGGGGGGGGGAGTAAGACAAGAGCTACAATGTTGTCTGAAGAAAATCGGTGACAGAGCGGTTCTTTACAACTTCACTTCCACATTTTATACAAAACTATACAATACAACTTCCTCATGTTGTGCAAAATTGTACTCTGTAAATTCCACATGCTATACAAAACTGTACTTTACAACTTCCACATTCTATCCAAAACTATACTCTACAACTTCCACGTTCTATCCAAAACTATACTCTACAACTTCCACATTCTATCCAAAACTATACTCTACAACTTCCACATTCTATCCAAAACTATACTCTACAACTTCCACATTCTATCCAAAACTATACTCTACAACTTCCACATTCTATCCAAAACTATACTCTACAACTTCCACATTCTATCCAAAACTATACTCTACAACTTCCACATTCTATACAAAACTAAACTCTACAATTTCCACATTCTATACAAAACCATTCTTACATGATGATTCAATAATGATTGAACGACGGCTGCTATACGGGTGTGAATAAAAAAAATATACAGGATAATGTCATCAAATGGAAGCACTATAAAGGAAACCAAAGCTGAAGCCTGAAAGTACATGATAAAGTTAAAAAAATCTTTGTTTCACTTCTTTGTTTGTTTTATAAAAAACGTTTTGATCAACGATCTAGTCTGCCATACCTCCGCGCAATTCGATACAAAAGCAATAAAAAAGTGAGTGGTTTTGTTGTTAACAGTTCACAGAGATTGCGCAAGTTCCTCTCAACTAAAGATACTTTCATAAAGTTAAAAATAAGACCAAGGTTAATTAGCTCAGTACTAAAGCTTTGAGGCATGTACTAATTCACTTGCTGCTGTTATGAGTTTTAACGTATTTAACGTTTTAACTCATATGTAAGACATCACGTTAAACTTCAACATATTGCTGCTGCTGACGCAGGTAATAAAGCATATGAGTTAAAACGTTAAATATATAACATATTGTGCTAAGCTTCAGAAAACAAATTGCAAAATATAGCAGCAGCTTATAATGCATGCAAAATTACAAAATTTAAACAGACCATTTTTAGGGTTCCGTAGCCAAATGGCAGAAAACGGAACCCTTATAGATTCGTCATGTCTGTCTGTCCGTCCGTATTTTATTTATTTATTTATTTATTTATGCTGTTGAAACTTGGTATGTAGATGTACTTTTAGACAAAAATAGCAAAAAGAAACACAACATTTTCGGGGTTCCCCGTACTTTGAACAAAAACTACCTATTTCTTTTTTCTTCAAACCCATACGTGTGGGGTATCTATGGATACTAGGTCTTCAAAAATGATCCAAAAATTGGTTTGAATGAGATTTAGTAAGAAGTTTTTTTTAAAACGTCATAAATATGTTACTTGCTGCTACGGAACCGTTCATGGGCGAGTCCGACTCGCACTTGAGCGCTTTTTACTCTTCGTTGCATGTGAGAATATGACACAATTCTTTATTAAGGAGTTTCCCCGGGAGCATTAACCTGTAGGAACGCTGGATAATGTGTGCTATCGCCGGGTTGGAGGCAAAATCAACTAATATACCTTTCGAATCGGGATTTTATTCTCTATCCAATGGTAAAAAAAAAAGAAAAAAAGCAAAAATAAAACGAGATAGTAGTTTTTTTTGTCTTAATAAAGAGGAGCTCGTGGCTAAATAATATCAGCCGCTCGGGTCGATCTTTAGGTTAAGCCATGCTTGCCTAGGTTGGTCTGTGGATGGGTGATCACCCTTACATACCGAGTTTCCTCCGTGCCTCGGAAAGCACGTAAAGCTGTTGGTCCCGGCTGTAATTTATCCATCTTTGACAGTCGTTACAGGTAGTCAGTGGCCCCAAAAGTCTGACACCAGTCTTACCAAGTGGTAAGACTGGTGGAGCGGTCAGATAGGCAGTCGCTCCATGTAAAATACTGGTATTCAGCTGCATAGTTGGGAAAAGGCTAGGCAGATAAAAAATAGATAATAATATTACATTTTAAAAAAAGGAAATGTTTGTGGCTCTCTATCACGCTTTATTGTAAAAAAATAAAATCAAAATCAAAGCATTTATTTCAAGTAGGTCACTTTTGAATTGTCGAAACAAAGATGAAAATTAAATGTAGCCACAGTCCCAGTCACAAGTTCCCGCTAGATGCGTGTAAAACCACGAGAGCTAGACTAGTGCTCTCGTCCGAGTGTATTCAAAATAAGCCATTTGTTACTGTAAATAAAGTAGAATAAAAATGAGTTCTGGGTATTTTGATTTGATGCCAAAAAAATGACACAAGCATCTTCTCGGAAAAATGATAGGTAAGTGAGTTCATGTCACTTATGTTGCAAAGTTCCTAAGCTAGAAGAATAAGATCGCATGCTGAAGAAATATGAAATGAAAGTTGTCGTAGGCTAATTGTCGTAGGCTAATATTGAAAAAGTGCAAGAAGAAGCGCCCGACTGATTTCTGTTACCTTTTCCCCTTTTCACACATGTTTGTATAATAAGTATGTATTTACAAACAAAAAAGTATCTATGTAGTATACCAACCTAATATATGGTGTCCACGACACAAGCGTCGTTGCTTAGTATGACACTAGATGGCCCTGTGTCTAATGCCAAGCGATATTTATTTACTTATTCACTTTTAAAAGCCAAAAAAGGGATAACAAGTAATACTTGAGAGCGTAACGTGAAACTTTAAAATGACGCGTAGGTACGTGGTTTCGTAAATGTACTATAAGCAAGGTTTACCAGTAATAGCGTGGCCACATTGAACATTATTTGACAAAATCACAATTGGTTTTCACGAAATAATTTATTGCGTATGTCGGCATCGTCGCATCGTCAACCCAATGTAATCACGTGACCGGACCTCATCATCACCTTCGCCGTACCGTCGCTTTTTGGCGGCCGACCGCCCGGCGCCCCCGGATACGATTAGTTGAAGGTGGTGTCGACCCCACGCTAGCGAGAACCCGACGCGCACGGATTGCATAAAACGCGGGAAGCGGGTAGTCGGTTTGCCGTAAGCGATTGGTCATCCCGCCGTAACCAACGCTGTGACTGCTGTGTCTGGATTACCAGGTGATCCCGGACGAGGCATACCGTTATGATGTTTTTATGTGCAGTAAGGAGTTTCAAAGAAAATATCCTGAAAGGGTCAGTTCAGACGATTCTGGACTCGTGCAACGCTATTGATGTCCGTTGAATTGAACGTATTACAAGGACAATGTCAAGGCCAGCTCGAGAATTCAATAACTCCTTTAATGAAGTGTTTCACGAAAGCTCTCTATTGTAAAATGCTTGTTTAACTAACGAGCTCAATCTCAATAGTTTTATTTCAATATTTTCATCGAAAAATACGATTTCCGAGAACGGCAAATGGAATATTATTTTAATGAAAATGTTGTTGCGTAATAGCTGCATTTTTCTCTGAAAAATATAAAGCTCAGGTACGCTTGCGAATTGTCCATGCGAGAGAAAAGTAAATGAATATGACCTTTGATCGATTCCAGGGTTTCGTGAAGCCTATTTGTATTCAGCAACTGTGTAGTTTATTCCTCTGATGTTTTGGTTAATTTCTTCTTTTCTTAGGATTCATCGGACGTGACTGATTGAATAGTCTTAGCTGTAACATCATGACCTACCTGTAGACTGGGTCACGACGCTATTACTGCATAAAAAGCCGGTGCGGTGCGCCTTCCGCAAGATTACGAGCTGCTAGCATCCCCAGCTAGATACATTTCAATCATCCGTATCTAGTTCATTCACTGCATGTCGTTAGTAGGTAGTTAGGTACACGCCTTTTGTTTATCTAGGATGCTGCAATGGTAGCAAATATTTTATCTGCGAAGTGCACGCCGCGCCGGCTACTTTTAAAACAATTGTTAGAATGCTGGCCATGTGTTAAACGGGCCAACACAAAAAATGGTCGTGACAAAACGCATATGTCTTGCTTATCTTAGTCAGAGTCCATCCGCCATCAGCTGTGCTATTAGATGAGCATGATCTTCGGAGAAAAAGACAAAAAAGTATTTTTTGCCGGTTTGCTACGCTATTATTGCTGACGTTTCTAAATAATTATAACTTTTGGGGGAACGTTAGGGGTTGCAAATAGGGCCAATTTAATAGATCACTTTGACGCTTCTTCAAAATACAACAACAACGTAACCTTGTAACGCCTGAAACAAATATTTTAGATTTTTTCGAAGTTAGAACTGCATAATTAGGTAACTTTTTTCAATTACGATTACATATTGTAATAATGGCAAAATGGTAACCTTTTTACTTTGAATAGACAGATGTCAAAATATTATGTGCTCTATTACGTACAGTAACAACGTCAACCAGCCACAAACTATAAATTAAATCGATTTGAAAACATTGGCTGTTTGTTATTTACCTATTATTATTCAGTTTGAGCCAAGCAACACTGTTTGTCCTATTGAAATATAAAACAAAGCAGGTTTTGAGAACGTTGGTCCGAATAACAGAAATTCGCTTTGATTTTCTTGTATTTTTTTCCTTACTTATTATTACTCTTGTTTGTTTGTATGTGGTTTTAAATTGTATTTAAAAATTCGTACTATGTATATAAACAATGAGAAATAATGATTTTAACAAGAGACCAATGCTGTTAACTGATGTTATCATGCACAGCAGGACTGATTAAAATTAAGTTTTTCAACTGAAACTGAGACTCTGCAGACTTAGTATTGGCCGATAGTTTATTCGAGTCGGTGGCGAATGCGTAATCCAGACCACCAGTACCTACTGGTGTCGAATAGGCTCGAACTACTACTACTACTTGCTAGTTAGGCGCCTTCTGAATAAAGTGCTCGCAGAAATAAGAGCGCCATACTGTTCTAGTAGTTGACCAATAGTTTGCCGACAGTATATAGGTACTATAGTTTAAAGGCAATCGTGACAAAGTAGTAGATGAAATTGGGCTTGGCGTGAAGGGCACGCGCTTGCGTTTTTGCTGTGGCGGTTAAAATCAGTCAAAGGCAGTCTTTAACAAACCGTTGTAATACAGGGTGTAAACAGATTCACCACGAAGCCGTAAACCAAGCATTCTGTACATCAAACTAAGTAACTTTACGCAAAAACGATTACTGGGATGTTGCTTTTTTTTTGGGGTCATAAATCATGGTTTTTGGTAGAACTCAATTTAACGCATTCAAAACATTGAGCTGATGAATGGATTCACGGGGCTCGTGAAGGTGTTTCAAGTAAAAAAAAAATCGTATTAAAAAAAACTGGTTTATAAGTTGTAACTTTGATCCCCAATGTGTCTGTATGTAGGATACATGTAGTACACAGATCTACACAAACACATAAAATGATGGCAATGAAGGGAGAACAAGTGCGTTTTGGCTTCACACCCTTTATGCTCACTAGCATACATGTTCATGCTGATTAAGAACCCGACTAAACAATCGGCTGATATAAAATCTTCTTCTATCCGCCTGCGTGGGCTCTTAAGAGACACTGGTTTAACACGATTGAAAAATAAACGTAATATCGTTACACGTTCTGTTAAACTCGGCTCAAAAATGCGGTCAGTGCTGGGATCATGTAGGTTTCCGTGTAATGTAGTGTGACGATTATTTACACGTGTTCTTCATTATATCGAGCGCTCTGGTGCGTTCGTACCTAACACAGGACAGCACAGTAACTTAGTTTACTAGGGGATGAAATTCAGGTGCTATTTAATTTTTCATTAGAGCGGTATTTCAAAAGGTCATTTTCAGAAAGTGTCATGTTTGTTTAAGGTTTCTGGCCAAATAATACGTGTGGGTTGCACAGTTTTTTGCGAGTATTTTTCATCTATGAGTTCTGAGTACTAAACAAAGTATCCTTCAAATTGTTAGGATATCGATACTTCGAGCCGATTTAATGAACACGGGCATTGTCTGATGCAATTTTGCATCGAAACTAGGTCGTTTGCGTATCTCAGGTGAATGTGGCTTCCCAGGAACTTCGTCGAGCTGTACTGGTGACGCTTTGGTTTTTCTTTAGTAAAGAGTCCTTTGCGATGCTTTTTAATTTGTTTTGTTTCATTATGCTTCTTCAATGCAGTTGGGTTTACGAAGCGGGGAAGCCGAATATTAAAAAAAGTCTTAAGTTCCGATTGTTTGTTGTTGTTTGTATAGGATTTTTAACTTTCTGATTTAAAATAGTTTTGTCGTAGTTTTCCTACAGTGCATGGGATGCCAGCTGTCGGACGATTTGGGTTCAGCCTGAGGTAGTCACATCTTTTGAACGAAAAGAAGCGCTAAGGCTGAGGCTACACTAGGCAGCGATTTGCGATGCGACTAGAAGAGCGAAACTAGAAAAACTTGGTATGGCTACATTACAAGCGAGATTCCGGCGTATTATCTTATAAATTCGCTTTAATTTCGCTATGTTCACGTAGCCGATGCCGTGATTACAGTAATGTTGTTCCGATCGCATAAAGAAATCAAAGATCGCTAATAATATTTTCGTTCATGTGTCGCAGGTCGCGTCGCGGCCTAATGTAGCCCAGCCTAAGAACCAGCTTCCTAAGTCGCTTCAATAGTAGACTAAGATTAACTTGACTAAGTAAAAAAACCCAAGTTACACTTCCAAAGTTCTTAAGTCCTTTCAAAAGGCAGCTAAAAATCAGTTATGGAACATTTCTTATGACTTTGCCACTGGAGTTCCTTGCCATAGTGCGATACTTATAAACTTTTAGCACGTGCAAGGGGACAAAACGTAATGTTCGTCATTCATACTTAACTTTTATAAGGAGAATGTGCGCTTTTGAATGTAGGGTGACTGGACTAGTGTAAGATACTTAAACACGTGATTGTATTCAAAATAAATCAGCAGTTCAGTACATTTTTACCAGTTTTGTTTTGTTTAGTTAGCCTATTCTGTCCCACTGCTGGGTAAAGGCCTCCCCCATTTCTTTCCATCTCTCCCGGTGTTTTGCCTCCTTTGGCCAATCACGTAGGAACGAGTACAAATCGTGACGCCTGCGTTTCTTGGGGCTACCGGGGTTGCGGGACCCCGGGGTTGCGGGACTCCGGGGTTGCGGGACTCCGGGGTTGCGGGACTCCGGGGTTGCGGGACTGTTCGAAAGATATACCGTGGCTCCGGAACATAACAGGCGAGGAAGGAACATGGATGGGTTTTATTCAGTAAAAGTCTGACACTCCCGCTCCACCCAGAGTGGGAGAAGTTATTTGATAATTTCACATCCGAAAAAAAAATGCATTTCTTGGGCCTGCCTCGGTGACTTTTACCAGTTAGACGAACATAAATGTATTTATATTAATTTATATATAAAGGGTGTAAATACCTCTTAACGAATACGAAATGCACTTGTTCTCCTCGTCATTCTGATCATTTTTTTGTTCTACACTATACCTGGGAACCTTCTAGTTACGGAGATAATGGGGGTCAAAGTTGCAAGATTTTGACAAGTTTTTTTTTAAATACCACTTTTTATCGCATGATTTTTACTTTAAATATCTCTACTACCCCCGTACTATTCAATCCATCCATCCGCACAATGTTTTGAGTGTGTTACATTGAGTTATACCACAAAACATGATTTATAACCTCAAAAAAAATGCGATTTTAGGTTTTCATTTTTGGTTTGATCCCAAAGTGAAAAATGTTTGTTATCATGAATACAATCACGTGTTTAAGTATCGTACGGATCGTACGCCAATAAATAATAAGTCATCCAATAAAGGCTTCGTTTAATTTTGAGTGAAAAGTCAAGGATTTTCGCGAGTCGAGTGCAATGTACTCATCCACCTACGTACATTAGTTAGTTCCCCATGCTTTCGTGGACAGCTAAAATGTAGGCGTCTGGCTCGTCAATTAATTAATATTAAAGTGTAACGTTTCTGAAAATGGTTTCCGTTACAATCCACCGAGTTAATTGGCGTTAATGATCGCATCGAACAAAATATTGGAAATAGGTTTTACTAATGGATATTTCACTGAAATGATTGTAAATGAAATGGTGCCTTTATAAATGAAAGCTTGACTTGCAAAATGCATCATACGAGTTTAAGATAAAAATTTGACCTGTCTCTCGTTGCACTCGGTATTCTTCTTCGAGCCAATTATTTTACAATTTACTTGTAGTATCCCGATTTCTTGGTCCTTCGATTCAACTGCATTTGAAACACCAAAAGTAGTCCATTATTTACCTTAAACAAAAAAAAACGTAAGAACAGTACAGCAAAAAAAAAGATGTGTGGCACTCGGGGACTGCCGCGGTAAAGCTATTGCATTTGTTTTTTACGGGAGGTGTTAGGTTATTTTCGTTACGGAATTTCTGGATTCGGTCTCCACGCTCAAGGCCCGCGATAGAAGCTATGCAATAGCTTAATATATAAATTAAAAGTAACGTAGTTTCTAAGCAGCATCTTAGAGCTCTCAGTGGTATGCGCGTAGGCACATTAATACGTGTTTATTGAAACACACACCCACAATGTACTGTGATTGTTGTGACGATTGCTATGATATACTAGCTTTGATAACAAGATTTTCCTCACAAGATTAAACATGGTTTTCGGTTACGTTTATTTTTGTTTGTCTTTAGTATTGATCGTCGTTTTGTTGTGTCTTCTGTTGCCCACTTCTGTGTAACGGATATCATCCCAAGCAGCTCGCAAGCGCTGGAAACATCAATACAGCAGACAATTTAGAACTTAAGAGTTTTAAGAGACTTTTAAAACTGTAAAATGCTGCTTATGTCTAAGAGAGTCATCATAGTAGTAAAACGGGAAGAGAATACTTTGTACCCCTTTTTACGAAAATTGCGCGGACTGAGATTTCGCTCACTTTTAGTTTATATACTTACAGAAGGAATACAGCATGCTTACACACATTAAATCAATAATTGAAACATTACACACACTACCAAGTACGGTCGAACCAGCTATTTGGTGCCGATACACCAAATAGCTTGTTCGTACCGTACTTGACACACACGCATAAGTGCGGATTTAGCATATATTAAAGACTTGGTCGTCATGGCAACGACTTTGTTGACGTTTGACATTTTATTCATACGTGAAGCAAAAACTTTACCCCTTTTTTAAATTAACTGGCGACCACTAGTGTTACGTAAATTCACAACCGCTACTGGCCATAAAACAATACAGCGCGGCCGGCACCACGACCTGAATGGCGGAGCGGTAGTGAGGCTGCCTTACGTTCTTCGGGTCCCGGGTTCGAATCCCGGTAGGAGCAAATGTTTGTGTGATGAGCATGGACATTTGTTTCCAAGTCATGGAAGTTTATATGTATAATAAGTATGTATTTACAAACAAAAAGTATATATGTAGTATATCAACTGTCTGGTGACCACGACACAAGCCCAGCTTAGTGTGGCACTAGATAGCGCTGTGTGTAATGTCCAACGATATTTATTTTATTTTTACCACATAGGGAGTTAGCACGTACCTAACCAAAGCATCTACCTACACACGCAAACCATTTATCACGCGTGTCAATTACAACAATCCTTCTGCATCTGCAGGGGAAGTCAATCATTAGCATTGAGCGTCTTCCGTCTCATACATTCCTCGCATACCTACTGAGATGTAAGATAACGCTTGTAGCTTCTGTTGTATCGTATTATGTTATCTTACTTGTTACTAGCTTATTCAGGTTATAATAGGCGGTTATCACACGACATCGACCATGCGGTCGAGCGGTGCAGAGGATCTTATGTTGCATTGACTTGTATGAAATCCTTTGGGCATGCAGAACCGGGTCCTGATATTTTCGGTGCTACCCGGTTCCAAGCGACGAAATCGTATTTTTAAATATGTATATATATTTGCCATCGCTACTCGAAAATGGGCATTTTATTGATCGATAACAGTGAATAAAACTCTCTACTACTCACCGAGTGAATAAAAACATTTTGAATTTGGAACAACAAAACGTGCCGACAAGAAATATAACCTTGAATTTCAAAAATCGCTTTGATAGTATTTAGTCTCATGTCAATAGTGCAGATGAGACTACACCCAATCCGCGGTTTCGTTTGCATCATTATTGGTGCAAACGAAACTAATTAGTTCCGTTTCGTTTGCACCATTCATGGTGCAGGTTAATGGTGCATACGGTACGACGAGATTGAAACTCGGTGTGTTAGAAATAAGTGGTAACCCATCCAAAGACTGAACACGGTGAGCTTGGGTAAACCTCGAAGATGAACCGATTGGCTGTTACCTGTTACTATTAAAATATTAACCCATGAGCAAAATAAATATTATACTTTATTTATTTTCTCACAGTAAATGGTAAAAAGTACACAATACACAACTCGTGAAAAACACATCTCAGCCCTTGTATCCCTCGCTCCGCTCGCTCGCTTCAAGCTAATAAGAACTGAAATCGTCGTATGAAAACAAAATATTTTGTGTATTTCATCAACAAATAATTTAAAACTTTCCTTTTGCAGTGATAAAGCAAACATAATACGTGCAACATTTCCTTTCAGGCCAGTTCCAAGTGACTTGCAATTCAATTAGCAATTCATTCAAAATTATAATAATCTAATCAGAAGCGGATCAACCCGGTTCCATCACTCAGAACCGGTTCCACAGACTTATTAAAATACCAGGGTATACCCAGGTGTTGCTGAACTGGGTGAACTGGGTGTATGCCCTAGTCGTGACGATTAATTTGTCGTCGAACGACGACTGTTGTCTCTAGCTGTTCCCGTTACAGCAACTATTTGTCGTCAATTATTTTATATCGTCGGACTACTTCGTGCTAGCTGTTCCCATTGGATCGTGAAAATATTTCACGGCAGTCACTTTGTCGTTAGTTTGTCGTGACAATTTTTATGGTTTTACAACTGCCGTGCTAGCCGTTCCCACTGTCACGACAACCTGTTGTCACAAAAAAACTAAGATGCAAAACAACAAATGTATGCCAGTACAATTTTACTTCGAAATGAAAATGCACTTTGGCGTTTTACTTGGCGGGAAATGTCGCGTAGTCGGAGATAACCTGATCTGACTACGCGGCACTTCCCGCCCTCCTCTGCACTAGCTCGAATCCGACGTGCGTACTATAAAATATTTGCGTTGTGGCGTGAACTTTTACGAAATAGTTATTCAAAATAGTCACAAAATCACTGATCGACGGTATAAGTACCGTATGGGCTCTTCCATATTAAAATTTGACACATTTCAGAAATTCCAACTGGGATACATTAAATTCCAGCTCTGGGAGCTCAAGCCGATGGCTCAGAGGCTTACGTCGATTTTAAAAGTCAATAATAATTATGATGGCAATCTACAAATTGTATGTTTCTGTTTACTTCGTTTTTAATTTTATTGGACTAAAACTTCGGCATTTCAAAGGCGGGTAATATTGATTCAGGACATCATGGTTTTGGGTTCGATTTCCAGGACTTACTGTCTTTATACAACGAATCCGACGACCCGAATGGCGCAGCGGTAGTGTGGCTGCCTTGCGTTCTTAGGATCCCGAGTTCGAATCCCGGTAGGAGCAAATGTTTGTGTGATGAGCATGGGCATTTGTTTCCGAGTCTTGGCTGTTTATATGTATAATAAGTATGTATTTACAAACAAAAAAGTATATATGTAGTATATCAACTATCTAGTGTCCACGACACAAGCTTAGCTTAGTGTGGCACTAGGTGGCGCTGTGTGGTAATGTCCAGCGATATTTATTTATTTATTTATACAACGACTAGGCCTTGCTGATTTTTCTTCAAGGAACCGTGTACCTAGTTTTTGACTTTTCAAATGAATTTTGAATTTGACAGTTCCTGAGGTGACGTCACCACATACGGATGTTCGCCACCAATAAAGGTATATAGATCGACTGTGATAATGTTGTGTACCATTGTACCAGTCACGGCGTGCGACTCGCTGATAAAACACGTTTTCGCAATGATTTTTTTATGTCATAGCGAGTTGCGTAGTCGGTATCTCTTGAAACTTTAATTGACTTGAAACTTAAGTTCCCTTGCCTTAAAGCTGATATCAGATACTTGAAGCTTAATGAAAATGGAAGGAGCTGAACTTGAATTTGAAAGAACGTTCAGGTTTTACTTTTTCCACGTTACACGATACCGTTAAGCTAGATAGAAATGCTTTATTTCATCTGCTGCTTTCAGTTAATTTTTAGATATTTCAGTTGGCGAGTGAATGATGTTGATTTGGCTTATAAATGAATTCATTTTTCAGTTATGATTAATTTTGTGGAAAGATGCCGAAAAACCGGCAAACAAAATTTGTATCGTCTGATGTTTACTTTAGTTGCAAGCAACCAACTCTTAAGACATTTGCTGGTTGGATTAGCACGGACGGATTCTACTTTGAGATGAATTTACGAAGTACGCTCGTTTGCTGTTCCGGGAAGACGATACGCACGCTGAGTTATCCGTAATAAAGTAAGTTCTTAGTAGTTATTGTTACGTGAAGCGTAATCTTCTTCAATAATTAAAGTAGTTGCAGATTTATCGATGCGAAAGAGTTCTATAATCTTATTATCGCGTAAACAAGATATTTAATGTGGTGGGCATATTCCTGGAATATTTGTTATTTACTTATTTGTTGTAATAAGGATAGAACTGGTTAATACTGTAAACATTGCTATTTAATGTAAAAATTGCCACTGCCACGCATTTCATTCAAATTACGTATCATTGCTTTTGCAGATCATTTTCTTATGATGACGTTAAATATTTTAGATCTCTGATTTACATAAAAAATCCAAAATGTTCTATATTTATTTTACTATCTGGTCTTTTACTGGCGGCACGGCACGGCGCTAGTAAGGTGGTTCTGAGTTGGCCCAATATAGTATAAATTGGGCCAACTCTTACGTATCAACTCAAAAAAAGCTTTTCATCTGAAAAACTACTGAGACGCCTGCAAAAATAATTAGTTCATCAAACAGATCCGAAATTAGGTCCGGGGTCTTCCGTGGGCCACGCGGTCGCGCCATCACGTAGTAATCATAAAAATAAATGGTTGTGCCAACCAAACATTAATTGTAACAATTGCTTGGTACTTCTAATTCGAGGTACTTAGACCTTCGCGAACTAAGCATGACAATTTAGGAATGAGGTCGCTAATCCTGAATGGTACAAGTGACGATAAATAAGCGATTTAATGAGAACCATGAGCTTATTGTTTTATGGTCTTTATTACCAGGACAAACATCAGATCAGCAACACCAGCGGTGTTTTTGATTACCGATGACAAGGTTGAAAAATCTCAAAAAGGTGTATTTTTTAGATTTTATTTCTGAAGCCAATCACGTAGTTATAGAATACAAATAGGTAAGTGATTGGCTTCAGAAATAGTTCCAAGAAAACCATTCACGCAGAAGATTTTCTATTTATTGGTAACTAGCTGGTCCTGATAACCTACTCTCACATGAAATAGCGTTATTTTATTACGTCATAGTAAAAATATTTCGTAGTCGGACCCAATAACTAGTGGTCACTCACTCATCTAGTAGATAACGGTATCTTTATATGCTTTTCAACGGCAAACATACGACATAGTTCTTACCGGTTTTTATTTTTATAATTATTGCTTGTGAATCGCTTCAAAACTGTTCCTTGCAAAAGTGATATACATTCCTCTATGACTTACGTCGAACAACAATATTGTTCGCAACAGCATACCCAAAACCACTTGACCTATGCGACTTGCGAAAATGTAGGAGTTCAAAGACCTGCAATTATGGTGTCTATTGCTATCTGCAAAATTAATCAGCATGTCAGCTATGCTATGGTACACGCGTTACTTCCATTATTGAGTCATGGTGTGGGACCTTAGTTTAAATTCCTTTGTTTTTAGTAGATAGGTTTGATAGGATAAAACATTTATGCTGTATTCAGCCACTCAGCCTTGTACGTTTTGCAAGAACATAATACAGCAAAGATAAACGAAGCCAGTAAACAAGGTCGTATTAAAGAAAGGATTTTATAAAACTAAAGAAAGATGCAATAAGAAGACGAGATCTTAGTAAAGTTCTAGCTTCGCTTTATCTAGATGGTTGAGTCTTTGACTTCCTCTTTGGTGTAGTGGTACTGAGCGTATCAGTTGCGGGGTTCGATTCCCGAGTCGAGTAAAGTCTTATTGGGTTTCTCCATCAGGAATTTGTCACGTAGTCTGGATTTGTGCCCTGTTGATGGCATTAGGAAATCCCCTATCACAAACATGCGAAATGTGAGTAGAAGAAGGAACTTGCACTGACTACAACGTACCGCTCACACATTTGTGCAGAATCCAATCACAATCTCATCTGTAGTTTTAAGATAGGCCAGACAACGCCGAGGGCGGAGGACTGGGTGCTGAAGCGCAGCTTGGGAGATGGCTATATCCATTGGACAATTTGGACTGCGACATTAGGGACAACAACATCTGATAATCTGTCGCTCCGCGTATTATTAAAAAAAAATAGAAAAATTAAGTCTGTCAGATAAATTATTGAAAAATAATGGACCCGTATTTTTTGTTTTTGTAAATCAATGAATATTGACAAAGACAAAACGCATCAGAACTCGGGGGTGGGGGGCTCGTGACGTCAGAACTAGCTAAAAACTATACGTTGGCGTGACGTATTGGGAATTTTAAAAGCGTCGTATCATCGTCAATTTAGATTTACGTATTAAAAGAAAAAGTACTGGTTAAATATTTTTTATTAATCTATCTGACGGACTAAAGATTTTTGTCATTTACCCTATTATGATGTTTGTCACATTGACCCAGTTAACTTACGGATTGCTCCCAAGTGGTTAGGGCAGATACCACAGAACGCCACCTTTTACGATCCCTACGTACCTACTGCTTTCGCCTCGTGCACGTTCATACTGCGCATCTGACCTATCTGAAGAACAGAAATAGGGCTTCAAACCGAACACGTGTAAGAACTAATATTTAATTTAAAATCTTGTGCAGACCTTTTCAAACGTCCATATTGTATGATCTAACAACGTTCGATGGACGTAACCGTTTGAGGTGATGCATTTTAAATTGTTCTGATCGCTCCGAACTTTTGAATTCGGAACTTCCAAAAAGAAAATAACTTTTATTCGAATTTAGAAGACACGTCTAAGAAATCCCATGCCTCTATAGGACATAGGATTTCTGTTCTTTTCGCACCACAAATTATGAAATCATTCGATACTAATAAATCACTAAACGAAATTAAAACTTGCAAATGATAAAATTTTAAGAGGTTTTAAATATAATTACCATCCCATAACATTCTTCTCGGACATTGGCGTCGATTCTGTTGTGCACAAACTAAACTTAATTTAGGCTATTGCTATCTTTTACTAAAAGGCAGTGCGAGAAAAGGACGGCTATAGCTATGAAATAATTAGAGATGTCAAACTAGTTTATGCCTTGCGCTTCACCGTGTTTTTAGTCGACATGTTTTTACGTGCACCCTTCATTTGTATTGAAATATTAGTTACAATTAAATTTGACAGCTCTAAATTACGTCCGCCTCTTTCTCGTTTTATTAGAGAGAAAAAGATAGCAATAGCCTAAATTTAGTTTTGTTTGTGCACAACAGAATCGACACCATTGGCATGTTTTAAATTTATTTTCTAGCTTATTCCGTTTTACTTCCAGTTTAATGGTATGCTTTGTCTATTTTATAAATGTCGGCTCCTTAACTTTGACGATAGCCACAATTAGAATGTCGTAACGGACAACTAGCGCCTCTGATTATTGCGACTGCGGTACTACCAATTTCTTGTTAATTTATATAACCTTGATTTTTCTCCCACGGCCTAACTCTGTTGAATGGACATTCTGTTTTGGCGGCTGTTAACTAAAGATAGAAGGACGGTTAACACTTCGAATTATTGTGGTATTTTAATACGTTCGCTGTTCGCGAAATAGAGACAATAGCTATAAACAACACTCTCGGGCATAGGTGACATGTTTGGCATGAATTAAAAAAAAATTGATGAGATACCTACATAAGTTCCTCTTTTTTTAGAAGTCGTTTAAAAAGGATCAGTTCCTCTTATCAATAATTTTTTCCTCGTAATAGACCCGCAGATATTTTTATTTAAAAATTGAAATTTCTTTACGGAAAATGGTTTCAATAGGTCCATACCATTTCCGTGAAGAAATTTCAAATTTTATGCTATGAGTTTCAAAGGAGAATTTCTAGTGAACTATGAAGTAGGTAGAAGCTATTTTTAGCTTTAATATCTGCGCCAGATTTTTAGGACTTTCCGTTTATTTTTCAACAGATATTTACCTACTTAATGTATGATCTCTGCACGCACACGTTGTCTTCATACAATAGATTAGTAGCGACATTTGTGCGTACCGATTTTCCCGGGATATCCCAGTTCCAAGTCCAGAACCGGAACGGAACCGGTACTGCATCCCCTAGTTGACATGTCATGGCTAGCACGGCTATATTATGCATTGATTAAGAAAAAAAAGCAGTCGAATTGAGAACCTCCTCTTTTTGGAGGTCGGTTAAAACCAATCTTGGTATTAAAAATAACTCTTGGTACAATAACATCATAACACCGTCGCCTACCCAACAAATGACAAAACATTATTTATATCTTTACATAACTATTATTTTCAAGTTCAAGTTGAAGCAAAACTTTTTGCCAACCTAAACAGAACCTTATTCGTTTAAATTAAGACTGATCGCACTCATGGTCTTAGACACCGGTATTTTTGGTGTTGGCGGCAGATGCGTTATGTATAAATAATTAATCTTTTAATTGTTATGCTGTTAAGATGAAACATGTGTTTGTTAAAGCTGGCATTTCCGCGTCCGGAGAGGAAATGTAGAACGTCAGTTTTAAAAGGAAGACTTGATCATAGTTTTTTCACGCGGGAGGCACTCATTCTTTGTACAGCTTCGGGGTTGCGAATTGAAATTGAATTTTTGTGAATCACCCAGACTAGAGAGTGTTGGCTAGATAGTTCAATGTGGTTCAACTATAGGAGTGATGATTGCTTTTCCGCGTATTTATCAAAAGTTGCGACAGCGGAATTTAATTCATTTCAGGATTTCAGAGGGCGCTTTCTATAGGCGATGTAAATCAAAGAAGCCACATCAGAAGCAGATTTTATTCTTGTTGAAATGAAAATGAAATGTCAGGTCTAAAATTGAATTCGAAGCAATGACCTGAAGTAGGTTAGTTTTTTATAACCTGTTTTATTTAAAAACAGAAAACCAGTTCTGTCTTTTGCTTATTAGAATGTGTTTTAAACGTGATTATCGCAGTTCAAAGTTTTGTTATCATCGTCATCATCTAGACATTTTGAAAATTGTCTTCGGAATTTTGAACCAGATTCAGCTTATCAGTTTAACTCGTTTTTGACATTACGTACTTGAATGTGATCGTGGTAGGAGGTCACTTGGGGTTATTTGCAAGGTGTACTGGGGCCATATATCTGGGGTCAAAGACTATTCCATGGGTTAGAAGAATCTTAAATTAAAACTTTATGGTACAGCCTCATACCCATCCATTCATCGGTTAAAGGTTAACATTAGCCATATTTCTTGAACAATTTTTAAAACAACGCACGCTGGTCGTGAACTCGTGACAAGCCGCCATTAGAGTTGCGCCGGCGCCGATCTATCTGTCGCAATGCGACTGCGGTGTTGCAACTTCTTTGGACTTTATAATATTAATCGCACTTTTTGTCGCACTTTGTAAGTAAGTGAAACTAATGTAAATGTTAAGGCTGCCGACTTATTAGAAACTGGTTCCAAGTGCTTTTTAGGGACCTGAGTGTCTTTTCCTGTTCGGTGTTATTTTTTGTTATTTTTGCATCTTCTTTGTAGTATCACACACAGGTGTAGGTATCATTCACACACAACGACTCGACTTACTTCGAAATCCCGAATTATAAAATTAAATTGTCTAGGATATATTTTAAATTAATTTAACGCATGGATAGCAATTAATGTGATTTGTAAATAGATGCGATAAACTGTAAACAGATGGAAATAGATTCCACTGAATTCTTGGTAAGCGTTAGTGTAGTGCACAAAACTGTAAGAAAACAAGAATTGAAAATATCCAGCGAGGTTTCTACCTTGCTGGATATTTTTATTCCTGGAATCCAGATTCCACTGACATCGAAAATCTGTTGTTAGTTAGATGCGATAAGGGTGTATTTTGCAATCGAAACCCTCGCTCTACTTGCCTACTTCCAAGTAACTTGATCACTGCAATTCTTCGAAAAAACGGCTTCAACAGTTAAAACATTTGTTGTTTAGAAAAGATATAAAAAACTCAAGAACCTGACTAATTCGCATCGAGCAACTGTAATTGATGCTACATAGCGGTCCATTCTCAATATTAACACCTGCGGAATGGAAAAAAATGTGATTAGAAAACGTTCTACGAAATTGTTATGGTGGCCCCGGGGCTTTTGAGGTTACCATGTAACCGATAGTTTTAGTCCGTTGGCCGACCGTAGCGAGTAATTGAACATGTAGTTTTGGACGTTCGTTTTGCGAGGAGAAGTTTTAATAAACTGACTAGTGAATTAAGTGATTTTTATGCTATTTTGTATGCTAATTTCTGTTATAAACCGTATCTTGAGCTACGTCCCATCTTGTAACTTTCCCATTTCGACGACTAAACAAAAAACTTGCATTGTAGTTTTAAATGTTGAAAAATAAGATTTTTATTTTATGTGTTACTGAAATAGTGTAGGTACCTATGGATGAGAAATTCAGGTTTCCTTAAAAGGAAACCATCCACAACCCTACCTGAATTCTGAAATATGACGCGTGGGCGTTGTGTGGGAGAGATAACACATAGTAAGAAATAGTTTTGCGAATAAAATCATGCGGAAAATTGTTTGAGAAGCGATCATTTGGATTTTTTTTCGATGAAACGGGAGACCCAATTGCAATGTGTTTTGTTATGAGGTCACTGTTCCAACCTACGTTACCTAACAAAAAAGTTTCACCAACAACAAAGGAGACCTGGTGCTAAAATCATAGCATACTAAATGAATACGTACTACACTCATTCCAAATATGAAAACCGGTTGCCAAGAATTTTGGGTCATTGTCAAAATCTTTTCGGCAAAACGGTAGGATCCCATTGTAGTTTAACTTGTATATTTTGTGCAACTTACTGACATAAAGAGGAAAATCTTTTGCAATTGAAAGATAAGACTAAATATTTCGCTTATTTTTAAATATGTTATACCTACCAACCGAAATATTTTACCAATTGAAAGGGAGACAATTTTTTTTGTTCGAGGATTAGTTTCCCACATAAATTCTAGCATATAATAATGAAACTTACATTGATTTCTTCCTTATAACCTCTAGATTCCAGTGGTTTAATTAGCTTAGCATTGTCTAACCGGAATAAATGCGAAAAATCTGCAAAAACACTTACGAAAACCAAAATAAACAGAAAACGTAAATGTCAAAATAATGAAGTTGTCTGTCAATCACAAAAAAAGTGGGTTTATAACGTTTCATGCCACGTTGATTGTTTAAACCACCTATGCGATTTTAGTGTAAACCTATAAAAATGGCATTAAAAATGCTCATAGTTTAATAATATTTATTTTTATATTCTTTCTGATTCTATAATAATTATATAGCACATATGATTTCCAACGGATAGGTACCGTACTTTTTTTAGTAAACAAAAAAACGCCCCTATTCACGTAAGTATTTGCTGTCAAATGACATTGACCACAACAGGAATGATTTGACTCGCAAAAAAATATCATAACATAGCTTATTTATTATGATTTTAAGATTCCGTTTTCATTTCTACGTAATATTTCCTTTAAAACCATAGTAAAATGGTTACTTTTTTGGTTTTATTATGAATAATAAATGCAACGACCAGGTGGGCCCAAAAAAAACTATCTCCTTTGATAAAAGTACTTTGTTAAGCATGCTAGTGTTTAACGTTCACTTGCACAAACATTAGGTTTGCGTTACAATTATAATTTATGAAGAGTTATAGTCAAAATTTGGCAAATGAAAATTGTGAAAAAGGGAGAACCAACATAAATACTCCCCCATTTAGGATAGCTGATTGAAAATCGTACTTAAACCTTTGTCATAGAATAGAATATTATTTGTTGTGTTCACCATACAAGCAACATTTATAAAAGAAGTAACCTTCATATCGTTTACCATACGCAAAATCTAACGTGGCGCGGTGCTGTGAAACAGTTGCCAACTAAATATTCTTACGGTCATACTTGTTTGTTTCGCAAGTGGGCGCAGGCCTTTGCCCTATAACGATTTGTTTAGAAACGGACCTTTAGCTATCAACAATGGTCCGCCTGATCTTTATATGGACCTTAGAACCTTGGACGATATGCTTTAATCTTGAGCAGTATTTAAATCATTTTTGTGTAGGCGATTGGTGAACGTCGGCCGTCGATACTGCATATTAATTTGCATTAAACACAGCAACTATGGTTGTTAGCACGTTCAACAGGTAAATGAAACGTCATAGTAGGGGGAGCCCTAGATGGGATTTCGGTTACACCCTACATTGGGGGATACCTTGCACCCTAATAAATACCTCTACTGTATAATTATGAGCCCTATTATGTATGTTCGCGCGCCTAGGATAAAGGATCAGAATAGTAAAAAAAAGTCGATCACAATTCTCGATCACGTCAGATTAAGGTTGGGTGAGTTTAGTAAATGCTTAAAGTATACATTTCAATAATCTGACGATTTCATTGTGACGTAAGAAAGTGGGAGAGCTCAAATTAGTAAAAAAAATAGTCATCTCGACATTCTCGAGCGTGATTATTTTTTATTTTTATTTTAAAGAGAAATATATTGATATATTTCTCTTTATATAAGGATAACGGAAAATATATGATATGACGATTTCCACTAGCCGAAGCAACAACCAATCGTCTATGAAGTTTTTATCGAGGCATGTAGTAAGGAGAAGTATCTTATCCATTGCACCTACACGAAAATAGTCTAAGGAGACTATCCATAATTTATCGTGTTCGAACCTTATTTCACTGATTTTCGTGAGCATGTAGTTAGCAAGCAAGTAAATCTTTTTAATATATTGCGGTAACTAGGAGTTGTAGGTTGTATACATTTGATGTTAGACCTTCTTTATAACCATTTTTTATCAACTTCCGCGCGCGGACCGCGTGCTTGCGCGCCTTCCGCGCACGGTCTGACGCCGCAAAAACGACGGGGTGTTATAAGTTTGACGTGTCTGTGTATGTGTGTGTGGACTGTGGAACCATCATTATAAAATTTATAATTTCATCGTGATGGGAAGCCGAGCCTGAACATTCAGTCTGTGTTCGGTCCTCCAGCCAACAAGCCAAAAAAAAATTATAATTGCATAAGTTGATAAAAAATGCTATGCAATAGCTTTACCACGGCAGTCCCCGAGTGCCACACGTCTTTTTTTTAGTTGTTAAACCTTAAAACTAAAATATTGTTTTTCAATTTTTGTCTTTTTAATACTCCAACCTGTTGTAACTTTTTGATTAGTGTTAGATACAAGATGGATTGCCATAAAAATAGTTTAAAATGGCCGTTAACTTACTAACAATTTTTTTATTGTTAAGTCTATGAATGTGTATTAAAATTTAACGAAAAATTATGGATAGTCTCTTAAAACCATTTTCATGTAGCTGCAATGGTTAAGGTACTTCCCTTACTCTCTTGCTAACCGTATCCACACTGTGTTGTCAGATTAATAAAACTCCTCCAAGTAATCGTCAGATTACGGGTGAGTACGTCCAGAACATTAAGATGATACGTATATATCTTAATCTGACGCGCGTGACTCGAGTATTTAAAAAAATATGTTTTTTTTCTGCATAATTTAATTATCGCAGTGAGTTTGCGCTACGGCCAAATCGTCAGAATATTAAATGAGAACTATTTTTGGGAATACTTAACATCCTCTTAAAATATCTGACACGCTCGATCATTTTTTTTTCCAATTTGCAGACCTTACGCACAGCCACCCCTTCCATGGAAACCTGGAAACCATCAGATTAACATACCTACAGGCTAGATTACTGAAGATACGGGGATATTATGCTATCAATATCTGACGCGCTCGGACATGTACATATAACAGTTTGTTTTCATTTTTAATAATCTATAGACGCTCAACGGTGGGGACCGCTGTATGAGTATGCATCTACATCATCATCATCATTTCAGCCGAAAGACGTCCACTGCTGGACATAGGCCATTGTGTAACATAAGTTTGTCGTAACACAAATCTGTATAAAATTCAGTTTGCATTTATGCTCATGCTCTACAGTTGTGAGATATTTTTCGTACTGATTTTTTTTTTTAAACGACGTATCTTTTGTTTAGGTTCTTAAATAATGCCCCTAACTCGTTGTAACAATTTGCGCGTCGATGTCTTTTACAACGGATTTTGTAAAGAGGGTGACGTTGTAAGGGCGATGTAAGGCAGCTATCGTACTCGCATTTCAATATACTACCGGCAAGCGGACGTCACGAGTTGACGTTGAGTGACGTCACCCGCGTAGTTACCATCCTATTTTTCACTGTGTTTACAAAATTTATAGCTTCTCGAGGCGGGGACTATATGATAATGTGACAACCAAATTATCCATTGCTGTCTCTAAAGGAGCAGCGATGGGCCGGTGGTGGCGGCAATGACTACCGTGGCGCTAGGCAACGGGGCCTATCCCAGTTGTAAACGTCCCTTTGTGCCTATTGGCCTTGTTTCGTTCTGTCTCCTGCTGATATGGAGGGAAGTGGAAATTACAGTTCTTTCCTACTCCTCCGCTTATACTTTCTGATTAATTTCGTTGACGGGATCCAAGACAGTTAAATTCATTCTCTGGGACTTCGTCGAGCTTCATTGTCTCGGCGCTTTTCTGGTGGTCGCCACTGTTGATTCTGGCTTTCAGGAGTTACAGTGGTTTGGGAGTGTGTGGCGGGCTTGTCCCAAAAAAAAAAAACAGTAAGTCGTGGTTTCAAACCCAGACAGGCGCATTACTTTATGTAATTTATTTCATCATTACTGTTATCAAAACGGTGAAGGAAAACATCGTGAGGAAACCGGCGTTTCCTAGAGCAAAAAAGCCCGCGTGGTTCCTTCCGCGTGGCCCGTTCCCTCTCATAAGTGAGTAGGCCGATGTCTCAGCAGTGGGAACATTAAAAGGCTGATGATGATGATGACGATGATGTCTCTAATCACAAGTACATTCTAGGTTACACAGAAACATTTATTTAAAGTAATAAAATTATAATAAAACGAGCTCTGATTTGAGTAAGGGTCACAACTATACTCGGCGAAGCAGTTGACCTCGCTGTACGGTCGCCACTCGCAACTCGTTGTCATATCAAATGTCTATAAATATCATATTATGTTGCTTTAATACTTGCGTTAACTTAACTTCTGATGGTAAAAACAGCTACGAAAACACAGGTTGATCAGAATAAGTAGATGTAAAAAGTTGACACAAAACCATACTTTGTTTAATTCTACTGGATTTACTAGAGATTTTTAATTGACTGTTTGGAGAAGGTAATTAATCCATAGAGATGATGAAATAACCGTTTATAGAGATCATATTGTTACATCGGACCTACGAGAATGTTCGAGAAAGCACGAGATTAGTGTGTTTGCGTTGATACTTCTAGAGAATCCCATTATTATTAGTCTTGAAGTTAAGTAGGTACAAATTCGCTTTATAAAAATATCAGGAATTTTCATTATAATTTCGACCGTACGCCGAGGGCATTAAGTACTTCTTTCTTTTTGTACAAGTAGTTTATTCCCTATCATTTTTGACTACAATTTGTATTCTTTAGTTAGTGATTTTTGTTGATGTTTATTTTTGAAACAGTTCTACACGCCTCTATATCATTCGTGAATATTTTTTGTGTCTGTTAACGAATCTAAAAGCACCGCGCAGACACGCGACCAGACCCCGTATTCACAACCCTTCGATTCGCTTCCGATTCGGGAAGTCGTATGTTTATCTCGGTCGTTTTCGTAATGCCAGAAGAAGACAGATATACGAGTTGTCGAATCGGAAACGAGTCGAACGTTTGTGAATACGGGGTCAGGAGTCTGATTTTGGCTACACGAAAGCGTCAGGGTAGCCCGCGAAATTTAAATTTTCTTAGGTTTTTTGCAATTTGCAGGCCAGTGCTTCAGTGCTTCAGTGCTATTCATATAATTCGAGGATCAATTTTTTCAAGGTCAATGTTGTTCTTAGATTTATGTAAGCTTGGAGGGTCACACCGACGCAATCACCTTAAAAACTTGTGGTGGCAAGAAAATAACTTAAGAACTACATAAAACTATTCATATTCGACCTTGTTTCCTCGACCATTATAACATTTCGACTTTCCTACAGGTCATATGGAGGTCAACAAGCGTGCACCGTTTCGCGTAAACCAGACGGTGACCAAGATGCATTCAACGCTCATTCACGGATGAAGAATCTGCGCTCATTTTATAGAACATAAACAGTCCTTTTTTATATGGAGGCCTCGCCTCCTGAGGGGATGATTAAAATAAACATAAAAAAATGATGAACATGGAGTGAATCCAGTGACCTTTTCGGCTGTATTCATAAATGCGAACTATGCGAAGCTGTTATTGAGATTTAGTTCTATAAAATTGAATGCAGTGTGGTTGTAAACCGGTTCGTCGCAATGGCGTCAGTGTGTGGGTTGAATCGGACAGTCCATGTTCCAGCAATGACACAGTGCCAATCTCTTACTTACATTTTCTACCAATAACCGGCACTGTGTTTATTCAAAATAGTGACTCAATTAACTGGTAGTTTCTTGCTAATATTAATTGTAGTTTACCTAGTTTGGTAGATCGTTTTCTGTTGTGTCCTGGGAGGTGTTTTACAGCAAAAACGTTAGTTTTGTAAGTGGCACAAATATGTTTGTGAGTTTAGACATGTCCGTGAGATTTGGAATATGCGTGGGTTTGTCATTGTTCTTATTTTGAAACTTGTTAATATTCTTTATTTAGACGTGTGTAACGGTTTTATTCGGCTTTCAAATAAGTGTCAAGTTTAAAAAAGTTTTTATTGTCGTTCACTAAATGTTTTGCTTTCCTAGGTTTACAAGTGCAGGTAGGTACCTTAACTGTCACTGCATTCTACGATTAAACAACAATCTCAAAAGGACAATAACTTTTTTTTTATTCGACAATTATATATTATTATATTCTATTGGAACTATGAATTCTTAAATGACGTGTGAGACTGTGTGTGTGTGTCAAACAATAATGACGTCACATAAAATCCTTGATTTAAATGTTAAGTTCACATTCATTCGCTGTGACTCTTTAAATATATTCTCAAGGCCAGAATTATACAGACTGCAGAAAAAGCGCAGATATTTATTTCATATTTTGGTAAACAACTTCTAGAGACCATAATATCATCATTAGAAAGTACCTAGCATACTAAAAATGTCAAGCAAAGTTTTTAGATTGTAATAATGAAAATGGAAACATCTTTTGCTACTACCACCAACTTTCAAGCCTGATGATGCACTAATTCAGTAAAAAAAAACATAAACAACATCATCATCATCATCATCATCATCATCATCATCATCATCAGCCTATAATGTCCCCCCACTGCTGGGACATGGCCTCCTGTCAATGACAGGGAATGGGCTATATATTCTAACACGCGGGCCCAGTGCAGATTGGTAGATGTCACTTGTCTACGAATTTTTGGTTCCGGTTTCCTCACGATGTTTTCCTTCACCGTTTTGAGAGCAGCGGTGATGAAATAAATTACACAAAGTAATGCGCCTGTCTGAGTTCGAACCCACGACTTACGGTTCGTAAGTCGGGGCCGCCACCCCTGGGCCACCGCATAAACAACATCACGACTACTTTTCCCTAAGAGGTTTCCCATATTTTGCCCGTTAAGTTCAATCGGCGATCCTATTGCCAACATCACAAATTCACAACAGAGAAATTTCTGTTTGGAAAAACCAATAACGCTTTGCCTGGCCAAGATCAAGATTAAAAAAAGAGGCATTCCATGTAAGTAATGGCGAACTTCTTGTAAAACTCCATTTGCAACATCTCAAATACTTACAGATCGGACATACAGTTCAATGAGCTGATAAGAGATATACAAAAATGCAGCACTCGGGACGGGACTGAGACGGACAAGTAAGATCCGTTGAGAAACTCAATTCAATGTCGAAGAAAAGTAGACACTAACACGTGTGGCACTCGAACTTATTGAAGTTCGACTGCCACGTGTCTATTGAAATGCATAGAACCCCTATTCGCCTTCAGATTTACATGTAAGTTTCTTAAAACTTCTTGATCTTCAAGTTCATGTCGTCTTTGATTCTAAGAATGTGTAATGAGCACTGAGACGAGAAGGGATGCATGTTCTCAGCGTAATTCCTGCTTAAGAATTTGCTTCAGATCACTAATGCGTCTGACAAATCAAGTGAAAGTGAACGGGACCAATTAACTATATAGATCCAGTACGGGTAGTGAAAAATGAAACAGATATGATTTTCTACACTAAGTGAAGTGCCTCTTTCATAAGCTAGTAGCAAATCACTGTAGGTCCCTACAACCCTCGCCATCGGCTCGTACCAAACTCGTCCTTTAATAAAGTGACAAAATCGACAAAAACAAAATCCTTTTCGGGACCATTTTTGTTTTTGTCGATTTGTAGTACGCAGCTCGACAGTGACATTGGAAAAATGTGACCCCTTTGCTTCCTTTCATCTAGTCAAGTTCATGAACAATTCCGAATAAAATTATCGAGAGCGTTGATGGACGCGTCACAAGGTTAATCTTCAAAGGGAACTTACAACAAGAGATGAAAAACGTGACTGTCAAAGAGTGCACTGTGCACAGGGATGAAACGATACTGGACCTCTAAAAGTAGGTAGCAAAGTATCGAAATCTACTCGGTATTTTATTAGTAGTACTTCTGTTACTCCTCTGCTGTGAAGATGCCAAGCGATTGTTACACGAGCACGAAGACCGGCGGAGGCGACGAAGCAAGCAACGATTAATCTGTTCTGAAAATAGCAATGTAATATAATTAATACTTTCAGAACAGATTAATCATTGCATATGCAAAAAACATTGAAAACACATCGGGAGTAAGGACAGATGACCAATCGAGTTGTCATACATTTTAATTTAGGGCTCCTAACGATTCTTACGTCCCACTGGCACTGGTGGGGTAAAGAGATAAATCAAGACTGAGGAAACACCCATGACTTCGGCCGAAACTACGGGTTTCTTGCTTAGAGAGTAGACCTCCTGGAATGAATTCTGCTGGTGCGCGGACTAGGAATGACGGATATGCAACGAAATAGGTATACGTAAAACATTTTGCAGTGTCCAAATTACCTAACAGCTCAGGGCTAACAGTCTCGGCAGAGATAACGAGAGCCTGAGCTATCTTTGGTACCTTTTGCGACTTTAAATAAGTATGGCTATATCAGCTATGGGCCTATGGCTAGATATAAGATATTTCGGTTTACAGCATTTAATATTATTTTCTTAAAGAACAGCTTGCAGTTCACTTTAAAAAAGAAACTTAACTAAATCTACAATTGGTTGTAGTTTATATTACGAAGTTCAAACTATCCAGGAAACTGAACACCATAGTTTTTTTTGTCATACAATAGCAAGTTTATTCTAACTAAATATACAAAACAGTTCTCATTAGACGTATGTGTCTAGTATAAAAATCTTACGTTATGCGCCTAATATATAATTTCTTAGGCCTTTTTTAAATGTTGATATGCTTGTACAGTCTTTGACTTTTTTAGATAATTTATTGTACAGCCGAACCCCCACTTACTGTATAGTTTTCTTGCTAAACAAGGTTTCTCACTTTTGGTTACATTACGGGTATTGAATCTACGAGTCTTTTGGGTGAATGAAGTATTTGTGTGTATGTTGGTCTTAAGAATCTTTCGGATAGTCATGCATGTATGTATCGTATGTATATAGTTGTTGTAGGTTAAATAATTTTGTTTTTTTTTTGTAGAGTAATTTTGTAGGAGTGTAGTAGTTGTGATTGAAAAGGACTTTGATGATTTTATTTGGGTTCGTTGTAGGTGTTGTTGATTGGTTTTTGCAGCTTGTCCCCATACTTCGATAAGATATTCGAGATGTGGCTTGACTAGCGTGTTGTAAATAGTATATATTAGCTTGTAGAGTACACATTTTTTTTTATTCGCGGTACATTACCATATAAGTATGTATGTTAGACATATTTTATGCGTAAAAACTACCTGCTTCACGAATAAGGTGTGACGACCGGTGAATGAACTCCTGCGTAGCCAAAACGTGTGCGACTTTTTCCTTTTTATACATTTTGTTTTGGACAAAATTGCATTTAACAATGAAGTTATTTATATTGTATAGTTGGAGCTGATTACAATTGCACAGAACACTTTGTTTTTATAAAAAACAGTACTATTCATTAGTAATAATGAAAGCTCATTAATCTGAGTTTGAGAGAAATCAAACACATCAAGTCAATTTCACTAATCTATACTAATATTATAAAGCAGAAGAGTTTGTTTGTTTGTTTGTTTGTTTGTTTGTTTGGTTGAACGCGCTAATCTCAGGAACTACGGGTTCAAATTGAAAATTTCTTTTTGTGTAGAATAGTCCATTTATCGAAGAAGGCTTTAGGCTATATAACATCACGCTGTGACCATTAGGAGCGGAGCAGGAATGAAAAATGTTGCAAAAACGGGGATTTTTGTTTCTTTCGTTTTTCTCTCTTATGTGACGCAGACGAAGTTGCGTGGGTCAGCTAGTAAATAGATATTAGTGAAGCGGATGGACGTATCGTCCAGATAGAGTAAGAGCAAATGCCAGCACATCCTGGAGATGGTAGGGCGAAGATACTTTGCTGAAGTAAGTATCCTTTGTAACTTAGGTTGTGAGTTTAAATACATGGATAGTGAGATGAATCATCATCGTCAAAATCTGCCTAGCCTTTGCTATTTGGTTTACAGTTGAAATTACATTGTAAAATGTAAGCCAAATAGTTTGTTCGACCGTACAAGATAGGCGAGAGAATATTGAGTTTTAATTTGATATTTAAATCCTGGTCGTTTTTGAAAGACATAGCAAAGTTTAAAAGTTCAAGTTTAAAGTTTCTATTAACCGCGGGAAGCACAAAACCTGTACCAATAACGTTAATGTTCTGTTCTGATGACTAAGACAGATTTATCTTTTAAATGTTTAACGTTAACGCCAACTGGATGTAATAATAACCTCTATGATAGAATGTTTTCATTGCATCGGAAATCAGAACCCAGTTTCGCGTATCATAAACTGATAGACGAGCGGATCTAATCAGTAAGTTTGCAAGAACCGGTAGCCGAGAACATTATGTAGGTGTACCTACCGCGGAACTTTCTCTTGCAGTCTCACAGCTGAGCTGACACTCGTGGCCCTACACTAGCGCCGCCGCCGAGACGAAAGCGGTGAAGCTACAAGCTATAAGGTACTGGGTAGACTGTGGTTCATAAAGGGTGTATAAAACCTCTCAACGAAGCCGAAAGGCACTTTTCTCCCCGTCACGTCATTGCGATATATTTTTTGTTCTAGACTGCTTCTTGTTGATCTTATGTTGTGATCTGATTGGTGCATACGAACTAAACCTAGACGGATAGCGCTGTCTAGAGTTGGTTTGTGTGAACTTTCAGGTTTATTTTATACTAGCTGTTGCCCGCGACTTCGTCCGCGTATACCACCCTTGTCACCTAGGGGTATAAAAGTAGTCTTCGACTTGTTCTCTCGACCTACCAAATATACACAAAATAAGTATTAAAATCGGTGAAGTCGTTTCGGAGGACACATTGTTTGTTATCGAAACAAAAAATGTGACACGAAATTTTAGGTATTATGCTCGCGTTGCATTCGGGGTAGTTTTAATTAAAAAATGAGGGAATTTCATAGAGCAAAACAAAGAGTAAGTAAAATTCAAGATCCAGCAGTATTTTAAAGATATAGGTACATATCTGGGTTGCTCATAAATTAGTTGGTTTCAAAGCAGAACAGAGGAACTTTGCAGAAGTATTGTGTGAAATCTTAAATTATTGTTTAGGATGGAATTACTATTGCCGGTAAATTACATAACGATACGTAGCTACGGAGACAAACAAAAATTAAAGAAAAATTAGATGTGTTCAGTGAAAACCATGTAAACGACACCAGAAATGGGGTTGAATTTAGAAAAAACCTGAAACCCGTTTCAACTCATTTATTAATACATTTGTGAAGTTCGAATGAAATAGTCTAACCAATCTTGTTTCCCCTTACAAACTTTGGAGGCCCGTTTCACCCCCTTAGAGGGTGAATTTTGAAAAATCGTTTTTTTGCACTCTTAGACTACATAAGGAAGATACTCGCCAAATTTGGAATCTGTAGACTCAGCGGTTGGGGCTTTTTAGAGTTTTCACCCCATTTAGTCAGGGGCAGAATTTTGAAAAAACCTGAAACCCATTTCCACTGATTTATCAATAGGAGTACTATTGTGAAGTTTCGAATCAAATAGTCTAACTGATCTTGTTTCCCAATCACTTTTTCACTGTATATATGTGTCTATGTATCACTATCAAATTATGTACTGTCCTATCTATGTAACACTTTACACTATGTACTGTCCTATCAGAGTCTATGTAGCACTTTGCACTATTTTTCGTTGTCCCGCACAACAATATTGGTATTCTTTGTGTCTCAGCGTTATCTACGATTACAAAGTAATATAAGATAGATAGGTTTAAACTGACATGGTCACTAACATTATTATTAACACTGAAAACGAGGTATTTACCATGTTTACTATTTGGTTTTGAGTTCCCGATATTTGGGCACTTTTGCAACCATATCCATTCATCGTAACCATTTCATGCAACAAGCGGCAATATTCCAATCTACCTCTGTCTATTACCACTGAAACCCGTAATAACTTCGTTTGACGAATTAACATAGATCCAATCACATAATACAGCGTATGAATGCGACTGTGTTTCAGTGCCTCTCAAACATACGCCATCAAAGGAGACGTCTGCTAGGCTTGCTTTAACAAGTTCAATTTCATCCCAGGTAAAACTGCTAGTTACGTTATTGGGTGACCTAGTTAATCCCACGGTTGCTATGCCTTTACTAGGAGAGCGCATATTAAACGCCTGTGAAATGTAAGCATAGACAACACGTATCTTTTGCAAGGAAATATGAAACTTTTCAATATCATTTGCGTGCAAGCTGTCATCTTTAAAAAAAATTGTGTTCCGATTTGTTATATTCTGAATGAAAAAATGTGTTCTGATTTGTTATATTCTGAATGTTTGTTATGTTCATTGTTCTTTTCTGTTTTATGTCCCTGCCATAAATAAAGACTTTTTCTTTCCTTCGTTTCTAATTGGACAAACAAAATGTTCGAGACTGAAATATTTTGTTACGTGCTTTCACACTTGTATCGAGTTTCTGTTACACCCTCTGGTGTTGGTGAGAACGAACCTCTGGTCCGAATCATAGGAAAATCATAGGAAGTCGGGTAAGTGTTAGCTTTTTTCGCTTACGTCCAAGCTTTAGGATACACAACTACCTCACGTCTTTCTTTTTAGAAAAAGAAAAGAAAGTAAAATACACGTGTTTCAAATTGCAACAATATTTGAGCTTTCTCAGAATTGAATTCGAAGATACCAAATCTCCTGCTTACTTGAAAGTAAGAGAGCTCTTGATATAACAGTCTAAGATGCACTCGGGTAGCTCTAAGTAACAGGTGGGCGGTTATTTCTGAACGAAAATAGCAAAGCTTCCCAAGAAGCCGAAGTTCAAGTTTAAATGGAACCTGCAAACACTACTAATAGCTATCACAATATCTATATCGGGCTTCATTAGTCAAACAGAAGATTCAGTTGAGTGTCATAGAACTATGCATCGAACTATCAACCGAGTTGTATTTCGAACAACAAGAATGCGTGGCAGTGTTGCTAATAGGCTGTGTGTACTCGGACCTCAAACGGTTCAAAAACATGGTTTCCACTAAAATTACTATATTTAGGAACGCTAGAGGTTCTCTGCAGCCACCGACGACCACGAAATGTCATTTTCATACTGCATCGATCCTGCAGCACATATATATTCTATCTTCTCTTGATTTAAAACACTATTGTATTGTATAACAAGCTGGTGTGGTGACCGCAACTCCACATCAATGCGTGTATTATGCTTACGAAACACTTAAGTTGTGTGTTTTAATGGACATAAACCCTGTAACATAATCTCAAAAATTGTACTGTTTCTAATTTTACCAACCGTGCTAAGTGCTTTATACTGCTTACCAGTATTTATTCACATTAATATTTTTTTTACGTATTTTAATTTCAGCATTCATTTAAAAGAGAGGCAACGGATTCATTATTGAGGTCTTTCAATACACTGACCCAATTTCATCAGTAACCACAGAATTACAAGTAATCTCTTTATGTAATTATTATTCAATTCGTCGATTACAATCTCTTCAAATGTCAATATTATGTACCAAGTACATAATACATTTTGTAACGAACTGACAATTATTACAATGGATGTTTTTGTCGAAATTCCTTTTATATTACATTCTCATTTAGAATCTCCTAGATATATTTACTGAATATACCTAGTAATAGTGGTGTTCGTAACATTAAATGATCATGCATTTGGGATAACGATTTAATCATTTAAATAAGAAAAAACCCAAAATGTGAACAAAAACAAAACTACGAGTACCTCTAGAAATTAAAAAGTTATGAGATTAGAAATTGACGCTTGCAATTAGGTAAAGTTTAGCTTCACCTCCTTAATTTTAAGATCATTTGAATTGATCCGCTATAATAAGCTAAAAATTCGTAGATAAAAGGCATCTGGAATATAGTTAATAAGGATGAGAACCCAATCCGCGCACTACTACAACTAGTCTAAAGAATGCAAATGCAAAATGGCTTTGCAGTCTAAAGAATGCAAATGCAAAATGGCTTTGCAGTCTAAAGAATGCAAATGCAAAATGGCTTTGGAGTCTAAAGAATGCAAATACAAAATGGCTTTGCAGTCTAAAGAATGCAAATGCAAAATGGCTTTGCAGTCTAAAGAATGCAAATGCAAAATGGCTTTGCGCACTTTTACTGCACCTGAACTTGAGCAGACCTTTTGTTTTCAGTTCATTCTATCAGCTCACATCTGTATGGATCAATAGTTGGACTAACTGGCCTTCCAATTAAGGTCTGAGGGCTATCTATAAACAGAATCTATCTATTGCCGTTGCCGCGGGGCATTGTTTGAGGACGATTCGACCGATTTGGATGTTTTGTCTGGCTTCGTTTTCGCCATGATAAGGTAGGTGTAATTTTTTTTTTTGGTAAGCGCATGTCTAATTTCTTCATTTGTAAATTGCACCCATGAGAAGGCGGGGGAGGGGGCCAGGGGTTGCTAAATAGCTAGTAAATATGGGACGTAAGTCGGACGGGAATGACACTACGATTTGTGAATTGGCGACCCGAATAGAGCAGTGGGTTACGTTCTTAGGATTCCGAGTTTGAATTCCGGTAAGAGCAAAATAATGTTTGTGTGATGCACATGGACATTTGTTTCCGAGTCATGGGATGTTTATACGAGTATGTATACTTCAACTATCTAGTGTCCACGACACAAGCCTCGTTGCTTAGTGTGGCACTACATGGCGGTGTGTGTACGGTCCAGCGATATTTAATTATGTATGTGTGCATAGCACAGCACAACGGTCTAAGCTCACGTCGGGTAAGTGTTAGCTTTTTTCGCTTACGTCCAAGCTTTAGGATACACAACTACCTCACGTCTTTCTTTTTAGAAAAAGAAAAGAAAGTAAAATACACGTGTTTCAAATTGCAACAATATTTGAGCTTTCTCAGAATTGAATTCGAAGATACCAAATCTCCTGCTTACTTGAAAGTAAGAGAGCTCTTGATATAACAGTCTAAGATGCACTCGGGTAGCTCTAAGTAACAGGTGGGCGGTTATTTCTGAACGAAAATAGCAAAGCTTCCCAAGAAGCCGAAGTTCAAGTTTAAATGGAACCTGCAAACACTACTAATAGCTATCACAATATCTATATCGGGCTTCATTAGTCAAACAGAAGATTCAGTTGAGTGTCATAGAACTATGCATCGAACTATCAACCGAGTTGTATTTCGAACAACAAGAATGCGTGGCAGTGTTGCTAATAGGCTGTGTGTACTCGGACCTCAAACGGTTCAAAAACATGGTTTCCACTAAAATTACTATATTTAGGAACGCTAGAGGTTCTCTGCAGCCACCGACGACCACGAAATGTCATTTTCATACTGCATCGATCCTGCAGCACATATATATTCTATCTTCTCTTGATTTAAAACACTATTGTATTGTATAACAAGCTGGTGTGGTGACCGCAACTCCACATCAATGCGTGTATTATGCTTACGAAACACTTAAGTTGTGTGTTTTAATGGACATAAACCCTGTAACATAATCTCAAAAATTGTACTGTTTCTAATTTTACCAACCGTGCTAAGTGCTTTATACTGCTTACCAGTATTTATTCACATTAATATTTTTTTTACGTATTTTAATTTCAGCATTCATTTAAAAGAGAGGCAACGGATTCATTATTGAGGTCTTTCAATACACTGACCCAATTTCATCAGTAACCACAGAATTACAAGTAATCTCTTTATGTAATTATTATTCAATTCGTCGATTACAATCTCTTCAAATGTCAATATTATGTACCAAGTACATAATACATTTTGTAACGAACTGACAATTATTACAATGGATGTTTTTGTCGAAATTCCTTTTATATTACATTCTCATTTAGAATCTCCTAGATATATTTACTGAATATACCTAGTAATAGTGGTGTTCGTAACATTAAATGATCATGCATTTGGGATAACGATTTAATCATTTAAATAAGAAAAAACCCAAAATGTGAACAAAAACAAAACTACGAGTACCTCTAGAAATTAAAAAGTTATGAGATTAGAAATTGACGCTTGCAATTAGGTAAAGTTTAGCTTCACCTCCTTAATTTTAAGATCATTTGAATTGATCCGCTATAATAAGCTAAAAATTCGTAGATAAAAGGCATCTGGAATATAGTTAATAAGGATGAGAACCCAATCCGCGCACTACTACAACTAGTCTAAAGAATGCAAATGCAAAATGGCTTTGCAGTCTAAAGAATGCAAATGCAAAATGGCTTTGCAGTCTAAAGAATGCAAATGCAAAATGGCTTTGGAGTCTAAAGAATGCAAATACAAAATGGCTTTGCAGTCTAAAGAATGCAAATGCAAAATGGCTTTGCAGTCTAAAGAATGCAAATGCAAAATGGCTTTGCGCACTTTTACTGCACCTGAACTTGAGCAGACCTTTTGTTTTCAGTTCATTCTATCAGCTCACATCTGTATGGATCAATAGTTGGACTAACTGGCCTTCCAATTAAGGTCTGAGGGCTATCTATAAACAGAATCTATCTATTGCCGTTGCCGCGGGGCATTGTTTGAGGACGATTCGACCGATTTGGATGTTTTGTCTGGCTTCGTTTTCGCCATGATAAGGTAGGTGTAATTTTTTTTTTTGGTAAGCGCATGTCTAATTTCTTCATTTGTAAATTGCACCCATGAGAAGGCGGGGGAGGGGGCCAGGGGTTGCTAAATAGCTAGTAAATATGGGACGTAAGTCGGACGGGAATGACACTACGATTTGTGAATTGGCGACCCGAATAGAGCAGTGGGTTACGTTCTTAGGATTCCGAGTTTGAATTCCGGTAAGAGCAATGAATGCTCACAAACAGGTATATGACCACTGTTAGTGTCAATATTGTACTTATTGATGATTGATGTTGACACTGACAGCTCTTGGAAGAGGTTCAGTCTTGCGGATTATGACGTTCAGTTTCATTGGTGGAATTTACCTATAAACTGGAAGTCTAGAGACACCCGTATCTAAGTCAAAGTTATATTCTTATGTTTGCTTTCTTTGAAGGTTAATATTTTTTTACATAAAAGTGTTTGCATAATTATGTAATTACTTAAAATCATTTTATCTATACTAATATTATAAAGCAGAAGAGTTTGTTTGTTTGTTTGGTTGAACGCGCTAATCTCAGGAACTACCGGCTCGAATTGAAAAATTGTTTTTGCGTTTGATGGTCCATTTATGGAGGAAGGCTATATAACATCACGCTATGACCAATAGGAGCGGAGCAGCAATAAGAAATGTTGCAAGTGGGAAAATCACGCGAAACAAATCGCGGGCAGAAGCTAGTTACTAATAATTTACTATAGATACGTTAGTCTTAAGCATGGTTACCAGTCGCCTGTACTGTGCTAATGTGGATCGCTGCTGTTCAATTACTCATGGGTTGTCCCCGTTATTTGTTGTGTTGTTTGTTTTGTCAGTGCTTACTAACATAGTCGTAAGATTTACTAACAGATTTTGAGTCGTGGATACTCGAATAAAGATAAATTCTATCTCGATTCTATTCGATCGACACCTCGCCCACGACGCCCGATGCGAGAAGGACGCTCCCTCGCTCTTACCACCCGCCCGCCCGCTTTCAGTATGAACCCAGAGTTATCACCGTAATCTTCGCGTACATTAGGTATATTATAGTTTCCATCGCTTCGCCCGTCAGCTCGCTCGCTCGCTCACTGACTAGCGGTGTGACCTGCGCTTTATACGTCACTGCTATTTGACCTCTGGTCAAACATTTTAGCTAGAGAAAGCCGGTCAAAGCGACGTTGTATAATTTAGACATAAAAAATACCGCAAATATTTTAACGTTCGCGTTGAAGGTCGAGGCTCTTGCGCCTGTCTGCTAGGTCAGAGTTGAGAGGAGTGAGATGAAATTATAGGCCTCTGCCCTATATTTTCATCTCTCTCTCTGTTTCAAACATTAGTAGTCTAGTCCAGTTTGCTACAACTTCAAACGAAATTTTTTTTTCTAAACAATATAGAACGTAGGTACATACATAGCCACTTAATAAACAAATTTCAAGTTCCTATTATTTTTCTCCCGGCACTCCGATCCTGACATAACATTTTAGAAAAACGCTCACTTGACAAGCACCGCACCGGCACCGCTCCAACCCAGCAATTAACTTGCCATTAAAATTAGAGCATATTTTATAATGTCCATATGAAAAAGCTTACGGCGGGTGACCAACGCTCTTGCCGCTACCATACGACTCGCCTCTCGGGCCACTCGGCCCGAGAGGCGAGTCCGGTGACTCGGAGGGCGCGCAGCCAGCGCACAGACTGCGAGCTTATGCCTCGCGGACGGCGCGAGGACGCCGCGCCACCCGCGCGCTGATCGCGTGCTTGCGCCTCGCTGACCACACGTGGCAAGCGCGCTGTAGCCTAAATTCAAGACAACGCTGGCCAACAGCTGTGCTGGTGCGGTGCTTGTCAAGTGTGCCACGACCTTTAGGCAAATTATTGGGTTTTCCATGGAGAATTTCTTGGTAGCAGTCACGGAGGCTGGATTTGTGCCACATTAATGGTAGTAGGGTCGAACCCCATTACATGAGACTAAACTTACCTAACTGGTGAAATGTAGGTGTTCTGTTTTGGACGATCCACACCGTAGTTACTTTTATTGAGCAACGTTTCCAAGTGTTATTTATTGTTAGTAAATGTCGTTGTGTTAGTACAGTCGAACAAGCTATTTGGTTTACACTTTACAATGTAATTTGTGGGTCAAATTGTATACAAAATAGCTTGCTCGACCGTACATGTTAAGTAATGTTGCTATGAAAACAGTCAACAATTGATAACTTTTGATAACATTGTTAGAGAACGTTGCCTCAACATGAGGTGTGAGTGGACCATTAGTTACACATCTGCCTAAAGCCCGGTTGTCAACAATGGCCTTGATCGCGGCCGGGGAGCGGTCTGCCCCAATTATTTCTGCGAGAGCACAGCGCTGCACCACCCAAGCTGGCTAAGGCCCGGTATCCACCAAAGCGGAGAGGAGCGGAGCGGAGAGGAGATGTGCAAGATTCGACCAATCACAGGAGACGCGAGAGACGCGATGTAGACTTCAATCAATGTATACCGGGTGGATACCGGGCTTAATGCTCGCCGAGGATGATTTTTCATTATTATTATTTATTTGTTTAATAACAGCGGTTATAAAACCACCTGCAGTAACTGAAACTAGAACTAAGTTATTAAAATATTCAAAATAACAAAGTAAAGGTTCATCATCATCATCATCATCATTTCAGCCGAAAGACGTCCACTAATGGACATAGACATCCCTCAAGTGTCGCCACATTGACCGGTACACTTTCATAAATTCCCCACACAGTACTTACTTAAGTACGGTACTTCTGACATGCCAATAAAATCTTTATATTCATATTCATATATTTTCATTCCACAAGGTAAAACGGTTTAGAGCTAAGAACCGTTGTAGACCCTGTCAGGGCACAGCAAAATCTAATTTCTTATATGATCAAAATTAAAATATAATTGAAACCGAATAATTAGATAACTTTGTCCATCCATCCGCAAAGAGATCGTCTGTTGGATTAGAATTTAGAATCCAAGAGATCATTAAGCGTGGCCAAAGTGCGAGTGATGGCCTCGGACAGCAGAAAAAATTTAATTCTTAAAATGGACTTTATGGCTATGACTTTATAGTCCATTTGAAATTTTTTATTTTTTAACGTGATTCACTTTATGATTCTGCTAAAGCGGCCAATTTAGGCCCCCAGGTCGCTCAAGTTGCAGGTTGCAGAAGGGGTCGACTCGCAATTATTCATTTCAACGGAGCATGTTACAATTGCAGAAGGAATTCTAAAATGACCTAAATATCTTGTACCGACTAATAAAAAACTTTTTGCAAAAAATAAAATCGGCTTCAAAAAGCACATAAAGGAATTCAGAAGTTAAAGTTCATTTTCACGTTTTTGGGTCTTTTGAAGTCAGTATTTTACAACTCAGGAGTATGATCTTCCAAATAAAAAACGAATTTTGTGAATCGGTCGAAATCGACGAAAATATATAAAAAGTACATACAGCTAGCCGAACATAGAACTTCCTCCTTTTTTTAAGTCGGTTAAAAACAGCTTTTAATCTCTTCATAACCGGTGTATTTCAAGATTAAATACTGAAGCTTCATATGGAAGCTTTATGCCAACATATTAAAAGACGAATGAAAATAGTCGGCGGCACAATAAAAGCCATCTATAAATAAGTTCCCTCGTGCAAATTGATTCGGATGCTATTCAATATGGCCCTGACCTTTATGCATTATTGCTGAAAACTGAAATAAGTTCAGTGTAGTTTTGAAATTTTGTACAAAATTACACCGAACATATTTCAGTTTTCACGGGAAAAATGAAGCCGTATGAGAATGTTTTGAGTTCGAAATATGAAACAAACTGCGTCGGTGTTTTATCTTTTCGCGCCTAAAAGGCGCAAATTATACAGAAGCGGCGTGAGACGAAAGCGCGGCGCAGGCATCTTGCCGTTTCAAAACGTTTCAATACAAAATGTAGGGAGGCGGCACGTTTTGAAGTACACTCAAGCAGCGCGGTACAGGCACGTTGTTTTGTCGCCTGTTCCGCGTCGCCGTCGCTAGCAGGCGCGACAGCAGCGGCGCGCAAGCAGTATGACGTTTTGTTATACAGTATGAGCATAAAAATGCGTAGCGATAGTGAATTTAATGTGGAGTTGTGAAAGTATTTACTTTCGACAATACTCGTAGAATGTCGAAACATTCTAGTGACATTTTATACACTGCAGGGTAACGATCAGGATATTCGCATAATTTTAAAATATCTATGCTCTTGTGACATTTTCCACACAGGGTGCACCCAAACTCTTCGGTGACTCTGAACGTTCATGATTTGCAGCATAGCAAGCGCATCTTCGTCGTCTGAAGAGAAAGACATGCTATCACAATAAAGTCAACCTGTATAATGACTAGTTGGGGCGTGTCACTGAAAAAATAACGGTCTGATTATCTAAAAACAGCTGTCACTGTGACTTGTTCCCATGCAATTATGTGTTTTAAACAGTTGTTTTTAGATAATCAGACCGTCATCTTTTTGGTGAACATGGACCCAAACCACTAAACTGATAATTATTAAATGTATATGGTCAGCGCCATATTGTAAAAACCGTTAGATTGTAAACTATCTAGCAAGATTGTAAACTGTCGAAATATTGTAACCTGAACATACTGCTTACAATATGACGCTTACATTAGGGTCCAGTTTTCCCCCCTAAGGGGGATTCTCTTAAGGGGGATTAGTGGAATAAGCCGAATGGGGTGAGGGAAGGGTAGTCCTCTTTGCCCACCTGTACCACTCCCACAAAAAATACACAATTCCTGAGAAAAATCGATTTATGTAACCTAACCTCGTAACCTAAGCCTAAAAAGCGCAGTCGCCGGAACTCCGTTACGCGGGGCTTTTATTTTCGTCTAACGTCGGGGTGCCCCAAGTCTCGATAATATGATCGCATGCATTTCACAATTTCATGGTTTCACTTCGACAGATTACAACCTACCTAAAAATAATGCTTCATATTGACAGTATCTTCAGTTGACAATATTTCGTCCGTTTACGATCTCGCTAGACAGATTACAATCTAACAGTTTTTACAATTTCACGGTGATATATAAATGCCTGGAATCTGCAGAAGCACACACGATACTTTTGTATGATTTTAACACAAACGTAACATAACATAGCGCTTGTGATCTCCAAAGAGTTAGGCAGAGGTGTACCCTCGAGGAATTACTCCCACATTCCGCCAATCATGTGTCATAGGGAACGAGCCTATTGCCAGACTCCGTGGCTGTTATTAAGAAATTTCTGGTAGTAAAACGTAATAACACTTTGCACGACTCGGGAATCGAACGCAGGATCCCAAAACGCAGGATCCCAATCTCACCAGTTGGACTTGCGACCACTCAACGAGGTAGTCAATATGTCAAATATGTAGGTTAGTAGTTAAAACAAAAATATTTAATTTTATATACTACGTATTAAATTTAATATTTTTGTTCAAGCATATTATTTACTATTATTATGTGCCACCGCGCCACCATTGATTGCAGCAGACTGAATTAATGGCACCTGCGCCGTTCCGCGTATTTTTGTCCAATGTCAAGGCAATCATCTATCGATCGATGTCATACAAAGTTAGATTTGTTCCTGCAATACATTTATATGATATACATGGTGTAAGCTGACTCACCACGAAGCTATGAACGAAGCATCCTGTACATAAAACTAAGTAACTCTACGCTTTACTTAAATATTGCTGGGAATAGAAGTTTTTTGGGCTGAAAAATCATGTTGTGCACTCAAAACTGTGTGCTATGGATACATTGAATTATAAGTTATAGCGTAAAAACTTGTTTAAAAAAAAAAAAAACTTTTGAATAAGTTGGAACTTTGACCCCGCGTATTTACAAAACTAGGAGGAACCTAGTGATAACAAAAAATCAACACCAGTTCCATTATTTTCAGATTCTCTCAAAATGAAACCAGTGATTATAAAAATCAACACTAGTTTCATCATGGAAGTGTTGACTGCATGGTACTTGTGACAATGAAGGCTAATAGCCGACATGGCATTCGAACCCCAGACCTGAACAGTTGCAGTTTTCAGTCTGTATAACACCGTGGCAATGACATCGCATACGTAGTTATCTCTTTTATTGATTTTCAACGCCGCGCGCCGCCCGTTAATTGAGTTTTTGTGTTCTAAAATCATTTGTAGATAGGTTGACATTGTACATTGAATATCCATCGTATCGCTCTCAGCGTGATTACTCCGTTATATTGATCCATTACTAATCATTCTAATTAGGCACCGGCATGACAGGCTTCAGTCTCACCGCCGACGAGCTAAACGTACAAGTGAATGCAGGTCCTCTCGAGGTAATAGGTACATGCTATAGTGAATCGTTGATAGCTCATTTGATTCTCGCTTGTCGGCCAGAACAAAAGGCGCTGCCCCACCACAAGCAGTATTCGCCTGTAATGTAACAATTCAAAACTTTGTGTAAACACAAATTGTTATAAAATGTATCATTACAGGTTGCGTGTAATGCTTGTCGGCTCTTCACTCACTGGTGTTATGCTCAATACAGACGAATGTTCCCGGTGGGTGGTATAAACGTCTTAAGAGATTCTTGCCTGCTTGAGTCGCCAGCGCACCAAATAACTTCAAACGGTCAAATTTTTTCATCCGATTTTGAGCTTAACCGTCAACATTTTATGGTTTCTAATTGGACAGTTTATGGGAACGTAATATACGCATACGAGTATTTGCATGTCGTCGCCGATGCGTACTCGCTGTCTCCTTTCTAGTTCCACTCGCTTCTCGCTAACCGTTTGCAGTGGCACAGTTGCCCTACATTCGGCCAGTTCAATGTCAACTCAGTGCAAGGTTCCTAGTAGTAGGAATTACAGGAATGCTTACTATGCATCAGTGATCTCAGATAACATTGACAAAGTCATTACCAATATTACCTAAGGCGAATGCGTAGCATATACCTATTGTATGTAGGCTAACATCAAAGGCACGTGTAGATGACTGACGGACTGAAATCAATGCCTCTGAATAATACAACTCAAAGGTCAAAACTAGTTAGTAAGTACGTAGAATACTACTGGAGGAATAATCCAGCTAAAAGGGAAAGTGTCGGCAATTAATTGTTTCGCCGCGTCGTCGTTTGCATATGCAATGAAAATGTTTGATGTTGAGCGTTTTGCATTCGATCGCACTGCTCTATTTCAAGATTTCGTTTAGTTCACTTCGGAAATAGTTTTAGTAAAACTTTCAACTTTTGCTAAACTTACGAGTTAATATCCTTGTAATGGGTGATTTATTTTTAAGTAGATACCTACCTACCGTTTTGAAACTAAAAAAAATATGTAAAAATAAATAAAACCGTTTAAAAATACAGATAATGTTGACATTTATTTTTTTATGAATATTTCGTTCAAATGTTGTCCGTAACTGCGGTTTTAATTTGAAGAGACGTTTATTGAACACATTTTTAGAAGTCGCTTAGAAGCGGAAAATCGCGTTCGGATAGATGTGACATTGAAAATGATTTTTATTAATAACAAGGTACCTACAATAATTCATAATCATCTATCTTCTATACTTATAATAAATCTGTAGAGAGGTCAATTCTGTACATGAAATATATTTACAAAATAACTATCGGGGGGTGATTAGTGATCGATACTGATGCCAAAAATGCAATCAGTAAAATTTTTGTCTGTCTGTCTGTCTGTCTGTCTGTCTGTCTGTCTGTATGTTATTTATAGAAAAAAAAACTACTCGACGGATTTTAACGAAACTTGGTACAATTATTCTACATACTCCTGAGCAGGTAATAGTATACTTTTCATCACGCTACCATTAATAGGAGCAGAGCAGTGAAAGGAAATGTTGGGAAAACGGGAGAAGTTACTTGGTTTTTTTAGCTTCCGTCGCGTGTGCAGCCTTAATGGTTAAAGCTACATAGAAATCATGTATAACGGAAATATTCCACATAAAATTATATAAAAAATATCCCAAGACAGCATATGTCTATCTTTTATAGTTGACTCACAATAACACGTGTAACTCCCGATAGCTTAGCAGTTCGGAGATTTGTTATTATTATATTTGTTTACTCTTACGTTTATATCATCACGCTATGACCCACATAAAACATAGGATACATTTTATTCCGGTAGTAAGATCCCATGGGACAATAATCAAACTTCACGCGGGCGAAGCCGCTGGCAGAAGCTAGTGAAATAATAAATTATCAAAATAATCATTGATAATATTCGTTTCAATCCCTGCTGAAAAGCAAATAGATTTTGTAAAGTGCGAGGACATTTCGTAGAACTTGGTACTAAACTATTAATTATCAGTTTGTTCCGCGAACTGGCGCTTACCGAGGATTCACGTGTATGTATTTTTAATTAAAATTGCTGTAGTTTACTCAAAACTACACTCAAACGGAAGCTAGATGGACTAACGAAATCGGGCCAATTATTCATAAAAAGTACTTACAAACAAAGTAGTGTTTTTTTTTTTTAATTTACAAAAAAAAGCTAAGTAGTATTTTTTTTTAATTGGCTTACTTTAGAACTGCTACAATTATATTTTAGAATAGAATCTGTCTTCAGTAAGATCTCTAAAATCAAATTCCAAACGTACACGATAAGTACCCGCGAAAGTCACGAACCCAAATTACTGTGTTATTGTTACTAAAACCAGAGTCGTCTTAAAAAACTTGGAGTCTAAACTTTTGTTTTCTCTAACTACTCCAACATACTATAGTTACTTAGTCAGTACCGAAACCTTCAAAAACCAGTTGATTCCAACCAGGAAGATAAAAGCAAAGAAATAATCCTACGATCACGACTCTCAATCACGTGTGTTCCCGGTATAAACGAGTCTTTTGATCGAAAGCTCAAGTTATTCGGTCAGATCGGTCACGAGTTAGCATCGTGATAGTGTGTCCTGGCCTTAGGACCGGTATATCGCTCAACGAACGCACGCACACAAAAAGACACACAGTGTTCGCACACACAGACATAGTACATACTCGCGGAGGATAAGTGAAAGCAATCGCAGTCGCACGCGATTCCGAGCATTGCGAGCGATCGAACTTTTTGTACTGCCATTGTGTTTAGTTCGAAAACGAAATTAAGTTGATTATGTATTGTTGTTTTTACTTTTATGTGCCTTATTAGATCTCAAGGGGTTTTTTATATCAATGATCTCAAGAGATATACTCGTAAATCTAAATGTTGTTTCTCTGATATCGAGAACATAGAGGAAACTACATTTCCCATGATTTGTTTTATTCAAGTAATGTGAGACCATAGCAGAGAATAAATATAATTTAAAAGAACGGGTGGAAAGCTTTGGAGAACAGCGAGTCCGCAGTAAGTCCGTTAAGGCGTGTTTGTCTGCATTAAAGGATAGGAAAACGCTATCTTTTTCTCAACATTAAATGCACAGACAATGTGGTTTCCAAGATCTTGTTATCAGAGTACTGCAAGAGTAGCGCTCTGCTCTGAGAATCCGATATTATCTTAGACCCGTCCGATATCTAAAAGCTTTTTGTTTACTACAATTATTGAGGAAATAAATTTCCCATCACAGACCACTTCGAGGTCGTGGACTTCAAAACATACTGCTAGCAGGAAAAGCCGTACTTCAAAGTTGATAAAGTACCTAAAGTAAGTTTTCAAGGGCGAAAACTTGTTAATTCAACCTGCAGTGGATGAAAATCACAGATATAGTAATACCTAGATAAAGCATGAGCACCTTTACAACCTGTCAAGAACTTGATTCCAGACAATTAAAAGAAAAACAAAAGTGTAGCCGACTCTATTTAGTCATCATTATCTGTCTAGCCTTTTGCCAAATATGTTGGATTCGGCTTTCAGTTTAATCGGATGCAGCTGAATATCAGTATTTTACATGGCGCGACTACCTATCTGACCCCCTTTTGGTAAGACTGGTTGTCAGATTTTTGCTAATGACGTCATAGTGGGTCGTCAAAAAGTGGCACCTATTATTGATCGAAGAGTGGCCCACTTGGTTTTCATACAGATCGTGATAATTGTGATATCTAGGTTCATCAACATCTTTGGTGAAAATCGATTTAAACGAAAAAGCATTCTGAATCAATATTTCCTGATAAAGTACAAGGCAGCTGAAAGGTAAGCGTGGTGGACAATTGTTGATTATTGCCACATAAGTATGTTCTCAAATCCTTGTTAACACCTTAGACCAAACAATAAAGCGAGGCCGTTTATAAAAAAAACACACGCAAACTGCAAACTTTTATATAGTGTACTTTTCACTTTGAGTGCGAGAAAAATAGTCAATTCAGTACAAAACCATTTGTTTCTTATTCCTCCAGTCCATTAAACTTTCAACTTTTTAGACAAATTTTCCGCGATTTTGGCGGCAATAGATTCTCTATTATGCCTTTTGCTCTTTACTGTCACTGAGAGAACCTAATAAATTTGTTAAAAACCAAACCAATACACTCGATAAACATTTTGTTTTTGGGGTCAGTTTTGTATTCTAAACCAGCCACAGATTAGGAGTCCTATCACATTTTTTTTTGCAATTTTTTGATTTTTCTGTCTTAAATCAAAATATTTCGATCGACATACACAGGTGGATTGATATTGACGAAAATTTTGAATCCAGCTCCTTCCTCGTCGTGCGCTCGCGTCAGAATGACTTCAAAATGACATCAAACTGAGGAGCGAGCTGTATTAATTCATGCAGAATTTAGAGTGGTTTAATTTTATTTATTGTAACGTTGTCTTATTGTACTAACAAACGAAAATTAATTAAACGTATTCATTGAAGATTTAAGTTGTATATCATATTAATTTATTTAATAAAATTGAGTTTATTTGGAACTAGCTTCTGCCAGCGGCTTCGCCCGCGTGAAGTTTGATTATTGTCCCATAGAATCTTACTGCCGGGATAAAAAGTATCCTATGTTTTAATCCAGGTTATAAACTATCTGTGTGCAAAATTTCATCCAAATCCGTTCAGTAGTTGTCGCTGTGAAAGCGCAACAAACAAACTTACATTCACATTTATTCTCCGAACTGCTAAGCTATCGGGAGTTACACGTGTTATTGTGAGTCAACTATAAAAGATAGACATATGCTGTCGTGGGATATTTTTTATATAATTTTATGTGGAATATTTCCGTTATACATGATTTCTATGTAGCTTTAACCATTAAGGCAGCACACGCGACGGAAGCTAAAAAAACCAAGTAACTTCTCCCGTTTTCCCAACATTTCCTTTCACTGCTCTGCTCCTATTAATGGTAGCGTGATGAAAAGTATACTATTACCTGCTCAGGAGTATGTAGAATAATTGTACCAAGTTTCGTTAAAATCCGTCGAGTAGTTTTTTTTTCTATAAATAACATACAGACAGACAGACAGACAAAAATTTTACTGTAATCAGTATCGATCACTAATCAACCCCCGATAGTTATTTTGTAAATATATTTCATGTACAGAATTGACCTTTCTACAGATTTATTATAAGTATAGAAGATGTAATGGCCGCTGAATCAAGACTTTTTGGCTTTATTTAACAAAATTGTAGAACTCCAACTTTCAAGTAAAATATTCAGCTTATCATTTAGTAATTTTAGCTTTTATAAGAATTGAATATAACTATGTGAATTTGAGCGTCAAACTTCCATCGACGACAGTTTTTCTTGGAAATTGAGTTCGTGAAATATTTATAGTAAAAAGAAATAAGAAAATGTGTAACTCCAACTTTCAAGAAAGAAAATGGCTACTACTAGTTATAAGCACATAATTAAAATAACTACTGCTTCTGAAAATTTCAGCGTTAATAATCATGAATTGGCGTAAAAAGTGTAAAAGGACTCCTAACAATTTAAAACACATGGCGCCTCCTTCTTTGCGGCAAAATCGTGGAACTAATACTCCTAACATTTTTGCTATGAAGACGTATGGTATGGTCCACACTTCACAGATAATAGTATATGTACTGGATGTTTGAGTTTGTCTACGTCACTTGAAGGAAATTAAAAAACTAACTACTTTTACTCCCTAGGACTTAAAGTGACCACTTTAGTCCCTAGGGAGTAAAAGTAATTAATTGGTAGGGCTATATTGGTGTACATTTAGAGCATGACAAGTGATAACTAAATTAAGCTGATTTTGAGGTCAGGTTAGGATAGTATAGTTTGATGTGTCGCCGTTTGAACATAGTTACACTGTAGTTGCTGTCAGTTAATATCGCAATAGCAGCCAATGACCCACCCACATTTATTAAAGTTCTTAACTTTGAATCCAAAAATAAGCCTGTTTAAATCTTGAATTGTCATCTATCCAACTTCAACATTTGCTAGGTTCGTACGTCGAGATATAACAGAAAGGACAATGACCGCTGAGCAACTAAAGAATCCACTTTGTAAGTACAAAATGCTTGATCACCAAAACACGCTCACACCGTGCCTTAATATTTATTCTATGTCACGTTCAACAAGGTTATTCAAGAGTAAAAGTGGCTAACAGTGACCGGTTGCTCTTGCTATTCAGCAACCCACGAGTACAGTTGTAACCCATTTTTATGTTTACCTTTACAATTTACGACTGTCTTAAGAGGTAGCTGGTTAGTGTGTGCTGATTTGTGTGTGTGTGTGTGTGTTATTTATTGTGTGTGAGCAAATGTTTGTGTGATGAGCATGGACATTTGTTTCCGAGTCATGGATGTTTATATGTATTTTAAGTATGTATTTACAAACAAAAAGTATATATATGTAGTATATCAACTGTCTGGTGACCACGACACAAGCCTTGCTTAGTGTGGCACTAGTTGGCGCTGTGTGTAATGTCCAGTGATATTTATTTATTTATTTTATTCTTGTGCCGTGGCGTCACATGATTGTATTTAAATGGCCTCAAATTAAAGAATAATAAGGAAAACTTTTTGCTTTGGCCAATCGTAAGTAGGTAAGTACTTATTAACAAAACTGAATCACATCAACAAAAAACAAAATATAAATAATATCCTTAACAAAATCAGTAGAAAACACAAACACTTTCAACTTCTTGAAGGTTGCGAAACCTCGCATTTATATTAGAAATGAATCAATTAAAAACATGGGTAGGTATTTAAGATAACTATTTTCTAAATTCAAGAAATCTCTGATCACCCATGTAAACAGGAAACACGGAGAAAACTACTCTACTGGAGGTAATTATTAGAACTGAAGTGAAACATGTTTTCCGCTACCGGAGCCTTCTATAAATCTAGGTTACTAGAATGCAAACACTATGGAAGAGTTCGATGGCTTTGTGATACCTACACTTTACAAATGAAAGAGATAGCAATAGTATATCTGTTTCTTTTTTCAAGAACAAATTAACACAGCAACGGTGTTATTTAATCGAGAACTTCAATAACAAATGTCCACATGTTTCAAACTACGTTTTTCAAATAAATAAAAAAAAAATTAGTCGAATCGAGAACTTCCCCTTTTTGGAAGTCGGTTGATAAAAACGAGATATATTTTTCTTATAAATTATTGGGAAAACATGATCCAATTTCCTTTTTTTACGCGCTTTGCTTTCGCCAAGTTGAATTAAAAGCAAATGTAAGAAGCTATTAAAAAGCCTAATATAAAAAAAACATTGATTTTTTTATTTTAGAACACAAATAAATGTTATAAAGTAAATAAATAAAAGTAAATATTAGTATTGAATAATCATGTTAATCAATGATTCTATGTAAAACACAATTTTAAGGTTTAAAATATTTACGTTATAAAGACGCACGTTGCTTTGCCGAAATTACGATTTAAATTTCTTGCAAGTATAGAACTTCCTAACTGTGGATTTTTTTCCCGCTAACGTGCGTGTAATTGACGAAAACGCACGTGTGTGAAATACATTGCATGTTTTATTTTTTTTATTTAAAAACAGCTTAATTATCATTACAGGGTTCCCTCTAATGCGATAGCTACGAACTTATATTATTAACCAAAACCATATAATACATATATGTACTTATAACCAAATTACAAAAAAAAAATTAAACCTAATCGTAGTGCCAAAAGTAACCCTTTTCGTCGAAGTGTATTGAAAAATAAATACTACGCTGACGGAGATCACCCAGCACAGCCGCTCAGACTTCCTTTTCATTCAGTAGGGGATAGTATTGCTTTCTACAAAGGCATACTTATGTCTGACAACTTAATTAATTAAATGATTAAAAAATTAAGAGGAAGTGAAGAGACTTTGCTTTACGGTCTTGAATAGTAACTGTACATAATTAAAATTGTCAACTCTTTGAAGTCCAAGGCTTTAAATAAAAATTCAGCATTAGCATTTTTACTAAGTTTAACGAATGTTTTACTGTCACTGTCTACTGAGATTTAGTGACCCGAACACGTTTTAAAGGTCACAGCGAACTTGAAAACTGGTTACAAAAGAGTACCTAAAGTTTTATAAACATAAAAGTTTGATATTTATGTCACTTATTAGGAGCTCGTGGCTAAATAATAACAGCCACTCGGGTCGGCCTTTAGGTGAAGCGGTGCTTGCCTAGGTTGGTCTGTGGATGGGTGACCACCACTGCTTTCATTTCATTCATAACCGAGTTTCCTCCGTGCCTCGGAAAACACGTTAAGCTGTTGGTCCCGGCTGTCATTTGTAGATCTTTGACAGTCGTTACAGGTAGTCAGCTGTGGCTCTAAAAGTCTGACAACCAGTCTTACCAAGGGTATCGTATTACCAAGTACTAACTGGGTTGTGGAGTTCAGATAGGCAGTCCCTCCATGTAAAATACTGGTATTCAGCTGCATCCGGTTAGACTGGAAGCCGACCCCAACATAGTTGGTAAAAGGCTAGGGAGATGATTTATATCATTTACTAAATATATAGGTATTATAGGTATTAATATATAGGTATTAATCCTGGGAGTATTGCATATATAGAATTATCGATATACAACACTATTTTTTAATCGTTTTAGTAGTGTAGCAAATCGTAACTACTACTTTATCGTTGGTTTTTAGTTGTCAAAACTCACGGACGACAGCCATCGTGTCGTCCTATATGTGAACACCTTCATTGACATGACACACAAACCACGACACTTAAAACTACACGATTATCTGTCGTCACGACAGCCGACGACGTTTCGAGTTAGGCACCGTTCGATTCCCCGAAAAAAATATTTAATAGTCGGTCCCATAGTTCGACGACCAGATTGGCGTAGTGGTAGTGACGCTGCCTTACGTTCTTAGGGTCCTGGGTTCGAATCCCGGTAGGAGCAAATGTTTGTGTGATGAGCACGGAGATTTGTTTCCAAGTCATGGATGTTTATATGTATAATAAGTATGTATTTACAAACAAAAAAGTATATATGTAGTATATCAACTATCTAGTGTCCACGACACAAGCTTTGCTTAGTGTGGCACTAGGTGGCGCTGTGTGTTAATGTCCAGCGATATTTTTTTATTTATATTTACTTATTATAGTAAAAGTTGTTCATTGTTTGTTGTTGTTGTTCATGAGAACTAGCTAGTAAAGCAATAGGCTAGTTTCCACCATCAATAAGTTACAAATCTATTTAGTTCGTCAGTTAGAGTATTGGAAAATAATGGACACGTATTTTTTGTGTTTGTATATCAACGAATATTGACAAAGATAAAACGCATCAAAACTCGGGAGTGGGGTTCGTGACGTCAGAACTCACTAAGAATAACAGTAACGTATTGGGAATTTTAAAAGCGTCGTATCTTTGTCAATTTTGGTTTATGTGACAAAATGAAAAATACAGGTAATTTTTTTTTGTTAATCTAAGTGACGGACTAACGGTTAAAGGATTTCTAGTTAGATTCTTGTAACATGACAAAGAGGTTCATGTCGAAACTCTTATTTATCTTGTGACATTAAGGGCCAGTTTCACCGGTTCCGGATATAGTGTCGGTTAGTTATCTGATAGTTAATACTATCTACCACTTAAAGGCTGGTTATAACTAATACTTTATCTACCAGATATCGCTATCCGACACCTGTGAAACCAAAAGTGTTAGTTTATCTGGCAGATAAGTTCCTAATAGGCTAACCGACACTTTATCCGCAACCGGTGAAACTGGCCCAAAATGTCAGTTTTTGTAAGTTTTCTACAACGACCAGTGATACTCACACTGTATAGAAGCCTTCCAGGAAGTTGGAACCTTCATATTTTAATTGCATGTCTATTTTGTCATGGCCATTATGACGCAAACGCTAATAGAAACGCTACGCTACGCTACTTTTAATCTTAACCGTAGTAATTATAAAGACTTCTTTTTAATATAAGTTTTGGTTCGCTATGCTTGGTGATGTAACATAAAAAAGTGACCACACATTGCGGGAAAACGAATGATTTTGAAAAGAGTTTCGTGTTTTATTTTGTAATTTTCTACCAATACCTACTGAAGAGACTTCAGGCATTCACACCTGACGGTCCAGATATTAAGCGGGAACAATACACTGTGGTCCCGCGCTCTAAGAAGGGCTATTAAAAATACATAGGGGAAGCGTCAGGGTATCGCAAAGTTCAAATTTTCTTAGGTTTTTGCGATTTGCAGGCCAGTGCTAGGTTGTCTGTTTAGGTTTATTTTTTGTTTATACAGGGTGACTGAATCTGGACCCGCCATCGCAAGTTTGCATATGTAGAGGATGTTGTGACATTCTCACTAAAGTTTCATAGTTTAGGAGATATGTCAATTTATATACTTTATTGAGATTTTTAAAAAATCTCACCTTCAAGCATTCATAACATTTTATTTTGCATTATTTTGGTGGTTTTTTTATTATTTGTTGGTAGTCATAAACATAAGTGATTAAAATACCCCTGAACTTCTCTCAAATACGGGTCCAAAAAATTTTATAGTACGTGCTTTTCCAATAAAAATACCAAAAAAACTTTGCGATCAAATTCAACCGGAAATAGAAAAAAAAATTGTATCAAAAATGCTAGTTTTAAAAAAAACAACTCAGTAAAGGTTTGTTGAGCGAATTTTGCAAAGTATTTTGTGCTGGAGAATGCTCACTTTTGGGTCTAAGCGTTACACTACTGGTTTAATACCACAGTTTTATCCTTTTAACAAAAAACACGAAAAAGAAACAAAGACGCAAGGTAAAAATCTACTCAATTATTCGTTAATTCATAACTGTCAAGATCAAGTTATTGCATTCATTAAAACTGTATTTCGTTCTGATTAATTAAGTAACTCAATACTCAAGCCATTCCGTTCATAATCTAGCTCTCTGCAGACTTGTGGGTTGCAATTGTACGTTTATTTTTTAATTGAAGCATCTTTTAATTATGGTTATTACTTGCTTTTACCAGCGGCTTCAATTTTGTAGTATTAAAGTTATTCCGCGGGAACTTACAAACCGAATCAAGTGTCCTATCTAACCTATTCATATGAAGTATCCTATCTAACTTATTCATGTGAAGTATTTTATGCAACCTATTCATATGACTTATCCTATCCAACCTATTCATGTGAAGTATCATATCTAACCATTCATGTGAAGTATCCTATCTAACCTATTTATGTAAAGTATCCTATCTAACCATTCATCTGAAGTATCCTATCTAACTTATTCATGTGAAGTATTCTATCTAAGTTATTCATGTGAGGTATCCTATGCAACCTATTTATGTGAAGTATCCTATCTAACCATTCATGTGAAGTATCCTATCTAACCTATTCATATGAAGTATCCTATCTAACCTATTTATGTGAAGTATCATATCTAACTTATTAAGGTGAAGTATCCTATCTAAGTTATTCATGTGAAGTATCCTATCTAAGTTATTCATGTGAAGTATCCTATCTTAGTTATTCATGTGAAGTATCCTATGCAACCTATTCATGTGAAGTATCCTATCTAACCATTCATGTTTGTATTTCAACATCTGCGGTGCCTTTTCCCAAATTTGTTTGGGTCGAGCTCCAGTCAAACCGGATGCACCGGAAACCGGAATACCAACATTATGCATCGAACGATTGCCTATCTGACCTTTACAACCTAGTTAGTACTGGGTAATAAGGTACCCCTTGGTAAGAGTCATTGTTAGACTGCCAGGGGCATCAGTTTATTGCTGTTCTTCACCGGTTTGTCATAGGATTGACTTTGGCAAGTACGGTTTAACTTTGAAGATCGACCCGTGCAGCTGTTCTTTTTTAACCACGAGCTCTTTGATGTGATTTATTGCCAACCAAATCTGTTTAACTAAGCAGAAAAAAGGTAAAAGACATTATTAAAAAAAAAACTAGCATCATCAAATACCTTCTCCCACTCTGGGCGGAGCGGGAAGGAGTGTCAGACTTTTACTGACTAAACCCATCCATGTTCCTTCCTCGCCCTTTATGTTCCGGGGCCGCGCTATCTCTTTCGGACAGTCCCGCAGCCCCAAACAACCCTAACATATAGAAGTATCAAAATCAAAACAGCAATATAAAAGGACTGAAGGTGTAAATTGGAAAAGTGTTAAGTCAATCAAATGTCGAATATGTTTTGCTACCTCAAAATACTCCCATACACGTGTTTTAGCTAGAATTGAAATTAAAACGCGTCACTATTATATAAACGTGGGCATTTCACATGGCTTGGGTAAAATAATAAAACATTATTTTGACACCAACTATTACTTTCGCACCAACCATAAAACCACAAAAAGTCAGCAGTATCATTTAAAGGATGATTATAAATGTTTTATGTATGTACTGTTGGTGCACCTATTTTAAATAAATAAATAAGACACTACCATATTAGAATATATCCTGAAGAATATTATACATTTTTCTGGATTTGTTAGTTGCAGTGAATCATATATTATCAGGCATTATTAAACTCGCGTTTAGCTTCTGTAATTGCCATAAGCTTAAAACCCTATACAGGGTGTATTTCACCTCATCAAAAAGCCGTTAACCTAGCATTCTGTATATCAAACTAAGTAACTTTACGCAAAAAATATTGCTGGGAAACAACTTTTTTAAATCATGTTTTGTGGCATAACTCAATGTAAAACACTCAAAACATTGTGCGGATGGATGGATTGAATAGTACGGGGGTCGTAGAGATATTTAAAGTAAAAATCATGCGATAAAAAGTGGTATCTAAAAAAAAACTTGTCAAAATCTTGCAACTTTGACCCCCAATATCTCCGTAACTAGAATGTTCCCAGGTATAGTGTATTCGTTAAGAGGTGTTTTACCCCCTATATGTCCTCAGCCGACTGGTCGTATTAATATTCACAATATATAAATCCTAGTACACCCATGATAAACAACAGTCTGGTATGAAGACTGATTTTTACTGTCTACACGAGCAACCCAACGATCTAGATCACAACATCACAAAATCGAATTAAACCATTATTCCGGAGGGACGCACCTCGAACGACCATCGAACAAAAATAATCCAGTCGATATTTCGGAAAGAGGTGAAGTAAGCTGAAAAATATTCCGGTGTTAATGAAACTTTAACCGGTTGTGTAGGGGTACACTGGGACTATTAGGAAGATTATCTTAATTTTTTTACCTCGAGGACTCTATGCTAATAGAAAACTAAAATAAAATAGGGGTGGGGAAAAAAAACCCATTTTTTTTTCGGACTTTTTCTCACTTTTTTCTTAATTCTCTTAAATTAAGAACATTTTGTGAACCACATTTCACAAGAAGGTTGGAAAGCATTAAATTTCCTAAAATTTCGATGGTGAACCATATTTACAAATCACCAGTGTGCCCCAAAAAACCTGTGAAAGTTGTAGTACCTAACTTCAGAATACATTCCAGGAAAAAGTAATAACTGCAGCACAAAAACGCGTTTGACGGATTTTGATTGATCCACGCTTTTAATGCACTGGCGTCGTCATACTGGGGCTTACACGTGTCGTTTATTAAGGGATACACCTATGTGTTTCTAGTATCAACGCTATAACATACCTACTGGTCACTGTGGAGTTCTAATAATAACTATCAAAGGTATTGTCGTTTCAAGCATACGGTTAAGAGACTACTAACACTTTTATTCAGCTTATGCCCATAGAAAACAACGATTTTGCATTGAGACGCGTGGCATTCGTTCAGCAGAAAGCGCGCGTTCGCGTCTCAATGTCTCATACAAAATCGTTGTTTTCTATGGGCACAATCTGCATAAGTGTGACTAGTCCCTAATGCAATATTTGCAACATGATATGCTTGATAAACACGTCCCGGGTGCATTTTTGGGGTGCGTGGGCGTTATTGAGGAAACTGTCCGGTAGCAACACGCCGTCCTTTTGAATTTCTGTTCTCTGACACTAAGCGATATTTTGTTCATTACTGTCAGGTGAATTTCAAGCGAGCATTGCATATTCTATTTATTTGCCCGGATATTAAATAGAGCTGGTTTCAAACTATAACTTTGTTTCGTGCACCTTTTCAGGGTTAATAAACATTTAATGCCTGTGAAAAGCTTTTACATTGGACTGAAACTTTTTCGTCAAGAGTGCTTTTTGAAATTTGAAACACGTGTTCTATTTTAGTATCTCTGGTGCACGAAAATTAAATTTAATGCATCCACGTCGGGTTAGGGCACGTGTATTATTTAATGAGCAGATGAAAACTAATATAATGAAGCCAGGCAACTATACCAGGAACTTGCATTCGAGAACAGGTAGCCGTTATTCAGCTGTCATTACAAAAGTGAATTCAATTTGATAATGTAACAAGGATTATTTTTAAAATACCTGTCTGGTGTGTGGAATGTAGTCATTTTATTCAACATACAGTGTGATTCCAGTCGTGAAAACACATACCTAGGTCACTTAGTTGTGCCACTTATTGGGATGTTTTATTAGATAATCTACATGATGGTCAGGAATTATTCAGTAGCAGTTGATTTCAATAAGTTCGCTCCCTACTACATAGGACATAAACTAGGTGTGCTTGTTAAGTTCATCGCTGCCTTAGGCCTCTTGTCCACGTCACGGTTGTTCAACCGTACGGCGTGTTAGTCGTACAGTTGAAAAAACGTAAGAGCTTGTACATGACACGGCAAAACAACCGGGCGAGACATCGGCCAAGTACGGCTCAGTACACGGCGGGCGGCGCCGTGCCGTGGCGCCGCCGTGCACGTCTACAAGCTTTCATAGTGATCCATACAACACTGACGACCGTGCCTACGGCGGCGTACACGGCAAATTAACCGTAAATTTTCACGGCGACAACCGTGTATGTACAAGATCTGAGGTCTGACCCTCCGGGTAATACTGCCGTGATAATATTTAATGGTCAAAACACATACCTTGCATTCCGAGATACGATATAATCACTCACAGCGCTCACAGCAATATTTGCGTTCCGTTTTAATTTTCACGATTATGACAGCTAAGATCTGTCACTAGGTCATTTGACCGCGCTCACGGTGATAGGCATGGTCGGTGTAATTGCAAGATGGCGCGTGTCATGACGTCATCAAGGAACATCGATATCGCGCTTATGATCGCACTCACGGTATCTCGGAACGGGTTTATGGACGCTCATAGCGTTTACAGTCTATCTCGGAACGCACTGTTAGATTAAGCCAGTGACACGTAAAAACTGACGCCAATAGCGTAGGTACAATAATGATCAGTGGACAAGTTGATAGCCATGACATTTGTGTTTTGTGGTGTCACGTCTAGGTTTGGACCGAACAGTTTCGTGTGCTTGCATCGAAAATTCGAGACACAACAAATTTAAATAATGCAACTAAAAATAGTACTTAAAATGGTAAGACACAAAGTTTCTTTTTGTGTCATTGTGACAGCAGACTTTTAACCAAATAAAATATTGTAGTGAAACTTTACCTACATTTCTAATACAATTTTTTTTAGACACAGATTTTGATGTCACTATCATCGTTATCGAGGACGACCTATTTTGAGAGTGCGTTCCGTTTCACAAAAAACGTGCTACATAAAACTACAAATTGTAAAATAAGTCATGTTTTAGAAACTTAAACAAGTGTACCATGACTAATGTTTTTAAGCGCCAATACAAGGCATTTTTAATAAATAAAATAGTTTGGTATTTCTTGCATATTCCCTATTGTTTTTGTCTACTTCGTTGGTCTGTTTTACACCTCTGTTTAATCCTGGGGGGATTTTAGGCTGGTTGTTTGTTTTGATGTTTTTTCGCTGTAGTCGTTAAGCTCTTAGGATGTAAGCTAAAAATAAAAAACGAGTGTTTAGAAATAGTGGAAAATCGCATTTGGTATATTTTTAGGGTATAACTTCGAATGGCTGGTTATTATTAGGTAACTCCTACAAGCTGTAGAGTAAACTTATAGGTGTAAAATTACCCTTCACGAAGCCGAAGGCCATTTGTTCTCCCCATCATAGAAGGAAAGTAGAAACAATGGCGTACGAGTAACTATAGGGTGGCAGGGCTGGCAAAATGCGACGGGCCCCGGCCTGACGGGGCCCCGGCCCCGGTCCGACAGGCTGCGAGCTCAAAAGTGACCTAACATTTTTAACAATATTGAGTAAAAATAAATAATCTTAAAAAAGTAAGTATCTACTTAAAATCAATTAAAGTTAGACCAAATTTCAAATCGATAAAGGTTACATTTAAAGACCATATACAAACAAATAAATCATTAATTTTTAAACGAATTCTTAAGATAAGGACCGATTTTAGAACGCATCCGTTGGTTACTTTTTTTGTCGGGACTCGGGGTACTTAGGAGGCGCGGGGAGCTCGTGGCGCTCGCTTAAAAGACAGTGATCTTACCTTCAAAAACATTTCTGTATTATTTACAAGTCTGGTGTAAAACTTGAACGTGCACAAAAATTGTTTGAAAATCTAAAATGGACACAATGTTACCATTGCTATCTCAGTGATTTATTAAAACTAAATTAAAATATGACCAGTTTTCTTGGGGCCCCATGCAATGGATTTGCCAAGGGCCTCCGATGGTATAGTTACGCCACTGGGTAGAAAGGAAGGAAGGAAAGAAAGAAGAAGGGAAGAAAGGAAGGAAGAAAGGAAGGAAGGAAGGAAGGAAGAAAGGAAGGAAGAAAGGAAGGAAGGAAGAAAGGAAGGAAATAAGGTCAATATCCAACTTTTTTCACAAGTTTTCTTTAAAATACCTACAAGTTTTAGATTTTATAACTTTACTTTAAATGCTTCCAGAAAAAATTCCAAAGAAAATTAAGGTACCGGGCCAGTTGACGAACAAGCCGGTAATACGGAGCAAATCGTCATTACGAAGGTATGTGTACACATCTCAACATCATTAAAGTAAAAGTAAAGAGATTTCTCGCAGTTAATTCTTGCAACGTGATAGAACAGTAAACGACGGGAAAGTCAATAAAATCTTTAAATCAGTTAACTCGTTCGTTTGAAGTATAAAAGGTGTATTAGGTGTATCATATGATATACATTTTTTATATACCTATGTCCTATAACTGGGAATTCCATCTAGAGACACTATGTCAAATAATTTACTCGTTTGTAATTTTATTTATTTTATTTATACATACTAAACAGAACCTACATTACATTATGATAGAAGTGAGCAAACATACTTCCTGATTATTTACTAATGTTGTTAGTTTTATTTTTTTCTAATATGATTGTAAGTATTCAGGTTATTATATTATATATAATATTTAGGTTATTAGTTTAAGTTCTTAGCGGACGCATTACGATAAAACCTGTAATTAAAATTTAAGCTGTTATATGTAATCTTACCTGTATTATTTGGATTCTTTTTTTGTTTTCGGATTGAACAGCTCATTGTTGGAAACCAATGTCGGTTATTTTCTTTTTCTATATAACGTGGAAAGCACGACGTAAACGGTTACTAAACTCCTTCATCATTGTAAATCCGGGTCCACAAAAAAAATGTTTTATTTTTTTAAAAGCTGTTCCGTACATTTCACCCTCGTGTATTATTATTTTAATAATCGTCAAAAAAAGATGCGGTGCAGTCTGTGGGGAATGCCGATAGGAGTGAACTACATTTGCTACGGGTTGCGCCCCGTGCACGCCTACGTGGTGGTACGCCGTAGCGGATCGGCTACGAGTGCTACGAAGCGCACACGAGATCATCCCAAAAGTCCTCAACGCGCCTAAGGAAGTTTTCAGTTCAAAAATACATAGAGCGTATCAAAATAACGTGTTGAATACGTGGAAACCGTTTCAGCGTCGGCGTTCCTTGCGTTTGGCCGCAATGCCGCAAAATGTTATGTTGGTTTCTGAAATCATAAAAAAAACCTTGATATTTTGTTTCGATGTGCTTTTTCTCACACCTATGTAAGAATACTAAACTATCATTCTAAATAGTAACCGTTCGTCAGTACCTATACTGAAAGGAACCTTGCGATTTCACAGAAACCTCATTAAAAATGCATATCAACTATATTCGAACTATCGATTTTTCTTACTACGCATCGGTTCAAGTTCCCGCTATCAAATCAAGTTCTACAAAAACACTATCGGGTCAGATTTATTGTTCATTTTTGAAAGAATTAAGCTTCAGGAACTTGAAGCAAACTAATAACAGCCGCTCGGGTCAATCTTTAGGTTAAGCCGTGCCCCGGGGTTGCGGGCCTGTTCGAAAGAGATACCGCGGCCCCGGAACGTAAAAGGCGAGGAAGGAACATGGATGGTTTTTAGTCAGCAAGAGTCTGACACTCCCTCCCGCTCCGCCCAGAGTGGGGGGGGGGGTCATTTGATGATTTCCCATCCTTGAAAAAAAAAGGTTAAGCCGTGCTTGCCTATCGACCTAGGCAAGCACGGCTGATACAAATGACAAGGCACGGAAGAAACTTCGTATGGAAGGGACGTTAAGCGGTTGGTCCCGGCTGTCATTTGTCCATCTTTGACAGTCGTTGCAGGTAGTCAGTGGCCCAAAAAGTCTGACAACCAGCCTTACCAAGTGGTATTGTATTTCCCAGTATTAACTGGGTAATGGAGGTAAGATAGGCAGTCGCTCCATGTAAAATAAAGGTATTCAGCTGCATTCGGTTAGACTAGAAGCTGACCCCAACATATTTGGGAAACAGCTAGGCAGATGATGACGAAAATATTAAGCTTAGCAGAGTATTGTATTTTTTAGTACAGTAATAGTGCTTTCGTGTACTTCTTACTAATATTATAAATGCGAAAGTTTGTGACGATGCAAAGATATTTATTCCTCTTTCACAAAAAAAGGGCTGAATGATTTTGGGTGTTTGGCACACAGTAACATTACCAGTGATGTAAATATTTTGCATTTTGTATTCCAGATACTTAAAGGTATCTTTAAGTATCTGGAATACAAAATGCAAAATATTTATTAATTATTTTAGATACCAGATGCAAATCATTTTCTGGAATGCTATCTGGAATATAATTAAATACGTATCTTTTCAATACTTTTATAGATAAAACACATCTTTTTCAATGATTTGTTTACATGTAAATCGCGTTAATCGTGCAAACGTGACACAACATAATATTATATTTTAAAGGTTTTAGTTGAGACTAAAGTAACACCTGTTTTTCAAACAGTTTATCGCTCATTTTTTTTCGATGATGCCTCGTCACCATGGATCCAAAATGAGAAGAGTCGCTCCACAAAAGCAGAACTTGGCAAACAGGTGTTGTAATAGAAAAATATTTTTTGTTATGGGAAAACTTTTGTTGTTGGTATCTTAATTCTATAAGTAGTGAGACGTTTTTAGAGGATACAGGTTGAGGCATCGAAAAACTCCTACTCAACGCTGTCAGCTGGTAATGTGCCCAAAAGACTGGCGGTGTTGCCACGTTGTATGACAATTAAAATTAATGTCAATCATTGTCAAAATCTTTTCGGCAAAACGGCAGGATCCCATACATAATACGAGTATCTTCAAAATATAAGAAATCAATCAAAAGGTACAAAATGAGTTCTCAAAAAATGTTAGAGATACAAGATGAAACTACGTTATTTGTATCTCTATCTTTATTTCAGATACTTGTATCATAGATAAGTCACATCTCTGAACTTTACCACTTGGATTAACCCATAGTAGGTTACTTTTTATGTGGTTGGATTATGTTTTGACGACCCGAATGGCGCAGCGGTGGTGAGGCTGCCTTACGTTATGGATTCGTGGGTTCGAATCCCGGTAGGAGCAAATGTTTGTGTGGAGAGCATGGACATTTGTTTCCGAGTCATGGATGTTTAGTTTTAATTATTATAAGCCTACATTGTCCCACTGCAGGGCAAAGGTCTCCCTTCCCTCCTTCCACATTTTGCGATCTTGTGCGATTGTAGGCCAATCCTTTGCGAAAGAGTCTAGCTCATCCCGCCATCTCCTTCTGGGCCTGCCGCGTTGTCGTTTCCTTTATATTTTGTATAATAGGTATGTTTTTATTTACAAACAAAAAAAGTATACATGTAGTAGGTATATCAAGTATCTGGTGTCCACAACAGAAGCCTTACTTAGTGTGGCACTAGATGGCGCTGTGTGTAATGTCCAGCGATATTTATTTATCGAACAACACGCCGGTAAAGCTTCGTGCCATAAGCTACAACTGCATAGGCACATCTATTGTTGTAAAAAACTGCAAGGGCGTGAGTTCTGTTCTTTGGAATTGAGCCAGAGATTCATGTATTCTATTATGTATTTTATATTTCGTTAAAGTCCAACGGAAACAATGCGTTATCAACCACCAAGACATTTCCAGCTTAAGCTTACCACGCATTGTGTAGAATTTCCAAAGTAAGGAAGTCACCAAACTAAACTAAAAAGAGAACGGTTTGAGTGCATTTGATACGGAATTCCGGATGCAAGGTGTATTTGAATCTTATTATTTTTCTATCACATTGCAAGTAGGTAGGTACCTACTTTTTAGTCACAAAATATCGTTATCCAAATATATTTTTTTCAAGTAGGTAGGCCAGTTACAGACACTTTAAATTTGTCAAAATCATTTTTATCACTACGTGGATTTAATTTTCGGTTTGTTCACCCCGAAACTATAAATAAGTAACTACAAAGAAAACTCTTTGTTTATAGCAATAAATCCTAAACATTCATCATTGTTTTATGGGTTGACGCTCTATGTCTATGATTCATTTTTAAGATCATTTCTAATTTTACATTAACCTTACCGAGTTTATTTTGAAGCAACTATGCCTACGAGCTATTCGATATACGGATTCTTTATAGCTTATCGATAAATCAATAAGTATGTTTCTGTTCGAACGGGATTATATAAAAAATATAAAAAAATGTGTAAGAGTGTCAAACAAACGATTAAACAAATGTACGGAAACACTGACATAAAAAAACTCGGGTTGTTTGTAGTGTAGGAGATTAAAACAAAAACACAATTTTGTCCACTATCAGACATAAAAATATTTATTCACACTACATTCTGTCCACAGAAAACAAAAAGCTCACGTTTTCCGAACAAGTTATCGTCGCGTATAAAGAGAATAAGCTCACTACTCCTACGTCTGTTCGCTCCGACTGTCGGGAGCACACTGACCTATACAATCCCTACGCCCCTGACCCCGGGGGGTGCGACGCGTCGCGACGTAGATGGGTAGTTACCAAAACGTAAACAGGGGGGGAATGTCGGGTATCTAGTGAACTCGTGACTTGGATCTGGTGCCCTAGTGACAAACGGTCGCTTTCATAGTTAACGCTATGAAAGCGACCGTTGGATGGATGGATTTTAAACGTGTTTCTTTCAAAAAAATCGTTAGATCTTTAGAGTAGGTATTACCTACGTAGTTCTCTTGGCCGTTTTAGTTCACACCGGATTCAGTGGAGTTTAGCCATCGGCGCAGGAGATATTATTGCCCACGAGTTTAGTGTATGCGCGCGCAGGCACAGGTGCACTCCCTCTTCCCTCACTTACTCGTAGCCCACGGAATCTGACACTACCGCAGAAACCAACAAATTAACGTAGGTACCTACTTTCCGAGCGCGTACCATACAGTCAACTTACAAACTTCGGACTTCTACTGAGAAATAATAAAACTTATGGAAACGGGTAGGTATTTATCGAACTTTACCTTTAATTTAAGCCTGACGTAAAAAAGTAAGTCTAAGTTTTATAATGTGTTCTGATCGTGAAATTGAAAAAAAAGACAATGGACTGGAAAATCACAATAACTATGTTGGTAGTGTGTTACTGTGTTACTCTTGTTAATACCCCGATGATTGGTGTTTCCAGGAATAAAACGAAAACTCGAAAACTAATCAAGTTTAAATCTTCTGTAGCCGGAAAACTGCACTGAATATGAATTAATGAATTGTCAATGAAGCAATTCCGCTGTGTGCTAAATCAGTATATCGTGTAACTAGCTGACCCACGCAACTTCGTCTGCGTCACATAAGAGAAAAACGAAAGGAAAAAAAAAACATCAAACATTTTTCATTCCTGCTCCGCTCCTAATGGTCGTAGCGTGATGTTATCTGATGATATAGCCTATAGCCTTCCTCAATAAATGGACTATCTAACACAAAAAGATTTTTTCAATTAGAACCAGTAGTTCCTGAGATTAGCGCGTTCAACCAAACAAACAAACAAACAAACTCTTCTGCTTTATAATATTAGTATAGATTTGCGAGTGTGTCATCTCTTATACTAGTAATTACATTTAACACGACACGCAAAAATAATGCATTTTTACAAGCTTTTATTTAACTTGCAATGTTTGTATGTTTGTCAAATCTTGCAACTGAATTTTAAAACAGTTATCGCCAAGCGATTGAGTTGAAATGTTGAATGTTGAGTTTGTATGACTTATTTGTGATTTTATTCTCCAACATCCAATCAGGACTTTAAAATCGATACATGACGTGTGTAATATAATCAAGTACTATCATATTTTATTTCGCAGTCTAAAACTTGGCAACCTCGTTCGCAAAAACCTACTGAAATATACGTCACTTAACGGCCTTGGGCGCTCAGGCGTAATGAAAGTTTGGAAAGGGGATTTCGAGGACAACAGGTGTCCGCAAACGTTGAACGAACGTGTAGACTGTGCCGGTTAAGTCAGTGAACTTATAATAAGTAGCCTAAGTAGGTTTATACGCGTGTAGGTTTAGGGCTTTAGAACTTCGAGAGGTGAATTTAAAAGCTGTCTCTCTACATTGTCAAACACATACTTGGAAAAAATAACGGATGTATTAACGGAGCTCGTAGCTTAATAAAAACAGACGCTCGAGTCGGCTTGCCTAGGTTGGTCTGTGGATGGGTGACCACCCTTACCTACCGAGTTTCCTCTGTGCCTCGGAAAGCACGTTGCTGTTGGTTCCGGCTGTCATTTATAGATATTTGACAGTCGTTACAGGTAGTCAGTGGCCCAATATGTCTGACAACCAGTCTTACCAAGTGGTATCGTATTACACAGTAGGTTGTGGAGGTCAGGTAAGCAGTCGCATATAAAAAAAACTTATATTCAGCTGCATCCGGTTAGTCTGGAAGCCGACCCCAACATAATTGGGAAAAGGTCAACAATTGTTGCCGCTGACGAAATGATGTCAGATTGAAAAAAATAAAAGAAAACAATTTTTTTTTTAAATAGTGCTGGAAAATTAATTCTAACGTTATAATAATCAAAATCTAGAGAACCACCTAAACTAGATGAAAACGAATACCTTTCGAGATACTAAAGCTAATCGCTTAAAACAGTTAACATTTATTGCAAATATCCCGTTAGAGATGACAACTTTTATTTTAGACCCAAAATTTGATTCAAATTAAGTTGCAAAAGTGACTCAACGAGCACACTCGGACCATAGGTGTCCTGATTTCTTGCCCAATCACAACACGGAATCTTCAATATCTGTCAGAGTTAAGGTGGATGATCCAGGGTGGCTCGCGAAGTTCAAATTGTCTTTCTTTTTGCAATTTGCAAGCCATATTATCCATAGAACACTGTCCTAGCAGGTGTACTAATGTCAGTGAAATACGTTTTGCAAACTATTTTCTGTGCATTATGCCAGCATGACAGACCCGTGAGATAGTTTTTTTTTTTGTCTCAAATTGAGAACAACAAACAATCATGGAGTTTTAGTATCTACTGTATAAGCTGAGACGGATTAGAAAAATAATATTATTCCTGGAAAATGAAAGACCACCTTGGCCTCATCAAGATCTGCAATGGAAAGATCCGGACTTTGACTTTAAAATAAGTTTTGAAAAAAAGTATGAAATATGTGATATCAGCTATCTGTGAAGTGTAATATAATTGAACTTTAACACACATTTTTTAATGTAGATAAAATATTGGCTTAAGTAATGACCACCACGATCAGTAACGTAATTTATGTACTTATTCTGAACCAACGACACAGCCTGGCTTTGCCCGGGTGCAATAACAACGTAGTATTTGTTATTAAAGGATAAAATGATGGTAAAACGACATCAAAATAGGTAGAGATCGGAATAGGTAGTTGTAGAGATCAAAATCTAATGATCACACGGACAGAGACGCACTATGTATTTGAAAGAGTTAAAGGACGCCTTAAATAAAAAAAACAATATCATTACTCTTGCGGCATGAGGAATTTAAGGGGGATGCTTCAAGGAAGCCCGCGAAATTCAAATTTTCTAACGATTTTGCAATTTGCAGGGCACTGCTAAGTTGTATACAAATACAAAAAAGTTCATTTCTTCATAAGTTAACATAAAAGTCTAGTGTATGTTGTGTGTATGTCTGGTGTATGTTGATAAACATATCGGCCGCGACTGTAAGACGTATTTAGTTACAGAATTATAATAATAAAAATAATAATATGGAATATGGACTCGGTTATCATTGTGCCGATTGTCGTGTCGGCCAATGGCTTGATAGCCAAGAGCCTCGACGAACATCTGTCGAGGCTTTCTTTAGGCGGTTGGATCAAAGGCTTGATACAGAAGGCAGTACTCCTCGATACGGCTCGCATCGTGAGGAGGTTCCTGTCTCTGCAACCCTAACCACCGGTGACTTGGACCCTGCTCTCGACACCGGCGGATCCCTATTTTTTATATTTTTAAATGTTTTTATATATGATTATTAAGAAATATTTAAAAATGTACAAAATAAGATGATAAATAAATAAAGGAAAAAATAATAATCATTTTTTATTTTTTATTTTTTTTATTTTTTTTTTTTTTTTTTATAATCCTTAAAATTATCAATACAACCCTCGAAGTTCGTAAGAGTCGCTAAACGAATTTTTCACGCTCAAAGTCCTTCTTCGACTCTTATGGACTTGGACTTGACTTTAGTTCTGTAACTTAATACGTCTTACAGTCGCGACCGATATGTTTATCAACATAAAACTTAGCACTGCCCTGCAAATTGCAAAAAACGTAAGAACATTTGAATTTCGCGGGCCGCCCTGACGCTTTCACCTTAAGGCCCACAAAAAAAAACTCTGCAACCACAAATAGTCCTTTTGCGTTAAAGGTTAGTAAAACAATATTCTAGTCAAGTAAGTAGTTCTTTTACGTTCGAAACGGAACCTTGGCCAGTATTAGCAACTCAATAAAAATATGAACGATATTGTAGGGACAGTTCTGGAACAGAAAGCAATAAACATTGAAGCAAATAATGTCCATTTTCCTTTCCTATTGCATTTTGATCACATTATGTACTTATATTCAGTTCGTTAGTTTCTTTTATGCAATTCCATTTGAATCTAGTAGAAAGTGAATAAACAAGATCAATAAAATTGCAATCAAGTTTATAATACTTTCAACAAGGTAAGCTGAACTACTTCGTATTTTTTTTACTTTTCCCATGTTTGTTGGTTAAACCTTTCGAAATACTCAAAATTGTCATAATATTACAATATTTATCGGATATAGCCCACTTTAAAGGGATTATGTTTTTGAAGTTTCTTGAGTAAGAAAGGGCATCATTTATTATAGTGGTAGGTATATGACAACAATATAGACTTTAACGTATTATTTATTTTAAATGTTTTAATTTACCCGTACAGTTCCGGGATTCTCTCTATTTTCGAAAGGACTTCTAGGAAGTGACCTCAATGCAAAAGTACAGACTAAAATTGGCCCGAAATCGTAAATTTAAAGCAGTTTAACAGTTTCGTTGTGCATATGCAGTGTGCCACATTGGTCACACCGGGTTGCCATGTGTTTTCAATTTAGGACAGGACCGTAAAATAAACAATAGACAATCGTCGAACATAATTTATAGCTGGTGTATGACAGATTGCCATATAAAAAGTAAAAGCTGATAATTTACGGCGCAAAAAGGCCGCACCACGCAGAACCACAGACGGGTCACGCTTGACGGAATCTTAACGTAATTCGCGACATAATTATCATAATCGTCAGTGGACAATAGCAGTAGAACTTAATTAGTTAAACCTATCTATAGAGCTTACGTCATTCCGTTTCGAAATCACACCTTTATTGTGGGTAAACTGTATTTAATTGTTAATTGTTTCCCTTTTTATGGGATTTTTTTAACTTAATTGTGTTATGTAAAGCTTTGCTTTGTTCTTTTTTAAAGTTTGGAAGAAGTCGCGTGAGTCCACACTCAAATGTGGAAGGAACTCTGCCTTATTTTGGAATCCGGACATTTGCTTTTGCGAGAACCATTTCATTCCGAAATATATAGGCGAATTTTGACGGAGTTAATAAATATATTTCTACTATGGAGGGGTACCTACTTAGTTTTACTTTGTACCAGTTAACACTAAACTTGTCTTATTGCATTCATTTAAATGTGGAACAATACTAAAAACTTATAAAATATTTATACAAATATAAACTTAACATTTGTAAGGCTTTCGCGCATGCGCCGCACTAAAATGTTTTGAGCAAACTGAGTCATAAGTTGACGAAATACCTATCTGACCACTGAGCAAGGTTCTACAAGGATATGAGCAGCTATATTGAAATATATTGTATAAAGAACCATCAGAAATCAAAGGTTACGACATTTAAACTCAGTTTTTTTTTTCTTCTTCTCAATTACATATCATAGCGATATAAATGGAGGCTAAACCTATCTAATATCAGTATCTCGCTACCGCCGCGGTTTTTCGCTATAATAAAGGAACGGATTGTGCATTGTTCAACTCACCTTGGGCCAGAGCCGGCGAAAGAGCGCTCCAAATAACGAGACAAAAACACAGAAACATTTTGCAATCGTCTTTAGGATTGACGAACATCACTTGTTCATGACGTCACAAACACATGCACAGATGGAAAACCCAAAAATTCAAATGTTGGCGCGAAAGTTTATCACTTGTTTCGCGACGTTCGGGGCGGCGCGGGTGATACGACACACTCGAGTATTCGCGTCGGACTGAGTCGGCGCCTGCGCCGCCGTCTGCCCCCACCACGAGACGCCTTTCACCGTTACAATTCGTAACTCGAAAGACTGCGTTGAGCAAGGCTATATGACGATTGACATTCAACAAAAACGGCCCATTTGCTACACGGAAATAGTGCGTTTACTTCTAGTGTAACAGATCCATACATGGGCTGCTTGTTAAATCCTAATACGGCCTTCTACCAGGAGATTGATCGAAAATTGTGGGCAAAAAGATTTCACAAAGTTCTTTGTTTTACTGACGAATAGTTTTAACACTTCCATGTAGGTGAAAGTTAATTTTATAACAACACTTCAGTAATTACGTAACAATTCTTTTTCCTTTGAAAGAACCCTTTGACCAACTTTTTGTTTTCTGGTTGGTGGGTCTATTTGGATACAATGAAATACGTAACTTTGTTATAATTACTTCCTAGATGAAAGACAGACTCTAAGCGCAAACAAGACGAACCCTCAAAACAAAGAAGTTAAACACAATATTAAAAAAGATACAAGGTCATAATAACACCAAACTGATCCAAATAGCTCTATAAAAGAACCGTTCACTGAAAATAGCTAAACAAGGCACCACAAATGGTAAACAGTGGATAGATTGCCTTAAAGACAACAACGGCCAATAACATCAAGGTAGAGACAGGGTTTTACAAATCTGCATCTGCAAACTACTACAAATTGCTGTATGCACACCACCAAAACTCAGCTCCCAGCATAAGTTATTCTTGCCCAGATACAATTCCCCCCATTACTGGTTCGAAGTACACTCCGCACTTGGTAAAATGAAATATAACAGGGTACCAGGCGAAGATGGCATTAATACCGACATTTTGAAAATAGACGAAATTTCTCTCCTCCCTGCAATAACAAATCTTTTCAATTCCATTTTAAAAACAGGTCCCTTACCGGAGGGCTTCTGCCACTCAAATATAATACTATTACACAAAAAGGGAGATATGTCGGACACCTTAACAATTATCGGCCGATAAGCCTTGTTTATCATCTGTATAAAGCCTTCATCATAGTCACAGACCAGCGTATCTCACCTCAGTTGGACAAACATCAACCTCCTCAACAAGCTAGCTTCCGATCAGGCCTCTCCACTACTGACCATCTACATGCAAAAACCAATTAATTGAAAATATCATGAGTTCAACATGCCAATATATCTTGCCTTCATTGACTATTCAAAAGCTTTTGATAGTTTGACACACACTGCTATATTTGCCGCACTGAACAACCAAGAGATCGGTCTCATCTACATCAACCTGCTATTTATCTATATATCATAGAATATAGATAGATAGATAGATCAACCTGCTTCGTAACATATACTTAAACAGCACTGCTTCAATCAGATTACAGACAGTTGGACCATTATTTTCCATAGAAAAAGGCGTAAAGCAAGGAGACCCGCTTTCACCCAAGCTTTTCAACAGCGCGCTTGAAGAAGTATTCAAAAACCTAACGGCTAGTTGTAACAAATCTTCGCTTCGCTGATGACATTGTCGTATTCTCTTTCACGGTGGCAGAACTGGAGCTCATGTTGAACCAGCACAGTAAGGCGAGCCTTGAGGTTGGACTCGCGATGAACATGTCGAAGACCAAACTGATATCAAACTCCACCAAACACAAGATCCGAGTGAATGGTGAAGAATTGCAATATGTCCATGAATACATCTACTTGGACCAGTTAGTCTCTTTCCAGTCCAGACAAGATAGGGAAGTCATAAGACGAACCGAAAATGCCTGGAAGAGCTACTGGTCCATGAAAGAGCTAATGAAAGGAAACCTATCTTTGTCACTCAAGCGTAAAATCATGAACATGTGCATTCTTCTCATTTTGACATATCGATCCCAGACAAGGCCCCTTATTCACAACCATTCTACTCGCTTCCGATTCGGAAAGTCGTATATCTGTCTTCTTCTGGCATTACGAAAACGACCGAGATAGACATACGACTTTCCGAATCGGAAGCGAGTCGAATGGTTGTGAATAAGGGGCTTGGTCTTGGACAAGCATTCAAAAGTCCAAGCTAAAGGTTTGTCAACGTGCAATGGAGCGCAGCATCCTAGGCGTCAAACTTACCGAACATGTACGCAACACCACACTGCGCCCCAAAACACAAATCACTGATGTTGCTGAAAAAGCCGCCAAGCTAAAGTGGGACTGGGCTGGCCATGTCTGCCGTATGCCTGACGAGCTGTGGGCCAAAATGTGGAGCCCTGACACAACCACAAGGCGATGCGGCAGATCTCGCAGGAGATGGCGGGATGAGCTAGACAAAACCAACGACCAGTGGTCCACATTGGCCCTGGATCGAAAAATTTGGAAGTCATGGGGAGAGGCTTTTGCCCAGCAGTGGGATGACACAGGCTAACAGTAACAGTATAAGTACTTCATATTTACGGTCTGAGACCTTCAACCCACCCAACCAGACTAAACAATGCAAGGGTCACGTATTCCTGTCCACGTAACCCAACTGTTGGGTAACACTTCACGAGGGGTGGGGGACACACTTATCATGTTACTTCAAACCTTCGATCTAACCCTTTTGTCTACGTATAGTGTATTTTTTCCTTGCTTTGTAAGTAATATGAATGTTATCGTAAGTCAGCATAACTTTATGCGCCATTAGGTAAAAAATCCTTTGGGAAATGATTAAGTACTAGCTGACTGAGACAACTTCGTCTGCGTCACATAAAAAGCAAAAACCCACAAAATTTATAAATATTCCCTGTTTGTGCAACAATTTTCATTTATGCTTTGCCTTTTGCGATAAATGAACTATCGAACCTAAAAGATTTTTTAAATTTCAATCAGTAGTTCCTGAGATTTAGCTTTATAATATTAAGTACAGATGACGTCTATGCTCCATTCTCAGACAGGATGATACCCCAACCTATGTAGACACTTATAGGCATCCTCGAGATTAGGGGACAGTCACTCTAGATGGGGTTGAAACTCCCAATACCAAATAAAAAGCATTGTCTACATTAGCAAGCCACTCTCATCAGTACAGATACCGTTTGAATAAATGATAACAATTGAATCTGACATTCACAACCCAGTTAGTACTGGGTAATACGATACCCCTAGGTAGGACTGGTGTCAGACTATTTGGGCCACTGACTATTGTAGTGTTCTGCCCTTCTTCGTTTTAAAATTGGTAATTAAAACTTACTTTTTTTTTCAACCTTGGCGTTATTTTTTTCGAAATTGGATTTGAGAGAAGTTTTGACATCCCTTACCAATAGGTTGTGGCATTCTACTGTGAGACACGAGATAAAAATTACCTATCTGATTATTCCGAAATTATACCAAAAATATTTTTGTTTAAATGTATTTTTTTTGCCGCGTAATTTAAGCCACCAGAGTTCGTTTATAATTATCCTGGTACGTATGTATTTCATATATTTTGGTTGGTCGTCTTCTTTTATTTTTCTGTTCCTGGTTTCTGTTCATTATTCTTATCGTATCTTTCCGTTTTGCTTAAGATCTTTGGCTCCGATTAACTATGACCTATTTAAGCACCGCATGAAGCCATAAATTAAGGTTCTGCATATACATTCGTTTGACGCCGGACTTTCGGACGGCGCGGCGCGGATACGATAGATCCCGAATGACTGATAAGTGAACCCAGCGTCAGCTGAGGCACCAGAGGTGGGTGTGGGATTGGGAGGTTACGGAGGTGGTGAAAAAAAAGCAGTCATAGTACGCAGGCCAAAACTTTTTTATAAATAGTTTACATCATACTGAGCTTAAATATCAGCTGCATGGTGGAAGGGGCATTATGTGTCTACCGCTCACATGGACTTGTATAAGAAATAATATACGAGTAGTACGCCGAATGAAATGTAACAAAGTACGAAAAAAACAATCAGCTGTGTGGGTAGCGGCCTATAAACGACACCCATGACAGAAAATGAAATAGAAAACTCTCGAAAGATTGTCAACCGAACATACTGCTTAAAATTTAAAGCATAATTATCTTATTTTGTATCGTGGGTCAGCGTTTTCATGGTTTTCGGGGTCGCTGAAAACGAAAATGAGGTTAAAGTTAACTACGTCAAGTATTAACGTGACCATATAATTATATAATCTGGGAGTCTTATCGAACTAGGTTCGGTGCAGTGGGCTCTCTAACTAAATTTGTAACTGTATGTTGTTTTGTGGGCAACTCGGAGGCGGCGCGCAGCTAGGGCGCGGACGGCGTGCTGTAAGCACGCGGTCCACTCGCTTGCGGCACGTGGACTGTACGCGGACGCCGAGTGGCCTGCGACTCGAGTCGTATGGTAGTAACAAGCGCGTTGACCACCCGCCGTAAGCTTTTTCATATGGACATTATAAAATAGGTTATGCGACACACGATTTAATGCTCTAATTTGAATGGCAACTTAATTGCTGGGTTGGAGCGGTGCCGGTGCGGTGCTTGTCAAGTGAGCCACGACCTTAACAAATGAGTTCGTTCTTGCAATGGCCAAAAAAACCTATAAGTACAATCAATGTGTTTTTTCATTATTGTCATCAGCAGGCTTAATCTAACTATAATATAAGTAAATCGATCGGCAACGTCATTTAACCACAGCATAGATTTGAAAACTCACATTTTAAAAATTCAAAAATTCTAACATTTGTTACGTGCGAAGCGGTGCCCAAAGGTACATAAATTGTATGTCATCTTGATCGCCGTGTATGGTATGCCAGCCTAACAGTTCCATTAAGTTTAAATAAACGTACTTTTAGTGTTTTCTCCCATTAAAAAAAAAAACAAAAAAAAAACGCTCGGGGGAAAAGTGTGACTTGTACCCTCCTTACGTGAATATTATGTAAAAGGAAGTATACCAGAGCCACAATTTTTTTTTCTCTATTCTTTACTTTGAGTACGGAGCTCGATTTCCTGACCACTGTGCGCCGGCGCCGTATAATCTACCGAAAAAAAAGGTTAAATTGGAAGCAGTATGTTCGGTTGACAATCTTTCGAAGGTTTACAATCTCGTTAGATAGATTACATACAATCATACATAGGTTTTACAATTTTACGGTAGCATACAGGGTTTTAACAACCTTCACGAAGTCGTCAACCAAGCACGTACGTCAAACTAAGCAACTTTATTGCTGGGATGCGATTTCTTTATAACTCAATGTAAAGCATTTAAAACATTGTGCTGATGGATGGATAGAATAGCACGGGGATCGAAATCATACAATAAAATTTGTACATAAAAAAAATCTTGTCAAAAAGTTGGAACTTTGACCCAACTAGAAGGTTCCCAGGTATGGTGTAGAACAAAAATAGATCGCAATGACGGGGAGAACAAGTACCTTCGGCCTCGTTAAGCGGTGTTTTACACCCTTTACAGGTTTGTGCCGACCTACCTCCGTTGTGTGGTCGGGGACTACCTGACGGACAGGGCTAGCATCTCCCCCGGTCGCAGTGGAGAATGGAACCGGCGAGAGATGTCGTGCGGTGCCCTACAGGGATCGGTTCTGGGACCGCCCCTGTGGAACATCGGTTACGACTGGGTGCTGCGCTCCGACATCCCTATAGGCGTCAGCGTAGTCTGCTATGCTGACGACACCCTGGTGCTGGCGCAAGGGAGGTCACACGAGGCGGCGGCCGAAAATATGACATGCGGGATTGCGATAGTCGTTGAGAGGATCCGGCAACTGGGTCTCGAGGTGGCGCTGCACAAGTCCGAGGCCATGTGCTTTCATGGGCCTAGGCCGTCGGGATCCACACTGACGGTAGGAGGGGTATACATCGGCGTCGAGTCAACGTTGAAGTACCTAGACGACGTTTAAGTGCATGTATTTGATAATTTGTATCAAATTACAATTGCTACCTGTGATTGCTCCTGCGAATTACTAGTTTACAACCAGGTAGGAATAGGATTCACGGAAATACTAAGGTATTTCCATGATGGTTTTGTATGAATCCTATTTGAACGACCCATGTGTGTCTCTAGGACGGATTGTTCCTCTTATAAACATTGTGTGTTTACTTATACTTTACTCATTCTGAATCTATTAATACTATACTTACACATTATATCAATTATGTGAGACGGCAATTTATTTTATAGCTGGAAACTGCGTTTAGCTGAAAAGTGCGTATGCGCACATTCTGTTTCTCGTACCGCACCCACTGTGCCTGTGAAGGTTCTCAGCTACACTGCAATATCTTTGGACTTCTTGCAGATACTCGTATTTTAAATCAGATTTTGCATCACTCACTAAATACAGCTTTATCTCGTTATAATAAGCTTGCATTTGAGTTGCTGCTGTCAGATATAGGATGATTGTCAAAAGACTGTGTGAGTTTTCTATTTTTGATGTCTTTATATATGATCTTTGTGATGCAAGCCTTAAGCGTAGTGGCAGGCATCACTGTTGCACATTTGTGTAAATGTCTTTGACCAAAATTTGTAATAACAAATCTAAAATTATCTTTTTTTTTACTATCCTTATCTCCAGATAGCATTTATTGAGGGGTACCGACCTTTAAAAAAATAACTTGTCCTCAGCAGTTCTACCATCAAGTCTTTTCAACTTGCAATGAAGGGACAGCTTTCTCTCTAGGGTGAAACATATTTGTAGTTTCGCAAACCAATTTAAAGATATTTGTTTGTGTATTTTTAATTTTATTTTAGTATTTGTAGCTTAGGGTTAATGAAGAAAACACATTGGGTCTAACATTGAGATATTTATTTGAAAATTTTAAATTCTTGCAGAAAGTATTTTTAAATTGTGTATTACTAATGTTTTTTTTTTGTCATTATTAATCTAACATTATTATTCTACATAATATATGAGATATTAATTAGATACCAATGTGGTATTTTCCATATAATATACTTACATGAACGGGTTAAATGAACGCGTTCATATAAATCAGCATTTATATATACTTACATATCTTCAAAAAAATAAAATTTTATTTATATTATAGATAGATTTGTAGTTTGTAAATACATGTCATACAATAAAATATATATATTATTTTAATACGCTAAACACATCAAGATTTTTTTTAAACTACCCTATGAATGTATAAATTATATCTATTACTACTTCTGAAATCGTTAATTGTTAAAAAACAGAATTGTGAACGGAAATACAGATAATAAAAGATACATATGTCAATAAGAAACAAGATGGATTATTAAAAGATACTTTTTAAAATCCACAATGACTGCATATCTGAACTACTTAGTTTTATATAAATATATTATGTCACCCACTAATTTCTACGTAAATTTTATAATACATATCAACCTTATACTTCCTCACCATCTTTATAGTCGGAGATTCCAAGCGAGTCAAAAAGGAAACTGGTCACATCTAGATATTTGTTGTTTAAACACTGTTTTAAGTTTCTAAACAAAAAGGCGCAAGTACTGGCAAGAACTATTTTTATCCCCCGTCTGAGAAAATTTAAATTCGACGACAACCATTTGTGTTTGTTTGTTTACCTATTTTGGCGGGTTTGCGCACGTGATGACTTCACCTATTAGTAAATAGACAGGGCAACATTTTTTTTAAATTTGTCCTATATTAAAAAGTGGTTCAATTGATTCTGCTCCTAATTCTGATCAAACTAATTTCAGTTTTTGCACATTTAACATTTCACTTTCTACTTCTGTTTTGTGTTCCATATTTAAGCCTGGTACAATCAACCAGTTTTAAATCATTCACATTTTTATCCCTCCATACATAGCCCTCGGCATAGAAAAGAATTGCTCCTTGAAATCTTGCTTGGAGTCACCAACTACTCAATTAAGCAGTCTTACTTCTTTCTCTCCCTTTACTCTTTGCCTCCATGCACAATTGCACATAGTCTATACACAGATAATAATAAAAACTATTACAACTATAACAAGCTATTTTAAAATTTGAAAAATCCTGAGAAAAAGTTGTACAACTACTGAACCTATTAACAAAAAATGTGAATTTTACACATAATTTCATCACTAGAAAGCGTGGTACAATAAAAAACTATTAACTAATTAACAGGTACAATTAGGTAAGAATCAATTTGAGATATTCCATCCAGAGAACTCAAATTACGAGTACGTTAGGTCTTCCACAAAGCGCACCCTTCAAAAGGGTTGAAAATATCGATTGTTTGTTTCGAAGCGGCTCAGGAAAAAACCAGAAAGGAATTACCTCAAGTTGATTAAATATCTCTAAGTGCACGCTTTGTGGAATACTTTTCGCACTATTCAAAGTACTCGTATACTCTAAATGGAACAACATGGACTATTCGTTTACATTCAGTGCAGAGTATTAACCAGCATTACTTCGTTTTAAAGAAAAAATATGCTGATTAAAGCACCGAAAGGGACTGGGCTAGTCACGTGGTACGGATGCACCCGGAGAGATGGGCAAAGATCGTCACACACTGAATGCCTGAGGAAGGGCAGCGCCGGCGACGTCGAAGGTGAAGGTGGCGTGACGATCTGCTCATGTTTGCAGGGCTGACATGGCCGGAGACAGCACAGAATATAGAGGTGTAGAAGGAAAACGGGGAGGTCTTTACCCAGCAGTGAGACACAAAATATCAAATAACATTTAAAAAAACAATCAAATAGATTGGATTTTACTTGAAAAAAAAAGTGACGAAAGATACAAATTAATGTAAAGGGGATGCAAGATTTTGGTATGAAGCCTGGCTGGCCTAATTTCCGCCATTAGTTTTTTTTTTTCAAAGTTGCAACTACGCATAACAACAACGTATCTAGCTTATATATCGGACAAAACTGATATATATTGATAACAGCCATCGATTATTAAAGTTTTTACGCGTGGGTAGCCAACCAACTTTAAAAAATAAGGAAAATGGCTGAAATTAGACCAACCATTAAATTCTTTCCCTTTAGCTACTGTTGGTAACACTATTTGTGGGAAAATCAAGATTTCATGGTCTGTATTTCTATTAAAAAACATTCGAATGAAAAAAGTTAGTTACATAATCAGTTAGAAGAGACCTATATAGATTAGAATTATATTGAAATGTACTTTCTCTAGTTGTGTAAAAGATAAAATAATGATATTTGTTTTATAAATCGCCTGTTTCTTTACAAAAGTAATCCTGTAAATTTCGAGATTCTTAATTTTAATATAGTTATAAATATTATAAAATTCCGTATACAAAATGTAGAATAAGTTTAAGGACGGAAGTACAGTAAAATAATTAAACATAATTGTAGAGGATGGGGGAGCTGATGGTCTAAATACTAGACTATTTAATACACGTGTTTGATACACGTGGACATTTGTTTGGGCAGTTCTCGGCACAATAACACCCAAGCCTACGGCACGTGTGTTAATACCACCTCGAACTACAATAACAAACTTTCTCCACTTGTATTAAAATGTACGTACTATTTTGTGAAATATGTTTGAAACTTACTTATTAATTTATGTTCCCCGTACCATTTCAAGTTTCTTATTGTTAGCTAATTCCTTCTTATATTTCTTTTTTATATCCTGATTCATTTGGCGGGATTTTCGGCCATGATTAGTGATAACAGAAATATTTTTGTTGGGATTCTTATCAAACCCATAGCTAACCCGACACTCAGTTTTATCGGTTCATAATTCGTCATGAGAACCAATCTCTTTCGCTGACTGGCTCAGTGGCTGTAAGAGGATGTGAGTCCTCACGTCTAACGGCCGAGATGAATTGCCGTTGCCAGGTTTCACCTGGCGACTTCGGAAGTTGTTCAAGCTTGTTTTGCACCAACAGTACTTAAAGATTGCAGAATAGGATTTGTCAAATGGTTGGCTACACAAACCATATATCGAGCTTGGTAATAAAGCACGAGAAACGGCCACATAGGCTGTAATGTAAAACAGATGTGCGGGAGCATCGGGATAAAAGTTAACAACTAATAAGTATGGTATCCAAAATACCACATACAATAAGTAAAGAAAAAGGTTGACCTTCATTAATGTCATGTCTCGTTGAAACTGATATGACCTTTTGTACTGCCCGTTCCCTCGGTTGTGGTGTTTTAATTTATAGATCGAACTAATGAGGACGGGTACCGTTATGCAGAATGATAATATATGAATTGTTCCGCTTCCCATCCTAAACCAATAATTGCCTGTGTGTTCTCGTTTACAGTAATCATGGTCCAGGCCCAAGAAAGTTCCTATGCCCGCCAATGTAAACCCAAACAAAAATACCGTCACACAGATTACACATACTAAAGCAGGTAGACATTTCTGGAAAATTTTTCTTGATCGGTTCACGCGGCACCGAGCCACAATCGCAACGAACTGTAAAAAAAACTTTTATTAACATGTACACGTGATAATCAATGATTAAATTAGTATTCAATTGGGCAAGTCAGGCTTAAAAAATGTGTGCGAAATTATCACCGTATGTCATTAAGGTCTATGTTCGCCGGTCTATGGTCTGATTATCTAACAGATGTCACTGTGACATGTTAAACAGCTGTTTGTCGATAATCAGACCGTCATCTTTTTAGCGAACATAGAACTAAGACCAAGACCTTGAGATTGCGTTGCGTAGCGTTAGAATAAGTACACGTTGGACCTATTGACGCGCGGCCCACTGAACTGTACTGATTGAAATGGGTAGTTCGTGATGGCCGCTTTATAATTTATTTAAATACGCGATTTATATTTCCTAAAACGGTAATTACTGAGTGTGCGTTTAAAAAATGTAACGTTATTCATATTTTTGTCCTAATACGAAAGCAGCCATTTTGAATCCCCTGGTGTCCAAATGTAGTGTTCATCACGTTTAACAGTACCTACGTTTTTTTACAGAAATGCCACAATCAATAATGCAAACCAGCAAAGCATCTCAATAGTAAAGCAATCGCTAACATAAAAAGCATAAAAAGATGCGCCTGATAATTTAAGATCGACTTAATAATCGCATCGCACAAATTTAGCAAAATCCAGTTCTCAACAAAACAAGTAAGTTTTAACAATAGGTCCTGATGGGGATCAGTCAAACTCGTATGGACAAATTACGGAACAGTGGCGGACACCGGATACTGACAGATTCTTTTGTAAGTATTCTTTTGGAGATGTCCGTGTCCGAAGCAGCGTCCGAAATATGTCCATATTGGTAAAACAGGATCTTTAGTTATTACTTACAATGAAAAACATGGAGTAGCAGTACGCAGAAGCTGTAACTAACGTCTGCACCACCCGACAGACTTCAGGAGTGTCCCACTCTCGGCTGGAGATGAGTGCCACATCACATAGGAACATGGCACCTCCCGTGGTTACACAGTTTGCCAGGCCCGCACAAACCAGGAACACATTACCTGTTTGAGAAATAAAAATCATGTTAATTCAGAGAATACGAAACTCTAATCTTGAGCGCAGCTAGTAGCGACACATCTGCCGAAGATTACGCGGTGAAACACTCGAATTTAATTTGAACAAATAATGTATGTTATCAGACTCTTAATGAAGCTTGGCTTGTTGTCCCCATCATTGAAGTGGTGGAGTGTACATGGTAATGTACACTTCCACCACTTCACGTACAAAAATTGGTTTTAACCAGATTTAGTAAGAAGTTTGTTTTTATACGTCATAAATCGTAAACCCCAATGTATCGCTCATTCAATCAACTCAAGTATTTTTGAGCTGCTACAGAACCTTTCATGGGCGAGTCCAACTCGCACTTGGTCGCTTTTTTTTGGAATACATGTGTATGATGTGAGAACTTCCCTTAAACACATCCACGGCCCCACACTTTTCAATACATCTATAAATGTGAGTGTGTGACTTGTCACCTCCAAAAAAATGGCTAAAGTTAAAATTACAAAGTCAAGTTAAAAGTTTCTTAATTACAGAATGCTTATTAACCGCTTCATGAGGAGTCTGTTTACACCCTGTATAAATAATAATGCTATGTTGTTGACGCCTTCTGTTGACCGCCTGAAACTAGGTCTTTCCGTTTGAATCTTTGCCTGATTGACGGCTATGTCCACCTCATTACAAGGGGACTTAAATAAAAAAAAAAAAAGATAAAAATAAATTATAATAATAAATCCCCCCTCGGGAATTACAGACGCAAAAATATAAACAGTGTGTTTAAAAATTCCTCGCATAATTTCGGTCGGATGTGTCACAGTTACAAGTTATTTAAACAAAAGCATTGGAAGCGCAATTGCACATAACATTCTGTCGCTTAATTTTGGCAAAGGTGTTTTTCGCAATAACAGCAATCTTACCAATCTTCTTGACTGGACGGGCTATAAAAAAAGTTGTAACAAAATAGCCATCCATTGTGAGTCCTATGATCGTGCCAAGAACCAATATCGTCAAACGGAATAGTGTGTTCCATTGCCGGTTTAACACGATCGGGGAATAGGAATCCTTGTCATCATAAACATGTTTGCCGTTGGTCGCTGTTTGTTTGGTTTTGTTCTTCTCCGAAGTCGCAGGACCTGGGGGAAAAAGAACCTAGTCACAAAAACTATGAAGTACAAATAGATTGACTTGAAAAAGTGTTCGTTTATAATCAAAACGCTCAAGTGCGTAGTTCTTTCGACTGGTGCACCGCGTACTTGGATGTCCAGACTCCACATGTCTAAGCCCCGAGTTCCACCAAAGCGGTGACCAGGGTAACGAATAGGAATGCGGTAACGAATAGGAATGCCATTACATTAGTCACAATGGCCAGCGTACACCCGGGATCGGATGGCAGAGCATTTCATCTTAACTAATGGGATTCGAGTGGTAACAAGATACAGATTGAAATCCTACTTCACTATCACTACATATTATAAAACAAAGACTCCCACCGCGTCTGTCTGTCCGTATGTATGCTTAGACCTTTAAAACTACGCAACAGATTTTGATGCGGGTTTTTTTTATAAATAAAGTGATTCAAGAGGAAGGTTTTTGTATATAATTTTACGCGGGCGAAGCTGCGGCCATCGGCTAGTATATAATATAATTTTGTAAAATATAAATGCACGCAAAAACGACTGAAATGATTTGAATGACGGATAGTGAAAACCTGAATTAACATAATATACAACGTGTAACCAAAAGGGTATAGTCATATGAAAGGGTGTGCTATAGACCATCAAATTCCCGCTCCGCCCAGAGTGAGAGGGGTCATTTGATGATTTCCCATCGGAAAATAAAAAAAAATAGGGTCGATATATAAACATTGGAACTGTAACTTGTTACCACTAGCGTGAATTTACTTTGCGTACAGATGCAAAAAAAAACCTAAATTCCCGTCCAAGCTGGCCTCTGCCCGTCTTCTGTCCGGTCCGGTCGTGGCCGCTTCGGTGGAAACTGGGTCTTAATGTGATCTTATTAGAAGATAGGGTTTTGTATAACCAAGTGTGTAAACGTGAACCAAACAAAAAAAAGTGTGTGAGGATTGTAACAAGTGACATTCTGGAATTTCTGCCAACCGACAAAAGTAGTAGTATAGTTGTATATGTAGATTAATTAATAAATTACGAGATTTTCAGAGAATATTATTAGATATCATAGCAGTATTGTCTCATAAAATTTAACGAAATTGTCTTGTATTCATTTAATTTTGCACACCGGGTAAAATTGGAGAAATTAATATTTAATGCACATTTTTTATGCTTGCACATCACCAATATTTTATGACCCCCAACTCCCAATAGTACTGTTACTGCTAATTGACTTTTAAACTGTGTGGTTAATTCAGAAAATATTTATTTTCCCTAATAGAATCCAAGAGGCACTTCTTTCCTCCTGTTAAAGAGTTCAACGCGCACGTGCCTTTAGGTGTATCAAGCATGCGTAACCTTCCATTTGTTTCATTTTTTCACATGAAAAAGTTACATTCACTTTATCTTGATGATAACATTTCAATTAAAAGTGTCTTTTGACACTCACAGAATATTCCAAAGTTGGAATTATATTTGAAGCTAACCAGAAAAATACCAACATTAAAATGCCGTAAGTACCCAAGCAACTTAGTTTTTAACTTTAACACTGAGACATTTAGGTTCAATGTTGATAGCTTGGGAAAACTCTACAGTTTGGGGTAGCTTAATGTGGTGGTCTCTGTCCATACTCAGGACGGTGTGACTTCCTAGCAAATTGTCCTATGTGAACTAGTTAACAAATATGTCTAAACCAGTTTCCAGTCCAGTCACTGATCTTAACTAAAATCGTACACATTCGATATACAAATAAAATTAAACTTACATGACAGAGCGGCGAGAAAAATTAGCGTGAAGAGGGTAACCAGCTTCATGGCGGAAATTTCTTAACCGTTGCTCGTTGGAAGGTCTATTAAGTAGCCAAGTTTTGTAGAATACTGGCCTTGATTACCTGGGGAAGAGACATTAAAATAATTAAAAATGCTATTAAACCCCAAGTAATGGCGATGACAAAAGAAACTACTCAAGTAGCCCTATTAAACAGCGTGTTAGGTTAAACGAGGGACATATTGAGGCAGGGTTGCACTTATCCGTGCCGAACGCGTCGAAAGAAAGAATCGACCGCGCCGAAAGATTGGAATCACTCACACAGATTAGTAGTACTCTCAACGTTGCGCTGTCGTAAGCAACTGATAGAATGCGACCGCATCGGTTGAATCGCCAGCATCAGCCGCGCCGAATCTGATGATGTCATCCGAATTTGTCTAGGATTTTTGGGGTTTTGTTGATTCGGACGATTCGACGCTGATAAGTGTGCGAGGTTTTATAGGATTTCATACAAGTAATTCTAAAATTGGATTCTTTCGGCGCGGATAAGTGTGCATACACCTTCAGAGTGTCTTGTAAACGTGTTCTTGAATAACCAAAAATTACGTCTTATCATCATTCCAGTGAAGAATATTGGGATTATGGTTCGTGCTTAAGTGTTATCTAGTGATAGTGTGTGAGGAACCGTTAATTATTATGCAAGGTGTCAATCAACGACTGCGAACATTCAGTCAGTACCCAGTAATAGTAATACCTAGATATTTGCCTGCCCAAAGCCAGATTTAAAGTATGAAGGGAAGATATTATGGATTATACCTAGAAAAGTGATTGACCCGCACACATGTTCTGCGATAAGCGCATGGCGCACACGTTGCAAGACTTAGGCGAAGTTTTTGGTATGGATCTATCGGTTATTAATTTGTGTTTTCTTTTCGTATATGTTTATTAGTATCATGTAAGCATGGACTATTGCGGGTTTGAATATGAGCCTCGTTTAGACTAACATATTGTAATTAATCCGAAAATTCGTTAACAACAAAAAAAAAAAACAAGGAAATACCTACCTAAACATTAATATCTAAAATCCAGGAGATTGTTAAACAAATGAGTGCTATTGAACAAACCAACAATCAAATACATACTATAACAATAATTTAAGAATCAAATAATAACATCAAGCAGCATTCATCACAAAGTTACTCTCCAAATTCCTCCATATCAATATACGTATTCTCTAGTACCACTTCATCCAATAAGGCTCTAGGTTGCCCGGGCTGTCCTAATTAATACTCCGGATTTCAACACGATGACCTATTTCCGGATTTCGGGTAAAATAATTACGGTCTACCTACAACTCAGTACAACGGAACCCGTAGCCATCCCTTATATCAATCCGATGCCACACATTTTTCGTGTCTATTTGATTCGGCAGAATTTTGCGCAACAGAAGCTTTACAAAATCTTTTACTAGTCCATTTTTCAAAAATTGAGCTAGGTAATTACAAAACCGTATGGAAAGGTTTCTGATTGTGACCACTCCTGCTGAAATATTGTTAATTTATCAAAATCAGTTTGTATTGCAAACTGAATATTAAATCGAACGCGCACCTCTGTAAACTGACGATTTTAATAAGATATTATGGACAAATGATTATAGCACTAATTTCGAGATAAAAGGGTAAACTTTGGCGATACATGCGTCTGTTTCGTCACAGGTGGTCTCAATTTGTAGAAGGATAACAGTGTTCATAAAAACTTTGTGTTTCATGGTCGGCAATAATACGATCTTCCCTGTTTGCCCTTGAGAATAAATACGACTACTTGTTGAATTCAATACTACGAGTCTGCTCGCTCCATCTGTAGGAATTTTGTGGAACCAGCAACACGTGGAACTCATTCATAACTCCGTATTAGTCGGATTTGATCGGATTTGATTACTGAAAAAGCCAAATGTTCTTTTAAACTACACAAATACAGTACTAATAAATAAAAAATGAGATCGAAACAAGACAAAAGTCACACTCATCTAACAGAATTTGACATTCATAGACGGGAGAAAGCCGCCGTTTATAAAAGCATTTCATGAATGAAAATTGTAACAGCGCCACGTGAGCGTTTCCGGAACTAATCAGGTCAATAACATCGGGTTTTCATTTGTTTATGCTTTGATAGTGGGAAACTTTTCAACGGACTTCCAAAAAGAGGAGGTTCTCAATTCGTCTGTATTTTTTTATATTTAGTATGAATTATTTTTATAAGCTGATTTTAACTTGCCTTGTTGACAATTTAGTATGTATTGGTCAAATTTTGTAACTGTATTTCAAACCATTTCCGATTGAGCTGTAAAGTTGCACACACCTCTGAGTCTTGTGACAATTTATTAATCGTATGTTTATGCCAGACAATATAACTTGATCCTACAGCCAAGATAGCTTTCTCACGAGGTTATTATCTCGGAGACGAAACTTTGTATACGTCTTCAATGATGATAATATATAAACCTAATGTCTTCTTCTTTTTATTTTCAAGCCTGTAATTTTTGTTAAAAGTACTGTTTATTCTATTCTTGATTCCTATATCTATCCTTCCTTCCAAGATCCTTGGTCTATCATCAAGTGATTTATATCCCTGCTACGGATTGTGGTGAGGTCAAATCACAGTGTCTTTGATTAAACCACCAACTCAACTACCAGGAAATATCTATCTGCAGTGACCCAATTTAATACTCCGTTTATACTTTATCTAATTGCTCCTGACAATGCACTGAGAAAGCGGCACAATGAGCGGAATTAATTAACTGCATTTCTTGTTAGTACCTGTGTTTGTACGACCAAATTCAAGCTCATTTTAATTAACCTGTTTATCAACTTTGACCTGCTTGGAAATAAATATTAATATTTGGTGTTCTGGCTGTTTTACTAAACTAGAGTTATTTGTTTATGGTCTGTTTCAGTCGTCGTAGTACCTAATAATATTAACCGTGCCATGAGTTAAATTTGTGTTCATTTTCAAAATTGTTATATTTTCCAAATGCACTTTACTCATGAAACTGTAGGTGACCTATTTATGAAACCTGTTTTCTCAGCTTTTTGTACCAGGTCTTAGCAGGTACCATGATTGAAAGTTTTAAGTATAAAAGGACGTTCAATAATTTGGTATGTTCAAATTGAATATTCGTGCTCCAGATGATGTAAAACTAATTAATGTAGAACAAATTGGCCTGGATTTTAGTAAACTACTCTTTCTCTGTAACAAACATTTTCACAAGCGACTTTGTGGTACAAAGGGGACTGAATTGGTTCATTCTCCTTAAGTTTGGTGGTCCAAATGTCCACCACTAACGAGACCTCTTTTGATTTATAGTCCACTAAAAGGAGAGTAACTTCCAGTAAGAGACAAAAAAAAATAAGCTGCAGAAAAAAGTAATGACTATATGAAAAACTAGCTTACGTCACTCGGTTTCGCCCGTATAGTTCCTGTTACCGTGGGAGTGGTCGCGCATGAGGCCTGTCATAGTATCAAAAGGATACATCTGTGTCTTCGTCTGTTTTACGACGAAGGCAGTGCATCTCGAGATTACCTCCAATTTAACTACTGCGGCATTTTTAGCTAGCTTTAAGCGCTTTGTATCGCGTCGAGGCTTACCCAGCGATGTCTATTGCGACTATGCCTCTAATTTCAAGGGAGCAAGAAATCAGTTAGTTAAGCTCTACATGCTGAATTTCTACATTCATTTTTCGTGAAATGCATGCGATGGTAGATAACTCACGCGGTGTGGAGGGAAATAGAGGTCCCCCTTGCCCAGTGGAACAACTCTCATGAAAAGATAATATACCATTCAATTTACCATTTCAGTGCAGGGTTTATAGGAACCTAACTAACCTAACGGGGGGGGACTAAGGGCACCCGCCCTTAGTCCCGATTATGGGGCAGCGATACTTCCGTATATTCAATTGACAATATTTCGAGAGTTTACAATATCGCTAGAGAGAAACACGTTATATTGTAATATAACGTTTTTGTCAATTTTACGGTGACAGATATATCTCTTTAATAATAGTTATTTGTGCAACAAGAGAGCAAAGTGAGTTTTTGCTGCCAATGTTTATTTTGAATCTCGAGTAAGCGAAGGATTTTATGGTTGAATCACGAGCGTAGCGAGTGATTCTAGGTTAGAATCCTGAGCGTAGCGAGGGATTCAAAGACACGAGATGCAAATAACTTTGGTCTCGTGTAACACATACAACTTTTCACCTCAGTAGCGAGAACATACACCTAAACAACATAGTGAAATATAAATAATGAATAGATATTAAATAATGTACAGATAGCAGACCGGCAGGAAGTTTTATTCTGCATTTTTACATTATGCTTCAATTCTTCGGGTGATAAATAGCAGACTTCGTCACTGGACTCACTCCTATCTATTTATTATTATTATCTTAATATTCAAATTTTATTGTACTTTGTAGCTAGCGTACATTGACCTAACCATTGCCTAGCGTAACAGAGAATTTTTGAACAACAAAAATGTTTAACCCGGTACTTTTTTAAAATGCGTTCTGAAACAACACTCGCGGTATTTCGTCTCAATATTAAAGATTGTTAAAATTATAAATAAATAAGAAGATACATGATAAACTTCGTATTTTTTTCTTCAACATTATTCATCATCTTAATTTAATTGTAAAAATTTAATTCGATTATTTGAAATGCAACAATTTTTATAACAACAATGTACAATATTACGGTTATCGATTTACAATATCGGTATCCGAACGTTTTACTGTTTTTTTTTTGTGCCTACTAGTTATGGAATTTGAAAATCGAATTTCGAATCGACTTGTTTTCTATCTCTCGCCTTTTTTTCGTATCGAAGTGAAAGTGACAGAACAAAGTGAAGTTTAAATCATTCAACTTTTGTGAGTAGACTTGCACAGTTCTCGGTGTTAAAAAATAATAATTAAAAAGTTACTTTGTCTCACGCTCGCAGCAAAATCGAATTTTGCACACTGTCTGTAAACAGCAAAACCTGCTTGTTTGAGGTGCTGAGGTGAAAAGTTCTTTTTTGTATGGCGGCTTCTCTCGACTCTGAGTTAGAGAAGAGTTACAATTCGTTGCTATTGGTTACCCAGAAAATCCTAACTTCGATGTCCAAATACTCAACTACGAGAATATGAGTCAATTACTCTGAACGGACTGCAAATTCGTGTGAGTTATATGTCAATGGAAAACGTTGTCATTGAAAAGTTCTCTCCAAAGGTACTTATTATTGCTATTGGTCGCCCAGTAAATCTTAACTACGGTGCTCAATTAGTCACCTATAAGTAAATAACTGTTATCAGACTACAAATTGCTGAAAGTCGTGTGACTGGAAAGATTCTCCTTAAAAAGCTCTATGCAATGGATTACTATCGGTATCCGGAAAACCTTAATTGGTTGCCACAACAATCCTAACTTCGTTGTCTAACTAGTTACCTATTTAGCGCAATCACTAAGAACAGAAGACGGCTAATTGTTAAAAAAAGGTTCTCCTTAAAAGTTCTTTTCAATTATGTATATCTTATGGCTATTGGACCTTCAGGCAGATACTACACCTATACACACCACCACCACCACCACTATACTTCGAAGCCCATTCTCTTTCAATATAAGTAATTTCCCTATTTCTTCAATCATAAAATGCTTAGATTTGATCAAAGGTGCGACGATCAGAATAATATTAACTATATTTTTCGCTAAAAAAGGTCAAAAAACATGACTTTTCACTCAGTCATAACTTTTAATGACTGCATATTTCTGGTTGCGGTCTGGATAGAATGTTTCAGTATTTCGTAGATTATTTCACAACACGGTTAGTGTTTCTCGTTAGTGGTGGACATTTGGACCAAGTTTCATACAATTTCGTAAATTCTCCTAGAGTAAAATAGCGATACTAATTCGACATTTCTAGAGTAATTTTGTGTATTATAGCGCCATCTAGGAGACGGAGCGTGTACCTCATGTAACATAGCTAACACGAAAAGCTGGCACATGACGTTATAGCGTAGTTTATGATTCATGGTAAATTCGCCAGATACTATTCATTTATTAGGATTTCTGATCATTTTATTACTTTAGTAGAAAATTATATAGTTAGAAAAATGGAAAATAGCTAACTTTTTGCTAATATTTCTCTTTACAAAACTGTAACGAAACTTCAGGCGTTTACCCAATAAACCAGATTTTCTCTCTTTTTGGAGGATGGCGTTCTTACAAAATATCAAATCGTTGTTTTTTTTATTTAAAACGATGTTGACCAATAAAATTTGATTACCTACATACCCATTTTTTTGTTATATTTAATGGAATATGCTGAGTCAAATGTGTCGGTACATAATTTTTGTGTTTTTTTTTGGTGAAAAATGACATGTACCTGTGTGACGCTGTTTTTCTTAGAAAGTATGTGAATAAAGTAGTTATAATGAGATTGGAACTTACAGTTGTTGTGTCAGTCAGATCAGAGACTGACAGAGAAGGGAGAAGAGATGCAGGCTGCAGGAACTGTGGACAAAAAGAAAGAATAAATAACCAAGTAGGTACTTTTAAATCAACCGTAGGAATTAAGCATTAAATAATATCTTCTCTAATAAACCACTAAGAAAGCCGGTACCTGAAAAGCAAAGGATTATAAAAAAAAATGTTGAATGAGTTGTAAAAAACGGGGATAACTATCACGATATGATCGCACATAGTCACGTCCAGGCGAAATTAACGCTTTCCGCGAAGAAAAAATACCGCATGTTTCAACTTTATACGCTGTTCTATTTTAATTGCACTAAGGTTGTAATTCCTTTGTTTTTGACTGACAATGGCGTATTTATGTTTGTTCCTAATTTATTGTCCAGTTTTATGGGAGTTTGACGTTGGTTAGTACGCCCAGATGTACAGCATTTGTCGGAAACTATTGGCCCAAATAACAGTGTAAATAAATTTCAACGTGATTAAGTTTGCTGTGATGAAGATAAATAATTACCGCTTTGATTCTGTGACGAGTTCTGTACGTTAGTTGGATGAACTGTTGAAATCTTTTTTAGCAGTAGGTAGGTATATGGTGGAGACGAGATTGTTTGTTTCATTTTAATTTTGATCTAACAACGAATGGGCGAATCCGTAACTTTGCTTGTTTTCATTTTTCTTTGTTTGATTATTGCATTTATTGCAAAAAGCAGGAATCCATTAAAACATATCATATATGCGTAGGTATCAAACAAAAAAAAACTTATTTCATACCATTGGATAATGGATCGAAGTCATTGATTAATGCCGTACCTATATCTGATGTATCGTTTATTTATCCGAAAGACGTCCACTGTTGGACATAAGCCTTGGACTAAGTGTCACCAAATTGACTGGTATCGTGCCACTCGCATCCAGTGGATTCCCGCAGCTTCAGGTCATCGATCCACCTAGTGGTAGGCCTTCCAACAGTGGGTCTTCCAGTTCGCGGCCGCCACTCCAGAACTTTATGGCTCCATCGGCCATCTGCTTTGCGAGCCCTGCTCATCCTTTTTATCTTCGAGATAAAAAGGCTTGGGATTAAACTGCTCCAATCAAATTTGCTCTGTGAATTTTGAAATTTCGGACTCCGCTTGTTTATTGTTGATTCCTTTATTTTATACACTGTGACATTGAATGATTTGACATTAGTTCAGTACCTATTTTATTATTTTTACGTTTTATTATTTTTTTATTATATTTTTTATATGTGTGTGTATTTGTCATGAATATTTACTTGTTTCTGTCATGACATTTAATGATTTGACATGAATACCTACTTAGTTCAGTATTTTATTATTTTTTACATTATTTTTGTTTATTTTATGTGTGTATATTTGACATATCGTATTTTTATTGACATTCGAATTTGAATTGTAAATTATTATTTACTTTATTGAATTATTGTGAATGTGAGGTCCTTGTAGGTTACTTTTTGTTTTTTTTTTCCCACGACTGTCTGGCAGTTTGAGTACTATAAGCGACCTACCCAAATGCCCTTTCTTTGGTATTGTTCGTCGTTTCGTTGAGCTCCTTGAGTTATAAGTCGAGCTATAGGGCCGACAGAGGAAAACTAGTTCTTACAAAAAAGTAAGCTTTCAGCCGGAGCTTTTTGTGACTTAATGGAAAATTACATTTTATATAATAGGGGGTTTCCAAAAGTATATACTACTTAGGATATGTACTTGCTTTACTATTGAGTCACAGGTGAATTTGTTTTTTTTTTATTTCGGCATGTAATATGCGTCTTTACGGCTTAAACGACGACTCGAATGGCGCAGCGGTAGTGAGCCTGCCTTACGTTATTAGGGCCCCGGGTTCGAATTCCGGTAGGAGCAAATGTTTTTGTGATGAGCATGGACATTTGTTTTCGAGTCACGGATATTTAATTGTATAATAATTATGTACTTACAAACAAAAAGTATCTATGTAGTATATCAATCATCTGGTGTCCACGACAGAAGCCTAGTTGCTTAGAGTGGCACTAGATGGCGCTGTGGGTTATATTCAGTGCCTTTTTTTACTAAGTGAGGTATGCACTTCTGCCGATGTCTAATGTCGGAAAAAGCTAGGCTGTGAGTTCAATACATTTTTTAAAACTTGTGTACTCTTATGTCTACCCACCCCTTTGTTAGCAAGATGTTATTTTATGTTAGAAAAATGGCACCAAAGTGCAAGAAGTATTCCGTACCTATAACTTAAGTAATTCAGTTCTGCCGACACCGTTGTATAGCGTGGAGTCCGGTAACGTAAAGTTCCAAAAATTCAATTCAATGGGTGAAAACGTACATACTTTTTTATCGAACTTACTAAGGCCCGTATTACAGAACATCGCTCAATACTCAAGCATTACTTAAAACTAGATTCAAGCCATTTGATTGGTTGAAACTAGTTTTAAGCAACGCTTGAGTTTTGAGCGATGTTCTGTAATACGGGCCTAAGTCTATTGCCAACCTCTTTGTTATAAATAAGAATAACGTGATTTTACATTATAATGATAAAAATAAAAAACACACAGCGCCGTCTAGTGCCACATTAAGCAAGGCTTGTGTCGTGGTCATCAGACAGTTAATATACTACATATATACTTTTTGTTTGTAAATACATACTTATTATACATAATAATATACTTATTGTAATATTTTCAGTAAGTTATGGCTAATAACTTCAATATTTGTCCCGTACCTACTTAGATAGATATACAGTTTTGCCGACCCCCCCTGTTATGTAAAAGTGTAAAGTCACGTATAGTAGCAAAAAATCAATGGCTGTGAGATTCATATTTTCTTGGAAATTGTATACACTGGTGCCTACTCCCGCGTTTATAATAGCGCGATGTTAAAAACAAATGTTTGCAAAGTTCAAGATGTTCCCGTACCTATGCACTTCTGCCGATTCCTCTTTATATATAAGCGTAATATTTCGTTAAGTTACAAAAAAACTATGTCTGGAAGACTTTATTTTTTACGAACGAAAGCGTGTTGTTACATTACGTTCGAATAAAAATTGCGGAAGCATTTAAATACCTACTTATGCACTTCTGGCGACCCCATTTTATATACAGGCGTGAAGTCACGTAAAGTCGCAAAAAATCCATGGCTATGAGTTTCTTTTTCTTTTTGAAAATTGTATACACTGATGCCTACCCCTTGTTAAGTACAGCGTAATGTTAAAAACAAATGGTTGCAAAGTTCAAGAATTTTCCCGTACCTAAATCTTAAGTATGTACTTCTGCTGATCCCTCTTTATACTATAAAAGCGTGATCTTCCAAAAAAACTAAGGCCTACTTATAACCAAAGTAATGCAGTTCTGCCGACACCGTTGTATATTAAAGCGTGAAGTCCGCTAACGTAAAGTCCCAAAAATTCAATGGCTGAATACGCACATACTTTTTTTCGAACTTGCTAAGTCTATTGCCAACCTCTTTGTTATAAATAGCGTGATGTTACGTAATAATATATTTTTAAATGTTTTTATATGTTTGTTTAAGAATATTTAAAAATGTACAAAATAAGAAATATAACGAATAAAGGAGATAATAATAAATATCGCTGGACATTACACACAGCGCCGTCTAGTGCCACACTAAGCAAGGCTTGTGTCGTGGTCACCAGACAGTTGATATACTACATAATTATATACGTTTTGTTTGTAAATACATACTTATTATACATAATAATATACTTATTGTAATATTTCCTATAACTTATGGCTAATAACTTCAATATTTGTCCCGTACCTACTTAGATAGATATACACTTTTGCCGACCCCCCCTGTTATGTAAAAGTGTGAAGTCACGTATTAGCAAAAAATCAATGGCTGTGAGACTCATATTCTTATTTTTGGAAATTGTATACACTGGTGTGTACCCCCGCGTATATAATAGCGTGATGTTAGAAACAAACGTTCTCAAAGTTCTAGATTTTCCCGTACCTATGCACTTCTGCCGATTCCTCTTTATATAAAAGCGTAATATTTCGTTAAGTTACAAAAAAAATGCGTCGGAAAGATTTTTTTTAACTTGCTATACTCTGCCCACCCCCTGAACGAAAGCGTGTTGTTACATTACGTTCCAAAAAAAATTGCGGAAGCATTTCAAAAACCTACTTATGCACTTCTGGCGACCCCTTTTTATATACATGCGTGAAGTCACGTAAAGTCGCAAAACGTTCATGGCTGTGATTTTTTTTTTAAATATTTTTGCAAATTTCAATACACTGGTGCCTACCCCCTTGTTAATAATAGCGTGAAGATACTTTATGGCCCAAAAAGCGTTCCGCAGAAAAGTTAAAAAAAAATCCCGTAACTACTTAGATAGATAATTATACACATTTGCCGACCCCCCCCCCCCCCTCCGTTATGTAAAGTTACGTATAGTAGCAAAAAATCAATTGCTGTGGGCTTCATTTTTTTGTTGGAAATTGTATACCCTGGTGCCTACCCCCGCGTTTATAATAGCGTGATGTTAAAAACAAACGTTTGCAAAGTTCAAGATTCTCCCGTACCTAAACTATACACTTCTGCCGATTCCTCTTTATATAAAAGCGTAATATTTCGTTAAGTTACAAAAAAAAATGCGTCGGAAAGTTTTTTTTTAACTTGCTATACTCTGTCCACCCTCTGAACGAAAGCGTGTTGTTACGTTACGTTCCAAAATAAAATGCGGAATCATTTAAATATCTAGTTATGCACTTCTGGCGACCCCTTTTTATATACAGGCGTGAAGTAAAAAAAAATAGGCGTAAAATAGCAAAAAATCCACGGCTTTGAGTTTTTTTGTTATATTTTTGCGAATATCCATACACTGGTGCCTACCCCCTTGTTAATAATAGCGTGATGATACTTTAAGGCCCAAAAAAAAGTCGACAGAAACCTTTAAAAATCTTTCCCGTAACTACTTAGTAATGCGTGCTCACCCCTTTTTATAAAAAAATCTCATGAAGTCCAAAAACCTTTAAAAAATCCCGTAAGTACATACATAGATATACACTTTTGCCGACCCCCCCTGTTATGTAAAAGTGTGAAGTCACGATAGTAGCAAAAAATCAATTGCTGTGGGCTTCATTTTTTTTTGGAAATACTATATACTGGTGCCTAGCCCCGCGTTTATAATAGCGTGATGTTAAAAACAAACGTTTGCAAAGTTCAAGATTCTCCCGTACCTAAAACAAAAGTATACGCTTCTGTCGATTCCTTTTTATATAAAAGCGTAATATTTCGTTAAGTTAAAAAAAAACTACGTCAGAAAGAATTTGTTTTTAACTTGCTAAACTCTGCCCACCCCCTGAACGAAAGCGTGTCGTTACATTACGTTCCAAAATAAAATGCGGAAGCATTTAAATAACTAGTTATGCACTTCTGGCGACACCTTTTTACATACAGGCGTGAAGTCAAAAAAAAAATAGGCGTAAAATAGCAAAAAATTCACGGCTGTGAGTTTTTTTTTATTTTTTTGCGAATATCCATACACTGGTGCCTACCCTTGTTAATAATAGCGTGATGATACTGATATGCCCAAAAAAAATCGCCAGAAACCTTTAAAAATCTTTCTCTCTTTTTTTTTTCTTTTTTTTTCTTTCGTTTTTTACTTAGTAATGCGTGCCCACCCCGTTTTATAAAAAAATCTCATGAAGTCACGTAAAGTCGCAAAAAATCAAGGCTGAAAGTTTCTTTTTTTTTGTATACTCTATTAAATACAAAATACAAAAATACAAAAATATTTATTACTTCTCAATCATTGTGTCATACATAAACTGAGGCAGCCCCAGTAAGTTACAATAGTACTTGTGTTGGAGCTGTCTCGCTCTTCCCGTAAGTGGTATCCTAACAATGTAAATGAAGTTAAAGAACAAAACAAAATACAATTTATTAAAAAGGAAAACAAAATAAATTAAAGAAAAAATAAAAAATAAAAACATAATAATAATAATAAAGATGTGAAATGTTAAACTAAATAATTAATAGTTATCTGATTAGCTCTGAATGAGTGAGGAGTGAAGTGAATAGGTGTGTGTGTTTTGTGCGTGCGTGTGTTTTTGTGTACGTGCTTGCGCGTGTGTGTGTGTGTGTGTATGTTTGTGCGTGCGTATGTGTATGTATAATTATCCACCATGTTAGCCTACCCTGATCAGGATGTTTTCGGTTTCTTCATATGTTAGAGATTTTAACCAATCACCAACTGTTCTTTTGCAGTCGTATAACCGCATGGGATATATTTCACACGTAAGGTTCAATTTATTATAGATGTAGGTGGATTGAGTAACATATTGACGTCTAGCAAAAACCGATCGAACCCCTGAAGAGTAAGCCACAATGTCTCTACGCCTTCTGCTCTGAGTAGCTGGGTCAAAAGGAAGACATTTATGCAGGGTTAAGGTAATATTTAAAACATAAAGTTTTCTAATTGAAAGCAAATTGCTGACTTTGTAGAGGTCTGTTGTGGGGAACCTAAAAGGTTTAAAATACATCACCTTGATAAGTGATCTCTGAGCTCTTTCCAGATCGAGGAATTTCATTTTGGAGGCTCCACCCCATATCGGAATGCAGTAAGTTATTATAGATTGCGCCAGAGCTATATAGATCTTGTTTATAAGTGGGGCGGGCATAATATGACGTAAAGTTTTGAAGACCCAAATGAGCTTCCTGATCCTTTTCATGAGGATCTCAATGTGAGGGTGCCACGACAGTCTTTGGTCAACAAGTATGCCCAAATATTTTGTGGATCTGACTTGTTGTATATTCTGGCAGCCACAACCCAACCACTTTGTTGAAAAATGACGATCTTCACTTCAAGATTTTTCCCGTAGGTATTATACCTGTTATGTATAGCCAACCCCTTTTCATAACCAAGCGTGAAGACACGGTATGACACAAAAAAACTGCCTTCACATTTTTATTTGAATTTGCTATGCAGCACTATTTCATATTAACTGCTTTGATGTAACGTAAAACGTATAAAAAGACGATGATTTATTGATTTGCTCCATCGCCTCCATCCCATATCCAAATACAAAGCCTGCTCAGCCTTCAAAACAACACATATTTAAAACAGTGCATATTAGGCGGAACTATAACGGGAGAACTAGGAGCGAATAAGAATATCAAAGGTCAATTTAAGGTAAATGTCAAAAAATCTACGTAAAATATATTCATCGCCCAGAACGAAAAACAGAAACCGGTTTTAGCGAATCTATTGTAGTTCTATTATTATATGTATTATTCTAGTTATGAACCTAAATTTAAAAGTACCGAAAGCTAAAGCAATGCATTTCAATGCATTTTCCAAAGAAGTTTTAGGCTACTTACAATATGTACTCGTATTTCTGTAAAGTCAAGAACAAAAGCGTCGTTTCATCAGGACTTTGGATTTACAGATTTCACCCAAAACTACAATGCGAGTTAGATTGTACTTTCCGAAAATGCTTTCATTATCTTCTTAGCATTTACGAGTAAGTTGGGGTCTTGTTCCAGTCTAACCGGATGCAGCTGAATACCAGAATAGTACATGGAGCGACTGCCTATCTGAACTCCACAACCCAGTTAGTATTGCTATTATGCTTTATTTATTTGCTTTTTTGCAATTTTCGTGCATAACATGCGTTTTGTGCATGAAAACTGCTTCAATTTAGTAAGAACGCAGACTTTGTTTCTTGACTGCTTAAGTTAAAGGCAGATTTTTGACTAGGTGGCTGGAAGATGTAAAGAAGTTGGCCGAATGCGTACAAAGCAAACTTTAACTACATGGCTGCATGGTTATTATCGCAACCTCCTAATTGAGTATTTTTTTTGTTAGCCCACATTGTGTCCTAGTACCGGCAAAGGCCTCCCCTTTATCCCCTTTTAACTATGAAATCATGACAAATATTCCTAAAATAGGAAATAGCTACTGCATCTTTAAATACAAGGAAAGTGTTACGGTTTTAGTGAACACTGACCTCTAAAAGTTACTCTCAGCTAAGTGCAGTTAAGCACACTATTTCCAAAGCGGTTTAACTACCTAATTTGGTTCTATACAACATAATTTTTTTGTTACGATTGCAGTTTGGTCCGTATGTAATCTAGACGTAGATTAAAGTTTAAAAAATACCGCCTCATGGATTATATTTTCTTCTCTAATCAATTTCAGTTATAATGATGTAAGCGCATTTAAATTTGCAGTCAACTGAAGGAAAATAAATGGGAATATCTACTTAATTTGCGCATTTAACTTTAAACGTATTTCCAAAATTTTCCGCGAGTTATGAAGCTAGTTTCGGCTTAAAAAGAATTAGTTATAATTGTGCATTCAAATGCATTTAATTGACCTAAAATGTAATTAAGGACTTTAGAACGTGCCAATAACGTGAAATGGTAGGCAAAGGCCCATTATATTTTCTTTAGATTGCATATATAACGCGAATGGGGTAAATAGTTTTATTTATAAAGGTTATTAATATCTGCAATGCAAAGGCATTGTTAGATATTTCCGTAAGAAATCTTACAACTAAAATAAAATACATATTCTCCCCCCATCCGCATCCGGAAAAGCTGAAAAGTAATCACGATAAAATATAGCTCCAAAAAGTGTATTAAACTCCTCCTAAAAAATGAAATCCCGTCGAAACAGTAGATTGAAGTCACGTAGAATTTAATGAAACAAAAAATAACACGTATCTTCGAAGATACGCACAAAAATTGGCTGGATTTGAAGACGTCGGCTTCCTCTGCTCACTCGATGAAGGAACAACAAAAACACTCTATAAAACTAACAAATAAAGCATTACCTGAACCGTTGAAGAATCTCCGTCTTTCACCAAAATTTACAAATTTCACGTGCGCAAATTAAAAAAACAAACAAACAAACTTTGTTTACTCACCTGTGCAGACCTACTTGTTGACCAGCAAAACACGAGAAACACGTAACTAAGTTCGAGGGAAAACTTTGGAAAACTTTGAAAGTCTCACTCAAAATTCTGCCGATCAAACTGCAGTTTAAAAATTTACTTGAAATCAGAAAAGAGTCAAAGTTCAATTTTAATTCACTTATGCCCGGTTCCTATAAACAAGAAACGAGTCGTTTTGCTTACGGACAGTTAAATTTTTTACGAGACGTATGTCAAAACCGTTCCTATATAAAACGTTTCGTTAATAAGTTACCGATACATCAGTACCTACGGATGGGAGGGTTCCGAATAACGATCCGTAACCCAAATGTACGCAGATGTCGAGCGATGGTGTTCCTATAATAATAACGAAACGTCAACGTGCTGTCAAAGTTACGAGTCGTTTACAATTTGTTTACCGGCCGATTTCGGTCGGTTGTCCACAAAAGTTTTAATTATTCTGCGTTATTTTCTTGAAATATTTGTAAAATGTCTCGTTCAGATAGTGATTTAAGTGATTTAGAAAGGTTATCGGACTGGAGCAACTCCGAATCAGATGAAGAAAGTGGTTCTAATCAACGGAATTACAAAACGACGGTCGATCATTTTAGTATCTTGGATAATAGTGAATTCCAAGTTAGATTTCGGCTAGATATAAGCTGTCTGTACAAAGTTTACTCGTCGAAATTTATCCGCATTTAAAAGTGAAGGGAGCCAGGTATGTGTTTCTCAAACTAACCTTAAAATATTCATTTGAAACAACCAAAAAACCATCATTCATTACGCATTTTACTCTTATAACATTAATATGGAATATCTTTCTTTTAGGAACCATGGCATCCTCTTCAACAACTATTATTAACTTTAAGATTTTATGCATTATGGACAATGCTAATATCAGTGGCTGACTTTGTTGGGGTATCTAAATCTTCGGCTTGTCGTATAGTATTTGATGTAAGCTGTGCTATAGCACGGTTATACAACAAATACATATACATGCACCCAGATACAGAAGAAGATTTTTATGAAATTGCCCGCATCCCACGGGTTCTTGGAGCAGTTGATGGTACACACATCAGAATTCCATCACCGTGTAAGTTTTTGTTGTATCTTCTAGGTAGGTATTTCTTTTAATTCATCAAACCTTGTAAATCATAATGATAAGATTCCCACCACCCATGTGTTTTATTTAGTACTTAGGTGATGGGTAATAATGAGTTTTTTTACTTTGTTATTTTGTAAACACAATTTAATTCTATTGTAGGTTCACAGACTGGAGAAGAATTTATGAATCGAAAGGGTTACTTTTCCCTTAATATACAAGCTGTATGTGATGCAAAATTATTATTTATGAATTTAGTAGCCCTTTGGCCTGGTTCAGCTCATGATGCTAGTATATTTAATAACTCAGAACTAAGAGGTAACAGTAATATTCAATTACAGCATGATAAAGTATGCTTTGACCAAATAATTGAATTCAGTACCTATGCCTAAATTTGCTTTTTTTTTCAGCTCAGTGTGAAAGTGGGTTATACGGAAACCAATGGCTGCTTGCAGACAGCGCATATCCATTGAAACCATACCTATTAACACCTTTGTTAAACCCTCAAAGTAGAGGGGAACAGCTTTATAATGAAGCCCACATTCGAACTAGAAACTATATTGAAAGGTTTGTTCATTCTGACTTGTCTCGGGTCTTTTGGTCTTATGCTCCATGTCGGACAGTGTTATTGCTATCCCAAAGATAACTATTATTTTTTATTGATTCCAGGTGCTTTGGAGTGTGGAAAAGGAGATTTCCAGTAGTAGCTTTGACATTGCGTTTGAGTCTGCTACGAGCCAATGCAGTAATCATAGCTACTGGTGTGTTGCATAACATCTGTCGATTGAACAGTATATCTGATGTACCACCAGAGGTAGAAATTCCTACTGCAGAGGTAGTGCCTGTACCAAATACTACTGAAGAACAAAATTACACAGAAAGAGCAACACTGATTTCATATTTCTTTAATAAGTGAGTAATAACAATCTGTACCTATAGCGCTAAGCTGAGGTGTCAAAATTGCAACTTTGTCTGTGTTACAGTAATGTGCACTGTCATTGTTTAATAATTACTTTTATCTTATTTCAGTTTATCATCATGATAGTTTTGACAAGAACGAAAAATAAGAAAATCCATATATCAGCAAGTCTGAAGAAATTACTGTTAATAAAGGACACTGGCTTAGGTATAGGGAATATTTTAAGTAGCTTTATTAATATTAGTTATTGAGAGACAAATTATTGAAATAAAGTTTATTTACTTAAATAGTTTTTTTTTTAATATTCTAAAAATTATTATGGCACTGAAATGCATAATAATATCGTTTATTTCGGGCTGCGCTCATAGTGTTAGTAACAATGGTCTTAACTACTAGTGTTAGTAGTATACATACACACAAAATACGATTTAATTATATGTGGAGTTTCATCCAATATCACAGCATTGGAGACTCCCATCTATATCTGTGAATAAAGTCAAGCCAGTCGCTCTCAATCGCGTTTTGTTCACTCCAGTGGCAGAATAACACAAAATATTTAAAAAAATAAAATAATGCTGTTTCTTTAGTAGCAAAATTATAAAATAAACATAAAAGCTAAGTTTTCTGTATGCAGGCAGGAATATGTTATATCATGTGCAATAAGCACAAGGATTTACTCTGATTCTAAACATTCTTAATTGTACTAACGAAACGCAAGGAGGGTCGAACACGTGTTGATGGAGGGCTCTGGTAAGTGGGTAACGACCATCCGTTCGTCGCAGGTAGCTGACGCAAAAAATTATAGGAACGCCAAAAACCGTCCGTTACTCGTAACTCAAAAACGAATGGTACCTTTTGACCAATAACGAACCGTTGTTTATAGGAACCGGGCATTAGAGATTTGGAGAAAAATTTACTTTAATCACACTAGGCAGAGGTGAGCTTTTCGCGCGCGAGGCACTACTAACTGCCCTACCGGAGCGACCAAAGTGAATATTGCGTAGCCCTACATCCGGTTTTATAGCCTGTTGAGGTAAGGGAAGTTAGCGCGGGGAGGAACTTGCGCCGTGGGGTAGTTTCATCCCTATGCGCAAGTTTTGAGCCGAACTTCATGCAAACAATGGCGACAGCAGGACGGATGACGACAGATGAGTTGGACATAAAACAGACAGTAATATGACGGAATCCTTTATGAAGTATGTAAGCAGTAGGATGGGTAGTACACAATCACATGGGCCATTCTATTTTTAAACTTTTAGATCTAGTTACTACAGGGTTAGATTCAAGAATCGGTTATAATGAAACGATTTTCTTTCGCGGGCTTAACACAAGAAGTAAGAACTTTACATCATTTTAACTTGTTACACGAAAGTTACTTACATGAACTTACGAATGCATTTTCAATATAATTATTCTGATCAGGCTACTGTTGCTTTACATACCAATATTAAAAGTAATAGCTTCAGTAAGCAAATTAATTTGAAAAGCTCGTCTGTACATCTTTCTTTGATTATGACTATTATGAGTTTTGTTGAGGCATAGGCAGAAAAGATTGACTCAAACCTTTGAACTCTGATGTATAACAATGTAATTGAATGTCGATTGAAACACATGACTGCGATAATGTCGGGGCATGTGTACGCCCTACGCTTTATTAAACTTCAGAAATAGCAATGTGTGTAGTTTTTAAAGACCGTGTACAGTACTCATACACTAATCTGGGTTGATTATACCAGACTTTTGAGACTGTTACTCTACCGACGCGCCGCCCTTGTATTCGTTTGGATAGCCACCGTGACCGATAAGGTGAAGTAACACAGTTATCAGTTCGGTTCAAGCGGTAGCCGCTTTCAAAACTTTTCGTATTTCTACAACGGTTTTCAAGAAGATTGACACGAGTTTCTTCGGTAGCTTGTGTCAGTAACTTATTGGTGCAACTGTTTAGACTGTGACATCTCGGACTGCAGCGCCACTCAAAAAGTTATGGAGTTGCGCTCAGAAAGAAAGAAAGTAATAACGTGAACGTTGCTGGACGTGTTTTGACATCTCCGCCATGGATCGTAATAAGTGTATTTATTGCCTTATTAAAACCTCAAGCCTTCTACAGACCAAATGAAGTTTTTGTCATCAAGTGTGACTTCATATCGCTGGAATGTGCGTCGCGTACATCGCCACAACGTCTGTGTCGACACACTAACGTCTTGTCGGTCGTCGGAGAGGTCTAAGGAATAACAAACATTTCTATTTTGTGCTAAGATGCTTGATTGTTATAAACAAAAGTGTAAAAGTACTCTTCACGAAGCCGAAAGGCACTTGATCTCCCCGTCATTGCGTTTTTTCTTCTAGACCATACCTAGGAACCTTCTAGTTACGGAGATATTGGGGGTCACACTTCCAAGATTTCTTTAATCTTTTTGTAATATAAGAATTTTTACTTTAAACACCTTTGCGACCCCCGTAAAGGTGTTTAAAGACGCACTTAAACCATTGTGCTGATGGTTGGGTTGAGTAGCAACCCAACCATCAGCACAATGGTTTAAGTGCGTTTCATTGTGTCCTACCAAATAGTGTGAAATTACACGGCAAAAAAAAACATTTGCCGCTGCAAAAATGTTTATACTTGGTTACTTAGTTTGACATACAGAATGCTTGGTTGACGGCTTCCTGAAGAGTCCGTTTACACCCGGTAAATAAGGAGCGGCGCGCGGCGCGCGGAACTTATGCGGGTACCAAACCGAAAATTACGCTATTTTAGTTCGTACAGATGGCGCAGTCTTTCTTATATTTGTGTTCAGACTGCAAACTGTGCTATGGAAGCTTACTAAAATATGCGAGTTAAGTTACACGAGTTTTAAGCACACCTTCGTAGTTCTTAACACTGAGCGAGCTTTCGCTTAATTCTTTGTTAATTTAGCTACGGCATAGCTTAGTTTTCGATTTGGGTAATCTCCCACAAGGTGGACCTGTGGTCTGGAATGAGGGTTGCAGGATGCGGGGTCCGGTGGATGCGAGTCGCACGGGACCGGTCACCTTGGAGAGGCCTATTGGACGTCTTTCGGCTGAAATGATGATACACCAAGCATAGAGACGTTAAGACGCCAAGTAGGTACCCAAGTAGGACGCCAAGTAGGTTAGTATCAGTTTTCTCATTAAAACCAAACTGAGTCAATGAAATTGACTGAATTTGGTTAGGTTAGGTAAAATGAAGCTAGGTATCACCTAGGTATTCATTTCTCTAGGTAAGAGTGTCAACCGAAGGGGTGTGGTGTGTTTTGTGAATATGGTTGCTAATACCTTTTATTTATTTTTTTCTGTTGGAAATGTTCGAGTTGCGGAATCAAGTTTCAGTAGCAAAACCTTATATTCCCGGGTTTTACTATGGGATCGATATCGTAATCTGGTTTCACATAACCCAGTTACCTACTGATTAAAATCGGTCGCTGTTCCTCGCACTTGTTGTCGCACTTTTGGCTGGGGTGCGGGTAGTGCTGATAACCAATTGATGGTCGTCAACAATACTTAGCATAACTTATCTACTCATCGGGTGGAACTGATCTTAATCTATTTGTTAGGTGTATTTTTAAATATCTAACTGCGGATTTTAAAGCAGGTTTTGCAACTTAGTAACTGATTCACGTACCAACATAATAGGTAGATCAGTGTATCTATACTAATATTATAAAGCAGAAGAGTTTGTTTGGTTGAACGCGCTAATCTCAGGAACTACTGGTTCAAATTGAAAAACTATTTTTGTGTTGGATAGTCCATTTATCGAGGAAGGCTTTAGGCTATATAACATCACGCTATGGCCATTAGGAGTGGAGTAGGAATGAAACATGTTGCAAAAACGGGATTTCTTTTCCTTTCGTTTTTCTCTCTTATGTGACGCAGACGAAGTTGCTTGGGTCAGCTAGTTGTTAATATTCCTAATGCTGAAACAAGCCCCAGGCGGGTTGGTGGATCACATCAAAGACATAAAGAAATAAAAGGAACGGGGAACTTCTAGGTACCTATCTGGATTCGAAGCCATTATCAAAGTGTTTATTAATTGATTTTGAGTTCAAACCCATAATTTGAACCCATCTCCGTTAGCCTAAAAAAATGGTCATAATAATTTTGTTTTGTTTTTTTAGGGCTAGTAACGCATGCAGTTATATTTGTAGTACTAGTAGCTGACTGTTTTGCAGGCTTTGCTGTCATAGTCATTTCAAACGATGAAAGTATTCTGGTGTGACTAGCGCCACCTAGTTTATTTTTTTGGAACCTTAATGACAGTACAAATATTCGAGTTGCCAAAAAATAAAACTTAAAGAAGCTTGGTATTATTTTGTTCGAAACTGAAAATGTCATCGCTACGTACACGCTTGTTTTTTACAACATAATAATCTAATCGGCAAAAATAAAACATTAAAAGTGATTCGAATTAATTTTATTCTACCTGTTATTTCAATTTCAATTTTGCGGCCATAACTAAACCATAGTCACTCGTCAAAACTGATACCTACGTAATTTAGATGTGTGGATTTAGATATGGCCTCAAAAAAAATGTGAAGCTTGATTTTTTCTTTCGGCAGTGTTATTACTCTAAAAACGCTCAAATACAAGAAAGGTGTAATAGGCTTCTTCACCTCACAACTTGCATTACTTTTAGCTCAATTCAAACCAATTGTAAGCGGTTGCACTGTAAACATATTTGTAATTTATTAAATTCCATTCTTGATGCCAAATAAGTGTTTTGAACAGTTTACATTCACGATTTAGACAAAATCATACGTAAATAAATTCACGCCCTTTTTTCCAAAGAAATAGAACATACAGAACGTCAACTGCAATGATTCTTACATTTAAATAGGTACTCCTTTCAGACACTAGCACATCAAGCTATTACGATCTGTCACTGTAGCTTCATGTACTGGCGTCTGTACGCGTTAATACATCCTGCAGACGGTAAGCGCGAATGACCAAATTCTATTGATACAGTCATGCATTCTAGCAGTCTGTTAATCCTAGGCATGACCTTTCTATTCTGAAGAACCTCCAATAAGGTTTATTCTTTTGAAAATCTAAAGCATCCTCTTCATTAAATATAATATAAATATCTTCACGTGTTTTGTAAATCCTTATCTTTCTAAGTACTTAATTGAATTTGAATACTTTTGCAGTTTTCAGAACGAGTATTCAGTGAATACTCGTTCTCGTTAAAAAAATCCTTGGAATATTAGGTGTGAATACTATTCACACTTGTTACTCCAATGATCTTTTTTTTGCAATGCGGTCATGAATTTCGTGACTATTTGCTTTAATAGTGCTCATATCATGCATATAATTAGGTATTAGCGAGTTACAGACTTGTTTATGTATGTTGAAAGTAGGTAACACATTCATCCGATGTTAGATACTACGAATATACTAAGACGTTACGACGTTCCCTTTAATTTTACAAACCAATATAATATAAAGTCTTGAGAGCGAAGCCACGGCACAGCTACTTTATTATAATGCGTCTGCCTGCTGCGGATAATCGGGATAGTATTTTTCGTACTCATAGCTGGCAACATCAAACAAACATACGTCAACACCGTCAACACGACGTTACAAAAAAATGAAGTTTGGGGAAAGAAAGAAAATTAAAATTCGATTTTAATTATTTTTTTAATGATTTATAAATAACAATGTCACTAAAAATTATTAATAATACCGTTGAATACATCAGGGAGCATACCTTCCACAGTTACGCCTAGAAAACGTGTAGCTTATTATTCTTTCATCGGTAAGTGTTGACGAATTTATAAAAGCGATTTGACCTTGGCATTATATCAAGTGTAAAACAGCGGTTGATTTAATTGAGTACCGGAGGAACACCTTTGGCAACAATATTAGTGGCAAAATCATCCATCAAATAGCACGTTCCAGTTTAGATTGAAACCAGAGTTTTGACTCAATTTTTTGATAACACCGGACACCAGTGATAGCGGCTTGCTTATAAATATTTAAAATATACTCATAAATGCGGGCGACAAGCCGCTTAATTACAATTATTTAAATCAAACCTATATTTTTTAGAACAGGTATTGTACTTTTTTTAAGTACTTATTTGAATTTTTTGGTGCCTCCCTGGTGGTAATTTGCACAGTCGGCCTGATTTTAGAAAAAGTATTTATTAGTGCCCTTTGTTACAAAATGAAATCTATTGGCACTACAAACCATCTGTGTAAATTGATACCTACTATTTTGGTTATTGTAAAGCCCTAAACTTCTTTTGAGTTTTATTCTCTTTTTTAACATCCAGTATACATATCTTTATTTAATATGGTTCCTATTATACTCGTAATATCAACACATCATTTTTAGAAGTCCCCAGTAGTGTTTACACTTGTAGATGCTATGTTATTCTTTGATTTAAAAAAATCACAGAATCATTCCTTAAAGGAGACAATAAAATTAGGATGTTAACAACAGATTGCTTTTTATTTCAGACAGCACATCTTCAACAACTTATTGAAAATGGAAATGGAAGCAATTTATTTAAAAGATGTAGCAAACATTTGCAGTACATTGACCATACTATCATGCCTGTTCTTAAAAGTACCACAGATTATGTATATCCGGGAAAAGAAATCTGCAGAAGGGATTGTTATTAAAGCAATACTAATGGAAATCTTTGGGTAAGTTTGTACTATTGAACATGTTTTCTGACTTTTAATGGCGAAGAATATTGGGTCACATTCTATTTTTAAAGTTTTTGGTCAGGCTGGGCCAGAGAAATCCTATTAAGAAGTTTAATGGTGCTTAGTATTAAACTTTGTCAAATATCGCGCGCGTAGTGAAGTCTTAGGTTGCAATATCGAGTCTTCGAGACACTGAGATCCCCTTTGGCCGTCCAAGATATTGTGACTGCCGGATGGTAAAAGTTAATATTGGTGAGCCAGGCTATGTAAAGGAAAATAGGTTAAATTAAATGAGACATAGTTTGAATTTTAAATTAAGGGTGGCCATGTGATTTCTTGCTAAAACATTTGTAACGGAACATGTCACCTTTGTGTAGTAGGTATAATTTACCGTAGAAACCCAGTGTGGGAATCATCCCACACTGGGTTTCTACGGTAAAGAAAGATAGATGTCACTTGTCTTTGCATTTGTTGTCTCTTAATCTTTTCCTATAATTACTATTATAGTTATTTAATTGATAAATTTATATAATCCAACTTGTCTTTCGAGTCACTAATCTTGATAGATTTGTGATTTTAGCGCTATATCTTCAAGATAGTAAGTTATCACTACCTGTGGGGCATAAGTATATCTATATAGACTCAATAATTTTAGTTCTTATCTTGCGCACTAGACAATGTATGTGCTAGATTATCTATTGTCTGACATTCTTTAGATATCACATGATGTTAAAACTGTTTCGTACAATCGTCACTATGCTCATAAACCGGAATAAATGCATAATAATATGATGACACATTTACAGTTGTTTAAAAAGTGATTAGGTAAATTACCTACGATTTTATAGGAGGTTGTATAAAATATCACAATCTAGAGCACTATTTATGGTGAACATGCAATGCCAATTTTGGATATGTTTTTTTTTAAATGCAAACCATTAGCTAGGGCTATTATTATTAGTAAGTACCATTTCTATGGAAAATATTGAAATAGCTGTGTTCCCCACAAAAGTGCAACACCTGAAAGGTGAATATGTATAGAACAGCTGTTTTTTTTACTCAGAATGATGTATTGAATATGTGGTACCCATTTTCAAGTCGATGTCTTCCACCCCACTTTGTTTGTGATTTAGTTTCCAAACATGTTGTGTATGCAAGAATAACAAATAATCAATCCTTTGCATGCTTGGGGGTGGCCTATATGGCTGAAACGATGACAATGATAGTAATAGGTATGTAATAATAATAATACCAGCCTATTACTGTCCAACTGCTGGGCCAAGGCCTCTTCTCAACAGAGAAGGCATGAGCATTGAACTTTAGAAGTTTGTCTTGGACATCACAGACATCGGTGAAGGTAATAGGTATAAGCAAGATGAAAGAGATGAACGATAGATGTTTTTTCTTTTCCAGATTCTCAATTATGACATTGTACAATTACACGAACAACTACAGCATTATGACGTACTTGGAGTACCCAATCATATTGATGCAAATCTACGTAATGTTCTACTATGTACTGAAGTATAAGAAAATGTTTGAACAGCCGATAGTGCCCATAACAACTATGTTATACACATGCTTTGTCGTAGGCTTTGCGATGGGCATATTCCCGAAGGAAATTCTTTCGTACTTGGCGGTAAGTATTTTTTTTACCTTTGTATTAGCGCATACAGTAAGGGTTTGTTCGAAGTGGCGCGGGACAAGATGTCTTGGAAAGACTTACGGAAACCTGTACCCAGCAGACAGTATGGGCCAAACAAAACAATTACAAATGTGATAATCGATCACCACTAAAAGCGAAAAAAAATCATTTAGGCCCTCGCACACGGGTCGTAAGCATAGTCGTATCGTCAGCGTATCGTTACGACGCTACGCGTACGAGACCAGGGCCGGCAGTCTCGACAGAGATAACGACAAAATCGCTAACTTTCAATCGCTGATTACTAGCGAATAAAGTTTGTTGCAATAATTATGCTTACGAGAAATGCGGTATACCGCCGTTTACCCGAATTTTATTTGCCATAATAGTCAACAGCCATAATATCATACGACATAATACTCATTTGCCCTACTCTCATTTGCCATATTACTTACGTGCCAGAATCATTGTTTCCCATAAAGTCACTTACCATAACATCATTTGTCATAATCATTGTAAGCCCTAATTATCACATGCCATAATTATGATATGCCATAACATAATTTGCCATCAACATCGGGTGTGTAACGGTTGTTTATATCAAGAGAATTGGATGCAATTGGGACTTTAGGGCACCCCGACTCGGTCAGGTTAGGTTAGAAGGGGATGGCGGGGTCCGGTCGTGTGAGCGAGCGAAGCGAGCGAATAGACCCCGCCATCCCCTTCGTGGTTATTTTTTTATAAACCACACAGAAGTAGGAGTAGAGTCCGTCGACCTAGCCCACCGTCAACCATGCACAGTAAAAAAAACCATGCACAGAATAAATAAGTTTGTCTAATACTTGTTATGCCATTTAAATATTATGCCATTTAAATATTATGTCTAATAATTATTATGGCGCATAAAAAAAAGGCAAACAATACTTATGTCATTCGTATCTTATGGTATCTAAAATTCGGGCAGTTAAAAGTATGTCATATGTCTTTTAGGGCAAATGAAACATTCGGGCAAATGAAATTCGGGTAAATGAAATTCGGGAAAATGATGATTATGGCATATAATCTTCGGGCAAACAATAGACAACCGAGAAATGCGTCTAGGATGTAGAGACTTTCATTACTAGCAAGCATCATTATAGCACCTACTTTTTGGGAAAGAAATCATAAAAATCAACTAAGTAATCCATCGTCTATCAATTATAACAAATAATATCCTGTTTTTCGCATTCGAAGAGAGAATTACAAAAGGCTGAGTGACTGCGAAAATTAGAATGTGCATTGAACATTAAAAGAAACGTTAGGATAAGATGTATTGTTTTCTCTTTAGTTAATTACTTCATTATTAACTCAGTCTAGACACCACTGACCATGTCATCGAGTGTTAAAGGCATTTGTTTCTACTTAAAAACTTATACGGTTATGCATAAAGATGAGATACATCTCTTAGTTAAAACACTTTTATCTTTAACCGTTAAGGTCAGCTCAAGTTGTTCAGAATTATTTTCTATGAAACTCCATGCTACAACACGCATCATAAGTATTAGCATCGTAAAGGCAGCGTAACGGCTCGTTATCAGCCAGTATGACGCCGTTACTGAGCTTACGGTAGGCAGAAAACCCGCCTACGGTAGGCAGAATACCCGCCTACGGTAGGTAGAAAACCCGCTTACGGTAGGCAGATAACCCGACTACGGTAGGCAGAAAACTCGCCTACGGTACGCAGAAAACCCGCTTACGGTAGGCAGATAACCCGCCTACGGTAGGCAGAAAACCCGCCTACGGTAGGCAGAAAACCCGCTTACGGTAGGTAGAAAACCCGCTTACGGTAGGTAGATCACCCGCTTACGGTAGGCAGAAAACCCGCCTACGGTAGGCAGATAACCCGTTTACGGGTTACGATTGGTTGACGCCTGCTTAACTATGAGTCGGTAATCTGTGACTACATGGCCTTTTTTTTTAATTTTTTTTTAAGGATGGGAAATCATCAAATGACCCCCCCCACTCTGGGCGGAGCGGGAGGGAGTGTCAGACTCTTACTGACTAAAAACCATCCATGTTCCTTCCTCGCCTTTTACGTTCCGGGGCCGCGGTATCTCTTTCGAACAGGCCCGCAACCCCGGCAGGCTTCGGCCCTTGCGGGCCCCTCTCTTTTTGCTGACATCTCTTTGAGGCGCGCGTGGAACACGAACGCGCCGTCGACACGGCCTGTCGTCGTCGTTAGACTGCCGGACGGCTAGCTAGCCCATAGCCAGCCGTCCACAGGCCCGCATCTACGGTGGCCAGTAGCCACCACGTGGCCCCCGACGCCCGTTGCGTCTCCCGCGGCGGCCGGGAAGAGAGGATCTCTCCCTCTCTCGTTCCGCCACCTCCTTCGCTAGCATGACTGCTTCGCAGAAGGAGGCAACGGCTTCCCATTCCGTCTCGCTCCGGACCATGGATTGAACCAGGGCCGGACGCGAGAGGTCGCCGCCGCCGATCGCCGCCACGAGGACACGGCGGAGCTCCGCCCACGCAGGGCAGACTTCCACCGTGTGCTCCACCGTGTCCTCCGGTCGATCCTCGCAGTAGAGACACCCGGGCGATTCCTCCCGCCCGATTCGGTGCAGGTACCTCCCGAAACATCCGTGTCCGGTGAGGACCTGCGTCAGGCGGAAGGTGAGGACGCCGTGGCGCCTCTCCAGCCACTCCTCAAAGAGGGGACTTACCGCCACTATCGTGGCGTGCCCTTGACTACATGGCCTTAAGGTAGTATTTGTCCACTGAAAACTTTTCTTAAAATCGTTTCTATATGTTTGGTATGTCTTCTCATCATCCTCATCACTTAACTCCTTGATATATTGAAGAAAGTTCACGAATTTCGACTTTCATGACCCGTATTTTGGGTTGAAGATTAAAAAAATACTTGCGAAAGAATGCTCGAATCCGAGATTTGGAATTTTAAAAGTAGCGCAGGGCTCGGTATTTCAGCGACACCGGTCCGGTATTCGATGCGTCATCATCTGCCGAGTCTTTTCTCAACTGTGTTGGGGTCGGCTTCCAGTCTAACCGGATGCAGCTGAATACCAGTATTTTACATGGAGCAACTGCCTATCTGACATCCACTACCTACTTAATACTGGGTAATACGATCCCCTTTGGTAAGATTGGTTGTCAGACTTTTTGGGCCACTGACTACCTGTAACTACTGTCACAGATCTACAAATGACAGCCGGGACCAACGGCTTAACGTGTTTTCCGAGATACGGAGGAAACTCGGTATGTAAGGGTCATCACCCATCCACAAACCAACCTAGGCAAGCACGGCTTAACCTAAAGATGGATCCGAGTGGCTGTTATTATTTAGCCACGAGCTCCTCATTCAATGCGTCCGCTGATCGATGCGTGTGATGGCATATTACAATGCTCGCTCAGTCCGGCTCTTTCTCCAAGTCCAAGTTTCTTAAAGTCTCCTGATTGGAGCGAATCAGGAGACTTTGACGTTCAAAAACTTTATTTTTTGCCTCATTTTGATAAATAACTTGAATTTTACTATTTTCCAATGAAATCCAACAATTTCATTAATGTAAAATGGGTGTGCAATCAATGCGACGTAGGAATTTCCAATCACATCGATTCGTTTAATATGCAAATGTTGGTCCCAACATTATGCTTATGAGGATAGCCCTTGCATGTTTATTTATCATGGAACACATGATTTGTTTTGAACTAGCGGGTTGCGTTTCATTCTTGGCTGGTTGATATGAGAGAGGAATTCTACGAAATGTTTATGGGAAATATGGTCCTGGGGGGTTACCATGACGTCTTAGAGCAGCATTGTCACTAGTCTGGGGAAAGAGACGGAGCTATAAAGGACGTCTAGCATCATCTCTTTCCCACTCGAAAATAAGATTATAACAATACTGCTTTAAGACGTGATGGTAGGCCACCCGTACCATTTGTTTCTAAAATAAATACTCTCGATACTATTTTATTTTGCGTCGATTCCAGACGGCTCCTGTGCTGTTCGACTATACATTTTACTGAAATATAATCGCCGAACTGCTGAACCGTTTAGCTTCCAAGCGGCGGTACAAGCTCTGGCGACAACATTGTTCCTACAGCGACAATGAAGATAAAATTAAAAAAAATGACTTGATTGAACCACGCGAAGGCAACAAGTGGCAAACGTGCGTGTCGCGTTGCAATTGCTGTCAGTTTCATCGTTTGCAACCATGTCAGAAAATTGTGGAACTGTAAAGACAAGCAAAAAAAATACCAGAATGTATTTCGCTATCGTCAAAGTAGGAGAAGTCGACATACAAAATGACCCAGTCCCGTAAAAGGCAACCATATTGTTTTTCGAGCCAGAATCGAATTCGCGACACAGCCGCTGCACCGTGTCTTCTATTGGCAAAGACAAATATGCTCCAAAGCCCGTAATCTCTATAAGGCCAAATATGTAATTAAATACGAAAACAATTAATTGTCTATCAATTTGGACCCAGTCCAAAAAGTACCTACTGTTTGTTTTCTACCATTTGAAACCTAATGAATTAGCTAGGTAGGTACACATACCTGCAAAATATTGGAAAGAAGCCATATTACTAATTTCCTAGTAAGTGATCGTGACGTTGATAAATCGTCGATCGTTTAGTTCCTTATCTATTGCTTTTCCTGACTGCTATGTCACTGCGTTGTATGCGATTCTAAACTTAGCAACAGATTTTAATGTGGTTTTTACTCGTAGTATCGTGTGGTAGTTATGCACTGTTCCCTAAATAAAACTTGCATTTACAATAAAGATATCTCCAATTTGTCAGTATTAGTTCTGAAGTTTTACAATCTTTTGAACATAGGTACATTCCAATAGAAGTTTTTGAGGGGCTTTATACAAACAGACTTAGGACGAATAGAACTGTCACTGAGATCGACTTGTCAATTGGATGGGGCGATAGGTTAATTGAGCCGATCGTGATTGAAGTGTATGTACTTAGTAAGTAAGATCTATGTTATAAAATATATTGTATTAGCATAAGATGAGGAGTAATAAATGGTAACCGATCGGCTCCAGTCGTTTCATGTCGAAGAGATGAAGATGCACTTGTCGAATATCAGCATTGTGCTGCATACTTCTGGGTCTCGGCGCTATTTATTTTGTATACAAACAATACAAGAAGTGTCACCATTCATGGATCACCGACCAGATAGTACAAAATAAATTCCGTCGATCAACCAACCGTATCAGAGGAACCCGTGGTGATGATCGAAAGGTCCATGTCCCGATGAAATAGGAGGCAACAGAACAAGAAAAACAACTGGAAATTTTGTGAGTGATTTGTGCGATTTAAATATTCAAAAGTGTTTTTGAGCGCGCATATCTAGTTTTAGACAAAGTTCAGGTTGGCAGAGCATCGCCTGTATCACATCTTTGTAGCTGGACAGTCCTTTTCTTGAGCTTGATTTACCGTAGGTACGTGAAACAGCCTCCCTGAGTGATGTCATTTACACCACAAGTTCAAAATGCAAGATGTACCTTAGTATACTGACCCTAGCGGTTCGCACGGTTCCATAACTAAAGGTTCGTCGATCCACCTCTTCTATCCTACTGATGTACGTGCTGCTGGTCTGGTCTTCCCCCGTATTTACAAACGCTCGGAATGAATTTCGATTCGACAATTCGTATGTATATCCTTTTTTGCCATAACGAAAACGAGCGAGATAAAATCGTTGTGAATAAGAGGTCTGGTCTGACTAGTTGGTAGCATCCAAAATATCTGGCCACTTGCACTTCCAATGACTGATGGAAGGCACCGGTGCGGTGTTTCAATTAACGTGACCTAAAATTTCATTTAGAGCCTTATGTAGGAAATCGTTTTAGAAAATAGAGAAAACGTCCTAGAAAAAATCGGAGACATGTGGGATTAATCTATACGCACTGAACCCGCGTTGTGGTTTACGACCTTGAGAAGAGTCCTGTTTCCCACGAGTCCGAAAATTCTTTTCCCGGTCTTCTTCCCGTTCTTTACTGTCTTCTTCCCTTTACTTTGAAACAATGCCAACCTGTCCACTGTAGGTAAACTGTTAAAATTTTCGAGCTTGCTTCGCTCGCTCTTTCTATAGTCTTTGTCTAAAAGTCGATCAAGTAACTCTTGTAAGAAGCATCGAAACCATTCAAATCTGTCCACGGCAAGGCTTAAAAAAAAATCGAGCTCGCTACGCTCGCTCATGACAGCCAAGTTCCTCTTGTATCTTAACTTTGTAAAACGACCAAGTAACTTCTGCATGAAAGGGTGAAATAATTCTGATTATTTCTGTAGTTGTTAGACTGGCAGACAACGGGGTGAAATGGGACACCGACGCGATAACGGTTAACAGCACAAATTCAGTACATCATTTCTAGCCCTTATGTGGGAGGGGACATTTGCCTGGATTTTCGTGCGAATGAAAATTTACGTAGAAATCTTGCGCAGGGCGTTGCTAGTGCTAAAACCGGCACTGGGTTTCCTTGAAGAAACCTGCATGTGATAGAACCAAAAAATCGAAGACATTTAACGGGTCTTCTCACTCACAGAGAAAAGGTCCGTTTCCAAGCACTGGGAACTTTCTAAGCTGATTATCCGCTAACTCTTGTATTACAAACAAACGAAAAAAAAGGCAAGTGCTTCACTAAGTTTAATTACCGAAAACAATTTGAAATACGTGTCACCAAGTCAACACTATCGCTGTTTCCGTACTCCAATTGCATATTATTAGTGCGGGTCGGTAGTTGCACCCAATTAAGGGTTCGACAGTCGATGTCTCGATTACAGTACAAACCGACTTGCCAATAACGTCCAATTGCCTACTGAAATTGGGTACTTAACATTGTAATTCTGAAGAGTAGAACATTATGATTACTAGACACTCTTTTGTTGATTGATGCTATTGCAATTACTCAAACATTTTATTGGTTTGTCGTGTTCGATTACTTGCTAAAGCAAAAAGATTTCTGCATGCAGTTCCGATGACCGCTTTCTGGTATTCAATAAAATCGAACAGGTCAATATTCATGGTCAAAATTCAAATCAATATAATAATACCAGCACAAAGTGTTTCGGACCTTAATTAAAGCAAAAAGCCATTCAAACTTAACCCTCAGTCAGACTTGTTAACACTGAACGGATAAGGTAATGCGTTGTAATTGAGCGCCGCGTCTCTAAATCGAAGACGCACAGTGGGGTAGGATTATTAAAATGTGTCGTTAATTCAGAATGATGATTTGGAGAAGATATTTCAATGGTGACATGATAGGGTTCGTGAAATAAAAAAGAAAATTAAACGAACACGAAAACGATTTATCTTTTGCAAAATAGCTGTGCGATGTTCACTGTCACATTTTATTATTTTTTCAATTTCCTTCTGAAGTGAATATATCTGATCTTGAAGTTTATTATGTCCAGAGTTTTTGATTATCATAAGCAACTCTCTTCTTGTCATAAACAAAGTATTGGAGTTTCTACCTGTGTAAAAAAGTAACAAAATAATTTAATAAAAAAGGAGGCATTTTTCAAATACGCATTTTTCAAATAATAATAACATTAGTAGTGAGTTAAGCGACTTAACTCACTACTAATGTTATTTGTTTTAAATCGGGCAAACATGTGCAAAAAACTAAGAAATAATCTTAAACTATAATAGCTACTGGTACCAAAAAAATCTTAACGTAACCCAGATCAGTTACGGAACATTTTTTATGCAATCTTTGACTCACAATATTGTACCCATCAAAACAAATATCTTAATCTTAATATATATAAATCTCGTGTCACAATGTTTGTCCTCAATGGACTCCTAAACCACTTAACCGATTATAATAAAATTCGCACACCATGTGCAGTTCGATCCTACTTGAGAGATAGGATAGTTTAAATCTCAAATTATGAGACGCAGACGAAGTTGCGCGAGTCAGCTAGTTAAAATATAAATATAGTGTGAAATAGTAAGGTAAATACCTCAACTTTACGCTTAATAGTTTCTGGGGTTTTATGACAAGTATTTAAAAAATCGAATGTCCACTTCGTTACTGCGCAAACGCACGTATTATATTTGTATTTAATGTATCGATTTAAGTAATCTTGCCCTAGTGTGAGACGTTAGGAAAATATGTCAGCAATCCCGCTGACACGTAACTACCTAGTAATAGTATCATCCTGCAATTTACTACTGTCTGAAGATTAGTCAATTGTAAATTGTAGGACGATACTCGCACTAAAGTCATAAATTAAATAGGTTAGATTCTAATCTTTAAATTTTAAGTCTCCTGCAGAGGGGTCTTGTCATTTCAGCAGCATTCATGTTTCAGACAAAACATTGGGCTCAGAATTACGTTCCGGTGATAGTTTTACATAACATTAACTCGCTTTCGATTCCCGAAGAGTAAAGCCCAGATAAACCACTCCGCTCCGAAAAGAATATAATTCAAATTAGTATAGCCTTTATGGTCTTTTTTTTAGATAATTTAACATTGGCAACATAATTAAACAGACAGCTCCCTGACAGTGGGCTTACCGCCGTCAATGCCAATGTAAAGTATATCTAAAGAGAAATAATTAAAGCCCATATTAGACTTATATTCTTTTTGCCGGGTGGGAGCGGAGTCGTGTCACTGACCTTAAGACCTTTAGGCATTGACGTACCTCATAATAACACACCCAAAATTTCGCCTGTTATGTTAGAGTCCCACGTATGTAATAAAGAGCGACCCTATTGACATTAACCGGGCTTGTGTAAAGTCTTATAATAAAATAGTGATAAATATCCTTTAAAAATTAAAAAAGTAATATGCTCTGTGTTCGCCATTTCCAGCCACTCTGCACACCTCTCAGCGGTTTCGCGAAGGTCACCTACATCTACGGGATCGTGAGCGAACAGAATGCTGACGCTATATCGCTGACTACGTGGGTCATTTCCGTGACTACTAACTTAGGTAAAAACCACTCTTAACGCTCTATGAATATAGTACATTGTCTTAGATCAATCTGCCAATTTTTCGCAGCGTTCAGATAATATTATTCATTCCTACCTGGCAAAAGGAAAAAGTTGTCAATTCGTCTTTTTTTTTGTCAGTTAGATGACTCCTTTGATACAGCAGAAAATCTTTCCATACGTGAATGCGCATGTACGGATGTTTTCGAGCTGAATTTTAGCGAATTAAAGCCTTTTTCACTTCTCATGCTCTAATCTAAAAGTACGCCGTTATAGCCCTACGAAGCCGGATTAAAGTGACCGTTTATTCCCTAGGGAGTAAAAAGTAATTTAAAAATGGAACGATATTTTACTCTGAAACATGGTCACAAAAGAGTAGGTAACTTGTCAAAGGTTTTATTAAGATTTCGAATTGGCATGCAAATAGAAAGCGGTTTTTTCAAAAAAAAAAAAACAAATGAACTCTTCAACGCGAGAAAAATTTATGGTTGTTTGTGTGCATCGTTGATTTTGAAAAGCAATGCCTCTGTTGCTAGTCGCTGCAGTAATGTAGGTACTAATTATCTGTGGAGTGTGGATCATCTTTATTGCGAAAATGTTGAGAGTTTGTGTTGTGTTTTCAATGGTTAATCTGTGACTGACCTGATAGAAGAAAAAACTAACCGCTCAGTTCAGTATTTTTGTGGAGTGTAAATTTGTTCAGTTTTATATGACTATTTTTCTCGCACTCGAAGTGAAAAGTACAGTTTGCACATCGAGACTAAACGCCAATATAATATACCCTCGCTTTCATTGCCTCCCTCGCAAGCTCGGGAGTCAAACCACCTCGGGTATATAATGGCCTCGTTTAGTCCCTCGTTATAAAATATACTATTAATTAAATAATCGAAAGAGATACAGAATAATGCTCACTCCGCCCGTACACGGGCACTTACAGTAATTTATTTTTCAATACACTTCCTCGAAAACTGGTTCTTTTCGCACTACGATTAGGTTCAAAATGCAATGTATTTCACACATGTGTGTTTTTCATGTTTTTTCCACACATGTGAGGAAAAAACACACACACTTTTTGCATTATTGTGGATTCACGCAGCCCGGCGGCACCGCCGGCGCTTTGACCACAAGCGCCGCCGGTAGGACCGGCAAGTGCGGCTGTGAGTAGATATTCTCAGTTATCTTGTGACTTTCGGTGAAAGCCGTGAACGCCAGCAGCCAGACTATGTGGATCTTCCATTACAAGATTCTTTGTGTTGTACCGATATCCCACTGCGTCTGGTTAGACTGGAAACCCATCTTAATATTCTTGAGAAAACCCTATACGGTGTGTAACATGTACCGTGTACCGGTAATCTCTATAATAAACTAGCTGGTCCCCACGCAACTTCGTCTGCGTCACATAATTTCATAAGAACCTTCTCCTGACAATAACAACATAACAAAAATAGTAGTTTATGCGACTGTGCATAATGCCTAATTATGTATAGTTGCATACACTACTTTATCTACCCAAATATCATAAGAGCTCTATGATGGGTTCAGGAACCATAGGGAAATGACCTGCATTGTTACTTGGCCCTTGATTTTTGTGCCAACAGGTTATTAGTTGCATTCGTCGCTGCATTTACGATATCTGGCGGAGTATTCATGTCAATTTCTGAGTCACTATCACTCATTTTCGACAGAAATAAAGAACTTATCAGAAAATTTGTCTACTCGTAACTGGATTACTGGAAATAAAAAGCTAAAGAACAAATTAAACGTCATCTAGGAAAGAATATTAAACGTCATCTACGGAATGTTTGTTGTTAGAGAGAGATAAATATATTTCTTTAATTCCGTTGTCATCTTCCCTTAACGGCACGTGACTTACCTCAGGCGCCAGCCGCCATTAGAAGGCATCGAAAAGAATAAAATAAAATATTTTTTTCTTGATACTTACGCATGAAATGATACTTTTCTATCTTTCACAGTTAAAGTATAGTTTTGACATGTCCTAAAAACACAGGACGGCATTTTTGTTTCGTTGTTTGTGGAAGTTATACACAAAAGTTATTTTAATGTTACGTACTGCCGCGGCACTGGTTGATACGCGACTAAATGAAAGTCCGGCAGTCCAGTTGCCTTGCATTCATCTTGCCACTAAAGAGCGCGGGCAACGTATCTATAGTTTTATATATCATTGGTTTATGATATTTGGATAGATAAAAGAATTAGTGAAATCGGTCCAGGCGTTGTAGAGTTATGCGCTTACCAACACATTTTGCGATTCATTTTTATATTATAGAAGATGAAACAATCTGTAACCTCCATAATATACCTAAAACAACACAAACAGAGATTAGAGCCGATATTTTCGCATGGAAATACGTTGAATCGCCGCGATTCTCCCGCTCGTTGAGGAATATACCTCCTAATGTTTTTATCTTATCTTATTTATTTCTCTATTTTATTCTTTATGTCCTACTAATGTGTTTCATTATTACCATTTCAGCACGCATATTTACCGTCTTTGTGGATTCTGGGGACGTGACGCTTTTGCTGAACTTCTTGATATCGACGCTCTTGAGCTCATCGGTGTTGGGCACAGCTTTGTATTACCAGAGCCAGAAGATAAATCAGCCCGAAGACAGTCGCACACGCTCCTCACGTAAAAGCAGTCCCCGTAAGAGACACAGTCATTCCGATTAGATTTCTTCGCTTATATACAGTTGTAGGTATATAACATGTATATACGACCCACAGTGATAGAGGTCTTGCTTAGTGGTTAAAAAGCGTCGTGCGATATTGGTTCTTGCTTACATGCGGGAATGGATTTTAAGAAGACCATCTGTAAACACATTTTTACTTGCACCATATCTACGTAGAAAGTCAACGATTCTCTATTGTTATACTCGTAGAATCCACTGTAAGTCCCGGTATCCACTTAAGCAGAGAAACGACGTCTCCCATCCATCGTTTGGTACATTTTTTTTCCACTGGTTAAAAAGGAGGCAATAATTTTTTCCCTTCATTTTATGATAGGAAGTCTAACAAACAGGCCTCTATAATTTGATTTTATACTCGTGAGAAAGTGAGATTTTGTAGGCTTAATTTTAGACTATTCAACAAGTCGTATCAATTCTCATCAATCTTACTTATAGCGATAGTTATTTATAAAAAAAAATCGCTTTGCTTTTTCTCTACGCGTTTACTTCTTAGCCAAATAAATGAAAAAAAAAAATAACGCAAATTATCGCCCGGTCAAAATTAGCTGTGGCCATCTAGTTGAAGGAACAAGGCAGCTTTATACAATATCGAACGAAATTGTAAAATGGGAAAAAGTACAAAATAACTAGCGTTAGAAGAACATTAAGAATGAACGTGACAAAAACATTGTAATTTGATAGTGAGAACTAGTGTTAATAATTGAAGAAAAAAAGGCCATATTAGTATAAATTATTTTATAATACGTCTATTTGATCTTATTGCTTGGACATCGCATACACTGTCGAATATAGGTACTCATCGTTTCAATACTTTTAAATGTTATGTCGTAGATATTTTTATAACTTAATGTAAACTCGGCGATGTGTCAACAGTCTGACTTTCTTTCATTATTCTTACAATTTTAAACAACACCGAACTTTTTTTCTTTCTTGTCGGAACTCTTGCGGCCGGTCAAGCAAAAAACTGTGGTATTGGCTGCGGTGTAGTGTGCAAGATCCCTTAAAACAAACCGTGGAGCATTTTCATGCTAAACGCAATAATTTAATATGTAGTTTACATTGCTCGTAGATGAAGCATGCATATCGTGCGTTACTCATACTTATAATACAAACAAATGGATGTAATCTCGAAACTACCTTGCCTAAATTGCAGAAATATATTAAAAGTGTGATTTTTTACAATTCGTCTCGAGTATTATACCGATAAATTTTAGAAAATGTCATAGGAGTAATTTTAGCCAATTATTAACACGTTCATTGTTCGCGATGTAAACACAATGAACCATATGTGATCCCCAGAGGGCAGTGAAAAGGTAAATGTATTTAAGACGGCTATCACAATTTTTCATGTACTTAAGTATCAATTACAAGAAAAATTGTGAAATTTATTTTGAGCTCTCCCGGGAGAAATAATCAAACTTTATTTATCCTCAATCTTCTTTTTAAATTTTGTGGCTTTATCTGAACCAATATTACACATCTAAATTCTAAGTTTTAATGTGTGATTATGGTTTAGGTAAACCCACAAAATTAAAAAAAAAGATAAATGCCCGAGAAAGTTTGATTATTACTCTCGGGAGTGCTGAAAACAAATTTCACATTTTTTCTTGTTTTAGAGTACACTCAAATACGAGAAAAAATGTGATAGTTCTCTTAAGATTATTAGTACAATCCCAAGAACATTGTTTTATATCCCTTCGAAGAAATATAATGAAGAAATTGATAAAATTACTAATTCTTCGCACAGTATACTGCCTATAATTTGTATCTCACGTATATTTAGTTTAAAATGTTATTAGAATGTACCATAATCTCAGAATCTAATCTTCTTATTTACCTCTTATGAAATGTATATTATACTGCAATATTTTTCTAGATTAACTATTTAATTTAAATGAATGCATCAAATTATATTGTTATAAATTTATTTAGCATGAATCGTTAAAGTGTATTTCTAGTTATGAATTTACTCACTGGTAGCTATGACGTTATAAGACGGATTACTATGAAGTGTAAATTTACTCACTGGTAGCTATGGACGTTATAAGACGGATTACTATGAAGTGTAAATTTACTCACTGGTAGCTATGGACGTTATAAGACGGATTACTATGAAGTGTAAATTGGTATGATGGATGCGCGTTCGCAAAAATTGAACGTCATTGTTAAGATTTTAGCTAGGCTTTGCCTTGTGTTGCCTGGAATCGTAAGTAAAATACATATTGTAATTTGCAAGTTCATATAATAATTATATTCCTAAAATATTTAGTCCTTAATTATATTCCTGAAATATTTAATATTCAAATTATTGTAGTCGTTTTAGGTTTAAATAAAATTGTTATTTTATGTCTATGATCAATAGAAAATCTATCTCTATTCTAGTCACTGATGCAGTTGGCTTTGAAAAATAAATTGTCACATTATGTAAAAAAATAAAATGTAAAAGATGTAATTTTAATATTGCTAGCGGTTTTACCATTTTGAATACCTATGTTATTTATTAAAGACACAATTTACTAATTTAAAAATTACTCAAAGACTCAATATTGTAGCAAAATAAACGCAGAAACTTCCGTATCTGCATTTATAGTAACAAAATGAGTATTTACCATAAGGTGGATTCTCCAGGGTAGCCTGCGAAATTCAATGTTTTTTTTACGTTTTCTGAATTAATTTTCAAGGTGTAGGTTTGAATTTCGCATGCTACCTAAACGCTTTCACAATATTGCTACATTAGTTTTGTTTCAGTTTTATATACTTAAAACAAATTAGAAAATAAATTACGGCATCTATACCGCCATTTTGGCTGCTTTTGCACGCACTATAATAGTGAATAGCACGACTCGTTTACCACGATGGTAAAAATAACTACTATGGCAAAAATATGTAAAAGTCTGGAACAACTGGAATCACTGGCATCGTTTGGAATTCCAAATTCAACGAGTAGAGAACTTTAAGTCCGGAAGGTACCGTTGCATTTCAGCCCCCGTATTCACAACGCTTCGATTCGCTTCCGATTCGGTAAGTCGTATGTCTATCTCGGTCGTTTTCGTAATGCAAGAAGACAGATATACGAGTTGTCGAATCGGAAACGAGTCGAACGTTTGTGAATACGGGGGCAGGTAGTGTTTTTACGCCGATCGGCTGCCATCTTGTTTAGTAGATTTCGAATGACTGATAAGTAAACCCAGCATCAGTTGACGCACCCGCGGTGGGAGTAGGATTGAGAGGTTAGGTTAGGTGCTTTCGTAACCTCCCAATCCTACACCGCTTCTTGAGCAGCTGACTGTTGGTTCACTTATTGGTAATATAAGATCAACCTTCGACGACAATATCAGACGGCTAACTAAGACTTTTTATTTGTAACGGTACCTCCCGGACTATTTCCTCCGCGTTACGATGTTAGTTTTAATACTTTCTAGTGTTTTTCGCGTACAACTGTAACCGGTTTTACTAATTGTATAATATTATCTAAACATACCATTGGCAGCTGGATATTTTTCGCAGAGTATCGAGACCGCTAGCATTGTCAACACAATAAATTCCACACAAACCACCCGTGTCCTATACACGGTGGAAACGGTTAACGGAACAGTAAGGGGAGTTACCTTAATCGTTGCAGCTACATGAAAAGTCAATAGATTTTTTTTTGCAATTTGACTTTTATGTCCATTGTTGTGCAATATTTTCAGCGAATTTAGCATTAAAAGACAAACTACCTTTCATTGCTGCCATTTAAGATCGCAATAGCGGTCATTGACCCAATTACTTTTATTAACATTTTGGACGCCATTGTCACATAAAGGGTGTAAAACACCTCTTCACGAAGCCGAAAGGCACTTATTCTCCCCATCATTGCGATCAATTTTTTGCTCTACACCATACCTGGGAACCTTCAAGTTACGGAGATATAGGAGGTCAAAGTTACAACTTTTTGACAAGTTTTTTTGAATACAAGTTTTTTTTTAAGTTTTTGACTTTTAACACCTCCACGACCCCCGTACTATTCAATCCATCCATCAGCACAATATTTTAAGTGCGTTACATTGAGTTCTACCACAAAACATGATTTATAACCTCAAAAAAAAATTGGTTTCCCAGCAATAATTTTTGCGTAAAGTTACTTAGTTTGATGTACAGAATGCTTGGTTAACGGCTTTGTGATGAGGTGGTTGCCAAGACTGCACTAATGTCACTCGCCGCTATAGAAATGACAATACCCCTATCCGAAAAACGAACATTTCACCACTAAATGAAACTACAATGTCAATTGACGATACACAAGACGTAGAAAACACAAGCATTACCACAAATAGCGAGTGTAAAACCCCCGATAAAACTATCAGAACCACTAACAAAACGCAGGAAACACTACCAGAAGGACTTTCGATTACCTTAGATAGTCTTAGTAAATTATTAGATTCTAAACTCGAAAAGAATAATCAATCCCTACTATCTGTGCTAAAGAACACAATTCAACAAGAAATACAAAAATCAATCACAAACTTAAAAAACGATATTTTGAAGGACACCCACAAGCTAACACAAGAACAAGAAATAATAAAAAACGATATCAAAAAACTAAATAAAGAAATAGAAACACTACAAATAGAAAACAAAGAACTTAAACAGCAACTACAAGAAATGAAACAAAATATGACAACAATAGGAAACCCACAACAGGACAGTTATAACAAGAAAATTGTACTATTCGGACTTACAGAATACGACCAAGAATCAGAAAATGAAATAGAATATCGTGTTGTGGAAGCATTCAAAGACATCCTAAATGTTGACCTGACTGGATATATCGAGGGGCTTTCACGAATAGGCAGGAACAACAACTTTAGGCGACCCATCGTTATTGAGCTTATAAGCAAACGAATGACGAAATATATATTAGATAACGCGATGTTCTTCAAACATACAGGACTTTTTATTTCCGAATTCTTAAGTGACTCTGCTCTCAGACAAAAAAAGACATTACACGAAAATCTACGCTTAGCAAGACAACGGGGACACCACGCGATCATCAAAAATAACCAATTAATAGTAGACGGCCGACGACAAGAACTCACTGAAACGACAACACAAAACCTTGATACAAAGAAATCCGACTCCATCCTTCCAAGTGATTCACGAAAAATCAACATTCACAACGAAAGCACTAACCACATAAACAAAAACGAACACGACACTGATCACCGAAGGACAAAAACGAGTGAAATCTGCACCTTTCGTCACCCAAGATATTGATATTTCACTATTATTCCAAAATATGCAAAGTATCAACAATAAACTACACCTATTGGAAGCATTTCTCGACGAAAACAATAGAAACTACCAGGCACTTTGCTTGTCGGAAACTTGGTTATCACAAGGAAAGAAAGATTTAATTAACTTCAACGGGTACATCCTAGCTACGTCATACTGTCGACAGAACTACGAAGGCGGCGGTGTATGCATATTATTGCGAGAAGACTTAGAATTTATTGAGCGAAAAGATATTATGGATAAGTCGGTAGAATACATAATAGAAGTATGTGCCATTGAATTGCCCACACTTAAAACAATAATTGTAACTCTATATTGGAACAATAGGCAGCCTGACATATTTTATAGGCAGTTAACACTTATTTTAGATATTCTACTAAAAAAATATAATAAAAATAGAATTATCTTCGGGGGTGATTTTAATGTTAATATTTTGGAAAATAGCTTACAAACCAAAACACTACTAAACTTAATGCTAGAATATAACTTTATCCAATGTATTAAAAAACCAACACGGGTAACAGAAACCACTTCAACCTGCCTTGATTTAGTATTTATAAATTTTGTGTCAGAATTATTAATTGCACAGGTACACGATTATGGCTTTTCTGATCATAAAGGAATTATTGTAAACTTAAAAAATATAGACGCCACACCTAAGCCGGCGCCTAAGTTTAAAGAATGGAAAACGAAAAAAAGAATTTTTAATCCAACAAATATTGACAAATTTAAACTCGCTTTGAAAAACGTAAACTGGAATCTATTAATAAGCCCGGATAAAACCATGGATGAAAATTACAACTCATTTGAGACACTTTTACTAAAAATATTAAATGAATGTATACCCATTAAAACAATCAAACTAAATCAAAACAAACGAAAGGATTGGTTGACAAGAGGCATAAAAATATCATGTAAAAATAAAAGGTTGTTAAGAATTCTTAATTCATACTCGAATAATCCGGTATTAACTAAACAATATAAGATATATGAAAAAACTTTAAAAAAGATAGTCAATAAATCAAAAAAGTTACAATTTATTAAGGAAATGAGAAACTCAACTAATAAAACAAAATCGATGTGGAAAATAGTTAAAGAGCGTACGAATAAAAAACTGACTAAGACACAACAAAACATTAAATTGTCGATCCATAATAAACTTACGTCCGACCCAAAACAAGTTTCTAACTCGTTCAACGAATTTTTTGCATCAGTAGGGCAAACACGGCATAGTGGGGACAAAGAACCACGCGGCCGGCCTGTGCTCCGACCGACTGATAACACAATGTTTTTACATCCACCCACACCGCAAGAAATAAATAATATAATAAAACAACTTATAGGCAAATATAGCCACGGATTAGATGATTTACCCCCTATATTAATAAAATCATGTGCTGATGAATTGACATTACCATTTTACCTTCTAATCTATCAATCTTTTTCTGAAGGAGTATTCCCAAATGCGTTAAAAAAATCAATTATAAAGCCTATTCACAAGAAAAACTCGAAGTCAGACCCAAATAATTACCGTCCAATTGCACTACTACCGACATCATCCAAAATCTTTGAGAAAGCAATGTGCAAACGCGTTTATAATTTCTGTGAAAAATTTAATATTTTTGACGAATCTCAAAATGGTTTTCGGAAAAATAGATCCACAATTTTAGCGACATATAAATTTACACAAAAAATATTGGACATTTTAAATAGTAAAAAATACGCGATTGGAATCTTACTTGACATGACAAAGGCTTACGATAAGGTACTATACAATATTCTACTTGACAAACTATACGGAATCGGTGTTAGAGGAATAACTCATAAATGGTTCTCGTCCTACCTACAAAACCGAGAACAATTCGTGGAAATTGACTATTGGGATCATGACAATGGGGAACTCAGGCAAATACGTTCAAATGCGCTTAGTGTTAAAAATTCAATTCCTCAAGGTAGTGTGACCGGGTGCTTATTATTCTTGATTTATGTCAACGATCTCCCCAAAATTATGACAGAGTCGTGCGTTCTGTTCGCTGATGACATCTCAATATTGACTTCCTGTAATGACTCTCAACGCCTACATGACACTTTAAATGATATTATGTTAAATATAGAAAATTGGATGAAAGACCATAATTTAGAAATAAACTTCTCTAAAACCAAAATAATGCAATTTAGGCCTTATCAGAAAAAACCACTAAATATCAATTTTGCATTTGAAGGTGTCAAAGTGGAAAGTGTAGATATTTTTACTTTATTAGGTCTGGACTTAGATATTCATATGACGTGGAAAGCACACATTCAAAAAATCAAATCAAAATTATCTAGTTTTATATATGCACTACGTGAACTCAAAAAATCAACAGATCTAAAAACAGCCTTAGCCACTTACTACGCTTACGCATACGCATGGCTTAAGTATGGAATCATTCTTTGGGGAAATAGTGTTGATATAAATGAGTTATTTATCTTGCAGAAAAAATGTGTGAGGATATTAGTTCATATTGAAAACGATGAAAGTTGTAGACCACATTTTAAGAAACTGGACATTCTAACTTTGACATCCATTTATATTCTAGAAATCTGTAAATTTGTGAGACAGTATCCAAACTTTTTTATTAAAATCTCTGACCAGCCTCGTCGATACGCACCACGTTCACGATTCGTAAATACGCTCGTACTACCCCAATCAAAACTAAAATTACACAGCACTAGCCCTTATGTAACATCAATAAAAATATATAACAAGATTCCTTATGTCATCAGAATGGAAGAGAACGACAAAATATTTATAAAACGAGTCAGAAACTTTTTAATTAAAAATTGCTATTATTCATTAAATGATTTCTTTAACGATGATTTCAAACTGGATTGACCTTCTACCTTTTACATTTATTTAATTTTGCTTTTGTATTATTGACATTTTGTATTTTATTCACATTATCTTTTAACATGATTGTATTCTGATTATTATTTTAATGGCATGATGACTTTAATTTAATTTTGACTTTTATTTTATTGACATTTTATTTTTGATTATTAGTGCTTGTCATGACTGTATTTTGATTATTATTTTAGTGACATTAGGCATTTTGACTTTAATTTTATAATATTGACATTTTGTTTTTGATTGTTATCTGTTGACATGATGGTATTTCGACTATTATTGTAATGACCTGATGTATTTCCGACTCTAATTTTATTTATTCGATTTCTCTATTTTATATTTTTATTTTATCCTTTGGCATTATTTAGTTATTTGAACTTACAATTTTTTGACTAATTTTGACGATTTTTTTCAATGCTACTTCCTGTAAAATACCATAAATTGTTGTGCCCGACAGGGTCCATGTGAACTGTATTCTAACTATAAGATCTTGTAAAACACATGTGATATGCAATAAATAATTGAATTGAATTGAATTGAATTGAATTGAAGTGGTTTACACCCTGTATACGCGACAAGCAAGCGCGTGCCCTGTACGCCAAATTTCACAAATATGTGACAAAATATTAGATGAAATTGTGGCTTGCCGTGGAGGGCACGTGCGTACGTTTGTGCTGTGGCGGTCAAAAGGTTAAAGTTCTTAACTTTGAAATCCATAAATAAGTCTGTTCCAGTTTTAAATCGTCACCTATCGTGTCGTGATCTTCAACATTTTTCTAATGAAACACGTTTTGGGTCGTACAGAGAGATATAAGGGAAAGGGCAGTGACCGCTATTGCGATTTTAACTGGCAGCAACTATAGTATCTTTAATTTTAATGTTTTTTTTTCCATTTCGTGCATACCTATTTATTTATTATTGGTACATTATTATTTCATCAAGGCGTTTTGACCCCAACGCTAGTTATACGTGGGGAGAGGGAAATCGGCGCACAAACATTTCATGTGTTCAGTATACATCATACCGAACCCCATCCATTTTTTTTATTATTTATTGAAACGTAAAACGTATATTTATTATTTACAAAGTATTTGGTGCCATTTATTTTTTATGAAACGTTTTTTATCATGTGAAATAGTGTAAGTGCCAAATAATGGTCCTAGCCAATTTAATTTATACTGAATTATATCACTGATGTTAATAAATGATAAATATAGAACAACATATATATTTTTGTTTTATTTTATTAGGTACTTTGCCTGACTTGCATGTAGGTACAGTCACGAACATTATGATAACTTACAAAGATTCGCGAGCGACTATTTTATAATAAAACGGCCAAGATAGTACCACATAAAATTAAGGCCCATTTACACGATGCGAGTTTAATGCCTGGTGCAAACAATAATATTGAAGCAAAAAATGACTGGGCATCGTCTAAATAATAATAAAATGTCGCATTCCTTCTAATATAAGGCAATTTTTCCATTCAATACTTCTTGGTAAGTACCTATAAACAGCAGGCACAATCATTTCACAGGCAATTTTTTTTTGTATTCAATTGAATTCTCTCTTCATTTGCAAATATAAGTGCAGTGAGTGAGGGTGTCGTTTTAAGTTTTTAAGTAGTATCCGCGTGTAAACAGTAAATGAGGCTTTATAATCGAAAACGTGAAGAGAAAATCAGTTATACCCGAATGCGCCAGATTGTAGGAGTATATTGTATTGTAAATTTGTAAAACCCGTTAGATTGTAATCTATCTAGCGAGATGTAAACTCTTGAAAGATTGCCAACTGAACAACATAATTATACTGCTTACAATTCAACGCATAATTTTAATTACACTAAAAATGTCTTACAGTCGCGAACGATATTTTCATCCCGATTAGTGGGGTAAAGATACTTCCGTCGCATTCATTTCACAATTTTACGGTTTTATTTCGATAGATTATAATCTACAGAAAAATAATGCGTTAAATTGTAAGCAGTATGTTCAGATGATACCTACTCTTTCGAGAGTTTACAATCTCGCTAGATAGATTACAATCTAACGAGTTTTACAAATTTACGAGTACATATGCTTACATGATAGCGCTCGTGACTGTACCGAAAAAACAAAAACTTTTATAACTAGCATTCTAAAACAAATTCGAAATAGACAACATTATGTTCTTAATAATTATATACGAAATATTCCCATAGCTAGGACACAGGCCAATTCAATACCAGTACATTATTTTCAAGTCTTTGGAAATATCTATAACCTACAATTCGTCTGCTTTTCGTTTCTAGAATTTACGAAACATCTTTTGGCAGTTTCTGGAACTTAAGCAGGATCTTTTGGGCTGGAGACATAGCTAGGATAGATGAAGAATTGATAGTCGTTAGACTAGCCCGAGTCCTTCGCAGTGATACACTGCTACCACCCAATCTCTTTTTGGAAACGTAACTATCCTTCGAGCTGCTGCGTTTGGACATAAGCAGCCGAGAGCAAAGTACTCTCGGCGACACCAAATCGAAAGATGATGACATGTATTTCGACTTCGGTGACGACACCGTCCCATGACGAGGGGAGCTAACGTAACATGGCTCCATTCTATAAACCTCGTGACAAGGTTCAGCAATTACACTCTTCGCCTCAAAACTCCTCGCCTCGGGCAACGTTGGCAATCCGTCAGGTTCGCTCGGCGTGTGCTCACTCTGTTCTGACTCTAGGCTTTCCTGCATCAGTCCCTGCGGCTCCTGGGCTGCGAAATTTGATCGACTCGCTAACATCCTGCCTCTCCTTCTTGCACGAGCCTTAGCTGCATTAGCAGCGCTCTTTGAACCCATTAAGTGCATGTTTTGGTCGATGTACCTGCAAACTGCTTCAGCTTCTTCCTTGGGAGACAAATGTGCATCTCTGAAGAAGCCATAACCGTTGCGAAAGTCATGAAAACATTCAATGGCAAGCCAAGCTAGAGTACTTACTACAAGAATGAACGTCGTCACGACAGCAATAGTAGTAGTGGTATCAGGACCTGTCAGTTTGTATTGAATCTTGCCAACAACACCGTATGTCACGATGTTATGAGTGTGCCTATTGCTATGCGAACGACATGTGTAAAATCCTCTCAAGTCGTGGTCAGCTGCTGCCACAAGTCTAAGGACGCGACCGTCATCGATAGATCTTACTGGTTTATCTCTGAACATACCAGTAACAGCGATGTCTAAGAAATACCAACATGCTTCATGAGGAGACCTAGTAGTCCGTGCATGAAGGCATGTTAGGTTTAGCCGGTTAGATTTCCCCCATGCAGTTTCATGGTAAGATCCAGATATACTCGCAGTCCTTGAAGATATCTGAACTTTCTCTTCCTTAAATCTTTCCCTGGTGTACTCATGTAAATCTAAAAGCACTCCATTCTGTCTAATGGAAGCTATCACACCAGAAAATGGAGCAAAGCCCTCGTTACCATATTTTTTTATGTTATAAGGTACTCCACCAAAGTAGAACTCATCAGTGCATAATGGAACAATGGTTGGTTTTTGGGAAGCTTTGGTAATGTCAATGTGAACTAAGTTGGTAAAAGAGTCGTTTGAATATTTGGATGATTTTGTACACGACTTTCCGGTCGTTGATCGTAATCTTCTAAACGAATAGAGTCTTCTTTGAATCGTTTCTTCCTCAAACAGTACATGCAAACGTTCTCCAGCATTGATAGAGGCTTCAATTGCATGTAAGTCTTGCTTTTTCGTTAAAGTGATGTCAAGCCACTGACCGGGCAAACAATCTGTTGTACTGCTGCTTTCTGACCGGAACTGATCTAGTGCTAATTTCATCTTTAATCTCTTGTTTTGCAAATATATGTGTAACCAATTATTGGCTCTTTCATTTTTAAGAAATAAAAGAGTTCCCGCCTCTTCCTTGGGTTTCAACGTAAATTCTATTTTCCAACTTTGTTGGTCTTGAAAGCAAGGTAAACGTAAGTACTGATCGTTATTAATGTGCAGGTATGCTTCTTCTGTGCTTGCTTTTTCGTACTCAATGTTAGAGGCGGCGTTCGGATAAAACTCCATTCCAGATCTGACATGTCGGTCTATTACCATTTTTAAGGGTATAAAATTTATAATTAGCTCCTGTACTTGTCCCTGATACTTGTCGCCGACAAAAAGCTTCAATTTATCATCAGGCAAATATGGCTCGCATGGCCATTCAACTTTTAAACTTGTGACTGCGTCGTCTACTCTTAAAATAGCCGAGTCGCCTGTCACAGTGAGTAGTGCAGAGTGCCAAGCAGCCGGTTCTAATTCCAAATGTTGACAAGATCTGGGTAGACAACATGACCGACTAGAATCACACGCATCCACGCAAACGTGCCATTTTTGTAGGCTAAGACGAACGAAGGAACTTTGCCCGGCTTCTCTAAGAACGAGCGTCCCATGAGGCGACAAAGGCATAAATCTGATGTATAAATGATAAAGCAATGCTCGTTTACTTTGTAAGTCGTAGCGAAGAGAAGAATCACCATGGAACGTAGCAACCACATGTGAAAGAGTTTCACATGGGTACAAATGACAAGCTCCAACTTCAGTTCTTGAGCCAACGCAAGGTTTTCCCGATCCTTGAGGCTGTGGTCTAGTGCAAGATCTCGTTCTGGCCTGCCTCCCGGCTCCACACGTTTGCGAACATGGCCCCCAACCACCCCATCCCGACCATCCGCCATCTAAAGAACAAAGATTATTTTGACACACTTCTAATTGATCGTGTTGTCCTTCACAATGCGTTCCCCATGTTACTGAAGGGGGCGGTGTGTCGGTTTCGTGACAGACCCGTCTTCGCCGCCTGACTCCTGCTCCACATTTCTCTGAGCACGACGACCATGAGCTCCACTCCCCCCAACTTCCTCCGGAGTCCTTGATAGTTGTCGCACATTGTTCCCCTACACAAATGTCAGCCGTCAGTGGAGACCCGTCACAATCAAGGCGCGGGTCGGAAGGAGCTGGTGTGTCGCAGCGTCTTAGTCTCCATTTCAAGCCTCGTCCACATCGAGCGCCACAAGATGACCATGCGCCCCACGCCCCCCACTCGCCGGCCAAAGGACAACCCAAATTCCGTTTGACGCACTGTAATGAATTCCACAGCGATTCAGAATTCAGTTGCCACGTGTTATCCGAGGCTAAGGCGGCCTCGATTGCTTCAAAAGGACATTCAATTTGTAGGCAGCGTTCCATTAGAGCAGGGGCAGCTTCTAGTTCATGTAGGGCTTCCATTCTAGCGGAGTCCCCTTTGACGAGTTGGCGGAAGTCATCAACAGTACAATTTGTGAGGTAGCAGACTTCTGTTTGTTCGTCAGAGCCAGTACAAGGTGCCCCGTCTTGTGAGGGCGGGGGGTTGTTGCATTCCCTTAACCTGTGGCGGTGTCCTGTGTCCTCGCAGGAGCCTTGACATGAGGACCACGGGTTCCAAGGTGACCACCCTCCGTCTATAGGGCAGTCAGGGTCCGTGATCGTGCCCAGTTCACATTCGAGACGCCAGACAGCCTCCTGCTGGTTGCTGACCGGTTTCCTCGTATGGATCATAAGTAGACACACTAGCCAGACAGATAGATACTTGTGTATGTTAATAGGCATTTAAGAGCTCACAATTTACACAAAGAGTAGAATACTTATGCCAAACGGGCTTTACTATCTCAAACTTTGACATATTATGACAAGTTGTGTCATTTATAAACAAAAAATATTAGTCTGTAAGAAAGGAGGTAGCTTAGTAGGAAATAAATAAATAACAATAAAATAGAATCACAAGTGTTTATTACAATATTGCTATAAAAATCACAACATCTGCATAATCGCAAAAGCGCAGTGCCTGTTATAAAATCGCAAGAGCATCAAATCCACTGCAGTACGTAATATGGCATCAAGGACTTATGCATATTATTCAGGGTTCGTAAACATTTTCTATGACAATTATCACGTTAATTATCCGATCTTTTCACGCTGATTCATAATTTGATTTATTTTCTAAATTATGATGTAAAGGCATTGACAGAGGATTGAATGGTCTGTCAATAGCGTCATGGCAACACAAGAAACTCTTGACTAACAGGTGGGGACCACTTTTTCATAGTTTTTAAATCTATTTGTCAGAACATAGGCATATACCCTTCTAATGGGATCAAAGCAAACTTGACACGTCAGCTGTCACAAGTTTGCTTTGATATAACTTCCAGGACATGGGACATGGGATTCTTATAATGACATGTCTCCATAGGACAGCAAAACAATCTAAAATAATAAAAACGAATAGAAACCACAGGCTCCCAAATTCTTTGCCAATTGCTTACCGCTGCAAATATATAGAAATATGTCTCGTTTTCATAGTTTATCTCTTGTAAATGTACCAAACATCCTGTTTATTTTTAATTAAGGCTGATGTTTTAGGGTAGCCCGCGACGGGCCTGTGGACGGTTAGCTATGGGCTAGCTCGCCGTCCGTCCGTCTTATGACGACAGGCCGTGTCGACGGCGCGTTCGTGTTCCACGCGCGCCTCAAAGAGATGTCAGCAAAGTGAAGGGGCCCGCCCGCAAGGGCCAAAATCTGCCGGGGCTGGGGGACTGTTCGAAAGAGATACCGTGGCCCCGGAACATAATGGGCGAGGAAGGAACATGGAGCGGTTTTAGTCGGTAAATGTCTGACACTCCCTCCCGCTTCGCCCAGAGTGGGAGAAGTCTTTTGACGATTTCCCATCCGAAAAAAAAGGGTAGCCGCGATATTCATTTTTTCTTCCGTTTTTTTGCAATTTGCGGGCCAATGTTTGTTTGTTTGTCGTTGAAAATATTGTTTGCGGCTGTAAGACGTATGTAGTTATAGAATTATAATCATCAAAATCATCAAGTTCACAAAGGTCTAGGAACTGTTTTTTCAAGATCAACATTGTTTCTCGACCTTCATGAACTTAGAACGTTGGTGTATTGATGATATTATAATTCTGTAACTACATACAGTACGTCTTACAGTCGCGAACGATATTTTAATCAACATACAACCTAGAACTGGCCTAGAAATTACAACAACGGCTACCCTGACGCTTTCACATTGAACCGGTACTTTTAAAGTTAACATGGGTACTCATGGAAGCTCAAAATATTCAGGCCTTCATCATCTGCCTATAGCCTTTTCCAACTATGTTGGGGTCCACTTCCAGTCTAACCGGATGCAGCTGAACACCAGTACCTATTTTACATGGAGTGGCATATCTGACGTCCACAACCCAGTCAGTATTGGGTAATACGATACCCCTAGGCAAGCGCAAAATATTCAGGTAATTAATTAATTATACTTTCATGATGTTTGTTATTATCATGATAATTATAACTTCGAACCCCAATATTATTGCCTAGACCTATGCTTGATGTACTTTCAATGTTTTATTTTGGTTTAGAAAAAATCACAAGAATTTATGGAGCCCGGTCACGAGGGCAGGTTTTGAGTCAGTTTAGGTGGCAGTCAAGTACTAGGGTTTCACTAGCCTCGTGTAAAAATATTTTTAGACTTAAAACTCACTTTAAGAGTATGAAGTTTACGTTACTTACTGAACTGACCCGCAAACTGGCCTCATCTCCGAGGCCCAACTGAGCCAGAAACTCAATTAATGCGCTTGGATTTTATTTTAACGTACATCGTTATAAACTCTGCGAAATCATAATTAAATACGCTCGTCAAAAAAGACACAAAATTATTTGAATTTTATTCAAATAAAATTTCAATACCAAAATAGGTACAGTCACGTGCAGCAATATGTATCCACTTTCCTAAACTTTAAGGCTTATTTTCGCGAGAAATAACGATTGTAACTAGGAGATAGCATCTTTTTAAATTCTCCTAGTTACAGTACAGTATTTTGAAAAAATCACAAGAATTTATGGAGCCCGGTCACGAGGGCAGGTTGAAAAAATAATGAAATGAGTTCCAGAACCATTATGTTCGTAGCAACATGAAAGGGGTTTGATTTTTTTGGCCGGATTTTCTTAAGTACGCCATTTTGCTTTTTTTTCAAAGTAGCGGCCACGGTTTAGACCTATATTAATCGACAGCTGGTTTCAATATAAACAATTTTTGTATGAAGCAAAATGTTCTAAAGTGTCAGATATGAGCTATCCAAGTTAAAACCTAGTCACTGATATCATCTTCAGCACAACTTTGACTTGATCAGACACGCATAAAACGTATATCAATCGGTAGCTGGAATTAATACAAACAAGTTTTGTCTGAGACAAAATGATCTAAAGCGTGTAGATATTGATGCTCGTGACTGTACAGTTAATCCCGTTACATTAATAAGAATCAACAGATAAATAACATAAGTGGAGTATAAAACTACATAACGTTGATAATTTCTTGTACATTTTCAGTTGAAAAACAAAATACACTTATCATCATTAAGTAAAATCTACTATAACAGAACTAAAGTGTGTACGCAAAAATGAAATAATTATCAACACAGTTTTAACAGCAAGAAATTATTTCAATGTTTAGTATTTTTATTCTTATAGACTTAGATAATACTGTTAGTGCAAAATCTAAAAATTGAAAATATATAATAAATCAACAAAAAATAGGTAATGTACTGTGTACTTTATTTAGGAACTATAGATGGCTTCTTAATTAATTTGGTTGAAGAAAACATTGTATGTTGTAGCAATTTAATCAAAGTGATATTATTTGTCCGCTTGTGCACACAAGTTTGTTTGCAGCGAAAATCTACGGTTGATTGAAGTTTCTGCATGAAGTAGTTTGTTGAATTGAGTGATACTGCGCATTCGAGCGCATACAACAGCTTTGTATACTGTGACGTTTAATAAATGAGTTATGCGTGCTGTGGCAGGGGATGCGCGTTGGAGCGCATCGCCCCGCGCTCAGTCTGGTACGAGCGGCCCTAGCGACAGCACGCCTAACCCAGTAATATTGGAAACTGTGTTTTATTGTACAACCCTGAACAAAGACACCACCCTGATATACGGTGGCTTTACTCCTGACCCTAACTAGCGTCGGAGTGAACACCACATATACAACACTAACCACCATGCTTAAGCCCGGATTCTTGTCGCGCTGACGGTCGGTCGCCTACGGTTGGTCGTGACGTCAGCGAGAACAAGACACGGCTGTCGGTCACCGCTGACGTCATCGTCGTAGTATGGTGCTGTATAGAACACAATGTATATTCGTATCCGATTGACCGTCAGTGACGCCTTACACACGGCGAATCATCCTTTTAGTTCTTCACGGCAAAGAAACGTATGTGTACAAACGCCAGCACATCAACCTACTACAACCTGCCAAATGTCTTCAATAGATTTTCAACTTTATCACTAAAGCGTTAGGTTCAAAATTGTTGGGATTATTTGACAATTAGTTTTGTCTGACCAAAGAAAAAAAAATGTCTTGGCGCTGAAAAGAGAGGAGAACAACTTGGCGCAGTTGACTGGAATAATCTTATTAGCAGTCAGTACAGACACAATATTATTACACCTTTTTACTCAAATATTTAAAGTTTATTCAAAATGGCGAAACAAAATTTTAACCCTGCTGCCTCTCTTTCCCCCGTCTCTCTTGTTGCCATATTTGTAAGCGAATTATTACTATTGAATCGATGAATTGATTATTTACTATATTGCGACTAATACATTTTAATGCTTTAGAATTTTCGAGCCTTTAAATACAAGCTATGCTGTTCGTGGCTCACAGGCATATACTTATGATATCACAATTGAAATGATACTGGTCTAATAACAATAATATATAATGTTATGCTATATACTAGCTAGGGGTGATAGCACTCAAAACCATGCACTTCAGCCATGGGACCGAATGGAAGATGTTGTGTTGGAAAGCCTCCTGCTAGGTAGACAGATGATCTGGTGAGTGCTGCGGGAATCCGCTGGATGCGAATTGCACGGGACCCGACAAAGTGGCGACACTTGGGGGAGGCCTATGGCCAGCAGTCAACGTCTTTCGGCTGAAATGATGATGATGATGATGGGACCTACTCTAAAAGCTATATTTTATATAACAAGGTGGTTGTGGTAAGCCAGCCCGCCAAATCCTATTTACCTGTATTTAATTTTCAGGTCTATATCAGGTTTTTTATATGAAATATACATATTAACATTCTTATAACATTATATATATACATATACATAATGTTATATATACAGGGTGTATTTCACCTCATCACAAAGCCGTTAACCAAGCATTCTGTATATCAAACTAAGTAACTTTCTGCAAAAAATATTGCTGGGAAACATCTTTTTTTTTTGAGGTTATATATCATGTTTTGTGGTATAACTCAATGTAACGCACTCAAAACATTGTGCGGATGGATGGATTGAATAGTGCGGAGGTCGTAGAGATATTAAAAGTAAAAATCATGCGATAAAAACTGGTATTTAAAAAAAAACTTACAAAAATCTTGCAACTTTGACCCCCTATATCTCCGTAACTAGGAGGTTCCCAGGTATAGTGTAGAACAAAAAAATTATCAAAATGACAAGGAGAACAAGTGCCTTTCGTATTCGTTAAGAGGTGTTTGACACCCTTTATAATATCAGGTTGTTTGTTTATGAATGATTGATTTGCAACCGAAAAAGAAAATGTCATTGTGGCCATATCTTACGTAGAGTTACTCAATTAAGTATATTGATGATACTGATGAATATAATTCTGTAAAAACATATCAGTTACATCCTGATACTGTGGAAATCATTCGGAAATTTGAATTTCACGGGCTAACCAGGCCTTTTCAGCGTAAGCAATATTGTTGAATCGTGGACTATCACCCCTTTAAATGTTTGACATCATTCTTGTTAAAAATAATGTAATTTAATAGGGCTATCACAATTACATCAAAACTGAGAATTTAGATGTGTGATCACATTTTTTCTTGCATATTGTTACTCTTAAAACTCAAAAACACACACACATACAAGAAAAATTGTGATAGCCATCTAAGTAACTTTAGACACAGACACTAAATATGAATGGTATTAGACACCTAATATATCAAAACCCAGTTCTGAGGATGGTTGTATGCTAAGAATATTGGAGTGTGTAGCAATAGTGAATACGAAGTTTTATCTACATTTCCAGATATTTGCAGCCATTTTTTAAGCCAGTTCTTCATTTCTTGGTTCGTTAAATGGCTGCCGTTAAGGCCTCTTATATGGCATAAGTGTCTTAGCGTGTCCATGCTGAGATCATCAACTCCGCCTTCCCTGACGATAGCCTTGTCCATCTCCATTAGTAAGAATGCCTGGTACTTCAATTTGTTCTTCCTAAACACTGCTTTTCGTAGACCATGAAGTTTAAGAAGGTGACCCTGGAATGAGAATTTTTAAATGATTAATTTTGGTTTAAATAATGATTAATTTTGGTTTTAATAATGATTAATTTTGGTTTTAATAATGATTAATTTTGGTTTTAATAATGATTAATTTTGGTTTAAATAGTGATTAATTTTGGTTTTAATAATGATTAATTTTTGTTTAAATAATGATTAATATTGGGTAAGCAGTTTAAAGTCTAGTGGTATGAACGTCGGACGGACTGGCAAATAATATACAAGGTGTCGCTTTGCATCCTGATCAAATTCAATCAAGGAGGTTTGATTCTAATGATTCCCGATCCGAATCAATAATAAAATGAACAGTTTTTTTTCTTATTTACTGAAATCTATAAGTGTAAACCACCCGTTTTTAAACGCAGCCCACCTGTAACTATAGCCCTAAAACTGCGCCTTCACACAGAAATAAACGCACCCAGCGACATGTCGCGTCATGTATGATTCTGTTTATTACTTTCGTGTTATTCTGAAATACTCTTAAATTTAAACAATTTAAAATAGCGATTTCAAATAATTGTTGACCGGGTATCCTAGTGTACATTGATTCATGTACGTCTTTTGCGACAAGCTCCTGAATTTTGACTAGGATGAAAAATTACATCTCTCTCGGTTCCGAGTTTGAATCCAAGGCACGTACCACTGTTTTTTCAGATTTATATCTGTATTGTATATTATTGTAACTTGCTTCCGTGAAGGAAAACATCGAGAGGAAACCAGGATACCTGAGAGATATATCTTGGCGGCATGTAAACCCAAGTCAGACGGCATAAAAACTCTGATTCCGGGTTAGCTATTAACCACACGATGAAGAAAGAATTGAATAAGTTATAAGAAGAATAATAAGCATGTCGACAGGATAAAAAAATACAAATATATTTAATTAGTCAGTTAGAGTATTGCAAAATAATAGACACGTATTTTTTGTATTTGTAAATCAATGAATATTGACAAAGATACAACGCATCGAAACTCGGGAGGGGGACTCACGACGTCAGTACGCTCTAAAAATTATACCTAGGCGTGACGTATTGAGAATTTTAAAAGCGTCGTATCTTCGTTCATTTTGATTTCCGTAACAAAAGAAACAAATACGGGTCAAATAAAATGGTGTGGAAAAAGCAGTGGTGTGACAAACGAGAAAAAAAGACCTGTTTGTCGTAGTGATGTGATGGTACGGCGTCACTAGTCGGCCAAGAAAAATTTTTTTTTGATAATCTAACTGACGGACTAACTAGACCTTTTTAGTCGTCTACCGTATTGTCACATTTGTTGTATTAACTACAATAAGAGCTATCTACTGTAAGTAATTTTGCGTTGTTAGAGTCTGACTTGGATTTGCTAAAGACTTGCACAGACGTTGCAGTTTTAGAAGGATCTTAGTGAATTTTTTCATATTTCATTAAAAAAGTCATGGTAAGTGTGGCAGATCGCAAATTAGTGATAGGAAAACCATTTTTAGCTGGCCTCTAATCCTATTGAATTTCCCTAATATGCTACACCAGCTCAAGGTCTCAGGCTGCCACAGAAGAGCAGTCAAGTCCTATGAAACAACGCTTTTATCATTCTAATGATTGCGCGTCTTATAATTTTGTTATTTGCAGTGGAAAGCTTATATGTGACCATTGTTTGTTAGTAGCCATTCTTGTTGACACGAAAAAAAAAACCGTATACATATAATAAGAACATGAATACTAAACTTAAACTAAACTTAACAAACTACAAACCACAACTAATAGACTAAATATTCATGTAGGATAAAGTTGCAAATTCAATTAAGAAAGTCATAGATTTCAATGCAGTAACAGCTAGCAGAATTTGGTTTAAGAAACACAAACAATGGATTGTTAGCATAGGCAGCATACATTAAAAACACGTAAACTAGCTAACACCGCAATGCACTAAATTACACACATACATGCATAGCACTTATAGCCTATAGCTTGGGGTGGAAATACGGAAGCATACACATACATGTATAGCACTTATAGCCTATGGCTTGGGGTGGAAATACGCAAGCATACACATACATGCATAGCACTTTTAGTCTATAACTTGGGTTGGAAATTCGCAAACATACACATACATGCATAGCAGTTATAGTCCATAGCTTGGAGTGGAAATACGCAAGCATATACATACATGCATAGCACTTAAAGCCCATAGCTTGGAGTGGAAATACGCAAGCATATACATACATGCATAGCACTTATAGCCTATAATTTGGGGTGGAAATACGCAAGCACACACATACATGCATAGCACTTATAGCCTATAACTTGGGGTGGAAATACGCAAGCATACACATACATGCATAGCACTTATAGCCCATAGTTTAGGGAGGAAATACGCAAGCATATACATACATGCATAGCACTTATAGCCTATAGCTTGGGGTGGAAATACGCAAGCACACACTTACATGCATAGCACTTATAGTCTGTAGCTTGGGGTGGAAAAACTAAAGCCTCCTGTTTAATCACAACTTGTCTCAGTCTTGAGCCGTCTTTTAGTCACTGAATTAAAATATTTATGTACCCACATTAAGGGGACTACAGGAGTTAAATTAGAAACTCTATTTGTGCTGGTTCAAACTTCGTTTGAAATACTGTTATAGTTCTTATCAGCTCGCACTACAAAGTGGTTGTTACGTCAGTCACTGCGGGCCGAATAGTGCGAAATTAGTGGTTTCGATCATTTAGGTACAGAAAATCTATTGATTGGCCTAAAAAAATAAAACAATATGATGCTAATATATGTTGTTTGTAGAATTATTTGCCAAAAAATCTGAATGATCGCATGTATTTTGCTCGTTTAAAGAAATTTTTAGAGATGACTTCGTGATTTTTTTTTATCCGGGATAATGAACTGTATTGTGTTTTCAAAACACTATCAATACTAGCATATATACCATGAAGAATATCATATATTTTTCTGGTTTTGTTTACCGCAATGAATCATGTACTTTTAGGCATTATAAAACTCGCTTTTAGCTCATGTAGTCGCCTTAAACTAAATCTTTACTAATATTATAAAGCAGAAGAGTTTGTTTGTTTGTTTGGTTGAACGCGCTAATCTCAGGAACTAACGGGTCGAATTGAATTGAATTGACCATTAGGAGCGGAGCAGGAATGAAAAATGTTGCAAAAACGGGGATATTTTTTCCTTTCGTTTTTGTCTCTTAAGTGACGCAGTCGAAGTTGCGTGGGTCAGCTAGTACTAATAATACTCTTTATTGTACAGCATTACAAATTGTCAATAAGAACAGCAATCTCTTAATCTTAATTAATTACTTTCTTTTTTCCCCCCGTGACAATACAAGGCACAGATCGTCATGGCCAGTGTTCTGCAAAGTATGGGCCGGCACACTGGTGTACCATGGTCATTAGTTGGTGTGCTTTGGAAAAAAACACTTAGACATTAGAGATAAATAGACAAACTAAAAATAACCTAATCTGTAACAACAAATGTTGATTATAATTATGAAAAAATATATTTTCAATTATGGTTTACCTCCAAAATTTTCCAATTTCTTAGATGTCGTTTGAACACAAAAAGTTTGCGGAACACTGATCTAGGCCATGATCCTTTCCTATAGTTGATTTCAAACAGCAAGAATACAAAACAAAATTATAAAAGGACTATTTCGCTACCACAATCTCTACAACTACATCATAAAAAAATAACATACAACATAAGAAGTAAACACAAATTCTAACCAATTACTGCATATGGACAGACTAATTACGGCAAAAAAAACAGTTTTAGTGACAGCTGTTCCATGGTTTATAGGAAGATTAAAGAAGTGTTATGTGGGATAAAATGATATTTAAGGGTAAACTCAAAACATAGTACAGCATATGTACTCGGAAGTGAACTATCATTTATAAGTTTTTTTCACTACATATTAAACAAAGTCCTCCACCGCATCTGTCTGTTCGTGATTAACTCGAAAAGAACTGAACTGATTTTCATGCTGTTTTAACCAATGGATACTGTGGTTCTCGAGGAAGGTTTTAGTAATAATTTGAACGTGGGCGAAGCCACAAGCATCGACTAATGAAAATTTATAATTTTAAATCTAAATAGGTAAGTACAAAAAGTCAATTAGAACTCACCGCATGTGCATAGGTCAAGCTGCTAAGTTCATAAGGTGTTTTCACAAAGAGTTCTTGACAAGCTAATATATCTTCTGGTGTTGGATGTACCCCAGACCCTAGTGATCCTAAAATTGTTTTCCATTTTTCCTTCAGTTCACCATCTGGTATAGAGTCTAGTTTTGCTTGCAGGGCTCGGAATACTGGTTTATTATTCTTCAAGCGATCTGTCAAATCTTGGGTTGAAAATTCAAGTTTTTGCTGTATTGACCAGAAATGGGAACAGAGGAGTGACCGGGGTTTTAAAAATCTGAAAGACAAATTATAATATTTTTTAAGTACAGTCATATTAAGTAAATTGTAGTCATGATTATTCCTGGTTTATTGATTTAATTGCAATGAATAATGTGACATTAAAAGTGGGTTTCCATAATATATATGTTATAAGGTGGATAGGATATACTCACATAATGTGTTTTTTAATTAGTTTAGGCCTAGGTTTTTTTTTATTATTTAGATGTGTGTCTGTTTATAGCATAAAATGAATTTAGGAGTTATTTTTTTGTGTTTACTACTATTATTAACAAATTATACTTACGCTAATGGAAAAATGACATAGTTGCCAAAAGGTATGGCAGACAAAATAAGAACTGGAGCTATCCTCCACATATCTGATGGCATCTTTTGGAACAGTTCAATTTGTTGTCTGGTCATCTTTCCAAATCCTTTATCTCTCCTGATTTGTATTCGTAATTTTATGAAAGTCTTTAGATCTGTTAGAAAATCCTTGATTCCCACGCTAAAAACTCTGTACATTTTCACTGCAGTAGGGAATCTGATCTCCAAGACTTTCGTGTAGTTCTTCACATAGTCAACATACCGTTGTATGACATATGTGCGCATCTTTTCTTTTTCGCTTCTTAGTACTTTTGTGTGTTTTGTCCTGTTTATTGTCAGGCATCTGTAAGTACAAAAACACATCTACTGTGAATAGAAATTATTCAAACTTTGAATGAACATCACTCTTACCCACATGTGTAAGTAGAAACTATTAATAATAAACTTAGTACCTACTAAACTTCATAAATATTTTTAATGTTTGCTTAGCATTCACTATGCATTTTTTCAGACTGTTTTGATTAACAATGTAAATAATTATGCAAAAAAAACAAGATAAAGCAACTTAACATTCTAAATTATTCTACAAAAACATCTTGAATGTAGATGATGATATTCTTGTAATAATGATGCAAACTAAACTAAACATATTTTGACTTTTAGATTGGCAGTGGATGTTTATTCCTGGCGGAAACTATTAACAAACTCTGGATATCAAAAATTTTTTAAATTCACTGACAACTTAATTAGCAGTAGCGAAGTGTATTATTTATTGGTTCTGTCATAAAACAACAATGCTTATTATATGAAATAGTAATTTGTCGACAACCTCATGCGGCCTTGCAAAACAAGATACACGCTAATCGATCTACAAATAGAATCCCTTCTAACATAAGAAAAGTTAAAAATAAAGCAGTTTTGGCTTCAAAGCATGTTGTTTACGACGAATTGCGTTTAACCAAGAGAATCACTCACGTGTACTTGTTAAACTCCTGATATGTCGTGTTTAACATACAACTGGAGCGATTTGTTTGAAGTATCACATTCGACAAAGCTATAACTCGTTGCAAAGGCATTGTGTTTGATTAGCGAATAACAATATTTTACACAATTTTTCGTAAGCTCTCGTTTTCCACCTCAACTATTCTTTTGTGTGTGTCTTAGGCCTATGTCACTTTGACTTTGACATTAAGATTAAAATGATGTAATTTTCATTCGTTTCGTTCATTCCTTATTTTTTTTTTAATAATCTTTATTCATGACCATAGATACAAGTCTTTCAGTCGAATACATAAATAAATAACTAGACACAACATCAAATCTAAAGCTATAAAACTATTATGTTTAACATATTTTAAATTTTTTCTACAGTGTTACAAATATATTTATACAAAGCATTATAATAACTCCTATTTACTAATAGGTCCTGAACGTGGCGGGGAGTACTTTGTTGACGTTCACTGTCACTGCATCGACTGTTACTGTCAAAAATTTCACTCACTAAAATCAACCGTTGAATATTAAAACTTGTGCATTGTAAAATAATATGGTTCAGGTCAGCATCTTCAAATCCGCAATGATGACATCGGCTATTGTCATATATATGGATTCTGTTCAGGTGGGCTGGTGTCAAGCAATGGCCCAGTCGCATACGTGTTATGGTAGTGATAAATCTTCTAGTGATGTTTTTGAGATTATGGTGCCAAGGTTTTATTGGTAATTCTTTCTGTATATCAGCATACCATTTGCCTTTCGTTTCCAGGGTTATATTCCAGTAATCCTTCCACAACTGTCTGTTCGACTCATTAAAAAGGCTGTAGTAATCAGTAAATGGAACCTTTAGGAACTCTGAATGATCTTCATCATAGTCTAAACGAGTTGCAATGTCAGCTACTTCATTTCCAGAAATGCCACTGTGTGAAGGTACCCATACAAATTCTATATTAATTAACTTATCATTTAATTCTCTTATCTTATTTCTAATATTAAAAATAATATAATTTAACTTATAAGATAAATTTACATTTTTTAATGCAGATAAAACACTCTTGGAATCAGTCACTATCAGTATGTTATTTACATTATGTACAAAATTATTTACATGCTGAAGTGCACAATAAATTGCATAACTTTCTGCAGTAAAAATGCTACATGCTACATCTAACTTAATGCATTTAGTCAAATCTACTTGTGGATCATAAAAAGCCGCTTTGACACAATTATTTGTTTTAGACCCATCTGTGTATATGATATAATGATCTGGTTTATTATCTTTAAATTGTAGATAATCAAATTTATTATGCACAATGTCTAAATGTATGATTGAAGAACTATTAACAAGTTCAATATAGGTATTTTTATATACAGGCCAAATATCATATTTAATAACTCCTTTTGAATTATTTTGTACATATTTAAATATTGTTGGAATTTCAGGCAAAGTTCTACCAACCAAAGAAGAAGCAGAGATAGTATTGGATGATAATGACTGGAAGATTTCAGGATGTATTATAATTTTCTTAACTAAAGGATTATTATTCAATGATAGGACTTTTAAGAAAAATCTCTCAGCCAACATCAATCTGCGTAACATCAAGGGAGGTATGCATGTCTCAACTTCTAATGAATTAATAGGTGTAGAGCGCATAGCCCCACAAATAAGCCTCATTCCCATATTTTGGATGACATCTAATTTCCTAAGTAAGGTGTCACTGGCATTCATATAAGCTAAACTGCTATAATCAAAATGGCTTCTCACTATACTTTTGTATAACATACTCATAATTTTGGGGTCAGATCCCCAAAAGGTTCCAGCTAAATGTCTTAATATATTGATGCCATTTAATGCTTTCTTTGCTATGTGCTTGATATGTTCATCAAATTTCAACTTGTCATCAATAATAACTCCTAGGAATTTATGTTGTTTGACTATTGGAATTTCAACATTGTTATATAAAATTTTAACATTATTAAGAGCATTCCAATTTCTAGTCACAATTAAAACTGAACTCTTGTCTGGATTAATTTCTAATTTAAGTTTATTGTGATAATAGATGTACAATTGATTTAAAGCCTTATTGATATTAGCCATAGCTATCTCTATATTCTGATTTATGCTATACAAAAGCAAGTCATCTGCAAATTGCAAGATATTTACATCTGATGTGTCTACATATTTTAAAATTTCAGAAGTATAAATGTTATAAAGTAAAGGAGATGTAGTTGCCCCTTGCATTGTGCCTTTGTTGACAGACTTAGGTCCATGTAGCTTATTATTATATTTAACAAAAACCGTTCTATTGCTCAAAAAGTGATAAAGCCATTTTAAAATGTGACCAGGTATACCAATGTCATGGGACACTTGAATAAGTTCCTCTATATTTACATTGTCAAAAGCACCTTTTACATCTAAAAAGACACATACTGCATTAGAGTGACTTAATTTAACCTGTTTTAAATCTGACAATAGAGATACAAAGCTTTCAGAACAACTTATGCCTTTTCTGAAGCCAAACTGTATAGAAGGAATTAAACTATGTGATTCAACAAAATGATCTAATCTTAACTTTAACATATTTTCAAAAAGTTTACCCAAACAAGATGATAGAGAGACAGGTCTATATGAAGATGCATTATTAATAGGTTTATTTGGTTTTAATATTGGAATCACACATTGGGTTTTCCAAGATTCAGGTATAAGTAATTCATCCCATAGTTTATTAAAAATATTAAGTAAAATGATTTTGGCATTTAAATGTAACTTTTTGATTAACATGTAAGGTATGTCATCCAATCCCGGTGTAGTATCTTTCCTACTCATTAAAGAGGTATTCAACTCTTCTAAAGTGAAATTGTTCTTGAGAAATATATTCATTCTGTTTTCTGTAGCATTTTCGAATAAGTAATTTAATTTAGTCTCATCTATCTGGGTAGAATCTGCTATTTTTTGTAAAAAACTGGGAACCCATTCATCATTAAAGTTTTTATTTCGATTTGTGCCAATTTTTTTAAATTTTTTGATATATCCCCATATCCTTGAAACAGGTGTTAACCGATTAAAACTACTACATAAGTTTTGCCAAGAAGTAGTGCTTTCTTCTTTTAAGATTATTTTCTTTTTTGCATCTAACTTTTTGTAATTAATCCAATTTTCTATTGTGGGTTCAGAAAAATAATGTTTTAGTGAATCTTTCGATTTTTTAACAGCTTCACTACATTTCTGGTTCCACCATGGTACTGGCTTTCTTATAACTGTATTTGAAATTAATTTACGCTTTGGAATTGTTTTATTCCTTAAATCGTTTAATGTGTCTACAAAATTATTATATGAATTGATAGGAGTATCATTAATTAAATCTATGTAGGAAAAGCTAGTTTCTGATAGGTTGTAATACTTTTGCCAATCTGCTTTTCTATAAATATATTTATTTTGATCCACAGGAGGTGATGTGTCATAAATAGATGGTTGAATATTTATTTCAAGTAATGTTGGAAGATGATAGCTACCCATGGGATCATCATGAACATACCAGTTACACAAATGAGCAATTGAAGGGCTAACAAGGGCTAGATCTATAGCTGAAGCTTGTCTATTAGGATAAGGAACCGTTGTTGGTGATCCATCATTCAAAATGCACAAATCGAATTCATCAATTATATTATACAAATTTCTCCCTCTAGTGTTATCACTATGGCAGCCAAAGGCTATGTTATGAGCATTAAAATCGCCCATGATTATACATGGTTTGGGTATGCTATTGATTAAAGCTTTCAACATGGTTGAGTCAAATCTAGTACTGGGTGGACTGTATACACAAAGTATAGCTATTCTACCAAATTGTGTTTCTATACTGATACATATGTTTTGTATTGAATCAGAGAAATTTGTATGAATTAATTTGTATTTTAAATGCTGGTTCACCAAAATAGCAACTCCATTATGAGTATTGTAAGAATTTTTGTAAATGAAATTGTATGAAGGAAAGTGTGGAATAGTGGAACTAGCTTTTAACCATGTTTCATTGAGTAAACAAATATCAATATTTTTTGCAATTAATAAATTCTGTAAAAGGCTCTTTTTATTCAGTAAACTTTGTATATTAAACTGTAAAATATTTAAGTAATTGTCCATTAAATTAAATTTGATAAAAATATTTCTTTTATTTTCTTATTTGTTATTGGACCATCATCATCAGTCTTATTGCCTAATGAGATAAGAGACTTTACAATTGCATTAATGATTATGTCATTATTGGCTATCTGTTTAATGTCAAAAGTATCATTGCTTTTGACTTTTTCTGAGTGTTTAGGTACAGGTAAATTAGGAAAAGATTTTTGTGTTAAGGAAGGGGGTAAACTCACAGCAGTGGCATAAGATACTTGACGAAATTTGGCTTTCTTTTCTTCCAGTTTTTGTTTTTTGATAGGGCAATCTCTTGAAATGGCAAGGTGGTTACCTGAGCAGTTGATGCACACAATCTCTTCAACATCACATTCCTTATACGAGTGTCGGCCAGCACAAGAAGAACAGTTTTGTTCACCTCTGCAAACCTTGGCAGAATGATTAAATTTCAAACATTTATAACATTGCAATAGTGGAGGTATATAAGCTTTGACTTCATATCGGAATAGTCTGATGTAGGCATATTGTGGGAGAGATGTAGATGCAAAAGTTACAGCAACAGTGTTGAGAGGAACTAATTTTCCTTCAACTTTTCTCATGAATCTTTTAATTGATATTACTTCCGCATCGCAAACTATATTTTTATATATTTCTTCATTAGATAGGTCCTTCGGTACAAATCTCAGGACTCCAATTTTTTCCGTTAGGTATGCTGGGATAAAAGCTTTCATCTTATTTTTCCATAGAAAGTCTTCCATTTTAATAAAGTTGTTGGCATCGGCTGCTTTTCTAAATGTAACGCCCATTTTGTATGCATTTATTCTGTGCACACCTAAAACTCCCTTTACATTATCTGCTATTAAGTTTGTAAGGGTTACAGGGTTCTTATTCCCTAGCTTCTCCTGTTCAGTAGATTCTACATAGACAGTAAATTCTGAATTTCCGTTTTCAAAAAATAGTCTCTTGTAATTGGTTTTTGTGAATATTTTATACATAACTGGATCTGCAACCTCGTCTATATTAGCATCTTGGTATCTTCTTTTTTTCGTTCCCCCCGGGTCCTCACCCTGACTATGAGGACTCATCGTTTAAACTAGGTTCACTCAGTTAAAAAAATCAGGAATTCTGCACTTTTGAAAGCAAAATTTTAATATTTGAAAATTTGTGCAAATCAAAGTTACCACCTCGTTTGACTTCCCGCCAAAAAGTCCCTTGTTCATTCCTTACTCTTACTAGTGTTGCCAGCTGATATACCCGTGAGCTGACTTGAGTACTGTTGTAAAAAACGTCAGTGCGACACACGACACAAAAATCTTCGATACTCGACGAATTTAGTCTCCAAGCGACTGCCTACAAATGCCTGCATACAAATCCATTGAAGTTCGTACACGAGTTGCCGGCATTATGGATTTGTATGGCGGCGACTAAAATCGTCGAGTATCGAAGATTTTTGTAGCCTTGTGTACGAAGGGGCTTACAGTTGAATGTTACATATTATCAAAGCCTAACCGGCACGTTGCCACTTGATAATCTGAAGCAGTCGCCCCTGACGACGACGCGTCGCACAGTGTCCGTCGTAGAACCAGCCAGGTGGACAAAAATATATATTTTTAGGAAACCAGAAGTGGTAACAAGCGACACACACCGAACTAGTTTATTGATACAAAACTTAAACCTAAATTACAAAGTAACTAACTTTTTTAACCATTAAGCAAAATCACTTTAACAATTAATTACACAGAAATGAGATAGGCAGAAAGAGACAGTTTGACCATTCAAACGGGCAGAATTTCCCCTTAGCAAGTGAATTCAACGAGAAGTGTGTACAGAATGCAGTGCATAGCATTCGCTGCGCCCCCGCAAAGGGGCGCGGCAGGCGGTAACGGGGCGATGTGTGCAGACTGAGCGCGCCGGCGCTTTCTCTCCCACTCTAATCCCCACTGCTATCGGGAACTACGTCACTCTTCTCCTAACACGGCCTCTCCTGACTGGAGGACGTCCTCGTTCTCCTCTGACTGAATTTGCAGGGGTTTCGCAGTTCTGGAGGTGCTAGGCAGGGGCTCAGTTGTCCCCTCGTCTGGAGGCTGCACATCGCACGAGGCAACTTGCTCAGGCGTAGACTCGCATGGTCGTTATCGCTATCTGCATCTGAGAACATAAATAATACTCCAGTCGTAAAACACTAAAAACAAATCTTCACTGTTTTACACCATAAAATTGCACACAAACGTATCAAACAAGCACCAGAGAGGAAGCACTACGTTAGCTGTCTCTGTTAGCGAGAAACACAGGCACTGCGTTAGCTTATTTCTCACTAGTAAATACGGACACATGACATAGGCATGACGTTAGCGTATCATGTACATTGGACCCACACTTGTATGACATAGGCACGACGTTAGCTTATCATACTAAGTGAGCACTCTTACCTTCAATGTAAGCAGCGCATGTCTCCGGAGTCCACTCCCCACGCCACAGCTTCAAGAACTGGGTCGCAGCTTGTGTCGATTTACCGTAGGAGCCCGTCAACAGGTGTAGCTCATATCGATCGTGGGGAAGCGCCTTGACCACACTGTAGGGCCCGCGCATGCAGGAGTCAAGTTTGCGAGTCGATTGCGCCTGCTTAGTCACAAAAACAAGTGAATTAGTTTCAAATGTTTGAGGGGTTTTCCGGCCAGCGTTCACAGTCTACTGATTCCTAGCTAAACGCTCTGAAGCTCGTTGCCTGTGCATCTCCCTCTGTGCTTCACGATTTGAATGTGAGCTGTCCAGTGCTGCATCACGTACACGTTATCGTATAAGAGGTGTAGCCTTAATGCCTACGAGCAAAGGAGAATGACCAAAGTGGAACAAAATTTGAAAAAAAAAAAAACGATCTGCCCCCAGATTTACTACATAGCTCATTTGAAAGACCGGTTAAAATACTTCATTTTCTTCTATAGAACTGAAAAAATCTTTCCCACGGAATCATAGATATTAGCTGAAACGTGAACTTGAAAACAAGTAGCACATTCACTTGACGACCTTTTCTTATAGCAGGCATCATGATTAAAAAAAAAACATAAAAAATGATTTACGCGCGAATTAGTATTTTTTTGTTGTTGTAATAACATCGTTGAAGATGATGCGGAATAAACTCCTCACCTAGGCCCCGCCGCTGACACAGAGTCTCCGGCCTGACCTCGTGGAGGACGTTGTGAGCGCTCTGTTCCCTTCGCAGGGGGAACATGCACCTCCGCCTATGGCTCCGCCGACTGCGTTGCCGGAAGAGGACCCAAATGACGACGACACTCTGGAAGTGACTGGGATAGACCTGAGAGTGGCGGTAGGTAGGCTCAAGGCCAAAAATGGCCTGGGTTCTGGCATCAGTGGCGGAGGCTCTCAGCCTCGACTGAAGGGCTCCTAAGCGCATGCTTGGAGAGAGGCCAGTTCCCGCTTCGTTGGAAGATGGAGAAGCTGGTCCTCATCCAGAAGCCGGGGTGACCTGCGGACTCTCCGTCCGCATTTCGGGCCATCGTGCTGCTCGACGAGGTGTGCAAGCTTTTTGAGAGAGTGATTGCAAACCGTCTCGCCGAGCACCTTGAGGGGATGAGGCCGAATTTTGCGGAGAATCAATTTAGTTTCCGCAAGGGGCGCTCTACTGTGGACGCCATCATGCGAGTGAGAGCCCTCACGACGGGGGATGCAACATCCTGTGGCGGGGTTGTCTTAGTGGTGTCTCTCGACATCGTCAACGCCTTCAACTTCATGCCTTGGTGCTGCATCAGGCAGGCACATCGAACAGGGCCGTCATCTACCCCAGTCGCAGCGGAGAATGGAACCGGCGAGAGATGTCGTGCGGTGTCCCACAGGGATCGGTTCTGGGACCGCCCCCGTGGAACATCGGTTACGACTGGGTGCTGCGCGCCGACCTCCCTATAGGCGTCAGCGTAGTCTGACGCAGACCACACCCTGGTGCAAGGGAGGTCGCACGAGGCGGCGGCCGAGGATCCGGCAACTGGGTCTTGAGGTGGCATTGCACAAGTCCGAGGCCATGTGCTTTCATGGGCCTCGGAATACGCCACCGTCGGGATCCACACTGACGGGGTATCCATCAGCGTCGAGTCGACGTTGAAGTACCTAGGACTCGTCCTAGACAGCCGGTGGAACTTCGTGGAGCATTTCCGACGTTTGGCCCCCAGGCTGGAACGGACCGGGGCTGCCTTAAGGCGGCTCCTGCCCAACCTGGGGGGGACAAACGCCTCCTGCCGCAGGATCTATGCGAGGGGTCGTGCGGGCCATGGCCCTTTACGGGGCCCCAGTGTAGGCGCGTTCCTTGAGGCGGCGAGCCGCCCATTACCTGGACGCGCCCCAAAATGTGGTGGCCGTAAAGATGGTCCGTGGGTACCGCCCGCGAGGCGGCGGGCCTGCTCGCCGGTTTGCCGCCATGGAGTCTGGAGGCGGTAGACCTCGCGCGCCCTGCACGAATGGCGCGTGGAGGTACTGCGCCGGGGAGAAACTCCGCTGCTACGGCAAACCGTCGCTTGGCGGACAGACCTCCGACGCGATCTCATGGCGACATGGAGAGAGCGACTGTCGCAACCTCGTGCAGGGCACGCCACGATAGTGGCGATAAGCCTTCCTTTGAGGAGTGGCTGAAGAGGCGCCACGGCGTCCTCACCTTCCGCCTGACGCAGGTCCTCACCGGACACGGATGTTTCGGGAGGTTCCAGCACCGAATTGGGCTGGAGGAAACGCCCGGGTGTTTCCACTGCGAGAATCGACCGGAGGACACGGTGGAGCATCGGCGGCGGCGACCACTCGCGTCCGGCACTGGTTCAATCGAGCGAGACGGAATGGGAAGCCGTCACCTCCTTCTGCGTAGCAGTCATGCTAGGGAAGGAGGTTTTTGACGTAAGCACGTTATGACAATATTGACCATCCAGCACAGTTTTTAGATAATGTTGTAATCAATAAAATGATTTATAAAATGCACTTTATACATTCTGTCCAGCATGGCTTTCGTTTTACATTGAATAAATTGTTTGAAAATAAACGTTTTTGGAATAACTACGAGTATATCGTTTTTAACCTAACGGTCCAGTTAGCTAGGCCTAACTTCGAGAAAGAGGCCAATCGTCGAATCCGACTCGGCTGGGCAGCGTTCGGGAAACTGCGCGGTATCTTCTCGTCCAACTTACCGCAGTGTCTCAAGACGAAAGTCTATAACCAGTGTGTGTTGCCAGTGATTACATACGGGACCGAAACGTGGTCGCTCACAATGGGCCTTATCAAAAGGCTAAAAGTCACCCAAAGGGCAATGGAGAGGGCTATGCTCGGAGTTTCCTTGCGTGATCGAATCAGAAATGAAGACATCCGCAAGAGAACCAAGAATTGCTAAACTTAAGTGGCAGTGGGCAGGGCACATTGCTCGCAGAACGGATGGTCGTTGGGGCCGAAAAGTTCTGGAGTGGCGACCGCGAACCGGAAGACGATGCTTGGCTGGGCTGTACCTGGCCTTGCCGTATACTACGCCCTAAATATTCGATTTGTGTTGATAAAAATGAGCACTTTTTCGAGAGTTGTAGAGTTGTAGTAGTTAAGTTGGTAGAGAAACCAGCTTTTGTTAGTGTTTGAAGTACATCGCGTAGGTAAATAAAGCCTTCGTCCATTATATTACTGAGAATCTGCCTTCTTCTTAGCAAAACAAGTATTGATCCTATGGCCGGGTTTTTTTTCAAAAACTACATGGTTCAGTTCTACTAGTACTTGGGACAGGATTACTTTCGCGACTTCGAGAACGGCTTCTACTTTAACGATTGCTATTGGGCATTTTTACCACTTCATCAGGGCAGTGTGCACGTAACAACCAAGCAAACTAAAAACAGCAAGATTGTAAAACAACAGCGTTATTGTACACAAAAGTAAATTGGAACGTACTCACCAGAATTCACCGAGATACACTTACACTTAAGCCTAATCACTTACTCACTCCGTATTGACACAAAGTCCGTTTGGTTGAAGACTTCAGTATAATCCAGAACTAACCCCAAAAAAATAGAGAATTTGGTTATAAAGTGCCAAAAGCCGTGTTTCAGTGGTCAAAGCGGGTCTGGACGCGTATGGTGTATCCCACTTCTGATTTTAGGAAACCAGAAGTAGTAACAAAATAATAAAAATATGCGGCACACACCGAACTAATTTATTGATACAAAACTTAAACCTAAATTACAAAATAACTAACTTCTTTAACCATTAAAAACTCACTTCAACAATTAATTATATAGAAATTAGATAGGCAGAAAGAGACAGTTTGACCATTCAAACGGGCAGAATTTCCCCTTAGCAAGTGAACTCAACGAGAAGTGTGTGCAGATATTTTTTTTTTTATGTGGGGCAGAAGCCAGTCTTCTCAGACTGAACTGCGAGAGTTCAGTCTGAGAAGACTGGCTTCTGCTTAACCGGGCACGTCCTATGGATGCCTTGAATTTAAGGCCTCCAGCCAGGGCGATGTGTGCAGACTGAGCGCGCCGGCGCTTTTATAGACAGTAAAAGGCAATCTCCCACTCTAATCCCCACTGCTATCGGGAACTACGTCACTCTTCTCCTAACAATTATATGATTTTGGAACTGCTTATATCCATCAAATTTTTAATGTTTTACAGTACCTACTACAATAATGATGCGTTATATGAATGTATAAACTAACTGTACCCGTGCATGGGTTGCAATGCAGTTTTTCCTACGTACTACTACCTTCCTACTACTGCCAACCTACCTACCTACTACCTACCTACCTACCTACCAACCTACCTACCTATTTCTCACCTTTTAAACCTTCCCTGGACTTCCACGAATAATTCAAAACCAAAATGAGCCAAATCGGTCCAGCCATTCTCGAGTTTTAGCGAAACTAACGAACAGCAATTGATTTTTATATATTTGAGGTGCTGAGGTGAAAATAGTATATTTTATAACGGGGGACTAAGCGAAGCCATTATATACCCGAAATGATTTGACTCCCGAGCTTGCGAGGGAGGCAATGAAAGCGAGGGTATATTATATTGGCGTTTAGTCTCGAGGTGCAAACTGTACTTTTCACTTCGAGTGCGAGAAAAATAGTCATTTAAAACTGAACAAATTTACAATCGACAAAAATTCTGAACTGAGCGGTAAGTATTTTCTTCTATCAGGTCAGTCACAGATTAACCATTGAAAACACAACACAAACTCTCAACATTTTCGCAATGAAGATAACCCACACTCCACAGATAATTAGTACCTACATTACTGCAACGCCTATATAGCAACAGAGGCATTGCTTTTCAAAATCAACGATGCACACAAACAACCATACATTTTTCTCGAGTTCATTTGTTTTTTTTTTCAATAAACCGCTTGCTATTTGCATGCCAATTCGAAATTTAAATAAAACCTTTGACAAGTTACTCTTATCTGACCATGTTTCAGAGTAAAAGATCATTCCATTTTTAAATTACTTTTTACTCCCTAGGGAATAAACGATCACTTTAATCCCGCTTCGTAGGGCTATAACGGCGTACTTTTAGACCATGAGAAGTGAAAAAACTATTACACATACCTCCATAAGTAAAATCCACCATTTGTATTTTCAACAAAATTAGAACTGCCACTATGAGAGCAATTAAATGTTGTAAACGTGCAATTGACCTATCTCGTTCATAAATTGTATTTACCTCATTGGCTTACTTTGCTAAACAATTACTCATCAGTATATAATGTTAGACGCAAACAATTCTTAGAATCAGGGGTTTAGGGGTGTTGTTTAGGCGACCTCTCCCGTCCGGCCCTAGTTAAATCCATGGTCCGGAGCGAGACGGAATGGGAAGCCGTCACCCCCTACTGCGAAGCAGTTATGCTATCGAAGGAGGTGGCGGAACGCGAGAGGTGAGAGAGCCTCTCGCCCCAGCCGCCGCGGGAGACGCACCGGGCGTCGGGGGCCACGTGGTGACTACCGGCCACCGTAGATGCGAGCCTGTGGACGGTTAGCTATGGGCTAGCTAGCCGTCCGTCCGCCTAATGACAACAGGCCGTGTCGACGGCGCGTTTCCTCGCGCGTCTCAAAGAGATGTCAGCATAAGGGGAGGGGCCCGCAAGGGCCGAAGCCTGCCGGGGTTGCGGGCCTGTTCGAAAGAGATACCGCGGCCCCGGAACATAAAGGGCGAGGAAGGAACATGGATGGGTTTTAGTCAGTGAAAGTCTGACACTCCCTCCCGCTCCGCCCGCTGCGCCCAGCTCGTGGGAGAAGTTATTTGATAAATGCCTATCTGAAAAAAAAGAAAAAAAGGGGTGTTGTTTAAAGGTGGAAAGTACCCATTTCCGGGAATTTATTTATTTATTTACTAACTTCTGCCCGCAACTTCGTACGCGAAAGACCTGTTAGTAGATGTGCGAATACGCTGAGAACTCAAGCGTGATTCTGTATCGGAAAAAGTTTCCGATTCGCGAGATAATGCATGTCGCTCACGATCAGCGGACAATCGCGCATCACGTTCCGCACTTGTTTCTAGGGACCTAGAAGAAGATGCGTAGATACGCTGAGAACTCAAGCGCAATTCTCTTTCCGTGAACGTCTCCGACTCGCGAGACAATGCATCATGACGTTCACGATCAGCAATCAGTCACGCATTCACTGGTCACTGGTCACTTCACTCGTATCTATAGATCTGGATGTAGATGCGTAAATACGCTGAGAACGCAGGCGTGCTTCGCGAATGAAAATGTTTCCACCGAGCAAGTTGCAGCCTGATGTTCTCTAACAGCATCACGTCTCTCCTGACGTTCTTCGGTAGATTCTTGGGAACTTATGATCCTCAATTTTACAGCTCTCTTGGAACATTGGGAAAGATTTGACCACTTTCATCTTTCTTTCATCGTTATAGTTTTGTTGTGAAGATATCTGATCAATTAAAATCTAAGTCACTGCTCCCCTGCGTTACTGGGTAAGCTACCGAGTCACGAAGATAACTGGAAAAGGAAATTAAACACTCACATAACATAAGCCCGAAGGCCTAATTTGTAATTTATGAGGTATTCCTCAGAGCGCACCTATTTCTAAGCGCAACCATCTAAGCGCAACTTAATCATTTCTCAGAGCGCAAACATACATGATAAAAAATAGAGAGGGGTTTGATGAATTCATTCATTATATCGATAGACAGTTTTAAATCAATTCGATAAAAAAATAAGTAATAAATGGGAGTTTTGACCAGTACAGTCAAATTTTCAATGATATACCATCGTCATCGAAAATCAGTCCTAAACTGTTACCGCCTTCACCGCCTGGAGGTACGTACTCCCAGCTTATGTTATTTTATAATTATACAGAGAAATTAGTGATAGCTTTGCAATAATTTTCACATCAGATGTTTCTGATCTTCGATTTTTTATTACATCAACAGAAAATCCCCATCAGACCTAACAACTTTTGCTAAGACGTCATTCCTATATGTGTTATGGTGTAGCTGGGCTCTTAGAGTTCCACAACAGGTGTTCCAGATCTTCGATTTTTAATAAATGAACAGAGAGTGCTCATTAGATTGAACAACTTTTGCTAAGACGTCATTCTTTTATGTGTTATGGTCTAGCTGGGCTCTTGGAGTGCCACATCAGGTGATCCAGATCTTCAAATTGAATCTCTCAGCAGAAAATGATCAACACGTGGAATAATTTTTGCCATGGTGTCATTTTTGTATCTCTTTTAGTTAGCTGGTCTGTTGCGGTTCTGCATTAGGTGTTCAAGTTTCAAGATAAATAATATAGCCTATATGTTGCCCAGACTTTATAAAAATCAAAATCAAAGCATTTATTTCAAGTAGGCCAGTTACAGGCACTTTTGAATTGTCGAAACAAAATGAACATTTAAAGTAGCTACAGTCCCAGTCACAAGACATAATATCTATACAACAAAAAAATATCATTCAAATTCGATTAGCGTGTACAGACAAACAGACAAACAGAAAGATTTTTTTTTTGGATTTGTTCTCTATTACTGTTAACATTTATTTTTATTTTGTTGTTTTGAATTTTTTCAATGTACAGACACACACAGTTTTTTACTCTTTTATTATATTATGTAATAATTATATAAATTAAAACTTTATGCACAATTAAAACTGCACAAAGGCGGACTTAATGCCTTAGGTATTTTCTATCAGTCTACCTTATGGTGATGCAGAGTCAATCCACAGTAGGTGCAATAATGAAAAAAAGACTAGAAATTATTTATAACTATAATATATAAGTTTAAACAAATACATACTTAAAGCAAATATATGTATAAAGTTACAAGAGATAAACAAGAAAAACTACAATAACTTAGTTTTGAGACGAATCTGCCAACTTCTTGCGAATATGCTCTCGAGCATTCATTCACAAATAAATAAAAATGATAATGAAATGTCCACCTGCTTGTTCTGCGGCGTACACTGTGCACAGGCGGCAGCCGCCGAAACGTCGACGATTGCCGTCGACAGGTGGTGAGGCTTGCAGTCGTAGCATGCCGCGTAAATGTGTGTCGACGACTGCCAACCATGCGTCGACGGCAGTCGTCGGTAGGTGACGACGGCTGCATTTTATCTGCCGTTGCCAACGTGACTACCTAGCCTTGATAACCCAGTTAGAATTGGGTAACGCGATACCCCTTGGTAAGACTGGTTGTCAGATTTTCGGGCCAATGACTACCTGTACGACAGTGACAAATGACAGCCGAGACCGTGCTTTTCGAGGCATGGAGGAAACCCATCCACATCAATATCGACCCGAGTGGCTGTTATTATCTAGCACTAATTATTAAAACTATTACTTTTAAACCTCAGAAAAACTATTTCGACCCTTTCCCATATCTGTTCCATTTTTTTCCTTCCTGAGTCGGAAAATTACGAACGTTTGAAAACAAAAAAAAAAACATTCCTTTAGTGATGCGTTTATCGAACAGCATTAGGTTTTTTTACATAGAAATAATTGAAAATGACCTAAGTAATAGATTACCTTAAATTAATAATGGGTAGGTACACCGACAACATAACCTTTGTTGACATTTCTATATTTTCAATGGCTTACTGTTCTCATAGCTAGGGACTACAGAAACATTTTGTATCTAAGTTTTGACATGCTGAAATGTTGTAACGACGTGCCTGATAATTATAAGATTGTCCTGTTTACATCTGACAATAAAGCTTATGATTATGGAAGGCATAGCCCGGTAAAAAATATTTCTCAAATTGCATACGTTTACTAAACATTTATTAAATGAGGCATCAATGGAGATTTTCTGCTAATATTTTTTCTAATAATCGCTAAGTTGAAACCATTAATTTATTTAGAGGTTGTCAAGTCTGTGAAACACCACGCGCGGGGAACTTTAAGAAAATAGTCGATCTTCAATATTCAGGACTTGCCATTTATGTTCACATGAAAAAATACAATCACGTGAGCTTTCTTTGTTATTTACTTACGTGCTTCCTGAAATCTGTTCTAATTATATTGACCTACGGTAATAATTCGGTACCGTAATGTAAGTAACGTAACGTAATAAATATTAACATTGTCACATTGAGTTTGCACGGCCGAGTGGGATGTAAAATGCTTGTTTGTGTCTCGACGCGTCCGAAGCCGGTAGTGCAGTCGCGATAGCATCGCCGCGCCGTACGCCCGTTGCGTTTTGCCGTCTGAACTATCGAGTACGAAGTGGCACCTGACGTAACTTACAAGTTCAATACTATCGTGAAGTTTTAATAACATTGTTTCTTTTATAAGAAAATAGAACTGACCTGAAGTTATATCGTTTATTGGCGAAGTTATACAATATTATCACCACAAGTGTTTGTTTACGTCTGCATAAGCCGCGAAAAACACTTACAAGGACTTTCAGTGACGACTTGGTGCGTATTTAACTTTTCCTCGTGTAATTGGGTGGTAAAGGACCTATAGGGAACATCTGCAAATAGATACTCCACAGTTTAATAAACATGAATTCAAATGGGGATCATGTCGCCGGTGACGGTGGTGACGCTGAAGCCCAAGATAACAATGCAATGCAAGCACAACAATTGCCCAGACGGCCTGAGGTGGACGGACAAGCCGACAATATACAAAATGATAATGAAAGAGAAGCCCTACCCGACTTAAGGCTCCACGCCCTGTACGTAAACCCTCCCTTCCATGAGTTAGTAGATGAGGTGGTTCCAATTCTTGCACCTTTATGGATACCACTACCCAGACCGCGAGTAAATCGTGACTATCGTAATGGTCGCCTGGATATGGTCGAACTGGGGTCCATCAACGGCCACAACCGTGATATGCCACTGATAGAGGACCCTCAAGTTGAGGCTCCTGCTGAACAGCTCAATAATCCTATTCCAGTGCATCGACGTGGAGTTCCTGCACCAGTAGAGCAGAGTAGGCCGGCTGCTCCGGTCCAGCCACCCAACCGCACAGAAGACATATATAATGACACAATAGATGATGATATAAGCAGTTTAAGTAGTGTCGCTAGTTCAATAGGGACATCTCGTACGGAAACAAGCGAGGAAGACAACCTCCCGCTGATACATTTTTATTGTCCTCATCCTGGAAATGTACCACAGGTACCAATGGTCTTTGAGCCTTCAATTACGCCAGAAGTTGAGCCAGAAGAGCCAGAAGTTGAGCCGGAAGAGACGGAAGAGCCGGAAGAGCTTGTAGAGCCGCCAGTTCGTCGTGAAGGCCTGCCAGAACCATCAAAGCCCATTCTGATACCACCTTCGACTCGGCCACGGAAATCAGATGACGAGAATAACTCTTTTTCTCCAGAGATGGTACCGACTAGGTCAAAACGACGCCGGCCAGATCGACCTCACTAATTCATAAAATGGAAAGGTGTTAACACTAGTAGGTACTTATTACAACTCTCATTTTTAAACTCTTACGTTCGTTGGTCTCTGTGTGGTTATAGTTTTCCATAATTATAATTTAATCTAGATATCTTTTGAAAATTATGAACAACATGCTTATTCGTCTTAGTTTGTTGAGACAAATTACTAAATATATTGGATGTGATAATGATCGAAAGTCAATTAAATATCTATTTACTTATGTATTTATACCTAATGTTAAAAAATCCCTCAGATAATATACACTATTTCGAGCTTGTAAAATATAAGAAGGGTATCATAATTATGTACATTTATTACAAAATTCCTGCATCATTTTCTTCATTTAATTTAGGCAAATGTTTTTGAACTTGCAAGTACCTTCTAGAATGTTTTTTCCTTATTGGTAATATATTATAACGTTTTGGATTAAATATTTAAATAATGATGTAATTATCATAATATAATCAGCGGTGCAAGAAAGTCTAGTTTTAGATGTGAGAAAATGTGTCGGAAAGCGATTTATGTAAAGTGATAGTATGAGGAACGCAACAAGAATGATTTGTTGCAGACTGGTCTGACGGAAAAATTGTGCTGTGTGTTAGATTTTGGCTAAATATCTAGATTGTTTACCTTTGGGTTCAGAAAAGAGCTGGCATAGCTACAAAGTGTTCTGTAATATTTTGAAAGTCATTATATATGGCTACTTAGGCATTTTTGATGTCCTTTATGAGGTCTAATCCTTATTAGACCTCTGCTGTACTCATTTAGACGATATGCACCTAGTTTTATATTCCAAAGATTTTAATTGTTATATTCCAAATACTCAAAAACCAAAAATAAAGTAAAACTCCAAAAAAATAGTAATAAAAAAAAAACAAAATCAAAACACAAAAAAATGTAGTGATTTCAAAAATATTTTGTTAGCAGTAGTAATTTTAGATCTAACGCTTCTGTACCTTTTGGAGAGTATGGCTTCTTGTAGTGCCAACTAAATGTGTAACCTTAATAATAGCACAAAATTCAATATTTTTATGTCTGTCTATTAAATCGATTCTATGAATTGATTAAAAATAAGATTTCCGCATATTGTGAATGAACTGACACTTTTGAATGTTTGAATGTTTAAAAATAATAAATGTTTGTAAATACTTTCACTTCACTCGTTTGTTTAATTTTCTCCACAATAAATAGGGTTATAGGTCGAATAGTAGACCCCAACTATCTCATTTACCAGCTTACTTAGGTACTATCCCAACTACTAACACTCACTACTAACACGAACTACACAAATCATCAACAATACATTCAATTAAAGAAAATCACAAAATTAAAAAATATTTTATGTAAGTTAAAATTGAACGAACCAATGAGCTATCTACGAGTAACTATTAACAAATATAAACAAACAACACTAAGCTATACATAACAACCATTCTTAAGCTGTGCTAAGGGGCCGCCTTCACGAGCGGAGAACCGCGGCTATATTACCGTCCTTGCCACGTTTTTTGGGCCGTCTCCATGAGCGACAGAATCGCGGCGATATTCTCGTATTGAAATACATTGAATCGCCGCGATTTGCTCGCTCATGGAGACGGCATGGAGGCGCCCCTAAGAGATGTATTTTCTACTGATAACTGTGAGCTGCACTAGATATCTTCAGACTCAAGATTATATTGCACTCATGTGGTAAGTATACTGTAGTGACTGTGTTGGGAAGGTCAGCTATGCCGTGGGCTCCATGTAAATTTCTGGTATTCGGCTGCATCCGGTTTAACTGGAAGCCTACCCCAACATAGTTGGGAAAAGGCTAGGTTAGTAGATGATGATGTGGTAAGTATAGCTAATAATAGCATAACAAGTTTTACAGGGCATACATAAGCTACTATATACAGGATGGAAATTTACAATGCCCTCTGGAGAGAAATCGCTCTAAATACTGGAGATAGCAAATTTTACTCAAAGGACACATCATTTTATTTTAAAAAGAAACAAAACTGCATTTACAGTTTTTCGAAAATTATTTTGTCACACTCGGCCATCGAACCTGGAATGGATCGACTAAAGTTCCACAAAATAACATTCTGTACCTTTTCGACATCAATCGATATAGGGTCAATCATATGGATTAATTCTCTCTAACAAACATGATAAATTAAATGAAAGGGAAACTCGTTGAATTTATCTCATTGAATTTATAACTGTTCTTTAGATTTCAAGGATTTCCTTTCATTTAATTTATCGAATGATGTCAAAAAACTACAGGATGTTATTTTTTTGAACTTTAGTCGGTTCGTAACCCGAGTGAAACAAGAGAATTTTTGAAAATCTGTGAATGTAGATTTCTACATTCACAGATTTCTTTTAAAAATAAAGGAATGTTTCCTTTGAGAAAAGTTTGCTATCTCCAGTATTTCGAGTACTTTCCCTCCAGTATATAGTAGCTTATGTACATGTATAGTTATCTACACTAATATTATACAGAGAAAAACTTAGTTTGTTTGGTGGTAATGAATAAACTCAAAAACGACTGTGCCGATTTCAAAAATTCTTTCACCATTGGAAAGCTACATTCACCCTGAGTAACATAGGCTATATTTTATCCCTGTAGTCCCACGGGAACGGGAACTACGCGGGTGAAACCGCGTGACGTCCGCTAGTCATTTATAATATTTATAGTGCAATTTCACTATCGAAAAACTCTTATTACTATTTTTTATAATTCTTTATCAAATATCTAGTAGGATGAAATGTCTGATGAAGTGACGAGTCATGAAGAAGTATGGAAAAACAAGACATGCAGCGCCTACCCTAATTCAATTGGACAAAATTCTTAATAATACTTAAATCTACACTTTAAACTTAGGTCAAGTACTATTAATTTTAACTAAATAGTTTTAGGTTTATGTTTATATAAGTATCATAAGTATGTATTTACAAGCAAAAAAGGATATATGTAGTATATCAACTATGTGTCCACTACACAAGCCTTGCTTAGTGTGGCACTAGATGGCGCTGTATGTTAATGTCCAGCGATATTTATTTGTTAATTTATACTTTATTTTCAAAAAAGACAAAAAAACCACTTACACGAGAAATTATGTTAACATATTGTAATGAACATATTCTAGGGAACGTGTCACCGATTTGTTAATCTTTTTTTAATTCTTAGTCTTAAAATTATCATCATCATCATCATCATCTCAGCCGAAAGACGTCCACTGCTGGACATAGGCCTCCCTCAAGTGTCGCCACATTGACCGATCTCTTGCGACTCGCATCCACCGGATTCCCGCAACCTTCACCAGGTCATCGGTCCATCTAGTGGGAGGTCTTCCAACGCATCGTTTTCCGGTTCGCGGTCGCCACTCCAGAACTTTTCGGCGTCATCGGCCATCCGTTCTGCGAGCAATGTGACCTGCCCACTCCCACTTAAGTTTAGCAATTCTTCGGGCTACGTCGGTGACCTTGGTTCTCTTGTGGATGTCTTCATTTCTGATTCGATCACGTAATGAAACCCCGAGCATAGCCCTCTCCATTGCCCTTCGGGTTAAGCCCTTTGATAAGGCCCATTGTGAGCGACCACGTTTCGGTCCCGTATGTGATCACTGGCAACACACACTGGTCATAGACTTTCGTCTTGAGACACTGCGGTAAGGTGGACGAGAAGATACCGTGCAGCTTCCCGAACGCTGCCCAGCCGAGTCGGATTCGACGACTGACCTCTTTCTCGAAGTTAGACCTACCTAACTGGACCGTTTGTCCTAGGTATACATAATCGTCTACAATTTCGAGTGTAGAGCCTCCGATCTTGATGGGAATGGGTGTGACATGGGCATTCAACATGACCTTCGTCTTGTCCATGTTCATTCTTTCGGAAGCTCTACTGAGGTCATCGAGCATTATACTGAGGTCCTCCATGGTCTCAGCCATGACCACAATATCGTCGACAAACCGGGCAGCTAATTAAAAATGGTATAATTTCTAAATTAGATGTTCAACGATTTTATTCCTAACTGGTAGGCTAGTAACATTATTTGTGGGTGCTTTCAATAATATAATTTGAAAGTTCCGATTTGAAACCGTTGAAAGAGCTTACATTTTTTTTAAGTTTATAAACTCAAGCACTCTTTACTCTTCACCCTTGAGAGTGTAGAGAGTGCGATGTACTCACAACCTTATTGGTTGAGCTAATGTAATGAGAGCATCACCTAATTGAAGAGGCTGTCGTTTATTTTGAACTAATTCAAATGTACAACATTATCTTATCATAATCAAAAAAATGAACGCCCGACAAATTGACGAGTTTTCTTTTAGGAAAATATCTCTAGTTTTGATACAAACTGTCATTCGTATGTGACGGCAGTTCATATTATGGAAAGATTGACATTTTTTAACGCAATAAGAAAGGGAGGGGGTGTTAAAAACCACAAGACCAGAGAACTCCAGAGGTCAACAGGTTCAGGTCAGGTCACAGGTTTAGTCATTCTTCAGGTCTACGGACCTGTTGAGTGAAGAGTTTGACCAAGAAATTATGGACAACTTCCTACTGCTCTATCATGTTATATGTTTGTGTATGTAGGTTCCTATTCTATCACTTCCTGTATATTTCTGTGACAATTTGAAATTAAACTTATATTATTTTAAAGTATTATAGTGAAGGTCGGGCGTTATGAGGGACTATCTTGTGTAATAGACGATTTTAATAAATGACTAATGAAATGACTGACTGATGGAATTTATGACAATAACAGAAAGTTATTGATTTTGAAATCGTAAATAAGCGGGGTCCTGCCAAAAGTGAACTCACAGCATAATATAGTAAACACTGATTATACAGGGTGTAAACCACCTCATCACGAAGCCGTCAACCAAGCATACTGTACATCCAAAAACAACTAATCCGACTTCCAACTTTAAAAATTATTACTGGGATACGACAGTTTTTTTGGGGTGAAATATCATGTTTTGTAGTAGAACTCAATGTAACGCACTTCAAACATTGCACTGAGGGATAGATTGTATAGTACGGGGGTGGTAGAGATGTCAAAAGTAAAAATCGTACAATTAAAACTTGTATTTAAAAAAAAAAAACCTTGTCAAAAAGTTGGAACTTTGACCCCCAATATCTCAGTAACTAGAAGGTTCCCAGGTATGGTGTAGAACAAAAAAAATATCGTAATGAAGGGACAACAAGTGCCTTTCAGCTTCGTCAAGAGGTGCTTTACACCCTTTATTTAAATAAGTTCAATTTTCCTATGAATAATATATAAACCAATGCAAACCACCACATTTAGAATCTTGAATAAGTTGGACATTGTTAACTGTAGATTGGCTCATGATGACAGAATTACGTCTCGTTGGTCTCTGCTCAAAAGTAGATAATTATGACAGATTTTGAAGTCAAATGTAGAATGACATAGGCTGGGCCCTGTATAAGTAGGTTATGGTCTAAATCTTCGCGTTATTTGTGAGGCAATATGAAGGCAATAGTAGTAAAACGTTTTATTTTATCTTCGGACCGATTAAATGACAAATGCCTTACGCTAAATACCTAAATAAGCACCTACTGCTTATTAGTAATGTTTCTAGCAATCATCAAACTGAACCATTTGCTCAATAAGCCAACTTCGTCATCGGGAAAAAATATTTATTATTGATAGTTATCAATAATAAATATTTTAAAGGATATCAAGGATGCATGTTTTAATGCATGCCTAGTTAGGCATGCATTAAAACATGCATCCTTGGGTACAAATATAATGGATAAATAATTAAATGAACTTACTTCTCATAGACTTTTTATTTATACAAATCTATACTTGCTAATATTGTAAAAAGGACAGTTTTTTTTTTGTTTTCTTTATTAGCTGTTCAGAATGATGTAAGTAATGAATATGCCATTTCAGCGCCGGTGTGTCTTCCATCCTGTATAATACTTATTCTGATTACTAATACAACTCATATATATTTTAATATATATTATAATACGAGTATTATAAAGCTGAAGAGTTTTGTTTGTTTGTATGAACGCGTTAAACTCAAGAACTGGTTCGAATTGAAAAAATCTTTTTGCGTTAAATAGTCCATTTATCGAGGATATAAAATATTATATTATATATGTTTCTTTTCATAAAAAAAAATATATATGGCACAGTCATTCATTATTTCTTATTCATGTCAAGGGAGGTTACAAGGCTGATTCCTTCGATCGATTGGACACAGGTGGTCCGTTCTCAACAGTTAAGTAGTTATTTTTTTATTAACAGAGATTTTTAACTTTATAGAACATTGAGTCATTTTTAACTTAAAACAGCTTTGAATATGGGTTCTTCCCGCTATGATTTGTGGTATCAAACTATACTTATTCCGTCGGTAATAGTTCTTGTTTGGTCGGTGATTTTTTCTAAAGAATATGCGACTTTGTGGTATTATTTATTATGGAGACCTCAGATAACCAGTTTTATTTATGCGTTTTTTTTGTACCAAAATTGATGTACAGCTACATAGCAATATTACTAATTCTGCAATGGTAGGCTCAACCAGAAAATTTTGGGTTCTGGTCCAAAAAATATCTACTGGCCCCAGGGTTGACTTTATTGTGGGTTGACGTATAATGTTGGACTTACCATGTGTGCATATGTGCATCAAAATCTAATCCAGAGTTACAGAATAATTCATCGATATTGAAACTTTAGCTTGCAACTATTGCTTGCATCTTTTTAGTGTTTTTATCTCCATTTATTAAAAACAGCAACTTAGTGAAGTGACCATCGGATTTTTCCTTGTTTTTTTTACCTGCCTGCCATAAAAAAAGGTTGTCAAGTGAATGTGATGATCGTCATCATCATCATCACCATCCTATAATGTTCTCACTGCTGGGACACGGCCTCTTCTCAATGAAAGGGAACATATCAATCGATAGCAACAACCAGCTGCAGCTGCGCAGTAGCAGCTTGCATGTATCGATCGATACATCCAAGTTTTGCATGAGGCAAAATGTTCTAAGTGTCACACAAGTTCTGTTTTGCTGTGCCAGCTATCAATTGATACAAGTTCATGCGTGTCTGATCAAATCCTAGTTGTGCTGAAGATGCCATCAGTGAATGGGTTTAAACTTTGATAGCTCATATCTCGGAAACGTGACATTTTAGAACATTTTACCTCATACAAAACTTGATTGTATCGATACCAGCTATCGATTAATATAGGCCTACGCATAAGATGCGTGACCGCTACTTTGAAAAAAAAAACATGGAATTCTGACCCTTTTCAATCGACTTCCAAAAAGAGGAGGTTCTCAATTCAACTGTATCGGTTTTTTTGTGTTTGTTACTTCTGAACTTTTGACTGGGTGAACCGATTTTGATGATTCTTTTTTATTTGAAAGCTGGTGCTTCCCTTGTAATTTGCTGAAGATCTGATGCTGATCTTCAAAAATAGACGGCAAATCTGCAGTGATTGCTGCAATCGCTTGTAGGTTCATTGTTTATACTTCATCATGACGTAATTTTACGCCTGTATGCTCTGAGGGAGTACGCAGAAGTGTACAATACACCCAGATTTACACAGTTAGATGTGTTAAGTTCCATTTTTATGGGTAAGCTTTATTACCGTGACATGTCATTTTATTGGAAAGGATGTACTTCAAGGGTACATTGATAATTTTGTTAGGTTCTGATTACTTCTGATTATGAGATGCATGACAAAGGAACGGAACTCTTAAATTCTTAAGAGCAAATTAATTATACTCGGACGAATCTTATAGAGGCTATCCGGATATTTGAGTCACCTACCATAACGTCGTTATTAACCGACTCCAAAAATGAGGAGGTTTTCAATTCGATGTTCTCCGATTACTCGAAGATGGCTGGATCGACTTTGTTTTTATATTAATTGTTTGAAAGGGTATTTGGCGTACTCCCTTAGAGCATACAAGCGTCCCAGATTGTCCCATAATCATCAAGTCAGGATCTGATGATGGAATCCTGGAGAAATAGAGACAACTCTTCAGATTTTATAGGCATACCAGAAGCGATTTGTGTAGTTACCAGAATTTTTGGGAAGTATTATTATTATTGAAGTTTATTCTTTTTCGAAGTGATACCATTTTAATTTGGTGAAGATCTGATACTTCGGAGATAGGCAAGGGAACTATTCAATAATGATAACAAATGTACTGGGACTGAAATCTCATATGGCTACTGTTTACACCAGTTCATAACAGAAAATCACACTGGTACGCTATGTGAAGGGGTAAGCACATGTGAACCACTAAAAAGTGAAAAATACAAACTTTTTTCCAAAATCAAAACCGACTTTCTGAAGTCGGTTTTAAGTGAAAAATAACTTTAGCTTTGGAAGTCGGTGACAAAAAACTAAAACAATCAAAAAAGGTCACCGACTTCTGATTCTAGGTTTTGGAAAAAAGTTGTTATGTATACTAATAATTTAAATGTAAATCATTAACACCTCAGTAAGCCAACTTAATAACTAGGTATAAAATAACTAACAATTCAATCTTACACATCTACAGAAAATGGCTGTCGTTTCAAAATATGTAAGTAAGCAATACTGGCAGTAAGCAGATTAAAAAGCCCGAGTAGGTACATTAGTGAGCTTCGTAAGTAAAGTAAAAAGTACCTAATTATCGCTGTCGGTATACTACGGGACTTGATACATCTCCCATAGCAGATCACATTTTCTTTTTCTTGGAAATACTCGTTAAAGCTGTTTGGAAATGAAAAGGTAAATAAAGTTTAAAACTGTAATATTCGCAGGAAAATCAGAAGTAGTAAAAGAATTAAAAAATGGTAACGTGCTATTCAGGGTGTATTTTACCCCATCACAAAGCCGTTAGTTAACCAAGCATTCTGTATATCAAACTAAGTAAGTTTACGCAAAAAATATTGCTGGGAAACAACTTTTTTTTGAGGTTATAAATCATGTTTTGTGGTATAACTCAATGTAACACACTCAAAACACTGTGCGGATGGATGGATCAAATAGTACGGGGGTCGCAGAGATATTTAAAGTAATAATCATGCGATAAAAAGTGGTATATAAAAAAAAAACTTGTCAAAATCTTGCAACTTTGACCCCCAATATCTCCGTAACTAGAAGGTATAGTGTAGAACAAAAAAATGATCAGAATGACGAGGAGAACAAGTGTCTTTCGTATTCGTTAAGAGGTGTTTTACACCCTTTATAAATTGCCGTGTACAGTTAGACGGGGTCGCGGCAGACCGAAGAGAAGATGGCGGGACGCCTTGGATGGCTTTCTCGTTAATTGGCGAGAAGAGACGCAACATCGAGAAAAGTGGAAGGAATTGGGGGAGGGCTTTGCTCAGGAGTGGGACAGCTCAGGATAATAAAAAAAAGTACTGATTCTTCTCACCCCTGGACCGTCAAGAGCTGGAAGTCAAGTAGAAAGGGTCTTTGTCTTTGTGTATGGCTTGTCGTAGCAATTATGCACCGTTATTTATTTGTTGTGTGGTTTATTTTGTCTGTGCTTACCAACATAGTCGTAAGTCTTACTAACAGCTTTTGAGTCAATGATACTTGAATAAAGAAACATTTTATTGTATTCTATTCTGTAGTGGTAAAATAAGGACACGCACTGTCCTGGCTTTATTTGACATTTTAGGAAACTGTGTTGTCCACGTTCTTCATGGGGACATCAGGTATTAAGTTTTAAAGCGCTCTTTCACCAGGAGCATTCGCCTGTACTGTTCAGGTTCACTGGTTTCTGTACAAAATCGAATCTTGGATTGTAACCATTTGTGGTAAATTCTCCGGGAGAGGCTTGCTACCTCTCCCGGAGCATTCACGCTATTCCCAACATCTAAACTTGAGAAACAAGACTATCTTACAAATAAATAATACGAGTAGTCACAAACCGTGAATCCAATGAAAAATTCCATCGGAAGACATTGCGAACTCTTATTAACACTTTCATCCCCAATTAAAAACTTTAGGGAATACAATTTTAAAAATCATTCCAGAGTGCTCAACTTCGTTAAATAAAAGCTATTGTGGAAGCTTGTTGACTCATTGGATTAGGCTGTCTGTTAGTCAGTAAATTTTTCGCATCTGGTGAAGAACTAGTTGACCTGACAGATGTTGGCTTGTCTACAAAGAATTTGATTGTTTATGTTATAGTGGCGTTTATTAGAGGAAATCGTAGCTAAGTAAAAACATCCGCTCGGGTTGATCTGAGGAGCTCATGGCTAAATAATAAGAGCCACTCGGGTCGATCCAGACCTAAACCAAGGTTTGTCTGTGGATGGCTGACCACCCATAACATACCAAGTTTCCTTCGTACCTCGGAGAGCACGTTAAGCAGTTGGTACCGGCTTGCATTTATAGATCTTTGGCGATCGTTACAGGTATTCATGGGCCCAAAAAGTCCAACAACCATTCTTACCAAGGGGTATCGTATTACCATGTACTAACTGGGTTGTGAAGGTCAGATAGGCAGTCGCTCCATGTAAAATGCATCTGGTTAGATCGGAAGCTGACCCTAACATAGTTGGAAAATGGCTAGGCAGGTGATGATAGCGGCGATTACTAGAATCAGTTCTGCGTAATATTCCTCATTCTCTATTCTCATGTCTCCCATTTTTTTAGCTAAATATAGAAAAACGAACTCTTCAAGAATTACACATTTACATCGTTTTACTTGTGAGATGGCTTTGAGAGTTCGTATGGAAATCGTATAGAAAAAGGACGTTCAGTTTTTCCGGAGTTTCATAAAAATCAGAGAAACTTTTAACAGTGTTTTAATAAATGGGCTATAATCCACCACGCGGCCCAGTGCGGTTTGGTAGATGTCACATATCTTCGAATTCTTGTTCTGGGACGTGCCTCGCGATGTTTTCCTTCAGCGTTTTGGTAGCAGTGGTGATGAAATAAATTACATAAAGTAATGCGCCGGTCAAGGTTTAAACACACTACTTACTGTTCATAAGTCGGGGCCGCCACCACTGGGCCACTCCTGCTCTCTTTAATATAAATAAATAGATAAAAACCCATGATAAAATTATTTTATTAATATTGGTCATCACATTGACAAATTGTTCATTTGTATAGTTGTCAATGCAATAAGTTTTCAGTAATACGTAGACGTAGGTATTGTTTTAGGGTTGTGGAGGTTTGGGGGTCTAAAATGGCCGCTTTACCAGAATTACAATAGGATAAAAATATGAATTACCTTATAAAAATTAAAGTGGTCACAGACGCTATTAGTAGTATTTATGTCATTTGTGACCGTTTTACGATTTTTTATGTAACTCATATTATAATTCTATAGTGATTCTGCTAAAGCGGCCATTTTATAACCCCAGATAGGCCGTCGCTTGTGACCGTTTTACGATTTTTTATGTAATTCATATTATAATTCTATTGTGATTCTGCTAAAGCGGCCATTTTATATCCCCAGATAGGCCGTCGCTACGTGTAAAATACTGGTATTCAGCTGTATCAGGTTGGACTGAGGCCGTCCCCAAACATAGTTGGGAAAAGGCTAGGCAGATGATGACACAAGCGATTTTAATTAGATTTCCTTTTTTTTTTAAAAATAAAAATCTGTTTATTGGTCTCTCACCTACGGGGATATATATGTATACGTATGTAGGTATATGGGTGGCAAGGAAAATTTTGCCACACTCTACAGGTCGCAATTATGCACCGATTGCTTTCATACTTGGCCAAAAAATCGATAAGGTCAAAACTTAGGCTAAGTTCGTGCGGTTTTTCTAAAATCACTTTTTTGGCCCCCTTTTTCCAATGGAAAATTTCGGAAGCGTTTTTCATTTTTATCATTTTGAGTAAGAATACGAACATTTTAAATTAAAACTTTTGTGATGCAACCCCTAAATTAGGGAGGGGATTAAAATTTCCATTTTTTTACCGAAAAAAAAACATCTCCGAAACAGTAAACATTTTGAGCGTTGCAAATATTTTTTTTTTAAAGCAAATTGTTTATTTCTACAGTTGTTCCCTTTGAAATTTAGCAATAAAACTTATAGTTTTCGAAATAAAAAAATATAAGTAAAATTTAGGGCGTTTTCATGTTAAACTCTTATGAGAGGATTTAAAAAGGGTAACCTTTCCATTCCAACGATAGGTATATGGGTGGCAAGGAAAATTTTGCCACACTCTACAGGTCGCAATTATGCACCGATTGCTTTCATACTTGGCCAAAAACTCGATAAGGTCAAAACTTAGGCTAAGTTCGTGCGGTTTTTCTAAAATCACTTTTTTGGCCCCCTTTTTCCAATGGAAAATTTCGGAAGCGTTTTTCATTTTTATCATTTTGAGTAAGAATACGAACATTTTAAATTAAAACTTTTGTGATGCAACCCCTAAATTAGGGAGGGGATTAAAATTTCCATTTTTTTACCGAAAAAAAAACATCTCCGAAACAGTAAACATTTTGAGCGTTGCAAATATTTTTTTTTTAAAGCAAATTGTTTATTTCTACAGTTGTTCCCTTTGAAATTTAGCAATAAAACTTATAGTTTTCGAAATAAAAAAATATAAGTAAAATTTAGGGCGTTTTCATGCTAAACTCTTATGAGAGGATTTAAAAAGGGTAACCTTTCCATTCCAACGATTTTGAAATCATGTTTTTTTTGTAGATTGCACACAAAGGTACAACTTTTTATACAAATTTTCAATAGTCGGGCGCTCCAGCATCTTCTCCGAAATCTACCTTCTCCAGCGGCTTGCCGGAGGGATTTTTTACTTTAAATCATCCAACGTGGTTGGAGTTGGGTACTACTGGTATCTCTTTTCAACTTTTCAGTGACCCGCACTCAGAAAGATATTCTTATGTATGTATTCTTGCCGAAAATGCGATTTTTTTAGGAAGCAACGAAAAAGAGAGGCGTGGCTTTTATGCGATTGGTTGGCACGGTAACCTAGTAGCCGAAATTTAAGGCGCTTCTTCTGTCTACAGGTGGTTTCGAAGCCTATGAGGTATTTTTTACAATTTTTTAAACACTAGCACTTCGACTGTGACTGCGTCCGCAAAAATTGTGATAGCTCGGCCAATTTTCATGATATCAATATAATGTGTAGTTTTTGATAATTGGTAGCTTTCTAATGATGAAACATTTTGTTAAATCGGTTATGTAGTTCTTGAATTAAATCGTTACAAACAAACAAAAACTCGAACTTTTAACATTAGTGTAGAAAAACGAGTAGGTGTGTGTCAGCCGGTAGAGCAAATATTATAATATGAAGTATTATCTTAGGTGCCCCCAATTTCACTTAAATAAAATAGTAAAAAGTACACATTTACCTAATAGTACAACCCATATTACGTGCAAGTTGTGTTATGTTGAAAATATAGGGCTAGAATATGATGTTATGATTAAAATATAACCTTACTAGCTGACCCACGCAACTTCGTCTGGGTCACATAAGTGAGAAAAACGATAGGAAAATCAAAATCCCCGTTTTTGCAACGTTTTTCATCCCTGCTCCACTCCTCATGATCGTAGCGTGATGTTATATAATCTAAAGCCTTCCTCAATAAATGGACTATCCACACAATATTTTTTTTCAAATTGAACCAGTAGTTCCTGAGACAAACAAACAAACTGTTCCGCTTTATAATATTAGTATAGATAATAAAATACATTTATTCGACAAACTATAAAATACAATCAATCGGAAGGAGTACTAGTAGACCTGAAGATTCGCCCCCAAGCAAATGAAAATGGCACAGTTTGAACAACCCCCCAGTCTTACTCGTACAGTGAATTCTCGTCGACACATATCTCGAAGAACGGGATCCTAAACTTGAGCGATTTAAGGAAGCCCCCATCGTTCCTGAAAACCAAGCTGCAACGGTAACCCACTCCGAAATGCAGGCAATAGAGCTAGATAATGTCGTCAAAGTGAAAATGTTTAAGCTCAAGCAGAAATTCAGGCCTTTCAAGATAAGAATAAAAACTGTCAAGCTTAATTAACAGTTTTCTTTGAAAATAATTGATCGGACGACCATTTACTGGCTTTACCGAGTCCGAAACGGAGTTACGAACTTGAAACTGAATTTGGGAATGTTGCCGTGATTGCGGATGTTGGAGCCGTTCCGAAACCTTACGACGTACGGCCCCCAAAGTCTGAAAGTGTGTACCATATAGATCTTGTAAATCGTGACCATTATCAGATAGTTAGAGCTTTATAATTTTATAAAAGTGGATCATGAATTAAGTTCTTATGTAATTACTTGTAAATATGAAGTTATACGTCATGTCTATCTCTTATTAAATACATAGTTTTATTTCCCAAAAACAATTTAAACACAATGCCTTTATTTATTTGATTTCATTGACACTACTGAAAAAATACATTCAATACCATTATAAAAATAGATTGCAAATAAAATATGTATGTAGTATTAGAAACATTTTCATAAAAAAACTTGAGCTGGACGCTTTGCTCGTGCTAGTAGAAAAACAACTTTAATAATCCCGCATTGTAAGAACTTAATCCGAAAGTAATGATGCCTTTAATAGGATTATGAAAAAGAAAATACACCCAGCAAAGGAGATCAGAGTGAGAATGCAAAATAAACGCTCTATTGAAATAAAGAGATTGAACTTTGTTTGAACCCCTTGACCACCCCGGTCAAGGGGTGGGCAGGTTGCCCGCTTACGCGATGGGTGTCTCACTATTGTCTGTTTCGAGGTATTCAAGGGGAGGTAGACAGGGTGCACGAATTGAAAGGGAATACATAAAAGTCCAGTATGCACGGGGCTAACCAAATAAAAATACTGTTTTGCTGATTTGCTTTGGAAAATTTTGGACCTCCGAGTCCAAAATTTGTAGTGGGGTATATTTTCACGATACTGCATTAATTAGTGTATTCGACACTGTCGAATTACACTACAAAACTGTAACCAAACGTTTGAAGTGAGCTCTGATCTTCGACTAACAGAGATAATATGTGAAACGTGATGCGCATTGTGGAAAGAACAAGATAAATACGGATTTAAGTCATAACCTCCTTTTAGTTTCGCCGTAGTAGGGTTGTAAAATATCAAAACGTTTCTGCTATATTGTTTAGTAATCAATGTTTCATTTGGTTTGTTAGTCAAACCGCAATTCAAACCTACGGGTTTCAGTAATTAAATCAATGACTGCCAAATCAATATTATCTATTAATTAACTAACTGGATGTTGTGGCATACCGACCACAGTGAAATCAAATTTTATTGATTTATTTCAGCGCATGTGGAACTGCCGACGACAAAGGGTTTGAGGCGTTGAAAATTTCATTCACAGCGGCAAGCATCGTGACGCAAATAGGTAGATTAAGTATTTATGAAGAAGTTTGAAAGTCACCGGTTACTAAAATGTTAAGTGAAAATCGATTGGCTTGTGAAGTTGAAGAATGAGGGGAATGTCTTATGGGAAGTTCAAGATCAATAAAATACCAAAGAAACGATATATGAACTGTGTGAAAAATAACTAGATGACGATGGCTAGAAAGTTATTGACTTTTGTGATGACCATTAACAGAGAAGAATATACGAATGATCTTAGGTTTAAAGATATTTCTTCTCATAAGAACTTATAAATAACAGTTCAATTATAATGTGACTAGCTGACCCACGCAACTTCGTCTGCGTCACATAAGAGAGAAAACCGAATGAAAAAAAAGGAACCCATTTTTGCAACATGTTTCAGTCCTGCTCCGCTCCTAATGGTCATAGCGTGATGTTATATAGCCTATAACCTTCCTCGATAAATGGACTATCCAACGCAAAAATAATTTTTCAATTCGACCCGGTAGTTCCTGAGATTAGCGCGTTCAAACAAACAAACTCTTCAGCTTTATAATATTAAGTATAGATAAAAAGTTACTTCCTAATATACTAATACGTGCCTCGGAAAGCACGTTAAGCTGTTGGTCACGTTACAGGATGTCAGTGGCCCAAAAAATCTGACAACCAGTCTTACCAAGGGGTACCGTATTACCTAGTGGAGGTAAAATGGCCGCTTCTGCAGAACATAATATCAATCACGTTAAAACTTTAAATTCTTAAAATGGTTTTTATGGTTATGACTGTCAAGTCCATTTTAAGTATTTTTCATATTATGTTCCGGTAAAGCGGCCATTTTAGTTCCCTGACAGGCAGTAGCTCCATGTAAAATACTGGAATTCAGTAGCATCGGGTTAGACTGGAAGCCGACCCCAACATAGTTGGGGAAAGTCTAGGCAGATGATGACTAATACATTAGAGCCTCTGGGGCGGTGGCGACGTTATAGTCAAAGTCAAAGTCAAAGTATTTATTAGTGTGCTTTTTGGTGATACAATCGGTCTTATAGTTAGGATAGAGTTGCTCAAAAAACTACCCATTAGAGCGGGCTACACTATTTCACATTATAAGAATTTAAAATTGATATTACATACAAATGAATAGAAAAATAAAAATAAATCCACATCTAAAATACATTAACATGATTTTTTAATTTACTCTTAAATTATGTTAATATTATTAAACTTAAACACTGTTTTAGGCTTTCACGGTTTAAAACTAAACTTCGGGAGCTCTAAATAACAAATAATCACGGAAGATATCCCGTAAGTGACAATATAAGTTTAGTTTGATTCACTTCTTTATTTCTGCCGAGAAATCAAATATTCCAGCCCGTGTCTCATTCTATTGGAGGTCGGCGCAATACGTTTTCCTCTCGCATCCCCCTGTCAGACGTCACGACATCATTTATTCCTTCCTCTTTCATATCATTCTTAATATTCAGATAGTAATAATTGGAAAATGCACTGTCGAGGTCGCACAATAAATTGAGTATGACATCCTTGCATATTTATATCGCGGAGTCGGACGCCGTCGCTCTGATTGCCAGTTAGTGCACTCATGACTAGAGATCCACTTATCCAATTCACAAGCTTTTTCGTTTTTATTGGTGCACGGTAGTGGAGTTAAAAATAAAGTATTTTTCAATCGAACGTCTAAGGGGAGTATATTACCGTCTTATATGAATTATTTTAGATCTAACCCGCCCGTTAATGCAGAGGACAACGTAATGTATCCACTGATGTTTGACTAACCCACTTCATTGATAAACTTTCAGTTTAGGTATAACTTTTTGTTTACAACTTACGTTTCATTATGAGTACAATTTATTTCACAATCAACTTATTATGCAAACGTTTCATTTTATACTCTCTTTACAAGCATTCATTTGGCAAATGTATCTGTTTTGCAATAGGTTCCGCGCCAAACATTTTATTTAAAAATCTAGTGTAATTCATATCCTAATGATATGAATATTTATCATACTCGTACTTGACGGCTGACTTTCCGAATGGTTAAAAATTAATATCCATACCTACATTGTGCGAAATTGGCGGTACCGGTTGATTACATTTTTTAGATTTTTTAGACTTAAAATGAGTTTACTATGTTTTATTATATATTTGTCTTTACTGTTTTAAATATAATGTGAATGTCTGGTTGAACGAATTGTGAATAATATTAATAATTGTGTAGCTCCCTTGAGAGTACAGAGATAAAATGTAGCTTATGTTATTCAAGGTGAATGTAGATTTCCAATGGTGAAAGAATTTTTTAAATCGGCGCAATAGTGTTTGTGTTTATTCATTACAAACATACACACATACCATTTTTTCCTCTTCATAATATTAATGTAGATGGAAGCACTGTTCATTTTTCTACGGCTATTTAACCTACCCAATTTCTTTTGAATAGCTTCGACCTAACCTAATATCAATATAATAAAGCGTAGTCGACGTAGCCCGCTGCCTGGGGCTCCTATTTCTGTTTGCAGGGTTCATGTAACCTAACACGACGGGAATGAACCTAACTTGTCCGCGTCAGGGTGCCCATCCCAAAAAAAAAAAAAGTAACCAAAATAGAATTGGTAAAAATTAATTACCAAACTTGTTTTTTTGTCAAATAATGAATCGTGTTTGTCAAATGAAGTAAATTAATTTCCTTTGAAATAACTGGACACCTTACGTCGTTAAAATAGTACCTACTACACCCACATTTATATTTACTTAACTAGCTGACCCGCGCAACTTCGTCTGCGAGTGAGGGTTAGATATGCTATCGCGGACTTTTTTTTTAATGCTGAGGGGGAACAATTTTTTCGAACCTGATTGCTGTATAACTTTAACCACGCAATTCAGCGCTTGCAACGGAAGCAAAGAAAAAGGCATAAATCTTTATTTTTTGGAATTTTTTCATTGATGCCGCTCGTACAAGGAACCTAACCAACCTAACGTGGGGGTGCCCCAAGTCCCGATTATGGCGGCAGAGATTCTTCCGTTTCATGCATTTGACAATATTACGGTTTCACTTCGATAGATTACAATCTACCGAAAAATAAAGCGTTACATTTTAAGCAGTATGTTCAGTTGACAATATTTCGAGAGTTTATAATCTCACTAGAGAGATTACAATCTAACGTGATGTAGACTATATTTTTTGTAAATAGATTGAAACCACTCATAATATTAATATACTTAGGTTATCTAAGTTGTATGTAATAGAAGGCGATCCTGTTGCCTGTTATTGACAAATTCTTAATGACAAACTCTAATAACGCTTTGAACACTAGCTCTGGGGCTTGTGTTCACCAGTCGTAGTCGCAATGGCGAGAACAACTAGTGCCCTTGTTATGGATATTCTTACACTCATTAGGTACGTGATTGCAGAGTGAATGTATTGTTTTGCGGAGTTTCTCTCCTCTCGAAGGTTAATTCAATGAAAGCAATGTTTTAGTGGTCAACTTTAGAGGACAAAACGGACGAAATCGTATCACCGGACTGATAAAAATAGGGAATTTGCAACGTTATATTGGAAGGTGCTCCAAGATCCGGGCTCGCCACGTTAGGTCTTAATGATACTGATTAACAAGACAAGTTTGCAGTATCATTAAGAGTGACTCCCTGGTTTGCCTGGCCATTTGCGCTGCATGGAGAGCCGATATTCAATTCCTACATTGCTAGTAAACATACACACTGTTTTCTTTGTCTATTTAATCTGACTGTAGAGGCAAGATTCAATATAGGATCAGACTTGAATAGCTGTTCTGTGAACACAAATGCGTCAAAGCGTTTCTAGATACATCGCATAGGATTAAGGCATTTCTATTGAAGCTCGTATCTTATTGTATCTCGTGGATGCGTGGGGGTTACTGAAAAGCAACCCACATAATATGAGCAAGCACGTATCCAGACTAAAGGACCTCTCTTTATATCTCTTCTTAGGTTACTTAGTCATAGTCAGTGTCATAGTATTATGTCATACGGTATTTTACTATGGGGACGGGCTGCAGACATCGAGTCTATTTTTATTCTGCAGAAAAGAGCCATAAGAGCCATATATGAATTACGTAGACGCGATTCTCTAAGAGAACTGTTTAAGGAAATTAATATCATGACAGTACCTTGTCAATACATCTATGAAAACATCATGTATGTTAGGAAAAATCTGCATTTATTCATTAAAAGAGGTGACAGACACCACTATAATACTAGAAATAGGGACCAACCAGTTCAGCCAGGTTTCAGGCTTGCTAAAGTAGATTCATCTTTCATGGGGTACTGTTTAAAATGTTACAATAAAATACTTCCCCACATTTTACAACTGAGTGAGACGAAATTTAAATCTTGTGTAAAACGCACACTATGTAGGCAAGCATATTATAAGCTGGGAGATTACATTGAGGATAAAAATGCTTGGCTAAATGCTGGTCCTGCTCCGCAACCATAGGTGCAAACTTATTGGACAATATTATTGTGGTAGCTGCAGAAGATTGTAAAAATATTCTTGCATTGTATAGACTCCATCTCTTAGTATTGTATAATTGCATAGCACATGTGTGAGTACCATGTACTGTAAAGCTACCATTTGCATTTAGTTATCTTTCATTGACTTGAATATGCCTTGGTGGCTGAGAGAATGTCATGCTCGCTCAAATGTCTTGCTGATGGTGGCGGGTGGGTCGGGTCATTTAGTTCCCTTCAATATGGTTGAATTGAATAACGCTGATCCATGCGTCATGTTCGTGAACGGGCGCTGTCAATCGCGACTGGTCATCTCTTAGCTGCCATGGATCATTTGAATTGCTTTATTTTATAAATTGTTGATTTATTTCTTTTTTTACTCTGGACGCTCTTATTGTGCACGTCTTTCTACATCGTTCTCACATATATGTATAATCTCAACATGAAAGATGTAACCAAGATTTTGTAACAACATTTTTGATTGAAAAGAGTGTCCATGGAGTTTCTTGCCCGTTCTTCTCCATAGAGATCTACGCTAGGGAATGGGCAACTACGGTACATTCTCAAGTTATTATGCCTTGTGTCTGTGACTGTAGCCTTTTTTTTTCGTTTTATCGACATTCAAAAGTGCCGTAATGGTCTAATTGAAATAAATGATTTGAGTTTGAGTTTGAGTTTGAGTTTGACTTGTAAATATACAAATCCGTGCTTAGACCTGTCGTACTGTTTGAATCGGAATGCTGGGCTGTGATGAAAAAGATTAGAGTCAGAATCAGAATCTTTATTGGTATGTATATAAAGATGTTAGGTTAAACATAAATATTTGAGCGCTATGATTTGCCGCGGAGGCTTTGAAAATTTGAATAAAAATTTAACTATAAAAACTAAAATTAAAAAAAACTAATTGTAATAAAACGATAATAAAAAAACCAAGCTTATAATTAAAAAAGTTAAAAATTAACAGTAATTATAAAATCTGGAACAGTATAATAAAATTTTATTTAGAAAGGAGAGAGCTTTCCTAAATTTTGAATGGGGCAATGTTCTTATACTATCGGGTATTTTGTTTTAAAGTTTTGAAGCCATTCCAAAAAAACCCATTTTCATCCAAGTGGTGCTTCATTTTATGTCGGATTTATATATTGTAGCGTAATTGATGTATCACTTCTAGCGGATGATAATGTTGAAGTGGATGTGTGGTGTGACAAGTATGACAATCGTTTGAAGATCGGAACATCTAAATTCGGAATAAAATATTTCAAATATTTCTGACTATTTGGGTTCCCCAAATAAAGAGGAAGTTTAAAGGTTGCGCCACTAACAGAAAAGTTGAAAGTTTTGAAGGCAGCGTAGTTAAGGGGAATAAAGAAGCTAAATTAGAAACTTTATTAGTGGTGGTTAAAATTTCGTTTATTTTAGAATGAAGTCCTAATCAGCTTGCACTACAAAGTGGTTGTTGCACCAGTCACTGCGGGCCGAATAGTGCGAATCCATAATACTAGCATATATCCTAAAGAATATAATTTATTTTTCTAGTTTTGTCATTGATATATCTATAGGTTTTGTTACTACAATGAATCATATATTTTCTGGCCTTCATCATCATCATCATCATCATCAGCCTATAATGTTCCCACTGCTGGGACACGGCCTCCTCTCAATGAGAGGGAATTTCTGGCAGTATACAAAATTATAATAAATATCGCTGGACATTACACACAGCGCCATCTAGTGCCACACTAAGCAAGGCTTGTGTCGTGGTCACCAGACAGTTGATATACTACATATATATACTTTTTGTTTGTAAATTTATTCTTAATAAACATTTAAACATCCATGACTCGGAAACAGATGTCCATGCTCATCACACAAACATTTGCTCCTTCCGGGATTCGAACCCGGGACCCTAAGAACTAAAAACAAAACTTGCGTTTAGTTCCTGTAGTCGTCTCAAATGAGACTCGGCTTTCCTACTTATAATAGCAAACCAGGTATAACTAACCTTACCTTAACCTGATAACTAGTTAACATGTGAAATAAATAGTTTCAAATTAAAAAAAAAAAAAAAAAAAAACCATGTGTGGTGGAGAGATCTCCATCACTAATTGTTAACCAGCTTTAAGGTGAAATTCAAATTTTCTTAAGTTTTTTGCAACTTGCAGGCCAGTGCTTGTGCATTGTTCGCGACTGTAAGACGTATGCAGTTAAAGAATTATAACCATCAAAATAACCCTTCAAGTTCACAAAGGTTTTGAAAAGAACCGATTTTGACCTTGAACGTAAGTCTTGTGACAACAAAGACATTGAATAAACCCTCGTAGGGTTGGTTCAATGTCTTTGTTGTAATTTGACCACTTTTATTTATACACAAATTTTATTTGGGTATAGAGAATCCATATGCCACATTTTGAAGACTTCGACTGTTCTGCTGAAATCTTGAATACTTCAACAATTGGATACTACTACCGCTGTCGATTGCCTCGCCTCTATCTTCGCTCTGTGAACTCTAATTGCAACTCTTAGTGCTTTTGACAAAGTAGATGTCGCCTCTTCATCCATGAATAGCTTATCACTTTCCGGTCCTCGACACATCCCTATTCTGAATCGATTGTTCGACGATCTTAGGGTCCCCCCAACTAGCACAAATAGCTGGTTAAAGACTGGACACCAGAATTTTTGAACATTCGAGTCTGTTATTTTTGCTGTACAAGGGCTGGAAGCCTGCTACGGAGCCCTTGTAATTCTGATTTTGGCCCCAAATTAACCAGCCCTGAGCAATACAGTAGCTTGAGAGCAGCTCTTTAGAGCACTGGATGAACTGGACAGTGGCTGTACAATGGCTGGACTAGCTGTCTTCCTAGCAACTGTCCAGCTCCATTAATTCTCTTAGACAGCCAGGAGATGGTTTATGGCTTACTAACGGCTATTGTTAAATCTACAAAGAAATATAAGAACAAAAAACTTTGACAAGTTAATGCAATGTTACGTAGGTACGTCAAAGTCTCGAAACTTTTTCTGTGCATGACATATGATAAATTCATTTTTTACCTCTATTGGTAAATTGTACTGCAGGTATTACAGGCAAAAAAAAATCGACTTCTCATGCAAAACTCCATCAGCTGTATATGTATGAAGAGTTGATTTTTTTTGTCTGTTTTCGGAAAAGTCGTAGAACAAATGTTGTTGTTTAAGATGTCAGTAATCTATTCCTGCGAGGTTGTTGGTGTTTTACAAATAACCCTGTATATAGGTGATATTATCAAATAATACACGAGCCTTCGAAATAATATGGTTTTACTAAAATATTATACAAAATAAATACGTTGTAAAAATTATTCATGGATCTTTACATTTTTTTATCAGGTTAATGAGCGATACGGTGATATTGTATCTTAATAGTTCTTAAATATCATGAAAATTAAACAGATATCAGTGGTTTTTTTCATAATGTAATCTACTTGTTAATAATAAAATGGCGTTAATTTTTTATCCAGCAATTTCACTAAACACCCTTGTTCCACTCTTTTCTGTTTAATGGCCATGTTTATGTCTATTAATCATCTAGAAACTGTACGCTAACTGTACAATGGTTTTCACTTACTCTAACGACTGGTTAAAGGAGTAAAGTGAATGTATTGTCCTGTTTTTGCTACGAATTTTGCTACTAGCTGGTTAAGATGACCAAAGCTTGTTAATGTCTGCTTAACGGTACTAAACAGCACCTTAGTTGCTGCGGTGCTGTGGTGGTGCTGTTTAGTACCGTTAAGCAGCCATTAACACTGTTAAACAACACAGCTAGCTAATGGCTGTAAAATGGTGAAAAGAAACACTAAATGCTTGTTAGTAGAATTTAAAAGAACTATTGTCCAGCTTTGGCTACAAATAGTGCTACTAGGTGGTTAAGATGACCAAAGCTTGTTAATGGCTGCTTAACGGTACTAAACAGCACCTTAGTTGCTGCGGTGCTGTGGTGGTGCTGTTTAGTACCGTTAAGCAGCCATTAACAAGCTTTTGTCGTCTAAAGGTCGTGGCTCACTTGACAAGCACCGCACCAGCACGGCACCAGCACAGCTCCTGACCGGCGTCGCCTCGAATATAGGCTACGGCGCGCGGCCCGCGCGGCGCAAGCGGGGTGTAAGCGCGCGGTCGCCTCGCTTGGGGCGCGCGGTCCCCTCGCTTGCGGCGCGCGGTCGCCTCGCTTGCGCCGCGCGGGCCGCGAGCGGTCCCCTCGCCGTCCGCAAGGCGCAAGCTCACAGTCCGCACGCTGGTAGTAATAGTCCAGGAGGTAGCATTGTATTTTAGGGAATTATCTCTAGTAATTATATTTTGTTGACGTGGATTCGTGGTTTAATTGTTACAGACCGACCGACCGACCGACTGATACTGTTGTAATCGAAGGTTGATCTTATAAGATCATGGTCTCTAAGATCTTATAAGATCATCTTATAAGATCAACCTTCGATTACAACAATATCAGTCGTTTTATTAGGGCATTTTTATTTGCACCGCTACCTCCCGGAATAAGAGCTTGCTGTCACCGCGAACGCAATTGTAAGGCATTTGTGATTGAGCATGCGTAGGACTTGCACGCCTTTGGGAATAATCGGATTGGCTCCAGAGCTCTTAAGGAACTGGTTTGTGCTACTTCGGTGTCAACAAGATTTCGATTTGTACTGAATTTCACATAACTTGAGAGTCTTATCATAATAGTAATGGTTTTTTTTTAATAGCGCCGCCAGGTTTATGTGTTCCAGCATCGTGACCAATTATATATTTAGATATTATCTGGAAGTCTAACCGAACTAGGTTTAGTGTCGTGGGCTCTCGAACTAAATTTGTAACTGGCCATACATTAAACAAAGAGTACCCACGACGTAGAGAAGCACGACGGCGCAATGACGTTGTTTCGCGGGCCACTCGGCGTCCGCGCGCGGTCCCCTCGCTTGCGGCGCGCGGGCCGCGCGCCGTCCGCGCGCCGCAAGCGAGGGGACCGCGCGCCGCAAGCTAGGGGTCCACGCGTGGACGCCGCGCCGCCCGCGAGGCGAGGCGTATGGTAGCGGCAAGCGCGTTGACCACCCGCCGTAAGCTTTTTCATATGGACATTAAAAAATATGTTATGCGACACACGATTTAATGCTCTAATTTGAATGGCAAGTAAATTGCTGGGTTGGAGCGGTGCTGGTGCGGTGCTTGTCAAGTGAGCCACCACCTTTAACCAGCTAGTAGCACTATTTGTAGCCAAAGCTGGACAATAGTTCTTTTAAATTCTACTAACAAGCATTTAGTGTTTTTTTTCACCATTTTACAGCCATTAGCCAGCTGTGTTGTTTAACAGTGTAGAGATCACCCCTCATACAGTTGCAAGAATCATTTTATCCGTTTGTACAGCTACAAAAGAGCCTTTGGCTGTAGTAGAGGCTTTTTCAACCAACTTCCAAAAAGAGGAGGTTCTCAATTCGTCTGTATTTTATTTGGTTTTTTTTTGTTTTGTGTTTGTTACCTCAGAACTTTCGACTGGGTGAACCGATTTTGATGATTCTTTTTTGTATTTGAAAGCTGGTGCTCGTCGTTTGGTTCCATTTTAATTTTCTGAAGATCTGACGCTGATCTTCGGAGATATAAATGGAACTCTTCAAAAATACACGACTAAGCTGCAGTAATTGCTGCAATCGCTTGGTTGTTTATTGTTTATGTAACATAGTGACGTAACATCACGCCTGTTTGCTCTGAGGGAGTACGCAGAAGTGTACAATACACCCAGATTTCGACAGTTAGATGTGTTAAGTTCCATTTATTGGGATCCTGAAGAAATAGAAGGAATTCCTTAAATTTGACAGGCACACCAGAAGCGATTTGGGTAATTTTAGGAAGAGTACGTTCTTGGAGTGATCCTATTTCAATTTGGTAAAGATCTGATGAAGAACTTCGGAAGATGGGCGACGGGAACTCCTCAATAAATAATAGCAAATGTACTGAGATCCCTGAAATGTCTCCGTGATGAAAATATAACAGACTTCACACAAAAAAGTGAAAAATAACTTTAGAAGTCGGTGACAAAAAAACTAAATCAATCAAACAAAGGTCACCGACTTCTGAAGCTAAAGTTATTTTCACTTTTTTGTGTGAAGTCGCTTATATTTTTTGCATAAAAGTTTATATTTTTGGCTGTAATTTTCGCTTATGTGCTCTTTGGGCCGGGTTCGAATCCCGGTAGGAGCAAATGTTTGTGTGATGAGCATGGACATTTGTCATGGATGTTTATATGTATAATAAGTATGTATTTACAAACAAAAAGTATATATGTAGTATATCATCTGTCTGGTGACCACGACACAAGCCTTGCTTAATGTGGCACGAGACAGTGTGTAATGTCCAGCGATATTTATTTACTTTATTTGATCTCGCAACATCTCGTCAAAGCCGCTCCGAAACAGCAGTCCACCGCCAGCCGCGTACGAACGCGTGCCGCCCACTGAATCAAACTTCTCCTGGCTCCTGCACCACCGTATGATGAAACTAGTACCTTTCTGCCATCACTGATTTCTTAGGCAGAAAGTGTTTGTCCAATTCTGCAGTTAACTGATTGTAACATACAGGGTGTATTTCACCTCAACACAAAGCCTTCTGTATTATTCTGTATATCAAACTAAGTAACTTTACGGAAAAAATATTGCTGGGAAACAACTTTTTTTTTTGAGGTTATAAATCATGTTTTGTGGTATAACTCAATCTAACACACTCAAAACATTGTGCGGATGGATGGATTGAATAGTACGGGAGTCGTAGAGATATTTAAAGTAAAATACATGCGATACTGCGGTACTTATTTAAAAAAAAGCTTGTCAAAATCTTGCAACTTTGACCCCCAATATCTCCGTAACTAGAAGGTTCCCAGGTATAGTGTAGAACAAAAAAAATATCAGAATGACGAGTAGAACAAGTGCCTTTCGTATCCGTTAAGAGGTGTTTTACACCCTTTATTTCTGTACTGATTTTGGGGTAATTACCTCGCGCACCACTTTATCCGCATTGTCGTTGAGTGGACTCAACAGTACCGCCTTTGCTTGAAAACCTTCTTTCCCTTCCCCTTTTATTAGTAGCGCATTTGCTGTCAACCATTGAGAAAATCTTTTCTTAAAGATATTCCAGTCCTGGTCGAGATCAAAAGTAAGAATAGATCGTAAATTAGTCATTTTCCTTTACGTTCCTGGGTAATCGTCGCCACTGTTAAATGAAACACGGCCTTCGGTAACAAAGACGTCATTCCACTGACTCGTGCGCCAATTACGCGCGATGCGCAGGTCTAACTATAGCTATATAGGTACTATAACTAACCTAACAGTTGCATTGTAACTTTTTCTCTTCTTTCTTAATCTCACGGTCAAAATACTGCTTTTGTAATTACTTTTTCTAATTCTTCTCAAACTACTGGGACGGAGGCTTCATCTGCCCTCCAAACTCCATCTGCTTCTTCACTTGCAATAGGTTTTCACCACGCTACACTATAGAAGACTGGGGATTATCAGGGAGAACTTTGCCCAGCAGTGGGACAACAGACATAAAACAAAAATTCACAATTTCACAACAACGACCTTTGATTTATTTGCACACTCTTTTTGACTGGGTCAACATTCCTACTTTCCTTAAATATGTAAGAAACACGTGTCACAATGTTCGTCCCCGCTATTCTCCTACCATCGATTTCAATGCTAGCGCTGTGACTGACATTCATACAATCGGACGATCGAAGATCGAAGGCTAAGTGCTAGTAATTTATAAGTTAACACACACCACACAAAAAAAGGAAACACAAATTCTACAAATTCCACTGACGTGATAGGTCTCGATATCAACTAAACACAATAGAACAATAAGGGCAGGTAATCTACAAAGCTTCAAATATGCTGCATCTGTTTTGATGTAGTAACCCCTCGCATCCGTCGAGTTTCCCTATCTAATTCATTTTCAAGTCATATCATAATTACTACCATAATTTAGTCAGCTAGGAGGTTCACTGAAAATAAGATAAATGTTTCACAATGAGGTTAGATTCATTTAGAATGAGGCTAGATTAGGACAGGAAGACTTGTAATTTACCATAATGTTTCTCGTGGAGCTCTTGTTGGTGCATAAGAGCTGTTAATCAGATCTGCAGTAAGTAATAGGTACTTACTGTAGATTGGAGGACTTCTAACTAATGCATTGAAACAATGTTCCTGTCCGGAATAACCCTTTGTCTAAGCCCAAACCCGCGGTATCGAAATGGTGGATAGGTCTGCCTTACATTAACATGACGCAGAAACAATCATGTCATTGATTAATGTTTTTTTTTACTTAAGTAAAAGCAGTATTTCATATTCAGATTCATTGATTTTGACCACATGAGTATGTATGATACAGTGCTTTATACCCGGTGTGATTTGCTCTAAGCAGTTTTCTTTCATTTGTCTTCTCTGCATTCACCGTAGCTATATGCGTGTCGCTGGAGTATGTTCTACTTCTTGTCCACCAGCACACCACTTCTGGTTATCTTTATCTTGTGCGATCTCTAGCCATAATTGCCCCGCAAACCAAGTCAAGTGACTGGAATTGGATGAACAGAGGTCAAAAATTAATTATGAAGGTTGTCATTGTACTTAGTGATTATACAATCAAATCTGTCTAATGGGTGGAACTCTTGTATTGACTCAGCTAAAAGGATTTCTCGTAGCTGACTTAATACAAGTATTCCATGCATATCAGCATTCTAATTTGTAATTTATAACTGTTCGATTAAGAACAGATTTCAAAAATTCTACAACAGGATAGGTTTTTCTATCGTAAAGTCCTACATTCTTTATTACACGCGACCCTTAGCCTAATGTGGGGTTGTGAGCCCCCCGGTAGTCATGATTCTCTTGTAAGCAAACGATAGCGCGATTTAATACGACGACAACACCATCTAGAGAGCCAGTAGTTAACTGAGCGCCCAGCTACTGAACCAGTTGGCAGAAAACCGGTTATTTTCTGGAATTGAAGAGACAGATTGACACCAATAAAACCAGATCTAATATTACAATGAGTCGCTGACCGTTCGCATTGAACTTTAGTACAAGTAAAACTAAATTAAAAATCCTCCGACACATTGTACTTAAAGTTAAATAGAAAATAATTCGTTAATTCGCCATTTTGTGGTGGCGGCCATCTTGGATTTTTATTTTATCATGGTGTATGGTATTCTACTAGTCAAGCCCTTTCATTTGATACCCTTAATGAGGGAGTTGTTGAAAAAAAATGTATTCCGCCATTTTGTGGCGGCGGCCATCTTGGACTGATTTTTATCAAACATAGCTAAGAACACTCTCAACTAAATCACCTTTCAAAGAAAAATATCAGAATCAATATCGGTTCATCCGTTCGGGCGCTACGATGCCACAGACACACACACACACGTGAAACTTATAACACCAGTAACATATAACAGTTTTTGCGACGGGGCTTAAGAGCCCTCTTACGTGCATTTGTAACAAAAACGGCCGTTTATGTTTTGAATGCACGATTTAGCTAAACAGCTATATTTCAAGTGTTGATAAGGTGTTATAAAATTACGTTATTGCCTTTTCTACAGTAATAATAGACCACATTTTGTATTTTTGATTCTATTTACGAGTTATGACATTTTTTCGATTGGCGGCGCTAGTGGACTGTGAGAGGGCTCTTAAAAATGAGATCGTAAGTACTCAGAGTGTAAATTTGTGACGTTATTTAACAATTTACGTACACACTAAGTATAGTAAAAAGAAGAATGGAACAGAAAATAGTACAAAGGTGATGCTAATATCTAAACTAGCGAATGTCACGCGGTTTCACCCGCGTAGTTCCCGTTCTCGTGGGAGTACGGGGATAAAATGTAGCCTATGTTACTCAGGGTAAATGTTGCTTTCCAATGGTGAAAGAATTTTTGTATCGAAAAAGCTTGCGATTCCTGAAAAAAAATCCCCCTATAAGTTAACCCTTAAGAGGCCTGCGGAGCATGCGAAGTTCATACAAACGTAATACCAAAATAGTTTGTAAATCAAACATATTCTTTAGGTAGTGTGTACATATAGAAAGAATAGTACATTATGGTACAAGTGTGTAATGTTGGTGATTACCGTTGAGGCGCCATTGAGACCCGAGCCGTTAGGCGAGGGTCTTAAGAGAGCCGAGGACGGTAATCATCAACACACACGTGTATCATACGACGTTTTTCAACACACTTGAGAATAAAATAATACTAAAATAGATATTTGTCCTTGGAGTTTTCAGGTAGTAAACTTTCCATAACGTTAAGGGCTGCACATCTTATATCGGGCGGTGTACAAAATAAATCATTTTCTTCATAACTAGTAGTTGTAGACATTTGAAATAATAAATTTGTGACGTTACTTAACAATTTACGTACACACTAAGTATAGTAAAAAGAAGAATGGAACAGAAAATAGTACAAAGGTGATGCTAATATCTAAACTAGCGAATGTCACGCGGTTTCACCCGCGTAGTTCCCGTTCTCGTGGGAGTACGGGGATAAAATGTAGCCTATATTACTCAGGGTAAATGTTGCTTTCCAATGGTGAAAGAATTTTTGTATCGAAAAAGCTTGCGATTCCTGAAAAAAAATCCCCCTATAAGTTAACCCTTAAGAGGCCTGCGGAGCATGCGAAGTTCATACAAACGTAATACCAAAATAGTTTGTAAATCAAACATATTCTTTAGGTAGTGTGTCTTTGTTTCGATTGGATTACAGAATATATAGGTTCCCAAATACATAAATTTCTTTTCAATACACTTGCTCATAAAGTGGCTCTAATTTCACCGCAATTAGGCACATAATGACACCTGTTATCAAACTGTGACTTTTTCATTACTATTATTCACAAGTGAGTTATAGGGTTTTTTTATTTATTTTATTGGTTGAATTGATTTGTCCTTAAAAAAGTTTCGATACAAAAAAGATCGTGTTCAATAGTACAAATAAATTAATGTACCTATGCTTTCATGCAACTTCGTGTTTACATAGATAATTTCAACTTATAAGTTTTTAATAAATAAAACTTTTACTCAAATGTAACTTTTGTTTTCTCTGTATTAAATAAAACTTTGAATTCCTCATTTCGTACGTGGCTAAAACGCTAGCCGCGAAAAGCCAAAAAAAAGAAACCTTATTCTTTTAGTCTATGGCCGATCGCCATTGTTAGTTGCGCGCGCATAGGAAAACTGATTAATTATTCCCGCCATTGCGAAAAAAAATTCACAACTCGTTTTCACTGTTGAAATTATAGTTATTTATTATTTCAAATGTCTACAACTACTAGTTATGAAGAAAATGATTTATTTTGTACACCGCCCGATATAAGATGTGCAGCCCTTAACGTTATGGAAAGTTTACTACCTGAAAACTCCAAGGACAAATATCTATTTTAGTATTATTTTATTCTCAAGTGTGTTGAAAAACGTCGTATGATACACGTGTGTGTTGATGATTACCGTCCTCGGCTCTCTTAAGACCCTCGCCTAACGGCTCGGGTCTCAATGGCGCCTCAACGGTAATCACCAACATTACACACTTGTACCATAATGTACTATTCTTTCTATATGTACACACTACCTTAAGAATAGGTTTGATTTTCATATTATTTTGGTATTACGTTTGTATGAAAAACGCATGCTCCGCCGGTCCCTTAATAATTGGTCGCATGGGGTGTAAAATATCACCGCGCATCCTTACTTTTTTTTATGTGTCCTTTATGATCAAGTATCGAGCATAATTGTGATTTTATGTCGCGTCACCGTTTACGTAACTTTTTAGGCGCGCCCAATTAAGGGTCGAGTCTTAGGTATAACCACAGCTATCGAAATAGAGGCCTGCTAACCCTCTGCATACACATCCAGAAAATGCGGGGGTGACGTTTATTAATCAATATCTCTGTCTCCAAAAACATATTGTGAAAATCCGTTCGAATAATCTCTTCTTTGTTTTAAGGTGGTGAATAATTATTAAATGGTTTCTCCCACTCTGGGCGGAGCGGGAGGAAGTGTCAGACTTTTTACTGACTAAAACCCATCCATGTTCCTTCCTAACTGTTTTCCACTTAAACAAATATATCGAGGTCGATAGCCACATTATGATTTAAGTACAGTAGAGGTCAACATATGACACGTCACGTACAAGACTAGGGAATTATATTGAAAGCGTCGATAATTTCATGAAGCATTATCAATCACTACTAAATTATCGCGTGACCCTTGGTGACCTTCACGTGTGACTGAAGGTACCCATGGATACGTAGGTGCACCAACATGTTGGATGTAGTTTGTTTTCTTAGTTGTATTATATATTATTATCTACAGCCGGCAGCTTTTGCTAGTGTGAGGCACTAACAGTGTAAAACCACGCAAAGACGGGTCTTTGTTGCACATGTTTTTACCAGCCAGCAAAATATAAAAAAAAATATATATATATTTTATCTTACCTATTATTTCAAATTATACAGTCAGTAAAATGAACGGAAAGAAGTTAAAACTTATAATGGTAGATAAGAGCTCAAGGCTAATAATAACAACCGCTCGGGTCGATTTTTAGGTTAAACTGTGCTTTCGTAGGTGAACGTCCATTGCATATTGTGCCGGGTGGTGTTTCAATATCTTTGACAGTCGTTATAGTCCCCGTCGTTCAGTGGCCCGAAAATCAGTCAACCAGTCTTACCAAGGATATTTTTTTTTCAGTACTGGGTTATGGAGGTCAGATAGGCAATCGCTCGATGTTAGACGAATGATGACGTTTCGTTCGGAAATCGTCACCAATTTTCAATTTACAAAACATGATATTCTTCAGGATATATGCTGGTATGATAGTGTTTTAAAAACATAATACAATTAATTTGGCTCGATAAAAAAAACACAGTCTTATCTCTAAAAAAATCTTTCATCGAAAAAAAAACATACTAAAACCAGCGAGGTAAAGGTAACACTTTTTAAGGCGTACTGCCAATCGTTTTACTCAAGCGGCCTGTGGGTGAAGCATACGCAGCGATCTGACACGGCCCTGCGCGCTCAGTATAATAACGCTTTTAGGATGCTGTTGAAGCTGCCGTGACGCTGCAGCGTATTCGGTATGTTTGCTGAAGCGCGTGCAGATGGTTTTCAAGCCATCATGCGCAAGAAAGCGAACTCCATGCTGCATCGTCTACGAAGCAGCAGCAACAGAATTCTAAATGCGATTGCTGCCCGTTATGACTGTCCTTTCTAGAATCAGTGGGTAAGGACTGCCATAGGCATAAGTTAGATATAGGTACCTACTAAAAATACTAACATATTTCTAGGTACATTTTTGTGTTACTAACACACTAACATTTTATGTTTATGTTTTGTGATATGAATAATGTTACTTAGATAGAGATTCTCCGAAATAAATAATACATGCGACCATTCAAATTTTTTGGCAAATAATTCTACAAGAAATATATTAGCATTATAGTGTTTTAGTTTTTTTGTCCAATCAAAAGATTTTCTGTAAGTCGATCGAAACCACTCATTTCGCACTATTTGGCCTGCAGTGACTGACGTCAAAACCACTTTATAGTGCAAGCTGATTTGAACTTTATTCTAAATGCATTTCAAACGAAGTTTGAACCACTACAAATAGCGTTGCTAATTTAGCTCATCTAATCGCCTTAACGTAAGTAACACAGTTTCATATGTCTGGGTATTTTAGTCATTTTCATTCAATTCGATTTATAAATCGTTTGAATCCACGCCCACGTCGTGTTAAGACTTGGGCTGTAATCTAACTAGTTTACCATACGGCTATCGCCATCAGCCCCGGTGGTAACTTCCATCTAAACTGACACGGGAGAGACGTAACGCATATCTAACTTGGTTATCGTCGAATCCAGACCGTCGACCACAATATTGGACAATCTGGAAATGGAGCAAGTGGAGCAAAGTTAATAACAGTCACGGTCTGAACATGACACGTGCCTTCTGTCCTCTACACTACGGTATAAAGTTATGTGGCATTTATTAGGAATAAAGGGTTAGTAAATTGTCTGCCCGTTGACTATCTCTATAATGCTAGGTACTCGTGTCAAGCAGCGATACTTTAATCTGCCCACGAAGGATAACCACCGTATACATAGATTTCTTCGAAGAAGGGAATGGACAAAAAATCGGTTATTATGTCATTTTGTCGATTGAAAAAACCCGTTTCTACGGTGGTAATGAGCGGGCTGTACCGTACCTGTCTCTGGCATTGAGACAGTTGTCACCATATCAAAGATTGACATCATTTACGTTTACTTTGTTGGGAACAAAGGAAGAGCAGTGGTTATTTACTGCGGTTAATGTTTATAATTGTTTTCATGAAAAATATAAATAAAGATGACCGATTATCAACCATGTGATAGGCAATTTAAGTCATGATTTAAGTAAATAATAACATACTGATAATTTTGTTGAATCAAATATTGCAAAATAATTCTAGACATGTGTACAAATGTGTACTTAATTATTGTTAAACTCCCACGGCCCCACGTTGGGCGCCAGTAGCTGTTCAATCGATAACAACTTGCTTGTAAAGGTCAGATATTATAGACATTCGATACATGTGAAATACTGATACATAGAAATTACCTTAACATAGTTCATTCCAGGGGACATTTTAATGAATGAATGGAAACCCATCAGTGAATGAATAAAAAAATAATATAAAATCACACCAAAGTAGTAGTAAGTTAGTGCAACAACCATTCTTACTATGATAAAGTAAAGGAAAATTACACATGCTGTATACAACATCGATCCCCGATAGGCAAGGCAGAGATTTAATAATACACTCATCTTTCACCAGGTAAGTTAAAGTTCTATGTAACTGAGATGAGACTATTACGATCAGCCAGGCAAGAAACCAAACTCCATGATTGCTCTTAGTGAAACTTGCAATACTTCGAGAAACTAAAATAAGTAATGGTAGGTACATTTATGGCTGAATAGTAAAAGCTGCTCGGGTCGATTGTTGGGTTAAGCCGTGCGTGCCTAGGTTGGTCTGTGGATGGGTTACCACCCTTACATACAGAGTTTCCTCCGTGCCTTGGAAAGCACGACAAGCTGTTAATGGATCCCGGCTGTCATTTGTCTATTTTTGACAGTCGTTACAGATAGTCAGTGGCCCTAAAAAGCTGACAACCAATCTAACCAAGTGGTATCGTATTTCCCAGTATTACCTGCGTTGGGGAGGGCAGATAGGCAATCGCTCCATGTAAAATACTGAGATGTCGTTCCATTAATATTCAGATGCATCCTGTTAGACTGGAAGCCAACCCCAACGACGATAGGTGGTGAGGAAGACCAAGGAAACTATGGCAGGATTGTGAAGAATGATGAAAGAAAAAGATGTAAATGATAGCGTGACGGTTTACAGAGAAGCATGAAAGATAAGAATAAATAAATAAATAAATAAATAAATAAATATCGCTGGACATTAACACACAGCGCCACCTAGTGCCACACTAAGCAAAGCTTGTGTCGTGGACACTAGATAGTTGATATACTACATGTATACTTTTTGTTTGTAAATACATACTTATTATACATATAAACATCCATGACTCGGAAACAAATGTCCGTGCTCATCACACAAACATTTGCTCCTACCGGGATTCGAACCCAGGACCCTAAGAACGTAAGGCAGCGTCACTACCACTACGCCAATCGGGTCGTCGAATGTGTAGCGCGGATGTTTTTCACATACACACCTCACCACACACACACCACACTCATTTACACACCCCTAGATACACAATCACAATATTTTACCTAATCTGCTGTGTTAAAAAAATAAAAGATACCGTAAACAAACAGACAAGTCACGGTTGTATTATATAAATTGAAGCCGCAAAATCTCCGACTCCTAAGATACAGGTCTGCGTACCTAGTTTAGGAGCCCGGAAAGCTGACCATTTATTTTAAAATTGATAGTACAACCCACTGTTTCCATCGCTATGTATTGCGTTTTAGTTTATTGTTATGTACTAATAAACTATTATTATTACTAGCTGACCCACGCAACTTCGTCTGCGTCACATAAGAGGGTAAAAGCTACCTACTACCTACCTACTACTCCCTACCTACTACCTACCTCTCTATTACTACCTACCTACTACTGCCTACCTACCTACTACTACCTACCTACTACTACTACCTACCTACCTACTACTACATTTTTTTTTCATAAGAGACTTCTCCTTACAATAACAAACACAACAAAAAAGTATCAGCGAAATCGGTCAAGCCGTTTTCATGCTATGTCGTGACAACGGAAAACGGGTTATTTTTTAAATATATAGATGTCGCTAAGCGACAAAGCCCATTAACCCAAAGTAAGAAAAAGGTAACGAAAGATTATCATAATGACTTGTACGGATTACGTCACGTGCTTGACCAGTTAAGGGCTACGCTGACTGGGACGGCATGGGAAAGGATTATTTTTTTTATCAGTGGACATAACAAACGTATATATATATAAATACGACATCAATTGTTATGCTTTAAAATGCTGTGGCACGCCGCGGTATCGAAAACGATTTGCATTGCAAGACGCGACACAGTCGTTTCTATATCAATACGTTTGAATGTCCATTGGCAAAAAATTAAACCAACTGCCTTGCCGCGCCCGTCTGCGTAGGCCTTAAGAATTAAATATATCTTTTTTTTATGGAAAGAAAACAGAAAAATAAGCAATTAGCTGGTTTAAAATGACTAAGTATGGCTGGAGGCTACCTCTTCGAGACAAGGGGTTGTTAGTTAAGTGCGCTAATCGTAACAAGGAGTTAATTACCCGCCTTTATAAATATTCCACTGCTTGGAAAAAAAGGTTTTACGAGTATCATCAGAATAGAATTACTTAGCAAGGAGGGTGTATTTTGAAAGTTGCCAACATCGTATGTCGCAATTATCGGATTGATTATTTAGGTGTATTGATTATGGCAATATTACAGAATGACATGATGGAGTATTGCGTTTTAGCACGAAGCTGTCAATCAAGCATTCTGTACATCAAACTAAGTACTTAACTTTACGTAAAAATATTGATGGGAAACGACTATTTTTGCGGTTAAAATCTTGTTTTGTGGCAGAGCTCAATGTAATGAACGTAAAACATTATGCTGATGGATGGATTGAATAGTTCGGGGGAATCGTAGAGGTGTTTAAAGCAAAAATCTCACAGTAAAAAACTTGTTTTAAAAAAAAGTTGTCTGAATGTCAGAACTTTGACCCCCAATAACTCTGTAACTAGAAGGTTCCCAGGTATGGTGTAGAAAAATAAAATGATCGAAAAGATGGGTAGAACAAGTGCCTTCGGTTTCGCTAAGAGGTTTATTTACACCCATTATTGGTTTTGAGTGCAGAAGTTACAATTGTGGGATTGTGTTAACATTGAATTATAGTAGGTGACAATACGGCCTATACAGGGGTGTATAATCCTATTCCCAAAAATTTCACCAGTTATGCTTAAGTATCATGTAATAGGGAGCCTATTGCAATCATCCGGATAGAAGTTTAGACTCGGTGCCACTGACAAATAAATATATATTTAAAAAAATGCTTGACTTTCGTACACAATATGAATTAATTTGGAAAAATAAACTAGGAGCTACACTAATTGGTTTTTTATATCTAAACTTAAATTACGAATTTATCTAAACTTGAATTATGATTTTTTCTAAACTTAAAATGTATTATAACTTTATATAAATTTAAATTATACATATTTTTCTTTTATTTCCTCGTCTAATCAGCTACCAGGTAAGGCTGTCTTACGACATAGGCCTCCTCAAGTTCCGTCCACATTTGTCGATCTCTTGCTATACTCCTCCAACACTTAGGCAGATCACCTTCCCATTTTTTTTATACAGAAAAATATGTCAGCACAGCTGACAAATACCTGATGGAAAAAAGAACTTGCCGTCCCGGAAATCAGGCCCAGGACTTTATGGCCAGCAGTTGCGTTTGCGACCACTACAGCAACGATGTAATTAGAGTGTTTATTAATGCATTAATATAAATAAACAGCTACTATTGTCAAAATAAAAACCTACCCATTTTATTACTGATTAGGGTCGAGAGTTATTAGCCTAGCTACCTTCTTGAATTTGAACAGGACGCAAAGCGATACCTTGCATAATGTTAAACAAAAAAAAAAAAGTGAGACCTAAGCCATTTGGGAGCAGCCTAGAAAACCTTCCAATGGGCTGTAACGATCAGGTAACGCTTGCTTGGAGAAAATAAACTCTCTACCTCAGAGGTTGCGTGCGTCCTGTACTTGTTTTGTTTCTTTTTCAGGGGTTGATGTTCGTCTTATGGAAAAAAAAAATAGTAAACAAAAAGAACACCGGCCACAGTGCGAAAATGTTTTTGATGAAATTTTATTTTAGCGTCTGCCCATGAAAAATATGTAAAAGTATAGAGTTTGAATTCTTGAACAGTTTTGTCTTCTGTTATACCTTTATACGAAGTCAGAAAACAAAGATATTTTACTTTGAAGTTGTAAAGGTTATGTATGTGTTATGTATTCTAGTCAATTAAGCTTTTAATTATTACGATTTCTTTTTCTGACTTCGATAGGCCGTATGCTTGATTTGATAAATCTTAAATTATTCATCGTAAATTATTTCGTCGGTATCTATAACGGCGACATTTGTAGACGCTTAATAATTTCATCAGCAATTGTACGGCCGGTGTTCTTTAATAAACAAACAATGAATTAATCATCATCTTCCTTCGCCTGTTAAATGTTATTTGGGGTCTGCGTAACACGTTTTTCTTCTTCCATTCTCTCTTGTCAACCGTCACTCTATCATTTACACCATTTTCTTTAATCTCATTCTTCACACCGTCGCGTCGCCGCGTCGCTTCCTTGGTCTTTTTCTCTTCCCCCTCCTTCAATATTTATATTCATCACTCTTTTTATCTCTTTTTTCAATTCTTATCACATGTACGAGTACATACCGAGACAATAGATTCTCTTTCAACTTTTCTTTAACAGACGAAACTTTTGAACTGAAAAATTAATAAAGTTTAAATTATTTCATGTTTATATAACGAACAAAAATAACGAAAGAATTATTTCGTAATTAAGCTATTGCATAGCTTCTATCGCGGGCCTTGAGCGTGGAGACCGAATCCAGAAATTCCGTAACGAAAATAACCTAACACCCCCCGTAAAAAACAAATGCAATAGCTTTACCGCAGCAGTCCCCGAGTGCCAACGTCTTTTTTTTCTTAGCCTATATTGTCCCACTGCTGGGCAAAGGCTTTTACCATTGCCTTCTATCTTTGTGCTATTTTTTTCCGGCTAATCTCGCAAAAACGAATGAAATTTTTCACATTTTATTGAAAAACAGAAATACACTATAATCTTCAAAGAGAGTGTTAGCGTCGTCCGTCTGGATACAAGTTCCTCTAATCCCTTTGTTAAAGAACCTGGGCCGGTGATGGACCGGCGGCCGGATTATGGACTTACGGCAGCAGCAGAAAAAGAAAGTATGACAGCCGCCGCTCCTCCTGTGGGTGCCGCCCGCTCGCACCAACTCAATATGGTGTCACAACAGATTGATTGCTTCAATTGTGCACAGCGAATTCACACGGGCCGCATTTTGCGCAATTACTTTAGTTTGTCAAATTAATTAATTTATTCAAAACATAAATAATTTCACTTTGAATATAACTGCTTTATTGTATTAGGTACCTAAACCTGTAATAATAGTTGTATGTGTTGTTTAAATAAATAAATAAATAAATTATGTATAGTAGAACGAGATAGAATGAGTAATTGGCGATATCGTATTTGATACCAACTAGATTTTTTTTATTTTGTACGTTTCTGTTTTTTATTATCTTCTGCATTGCTGATCTTACTTTTGGTGAATGAAGATGAAATCAAAAATGGCGGCGACGAAAGTTTTTGAATTTTTAATCATGGGTGTCGTTTCCGTGGTTTTTTGTGTCGCTAGTAGTGAAAATGAGGTAAAAATTAACACGGGGAAAAAAGTTAACAGAAGCAAAAAGAACAATATTCCTTTTTTTTCTACGGCTTCCCCTGACACTATTTTCACCCTGCGCCACTGTTAGGTAGAGGTGTATCTAATCCTACACCCACATTTCGCACATTTAGCTAAATCCCATCAACCGGGCATAAGTAATACAATAACACTTTGCCCGTCCCGCAAATCGAATCCAGGACCTCATGCTCAGTAGCGCTTGCAACAACTCGAACAACGATGCAGTCTCACACATGACTCATCAATAGTTTTACGCGAACGAAGTCGCGGGCAACAGCTAGTACCAAAATAATTTGTAAACTTTTAAACAAGAGTTATGAGAAAAATAAGTTTTCTATAGAAATTTTAAATTCCTCATAACTCTTGTTTAAATCAGTGTCCATTCAAAATGTATATTTGGGAACCTAGATATTTTGTAGTCTTATCGAAATAAATACACACAACCTGAAGAATATGTTTGATTAACAAATAGTTTTGGTATTACGTTTGTATGAAATACGCATGCTCCGCCGGCCACTTTACAAAATGAGGATTCATGTAGCCGAACGCTATACCCTGTACTACTCAATGCAGCAATCTGCACAATGTTTTGAGTTCGTAACATTGAGTTCTACAGTAAAACGTAATTTTTGCACTACGAAAAATCGTTTCTAAGCAGTAATTTTTGCATAGTTACAAAGTTTGATGTACCGACTGCTGGATTGACGGTTTCGTGATGAGTTCGTTGTATGTTGTAGAAACGCGATCGGTAAAACGCTAAAGCCTAATCAGCCTACTGAGCCTATGGCGTTCCCACTGCTGGGACGCACGGCCTCCTCTCATTGCGGAAATGAGCTAAAATCCTCCACGTGGGTCCAGTGCTTGTTGGTAGATGTCACATGACTTCGATTTTTTGGTTCTAGGACATGCTGGTTTTCCTTCACTGTTTTGGGAGCAGTGGTGATGAAATAAGTTACACAAGGTAATGGGCCTGCCTGGTTTCGAACCCACGACTATTCGTAAGTCTCCGCCGCCACCACTGGGCCACCGTTGCTCTCCGCTCAAGGCTTCGGTCCAATTGTGCAACCTGAACATTATTCCGCTACGGTACGTGCCGAAAATGTAAAGGCCGTCTGTGTAATTATAGTAATTAATTGTGTATTTCATATTAGGGTGGAGACAGCATTTTTTATTAGCGGCAAAAACGCGAGTCCCACATGGATGTTGTATGGTAATAGCGACCTGTAACGTGGTGACGTTGTGACTAATTGGATAACTCAGTGACGAAACTATTAATTGATTTCACAGCAGTTAAAAAATATTACAGTTTATCTTCTGCCTAGACGTTTTCCAATTATGTTGGGGTTGCTGCAGCTGAAAACCAGTATTTTACAAAGGTCATTTCATTTGGCACATAATGTAATTGAAGTTACATAGAAAGTAATTCGTTTATCGTTAGGTCTGGTCTGGTGGTCCGGTGGTCATCACTCAAATTTCAGCATCTCATTTGATAAGTTAAGCTTCAGTTCAAATTTCAACAAGTACTTGCTTTGTTTTCTAGATTTCTTGTTAGCTATACACTTAAATGTACTTAAATAATTCGTTTTTGTTAATTAAAAAGTCGTCGAAGTACGTAATTATTACCTACTCAATACACTGACAGTTTTGGCACTTGAACGATATCAGTAGATGAGGTCATTGTTGTTAAACGTAGAATAATGCTAATTTTGGTATTCCGCTCCAATAGCTATGTGGTAGTACATCGTTGATAGTTCCATTTTGACTGAATATAAAGATAATATGACCGTACATAGTTCAAGATCCTTAAGAGTTCAAAGTTATACTGTCTTATAGATGTCAAAAAAAATTGGCCGCTTCAGCAGACCGATAAAAAAAAAATCTTAAAATGGACTTTAAAGTAATAAACATAAAGTCCATTTCAAGAATATTTTTTTAACGTGATTCATATTATGTTCTGCTTAAGCGGCCATTTTAGACCCCCTGTTCTAATTGCATCCCAATAAACCCGCAGAACGGCAGAATCGAAAGAAGTCTCGGAATCTTCTATCTATCTTCTTCTAAATATATATAATTCAAAGGTGACTGACTGACTGACATAGTGATCTATCAACGCACAGCCCGAACCACTGGACGGATCGGGCTGAAATTTGGCATGCAGGTAGATGTTATGACGTAGGCATCCGCTAAGAAAGGATTTTGATCAATTCTACCCCCAAGGGGATAAAATAGGGGATGGAAGCTTATTTGAAAGTCCGTCAGTTTTAAAGTTAGGATCTTCTAATTTTGTGTTTGGGCTGACGATTGAAAATTAATTTATGCGTGATTCAGCGTTTTTGATAACTCCACCCCGAAGGCTTATAAAGGGGATGAAATTGTATGTGAAAAATCCTTAATTTTCGACGTAAAAAGTACAAAATTTGTTATCTGGGCTTATGACTGGAAGCTGACGCAACGGCTTTATTAGAATTTCAACCCTTGAGGGGTGAAAAAAGAGCAACATTTTGTTTTTAATTAAAGTTTTTATTTTTTGAGTCACCAAAAAGTATCAAAGTTAGTAAGTCGTTAGTTTTTTTTAATTTCAACCCACAAAGTGGTAAAAGGGGGGATGAAGTTTTGCATTGTAGTTGTTCATTCGTTTAAGAATAACAGCAGCAGGAGAGACCTTTTGCAGCAGTGCAAGTTAATAGTATAGGCCGTACACATGTAAATAGCACACGTGACTTCGCGGCTGGCAGTACTTACCGTTTTGTAGGGACCTAGGTAAGCCGAAGATGGACTTACGGCAGGAGCACAAAAAGAAAGTATGGCAGCTGCCGCTCCTGTGGATGCCACCCGCTCGCACCACTCAATATGGTGTCACAACGGATTGATTGCTTCAATTGTACACTGAGCGAATTCACACGGGCCGCATTTTGCGCAATTACTTTAGTTTGTCAAAATAATCAATTTATTTAAAACATAAATAATTTAACTTTAAATATAACTGCTCTATTGTATTAGGTACCTGTAATAATAGTTGTATGTGTTGTTTAAATAAATAAATAAAATAAATAAATAAATAAATTATGTATAGTAGAACGAGATAGAATGAGTAATTGTCGATATCGTATTTGATACCAACTAGATTTTTTTTTTGTAGATTTCTGTTTTTTTTTTCTCTTCTGCATTTCTGATCTTACTTTTGATGAATGAAGATGAAATCAAAAATGGCGCTGACGGAAGTTTTTGGATTTTTAATCATGGGTGTCATTTCCGTGGTTTTTGTTGTCGCTGATAGTGAAAATGAGGTCAAAATTATCACGGGGAAAAAAGTGTACAGAAGCAAAAATAACAGTTTTCCTTTTTTTTCTACGGCTTCCCCTGACACTATTTTCACCCTGCGCCACTGTTAGGGTGTATCTAATCCTACACCCACATTTCGCACACTTAGCTTAATCCCATCAACCGGGCACAAATAATACAATAACACTTCGCCCGTCCCGCAAATCGAACCCAGGACCTCATGCTCAGTAGCGCTTGCGACAACTCGAACAACGATGCAGTCTGACATATGACCCATCAATATTTTCACGCGAACGAAGTCGCGGGCAACAGCTAGTGTTATATAAGGTCTATCTGCTCATACACGAATGCCCTTGAATCGCAAAAATTAAATCAGTCGTTCCATACATTTTGATGAGTTACGAACATAGATTAATAGCGCTGCATTCGCAGGTTCTACCTACCCGTAGAATTGACGCATCTGATCTCCCCACAAAGGATGATCTTCAGATGTCAGATCCATTGACTGTGACTGTTCCATTACCGGTGGATGCCAATTCCGAGCGATGCCAGTATAGACGCTAAACTGACCAACAAAAGGGCTGTCTGGCGTCTATTGGTATTGTCATAACGTGTGCTCAATGGAGTCATTGCCATTCTATTTCTAGATGTCGATATGGCATACAATGGACTTTTGTTTGATTTAGTACGAAAGTGCATAAATTCAGTTTGAAAGTGGCGCCTGTTACAGAAACAAGGGAAGTCGTTTGCCTTGGTATGGACCTGTCATGAAGAGGGATGAAACGCACCTGACTGAGAGACATTAATGTTGATGGAAAGAGAGGTAAAGAAAGATAGATGGATGAGGAATGACATGAAAGAGAAAGAAGCAAATGCAGGCCCTGATGTCTAACTAGAGAGAATGGAAGATGAAAACTTTTTACGCTGTCCCTAAATAGAATGGGACGAGAACAGGAAGATGATAATGTGGATGAAATCACCGAAAAATCCAATGACACTTTGGTTGACACGGAAATCAGTCTAAAATTTACTAGTGAAAAAACTTTTTTGCAAAAAATAAAACCGACCGAACATTGTTTGTGAGATTTAGTTTTTTGTCACCGACTTCTGATGCTAAAGTTATTTATCACTTTTTTGTGTTTTTTGAAGTCGGTTATATTTTTTGCTTAAAAGTTTTTATTTCTCCTTTTTAAATTTTTAATTTGCCATGAATTTATGGCCAGCCTTGAGTAGAGATCAATTGGAGGATGAAGAGCAACCAGAAGTCGTGTGCGTTTAATTTGATGTCAAATCTATTGGGCTTAGGCTAAAAGATAGCATGCACCCAGAATCGCAAATAAAAAATCTGTTCCCTACAATTTATGTTCAAATTAACTCGACGAAGAAGAAGACATGCTGCGCCGACCCCAAATAAATTGGGATAAGGGCAAGAGAATGATGATTAACTCGACAAAATGTATGGCTTAGCTAATTTTTTTTTGTTTTTTGCGAATCAAGGTTTGGTCCCATAGTAATAGTTGTCCATAATGATGAGTAGAACGAACGGTCGAAGTTTATGGATATCTTCCAGAAACACGGTGTGATATCACCATACGTATCTTGTTTTTCGACTTGTTAAATTATAATTCAACGTTATACACTGTACAGTCAGCAAAAGAGACAGATGTGCAAGATAGCTATCTTCTTACCACTATTATTTATTTATTTAAACTTTATACACATTATGTACAAAGGCGGACTTAATGCCTTGGGCATTTTCCACCAGTCTACCTTAGGGTGATGCAGAGATGAAACTGTAGGTGCAAGAGTAAAGAAAATTATGAAGAATAAAATATAACAATAAATACATATATACATACAATACATTACAAAAAGTGAAGAAAGACATAAAACAATTGAAAAAAAATGTTGATGAAGAAAACAAACAAATTAAATGGGATAAGTTTGCCAACTTCTTATGTAAGTGCTCGCGAGCTTTCATACAATTCATTTTTATTATAAATACGAAAAGCTAATAATCAATCTGTTTGCAATTACATTCAAACCCTTTCAATAGTTTCTGTGTGAAAAAAAATCTAAAAATCGATTCTCACAAACTTCTCCACAGGTACAAAAATCTATGGCATTCAGCTTAACAAATAATTTGTAGAACTACGTGCAACAGCTTGCATCAATGCAGCAATGTTTAAAACTTTACATCAGCAATTTAGTAGCCGATAATAACTAACTAAGAACTATCCAGAAAGTATGCCACCTGTAATACATTAATTCAAAACAGGGAATTTTATCAAACATATTTGGCACACGTTGAACAACAAACTGTTAACTTATCATGAAAGTTAAGCCGCAAACACGATCGCGCTCTTTGAACGGCATAGGTCAAGTGAAACGTGTATGGCGACAAAAACATGCAGAAAAAAATTAAAACAACAAAATGTTAATATTATAATAAATAAAATATAAATAATAAATATAATATAATCATAATATAATTATGTATATTAACTTCTACCAGTAACTTCGCCCGCGTAATGTTTGATAATTGTCCCATGGGATCTTTTTACCGGGATAAAAGTATTCAATGTTTTGATCTAGTTTATAAACGACCTAATTTCATCCAAATCCGTTCAGTAGTTTCTGCGTGAAAGAGTAACAAACCGCCGTCCCCGGAAAATAAAATGATAATCTTAGTAATACATCTGCTCAATTTTTTCGTAATTTTATACCGTTATTTGATGAAGTTACAAAACTGTATTTATTTATTTATTTATTTATTTAAACTTCATGTACAAGAGTGGTACATAGGCGGACTTAATGCCAACAGTACACAACAACAACACAACAGTAGGTATTCAAAAATTTCACACAGGCTTTAAATGACGAGAATAATGTGCAAATATAATATTATCGATTTTTTTTCCTACTTGTTGATATGACAAACAGTCATAGAATTATGTTCTCGTCAAAAGTATTCGACTTGAAAATGATAAAAGCAGTTATCATTTTATTCTCGTTCAAAACCAACCTGTCGCTTCGAATAAGGATGTTAGTAAAAGTTTTAGCAAATATGTAACTCGCACTTGGCCATTTTTTTTTAAATACTGGCGCAAGTTTTCTATGTGCGTTCAGAAGGATATCCTGAATACGTAAGTAAGTTATAGTAAGGCCGATTTCTATAACTTTTTTACGTATAACTGTTAGGTAATATGCCATCTCTCGTAGCTAACAATGTTTCTCTATTTAAAGTTAGTTCTATCCGTGTCACCTACCTGTCACTTTCTGTCACGTTTTGTTTCTATCGGTCGGTAAACAAATATGTCAAACAGACAGAGATAGCAACTTACCGATACCTGTTGGTAGGTTATTGAAAATGGCCGTTTATCGGCGGTCTCCCTTCCAGCCACTGCGCCAACCGTGCCGTCAATTTAAAAGAAACGCTTCACGGTAAATAGTGGAAATCATTATGAGTAAAAGAATTTTCAACCCCCGACGCAAAAACGACGGGGTGTTATAAGTTTGACGTGTTTGTGACTGTGTGTGTGTACGAACGGATGAAACTTTTGATTTTAATTTTCTTTCTTTTGTTTGAAAGGTGAATTAGTCGGGAACGTGCTTAGCTATTTTTGATAAAATCAGTCCATGGTGGCCGCCGCCACAAAATGGCGGATTACTTACATATTTATTCAACAACTCTGTTGAAAGGGAATGAGGAATATTATATTGTTATACTACACACACAGCATTTCATTACGTGACGATTTCTACTAAATAGCACTACTCTAAGCCGCGTTAAGGAACTTCGTTCAAAAAATAATTTCCTTGAAATTATGAACCTATGTGTCACAGGTTTTTTAAATTTTTATTTTAATGTAATTTGTCCTGTTAGATAGATTTTATAGTTTACGTTGTACGAGTTCGAATGCTTGACTCTGTATACTCTTACCGCTCAAAGTAAAGCGCAATCAGTAACATTTAGAAGATAGTGTTTGAGTACGTTCCGCTGATGTACAACTTTAACCAACTATACAGTGTTTGAGTTGTTTGATACGTTCTGCAATAACTGCACACTCACAACGAATCTCTGATACGTTCTGCCATAACTGCATTTTCATTCTAATCTCTTGTTTATTGTGTAGGCACACACTTCAGTACGAAACACAGTCCATTTTCATTAATATTGTACCTGGATGTTTGTAGGAGCTCGTGGCTAAATAATATCAGCCGCTCGGGTCGATCTTTAGGTTAAGCCATGCTTGCCTAGGTTGGTCTGTGGATGGGTGACCATCCTTAAATACCGAGTTTCCTCCGTGCCTCGGAAAGCACGTTAAGCTGTTGGTCCCGGCTGTCATTTGTCCATCTTTGACAGTCGTTACAGGTAGTCAGTGACCCCAAAAGTCTGACAGCAGTCTTAGCAAGTGGTATCGTATTTCCCATTATTAACTGGGCTGTGGAGGTCAGTCGCAATACTGGTATTCAGCTGCATCCGGTTAGACTGGAATCCGACCCCAACATATTTGAAAAAAGGCTAGGCAAATGATGATGATATTTGTAGGTAAATACCAAGCTCGCGATATGACTGAAAGTCTAAAGTAAACTTTATCTGCTGCATATCAGAAAAGCGTTTACTTTGACGGGTGTGATACAGACCATCCACAAAAAGAAAAAAAAAACTACGCAATTTCAGTCCCATTTTCTAGATATACGAACTGCATATGATAAATCTCGCAATAGAAGTACGGTTAGCTGTATTAAAATCAAATTCTTGGTTAAGTCCGTTGCATATAAGCTATATGTCATTGTATACTGTAATTATTTTGTGTTGTATTACCGTTAAATTGACAAACACGTTAGATTATGAAATAACTAGAGAGACTGTAAACTCTCGAAACATTGTTAAATGAACATACTGTTTACAATAAATCGCATTATTTTTCGTGAAATACATGCGATGGTTGACAACTCACGCGATGACGAGGGAAGGAGGGGTCCTCTTGACCCAATGGTACCACTCTCATGAAAAGATAATGTACCATTCTTGAGAAATAGCAATTAATATAACCTAACCTAAACAGGTTCCGAGTGCAGGGTTTAAGGGCGCACAGAATGACAGCTAAAATTCAAATTTTGCCCCCGCTTCCTCAGGCTAGATAGTTCTATCTCGCTCACACTATCAAGAAGATTTTTTTTAGGGTGAACTACACTATTGATGGAACGATGGCAAATATAATAATGTGTGTGTTTTATGTATGAACAATAAAAATGTACTGTTTTAAATATGGACTCGATGGTCTAAAATAAATTTTATTATTATCTCATTTATTCATTTATCATCTTACTTTATACATTTTAAAATATTTCTTAAAAAACATACAAAAACATTTAAAAATATAAAAAATAGGGCTCCGCCGGTGTCGGGAGCAGGGTCACCGGTGGTTAGGGTTGCAGAGACAGGAACCTCCTTGATCCAACCGCCTAAAGAAAGCTTCGACAGATGTTCGTCGAGGCTCTTGGCTATCAAGCCATTGGCCGACACGACAATCGGCACAATGGTAACCGAGTCCATATTCCACATGTCGCGAACCTCGTGCGCCAAGTCGAGATATTTTATTAAAATTTGTTTCTCTTTCTCAGCTTTCACGAGGTTCTCGTCATGCGGAATGGTAACATCGGTTATCATTACGCGGCGCGCTGATCGGTCTATCACCACTATGTCAGGCTTATTGGCGACAATAGTCCTGTCACTAATGATAGACTGATCCCAGTACAACGTAACATGGTCTTTCACGAGAATTGGGTCGGGCACATACTTGTAGTACGGTACCTCTAATTCCACAAGATTAAATTTCAAGGCAAGTTGCTGGTGAATAACCCTGGCTACTGGATTGTGCCTGTGCAAATACTCGCCGTTAGCCAGACGAGAACAACCAGAAATAATATGTCTGATGGACTCACCCGGAAGGTGACATACCCGACATGCACGTCAACCGTCCCATCCTTCATAATATATTTCCGGTAGTTGTTCGTCAACATAACTTCGTCCATAATCGCACAGACAAAACCTTCAGTTTCCCCAAAGAGGTCACCAAAACGTAGCCAGGACACGGACGCTATAAAATCTACATCGGGCCCATGAAGAGCCCGGTAGAAGCGCTATTATTATTATTAAATATTCATCACCTGCCTGGTCTTTTCCAAATATGTGGAGGCAACTAAATAAAAGTATTTTATATGGAGCAATTGCCTATCTGCCCTCCACAATCCAGTTAATACTGGGTAATACGATACCTCTTAATAAGACTGGCTGACAGACTTTCGAGCCACTGACTACCTGTAACGACTGTCAAAGATCTACATATGACAGACAGCAGATTTCCGAGGCACGTAGGAAACTCGGTATGTAATAGGTGGTCACCCACATAAGGACAAACCTAGGCAAGCACGGCTTAACCTTAAGATTGACCCAAGCCGCTGTTATTATTTAGCCAATAGCTACTTACCTACCCTCGCTTAATCATAATGAAACCTAAATTCAATTCTGTTTTTAAACATTTCGACAGACGTACTGCAATATTACTGACAAGTCAACACGAGGAAACTAATATTTTGGTAACTTTATAAAAACGACACAACTCCTTTGCGATTCCGAGCACTTTAAACTAATATAGAAGAGCGTGGTGTACGGTGAATTAACATGCGAGGCGTTTTTTACTCTACATTTTTTGATACTAGCCTAAAAAGAGATTTCTATCCACAATTTTTCAACAGCAAGATTTGTTCCTGTTTAACATAAAAACATAATTATGCGACACTCGAATGAATTTTGAATTGTTTTAGCCGGATTTTCTTCCGCCATTTTGTGTTTTATTAATTTAAATTACGGCCACGCATAATACATATATTCATCGATAGCTGGTGTCAATACAAACAAGTTTTTTCTGAGACTAAATCTTCTACAGCGTCACTTTTTCGAGATTTAAGCTACGAGTATCAAAGCTTGTGCTTTCGAAAACGTGTCACTTTAGAACATTTTGCCTCATACAAAACTTGTTTGTATTTATACCAGCTTTGGATAAAAACCCATCGTATTATGCGTGGCCGCTACTTTAAAAAAGATGTTTGTCTGTAAAGTCGGTTTAACGGACGATAATTTTACGTGATATCGTCATATTTCATGATATTAGTGAATTTAACTTTAAGAACAAACACCCCCTTAAGGATTGAAATTCTAACAACACCGTTGCGTTAGTTCCAATCATACGCCCTTTTTTTCGGGTGGGAAATTATCAAATGACTCCTCCTGCTCTGGGCAGAGCGGAAAGGAGTCCCAGACTTTGACTAAAACCCATCCATGTTCCTTCTTTTTCTTTCTCACCTCTTTGTGTTCCAGGGCCATGTTATCTCTTTCGAACAGTCCCACGGCCCCAGCAGGAATCGGCCCTTGCCGATGCTCGACACCTCATGTTGCCATATGACAGACGGACGGTAAGCTAACCCATAGCTCACCGTCCACAGGCCCGCGCCTACGGTGGCCGGGGGCCACCACGTGGCCCACAACGCCCGGTGTGTTTCTTGCGGCGGCTGAGACGTGAGGTTTTCTCCCACTCACGTTCCACCACCTCCTTCGCTAGCATGACTGCTTCGCAGAAAGAGGTGACGGCTTCCCATTCCGGGTCGCTCCAGACCATTGATTGGACCAGGACAGGACGCGAGTGGTCGCCGCCCCCGATTGCCGCTACGAGGACACGGCGGTGATCCGCCCAAGCGGGGCAAACATCCACTGTGTGCTCCACTGTGTCCGCTGGTCGATCTTCGCAGTGGTGACACCGGAGCGTTTCCTCCCGCCCGGTTCGGTGCAGAAACTTCCCGAAACCACCGTGCCCGTTGAAGACCTGCGTCAGGCGGAAGGCACTATTTGGCGTTGTGGTCGCTGCTAGCAGAACTTTGATAGCTTAGATCACGGAAACGTGACACTGTAGAAGATTTTATCTCAGAAAAAACTTGTTTGTTGTGATGCCAACTATCGATTGATAAATGCTTGGGTTTCTGATCAAATCAAAGTTGATCAGAAGATGTTTTCAGTGATTGTATTTTAACTTCGATAGCTCTCATCTCGGAAATATGACAGTTAACTTCTAGAATGTCTTAAGTTACACAGTTCGACTTAAGCTATTGTCTTACTATTGTGTCTCTAATTAAGACATTCAAACGTTTTAATTTGTGCAAAATTTGTTTGCATTGATGCTAGCTGTCGATTGATAGACGTTTTATGCATGTTTGATCAAATCAAAGTTACGCTGAAGATTCCATCGGTGAATGCATTTAAACTTTGATAGCTCATTATCACGGAAACGTGACACTTTAGAAGATATTACCAAATACAAAGTTGTTTAGTTGTTTTATACCAGCTATCGATTCATAAAAAACCCAAGCGTGGCTGCTACTATTAAAAAATCCGGCTAAAAAAATCTAAATTAATCTGTGTAAACAGTTTGGTATTTCAGTTTCATATCTATCATCTTCATCTTAAATTCATTTACAACATTGGATACATAAGGGTTCAAAAAATTCATTACACCAAGTGAGGACTGTGGTGCACCACGCGGGATGTGGAGGGGTGTGAGTGTGACTACAATTTGGACGAAAAATGTAATTCCTCCTTCGTGTACTTCCTTCGATTTATAAACTTGACTAAAACAATTCGGGTTAGTGATAAAGATCATAATGGTAAATTTTTCAAAAGTTTAAGTTCTCAGGCAAAAGTGCGAAAGGGCTTGGAACATTTTTCCGCCATTTTGTTTTTTTTTCAAAGTAGCGGGCACACATACGACCAATATTAATCGATAGCTGGTATCAATACAAACAAGTTTTGCGTGAGACAGGATGTCCTAAAGTGTCATGTTTCCGAGATATGAGCTATCAGAGTTAAAGTCAATTCACTGATGGAATCTTCAGCACAACTTTGGTTTGATTAGGCACGCATAAAACACGTAATAAATCGATAGCTGGCTTCAATACAAACAAGTATTGTCGAGACAAAATGTTCTAAAACGTCAAGTTTCCGAAATATATGGCATTGTGATCGCTACCAGCACACCTTTGATAGCTTAAACCTCGGAAAAGTGATGATTTAGAAGTTTTTGTCTTGTACATAACTTATTTGTATTGATAACAGCTATCGATTTATATAGGTTTTGTGCGTAGCCGCTACTTTAAAAAAAAAACAAAATGGCAAAAGAAAATCCCGCCCAATAGTTCAAACCCCTTTGCACGGATAAGTCACGTGCTACTTTATTATAATTTTTAATAAAATGTTTTTCTTGTGAAAAATAAATTTGTTGATACAAATATCTCTCTCGATAACAGGCACGTTTACCTACTGACATTTTTGACGTTGACATAAGATTTCGATTTCAAACCATTTCAAAAATGATTTTATTAATGAAAACTACAATATTTTGGAAAAATAAAAACACGGGTGCTTTATTTTTTAATCTAAATTTCATGTTTCATAAATAAGTAATTTCTTTAGAACATAAATCGGTGTCCATCGGGTTTTCTGCGCGAAAACAAAGAAATACAGCCCCCACGTCTGAAGGCCGAAGCCGCACTGACAATTGGTGCATCGGGGTCCTAGCGAGGGCCGGGGGGCAGGGCGGTCCTAGCTGTGACTGGTTAAAAAGCTTGAAATTTTAGAAAAGAGGCTATTACGATGAAAATAAAGCATTAAAAAAAAAAAGAAAACGTATGAACACTGCGTTATATAGTTTTCGACGATCATGTAAAGTTTCACGACCTAATTTAACGTTTTTAATTGAATACTTGGTTTTGAAATTTATTTTAGAGGTAACTTTGAGGTAGTTTTCTATCGAGAAAGTTTTATGGAATCGTGTTTCCGAAACGTATGAACCTTAGAAACAGTCCTCAACTTTGCCGTATATTAATCCCAAGGTGAATGCTTTAGTTATATTAACACGAGGCGGGTTTAAAAATTACGATTTTGGGTTATACGGGCCCTTAAAGGAACCTAACTGACCTAACGTGGGGGTGCCCCAAGTCTCGATTATGGGGGCAGAGATACTTCCATATGTTCAGTTGACAATATTTTGAGAGTTTACAACCTTGCTAGAGAGATTACAATCTAACCTGTTTAAAGATTTTACGGTGACATGCATATCTCTTAATTTTGTGTGCAATAAAGAACAAGAATTACGTATATTGAAATAATTAAAAAAAAAAAAGGTTATTCCATCATATCAGCGTCCTGGAAAACAATGCAAACGACACGTATGACGGAAAGTCGAGAAGATCCAGTCGCGTAAAAGTCCATGCGCGCAAAAGTCTTTCGCGCAAAAGTCCGTCCAATCGATGTTTGATTGGTTTCTAGGCTTCTAGCAGCTTACATTGTCAATAAAAGTCGTTGGTTTGGATCTTGTGTATGGGTTTTTGGGTACGCCCAGAGTGGGAAACGAAAAACGGAATGACGGATGGGAAAGTCATTTGATGATTTCCCATCTGAAAAAAAGAGAGCAATACAAAAACATGGAATAGTCACAGTAACAGTTAAGATTATGGATCTCGGCAAAGTAACGTCTGATTTCATTAAACTTCTGCTTCCTTGCTTTCAGTATTTACACAAAAAGACAAAAAATAATGTATGAAATGACGAGAAATATTAAACACATCTAAGCCAGACACATAAACTCCAAGCCCAGTGGTGGCGGCCCCGGTTCACGAAGAGTTAAGGTCGTGGCACACTTGACAAGCACCGCACCAGCACAGCTCCTGACCGGCGTCGCCTCGAATATAGGCTACGGCGCGCGGGCCGCGCGCCGCAAACGAGGTGTAAGCACGCGGTCCCCTCGCTTACGGCGTGCGGGCCGCGCTCGGTCCCCTCGCTTGCGGCGCGCGGACAGCACGCGGACGCCGAGCCCCCCGCGAGGCGAGTCGTATGGTAGCGGCAAGCGCGTTGACCACCCGCCGTAAGCTTTTTCATATGGACATTATAAAATAGGTTATGCGACACACGATTTAGTGCTCTAATTTGAATGGCAAGTTAATTGCTGGGTTGGAGCGGTGCCGGTGCTGTGCTTGTCAAGTGAGCAACGACCTTAAGTCTTTGGTTCGAACTCTGACAGGCGCATTACATCGTGTAATTTATTTCATCACCACTGCTCTTTTACCTGTGAAGAAAAATATCTAACCAAACAATTAGATGCCATGTGACAACTACCAATCCGCACTGGGCGCGTGTTGTATTATAGCCTTTTATCTTTCATAGAGAGGCGGCCTGGGTCCCAGCAGTGGAACATTAATAGGATGATGATGATGATGAAAGACATAGACATCTTTGACGGCCGATGTTGCAAGTGTGGAGCGCCTGCCAGCGCTGTTTTGTTCGCTAACTGATCGATGCGTAAAAGAAAATTGAAATTCTCCGAACATTTTCTAATGAAAAGTTTTAAAAGAGATTTTTATTTAAAATCCATTGCATATTATGAGCTTCCTACCCACCCTATTCAGTGCATACTTATTGGTTCTGGAAATGTAATACCCTCGGCTCAGTGATGTAATAACTTCGGATATATGTATGTCAAAGGCTCTCTCACAAGGCAATAGGTTAACGTTTAATTTGCCTTACGACCTTCTGTCTACTTTCAAGAAAATAGATATTGTTATCTGCAAGTAGTTGTAGTTCATAATTTCCGTGTCGTAATCTAAGTCAAGAGTTATGAGTGAATCAGTAAGTACAAATCAAAGTACAAAACTTTTGTAAGTTTTTACTCGATTGGAAGCAATGAGACAGAAATATTACCTTCTTTACCTTCGCTTCCTTCCTTCGCTTTTTTCACATATTTCGTAAAGTTAGGAAGGTAGGTAAAAAAACAAGAATTTAGATTTCTGTGAGGTAGAAATGAGTCTTATGATTTTTTATTTAAACTTGACCGGGATGAACTTTGGGTGTAGTCGATGGCAGGGACTCAAACTGTAACTGAAATAATGTGTTTTTAAAACTGTTTTTAAAACAGTATAAATAGAAAAACACTTTTAGATGTAACAGATACAATAATGTTACCGAATAAAACTGTAACCTTTTAAGTTATAATATTTTTTTTTGATTTGTGTAACTTGACATCATTGGTCTCAATTCTATTTAATTTATTATCTGTTTATTTCAGTTTAATTTACCCTATCAAGTTATAATCATTTTAATTTTTTGATGAAATTTTTCGTATATTTAAACTACCTAAATACATTGCTACTAACTTAGTCTTAAGGTATTTAATTTGTATGCTACTAACAAAGTATGGACATCACTTAGTCTGAAATAAACATTTTTCATTTCTCATTTTTCATTTTTTTTTTTATATGTGTTAATATGTGTAACTGAACCGAAATTTCAAAAATATTTTTTTCGCTTGGGCTTAATATGCAATTTTACGCCCGCTCTTGTACGCTATTATGACGGTAGTTTCGAGCAAGAGGAGTGAAAACACATTTATAAGTGTTACATATTTGATTCAGTAACCAATTCAACATGTAACACTTATAATTCTGTAACCTTTATGAAGGTGTTTTTAAGTCCCTGGTCGATGGTTAGTGACATGTAGTTTAATAGATAACGGTATTGTTGTTGGTATCATTCGATGCGAATAATAACGCGCTGCATAAAAGTGGCTTTAATAGAACACAAATATCTGAAGAAATCAGGCTGAATGTGAGTATTATACACATCAAAAGTGTCTAGGGATCAAGCATTTTTATGCGGATTTCTTGAGATTGAGATGTGGCTTTGTAATAAATTTATGATTTTATAAATTTATATGGATCCTTTTTGGTGCATTTCATAATTTGAATCAGGAACTATGAATCAAATTCGAGTAAAAGATGAAAATCAGCTGTCAATATTTTCCCTATAAAAACATACAACGCATTGAAGACATTATTAGTGCTACTGTTTCCCTACTACTGATTAAAACCAACGTTATTATGGAGCGGCGACGTCATTTAAGCAGGGAAGAAATGCTCAGAGCCGTGGGAATGATAGAAGCTGGTTCCCGGCAACGTACTGTGGCTTTAGCTCTGAATACAAGTCAGAGTGTTATCAGTCGACTTTGGACACGTTACCGAAGCACTGGTACCGTGGCTGAGCGCCATGGAGGACGGTATCGCTGCACCACACGGAGACAAGACCGATACATTCAAACCTTAACTCGAAGAGCTCCAACAATAACCGCCATGATGTTAGCCGTGAGGCTTCATCACTCTTCAGGGAACTTAATTAGCGACCAAACAGTGAGAAACCGCTTGCATGAAGTGAACCTTCATTCCCGAAGACCGCTACGGGTACCACCTATAGTAATGCACAATCGTAGGATTCGATATCAATGGGCTCTTGAACACAGAAATTGGGCAGAAGAACAATGGCGTTTCGTGTGCTTTTCTGATGAGTCTCGTTTTGGTATGAGACCGGATACAAGACGTATACGACACTGGAGAACCCCTGGACGCCAACAGCGATTAAAATCCTGCCAGGAAGTCCATCCTTATAGTGGTGGAACCATCATGGTATGGGCGGGTATTTGGATCGGCGGAAGAACTGAGTTGATTTGGATCAGAGGCAACCTCAACGCTCAAATTTATGCTGAGACGATTGTATCAGACGTCATCGTTCCTCTACAAGTGCAAATCGGTCCCTTATTTCAGTTAATGCATGATAATGCACGACCGCACACCGCAAGAGTTGTAAGACAGACTCTCGCCGCAGCTAACATCAATGTCCTGCCCTGGCCTGCTCAGTCGCCAGACTTGAATCCGATTGAGCATGCATGGGATATGCTACAGAGAAGAGCTCTGCCGAATATGGAGGGTATCCAGTCGCAAGAAGACCTTTTTTTGTTGTTGCAACGAACATGGGCGGCCATTCCACAGCGTGATTTGGATGAACTCATTTTGAGTATGCCAAACCGATGTTCTTGTGTTGTTAGTGTTCGCGGTAGAAACACGGATTATTAATTGTTTAAGTTACCCAATAAAATTTTAAAGAAAACTGTTATTTCAGTCTTTTTTTCGAACTTTTGTGTTAGGGCTCATTTCTAGAGACGCGGCGCGTCGGGCGGCGCGTAGAGCGACGCGGGCCGCTTCAAATTCAAACATATGTCAATGTATGAGAGCGTTTACGGAGAAGCGTTTTTACGCGCGTTTGCTCGAGATGCAGCGTTGGACGCCGCGTCGGACGCGGCGGTGCACGCGGCGTCCCCCGCGGCGTGCGACGCGGCGTTACGTCATGGAAACTTTGCCAGTTTTTGGGGGATGGTGTTATGCCCAATGGACTAAGTAAATTAGTGTTGTATGATTACAGTTTGAAGTAAAATATGTTAGCGTTTCCTTTTGCTACTTTAAAAAAATACTCTTCTTCTTTGACAGATTTACACTAGATAAAAACATGGTTTTCGCATGGAACTGCTAGAAAAAATAAATCAAAACCGTATTGTTTGAGGCAGCCGTAGTTCATATAGCATTATTTGTATTATATCATAGCTATGGATCACGAATTTATTTAAAATATGGAAAAACATAATTCCTTCAAAATTTAGTCGCAGATTTGTTTTATACATAGTCGTATGAGCCATGTTTTGTAATTATAAACGTGTACTTTTTGGAACGAAATTTCTTAACGCGTCTTACAGATAGTGCGATTTAGTAGAAATCGTCACGTTACGAAATACTGCACGAGGGTCCGTCCCTATACTGGTGAAGAATATAATATAACACTTGAAACTGTTAACATTGAATTGAAACATATTTGCTGTAAGCTCATATCGAGTAAAATACCATCTTGCCTAGGTAAACGCATTTAACAAAACATAGCTTTGAATTTTCGAATTACGTTCGATATTACAGAAAAAACGGTTGACCTCACAATTTGTTGTTGTGGTTATGCATCTAAATCCGTGTGATTTAGATGCATAACAACAAAAGAAATACATATACATAATCAAAAATATTCAAATCTTTCATTGCTCTTTCTTACATAAATCGTCTACTTTGACAATTCTTGCTGCCCGTCAAATGTCACATTTTCAGCGCCAATGTCGCCATTGTTACGATGCGTTACTTAGCCAATTAGAGACGAGCGTTGACAACCTACCCAATCACAACTTCGTGATGATAATAGAGAACAAACTAGCTGTTTAGAGAAAACAAAAAGTTTGGTTTGAAGTTACTAAAAAAAGCGGCCAAGTGCGAGTCGGACTCGCCCATGAAGGATTCCGTAGCAGCAAGTAACATAATGTTTTTTTTAATTTTTATATTTGAGTTGATTGAATGAAAGGTAAATTGCGGTTTACGATATATGACGTATTTAAAAAAAAAACAACTTACTCTGATCTTGTTCAAACCAATTTTCGGTGGAAGTTTACATAGTAATGCACATCATACATATTTTTCGTTTTATCATTATCTTATTTTAGAAGTAACAGGGACAAACACACACATTTTACCTGTTTGGAAGTGTCTCGCATATCTCAATGTAATTTTTGAAGATAAACCCATAGATACTCCACAGGTATGGGTTAGATGAAAAAACATTTAAAGTTTCAGTTCTAAGTACCAAGAACCCCCAAAATGTATTGTTTTTTTTTTCTATTTTTGTGTGAAAATCTTAATGCGGTTCACAGAATACATCTGCTTACCAAATTTCCACAGCATAGTTCTTGTAGTTTCCGAAAATAGTGGCTGTGACATACGGACGGACAGACAGACAGGCAGACATGACGAATCCATAAGGGTTCCGTTTTTTTTTTTTTTTATGTAGGGCATCTCGCAGTTTAGTCTGAGAAGACTGGCTTCTGCTTAACCGGGCAAGTCCTGTGGATGGATGCCTTGAGTTTAAGGCCTCCAGCCAGGGCGAAAATGACAATAAACTAAGCGACAGCTCTCTAAGGGCACCCCCTGTGGGGTACGGACCTCGGCTTAGGGCGTCGCTGGGGGCAGCAAAGGGACAGGCTGGATCTGATTGTCTTTATTTAGGGACTGTTTTATTACTACAGGCTCAGCATCGCGGGCTTGATCGAGCAAGGGTCGGGGAGGGATTGAACGGGGATTACGCGCCGGACCTCTGCGGCGAGGTCGGAATGTTTTCGGTCTGTATTTGTACATTCTAAAAACTGTACTGGTATCTTTCCTACTCTCTTACAAGATAGTGATCGGATCGTCGGGGGCAACTAGGGTGTGACGTGGACGTTGGACTGAGCTAATTTAATACGCGATGGGTAGTACCGGGCGGCCGATGCGATTAGGGGGTTCCTATGCTTGATAGCAGTGTCGAAGTAACGCTTGGAAAGGCGTTTCATGAACTGCTTAACGGTAGGGATTCTAAGGTCTACGTGTAGACTATCGTTACGGACGTAAGGGGGGGCACCGGTGATCTAACGGAGGAATCGGTTCTGCAAGGTCTGCATCGTGTGGATATGACGCGGGTGGGCATGAGCGAATATTATACAAGCGTAAGTCAAGATAGGACGGATGACTGCGGTGTAAAGACGCAACTTGCACTTGAGTGACAGCTTGCTCTTTCTAGTGATCACGAACGTTTTTTGCCATTTGTCTACGGCACCCTGAAAAGCTCTCGAGTTGGGATTGGGACCAAAGACTTCTTGATGCTCTGTGCTGTTTTTTTACAGACAAATGACAATACTGAGACTTCCACGACATCAAAAGAGTTTGCATAGATGATGTGTGTGGTATTTGTCAGGGAGTAGAGGCGTAATATACGTAAACGTTGTCGTTGTCCTTAATAGTCTTTTATTCTCAGATGCAGATGTAAAATAAAATGTGGCTCGAGACGCCATTGAGGAAGTGTCGGTGTTGCCAATGTTAGATGCGATATGCTATCTGACATCTTCCTTCTTTTAAAAAACAAGACTTAACACTACTTAAGTTTTAGGAAATTATCCTGACGAGATTCCATGGCCAGCAATTGGTTTATAAAACAAAGTAAGTATCCAATCCGGTTCCTTTTTTTTTTCATAATAATTAGCAAATCGCAAGTAGTCAAGCCATGAAAACTTTTACAAAAGTTTGAAACGGAACGCAACTGATGGTTGACGTTGACACTTGTGACGTTTGACAATTCAAGGTTAAAAATCAATTAAAATGAAATGAAAATAAATACAAGTCTGATAATTAACATAGTACATAAAATCTTAATTATATTCATCATAATATCTAATTGGTTTCTATTGCGTTTTCATTTTCAGGTACTGCTACAATCAACGGAGGAGAGGTTGAATTTGGTTTCAATATGTGTTTGCGATTTCTACGGAAAGATCCTTGAGGAGAAGTGATAATATAGCTACGAGGAAGACTATCCTTTTCTGATATTATACCAGGAACCCAAGTGCTGTTTGGTTTGTGTTTAAAGAAGATTTTGTCACCTATGTCTAGTGTTGGAAGGGTTTTTGTGTTTCTGTTATAATAAAATGCTGTTTTTAACTGTTCTTTTTTAATTTTCTTCTCTACCTTACTGGTGTCAACTGTATTTGGTGTTAATGTGGTGTCCGAGGTAGGTAATTTAGTGCGTAGTTTTCGTGACATGCACAGTTGTGCAGGTGAATAACCTGTGTGTTTAGGAGTGTTCCTATACATCAGTAGAGCAATGTATGGGTCTGAGTTGTCAGCTTTACATTTTGAAAACATGGATTTAATTGAACCAACCTCTCGTTCCACCATTTCATTTGATCGACTCATGTATGGGCTTGAAGTAGTGTGGTGAATACCCCATTCAGTGGTAAAATCTTTAAATTCTTTACTATTGAAAGGTGGACCATTATCAGACTATCTATGTCTGTTATTTCTCTGTCTATGACCTTCTGGAGTCTCTCATTATGTTCCTCTATTGTTTTGCCATATATAAGAAAATTATCCATCATTATTTTCACACCCTCTATATTGCTGAACTGTTTTACCTTTTCGTTGTGAAATATTTCTGGCACTGAGCTGATATCAAAGGGCAAGCGAGTGAACCTATACCTACCAAAAGGGGTTATGAAAGTACACAGCTTGGATGACTCCTCTGACAGTTTCAACATCCAGAAACCTCCATCCGTGGTAGGCAGCGTGGCGTAATAGAGGAAGAGCCGCGACGATCAGAGGATCGCTATTATATAAAACCGAAAAGTTTGTCTGTGTCGAAAATAGTCGTTCTATTCTAATCTATTGCTTGTTATGACCGAGTAAAATAAGAAGAAAGGTAGAAATAAAGAAAACATATTTATTTGGCTTATGCCATAAGTGCACTCAACAAAAACAGAATAAAGTAAAAACTTAAGTACACAATTATAAAACTTAAAACTACACAGAAAAAATGAAAATAAATAATATTGTGCGTCTCACGGCTGCGCCAAATAGGCCCAGTTTAGTTAGGTGCTCGTAGACATAGCGCGCTTCTATTCGCAGAGCCCGGCAGATCAAGCGAAATCCGCTGTTGTCATGCCTCGACGCACTCGCGCTCCCCCCAGCCAGTTCACCCCGTAGGTCGCGACGCGTGAGCCGCACGACGAGGAAGCGGGGGCGGGTCTCCATCGGCGCCGTCGCCTGCGTTGCGTTGACGCGCCGGCCTCCGACATGCTCGGCGCTCACGAAATCGCGCGCTTTTAATTTGTCGCCAATGTTAGCGGCTACCAACATGGCAATGTGGGTGGTGTTTTATCCACTTATCTCTGGAATATTAGATCTAAGGATGGCACCTGCGAGCAAGACCTGGGCACGGTCGTTTATGTCGTTCAACTGGTTTGTAAGGTCCACATTCGACGATTGCGACACTTCGGGATGAGCCAGTTTGGTCTCCATAATAACTATCCAATTCCAAGTTACTCATTCTATTGTTCTAACTTCTGTAGTTCAGACAAACACTATAGGCACAGAAACGGAGTACAGGACCGCACATACCGACGTTAAGCCACAAGTTGGTTTTCCGTTCCCCATATTATTATTTAATTATCTTCTATAAACTGTAGGTTTCGGGTACTTGTGTATTGATGGGGTTCATGGAAAAGTTATTTACAGTTTTTTTTTAATATTTGAATAGCACATGAACACTAGATAACAATGTTATTAGTAAATTGCACTGGCAGAAGTATTGTATTCACTAAATTTATGCGAATTATACTGTTATTTTTATTTATCCGCTAGAAGAAAAACATAAAGAGCATATGTCTGTTTGACATCCGTGACGTGACATGATGACACCACGCCGCGTGCACCGCCGCGTCGGACGCTGCGTGCGATGCCGCGGGCAACGCGTCGCAGCGCGCACTTCGTCTCTCTATACAAATATTGTACTAGGGCCGCTGCACGCGCCGCCTCTCCGTAAACGGAAAAAACGCACAACGCGCCGCGCGACGCGCCGCGCAACGCGCCGCCCGACGCGCCGCGTCTCCAGAAATGAGGCCTTAGTGGTTCAAATGTCAAAAATCCCTTTATTAGGAAAATGGCAAATTTCTTTATTAATGCAAAGGTGACTTGGTTTATCGTTACTGTGACAAACGAAAACATTTTATTTGATGAATCCTTAAAGAAAATTTTAATTAATATCAATCAGGAGAAAAGTTATTGCAAAAATATATGTTGATCCCTAGACACTTTTGATGTGTGTATGTATGAATTGTAACTTAAACTTGTGTTATAATTTAAAACCGAATATTATAAATTGCAAATTTATTGGGCGACATATGGATTATTTAATTGGATTTAAAAATGCAGAGTGAATAAAGACACTTAAGTATTTTTTATAGCTGCCTAACATCACTTTTTTTTTGTTTTAGAGGAATACTGTAAGTTCTTGTCTCTGAATCAAAAGGTATGAGGAAGAGAGGAGCCTTGCTAGTAGACAGCGAAGTGGAAGGCCATCGCTTATTAGCGAAGCGCTGCGACAACATATGGTAGAAAAGTATGAAAGACCAGCTAAAAAACCCTTCTTGACAGAAAGATATAAAGAAGAACGTTTACGTTTCGCACGGGAATATTTATACTTTGATTGGAGCACTACTATTATATTTTCAGATGAAAAGACTTTTAAATCAAGTCAAAAGGGTAGGCTTTATTTATGGCGCAAGGATAATACTCGCTGGTCCGATAAAAACGTAATTCCTAAAGGTTGTAGCACACTTATCAACTCAAAAAGGGATCGTCATCGCCTCGCCTTTCCCCTTGGCATCAAATAGGCGTCCACGTAGCGAAAGTGAATCAGAAGCTCTGACTCTGCTGCAGCTAGGCGAGACGCCGCCGTTATGGCTCGCCGACCGTAGCGCACGGTTATGTCTCGGTTCACAATACGTGAGTTGGCTAACATTGCCATAGCACTTAATGATTACCGCGGGACGAAGAGACATAAGATAGGGTACGGCGAGCCGTAAGCTAGGGTACAGAGAACCGTAAGTGCGGGAACTGCAAGTCGACCACGCACCGCACCGCGGTTTGTGAGCTTATCCCGAGGCAAGGCGATTACGTTACGATTCCGATTAGTGTGCGTTGCAGTAGGGAGTTTCATACAAATAATACTGAACGGCTCGAGTTGATACGGTGACGATCCCCTACCGATTTGATACGTGTGCTAAGACCTTAATACATTACAGTTAATATGTGAGGATTGATGAGTGCAGATGGACCAGGAGAACTAGATTTTATTTTTCCACGCGCCAACAGTTCTACTTATGTAGATGTACTGAAAAATGCCATGCTACATACTGTGCGCAACATTTACCCAGCTGTCTAGACACAAATATGTTACGTTTTGTGTTTGTGCATGAGTGGTTTCACAATCACCACGAGATAATTGTTGTTCCATGGCAGCGCGACCACCTAACCTCAACCCCAAAGAACATTAATGGGGTTTGATGGTGCAAAGGTGGGATACACGGGCTGAGAGGTTTATACCATTGGATGGAGGTGTGGGGAAATTTAAGAGGAACCGAAATATGTCGAAACTTTGTAGGGTCCATGCGCAAACGTCTACTTGACTGCATTGAAAATAATGGGGTAATACAAAATATTAATCCCTAATGTTTTAGTTTTAATTAGACGTGTAGCACAATGTTAAGATATATGAATTTATCCGTTTCAATCTTCTTTTCTTTAAGAAAATGAACCCCTCAATACGATTTACATTTATTGTGACGTCACATAAAAAAATAAAAAAAATAAGTTTTCAATAAACTCTGCTGAATACTGATACCTATAAGTGGGTATCAATAATTATATTTATATCTTTTCTTTGTTATGTTATTAATATTGACTAATTTTATAAATAAATGAAACAAATAAAAAAAATAAGTTAAGTATCTTTCAACACGACTTTTATTTCCACCTTCCAACACCGAAAAAATATAACACAGTCACATAAACAGTTAACAGTAACAGAAATTAACACCATGACTGTACATTGACAATACATCTACGAAAACATAATGTATCACAGAAATCTGCATCTTTTTGGTAAAAGAGATGACAGACACAATTCTAGTACTAGAAATAGAGACCAATTAGTTCAGCCAGGCTTCAGACTCGCTAAAGTAGACTCGTCTTTCATGGGTACTGTTTGAAATACTAATAAAAATTCCACAAAGCATTCTTGAACTAAATGAAACCAAAGGAGACACACAAAAGTGGTACCAAAAAGTCTCATAATTATTTTCATACATTGTTTACGGCATTACGCGTCAGTGAATTGATTTTTGAACAGGGAATTTAATTTACAGTATAAAAGTATGAATTTTGTTTTACTTCTTTTACATGACGTTCATAGAACCGGTCATAGAGATATAGAATGTTATAGAAACTATTTTGATAAATCGACTAACTTATCATTCCAAACCGTTTCTTTTTATTATAAATACCTGTAACGTTTGCTTTATTTTTGTTGAATAACATTCACAATAAAGTAAAAGCGGTACAAGAAATCGATTTGGTGTTACTAATTGCCACGGAATCGATGTTTTTACAAAAGATTTTGATTTACCGATCTCATCCCTAAATTACATTGACATTTGATATGACGTTTACGTCCGTATAGTTGAGATCTGCCTTTAGATGCTCTGTGGATCTGCCGATAGGCCTATCATTAAGCAACAACGAAATTAATCTCTAAATATTGGAAAGTCATCTTTCGACGAAGCGGTTTTGTTAATTTTGGTTGTGCTAGTGAACTCGATTATAATAGTTTTTAACTAATCCATTAGAGTAAAAACGATCAATATCCTGTAAAAACGACCGACCTGCTCCAAATAATACCTTGCAACGAATAACCAAAAGAGACGAACCTTCGTAGGCATGCTACGCGGCGTAGCACTGTCGTAGCAACCACGTAGCACTTTGTTCTTATGCTTCTTGCTTACGAACAATAATAGCCCGCACTTGACGCCATACTTTTAACTTTACTAATGAAAATGAAAATCAACCTTACATGCTTCGATTTATAAATAGACTACTAAAACTGTGTGCCCAGAATAGAGTTAATTTTAATGAATTATGAAATATTATTCGGTTATGCCACTTGTTCAACCATGAACATACCATAGTTGCACGTGCCAACAACAGCATCACAGCGTCAGCATTAAGAGGTGGCCTACTGAGATCTTCGCTTCATCGGTTCGATACACACGACACACATGTAAATAAGTATCAATACAATTTTTGTGGTGTATTTACCACAAAAATTGTAAATAATTAAGTTCATTATTGTAATAAATTAGTGATCAAACTGGAGTCGAGTGTGATTTATCTCCTTACTTCCTCTTACTGTGGCCAAGACACCTTTAGCTTTCATCGGTCCTATGAGTCTGTGGGATCGGCAGTAAGAAAACCATTTCCTGTGTACATTGCACGAACGTACACAAAACCCTCTTCCTACCCGAATTCCGTCTGTCACCGTAGGTCTCCTTGTGACAGACTTCCCTCTCGTACAACCAACGTTAGCTACGTTTGGTGTGGTTTGTATGGTAGGCGTTAGGATAACTTTTACTAGGGTGCTAGGTAGGTAGTTACTGTAGGGCTAGGTTTGGCGTCAGTTGGGCTTTAGGTACTGGGTACCTATCCAGGCTCAATTGTCTCAACCTAGTCATATCGTACGTACATGGAATAACGGCCGTACTGAGCTGTAAGTCCCAGTGTGTACACCACTTGTTAATATTGTCACTACGAAAATAAAGTAGGCTGCAAAACACTAGTTCGATAATGACATAATTTCATTAATCACTATTCCAGCTTGGAATACCGTTAGGTATAATTTTATTAGAACTTAATAAACAAACACTAGATACTCTTATCAAAAAAGCTATTATAAAGATACTAAAAATATCACTTTGATCAAGCTTAGGGCGAAACCCTTCAACTCCACGATAGGTACCGTATTTCAAACCTTGTTTCTGCGTAGGCATGCTACGCGCGCCGCCGTAGCAATTTCGTAGCAACTTCGTAGCACTATGAACTATTTCTCAGCACGATATCGATCGATACAGTGCTGCACAGCTGATTTTCGTCGTAAATGGCATTGTAAGAAGCCCACTGTCGACAAACATTTATTCTATCATCATCATCATCATCAGCCTATAATGTTCCCACTGCTCGGACATGGCCTCCGCTGGAATGAGAGGGAATGGGCTATAACCTACCATGCGGGTCCAGTGCGGATTGGTAGATGTCACATATCTTCGAATTTTTGGTTCTAGGACATGCCGGTTTCCTCACGATGTTTTCCTTCACCGTTTTGAGAGCAGCGGTGATGAATTAAATTACACAAAGTAATGCGCCTGTCTGGGTTCGAACCTACGACTTACTGTTCGTAAGTATTTAATTTTGTTATTAAATTATAATTAATTTTGTTTATTTAATTTATTCTATAATCCTTTACAATTATGGAAGAGGCATGCCTTAAACCGAAAATTCGGATACTTGACAAAATTATGTGGCATCTTACAACCCGCACTTGGCCTTTGTTCAACGGTGGGAATATTATAGGCTGCTTGTGGCAAAATATTACTAACGACTTTGTGTCAGGAGTATGCGATGTCCTTTGGTAACATCCTACATTGATTGTTAGTAACATGGTTACACACAATAATTTAGACCAATACCGATCTGTTTGAGCGCCTACTTACAATTTTCCCACTTTAAATTAAAGTTTCAGTCAAATTGTTACTTTTTTGTGAACACAGCGTACTTCGATAGATTCTATACCTACTTAAATAAAGTCAGTGTCCGGAGTACGTAACATGTACGCAAATTGCCGTACGGGCAATTCTATTTCCAGAAGGAGGTGTGTTTATTCCAAAGAAACCACTTATCTTTGACCAATATTACTCGTATTTATTACTTGCATTGCAAACTCGGAAATGATTTACAGTTTATTAACAAATAAGTCACATTTAAACAGAAATACAAACTGAAATGGGAAATTGAGAAATTCCATTCATTTGGTATGGTGCCGCAACGGTTTGATTTGTACAAAATATGCACAACATTCAGTTAATTAAAACTGACATGAAATAACTAACTGAATTCTCTTTGAGCTGTATCCGGGAGACGAGTGAGCTTCAGCCAGGCTATGTAATAATTGAATTAATATTGAAACGTAGCCGAATATACGCCTGATTTCACAGGCTCTTTTACACGATGACGATTTTACGTGCGGCGAGAGGCGAGAAAGTTCGGAACACCTTATGTTGTTTACACAGCCACTTCCGAATTCTGAATAAAAAGCAATTTTATTTTTCAACGAGCGAATTTTGTATATGTCACAAACACATGTGTATGTTTTGTAAAGGAACCTAACTAACCTAACGGGGGTACCCCAAGTCCCGATTATGGGGGCATAGATACTTCCATATGTTCAGTTGAGAATAATTCGAGAGTTTACAATATGGCTAGAGAGATTACAATATAACGTGTTTGACAATATTACGGTGACATATACATCTATAGGTCAGCGTAACCTTTTTGCTCTTCGTACGAAAAATGTCGCCGAATGGGCGAGAAACTCTTCAGGTGTAAATAAGCCACAATGAACAAACACAGCGTGCTATTAATTCTAAAGGAATTTATTAATTTTATTAAATGGGAAATAACAGCATCGTGTTTTCACATTTCCTGGAAATATTTTATACGGTTAAATAAATACGGAATACTGGAATGAAAGCACTGCATATTATTGAACTGAAAATCAACAAAGGTCCATGTTCACCGAAAAGATAACGGTCTGATTATCTAAAAACAACTGTCACTGTGACATCCATACAAAAATGTGTTTTAAACAAATGTTTTTAGATAATCCGACCGTCATCTTTTTAGTGAACATAGACGACTAAACGGAGAGGTAAAATATCAGGTTACTCGAATACTTCAAAATATCGTATCCTATTTTAAATTTTCTTAATGGCTGTTAAGTAAAAGCCAATGTGCGATCAGAGTTTCCAATGTCATGATTCAGACTAATGAAAAAAAGAGAGCGCCCGCTGGCAAAACCTAGTAACATAAAACCTAAAATTCCTTCGAACAAATGAAATGGAATGAAAGAACAATTTTTCATTAAAGAATAACAAGAAATATAATAGAAATCTTGCACTGTAGCGTTCAAACATTAAAACAAGATTGTATTTGTTTTAAGTGATTGTTGCGTCGCCTTGTTTACATTTCATAAATACAAAATTGTGTTAGTATGGCGTAGTTTACAGACCGTCTTTTGTTAGTTGCACCCTTAATTTCCTGACAGAAATTTTCAGATCAATTAAAAAAAAAACAGATTAATTTTCAATGCAACGAGCGTTATTCGTGTAGTGCCATTTATTTTAGAGAGAGTCATGAAAGACAGTCTTGAAGAAAATAATCAAATATTCTAGCTCGTTGGATATTACAGCCGTTCCTTTGTTTTTAAAAGCAACCATAACATAATAAATGGGGCCTATCCCCGAAAATTATACTCTGGATATACTGCGCGGTGATCCGACCCATGATTGCCTGCGGGGCTGTGGTCTGGTGGCCACGCACTAAACTAAGTACAGCAGCCATCAAGCTGCAGCGCCTGCAAAGGCTTGCCTGCATGGCAATCACTGGTTGCATGAGGACTACCCCGACTGCTGCTCTCGAAGCCATGTTGGGGCTTCCACCGCTCCATCTGTTCATACAACAGGAGGCGACGATGACGGCAGTACGCCTTAAAACACTTCAACTCTGGCGTAAGAAGACAACACAGCACAATGCGATACTGGAGGAATTCTATTGTGAGTTCCCCTTGGCGAAAGCATACAACGATCGAATACCGAAGCAATTTGTATTCGACAAGAAATACAAAATCCAGCTTCACGAGGACCACCGCTGCGAGGGATTAAACCCCGCGGAACTACGGATCTTCACAGATGGATCTAAAACAGGTACTGGCACTGGGGCGGGAGTCTTCTCGGAAGACCTCAACATCCACATAGCTACACCTTTGGGGGCGCACAACACGGTATTTCAGGCAGAATGCATGGGCATCTCCCTGGCGGCATCGGCCATCATAGCCAGGAAAGTTGTGGGCCACTCAATCCGTATACTGTCGGACAGCATGGCGGTGCTGCTGGCCCTAAACAACCACACAGTGAACTCCGGGTTAATACACGAGTGTCACCAACGCCTGAACCAGGTTGGTAATCTCAATAACATAACCATCCAATGGATCAAAGGACACAGCGATTCCCGCGGCAACAACGCGGCGGATGAACTCGCTAGAAGGGGATCGAGCATGGCAGCGGTGGGACCAGAACCTATCGCACCACTCCCTTTCGGTTACCTACGCACACTGGTAAGGAAACGAACTAGTGAAATACACCACAAGCTGTGGCTTGACCACGGCGAGTGTAGGCAAGCCAAGGAGGCACTTCCTGCCATCGACGGCCGCTTCACCAAACGCGCGCTTAGGTTAACCAAGCCACAGGTGCGTATAATTACAGCCGCCATCACCGGTCACGGCTCTTTTAACAAACACCTCTTTGTCATAGGAGTCACAGACAGCCCCCTGTGCCGCGCATGCATGGAGGAAGACGAGACTGCAGCCCACGTGCTTCTACACTGCCCAGCGGTTGCAACATACAGGGCAAAGTACTTCGGTCGTCCAGGTACTCTCCGCGAGATTGTCGGCAACATCGGGGCGCTGCTGGCCTTCTTTGGGGAGCTGGGATGGATCGAGTGAAGTTCCCACCCGTACGCAAAATACGCGCCTTGCCGTGGAATTGCGGACATCAGCCCGCTATACAATACAATACAATACAATACAACATAATAAATTTGTAAAGGACTAACAACGAAAACTACTGAATGCAATGTGTCCTGACCCGTCCTTCCGATTAAAAAGCCCTTTATGAAATTGACAGCGTAATTAATATTGTGTACAAGAGCTCGTGGCTCTCTGGAAATTAAACCATTGATGGCATTGCTCAATTTATAATCCCGAGCAAACTGCGAGACGAAATAATGAGAGTGTATTGTTGTTATTGTGTGTTCTTACATGACTTCTTTTAATATCTGTATTTTTTTAATTAATTAGGTCATTGTAGAAACGAGATGGCGCTTTAAGCTCTGAATAGCTTTATCTCTCTTGTTCACTGAAGTTAGTGATATACTGATTTATAAGCAGGTACTTGTAAAACACGCCAATTAGCCTCTATGCTAAACAGTTGACTCTTTCAACTGTTTCACTATAAGTATGATTAGTTTTTTATTCCAGTTGAATGGAAATTCAATTAATGTGATACTTTATTGCAATGAATTTGCAAAGAGAAGAGAAGATTTAGAGCAGCGGTGGCCCAGTGGTGGCGGCCCCGACTTACGAACAGTAAGTCGTGGGTTCGAACCCAGACAGGCGCATTACTTTGTGTAATTTATTTAACACCGCTGCTCTCTATAATGGTGAAGGAAAACATCGTGAAGAAACCGGCATGTCCTAGAACCAAAAAATTCGAAGACATGTGACATCTACCAATCCGCGCTGGGCCCGCGTGGTATTTTATAGCCCTTTCCCTCTCATTGAGAGGAGGCCGTGTCCCAGCAGTGGGAATATTATAGGCTGATGATGATGATGATGATGAATTTGCAAATGTATGATTTTTTATCATTCATAAATTGTACATCGAATTCAAACAATCTGTGATTTTTATCCACTCTGGCTCCCTGACACTTGCCCTCTACGTCCAGTGCAATATTTTGGACAATTAGTCCAAACTCGAGGAAATTATTAATAGCCACTGAAGAGCTCCACTATCCACCCCCTGGTCCATCATCAAACTAGTTACAAGCTAGTAGATTCCAAATTATGTTATTGTCATTCGAATTTCATAACCATACAAATTTTCATTTCGATACGACAATTTGAAGTAGGTTAAAATTGAATTTTAAGATTTGATTACTTAACTTGGTGTGCCAGTAACATGGGAGCTTGTTGACATGCAATGCAGATCTCCATATTTTTACAAATAAATTGCGTTTACTATTTTCCCAGTAGACATTGACAAAGCTTAAGCCTTTGGTTTTTTCTTGTTACAACAGTATCAAATTAACCTTATCGACAAGGATTGCACTAGAGCCCCCGGTAAAAACTACAGACGTTTTATTTTAAGTTGCTATCTAGGAACACTTTACCAAGGCCGCAATGGCTTGCGACAGGGAATTTTGCACGACTTAATGGCCACTGAGCTTTACTCTGTAGAGTATACATGATATCACGACTGTTATTACTTCAAGATCGATTTTTTTGTTTTGTTTCGTCATGGGTGTCGTTTTGGGGTCGCTAAAAATGAAAACAAGATCAAAAGTCCATTCGCATGTGTCCATGTGAAAGAATGTGCGCTTATTTACGTTCGCGCAACTGTCCAATTGTGCTCAAGTCACACATTTGTCTTTCCGCGCTAGTGGGTTCGCGAAAGTGCCTTGCGCGCAAAAGCCTCAGATTTCTCAGTCAGTAAATAATATGCGGAACCTATCTTGAATTGCTCAAACTGCAAAATCAAACTTGTATTTTAGAAAACGAAAACAAACTAGTTTTGAGTCATGTCATAGTAATGTTTAAAAAAAAATATTGCCTTATTACGGCCCCAAATTCACATTCACCAAATTCAACTAATTTTTATTACTAGGTAATGGTGTTTTTATAATTTAGTACGAGTATAAGCGCAGGTTTTACCCATCGATTTTACATTTCATGCGGCTATCGTTAACTGTATCGCCCAAATCATGTTATAACATACTAAGGTTAAGGTTAACCGAAAAGATAACAGTCTGATTAGCTAAAAACAGCTGTCACTGTGACATATTACCATACAAAGATGTGTTTTAAACAGCTGTTTTAGATAATTAGGCTGTCATCTTTTTGGTGAACATGGACCTAAGTTTCGTAAATTAGGTCCATGTTCACCAAAAAGATGACGGTTTAATTATCTGAAAACAGCTGTTTTAAACACATTTTCGTAGTCGTTGATCAAACGGTGATGATTTACACCAGACAAGTCGAAAATATGTCACAACTTGACTAAGATTGTATCAAACGCGTCACCTCACGTTGACAACATCTTACACGATGCATGAAATGTTCTTTGACGAGACTTGTCGATAACAAGTGTCACAACTTGTATAATTCCGCGTTTACATCCATATGTAGGCCTGGAATTACAGATACTGTAAACAAATCTGAGTCAACATTCGAATGTATACGCTGTTTGAACGAAATAACGGGTTACGTGAGGAGTGCTCGAGAATGTTTTTTTTTTTTTTTAATTTTGGAACACGGACTGTGTAACTTTCAGATTAGTTTTACTTTTTCTATGCCAGTTTGATTAATAGTGAAGCCGGTATTCGTTACTCGGGAAAACATTGGGATAAAAATACACTCGTTTCATCGTTCCGATGGATCCTATATTTCCCAGAAAAAATCTCTCTTACTTCTGGCATATTGAAAACTCGTGGCAGGGATACATAGCCACTGATTTTCATTTTGAAAATAGATTGATGGAAAACTGAAACAAGAAGAGAATCAAGTTGCGAAAATGTTGGAAATCAGAGTGAAATTTATAAAAAAAAACATTTTTTCATCCCAACTATCTGGTCACAGGGCTCCAGTTTTGGCGGCATCCAGTAGACATGGCCTGCCCAGTCCCATTTCAGTTTTGCGGGGTCGCGGCAGATCGAAGAGAAGATGGCGGGATGGCTTTCTCATTAACTGGCGAGAAGAGGCGCAACATCGAAAAAGTGGAAAGAATGGGGGAGGCTTTTGCCCAGGAATGGGACAGCACGGGCTAATTAATATATCTTGTTATGCAGAAAATATTTCAGCTATTCTGAATTTGTGGTACTGTGAGTCCATATCAATGGTCGAGGCACCTGTGGCCGACGCCCCCAATCCACGCGTAAAACAAAGTTAAACAAACTTTATACACCTTGGGTAATAAAAATGATGACATGAGTGACCAATAATTTGAAAATAATGTCGGTTTCAAGTAGATTAGCTAAAGGTACAATAATTCTTATACGTATTTGCCTTAAATAGTGAATTATTGCCATTCATGTAGAAAAGGAGCAAAAATTACTAAAGCAAAATATTATTTTTCATATTTTTTTTTCTGAATGGTCCTAAGTTCAACTACAAGCCAATTCAAGGTTCCGGCCCTGGTTCAATCCATGGTCCGGAGCGAGACGGAATGGGAAGCCGTCACCTCCTTCTGCGAAGCAGTCATGCTAGCGAAGGAGGTGGCGGAACGAGAGAGGGAGAGATCCTCTCTTCCCGGCCGCCGCGGGAGACGCACCGGGCGTCGGGGGCCACGTGGTGGCTACCGGCCACCGTAGATGCGGGCCTGTGGACGGTTGGCTATGGGCTAGCTAGCCGTCCGTCCGTCTAACGACGACGACAGGCCGTGTCGACGGCGCGTTAGTGTTCCACGCGCGCCTCAAAGAGATGTCAGCATAAGGGGAGGGGCCCGCAAGGGCCGAAGCCTGCCAGGGTTGCGGGCCTGTTCGAAAGAGATACCGCGGCCCCGGAACATAAAGGGCGAGGAAGGAACATGGATGGGTTTTAGTCAGTAAGAGTCTGACACTCCCTCCCGCTCCGCCCAGAGTGGGAGAAGTCATTTGATAATTTCCCAACCTAAAAAAAAAAAAAAAAAAAAAAGCCAATTCAAGGTTATCCATTAATTACCGAACACCCTGTATAGAGCATTTTAAAAATACAAATACTTAAGTCAAAGGTTTTCATTGTCTACTAATTTCCTTGTACTCTTTGAAGTTAAAATACTGGATTCCTTGTCTATTAAAAATGTTAGAAACTCGACGTAAAAACTATTTTAAATTTCACTCACTATGGAGAATTAGTAACATAGTTGTAGAACAGAATTTCTGTTTTAATTATTCATCGCTTTATAGATCGGGTCGACGTTGTCTTGGTGAGCGGTTAATAAATACAAATATGAACTACTATGAATGAATAATTAAATAAGTATAGTTAATAGGCAATTGCAAAAGGCACGCCAATCAATAAACTATGACATTTGTAAGATCTTGTAGCTTAAAAGTAGGCACCAACTTCACTACTTGACCAATCGTACTGTTGTCATTGTAAGCTTATTACATGCACCACGAAGTGTTCTCCTAAAAACTGCGCCGTAACACATTTTTATAGCTGGCGCTAGTCTAGAATATTATTGACATAGTATAGGTATTTTCGAACCTGTCTGAGGTCCATTTTCACCAAAAAGATGACGGTCTGTATTTCTAAAACAGCTGTTTAAAACACTTTTTTGTTTGGAAACTTGTCACAGTGACAGCTGTTTTTGGATAATCAGACCGTTATCTTTTAGGTGAACATGGACCTTAGGCTACCAAATATTTCCAAACGAACAGAAAGATTCTTTTTTTTTTATATTTGTCAGAATAACATTATTCTGACAAATATATCTAAATTACCTACATTACTCATACAGATAATGGAAAACGGCCTTTTAAAGTGGAACACATTAGTACGGCCCAATTCTCAAGGGAAACAAATATGAAATAACATTCTGTTGCCATTTCGTGACACAGACAGTTTATCGGTCCGTTGCTTGTTACGTTTATACAACGATCGAACCATTTGAAGCGTAATATCTGCCAATTACAGCATTAAACCTGCATGAGCACGGCGTCTGTTAGGAGTGCTACAAACTTATTCACACCGAGATGCACGCGAGGCGACGCTGCGCGCACATTTTAAAAACGCGACTCAAAATAAATCTTTATTTACTACACGATAAGATACACATGTCGGCGCAGCGAGAAATCGCTGGCTTTTTTTAGTACAGTCGCACGTCGTCACGTCGCCTCGCGTCTTGGTGTGTATTGATGTAAAATCGAATGTATGACATGTTATGAGGAGACATTTGTGGAAAAGAGGCTTAAATTAAACTAGTAGCCCGCCCCGCTTTGCACGGGTAAGATTAACGGTTTCTTGCCCATGATTATTATGAAAGTGGACTTTATGCACAATACCACGCGACCAATCCTGAAATCGGGAACCAACAATCAGCTCCCCCATGCATTTATGTTGGCATATAATATAGAGAACAGCTGATATTTTTGAACGTTTTTAGGAATCCTAAAATATGATGAGTACAGATTAAAAAGAATTAGAAACATCATGTTCAACCAACATCATATCAGCCGAAAGGCGTCCACTGTTGAACATGGCCTAGGTGTATCCCCAAAGTGTCGCCACATTTTAATTATGTTCCCTCCAATAAAAGTACCTTAGTAGTTTTAGCGGATGCCCTACTGACTCTACTTATCGGTAAGAGCAAAATACATAAAGCTGCGTAAAATTGCTTCTAGTCTTTTTTCTTGTTCAACAAATGAATATGGACGACTCGTGTGTGAAGACCAAGCAACTGTATAGTATGCCTTATCGGAGGTCGATAAAGGGAAGGTAATTTTTCTACAATTTGTAGAATAACTTATTCTACAATTTATTCTACAGCGTTGTGTTGTTATAAATCGTTCTTAAAATATATCAAGTTTTGTTATGATACTTTATATTCTATCCAAATATATTTGTTAATTATTTTCAAACAAGATATTCTTACTTACAGGTTTGAGAAGTTTAACTCCAGGTAATTCAGGAGATGGCATAGGAGTAGATATTTGTTCTGGTTCTTACTGCTCTAGTTCGAGGAAAATGCTTTAAACTTACTCAAAGCATTTTCTTTTTTTTAGTTTAGTCTAGGGCCTTTCAGTCAGGCATAGTTTCAGTTGTTGTATTGATCCTTTATATTGCCTTGCTGACAAAAACCACTTCAATATAAAGATGACGGACGAAGGTACCCTCAGCAACAAAACCATTATTTTGTTATTAATTAAGTTAACTAAACATAACATCACACGGTTAGTCAGAGTTATTTCTTTCACTATCATTCATCATCATTTCAGCCAAAAGACGTCCACTACTACCCAGAAGTGGACGTGGAGACCTGTTCCGACTCGCATTCAGCGGATTCCCGCAACCTTCACCAGGTCATCGGGTCACCTACTCGCAATATCTTCCGGTTTGCGGGCGCCACTCCAGAACTATCAGCCCCATCGGTCATCTGTTCTGCGAGCAATGTGCCCTGCCAACTGCCACTTAAGTTTGATAATTCTTCGAGCTACGTCGGCAATCGTTCTTCTGTCTTTATCACTAACTTTATTTTTTCTTTATTTTTTTCGGCGTCCGCTAAATTTCAAGTACTCGTATAAATTTACCAGCCTTTCTCTCGTAAAGTATCTCGTTAGTTTGTAAATATTGTACATAATTTGAAAATTGTTTTCGTTAATAATAAAAGTAAATAAATTTATCACTTATGTGTGTTTAACATGGGGTAAGGCTGTTCCGATAAATCCAGCAAAATATGCCCAACCTAAAAATGCCAACACTTCATTCTCAGAAGTCGCGCTTCCAATTACTAGATCAGACTAACGAGGAAATACAAAAAACGGAAACTTTTCTGACTGCTATTTTTGTCGAATAGCCGCAGACGCGACTGAGCAGAGTGCTACATACATTCTAATTTATAAAAGATAGCAGGTCTAACCATTGTTTTATACATCTTCCTCTTAAGTTGAAGGGGAATGCGATGCGGGAGCCGTAGATTGTTGACGCAATCTGTCGCCGTTTCATTCATCCCATGTTTAGTCTGGTCTTTACACTACGATCTATTTTGCCATCGCTTTACACGAGTGAACTGAGACACAGATACAAAGAATTAGCGCTATGACTACAGGACTGAAGAGACCGTCAAAATCGCAGAACATTGTAATCGGTTTAAATTTTCTGCTGATTTTCAAGCCAACATTCTCCACTTTGTGTTGCCAATTCTCGAATCTCACATATCGTCAGTATGCACCAGGGTGCCTCTCCCTGTTTCTGCGACGTCAAAACATCCATAATAAAAAAAAAGAGGTAAGGACTCAAAACCGATCCTTGCTGCAAACCTACAGCCACACTGAACTTGTCGGTGTTGCTACAAGCTGGCCGTACGTGGATACAAAATTGACTGTACATAACACGAATTAACTCTTAATTCTCACCAGGTATACCTTTCTCTTTCAAGGCCCACCACAACATATGTCGAGGTACCCTATCATACGCTTTCTCTAGATCAATTAACAACATTTTGCAAGTTCTTGTTTTCACGTATTTAACACAATTTGCGGAGTGCAAACCAACCAAATCAGACAAAATCAAAAAACTATCCTTTGAACTCAAGGTACTCTAGTTTCACTGCCATAGTCATTACCCCGAGCCCAAATTACATACGCATGAGTAAATGTATTATTGATTATATTGCATCCACACTCTGTATACAGTACAACAGCGGCAATGGATCCTAATCGTAGCAAAGATTTAATATTTTTTTTGTTGAAAACTTTACAAAAGAGCATTCTAAATCATAGTATTCTGACATATACATATCTTTATAGTGTGGTTAGTGTTTAACCTGGTTTGAAAGTTTTAGGTAGATTTCTTCAGAAAAAAAAACCTATTGACCTCTCACGTAAAGGTTAGGAAATTATATGTATGCGTATGTATGTGGGCGACAAGCAAACACTCTACAGGTCGCAATTATGCACCGATTGCTATCAAACTTAGCCAAAAAATCGAACGGGTTAAAACTTAGGATAAGTTCGTGAATGGGCGGAATTCGTCCAAGCGGGGAGTTAGTTTTCATTCGGAATAAAAATACGGAACCTTTTTATACAATTATATACTTTTTTGATGCAACCCCTAAATTGGTCACGTGGTTGAAATTCCACATGGCTGTTTCGGGAGGTTCCTGCATCGAATCGGGCGGGAGGAAGCGCCCGGATCTTTCCATTGCGAGGATCGACCGGAGGACACGGTGGAACACACGGTGGAGGTTTGCCCCGCGTGGGCAGAACACCACCGTGTCTTCATAGCGGCGGTTTCAATTTACAGAGTAAAATAAAAATAACATAATTATGTTATGTATGTAGCTAAGCAAAGAAAACTCTGGAAATTATCACACGTCACTGGATATCATGCCTGTGCTGTGTGGACATAGGTTAATTAAGAGGGGTTAGGTAAAAGTGTCCTTAGTTGTAGGAATGGAAACATTTTGCCACTTTAACACTTTGCCTACCCTGGTCATGCTTGCGACCACTAGACCAATGCACGGTGGTTTCGCTAGATGTCAAAATTCAAAAAACTCATGTTGTATTTTTTGTCTTGTGACTGGGACTGTAGCTACATTTAATTTTCATCTTTGTTTAGACAATTCAAAAGCGCCTGTAATTGGCCTACTTGAAATAAATGCTTTGATTTTTGCTGCGAACATTAACGAGTTTGTCATACATAATTTTTAACCGAATCCCAAAAGAAGGTTCTCAATTTGTTGGAAACTTTTTCTTTTTCTATTTGTATGTATGTTCCCCGATTACTCGAAGATGGCTGGACCGATTTGAATTATTGTTAATTTGTTTGAAAGGGTATACTTCGCAGGTCATAATCATAAAGTTGGAATCTGATGATACGATCCTGGAGAAATAGAACTGTTCAAATTATATAGGCACACATGAAACGATGTGGGTAGTTTTTCGTAAGAATACTTTCTTGAAGTGGTCCCACTTCAGTTTGGTGAAGATCTTATGAAAAACTTCGGAGATAGGCGACGGAACTCCTCAATAAATGATAGCAAATGGACTGGGATTGCTGAAATCTGACGTCTGTCTATTGTTTACACCAATTTATAACATAACATCACGCCAGTACGCTGTGAAGGGGTAAGCGCATGCGAACCACTAAAAGTGAAAAATAAAAACATTTTACAAAAAATAAGCCAGACTCCTAAAAACAAATCAATCAAACAAAGGTCACCGATTTCTGAAGCTAAAGTTATTTATCACTTATTTGTGTTTTTAGAAGTCAGTTTTATTTTTTGTATTAATGTCTATAAACAGGTACGAAAAATCGAAAGTATAGATATTTAGCAGTATAATTAAACACCACCAGCACCATAGCCTGACAAAATACCTGATTTCTGGTATTTTGTTCGAAAAGTTTCTATTTCCAGTCAATGCTGTCAATGTGAAAATATCAACAGCGAAAAAATACCTCGTATGGACGATGCACTATGTCCGAAAAAAAAACAATAGTTTTCACACAGAGACTTTATTTAAATAAAAAACGAGGTAAATACCGGGTTAGGTTTTTATATTTGTATCATGTTTTCCTGTAACCTGTGTATACTTTTGTAGTGGTCCCGTCACTTGGTTTGAGCAGAGCTACAGCTCGTTGCTAGCATTGGTTTGTTCGTTTTCTTTGCAAACACATCATAATGTCTTCCCTTTTGCAGCATGCTTCCCTGGTTTGAGTTAGTCAAACGCACACTGTGTAAGCAAGCATATTACAAATTGGACGATTATATCGCTGATAAAAATGCTTGGCTCAATGCCGGTCCTGCTCCACAAGGACAGGGGCGCATAAATGGATAGCATTAAATGGTATTGTTGGAGCTGCTGAAGATTGTACAACTATCTTTGCATTGTATAAATTCGGTATCTTTAGTATTATATAACCTCATATCCCATATTGTGTGAGTGCCATGTACTAGAATGCTATCATTCGCTGGAAACCTACGTTTTTAATTTTAATGTTTTGACTTGAATGTGCCCTGGCGGTTAAGAGTGTGTCATGCTCACTCAAATGTCCCGCTGATGGTGGCGCGTGTGTCGGGTCATTTAGTTCCCATCAAAATAATGTCGGTTTCAAGTAGATTAGCTAAAGGTACAATAATTCTTATACGTATTTGCCTTAAATAGTGAATTATTGCCATTCATGTAGAAAAGGAGCAAAAATTACTAAAGCAAAATATTATTTTTCATATTTTTTTTTCTGAATGGTCCTAAGTTCAACTACAAGCCAATTCAAGGTTCCGGCCCTGGTTCAATCCATGGTCCGGAGCGAGACGGAATGGGAAGCCGTCACCTCCTTCTGCGAAGCAGTCATGCTAGCGAAGGAGGTGGCGGAACGAGAGAGGGAGAGATCCTCTCTTCCCGGCCGCCGCGGGAGACGCACCGGGCGTCGGGGGCCACGTGGTGGCTACCGGCCACCGTAGATGCGGGCCTGTGGACGGTTGGCTATGGGCTAGCTAGCCGTCCGTCCGTCTAACGACGACGACAGGCCGTGTCGACGGCGCGTTAGTGTTCCACGCGCGCCTCAAAGAGATGTCAGCATAAGGGGAGGGGCCCGCAAGGGCCGAAGCCTGCCAGGGTTGCGGGCCTGTTCGAAAGAGATACCGCGGCCCCGGAACATAAAGGGCGAGGAAGGAACATGGATGGGTTTTAGTCAGTAAGAGTCTGACACTCCCTCCCGCTCCGCCCAGAGTGGGAGAAGTCATTTGATAATTTCCCAACCTAAAAAAAAAAAAAAAAAAAAAAGCCAATTCAAGGTTATCCATTAATTACCGAACACCCTGTATAGAGCATTTTAAAAATACAAATACTTAAGTCAAAGGTTTTCATTGTCTACTAATTTCCTTGTACTCTTTGAAGTTAAAATACTGGATTCCTTGTCTATTAAAAATGTTAGAAACTCGACGTAAAAACTATTTTAAATTTCACTCACTATGGAGAATTAGTAACATAGTTGTAGAACAGAATTTCTGTTTTAATTATTCATCGCTTTATAGATCGGGTCGACGTTGTCTTGGTGAGCGGTTAATAAATACAAATATGAACTACTATGAATGAATAATTAAATAAGTATAGTTAATAGGCAATTGCAAAAGGCACGCCAATCAATAAACTATGACATTTGTAAGATCTTGTAGCTTAAAAGTAGGCACCAACTTCACTACTTGACCAATCGTACTGTTGTCATTGTAAGCTTATTACATGCACCACGAAGTGTTCTCCTAAAAACTGCGCCGTAACACATTTTTATAGCTGGCGCTAGTCTAGAATATTATTGACATAGTATAGGTATTTTCGAACCTGTCTGAGGTCCATTTTCACCAAAAAGATGACGGTCTGTATTTCTAAAACAGCTGTTTAAAACACTTTTTTGTTTGGAAACTTGTCACAGTGACAGCTGTTTTTGGATAATCAGACCGTTATCTTTTAGGTGAACATGGACCTTAGGCTACCAAATATTTCCAAACGAACAGAAAGATTCTTTTTTTTTTATATTTGTCAGAATAACATTATTCTGACAAATATATCTAAATTACCTACATTACTCATACAGATAATGGAAAACGGCCTTTTAAAGTGGAACACATTAGTACGGCCCAATTCTCAAGGGAAACAAATATGAAATAACATTCTGTTGCCATTTCGTGACACAGACAGTTTATCGGTCCGTTGCTTGTTACGTTTATACAACGATCGAACCATTTGAAGCGTAATATCTGCCAATTACAGCATTAAACCTGCATGAGCACGGCGTCTGTTAGGAGTGCTACAAACTTATTCACACCGAGATGCACGCGAGGCGACGCTGCGCGCACATTTTAAAAACGCGACTCAAAATAAATCTTTATTTACTACACGATAAGATACACATGTCGGCGCAGCGAGAAATCGCTGGCTTTTTTTAGTACAGTCGCACGTCGTCACGTCGCCTCGCGTCTTGGTGTGTATTGATGTAAAATCGAATGTATGACATGTTATGAGGAGACATTTGTGGAAAAGAGGCTTAAATTAAACTAGTAGCCCGCCCCGCTTTGCACGGGTAAGATTAACGGTTTCTTGCCCATGATTATTATGAAAGTGGACTTTATGCACAATACCACGCGACCAATCCTGAAATCGGGAACCAACAATCAGCTCCCCCATGCATTTATGTTGGCATATAATATAGAGAACAGCTGATATTTTTGAACGTTTTTAGGAATCCTAAAATATGATGAGTACAGATTAAAAAGAATTAGAAACATCATGTTCAACCAACATCATATCAGCCGAAAGGCGTCCACTGTTGAACATGGCCTAGGTGTATCCCCAAAGTGTCGCCACATTTTAATTATGTTCCCTCCAATAAAAGTACCTTAGTAGTTTTAGCGGATGCCCTACTGACTCTACTTATCGGTAAGAGCAAAATACATAAAGCTGCGTAAAATTGCTTCTAGTCTTTTTTCTTGTTCAACAAATGAATATGGACGACTCGTGTGTGAAGACCAAGCAACTGTATAGTATGCCTTATCGGAGGTCGATAAAGGGAAGGTAATTTTTCTACAATTTGTAGAATAACTTATTCTACAATTTATTCTACAGCGTTGTGTTGTTATAAATCGTTCTTAAAATATATCAAGTTTTGTTATGATACTTTATATTCTATCCAAATATATTTGTTAATTATTTTCAAACAAGATATTCTTACTTACAGGTTTGAGAAGTTTAACTCCAGGTAATTCAGGAGATGGCATAGGAGTAGATATTTGTTCTGGTTCTTACTGCTCTAGTTCGAGGAAAATGCTTTAAACTTACTCAAAGCATTTTCTTTTTTTTAGTTTAGTCTAGGGCCTTTCAGTCAGGCATAGTTTCAGTTGTTGTATTGATCCTTTATATTGCCTTGCTGACAAAAACCACTTCAATATAAAGATGACGGACGAAGGTACCCTCAGCAACAAAACCATTATTTTGTTATTAATTAAGTTAACTAAACATAACATCACACGGTTAGTCAGAGTTATTTCTTTCACTATCATTCATCATCATTTCAGCCAAAAGACGTCCACTACTACCCAGAAGTGGACGTGGAGACCTGTTCCGACTCGCATTCAGCGGATTCCCGCAACCTTCACCAGGTCATCGGGTCACCTACTCGCAATATCTTCCGGTTTGCGGGCGCCACTCCAGAACTATCAGCCCCATCGGTCATCTGTTCTGCGAGCAATGTGCCCTGCCAACTGCCACTTAAGTTTGATAATTCTTCGAGCTACGTCGGCAATCGTTCTTCTGTCTTTATCACTAACTTTATTTTTTCTTTATTTTTTTCGGCGTCCGCTAAATTTCAAGTACTCGTATAAATTTACCAGCCTTTCTCTCGTAAAGTATCTCGTTAGTTTGTAAATATTGTACATAATTTGAAAATTGTTTTCGTTAATAATAAAAGTAAATAAATTTATCACTTATGTGTGTTTAACATGGGGTAAGGCTGTTCCGATAAATCCAGCAAAATATGCCCAACCTAAAAATGCCAACACTTCATTCTCAGAAGTCGCGCTTCCAATTACTAGATCAGACTAACGAGGAAATACAAAAAACGGAAACTTTTCTGACTGCTATTTTTGTCGAATAGCCGCAGACGCGACTGAGCAGAGTGCTACATACATTCTAATTTATAAAAGATAGCAGGTCTAACCATTGTTTTATACATCTTCCTCTTAAGTTGAAGGGGAATGCGATGCGGGAGCCGTAGATTGTTGACGCAATCTGTCGCCGTTTCATTCATCCCATGTTTAGTCTGGTCTTTACACTACGATCTATTTTGCCATCGCTTTACACGAGTGAACTGAGACACAGATACAAAGAATTAGCGCTATGACTACAGGACTGAAGAGACCGTCAAAATCGCAGAACATTGTAATCGGTTTAAATTTTCTGCTGATTTTCAAGCCAACATTCTCCACTTTGTGTTGCCAATTCTCGAATCTCACATATCGTCAGTATGCACCAGGGTGCCTCTCCCTGTTTCTGCGACGTCAAAACATCCATAATAAAAAAAAAGAGGTAAGGACTCAAAACCGATCCTTGCTGCAAACCTACAGCCACACTGAACTTGTCGGTGTTGCTACAAGCTGGCCGTACGTGGATACAAAATTGACTGTACATAACACGAATTAACTCTTAATTCTCACCAGGTATACCTTTCTCTTTCAAGGCCCACCACAACATATGTCGAGGTACCCTATCATACGCTTTCTCTAGATCAATTAACAACATTTTGCAAGTTCTTGTTTTCACGTATTTAACACAATTTGCGGAGTGCAAACCAACCAAATCAGACAAAATCAAAAAACTATCCTTTGAACTCAAGGTACTCTAGTTTCACTGCCATAGTCATTACCCCGAGCCCAAATTACATACGCATGAGTAAATGTATTATTGATTATATTGCATCCACACTCTGTATACAGTACAACAGCGGCAATGGATCCTAATCGTAGCAAAGATTTAATATTTTTTTTGTTGAAAACTTTACAAAAGAGCATTCTAAATCATAGTATTCTGACATATACATATCTTTATAGTGTGGTTAGTGTTTAACCTGGTTTGAAAGTTTTAGGTAGATTTCTTCAGAAAAAAAAACCTATTGACCTCTCACGTAAAGGTTAGGAAATTATATGTATGCGTATGTATGTGGGCGACAAGCAAACACTCTACAGGTCGCAATTATGCACCGATTGCTATCAAACTTAGCCAAAAAATCGAACGGGTTAAAACTTAGGATAAGTTCGTGAATGGGCGGAATTCGTCCAAGCGGGGAGTTAGTTTTCATTCGGAATAAAAATACGGAACCTTTTTATACAATTATATACTTTTTTGATGCAACCCCTAAATTGGTCACGTGGTTGAAATTCCACATGGCTGTTTCGGGAGGTTCCTGCATCGAATCGGGCGGGAGGAAGCGCCCGGATCTTTCCATTGCGAGGATCGACCGGAGGACACGGTGGAACACACGGTGGAGGTTTGCCCCGCGTGGGCAGAACACCACCGTGTCTTCATAGCGGCGGTTTCAATTTACAGAGTAAAATAAAAATAACATAATTATGTTATGTATGTAGCTAAGCAAAGAAAACTCTGGAAATTATCACACGTCACTGGATATCATGCCTGTGCTGTGTGGACATAGGTTAATTAAGAGGGGTTAGGTAAAAGTGTCCTTAGTTGTAGGAATGGAAACATTTTGCCACTTTAACACTTTGCCTACCCTGGTCATGCTTGCGACCACTAGACCAATGCACGGTGGTTTCGCTAGATGTCAAAATTCAAAAAACTCATGTTGTATTTTTTGTCTTGTGACTGGGACTGTAGCTACATTTAATTTTCATCTTTGTTTAGACAATTCAAAAGCGCCTGTAATTGGCCTACTTGAAATAAATGCTTTGATTTTTGCTGCGAACATTAACGAGTTTGTCATACATAATTTTTAACCGAATCCCAAAAGAAGGTTCTCAATTTGTTGGAAACTTTTTCTTTTTCTATTTGTATGTATGTTCCCCGATTACTCGAAGATGGCTGGACCGATTTGAATTATTGTTAATTTGTTTGAAAGGGTATACTTCGCAGGTCATAATCATAAAGTTGGAATCTGATGATACGATCCTGGAGAAATAGAACTGTTCAAATTATATAGGCACACATGAAACGATGTGGGTAGTTTTTCGTAAGAATACTTTCTTGAAGTGGTCCCACTTCAGTTTGGTGAAGATCTTATGAAAAACTTCGGAGATAGGCGACGGAACTCCTCAATAAATGATAGCAAATGGACTGGGATTGCTGAAATCTGACGTCTGTCTATTGTTTACACCAATTTATAACATAACATCACGCCAGTACGCTGTGAAGGGGTAAGCGCATGCGAACCACTAAAAGTGAAAAATAAAAACATTTTACAAAAAATAAGCCAGACTCCTAAAAACAAATCAATCAAACAAAGGTCACCGATTTCTGAAGCTAAAGTTATTTATCACTTATTTGTGTTTTTAGAAGTCAGTTTTATTTTTTGTATTAATGTCTATAAACAGGTACGAAAAATCGAAAGTATAGATATTTAGCAGTATAATTAAACACCACCAGCACCATAGCCTGACAAAATACCTGATTTCTGGTATTTTGTTCGAAAAGTTTCTATTTCCAGTCAATGCTGTCAATGTGAAAATATCAACAGCGAAAAAATACCTCGTATGGACGATGCACTATGTCCGAAAAAAAAACAATAGTTTTCACACAGAGACTTTATTTAAATAAAAAACGAGGTAAATACCGGGTTAGGTTTTTATATTTGTATCATGTTTTCCTGTAACCTGTGTATACTTTTGTAGTGGTCCCGTCACTTGGTTTGAGCAGAGCTACAGCTCGTTGCTAGCATTGGTTTGTTCGTTTTCTTTGCAAACACATCATAATGTCTTCCCTTTTGCAGCATGCTTCCCTGGTTTGAGTTAGTCAAACGCACACTGTGTAAGCAAGCATATTACAAATTGGACGATTATATCGCTGATAAAAATGCTTGGCTCAATGCCGGTCCTGCTCCACAAGGACAGGGGCGCATAAATGGATAGCATTAAATGGTATTGTTGGAGCTGCTGAAGATTGTACAACTATCTTTGCATTGTATAAATTCGGTATCTTTAGTATTATATAACCTCATATCCCATATTGTGTGAGTGCCATGTACTAGAATGCTATCATTCGCTGGAAACCTACGTTTTTAATTTTAATGTTTTGACTTGAATGTGCCCTGGCGGTTAAGAGTGTGTCATGCTCACTCAAATGTCCCGCTGATGGTGGCGCGTGTGTCGGGTCATTTAGTTCCCATCAAAATGGTTGAGTTGAATGGTGCTGATACATGCGTCATGTTCGTGAACGGGCACTGTCGGTTGGGACTGGTCAGCTCTTGGTTGCCACGGCTTTTGTTTCTATTTTTTAATTAATTATTTTATATATTGAATTGTTTTTGTTAGTTTTAACTATGGACACTTTTATCGTGCACATCTTGCTACATTGTTCTCACATAATGCACCATCTCAACAGGAATGATGTAACCAAGATTTTGTAACAACATTATGATTTAAAAGAGTGTCCATGGAGTTCCTTGCCCGTTCTTCTCCATAGAGATCTACGCTAGGGAATGGGCAACTACAGTACTTTCACAGTTTTTATGTCTTGTGACTGGGACTGTAGCTACATTTAATTATCATCTTTGTTTCGACAATTCAAAAGCGCCTGTAACTGGCCTACTTGAAATAAATGCTTTGATTTTGATTTTGATTTCAACCAGTCTCCAATCTAACCATTTACCGTCAGAATGATTTGACTTGCAACTGTTTGTGCCTGCCAATAATAATGTTCAAGATAAAAAAAATATATCTCTCCTACGAGGTATCTATTAGCTTTGGGTAACATGAGTCGGGGTAATGGAAACAGACATAAAGCCTATAGATAATTAATGGCTACGTGACTGATGGCGTGAACACAATACTATCAGATATGACAAAGGATTCACAGACTACCTACATTTAAGCCAGGTGACGTACAGGGTGTGGACACAGAAGATAAGTATTTGTTTGAAATAATGAATTATACTGTTCTGATCTTGACTTTTTTATAACATAATTATTATTCTATAACAAAATGTATAGATTTTTTTAAAGAAATCATGAACTTTACCACATGATTTAGCTGGATCGTGGTAAAACTGGATATATCCTCTTCATATTGAATATGAAGATTTTAACGGTAACTGAATTAGTACGCACTCGGAAGACTCAGTACACTGTAAGGGCTCATTTCTAGAGACGCGGCGCGTCGGGCGGCGCGTAGAGCGACGCGGGCCGCTTCAAATTCAAACATATGTCAATGTATGAGAGCGTTTACGGAGAAGCGTTTTTACGCGCGTTTGCTCGAGATGCAGCGTTGGACGCCGCGTCGGACGCGGCGGTGCACGCGGCGTCCCCCGCGGCGTGCGACGCGGCGTTACGTCATGGAAACTTTGCCAGTTTTTGGGGGATGGTGTTATGCCCAATGGACTAAGTAAATTAGTGTTGTATGATTACAGTTTGAAGTAAAATATGTTAGCGTTTCCTTTTGCTACTTTAAAAAAATACTCTTCTTCTTTGACAGATTTACACTAGATAAAAACATGGTTTTCGCATGGAACTGCTAGAAAAAATAAATCAAAACCGTATTGTTTGAGGCAGCCGTAGTTCATATAGCATTATTTGTATTATATCATAGCTATGGATCACGAATTTATTTAAAATATGGAAAAACATAATTCCTTCAAAATTTAGTCGCAGATTTGTTTTATACATAGTCGTATGAGCCATGTTTTGTAATTATAAACGTGTACTTTTTGGAACGAAATTTCTTAACGCGTCTTACAGATAGTGCGATTTAGTAGAAATCGTCACGTTACGAAATACTGCACGAGGGTCCGTCCCTATACTGGTGAAGAATATAATATAACACTTGAAACTGTTAACATTGAATTGAAACATATTTGCTGTAAGCTCATATCGAGTAAAATACCATCTTGCCTAGGTAAACGCATTTAACAAAACATAGCTTTGAATTTTCGAATTACGTTCGATATTACAGAAAAAACGGTTGACCTCACAATTTGTTGTTGTGGTTATGCATCTAAATCCGTGTGATTTAGATGCATAACAACAAAAGAAATACATATACATAATCAAAAATATTCAAATCTTTCATTGCTCTTTCTTACATAAATCGTCTACTTTGACAATTCTTGCTGCCCGTCAAATGTCACATTTTCAGCGCCAATGTCGCCATTGTTACGATGCGTTACTTAGCCAATTAGAGACGAGCGTTGACAACCTACCCAATCACAACTTCGTGATGATAATAGAGAACAAACTAGCTGTTTAGAGAAAACAAAAAGTTTGGTTTGAAGTTACTAAAAAAAGCGGCCAAGTGCGAGTCGGACTCGCCCATGAAGGATTCCGTAGCAGCAAGTAACATAATGTTTTTTTTAATTTTTATATTTGAGTTGATTGAATGAAAGGTAAATTGCGGTTTACGATATATGACGTATTTAAAAAAAAAACAACTTACTCTGATCTTGTTCAAACCAATTTTCGGTGGAAGTTTACATAGTAATGCACATCATACATATTTTTCGTTTTATCATTATCTTATTTTAGAAGTAACAGGGACAAACACACACATTTTACCTGTTTGGAAGTGTCTCGCATATCTCAATGTAATTTTTGAAGATAAACCCATAGATACTCCACAGGTATGGGTTAGATGAAAAAACATTTAAAGTTTCAGTTCTAAGTACCAAGAACCCCCAAAATGTATTGTTTTTTTTTTCTATTTTTGTGTGAAAATCTTAATGCGGTTCACAGAATACATCTGCTTACCAAATTTCCACAGCATAGTTCTTGTAGTTTCCGAAAATAGTGGCTGTGACATACGGACGGACAGACAGACAGGCAGACATGACGAATCCATAAGGGTTCCGTTTTTTTTTTTTTTTATGTAGGGCATCTCGCAGTTTAGTCTGAGAAGACTGGCTTCTGCTTAACCGGGCAAGTCCTGTGGATGGATGCCTTGAGTTTAAGGCCTCCAGCCAGGGCGAAAATGACAATAAACTAAGCGACAGCTCTCTAAGGGCACCCCCTGTGGGGTACGGACCTCGGCTTAGGGCGTCGCTGGGGGCAGCAAAGGGACAGGCTGGATCTGATTGTCTTTATTTAGGGACTGTTTTATTACTACAGGCTCAGCATCGCGGGCTTGATCGAGCAAGGGTCGGGGAGGGATTGAACGGGGATTACGCGCCGGACCTCTGCGGCGAGGTCGGAATGTTTTCGGTCTGTATTTGTACATTCTAAAAACTGTACTGGTATCTTTCCTACTCTCTTACAAGATAGTGATCGGATCGTCGGGGGCAACTAGGGTGTGACGTGGACGTTGGACTGAGCTAATTTAATACGCGATGGGTAGTACCGGGCGGCCGATGCGATTAGGGGGTTCCTATGCTTGATAGCAGTGTCGAAGTAACGCTTGGAAAGGCGTTTCATGAACTGCTTAACGGTAGGGATTCTAAGGTCTACGTGTAGACTATCGTTACGGACGTAAGGGGGGGCACCGGTGATCTAACGGAGGAATCGGTTCTGCAAGGTCTGCATCGTGTGGATATGACGCGGGTGGGCATGAGCGAATATTATACAAGCGTAAGTCAAGATAGGACGGATGACTGCGGTGTAAAGACGCAACTTGCACTTGAGTGACAGCTTGCTCTTTCTAGTGATCACGAACGTTTTTTGCCATTTGTCTACGGCACCCTGAAAAGCTCTCGAGTTGGGATTGGGACCAAAGACTTCTTGATGCTCTGTGCTGTTTTTTTACAGACAAATGACAATACTGAGACTTCCACGACATCAAAAGAGTTTGCATAGATGATGTGTGTGGTATTTGTCAGGGAGTAGAGGCGTAATATACGTAAACGTTGTCGTTGTCCTTAATAGTCTTTTATTCTCAGATGCAGATGTAAAATAAAATGTGGCTCGAGACGCCATTGAGGAAGTGTCGGTGTTGCCAATGTTAGATGCGATATGCTATCTGACATCTTCCTTCTTTTAAAAAACAAGACTTAACACTACTTAAGTTTTAGGAAATTATCCTGACGAGATTCCATGGCCAGCAATTGGTTTATAAAACAAAGTAAGTATCCAATCCGGTTCCTTTTTTTTTTCATAATAATTAGCAAATCGCAAGTAGTCAAGCCATGAAAACTTTTACAAAAGTTTGAAACGGAACGCAACTGATGGTTGACGTTGACACTTGTGACGTTTGACAATTCAAGGTTAAAAATCAATTAAAATGAAATGAAAATAAATACAAGTCTGATAATTAACATAGTACATAAAATCTTAATTATATTCATCATAATATCTAATTGGTTTCTATTGCGTTTTCATTTTCAGGTACTGCTACAATCAACGGAGGAGAGGTTGAATTTGGTTTCAATATGTGTTTGCGATTTCTACGGAAAGATCCTTGAGGAGAAGTGATAATATAGCTACGAGGAAGACTATCCTTTTCTGATATTATACCAGGAACCCAAGTGCTGTTTGGTTTGTGTTTAAAGAAGATTTTGTCACCTATGTCTAGTGTTGGAAGGGTTTTTGTGTTTCTGTTATAATAAAATGCTGTTTTTAACTGTTCTTTTTTAATTTTCTTCTCTACCTTACTGGTGTCAACTGTATTTGGTGTTAATGTGGTGTCCGAGGTAGGTAATTTAGTGCGTAGTTTTCGTGACATGCACAGTTGTGCAGGTGAATAACCTGTGTGTTTAGGAGTGTTCCTATACATCAGTAGAGCAATGTATGGGTCTGAGTTGTCAGCTTTACATTTTGAAAACATGGATTTAATTGAACCAACCTCTCGTTCCACCATTTCATTTGATCGACTCATGTATGGGCTTGAAGTAGTGTGGTGAATACCCCATTCAGTGGTAAAATCTTTAAATTCTTTACTATTGAAAGGTGGACCATTATCAGACTATCTATGTCTGTTATTTCTCTGTCTATGACCTTCTGGAGTCTCTCATTATGTTCCTCTATTGTTTTGCCATATATAAGAAAATTATCCATCATTATTTTCACACCCTCTATATTGCTGAACTGTTTTACCTTTTCGTTGTGAAATATTTCTGGCACTGAGCTGATATCAAAGGGCAAGCGAGTGAACCTATACCTACCAAAAGGGGTTATGAAAGTACACAGCTTGGATGACTCCTCTGACAGTTTCAACATCCAGAAACCTCCATCCGTGGTAGGCAGCGTGGCGTAATAGAGGAAGAGCCGCGACGATCAGAGGATCGCTATTATATAAAACCGAAAAGTTTGTCTGTGTCGAAAATAGTCGTTCTATTCTAATCTATTGCTTGTTATGACCGAGTAAAATAAGAAGAAAGGTAGAAATAAAGAAAACATATTTATTTGGCTTATGCCATAAGTGCACTCAACAAAAACAGAATAAAGTAAAAACTTAAGTACACAATTATAAAACTTAAAACTACACAGAAAAAATGAAAATAAATAATATTGTGCGTCTCACGGCTGCGCCAAATAGGCCCAGTTTAGTTAGGTGCTCGTAGACATAGCGCGCTTCTATTCGCAGAGCCCGGCAGATCAAGCGAAATCCGCTGTTGTCATGCCTCGACGCACTCGCGCTCCCCCCAGCCAGTTCACCCCGTAGGTCGCGACGCGTGAGCCGCACGACGAGGAAGCGGGGGCGGGTCTCCATCGGCGCCGTCGCCTGCGTTGCGTTGACGCGCCGGCCTCCGACATGCTCGGCGCTCACGAAATCGCGCGCTTTTAATTTGTCGCCAATGTTAGCGGCTACCAACATGGCAATGTGGGTGGTGTTTTATCCACTTATCTCTGGAATATTAGATCTAAGGATGGCACCTGCGAGCAAGACCTGGGCACGGTCGTTTATGTCGTTCAACTGGTTTGTAAGGTCCACATTCGACGATTGCGACACTTCGGGATGAGCCAGTTTGGTCTCCATAATAACTATCCAATTCCAAGTTACTCATTCTATTGTTCTAACTTCTGTAGTTCAGACAAACACTATAGGCACAGAAACGGAGTACAGGACCGCACATACCGACGTTAAGCCACAAGTTGGTTTTCCGTTCCCCATATTATTATTTAATTATCTTCTATAAACTGTAGGTTTCGGGTACTTGTGTATTGATGGGGTTCATGGAAAAGTTATTTACAGTTTTTTTTTAATATTTGAATAGCACATGAACACTAGATAACAATGTTATTAGTAAATTGCACTGGCAGAAGTATTGTATTCACTAAATTTATGCGAATTATACTGTTATTTTTATTTATCCGCTAGAAGAAAAACATAAAGAGCATATGTCTGTTTGACATCCGTGACGTGACATGATGACACCACGCCGCGTGCACCGCCGCGTCGGACGCTGCGTGCGATGCCGCGGGCAACGCGTCGCAGCGCGCACTTCGTCTCTCTATACAAATATTGTACTAGGGCCGCTGCACGCGCCGCCTCTCCGTAAACGGAAAAAACGCACAACGCGCCGCGCGACGCGCCGCGCAACGCGCCGCCCGACGCGCCGCGTCTCCAGAAATGAGGCCTAAGACGAGTTTACTCAGGGGTTTCACTAATTAGGGTATTGAAAAAATTCAAGCATTAGTGAAAAGTACATAATTAGGGTTAACAGTATAAAGGGTGGAATTTTACAATGCCACCTGGAGGCAAAGTACTCGAAATACTGGAGATGACAAATTTTACTCAAAGGAAACATTCCTTTATTTAAAAAAGGTAAACAAACCTGCATTCACAAATTAAAAAAAAAACTTGCCACTTTGTGTATAGCGTAGGGGGTACGTATCATAATCCCGAATTTTAAAAGTACCGATGGACGAAATCCCGAAAATTGAAACGCCGAATGGTTGTTTGGCCGAAAGTTTAAAATCCCGAAAGTTCATTTGACCGAAAGTTTGAAATCCCGAAGTTCAAAATCCCGGAGTTTAAAATCCCGTTGTTCAAAATCCCGAAAGTTCATTTGCCCGCCAGTTTAAAATACCGAAAGTCAAAATCCCTAAAGTTTAAAATCCCGAAGTTCAAAATCTCGTACAACCATCAAGCATGCAGTATGCAAGCATACAGCATGCAGCAGGCATGGTTTCTGTCACGGCTCCGACGCTGCGGGGCTCCGGCGGTCACACGCAAGCTTATCGTCGCAGAGGGTTTTAACACTCACCACCGCAGCTTCGGCCAAAGCCACCTGCTCCTCAGCTCGCGGCCCGCCTCGCCCCTCCGCGCCTACGCGGGCTTAAATTACACTCTCGGGGTAGGGCAGAAAAGACTACGTGGAGTCGGTTGTGCAGCGATTCATTTCTGTCACAAAATTTGTGCTTATAGGAAACCAATTTCATCCATTGGTATTTCGTTCATTCGGGATTTCGTCAATTCGGGATTTCATCCATCGGTATTACAACCATCGGTATTTCGTTCATTCGGGTTTTCATCCATTCGGTATTTCGTCCATTAGGGATTTCGTCCTTTCGGGCATATGAACATCGGTATTTTGTGTTTCGATATAACGACTATCGGCATTTAAAACTTTCGGTATTTTGAATTTGGATCTCTTGGACGTCGGTATTTCAATCATAGGTATTATGAACTTTCGGGATTATGATACGTACCCAGCGTAGGACTCGAAAAACAGGAATAAACAGTAAAAACAGGAATAAAAAGTAAAACATGAAGAAATTAAGCGACACATTTCTTCGTCGTCTCGATGTTTCTTTTTATGGATTAATTCAAGTTGAGTTAGCTTTAATCGGAACTCAGACATATTAATAGCATTGGTAGTGGCTTTGAGAAGGTCTTTTTAAAAAATCCCTTCGGCGGGCGGTAGAGCGAGGAGGTAAATTTCGAAGAAGGATGTAAATACGGGTATATTTACATCTGTATTTTTTTTTATATTATAGCTAGCCTGTATCGTCCCACTGCTGGGCAAAAGCCTCCCTCAAAATTTATTTTAATTTCAATTTGTATTTTTTTTTTGTATTTTAATTTTTTGTAGATTTATATTCTTTTTTTCAGGGTGGTCATTAATCCATGCTAAACTCCTATGAGAGGATTTAAAAAGGGTAAGCTTTCCATTACAGGAGAACGATTTCGATTTTTTTTTTGATAGTACACATAAGTACAACTCTTTATACAAATTTTCCCCCTTAATGGCCACCGTGAGAGAAAGAATATCAATTTACAAATGTAAATATGGGTGGATCTTTCTTCGAAGTCTACATCCTACAACAAGGGCTTTTTTTACACGGCATGATAAAAATGTAAAACGGTTCAAAAATTTTGCTAAGGACAAAAGTTATGGCCAAAAAACTGATTCGTAGAAAAACCAACCCCTCCGTCGCCCTCCATGGACGAATTCCCTCCATTCACGAACTTAACCTAAAGTTTAACCCTTTCAATTTTTTGGTCAAGTTTGAACGCAATCGGTTCATAATTGCGACCTGTAGAGTGTGGCTAAATTTTGCTTGTCGCCCACATACGTATACGTATGCATATAGATCCTCGTCGTTAGGTATGAGACAAATAGGTATTTTTTCTACCTAATAAAGGGAGGGGGCATTGAAATAATTATATACAAAATTGATACTTACAAACAGCCCAAGCCAATTTTAATAATTTTAATTAATCTAAGGTACATTCAGGCCTCACATTTATTTTGTTATAAGCCCTGTGTATGTCACTGTAGGTGATAATTATTTCGATCGTTGCTGGTATTTTGTCAACCGCTTCGTGGGGAGGCCTCCACCCTGCGGGGTGTCCAACTGTCCAGCCACCCCGCCTGAAGTCACGCGACGTAGTTTTGCTGGTCATAATATATACTGAATGTAGTAGTGGCAAGGATCGTCAAATTAATACAGGGTGTGAACAGACTTTTAACCAAGCATTCTGACCGTCAAACTAAGTAACCCTATGCAAAAATTATTGCTAGGAAATGACTTCTTCTTTTGGGTTATAAATCACGTTTAACGGTAAAACTTAAGCGTTACGCACTCAAAACATTATGCTGGTGGTTGGATTGAATAGTATGGGGGTCGTGGACGTGTTCAAAGGGAAGTATTATTCTTAAGTAATGTATTAAAAAAAATACTTATGAAAAAGTTTTGACCCCCAATATCTCCGTAACTAGAAAGTTGCCAAGTATGGTATAGAACAAAAACAAAATCGCAATGGTGGGGAAGACAGTCGCTTTCGCTTTCGTTAAGATTCTTTTCACACCCTTTATGTAATGGTTGATTTGGTTGAGGGCACTTTCCATCTCAATTTCACCTGGAGGGAAATTCCCTTTGAAGAGGAAAAAGAGTTCATTCGGAGAAGTCTTAAGAGTACTCCAAAAATTTTTGTTTTTATGTTGGCTGTGAAGTGTACAAGTGAGGTGGTTTAAGCCTGGACTTTCTTGTAGATTCATAAGATATAGGGAAAACGAAATGGCGGCGCGCTTGCGCCGCTTTGTATATTTTGTTCCAGAGCGCCATATATTTTATCTACAAGCGACTTTGTTCGCTTTGTATGACTCCTCCCTTAGATGAGTGATGGCAAAAGGAGATTTTATGCGAAAGTCAGTTTCTGTATTTTTCGTACGGTTTGAACAAACCGAATGTAGAACCTGATGGCACGAGCTTTACCTATGATATTTTTAACATTTAATTTCGTTTCAACCAATGAAAGAATATCACCCATTTGTCTATCACTCCGTGAATTATGTAGTACCCGAAATACATTGCTTGACAAAATCGTTATGAATCCCTTTTGTTGAAATCCAAAATTAATAAACATTGGGATACTTCAATTGAATGTGCATTCGCTAAAGGCATTTTCTAACATTGTATACCTTCGCTATTTGGTCTAAATATTTAAAGAATAGCCCAGGCGCAGAGGCGTTATATTCATTAACTAGCTGTTGCCCGCGACTTCGTCCGCTGATCCACCCTTGTCACGTAGGAGTATGAAAATAGACTACGACTTGTTCTCTAACCTACCAAATATACTTACACAAAAAAAAAAACATTGATATCGGTCAAGCCGTTTCGGAGGACTTCAATAGCAAACCGTGAGTGAGAACCAAAGTCCGTGGAGCTCGTGGCTAAATAATATCAGCCACTCGGGTCGATCTTTAGGTTAAGCCATGCTTGCCTAGTTTGGTCTGTGGATGGGTGACCACCCGAGTTTCCTCCGTGCCTCGGAAAGCACGTTAAGCCGTTGGTCCCTGCTGTCATTTGTCCATCTTTGACAGTCGTTACAGGTAGTCAGTGGCCCCAAAAGTCTGACACCAGTTTTATTTCCCAGTAATAACTGGGTTGTGGAGGTCAGATAGGCAGTCGCTCCATGTAAAGAACTGGTATTCAGCTGCATCCGGTTAGACTGGAAGCCGACCACAACATACTTTCACAGCGCAAAATAATGAGTAAGTATAATTCAAGATTTATCAAAATTTTAAAGATATACCCAGACGTTGCTCATAAATTAGTAGGTTTCAAAGCAGAATAAAAGAACTTTGCAGAAGTATTTTGTAAAAAACCTAAAAATATTGTCTAGGATGGAAGTACTATGACCGGTATATTACACAACGATGTGAAATGTAGCTACAATGACAGACAAAAACTAAAGACAAAATAAATTAATAATTTCTAGCTTCCCTAGCTGATTTTAGCGACAAAATATTCTATGTACAGATTTTTCACTTTATCCGCCTTATATTCTGGGTTATTGGTAAAACGTTAATAACCTCTCATGGGTATGTTACTAATCTTAGTAACCAATTTTCAAAAACGTCTCAATAATTTCAGAGGTTTTTCACCTCGTTTTCGTTATCAGTGACCCCGAAAACCATGAGAACGACACCCATGACGGCAACACCAAAAAAGTCCTGGGCGCCATCTTGGATTTTCATTACGAACTCATTTTCGCGAATCCGTCACCGCGCCGTTTATTTGTATCTCAAAATAAACGCCATATTCATAATCAGCACCCCTGAATATCTCGGAATTGACCAATATTCTTTGACAGTACATTTATTGACATTTCAACCCCATCGCACCCCAACATGATGATATTTCAGGTGATGATGAATGACGGTATTTCAGGTCCACCACATTAAATCTTAAAATCGTTGGCTTTGTCATACAGCCAAGCCACCACCACACAAGTAAACAATACTTATGTTTATTTTCAGACTATGCCACTCTATGAATAGAACAGCCAAAATCGTCAAATATAAGCCGCTACAAATATTTAGGTATAGCATGTACTATTAGATATGGCGGTCACTCATCATCGGGATATTATGTAACTCAGTGAAAACACAACGATAGCGTGTTTTAAAATACTATTAAAGGCATATATTGTCAAATTTTAGAACTAAAAATTATTTTGTTTGTTCCATTAGTTCAAACTAATACATTTACACCCTCCATCATCCCTTATTTTATCCCTATGGGGGTTGAATTTATCAAATTCCTATTTATGCGGACGTCTTCATTATAGTAGCTCCAATCTTTAATTTCAGTTCAATCAGTCGAAAATCTAAAAAGATTTAAATTTTCATCCCCTATTTTATCCCCTTAGGGGTGAAATTTACAAAATCCTTTCTTAGGGGATGCCTTCGCCATAGTAGTTTTATGCATGCAAAGTCTCAGCCCGATCGGTTTAAAACTGACAAAGTGTCATACAAACTTTCATCCCCTATTTTATCCCCTTGGGGGTAGAATTGATCAAAATCCTTTCTTAGCGGATGTCTACGTCATAACATCTACCTGCATGCCAAATTTCAGCCCGATTCGTCCAGTGGTTTGGGCTGTGCGTTGATAGATTACTATGTCAGTCAGTCAGTCACCTTTGAGTTATATATATTTAGATGTAGTTAATTCTTATATGAGCAGTAATTGAAATCACGTTCTCAAAAACGGCTCTAATGATTTCGATGAAATGTGTCACGCAATGTGTTATCGGGACAAAATCCATGAAACTATATCTATTATTTGGAAAAAGAGGCATATCGCTCCGGTAGTTAATTGTACAGAATATAAGATTGAAAGAAGATTATTCCTATATGAAGGTCCTTCAACGTGGACGAATTTTAATAGATAATTTTGACAAATTTTGCTTATAGCGCGCTGTGAACTCATTTCGAATCGGTGGAAAATATTTAAAGTTGTGTGTAGACTGCAGTGGATGTAACGGTGAAATGAAACACATTTTTGGGCCCATCACTTAATTTATTTAGATAGTTGAATTATTTATTAAATATTTCGCTTAAATGTACTACAGATTATTTTTATTAGATTATTTAACGTACGTCATCATTTCATTCGATCTTGTCTATAAAAATTATTTCAAAATATTTTATTATTAATATTAATCATACATAGATTTTGATTTTCTTTTATATAGAAACTATTTAGCAAAAATACATGACGTTTGAAACGAGACAGCGTACGGGCTCACGCACACTGCTCACTATCCTCATCATCCTCAAAATTACGCACTAACAAAACACTTTTTTAGCTAGACAGCAGTTCAATAATTAAAACGCACTACGAAGGACCTTGGCCATATTTAATGGACTAGATCGTTAAAAAAATCACAAGACTCGTGTTACAAGTTCTGTGTTTCAGTTACATTGACAACCATGGCTGCGTTCCCAGTATGTCGTGACGATTAATTTATCGTTGGTTTTTAGTTGGCTTAAGTCGTGGACGACAGTAATCGCATCGTCCTATATGTGAACATCATCACGACCAACATCCACGGCCCGACTTCGCTCACTGCTCGATAAAGACCTCTCTTTGTTTGTAGCAAGCTCCACGCTCTTGCGCCAACCTAATCTAGGATATTAACACCTCTTTTCAATATAAAAACCACGACATTTAAAACTACACGATTATCTGTCGTCACGACAAAGAGGGAACGCGGTTTAAGTCATTTATAGCTGAAACACAGCTGGTTACATGGTACATGTGACAGATCATGTACGTAGCACGCTTTATAGTGCATTTTAATTTACGTTACTCTTGTTACAGGTCATTTAATTATAATATATATCGCTTTGCAGCATCCCTAATTCTATTGATACAAAAATATGCACATTTTACAATTTATCAGAGCTATCTAAATGTGTGTATAGTTAACAACAATTACACTATTGTTTTTTTTAAGTATTTTAGTTGTTAACTATTTTTTTTTCACGTTTACATAGCTTTGGCTATTTGTATACATGTGTTTCGAATTTCTGTACAAAAATATAACCCATATAATTATATCACAGAACATTTTATTTTCAGCTGTGAGAACTGAACGGTTGTTATTTTCATTTGATTTTCCTCTTCATTTTTTTGTAATTTTGTATTTTTATTATTTTTTTTAATATTCCAATCAGTTCGCTCAGCTAAATTAAAAAAAAAAACTTTAATGTAGTGACGAAAATATTGATGGGCAAGATCAGGGGGCAACTGCCATTATACCAGTTTTAAATTAATACACTATGGAAAAAATATTCAGTTATACAACTCTTTCCCATACTGAACTGACTTTAACTATACATTTACTGCAGTCCATAAGGTTCCAGTAAATATACGGTTACGTATTGACAAAAGTTAAGGTGGAAAACTCGTGACAAAAAAACAAGGGCTAACTACTGACAGTTCTTGTTTTATAAAAATACTCAAGAGGGATAAAGATAAATCGCAGCTTATCCGTTAGTCTTTTCTATCTTTAAAATCGGTAGCGATTTTACCAGCAATAACTTTTTTTTTGGAATTTCGTTTGTTTTGTTCTTTTTTTTTGTATTTTTGTTGTTTTTTTTTGTATTATTTTTGGATTTTTTGTGTAATTTTTTTCATTCCTTCGGTGCGATTCATCTTACCCCTCCACAAACTGCGTAAAACTTATACTCAACATTCCTTTTTTTAGTTACCGGTTTAGCACCCTTCAAACATATGTATTATTACTCGAGATTGTACTTATCAGGTAAACAACCAATGAGGTTTTATTTCTTACTTATTTTCTAATGATTATATTTTATTACGGTTATACATATTTTGCTACAACTAATTGATTATTTTCTATTTGATTTTGTCTATTGAATGGAAAGATAAACTTTTTTTTCGAGTGCTCTTTTTTTTAAGTGCAGAAGTACTATTTATTATAACTAAGTACAATATTATTAATAACAGCCATGTGATGAGAAACGGTTTTTCGATTTGAATAAGTTACAATCAAATTATATTAATAACTGAAATTAACTGATTTGGTATTATAATCACAATTAACTGCCTCTCGATTTATCCAAGTTGTGGCATAACTATTGTAATAATTTGTTTTCGCTGGAGCAATATTAAAAAAATGAAAACTTTTTGTTCAGCCATCTGGTCTCATCTGTTCCTTGATATAACTGATTATACTGATTTATTTGTTTTATGTTTCCCTTAATATGTCTATATATTTAGGTTTCCTGCAAGTGTTTGGCTTTCTTGTTTAAATTCAGTGGTTCAGTTTGGTCGTTTTTTCGGAGATCGGAATCAGATCGTAGTTATAGAAAATCAATAATAAAAGAACGACAACTATTCCAAAATGTATGTTCGCGTCTTAAAAATGATTACTTATGTATTCCTTAATATTGCTACGCCTACTGTTTAAATGCGCTACACTTTTTTTAAATAAAACATCTAAGGTAATATGCGATTAAATACGGGCCCATTTTTGAAAGTTTTATATAAAAGCTGCTTGTAATTGGTTAAAATGACGTTGTAAATATCTCAAATTCAAACTGTGAATTGGAACAGTTTGAATTTTAGATGTTGATTGCCTTAAAATGGAATATATTTCTATGGGGATTAACTACAATCCTTTTCTACTATTAAACAGGAATATACATCTACTTAGATTATACAATTTTAAACGTTAATCTAAAATTTTGCCATATATATTATAACGTTGGTTGTTGAGGATGTTAGATATTACTATGGGAGTCCTCTTTTGCCCTCATAAAATATGTTATCATGTCTATTGGCAGAGGGAACACTATTGTCGAATTCTTCTCTGCCGAGATGGTGTTCAGCGTCTGAAAACATAGCGTAGCGATAAAATGAATTTCGGTAGTGCCTAACAATAATGTTTTCACTACTCTTACACAGGCTTCCTACTCTATGAGACGGGATGGGCTATACCCATTCCATCATAAACAAGATTTTAAACAACTGAGGTCTCTAAAATGAGGTCTCTACTGACAAAGTTTTAACCGAACCTAAAATTAGAATAGCGGCTTTGCCTTATTGGTTCAGCTTGGTATAAATATCAGAAAAAGAGTGATAAAAAAAAATATCTGTTTGGATCAACCTATTCCGAAGAAATATAATAGAATTAGACGAACTCCGTATTGTGATTTCTGAACGTAGAAATGTCAGTGATACGGTAACAGTAGCGTTTTACTCACGGGTTTAAATGTCTAATTATAATTTCAGAATGATATGGGAGGGAAACGAAGTGTCCGATGAGATGACGAAAAATAGAGAAGTATGTAAGAGGAAGACGTGTTGCGCCGGACCCCAAATGAATTGGGGTAAGGTCAAGCGAATGGTGATAATGATGATGAATTCCAGGTACTGTACCTGAAGGTATCGAAGTTGTAGTGCTGCTGGGCTGTCGCCGATGATTTCGGAGGCCTCTCGCAAAGCGCGTGAGGCTTTTTGCTCCCCTTCAGCCGCAATGACTTTGGCGCGCGCTTCTCTGGCGGCCTCAGCTTCCGCGGCCATTGCCCTTTGAAGCTGGACCGGTAGACGCACGTCTTTTCTGTTAAGGAAGATTTGTTTGAGTTCAGGACCCGTTTAGGTTTGGAAATATTTGAATTTTGGAAAATATTGTCCCATTTCACTAGTAAAAACCCAGATCGTTCCACCTTCTGCTTCGGGGCCTGTTTTTATACTATTTTTTTATTGATTACATTTTAAAGGTAACGTGAAAATTACCAAGGTGAGTTCTAGACCTGAATTATATTCATAGACAACCGTTAAACACCCGACGCAATGAAACTCTGTGTTAAAATCGGGAAAGTATCTCAATTCTGCAAAATAAAGCTACGTGTACCTAAAAGAAAGTACAGACCTTTTTCCATGTCCGAGTGTTTTTTTGTCCATAAACTTATGCTCGGTTTTTGAAACGGCCCATCTTTGCTTATACCTCAGAACTTAGAGGCAAGCGTTCAAGTGCACTTCAAAATAATGTATTTTCTGCCTCCTTTGCAGCTAAACCAAGGCTTGACAGTATACTATTCATATTATAATCACGAACGAACGTTCGAGCGTATGCAGGATAAAGCGCATACATCTGCTGCCTGATTGCATTCTTTAATCGACTTTATTTGATCCCACTTGAGGCAGCACACACACGTGTAAAATAATGTAATCACATTGCTTGTTTGGGAAATAATTAAGCTTATTTGTTTTTGCATTGTCTATTCTGATCGATCATTTTCAAAAAAAAAAAACATTTTCGTTTAATTGTATTTTTTTAAATGATATAATCACACAATGGGTGCCTAAAATGACAATGCCATCGAGAAAGCCTGAGATGACATGAGCAAAGATTTTCTGGAGCGACTCCAAGGATAAGAACCTCCCGTTCTTCTTATACTTTACGCTGATTAAAAACGAAAAAGTCGCGTAAAATAGAAATGAAAAAAAAAAAACATGAAAAACTAAATAGGCCTTTGCCTAGTTGAACACCTTTTGGTTTGTCTAAGACCGTGCCTTTGGTGGGCAACTTTTTCAATCGGAAGAGTCAAAAATTACAATTTTCAAAATTTCAATGTTTTAAAGAGTCACAATTTTTTCTTACCAACAATATATAGTACTTGTATAAATAAAGTTTTTTTGATAAATAAACTAATCTACTTCAGAGTATAGTTTCTAGTGTTTTTTTTTACAACAAATTAGTGTTTAAAACTGAAGAGCCGCAGCATCACAATCAAAGAGCCGCAAGTAGCTCGCGAGGTTTTACTACTTACATTTCAACGCGTTCCACCTTGATGCCCCAGGCTTCGGTAGCCTCATCCAGAGATAGCTGCATGGTACCAGAGATCGTCTCACGTTCGCTTAGGATCTCGTGTAAAGGGCGGGTTCCCATAGTATTACGTAGCGTAGTCTGTGCTAGAAGCCTAGTTGAATGATGTGCGTTTTCGACATTGGCTATGGAAATGGTTGCATTGTGGACGCGATAGTATACCACAGCATCCACTGATACGGTAACGGAATCTTTTGTTAAAACCTGCAAAAGTTGTTTTTTTGTATTGATTTGTTATTTTCTTAAGAAATACAATAAATATAGCTGGACATTAACACACAGCGCCATCTAGTGCCACACTAAGCAAGGCTTGTGTCGTGGACACCAGATAGTTGATATACTACATAAATACTTTTTTTGTTTGTAAATACATACTTATTATACATATAAACATCCATGACTCGGAAACAAATGTCCATGCTCATCACACAAACATTTGTTCCTACCGGGATTCGAACCCAGGACTCTAAGAACGTAAGGCAGCCTCACTACCACTACGCCATTCGAGTCGTCAAATTATACCCATCTCGTAACCTTTCCCTAAACAAAATAGTGGACACGGTCTGTCGAAAGGGTATGAATTGCGTTGCCGACATATGCGGCCTAAAATGGGCCACTTAAGCAGAATCATAATATGAATCACGTTAAAAAATAAAATTCATAAAGTCCATTTAATTTTAAATTCTAAAATTTTAAATTGTTAACGTGATTCATAATATGATCCTGCTAAAGCAGCCATTTTAGACCCGCTGAACTAACACCCTTATTACTTTACTTATAAGTGCATTTTCCAGTGTCGGTGTCTTTAGGCGCGTCCACAACTTGACCGAACCAGAAAAAAAAATATATGTAATTTATTTTTCATGCTTTTTATCTCAACTCGTCTTAAAATATTTAATTACTATTAATAACGGTATAGTACCTCCTGTGGTGGGATATCATAGGTACGGGTTCGCAGATCCACTCGGGCATAATTGTCAATACACGGCAAAATAAAGAAAATTCCTAGAACAAAAAAACTCCAGTCAAGTTTCTACACTCAATCACAGTAAACAAAGAATGTATCTGACCCAGCGCCAGTTTCCATAGGCAAACTCGTCCGGACGAATTACTGACACGCTGACGGTCGGTTCACTGTAAAATTGTCCAATTTGTTATATTTAAATCTCTCTAGCTGAAGATACGCAAGTATCTCTGCCCCCATAATCGGGACTTGGGGCACCCCCCCCCCCGTTAGGTTAATTAGGTTCCTTTAAGTCGGAAATAGGTGCCCCTTTGACAACGCTTTTTAGGGGATTATAAAGTGTTTTGAGGTTAGGATATATTAATCGATATTTCTCAAGAATGGTTTATTATCTTTCATGAGAGTGGTACCATTGAGCAAGGGGGAACCCTCCTTTTCCCCACACCGCGTGAGTTGACTACCATCGCATACATTTCACGAAAAATAATGCGTTTTATTGTAAGCAGTATGTTCGTTTGACAATATCGCTAGAGAGAAACACGTTATATTGTAATATAACGTGTTTGACAATTTTACGGTGACATATTATATAGCACCATACTACAACGCTGACGTCAGCGGCGACCGACAATATGCCTATTTTGTTCTCGCTGACGTCACGACCGACCGACCGTCAGTGCGACAAGACTTCAGGCCTTATTATCGACGTGTCCTTGCCCGAAGACGCGTCCGTAATTTGTCCGTACTGGTTTGACCTGCATGCCTTATATATGTTTTACTAATTGGTAATGTACTTACCAGGCCCCTTAGCACCTCCAGATAACAGCCGGCCCAAACGAAAAATAACAGCCCTTTCGTACTCTTGTACGACCTACGGACAAAATAAAATACATTAGAATACGATTGTACAAGATTGTAAGGAACAAGTATGTAACTATCGATTTCGAAATCATTAATTCTACACGTACTGACAAAGCCACCTAAAGTCATTTAATGTAATTATCGTAATATGCATAAACCAGCATTCAAAATTAACCAGCTTAGTTGCATGATACCTTTTTTGACACAATCTGGAAGTTTTAAAAGAAACTCTAATTCCATTAATTCGTCAAAAAAATTTTTTTTGTCGACGCAATCATCTTTCGTCATGTCGATGACGCAAAACCTATAGCTTCGACCAGACAGACACCACTTTATATAGTTCCCCAACGCTGAGTTAGTTGTAAGTATGGTCTCACTGAATGGTAACAGCAAATTCGCTTAAAATAATTACGAAGATGAAATGGTATCGTCCCATACCGAAAACAAATCAGTATCACTTTTAAAATGCGATAAAAACGGGGTTAGAAGAACCTTGTGGGTGAGACAGGCGCGCCGCTCATACAGGGTGTAAACAACCTTATCACGAAGCCGTCGACCAAGCATTCTGTACATCAAACTAATTATCTATAAGCCAAAAATATTGTTGGGAAAAGACTTTTGTTTTTTTGGTAAAAGACCATGCTTTGTGGTAGAACTCAATGTAACGCACTTGTGCTGCTGGGTGGATTTAATAGTACGGGGGTTATAGAGATGTCTAATGTAAAATCTTACAATAAAAACGTACCTATTTAAAAAAAAATGTCATTAAGTTAAAACTTTGACCCCGAACAACTCCGCAACTAGAAAGTTCCCAGGTTTGGTGTAGAACAAAAAAACGATTTGCAATAACGGGGAAAACAAGTACCTTTCGATGTTTTACACCCTTTATAAGTGAACGCTCATATATGTCAATGGACCAAAAGTCGCGCTCTTATTGTGACAAAGTACGAAACGTGTGTGGATGCACGTCAAAATGAACGTACGCATGATAAATTTGTCTCTTGCTTGTAAAGGAGTTAAAGAGGGGGAGACAAGCGGCGACACGGACACAAGTTTTAATACAAATAAGGAACTATTTCTTCTCTAACTTGTTTTATCTGTTCTGTGGCTAAAACGCCTGTAAGCCCCATTCAATTAGCAGGTTACCGGGAATTTCCAGAAACATTTAATCATCATAATCATCTGCCTATCCTTTTCCTAACTACGTTGTGGTCGGCTTCCAGTCGAATCGGATGCAGCTGAATACCAGTATTTTACCTGGAGCGACTGCCTATATGACCTCCACAACCCAGTTCATACTGGGTAATACGATACCACTTTCCAGAAACAATTAATGATGTTTCAAATATTTTAAACTAAAATAAAGCCAGTAGCTACTATCCAAACTATACGGAAACCAAGTTCAGTGCTTCAATTAACTTAATACCGCTCTCAGCATTTCAGTTGCTACTGTAAATGAGCAAGCAACAGGTCCGTTTGTCTATTGTTATCTGATCTCTTTATTTGTCTGTGAATACGGTTTAACAGAAATATGTATTTATTTTTGTGTTAGTAGGTAAGCCTTTTTGTAATGGAACGACATTAATTTGTAATGTTATTTATCAACAGTTGAGCTAAATTGGTGACTGACCCAAAGCTGATTATAATTTGTTCTTAATTGTTTGCCTGCTCAGGCAAATCACACAAAAAAATCGAAAGGTACCTTGGGCAGGTCTTTTCCTAACTTTGGGGTATAGAATAGGCTTTTTAAAAAAGGACCACCATTGTCGCAATTATTGTAGATTCAATTGACATGGTATTTAATGTTAAACCTACTTAGAGAATTATGTTAAAGCATATTTAGACTGCTTTTTTTTAAATTACTATCTACCATCCAATATCCAAGACTAAATATTAAAAAAATTCAACCACCGCTCTATATTGTTCAATGCTGAAAATGAAAACGCTGAAACTGAGCTGTAATTTCAATCTGACATCCGTAACTAGAAAACGTAAGTTCGAATGTTCGAGGCTGTCAGAGTTAAACTAGCTGTCAGGTCAGTTCGATATCCACTGAAAACTAGAATAGCAAACAACAATTTAACCTCACTAGTCTACGCTTTCATATCCGATAACGGTAAATCAGATTGATGAACGAAAGTGATTTTATTTCAAATACCGTATTTAATCTCGTAAAGTAGCTCAAAAAAATACGTGATTTGAACTAAAATCAATTTCGTTAATCTCTTTAGATCTTCTAGCGATGGCAAATAATATCGTTAATATTTTATAAGGTTTATACGTAAAGTCTTGCTTGGGCCTGTGGACGGCTGGCTATGGGCTAGCTAGCCGTTCGGCCGTCTAACGACGACGACAGGCCGTGTCGACGGCGCGTTCGTGTTCCACGCGCGCCTCAAAGAGATGTCAGCAAAAGGAGAGGGGCCCGCAAGGGCCGAAGCCTGCCGGGGTTGCGGGCCTGTTCGAAAGAGATACCGCGGCCCCGGATCGTAAAAGGCGAGGAAGGAACATGGATGGTTTTTAGTCAGTAAGAGTCTGACACTCCCTCCCGCTCCGCCCAGAGTGGGGGGGGGGGTCATTTGATGATTTCCCATCCTTAAAAAAAAAAAAAAAAAAGTCTTGCTTTTAACTTTATTTATTGGAGTTTTTGAAGAGGGTGAGTAATTTATCACATGAACTAGCTTTTTGGGCATTAGTCCAAGGGCACGTAATATTGGGAGCGGGGTCGCATCGTGGGTGTGATAATGAAAGTAGAACGACAGAAGTTAATTTCTAATAATAGTTTTACGTAAGGGGATTTAGACAAATTAAGGCTGATAAACCTTCATCTGTTGGCAAAGTAAACACAATAGTTTATTAAGGCCGTTCTAGTTACTAAGCGACTAAAATGAGCTGTTTTACCAAATTATACGAGCGTTATGAACATTCACACTAGTCAGTGCAGACTTGTCTAGGCGTAGGCGCCGGTGTAAATGTCATGGTTGCACGACGACGAGCCCTTTTTAGAAATATTCTGCTCCCGAAAATTAGACTCGTTTCTCCTAAAGTAATCCACCTGTGACACAATACGTGGACTAGAAAATTCGGGCTTATAGCAGGCAGCTTATATCTTCTAGATCCTAAAAGTATACTATTCTAAAATCTGTGGAAACCCCTGATACTGGGGTCCTACGTTCCGGCTGACATCCTGCGTTCCGGCTGACATCTCACGTCCGGCTGACTACCTAAGCACCGGCTGACTTCCCGGTCCAGTCGTCGGATCGCATCACTTTTATTTTCGGGCAACCGGTTAACCGCGGGTTCCACGTCGGGTTCCTTCTTACCTGCGGGGCTACGCCTAGTTTCTAGCCCGAACATATGCCGTTCGTCATCCTACCTGTCGTCTGCGGCGTGGCACATCGCTACGGTCTTCGCCACACCAGGCTGCGCCAGGAGAGTACCGTGCAAATCCCCCGGGCGGACTTTGGAAAATTTTAGCGACCAAAGACGTATTAAGTACTAAAATGTTATGCAAATGTATAGGGATCCGATATGTTCGTTCAAATGGATGCACCCGCTACCTATTAAAGTAAACTGTAGCCCATGTAAGTATTCATAGTGAATATGAATCGGTAAACAAAACTCTGTTTATGCACTGACGTGATCGTACTAGACAAAGCTTTTATGTAAGAGTATTATAATACTTTGCTAAACAAATAGTGTTTTACATCACGAATAGTGATCGTGTTTCTGCATATTGATCTTTTTACGATTAATATACTATTTTATTTATCTGTAAGGTCTGAAGTTTTGTCGCGCACGGTTGGTTGCGTTCGTTCTTTATAGCACTATACTGCTACGATGACGTCCGCGGCGACTGACAGCTGTATTTTGTTCGCTGACGTCACGACCTGGCGTACGCGACCGACAGTCAGCGCGACAAGAATTCAGGCCTATCAGTCTTCGTTTTATTTTGTGTATAATATGTTTTCAGCAAATTACGTCCGACACAATATTAATTTTACATATTTTGTTCGGTGACGTCACGACTCGTCTAATTTCGTTCAATTTGCGACGGACGGATTGTCATCCGAATTTGGGGATTTACTTAAAACCGCCGCTTAAAATTAATAACGATTGCGACTGTTTAGCTGTTTAACCCGACGTTTAATCGTCACTTAATTTTATTGAGCGTTTACTAGTATCTTTATTAGGGATGGGGGTGTTTTTTCTGCGAGTGATAAATAAGTGAAAATTGACAAAAACTACACTTTAAGATATATTGTTACAAACAACAATGTTTTATGCTCACTTTACTTGTCGCTTTTGACACTATGTGTGTTGCTATCGATCATCTGATATCTTTGTTTATTATAATCTTACATAATTATGATTGTATGGTGTTCCCACGGTTGGGTTCTAGGTTCTCGGTTCACAGGTCTCTACGAGAGGGAGTGGACTTGTAATTCACTACGCGGGGCCTTACTGGTTGGTGTCTTTGAATATTTTGTTCTAGGACATATTGGCTCCTCGCGGTGTTTAACTTAAGGCGACTACATGAGCGAAATTAGCAACTCTATTTGTGGTGGTTTAAACTGCGTCTGAAATTCTTTTAGAATAATGTTCTTATCAGCTTGCACTACAAAGTGACAACTTACGTCATTCACTGCGGGCCGAATAGTGCGTTTGTAGAATTATTAGGAAAAAAATCCAAATGCTCGCATGTATTTTAGTTTGCGTTTTACTCGGTAAAAGATTTTTATTTAGATAAGTCAGTGATTTTTTTATCGAGGAAAATGAATTGTAATATGTTTTCAAACCACTATCATAGTAGCATATATCCTAAAGAATATCATATATTTTTCTGGTTTGGTTTACTGCAGTGAATCATGTACTTTCAGGCATTATAGAACTCGCGTTTAGCTCTTGTAGTCGCCTTAATAGTTTTGAGAGACGGGGTTATACAAGGTGTTGTTTTGCATCAAAATGTCAAAAAAGACATATTATAATCAATTTCAATTACGATACCCGATCAAATTATTAATAAAGCTACTATTTGAAATTGTATAAATTTGTCAGTATTTCAGAAGAACACGAAAGTAATAAAAGAATCACCCATCACACGACATGTCTCTGTGTGCGTTTATTACCTTACAGATTTCCGTAAAAAAGAAAAAAAACAACCTATTTTAACCATTCGGGTCCAGAATCCATAGATTCATCCTTGAAACGTACATAATAAATAAAGTGCCTCCTTAAGAACCCAGAAGTGAAAAGTTAGGGCCCGTTCACTAAGCTTTAGTCCTACAACAAAATCTAGCTGTTACTACGGAAATGTTACAAGTTATGTTATTTTTCCGTCGACTCAGTTTCCGAAAAACTACAAACAATTAAGCCACATGCCACGTTCGAATGACCTGTCATAACTTTTAATTGAATTTTTCTCGTTTTTCGGGATAAAGTTTGGATTTTGTTAATTGCATTTGATTGTGTATTGGGTTTTAGTTACACATTGTAAATAACTCATGTGTACTAAATTATCGATTTTTATTAGATACCTGAAAATGGACGATAATTGTTTGCAGTATTATTATGTAAGAGACTTGTATACTTTAAATAGTACAGCAATACTTTAAGAAGACTTTGGATAACTCTAAAGTTTAAACTGTTTTAATTCATTTTTGAATGTCCAAATACGTAGTTTCTAAATTATATCCCATTAAAACTACATTATGCCGCTCAAAATTAATATTTACTGAAAATTAACGTATTTTTACGAAATAGTCTTAGTTAATTTCAGTCAAACCAATGACTATAAAATTGATGCTAGTATAAGGAAAACACTCTATTAGATTTACGTAGGTTAATGTTCTTTTCATTATTTTATGCTAAGGTACAGTTTCTTTGACGGCACGCTTAAGTCGCACCGTTAAGTATAAGAAAAGGGTGGGTCAGACAGCTCGATTTTAGCGATTAATGTTGAGCGGAGGCAGACTGTTAAAAAATATGCGTAATAAATATGTTTTCGAGAATTTTTTTAATCGATCGAACTGTGGTAATATATTCAAAGTTCCACGCTTTTTCATAAAACAATAGAAATGTTTTTTAATTTTAATATTTCATAAGGTTTAACTGGTAAGTTAAGTTTGGAATCATTTTGATAAAATCATTAAGCACGAAACTAAAATGACGAAGCTCAGACAAAATAAGAATAACAATTTTAAATAAAATAATAAACACACAAAATAATAAAAACCAATAATCAATAATAACAAAACTTATGATATTAAATTCACACCGACTGTTATAAAAACTGTTTCAACAAGCTTTAATTTTCCACTGAAGCTTATTAAATATTAAAGTTAGAAAACACATTAAAATTATGTTTTTTAACATAAAATATTTTAAAATTATCATTATTTTACGTACCTTACATTTTGATGTTAACACTCGAAGAACTTAGGACTAAGGATCGAGTTTTAGCACCAGGAATGGGATATGGAGAGGAAAGGAAGCACCCTGCCTGGGCTAAGCCAGTACCAAAGTACAGGCTCAGCCCAGGCAGAGCTTAGAAAGTAGAGGTAAGGTTGAAGGAAACTAGAGAATTAGACTGAAGAAGAAGAAGCTCCCGCTTCGCCTAAAGCGGAAGCGGGAGCGGGGTGAGTTGGAGTATCCAAAGGATGAAGCGGGTAATATCAGGAAGGCACAAGTCCAAGTGAAGCTTGGCACGACTGAACACAAGAACTGCCTGTACGATACTGCGCTCAGCATCCGCAGCCAGCAAGAGGAATTTTCAAATGCCCTTCCCCGCACCACCCTTTATGCACCCGCCTGCATTAACCAATAGGAGGAGCCAGTTTCGCAGCCTCCGCGTTTTATTGGCTAGCATTTGTGAGGAACGGCTTGAGAGTTGGCTATACTTCAGATAATATTCATAGTTGGGTCCAACATAGGTATCGTTGATGTCGTTGAAGCAACAATAGATATTTTCCAAGAAGTTGTCCAATTATCCGTTATTATCAGTGGATTCGCTGACTTATTTATTCAGAGCTTTCTTTTCCTAACGATGTTGTGCCATCTCCCAAGAGGCTGGAGAATCTAACCGGGACGCGTAACAATCGAGTTTTACTGACAATGCCTATAAAAGGCCAATTGAAGGTTACACCTAAATGAACATGTTTGTAAATTGCGGCAGTGCATTCATAATTAAACGATTATCGATCTACTTTCGAGGCTTTACCTCAAGGACCATATTCATATTAGCTTTAGGTTCTATTAACTTATAATTCTGTGAACTACGGCAGCTGATATCTGCTGCTCAATTATTCATAAAATGATGACGTTTAACGTTTAACAGCGACCATTTTGTAGTAAAATTTCGAAGGAAATCTAAGACAATTAAAAGTCTGATTCCGAAGCAGTGCGCAAACGTTTTCAACTTGAACATTAGAGTTATTTTAGAGATGTACAAAAACTAAAAAAGTAAATGTGGTGCTGAAATAGATAATAATTCTACTGCACAACCTAAGTTGGAACCCTTCAGGTTGGCTGTATACAGGTTATATTTTGCACGTGATCATTTCTTTATCACAGCTCTAAATGTTATTATAATATCACTCGACACTTGTTTTTGTACAAAGATAAAACAAGTTTAAAAATCACAACACACTTACTCAAACTTAACTACACAATAAGTTAACTTTTGCTACAAAATAAAACAACTGACTCTTTTGGTGATCTGCCGTTGTCCATGAAAAGAAAATTTATTCCGCTTACACTCAGCACATAATAGAAATCTACGAGAATCAGTAAAAAATATATTAGATCACGGTTCCATTTAAAAACATACACAGGTTCACAATAATTTGAATCAACCAGTTAAAATCCCTGAGATTTCTCTATGACTACCTACTAATAATTTTAGTGACAAATTCAATTAAAGACTAGTCGCCATTTTGTACATGTCATCAAAAATATAACGCAAAAAAACGCATCGAGACAAATTACTTATAAGTTTATAGAGCCAGTCGCTTTCCGCTCAGGTGTTCAACAATATTCCTATCGGAAGTACGACACTTGCATTAAAATAGATACACATACCTACCTATTCTGAGAAGATTTCTATTCTATGGTAAAATACACCGTACCATATTGCGAATATTTTCTCCAGTTACTTTATAGGTATGTGACAAAAATACGTTTTGAGAAAAACAATTGTCTTTTTAAAAACTTTCACGATCAGAAACCATTATGAAACATATGAGAACGGGTATTTATCGCGAATTTACCTTTAATTTAAGATTTTTTTAAGCTTTAATTCGCGATAAATACCCGTTTTCATATGTTTTATATTGAGAAAACAAGTAGGTGTTTTCACTTAACGGTAAATATATAAACTACGGTAAAAGATTATTTAAGATTCATGAGACACGTTTATTATTTTAAGCTTACTTTAAATGAAACAATAACTTGTTATTTACAAAATCTGAAGGGAATTGAATTGAAATGCCGTGCCCACAGTAAATCGATGTTTTATGTTAATTAAAAAAAAGCTACTTTTCCGTCAGGAAACACAAATGCCATCATAGTGTTCGAGTGACCCATTTAAAGAGAAAAATCGTGTTATCGGGTTTAAGGAAACAGCGTTCGATCCTAACTAAAAACAATTTGAACTTTTCCATTTTAGTATTTGCTGTTTAATATGTATGTAACTTATTTATACTGACCATCCACTTTGCTCGATATTTAAGGAGCAAACTGTTAGTTCTCAGGGGCTAATAAAATACTCTACATGATTATGATAATATTTTTACTGTTAATAAATCAAAACGTACTTATACTTCACAAGAAAATGTGTTAAACCATGGTTAGATCCATAGATATAATGGTTAGACCAGTAAAATATCCCGTAAGAAAACATTCGCTTGAACGACAAAACATCTTTGCAACGCAAGCTTAATTTGTACAAACTCCTATTACTAAACTAAACAACATTCAGACGAATTGAGAACCGTTGTTACACTTACCTTAAAACAAATGAAGAGCGAGAATGGCATTGTCAAACAAACCAAAATCCATGACAGGACCACCAATATCTTTCCGCATGTTTTGCCCTCCGAATCCGAATCGTCGTTGACTGAAAACCACGAAAAAATTTAGACGCCTTTTCAACACAATTACACAACAAAACTTCAAATTTAGAAAAAAAAAACAATATCTACAAATGGCTGGGTTTAAATTGATTGTTGAAAGCTCACTGCTATTTGTAATAGTCGGATACAATTGCTGTCGACTCGACATTTCCATCATAATTAAGAAATCATTTAGGACACGAAACTTCCATGCGCTATCGCCAAGCGTCTGATATTTACTGACCCTGCATGCTTACGGTGGCTTATAAAACATTCACGTGTGAACATATAGGGTGAAAACTACTACAAGTCTTAATAAAAAATGTTATTAAATAAATGACTAGTGATAGTTTGGTTTACTTACCGGCTTCGGTCACCTCCACAGTTGTTGACTCGGAATAGAGCGGCATTTTGATTATTTTTTACACAGCGTGTAGTCTGACCGGGGGCGGATAAAGAACTGAACTTAGATGGATAACGGATAAGCTTTGTCGCGGAATAATCATGCAGTCTACATTCTAATACATCTGTCCTTTTATGGTACAAGGGATGTGATGTGCACTTGCACGGACACAAGAATATAATAGCGTAAGTAGTGTAATACATATTAATAGGCCTGAGTTACCTCGCTTTTACTGGTCTTCACAATTTAATTGAATCCAAAGTTATGGACCTAATCCTAGTTGGATCGACATACATTCGGATCGTCGAATAGTGAGTTTAGAAGTTTAGTAGGGGACAAGTATTAACGGCTCCAACAGCTATTAATAACTAAACAAACAGTTTGACATGTGTTTCCTCGTATAACCGATTAATATTTCAATTGAAATATGACGTCTTTCGTGTTAGACACCGGCCAAAGAAGTTTCTAGTATAGGGAATACTAAAGGTAGGATTTGATCAGTTTGACAGCGTAAATATGAGTAAATGCTAGTTTTATGGGAAAGTTAGCATTCTTATCCGACGGCATCATTGTCAAGTCAACCTGTTGGTTCTCAGGGTTCCACTGTTTAATTAATTAATGATAATATCGATACTGTACCCGATATACCAAGGGGAAATAACAAAGTTATTTACACTTACACCTACATCCGCATTGTTTTGTGACTTCTCGGAATAGTTGTGAATTTATTTTCACAATTTATGAACCTTCCTATTTTCTGATATACCTAAGAAATAGTAAACAGTTTACTTCTTCTAATGTTTTGTGAAGTTTGGTATTCAATTAAAAACTATACAAATTGATAAAAAAGTTTTCTTTAAAAAAATGTTTAATCAGTAAAAAAATACAAACACTTAAAACACAGCACTTTTAGGCTCTTAATAATACATTAAAAAAAACTACTTAAAACTATTAACTAAAGGTTTAAGTAAGTAATAACTTATATTTTAGGTGGAAGGTTACTTAGCTGAAGTTGTACATAGTTCACAAATTATAGGTTTTGTACTGCTTCAAAGCATGAATATGTAATAATAGGAAAAAATATTTAAAAAAAAACTATTTTAATATCTGTTATCAAATCACGTTTTTATTTTTGATATTTCATAAGCTCTAGGATTTTATTCGAACACTTGTAGTATTGGCTTTTTTTTTAACACTGACCTAACGTTACGTTAACGTTAACACTAACGTATAGACACCTACAGAAATAATACACTTAGCGGAAAACATCACAAATACTGCAAGTTTATTTGTGGTTTCCTCATACACATTATTTTTGAAGAAGAATAAGCTTGTGCAACAATGAAAGGTAAAATATTGGAATCCATAATAAATTGCCATTACAATTGGTTTATCAATTATTTTCACTGCCAAAAGATTTGGTACAAATAAGGCTTTAAATCATGGTTTAATTGGCTTGACTTACAAATTAACTGGTGTAAACTTGGCTAAAGTAACCGATCTAGTTCGGTCTTTTATTATTTAGCTTTCATAAATTTGCCGTAGTAATATTTAAAGTTCAGTTAGTGCAGCATTTTGTGCACCATGTAGATAAAATTGACAAATGGTGAAATTTTATTTGCCATTAGTCAACGGTTTTCAAAATATCTTTGCGCTACGTATGTCTCTAACACAATTATGTTATAAGTGATTTTCAAGTGAATAAAAAAAAAATTAAACTACATTATTAGTGCAGGGCTGTTGTACGTAGTTGAGACAGAACCCTCTATTAGCTATATCAACTGGAGCTTCAACGTTGTCTGTGTGAAACCAAAGACGAAAAGGTTTCACTGTACCTGTAAACATATAAAAAAAAATAGAGGAATTCGCCAGCATGACGACGGTATTTGTAATTATACGAACACTAAGCATAGAGCACAGACATAATATTACCACAGCTATAAAAGTAAACAATTCAATAAATAAACGAAAAAAAAACAAGAATAAACGTTTTTATATTTATTTAGTGTGGACACAGGCGTTTTCTCTGTCCTAAAGAATAAGCTGTAACCCACCACACGTTCCCTAAGTGGGTTAGTAAACATCACATCATATCATCGATCGCTCCTGGAAGCCATGCCGGCTGTTATGTTTTCGTTTTCCGTTTTGAAAGCTGACCGACGGCCGACGGCACAGAGCCGTCGTCTTTTAAAAATACGGAACTTGGTTGTAAAAAACTAAAGCTGGTTTAATTTCCAATACTCTAACTGACAGTCTAAATAAACATGCAATTTATTGATGACGGAAACCTAGCCTTTTCTATAATATTTATGTTAAAAACTCACTCAAAACGGTGGCTGCTTGCATCGAAAGTTCAGCTGAAAAGGTTCCTCCACAGATTCTATCTGTGCATAATGCTTGTGCTGGCTGGATTCGCCCAACGTTGGCGGCACATGGCAGCAGTAGCCAATCGTTGGCACAATTGTTGGGTCCAGCTCCTGAGCCTATCATGGCGTTGACTGGACCATTGCTATTGCCGCTTAAAGTGAAAGCTCGGGAACGGTTGTTGACTGAAAAAACATGGTTATATAATGGGTATCAAGACAGTTGCGCGAAAGACATTTGCGGGAAAGACACTTGCGCGGACCCATTTGCGCGAAAAGACAAATGCGCGAATGGACTTTTGCTCGATTTCTTTTTTGAGCGAACGGACTTTTGCGCAAAAGGACAATTGCGCGAGTGGACATTTGCGCGACTTAATGGCCACAGAGGTTTACTCTGTGGAGTAAACGTAACATCACGCCTGTAAATACTTGAAGGGGTTTTGACGTGATAACGTCTTATAAATTGATAATACCAGCAACACTCATGAAAAAATTGGTTGTCTGTAAAGTTGGTTTACGGACGATAGATTTACGTGATAACGTCATAATCATTATTTTATGTAATACAAAAAAGGAGGTGGAACGTTACTATGGAACGTTACTATTTTTCATGAGTGTTGCTGGTATTATCAATTTATAAGACGTTATCACGTCAAAATAGTAACGTTCCATAGTAACGTTCCACCGTTCCACGTGTTTTATTACATAAAATAATGATTATGACGTTATCACGTAAATCTATCGTCCGTAAACCGACTTTACAGACAACCAATTTTTGACGTGATAACGTCTTATAAATTGATAATACCAGCAACACTCATGAAAAATAGTAACGTTCCATAGTAACGTTCCATAGTAACGTTCCATAGTAACGTTCCACCTCCTTTTTTGTATTACATAAAATAATGATTATGACGTTATCACGTAAATCTATCGTCCGTAAACCGACTTTACAGACAACCAATTTTTTTTTTATTCTTTCATCATGGGTGTCATTTTTATGGTTTTTGAGGTCGCTGATTACGAAAATTGGGTCAAAAAGAAAATCAAAGATGGCGCCCATGATTTTTTTTGGTTTTTCTGTCATAGGTGTCGTTTTCATGGGTTTTGAGGTCGCTGATTACGAAAATGGGGTCAAAAAGAAAATCCAAGATGGCGCCCATGATTTATTTTTGGTATTGTTGTCATGGGTGTCGTTTTCATGGTTTTTGGGGTCGCTGATTACGAAAATGGTGTCAAAAAGAAAATCCAAGATGGCGCTCATGTTTCTTTTTGGTTTTTCTGTCATGGGTGTCGTTTTCGTGGTTTTTGGGGTCGCTGATTACGAAAATGGGGTCAAAAAGAAAATGCAAGATGGCGCCCATGTATTTTTCTGGTTTTTCTGTCATGGGTGTCGTTTTCATGGTTTTTGAGGTCTCTGATTACGAAAATGGGATCAAAAAGAAAATCCAAGACGGCGCCCATGTTTTTTTGGTTTTTCTGTCATGGGTGTCGTTTTCATGGATTGTGGGGTTGCTGATTACAAAAATGGGGTCAAAAAGAAAATCTAAGATGGCGCTCATGATTTTTTTGGTTTTTCTGTCATGGGTGTCGTTTTCATGGGTTTTGGGGTCGCTGATTACGAAAATGGGGTCAATGAGAAAATCCAAGATGGCGCCCATGATAATTTTGGTTTTTATTATAATCTGCTAAGCTATGTTAGGGTCGGCTTCTTGTCTAACCGGATGCAGCTGAATACCAGTATTTTACATGGAGCGATTGCTTATCTGACCTCCACAACCCAGTTCAATACTTATTTTTTTTAATATACTTATAAAAAAAAAATGTAAGTAAGTATACTTATAAACTAAGCCCCACAAAACCGTTGACATGTTTGGTCGGTGAGTCTTTAAAAACTAATACTTATGCACTAAATAAATTAAAGCTTATTTACAACTAGGTACCTAATTTTGTTAGTATTAGTAACAGTGGTGCTTAGATATTAGGTTAGTATTGTTAGTATAATCATCACTTAGAAGTAAACATTTTTAACTTATATCGCAGTCACCCATCCACAGACCAACCTAGGCGAGCGCAGCTGTTATTATTTAGTCACGAGCTCCTCAAATAAAAACAGAATAGAAGATAAAAAAGTACAATATAATAAAGCAGTCCATTTAATATTACCACACTTCAGAGTTCACGTAAATGTCAATTTAAATATTTAACCATTCACCTTGATAGTTGGGCGTTATAAAACAATGTGTGGTGTAATAAATAAATATCGCTGGAAATTAACACACAGGGCCATCTAGTGCCACACTAAGCAAGGCTCGTGTCGTGGACACCAGATAGTTAGTATACTACATTATATCCTTTTTTTTTTAAATACATACTTATTGTACATATAAACTTGACTGGGAAACAAAAATGTCCATGCTCATCACACAAACATTTGCTCCTACCGGGATTCGAACCCAAAACCCTAAGGACGTAAGGTAGCCTCACTACCACTACGCTATTCGGGTGCTCAGATAGATAGTTTATAAAGGTATGTACACCTTTATAAACTATCTAATAATCTATTCCAAGATAAACATTTCTTTCAAATTGAAAACAAAAACTAGGCAGGATTATTTTTACAATCAGTCTCGTTATTTATTTTCTGTAGCTGCATTTCTGTGATCAAAGAACTAAGCCAACATCATAGTTGTAGACAGGATAATTATCCAAATGAAAAATTGTAATTTTCTTACTTCTCTTGCAAATGGAAACTAGGAAAGGATTATCTTTTTCTTTTTTTAATAATTGTTTGGTTAACAGTAAATGAGCGATAATAATAACAACCCAATAACTGTCCCACTGTTGGGCAAAGACCTCTTCTCATACAGAGACCTATTTATTAATTATCATCTGTCTAGTCTTTTCCCAACTATGTTAGGGTCGGCTTCTAGTCTAACAGATGAAGAATTCCAGTATTTTACATGGAGCGACTGCCTATCTGGGTAACACGAAACCCCTGGTTGTCAGAATTTTTGTGCCTCTAAAGACTTACCTAACGAATGTCAAAGATCTACAAATGACAACCGGGACCAACGGCTTTCTGGTTTCCAAGGCATGGAGGAAACTTCGTATGTAATGGGTGGTCACCCATCCACAGACCAACCTAGGCAAGCACGGCTTAGCCCAAAGGTCGACCCGAGCGAATCAGATGAACTAATTTATGTGGCTCTTGAAAGTTTCACAACAGTTCTTATTACGTTATTTGCAGGAGTGAGAGTCTTGTAAGATTAGTTGGCAGTTATTAAGCTATTGCATAGCTTCTATCGCGGGCCTTGAGCGTGGAGACCGAATCCAAAAATTCCGTAACCTAGCGAAAATAACCTAACACCCCATATCACAGAGTATATAATCACTACGTTTACCCCATATCACCCCATGTCAGATAATGACAATGACAAGCTAGTTTTCTTTTTAAGATATTACCGTAACTAGGAGTACATTACATCATTACATTTGGTGTTAGACCTTCTTTGTAACCATTTCTTATCAACTTATGCAATTATAATGATTTATAAATGTATTTAATGTTTCCGCTTGTTGCCGGCTCGAGGACCAAACGCAGACCGCGCGCTGGCTGCGTGCCGACCGCGCGCGGACGACGCAAAAACGACGTGGTGTTATAAGTTTGACGTCTGTGTATGTGTGTGTGGAACCATCATTATAAAATTCATAATTTCATCGTGATGGGAAGCCGAGTTTGAACTTTCAGTTTGCGTTTGGTCCTCGAGCCGGCAACAACCGGAAAAATAAAATAAATAAATAATTATAATTGCATTAGTTGATCAAAAATGCTATGCAATAGCTTTACCGTGGCAGTCCCCGAGTGCCACACGTCTTTTTTATTTATTTATTTATTCACGTCTTTTTTTAATGTCGTGTAGGCTTGATAGAAGCTGACTTCTTTGGTTTCAAATTCAATGGCTGGCCTTTCTGCCGCCATTTGTTTTTCAAAAGTGGCCAGGCTCATAACCAACCCAAATCGAGTTGGTATACAATACAAAAGTTTTTGAGCTCTTGTTCATAAAACAATAAATTCTATTTTCGAACAACAAGAAGCAGTTTCTTTCGTTATAAAATGAGAAGAAAAATCTTTTAATACCCGCAGGGTAAATGTTGGGTGTCAGATTGAAAAGGCGTTACAGAAATAGACTATTGTGGGTAGTAATAGGGGTTACGGTGAAGGATGGAAATACCTAAGTTATAAGCCGTTACTGATTTCTTGGCTTTCCGTTGCCAAATGGAACGGGACTCTTATAGATTTGAGGATGAGGAGGAGATTTGGGACTTGACGACCCGAATAGCACAGCGGTAGTCAGTCTGCTTTACGTTCTTATGGTTCCGGGTTCTAATCCCGGTAGGAGCAAATGTTTGTGTGATGAGCATGGGTATATGTTTCCAAGTCGATGTTAAATTATGTATATTAAGTATTTATTTACAAACAAAAAGTATTTATGTAGTATATCAACTATCTGGTGTCCACGACATAAGCCTCTTTGCTTAGTGTGGTACTAGATGGCGCTGTGTGTAATGTCCAGCGATATTTATTTATTATTTATTTATTCGTCCTAACCGTCGCATGTGTCTGTCAGTCTGTTTGTCCATCTTCACTGTTACAGTTGGCACCACACAGTACAATATAAGGCTACACAAAAGTGAATTTACGAAAAAAAATAGTAATGTGGATTTTATGTATCATAAGAAAAAATAAAACACATATGGGGTGTGACAGCAAAATGATGATGAGGCTTTTTGAAATTCTTTTTGTCATGTCAATTGTTGATTAGATATTCACTTTAAAAGCCGTAAAAATTGTGTTTCCTCTCATTTTTAGCAAGAGGAGGAAAAGTAAAAAAAAAATACATGTTATAAAAAGTACTTTCAGCAGAAATTGTATTGAAAAAGATTTGATATTTGCTTTTGAGCCATAAGAGTTATTCGAGAAACATAAGAATTAACAATGTTTTGTTCAGTTGCCTTACTATGTGAAATACAAATTTAGCCTCGCCGTTGCGTTGAAAAATATTGTTTGTTGTAATGGAGCTCGTGGCCAAATAATAACAGCCGCTCGGGTTGATCTTTAGGTTAAGCCGTGCTTGGTCTGTGGATGGGTGATCACCCATTACATACCGAAATCCCTCTTTGCTGAAACCACGTTAAAATTTAACCGTCGGTCAAGGCTGTCATTTGCAGATCTTTGTCAGTCGTTAGGTAGTCAGTGGCCCAAAAAGTCGGACAGCCAGTCTTAACAGGGGTATCTTTTACCCAGTACTTGGGATGTAGAGGTCAGATAAGCAGTCGCTCCATGTAAAATACTGGTATTCAGCTGCATCCAGTTAAACTGAAATCCGACCGCAATAAGTTGGAAAAAGGCTAGGCAGATGATATAACGGAACCTTTTGTGCTTGAGTCCGCCCGAGTCGGACTTGGCCACCTTTTTTTTTATTGGTCGGCTACACACGTTGCCAACATGTGAAAGCCACCATACCATCAATGAGATAGAAAAAAGGAACATTCGGTGCACACGTAGTCTTTTGGGAGTGATAATTGAAAACTCGTAGCAATCCCGCTACGGCTACGTCGTAGTAAATTGGACGAGTGCTACGAAAAGCGTACGTGACGGTCACGCAAATTCCATGATTTTTGTTCACTAAAAAGTTCAACACGCCTATTATAAACTTTATAACATTTCTGTTACGACCCGAATGGCGTAAAGGTGGGAGAGGCTGCTTTACGTTCTCAGGGTCCTGGGTTCGAATCCCGGCAGGAACAAATGTTTGTGTGATGAGCATGGACATTTGTTTCCGAGTCATGGATGTTATAATGTATAATAAGTATGTATTTACAAACAAAAAGTATATATGTAGTTATGAACTGTCTGTTGCACAAGCCTTGCTCAGTGTGGCACTAGATGGCGCCGTGTGTTGATGTCCAGCGATATTTATTTATTTATTTTACAATGTTATTGCAGCATGTTAATAATAACTGGCACAAACGTGCTACCAGTTCAGTAAGCATGATTAAGAACTCTCTCATTGGTCAACAGGCTTACTCCGAAGCCTGGTTTTGGTTCGAACATGTTATTACAGACCATTGACGGATTAGTTGTCTTTGTAATATAACCACAGTATTAATAAATATTATTGTTGTTTGTGTGATCATTACATCCGTTAAATTAATTACGAAAATAAAAGAAAATGGACAAGGAAAATAATGGCAAATAATGAATTGTCATTGATGACATGCGCCATCTTGGGATTACACTTTCGATCAATTATTGATCGAAGGATTACACCGACCATGCTCCAAATAAATATCACCGTAAGTGCTGTCAAATGACCTGATGATAGCTCTTAGCTGTCATAATCATGAAATCTAAATCGGAACGCAAAATATTGTTGAACGCTGTAAGTGATTATTTTCCAATACGCAGCCTAGTTAAGGAGAAATTGGAAGTTTTATATTTATGTTGTTAAAAGTTTACTTTGAAATAATGCATTCATTAGCACAATGTTTAGAGAGCCTTATTTATACTCGTACAAGGTTCGTAATTCATGTAAAAGATTAATTGATTCAGGATTTTTCAATGTAGGTTGATAAAAAACAACCTCATAATCAGGCAAAATAAAGTGTGCAATTTCTAGGCATAATGTAAACTTATTCATAACAATGGTAACATTACGGACATTTAGCTCACCGTAAGGAAATGAAGCTAAATAAATAACTATTTTATTGAGTTGATAACTCCTGTGGCCCAAGGGCTGTCTTTTACCTTGGCCAGAGGCTAAATGTAGCCCTACAATGTGGAAACGCTGCCGCTGTTCTCTTGGGAATATTATCAGCTGACAGCGCTGACGGGTATTTTCTAATGATATTTAACACGTTCGGTGCGGTATCGGGTCGATTATATCCGATGCTCATCTTTCCATTGGTGCGCGGTAAAAATTACTGTGCCAACCGCTGGTGCGGGACAGATATATTTGGTATCCCTATGAATATGAATGAGACAGTTAGTGTTTTAGAATTGCTTCTTTAAATAAATCGTAAAGACATCAAAAAAATGCATCGGGTCCTTACGACCCGATGCCGACTGGAGCAAAATTTTTTACGTCTAGTGCGTTTATCGGATCTAAACGACCCGATACCCGATGACCCTATAGCCGCACTAGATTACATGTTAGTAGAGCTAGTGAGGTCCTTCTGGTTAGATGACTTGTTATCCAAATGAGAAGAGAAAGTGTTTGAAACATAAAACGATCTAGGAAAATGTTATTAAAGTCGAGTGAGGGTGAGAATTGTGAGAACTTTAGAATTATATGTTCATTGAACACATCATTCAGAAGTTTTCGAAGGTTTCACTAAAACAGCCACGAATGATTGCGGAAATAGATTCATCATCAACAGTGGAAACAGTACATAACTTAATTATGGGTGACAAAAACGAAATTGTTCAGGATGTTACGATAAATTACGCCAAACACTAAGTAGCAAAGAAGCCGGCAATCAAGTTAAAAAAGTTAAAACAATGTGTCACGCATGTAGATAGTCAAACTATGTCGAGAGTGCTTTAATGAAAACCATACTACTAATATGATTGTATATGTATTTGTATTAAATAGTTCTCAAAAATATATTATAAGTACATTTTATCGATGTCAATGTTTTTTTTAGTTATCCACAACACTAAAAATTTGTCGACACTTTAACTAACTAGTGCGGGTATGGGGTCGGAAAGATCCGACAGACAATACCTTTATTTACAAGCAAACTATTCAGTGCATCTACCTACGACTTCAGCCTTTTATTGAGTATTTATTTGTCAACATATTGATATAAAGGAATATGCTTTTATCATTATCCCTATTAAGATAAGTCCTTCTAAACAGACTGAAGTCGAACAGGTCTTTTCGACCCATCACCGCACCAGGGACAAGTCGGGCTTCAGATATAATCGACCCGATGCCGCACCAACTGAAAGTCATCAAATTTGACTAACGCAGTGAACGTGTTAATAGTTTTTTTTTTGTAAAAGGAATCAAGGAATTAGTTTTGATTGCTTTTTTTATGTATTTTCTGCGAATGGCATTTGATTTCATATTTTTAAATAATTACTTGTTCTTTTCTCTCCTTGAAAGTAGTTTGATTTCGAACTTGCTCCTGGTAAGAGCAGCGGTGGCCCAGTGATGGCGGCCCCGACTCACAAACAGTAAGTCGTGGGTTCGAATCCAGACAGGCGCATTACTTTGTGTAATTTATTACATCACCGCTGCTCTCAAAACGGTGAAGGAAAACATTGAACCAAAAATTCGATGACATGTGACATCTACCAATCCGCACTGGGCCCGCGTGGTAGATTATAGCCCATTCCCTCTCATTGAGAGGAGGCCGTGTCCCAGCAGTGGGAACATTATAGGCTGATGATGGTAATGATGATGAAGAACAAGCTATTCTCTTTCTCGGACACTAACACTTAGATCAGATGCAGTTGGGGCAAGACAATGTCCATAGCCATCCGGTATCTACATTTCAACTAAGGACCAATGACGGCTTGGGACATTATACATGTTACCAAATTTCCGAATGTCCAAAACTAAATTTAGAGTTTTAGAGGATATAAAAACGTCAAGCGATAATTGACTACCTGTTGGTGTTCGTAATTTGACGATGTACTTTTCTTACGAAAGAACAATGTTTTTGAATGTAGTTTATATTACATATATATAGTGTACGCATCTCTTCACGAAGCCGAAAGCACTTGTTCTCCCCATCATTGCAATCATTTTTTTGCTTACACCATACCTGGAAACCTTCTAGTTACGGAGATATGGGGGGTCAAAGTTACAACTTTTTGAGAAGTTTTTTTTAAATACCAAAATTTTTGGAAGATTTTGACTTTTGACACCTCCACGACCCTCGTACTATTCAATCCATCCATCAGCATAATGTTTTAAGTGCGTTACATTGAGTTCTACCACAAAACATGATTTATAGCCTCAAAAAAAAAGTTGTTTCACAGCAATAATTTTGCGTAAAGTTACTTAGTTTGATGTACAGAATCCTTTTCAACCACCTTTATTTTATAATACATAAAGGAAAATTTCTCAACAATCGAACTGTTCTTGAAGACGACGATAAATATTAAAGTCCAAGTATCCAAGTGCTTTCACCTTGACCTAGTTGCCCTTTCTAGAACTGATCACAAATCAATACATACACCGACGTTTATCCACCTTTACTGAGACAAAAATTCATGTCAACCATAGAATATTTTTGAAATCGGTAACATTATGTGTACGAGCTAAAGTATCACGTTGATTGAAAATGATTTATTGGATGTTAAAATAACAGCTTTTTTCGATTTGTTATTATTTTTATGATAAAATATAGAGTAGCTGCTATCTTAGATACAAGGACGATTCGACCTAGATTAAGTAAGTTGAAGTGGCAACAGAACGGCAGGCAGTGGAAATTGATTTTAAAGCCTTTCTCACAATCTGATTTTCTTCAACGATTCGAAAATATCAACTTTTATATCGTAGTTATTGCTGGTAGAATAGATTGTCAGTTGTTTTAGGACCTCTAAGGTGGAATCACCAGGGTAGCCCGTGAAACTTATTTTTATTTAGTATATATATTTTTTCTTATTTACGTCAATCTGTCATCTTCGGGGCTGCTGATAAGAAATTCCTGATCAAAAAACCCAATAATACTTTGACCGACCTGGGTATCGATGCCAAGACCTCATATTCAGAGGTCGCGCTTGCGATCACTGACCAAGGAGGTATAGAAAGGAAGAACGAAAGAAAGAAAGAAAGAAATTAATACCGCTGGTCACACACAGCGCCATCTAGTGCCACACTAAGCAAGGCTTGTGTCGTGGACACCAGATAGTTGATATACTACATAATATACTTTTTTGTTGTAAAGAAAGAAAGAAAGAAAGAAAAAAAGCATTTATTAGCCCACACAGGCCACACATAAAAATTAACGGTATGTATAACTAACAATAAAAATTAAATAATAAAAAAAAAAGAAGCGGAACTGGTTCGTTTCGAGGCTATACGCCCCCCCTATCTCAGCATGTCAGCATGTAACGTATATGTTGGTTGAAATTTGATTCTCGACCGTAACAAATGTGATTCATTTTATTTTTTGGAATTTCACTTAGGGGGTGAGGTACGGAAATATGGTAAAAATGAGGAGTTACCCTGACGCTTCCTCCTTTAAGTGGAAATCGTCATGGACCATCTACCATACCAACAACCGGACAAACGGAATGAGAAAAACGAAGGACAAGGGGGGCTTCGGGACTGTTTGAAAGGGATACCGTGTCCCCGGAAAATAAAGGGCGAGGAAAGAACATGGATGGGTTTTAGTCAGTAAAAGTCTGACAGGGAGTGTCGGACTTTTATTGCACGGCCCAGAGCGGGAGGAGTCATCTGATTGATTTCCCATCCAAAAAAAAGGTGTTGCGGCGAACTTGGACTCGGGTATGAGTAACGACTACAACGGACTTTATCGAAAACAGCAAAAGGTGCCTTTTTGTTTATCAATCATAGTTAAATCCTCACCTGTATCCGGACACACCGTATATTGTATACCGCAGAAGTTCCGTTCCATTCTGACGCAAATCCCATAGTCTTGGTTGCTGAGTTGCAGCCCCGAGGCGGGGTCGTAATTAAAGGAGCGAAGTTGACCTGATACCCCCGTGTAGTACTGCAAGCAGCCTTCATCAGCTGTTGAATCGGAGAAATAATTGCTTTACTATTAGTTAGTCAAATCAGCAGTACAAGTACGTAGGAATCGATAAGATACATTTGACAAAACCTCATTTTATCGAGAATAACTGTCAAATTTATCTTATCGTATCGATTCCTACATACTTGTACAGCAGTGCAGTCTTTTAACTGACTCCTTAAAAGAAAGAAGTCGTATATTCCACTACCACCTTTCTTATGGTAGAGGAACTCCGCGCCGTGCTCCTATATAATTTTAGATAACTTTCTTAGTATATGAGTTAGCTTATTTTTATTTTCTTGACCTAATGTTGACGACATAATGTTTCCTAAATAACTTCTAGTTTTAATGTACAATTATTTCATGGCATGAATTTGTGTGGTTATACTCCAATTGAAAAGAGCAAAACCGACTAAGTCTAAAATCAATTTACATGGCACGGTGGCAAAAAACGGGTACGTCCTATCTGGTACCTTTCCCACCTCGGCAACTAAGTAAAATACCATCACAAAAGTCCCGTTGCGTAACTATTTTGGTTATTCGTATAGATAGTCTCATTTAAAGAACTTTTGAGTATTTTTCAAAACATTTTTTTTGTTTCCTACATCCCCAAACAATCCAGGTCTCCATAATCATCGCCATATCCTATATTTTACCAGATACTCTATCTAATTGGTTCCTATTCTCAAAAAAAAAGGTTCCATCGTATTCTAGATGAAAGAAACAATTGAAGGGTGACTGTTCAGTCTAATGTCAGGACGGCGGGTCACCAAATCGTAGTCGTGTCCCTAATTATTTAAACTAAAAATTACTCAACGTGAATTTTTGTCACTAAAAACGATAGGTACTTATTTTTAATATCATAATACTTAGCTCTAGGCAACCGGTAAAATATGATAGATTTATCGCCTACTCAAGTATAACTGCAATTAAAATTACAATTAAAAAAGACTTTTGCTATATTTTTTAGTCAAGCGCGAAAAATATTATTTTTAAACAACAATAACCTTGATATATTTTTTGCCGTGATAGTTACAGTATTATCGTTGTAGAACATTGAGAGAACCAATCGGGAAATAATTCATGGCTACTGTGAACTTCAAATAATTCTGTTTATCAGGGACACTACGACTCGGTCACCGGCCATTCTGACATCAGAATGACCGGTCACCCTTAAAATGCTTTTTTCTTCTAGAATATGATGGAAGCAATTGTTTGAGTATAGGAAGCAAATAGAAGCAAAATGAAAGCAATTCTTGGGCATAAATTCAACGCTATATTAGCCCAGTGACCGTTCATCCATAGGGACACATAATCAATCAATCAAATACTTTATTTCGAACAAGAGTCCATATGGGTTAGTAGCGAGTACTTAGGAGCTATATTAGTATAACAATAAGAATAAAAATCAATTCAACACAACATCACAACATCACAGAACAGCCCAATTAGACAGTCCAAATTAGTTCATTAATACACTGTTTAGTCTAATTTAAATAAATATTAATTTAATTAAAGTACTTTAAACCTAACTTCTAGAGGAAACAAAAACAAACTAATTTAAATATCTTTCCTGAGCACCCGGCCCGCAGCTATGCCTACGGGACCAGTGCATCAGAAAAGGGCAGTCTGGCCTCTCCTCAATAACCTTCATAATAAACCTATGTTACTGATAATGTAAATAATTCTTCAAATCGGTCGAGTAGTTTTTATGTTTATTCTTTACATACAAAAATACAAACTATAAATAAAATAAATACACACATCAAAAGTGTCTAGGGATCAAGCATTTTTATGCGGATTTCTTGAGATTGAGATGTGGCTTTGTAATAAATTTATGATTTAATAAATTTATATGGATCCTTTTTGGTGCATTTCATAATTTGAATCAGGAACTGTGCATCAAATTCGAGTAAAAGATGAAAATCAGCTGTCAATATTTTCCCTATAAAAACATACAACGCATTGAAGACATTATTAGTGCTACTGTTTCCCTACTACTGATTAAAACCAACGTTATTATGGAGCGGCGACGTCATTTAAGCAGGGAAGAAATGCTCAGAGCCGTGGGAATGATAGAAGCTGGTTCCCGGCAACGTACTGTGGCTTTAGCTCTGAATACAAGTCAGAGTGTTATCAGTCGACTTTGGACACGTTACCGAAGCACTGGTACCGTGGCTGAGCGCCATGGAGGACGGTATCGCTGCACCACACGGAGACAAGACCGATACATTCAAATCTTAACTCGAAGAGCTCCAACAATAACCGCCATGATGTTAGCCGTGAGGCTTCATCACTCTTCAGGGAACTTAATTAGCGACCAAACAGTCAGAAACCGCTTGCATGAAGTGAACCTTCATTCCCGAAGACCGCTACGGGTACCACCTATAGTAATGCACAATCGTAGGATTCGATATCAATGGGCTCTTGAACACAGAAATTGGGCAGAAGAAGAATGGCGTTTCGTGTGCTTTTCTGATGAGTCTCGTTTTGGTATGAGACCGGATACAAGACGTATACGACACTGGAGAACCCCTGGACGCCAACAGCGATTAAAATCCTGCCAGGAAGTCCATCCTTATAGTGGTGGAACCATCATGGTATGGGCGGGTACTTGGATCGGCGGAAGAACTGAGTTGATTTGGATCAGAGGCAACCTCAACGCTCAAATTTATGCTGAGACGATTGTATCAGACGTCATCGTTCCTCTACAAGTGCAAATCGGTCCTTTATTTCAGTTAATGCATGATAATGCACGACCGCACACCGCAAGAGTTGTAAGACAGACTCTCGCCGCAGCTAACATCAATGTCCTGCCCTGGCCTGCTCAGTCGCCAGACTTGAATCCGATTGAGCATGCATGGGATATGCTACAGAGAAGAGCTCTGCCGAATATGGAGGGTATCCAGTCGCAAGAAGACCTTTTTTTGTTGTTGCAACGAACATGGGCGGCCATTCCACAGCATGATTTGGATGAACTCATTTTGAGTATGCCAAACCGATGTTCTTGTGTTGTTAGTGTTCGCGGTAGAAACACGGATTATTAATTGTTTAAGTTACCCAATAAAATTTTAAAGAAAACTGTTATTTCAGTCTTTTTTTCGAACTTTTGTGTTAGTGGTTCAAATGTCAAAAATCCCTTTATTAGGAAAATGGCAAATTTCTTTATTAATGCAAAGGTGACTTGGTTTATCGTTACTGTGACAAACGAAAACACTTTATTTGATGAATCCTTAAAGAAAATTTTATTTAATATCAATCAGGAGAAAAGTTATTGCAAAAATATATGTTGATCCCTAGACACTTTTGATGTGTGTATAATCTCTCCTCTTTTATTAACCGACTTCAAAAAGGAGGAGGTTCTCAATTCGTCGGAACCTTTTTTTATTTACGTTCCCCGATTACTCGAATATGGCTGGAGCGATCTGAATTTTTAACCGACTTCTAAAAAAGGAGGAGGTTCTCAATTCGGATGTTTCAATTTTTTTTTTTTTTTTTTTTTTTATGTTTGTTCGGGCATAACTCCGTCGCTTGCCAACCGATTTGGAAAATTATTTTTTTGTTGGAAAGGGTATTCTTTCCAAATGGTCCCATAGCCACCAAGTCGTGATCTGATGATGGAATCTTGGCGAAATCGAGGGAACTCTTCAGATTTTATATGAAAACGTGTTGCGATTTTGGTATTTTCTACAACAAGTGAAGCATTTGCGTTTGATAAGAACCATTCTACCATCAGATCTGATGATGAAGCCGAAGAAGAAGAGTCACGGAACTCCATAATGAGACAATGTACCATAGTCGTATTTGGGCTTGTTGCAATTGTAACGGTATGCACTTTCCATGTATCAAGCACATGTGAACCACTAAAAAGTGAAAAATAAAAACTTTTTTGCAAAAAATAAAACCGACTTCAAAAAAAAACAAAAAAGTGAAAAATAACTTTAGCTTCTGAAGTCGGTGACAAAAAAACTAAAGCAATCAAACAAAGGTCACCGACTTCAGAAGCTAAAGTTATTTTTCACTTTTTTGTTTTTTTTTGAAGTCGGTTTTTTATGTTTTTGTTTGGAAAGGTCTTTCCAAGTGGTCCCATAATCATCAAGTCGGAATCTGATGATGGGATCCTGGAGAAATTGAGCGAACTCTTCAAATTTTATTGCACTTTTGATATGATTTGGGTAGTTTTTGGAAGAGTACTTTCTTAAAGTGGTCCCATTTCAATTTGGTGAAGATCTGATGAAGAACTTCGGAGATAGGCAACGTAACTCCTCAATAAATGATAACAAATGGACTGGCATTGCTGAAATCTCATGTCTATCTATTGTTTACACCAGTTCATAATATAACATCACGCCTCTACGCTGTGAAGGGGTAAGCACAAGTGAACCACTAAACAGTGAAAAATAAAAACTTTTTTACAACAAATAAAAACCGACTCAAAAAAAACCATTAATGACTGTTTAAAAAAAAACATATCCTCTTACCTCGAAAAAAAATCCTATTCAAGTCGACTTACAAACTATCCAGTTGATCTAATTTAAATAACAGTTTCTATTTTTGCACAACACACAATCCATTATTACTATGATTATTACTTTCACTAATTGGTAGTCACAGCCATTGATCCAGCAAACAGTTATCACAAAACATATTTACAAAGATATCTTTGCTGTTGTGGAATTATACAACCGGTGCTTTAATACCTGAGCAAACTTGTGGTGTTCAATGGAATTAATAATGCCTTTATAGTGATTAGATTTGACACCACAGACATTACATGTAATAATGTTAGCAGAATCCTATTAACACTAATTAGTGAAAGGGTAATAAGCACAAATGAAGTGTTTTGTTGAAATGTTATTTATTGTTGTAAGACGCGCTGAAACATAACTAAAACCTTGGTCGAGACAATTAAACGCATCCGAACTCGATAGGGTTGCGTTGTATCGTTACACAGTTCCTATAATCCCCTAAACTCCATCATCCTCTTGAATCACTCTATCTAATAAAAAAACCCGCATCATAATCCGTTGCTCAGTTTTAAAGATCTAAGCATACGAGTACATAGGGACAGACAGCAGCGACCAGCTCTATAAAATCACTACATTGCCATTGTGTAATTTATTTCATCACCACTGCTCTTGGATTTACTACATGCCACATGCCTTATTTTTTTATTTTTTGTTTCTTAATATTTGACAATTGAATACACTAAGTAATCAATTAATCATTAAATTTTACTTATGTCAGCATTGTCAATGTTAATTTAATGCTATTTTTTAAGTCTAAGCTTGTATTAACATTTGCACATTACCGAAAAAAATCGGTTCCTCAAGAGGTTAAAACTGGGATTATATTGTACTAGCTGACCCGTGCCCACTTCGTTGGGCGGTGCGATGTTGCAATGTTTTCACTCTTTGGTTAGCGAGCCACTGCGAACGCTCAGCGCTAGTCTCCCTATCCCTTGTTGCCGAGACATCGCTGCGCACGTTCAGCGCTAGATTCTCGAGCACGAGTCCGTACAAAGCATGTTCTAATGCGGTTCGTGAATGGACGGCAGCATTTTGCGATTTAGTCATTTTATATTATCTTCGAAACTATTTAACCAATTGACATACTGTCTCAGGCAATCTCAATCTTTATGATGTTCTTGTGATCATAATAATATTTTTTTTGATAAGGTTTAATATTTTGTTGTTTAAAAATCGTCCAAATGTGTGTACGTCGATAAATACTTTTTTTAACACATAAAAGCTACTATATCTGCTAAAATATAAAAGATAGAAATATGGTGTCGCGGACTTTTTTGTAGAACTATGTACTACAAAGCGGACCAGGTTGTCATACATTATTTTCAATTATATACAACTGAAGGCAGCGCATGCAAATAACTGTGTTGTAAGAGCAATTTTTTTCCGCCTGTCTAAACAAAAATTGAGATAGTTCGGCTAATATGCATGATATCTTTATAATTTATAGCTTATAGCACTCGCGAATAATGTAGCTTTCTAGCAACGAAACAATTTTTAAAATTGGTTCATTACTTCCGGAGATTACCCCCTACATACAAACTTACAAACAATTTTACCTCTTTATAATATTAGTATAGATGATAGTTCAATATTTTGCCGATGGGCATGCATCGGATATGGCCGTTTATGCAGGTGTGGAATACTTAATTTTTACTTTGTTTGTTTTCTGATTCACACCTACCACTCTTTGTCTCTGCATCAACCAAAAGATAACTGGTAGACCACCTCTGTACTCCGTTCTTTTTTTATTTTGTTTTTATTTGATTTGGCTTTGTCGCTTAGCGCCCAAATCGCCCAGTACAGGAAAACGAATTACTTACAATCTATTTAGCACTAACTTACGATCTACTTATTACTAGTTCATACTTGTTCTTTTGCTTTCTCGGACACTAGAAAAGCAAGGATGTAATTACAAATGCCAATATTATTTTTTTAAATCGTCCAAAAACATTAATTCTAGTGTTTTCATTCCCGACACACTCCATCAGGATATGAATAAAAACTTTTTTGCAAAAAATAAAACCAACTTCACACAAAAAAGTGAAAAATAACTTTAGCTTCAGAAGTCGGTGACAAAAAAACTAAATCAATCAAACAAAGGTCACCGACTTCTGAAGCTAAAGTTATTTTTCACTTTTTTGTGTGAAGTTGGTTTTATTTTTTGCAAAAAAGTTTTTATTTTTCACTTTTTAGTGGTTCACATGTGCTTACCCTTTCACAGCGTAACGTATTTTTTGTTATGAACTGGTGTAAACAATAGAGAGACATGAGATTTCAGCGATCCCAGTACATTTGCTATCATTTATTGAGGAGTTCCCGTCGCCTATCTTCCGAAGTTCTTCATCAGATCTTTACCAAATTGAAATGGGATCACTCCAAGTACTCTTCCTAAAACTATCCAAATCGCTTCTGCTGTGCCTATAAAATTTAAGGAATTCCCTCTATTTCTCCAGGATCACATTAAATGGAATTTAACACATCTAACTGTCGAAATCTGGGTGTATTGTACATTTCTGCGTACTTCCTCAGAGCATACAGGCGTGATGTTACGTCACTATGTTACATAAACAAAAAACAACCAAGCGATTGCAGCACTTACTGCAGCTTTGCCGTGTATTTTTGAAGAGTTACATTTATATCTCCAAAGATCAGCGTCAGATCTTAACCAAATTGAAAAAGGGCCACAAAAAAAACACCAGCTTTCAAATAAAAAAAGAATCAATAAAATCGGTTAACCCAGTCGAAAGTTCAGAGGCAACAAACATTGTCGAAATCTGGGAGTATTGTATACATCTGCGTACCCCCTCAGAGCATACAGGCGTGATGTTACGTCATGATGTAGTATGAACGATGAACCTACAAGCGATTGCAGCAATCACTGCAGATTTGCCGTCTATTTTTGAAGAGTTCCAGTGTGTATCTTGGAAGATCAGCATTTGATCTTCAGCAAATAAAAATGGGACCAAACGACAAGCACCAGCTTTCAAATAAAAAAAGAATCATCAAAATTGGTTCATCCAGTCGAAAATTCTGAGGTAACAAACACAAAAAAAAAAAAAAAAATATTGACGAATTGATAACCTCCTCTTTTTGGAAGTCGGTTGAAAATATCATCAATTACTCCACAGCCATCACGTACTCTGTTCCTGAAGTGTTAAATAACTATCTAAGTTCATAGAAGCTGACGATTATTCCAGCAAAGAATAGCTTTCGAAATAGTTTGACATTTGCAGTTTAATTCTATTTCTAAAAGCTAGACCGGTGTGTCTAGCAGTAGTAGACTTTCGGTAAAAACAATGATGAAGACAAAAGATGCGGTTCTGAACAGTGTTGAATATTTTTAATTTCACTAATGTTTCCCTTAAAAATAGAATTTCATTGCAGCTGCAATTTCTGCCATAGTCATATCAAAAATAAGTGAAGAATTGCATCAGAGTATCGTCCAGGCAAAAGTTGGAGTTATCTTTCAATCTGCAAAAGTTTGAAGACTGAGTTAAGTGAAATAGATTAGGTGCACTCAAGTGTCTTCTCAGGAACGAATCCAGATAATATCTGTCGGAACTTATAATACAAGTTACCTGGTTGCTTTCATTTCTTTATATCAAGATGAATGACGATGGAATAATACCTGAAGATATTTTTGTTCATAAAATAATCTTGTTCATACATTTTCACAAACTATATACAAGCTATATACGAGCTAACTTTTACAGCTATTTCAAATATTTTGATATTAAAAGTAAAAATAATATTTGTTAAACTGATGGTTAGATATTTTTGAAGTTTCTCACTTTCTTTAAAACCAGCTGTTTGTTATCACTACATAGATTGCTCATAGTATTTTTATCTATTGGAAAACGTTTTCATTTTCTGTCACCCATATTTCAGCTTTAATAATTTCATCGACAAAATTGACGCTAATGGGTGATAGAATAGACCGCACTTTTAAATAGATATTCCTAAAATAATTACCTTTATAAATTGAACTGCAAGGAATCTGTGTTACTTTGACCTTCCAAATCCTCTCGAATGAAGTCCCGCTGGTGACGAAAGTCAGCTTCACAGGGTTGGTCATACCGATGCCGGCGTCTATGTACACTGTTAATAGAAAACATTAATTAACATACAAGTGGAATTTGAAATGCAAAAATAAATTACTGTTCTTAATACACCTACAATTTATATTAACCTGAAAATATTAAAATGAGAACTATTTTTACAAACAATACACTAAGTGGCGTGCCGACATTCTACGGAATGTAGCCCACATATGGTTTATTATCGAAACGAAACGCGCAACAGGGTTTTTTGTCGTTCCATTAGTTGAATGTTTTTCAATAACTTCATTTCATAAAATGTTACGGACACTAAAAGAGTTTTTGCAGCACTTTTAATTAGCGATATTACACAGTGCAAGCACTTTAAAAGATAATTAAATTATTGGAAATTCTGAAAGGTAAAAAAGTAAAACATGAGCGGAGGCAGGCTAGTAGGCGGAAGCTGCTGACGAATTTAAAATAGTGAAACAAAAAGTAAAAACAAACCTTCGTGCCCGAGTACTAAAGTTCAAACTGATGAAAATACAAATTGACAGAAGCATTAATTCAGTTCAATATTCTGTTTGACACAAAAGCAACATGCGCTTTGATTATCAACCTTATTAGGCACAGAGAGCTCTTTAACATGAAATCAAAATTCTATGAAACTATGAATGCACTTATTACATTTATCTTAGTGCGAGTCTAAATTATATATCAGCTGAATACTGGTAGTGTTCAACAAGGGGTAGTTTATATAATACCAATACATCCTGGAATCACCATGAGCGGTTGAATAGTTGGATTTACAAGACGCTTCATGTACTACGTTCAGGCACCATCTTGAAAAGGATTTATTATATTTGGTGCCAGTTACCTTAATACAGGGTGTAAACCAGCTCATCACAAAGCCTTTAACCAAGCATTCAAACTTAGTAATTTTACGCAAAAAATATTGCTGGAAAACAACTTTTTTTTTGAGGTTATAAATCATGTTTTGTGGTAGAACTCAATGTAATGCACTTAAAACATTGTGCTGATGGATGGATTGAATAGTACGGGGGTCGTGGAGGTGTCAAAATCTTACAAAAAAAATGGTATTTAAGAAAAAAACTGGTCAAGAAGCTGTAACTTTGACCCCCCATATGTCCGTAACTAGAAGGTTCCCAGGTATGGTGTAAAACAAAAAAAATATCGCAATGATGGGGAGAACAAGTGCCTTTCGGCTTCGTGAAGAGGTGTTTTACACCCTGTATGTCTTCGTAAAACCAAAAGAAATGAACCATAACGATTCAAGACTTGAACAGGCTTATAAATTCTAATTTTTTAAATCGAAAATTAAGCCTGATCAATGACCGATGTCTATAATATTGTGATCTTAACTGGTAGCAGCTATAGTATGTTTGTTTACAACAATATGGACGGCTGAATATGACCAAGATTATCTCTGAAACGGAATCTTATAACTAAAGGATTTTGTTTTGAAAGAAAATTCTGTCATAAGAGAACGCCGTTGTTTACACAAATGCATATATTACATTACTAGCTTCTGCCCGCCTTCGCGTAAAGTTTTGATATCGCAACGCATCGCCGGCTTTTCCCACTTGCAACATTTCTTAATGCTGTTCCGCTACTATTGGTCATAGCGTAATGTTATATAGCCTATAGCCTTCCTCGATAAATGCACTATCCAACGCAATAATATTTTTTCAATTCGAGCCGGTAGTTCCTGTGATTATCGCGTTCAACCAAACAAACAAACAAACAAACTCTTCTGCTTTATAATATTAGTATAGATTTGCGTTCAGTAGCGCACATGCACAAAAATATATCATAGGTACCAACCTATGACATATTTTTTGTGTATTTACGAAGCTTTAAGCTGATTTCCGTATTTTTGAGATTTCTCTCATTTCATTCCAAAATAAATCTGTCAAATATACCTCGTATTTTCGACTAGGTTTTGAAGGTTTTTAAATAGAGAAATTAGCGTCAATTTGTTTATTGCATTGTTTTAATAAAATTTAAAAATACGTTTACATTTACGGGAGCTGCAGGAAAACCTAGTGAAATAATCATTACACGAGCCAAGAATTAAATTCGAAAACTTGAAACGGGTTATAAAATGCTCTCCATTTTCAGGTTCAAAATTTAGCACACAGGATGGTATTGTGCTGTAAATTAGCCGCATGAATCCCCTGCAAGTCCTTTCACCTGCCTTATGTACCAAAGGCATACGTCAAGTGCAACCATTTCTCCGACTTTTCATATTAATTCAATTCGACATTTGAGGGAAGAAATTATATTCGTTGAATCTGAGGAATTTTAAACTTGTTCAGTGCCGAAATCTCTCTGCTCTAACTTCCAATTACGCAAGAAGCGTAATTGGAAGTTAGAGCAGAGAGATTTCTTGAAGTCAAATTTTTCCTGTACTCTACCTGGCATGGAAATATAGAACATTTTGCCTTGGTTTAAATATTCATTCAAACATTCTTTCCTTGGCGAGCTAGTATTGTTACGTAACTACCGCAAATTAAAAAAAAAGATTACCGTTTTGCAGTCTATGAATGTGTATGTGTTTGTAACATTTTTAAGTGTAACCGTAGCGCCTAAACTACAGAGTTGATTTTTAACCGACTTCAAAAAGGAGGAGGTTCTCAATTCGTCGTTGTCAATTTTGTTGTTTTGATGAATAAGGTATCAATCAATTCTATATTACGGTACGAGTGACACAGTTAGATTTAAATGTCAGAAAAATCAATATGAATGCTACATCCAAAAAAATATAGACAAGACATTGATATCAGTTTTTTTTAATTCCCATTTAAAAGGAGTCGCACGTATACATGACATATTATTAAGTAAAACTATGTGAATACACATTTTTTAAAGTCTCAGTAGGAACATTTTGATACATATCACATGCATACAAAATTTTCCTTTATTCGAAGTTTTTCAAGACCCAATCAGCCTAAGAAATGTGGTTTTCTTTATATTTTTCTCATTTATGTCAAGATCTTTTCAAGATAAATGACGTGTGATTTTAGAGTCCTTGTTCCAGCATGGACTGCTGAAGGCAAATGATGATAATGATGGCATTCTATTTTTAAAAAAAATTTCCTCAAGTTTACTCACTATGGCTGCCTTGGTTGGCTCCACAGATGGCTGGTACTGGGTTCCCTCCTGACACAATGAACTGATCCTGGTTGCAAACGTTATTAACTTGCTCCGGCCCAGCGATAGTGAAGCGATTGAAGTCCAACCTAGAACACAATAATTTAATTAAGGTTGTGAAGATTTTTTTGATTGTTCAAGTGTGTATATTAATATGTTATACAAGTTTTTTACAGGCGGTATAAGCTTACACCTAGCGAGGCAACTTCTGGAAGAGGCTCCAGAAGCCTGGGGGGCAAATATTCCCCGAAAGGACTGGTGCAGAAGGCAACGGGAAACCACTGCACTATTTTTCCCTAGATATCTTGTATGAAATGAGCGCACAGAGAGATAACATGGGTTGCAATCCGGCCACCACCCGGCGCCACGACGATTCCAGGTCTCGTGGTGGGAAGTATGCTACTGGCCACACTGGGGTGGCTCGCCAGGCCCAAAGTGGACAAAATGCTACTGGTGACGGCACCAAGCCACTAGCAGACCAACGATAGCCGAGGAAGATGATTGCACTTGCAACTTGAAATGTCCGTGGCGTGGCACTCTACCAGGATGGAAGCACAGTTGTGAAGGTGAACAATGTTCTGTCGATACCTTTTTAGCCGCAAAAAGGAGTTAGACAGGGATGAATCTTATCGCCGATTCTCTTTAACATATATGGAGAATATATAAGCCTTAGATGGTTTGGAGGGTGGAATATCCATTAGCGGTCGTAACTCAGCAACCTTAGATACGCAGATGATTGTAGCTCAGACGATGCGAATAGAGTGGTCTATTCGCATCGTCTGAGCTACAACTAGCTCAGCTCCTCTCTAGAGTGGAGAAAGAGAGTGAAGCGGTTGGCCTTTCCATTAATAAGTCGAAGATCAAGGTGCTGATGGTGGATAGATCTGGTGCGCTGATTCGTTCCAATGAACTTAAAGACTTGGAATTTGCTGAGCAGTTCGTGTACCTTGGCTCTCTTCTCAGTAACAAGGGAGGCAGTGAAAGGGAAATCGCCAGAAGAATCAGATGTCTAAGGCAGCAATGACTAAACTCGCTCGGATATGGAGAGGAGAGATCGCAATATATTCCGCGAAACCGAAGACACGCAAAAAAAAAGAAAGGATGGTGCGTGTGAGTTTGGAGGCGGATGCTGCAAATTCCATGAACTGCACGCCGGACCAACCTGTCCTTCTTAAGGAGCTCCAAATAACCACAAGACCATCAGCTGTTTGCTTCCAGCGAATTCTTTTTCAAGTATTTCGTACATGTCGCTCGTAGAAACCCTGACAGCCTCGAAAAGCTCATGTTAGTTACCAAGTAGACGGGAAAAGACCACGCGGTTGCTCACCTACCCGTTGGTCAGACCGAGTAACGACGCTCACTGGCCTATCAATAGGCCGAAGCTTTTAAGACCGCCGAGGACAGGAAAGCGTGGAAGAGTATAGTGCACCGAGTGATCAAAACCTCATCAATATCAATACCTCAGACTAGACACGACCTTCAATAATGAAGATAACGACTAAGAAGAAGAGATCAGTTTTTTGTATTTCACCTCAAAGAAACGGCCACCGTTTCCTCCTTTTGTCATATGTTTGGCCGTCTATAAACAACCTTTCAAAAAAATACTACCTTAATTTTGGGCTCCCGTAACTATGTAAAAAAGTTTTCAATCGGGAATGTGTGGTTGACTATTCAAAGAGAGAGAGAGGGAACCACTACCACTAGTGTAGGCACAATTTTAACGCACACGAATTATCCCTCTTGCAGAGGTTGCTTTCACACAGCACCGTGCGTCCTTGCGGACACGCATTGAAGCTAACTTCATATTACGTTTTTTTTGTGTTCCACTGGCGAGTGAAGGACTCCCCTTTATCCTTCCTAATTTCTCTGTCCTATGCGGTATTTGACCATGTTCGCCCTGCAAACATCATGCCACCTTCACCGCGATCTACCTCGACGGCGATCCTCCGATAGGCATCCAGTGAGGGACGAGTGTTGCCCATCTCTCCGGTCCACTCTCAATTCAGTTCTCTCTCTCTCGAAGATATCCAGTACGTGACAATATAAGATTAGTTTTATTAAATTAACAACGTCTAAATTCTGAGCAATATAATTGCCAGCTACGTCAATACATCTATACTCCCTTTGACTGGAGACATCTCGAAACTTAGATATTAATACGATGTCTAATCGGCAAGGACAGCAAGCCATTGAAATCACCTGGAAATTTTCCTAGCTCATATTGGAAGAGAGAGGGAACCAGCTTATTTAAACGTTGACGTTGTTTGAAATTAAATGCAGTAATTGTACTGATACGGAGTGACTTCATTATCGACTGCGAGATGAAGTTTTGCAGTGAATAAAGTTTAAAGTAATATTACGTAGAAACTCTGTTGTTTAGAAGTTTTAGTGCCTTATCCTTTATACAGGCTGTAAACCCCTTCAGCACAAAGCCGTTAACCAAGCATTCTGTACATCAAACTAAGTAACTTTACTCAAAAATTATTGCTGGGAAACCACTTTTTTTTTGAGGTTATAAATCATGTTTTGTGGTATAACTCAATGTAACGCACTTAAAATATTGTGCTGATGGGTGGATTGAATAGTACGGGGGTCGTGGAGGTGTTAAAAGTCAAAATCTTACAAAAAAAACTTGTACTTAAAAAAAAAAGTGTGAAAGTTCTAACTTTGACCCCCCATATCTCCGCAACTAGAAGGTTCCCAGGTATAGAAAACAAAAATGATCGCAATGATGGGGAGAACAAGTGCCTTTCGGCTTCGTGAAGAGGTGTTTTACACCCTTTTTTTTACATTAACACACAGCGCCACCTAGTGCCACACTAAGCAAAGCTTGTGTCGTGGAAACTAGATAGTTGATATACTACATATATACTTTTTTGTTTGTAAATACATACTTATTATACATATAAACATCCATGACGCGGAAACAAATGTCCGTGCTCATTACACAAACATTTGTTCCTACCGGGATTCGAACCCAAGACCCTAAGAACGTAAGGCAGCGTCACTACCACTACGCCAATCGAGTCGTCGTCTTTATATTTGCTTACTCATATATTTTTTAGATTCCTTACCTACACAAGAAAAAGACATTTAATTGTAAAATAATTTAGCCTGACGGTATCGGGAACAGGGTCCAAGCTACCAGGCAGTCAGGGCTTCAAAAAATGGAACCTCTTAACAATACCGCTTTCTGGATTAAGCTCTTGATCCTGCTGCCTAACGAGATCCTCAGATATTGATGTAGGAGTTATTGTATTTTTTTCAATGGAACAGTGACGAGTGAGTCTTTGCTCAAAGGTGTGAGTAATATTTCCCAAAAAAAAATGCAAGTAATTACTAGCTTGTGCTGAAAAAAACATCGCGGCTGTATTATTTAAAGTCTTTTTTTTCTGACGGTCGTGTCGCAGTTTACATGCCGGCAGAGTTTTAGTAAACAAAGTAACGTGGTTAGCCCGCCAGTAATTAAAGTGGTAGTGGCCCGGGGCTGCGGTCTCACCCATGATAGAGTGATGTCATTAAGGTAGATTTTTGCATGCCTTTTTATGCCTGAACCAGGAGGTTTTTTCAATATAATTATGATGTGTGTGGGATACGTGTGTTCAGAAAAGATGTAGCAACGTGACGCTTAGCAATATCTTTTAATGTTGTGTAAGGCATCTCTCACATGTCAAAATAAGTGTTTGTCATCTTATATATGATCCACGGCGCAAGTGTGGGAAGGGAACACTGAAGTGGTTTTTAGTCGGTTAAAGTCCAGATCCCTCCGCCCGTCCGGCGCAGGACATACATGAAGATAGTGCATGGAAATGTATAATTTTATGTCTTCAAGTAAACCGTACAATAACGACGTCTGAAAAGGTTTAGAGGACCCAAAAACTGTAGGTAAAAGTATAGGTAGTGTTAGAATGAAAAGCAGTTTCTTAAGTAATCTTAAATATATATAATTCAAAGGTGACTGACTGACTGACATAGTGATCTATCAACGCACAGCCCGAACCACTGGACGGATCGGGCTGAAATTTGGCATGCAGGTAGATGTTATGACGTAGGCATCCGCTAAGAAAGAATTTTGATCAATTCTACCCCCAAGGGGATAAAATAGGGGATGGAAGCTTATATGAAAGTCCTTCAGTTTTAAAGTTAGGATCTTCTAATTTTGTGTTTAGGCTGACGATTTAAAATTAATTTTCTAAATATATATAATTCAAAGGTGACTGACTGACTGACATAGTGATCTATCAACGCACAGCCCGAACCACTGGACGGATCGGGCTGAAATTTGGCATGCAGGTAGATGTTATGACGTAGGCATTCGCTAAGAAAGGATTTTGATCAATTCTACCCCCAAGGGGATAAAATAGGGGATGGAAGCTTATATGAAAGTCCTTCAGTTTTAAACTTAGGATCTTCTAATTTTGTGTTTAGGCTGACGATTTAAAATTAATTTTCTTTTTCTAAATATATATAATTCAAAGGTGACTGACTGACTGACATAGTGATCTATCAACGCACAGCCCGAACCACTGGACGGATCGGGCTGAAATTTGGCATGCAGGTAGATGTTATGACGTAGGCATCCGCTAAGAAAGGATTTTGATCAATTCTACCCCCAAGAGGATAAAATAGGGGATGGAAGCTTATATGAAAGTCCGTCAGTTTTAAACTTAGGATCTTCTAATTTTGTGTTTAGGCTGACGATTTAAAATTAATTTATGCGTGTTTCAGCGTGTTTTGATAACTCCACCCCGAAGGCTTATAAAGGGGATGAAATTGTATGTGAAAAATCCTTAATTTTCGACGTAAAAAGTACAAAATTTGTTATCTGGGCTTATGACTGGAAGCTGACGCAACGGCTTTATTAGAATTTTAACCCTTGAGGGGTGAAAAAAGAGCAACATTTTGTGTTTAATTAAAGTTTTTATTTTTTGAGTCACCAAACAGTATCAAAGTTAGTAAGTCGTTAGATTTTTTATTTCAACCCACAAAGGGGTAAAAGGGGGGATGAAGTTTTGCATTGTAGTTGTTCATTCGTTCACGAATAACAGCAGCAGGTGAGACCTTTTGCAGCAGTGCAAGTTAATAGTATAGGCCGTACACAAGTTAATAGCACACGTGACTTCCCGGCTGGCAGTACTTACCGTTTTGTAGGGACCTAGGTAAGCCGAAGATTATGGACTTACGGCAGCAGCAGAAAAAGAAAGTATGACAGCCGCCGCTCCTCCTGTGGGTGCCGCCCGCTCGCACCAACTCAATATGGTGTCACAACAGATTGATTGCTTCAATTGTGCACAGCGAATTCACACGGGCCGCATTTTGCGCAATTACTTTAGTTTGTCAAATTAATTAATTTATTCAAAACATAAATAATTTCACTTTGAATATAACTGCTTTATTGTATTAGGTACCTAAACCTGTAATAATAGTTGTATGTGTTGTTTAAATAAATAAATAAATAAATTATGTATAGTAGAACGAGATAGAATGAGTAATTGGCGATATCGTATTTGATACCAACTAGATTTTTTTATTTTGTAGATTTCTGTTTTTTATTATCTTCTGCATTGCTGATCTTACTTTTGGTGAATGAAGATGAAATCAAAAATGGCGGCGACGAAAGTTTTTGAATTTTTAATCATGGGTGTCGTTTCCGTGGTTTTTTGTGTCGCTGGTAGTGAAAATGAGGTAAAAATTAACACGGGGAAAAAAGTTAACAGAAGCAAAAAGAACAGTTTTCCTTTTTTTTCTACGGCTTCCCCTGACACTATTTTCACCCTGCGCCACTGTTAGGTAGAGGTGTATCTAATCCTACATCCACATTTCGCACATTTAGCTAAATCCCATCAACCGGGCATAAGTAATACAATAACACTTTGCCCGTCCCGCAAATCGAATCCAGGACCTCATGCTCAGTAGCGCTTGCAACAACTCGAACAACGATGCAGTCTCACACATGACTCATCAATAGTTTTACGCGAACGAAGTCGCGGGCAACAGCTAGTCTTTTATATTTCTAATTCGCGGTTATATCCAAAGCGCGCGAACGTCAAAAAACTGTCTTCTTTTTGAAAGCTCCCAAACATTATTCCCACCCGAAGTAGTGCTGCACCATTCACATCGTATGACCGTTTTTCTTGCTATTAGTAGGTAGGAAAGAGGATTTTCTTTCCAGTTCCTAACCAATTAAAATATACTCGTTTTTTTCTCCTTAGTATAACGTAGAGCGGCTTATGTTGTAAATGAAAAAGCAATTAAACTAGTACGGTATCTTTATGAAGATGTATTAGGTTGTTGTAAGCTCTCGTGGATCCGACAAGATAAAATAAAGGGTGTAAAAAACTTTTTAACGAAGCCGAAAGGCACTGGTTCTCCCTATCATTGCGATAACTTTTTTGTTCTACAGCGTACCTGGTAACCTTCTAGTTACGGAGATATTGGGGGTCAAAGTTTCAACTTCATGAAAAGTTTTTTTTTAAATACAAGTGTTTATTGTAACATGTTTACTTTAAACACCTTTAAAATCCCCGTACCATTCAATTTATCCACCAGTACAATGTTTTGAGTGCGATAAATTGAGTTCTACCACAAAACATGATATTTCACCACAAAAAAAAAGAAAGTCGTACAACGTAAAAGTTTGACGTACTTGGTTGACGGTTTCATGACGAAGTCTGTTTACACCCTGTATTATGTGAAATACTCGGGACCTCTTCCCACCTGAACGCAAAATACGCGCTTTGACGTGGAGTAGTGGACACCAGCCCGTTGTATTATACGATACCCGAAACCTCGTATGCAGTCTTGATTACTCACCGAAAGTAATCACTACTGCTGATCCTAAACCTTACTTTAGTTAATTTAAGGTGCAAGTTCCAGTGTAGCCCGCAAAATTGAAATGTTCTTACTCTTTTTGCGATTTGCAGGCCAATGCTAGGTTGTATGTTGATGAAATGGTCATTCAATCGAGTTACATGAACTTGGGGGGTTGTATTGATTAGGGTTGATGAGGATTCCTCTTCCTCATCCTCATAATGCGGAAGTTCCTCATTTTTTAGCGATTCCTCATCCTCTTCCACATCCTCAAAATCAGGCATAAAATATTCCTCTTCCTCTTCCACATCCTCATTAATTAAGAGGAATTTATGAGGAAGTGTTATTGACGTATTCAATGTAAATAAATATCCCCGTCTTTTGCTCGCTGCATTAGGCAAGTTTCCCCAGTGAGCGCCTTTCAGTGGTGCTGGATTAGTTTACGACGAATTACGAAACCGTCTATCTGGAGAAACAGCTTCAAAGTAAATTTTCGTTAAATTCAACCTCCCTGTTGTGAATTTTGACTATTAAATTGTCTTTTTGTTCTAAATATTAAAGGGCCCATTCGCAATCTTTCTTTTATTTAAAATTTCAATTCCAAATCACAGGTTCTATACTCCTCTTCCGCATCCTCTTCCTCATCCTCATCCTCCTCCTCATATCCTCACCCTCGTCCTCAAAACGAATTTTTAATAGTTCCTCATCCGCATCCTCTTCCTCATAACCACTTCCTCATCAACCCTAGTATTGATGATTTTGATAACTATTATTTTCAACGAACAAACATCCTGGCTATGTCTTTGGACTAGTGATCGCAAGCACAACTGCTGGGCATGAGGTCCCGGGTTCGATTCCTAGGTCGGGCAGTGTTAATGGGCTTTTTCATTAAGAATTTCTGAGTATCAGCCGTAGAGCCTGGATTTGTGCCCGGTTGCTGACAATAAGCTCGCTCCTATTACATGGACTTAAATACACCTCTGCTTACCCTTTCGGGTATTTCTGGTGTGATGTTATGATGTTACGATGTTATTATAGAAACTAGAAAAACAAAACACAAAGTGATTTACTGTTACGTAATTATAATAACTGTAGTATTTCAGTACACACTAATCAAACTGCTTTTGCAGATAGCGTAAACTGTTATATTTTTCCATAGCACAAAAAGAATGAAACAAAAGACTACCGACATTGCTACTATGTGGGTAGCTGTAATCTAATGCTACGAAAATCTCGTAGCCCGTTGCTACGGTCGCTACGAGATTTTCGTAGCATTATAGCTACGTTGTTGTTTGTTACCTCTATTGAGCCAGAATATTGTACATTCACCATTTTCATAGCATGCAAACGCAGCTTGGTCAAACTTTGTATGTTAACGCTTCTGCTTTATAATATATAGAAGTATAGATTATTCAGATCGAAAAAGACCAAAAGTAGCCTTTGTTCCTAACCTGGTCATAATCTACCTGCGAATGCCGGATCGAAAAATATTAATGTTTAGAGAAACAATTTCGTAACTTTTATTATTGGTTCATACTTTGGCTATACAATGTAACGCTGTATCTGGTCTGATAATTAAAAATGGTTTTTTGAATACAAAATAATCGTAGAATACTGAGGTTTCACCGTGAATATTTACGTGCATATTTCTATGAGGTGAGTGTATCCATCACATTAAACCATCTCAAAGAAACTAATATCCAAATTGTGATAAAAATGGCTTTTCGTACATGCATCAAAATAGTTTGTCTTCTGATAACCTATATTTGGATATGAGTTTCTTCGGGAACGTGGTTAAATATGATGGTAATTTGAGTTAAAATGAAAAAAAAAACTAATAATATCTTCAACTGAGGATGCGATTTCATGTGGGTAGGGGATAGGTCACATAAAGGGTGTAAAACACCTCTTAACGAATACAAAAGGTACTTGTTCTACTCGCCATTCTGATAATTTGTTTGTTCTACACTATACCTGGGAACCTTCTAGTTACGGAGATATTGGGGGTCAAAGTTGCAAGATTTTGACAAGCTTTTTTTAAATACCGCTTTTAATCGCATGATTTTTACTTTAAATATCTCTACGACCCCCGTACTATTCAATCCATCTATCCGCACAATGTTTTGAGTGTGTTACATTGAGTTATACCACAAAACATGATTTAAACCTCAAAAAAAAAGTTGTTTTCCAGCAATATTTTTTGCGTAAATTTACTTAGTTTGATATACAGAATGCTTGGTTAACGGCTTTGTAATGAGGTGAAATATACCCTGTAGTCTAATTTGAGAGTTCAGTTGCAATATTTATAACAAGATTATTAGGAACATTGTTGTTTTTGGGATCTTTTAGTGTATTTTTTTCAAAATATCAGAAAAAATACAAAAAAATGAAATTATTTTAAATTCTCTATTTATCAGCACAGTCCTCAATACTTCAACTATAATTTGCTATGAAAACAGATACGTTTAAAATTAAACTAAAGCACCCTCTACTATTTATAATTCTTAGTTGAGGTAATATTCTCGCAAGTCTCAAGTACTGAAAACGTAGTAGTGTAATAAGATTACTTTTTCTCCGAATACCTAAGTTCTTCAAAGAGCCTTTGTGATGTGATGTTCTTGAGTGATGTCCTTTTAAAGATTGAAGTAACTTTTCCTATTGAAGGAAATAATTTTCTTGAAGAATTTTGATTTAAAGCGAACCCAACTGGCGAAATGTGGTTCTACACACAGTATCAGTATGTGCCCCTCCAGTTTTACCCTGTCCTTCCTTTTGACTTGAACAAAAATCATGGAACTCGTGTTACCATCACGTACGCTTTTCGTAGCAATCGTAACCGTCCAGCTACGAGTTTTTACTTCTATCGACGGCCCTCTATGACTGCGTCGCACGTTTTTTTATTATTTAAACAGTTTTTTTCCTGGAAGTAAAGGCCACAATTAGGTTCATGTTCACCGAAAAGATGACGGTCTGATTATCTAAAACAGCTATTTAAAACATTTTTGTATGGGAATATGTCACAGTGACAGCTGTTTTTAGATAATCAGGCCGTTATCGTTTCGGTGAACATGAACCTTAGAGTCACAGAGAGTCTATCAGATTGCCGGGACCTAGTGGAAGTAGCAAAACTGTTTTTTAAAAAAAAAGGGCGGCACGCAGCGTACGGCTTTTACACGCCTGTAACTTGCGATAGGCTTTGGGGTGGAGACTTTAGACGATTCACATCGTGACATAGATTTCAAGCATAAGTTATTATTATTTAGACGACCCGAATAGCGTAGTGGTAATGACGCTGCCATACGTTCTTAGGGTCCTGGGTTCGAATCCCGGTAGGAGCAAATGTTTGTGTGATGAGCATGGACATTTGTTTCCGAGTCATGGATGTTTATATTATGTATAATAAGTATGTATTTACAAACAAAATAAAGTATAATATATGTAGTATATCAACTATCTAGTGTCCACGACACAAGCTTTGCTTAGTGTGGCACTAGGTGGCGCTGTGTGTTAATGTCCAGCGATATTTATTTATTTATTATTTATAGGCCTCCTCCAAGTGTCGCTACATTGACCGGTCCCTTGCTACTCGCATCCACCGGATTCCCGCAACCTTCACCAGGTCATCGATTCGATTTTATAAAGTGTGTAAAAATCTCTTAACGAAGCCGAAAGGCACTTGTTTTCTCTGTCATCCCGATTTTTTTCTTGTTCAACACCATGCCTGGGAACCTTCTGATTGATATTGGGGGTCAAAGTTACAACTTTTGGATATATTTTTTTCAAATTAAAGTCTTTATTGTAAGTTTTTGACTTTAAACAACTCCACAACCCCCGTACTATTCAATCCATCTATCAGAACAGTGTTTATATTGAATTCTACTACAAACCATGGTTTTTCCCCCCAAAAAAAAGTTCTGTTCTAAGCTTTCACTGCTTAAAACTAAACTTATAGACTTACTAGCGTCTGCCCGCGACTTCGTTCGCGTGAAAATATTGATGGGTCATGTGTGAGACTACATCGTTGTTCGAGTTGTCGCAAGCGCTACTGAGCATGAGGTCCTGGGTTCGATTTGCGGGACGGGCAAAGTGTTATTGTATTATTTGTGCCCGGTTGATGGGATTAAGCTAAATGTGGAAATGTGGGTGTAGGATTAGATACACCTCCACTTAACATTGGCGCAGGGTGAAATAGTGTCAGGAGAAGCCGTAGAAAAAAAAGGAAAACTGTTTTTTTTGGTTCTGTTAACTTTTTTCCCGTGTTAATTTTGACCTCATTTTCACTATCAGCGACACCAAAAACCACGGAAACGACACCCATGATCAAAAATCCAGAAACTTTCGTCGGCGCCATTTTTGTTTTCATCTTCATTCATCAAACGTAAGATCAGAAATGCAGAAGAGAAAAAAAACAGAAATCTACAAAATAAAAAAAATCTAGTTGGTATCAAATACTATATCGACAATTACTCATTCTATCTCGATCTACTATACATGATTTATTTATTTTATTGATTTATTTAAACAACACATACAACTATTATTACAGGTTTAGGTACCTAATACAATAGAGCAGTTATATTTAAAGTTAAATTATTTATGTTTTGAATAAATTAATTAATTTGACAAACTAAAGTAATTGCGCAAAATGCGGCCCATGTGAATTCGCTCAGTGTACAATTGAAGCAATCAATCTGTTGTGACACCATATTGAGTGCACGCAGCGCGCGCGTCAGCGGCGCGTGCTGCAGCAAGTTGGTGCGAGCGGGCGGCACCCACAGGAGCGGCAGCTGCTATATTTTCTTTTTCTGCTCCTGCCGTAAGTCCATAATCTTCGGCTTACCTAGGTCCCTACAAAACGGTAAGTACTGCCAGCCGCGAAGTCACGTGTGCTATTAACTTGTGTACGGCCTATACTATTAACTTGCACTGCTGCAAGAGGTCTCTCCTGCTGCTGATATTCGTGAACGAATGAACAACTACAATGCAAAACTTCGTCCCCCCTTTTATCACTTTTTGGGTTGAAATAAAAAAACCAACGACTTACTAACTTTGATACTTTATGGTGACTCAAAAAATAAAAACTTTAATTAAAAACAAAATGTTGCTCTTTTTTCACCCCTCAAGGGTTGAAATTCTACTAAGACCGTTGCGTCAGCTTCCAATCATAAGCCCAGATAACAAATTTTGTACTTTTTACGTCGAAAATTAAGGATTTTTCACATACAATTTCATCCCCTTTATAAACCTTCGGGGTGGAGTTATCAAAAACGCTGAAACACGCATAAATTAATTTTCAATCGTCAGCCTAAACACAAAATTAGAAGATCCTAACTTTAAAACTGATGGACTTCCATATAAGCTTCCATCCCCTATTTTATCCCCTTGGGGGTAGAATTGATCAAAATCTTTTCTTAGCGGATGCCTACGTCATAACATCTACCTGCATGCCAAATTTCAGCCCGATCCGTCAAGTGGTTCGGGCTGTGCGTTGATAGATCACTATGTCAGTCAGTCAGTCAGTCAGTCAGTCACCTTTGAATTATATATATTTAGACTTACTTAGTATTTATTTACAAACAAAAAAGTATATATGTGGTATATCAACTATCTGGTGTCCACGACACAAGCCTTGCTTATTGTGGCACTAGATGGCGCTGTGTGTTAATCTCCAGCGATATTGATTTATTTATATTGTCAAAATAAGAAAATCCCGTAAGTGACAATACAGGGTGAAATTGAATAGATGCGACAAATTTAAATATACAATAATACGTGTTGTCAAGAAAATGTATAAAATATAAAATAAAAAAAAATTATCAGTGTTACGAAAACCGTTAAAATAATAAAAGTATCAAAAATCTTGCCGACTCATCGCAGTGCTCAATATAGCGGTCATTTACCTAATTTTGCCTTAATTTTTCTTATTTATTTTGCATATTACTGGAATACCGATAATTCGTACTGAAATAAAGATAATAACATCAATGGACCTTTTGAAAACAATAATCGCGTAATTTTTTTTAACGATTTAGATTGTAGAAAAAACAGTTTATAATTACTATGTTACTGTAACTGAAGCTCCAATTTCATTTTGTCGCATTAATTAAAATTCACCCTGTATAAGTTAAAAAAAAAAGTTGTTTCCCAGAAATTATTTTTGTGTAAAGTTACTTGGTTTGATGTACAGAATGCTTGGTTGACGGCTTCGTGATGAGGTTGTTTACACCCTATATAGAAACCTAAGAGGTCGTTATAATTTGCATTTTTTAAAGATTGAACAATAATACAACAACAACAATAATACATCTTTGAAACTTATCTTTATTGAGATTACCGTCTAGTAGCACCAAAATTTGGCCTGACAGAGTACAGTAATCTATACAGATATTATTAAGAGGGTTTGTAAGTTTGCAAAATTTTTGAACTATCGATTCGCTTTTAAAAATTATTTCAGTAACAGGAAACTAAATTATACACGCTTTTAAACGTGGCTGGTGTCTGCAACTCCACTGCAAAGTGCGTAATTTTCGTACGGATTTAATCTAGTCTATACTATATACTATAATATATAATATTATAAAGCAGAAGAGTTTGTTTGTTTGACTGAACGCGCTAATCTCAGAAACAACGGGCTAGAATTAAAAAAATATTTTTGTGTTGGATAGTCCATTTATCGAGGAAGGCTTTAGGCTATATAACATCACGCTACGATTATTAAGAGCGGAGCAGGAATGAAAAATGTTGCAAAAACGGGGAATTCTTTTTCGTTAATTTTTTTCTCTTATGTGACGCAGACGAAGTTTCGTGGGTCAGCTAGTAATAGATATGAATAAAAACGCTGTTTTAAGCTATCGGTGTCATGGTTCACAACTAAACTTAAAATATCACTTACGGGATAATGTTATACCGTGAAAACGATGACAATTTGTTACTCACCTAATTTGACAGACGTCGGGATGTGATTTGAGCACAGTCAGCTCACAGGAGCCAGTACCATCATACATTGATGGGTAACCAGAGTTAACGAAGTATGTGCTGTTCTCTGATGTGGAACTCCCGCATGACGTCATGACTGAAAGTATTGAAAATAAGCATAAAAAAATAACCTAAAAAGTTTCTACAGGCCTCGTCCCTGATAGTTTAATTGGCCTAAAATCCCCTAGGTTAATTGGGATTTTTGTTTTTTATTGATTGCCAGATAAAATAAGAAAAAAGAAGTCGGTACAGAAAACGTTTCATTATCATCTGCCTAGCCTTTTCCCAACAATGTTAGGGTCGGCTTCCAGTCTTACCTGAAAACCAATATTTTAAATGGAGCGACTGCCTATCTGACCTCAACAACCCAGTTAGTAACGAACAACCATTGGTATGCCTGGTTGTCAGACTTTTGTGCCACTGACTACCTGTAACAACTGTCAAAGATCTCAAATGACAGCCGGGACCACTTTCCGAGGCAAGGAGGAAACCCGGTATGTAAGGGTTGGTCACCCATCTGCAGACAACCTAAGCAAGAAAACGTTTATTACTTAATTAAATTTCAGTTATACTCGTACTTTTGTTTAAAATTAGTTGTCTGATTTTTTTAGGGCAAAGAACAAAATATGTAATTGGTGGAAGAATTTATTAAACAATTAATTATATTTCATAACCTAGGCAAATATGTATTTTACTATAAAATAAAATGAATAAATAAACAAGTTCTCAATGTCACGTTGAGGGAAAGTACTCTAAATACTGAAGTTAGCAAATTTTACTAAAAGAAAACATTGGTTTATTTCTAATAAGAAACAAACATTTACAGATTTTCGAAAATTCGTTTGTTACTCGGGCATCGAACTGACATCAATCAATAGGAGCAATAATATGGATAAAATCTTAGAGAGATTTACTCGTACACTATAATTCTACTACATATTATATTTCTTTCCAATAAGTTTGCTATCTGGTTTTCAAACTCCTTCTTGTTTTCCATTGTGCAACGATATGGCCTTTTTGCCTTTTTGCTTTTACTGCAATATTTTTCTACTAATAAGTCAACAAAAATGATTAATTAAACAAAAAACACAAAAAAGTGAAAAATAAGTTTAGCTTCAGAAGTCGGTGACCTTTGTTTGATTGGTTTTTTGTCACCGACTTCTCTTTCACTTTTTAGTGGTTTACTTGTGCTTACCCCACCACAGTGTAGCGGCGTGATGTCATGTAATTAACTGGTGTTAACAATAGATAGACGTGAGATTTCATCAATCCCAGTCCATTTATTATCATTATTTGAGGAGTTCCGTTGCCTATCTCCGAAGTCCTCTAGCAGATCTTCACCAAATTGAAATGGGACCACTTTAAGTAAGTACTCTACCAAAAACTACCCAAATCACACAAGTGTGCCTATGAAATTTGAAGAGTTCTCTCAATTTCTCCAAGATCCCATCTTCAGATCCCGACCTGATGATTATATGACCACCTGGGAAGTTATACCCTTTCAAACAAAAAAAAATAATAATTCAAATCACTCCAGCCATCTTCGAGTGGGGAACGTACATAAAAAATAAAAAAAGGTTCCGACGAATTGAGAAACTCCTCCTTTTTGAAGTCGGTTAATGAAAGGGAAACCCAAATCAAATCAAAATATTTTATTTCTCATAGGCCTGGATGGGCACTTATAAAACGTCGAAAAAGGTGCACGGTTCGCGTTGGTCGATTCTATGGAGAAGAACCGGCAAGAAACTCTATGGTTACTCTTTTCAAATCATTTGGTATTACAATATTATTATGTTTCATTACAGCATTAGTATTAAAGTATGGGGGGACAGCGTAGGCCCGACAATAGGTCGTTGCTTGCTATACAAAAAATGTCAAACAAAAGGAATATTTAACAAAAGTTAAACAGCATCCGGGAATCTAAAAGGCTTTCAATGTTCACTCATTCACAAATAATAGGTAAAAAAGCATGTATACAAAGCTAAGTAAAAAAAAAAACGAATATTTAATTGAAGAACTAAATTAAACAAGTGACACAAATGTTTATCTTACACGGTGGCACCATTGTTATCATAGCTTTTGCTTGTTGTAAGGCTACGAGTATATTAGGAGACGTCACACTGTTTCACCTACGTAGTTCAAGGGGAACTACGTGGATGAAACCGTGTGACGTCTACGGACACGTGGGAGTACATAAAATACTGCAGGGTGTAATCCACCTCATCGCGAAGCCGTCAACCAAGCATTCTGTACATCAAACTATGTAACTTTATGCAAAAATTATTTCAGGGAAAAGACTTGTTTTTTTGGGGTGCAAAATCATGTCATGTGGTAAAAATCGCACTTAAAATATTGTGCTGATGGGTGGATTGAATAGTACGGGGGTCGTAGAGGTGGTTGAAAATTAATATAAAAAAAATACTGGTCAAACAGTTGGAACTTTGACCCCTATTATCTAACTGGAAGGTTCCCCTGGTATGGTGTAGAACAAAAAAAATATCGACGATGCAACGACGGCGACGGGGAGAACAAGTACCTTTCGGCTTCGTTAAGAGGTGTTATATACCCATTTTAGCCTATGTTACTCAGTTAAGACGTTGCTTTCTAATGGTGAAATATTTTTTTAAATTGTTCCTCCAGTAGTTTTAGAGTTAAACCGTAACACGCATACAAGCAAAAAATTAAAGCTTTCCTCTTTCTTTAAATAGTATTACTATAGCCACGTTAGTAAGGGTCTGTCTGTTGTCACGGTACATTGAATACGCTCGTCAACATGTAAAATGACTAGATCATCTTGTATTAATTATAGTGCCAGGAACGGAATGGTTTAGCCTTATTTTTAACAACAGTAGATGTATCAGTTTGTAATTAATAAATTATAAAATTTCGTCTGAATGTCTGATGAAATTGTATTTGGAGGATTGCTATAATTATTATAACTTACGCCCTGCAAACCAAAACCTTTGAAACGGACTGAGGATTTTGAAACGGACTAAACTAATAACACTATTGATCTTGCTGCAAAACAGCAGACATTTAGACATTTTCCACTACACACTACACTATTTTTAACAGACTTCTAAAAAAGGAGGAGGTCCTCAATTCGGATGTTTCTATATTTTCTTTTAATGTTTGAACGCGCATAACTCCGTCACTTGCGAACCGATTTGAAAAACAATTTTTTAGTTGGAAAGGGTATCCTTTTCAAATGGTCTCATAGTCACGAAATCGGGATCTGATGATGGAATCTTGGTGAAATCGAGGGAACTCTTCAAATTTTATAGGATAACTCACTGCGATTTTGGTATTTTGTATAACAAGAGAAGCATTTGCGTTTGATAAGAACCATTCTACCATCACATCTGATGATGAAGCCAAGAGTCACGGAACTCAATAATGAGACAATGTATCCTAGTCGTATTTGAGCTTGTTGTAATTGTAATGGTATGCACTTTCCATGTGTACCAAGCACATGTAAACCACTAAAAAGTGAAAAATAAAAACTATTTTGCAAAACTTATTTTTCACTTTTCGTTTTCTTTTAAGTCGGTTTTATTTTTTTTCTATAATACACTAAATATTATAATTTAAGTAGTAATTCTGATAACATAAATGTAAATAAAAACTTTTCACATTGTTGTTTATTCTAGATATTTTCAAAATTACCTGCTGATATATACAATGCACTGCGACATTATCAATTAACCTGCAGAAGGGTGCGTTGTGCGCATGACCGAGACGTCAGTTCCGAGGTAATTTGGATTCACCATCATTCAGCTGATAGCTTGGACCCGAGGCGGGTCCCAGCTATCAACTGAACAACCCTAACAACTATCACCATTAATCAACAAGATGAATCCTTGTTGGATTGAATTTTAAAACTAGTGTTAATGATTTAATGGTGAATGCTTTTAAATCTGGGAGTTCCATGAAATAGTTATTTGTGCAACAAGAGAGCAAAGTGAGTTTTTGCTGCGAGTGTTGATTTTGAATCACGAATAAGCAAAGGATTCTATAGTTGAATCACGAGCGTAGCGAGTGATTCTAGGTTAGAATCCTGAACGTAGCGAGGCATTCAAAGACACGAGATGCAAAATAACTTTGGTCTCGTGTAACACATACAACTTTTCACCTCAGCAGTGAGAACATATACCTAAACAATACAAAACATACACATAAAATAGTTCATTCAACAACATACTACAAACAACATAGTGAGATATAAATAATGAACAGATATTAAATAATATACAGATATTTACCGCGAGACTTTTCAGGTAGGAAGTTTTATTCTGCATTTTTACATTATGCCTCAATTCATCGGGTGTTAAATAGCAGACTTCGTCACAGGACTCACTCATAATTATCTATTTATTATATTATCTTAATATCCAAATTTTATTGTACTTTGTAGCTAGCGTACATTGACCTAACCATTTCTAGCGTAACAGAGAATTTTAACAATAACAATTTGAATCCCGCATTTTTTCAAAATGCGTTCTGAACTACACTCGCGGTATTCTGTCTCAATATTAAAGATTGTTAAAATTATAAATAAATAAGTAGATACATGATAAACTTCGTATTTTTTTCTTCAACATTCTTTTTGTTAATTGTTCAATTTGTTAATACGCTTTATTTATACAGACTTACAAGTATTTACCATATTTATCTGTCCCTCTCACTCATATACACAGCCATACATCATACCTATATAAATAGGCCACATCGTTGCATTAGCTAGTAAATATAGTATTAAACGATGAAATACTGTACTCGGAGTATAGGCGAAGGCACTGGCATCCTAAACACAAGTTAAATCTTACATTGGGTGCCAGAGCTCTTCGTAAACACTCTTCACTCCCGTGGGACTCGCATCAGATTAAATTTAGACCTATAACTTCTTGCAAATTAAAGAGGTATAATACTTCCCTACAGAAAGAGTAAAATGAGCCAAGAGGATATTAATATAAATCAATTGTATGATCGTTTCTTTTCACTAGTTCACACGGAATTCAACAAAACTTTTGAAAAGAAGACAAAGAGTATTTGCCCTAAATTTATATTTAGTGACTAGCTTCTGCCAGCGGCATCGCCCGCGTGAAGTTTCAAAATTGGGGTTCAGTGAGAATATTATAAACGTAAGAGTAAACAAATATAATAATAACAAATCTCCGAACTGCTAAGCTATCGGGAGTTACACGTGTTATTGTGAGTCAACTATAAAAGATAGACATATGCTGTCTTGGGATATTTTTTATATAATTTTATGTGGAATATTTCCGTTATACATGATTTCTATGTAGCTTTAACCATTAAGGCTGCACACGCGACGGAAGCTAAAAAAACCAAGTAACTTCTCCCGTTTTCCCAACATTTCCTTTCACTGCTCTGCTCCTATTAATGGTAGCGTGATGAAAAGTATACTATTACCTGCTCAGGAGTATGTAGAATAATTGTACCAAGTTTCGTTAAAATCCGTCGAGTAGTTTTTTTTTCTATAAATAACATACAGACAGACAGACAGACAGACAGACAGACAGACAGACAGACAAAAATTTTACTGATTGCATTTTTGGCATCAGTATCGATCACTAATCACCCCCCGATAGTTATTTTGTAAATATATTTCATGTACAGAATTGACCTCTCTACAGATTTATTATAAGTATAGATTGGGCAACTAGAGGTATCAGAAAAAGTAGGGAACGGCTATTTGAGCTTTACAGCCTTAAGCCTTTTATAAACACTGAAACTTTTAGCAAGTATGTTGCTACGTAATCAAAGATTTTTAGAAATACTTGCAAGGTTGCTAAAGCCCTGCACATTAGCAACAAGATCAAAACAGCAGAAAATAAAATAAAGACCGTTTGGAAAGTTATAAATAACGAGACCAACAGAAAGAAAATACGTAATAATACTTTTACATTAAATACAGCATGTGGTCTTAAAAGCTCTAATCAGGAAGTAGCTCAAGAATTTGTTAATTTTTTTACCGACATACCAATAAAAACTACGGAGGCTCTTAATTCCTCACCTGAAGCCTCAATTGGCTTATTAAAGGCGAATGTGTCTGGCTGCCTGGCTGAATTTAAATTTAAACACATTAACCCCATGACAGTTATTAAAGCTTTCCGGCAAATTAAAATCAAACTGACTGAAGATTTATGGGGAATGTCTATCAAAGTTTGCACATCTATACTTGAGACCATAGCCCCGTACTTAGCTTTAATTTTTAATTTATGTGTAGACCAAGGAGTTTTCCCTGATTTAATGAAATACAGTAAAGTCATACCTCTTTTCAAATCCGGGGACAGCAAAGATGCCAATAATTATAGACCTGTATCCGTGTTACCGGTTTTTAGCAAGGTTTTTGAAAAAGTAATGCTTAATCAAATGCTCTATTATTTTAACACCAACAGAATCTTCCATGATCAACAGTATGGTTTCACCAAGGGACGTTGTATAACTGACGCCGGTGTAACCCTATTAAAGCACATATTTGCTGCGTGGGAAGAGTCCCAAGACGCAATAGGAATTTTCTGTGACCTCTCCAAAGCTTTTGATTGCGTAAATCACGACACATTACTTTTGAAACTGGAGCATTACGGACTGGGTAAACTTGCACTTAGCCTGCTAAAATCTTATTTGAGCGATAGAAAACAACATGTTCAAATAAACGGTGTTAATTCACAGGGTTTGAATGTAAAAATGGGGGTTCCGCAAGGCTCAATATTGGGTCCTTTCCTTTTTCTAGTCTATATAAATGATCTACCCTATTTGTTGAAACACCAATCTCAAAATATGGTGTTGTTTGCTGATGACACTTCTCTAATTTTTAAGATAAATAGACGGGCCAAAAATTTAGATGACGTGAATGATGCCCTACTTCAGGTCCAAAATTGGTTCACAGCAAACAATTTGGTATTAAATGAAAAAAAAACTAAATGCATAAGATTTTCATTACCGAATGTTAAAAGTAGTGATTGTGAGATAATATTGAATAAAGAGAAACTTGAATTCGTAGATAAAACGGTTTTCCTGGGGCTTACGCTTGATTCAAGGCTACAATGGGGTTCTCATTTAACATCTCTTGCGGGGCGCTTAAGTTCAGCAGCATATGCCATTAGAAAAATCCGTCAATTCACTGATGTGGATACCGCTAGACTGGTCTATTTTAGTTACTTCCATAGTATAATGTCTTACGGTATTTTGCTATGGGGACGGGCTGCTGATATTGAGTCTATATTTATTCTGCAGAAAAGAGCCATCAGAGCCATATACAATCTTCGTAGGCGCGATTCTCTAAGGGAACTATTTAAGGATATTGGCATCATGACGGTTCATTGCCAATACATCTACGAAAACATAATGTACGTCAGAAAAAATCTGCATCTTTTCGGTAAAAGAGGCGACAGACACAATTACTGTACTAGAAATAGGGATCAACCAGTTCAGCCAGGCTTTAGACTCGCTAAAGTAGACTCATCTTTCATGGGGTACTGTTTGAGATGCTATAATAAAATTCCACAAAGTATTCTTGAACTGAATGAGACGAAATTTAAAACATGTATTAAAAGCACACTATGTAAGCAAGCATATTACAAGTTGAGCGATTATATCGCTGATAAAAATGCTTGGCTCAATGCTGGTCCTGCTCCACAAGGACAGGGGCGCAAAACTTGATAGCATTAAACGGTATTGTTGGAGCTGCCGAAGATTGTACAACTATCTTTGCATTGTATAGATTCATTGTTAGTATTATATAATCGCATAGCCCATATTGTGTGAGTACTATGTACTAGAAAGCTATCATTCACTGGAAACCTACTATAGTTTTTGACTTGAATGTGCCCTGGCGGTTGAGAGTATGTCATGCTCACTCATATGTCTCGCTGATGGTGGCGCGTGTGTCGGACCATTTAGCTCCCTTCAAAGTGGTTGAGCTGAATGGTGCTGATCCATGCGTCATGTTCGTGAACGGGTGCTGTCAGTTGTGACTGGTCATCTCTTAGTTGCTATGGCTTATTTGAAAGAATTATTTTGTTTTTACTATGGACACTTTTAACGTACACATCTTGCTACATTGTTCTCACATAATCTACCATCTCAACATGAATGATGTAACCAAGATTTTGTAATAATAAAAATAATTTGATTTAAAAGAGTGTCCATGGAGTTTCTTGCCCGTTCTTCTCCATAGAGATCTACGTTAGGGAATGGGCAACTACAGTACTTTCACAGTTTTTATGTCTTGTGACTGGGACTGTAGCTACATTTAATTTTGATCTTTGTTTCGACAATTCAAAAGTGCCTGTTATTGGCCTACTTGAAATAAATGCTTTGATTTTGATTGATTTTGATTGATCTAGCGGATTCTCGCAAACTGATCCATTCAAGATGATTATACAATGCGATCTGTAGAAAAATACGATAATTTGACTTACTTATTTACTATGGTTGCTATAGATTTGCATATACGTCTCCTTCTTAAGTCTCGTGTTTTTCGAAAGTCTTGTGATAGGAACAGAAATGACAGTCAGTCACAGTATGGAGTTCGGTCTATGAGTGTATTGATTACAAATGAAAGAAATCATTCCGTCGACCATGTTTTGCAACGAAACGAAACAAAGAGATGCATTATCTTAATTCTAGGTATATGTCTCGACTGAAGATATACTTCGTTTGAATAAGAATCGTTCGCCTTTACAACGAAACCACTCCTCTTTGTTTCAGGAGGTACACGCCTACTGAAATGTGACACGCCTACTTTTGGATGTGCTCTTTCAACTGAAGCCTTCTCACAATAATATACAATAGCGCTATGAGACGCCGCTTCGCTAAACAAAGGTTCGTTTGAAACTAGCTCACACGCCCGCTCTATATATTTTACATTTCCTCATTTCTGTTTAGTTAAAATTTTGATAAATTACATGAATTTCAAATCAATATTATCATGTCAAAACACCAAGCATCATGGTTTTCGTATTTTCCCAAATGTCCCAGTGATCTTGATGAACGAAAAAGTGATCTACATGTTTAACTGAGTCACAACATGAATTGAATGCAAGCCCAACAGTCCGGCGAGTAATTATTACAGACCAAAGTTATGAACTAAAATACAGCGGTAATTATAATATCGCTGCATGCAATTAATTGTACGTAGATTTTGGGGCAGAGAGCGGTTTACTCTCATGTTTCAGCTATACTAGCAAAATAAACGTAACATTTCCGCGAAGCAATTTAAATTGCAGCAATTTGTGTTGCGTTTTAATTTAAATAATTCCAACGAATATTATGTTGCATGATTATTTTAGCTGAAATTATAATAGTCATTAGTAAATTGCATTCAAATTTTACTCACACAGGTTTTGCTAAAATGCGAGGGAACCAGAGCGGTCACTGCGGGGTTCACTGTATAACGTCAAGCTACGACCAAAGGAGCGGAGCATACTCGTAAAATGATGCAAAAACAGGGTTTTTTTTTTCTGTTGAGAGCTTTTTTTTCATATGCGACGCAGACGAATTTCCGTGGGCACTGAGTCGTACAATAATTAACTTTTAAATGATGTCCTTTCGCAACTTGAAAGAAACTGACCTGTTTTGTAGTTTGCATGTAGATTGTTTGGCGATGACGAGTCGCACAACTAAACATAACCCAAACGCAAACTATGCCTGTTTTCGAACCCCGCCATCGCTATAGGCCTCACTAACAAACCAATTGCAGTTGTGCCGTCGTCGTTGCGGTCTTTTCATTGTGATAGAACGGCATTGCTGATGAAACTGCATCAGCAATGCCGTTCTATCACAATGATGTTACAGTCGCTTTCGGAATCGCTCGTTTGTAGGAAATTACTCACAGTTGTAATCAAAGGCCTGTTGATATACATAATACATAGTAGACTAGGTACCTTTGTATTGACAGAGAATAGAATAAGATAGTGTGACAGACATAATCAAGATGTCAAATCGGGACACTCCGGGATACCGCAGCCGTCTCTAATGCAACCTCATTGTTCCTATTAATTAAGGTTTCACTAGAACTGTAGGTATTGTGTGTGATTACATGTGTAAGTGGCAGACGGTGGTGGAGCGTGTATTGTAGATAGTACAGTCCTGCCTTATGTTGATACTGATAATCGAATAGTTCAATGAAATATTTTGCCAATTATATTCTATCTATTACTAACACTGAAAACGGGATATTTACCGTGTGTACTATTTGTTTTGAGTTCTTGTTGCAAGCACCATGTCACGAATAAAATGATAATCATCACGGATAAACTCAGTATAATTAGTGACCAAGTCGGTTTAAAAACTTTTGATTAATTTTTGATTATTTGAATCATTTCCCGCTGACCTGTGGGACGATTAGCGATCAGCGGGAATGCATCCGTCTATCTAGCAAAATATTTCATTCAACTCGGAAAATTGGTAAATAATATTTACTCTTAGCTACTTTAGACAATTAAAACACAATTCATCGAAACGTGAAGGTTTCGCGAATTTTAATACTACTAAAAGTGAGAGTAATAATAACTGACTTTATTCTGACATGCATACGGCTAAATATTAGTTATCGGCATGTGGATGGGTTGGTACTGTTGGTACTGTTGGTACTTATCAAGTTTCCTCCGTGCCTCGAAAAGGACGTTAAGCCGTTGGTCCCTGTTGTCATTTCTAGATCTTTGAAAGTCGTAACAGATAGTCAGTGCCCCGAAAGTCTGACTCCCAGTCTTACCAAGGTGCCAACCATTACCCAGTACTAACTGAGTTTTGGAGGTCAGATAGGCATTCGCTCCATGTAAACTGGTGTTCAGTTAGACTGGAAGCCAACCCTAATATAGTGAAAAGGCTAGGCAGATGATGAGTTATAGATTCTGAAATTCTGGTACGTAGTTTTGCGCTGAGCAAAATTGACACATTATTATTCAACAATACTATACCTCGTTCGTTCTATAGTTATAAACCAGTTGCAATCCATTAGCTGATGCTAATGAAAGTTTGGGCTGATGCTTCGCTCGGGTGCTGCCGTAAGCTGATTACGGTTTTCCAATGTCGACATGAATAATTTGTTTTGCGGCCGATACATCATCATAATAATATGGCTGTAGAATCAATGACCATCGGAGTAGACGTGTTGAGTGGAGATCACGAATCGGCAAGAGTAACGTTGGACGCACTAAGACTAGGTGGAGCGCGACGTGGTTGATGATAGCACCTGGATGAGAATAGCGTGCAATTGGAGATGCCTATGCCCAGCAGTGGACTACTCTAGGCTAGTAGTGATGATCATGATTGTTCAGTAAGTACTTACATATGCAACAGAGTCCAAAGCCGTTGGCACAGTAACCGTTGGCCGATCCGCCCCGCGCAGTGCACTCGCGCGCAGTCATGCATGTGCCATTGTCACCAGAAGCGCCCGCGCACCCACCGTTCGGGAATGTCACCACCGTGAAGAGTGATAAAACTGTGTAAGAGAGAGTTGTTTAAATTATAGACTCATTCCTGCGAGCTTTTTGTGCCCGATTGTAAATTTTAATGAGCCGTAGCGTGTCGCCAGACTTCAATACATACCGCTATCGTAGACTGCCGCATGCAACCGTTTTCACATACCAACCCTGTCATGTGGTCTGTTACGATGAGACTAAATTGTTTCGATTTTTAAAATAGTTCCTTACAATACAATTAATCGTAGACAAAAGTCGAAAAGTCGACCGAGGGTGATCCTGCGAATATTATAACTATCCTTATGATGTTCTAAGCTGGGTAGCCACTTTATCGTTGTCACAGTGTCTCCGAGATCCGAGAGTTAGTTTTCAACTTTGAAAACCAATCCACTATTAATTCAGTTAATTGGATTACAGCGTCGACTAAAATAATCCACCAATCACATCTCATGGAACTGAATCACTGATCAGTCTAATTCACAAAGCCAAGCTCGGTCAAAACTTCTCAGTAACAAAGCTTTGCATTACAAACTTCAATATACTTGAAACTAGAAGATTATCCAGTTCTGTTCCAGCAAAATGGCAAACTCCATATGAAAGTCAATAGCGTACACGGGACTACATCGCTCACATTTGTTTTGAAACGTGGAAACGAATTCACTAAGCTTGCTTTTATAGTAAATCATCACTTCAATAGTATTTCGTTTGACTAGTGCGGCAGGAGGCTTAAAGTAATTGACAATTTAAAACCACGCTATTAGATCCGCTTTTTCAGTATCTGCATAGCTCAAGGTTTGTTACGTTTGCAGGTAAACTCGTTACAGCTGCTGCTCATTAAAATGAAAGCGGAGCAAGAAAACATTTTACATTTTGTATGGTTTGAATTTTGTAGGAATGTGATTTAATTTGTTGTTTTTGTTGTCTCCGTGGCTAAATAACAAGTACCTAAATTATTAATTTAAGTATTTTTATCGTAAAATCGCTTATTAATGCTTACTAATTCGTATGTACCCTGTTTAGCAGTATTGTTCAAAATTAAATGAATAACAGATAAAGAAAACTAGCAGACACGATAGACCGCCCACTTTTGTTATACACACACAAAAAAATATTTAAAAACTTTTTTTTATTAAGGTATTCAAAAAATATCCCATAAATTATATCTAAAAACACAATAAAATAATAACAATTCAGTACAAAGTCACAAAAAGAAAAACTCACCTTGGGATTCGAACCATGGACTTAGTGCATATCAATCCATACCTTTTCAAAACGTACTACATAAACAACTACGATGTACTGCGAAAATTGACAGCACTTTCTTACTACGAATTGACTTGTTATGTTTACGTTTCTAAAATTCGTAGTTTTAATAATATGAAATACTTACGCACACTTACTTTTTAATAATTCGTTCATTATGTTCGGCGCTGGATTTATATGAACGTTTATTAGTCCTCTGGACGGGTTTCACTTTATTTCCCATATTTACACAACTAAAATTGATATCAAAGTAGGTACCTACGCTATTTTAACTTAAAGTATTTTATATTTAAAAGAAATAGAATATTTATTGAAAGAAGATTTAGAACAGTGAATTTCCAAGTAAAACTTTACAAAAACTAAACAAATCTGGTGAAAATAAATCGGCGAAAAGAGCGACACATCCGTACAGCAACAGGCCTTGGCCGGCACTGTCGGTGCACAGGCGTTCACGCACACATGCATACGTATTATGTTCGGGAATAAGAACGTGCGATTTACAGAAAATCTATTGATTGGACTAAAAAAATAAAACAGTATTATGCTAATATGTTGCTTGTAGAATTATTTGCCAAAAAATCAGAATGATCGCATGTATTTTAGTATGGTTTCTAATCGTTATAAGGTTTTTTTAGAGGTAACTTCGTGAATTTTTTGTATCGAGTAAAATTAGTTGTATCATGTTTTCAAATCAGTATCATGCAAGTATATATCCTAAAGAACATCATATATTTTTCTGGTTTTGTTTATTGCAGTGAATCATATACTTTCAGGAGTTATAAGACTCGCGTTTAGCTCCTGTAGTCGCCTTAAGAGGACACAAAACAGCTGTTTTTCAATACAAAGGTTTCTTCCCCCGTTTCCTTCCTGGATAAAGACAATATTGCTGTACTGGCAAGTACAGAAATGATTTCCTTTTTAAATTTGTTATTTGTTATACAAGACTGCTAACTTGCTTTTTAAGCGCGTGCACAGTTTTGATGACTCAAAGGAGGATTCAAAAATTAGAATCCTGAGCGTTAGCAAGGGAATCAAAAGAGCACGAGGTGAAAAATCTTTGCACTCAAGTGCAACACGTAACTTTTCATCCCACCTCAGCGAGGAAATTACTAAATGTATAATGATACTTTTGACTTCTTTCTTTACATTTACGCATTATATTAACAGTTTTAGTAAATTCTGTCAAATAAACTTCCTCGTCGCTAGGACCACTCAATACTCAACCAATCAACTGTCTGGTGACCACAACACAAGCCTTGCTTAGTGTGGCACTAGATGGTGCTGTGTGTAATGTCCAGCAATATTTATTTATTTATTTTAGGTTTTTGACTTGTTTTCAAGTTTCATGTTTTAACCTAAGGTTTTAACAATATGACGTGGAAATAAAAAGGACGCGTGCAAAGCAAATTAAAAAAGAAAATACATCAAGAAGGTTCCGATTCTGAGTTCTTAACAAATTAAAAAAGGTTATAATTATGATAAATTCGTCACCATGGAGGTAATAGCAAATAGGTTTAATGATGTTTAGAATTCCCAAACTTAGTGCACACGATGTTCTAAATTCAATTTAATTTATCCTCTAATGGATATAAACGGCTTTTGCCCTCAGATATCGAAGAGCAAAAATACTCTTTTCATCCCCCCTTCTCGGAAAGAGTATTTTTGCTCTTCGATATCTGAGTGCAAAAGCCGTTTTTATCGTCATGAGGGTAAAGTAAATTTGAATTTAGAACATCGTGTGCACTAAGTATGTGAATTCAAAACATCATTAAACCTATTTACTTCTACCTCTATGGTGCCGAATTTATCGAACATTTTTTTTTGTTTTTGTTGAGAACTCAGACTCGGAACCTTCTTGGTGTACTTTTTTAATATGTTTTGCCATTTTCTTTTCACGTCATATTGTTAACACCTTAGGTTAAAAACAAGGAATCCAACTTCCTAAAATGACCACTCATAATCTAGCGACGAGGAATTTAAGTTTATTTGACGCCAACAGAATTAACTGAATTTGTTAATAATGCGCAATTTTTTTATTGCGTTTATTCATTTCCTCGCTGAGGTGGAATGAAAAGTTACGTGTTGCACTCGAGTGCAAAGATTTTTCACCTCGAGCTCTTTTGATTCCCTCGCTAACGCTCAAGATTCTAAGTTTTGAATAACTCGCTTCGCTCGTGACTCAATTTTAGAATCTTTCGCTTGCTCAGTCATCAAAATTGAGCACGCGGTTAAAAATCAACTTTGCACTCTTGTATAACAAATAACTATTAAATGGGATGAAAAAATATGACCGCTGTTGGCATGTCTCTATGTTTTCTTTTTTTACATAAATTATTTATTAACAAGATATGAGCCTTCCAAAACCTTTGCTTTGTTCAAACAAAAAAAAAACCTTATTGAAATGTTTAATGAAATATGCAGTTAAATCGGTTCAGTTATCGAGTCAAATAAATTATATTGTGTTTTCAAAACCCTATCATACTAGCATATATCCCGAAGAATATCATATGTTTATCTGGTTTTGTTTATTGCAGTGAATCATATTCTTTTAGTCATTATAAAACTCGCGTTTAGCTCATGTAGGCGCCTTAACATAAGTAACATAACTAACATTCAAATGCTCGCTGAAAAATGTTGGAACGAAAACACTAAACACAATAAAAAATGGCAGTGGTGTCGATTCTGTTGTGCATAAACTAAACTAATTTAAGCTTTGCTATCTTTTACTAAAAGGCAGTGCGAGAAATGGACGGCTATAGCTATGAACTAAGTTAGAGATGTCAAACTAGTTTATGCCTTGCGCTTCACCGTGTTTTTAGTCGACATGTTTTACGTGCACCCTACATTTGTATGGAAATTATAGTTCCAATTAAATTTGACAGATGTAAATTACGTCCGTCTCTTTCTCGTTTTATTAGGGAGAAAAAGATAGCAATAGCCTAAATTAAGTTTAGTATGTGCACAACAGAATCGACACCAATATCTATATGTATTGTTATTCTACAATAAATAAAAGTAACTTACATCTACTCTCCTTTGTCCCTGGCGGCCAAAACCGCTGGTCTTTCGATATATCCTGTACCTTTCCCTTATTCCGAATTAACGAAACCCCACGATTCCTCCCATTGGCCCTGCCCTCACTAGCTGCACAAACCCCGTACAACAACACGAGTATCACCAAATTACCTCTCATCTTTACCGTTTAGTTATCGACAGAGGTGTGGGACCGACATAATCGTGCCGTTTCTATATATACATATAATGTGGTCGGAAAGGGAAACAATAGTGAATTTCACCTATTATAGAGATGGTGACAATAGGTACGTGATAATTTTCTTTTGGCCAACAGCATGGAACGGTATCACCTTTGTTATACATAATGATACTACTTACATAGGTAATCGTTTTGTAGTTTTGTTGGCAGTACTTAGTTTATTGTTTGGCTAAACGTTAAAGTATTGCTAATATTTGTAATGAGCTGTGATGTGGGTGGTGTGATGAAAGTTTTGTAAATCTATACAAATGAATAAAATGTATGTGTCTGTTTGTAACTTTGAAATAACAACTATTTATTGAATACATTATTATGATAGTATTTACGGTACTCATAACGAATAAACATTTTATTTGTTACTGTCTGTTTGTTTCTGCTAATCTCTGAAACAGCTGGACCGACTTTGATGAAGATACCAGATGTTATAAGAAGTAACTAAAGCTACTCGGATTATTTTATAAAAAGCTCCGCGCAAAATAATAAAACCAATAAAATAATAAATTAACACAATCCGATGCAAACAATATTTTTTAATAATAGTCGCGGACAACACAATAAAGTTATATTATGAAGCAGAGGTAAAGCTTTTGTGTGGTAAAGTTTCTGTGTGTCTTAAGGTCGTGGCTCACTTGACAAGCACCGCACCAGCACGGCACCAGCACAGCTCCTGACTGGCGTCGCCTCGAATATAGGCTACGGCGCGCGGCCCGCGCGGCGCAAGCGGGGTGTGAGCGCGCGGTCGCCTCGCTTGCGGCGTGCGGTCCCCTCGCTTGCGGCGCGCGGTCGCCTCGCTTGCGCCGCGTGGGCCGCGAGCGGTCCCCTCGCCGTCCACAAGGCGCAAGCTCACAGTCCGCACGCTGGTAGTAATAGTCCAGGAGGTAGCATTGTATTTTAGGGAATTATCTCTAGTCATTATATTTTGTTGACGTGGATTCGTGGTTTAATTTTTCTTTCCATTACAGTTCTGAGATTTTTTTAAGTTCAGTGTATGTAAATTATTTTTTAAAATAGTTTCAGCCGGTGTACTGTAACGATTGGTTACAGACCGACCGACCGACCGACTGATACTGTTGTAATCGAAGGTTGTTCTTATAAGATCATGGTCTCTAAGATCTTATAAGATCATCTTATAAGATCAACCTTCGATTACAACAATATCAGTCGGTTTATTAGGGCATTTTTATTTGCACCGCTACCTCCCGGAATAAGAGCTTGCTGTCACCGTGAACACAATTGTAAGGCATTTTTGATTGAGCACGCGTAGGACTTGCACGCCTTTGGGAATAATCGGATTGGCTCCAGAGCTCTTAAGCAACTACTTTGTGCTACTTCGGTGTCAACAAGATTTCGATTTGTACTGAATTTCACATAACTTGAGAGTCTTATCATAATAGTAATGGTTTTTTTAATAGCGCCGCCAGGTTTATGTATTCCAGCATCGTGACCAATTATATATATAGATATTATCTGGAAGTCTAACCGAACTAGGTTTAGTGTCGTGGGCTCTCGAACTAAATTTGTAACTGGCCATACATTAAACAAAGAGTACCCACGACGTAGAGAAGCACGACGGCGCAATGACGTTGTTTCGCGGGCCACTCGGCGTCCGCGCGCGGTCCCCTCGCTTGCGGCGCGCGGGCCGCGCGCGGTCCCCTCGCTTACGGCGCGGCGTCCACGCGCGGACCCCTAGCTGGCGGCGCGCGGACCGCGCGCGGACGCCGCGCCGCCCGCGAGGCAAGGCGTATGGTAGTGGCAAGCGCGTTGACCACCCGCCGTAAGCTTTTTCATATGGACATTAAAAAATATGTTATGCGACACACGATTTAATGCTCTAATTTGAATGGCAAGTAAATTGCTGGGTTGGAGCGGTGCTGGTGCGGTGCTTGTCAAATGAGCCACGACCTTTACCTAGAAGTATTACCCAGTATTAACAGGGTCGTGGAGCTCAGATGGGCAGTCGTTTCGAGTAAAATACTGGTATTCAGCTGCGTCCAGTGAGACTGGAAGCTGACCCCAACGTAGTTGGGAAAAGGATAAGCAGATGATGAGAGATACAGCAATTGTGTGTTTTACTTTTCGCTTCTAAGTTCATTTCTTGGATGGGATTAGTAAACCAGCAAACCTGACGATAACCAAAAGAAATGTTATAAATTTTGAGGAATTGTCACCAGTAGAATGCTATAATCCTTTTTTAATTCGAGATATTTGTATAAAAATATGAAAGACAATTTACGACACGCATCATTGAGCATTGACATTTTTTTCCGAGTCATGGATGTTTATATGTACAATAAGTATGCATTTACAAACAAAAAGTATGTATGTAGGTATATCAACTGTCTGGTGACCACGACACAAGCCTTACTTAGTGTGGCACTAAATGGCGTTGTGTGTAATGTCCAGCGATATTTATTTATTTATCATTAAACTTAAACCAGGGACAGAGAAATAAGATTAAAATCTTGTAACCCTTTTCTTTTTCAACTGCACTCAGCGCTGGAGATATAATGAGAAATTTAGCCCCCGACGCAAAAACGACGGGGTGTTCAACTTATAGTTTGACGTGTCAGTGTGTGTGTGTGTGTCTGTCTGTGGCATCGTAGCTTTCAAACGTATTATACGATTTTGATTTTTTTGTTTGAAACGTGAATTAGTCGAGAGTGTTCTTAGCTATGTTTGATCATGAACTTTTAAGAGAGGATGGATATTATTGTACTGTACATAGACCGTTATTACAGTAACATCTACTTAAGAACCCTCACTAAGCAACCACAAACTGCATCAAAACCGGACTAGTAGTTTTGGTTTTGGACAAACAAAAGTTTACTGCAGCGCCCCCTAGTGAGTTGTCACCGTAACACCTATCTAAGAATACCCACCAATCAAACCCAAACCCATCCCTGAAAACTGCATAGAAATGTCTATATGTAGCTCCTTATATACAATATATTACTGTAGCACCCTCTAGAGAGCTTCTACCGTAACATCTATTAACAACCCTCACTAATCAAGCCGCATATAGAAAAATATATCCGCCAATTACGTCAGTTTGGAGGAAGGTTTTCACATGAATTCGGATCACTCTTCAATTATACTAATGCTTAGTCACAAAATCGTATTCAAACAAAGCCACTTAACACTGGTTAATAAATTAACAGATTGGCAAAGTTTTGCCCTTGATCTAGATAATATAATAGACCTTAACACTTCTATAAAAAAGCAAGATCAGCTTGACTCAGAAGTAAACAAATATATTGTTGACATCCAACAATGTGCGTGGAACAACACACCGCAATTAAAACGGAAATATAAAGGATTTATCTATCCTAAGGAAATTGTGGAATTACTATCTGAGAAAAGGAAACAAAGGAAGCAGTGGCAGCAAACAAGGTGCCCGCGAGATAAAACAACATTAAATAACCTAACTAAACGATTAAAGAGGAAAATTGTACAATTTGAGAATGAATCTCTGAGTGCCAACCTTCTGCAGCTAACCAATGAGAAATCAACGGATTACTCCCTTTGGAAAGCGACAAGAAATCTAAAAAGGCCGATTACACAAATACCGCCCATCAGAACTAGCGACGGAAAATGGGCCATAAATAATGACCAAAAAGCGTTAAGGTTTGCTCAACACTTGGAAGAAACTTTTCAACCCTATGAAAGCTCGATCGAAATACCTGTGAGTGAAAATTTATCACAAAACCAAAGAATAAAGCTTGTGACACCTGCAGAAGTAATGAGAGAAATACAAAATAACATTAGCTCGAAAAAGTCTCCGGGTTACGACCTCATTACAGGTGAAATTCTAAAACACCTCCCGCGCAAAGCCATAGTAAAGCTGACCAAGCTTATCAATGCTGCATTTATCTTAAAACATGTACCTGAGTCATGGAAGGTTGCTGAAGTCATTATGATTGCAAAGCCTGGGAAACCACCCCATGAAGCATCATCATATAGACCTATTTCTCTGTTGCCCGTGTTATCAAAACTATTTGAAAAACTGTTATTGAAACGGTTAAAACCAATAATAGAAGATAAAGACCTTATCCCAAATCATCAATTTGGCTTCAGGGAAAAACACTCAACAATAGATCAGGTACATAGAATAACTAACATCATTGAAAAAACGCTTGAAAACAAGGAAGTCTGCGCCACCGTGTTTTTAGATGTCGCGCAAGCTTTTGATAAAGTCTGGCATAAGGGTCTAATATTCAAGCTTAGACGCATGCTACCAGAATTTGCAGATATCCTGGAGTCGTACATTACTAACAGAATGTTTAGAATACGGCAGGAGGACGCATATTCCGAGCTAAAAGCTATAAAAGCTGGTGTACCTCAAGGAAGTGTGCTAGGCCCAATTTTGTACTTGTTATACACATGTGACATCCCAGAATTGGAAAACAACACCATTGCGACCTTTGCAGATGATACTGCAATTATGGCTACCGGATTAAGCCACAGAGAAGCAGTAGAAAAAGTTCAATTAGCTGTGAACAAAGTTTATGACTGGACACAAAAATGGAAGATCAAACTGAATGAGTCAAAATCAATTCACATTGACTTTACAAACAAACACATGGACTATCACCCAATCTACATAAATGGTACGCAAGTACCTTATGCTAATACAGCCAAATACCTTGGCATCACTCTCGACGCCAAGTTGCGTTGGAAAGCTCATGTGAAAAAGAAAAGACAGGAACTCGATATACGATATAAAAGTATGTATTGGTTACTCGGAAGGAAATCTTGTCTATCAGTACATAATAAAATAACCCTATACAAGCACATTCTGATGCCAATTTGGACGTATGGCATCCAACTTTGGGGCTGTACTAAACAAAGCAATGTCAAAATAATCCAGCAATTCCAAAATAAAGTGCTTAGGGATGCCGTCAATGCACCCTGGTACATAAGAAATGACGACCTTCATCGTGACCTTAAAATGGATTTCGTCGCCACCATTACCCAAAAATTTGCTGAAGCCCACGAACACAGACTTCATCGACACGTGAATGTTGAGGCAATCCAGCTGCTAGACAATACAGACCTAGTGCGTAGGCTAAAAAGAACTAAACCTTTTGAATTAGTGTAGTGTACAAAGTGAATGAGTAATAGTAACAATGTTGTGCTATACATATAACACATGAACATAGTGTTTTATAAATTACATTAGACTCTAAGAAAGTGCTACGGACTTGTGTAAAAGTGCAAATGAACACTATTCTTAGTTTTAACATATTCTATCACGTAACATATTAAGTTAGAGTTAAATTGCTTATTAGTCTTTTAGGCTAGATTGTAATTAATTATTAAGAATTTTGTTCTTAATATTATAGTACAAAAAAAAAAAAAAAACTAATCAAGCACATACTGCATCATAACCGGACTAGTAATTTTGGTTTTGCACAAACAAATGTTTACTGCAGCGCCCCCTGGTGAGTTGAACACCTATCTAATAAACACGCGCCAATTAAAAAACCTATCACTGCAAACTGCATCAAAATCGGACTATGAGTTTTGGAGAAAAATTACAATATGGATTTGTATAAACAAACAAACCACCTGTCACCCTAAATGCATACACCGTCTCCGTTCCGTCGTGGGTAACAAAACTTCAGACAAAAACCGCTAGTTTTCTAAGGCCGCGTTGTGCCACACTGACCCAAACATGTTTCAGCGAGAGATCGTACCAAACGGAGTTTGATCGGCACAGGCAAGATCAAAACCGAAGATGTTGTGTTGTAAAAGTTGCTGTTGCCCAAAACATACTGCCAAAACAAACCGACACGACAAACTGTGTAGCCATCACAACATCCCCTCCATGCTACGGGTGTCACTGGCGTGGTTTATAGGTTGACCACAATTAGAATACCCAGAATCCTAAAAATAGGTCATCGGGTTGACATTCGGAGCTATATCTAGGACATGCCCCCGTGTCCTAGATATACGGGGGCACTTAAATAAATACAAAAAAATGTTCTAGCGAGTGTTTTGGTTACTCTTTATAACACATTCAGGAAACAACTTTATCTGCCTAACCTTTTTCCCCAACTATGTTAGGGTCGGCTTCTAGTCTAACCGGATGCAGCTGAATACAGGTATTTTACATGGAGTCACCGGCTGACAGCCTATCTGACCCAGTTAGTCCTGGGTAATACGATACCCCTTGGTAAGACTGGTTATCAGGCTTTTTGGGCCACTGACTACCTGAAGCAACTGTCAAAGGTCTACAAATGACAGCCGGGACCAACTGTTTAACGTGATTAGCCGCGTACTGAGTGAGCGAGCAGCCTCGTGAGGCAGGCTCGGACTTTTGCCGAGCAAGGCTGCTCGCTCAGTCATTACGCAGCTATTTCCGAGTCATGGAGGTAACGCGGTATGTAATGGGTAGTCACCTGTCCACAGACCAACCTATGCAAGCACGCCTTATCCTAAAGATCGACCCGAGCGGTTGTTATAATTTGGCCACGAGCTCTTCGTGGACACGTTTTCTTCACGTTTATTGTTAGTAATAAAAAAATCTGCCCGATTCTAGCCAATTCGGAATGGATTAGTAATTTCCTAATTATTTTTATCATGTTGCAAAGTTTGGACGCCCACGTTCAAACTCGTGAGGATATCTATTATAAACTAGCCGACTCGACAGATGTTGTCCTGTCTTACCTACATACTACTACCGACCTACTACTACCGACCTACTACTACCTTCCTACCAATACCTACCTACTACTACCTATCTACTACTATGCACCTACTACCACCTACCTACTACTACCTACCTACCTACTACTTCCTACTTACTACTACCTACCTACCTACTACTACTTGAATAATTTAAAAGCCTCGTGTCTTCGTCAATTTGATTTTCGTAATAAAAGAAAATCACACGCATCTTATATTTTTTGATTATCTAACTGACGGGCTGCTTAGATTTTTTGTCGTCTACCCTATTGTCAAGAAAATTATTGTCTATTAGAATAATTACAATATTAAATGACAAAAACAACCATCACTTACTCACAATATTGACGACCCGTATGGCCGTAGCGGTGGTGAGGCTGCCTTACGTTCTTAGGGTCCTGGGTTCGAATCCCGGTAGGAGCAAATGTTTGTGAGCTGAGCATGGACATTTGTTTCCGAGTCATGGATGTATATGTATAGTAAGTAAGTATTTACAAATAAAAAGGAACATATGTAGTATATCAGTATATAATACTAAAATATTTATATTTTTTTTATTTTAGTATATAAAAATAAAACTATTTAGACTGATATTTTGACAGTTGCGAGCCAGTATTAAGAGGGACGCGTAGCCAAAGGACTGTTTATAGCTCTCGGCTTCTTTTTTAGGCTTATTTCCACCACCAATAAATTGCAAATCTATTTAGTCCGTCAGTTAGAGTATTGGGAAATAATGGACGCGTATCTTTGATTTTATAAATCAAAAACAAAGATACGAGTTTTGATACGCTTTATCAAAACTCGGGAGTGAGGCCTGATGACGTAAGAACACACAAAAAATTATACCACGATGCTTCGTGACGTATTTAGAATTTTAAAGCACCGTATCTTCGTCAATTTTGATGAACTATGCTCGATGTTTCTTTTGTCATCCATCCACAAGGTATCAAAGCCTAATTTTATCTCCTGTCTAAAAGCCTCGACATAAATGAAGTTTGTCGAATTAGGGCTATGAAAGGCTAGTTGGCAGCCCTATTAGTGTCCAGGCTCAAAGGCTTGCCGGTCACGAGTTTGCCTGTCATGCAGACTAAATTGGTTCTCCGGAGTCCGATGCAATATCGCTGTAATGAAGAAAGTATTTGCCTCCCGGGCAAATGACAAATATTTACACTTACTTGTACCTACTGTACGAGTATGTTATGACTTTTAAGCGATTTGATTTGTATCATTTTGAACTCTAATGCTGTTGTGTATTGCTGAAAAGGATGTGGGGTTAGTAAGTTTACTAAATGGCTGGTTCATATTTGTAGAGATTTAATTGCTGTGATGGTCAAATACTGCTGCAAATATTACTGTTACTATCTCATCATTTCAGCCGAAAGGCATCCACTGCTGGGCATAGGTCTCCCCTAAGTTTTGGCTACATTGACCGGTCTCGCGCGACTCCCATCCAGCGGATTCCTGCAACCTTAACCAGCTCATCGGTCCACCGGTCGTCCAGACTTCGCGTTTGAAGACCTCCCACTAGGGAGGTCTTGCAACGCAACGTCTTCCGGTTCACAATCGCCACTCCAGAACTTTTCAGCCCCATCGGCCATCCGTTCTGCGAGTGCCTAGCCTACTGCACTTAATTTTGACAATTCTTTGGGCTATTACGTCGGGAACTTTGGTTTTCTTGAGGATAACTTCTTTCTGATTCGAAATTAATCGCACATTATTCTTTTTCTTACATACTTTGTGAGGTTTAGTTGGGTCAAGTGCTTCTCCCAGTGTGGAGAGCGACTTATAGTATTTATATAAAGGTTTTCAGTGGAAAACCTTAACTTTTTTTTACTGTAGTGACCGTAGGTATATATCTTTTATTTTAAGACGTTTTTGATAGCTGCCCTTCATTAAACTCGCCGCAAGTACGTTCTTGTGATTTTCCGCCGTTTTTGATATTTTTCAATTGAGGCCTGTATTTTCTCTATTACAGTGGTCATATTTAGGTTTGCAAGGATGTCGTTCTGCATTCTTTGAAAATTGCGATGTTTGAATTACTTGCACTGCCCCAGAATGCTTTAAGTTCAAGATTGGGTTTGTGTGCAGTGCATACCCAGGTACCTTTTTTTTTAGGATGGGAAATCATCAAATAACTTCTCTCTGACTGGGTGGAGCGGGAGGGAGTGTCAGACTTTTACTGACTAAAACCCATCCATGTTCCATCCTCGCCCTTTATGTTCCAGGTTCGAACAGGCCCGCAACCCCGGCAGACTTCGGCCCTTACGGGCCCCTTCACTGTGCTGACATCTCTACGAAGCGCGCGTGAAACACGAACGCGCCGGCTGTCGTCATTAGACGGACGGACGGATAGCTAGCCCATAGCTAACCGTCCACAGGGCTGCATCTACGGTGGCCGGTAGCCACCACGTGGCCCCCGACGCCCGGTGCGTCTCCCGCGGCAGCTGGGAAGAGAGGCTCTCTCCCTCTCTCGTTCCGCCAATGCCCAGGTACCTTACACTGTTTTTGATGGATGACACTTGCTTTCTAAAAAAAAGGCAAGGCAAGGTATGTACCTATCATAAGACTTTGTGAAACCATCTAAACGCCGGGGATGTGTTGAAATATACAATATAGTCAGGAAATCCAGCGCCTTTCTTAGAAGTTCTCTTAAAAAACATTTTGTAATGAGTTCAAATCCTGGTGATTTCAATCTATGAGATCATTAATAGTCTTCCAAACTTCTTCTACAGTGACCGATGCAGGTGGGAGTGGCATTTGTACAGGCTGGGGGAGGATTGATTCAACCCCTTTCTTGGACTCTATATCGCTGGAGTATTCGGGCTAAATAGGCTTAATGCTCTGCGAATTTGCCTTTTCCGTTGTGCCGTTTTGCCAGCTGTGGTCTGTCGTACAACTTCGTAAACTTCCAGTGAGTAATCAGTGGCTGCAGTCGGTGTAAGCGATTCCAGTTGAACCTCAAGACTGGCATTTCTCTTAGACGTGATGCTTGCCTGTTATTTGTCTGATAAAAGTCTGCTCAGGTGCCCGACACGGTGAAGCCAACGTCTTTCTAAGACTGCTTTCTATATTTTTAGAGGGTAGGTATTTATCCGCTTCTTTGGGTCTAGTAAAGGAGTACTCCTCCAGCAGTCGCGCATTTTAGCGTGTAAGTTTTTCATTCATTCGTCTGCTTCACCACAGTAAACTCACGTAGAATTGATCTATCTGCAAGATTTTGCTGAATGGGCGTTTCGTTGGCATTTATAACACCTCGTTACTAATGTGAAATTCCTCACAGATCAGGATGACCGATTTATGAAAATCCTAGATTGAGGAATTAGGGCTTCATCACGTGCATATTGGCTGAAACTTTAAATGTCAGTTTTGTAACAATTTATAAGTTTTGTTACACTGTTTCAGTTTTGTAACATTGCTACGAGAAATTCATATTTCTGTTGAAGCTATAATATGGTCATTGTATTAACAAGAACTGCGCGTAGTTTTCTAAAGGTATTTTTGACCTGGGGTGGTAGGGGCCACATTACCCGGTGTACCTACAAACATACAGTCTCAGAGAATCCAGTCAGCGATATTGCTGTTTTGGCTCTAAATTAACATATTTCCTACGTGGTTTCCCTTTACGGAAACACACTTATCTTTTGGAAAAACCAATCATCAAAAATACTTTATCATCCATATTAAATGTGGTCTTGGATGACCGAGCTTGCTACTCTTTTCATTTGTATGAGAGTGCCTGGCACTGAAAGATTAATAAAATAAAAATCCTGGTTTCTACACTGATTAGTTTTGTCGTGCTTCTACGAGGCTATTAACGCTTGAAAACTTGCTTCCCGTGTTCTGAGGAACCCGACGATCTATTTTCCCAGAGACAGTGGGACGAGCCGCTATGTACAGTTGTTTAGATCAATCTTGAACACGTCTGCTACTACTGCTGAGCGTGCGCGCCTACTGGCTGTGGGTGAGTGGGAGTCGGGTTGCACGTTGCTCGACGATACCACTTTTCGCCTCGCTGTTGCTCTACGCCTAGACGCCCCATGTTGTTCTCGTCACCGCCCTCACAGTATAAAGATGTCAACAGCCTCGGACACCACGGCCAGTCTTGCAGTCATTTTGCACGGTATCCGAACTTAAATGAGATCATCGGTCGGTAACTTGTCACCGTCGGCGTTCCAGCTTTATTAGAACCCGGTGGCTTAGCACGCGACGATGCCAAGTGACCGGACGGGATGTCTTTATTTCTATGGAAGATGGGTAGTGTAGTAGTCCATCGTACTGTGCAGGGGCTGCCGCTGCGGCTGCGGAGAACCTCAAACGTCGATTTACTCGTAGTAACCTTATTGGTAACAATATTTTCGAGCCGTTTGGAGTTGAAACTCGAGGGAGTCCGAGTGCTCACAGTCTTTTCAAGGAATTTTCAAAACGATTAGTTGACACTTCCCGTGACCCTAAGGCTGGCCTGACCTTGGCCAAAGGGTTAGCGTAGCCATACAGCGTGGTTACGCCGCCGGTCCACTGGAGACTACAAGTTGACAGAGTTGAGGAGTTTCTCGAAGCTAAAATTTCAACTTATCTATTTACAAAAATTTAAAACTGTCTGGGTTTTCGTGCAGAGGAAAATGTATGGTTACAGGATCGAACATAATTTTTTATTATTTTTTAAATCTAACAGCATTACAAAAAAAAAATACAAAATGAGAATATTTTAGCAGAAGCTCGAGCTTGCGATCAACTGTTCACGGGGCGGGCGTCAACACCAACTGGCTACCAACTTCAGTGACAAATTGTTCTAAATAACTATTCTATTTTAACAACATTTCTGATGAAAGTTCATGACAGTTCTCAGTTGTCAAACAGTTGACTTTTTTTCCGCCTGGCTAGACAATAAAAAGTTTCAGAAGTCGGTGACCTTTGTTTGCTTGATTTAGTTTTTTTTATCACCGACTTCTGAAGCTAAAGTTATTTACCACTTTTTTGTGTGAAGTCGGTTATATTTTTTGCAAAAAAGTTTTTATTTTTCACTTTTTAGTGGTTCATATTATTATGTGCTTTCCCTTTCACAGCGTAACAGCGTGATTTTTTGTTATGAACTGGTGTAAACAATAGAGAGACATGTGATTTCAGCGATCCCAGTACATTTGCTACCATTCATTGAGGAGTTCCCGTCGCCTATCTTCCAAAGTTCTTCATCAGATCTTTACCAAATTGAAATGGGACCACGCCAAGAACGTACTCTTCCTAAAACTACCCAAATCGCTTCTGGTGAAGGAATTCCCTCTATTTCTCCAGGATCCCATTAAATGGAACTTAACACATCTAATTGTCGAAATCTGGGTGTATTGTACACTTCTTCGTACTTCCTCAGAGCATACAGGCGTGATGTTACGTCACTATGTTACATAAACAATAAACAACCAAGCGATTGCAGCAATTACTGCAGCTTTGCCGTGTATTTTTGAAGAGTTCCATTTATATCACCGAAGATCAGCGTCAGATCTTAACCAAATTGAAATGGGACCACACTGAAAGCACCAGCTTTCAAGTAAAAAAGAATCATCAAAATCGATTTACCCAGTCGAAAGTTCAGAGGCAACAAACATTGTCGAAATCTGGGAGTATTGTACACATCTGCGTTCCCCCTCAGAGCATATAGGCGTGATGTTACGTCATGATGTAGTATGAACAATGAACCTACAAGCGATTGCAGCAATTACTGCAGATTTACCGTCTATTTTTGAAGAGTTCCATTGTATATCTCGGAAGATCAGCATCAGATCTTCTGCAAATTAAAATGGGACCAAACGACAAGCACCAGCTTTCAAATAAAAAAAGAATCATCAAAATCGGTTCACGCAGTCGAAAGTTCTGAGGTAACAAACACAAAAAAAAAAAAAAACATACAGACGAATTGATAACCTCCTCTTTTTGGAAGTCGGTTGAAAACTGTAAACTCGACTAATATGCACGATACCGATCCACTCACAAATAATGTAGGTTGCTATTATTAGTTCCGGAGATTACCCCTTACATACAAACTTCATCATGTGCCTAGCCTTATCCCAATTATGTTGGGGTTGGCTTCCAATCTAACCCAATGCAGCTGAAAACTAGTACTTTACATGGAGCGACTGCAGGGACTACAGGGAAATACGATACCAGTTCGAAAGACTCGTTCTCAAACGTTTTGGGCCATTGACTACCTGTAACGATTGTCAAAGATAGGCAAATGACATCCGGGACCAACAGCATAACGTGCTTTCCGAGGCACGGAGGAAACTCGGTATGTAAGGGTGGTCACCCATCCACAGACCAACCTAGGCAAGCACAGCTTAACCTCACGATCGACCCGAGTGGCTATTATTATTTAGCCATGAGCTCTCCTATATACAAACTTACAACCAAAAAATATTAGCATAGACTTATCGACAAAGACGGCGGTTTATCATAGACTGTGCAACAAGTGTATATGTGTATTGTATCATAACATTTGACACTGGAGTGCCGCATTCACCTCCACAGAGTACGAAAAGAGGCACACTAAATATTTTACCTATTTTGATACGAGAGGATAAAATTAAATGACTAAAAAAGACGGGAAGGAGGAAGACTGAGAGCTCAATACCAAGACTGGCTAAGTTTCGTCTTGGTCTTGCGTTTGGGCAGTACTAAACGGCATAACGTGCCGTTTAGTGTTGCCCGCCATACCTCGTGCAACTGCCTTACGTCTCCATTGTCAGACCTTTGATGAGTCATACTCCAGGAGGTCTTGAGGTCTCACCAAGGTGCTTGAAAAGAGCCCAATAATAATATAGCTGCTGCAAACTGTTGAGGACTTCTTGCATCTGCTTTCCGTTTCCATCGTTAGACCGAGGATGACATTAATTCTCCAGGCAGATCTGAAATTCGTAAAGCTAGTCCGTGGGTACTGCACAAACTGGGAGGCAGTGAGCCTTCTTGCCGGAATGCCGCCATGAGATCTGGAGGCGATAGTTCTCACGCGCGTGCATGAATGGTGCGAAATCCGCTGCCGCAGCAAACCACTACTCAGAAGACAGACCAGCGCTTGCCTGTGGACCGTGAGCTATGGGCTAGCTCGCCGTCCCTCCGTCTTATCCCAGAAAAGAAGGGGTCTGCAAGGGCCGATGCCTGCCGGGGCTGCGGAATGGTTCGAAAGAGATACCGTGACCCAGGAACATAAAGGGCGAGGAAGGAGCATGGATGGGTTTTAGCCAGTAAAAATCTGACTCCCAGAGCGGGAGGAGTCGTTTGATGATTTCCCATCCGAAAAAAAACATCGTCAATGAGAATTAGATGAACCCAAACACGATGAAGATGGCTGTACACTTTTAAGGACCTCGTGCACCTTCTGTCCCCATTGTCAGACCATCGATGAAAGTCATGCTCCAGTTAAAGTTCTCAGCAAGTTGCGGGAAATGAGCCCAAACACGATATGGCTACTGCTACTACTAAACTGTTACGGACCTCTAGAGATCGTATTTCGTCTCTATCGTCAAAAACTAAAACCAACAATAACAAAAACTAAAAGTTTGATACAAAACTATAAAAAAAGCAACACACCTACCTATCTACAAAAATATAAAAATATAATCAGGATTATAATTTTTTAAATCTAACAGCATTAAAAAATTCGATCGAAATATAAAGGGTGTAAAACAAATCCTCTTCACGAAGCCGAAAGGCACTTGTTTTCCCCATCATTGCGATATTTTTTTTGTTCTACACCATACCTAGGAACCTTTTAGTTACGGAGATACGGGGGACCATAGTTACAACTTTTTTGACAAGTTTTTTTTGTAAGATTTTAACTTTGAACACCTCCACGACCCCCGTAATATTCAATCCATCCATCAGCACAATGCTATAAGTGCGTTAAATTGAGTTCTACCACAAAACATGATTAACAACATCAAAAAAAAGTTGTTTCCCAGCAACATTTTTTGCGTAAGGTTACTGGTTACTTAGTTTGATGTACAGAATGCTTGGTTAACGGCTTTGTGATGAGGTGGTTTACGCCCTGTATACAAAAACAAGATATTTTAGGGGAGGCTCGATCTTCCAACCAACTGTCTACGACACCAACGGGCTACCAACTTCGGTGACAATGATCTAAAAATAGCTGTTCTATTCTAACAACATTCCTGATGACTGTTCATGACAGTTCTCGGTTGTCAAACCGTTTCCGCCGGGCTAGACAAAAACTGTGATAAGTCGACTAATATGCATGATATCGATAATATTTAATTTAAACGATTAGTGTAGCTTTCTATCAGTGCAACAAGTTTTTAAATTGGATCAGTTCTACCTATATACATACAAACTTACAAACAAATTTTACCTCTTTATAATATTACTAGCTTCTGCTCGCGACTTCGTCCGCGTGAAGTTCCCGCTCAACGCAAGCTTTTTTTCCCGCTTGTAACATTTCTTATTGCTGCTCCGCTCCTATTGGTCATAGCGTGATATAGCCTATAGCCTTTCTCGACAAATGGACTATCCAACGCAAAAACAATTTTTTCAATTCGAGCCGATAATTCCTGAGATTAGCGCGTTCAACCAAACAAACAAACTCTCCTTTTTTAAACTATTAGTAATATTATACATTATAGGTAAATTTAGATATTTTTATTTATGTGACTCAATAATCGCAAGAGTATTGTGTCAAGATAAAATGGAAATTTAATTAAGACGCATGTTTTTACTTGTGCCCAAAGATTTATAAACCGCGGGAAAAATTTCATACCGCGGCACGCCGGAAAGTTTTAGTCACCTAAAACTTAACGAAGAACTTAGTTAAACGCAAAAATACCGTCTTTTGTTACAAACCAACGACTAACTAAAGCTTTACTAGCTAAAAGCTACTCCTATACCTAATACAAATATTTCTGAAAATAAACTAAACCTACTTCAGAAATGTTTTAACCTAGTAAACAAAAGTACTATTTCCTAGAAATGTTTTGCTGTTCCATTTTGAACTGCGCAGCTGCGCGGTCAATAAGATCAATAGGTACAGCAAACCCGGGCATAGCAAACGCGTTGAAAAGGATAGGTAACGCCATCTATCGCCGATATTCACCATTGAAATTCAGTTGCCATAAGTAAAAAGAAAAGTGTAAACAAAATTAAGTTGGTTTGCGTATGTGTAAAGGGCTTGGCGCTACATGGTCCATCACGATGAGAATAGAGTGAATGTAATGAATGAAAAGCGTGTGAAGCAGGATTTGACAGGAATAAATTCCAGCGTTAATTCAACTAACACTCTTAAAACAAGTGTCATCAATACATGAGATTTCTTATTCATGTTACCAAAGGTGTGGCATAGAGGAAAAAATAAACAACAACAAATACTACTCAGAAAGACTTTATTTCCAAAAAATTAACATCAAATATGTTGTTACATGATTGAGACTATGGCCTGGATGGCAACGATGACATGAGTCTCAGTTAATAATCTTAATATTCTAAAGTATACGGATATTAATAAACATGACACCAATATTTTATATTCTATAATTATAATGCGATTGCAAACGACTAACAAACTCATTCGGCAGGTTTATCTATTTTTTTGTTTGTAATTAACGTTGAGAGTACCTACAGCTCCGTTTTTTGAACAACACGAATCTTAATATGGTTGCGGTTCTTTCGGACCTCTTGTGCACTGCAGTGGAGTTGTGCCACAGGCGTAGTTTAATTTCAAAAACAAAATGGCCTACTTCTCGATACCCTCGAGGTCAAAGTCTCACAGGACTGGCCTCGTAACTTATCCTACGTGCGTTTACGCGTTCCAAGCTCTTAACGACATTATCCAAAACTTCTAACATGTTTTTAAAACACGTTCGTCCAAAAATACACATCTTTTAGGTACTACCAACCTAGTTTCACTTTAAAGTATTAATATGACCTACAAAGTATACAGCGGCTTTTAGTAAGCTATACAAAGTTGTATGATAGTCTTGGAAAACAAAGCTGGTTTTTCTTTAACAGTAAATATTTTTAGCATATTGTTTTACAATGTTTACCTATCTTGAAAGAAATTATGTTTATTCATTCAGCTGTAGAGGAACTTGCCTATTTACTTATGTTCCTGCAATATAGCACAACCGGTGAAGCAAATACACTGTAGTCAGTGCTGATTAATCGTTCAAACTTTAATGAAATTTTATAATCTATATTTCTGTAATCCAATTGGTTCTTAAATGTATCAAAAGTAAGTATTCAAACAAGCTAACTTAAAAATTATGGCAACTAGGATGGTAACACCTCTATCCGTTCTTATAAAAATTACGTACAAACACTACCGATAAATGTATATCAAATTATACATAAATATTCCGTTAAACATTTCATACAATGTATGGTCATTAGAAGTCGCAAACTTCCCTTTTCTTAGTCAAATGTAATATAATATAATAATTTAAAAGAGCTTAGCTCTCACGTAAAGCTTGGACTTATATATAAAGTTTATCTTACTTCAAACCTCTTTACATTTCTTTGAGTGCAAGTGGTCACTACTATTTGTAATTTTTTGGTTACTAGCCGAGGCTTACACCCATTTGATTTTTGTGTCGGGCATTGTGTTGTGGCGGCGCAAGTTGACCTTTGCACCGCATACTTAAACAATTTGGTCCTCTATGACGAAATATTTTGCTAATTCGTTTTTGATTTGAAATTTAGGTCTAGTTTTGATATTGTAAATGTAACCACTCGCAAACTGTAAAGGGGCCTTCAAAGACTATGTTAGGTGAATCTAATTGCACATTTATTTTCAGTTTTAAGTCTGAAGTAAGTTATGTTATGACATAATCTTAAACAAAAATAGAGACCAGCTCATCGAAATTGAGAAAAAAGATAAAATAATGATAAATATAATTCTAAAGCAATGCACTAAAAAGATTTGATAAATCTTAAACTTTGGCTAATCAATATGAAATAATATACCTAGTAGACAGTTTGAAATAGTATAGTTTTGTGATATTAATTTTAAAACTTTAAGATTATACTTAATGATTTGGTGAAGACTAGATTTTCCTACAAATAACTTAAAATAAACCATTATTATTAAAAAAAACTTAAGCATCAACTATTATAGCAGTGAACCCAGCGGTCCTTTTGCACGCAAAGTTTTATAAATCTGAACCTTCCTTTCTAAACGCATCCAAACAATTTCCAAGTAAGTCCTGAAAGGCTGTTTACACACCAGAATCATTAAAAAAATATACTGAAATCGCATGAATCTGACATTATTGAAAGAAAACGTCGTATTATTTTCATACAGCATTTTTTTTTAATATTTTATGAGTTTGATTTAATATAATTGGTTAGTAATTATACCCGGGTTAGAATTATAGATAGGTAAGTACTACTAAAAGATTATAAGATAGTTCTTAACTAACATTCATGATTATTATGATTCTAAGTTACATCGAAGTGGCTTTGTGCTGTATATATCTATGCCATCACACCTGGTCCGTACGTAGTGCAGAGGAACCGTACTTAGGCCGTGAGGACAAGCGCTAGTCGCTCAAAAATGGCCACACATAAGTTAGATGCAGCATAAAATCTTAAGTTCTAAACATTAGTTAAATAATTATAATTTTCTTTTCGAAACTAAGTTGCAGATAGGCCTAAACCTTCTAAATATACAAAGTAATATAAATATGAAAAGTATTTGAATTCATCCACTCTTCTTCTTTTGAAAGAAGATGAGTATAGAATTATAGCACATCACAAAGCAATTAAATTAATAAAAAAATAAAAAAATCAAACAAAAATTCTATCGGAATGCCGTAAAGTATTTAGAAAGCATGAAATGACTGATCAGAGAATAATATACATAATTATGAGAATCGGTATAACACAGTCTAAAACCGAATCCTTGAAAAAATGTAATTGTAGTACTACCAGGAAATCATGATCTGAATACTAATTATATTTAATTAACTATCGACATTTATTCTTAGAATTAATATTTCAAACTACAACAATAAATTCGAGACACTAATTCATTTGATATATAGTTTAACTTTAACACTTTCATCCTAAATAATTATGCTTAAGGACAAAGGTAATAAATACATTTAAGTACGGACCAAGGAAACGAAAAATCAATATTGAATACAGCTGATATTTAAGCAGACGAAAATATAGCAATGACCTTTTAAAATTGACACACAGAATTACAGATGAACTTATAAATAAGCAGCTAAGTAGTTGCATGTGGCTATCAGTGATGGTCTCTGCTAGCCAGGTTATTGAATCTGACGTGATGTTTAGCCACCTTTGTTGAACGATGAGGCAGTTCGCAGCTTCTTGCGGATCCTTGGTGAACTCCAGCGGGGGATCACACGGGTGTCACTAGGAGAAACGCCTTCATCTACATCATCAGCTTCCGTCTTGATTTCCATTTTCTGAAAGTTTGGTTTGAAATTGTTACTTATGTGCAACAAATAATGTCTGCTGATGTGTTAGCTTTCTCCCAAACGTCTGAATAACTAATAATTCAAATAGTAGAAATTAGGAATGAGAAGATTAGCAGGATACCCAAAGTAACAGATGTTACCACTAGAACAGCTAAACTTTGGCAGGGGGTTAAATACACTATTCGTAAAACCTATGGACGTGCCTAATGAAAGGCACAACATATGTGGACCTCCACAATGTGAATCGACAACATATGGCCTAGATATAGTGGCATTTTGTCAACGATAACGATAATGAACAACACAGGAATGCATTGCATAAGGTCCGTACCAAACACTCGTAGCTATTGCCAATCAAGTTGAAAATTGTTGTAGAAATACAAATATTCGGAAAATACGTCGCTGAAGATTTGTTTAGAACCAGTCACGGTGGCGATACCTGGGACAGGCCTACACCCTACTACTCCTACTTGGACACAGTGGTCTCTTAGCACGTTTATTATGGTAATGGATTAAGACAAGCGAACGTACCTGCACAATCAGGCGTACGAGCGTATGTTGTTGTTCCAGGACCAAGGATATATCTCTCAGTTTGCGCTTCTGTTTCTCCAGCTCAGCTGTTATGTAATCTTCACTGCTCTCTAGTACCAAGTCGAGGCCGGCTGCAAATGATGTGCCAACAAAGACAAATACTTTAGGAACTTAGTTACTAGTACCAGAAAAACGTCATAGTTCTCATTTTGTAAACATTTAAATAAATATTAAAATGAAATCGTTGAGTTTTAATACATATTTTGTTGTTATCTTTAGAAATTAAAAAATCCCACCCTTTAGAGTACACGCTCCTGTCTGATACGCATAACACCGATTATTTCGCCAATTTTCAAGGTAGAGAATACATAGAAAATATAAATGATAGATACATGGAACTAAAATATATTTTTATAATAATTTTATGGTTATGTCGCAGATGATGAATTTGTGAGGATTCATTCGCTCCAATAAACGCTTTAATACAAGATTTTTCTTTCTATATATTTTTTTTTATCAACTTACTATCATCAGTGAAAGGATTGCAGAACCATTTGCGCAGGATCAAGTCCAGGAAGCCAAGCTTGCATTTCTTATTGTTCGGGTATTCAATCAGTTCATCTTTATCAACTTTCTCGAGAAGCATGGCCGGTAGTTTGCGTTCAAGTTCAGTGTGTAGTACGACCTGAAAATTATAAATGTCAAGAATATGAATGTGTTTTGTTGTAAAGTAAATAAGTATTTTAGTTCTATAACTTAACATTAATTTATAGGTTCCTACAATTGTCTAAGTGATGAATCTTTAAACCTACTAACATCTATAACAGGCGGTGTTTAAATACACTACTGAAAAGTCTAGGCAGTCTTTAAGATTATTTAGATTTGCTGGACTGACGATCAGGATTTATGAGTAGTTCGATTTAAATTGAAAAGACACTGAGAAAATGTTTCATGCAGTGAGGGTCCGACCAAAATAACATATCCAATGGACAGATTACCTGCATAGCCAGTCTCTTCAACTGGGCATTCCTCCTCACACTTTCAATGTCACCAACAGCCAAACCAATCAGGAGGTTCATCAGCAATATCGGCATGAGTACCATGAATATACCAAGTATGAAGAATGTCGGCATAGGGAATGGTAGAAGTATATCGGTCTCAGATTTGTAATAGGGCTGAACATAAGTGCCCACGAAGTCCAGTTCTCCAAGCATCATAGCAAAGGTCCTCATTAGTGACATCGGTATACTGTTAAACGACAAATGATGGCCCTGGAAAAATAGATCAGTAAATTGTAACTTGTGATAAGGGTTTCGCAGAGCCAATGTCGCGTTGCTTAAAGTTCAGTAATGATCTTCGTCGCTTGCATGAAGGTTAAAGCAAAATGTTTCGTGCTATGATAGTATTTTCGCATGATGTGCGTTTTTCTAATTAGGACTGTATATTTTCATGACGTCATGAACGCAAGCTGGCGCCGTAATAACCTAGTATTTTGCAAGTATGTCGATACAGGCGTGAATGGACGATTACACTCATAGGCTCATAGCAACAAACCTTGGTTAAAGGTGCCATTATTCAGGCAAATCACATCCACAAACAATCAGACTTGGCACAGGTATGTGCTGTACAAACATTGATTTAGATTGGAAACCACAACCCTGTGCGCAAAAGGCAAACCCAAAAGCGCTATGCTCTTGAAAGTGTAAGTTACCTCATTATTCACTTACCTGCCTTTAATGTTAGTATATTAGTACTGCATCAGCTACTAACACTATTTTCTACTTTTTACTGTGCGATAGAGTCAGCAGTGGTAACTTTTGTTTCAAACTATAATAATATAAATCTTACCAAAAATCTACAAAAATAGCAATATACATAAATACCGTCTCGTCAGGACCCACTTTAGACAGGAGGATATAGAACGCCATCCCAAAAGCGATGATCAAGATTGAAAACACCATCAAAACTTTAATCAGGGTCTGAAGTATTTCCAGGAACATGACAACATAGATTCCAACTTGGTCGAAGCGTTGGAGTAACAGAAGCAGCTCAAACCATGCCAGAAATACTGTTATTGACGCCGCCGAAAACTGAAATATAATTAATTTGAAAAAATAAATAATAGCGACGTAAAAAAAAGTAGTTGAACACATAATTTTCAGTTTTCTACAGAACTGTCTCCAAAACCGACAAGGTGTCCTTCAAGGAGCAATATTGGGACCTACCTGAATTTCATCAAAACATTTAAACAGCGTCGGGATAACCATGAGTGTCGAGCTTATGTACAGCATCCATGATACCAAATTTGACGGATCGACCAAGTAATGCCATTTCTGTTGCTTCACGTTGTATGCTTCACGAATTAGACATAAACCGTTGTATACCAAAATCGCCACTGTGCTTGTATACATGGCGACTTTTGATTCGAAATCTGGAAATGTACATTAAATTATTATTTGTATAAATAAAATAATACGCATTATTTTCTAGATCAGTGAATTTAAAAACCTACAGTTAACAATGCGTTTCTTACCCGGATCGAAAATTATATTCTTTTCTGTTTTATTTTCTCGTTCAGCGCTAGTAGGGTCTGATTGGTTACATTTGGCAGGTTTCTTAGCAGGTGTAGCAGCCTCAGAATTCATCATCAGTAAATAAGTGTAAACCGTTACAAAGATTAAGAAAATGCAGTAGAATAGAAGATTGGCCAGGTGAAAGTATTTTCCGTAGCTATGCCATTTCATTTGCAGATACTTCTGGCTCAACGGGTGGGCTAGAAGTTCGACTCTGCCGTGCGCCACCATAGCCTGTAATTATTTTAAATATGGTATTAGTATTTAACTTACTTTAAGAATGTCCTATGATGAAGCTCCTATGATTTTGAGTACCAATCAAATATATAAATTACAAAATAAGAGAGTGAGCGAAGACAAAAAATAAAATAGTTTATTTGAATTTATCAGATTAAGCTTTAATTCAGTTGCAATAAATATCACTTTGCATCATCGAAGCTTTATCATTAGTAGTTACGTCAAGAATTATAAGTGCTATTGTTATTGCGGTGGGTTTTAGATCTATTTACAAAACAAAATTAAAAATAAGCAAAACTAAATACAAAAACCTCCACCAATACAAATTGTGTAGGTTAGTGTAAGCGTCGTGTGTTGCAGTGTATTTTAGAGATGCCAGGAATTTCATGTTTTGGTTTATTACTGATAATATGAACACAGTCAAATTAATAAATTGGTATTTACAGTTTGTTTCTTTGTATGAGAAGCATTTGCCTTGTATTGCAAAGGACCAATATTAAATTAGTCTACTTTAATTGCAAATTTAACAACAAAATGGGCTGGGCTGCTACGGTTAATTAGTTTTTGTATGATTATTGATTATTCTTTCTACCAACTAATATTTTTTGTTCAAAGCAATATTATAATGTAATACGTTAGACAAAATATTTGCAACAGCACTCAGGAATATGGATTAGCAGCCCGAAACCTTGATTTGTATTCTTATGTTAGGCTGTGTAAACACCAAAACTCTGGCATAAAAGTGTATAAAAGCTAGGCATCACTCTGCAAGAAGTATTGACTCACGTTGATAACACACAACGGTTCTGGCCGATACTTGGGGTCATTTAGGGCCAGTCTTAATGCGTCGACTTCAAGCTTCGAACGTTGGTAGAATTTGAAAGAATACTTAATCTGCGATGCAGCAAATGAAAGAAAATATGTATAGAAATATAAATACAGATTAGAACTTACATTTAGAGCAGGTAAAGGTATGTTCTGAGATTTAGGCACATTCTCCGATTTCCGACGAACGTTATTGCCGTCTTCCATTTTTAGTTGTGGACACAGGGCATCGAAGCTATACTTTATCTAAATAGGTTTCAAAAAGGTTAGATTGGTTGAGCATTTATTTGAAAAAATTCAACACTATCCAGCAATAGATTTTGAAATGTAGTTTATTCTTACCTTTTGACCATAACTTTGACTTAATAATAACTATATTAAGTTAAAAATTCTTAAAACACAAATAATACTACTAATGGTATATGGAACTTCAGATTTGGATTTCATAGTCTTTGCAAGTAAGGATTATTCTTCAATTTTAAACTTAATATTAATGATGATTATTACGATTAACAATACCCGTATTACAAAAATCGACAGAGTGTTATAAGCCCTGTCTTGTCAAACGAATAGCTTTCAGCAACCGGTCTTCGGAGTCGATATTTATAAAAACTAATCTTTTTTAATTCTACACTGTATCATTATTATTTTATTTTGACTTCCCGTTACAATGGCCTTACTCTTTGTACCCCTTAGGGTACAAAGAGTAAGGCCATTGCTGTTAGTCTTAACTAACTGTGTACCCTAGATCCAGATGAATACAGTAACATCAAATCCACGAACTTGATCTGCACCACAAGGCCAAAATCTGTATTATAAACCAGGTCTATACCCTGAGACTAATTCTTTACCCAAGAATCAGATCTGTACCAAATCTATACCTGCTAGAGATCCAGTACCGTGGGACCAAATCTGAAAAACCATTTAATAGCATTTATTGAAAAGTTTCAAACTTACGTAAAAACTCTTAGAATCCTTCTTGCAGTTGGCCTTGGTAATGCATTTATCTTGTACAGCTTCGAATACTCGTGGCATATATGCAATGAGAGCGAGAGTCACGCATGGATGACGATCAGACCGAAGCGCCATCACCTCCTTGGCTCTGAAACACAATCATGATGACGGTAAATATTGAGAGATTTTTTATAATAAGATATCAATTACAGTAATATTACATTCCTGACACAGTGGCTCAATTTCCTTAATCAAAAGAAACCTTCCATAAAAAAGTGTGAAACAATTGAACGTAAACGTGTGTTATGTAATTAGAATTGTAAGTGATTGTGCTGTTGGTGTGCTTATTATAAATAAATAAATAAATAAATAAAGAAGTGATTATTATATTCTAATAACCACTTATTTAAGAAGAGTAAAATAAGAGCATAAACCCCATCGGGTTAGTATCAGTCGTGAGGATTGAAAGAAAATGATAACTTTGGGGGTCAAAAACTCCACGATAGGTATAATCACTAGAAGAAATATCAATCATTAAAAGAAATATACGGTAGATAAGTACGTACCGGTTTTCATGGGTGACCATAGCAAGAGCGGCTTCAGGGAACTTGTAATAAATGGCGTAGTCAATGGCACTCATATCCAAGTTGTTGTAGCTGAGCCGGCATCCCATGGATAGGAGGAGGGCAATGGAGTTCGGCTTGTTTTCCATTGTGGCCAGATGGAGTGGCGTATTCTGAAATTGAAAGTAAACGAGAAATTAGAGCTATTTTCTAAATAAAACAAATGAACTGCGGCTTTCAAATATTCCAATTATCGAAGTGTTTACGTTATCAAAACTAGGTGGATCTTGACAACAGGTGATGTTAAGCTTTTGACTTGATGAACACTCATTTTTACCTCTTACGTGAGTTACATGATATTTGGTATTAGACCTTAGATACCCAATAGATGGTGGTACCCTTGACCGCGATAGAACAGGAAATACAAAACAAAATTATATTCTATCAGCCGTAGCGAATGGTGGAAAAGTCCCAACCCTGTTGGGTTGACAAACACTGCTAAAATAATCCATGAGTCCTGTAAGTTGACACTCGTTGTCAAAATACAAAACGGTAACCAGTTATTTAAACAACTACTAACAAAACTAGAAAAAAAACTTAAAAGTACTTACGGGATATCTTCGGTGATGGTTATTGATATTGAGTTCCCGATATTTCGACAAGCAAGCAAGTGCCATGATCGCGGGTTGACTCCATAAAATCACGGAAGATATCCCGTAAGTGACGTTTTAAGTTTAATTGTGAACCGTGATAGCAACAGTGGTGTTAGAAAAAAATATGTACCCCATCTTTATCAGACTGGTCCAGAAGATGAGAATGAACGGAATGCAGCAGTTCAATCGTCTGCGTATACCCAGACATGGCAGCCAGGTGCAACGGGTTGCGGCCATTGTGATCTCTATGCAGCAATGCCCCGCGGTTCAGGAGTAGGTGCACGACCCTGGTGTGACCTTCACGGGAGGCGATGTGAAGTGGAGTCAGGCCCTCGCCGTCGCTCTCGTTGATGATAAACGTGCCTTTGTCGGAGTCTAGTAGCTGGCAGGCGGTATGATAGCGGCCGTATCTGTAATCAGTAAAATAGATTATGTAATATTGTGTTTGACCTGAATGGCGCAGTGTTAATAAGGCTGCCTTACGTTCTACGCTTATAATTTTTTTGTGATGATCATGGACATTTATTTCCGAGCCGTGGATGTTGATCCATACTCATATTATAAAGCTGAAGAGTTTGTATGATTGAACGCGCTAATCTCAGGAACTAGAGTCTGGCAAACGAAAGTAGGGACTGAAAAAGTGCGGCAAATTTAAAAAACTTCAGCAAGGTAACCCCAAAATTTGTGTGACGTACCCGGAATAGCATGACTTGATACTTTACAGTTATTTGTTTTTTTGTGTAAAACAACATCGTTCACTACTGCTTGACAGCATGTGTACAGGTCCAAAAATGGGAACCTACGGTACTCGTTGTATGTAAAGTAGTGTTTTTAATCAAATGAAGCAAACTGAAGTTTCGAGATGTAAAATCATGTGATCCAAACCAAAGAGACGTTCCGTGCGTGAACATTAGAAAACCAGCTAACTTCGATGGTATGAAATACGACTAGGTAATATGTGAAACTGTCTGAATAAAAAATACTGTATTTAAATTACGATTACGAACAAAGTATCAATACCTATCAAAGCGTCATACTAATTTATGAAATCTCACACCACACATAAACAATCTTGTTTCTAATTGAATTAAGCGTCTTTCTACTGTTGTTTTTCTTCAAACTTCGAAATCATGCGAAACAACATCTCCCACACTCCACTTTAAATCGTTTTATTCATGTTTAAGGTGGACAAATGCTCTTCATAGGTTCCAATAAATCAACAACAACACGCCATCTTATGTTAACAAATTGAGATTGACATAAATAAAACATTGCCATATGGAAAGTTTGGAAATAATTCGAGTGTCTACTTTCATTTGCCAGGAGCAAAGCATAAATGGAAAATGTTGCAAAAACGGGGGAAAGTTTATTCCCTTTGTGAGCTTTTGTCTCTCTTATGTGCTAGTGTATAATAAGTATGTATTTGCAAACAAAACTTATCTATGTAGTTAAACCATTATGGTGTCCACGACTCAAGCTTCGTTGCTCCGTGTGGCACTAGATGGCGCTGTGTGTAATGTAAAGCTATATTTATTTATTATTGAATACTAGAAAATGTATATTACTTATACATATAATGTAGAACATGTTTAAAAAGTGAAATTACTAAAATTAAAAATATCTCTTGAAATTGGTTTCCTTTCTGAGAGGAATATGTGGCAGCAATTTCGTATTGAAAAATAAAAGTTCTAAGAATAATTTCCGGGAAAAGAAAGAAAAAAAAGATAAAGTAGACCTAAAAGAAATTCTTAAAAAAAAAACGTTCTTTCCGTAGAGATCTACGTCAGGGAATAGGCAACTACAGTACTTTCACAGTTTTTATGTCTTGTGACTGGGACTGTAGCTGGTACATTTAATGTTCATTTTTGTTTCGACAAGTCAACAGTGCCATGAAAAAATTTATTGAATGTTTTGATTTAGATTTTAGACTTACCTAGCAGCAAAGTGCAAAGGACTTTCATTGTTGTTGTTTTTCAAATTGATGCAAGCTCCAAGCCTGATTAAGTTCTCCAAGGATCTGATGTGACCTTCGCGACTGGCGTAATGAAGGGGTGAACAACCAGTATTGTCTTTCTCGTTCAGAAGCTGCGCGAGGCTCTTGTCGCAACGGTTCTGTAATGTCAACTGTTTAGTGCAACATTGGGTCATGAATTGGATTAGTCAATGTTAATGGACATCACAAATCACAATCAATAACAATAAATTGTGTTAAAAATTAAATAACATGAACGGAATCATGTCCTTCTTCAACAAAATTATTATTACAGTGTTTAATGACATACGTTGACAAAGACAACAACAACATTTAAAAAAAATATATATATATTCAATGTACATATTTACAGAATATGGTCGGAGTAGTTAAAATAACATTCAAATTTTGAAAGCAGCGGTGACCCACTGGTGGCGGCCCCGACTTACGAACAGTAAGTCGTGGGAACCCAGACAAGCGCTTTGTGTAATTTATTTCATCACCATTGCTCTCAAAAACGGTGAAGGAAAACATCGTGAGGAAACCGGCATGTCTAGAACCAAAAATTCGAAGATGTGTGACATCTACCAACACTCACTGGGCCGCGTGGTGGATTAGGATCATTCTCAGAAGATCTATTGGCCAGATCCATGGGATATAGCCCATACGTGAAATACGTGCTTTGACGTGGATTTGCGGACACGAGCCCTTTATACAATAGAATATAATATTCATATTTAAATTTATTAAAGTTAATAAAGTTATTTTGATATAAATATTATTACAACAGAATAATATAAACCCTTTTGGAAGAGAGGCAGAGGGAGAGAGGAAAGTAAATAAGAGTGTAAAATGACTCTTATCTAAGCCGAAAGGCAACCTATCCCTGGAATCCTTCTAGTTAAGGAGATATTGTGGGTCAAAGTTCCAACTTTATGACAAGTTTTTTTTTAACACAAGTTTTTAATGATAGACACCTCCACGACCCCTGCTCTAATTACTCCATATAACATCACAATGTGTTGAGTACGTTGCATTGAATTCTACCACAAAACATAAAAAAGTTACTTTGTTTGACATAATGCTTGGTTGACGGCATCTTGATGAGTCTGCTTACAACCTGTCTATGCAAGCATAACAAACATTAGTGCTCGTAATTGTATGTGGGCATGTCCATAACGGTTTACAAATCAATTCATTTCATGGAATTGAGTGATATTCATTTTATGAAAGTATATTGATTGAACCAATCCATTACTCAAAATTCCCCTGAACCGCATTTCATTATATTATCATATTCTAATTACAAAAAATCTAAATCAAAATCAAAATTTAGATTTTTTTAAATTCATTTATGTTTTATGTGCCAATGTACCAACAACCAACATACTTACCCACTTTACTTTCGAAAGGTTATTTATGCAGAATTATTTGTAAAATACCAACAACATCGCAGAAGTAGGTTACTTACATCATAAACAACAATGTTTGTTCTACGACTTTTCCGAAAACAGACAATTTTTTCTTAACTCTCCATACATATTATACCCGAAAATCTGATCAAGTTTGTATGAAAAGTCGTTTCTTTTGCCTGCCAGGTTGTTGGTGTTATAAATAACTCAGTATTTCTAGGTAAATTATACGATCACTTTTCCACGAACGCTGGGCTTCGATTCTGCTATTACAATAGTGTCAGAGTAGTCGATCATTGATTTCATATAATATAATATAATATAAGTAGCCATAAGAAAATTAAGAAATATATTAAAATAAACAAAAGTATCAAAAAGTATAAGAAACTTCTAAAAACTCAAAGTGTGTACAAATACAATATTAACCTCAGAATAGAACTCAGAAACTTAAAAAACCAATTAAATGTATGTAATAGTAAGTTAGAATCTTGTACACAAATGTATGATGTTGACATACAAAACCTTCAAAGGGAATTATTGAGTAGGGAAAATACACTTAAGGATATCTTTTGTAAATATGAGTGTAGTCAACAGATGTTGAGTGAGCGCATGCAGGAGGCTTGTGAGTTGGTGGACCTGGTGAAGTACAACGCAGAGAGGTATGAGTCACTGACCAACAATATCTCCTGTAGTTGCGCTGCCGCTCCGCCACCTCCCATGTCTCAGCATGTTCTCCCCGCTGCCTTACCCATCATAAATAATAATAGCCAAGCAACTTTGAACCCCACCCAAAGTAATATTTTAGTGTTCTCTGATAGACTAGGAACGGGTTTTGGATCTTTGTTAAATAACCGTTCTAATCATACAGTACTGAACCACTGCCACCATAACCTGCATTTTAATGAGCTCATTCATAAAATTCAACATACACAATTGAATGAGCAAAGTACTGTAGTTTTACTAGTTGGAAATAGTCTTAGTATTTCAAAAAAGGACATAGTTAATGGTATTGACACCCTACTTAAGTTAAGACTAGGCAAATTAATATTGTGTGCGTTTCCATATTCTGATAATTTACTTGCTCAAGAAAATGATTATATTTCTAGCCTAAATACTTTGATGCATATTTTGTCATGTCGTCATAGTGACCGTTTATTGTTTTTTGATACTAACAATTTTGTTAGGGATTTTGTTTTGATTCGGGATCATTATATGTTTCTTCCCAAGATTAGTAAACATTTACTAGCTACATTGTTAGCTTTTAATATACACGCAGTTAATGATGATTTAACTGAGACTAGGTTAAGTGATGAATCAGTATTATTTGATAACACTGTTGTAGATTCTTTAAACTATTAGAGCCGACAAAAGAGAAGACGGATAGTAATATTTTACTTTACCACCAGAACATAAATCGCTTCTCCGGCAAAATTTTAGACGTGGAAATGTTAGTAGATAAATACCACATGGATATTTTATGTTTTAGTGAAACTTGGTTAAAACCAGATAGGATGTTGTTTAATGTTAGTAATTTTTCAGTTGCCAGCGCGTTCAACAGATCCACAGTGGGTGGTGGTACCCTGATACTTTGTAACAGTTCTCTCAGACATAAGGAAAGGAAGGATATCACTGCTTACTCTGTTGATCGCTTATGTGAGGTAGCATGTGCAGAGGTTGAAGGCCATACTTTCTTATGTGTCTATAGACCACCAGCATCTAACTTGTCATTGTTTTTAATCACAATGGAAGAAATATTAAGTAAACTTTTCAGGGATAATAAATTAGTTTTTGTTTGTGGTGACTTAAATATTGATCTGCTAGTCGATTCTCCCGAAAAATGTAAGCTCATCTCATTGTTTAAATCATTCAATTTAAAATATTTATTTAATGAAGCAACTAGAATAACGGCAACTTCAGCTTCCTGCATAGATAATGTATTTACTAATTGTAACGTTAAAAATTCGTCTTAATTAGTGGCGTTAGGTCAGACCATACTGGTCAACTTGTATCTTTTGATTTGGACAAAAAGTTGCACTTAGCTAAAACTATTAGAATAAGACCTCTTAATAAAAATAAATTAAAATCTTTTAATAATAATGTTCTAAGTAACCTTTCAAACGCTAGTTTTGATTCAAAAGACCCCAATTTAAACTATGGCACATTATTTTCTACAGTTTGCCAAGAATTCAATAAAACATGTCCTTTGAAAACAGTTAAAGTCAATTCTAAATCAAAATTTAGTGAATGGGCTACCGCGGGAATAAGAAAAAGCAGAGATAATTTATACAATTTATATCACGAAAAATCTCTAACCTCAGATCAAGTTTTTCATACTTATGTTAGAAATTATTCGAAAATATTCAAAAGTGTCTGCGCTCAAGCAAAATCACAGATAATAATTAACAAAATTGGTATTTCTAATAATAAAATAAAAACAGTGTGGCAGGTCATTAACAAAGAAACTGGAAAGTCACAACAACGTGATCAGACCGAATTGTCCTTGAAAATAGATAATCAGACCATTTCTGACAAGCTAGAAGTAGCCGAGACACTAGAAAGTTTCTTCACTAATATTCCGCTAGAAGTTACAAAATCTCTCCCTTCTTCATCTACATTAGCTGAAGATTTGCTTAAAGAAAATTTTACTGCGGATATACCAAACTTTAAATTTAAACCAATATGTATTGCTACTATTATAAACGCGTTCAAAAGTCTCAACGTAAAGAATACTGAAGACTTATGGGGCATATCCGTCAAGGTTCTTGGAGATATTATCGAATCAATTGCCCCTATCCTAACAGGCATATTCAATCAATGTTTGGATAGCGGTAAATTCCCTGATCTAATGAAACTTAGTAAAGTAGTACCAATTTTCAAATCTGGTTGTAAGAGTGATCCCTCTAATTATAGACCTATATCTGTGCTTCCAGCGTTGAGTAAAATATATGAAAAAATCATGCTGGACCAGATGTTATCTCACTTTAACTCAAATGGGATTTTGCACAGTCAGCAGTTTGGATTCACGAAGGGCAGGTCGACAACGGACGCGGGAGTTAAACTTATCACTCACATTTTGGAATCCTGGGAGAAGTCCCAAGATGCCATTGGCATTTTCTGTGATCTCTCTAAAGCGTTTGACTGCGTGGACCACAACACACTGATGTGTAAATTACACCACTACGGAATTCGTGGTCAAGCTGCTGATCTGGTTCTTTCTTATCTATCAAACAGGCAGCAAAAAGTAAATGTAAATGGGGCGACGTCCTCCGGGTCTCTAGTCAAGATAGGCGTGCCCCAAGGTTCAATTCTCGGTCCTTTCCTATTTCTTGTGTACATTAATGATCTCCCTTATATGATGGCCAAATTATCAGATATAATTTTATTTGCTGATGACACCTCGCTAATTTTTAAAATAAATAGAAAGGATACGTTTGTCCAACATGTTAACGAAAGTCTAACCGTTCTCTCAAAATGGTTCGCTGCTAATAATCTTTTATTGAATGCAAGCAAAACTAAGTGTTTAAGATTCTCCTTACCAAATGTACCACAACGTGATCTTAATTTAAATCTTGACGGCAATAAACTTGATGTTATAGCGGAAACTGTATTCTTAGGGATTACTATAGATTCAAAATTACAGTGGGGCGCGCACATTAGAACTCTTTCAGGTAGGTTAAGCTCAGCTGCATATGCAGTTAGGAAAATAAGGCAGTTAACGGATGTAGCCACAGCTAGGTTAGTTTACTATGCTTATTTCCACAGTATTATGTCTTACGGCATCCTGCTGTGGGGATCAGCAGCAGACGTTGACTCCATTTTTATACTACAAAAAAGGGCAGTCCGCGCGATTTATAAAATGGGTCCTCGCGAGTCACTCAGAGAAAAATTCAAAGAGATCGATATACTAACTCTGCCTTCACTTTATATCTTTGAATGTATTTTATATGTCCGTAAAAATCGAGGGCTTTTCAAAATTAGAAGCGACTTCCACAATAAAAATACACGCAGTAAACATGAAATTGTAATACCTAAATTCAGATTAACAAAAACTAGCAAGTCTTTTATTATAAACAGTATACGCTTTTATAACAAGTTGCCAAAGTCAGTTCTAGAACTGACCGATGGAAAGTTCAAGAACTATATTAAACGTGTCCTTATGAAAAAAGCATATTACAAAATCAAGGACTACGTTGATGACAAAGAAGTTTGGCTATGATTCCTACTGCGCATGCGGCTTCCCTGGTAGCTCATAAACGGCACAGATTTGTGGATGTCTCTAACTATTCTCAATCTCATTATTCTTTTTCTTTTGATTCAGATTATTACAGTAGTTTTCAAATCATTTTTTCTCATATTTTGCTCAGAATAGTTACAGCACTGATGACAATATTTGTGTCACTTGTTTAATTTAGTTCTTTAATTAAATATTCTTTTTATTTTTTTATTTACTTACCTTTGTATAGATGCTTTTTTACCTATTATTTGTGAATGAGTGAACATTGAAGGCCTTTTAGATTCCCGGATGCTGTTTAACTTTTGTTAAATATTCCTTTTGTTTTACATTTTTTGTATAGCAAGCAACGACCTTTTGTCGGGCCTACGCTGTCCCCCCATACTTTAGTACTAATGCTGTAATGAAACATAATAATATTGTAATACCAAATGATTTGAAAAGAGTAACCATGGAGTTTCTTGCCGGTTCTTCTCCATGGAATCGACCAACGCGAACCGTGCACCTTTTTCGACGTTTTATAAGTGCCCATCCAGGCCTATGTGAAATAAAATATTTTGATTTTGATTTTGATTTTGATCATAATGATCAAGTTCTGTAAAATTTTGACAAGTTTGTTAATTCTAATAACATAATGGCCCCATTATGACTTTTCACTGACACTCATTGAAAGAAATGTCACAGAATAATAATCTCGTACTTGAAATCTGGCATGAATAAATGTTCGCATTTAGTAGTAGATTTCGAAAACCATTCGTACTAAGTGTTTTATAATAATGACAATACGATACTGCCTTTAAAACACAATTTTATTACGAGACCATTGACCGACCATTGTGAATTTAGCAGATTACGAACTTTAACCAAAATGACAATGGGATGAGAATGAATCGTGTAGGAGTGACGAATATATTAAAATAGCAGAATGAGGCCCCTGTTCTTTGGTTTTATTCAATCTCACAAGAGGAACTACTTTTGTTTTCCCTTATTTTAAAATAAATCCAGGAATGACCGGATTTCAAAATATCTATCACCAGTCTATGGTGACAGATGTATTAACATATACGATTCCGAAGCGGTGCGTATCGTATATAAGCATGAAGTTCTGCTTACTCTCATGGGAATAGGTGTGACCACTACTAATGACGAGTGATCCTTAAAGCTATTTTTATTTATTTTTAAACAACTTCCAGAATTTGTATGCTTACGTAACTAGTAGATCTGAACTGAACATCAATACGTAATCCAGTTTGCTATTGGTTCACGGTTCAATAGAAAGTAATGGAAACTGTTGAGGGTCGTTATATAAGGATATCAACCCTTCTGGATTAAGTCGATCTAGTTGGTATTCTTGGAATCCCAACGGGATAATGCTGTTATAAAACTTCAACAACCATTTCGAGTTATCATTCTTAATTATAGAATACGGGATGAATTCTTATAAGTCTAAGTAGAGTAGAATCTGCACCTTAATTGCGTAGGTAACACATTTCAAGAATTTGAAAGAAATATCCAAGAAATAACGATAAGGTATTCTGGAGTGCTGCACAATTATCCCGAGCGCAGGCGAGATATGCAGCAGAGGGCAGCAACAAGCTAGGATGATTAATTCATACCAAGAATCAAGCTTGTTCCTGGCAAATCAATTTCAGGTGTCACTTACGACTTATCGTTTGTTTTCCAAGATCGACCTCACGGTGTACATAACTTTAGTTTAATTCCTTTACCTGAAAAGTCAGCTCAAAATTTTTATATCTCATGATACAAATGGCAACATAATTGCAACTCTGCCGGCCTATGATGTGCTTCAAATATTTATTTTATTCATAATCTGTTAATTCCTATAATGTTTCAGCTGCTAGTGCACAAAACTCTTCTCTATATAAGACGTGGGCTGAAATCCACCGAACGGGCTCTGTGCAGGTTGGTGAATATCACATGCCTTCGATATTTTTGGTTTTAGAACAAGTCGGTTTCTCACAATGTTTTCATTCACCGTTTTCAGAGCCGGGCTGGTGAAATATTTTGCACACGATGAAAGTGAGTGTCAACTTCCTAAGTTTGAAACTACGACCTGCAACTCTTAAGTCAAGGTTTTTTATAAGGTGTGGGCAAGAAGCCATAACTGCTCATTAAAACTCTCCCTGTAACGATTGTCAAAGACCTACACTTGACAGCCGGGACCACTTATAAAGACTATAATATTAATGCATATACATATTTAAAGGTGTTTAGTAACGATACATAATGTAAATACTAACCTTACAAACAGCTGCGAACTCCTCAAGTCTGCCGCCATTCATCACGACAAGGTGGAGAACATTTCTGGAGTTGATGTCTTTTAACTCGATATCGGCGCCAAGACGGATCTGAAAACGATGTGTGAGATATCATTACTATGGACGGATTAAGGGGGAAGCGTCAGGGTAGGTTGTGAAATTTAAATAATCTCGCGTTTTTTGCAAGTCCACATGTCTTAAAATTTTTGGTTCTAGGACATGCCGGTTTCCTCACGATGTTTTCCTTCACCGTTTTGAGAGCAGTGGTGATGAAACGGTGCGGTGCGGTGGTCTATTGATGGTTTTAATGTTGTAACTACATACATTTTACAGTCGCGAACGATCTTTTCAACTTCATACAACCTGCTACAGGCCTGCAAATTGCAAAAGTACGAAACGTAAGAAAATTTGAATTTCGCGGGCTACCTTAACGCTTTCACCTTAAGGAACGAACTAGTCAGGCGCAGTAATGGCCGGTGGAGTAAAACTGTGACCGAGTGGCGTCCAAAGACTGCAAAGAGACGTGTTGGTCGTCCGGCGGCGGGATTGGTAGAAGACTTTGTTGCCATCACTGGAATATCCTGGATGAAGCTGGCATAAGAGCGGTCAACGCAAAGAGGTCTTAATAGCCAGCAGTTGGTAAAATCGGCCTATGGATGATGATGATGACGAAAATAAGGAATTAAACGCAGGTAAAATTGATGCCGATAAAAATGATTACAGCAGTTAGAACTAACAAACCATAAGTAAAAGCCTCGTCACTAAGGTAGAAGGCTTAGTAATAACCAGAGAAGGAATAGTTAGAGTTTATTTGCTTAAACTTCAATGAAGTAGGTTACATACATGTGGACGACTGACATGGGAGAATGTGAGTTACACATTACAAAGCGTTTGATTGCGTAAACCACGACACATTACTTATGAAACTTGAGCATTACGGACTGGGTAAACTTGCACTTAGTTTGGTAAGATCATATTTAAATGATAGACAACAATATGTTCAGATAAATGGTGTCAACTCACAGGGTTTAAAAATAAAAATGGGGGTTCCACAAGGCTCAATATTGGGTCCTTTCCTTTTTCTAGTATATATAAATGATCTACCCTATTTATTGAAAAACCAACCTCAAAATATGGTGTTATTTGCTGATGACACTTCCCTGATTTTTAAGATAAATAGACGGGCACAAAATTTAGATGACGTGAATAATGCCCTACTGCAGGTCCAAAATTGGTTCACAGCAAACAATTTGGTATTAAATGAAAAAAAAACCAAATGCATAAGATTTGCTTTACCGAATGTTAAGGGTAGTGATTGTGATATATTATTGAATAATGAGAAACTTGAATTCGTAGATAAAACGGTTTTCTTGGGGATTACGCTTGATTCAAGGCTACAATGGGGTTCTCATTTAACTTCTCTTGCGGGGCGGTTAAGCTCAGCAGCATATGCCATTAGAAAAATCCGTCAATTTACTGATGTAGATACCGCTAGACTGGTCTATTTTAGTTACTTCCATAGTATAATGTCTTACGGTATTTTGCTATGGGGACGAGCTGCAGATATTGAGTCTATATTTATTCTGCAGAAAAGAGCCATCAGAGCCATATATAATCTTCGTAGGCGCGATTCTCTAAGAGAGCGGTTTAAGGATATTGGAATTATGACGGTACATTGTCAATACATCTACGAAAACATAATGTACGTCAGAAAAAATTTGCATCTTTTTGGTAAAAGAGGTGACAGACATAACTACAGTACTAGAAATAGGGACCAATTAGTTCAGCCAGGCTTTAGACTCGCTAAAGTAGACTCATCTTTCATGGGGTACTGTTTGAGATGCTATAATAAAATTCCACAAAGTATTCTTGAACTGAATGAGACGAAATTTAAAACATGCATTAAACGCACACTATGTAAACAAGCATATTACAAGTTGAGCGATTATATCGCTGATAAAAATGCTTGGCTTAATGCTGGTCCTGCTCCACATGGACAGGGGCGCAAAAATTGATAGCATTAAATGGTATTGTTGGAGCTGCTGAAGATTGTACTTAACTATCTTTGCATTGTATAGATTCAATGTTAGTATTATATAATCGCATAGCCCATATTGTGTGAGTACTATGTACTAGAAAGCTATCATTCACTGGAAGCCTACGGCAGTTCTTGACTAGAATGTGCCCTGGCGGTTGAGAGTATGTCATGCTCTCTCAAATGTCTCGCTGATGGTGGCGCGTGTGTCGGATCATTTAGTTCCCTTCAAAATGGTTGAGCTGAATGGTGCTGATCCATGCGTCATGTTCGTGAACGGGCGCTGTCAGTTGTGACTGGTCATCTCTTAGTCGCCATGGGTTATTTGAATTAATTATTTAGTTTTTGAGTTGTATTTTATTTTGTTTTGCTATGGACACTTTTAACGTGCACATCTTGCTACATTGTTCTCACATAATATACCATCTCAACATGAATGATGTAACCAAGATTTTGTAACAATATTTTGATTTAAAAGAGTGTCCATGGAGTTTCTTGCCCGTTCTTCTCCATAGAGATCTACGTTAGGGAATGGGCAACTACAGTACTTTCACAGTTTTTATGTCTTGTGACTGGGACTGTAGCTACTTTAAATGTTCATTTTGTTTCGACAATTCAAAAGTGCCTGTAACTGGCCTACTTGAAATAAATGATTTGATTTTGATTTTGATTTTGATTTTGATTTTACACATTACAAACTCACCGGGCCGTTTCATACAAAAATGCACGGCAGTCTCAAAATTTATTTTTATTTTGTATTAAATTCAAAAAAGGCTTGTAAAAATTAGATCTCAATAAACTAAGAAAGTTCCATAGAAGCAGGTGTAGAGTGTGTAAAATTAACCATCTGGGTAAAATGTACCTGCAATAATTATTCATAACCCTGGATAAATTAAGTATTTAACGCATACAAAGACACTGCAATGTTGAAATGAAAACCATCAAAATTTTTCATTATTTGACCTAACAGACAAGACACATTTCAGGTTTCATTTGACTAAGCCGACAACGCCAATCAGCGTGTAATCTGCGCCAAGAAGTAGATTTCTCGCACTGAACTTAATATCAGACTTACATAATAAAGGTTGTGTCTGTTAAATTAAGGTGACCCGAGAAGCGCTTTGTCGCATTGACACTTTTTATAATCGATGATGCGGGTTTGAAACGATATCCACATATCTCCTAATCCTATATTTTGGTTTGTGAACGTGTTTATATAGTAGGTTTCACACAAAATCAAACTCAAATAATTTACTTCAAGTAGACCATTACGGCACTTTTGAATGTCGATAAAAAGAAATAAAAAGCGAAGCTATAGGCACAGACACAAGGCATAATAACTTGAGGAAGTACTGTAGTTGCCCATTCTCTTGCGTAGGTCTCTATGGAGAAGAACGGGCAAGAAACTCCATGGACACTCTTTTCAATCAAAAATGTTGGTACAAAATGTTGGTTACATCTATCATGTTGAGATTATACATATATGTGAGAACGATGTAGAAAGACGTGAATATTAAGAGCGTCCAGAGAAAAAAAAAACAATAATTTAAAATAAAGCAATTCAAATGATCCATGGCAGAAGAGATGACCAGTCCCGACTAATAGCGCCCGTTCACGAACATGACGCATGGATCAGCGCCATTCAATTCAACCATATTGAAGGGAACTAAATGACCCGACCCACCCGCCACCATCAGCGAGACATATGAGCGAGCATGAACATCTCACAGCCACCGAGGCATATTCAAGTCAGTGAAAGATAACTAAATGCAAATTGTAGCTTTACACTACATGGTACTCACACATGTGCTACCACATACCTCAATGTTGTTAAGATGTTAAACCAGTCATTGAGGTTGGTACGTAAGCTAAATGCCCTAGTACTACAAAGAAAAAATAATTCAAGCACCCCTTTTCCAGAAGTATGTTTGTTATCCTTATCTTTAATTTTTCTAATTATGTTGGACAAATATTTGTTTGGAGACTGTAATTAAAACTCGACCCATATCGTATTAAGCGTCAGTTCACACCGAGAAGCAACACGATGCGGCGCGGTCGGTGTAAATTGCCCCTAAGGGTATAATCATTCTTGCAATCTATTTTCAAAAAAAAACTTTTGCTACATAAAATTAAACCGACTTCAAAAAAAAAATATGTTTGATTGATTTAGTTATTTTGCAACAGACTTTTGAAGCTAAAGTTATTTTTAACTACTTTTTTTGACGGTTTTTGCAAAAATGTTGTATTTCTTCATTTTAGTTGCTCACAAACAAATATTGGCCATGAATTTATTTTACATTAAATATAAATAAAACTGAAATGTATATTAATGCTACGGGATCAAGATAGGATGCTGAAACCGAATATTATCTTGGTTAAATAATTTCTGTCGGTTAAGAATACCTATTAAAATAATAATTGACTACCACATAATTTACTCATATTCAGATTCGATTTTTTATCATTAGCAAATTTCTTGTTGATTTTCCGTAGTAGATAGCTGCTGTGTAAGCATTTTTTTCTTTAAACAGAGAATCCGGATAGTCTTTATGATATGATTCGGCCGAGTATCGTTAATTTGCTCCTAAGATTTGAAGAGTTCCGTTACTTTGTCATGTATTGATGTATCCCATAATGAGAACCTTACCAAACTCCTTAAAAACAATACATGTCATGGTTATCTAGGCTTATCCCCAATAAATGGAACTTAACATACCTAACTGTCGAAATCTGATTGTATTGTACACATCTGCGTACCCCCTCAGAGCATTCAGGCGTGATGTTACGTCATGATGATGTATAAACAATATACATCCAAGCAATTGCAGCAATCACTACAGATTTGCCCTCTATTTTTGAAGAGTTCCGAAAATCAGCATCAGATCTTCACCAAATAGAAATGGGACCACACGGAAAGCAGCTTTCACATAAAAAAAAGAATCATCAAAATCGGTTCAACCAGTCGAAAGTTCTGAGGTAACAACACAAAAAAAAAATACAGACGAATTGATAACCGCCTCTTTTTGGAAGTCGGTTGAAAATACAGTCGAATTGATAACCTCCTCTTTTCGAGAGTCGGTTGACTGTGATCATTACTCCCTTTCAACTCCAAAAGGTTGATTCAAGTTGGCACTGAAGACCGATTCAACTAAACTGTTGGTTATACAAATGGGCTGTCTGCAATTGCCTTAATGCAACATACGACGATACAAGTCTAGCGTCTCAGTCACATGAATGATAGTGGCAATTTGTCGTGTGTTATGAACACTGTAGAGGACACTCCATCAGTGGCAAAGTGGTCAAGAGTTCCGAGAATAGTGTCACAGTATTGAGACAATTTGCAAATACGTTTATATTTCATTGGCACTCCTGTGTCTAAGGTTCATGTTCACGAATTGTTTAAAACACAATTTTGCATGGGAACATGTTACAGTGACTGCTGGTTTTAGATAATCAGGCCGTTATCTTTTCAGTGAACATGGACCTTAATCATTGCGCAAGAACGTTGAGGCAATTTTTCAAATAAAATAAATGTGTATCTTGAAAACATTGTTGATTGACGGTTTATCCATTAAAGTCTATCAGGATTTCTTGAAATGTTACTGCTTCCTTTAGTTAAGTAACATTGTTTCTCTCAGAGAGAACAAGCATTGTGTCCCAGGAACTGAGCCACTAAGTAACTGAGAGTAACATATGGCCTTGAGATTTACGGATGAGAATATCAGTAACCTTAGTTTGTCATCCTACCACTTCTATTTGTGGTATCAGAAATCTTAGCAATAATGACCTGAAATCGCTTAGATCCAAGTTAAATCCTATTATTATTATTATTAAAATCATGATATAGTAAAAAAAAAGACGTACATTTTACAATATAAATTGTGGGTTAAACTGTAAACCGAATAGCTTGTTCAACCGTACATAAGCTACCAAAAACTTGCTCTGTTGAAAGTCTAGTTTCTCAGCAAAGTTCGTACTAAACTTGTAACTTCTTCTTCTTTAACTTACCAAAGTCTGCACAGTCCTCCAACCAGCTCTCGAAGCAGCCAGCAGCAACGGTGACCTGCGCTCCTTATCAAGAGGGTTGATATCAGACCCCTCAGATATCAGATAGTTCACAATGTCAGGATGGTCAAACATCGCAGCGCAGTGGACCGGAGTCATCTTCTGAACGTCACATGACGTCAGGCAAGCAAGCTTCTCCGTTGGCTGCATCGTGAACATTAGCTTCACGATCTCAAGGGCACCCTGGGTAATAATAATATAGTGACATAGTAATGTAGAAACCTCAGTGGCAAAGAACATAGAATTTCTGCTTGGGCAGCCCTGTAAATATTATTTGTGCTTTTGTAAAGTTGTAATTTATTGGTTTTCACATGTATTTTTAGGATTTCCTGACCGTTTGTTTTTATGATTTTAGGATGATGTGGCTTGGCAATAATACGGAGTGTTTCATTTTCATAAATAACAACGGCTGCTGAAAACAGTCTACAATTTTTTGAGATGTTAAAGAAAATAAAGCATACCTGAGCACAAGCAAGGTGTACCGGCGTCGACAAATCGTATTGCTGTGTTGATATTTTAGCTCCAGATTTTAAGCAAAGCTCAACAGCTTTGATGTCTCCACCATGTACAGCGGAGTGCAACGGCACATTGCCTTCATTATCGTACAATGATATCATTGAATCCCTGGAACAGCCCTTGGATTCTCCCCACTGAAGGAACACCTCCATCGTTCTAGAAGAGGCGTTCTTAGCTGCCTCGTGGATCGGGTAGTAGCCGTTGTTACAAGCCTTTTTGAGTTCAGCGCCTAAGTCTGTGATCTGTATCGATGTAAACTAGCATGAATATAAAAATGTTTGAGTAAAGTTGAAAGATTTGAACAATTGGTAAGGAATATTTTCATCTGAATATTACCATAATTTCGTTTACGAAATTAGAATTTGGAAACTTACTAATATTTTGGCGCAGATATCGTGGTCGTGTATCGCGGCGAAGTGTAGCGCAGTGCGGCCGTGCTCACCTCCCAGCTCGACGTTAAACTGATCCTTGTACTTCGCAAAGGTTTGGAGCACTGAGACCTTGAGGCAGAGAACGTTTAAGAAAGAAGAAGTTGCTACTTCCATAGAAAATTACCCCACGTCCGACAGCTTAGGTAAATATCTCAAAAAATAGATAAAAATGAGTATTAATAAATTGCATACCTCCGATTGTCATCCTTACTGGCTTTCATGCTTAGAAATTGATCCAAACATTATTTCAGGCACAGTATTACTTATATTAAAAATATTTTAATTTCAATCATGCAATACCTACTACTCGAACGATCATAAAAAAGTTGAATAAAGATTAAACAAATGAACATTTGTGACATTCTAAATTCATTTGCTTTATTGTTACAAGTAAGGTGTTAAGAAAAAAAAAAACTTATTTATTCCTGTTCTACATCTAGCAAAATATTATCTAAAAAATGCCCTGGGTGGCTAAAAACATCTTCGTACCTCTTATTTTATAAAATAAATAGATCATAATAATACATATAGTCAGTAAGGAGTTACTTTAAAAATAATACTTTTTAAATATGTTGATAATACACTCGAGAGCAATGAATCCGGGTCACTTAAAGAATGTTAAAAATCTCGGAAACTAAAAATTATAGGTTAATGCAATAAATTGTATTTAATAGACTATGTAATACTCCTTAAATGAAAGTAAAAAAAATATGAGTCACCATACATTTATTAACACAAAATTACATAAAGAAAAAAACTGCTGATCTCTCCTTAAAACAAAAATAGAAAACATGACATTTTTTAACTTTATTACGATTTTCTTGAATTTTAATACTTCGTATTGCCTCCTCGTGCTTCCATTACTGCGTTTACGCGGTTTGGCATGCTGGCGGTTGTACCAAGTTCCTTATACGATTTTGGGGAATATTCTCCCATTCCTCTGTGAGAGCAATTTTGAGCTCACGAAGCGTGATTGGGGGAGGGTTTCGTTGTTTTACGCATCTGCCTAGCTCGTCCCAAGCATGCTCGATCGGGTTGATATCCGGGCTGCGCGCTGGCCACTCCATACGAGTAATGTTCATCTCTTGAAGGTAGTCATTCACAATCCTACCTGTATGAGGTCGGGCATTGTCATGCATAAATATAGCATCCTCACCTAAATTGACCATAAATGGACCAACGTGATCATTGAGGATTTCTTCCACATATCTTACGCTAGTTAAAGAGCCGTTTTCTATGATCACCAGCTCTGTGCGACTTTCAGAAGAAATTCCGGCCCACACAAGTACAGACCAACCACCGTAGGCTACTTTTTCTTCGATGCATGCTTGCTTGAATCTTTCCCCTGGTCTTCGATACACTCTGTGTCTTCCATCGTGCTTGTAGAGCATACATTTTGATTCGTCGGAGAACATAACTTTTGACCAATCTTCAATACTCCAATTTACGTGGCTCTGGGCATATCTTAGTCTTGAAATACGATGCCCACGCTCCAGTTTAGGGCCGTTTGCAGGTCTAAGGGGTTTTAAGTCAGATTCAACAAGCCGACGTCTTACTGTCCATGCACTTGGGTTACTTCCTCCGAGGCGTCGAAACTGATTTGTGAGTTCAGTTCCTGTGAGAAAGCGATTTCGAAGCATGGTGTTCACCAAGTATCGGTCTTCTCGTGCTGTGGTACACCTGGTTCTGCCCGTTCCTGGTCTGCGTAGGTTAGAACCAGTTTCTTCGTAACGTCGGAGAACTCTTTGTACTGTTGACAGCGACACACCGACAGTCCTGGCTGTATCGCGCTGACTCCGGCCGGTTTCCAGCATTGTAAGTATTCTGGTGCATTCTTCAGGCGTAAGCGACATAATTTCAGCTTGAATAATGAATATAGAGCACTATCAACATGGTTTATGTACCCACATATATGACAGATTACAAACAAAAGCAAAACCAAATGCTGCAATTTCGTAGTTCCATCTTCGAAAGTGGCCCTTTTTCAAATTTGATTTTTTATATAACTTTACATTATCTAAGAAGTTTTAATACCTTCATTTAACATTGTCTATTAAATACAATTTATTGCATTAACCTAGCATTTTTAGTTTCCGAGATTTTTAGGATTCTTTAAGTGACCCGGATTCATTGCTCTCGAGTGTATTTACCTAGTATAATATCTATTATCAAAATGAGCTATTACAGTGTTTAATTGCTTTTTAATCCCATTGTAAAACTAAAATCAAAAGGTAGTATATTACACGTACCCTGCCCCTGAATTAATATTTAGAGCATTTTTTTATGTGCTAGCCAGTAAGGATGATATTCACCGTAAGTATATAATTTTTCATACTAATTTTTAGCAATTTTTTGAGAAACTTACCTTTGCAGTCGAAAGTGGGGCATTTTTGCTACATCTTTCTACATGGCTGGGAGATGGTTTAGAAAGGTGTCTTGGGTGGGTCAAACTGGATGCAGAAGGCGAGGATGGGGAAATGTGTGGCTGCTTGAAGTTAATTTGAGAGGCCATTAGCTAGGACTATAACAATTTCCGGATCACTGTAGACGTAAAGAATACTTACTACACACACTACACACACACACACACATTACACACACACACACACACACACACACACGCACACACTACACCTACACACTACACTTTACATTTAATATTGATTAGTTATACGATCCTAGGTTGCTTTACGACACAAAGCACCCTGCTTTGTAAAGAATGGATGTTGTATCGGTTAAACGATTCATAGCATTATAGTAATTTAACTTTAGGATGCTATTTGGATACATTTGTTACTTTTAACTCAAAATACGCGCTTTGACGTGGATTTGCGGACACCAGCCCGTTATACAATACAATACATTAGTTACGGTTGGTCAGTGGTCCGAAAATCTAACAGAAAGTCTTACCAAGGAGTATGATCATCATCATAATCATCATCATTATGATGATGATGATGATACTCCTTGGTAAGACTTTCTGTCTGTATTTAAGTAATATCGTATTTCCCAAACAGCTAACAGAGTTGTGGAGGTCAGATAAGCAGTCGTTCCCTGTAAAATGCTTGCAATCGTCTGGAAACAGACCCCACATCTGATGATGCTACTTGGATCATTTTAGTACAAGACGTAATAAACTTGTAATAAAAATATTACCCTGTTCAACTCGGTAGCTAGATGAAGCGCCCCCTGGCTCTTGTCATTCAAGATGCTGGTGTCAACACGGCTGCAACAAAGAGAAACAGTCTAAGTTCCATATTCTCTGAAATGATAACGGTTTGATTATCTAATTCCCCTACAAAAATGTGTCTTAAACAGCTATTTTCAGATAATCAGAACGTTATCTTTTTGGTGAACATGGACCTAAGAAATCTGCTGACAAATAGCCGGTTTCATGCATGACGGAATAAATGATCTCTAGAAAAAAAGATCTGAAAATCACAATTTGTTGAAATTATTCAGTGGAAAAAACTAGATAAAAACATCTTAATAGAAAGAAAGAAAGAAAGAAAAAAAAGAAAAAGCATTTATTAGCCCGACAGGACAACACATAAATAAATAAAAAAATAATAAAATGGTAAAATTGCGTAACACTAGTTTAAAGTAAATGAGAGAGAATAAAAAAAAAAAAATAATAACGAAATCATAAGATAAAACAAACAAAATACAAAACAGAATTTGTCCTGTACAAGACCAAAAGGCTCCTATCTCAGCATGGTGCTGTAACATTTAAAAAAAAAATCACAGCGCTGATATTCTGATAGGGCCCAAGATAATATCTATGCGTACTCTCAAATGACGTGCTTGATGAGCAGGTTCATAAACATGGACAAAGTAAAACCGTGTAAGGTTTCATGGTTTGTGGCTCATGCTTTCATGAAATATAATAGCATGTGTATGATTAAAGAGTTATCGGAAGATATTTTCGGAATATGGCGCTGATGTTACGCAATTACCTTTAAAAAATACTAGGTCCCAAACACGAGCCATAACTGACGCCTCCGGGGCTTCAGAGGTCAATTCGATTTATCACATTTTTTTCCTTCCGCCTGACTGGGATGACGCGCCGCACGACAGGAAGTTTTCAATTTTTTATCAGAAAATATCAGAAAATTCTAGATTTTTCTCTCTCTTTAGATGATCTTATCGGAATCTAAATGGTGTAAAAAGATTCTTAACGAAGACGAAAGACACTATTGTTCTCCCCATCATTGTGATATTTTTTTTGTGCTAGACTAAACCTAGGAATTTTCTAGTTACGGAAATTTTAAAACGGAAAGTTCCAACTTATTCACAAGTTTTTCAATGTGTTGAGCGCTTAACATTAACTTTACCGTCAAACGTGGTTTTCACATCTCCAAAAAAAAATAGTCATTTTGCAGCAATGATTTTTGCGCAGCGTTATTTAGTTTGACGTAGAGAATCCTTGGTTAACAGTTTCGTGAAAAATCTGTTTATATGTAAGTAAAAATTTACACTAAAAACTAGAGGTGTAACAGAAGTTATCTCAGAGGAGGAATCTTTACCTGAGAATAAAACCTTGTAAATATTCACTTATACATAGACTCCCACTGCAAAATTTTCGGAATTTCGATACATTCCAAAAATACGCCTCAGTGGAGGCAAAGGCGAGGTTCTGTTTCAACTTAGCCACAAAGATGATCTTTTTTTAAATAAAGTCAACTACGTCAAGTAAGATTTTTTAAATTAAGTCATTTCAGTGTCAGGAACTTCTGTACAAAAAAACTGGCTTAAGCTTCACAGCTATATCTGAAGAACTTCATAAAATTACTTAAAGCATAAAAATTTTGTGTAAAAAACGGAGTGAAACTCGAAATTAATCCAATTTATTTATCCTGCCAACTGCGAACTGTAAAAAGTAATACAGTTTTCAAGAATATGTCCACGTGTCAGGCCAATTTAAATTACACCAAAGTTTTATTTGCACGCCGTCCATGTATGTTCCCCGAACTAAAAATAGTAACACCCACCACACGAGGCAAGTTATTTACGGTAATGCAATCCTACGTACATTTATGAAATGATTTAACATTTAAATTATTTTAGTAAAAACTCTTCCAGGAAAGCGAACTGATGACGCGCTATATGCTACCAGGAATAATCCGTTCCAGTTGCTAGCTAAACAACAATACATCTAATAATAATCCTTCTTTTCAAAAGAACGACCAAGTTTTGCAATACTTGTTCTTGTTCGTTTCTCAATTGCTGCAAAAAGAAACCAAAAAATATACAAACTTATAAGCAATATTCGTAGAACCACAGCCACTTCTTTCCAGTAGCCTTACATAAAACGTTATTTCTCAGGAAAGCCGTAACTACGTCATACAAATCTCATTTTGCAATCGGAATTTTTTACAACATAGAAGGTTTCTTAAAGAAAAAAAAAAATGTGTTTATTATCTTAAATCTATACAGTTAAGTTGCCGGGGCTTCCCAGAAAGTAATCCGAAGGTACTTGTGATGGGATAAACCTCGCTCTTCCTCGAATTAATTAACAATTGTTTATCTGTGCTAATTAGGTAAAAGTTACACATTTTAAAAAAGAAAAACAAATAAAAGAAAAATGAATAAACGGAAAAAAGGAAAAATAAATGAAAATGAGAATCGTGTTTATGGCAGTGTGTTTAGTATAGTTTTCAACGGTTATTCAATACTATCTTATAGGCCCAGGCTCTTACAGCCTCGTTTAAACTCAGCCACCATAATTATACCATATTATTTGTATTTTTACAATTACTCACATAACGGTTACCGATTTTCTTCAGGTTCAAAAATTTAATGACACTTTTCATTATAATGGGTGCGAAAGAAATAGTAAATAGCTGAAATGTCTGGAAGTCTAGATTTGTAGTTGTATAGGGTTGGCTTAACTTAAGCTGAGTGCAAACCTGAAGCAAGACTGTCTTATAGTAGACTAATAGCTTGAAGCAAGACTGTCTTATAGTAAACTAATAGCTTGAAGCAAGCCTGTCTTATAGTAGACTAACAGCTTGAAGCAAGACTGTCTAAAGACAGACTAGCTACAACAACAGCCTGACTTAAGACAATCTTGTCTCAAGTCTGCGTTCAGCCTTAAATTTCAGATTGGGCACTTTTGGGACCCCCCAGATACATAAATTTTTGAGCGAAATTAACAAATACATTGGTGATCGATTTTAATCTCAGGAACGAATTCTAATAGTTAAAATACGAGTATTGTAATACTTACTGCTGCAACAAGAACTCAAGGGCATCCAGTGCGACGTTCTCTACTGCCACGTGAAGCGGGGTGTTGCCAAAATTGTCTTTAGCGTTCAGATCTGGAACAAAGACAAAAAACAACATCAACCAATTATGATCCTCTCTGTGAAAGGGACTCCAGAAGACGGCTCCGTGCCATTTAAATGACAGAAAATGGCACACATAAAAAATTCGATTAAATCGATGAAAAGTTGAATTATTTTGGTACATCTGCATTCAAACCGCGTCGCGTGTCGTTTCCCTTAACCAAATCCCACACACAATACCAAATTCTGTAACAAATCGACGGTTTCGGTTACCAGTTAAATTGTTTGCTGAAAATTTTTGGCAACTCGACACATTTTCCTAACAGTTTTGACTGGTTAATCGAAAATGGAAACGGTTCTCTTTGTTCTTAATAGAAAATCAAAATATGTAAGGGTACTTTTTTCTAATACGTAGTTTGTAGTTTTTTGGTGTAAATTAAAATAAGATGAAAACAATGTGTTTTCCTTTATAAAAATGCATGTTGACATGAAAAAAAGACTTAAAAAAATATCTAGATACTTCTAAGTAAGTTCTTTGTCTAATTGAACATAACGATTACTAATTCCTTTTCAATATATTAATAAGGTTTATTGTGTGTCTTCAAAAGGTTAAACAATCTCCGGAGAGATTGAATGATTTCACATTCGGAAATAAATAATCAAAATCCTTTATTCTATAAATATTCTATTTAATGAAATGTTCAGTGACTTTCAAGTCTATTCTCTTATTGGTCAGACCTAGGCTACACCTAAATGACGGCTACCAAAATCGAAGCTGAGAACCCTACATCCGTTTGTCAAAGTGTTGCTGAGTTTCTCCGTCAACCTCACTTCTATCCCTGATCCTATTAGCGATGTTCCTACTCGGGTACGTATCTAAGCAAAAAAGGTCAAAATATCCTTCACAGAGAAACATCCTTGGTCTACTTTGCCTGTTTTACATAGTCCCGGCAGTTACACTTCATAACTGTAGTGGAAATTAAACGCATTTCCTATGGCGCATTCATCATTAGCAAAGTTATAAACTGACCTATGTTTTACTAGGAAAAGTTCTGATAACTAGGCAGATAATGAGTTCCTTGATTGCTTCCAGTAGATAGCGGTACACACTTCAAACACCTCGATATAGGATGAGCGTCTACAAATAATGAGATCCTAAGTTTTACGTTGACTAGATAATCTGTTCAATGTCCATATCATCCTCATATTTTTACTCTAAAATGCAGTCTGGGAAAATGACTCGTCTTTTACCAAATTGACAGGCTATGATAATTTGACGAGCTAAAAACTATGCCATGCAAATGTCACGCGTGTGATTTGAACTCACAGATATCCATCCAATATTCATCCATCCATCCACTCCATCAAAAACCAAAATTCTTAACTGAACTGAAAACCTAGCTCTAGCTGATTATAAATAGGATATAATAATGTAGAATGCAGTCAATTTGCTAGAAAATTCGTTTGGATGTCTTTCATTATATTGTTTGTAAAACGCTCGATTTTCCGCACTTGTTAATTTTGTGAATGATTCTAGTGTAGTTTGTGAGTTTCACCCACTTAAGCAATACATCACACATCTATTATCTTATCAACGTTTACTCAAATAATACCATAAAATATCAAAACCATAATAAAATTATTCCAGAGAAGGAATGATCTCTTTTGAACTGATGTGCGACAAAGTAATAGTGTTGCACAAAATTGATCTCATATTCATCAAACAACTCAACGATATGACAATACTTCTCACTTTTTGCGGGTTTGTGTTATGCTTATATAAATACATTTCTTCTGGTCAAGTTCATCATCAGGCTACCTTATTGCTTGACTTCCCAAATTCCCCGTCCGGGTGGGATGTACGATGAAGGTAAACAGATGCAATTGTTTTTTGTTCGCAACAACGGTGGAGGGCTAATCAAGGTTACAGGTAAAAGCCCATTGAACTGTAGACTTTAGGTGCAAACAATAAAAGTACAAAATTTAGTGCGTCACTTTAATAGAGAGTGATTCATAATAGTATTGATGATTTTTAAGGGTTACACACACAGAGAGCCGTGTTGTCTAGACAATGGCGATGGTTTTATTATCATTTACAGTACTCTGATGTGAATCTTATAGATGGCTTATGATGAATCTAAAGCAAAAACGAAATAAAATGGTAATGTCATAATTTGTTACAAAAACGAAACCCATGATTATCCCAAAATAATCTAATGCAAAGTACGTGAAGTGCTACAAAGCCTTTAGTCAAAATGGAATTCCTTGAGATAAGAATTTATTTCTTGTAACTCTTTTCTTTATAACAAACACTGCATTTAAAAAATAATGATTTTATTTACGTGTCTTGAACCACTACACCTCTCAAAGGTAAACGTGTTGTGTGTAAAAATATTGTTACAAAAATAATATTTGTTGGAAATCAAAGACTCAATGGTGCTTGAAGGTACTAGAAGCTCGAAATTATTGGAAAGTTAGATTACCTGAATAATACAAGAAATCCTAGGAAAGTGTATCCAATATATTTTTCCTAGTACCTGTTAGTGCATGTATTGAATGTTATCTACGCTTTGTAGTTCCTACTAGGAAAACGCTCGCAAACGGAGAGTTTTCCATGAGAATTGAAATGAATATACCCACTGCTTTTGCATTGGGGCTTCTTCCTTGAATTTGGAAATTGATCTGTACGGTACGATACTGTACGGTCTCATCTTACTTGATTGGACTCTAAACTAATACATCTTTAAAGGCTGTAAACAAACCCTTCCAGAGCCTCCAACAAAACATTATGTATATTAAACTAAGTAACTTTATGCAATAAATATTGCTGGGAAACGGTTTTTTTTTGGGATGAAACATCACGATTTACGGTAAGGCTCATTATCATCATCTGCCTGCCTATTCCCAACTATGTTGAGGTCGGCTGCCAGTCTAACCGAATGCAGCTCAATACTCGTATTTTGCAGAGCAGCGGTGGCCCAGTGGTGGCGGCCCCGACTTGCAAACAGTAAGTCGTGGGTTCGAACCCAGACAGGCGCATTACTTTTTGTAATTTATTTCATCCCCGCTGCTCTCAAAACGGTGAAGGAAAACATCGTGAGGAAACCGGCATGTCCTAGAACCAAACATTCGAAGACAAGTGACATCTACCAATCCGCACTGGGCCCGCGTGGTAGATTATAGCCCGTTCCCTCTCATTGAGAGGAGGCCGTGTCCCAGCAGTGGGAACATTATAGGCTGATGATGATGATGATGACTCGTATTTTACATGAAGCGGCTGCCTATCTGGCCTCCACAACCCAGTAATATGATACCACTTGGTAAGACTGGTTGTCAGGTTTTTGGGCTACTGAATACATATATGTAACGACTGTCAAAGATGGACAAATAACAGCCGGGACCAACAGCTTAACGTGCTTTGCGAGGCACGGAGGAAACCCGGTATGAAAGGTTTGTATGGTCACCCATCCACAGACCAACCACGGCAAGCACGGCTTAACCTAAAGATTGACCCCGAGAGGCTGTTATTATTTAGCCACGAGCTCCTCTCTCTCTCTCTCTCGGTAGGACTCATTGTAATGTACTCAAAACATTGTGGAGAATAGTACTAATACCTACTAGTTTGTACTCAAACAAGGAACTTGAATACGTATTCGTATCTTTCAATGGCTTATGCTGTTTTATTTTGTGACTTAGAATGTTTTATTGTGTTAAAAACTCAAATCATTTATTTCAACTAGACCATTACGGCACTTTTGAATGTCGATAAAACGAAAAAAAAGTGAAGCTACAGTCACAGTCACAAGGCATAATAACCTGAGAAAGTACTGTAGTTGCCCATTCCCTTGCGTAGATCTCTATGGAGAAGAACGGGCGAGAAACTCCATAGGCACTCTTTTCAATCAAAAATGTTGTTACAAAATCTTGGTTACATATTTCATGTTGAGATTATACATATATATGTGAGAACGATGTAGAAAGACGTACACATTGAGAGCGCCCAGAGTAAAAAAAAAAAACATCAATTTAAAATAAAGCAACTCAAATGATCCGTGGCAGCGAAGAGATGACCAGTCCCGACTGACAGCGCCCGTTCACGAACATGACGCATGGATCAGCGCCATTCAGTTCAACCATATTGAAAGGAACGAACTGACCCGACCCACCCGCCACCATAAGCGAGGCATTTGAGCGAGCATGACATTCTCTCCACCACCAACGCATATACAAGTCAATGAAAGATAACTAAATGCAAATGGTAGCTTAACAGTACATGGTACTCACACATGTGTTTTGCAATTATACAATTGGTATTTTAATTAAAGGTATTTTAACTTTGAATTATACTTTATTACTTATCTTTACGAAACAAAGACAATGACAAATTGTTGATCTGCTGAGATTTATAGTCTCAGTTTCTCTACTAGTCGTACAAGATTTGATGGAATTTCAGTTTATTTTTTTCATTCGGATCATGATGTACCCATAACTAAAAAAAGCGATTGATGGATGTGAAAACTAGCTAACTTATTGTAAACCGTCGATCGTTCTTCCATGGTAACACGACCTTGAGCGCGTATCCAAAAAGTTATGAATCTCGAAAATACTTGTCAAATACTTACCTGTTTTAATTACATTTGAAATATTACTGTGTGGAAATAAGAAATGTCGCTAACTAGATTTTTTTTATTTATTGTAAAATGTAATCATTAGTATCGTAACACCATAATCAGTGTTAGATGTAAAATAACTTCTTTTAAATCTCGCTTTGATGAGAGGGCTGTAGAGGACTTCTAGGTTATGGTAACCCACTTAAAACTTGACAATACGCTTGGCTCCCCTGATCTACCTTCCAGTAGAAGTATCAGAAGAATCAGTAAACAGCTAATACTTACTAGACTTTATTGCCAGTGACAAGCGGCCTGCCGTGCAATGTTTATTTACCAAAAACACAAATATTAATCAAAATATAAATGTGTTATTATAATGATATCAGCAAGACAAAGCTAATTAGTAAAGGAAGGTAATAGTATGTATTATGTAAGGTCACAAATTAATATCTTCTAAACCCTTCGATGCGTGCCTTCTTAAACAGTACTAAATCAGAGTAAAAGGATAATGAGAGCTCAACGTAATAAATAATCACGGAAGATATCCCGTAAGTGACAATATAAGTTTAGTTTTAAACCGTGAAAGCCTAAAACAGTGTTTAAAAGAATAACGTTTAAGTCTGAATAAACAAAAACATTTTTATTAAAAAGGGTTTTGCTCAAAAGTTTAAAAGTAGCGACACTTGCATTGAATTGCTGGGAAAACAAGTAAACACAAATAAATCACTCGTATTCGAACACTTGGAAACATGTATGGTCAAATCAAGGTTGTTTCTAGACTTTTAAACTTTCAATAATATAGTAAAACACATAACAACAAAACTAAATTTAAAAATACTCACCGGCACCCCCTATGAGAAGGAATCCCAAACTATCCAAATTGTTTGACTTTGTGAAACAATGAGATCCGGAACCACCTCTAATGCCCAATTTGGCTAAACGTTTGGACATTTCCAGAATATAATTGTATTCCTTTGACATTATGGTGACGAGCTACATCCCCGATAAATGTGCAACAAGTAATCGCGCTCGCGGGACTTTGTAAAGTGCGGAACGGTTTATTTTGCTGGCCTAGGGTGCGTTGCGCCTGCGGACTAGCGTCGTGCTACCACCGCCGTGATACGGGGGGTAGGATGACCGATAGCTGCGCACTCATGACGCTCTCACTTAGTTGTAAGCAAAGATAGGGATTAAAGATCGTAAAATATATTTCTTTTAATAAAAGAAAGATATATTTATAAATAAACTACAACTTTAAATAATAAAAAAAGAAGTGCAAGTACCAAAACGGTTACAAGATGTCAAAAAATTCGTCCACATCGCTGTCAACAGAAACATGCCCAGAAGGCGTGCAGAGTTGCCACTTTGGATGGCAAAAAATCAATTGTTTGAGATGTTTACATAAATAATATTTTAACATTCATACGAGAAGCTATGTTCTAAGTCGGAGTTTTGGTATACATTAATACTGCGATTTCATTCTACAGTACGCAATGAAAATTTAAATTATTTTCGTGTCTTTTCTATAAAAAGACCTCTGTGTACTAAAAATAAAAGGAAAATAAAAGTAACATAGTACACGAATAATAATTTACTGGGAAACGATATGGGAAGGGACTTTTTGTTTGTGGTAAATGATTCATGGAAGTATTTAAAGTCAAATTCTAACTTTTGAAACAGGTTGCGGTATATAGCTCAAATCATTGATATTAATTCTATCAATCATCTATTTAGAGCAAGAGGTATACGTGTGTTTAGTAAGTGTTAGCAATATTCAAGCGTTTTGGTTAAAACGTGTAAACTTAGAGTGTATTTTTTTAACTTTGTGTAGCAGATTTTCATCGTCATCTGCCTAGCCTATAATTCTTAACTACACAATTCTGGCTTCCAGTGAACCTGACTGCTGAATTCTAGAATTTTTACTAAACCAGTAACAATTCATGTAATTGTTGATCGATATATTTTATCAGCTTTTTTGCTAACAATACTTTAACTTCTTTCTTCTTGTGGTTCCAAAATACCACTCAAAAATAATAAGGGAAATGATCGTCCGTGTAGTGGAATAGAGGTCCGGACAAAGTCACATCTTAACAGAAATCCCGAAAATGGACAAGTCACCTTTTTGTTAGCCATCGAAAAGCCGCAGCCAGCAAGCAGCCTTTTTGTTAGCAATCACGTCAATTGTTATAAATAAATAAATATAAATAAATATTGCTGGACATTACACACAGCACTATCTGCCAGTGCCACACTAAGCAAGGCTTGTGTCGTGGTCACCAGACGGTTGAGATACTACATGTATACTTTTTCTTTGTAAATACATATTTATTATATATATAAACATCCATGACTCGGAAACCAATATCCATGCTCATGACACAAACATTTGCTCCTACCGGTATTCGAACCCGGGACCCTAAGAACGTAAGGCAGCCTCAGTACCGCTGCGCCATTCGGGTCGTCAAAGTCGAAAGTCGATGAAGTCGATTACAGTAATGCTACGAAACGCTTTGATAACTATTTCCATTCTAGGACCCTACAAGATATAAGGCGAATGCCACAATGAAATCTTTTTGAGACAAATAGCTTTTAGTCATCCTGTTAAGTTTTAATTACTCTGGGCAGACGCGACAGAAACGATAAAGAAGGCTGTCAATGACAGCATTTATATCAAACGGCCCATAACTCGGGTGACCACTTAACTTGAGACCCTTCGCACGAAGAAGAAAGAGGAAGAAGATTTTTTAGTTTGCTACTTACCTTTACCTCTCTTGGTCATAATAAGGTAGAAGACAAAAAAATCGAATTAGTCCGCCAGACCGTGAAAGTTTAAGAAAGATAACTGGAAACGTATTTCTTTATTTTTTCACGTAAACAAAATTGTAAACAATAATTACGTTGACGTCACAGTTTGGTACTCTTTTTATGAGAAAGTGACATCACAATGCTCTCACTCATGATACAAAAAAAGAAATTGGTCAACTTCATCAAATTTTTTCATTTAATAAAACAAGTCATTCGTCATCCCTATTGCGACTGCTGAGTTCGTGTACCTACGTTCGATTCTTCGATAAGGCAAAGCATTGCAATTTTTTGGATGAGTTTGTAAGTAAAGCGAAGTTTGAAAGATGGCGTTATTATTCCACCTCCACATTGTCTCATCTTTTGTGGTACAACAACACATTTACACTCCAGGGCAGAGTCATAAACCAAGGTACTCCTGAACAGGCTCAAGTTGGATCCGGCCAGGACATGGCCGAAAAGTGTCAACTTTTAAGGTGTTTATACACCCGTATTCCAACAGCCGACTCAACCAAGTCTCAAGTCGGTTTTTTTACTTCAGTCGGCTTTGTTGACATGGAAACAGGTAAAGGTAGGTACATAATCATAATCGAATTATTAGAAATGTTGACCCCATCTGGTGGACATTCGAATAAGGTACCTCCTTGATATAAGTACGTTGTAATAATATACAAAAACCTTCCTCTTGAATCACTCTATCTATTAAAAAAAACACGCATCTTAATCCGTTGCGTAGGTTTAAAGATCTAAGCATTCATTGGGACAGACAGACGCGGCGGGAGACTTTGTTTTATAATATGTAGTGATACTGAAGGATTGGTAAGAGGTTCATGTTTCACGAGCAAAAAGTCTTAGTATGTAGGATGAGCCTAATAACATGAACCGGGCTGAAATGCAGAATTCAGACTCATACTGAGAGGCACTTACATAGAAAGAAATGCAGAATCCAGACTCATGCTGAGAGGCACTTACATAAAAAGAACTGCAGAATCCAGACTCATACTGAGAGGCACTTACATAGAAAGAAATGCAGAATCCAGACTCATACTGAGAGGCACTTACATAGAAAGAAATGCAGAATCCAGACTCATGCTGAGAGGCACTTACATAAAAAGAAATGCAGAATCCAGACTCATACTGAGAGGCACTTACATAGAAAGAAATGCAGAATCCAGACTCATGCTGAGAGGCACTTACATAAAAAGAAATGCAGAATCCAGACTCATACTGAGAGGCACTTACATAGAAAGAAATGCAGAATCCAGACTCATACTGAGAGGCATCTACATAGAAAAAAATGCAGGATTCAGACTCATACTGAGAGGCACTTACATAGAAAGAAATGCAGAATCCAGACTCATGCTGAGAGGCACTTACATAAAAAGAAATGCAGAATCCAGACTCACACTGAGAGGCACTTACATAGAAAGAAATGCAGAATCCAGACTCATACTGAGAGGCACTTACGTAAAAAGAAAAATTCAATAATTTTGAACCAAACTGGGAGTCGAATTCAGGACCTCACGCTCAGTAGTCATGCTTAAGATTACTCGACTTGTTTAAATTTCAGTATATGTATGGAAATCAAGTTACACGAAATTATTAATCGATTGAAAATTGCGAATCAAGTTGCTTTAAATTATTTCTTAGTACTTATTAATTGCAAGATTAGTTTACAGCTGACAACTGTCAGAATCAAATCAAATACATAATAAGTAAAAAAATCGGCCAAGTTCGCACTACGTACAGTGAAGGGTTCCGTAGTCGGGATCAATATGTATGTAAGCACAGTATAGGGCACAAAATAGTTTTTATTATTATAAGCATTTAGTAAGTTATATCTACATAAGTTATATCTGCGGTTGTAACAGAAAATATCACACAACTTTTGAAATGGATAGGGGTTTCGTATCGCGATATTTATTTATTTTCTTCTCACTTTAAGTTTAAACTATATAACTCGTTTCCTGGATCCACCAGATGTCTGTGCCGACCAATGTAACTAAACCCCCTCTTCTTACGTAAGGGCCCAAGGCAAAATAAACCTCGGGGACTATTTGACGGACAGGGCCGTCATCTACCCCAGTCGCTGCGGAGATTGGAACCGGCGATAGATGTCGTGCGGTGTCCCACAGGGATCGGTTCTGGGACCGCCCCTGTGGAACATCGGTTACGACTGGGTGCTGCGCGCGGACCTCCCTAGTGGTGTCAGCGTCGTCTGCTACGCAGATGACACCCTGGTGCTGGCACAGGGGAGGTCGCACGAGGCGGCGGCCGAAACTATGACACGCGGGGTTGCTATAGTCGTTGAGAGGATCCGGCAACTGGGTCTCGAGGTGGCATTGCACAAGTCCGAGGCCATGTGCTTTCATGGGCCTCGGAATGCGCCACCGTCGGGATCCACACTGACGGTAGGAGGGGTATCCATCGGCGTCGAGTCGACGTTGAAGTACCTAGGACTCGTCCTCGACAGCCGGTGGAACTTCGTGGAGCATTTCCGACGTTTGGCCCCCAGGCTGGAACGGACAGGGGCTGCCTTCAGGCGGCTCCTACCCAACCTTGGGGGGCCGAACGCCTCCTGCCGCAGGCTCTACGCGGGAGTCGTGCGGTCCATGGCCCTCTACGGGGCCCCAGTGTGGGCGCGTTCGTTGAAGCGGCGAGCCGCTCACCATTTGAACGCGCCCCAAAAAGTTGTGGCCGTAAAGATGGTCCGTGGGTACCGCACGATCTGTCGCGAGGCGGCGGGCCTGCTTGCCGGATTGCCGCCGTGGGATCTGGAGGCGATAGTCCTCGCACGCCTGCATGAGTGGCACGCGGAGGTACTACGCCGGGGGGAAACTCCGCTGCCGCGGCAAATTGCCGCTCAGCGCACTGACCTCCGGCGCGATCTCATGGCGACATGGAGAGAGCATCTGTCGCAACCCCGTGCAGGGCACGCCACGATAGTGGCGGTAAGTCCCCTCTTTGAGGAGTGGCTGGAGAGGCGCCACGGCGTCCTCACCTTCCGCCTGACGCAGGTCCTCACCGGACACGGATGTTTCGGGAGGTACCTGCATCGAATCGGGCGGGAGGAATCGCCCGGGTGTCTCCACTGCGAGGATCGACCGGAGGACACGGTGGAGCACACGGTGGAAGTCTGCCCTGCGTGGGCGGAGCTCCGCCGTGTCCTCGTGGCGGCGATCGGCGGCGGCGACCTCTCGCGTCCGGCCCTGGTTCAATCCACGGTCCGGAGCGAGACGGAATGGGAAGCCGTCGCCTCCTTCTGCGAAGCAGTGATGCTAGCGAAGGAGGTGGCGGAACGAGAGAGGGAGAGATCCTCTCTTCCCGGCCGCCGCGGGAGAAGCAACGGGCGTCGGGGGCCACGTGGTGGCTACCGGCCACCGTAGATGCGGGCCTGTGGACGGCTGGCTATGGGCTAGCTAGCCGTCCGGCCATCTAACGACGACGACAGGCCGTGTCGACGGCGCGTTCGTGTTCCACGCGCGCCTCAAGAGATGTCAGAAAAAAGAGAGGGGCCCGCAAGGGCCGAAGCCTGCCGGGGTTGCGGGCCTGTTCGAAAGAGATACCGCGGCCCCGGAACGTAAAAGGCGAGGAAGGAACATGGATGGTTTTTAGTCAGTAAGAGTCTGACACTCCCTCCCGCTCCGCCCAGAGTGGGGGGGGGGTCATTTGATGATTTCCCATTCTTAAAAAAAAAAAAAAAAAAGGCAAAATAAACCGAACCTCTCTCCTTACTAAAGGGATATCTACAATTCTACATCGATCATGAAAAACAGTAATGTACACAGTGGTTGATATTTGGGTTGTTTCTATGTAGTTGAAATTATAAACAGAGTAATTATAAATATAGGGTGTAAAACACCTCTTAACGAAGCCGAAAGGCACTTGTTCTCCCCGTCATTGCAATATTTTTTTTGTTCTACACCTAGGAACCTTCTAGTTACGGAGATATCGGGGTCAAAGTTACAACCTTTTGACAAGATTTTTTTGAAACATGTTTTTATTGCAAGACTTAATTTAAATACCTCTACGAACCCTGTACTTTTCAATCCATCCATCAGCACAATATTTTGAGTGCGTTACATTGAGTTATACCCCAAAACGTGATTTTTGTCCCCAAAAAAAAGTTGTTTTGTATGTACAGAATGCTTGGTTGACGGCTTCGCGATGAGGTGGTTTACACTCTCTATAGATTTAATAAGAAAATGAAAAAATATTGTTTTGTTAACACGCATTGTTCCTGACATAGTCATAGTCATTTATTCATTAACAAATAATTGTATCTGAATTTAAACACAAAAATAACACAGTAACAAGTACAGTAAGACAATTAGTCACTATTAAATTAATAAACATAAATTAAATTTGATTTCCCTAAATTCAAACAACAAATCAGCAATTTAAAAATAATCAGTTTACAATTCATCTATATGTCGACATGACAGTAAAGGAGAACCGTGAAAAATCTTTAGAAGAGAATCAATAAGTTTTGATTTTCCATCATCGACATTTCCAATAAAAATGAAACTTATTTAATAGGACTAGCAATTTTTTCATGGTGAATTAACCTTTCCCATATTTTCAACACAATGTGTTTAAAATGTTCAATTTTGCAGATGTGGTATTCAAGCATCTCTATTTTCTAAGTTCTTGTTTTTATACTTACGTTTTAATTGGAAAATTAGCGTCCTGCGTACTTGTCGTCCGAATTTCCAATTTGCGTAGTTTTATGCTCAAACGAGACTTCTTATAGATTGCGACCCGCGTGAGATATCTTCTTTGTAATTATTTTTTCAGACATGACATTTTTCAGTCAACCCGTCTTGAGTAAGCGTTGGTGATGCTCATGCCTTCTCTGTTGAGAAAGGTCTTTGCCCAGCGGTGGGACAGTAATAGGCTGGTATTAGTGGTATTATTGTTATATAATTTTTCAGTATAATATGATTCGGGTGTGCTGCAGACACAAAATTACATATGACGAATTAAAGAACTTTACTAGTTCCGGCGTTTTATTCAACCACGCTTTACCATGTTGATAATTGTGTTCAAGTACTTATATGGAACCGGAAGACGTTGCGTTAGCAGGCCTCCTACTAGGTGGACTGAAGACCTGGTGAAAGTTGCGGGAATCCGCTAGATGCGAGATGCACAGGATTCAGGTTTTTTGTCAATGTGGTGACACCTGCCCGCTTCATGACCACCGGAGAAACGAGAGTGACTCGACAAATCTTTTGTTCATCTGTCATTGAATCGACAAAATGACAGATGAACAAAAGATTTGTCGACTCTCTGTCGTGTCTACGGTGGTCATGCTACGCGGGCTGGGGTTGGAATATGTCCGCAGTAGACGTCTTTCGGCTGAAATAATGATGATGACTTGAATGGACTCATAAATGTTCCCTGGTGTAACTAAACGAATATAATAAAGAATCGTAATTCGCAAAACTGACTTCATATTGTTTTTTAGAATTCCTATCAAAAAATATTATATGTATAGTCAATGATTTAATCACAAAAAAACATTTTCAGTTTTAATTACTGAAAGAAAATATAAGACAGTCAAATGCTGACATTTGAAAAGTGGCCGTATAAGTCAAATTAAATAAAATTAATATCTCGAATGGGGTGGAAAGTAGGCGTGTCAAGTCCGACATGAGTAAGTCGTTGCGGCATACGGGCCTCTTAAGGAAGTACAGAATGCTTGGTTGGCGGCTTATTGATGAGGTCGTTTACACCCTGTATCTTACCTCCACCATAGTTGTTGATGAAGTGCAGTATATTAGTGTTGTTTCTGGCAGCCGCCTGGTGCGCTGCGGTGCGACCTCGCCCGTCCCTTACAGCTAGCCGTGATGGCTCGCTGAGGTACAGGCGCATAAAGTCCTCGACATTGCCACTCTCTGCTGCCTGTCGAAGAAAGAAATTACGGTCAGCAAAAATGTTGAAAGGTACCTTGATTTTATTTATAAGTATTTATTTTGTTGGGTTATGGTACCCCACCAAGCCGAGAAATAATTAAATGTAGGTAACGGTTTGGTATAAAGCGTATCTTTAATTCTAAGTGCGAATTTTCGTCATCGAAGTTGCGTCATAATTTCTTCAAAATGAAATCGGAATCAATAAAAGATAGTTCGATACATATTTGTAAAAGTTTCAATAGAATTCCATTTATTGATTAAAATCTCATCTACCATGAAAAAAAAAACCAGATCCTTCCTCTAAAATAGCAGTCGTTCTTGCTAAAATCTGAACATAAACAACGTAAACCACTGACAAACTAACAACCTTCCGAACAAACAAAAATTGGTTGTCTGTAAAGTCGGTTTACGGACGATAGATTTACGTGATAACGTCATCATCATTATTTTATGTAATACAAAAAAGGAGGTGGAACGTTACTATGGAACGTTACTATTTTTCATGAGTGTTGCTGGTATTATCAATTTATAAGACGTTATCACGTCAAAAATTACGGACTATTTTTTTCTGCTATGTTCGTGACAAAATAAATTGAATTTGTTAGACTGGTCAGGTGTTACTTTTATTGAATACGAGGACTACACCCATTGAAAGAGGTGTCATTATCCGTGTACACTTGTGCCCTAAACACGTGACTAACACTTGAGTTGTCACGTTCGTCGCCACTCTACACATGTCATGGATACTTTTCGATATGTTTTTGTGCTTAAATAAGGTATTTCTATACCATTAGGACCTCTTTCGGAATATTCCACCAAAATCTTGATATTTGAGCGCTCCTATAGAGCTTAGAGTAAAAAGGTTCCGCCGAACGACTACCTTTGGTTTGAAAGCTGCAAATGCTTTGAAAATGGTTTCTACAAAGTATTGCTTTGCCTCCTGGACAATTTCAAGAGTGTGCTACAGACTGTGAGGATGTTTTCGACAAGTATTGTGTGTGATACAATAAAGTACACGTCTACCTAGAAATGTATTTAATTGATCAGGCAAACACCAAGAACGGTTTGAGAAAATTCCAACTGTCAGTCTGAAGTCGATTTGACACCTCGCTGTGGAACAATAAGGATGGGCGTAGCTTTCAGTGATGTGCCGCCACAAGAACATCAAACTGAACAACTTTCATTCATGTAAATTCCATCGTAATTGATATTAGCGATTATACTTTCGCGCGAACGGAAATATGCGTGCGAATAAACTTCAGCACTACTTTCCGTCATGGGTGTCGTAAAATCGAAATTTTTCCTCGGCGTTGTTTTGGATTTTGATTTTGACCTCATTTTCATTACCAGCGACCCCGAAAACTATGAAAACGACGTGCAAGAATACGCGCGCCAGTGACCTGATACCGTCCCGAGGGAGTGTAGCCGAGTAGATGCACACATTTTGTGAACAGTAATGACTTCTGCATAATTACTTCTCAAGTTTGTGAAAGTAAGACATGCAGCTAAGTAGACACTTCTAGAAAGAAGCTGATAGCAGAGACCCGTTGGTTTGACCGGCTTGTCACACCAGACCATCATCTTGTCATCTTCATCAGTCACAGTCCTTTCCGTTATGTCATAGCGTCGAAACGTAAACGCCCCCGGATAGAACAACTGACCATCTTAAAAAAGACGTGTGGCACTCGGGGACTGCCGCGGTAAAGCTATTGCATTTGTGTTTGACACATAGTTACACGGACACAGAAAAACTTCTTGAAGTCCTAGTTTGATTATGTTATGCCCTCGTATCTAATTTGTACACATCTCCTAAAGTTAGTTTCAATGTTTATTGTTTTTGTACCAGTTTGATTTTTGTTGTAGGTAATTGTTTTTAGATTTATTTTATTTTAAAACTTTTACTGTCCTAATTTAATGATGCAATGTAAAGTGATGACCTGAAGCACAGGTTTAAATAAACCTGGATGAGGTAGGTCGCTACCTAACATTTGAATTCGACAATTTCGTTACCAGCAACGGCTGCAACTGTTATATATATTGTAATTGTAGTTTAACTATAAGCAAACAATGGTTTAATAATAACTCTACTGCACTTAAATGTATACTAATGTAATATCTTTTTTTTTTTTAATAAATAATTATTATTCTTATTCTATGTTCATGTGTTTCCAACATTGTTACAATACTCATTCACTTTGTACACTAACCTAATTCAAAAAGTTTAGTTCGTTTTAGCCATACGCACTAAGTCTATGTTGTCTAGCAGCTGGATTGCCTCAACATTCACGTGTCGATGAAGTCTGTGTTCATGGGCTTCAGCAAATTTTTGGATAATGTTGGTGACGGAATTCTATTTTAAGGTCACGATGAATGTCATTTCTTATGTACCAGGGTGCATTGACAGCATCCCTAAGTAATTTATGTTGGAATTGCTAGATTATTTTGACGTTGCTTTGTTTAGTAGATACAGGCCCACATTTCACTTCACACATATAATTTAAAAGTCATTTCATAAACAATTTTTACATTGTGTCCATAGAGCATCTTTTTATAAGGGGAATTGGGTCGAAAACTCATTTAAAACTAACACACACGGATTTTAACGATTACATTTCAAAAATAAAATGGAACACTTCAAATTTGGATAATGTTTACAATTTTAAAATAAATAATACAATTTAAATTTGAAAAGAATCATTTCATTAGTCTTAGTAAATTTCTTTTCAAGTTTATGAAATAATAAATTGTCAAAAAAACAAAAAATAATAACATGTCATTAAAAAAACAAAACCAAAAACTCCCTCCGGCAAGCCACAGGAGGAGGTAGATTTCGGAGAAGATGCTGGAGCGTCCGACTATTGAAAATTTGTATAAAGAGTTGTACTAATGTGTACAATCTACAAAAAAAAAAAATGATTTCAAAATCATTGTCCTGTAATGGAAAGTTTACCCTTTTTAAATCCTCTCATATGAGTTTAGCATGGAAACGCCGTCAATTTTTTTTTATTTCGAAAAGTATAAGTTTTATTGCTTAATCATAAAGGTATCAATTGTAGAGTAAACTATTTGCTTTCAATGTTTACTGTTTCGGAGAAAAGATTTTTTAACGCAAACATTTTGGGAATTTCCACTCCCTTCCCAATTTAGGGGTTGCATCAAAAAGTTTTAATATAAAGTTGTCCATATTCTTGCTCAGAACGATAAAAATGAAATACGGTTAAAAAAAATAAATAGGAAAAAAGTTAAGGCCAAAAAACTGATTTTAGAAAAACCGCCCCCCGCAGCCCCCCATGGACGAATTCCGCCCATTCACGAACTTAGCCTAACTTAAGTTTTGGCCTTTCTGATTTTTTTGCCAATTTTGAAAGTAATCGGTTCTTAATATTGCGACCTGTAGAGTGTGGCTAAATTTTGCTTGTCACCCATATACTCGTACATACGAATATTTTTTTGGTTTTTCTAAATTCAGTTTTTTGGCCATAACTTTTTTTCTACGGAAAATTTTTGAACCGTATTGCATTTTTTTCATTCTAAACAAGAATATGGACGACTTTATATTAAAACTTTTTTGATGCGGGGGGGGGGGGGGGGGGGGGGCGGAAATTTCCAAAATTTTTGCGAAAAAAAATCTGTTCTCCGAAACTGTAAACATTTTGAGCATCACAAATATTTTTTTTTTTTAAGCAATTTGTTTACTCTACAATTGCTACCGTTATAATTAAGCAATAAAACTTATACTTTTCAAAATAAAAAAATTATAACTAAAAATTTAACGGCGTTTTCATGCCAAACTCTTATGAGAGGATTTAAAAAGGGTAAACTTTCCATTACAGGACAACGATTTAGAAATCATATTTTTTTTGTAGATCGTACACATTAGTAGTTACAACTATTTATACAAATTTTCAATAGTTGGACGCTCCAGCATCTTCTCCGAAATCTCCCTCCTCCTGTGGCTTGCCGGAGGGAGTTTTTGGTTTTGTTTTTTAATGACATGTTATTTATTATGTTTTGTTTTTTGACAAGATTTATTATTTCGTTAACTTGAAAAGAAATTTACTAAGACTAATGAAATGATTCTTTTCAAATTTGAATTGTATTATTTATTTTTAAATTGTAAACATTATCCAAATTTGAAGTGTTCTATTTTATTTTTGAATTGTAAGCGTAAACATCCGTGTGTGTTAGTTTTAAATGAGTTTTCGACACAATTCCTCTTATAAAAAGATGCTCTGTGGACGCAATGTAAAAATTATTTATGGAATGACTTCTAAATGATAAGTCCTCTCCACATATCTTACTTTTCCTGTGTCCGACAGGGTCCACGATTGTCTTTAAATATATTATGTTTACCACCTATGCCTACATTGTGGAACATTAAAGTATTGAGTATTGAGACAGACAGACGCGGCGGAGGAATTTGCGTTATAATATGAAATGATAAACAGTATCATCAGAACATAGTTCTATGAATTCATAAGGATAATAAAACTGCCCGAAACACACGCGTATAACATGTGGGACAGTTGTCAAAAATATGTTATCCATGCAACTTAAATAAATATATAAGTATGCATATGGTTGATGGTAAGTATTATGACGACGGAACATCTCGGTCCGGTATATAACTGGGCGCGTGTAACGAAACCATAGCGACTTCTAATTCGATTCCAACGCCATCTAGTTATGAACATGACAACTCTAGCCGGCCACCCTTGCTCCTTTTTAGGAGCACACTAGCGACAGTTTAGTACTGAAGGGCAAAGCGGGGAAATTTAGAATTAAAATATACTTAAGTATAAGGTGAATAAAGACGGAGAGTAATTTTACCTCTAAACCTTAAATTAAGTACTGTTTTAACGTGTATATCCATAAGTTTTCAAGCTTATAGCAACATCAGATATATAATGGCCAAAAACTTAGATAAGAACATTAGATATATGACCAAAAAATTAAATGGAATCTAGTCCAATCAAGTATCAAAACTAAAAAATGGCTGTACACACTATATTTGCGTTCTATGCCATTGACATTCAAGTAAATTAATACAATTTTGTCTAAATACTTAAATAAGTCTAATTGTATTTGAGTCGTTACTACTACAAAACGATTTTTTCCAAATGAAAAGTAATTTTATTAAAATGAGGTCGAAAATTTAATCACTTCAATCAATTCATGAGGTCCTGGATTTCGATTCCCGGTTCGGGAAAATTGTTTCTCGGTTTTTTCAACATCTCTGCCGAACCTTTTGGAGATAACAGGCGTGATAATATGGTATGTATAATCAGATATTTTTTAATAAGAACATTATATCCCCCACTCTTCTATTTCTTCTAGGCTTTATCAAAAAGCTTAAAGTCACCCAAAGGGCAATGGAGAGGGCTATGCTCGGAATGCTTGCGTGATCGAATCAGAAATGAAGACAACCGCAAGAGAACCATGGTCACCGACGTAGCCCGAACAATTGCCAAACTTAAGTGGCAGTGGGCAGGGCATATTGCTCGCAGAACGGATGGCCGATGGGGCCGAATAGTTCTGGAGTGGCGACCGCGAACCGAAAGACGATGCGATGGAAGACCTCCCACTAGGTGGACCGATGACTTGGTGAAGGTTGCGGGAATCCGATGGATGCGAGTCGCACGGGACCGGCCAATGTGGCAACACTTGGGCAGGCTTATGTCCAGCAGTGGACGTCTTTCAGCTGAAATGATGATGATGATGATGAATGCTCACATGTTGGTAGTTATCCGTAGATTACTACTACAAAAATGACTGAAAACTGTGGCACTATTCTAAAGCTTTTCAAGTGAAAACTTCTTTAGTTAAGGCGCTTAGACGAGCTAAATTAGCAACTCTATTTGTGGCGGTTCAAACTTAGTTTGAAATGCTGTTAGCATAAAGTTCTAATCAGCTGCACTACAAAGTGGTTGTTACGTCAGCCACTGCGCGCGAAATAGCGCGAAATTAGTGGTTTCGATCGATTTACAAAAAAACTATTGATTGGATTAAAAAACTGAAACAGTATCATGCTAATAATAATATAAAGGGTGTAAAACACCTCTTAACGAATAAGAAAGGTACTTGTTTTCCTTGTCATTCTGATAATTTTTTTGTTCTACACTATACCTGGGAACCTCTTAGTTACAGAGATATAGGGGGTCAAAGTTGCAAGATTTTTACAAGTTTTTTTTAAATACCACTTTTTATCGCATGATTTTTACTTTAAATATCTCTCCGACCTCCGTACTATTCAATCCATCCATCCGCACAATGTTTTGAGTGCGTTACATTGATTTATACCACAAAACATGATTAATAACCTCAAAAAAAAAGTTGTTTCCCAGCAATATTTTTTGCGGAATGTTACTTAGTTTGATATACAGAATGCTTGGTTAACGGCTTTGTGATGAGGTGAAATACACCCTGTATGGCTTGTAAAATTATTTGCCAAAATATCAGAATGATCGCATGCATATTGGTATGGTTTTTATTGTTTGAAAGATATTTTTAGAGATAAGATCGTGATTTCTTTTTATCGAGCCAAATTAATTGTATTATGTTTTCAAAACAATATCATGCTAGCATATATCCTGAAGAATATCATACTCGTAATATATTTTTCTGGTCTTGTTTATAGCAGTGGATCATATACTTTTAGTAATTATAAAACTCTCGTTTAGCTGATGTAATCGCCTTTTTGTGGGAACAAAAATCGTGACCGTCAGGTACGCACTTCTATCGGCAGTAACCTTAGAATGCCTGAATGTTTTTTTTTAAATATTGAATATTAATATTTACTATCTGAAAGTAGCTGGCTGTGGAGCGTAACGTTCTCAAAAAAAATGTCTTACTATTTTTTTTCTGGTCTTGGTTGAAAATAATTAAGTATTACAAAGTACTTAAAGGGCGGATACTATGGGACCGACTATGAAATCAGCTGCTTCATACATTATTGGTCGCGTAACTTGAAAAAAGGCAGTAGCTAATTTTTTTTTCGAGATTTCAAAGTCGGTCCCATAGTGAAAGTTGTTCTTTTTTATGAGTACTATCCGCCCTAAAACTAATTAAAAGGACTAAAAATAGCGGTGTACAGGGTCCCAACTTTTAACACTGCGTTCAGTACGTCTCACCAAAGATAACCATCATCCGCCTAGCCTTTTTCCAACTATGTTGCAGTCGGCTTCCAGTCTAACCGGATGCAGCTGAATACCAGTATTTTACATGGAGCGAGTGCCTATCTGACCTCCACAACCCAGTTAACACTGGGTAATACGATACCACTTGGTAAGACTGGTGTCAGACTTTTTGGGCCACTGACTAACTGTAACGATTGTTAAAGACAGACAAATGACAGCTGGGACCAACAGTTTAACGTGTTTTCCGAAGCACGGAGAAAACTCGGTATGTAAGGGTGGTCACCCATCCGCAGACCAACAAAGATAAACAAAAAAACACAAAAAAGTAACTTTATTTTGTGCGTAATAACCTTTTATCTTTTCAACACTGTCCTGAATAAGTAGTTTTTTTTTCTGTCGAAATAAGATTATATGCTAGACAGCTAGATGATCGAAAACTACCTAAAAGGTGGTGTTTAGTCAACTGTTTTTTTTCGAATCGGAAATCATCAAATAACTCCTCCCACTCTGGGCGGAGCGGAAGTGAGTGTCAGACTTTTATTGACTAAAACCCATCCGGGTTCCTTCCTCCTCCTTTATGTTCCGGGGCCACGGTACCTCTTTTGAACAGTCCTGCAGCCCCGGCAGGCATGTTTAGTCACTTGAAAGTTACAATGATTAAATACAGAATAATATTAACAGAATTGACGGGGGACCTACTACCTTACCCATTATGGATGTGTTGGTTTTAGTGCCGGCAACTTATTATTTTAGGTCAAAACTATAAACAGTGTTTTTTTTTAACCGATATCTTTGGTAAGACTTATTGAACGCTGTGTTCAATTTTGTCAATCATTTTAATGGTACCTTATATTGTGATCTTGTGATGAATCTCAGTCGAACCCCAACGCCAATAGTATCTAGAAAGCCCTTGCACAGCTCTGACCCTTGATTTACTAAATGCACCTCAGCGACAACCGGTTTGACGATTTTCTCCAGAGCTATAATTTAATGGGGGTCAGAGTCCGAGGGTCAGAGTTGTGCAAAGGCTCTCTAGATGGTGTTGGGGTCGAATTAGATCTCGCAATCGTTTGCTTACATGAGATTCATGACTACCGGCGGGTCACTGTTCCACATTTATCGATTAAAACGGTGCTAAAGTAGGCTTAAGGCTTTAGGATAGGACGTCAGACGTCACTTAGCTTTAAGACCTACCACCGTCATAAGCGAAGTTTAAATAATTAATTATTTTTGAATACTGTTCTTCGTAGAACAGTTTATATTCCTAATTGTCAAGCTGCAATATACAGTGTGAACGATGTGAAATCACCAATATTTTATGATTAGCTGAGCTGTAATAGGTTCTATAAGTGTAGAAAGCAATTAAATGATACAAATTGTAATCTAATTTAAATTTTTAATTATTATTGTATTGTTTATATCTTAAGCTTTGTTTTTAATTTTGTAACGGAGATAAATTGTCTGTATTCAGGCATAAAAAACATGAAAGAAAAGTGCACACGCTTTCTTTTCGATTGACGATTTAGTTTTTTATTGCACAGCGGACGGTATACACGAGCGGACAAATTTCTACATTTTTCAGAATTTGGACAACTACTTGTCAGGAAAAAAAACAAGGCAGTACGAATTGCCTTTGAAGAGTTTTTTGCTTCTAGTACACCTAATTTCTTAAGGAAGGGCATAGAACAGCACCACTGCGCTGGCAGATGTGCATCAAAAGAACCAAAACTAAATCGACTTTTGGTTTGCGGCCATTACTTTTGATTTAAGAACAGCAATACGATATGAAATATTATTTCCTTCTCAAACGCAATTTTATACACAATTACAAGAGTTTATTATAGAAAACTTAGTTTGCCCATGACTCTTGTTTAAGTCGGTGTCCATTCAAGATGTATGTTTGGGAACGTAGATATTCTGTAACCCTATCGAAATAAATACACACTACTTTAAGAATGTGTTTGATTTATGAATTGTTTTGGTGTTGCGTTTGTATGAACTTTGCATGCTCCGCAGGTCCCCTAATTTAATTTAATTTAATTTAGATTAATTTAATTTAATGTTTATTTATTGACTTAGATTCTGGATTTTAAATGATTTATTGGATTTAATATGTTTTTGATTTAATTTATTTCTTGTTCGATTGAGTTTTGTTATTATTTTATTGTGTTGTAAGTTGGCTTTACTGCATGTTTATAATTATTTGGCAATGGGTGTTATTTACCTGAGAATAAATGAATTATTATTATTATTATCTTTTGAGCTACATTTATGTAAATATTTCAAAAGAAATCCAATATTTTCAAACGTGACCTTTTATTGCTGAAAAATCTATTTCTCATGAAAGGCCATTATTTCGCAGGTTTCCTATCTTGGGATCTTTTCCAACCTCTTTTCATAATGCCTACAAGGAATCCTTTGACGTCTCTATTACTGGGAACCTGTGAATCAATTTTTACTCTTGGATCCTATCGTATTATCCACAAACATGGTTGTGAAGTCAATTTGCATTTGGCAGACTATAAGCCGGACCCAACATAATTAAAAAAAGGCTCGGCTGGATGACTAAAATCGAGAAACAGCTGTTTAAAACACATTTTTGTATGGAACCATGTCGCAGTGACTGCTGTTTTTAGGTTATCAGACCGTTACCTTTTCGGTGAATATGGACCAAAGTGGTCCGTCGAAGAACTATCACCATGCAATAAAAACTTGGCTGGTTGTTAAAATGGAAGCTACTAGTTGCAGACGACATGTCAACATTATCATATTAAGGCATGGTACAAGACTACATAGGTCATTTCCAATATCAGTGAAGGGATCGAAGGTTTATTGAAATTGAAATAAACAGTATTTACCTCTACACATAAGACAGTTATCATGTCTATGAGCATCGTGCTTTAGTATTTTGTCATAGCATAATCACCCTACAGCAATTTTACTACTCATACACAGGTCTTTCTTTTTTTTCGGATGGGAAATCATCGAATGACTCCTCCCACTCTGGGTGGAGCGGGAGGGAGTGTCAGACTTTTACTGACTAAAACCCATCCATGTTCTTCCTCGCCCTTTATGTTCCGGGGCCACGGTATCTCTTTCGAACAGTCCTGCAGCCCCGGCAGGCATGTTTAGTCACTTGAAAGTTACAATGATTAAATACAGAATGATGTTAACAGAATTGACTGGGGACTACCTTACCCATAATGGATGTGTTAGTTTTAGTACCGGCAACTTATTATTTTAGGTCAAAACTATAAACAGTGTTTTTTTTAACCGATATCTTTGGTAAGACTTATTGAACACTGTGTTCAATTTTGTCAATCTATTTTAATGGTACCTTATATTGTGATCTTGTGATGAATCTCAGTCGAACCCCCAACCCCAATAGTATCTAGAGAGCCCTTGCGCAACTCTGACCCTTGATTTACTAAATGCACCACAGCGACAACCGGTTTGACGATTATGTCCAGAGCTATAATTTAATGGGGGTCAGAGTCCGAGGGTCAGAGTTGTGCAAAGGCTCTCTAGATGGTGTTGGGGTCGAATTAGATCTCGCAATCGTTTGCTTACATGAGATTCATGACTACCGGCGGGTCACTGTTCTTCCGTTTATCGAATAAATCGGTGCTAAAGTAGGCTTAAGGCTTTAGGATAGGACGTCAGACGTCACTTAGCTTTAAGACCTACCACCGTCATAAGCGAAGTTTAAATAATTTATTATTATTTTTGAATACTGTTCTTCGTAGAACAGTTTATATTCCTAATTGTCATGCTGCAACATACAGTGTGAACGATGTGAAAATACCAATATTTTATGATTAGCTGAGCTGTAATAGGTTCTATAAGTGTGGAAAGCAATTAAACGATACTAATTGTGATCTAATCCAAAATTTTAATTCTTATTGTATTATTTATATCTTAAGCTTTGTTTTTAATTTTGTAACGGAATATATTCTATAATCAGGCATAAAAAACACGAAAGAAAAGTGCACACGCTTTCTTTTCGAATGTCGATTTAGTTTTTTATTGCACAGCGGACGGTATACACGAGCGGACATATTTCTACTTTTTTCAGAATTTGGACAACTACTTGGCAGGAAAAAAAACAAGGCAGTACGAATTGCCTTTGAAGAGTTTTTTGCTTCTAGTACACCTAATTTCTTAAGGAAGGGCACGAACAACACCACTGCGATGGCAGATGTGCATCGAAAGAACCAAAACTAAATCGACATGAACCATTTTGGTTGGCGGCCATTACTTTTGATTTAAGAACAGCAATACGATACGAAATAATATTTCCTTCTCAAACGCAATTTTTATACAAAATTACAAGAGTTTATTATCCTTTGAGCTACATTTATGTACATATTTCAAAAGAAATCCAATAATTTCAAACGTGACCTTTTATTGCTGAAAAATCTATTTCTCATGAAAGGCAGCCCTTATTTCGCACGTTTCCTATCTTGGGATCTTTTCCAACCTCTTTTCATAATGTCTACAAGGAATCCTTTGACGTTTCTATTACTGGGAACCTGTGAATCAATTTTTACTCTTGGATCCTATCGTATTATGCACAAACATGGTTGCGAAGTCAGTTTGCATTTGGCAGACTATAAGACGGACCCAGCATATTTAAGAAAAGGCTCGGCTGGATGACTAAAGTCCATGTTCACCAAAAAGATGACGGTCTGATTATCTAGAAACAGCTGTTTAAAACACATTTTTGTATGGAACCATGTCGCAGTGACTGCTGTTTTTAGGTTATCAGACCGTTACCTTTTCGGTGAATATGGACCTAAGTGATCTGTCGAAGAACTACCACCATGCAATAAAAACTTGGCTGGTTGTTAAAATGGAAGCTACAGGTGCAGACGACATGTCAACATTGTCATATTAAGGTCCATGTTCACCGAAAAGATAACAGTCTGATTATCTTAAACCAGCTGTCACTGTGACGTGTTCCCATACAAAAATGTGTTTTAAACAGCTGATTGTAGATAATCAGAGCGTCATCTTTTTGGTGAACATGGACCTAAGGCATGATACAAGACTACATAGGTCATTTCCAATATCAGTGAAGTGATCGAAGGTTTATTGAAATTACAATAAACAGTATTTACCTCTACACATAAGACAGATATCATGTCTATGAGCATCGTGCTCAGTATTTTGTCATAGCATAATCACCCTACAGAAAGTTTACTACTCAAACACAGGTCTTTCTTTTTTTTCGGATGGGAAATCATCAAATGACTCCTCTCACTCTGGGCGGAGCGTGAGGGAGTGTCAGACTTTTACTGACTAAAACCCATCCATGTTCTTCCTCACCCTTTATGTTCCGGGGCCGCGGCAGGCCTCATTTCTCAAAAAAATGCTCACGAGAAATAAGGATGAGGGCAGAGTCCGAGTCCAAATATAAAACGCAAGGCGAGTCTATTGCAGCGTATGCGGATTTCTCAGTGTATCCGAGTTTTTGGTTTCAGGTAATTCGAGCCAGTTTTATCGCGATGTGCTTCTTCGTCGTAGTTACCGTGGGAAGCGAAAATGATGAAACAAATTGTGTAAGTGGGTTTGAATTTCGAATCCCCACGACCTAGCACACTTAAGTCAAAGCCAATACTACTGAGCTACTAATCATCATCATCATCATCATCTTCATCAGCCTATAATGTTCCCACTGCTGGGACACGGCCTCCTCTCAATGAGAGGGAATGGGCTATAATCTACCACGCGGACCCAGTGCGGATTGGTAGATGTCACATGTCTTCGAATTTTTGATTCTAGGACATGCCGGTTTCCTCACAATGTTTTCCTTCACCGATTTGAGAGCAGCGGTGATGAAATAAATTACACAAAGTAATGCGCCTGTCTGGGTTTGAACCCACGACTTACTGTCCGTAAGTCGGGGCCGCCACCACTGGGCCACCGCTGCTCCCCCTCGAGCTACTAATGCTCTCAAACAATCAATCGTTACTATGATTATAGCGTTGCCCATAAGCTCAGCATAATTATAATATCCAAAAATAGTTCATGCTGTTCATGCTTTAGGTAATCAGCAAGATGGTAGCTGGCCAATAGCCAAGGGTGCAATGTAAGTAATAATAGTGGAGGCATGGAGGCTACTTAATTTAGCGTAAAAGACAACCTTTGTCAAGGTTATCGGTAATATACTTATGAAAGCATTCCAGAAGTAATGTTAAAGTTTTCCTAAATGTATTGGTCCGACCTTTTCCAATCATAATAACTGAAGTACTTTAAATTATTTTATAACTATAAAGTTGCCCTCTTTAGAAAATTACTTGACGATACTGTACGATAAATATTATGCAGGTTTATTGTCTGTAAGCTCAGATAGCGTTCTTTATAGCGGATAAAATCTGTTCTACTAGATTGCACGTTTTGATTTCTCTGGGAGACGGCTAACATTTTATTTTTACTATTCCAACTTAAATTATTCCCTTTTTAATCCTTTTATTTGACAGAGAAAATTGAGAAGCTTGACAGAAATTGTAACGCTCGTAAAAACTATTCATTTACTTTATGGGAATGACATATCTCATGTTCTTTAACAACACATTTATCATAAAACTAGCTTCTGACGGCGACTTCGTTCGCGGATCTCTCTCAGCAGAAAATGCTCATCACGTGGAACAATTTTTGCTATGGTGCATTTTTGTATCTCTTATAGTTTAGCTAGTCTGTTGCGGTTCTGCATCAGATTTTCAAGTTTCCAAGATAAAATTATGTTATTGTTTGTTTGTTGTTTCTATATTATGTTGCCCAGACTTAATATCTATACAACAAAAAAAAATATCAAATCCGTCCAGTAGTTCCGAAGATTAGCGTGTACAAACAAACAGACAGATTTTTTTTTTGATTCGTGCTCTATTACTGTTAGTTAACGCCCCTCATTTTTTTTACAGTTTTGTTATTATAGATTAGCATTAAAAACAAAATAAAGTCAAGTCTTTAAAGAATGTAATGTGAGCTACAGGTGGATGCCCGGTCTAACTAGAAAAAGGATCTCGTAATAGGGAAATATGCATTAATCTATACTAATATTATAAAGCAGAAGAGTTTGTTTGTTAGGTTGAACGCGCTAATCTCAGGAACTACCAGCTCGAATTGAAAAAATATTTTTGCTTTGGATAGTCCATTTATCGAAGAACGCTATATAGGCTATATAACATCACGCTATTACCAATAGGAGCGGAGCAGCAATCAGAAATGTTGCAACCGGAAAAATCACGCGAAGGAAGTCGCGGGCAGAAGCTAGTTATTATATACAGGGTTACTGGTTAAGTCGACCTAGATCCGTTAAGGGTTGCAGTATGCATCATCTCTGACTGATTTGAATAAAAACACCTTACCACAAATTGAAACGTTTTTTAAGAACTTCACTACGTTTACTACTAAAATATACCGTACTGTACTAACGTTTGCAACTACCTGGGACCCTTTATGTATATTTTTTTTCTATATATACTTAAAATATTTTTAATCAACAACTACAGTACTTTCACAGTTTCTATGTCTTGTGACTGGGACTGTAGCTACTTTAAATGTTCATTTTGTTTCGACAGTTCAAAAGTGCCTGTAACTGGCCTACTTGAAATACTCGTAAATGCTTTGATTTTGAATCTCAAGTTTGTTTGTTGGAACGCGCTAATCCCAGGAACTACCAGTTGGAATTGAATTTTTTTTTTGTTTTGGATAGTCCATTTATCGAGGATGGTTATAGGTTATATAACATCACGATACAACCAGACCGGAGAATAAATGAAAAATGATGCAAAAACGGAGAAAAAATATTCCTTTTGTAAGCTTTATCTCTCAATATGTGACGCAGACGAAGTTGCGTGGGTCAGCTAGTTAATTATAATAATACCCAGAAGTATAATACTTTTTCGGATAGCTGAAGAAACGCAGATATTTGCAACAAGCATATCTGCAGCTTACCCGCCGGTAACAATTTTTTTTTAATCATGAAAGAGGTAAAACCATTTATCGAATTGATTTTTTTTCTTACATCAAATCTAGGACAAGTGCGACCCAGTTTGTTAAGTTATGTGCCATTTTACAAAGCATTTCACAATATTACGGTTTCACTTCGATATTTTTTTTTTTGATGATATCAGTTTTTGTGGTAGAACTCAATGTAACGCCCTTAAATCATCGTGATGATGGATGGATTGAATAGTACGGGGGTCGTGGAGGTGTCAAAAGTCAACATCTTACAAAAAAAACTTGTCAAAAAGTTGTAACATTGACCCCCCACATCTCCGTAACTAGAAAGTTCCCAGGTATGATGTAGAACAAAAAAAGAATCGCAACGATAAAGAGAATAAGTCCCTTTCGGCTTAGTGAAGAGGTGTTTTATATCCTTTATTTCAAGTCTGAATAATTATCATTCCATGTAATAGGGGGTGACCCTATTGTTATCAACCGCGTATAAATCTGACTCCGTACATGCTACTGTGAAATTCCTGACGGAAAAACCCAATAACACTGCCCGACCTGCGAATCGAACTCACGACCTCATGCTCACCTGTCGCGCTTGCAACCTCTATACAAAAAGGCAGTCAAAACCCCATAACAGAGAACACCGTGTCAACTTTTGTCGAAAGCAGGTAGATTCCATAAACTAGGTTCTAAACAGAACCTAAGCTCTCTTAAATAAAGTTCGTATTCCACCGTTCAGCAATATACAACTCCTTATACAAGCATATGCTTATATACTTAATTTATACGCTTAACATGAACACGAGTGGAAACCTGCAACAGGAGTGCAGCCCACATTGCAAGTAATCTTATTAGAAGAAAAATAAATAAACGTAACTTTAAGAAGTTAAAGCTTACCCTACCACCCCTCCTACATTATTTTCCAGACATTTTCTTTTAAAAAGAATAGGAGCTGAATATCAAAGGATGTCAAAACACGTACGGCCGATCAAACTATTTGGTTTATATTTTACAATGTAACAATGTAATTTGTGGCTTAAATTGTAATCTAAATAGCTTGATTTACCGTTCACCATCACTTGCTAATTCGATGCGATTCCAAAAGTCGGATGTCTGCCGTTTTCAACCGACTTCCAAAAAGAGGAGGTTATCAATTCGATCAATTTTTTTTTTTTTTTGGTTGTTACTTGTCAGAACTTTCGACTGGGTGAACCGATTTTGATGATTCTTTTTTTATTTGAAAGCTGGTGCTTGTCGTTTGGTCCCATTTTAATTTGCTGAAGATCTGATGCTGATCTTCTGAGATATACTCGTACAATGGAACTCTTCAAAACTAGACGGCAAATCTGCAGTTATTTCTGCAATCGCTTGTAGGTTCATTGTTCATACTACATCATGACGTAACATCACGTTTGTATGCTCTGAGGGGGTACGCAGATATGTACAATACTCTCAGATTTCGACAATGTTTGTTGCCTCTGAACTTTCGACTGGGTAAACCGATTTTGATGATTCTTTTTTTATTTGAAAGCTAGTGCTTTCCGTGTGGTCCCATTTCAATTTGGTTAAGATCTGACGCTGATCTTCGGAGATATAAATGGAACTATTCAAAAATACACGGCAAAGCTGCAGTAATTGCTGCAATCGCTTGGTTGTTTATTGTTTATGTAACATAGTGACGTAAAATCACGCCTGTATGCTCTGAGGGAGTACGCAGAAGTGTACAATACACCCAGATTTCGACAGTTAGATGTGTTAAGTTCCATTTAATGGGATCCTGGAGAAATAGAAGAAATTCCTTAGATTTTATAGGCACACCAGAAGCGATTTGGGTAGTTTTAGGAAGAGTACGTTCTTGGAGTGATCCCATTTCAATTTGGTAAAGATCTGATGAAGAACTTCGGAAGATAGGCGACGGGATCCAATCAATAAATGATAGCAAATGTACCTACTGGGATCGCTGAAATCTCATGTCTCTCTATTGTTTACACCAGTTCATAACAAAAAAATCACGCTGTTACGCTGTGAAAGGGTAAGCACATATGAACCACTAAAAAGTGAAAAATAAAAACTTTTTTGCAAAAAATATAACCGACTTCACACAAAAAAGTGAAAAATAACTTTAACTTCAGAAGTCGGTGACAAAAAAACTAAATCAATCAAACAAAGGTCGCCGACTTCTGAAGTTAAAGTTATTTTTCACTTTTTTGTGTGAAGTCGGTTATATTTTTGGCATTACTAAAGCGAGCGAGATAGGCATACGACTTTCTATATCGAAATCGAATCGAGTGTTTGTGAATGACTATGCTGCTTGTCTTTTACCGACTATGTTGGAGCGGGCTTACAGGTAGACTGGTAAAAAAAGTCTGGACAAGTGGAAATAGCTACCAAAGTGTATCGTATTTCATCAGAATTGGCCTGTGATTTAAGAACTATGTTATTCCTCATAAAAAATTAAAAAAAAACACATTATACTTAGAAACTGAATTGAAATAACATGATAAAAATAAAACTGCGATCGGCGTGCGGTATTATTTGAAGGGCATTCAGGTGGTTTTGTATCAAATGGGGAGATAAACTCAAAGGCCGCTAGCATCGACTCTGCCTTGCGAGCTAATTGTTGACGATATACTGAGTTTGTTAATGCTGTTTTCAAAGATTTTTAGGCAGATTTCCTGTTTAAAAAAAAACTCTACCTATTGGTCTCTCACCTACGCAGATATTTACGAGTATGTATACGTATGTATATGGGTGACAAGCAAAATTTTGCTACACTCTACAGGTCGCAATTATGAACCGATTTCAAACTTTTCAAACCTTTCAAACTTTGCCAAAAATTCGAAAAATTCAAAACTTAGACTAATTTCGTGAATGAGCGGATGATGCAGAGGCTGTACCAGAGACGATAGACTGTAGCATTCATTTATACGTACAACATGTACCTACATTCAAAGCTAATAAAGATCTGATTATGATTCCAAGAACACTAAAACAAAAACGTGGACACCGACATGTGTATCGTTAAACTTAACTCAAAATTAGTGGATTCTCCTGATGAAATGGTGCTTAGAAATAAAATGAGATGTTAAAAAAACCAGGGACACGCACGTATGTAGCGTTAAATTTAACCTTAAATTAAACTTTTTAAACTACAGCAAGGTATTTACTATTTAAGTACCTCATTGGTTGGCATTACTTCACTTTATTGCTTTGCTGTAAACTCGCATTATGTCAAAAACTTACTACGCTAAGAGTGTCTCATAAAAACATGACCTTTAAAACCTACCTCTCTTTGTTCTTCTCATATTTATTATTAATAGAAATATAGCTAGACCAGTGAAATAATTTTGATATTCATGTATCTTTATCTTGAATTGTTCAGGAGGAGCTCGTCTTCGCCCTTACATACCGAGTTTTTCCGTATCTCGGAAAGCACGTTAAGCTGTTGGTCCCGGCGGTCATTTGTCCATCTTTGGCAGTCGTTACAGGAAGTCAGTGGCCCAAAAAGTCTGACAACCAGTCTTACCAAGTGGTATCGTATTACCCAGTATTAACTGGTTTGTGGAGGTCAGATAGGCAGTCATTTCATGTAAAATATAGGTATTCAGCTGCATCCGGTTAGACTGGAAGCCGACCCCAACACAGTTGGAAAAAGGCTAGGCAGACGATATCTCGAATTGTTCAGTTAGTATGAATAACTACCAATTGATACCATTATACTATACATTGTGGAGAATATACGTCTGAAATTTAGGAAGAGATCCAGATTTCTACCAGCTCTTGGTTAGTCAAAACAAATCCTGGACCGTCATCCTCATTACTAGTAGGCAGAGTGAACAGGCAGTCAGTATTATATTGTATCAGCGCTGGTGTCCGCAACTCCACGTCAAAGCGCGTATTTTGTGTACGGAAATTACAGGCAGTCAGTATTACTCTGGACAGAAATGTCATGAGGGTATTACGGTGTCATTGAAGTCAAATAACTCTTTAATCTTGCACGAGTAGCTCAACACCTGCCTAGCTTTTTCCGACAGAGATGGGATCAGTCTAACCGGACTGGCCGCAGTCTAGCTGACAGCATACAAATTAAAATACCCACGAATCGAAGAGGTCGTGCACTCTCCATGACCTGTTTTAAAGACGAGTTGACTTTTGAAGCTAAAAAATAACGAAGCTATGACACTTAAGTGACAATATCTAGACATAGATCGTTCATCAAGTAATTGACCCACACGAAGAGCACTATTGAATGCGAATTGAAATAAAACAATCAAGCAAATAGTCTTTGAATGTACTTTGACGAATTGTTTTGTTTGTTTCTTTCTAGACTGTTCTAAAAGGTGTATTAATTCTTATGTGTATGTCGAGTGTCTAGCATACATATTTCGCTTCTATTACTTGCGTACTTATGGATCATTTATCACGTCTTTGGCATTAGGTAGGCAAGCAAATATTCATTTAAGTGTCACATCGTGTAGGTTATTTATAAAGACGGTCTTATTATACTGTCGGGTCTGACGCTAGGCACTTGTCTTCTACGTCAGCTAATTCGTCTACTGTTCATTTTCTTAGTCAATAATATAAATAGGGAATTAATTTTTTGAGCTGTTATTATGATCAGTTGAAAAAAGTATTGAGCAGTTATTTAATTTAATGGTGGTTGATTAATTATTGCGATAGTAAACCATGGACAGTAAAAGAAAATCAATTAGTCGGTTATTTTATCATACAATAATTCTAAAATAATTGAGCAGTCCAATAACTGAATGAGCGGTAAGTCAACTGAATATACGGAAGTATCTCCGCCCTCATAATCGGGACTTGGGGTACCCCCCCGTTAGGTTATTTAGGTTCCTTTTTAACCCAGCACTCGGAAAGAACCCGCGAAGGGGGCCCCGCGAATTTGGGCTCCGTCGACTACGCCTTATTTTACAATACTTAAGTTTATTTTAACTGCTACCAAGCAAATTCTATGTCATTGAGATTTCTTTCAGACAAATTCCGACTGCCCACACGCTCGTTTAATAATTTTTACCACCCATTTAATTATTCCCCTGCTCAATTATATATTCACTGATCCATTTCACTATTTTTTATTACTCATTTTTGTTTACTGTACTGCTTAGTATTAACTGTTAAACTAGTTATTTTAACAACTTTCTCTTTATTTCAGTGCCATATAAAAACATTCGAGTTGAAGATAGTGTCGTATTTGTAGTCTACGTAAACGAGAATCGATGAAGTTTTATTTCCGGACACCTTTCACATGATATTGCAGGGAGCACACATTTACAATGCATGAAAATTGAATGCAAGCCAGCTAACTTATTGGACTAGTTTAAATATAGAACGTAGGAACGTAATTTGCATTGTGCTTTCAAACCACAAAATACGCTATTCATAAAAAAAAACTGGTATTATGCCAAAACTTTGGGGGTGACAACGAATGGTTATGTTTATAAAGCGCTGGTATGCGGTTTACTGAAGATTGTGAAAACACTCTTGTTATATTAAACCTTTAAAAAAAAGACATCTTCTCCTTACGGCTTCGCTTACGCTTTGTTTGGAAATTAACGAGAATGTTTTAAATGTAGCTTACGACCTCAAGGAAAAAGTAGCTTCCCGTTAGTCAAAGAAATTTCAAAATCGAATCAGCAGTTCCGAAGATTACCCCCTACATACAAACAAATACCTCTCTACCACCAGTGGTGGTAAATGCCGTAAATAGTTGCATCTACCACCAGTGGTGGACCGGTGGTGGCACACGGGAATAAAGGTTTTTAATATTAGTATAGCTATGCTGTAGTTTTTTATTATTTGTTAAACACCAACAACCTCACCGGAGCAGATTACCAATATAATCATTTGTTCTACGTCAAAAAAAAAAAAAAAAAAAAAAAAAATCATCATTCGACGCTCGGCCACCGTAGCGTGCAGACGTGCGCTCCGCCCCGCTCCGTCGATTCTCCGCGCCCCACCGCGCCTCCCGTCCTGTTCGTCGCAGCTTCGCCGCTTCGCCGAGCATCAAGGCCCAGTGCCTACCGTCCCGTAGTGCATCGTTAGTTTGTGTCTGATACTCGTATTAGTACACATTCTAACCGGTGTTACTCAGTGGCAAAAAAACAGCCTCTTTCGAGGCTATATTTCCTTATCGTCGTATCGTCCGCGTTTTGTTGCCCCTTCAGGGAAAAGCCACGGTTTTGTGGTTCTTGACGGGAAACCTAACGGTGTTAACGAAGTCAAGAGGATGGTGACCCAATCCTACCCGCCGGACCCCTTCAGGGCGAGGCATTCCATTGGCATCGGGAGCTAGGACCTTGGCCTTGGGGGCTTCCCTCGTCAAACCTAGTCTTCGACTTCGTTCACAGCTACACACCTAGTGTCGGTTGGGAGTGTCTACCCCTTCGCACTAGAGCCCCTTGCGGGACTAGGGCCCTGTCGCACAATAAGACTGGCGACAGGTTTACAAGCTTAGGGCACACCTTAGGTACTCACCTCACTGTTCGCACAAGTTCAGGAGAGGCCACACATCCCCGGGCGCACCTACCCGGGGTCCTAGGTACTGGTATCGTTAGATAGGAATTCAGATTAGGCCCTTCAGGCAATTCTCGACAGTCGTGTCGCTGGCAAGTTTGTTTGTGTTTTTCTTCTTGCCAGTTAGCACTACGAAAAACACAAGGGTGGGTTCGTTTTTAACGGGGAACTGTCTGCCCGGGGAGCTCACGTTTTACGTGTCTCCTCGGGACTAGGTAGTTAGCTCTAGTTAGGCTACCAAAATTAGGTTAAATAGGGTTAGGTTCCCCATGCCAAGATGGCGGAAAAACGCAATGTCTTACTGAACAGTCAGTTTGATGAGCTAGTAGCGCATCTTATTTGTGACGAAAGCGATTATATAAAGGAGAAGTATGGTGATCTCCTTGCTCCTTTTAGGGAAGATCGTTTTAGGGCCCTCCGCAAGGCCATTCGCACCCCTGAGAGGGAAAGTCCGTCGCGTTCGCCCTCCCCCGCTCCGATCACTCAGCCTTCCTCCTCCGATATGGAGATTGTTGAGTCCGCGCCCTCTGCCGCTGAGAGCTCCCCCGACTCCCCCAACACCACCTCCTCGTCCTCTGAATCGGAGGACTTTCAGCTGGTGCAAAAGGGCAAGAGGAAGAAGGGCAGGAAAGCTAAGGCCAATAAGGCCAAGAAGGCTGTTACAGCCCTCAATGCGCCTCCCCTTGCTCCTCAAGCCTCCCCGTCCCCGATAGCCCCCATCACTCCTCAAGCTGCCTCCCAGGGCAGTCGCCCGTCTAGCCCTATGGCTATTTCGCAACCGCAAGGTGCGGCTCCTGTCAGCCGCCCTGCAAGTCCCACGGCTGCTTCACAGCCAGCCCCCTCCTCAGCTGCTCCTTCTTCAAGAAGCAGCTGAAGCCACCCGCTCTATACATCCAGGAGAAATCCAGATGGACAGAGATTTCAAAAATGTGTGTGGATCGCAAGATCCAATACACTAACGCCACCTCTACCCTCCAGGGTATCAAAGTCAAGACCCCCACCTCTACGGATTTCCGTAATTTGGTTAACGCGCTTCGTGGAAGGAACGTCGCCTTCCACACTTACAGCCTCCCTGAGGAGAAGCCGACCCGTGTGGTCATCAAGCGGATCCCCAAGGAGATTTCCTCCTCCGACATCCTGGATGACCTGACATCCCAGGGCATCCCTGTTTCGGCGGTCCACCGCCTCCACAAAAATAGGTCCCAAGGGGGTGACGAGTACGACATGGTACTCGTAATATGTGACCCGGTTGAAGGGCACCACCCTATTTTCAAGGTCCGATCGGTGTGCTCGTTATCGGGCATCATCATCGAGAGGCCCAAAAAGCTCAAGATTGTAGGGCAGTGTCATCGCTGCCAACTATATGGCCACAGCCAGAAGTACTGTTACGCACCGCATAGGTGTGTAAAGTGCCTCGGCGACCACGCCACGGCAGACTGCACCCGTCCCAAGGACAGGAGTCTCTGCACAGAGCCGCCCAGTTGCGTGCTATGCGGACAGTCTGGCCACCCGGCAAACTACAGGGGCTGCCCCAAAGCCCCGAAACAGTCCGCTGGCAAGTTGGCGAATCGCGCCAACCAACGCCAGCAGAGGGAAGCTCCCTCTTCCTTCAAAGTCCCGTCCAATGTCCTCCCAGAGCGTCTCAGCCCGCAGAGGCCTTCTCCTTGGAACATGCTGAACCATCAGCAAGCGTTCCCTGCCCTCGCGAAGGGTAAACCCAACCCCCCCATGCCCGGTCTTTTGGACAACCCTGTCCCAGCGCCCACTCCTGTGGCCGCCCCTCAGGCCCCTCAGGCCCCTCCGCAAACCCGAGCTCCCGCTGCTCCTACCCGCGCTCCTGCTTCTCAGAATTCCAATCTGAATTACCTGATGAGGTTCCAACCTCTCTGCACCGCTGAGGCCGACCGCATGGTCGCTGAGCTCAAAGCGGCAACGGACCTCCAACAGGTCGTCGACATCATTGATGCCTATCCAGTCATCAAGGCCACTCTTCGTAACCTCAACTTCGCGCCGTAATGGATATCACACCAAATCCCTCTTGCACCCAACCCCGGTCCCTTAGATTAGGTTATTTTAACGCCAATGGCATGAGAGGACAGCGCGACGAGATCGCCGCCTTCCTCCGTGACCATAACGTTGACGTTCTCCTCATCCAGGAGACGTTCCTCAAACCCAGCCACCGCGACCCCAAGATTGCCAACTACCGCATAGTTCGCAATGATAGGCTACGTTGTCACAAGGGCGGCACCCTCATTTACTTTCGCAAAGAATTGCATTGTATTCCCATCGATCCCCCTCCTTTAAAGTCCCTACTTGAGGTTTCAATCTGTCGGCTTGCTATGACCGGTCATCAACCGGTACATTTAGTTTCTGCTTATTTGGCCCCCACTAATACTTGGGAAGATCACAACCTCCTGGTTAGCGATCTCACCCTTCTTTTCGGCTTGAGTGACTCCGTGATCATCGCGGGCGATCTCAACGCCAAACACCCGGCCTGGAACAGTAGAACGACGAACCCGAGAGGGAAAGTCCTCTACGATCTAGGCCAATCTCTTAGTTTCGATGCGGTCGCTCCTATGGAGCACACGCACTATCCTGACACTGTCAGTCATCTTCCCGACGTTCTCGATATAGCGCTGCTCAAGAATGTGAACCTTCGGTTACACATGATTGAGACGTTACACGAGCTACACTCCGATCACCGTCCAGTGCTCATGCACCTAATTCCTCGCTCGGGTATCATTGACCCCAGCCAGCCCCTTCCCACTATTCTCACTACCGACTGGAGGAAAGTAAGCGATATGCTGAAATCCGAAACGTCACCACTTCTAGATGGTATTCCCGACCATATCGTCTCAGTCGCAGACACCGAGGCTGCAATCGACTCGTTTACAGAACACGTACAATCCGTACTGAAGGATTGTTCTCGTGAAGTACCAGCGGTGAGTGATCGCCGCTGGATACTTCCCGACGATATACGTGAACTGATAACCGAGAAGAACGCGGCCATACGTGCCTACAGCTCCTGGCCCTGCGATGCGAACAAAGCTCACATGCGTTCCTTACAGCGTGCTGTAAAGAAACGCACTAGTGAGTTTCGCTTGAGTCAATGGGACAAGACGCTTAGCGAACTCGAGCCCACTCATCAAGCCTTCTGGCAGCTCCAAAGGAAGTTGCGCACCTCGGAAGAGGTCTCTTCTCCACCCCTCATACGTCCCGACAAGAGCGTCGCTTTTGACGACTCTGAAAAAGCAGAATGCCTAGCCGACAGCTTGGAATCTCAATGTTCGCCAAGCACTCTACCAGTAGACAAGCAGCACCTCGATGAGGTGGATGCAGAAGTTGAACGTAGAGCATCGCTTCCCCCTTTTGAAGATCCCGATGACCCCCTCCCCGCCATCACCCCGGAAGAGGTCAAGGATATTATAGATAAGCTTAAGCCTCGGAAAGCCCCAGGCGCCGACGGTTTCACGAATAGAGTTTTTAAAGCCCTCCCCGCTAGGCTCATAGTCCTTTTGGCTGCCATCTTCAATGGCGCCCTGAGCAATAATATTTTCCCCCAAACGTGGAAAGAGGCCACTGTTATAGGTATTCCCAAACCTGGGAAACCGAAAGCCCAGCCCTCCAGCTACAGGCCGATCAGTCTCCTGAGTGCTCTCGGCAAAATCTATGAAAGGCTTATTTATAAGCGTCTCAGAGATTATGCCGAGACAAAGGGCCTCATCCCGAAAGAACAGTTCGGCTTCAGGACCGAACATTCTTGCATACATCAAGTCCACCGCATCGTCGAACACGTTAGCGCTGGTTTCCAGCGCGGAGCGATGACGGGGGTGATGTATTTCGATATCGCGAAAGCCTTTGACAAGGTCTGGCACAACGGGCTGATATACAAGCTATACCAGCTCGGTGTGCCTGACCGTCTCGTGCTCATCTTACGAGACTTTTTGTCAAACCGTACCTTCCGCTACCGTGTGGGTAAGACGTTATCTTCTCCTCATCCGATTCGCGCCGGAGTCCCTCAGGGCTCCGTTATCTCTCCCCTCGCGTTCACGCTGTACACCAGCGACATTCCGAGGAACCAGAAGGTTCAAACAGCACTTTTCGCTGACGACACCGCGATTTATTACACCGGCCGTTCTCCGGATAACATCCGCCGCATTCTCCAGAAAGCTGCCGACTCGCTCGGCGCTTGGTTCCGTAAGTGGAGAATAGAAGTTAATCCCGAAAAAAGCCAGGCAGTTTTATACTATAAGGCACGCCTTAAGCGTTCGCCAGGTCCCCCCATCACTATGTTCGGTAAGCCTATCCCTTGGGAGAGGCAAGCCAAGTATCTCGGAGTTATTCTGGACGACCATCTGTCGTTCAAGGCCCACATCAAAGCAGCTCGCGACCGGGCTGCCTTTGCTATGGGCCGGCTCCACTTCATGATCACTAGGAAGAGCAAATTGTCACTCAAGTGCAAATTGCGTCTTTTCACCGCAGTCATCCGCCCCATCATGACCTATGCTTGCATAGTATTCGCGCATGCCCACCCGCGTCATATCGACACGATGCAGACCTTGCAGAACCGATATCTCCGTAAAATCACCGGTGCCCCCCCTTACGTCCGTAACGATAGTCTTCACGTAGACCTTAGAATCCCCACCGTTAAGCAGTTCATGAAACGCCTTTCCAAGCGTTACTTCGACTCTGCTATTAAGCATAGGAATCCCCTAATCGCATCGGCCGCCCGGTACGACCCATCGCGTATTAGCTCCGTCCAACGTCCGCGTCACACCCTAGTCGCCCCCGACGATCCGATCACTATCTTGCAAGAGACTAGGAAAGATACCAGTACGGTTCGCAGAGCGTACAAATACAGACCGAAAACCTACCGACCTCGCCGCAGAGGTCCGGCGCGAAATCCCCGATCAATCCCTCCCCGACCCTTGCTCGAGCCAGCCCGCGACGCTGAGCCTGTAGTATTAAATCAGTCCCTAAATAAGGACAATCAGATCCAGCCTGTCCCTTTGCTGCCTCCAGCGACGCCCTAAGCCGAGGTTCGTACCCCACAGGGGGTGCCCTTAGAGCGCTGTCGCTTAGTTTTTAGTTATTTTCGCCCTGGCTGGAGGCCTTAGATTCAAGGCATCCACAGGATTAGCCCGGTTAAGCAGAAGCCAGTCTTCTCAGACTGAACTGCGAGATGCCCTATCCAAAAAAAAAAAAAAAAAAAAAAAAAAAAATTTTTTATACGTATTTTTTAAAACAGGAATCTAGAAAGAAAAATACTGAAATCTACTCCCGCAAGGTTGTTGGTATTTTACAAATAACCCTGTATAATTATTATTTATTTATTAATTAAAAAAATTGCCAAATTAAAACTGTACAAAGGCGGACTTGATGCCTTAGGCATTTTCTCTCAGTCTACCTTAGGGTGATGCGGAGATAACACACTGTAAGTGCAATAACCGAAAAAAAGACTAGAACTTATTTATAAATAAAATATATAAGAATAAAATAAATACATACATATAGCAAAATGTATAAAGTTAAGAGCAGAGAACTTAGTTTTGAGACGAATCTGCCAACTTCTTGCGAAAATGCTCTTGAGCCTTCACTTTGATAGTGAAACGACTAGTCAACGTCTTGATAAAAAAGGAAGATTTTGTAATGCCAGATCGATGAGAAGGACAGCGTAGAGGACAGTTATGGGAGGAACGAAAATTTTTGCTGTGCGCAGAGCATAAATATTAAAAAAGAGGAGTGAGATAAGAAGGAGAAGTAGAATTGTTCAAATAGAGTGGGTAGTTAAAGCGTTTATGGAATTATTTGATTAGAACCTTACGTTGCTAAACAATAATTCGATCTCGTTGTTTTCTTCGATAGAAAGAGTAATAAGCAATCCAAATTACAATATAACGAGTATGGGAATTGCTTTTAAGAGGGCTATCACTATTTCACTTGTATTTGAGTGATTTAATAAGTAGGTACGTGGTCGTTGTTCATTGGATACTATGATTAAATAGACGATAGAGTAGTAGCCTATTATATTATATAATTATATTAAATTATGTTGTAGTCAAAAACATAATTAATTTGTATTGAAACGTACCTGCTTGAAATATCAACTGAACTTGGGCCAATTATTTATTTGCCAGTTCACTGGCTAATTAGATAACGTTGGCCCGGTATGACCTGCGGCGGGATTTTGCCTGACATTTTTCTTTAACAACATTATTGTTTAATTATGGAGTTACTTTACAAGAAATACGAGAACATACCTGATATGTATAGGAAAGTACGGTCGAACAAGCTGTTTGCTTTGTAGTGTAACCTGTGTAACCCACAAATTACATTGTAAAATATAAACCAAATACCTACCATCAATAAATTGCAAATCTATTTAGTCCGCCAGTTAGAGTATTGGAAAATAATGGACACGTATTTTTTGTTTTTATAAATCAACAAAAATTGACAAAGATAAAACGCATCAAAACTCGGAAGTTTGGGCTCGTGACGTCACCAAAGTAGCACAAAACTGCATTATAAGATGTCACAAGAGGTAACATCGGTGTAACTTTAGCACTTATGAAGAGTTATTACAGTACACTCGACCTGCAATAGGTGAAAAGTGAGCTTTCACATGAATAAGAACGTTATGCGTCACGTAGACCACACTGTAACACTTCCAGCATTACAGTGTGGTATATACGTAACAAGTTCAGTATTATACAGCTTTAAGCAATTTTAAGGATTTTTGTGGACTTTAACTAAGCTATATTCTGAATTAAAGACCACAAGTGTCTTATATAGAGGTCGTATATATGAAAAATCTTTTACGGCTCTTTGGCGTGAAGGTCCGCACAGGGGGTGGCGGTGGTCTCACTGTGGATTCCACTTTACTATGGATGATGATGGGGAGTCCTAACAGCAGGTACAATATTGCAAGGGGCTAAGGTCTTAAGCACCCTGTAACGAAGCAACAGGTATCGTTAAGCGCTATTGCTACCTCTTTATCGTGGGCGGATCGATGCCACACTGGGCAGGTGAACTACCCAACAGAAAAGAAATGACATAGGCGAACCTGTGGCGATGCTTTCCAGCTGGTGGATATCAGGCGACGAAGAATGTTATTCCTAAATGGACTGGGATTGCTGAAATCTCATGTCTTATCTATTGTTTATACCAGTACAGAATATAACATCATGCCGCTAAGCTGTGAAGGGGTATGCACAAGTGATCCACTAAAAAAGTGAAAAATAAAAACTTTTCTGCAAAAAATAATGAACCTTGTTTGATTGATTTACTTAGTTTTTTGAAACCGACTTCTGAAGCTAAAGTTACTGTTCACCTTTTCGTGTTTTTTGGAGTCGGTTTTATTTTTTGCAAAAAGGTTTTCTCCGGCTTGTTTTAATTAATTATGCAACCCCTGTTGCATAATTGAGACTTTAGTAATTTTTAATACAGGAATTGGGATAACATCCAGGATACTGCTACCGGTTCAAGATGTTTTAATTGGTCAACCGTGATATCATCGTAACCAAAAGCTTTACCATTTTTTCAATCTTTTTAACCTGTACTTTTTTTGGTAGGCTGTAGTATCCCACTGCTGGGCAGAGTAGAAGACCTGTAGATTATGTCTGATTAAATGAAGAGGGTTGCTTATGTTGGTGAAATTGTTCATTAGCACTTCAGAGGGCTTTTATGCTGTTGTGGGTCATTTCTATTACTGTAACTATTCATATACTCGTAAGTATAATATCCATTTTTGTGACCATCGCTTTCTTCACGTATAAGTTGTTCACCGTACTCTAGTGTTTGTTACGGGTCTGTATTAAATGACTTTCCATAGTCAATATGCAAAATTAACTAGTAAATAGTGATCAACGAAACAATTAACATAATCACTATTGGAGACAACTCACTTGTAAGTTCTGATTATATTTTTTTACTTTTATTTGTAACTGCTAAGAAAAATTAAAATTAGAACAAAATGTTGAGAAGATAACTACGTTTCGGGTTTCATCAATGTAGTACATCTATTTAAAATGCGATAAAATATTAAATTTAATCATTTCAAAATTCCAATTTTTTTTTTAAATACAGGTTTATATTGTTAGATTTTTACTTAAATCACCTTTGCGACCCTCGTATTATTCAGTCCATCCATCAGCATAATGTTTTAAGTGCGTTACATTGAGTTCTACCGCAAAACATGATTTTTCTTCCCAAAAAACACGTTTCCCAGCAATAATTATTGCGTAAAGTTACTTATTTTGTTGTACAGAATGCTTGGTTAACGGGTTCATAATGAGGTGGCTTACACCCTGTATATTAAAATTTCAAAAACCCACGCATAGAGTCATGTTGTCTAATAATATAATATTCCTCATTCCATTTCAATATAGTGTCCATTATTGTAATAGTCAAGCCCTTCCATAATTTGATACTCATATCGAGGAAATTGTCAAAAAAAAATCACACTGTTTTGCGGTAGCGGCCACCTTGGATTTAAAATTTATTACAGCGTATAGTATTCTACTAGTCAAGCCCTTTTATTTCATACCGATATTGAGGGACTTGTTGAATAAATATGTTATCCGCCATTTTGTGGCGGCGGCCATCTTGGATTGATTTTTATCAAACAGCTAAAAACACTCCCGACTAATTATAGACCTAAAGAGTAATAAACCAAAAAACAATATCAGTTCATCCGTTCGGGAGCTACGATGCCATAGACAGATACGTGAAACTCATAACACTTCGTCGTTTTTGGATCTGGTTTAATAAATACAAATACGAGCGATATGACGTCGAAAATGTAATCAATACTTGTTATCAATCCTTCTGTCTTTAGTGTCATATGCCCGCTTGTCAAGTTGCAATCGTGTGCCAAAATCGAAAACGTTCGGTATTCAAATGTTTGTATGAAAATATTCCCAATGTCCGCTCTAAAAATCATTCAATTCTCTTTGCTGAGCACCTTAATCAAAGAAATAAGAAATCTAGCTATTTCATAAATGATTGATTTGAATGATTATTATATGCCCAAGAACCATTTGCAACAAATAATGATACTTAGAGAAACCGCATCAAAATTCGATAGATAAGCGGTCATACACAGAAACTAAAGCTACAAATAAAAGGTAAATATATAAGTTTAATCGCAAGTTTACTCCCAATATTGTTCGGTATCACGAAGAAGATATTTTTTTAACGTGTAGGTCCATGTACACTTTCTATTATCTATGGTTTTATCGTAATTTTAAGATAAGATTTATATTGTCTTTCATTTTCTTTTCTATTTATACATTGTACTTTTACTACTTGCACCTGTTTACTATTGTTTAGGAACGAACAACCACAGTTCACACACAGGTATTATGCCTGTGACTGGACTGAAGGTAGTTTATTTTGACTATGCAAAAGTGCCTGTCACCGGTCTATTTGAAATAAATGTTTTGAGTTAGAGTTTAGTTTTAATTAATGTGTTTTCTTCCTTTCATCTTTGTCTTATGTTTATGTATTTCTGTTCCTTTTCATAATTTGCTGAACTGATATTTAATTAAAATAGGTTCGTAATGTCCGGTTTATTTATGCTAATTTCGGAATCAACTTATTTTACTTTGATTAAATTCCTGTAATTCGGAAGTTTATATTTAGGATAGCGGACGACCCACGTCAACCTTTGTTTTAATGAACAGAATGGGTAAATATAAACTTGATAAGCATTGGTGTGAGGTTTCGCGATGTTGTCGACCGAAATCAAACAAATGAATATCTGATGTTAGAAGTTTGGATATTCTAGCAAAGCTGTTAAATATTGACAGCCATCGGTAAATTATCTGACACACTACAGGCATGAGAGAGAATGGGCTGTAATCGTCCACGCGGGCCCAGTGCGGATTGGTAGATGTCACATGTCTTCAAATTTTTTGGTTCTAGGACATGCCGGTTTCCTCAAGATGTTTTAATTCCTATCGTTTTGAGAGCAGCGGTGATGAAATAAATTACACGAAGTCTTACGTCTGCCTGGGTTCGAACCCATTACTGTTCGTAAGTCTGGCCACCGCTGCTCTTCTAGAGACACTATTTAAGTTATGTTAGTGAGTTTCAGAACTACAAAGAGTGCCTACGGCTACAATAACATGCTTATCTCTTTGAAAAGCGATCAGCTACGTTAGATATCCATTGCAGGTTGGTAATCAATCGTACTTGGTACTCGCTAGAGTGCCAATTGGCCCTGTCTGTTACTTAGGATAACTGATAATTGCTTTTTACGATTGGTTTCGTGAAAACGTTGGTGATTGACGATATAAGTATAAAGGATTTTTAGTTCAGTTAGTACTAGGCAATCCTCTACCCCTTGGGAAGACTGGTTGTCAGACTTTTTGAGCCATTGACTGCCTGTAACGACTGTCAAAGATTTATAAACGGGACCAACTGCTTAACGTTCTTTCCGAGGCACGGAAGAAACTCGGTATTTAATGGTTTACACACCGAGACCACAGACTAACCTAGGCAAACACGAACCTGAAGATCGACCCAAACGGCTGTTATTATTTAGCCAGAACAATATGTTAAACAAACACCCTTTTGATATTTGAAAGTTGGCGTATTGTTACTTGCCAATACCTCTACGTTCGAAACTGTAAAAAATAAAAAGGTCCTCATATCCCAGTCAGAAGCCAAGTGACATAGACCTAATTACGCTCTTGTCTCTGTCTGCATTTCAATAAGGCAACGAAGTAATCCCGTGGTCGGAAGAATCTGTCAGCAGATCAATTCGAATCATTGTGAATTGAATCAGACGTCGTTCGGAAAGGAAATTAGAATCACCTTGGAGATCTGTGCTATTTATGGATATAATGTATGTATGTAGGAATCTTGGCTATAATCGAATCGTGATTGATAGTGTCTTCCTGGAGACCGGAGACAATCGATTAAGGATAACTCTTTGTCGCAAATCAACGGGCTTTTGAGATCGACTGGCTTGATTCAATTCGTGAAATTATTGTTCATGAGATTCAAGTATTCCCTCAATAAACTTAGACTCCTAAAGGCGACTATAGGACCTAAATTAGCATCTCTATTTGTGGTGGTTCAAACTTTGTCTGAAATACTGTTAGACTAAAGTTCTAATCAGCTTGTACTACAAAGTGGTTGTTACGTCAGTCACTGCAGGCCAAATAGTGCGAAATGAGTGGTTTCGATCGATTTACAAAAATCGATCATTTCAGCCGTAAGGCGTCCATTGCTGGGGTGCGATGCCAGAAGTCCTCCACGTGTGCCTGGCAGCTGCTGGTTCCTCTCCATACGTCTGGAGGAAACAGCAGCCGCTGGGCCGGTGCACCCCGGGCGCGGTAGTGTCCCTCCTCTTGGAATGAGAAGAAATTCTCATTCTTTGGGGGCACTGCCGCGGCTAATGAGTCTGGCATCACGAGCGGGGTCCAATCAGCGGAGGACGTGACCATGCCGCCGAGGTGCAGGCGCACCAACGCGGCATTCGTTGTCTCTCCTCTGGGAGCATTCCCAGAAGAAAGTTATCTTAAAAAAGTTAAAAGATTAGTTATCTTAAAAAAGTTAAAAGATTAGTTTGGTGTACAAAATGCTTGGTTAACGGCTTCGTGAAGAGTCAGGTAACACCATTTAATTTTAAAATAAATGTGAAGACCTTTAAAGAAATTTTAATATTAAAGGCAATGAACCCCTATATGATGTATGGACTTGGTCGGAGTTCACTGTTTGCGGGCTTATCTGCGCCATGCGGGCGATAGAGGGGGTTCGGGGAGGGCGCAGTGAAACTGCTGCCAACCCTCTCCCAACCACCCACTACATGACGAATGACAAGACATAATTTGTGCTCTTTTGATTGATTAAATGCTCTTATGCTTTCGCCGGATGCTTTCAATGCTCGTTTTTTTAGATTTTGCTAAATGGCTCTAGGAAAGAGGCGGCATTGAAGAAAAGAGGATTAAATATGTGAGGAAATAAATAAAAGCCGTTGGACATTACAGACAGCGCCATTTAGTGCCACACTAAGCAATGAGTCTTGTATCGTGGACAACAGGTTTGATATACTACATATATACTTTTTATGTATATACTTATTATACATATAACCATCCATGACTCGGAAACAAATGACTATGCTCATCATACAAACATGTGCTCCTACCAGGATTCGAACCCGGGACCCTAAGAACGTGAGGCAGCCTCACTATCGCTGCGCCTATATGATATATTTAGGTCCATGATCACCGAAAAGATGACGCTCCGATTATCTAAAACCAGCTGTTTATAACACATTTTTGTATGGGAACATGTCACAGTGACAGCTGTTTTTAAATAATCAGACTGTCATCTTTTCGGTGAACATGGACCTTAGGAAGAAAGTGAACAGTGTGATGATACTAATACTCGTACACGTGCATGAAAGGAAACTTGAGGCCAAGTGAAATGGTCCGATTCAGATGGTAATTCATAGATAACTGTCCTGACCCCGTATTCACAAACGTTCGACTCGTTTCCGATTCGACAACTCGTATATCTGTCTTTTTCTGGCATTACGAAAACGACCGAGATAGACATACGACTTTCCGAATCGGAAGCGAGTCGAATGGTTGTGAATAAGGGGCCTGGTGTGTAATGAATGTGGTATTGCTCCAGAAACAATGGGACACTTAATATTGCGTCCTACTGTATTGTTGTGTGCAAAGGTGCCAAGCTCATTGTCAATTTAGATTTGGATTTTGATTTGTGACCATACAGTTGTTTTAATTTATAAAGGGTGTAAAACACTTCTTCACGAAGCCGAAAGGCACTTGTTTTCCCCATTATGGCGATCATTTTTTTGTTCTACACCATACCTGGGAACCTTCTAGTTACGGAGATATGGGGGGTCAAAGTTACAACTTTTTGACAATTTTTTTTAAATACAAGGTTTTTTTGTAAGATATTTACTTTTAACACCTCCACTACCCCCGTACTATTCAATCCATCCGTCAGCACAATGTTTTAAGTGCGTTACATTGAGTTCTACCATAAAACAATATTTATAACCTCAAAAAAAAAGTTGTTTCCCAGCAATAATTTTTGCGTAAAGTTAATTAGTTTGATGTACAGAATGCTTGGTTAACGGCTTTGTGATGAGGTGGCTTACACCCTGTATTTAAATCGTGCTTAAGACAGGTATGTGATAATGATGCGTGTGGTACGATAAAGCCTGACTAAAATTAGTGGGCAATGCTACACAAATCGTGCTTAAGACAGGTATGTGATAATGATGCGTGTGGTACGATAAAGCCTGACTAAAATTAGTGGGCAATGCTACACAAATCGTGCTTAAGACAGGTATGTGATAATGATGCGTGTGGTACGATAAAGCCTGACTAAAATTAGTGGGCAATGCTACACTAATATAGGAAAGAGGCCGCATTGAAAACAAGTATGGATTGATTGTGTGAGTAAAGGGTACAGTTAGGAAGACAGTGAACAGTGTGATATGATGACTAATATGCAGGCATGGAAGGAAACCAGACGCGATGATGATGATGATGATGATGATGATGTGATTCATAGGTGACTCTGTTCTATGTGGTGTTGCTCCAGAACCAACAGAAGACTTAATATTGTGTCCATACTGATTTGTTGAGTGCAAAGGTGCCATGCTCATTTTCAATTTAGATTTGCATAGACGCGGTATAAGAACGTGGCATGTAACTGACTATACAGCTATTTTTGTTCACGCGCGAAAGTTTACAGGACGGAATCCGTGCGCTGGAATCTGGAAATCTGAATTAAGGATAGGTAGAGCTTAACTTGTTATATTAGGCAATAAACCATTAATATACAGCTGGGTAAATAATCTTTTATGTACGTAGCGTAAAGTGTGCGTTAACTTAAGGTATACGCACACTTATCCGCACCGAAAGAACCGACCGCGCGCCGAAAGAAACATTTTCCCATCAATTATTCTTTCAGCATTTTCGCTTCCTTCGGCTCTGTTAAGTGTGCGTTCACCTTTACCCCTTGTCAATGTCAATCAAGCGTAAAAGATCCTTTTAGCAGTTCTATGTTTGAAATTAATCAACATTTAGCGCGCTAACATTATCAGGGCAGCATGACACGCGCGCGGCAGTGAAGCGATCTCCAGCCCAACTTATAAGATAGAACAAGACATGACATTGTGTCGTGATTTTTTATAAACTTTTATTATCTTTCGTTTCCGTTCATTCAAAATTCAATGAGTGTCATGTCTTGTTTTAATAAATTGCATGATGAACGACTGTTCCTACTTTGAAATGAATGACGCCCTGGTATATTTCTTGCTACACTCGAGAGCAATGAATCCGGGTCACTTAAAGAATCCTAAAAATCTCGGAAACTAAAAATGCTAGGTTAATGCAATAAATTGTATTTAATAGACAATGTAATACTCCTTAAATGAAGGTATTAAAACTTCTTAGTTATTGTAAAGTTATATCATAAAAATCAAATTTGAAAAAGGGCCACTTTCGAAGATGGAACTACGAAATTACAGCATTTTTTTTGCTTTTGTTTGTAATCTGTCATATATGTGGGTACATAAACCATGTTGATAGTGCTCTAAAGGGTGTAAAACACCTCTTAACGAATACGAAAGGCACTTGTTCTACTCGTCATTCTGATATTTTTTTTGTTCTACACTATACCTGGGAACCTTCTAGTTACGGAGATATTGGGGGTCAAAGTTGCAAGATTTTGACAAGCTTTTTTTTAAATACCACTTTTTATCGCATGATTTTTACTTTAAATATCTCTACGACCCCCGTACTATTCAGTCCATCCATCCGCACAATGTTTTGAGTGTGTTACATTGAGTTATACCACAAAACATGATTTATAACCTCAAAAAAAAAAGTTGTTTCCCAGCAATATTTTTTGCGTAAAGTTACTTAGTTTGATATACAGAATGCTTGGTTAACGGCTTTGTGATAAGGTGAAATACACCCTGTATATTCATTATTCAAGCTGAAATTATGTCGCTTACGCCTGAAGAATGCACCAGAATACTTACAATGCTGGAAACCGGCCGGAGTCAGCGCGATACAGCCAGGACTGTGTGTCGCTGTCAACAGTACAAAGAGTTCTCCGACGTTACGAAGAAACTGGTTCTAACCTACGCAGACCAGGAACGGGCAGAACCAGGTGTACCACAGCACGAGAAGACCGATACTTGGTGAACACCATGCTTCGAAATCGCTTTCTCACAGGAACTGAACTCACAAATCAGTTTCGACGCCTCGGAGGAAGTAACCCAAGTGCATGGACAGTAAGACGTCGGCTTGCTGAATCTAACTTAAAACCCCTTAGACCTGCAAACGGCCCTAAACTGGAGCGTGGGCATCGTATTTCAAGACTAAGATATGCCCAGAGCCACGTAAATTGGAGTATTGAAGATTGGTCAAAAGTTATGTTCTCCGACGAATCAAAATTTATGCTCTACAAGCACGATGGAAGACACAGAGTGTATCGAAGACCAGGGGAAAGATTCAAGCAAGCATGCATCGAAGAAAAAGTAGCCTACGGTGGTGGGTCTGTACTTGTGTGGGCCGGAATTTCTTCTGAAAGTCGCACAGAGCTGGTGATCATAGAAAACGGCTCTTTAACTAGCGTAAGATATGTGGAAGAAATCCTCAATGATCACGTTGGTCCATTTATGGTCAATTTAGGTGAGGATGCTATATTTATGCATGACAATGCCCGAACTCATACAGGTAGGATTGTGAATGACTACCTTCAAGAGATGAACATTACTCGTATGGAGTGGCCAGCGCGCAGCCCGGATATCAACCCGATCGAGCATGCTTGGGACGAGCTAGGCAGATGCGTAAAACAACGAAACCCTCCCCCAATCACGCTTCGTGAGCTCAAAATTGCTCTCACAGAGGAATGGGAGAATATTCCCCAAAATCGTATAAGGAACTTGGTGTACAGCATGCCAAACCGCGTAAACGCAGTAATGGAAGCACGAGGAGGCAATACGAAGTATTAAAATTCAAGAAAATCGTAATAAAGTTCAAAAATTTCATGTTTCCTATTTTTGTTTTAAGGAGAGATCAGCAGTTTTTTTCTTTATGTAATTTTGTGTTAATAAAATGTATGGTGACTCATATTTTTTTTACTTTCATTTAAGGAGTATTACATAGTCTATTAAATACAATTTATTGCATTAACCTATCATTTTTAGTTTCCGAGATTTTTAACATTCTTTAAGTGACCCGGATTCATTGCTCTCGAGTGTATTTTTACTGCGCATGGTTGAGCTATTGGCTGCTCCGCTGATCGTAACGTGTTCAATTCCCACACGAAGCAATTATTTGTATAGCGCTCTGGAGTTTGGCTGTTCATGCATATGTTACCACGATTCAGGAAATATTCCTAGGGTGGGTAAGTTAATAAAAGCAGTATACCTATTTTGATAAAAAGGACTCAAGTAGTGTGTAAGTTTGTATTTCAATGACAAATCAGTAGTAAATTTGAAAAATATATATGAAACATGCAAATCTTCCTAAATCAAGTCTGCAGTCATTTTATGTTCACGAGGTTTGTCTAGATAACGTATTCACTAACGTGTTGTTAAAACGAGTAAAGACTTATTATACAAGATCTCATTTGTGATACTCTCATAACCTTAGATAAAGCAATATATCCAGCCTATGTTGCTTTATTAGCAATAAAAATCTTGTCGCAAGATTGAGCTATGTATAAATAAGTGATACAGAATCGGAAAACCGTGGTTTATTAGTGTTTATGGAGTTAGAGCCTGGTGATAGGAGACAGTGTATGATACAGAAGCACTGGCCAATTTTTTTTTAAAACAAATAGATTGAGTGTTAGTTTATAGAGTATTTATTTATTTTTTTATTTATTTATGTATTTATTTATTTATTTATATACTTATTTATTTATTCATTTATTTATTTATTTATTTATTTTTTTATTTATTTATTTATTTATTTATTTATTTATTTATTTATTTATTTATTTATTTATTTATTTATTTTAGGTTCACCAACAGCTTCTGTGTACAGCATTTTTAGAAATAAAAATGTTTTAAGGTCTTGGACTTACACAGTCGCCAATTAAAGGGTTAACCAGCATTCACAAAAATAAGTGATAACATTAGACAAAAAAAAAAAAGGTGAGTGGCTCACGACATGAAATACAATAGCAAACATTACTATTGAGAGTTTACTTAACTAACAAAAGGTGAAAGGTAAGGTAAATATAAGGGTCTATCAATTTACCTACTTACCAATATCAAAAGGGTGATTGATTATCATATTGTCCTGGCTAAATAACGACAGCCGCTCGGGTTCATCTTTAGGTTAAGCCGTGCTTGCCTAGGTTGGTGTGTCGATGGGTGACCATCCATTACAAACCGAGTTTCCCTTAAAAAGCCCAAGCAGTTGGTCCCGGTAGTCATATGTAGATCTTTGATAGTCATTACAGGTAGTCAGTAGCTCAAAAGTCTCACATCAATTATTGTTACCAAATACATTTTATGACATTGTCGCACATGAAATTTTGTATTATTTTAATGATTATTTTGTTTTATAAGTACTTGATTTGAATTTTGACGTTGTAAAGTGACCCTTAGTTTTGACATGTATATATTTTTTCTTTGTTTTTATTTTTTTATTAATGTTATTATGTTTTTTATTTTTTTGGTAAAATCAATTAATGCTTTTTGCATTCAAGTAGTATAATTTAAAAGGTTTTTCAATTTTTAATGTCAATGAACTCTATAAATATTTGCACGCCTTCGGGCATAACATAGCGCGCTTGTAATCTTTTAAAACAACTATTTATTGTACCTATGTTAACAAATGATTAAATGACTTATGACTTATGACAAAGGGAATCGTATTTCCTAGTACTGAGTTGAGGAGGTCAGATAGGCAGTCGCTCCTTGTAAAATATTGGTATTCAGTTGCATCTAGTTACACTGAAAACGGTACCTAAGATAGACAGGAAAAGGCTTGGCAGATGATGATTTTCAGTAAGACCAATGCCTAACATCTTGTTAATCCCTACTATCCCTATCCCTATCCCTACTATTATATAAATGTGAATGTAAGTTTGTTTGTTACGCTTTCACGAGAAAACTACTCAACCGATCATCATGAAAGTTTGTACACATATTCTTGGTGGTATTAGAAGTAACAAACGATACTTTTATTTAAAAAAAAACTAACCCTCACTTGCAGACGAAGTTGCGCGGGTCAGCTAGTCCCTATCCCTACTTCTACACTAATATTATAAAGAGGAAAACTTTGTTTGTTTGTTTGTTTGGTTGTAATGAATAGGCTTAAAAACTACTGGACCGTTTTTAAAAATTCTTCCACCATTCGAAAGCTACATTATCCACGAGTAACATAGGATATATTTTATCCCCGTACTCCCACGGGAACGGGAATTACGCGTGTGAAACCGCGTGACGTCCGCTAGTATTATATAAATGTGTATGTAAGTTTGTTTGTTACGCTTTCACGCCTAAACTACTCAACCGATCATCATGAAATTTTGGACACATATTCTTGAAGGTATTAGAAGTAACAGGATAATTTTAATAAAAAAAAACTAACTCTCACTTGCAGACGAAGTTGCGCCGTTCAGCTAGGGTCTACTATTAGATAAATATGAATGTAAGTTTGTTTGTTACGCTTTCACGCGAAAACTACTCAACCGATCATCATGAAACTTTGTACACTTATATAAAAAAAAATTACCAACAGGACGGATCCTGTTGGTTATTTTTTTTGTGTGCGTACGAAGTCGCGGGCAGAAGCTAGTTTAAAATAATCCATCAGATTATTTCAAACATAAAAGCAGTGGATTTGATACATAATGTACTATTATTATATTTAAAAAATATTGGGATTTCGATACAACCCTAACATCTTAATGAAGTTAGTAACAGTAAATCAAATAACAGTATAACAAGTGACACAACTCATTGGCATCGTGATTGCGTAATTTGGCTTGTCGCATACAACTAAAATAATGGTTCCTAAATTTAGGATATATGCAAATTTTAATAGGGGGCAGGGTTAACAATGGTACTGCGATTTCATTCTTGATTTATTATATTATGGCTGTCATTAGGCGAATTAGCAGCTTTATAGCTTATTGCTAAAATATGTGTATATTTCGAGATTTAGACCTTATATTATATGTGCAGTGGGTTTCATAGAATATCTATATGTCACCGTAAAATTGTCAAATACGTTATATTGTAATCTCTCTAGCGATATTGTAAACTCTCGAATTATTGTCAAATAAACATACTGCTTACAATAAAACGCATTATTTTTCGTGAAACGCATGTCATGGTAGTCTCTCTCATGAAAAGATACTGTACCATTCCTGAGAAATATCGATTAATGTAACCTAACACTTTATATTCCCCTAAAAGCGAGCGATTCCCCATATTTCCGAGTGCAGGGTTTAAAATAACCTAACGGAGGGGTACCCCAAGTCCCGATTTTGGAGGCAGAGACACTTTCGTATGTTCAGTTGACAATAATTCGAGAGTTTACAATATCGCTAGAGAGAAACACATTATATTGTAATATAACGTGTTTGACAATTTTACGGTGACATATATACAGAATACAATACTTGAATTGAAAATTGATGCCGAAGCCGATCAATAGATTGTATCATATTTGGGTACTAGTTGTTTTTCGTTTACATTGAATACAGTATGAGTAGCTTTTTTTTGTGTTGGGCATCTCGCAGTTCAGTCTTTGAAGACTGGTTCTGTTTACGCGGGCAAGTCTTGTGGATGCCTTGAATTTGTGTGACTGAGGAGGCCTGTTATCCAGCAGTGGTCTTCTGCAGGTTGGTGAAGATTTTGATTTTGGGGTTTAAAAAAAGGTATTGTGTAATTTGAATCTCATGGCTGCACCCTTTAGGTTCAGTTCAGCTCACTGATTGACTACCTACATGACGCTGTATATCAACTGGATCAGAAACTGTGACGTGTCAGGTTTCAATCAGTTTTACGGACAATGTGCAGTGATAGAATTTGTTGTTTTCAAACAGACAGAGTCGCTGGCAAAGTTAGCAACAAGATGCTGATCCATTATTTCGATGGTCTAAAATGAAGCTTATCAACTACGCTATAAAATAAATATTTGCGCACAACACTAGGTAATTTAATAAAAAGGGCACTTCATTATTTGGTCCAGGTAAATTAAGCTTTTAAGCGCTTTATTAATTTTAATATTCAAGTACTTAAGTAGTTCTGGTAAACAGTATTTTGTAGTGATTTATTAAATAAGTGTCAGGTGTTCTCTATAGTTAAATTTATGAAAACTAGTTTTTAAGTTTCTTCACGCCTGTTAGGCAGCAGAGTATCCAGAAGTACCTAACCGTTTTCACCCACATTTCATAGGTCCCATGCAATCAGAGGAGAGCCTATGCCTAGGACTTAAAAACACGTTCATAAAGGTTACAGAATTATAAGTGTTACATGTTGAATTGGTAACATAATCAAATATGTAACACTTATAAATGTGTTTTCAATGTGTTAACCCAAAACACTTACATAAGTGTAGCCGTAACATATCTGTCACAGATATAAAAGGTTTAACATTGTTAATAAGTATTTAACACATTTAGATTCCCGGATGCTGTTTAACTTTAGTTAAATATTCCTTTTGTTTAACATTTTTTGAATGGCAAGCAACGACCTATTGTCGGGCCTACGCTGTCCCACCACACTTTAGTACTAATACTGTAATGAAACATAATAATATGGTTATACCAAATGATTTGAAAAGAGTGAAGATGAAGTTTCTTGCCGGTTCATCTCCATGGAATCGACCAACGCAAACTGTGCACCTTTTTCGACGTTTTATAAGTGCCCATCTAGGCCTATGTGAAATAAAATATTTTGATTTTGATTTTAAACAGGAAACTGAGCGTTGTTATTGGATAGCTGAAATCTAGTCGCAGCCTGTTGTACAACTGATTATTTCAGTAACACTAATTCACACATTTAAAAGGTTACAGTTTGATTCGGTAACATTATTGTATTTGTTTCTTCTAAAAGTGTTTTTCTGTTGAAACTGTTTTAAAAACAGTGTTTAAACACATTATTACAGTTACAGTTTGAGTATCTGCCTATAGCCATATACCAGGCACTAATTCATTTATAATACGTTGCCTGATCTGAAAATTTAACCAAATACCTCATAGCAGGTCGAGACAATCACGTTTATAACTTTAAAATAGTTTTTTAGGGTTAAAATGACCTAGGACGTGAGTTTACAACCGTATGCATTTTACATCTGACATAAACTGGGAATTTATTGGCTACTGCATCTAGGAACATGGAAGGTCCCAAAAGTCATCTCACGCAAAATCCAAGTTTTCGTCAACTGCTGTCTTCCTCTTTTTTCGGAATTTATCGCCCGAGACCATCTCCAACGTAGAGCTGTTAGAGAAATGTCACGAGATCCCGATCGATCACCCGATCTAGCGTCGCAAGTGGAGATGGATAGGCCACACGCCCCGAAGAGACCCAACGACATAGCCAAACAAGCTTTGGACTGGAATCCCCAAGGAAAAAGAAAGCGTGGTCGTCCCCATCAAACCTGGTGTCGCACCGTGTTGGCAGAAGCGATGAGCATCGGAAATTCCGATTCGGAATGACGTGGAGCGAGATGAAGCGTGAAGCTCAAGACCGATCACGATGTGAGGACATCTGTGGACGCCCTTTGCCTCATCTAGGGGACATAGGACATTAAGGTCCATGTTCACTGAAAAGAAAACGGTCTGATTATCTAAAAACAGCTGTCACTGTGACATGTTTCAATACAAAAACATGTTTTAAACAGCTGTTTTTGGATAATCAGACCGTCATCTTTTTGGTGACCATGGACCTAAGTCAAGTACTTCATCTAGAATAGTCTGAGCTAAAACGAGATAACATCTTGTAACACTCCTATCTAATAAACAAGTCAAAGTAACTACTTCAGTGAAAGTAAAAACTTTGGGTACGAATTTTATTCAACTGTCAACTGTCATTCTTAGGTTTTCTTTCTTTGACGGACCTTACTTCGGTCAATTTTTTGCGTTTTGCACTAAAAAGGTTGCAGAAGTAGGTAATTACTTGAACTCAAGTAATTACTTTAATTTGACTTTACTTTACAGGTTGTAAACGGAGCTATCATGAAGCCGTTAACAAAGTAAACATTCTGTACATCAAACTAAGTATCCACACAAAACATGTTGCTGGAAAATGACCTTTGTTTGGGTGACAAAAAACACGTTTTACGGTTAAATTCAATGTAACGTACTCAAACTATTGTGCTGATGGATTAATTAAATAGTGTGGGGGTTGTGGAGGTGTTTATAGTAAAGTTCTTTAATAACGAACGTTTTTTTTACACTCAATAAATATCTCCGTTACTAGATGGTATACCTTATGGCATCGATCAGAGTTTTTGCCGGGGTGGAACCCTTACTTTCTATTTATGAGATCAAAAACGAAGTATTTACTTTGATATTTCTTTTTCACCTTGAATAAACGCCCGCAAGAGAACCCTTCAGGTTGTCCATTTTCATGTACAAATATTATTTAATATTTCTAATTGAGTGTTGTCTGATAGAGGCCTAAATAAACCTTTCAGCGTCATGTTTAATGTGTGTGAAACTCCTTGTGTCCCGATTATAGATTTCTATGAACTCGTGTTACTTGAGTAGTGTAGCTATGAAATATCGAGGAATTAATTAATTCACTTATTAGGTATGATATCGCAACCCTCATTTTTGCGACTAATTAAAATGGAAGTTTTCATGGAAACATTAGTATCTCTCTGATTTAAACCCTTTATTTTCTTGGGATTAAGAATGGGTGACCCTATCATATCGAGTTTGCTCCGTGCCTCGGAGAGCACGTTAAGCTGTTGGTACCGGCTGTCTGCATTTGTAGATTTTTGACAGTCGTTACAAGTAAGTAAATGGCCCAAAAAGTCTGACAACCAGTCTTACCAAGTGATATCGTATTAACCAGTACTAACTGGATTGTGGAGGTCAGACAGGCAGTCACTCCATGTAAAATACTGATATTCAGATATTCAGCTGCATCCAATTAGATTGGAAGCCGACCCGAACAAAGTTAAAAAAAGGCTATACAGATGATGATATTCATGGGATCGAACCGCCAGAATCTTCAGAAAAGAAGAGAAGAGAATTGTCTACCAACCTGCGAGATATAAGGTTGGATGGACAGAAAATCTTTTCATATAGTAATATTCTTATTCACCTTAGGTATATCAAGCGGGACTGTTCGAAAGAGATACCGTGGCCCCGGAACATGAAGGGTGAGGAAGGACCATGGATGGGTTTTAGTCAGTAAAAGTCTGACACTCCCTCCCGCTCTTTCCAAATTGGGAGAAGTTATTTGATGGTTTCCATACTAAAAAAGGAGTAAGTAAAAACCCGTCATGTTTTGTTTGTTTTGTTTAGCCTTCAGTCGGTTTTCTATTGTACTTTTATATTTTTTTTTTTATTTGAAATGTTTTTTTTTTTTTAATGCTGATAATGTTCTTATCTAAGTCCTAACTTGTTAAATCAAATATAGCTGTATTGGCCTCCGTACGTTTTGACAGGTGACCACTGAAAACCAGCGCTGTTCTGTGGGTTCCCCATAGCACAGCATCATGCTGAGTGGTAACCTATTTGTCGCACACACGACGTGCAATTTTTTTTATTTATTGTCTTTGTCTTGCAATTATTATAATGTTAAAGTTGTTATTGTGTTAATCTTCGGTTTATGTCTAAATGTTTGTGTTTGTATAATTGCGTTCTGTTTGTTAATATTGTATGCACGTCATGACTCTGCGACGAATAAATGTTTTTTCTTTCTTTCTTCTTTCTTTTAAGTATCAAAATACCGTCAAAGTCCTCTTCTAATAATATCTCAACGTCGAGAGTAGCGGTGGCCCAGTGGTGGCGGCCCCGACTTACGAGCAATAAGTCGTGGGTTCGAACCCAGGCAGGCGCATTACTGTAATTTATTTCATCACCACTTTTCGCAAAAAATGGTGAAGGAAAACACCGTGAGGAAACCGGCATGTTCTAGAACCCAAAATTCGAAGACATGTGACATTTACCAATCTGCACTGGGCCCGCGTGGTGGATTATAGCCCATTCGCAAAATACGCGCTTTGACGTGGAGTTGCAGACACCAGCCCGTTATACAATACAATACAATATCTCAACATCGTCAACGTCTACTTAGAATCGTCATAACGCGTTTTCTCTATCCATTACCTGCACCCAATACATCCATCATTCTTTGGCCTTGCTCTCCCTCTCCATCCATGAACAGAATATCCACAAACCCTTAATGTTTATCTCTCCTCCTTCCAATAATGTACAAGGTCACAAAAATATAAGTAACCAAAATAAAACAAATGCCAAACAACTCTATAGCAAATGTAGCCCAAGTTGTGACATCCAAACGACCCAAGTGACTTTTAAGATTCACTTTTAATGTCAGTATTAAAAATGCCACTCTCTTTTGAGAGCTGTGCATTAAATTTCACTTTCAAATGTCAACAATTAAGTAAACCGTTAAGAAAGGACTTTGATACTGTATCAGAACAGAACGAATCCTTGTTTTTAATAAACCTTAATCTTTCAAGCAATGTATTTAGTTTTGAACTCTACGTGCAATGTTTGATATGAAAGAGCTAAACCTTAAGTCTAGCCACTATATGAACAAACACGAGATAATTAAAACTGTTTACTGGGATTAAATGAGGACGGAGAAGTTTCCTCCGTGCCTTGGAAAGTCGTTGGTCTCGGCTGTCATTTGGACTAATTTGTCAACTGGCGAGTGTAAAACAGTAATCAGACGTCATTTTGTAGATCTTGTTTGCCAAGCAGTCTTACCTAGGGGTATTGTATTAACCAGTGCTAACAGGGTTGTGACAGGCTTTAGGCTTCCGAAAGAGTGGGTATAAAAATGAACATGGCGAAGGTCATGTTGAATGCCCATGTCACACCCATTCCTATCAAGTTCGGAGACTCGACAATAGAAATTGTAGATGATTATGTATGCCTAGGACAAACGGTCCAGATATGTAGGTCTAACTTCGAGAAAGATGTCAATTGTCGAATCCGACTCGGCTGGGCAGCGTTCGGGAAGTTGCGCGGTATCTTCTCGTCCATCTTACCGCAGTGTCTTAAGACGAAAGTCTATGACCAGTGTGTGTTGCCAATGATTACTACGGGACCGAGACGTGGTCGCTCACAATGGGCCTTATCAAAAGGCTTAAAGTCACCCAAAACGCAATGGAGAGGGCTATGCTCGGAGTTTCCTTGCGTGATTGAATCAGAAATGAAGGCATCCGCAAGAGAACCAAGGTCACCGACATAGCCCGAAGAATTGCCAAACTTAAGTGGCAGTGGGCAGGTCACATTGCTCTCAGAACGGATGGCCGATGTTTTGGAGTGGCGACCGCGAACCGGAAGACGACGCGTTGGAAGACCTCCCACTAGGCGGACCGATGACTTGGTGAAGGTTGCGGGAATCCGTTTGATGCGAGATGCAAGGGACCGATCAATGTGGGGACACTTGGGGGAGGCCTATGTCCAGCAGTGGACGTCTTTCGGCTACAATGATGATGAACAGGGTTGTGGAGGTCAGGTAGGCAGTCGCTCTATGTAAATACTAGTATTCAGCTGCATTCGGTTAGACTGGAAGCCGAACCCGACATAGTTGGGAAAAAACTTGCCAGATGATGACGATGATGAAACTGAGTCGCAATAAATTGAAGCCTACGTGCACCACACAACCAAAACCAAAGCTTATTTTGCATTTATTTCGAGTACGCCATATACAGGCACTTTTGAATTGTCAAAACAAGGACAAAAAGTAGCTACAGACTCAGTCACAATGCATAAAACTGTGAAAGAGATCTCTTTGGAAATGAATGGGCAACACGTGTAAGGTAGCGCGTGATGTGGCAAGACGTGCACGTATAAAGCGCGTTAGAAGCACAAATACATTATAATGCTTATCGTTCATCAAAATATCATTATTTTTCTGTCGTCTTCGAATAGTATAGTCAAATGTTGGAATGCGCTATAATACATCAGGCGGATTGCAGATATTATAGATGTGGTTTCCTCTTCATCGTTTTGACAGCACTGATGATGAAATATATTTCACAAAATAATGCGCCCGCCTGAGTTCAAACCCACGAGTTATTGCCTATAAGTCGGGGCCGCCATCACTGGGCTTACGCTACATCTACGTGATCTTCATATGACTGACATAATTAAACCAATGATGCAATGTTTTAAATACGTTAAACGCTGAACGAGTTTAGTGACCATTTAAGAACGTTGCTGCGTTGACTATAATTATCATCGTAGGGCATTGACTCCAAGGCTAGTTTGAACCATCATCTTTTACTCTTCATTATTCTATCTAAATATACATACAGAGTGGAGAAGACAATACGACAATAAATGAAAACACGCGTAATACTAGTTCATAGGAATAATTCTACACTATTAAAAAACCCAAAACCGAAATTTAAAAAAAAAACAGACAAAATCTAACTCTAAGGATACTCTTTATCCGGGGTTGCGGGCCTGTTCGAAAGAGATACCGCGGCCCCGGAACGTAAAAGGCGAGGAAGGAACATGGATGGTTTTTAGTCAGTAAGAGTCTGACACTCCCTCCCGCTCCGCCCAGAGTGGGGGTCATTTGATGATTTCCCATCCTTAAAAAAAAAAAAAAGGATACTCTTTATGACTCTTATTGGCCTGCTTTAAGGTCTAATTTGCAGTAAATCAAATTTAGCGAAAGTTTTTAAATAGCGAGTTGGCAACGTGTCTTTAATGTTTTGACGTTTTACCGATGCGGGGGTCGTTAACCTGTTAGTGCTTCCTTAAAATCAGAGGTGAAAAATAATTTCCTGTGACTAAACTACTTTATATTTTCAAACGATCATTTTTTTGTTTGTTAGGAACGTCTTGAGGTATGCATAGTTTAATTTATTGTCGTATTGTCATCACCACCCTGTATATGTCACCGTAAAATTGTCAAACACGTTATATTGTAATATCTCCAGCGATATTGAAACTCTCGAATTACTGTCAAATGAACATACTGCTTACAATAAAACGCATTATTTTTCGTGAAATGCATGCGATGGTAGTCAACTCAAGCGGTGTGGCAGGAGGGGTCCCCCTTGCCCAGTGGTTCCACTCTCATGAAAAGATACTGTACCTACCATTCCTGCGAAATATCCACTAATATAACCTAACCTTAAAACACTTTATATTCCCCTAAAAAGCGTAGTCGACGGAGCCTCGCTTCGCGGGGCCCCTATTTCCGAGGTTTAAAGGAACCTAACTAACCTAACGGGAGGGTGCCCCAAGTCCCGATTATGGGGGCAAAGATACTTCCGAATGTTCAATTGACAATAATTCGAGATATTACAATATCGCTAGAGAGAAACACGTTACATTGTAATATAACGTGTTTGACAATTTTACGGTGACATATATAACTCAAAGGTGACTGACTGACTGATATAGTGATCTATTAGCGCACAGCCCAAACCACTGGACGGATCGGGCTGAAATTTGCCATGCAGGTGGATGTTATGACGTAAACATTCGTTAAGAAAGGATTTTGATAAATTCTACCCCCAAAGGGATAAAATAGGGGATGAAAGTTTGTATGAAACTTTGTCAATTTTAAACCGATCGGGCTGAGACTTTGTATGCTTATAGGTACTATGACTTAGGCATCCCCTAAGAAAGGATTTTGATAAATTCTACCCCTAAGGGAATAAATTTGGGGATGATAGTTTGTATAAAACTTTGTCAATTTTAAACCGATTGGGCTGAAATTTTGCATGCATAAAGCTACTATGACGTAAGCATCCCTTAAGAAAGGATTTTGATTAATTCCACCCCTAGGGGTATAAAATAGGGGATGACTGTTTGTATAAATTTTCTTGGATTTTCGACTGATTGAACTGAAATTAAAGATAGGAAAAAGTAAAGCCGCAAAAACTATACCTAATTAATAATAATCCTTCTTAACGCGAGCGAAGCCACGGGCAAAAGCTAGTGTATTCTAAAACTACTAAACTTTTGCACTATTTAAACTATCAAGCAATCATTCATGCTCGTAAGATAAAGAAACCTTTTTGGTTATGCGAACCCCTTTTCGAATTCGTTTTTCCAACTCAATTCCTTTATAACTTTTAGATAATCTTGCATTTTAAATGAAGCAGTCTTATGCAAAAAGTGTAGAGGATCTTTTTTTTTTTTTTTAAGGATGGGAAATCATCAAATGTTCCCCCCACTCTGGGCGGAGCGGGAGGGAGTGTCAGACTCTTACTGACTAAAAACCATCCATGTTCCTTCCTCGCCTTTTACGTTCCGGGGCCGCGGTATCTCTTTCGAACAGGCCCGCAACCCCGGAGTGTAGAGGATCTTATAACTGCTTTCCATGGACATACTTTTGTTGTTTAATGACCAGTATTCCACCAGCATTCCCTTTATTATTGTGTATTCGTTTGTTTTTTTTACATCGGTCCGTTTGGACGTATGCATTTTTTGTCTACGTCTGAACGGATCGCGGTCCATTCATTGTGGTCCATTTAGTCTAAACACCATATAAAACCATAACTGGCACTCAATAAAAAATTTGAGACACTAAACGTTACAAAATACAATAAACAGAAATATTTACGAGATGAAACAGTATGTATGTGTTGAGTTATGTTATGAAAACAAAAGAATATTAATGAGATGTTATGATGTGCTTGGTACGTGAGTCGGAAGCGACACGCGAAAAACTAAACAACATGACACAATCCGATACTGACAAGCAAAACAACAGTTTAATCAAACCTTCAAGTGTGTGATATACGCAACACGTTAATTTACCTAAATTGAATCCTACGCCTCGGCCCTTAAGATTGAGTTCTGTATAACGAGAATGTAATCTCAAAGAGGATCACTGGTGAACATGTGCCTTGTATTAATCTGCTTAACAAGGGACAGTTATGGCCTCTTTGTAGTTTTTTTCAGATAGGTTTCAGAGCAGACAGAGAAGTTTTAATGGAAATGTCTAAGAAGTGAAGACGGTGTCTTTTTTAATTTAAAATACCAACTATAGTGAAATATTGTTTTAGCTTGTGTCCATGTACAAACACATACATATTTTGAGCAGATGATACTTATTAGCACAAAATCATAATCATCTGCCTAGCCCTTTTCCAACTATTGTAGGATCGGCTTCCTGTCTGACCAGATTTATAATAATAAATTTTATTATTTTCAGGCTACTTTGGCCCGTGGATAAATTCCTTACAGACTAACAATATATCATAATAGTGTAATGTGTATAAACTTAGAACTGTCAGTAAATACCAGTATTTTACATATTGTAGCGACTGCCTATCTAATGTCTACAAGTAAGTATTTTTGTAAGATTGTACTTAACTATCTTTGCATTGTATAGATTCAATGTTAGTATTATATAATCGCATAGCCCATATTGAGTACTATGTACTAGAAAGGTATCATTCACTGAAAGCCTACTGCAGTTCTTGACTAGAATGTGCCCTGGCGGTTTATGCTCTCTCAAATTTCTCGCTGATGATGGCGTGTGTGTCGGACCATTTATTTCCCTTCAAAATGGTTGAGCTGAATGGTGCTGATCCATGCGTCATGTTCGTGAACGGGCGCTGTCAGTTGTGACTGGTCATCTTTTAGTCGCCGTGGTTTATTTGAATTAATTATTTTGTTTTTGAGTTGTATTTTATTTTTGTTTTGCTATGGACGCTTTTAACGTGCACATCTTGCTACATTGTTCTCACATAATATACCATCTCAACATGAATGATGTAACCAAGATTTTGTAACAATATTTTGATTTAAAAGAGTGTCCATGGAGTTTCTTGCCCGTTCTTCTCCATAGCGATCTACGTTAGGGAATGGGCAGCTACAGTACTTTCACAGTTTTTATGTCTTGTGACTGGGACTGTAGCTACTTTAAATGTTCATTTTTGTTTCGACAATTCAAAAGTGCCTGTAACTGGCCTACTTGAAATAAATGCTTTGATTTTGATTTTGATTTTTGGTGGTTTTCTTTATCTACACTGTTTTTGTATATGTTTTTGGATGTTATATTTATTTTTCTATTGCAGCTACTAGAGGAGCTCGTGGCTAAATAATAGCAGACGCTCGGGGCGGTTTTTAGGTTAACCCGTGCTTGCCTAGGTTGGTCTGTGGATGGGTGACCACCCTTACATACCGAGTCTCCTCCGTGCCTCGGAAAGCACGTAAAGCTGTTGGTCCCGGCTGTCATTTGTCCATCTTTGGCAGTCGTTAAGGGAAGTCAGTGGCCCAAATAGTCTGACAACCAGTCTTACCAAGGGGTATCGTATTACCGAGTGTTAACTAGGTTGTGGAGGTCAGATAGGCAGTCGATCCATGTAAAATACTGGTATTCAGCTGCATCCGGTTCGACTGGAAGCCGACCCCAACATAGTCGGGGAAAGGCTAGGCAGATGATGATATTGCACCTACTGTTTTAACTCTGCATCATCCTAAGGTAGACTGGTAGAAAATGCCCAAGATTATTAAGTCCGCCTTTGTACATTATGTGCATACAGTTTTGATACATAAATAAGTACTGGTAATATGATACCCCTTGGTAAGACTGGAAATATGTTCTTTTAATTAAAACATTATTTCCTAACAATGCTGCGGTTGCCTTCAAGTCCAAATTTACTTCATTTTCTGGGTTGTTACCCATAGTTTTTCGTTGGTTTATAGACTTTTAATAAAACTATTAGCGTACCGTTTTGTTGTTAATTGCTTTGGCCAATTTTCAAAGACCACGAGGTGGCACGTGGCCATGAAGATGGCACTTAATTTAAGTGCTGGACAATTTGGTGAAGTAACGAACACCCTATGCTTTTTGTAGAAACTAGAAAACAATTGAAGTATACAAACATACGTAAACTTAAGGCCGTTTCCTATGACCAGACATCATGAAGCCGTCAATAAAGCATTCCGTACATTAAACTAACTAATTTTACGCAAAAGATATTGTTGGGAAATGGTTTTTTTTGGTGTGAAACTTCATGTTTTGTGGATGGAATTACATAACACGGGGGTCTAAAATCTAACATTAAAAATTTGTAAAAAAGAATCTTGTCGAAAGTTGAAACTTTGACCTCAATAATATATATATCAATATCTCCGTAACTAGAAGTTTTCCAGGTATGGTGCAGAACAGAAAAAAATATCACCATGACGAAGAGAACAAGTACTTTTCGGCTTCCTCAAAAGTCTCTTTACACCCTTTATACTCCTTTTGCATCGGCCACGTTCATACAAATTCACAAACGTTTGGAATTAATTTCGATCGACAAGTCGTATGTCTATCCTCTTTTGGCATAACGAAAACGAGAGAGATAGACATACGACTTCCCGAATCGAAGTCGAATCGAAACGTTGTGAATATTGTGTCTAAATTAAAGAATAAGAAGGAAAATAGAAGTTGGGGTCAGATTATGTAAAAAAACTTATATTTTGTATTTTCCTTTATCGTGAGTTAAGAGCCTAGAGTACTTGGAAAACACAATAAGCAAATGGTCTTGGCTGTCATTTGTAGATCTTTGACAGTCGTTACAGGTAGTCAGTGGGCCAAAAAGTCAGACAATCAGTCTTACCAAGTAGGCAGTCGCTTCATGAAAAATACTGGTATTCAGCTACATCCAGTTAGACTGAAAGTTGACTCCAACATAGTTGGGAAAAGGCTAGGTAGATCATATGTGTTAAGAGCCTAACTTGGGGTCAGAGTTTTCTGCATGCATGTCAATTAAATGTCGCTATCCAGTTCTGAATGCGAGTCGCATGGACCGGGCAATGTGGCGACATTTAGGGGAGGCCTTTGTCCAGCGGTGGACGTCTTTCGGCTGAAATGATGATGACGATAAACAATTTTGATGGCCCAGCACGAACAAACGGTATGAACGTTTTCATTATCCAAAAACATTTTAGAAAAACTGTTTGGGACAGTCACAATCAGTTTAATCCATAGTTACGAATAAGTTCTATAAATTGTTAAAATATGATTCCTAAAAATTGTTTTGAATTTAATTATAATGTTTATGAAGCGAGTATATTCAGTTTTAAAATCGATTTGTTTACGTTAAGGGGACTACCGGAGCTAAATTAGCAACTCTATTTGTGGTGGTTCAAACTTCGTCCGAAATACGGTTAGATTAAAGTTCTAATCAGCTTGCACTACAAAGTGATTCTAACGTTAGTCACTGCGAGCCGAATAGAGCGAAACGAGTGGTTTCGATCGATGAACAAAAGTAATCTATGGATTGGACTAAAAAATAAAACACTATGTTACTTGTGGAATTATTTGCCAAAAAATCAGAATGATCGCATGAATTTTAGTATGGTTTTACCTCGTTAAAAGAAATGTTTAGTAATAAGATCGCGATTTTTTTTATCGAGTAAAATTGTATTATGTTTTCGAAACACTTGCATATGTCCTGAACAACGTCATATATTTTTCTGGTTTTGTTTATTGCAGTGAATCATATAATACCTTTCAGGCATTATAAAACTCGCTTTCAGCTCCCGTAGTCGCCCTAAGTTTACACCGCATGCTCATGATGGGTTCTCTGATCCTGTTTCACCAATTTGATCGATTAGGAATTGTAGTGTGGTAGGTACAAAGACAACCTGAAAATTGTTTCTATTCGAATTCGATCACTCAAGCGAATTGAAAATCATTTTTAATATTAGAACATGTCTTTTGTTTGATATGATTGAGATCTGTATCTTCTCAGTCGCTCAATACGCTTGAGTGATCGAATCCATCCCGACTCAAATATTCAGATTGTCTTTGTACCTACACACAGTTTCTATACGATTAATTCGATCGTCCGTTTGGTGTCGTTTGTTTTAGATACAGATCTCAATTATATCAAACAAAAAACATGTTCTAATATTAAAAATGATTTTCAATTCGCTTGACTGATCAAATTCAACCAGAACCAATGTCCCCATTCATCAAAACAGTTTGGTCTCTGAATTAAACACGAGTTCTTGAAAATGAATGAGTTGATAAATAATACAATTCAGCAGAATCTATTTATTGGCTACTGCTTCCATTTTTACCCGTACTATAGCAAAGTACGGTGATGTTCCATTTCGCTCATTTTTGTAGTTCTTTCCAGTCTGATTAGTTTAAAACACTATATATACAACTAAGGTCCAAGTTCACCGAGAAGATAACAGTCTGATTATCTAAAAACAGCTGTTAATGTGACATCTTCCTATACGAAAATGTGTTTTAAACAGCTGTTTTTAGGTAATCGTCCGTCATCTTTTTGGTGAACATGGACCTAAAACGATTAAATAACTCTTAGGGACAACCTAAGAGTTATTTAGAGTCATGCCTGCTGGGTTTTCATTCATTATTATAACTTATGAAAAAGCTTTAAAGCTGAGTCGGAGCAAACGGCGGAGTCCCTAGTTCAAAATAAATGTAGATCAGTCTTTTTTTTTTTGCGGTGGGAAATCATCAAATGACTTCTCCCACTCTGGGCGGAGCGGGAGGGAGTGTCAGACACTTACTGACTAAAACCCATTCATGTTCCTTCCTCGCCCTTTATGTTCCGGGGCCACGGTATCTCTTTCGAACAGGCCCGCAACCCCGGTCGAACAGGCCCGCAACCCCAGGTGTAGATCAGTCTTTAAAATACAATCTACCCGATGCCGATGTGACGCTATCTCATAGCAAACATGAAAAGTTTTCTTTGAAATGCTAATTCTTGTTTGAGGATAGTCTCATTTGTTTCAGTTCCCTAGAAACAAACCGACCGATGAAAAGAATTTTTGACGTTGTAACAGTCTTTTGTTTCTGTTTGTACTAAGATTATTATTTTATTTATCTAATTAATGTTGCTATTTTTAAATATGCAGAACCAAGCGTGTATGTTGAATGAGGTCTCATTGGACGTTGAAAAAATTGTCCGCATTGCCACGTTAAATGGTAATACTGATGATACATTGACTTAGAAAAAGGCTATGATGTATTTTTAAGTTACTAAAATATAAATGAATGTTGAGTTTTGTTGTTGCAATAAACAATAACCCAAAGTGACCTAATTTGATTTAACTGAAACCTCGAGTCGAGCCAAACTTTCGAAAATTATAACTCTTAAACTGTTATATCAAACACAAAGCTAAGGGCAATGCTTTGTAAGAATTAAATTAAACAAACAATTTCCTGAGAGCGCTTCGTTTACTTATTTTAATAAGATGCTGTTTCAATTAAACTCCTTTATTGAAATTACCAAAAGTTATGTGAGTGGCGTTGGCGCCCGACGTGGGACATAAAACAGTTTGTTTTCTAATAGTGTACAGTATCGTAAATATTATAAAAATTAAAAGAATTTAAAAAATGGATTTATTCCCTATTGAAACATTTTTGGAATGTTCGAAAACGGCAAACATTTTCTTTTAGATTGTCGCAGTAAAAGTTATCGATCTCTGATTTGAAGTAAATAACGCATTTTTATTAATATTCATAGTTAAGCCCTTTTAAATAATAATATATTTAGTTCAGGAGTTACTGCGAATAGTTTATTTGAATAAATGCTACACATTTATAGCAAACATTCAAATTCAGTAATCAACGATTCTCGACTCAAGTCGGTTAATTACAACAGAATCTGAAGTAACTAAATTTCTTACTTTATAATTAAGTTTGTGAACTAAGCACTGAGGTAAAGTCGACATTTGTAAGCACCTAAGATCTCAACTTATCCAACCGTTAATTATTTAGTAACAAAATTGTGCTTAATTTGTTCGACCCTGTATATTTAAACTAAATGGTTCCGCATTTACGTTGTTTATCACTTTATTTGATTAAAATTTAGGTTGGAAACTGATTTGCACTTTCACATGTCATTGTCCACACTAAGTTGTTAATGTCATCTATCTTATCAATCCACTTACTTGTAAGATCTCTTCAGCAGAAGCTTTGCTCACATTTACAAGTCCAAGCATCTTTGACCAGTGCCTCGGCAGCTTGATGGCGCCACTTTTTAAATTCTGAAGGTTTTTCAACCGCTTCGATTGACTAAACGAACCCATCACTAACAAATTCAAACTTCGCGATCTATTAGTTAATTCAAAAAATCTTTTTAAGCAGTTATTTCGGAATTAAGAAGATATTCATTGAATACGTTGAATTCTAACTTATTTGTGAAAAAGCGACGACGATTGAAGTGTCATGTTCGCGTTACCAGTGAAGCGAGCGGCGACGCCGGCTACATGACTCTTACTAAAAGCTCAACTCGGCGTCGCTCGTCTTATATAACGAAATAAGGTACAAGGAAAACTCTATAAAGTCGCGAGGACTTTCTTCATGTTTTTTATACTATTTTCAAGTACTATTTATACATAATTGAATTAGTTCCTACGACTTATAAAAAAGTGGTGAATTTACGTTTTTCGGTGACCTAACATCCAATATACTGACAAAGTGTTCGGAAAGCAGTCAAAACATACGAGTAGTATTGCCGCTTACTGTAGAGTTCTTTAATTCCAAAACAAACTATTTCATTAGCCATGGTATGTGTGATTAACGGAATAAATTGGCGTTCCTGTTAGAAATCCTTGACAAACAATACATTTGGGTTGCTACGGGAATATTGTAGACCTTATTTAAAACGTGCTAAGAAATGAATAAAGAAGTTTGAATATTTTATTCAGTTTCATTAGTTAAGTAAAGTTATTGTTTTTTGTTCGTATGAGCTAGACTTATTTATAGCTGAAAATGTGAAATTTGTGCAAGCTGGCTTACAACTCTTATAGTAAACTATTTTTCATCCCATCTATTCGAAAAAGACGACTTGGTTCGCCTTTAAGTGCACCCAAAGGTGGTGTTTTCTATAAGAAACTTTTAGCGGGCAGTAATGAGTTTTTAATCCTCTTTATAAGTGCGCCGCAATTATCTTTGCCGCGCACTTTTTGAATTTGGAACATCTTGTGTTCAGCGCCCAAGAAATCGAACGCAAATATTGTTTGAATAAAGACTGGCTGGTGCGACGGCCCATAGTAGCGCCGCGCGCCGGCTGAATACAAAAAAAAAAAGAAATAAAATTAAAAACGCGCGAACTATAGCCCGCGTTTTCGTCAATTTTCACGGATTGATAGAAATTCATGATTTTGTTTTTTAAAAAGGAGTTCTTCAAGTGACAGTGAAAGTATAGAATTAACTCCTGATAGTATTAGAACTGACGCAAGAAATGTGATGGATAATCTACTACCTGCAAAATCCCGGGAGAAATATATGAAAGCTTATGGTAATTTTATTGAATGGAGAAATTCAAGAGGCGCCAAGAATTTTTCAGAATCTGTGTTTTTGGCCTACTTCCAGTACTTAGCCAAAACTAAACAACCTTCCACACTTTGGAGTACCTACTCAATGCTAAAATCAACAGTCAGTTCTAATAACGACGTAAAACTGGACACATATTCGAAATTAATAGCGTATCTGAAGAGGATGTCTGATGGATTTAAACCTAAAAAATCCAAAGTGTTCTCAGTCAAAAACGTGGAGACTTTCCTTAATGAGGCACCCGACAACATCTTTCTTGCCGTAAAAGTAAGTAACTATGTATGTATATATGGTGGATTAGTAAAGTATAACCAGTGTTTTAAAATGCGCATTTTATTGTAACCTGTACTTCGATAGATAGGTACTTGTCTTATTCACATTCGGTTTTGTTACAGGTGGCTTTAATTTTCGGAGTACATGGAGCTTGTCGTGGCAATGAACTTTTAAAAATAACTGTTGATGATGTCGAAAATCACTCGGATAATTTACTGTTAGTAAAGCTGACAGACACAAAAACAAAAATTGACCGATCCTTCGTAATCCGAGGAGAATACAAAACTATTGTACAGAAATACCTGGACCTGCGTCCTGCTGATATAAAGACCAATCGGTTTTTCATCCGTTATCAAAATGGCAAGTGCTTCAAACAAGTTATGGGAAAAAATAAAATTTCTTACATGCCACAAGAAATCGCTACTTATTTGAAGTTACCAGATATCAAGCTATATACAGGACATTGTTTTCGTCGCACTTCTGCTACCCTGTTGGCAGATTCTGGAGCGGACTTAACTGTTCTCAAGCGACATGGAGGATGGAAGTCGAGTGCTGTAGCAGAGGGATATATAGAAGATTCCATTGAGAACAAGGCGAAAACATGTGAACGCATCGTGGAAAACATTAAATTGCAACCTTCAGTTAATCCATCCATGCCACTGTCGCCGCGCCCATCTACATCCAAACAAAGAGATTCACCGTCACATTTTCCTCAAAATGAGCCACATTCTGACATTATTTCAAACACGCAGAATAAAATTAAATCTACAACAATCTCGATTCCTAATAAAACTGTAACAATTAATTTTCAAAATTGTGAAAATGTCTCCAATGTAAATATAAGTTTTTAGTTGTTTTATTATTAGATACTACTTAATTTCAATTTAGTTGTTACTCTGTTTCATTAAATATCAATATTACAATAAAATATGAGGCGCCTTTTATTTTCTCATAGTGGGTGATGAAAAGTAGAGTGTATCACTCGGGCGCAAAATATATTTTTGGCTCGGGCGACGTACTTTAAATCCCTCGCTACGTTCAGGATTCTACTAAAGAATCCCTCGCTACGCTCGGGATTTTACTCTGGAATCCCTCACTTCGCTCTGGATTCAAAAAAGCGCCCTCGCCGTAAAAATATTATTTTGCTCCCTTATGATACAATCTACTATTCATAATTAATCAGCCTATAATTTTCCCACAGCTGGGACACAGGCCTCTTCCCTATAAGAAGGAATGAGCCCAAACCCAACACCTGGACCCAGAGCGGGTTGCTAGATGCTAGATTAAAAAATGTAATTCCTTCGAATTTCGGTTCTCGGACATGCCGGTTACCTATGGATGTTTTTCTTCACCGTTCTGAAAGCAGTGGTGATGAAATAAATTACACAAAGTAATGCGCCTGTCTGATTTCGAACCCACATTTTACTGCTGGTAATACGGGGCCATAGCGAGGTAACAGTAAGCTACTTAAATTGTAAGAGAATAATGCAAGAAATATAAAACCGTTTTTCATTATTTTGAAATGCCTTGCATTGATGCTTAAAAACATTATGGTACATTTGATTCAGTTTCTGAAACATCACTTATTTTACAATAATTGTTTTTTGTAACATGTTTTTACTGAAATAGAACGCACTCTTAAAACACGTCGTCCTCGATAAAGACGCTAGTGACATCAAAATCACTGTGTAAAAAACATTTTTATTTATTATTTATTTATTTAACAGTTTATGTACACACTAAATATAGAGAAAAAGAAAGGAACAGAACATAGTACAAACATAGTGATGCTTAGTGATGTTTTTTATTTGTAATGTAGGTAAAGTTTCACTACTATTTTATTATATAATATATCGTTATTTTTGCTTGAATAAAGCACATACAATTAGTAAAATTGCTTTAGTTAAACCAAAAACTAGATTTAAACAAGGTAGATTGTGTTAAACAAGGTCACATTATGGCCGCAACAATCACGGACGTTTGAACTGTTATAGGAAAATTGCAGGAGTTTAATATTATTTTTGAGCGACAAGCAGTATTTGACCTTAACTTTTAATACTTTTCATGGGTTGATAATAGTGTATTTTATTGATTTAAGTGAAGAAAAAATTACATGCATATTCCCTATTGTAAAAAAAGTACTTATGATGCTATTAATTTTTACATAAAACTTTCATTTCACTGGGTCGTGGGCAAAATAATAGCCGAACGGGTCAATTAAGTCTAAATCAGCTTGGTAAGAACCAAGGATTTTCATGTTACCGATACTGGACATACGAGTACGCAGCATTCAGTACTGAAGAATTCTAACAAAGCTGGGAGAGTTACAAAATTAGTTTTTTAGCCTTTCCACGAGTTCTCCCTAGAAGTAGTAGTAGAAATCATACAGTGATAAAGGATTAAGAAAGGCAAGCCAGTGAGGTCAGTAAGTATGAAGAATTATAATATTTTATCTACCCAAATATCATAAATCCTCTCTAATGCGTTCAAAAACCATAGACAATGACCAGCATTACCAACCAGCAGAAATAAACGGAACTGTAATGAACTCATAACCTACTGAAAACAGTAGGTTATGAGTTTAAATTTGGAACAGGTGTCAAATTCAAGTAAGTGTGCTATTCTAGTACCTATCTACAATAAATCAGATATCGATACGAAACCCCAATTCAGTATGATTTTAATTATAAATCGCACGACATTTTGATCTCGAGTGACAGAAGAATAGTGACTTTGTTCGTTTGCCTATGATTAAAAAAAAAAGACAGATATCCGAAACGCAGCCATTTCGAGCTGTCATTTGTTCGTTAGCTTTTTATTTCCAGTTACGAGTACACAAATTTTCTGATAAGTTCTTTATTTCTGTCGAAAATGAGTGATAGTGACTCAGAAATTGACATGAACACTCCGCCAGATATCGTAAATGCAGCGACGAATGCAACAGAATGACCTGTTGCCACAAAAATCAAGGGCCAAGTAACAATGCTGGTCATTTCCCTATGGTTCCTGAACCCATCATAGAGCCCTTATGATATTTGGGTAGATAAAGAAGTGTATGCAACTATACATAATTAGGCATTACAACACTCGTGTGATGCTATTAAGAAACTCGCCTTCGGCTCATTCCACTTGTGTTGTAATGCCCTTCATTATGCACAGTCGCATAAACTACTACAATAACAATATCGCTGAACACTACACACGTCGCCATCCAGTGCCACACTAAGCAAGGCTTGTGTCGTGGACACCAGTTATTTGATATACTACATATTTATTTATATTTTTTTTTTGAGAATGTCGAGCGTCTTAAAGACTGGTTTCAGCTTAACCGGGCAAGTCCTGTGGATGTCTTGAATTTAAGGCCTCCAGACAGGGCAACAACGACTATAAACTAAGCGTCCACGCACTAAGGGCACCCCCTGTGGGGTACGGACCTCGGCTTAGGGCGTCGCTGGGAGCAGCAAAGGGACAGGCTGGATCTGGTTGTAATAAATTAGGGACTGATTTATTACTACAGGCTCAGCTACGCGGGCTGGCTCGAGCAAGGGTCGGGGAGGGATTGAACGGGGGCCGGACCTCTACGGTCGGAAGGTCTTCGGTTTTTATCTGTACATTCTACGAACTGGACTGGTATCTTTCCTACTCTCTTGCAAGATAGTGTTAGAATCGTCGGGGGTGTTTTCGTGAATGCTAAATCCTGGTTAATTAGTTGTTGGTTATAGGTGACTTTTCTCAATAGACTCACTATCGATGCAAGAATTAATACACATGGAAAGAGCATAATGAATGCGCCTATATGCAAGAACACTTTCTCTTTTCTAGTTCTTATGTTCTAAGGCAAGTCGAATAGACGGCGTACTGTCATGACCGAATAGAGACTAGGCTTATCCTTGACGTGCTCTCCTAGACTCGGGGTTATAGCATCACCAATTTACAGACTCCAGGCTTTACTGGGTTTCTAATAAAATCCCAATTGTGCCTGCAGCTTGTGAGCGCGAGACTAATGTGATAATCAAAACAGTGTGCCCAGGGTTGGTGATTCACAAATTGAGGCACTTTTAAATTATTGCACTCTTTGATGTTTGAAGAATGGACGAACATTCTTCGCACATCAAAGAGACTACAATTTTATTGTTTTGCTAGCGGTTTAACATGAGCGTTTAAATTAGTTAATTGAAGTTGAAGATTCTGTTTGGAAAGCCAGTTAAGACTCATTTGGTTCTGATGATAAAGTTCTCCTATTACTGGGTCGATCTCTTTGGGTGCGACGACGTGATCTATTGGATGGACGCCTATGAAAGGAACCTGCTGTGAAGGTTGTATGATGACTGATTTAGTTTTGTGAAGCCATGGCCAGATATCGTACAAAATAGAGAGGCTTTGAAGGAGATGAGGGAGGTATTTGCCCAGCTGTAGGACACTACGTAGGAGATCAAAAATAATGGATTCAGAAGAAAGGTGTGGGAGATGAGTGTAGTATACACCTCGGTTCGAACCATAGGTTAATACAGGCATGATGTTATACTCATATTTATGTTGAAATATTAAGTATCACAACCTTCATTTTTGTTGAAGAACTGAAACACGTGCCAGGTTTTGCTGCTTATAATTCGATACAGATAGCACTGCCATAGTATTAGACTTCGTTTCAATACAATATTCAATTCCTGGATATTTCTCCCGATGAAAAACAAAGTGTCTTGTTTTCCATTTAAAATATCAAGCTGCAATAAACTGTATGGCTCAAGTACTGCAATAAAAAAGCTTATGTACAGCTACGGCGTAGCATCCGTAGACAGGCTCTACAGGTATGCTACGCCGTAGCACGAAGGCTACGCTTTACTTCTAAACAAATATATTCTCGATTTTTCTTGGCTTCACAATATTCTCAAATCAAATCAAATTTATTTATTTTTTGTGAACATAGGTAAAAGTAGGTGTTAAAAATACATAAAATTCAGAAACTAACTATGTTCCGCCGGTAGGCATACAAAATGTTTCATGAAATTAGATTAAATCAAAGCATCAAAGAAAAAAATTAAAATAAGTAAATATAAATTAAATCAAAACAATTAGAGTCAATCAATAAAATTACATGAAATAAAATTAAATCGTTATATAACTATATAGTACAAAATGTCAGCAGAATTTAAAATTTTCAAATAATTATAACGATACCAAATCAAAAAAACATAATGTCAGCAAGAACAAAAATAAAAATAAATTGACAGGAAAATTAATATCTACATGTCTTACAAAGATTTATCACTATGGAATTCATCGACAGAGTAATATGCCTTGTCACTCAATAATTTAAAAACTGACGTTTGAAATTATTTAAGTTTTTGGCTAAAATAACTTTATCTGATAATTTATTGTACAGTTTTGGAGCCATTGCATATATACTTTTATGGTAAAAATTGGTTTTTGTATATTCTTGGTATTGCTTGTGGCTCAGAAAGTTGAAGAATGACTTTCGTCTAAGCTGTTAGGACGAGGTGGTCTTTAAATAGCTCTTTTTATGAAGCTAAAATGGTAACAAAGGAGTGTCCACTCTAATCAAGACAGTATTCATGACCTATATAAATAATTTGGGTTCTAACATTTTGCTGCACAGTCATCGACACGCGCCGTCAAAGGCTTTTATCATTGCTCCAGAAGCTTAAACGGTACAGACAGTTAACGATGGAAGAAACCATCGTTTTGTAATAAACCCTTGGCTTGCTAAGATACACAAAAATATTGACACTAGGTACCAACGGCTATGCGACAGTGCGAACAATATTTGGGCCCACCGACGGGGCGTTAATCCCCGAAATGTCGGTTCCAGGCGGTGTCACAAGAAGAACCCTTGTTTTTTTACTTAATAAAGCAAGTACATACATAAATATACAAGACAGACGAGACGACATGTATATATGTCACTGACATGAAACGTCTTTAATGAAGACGTAAATTGAATGTGTAAGTAAACTTTCTAAAGCGTTGGTTGTTTTTTTTGTATTGTTATGGACTTGTCTTTTCTTTTAAACAGAAACAATGCTCAGTTGCTATTTGAAAATCGAACGCGCGTCTATTTATGCTTAGACAGGTACTACTAATTTGTGCATAAAATGTTTTCATAATCACTGCTTTCAAAACAGTTACTCGAAATATCGCCTAATTATGCTTAGGCAGGTACATTTAATTTAAATGGAGCTTGTGGCTACATAAAGGGTGTAAAACACCTCTTCACGAAGCCGAAAGGCACTTGTACTCCCCATCATTGCGATCATGTTTTTGTCTACACCATACCTGGGAACCTTCTAGTTTCGGAGAAATGGGGGGTCAAAGTTACTACTTTTTGACTATTTTTTTTTAAATACAAGTTTCTTTTGTAAGATTTTGACTTTTAACACCCCCACGACCCCCGTATTATTCAATCCATGCATCAGCACAATGTTTTAAGTGCGTTACATTGAGTTCTACCACAAAACATGATTTATAACCTCAAAAAAAAAAGTTGTTTCCCAGCAATAATTTTTGCGTAAAGTTACTTAGTTTGATGTACAGAAATGCTTGGTTAACGGCTTTGTGATGAGGTGCTCGGTTCGATCTTAAAGTTGATCTATGGATGGGTGGCCACCCTTTACATACCGAGCTTCCTCAGTGCCTCGGAAAACACACTAAGCGGTTGATCCCGGCTGCCATTTGTCGATCTTTTGACAGTTTTTAGGTAGTCAGTGGCCCAAAAAGCCTGATAAGCAGTCTTACCAAGGGGTATCGTATTACCCGGTACTAACTGGGTTGTGGAGATCAGCTAGGCAGTCGCTCTAAGTAAAATACTGGTATTGAGCTGCATCCAGTAAGACTGGAAGCCAACTCGGTCGTAGTTGGGAAAAGGCTAGGCATATGATGCTGAGGTACTTTTAATTTGTGCGGGAAACGTTTTCATAATGACTGCTCTTAAAACGGTTTATAAAAACACCGTTAGTAATTCTAGTAGAACAAAAAAATTCGAAGCCATATCTTTTCATGACAACCTGCACTGGTTTGAATTATAGCTCACTCTTTTTACCAGCACTGGGAATGGTTAAGCCTGACCAAGGGTAAATGCGTTAGGGTGCGTAATATATGGCATAATAAAAGTAAGTATATTTTCACTTGAAATAACGTTCATATGATATAATTTCCATATGCTATAGAATCAAATAACCTAATTTTATGTGATCTAATGTTACATCCTACTCTATTAATACTCGTATTGCGAAATGCGAAAGGGATGTATGAATGTATACAGAGTGTAAACATCCTCATCATGAAGATGTCAACCAATCCTACTCTATTAATACTCGTATTGTGAAATGGAGTATGGATGTATGAATGTATACAGAGTGTAAACATCCTCATCATGAAGATGTCAACCAAGCATTCTGTACATAAAAAAAAAATACTCTTACCTTACGCAAAAAAAATACAGGGAAACAACTGTTGTTTTTGGGGTGAAAAATCATGTTTCGTGGTAGAATTCAATGTAACGCACTTAAAACATTGTGCTAATGAATGGATTGAATAGTACGAGTGTCGTAGAGGTGGTTAAAGTAAAAATCTTACAATAAAAACTTTCATTAAAAAAAACTTGTCAAAACCGTTACAATATTGACCCCCAATATCTCCGTAACTATGTAGATGGTTCCCAGGCATGGTGTAGAACAAAAAACACAGGTTTCACACCCTTTATATGTATGGATGTTTGTGAGTCTTTCACGCAAAAACTGTAAAACGGATTTGGACGAAATTTAGCACACAGATAGTTTATAACCCAGACGAAAACATGGGATACTTTTATCTCGGTAGTAAAATCCCATAGGACAATTATCTAACTTTTAGCGGGCGAAGCAGCTAGTACAGAAGGTAGTTTCATAAATAAACTTAATGATATTTAGTATAATGTTCATTTTATATAGTTTTCAATTTGTATTGGCATTTATTTATCGTTACCGGGTGAATCAGACATACACGTACAGTCGTACACCTCTCCGTAGAATGGAAGCAACTGCTTGCAAACTCTTTCAAATCAACGTTTACTTGCCTGGTGGGAACAGCTACAACAGTTTACGATACTTTAGTATAGTTAACTTCTTGGTAAATCAAAATAATAACCTTGCACAGTTCAATAGGGTTAAGTAATAGTAGAGGTAGACACAATTTTTGTTTGTTACGTCTCGGTACTTATGTTGATAAAAGGCCTGCATTTTCTATAGAAATTTTAAATTTCTCATATCTCGCCTCCATATAAATAAATAAATAGAAAAGATTCATTCTGCTACCCGTACTAGAATACACTATTACGGTGGACCAATGTTTTTCGTTCTCTGTGTGACTATACTTATGGTAGCATACTTGTGAAAAAATACTTTTTATTTTTATAGCATAAAGAGTTATAGGAAATAAAAGCAAAGCAAAATATAATATTACTTAAACTATAGGGGTAGGCAAACATTGAATAGTGAATTATTTGTTAAGTAGAAGGTACGTGTACAAGTTGACGTGGTATGAGCTGTGATATAAGTCACGTGTGTATTTCGAGTGCCGCGTGATCCATGTTTCGACAAGTGGAACACCGGAGTGAAACCGGGAGGGGCAGGGGGGGATATTTTCAATGATCGGTCGTTTTTTTTACTGTATTTATTTACTGACAGTAAAGCGTGTACTACACATTAGAATATGGAAACCTGTGTTAAAGAAAAGCAGTCTGATCCTCTAAGGTATAGTGAAGTAAATATTAAATAGTGCTTTTGATGTTACGATTATAATCGCGGAGTAATGAGTTTGACAATTAAATGTTTCAAATACGTTTCATTAAAAGTGAAAAGAAAAGTATAAGTTAAATAAGTGTGACTACGTCAGTGAACGCCAGAAGATGGGCAGAGCGTCGCCGAGGGAGGCCTAGAAAACGATGGCGTGACGACTTAGAAGCGTTTGCGAGAGATTAACCTAAGAGAGCCGCACGTAGAGAGTAGAGGAAGACTATGGTGGAGGCCATTGCCCAGCATGACGACTCGATTGGCGTAGTGGTAGTGAAGCTGCCTTGCGTTCATAGGGTCCTGGGTTCGAATCCCGGTAGGAGCAAATGTTTGTGTGATGAGCATAGACATTTGTTTCCGAGTCATGGATGTTTGTATGTATAATAAGTATGTATTTACAAACAAAAGTATATATGTAGTATATCAACTATCTGGTGTCCACGACACAAGCCTTGCTTAGTGTGGCACTAGATGGCGCTGTGTGTTTAATGTCCAGCAATATTATTCTTTTTTTATTCTTTTTATTGGGACAGCATAGGCTAACAAAAACAAAAAAAAACGTCTATCGGGAGGTGTATGTGTGTGCTTGTGCTATGCTTGTCCATGTTTACCACTAAAGTAAAGATTTTTAATTTCTCAATCTTTTTTCATATGTTATACGGTAGACCGTAGGTATGACTCTCTTTGTTTATTTTATTATGCAGGAACGGACCAAGACCATTAAAAATATCTCTTACCACAACTAAACAACGGGGTGACTGTCGGGCCAAATAGTTCTCAAAATCAATTTTATTTTTTTCATAATGGCTGACTGATAGTGTTGTAAAATAACTATAAATCTTAAGAAAAAGTGCATGTTGGATGTTACGCAATATTTCAGATCGTGCAGCTTTGGTGCGGGTGATTGAGAATACCACGAATAATATAGAAAAAATCAAAGATGTGATTTTGTCTATATTCAGTCAATTATTTACACACAATAATATTTACACACAATATTATTGTATGTAAATAAATGACTGTTCTTAAGAAATTTAGCGTATCGGTAACTCGTTCGTAAAATAAAGTACTTTTGATAAGAGGAAACAATTTATAAATAATAGGAATTGCTTTTTGTGGTTATTTACTGAATAAATATTACGAGCACGGATAAAAAAATGGCTGTTTCTAAAAACACAAATTATACTTTCAGAGTTAACAAAGGAAAATAAGTTAAATGTTTTCACATTTTACTTATTTTCCTTTAGTAACTAAGAAATAAGTGATTCCGCGAAATAAATTCTAGTCAAGAATGGTTACTGGGATCGTCTATATTCTGACATTTTTTGTTTTTATTTATTCTGTGGAAAAAAGCCTATTACTACATTTGTCATCATCAGCTGCCTAGCCTTTTTCCCAACTATGTTGGGGTCAGCTTCCGGTCTAAACGGATGCAGCTGAATACCAGTATTTTACATGGAGCGACTGCCTATCTGACCTCCACAACCCCGTTAATGCTGGGTAATACGATACCACTTAGTAAAACTGGTTGTCAGAATTTTTGGGTCATTGATTACCTATATATAACGACTGCCAAAGATGGACAAATGACAGCCAGGACCAACAGTTTAACGTGCTTTCCGAGGCATGGAAGAAACTCGGTATGTAAGGGTGGTCACCCATCCACAAACCAACCTAGGCAAGCACGGCTTAACCTAAAGATCGTGCCGAATGACTGTTATTATTTACAAGCTTCTCCCTATTATATTTGTGTAAAAGAAAATATATCGACTTTCCATGGTCCCAAAATTAAACTGCCTCACTCACAGTTTCACTGTGCTAAGTAATCAATAATACAGTGTAATCAATATAACAGCAGAAACCATCGGAACGTGATACGCTCCGATTGAGGTTCCTGAGGTTCCACTTAGTGAAATATATAGCCTCATGCAAATGTCATGGGAATACCTAAACTACAAAATTATAAAATTTATACATTTTGCAAAGAGTTCGAAGAGGTCTTTTCAATCTCTTAAAGAGGGCCAAAGAATACGGCCCTCTCAAATGATTTTCAAACTCATGGCAAACAGACAAGATACGGTTAAAAACTCAGTTTCAAAGAAAAGCCTTTAATAACATTATGTAAGCGATGATACAAATAAACAACTGAAAAAAAAATGGAAGGAATAATCAATATGTACCTGGAAGTAAACGAATGATCCCATAATGAAATAAATATTACCAAGCGACTAGTTGCCAATACAATATAACGGCTTAAATTACTGCATAATTATAACTCATTTCTTCCTCAAAATAAACATTCCGACGCGAATGCGATCCGCAGTTACACGTCCGTTTTTTCACAACAGAATGAAAGAAACACCCTTGACATGGATTATCTTAACTTGCCTCTTCAACTTTTTTATCCTGGTTATGCAAACATGAAGACTTGATATGCAGAGGAACGCTGCAATATTTGTTATGCTCAAAATTAAGCAGTATTATAAAGGGTGTAAAACACCTCTTCAAGAAGCCGAAAGGCACTTGTTCTCTCCATTATTGCGCTCATTTTTTTGTTCTACACTATACCTGGAAACCTTCTAGTTACGGAGATATGGGGGGTCAAAGTTACAACTTTTTGACAAGATTTTTTTAAATACAAGTATTTTTTGTTAGATTTTGACTATTATCCATTCATCAGCATAATGTTTTAAGTGCGTTACATTGAGTTCTACCACAAAACGTGATTTATAACTTGTTTCCCAGCAATAATTTTTGCCTAAAGTTACTTAGTTTGATGTACAGAATGCTTGGTTAACGGCTTTGTGAGGAGATGGTTTACACCCTGTAGTACTTAATCAAGGAGATAATTTGTTTTGGGCCCACCTGATCGTTGCATTTATTATTCATAATAACACCAAAAAAAAGTAACCATTTTACTGTGGTATTAAACGAAATATTACGTAGAAATGAAAACGGAATCGTACAATCACAATAAATAAGCAATGTTATGATATTTTTTTGCGTGTCAAATTATTCCAGTTGTGGTCAATGTCATTTGACAGCAAATACGTAAATAGGGGCGTTTTTTTTTCTGTTTACTATTAAAAGTACGGTGCCTACACGTTGGTAATTATATTATGTGCTATAATTATGATAGAATCAGAAGAATTATAAAAATATTATTAAACTGTGACTCTTTTTAATGCTGTTTTTAAAGGTTTACACTAAAATCGCATAGATGGTTTAAACAATCAACGTGGCACGGAAAGTTATAAACCCACTTTTTTAGTGATTGACAGACAGCTTCATTATTTTGACATTTATTTTTTCTGTTCATTTTGGTTTGCGTAAGTGTTTTTGCAGATTTTTCGCATTTATTCCGGTTCGATAATGCTTAGCTAATTAACCCACATGAATCTAGAGCTTACAAGGAAGAAATAAATGTAAGTTTCATTATTAAATGCTACAATTTATGTGGGTGGCCTAATCCACGAACAAAAAAAAAAAGTCTTCTTTATTATTAAGTACTCATTTTCTTCAACTCTACCGGAGAACATCTTACTTCCTCTCTAAACTTTTTCATATTGATGAGTACAATGACCCCTTCATTTCAGTCAACAAAATATAATAAAACAATTCTATGGAAGTAATCCTGAAATCGTGATAAAAATTATCTACTGTTATCTACATTTTGCCAATTTACAAGTAGTACACTGACAATTGCATGACAACTGTTTTTTCTTATTTTGGCGTTAGTCCCGTTGTAAAAATGGTTTATAATGATGAGCACAACGACCTCTTAAGAGTTTTAGGCTTACAAAGCCAACCTTGTATATTTTTTTTCACTTTGTTCACAGAAATTACTTTAGAAACAAAACCGGTTTGAAAAAGAATAAGTAACAAGAAAAGCAGAAGACTAGGACGAGTAAGACGTAAAGGAAACTACCTATCACTAATTAGATACTGCCATAATTCAGAATTCATGGTTAAGGCTTGCGATCTCAAGTAAAGAGAAACGCGCATTTAACGCTCTCTTAAAAGGGCTGCGGCATCAAATGCGTTAACCCCAACATTTCAAAGCTTAAAAATAAGGCTTGGAAGATCTTGAGAGGAACGATACCCAGGTAGTATCTAGTGAATATTTTGCAGGACGTTTTTTGTGGAGAACTTAACAAAGAGTATTAGCATAAATTCATGTTAATCTGATACTTGACGAAATTTTTGTAATAGGTTTATTACAAAAATTTCGTCAAGTATTTCTGGGTATTTTTTTGAGAGAATACATAAATTCCAATTACAGGTTTTGTTTTTAAATTGTAACACTTTAAGACAAGGCAATGCGGGTCACTGGTCGTTGGTTTTGTCCAGCTCATTCCGCCATCTCCTGTGAGATCTAGTTGTGTCAGGGCTCCACGTTGTGGTTATTTTGGCCCACACCTCGTCAGGCATACATTGGCCCTGGATCGAAGAATTTGGAAGTCATGGGGCGAGACCTTTGCCCAGCAGTGGGATGACAAAAGCTAATAGTAATAGTAAGACAAGGCAAAGCTTTTTGACAAGATTATCTTCCCATTGTTAAAGTGTCCTTTCATCAATAACATTTAAGAGGCATTTACTCGTATTATACACAAGTGATAAGGGTAAAAAATAACGCCAACGATAACTTTTTTTTTTTCATTGATGTGAATAATCAAATAACTTCTCCCAAACGCAAAACAGGTAGAGAAAGAAAAAAAATTACATTAACCTAAAGAAGAGCCTTTCAGATTTTTAAAACTTGATATTTAATTTTCTAATTTGGTGTAATATAGACCATTTGCCATGTGCATTTTATTCACCAATCGTGAATTCAATACGAGCAGTAGTTGTTACTAACTCAACCCCTTTATTACGTCAACTTTTTTTTTTACTTAGATAGTTAGAAGAACGCAGCAGTAAAGTGTTAATTAAAGTCGAAAATAATCCTAACAATACTAAACTATGATCAACGTTTGTGTGAGATACAGTGAGCCAGAATCCACCACGCGGCCCTAGTGTGGGTTGGGGAATGCTGTGTTCTCGATATAAGTTTCCACACCATTGTTGTCAACACCACGTTTTGGGTTTTTGGAGAGCAGTGACGGTGAAATGTATATATATGTAATGTATGTATATGTCGGAGAAAGAGGAAGTAAATGAAGAGTTGATTGAGATTGTTAATTCGATTTGATTTATCACATTTTAATATTGTGTAAAATCTAACCAATTTCTTTAAAAGTCATTGCATTGTATCATGTCAAATCAGAGTAGAGGATAAAATTTATGTGTCTTGATAGTCTTGACATCATACACACGCGGTGACTGGGCAAGGATTGCTTGGAGAACGGTGGTGGATCGAGGATTCAGGTGGATCGCTGGTGATGAAGAAGTTAGATTGGTGTCGCGAACCTGCTGCTCGAATATAATTGCTAAGCAAACTAGTTATTGTGAAATATTGCCATTAAATTGTGTGAAGCAGTCAGTAATTTGTTTTATGCTCGCATTTGACCCAAATGACGCCCACTAGACTCTGTGGACACGGATGATGTCGAGGAGGATGCTGCTTCTCCGACATATATTATAACATCTTTCATCAACATCTGAATAGCCTTTTCCCACTCCACAACCCAGTTAGTACTGTGTGATACCCATTAGTTAGACTGGTTGTCAGACAAATTACAACATACTTATTCATCATCACCGTCTGACTGTATTTCCAACTATGTCAGAGTCAGCTTCCAGTCTTATCAAATGCAATATAGTTCGCAACATCAAATCAGACAATTATGAAAGTAAGCTGTCCCAAACGTGAGATGAACTTTTTTAAAACAATCGTGTGATGAAAAAATAGGATAATGTTCTATTTTGCCCTACTTAGGACTTTCGATAAAAGCCTATTGCGTTGGTTCTCATTGTATAGCTTGATCAAGTATCTTCTTCTTAGTATAGTTAAAATTTCTGCTGGACCTGTAATAATTATAGTTGTGTTAAATTTTTAGGTTATTTTAAGTTTTGTATTTAATTAAGTTTACTAATATAGATGTAAGTGAAATTGTTATTAACACTATGAGTTGAGACTTGAATAAACAATTGAATTAATTAGTACACTTGCGTTTAAATATTATCAAGTCGTGAAAACGGGCTCATTGCTCTGGTAGCGCCCCTCGTGGAGGATATTATCACAGTTGGCATACTTATCTATTATATCAACTCAGAACATTTTCGATACAATGGTGATATTTTTAGAATATCGTTGCAGGGATTCACCTTATCGATACAAGCGGTGCTGGTGCTAAATGACGTCGGTATATATGAAATTAATTTTGGTACACACAGATAAAACAACAACAAATAAAATTACACGTTATCATGAAAGTCGCTTATTTACGAGCAATATGGGAACTGCACCGATTCTTCAGGAAACACAAGGTTTATCAATTTAAACCTCATTTTCCAGACAACTAGCTATGGTATAATTTCCTTCTAATTACTGCCATTACAGTAAACGGGGTCTGATCTATATGAAGAGCTAAAACATTCAATGTTTGTGACAAAAATATTGGATCTTAGTTTTCTTGACGAAACGGTCAGAAAAAATTAATATATCATAGATCTTTTATACTCTAGGGCGCGTTTTCTAAAACTTACTTACGTATTATATAGCAGTCAGTTAATATACCACGTCTCGCAGCTATCGATCGGTGTTACATCTAAAAAAAGTAAGCCTGAAATATCTTATCCGCATCACCTACATATTACCTAATTCAAAGAGAGTTTCTGAGACGTTTTGTGTGTCTGTAAACAAAATGTCAAGCAGACAGAGATAGCAACCTACTGAAACCGAACAGTAAGTTATTCAAAATAACAAGAGTATACCGTAAGAGTACTGGTGATTAAGCTAACAATATTTTTGTTGTTATTTTCGTATGTTCGTAGGTACTCGTGCATTTTTGTTTGATTTCGGCGAGTATCCTAATAAAGAATGAATTAAAATCAAACTATGTCACTTATGTTCAAGGCGGGCTCAGCGTCGGATCATTGTCACTATAGTCCACGCCATGATAAGCTATATTTTTTTTTGTCACACATTCGCGTTCGCAATCATCATCATCATCATCATCATCATCTCAGACGTCCACTGCTGGACATAGGCCTCCCCCAAGTGTCGCCACATTGACCGGTCCCTTGCTACTCGCATCCACCGGATTCCCACAACCTTCACCAGGTCATCGGTCCACCTAGTAGGAGGTCTTCCAACGCATCGTCTTCCGGTTCGCGGTCGCCACTCCAGAACTTTTCGGCCCCATCGGCCATCCGTTCTGCGAGCAATGTGCCCTGCCCACTGCCACTTAAGTTTAGCAATTCTTCGGGCTACGTATTGGCGTTCGCAATGTTTGGTTCAAATAAAAAAATGAAAGCGTCAGCGTGAACTTTCTTTAAAATGGCGGCCCAAATATTTACGTTCCATGAAGTCAGATGTGCTCTAGTACCACAAGACATTAGACGACGCTTTATATCGCCAAAATATAACCCGATCAAATGAAATTGAACGCTAATTTCATACTACACGTAAGTATGATAATTTGAGTTGATTGAATTTGGGATAATTTGTTATTGATTGAATTGTCGCCACATAACTTGGTAGACATTCTTTGTTTACAAAAATTATAACTTCTCGTAGCGTGGACTACAGTTCTACTAAACAGTTCTACGTTCAGGAACACATTGTAATATTACAATCGCATTCGGTTTTCTTTTGTCTCATTGCGAAAGCACAAAGGGTTCTTCGTTACTATTTCATTCCAACATAAAACCGGTTTTTTGTTAGCTTGTTCAATGTATGGTGCTGAGTATACTACAGGCTCTCTAGATGGGGTTGACGTTGAATTAAAACTCGCTATCGTTTGCTTAGAAGAGATTCAAGGTTATCCCACATTATGCCATTTTTTTTTTTGAGATTACCACTCGTAGTTGCAACTCTATAAGGTTGCTTGACTACTTAACCGAACTATCCTGTGGGTGGCCAAAAATTACTTTAAGGCCCCCAGCCAGGGCTTACAAACTAAAAATATTTACATTTAAATGACGATCACTAAGGGCACCCCCTGTGGGGTTCGGACCTCGACTTAGTGCGTCATTATCGGGGGGCAGCAAGGGACAGGCTGGATCGGAATCCACATTACGCCGAGGGTCGTGTGCAATAGATTGGTACACGACGTAGAAATTTTAAGACAGAGACTGATCCCTTATAACAATTTTTGAAATCTGTTCTTAATTAAACAGTTAACAATTCCAAATTAGAATGCTGAAATGAGTGTCACGCTTTTTCTAAGCAGCTACAATGCCTCTCTCTCTTATTGGCCAGATTTGATTGTCTATATTGTTTACAAGGCCATCATGGCTAAAGATCGTACGAGATAGAAAGTTTGGAAAGGAAAAAGGCCTTTGTCAACAAGAAGTAGAACATGCTAAAGAGAAAAGAAATGGAAGTTAATTGGATATTGTAAACCACAAACAATCGCCCAACCATTTTAATCTGACATACTTGTGATAAACCTGTGAGAAGCCTGTGGCTAAATAATAACAGCCGTTCGGTTCTAGGTTAAGCCGTGCTTGACTAGGTTGGTCTGTGGATAGGTGACCACCCATTACATACTGGGTTTCGTCCGTACCACAGAAACCACGCTAAGCCATTGGTTTCGGCTGTCATTTGCAGACCTTTGACAGTCGTTACCAGAAGTGATCCAAAACGACAATAAGTCTTCTTGGTAAGACTGGTTACAAAGAAAGAATACAATACCCCTTGGGGTATTGTATTACCCATTACAAAATGGGTTGTGGAGGCCAGATGGGCCGTCGCTCCATGTAAAATACAGGTATTCAGCTGCATCCGGTTAGACTGGAATGCTACAAGGCCCTAGAACGAATCACGGTACTAAATCACAACAAGGTAGCGCTACAATGGATTAGAGGCCACAGTTGATCACTTGGAAATGATACGGCTGACGAACTTGACAGAAGAGGATCCAATACAAAACCCTACGGACCTGAACTCATCGTGCCCCATCCCTTCAAGCAGCTAAGAAGCTGGTTAAAGGACACTGTTCACTGAAGAAACACTTCCACACCCAAGGAACCACTGACAGTTTCCTGTGCAGAGCATGCATGGAGGCGTAGGAAACGGTGGCGCATGTGCTACGTTACCAAGATTCGCGAGGAGACCCTGGGAACACTAAGATCTCTTGCGGTTGCTCTAGGGAGACCGGGAAGATTGATCTGCTTCTGGAGGGAGGTGGGCTGGTTGGAGTAATCGGCCACCATGGCTCACGCACAATGGTCCACTTCAAGGACTAAGTGCGGAAACCTAAACCACATGATATATAGTTAATTATAATAAGTAAGTTCGCTTTTAATGTCGTCCCGTATAAAATACAGTTAGCCGCATCTTATAAGACTAGAAGTCGACCCGATCCCAACGAAGCTGAGGTATTCTATTTAAATTCATGGCAAGCTGGCGTCGGTCGCGCACGGTAGTTCAATAACACAACACAACAATATAATGACAACAAACAACAGAATATGATATACAGGGTTATTTTTTGTTTATACTAAACCCGAAAAGGGGTCATTGTACTCATCATTTTGAACAACTTTTTCTATGGGACGAACCTTGAAATCGCGAAAAAAAAATCAGCTGTTCCCTACATTTATGTTCGCTTAACTGGTCAAAATGTAGGGAACAGCTGATTTTTTTTTCGCGATTTCAAGGTTCATCCCATAGAAAAAGTTGTTCAAAATGATGAGTACAATGACCCCTTTTCGGGTTTAGTATAAACAAAAAATAAGGTTGTATATTTCCATTTCAAAATATTAAAACGAGAAAATTTACTGTACTTTTGTCTTTGTGAAATAGCTTAAAAAGGAGATAGTTTTTTTTTGGGCCCACCTGGTCGTTGCATTTATTATTCATAATAACACCAAAAAAAAGTAACCATTTTACTATGGTATTAAAGGAAATATGACGTAGAAATGAAAACGGAATCTTAAAATCATAATAAATAAGCTATGTTATGATATATTTTTGCGAGTCAAATCATTCCTGTTGTGGTCAATGTCATTTGACAGCAAATACTTACGTGAATAGGGGCGTTTTTCTGTTTACTAAAAAAAGTACGGTACCTATCCTTTGGTAATCATATGTGCTATATAATTATTATAGAATCAGAAAGAATATAAAAATAAATATTATTAAACTGTGAGCATTTTTAATGCCATTTTTATAGGTTTACACTAAAATCGCATAGGTGGTTTAAACAATCAACGTGGCATGAAACGTTATAAACCCACTTTTTTAGTGATTGACAGACAACTTCATTATTTTGACATTTACTTTTTCTGTTTATTTTGGTTTTCGTAAGTGTTTTTGCAGATTTTTCGCATTTATTCCGGTTAGACAATGCTAAGCTAATTAAACCACTGGAATCTTGAGGTAATAAGGAAGAAATCAATGTAAGTTTCATTATTAAATGCTAGAATTTATGTGGGTGGCCTAATCCTCGAACAAAAAAAAAATTCTCCTTTCTCAGTTTCGTACCGTAACACAAAATAACGAAAATGAGAACAAAATCTGAGAAATTATAAACTCTAATATTATTTCAAGGTAAACCACTTGAATACTATGGAAGCTTTGAGCGTATTCGTTAAGATATTACAAAAAAAAAGAAATTAATATTGTAAGTAAGCAAAAATCATAATAAAATTACCACAATAATAGTCGTTTATCCCCGATGTTTTTTTTTTGTAAATATTCACTTGATAGATCTAGACTTCACGACTACCGTGATAATGTAATGGCTGTCGTGACAGTGACTTTGAGGTAAGTGATATTCTTGCCAGAATAGGAAAAAGTATTTATATTAAAGTAAAGTATTTATTTGTAATTTTGATTGCGTGTTACTAACCCTGAGTAACGAAACTTCATAATTTAGAGACAAAATGAGTTAAATAAAAATAAATTCTTCTCTAGATGATTGACAAATATAGTTGGTCCTGTTTAGTTACTTGATTCATCATGATTAATACAGACACAGTTTATGTTAAATAAAGCGATGAATATTCGTAACAATTCATCTCTGAAAATGTATAATCGTCATTGGGACACTGAAAAAATATATGATGAAATTTATAACAATGTTTTGACACTCAAAAAATTTACTCTTTAAATGAAAATGGCAGAAAAATCTAATATACAAATAAGCGGGGGGGAGGGAAGAAAACATTACCATAATTTGGATATTTACTCTTAATATGAAGTAGTGGGACACGAAAAGATACCAAATGTACACTTTTTCTAAGTATGACCTTGACACCAAACAATGTACTTAAATGAGATTATCCATTAATTTGAATACTATTTTTGACAAACAAGTTACCATTTTACCAATTATTGAAATCGTCTCGAAGAAATTCTTTTTCAGCCAGTCAATTGCAATGAAATAATTTATCGTATTTTAGTTTCAGATCATTTTCTGATTTTTATTGGTGGCTATGTCAAATACTGACAGGATTTAAACGTGTGACCTTGCTATGAAAATTGTTCAATAAGTATTACGTATCAGCAATAGTAAACAAAAATTAATTAACAGGAATGTGTGGTATGTGTGGATTAATTAGTGAACAAGATTTTGTAGCCTACAACTAGAAATCCCGACTACTGAAAAATCACGTCGGTCACGGGGTTTACAAGGTAAAATCAAATCCTCATATTATTGAAGTCAGTTTAAAGGTGGACGCACACTTATCCGCGCCGAAGGAATCGACCGCGCCGAAAGAATTGTTTCTCATACGAATGACTTTATCGATTCGTCCGATTCGACGCGGATAAGTGTGCGAGGTTTCATAGAATTTCATACAAGTAATTCTAAAATTCGATTCTTTCGGCGTGATCGATTCTTTAGCGCGGATAAGTGCGCGTCCACCTTAAATGTAGCCTATCTCACTTGGGCTATAATTACGAATCTATTGACACGTTATTCATCAAACTTGGATGAATAGTTTAGGCGCTACGGAGGAACATACGTTAATACAAACATATAGGCATGAACATGAACCCTTCTTTTTGGTTTCGCCGTAGTCGGGTAAATATAAATATCCTCTTTTTTTTTAGGATGGGAAATCATCAAATAACTTGTCAGACTTTTACTGACTAAAACCCATCCATGTTTCTTCCTCGCCCTTTATGTTCCGGGGCCGCGGTATCTCTTTCGATTAGTCCCGCAACCCCAGCAGAAATATAACTATCCTCTTGTCTGTTTTACGCAGTTAAGAGGCCGGCGGAGCATACGTATTTCATACAAACGTAATACCCAAAAACACACTACCTTAAGAATTTAAGGTAGTGTGATTTTATTTCGATTGCATTACATAATATCTAGGTTCTTAAATATATATTTTGAATGGACACTGATTTAAACAAGTGGAATGAGAAAAATAAGTTTTCTATAGAAATTTTAAGTTGAGGTATCTCGTCTTTATATCATTGTCCTTTCAAAATATATATTTGGGAACCTAGATATTACGTAAACCAATCGAAATAACTACACACTTTCTTAAAAAATATGTTTGATTTACAAATTATTTTGGTAAGTATTACGATTGTATGATCGAGGCACGCTCCGCCGGCCCCTTAAAGAAAAATACTGGCAAATATGTAAATCTTTTACAATCAAAAGGAGTACTAGTCCCTGTAAAAGTACACAAAGATATCAAAATTCATTTACAATACTACCCAGTAGTAAAAACGTAAACAAAGGAAATATCGAAAAGTTACGAACTTAATATGCATCAGAACAATAACATTCGGTATACAATTATAAGACTATTAAATCACAAAGTAATTGCTTCTAAATTAACTGTTTCAATTGCCATAATGCTGCTTCCGTCTTAGTTTTCTTTACAATTACTTTCATTAGCTAGCAATTTTGATGCAAAGGGAAAGATAAAGCTCTTTCAGATATCCGCTACCCATTAAACAAGTACCACTCACCGCGTACAGCTTATTCGGTGTGACGGGTAGGTTAGGCACCGTGTTAGCGCGTCTGAAGAGCCACATCTTTCACACTTGTCCATCAATCGGCCATGTCCCTCCACATACGGGGAAACAATGGCGGTTGGGATTACACGGGCCGATGTTATCTTACATAATCGAGATACAACGATAGCCCATTAACAGGTTAACGAGTTTAGCGATTATCTGCCCGTGGAACTTTATCTAGGGAAGGTTATGTTGAGGAAGCGGTAGCGAATTGGTGTATGGTACAATGTTTGCAATGTGGCTTGGTAAATAGTGTTTTTTTCACCGTCTGCCATATCTGTTGTATCGTTCCGTCGCACCACTTTATATTTCAAATGTTTATTTATTTAAATCTGGATATTTCAGATTAAAGAATTTAAAGTCCAATGTAGCAGGGACCAAACTGTTGTCATCAAGACGTTCATTGCTGGACGACCCTCCAATAGCAAAGCCTCCCTCAGGTGTCGCCCTATTGACCGGCCCTGTGCGCTATTACCATCAACTGAGCACAAACCCAAACTGTGTGGCTGCTACTGAGACATTCCTGGTGGAAAAACTCAATAACACTTTGCCCGACTCGGAAATCAAACCCCGCACCTCAGGCCCAGCTAAAAAACCTTTAAACAGTCATTTCCAGGTTACGTGGAGTTGGCTGAAATAGGAACTACTATTTATAATCAAACATCGAGTAAAGATTGTTATATAAAAACCTAGCATGCCATTATAGTAATTAAGGGGTTGTTTAAATAAAAGCACTCTGATTTATTTTGTAATGAACACCCGATTAGGTCAGAAAACTTAATTAAGTTTAGCATAAACGTCAACGCTTAAGCATGAATAATAATAAGGTTCATAATTCACATAGATTGATTGCCGTCTGACCTACACAGCAATTACCTGGCAATATAGAAGTTTTAATTATCGTAGTGGTCAGATTTTCAGGGTTTTTATACCAAAAGCGTGGAAGTGCTGTTCAAGGTCATCCACGAGCACTCGTGGTGATGCAAAAATGAAAACCAAAGCCAAATAAATAAGTGCTCGTCGAGACATTAGAAAATGGATAGATAATCTCCAGCGCCACAAAGGGTGTAAAACACCTCTTCACGAAGCTGAAAGGCACTTGTTCTCCCCATTATTGCGACCATTTTTTTTGTCCTACACCATACCACATCTTTTAGTTTGAGATGGGTCAAAGTTACAATTTTCTGTCAAGCTTTTTTTAAATACAAGTTTTTTTGCAAGATTTTAACTTTTACCACCTCCACGACCCCTACTGTTCAATCCATCCATCAGCACAATGTTTTAAGTGCGTTACATTGAGTTCTACCACTAAACAAGATTTATAACCTCAACAAAAAAAAATGTTGCCCAGCAATATTTTTTGTGTAAAGTTACTTAGTTTGATGTACAAAATGCTTGGTGATGAGGTGATTTATTTATTTATTTATTTAAACTTTATGCACTTAATGTACAAAGGCGGACTTAATGCCTTGGGCATTTTCTACCAGTCTACCTTAGGGTGATGCAGAGATTAAACTGTAGGTGCAAGAGTAAAGAAAATTATGAAGACTATAATATAACAATAAATACTTATATACATACATACAATAAATTATAAAAAGTGAGGAAAGACAAAAAACAGTAAAAAAAAAATGTTGATGAAGAAAACAAACAAATTAAATGTGGGATAAGGCTGCCAACTTTTTATGTAAGTGCTCGCGAGCATACACTCACACACACTGTAACTGTGTGATTTACACTCTGTATATAACAAAAGTAAACGTTTTTAGAGGAGTTACTATAAAAGTCAACCATTCAACAGCTATTCAGGCATTCAGGATTTGTAGCGCTAACTATCTGGTGCTCAGGATACACCGAACCAGCATTCATGTTGGGGTCGGCTTGCAGCCTTACCGGATACAGCAGAGACTAGTACGTATCTTACGTGGAGCGACTGCCTATCTGTCCTGGAGGGCAGATAGCAGTCTCAGTTTGTGGACAAACCGAAACTTGGAGCTATCTCTCTTAAAATACATAAAGGGTGTAGGATCTTACTAAAACTAATATAATCCAACCCGCTCCGCTTCCCTACTATAACCGCTTCCTTATAACAACTTGAGTAACGAAGGGCGAAAGCGGACACTCTTAGTTATTAGTGTACATGGCTTATGACTTTATACGGCTGAATTGGCCACATTAGGTGATAACCTTTTTATGTTATTGCGTACATGCGCGTGGGAGCAGTATAAAGTTTAATCGGAAAATGGAAAACTTTCTTTGCTGTTGTTTTTATCCCAGCTTCTTGGTTGAGCTGTCTTTCAGCTTTAGATACGTGATAGAAATAAATAGGTCAACTGTCAACCTTTGTGATTGCGGGTCTCCGCATTTTATATCGTTCTTCCCTGGCACACCTTCAATTTCTAACGCAAAAAATATGATCATTGATTCAACATTCAATAAAATTTTGTCCTTGCACCATGGGGTTATATCGATAGCATGTGGGAGCGCCCTTTTCTTATTTTCATACCGTTTTTATAGCCCCATACACGATGTTTTCATCTAGGAGGAGTAAGAAAGTTAAACAATATTCGGTATGTGTAATGTCACATTTGTATTCTGCGAAGGGCGTTCTACTCTTCGTACCAGCTTATGGATCGTGCCGTGTCCGAGGTCAAGAGATTTTAACTTCCTAGAGTTGAGGACTTTCCTGGTTTAGCTTTAGCAGTTTTGGGGTGATTAATTGAGATGGGGCCGTTTAAATATGTAGCAATATTGTGAACAAGGTACCACGTCGCTTGATTTGAATATTCAGAAAAGCCTGGTTTCTAAGCTTTTCTTAAGTGTCGTGACTTTTCGGTGTTTTTTCTATTAACTGACCAATTTAGCCCAGAGTTTCAAATTATTATATAGGGTGTAAAACACCTCTTCACGAAGCCGAAACGCACTTATTCTCCCCATCACTGCGATCATTTTATTGTTCTACACCATACCTGGGAACGTTCTAGTTACGGAGATATGGGGGGTCAAAGTTACAACTTTTTGACAAGACAAGTTTTTTTTGGAGGATTTTGACTTTTAACACCTCCATGACCCCTGTACTATTCAATCCATCCATCAGCACAATGTGTTAAGTGCGTTTCATTGAGTTCTACCCCAAAACATGATTTATAACCTCAAAAAAAAAGGTGTTTCCCAGCAATAATTTTTGCGTAAAGTTATTTAGTTTGATGTACGGAATGCTTGGTTAACGGCTTTGTGGTGAGGCGGTTTACACCCTGTATAAGCACCTATAATCTAGCAAGTAAATAAATTTTATTTCATTTCCAGTGTACCTGGAACATTAATACTCTTTTCATACAAGAACTCAAGCATCATCACGTTCGAATAGTTCTAGCTTGCTTGGCCCACATACAGCCAAAGGTATTTCTTTGTCTCGGAAGAGCATGTTGGAATTTGCTGAGACGTATTTAAATGTATGCTCCACGTTCTAAAATATGCTGTGGTGAACACAGAACTGAGAATCGTGAAACTTAAGAATGTGAACATGCTGGCTGCTTCTGTCAAATATGTCGACAAATGGAATATCTCCAAAGGTGAATATGAAATCAACAAAGACCAAACCTTTGCTAGGAATGGATTCAACATTGCCCGAATCCCGCTTTGTTAATTTCCAGTAGAGATTGCATGTAATCTATCTAAGATCGAGTTCGTTGATCAGTTTATAAAAGTCTCTCATTTTCAAAAATCACCAGTTCAGGTACGGTACCTATACCAAAAACCCTATAACTACACTTAAAGCTAGCCATTTTAATGAGGTCACTATGTTCAGGTTTGATTAGTTCAGTACACACCTCGTTCAAAGTGGCCATTAAATGTCACCCAAATGTTTCAGCTCAGCTGACCGTTCAACAGATCAATGACCCCTCACAAATTCCCGATACGCAATTTATTCAAAACTAAAAATGATTATCGCGTATTATCGATCATAGTGCAATCTCATGCAAGTGGATTTCTGTATAATGATGACAACGATAGTGGTATCTAAAGTGCTTGACACTCCATTAGTTTGTTTTAAGGGTGTCAGTGCTTTAATGAGTCAACCGTTATTTTTGTAATGTCTGTGTAAAGTTGTTTAGTTGCGTAGTTATGACGTAGTTGCACGTGGTCATGCTGTATTATCCTGTGTGAAGAATGAGCCTTTGTCACGTCACTGTGCTGTCTCTGATAATGAAATGGGTCAGCAGTGTACTTACGAAACGTGGTACTTTCGTGGTTCCTATTTTAAAACATATAAAAAAGGGATTGCGGTCATTCTGCTAAAACACGTAAATGCCGAAAACGTACTATTCACATTCTATCTTTTTTATTCTTGTGTTTATTTGTTCTTATAATTTGTCATTATCCACTGCAATGAATTAACTTTCTCTTCAATAGTGCAATTTCACAGATGGTGCACCTGAGAGATTGAAGGATCGAGGAGTCAGAGAACTCCTAGAAAATTGCTTTCCAGGATTACTTTAACCAAGATGCAACAAAGGGACTCCAGATGTTCCTAAATTGAAAGGAAGTTTGTTCACCTCTCAGCAATACGAATTCTGTGGTAAACGTTTGCGAAAGAAACTTTAATAACTAAAAAACTTGAGGTATCATGTTAATTTAATTTATTGCTGCAAAAGGAGTTCCAAAATGGCAATTTCAAATTGTTTATTACTTCATAAAAAGTTTGTGTTCAATAAGAGAGTAGCAACTTTTCTAAATAAATTTATATTTCAACGTTTAAAGTATGCAGAAATTAGAGAGAATATACTTAGATATAATGTTTAATGACAATGTTGGAAATGTTTTGTTGAACATCTTAAACGCCAATTAAGAATAGGCCTACAGGGTGTAAGCAACCTCAGCACTAAGCCGTCAACCAATCATTCAGCTTCGTTCAGAGCTTTACTACACCCTTTATGTACATTCGTTTGTCTACAAACCAAATAAAAAAATAGACTTACCCTCAAGATCCTGAAGGGACTCTCAGCCAGCAAGCAGACTTCTCCAGACGTCGCCTTATCAGGCTGAGCAGGCAGCATTATCTGCAGCTCACCCCCAGGATCCACCTTCTCACGGTTATGACGATTATTACCGGTCAGGGTCCACACCCATTCCTGAAAGCAAGGTATTGCGAAGTCTTAGTGTGTGAATTTCAGAATCCCTCAACCATAAGTTCTGATTTCATCTTGATGGACCAAATTGCCCGTCGGTCATTACCGATCATGCTCGTTCTCGAATAGACGTTTGTGAAGCGGGGAGTCAGACAGACGTGTCAATACTGACTACTGGCCAGTGAAAAAGTGCTTGATGGTAAATTATAAACATCAGAAGTGCAAATGAATGGGCACATAAGTAATTTCAGCATGTGGGATATGATCTGATCAGAAACAACGCACTTGCACAGTTGCTCTGGTTGGTTTGGCTCCTTCCTAGATGTACCGCCGACTAAACTGTGTTGCACTTAGCTACATAATCGAGAGCCTGGAGACTGAAGGCTTATCTACGAAACAATTTAAGGTGACAAAACCAAAAATGCGTCCTGTAACACGCGAAATTCACGTTGATTTGCGTCCACTATCATGACACAATCGTATTGCGTCACGCATTGCTCACGAACGGAAAGCATGGTTGGATAATGTAATATAAGGGATTAACATCTCATAAAACCATGACGTGATAGTATTTTTGATTACGAGAAAGCTTCCTGATTGAAAGCACCGCTTCAAATTAATATTTATTTCAGGGAAATCAAAAAAGTGTGTTGTTGGTTGGTAAATTCAACTCAAAGTTTATCTACAGGGTGTATTTCACCTCATCACAAAGCCGTTAACCAAGCATTCTATATATCAAACTAAGTAACTTTCCGCAAAAAATATTGCTGGGAAACAACTTTTTTTTTGAGGTTATAAATCATGTTTTGTGGTATAACTCAATGTAACGCACTCAAAACATTGCGTGAATGGATGGATTGAATAGTACGGAGGTCCTAGAGATATGTAAAGTAAAAATCATGCGATAAAAAGTAGTTTAAAAAAAAAAACTTGTAAAAATCTTGCAACTTTGACCCCCTATATCTCCGTAACTAGGAGGTTCCCTGGTATAGTGTAGAACAAAAAAAATATCAGAATGACGAGGAGAAAAAGTGCCTTTCGTATTCGTTAAGAGGTGTTTTACACCCTATATATTATTATACTTATAATAAATCTGTAGAGAGGTCAATTCTGTACATGAAATATATTTACAAAATAACTATCGGGGGGTGATTAGTGATCGATACTGATGCCAAAAATGCAATCAGTAAAATTTTTGTCTGTCTGTCTGTCTGTCTGTATGTTATTTATAGAAAAAAAAACTACTCGACGGATTTTAACGAAACTTGGTACAATTATTCTACATACTCCTGAGCAGGTAATAGTATACTTTTCATCACGCTACCATTAATAGGAGCAGAGCAGTGAAAGGAAATGTTGGGAAAACGGGAGAAGTTACTTGGTTTTTTTAGCTTCCGTCGCGTGTGCAGCCTTAATGGTTAAAGCTACATAGAAATCATGTATAACGGAAATATTCCACATAAAATTATATAAAAAATATCCCACGACAGCATATGTCTATCTTTTATAGTTGACTCACAATAACACGTGTAACTCCCGATAGCTTAGCAGTTCGGAGAATAAATGTGAATGTAAGTTTGTTTGTTGCGCTTTCACGCGACAACTACTGAACGGATTTGGATGAAATTTTGCACACAGATAGTTTATAACCTGGATTAAAACATAGGATACTTTTTATCCCGGCAGTAAGATTCCATGGGACAATAATCAAACTTCACGCGGGCGAAGCCGCTGGCAGAAGCTAGTTTAATATAAAAGAAGTTATGTACGACAAAAAGTATGACCAACACAACAAAATGAAAAACATCGTGAAAAACCTTAAGCTAATCTGCAACAGTATTCTAAATGTAGGTTAGTCCACAGGCAAAAAGAATCATCATCATCATCAGCCTAGGACACAGGCCTCCTATCTATGAGAGGGAATGGGTTATAATTCACGACGTGGGCCCAGTGCGGATTGGTAGATGACACATTTCTTCGATTTTTTGGTTCTAGATCACGATATTCTCACGATATTTGCCTTCACCGTTTTGAGGGCAGCGGTGATGAAAAAAAATGCGCTTTTTTGGGTTCGAACCCACGATTACTGTGCGTATGTCGGGGCCGCCACCGCTGGACCACCGCTGCTCAAAGAAAAAATACTCAAGCCTTTTATATAGAAGTGATTTTCGCACAGCAGCAACAGTATTGTTATTCATTGTTTCCTTCCCGAGTAACAACACTTAAGTGCTTAAGAGCTAGAAAAAAACGCATTCAGTACCTTTTTCTCTAACATTTTCTCTTACAAATTCAGATTCCACTTTCTTTCATGGGCACAAGCTAACCTTGACCAACAGCTTCCTTTGCACTGCACAAAGTTCAAGTTCAAAGTTATAATAGTAAAGTTATTGCAAAAACCCCTTCACGTGTTCCTTAACCGTGACTTTCCTGCATTGCAATTAGCGTCACAATAAAAATGCGCTTTTGTTTCGACTCCTAGCAACTTCTGATTGAAACCCCACTTTAAATTTCTTTGACAAAAGAACTACTATAAAATTTATAGAATGCGTGCCTCAGAAACCGCTTCTGCATTTCACGGGAAGAAAAAGTTATTAAATCATGAAACCTTCATTTTAAACTTAAAGCACCCAATTATTAGGTAGATATTGGTAAGACTTCCCAGTTTTACCCATTAGTTACTGCACGGTTTTTGCTCTAATACCAGGCAGAGTTGTATGTTCTAGAACCTTCTTTAATTAAAGCTTTAAACCAGTCTTAACAAACAAGCTACTCGAATAAACGTGATCTAAATCTCACAGAATTTATATCAACATATAACATTGCCAGGGTTTCATATAACGTACCTACTGGTATACTAAATAAATTAAACTTTTGTCCAATAAATTAGAGTAAAATTTGTAACCCCTTATGCGTCACACACTATGTTAATTCTCAAACATATTGCTTACAGTCCCAGGAGAGTATGAATAACCGTCTAATTCATATTAAATTAAGTTTTATTATAGTAGTATAATACACCATTTGGTAATAAGTACGACCTTGACTGGTTACTAATAGGTGAGTTTGCTATATTAAAGAATTATTTATGATTCATTATAAGCCTTTGTTTTGATTCCAAATATAGCTATTTAAGCTACCGAAGCAGTAGTTCAAGTTCTTTGGAAAGACATGTATAATTAAGTTTTTGCTGCCTCATTTAAACTGATTAATTATTTACTTATTCTGAAATTGAATATTTGGATAACAATTAATTTGATTATTTCCTAACAGTTACTAGCCAGAACCATGGCCAAAATGTATTCAATTTACATTACGCTACCGGAAATCATTAAGAACTACGAAACCCTTTCAAAACGATTGTCACACGTCTATGCCGTCCGAAAGTCTTTACTATATGAGTGGACTAATATAGACAAACATGTACTTACTGTAAATGGTCATATAAAATAAATATGTACGAGTATCTCAAACTGAGTCCAATAATGTATCGTTGACGGTGACAGCAAGATAAAATGATTTATTAAAACAAGATGAAATAGACCAAATCCGGCTCGAAGGACCAACTTGAATACTTAGCTGCACCCATTATGTTAACTTAAGAATTGATCTAGTACAACATTACAAAGATATTTAAATGGGGTAATCGCTTGGGACCCATTCACGATTCTTATTTTTTATAATTAGCACGGCTCATGGAATTTACAAGAATGCATTACCCGCACATTAAAGGTACTTCGTTACTTCTGATACATGGGATTTAATTAATAACTTATAAAATGTGGAAAAGTATAAGCCATAACTTACCCTAATCTGACATTAAAAGAATACTTAGAGCAGCGGTGGCCCAGTGGTGGCGGCCCCGACCTTCGAACAGTAAGCCGTGGGTTCGAACCCAGACGGGCGCATTACTTTGTGTAATTTATTTCATCACCACTGCTCTCAAAACGGTGACGGAAAACATCGTGAGGAAACCGGCATGTCCTAGAACTAAAAATTGGATGACATGTGACATCTACCAAACCTAACTGGTCCCGCGATTATGTCCATGCGTAAAATACGAGCTTTGACGTGGAGTTGTGGACACCAGCCTGTTGTACAATACAATAAAAGAATACTTAAAGACACACACAAAGGTTCAAATGCCAACCCTTAAACGAACAAAATCAGAATATGCTATCATGAGAATGAACCATTTGCTTTTCAATCACATTTCTACAGAAAAGGAAAGTTTCGCTGCAGGAGCAAAATGTTACGTTACAGATAGAGCAATCTCCTATTATTACAACTGCTACCTCCCCTGGGGTTTAGAGCGAGATATTACTCTCGGTTAAGTCTACTTTGTTACCAAAACTGATTAAGGAATAAAAGAAAAAGTGTAGTGGCGTTTGTTGACCTGAAGAAAACTGAAAGGGTTGTTAAAACCAGTTAAAACATGGATTCTAGTTAAATCCATTAAAATGACATACTTTTGACATATGATTAAAAAAGTACAGATTATTCCTGCGCATAATATAGTTACAGACAGAATAAAAAGTCTCCAAAACTTTTACTATATACTAAGTTAGGTTAGGTCTCAGTTCATAGTATTGTTATTATTGACACAACTAATCCTGTTTACTCTTGAAAAAGCGTTATAATGTTATACTATAACTCCTAAGTGCTTTTAACTCTCTACCTACCCGCTGACAAAACGAAAACACTTACTTGAAACAAAGGGATTTTCTATATTTTTACGAGCAAGAAAATCCAATTACGAATGTATCAAAGGAATCAAAAGTTAAACCGATAAAGGCAAGCTTTTAACGTTAAACAACTGTTGTAATGAAATAACTAAACGATGATAAACTGTATTAGTTATATTTATATTTTGGGATCATTTCACTATAGTTAGTTAGTGGGTAAATATATTTTAGGGTTCCATATTTTTTCAAGTAGTAGATACTTGTTATGGCGCTTTAGTAAAGAAAAACTGTGAGAAATTCGGTTGTCTTGGTATGGCAAAATGTCGTGAGAAAGTTTGAGTTTAACAGTCATAAGAGTGGGTTCCCTATATTAAAGAAAGAAAGAAAATTTTTTAGGCCGCACAGGATAAAACACATAAAAAATAACATTATTTACAAGTAATGAAAATTAAACAAAGATTAAAAATTATAAATACACAGAAACAAAACTGGTCCTGTACGAGGCCAAAAGGCCCCAATCTCAGTATGGCACAGTCATGTAACTTTAAAAAAACGTCACAGCGCTGATATTATAATATGAGTTCAAAACTCCATTTTTCGAAAGGAGTACTGGCAGACCAAATAAATGATGAATGTTTTATGCAAAAGATGATGAGAAGGGGGTGGAATTTTGGTGGGATGATAATGTTACTAACTGAGTAGGTAAACTGGAATCTAACCCAACCTAGTTGGAAGAAGCAAGGCGGGTGATGCTTATGAAACTTTTTAAGCAATCATTACATGTTTGTACCTACATTTTATATAGGTTTACAAGTGGTATCAATAGTGTTAATCAAATTGTTTTGCAAACACTTTACTATGTGTAAGGTGTAAGTGGTCAAATTATACACTCTCATTTGTGGTTATAATTAATAATTTCGGTAAAATAAAAATAACAAATGTATTGACTAGGCAGTATTGTCCCACTGCAAAATAAAAGCCCCCCTCACAATTTTGTATTATGCAAGAACCAACCTTCAGTAGTTCAGGAGGAGTAAAGTACGTCTTGCCATTATTAATCGAACATTACTTAGGTTTTACTTTTAAAGCTACCTTTTTTAACCGAGTTCCAAAAGGAGGAGGAATCGTTTTTTTTTTAAGTATTTTACTCAAAGATGGCTTGACCGATTTGGATTATTTTTATTTTGTTTGAAAGGGTATGTTTCACAGGTGGTCCTATAATCATCAAGTCAGGATCTGAAGATGGGATCCTGGAGAAATAAAGAGAACTCTTCAAACTTTATAGGATTTGGATAGTTTTCAGAAGAGTACTTTTCCGCAGTGGTCCCCCTTCAATTTGGTGAAGATTTGATGAAGAACTTCGGAGATAGGTAACGGAACTCCTCAATAAATGATAGGAAATGGACTGGGATTGCTGAAATCTCATGTCTGTCTATTGTTTACAACAGTTCGTAACATAACATCACGCCTGTACGCTGTGAAGGGGTAAGCGCATGTCAAACACAAAAAAACGAAAATAAAAACTTTTTTCCAAAAAATAAAACCGACTTCTAAAAACACAAAGTTATTTTTCACTTTTTTGTGTTTTTAGAAGTCGGTTTTATTTTTTATAAGAAGCAAACTGCAAAATTTTGGTTATTGAAATCTCAAATGGTTAACTTTTCTCCAAAAACGTTACTCATAGCTTTTACTACGATTGGCAAAAGACTTTCAATTTATTCATTAAACATGTCAGCGTCACATTGGAAAAACCGTTAGATTGTAATATAACTAGGGATTGTAAACTTTCAAAAGATTGTAAAACGAACATACTGCTTACAATAATTTGACGCGTTATTTTTCAGTAGATTATAATCTGTCAAAGTGAAACCGTAATATTGTGAAATGTGTGTGACGGAAGTCAACGCGGGCGGCGTGGACGGAGTTTAGGGAAGGAGAGGGTCCCCCTTGCCCCATGGTGCCCCCATGAAAAAATAATGCACCATTCCTGAGAACAACCGATATATATAACCTAATCTCAAAACATTTTATGTTATAATAAAGCGTAGGCTGCAGAGCCCCTCCTGGCGGGGCTCCGATTTCTGTGTGCAAGGTTTCAAGGAACCGAACGAACCAAACGTCCGAATATATATAAGATAGATTACAATCTAACGGGTTTTACAATTTTGCGGTGACATAAATTTACATTTACAGAGTTTTTACTGCACATAGATAAATACTATGTCTGATAATTATCTTATCCTGCCTTGCCTCCATTTCTCAACCATAACATTTCATTAGTAGATTGAAAGAATTTTGTTTTGCCAACCTGAATTCGAACACAGCAAGCACCTCATAACTTTCTACCACTTAGGTCCAAGTTCACCGAGAAGATAACAGTCTGATTATCTAAAAACCGCGGTTAATGTGACATGTTCCCATACAAAAATGTGTTTTTAACAGCTGTTTTTAGGTAATCGTCCGTCATCTTTTTGGTGAACATGGACCTAAGTAGGTCTTACATTCAAAATATAAGTTGGTCTTAAATAGTACAACGATAGAATGAGTTAGTCTATGTAAAGTCTTAAAAAGTTTCTGAAGGCAGGCTTACAAGTTTCATTGATCAAGGAATCTAAAGGTTTTCGCAGACAAAATAGCTTTGCATGCCAGTATTTTAATAATGTCTTCACAGTTCGTCTTATTTTTACGGGGTGTTTCGATTTAATAAAGAAAGAAAGAAAGAAAAATATTTATTTGACATCAGTTAGTAAAGCACACACACAATAATAAAAAAGATGCAAAACAATGAGTAGGACATAGTAGAAATGTGCTGTGTGCCTCACGGCTGCGCCAAAAAGGGTCATTTCAGCATTCACGCCAGACAGGTGATGAAGCTGTCTGACGCTGGTCTTCCAATGAACCTTAACAGGGTACGTAATAGTGTAAATTTCACCTAGATGATACAAAGAGCTTTGAACATTTTTGTATGATGCGTGGCCATACCGTTTTTTCCGGTGTTTAGATTTTTTCAAAGTTCCTGCCACGCTTAAGACCTATATAAATCAATAGTTGGTATTAAAACAAACAATCTAATCAATCCCCGAAACGGTAACACTTTAGAACATTTTGCAAACTTGTTCGTATCAGCTGTCGATTAATGTAGGTCTTATGCGTGGCCGCTAGTATGAAAAAAAACACAATGGCGGAAAAAAATCCAGCCAAAAAGTTCAAATCCTGTTTACGAAAAGTATTTAGCCCAATAGGTTTCTTTTAATGAACTAATCTTGAGTTTTTAGAATATATGTGAACTCACATATGAATAGAATTAATCGTGTCGAAAGCTTTGTCTAAATAAACGAAAGGTTCTATTTCTGAAGGGACTACCAATACAATTAATTTTTGTTAAGTACAAATTTTAAAAAATGGACAATTTTTATTACGAATGGGAATAGTAAAATAAATAGCTGGAATTGTGGCTCAACAATGACACAGAGATTCGGAATGTTAAAGAAATGTGATGAAAAAAGTAATGAAAAGAAACCACTTACATGAAAATTATACAGTTCAGTGAATGGATGGATTCATGTGGTCAGAATACTGTCCATACAAAAGATTTATTTGACGCCAGAAAATCCAATAATGAATAAATGCTGTTGATCTCTAAAACCCGAGCGCTTTAGTCTCAGTATAAACATATTTAAATATTAATGGGCCATTTGAAATAATCAGGAACGTTCGCGATCAAGTTACGTTTTATAAATCTTATTACTTGAGTAGCGTTTTAGTTTTTATTTAATCAATTAATGTTTAGTCTTGAAAGGAATGTTTAGTAGTTATAAGAAAGAAAACAAGATTTTTCCATTGTTTGTTTTATATGCTCACAAGTAAAGATGCTGCGAATATATAGTTATTTAGACGTCCTGCCAAGATTGTTTTATTATTCTTTTTGTATCGATTTTATTGAACAATGAGTTTGGCAACCTCTGTTGGTTAATATATTATAAATATTGTTGTTTCTAATACATGCAGCCTCCCACTAGGTGGACCGATGAAGTGGTGAAGGCTGCGGGAATCCGCTGGATGCAAATCGGACGGGACCGGTCAATGTGGCAACACTGGGGGGAGGTATATGTCCAGCAGGGACGTCTTTTGGCTGAAATGATGATGATGATGATAATTGCCAAATTTTGTAAGTTATTGCACTACAATTTTCTCGGTATAAGCTGCAACGACCACCAGCATAAAAGACATAGGTAACATTTCCTTTGATTCCTGGTTCCGCCCGTTCTCTATCATTCTGTAAACCATTGTCAGCAACCTCTTTTTATAATCGTAATCGTTCGTTTCATCTTACTCGTATAAAGATGAACTTTCTCGTTAACGCCTACCAAAGAACTAACCTTTCATACCCGGCTACTATAGATATTCTTAAGACTTATGGTTCTAGAGTCGACGAAATTTAAGAAGCCCATTTTGACAGCCGTCAAATCCATAGTAATTTTGGAAAATTGACACCGCTATCGGAAAATTTCTATTATTCTAACAAATGTCAAAACTGGCCTTATATTTTTTGAATACTTTAATGACATTATTTTACTATTTACGCATTCAGTAAAATAAGTGAGTCACTAAAAAACGACGTATCCAAAGGTGCTTTTTAAAAACAATTGAGTACTTATAAACCCATATCCTAACCAAAGCGATGTTCACGAGAATATCCAAGCTATTCTTTATACGAACTACGAGTGTGACGACCGCAGATTTTGTGCTAATAAACCACGTCCCCTTACCAAAGTGATCGGTCACTAACTATGTTCAGATAACAGGCAAACATCGCGTTCCGGTTCGCCATCTAAAATGAAAGTAACAGTCGCATGTTCAAGCGATGATCGCCTTTGTTAGGACGCGTCCTTATTCATTTAATTAAGTAAACAAGCAACGTTGGTGTTTAAACACGATAGCGGGTGCAAAACTATTAATTAGCTTGTATGAAGGCAATGTCCCTGGGTGTCTGAGCTAAATGCATCGCCTTTACGATCATGACGAAGTAATGCCGTAATATGAATAACAGAAAGGCAACTAACACGAATTTCAGCCCTAAAATAATGAAATCTACGTTAATTCTAGAAGTATCAAATCTTCTGAAAATGTCATAAGATTTTGAAGTGATAATGTAAACAGAACTGTAAGTTGTACAGTTAAAGTTCTTAATGATATGGTAAGTTATTTTAATTTAATGTATAATATTTTTTTAACAATAGCGCTAATCCCTTGATGCGACGAACTCGTGGTCGTATGCAATGTGCTGATTGGAGTATTAGCGGAAACGAATACGGGCTTTGAATTCAGAACTGAACTCCGATTTTTGAAAATTTCGAGTGTCCAATTTGATCATAAAGTCGATGTTCACGTACCTAACGTTAAATTCTTCAAAATGATAATCGTCTCTAGCCATGTGTGAATTTTTACTATAAAAAAGAGAGCTTACTTTAACAGACTGTATGTCAGACAGTCGATTTATCTAAAGTAGATGACCAAAAGTGGTACCAAAAAGTCTCATGCATCAAGATTAAAATTTTATAGTATCTAATTATTTCCATAATTTTTACGACATTACGCGTCTGGGAAATGATTTTTGAACAGGGAATTTAATATAAAGTACAAAAGTATGAATCAATAAATAAATAAATATCGCTGGACATTAAACAAACAAGCAAGGCTTGTGTCGTGGACACCAGATAGTTGATATACTACATATTATATATACTTTTTTGTTTGTAATTACGTACTTATTGTTACGAGCTGGGTATGAGATAAATTAATTACTACCGATTAAACAACACAATAACTTTATTAATCACAAAACACTTTAAACTCAATCACAAGTAAACAACAATACACTACTGTTTACTGTTCGCTTAGATATCGCAGTTCAAGTTCACTTCGATTCGCTTCGCTGTGTAGCCAAAACTAGACTGCCGGTCGCGGGCCTGAGCGGTGTATTTATACTCGCCAACAGATACACCAGAATAACCACGAACATTCTAGAGAGTCATAAAAACACTAACAAAAGATTCGTAGGTACCTACCTACCAGGTAGGTATTACCTATAAAAGTAGTAGGTATAAGCTACTTGTACAAAACAAACAAATATGAACCGCATGCCCTAGGCATACGGTCGAAATTCTAATGTCTTTGTATAAATAGGTCGCGAGTTTGTACCTACCTAACTTTAAAACTAATAATAATAGAATGCTCTCGAACTTCTAACGTACACACACTGTAATCACTGGCTTTCTCGAATGTTCCAGTAGGTCCGATGTAACATTATTATACATACAAACATCCATGACTCGGAAACAAATGTCCATGCTCATCACACAAACATTTGCTCCTACCGGGATTCGAACCCAGGACCCTAAGAACGCCAGGCAGCTTCACTACCACTACGCCATTCGAGTCGTCGAATATTGTTTTACTCCCTTTACAAGACACAACCGATCATAGAGATGTAGAATGTTATAAAACTATATTGATAATTCGACTAACCTATCATTCTAGCCGCTTATTTTTATTATGAATACCTGTAACGTTTGCTTAAATAGTAGTTTATGCGACTGTGCATAATGCCTAATTATGTATAGTTGCATACACTACTTTATCTACCCAAATATCATAAGGGCTCTATGATGGGTTCAGGAACCATAGGGAAATGACCTGCATTGTAACTTGGCCCTTGATTTTTGTGCCAACAGGTTATTAGTTGCATTCGTCGCTGCATTTACGATATCTGGCGGAGTATTCATGTCAATTTCTGAGTCACTATCACTCATTTTCGACAGAAATAAAGAACTTAACAGAAAATTTGTCTACTCGTAACTGGATTACTCGAAATAAAAAGCTAACGAACAAATGCCAGCTCGAAATGGCGGCGTTTCGGATATCTGTAATTTTTTTTTAAATCATAGGCAAACGAACAAAGTCACTATTCTTGTGTCGCTCGAGATCAAAATGTCGTGCGATTTATAATTAAAATCATACTGAATTGGGTTTTTTTTTTATCGATATCTGATTTAATGTAGGTGGTACTAGAATAGCACACTCACTTAAATTTGACACCTGTTCCAAATTTAAAACTCATAACCTACTGTTTTCAGTTGCGTTATGAGTTCATTACAGTTCCGTTTATTTCTGCAGGTTGGTAATGCTGGTCATCGCCTATGGTTTTTGAACGCATTAGAGAGGGTTTATGATATTTGGGTAGATAAAAACATTTACCGAATTATTCGTATTACATTTGCTTTGTTTTTGTTGAATAACATTAACAATTAAGTAACACAGAAGGCTCATTTTCGACTTGTAAGGTTTGGAAGTAATTTTGGATGTTATAAAATTACTCCGAAGCTCCAGTTTTGTTTAAGTACAAAAAAGCTTTAGTAGGAATTAATTATGATAAGTGTCGACCCTTGAAAACAAAGTTTGATTTTGACGCAGTACGGGATTCCATATATTCATGATTCCTATAAAAACATACACAATGAACATGTGTAACGGACGACAAGCCCTGCATAAATATGTAATTCTAGTAAGTAGTTTTTAGGAAAATAACGGGGACCTACATGTCTGTCTACCCCCGAACTATTATATACTAAAGGCCTTCTGCCGGGGTTGCGGGCCTGTTCGAAAGAGATACCGCGGCCCCGGAACATAAAGGGCGAGGAAGGAACATGGATGGGTTTTAGTCAGTAAAAGTCTGACACTCCCTCCCGCTCCGCCCAGAGTGGGAGAAGTCATTTGACGATTTCCCATCTTAAAAAAAAGGCCTTAAGCCTTACACAATGATTTGTGATGTTGCATCAGCATTTGTGAGAGGGATATCGGTCAAGTCAGTACTTGTCCGACCTGGAAAATTACGCAATATAAAATACTATTGCATCAGCAAGAGGGAAAGTCCATTTTTACGGGCTATGATTGGTTAAAGATTCCTGAAGGACCCACAGGTGCCCCCACCACTTGCGATGACTAATAATTATTTATGTAAGGGGGCCTGTCCGGGGTTGCGGGCCTGTTCGAAAGAGATACCGCGGCCCCGGAACATAAAGGGCGAGGAAGGAACATGGATGGGTTTTAGTCAGTAAGAGTCTGACACTCCCTCCCGCTCCGCCCAGAGTGGGAAAAGTAATTTGATGATTTCCAATCCTAAAAAAAAAAAAAAAAAGGGGGACCGATTAATTTAACGATAATCGAGTCAAATAGTAGTAAATAGAAACATGTAATCAAGTCATTCAACCAGTCAATCAAGGAGAAGTCTTCAAAAAGTCAAGGAAGAGCTCCATATCAGGCAGATTGTCATGAGAAGTTAAAGTAGATTCACAGTTGTAATGAACTACCAAGTGTCGTAACAAGTTAATAAGTAAATTAGTCCCACGCGCCCCAAGTGTTAATTCGTTATGTACGTTCTTATGTTACGGGAACAATTAATAGTATAAAGTCTTGTGCCCCGCTTCAAATGTAATCTATTTAGACCTATAATTATAAAATATAAAGTGTTAACAGTATTCGCGTTTGATTTACTAGACACACACACCTGAGCTATCGAATAGTAGAACAATATACAGTCCACACATAACACCATGCTTAACTGGACTTCAGACGCTGTGTATTCTACATCTTACCGTCTAATATTCTGGCAATAGAGTCATATCCCTTAAATTAACATGATTGTAATCGTAGTTGTAATCTATCTATCTATCTATCTATCTTCTATCTAAATATTATATAACTCAAAGGTGACTGACTGACTGACATAGTGATCTATCAACGCACAGCCCAAACCACTGGACGGATCGGGCTGAAATTTGGCATGCAGGTAGATATTATAACGAAGGCATCCGCTAAGAAAGGATTTTGATCAATTCTACCCCCAAAGGGATAAAATAGGGGATGGAAGTTAATATGAAAGTCCGTTAGTTTTAAAGTTAGGATCTTCAAATTTTGTGTTTAGGCTGACGTGTTTCAGCGTTTTTGATAAATCCACCCCGAAAGCTTAAAAAGGGGATGAAATTGTGTGTAAAAATCCTTAATTATCGACGTAAAAAGTACACAATTTGTTATCTAGGCTGATTGGAAGCTAACGTAACGGCTTTATTAGAATTTCAACCCTTGAGAGGTGAAAAATGAGCAACATTTTGCTTTTAATTAAAGTTTTTATTTTTTGAGTTATTAAATATCAAAGTTAGTAAGCCGTTGTTTTTTTTTTAATTTCAACCCACAAAGGGGTAAAGGGGATGAAGTTTTGCATCGTAGTTGTTCAATCGTTCACCAATAACAGCTGCAGGAGAGACCTTTTGCAGCAGTGCAAGTTATTAGTATAGGCCGTACACAAGTTAATAGTACAGGTAGGTACCAATCGTATAGACGCGCACACGTGACTTCGCGGCTGGCAGTACTTAACGTTTTGTAGGGACCTAGGTAAGCCGAAGATTATGGAGTTACGGCAGTGGCAGAAAAAGAAAGTATGTATAGTAGAATGAGATAGAATGAGTAATTGTCGCTATCGTATTTGATACCAACTAGATTTTTTTATTTTTTTGATTTCTGTTTTTTTTCTAACTCTTCTGCATTTCTGATCTTTGTTTTGATGAATGAAGATGAAGTTAAAATAAAAATCCAAAATGGCCCCGACTTATTTTTTTTGATTTTTCATCATGGGTGTCGTTTCCGTGGTTTCTGGTTTCACTGATAATGAAAATGAGGTCAGAATTAACATGGGATAAAAAATTAACCCTTCGCCACTGTTAGGTAGATGTGTATCTAATCCTACACCCACATTTCGCACATTTAGCTTATTTTCATCAACCGGGCACAAATAATACAATAACACTTTGCCCGTCCCAGAAATCGAACCCAGGACCTCATGGCGCTTGCGACAACTTGACCAACAATGCAGTTGAGACTGCATTGTTGGTCAAGTTGTGACCCATCAACATTTTCACGCGAACGAAGTCGCGGGCAACAGCTAGTTTTTATTTATTTATTTATTAAAACTCTATGCACAAGTAAACACTGTACAAAGGCGGACTTAATGCCTTGGGCATTTTCTACCAGTCTACCTTAGGGTGATGCAGAGACAATACAAAGTAGGTGCAAAAACAGAAACAAAATAGTTAAAACATACAACTAAAATACAATAATAAATACATATATACATACATAAAGCAAAAATATAAAAAAAGGTTCTGAGAGATTAACAAAAAAACTACAAGTTAGTTCTGAGACGACTCTGCCAACTTCTTGATTGATTTTTAAATTACGAATTCAATAAATTTAATTTATTTGAATACAGGGTGTAAACAACCTCATCACATAGCCGTAAACCAAGCATTCTGTACATTAAGCCAAGTAACTTTACGCAAAAAATATTGCAGGGAAACGACTATTTTTTGGGGTGGTTTATTATTTTTGGTAGAACTATATGTACACACTTAAAACATTATGCAGATGGATGAATTTAATAGTACGAAGGTCGTTAAGCTGTTTGAAATAAAAATAAAAATTATTAAAAAAAAACTTGTCAAAAAGTTAGAACTTTGACCCCCAATATCTCCGTAACTAGAAGTTTCCCAGGTATGGTGTGGAACAAAAGAATGATCGCAATGACGGGCAGAACAAGTGCTCTTCAGTTTCGTTAAGAGGTGTTTTACACCCTTTACAACTTTTGGCTGATGGTTTGATATCACTGTACCGTACTGTTCATCCTATAACCTTCAATGCAATTACAAAATATTGATTTACTTGTTACATTCACCAACAGCTTGTAAATAAAGTACATAATGACGACTTGAATTTCGTAGTGGTAGTGACGCTGCCTTACGTTCTTAGGGTCCTGGGTTCTAATCCCGGTAGGAGCAAATGTTTGTGTGATGAGCATGGACATTTGTTTCCGAGTCATGAATGTTTATATGTATAATACGTATAAGTATGTATGTACAAACAAAAAAGTATATAATGTAGTATACTATTATATATATTATATATACTATTAACTATGTAGTGTCCACGACACAAGCTTTGCCTAGTGTGGTACTCGGTAGCGCTGTGTGTTAATCGAGCAATATATTATATTGTATCAAGGACATAACGAACTCGCTACGCTATAATCTTAACGTATAAATTATGACAAATAGGTTTAGTATCGCCATTAAATACAATGCTCGAAACAACAATAAAGGGTAAATAGATAACAATTTGGTTCATTTCGCAAAGTTTGTTCTTGCATCGAACTTCAAGTCGTCCAGGTCGAATTTTATAAAAAATACTAGCTGACTCGCGCAACTTCGTCTGCGTCTCATAATTTGAGATTTAAACTATCCTATCTCTCAAGTTGGATCGAACTGCACATGGTGTGCGAATTTTATTATAATCGGTTAAGTGGTTTAGGAGTCCATTGAGGACAAACATTGTGACACGAGATTTATATATATTAAGATTTCATAAATAGAACTAAGTATTAAACTAATACAGCATTTTAGCCGCTTTTCTACCTCTCTTTTACGCTATGCTTAGACTATAAAGTCCGTGAAAAACGATTAAGTGTCATCTGCCACCAGCGGTGGCAGAATTCGGGGCAGATGCGACTCCACCGACGCAACCACCACCAGTGGTGGTAAGTGCGACAAATAGTTGCAACTGCCACCAGTGTTGGTAGATGCGACAAATAGTTGTAACTACCACCGGTGGTGGCGGACCGGTGGTAGCAGCCGGGAATAAAGAGAATTAAAGGGTATAAAACGGCTCAATTTGTTACTTAATTGTAAATGCTCTGGTCTCCTATAAGTGAAGGAGTACACCTACCTAATAATTTGTTATTTATTAACTAAAAATGCTTTGTGTATATCTTTTGTTGGAGATCCTTAAATAAATAAATAACCAGATTGCCGTTTAACCTCGAACATCGCGCCGTGCCGCTGTGGAAATAGAGAGATAAGTTTAAATTCTGCTTCATAAGCGAACGAACGTGTTGACGTCATCACGTTGAAGTAATTACAGTTCCGGGTACCTTTTGGACATCCTTGGGGATGTCTGTGAGTATTTTTTACTGTTTCCACGTTATTACTGTAATTTCATAAAAACGTAAGGTTCTGAAAAGACTATACAAATTACTTTTAGAGACATTTTGGGCTCCATACGTGTTGTAAAACCTTTATTTGGCAAATTTTGTGGGAACAACACGCTTATTACGTATGCGGCAACCCAAGCGTGGAAAAAATGTGTATTTATCGTGTTCCAACAAGCGTTTTGCAAATAAACTACTTTCACGAGATACTTTGCGTGTTTTAAAGCTGAAATTGAACACCTGGTTTTCGGTTCAGGTGAAATGTATTCAGATCTTATTCAGTATTGGCAAACACGAATACAATTCACAATTAATATTACAAACATGTGCTTCACTAAGGGGTTAGCAAATAATAATAATTTTCGTATTTCGGACTATTCGTATGTATTTTAAATACATATATATATTAGTTTATTTTATATGCTTATTTATGTATTAGTACGTAGGTAGCTACGTACTTATACATAAACTATTTAAGTGTTCATTTTATAGGATTACAAGATGGTATTTTTATTTTTATTGTACTCTATCACAATGCTGTCTATTTGACCCAATGGTTGACTGGTAGAGAATGCCTTGTGGCATTAAGTCCGCCTATGTACCGCTATTGTACATGAAGTTTTAATAAATAAATGAAAATAATAACCTTGTAACAAGAAAAATGTGAAGTTGAGGTAAATCCAGGTTTCTTGCCAAAATTCTTTTACAGTTAAGTCAAGATAAGCTCAGGAAAAATAAGGTGAAATCTATCATCGCTGCTTAGTAAAAGCCAATGTCCTTGGTTGCGCTCGCTCGGTTGTCGTATATTATTCCCTGGTAACTTACGTGTCCTTAGTCCTTACTACGGTCATTAGTGACCTATCTATTCTTCGTAATCAGCCTCTGTCTACCAATTCTTAACCTTTTGACGTTAAAATATCAAAGCTTTGCATTAAAAATCCAAAAAAAATGTGATAGCTCAGTTAAATTGCATGATATCAATAGGGAGGAGCTCGTGGCTAAATAATATCAGCGACTCGGGTCAATCTTTAGGTTAAGTCATGCTTGCCTAGGTTGGTCTGGGGATGGGTGACCACCATTATATACCGAGTTTCCTCCGTGCCTCGGAAAGCACGATAAGCCGTTGGTCCCGGCTGTCATTTGTCCATCTTTGATAGTCGTTACAGGTAGTCAGTGGCCGAAAAGTCTGTATCGTACCAAGTGGTATCGTATTTCCCAGTATTAACTGGGTTGTGGAGGTCAGATAGGCAGTCGCTTTATGTAAAATATTGGTATTCAGCTGCATCCGGTTGGACTGGAAGCCGACCCCAACATAGTTGGGAAAAAGCTAGTTTAACTATCAATATAATTAAAACCAATGTTACGCGGTGAAGATATAGGTTTCTAATTGTGAAAGAATTTTTAGGATCGGTAGAGTAGTTATTGAGTCAAACGTAACAAACAAACAATAAAAACTTATTTTACAAAAAATAAAACCGACTTCAGGAAATACAAAAAAATGAAAAATAACTTTAGCTTCAGTAGTCGGTGACCTTTGTTTGATTGATTTAGTAGTTTTTTCACTGGTCTTCTGAAGCTAAAGTTATTTTTCACCTTTGTATTATCTGAAGTTGGTGGTTTATTGTTTGTAAAAAAGTTTTTAGTGGTTTACATGAGTTTACCCCTTCAAGGCTTACCGGCATGATTTTCTGTTATGAACTGGTGAAAATCCACAGACAGATCTAAGATTTCAGCAATCTCATCACATTTGCTATCATTATTGAGGAGTTACGTTGCCAATCTCCGAAGTTCTTCATCAAATCTTCACCAAATTGAAATGGGATCACTTCAAGAAAGTACGCCTCCTAAAACTACCCAAATCACTTCTGTTGTGCCTATAAAATTTGAAGTGTTCTCTCTTTTTCTCCAGGATCCCATCATCAGACCCTGACTTGATGATTATGGGACAACCTGGGAACTATACCCTATCATCCAATAAAAATAAAAATAAAAATCGTCCAGCCATCTTCGAATAACCGTGGAACATTGAATTAAGAACCTGAAGAACTTGAAGTCGGTTAATAACGACGTTATGGTGGGTGACTGAAATATTCGGAAAGCCTATAAAAGATTCGACTGAGTATCGCTAACTTGCTCCCAAGAATTTGAAATAAAATAAATAAATAAATATCGCTGGACATTAACACACAGCGCCACCTGTGCCACACTTAGCAATGCTTGTGTCGTGGACACTAGATAGTTGATAATTATACTACATATGTACTTTTTGTTTGTAAATACATACTTATTACACTTATTAAAAGTTCCGTTCCTTTGTCATGGAAGTAATCAGAACCTAACCAAATTCTCAACAAACTACCCTTGAAGTACATCCCTTCCAATAAAATAATAAAAAACAATACATGTCACGGTATTAGGCTTATCACCAATAAATGGAACTTAGCACATCTAACTGTCGAAATCTGGGTGTATTGTACACTTCTGCGTACCCTCTCAGCTCTGAGATACAGGCATCTTGTTATGTCATGATGTTGTATAAACAATAAACAACCCAGCGATTGCAGCAGTCACTGCAGATATGCCGTCTATTTTTGAAGAGTTCCATTTATATTTCCGAAGATCAGCGTCAGATCTTAACTAAATGGGATCATACGCGAAGCCCCAGCTTTCAAATAAAAGAAGAACCATCAATATCGGTTCACCCAATCGAAAGTTCTAAGGTAACAATCACAAAACAAAACAGTCGAATTGAGAACCTCCTCTTTTTTAATAGCGGTTGAAAGTAAAATCTTTCCTCTTTATAATATTAGTGTAGATATAGATTTAAAACTATGTTGGTGAGTTAAACCATTGTTCAACTTACAGCTAGTCCTCGTTTCCTAGGTCCGGTGCCGAAGTTGTGCGTAATGCATTGCACTTGGGGCACTCCACCATCAGGAGTGGCCAGGATTGCAGGTCCACGGACCGCGCGCTGCGGAGAGGGACGAGCCGCTCCACCGCCTAGTAGCCACATGGTGGGATTGACATTAGACACTGGAACAAAGAAAACAGTAATTGTTACTATGCATATTTTTTAAACTGTGAAGGAAAACATCGTGAGGAAACTGGCATGTCCTAGAACCAAAAATTATCACGTATCTAGTCAAAGGTAAAAAAATGCGCTGAAAAACTAGTTTGAGCTAGTTGAAGTTGTCAATAATGTAAGTGTCAAAAGTCACTGGACAGTAATTAGCAGTAGAAGCAGGGAATACTTGCTAATAGTCAGTTAAATTATTCACTATAACAAGTTTAACTATAACACTATAAAAGTTTGAAGAATAAATTAAATTTTTAGTAAAAGATATAAGCCCAAAGACGCTAAAAGGTGGTAAATAAGTATTTGACTGATGCTCGGTTAATGGAAACATTTATGAAAACTTCAGAGAAAACAAAACTTTTTTACAAAAAATAAAACCGACTTCAGAGAAAACAAAAAAGTGAAAAATAACTTCAGAAAAAACGCTTCAGAAGTCGGTGACAAAAAACCAAATCAATCAAACAAAGGTCACCGGCTTCTGAAACGTTTTTTCTGAAGTTATTTTTCACTTTTTTGTTTTCTCTGAAGTCTTTTTATTTTTCACTTTTTAGAGGTTCACACAACTTACCCCTTACCCCTTTACAGCGTACCGGCGTGATTTTAGGTAATGAACTGGTGTAAACAATAGACAGATATGAGATTTCGGCAATCCCGGTACATTTGCTATCATTTATTGAGGAGTTCCGTTGCATATCTCCAAAGTTCTTCATCAAATTGAAACGGAATCACTTCGAGAAAGTACACTTCCTAAAACTACCCAAATAGCTTCTAGTGTCAAATCAAATCAAATCAAATCATTTATTTGCGTCAATATGGGTAGGTACATAAGGTAGCATAACAACAGAAAAAGTGCTTAAAGCCATATTCTACCTTGAATAGGTGTGCAAATATAGGTACATTACAATAAAATAATACTTTAATCTTACAAACAAATTACGAATTTAACCATAGATAATATTATTATTATTTGAGACATTCATTAATATACATAATTTATTATTATTACATGCTTAATTTATACAAATTTATTACACTTATCATTTAAATAATCGTTAAAATTATAATAGGCCTTATTGATCAAGTAAGTCTTTAATCTATTCTTAAATGACATAAAATTATTTTCTTCCTTTATTTTACTAGGTAATTTATTATATATTTTAGGGCCCATACAAAATGCACTCTTGTCACACTTAACTGTTCTATGGCGTATTGCACGAAGCGTACTGGCAAGCCTGGTGCTTTTTAATGTCTCATATTGGCTTAAATTTTTCCTAATGTCTAATGCTAGTTCATAAATATATAGTGAGGGGAAGGTCAATATTTTTAAATATATAAAATGTGGTTTACATGTATCTGTAGGTTTTAGTGCACATATCGCCCGGATACATTTCTTTTGGGCTTTGAAAACAGTCTCTCTCTCAGTGGCATTCCCCCAGAACATTATACCATATCTTAGTGTCGAACCAACGTAAGCGTGGTAAGCAGATAGAAGTGCACCTTGATTCACCACTTTACGAAGCATGTAGATGGCATATGAATACCGATTTAGTTTAGTACACAATTGTTCAATATGTGTCTTCCATGACATGTCCGAGTCTATGTGTAGTCCAAGAAATTTTGTAGTGTTTATGTTTTCTATGTTTAATTGGTCATAAGTTATATTAAAATTGCTTAATTTTGAAATTTTATTTTTGAAAGTCATTATAAATGTTTTAGTTAGGTTTATTTTAAGTTCATTTAAATTTAGCCAGTTTACTATAGATGATAGCGTATCGTTCAGTTCGTATTCATGTGTCACGGGGTCTTCGGATACAACTATTGCAGTACTATCGTCAGCATACAAGACCATGGACGAATTAATGGATTTTGGGAGGTCATTAATATAAATAATAAAGAGTAGAGGACCTAGAATACTTCCTTGTGGTACACCTTTGCAGACTTTTATTGGTGTTGACAAGTGCTTCTTTTCGACTTTTGTGATATGTGAAATGCTAGATATTTCAGTTTGTTGTTCTCTGTTACTTAAATATGATTTTATGAGATCTCTAGCGTTTCCCCGTATTCCATACGCTTCTAACTTATTTAACAATACTTCGTGATTGACAGAGTCGAAGGCCTTTGTCATATCCATATAAAGTGCCGAGACATATTTTTTACCATCCATGCCTTTTAGTACCGTTTTGCAGAAAGTGTAGAATGCGTTGTTAATAGATTTATTTTTCCTGAAACCCATTTGTTCTTTGGCAAGGATGTTATGTTTTTCCATGTAGTTAAATAAATTGTTATAGATAACTTTTTCGAACACTTTTGATAAGATAGTGTAATGTTTGTGTTTTTATACTTACGTTTTTGTCTATTGTAATTCAAAATTTTATCATACGTTCTTTCCGAATAACTGCATAGCCTTTATGCGGAGGCTTAGCATGCCTTTTCCGCCTTTTAATTAGTATTATTTATAGGATTTCTGTATATTTTAGTGTTTCCAAATCTTTGTTTACTTTTGTGATGTCATAATGACAATGACAAGCTTAGTTTTTATTTTAATTTTATTGCTGTAACTTGGAGTTGTAGGTTTTATACATTTGATGTTTGATACCTTCTTAGTTAACCACTTTATTTTTCTATGTTCTAGAACCAACATTTTGAAATTTATAATTTCTTCATGACGGGAAGCCGAGTCGAAAAGATTCAGTCGGCGTGTGGTCCTTGAGCCAGCAACAAGCTGGACATTACTCTGAAATATTTAACGTGGTCGCGCCTAAGTCTACAAAATCTTGTCCTGGCGTCGTAATGAAGTCCTGACGGCCTTGAAAACTGCTGCTGCTGCTGGAGCTACTACTATTGAGAGCCCCTGGACCGTCGACTACCTTGAAAACTTACTGCTGCTACTATTGCGACTGCGACAACTGCTGCTACTTCTACTATCCCTACTTCTGAGCACCTGGACAAGGACAGCGGGTGAGCCTCTACCCTCGAACCATCGAAGATTGACGACTGCGAGTGAGCCTATCACTGCGGCGAGCGATTTCTGCCAACTGTGAACTTCGGACCTGGACCTGGACCGTTATCACCATGCTAACGGCTTCGTATCGGCTTCCCTAACTTAGTTTATTTCTATTTCCTTGTATTATTAAACCATCATATTTTCTCTTGCCATTTTTCTTTAAACTTTACACAATGCAACCTTACATTTTCCTCCCCAGGAAAATGTAACGTTACAATAGGTATTAGGGATATCGGTCTATAACAGTTCATGTTTTCTCTATCCTGTTTTTTAAATATTGGAATTACCACGGACAGTTTTAATTTTGATGGAAAGACCCCATCCTCAATGCATTTATTAATTATATGACACAGTACAGGTGCTATTATTTTGGCAGTTACCTTAATTATTTTAGTACATATTCCATCATACCCCACACTGTTTGTATTTTTTAGGCATTTTATTATTTGAACGATTTTCTCTGGGGTACACGGGCTCATAAAAATCGAGTTTGAATTAGTATGTTTAATTCTATACTTGGGGTTTTTGTTGATAGAGCGTTTATGTGGTTCCTGCTTTGAAAAAAAGTTGTTGAATTCGTTAGCAATTGCGATTGGATCTGTGATTGGTATCTTATTTACAATTATTTTGTCAATTTTTTTTAGCTGTTGGTTGACATTTGTTTTATAGTTATAGTGTGCCTATAAAATGTGAAGAACTCTCTCTATTTCTCCAGAATCCCACCGTCAGATACTTATTTGATGAATATGAGACCACACAGGAAGCACCAGCTTTCAAATAAAAAAGGAACCATCAAAATTGGTTCACCCAGTCGAAAGTTCTGAGGTAATAAACACTTTCGAAATCTGGGTGTATTTTACACATCTGCGTACCCTCTCAGAGCATACAGGCGTGATGTTACGTCATGATATAGTATAAACAATGAACCTACAAGCGATTTCAGCAATCACTGCAGATTTGCTGTGTATTTTTACAGAGTTCCGTTGTATATCTCCGAAGATCAGCATCAGGTCTTCAGCAAATTAAAATGGGACCACACGAGAAGCACCAGTTTTCAAACAAAAAAAAACCATTAAAATCGGTTCACCCAGTCGAAAGTTCTGAGGTAACAAACACAAAAAAAAGTACAGACGAATTGAGAACCTCCTCTTTTTGGAAGTCGGTTGAAAATAAAGCCCATAGTGGTTTGGATAATGATATTATCAAGAAGATAATATAATTTTCATAATCTGTGATAATAGCGTAACTAACTTGGACCAGAATTAGTCGTAGTTAGAAGATCAAAGTTTGCAACTTTCAGAATGAAGATATAAGAGACTTTTTGGCAGTTTTTGGGCACGATGCCAACTCCGAAATTTTATTAAGAATTATTCATTCACAGCACCGTAAGATATTCATGCCTGGTGTTTTTACTTAGGTGCTAGTGATGCCCGATTCTCGGTTATACCGAAACTAAAATGAAAGGAAAGTTTTGTTATATCAGTAAATATGTTAGTTATATCTAAATACGTAACAGAAATCTGGGACGGAGACAAAACTATAGTCGATCCGAATGGCGTTGTGGTAGTGACGCTGCCTTACGTTCTTAGGGTCCTGGGTTCGAATCCCGGTAGGAGCAAATGTTTTTTGTGATGAGCATGGACATTTGTTTCCGAGTCATGGATGTTTACATGTATAATAAGTATGTATTTACATACAAAAAAGTATATTATGTAGTATATCAACTATCTAGTGTCCAAGCTTTGCTTAGTGTGGCACTAGGTGGCGCTGTGTGGTAATGTCCAGCGATATTTATTATTATTTATTTATAGTCTGCGCCACAAGAAGTTATACTTTTTGTAAACAAAGAATTTCTACCAATATACGTAGCGACAATTCAATCAACAACCAATCCTCCTAAATTTAATCAACTCAAATTATCATACGTGATTGTAATACGAACCTAACGAGCAATTTCACTCGGTCGGGTAATATTTTGGCGATATAAAGCGTTGTCGTCCTGGTCCTAATGGTTTGTGGTACTGGAACGCATCTGACATGGAACGTAAACATTTGGGCCATTTTGAAGTCAGTTCACGCTGACGCTCGCGCTGGTTCCAAAGTTTGCGAACCCGAATATGTGTTTATATCATTTATAGATTCTCGTGGTGGGGACTATAGTCATCTATTTTGAGGGATTAAAACGTTATATTAGAAAACCAAACGAAAGTTGGAAGGCCTCTATTAACCTTTGACTGGTGACATGGTTTTTGAGTAACGTAACTGGTAACGAACAGCCTGAGAGGCCGCTGCCGTATCTGATCTATAGCATAGAAATTCGATAAGGTAGTTTAGGACTGTCTTTTAAAACAATTTAATAACATATATAAAAAGATAAAATAAAAGTAACCAATAAACTCTAAATGTATCTTTTAATGAAGAACTTGCTATTGCTATTTGACGACTCGAATGGCGTAGTGGTAGGGAGGCTGCCTAACGTTCATAGGGTCCTGGGTTCGAATCCCTGTAGGAGCAAATGTTTGTGTGATGAGCATGGCCATTTGACGAAAAAAACACTACAACAAAATTACTTTTAAAAGTTACGTAAGTGGTGACATAAGGTCTGAGAGACCGTTTCCGAACTTTACATAGATGCTACTTACCGATTTGGGAATACACGACGCAACTGTCCCTCTCTACGGCGTGGACGCAACTGAAGTCGACGCTACTCAGGCGTTGAAAGAAAGGAAGCGCGGGGAAAGGGTTGAAATGATGTTTCACTGTTACCGCTCGGCCTGTGAGACCGCTTGTCACCAGTTAAAGATTAAGGTGAACCGATGATCTGAAGGAGGCCGCGGGCATTCCTTGTATGCAAATATCACAGAACCTTTGGGGTAAACTCATGTCCAAAACTGAATGTCTTTAGGTTGATAAAATGTCAACAAAACGATTTTTTTCCGTATTTGGTGTGTTTGAACTAAAGAAGAGCCTTTTTTTCTTTATTTATCAATGACTATATTTATTTACAAAATCATATTTGGCAATACGGTGTGCTCAAAACGGTGAAGGAAAACATCGTGAGGAAACCGGAATGTCCATAGAACCAAAAATTCGAAGACATGTGACATCTACCAATCCGCACTGGGCCCGCGTGGTAGATTATAGCCCATTCCCTCTCATTGAGAGGAGGCCGTGTCCCAGCAGTGGGAACATTATAAATTGATGATGATGATGATGATGATTTGGCAATAAATTCACTTAAACAACAACTACCACAAAAAAACACATCTGATTTCGATATCGAAACTTGTGACCTCGAACTGCAGAAGCAAATCCCTTGATCACCATGAAAAACGCGAAAATGACATAATAACAACCGTAACAGGCCATTAAAATAATCCACAATTTAAGTTACTAATGAATGTGAGGCCAATGAACCGCTAACCTATAACTATATCCGTAAAAATTCACACATAGAAAAGTATACCTTAATTGGTAGGGTACTGAGTTACGTTTACGAGCGAAGTGTCAGTACCTAGGTAGGTACACGAGGCAATTACAGGAATCCTAAGGACGAAATACACGCGACGTTATATTTTTTATACCAGGTGGTCACTGGTCAAGTTAATCAATTAATAGAGTAATTTGACGTGGCTTATCAAGCATCGCTCATCGGGTAATGGTGCCACGCCTTCAAGTCTGAGTTGTCGATTACAAAAAAACGTATCAGTAAGGCTGCAACCACTTTCCCTGAGATCGGAGTGTCTTTGTCACAAGACAACTTTATTGAAAATTGGTCAATTAAAAAAAAAGTAAAATAAAGTGTCATTCGTGTGTGATATTTTTTATTTTGTCTGTCTGTCTCTCTGTTTTTTTACGGCTAATCTCCGAAACGGCTAAACCGATTATGACAGGACTGGCAGATAGTTGTTTTACTGATTAACTTAATTTTACTTAAACTCAAAAATAAAAACCCTTGTTATTGTTAACAAAATCAAATCCAAATAGGGAAATAATATTTTTATAATCAAGTCACGCGGACGAAGGTCGCGGACGGCAGGTATAGGATATCTTAATAAATTAGTTACTAAACGAAGTGTTTCTAAGTAATTCTTAAGGCTCTTCTTGATACTCTAGGGTAGCCCGTGAAATATTTTTTTTCTAACGTTTCTTGCAATTTGCACCAGTATGCAGACTGTTAGTCGTATGTAGTTACAGAATTATAGTCATAAAAATCATCAATATAATCTTCCAAGTTCATAAAAGTTGAGGAATGACTTTGACCTTGAAAAAATCTTTCAAGGTCAAAGTAAAAAAAGTATCAAAATTTTAATTGGAGTTCAGCCTTAAGCCTATTTTCTATAACTTACGTATACTCATACATGTTTCTATACCTAACCAAAGTTAGCTAGAAATTCCTTATAAGCATCACCTAACTGTCACTTGATTTATAGAAAAGTCAAAGAAAGATTTTCTGTGACGTTTTGTTACTAACCGTCTAGGTCTGTAAGAAAAATGTCAAATAGACAGAGATAGCAATCTACCGAAACCGAACAGTAAGTTATTGAAAATGGAAATTACTATACACTGGAAAGATTAAGTGAGAAGCTACAATAATGGAAAACTTCCCGAGTTTGAAGTCTTCATTTTCCGCCAGACAGGTAATAAATTATAACTTTAGGGACAACTTATTTCCACAGTTAATAAATAGTAATTGGAAATTACAATTGTTACCGTGACCGTTTAAGCCCAGTTTTAACTTGACCTTGGATAAAAACATAAAACGATTAATGTTTCGCAGTCCTTGAGAACTAATCCGGCTTAATTTATTTGCCAATTTCCTTCGAAATATTGAAGAACGAAAAGTATTATTTTTTCTTTGAAGTTAGCTTACTTTTTTTAACTTTGTAATGTTCTTGCCCGATGCTGCTTAAAAATAAATAGTTGGATACGTTTTTTCAGTTGCTTTCTGAATGTCATCTTCTCATTTGACTTCTGAGTTAAAATAGCAGATACAATATCTCAATTAAAAACTTACTGCTGTCTTGGAACTGTAAAATTTCCTTACGAATCGTTAAAATAGCGTTGGACAGGAAACATTTTAGATGCCAAATTCCAATTTATAAAAAAAAATAACAGTTTCGGAAGGCACATAAACCAAATACGTTTCTGCGTACATTTCTTCATCAAGGTATTTTTCATAAAGTTTTTTGGGGAATTGATACATTACAGTAGGGCAAAGTTAATAGATCATATTTAACACTTTATCAACATACAATAAAAGGGCTGGCTTATAATGTTATTTACTTGTTTGAAGTCAATTGCGATTTATATTTATTGTAATAATGGCAAAAAAGCTAACCTTTACTTAGAACTGGCAGATGTAAAATGTGATCTATTAAGGTCCATATTCACCGAAAAGATAACGGTCCGTTTATCTAAAAACAGCTGTCACTGTGACATGTTCCCATACAAAAATGTGTTTTAAACAGTTGTTTTTAGATAATCAGACCGTCATCGTTTTGGTGAACATGGACCTAAATTGGTTTACAGTTTAACCTCAAATTACATAGTAAAGTGTTAACGAAATAGCTTGTTCGACCCCACATTCATAATTTAATAACTAAGTCTAGCAATTGTTTTTAAAGCTTACGCATAGCCTTCCTTGCAATCGATGCCTTGGGAATACTCATAGGCCTTTTCATCATACCGCGGCGATGCCTAAAAGGAGGGTTATTTATTTAAACTTTATGCACATAATGTACAAAGGCGGACTTAACACCTTGGACATTTTCTACCAGTCTACCTTAGGATGATGCAGAGATAAAACAGTAGGTGCAATAGTATAGAAAATTGTGAAGAATAAAATATAACAATAAATACATAATATACATACATACAACAAATTATAAAAATTGAGGAAAGATAAAAAACAATTTAAAAATGTAGATGAAGAAAACAAACAAATTAAATGTGGGATAAGTCTGCCAACTTCTTATGTAAGTGCTCCCGAGCTTTCATTTTAAATGTAAGCCGACTGGTTGCCATCCTGATATTCAAAAGGAGCGCATTCCAAAGGTAAACTGCCTGGACAGGAAAGAAAGATTTGTGAACACCAGGTCGATGGGTAGGACATCGAAGAAGATGATTATTGGAAGAACGAAGATCCTTGCTGTGCGCAGAGCATAAATACTGGAAGTGAGAAGTCAGATAAGAAGGAGAAGTGGGTTTGTTTAGAAGAGAAAACAAAGTTGTGAAAGCCCTTAACGTTCTGCGCTGCCTGATGGGTAACCATTTTAAGCGTAACCGATGTTCGGACACATGATCATACTTACCGAGATTAAATACGAATCGAATGCAGTTATTTAGCAGTCGGTGAAGTTTATTGAGGAGATCTGCATTCAGTTCGTAGTAACACACATCACCATAGTCTAGTATAGGAAAGATTAGGGACTGTACCTGTGACTGTGTTTATGTGGGATGGGAGAATGTTTTTTTAAACGATAGAGCGACCGCAATGTCCCGGTGACTCTCTTGCTCACAATCGCGACCTGCTTACGCTAGTGAAGGCAAGTGTCAACATACAAAAGCTGAACGGAATTAGGTAACCGGTGGCACCGTTAAACCATCCAGCCTTCTCAAGCTGTGGGGGCTCCCTACTATGATAGCTACTCGTATGGTTATGTATTTTACTTTTATGCATTTATGAATGTCCGTGTCTCTATTCCCTCATAACCTTATTTTGTGTATACATATAATACGTTGTTATATTTATCTTGATGGCGCGAGTGTTGGTTACATTCAAAGAAAAAGTTTGGGTGCCATAAGCGGAGTTCGACTTGTTTTTCTTCCGAACTCAATGTATTAAAGTCAAAGAGGTTAAAAGTTGATTACAAAATATATTAGCAAATAAATACGAATCGTATAAATGGTGGAAACAATCGTATAAGAACTAAAATGAAATCGTCTGCTATTTGACTTTAAGGCATTTCAGTTTTTAAAATAAGGATTTTTAGTTTTATGATTAGATACGTTTTTCGTTTCCCATATTATCTTTATTCCTTTTACATCAAGGTAATCACTCACTTCTGTCGTACATAATAATTATTCCAGTAGTGGATCCATTAGGCCAAGTCCATTCCAGAAAAAAATAAAGTTGCTCTCCGAAATGGGTACCACAATAAACTTTCAGCTTCGCTCATAACAGCAAACTGCTACTAACTGTTTTCAGTATTAAAATGTAATCGTTATACAGAACTGTAAGTTATTCCGAAAGGTTCAGAGATTGTCTCTGGAATATAAAGTGCGGTGGAATCGATGTAAGTGTAATGGACGACGCGACGCCTGAAGTGTCTAAAGTTCAAAAGTTGGAAATAATGTGAAATTAATACACCGTGTGTGTCGTATATTGTGAGACATTTTTTTAACAAGAATTCAGTATTTGATATAGACTAGCATTGAAATGACTGAATCAATGGTGAAAGTTTTTGTTGTACTCCGTGTGAATTAAGAATGTTATTATTTGTCTGGTTTATCTCTTTCTGATAATGTTTAGTTAACTTGTCTGGCAGGTATTTTGAGCCGAATAACTAATTGTACCCACAATAACTGATAAATGATATTTATTCAGCAAGTAGGTTTTCTCAAACACTACTGAATGTCATTTTTAAAACTAAATGAGGCCGGTGTTTCGTACCTGACTACTCTGAGAAGAAAAAGCTGAAACAAACTCAGAGGTCATAGTCTCTTTGAAAGTCCAGATAATCTTGCTTAATTACTACACAGAATTGATGAATTACTATGCAGATTACTACACAGATTTGAGTGGACCTGTCTAGTCAGTGCAAGCATTTGTCAATTATCGTGTAGCTCGAGTTACTCAAGGACCTCAACGAAACAACGAACAATACCAAAGAATCTGCCAGACAGTTTTGGGAAAAAAAAAAAAACTAAATGTGACCCACATAATCCTCACATTCACAATAATTAAATAAAATAAATAATAATTTACAATCATCTTGTATAAATTGGTTTAGAGTAACCTTATAATCAGCGCATAATTGGATATTCCCATTTGGTTTGACAACTGGTACTACTGGAGTACCCCATTCAGAGTGGTCAACTTTCACGATAATACCTTGTGTGCATAGTCAAAACGAATTTCAATGAAAATACCATAATATGTCAAAAACACACATAGTAAAATAAACAAAATTAAATAATAAAATACTGAACTAAGTAAAAGAACCAAAATCAAATAATTCAATGTCACAGTGTATAAAATAAAGGAATCAATAATAAACAAGCCCGAAATAACAAATAGCAGTATAGTCTCAATAAAATAACTTGTTTCGAGACACACTACTTGTGATGATGCTGACACAGGCATTTGTATGCGGCTCAGATGAAAATACTAAGGGGTATATGTGGTATTACACGAATGGATAAAATAAGAATGAGAGGTACCTAAGGCGAAGTCTAGAAAGAATGAGGAAAAGGTCGAGAGAAAAGCTTTGAGTATAAAAGTAGAGGAGAACCAACAAAGCAATGGTGTGATTGATATGGCAAGAGAGGAGGTTTCTGATGAAATAACAAGTAACGGAAAAGTATGGTAGACGAATTATGACATAATGCGTTGAACCCATAAAAAATTGGACATTGGCAAGAGAATGATGATAATGATGGAACGCCAAGAGACAAATTACCTTTGTAACGAAATACGCATCATCAAATTCCTTCGTATGCAACTGGATTGCAGCTACTAGAAGAACAACATGAAATTGTGTTGTTAATCACAACTAAAACGCAAACAAAGCCAGAATAGAAAAAGAGATCAGAAAGTGTAACAGAGCAAAGTACGAATAAAATATGAGGTACTTCAAGTGCTAGACAACGCCCTACAAAAGTTAGTAGTTGGTATAGTAGGAAACTTCACACAAGGTTAAACATTTTTGCGACCAAAACAGTTATATTCCGTTTTACAGCTTCATTTTATCTAAGTGTTTCAATTACGTGTGGGTAGTCACTTTTATTAGAGTGTAGTTATTGAGCTTTATGTAGGTTCATACAGAGATCATTTTACTAGCGCGTGTACGAACAGACGTATGAATATGAATGAAGTACAAGTAGTGTAATGGTGGTCATACTTTCAGCTTATACCATATGTTGTTATTGGCTTTTGTTAGTGGCGTTATCTGCAAGTAAGTCATAAATTATCCCACAGATACCTAGCATTTATTAACGACAAGGACTAAAAGTCATATTATGTCGTAACCTTAAGGTAACCTGTGTACTAAAACCGTATTTCATTAAAATCTGTTTAGCCAATAAGGTATGACAAGGTAATATGGAATGACCAACAGAAATAGTTACTTACGGATGTATAAATAAGTATCGATGTGTTTGCCCGGATTTGTTTTGTTGTTTAGTTGAGCTTTATGTCCAACCAACAATTGATATATATCTTTCTAATCTTGAGTATAATGTAGTACTAAATCTATATCTAGGATTCAGTAGCTTATTATTACCGTCAAAAGCCTCGATAAACCTGCGGAACGGTAATAACAATATGCCAACAGATAAAGCATTAACAGGAATTTACTTCACATAACATTTTGCAATGTGCCATTATCCTATCCGAACGCTTAAACAAAAAATTGATTCAAACTCAACCTAATTCTTGCATCCATTCAAACGAGACTCGGTCTTAATTGAATCCAAATTCTGTATTGTTGGCAGTACAATGTTTGTCTTCGTAACTTTACCTCGCCTGTTCAAATTGTAAGTTAACATTTCTTATCTTTTCCCCAGTGTGATGCTCGCGTTGATAGTAAAACCTTTTTACATTAACTGATGGCAAAGTCTCACAACCGAGGGAGTGTCGTAATTTTCTTAGAAAACTCATAGATCAGCGATATCGGGGAAATTGCACTTTGCAACGTGAGGTTGCAGGTTCAATCAACCTACTTAAGGAAAATTCAATCTCGTTCTGAACTGTTCGTTTTCTAGACGTCCCGAAGTTTATGCTTGATTGACATCACAGAAAATGAGTTAAGATTAATGAGACCAATGAATGGCAATAAAAGTAAGGAAAAACCAAGGAAACGATGAATGGACTTCAAGAAAGACGTGATGACAACAGTAACTAATAATAGACGAAAATGAAAAAAAAAACAAACTCCAACAACCCAAAACGCATAACACATAACGCATTTACACTTGTTTTTTAAAGATTGGAGTTAAAACTGAAAAACATTATGGTCTATACATGTAAAAATTATTAGGTGAAAACAAACTTTCAGAAGATTTATACTTTCAGTTGTGATGCTCACTTTGGTATGAATTGTTTTATCAATTGGTATGTAGAACCGCAGAGATGAAGACTAAGTTCTACTTTTGCTGGAATTTATCTTTATCTACTTAAAATAAATCTTACATACACTCACAGATAAATAATGTACAGCTAGAATGAAATTCACAGTAAAAACAAAACCACAGCGTGTGTGACCCTTTGACGCCTAGTCGTACTTTAATTATTTGTAATCTGATATACCTGCGTATTAAGCGACTTTTATTTTTTTGTATCCGCATTTTGGAACTTGTCGCCTTGCCACTGCAAAATTTGTGCAATCTTCGATATCTAAAAATGAATCCCTATTTCCCATGGCCACGGCATCACGCGTGAACGGCTGGACCAATTTCACAAATTCTTTTTTTGTTTGGTTTGACATTGTTAGAAGAAGGTTCTTATTAAAAAAAGATGTAGTAGGTAGTAGTAGTAGGTAGTAGTAGGTAGTAGTAGTAGGTAGTAGTAGTAGGTAGTAGTAGGTAGTAGTAGTAGGTAGTAGTAGTAGGTAGTAGTAGTAGGTAGTAGTAGTAGGTAGTAGTAGGTAGTAGTAGTAGGTAGTAGTAGTAGGTAGTAGTAGGTAGTAGTAGTAGGTAGTAGTAGGTAGTAGTAGTAGGTAGTAGTAGGTAGTAATAGTAGGTAGTAGTAGGTAGTAGTAGTAGGTAGTAGTAGGTAGTAGTAGGTAGTAGTAGGTAGTAGTAGGTAGTAGTAGTAGTAGGTAGTAGTAGGTAGTAGTAGTAGGTAGTAGTAGTAGGTAGTAGTAGGCAGTAGTAGTAGGTAGTAGTAGGTAGCGCCACGCGCCAGCGTGACGACGCGTGTAGACGCATCGCACTATTCGCTACAAGAATAAACAAAGAATGAAATAAATCAATTGGCTTAATCTTAACAAGACGGGCCGGCCCAGCGCTGGATTGTGTGAGAACTGGCGCCAGCGTTACTCGCTTCGTTTAAACCTGGCTTTAATGATACTTTGCACAAGAGTTCATGACAACGAAAATTAGCAATACGGAAAAATATTATATAAAATTAATGTAGAGGACGAAAGTAGTTTAAAACGGATTCTAGAACATATCACGAAAAAACAAGTTTGACTCGCGCAGGGTTCTGTACCATCATCTATACAAGATTAGACAAAACGACAAAAAATGACGATTTTTGTATGGAGCCCCACTAATTTTATTTATGATGGTTTTAGCCTGTCTTGTAATAGCGTTAACAGAAATACATTATCTGAGAAAACTTCAACTATAAGAAACAGTCTGGTGACAGACAGGCGGACAGTGGATTCTTAGTAATAGGTCATCGAACGTTTGTACCCTTCGGATACGGAACCCTAAAAAAAGGCGGTGACAGTTTGAAACGAATAAACAGTACTGTAATATTAAAATACTTACATGAATAACAAATACCTCGACTTACCAGCATAATTTTCGCCCATTCATCCAAAAACAGACCGTATGAAAAGCGGTTAGATGAAAATATTTTGTTAAATTAAGTATCACATATTTTCCTTAGCAACGATAGTGGGGCGAATGTTTAAAAATAGTGTTACACCAATAGTTGTTCGAAGGACAACGGAGCTGTAATCAATCAAAGTTAATTTCGTTTGTTTCGACCATGAGAACACTGATGTTAAGACAATTCTTTAGAGATTTGCCGACGATGTATCATACTTTGTGTAACAATTATTGAATAAACTTGTTCAAGAATATGATGCATTCTTTTAAAATAGGTATTAACTGATACTATTGTCATTTCTTATCAGAACGAACTTGAAATAATATTTGGGAACACGCAAATACTCTGAAACATTTTTTTCCGAAATATGATATTCCGTTTACCAATTAGTCCGTATTTTATAATACCGAAGAATTCTTATGTATTAAAAATATAAATATGTTTAACCGAAAATCGTAAATAGGTTTTTTTGGTTGACTTTAAAACCACCACAGTCACCGACAGAGCCCGAAGAACTGCCAATCTTAAGTGGCAGTGGGCAGGGCACATTGCTCGCAGAACAGATGGCGAGGTGGCGGAAAATACTGGAGTAGCGACCGCGTACCGGAAGACGATGCGTTAGAAGACTTTCCACTAGGTGGACCGATGACTTGGTAAAGGTTGCGAGCGTGGGATGCGAGCCACATGGGACGCAGTCAATGTGGTTACACTCCCGGGGGAATCCTATGTCCAGCACTGGACGTCTTTCAGCTGAAATAATGATTATGATAATTACCTCTACCTGATCCTTCTAAAAGTATAGGCGTGACATTATGTTATCTGTAAGTACTGGATAATTTGGAGTCGCAACAATGATATCACTGTCTGTAGCAGTTTTAGCACCTGAACCTATGAAATGTCGTGGGTAGTGATGATACATTCGTAGATGTCGAACTGTCAATGAACAGTAAGTGGAGTGGGCGCACCGCACCTACGGTTTCGTAGGCCTAGCGAAACCTACGCATTTGGCAAACAAATTAAAGTGTATATTAGCTTCCTACATGCATTCCCCAAAACAGTCATAATTTACGAACAAACAAAAATCAACAATTGGTTTTGTACGAGAATACAGGTTTTAATAAGCTTTTAGAGATACTGTGTTAATTTCAAATAATGCAGCAATCAACTAAGTGCGGGAAACACCTTGTACTGTCGATCATCGATCATCCTCAGTATGTTACTCGTACTATCGATTAAATAGGTAGGTACAACAAAATTTAGCAAGGAGAACCGTTTACATTGGGAAAAAAATGCTTTTCTAAAACTGAAAAGTATATCATATCTGCCTAGCCTTTTCCCAACTATATTAGGGTTGGCTTCCAATCTAACCGGATGCAGCTGAATACCAATATTTTACATGGAGCGACTGCCTATATGACCTCCACAACCCAGTTAATACTGGGAAATACGATACCACTTGGTAAGACTGGTGTCATACTTTTGGGGCCACTGACAAAGACAACGACTGTCAAAGATGAATAAATGACAGCCGGGACCAACAGCTTAACGTGCTTTCCGAGGCACGGAGGAAACTCGGTATGTAAGGGTGTTCACCCATCCACAGACCATCCTAGGCAAACGCGCCTTAATTACCTAAAGATCGGCTCGAGCGGTTGTTATTATTTAGCCACAAGTTCCTCCAAACCTTACCTTTACGTTGAAACATTCCGTTCAATATCATCAAATAGGTATATGTAGGTTAGGTTAGGTTATATGGATCAGAATGCTGGGCTGTGAAGAAGATGGATGAAAAACGATTGCATGTAGCGGAGATGAGAATGTTGAGGTGGATGTGTGGAGTGACAAGAATGGATAAAGTAAGGAATGGATATATTAGAGGAAGTTTAAATTGAAAGTGGCCCCTGTTACTGAAAAATTGAAAGGAAGTCTTTTGGCTTGGTATGGACATGTAATGAGGAGGGATGAAACGCATGTGACTAAAAGAGTGATGGACATCAGTATTGATGGATGGAGAGGGAGAGGAAGGCCAAAGAAAAGATGGATGGATTGTGTAAACACTGATATGAAAGAGAAAGGAATAAATGATGCCGTGACGTCTGACAGGGGAGAATAGAAGAAGAAAACGTGTTGCGCCGACCCCAAATAAAATAGGACAAGGGCAGGAAGATGATGAGGTATGTAGGTTAGGTTATTTTAGAACTGTGGCGAAAAGTCGAAATTAGTCGCAGCAATAAAATTAAAGCATTCCGACAATTATGAACTGCAAATCAACTTCATTGCAAAATTGAAATCGGACCTATCAGAGACGGCTTCATATGCTAACGACCAGTGAAATTTACAATATACCACTGTCTTTTCAATCTCACAAACTGTCCCTGTGACAATGACAATATAACCAAGCCGTTAAATAGTAAGAAATGAAGTCAATTGACAATAAACCGTTTAATCATAATATCACTAGTGAAATTGTAAAATCACGGCTTTTACAATATACCTGCGAAATAATAGGTATCATCATCATCATCATCATCAGCCTTTAATGTTCCCACTGCTGGGACACGGCCTCCTCTCAATGAGAGGGAATGGGCTATAATCTACCGCGCGGGCCCAGTGCGGATTGGTAGATGTCACATGTCTTCTATAATAGGTATATTGGTAAGATAATTGATTTGTTAGTGGCGACCTGCGTGTTCATTATACCTTTGATCATCTCTAACAATCCGTTATAGACATATTGTGGGATGTTTGATATTGCCTTCTGAAGTGATTCTACATATAAATGAATAATTAATAATTAATTATGATTTCAGGTAGTAGGTAATTATTACAGTATAATAATATCTCGTGGCTAAATAATATCAGCCACTCGGGTCGGTCATTAGGTTAAGCGTTAAGCCAAGCTTGCCTAGTTTGGTCGGTAGATGGGTGACCACCCTTACATACCGAGTTTCCTCCGTGCCTCGGAAAGCACGTTAAGCCGTTGGTCCCGGCTGTCATTTGTCCATCTTTGACAGTCGTTACAGGTAGTCAGTAGCCCCAAAAGTCTGACACCAGTTTTACCAAGTGGTATCGTATTTTCCAGTATTAACTGGGTTGTGGAGGTCAGATAGGCAGTCGCTCCATGTAAAATACTGGTAATCAGCTGCCGGTTCCGGTTAGACTGGAAGCCGACCCCAACATAGTTGGGAAAAGGCTAGGCAGATGATGATGTACGTAAATACAATGCATGATTGCAAACTGTAGTTTTCATAAATTAGTTCTTTAAATTACTTTATCAGCTTTAAAAAAAAACCGAGAAAAATGACGTTTTTATTCGAGATGTTTAGACGACACTGAATAATGGATTCTCATACGCTGTTTGCATTTAAGATAGCTGCTATTATGATACTCGATATCTACAGCCATATTTTTTAAAAGTCATGGAAAGTCTTACAGAAGGAGACATGATAGATGTGTTTACATCATGCTTTGGAATTAATGACATGCTGGGCCTCGATTCTGCTATTACAATAGTGTCAGAGTAGTCGATCATTGATTTCATAATGATCAAGTTCTGTCGAATTTTGACAAGTTTGTTCATTCTATTAACATAATGGCGCCATTATGACTTTTCACTGACACTCCATTGAAAGAAATGTCACAGAATGATAATCTCGTACATGAAATCTGGCATGAATAAATGTTCGCATTTAGTAGTAGATTTCGAAAACCATTTGTGCTAAGGGTTTTATATATAATGACAATACGACAATGCCATTAAAAAACAATTTTATTACGAGACCATTGACCGACCATTGTGATTTTTGCAGATTACGAACTTTAAACAAAATGACAATGGTATGAGAATGGAATCGTGTTGGAGTGACGAATTTATTAAAATAGCAGAATTAGTCCCCTGATCCTATAATTACAACCGCCTAAGCGTAAAACGACAAAACAGTCAGAACAAAAATAAAAACGTAATCAAATATGAAGAGCGATCAAAGAGTGAGAAAGATCAAAGTCTTGAAGTGTTCAGTTGCTTGTCACAGTTTACTTTGATATTATAAAAATAAACGACTAATTAATGTCATTCTAATTAGTATTATTATATCTCCTAGCGTGTTCTTAGTGACTTTTATGAATTTTTCTTCGATAGAATTCTTAGATGCCTTGCAATAGTTTCATTATCCAGCTTCAATCGTTTTTATTGTACGACGTTCCTTCGTTCGTTAGAGAAAAATAAAATAAAAATAATTATGTATTTATTATCCATGAGCTTTCTTTCTATGTATCAATCATTTTATTTGATAATAAAAAGTGTACTTTTCTATTCGTGAATGGATTTTCCCAATTCATTCTTTTAGGGATTACTCTTATAAACAAACTTTAAGGCGAACATGTACCATTTTATCGTTTGGATTAGACACGGTTCCAATAAAGCTAGTCAATACTTTAGTTCAGTTAGTTTTAATTACTCGTACGTTTAGCTCTAAAATGTTTTTATTTAGTAATGGGTGGTGAAAACGGCCCTAACCTAATTACTTATCACAAAAATTACATAACCTGTGTAGTTTGTATCTACTTACCTTTGTTTAAGGCAAAAGGCCAAAAGGATGGCTCATGATTACGTTATTAATTATACGTCTCTATTTAAATACGTCACGAAAGGAAAATTCTCGACTCCAACGTAGGTATGTGTTAATACGTTAGTCTCCGTTCAAAGGTCACATCTTATAAACTTAACGGATTTGCGATCTAATTTGAATACGTCGACATAATTTTGACTGTGATGGGACAAACGTAAACTTTACTTTAGTTTTACTATATTTGACTTACGCTGATGTGGGTTACAAGGTTTGTGAAGAAAACTTTGGGTTTTCTATTAGACGGGAACTTTTAATTGTGGATTTTTGGGTACGAAGAGGTGTGTGCGATTTGGCACGTGTAGAATTTAATTTAATTCAGTTCGTAAACTAAGAAACACGTGATTTCAAAAGATCTATATTTTTTTTCCTAAACTTTCACATAAAATAAGGAATAAGTACATAAGAAGAAGTCTGAAAGTTGCGCGGGTGACTGAAAAGTTGTGTACTTAGTACTTAATCGGTTATCGTGACAACGTATGACACAATTTTGATTCTGTTTTTTTTTGTTTGAATAATAAATTTGTCAAGAGTGTACTTATCTATTTTTGCTGAAAATCTGTCCAATAAATGGCGGATTACATATTTTTTCACAAATCCCTCAATATGGGCTTAACTAGTTAAAATATAATGTACGGTCAAACAAGCTATTTGGTTTACATTTTACAATATAATTTGTGGGTTAAACTGTAAACTAAACAACTTGTTCGACCGTACACTATATTGAAAGGAGGAATATTAAGAAACGAAATTAAAACTACCTATAAACTTGAAAATACTTTTATGTCTTATGAAGGAAATTGGAGTGATGAGTAGTACCCTAGAACCTAACGAATGATTTTTTATTAAGCCTTGTGACGAATAAAAAACTGATCAAACACCAAATTAACTGAATCTTAACATGCAAGAAATAAAAGTAAAAAAAAACACGTGTGGCACTTGGGGATTGCCGCGGTAAAGCTATTGCATAGCATTTTTATCAACTTATGCAATTATAATTATTTATTTATTTTATTTTTCCGCTCGGCCGACGCAAAAACGACGGGGTGCTGTAAGTTTGACGTGCCTGTGTATGTGTGTGGAACCATCGTTATAAAATTCATAATGTAAGTTTTTTCGGCGATAATTATGTCCGTAGGTGAAAGAGTCTGCCGGGGAAACGGAAATAAATTATTCATCCTGTCGACGAACAGTCCGATAGAGAATCGATCTTAGAAGAAAGATTGCGGAATCAGATTATGGGTAATTTTCAGAAAAAGTGTACATTTTTAAGTTTGTTACTAAACTGATAGGTAACGATACTAAGAATCTCTGTCACGAAACTGATGTCGAAAGGTATAGTACACATGGATTGGGCGAATAAAATACGTGACTATATTTGGCTAAACAGTCTTTAGATTATTATATTTCTTTCAGATTATTATTAAAAAAAAAAAACTTATTTTAAACATCGGTACTTAAATTAAAAATGAAAAATTATTTATATAAAATTGGGTAGCCATTTCAAAATATTAAAACGAGAAAATTTAAGTAATATTTATTCGTGGGAACTCAGCTTAACAATTTCTCAGTTAAAAATTAGAAAATAACATAGTAAGTAAACAAAAAACATAATACAATTACTACAATAATAGTCATTTATCACCCGTTTTTTTTTTAGAATTGGAAATCATCTAATAATTTCTCCCACTCTGGGTGGAACGGGAGTGTCAGGCTTTTACTGACTAAAACCCATCCATGTTCTGTCCTCGCCCTTTATGTTCCGTGGCGTCGGTATCTTTTTCGAACAGTCCCGCAACCCCGGCAGAATCGTTTATCACCCTGAGGTATATTCACTTGATAGATCTCGACTTCACGACTACCGTGAAAACGTAATGACTGTCGCGACGTTTCATTTTTTAATAATAATAATAATACGTTTTGGCGACCTGTTCGGGGAAACTGAAGGTTTTCTCTGCGCGATTATATCCTACTAATATTATAAATGCGAAAGTTTGTGAGGATGTATGTTTGTTACTCTTTCACGCAAAAACTACTGAACGGATTTGGATCAAATTTAGCACACAGATAGTTTATTACCTGGATTAACACATAGGATACTTTTTATCCCGGTAATAAGATCCCGTGGGATAATTTCAAACTTCACGCGGGCGAAGCCGCTGGCAGAAGCTAGTTGATTATATGACGAAGTTATGTTAACGAACAACTACCGGAAATATATTATGAAGACGGGACGGTTGACGTGTGTTGGGCATGCCACCTTCCGGGTGAGTCCATCAGACATGTTATTTCTGGTTGTTCTCGTCTGGCTAACGGCGATTACTTGCACAGGCACAACCAAGTAGCCAAGATAAACTTGTGGAATCTGAGGTACCGTACTATACGTATGTGCCCGACCCAGTTCTCCAGAAAGACCATGTCACGCTGTACTGGGATGAGTCTATCATTACTGACAGGACTATTGTCGCCAATAAGCCTGACATAGTGGTGATAGACCGATCAGCGCGCCGCGTAATGATAATTGTTGTTACCATTCCACATGACGAGAACCTCGTGGAAGCCGAGAAAGAGAAACATATAAAATATCTCGACCTGGCACACGAGGTTCACGATATGTGGAGTATGAACTCGGTTATCATTGTCCCGATAGTAGTGACGGCCATTGGCCTTATTGCCAAGAGCTTCGATGACCATCTATCGAAGCTCTCTTTAGGCGGCTGGATCAAGGGCCTGATTCAGAAGGCAGTACTCCTCGACACGGCTCGCATTGTGAGGAGGTTCCTGTCTCTGCGGCACTAACCACCGGTGGCTTGGAATCTGCTCCTGATACCGGTGGACCACTATTTTTTACGTTTTTAAATGTATTTTTTAATTTTTTTTAAGATATATTTAAAAATGTAAATTATATGTTTTATAAAATGAATAAACGAAATAATACGAGTAATAATAAATCTTTATTGACAAATTATTTCTCAAACATCAGTGTAGCCCTGGCTCTTGTACTAGGAGTTCCTGTATCACAAGAGCCTGCTTTGTTGTTGTTCTGAGCAAGAGCCAAAACAGTCATGACTTTCAGGTAAGTGATATTGTTGCCAAAATAGGAAAAGTATTTATATTAAAGTAAAGTATTTATTCAAATATTTGATTGCGTGTTACTAACCCTGAGTAACGAAACTTCATAATTTTGAGACAAAATTAGTTAAATAAAAATAAATTCTTCTCTAGATGATTAATGAATATATTTGATCCTATTTAGTTACTTGATTTGTCATGAATAATACAGCCACAGTTTATGTTAAGTAAAGCGATGAATATTCGTAACAATTCATCTCTGAAAATGTATAATCGTCATTGGGACACTAAAAAAAAATTATGACGATAACAATGTTTTGACACTCAATAAATTTACCCTTTTAATGAAAATTTAAGTTGGAATAGCAGAAAAATCTTTGTTAATAGACTGACATAAAAATTAGGAGTGAAAAAAGAAAACAGTATCGTAATTTGGATATTTTCTTTAATAATGAAATAGCGGAACTCGAAAAGATACCAAATGTATACTTTCTCTGAGTATTACATTACCCTTACACGGAAAAATCGAGATCTACAGGGTGTAAACCACCTCATCACGAATCCGTTAACCAAGCATTCTGTAGGTACATCAAACTAAGTAATTTTATGTAAAAATTATTGTTGGCAAACGACTTTTTTTTTGGGGTGAAAAATCATGTTTTGTGATAAAACTCAATGCAACGCACTTAAAACATGTGTATGTTTTTCAAACTTTGCAGTGTACGTTACAAAGTACTACCGTGCTCACTGATCAATCACTTTTCCCCCTTGTGTCCTGAGCAATAACATTTCGACATCATGGCGCGAATTCCAGAAAAACAAACAACTCCTCCAATTGATTTGCGATAAGAGTTAATGGAAAACCCCCTGCAGATCTAATTATGACAAACTACTGCTTTTTCTTGTCATATAACGATGACCAATTTATTATTACATTACCAAATAGGTGCATTTACTCAGTGAGAGTGCGGTGCTCTCGACCGAACTATGACCCACTTGATGAAGTAGTTAAGTTTCCAAAGTTTCCTTACACCTTAACACTGGATTTAAAAATGAACCTTGCGTTGAAGCTGTAAGACGTAAAATGGTGATAAAATATAAATTCCGTGGTTGAGTTAGTAAATTAGGTGGCAATCTATATATACCTATAATAAAATCGTTCAGCCCAAAAAATCTGTACATTGAAGATTTAAAAAAAATATCGACCAGGGGTGACTTAAAATAAGTAACTGAACATATTAAACGCATTTTTTAAATTTTTGTTTGTTTGACCCCGCATCACGTACAAAACTGCTGGACGGATTTTGATTAAAACTTCACTAATCTATTTAAATAAACTCAGAATAACATTTAGGCTTTAGAAATTATGGAACATTTTGAAGGAATAAAAAGGGGTAGCCCCCTTTTCATTCCTTCAAAACGTTTGTATGAAAAAATATTTTTAGATTGTTCTAGAATCATGAAACTCAGAGTAAATACTTATTATTAGAAATAAAGAAATACCTGTTTCAGCATTTAAAAAAAACAACCAGAGAAAAAAGAGGGTTTTGCGTTTAAAATGAACTAACTTCATACACCTATAGAATAAAATCCATTGAAGTGTAAACCTTTAAAAGTTGCTACATATACTTCAAATCTAATACAGATAAATATAATTTCTCAGTTTCCTTGAAATTTGATTTTTGAGGTGAATATTGAATACGCATCAAAGATTTAGCTTTATATAGTGACTCAAGGATCAACGCACAGCCTAAACCGCTGATCGTAGAGACCTGAAACTAGCAGGGTGTGATATTTTTATTGATGATTGATGTAGGCATCCGGTATAGAAGAATTTTCCAAGATTGAACCCCTAAGGGTTACCCCCTTAAAGGGCAAAGTTTTTAAGAGACAACGTGAGTTCTTGGTCCAATCTACTTGATATTTTGCATAAACTTTTTACAGAATTAATGGAAGACGTGTTTCGTATTTTATTGAAATGAACCCCTGACGGGGTTAAAACAGGATAAACAATTATTTTGGCCATGGCGTTGATTTGCTTCGAAGTTCATATCAATACTCAGAGACTACATTTTATTTTGACACATGTTTGAAAACTCAATCCGATTTTATTCAAAAAGGTTGAACTCGCGCTCAAAGGGCGAACTCGAAGCGATTATAGTATAAATATTATTTCAGATCAAATACAATCCATTTGTGTATTAACCTAATAATGTAAGTAAAAAAAAAATTAAAAATAAGAAACACACTATGTAGGGTGACTGTTAATTAGTGTACGATACCTACTTAATAAACACGTGATTGTGCTCATGATAACAAACAACTTTTACACGGAACCAAACCTGAAATCGCGAAAAAAATATCAGCTGTTCAGTACATTAGGCGAACATATGTACTGAACAGCTTTGTTTTTTGACACTAATTGCCAGTCACTCACCCTATAAAGACCGACTTCACGAAGCCGAAAGGCACTTGTTCTCCCCATTATTGCGATAATTTTTTTGTTCTACACCATACCTGGTAACCTCCTAGTTACGGATATATGGGGGGTCAAAGTTACAACTTTTTGACAAGTTTTTTTTGCAAGATTTTGACACACAACCCCTCCACGACCCCCGTACTATTCAACTCATCCATCAGCACAATGTTTTAAGTGCGTTACATTGAGTTCTACCACAAAACATGATTTATAACCTCAAAAAAAAAAGTTGTTTCCCTGCAATATTTTTTGCGTAAGGCGTACTTAGTTTGATGTACAGAATGCTTGGTTAACGGCTTTGTGATGAGGTGGTTTACACCCTGTATACAAAATAGATACAACTTACACCTATGTGTGCAGCCGTCTCCAGTGAGCCAGCATGGGCAAGCTTTCGAGGGAAGCCCTTATTTGGAAAACCATAAGTATAATAATATATTAGCGATTAATGCACAGATTTCCGAGAAATAAAATTGTTAGCTACTTGAATCTACACTAATATTATAAAGCTGAAGAGTGTGTTTGTTTGGTTGAACGCGCTAATTTCAGGAAATGTTGGTTCGAGTTAAAAACATATTTTAGTGTTGGACAGCCCGTTCATTAAGGAAGCCTAATATCACTAATAGGAGCGGAGCATCAATGAAAAATTTCCCAAAAACAAAGATTTCTTACTTTTTCTTTGCTTCCGTTGCAAGCACTACATAACGCGGTTAAAGTTATACAGCAATCACGCAAGAAGGAATTGTTCCTCTAAAAGCATTAAAAAAAAAACGATAATTATGTCTATTTTTTAAGGTTGACTCACACTTTCTCTAACCCTCACTCGCAGACGAGGTTGCGCGGGTCAGCTAGTGTATAAAAAAGAAGGAAAAGTTAAGATAATTGTTCATCTTTACTTGACGCTTTCTATAGCGTGTTGTTTCGTGTTGTAAAAAAGACGAATTAGTTTATTAAAGGCTATCTCATTTTCCCGTTGCTTAGTTATAAAATTTAGAAATTTGAACACGAAGCCCATAAAAATGTATGGTTTGACTTATATTTTTTTCTTAAAAATGGACACATTACTCGCGAACCTACTGGGTCCAAGAAATTTGTTAAGTTCTACTATTGATACAAAAGGGAAAAAAGAAGAATCACAAATCCACACGTCTCTGGATGTACTTTGAAACAAAACCATCAGCCATCACGTTTACTTTCGCTAGCGAAGATTAACACTATAAAACGTATTACTATGATGAAATTGGAAAAGGTACTTTGTTAATGCTACCTCATGTGTACCCAGAGGACCAATGAACCTAACCCTAAATAGCGACATAAATACAGAAACAAAGAATACGCGGTATTCGACCTTAAATGGCGGAGACGACGCAAGGCTTCGAGCGTTGATTAAGCCATTCAATCACTAAACAACAACCACTTTAGAAATGTTTGGATGCGGTATTTGTTTATTTTATTCATTAGGTTGGTGCCAACATAAATGAGAGAGAAGTGAGAGAGAGAGAGATTTTATTATAGTTTTACCGTGCACCACGATCATCGACTGCTTAATTTAGAACATTTCATTATATCATTTTTTTTGTTACATTGTTTTATTTTTCATTTTGGTATTCTGTACAAAAAACATTGCACCGTTTTAGACCGAGCTTGTTTTCGATCTATCATTTAAAAAATATACGTTTGAAACCCGTGTGTGCATTTGGCACTATTGGCTCCATTGCGCCCTCGCATGCGTCTCGTATTAACAATCCTAAATTAAAAGCAATGACAAACCTTTCGTACTTGCATCAAAATGTATTATTCTTTCTAGATTTTTCGAAAAGTTTTTGACATGCACTCTTACCTCCGCATTAAGCCTTGTTCATGCTGACTTGAATAGAGACGAAAAAACTATGATTAAGTAAAAGGTGGACCAGTATTTTAATTAAAAAAAGTTTATTGTTGATTGTGGGTTTTTAAAACAATTATCCAGTCAAAGTGTTAAAAGAAGAAAGTGGTGCAGAAAATACCAAACGATGGATGGACTGTGTTGAAAATGACAAACGAATTTCTCGACATTAACATACAATATTCTTTTAAGAATTAAATAATTATTACGATAAAATAGGCAGCAAAACCATACTACTACAACAAACAAGTTGCAACTTAAAACTGACAAAGCTAACCAAATGAGTGAATTTTTCTACGACAAAAAAATAGTTAAGCTCGTTTGGTTGTCATGTTCCGCCCCTTCCTTCGTACATCGACCACAAAGCGTGTACGACCACGTGGTTCTTTTGGGACTTCATAAATTAATTAATATATATAATTTCGCTGGTTGGGCAATCGCTACTATAGGGTTGGGTTAATGTTTTACTCAGTTCGAGGTGAAAATTGTTATTAATTTGTTTGAAACGTTGTTTGTATCAGGGTTATAGGATTTAGTATTGTTTTCATATCAAGGGTATAATATCGGAAGGTTTTTGGGTTGTAATAGGGGAAATGAACCGTCGTACTGGTATTTTGGTAGAATTTTACCCTCTAAACTGTGGCCCATTGGTGGTGGCCCCGACTTACGAGCAGTGAGTCGTTAGTTCGAACCTAGGGAGGCGCACCTTGTGAAATTTATTTCATCATCACTGCACCCTTGAGGTAACCGACCATGTCCTAGACCAGAAATTCGAAGACATGTGACATCAAGTAACGAGCACTGGGACCACCTGCTGAATATAGCTTATTCCCTCTCATGGAGAGGAAGGCGGTGTCCCAGCAGTGGAAACATTATGAGTTGATTATGCCTATTCCCTCTAAGTTTCATAATCATTACCTGTGTAGCCTATTCAAGTATATTGAGCTGCTTATTTCATCACTATAACCCATCTTATCTACTTGGTAATACAGTTCTCTTTGGTGAGACTGATTACCAAGTAGGTAACATCCGACTCGGAACCTTCTTGGTGTACTTTTTTAAAAGGTATGTTTTGCGCGCGCCATTTTCTTTTCACGTCCTATTGTTAAAACCTAAGGTTAAAAATAAGGAATCCAACTTGAAAATAAGTGAAAACATACCTATTAAAAAAGTACACCAAGAAGGTTCAGAGTCTGAGTTCTTAACAAATTAAAAAAAAAAATATGATAAATTCGGCACCATAGAGGTAGAAGTAATGAGGTAATGAGGTTTAATGATGTTTGAATTCACATGCTTACTCCACACGATGTTCTAAATTCAAATTTACTTTACCCTCAACTAAAATGACCACTCATTATCTAGCGACGAGGAAGTTTATTTGACGCCAACAGAATTAACTCATCATCATTCTCTTGCCTAACTGAATTATTGTTAAAAATGCGCATTTTTTTGTGTTAATTAATTTCCTCGCTGAGGTGGGATGAAAAGTTACGTGTTGCACTCGAGTGCAAAGAATTTTCACCTCGTGCTCTTTTGATTCCCTCGCTGACGCTCAAGATTTTAATCATTTTTAGAATCACATTTTTAGAATCTTTCGCTTGCTCGGTCATCAAAATTGAGCACGCGGTTAAAAAACAACTTTGCACTCTTGTATAAAGTCGTTTCCCATAATTTTTGCATAAAGTTGACGGCTTCGTGATGAGGTCCATCGTAATCGTAAAAAAAATAATCAGCTCTCCCATACATTTGGTCGAGTAGGTATTGGAATTTTGAATGGGGCCGTTGATTATTTTTTTGCGATTACGATGGTGGTCCCATGGTGAACGTTGTCCACCTTGATGGTCTGTAGGATACCCTAAAATTTGATCAGGATGCAAAGCATGACCGTGTATAGCATGAATCCCAGCGTTGCCACTTATATGTTGTAACAGAAAACTTAGTTCACTTGATCCTACATAAGTACCTTAACTCTTCAGACTCACTCGTGCGCTACGATCCATAATACTGTTGTACCCAGAATATTCTTTAACATTAATATTGTTGGTAACTTTTAGAAAAAGGTTCCTTAAAAGCAATAGGGTAAAAGTAATAAGGGTCGAGTCTACAATCAACTAATTTTATCAAACAAACTTAAAAATGGGGTTTTAATACTACTCAAGTAATAAGTTTCCTTTGACCTATTTATAATAATGTTAGCAGTACTATTACATTTTTTTTTGCAAATATTTTGATTTTTACGTCCAGGATCAAATTATTTCGATCGACATACACGAGTGGATTGTGGATCCACGACTCCCGTAGTATTCAATCCATGCATCAGTACAATGTTTTGAGTGCGTGACATTGAGTTCTACCACAAAACATGATTGTAAACCCCAACAAAAAAAAAAAAACAATTTTTGAATCAAGTTACTTAAACTGGATTCAAAAATTGCTGTGAACCGTTTGGAGGTTTGAGACACAAAATGGTTGAAGGCTTTGTGATGATCTCTAAAGAGCAACTGACAGCACAAGAGGCCCAGACGGAAATGGCAAAATGAGCTAGATTCCTATAGATTGGTCACTTGTAGCCCCAAATAGAGCGAAGTGGAAGCAGAGGAGAGGGTCTCCCAATGCAGTGGGGTATTATCAACATATTATATTTCAAAGTCTTCCACCGCGTCTGTCTGTCTGTTTCGATTTTCATGTTGTTTACACCAATAGATAGAGTGGTTCTCGAGGAAGGTTTTAGTATATAATTAGTATGCGGGCGAAGCCGCAGACATCATCTAGTATCTTATAATAACAGCCACTCGAGCTTGCCTACGTTGCTCTGTGTATAGATGACGACCACCCATTATATACCGAGTTTCCTCCGTGCCTCGGAAAGAGGCAGTTGGTCCCGCCTGTCATTTGTAGATATTTGACAGTCGTTAGACAGTCAGAGGCCCAAAAAGTCTGACAACCAGTCTTACTAAGGTTATCGTATTACCCGGTACTAACTGGGTTGTGGAGGTTAGATAAGCAGTCGCTCCATGTAAATAACTGGTATTCAACTGCATTCGGAATGACTAGAGGCCGACCCCAATTTAGTTAGGAAATGGCTAAGCAGATGATGGATACTAGTATCGCTGAATATAGTATCACTGAACAGGTAAGTAATCTGCGCAGCAAAATGTCAACTTGAACAATATAATCAGGCATGAAGTTACCGCAACTGCTTATGTAAGTAAGTTCAACAAGTTGTTCTGTTGCTTATGACTTGGCAGGTTGGTAAACATAGCGATATTTGATATTACATGCTCGAGCCTTTTACAGAAATAGTAGGGCAACACGTGTTATTTTCAAGAGCCTAGCTTTTCCAATATACAGGGTCAGTTTTCAAACGATATAGAGGGGCTAGACAAGTGGTAACCGTGTATAAAGCGACTAGTATTTCTACCAAATTTTTGAACTATTTTAAACAAGCCTTTCCAAGCGTTACTTCGACACTGCCATCAAACATAGGAACCCCATAATCGCATCGGCCGCCCGGTACGACCCATCGCGTATTAGCTCCGTCCAACGTCCGCGTCACACCCTAGTCGCCCCCGACGATCCGATCACTATCTTGCGAGAGAATAGGAAAGAGACCAGTACAGTTCGTAGAATGTAAAAATACAAACCGAAGACATTCCGACCTCGCCGCAAAGGTCCGGCGCGTAATCCCCGTTCAATCCCTCCCCGACCCTTGCTCGAGCCAGCCCGAACCAAAGACAACCAGATTTCGCCTGTCCCTTTGCTGCCCCCAGCGACGCCCTAAGCCGAGGTCCCCCACAGGGGGTGCCCTTAGAGCGCTGTCGCTTAGTTTTTAGTCATTTTTGCCCTGGCTGGAGGCCTTAAATTCAAGGCATCCACAGGACTTGCCCGGTTAAGCAGAAGCCAGTCTTTTCAGACTGAACTGCGAGATGCCCTACATAAAAAAAAACTATTTTAAACAGATTTAACGTAAAATTTTAAACGGTAACTTAAGCCAGTCCAATCGTAGGCGCGGGCATGTGGTTGTGAGGACAAGCGTGTCGACGGTGCGTTCGTGTTCTACGCGCGCCTCAGAGATGTCACCATAAGGAAGGGTTCCGCAAGGGCCAATGCCTGCCGGGCTGCGGGACTGTTCGAAAGAGAAAACACGGCCCTGGTACAAAAAGTGTTAAGAAGGAATATGGATGGGATTTAGTCGGTAACAGTCTGATTCCTCTCCATTCAGAGCGGGAGAAGTCATTTGATGATTTCACATCCGAAATCCAATCCGATACATGTTTGACTTTTTATCTTATTAATCTATTTATTTCATTATTTATTGACGCCGACAGTAATACTCGTTTCGTATCTGTGCCGTATGAAAATACATATTTTACGGGTATCATGAGAGTTAAACTTTTGACTAACTGTCATCAATATTTTAGGGAGCAATATTTTTCTGTCAAATAAAACTCTAAATATACTGCCTACTCGGTTTTCATTCTTTATCATGTGGTTAGTGGCTAACCTGTTGTTAGAGTTTTTATGCCACCTCTGACTTGGTTTGACAACTGTCGAGAAATATCTCTCAGTCATGCTAGTTTCCTCGGTAAATTACGATTACTAGATGAAAGATTTCATTTCCACACCAATTAATAGTCGTGTAACTTTTCCCTAATCACAAAAGTTCACTGAACGAGGTCACTCCTCACTAGGATCACTGATGAGATAGTTTTCCTTACCGCTTTGGGAATTACACTAGTGATAGCCCAACTCATATTTATATTAAATATTATTTAGTTCAGAAATAGTCCCAGTAACAGATTGCGTTGCTAAGGGAAGTTGGCATTACTATCGTGTACAAACTCCTTTCAAACTACGTGTTCGAGCACCTCGATGACATCCCATTCGGCCTACGTCATTCACCCATTACAACGTTCACGAGGCAGTCGTGCGCCATCTACGACATAGCTAACACTTGTGTAACAGTGCAATAAACTATTAGTAAAACCAAGAATATACGCAATTATTTGGAGTCTGATTCTATTCATTTGGTACCCTGGATCAATCCCATGCCAAAACACTACGCTATGGTGAATTTTAGACCGGTTTGGACATAAGTTTACGTTTGTCGCTAATTGTTGTCACATAAAGGGTGTAAACTGTAAATAGACTCTTAATGAAACCGAAAGTCACCACTAATTTATCAATTAAAGTAATAGTTGATCGACCTAAAAAAGCTTTCGACACCGTTAGCTACTCAATACTACTGCAAAAGCTCAGCGCAGAGGTGTTTCTGATGTCGCACTCGAAATGATTGAATCGTACTTAAAGAACAAGTTTCAAATAGTGAAGTTAATGAGTTATTACGGTACCTCGATTGATGACATGATACTTACAATAAATGACGTTAATACTAGTTATGTTAAGTTTGCCGAAAGGTACTTGTTCTCCTCATCATTGCGATCATTTGTTTGTTATAAATCATACCTGGGAACCTTCTAGTTACGGAGATATGAGGGGTCAAAGTCACAACTTCTTGACAACTTTTTATTAAAATACAAGTTTTTTTTGTATTATTTTAACTTTTTAACACCTTTTAGCATAATGTTTTAAGTGCGTTACATTGAGTAAAGTTCTACCACAAAACATGATTTATGACAAACAAAAAAAAAGGTGTTTCCCAGCAATATTTTTTGCGTAAAGTTACTTAGTTTGATATACAGAATGCTTGGTTGACGGCTTTGTGATGAGGTGGTTTACACCCTGTATAATCAAAGCAGTGTTTCAACCTCTTTGTGCGAAAGGAGACGGAAACAATTACATAATTATGATATTCTTGGGCCTGGATGTAAGGAGATGAAAATAGTATGTATCACTGACGGAATTATTTCACGACCGAGGGTCTGCCGCCTAGGGTATTGCAGTGATTAGTTGCAATCCCACAGTTATTCTCACACAATCCATATTTTAAATAATTCCAAGAAAAAAAAATCCAAGTCAAACGTATGAGCGATTTTCAGTATGGAAGCAAGTGTCGTACAAGGTAAGCAGGGTCGGAATCCGTAATAAACAAAGCAGTGGTGATGGAAATTATGAAATAATTGGGAAAGCACTTAAATCATAATGGAAAGTACGAAACGAGTTGAGCAGAAATTATTGACAAGTGTCAGTTTCGGTACGCTGTTAATGCTGACAGTGCTATCACAATGTAAAGGTCGTTATTAAAAATATTATTGATTTTAATAGGTATATGTAATACGAAATTGATAATCGTTTAGATTTTTAAGTTATAAATTGACATTTTCTTCTTTAATTAATTGTACTAAACAAGTATTCAAAGTGCATTTAAGTACTTTGAGTGCAAAGCTTTTCTTTTTGTAATTTTTTTAATCGATTAATTCAATCGATAATGTTATGGAAACTATCGTTTTCATTTTTCTCTTTTTCCAGATTGAGAATTGAGCTGATTTTTCATATTTAAAATTACATATTAGAACATATGAAAAAAATATATGAAAAATATTTTTATTTTAACAAAATCCTATCCTACTAAACTTATAATATATATATATATAATATTATAAATGCGAAAGTTTGTGAGGATGGATGTATGTTTGTTACTCTTTCACGAAAAAACTACTAAACGGATTTGGATGAAACTTTACAGTAATATAGGTTATTTATCAGAATAACACATAGGCTACAATTTATAATGATTTTATGTAGTTTTGGTCATAATATAACGATACGTGTCAATTAAGTCGGAAAAAAATCTTCCATCTGAGAGCTATCATGGCGTGCGTTGCCTAAACCAATGGAGTTACATAAAGATGATGTACCGCAGGATTGTTTGTCTTAAGTAGATCTAAATAAAAGTCCGCGACAGCATATATCTACCTTTTATGTGCAAGCCAGTACAACCAAAATTGTGAACCATAAATCTAATTAAATTTGGTACTATTTTACAATGCACATTTAGTATTTAATTATCAAACTCTTATCAAAATGAATACATTTCTCGCATTAAGTATTTAATGTAGATAAACTTTGTCTTTCACACTAAGTAATTTGGCCGAATAGTTTAAAAGTTATCACGATATGATTGACTTGAACGGAGCGCCTAACGCCGCGGCGGCGGCCGCAGCACGGGCGGAGCGCGATACTACGAGTATGTAGTGATTAAATGCAAGTAACATTGGTCCGACCTGTTTAGTTGTCAGTGTTTAGTAATCCGTTTGTGCTGGATAGGATAATCTCAAGCCTACTTTTTATAAACACACCATACAGGTAAAGATTGATGAAGAAACCACTGGACTTAGCATTTTGTAATTTGCAGAGTTCTATTATAGCTTAAAATAATGAGCACTTAGAAAGGAATTCAGATAATTCCACCCTCAAGAGATACCTTCAACCGTCATAGGTCTTCTACCGTCATAGATATAGGTTCAAAGATTGTATGGAATCTTATTTTGAAGTTAGAAATCTGGGATGTACGATGTGAAGGTACATTAAAAAAATATCAGTTTTTTTTTAAAAAATGTCACGTAACTTAATGTGGCAGACCAAATTCTACGCGAGCGAAGCCGCGGGCAAAAGCTAGTGCTTCATATACTCGTACAATGAATTGTGTTTGGAGCCTCGTTTTCGACAAAAAATGCCTGTATGTCTCAACTTATTACATTTTGGCCCATCGTTTTCCATCTACTTTGCAGGAGTTTTTGCGTTTTATAAGTCACCATAGACCAAAGTCAAAAGTCAGCTCAAACAAGGAAGTATCACCGAGACAAAACCCTATTGTGAAGTTTTTGAAAAATCGTATTAGGATTAGACGTCTTCAAAAGGGGCTTAAGAAGATAATAACTTGTAAAAACTTACGTCTTCATTATAAATAACATTGGAACTTACTAATCAATCCCTTTTAAAAAAAAAAATAATGAAGGGATAGAATAAATGAATAAATCGTAATAAGAATACAATATGAACCTTAAATAAAGACTGTAGACGAATAATACTGGTAGAAGCATGTACCAGGATAATCCTGTATCACTTGTTCCACGCGCGCCTCAAGGGTCAAAGCCTGCCGGGGTTGCGGGACTGTTCGAAAGAGGATAGTTCGAGGGAGGCCCCGGAACGAAAAGGGCGTGGAAGGAACATGGATGGGTTTTAGTCAGTAAAAGTCTGACACTCCCTCCTGCTCCACCCAGAGCGGGAAAAGTCATTTGATGATTTCCCACCCGGAAAAAAAAGGCTGCAGGAGCTCTAATATTTATGCTACAAGTAGGTTTTTTTTTAACTATTTGACTAACTTACTAAATTAAACTCCATTTTAGCATCCATTTACATGTATTTTTAGCAGCAAAATTATAAACTAGTTATCAAAACCATATTTGAGCCACTTTTGTATATACCTATTCGATATTTTTTGCACCTTGTGAAACGAAATCACTTCGACGTCAATCACCATATTGGCAAACGAAGTGTTTCTCGCAGCACCTGGTTCCTTCATTGTCTGTTTGAGATCCAAAATCGATTCTGTCAGGTTGCTTTTTTCTCTCGGGGTGTTCAGGGTTTGATGGGTTTTCTGATTCATAGCGTTATACAAATATACCATGCCATATGAGAGATACTAAGGCCCTGTTTAATAAACGATACACATTAAAAATTGTAATTGTATTTTACAAGTTTTAAATCTAAAAGTTTATACTTAATAACAATTACGACAATTTTTTTTTTGGGCCCTGGTCGTTGCATTTATTATTCATATTACACCAAAAAAAGTAACCATTTTACAATAGTATTTAAACGAAATATTACATAAAAATGAAACTGATATTAATTTGACTTGATATTAAAATCACAATAAACACAATATAATAGCTATGTTATGATATTTTTTTGCGAGTCAAATCATTCCTGTCGTGGTCAATGTCATTTGACAGAAAATACTTACGTGAATAGGGGCGTTTTTTCCCGTTTATTAAAAGAAGTACGGTATCTACCCATTGGTAGTCATATCTGCTATAATTAATTGTAATAGAGTCAAAACAGAATATAAAAATAAATATTATTCAACTGTAAGCACTTTTAATGCTACTTTTAAAGGTTTAAACTGAAATCGCATAGACGGTTTAAACAATCAACGTGGCACGGAACGTTATAAATCCATTTTTTGAGTGGTTGACAGACAATTTTATTATTTTGACATTCTCTTTTTTCTGTGTTTTGGTTTTCGTAAGTGTTTTTGCAGATTTTTCGCATTAATTCCGGTTAGACATGGCTTAGCTAACTTAACCACTGTAATCTAGAGGGTATAAAGAAGAAATCAATATACGTTTCATTATTGAATGCTACTATTTATGTGGGTGGCCTAATCTCCGAACAAAAAAAATTTTTCTCCTATAACATGGTGGAAAACGGACAAAATAGTAAAATATTACCTACAATTTTATAATTTCGGTTTAATAAAGATTTTCTCTTTGCAAGTGACAATTATTGTAATATTTATTAAACAGCACTTGTCATACAACTTTACAAAATTATGACACTTATTTACAAACGGGAATAAACCATGAAACAGGCTAAAACAGAAACAACTCCTTACCACAGATTCTAGTTTACGGCATTGGTTTATAATTTGTAATTTGTGTTTAGACTTGAGTTTGCCGTTCGTAACTATAGAGCAAATCTCATTTATCTTCTATTATCGATGTCTGGCGTGGATGCAACTTCTATAAAGAAGTTGGGTTTTACGCTGGCGAGGCATTGCACTGGACTACTTGAATTATCGGGGCTGTTATCGATTGTTTACCCTGTCACTCTTTAATACACTACTAACATACTTAGCAAAACACTGTAAGTGTGAATGCAATATAGTAGTTTATGCGACTGTGCATAATGCCTAATTATGTATAGTTGCATACACTACTTTATCTACCCGAATATCATAAGGGCTCTATGATGGGTTCAGGAACCATAGGGAAATGACCAGCATTGTTTCCAGTGTAATGCAATAAAAAATAAATTAAACATATACAGAAGCAAATAGTTGCATTCGTCGCTGCATTTACGATATCTGCCGGAGTGTTCATGTCAATTTTTGAGTCACTATCACTCATTTTCGACAGAAATAAAGAACTTATAAGAAAAATTGTCTACTCGTAACTGGAAATAAAAAGCTAACGAACAAATGACAACTCGAAATGGCGGCGTTTCGGATATCTGTAATTTTTATTTAAATCATAGGCAAACGAACAAAGTCACTATTCTTGTGTCACTCGAGATCAAAATGTCGTGCGATTTATAATTAGAATCATACTGAATTGGGGTTTCGTATCGATATCTGATTGAATGTAGATAGGTACTAGAATAGCACACTCACTTGGATATGACACCTGTTCCAAATTTAAACTCATAACCTACTGTTTTCAGTAGGTTATAAGTTCATTACAGTTCCGTTTATTTCTGCTGGTTGGTAATGCTGGTCATTGCCTATTTTTGAACGCATTAGAGAGGGTTTATGATATTTGGGTAGATAAATACAATAGTGCACTTTTGTTCAGGAATTTACATAGGTGTTCCAAAAGAAAAAAAAAAGAAAAAAAAAAAGATCCATAAATCAATGAAATAATACGACGCACAAACAGTTTCCACATATTCAGGTTTTCATTCTGGACCTTTTAAAAAGGAGATGTCCAATTTACTTAGGGCACTCTGCCTAGCATCTAAAACTTCATTTACTATAACGATTTTTGCTTTATAAAAGTTACAAAATACAGTAACTTCAAATTTCTCCGAAATTAAAAAAAAATCATGTCTTGGTTATGAACCTACTCGGGCTCATAAATAAGGCTTCAGTTTCAATGTGGGGCACATAAAAATTACCGATAAAATAACTCTAGGAGGGGAGATTGGCTCGGAATGATCTACTGAATACCTGGGGCCTAATTCTGCTATTTTAATAAATTCGTCACTCCAACAAGATTCCATTCTCATCCCATTGTCATTTTGCTTAAAGTTCGTAATATGCTAAATTCACAATGGTCGGTCAATGGTCTCGTGATAAAATTGTGTTTTAATGGCATTGTCGTATTGTCATTATAAAACCCTTGGGTTAAATTGTTTTTGAAATGTACTACTAAATGCGAACATTTATTCATGCCAGGTACATGAATGTACGAGATTAATATTCTATGACATTACTGTCAATGGAGTGTTAGTGGTTGTTCATTATGAAACATAATGGCGCCATTATGATAGTAGAATTAACAAACTTGTCAAAATTTGACAGAACTTGATCATTATGAAATCAATGAATACTCTGACACTATTGTAATAGCAGAATCGAGGCCCTGGTAACTGTCGATACGTCGTGCGTCACTGTCCCTTTTACCCAGTAATCAACAAAATCAACAAAAAAGTGATAAACAAGCTTAAAACTTACGTGATTGTTCTTCCTTTACAACGTCAATGATGTGATTATTTGTCATTTTGATGACGTGATATTTAATATTAACCAATCAGAAATAAAAACCACAATACTTGATTGACCGTTGATCCAAAACTAAGCATAGTTTGTATCTTGGGAACCAGAGTGCGATTGACTAGTATTAGTTGACAAGTAGAATTAGTACTATTGTTACTGATAGATAAGCTACAGATAAATCATAGATAACACAATCACATTCGTTTAAACCAACGCTTTCTAACGTGTAACTTGAATGCCTGAGTAACTTTTACTCGAACTTTGTTATGGAAACAAAACATGTAACATTTTCTCAAAATTCCAAAAAGACGTCTGTAAAATTGCGCACTGACAACTTATAATGCCAATGCCTTTCTTTTTGACACTTCAGTGACAATTGATGTTTTAATATTTATTTTCGAAACAGAAACAAAACGTCCACACCTAAATTGACGTGTTTATGTTTATATAGATTTCAATACAAATTCGACGGATACAATACAGTTTGATTTCAATCTATTTTAATCCGTAAAGTGGTGAATGTTTACCTGTTTGGCAACACGTTCATGAGAGATAGATCGCTCATGTTGATTCAGGGCTGGAAGGTCAACGACTAATGTAATAGCAAAATATTTAAAGTGCGCCAATATGGGTTTAAGTAGGTACCAAACCTTCACGGAAGAACTCACGTTTTGTGCGCAAAGTCCGAATAAAAATCAAGCGACAGATGTTCGGCTTAATTAAAGACCTTTGTGGAGTAATGATTTTTATTATCGTTCTGGCCAACGCACCTAAGGGTATTTGATACTAAAATATGGCCAAAAATATTTTTTGATTGTTTCTCAGTAAAATTGTTATCAAAATCGACATAAATAAAACACAAAATAATACAGACTTATACATTTTAATAAAAGCATACTTAATATAAATTCGTCTTTAATCACTATCACTATTTTCATAATTTTCCGAATTTTCCTCGTCCAGAGTATCTCCTTTAATTACTCCAGATTTCACAAGGCGTACAATTCTTTCTTTGTGAATAATTTATTTGATGCATCTGGAACAAAGTTTTAAAATATAGTAATTAATCGATTGGTCGTGAAAATCGCGCTGTTTCCGCAACATCTTTGTTCATTATTAACTTCCCAGATTATTCCTGATTACGATTCTGTTCTTTTTTCTAATCGGACTAGCCCGGAAATATAAGAAAGTTACTAATTTATTAAGTTAGTTAGATTTTTTTTTCATATTTTTACTGTTTTTTGTTTAAGCCACAAAAATTATTCATAAGATGTAAACATTAGTAAAACAATGAATAAAATAAGCTACATACCTCCATCACCTGAATCCATCTTCAACATTTGTAACACTTAAATTTTTGATTATATCACCGCGCAGTCTGTTTTTTTTAAGGCGCCAAGAACAGAACGTGCACTCTAGACAACAGCTATGTTCCGACAGACGCTACTGATCAATTGCTAATTCTGGCGCATTAAGATGGCCGTCATAACGTGTAGGATGTATTAAACTATTCTACGAAATAATCATATTGTTATAAAAGCAAATTTCAAAAACCTGATTATTGGCCATTTTCAACCGACTTCCAAAAAGAGGAGGTTCTCAATTCGTCTGTTTTCTTTTTCTTTTTTGTGTTTGTTACCTCAGAACTTTCGACTAGGTGAACCGATTTTGATGGTTCTTTTTTTGTTTGAAAGCTGGTGCTTCCCGTGTGGTCCCATTTTAATTTGCTGAAGACCTGACGGAACTCTTCACAAATACACAGCAAATCTGCAGTGATTGCTGCAATCGCTTGTAGGTTCATTGTTTATACTATATCATGACGTAACATCACGCCTGTATGCTCTGAGGGGGTACGCAGATGTGTAAAATACACCCTGATTTCGAAAGTGTTGATTAATAGACGATTTTATTCGTAGATATTAGACCAACATTGCTATTAAATTTACTAAACTTCTCATCTTCTTATCAAAACCCAATAACACTTAACCTAGAAACTTCTCTCCTTAACAAAACAAATGGCAACAATACCTAATTGTACATTACCAAATAAACTCTCTTTGGAAGACCTTCTCCATTTTGTGAAACACAATAATGTGAAAACATAACAATGTTCTCGTAATATGTCCTGGAACGTGGAATGCATAAAAATGCTCTCAAGAGACGATGTGCTCGTAATGTGAGAATAAGAGTATTGTTGCCTGCGTCCCGCGACTTGATGGCTTCTGAATGATCAATTGCGCCAGCAATTGTTTTTCATCACATCTTTTGGAAAGAAATCGATTATTGCTGTAGTGGTGAGACCGTCGCACCGCCAAGTCTGGAGTTCGAACCCAAGGCACGCACCACCCGCCACCAGCCACCGTAGATGCGGGCCTGTGGACGGTTGGCTATGGGCTAGCTAGTCGTCCGTCCGTCTAACAACGACGACAGGCCGTGTCGACGGCGCGTTCGTGTTCCACGCGCGCCTCAAAGCGATGTCAGCATAAGGGGAGGGCCCCTCCCCGGCAAGGGCCGAAGCCTGCCGGGGTTGCGGGCCTGTTCGAAAGAGATACCGCGGCCCCGTAACATAAAGGGCGAGGAAGGAACATGGATGGGTTTTAGTCAGTAAGAGTCTGACACTCCCTCCCGCTCCGCCCAGAGTGGGAGAAGTCATTTGATCATTTCCCATCCCAAAAATAAAAAAAGGCACGCACTACTGCCGGGGCTGTGGGACTACCGGGGCTGCAGAAATGTTGCCGGGGCTGCGGGACTATTGCCGGGGCTGCGGGACAGTTCAAAAGAGAAACCGTGGCCCCAGTAAACAAAGAGCGAAGAAGGAACGAATGGGTTTTAGTCAGTAAAAGTCATTTAGTACATGCACTACTGATTTCTCGAATTCATGTGCGTATTGTATAATTATCACTTGCTTCGGTGAAGGAAAACTACGATAAGAAACCAGCATGTAAAGCCAAGTTAGAGGCCCATGGCGGCATAAAAACTCTGACACCAGGTTAGAGCACACGATAAGATACAACGTTGCTTGACGGCTATATGAAACATTAAAAAGGCTTGCTTCTCGTAACATCAATTTATGTCAGTGCTCCAACGGATAGGTAAAATAATTGTATATTTGGTAAAATGATTGTATTCGTGTTCAATTCAATTTCTATTGGAATTATATTTGATCTGAATTACTCGTATTATGTTTTGTTTTTGTATGTATTGCAATTTGAAGTCTTATTGTACTTTGATAAATGGCAATGGGCGTGAATTACCTGAATAAATGAATTTATATAATATTAAAAACGGATCTAAAACGAGCTCATTCTTTACTAAAATTGTTTACTTAAATATTGTAAATAGCCAGACAGTTACTCCTTGCCCCACAATAGAAGGTAACAAGCTGTAAATGTCCTTCCAAAGGTACTCTTACAAGGTGACCTATATCTAGATGATAAAGGTAAATGTAAACTCCTAACGTAAATAAAACTGTTTGATATTTAAAGCAGGCCGTAAGGATGAATGAAACGTTTACCCATGTAGGTAATTCCGTTCGCTTTCCGTGGCGCGAACACATTACAAGTGCGCCTGGTGTATTATTCAGGCTTGGCAGACACGTTCAGACACAAGCATTTACACGTGCAAATATTTGTCCGGATCTATGCGGGCACCGAATACGCTACATTATAGGTGCCTTGTGTTCATTTTAGTATTGTCTTTCCGTATCAACGTGAAATGTAAGAAAAATGTGCAGAAAAGTGGGTAAAGCTGATTGCCAAGGATGCGCCAAAATTATCGGTGTAAGCGAGCGCATTTATAAAGTTGGTTGTATGTAAAATAGAAATGTGGCCAACTCATTGATATATTAAGAGGCGGTAGATAAGGGATTTATATAGTCACAGCGCCTGGTCCTACTCAACTAAGTGATTGCCCGTTGTTGACACTCAGTCTCGCACGAAACTTTGTTGATCACACACCACAATAACTTCAGCTGTATTGTAAAAAATACGCATATCAAAATGACTTCTTGAGCAGCAAAATAGTGTTTAAAAAATACAAGAAAGAAAAATAAGACACACGGGATTACTAACCACTCCCAAGTCCAGTTAAAGTTTAAATAATTGCGAGGAAATAATATTATTGCATCGAGCACTAAGTAATTTATTAATGCACCGAGTGTCTGATTTAGAGCCCGAGCGTTAGCGAGGGCTCTAATCTAACAGGCACGACGGCAATATAAGTTACTTAAGGCGAGGTGCATAATCTGCTTTTTTTTCAACTATTACCTATAGGAATAGTAGATAAAAGTCAACTCATATCAAACAGATAAAATAGAAGTTTCTATAACACTGTCGGCTTCATTTAGAATGTTTTCCGGAGTTAATGTGTCTCTAGATGATTCCATTTTAATTCGAAGCCGAAGCACTCAGAATCGGATAGTATCACACTTAATCGTTTCCAAAAATATTGTCAAGCAAAATTAACACAGTTCCCGCCAAATCACTTTTTTTAATTTCTTTTATTTTTAAATCAGAGTTTGCAGCAGTCATTTATTAAATTTGGAACAAGTAGGATAGAATCGAATAATACGTACGTAAAAAAATGTATTGATATCGGCTGGCTGAATAGAGCTAATCCATTGAGATAAGCACCTTTTGATGAAATTAAAAAATAAACTGTGCAATAATGAAATTTCATACATTATTATTGCAAATATTTTTTTTAGTAACGTGCTTAAAGTGTACATAGTTTCTAGTGGCAGTTTGATATTTATGAGTTTAATTACATGTTGAATTTTTTGTTATAACGTAATTATTTCGCAAGAACCCCTCTGCAGGTAAAGGGATCCTCCAAAGTGTTTCCGTCTTCTCTGGATTTTGCTATTTGCATCCAGTTTGGACCCGCCGTGTGTTTTATTTCATCTTCCCATTTGCGGGGTCTCCCTTTTTTCTTTTGCCTACTGGTCTCTTCCATGCCGTCACACTTTTTGTCCAACTCTGGTCTTGAAGACGTGCTACGTGCCCAGCCCACTTCCATTTTCATTTACATACGATACGCACGTAATTCATACTTAATCGTAAACACAGATTTCGGTCGCAAGACTGCGCCGGTTCTTATCTCTGTCTTTGTCTATCAGTGACTGTAGATGATGATACTGATCTGCACCGACTCACTATGACCGAATCTTCCTCCTTTTAAAATTTCAATGGGGTAACCGTAATATTTCGAAATTCATTAAAACTGGTAAATATTTGACAGGCATTTGCGAGCTTGCCAACTTTCCGGATACGAGCACTTAACGCTGCTGTTGCAGGGTATTATAAACGAGTGCATCTAAAGAAACTAAATTAGTTACATTTGATAAATGTACAAATAATATGTCACCGTAAAATTGTCAAATACGTTATATTGTAATATCTCTAGCGATATTGTAAAGTCTCGAATTATTGTCAAATGAACATACTGCTTACAAAAAAACGCATTATTTTTCGTGAAATGCATGCGATGGTAGTCAACTTACGCGGTGTGGAGGGAAGGAGGGGTCCCCCTTGCCCAGTGGCACAACTCTCATGAAAAGATAATGCACCATTCTTGAGAAATACCGATTAATATAACATAACCTTAAAACACTTTATATTCCCCCAAAAAAGCGTAGTCGACGGGCACCTATTTCCGAGTGCAGGGTTTAAAGGAACCTAACTAACCTAACGGGGGGTGCCCCAAGTCCCGATTATGGGGGCAGAGATACTTCGGTATGTTCAGTTGACAATAATTCGAGACATTACAATATCGCGAGAAAAAACACGTTATATTGTAATATAACGTGTTTGACAATTTTACGGTGACATATACAAAAACTTAAATCCTCATCAAGCTCATATGGCAAATTGACGTACCAACATCAACCAGTGGGTTATTGCGAAACTTCGATCTTTTCGCATACTATGCGAAAAGATAGCGTTGTTTTTGCTTTGCCCGTCTTCTTTCTTATCGCACCCGATCATTTTTAGTTATTAAGTACTTAACATAGGCTAAATTATATATTTACCAACACAGTGGACCTCTCCGTAATCTGACACAAATAAAAATTAAATGAGGCAACAAACACAAAAAAATAATAATTGATAACCTCCTCTTTTTGGAAGTCAGTTGATAAAAAAACAAAAAACAAAATAAAATTGTTGGTAATCTATGTTCAGACCACACAAAACAATCTTCAGGCGACATTTTCAGATTTCGGGACTAAATAATTATATTTTCCACACGTCACCGGAGCGGGTTGCCAAACTAAATGTTTTAATTAAAAGTATTTCTTTTGGCACCTGGTATCTAGAACAATTTCGTTATTTTCATCTACAGTACTAAGTGGTGACAAAAAAATTGTGTTTGTACGAGGCGACATAATTCTCGTACGTGAGAGGCAATAGAATGTCTACATATTGATGTGGGTTTTTTTGTTTAGCAATTTGTCAACGGTGTAGAGCAACACGTGTATGTAGGTACATGTAAAGGGTGAAAATAACCTCTTGGCGAAATTGAATGGCACTTGTCCTCCCCGTCGTGGCAATATTTTTTTTGTTCTACACCATACCTGGGAACCTTCTAGTTACGGAGATATTTGGGGTCAAATTTCCAACTTTTTGACAAGTTTTACTGTAAGGCTGGTTTTATAGTCACGCCGCTAGACGCGCCGTTGGACAGAATTTGAAACGCTACTACCTACTACTCCAATACAAATTCTGCCCAACGGCGCGTCTAGCGGCGTGACTATAAAACCAGCCTAAGATTTTTAGTTTAAATACTTCACAACCCCGACACTATTATCCATCCATCAGCACAATGTTTTGAGTGCATTACTTTGAGTTCTACCAGAAGACATGATTTTTAACCTCCAAAAAATAAGCATAAAGTCAGTTTGATGTACAGAATGCTTGGTTGACGGCTTCGTGATGAGGTTATTTACACCCTGTATTTATAACTATCATTATAATACACACGTTCCTTCTTTCATTGATGTTTGATTAACCACATAGTTGATAGTGCTTTGAGAAATCCTTATCTATCATAATTATAGACTTTAAGAAGAAAAAAAATACTTTGAAGATTTTAAAGTTATAGGAAAATTATTAATTTACATAGGCGGACTTGGAAAACGATGTGGTTCAAAACAGTATTTTTCAAAATGACGTTTTTGCTTTAGCAAAAATATTATGCAGGTTTAAAGTCTTAAAACAAAAAAAAAACCATTACAGAGTTGTGAACATAATTCTTTCTTCATTGAGAATAATGTGTAAAACTCGCTATTCCATTTGGAAGACGTCGTTATTATTGGACATACATTGTGAGGCCAAATAACAAAAACCATATGAAATTGTATATTTATAATTTTGTTATAATATTGTATTAACAGAAGGATTCCATACATTGGATAAATAAGTAAAATCTCAGTAGGAACACAGTGCGACACAACTAAAAGATGACATCAATGTACCCACTTAATGTAATCTTCGTCTTCGTGTGGCTGGCCCAGCAGTGTTTTGTATTTTGCTTGCTTATACCAAAACGACATAGTACTGTCAATCACTTAGTGGTTCGTTGCTCCTCTTACAAGCTATGTTATGTAAAATCACTGTTATATTCACTTATATCTTTGTTACTTTAACTTCTCTTTGGAACCTCTGAATTTCTGAATGTTTTTGCAGAGAAAACTTTTTAAGGCGCGTTGAGCACTTTTTGAATGAACAAATATGTTGGCACTCGCGTGACCGTCACGTGCGCTTTTTGTAGCACTCGTATCCGATTTAAGTCCGAGTGTTCACTTCTATCGGCAGTTCTGTCGGCAAAACACCCCGGAGGTTCTTTTTTTAATAGGCACATTAAAGCTATGATATAGTTTTTGTCGAATTAGCTGTGGAACTTCAAGTCGTGTCGACCTGTACCAACACTTTTGTGTTATTTTTATCAAACAACGTCTCTACTCGTACATGATGTTTATATTGAATTTCTTATAAAATTTTCCTATTGTTATATTCTCGTCAAGCGTGCTCTATTTGTATTCAGACCCCTATTTACGCTCACAAAACCAGATGAGTTACAGACTGGAGTCAGAGCCGCGACCTTACGTACGCACACATATGTAGTTTTACTGAACTAGTTTATGTTTCAGGCACCACTCTAGTAAGTGCCAGTTAAAATCACAATAACGGTCAATGACCCATCTACATTCATCCATTTATTAAACTTCTCTACTTTGAAATCCAAAAATAAGCCGATTCAAGTCTTGAATTGCTACTATCGTGATGTTTGACAATTTTTCTAATGTAATAAGATGTATAGTTCGTTTGTTTCGGTTCGTACGAAGACATATTAAAGAAAGAGCAATGACTGCTATTCCGAGCTTAACTGGTACTAGAAGGATATATTTTACAGCAGCCAGTCAGCTAAGCATGATGAAAGGCGTGGCTAATGTGAATACGAGTAGATTTAGCTCCATTGTTGGTTTTTCTCGTGAAATCCATGTATAGTTTAGTATGCACAACTAATTTGCATAGTTATCATGTGAGTCGAACAAGATTGTCTGGACTTTAAAAGAGACTATGATCTCTGAGTTTGTTTCGGCTGTTTCTTCTCAGAGTAGTCAGGTACGAAACACAGAACCCATCTAGTTTTAAACAAATGACGTGTAAAAGTGTTTGAGAAAACCTATTTGCTGAATAAATATCTTTATAGAGCATAAAACTATCAAAAAATGAAGGCAGTAAAATCCAGAGGCTGCAAGACTGTTCGAAAGAGATACCGTGGCCCCGGAACACAAATGGCTAACAAAAAACATGGATGGGTTTTGGTCAGTAGAAGTCAGACACTTCCTTCTGCTTCGCCCAGAGCGGTAAAGGTCATTTGATGATTTTCCATCCGCAAAAAAGACGCAGTAAAATCCACGTTAACGGGCGGGTAAACGAATTAAAACCTAATTATTTGAACAGCTGTTTCTGTTTTATAACAAGGGCAAATAAATAAAGGCCAACTGGTATTAAAAAAAATGTCCCTACGAACAAACATAACTGATAATCTAACTTTATTTAAGCACCCACACCATACACATAAGTTTACAGTAACGATATGTTTCCCACGTATAATATGAAGCTGATGCTGTTTCCTGAAGCCTCTTTGTCAGTCGTTAGCGTCGCATGAAATTTGCATGAAAAACAACACTAGCTTTGTTTGCCCGCAGATCGCTGTAATAATATCTACGAGAAAAAAAAAACAGTTTGTTTTTAGAGTCGTCTGGATTGAAAGAAAATAGAAAAGTATTCTACAAGAATTTGTTAATGTTTGGTTCTTGGAATAGCTATGGATGGAGTTTCTTTTTTATGGAGTGTAAATACGCTAGTGGTTTGGACGTTAAAATGTATTTTGACAGTACTTAGAGAAGATTATTGAAAAAGGGGTCATTGAGAGAAAATACCGCATTTTTTAGGTATTGGTGTATGTTGCAGAATTGACAAAAAGAACGATCTTGGTGGAAACCGTTTAAATAGGACTATTTCTTATACGTCAAAACAGTTTGGTTGTTATTTTAGACTATTACAAATTAACGTCTAATCACATGTGATGTGGTTGACAGGAGTGAGAACGTTACGATTCCAGATTCACACGATTCTAAAATGAATGTTATGAAATCATGTTATATTTTAGTAATGTAATTTAGTACTCGAAATATAGATTTTATAGAACGCTTTCAGGCAAACCATGTGGTTAGTTTGCTAATGTCGCTGTGTAAAAGCGACATGATCAAACACATGGTCCATACGTACCTACGTAGGGACTATCAATACATTATCATCTTCACACAATATTATCTCTTTTGTTTTCTGTACAGTTTTAAGTTTCTTTATTTACTTTTTATTGTTTAGTTTTAAGTTTTTCATTTTATTTAATTTCTATTTTTGTGCACTTGCGGCGTAAGCCAAATAAATATGTTTTCGTTCTTCCTTTCTTTCATTACATTGCCCTTATCGTAATTCATTTGGCGTTAGCTCAGCATGTCTTTCGCTGCCATACTTCTTTTTTTACTTAAATCTTGCCATTTCATTATTTACACTGTCCATACATCGGTTCTTAGGTCTTCCTTTAATCATACTTTCAACTTTCCTCACGACATTCCATTACAACTTTTCAGTTACTACAATCTATATTAATAGTATAAAGCTAAAGAGTCTGTTTGTTGTAAAGGATCAATTCTTTATCTCAAATTAAACTGTTATTATTAATTTTTAAAAGTATTTAATTCAAAATAAGTGTTTGGTTCAGTCGTACAAATTCGAATCCATCAATTTTCCCTCGCTTTCAAACGTCAAAAAGAATGTCGTACAAAGTATGGCCATATGAAGTCCGATTCGATTCGATACAATTTCAAAATCAATTTAATAATTAACTAGAATATTCAAAATAATCACTATTTCAATATTTACTAAGTGTTATAATATTATATTGTATTCATGGGTACATACTAGTTTAGTTACGATACTTGACTAATTAACCTTACAACTCGGCCGTCCTGTGAAAGTGAGTCCTCTCACTTCTTTAGTGTAAATTGTTGTAATAACTATTTGATTATACAAAATAAACGTAAAAGAAACAAGAAAAAAAAAAAAAACATAACATAAGTACAAACTTCTATACCAATAATTTCATTCTTCTATAATTAGTTAATTATCACAATCAATCAATGTACTATAGCGTTCAGCTAAGGTTCTTATCAAAATCTGTCTATCACAAATTCTCATCACAATCAAAATTTTGAAAAGTGTCTTTATATTCAATTTACGTCTAAAATTATCTCATCATTTTATCTAGGTCACAAATCTTTTCAAATTCATGAAGCTGGAAAAGCATTCTCATTCTTTGTTTCTTGCACAATCTCTCACGATCTTCGGTCAACTGTGCGGCACCGTTATCTTGGTACCATTCATAATCTGCACTGACCTCTTATGACAAATTGTGCTCACATCGTATTATCTTACTCACTATCTTGCAATCATATGTGCGACATCGATTACTCCATGCCATTCATTATCTGCACTGATTGCTCATGTTAACTTATATATATCCTTAACAATGACACGCAAATTCTTGTCACCTTCATCAGGGAAGTGGATTGGCTTATTTACAAGGGTTGCCATGTAAATTAGCCTATTATTATTAACAAAGTTATAATTGTTCCCACACGCTATAGGTAAAGGATAATAAATTACTCTCTCTGTACCTCTATTTCTTTCTCTATTTACCTCGCTCTGATCACTGTCTGTGCTTTCTCTGGTATAACCTTTAGAATTCATCCAGGGATGGATTTTATCTAGGGCAACAACATTCAATGGGGTGTCTTCGACGAGAAATCTGTCATTAGACAATATTTTGAGGATTCGATAGGGGAATGACGAATTTGGGGACGAGTTTGTGTGGTTTTCCCACATAATCTTTGTCTATTACGGTCCTTTCTACCCTGACTAAATCACCTACGTTATATTTTGTGGTCTGACCCTTCCTAAGCTTATCAAACTGCTTTTCAGCACAATCCTGTTGTTTTTCTATCTTTTCCCTAACATTCGACCTTAGTTTTACTAACGCATCACCATCGATTCGTTCAGTTGTTTCGGCCATCACGTCAGGCAATACGTTTTCCGACGTATTCGTCAATCTGCAACCGAACAACAGCTCAGAGGGACTCTTCCTTGTTGTCTTGTTAAAATGGTATTAATACTTAACTGTACGTCACCGATGTAATCGTCCCATATGTTATCATTTCCGACATGAAATTTGAAGTACCTCCTCTAACCGTCTCATTCCCTTATCTAAAGATCGTGAGGGGATCAATACATCATCCATATAAACGATCGTATAACCAATTTTTGTCACACATAGAAAAATAGAAGGAGCGTTCGCTAAACCAAAAGGCATGCGTTTAAACTGAAATTGGCCATCGGGAGTAACAAACGGAGTCTTTTCTTGAGACTGCCTCTACTGAAATCTGGTAAAATTACAAACTAGGAGTTTCCAACTAGCCTGTTAAGTTGATCATCAATCAAAGGTGGCGGATAGTGTTCTTTTTTTGTTTTATTATTTAATGCACGATAATCGACACATTATCTGATTTCGCATTCTTTTTCTATACTTACCAGTAAGACTGGACTAGCGTAAGGTGAGTTTGACTCGCAAACTGCATCAATCATTTCCTTCGCCATAGTGTGGACCTGTCTACGCTCCGGAAAAGAGAGTCTATACGGGCGATAAATTACTGGTTGTGAGTCACTCAATTCAATTTCCATTTCAACTAACATTAGTTAATCCCAGGTCTATTAGTTCTCCGAGAAACACGTTTCATACCTTTTGAGCAGCACTTTTAATTTGTTAATCTCATTTTCACTAAGCTGCCATAATTGAAAGCATTATTAGTCTCAGCATTTTCAAAATCAAATAAATGTATACTCAAGTAGTCTGTACAAAAATGAGGGTATCCTTATTTGAACAAACCGGACTAATCACTAAAGTTTTGCACCAGCATCCTAACTTCTCCGTTTTTTCTTTTTTTTCTTTTTCATACTCACCCGGGGCATCAAGTAATATTCGTTTGTATATTTGTTTGTACAAATACACGGTAATGGATACATTTCCTTAAACGATCGAAACGACCGACGACCCGAATGGCGCAGGGGCAGTGATGCTGCCTTACGTTCTTAGGGTACCTGGTTCTACTCCCGGTAGGAACAAATGTTTGTATGATGAGCATGTACATTTGTTTCCGAGTCATGGATGTTTATATGTATAATAAGTATGTATTTACAAACAAAAAGTATATATGTATTATATCAACACAAGCCTTGCTTAGTGTGGCACTAGATGGCGCTGTGTGTAATGTCCAGCGATATTTATTTATTTAGAGGGAACTACGATATTGGTTTTCAAATTTTACTAAACGATCATGAGTAAATATTAATGAATATGTAGTTTTCGTTATAACTATTCCTGGTTTTTCTGTGAAACTGAGTTCAATTAAAACAGTTTTCTTTTTAATAACGCTATCGTCAACAGCGTACGCGTTAATCGGTAAGTTGCTTTCAGTGGACGTGATATTCCCCTCCTAACAATCTCACTGTGTCGAATCAGCGTACATTGACTACCCAAATCCACGTAGCCTTGAATAGCTACACCGGCACCGTTGGGTTTTAAATACATTAAATATTAATTATTAAGAAGAATATACATTAGAATTATTTGTTTCGATACGCATCACGTCTTTCTCTTTCGGTTTATCAATTTTATTAGCCGAGTCAGAGGGTAATCTAGGACAATTAATTGACAAATGACCTAATTTGGCACAAACATTACACTTCAGTATCTTTTTTGTGCATTTAGAACTAAAATGCCCAGATTCTTTGCAGTTAAAGCATACGATTGACGCATTATTTTGCGACTGCGAAGTCTTAGTTTCGCTGCCATTACCATTCTGCTTAGAACTATTACTATGTAATGAAGAAGTAGTATTATTACGTTTATCATAGTTCACCCTTGACCTATCTGGTTCATAAACATTTTGTTTAATTGATTGAAAATATGTGAGAACCTGCTCCGGCTCCTGACATTTCGCTGCTTTCGCGCCTAATCTCAATGACCGGTCCTCAATCCCATATAATAAGCAATCTACCGCACGTTTACCGTGTATTTCGCATCGATTAAGCAGATTAATTTTGTCGTAATAATAATGTTCCAACGAATCATTAAATTTCACACGTTTTGACAACATCTCGGTAAGTAATTCGGCATAGTCTTCACTACTCGGAAATGACTGCTCCAGTTTGCCCTTCCACTCAGACCATGAATACGACATAGATGGAAGAGCCTGGTACCACGATTTGGCAATCCCTGATAGTTTAGGCAGAGCGTAATGTATTATTTGATCGTCGCCCCAACCGTAGAGTCTCGCACACTCGTCAACTTTATTGATCCACATAACTATAGTCTGACTCTTAACCATAGGGTCAAAATCTGGAATCACGTTGCCTAGCATGGGAAATTTGTTCCCCTGTGGTCGACTATTGGTTAAAGCTTCCAATAAAGTAGCAAAAAATGTTTGCGTGTCACTATTAAGAACGTTGGGGGCACTCACGCGACCAGGAAGTGAAGGTGTGTGTCGCTCGATGCTGGATTCTGAGCGCCTGCTGCGGCGACGCCTGTTGCGGCGACGCCTGCTGCGGCGACGCCTGCTGCGACCTCGCCTGTTGCGACTCGCATCCACGCCCCGCGCCCGGCTGGGACGATGTCGCCGACGCTGCTCATAGCTGCTGCTCCGACTGCGATACCCATCACGGCTGCTACTCCGGCTCGGTTGATGACGGCGTCTCATCGACTGCTCACGGGAACTGCGGTCTCCACTACGACGAGATTCCAACGAATCGTCGCGATTGGTCGATCGCTGCCTTCGCTGCTTCTGTTTATGTGTAGTACTTGTTCTCGTTGCTCTGCTTCGGTCTCGCTGACGTTTGCGGACATTGCTTTTGCGATTACTGCTAGTTTTATCCATCTGTTACTTAGATAATCTAGTAACTTTTGTACACAACAAACGCGTTGATATTTTGTTAATATTTCTTCTTAATTCTGGGTGTGATTGACTAATCCCACTTCTGAGATAAAGGATCAATTCTTTATCTCAAATTAAACTGTTATTATTAATTTTTAAAAGTATTTAATTCAAAATAAGTGTTTGGTTCAGTCGTACAAATTCGAATCCATCAATTTTCCCTCGCTTTCAAACGTCAAAAAGAATGTTGTACAAAGTATGGCCATATGAAGTCCGATTCGATTCGATACAATTTCAAAATCAATTTAATAATTAACTAGAATATTCAAAATAATCACTATTTCAATATTTACTAAGTGTTATAATATTATATTGTATTCATGGGTACATACTAGTTTAGTTACGATACTTGACTAATTAACCTTACAGTTGTAATGTTTGTGTTTTTGTACTTACGTTTTTGACTATTGTAATCCAAAATATTATCATACGTTCCTTCCGAATAACTGCATAGCCTTTATGCAGAGGCTTAGCAAGCCTTTTCCGCCTTTAATTAGTATTATTTATAGCATTTCTGTACATTTTAGTGTTTCCAAATCTTTGTTTACTTTTGTGATGTCATAATGACAATGACACGCTAGTTTTCTTTTAATTTATTTTTATTGCTGTAACTTGGAGTTGTAGGTTTTATATATTTGATGTTTGATACCTTCTTTGTTAACCATTTTATTCTTATATGTTCTAGAACTAACATTTTGAAATTCATAATTTCATCATGACGGGAAGCCGAGCCCAAAAGATTCAGTCTGCGTTTGGGCCTCGAGCCAGCAACAAGCTGGAAATTACTCTGAAATATTTGACGTATGGTCACTAAGCCAGCGAGATCTAGCCCTGGCGTCCTATTGAAGCCCTAACATCCTTGAAAAGCTATGCTACTACACTGCTATATCTATTATACTACTACTGAGAGCTTGGACGCTGTCGGCCTTGAAAAGGCATATACTACTACTTCTGAGAACCTGGATACGGACAGCGGGTGAGCCTCGACCCTCGAACTATCGGAGATTGGCGACTGCAAGTGAGCCTATTACTGCGGCGAGCGGTTTCTGCCAACTGCGAGCTTCGGACCTGGACCTGGACTCTTATCGCCATGCTACCGGCTTTGCATCGGCTTCCCTAATTTAGTAAATTTCTATTCCCTTGTATTATTAAACCATCATATTTTCTCTTGCCATTTTTCTTTGCACAATGCTACCTTACATTTTTCTCTCCACGAAAATGTAACGTTACATTGTTTGTTTGAACGCGCTAATCTCAGGAACTTCGAATTGTTTTTTTTTTTGTCTTGGATAGTTCATTTATCGAGAAAAGCTTTAGATTATATGAGAACACGCTACAACCATAAGGAGCGGAGCATGAATGAAAATTGTTGCAAAAACGGGGCTTTTTTTTTCCTTTAGTTTTTCGCCATTATGTGACGCAGACGAAGTTGCGTGGGTCAGCTAGTGTATCATACAGGGCATTCACCCTGCCTCGGGGTTACGGCACTGTTCGAAAGAGATACCGTGGCCCAGAAAGGGCGAGGAAGGAACATGGATGTGTTTTAGTCAGTAAATTTAAAGTCCATCCCGCTTCGCCCAGAGTGGGAGAAGTTTTTTGATGATTTCCCATCCGAAAAAAAAGGGTAAAATGGGTGAACTCACCATGGCAAATTCGCATAATTAGCTTTCTTTTCTTCTTTTTAGTTATTTGCTAATTAATGGACTCTATTTCAAACTATTTATTTAAGACTTTTTTGTTTAAATTTTTTTAAAAGCTTACTATCTTATTTTTTTTACCCTAGTTTGAGGGAAGTTCCAAAGTATTAATTACAAATGTTTATGACGTCCAACAGATAATAAAAAAATAAAATACTAAAATAATGCAAATAATAAATGTTAGAAAAAAATCAATACAGTTTCTAATTGATAAATCTCTCAAACTATAAACTTTGCTTAACGAAAGTAGGGTTCAATCATTAGAAAACTACCTCCTCTAAATGCAAATTTGCTATGGTAGATCCAGACCCAATCAACTTTTTAATTTAAAAACAATTCTTAAGGGATCCTAATATTGATTATGTCAAAAGTCTCTCAACAATATCATTATAACAGTATCTCCCTCACATACTCGTAGTATCCACGTGCCGTGCCATTAAAATAAAATAAATACATCAGCTATCAGTGTCACACATAAAACTAATCAACAAAACAAATAAGATAGTGAAAGACAAGCAAATAGTGTGAAATCAGCGGCCGCTATAATATAGGCTTAATACTCCCACTTAATTTAAATAAAGCTCTTGGGCTTAGCTCTTTGTCAGTTATAAAACGCGTTAATTATTATAATGTATGTCCCAATAAATTAAATTATTTTATGTAAAGCTTACGAGCAGGGATTTCCCATAAATAAAATTATCTAACTGTCCTTACTATACCGCAGTCGGCGTTTAATTAGATTAGATAGATTGTCTAGACTTTAAAAGAGACTATGACCTCTGAGTTTGTTTCGGCTGTTTCTTCTCAGAGTAGTCAGGTACGAAACACCGGCCCCATCTAGTTTTAGAAAAAAAAATGACGTGTAAAAGTGTTTGAGAAAACCTACTTGCTAAATAAATATCATTTATTATTTATAATAGGTTAGTTAGGTAGTGCTGTATTTGATTAGCCGAAACAGGTAGTTGGGGAAATAGGACAAATGATCAATAACTTAGAGGGTCTTGAAAATCGTATAATTCTCTTTCAATCTGTATTTTACCTCATTTATATTCCTCTCTTCACACTGTTCTTAAATGCTTTACTGAATTCTACCTTTGTTAAAAAGGAACTCTTTTTCAATTAATTAAATATTTTTAATTAGCAAATAGGTACGTAAAGTTGAACGTTTCATTCTTTAAAATTTCTTTTACAAAAATGAACTTTTGCAGATAGCAATACTATGCATTTCTTTAATCACTGTTTAATTATGGAATTTTCCAGAATAGTTCTGATCTTCCACATCATTATTCTCATCACGAAGCCGTCAACCAAGCATTCTGTACTTCAAACTAAGTTGCTATACGCAAAAATTATTGCTGGGAAACTTTTTTAGGGGCAAAAAATCATGTTTTGTGGTGGAACTCAATGAAACGCACTCAAAACATTGTGCTGATGCATGGATTGAATAGTACAAGGGTCGCAGAGGTGTTCAAAATCTTACAATAAAATGTTTTATTAAAAAAAAACTGCTCAAAAAAAAGACTAGAAGGTTCCCGGTTATGAGTCACCTTCGTAAAGAGGTGTTTTACTTACACCTTTTATATACCTACATATATACATTTTTTGTTATTTTTTAAAGAACAAATACAGTCTGAATCGTTCCGAATTCGATAATCGAATTCTTTCGCTTTCTTTGTCTTTCGGTTCCAGATCGTCCTAAAGTAAGCATGTATAAAAGATACTGGAATGCACTTTTGATGTTTACCACCGTACTGCACCCCGTGACCGCTACAGATAACTGTGTAACAAATATGATTAGTATTGGTTATTTTCACATGGACATTCGTCGTGCAAAGCGTTTATAAAACACCTAGTCACGGTATTAGGTGCTTTGCAATGCTGCAATATGAATCTACCTTTTGTCCCTAAATAAACCTGGTAAATAAACCTAGTCAGTACAAATTATCTGACTGCAAAATAAGTAGGTAGGTACCTACTGAGATACTAGTTTCATGAATGAGGTACTTGTTTACCTATTACCAGACTGTATTCATTAGCCCCCGATGCAAAAGCTGACTGAAGACTTTATTTATATTTATTAGCTCCCAAACGTATGTGAACCGATTTTGTTTTTTTTATTAAGCAATTGCATAGGTTCTATCGCGGGCCTTGAGCATGGAGACCGAATCTAGAAATTCCGTTACGGAAATAACCTAACAACCCATGTCAGATAATGACAATGACAAGCTAGTTTTTAATGCTGCCGTAACTAGGAGTTGTAGGTTGTATACATTTGATTTTAGACCTTCTTTGTTACCATTTTATTCTTCTATGTTCTAGAACCATCATTATAAAATTCATAATGTTTTTCGTGATGGGAAGCCGAGCCTGAACATTCAGTCTGCGTGTGGTCCTCGAGCTGGCATCAAGCGGAAAAATAAAATAAATAAATTATTATAATTGCATAAGTTGATAAAAAATGCTATGCAATAGCTTTACCGCGGCAGTCCCCGAGTGCCACAAGTCTTTTTTATTTTAAAGGTGAATTAGTCGAGAGTGTTCTTCGTGTTGATTGATGAAAATCAGAAGAAGTTGTTCGCCGCCAAAAAATGACGATTAATTAAAAATATAATAAACTAGCTGACCCACGCAACTTCGTCTGCGTCACATAAGAGAGAAAAACGAACGGAAAAAAATGGCTATTAAAAAATAAAGGTTCATCGTAGAAGGGTGAAAATTGAGGATTCTATGTATTTTTGTATGTTATATCATAAAAAAATAGAAGTTAAAAATTTTGTATAAAAAATAAAAAATCAAAATTAGGGGTGGACTACCCCTAACATTTAGGGGGATGAAAAATAGATGTTGGCCGATTCTCATAGATACCGGATAAGCACAAAAAATTTCATCAAAATCGGTCTAGCCGTTTCGGAGGAGTATGGCAACGAAAACTGTGACACGAGAATTTTATATATTAGATAATACATATTTTTCACTACTCTTCTTGACTCGCTTGATTAGTGAGGAATTGTAACTAACGAAATGGGATGGAAAAAGTGGAGTGAAGACTGGTACTTAGGACCTAACGAATTATTGTGTGAAGGGTTTTTTTAATTTAATTTAATTTTAATTGTTTATAAGTTTTTATCAGAGTGAACCAGTAACTCGTCAATCTATACAGGAACACCGAAGCTAAAGCAATTACCAGCCCATCCCTTATATGATGGCCAAATTATCAGATATAATTTTATTTGCTGATGACACCTCACTAATTTTTAAAATAAATAGAAAGGATACGCTTGTCCAACATGTTAACGAAAGTCTAACCGTTCTCTCAAAATGGTTCGCTGCTAATAATCTTTTATTGAATGCAAGCAAAACTAAGTGTTTAAGATTCTCCTTACCAAATGTACCACAACGTGATCTTAATTTAAATCTTGACGGCAATAAACTTGATGTTATAGCGGAAACTGTATTCTTAGGGATTACTATAGATTCAAAATTACAGTGGGGCGCGCACATTAGAACTCTTTCAGGTAGGTTAAGCTCAGCTGCATATGCAGTTAGGAAAATAAGGCAGTTAACGGATGTAGCCACAGCTAGGTTAGTTTACTATGCTTATTTCCACAGTATTATGTCTTACGGCATCCTGCTGTGGGGATCAGCAGCAGACGTTGACTCCATTTTTATACTACAAAAAAGGGCAATCCGCGCGATTTATAAAATGGGTCCTCGCGAGTCACTCAGACAAAAATTCAAAGAGATCGATATACTAACTCTGCCTTCACTTTATATCTTTGAATGTATTTTATATGTCCGCAAAAATCGAGGGCTTTTCAAAATTAGAAGCGACTTCCACAATAAAAATACACGCAGTAAACATGAAATTGTAATACCTAAATTCAGATTAACAAAAACTAGCAAGTCTTTTATTATAAACAGTATACGCTTTTATAACAAGTTGCCAAAGTTAGTTATAGAACTGACCGATGGGAAGTTCAAGAACTATATTAAACGTGTCCTTATGAAAAAAGCATATTACAAAATCAAGGACTACGTTGATGACAAAGAAGTTTGGCTATGATTCCTTCTGCGCATGCGGCTTCCCTGGTAGCTCATAAACGGCACAGATTTGTGGATGTCTCTAACTATTCTCAATCTCATTATTCTTTTTCTTTTGATTCAGATTATTACAGTAGTTTTCAAATCATTTTTTCTCATATTTTGCTCAGAATAGTTACAGCACTGATGACAATATTTGTGTCACTTGTTTAATTTAGTTCTTTAATTAAATATTCTTTTTATTTTTTTTATTTACTTACCTTTGTATAGATGCTTTTTTACCTATTATTTGTGAATGAGTGAACATTGAAGGCCTTTTAGATTCCCGGATGCTGTTTAACTTTTGTTAAATATTCCTTTTGTTTTACATTTTTTGTATAGCAAGCAACGACCTATTGTCGGGCCTACGCTGTCCCCCCATACTTTAGTACTAATGCTGTAATGAAACAATAATATTGTAATACCAAATGATTTGAAAAGAGTAACCATGGAGTTTCTTGCCGGTTCTTCTCCATGGAATCGACCAACGCGAACCGTGCACCTTTTTCGACGTTTTATAAGTGCCCATCCAGGCCTATGTGAAATAAAATATTTTGATTTTGATTTTGATTTTTGACCACGTATTCATTACAGCATTCTGAAAGCCTGCTAAACAAAAAAAAACATCGGTAATAAAAAAAAAACTTTTGAATTTCAGTTCTAAGTATGGTATATAACCCCCAAAATTTATTGTTTTTTGTCTATTTTTGTTTGAAAATCTTAATGTGGTTCACAGAATACATCTACACATCAACTTTCAACAGCATACTTCTTATAGTTTCCCCTAGAACCCTAAAAAGTAAACTTAAATTACGGATTTTAAATGTTATTTGGTACTGAGCCACGCGATGTGTAGGAAGACCTCCCACTAGGTGGTCCGATGACCTGGTGAAGGATGCGGGAATCCATTGGATGCGACTCGCACGGGACCGGTCAAAGTGGCGACACTTGGGGGAGGCCTATGTCCAGCAGTGGACGTCTTTCGGCTGAAATAATGATGATGATGATGATGACTGAGCCATGATCAGAAATTAATGATCATAATTATTGCTAATCATGGCTAAACCCCATAAATAACTAATTTCATCCTACTGGATGACATCCTACTGGATGGCATTGGTTTTAAGCGGATTATAACAAGTCACACAGTAATCACTTATGAGTAACACGGTAACACCTGGATCGATTAATAATAATAATAATAATAATAATAATAATAATAATAATAAGCCCCCCAAACAACCACTCGTCCTGATTGACCATCTAATCACGTGGGGGGCGGACACGCGAATGAGAAATTACTGTCGTTGCTAATCGTGGCTCTGGAAACCCATCAAAAATGGAGACTCGTTCAAAGAGAAAACGTATAGGACCGCTGCCCGGGGGCGATCGCCGGGGCGCACCTGGAGCTGACGCTGGGTGTCACAGCATGCGAACCGTCAGCGGTGAGGAGTTGAACAGGCGGGCTCCCACCGACAAAGCTACTACAGCCGAAATCATTGACGATGGTGACAGACTGACAGACAGGACAGACACCCCTGTAGAACCGTATAGTCCAAGCACAGTATCATACACACCTTCTAGGCAATCATCACCATCCATACCATCGTCACCAACACTTTCATCATCCCCCACCATTAGTTTAAATACAGTCACACCCACTCCGGTCTTGAATGCTGCGCGGGGGGTTTCCACCTTTTTACCCGCGTCCACCAAGGCTGGAAAAGCAAGAGTTCGCATGAAATGGAGTAAAGAAGTAAATCTATTTATCATGCGAACCTACCTACTCATAACTAAATTAGAGACCGATATGACCACATATAGACAACAATTGCATACACTTTTTACCCGACAATATCCTGAAATTACGGTTTCAGAACAAAGAATCTCAGATCAAAGAAGAATAATAGTTAGGAATAAACTTCTATCTCAAGAAGTTATAGATCAATTAAGAGAAGAAGTACGAACACAATTACTACCAGTAGAAACAGTAAATTATATAGACACTAACAGTATCACACAAAATATAACCGAAATTAGTAATCAAGAACAACCACAATCACTCAGTCAATCACAAATTATTGTTTCCCCTTCTCCGTACAACCAATCACAAGTCTTCACACAAAATATATCGCACACATCCACACAAACCGAATTAATTACTCTTACCCTAGAAAATGACATAGAGGCCATAGTAGTCCCAGATCAAAACCTAACAACAGATACATATATTCAAGAAATTAATGACAAATTTAGAACAACAATAACACAGTACTCTGGGATGGACCCAGCAGCTCGACCTAGGTTACCTAAACTTAAATACACACCTAACCTATTTCGACTAGTTAACTTGTTTAATGAGACTATACTCACACAATTTATTTCCGATGACACACAGCTTATAGACATACACCTACTTATATATTGTACAGCCGTAGTTATATCTGAAGAACTAAACTTTAAAATCACAGATCACACAAGAGCCCCAAGAAGTAGGCCAAATATAGTACCAGCATGGCAACAAAGACTAGAAAAAGACGTTGAAAAATTAAGGGCAGACATTGGTAGACTTACTCAATATATCAGCGGTTGCAGATCCAATAAATTAGTAAAACGAGTTGATATCATATTTAGAAACAATTCAACACACACTAGACATGAACAAAATAACAGGAAACCTGAAGAATTCTTAGACACCTTAAAACAAAAACTAGCACTCAAAGTTCATAGGCTTAAACGATATAAAAAAGCACAACAGCGCAAAAACCATAACGCGATATTTACCACAAACGAAAAAGTATTTTACAGAAATCTACATGTACCAAAAAACGACAGAAATTATGAAAATAACACAAACACACCTACACTACCTTCAAAAGAACAATTAGAAACATATTGGGCTGGTATTTGGGAAGAGCAAAAACAACACAACGACAAAGCATCTTGGATAGCAAATGAAGAAATGAAATGGAGAGATATTGACGAGATGGAATTCGTAGAAGTAACAGAGTCTGACATAATACACATAACAGCCAGATTACATAATTGGAAGTCGCCTGGAATAGACAAAATACATAATTTTTGGTACAAAAAGTTAACTGCATTACACAAAACTTTAGCAAAAAATTTAACAGATATCATATTAGGACAGCAGAATTTACCCGAATTCATCACAATAGGTATTACTTACATGCTGCCTAAGACTAAATACACATCAGAACCTTCCCAATACAGACCAATCACATGTCTTCCCACAATTTACAAGATACTAACATCTGTAGTCACAAAGAAAATTAACTCACACATTATACAACACAACATAATAGCAGAGGAACAGAAGGGATGTAGACAGGGCCACATGGGATGCAAAGAACAGCTGATAATTGATTCCACTATACATAAACACGCCACCACAAAGAACAGAAATCTCCATTGCACCTATATTGATTACAAAAAAGCTTTCGATAGTGTACCTCATTCCTGGTTAATACAAATTCTGGAGATTTATAGAATAAACCCAAAAATAGTTGATTTCATGCGCCATGTTATGCTACAGTGGAAAACCACTTTACAAATAAATAGCAGCAACAATAATGTCACAACGCGACAGATATCTATCAAAAAAGGAATCTATCAAGGCGACTCCCTGAGCCCCTTGTGGTTCTGTCTTGCTCTCAATCCTCTGTCTCATCTACTGCAACGCTGCGGGGCCGGATACTGCCTCAAACACTCTACAGATGACACAACAATATCACATCTAATATACATGGATGACATCAAACTGTATGCAAAATCAGAAAAAGAAATGAAGAAACTAGTAGATATTACAGCAGAGTTTAGTAAGGATATTAACATGCAATTTGGATTAGAAAAATGTAAAACACTTCACATTGTTAGAGGCAAGGTGCGGCCCGGCGACTATGCAGTGAATGAGTCAGATTCTATAACCGCATTAGAACCAACTGATTTGTATAAATACTTAGGGTACACGCAACTAAAAGGTCTTGACCATGTAAAAATTAAAGATACACTAACTACTGAGTACAAGAAGAGAGTTAACGCTGTCTGTAAAACCCAACTCTCAGGTAAACATCTCATTAAAGCCTTAAACACCTTCGCCATCCCAGTATTAACGTATTCGTTCGGAGTTATAAAATGGACCAAAACAGATACCGAACAATTACAACGAATTACACGAACAACACTCACGAAACATAACAACCTTCACCCTAAATCCGCCATAGAGAGACTAACGATTAAAAGAGAAAATGGAGGGAGAGGCCTTATAGATATCCAGCACCTATGGAGGAAACAAATTAGTCGACTAAAATCATTCTTCCACATAAAATCCCGCAATAGTAATATTCATAAAGCCATAGTAACAAACGATCTTAACTACACTCCACTTAACCTAAGCGATCAGATAGAAACCCACAACACAACCAATGACGACCCGCAGACACAAAAAATTGAAGACTGGAAGAAAAAAGTACTTCACGGTCGACACCCTCATGATCTAGAGCAATTACACATAAACAAATTAGCGTCAAATAAGTGGCTAAAAATAGGCAACTTATTTCCAGAAACCGAAGGATTTATAATAGCCATTCAAGACCAGATCATCAACACAAAAAACTACAGAAAATACATAATCAAAGATCCTACAGTAACTAATGACAAATGTCGCAAATGCCACGTCCATCCAGAAACCATCCAACATATAACAGGAGCATGCACAACCCTCACGCAGACAGACTACACTCACAGGCACAATCAGGTGGCAAATGTCATTCACCAAAAACTAGCACTCAAACACTCACTAATTCAAAACACCAGCACTCCATACTACAATTATAAACCAGAAACTACTCTAGAAAATACAACACACAAGCTCTATTACGATCGCGCTATTCTAACTGATAGGACGATCCACTACAACAGACCGGATATAATTTTACAGGACAAAATAAATAAAGTTGCATACCTAATTGATATAGCAGTTCCTAATACGCACAACATACAAAAAACTATAACTGAAAAAATTAGCAAATACGCAGAACTCAAAGAAGAAGTTACTAGAATCTGGCGCCAAGAAAAAGTATACGTTGTCCCAATAGTCCTTTCCTCAACAGGGGTAATCCCAAATCATCTCCTTCACAGTTTAAAATTATTAGACCTGAATGAAACCCTTTACATTACAATGCAAAAAGCAGCAATTTTAAATACGTGTAGAATTGTAAGAAAGTTTATGCAGATAGAAGAGAGTGAAATAGGACCTCATCACACATAAACACACCACACGCTACATTTGCTTTGGCTTCGGCCCGTAAATGTAGTTAAAATCCAGTCCAAGGGCTGAGAAGAAAAACACTTTCCGAAAATAATAATAATAATAATAAACCATTTATTTCAGGTAACAAAGACCCATACATAAATACCTTAACCTAAATATACATACTAATAACATTTTTTGTTAGTATATATAGTAACTTAAAAACTATGTTAGTACACGATGCACTTCACTTGCACGATCTTTTGTGCGTTCTTGTGGAATCTGTCCGCGGAAACGACGGAACACCACATCCTGCGGCCAAAAACTTTCTTCCATCACCAAATGGAGCATACACGTTGGGATACGCACCACAACGCCTTGAAATTGACGTTGCGGTGCGACTCCAGTAGTTGTACTCTTGGCGTGTACTTTAACTTTCGGCGCACGTACTCCTCGATGTCCTCAGCCTCCGTGGTGTAGTGTAGGCGAGAGATGTACACCGGGGTGTTCGGCTTCGCTGCGCGTAGTTTAACGTTGGGCTCTGCAGGAGCCTTGCCGGAGCGGTTCTTACAGCTTCGCTGACGGCGTTTCCTCCGCTGCACCGTCACGAAACCGACATCATCAGCCAGGTCCGTTACCTTTGCAGGCATGGGCTTTGCGGGAAGAGCAGCAGGGATGCTCGAAATGACCACTGGTCCAGGTGGTCGCGTCGGTTTGGCAGCGCTGCGGGGAGGAACTGCGGGGACGGGGGCGGGGCTGCGAGGGACACTTACTGCGCGCAACGCAGACTCAGCAATCGGCGCCGGCGACAAAACTGCTGACGCGAAACTTGTAGCTGACGCATTGAGGCAGCTGGCTTCACGACATGTGTTAACGTTGCTAACACGTGCCGGTGACGGCGGTGACCCAGTTAATGCCACAGAGTTGCGCAACTCAACTAATTGTTCGCGCAAGTCTGCAACGGTGTTCTGGGATGCAGCCAGATTTCTCTGCACATCAGCCAAACTAGCCTTAAGGAAGACAATGTCCTTCAGCAGGCTCGTAACATCGACGTGGTCGAAAGTGACTGGAGGTAATTTGGTTAAATCCCTCGCCACAAACGTCGGCACGTCGTCAGGGTCGGTCGCTTTCAGCAGCGTGATGATATCTTGCAGGCTTCTCTTTGTCCCGTCACGCCTACGGGACACCATCTGGTCGATTTTATTGAGCGACCGAAACAGCAGCAGCTTCGCAGCAGCAATGTCTTCTTCACTGAAGCTCGATCCACAGATCTGGATGGCGGACACCTCGTCCATCACGTCCAGTTTCTGTTGCAGGAACGCCAGCAGCTCGTTTGCCACAAGTGTGTCACTCATGGCAACAAAAGTTTCGAGCGCTATACTATAATAATTATATTATTACGTATCACCAACGTCCGCCTAAGAGCGCGGAACACACACGAATCAGGATAACGATTAGGTAACCATTTCTACATTGATGAAGATTGAAGTTATTCCATAGTGTCGCAAATCTGAACACTACTGAATTGGTAATCTTCCACAGTTTTTTCAATAAAAACTACCACCATGAAAAAAAACACATAAAAGAAAAAAGTATCAATGTAATATATCAACTATCAGGGCCTCGATTCTGCTATTACGATAGTGTCAGAATAGGCGATTATTGAAGTCACAATGATAAAGTTCTGTCCAGTTTTGACAAGTTTGGTAATCTACTAATATAATGGCGTCATTATGACTTTTCAATGAACAACCAGTGAGACTCCATTGAAAGAAATGTCATAGAATATTAATCTCGTACATGAAATCTGGCATGAATAAATGTTCGCATTTAGTAGTAGATATCGAAAACCATTTGTACTAAAGTTTATATAATAATGGCAATACGAAAATGCCATTAAAACACAATTTTATAACGAGACCATCGGCCGACCATTGTGAATATAGCAGATTACGAACTTTAAGCAAAATGACAATGGGATGAGAATGGAATCGTGTTGGAGTGACGAATTTATTAAAATAGCAGAGCCTAGCCCAGTGTGGAACTAGCAGCATCAAAGCCAGCTATAAGAGTTTCCAAGTGTATTACCAGAATGTTCGAGGATTACGCACGAAAACAAGTACATTTTATAATAATATATTGGCATCGACATTTGATCTCTTCGCAATTACGGAGTCAGGTCTAAATGAAGGAATTAATGACGGAGAACTAATCCCAACTGAATACAGCATACTACGATGTGATCGAACAGACGGTCGTAAACAAGGAGGAGTGTTTTTGGCGGCCTCACCGCGTTTTAATTTGAATCGCGTTTATGTTGATAATGTGAACAGTGCCTTGTTTGAGATTGTGTGCGCGACGGTACACAAACAAAATCATTTTTTATTTTTCTGTTGTGTTGTTTACATTCCGCCAAAATGTGATGCTAATGAATATATGAATCTATTTCATATATTAGAGAATGTTTGTGATAAATATGACAAAGTTCTAGTGTTGGGAGATTTTAACATGCCTTCTACGACCGTAGAAATTCAAAGTTATTTGGAGTATTTTATTTCCTACGGTGGATTTCGGCAGGTAAATGACGTTGTTAATATTAATAATCGTGCCTTAGATTTAGTACTGTCAACGTTTGAGTTGAGTTGTATAGGGGTTCAACTTTCTGAGGAACCTTTAGTCAATGTTGATACACAACATCCGCCACTGGACATAAGCGTGAAGCTTAGTCATCGGGAAGCAGAGGGTAACCCTCCACCTTCTCAGAAAAAATATGTTTCGTCACTCAGTAAACGTAAGTGGAATTTTAATAAAGCTGACTTTCTTAGTTTGTATAATTCTTTGAGGTTGGTAAATTGGGAACCATTGTTTAATATACATAACTCTGAGGCGGCTTTAGATTATTTTTATGAAACAGTGAATGAGACTATTGACGGTTGTGTTCCTAAGAAAAATATTATAGCAAATAAACATGGGTCTAGGTTTTGCTATCCAGAATGGTACACGCCTGATTTGATAACAGACATAAAAAATAAATGGCGTTATCACAAATTATATAAATCTACTGGTTCCCTGACTGATTACGAAATGTTTGCTTGCTTACGTACTAGGGTCAAATTAAAAATTGCGTCAAACTATAAGGTGTACCAAAACAGGCTCCAGAATAACCTGCAAGTGGATCCAAAATCGTTCTGGAACTTTATTAGGGCCAAGCAGTCTCGGCGCAATAAACCCAAGGTGTCTAAGGACGGCTTATTGCTGAGGGAAGAGGAGTGTGCGGAATGTTTTGCCTCGTATTTTCATTCGGTGTACAGCGAGAAGCAGCCGGCGCTAAACTCGGTAGCCGCAGAGCACGCGGGTGGCGGCGCGGCGGGAGCGGCACGCGTGCATGTTGACGGGCTCAGCGCGCGAGATCTGCGTGCGGCGCTCCTGCGTCTCAAGCCCAAACGCTCTGTGGGTCCGGACGGCATACCACCTTACATAGTCAAAGATTGTCGCATGATTTTTGAAGCGCCCTTATTGCACATTTTTAACTTGTGTTTGCGGGAGGGTCACTACCCGGACCGGTGGAAACTCACCCGCGTTATCCCAGTCCCTAAAGGGGGAGTGGGCACCGACGTGAGTGGATACCGACCGGTGGCGGTGCTGTCTGCGTTCGCTAAGGTATTTGAATCGGTGTTGCATAAAAGTATTTATACGCAAGTGAGCTCACAACTATCTGACGCTCAACATGGCTTTCGACCGGGTCACAGTACGGGAGGCAACTTGCTGTCATTTGTTAACTACCTGTCGCCAGTCATTGACGCTGGGGGACAGGTGGATGTGGCGTATTTTGACTTCCGGAAAGCTTTTGATACCGTGGATAACGACGTGCTTTTGTGCAAACTCTCTGCGATGGGATTCACACCACAATTATTAAAGTTTTTTGCGAGCTACCTTGGCGAACGCCGACAGTACGTCGAGTATGCGGGACACGAGTCTGGACCGTATTGCACGTTATCTGGGGTGAGTCAAGGCAGTAATATTGGACCATTAGAGTTTATATTATTTGTTAATGACCTGCCTACGGTCGTAAAGGAGGCAAAGTGTCTACTGTTTGCAGATGACTTAAAGTTGTACCTAAATGTAAGGGAGACGGCTGATTGTAATCGGCTCCAGTCTGATATCGACAATGTGGTACAATGGAGTAAGTCAAACAAACTAAATTTTAATATTGACAAGTGTTGTATAATGAGCTACACACGCTCGCGGGCTCCTTTGCAGCATCACTACGACATGGACGGTGTAGTCGTACCGCGTGTCAGGCAGGTGCGAGATCTGGGTGTGCAAATGGTGTCTGAGCTGACGTTCCGCAAACACATAGTGGAGGTGTGCGGTAGGGCGTTCAAAAATCTTGGTTTCATTATAAGACAGTGTAAGGATTTTAACGATACTGCTGCTGTTAAGGTTTTATATAATGCACTTGTGAGAAGTCATCTGGAAACAAGTGCACTCATTTGGAATCCACATGAAAGAAAATATAGCCTCATGTTGGAGAAAATGCAAAACAAATTCTGTAGATTCCTCTACCTTAAGGAATATGGAGTTTATCCCTTTTATCCCCTTATGTACCCCAGTTTATTCGTACTGGGCATGGTTGGGTACACCAGGCTTGCGGTAAGAAGGGACGTGGCGCTGGTCAAGTACGTGGCGAGCGTACTGCTAGGGCTGCTGCACCATCCCGAGGTGCTGGCTGCGCTGCGGTTGCGCGCGCCGGATGGGTATGTGGGAGCGCGCCGCCGCCCCGCGCTTTTAGACGTGCCAGCCGCTAGGACTAACCTACTCAAGTTTGCCCCTATGTCGCAGCTGCACGCATTATTAATATTATTACGGTATCGGAAGATATATTTGGGCAACACCTGCCGAGATTTATCCAGAGGGCTCAATTCATAATTGAAAAAGGTGTGCAACTGTGAACATTGTCATGTTGTATTAATTATGGTGTTTTTATTTTTACCAGGTAATTTTACTTATTTTATATTGTGTGTTTTTCTATTGTATGTGTTCAAAATGTATTCTATAACGTTGTCTTATAACATCATATTGGAATAGTCTGTAAAGATGTTATAATTGGTGTAAAAATAAAAAAATAAATAAATAAATAAATAGATGGCAGTGTTTGTAATTTCCAGCGACATTTATTTACTTACTAGCTGACCCACGCAATTTCGTATGCGTCACATTCGAGAGAAAAACAAAAGGAAAAATGTCCCCGTTTTTGTAACATTTTTCATTCCTACTCCGCTCCTAATAATTGTACCGTGATGTTTTATTGCCTAAAGCCTTCCTCGATAAATGGACTATCCAACACAAAAATAATTTTTCAATTCGAGTCGATAGTTCCTGAGATTAGCGCATTCATCCAAACAAACAAACTCTTCTGCTTTATAATATTTACTTATCTAGAGACTATTAAGTTTTCGAAATGGAAAGCTATTTTCCCTGCCGGACGACAAATGTTGAACAGATTACCACATAGGCTCAACATTTTATACGTAAGCCCTTTGGACGCTAATCGGATCTCCTAGAGATCCTTGGGTACAAAGTTCTCTGATCTAGGAAGGCAGTATATTATAGTAATAAAAAAATGTTTTTATTTCATAAAATATACATCTGCGTTACAACACTGTGCAATGTTTACAATCAAAATGATAAGACCTTTACTGAAATCATGTAAATATTGACAAACCCAACCACGAGATTAAGATTCCGGATGGTTTATGACTTAATGATGAAGTCAAAATATATATAATTATAAACATATATATTATACACAATCTTATAATTATTATACTAGCGGACGTCACGTGGTTTCACGTGTAGTTCCCGCTCCCGAGCGAGTACGGGGATACAATGTACCCTATGTTACATAGGGTGAATGTAGCTTTCTAATGGTGAAAGAATTTTGAAATCGGCACAATGATTTTTGAGTTTATTCATTACAAAAACACAATACAATACCAATAATACAAAACAAATAATATTAACATAATAAAAAAATATAATTCAATACTGATAATTTTGATGTGTTTTGTCCTGTGCAGGCTAATAAATGCTTTTTCTTTCTTTCTTTACAAACACACACACACACACAAAAATACAATTTTTTCCTTTTTATAATATTAGTGTAGAAATGTTGTGTATGTAAAGCATTATTAGTACAAATATAACAGTTTCTTAGATATTAAAGCCTGAATTCTTGTCACGCTGACGGTCGATCACGCAGTCACTAACGAGTGTACATTAATGTGTTTTATATAGCAACATACTACGACGCTGACGTAAGCGGTGACCGACAGCCGTATTTTGTTTTGTTCTCTCTGACGTCACAACTGACCGTCAGCGCGACAATAATTTAGTCCTTAAAGAACTTTAAACACAAAATAGAGATAAAGTGAAATGAGGCAGCCGTACTCGGTATGTGCAATCCTGTCTGTTTGACTTTTAGCTAACGGACGATTATTAACAATAGGTCAAAGAAAACTTTTTTTGACAGGTAGAAGACGCGGATTAGATATTTCAAGCTAATTTTGGGTATAAAAACACCAATAGCTACATAGGTAGACAAAATATCTAACTGCTATACGTAAGTAAGTTATGGAAAACGGCCTAGCAATAACATCAATCTAACAGTACTATACTTCGATATGAATGGCGCAGCAGTAGTAAGGCTGCCTTACGTTCTTCGGGTCCCGGGTTTGAATCCCGGTAGGAGCTAATGTTTGTGTGATGAGCATGGACATTTGTTTCCGAGTCATGGTTTATATGTATAATAAGTATGTATTTACAAACAAAAAGTAAATATGTAGTATATCAACTGTCTGGTGACCACGACACAAGCCTTGCTTAGTGTGGCACTAGATAGCGCTGTGTGTAATGTCCAGCGATATTTAATATTATTTAATTATACTTGCAAGAGGTGACACTATTCATAATTTTATGATGAACAACTTTATTAGGATTTTATATGAAAAGACAGGTAATATGATTTATATACGTAACGATAGATACCTACGTAGATAGAGGTGTGGAAAATAAAGACTAAAAGCTACTAGCAAGTAGGCCTGCATTCTTGTACGGTTGGTCGTGACAACAGCGAGAACAAAATACGGCTGTTGGTCGCCGTTGACGTCAGTCTAGCAGTGTGGTGCTACCGACCGTCCGCGTGACAGAGAGCTTGACTTTATTCTCACATAATGAAGTGATGTAATTTATTAAATGTGTCTGATCTGATCATTTATGTTTCTACTATTTGTCGCAAAATAAAAGGTTGAATTAATAGTCCTTGTATAATCTCAAAGTCAAATGAAGCTATTAGGAATACATTGCATATTTCATGCGGCGAAAGTATAAAGGCTGGAAGGCCAAGCATCACTAAAATAAATTGGCTAAAGCTTCATTTATCAGGATCGATTTACAAGTTAAGGCAAGATAAGTGTATAGCCTGAGCAGGTGATTTTTTTTTTCAAATATTTGCTCGAAATATGTGGGACAAAGCCTTTCAAACCGAGACATAGAAATCCTCCTCCTCCTATGGAGGCTTCTCATAGTGGATACAACTCAGCCCTGAGATGAGCACGGTTACAGCCACTATTACTAGTAGACACGGCTCTTTTAAACACCTTTTTGTTATAGTAGTCACAGACAGCCCACTGTGCCAAGCCTGCATGGAAGAATACGAGTAAGCAGCCCACGTGCTCCTACACTGCCCAGAAGTTGTCTCTATAGCACATTAATTACTTCGGCAACTCAGATACTCTCCTAGAGATTGTTAGTAACACCAAAATGTTGCTGTCCTTTGTCGGTAACCTGGGATTTAATGATTTTCCCAAAAATAAGTAAAATATTGCGCTTTGAACGTGAAATTCAGTCACTAGCCTGTTATACAATATGGCCCTGCCTCTCTTAGACGGATCTGTCCCAGCAATGGGAACGTAATGTTAACCGACCTGACCTTCCAGTCTTCTTTTTGTTCCCTTAAAATACCATTGATACATTGATTAGCTTTAAGAAACAAGTTACATTAAATCAAAAAATTAAAAAAAAAATAATTTCAGGTATATGATTCCACTAATCAAGCTCTTTCTTTTGATACACATATTGAGGGAGTTGTTGAATCGCCATTTTATGGCGGCGCCGGCGGCCATCTTTGACTGATGTTTATAAGTCATAGCTAAGAGCACTCCCGACTTCACCTTTCAACCAAAAAAAAAAAACAAAATCAAAATCGGCTCATCCGTTGGGGCGCCACGATGCCACGGACAGACAGACCCACGCACACACAGACACAACAAACTTTAACACCCCGTCGTTTTTCGTCGGGGGTTAAAAACAGCTGTACATATACATGTTCCCTACAAAAATGTGTTTTAAACAGCTGTTTTAGATAATCAGACCGTCATCTTTTAGTGAACATTGACCTTTGTGGTGAGTAAGATCACCCGCTTTAGAAAAACGTTGTAAATAGTTTGTGTTGGAAAATTGAATTAAGGACATTGCTTCTACTATGACATTCAATCCTTATATTCAAAAGGGATAATTTACTGACTTTTACTAAGTACCTAAATGGTGTGATCAAGTATAAATATAATTTAAAAAACAGTGGGTTTCTTTTAAACATTGTTTAATATCTCTGACTAGGATAAGTATATTAACTTATGGTAATATTATAAAACATTTCGCTCTTCGAGTGTATTACTATTATTATATTATTTCATAATTACATAAATTCGCCAGCACAAAACGTCTCGTTAAAAATACACTAAACTATTTAAAAGTGTTGATTTTAATAGCAGTGCAGTGATGAGAAAAAAAGACTAATAGTTCAATCTGATTCAAAACTATCATTCGCACGCTCTTGCATATTACTATCAACAGTTTTACACGGAACATCAAAGAAACCTTGACTTCTGATCAACGTTTCTGCATCATCAAACGATTGGGGCATATCTCTACAAGCTGTTTCAGGAAGAGTTATACTTATAAGAGCAGCCACCGCAGCAGTGCTGCCAACAATAACCATAGGAAGCCAATACTTGTATATCTCAAGATATGCCACAAACGGTGATATTACTGTACCAATGTATCCACAAATATGAGCAATTGATGATCCAGAACCTCTAACTGATGTTGGCAATATCTCTGCTGTCCATTGCATAGCAGTGTTGCAAGCCATATTCACAGTAAATCTTGCTGCCACTGCACACAATACAGAAGCTAGACCACCACCGACGAACGGTATCAAAAAACTAAAAACAGCACATAAAGTCAATACAAGGAACATCATGGACTTTCTTCCCGTGTAATCTAAAACGAAAGACAGAATGACTAGTGAAGGAAATTCTGTCAAAGATATCACAGTGAAAGACAAATAGAAATCGAACTGTAACTGCCCTATTGTTCTGACCAGAGCGTCAAAAATAATCATAGAAAACATAAATACTAAACACGTGCAGATAAAAACCCTGCAAAGTAATGGCCTTCTTAACATGTCCATTATATTTCCGTGCACAACTTTACTGTTCAGTGTACTCGTAGTATACTTAAATCCATCTACCAAACGCTGTGGAACCACTTTTTTGTTAACACGAGCTATATTTAAAACATTTTTCACAGCTTCATCGGTTCTTCCCTTGGACAACAACCACCTTGGGCTTTCTGGGATGATGAAAGGAGCAAGCAGAGATAACGCCATGGGCAAACTCGTGGCTAGCCCAATTGTTTTCCAATGTCCACAAGCCAATGAAATCCACGGTAACGCAACTGCACCCGTACAAAAGAAGGTTGCGAAAGCTAAATTAGTTATTCTTGTCCTGTATTTTGGTGCAACATATTCTAATACTAGTAGGTAGGTCATCATCATGCAGTTGTCGTATGACATACCCATGAAGAAACGACAGATTGTGAATTCAGTAAAATTGTTAACGAATACGCTAGCTGTGCCTGCGATGGCTCCGATCAAGTTACTGCAAACAGCAGCTGGTATTCTTCCAAAACGGTCAGCAACCCATCCCACTAGAAAGCCTCCAACGATAGATCCAACAAAGAAAAATGATTGTGCAGTTGCTTGGTTGCTGTTATTGTCACACACCCATCCCATTTCACTTCCTATTGTTGGATATGCAAATTCTGTTTTGTTAAATTCCCAACCATGCTGGCAAGGCATTGTATTCCAAGTTGCATTTGGAGTTACTCCTTTAGATATCACATCAGTCCAGTTAGCTTTATACTGCAGACACCGAGAATATCCAAAAGGTGAATCATCGGGGGGTATAGCCAGACTTCTTCTTTCCAGAATAGTAAAATTCTGCAATTCTGGTATAAAACACCAATGGTTTGGAGACGTTTCCGTCATAAAGACTTGTGAGAAATAGGAGAATGCACCAAACACGTAAAACGGAAATGTTGCGAAGAACAGGAATACTTGGTATCGGCCTAATTCACCAGCCGACGAAAGTAATTCATCGTAGTCAACCACTTCAGTTTTTCCGTTTTCATATGTATGGTTATTTTTATTATGCTTCTTTGCTTTTCCATCCATTATAATTTTTTACACTAAAAATAACTAAAGTAATAAAACTTAGAAACGCGTCCGTCCATAGAAATTATCTTTAAACTGTCTTATATATATTTTAAACGCTCTTTTAAAGAATCTTGTGAGATAATAGATAACGCTCTTATTACTTTTTTATTTAACATTTTTATAGTTGTAACATGTATGCTGATACGCCAGACATCATTAAGATTAGGAATTTCCATGTACGTGAGATGGAATTTAGTTTTGCAAGTTTATGTAATGTTGTATAAATAAAGTTATATGGAAAGCAAGAACTCACAGTTGGATCATAATATCAAGATTTCAAACGTCATTCTTCGATCAAAGTATTGAAGTGGTAACTTTGTATGGGAGGGGTAACTCGATTCGGAACGGTAACGAAGGAGTTCTGGAACGAAGTAGTTCCTGAATGACTGACTTACGGATCAACGCACAGCATAAATCGCTCATCGTAGAGACCTGAAATTTGGAGGGTAAGAAATTTCCTAAATTATACCCATAAGGGGGTGAAAAAGGGGGGCAAAGTTTGTATGAGACAACGTGATTCCTTGGTTTAATCTATGCATAAACCGTTTTTAACATAACAGAATTGATGAAGTCGTGTTTTATATTTTATTGAAATTGAATAAGAGTTCCGTTTTTTGCCATTTGGCTACGGAACCCTAAAATTTATTTTCTTAAAAGGCTCACCTCTTTATCAATTTCTCCTATATCGTGTGTGCGTTTGCACTTGTTATGTTTGTTAACAAAACCACATAATATTATTCATATTATGAAACTCCCTCAACTTCGGGGGAATGAAAAAAAATGCAGAGACGAAAAAGTTGAGATAGATGTGTGGGAGTGACTAAAAAGGATAAAGTAAGAAATGAGCATTATCTGTCTTTATCGTGTGGTTATTGAGCCTTACCTGGTGTCAGAGTTTTATTCCGGCCAAGGGCCTTCGACTTGGCTTTACATGCCGTTGACAAATATCTCTAAAGCATGCTGATTTCGTGAAGTGATAATTATATAATATATAAATGAATCCCAAAACCCAGGAGCGTGTCTAGGAATAAGCATATAATGAAAGTGGCTGTAATAGAAAAGGTAAAAAGGAGTCGTATATGTCTTGGTTATAGACATACAATGTGATGAGAAGGGATGCAACACATGTGATAAGAGGAGTGACATTTCGATACAAGTGGAGAAAGTTTGTCATTGTATTCGAGGCGGAATTAACACCCGAGCCGTAGGCGAGGACGTTTTTGAATATATTTTTGAAGAAATAAAATAAAAGAACGAAAAATATTTTTGTCATGAATTAATACGAAACTATGATTTTAAATTTCTTTTCGTTCCGCGTTTTGCTTTCGCTCGGTTGAAGGAAAAGCAAAGGTCAGAAAAACCGTTAGACAGCATTTAAAAAAAAAATTAGAACACATGTAAATATTAATCTACACTACTATTATAAAGAGGAAAACTTTGTTTGTTTGGTTGAATGAACTCAAAATCTATTGTGTCTATTTCAAAAATTCTTTTAGCATTGGAAAGCTACATTCACCCTGAGTAACATAGGCCATATTTTATCCCCGTAGTCCCACGGGAACGGGAACTACGCGGGTGAAACCGCGTGACGTCCGCTAGTCTGTTAGTAAAAGTGAATATAAAATGACAAAAAAAGCGTGTGTGTGAAAAACATTGCATGTTGAACCTAATCACAGTGCGACAAGAACCAGTTTTCGAGCAAGGGTATCGATAATTAAGTTTTTGGTGGAAGGAGAGGGAGAAGTAGACCTCAGAAGATAGTTAGATTATGTGGGGAATGATAAAAAGGAAAAATGATAACGTGATTGATAGGGGAGAACAGAACGGAAATAAGTTGTGTTGACTCCAAACAACACAGAACAAGGTCGGAAGACACGGAGATTTTTTGAACTGATTGTTTTTCACTTTTCGAGCGGGACGAAATTGCGGTAGACCCTGTCTCATAAAATTAATATACTGGCAATAAGCGAGCTCTGTTCGGGTTTCACTCACGCCTTAATTGAGTCTGGGAGCATGTTTTCACAGCCAATTTTGTTTTTAGTGACTAGGAAATCATAAAAGTTTGGAACTGAGGGTAAATCGATTTTTCCTATGCTGTAAGTAGTAGTACCTGTCAATGAATCAAACGAATTAAAGGAAACTTTGATATCAACCAATAGTGTCGTACTACTATTTGTTTATAGAACAAAGGCAGGTGGCCACCCAATCTGAGGACCACACTTAGGGCTCGAGATTGAAAAATATTTCCATTATTGTTTATGCCTTATATTTTATTAGCAGCACGTAGAATTGAAGACCTGTATAGGTATTCATGATTTTATCTGAAGACGGGTGTACTCTAGCTCGTTCGTAAACACTTGATCGTTTGAATTCCGTAGACGATCGGGTGAACGACCATGTGTTTTTGCGCCATGGAATAGACAAAAATGAAACGTTGAAGTCTGAAGAAAAACTTCTTCAAATGATTGAGCGGCTGGTGGGCGATGCGGCATGCAATAGCCATATTCACCATACGACCTCACACTGGCAGCATTACTTTAACATCGAAAATCTCTGCACGCCTCGATTGAGTAGGTATATTTGGCGTGTTCTAAAGGTACTTCACCACGAAACAAATTAGACTAGTAAACAAATAAAATATCCAAATCAAATCCACGACAAAGATTGTTATTGATTAAGACCAAAGACATTCAAATATGATCAAGTCGGAGAAGAACAAAAAATATTGATTGACGATGATTAGAATTTTTCGGTCGAGTGTGTTCCTACAGAAAATTCTATGGGAACACTCTCGACCGAGAACTCTCTCTGTGTCTCTCTCGATGTCTCACTAAAACAGATTCAAGACGGAGGGCAAGCGAGATACACCAAGACTTGGTGGTTGCTACTAAATACACTATCGCAGTATATAAAGATATAAAGGGAAAATGTAGGTAAGTATAGTTGACGCATTTAAACAAAAAAAAAAAAAACCAAACCTAACTAATCTGGACCTATGGCATTGAACTATGGGGCACAGCATGTAGCACCAATATAACAATAATACAAAGGACGCAAAACTACATTCTGAGGCAAATTTCAAATGCGCCATGGTTCATTAAAACAAAGGAGATCCATGACATCCTTAACCTACCAATGGTTAAAGAAGTGATAGACTACTACGGCTCCAGCTACAAGTCAAGACTACAATAGCATCCAAATCAGCTTGCAGGACAGCTCACTATCCCTGAAACAATTCGTCGACTGAAGAAACGACGAGATCTCTTTGACGACATTGTCGCTGATGGTTGACAATATAAAACGAAGGGTGGGCTCCGCTGGGAGTACTCTAGCACCCTACAAACCATTAAATCATCATCCCATCTGCTTATAGTCCACACGACTGATAGCAAGATACATAAAGAAAAAAAAAACCTATTATAAATTAGTAGATCTAGCAATTTCTTTGTTACGGTTTCCTTTATCTATGCTGAACTCACCCCTAAGTTAGGGCACGCCACTTCTTTAACATCCTGTATATAGTCATTAGTAGAAGCTATAATGGAGTACTTATGATTCAAGAATCGCGATTTCACAACATTATGAAACACCACATAAGGTAAGTATCTGTCATTTGCTGATGTAACACATACATCTTTTTACTGAAAAACGGCGATCTTCCGTACTTAAATTCTACCATGTGACGCTTGGGGCTTTTTAGGACTCAAGCCATATAAACAGGATTAGTTTTCAATACTCCGTAATCCTTTCTGATACAAAAATTAATGATGACTACCTAAGTCACCATTTTCTAGCTTGAGGACAAGGATCAAGGCCAATGATGAACGAAGACAAACATTACGAACTGTATGTTAACGTGATGCTTTAAAATACACAATTTTAAGCCACAGAAACATGACTATTCAAAATATAATTGATGAGATAATAAATAAAGGTGTAATGGTTCACGATAACATCGATGACATCACGCATGCGGATAAAATGAATGTGGCCAAAACGCTACTGAAAACTATATTTAATTAATATTTTAACCAATTTTCATTGCCTTATTCCATTGTGAAAACTGAACACGGTTAGCATCATCATATAAATCCCGTTCAAATGCTGTCAGTATTCGTGACAGTGATGACACTAACTTTGCAATAAAAAACATTTAGGATGGGAAATCATCAAACGACTCCTCCCGCTCCGCCCACGGAGTATCAGACTTTTACTGACTACAACCCATCCATGTTCCTTCCTCGCCCTTTATGTTCCGAGGCCATGGTATCGCTTTCGATTAGTCTCGCAGCCGCGGCAGGCTTCGACCCTTGCAGGCCCTTCCTTTTTGCTGACATCTCTTTGAGGCGCGCGTGGAACACGAACGCGCCGTCGACACGGCCTGTCGTCATAAGACGGACGGACTTGTATTTTTTTCTAGATGACGCTTCGCTTTTTATAAACATCTATGGAATACAACTTTTGATAGCTTAATATGTTTTTATAGAGAAAATACACTAAATGTTGTTTTCTTCGTCATGTTATAACCTTCGATCTTGTCGTCAAGAAATAGGTACATTTTCTTATAAGTCATAACATTGAACCTTGTGTGCGCTGAAGTGTGGCATTAAATCAGGAACAAGCTTATTGGAGGGGTGACCATGAATATTTTTTCGATATTTTATAGGGGTGAAAATCTCATAGAGAGCTACGACGGGTACATGATTGTCTGAATACGTAAGACAGCAAAAATCGTAGAATATAAAAACAGGAATACAGAAAGAATTTTGGTCATCCTTTTAAAAACAAATACCTGCTAAAATTTTATCATCAGTTCCTAAATAATAACAGCTGCTCGGGTCAATTTTTAAGTTAAACCGTTTTTGCCTAGGTTGGTCTGTGGATGGGTGACCACCTATTACATACCGAGTTGCCTCCGTGCCTCGGAAAGCATGTTAAGCAGTTGGTCCCGACTGTCATTTGTCCATCTTTGATAGTCGTTACAGGTAGTCAGTGTCCCAGAAAGTCTGACAACCAGTCTTACAAAGGGGTGTCGTATTACCCAGTACTATGTTGGGTTGTAGAGGTCAGATAGGCAGCCGCTCCTTGTAAATACTGGTATTCAGCTGCATTTAGTTAGACTGGAAGCCGACCCCAAACATAGTTGGGAAAAGGTAAGCAAATGATGAGTATTGAAAAATACATTATTTTTCATCACCACATACTGTAGAACTTTTTAATGAGTATCGTTATAGTAAATTTTGATAAAAGTGGAGAAAGTTCGTTATTGTAGTTCAAGGCGGTATTAACACACGAGCCGTAGGCGAGGGTGTTTTTGATTCGAGAACTGAGTGTATCAAACGACGTTTTGCAATGCAATACACTTTTGAAGAAATAAAATATTTGTGTCACGAATTATTACGAGACTATGATTTAAATTTTATTTTTTTTACGCGTTTTGCTTTCACTAGGTTGAAGGAGAGGCAAAGGTATGAAGACGTTATACAGCCTAATTTAAAAAATAGATTATAAACATTTTTGAATTTAGAACACCGATAAATGTTAATTTGTTTATAAAATTAAATATTAGTTTTAAATAAGCATGTTTATCTATGATATTGAATTTATAAACACAATTTGAATATTCAAAAAATGTTTACAACGAAAGACGTAGACCGCTTTTCCGAAATTAAAAAATAAACACATTCACCTCTGGCTCTATAGTCAGAGGTGAATGATTTTTTTTAAATTATGCATTGAACCAATTTGGATTAAGTATATATGTGGCAATTTTGCTTTCTACACACGTGTAGAAGAAATAACAAAAACGCACGTGTGTGAAATACACTGTATTTTGAACCTAATCGTAGTGAAAAAAGAACCAGTTTCCGAAGATGTGTATCGAAAAATAATTTGGCTGTTATTTCTGCTTACATAGCGATGTTGTTGTATGAATCAACTTAATCTTTTTCTTGATTACCGATGCTTAATTAACCAAAAATAAATGGTGCACCCGATACCTTACACCATAAGAGTTTCAACTAATATTCACAAAAAAAAAGTATTAGTGTAGTATCTCAACTATCTAGTGTCCACAAGCTTTGCTTAGTGTGGCACTAGGTGGCGCTGTGTGTTAATGTCCAGCGATATTTATTTATTTTATTTTATTAAACGGACTTAAAATGATGAAAAAGATCGAGCCATTCGTGTCATATCCTGTTTCATACTGTTATCACACTATGTCACTTTGATAAGCAAAAGCGCGTATTATTGTTTACTTAGTATAATGATTGATGATTAGGTACATTAGGTTCAAATTATACTTTTACAACATTATAATAATATGATATAATGGTTGGCCTATATTGGGTGATGTTCAGCATTTTCCATAGAAAAGTGTGCCCGTTTAATTAATTTTATGGCAAAAATCCTACTTTTATTTGTTTTATCTGCTACATGGCAAACTGTCTTAGCGACAATAAGCCATACATCTGTCCGATTTTCTATCTGTTTTGATGTATATAAGTAGTGAGCTTCGACGAGATGAAATATTCCATCAGAAACTACTCTTCAATTTGTAGTGAATCTGGTTTTTAATGTTGCTATGTCTCTTCGTTTTATTCTCACATGTCGAAGGCTACCCTCTTTTGTCTCATAATTAATAAACATCAGCCAATTTTCAGTAAAACAAACAATGTCAGGACTTACTAATTTCTAAAAACAATTCAATTTCTTCAAATTAATTTGGATAGAACAATGAAGAACAACTTAAAATTATTCCACCAAAATATCCAAGGCATTTCCCTAGGATATTTTGGTGGAATAATTTTAGGTTGTTCTGCTGAGGCCCTTTTTTACTAAATAATCGAGTGCAAGAAGATACCTTGGTGTTGGTAGGATTAACAAAATAGTTAATGGTACTTTGTGTTGTCTCACTTTCTAGTTTAAATTAACATTTGGAGTGAGGCCGGAGACTCCTATGCCATCCTCAGACAACAAGACCCTATCACTAATAGTTATTTCATCAAACGTAGCTAAGAACACTCTCGACTAACACACCTTTTAAACAAAAAAAAACAAATTCAAAATCATTTCATCTGTTCGGGAGCTACGATGCCACAAACAGACACACACTCACACACAGACGCGTCAACTTGTAACACCTCGTCGTTTTTGCGCCGGGGTTTGAAAAAATAACATAACATCACGCCTGTGATTAATAATTCACAAAGGGTTAGAAGAAATGTACCTGATAAGGTGCATTTCTGCTTAACCCTTACCCTTACTATCGCACATCCACAGGCAGCGAGCCTAATGTCATCAACCGGACACAAACCTATACTCCGTGGCTGGTACTGAGAAATTTTAATGGAAAAACCCAATAGTACTTTGCCCGACGTGGGAATCGAACCCAGTAGGGAACTGTGTCTGAGAATTGCCTAAATGACATTACAGTGCTATAGTACTGTAATGTCATTTGAGCACATGCAATTTGCATAGGCAAAATGTTACTTTAAGTATGATTTGGTCCTGCCGGGGTTGCGGGCCTGTTCGAAAGAGATACCGCGGCCCCGGAACATAAAAGGCGAGGAAGGAACATGGATGGGTTTTAGTCAGTAAGAGTCTGACAGTCCCTCCCGCTCCGCCCAGAGTGGGAGAAGTCATTTGATGATTTCCCATCCCAAAAAAAAATGTATGATAAAGTAACATTTTTCTATTCACAATGTTTTCTAGCAGACTGTGTAGCAAAACACACTGTTGCAAGTAAAGAAAATACTGGTTCAAGAATGAAAATAAAAGGAAAATGCAGCAATCGAGAATGTGGCAATCCAACAGTTAATGGCGCATCACGTGCAGTAAGCCCTGAAAGCTATGGTATTGTCTATTATGTGACAGTGCTTGCTTGGTTACTCACAGCCTTGGAAATCTGACCACACAGTGTAGGTACTTAATTTACATGAATCTTTTTTCATGCCTTGAAAAGCAAGTCAAGCTATGCCTCCGGCTGCCATTCCCAGATCTTTACATCTATCAAAGCATCGGGAATATGTACGGTCGAACAAGCTATTTGATTTACAGTTTAACCCACAAATTACATTGTAAATTGTAAACCAAATAGCTGGTTCGACCGTGCATATTCCCGATGCTTTTAATGAATGCAGCAGATATATGAATTAAATCTTGTTTTTCGTTTGTTACTAACATCAGTGTCAGAAGTATGGATTTATATTTATGGATCAAGGTCTGAAATGAAATGCTTTTTTTAAGTTAGAAAAACTACGTCGCTGGTTCCAAGTCTTAATGTGGAGTATCATGCTAACCAGCTACCGGGATTTAGAAGTCAAATATGCAGTCGCTCCACTAAAATATCGGTTTTCAGCTGCATTCAAATAAGCTAAAATAGTTGAAAAAAAGGTATAATAGATAATCACATTTATTAATTCTAGGACCGATAACTTTGAGATTACCCATTTTCAGCATAAACATAATAATGCGATTCTGCATTTGATCACGTTTTTGTTTGTCGGCATAATCATTTACCAATAACATCGGATGATAACAAAAGATAACAATATCTTCACAGGCTCAGGCCGCTAAACTTGTTCCTATATAAACCACGAAAACAACAGAATTTTTACTGCCTAACTGGCAAGGTAGTAAAATTCTGCGGTCTTTCCCGTACACCACATCCAAAATAGAAAATATTGGTACAATGTCGATTTCACGTGGGTTCAGAGAGTGATGTCAGACATTGATCGTGTACCTACTTTGCTAATTGACTGCCGATAATCCCATAGCTTGCTACAGCCATGAAAAACATCCTAGCTACGCCCACAATTACTAATAATGAGGGTTGAATAATGGCGGATCCTGTATTCTTTTAAAAACAGCACGGAATGTCTGTCGTTTGAGCTGTAATACATATTGTTTGTTTTGAATTGCGAGCTAGACCTATGTTTCTCGGTATCTTCTTAAGCTTCGGAACTTTAAGTGCGGTAACGTGTCCTAACAAGGTCAACTATGAAACGGGATTTTTAGAGTTAGACAGGGGCAAAGGCTAAATTAAAAAAAAAAGTTTTTAAGTATATTTGCATAATAATTCTAAAGTTAAGTAGAATTTATGAAAAACTGCACGAGGCACGAATAACGAAGAAAATTTGGGGGAGGAAATTCGGTTTAACTTTAGCATAAAATTGAGAAACTAGCCCGTGTATCGATATGATATACCATAGGTTTAATTAGTTTACCAATATTAGCTACCGCCGAAAATAATACAACACTTAATTAAAGAAAGGCATTATTATTACCATTCTTTGTACGGCTTCTTGATAAATAAATTTGTCCGTGAGACCTTATAATAATCTCGAGGCGTCTCGTATATGTAAATATATATAATACGAGTCTCACCCGAGACCGTTTATTGAAAAAAAAAAAAACAAATTTCAGCTTAATACTTTACTAAATTAACATGGGAAAATATTCAAACGTTGAATCGAGTACTAAATTGAAATACTTAATTGATAAAACCTTGCACGTGATTCTTTGTTGTGATAGTGATTCTGTGATTTAAAACTGCAGATTTAATAGATATAACCGCTTTTTATCTGTGAGTAGATTTGAATTTGAAAAAAAAGCAGTAGAATGACATAGATATCCGCATTAGTCCATAGTAGTCCACATTATTACTATCATAAGGCATTAAATCACATGGACAGTTGTTTGTTTCTTTAAAAAACTCATAATGTTATATTATCAAGGAACGAGGCGCATGCGTATGTATGTTTTGTAATAATATCAGACCCTAAACATAATAATTTAACAAGAATTGTATAAACAGGTACAAGCATTTATGCAGATGTAAAACGCAAAATTTAATAACATCGTTGCCGACGCAAAATTAAATTAAATATTATTAATTACCAAATCAACTCAAATATTAAATACTTAAGTTCATTACCAACAGACATGATCATAATAATATTATCATCCCTAACTATAATTCTAAATTCTCGTTACTTAATTCGTTTTTTTTTCTAAAAACATCGCAAAATTATAATAATAAGCGCCAAACAAAATCAGAATTCTCAAATACACGTCAGAGATAATCAAATGTCAAAACTTACCGCGAATCCGCGAAAACACAAATCATTCACTGTTGCGCGAATGTTTTAATAACTTTTCTTTTTAAAGTTTTTAAAAAAGTTGCGTGCGTTCGGAGAGTCGTCGGAGCGCGGCCGCGGTTGTTATGGTCATCGCGGTGAATGTGTAGCGAATGGGCGCCCCACACCTCTCTTGAGTAGGCATGCGTGTAGCGCCCTTTCGGTGGACCAAACTTTTCAAAGGCTTCTTGATTGACGGATGTGGCAAATTGTCTCGAAGTCATGAGCTTTAGAATACTTACTGGACTCAGGACTGTGGAGATGTATTATAACTTTCTTATGGCTCTGATGATATTCGTACCTCGTGTTTATCTTTGACATTAAGATTGATTATCTCTAGGTATGAAAGTCAAGAACTAGTCCGCTAAAGAAAGAAAACTGGTTTTTCTTTACTTTTTATCTGTTTATTTTGTGGTTATAAAATCTATAAGATGAGTCTGTGGGATTCATCACATGTATCTATAGAATCAAATATAATTTCAATGATTTGACTTTCCGTAAAGAATATTATTCTTTGTTTTATATTGAATCGTTTACTGCTCGCCTATGCATCGGTACATCAAGGGATAAGTGTTTCATAATTTTATCATATTTTATTCTTATGTAAAACTGTTTACAGCACCATCTTTGTAAAATTTGCGAAAGTTTTTTGCACATGGCTTGGCGGTTAGTTGGTTACGACGCTGCCGTGATGTGCCGGATGGGGTAACGGAAAACGTTGCTTCGTCATCCAGAATTTGGACGGATTTAGTGAATAATGAGCCTGTCTGGATTCATCATCTGCCTAGACTTTTCATAATCTTACCCGTTGAAGCTGAAAAAAACGATCCGATCTGACCTCCATAACCCATTTAGTACTGGATAATACGATACCCCTTGGTAAGGCTGGTTAAAAAATGCGAAAGGGTTATACATATTTTAAAAGTCCTCGCGGATGTATGGTGGGGTGCCCATCCTTACACTATGAAATTAATATACAACGCTTTAGTTCGTAGTATTATAGATCATGGTTAATTTTTGTTGATTCCATGTAACAAAGGCGGTTTAGATGGATTAGATAGGCCTTCGGATAATCTCAGGTTGCAGGAAGTCCTCTCCCATTAACGCCTTGCAGGTCGAATGCGCCGAACCTCCCTTAGCCCTGAGGAGGCAGTATCTGGCTTCCCGGTTGCTGTCTAGGGTTATCCCTAAAACTCTACATCCTCTTATACCAAAACTGAACGAATTAGATACCTTGTACAGAGTCTCAAAATATTGGATATGCAAGGAATCTCCTCTAATATTAAAAGCATTTAGTTCCAAAATGTAGCTTGCTCTATTGTCCAATATCCTAGTTTACCATTGTGTAACTTCCCGTATGAAGTACTTTGCTTCAAACCCCAAATATTTTACAACATTGGTATTTCTAAAAAGTCCACTTCGGCAAACTCGATCTTTAATGCGGTGGTGTGTGAGCGATGGAATGGGATTCAAAGTTTTTTTACTGATGCCTCTAAGTTAGCAAGTAAGTTATACCGGTGCTACTGTTTATTACCAAAATTCGAAAATTATCTTGCAGTTTAAATGTCCAAAGGAATCTTCTGTGTTTACAGGCGAGAGTGTGGCTTTATTGGAAGCATGCCTTTTCATAGAATCCCATAATATTAACTCTGGTGTCATTTTTTACAGATTCCTTCAGCTGTCTTCAATCCCTATCCCAGAATCCTTTCAAAAGCAAATTATGTAGTCCACTAATTTTAAATGTTAAAAAGTCATTACTATCCTGTGCCAATCAGCATAAAAAACATTCATTTAGTTTGGATACCCAGCCACTGTGGCATTAAAGGCAATGAATGTGCTGATACATTGGCTAAGGACGCTTGCACCTCCCCAACTGCAGACCTTAAACACTATAATCACTAAGTCGGATTTGGTAAGCTCGTGGCAGGAACTGTGGAATAGCTCAAGCAAAAAGAAAGGTAGATTTTAATTCGCGGTCCAACCGCTAATAAAACCGAAACCATGGTTCTACCATTACAAGAAGGTACCTACCTAAAAGTGTCATATCGGTCCTATGTAGAATTCCCATAGACTTTTGCTCTTCTCCAGTTTTCCTTAGTAAAATTCGTGTGCAGGACTCGTCCCTCTGCGAATGCGAATTGGATGAGGGTAGCTTGGATCACATTTCACATCAAGCCTATCGAAAAGGATGTCAAAATGAAGAGAATCGGAACGAGATCACAAATATACAGTGAATTTTCGAAGTGGGCATGGATTGCCAAATACGAAACTATGAAGAATGGCGAAAAATGCTCAAAGAAGTCTCGAGCTCAATAATGTTGAAAACTAAAACTGCATCTTCAGATTTTTGAAAAATCAATATTCCTAACCAGGAAACGACCCAGTTGATTTTGAAAAAAAAACACAAACTCGTTTTACCACCACCAACCACCATTTGATAGTATCGCTAATAGGGGTCAACTTCTAAGAAGTAATGAAATGAGGTTAAATTCTCTTTCCGCATTTTAAATTGTATTCGATCGCTGGCACCCACAGCGCAGTTTAATCTTCACAACGTTTTGTTAAAAAATAAAATTGAATTTACAAGTGTGTTGGAGCTAATAGTGATGTCTTTAGACGTTTCGTTGATTACTTAGTAACTATTTTGACGACCCGAATGGCGCAGCGGATATTGAGGCTGCCTTACGTTCTTAGGGTCCCGGGTTTGAATCCCGGTAGAAGCAAATGTTTGTGTGATGAGCACGGCCATTTGTTTCCGAGTCATGGATGTTTATATGTAGAATAAGATGGATGTTATCTCTTTTCCTGTCTTAAATATTTCAAAATTCCCTAATTCTGGAGGCGTGCTAAAGTGATTGCTCTTTTTGAGCCACGAAAATGCCCGAAAGACCCTAAAGGACCCTAAAGTATCCCTCCTAAACCAATAATTTAAACATTTGAATGACTTTTAATCGCCTTACCCCTGTTAAAGACCCCTTAGAGAAGGGGTTCGGGACAAGGAATAACATTCTTCGTTGCCCAAAATCCACTCTATTTCCTTTTCTGCTAGGGAGTTTACATGCCCAGTTTTGCATTGATCCGCACAAACTAAATAGGTTGCAAAGCACTTAAAAAAACCTGTCGCAACGTCACGGGGTGCTAAGACTTACCCCCCTTGCAATGTTGTTCCTGTGGTCAGGTATTTTACAGCAGATGTACGCCACAAAATAGCAATTTGCATATAAAAGTGAAAACAGGAACGAGACCACCGCCACCCTCTGTACGCATAAGAACCGTAAAACCTTTTTAAGATATAATGACCTTCGAGAAATGCGCATATTCCATCCTTCCATATTTCATTAGCCCGTAAGAACACCTACCGCCCGGATAGAAACTGCAGTGGCCAAGCTGAAAGTCCTTTAACCGATTGCGAGCCCTGGTTGACCGCTGTAGATATAATCTGGCTGAATAGGATATCCTCGATCCATCCCAAACAGATTACCAGTGTGAAGCCCCTCTGAAGAATATGCTCCACCTCCTGACCAGTCTATCCTGCACAACCACTTGCACCTATCAAGATTTATTCGAAGCAAGTGTTGGAGCTTGGCAGGGCCACATACTAGTGTAACACAATTTGAGTTCATCGAGACGTAAAGAAGAAAGTTTTCATACTATTACGTATTTTATGTAAAATGAATTGGTTCCTTTAGTCTGCCCTATGTAATTTCTTCTCAGAATTTGAGCCTTAATAGCGACGCTAGCAATGGTGTAGTAAACTAATAATAGACTGCGCGTTTTTTTGCATAATCAACGGGTATGATTCCTATTCAATGAAGCAGTTTTAGTTTTAATCAAAATCTGGCTCAAGACTCCTTTGAGTATTTCTCGCTATTTTTCATAGTTTCAGTTTTAGCCGTCCACGATCCACGTCCACTTCAAAAATTATTCCTGTATAAATATAGGTGCTTCAAACATATAGTTGGCAGTCGGATTTTTTATTTTTTTTTATTAAATTACTTGTTTTTCAATACAGGCAGGGCAGGGCATCCTCTAAAACAGAGAACAAGAACGCCTCCCACCCTATTTCCACACAGTTATAGTTTTCATTCACCTAGCCAAACGTAGCATGTGTAGTGTGCTATTTCAACAAGAGGTATTTCGTTAATAAAAACGACAATTTGGCGACAACGTATTTATTGCAATATTTTTTTTTACGTTTTATAGAGGCAATAGAAATCTATAACTTGTACCTTATGTATACATTTCGAAAATAATGCACCAACAACCCTCTACTGACAATAATTAGTAATAATAACAAATTACAATAAAAAAAAAAAAACAAAAAAAAAAAGTTTTCACGGTCATATAGATAGGGCTGCCCGAGCTGCAACCTGCAACGCAACTTTTTCAAATAATTATATTCAATAAATTTCATAAATTTTTAACCCCCGACGCGTGTTATAAGTTTGATATTTAGTTAGTGTCTATGTGTGTTTGTGTGTCTGTCTATGGCATCGTAGTTCTCGAACGGATGAACCGATTTTGATTTTGTATTTTTTTTTTGTTTGAACGTCGAATTAAGCGGGAGTGTTCGAAGGTTATGTTTCATGAAAATCGACACGAGATGGCCGCTGCCATAAAATGGCGGATTTCATATTTTTTCACGATTCCCTCAATATGAGAATCTTGATTGGTAGAATTTAATACATTATAATACATTACTTTTTTTTCTCAATTCCTTCAATATGGGTATCAAATGAAAGGCCGCAGCATTGCTGCTGCCAGTATTGGGGGATATATTCTGCAAGAAGTTCTGTTTGTAGTTCGATCAGCCCATGGCGATGGAGGTGTTTCGCTCACATTACCGCTTTGTATCTCTAGCGCCAATCGAAATACCTGACAGCCCAAAATAACTGCTGGGGAGGAAACAGTATGGTCTCCTCGATTGCACAGCTTATACCTGGTCACTAAAACGTAAAGAACATATAATCCGAACAAACAATACGGCCAAAGCAAACACAATTGAAATACCGTCCGTCTATATATATGTGTGTCAAGACCCTTTTTCGCACAAGTCCGTCGTTGCCGATTTTCGTTTTAGCTTCATACCTCCACGGTATGAAGTCGAAATAAAAATCGGCAACGAGGAATCTACAACGAAGTTAGACTTTTTTGGCGTCTCGACTGAATCATCGGTAAAATATAGTAAATGTAATTGAAAATATTTATTCATTATCATAATTATTTTACAACGATGATAATTGTTACAAATCGGACTTTTTATGATGGCGGCCATCTTGGATTTAAAATTCATTACAGCGTTTAGTAATTTACGAGTCAAGCAATTTAATTTGACAACAATATTGAGGGAGTCATTAAATAAATATGTTGTCCGTTAATTTGTGGCGGTGGCCATCTTGGACTGATTTTAATCAAACTTAGCTAAGACCACTAACGACTACTTCAGCTTTCAAACAAAAATAAAATTAAAATCGGTTCATCCGTTCGGAAGCTACGATGCCACAAACACACACACACACACAGACACGTCAAACGTTTTACACTCAGTCGTTTTTGCGTCGGGGTTTAAAAAGGGATCCTAACTGCATGCTGGCTGGGTTGTGGAGAATGATGATTAAGATTGTTATTGACCCTGAAGTTTCTTACAAGTTCATTTCTTATTCCATTGCTGTCACTGTCCCCTTATTCAACAACGTTTAGGACCACCGTAGCGTTATCTGCGAAAATGAACGGAGCTTGATGGTTTTTAGAACAATGATCTTCAGATAATATCGAAAGCTTTTGATAATAACGCCACTTGATAGGACCGCTCCTGAAAATTAGAAATAAAAATATCATGAATAAGTTATTTAAAATTGTTGTTGGGTGCGTGGGTTGCCTTATTCTAATGAGAAACTAATACAATACAGTAAGACTGAAAGTATTGAGTTTATGAATAGGTACAGTGGTCTCTGAAATTGTATCATATGACTTTAATCGATTGTACAGCAAGATCGCCCCAGATGATGGAACGGAAAACGTAATCCCATTGCTGCTGCCAGTATTGGGTAAACATTCTGCAATAGGTTCTGTTTGGGGATCGTTCAGTCCATGGCGGTCGAGGTGTTTTGCTCACATTGCCGCTCTAGAGATACAGCGCCAATGTATGCGAAACACCTCCACCGCCACAGCTCACAGTATAACTGCTGCCACGGCCGCAAAAGCGAAAGCCATCTGGGGAGGGAACCGTATGGTCTCCTCGATTGCACAGCTTAGGTATATCTGGTCACTAAAACAGAAAGAACTTGATAATCCGAACAAATAATCCGGCCAAAGAAAACACAATTAAAATACTGTCCGTTTATCTGTGTGTCAAGACCCTTTTTATGCACAAGTCCGTCGTTACCGATTTTCGTTTAAATTTCATACTTCAATGCTATGAAGTTATACGAAAATCGGCAATGAAGAATCTACAACAAAGTTTGGCTTTTCTGGCGTTTTGACTAAATCATCGATAAAAATTTGTAAATGTAATTGAAAATACTACTAATATTATTATAATTCCAACAATGACAGTTGTTAAAAATCGGGCTTTTAATCTTCTAATTATTTTGCTGTCGCGCTACGGTCATGGGCAAAAACTGCGTATATAATCTATTTGCATACACAAAACATTCAACAAATATTTACTTTTTCAAAAAGTTTACATTAAAATGTTAATAACAAACATTTATGTAGATTAAATTGACATGGACTATAAAAAAAACTAGCAAAATAAAAACCTTCAACCAAACGGAGCTTTCTATACTATTAAAAAAATCATCGCATCAGCAGCAAATGACAAACGTCTCACATTTTTTAATCAAGAACAGTATGCTTAGTGCGAGTTTTTTGACGTATCGAACGCGTCAACGTTAACACAAAGTAAGATAAGATAAGATAATTTTTATTTGTTCAATTATTGTATGGCGCTGAGTGGCGCCACCTTGCGTAATACGTGAGAACCACATATTGTGAGCGCTAATTTTAAAGCATCGAACGGTTGTCGATTTTTTAAAATTAGCACTCACACTTGCAAGTGTGAGATTCTAGAATACATTGGTATATTGTGTACATAATAGAAGCGACTGCCTATTCAACTAGTTGTGGTTTTGCAACGAAATTAGATGACATTATTTATCTGTTGTCAATGGTCATTAGTTTTGTTTGTGTTTACAAAAGTTTGTGTTGTGATTTGCATACAGTTTTGAATATTATTGCACTGTTTTAGACTTTTACGGTTTTTCACTACACTTAAAGTACTTACGGGATTATATCCGTGACTTTCTTTTATTTAGTTACAATCGAGTTCCAGTAGTGCGCGTTGCTTATCTTGTGCTTTTGCGGTCTCAAACATTCTCCAAACGTAATTTATAATACATACAAACTTACAATGGTATCTCGATACCATTGTAAGTTTTATTCACAATATGAAATTAAATTAAAGAACTTTGTTATTTCACCGTTTTCACGATGCTCTTACAACAAAATCTTAAGTGACAACTTTTCACGCTCGTAAGTGACTGTGTGTCGTATTAAAGCTGTCAAAACTGTCAAAGTTGTAACTTGCACTCGCGTTATACATTCAAATGGTAGCTATGTGCTCGAAACGGTCTTTACTTTCTTAGAGGCACTGGATTGCCACTATCGACGACGTAAATGTTAACGTAAACACGTTCTACGCGATATAGACGTTTCTCGAATTTTAGTATGAAACTCGCACTAAGCACTAAGTACCTATGTTATTTCATATAATTTTGCCAGGGGTGTTTAATATATGGCATAATAACAGAAAGCATATTTTCACTTGATCTAACGTTTACATCATATAATTTTCATATGCTACAAAAACAAATAACATAATTTCATGTGATCTAATGTTAAATGTCCTATAAAATTATTTTGCTCTAAATAACATTTAGTGTAACGTTCATTTAATCTAATATTTTTATCATCTAAATTTTAAACCAATAATCAAATTATCTATTAATTTTCAATTTGTATAATGCTCCTTTAATATAACGTTCAGTTGATCTAAATTTAATTGACCAAATTTTCATATTTGCTAATTTTCAGCCAAAATTCTGTAATAAATAAGTAAATATCGAGAAACTTCATACGATTATAACCTAACCTAACCCAGATGATTCATCAACGGGGATCTGGTAGTCGGCCGCCGCTGCCGCGGCACGCTCGATCCACTCGCTCGCCTTAGTGCGCTAATGGTCACTGCTCTAACCCAACCTAACCCAGATGATTCATCAAAAATAGGGGACTCTGGCACTCGGCGGCCGCAGCTGCGGCACGCTCGATCCACTCGCTCGCCTTCGCGCGCTAATTGTCGCTGTTCTAACCTTACCTAACCCAGATGATTCACCAACAATAGAGAGGATCGGAGGGAACACGAAAGTAGCAGGCGTTTATAGTGTAATCAACTTTGCAAAAATGATTTTACTATATTAAACGTTACTATAGATTTTAAATAATATACTAACTAAATATTATACAAACTGAATATGAATTCAAATGTGCATTATAGATAATGTTTATTAAGCCATATAAAATTAGGTAAACTGAAATTATATCAATAATTAATTATATGCTTTGATCGTTATACTAAAAAAGGTATATGACATGAAAAATTAGGCCATGTGATCGATAGAACTTTTGTTATTATATCAAATGATACGCACCCCTTTGTCAGTTTCGTTAAACAAATCTTTGTGACACTGTTTTACCAAAGGTGTGTAAAAAGAACTGCATTTGAAAAAATACTTTTATATTTTATCCCCATTTTAATTTAATTAAATAAACTTGTATCATTTAGCGGTAAAAAATGGTGGAAGCTTATCTTTGATTCAAAACACTACATAAGTATTTTTTTAATGTCATCTATCCTAAAATCAATATAATAAGGTGAAATGAAAAATCAAAATCAAAAAGAGATTTTCTCATAAATAAAGGGTAAGAAACACCTCTTAACAGCTTCGCTGCCAGTTGGTATATGGTGACGTCATGGAAAAATCCAAGTTTTTTTTTTTGTAATATATGCATGAGGGATGTGTCAATATTGTTATTTTGGATATATTTAACTATTTTTAGGAGTTTTAGTTAAGAAAAAGCCAAAAAAAAAAAACCCGCGAATTTGCGGACCTGGCACTGAGATTGAAAGTTTCAACCCCAGTGCCAAGTCCGCATTTATGCGGAGTAGTTTCTTTAATGTATTTTGGTTTATTTAAAACTGTCTATGATATTTGAACACAAGATAATCGTAGTTTGGATAATTCTAATGCCTTTGGTAACATTCTAAAGTCTTTGATAGGATAATCTTACAAAAAATGTAAAAAAAAATAAAACTGGAAGTAACTTACGATTACAACAAAAATAGCTGCATTCTAATTAAAAATAAACACAAAAAAACCTCTTAAAATAATCACAGTTTCCTAACCATAAAAAATAATGTTTCTCTTTTAATCTTCTATATAATATTTTTTTATTAGAACTTTGGTAAAATCAACTCACAAATTGCAAAGTGTATGATCGCGGTCTAAATAAACATTTTTTACAAATAAAACTTCTAAAACTAATCACACTGCCAGATGCAAATACTAAATCTTAGGTAACTAAATAAAAACAATAAAATTTAACTTAGATGGACAAGTGGTATTCATCGAAACATTCGTAGCATAGGTCAGCGGCCTCTTCTTCGTCATCTGATGAAATATCCAAGTCCTCAAAATGGTACTCATCGTCACTGTCATCACCTCCAAAGAGCTGATCTTCAATATCACTGTCCGTAATGTTATAATTTAATGGTAGTTTACATCGTTTTGGCCTTGACGGCCCGGCTTCATTATCCATATTTGAACCTTATTTGTATGAAAATTAAAGGCAATATTCAAAAACCATAACTTGTAACGGTATTTTATATTATTCAAGCGCAGGGCCAGCCTCCAAACGTGTTGCCAAGCGCAGAGCCGGGCGCGTACTAATTCATAGAAACCGAACGGCGCTACTCCGCATATTAGCGGGGCCGGCACCTGGGGCTCACCCCGCACCCCGCTAATTCGCGGAGCTGGCAGCGAAGCTGTTAACGAAGCCGAAAGACACGTCTTGTTTTCCCCGTCTTTGCGGTCTTTTTTTTTCTTTACCATCCTTGGGAACCTTCTAGTTACGGATATATTAGGGGTCAAAGTTCCAACTTTTTTCAACCTTTTTTTTTTTTTAAATTCATGTTTATGTTAAGATTTTTACTTTAAGCATGAGACCTATAATATTCAATCCTTCCATTAGCACGCAACGCACTTATTTTTCATCCTTAAAAAAAAGCCGTTGCCAGGGAATATTTTTTGCGTAAAGTTACTAAGTTTGTAATGTACAGAATGCTTGGTTGACGGCTTTAAGATGAGGTGGTTCGCACCCTGTATGGAAAAGTCGTAGCTAGCACCTACTTTTAACATTACCCTTTTTTACAAGTATCAACTACTTCAGTCCACAAACAATTTCAATTTATTTGCCTTTTTGGACAGTCGCTGTTCTTTCTATTGTGCAGACGAGATGTAGTTCAGCGGTGCAGGTCTTCTCACGATGGGCGGCATGGTGCATTCCACCGATAACAAAAAGCATAAAGCCACAGAGTGATGTCTATTTCTCTCACATATCTGTCGGTTCATGCTTTTTGCGAAAGGAGGATATCTCGGCGATGAAGGGTTGGTAAGTCCTAAATTATGCTACCAGCGGTTCACGCAAAAGAACTCGGCAGTGAAAATGGCACATCTAGCTTCAGTCTGCATTGTAAGTTCTTGCTTCTTTTTCACAACAACACCAACCAATTGTGCGTGGTCATACTGGTAATAAAAATAAACTATCTTGAATAGTCTTTGTTTCTTTTGTAGCGCAGGCGAAATGGAGTTCAGGGGTGCGGGTCTTCTCTCGACGTGCTGGATGATGCATTCCACCGATCACAGAAAGCCCGGAACTACAGGGTATGTTTATATCTCTCACATAACTGTAGAACCTGACTCTCTGAGAAAGGAGGATAAAACTCCAATAAAACCGACAACTTTACTGCACCGCATCATAGAAGAATTTCGAAACTTTTTTTAAATTCTACATATTAAAAAAAATAGTTTTAATGGCATAATTAGCTGAAGAAAACCCGTAGATAAAAGTATTAAATTATTTGGAACTTACGTGGTGTCTTCTGTAGCCAAGCCGATTCTTACCCTGTGCTTAGGGTATATTCTGTCTTCCAAATCAGATAATCGCCAGGTTACGTGCACCGGGATTTGGACATTCTGAAATTGTTCAACAAAAAACCGGTGATTATTTAGTAGGGTAGGAAGCACGGCCGTTGTAACAAAACTATTATAGGCTGACCCTTAACTTACTCCTTCTTACTAAGGATAAGAAAGATTTATGGCAAAATGCTTCAGCATTGCTAGTTTCATCAAGAAGTTTGTTTTACTGAGCAGAATACAATCACCAGAAAACGCAGTGTGTGTAACTTGACCAAATCTAGACACGAGTTGTATTATTAAAATAATGGTAATTATTGGATTGTTTGAGTCTGGCACGAGAACGTGAGAACGTGGAGCTTGGCATAAGTAAAGAGAGGCCAAAGTCCAGCAGTGGGTGAAGTCAAGCGGTAGAGGATGAAGAGTCTGAATCCCTTTATTTATCCGGGAATGTTTGCAGGATATTCACCTTTTTCTTCGGTGCGCTGGTAGGTATTGGAACCACGCTTAAGGGGCCTTTTACAGTCCACTAGCGCCGCCAATCGAAAAAATGTCATAACTCGTAAATAGAATCAAAAATACAAAATGTGGTCTATTATTACTGTAGAAAAGGCAATAACGTAATTTTATAACACATTGTCAACACTTGAAATATAGCTGTTTAGCTAAATCGTGCATTTGTAACAAAAACGGCCGTTTATGTTTTGAATGCACAATTTAGCTAAACAGCTATATTTCAAGTGTTGATAAGGTGTTATACAATTACGTTATTGCCTTTTCCACAGTAATAATAGAACATATTTTGTATTTTTGATCCTATTTGCGAGTTATGACATTTTTTCGATTGGCGGCGCTAGTGGACTGTAAGAGGCCTCTTAATAACAAAACGCTTTTTGTTGAATCTTGCGGCACGAATTCAGCTGCCGTAGTAGACATCCGTGTACAGCGCTTCTTCTACGGTGTTCATCCAACTACAATATAAAGATAATTAATCATAATTCTTCTCCTAATAAAACAAAATATTTAAAACTTCTTTCTATTCAATAACACAACAACAACAGAGGGTTCAGGGGTGTGGGTCTTCTCTCGACATGCTGGATGATGCAGTCCACCAATCACAAAAAGCCCGGAACTACAGGGTATGTTTATATCTCTCACATAACTGTGGAACCTGGCTCTCTGCGAAAGGGGGATACTTTGACGATAGCGTGATGAGTTGGTGAAACCTAAATTATTCTATAAACAGCGGTGCACGTAAGGGAGTTAACCGTAAAAATGTCACATCTAGGTTAAGTTTGCTTATACGTAATTTCTACTTTAAATCAATTTCAATCAATCATTCAATCACTTTTTTTTTGTCTTGCTAAAGGAGAAATGTCATCTCGGATACGATACGGACAGATAAGCAAAATCGTTTTACATTATATGGCAATCTCATCGCAGCAAAAACCTTGAGAAATTATAATTATTTTTACTCAGCCATAATAGACTGAGTACAAAAGGTGATACAAGACTACAAATGGAAAATTCGTATAGCAATGGACATATCTTTTTGTACTCTAGCTGAATAAAATTCATGATAAAAGTTCACATAAAAAAGTATGCTGAAGTTTTATTCAGTTGACTGAATTTTTTGGGCCTACCTGCGTTCGATTATGGACATTGATAGTCAGTTCCTACGATTAACATTTATAACACACATTTTGTGAGACAGAATATTAATTCGGTCATCTGTTATGCATAAAAGTCAATATTATGAACTTCACAACCCAGCCGAAGCGCGAGGAGGTTTCAAATAAAAAAAATACGGGCCACAGCGCAAACAATTTTTTTTTGTGTCTGCCCACGAAAAAATATGTAAAATTACCCATAGATTTTGAATTCCTGAACAGTTTTGTCTTCTGTTATACTTTTATACAAAATTAGGAATTAAAGATAGTTAATTTGTGATGTTGTCTGAATAAAAAAAAATTGGTTGTCTGTAAAGTCGGTTTACGGACGATAGATTTACGTGATAACGTCATAATCATTATTTTATGTAATACAAACAGGTGGAACGTTACTATGGAACGTTACTATTTTTCATGAGTGTTGCTGGTATTATCAATTTATAAGACGTTATCACGTCAAAAAACAACAAAGTATCAACATCGAAGCGTCATACTAACTTATAAAATCCAACACAACACGTAAACAATCTTGTTTCTGATTGAGCTAGGCGTATTTCTCCTGTTGTTTTTCTTTTAACTTCGAAATCATGCGAAACAACATCTCCCGCACTCCACTTTTAATCGTTTTATTCAGGTTTAAGGTTCTAAAATATCAACAACAATACGCCATCTTATTTTGACAAATTGAGATTGACATAAAATAACTATTGCCATATAAAAGTTTGCAAATAATTCCAGTCTCTACTTTCATTTGCCAAACTCTACCGTAGCGTGTAAAATACGCAAAAGTGAATCAAATAATAATATGTCAACACCGTTTACGACTACAGCAGCCTGAAAAACGGGTCAAATAATATCTTGAATAAAAGCCTTACGCATTAGTCAATTGATAGTGTTGTGGAGTGCATATTAATTCTATTGAGAACAGTTACGAGTGAAAATATTGTGTCTATAAATAGTTTCTCTCATAAGCATTCATTGTTATGGTCAGGAACACGTAAAGTTTAAAAGCGGCTTTGTCTCGGAATGAAAATTGCAAACTGATTAAAATGCAAAGGAAAATAAACCTTGTGGTGAATGAAAAAATCATAGTTTTCGTAAAACCATGTGACGTATATGTTATTTATCCTCTTTTAAACCTCCGACGCCAAACCGACGGGGTGTTACAAGTTTGACGTGTCTGTGTGTGTGTGTCGGTCTGTGGCATCGTAGCTCCCAAACGTATGAACCGATGTTGATATTGGTTTTTTTTGTGTGTAAGGTGAATTAGTCTGGAGTGTTCTTAGCTATGCTTAATGAAAATCGGTCCAAGATGGCCACCGCCACAAAATGGAGGATGACAAATGAAACGGCATCAAATGAAAGGGCTTGACTAGTACAATACTATACACTATGATAAAATTAATATCGAACATTGTCGCCACCACAAAATGGCGACTTATTTTTTTTTTCACAATTCCTTCAAAAAAGAAAAAAATCAAAAGGGACGAGGAATGCTAACTAACAAAATGAAATGATGAAAGTGGAGTACAGTGATGATTGGTACCTAGGACCGAACGAATTATTTTTCATTGAACCTTTAGTACATTTACTACACCATTAAGTGTCGGGGTTTTTTTTAAATTTGATTTTAAAAGTTTTTCTTCTATTTTAAACCATTTTTTTGTGTAAAATGGTAATTTTCTAGCTTGATGGATTTTATTAAATTTAATTTGTGAATGGTGATCAAAATTTCCCGACAAATTGGGGATAGTCCTGACAACATTTTGTGTAGCTGTAACGGCTAAGGTTGTATGTAGCCACTATGTGCGTAATTGGTTGGTGGTCAGGTGCAGACGGGATGGAATTCAGAGGTGTGGGTCTTCTCTCGACATGCTGGATGATGCAGTCCACCAATCACAAAAAGCCCGGAACTACAGGGTATGTTTATATCTCTTACATAACTGTGGAACCTGGCTCTCTGCGAAAGGAGGATATTTTGACGATGATGTGATGAGTTGGTGAGTCCTAAATTATTCTCGGTTTTAATTATTTTTCGGAGTTAACCGTAAAAAAGTAACATCTTTGTAAGTCCTTCCTTCTCATTACGCTTATACATAATTTCTGCTTTAAACCCATTTTAAACAATTACTAAATTTTTTTTGTCTTTCTAAAGGAGAAATGTTATCTCGGATACGATACGGACAGATAAGGAATATTGTTTTACATTTTGTGGCAATCTCATCGCAGCAAAAACCTATGTCAAAAACACACTATGATAAAATTTAAATCCAAAATTGTCGCCACCACAAAATGGCGACTTGCTATTTTTTTACAATTCCTTTAATATGGGCATCAATTAGAATGAGGAATACTAACTAACGAAATGAGATGGTGAAAGTGGAGCACAGTGATGATTGGTACCTAGGACCGAACGAATTATTTTTCATTTCACTTTCAGTACATTATTTACTATACAATTAAGTGTCGGGGGTTTTTTTTATTTGTAATCTATTTTAGTTGTTTTGCTTCTATTATAAAACAATGGTTAGTGTAAAATGGCCATTTTCTAGCTTAATGTATTTTTTAAAATTTAATTTGTGTTTAGTGAACAAAACTTCCCGACAAATTGTGCATAGTCTCCTGACAACATTTTCGTGTAGCTGCAATAGCTAAGGTACGTAGGCACTATGTGCGTAATGGGTTGGTGGTCATTCCAATTGTATTGGCCATCTTGAACATTCGCTGTTTTTTCTGTTTTAATGCGCTGACGGGATGGGATTCAGAGGTGTGGGTCTTCTCTTGACATGCTGGATGATGCAGTCCACCAATCACAAAAAGCCCGGAACTACAGGGTATGTTTATATCTCTCACATAACTGTGGAACCTGGCTCTCTGCGAAAGGAGGATACTTTGACGATGATGTGATGAGTTGGTGAGTGCTAAATAATTCTATAAGTAGCGGTGCACATAACTGTAAAAATGTTATATCTAGCTTAAGGGGATTACCATTGCTCAAATCCCAAAAACAACCAATGTTTGAAGAATTTTATTGATTTTTGTTAAAAACAATGGCCATTTTCTAGCTTTAGTTTTTTTTTTCATTTAATTTGGGTATAGTGATCAAAATTTCCAGAAAAATTGTGCAATCGCTAAGGTACGTAGGCACTATGTGCGTAATGGGTTGGTGGTCATTCCAATTGTATTGGCCATTTAGAACAGTCGCTGTTTTTTTCTGTTTTGTTGCGCAGACGGGATGGAATTCAGAGGTGTGGATCTTCTCTCGACAAGCTGGATGATGCAGTCCACCAATCACAGAAAGCCCGGCACTACAGGGTATGTTAATATCTCTCACATAACTGTGGAACCTGGCTCTCTGCAAAAGGAGGATACTTTGACGATGATGTGATGAATTGGTGAGTCCTAAATTATTCTATAGGTAGCAGTGCACGTAAGGGAGTTAACAGTAAAAAAGTAACGTCTTTGTAAGTCCTTCCTTCTCATTACGCTTATCAATCAACCAAATTTTTTTTTTGTCTTTCTAAAGGAAAAATGTTATCTCGGATACGATACGTACAGATAAGGAAAATCGTTTTACATTTTGTGGCAATCTCATCGCAGCAAAAAACCTATGATAAAATTTAAATCCAAAATTGCCGCCACCACAAAATGGCGACTTATTTTTTTTCACAATTCCTTTAATATGGGCATCAAAACGAATGAGGAATACTAACTATTGAAATGAGATGGTGAAAGTGGAGCACAGTAATGATTGGTACCTAGGACCGAACGAATTATTTTTCATTTAACTTTCAGTACATTATTTACTACACTATTAAGTGTCGGGGTTTTTTTTATTTGTAATCAATTTTAGTTGTTTTTCTTCTATAATAAAACAATGGTTAGTGTAAAATGGCCATTTTCTAGCTTAATGTATTTTTTAAAATTTAATTTGTGAATGGTGATCTAAATTTCCCGACAAATTTTGGATAGTCTCCCGACCACATTTTCGTGTAGCTGCAACGGCTAAGGTACGTAGGCACTATGTGCGTAATGGGTTGGTGGTCATTCCAATTGTATTTGCCATCTTGAATAGTCGCTATTTTTTCTGTTGTGTTGTGCAGACGGGATGGAATTCAGAGGTGTGGGTCTTCTCTCGACATGCTGGATGATGCAGTCCACCAATCACAAAAAGCCCGGCACTACAGGGTATGTTAATATCTCTCACATAACTGTGGAACCTGGCTCTCTGCGAAAGGAGGATATTTTGACGATGATGTGATGAGTTGGTGAGTCCTAAATTATTCTCGGTTCTAATTATTTTTCGGAGTTAACCGTAAAAAAGTAACATCTTTGTAAGTCCTTCCTTCTCATTACGCTTATACATAATTTCTGCTTTAAACCCATTTTAAACAATTACTAAATTTTCTTTGTCTTTCTAAAGGAGAAATGTTATCTCGGATACGATACGGACAGATAAGGAATATTGTTTTACATTTTGTGGCAATCTCATCGCAGCAAAAACCTATGTCAAAAACACACTATGATAAAATTTAAATCCAAAATTGTCGCCACCACAAAATGGCGACTTGCTATTTTTTTACAATTCCTTTAATATGGGCATCAATTAGAATGAGGAATACTAACTAACGAAATGAGATGGTGAAAGTGGAGCACAGTGATGATTGGTACCTAGGACCGAACGAATTATTTTTCATTTCACTTTCAGTACATTATTTACTATACTATTAAGTGTCGGGGGTTTTTTTTATTTGTAATCAATTTTAGTTGTTTTGCTTCTATTATAAAACAATGGTTAGTGTAAAATGGCCATTTTCTAGCTTAATGTATTTTTTTAAATTTAATTTGTGAATGGTGATCTAAACTTCCCGACAAATTGTGGATAGTATCCTGACAAAATTTTCGTGTAGCTGCAACGGTTAAGGTACGTAGGCACTATGTGCGTAATGGGTTGGTGGTCATCCCAATTGTATTTGCCATCTTGAATAGTCGCTATTTTTTCTGTTGTGTTGTGCAGACGGAATGAAATACAGGGGTGTGGGTCTTCTCTCGACATGCTGGATGATGCAGTCCACCAATCACAGAAAGCCCGGAACTACAGGGTATGTTTATATCTCTCACATAACTGTGGAACCTGGCTCTCTGCGAAAGGAGGATACTTTGACGATGATTTGATGAGTTGGTGAGTCCTAAATTATTCTGTAAGTAGCGGTGCACATAAGTGTAAAAATGTCATGTCTAGCCTAGGGGTATTACCATTGCTCAAATCCCAAAAACAACCAATGTTTCAAGAATTTTGTTGACGAGTCCCTCGATCCATTTTCCGTATAATTGTATTGAATAAAATTTTAAAAAACTTTCTCATTTTTCTATTGTTAATCAATTAATTTTAAACCTAAATGTTAAATGTCACGTGAATCAGCTAAATAGTTTGGTATGAATTTTGAAACGATAAATCCCATAATCTTTAATATAAAAATGAATCGCAAAATGTGTTGGTAAGCGCATAACTCAACAACGCAGGTAGTAGTAGGTAGGTAGAAGTAGGTAGGTAGTAGTAGGTAGGTAGTAGGTAGGTAGTAGTAGGTAGGTAGTAGTAGGTAGGTAGTAGTAGGTAGATAGTAGTAGGTAGGAAGTAGTAGGTAGGTAGTAGTAAGTAGGTAGTAGTAGGTGGGTAGTGTAGGTAGGTAGTAGTAGGTATGTAGTGTAGGTAGGTAGTAGACAGGTAGGACAGGACAACGTCTGTCGGGTCGGCTAGTAATATTATGAATGTGAATGTAAGTTAGTTTGTTACGCTTTTCCGTGAAACCTACTCAACCGATCATCATGAAACTTTGTACATACATATTCTTGGAGTTATTAGAAGTAACAAAGGATACTTTTTATTAAAAAAAACTAACCATCACTCGCAGACGAAGTTGCGCGGGTCAGCTAGTAAATAAGGACAACTGGGATAGGTCTAGCACCATGGATAAATATTAACATTTATGGGCCACAATGTTTTAAGTGCGTTACATTGAGCTCTACCACAAAACATGATTTTTAATCCCTAAAAACAAAGTCGTGCCAAGCAATATTTTTTGCGTAAAGTTACTAAGTTTGATGTACAGAATGCTTGGTTGACAGCTTCGTGATGAGGTGGTTCACACCCTGTATGGAAAAGTCGTAGTTACAACCTACTTTTTAGCATTATCCTTTATTACCAGTAACATTTACTTGAGTCAACAAACAAATCCAATTTCATTGGCTTTTTTGAATAGTCGCTGTTATTTCTGTTGTGCAGACGAGATATAGTTCAGAGGTGCAGGTCTTCTCACGATGGGCTGAATGGTGCAGTCCACCGATAACAAAAACCACGGAGCCACAAAGTGTGTGCATTTCTTTCACATATTTGTCGGTCCATGCTTTCTGCGAAAGGAGGATACCTCGGCGATGATGGGTGGTGAGTCCTAAATTTTGCTACCAGCGGTTCATGCAATGAATATGGTACATCTAGCTTCAGTCTGCATTGTAGGTTCTTGCTTCTTTTTCACAACAACACCAACCAATCGTGCGTGGTCATACCGGTTATTCAAATCAACCATCTTGATTATTCTTTGTTCATTTTGTTGCGCAATCGGTATGGAGTTCAGGGGTGCGGGTCTTCTCTCGACGTGCTGAATGATGCAGTCCACCGATCACAAGAAGCCCGGACCTACTGGGTATGTTTATATCTCTCACATATCAGTAGAACCTGGCTTTTTGAGAAAGGAGGATAAAGCTCCAATAAAACCAACAAATTTACAGCACCGCATTATAGATGAATTTCGAAGCTCTTTTAGAATTCTAAATCTTATAATCTATAAAATTGCTTAAAAGGCATAATTATCTGAAGAAAATCTGTAGATTAAAGAACTTAATTATTTGGAACTCACGTGGTGTCTTCTGTAGCTAAGCCTATTCTTGCGTTGTGCTTAGAGTATATTCTATCTTCCAAATCAGGTAATCTTCCAAGCCAGGTTACGTGGACCAGGATTTTCACATTCTGAAACTGTTGAAACACACAGTCACATTGACTCACAATTGAATCCTAGAGAAATCAATAATCACCCAGCGGAGAGAAAGGTGAATATCCTGCAAACAGTCCTGTATAAACAAAGGGATTGGGATTTTTCATCATCCACAGTATGTCACCAACTGCAAGATATATGCCTCTCTTTGCGTATGTCAAGCTCCACGTTCTCCAGCCAGACTCAAACAATCCAATAATTACCATTATTTTAATATTACAACTCGTGTGTAAAGTTACACACACTGCGTGTTCTGGTGATTCTATTCTGATCAGTAAAACAAACTTCTTGATGAAATTAGCAATGCTGAAACATTTTGCTACTTTTTTTTTCGTATCCTACAAAAAGTCATTTTCAAACTACGTAAAATAGATGAGACCAATATTCTTTAAGCCATTTTTTCCCTTTAAGTTAACTCAAGTCAGTCGTGTTATGACAATAGTTAGAAAACCAACTCTATGTTATTACACTCGAGAGCAATGAATCCGGGTCACTTAAAGAATGTTAAAAATCTCGGAAACTAAAAATGATAGGTTAATGCAATAAAGTAATACTCCTTAAATGAAAGTAAAAAAAATATGAGTCACCATACATTTTATTAACACAAAATTACATAAAGAAAAAAACTGCTGATCTCTCCTTAAAACAAAAATAGGAAACATGAAATTTTTGAACTTTATTACGATTTTCTTGAATTTTAATACTTCGTATTGCCTCCTCGTGCTTCCATTACTGCGTTTACGCGGTTTGGCATGCTGTACACCAAGTTCCTTATACGATTTTGGGGAATATTCTCCCATTCCTCTGTGAGAGCAATTTTGAGCTCACGAAGCGTGATTGGGGGAGGGTTTCGTTGTTTTACGCATCTGCCTAGCTCGTCCCAAGCATGCTCGATCGGGTTGATATCCGGGCTGCGCGCTGGCCACTCCATACGAGTAATGTTCATCTCTTGAAGGTAGTCATTCACAATCCTACCTGTATGAGGTCGGGCATTGTCATGCATAAATATAGCATCCTCACCTAAATTGACCATAAATGGACCAACGTGATCATTGAGGATTTCTTCCACATATCTTACGCTAGTTAAAGAGCCGTTTTCTATGATCACCAGCTCTGTGCGACTTTCAGAAGAAATTCCGGCCCACACAAGTACAGACCCACCACCGTAGGCTACTTTTTCTTCGATGCATGCTTGCTTGAATCTTTCCCCTGGTCTTCGATACACTCTGTGTCTTCCATCGTGCTTGTAGAGCATAAATTTTGATTCGTCGGAGAACATAACTTTTGACCAATCTTCAATACTCCAATTTACGTGGCTCTGGGCATATCTTAGTCTTGAAATACGATGCCCACGCTCCAGTTTAGGGCCGTTTGCAGGTCTAAGGGGTTTTAAGTTAGATTCAGCAAGCCGACGTCTTACTGTCCATGCACTTGGGTTACTTCCTCCGAGGCGTCGAAACTGATTTGTGAGTTCAGTTCCTGTGAGAAAGCGATTTCGAAGCATGGTGTTCACCAAGTATCGGTCTTCTCGTGCTGTGGTACACCTGGTTCTGCCCGTTCCTGGTCTGCGTAGGTTAGAACCAGTTTCTTCTTAACGTCGGAGAACTCTTTGTACTGTTGACAGCGACACACCGACAGTCCTGGCTGTATCGCGCTGACTCCGGCCGGTTTCCAGCATTGTAAGTATTCTGGTGCATTCTTCAGGCGTAAGCGACATAATTTCAGCTTGAATAATGAATATAGAGCACTATCAACATGGTTTATGTACCCACATATATGACAGATTACAAACAAAAGCAAAACCAAATGCTGTAATTTCGTAGTTCTATCTTCGAAAGTGGCCCTTTTTCAAATTTGATTTTTTATGATATAACTTTACAATAACTAAGAAGTTTTAATACCTTCATTTAAGGAGTATTACATTGTCTATTAAATACAATTTATTGCATTAACCTAGCATTTTTAGTTTCCGAGATTTTTAGGATTCTTTAAGTGACCCGGATTCATTGCTCTCGAGTGTATTTTAAAAGCTAATACGAAAATATATGACAATAATTTAAAAAGTAATTACGTAACTGTCTCCAGTACTCTAAGTTATGGTAAAATTCCAGACCTGTAACCAGGCCCAAGTATCTTTGGAGTTGGGGTATCTCCTATACAGCACCGCATCAAAGAGGAATTCTGATAAATTCTAATTAAATAACTCAAAACCAGCTTACAATGCATACCTATCAGCCGTAGTAAACCTCTAGAAAAAATACAGCATTTTTGGAACTTACGTGATGTCTTCTGTAGCCAAGCCGATTCTTGCCCTGTCCTTAGAGTATAATTATCTTATCTTCCAAATCGATGGTTGTGGAGCCCATCAGCTCGTCGAGGGTATATTATAATAAGCATACCGAATCACCGACGGCAGATAATCGTCAGGTAACGTCCACTGGAATTCGTACATTCTGAAATGATTAAACAAATATCCGATGACTATTCAGTAAGAAGCACGGCCGTTGTAACAAAACTATTATCGGCTGACCTCTATCTTATTGTTGTAACTTATGAAATAAAAGGAAGATAGCAAAATAAAACCTAAAATTAGTACCTAAAGAAATTTTCGTATAACGCCTAGTCAGAAGTGGTCTACTAAACGTAACGTATTTTGAATCCTAAATGCAACTATCCTGTAAAATCTTTATTTATACATTTGGGTTAGTTTCCAATTGTTACACAGTAGTAAAGTAGAAAGAAAGAAAAAGAAAGAAGGAAAGAGACAAAATTATGACGTTATACATACCGGGTAAAATGGGGTGAATAGGGATCCAGGGGTGAATGGGAACAAAACTTTGGAATGGATTTTAAAATTGAATTCACATGATGTGGTACCAACAAGTACTCTATTGTGTTAAATAAATTATATTGAATTATAAAGATACCTTATTGGCAATATACAATATAATTTCAGCGATAAAATTCCTTTCAAAGTTTTGTTTCCATTCACCCCTTTTTTTTTTAGGATGTGAAATCATCAAATGACTTCTCCCACTCTGGGCGGAGCGGGAGTGTCAGACTCTTACTGACTAAAACCCATCCATGTTCCTTCCTCGCCCTTTATGTTCCGGGGCCGCGGTATCTCTTTCGAACAGGCCCGCAACCCCGGTTCCATTCACCCCTGGATCGCTATTCAACCCATTTTACCAGTGTTTCTATAAACAAAGTCAGTTTTTAAAATCCTATCCGCTTTACCTACTTGTTACTTTATTCATAGACAAATCAATGGAAGGTTTTTTGTCAAGTATTCTTTCTAACTGTCCGTATGCAAAAACAAACAGACAGAGATAGCAACCTACCGAAACCGAACAGTAAGTTATTGAAAATGGCCTCAAATGCACAAACTTTACTTTCACCAATGTTCAGACTCGTGGACGCAAATTGTTTTGAGCAATTATCGGCTATAACACAGTCTCGATATTGTTTCACCGGCGTAGCCGTTTAGAGCACGAGTACGTCATCAGCTGTATTCAGTTAATTCCTCGATAAGATCATTAAATTGCAATACATTATGTAAAATTGACATTCTACTGAAGTAAACAAGACATCGAAAATACTTGCCCATTCCATAACAAAATGATTTCTTCTGAAGACGTCGAAAAGAGCACTGTTTAATTGAACAACTTAGAGAAAGACAATAATGCAAGTGGTACATACAGATTATTGCCCCTATAGGTTGCGAATCAACAAGGCTATTATTGGCTGCGGACTGCTCTTTTGTCATCTATTCTTTAAATCGATCCACGATGCATGATGGTGTGTGAAGGATGATGATTTAGATCAGGTGATGGTGGTTGACGATGATGTTTCCTTTAAGTTCTTTTCTCTTATAATATCATTGCTGCCACTGTCCTTTTCTTCATCACCGTTAACGATCACAGCTGATAGCGGCACGGCTGCGGTGGCGGCGGGAGGTGATGGACATTTACGGCGCTCAGTTATTGTGACTAAATGATAATAATATAGTTCCCAATAAATGACCACAATAACGTCCACCACTATTGTTTGTCGCATTGAGATTGTTGATTGCAATGAAATCACATTTTGTCACCAAAGGCTATAGAAAAGAGGTAATTCACTATAGAAAAGAAAATAAGCAATATCGTAACATTCACAAACATGCATTGTTGCAGTCTGTTTACTAAAATAAATAATTTATACAAAGTCATGCGATTGTAGTTCCGCCATAGTGAGCCACTATCTCCAACTAATCCAACATTCTAAATGTGACAAATTACCATTCAGTAAATTCAGACCGACAGAATCGTCTTCAAAGCATGCTAATAACTTGATTAAAATAAATCACCGTTTACTGTCCAAAATATCCACAATAACTTAGGAAAAAAGGAATTTTTCTGATGTGGGTTTGAACATTTTGGCGGAGCTACGCTCATTTAATACATTAAATTATTTTCAAAATGCTACATCATTATGCGCTGTTCAATCGGCGATGCAGGCGGTCGACATTTGCAACATTTAACTGATAATAATTTGGTACGATTATATAGGTACTCTATTACACCAATCAAATAACACAGATGACCACCAAACAGGGGTGAACAACGCATTCTGGGCCTCAATTTTATTCTGCTATTACAATAGTGTCAGAATAGTCGATCATTGATTTGAATATAATGTCGCCATTATGACTTTTCAGGGGTCAACCACTGACACTCCATTGAAAGAAATATCATAGAATGTTGGAATCTACATATTGACAAATGTGTGAAAATATATTATAAATGAAATCTAGCATGAATAAATATTCGCATTTAGGAAGTTATTTTCTCTTGTAATATCTCTGCTGTCACTGTCCTTTTATTCATAACCGTTAACGATCACATCTGATAGTGGCGCGGCTGCTGCGGCGCGGTTGCGGCGTCGGCGGGAGGTGATGGACATTTACAGTGACCAGGTATTGTGACTAACTGATAATAATATAGTTCGCAATAAATTGCCACAATAACGTCCACCACTATTGTAGCAATATCGTAACATCCACATGCATGCATGGTTGCAGTCGGTTTACTAAAATAAATAATTTATACAAAGTCATGCGATTGTAGTTCCGCCATAGTAAGCCACTATCTCCAACTAATCCAACATTCTAAATGTGACAAATTACCATTCACTAAATTCAGACTGACAAAATCGTCTTAAAAGCATGCTAATAACTTAATTAAAATAAATCACCGTTTACTGTCCAAAATATTCACAATAACTTAGGAAAAAAGGAGTTCTTCTGATGTGGGTTTCTACATTTTGGCGGAGCTACGCTCATTTAATACATGAAATTATTTTCACAATGCTACATTGTTATGCGCTGTTCACTCGGCGATGCAGGCGGTCGAAATTTGCAACATTTAACTGATGATAATTTGGTACGAGTATGTAGGTACTCTATTAAGGGGTGAACAACGCATTCTGGGCCTCAACTCTGCTATTACAATAGTGTCAGAATAGTCGATCATTGATTTGAATATAATGGCGCCATTATGACTTATCAGGGGTCAACCACTGACCCTCCATTGAAAGAAATATCATAGAATGTAGGAATCTCGTACATATGGACAAATGTGTAAAAATATATTATAAATGAAATCTAGCATGAATTCGCATGTAGAAGATTTCGAAAACCATTTTGTACTATGGGTTTTATAATAATGGCAATACGACAATACCATTAAAACACAATTTTATTACAAGACCATTGACCCACCAATGATCGACCACTGTGAATTTAAAACAATTTTAAACGAATTTTAAACAAAATGACAAATTGATGGGAATGGAATCGTGTTGGAGTGACAAGTTTATTTATATAGCAAAATATGCTCCTGGTTACAAGGAGTAAAATTATCACAGAAGAAATTAAAATTTCAGAAGTCGCCAATGTAGAAGCCACTGCATAATGAGGTTATACATGGTGTAACAAAACAAGCTGATGACCTGTCGTACGGTTACTCAGACATGACAATGAACAATTCTACTTTGTTCTACGAGTTCCTGAAACTGGCAAAAAATATGGACATCCTCAAAGATTTGACGCAATTAGCTGATCAACATGTATGTACGTAAAAGTAAGTATCTATAGATCATGGGAGCTATTGATTAATACACGATGAATGCGTGTCTGACCGAATCAAAGTTGTGCTAAAATTGTTATCAGTGAATGGCCTTTAACTTTGATAGCTCATATCTCGCAAAAGTGGCCCTTTGGAACGTTTTGCCTAATGCAAAAATAGTTCGTATTTATACTAACTATCTATGAATATCTAAATGAATGAATGAATTATGAATGTCTTATACGTGGCCGCTACTTGGAATGAAAAAAAAATGGCGGAAAAAATTCCGGCCAAAATGTTAAAACTTTCGGGATTTGGGATTTAGATTTATTTGTAGTGGCTTGTCCGTAGCCCCTAATAATTCATAGTACGCACATTGTCATGTTTTGTGCAAAAAAGCAAAGTAAGAAAAAGTATTTATTAGACTAATCAAGGACCAAAGTACTCATCGAGACCAATTAAACAGGCCCAAACTTAATGTGGTAACACCATTTTATCACGGAGATCCTATGTTCACCTTCCAGCTTCATCATTAAACTGGTTACCATTTAGGACCGAATTACTCACCAAGACGAATCAAACGAGCCCTAACTCAATGGGATTATGTCGTTTTATAACGGACATCTTATGGCCACCTAAGCTTCCAGCTTCATCATCAAACTCTTGTTACCATTTAGGACTGAAGTTCTCTTCACGACGAATCAAGCATGTCCAAATTTGATGGTGATATGTCGTTTTATAACTGAGTTCCTATGGCCACCTTCCAGCTCCATCATCAGACGAACACCTAGGTATCATAATATTGCGTTGCCTTTTAATATACATATCTGTGCCAGATTTCAGCTCAATCAATAACCGGGAAGTGTATCAAATTTAACTTGCAAGATTCTTTTACACACAAACATCGGGACCAGTGAAACTAAATTACTTTTTGCAATACAAAAAAAATAAATAACCGACTTCTTTGTCTTTTATGATTGACTGTTTGCCACTGACTTCCAGAAGCTATTTTCCATGATTTAATGTTTTTTTGAAGTAGATATTTTACTTTTTTAGCTGTGTTGACATTTTATAAATGTTACATTTATACCACAAGATATTATAAGATCATCATCATAAAGATTGGCCCAAAAAAATACGTCATAAAGGAGTTAAATCATAAACTGCACAAGCATTTTTGTCTAACCTACATCCGTGTCCCACTACTGGGCAAAGAACTCGAGTGGACCATGATTGATCTCAAAGACAAACTTAAGGCAGTTCTTCGAGTAAGTACTGAAGGAATGCATCTTTTACTCCTTACATACTCGTACCACTCTATCCTGTGTGATCTTGATCATTACCAGTGATCGGAATAGATAGAGCTATTTAGGTTCATTGACCGCAAACATTGATGTTAATTCCATGGGATTACGACTGATAATAAGAGATTTTATTATTGAAGTGAAACTTTTTTATCGGGGTTGGAAAAAAATTTAGTATAACATTTTTTCGTTACGCGTCACATTTTTCCGTTACGCGCCATCTTTTTCTTATCCCTACCACGCGTGATTCGAAGTATACTTTCTCCAGCGGAGTAGGGATTGGTAAATGTCTCCAATGTATTTTGCGGCCCGTTTTGAGTAGTTACATTTTTGAATTGAAGTTTCACTTCTTACGAGTGTACGCTAGTACACGCACACACTTTTTTTAACTAGCTGACTAACGCAATTTCGTCTGCGTCACATAAGAGAGAAAAACTAAAATCCCTGTTTTTGCAACATTTTTCATTCCTGCTCCGCTCCTAATAATCGTAGCGTGATGTTATATAGTTACTAGCTTCTGCCAGCGGCTTCGCCCGCGTGAAGTTTGAAATTATCCCACGGGATCTTATTACCGGGATAAAAAGTATCCTATGTGTTAATCCAGGTAATAAACTATCTGTGTGCTAAATTTGATCCAAATCCGTTCAGTAGTTTTTGCGTGAAAGAGTAACAAACATCCATACATCCATACATCCATACTTACAAACTTTCGCATTTATAATATTAGTAGGATAGCCTAAAGCCTTCCTCGATAAATGGACTAACCAACACAAATTTTTTTTTTCAATTCGAGCCGGAGTTCCTGAGATTACTGCGTTCAACCAAACAAACAAACAAACTCTTCTGCTTTATTAGCATAGATTAAACTATTTACCCATCAAAAAGGAAGTGTAATCTTTCATTATTCCCGAAGGCAGAATAGTTTTTTTTTATGATTTAACTACCTACTTAAAATCCAAATCCCGGGACTCGGGGAGTATCCATATTATTCTAACCTAACCTTTGTCAAGTACATAAAACAGCTCTACCTATTCCAATCTATGATCATTACTTTGACGCTTATAGATCATCACACTGAAGCAGTTAGACAAAAAAAAGTGAATGCTAAATACATCCCTCCTCCTTTTTTAGAAGGCGGCTTAAAGTGTATTACACTTATATAAGTATCAAGGCGTTTAAATTATAGTTGAAGAAAAACATTGGCGTGCACCGGTCGAACAAGCTATTTGGTTTACAATTTACAGTGTAATTTTCTGGTTTAAGGGGGTATCTGCTAACGAAAGGTTTTCTCCATGTAACTCCTCTTTGATGAGTGAATATAAATGTGCAAAAAAAATATATGTTGCTTACAAATTAGACTTTAAACTTTAATTTGTACAATTGAAATAATTCGAACTTAATTACTACTATATGAAAAAAAAAATCAATGTAAAGCAGTTTTTCTTTGAAATTTCGTAACTACTCCTAAACGGCATAAAGTTTTTGTTTTTTTTTACACACAAATATTTGTCGCTATTTTCTTCACAAAGCGTACAATTGGAATTTTGATCGAATGATTTATTAGGCTACTATGAAATAAAATTACACTAATTTCGCACTATTTCTTTTGCCGTGACTGACGCAACAACCACTTTATAGTGCAAGCTAATTAGAACATTATTCTAACAGTATTTCAAACGAAGTTTGAACCACCACAAATAGAGTTGCTAATTTACCAAATACCACAGCTTTAAACTGTAAACCAAATGGTTTTTTCGACCGTCCTTTTAACATGCACCCATGCTATTTTTAGCGGTCACCACTTGTATGCATATAGTTCTATATTTATTCAGCTAGACAAGCAAAAAAACCCATTTTATTACAAAAAAAAAAAACAATAAAGCAACTACGTATTTATTGCAACAAAAACGTAAATAAAAATTATTTTAAAACATTTTAGAGTGATTATAGAAATCTCAAACTTGTACCTATGTATAAATCTTAAAACTTATGTGTAAACATGAAACAAAAGAAAATCTTTCACAGTATTTTCAAAGCAAGCGCAGATGTGGGCGGGCCGAGCTTCAATGCAATGTATTGTATTGCAAATACCTGTAATCAATTTCGTTACAACAAAATGTATGAACCAAGGCTCATGATCGCTGGACCGCATCAGGCTGCAGGACGAAGCACTGCCAGATCACCGCTAATATCCGCGGCTGCGTGAATCTTCAAAGTTATCAGGTGCCGCGACGGTTTTGCTGAAAGTAAAAATAATGCAATTATTAAAATACCTACAAACTTTACACTAAGCGGACCATCTGACAAACATGCAAAAGTTATTAGAGTAAAAAAAAAAACAGTTTTTAAAATCATGTTATAGGAGGAGCTCGTGGTAAAATAATGACAGTCACTCGGATCGATCTTTAGGTGAAGCCATGCTGACCTAGGTTGCTCTGTGGATGGGTGACCACCCAGTATATATTGAGTTTCCTCTATGCCTCGGAAATCACGAAAAGCCGTTGGTCCCGGCTGTCATTTGTAGATCTTTGACAGTCGTTGCAGGTAGTCAGTGCCCCAAAAAGTCTGCCAACCAGTCTTATAGAGCAGCTCTTCTCACCTCCTCCAGTGCCAGACTCTTTGTATAGTGGCAACCTATCGCCGGTAACTTTATGAATAAGTTTTGATAAGTTGTAATAAATTGAACTTACGTTATTTGATAAAAAAAATTAGTTTGACTTATCAGTTACGCAAATAAATAAGACAGCTAAACGGCAATTGACCTGACCCTGGTCGACAGGATTAGCCATATTTGCATGTGCTAGTTGTAATGTCGTTTTCAAAGTTGTTAGAGACACCACTTTAAGGTCCATGTTCACCAAAAATATGACAGTCTGATTAACTAAAACAGCTGTTTAAAACGCATTTATGTATGGGAACACGTCACAGTGACAGCTGTTTTTGGATAACCAGACGGTTATCTTTTCGGTTAACATGCACCTAAGAGTGAGTCGTGAAGTCGTCATGAGAAGCCGTGTTGCTTCAAAAACTTTCTGAGCTATAAACTTTGTTTTGCAGATCAACAAATACAAAGAAAACTATAAAGACACTAGAGCCTAGTTGCATTATTCAGGAGTAAAAAGTGGAAAACTACAAAAAATGATTTATTTTATTACAATATAAATTTTGTTTTTGACTGTAGGCCTTCTTGAGTTCTGTTGAGCATTATGAATTTCTCATGGTGACAGCACTTACCGTGGATATAATATATAAAAGTGCAGCTGGTACTTCTAAGTACCAAACAATTGCTAGCATAGTGATGATCACTACAAAAGCTGCCACAAAGTGTCTTTTTCGCCATGCAAACACTGGATTGCACACTGATCTCTTCACAATCGATGGTCGCCTGTAAAAAAGAATTTTTAAATAAAGAAAGGATGCAGTATTGTGTTTAGAAAATGGAAAGTGAAAAGGAGTTGAGATTTTAGTATCGGGTAATCTGCATTTATAAAATTATACAAACGATTACATTCATACTACACTAGGGTTAAGATAATAAAGAAAATACAACAACATAACCTTGTTATACTTGGTTGAAATAAAATATTATTGAATTTTTCGGAGTTAGAACAGCACAATAATATTGTTTATCATTTTTCAATTACGATTACATTGTGATTGTAATAATGGCAAAAAGGTAACGTTTACTTAGAACAGACAGATGTCAAATGGGATCTATTAAGGTCCATGTTCACCAAAAAGATGACAATCTGATTTTCTTAAACAGCTGTTTAAAACACATTTTTGTATGGCAATATGTCACAGTGACAGCTGTTTTTAGCTAATCAGGCTGTTATCTTTTCGGTGAACATGGACCTAAAATGGCCCTACCGTATATAATATTAGAAATGCGAAAGTAACTCTGTTTGTCTGTCTGTTTGTTTGCTACCTTTTAACGACTACGATTTCAACCTGGGGAAGAAAACAGGCTTAATATTATCAGGCTAGTAAGTTACAGGGGTAAGCAATATTGCATTATGTCTATATGTGACGCAGAAGAAGTTGCGCGGGTCAGCTAGTTCTTTATAAACCAAAGGTAGACTGGTACAAAATGCCCAAGGCATTAAGTCCGCCTTTGCACATTATGTGCATCAAGCTTTAAAAAATAAAAAAAAATAACAACTACTAAATTTAAAATAAAAAAAAAACTCCGACACGTAGGGTCATAATTTCAAGTAATTTTTTTGGTGGTGGCCTTGGATTTGAAATTTATTTTAGCGCATAGCGCATATTCTACTAGTCAAACCCTTTCATTTGATACCCACATTAAGGGAGCTGTTGAATAAATATGTAATCCGCCATTTTGTGGCGGCCGTCATCTTGGGACTGATTTTTATCAGACATAGGTAAGAACACTCCCAAATAATTCATCTATCAAACACAAGAAACAATCAAAATCGGGAGCTAAGATGGTACAAACACACACACACACACACAAAAAGACACGTCAACAAACACCCCGTCGTCTCTGCGTCGGGGGTTAAAAACTTTTAAGTCTCGTTAAGGCTCTAACAAAGACGACCGCCTCTGCAACCACAAATCAGAACAGCATCATTTTCCTATACTTTTATAAAAGTCATATAAAAAAGAACAAAACCTTGAAAAGAATCAGTGGTGATCACTACCACTGCTCTCAAAACGGTGAAAGAAAACATTGGGAGGTAATCAGTACGCCCTACAACCACAATCCAAGATATGTGACATCTGCCAACTTTCACTGTGCCCGTCGTCCGAATTCTTCTTTTCATAAAGAGGCAGGCTGAAGAGTTGGAAGAGCTTCCTCAGGTCGACTAACTTATTAGTAGACAACATAGGGCCTAATGAAGCAAAAACAATGTTGTGGCTACTCAAACATCGGGTCCAACACATTATGTTGAAGTAACAGAAAAGCTCCCACCGGGGCACCTAACTGCCATGGCCTATCCGGAAGACAATAAACCGTTAGCGAAGCAAGGTGGAGCAACCTGATCCGAAGGGGTATTCCGATGAAGACTTGGGTGACTACGGTGCCTCAACGCAAACTATGGTTCACCTCCTGTCCTGCACCATGTGCGGTTCCACCTGCACTCTGAGGGACCTTTCCGAGTTCACCACCGACGCTATCGAGGTGGCAGAGTACTAGTCGAAAGTAATATATTTAAAAAGGGGAAATCATCGATACGACGAAAGAAGAAGATAAAGATGATCCAGCAGAGGGAACATGAGGCTGATTATTATAAACAAAAACATACGGCTAAAATACTCGTAACTGTTTGATAACAGACCACTGTGAAACAAAAAGTATATATGTAGTATATCAACTATCTAGGGTCCACGACACAAGCTTTGCTTAGTGTGGCACTAGGTGGCGCTGTGTGTTAGTGTCCAGCGATATTTATTTATTTATTTGTGATCTTCGGTCGGTCAACAGTGAACATAAATTGTCATCTAGGGGAGCGTTTTCATCAAGTGAAACAGGAACCAGTTGTAGGTACTGTCTGTCAACGCGATAAGTGGCATTTTACCTTTAAGATTTGAATTTAAAAGTGAAGTGTTTCTTACTTTGGTGCTGGCAAAGGAGATGGTGGTTCTCTCCCAATTCCTACCGGCATCAGTAAGGCCTTTTCTTTCGGCAGCAAACTCATCTCCAAATCGATTACGCCCTAAAATCGGAAAATTTACTATACTATACTATACAAACAGACAAGAAATGTGAAATTATAAAGGATCTCTAGTCGGTTTGCCACAGAAAATTTTCTAGAGAATTATTAGTAAGTAAGTAATTTAGTTTACTGACAGCTATATATAAATATGTATTAAAATGATCTTATGTTAATTTAATCTAATCTATACCGTACTCTTGTTCAAAGTATTTTGTGTGTACATAAATAAATAAATAAATAAAGTATTTAAAAAGAGCTCTTACAGCAGCTGAAGACATTCCAGTATTTCGGTTAGTGTATATGAGCGGCCACCAAGCTCGGACCTTCATAGTTGAAAAGAGGTTAATCTTCTTTTGCGACGCCATTGCTGATATATTACATGCGTTTGCGTACTTCGTACCTCTCGCCATTGAATTTAAATTAAAAGATACTGAAGCTGAAAATATAATTTTATTGTGCGTTACTTTAACTGACACAATGCTGATAGTAGCACAGCTTCGCTAATACAGGATGTTGATGCCAACTATATCAGGCGTAGCGTCGCTTATTGCATGCAGTCTATGAATGTTCGCATGCAATAAGCGACGCAAGCAATAAGCAAGAGAGTAACTTGACTTTGCTACAAACCTAAGGACTCGTCTTGAGAAGCATCATCGCTATCCATGACTTGGACAACAAATATTGGTATTATATGTTCCTCCACCTCTGTGAATGGACCTTTTTCTTTTTTTACCAACTGTAAAATAAATAATAAATTAATCGTCTTTAGGCTGTTTAGAGAGTATACAATACATAAATCGCTTTGCGTCCTATCTAGCGCTTTAGTAGACACGACCGTTGTTTTTAATAGTAAAGATCCCTGGAAATTTCCATCCGATTGGATAAATGCCAATTTACTTTATTAGAATTAGACTAGATTAGTGATAATCCCGATTTAGGGTAAGTTTTGAATAGCATACAAAAATTATGCACATCATTAATCATTTTAGTGCTAAACATTATTCTGTGTCTGTGAAATATCTAGTATTTCACGTGTAACTCATTTTCTGTTGCTTATTTCATTACTATAAATAAACACCATTTACAAATGCTATATTGCCATTGTAACAAGTTGTAACAGTATTTTGCTATCAAATTTCCTTCCACCCTCTAGTTTTATAATAATTATAATCAAAATTTTTAACGCTTAACCGTTTCGTACTCTTACTTTTCTTTGCTCATCTGTTTTTAATGTAGGTAAACTCCGCCACGTCAAAACTGCTACTACTGGGTGAGTATTACCTCCTGGTGGCCGTCGATGGTACCCCAGCACGGAGGTTATAGGCCGAGTTGATTATACGGAAAGGTCTCAGTGAAAAATATGACTAAGAGCGACAAAAACCTTCTGATAATGTGATTATGCCACAGGCTTAGCACACCACTGCGGCACGAGTGTCTGTCTCTCTTTGAGAAGAATCTTTCAAGGAAAGAACTTATATCTGAGCCGATTTCGTTTGATAACAACTCTCATTGAGCAGAGCCTGCATGGGAGAAGATGAGATACTAGCCCAAGGTACATGCTCAGTAAACCAAGGCGTCGCTGGCTGTTCTCAGTCACGGATGAATTGAGTAATCAATTCTCCCACAGTAACGCAAAACAGGCGCTTTGAACGTAAAGTTGTGGACACTAGCCCTAAGTTTATATCGGGCTGGTATCTGCAACTTATCTTTCGCTGGCACAAGAACGTGGAGCTTGGCACAAGCAAAGAGAGGCCACAGCTTGACTTCACCCAGCAGTAGGAAAAGTCTGCTTTTAATGTTAACATTTATCCGCGGTGCTAGGCAACTGAGCATATCCCAGTCGTAAACGTCCTTTTGTGCCTATTGGCTTTGTTTCGTTGTCTCCTGCTGATATCGAGGGAAGTGGAAATTACAATTTTTTGCTAGTCCTCCGCTATACTTTCTGATTAGGTACTTTATTACGGGCTCCAAGACCGTTAAATTCATTCTCTGTGACTTCATCGAGCTTCATAATCTCAGCGCTTTTCTGGTGGTCGCCACTGTTGATGCTGGCTTTCAGCTGCAGCAGTTACAGTGGTTTGGGAATAGTGTACCGGACTTGTCCCAGTAAAAAAATGGTGATGTCTGCAGATGATGATGACAAAGAGTCTGACTCTCTTCGTTTATCCTAGGATGGAGGACAATAAATCCCTTTTTTTACCTTTTTCTCTGCTGGATGGTATTGAAAGTGAAACAACATGCGCCAGTTGAATTTTGCTTCACCAGTTGAGCTGCTGTAGCAGACATCTGTGTACTGCGCTTGTTCTACAGTGTCTATCCACCTACAAAATGAAAATAATTCATCATTTTCAGTTCTTTTCGTCAATGATCGTGTAGCTCGACTCATAACCGAATGAGCTCAAATTAAACTAAATTGTAATAAATATTAAAATAATAATAACCTTCTTAGTTCACAGTAATAAATAAAAACTAAATAATACAGTACTTGAAAAAGTAAATAATCTACACTAATATAATTGAGGCAATATTTGTTTGTATGGGTTATCTTCGGAAGAAGTGATCCAATTCCAAAAATTTTGTTTGGTACACCCTTTTTTTTGGTGAAAATTTTCATCCAAGATAATTTTTTTTTTTTTTTTTTTTTTTTTTTTTTGGATATGGCATCTCGCAGTTCAGTCTGAGAAGACTGGCTTCTGCTTAACCGGGCAATGTCCTGTGGATGCCTTGATTCTAAGGCCTCCAGCCAGGGCGAAAATAACTAAAAACTAAGCGACAGCGCTCTAAGGGCACCCCCTGTGGGGTACGAACCTCGGCTTAGGGCGTCGCTGGGGGCAGCAAAGGGACAGGCTGGATCTGATTGTCCTTATTTGGGGACTGATTTAATACTACAGGCTCAGCGTCGCGGGCTGGCTCGAGCAAGGGTCGGGGAGGGATTGATCGGGGATTTCGCGCCGGACCTCTGCGGCGAGGTCGGTAGGTTTTCGGTCTGTATTTGTATGCTCTGCGTACCGTACTGGTATCTTTCCTACTCTCTTGCAAGATAGTGATCGGATCGTCGGGGGCGACTAGGGTGTGACGCGGACGTTGGACGGAGCTAATACGCGATGGGTCGTACCGGGCGGCCGATGCGATTAGGGGATTCCTATGCTTAATAGCAGAGTCGAAGTAACGCTTGGAAAGGCGTTTCATGAACTGCTTAACGGTGGGGATTCTAAGGTCTACGTGAAGACTATCGTTACGGACGTAAGGGGGGGCACCGGTGATCTTACGGAGATATCGGTTCTGCAAGGTCTGCATCGTGTGGATATGACGCGGGTGGGCATGCGCGAATACTATGCAAGCATAGGTCATGATGGGACGGATGACTGCGGTGAAAAGACGCAATTTGCACTTGAGTGACAATTTGCTCTTCCTAGTGATCATGAAGTGGAGCCGGCCCATAGCAAAGGCAGCCCGGTCGCGAGCTGCTTTGATGTGGGCCTTGAACGACAGATGGTCGTCCAGAATAACTCCGAGATACCTGGCTTGCCTTTCCCAAGGGATAGGCTTACCGAACATAGTGATGGGGGGACCTGGCGAACGCTTAAGGCGTGCCTTATAGTATAAAACTGCCTGGCTTTTTTCGGGATTAACTTCTATTCTCCACTTACGGAACTAAGCGCCGAGCGAGTCGGCAGCTTTCTGGAGAATGCGGCGGATGTTATCCGGAGAACGGCCGGTGTAATAAATCGCGGTGTCGTCAGCGAAAAGTGCTGTTTGAACCTTCTGGTTCCTCGGAATGTCGCTGGTGTACAGCGTGAACGCGAGGGGAGAGATAACGGAGCCCTGAGGGACTCCGGCGCGAATCGGATGAGGAGAAGATAACGTCTTACCCACACGGTAGCGGAAGGTACGGTTTGACAAAAAGTCTCGTAAGATGAGCACGAGACGGTCGGGCACACCGAGCTGATAAAGCTTGTATATCAGCCCGTTGTGCCAGACCTTGTCAAAGGCTTTCGCGATATCGAAGTACATCACCCCCGTCATCGCTCCGCGCTGGAAACCAGCGCTCACGTGTTCGACGATGCGGTGGACTTGATGTATGCAAGAATGTTCGGTCCTGAAGCCGAACTGTTCTTTCGGGATGAGGCCCTTTGTCTCGGCAAAATCTCTGAGACGCTTGTATATAAGCCTTTCATAGATCTTGCCGAGAGCACTCAGGAGACTGATCGGCCTGTAGCTGGAGGGCTGGGCTTTCGGTTTCCCAGGTTTGGGAACAGTGCCACCTATAACAGTGGCCTCTTTCCACGTTTGGGGGAAAATGTTATTGCTCAGGGCGCCATTGAAGATGGCAGCCAAAAGGACTATGAGCCTAGCGGGGAGGGCTTTAAAAACTCTATTCGTGAAACCGTCGGCGCCTGGGGCTTTCCGAGGCTTCAGCTTATCTATAATATCCTTGACCTCTTCCGGGGTGATGGCGGGGAGGGGGTCATCGGGATCTTCAAAAGGGGGAAGCGATGCTCTACGTTCAACTTCTGCATCCACCTCATCAAGGTGCTGCTTGTCTACTGGTAGAGTGCTTGGCGAACATTGAGATTCCAAGCTGTCGGCTAGGCATTCTGCTTTTTCGGAGTCGTCAAAAGCGACGCTCTTGTCGGGACGTATGAGGGGTGGAGAAGAGACCTCTTCCGAGGTGCGCAACTTCCTTTGAAGCTGCCAGAAGGCTTGATGAGTGGGCTCGAGTTCGCTAAGCGTCTTGTCCCATTGACTCGAGCGAAACTCACTAGTGCGTTTCTTTACAGCACGCTGTAAGGAACGCATGTGAGCCTTGTTCGCATCGCAGGGCCAAGAGCTGTAGGCACGTATGGCCGCGTTCTTCTCGGTTATCAGTTCACGTATATCGTCGGGAAGTATCCAGCGGCGATCACTCACCGCCGGTACTTCACGAGAACAATCCTTCAGTACGGATTGTACGTGTTCTGTAAACGAGTCGATTGCAGCCTCGGTGTCTGCGACTGAGACGATATGGTCGGGAATACCATCTAGAAGTGGTGACGTTTCGGATTTCAGCATATCGCTTACTTTCCTCCAGTCGGTAGTGAGAATAGTGGGAAGGGGCTGGCTGGGGTCAATGATACCCGAGCGAGGAATTAAGTGCATGAGCACTGGACGGTGATCGGAGTGGAGCTCGTGTAACGTCTCAATCATGTGTAACCGAAGGTTCACATTCTTGAGCAGCGCTATATCGAGAACGTCGGGAAGATGACTGACAGTGTCAGGATAGTGCGTGTGCTCCATAGGAGCGACCGCGTCGAAACTAAGAGATTGGCCTAGATCGTAGAGGACTTTCCCTCTCGGGTTCGTCGTTCTACTGTTCCAGGCCGGGTGTTTGGCGTTGAGATCGCCCGCGATGATCACGGAGTCACTCAAGCCGAAAAGAAGGGTGAGATCGCTAACCAGGAGGTTGTGATCTTCCCAAGTATTAGTGGGGGCCAAATAAGCAGAAACTAAATGTACCGGTTGATGACCGGTCATAGCAAGCCGACAGATTGAAACCTCAAGTAAGGACTTTAAAGGAGGGGGATCGATGGGAATACAATGCAATTCTTTGCGAAAGTAAATAAGGGTGCCGCCCTTGTGACAACGTAGCCTATCATTGCGAACTATGCGGTAGTTGGCAATCTTGGGGTCGCGGTGGCTGGGTTTGAGGAACGTCTCCTGGATGAGGAGAACGTCAACGTTATGGTCACGGAGGAAGGCGGCGATCTCGTCGCGCTGTCCTCTCATGCCATTGGCGTTAAAATAACCTAATCTAAGGGACCGGGGTTGGGTGCAAGAGGGATTTGGTGTGATATCCATTACGGCGCGAAGTTGAGGTTACGAAGAGTGGCCTTGATGACTGGATAGGCATCAATGATGTCGACGACCTGCTGGAGGTCCGTTGCCGCTTTGAGCTCAGCGACCATGCGGTCGGCCTCAGCGGTGCAGTCATCCAAGATAACTAACCCGTTTAATAAGCATAGCTGATGTGGGTATCAACAAATAACGTACAAATGAACATATTTTCAAAGTCATCATCATCGTTTCAGCCAAAACACATCCAATGCTAAACCCAAGCTTTCTCCAAACGTCACCCTATCCACCAGATCTGGTCTTTTTGTACTGACAGATTTTCGTGACCATCAACATCAGGTGATAGAAAAAAAGAAAAACACACACTCCCTTCACTCCGCCCGAAGCGGGAGGAGTCATAATTGATGATTTCACATCCGAAAAAGAAAGGTGTGGCAAAAAAAGAAGACAAGTACTTCTACCAAACCGGCCCCATCTAGTTTAAAAAAATAAGGACGTATATTAAATTTACGAAATAAATATCATTTATCAATACTTACGCTCTAACGTAAACATCAGAGGCCTTTTTTCTTGTCTGTTTCAGTCCTTGAACATTAAAAACGACCACACGAAGTTCGTACTGCACCAGCTTCCGAGTTACGATGTTCACTCCCGGTGGTATATACGCGTCCGCATCCAGAGGAAAGATGTCAACCCACATCTGAAGTTTACCCTGAAATGTAGAATTTCGTTTTAGTTATTATGCTATATTCATTGTCTTACATATTTTTAATATTTCTATATAAAACGCAGTTGGAACAGGGTCCGAGCTGCCGATTATCAGGGCTTTTGAGAGAGGAACCTCCTAACGATACGTGCTGAGTCCAGAAGTACTGCTGTCTGAGTCAAGTCCTTGATCCAGCTGCCAAGCGAGAGCCTACTAAGATGTTGAAATGCTATGTTTTGGTTATTAATGTTATTCAAATAATTATCAAAATACTAGTATACTTTGAATGGGTCAATCTGACTTCTAAGGAAAGGAAGGAATTGCAAATTATATGTTACTGGACCCGATAATAGAAACAAAAGTATTGGAATGAGATATGGATTATTGAAATGTTACATTTGTACCCTTTGCCATCGATATGCCAAGAAGAAAATAACATTAAATTAAAAAAAAAAACTTCCTACTCATAATTTTATGGTATTTTTTTTGGGACGAAGTTCCTTAACGCGTCTTACGGATGTAAAGCCCTTTCATTTGATACCCATATTGAGGGAGTTGTTGAATAAATATGTTATCCGCCATTTTGTGGCGGCGGCCATCTTGAACTGATTTTATAAAACGTAGCTAAGAACGCTCCCGACTAATTTACATTTCAAACAAAAAGAAACGAAATTAAAATCGGTTCATCCGTTCGGCTGCTACGATGCCACAGACAGACAGACACACACACTCACATACACCCACAGACACGTCAAACTTATGTTGGAGTACTGCAATAAAACTCACTTTAAATCACACTGTACTTTTATTTTACTAACCTTCTTGCCACACGGTTAACAACAGACTGCCTTCCGAGCTAACGCGCCACACCGACAACCGACTAGAGTGGGGATTCGATGTAGCGCGCCAACTCGGTCGGTAAAACAGTACAGCTAAGTTTTGAACGTTTCAATATGATTCCAAACAAATAAACTTTAAATTATAACTATTCGATTTAACAATACCTTTATAAAATTACAAGAAATAATAAAAGCATAACTTTTAATGTACATTCTATTTTAACTAAATTAGTAAATCATAAACAAATCATAAGTAACGCCATCTCGCGGTATAAGACGACAGTCGTTAACTTTTAACAGAAAATACACACCATAATTAAAATCTTGACGTATTTACAATTAATTAAAGTAATTCTAACATTCGGCCATCCGCATAACTTACGCGTCCTCGCGTATGCATGTATGAGAATAACGTTATGTACAACAATCATAATTCCGTATCTGAATCAATTATTACAGTTGCAAAGGTAATTATCGACGAATTAATGGATATCTTAATCAATCATGATTATCACAACTGTAATTATACAAAGTAATTTATTTACATAACTAAGGTACAAGTCGCTACTATCTTGCACCAAACTCTTACATTCGGCCATCCACGTAACTTACGCGTCCTCGCGCATGTATGCGAATGGTTCTTACACACAAACAAACTATAGAAGCATTACGAAGTGTGTTAATCCACAAAAAAAAAAATGTTACAACTGTAATTTTACAATGAATACTAGTGATACAAGTCGCTACTACCTTGAAATCACTAGGGCGGTACAAGTCGCTACTACCTTGAAACCACCAAATTTTAGTCACTAGTGGTACAAGTCGCTACTACCTTGAAACCACCAAATTTTAGTCTACTAGAGGTACAAGTCGCTACTACCTTGAAACCACTAGGGCGGTACAAGTCGCTACTACCTTGAAACCACCATGATTCATTTACTCAAAGGTTGAGGTTGGCATTGCGTACCTTTACCGCGGATGCCATATTAGTTTCAGTCTCACAACCCTATAGATGACATTGGAGTTTTATTATTTAATCAATTAGGTCACCCTCTTCATTGGCCGAGGACGAACTTGAATCCATTCTGTTATAGTGGGCCCACGCTTTCATTTTGTCTACGGCAATAACCGCAGAATATTTTCGATTTCCCTTTCGAGTAATCGGAGTATCCTCAATGCGATACCTGTCATTGCCTAAAACCTCTACTACTTTGTATGGACCCCGATATTTTGGGATTAGCTTTTTACTCTGCCCTGTAGCACCAATTTCACGCTCAACACTGACTAAATCACCAACGTGAAAATCAACGGGTTTAGCAGACTTTTTGTCATAATATGTTTTCTGCTTCTCTTGATAAGCAGTAATATATTCACTAGCTTCTTCTCGTATTTCTTTAATTTTATCTTCTGAATACGGTTCACTACTATCAATAGAAGCTTTAATCCTACCTTCCGTTATTCCGGTTAGGCTGGTACCAAAAAGAACTTGGGCTGGTGTTTTACCTATGCCTTTATTAAATGTGTTATTCAGGCCCAACTGAATTTCGGGCACCATAACGTCCCATTTTCTTTCGTCCAACCCCACGCACTTAGCGGTCAGTGCTTCTAGCAAGGTACGGTTGTATCGTTCGACTTGACCGTTGGCGCGTGGGGTTGCTACCGCGTTTAAGATGTGCTTGATGCCTAGCTTTTCCAGAAAACCGGTAAATTTACTACTTGTAAAACTAGAGCCACGGTCGGATATAATTCTTTTTGGTAGCCCAAATATACTAAAATAATCTTGCATTTTTTCGACAACTATTGAAGACTTAGTACTTCGAACCGGTTTTAGGACAATAAACTTCGTGTACGCATCTATGATGACTAGCAAGTGTGTATTCCCCTTTGAACTTTTCACAAAAGGGCCAACATGGTCGATGTGGACCGTGACAAATGGTTTCTCATCTTTTGGTATAGGATGTAATGGTGGCTTTTTCTTTGACGAAGACTTTGAGTAAGAACATTCGAGGCATGAATCTACATACTTTTTTACAAAGCGTCTCATTTTAGCGAACCAATAAGTTTCTTTAACCTTACTCAAAGTCTTATCAAATCCAAAGTGGCCCAAATCATCATGGCATTGTTTGAGTATTTGCCAGCGTACACCCTTAGGGACTACCCATCTATCACCGTCAAAAGTTTTCCTATATAGTTTACTATTGCGTACAATATAATTATTTTTAATCTCAATGACATCATCGGCTTTCGGGTCATTTAGAACAGAGATTTTTCTTTGGATCTCAGAGTCTGCCAATTGAACGGTACCCAACCAATCCGATTCACCGACTACCATCACAAAACAATCGGCACCGTCACTATCAGCTTGAATGTTGGTAGGTGGTGGATTACGACTCAACGCGTCTACATGGGCCATTGAGGCTCCTGGCTTATAATCGACAGTAAAGTTAAACTCTTGCATAGCAATCCACCACCTAGCGACACGCGGTATTAAATCGCGCTTAAGGAAGGTTGCTCTTAACGAATTGCAGTCGGTTAATACTTTAAACTCTACACCAATTAGATATACGCGAAACCGTTGAAGTGATGCAACGACAGCGAGAGTTTCGAGTTCATATGCAGTCATATGTTGTTCCTCGGTCGTCGTTTGGCGGCTGAAGTATGCTACCGGTTTCAATAACCTATTGTCATCACGCTGCATAAGCATTCCGGCTATGCCTATTTTACATGCATCTGTATGAAGTTCAGTTGACGCATTGGGGTCGTATAACGCTAAAATCGGTTTTTTCATTAATTCGGATTTTAGGTCATGAAAAGCTTTGTTTTGTTCTTGGCCCCAAACCCACACGGCCGTTTTCTTTAAAAGACTGGTAAGTGGCTTAGCTATCATAGCAAAATTTTTGACAAACCGACGGAAGAAACTACACAATCCGATAAATTGCCTAACAGTGTGCTGGTTAACAGGTTGGGGAAAGTCTCTAAGCGATTCAATTTTGCGCGTTCCCGGTCTAATACCCTCTGCACTTAATTCGAATCCTAAATAATCTACTGTCGTCTTAAAGAAACAACACTTCGACAGTTTAAGGGTTAAGTTAGCTTCTTTTATCAAACCCAGAACTCTTTCTAACCGGTCAAAACCCTCATCGAGCGTTACCGAAGGTACAATTATATCGTCCATATAAGCAGATGCGATTCTTTTAGCGTTGATACTTTGTTCTTCTCGCGATGGGAAACCTCGGTTATTATTTAGGACCAGGTGCATTGTACGCATAAAAGTTGATGGTGCATTAACCAACCCAAAAGGCATTCTATTAAATTCATATTGCCCTTCTGGCGTTACAAATGAAGTTTTGTGGCGATCATTTTCAGAAATTGAAATTTGATAATATCCAGATGCCAGGTCCAGGGTAGTATAAAAGTTGTATCCCGCAAGGTCGTCGAGTTGATCGTCTATTCTAGGCAATGGGTAATTTTCTTTAATGGTCTTACGATTCAACGCTCTGAAGTCAATGCATAACCGAGTTTCACCGGACTTCTTTTTGACCAGTACTATTGGGCTTGCATAGCAGGAGGTAGATGGACGAATAATACCGCACTCCAGTAACTCTTGTATCATTTCTCGTACTTTGGTACGTTCAGCTATTGGAAGTCTATAAGGTCTGTACACTACCGGTTCGTTGTCTTTCAAATTTATGGACATTTCTGTAAGTTCAGTCTTACCCAACTCTTTTAAACTAAACGCGAAGCATTCTCTATACTTATTTAATAATTGTAAAAGTTGTTTAAGTTTATCTTTGGCTAGGTTTGTATCGCTAATTATATCGTTTTCGTTTATTGGCCGTAAAGGCTCGCTAAGTTCTACATTACAAACTTCGGCTATACTACTTGCTAACCCTTCCTCTTTTGCCTTTAACCCTCTAGCTACTACGATATTCTTTCTTAAAAGAAAGGGTTGGCCGGACTTGCCTTTAATAAAGATAACTCCTTTTCCATCCACACAAGTGAACAGCCCTTGGACTAGATAGTGTTCGCGGCCTAATTGATAGCGATTATTTCCGGGAATGTACACATCCCCATTATAAGTCGGATCCGTGTGAATGTATACTGGAGTCAACCCATCAATCATAGTATCCATGGTACCGAAAAGTGTGATCTTATTGAACACCGACTCACTATCATTACTAGAAAAAAGTAGATTTGCACTATCTTTCTCTACAATTATATGAGGTTGCTCCGTAAAAGTTTGTCCTATAATAACGGGCACTCGCATAACCTCGTTAGGGACAATAAGAATTTCTACTTCTGCGAGAACCCCATCAACGGAAACAGATGCGGTACATTTTCCTAAGGGTCGAACTATAGCCTCACCAAAACCTTTAAGCACAGGCATACTTTCGCTAGATACCCAATCAACGGAAATGTTTTTAGCGCAACCTAAGCTCATCATACTGGCGGAGCTACCAAAATCGATAAAACAATTAACTGGATGGTTGTTAATGAAACCTTGTTTGTAATATTTTGTGGAGTCACCGGCGGAACTGACAACACACATTACAGACTTTGCTGGTTTGCTATTAGTTGAAGCAGACGTAACGGGTAGACTGCATCCCTCTACGGTATGGCCAAACTTAAGACAACGTGTGCACTTTACCTGTGGTTTAGTGCATTGTGACTTATAGTGCCCTTCTTGTAAACAATTATAACATTTAATAATACGGTTTTTATTTTCCCCTTTTTCTGTACTGTCCGCATTATTGTTAATAACCCTTGTTTTCCTCTTGTCAATCTGGTGAATGTTAGTTTTAACAGCTTTTAAATATGGTAAAAGCTGATCCGGAGTGTCAAACCGAGCGGCTTCAGCTCCTAGTCTGACACTACGGTCGTCAATCCCGTGAACAATGCAATCCACCGCGCGTTTGCCTTCGATACTACATCGGTTGAGTAACACAACTTTCTCATAAAAATATTCTTCCAAAGGATCGTTAAACTTAGCGCGTTTAGATAGCATCGTTTGAAGTAAGCAACCATAATTTTCATTACTAGGGAACGCTAACTTAAGTTTTTCTTGCCATTCGTCCCAACTAAACAAAACGGTTGGCAAGCCCTCGTACCATTTTTGAGCAACCCCTTGTAGCTTTTGAAGGGCAAAATGAGCTGTTTGTTGGTCTGACCAATTATATATTAAAGCACATTCGTTTACTTTATGCAACCATATATCAATCGTCTGTTGTTTGCGTTCCGGGTTAAACTCAGGAATGGTATTATGGTTGGACAGTTTTTCTAAACCGTTATTTTTATTGTTCACGGCCTGCAGGGCTTGAACAAGCTGTGAGACTGAAACCGCATCATTCGGGGCAGGCACATAAAAAGTTGGATTGGACTCACCGCGCTCTTCAGGTTTCCAGTTCAGTGGTCTGCGACTGCGCAGTCGGGAGCTGCGACTGCGACTGCGACTTCGACTGCGACTGCGACTGCGACTGCGACTGCGATTGCGACTGCTCCGGTTGCACCTGCGTTGTCTCCCACTGCGCCGGCTGTGTCTGCGACTGCGACTGCGACTGCGACTGCGACTGCGACTGCGACTGCGACCACGACTGCGACTGCGACCACGACTACGACCACGACTTCGATCGCGACTGCACCCGCGTTGGCTAGCACGCCCACTAGTGCGCCGGCTGCGTCTACTACTGCGACTGCGACTGCGCCCGCATAGACCTGCGCGGCCACTAGTACGCAGACTACATCTGCGTAGGCTGCGACTGCGTCGGTTGACACCGTTTCCACTGCACTCGCGATGGCTGGCACGCCCACTTGGCAACACTGGTGATCCTGGCCCGCTGCTGCAGTTTTCTTCATTATTTCCTTGTGTATTGTGGATTAGCGTTTGTGTTTCCACCACTACAGAATTTCGTTTTTGATCCGTAGGCGGCGTCCGCAAGCGGCGCTCATTGTATGGATTCATCTTATAACGGTTTTATTTAAATTCAAACCGACCAAACTTATGTTTACACTACACTTTGTAGGCTTGGATGTTATTTAAGTTCAAAACTGCAAAACCGTTTTTTACACTACACTTTGTAGGCTTTGATGTAATTTAAATTCAAAACGGCCAAACTTATTTAAACACTACACTTTGCAGGCTTGGATGTAATCAGCTGATATGACCAACTAACTACATCCCACTTCTGAAATGTTGGAGTACTGCAATAAAACTCACTTTAAATCACACTGTACTTTTATTTTACCAACCTTCTTGCCACACGGTTAACAACAGACTGCCTTCCGAGCTAACGCGCCACACCGACAACCGACTAGAGTGGGGATTCGATGTAGCGCGCCAACTCGGTCGGTAAAACAGTACAGCTAAGTTTTGAACGTTTCAATATGATTCCAAACAAATAAACTTTAAATTATAACTATTCGATTTAACAATACCTTTATAAAATTACAAGAAATAATAAAAGCATAACTTTTAATGTACATTCTATTTTAACTAAATTAGTAAATCATAAACAAATCATAAGTAACGCCATCTCGCGGTATAAGACGACAGTCGTTAACTTTTAACAGAAAATACACACCATAATTAAAATCTTGACGTATTTACAATTAATTAAAGTAATTCTAACACTTATAACACCCCGTCGTTTATGCGTCGGGGGTTAAAAAGCACGTATTTCAGACCGCTATGACAGTTATTAAGGATCTATCTTTATGAAATAACTTACCTGTTCCTGACCATTCTTCCCGGAGTTGGTCAAAGGTCGAGTTTCCACGTGTTCGGGCACTAAGTGGTACCCACATATTGGTAGTGTATACCAATTATGCAGTAGGCTGAGGCAGATGTTCTCTTTACGATCTGCTGCTGAACGGTAACACTTATCTGTAAAAAAACAAGGTATTCTTTACTCACACGATTATTAGAAATCTTCTATATATCTACTATCTTCTATCTACGAGTATCTATACTCGTATATAAAATGGTAAACTGACTGACTGACTGACTGGGTGATATATCAACGCCTAGCCCAAACCGCTGGGTCTATAGTTTCCAAATTTGGCAAGTAGGGTCCTTATGTGGTCTAAGGGTGCATTAAGAAAGGATTTTTCAAAATTCACCTTCTAACGGGGTGAAACGGGGCTCCAAAGTTTTTATGGGAAAACCAAATTAGTTAGACTATTTCATTCGAAACTTCGCAGGAGTACTCCTGTTGAAAAAAGAGTAGAAACGGGTTTCGGGTTTTCTCAGAATTAAACCCCTAAGAGGGAGAAATGGGGTGACAAAGTCTGAAAATCAACATGGGTATTGTTTGTATGGTGTATCGGGTTGGGTGTGTCGCTTCCGAAATGATCAGGGGTGCTGATTTCGAATATGGCATTTATTTTGAGATACAGAAGATGGCGAATTCGACTTCTGTACAGGGTTTTTTTTCAGGTATCAGGATAAAAGCGCGACTTAATGGCCACTGCGGTGTACTCTGTAGAGTAAACATAACATCTTCATAGTCATCACCCTCTTCCTGCCGCAGTCCCATATTACTTGGGTTCTGCGCAGCACGTTTTCTTCTTCCATTCTCCTCTGTTAACTGTCATGCTATCATTTACTCCTTTTTCTTTCATATTCCTCACGCAATCCATCAACCTTTTCTTTGGTCTTCCTCTCCCCCTCCATCTATCACAACATTAATGGTTTTGGGGTCGCTGATTACTAAAATAAATGAAAATCCAAGATGGCGCTGAAGAGAATTGTTGGGTTTTCCGTTTCATGGTTTTCACTTAACACAAATCCAAGATTTCTATAATTTTTGTCTGTCTTCGTAGCTTACGTATCACATCGTTATGTAATTTACTGGCCATAGTAAAAACTGACAGTAATATTGTTAGACGTGTGATGTGCATGAGAGCAAATAAATAAATAATACTTCTACAAAGTTCCTCTGCTGGATCTTGAATTTTATTTACTCTTTGTTTGGCGCAGTGAAATTCCCTCATTTTTAATTATTATAATTACTCAAAATTCAACGAGAGCAAAGCCGCGGAGATAGCTATCTAATATATAAAAAATCGTGTCACATTGTTTGTTATCAAAGTCCTCCGAAACCGCTTCAATAATTTTAATGAGATTTATTCAAGTAGAAAATCAACAATGTCATTAGTTGTAGACTGCTATATTGTCATCTGTTGTTCACAGAGCGAACCACAATTTATGCTGAAGAAGGATGATGATGATGTAGATCAGGTAATTGCTATTGACCATGAAGTTTCGTTTAGAGCATCCACACCGCAGTTACTTTTTGCGTAGCAACACTGTGCAACACGGTAACATTAAGTAACAATCTGTAACTTTTATGGCTACTTGTTACTATTTGTTGAATGTTATGCATCTGTCACCGTAAAATTGTCAAATACGTTATATTGTAATCTCTCTAGCGATATTGTAAACTCTCGAATTATTGTGAAACGAACATACTGCTTACAATAAAACTCAGTATTTTTCGTCAAATGCTTACGATGGTAGTCAACTCACGTGGTGTGGAGAGAAGGAGGGGTCCCCCTTGCCCAGTGGTTCAACTCTCATGAAAAGATACTGTACCATTCCTGAGAAATATCGATTAATTTAACCTAACCTTAAAACACTTTATATTCCCCTAAAAACCTTAGTCGACGGAGCCCCGCTTCAAAGGGTTTAAAGGAATACAACTAACCTAACGGGGCGGTGCCCCAAGTCCCGATTATGGGGGCAGAAATACTTCCGTATGTTCAGTTGACAATAATTCGAGAGTTACAATATCGCTGGAGAGAAACACGTTATATTGTAATATAACGTATTTGACAACTTTACGGTGACACATCTATACCACAAGTAACATAAATTAATAAAATATTACGAAGAGTAACTTTCAGCAACAAGCGAGATGTGCAGCACTTGTTCTATGTAATATCAACATTCTCTAACAATGTTATCAATTGTTACCACATAATGACTGCTTTCAAAAATTAGGCAACATTTCGTTTTTAAGTGTTTAGTTTTAGTTTTAGTCAGTAATAGTTTGACACTCCCTCCCGCTCCGCCCAAAGTGGGAGAAGTTACTTGATGATTTCCCATCCGAAAACAAAAGAAAACGGAGACACATAATAACAATAAATCACATTCTGTTATCGGATGTTGCTTAGTAACACTTACAAACGTTTCTTCTCAAAAAGTAACTGTGGTGTGGATGCACCATTACAAGTTCATTTTTGCTTACCATTGCTGTCACCGTCTCTGTATTCAACATCGTTTACAACCACAGTAGCGTTGTCTGGGAAAATAGGCAGGGCTAAATGATTTTTAACACAAAGATCTTCCAATATTACTGAGGGTTTTTGACGATCGCGCCATTTGTTAGGACCAACCCTGAAAATTAGGAAAACTTATCAAGGATAAAAGTTGGAAAATGGCTGGAGGTTGTCCGCTCACGCGCACGTTTTTAGGCAGACTGCCCCACCGTTGTCGCTCACACCACTATCACTTGTCAACAATGACCTCACTACCGCCACTTTAAATTGTGACGAATGTTAGTAGTTTCTAAATCTACGGCTATCTGCGACAATTAATATATACGGTTGCTTACACATAAGGTTTGAAAGAGAGAAAAGGGTTTCATAGATATTATATACAACGTTATTTTTTGTTTATACTAAACCCGAAAAGGGGTCATTGTACTCATCATTTTGAACAACTTTTTCTATGGGACGAACCGTGAAATCGCGAAAAAAAAATCAGCTGTTCCCTACATTTATGTTCGCATAACTCGTCAAAATGTAGGGAACAGCTGATTTTTTTTTCGCGAAAAAATAACCCTGTATATAAATGGTATGATATATAGAGTTCTAGGAATAAGAATTTTATTATAAGTTTCATTTATTACAATTCAAAAGAAAATAAACCTTGGAGTGAATGAATAAAACCTTTTTGTAAAAGCTGTCGCAAGCAAGTTGTTCACGTGACAAGATGTTTTTCTTCTTTGAAGTGTTTTTTTGCTTCAATAAAAGTTTATTTTGTTATAGTATTATTCCTTTTTAAATTTCTAAATTGGAAATAAGTAACGCATTTTTGCAATGTCTCTTGCTGATAACATTTAACTGATCTATTTCTTAATTTAGAAGTTGAACGCGTTTCAAATGAAGTGTCGTGTCCGTGCTAACCGTTGAGGAGTTCCCTCTTCGGAATACATTCCTGGATGCAGTATCAGGTCATGATAGAAATCACGCTCTTGTGGCAAAATTTAATACGGATACAAAATTTTGTGCCCATACTATGAACCGTTGTGGAGTTCTATCATATCAGTTCTGGCTGTTTCATCCAATCCATCAAATTAAAATCAACTTGCACATATAAACTAAAATTAACATTAAACAAAATGAAATGATAAAATTTTATGATTGTTCGAATTTAAGTTTAGTTGACTCCGTTTTTCTTGTCTCACAGTAGTTAAGTTGGGTGATTTATTTAAAGGCATAAGTCAGCTGAAGAAAACCTGCAGACAGACTTTTTTTTACTCACGTGGTATATTCTGTAGCTAAGCCAACTCTTGCCCTGTGCTTAGAGTATATCCTGTCTTCCAAGTCGATGGTTGTGGAACCAATCAGCTCGTCGGGGGGTATGGTATCGTAGTCATACAGGGACACCGTCAGCAGATAATCGTCAGGTAACGTGCACCGGAATTCGTACATTCTGTAATTGTCAACAAAAATTTGCTGAGTGTTCAGTACAGCAGGACGCATTTCTGTTGTAACTAATCTACAATAAACTGACCTCTATCCAACTACTTTTTATTCATCAATCTCTTGCCAATATCAAGGGTGTAAATAAATCCTTAACGAAGCAGATAAGCATGTGTTCTGACCGTCATTGCAAACATTTTGTTCTTGCCTTCTGGTTACGGAGATATTGGGGGTCAAAGTTCCAACTTCTTCCCATTTTTTTTAACACATGTTTATTACTTTACTTTAAATACATCCACGACCATGGGGAGAGGCCTTTGCCCAGCAGTGGGGTGATGCAAGTTTACAGTAATAGTAACCTCCACGACCCCCGTACTATTCAATTCATACACAACAATGTTTTGAGAGCGATAAAATGAGTTTTCACCACAAAAAAAATCGTTCCCCAAAAATATTTTTTGCTTAAGATTACTTAGAGGGCTGAGGGCTGAGGGCTTTTTTAAGTGTATGTTTACACCCCGTTTATACCAATTTATTTGGGGTCGGCAGAGCATGAGTTAAATATTCTTCCGTACTTTTACCTCCCTACCTACCTTACCTACTATCCTTCCTACACAGTCGGATCTCGACAACCGCACAAATTTACAGTCACCGGGGTGCCGCTTTCTAAATTCTTCTTTTGTTATTCATTTCTTATTGCATCTATTCGCGTAACACCACACATCCCCTTTGACAGACTTATCTCAGCCACATGCATCCCTTTCATTAATCCCTTTTGTGGCCCAACGTTCTGATCCATACAAAACAGCTTATTTTGTTGTATTTTGCATACCACTGTTAATACATACCACACGTGTGGTATGTCTAAGTATCTGTGTGTCAAAAAAAAACAAAATCATAATCAGTTCATCCGTTTGGCAGCTACAATGCCACAGACAGACACACAGACACACACCCATAGAGATACGTCAAACTTATAACACCCCGTCGCTTTTGCGTTGGGGGTTAATAATTGTAAACAGTCTTTTGAATATTATCTAAAAGTGAAACAAAAAACATTGTTTTATAAATCTTCCCCTAAAAAGACGACTCCGGTAGCCGCAGATTTGTTCCCTTGACCGAATGCTATTTCATCCATCCTTATTTTAAAGACTGAAAGATAGGAAAATATACAGGCATAGCTAATTTCATTAAAAAGTTTGTTTTCCTGAAATTTGATGAACAGAATTCAATCACCAGAGTGGATAGGTAATCTTAGCATAAGTTAGAATACTAAAATAATGGTATTGATCGGATTGTTCTATTCAATTTGAACGCAATGATAATTGCCTTACTTCCCAAAAATAGGATTTTGTGTGTTTTTCTCATGATTCTTCCTGTCGCCTATGTATTTGCTCCCGCAGCTGATGGCCACGTAAGGATCCAGCTTGCCGGTGAACGCTTTAGGTATGAGATTCACGCCTTTAACTATGTACACACGGACGAGAAACTTCGAGGGCCTGTTTTCAGGATAGTCGGCGTAAAAACTGAAAATGTCATCAAGATGTAAATTTCTCTTTTATGGAACTTAATTATGCTGTTTTTAAACTACAAAATATGCCTATCGCAGTTTACTGGATTAAATAGTTAGGTTATAATAATTATTTATTGAAACTTCTCACATGACATACAATAAGGTAAAATATGCTGACGTAGCTCATTAAGCTGCATTACTAATAAAATGGAAATGTCCAGTCCAATTTCATATACATATCAATGTTCCAGGCCATATCTGTCAGATGCCAGCGAAGCATTAGGTCAGTAAATCACAAGACTGGAGCTGTACTGATAATTTTGATGTGTATTGTCCTGTGCTGGTTAATAAATGCTTTTTCTTTCTTTCTTTTTTTCTTAGACAGTAAGACTGGGGTCACAGAAGACGAAGGAGAAGCTTCATCGTTATAAGGAAAGAAGACGCATTACATCGAGAGATGTGGAAGGAATGATTTGCGAAGGAGTGGAGCATTAAGGAAATGATAATATATTGCAACTAACCCACTGGGCTTATCCATTCATAATATTAGCTTATTTAATAACAATTCCGAAGACATAACATTTATACAGCTCCCTTAAATGATTAGAGAAGTCGACATTTAAATCACATGCACTGATATCACGTGAGATCACCCAGAAGTAGCGTGACAGATGTGCGATTGGAGAAAAAATTAATACAGCTCCCTTAAATGATTAGAGAAGTCGACATTTAAATCACATGCACTGATATCGCGTGAGATCACCCAGAAGTGGCGTTACAGATGTGCGATTGGAGAAAAAATCGTCGCGATTGCTCATCGGATAAAGCTTAAATGAAATAGCTTACCCGTTATTCAAATCAACACCATTGCAGCTAACAGCAACAGTACCCATAGGTGGAGGCCACCTGTAGATAGCGATGCCAGCTTTCAAGAAGCCGCAGTGCAGGTGCTCGTCTTTCTCTGGAATACCAGTCTTTTTTCCACTGTAAAGTTTCAAGGTCGTACACCAGTCTTTGAACTTGGAGAATTCCGGTTGGGCTTCTAACTCACTGTCGTATATCTGGAACGAGGTTTTACAAAAGCTTTGATTCAGAATCCTAGTCCTTGCCAATTATATTGGGGTCGACTTCCAGTCTAACCCGATCCAGCTTACTCAGTGATGGGCGTAACTAGTTACTTTTGTAATCTAATTAATAATTGAATTACATAATAATTTAATTAAAATGTAATCTAATTACATAATATTCAATTACATTGTAATTAGATTACTTTGGATGTGCTATGAAATTAATTACAATGTATTTAATTACAAAATAATTTGATTACAACGTAACCTAATTACATAGTATTCAATTATTTTGTAATTACCTATAATAAATAACTTTAAATATGAAATGTCGCATGCTTGCATCGCAAGGCTTCGACTGCGATATAGGTACTGCAACTAGGTATGGCGATCTTTGATCGATTTGTCAGGCCCAAAAGATCGATATTTTGAATCGATATGCAGTACTGAATCGATCCAGTGAATCGATGTTTCACCCTTGAAAATCCCAATTAGATTTTTTCTTTCGGTAATATCCATAAAATTATTTACAATTAACCCCGCCGTTAACCAAGCATTCTGTACATCAAACTAAGTAACTTTACGCAAAAAATATTGCTGGGAAACTACTTTTTTTTTGAGGTTATAAATCATGTTTTGTGGTAGAACTCAATGTAACGCACTTAAAACATTGTGCTGATGGATGGATTGAATAGTACGGGGGTCTTGGAGGTGTTAAAAGTCAACATCTTACAAACAAAACTAGTATTAAAAAAAACTTGTCAAAAAGTTGTAATTTTGACCCTTCATATCTCCGTAACTAGAAGGTTCCCAGGTATGGTGTAGAACAAAAAAATGATCGCAATGACGGCGAGAACAGGTGCCTTTCGGATTCGTGAAGAGGTGTTTCACACCCTTTAGGGCATTACACCCACTCCCAATAACGACAACAATTAAATAATAAAAAGTACTTTTTTGAAGTTGCCAAAATAAGTAAAGCTGCGCAGCTGTGTACGTTCTTTTGTCGCTTTATAATCCTAGCCCATAATAAACTCAACTGTCGGCATTATGATCATACATACCGAACTTTCTAAGAAATCCGCAATTTTTTTGTTTACAAATTGGGATTGCTTGCACACTTTAACTAATAAAATTGACAGAAGATTACATTTTTTTGGAATTATTATTATATGTTTCATTTTCGTATTTGTCCCATACGGCTACTACTACTAATATGAATGTGACTAATTACGTTTTATCAGATTACTTATGTAATCTGTTATAGTGTAATTGAATTAACTTGCAATTGAATTACTTTGTATTTAATTACAGTAAGTACTCATTGTAATTAGTTACTTAAGTAATCTGTTGCAAAGTATTTTAATTACTAATTACAATGTAACTGTAATTTGTAATTATTAATCTAATTACTTTTTGCCCATCACTGAGCTTACTACTAGTACCTATTTAACCCCCATAATCGAGTTCTAGGGGCAATAGGATAACCCTTAATATTCAGGGATTCAGTGTTTAGGGCTTCTGACTGCCCGCAACTACTCTATTGTACTTACATCTTCATATTGTGTATTAAAATTAATTCTGACTATCTTTCTTTGAATATTTATAACTTATGTTTTTGTGCCGTTTCGATGGCAATACATATTATTTTTGTTATGTCCTGATTAGGGATTGCAATCCAGCGGCGTTTTCACTCCAGCTGGATCCAGCGCGGATCCAGCAAAATGTGGAACGAAAATAAAATTTCGACATTATTAAGACCATTTTATTAAGTAATTTGTATAATAACTTCTAACGACAATCTATGAAATCTTTCACTAATTTTCTTTGGTTTCTTTACCATTTGAGATCAAAAGAATCAACTTAATCTCATTGTTATCTTTAGTTTAGTTTTTTATTTATTTGTGTGAAATTTGAAGCGTACCCATGCCTCCTAAAAAAAAGTGTGTCTTCTTCGTGGATAACTAATATTATATACCGAAAATCTATCAACATGTAATGGAAGAAATACGAAATGAAATCAAATAAATGAAATCAACGAAATGAAATCATTTGAATTTCAGCTGACGAAACTACAGACAATCTTACCACTGAAAATATTGAAAAATACGTGATCGTTTAAGTTTTAAATTTTAACTAATTTTGATGTCATGTAATATTACTGTACTTACTATCTCCTATCAATTATTTATTTGTTATACAAGAGTGCAAAGTTGATTTTTAACCGCGTGCTCAATTTTGATGACCGAGCAAGCGAAAGATTCTAAAATTGAGTCACGAGCGCAGCGATTGATTCAAAAATTAGAATCTTGAATCTCTCTCGTTAGCGAGGGAATCAAAAGAGCACGAGGTGAAAAATCTTTGCACTCGAATGCAACACGTAACTTTTCATCCCACCTCAGCGAGGAAATGAATAAACGCAATAAATAAATTGCGCATTATTAGCAAATCAGTTAATTCTGTTGGTATCAAATAAATTTCCACGTTGCTAGATAATGAGTGGTCATTTTAGGTTTTTCACTTGTTTTCAAGTTCCTTGTTTTTAACTTAAGGTGTTAACAATATGACGTGAAAAGAAAATGGCGCACGTAAAACACATTAAAAAAGTACACCAAGAAGGTTCCGAGTCTGAGTTCTTATCAAATTAAAAATAACTGTATGATAAATTCGGCACCATAGAGGTAGAGGCAAATAGGTTTTATTATGTTTTGAATTCACATACTTATTGCACACGATGTTCCAAATTCAAATTTACTTTATCCTCTAGACGATAAAAATGACTTTTGAACTCAGATATCAAAGAGCAAAAATACTCTTTCCGAGATGGAGGGATGAAAAAATAATTTACTCATTGTATGCTGATTCTGAAATAGAGAAATGAAAACTTACTTTTCTCTTTTTTATTTTGGGTGTTCCTAAAATCTATCTTTTAATTTCGCATATTCTGCCAATTTTCGTGCATATTTCAAGCATTTTTCATGCTTTTTTGCATGCATATAACAAGCTTTTTATGTTGCATATAATCCAGCCTCTCTTATTACGTTTATGTTTAATGATAGGACGGCTAATAAGTAGCAATCAGTCTTACAAATTCTTTTAAAATTAAGTACAAAAAGGATCGTAAGTTTATTTGTTGTATCGAAAGAAGTTCCGAATCCGAAATAATCTTCTCCGCACTCGTTAATACTTATATGTCATGAAAATCGAAAGCTGATATGAATTAATTAGGCAGTTCAAAATCTGAAGACAGGAGAATGACTATTTTTTTTTGTCGTTTGCGGATCCGCATCGCTGGATCCAGCAATGTATGCTTTATCCAGCATATTTAAAAAGGCGCTGGATCCAGCTGGATTGCTGAATGCTGGATCCAGCAATTGCAATCCCTAGTCCTGATTCACTGTAGTAACAGGTTTTGTTTTGATTGTGCCACGTAATGCAATGCTTGGTATCGGTACGCGTATTATGTGGTAGAATCCCTAATCTACACACTTTTGCATATTCCTTACTTGCCTGAAGCAAAAAGGAAGCTGATATTCTACCGAGTCCTAAAATAGAATTACTAATACAGCCTTTTTTTTTTTTGGGCGGGGCGGGAGGGAGTGCAAGACTCTTACTGACTAAAACCCATCCATGTTCCTTCCTCGCCCTTTATGTTCCGGGGCCGCGGTATCTCTTTCGAAAAGGCCCGCAACCCCGGCAGGCTTCGGCCCTTGTGGGCCCCTCCCCTTATACTAACACAGCCTCGAAGTTATATAAACTCAATTATCCAAAAAGAAACCAGAGTGCAGCTTCCCATTTGTCTTTTACATACATCCATAAACTTTTTCCCTTTAACCTTTTTCCAATGTAAGTAGCCAAAAAGCACAGAACCACTTGCAACAATCTTCACATTCATTTCACATTTGCGTTGGATTATTGAAAAAAAACTTACAATGATTTTGTCGGAACTTGAAAGCTTTTCATCGGTATTGTCCTAAAATTAGAAAGAAAATATTAAGGGTCTCGTCACGCCTACGACCATGAGCGAGTGATAATGGCCATATCGTCTAACCGTGCTTGAGAGTGGTCAGCCATACACTGCCGTTCGTCGCCCGCGAGAGACTCCGCGTCAACGCGCACCATGATTATTCGAAAAAACAACCCAACTCGATGACAAAATGTGACAAGCTAGGGCCTTGTGACATTTTTTACGGCATCTATAATGGTATAAACTTCATTGTTCAAAGTTTAGTATAACTCAAATAAAATAATAATTAGACCGTCATTTAGACTTGTGTTCGCGATTTAATTGGATGCAGTAAAGTGCAAGTAATCCCGGTTCGGACGGCCGAAATATATAGATCAAAATTTGAATAATACACAAAAAAAAACGACTCGCTCAAAGTCGTTGGCGTGAAGTGGCCCATTAATGATGACTATCCACTTCTGATTACCAGTAACTCTTAAAAGAGTAACAGTGATAAATATGAATTACAACTTTAAAAGAACATACGAGCGTCGCAAAATATCTCATCCACCAATCCCTTTGTTCAAAAAATTCAAAGGAATTATTCTTCGCCAGCTTTGGACGCTCGTCTTTATTGAACATTGGAAGAAGAACGTGTTCTTCTTCGTCTGCTTCTCCATGGCAAAATACACTTTTCCATCCGGACTTCTTATTCTTTTGGACGCTATGGAATGAGCTTCTACTGCTTATATTATCAACCGATAGAGAAAAACTGTTTTGCATGTACAGAATTTGATTGGATAGAACTGGGTTGGACGGGACTTGATTGGCTGTAAATAGTTGATGAATATTAACTTCAAAAAGAGAAAACTAGCTCATAATATTATCACTTTACATAAACTAAAATGAGACAAAGCTGTCATGCGTAATTATTGTCATAAGATTCAATTTAATTATCTTTTTGAGTAACAAAACAAAATTCACCTTGAAAAAATAAATCTTTTACGATTGACACACTTCTCAAAGACGTCTCTCTTTCTTTTTGGGATAGCCAAGTAAGAATATATTTGTTCACGTTCTTCACTATACTAGTGCCCAAGAACAGGGTTCTACCAAAAGTGATGCTATCATAAAGTCTGATACACAAAGGCGGGCTGTAGACTTCAGTCAACGGAGCTCGGAAGATCTCCGAAGATCTGCCATTGGGGAAGTTGCAGTTGGATTTCTTGTCACTTATGATGTCTGACTTTATTGTTAACTCGTCTATTTCAAGGACCACGCAGGGTTTCTTTGTGGTAGTGACGTCACGGAGCCCCCACCAGTAGATGTCTACCCTATAAATGGAGTAAGGTTTGTGTTACTAACCAATCTGTGTACCTACTGAATTTAATCCAAATCCATCCAACTGATACAGCGTGAAGAAGTAACCAACACTTACACACATATGTATAGTTTCCTATTTATAATACTTAATAATTGCAGCTTGCTAATCGATTCCAGGTCTTGAAACAATGTTTACTAGGTGTTAAGTCAAACTGTATTGTTCGAAACTACTTTCAAAGATGCCAACCTAACCAAGCTCTTGTCGAAACTCGCTTAAACCTTAATATTTTAATAATAGACAAGACGAAGAAGGTTTTTAACTAGGGCACGATGCTCTACAAATAATTTGTAATATAACATTGATTAGGTAACACAGTACACTCACTGCTAGCGAGTTCATACAATATAATAAACTTAAAAGTAAAAGCGCGTCACGCCAGCTTTAATGATCTCATTCGTCGTGCTCTTGCCACCGCCGGGGTGCCAGCTGTGTTAGAACCTACTGGCTTGGCACGCATCGATGGCAAGAGACCAGATGGTATGACCATAATGCCATGGAAGTTGGGTAGGCCTTTGGTGTGGGACGCAACTTGCGTCGACACCCTTGCGCCATCTCATCTTCCTAGCACGGTGTGCTGCGCTGGGGCGGCTGCTGCAGGTGCTGACTCAAACGGTGCAAATACAATAATTTAGTTGGTAATTATGTGTTTGAGCCATTTGGGGTCGAAACACTAGGGCCATGGGGTCCGAGTGCCCACCTAGTATTTCGGGAAATCGCCAAACGGTTGGTCGACTCTTCACGTGACCAGAGGGCGGGACTATTTTTTGGCCAAAGAATCAGCATTGCCATCCAACGTGGCAATGCTGCCAGCCTTCTGGGCACTTTTCCTGCGATGTGGACGAATTTTTCGATGCCCTGTAATGCCCCTTTTTGATATTTGTACATATTTTTTCTTTCTATTATAAAGGAAAAGTCATTTACTTATACGTAGTCGCCTTCGGTATGAGATTAGGTGGCAAAGATTCTACTACATCAAAGTCTTGTTCTGCTTCCTTAACACCTGATGCCACAAATGTGGCTTCAACTGGACTGTACACCGTGCTTTTCATAAAAGTTTCTGGGATCTATGAAAATAAAAGTTGAAAATAATAATACCAGAAAAAGACCTCATCTTGTACGTAAAACCCCAATAAATATCAGATTTATAACTACTTTTATCTTTAAAATAGACACATAAGGTTACTTCCAATTCCAATAGCTTTTTTTAACTGGTAGCAGTGGCTGATAGTGAATTAATGTGGTTTAAAAAGCAATACAATAACTACTTAAATCTGCTATAATCTTCATGTATTACAAAAAACTGTAAAATGGTAGGAACAACTAAATTTAATTAAAAAACTGAATTAAAATAACATTTTTTTTACGCATGTTAAAACAGAACCAAGACACGGACAAAGATTTAACCAAAGCCACAATTTTAATTTATTTAAGTAAGAGATGGTGCTGCTATTTTCGTGCCTCCATGTCGTACTGTTGCACGTGGTAAGTCGCGAATTCCTCGCACTCCAACCGCGCTAAATGATCTCTTGGATTCTAATCTAACAGACGATTTGTTTTCGGATGGATTGACGAAGATTTTATTGGCATGTCTGAAGAACTGTGAGGAATTTATGAAAGTGTAAACCTTCACCTTGTTTCTTGTATATTTTAATTTTGTGTTTAACTCTGTTAGTTTTAGTTATTGTAATTAGTTTTTTAAAAGGCCGTTGTAATTAAATAAATAATATGCCTGTTTTCATGTACTTTTACTATCTGAATCTGTTTTATAAAATGATGATGTCTCTGATGTCTGAATCTCTATAAATGCATTTAATTATCATAATTTGACTGATTCTAAATGATATATGTATTTAAAGCAGAAATAATTGTCGTTTTTTAAGAAGAAAACAGTATAAGTGTAAGTGTAGTGTAGTGTAATAATAATTTAATGCATTTATAGAGGTGATTTTAATACAGATTCAGATGGTAAAAATATATGAAAGCTGGCCAATTATTTATTTAATTAAAACAGCTTTTTAAAAAAACCAATTACAGTAACTAAATCTAAAAGATTAAAACACAAAACACATCTTTGTCAATCCATCCGCAAACAGAGCGTCTTTTGGATTAGAATTCATGAGACCACTAAGCGCGGCTAGAGTGCGAGGAATTGGCGACTTAGCACGTGCAACAGTGCGACATGGAGGCACGAAGCCCCATCTATTACATAAGTAAATAAAATTGTGTCTTTGGTGGCGTGAAAAAAAATGTTATATTAATTACACCTTTAGCGGCAAATAAAGTTAATTGTTCTACTATCCTACCAGTTTACAGATTTTAGTAATACATGAAGATTACAGCAGATTTAAGTAGCTATTGTAGCCACCATTAGTGTGTGTAAAATAGTAAATCGTTACCTGATACAGTTGCACGGACATAAGTATTTGTCCGCAGTACTCCTGGCCTTTATGAAGATCGTACCACTGCAGCTTAGGAGCATACTCGTAGTCCTGTTTAATATCCACCACGGGTTCAATCTCTAACCGTCCAATCAGCTCACTTTTGCCCTGGAGTTGTATGAAAGAATACATCATAATCGTGTGTCTTTCAGCCGACCAGATTTGGTAGCTCACAAATATTTTGGTGTGAGTTCATTGTTTTATGAGAACGTCGTTTCATTGAAGCTGTAGTTGAATGTGGACGTAGCCAAACGTAGCAACTGCCGGCTTCAGCAGAACAGGAACTATTTCATGCCTTACTCACGTTTTCTTTGTTAGAGAAACCGGGCCTCATCCACGAAGTTGGTTTTCACTTAGTGGAAATCACAACATTATCATGTAATTTGTGGTCCTAAGCCGTTTTCCTCACGATGTGTTCTTTGACCTTTCTGTTTTTAAACTAAATGCTGGTCCGGTTTTCCTGCATTCGCATCCATTGCATCCCAACTTTTTGAGTGTATGCCTAATATGGTGTCGTCAGCGTGAAATTAGAAACAAATTAAGGTACGTCACTCAATGTTTGGTAAGTCGCGAGTAGTCCCGACTGCAGCGCGACGGCGACCCGATCGAGTCGTAGGGTCGAAGTAGATTCTAATCCATTTTTATTCAGACACCCGAAAAAAGCTCACAAAATGCGGCTCGCCATTAAAACTCCCTAAACTCGCGACGATTTTCTCATCCAAAAAACATACAAAAATGGAATGTAAGTACACTAAGTACCGTATCCAAAGATGAGATAAGTGTACATACGTATTTAAATCGTTGACCGCTCTATTGCCGAGACTTTGCAGGACGCCAAGTCGTTTTACGGTAATAAGGAAGGTTGATATCTCTGTTTGATTAACATTTAGTTTACGGACCGTTGGAAACAAAACGTAAACATTTCTTAGTTTTTTCTATGAATCACAGTTTTCCAAGGTATAACGGTTAGGACAGTTCAAGCTAACTTTGTTTCCCTAAACACCGACAGCTACGAGACATAGGCATATTAACTAAAAGTTATACCGTAAGTAAGTTATACCCGCTCGTCGCTAATCGCCGGTAGTGAGACTGATCTCATTTGAAATTAACTCGGCGCTGACGAAGGATACGGGGAAAGTCAAAAAAGCTAGTTCTACATGTCCAGCGAGACCGCGTGCGATCGCTTCAGAAGCGCCTGAACAACTGCCTCACCAAACAGTGAAGGTGGGGTTTGCACACCGGTCCCTCACACGGTGCATGTTACCTTGGGTAAAGAGGCGTGTTTCCCAGCGGTGGTAAAATTCATTTAAAATTAAACCTTAAGTCAACGCAGGGAGGTAACTAACTGAATATGGCCGTTTATTACCCCTAATAGTTTGTGTATTTAAACATAAATTGTGTAATATATAGAACCACACAGACACTAGGTTTACGCGTGCATTTTTGTTACTGTGTGTGTGTGTGTTTCGACAAAAATTGCGTCATGAGTTACCAATACCTGGCGATATGTCGGACTATAGAATTTTGTAGCACCTTGGACGTGTTGAACAGATAACATATCGATCTTGCGCTTTTCGTCATTTTTATATTGACGGTACTTAATAAATCAATTTTGTTCAAATAGTGATAATTAAATCTGACAACCAGTCTTTCCAAGTTAAATTTGCAACTCTATTTGTGGTGGTTCAAACTTCATTTGAAATACTGTTAGAGTAATGTTCTAATCAGCTTGCACTACGAAATGAGTGGTTTCGATCGATTTACAATTAATAATCTATTGATTCGATTAAAAAAATAAAGCACTATGATGCTAATATTATGTTGTTCGTAAAACTATTTGCCAACAATCAATGATCTCATGTATTTTATTATGGTTTTTACTCGTTAAAAGAAACGTTTAGAGATACTATACGTTCGTGATTTTTTTACCTAGTAAAATTAATCGTATTATTATGTTTTCAAAACACTATCAAACTAGCTTATACTCTGAAGAATATCATATACTTTTCTGGTTCTGTTTATTACAGTGCCTCGTATACTTTCAGGCATTATGAAACTCGTGTTTAGCTCCTTTAGTAGCCTTAACCACAATTATCTTGGTTGTGGAGGTCAGATAAGCAGTCGCTCCATGTAAAATACTGGTATTCAGCTGAAACCGGTCAGACTGGAAGCCGACCCCAACATAGTTGGTAAAAGGCTAGGCAGATGATGATGAGTGGGAATTTTTAAAGTAAATGGTAAATTAACTTACCGTTTGTTCACCATCAAGTAATTCGACCATGACTAAGGGTGGACTGCTTTCTATCCTGTCTTGTGTCGCAGATACGGTCTTGTGTATCTTCAGCACTTGATTCCACACTGGTGTTCGTGTCCTATTTTGGACCTGTTCATGGGAGAAGGTACTGTAAAACCATTTTCAGTTACCGATCAGGGTACTTGTAGATCAACTCGGTATCGTGTGATTGAAAGTGGCATACTTATACTTTTTTTGAGTCAATGACATTCTAAATTGATTAAGCCTGCAATCTGGCGACGAGTACTAGAATATTTTTTTGTTTTTGGATTATGAAACCAAAAGAAATATAAATGAATGTAAATTCCCTTGTATGTAATGTTATTTTCAGTTTTAATAACTAATCTAGAGAATAGGACAAAAAATATACACGAGTACCTTCGTTTCCTTGACTGCATTTAGGGTATTTATCCTTACGAAAGGATGTAAACAGTTATTTTGATCGATATTATTGTTAATTTTTGCTCTGTAGATGAACGCACGACATTCCAGCATCTGAAAACATTGATAGTGCATGTGCTGGAGGTGTATTCATATCATACCACTCATATACATACATAATATTATAGTGAGGTATAGTTTGTTTGTAAGTTTGTATGTAGGGGGTAATCTTTGGAACTACTTAAAAATCAGTCCAAGATGGCCGCCGCCACAAGATGGTGGATAACATATTTATCAAACAACTCCCTCAATATGGATATCAAATGAAAGGGCTTGACTATACTACACTACTATATAACACTATACGCCATAATAATTTTTATTTTTCACAACTCCCTCTATAAAGGTATCAATTGACGTAAGGGCTTGACTAGTAGAATCATGTGTAAGTACTATATTGAAAAGGTAAAACTTCGTTCTAAAAAAAAACCTTTTAAACGGGTTTTTCAAGGGGTTTGAAATTTTTGGCCGGATTTTTTTCCACCATTTTAGCTAGCTGGTATTAATACAAACAAGTTTTGTGACAGGCAAAATATTCTAAAGTGTCACGTTTCCGAGTTATGAGCTATCAAAGTTAAAGTCCAATCACTGATGGAATCATTAGCACAACTTTTATTTGATTAGTCGTGGCATCGATACAAACAAGTCGTGTAGGAAACAAAACATTGTAAAGAGTCACATTTCCACGATATGCGCTATCAAAGAAAAAATCCAATCAATGATAGCCACTTTGGCATAACTTTGATTTGATCATACACGCATACAACGTGTATCAATCGATAGCTGCCATCAAATCAAAGTTGTGCTGAACATGCTCAATGAATTTACTTGAACTTTGAAACTTCATATCTCGGAAACGTGACACTTTAACGTTTTATTTCGTACAAAACTTCTTTATACTGATGCCAGCTATCGATTGGTTCATGTTTTATGCGTGACTGATCAAATCAAAGTTATGCTGAAGATTACATCAGTGAATGCACTTTAACTGTCTCGGTAACGTGACACTTTAGAACATTTGGTCTCTTACAAAACATGCTTGTGATGATACCAGCTATCGATTTATAATAATAATAACAGGGGAATTATTGATATTTTAAATCTTCACAATCGACAGATCTCAACTCTCAGACAATACTATTTGGCTAAAACTGAATCTTCTACACTCTAAAAACTAATAGCTCAAAATGACCAACGCTTAGTACGTCTTTATCAGACTCAACGGAACAGAAAAACGAAAGAGTGACCGATGACAAAACGAAATATCTAGAATGGACCCAGAAGTCTCTACATGGAAGACATCGCCAAGATTTATGCCAACCAAATGTCGATAAAGAAGCGTCGAACGCATGGCTTAATCGAGACGAACTCTAGCTATGCTAGCAATACAGGACCAGGTTATAGAAACTAAAAACTATAGAAAGCACATCATTAGAAATCTACCAAACGACATAAATAGAAAATGCAAGAGTTACCTCGAACCAGTTCCACACATAACTGGTGCCTACAAATCAATAGATCAAACTGACTACAAATACAGACACAACCAAGACGCCAACATAATCCACCAGAAACTAGCTCATCAGTGCAAGCTTGTAGACACTGTAGTACCATATTATAAATACAGCCCTGAAACAGTACTAGAAAACACCACAACAAAGTTGTACTTTGACCGAGCTCTCTTCACCGACCGCACAATTCATTATAACAGACCAGACATCACATTAATTAATCAAGTTAACAACACTGGATTCTTAATAGACATAGCCCTACCAAACACTCACAACCTATGATCATGTCTCTCACTTCCGCAAGGAACTGAAGTGGATCCCTATCCGTCTTCGCAGAAACACTCGGATTTTATGTCTCCTCTACAACATCCTTCATAACCCTGCATATTACAGTTACCTACGCGATCGCTTTTCCTTTACCCGTCCTCCTGATGCTCTGTGCAGATCCCACCTCAGACATCATCTTAATTTCCCATTTCATAAAACTGTATTCTATTCTTACTACTTCTCCGATCACGCAGTACGTATGTGGAACTCGCTTCCGCCACTAACATTCGTGACTCTAAAACTATATTTATTTTCAAAAAGCAAGTCAAGGATAATATTCTATATATATTATAGGTATATATTTACAATAATATTATTCATTTTTTACGTGTTTATTTACGTTTATTTTATTTAGCCATATTTTTCTTTAAGGGTTTTAACTTAAATTTTCAATGTTTTGTCTTTTCTACACACTGTGTCTACATTTCTAATCCAACTTTTCTCTCGCAGGTCTGCTGGAAGAGATTTCTTATGAAATAAGCAGTACCTTTGAGCTCTTCTATCGATAATGTAATGTCCTATTGAGTATTTTGTATGTACATAAATAAAAAAAAAAAACCTACAAACTACGATAGCCGAAAAAATATCAAAATACACCGAATTAAAAGACGAAATAACCCGACTTTGGCGCCTACATAAAGTTATAATTGTCCCTATGGTTATTTCGTCAAAAGGAGTAATTCCCAAACAGCTTCATCAGTCCCCGAGTTCCCTTAACTTACCAGACAGCACCTACTACTTACTGCAGAAGGCAGTGATTTTAAACACATGCATGCTGGTTAGAAAGTTTCTGCAGTGTGAGCCGGACAATATTATACAGTCTGCGTACAACCGCATGGAATCTAATGTTTCCATTCCCGCACTTACCCCAACTGATGAACACTTGGCTTGGGCCCGTGCCAACAGAAATTCCCGGCTAGCCGGAGGAACAAAAAAGTCAAAACAAAAATAATAATAATATTTATTTTTTAATGTTTTTATATATGTTTTATGTTAATATTAAAAAATGTAAAAAGTTTGTTAAAAAATGAATATTGGTACAGGGTGTAAACCACCTCATCACAAAGCCGTTAACCAAGCATTCTGTACATCAAACTAAGTAACTTTGCGCAAAAATTATTGCTAGGAAACAACTTTTTTTTTTGAGGTTATAAATCATGTTTTGCGGTAGAACTCATTGTAACGCGCTTAATACATTTTGCTGATGGATGGATTGAATAGTACGGGGGTCGTGGAAGTGTAATCCTACAAAAAAAACTTGTATTTAAAAAAAAACTTGTCAAAGAGTTGTAACTTTGACCCCCCATATCTCCGTCACTAGAATGTTCACAGGTATGGTGTAGAACAAGAAAATTATCGCAATGGTGGGGAGAACAAGTGCTTTTCGGCTTCGGGAAGAGGTGTTTTACACTCTATAAAGGAAATAATAATAATGATGAACACTTGTCTTAGGCCCGTGCCAACAGCAATCAGCTAGCCGGAGGAACAAAAAAGTCATAACAAAAATAATAAGTATATTTTTTGGGGGTTTTATATATTTTTATGTTCATATTTAAAAATGTAAAAAGATTGATAATGATTATTGATTAAATAGGAAATAATACAGAGTAAAATATACAGAGTTTGAAATACATTTAATATTATTAATTGTTGTTATTTATATAAGTGTTATGCGTGGCCGCTACTTTGAAAAAAGTCCATTTAATTTATTGTAACTTGGTAATAGTGTTATTAGCTATTCTTAGCAAAGTCACCTGACTGTAAACATGAATCCGTGCTTTTCTGTGTGGCAGCTTTATCATAAACTCCGCAACAGATTTTCATGGGGCTCAGTGACCGTCACTATTGCTGTTCTGTTGCTTGGATAATCTTAATATGTTAAAATCACGTGTCATTATGTTCGTGCAAGCAAATCTATGAAACCGCCGTTAACTAATTGCCATGTTTTGTGAATTTGTTATGTTTGCTTTAAAGTAAGATTAATTTTGGATCCAATCAGTGACGCCGCGTGGAACTTTTGATTTTGATTTTGAAATATGGCCACAGATTGCACGACACATGGCAGAATGGAAAAATTTTGCAGTGAGCCACAGTGTATACCAACAAAATTAGTCAGACAAAGTAGTAAGATTTTTATGGTGAAGATCCACCCAAAAGCTGATGTTAGAAAACTTATGTGAACTATTTTACACCTAAAACATTTTCATGTAAACTGTTGCCAAGACGAGACCATATGACTTGCAGTGTCAATAAGTTATCACACCTTACTCAAAATATGTGGCTGGACAATTTCTGATGATGATCAGTAAGTCAGTGACAAAATCATGGTATTTTAGATATCAATAAAATAATAAGAGTATTAAGAGCAATAAAAACTTTACATGTTTAAAAAGTCTGCTTTTTAATTGGCAACATATCCCGAGCATTTTATTTATCTTGTAGAATCCAAACCAAAGTTAAAAAAAACGACGAAGCGCTTGGAGAGAAGGTACGAGGAAATTCAGTATGTAAGGGTTGTCACCCATGACAGACAAACCTAGGCATGCATGGCTTAGCCTAAAAATCGACCCTTATTTACTCACGAACTCCTAATAAAAATCATACAAAACCCTTAATAAATGTAAAATGTATGAACGTACGAATAAAAAAAACACGATGTCTGCAAAAAACATATTCATCACGGACCCACATTTTGCGATCCACCTTTAAATAAATAAATAAAAGATCTGACTGAAGGATAAAGGTAAGTGAATCAAAACTTACGATTGTAGAAGTCTTCAGAGTCATTTCATAGTCGTCGATCATCAAGTTGTATCCCTTGGGTAGACAGTCCTCGAACGAGTGGATCTGGCGGTACAGTCCCATCCATAATATGAGTTCTACCTTCCCAGCAATGCAACAGCAACCAGTCGCGAGAGTGTTGACATGTTTCGGACATTTCAATGGCTACATGAAAAAAGGATCTTATATTATTTTTATGCCAATGCAAGAAGTAGTTAGCTTAGGATCTGGGAAGTTTTATTAATAACAACGGTGTTTTATGAGGGAATTAGTAATGAAAACGAGTTGCATCGGTCTGAATAAAAAAATATGCATAATTATAATAAAAATGCATCGTAAACTACACGAAAATATTGAAAACAGTTGACTGAAGTATTAAAAGATGTTTAGGCTTTAGATTTAAAGCCTGAATAATCTCGGAAAGGTACACTCACGGCAGAAAATAGTTAAATCTATCGGACTCTAACGACAGCAGAAAAAGTCATGTCATCAAAAATTAGAGCATAGTGCACTAAGCAAAAACTGTCACACTATATAGTAGAAAGTTTTCTCTCAAACTGATGTCAGTTATCGAGAGAGTACCTAGTGACCAGCGCCACCTTAAGGGGCTATGGCACCAACTGAATTGGGATTGCCAACGGCCATGCGTGCCTTGAAACTTCCAGCTGCGCAACTCTTTTAACTTTGATCTTATCATGTCAATCACAATGATTTAACAAGGGGGCTACTTTATGTTCGTTTGTTTGTTAGCAGTAGTATATTCAAACAATGTTGAATGCCCTCACCCTCAGAAACGATCTCATCTGAATCGCCAGACTGTGTATCAAAAACCAGTTTTATACAAAGAGACTTCAGTTTTACATGGGAAAATCCATTGTTAATATACCTTAATAATGTTGTGACATTATGAAGCTCCATTCAATTTTTTGTTTAGCATTGTAATTTGCGTTCACAATTTGATGAATACCATGGCAAAATAATACATTTTTCCCCTAATAAAAATCTTTCAGATCAGTTTAATAGTATGAGGCAGAATGATGAATTCATTTAAAATGAACCGGGCAACTGTTCGAGATTATTATTAATAATATTAGCTATAATTTGCATGCGCCCCTGTGCAACGTGAGCTCGATTTGACCGTTACTTATACATATTATAATCAACCGACTTCCGAAAAGAGGAGGTTCTCAAATTCGACTGTTTTTTGTTATTTATTTGTTGTGTGTTAATACCTCAGTACTTTCAACTGTGTGATCCGATTTTGATCATTCTTTTTTTATTATAAAGCTGATGCCTTCAATGTAGTGCCATTTTAGTTTGGTGAAGATTTGATGCTGAACTTGGGAGAAATACGATAGAACTCTTCAAAAATAGACGGCAAATCTGCCGTGACTGCTGGATGTTTATTGATTAAACAATATCATGACGTAACATCACGCCTGTATGCTCTGAGGGGTACACAGATGTGTACAATGCACCTAGATTTCTGCAGTCTGCTAAGTTCTATTTCTTGGGGATAAGCCTATGACAAGTATTGTGTTTTATTCGAAAGGATGTACTTTTAGGGTAGTTTGGTGAGAGTTTGATTAGTTCTGAATATGAGATTCATGACAAAGGATCTCTTCAATTTTAAGGACCTAATTAACGATCTTGAGGCTATATTTTTGAGTCACCTACCGTAACGTCATTATTTTCAAGTACCTAATTGTCATAGTCGAATTTGATGATCAATGGAACTCCTTAACGGCTTACAGTAAGGGTGCGATCTGTGGCAGATCATATTTATTTTTTATTTAATGTAAAATAAAAAACCCACGTGCTGTACTGGTTTGACTATTTTCAAGGAAAATCAAGTATGAACATTTTCCGCCTACCCTTAATGGAACTGATTACTAAGAATAAGCTTTCGTTTCGAACAATGATTTAATCGACAAAGTGAAATGTATGGTTTCCTGTTCACGTGTTTAAACATGTGACAGAATTTTCAAATTTTATGAATCTTGCGGTCCAATTGTTAAGTTTATAGGTGATCAAGTTGTACTGTATGCGTTGCAATGCACCTTTCCAATGCACTTTTCTTACCTACAAGCTTTTTACACTTTTTACTGGACCCTACTGAACTGCCCCTACCACCTACTCTACCTACTTTACCTACCTCGTCGAATAAACAACACCTTGTTAGCCTAGTACTTTTGGTATTTTCGGTTAGAAAAGTTAATACGGCAGTTAAGGGTTCTTGCGGGCCTATTCGAAAGAGATACCGCGGCCCCGGAACATAAAGGGCGAGGAAGGAACATGGATGGGTTTTAGTCAGTAAAAGTCTGACACTCCCTCCCGCTCCACCCAAAGTGGGAGAAGTTATTTCCTGATTTCCCATCATATAAAAAAAAACTTTCTTAAATATTCCGAGTAACTTTGGAATTTTTTCTTTCATAAGAACCTTCTCCTGGCCATAAAAACCACAACAAAAAAAAATAATAAGCCAAATCGGTCCAACCATTCACGCGTTATGCCGTGACCAATAAGGGAAATAGGTATATGTAGATTTTGATCATGTCCAACAATACATAAAATGAAAACACCATGTATGGACTGCACTGGTTCGATTAATTATTATCAAGGAAACACTAGTAAATCAGAAAAATTGTGAAGACTAATCTGAATATATTATAATTATTTTACTGGCCAACAAAGTAAAACAATAAACACTTGGCCGCATTTTCAAATTTTACAGACATTTGTATCTATTTAAAGTACGAATCTGTGCGCGGATTGCAATTTATAGGTAATATTGATCATGTCCGACAATATAAATAGTACGGGGTGAGTAATTAGGCAGGTGAAGCTACACACAACGGACTTAGGCTTATGAGCGACTCACAAAACCCTCTACAAGGCCGAACTATTCAAAAACTTCAGGAACCTTTCGTTAGATTAGTGAAACGTGTTAGTTTTGTATTTTAACGAGCCTAAAGCGATAAATAGCAGACGCGACGTACGCGACACGCAGACGTGCGGTGCGTAGCACGCGGTGGCTTGCAACTAAAACTGAATGAATCTGTATGCAGGCTAGCCGCCGCCGGGAGCGCACGGCAGCGGCGGGCGGCCACGCGGCGACGCCGACGCCTTCCATTAGCGTATTTTCCCGCGTAGAAACGCAAACATCGAAAGTAACAGAACACCAAGCCTGTAATTCCCAATGGGTACCACAAAGGTGTACCAATGAGACCATGAGGAATAAGCTGACTTTAAATTTTAGCGCAAATAATTTATTTATTTATTTAATGACAACCAACAAAGCGTAAACCAAAAATACATGTTTAAGAACTCCTGTTGAATTTAACATTTTATAGCCAAGGCTGCCACGCCATGCATTGAACATAGGAGAAAGAAACTACAGTTAAAGTCTTTCATTGTCTGTGTCTTATATACCAATCTATAATATTGGTAAATATATACAAAAAAAACTGTCTATGTCTTATATAAAAAAAATATATATATATTTAGCATTACCGGGAGTGGAACTAAGTAATTTTATTGATCAGTGACGTACTTACCTGCTAGGATTACTTTTACTCGTGTCAGTATCAATATGATATACCTAGCTAGTACTGTTTCACTCTATTATAGTATCATACACTGCCTAGATGAGATGACGGGACGAAATTGATTCCTATCGAAATTAATGGCCTTTAAGCCTTTAGTTTACACCCTGCAAATCGTAATACTTACTTGTTTTTCACCACTGTAAAACCTTTTTTAAAACTTATTACCGGTTGTTTTAGACCTATTTTGTCCAGATAAAAAACAATACAAGTATTAAAAATACAGAACTGTTTTAAGATTAAACGATAACCGAAAACAGCACACACAACAATGTAGAAATTAGTATCTAAGGAGAAAAGGGACCAAGAGGTATTTACCTATTTGGTATTCAATACGTTAACTGCAAGTAGTCATTTTGGGTACCTAATACAATGATCAATCACAAATAAGTTCATCTTTTTATCATTTTCCATAAACTTTATCCAAACGATAACAATTTTAATGTTGAAATTTGGAGAAGACGCCTGTCGGGTCAGCCAGTAATAATATTTTTTCAATAAATGAATTCTTTTCAAGCAGCACCTTTGTATAGAGTATGCCTAAGTTGCTAAGCAAGTTGCTAATACAGTCAACTGAGGGGCCCGAGGGCTCTTTATGTTGGGGTTGGGCCCCTATTTCTTTCCCCTTTAGCCTTGACAGTCTGGGATGCTCGGCCCTCGGGTCCTCACACCGATATCTACCGTCCTAAGTGATACACACGTTCAGGGAGCTTTCGCAAATTAGCCTGGACAAAGGTATTCCCTGGCTTCTAGAGGTGGCTACTTTAGAGGCCAGGGAATACCACTCTTCAGAAGTGTTAGCCCTGGCTACCAGTGGCGATCGTGAATCGTGAAGTAGTTAGTTTACTGCTAAGCCCGTCAACTAACAGTATTGGTTGTCATTATTCAAAATAAGTTTAATTTTCATGTGAGGCTGACATGAAATCTGAATTTTAATTTAGTGTGTGACTAGGTGTGTTTAACCTTAGCACTTAAATAAAAAAAGTAGTGCAGCAAACACGTTTGTGCCATCTGTCCTATTTGGGGCGACCATCTGCCAAGAAGAGGACCATATTCTTAAGGTAAGCTAATTTTATATTACTTTATATACAGACAAATTAAAAATAACATTGCATTTCCTCTACGTTATCTGTTCCATTTTATCTCAATTCATGAGGCTAATTAGCAAACAAAAACCAATGTTATTTTCAAATTTTCTTTTTTTTGTATGATCTTGTATTGTCACATATACGGGATATCTTTCGTGATTATTCGTTATTAAAAACATAAACGTAACATATCCCATAGATCCATCCATCCATCCCATATCCCAGTGACAAAATTTATGTGTAGTTTTAAACCATAAAAGCTTAAAACAGTGTTATCATTTGAGATGTTCGTTCATTTCTTCCTATTTTATCGTATTTAAGTTTAACATGACTTCCATAATTTTACAATGTCGCACTAGTTGGAAATTCAACATGTTATAATAATTAGAAATACTGGGACCTGTTCTTGTCACAGTATTTCTCAATAATTCCCACTTTTGATTTTTTACCCCTTTTCTTGGAGCAACCACTTAACAATTTCAACTAGTAATGAATAAATTATAATTATTGGTTACTTAAAAATACAAACCTTTAAGTATACGCTCTGTATTCGTCCACATAGTCTCCCATTTTGTTCAGGAATCACTGAGAATACTATGTCAGCTATTGGCACTTTGTAGTAGGCAACTCTTGAACCTCCATTGAGAAGCCAAACCACTACGTCAGGCCATCCTACAGACGTCTAAAAATAAATGGATTAAATTTAGTTATATTGTATACAAACAAGTCAAAACATAGGAAAAAGTAAATACATTCACAACCGTAAAATTTCTAGCAGGTTCTTTTTCATAGAAAAACACAAATAATAATATACATATTATTTAATTGTTCACGAATATAATAAGAAAAATGTTAAATACGTTCGACTGTCAAGTTTTAAAATGATTATACGCAAAGTAGTTTATTAATAAAGCAAGCTTATTAATAAACTACTTTGCAATTATTTATTGAAAACTAATATTTTTGATCATCTAAATTCAAATAAAAATGCGAAAAATTTTCCCTAATTTAATTCAAATTTTGCAAAATTTTGCGAATACTTACAACATTTTGCAAATTCAACATTGTACTCCAGAAGAATTTAAATAACCTAGACTCAAGGATAAACTTGCATTTTGTTGTTTTAAATATATATTTCAATGAATTCAATAAAACTTGTACAATGATCTTTTGATAAATGTAAAATTAACATGATTGCGACAGATTGTTTTAAAATAACATAATGAAATAACAGAACCTTGCAGACGAGATTCTTCAGGTTTTCAGCAATTGTTCTAATGTCCGCTAGCATCAATTTGACATCCTTCTTCGTATTGTGCAACTCAGATTTACTTGCATACTGCCTAAAACTTGTTGAAGTGTTTGACGTACACCGCTGCATTTTTCTAGATAAATGCTGGTAGATTTTTTCCTGAACAATATTATTTTGATTTAATTAGTGGGTGATCAATTTGTTAAGTTGCTTCAAAGTAGTTTTTCTATTTTAATCATTTTAATGCAACACGTGAAAATATGTAAAGCAAGAATGTTTTCCTTCCCTTGGTTTAAAGTTTAGTTCCATATTTTTTTTTCAACCGACTTCTAAAAAGCTGAGGTTATCAAATCGACTGTATTTTTTTAAGTAATGATTATAATAATAATTAATAATAAATAAATTCTTTATTGCACCAAAAGCCATCACAGTACAATAATCCAAAACTCAGAGCATAATAAGGATTATAACTGGGTCACAATAATTTTAATTTTCTGACTCTTAAACTAGGTGTTTGTGCCTGTGTCTTAGATCCATGTTCACCGAAAAGATAACCGTCTGATAATCTAAAAACAGCTGTCACGGTGACATGTTCCCATACAATAAATGTGTTATAAACAGCAGTTTTAGATAATGAGAGCGTCATCTTTTTGGTGAACATGGACCGATGTGTGTAAACTTTGTAAGTTTTTTCTTAGAATTATTGGTCAATTATGGCTACTACTCGGTTTTAATGAAAGTAAACTTACAATTTCTTCTTTCTGTAAATCAAGCTGTTTGTTGTCCAACTCAGTGCTGTACTTAGTCATGTTGTTCTCGCTACTAGGGTCAGAATACTGAATAATGTCGAGAAACTTTAGTATGTTACCCGCGGCGTCATCTACCGCTCTATTCATCTCATCAGTCAGATCTCTTAACGAAGTGTACTCAGAGCTTTTCAGTCGACGATCTACTTCGGCTACTGCTACCTCCTATAAAAAAATATAGTATAGTGTGATGATAATCCTATAAGCAAAATGCGGTATTATGCAACATGTGTTCCCAGATCATTTGCTTAGTATAATCTTAATTTGACTAGCGGCCTACAGCGAGTGGCAAATGAAAATAAAGTAAAGAAGTTTAAAAAATATTGCAATACAACTTTGGATGTGTTTTTCCTTAATAAAAATTTTATCAGAGTCCGTCATTTTGCCGGTAAAAAATCCCATCGAACCCACGAATTTTATGAAATAAAAATACTACTTATTATGAGAAACAAATGTTCTGTTATGTTTGTAAAGATGCAAGAAAATATATCATGTTTTTTTAGAAAGGACAAGCAAAAAGCTTCTCAAAAGTGAGATTCGAACCCACGTCCATAGAAGTGGACTGCGACCTGAACGCAGCACTTTAATTACTTGTAGCGAAAACAGATAGTTCAATTTAGCAGGTGTAAAGCGGTATTAACTTCACTTCCCACAGAAAACATGTGACTAAAAAAGTGATGGACATGAATGTTGATGGATGGAGAGGGAGAGGAAGGCCAAAGAAAACATGGATGGATTGTGTGAAGACTGATATGAAAGAGATAGGAGTAATTGATGCCGTGATGTCAAACAGGGGAGAACAGAAGAAGAAAAGCTGTTGCGCCGACCCCATATGATGACAAGAGCAGTAAGATGGTGATGATCGTTGAACAAAGTTTTGTAATGGTATCATTACAAAACTTTGTTCAAATTCTTAGGTAATCTTACCAAATCAGCAACGATGCCGTAAACCATATTATTCCGGTACATCCTGAACCTAAAGTCTGGAAGCCTGGTGGCCAGCTGCAGCACAGGGAAGGTATTCTCAAAGTCCAGGTAGCCGTGAACTGGATGAGTCTTCAACACGCTCATGGAACCAGTGTAGTACAGCTTTCTTTGTTCTGATTAAATGAAAAACAAGGTGAAAACCAACTTAATAGTAACAACTTTAAACTGTATCAATTGATCAAACTTGTAATAATAAAATGCTTTTAGGGTTCCGTATCTCAAAAAGAAGAAAAGGAACCCATATAAGATCACTGTGTTGTCCGTCCGTACGTCTGTACGTCAATACCCTTTATCTCGGGATCGCGTAGAGCAAAATTAAAACCATATACTCAAACCTGCGATCCATTGCAGCTGTGAAAAAGTCAACCTCCTAAGATTACGCAAAAAACAATACCGTCGTTTATGTCTCAAAAAATTAATAAATCGAAACTGTCAACTGTCAACGCTTATAGGGGGGAGTTACTCTAGAATCATGAAATTTTGTAAAATTGTAATGTTGTAGAGCACATGTAAAGGGTAAACATTGAAAACCCTAAATAGATATGTAGTTTAATAACTATACGAGTTCAAAAACCAAAATCAAAATATTTTATTTCATAAAGGCCTAGATGGGTTTGATGAAACATCGATAAAGGTGCACGGTTCACGTTGGTCGATTCAAATTAAGTACCTATCTAATTAAGTAAAAACTTACTTATCTCCGCCATCATTGCGGCAAATTCTGCAACAAAAATCACGCTTGAAACTGAGCAAATGTCAACACCATGGAACAATATAAATTTTAGCTTGGGTTTACTCATGACTTTGTCAAGACTACATACTTCTCTATAATTAACTCATTTTAGCACACACCTCACAAATAATATAAGAAACAATAATCTAAACTTCTAAACTAATAATCTGGAAAAGATTAAATTTTTTGTTTGTTAACTCAAGAACAACCGATTTAAAAAAATATTTCACTAATATAAAGCTAAATTTTTACCGAGTAACATGGGCTATTAATTATTTTGATATCCTGCAAATTAGCCAAGCTACAAAGTCGCGGAGGGGTTAGCTCCTGCTAATGAGAAATAATTAAATAGCCACGCACCCTCGTCTCCCTGTTCATCAGAGGGCAGCTCACCCACAGTAATAGCAATACCGGTCATTCTCCCTGAAACGCGTCTATCCAACATGGAAACTTCTAGAACAGGGCAAAAGACGCAGAAGTCCTCCATCAACCATAAGTTTTCCTGAAAATGAAGTTCAAGGCATTATTATATTATTAAGTCACTGCAAATATTCTACGCTTTCAATCAGGCTGTATTTTGGCAACAATGCTTTGAATGTTGGCTTCCAACTGCACATTTGTTTTTAATATATCCGAATTCACGTTAGTAGGTCAATAATTTCGTCAAAAGCGTAATAACTCTTCCCAATGATATTGAGATGACTCATGACGGATATACGCGTCATTCTCACCCCTAATTTTAAGTATCCCCCCTCATTTAAAAGTATAGATCCACACCTATTAGTAGGAGTAGTATTATAAAGATGTTTCCTACGATTTAACTCAACCGATTTTGAACATTCTTTCGCCATTGGAAAGCTACATTTTGATCTAGTTTTTTGTATTGATATCATGCAAAATTAGCTGGGCTATTACAATCTTTGCGGACGAAGTTGCGAGTGAAGTGATAGTTAATAATATGAGTATATTGCGTAGCCTAGGCTGCCTTCTTACGAGAGATGTGTCACAGTGTGAGGTAAGCGATACAGCAGAGCGGGTAAAACGTGATAATTAAGCTCTACATGCCTTTATAAAATTAGCATCGTTGAACTCAAAACCAAGTTATTAAAATTAACATTATTTTTTTAGTAAAACTCGGGTGGAAAGGCCACTTAATTTTAACACAAGTTAGAAGTGGCTTTAACTAGGTAATCAATAATACCTTTGTTTTAGAGATTTTCTTTGATTTATGCTGATTTTAGATTTTGTTAACAATTCAGAAACGTAAAAGGTTTAAGAAACTATATCTGATCAAAATAGAAAAGAAAAAAAAAACGTCCACTTTCAGGCAGTTATTTAGAAAGTTCTGTATGGCCTTCCGTTGACATCGGTCTAGATCTGACTCTGAAGAAGAAAATAAATACGCCACTAAATGCTTAGAACTTAAAGCCGGAGAAACGCGGCTTTGTCAACCTCAGCGAAGAATAAAGATGTTACCTATGTTTCGTCTAACAAATATTATTTTCATTCCCTTTCTTCTAATTTGTAGTATTGTCAACCAGTATAGGGGCTTATAAACTGTAGAAGTCGAAACATTGCTCAATTTTTTTTACTCACAGCTTTGCTCCCTTTTATGTTCAAAATTAACCTACGGGAACGTTTTAACTATAGCCCATGACATTTGGGGATAATGTAGCCTCTCGTTAGTGAAATAATTTTGAAGATTATCTCCTACATACAAACTTACAAACCAAAATTTCTTTATAATTTTAGTATTTTCTGAATGCGACAGTTTTATTAAAATTTTGACTAGTATTTTCTGAATGCGACAGTTTTAATAAAATATAGTCAGGAAATTCTCACCGTCACGTTTTTCAGGTAGCAGCTGTGGAAATATGGACGCAAGGCGCCCCACGTGAATGCGACGCGCCTCTCCCGACCCCGTGACGACAAACTACAGTTTCAGAACTTTGCGACCACGCAGAGGGGACGGTCGTTCGATATCGCGATTCTCAGTTACGCTCTTGGATAGCTTGAACAGTACTTTAGTGTAGGAGCAATCGTGTTTGTGAAAAGGATGTGCAATTGAACATTAATCAGTTTATATTGATAAACTTTCGCGGAATATATTTTTTCAAACAACTAGGATTCGTCATTGAAATCGACAACAAACGGTGAGTTTTTTTGTCATCAATACTTTTTCCTACTTTTTAATTATTTTTTCTTGTAGTCGAAGACTTTATTTTGTAGTTTACAATACCCGACTAAAACAAACGCGCTAAAGGCTAGACACATACTAAGCGCAACCCACACGACGCACGTTTCTATACTGGATTCAAGTTTTATTGACAGCATTTTGCCATCAGGATCGTGGTTGTGGGCTGCATCAGTGTGTGTTAACCCTAAGATTTCATGTATTTTGGTTCTTTCGATTTTCGAACCATTAAGATCTCAGGTCCTATCTCTACCAATACAAACAATAGCACGAGAGCGCCTCTTGATCTTGAAGTTATATTAAAATTTTATAGACATATTTTTGTTTCTCACAATATCAATATTAACCTCGCACACTATTTTATAATACAGGGTGTAAACAAACTCATCACGAAGCCGTTAACCAAGTACTTATTCTGTACATCAAACTCAAAAACTTTACGCTAAAATTATTGCGGGGTAACAACTTTTTTTTTTGGGAGTGAGTATTCATGTTTTGTGGTAGAACTCAATGCAGCGGTTTATGTTAACTCGAAGGTATGGTGAAGAACAAAAAAAATATCGCAATGAATGACGGGGAGAACAAGTCCCTTTTGGATTCGTCAAGAGGTTTTTTACACCCTTTATTTATTAATATACTTATATAAATTTTAGAGAAATATAAATTTTAGATGAAAACCCAAGAAACGTTAAATAAAAACCGGCCAAGAGCGTGTCGGGCCACGCTCAGTTCCGTAGTTTTCCGTCCGTCACATTAATCAATCCAATCAGATTTTAATAATTCTTTTTTTGTTTGAAAAAAGATACGTTCAGTATAATAAAATATGTAAACGAAGTTAAAAAAATGCTTGCATATACGATTATACTACTAACTTAGTCCAGAAATTATTTCGTACAACTTTTTGTATTTTTCGTACAAAAACTGTTGTTTCCATCCAAATTCAAAATGATTTTCCTAGACAGTCCTTATAAAGTTCTACTTTCAGATTTTTTTCATATTTTCTTAACTTATGGTTCAAAAGTTAAAGCCCCCCTAACTTACGAACCATAAGTTTAGAAAATTGGGGACAGATTGTTTTTTTACTTTTGGAGCTTATTAACATTATCATAAAATAATTTTAGTAAACCCCAATTCATTTTTAAATACCTTTCCAACAATATATCACACGTTAGGGTTGAAATTAAAAAGAAAACACGTCCCACTTTATCCTAATAAAACATTTTTTTCCAATTTTTATTTTACCACTTTGTCGGCGTGATTGATACACATATTGATACCAAATTTCTAGTGCTAACGGTCACAGAGATTAAGCGAGGACGGCCAGACGGACGGACAGACAGACATTGGCTATAAGGGTTCCTAGTTGACTACGGAACCCTAAAGAGCGTCATAATTTTCATAGTCCTAAGATTTGTTTTTATTTGTCATAGTATACAACAATACATCAAGAAGAGGAACAGCTGGAAGAAGGTATAAGGCCTTTACCGGGACACGTGTTTTCTTCTGCGAGTCAAACGCAGCTAGAACCAGGCGTTTTGGGCGAAAGCGCTGCATTAGCTTACAACAACTTGCTACTAGGTAAGGAAATTATTCTCATCGTAAATACCCAAGGCATTAAGTCCGCCTTTGTATAGTTTAAACATGTGCATAAAGTTTAAATAAATAAACAGAAAATTAAAAACGAGCAACTTTTTATGACATGTTGTTTAAAGTCTTAGTATTTTCATAAATTACCCCTTCTTGCCAAAACACTAGAATAATAAATGATAAAAAATGCGCAACTCTTTGCCTAAGAAAGCGGGTCAGAATCCGCTATATTTGATAGAATCTTGGTTGATTGCATGCTCCAAGGAAAAATAAAACTGTTAATAACATCACCATGACAGGACAAGTTGAAAACCAGCGTCAGACACTAGCTGATCGGCAGTTTGCTGAACTGGGCCTATTTGGCGCGGCCGTGAGGCACACAATATTATTTTTTTTAGATTTTAGTTTGACAGTGTAGATTTAAGTTTTTCTTTTTATTTTGTTTTCACTTACTTTATTTTTATTATTTCTTGTGTGCGCTTATGTCATGTGCCGGATAAATATGTTTTCTTTCTTTCTTTCTTTCTATTATGAATAGCAGACTGGTACGCATATTTTATATTATATAGGTAGGTAGGTGACACTCATACAAAAGTATAAAAAAATAAGCAGCCGTTCTCTTTATAATGAATAATTTTAGGATATCAAACCAACTTCATTGTCTAGTAATTAAATTGTTAAGGACACAGATAAAAAATCAATAATGAAATGTTTAAGTTTTCTGTAATTTGCTGGGAAACTATAAAGTAAACCTATTTCGTGAGATAATTACAACTTATAATAACTTGGTCATCTTGTTCAATGACTACATTTATAAAACAAAATCTGTGTGTTCGCGATAAACTCAAAAACCCCTGCCACAGATTTTCCTGCTGTTTTCACCAATGGATAGAGTGGTTCTCGAGGAAGGTTTTAGTATATAATTTGTAAGCGGATGAAGGCATAAGCTAGTATTTAAATAATTACTCATCTCTCTAAAACGTAGACGTACACTAAGGACCTTTCAGCAATTTGAGTTCTGGAGCGCAGTGTGGTGTTCGTTATTCGGTCGGTATGTTAACGTTAAGTATGCTGCGCTCTCTTCCCAGGCGGTCGCCAACTTTCTAAACACTAGGGTACTAGTGAATAGCTTCGCAGATAGCGGGTCGCCCTGTTTGACTCCGTACAGAATTTTGAATTTTGGACCTGTCCGTTCTAATTTTATGGCTGCTGTACTGCTGATGAAAATTTTTTTTATTTTATATTCTTAGGTCTAACAACAATTGTTTACACTAATTTACAAACACAGATAAAACATGTATTTAAACTGTACACAGTGTAACAATTACTTAAAGGTAAACACCACATGGACAAAAAAAAGAAAACAGGGACAGTTTTCATTTTTAAAAGATGTATATAACTCGATTCTACATTTTGTTTACTAAGGGCATTAAAGATGGCAGAGTGTGTGATACTATCGAATGCTTTCGAGTAGTCCACAAATGCAAGGTAAAGCGGCATGTTAAATTGAAGGTAGTTTTCTATAATCTGTTTATTGTATGCAACTTTGTCCTTCTCACAAAGCTTTTAATAATCGGAGAGTCGATACTATCCGCGATGGTTTTTAGGATGCTGTTGCCACTCGCCCGCAACCTTGACAACAGCGACGCGGTTTTCTTACGAATGACGGCGTGGATGGCGTCGCCGCCGCTAACGCCATCTTCACCGCTTGACCTGTTGTTCTTCATTTTGCTGAGTGCAAAATGCACTTCACCCCCGGAAATGGGTGGAATGGTATCTGGATAGAAATAGGTATTATCTGTCTGTGTGTATTTGGGGTCTATCGAAATATAGGGATTTATAAAATGTAGTGCACATTTCTAAAATTGTGTCTCTATTGACTTGTTTATTGCCGTTGTTGTCTTTTAGATTTGTTATCCATGATTTATTGTTTTGTATTCCTTGCTTGGCTATTTTTAGGGAGCGGTTTCTTTCCAACGCATTTTGTACTATTGTGTTTTTATAATTTCGTATGTCTTTTTTGATGCTACGTTTGACTTCCTTATCTTTTAATCTATATCTTAAGTCCCTTTTTTCTGTACCTAAAGTTAATCTCTGATCTATAAGTTTTTGAGTATCGTCTGATAATTTTTTAGTTCTATTTTTTATTTTCTCTTAACAATTTTACTAGTTTTTTTTACACTATTAATGATGTCGCTGTATTAAGTTTTTGAGTATCGTCTGATAATTTTTTAGTTCTATTTTTTATTTTCTCTTAACAATTTTACTAGTTTTTTTTACACTATTAATGATGTCGCTGTATTGTTGATATATATCACTATCTTTTTTACTGATTTTATTAAGTCAAAGCTATTCTTGAGTTCTAAATTGAATTCTTTCTTACATGTAATAAGCGTTTCCCTATTCAGTCTTCTAATTTGATTTTTAAAAAGATTTTTCAACCGACTTCCAAAAAGAGGAGGTTATCAATTCGTCTGTTTTTTTTTTTTTTTTGTGTTTGTTACCTCAGAACTTTCGACTGGGTGAACCGATTTTGATGATTCTTTTTTTGTTTGAAAGCTGGTGCTTCTCGATTGGTCCCATTTTAATTTGTTGAAGATCTGATGCTGATCTTCCGAGATATACAATGGAACTCTTCAAAAATAGACGGCAAATATGCAGTAATTGCTGCAATCGCTTGTAGGTTCATTGTTCATACTAAATCATGACGTAACATCACGCCTGTATGCTCTGAGGGGGTACCTAGATGTGTACAAAACTCCCAGATTTCGACAATGTTTGTTGCCTCTGAACTTTCGACTGGGTTAACCGATTTTGATGATTCTTTTTTTATTTGAAAGCTGGTGCTTTCCGTGTGGTTCCATTTTAATTTGGTTAAGATCTGACGCTGATCTTCGGAGATGTAAATGGAACTCTTCAAAAATACACGGCAAAGCTGCACTAATTGCTGCAATCGCTTGGCTGTTTATTGTTTATGTAACATAGTGATGTAACATCACGCCTGTTTGCTCTGAGGGAGTGCGCAGAAGTGTACAATACACCCAGATTTTGACAGTTAGATGTGTTAAGTTCTATTTAATGGGATCCTGGAGAAATAGGCACACCAGAAGTGATTTGGGTAGTTTTAAGAAGAGTACATTCTTGGAGTGATCCCATTTCAATTTGGTAAAGATCTGATGAAGAACTTCGGAAGAAAGGCGACGGGAACTCCTCAATAAATGATAGCAAATGTACTGAGATCGCTGAAATCTCATATCTGTCTATTGTTTACACCAGTTCATAAAAGAAAATCACGCCGGTACGCTGTGAACCACTAAAAAATGAAAAATAAAAACTTTTTTACAAAAAATAAAACCGACTTCAGAGAAAACGAAAAAGTGAAAAATAACTTTAGCTTCAGAAGTCGGTGACAAAAAAACTAAATCAATCAAACAAAAGTCACCGACTTCTGAAGCTAAAGTTATTTTTCACTTTTTCGTTTTCTCTGAAGTCGGTTTTATTTTTTGTAAAAAAAAGTTTTTTCCGATGGATCTTTATGTTGAATACTATTGTTGCTCGTAATATGGTCTGAACTAAATTTAAATTGATTTCCACGTTTATTATAATTTATCTGTTCTAGACGAGCACATAATCTATTTCGTTTTGTGGTTTGGAGAGATCCACGTCCAACGTCGTTGTTGTTTCTTGAAGAAGAAGCTATTCCCTACGCACAGCTGTTGTCCAAAGGCAAACTGGATAAGACGGGAGCCGCGTTCGTTTCGGTTTCCAAGTCCATTTGGTCCTAAGATGTTTTCGTTATCCAAATCTTGTCTCTGTCCAATTTTTGCGTAGAAGTCTCCTAAAATAATATTTCAGGAGCTTCGGTGATCGTCGCAAGCTTTATTGAGTAAGTCGTAGAATTCCTCTACTTCATCGTCGTGATGAGAAGACGTTGGTGCGAAGACTTGAATTACGGTTAGTGTTTTTGTGTCTGAAATTTTAAATTTCAAATCTGCCGTCCGGTCTGAGTAAGAGATAAATTCAATAATGTTTTTTTCCACTTTTCCGCGACTAAGAAGCCTATACCATTAAGACCTCCGCTTTGCCCATTGTAATAGAGTATACTTTTTGCCCTTTCTATCGTGCCTTCTCCATTTTTTCTCACTTCCGATAAACCAACTATGTCCCATTTGATGTCATTCAATGCATTTTCTTTATCTCCAGTAAACGATCTTCTGTTCGTAATGTTTGTGTATTGTAGGTTAAAATGTGTAGTGTTTTTTCGTTGTCCCTTTTGTGTTTAGCTTGGGTCGTGTGACGGAAGGTCGGGGATTCTTAGCACCCCATGCCCTAGGATGCTCCCGAGACACCGTCATCAGTAGCAGCACCATTAGAGACGCCGAGCACTATGAGCCTGCTTTTCTTTTTGTTTGTCATGTGAATAGAGGGGGTTAGACAATTAACTCATCACGCTTGGCTAGGTACTAGGGACCTATACGTCATAATACAGTTTTAAACATTAGGTGCAGTAAAACAGTAACTTTAATAAAAAAGCCAACATCAAATCATAACAAACTAAAAAAGTTCGTATCAATATCGTGAGGCCTTTGCAAGGAAACTAATCGAATCGAAGCTCCGTATGTCTGCATAAATCAATGTTCGACAAATTGAAACTTGAACAGGAGTAAAAGAGACAAACGGTCAACAAGTGATGAACTAGAACATTGGATGTAATTTCAATGGGTACTAAGAACCAGAATTGCATACAAAGTTGATAAAGCAGCTTAGTTCCAACCGAGTTCCGACAAGGTCGCTGTAGTCGCCGACCCTCCGATTGGCTGTAGCGCGATCGCGCCTCTTTGCTACTGTTCTGTTATGCAAATTGAAGCCAACATGAATACTTTGTATTAAGGTGGAAACGAGAAATTAACTTAACTTTGCAGGTCAGTTACTATTTGAAGAAAAATTTATTCAGTAGTAAAAATTTATTTTGTTTAATACAACATCGATAAATTTAGTGATGATTATAATTTAGTAAACACGGTCGTGTTACGGTCAGAATCATATTTTGTTCTACATAAAGTCTGTCACTGACCTACAATACTTAAGAAAAAAAAGAATTCGCAGGCTAAGGTTGTCACTTTCTATTTTATCGCTGATGATTAATGAATACAGGATGTAAACAGACTCATCACGAAGCCATCAACCAAGCATTCTGTACATCAAACTAAGTAACGCAAAAATTATAGCTGCGTAGCGACTTTTTTTTCAGGGTTAAAAACTACGTTTTACGATACGACTCAATGTTACGCACTCAAAACATTGCATTGTGCTGATGGATGGATTAAATAGTACGTACGGGGTCGTGGAGGTGTTTAAAGTAAAAATCTTAAATTAAAAACATGTTTAAAAAAATCCGGAACTAAAAGTCTTCCAGGTATGGTTTAGAACAAAAAAAAATCGCAATGACGGGGAGAGCCTATCGGCTTCGTTTAGGGTATTTTTACACCCTTTATACTTAAATTGTAAAAAATTTAAAAAGCCTGGCAATTACTTTATTAAACATGAAAAAAAAACTAAAATCATCGATTAAAAACCAGGCACAAACAGAAAAAAGTTGCTCAACTGCTTTTCGTGCCCTTTCGAAACACGTGCGTGAGGGCTAAAAAAAGCTCTTATTTTACAAAACTTCGGATGAGGGTAACTAAGGGTTGCCTCCCGAGAGTTTTCATTTAATGTAAGCCTATAGCTTGCCTTCTTAGTAAGCAGTTATGTCATGTATTGATCAACTGATACCACTGAATTTCAAACCAGTTCCCCCCAGGCGATTGAGCTGAAATATTGCACACACTTTTGGTTCTGGTGACTTTACATTTTTATAATAGACATGACTTCACCCTGCAGCCAGGGCTGTCTCCTCACAAGAGAATTCCTGACCGGTACTTTGACAGATGAACCTAATTTTTTTTCTTTTAATTTAAACAAAGCTTGTTTTTCACAGCCATTTTTTTTAAGTGTGAGACATCCTTAAATTTGATACTGGCGGATGTCACGCGGTTTCACGCGCGCATATCCCGTAGCCGTGGGATTATGGGAATAATGCAGCTTTCCATTGCTGAAAGGATTTTTTAAATCTGGCCAGTACTTTTTTTAGTTTATTCATGACATTGTATGTTGTTTGGTTTGACCTTACCGGTAACAAAGGCGATACAGGTTCTACTGTGGTACTTCTGAGTCCTTGTTGGTAGTAAGGCACTATGGTTTTCAAGGAAAAAAGTATTGCCCCTCGGTGGAAAGGCCCATCTTCACCCGTTACGGCTAAGGTACCCGAAGTTGTTGTTCCATACATTTGAAGGAGTGAAGGCCCAAATGTAGGAAGAAAACCTAGGAAGTATATATTAAGTTTCATAAATGGACAAAGAGTTTGGAAGATGTTTCCTTAAAGCCTGGCCGATCTAGCTTCCGATAATTTTATTTTTTAATTTTGCGGCAACTCAAAATACCCACATTATCGATAGCTGCTATCTATACAAAAAAGTATTGAATAAGAGAACATGTTCCAAAATTTTACGTTGCCGAGATATTATTATGAGCTATTAAAGTTACAAGTCAATTCACTGATGGCATCTTTAGCACAACTGTCTCATATAAAACTTGTTTGTATTGATACCAGCAAACTAAAAAATAAAGTTTCGGCTGTTGCCTTTCAATTCAAACCAATTGAAAACCCACTCTTTTCTTTATAGCCATTGTGCCTAAACTGCTAGTATCGATACGCCCGTTTACTTACTTACAATGAATTTATCAGGTTTCAATATTAAACTAGACCATAATTCACCACGCAGGTCACAGACGTCTAAATTTATCTTCATTATTTAGAGATTCCAATATTAATCATGAGAGATAAAGTAAGACAAATAAATACCATTGTCTCCATCGTGGGAGATCTGTCCAAGTTTCAAATGTGCACTGGCCAGCACTCTGTTGAAGCTTCCTTCTCCTGAACACACCTCTAGCCGTATCATATCGCACATACTTGGGAACATCTCCACAACAGATATCTGTTCGCAGTAGCTAGGATGGTTAGTGCGGATCTGAACTCCCGTTTTAGCCTACAAGTTGAACATACATGATAAATGTGTGAGAATGCAGTTACCTGTTGGTACGCATGAAGTAATCTTTTTTAATCAATAGATGTAGCCCGCAGCTTCATAATTGGCCTCTAAACTCATGATCTGTCGGTCATAACGTGCGGCACACACATCTGTCGGACAGGCATTTTCCTCCAAGCGTTAGTTTTGACATGAATTTCATTATGAAAGTTGTTCGTATCTCGCTTAAACTTGCACAGAGTGTAGTAGAAAGAACAAGACAGACATTTTGCCTCAATTCAACAATGAACGACGCTTTTTATTGACCGTAACAGTGTCCCCAGTACCATATATCGCTCACGCGCCGACCGGTCGCCCGTTAAATAGCACTCCGTACAGATCGATTCGCAAAGATGCTGAAGGTATCGTGCTATGCCTACTACGTTTGACTTTGGCTTTCCACTAGATAGGTAATAAATTATCTATTAAAATCAAGTTTAATAGTTCTTGTTTCAAAAAAAATATCTCTTAGTCTATCTTGACCTAAAATCGATATCAGATAGATTATTCGGGAAATTCTTCATTTACACATTTCTTGTTTACAACGAAAATCATAAAACAGATTCTTATCGGGTCCTTTAGATCACTCGATGGTTAATGATACGAACGTTTTGTACGTACCCTAAATAATAAACAAAATTTTCACTTTAATTTAGAGGGAATCATGCAAATTGAAACTGATTTTCATCAACTCATCCCAAAGGACCGTGGGCATGTGGGACGAGTTGCTGAATTACTCAATGAACCAAATGAGAATATCCTGATATAGGTTAAACACAAAGCGGCTGAAAACAGTCGAATTACAGTTTTAGTCACAAAACATCTTTCGAAAAAATTCAAAGATTAACCAAGGAACATGGAAGTTGGTAGTGCTTAAGGCGCTTAGACGAGCTAAATTAGCAACTCTATTTGTGGTGGTTCAAACTTCGTTTGAAATGCTGTTAGAATAAAGTTCTAATCAGCTTGCACTACAAAGTGGTTGTTACGTCAGCCACTTCGGGCCAAATAGCGCGAAATTAGTGGTTTCGATCGATTTACAAAAAAAACCATTGATTGGATTAAAAAACTAAAACAGTATCATGCTATTATATTGCTTGTAGAATTATTTGCCAAAAAATCAGAATGATCGCATGTATATTAGTATGTTTTTTATTGTTTGAAAGATATTTTTAGAGATAAGTTCGTGATTTCTTTTTATCAAGCCAAATTAATTGTATTATGTTTTCAAAACAGTATCATGCTAGCATATATCCTGAAGAATATCATATATTTTTCTGGTCTTGTTTACAGCAGTGAATCATTTACTTTCAGTAATTATAAAACTCGCGTTTAGCTTATGTAATCGCCTTAAATTAACCATTAATTTGACTATTGTGAGCCCTCTTACATTATGCCATTACGATAATTGTACAATTTACTTAAAAAAGTTTTATTATTATAAATGCAAAGGATTTTTTGTGAGATTAATAAAGTTGACCGTCTATTTATTCAACAGAATCTAAAAAGCACAGGTTACAAATTATAAAATCAGGTTTCTGTGAGTTTTTGCCTAAACATGCATCAGGAGAATGATTATTTTTATTATTGAAGTAGAGGAAACGAACTATTTGTAAAAAGGTGCTATTGCTATTTAAAGTAACGAACGGAACATACAATTCCAACGAGTAAAACTCGCAATTCCGTTTTTTTTTGTAATAGGCCACTATATATCTTTACTATCAGGGAGCAGCGGTGGCCCAGTGGTGGCGGCTCCGACTTATGAACAGTAAGTCGTGGGTTCAAACCCAGACAGGCGCATTACTTTGTGTAATTTATTCCATCACCACTGCTCTCAAATCGGTGAAGGAGGTGGAAAACATCGTGAGGAAACCGGCATGTCCTAGATTCCAAATTTCGAAGACAAGTGACATCTACCAATCCGCAGTGGGCCCGCGTGGCCCATTCCCTCTCATTGAGAGGAGGCCGTGTCCCAGCAGTGGGAACATTATAGGCTGATGATGATGATGATGACTATATATCTTTAAATTACCGTAAGTCCGCAAAAAGATATTTTGACGAAAGTACTGGGTAGTTTCCCGAGGCGCCTATCGCCTTGCCCGTAGCTATAAGGCAAGTTAAAAGCTCCATATATCGTGATCACGTAGTTAGCAGGCTGTTGCTCTGATCCAGATCCAGGCAAGAGCAGATCGCTGAAAATCAAAATAATAATGATAATTAATACATTGTTTCTAAAGTACCCTTAAAATAAAGATTTAATGACTAGAAGGAAACTTTAATTTCAATTGAACTTGACACATAGGAACAGGCCATAGGTTTTACTTTTAAGTCTGAGTTGGTATTATATATATTATGGTGAAAGCGTCTGTCTGTCTGTTCGCGATCAGCTCTGAAACTACTGCTCCGATTTTCATGCTGTTTTCACCTATTGATAGAGTGGTTCTCGAGGAAGATTATAATATATAATTTGTACAAGGGCAAAGCCACGGGGTCAGCTAGAAGTGCATAATCGAGACACTTCTCTCCTGTCTTGTGCATACGGCGCTTAGTAAAGTGAGGGATAAATAGTAACGTACAGAACTTAAATGTTTAAAATTGATTATACTCACTCATCATTTCTTTCATTGTTTACGAAAATGGGCAAAACTTGTATGTCTCCTCTGAATATGATGGAAATGTCCACTTTTAGTAAACCTACGGCTCCAGCTGCTGGGTTTCGTGGCAACCCTAATTGCGCCCATTTGTGGAAAACTTGATGATCTGTGAGTAAAATATAAAATATAGGAACAAAAGTCAAACGTGATTTTATTATTATTTTAAGAGTATTATAACATCTGTGGTTTTATGAACCTAAACGAAACACTTATAATTTTAAACACTAGGTTCATGTTCACCAAAGAGATGACAGTCTGATTATCAAAAACAGCCGTTTAAAACACATTTTCAAGTTGACCAAAGCAAATCAACCGATTAGACATCCTGATCTACTGTTTTCTTTAACCGAGGTGGGAGTGGCTGTTTAAAGTCCCGGTTAGTAGTTAATCAGTATATTAAAACGTTTGCAAGACGTTTTCCGGTGACAAGACAGATATAACAAACATTGCTAGGCAACAAACCATTGACACAATAAATCAAATCAAATCAAATCAAAATCATTTATTGCTTTAACCATAACGTGGTAAATGGTGGTAAATAAAATTAAAGCTATAACCAATATCACAAATTATAGCTCTTCGGATAAAGTTGTTTGTTTCTTGCTACTTATTTTTACCCGACTACGGCGAAACCCAAAAAGAAGGGCTTTGGCAGTCTATATAATTATGTATATATTTCCATATGTTCCTCTATAGCACCTAAACTATTCATCCGATTTTGATGAATACGGTGTCAATCGATTCGTTATTATGGTCCAGGTAATATAGGCTACGTTTTAACTGACTTCAGCACTAGGAAGAGTCAAAAATCGACTCTTTGTGAAACCCCAATTTAATTAGTGCTTGATTTTTCATTAGTCGGGGTTTCTAGATGTAGTTTCTCCCCCGAAATATGTATGAAAAAAATATGTCGACTAGATCAACCTTAACTTGTCAAAGGCGATACAACATCAATTCCTGTTGGATGCAATCATTTAACCTGATGCCCTCTTTAAATTTTAGGTTTAACTGTCATATCCACCATAACATTTTTTTTTTTTTTTTTCAGATAAAAATACTCAACATGCATCTTTTCTTAATTGATGCTCCCCCCAGCTCTCCGGAACCAGATTTCGAGATGCCTATGCCTGAACGAAATAATTTCTTCGATGAACTGTCGGACTCGGATGATGATATCAACTTAAACCTTAACAGTCCTCCACCGTTATTATTATTACATATGCCTGACTCGGATGACTCCGAAGATGGGGCACACCTGGAGCTGTGGAGATATCACGCACGGCAAGCGCAAAGATATTTGGGCGGAAGCCTAAATGATTTGGAACCATTGGATAGTTCCATTGACAACGCTTCACAGCCATCGCTAGATTTAGGAGGGAATGAGGATGAAATACACGTTAATATAAACATCCAAGAACGTGAAGGTACACCGTCCAGCGAAAGCTCCCTAAGTTCTATGTCTACAGATGACCCTAGCTACAGCACCGATCATGATGGCTCTAACTTGGACGACTGTACCAGTCGCTAGACTGTTTCCTGAACACCCCTGTTCAGGAAACAGTCTAGCGACTAGACACATTATTATTTAATTTTAATTTTATGCTTCATTCCTAATCAAACATTTCTAGTTATAGGGACCACAGGCAATTGTCTAATCTAATATTTGTGATATATCTAAAATGTGAAATTATATTTCCGCCTCAAAGCGAATTTAATGTGATATCTTTAAAAATTTAGACGACTGTGTTGAGTGGGCATGATTACTAGAGACCTGATTAAGTCCAATTCAATACCATAAGCAAATACGCATCAAATATCTCAAGACAAGCAAGTAAAGTGCCAAAATATGCAACAAAAAATTGAAATAAAAGAAAGATTTTCTTTATTTTGGACGAGATTAAATCATTTTTGTTCTTGAAAACTGGCAAAAAAGCATTATCTCAAAAAATGCCTTTGTATTATGCATTTAATCCGGTCTCTAATGAGTATTGTAAACAATCTCAAAATGTATAAATATCAGATATCATACATTTTGAGATCTTTTTATATTTTTTCTATCGTCAAATTATTATAACGACGGCAAAAATATGAATACAAATGTGCGGTGTGCCTATTGTAATGTTTTAGTAATAATGTCAAAAAAAGCTTTCTAAAAGTTGTTGCCAGTTAATATCGCGGTAATTACTCTTTTCATTATACGTATTCGTACGAACTAAAACAAATGAACCATGTAACAAGCGACTTCCAAAAAGAGTAGGGTCATCATCTGTGTGTCTTCCTGCCCTTGTACCATTTTCTTTGGGGTCGGGGCAACACGTTTTATCCTTCCAGTTTCTTCTGTTAGACGTCACGGCATCATTTACTCCAATCTCTTTCATATCAGTCTTCACACAATCCATCCATATTTTCTTTGGTCTTCCTCTCCCTCTCCATCCATCAACATTCATGTCCAATCACTCTTTTAGTCACATGCCTCCTCATTACATGTCCATAACAAGAGAAACGACTTCCTTTAAATTTTTCTCAATTCGACTTTACTTTTTCATTAGAAAAATCAGGATAAATGTCGATTCAAGACTTGTACAATGTACAGGTTTATTTTTGGGTTTTCAAAATTAAGAACTGTAGTACATAAAGATTGGTCGATGGCACTATTGCGATCTTAACTGGCATTAACTTTATCAGCTATTTGTGTCCCACTGCAGAGCAAAGGCCTCCTAGGCCTTCTCTTGCTCTTATCACGTAGGTATTAAAAAACATATTTTATAAGAAAAATTGTATTCTGCGAAAGTTTGTATATCGTGTATGTTAAGGCGCGGGCCCACCGCGGTGCACGGAGAGGCTACGCACGTGTATTAAGCTTCGCTTTGTAAGAAAATGTATGTGGTTGTGTCCACTGCAACCCACGGAGAGGCTACGCATGAATTGACGTCATTGATACACGCGTGGCGACTATGTACAGCTCGGTTATCGCAGAGCAGTTTTCAGTCATACACGTTGTGGAACTGACGCGTTTCGTGTTTCTCGTATATATCGTATCGAGGTACCTAACCTAGCAATTGACAAAATGGCGCAGGCGTCGCTCGCTTGCTTCCCCGCCCGTCCCACCTCCCGCAGTGAAGCCCGTGTCCGTAGATTGCAGTGGCATGTGTGTAGCCTCTCCGTGCGCCGTGCCACGCTAAACATAGTCGTGGGTCTTCGTGTAGGTACTCCAGTGGAAACGTAGACCCACGTTGTCAAACAAATGAATACACGCAGCTAAAATGCGCCGCGTGCCCGTGCACAGCATGCACCGCGGTGGGGCCGCGCCTTTACGCTGAAACGCGTAATTTTATTATTATGATGACTTTGACTTGTAACGGTGTAAGTACTAATATTATCGGTTCTAACATACAACTAATACTATAAATGCGAAAGTTTTTGAGGATATGTGGATGTCCGTATATTTGTTTCCCTTTTACGCAAAAAATAAAAAACGGAACTGACTTAAATTTGACTTGGCACACACAGTTTATTACCTGGATACCATAAGATACTTTTTAATCCGGTAGTACAAGCGTAATTACCGAACTCGGCAACAGACTATAAACTAATATAGCATAAAAATCAGAGTAACACGCGAAAAAGCGGATGTTCTATTTTGATTGACATTCATCATATGGAATGTACCTACTGTGTGCTAATGTACTGCGTACTGTGTAATAATGTAATGTGTAATAATGTACTGTGTACTAATGTACTGTGTACTAATGTACTGCGTACTAAAGTACTGTGTGCTAATGTACTGTATGGTGTTGGTCGTATAGAATAACATCTTTCCATATCTTCCCGTGGGTGTCGTAAGAGGCGACTAAGGGACTTCTCAGTAAATGGGCAGCAGCGTTCTCTGTGCTCTTATAACAAATCGTACAGCGATCGCCAACCCGCCTGCCAAGCGTGGCGACTATGGCAAAATCACCCCTTTGGGAGGGCTTATGTCTAGCAGTGGACGTCTTTCGGCTGAAATGATGATCATGTTATGGAATAAGCTGCAGCGGCCATCCATCCACAGAAACTTTCGCATTTGTTTGCAGTAAGTCAGAAAATTTCCGATCGCCACTTGTTAAATCTACATTTTCTTTCAATGTATAAAACTATACTTTTGTACCGTCTCTGGCGATTATGGAAACGTAACTCCTGTTTCGGTTATGAACCATAGGCATACCTTATATCAATTTATTATCCATACGTACTAGAAAATAAACAACGAATTCATGATTGTTCGTTTTTTTTTTAGTATGTGGGTCTGGTTTAGGAAAAGTATGCTAATGAAACGACTTGTTTCCATTGTAAACATCAATGAAACCGTATTAGATTTATTTGCTCTTAACAGGTTTTCATCTTTTCAGGTCAGTAATAAAAATGCGAGTGCCAATCTGGGGGTCTAAAGAGGCCGCTTTAGTAGAATCATAATATGATTCCCGTCAAAATTTAATTCACTGTCTCTTCTGTTTAATTTCGTTATTTTAGTTTAGTGTTCTTGTCTATCTTTCACTACAAGTTCTCTATCTTGACTCGAAGTCCTATCTTGATTCGAAGTTATGACATAAATCGTTCAGAAAAGAAAGGAAATTGAACCACTAAAAGGTACTACTTACACTACTTTACCACTTATTTGCCTATGTTTAACCGTTGGTTAAAGGCCAGCAACTTTTGGTTTTTCATGTCTGGGCCTGTCTTGGTGCTCAAATCCAGAGCCTTCATGAGCTTTAAATTAGCATGCGTCTCGTCGGTCAAGCCGATCTGACGGCAAAGCCGTTCCTTGTAACTGGTTCCGTATTCACCTACGTATTCCATTATTAAGGAATGTTGTCCTTTCGCCTCCTATCGATTGGTTTTTTTTTGTCGTCGTTATCGATATGAATTTTTTTTGCTTGCAATTAAACTGCTATGCTGGGAAACTTAAAGCTTTATTTTCTTTTGGGTTATAAAATTTGATAATGACTTGAATATTAAAAAATACGAAATCGTTTTAAGAGCAAATGAATCAAAATTATAAGATGAAGTATTTATCCCGCACATACTAAATTCACTGTTTAACAATACAGTGAATTTGGTATGTGCGTCTTTGATTGCTATTTATGTATGTGATGAGCGTTTTTTTCGTTCGTTTTTTTCTGATACGTATTGATTTGACATAAGATTCATAACAGAAACAGTGGTCATTATCATGCCTTAAACGTTTCCATATTTGCCAGACACGGTACTCACAAGTATATTAAATTTATTTTACATTGAAATTTTAAGTATGGTTTTTACAACTAGTGATAGGAAATTTTATTTCGCTACAATCTGCAAACATAAAAACGCAAAGAATCCGATGTCTATTTAAAACATTATGTCCGAAAGATAAAACACCTTAAACTATAAGTAGTACCTAGGTATGTACTCATAAAAAGATGTCTTGTTGGTGTTGGGATATAGCCTAAAAGCCATCCATGTTTCTTTCTCGCCCTTTACGTTCCGGGGCCACGGGTATCTCTTTCAAACATTCCCATAGCCCCGGGTTGGGATGTAGCCTAAAGCCCTGTTCACAATGTCGTCACGGCAGAGAGTCGTGTAGTTTTAAGTGTCGTGATTTGTGTATGTAAATGGAGGTGTTCCCATATAGGACGAGATGAGAACGACGTGTTCTCGTCATGAGCAGACAATATAATGATAAGTAATGCCTTAACGTTACTATAAAATGCTTGTTAGTTTAGGACGATTTTCAGTATTTCTAACCTTTCAGAAACTGATTTGATAATTCTCATGTAATGCCACAGCTTACTATCAAATGCTTGTTAATTTAGGAAGGTTTTCAGGATTTCTGAGCTGTCAGAAACTGGTTTGGTAATTCTTATGCTTCTAATGCCACTGGCTGTAGACAGAACCATTACAGATTTTAAGCTTTCCGGCATTGTCAGGTACGTGTTACCGTAACGACCTAAGAGTGGGAAAAGATTCACTTAATTTTAAAACTCTGCTTTTCTTGTCTACGCTAATGTACTACTGTATATGTAATTTTAAACAGGAAGTATATTTGAAATAAATATTCACGTCGTAATGTATGTATTGTTTTATTGAAGCTCGCTACTGCCCAAACTCTACCGCATAACACTTTAAGACTTAGACTGTCTCGCAGTTCTCCACCTTTTTACCATGTAAGACGAAAATCTTTCATATATCAACATAACATCACGCCTGTATGAAGAGAAAGGCAGAAGTGTACCTAATAATAGATACACTGAAATTACGCCAGTTTAAGTTCCACGGAAGCCACGGAGTCCGGGTTTGTTGGGTTGTAGGCAATGTCTTCCAGCCTAATGTTATTAATCGCACAATCCAGTGGCAGTTAATGAGGAATTCTTGATAAAAAAATTACAATTACAATTATTATTTGCGAAGCAGTCGCGGTTAGGACAACTAGAATAACGATGCAAGCTGATTTTTTTATCGAGATTTCATAGTCGGTCCCATAGTAAAAGTTCTTTATTAATAAAACGACTAAAATTAACGTTGTATGAGAGTACAGATTATAATGATGAGGTGGAGGCTTCCAAATATCGTCTTCTGATTTAAAGTTTTAATTTGATTTAAGTAACACGAGTTTTGTTTTGATGTGTGCCTTCCCATTCTGAATCCTATTCTACATGGCAAGACTCTATCAATGATTGAATCAAGAAGTAAGTATTTTTATGTGGATGAGTAAATATCATCGCTTATTATCTGGTCCACTGGTCTACAGCAACGACACACATGGTTCTATCTAGCTGGCGCACAAAGCTCCAGCAACGAACATATATGTTTCTTTCAGCTGGTGCACTGCACCCCAGCAACCACATACATGTTTATATCTAGCTGGCGCCCTGAACCCCAGCAACGGCACACATGTTCCTATCAAGCTAGCGCCCTGAGCCACGCCTGCGACATATATGTTTTTCTCTAGCTGGCGCCTTGAGCCCAGTAACAACACTCATGTTTTCATCTAGCTGGCCCCTGAACCCCAGCAACGACACATGTTTCTATCTAGCTGGCACACTGAACCCCAGCAACGACACACAATGTTTCTATCTAGCTGGCGCACTGAACCCCAGCAACGACACACGTTTCTATCTAGCTGGCGCATTGAACCCCGGCAACGACACACGTGTTTCTATCTAGCTAGCGCCCTGAGCCACACCAGTGACATATGTTTTTCTCTAGCTGGCGCCTTGCGCCCCAGCAACAACGCACATATTTCCATCTAGTTGGCGCCCTGTACCCCAGCAACGACACATGTTCTATCTAGCTGGCGCACTGAATCCCGGCCACGACACACGTGTTTCTATCTAGCTGACGCATTGAACCCCAGCAACGACACACATGTTTCTATCTATCTGGCACCCTGAGTCACACACGACGACAGCGACACAAGGACCTTTGATAAAACAGTGATATAGGGAGTATACAGTACAGGTACCTTACAATACTCGTAGCTCACGTTCACGAGCTTATGACTGCACTGCACACTTCACAGCCTGCTCTGAAGATGTATATTATGTCAGCGTAAAATTGTCAAACGCGTTAAATTGTAATCTCTCTAGCAAGGTTATAAACTCTCGAAATCAACTGAACATACGGAAATATCTCTGCCCCCCTAATCGGGACTTGGGATCTGCCCCCCATTTTCCTTTAAACCCCGCACTTGGAAATAGGGACCCCGCGACGCGTTTTAGGGGAATATAAAGTGTTTTAAAGTTAGTATTAGTTATTAATCGATATTTCTCAGGAATCGTGCATTATCTTTTCATGAGAGTGGTACCATTGTGCAAGGGGGACCCCTCTTTCCCTCCAAACCGCGTTAGTTGACGTTGTAAGCTTGTTTGACAATATTTCGAGAGTTTACCATCTCTAGTTATTTAACAATCTAACGTGTTTTACAATTTTACGTTGACATATAAATTAATGTTGGAGTGCAGCCCATCTGCGCTTTGGCGACGATATGGTCATCTTTGCCAGTACCGATTACACACAAGAACTGTATGACGTGTCGTCAATGAGGACTCCATTGCAGTCTTGAATCGAGAGTGATCCCAAATAATTTTTATCTACGAATTCTAGTTTTTCTTGATTCAATACTATGTCAAATCATTACTCTTGACATGTAATCAAACAAACCTTATGGACGTAGTTTTTTTCCCATTTAATTAGCGGTGAACCAATCGTGGACCTCCAGTAGTAGATTAATTCCGTAGGTAAGATTTTTGACGAGTCTGTTTATCCACCAGAAAAATCGTCAGCAAAGAACACCGTATCAAAATCAAAATATTTTATTTCACATAGGCCTGGATGGGCACTTATAAAACGTCGAAAAAGGTGCACGGTTCGCGTTGGTCGATTCCATGGAGAAGAACCGGCAAGAAACTCCATGGTTACTCTTTTCAAATCATCGAATATCGAAATAATGATCTCGTATGAAGATCAATAACTTCCTTTTGGTGCTCAATAGATGTAATCAAAAGACAAGATGACGGAGCTTGTTCCCCTTTTTAGATCACTAGACAGAAGAATCTTGTACAGTATACCAACAAGTTGACTTCATCATCATCAGCCGAAATGTTCCCACTGCCGGGACACAGGTCTCCTTTCTATGAGAGGGAATGAGCAGAGTTAGAGATAATCTACCACGCGGGTCCAGTGCGGATGTCACATGTCTTTGAATTTTTGGTTCTAAGACATGCCTGTTTCCTCACGATGTTTCTCTTCACCGTTAGATTAGCTTACAACTTTTATAAGGAAACTGGGTCGGCTGACAGTGACTGTTTTGATCAGACCCCACTGATTCTGTTTTTATCCAGCTCATTGCGTGAGATTATTATGAACTTCTCTCGCTTATAACTGGCAACTTGATATTAACTGCAAAACTGAGACCTGCTGGTGCGTTCGTGCAATAGAATTAAGACGAAACTTTAACATAACGCCTGAAATCCCCAGAGGAAGTACATCCACATTTTGCCAATTATGCTTAAGACACATGTCACCCTATTGCCATTAACCTTTCCTTAAAATTAGATGGAAAAAACCTTACAACACTTTTACCAACCTGGGTATTGAACCCCGGATTTCATGCTCAGCAGTAATATAACAACGAGGCATTCAAACAAACTGAAACTGTAATTCATTAACACACAATAAAACATGTTTCATCTATAAAACTGATCAAAACTGATCATTCAATAAGAGTACAATTCTATCTAGAAGTGTTTGTAGATTAATAAACACAGCCTGCTACTGTTCAGTGCACGTTGCAGTGTTTAGCCTAAATTTTGGGAACCCCGGTCACTGATGCAGCAAATAGATCACCAAACACTGTTTTAAGCTAACACGGTTTAAAACTATACTCGAAATATCGAGAGCTCAAAACAATGAACAATCACGGAAGTGATAATATAAGTTTAAGTTTAGATCATCAAGTCCGCAGGTGATAAAAAATATGTGTGAAGCCCAACACCTCTAGGGGGCAGCCTAAGACTACATTTCGAAGGGCTGCAACGATGTGAACGCTCGCCTAGAGAAAGGAAATTCTCACCTCAGAGTTGAACAAGCTATTTGGTTTACAGTTTAACCCACAAATTACATTGTAAAATGTAAACCTAATAGCTTGTGCGACCGTTATTGCGACCTGGGCCTCGATTCTGCTATTACGATAGTGTCAGAATAGGCGATCATTGAAGTCATAATGATCAAGTTCTGTCAAGTTTTGACAAGTTTGGTAATCTACTAATATAATGGCGTCATTATGACTTCTCAATGAACAACCACTATGACCAGAGTGAAAGAAATGTCAAAGAATATTAATCTCGTACATGAAATCTGGCATGAATAAAGGTTCGCATTTAGTAGTAAATTTCGAAAACCATTTGTACGAATGGTTTTATAATAATGGCAATACGAAAATGCCATTAAAACACAATTTCATACCTTAATGGTATGGGCCATAACACAATTTTATTACGAGACCATCGACCGGCCATTGTGAAATTAGCAGATTACAAACTTTAAACAAAATGACAATGGGATGAGAATGGAATCGTGTTGGAGTGACGAATTTATTAAAATAGCAGAATTAGGCCCCTGGGCTTGATCTGTTGGTAGATAATTTAGTCACAACATTCAAGTAGAAGTATAGTTCTATAGTTCCTTAATTTTGAGATGTACAAATGCGGTGTAAGATTAAAGGTACACGTATGAATGTCTTCGACATAGACATGGATGTGTATCGTAATTAAATTAGTTCTTGTATATTAGGTCAGTTTTAGAAGGCCGGAAATTACAATAAAAATTGTTGAAAACTCCATGTGACATTTAAAAAAAAGGCTTGTTGTGATCTATATTTTTTTTTTATTATTTTGAAACTAGCTTTCGATCTATTTAATTTAAGAAAATAGACGAGAAGGGATAATACCCAGTACCCATAGCAAACATTGTATATGTTGAACCTAATTGTAGTGCGATAAGATCCAGTCTTCGAGGAAGTGTGCAACATGCAACGTATTTCACACGGGTTCATTTATTGACAGTTTTCCAACACGTGTGCGGGAATGAAAATTGCCTGAGATAACTATGCCTATTATATAGGTATCTATAGGCAGAGGTGAATGTTTTTTTTTAAATATCGGTAAGTAATACGCGTCTTCACGGCGATAACATTTTTTGAATATTCAAATTATATTTATAAATAGAATATCATAGATAAACATGATTATTTAAAACTTATATTAAATAACACACAAATAATACATAAAAACATCGCAATCGAACACACAAATAAAGTATTATTTGTGTGTTCGATTGCGATTTTTTTGTGTTCTGTTCTGTGTTGCTGTGCCCAACAGGGTCCATAAGTTCAGCGGCATAGGCCATTACACAAATCCGTCAAATTACTGCTGTAGATAACTATTCTATTTTATTTACTTCCATAGTATAATGTCTTACGGCATTTTGCTGTGGGGACGGGCTGCAGATATTGAGTCTATATTTATTCTGCAGTAAAGAGCTATCAGAGCCATAATCTTCGTAGGTGCGATTCTCAAAGGGAATTGTTTAAGGATATTGGCATTATGACGGTACATTGTCATCTACGAAAACGTAATGTACGTCAGAAAAATTCTGCATCAATTTGGTAAAAAAGGTGACAGATATAATAACATTACTAGAAATAGGGACCAATTAGTTCAGCCAGGCTTTAGACTCGCTAAAGTAGACTCATCTTTCGTTGGGTACTGTTTGAGATGCTATAATAAATTCTACAAAGTATTCTTGAACTGAATGAGACAAAATTTAAAACATGCATTAAACGCACTTTATGTAAGCAAAAATATTACAAGTTGAGCGATTATATCGCTGATAAAAATGCTTGGATCAATACTGGTCCTATTACACAGAGGCAGGGGGGCGCATAAATTGATAGCATTAAATGGTATTGTTGGAGCTGCAGATTGTACCGTCTGTGGCATTGTATATGTCACCGTAAAATTGTCAAACACGTTATATTACAATATAACGTGTTTTTTCTCGCGATATTGTAATGTCTCGAATTATTGTCAACTGAACATACGGAAGTATCTCTGCCCCCATAATCGGGACTTGGGGCACCCCCCCGTTAGGTTAGTTAGGTTCCTTTAAACCCTGCACTCGTAAATAAGCGCCCCGCGAAGCAGGTCTCCGTCGACTACGCTTTTTAGGGGGAATATAAAGTGTTTTAAGGTTATGTTATATTAATCGGTATTTCTCAGGAATGGTGCATTATCTTTTCATGAGAGTTGTGCCACTGAGCAAGGGGGACCCCTCCTTCCCTCCACACCGCGTAAGTTGACTACCATCGCATGCATTTCACGAAAAATAATGCGTTTTGTTGTAAGCAGTATGTTCATTTGACAATAATTCGATACTTTACAATATCGCTAGAGATATTACAATATAACGTATTTGACAATTTTACGGTGACATATAGATTAAATCTCTTTAGTGAATATTATATAATCGCATAGCCCATATTCGGTGAGTACTATGTTATAAAAAGCTATCATTCACTATGTATCGTCTTTTCTTGACTTGAATGTGCCCTGGCGGTTGAGAGTATGTCATGCTCTCTCAAATGTCTCGCTGATGGTGGCGCGTGTGTCGGACCATTTAGCTCCCTTCAAACTGATCCATGCGTCATGTTCGTGAACGGGCGCTGTCAGTTGTGACTGGTCATCTCTTAGTCGCCATGTTTTTTTTTTATTTTGTTTTTGAGTTGTATTTTTGCTGTATTTTTGTTTTGCTATGGACACGTTAAACGTGTACAACTTGCTACATTGTTCTCACATAATATACCATCTAAACATGAATGATGTGACCAAGATTTTGTATCAATATTTTGACTTTAAAAGAGTGTCCATGAAGTTTCTTGTACGTTCTGCTCCATAGAGGTCTACGCTAGGGAATGGGCAACTACAGTACTATCACAGTTTTTATGTTTTGTGACTGGGACTGTAGCTACATTTAATATTCATTTTTGTTTCGACAATTCAAAAGTGCCTGTAACTGTACTGTGCCTACTTGAAATAAATGCTTTAATTTTGATTTTGACATCATATTCGACTACGACAATTACTTGAAAATAACGACGTTACGGTAGGTGACTCGAATATCTAGATAGCATTAGAGTTGTCCTGTAACTCGCAATTCGCATCCGTTCCTTTCGATTCTTGTGCAGTATTTCAATTGTAATATAACCGACTTCCAAAAAGAGGTTTTATGTTTGTTACCAGAACTTTCGATTGAGTAAAAGGATTTTGATGATTATTTCTTTTTTTTAAACTGGTGCTTCCCCTTTAGTCCCATTTCAATGGTAAAAATCGGATGCTGATCTTCAGAGAAATAGAATGGAACTCTTTAAAAAATAGACGGCAAACCTGCAGTGATTGCTGCAATCGCTTGAATTTTTATTGTTTACTAGCTGACCGGTGCAACTTCATCTGCGAGTGAGGGTTAGAGAAAGTGTGAGTCAACCTTAACAATAGACATATGGTATCGCTATGGACTTTTTTTTAATGCTTAAGAGGAACAATTCCTTCGTACCTACGTGATTGCTGTGTAACTTTAACCGCGTTATGCAGCGCTTGCAACGGAAGCAAAGATAAGGGAATAAATCTTTGTTTTTGCGATTTTATTATTCATGTTCCGCTCCTATTGGTGATGTTAGTCTTCCTTGATAAACGGGTTGTCCAACACTAAAATATGTTATAACTTGAACCACCATTTCCTGAAATTAGCGCGTTCAACCAAACAAACAAACTCTATCAGCTTTATAATATCATCTGTCTATCATGGGTTTTTATAGGTTTCCGCACTTAGTTCTTGAGGTGGACCATTGTGCGTGAGCCATGGTGGTCGGTTACTCCAACCAGCCCACCTCCCTCCAGAAGCAGATCAAACTTCCCGGTCTCCTCAAAACATCCGCAAGTGATCTTGGCGTTCCCAAGATCTCTTCGCGAATCTTGGTAAAGCTTGTGCACTCAAGGAGCACATGCGCTACCGTCTCCTCCGCCTCCATGCACGCTCTGCACAGTGGACTGATCAATGATCAATGATTCCTAGGGTGTGGAAGTGTTTCTTCAGTGAGCAGTGTCAAGTGATGATCCCCCCCCGCCACCAGACGCAGGCTATCTCTGTACAGGCACAGAAGGCGCCTGGTCAGCTTTGGATCCAAGGATGGCATAGCTTTCTTGGATTACCGACAACTCATTTATCTCCAAACAAATAACTCTGTTTTGTCTGATCCACGACTTTTTGGCCACCCTGTATATTTGAATTCAGAACACAAATAAATGTTATTAGTCTGAAAATGTAAATATTAGTTTTAAATAATCATGTTTATCTATGATATTCTATTTATAAACACAATTTGAATATTTAAAAAATGATTACAATCAGGATGGCAACCATTCGTTGATCTTTTAAAATTAAAGTTACCGAGTACATTCGGAAGAAACTGGCAGTTTTGTCACAACGCGTTATTATTTTCCCAATTGTCTGTCTTTTTATTTTAGTATATCCGTGCAAATGTATATTTACTTCAATTTAAATCTCAATATATTTAAATAGTATTTGATATAATTATATATAATAGTATTTGATATAATTATATTAAAATATTTTGTATAATTATCCTTGTAGTTTATTGTAGTTTTAATAAAATTATTCGTGAAGTTTCAGCAATAACACCTACCACTGCTTGTCTCTGCATTACCTGAAAGTTGACTGGTAGAGAATGCCTGTGGCATTAAGTCCGCCTCTGTATTTTGTGCTTGAAGTGTTAAATCCACACGTCATAATTATATTAAAACAGTAAAAAAAATGTGTCTGTACATTCAATATTTTACAAATAAATGAGGGGCGTTGAGAAACAGTAATAGAACACGAATCCAAAAAAAAAACTGTAGTTTGTACACGCTAATCTTCGGAACTACTGGACGGATTTGAATGTTCTTTTTTTGTTGTATAGCTATTAAGTCTAGGCAACATATATACTTTAATTTATCTAGGAAACTTGAACACAGAACCGCAACAGACCAGCTAAACTATAAGAGATACAAAATGGTACCATAGCAAAAATTGTTCCACGTGATGAGCATTTTTTATTTTGAGGAAATACATTTGAATATCTGGAACACCTGATGTCGAACTCCAAGAGCCCAGCTACACGATAACATTTATATTGGAATTACGTTTTAGCGAGAGTTGTTTAATCTGATGCGCACTCTCTGTTGACTTATAAAAATCGAGGATCTGGAACACCTGTTACCTATGGACCAAAAGTTTTACCAAAAGTTGTTAAGTCTGATGGGCCTTTCCTGTTGACTTACAAAAATGAAAGATCTGGAACGTCTCGAATCGTCTCGCGCATCCCGTTGTTTTCCCGTCCCTATGGGTTCTTAGAATTCGGCATCAAACGTTTCAGATCTTCGATGACCCCGTTGTCACTGGCATAAGCAACAGGATCCGCGTACAAACTCGCGGGCAGAAGCTAGTCAATAAATAAATTACGCCGTAGGTAATGAAAATTTTAAAAGTATACAATTTTGAAAACTGACAAAAAACGCATGTGTGTGAAATACATTGCATGTTAAACCTAACTGTATTACGAAAAGAACCAGTGTTCACACTACAATTAGGTTCAAAATGCAATGTATTTCACACACGTGCCAAGTCGGATGCCGATGCTAATTCTTTGGTCACGTGGATCAACCCCAAATGGCTCTACAAATAGCTACCAATTAAGTTATTATACGTGCGCCATTTGTTTCAGTACTTGCAAAATTTCTCTGTGTTGTTAATATGACGCATTTGGTCAGATGGCGTATTTCTCATGAGAACCGTCACCTGTAGCGAGGGGTTGAAAACTAGAAATAAACTTGGTTTTAGAATTGACTTGACGACTAAGTAAATTAAATGTGATTGTGTTGTTTAGTCTGTAAGTTGGATTATCGAAACATATTGAATACGTGTTGTTGTCATATAAATCAAAAATTTCGAAAATAAAACGCATCAAAGATCATGAGTGGCGCCTGTGACGTCACTTTCCGGTAAGAAAAATTCACACGAGTTTTCGACGCAATTTTTGTTTACGAGAAAAATAATGTGGCCAAAATGTTTTGAAAAAATCTATCTGACGAATTAGTTCATTTTTTTGTCGTCAACCCTATTCAGACATGCAGTATGTCTAGTTTATGGATCAATTTTTTATGTAAGTATGTATAATTTTGTATTCATTATTGAATCTGATACTTTAGACTAATTGACACGATAAACTGATTATTCCTAAATAGTAGTCAGCAAAATAATAGTTTCTTGATAAATTACAATGACATTATATTTAAACATGGTCATCCAATTTATTAGAATCATCATCTGCCTTTTCCCAACTATTTTAGGATCGGCTTCCAGTCCACCCGCTGCAGCTGACTGGTATTCAGCAAATTTAAATGGAACAGCTGCCTAGCTAACCTCTACAACTCAGTACTTATTCCGTGGTAAGACTAATTGTCCGACTTTTGGGCCACTACCTACCTGTAACAACTGTCAATGATATGTTCAAATAACAGCAACAGCTCGGCCCACTGCTATATGCGGCACATCCACGGACTAACCCTAGCAAGCACGTCTTGACATCGACCCGAGTGGCTCCTATTATTGAGCTATAAGATTCTCGATTGACAAATAAGAATAAAGCAACAAATCTCAAAATAGTCGCTCAATAGACGAGGACAGCGTAAATCCGCAACATTCATTTCAAAACTCGGTATTCTATAAACGCAACAGCATCATTAAACATGTCAGACTATAAAAAACTAAAAAGCATTCCGATCGCATGTAACTTCAATTGCACCCTTCAATTCGAGTAAAGGGTAATTAATTTCCCCGGGCGAGCTCGTCCTGGTCCGAGCTCTATAGAAACCGAGATAGGTCCAGTTATGTATGCAGTCTGTACACTCTTGCACACATATGCAAATACTCTTATAATTAGTACGCAATCTCCTTCTGTGTGAGTTATGCAATATTGATTTGAGAGACAGTGATGTTTGAAGTCCTTTTCGCTCTCGCGTTAGTCCATAGCTGTGTGTATTTAAGCTATGTAGGTAATAGCCACCCTTCAATAACAGGGTGTCTGGATTAAATCTACGTACCTGTTGTACATCATAGTTGTTGCCATAAAATCAATAATATCCGATGAGAGGGGTTGTTTGTTGCGGTGATTTGTAACAAGAATAAATTGTGAGATTTTAAAGGAACCTTTCGCTCTTGTTTCACGAAAACAGTTTAAGAAAACCTAGTGTTTTCTTTAAAAATGAGCATTGCTTTCTGAAAAAAAAGGGGAGCTTTACTGCGATGTCAATTTTTTCCTTTATCTTATAAATAGTCGCGTAACATTTGTAACGTATATACGAGTAACTTTAAGGACTTTGTCCAGCAGTGGGTTACAAAATCATCCCCTGAGTAGCGTTTTCCCTGCTGTGATGAGATCGGCATCTAGTCAATAACTATTTTTCTTATGATGAGATTTAAACTTTGTTTTATACAGCGTGTAAACAACCTCATCATGAAAGCGTTAACCAAGCATTATGTACATCAAACAAATACTAAAACTAATAAAAATGATTGTCGGAAAACAACTTTCTTTTTGAGTTGAAAAATCATCTTTTATGTTAGAACACAAAAGATTGTGCTGATGGATGGGTTGAATAATACGAGGGTTGTGGTGGCGTTTAAAGTCAAGAAAAAATCTTACAATAAAAAAAATGTATTTAAAAAAAAAATTGACAAAAAGTTGTAGGTGACTTAAAGTTACAACCAACTTTTTGTTTTTAATTACTTCATTTTTTTTATTTATGTGTGCGCTTGTATGGCATGTGCCGAATACCTAGACCTGCTGACCTACCTATATCTCCGTAACTAGAAAGTCCCCAGGTACGGTGTAGGACAAAAAAAAATATCGCAATTACGGGAAGAACAAGTGTTTTCCGGCTTCGTTATGAGTTTTTTTCCACCCTTTTTTTTCATTTTGTTTTTTGGCACGTGCCAAATAAACGTGTTTTCTTTCTTGAGACTATTTCTTGGAACAAGCCTGCCACGCAATACGCAGAAGTGACGTGAAAGTTTCGGAGAAACAATTACACAGTCTTGATTCCCCAGCAGAAGTTAATCAGAAAAGAAATATGTTTTTATCGTAGCTAAGCCTAGCCTTAAATCTTATTTCTAAATGAATAATTTTAGTTTTATCATGTATGATGTATAATAAACATAATTCTATCTTGTTTTCTTTATTGTGTATTTGTTTAATATTTATGTTTTGTGTGGAATGACTAGTGCTGGGCGAGAAGATCTGAAGATAGCGTGTCACGCTGGATGAAGAATAATTGATTCGGAGAATGATTCCCCTTATCACTAACACCATATTAATTAACTAATAAATAAATCGCAATCGATAATTCTGAGCATGAAGTCCGGTTTCGATACCCAGGTTAGACTGAGCTATGGGCTAGGTCACCGTCCGTCCGTCTTATGACGACAGGCCGTGTCAACGGCTCGTTCGTGTTCCACGCGTGCCTCAAAGAGATATCAGCAGAAAGGAAGACCGCAAGGACCGAAGCCTGCCGGGGTACGGGCCTGTTCGAAAGAGATACCGTGGCCCCGAAACATAAAGGGCGAGGATGGAACATGGATGGGTTTTAGTCAGTAAAAGTCTGACACTCCCTCCCACTCCGCCCAGAGCAAGACAATACAAAAACAAAAACGTACACAAAGTTTTATTGGGTTTTCCCATTAGGAATTTTGAAGTTTCATTACAGGCCCCTTATTCACAACCATTCGATTCGCTTCCGATTCGGAAAGTCGTATATCTGTCTTCTTCTGGCATTACGAAAACGACCGAGATAGACATACGACTTTCCGAATCGGAAGCGAGTCGAATGGTTGTGAATAAGGGGCCAGAGCTTGAATTTGTGATCGACTAATGGCAATTACCTGCACCAATTACGTGGAACTTGGTGCCCAGACGTCGAAATGCTAGCCTACCTAAGTACCTAAGTATACCCCAGCCTAACCCTCCGGGGAAATACAAGTGTAATGATATATTATTTAGACGAGCATGATTCACACACGCCATCCTTTCCTTGATCATTATTTATTAGTTCTCAATCATTATTAGGCCTCTTGTATACACGGTTTTTCGCCGTGAAAATCTATGGTTAATTCGCCGTGTGTAGGCACGGTCGTCAGTGTTGTATGGATCACTATGGAAGCTTGTAAACTTGCACGTAGCCGATTTTCAGCCCACCGTGCGGCGGCGCCGTGCCGTGGCGCCGCCGCCGCCGCCGCACGGTTGGCTGAAAATCGGCGTTCATAGACTTAGGGATTTCAATTTGTAAGCTTGGTTTTATTGCCGGATATAGGTTCTATTAGTCATGACTATACACAAAAAAAAAACACCCGAGTTCATTCTGCTCAAAAACGAAGAAATTCAATTTATTACCAAATTTGTATGAAGCTAGTATAAAAATTCTAATTATCTCTTAAACGGAGAGTTAAACACAATATCCTTACAGATGATTAAAGTGCTAATTATTTAAAAAATGTTGGTTGCCGATTTTACGAAACATAAATAAATAAAAATACTTTGATGATTTAAAAAAAAAACAGCATTTAATGTTTTCGTAAAAAATATATAATTCCTTCGTTTTTGAGCAGAATGAACTCGGGTGTTTTTCTTGTGTATAGTCATGACTAATAGAACCTATATCCGGCAAAAAAACCGGGACTTGCAAATTGAAATCCCTGAGTCTATGAAAGCCGATTTTCAGCCCACCGTGCGCCGCCGTGTACTGAGCCGTACTTGGCCGATGTCTCGCCCGGTGGTTTTGCCGTATCGTGTACAAGCTCTCACGTTTTTTCAACTGTACGGCTAACACGCCGAACGGTTGAACAACCGTGACGTGACAAGAAGGCTTAGCATGTTAGGTTTACACGCTATTAATTTGAGTATGTGCACACGAAGACCAAACGAGCTTTAAGAAACCAGCATGTACGGATCTCTCATTGTACGGGAAATCAGTACAAAGCGAGGCCATGTTAAACAGGATTTTTTAGATTGATGTGTCATTGTGCATTGTTCCTACCTTCACATTTCAAACAGCATACTAATACTGGGGCCACACTCGTTAATTGTGGCGAGTCGTGTGTGTTCTTACCTATGTTTGATAAAAATCAGTCTAAAATGGCCGCTGCCAAAAAATAGCGGGTTACATTATTTATTCAACAACTCCCTCAATATGGGTATCAAATAAAGGGATGACTAGTAGAATATAGTACGCTATAATAAATTTCAAATCCAAGATGACCGCCACAACAAAATGGTGATTTTCATTTTTTTTTCACCACTCACTCAATATTGATAATACCTACTCGTAAAAGGACTTGACTAGTAGAATCACATACTTGAATTTATGACCTATGTGTCGAATTTTTAATTTAAGATAACCTGTGTTACTTTGGTTCTAGCAGCAAATCACATAAACGACCATCGTTGCATCAAAATTCAACGTAAGTCAAGAGATCTCTTTAATCTTACTGAAAAACAGTGATTCTGAAATTAGCACAGTGGTCAAGAACGGGTTAAACAGAGTGTACCTATAGGGTGTTATACCTGTAGGGCACTTGTTCTCCTCGTCATTGCGATGATTTTTTTGTTCTACACCATACCTGGGAACCTTCTAGTTACGGAGATAATGGGGGACAAGTTACAACTTTTAGACATTTTTTTTTAAATACAGGCTTTTATTGCAAGATTTTCAAATACCTCCACGAACCCCATACTATTCAATTCATCCATCAGCACAATGTTTTGAGTGCGTCACATTACGTTATACCCCAAAACGTGACATGATAATAATAATATAATAATAAATTCATTTATTTTCTCTCACAATGGTTTTGTAGCACATAACAGTTAAGAACTATACAAATTCACATTGCGAGAGCTGGTGCCTGAAGTAGGATTTAGAAAAAACCTGTATTACAGGTCACCAGGCCCCACTTAGTGGCATCATAAATAGAACGGCAGAAAGCATGTTTTTCTACTAAACAATTATAAACAAAAATAAATAAATGAAAGGGAAAAAAAAAAGAAATAAAATAAAATAACAAAACTAATCCTAGGGTGTGTGTGAAGTGTGAATGTGTAGGTAGATGGTGGTGCGTGTGTATGTGAATGGTGTTGAAAGTGTTGGTAGTTATTTGAGATCAAGTATTATGAAAGTGGGTGGAGCAACTTTTCTGTGTCATCATAGGAAAGAGTTTTCAAAAATTCTGTTACTTTTTTCTTACATATTGGTTTGTGCAATGAATAAATATTTTGACTTTTGTTGATGACATTATATAGACAATCCCCTAGGTAGCAGAAAAATTTGTGGGACTGCCGTAGACGGTAAAACTGTGTATTGCATACAGTACCATTTCTTCGCTTATCTTTCAGTAGATCCAAATCATAAATCAGCTGCGAGTGCTTCTTAAGGACTGTATGCAGAATGAATGTTTGTCTTATAGACAGTACATCCCACTTCTTATATAAGTCGACTGTTGGAAATCGGAAGGGAAGACCCGCAGCAACCTTAAGAATGGCCCGTTGAGCTCTTTCTGCCTCCATCAAGTGCGTTTTAGCAGCACCTCCCTAGGAGATGACACAGTAGTCAATAAGCGACTGACACAAGGCATAATAGACCATCTTGATGGTACGACGGTCAGCTACATGTCTTAAACTCTTAAATATGTAAATGAGTTTGCGCAACCTCGTTACCAGTACATCTATATGTGGTTTGAAGCTGAAGAATTGGTCTAAAGTAACTCCAAGGTATTTAATGTTATCTGTCCTTTGAAGGGAGGGACAAACGCAAGGCTGGTGGGTTGACCAACACGTGTGAGCCGTGATTGACAATGAGCGTGGAGGTAGAACGTTTGACCGATGTGCAAATGCCACGTATTTGGTTTTTGAGACATTGAGAGTCAGCAAATTATTCCGCAACCATGCAACAACCCCGTCAAGCCCCTCCTGAGCCACACCAAAGACCTCATCCCAGCTATCACCACTAAAGAAGAGAGCAGTGTCATCAGCGAATGTAAAAATTTGACCATTACCAAGGTGAAGCTGGCACAGCTCGTTGATGTAGATCAAGAAGAGGGTCGGTCCGAGTATACATGATATTTGAACCCAAAAAAAAATTATTAACCAGCAATAGCAATAATTTTTGCGTAAAGTTACTTAGTTTGATGTACAAAATGTTAATTACACCCTGTATAAAGGCTGTAAACAGACTTTTCACGAAGCTGCCAACCAAGCATTTTGTACATCAAACTAAATAACTACGCAAAATTTTTGCTGGGAACTGGGAAACGTTTCTTTTTTTTTTGTAACTCTTGAAGTTCTTACGGGTTTACATCCGTGACTTTCTTTTGAATTATAATCCCGTAAGTACTTTAAGTGTAGTGATAAACCGTGTGAAACAGTTTCTTTTGTGGTGAAAAATCACGTTTTTCGGTAGCACTCAATGTAACGCACCTAACACATTGTGTTGATGGATAGATTGAATAGTAGACTCGTTAAGACGTTTTAAATAAAAATGCTTGGGCTAAAAAGATACAAAAAAAAGTTGGAACTTTAACCTCCAATATCTTCGGAACAGGAAGGTCTCCGGTATGGTTCATAAAGAAAACAAAATGCAATTACGGGGAGAACAAGTGCCTTTCGGCTTTATTAGGTGTTTTTACACCCTTTATGCACTATCCAATAAAAACGATAAAACAAACTGAAATTACTGAACGAACAATAAATCAAAACTTGGTATCAAAAAACTCCTTAACGCTGTCTACACTGGTAATGTGCCTGTTAATTTTTACTTTATTTTCTCCACGAGAGATAATTTTATTCATAAGTAATTAAAGTCCTATTTTCGTAGAGAATTAATAAAACTATAAATTTCGTGGCAATTCCCGAGTAGCGGCATCTATTTAACCCTCCATAGACAGATTTAAACCAGAGGCCTTGAGCAAGAGTTACAGAATGTAGCTGTTGTAATAGTGTATCATTCCGTAGCTAGATGGCGCTATTTTTATTTTTTATCTCAAATCGACCTCTTCAGAACTTATGTTATCCTGGTAACCTTAAGTCAAACCTAAAGTTCTGACTCAATGCTTCTGCCACTTGTACGCCACACGACCACCATTTTAACATTTACTTTGTAGGTATTTGGACTTCGGTACCAGGATATTAAAATGTGCCAGGAAGTTTATATTCAGAGCCCGCCGTCCAACGATGGCCTACACTACGTCACATCCGTTGCGAGAATAGTGACATCTAGCTTTACGTTTCGAAACCCAATTTACAGAATTTTTCTAAGTCTGGGTAATTTTAATGGTTAGTTGTGATTAGGGGCTGCACAAACGTGGACACTTTTGTGTCTGGTGTCGGATACAAGCTACCAATGAATATTTGATATTTTTATAACTAATACAAACAAAAAATGTTTGCGTCTGCGTAGGGTGTCCTACGCAGACGCAAACATTTTTTGTAACCAGTTGCTTCCACTTGACTTGCTTTATTTTTCTTGTATTCGGTGTAGGAACTAAAAGTCGTCAGTTGAGGAAACAGGCAATATTAGCAAATTTCCTTATAAGTAATTGCACTGAGCAGCGCTACCGATCGCCATCACCGGACACAACTACTAAAGTTACCAAGAGTAGCAAGCAACTATTACTGCTGCTGACGCTACAGGACACAACATCTACGGTTTCCTGTAATGGCGTGACGTGGCGGCAACAAAAATATGTCCACGTTTGCGCAGCCCCTTTTGTTACAAATAGGGGTTCTGTTATTACTCTTATTACAGTCTCGCTCGTCGATGCAATTAATCCAATAGACCGTAAAGTACTCCTTTGACCGGCCAATTAATAATCTCCGTGTATCGGGAAATGTGGGTTTGCGTAATCGAAAGCAGCCATAAAAGAGCGTTATAAAAAAGTTTTTTAACTTATGCAAATGGTTCACAACCGACTTCAAAAATGGGTTAACAGTACTTACTGGGTTGTGACCAAACGGCTCCGAGGTCAACGGTTGCTTCACCCATCAGACGCGGTGGGGCGCAGCACCGGGGCTCCATCACTGCGAACCAAATACTTGATTTCTGTATCTCCTGGATGCTGACGTACAGCTCGAATACGAAGTACTGAAACAAAGAAAAATATAGAAAATAATGTATACAATGTATTTATTTGTCGCTGAGATGGAACAGCTGAAGCTTTTTTGTAGTTTACAACTTTATTGTATATCTATGCCAAATCCCTTGCCAAGCCTACCCGTCATACCGTTGGAATAAAACTTTGAGTTTACGTCGTAGTGATAGGAGCCTTGTTTAGCGCCAAGAATCTAGCGGGTTGCTTAGCAAGTAGCGTAGATAAGTATAAGTTCTAGAATTTGCACGTACGCTAGCAAGTTAAAGTAACCAGATGTTAAGTCACTAAGCACAATATGCTAAGCAAGGCAGCTGTGCGCACGCAGTACAAAAGTTTTTTGAAAATTCTCACCCTTTAATGCAAAAAAAAAACTTTTAAATGCACGTAAACACAACACTTCGATAAAATGGGAAAGTTCATTCGTTACGATCCGTCATTTTTATCGTAGAGTGTAAATCAAACCTGCGCCATAAATCACTTTCACTTTTGTTCTGCGCAGATAAAAGGGCGGGAAATTGTATCGATTACCTTCTGGTTACTACCGTGCTACTGGTATTTGATTTCAGCTACTAGGAAGTAATAATGTCGGTGGAGGTCTCCTGAACTTGACTTGAGCTTGGAAAAAAGTTTCCACTGTTCGTACGGCACGTCAAATAGAATAAGTTTAATTTATTCTCGTTTTTTATTAATTATTGCAATAACTTGTCGCGTAGCCAGAACGAAGTTGGTATGCTTTTTGAATATGTTTTTAGTAAAGTAGTGTATTTTATTAACCTCCGACGACAATACGATGGGGTGTTATAAGTTTGACTTGTCTGTGTGTGTGTGTGTGTGTCTTTGGCATCGTAGCTCCCGAACGGACAAACCGATTTTGATTTGTTTTTTTTTGTTTGACGGGTGATTTAGTTGGAAGTGTTCTTAGCTATGATTGATAAAAATGAGACCAAGGTGGCCGCCATAACAAAATGGCGGATTAAATATTTATTCAATAACTCCCTTAATATGGATATAAAATGAAAGAGCTTGACTAGCAAAATAATGAACACTATTGAAAGAATAAGGAATATTATATTACTTTATTACACACACACAGCATACGACATTCCGTTATGTGACGATTTCTACTAAATCGTACTACCCGTAAGACGTCTTAAGAGGCCTTAAAATTAATGATATAATGTAACTTGTAAAATCTTGAGTTAGATCCGTTACGATAATGTCGGAGAAAAAATGTTGCAAATCGTGTCGTATGGTGAAAACGCTTTAGGGTGGAGCTTATCTGAGCTTGTACCGACACGTCCGTAATACAACACAGGGCTTGCAATGTGTGCACTACTGGTTTAAAGATGGCTGCCATAAATACACATCAGTGCAAAAAAAAGGATGCATGTCTTGAGTAGTCTTTTAAAACTACTTTGTGAAGCTAATTATTTAGCACCCTTTGATCTCTTTCAATAAAAAAACTAATACTGGTTGTAAAAAAACCTTAAACGAAGCTTCTTTCACTTGTTACATACGACAAATCTATCTTTTTTTGTTCTAGATTATGGGATAGTTTTTTTACTTACGGAGATATTGGGGGTCTAAGGTCAAACACTTTAATTTTTTTTTTTAAGAACACATTTTTAATTTTATAACTTTTGCCATAGGTACATACTTAGCGGGTATGTTTTTTTTTCTTTTCGCGATAAAACTTAGGGAAACCACAACCAACCTAATAAATTTTACTCGGTCGCTCATCATTTCTGATGAAAGAAGTCCACTGCTGGACATAAGTCTCCCCCAAATGTCATCACATTGATTGGTCCCGTGCGACTCGCATCCAGAAAATTCAGCAACCATCACTAGGTCATCGGTAGGTACACCAACGCAACGTCTTCCTGTTCGCGATTGCCACTCTAGAACCTTTCGGCCCCATCGATCATCTGTTCTGTGAGCAATGTGCCCTGCCCACTGCCACTTAAGTTTGGAAATTCTTCGAGAGTTCAGGCTACGTCAGTAACCTTAGTTTTCTAGCGGATGTCTTAATTTCTGATTCGATTGTGCAAGGAAACTCCAAGCATAGCCCTTTCCATTGCCCTTTGGGTAACTTTAATCCTTCTGATAAGGCCCATTGTGAGCGACCACATGTCGGTCCCATATGTAATCACTGGTAGCACACTAGTCAGAGACTTTCGGTTTGAGACACAGTGGTAAGTTGGACGAGAAGATATCGCGCAACTTCCCGTACGCTGCCCAGTCGAGTCGGATTCGACGGACCTCTTTCTCTTAGTTAGACCTACCTAACTGGACCATTACCGGTAAGACGATAACTCCTAAGAGTCGTAAATGATTTAAAAAGAACTAACTCTACCAACCGATCCAAGTTGGAGAGTGTTTTTGCTGATACTTTATAAGAGGCGTTATTTTTGTGTTCGTCAAAATGTGTTATTTTTATCCATAAAAGTCGATTTCCAGCAATGATGGGTTTTTACTTTAAAATTGTTAAATAATTATTGAAATTCGTTTACTACCATTCCCTGCACAATTGACTGTTACACAAAAGATTTTAAATATTTCCTTTAAAATACAAAGTGCTTAAAAATCAGATGTGTTTTAATTTAAAAAAAATGTATGCTTAAAAAAACTACAACTCCTATGTATCATATTTTATGCAAGCCAGTGTATTCCTGTATCAATCGCGTGAAAGTGAGTCTGAAATTCCGCGGCAACTAGCGGAACTAATATAGACAGACAAGGATAGATATATAGACAGATGCTAAAACAAAAGGGATGAGCAATACTGTTGCGAGACAACAGCGCCGCTTCAGGTGCACACATTCGTGTATTACAAAAAAGAAAGTTTGCAAGAACACACACTGCTTTGCAAAAGGGCGGAGGAACATTCCGCTCCTAAAGACAACCCAGTGACAACAATATTTCTCTCTTCTCCTCTTACGCCTGCAATAACTTTCACTCTCTTTCTCTCATGTAAAGTTGGGGTCAGCAATGTGTGTGACTTTCTCTAATTGAAACAGTCGTATATTATGATATCTGTCTCTTTCCCTCTTACTACAGAATGCAATATCTCTACCTCTTTCCTCCCGACTTAGGTCCATGTTCACCAAAAAGATGACGGTCTGATTATCAAAAACAGCTGTTTAAAACATATTTTTGTAGGGGAACGTGTCCCTTAAACAGATGTTTTAATATAATCAGACCGTTATCTTTTCGGTGAAAGTAGACGTAACTCGGGAGGAAAGAGGTAGAGATATTGCTGATGCACACATAGACATTTATTACGAACTACATGTACCGGGCACCCCTTTAGAACAGGGATGCCCAAACTTTTTGGGCTCGCGGCGTAGCACTAACAGGTTTAGTATTTTGTCAGGGGCCCCAGACACTCGAAATAGGGCTACAATAATGCTAAGTGATCGGTACAAAATTTAAAACATCTTGCAATATAAAGCTGGTTTTTATATATTTCAAATATTGACCCCACAAGAATACATTTAAAATCCGGCTTCACATCTATACTACTATTATAAAGCAGAAGTTGTTTGTTTGTTTGTTTGGTTGAACGCGCTAATCTCAGGAACTACCGGCTCGAATTGAAAAATTATTTTTGTCTTGGATAGTCCGTTTATCCAGGAAGGCTTTAAGCTATATAATATCACGCTACGATTATTAGGAGCGGGGCAGGAATGAAAAATGTTGCAAAAACGGGGATTTGTTTTCCTTTCGTTTTTCTCTCTTATGTGACGCAGACGAAGTTGCGTGGGTCAGCTAGTAAATTATAAAAGGGAATGATAATTCTTAGAAGTTTGCTGTTCATTTTGGACCAATATTCAAAACTCCCCAGAAATCGGAACACGTGGATCTTGTTTTAAAGGCTGCTGGCCGAAAGAGGTCAATCACACTTTTATCTTGCGAAGTCAAATCTGGTGGATCTTGTGTAAGGAAAGGATCTTCGACATCGCCTTCAGAAAACTAATTAAAAACCGATTAGTTGTAAGCTTCCGATAACTTCGGAAGCTTAAAATTAAACTGTTTTCCGTGAAAAGGCAAGTTACATCTTGTGTCAACAAGCTCATTAGATTTTTAACCGCGAATACCTAAGTTTAGATTCCGTGGAAAACTGGAGCGCCTCACAGTGGCGCCTGTCTTGTGTGTGACCGCCGACACTCTGCGGCAAAGACTACAATATATATAATGAGATAGACGGTACTCTCAACCGTAATTTCCGTCATCATACAAGCAGCGCTCTCTATCCGTGGTGGTTAAATCAAAATCTAACAAAATAAATACAAAAAGTGTGTCGTGACCGAGGTTTGATTTTACGATCTGCAGCTCATAAGTCAGTGGTAGTGCTCAACGGGCTACACGTACTTTTGACGATACGTCCAAAATAGCTGTTCTATTGCATGCTATGACAGTTGTCAGTTGGTGACAGATGGTTGATAGTGTAACCATGAATAAGATACGTCTCTATCACTGATTGTTTTTTTTTTTATATATTTACTTAGATTGGTGTAGATTAAATAAATATGGTTACTCTATCTAATTTATCAAAATTGTTATTTTCAATTAAATCTTATCACTGTTATAAAGTGGCAACCCAACCAGTTAATAATTTCATCCTCAGGGATAACTGGCGCTAGTTTCCGTACAAAATTTTCGAGCATGCTCCAATGTTCTAAGAGAGCACAGCATGCTCTGCGGTGCATCAGGGCACCGCGGCGCACACTTTGGGAACCCCTGCTTTAGAGATTTAAACACACCGATCTCATGCCTACGTCAGTCTTGCCGCCCAACCAAAAAACAACTCCTGCATGAGTTGCGCTCCTGGTACTAACAATCAGCTTGGAAACGTGTTGCGATCATAAACGAAGTCCGAACGCCAACCATTTTACGAATATCACGTGAGTCATTATTACACAGGGTTATTTAGAGTATCAGGATGAGTTGAAGTAGAATTCATATTATTTTTCATAATTATGTATTTTTCCAATTACTCTGAATTTTGCCCATGCCGGACCTTTCGGCCGTCAGTAGGATAGGAATAGCTGCTATATTAGCTTTAAGTCGTCTTGGCGCGTCGGTAACAATGTGACGAAGTCGACTCAAAACGAGTCAGCGGTACTAGGAGCTCATGAAGCGTTAGCAGATTTAAATATTTACAAGCTGGCACCTGTGGAATTTTTAGTAAAGCGCATGCGTAGAAGTACGAAAACAGCAAGATATAGGTATAATGTGAAAACGTACGAAGCACTTCCGCTCTTTTGTATTTCTGTCTGTACGGGAAAATAGACTGAATGCCGAAGTTGGAGAGACATTTTTTTTTAAGTATGTTACTCGAAAAGCACACATAAACACATTCCTGACCTAGCTTCTGATTTGCACTGGGTAGCAGTAATAGTGCATTATTCTTGAATAGGTAGCCTTTCTCCGACAGTGTACAACCCCGGCTAATTACCGGCAGAGCTCGTTCACCACCTCATTTAAGGGTGAATATCAAAACAGCAAAGGAGATTTTTTTGGGCCCACCTGGTCGTTGCATTTATTATTCATAATAACACCAAAAAAATGTAACCATTTTACTATGGTTTTAAAGGAAATATTACGTAGAAATGAAAACGGAATCTTAAAATCAAAATAAATAAGCTATGTTATGATATTTTTTTGCGAGTCAAATCATTCCTGTTGTGGTCAATGTCATTTGACAGCAAATACTTACGTGAATAGGGGCGTTTTTCTGTTTACTAAAAAAAGTACGGTACCTATCCGTTGGAAATCATATGTGCTATATAATTATTATAGAATCAGAAAGAATATAAAAATAAATATTATTAAACTATGAGCATTTTTAATGCCATTTTTATAGGTTTACACTAAAATCGCATAGGTGGTTTAAACAATCAACGTGGCATGAAACGTTATAAACCCACTTTTTTTTGTGATTGACAGACAACTTCATTATTTTGACATTTACTTTTTCTGTTTATTTTGGTTTTCGTAAGTGTTTTTGCAGATTTTTCGCATTTATTCCGGTTAGACAATGCTAAACTAATTAAACCACTGGAATCTAGAAGTTATAAGGAAGAAATCAATGTAAGTTTCATTATTATATACTAGAATTTATGTGGGAAACTAATCGTCGAACAAAAAATATTGTCTCCTTTTACGTGTCCACGTTGAGGAAGTTTTTATTTCGCTCTCAGCTGCCGTGTGGTGTCCTAACAGGTGTGTAAATGCGTGCTGCGATTACCCGCTAAAAACACAAGTATTCATCTTGGGTGGCACGGGGGACAAGAATTGTTCAATTTTGGTGGATCGATTTTCTGTTGATTTTAGCGTGTTTTTATAGGCAGTGATTTGGGTAAAAAGCATAAATCAGTGATATTAGTTTAATTGTAACTTAAAACCCCTATTTTTAAAGTTTGTTAATGCCTGGTTCCAATTTTGTTGGCTCAATTTCGGTGGTTTTGGTGCGTTTACACGTACTATTTGTAAATATATAGCCAATTTTCATGTTTCAAGACAGTTTCATTAGCAAACAAATAAATCTCATGTACTTGGCAGTAACTATGACCAATTATTATAAGGGTAGCATACAGATCAAGTTTCTTATTTTTAATTTGCTGAACGCCAAAACAGACCGATGAGAAGAGGCTGCTGAAAAAGAGAATGGGTGAAAGATAGAAGAAAAGCAAGAATAATGTTTCATCATCAGCCTACACACACACGCGAATATTGCAGCTGGACATAAGCCTCCACAATGCCACGCCACTCCACTCGATTCTCAGCCACTCTCATCGAGTTGCTACCAGCAATCCTGTCTTTCGAGCCTTTCGAGTCTGAGGGCATCCTACATTACGTATGCCGATTTGCGGTCTCTACTCAAAAACCCGTCAATCCCAACGGCCATTGGTTCTACTCAGCTTACTTATTCTGTGAGCTAAGTTGACAAGTAAGGTTCTCTGTCGGATCACCTCGTTCCGGAGACTCACCCCACCTCAGAGAGACTCCAAGCACAACCCGTTCCATAGCTCCCCCTTTCGGGTTTAGTGTAAACAAAAAACAATGTTGTATATCCTCACTAGACTTGGTCTCTAGTACCTACCAATAATTTTGTTAACTATGATAAAACTTATGCTTTTTGTGTCAAACTCATAATGATAAATCAGGTAAATATTTTTCTTGTGACAAATGAGAGTTTTATTGACCGGTGAAAGTTATCGGATACCTCCGGAGAATTTGTGAGATTAATTTAACTAAAATATCTCATTGAGATATTCTTGGGTCTCTTGAAGATTTTTTATTAAGCTTGGACTTTATTTTTTCAAGGTCCTTATTTTTCACGTAAACTGAAAAATAAATCTCGCCACCAAAATTGTCAAAAAATGCATTTGCTGATATTATACATTTACATAAAAGTGCCAACAAAGAAAACACAAAACTAAACAACTTGCTCATTTCTGACAAAACGCTACAGATGCAAAGATTAGCAAAGGAAACATGCAAGTCTAGTCTATGAGAAAATCATCTCATCGCCAATTTCATGCTCTTGTCTACTTAGTGTTGACACAAAACGTTTTCCTCTACAATTCCCCCAATCAAACGTCACATCATACTCCTTTTTCAATCATTAATTTTTTTTCTCACTAAAATCATTCAATTACGGCTGATACCCCAGGGTGGCCCGCGAAATTCAAATCAATGCTACGTTTTTTTGCAATTGACGGGCCAGTGCTAGGTTGTATGTTGATGAAATTATGATTCCCGGCTGGAAGACGTATGTAGTTACAGAATGAGAATCAATAAAAAAATAAAAATAAATGCTTGGCAAATAATGTGTTTGGGAACAACAAAAAATACAAAATTAAAACCGTTTTTGCAAACGATAAAACCGACTTCAAAGAACACACAACAGTAAAAATAACTTTAGGTTCAGAAGTCGCTGACAAAAACACTAAATCAATCAAACAAAGGTCACCGACTTCTGAAACTATAGTTATTTTTCACTTTTGTATGTTCTTTGAAGTCGATTTCACTTTTTGGAAAAACGTTTATTTGTTAGAGCTGTATCTCTAGCGCCACATTCAAAAATATATCATATTTTGGTCACAACTTTCGGGAAACAGTAGTTGCCAGAAATAAATTCTGAAAAATTGCCCATGTGAATACTTGCTTTAAATACAAGAAGAAAGAGATTACAAACATTTCCTAGACATTTTGTATTGATGATTATGATGATTTTGTATTTATGACTTTGACTTGACTCAAGTCTTTCCTAGACCTATAAATTTGAATTCCGCGGGCTACCCATCTCTAAAATCTGTCTAGCGGCGGCGCCCCATCGGTATTCTCTATCTTTTTCCCGTAAATGTGTCCATTCATAACTGTCATCTCTTTCTTCTTGTATAGGTAGGTACGTATTTAAAGCTGTATTCACATGGGCAATTTCAAAGAATTTATTTCTGGAAACTACTGTTTCCCGATAGCTGTGACCAAAACAAGATATATTTTTTGATGTGGCGCTAGAGATACATCTCTAACAAAAAATACTTTATTGCAGAAAATAAAACCGACTTCTAAGGACACACAAAAGTGAAAAATAACTTTAGCTACAGAAGTCGGTGACAAAAATCAAACAAAGGTAGAAAAAGGTTTTAATTTTTTTTATTTTAGTTGTTCCGTAACAAATATTTGCCAAGCATTTATTTTACATTGAATATAAATAAATATGGAATGTAAATTAATGCCACGGGATCAAGGTACGGTGATGAAACCCGAATATTATCATGGTAAAATCATTTCTGTCAGTTCAGAATACCTCATCATCTTCCTAGCCACATAAACAGTCCCTTCGTGTAAAATATACTGGTATTCTGCTACATACGGTTACACTGAAAGTCGACCCCAACATAGTTGCCATCATTATCATCACCTTAGCCGAAAGACGTCCACTGCTGGACATAGGCCTCCCCCATGTGTCGCCATATTGACCGGTCCCTTGCGACTCGCATCCAACGTATTCCCGCAACCTTCACCAGGTCATCGGTCCACCTAGTGGGAGGTCTTCCAACGCATCGTCTTCCGGTTTCCGGTCGCCACTCTAAAACTATTCCGCCCCATCGGCCATTCGTTCGGTGAGCAATGTGCCCTGCCACTTAAGTTAGGCAATTCTTCGGGCTACGTCGATGACTTTGGTTCTCTTGCGGATGTCTTCATCAAAATTTCTGATTCGATCACGCAAGGAAACTCCGAGCATAGCCCTCTCCATCGCCCTTTGGGTGACTTAAAGCCTTTTCATAAGGCCCATTGTGACCGACCACGTTTCGGTTCCGTATGTAATCACTGGCAGCACACACTGGTTATAGACTTTCGTCTTGAGACACTGCGGTAAGTTGGACGAGAAGATACCGCGCTACTTCCCGAACGCTAGCCGAGTCGCATTCGACGATTTACCTCTTTCTCGAAGTTAGTCCTACCTAACTGAACCATTTGTCCTATACATTAAAGTCCACAATTTCGAGTGTCGAGTCTCCGATCTTCATAGGAATGGGTGAACATAGTTGTAGTAGACATAATCTATTATTAATATAATATTGTATTGATATGAAGTTACAAGCTGCACACAGGTTGCATTGTAACCAAACTATGTCCATTTAAAATATTGCTTTGGTGGTGAGTTAGTTGATCTGATGTAGCTCGTCTGAAAAAATCCTTAGATTAGCCGGTCAACAAGCGTCCCCCCGCCACTGAGTACGCGTTCACCTCACCCTATCCAGATATGCGCATGTGGCATTGTATTGATCTGCAAAAAAGGCGTCAGTCGCGTCTGTCTGGCAAAACTCACACCCGCCCGTCCCTTCACAAAGTATTCGATCGTTCACGGAGATGTCCATGTGCTTCTCATATTGTCAAAACGTTCAAAATCTACCCAAGATGCGCCTGAAAACAGCAAGTTAGTGATTCAAAATGTGATTTAAAATGTGATTTAAGTGTTTTATGAAATATGCAGCTACTGTTCGCAGCATTTCATTTTATGTTACAAGCTCACGTTTGTCCCAACCGCGTGGTCCCAGCCATTCGATTTTGTGGCAAAATATTCCAGACAGCATACCTACAGGGTGTAAGCCACCTCATCACAAAGCCGATAACCAAGCATTCTGTACATCAAACTAAGTAACTTTACGCAAAAATTATTGCTGGGAAACAACTTTTTTTTTTGAGGTTATAAATCATGTTTTGTGGTAGAACTCAATGTAACGCAATAAAAACATTGTGCTAATGGATGGATTGAATAATACTGGGCTCGTGGAGGTGTTAAAAGTCAAAATCATACAAAAAAAACTAGTATCTAAAAAAAAAAAACTTGTCAAAAAGTTGTAACTTTGACCCCCCATATCTCCGTAACTGGAATGTTCCCAGGTATCTGGTGAAGAACAAAAAAATGATCGCAATGATGGACAGAACAAGTGCTTTCGGCTTTGTGAAGAGGTGTTTTACACCCTTTATAAATAGGTAAACTGATGACTGTCTCCAAAAACTAGTTTGTTTGATATATTTTTGATACTAACAGAACGAACTGTCGTGTCTTTTCAGATACGCCTCCATTGCTGTTTTACTTCATGACCCAAGTTGGAAGCGTGCCATGATGGACGCTTGCAAAGCAGTCAATTGTAAGTTATTTTATTTGTAATTTTATCACATTGATTTCTGGAGTGGCCCCTACCCCTACATACTATAAGTTTCGCAAGGAGATTGAATCAATCCAACCTCAGTACCGGAACGATCAATTAATTTCAACGCAGTAACATTGGCAGCCATTAGCCCCATGTTATGGGATCTTTTAAGTTTACAGTAAAAATTGCACAATTTGTTCTAATATTCACATTAATATTTTTCTATTTTTTTTACTTGTTTTGACTTCAAACAAGCGTTCGAAACAGTCCATAATGACATATTGTAAAAGACTGACACTCCCTCCCGCTCCGCCCAAAGTGGGAGAAGTTATTTGATGATTTCCAATCCTAAAAAAAAGTAGCTCTCGCTTGGCAGCTAGATCGATGGTTTGATTCAAAAAGCAGTAGATACTTCTTAACACGTCGTTAGGAGGTTACTCTCTCAAAAGCCACGACCACCGATAGCTCAGATCCTATTGCCATATTGTTTTTTTGCTATATGAGTATTCAAAGTTTAAATGATATATCTAGCTACGTTAAAAAATGAATAAAGGATGTAACTAAAACATTTTTGTCTTGTCGTCTATTTATTTGACCCCTTAGAATTGATAAGTGCATGTGTAAGTACCTACAAAAGAATAATTGTAACAGCAACCGAACTGTTTTTTTGGTTCTCCGTTTATCTGCGATCGGCTGTCTAGCCATGATCAGATAGGTTCTTTGTTTGAAATACGCACATGTTCCTTCCTCGCCCTTTATGTTCCGGGGCCGCGGTATCTCTTTCGAACAGGCCCGCGGTATCTCTTTCGAACAGGCCCGCAACCCCGGCAGGCTTTGGCCTTGCGGGCCCCTCCCTTTATGCTGACATCTCTTTGAAAACTAGAACAATCTATGCAGTTTTCCCCTTATAGTTTAGATTTAGAAGTTCCGTGCCGTGAGGTCTGTTATAATCTGCACAATCTGATTCAGTCATTCATTCCCAACATGCATACGGAACACGCATTTATTTACGTTCGGTAAATGCAACGAAAGGCTGTCAAGGACTCACTGGCATGTGAATTATAAACTTTAGCATAAAGTACATTGGTGCGATTCTTCAGTAGTATTAGCCTGTTTCCACACCAGTGTTAAGTACAAGTTAGCAGAAATCGGTTGCACAGCACATCTATTGCAGTTGTAGTAGTTGTCTATTATTATGCATAACCAACAGCAACACTTTGATAAACAATTTACAAGGGGTCCTAAATGTATCATGTTTGTTTTTCGCAGATGATCTCAAGTTGCTGCTTGTTCTTGGTCTGATCCTGGCTCCAAACAACGGTCCGTGGCAAACGTCTGCACGTTGGCAACGTGATCAAATGCTCGGTGATAAGTTTGCCTACGTGCGAGCATCTCTACTGGTACGAGTACCTGCGTAGTGGATGCAGTACCGATGCAGTCACGCGGGTTTGTTATTTGTTCTCACTCCTGAACTTACTTTTCCCGGTCATATAGCTAAGAATTGTTAGTACAAAACAAAAAAATAGCGTGAAAGAATAACAAAAATCCCCCCTCACTAACTTCGCATTTATAATAGTAGCAGGAAGATTGCCAGCCGTGCGTGAATATTCTCTATTATCAATAACAAAGAAAAATGATGCCGTGACGTCTAACAGGGGAGAATGGAAGAAGATAACGTGTTACGCCGACCTCAAATAAAATGGGACAAGGGCAGGAAGATGAAGATGATGATGATCAATAACAAAGAAAACGACGAATGAGAAACTCGCAAAGTAGTTACTAAGTCACTAAATTTAAATTAAAGACAGTTTTTATTTTGCTTCAGGTTTTCACCGACACCAACCGGCCTCATCTCAGCTACATCGAGATCTGTTCCAGATACCAATGGGCTTCTATGTTTTTATATTTTTGTAATTTTAATATGTACAGTAATTAATAAAAGAATAAACAAATAATCTCTACTTTGTCTTTTATTTCACTGATTTTGATTCTTGAGACGGAGAGTCTACATCAGTAGTTAGAAGGAAACTATTGCTAAACTATTCGTAAGTATTATTATGAGGTCAACAACATAAGTTTGTCTTAGTTCGTGTATATGAGGACGATCGCAATCTCCAGCTTATATTACGAAGAGAGGCCATTACATTCTTTAGCTAGTTACTGCGACTTACGTAATGACTAGTTTGAGCTACCTGAGTGCTCTGTGTCTATGGCACATCTTCTGATCCTATGGCTAAGGAAATAATTCAACATGATGATTTGGACTTTCTTGAATCACGAGGGTTCTCAAATTAAATAAACTTGTGTTGCTCTGAGAACAAGTGGCCAAGGTCGGTGGTAGGTCGTTGGGTTAACGACATTGTCAAAGTCGTGGGAAGAGCTGGATAAGGGACGCACAAAACCAGGAAATGTGGCAATGAAAAGGTGAGGCTTATATCCAGCAGTGCATTACGGGCTGATATGATGATGATGCTCTAAAAACGAAGCCGCATGACAAGCAGAGAAAGATTTAAGCAGTTCAAATATATACAGATTGGTTCGCAAAGTTGTCGACATCTGGGACGTGAGTGCAGCACTAATTGTGCCGATAATGTATGCAAATGACTAAATAGTCTATTGCCTCGAACAACACCTGAGGTAACTCTTGCTTAGGGCACGCCACGATAGTGGCGGTAAGTCCCCTCTTTGAGCAATGGTTTGAGAGCCTCACCGGAATCGGATGTCTCGGAAGGGCATCGAATCGGGCGGGAGGAAACGCCCGGATGTTTCCACTGCAAGGATCGACCGGAAGACACGGTGGAGTACACGGTGGAGGTCTGCCCTGCGTGGGCGGAGCACCGCCGTGTCCTCGTAGCGGCGATCAGCGGCGGCGACCTCTCGCGTCTGGCCCTGGTCCAATCCATGATCCGGAGCGAGACGGAATAGGAAGCCGTCACCTCCTTCCGCGAAGCAGTCATTTTAGCAAAGGAGGTGGCCCAACGCTAGAGGGAGGGCCTCTCGCTCCAGCCGCCGCGGGAGACGCACCAGGCGTCGGGGGCCACGTGCCACGGGCCTGTGGACGGTTAGCTATGGGCTAGCTAGCCGTTAGTCTGTCTAATGACGACAAGCCATGTCGACGGCACGTTCGTCGTTCGTGTTCCACGCGCGCCTCATAGAGATGTCAGCATAAAGGGAGGGGCCCGCAAGGGCCAAAGCCTGCCGGGGTTGCGGGCCTGTTCGAAAGACATACCGCGGCCCCGGAACATAAAGGGCGAGGAAGGAACATGTGCGCATTTCAAACAAAGAATCTATCTGATCATGGCTAGACAGCCGATCGCAGATAAACGGAGAACCCAAAAAAACAGTTCGGTTGTTGTAACAATTATTCTTTTGTAGGTACTTACACATGCGCTTATCAATTCTAAGGGGTCAAATAAACAGACGACAAAACAAAAATGCTTTAGTTACATCCTTTATTCATTTTTAGGGTTCCGTACCTCAAAAGGTAAAAACGGAACCCTTATAGGATCACTTTGTTGTCCGTCTGTCTGTCTGTCTGTCAAGACCTTTTTTCTCAGGAACGCGTGGAGGTATCAGGCTGAAATTCATATCAAATACTCAAGTCTATGGTCTCTTGGAGCTGTGAAAAAATCAAACTTCTAAGTCAACGCGATCAAAAGATACTCCCGTTTATGCCGCAAATTTTCGACACTCGCAAGGGAATCAAAACCTACAGGGTACTTCCCGTGAACTCAGAATCTTGAAATTTGGTACGAAGCAACGTCTTATAACACAGATAAAGGAAAAATTGCGAAAAGCATAAATTTTTAGTTACATCATATAATAAAAATATTTTTAATAATTTTAAACTTATTACCCCTTTACTCATGAACGCGTAGTGGTATTATATTGAAATTCTTAACAAATACTCAAGTCTATAATATCTTTAAGCTGTAACAAAATCAAACTTCTACGTCAACGCAATCAAAAGATACAGCAATTAAAGCCGCATATTTTGAAACTCGCAACTACTCGCAAGGGAATCAAAACCTAAAGGATACTTCCAGACGACCTGGAATCTTGAAATTTGGCATGAAGCAACGTTATAAAGTACACATATAGGAAAAATTCCGAAAATCTTAAATTTTTAGTTACATCACATAGTATATTTTTTTTAATAATCATAAACTTACTAGCTGACCCAGCAAACGTTGTTCAGCGATTAAAAAAAAAAACAGATGTTGGCCGATTCTCAGACCTACCCGATATGCCCACAAAATTTCATGCAAATCGGTTTAGCCGTTTCGGAGGAGTTTGGAAACAAACACCGCAACACGAGAATTTTATATATTAGACTTGCTGACCCAGCAAACGTTGTTATGCGATTAACAAAAAAAAATAAAAAAATAGATTTTGGCCGATTCTCAGACCTACCCGATATGCACACAAAATTTCATGCAAATGTTTTTATATATGTATTGACAAGGTACCGTCAGCTTTCCACATTGTTATGTTATGGATTTCATTTAGCAATAAAAATACCATAACTTTTACTTATATACCTACAGGTTTGTACGGAACCCTCGGTGCGCGAGTCTGACTCGCACTTGGCCGGTTTTTTTTAACGTAGCTAGATATATAATTTAAACTTTTAATACTCTTATAGCAAAAAAACAATATGGCAACAGGATCAGAGCTATCGGTGGTCATGGCTTTTGAGATAGTAACCTCCTAACGATACGCGACGTGTTCAGAAGTATCTACTACTTTTTGAATCAAACCATCGATCTAGCTGCCAAGCAAGAGCTACCTTTTTTTTAGGCGGAGCGGGAGGGAGTGTCAGACTTTTACTGTTCCTTCCTCGCCCTTTATGTCCCGGGGCCACGGTATCTCTATCGAACAGTCCCGCAAACCCGGCAGGAAACACTACAGTCTTACATGAAGTTCAAAGAAACTAGAACAATCTGTGCAGTTTTCACCTTATAGTTTAGATTTAGAAGTTCCGTGCCGTGAGGTCTGTTATGCACAATCTGATTCAGTCATTCATTCCCAACATGCATACGGAACATGCATTTATTTACGTTCGGTAAATGCAACGAAAGGCTGTCAAGGACTCACTGGCATGTGAATTATAAACTTAAGCATAAAGTACATTGGTGCGATTCTTCAATAGTGTTAGCCTGTTTCCACACCAGTGTTAAGTACATAATTTGAAAACATTTTTCGCTAATAGAATTGCGAAGTTCTGTGAGTTAAGCGATGCCTCCTCGTCTGTCTGTCTGCTACCTGTTACGATCCGATCAGTCATTTAGTCGTGACTAAATGGCTGATCGGATCGTAACGAAAGGCAAGCAGATATATTTCATCCTGGGGAAGGACATAGACCAATATGTATTATCACGCTAATAAGTTACGGAGAGTGAGAAATATTGCATTTTGTTTTTTTTTTGTATGTGACGCAGACGAAGTTACGCGGGCTAGTGTAAAATAATTGTAGTATAACCAAACTTCTAAAACAATAAAAACTGATATTAAAACACAAAATGTGTAAAAGATGATTTTCCATCAAACGGCTCGAATCGCATCGGATGAAAGTATACATATATTACCAAGCTGTGCACCACAGCAAAGACTACAATATATATACCTAATGAGATAGACGGTATATAGGTACTCTCAACCGTATTTCTGTCATCATACAAGGCAGCGCTCTCTATCCGTGGTGGTGCCGAACTAAATCAAAATCTAACAAAATAAATACAAAAAGGGTAACTTGACCGAGGTTTGATCAACGACCTACTGCTCTTAAGTCAGTGGTAGTTCTCAACGGGCTACAAGTTCCATTGACAATTTGTCTAAAATGGCTGTTCTATTGCATGTTAGTTGTATTACAGTTGTAAGTTGGTGACAGATGGTTGATAGTGTTACCATGAATAAAATAAGTTTCTATCATTGATTGATTTAATTCTTTTATTTTTATATTTACTTGATTGGTGTAGATTAAATAAATATGGTTTCTTAATCGAATTAATCAAAATTGTTATTTTCAATTAAATCTTATCACTGTTATGAAGTGGCAACACCACCAGTAAATAGTTTGATCCATCAGGGATAGCTTGCGCTAGTATCCGTACAAAGTTTTCGAGCAGGCTCCAATGTTCTAAGAGAGCACAGCCTGCACCACAGCTTGACAGCGCGGCCTTATTCCACGACGCGATCGTAGCCGAAAGTATGCTGAGACGCGCGATGGACTCCATTTAGTCTTAACTAGCTTTCAAGAACCTATTACAAAAAATCACAGAGCATCTTTAGGGTTTTTTGCCAACCTGTTACGTCATGGAAATTTTCCTACCCAACCATACCTAATCAATCCGCCATTTTCATTTCGTTGTTTTTGGATACCTTTTTTTTTATGTAGCTATAAGGATGTCGATTAGATAAAATAACATACTTAAGTAAAACAATTGTAAAAAGGTACTTTCATATATTTCAGTTTTGGTGTGTTTATGTATAATTTACTTTGTTTTTCATTTCGTCATTGCCATCTTAAAACTCTTTGCCGAACAAAACTCGGTTAGTATACAACACTATATCGATGGCCCCACAGAATAAACGTGTAAGTCAAAAACCACAACTTTTCAGGAAAAAATAAAAACGATTAAACTTGAATAACAGTTGTTTGGTAGTATATAGGTTTAAACAAATTATATCAAATTAAAGATTACAAAATATATTATTACATTAGACTTTTTATTTATTTTTTATTTAAACGGTTTTTCGACAATTTATGAAAAACCCGTTTATTTTTTTATTCTTGTTAATTTCTATGACTAGATAACAGTAAACTTTCATTACACGGTTATTCGTGTAAAGTGTCATTAAACAAAACTAATAATATTATATTACACTATTATTCGATATTAATTAAGTTTCTTTAATACCTAGTTACAAACGTGAGCACGATTGTTTACAGTAACTTACTGTATTGTTGGATTATTGTAAAGATAAAATGCATTTGCATCAATGATCATAAGATTGATTCTCATTTATGTAATATACTTTTGTTATTGCATGGTGTAATAGTGTAAGCTTAATCAATGTGAAAGGTTGAAATAAAAGAAAAAGGTTTAATAAAAATAACAATATAATAAAGTAACTATCTGATTATTATTTATAACTTTGTGATTATTATTTAGTTTTTATGCAAGTAGCATAGAAACTAAATAATAATCACAAAGTAAACAACTTAAATCTCTTTCATGATTAGGAAATAGCTACCTATTAGCTTGAACTGATAACAAAAAAAACCGAATCATATCGTAATCTGAAATACTTAATCTTCCCCGTCACTATCATTGGTGACAGAGATCAGACTCGTGAGAGAAGTTTACTTCTTTTATTTTACTCCAGTAAATTTTATCGCCGTTTATGTCTTTTAACCAATTCTTCCCTTTTATCATTTTTTTACTTGGTATTTAGGCTCAGTAACTTTGGCATTCTCTATCAAGCTATACATTTGATCGGGCGTATATATAGTATGCCTTTTCTTGGAACGCGAAAACATGGCAAACACAAATCGATTGCGATTTTGCCCGGCACATGAATCGGAATAAAAAGATATATTTTTTATCCATTTTTTTTTTCTTCACGATGTGGAAGTCCTCAATGGATGTCCTCCGCCCTGGGGAGAGCGGAGGGGTCTGTCAGACTCGTACTGACTAAAACCACACCGGTGTTCCCTCGCACACTTGCGTCGGGGGGCAGCAGGATCTGATGCGACTTCCGCTGCCCCGGACTAGTGCTGGCCCACTTGACCTACGGGCCTCGTCCCGGGGGGAGTGAGGTGTAAAACTCCCCCGCTACGTCTATGGGAGGCGCGCGTGGAACACAACGCGCCGCCTTCTCGGGTGCAGTGTGATGGGGGGCGACGGATGTCCCCGAATCCGCCGCCCCTGGACCAATTAATTTAGGGGGGCCGGAAAAGGGCGTTGTCAGCCCTCTGCCGACGCCCGGTGCGCCTGCTGCGGGATGGGCGGGAGCTGGTCATCTCCCGCTCCCTTTCCGCAGCTTCCTTCTGCGACATGACGGTCTAGCAGATGGACATCACCGCGTCCCAGGAGTCTGCGCTGCCGACCATCGAGCGAACGACAGCCGGCAGCGACAGGTCTCCTCCTACCGCTGCAACGAGGGCACGGCGCGGCTCATCGAAAGTGGCACACTCGGCCAGCGTATGCCGCGCCGTATCCTCCGAACACTGGACGCAGTGATGGCACCGGGCGTCCGGCTCCCTGCTTAAGCGAGACAGGTACTTCCCGAAGCAGCCGTGCCCCGAGAGTACCTGTGTCGCCCGGAACGTCAGAGAGCCGTGCTTCCTCCCGAGCCAGTCGTCGAGTACTGGCCGGATCGCCTCAACCGTGTTGAAGCCGGCGGTGGAGAGGTCTAGCCTCCCCCGCCATTCCGCCACCATGACCTGTCGAAGCTGAGACCGGTACAGCGTAATCTGTCGCTGCATCAGCCTCTCGCCCCGATGTTCGGCCTCCTCGCGCCACTGGTACAGTGTCGCGAGGGTCTTCGCCTCCAGGTCCCATGGCGGGGATCCGGCCAGTACGCAAGCCGCCTCGTAGGAGATCGTGCGATATCCCTGTACGACCCTGACGGCCATCGCTCTCCGCGGTCTGCGCAGGACTGCGATAGTGCGGGCCGTCAGGTCGGTCGCCCATATCGGGGCCCCGTAAAGGGCCATCGATCGCACGATCCCCACGTACAACCGCCTGCAGGCGGAGCTCGGGCCCCCCAAATCAACTTGGGCACCAGCCGCTGAAAGTGGGGGCCGAAGTCCCAACGGCTGTCGAGCACCAATCCAAGGTATTTCATGGTTTACTCGACAGCGATCGGGACCCCCCCGACCACAATGTGTGATCCCAACGGCGGTGCCCGTCGGGGGCCATGAAAAGCATGTTGCAATTCATTCCACAAAATGACACTTTAGGAATAAAAATTTAGTGCATCATTACACGAATAAACGTGTAAGCTGCTATTATACAAAATCGAAGAAGTGCACAAGTACTCTCAAACGTTTGCTTGTTTTAACACGTTTATTCGTTGGAACTCAGGGACCTAAAAAGCGTTTAACAATAGCATATACTTTTATACTTGTGATATAATTGCATGATTTTTCCCTAGAATAAAGGAATGAAATGCTATAATTCTCGTATTTTGAGTGAAAAATTAATACAAAAAATTGAGAAGGTGCTACATAGGTCAAAGAAACGAAAAATGCAATAAAAAAATATTTGGGTAAGAGCTCTTGCACGTTTATTCTGTGGGGCCATCGATATTATATTGAATACCTACACTATGTACAAACATATTATTTTTCTGACACGAGACAAGATGTTTGACATTGACGCTTCATTCGTTCGTTTTCGTTCAGGAATATTCTTTTCTTTGAGAAATGTAGTTTTGTAGTTACATTTACTCAGAAATTTGAATAAATATAGTTAATTTATGTTTCACTAATTTACATAAATTAATTAGTAATTAAAATAGCAATGTTCAACAACTACTAGGGCGAAGTAGCTTTCTAGAGACATCTAGTGCGTCATTATGTGAATTGAACTAAAAAAGTTCGGAAGACGACTAATAGACGGCGCAACTAAAACTTTTGATGACGTACGTGAACGCAAGTTTCCCCCCCTGCAAAACATAATGATTGATGATGACATTGATGACTGAATCATAAATCCGAGGTTTTAAAATCAAATTGTAATTTTATATGTAGTTCTAAATTCTAAAAGCGACATCTATCTTCAAATGTGGGAAACTCGTGGCCACCATAATGCCCGCACGATGGCCGTGCATGGTTGTGCAGGAGTGTGACCGAGGAATGGGGTGGCACAAGTTACAAAACATTTATTATAGAGGGCGAGTGCAACACGAATTTTAGTGTTTAGTGATACAACTTGCTTGTATTCAGAGTCCCTAATTGACTTTTTTTTTAAACGAAACTTTATTCCTTTTGTAATGAAATAAATTTTTCGTAATTCGTTTGGTCCAAACTGATTGAACAAGCCTCGTTTCCGAACTAACCGGACAGCCTGCCTGTCTTCTGGGTACCACTACACATCAAATTTAGAAAATTATAAAAAAGTTCTTGCAAAAATGTTCTTCTTTTGTAAAAGAAAATAATAGTATAAACGTCGCAACCTACGTGATAAAAAAAGATAAGATGACACCATAGTGTGAGGGCGTGGAGTGAACCATTGAGGGCAGTTTTGACATGTTCGGTCCAACGCATTGGTGACCTGACACGCGCTATTTCCTTGCCTTCAACCCTTCCCTGCACTACAAGCTAGCGCCACATATGTGTATTCTTGCCGTGTGATATGTCAAAAGAAAGTGAGGATACCGTCATTGGACAATGGAAGAAAAACGCAGGTTATGCTAGCATTCTCCTCCAGCACCACATTTCAAGGGCTTTTACCTTCTTTTTCTCGGTTCTCGCTCTCAACCTTATAACATAGCACATAAGGGTGAAAAGTAACAGACCGTTAGTGACCTCAGTAAATGGTATCTACTTAACTGAAATGATGAATGATAGACAAGTACCTACGCGCGATTTGTTTACACATTAGAAGTCAAATTAGAAAAAGAAATTCTTAATATCTACTGTACAACGGAGAAGAATAGGTACACGATTATGTTGATTCTGCTGTTTTCTTATACTTAATTACACGCAGGTTTACTACCATTGTATCAGTAAAAGTACCGGTAAGCAGCAGTGGCCCAGTATTGGTGGCCCCAACTTAAGAACAGAAGTAAACCGAGAGCAGTTCGAGCCCAGGCAGGTGAATTACTTTGTGTACTTTATTAATTTCATAACCACTGCTCTCAAAACGGTGTAGGAACACAATAGGTTAGTTTCCACCATCAATAAATTGCAAATCCATTTAGTCCGCCAGAGTATTGGAAAACAATTGACACGTATTTTTTGTTTTTGCAAATCAACGAACATTGACAAATATAAAACGCATCAAAACTCGGGAGTGGGGGCCTCGTGACTTCAGAACTCTCTAAGAATGATACCATACAGTGACGTATTGGGAATTTTAAAAGCGTCGTATCTTCGTAAATTTTGGTTTATGTGAGAAAAGAAAAAATACGGGTCAAATATTTTTTGATAATCTAAGTGACGAACGAATTCGATATTTTCAGTTAACAAGCCCATTGTAAGGAAACCAGCATGTCCTAGAATCAAAAAAATCGAAGACATGTGAGATCTGCCAATCCGCACTGGGCCCGCGTGGTGGATTATAGCCCATTCCTTCTCATAGAGAAGAGGCCTGTGACCAGCAGTGGGAACATTAATAGGCTGGTGATGATGATAATGATCAGTAAATGATTAATTTATAAAGTAAATAATCTGTTCACGCTGCTTCGGAAATAGTAAGCGGCCATCAGCCATGGCTGTGCACCTACCCATGGTACGCGGATACCGCGACGGCAGACACTCGGCTCATTACCTCTGCTCACCCCGCAGAGTAAACAAACGTAATGGCTACTAACATAATTTCGTACACACATTTTATTACACAGGTGTAGTTATTTTTACGGTGACATTAACGTAATGAAATCATTATGTACACACTGGGAAACCAGTGCATGAAGGCACTTTGTATTTTACCGACACATGGTGCAATCATTAGGAATAGTAATAATAACATTACTAGGGATGCCTCGATACGCCTTTTTGCCGATACGATACCGATACCGATACTTTTATAAAAATATCGGCGATACTGATACCGATACCGATACGCTTATTAAAAACAATTAATTAACAGTTTTAGTAATCAAAATTAACTATTAAAATTACGCAAAATACCCGCTTTGACGTGGACTTGCGGACACCAGCCCGTTGTACAGTACAGTACACTATTAAAACCGTTGTCGAAATAAAGAAATACCCTCAAAGAAAAAAGATAGAATCCTCAAAGAAAACTTAAAGAATCCTTGAAGAATCCTTGAAGTAAGAATTAATTTGTTTAGTTACCTCTCTGTAATATGGTTCCTCCATATTCTTCCTGATGCTGGTCCTATGTTTCTTCTTTCCCAAAACTACGATAACGTAAGAATTGCAGGTATTTGGACTCATCCATATCAGTTTGCGGCCCTCCAAAATATTTACGGATATCTGTAAAATAAACATTTTGAAGCATGTCGTCATGAACAACCCCTACAAACAAAAAAACCGTCCAAGTGCGAGTAAAACTCACGCATGGAGGGTTCCGTACCACCGCAGTAGCTTTGGGAAGCCCCCTTTCATTTTAAATTTATTTTTATTATTTGTTATAGCAGCAACAGAAATACATCATCTGAGAAACATCGAAGAAACTTCAACTCTTTAGTTATCACGGTTCATGAGGAAAATCCTGGTGACAGAGAGATGGACAGTGGAGTCTTAGTAAAAGGGTCCCGTTTTTATCCCTTTGGGTATGGAACCTAAAAATCAAAATCTTCTTAAAAAATACCCTTTTCAAAGTGACAGCTGCTCCCATAAGCGGAAAACTCGCCGTTTCATAAAAAGCCGCAGCGCTAAAACGGCTGAACTTACAATTGTCGGCAAGTTAACCGGCCGACACGTGAAAAGCCAGCATTGTCTTCAACAAAAACGTAACAACCACCAATAAAGGACTACATGTAGTGCAACCAGGTGTTGGTAAAGTGCAGGACGGGTAAACATGGACATTTTGGAAAGATAAAAGTAGTTTTAGGCTGTGAAGGGAAAGGGTTCAATAAACCTTAACTAAATTTACGCTATTTTATTTATTTCATCATCATTTGAGCCCTCAATCCTTAGCCTTTTTTTGCCGCATCTCCCAGATCTGTTTTATTAATTTTAAGTAGCCACTACCAATAGAAAACACTCTTTGTCTATCGACAGAGACTATCCCTCAAAAAATAGAAGTATTCCCGCTGACCCCACTGGTACGTCCCACCGGTGGGGTCAAAGGGAAGTACTAAGCGATAAAACTGATCTTATTGAAAATGCTCTTCAGAAAGTTTATGTGCGTAGATTTCGCAAACAGCGTATATAATCAAGTACTTTTAAGTATGCAATCATGATCGTAGCAGGTGTTTGCATTCCCTTCCACGGGAAAATGGCGATTCATGGTTGAATATATACTAATATTATAAAGCAGAAGAGTTTGTTTGTTTGGTTAAACGCGCTGATCTCAGGAACTACTGGTTCAAATTGAAAAATTCTTTTCATATTGTATTGGATAGTCCATTTATCCAGAAAGGCTTTAGGTTATAAAACATCACGCTACGACCATAAGGAGCGAAGCAGGAATGAAAAATGTTGCAAAAACGGGGATTTTTTTTCTTTCCGTTTTTCTCTCTTATGTGACGCAGACGAAGTTGCGCGGGTCAGCTAGTGTAGGACAAAACATATCGTATTACCCAGTACTAAGCAGGGTCGTGGAAGCCAGATAGGGAGTCACTCCATGTAAAATACTACTATTCAACTGCTCCCGATTAGACTAGAAGCCGACCTCAATAAGATTGTAAAAAGGCTAGGCCAAGGGAGATGTAGGATAAAATGTACGATGAAATCTAAAGATACACAACAAAGTCCGAACATTTTTCCAAACGCATGGTCTCACTGTTCTTTCGATAAATAATTTATAATGCTACTAGTACCTGAAAATATTGCGGCGTGGTTTCCGGGTTCCTATCGGTCTCGACCCTGTAAGTTGCTTGCCTGACTGGTTTTTGTCGAGTTCTTCTGTCTGGGGACTTTGCCCGCATCATCAGTAATGATTTGTTGTTCGTTTTGTACCGCTGCAATTAAAATGACGCGTGCTATGACAGTCGATACGTTCCGGTAGACTATTGCATAATGTCATTTGTAGTTTTTACTGAAAGGAGATTTTATTTTATTTTATTTATTAGGGATATAAAACAGTTACATGCTACAAAAAATACATAAAATTCTTAAAAACTGGAGAACACAAACATGTCACCCACACCAATATCCACGTCTTTACAAAATAATAACAGACTGTGGTAGATTTTACTTTTGTATGCGTGAAGAGGTTTCTTACTTGTAGGTGTAAAACACCTATGAAGCCGAAAGGTACTTGTTCTCCTCGTCACAGTGATATTTTTTTTGTTCTACTTCATACCTGGCAAGCTTCTAGTTACGAAGATATTGAAGGCAAAGTTCCATCTTTTTGACAAGTCTTTTTTTTAAGTTTTTCGTGTAAGATTTTTAACCAGCTCTACGACCCCCGTACCATTTAATCCATCCATAAGCACAATGTTTTAAGTGCATTACATTGAGTATACCACAAAACATGTTTTTTTCACCCAAAAACAGTCGTTTCACAGTAGATAGTAATTTTTGCGTAAAGTTACTTTAAACTTTGATTGATGTGCTTAGTTTACACCCTGTATGGACGAAATTAGCCAACTTTCAAAACTATTTTATTTCGCAGTAATGATTAAAACCATTACAACTGTTATAAGGAAGGAATTTTTCGAACACAAGCTATTATAAAATGGGTACCTACTATTTCAAAGTTTAAATCGCCATTCGACGAAATAAATCTCGCTTTCAAAAGTCAAAATAATTTATTTGCAGTAAATGTGGTACAAAAGGTGGTAAGAAAACTTTTAGTGCGATGACACATTTCGCCGTAAAATAGCATGCAAATATTAATAAACACAAACTATAATACCTGTTTCTAATTTTAATTAACTAGACACAAAACAAAACAACAAAAATAACAATTATAATTATTATACAAAAGAACTTTTAACATTTTAAAGTATTTAAGATATATTAACGAAGGATATTGAACAAATTGTTAACATAATAAAATGTCACTTATTGCGTCTTTACATATTATTCTTAATGCTCTTGACTGACACAGTGGTATGACTGGCATAACAAATTTTCTTTTTTGTGTTGTCTTCATTGCAATTTGTAAATCGACGTAGGTAATAACACTACGTGATGGGTAGGCGATGTTGTTGTCATTTCGGAAATATCCTGTATGAGGTTCGCACAAGAGCGATGAGGTTGGCACAAACAGAGGCCTATTACTAGCAGTAGGTAAAGTCGGGCTTCAGATGATGATGATGATGATGATGAATAATACCACCTAGTAATAGTCAGTCATAACAACTTTGTCTACATAGCTTCTCTATACTAATACTAAAGAGAAGCTTTGTATTTTTGCATGTAACGTTAAGGGGGAAACAAGACGATAAAGGGTTGATGTTGAATTATAGACCGATATCGCTCATTCCAGTAACTTCCACAATTTTCGAAAAAAGTATTTATAAACAACTCAACCAGAACACAACAAGATCGTGTGCAATGAACAAAAAGGTTTCAGAGAAAAAAAAAGCTATTAATATGGCAATTTTTGACAATTATTTAAACACAGTGATGACGAATATGGATCAACATAAACCAGTCTTTCGTATATTCTGCGATATGACTCAGGCGTTTGATTATGTTCAACACAATATTTTACTTAAGAAACTCGAAGCATATTATGGCATTAGAGGTAATTTACTAAAACTATTTGAGTCATATCTTCAAAACAGAATACAAATAACGGAATTGAGTAGGGTAAACGTAACTACAAAACGAGAAGAGTCACATCGGTCGCAAGAACGTGAAGTTAAGTACGGTGTACCACAGGGAAGTGTTTTGGGACCTCCTTGGTTTACATTATATATTAATGGCTTGACTAAGTCCACAGAACAACCTATGAGCCTCTTTGCTGATGACAGTGTAGTGACAATCGCATGTAAACAAAAACAGAGACACATAACTCACTAATTGCAATAATAGAATGGTTAAATAATAATAATTTAAAAATAAATTTAAATAAAACTTAAATTATGCACTTTAATCAGCGCTCCTTGACATTCACTAATAATTTAAATATAAACTATAATAATAATAACATTGACGAAGTTGATACAACTACATTTTTAGGACTTATTATTGACAAGAAATTAAACTGGAAGGCACATATATAGAGTATAAGTAAGAAAATAAGTACCTCAGCATATGCTCTTTACAAACTGGCAGCAGTGTTTAGTGTAGATGCTTTACTCACCGCATAGCTGGCTTGGTGGAGTCCATTTTAAAATACGGTGTATGTTTTTGGGGTAACTCTACTGACCGGGAACTTATATTTAAAACTCAAAAGCGTTGTATTAGGTCGATGTTCAAACTTGAACTCTCAGAAAGGCAAGCTTTTTTTTCAGAAGTACAAAATCTTGACCCTACCTTCACTTTATATATTAGAAAATACGATGTTCATAAGATCCAACCCTCTCCTATTTTCTCGTATAGCAGATCGATTCCCTCGTAATAAACGTGACAGTACCCAAATTTGCCTACAACAATATAAAACGGCACTTATGCACAAAAGTGTATTTTGCATGGCTCCAAAAATTTATAGTAAACTTCAAAAATTGGAAGCACTTAAATGATGTGGCATTCAAAAACAGAGTAAACCATTTTCTAGCAGATAAGCCTTATTATAATTTGAATGACTTTCTAGATGAAAAATTATCTTAAATATTGTTCTCTGTATCATTTTATAATCAATCATAACAGTTTTTGTATAATTTGACTCTGAAGTATGACTATTTGTAGATTGAATTATGATTTTATTGTTTATGTTTCTTTTCTTTTTTTTTTTCTTTCTTTCTGTGTTTATATTTATTTGACACGTATTATTAATTCTTTTATAATTTTTACTTATGATCTAATTTTATGGTTTGACATTTATTATTAATACTAGTTGTTATTTATAGTCGCAGGTTAAATTATGTTTTATTTTATTCTGGCAGTGTTAATTTTTTTTTATTAATTTGTTTTCTCAGATTGAAGGATCACAATTGTAATTCTAAACATTTGCCCGCAATAGTATATGGCAAACATGTCTGAACCAATTTTTTTTTCTTTATGTTTTATTTTTATTTTTATTAAACATTACATTTATTTTTGTTATCCTGCATACACTTATTTTATATTATTGTATGTGTACACATGTTTGAGCAAATCTTTTTTATCTTATCTTATCTTAACGTTTAAACTTAAAAACTACTGGACCGATTTGAAATTCTTTCAGCAATGGATAGCTACATCATCAGCGAGTATCGAGTATCATAGGCTTTGATTTATCTCTGTACTCCCACGGGAATGGGAAATACGTGGTGAAACCACGTGACGTCCGTCAGAGCAGTCACTCATTTCTAAAGCTTAGGCTTACACACATTCCTGTGGACGGCGAGCTATGGGCTAGCTAGCCGTCTGTCCGTCTAATGACGACAGGCCGTGTCGACGGCACGTTTGTGTTCCACACGCGCCTCAAAGAGATGTCAGCATAAAAGCGGGCGGAGAAGTTATTTGATGATTTACGTCATACAGGGTGTAAACAACCTCATCACGAAGCCGTCAACCAAGAATTCTGTACATCAAACTAAGTAACATTACGCAAAAATATTGCTGGGAACTGACAATTTTTTATTTGCTGAAAAATCATGTTTTGTGATAGAACTCAATGTAACGCACTTTAAAAAATTGTGCTGGTGGATGGATTAAATAATACAGTGGTCGGAGAGATGTCTAAAGTAAAAATATTGCACTAAAAACTTGTATTTAAAACTAAACTTGTCAAAAAGTTGGAAGTTTTACCGCCAATATCTCCGAAACTAGAAGGTTCTTAGGTATGGTGTAGAACAAAAAAAATAAAGCAGTGACGAAGAGACCAAGTCTTTTCGGCTTCGTTAAGAAGTGTTTTACACCCTTTATACATACGACGACCCTAATGGCGTAGCGGTAGTGAGGCTGCCTTACGTTCTTACAAAAAAAAAGTGTATACTATGTAGTATATCAACTATCTGGTTTCCACGACGAAAGCGTTTATTTTTATTTATTTATTTTCGTTGAACCTGGGGAATTTTACCACAAATCGAATTTGATGACCTCGTTAAAATTCGTTGTAGTTTGTTATTTTAGTTTAATTTATTTCTTCGATTAATCACCAAACACAATTATCATTTGAACTGTTTTATTTTTCGACAAAACCCCTATTTTTTTATCATTTATTTAGTTAATATTATAATAACATACATTAATTACTAAAATACCGCTAGACTATCTCGATGTGTGAACTTAGGTAGACATACTTTTATACTTTATGCTTGTAACAATAACTACAAGAAATAAATAGTTTTGCTAATATTTTAGAACCATTTACAGAAAACTATTTTTCATATACTAACTACAGCAAAGGTTGACTCAGTAAATGAACGGTGTATTGTCGGTAAATTGTCTAGTCAACGATACTTTGTAGTATTTCCCAGAAAGCTATACATATATCCCCATATTCTATCTAGTTTTTTTTCCTTCAATTCGGTTCCAAACTTTGGATCTGCCACACCGTTCGCTACTAAAGGTGTTACCAAAATTGGCGCGAGTAGACAAAGGTTAAGGTGAATGCGTCAGGGTAGCCCGAAAAATTCAATTTTTTTTAAGATTTTAGCAATTTGCAGGCCAGGGCAGGGGGCAGGTTTTATTATGATTAAAATAATCGTTCGCGACTGTAAAACGTATTTATTTAAAGAATTATAACCATCAAAATCATCAATACAACTCTCTAAGTTCATAAAGGTCTAGGAATGTTTTCGATCTTGTAAAAGTGGTTCTTCGACCTTAATATTAAATAATAAATATAATTCTGTAACTACATACGTCATACGTCTTACAGGCGCGCACAATAATTTAATCAAGATAAAACTTAGCACTGGCCTGCAAATAGCAAAAAACGCAAAAAACGAGACTATTTTAATTTCGCGGGCTACCTTGGGCCATCAGCCTTAAATAAAGCACACATCAACAAAAATCTAAGCAGAAACCACACGGTTTGATTCATAAACATCATTAGCGTCAATAAAGTTGCAAACTAGAACTTGTTAAAATATTTTCTAGCCCCCTAAATGGATTTATAACAAGGGATCTCCTTTTTAATGATGTCTGTCCAAGATATAAAGCTGTCATCTACCTGTATTGTGTTCCTCTGATATTCTGAGAAAAATAATCCGATCGAATAGAGCATTTAAATAAGATACAAATTAGTGTGAGAATGTGAATGGAAGCTAAGGATACGGCTAAAACTAAAATATTGAGTTTAATATTATGTCTGATGACTCTCCTGGTCTCCGGTGATCTGTAATTGTCTGTCAAAATATTTTATCGAAATTTTTGTACAAAAAAATACATTGCGTCCTTCAAGCCAATTTTTTTGCAGAATTGTTATTTTGATGCCGAATCGAAAGACGCGTAGTTTCTGCCAATCACAAACAAGCAACGTAGCAACTGAATAAAGTGAAAACCAAAAATAGTACATTTTGATACTGTTCCTAATACTTGATCCTAACAAAACCAGATAGTCGGAAATAAACATTAATTTATCTCATTAGTGTAGACGTTTCCGATCTTCGGTTTTGACGACCCCGTTGTCGCTGGCATAAGCAACAGGATCCGCGTACGAAGTCGCGGGCAGAAGCTAGTTTACTATAAATATTTTACGAACTCAATTTGCAAGAAAAGCCATCGGCGATGGAAGTTTGACGCTCAAATTCACATGGTTACATTCAATTCTTATAAAAGCTATCATAAATAAAAAATACGTTGATTGTTTTACTTGAGTGTTAGCGTTCTGAATTCCTCGAGTTTTCGGGAAAAAAATATACTCTAAATTCTGCGTCAATTCAGCTTGCTCCTCAGTTTAAGTCATTCTGACGCGAGTGCTGGACGAGGAAAGACCTGGACACAGAATTGTCGATCCTTTCTCCAATGTACGCCAATCGCCAAAGTCCCAGATCCGTTTTTAAGCTATGTTATTTTAAATATAGGACTTGTCGCTTCAATTATCAGTTTATCACCATTAAAAAACACTGAGTATTTGGATTAACGGCATCTTCCTTAAACAACTTTTTAGTCTTGCCAAATTAAGGGTTAATGATGGTAGAATCCTTCTCTAAAAATCTAAAAAATAAAAAAAAACACGTAAAAAACTATAAAATAAAATAAAAACATTTATACGAGTACTTTCTTAAATCGTCGTCGGTGCCCGACTGCACAATGAAACAAAATCGATAAATCGATTATCCTTGCGATCTTAGCATATAATTTAAATCAATAATAACATTAAATAAATAAAAATAAAAACTCCGGTTTTCCTTCCACTTGAATCGAATTGCCGTATCGTGAAGCGTTACTTATTAGATTTCATTCTATTTAGTTTCACTCACCCCGTGCAAGATTGATATCGTAACGACTTTGTTTTGAACTCACGGTTCATATTTTCAATAAAACTTATTTGAAATTAGAATTACGATACCAAAAAGCCATAAAAAAAGTAAATAAAAAAAAGTACTCGACAAAGTTCTCTTTACCAGAATTTCGCCATTCAGTCAGATCAGCAAAGTATAAGCTTAATACAACCGTGCAAATATGTTGCACTACTACAAGGACGTGGAGCAGGACCATTGGCCGCCACGTCAGGTAGATTATTAAAAAATATTATAATATATTTTTTCTTATAAGTGAGTTAAAATCGATGAAGATACGACGCTTTTAAAATTCCCAATACGTCACGCCTAGGTATAATTTTTAGCTAGTACTGACGTCACGAGACGCCCCTCCCGAGTATTGATGCGCTTTATCATTGACAATATTCATAGATTTACAAAAACTAAAAAATAAAACTTGTTTTACAAATAATAAAACCGACTTCAGAAAAAACAAAGCTCTAGCTTCAGAAGTCGGTTTAATTTTTTGTGAAAAAAGTTTTTATTTTCAGTTTTTAGTTGTTCACATGTGCTTTCCCCTTCACAGCTTACCGGCGTGATTGACTGTTATGAACTGGTGTAAACAACAGACAGACATGAGATTTCAGGAATCCCAGTACTTATGCTTTCATTAATGGAGGAGTTCCGTTACCTATCTCCGAAGTTCATCATCAGATCTTCACCAAATTGAAATGGGATCACTTCGAAAAGTACGCTATATAAAACTATCCAAATTCCTTCTGGTGTGCTTATTAAATTTGAAAAGTTCGGTCTATTTTTCTAGGATCCCATCATCAGATCCTGACTTGATGACTATGAGACAACCAAGGAAGTATACCCTCCTCCTTTTTAAAGTCGGTTAATAACGACGTTATGGTAGGTGACTCAAATATCCGAGGCGCCTAAAGGTCGTGGCACACTTGACAAGCACCGCACCAGCACAGCGCGCTTGCCACGAGTGGTCAGCGAGGCGCAAGCACTACGACCGCGCGCGGGCGGCACGCCGTCCAAGCGCGGGCGGTGCGACGTCTGCGCGCCGTCCGCGAGGCGTAAGCTCGCAGTCTGTGATAGTCCGGGAGATGGTGTTGCATTTTAGGGTGTTTTTACGCCGATCAGTTGCCACCTGTTTCAATGGATCCCGAATGACTGATAAGTGAACCCAGCGTCAGCTGAGGCACCCGAGGTGGATGTGGGATTGGGAGGTTACGGAGGTGGTGAAAAAAAAGCAGTCATAGTAAGCCGGCTGAAACTTAGTTATAAATAGTTTACCTAATACTGGGCTTAAACATATCAGCAGCATGGTAGAAGGGACATTATGTGTCTGCCGCTCACATGAACTTGTAAAGGAAATAATATAGTACGCCGGATGAAATTTAACAAAGTGATCGTTTAAATTATCAAAAGTACGAAAACAACAATCAGCTGTATGGGTAGCGGTCTTTACAAGTTAGTTCATGCAACCTATATACGACACCCATGATGGAAAATTAAAGAGAAAACTCTCGAAAGATTGTCAACCGAACCATTAGAATAGAAAGATGAAAATAGGGTAATTATGCTTTAAATTCTAAGCAGTATTGCTTAGAATTTAAAGCATAATTACCCTATTTTTCATAATGGGTCATCGTTTTCATGGTTTTCGGGGTGGCTGATAACGAAAATAAGGTTAAAGTTAACTACGTCAATTAAAAGTACTAACGCGACCATATAATTATATAATCTGGGACTCTGGGAGTCTTATCGTACTAGGTTCAGTGTAGTGGGCTCTCTAACTAAATATGTTCTCTAACTATACGTTGTTTTGCGGGCAACTCGGAGGCGGCGGGCGGCGGTGAGGCGAGTCGTATGGTAGTGGCAAGCGCGTTGACCACCCGCCGTAAGCTTTTTCATATGGATATTATAAAATAGGCTATGCGACACACGATTTAGTTCTCTAACTTGAATGGCAAGTTAATTGCTGGGTTGGAGCGGTGCCGGTGCGGTGCTTGTCAAGTGAGCCACGACCTTACAAAAGGATTCGGCCGAGTATCGTTAATTTACTCCTTAGAATTTAAGAGTTCCGTTCCTTTGTCATGGATCCCATAATCAGACTTAATCAGAACCTAACCTAATTCTCATCGAACTACCCTTGAAGTACATCCTTTCCAATAAAATAAAAAAGAACAATACATGTCACGGTAATAGGCTATCCCCAATAAATGGAACCTAACTGCGGAAATTTGGGACTGTCATACACTTCTGCGTACCCTCTCAGAGCATACAGGCATGATGTTACGTCATGATGTTGTATAAACAATAAACAATGCAGCGATTGCAGCAATCACTCCAGATTTTCAGTATATTTTTGAAGAGTTCCTTTGTATATCTCCGAAGATCAGCATCAGATTTAAGCAAATTAAAATGAGACCACACGGGAAGCACCAGCTTTCATATAAAAATGAATCATCAACATCGGTTCACCCAGTCGAAAATACTGAGGTAACAAAGACTGTCAAAATCTGGGTGTATTGTTCACATCTGCGTACCCCGTCAGAGCGTACAGGCGTGATGTTACGTCATGATGTTGTATAATCAATAAGCCTACAAGCGATTGCTCCAATCACTGCTGATTTGCCGTCTATATTTGAAGAGTTCTATTGTATATCTCCGAAAGTCAGCATCAGATCTTCAGTAAATTAAAATGGAAAGCACTAGCTTTCAATTATAAAAAAAAACTCATCAAAATCGGTTCACCTAGTCAAAAGTTCTAAGTTAAAAAAAAACCGTCGAATTGAGAACCTCCTCTTTTTGGAAGTCGGTTGAAAATACTTTTCGGCGAACATGGATCTAAGTGTTGTGTGGGGTCTTATTCTGTGGCAGTAGTTAATTAAGCTGAATGCGACCTATGAATGTAAAATTGAACCTAGATTAAATAATTCTTTGACGTAATCTCCAGGATTAGTTATTCATAGTACACGGAAGTAATAGGTACTGTATTATTATTATTGTATTTTCTTTGACTTACTGCAAAGTAAGGTTAGATATTGACCTATGTATTTATATTCAACTGTTACAATTCTGCAATTTCATTTCTTTGTATGTGCAAACTATCTGCTAATTGAAGTCTAATTTGTATTCGTTTTCAAAGTTCACTTGCACTTTCAGCAGCTTCTGGGATAGGGGTTTAAAAAAACAAAGCATTAATGTGATGTCAATATATTAAATCATTTTTGTGTATAAATATGTTTTTCTAACACTAAAGTCTACACACTAAATCTAAGACTTATTTTGGAAATCTACTACTTACAATACAATAGGAAAATTATGCAACTTATTTAATGTACAAGCTTTTTCATAGTAAACCTTGAACTTAATAATAATAATTATTTATCGATTACGGTGTAAATTGATTATGTAAAAGACATATTATGTTATCAGTAGCGAAGAGTCAAATTTTGTAAGAGGTAAGACGGACTACATATCTTTAATGTGCTTTTATTATTTGTCCATGCGATACTGACTGCCAGTTTTCAAAAGGAATCCGATAGGAATCGAGTTGTACAGAACCTTCACCACTGGTGCTTAGAACATAACATAACCCCCAACCCCCAACACCCCCCCATCGGTTAGTACTTTTGTCTGTAACAGAAGTCGATGATTAACATTTAACTATTCTAAAAATAAAATAAGTTTTTATGGCTCTAAAAATATCATATTTGAAAATTTACTGGTCTACATTACCCATCAGAATCCTAAAATGATACATTTAAATACCAAATACTTAATATTTACAATATATTTCTTAATATAATATTAAAGATCTGGAATATATTCTAGTGTAGATAAAATCTAAGTAGTAGTTATATGATTATCATAATTTACAACTTACAACTAATTCCTACTACACTGAACAGGTGAAAATAAAATGTTCTTTTTGTTATAGCTTCAATTCATGAGTTTTACTGCTGCAGTAATTAGAGTTTCTTCACTTTATTACGAGAACACGAGCAATCAAGGGATTGTGAAGTTTTTGTTTACAGGTTTTTTAATTTAGAACGGTTACCTAACGGTCATCGTGGTGGTTATATTGAAGTATTTTTGTTATCGTAAAATTCTCGTGTTAAAGAACCATTCTGAAATACATACGGTGTTTTAAGTGAAGTCGTAAACTTGTTCTAAGTTCTGAATGAAGGTTCTTATAATAAAATATTCAGTAGGAGTAAAATAAATCGCGTAGTCGGATTAGTACATTTTTACTGGAGTTACTTTGCGGATCCGTTAAGATCCTCTCTTTTTAAGATCATAATAAAACATACGTCTATATATAAAAATCGTTAATATTTCGTTTGTATGATTTAGCAATTTGCAATAGACACAAGGCAACAAACATATTACTGATCATAAGAATATTGCACCCGATTGCACCAAATTTGTATTTTCCAAACTCTAACAATACATTTTTTTTTTCTTTTCGGTATTTCAAGTCGCAAGCACATAATCTGTGACGTAGCTAATAGAATAAACTGCTTTGTGAAAACGGTGGAATATTTCTCTTGATCAGGTTGCAATACGTTTTGCCTCCTAAACAACTATTGTATATATATTAAACAACACGTTTTGGTTCATAGACAACTACTATTGTTATACTAGTTACCGTGCTTTGATTTGACTAGTATCACTTCTTTAGATTCCCGGCTACGATTGTTTTATTCAGAACAGCACAGTAGAGGATCAATTAAAATATTTTATTGAGGTTTGATCATCTTGGAATTTATGATCATCAAACTCCCTAGTATTTAATCCAATTCACCATGTAAACTCTGTAGGTAGCCATACCTAGATACCGCCAGGTCTAGATACCAGGTTACTATTGAAAAATAAATATTTACACGTCAAGAACGAAGAAGAGGTTTTAAACTTTTTAAGGGAAAAGTACCTGAGGGAGGTACAAACCATTATTGCTTTTCCCTACCTACTAATATTAATAAGTGGAAAGATTTGATTTTTTGTTTGTTACGATTTAACTCCAGAAATACTCAACCGATTTTTTAAATTATTTCATCATTATAAAACTGCATCTTTACCGAGTAAAATAGGCTAAAAATTATATTGATATCATGAAAATTAGCAGAGGTATCATAATTTTTGCAGACGAAGTCGCGGGCGCAGTGCTAGTAATAATATAAGCAAAAGACTTGGAAATGGGTATGGCTGTAAAATTTTATGTTTATGATAACAACACCATAGGACAATTCAGTATAACAAGCTACAAAGGAGAAATTTGGTCAGGGAAACTTGTGGAAACATGAACCCTAGAGGTGGGAGCCCGCACTAATTATTTGAAGCTGATTGCTAGATAGTAGAGCAGCGGTGGCCCAGTGGTAGCGGCCCCGACTTACGAACAGTAAGTCGTGGGTTCAAACCCAGACAGGCGTATTACTTTGTGTAATTTATTTCATCACCACTGCTCTCAAAACGGTGAAGGAAAACATCGTGAGGAAATCGGCATGTCCTAGAACCAAAAAATCGAAGACATGTGACATATACCAATTCGCACTGGGCCCGCGTGGTAGATTATAGCCCATTCCCTCTCATTGAGAGGAGGCCGTGTCCCAGCAGTGAGAACATTAATAGGATGATGATGATGATGATTGCTAGATTCAGCAGACACAGTGAGTTGCTGGAATAGTCCAAGTATAGTTTGCTTTACTTGGTAAACTCTGTCTTCTTTGTAAAGGGTGTAAAACACCTCTTAATGAAGCCGAAAGGCACTTTTTCTCCCCGTCATTGGAATATTTTTTTTGTTCTACAAATCTACACCATTCCTGGGAACCTTCTAGTTATGGAGATATTGGGGGTCAAAGTGGTAACTGACAAGTTTTTAATGCAATACTTTATTCTATTTTTTTACTTTGAGCACCTATAAAATCATTTCCCATCAGCAATAATTTTTGCGTAAAGTTAACTTAGTTTGATGTACTCGTACTGAATGCTCGGTCGACGGCTTCGTGATGAGGTGGTTTACACACTGTATGTTTAAAAAAGATATCACGTATATCATATCATCATTGAGGTTCATGTTTTTGCATACGATATTTAAACCAATAATTGACGTGATCCTAAAGGTTGACAAAATCGCGTTGTGGAAATTTCAAAACGACCACAACGCGTTCTGGCAATGAGGAAATGCCAAATCGAGCTCTGAGCCTTTTTCAACCAGGCACTAGTAATAAACAAGGAACTTTCCAATGTTGATGGGTAAGTGTAGTGGGTAAGTGGTAAGTGATGCCTAAATGAACATTCAAGACGTGAGCTATGAAAATTTTCAACAGGAGTAGAAGTATCATGGTTTTCGTTGGGGGGGGGGGGTTAATTTTAAAAGCGTCGTATCTTCGTCAATTTTGGTTTATGTAAAATAAGAAAAATGCGGGTAAAACATTTTTGATAATCTTACTGACGGACCAATTAGATTTATTCAGTACACAAGTCTATTCACGAGGCCAGGATGTTTGTGGAATCCTGTTTCTTAACCAAATGAGACATGTAATAAGAAAGAAATTGGCACTAAACATACTATTTGCAGCCGGGTTGTCTAAAATATGATGCGTGATATTTACAAATATTTATAAATGTCGGAATGGTTTACATTGATTAGAAAAATACATATAAACGAGAGCATACTAGTTACACTATGCCTAAACATTTTAATAGAAAAGGTACTACAAAATTTTTATTAGGAACTATTTTAAGTTAAAGTAAATACTTCTAAACTAATCGGTCTTCGAACAGCTTCTTCTAAAATAGATTACATAGGTAAGACTGAAAAATATGTGATATTTTGTTTTGTTACCTTATCACACTAGAGAGTGAAAAGCGGGGCGATTGTGCAGCGAGCCCGCCGCGAGTTCGCAACGTGCGTACGGCGAACACGCCGCGAAGAAAAACAAAATTAATCATTAGACATAACGTGGATCGCACACTCGCTGCCCATCCGCGGCGTGTTCACCGCGCACACATTGCCTATCGCGGCGAGCTCGCTGCGTACTCGCCCCACTTTCCACCCGCAGTCACCCGCTTACAACTCACTAGTGTGATAAGGCCCCAATATCTAACTTGGTTACTATTGCAATAGAGATTTGATTAAATGGGTGTGGATTGATTTAAGACATAAAATACAAGCCACAATATACGGTGGATTAAATGGACCGCGGGCCAAACGTATACAATATCTATGTATACAGTCAAACGGCCCCTGGTCCATTAATTTTGAGCCATTTAGACTAGATACCCAAACGCATAACGTTGTTTTGTTTGATACTGAACAACTTTTGTTTTATGACTTCTGGAAAAAAATAACTCCAACTCATTATAATCATTATCTGCCTAGCCTTTTCTCAACTATGTTGGGGTCGGCTTCCAGCCTAACCGGATGCAGCTGAATACCAGTATTTTACTTGGAATGAGAGCCTATCTGGCCTAAAACCCAGTTAGTACTGGGTACAACGATACCCCTTGATAAGACTGGGTGTCAGACTTTTTGTGCCACTGACTACCTGTAACGACTGTCAACCTCCAACTCATCAATTATATATATTTTATATTATTATTATTTATTATTTTATATAAATTATTGTGTGTGCTTTATGTACTGACGTCAAATAAACATATTTTCTTTCTTTCTTTCTATAAACGTTATTTTGGAAAGATCAATGACTCGTAGGATAAGTTGTACAGTCTCATGGTTCGAGACGACACTCTAGACGTGTGGGGCGTATATTATGTAACGCCTAGTATTTATCTTCCTTACTATTTGTAAGCAGGGAATCGGCACTGATAATTATGTCAAAATCTATCGGATTAATATTGTTGTGAATAGTTTTTTTTTATCTAAGAACAAACAATAGGTAATCACCTCTTTTTAGATTTCTTCGAAGTGGTTTTATAAAGAAAAAAAAACACAAACTTTCTTTTTTTCCTTTACAATAACCTTATTCCTAACAGCCAGTCGTATTTCATCACCTTTCCCTTTACATAGGTGTGTAACTTTTTTCTAAACCAAGCCAACTCCAAAAGTTCCCCCCATATGAAAATAATCTTTCTGTTTATGTCAATAAAGCTCATTAAAGCTCAGCGGGTGTGGATGAGGAGTGTGGACCCTCATATCTTCCATCGGCTGCATTGGATCTGATATCAGCATTGTGCCGGGTCCGACGCTGGGCTGCTGGACTGATCCAGGGATGATGGAACCATTAGTGTGCCCAGGACCGCTGCTGGACTCCTGTCGCATAATGTTGCGACGCCATTTTGCGCGTGCGTTTTGGAACCACACCTGAGAAAAGAAAGAAAGCATTAAGGGGGATGCTTCAAAATAGCCCGCGAAATTCAAATTTTCTTACGTTTTTTGTAAGTTGTATGTTGATAAAGATATCGGTCGCGACTGTAAGATTTATTAAGTTACAGTTATTATAACCATCAAAATTACAACAAGTTCCAAGTTCGTAAGACTCGATGAACGAATTTTTCACGGTCAAAGTCCTTCATCGACTTTTATGAACTTTGAGGTTTGTATTAATGATTTTGACGAATGACCTTACCTGGTCTGAGAGATAGTCAAAAACATGAACCCCAAACATGTTAACGGTCACCAAGGCACCAAGAAGGCTCAGGTTTAATTCCGGGTTCGGGAAAGCTATTCTTTGGTTTACTTTATATAGTTTGGAAATAAGTGGCCTGAATCAATAAAAACTTGTCCCTAACTTACTTGCAAAACTCTTTTCGACAGTCCAGTCTTCTGCGCCAACTGCTTCAAGTCCTTAGCATCAGGGTTCTGATTGATCGCGAAGTAAGACTTCATTGTGCGGAGCTGATGGTGCTTGAAGCTGGTGCGCATGCGCTTGGTGCGTTGTGTGTGGCTTGACACGCTGCCTGGAGATGCGACCGACGAGTCGTAGGCCAGTGACTCCATAGATGACGATAGATCTCCGCGGTGGAGAATTTCTGTAACAATTGACGAACGTTAATTTTCTTGTGGTTGGAGGTCGCAGGCATGACCTCGACCTGGTTCAGAAGGAAGGCCTATACTCAATAGATACGCAACATAATATGCTTTATATTTAGATGCTGTAAGGGCAAGAAAATTATGATGACGGTTTGCTGTAGTTACGTTCGCTTTCATACTCTAAACTGTACCTATTAGAGATTAAAATGCCATTTAAACGCCAGACTTCGAATTACCGATGACACATAGCATGTGGAAATCCTGTCACGGTACTTTTCAGAACGTGTCACTACACTTACCAATCTCACTATTCAAATATTACCACTTGCTCGAAGATTCAACAAACCATCTCGTAAGTGCATCAAAAAACGGCCGAGACGTCACAACCAGAGAAAAATGACGACCTATCTAATCAAGTAGCAAAGATTCCAATTTTAAAGTGCAGCATCTCGAACCCACATCCTCAAGTTTTTAGTCCATCGGAGAGGAAGCAGGGATGGTAGCCGACTGCGGTCATAACCGATGGACCACGATACCTTCACTAATACAGGAAGTGAAGTTCCGGGGCCTGGGAAATGAAGCATGGATAGACTTAAAACATTGACAAATCTACACTAATATTATAAAGAGAAAATATTTGATTTTATGTTTCTTTGTTACGACTTAACTCAAGAACTATTCGATCGATTTAAAAAAATCTTTTACAGGTAGAAAACTAATCTTTAATGAGCTAAAAATAATACTGAATTAGTGTCTGTTTGTTATTTCAAAATAACTGTATTCAATGAATGCATATAAACATAAAAACAAATGAATATTATGCGGTTGCGATAATAAAGAGGAAAGGTGTATTTTGTAGTGATCATGTAGCTATACATCGCTGAATTAAAAAATCTAAACAGTCCAATAGTTTTAAGTTGATTCGTAAAACGAAATAATACAAATCTTTTCTCTTTATAATTTTTGTTTTGACAAATAAGTACTAAAACGACGCAACTGTTTTATATTTATGATAACTGTGTCACGATTGTTGCCTAACTGAAAATTACACTAAAAATATAGTTTGTGAAAATAAATTCACAATCACCAAAAACTCGAAGACATGTGACATCTTCCAATCCGCACTGGGCCCGCGTGGTAGATTATAGCCCATTCCCTCTCATTAAGAGGAGGCCGTGTCCCAGCAGTGGGAACATTATAGGCTGATAATGATGATGATGATGATGAAAATAAAATTAAAACATGACCCAGAAGAAAGCAAACAGTCAACTAAAGTTCGTATCGCTTGAGAATATTAAGCCTGTCAAGTTTAACCTAATTCTACTTCTTAAACAATAGTAAGTGTACCCCTATTAATTGATAAGCCAGCCCATCGTTAATACTCATTAGTAGGAACGGAAATGAAAAACAGCCGACATAGGCACCCAGTGACTTGTGCGTCAAAACAAATAACGTGGAATGATGTATACCCCGATAATTGGAGTTAGTTTTGATCTAATAGATAATGTGAAATAAGTAGAGGGTGTCTGCGTTTGTGGGCGCGTGGATCTGTCCTTTTTCTTTGTATTTTTGTTGTTTATTTTCATGATTTGTGTGTTGAAGGTAAGTTAAAAAGTCCAAACTAGTATTAAATGCACTCTCTAAAAAAAGGCGATATATATCGCTAGATATTACACATGTCGCCATCTAGTGCCACAATAAGCAACGAGGCTTGTGCCGTGGACACCAGATAGTTGATATACTACATTGATACTTTTTGTATACATACTTATTACTCAAAAATGGAAAATTATAGATAAAATAATGGTTCATGTTTTCTGCATCAAATTCAAAAGTATTGTATTTTTTTAAGATGTGACTCTAGCTGACAGTCTATTTAAATCATAAAGCACAGGCCACACTACCAGACAGTGAGTGAGGCGAACTAGATTTGGTTTACTTCGTTCACACCGTGAACTATCGAAAGAGTGAATGAAAAAGGTTTCGTTCGCCTCATTCGCTCACCCGCTTGGCTTGCGCTTTAGGTATTGTAGGTTCCGCACACAATAATGATAATTTATGACAGAACTAAAAAAAAAATTTAGTTCAGTTATCTAGCTTGGTGTATTCTGAAAAACAATTTCTAAGCGAAGTGTATCGGTAGAAGATTTAGATTAACTAGGTATTTTTTATTGGAACAACAAAGTAATAAAGTTTAAATTACGAAAATACGTTAAGTAGAATTGCGATAGTTATGAAACCTCCGTAAACTCCCGAACTAAATTCATTCCCTGTCCCGAATTAAAAAGTTCACGCATACTGCCCCTAATAATAATGGGTCTTGGTAATAAAAAGCCAGTGGTTTTTATTAATACCTCGCTACAACACTTGGGTGGTTGGTTGCGTTATATGTAACAAAATCGCCGATGCGTAACTAGCTAATTATTAAATTTATAATTAAATATATTAGTCGGGTTTGTGTGATTCGGACTTGGGGTCGGAAAGTTGCGTCCATTTTTATGATGCCGTTATTTAGTTTACGATGGTCGAAACAAAAAACAATTAAGTTATAAAATGAATATTATCGCCTTGTTCTGGCCTTGGTTGAGCCAACTTAATTGTCGTGCTTAGCACTTGATGTGATGTGTTGAAATAGTTCATGTTCTTGTTATTTGACGAACAACGTTATCATACTATACCCAAAGGATTCGGTAAATGGTATACCGATAGTAGACGCACCCTTATCTCGTCAGTCTTCCCTAAATACTTTGTAATATGGGACCCTAACCTAACCTGGACCCCTAGGGCGAATTTGTACTAACTGGGCACAAATTCATACAGCTACTGAGAAAACGTTCTCTGACTTGAGAAGCTCAAGACCATCTGGTCTCTGTTATCTGCTGTGTATGTACACAGCAGAAACACGGTGCAGTAATTTTTAGTACTATTACCTTCCATAGATAATCCACACGAGAGCAGCGGTGGCCCGGTGGTGGCGGCCCCGACTTACGAACAGTTAGTCGTGGGTTCGAACCCAGACAGGCGCATTACTTTGTGTAATTTATTTCATCAACGCTGCTCTCAAAACGGTGAAGGAAAACATCGTGAGGAAACCGGCATGTCCTAGAACCAAAATTTCGAAGACATGTGACATCTACCAATCCGCACTGGGCCCGCATGGTAGATTATAGCCCATTCATTCATTGAGAGGAGGCCGTGTCCCAGCAGTGGGAACATTATAGGCTGATGATGATGATGATGATAATCCACTATATACCTAATACAAGACGGATGTGCAACTCTGGTTTTAGTTTTTAAAACTGTGTACCTAAGCTGTTAGATGGCGTTGTTAGTTTTTGTTCAGCTAAATAAAAACAAAAAGTAATTCTTGACTGAGGATTCGAACTTGTGTACTATTTATTATTCACAAGGCAACCGCTGTCACCGCTAGGCTATCTACTTCACTGATAATTAAGTTGTCTAAATAGCTGTTCTCGTTATGACAGTTGTGAGCTGTCAAACAGTTGAAAACTTGGTGTCCTTACACACAGGTGGCAGCACTATCTATGAAAATTTTGTTTAAAGCCAATGTATTAAAGTTTCACTCCATGTTACCTACTTCGAAATGGTTAGAAGCTGATATGGTGTGAACACACGATAACACGAATTACAGTCTGTACCAAATACAAATTTAAATTAATTTCAGTTCTCAATATATCGTGTATGTTTAATACTAAATACATCGTTGATACAGCTTATAAAGCCGACGTTCAGTAAATGAATAGTATCGATATTATTGATGTTCGTTCACTACAGTTTCATCACTAATTACCGCGAAATATATTGCATATCAAATAAGAGATGTAAACGGAGCTATCGAGCATTCACGATTGTATTTGACAACCCGAATGGCGCAGCGTGGTGTAACTGCCTTACGTTCTTTGGGTCGCGGGGTCGAATCCCGATAGGAGCAAATGTTTGTGTGATGAGCATGGACATTTGTTTCCGAGTCATGGATATAATAAGTAAGTATGCACAAAAAAAAATGTATGTAGTACCTACATAAATCAACTATCTGGTGTCCACGACACAAGCTTCGTTGCTTAGTGTGGCACTAGATGGCGCTGTGTAATGTTCAGCGATATTTATTATTATTATTCAGAATCAAATTAAGTAACAATTTTTTATCGTATGGTAATGTTACGCACTCAAAAAATTACGCTAATGGATGCTTTGAATTGTACCATACATGCGTCAAAGATGTTGGGGTCGGCTTCCAGTCTAACCGGATGCAGCTGAATACCAATATATTACATGGAGCGACTGCCTATCTGACCTCCACAACCCAGTTAATACTGGGTAATATGATACCGCTGTAACGACTGCCAAAGATGGACAGATAAAAGAAAAACTGGTTAGTGTGGCTTTAGATGGCGCGGTGCGTAACGTCCAGCGATATTGATTTATTTACTATTTTACTTTAAGTGTAAAAAAGTAGTAAGAGTCATCCATCTTACTTTACTATTATTATAAATGCGAACATTAATGAGGAAATGAATGGATTTTTGTTACGCTTTATAACCTTTTTTCTTATGGGAAATCATCAAATGACTTCTCCCACTCTGGGCGGAGCGGGAGGGAGCGTCAGACTTTTACTGACTAAAACCCATCCATGTTTTACAACCTGTATTTACACATGGGTATGATACTTTTTTTCCTGGTAGTAAAATACCCATGGGGCAGTAACTAAACTCCACGTGAGCGATGCCACGCGAATGCTATAGTAATAATATATTTCAATTTGATAACACGTGTATGAGAAACGTATTAATAGCATAATCGGGTTTGCGACCGATAACGAACCCACTAACCTGCCAGCGTTCTTAAATAATATAATAAATACATATTTCCATATTATATTATATTCCATGTTGTTCCCGAGAATGCCGGCGGTTAATGAGGGACGTAACTTAAAACAACCCCTTTATATTCCCTTATAATATATCAATTTCGTGGAACAATTTATTTGTAGTATCTTGATCGAGTACAACCTTCTAATAATATAATATTAAGTTTAGTATTTATTAATCGAACAACATACAAAATGAGATGAATGTGAATACACAATAAGATGTAGTAAAAATACGTAAGTGTTTGCTTCTCATGACACTGAATATTAAGATATACCGACAAAAACTGAAATAGAGATTGTATTTAAGTTTGATACATATAAACAGAGGGAATTTTAGACTGGACAGTGATAGCAGCCCAAATGACAGGTTTTTTCTTAGTTGTGCTGTGTTAAAAACATTATCTAAGTACTTGTTACATTATTTGAACAGCAACATAGCTTAAACAGTGACAGAAAACCAGGGTTGTTGAGCACAGAACAAGGACGCTGAAGTGGTAAGGGGCCGGCCATACTATCAATATATTATAATACCATAATACCTATTAGCCGTAGAATCGATCTCCGTTGAGGCAGACGTGTTCTTAAGTGGAGACCCCGAACATACAGACTAATATAGACTAACTTTAACTCGCTCGATTGTCGAGCAATTCCAAAGGGAACTTACCTCCAAACGGTCTGTGTACCTACTGTATCGTATACGCATTCATATGATATTGTTGGTGATAACGGGAATTAGGCACTCAGTAAAGGCGACTACGTGAGCTAAATTAGCAACTCTATTTGTGGTGGTTCAAACTTTGTCTGAAATACTGTTAGAATAAAGCTTTAATCAGCTTACACTACTAAGTGGTTGTTGCGTCAGACTCTGCGAGCCGAATAGTGCGAAATGAGTGGTTTCGATCGATTTACAAAAAATATATTGATTGAACTAAAAAAATAAAACACAGATGCTAATTTAATATGTTGCTTGTTGATTATTTGGCGAAAAATCAGAATGATCATATGTATTTTAGTATGGTTTTACTCGTTAAAAAAATTTTTAGAGATAAGTTTTTATAATCGAGTTTACACAATTATACAACATATATCCTGAAGAATATCATGTAATTTATTGCAGTGAATCATATACACAGCCTTAATCCCGGACCACCTCATTTTTGAGATCCACTTTGAATACCTTGTTTAAAAATGTAAACGCTAACAGAAAAAAATGAAAGCTTTTAGAAAATCAAACAAACAAATACTATTTTCTCCAGTTCCCAGATAGTCATGGAAATAAAAGTGATTTCTTCCACAAAAAATACACCGTACACACAAATAATGTTTTATTTTTATAGTCGAAATTAACATGTTACCGAATTTGAGAAAAAGAGTATTACATTTTTTTAAAGTCGGCAATAAAGCATTGGAGCTGTAAAAGCCTCGATATTAACGATAGGTTATAAAAAAAATAAAGAAGCTTCGAGTCAGTGTATGGTTTATTACACAGATAGGCGCCGCTCTTTGGACTGTGGCACAAGTGAAAAGATGCAGAGGGAATCTCATAAAATATTGGTGTCGATTCTGTTGTGCATAAACTAAAGGTAGGTAATCATTGGTGTTTACAAATAAAATAATATTAAAGATACCTATTTAAAATAAAATAAAAACAAGCTGTTACTAAAATAAAATCATGATTATCTATTTAACGCCTACGTAAAATTCGGTGCGATTGACTATTGAAGAGTTCTCTTGTAAGGAGACGTTTCTCTCGGTCTTAACCATCATAAAAGTGGTTTTCACTAGAACCAAAAGTGCGGTGATTATATAACCATGCGTCATGTTCTTAGTTGCCATGGCATTTTTAATTAATTATTTTGTTATTCAGTTTTATTTTTGTTTTTGCTATGAGCCGGACACTTGCACGCAGATGGTTTATTATGTGAAAAAGTGTAAATTTTTTCACATAATAAAACATCTCGACATGAATGATGTAACCAAGATTTTGTAAAAATATTTTGATTTAAAAGAGTGTCTATGGAGTTTCTCACCCGTTCTTCTCCAAATAGATCTCTAATGGAGAACCTGTAGTACTTATTGGCAACTATAGTACTTTCACAATTTTGATGTCTTGTGACTGGGACTGTAGCTATAATTAATGTTCATCTTTGATTCGACAATTCAAAAGTACGGGCCTACTTGAAATACACGCCTTGATTTTGATTCATCTGAACGATTTGACCAAAAAATACTAACTAACAAGACAAGCTATAAAACTTGGTGTCATCATTTTTTTTTTTCGATCCTATTGAAGGCACTCTTTCGCTGTCGCCTTTAACTTAAAACAAATAAATAATAAAATTTCGGACCTTGTAAAATGATACTGATGTGAAACGAAAGCTGCTATGCTGGTAGGTAGTCGTATATTTGTCGTAATCAAGTCAGGACCATCCGACACCTGCATACGTCTATGAAGAGATTCATACATGGCGGCAGCTAGTTGATTTATAAAAAGAATTGTTGCAAACATCATCATCTACCTAGCCTTTTCCCAACTAAGTTGGGGTCAGCTTTCAGTCTAACCGGATGCAGCTGAATACTAGTATATTACATAGAGCGACTGCCTATCTGACCTCCACAACCCAGTTAATACTGGGAAATACTATACCACTTGGTAAGACTGGTGTCAGACTTTTTGGGCCACTGACTACCTGTAACGACTGTCAAAGATGGTCAAATGACAGCCGGGACCAAAGGCTAAACGTGCTTTCATTTGTTTGTGTTGTGTTTGTGTTTATTTCAGTTGTTTTCATTTTTGACAGTCGTTTGCAATAGCTAAAACACGGGTTTTAAGTTCCCTCATAGTTCCCTGTCGGTACTTAATCATTCTAATGAATGACTTATATAGATAATTTTAATTGTTCTGCACTTTATAAGTACATCGTTATGTTGTAGTTGCGTACAGATAATCTGAAAGCAGTCCTCAAATAAAGCAACAAAACATTTACATTTAATATTAAAAAAAACCAAGCATTCAACTAATCACCGATTAATTAAACCATTGCAACAAAACTAGTTTCCGCGAAAACAACACGTTAAACCAGTTTCATTTACCAATTACATTTTAAATGAAAATAAGAGTGAATCGAGTGGAAACCTCAGCAATTTCACTTACATCGCTGAGCAGAGATTTTCTTGGAAATGCATCCGATTTCAGTTGGAAATAAACTGTGAATTCGTAGAAGCGACACCACCGGAATGAACTATAAATAAAATAAGACTTTGTTGAAAGTTTTTGCAAGCTCCCATTTTATTTTCATACACTGAATTTTGAGTAAATGTTTTATATTGAAAGTGATAACCCAAAATCGGGTTGTTGTACATTCGTCACAAAGTAAATTCGTCACGAAAAAAAGTATGTGTAAATTTGCCACAATTTCTAATATATTATTATTTTTATTGTAAATTCGTCACATAGGTTTTATTCGCACCGTTAGCAAAAAAAATAAACAAGAAGTAGAATAAAATGTTGTATATTTTTCAGAATCAGATCAAGTTTAATAATTTACCTTACATCTACATAACAACAATCACAGTTCTCGAGTGAACGATTTGACTAAAACTTAACAATAATAAGATAAACAACAGAAAGACATTAAAAAACAGCAATAATCATCTTTTTTTTAATTTAACATAACATTTATAAAGAATCACAGATCTCGACTTGCTGACTTGCCTACAACAATATAAATAAATATAATAACCTAACATCTACGTAAAAATCATAGTTATCAAGTGGCTGGTATGCCCGTAACATTTCAAATAACAAGAAAAACAGTCAAACAGATTTTGAATGGCTGATTTACGAACAACATTACAATTATAAGGAAAATAATTACATCACAGTTATAATCACTTTTTTTCTTAACCTAAGTAAAAATCACAGATTCTGAGTGGCTGACTTGTCCATAACTATATAAAAATAGTAAGACTTATAAGTATATAAACTATGTAAAAAATACTATCACTCATCCTTGGCTGATTGTAAAGCTACTTCATACATTTGAGGCATAGGTGTGATTGATAGTGTTGGCTGCTGCTTCCTTACGTATGACCATGTCTTACAAGCATACGCTACCCTCTTTCTGTTTTAGTCAAAGTGATCTGAAAAAAATATAAACGTTTTTTAATTAACGAGAAAAACATTGAATGTGTTTAGAATAAACTAAAATTTACTTTACAAAAAAATAATTTGTTGATGAAAGTTCATAGGCAAATGATATGTTTCTGTTATATTTGAGTTAAAAACATGTGTATTTTCACAAAGCTTCAAATTCTGTGTAACCGATCACGTCGCCCGCCATTTTGTTTTGGTTTCTCGTGCTCGTGTCGAAAGCAAGCTATACACGAGTATTATTTATAAAATACTCTTATATTTATTCACAATCATCCTAAATACATGAAATAATTCAATTTATATGGAAATAGAATTATTTCCAGAAGTAGAGTATAGAGTGGCGGTAACAAATATACTTCATGTCGTTAAAACTGTCAATAATCATAATAGTAGTATATGTTATAGTATAATATGTTTTTATTTTGAAAACTACTCATCCTGCGCCCAGAGCCCTATAGTACCTTATTAAATCTAAGAGATAGATTAGTAATGATTTGTACAATAGCATTAAATAATAAAATACTTACACCATGGCTTCCCGAGCTTGTAGGTACCAGGTTGATCAAGATACATTTTTTCAAAGACGCACATATCACAAATCACATTTGAAACAGATCACCACAGGCATCGACAAGGCCAAGGGAGTCACTGAGCTAATAAGTTGTTAGATGCGTTTGACCGATACTGTTAGAATGGAACGAGCGAGCACGATGGCGTGTGCAGGAGTATATTTAATTTCGAGCGCTAAAAACTTGTTTGCTATCGCTACTTAAAGAATTTTACAATAACCCTCATGAACCTGTGACGAGTTTACACATATTTTTTATACATGTGACGAATTTACTTTTAATGTATGGATTTTTCAAAATATGACGAATTTACTTTGTGACGAATTTACAATAACCCATAAAATCGTTGTTCACTTTTAAGCTTTTTATATTTTTACACCATTTTATTTAAGTTTGCAAAAATGTGTGCTAAACGGATTTAAATGGAAACATGGACGTAGAGAAAAGAGTCCGTGGAAGACATAGGGAGAGATTTATGTCCATTTATGGAAAGTTTTCCAGTATGATAGTCTGGATCACCACCTAAAAGGTTTTGCGCTTTTCGATAACAGCCAATCTAAATAAAACATCTCCAAATCTAATACAACTGCCCCGGCACACTTGGCCACTTCCAAAGACAGGTGATGCAGTCATGGAAACGATTTTTTTCTTTCCACTGTGGTCAGAAGTTGTTTAAAGTATTGTTTATTGTTAATTGTTTTAATCGGAAGGGGAGTCCGTTCATTATCTTTTTTGTGCCATTAGATTTTAATTAGGGAGTATAAATTGTTTTACAGTGTTGGTTGAAATTTGGGTATCCGTTTTGGCTTTTCGGTTAGAATTGGCTGACGATATTCTTTTCGAGAATACGCAAGGGGCTATTATTATTTAATATAAAACGTAGTATTTTAAAATGGGTAAACAATATATATATGAACTACAAGTTACAAAATAAATAAAAATCCGTCAAATGACGCGTACGATCTTGCAATTGCCCGATAAGTATTGTAACTTGGTTTGGGTACTTATTATCATATAATGTAGGCTATATACAGGTTAATAAGGTTATTTTTTTAACCCCCGACGCAAAAGTTAAGTTTGACGTGTCTGTGTGTGAAACGATTTTGATTTTGTTTTTTTTTTTTGTTTGAAAGGTCAAAGGTGAATATTATCGGGAGGGTTCTTAGCTATGTTAGATAAAAATAAGTCCAAGATGGCCGCCACAACAAAATGGCGACTTAACGAATTATTTTCTATTTAACTTTTAAGTAAGTTGATAGTATACAGGGTCGGGAATTTTTTAAATTTTAAATTTAATTTTACTTGTTCTAACTAAAACCCTCTTTTACATAGTAATATCGTGTATATTATCAATTTTGCAGAAGTACAGATCATTATTTGACTGGCGACTGGAACTGGAACTGTGTGGAACAGCTTAATTCCAAACTCAGTACAATGAATGACCTACCACGACTGATTGCCTCGCCTCTCTCTTGTTTTAGTTGAAATGGTTGTATCAGAACAGTGAGTTTTGCAAGGCTATTGATGATTTGATGGAAAGCAAAGCTATTGCCTAAATAATCAATAGTCAGTCCTAGTTTTGAGCCCTAGTTTTTGAAACGGACCTAGGTTACACTAAATTTAAAAAGATTTTTCAATAACAGTACTGTCTCACAAATCTAAAATTACAGTGTCCGTAAGAATTAAAATAATGTTGAGTTTCTCGTCTTGTTTAATAAATCGTCAAATAGTTTCATTTAAATACTTACTTTATTGTGTAATTGTTCCGCGACGAGGTAAAATAATTATCGAGTTTCCACCATTGTTTTTTGTTGTTTATTGACTTCACACCCTAAACCGACCTATTTAATAACACATTCTTTATAATATTGATAAAAAACAAAGAACCGCTGTTTGCTCCTTGACCGCAAACGGCAACCTCAATTTCATACTTATAAAAGCAAATTCTAAAAGAATTTCAATCTTATTCCCATGAGACTCAAGTTGTTTTTCAATCGTTACATAGTTTTCCTTTAAGTTCTTTCAATAGTGTTTGCAAGGGGCATAGATAAAATCAATATGTCATTTTAAAAGATGCCTATAGATTTTTTCACCGAATTTGGTTAATTAAAAACATTTTATTGGGCCTATTCGTTGGTGGCAAGTGTTTAAGCATCTGCTTTTTTTTGTTTAATCATTTAGGTTGCGGTTGAATATCTGCTTAAAGATTTGTTGTCAGATCAAGTTTGGCTTTGAAAAAGATACAAAAATAGTTGATTATTTAAAATAATCACTTCCCGTGGTTACGCTGTTCATTTATTTATAGAAATTAAAAAAAAATTAAATCTTATAAATGTTGACACTTTAAAATAATACTTATAATACTTTGACATTTATTAAGTGTCTAAGACTAAACTCAAAAGTAGAAAAAAAAACGCATAAGTACCATAAAGTTTATTCCCAAGACACAAAAACAAAAATATGATTTCATTTATTTTATAAGTTTCCCACAATACTCGTACACAGATAACCAGCTAATACGTGGAGTTTGCTTGATCACTTGGGTTGTAAATCGATAGCTTACACTTATCACTTCATATTGACATACAACGTAAAGGAAAGTAGGTCAAATACGGGTGACTTAACTTGCTTGTAGAAACTCCAATGCTAAAGCCCACAATCTTTTATCGTGTATCGAGACAGAACTTCAAGTGACGCCCAAGAACTATCATCTAAATCTACAATGCTAATTTTATGCCACTATTTTGCATAAAGCCAGCGAGTGCTGCGATATTCTTGATTGATTTTTCGATTATCGATAAGGCACGTCACTACCTCAAGAGCCCTTGTAGTTCTCATTATCGGCGTCACGCGCGCTACTCGAATGGCGCTGTTTTGTCAACATGGCTGCCATTTCGGCGGGAGAACCAAGTGTGAGTGCGTGTTACTCTATCAAGATATAGCGGCAATTACAATTTGAAGAATTTCACGGCAGGTTTCTGTTACTGATCCAAAAAATAAGACAGAACTATTTCTTCTCTTTTAGTTTTATCGGAAAGGCAGTTTTACCTTTATGATAATCATAAGCAGTACGCGTTCATAGAATTGGAAAAACACTGATGCATGAACACTGATAAATAATTAGATGGAATGGAAAAATAGCTTGTTTTTTACGTTCGAGAACTAGTATTTTTATTGCGATACTTCAATCTTTGAATTGAACAGTACATTACAATAGCTACATTTTGATAAAATTGGAGAAAGTTGGTTATTGTAGTTCGAGGATGAATTACCACACGAGCCGTAACTTCAATAATAAAATGTCCACGTGTATCAACCGAAGTTTTTCAATACACCTTTGAAGAAATAAAATAAAAGTTTGTTTAATTGTTATTAGTAAGTTTTAAATACTGATAATTTTATGTGTTTTGTCCTGTGCGGGCTTTTTCTTTCTTTCTTTCTTTCTATAGTTGTGTCATGCATGGACTATGATTTAATTTTTTTTTCGGCTGGTTGTAGCAGAAGCAAAGGTATGAAGCCATTACATGGCCCAATACAGTGTGTAAACCACCTCATCACAAAGCCGTTAACCAAGCATTCTGTTCATTAAACTAAGTAACTTTACGCAAAAAATATTGCTGGGAAACAACTTTTATTTTTTTGAGGTTATAAATCATGTTTTGTGGTAGAACTAAATGAAACGCACTTAAAACATTGTGCTGATGGATGGATTAAATAGTAAGGGGGTCGTGGAGGTGTAAAAATCAAAATCTTACAAAAAAAACTTGTCAAAAAATTGTGACTTGACCCCCCATATCTCCGTAACTAGAAGGTTGGAAGGTAGAACAAAATAAATGATCGCAATGATGGGGAGAACAAGTGCCTTTCGGCTTGGTGAATAGGTGTTTTACACCCTTTATATGTACATACTTGTTTATTTTTTTGTATTTAGAACACAAATAAATGGTAATTTGTTGATAGAATTTAAATTAGTTTTAAATAATCATGTTTGTCTTTGATATTGAATTTATAAACACAATTGGAATGAAAATGAAAAATGTTTATTTGTGTCAAAACAGTTACAGAGTTTATAAATGAGACATCCCCAGTAGGTAATTAATAATACCTGTGTTGGGGGTATCTCGTGCACAAGTTATTACAAAAGTGACTAAATATTAAATTAACAAAAAAAAAATTAAAAAAAAAGTAACAGTAAATGACTTTTAGCAGCTCTTTGTGTAATGTGGTTGTATGCCTATGTGAAACTGTATGTACGTGTTTGGTTTGTAGTGATGACTGTATGTATGTGTGTATGTGTGTGTGTGTGTGTGTGTGTGTGTGTGTGTTTGTGTGGGTGAAGGTGTATATCTTTGGAGTGCCGATGTGTTCGAAGTATCGAAGTATAACATAGATTAAACATGTACAAGGGAATAACAAAAGAAATGATTTTACCAAGTCTAACTAACACTTGCTCAGTTTCCTCGTATGTTAAGGTTTTAAGCCAATCGGTTATAACCCTTTTGCATACGTGTGAGCCCTCATGGTGGAACTTTAGTTTTTGGTTTATTTTATTATACATGGGCCAATTGAGTTGCATATTGACGCCGTGCAAAAGCGGTTACAACCCCCGGGGAGTAGGCCACTAAATCCTTTCGTCTTTTCCCCTGACTATCTTTGTTCAAAGGAATAGATTTTCGTAAGTGCTTGTTGAAGGAATGTTCAGAAAATGTTAACGCCGCCGTAAAGACGCACAAGTATTGCTTAACCGAAATAATAGAAAAACATTCACCTCTGACTATAGTCATTGAACTAATTTGGACTAAATATACTTAGGTATACTTATCTGTGGCGATTTTACTTTCCGCACACGTGTGGAAAAAATTACAAATACGCACGTGTGTGAAATACTCTGCATTTTGAACCTATTCGTAGTGCAAAAAGAACCAGTTTTCGCGGAAGTGTATTGAAAAGTAAGACAAACAAACTTAACACGAAACAAAAAATAATACGTCGTATGAACTGTAAGTAGAACACAAAAATGCACCGGTACAGTTTTTTGCAAATTAACGAGAACCTAGAAAAACTATACCGTCATTTGTAGAATACTTTTAAGTTTGAAATAGAAAACAGGATAGGAACGAAAACTTTGTCGTTTCTAATGAGAGGTAGCTCTCTCTGCGAAGCGTTACCTATGTGCAACTCGTACTTGACTATTTTTCCGTCCGAGAACATCAGTGTGTGCTACTTTTTATTATGGGGTGAAGTACCCACTTTTGTTATTGTTATTTGGTAATGGGTAGATGGAGATTTTTAGGGATCGAATTCAATATTTAGTTTTATCCCTCGTGTCTGCAGCGTATAATTTTCAACGGAACAGTTGAACTCAGCACTACAGACCTGGTCTTGAGGACCTCTGGGCCTCTGCATGGACATCAGGGTGATAATATTTTCTCAAAAAAACTCATTTAAAAGGTCAATTTATTTGAAAAATCTAAGAATTAATTAAAAGAACCTACGCTGATATTGCGAGCAAAACCAGCTCGACAATTTAAGCATGTTACTTCAGATTTCCCATACTAAAAAACCCATAAAACTTGAGTTAGGGTTTGGAGTAAAATAAAAATAAAACTAATTCATCCTCTTTCAATTCCCGTTTCCAGAAATAATAAATAATTTAATTTCAAAGTCTTTCTAGAATTACCTAATAAGTTCCTAAAATTCCAAAGGTTTACTTCTGCTGCAGTTTTTCCTGAGTAGTAAATAATTTTAGAAATCTCTTTAATATCAAAACTTCGATCCAAAATGAAATAAGCTGTCCAAGTCTTGGATTAAGGCTTCCTGAAGAAACACATCTTGAAGAATCAATAATCGTAACATTATTCAACACTAAAATAACAACGTTTATCCCGTGCCCCATTCAACCTAACGCCATTATTAATCGGGCTGACAAGTCAACACAACCTGAATTCACCTCAATGAGTGCCTCTCATTTCGACGTTATAAAGAATAATCCAAACCGACCCTGACAGACGACCCAACCCGCGTAAACACACACTTCTCCCTCTTACTTACGAACAAACAACGAGGGAGAAAAGGACAGAGACAGTTTTGACAGTGCGTCTTCTATTCATTAGTCGTGATTACGGCACGGGATGAATTGACATCTGGGACATCGGGGTAGGCGCTCGGATTTCCCTGCTGAGGTTTCTGCTAAAAACTTGAGCGCGCGAATTCTATGAAATATGTATAGCGTCTGAGGCCGGAGCGACTGTGTCTCGACGCGGATATTATATACATTTTCTTACAAGTAACGCTGAGTTCAAAGAGAAATGTGGGGGAGTTCTTTTTGAAGCTTCTTTTTAAGTCGACTTAGGCATAAATAAAGTCAGTAAGTTATTTTAATTACACGATAGAAATTTAATTCGCTTTTGATATAATTCGCTGGGCTGAGGAAAGAAAAATATATCTTGAACTCACCTAGAGCAGTGCTAGCCATCCTCATGGTCTGGATTTGCATGTCGTCTGGGGAGCCTTGGGCGAGCTTCCTTTTCCGTGGTCGACCTTTTTGGCTCGGTCCCCCGTTGAAGAATTGCGATGGTGAGTCGCCTTCGCTGTGCAAATCTTGACACCTAGTTACAAAAATCCAATTTATGTCTTTGTTCAAATATATTGTATTCAACGTGGAATTAAAATTGATTTTTCTCGGATTTGTATTTGAAACATTTGTATCACAAATTCTTCGTGCCTATTAGTGGCGGTCCCTAGTTAATTGGCGAAATATTCGGAAGCTCACTCTGGAGGCTTAAGTCGATAGACATGATAAATCAGTTCGTTCCTTTTGAAATGTTGTCGGATTTATTTATTATTATAGGATTTTATTAAAATTAGTTTTTATAAATTAAATGGCTGCTAAAAACTTTTTATATTCTAATTTTAAAATATAATTCAATTTATTTAATAAATTTATTTACTTTTTTATTTTTTTTTTATTTTTTATTTTTTTATTTTTTTTTACTCGACTGAAATCGAGACTGTCTCAATGGTCTAGTGGTTGCAAGCAGGATGCTACTGTGCATGGGGTCCGATTCCTGTGTAAGGAAAAGAAATTGGGTTTTTCCATCAGGAACTTTCCCAGTAGCCTCCAAGGAGATTGGATTTGTGCTCGAAGAAGAAGCTTCGTAAGAAGTAAGAGTCTCGTCCCATATATGAATTTAAAAAAAAAACTGGTAAAATGTGTATAAAATAATTGGATACACTTCTGGTTATCCCTTCGGGTGTTACAAGTGTGATGTTATGTACCGAATGAGATATTGATCTGCGGCAACAAAATAATATTCCATTTTCATTTATCATTTTGTTTTAAACCGCAGTTGATAAGAGGAATTGCGCCCGTAAATGGTAAATATGATTTAATTTATGCCAGTCACATTACACCAGTGGTTCCAAAAGATAAGTACCAATTAATGTTAACAGATTCATCTTTTTGGACGCAATATACTTATTATATTTATGTAGTTTGTAAATAATATACAAACATACCTACTGAATTCAAATACATATTTCTCTTTATCATTACAGATGAAAATTGTTATTAAGTTTTTTTTAATTGAATATCTGTATCTGTAATATATATCTGTATTAGGTATTTGCATATAGAAAAAAAAAGCATTGGTATTCAGCTGCATCCGGTTAGACTGGAAGCCGACCCCAACATAGTTGGGAAAAGGCTAAGCAGATGATGATGAGGTATTTGCATATAGATATGCATATATTTTGGTTTTGTTGAACCTAAATGCGTATAGCTTTAATTGGTCTTCAGACTCCAACATTTTCAAACCAGTAAAACTCCGTGTCTAGAAAATGCCAGATATTTGTCCTCCATGCTTAAATTTTTGGCTTTCTCCCTCCAATTGTCTCCATAAACGGAGACAATCAGTATATCCCCAAAGATCATCATCATAAGCCTATTAATGTTCCCAATGCTGGGACACAACAAATGGCCTCCTTTTTATTATCACTCACAACAAACATACACAAAAAAAAACACGAACCTATAAACGCTAGTCATATCTTCATCACAATATTCATCAAGGCAGGCGCTGTCATAGTGGGGTCGGCAGTAGACAAGGCCGTCTCTCATGCCAAAGACATCGCCCTTTGACAGCTGGGTACCACAGGCCACGCAGGTGAAGCAAGTGATATGGTAGACGAGGTCCCGTGCTCGCATGACCAGCTCGTTCGCAGTTATCCCGTTTCCGCAGCGAGCACATCGCTTCACGCAGAAGAGTCTGTAACAAGGAGACTTGTATTTGCTCTGTGGCTTAGTGGCAGAACTTTTAGGTCACGTTCTTAAAGAAGTACTTTTTGGCGGAACTTTAAAAAAAAAGTTGTATTGGTTTTGGTGTCGATGCCCTAAAAAGAAGAATGAACGAAATACTAATTGACGTCAACTTGTAATTTAGGTCAGAGTCAACTCAATTTAGACTACCATCAACACTAGTGAAGACAGAAATGTGGAAGAATTCCTGATTTCACTAGGTTATTAAGTTTATAAGCGGATTCCATATGATAGGGTCCTAATTTCTTGTAGGATTGGGCACCGATACTACTTAATCTGATTAAAAAAGAAAAACCTTCATAAATCAATTGATTTACCGTCCTCTTTCACCACCAAAAAGGTGTATTTCAGTTGAAAATTTTCATTTTATGGAGTTAGAATATGAATATTTTCCGCTTTCACTTAATAAATATTATTTTTGTTTGTAACTGTGTTCTTCATCCAGATTTCTACTTTTAAAACGAAACCAATTTATTTACATCTTTTTTGTAAAATACTTGGATACAGCATTCATTAAATGTATTCATTCATTTGAGCTTACCAACATGCTCATAATTATTTTATTTTATTAATATGAAACACATAAAATTATTGTTTCTCTCTAATTGAATACAAATTCTGTGAACCAAAGGAGTTCTGCCTGACTTCTCTGCGGGGTTCTTGACGGAATAGTGAATGTAACGCGAGCTGATACTCTAATATCACCAACGCTTGTTAGGTCAATGGATGGGTGCACTTTCAATTACCCGTCATGCCTCTAAAAGTTTAATTCTAAAATAGTTGCAAAAAGACCAAACGAATAATATCATCTGATTTGGTCAAAAAGACTTTAAGAAAGTTCCGCATTGCGAAATACCCTCAACGGCAACACATACCCCCTAGTTGTAACAGTAGTTAATGAGCCAATAACCAACCTATGACAACTTAACATTAGACACCCTCTTCGATAATCAATCAATCGTTATCACCAGTACTGACGGGCCCCATGTAAACAATTATAGCATATGTCCGCTTATAACAAGAGGGTGGGTAGAGAGTCAAATTATACCGCAAGCTTGACATTATTTTGACAGCAGTATTTTGCTTAGTCCTTCACATGGAAAACGAGGGACACACACATTCCTTTTCCCGAAGAGCTTTAATACTACCACAATCTAATGTTTGAAAAGGTAACTAAGATTTGTAAGGGTAACTAAGATTAATGTGTGTTTTTGTTATTTTAGTGATATTATTTTGACGTGACAACGTCTTATAAATTGGTTTGCCGGGTGACACTTCAAGAAACTGCGTTACGCTCCGCTCACGTTATGCGCTCACAATGAGAGCGAGTGAGAGGCACGCGTCCCTTCCACTCGGGCATGGTTAGCCCGCCTAAGAGCGAGAGAGACAGACATATTTTCATCCTTCTTCCTACTATACGAATGAATATTCACATTAAAATTATTTTACCACTCAAAGTCGTTGTCACGTAAAACTTTCGCCCGTATACCGACTTTACAGGCAACCAATTTTTTATTTAATTGTTAAGTAATTTATCTTTTATTTCACATGATGTATCTTTTAATGACATGTTTTATTCTTCAGTTAACTTAATTTATTTTATTGTAATGAGTATTTTCAAAATTTTAACTGTATCATTTTATTTTTAAATTGTAGATTTTAATTGTATTTTTTATTTTTGAATTGTTAGCGCTAAAATCCGTGTTGTGTTAGTTTTAAATGAGGTTTCGACACAATGTAAAAATTGTTTATGAAATAAATAAAATGAAAATGAGAATGTACAGGGGACTACTTATGAAAACCTCAAGCGCGTAATTTTGGTGGGAATAAGTACGATTAGGTCCTCAAATTGGGGTAAACAATTCCTTATTTGAATTAGAATAACAGTCATGCGTTGCAAGAATCTGATATAGTGTAACTTCCTAGTTCTGAGAGTTTTTAATTTTCCTGGCCTACTTTTTAGGGTTCCTTGCCAAATGGCAAAAAACGGAACCCTTATAGATTCGTCATGTCTGTCTGTCTGTCTGTCCGACCGTATGTCACAGCCACTTTTTTTGCTGTTGAAACTTGGTAAGTAGATGGATTCTGTGAACCGTATTAAGATTTTCACACAAAAATAGAAAAAAAACAATAAATTTAGGGGGTTCCCCATACATAGAACTGAAACTATTTTTTTTTTTTCATCGACCCCATGCGTGTGGGGATATATATGGAATATGGATAGGAATTCGAAAATGATATTGAGGTTTCTAATATCATTTTTTTCTAAACAGAATAGTTTGCGCGAGAGACACTTCCAAAGTGGTAAAATGGGTATCCCCCCCCCTGTAACTTCTAAAATATGATGATAAATCTAAAAAAAACATGATGTACATTACCATGTAAACTACCACCGAAAATTGGTTTGAACGAGATCTAGTAAATAGTTTTTTTTAATACCTACATCATAAATCGTAAACCGCAATTTACCTTTCCTTTACAACGAACTGCAAGAACTTTTATACTATGTTACTTGCTGTTACGGAACCTATTGTGGGCGAGTCCGACTCGCACGTGACTGCTTTTTTTTCTTCCATTCTCCTCTGTCAACCGTCATGTTTCTGTTTTCTTTAACATCGTTTCTCACAAAATCCATTCATTCAATTAATCATTTCTGTGGTCTTTCTCTCTCTCTCTGTCTCCATCGATTTATATATTTCATATTCATCACTTTTTTACTGACATGCCATTCGTCCTTCTTCATCACATGTCTATACCAATACGTTCGATTTCCTTTAAACTTTTCATTAACTGGCACAGTTTTTAAACTTCATCTAATATACTCGTTCCTTTCCTTATTCATTCTTGTCACACCACACATCCAACTCAACATTCTCATCTCCGCTTCATGCAATCTTTTGTTCAATTTCTTCATAGCCTAGCATTTCGATCCGAATAGTACGACAGGTCTAATCTCGGACTTGTATATTTTCAACTTTGACTTGAGATTGTCGTGATTCGTGTGTCACAAGTTGTTTCAGTTCGACGACTGTAACCTTAATAACACTTACAACCAAACTCCCCTAACCAGCTCCTCTAGTCAGACTTGGTAAGAGAAGTTTTATAATACTCTCGAACAGAGAAACTGATTGAGTCACACATAAAGTAGTGTTCATTATTATCATTTTCTTGGCCTTATCGCAATGCGTTTGGGGTCAGTGCAGTAGATCTTCTTAAAAAATAACGTATTTTGTTACTCTCCGTATTTGGACTTTCACTTGGTTCACTTATGTTTCAGAAAATGATGTAAATTCTTACGTAATTTTCAAACTTTATTTAATCCTTTATGTTTTGATAGAATGCAAATCCGACGATCTTTTAAACCCAGCTGTGTCTCGAACGTTTATAAATATAACTATAAAAGTAAGCAAGTTGTATTGAGAAACCAGCGTAGGTTTTAGAAGTACAAAATGACAACGATAATAAGCTGAAGTTGGAAACAGTCTTTAAATAAATAATTTGTACCAATAAACCAAATTCAAAGTAGACTCAACCACTAACGAGCCAAAAAATTTAAACAATGAACATAAACATTTTCGTTTAACTTACAATTCCGCCTTACACTGTTGACGCATTGGCTACAAATACAAGTGTGGACAGGTGTGTGAACAACCGAGTGCGGTGGACTTTGAGTGACGGCCTGCCTTGCTCCCTAATTGCTAACGTATCACCTACAGACTGACAACTGCTTGGTAAACGTTGACCACGCGTCGCGTCGTGAAGCTAGTAATTATAGGATTATCATAATTGATTAGACTTCGCGAGTAGTTTGTGGATAGTTTTCGCGTTATGGTGTTGGTTGTCTGTTTTATTATGTTGTTTTCTGGTTGTTTTTTTTATTTAAATAGAGTCGTAGGAAGTGTATTTTTCTTGGTGTTTAATTGAAGTGTCTTACTATTCAGTTTTATGAGCCAAAATGTGTTTTAGTGCATTTTATTATTACCTTTGAAGCCAGTATTGAACACCAACAATAAGCATGAGGCGTCTTAACTACACTTTGTATTCGACGACTTACCGCTTCCTGCTTTCCTAAAATACAACAAAAGCAGATAACAAGCTGAATTTCTTTATTAAAAAAATCATCGCAAAGCGCTTCGCAAAAGCAGAGATTTTTCCTCAACAAAATAAAGACTTCGCTTCGCAAGCTTACGTAACAGAGCCAATTACGATCAAATCAGGAAGAACTCATAATCAACTACAAAAACCCTTCTGGATACTTGAGTAGTATTGCTGTACAAGTGTACATGATTAGGCAAGATAGGGAAATATTGAACATGGAAATATTTTTGAGTGTACACCAACCAGGGGCCCAAGTATGCTATTTTTATAAATTCAACATTCCAGTACGATCCCATTCTCACCCCATTGATATTTTGCTAACAGTTGTAATCTGTTAAATTCATAACGGTCCATCATTGGTCGGTCAATGGTCTCATAATAGAATTGTATTATAATGACGTCATTATGTTTGTAGATTACCAAACTTGTCAAACAGTTCACCTGTCATGTCGACTTTATTTCGCGTTTTTTTGGGTGCTTAGTCCGGAAAAAATAGATTTCAATTTTTTTTTTTGGTAACCTATTTCAATTTGTTGATGGACCGATCTGCCCGCTTTCATGTTAGGGTTTACGATGCAAATAAAAACTGTTTCTTTTTTGTGTAGCTTTGATGACACAATTGATAGGTCGTTGCTTTGAGCTGCACGTCCGCAGCATGGGTTATGATTTCAAATGTCATATAGTCAATGTGTGTGTGTAGTAATGTCTTGGCTATTATACTGGGAGTTTCCTTGCGTGGTCGAATCAGAAATGAAGACATCCACAAGAGAACCAAGGTCACCGACGTAGCTCGAAGAATTGACAAACTTAAGTGGCAGTGGGCAGGTCACATTGTTCGCATAACGAATGGCCGATGGAGCCGAAAAGTTCTAGAGTGGCGACCGCGAACCGGAAGACGATGCGTTGGATAACCTCCCACTAGGTAGACCGATGACCTGGTGAAGGAAGGTTGCGGGAATCCGTTTGATACGAGTCGCAAGGGACTGATCAATTTGGCGACACTTGGGGGAGGCTTATGTCCAGCAGTGGACGTCTTTCGGCTGAAATGATGATGATGATGACTGTCTTAGCCGTGTGTTATTTATCCGCCATACTTTCATGCTTCAAATTCAAACCGTATTAGAAGACTGTTTTGCTAAATTTGAGGCTTAATTTTCATTACATTTTTCATTTTATCATGGACACCAATCTATCATAGCCAGAATCTGGCGCACTCGGAACCGTCACCATCAAGCTGAATGATTACGAAGAAAAAGACAGTTAATTCACACTAACTTTCGGAGCACGTTAAACAGAGACTAAAATAGACAGTCTCGTTCTCAAACTGCTTACCTGTAATAGTCTTCTTTGCAGTAGATGTTGCCGTCTCTTGAAAAGCAGGTAAGTTCAGTGTCCAGCGGCAGTCGGCACTCGCAGCAGCGAAGGCAGGTGCCGTGCCATTGCCGGTCAACTGCTAGGAGGTAATATCTGGTGAAGAAGAATTAAAATGTTTACTCTGGACAAAGAAAGTGACATACTGTCACTTACGGAATAACATCTACTTCTAAATAAAGATTCAATCGGAGCTCGTGAACAAACGAAATCTCTGGAAAATACCCTGACAGGGACGATAAAGGTGTAAGTTATATCTAGTTTCAAAATAAATAAATAAAGTGTAGAAGTTTGCAAAACATCGGAACTATCGCGTCTGAACTTCAAAATTCAAGGACAAATCCTTGATCTAGCCCTCACCTGTCCTGTATCCGCCCCCCGCACCCCGCGCACTCATCGGGAGTCGCGGGGGACTCTTCCGAACTTTCTCGTTCCTTCAACATGCCTTCCTGCTCCGTTCTGCGCGCAGAACTGAACTGTGTATCTCAAATAACTAGGTTCAATTCACCCTGTTCCGTTTTCTCAGCATTGCCGTTTGGTACAGCCATAATAACTAAGCTTGTGTCCACTTTTTGTTGTGTGGGATCAAAACGGGATTCCTTAGGATCTGTCAACAAAAAGATTAGTTGATTTGTTTGTTTAGTTCCAGCGACTCTAATATAGCAGACGTATAGGTATATTCAACTAGGAAAGAATTAGTATCACCGTCCCCTGTAACCGCATGTTATTTTTATATCTCACGTTAAACTACCGCGTCATCTTCCTGCCCTGTCCCACGTTACTTGAGGTCAGCACTGCACGATTTCTACTTCCATTCTCTTCTATCAATCGTCACACTATCATTTGCTCCTTTTTCTTTCATAATATCGTTCTTCACATAATCTATCTTATCGTTTTTTTTTATATCTTTGTTTTCCTCACTCTCTCCATCCATCCATAGTCATATGCGATTCACACTATTAAACTTTAGTACCTGCTTAAATTATGATTCTGAAAAATTCAAATTAAATAAAGGTACCAATCAAATTCACATTCCCATTAAAAACGCACAAAGCCCAGGTTAAAATCCCGTTTTAATTGATAGGCATGTCCAAAGCTCCCAAACAGAAACATAATATGTCCTATCTCCCCTCAGTGGGGTAGAATGGGGTTAAACTCGGGATCACAAACGACAACGACACAATGGGATCGAAACGTTTGTGCCGAGAAGCTGTAACCAATACTCATAGCGTTGCACATAAATCGACACAAAAGGAAATAGTGTTGCTAGGGGCTAGCCGCTTTCTGCGATAATTTCGAGGACCGAGATTATTGGAATCGAGGAATCTCATGAAATTTTGATAAAATTGCTGATGTTAAAACAATTCGAAGATTTCTTTTGATTTCGCTACGAATTGTGGCGATTGTGGGTTTTATTTTAAATAAACATAATTAAGTGAGTAGTGAGTATTTACAAAAAAAAACATAATATCTTGGATTTATGCTAACCTAGTACCTACTAATTGTAAGGTAACTAAGGACCCGAAAAATAAAATTTCATTGCTTAAAAAACGATGGGGTCGACGAGAACAATTTTAACTTATTTTATCAGTTCCCACTGACCCTACAGCTCGTCGTCTCACTAGTTGGGTCAGCGATATTAATGTTTAATCATATCCGAGAAAACTGATTATATAATAATAATTCTAGTATAATTTGGGTATAAAATTAGTTTGTTAATCAATTTAATCAAGTGCGTTTTATCCTTAAAAAATACTAAACGTGCACGTAATAAAAGCAATCTATCTCTAATGAGTTGCTCCAACAAAGTTCGTACGCGTGAAAGTCTGTGAGTCCGGGAGGTACCGTTGCTAATAAAAAATTCATAGCAAACCGGCTGATGATATTGTCATCGAAGGTTGATCTTATATTACCAATAAGTGAACAAACCATCAGCGTAGGATTGCGAGGTTACGGAAGTTGTGAAATGATTAAAACACTGAGCTTAAAAAAAATCGTCAGCTGCATGGTGCAGGGGGGATAATGCGTCAGCCGCTCGCATGACCTTGTAAATGACACAGGTCTGAAAACTAAAAGCAATCTACAATCAAGTAGAGAGTGTGTGATAGATTGCTTTTGTTTTTTTATCAGGCGTACATAAGCACGCCACAAAACATGAAATTGTTTCCCAGCAATAATTTTCGTGTAAAGTAACTTATTTGATGTACAGAATGCTTGGTTGACGAATGCCTGGCTTCGTGATGAGCTTGTTTACAACCGTCGTGTTATTACATTTTAACGAGACAAGGTCTCTCTCATCTCCTATAAGAATCTTGTCTGAGTTCAATTGTAGTAGATCAGAGGACAATGAACTCGAGGAACCTCCTTAAGAACGAGTCAAAGTAAAATCGAATAATAGAAAATGCTGATTTTTCACACATCTATGTTACGGTAAAAGAAGCCCAAATGCGTAAATCTTATATTTTACTAGTAAATCTTAAGATTTACCCATATGAGTCGGTAATTATAAATTTATAAGGATTTAATTTTAAACAACTTTTTTTTCGAACTTTTACTATGTATTAGCTACAACCAACTGTTGCTCGTTTAAGTATTACAGTATGTAATCATTCTGTCGTATACCTACTCATTTTTTATTCTCAAAGCCAACAGTTATTAGTAATCCATTTCCATAAAAGTTCTAAAAAAAAGTTGTTTGAGTGAAATAGGTTAGAACCATGACTGCGAGAATCGAGATACTTGCGGTAGCTCTATTATAATGGCACCCCGAGAAAATGTGTTAGGTTTGACCACACACGCGCAGTGCGAGTGAGAGTAGCGGCCAGCGATTCATCGGCTGCGGCTGGCGACCTCTTTTTTTTTTAGTTGGATGCGTATTTTTAATTATTCGTTCTACTTTTTCGGATGCGAAATCATCAAATGACCCTCTCGCTCTGGGCGGAGCGGGAGGGTCGCATCGGACCATGGACTGAACCCAGGGCCGGACGCGAGAGGTCGCCGACGCCGATTGAGGCTATGAGGTGCTAAGTCCAAGCAGTGCAAACCTCCAAGGGATGATCCGCGGTGTCCTTCGGACGATTCTCGCAATGGTATAATTTCCATTTCAAACACAGTTATTTGGTAGTTATTCCGAACCTGACCCGATTTTTTTTCTATTTTAGTGTGAAAATCTTAATGCAGTTCACAGAATACATTTTCTTACCTAGTTTCAACAGCACAGTTCTTATATCTTTGGAAAATGAGGCTGTGACATACGGAAGGACAGACATGACGAATCTATAAGGGTTCCGGTTTTTGCCATTTGGCAACGGAACCCTAAAACAGAATGTTATTCCGATCTTAAGCCTATTCCTAACCTTTACTGTGTCTCTGAGGTAAAACCTAACATTTACCGAATGTATAGTGGTATAAGTTCGAAATGAGCCAGGATCATAGAATAGTTCGGGCTTTTACCGTGACATGTACAATCATTTTCTCTTATTTTTTTGTATGTTGTGTGGTAGTATTTCTTTATCCTCATTACTTTCTGTATTGTACTGTTCTTCTTTACAAAAAATAATATAATATACAACGTGTAACAGAAAGGTTATAAGTACTCATATAAAAAACATTCATCGGCCCTTCTAAATTCCAATACTAAATCGACCAAATGTATAAAACAGTTTTTTACGATTACGATGGTGGTCCCATAGAGAAAGTTGTTCAGTTTGATGGTCTTTAGCACCCCTTTCATATGACTATACCCTTTTTGTTACGCGTTGTATAGGCACTAGGCCAGGCTTGTCCAACATACGGCCCTCGGGCCGACTAACGGCCGGCATAGGTCTTTTACATGGCCCACGGGCTATATAAAACTTTATATGACATCGAGAAATATTGTCAAATATTGTTTAGCATGTCCCTAAGTCAATTATTCCCACGCCAAACATGTTTACCTGCTCGCCCCACCTCACCTACCCGCCAATGGAGACTGCATCATTGCAATCTAGTCCGGTGAAGCTTATGTAGAGGTATTTTTAACCAACTTCTAAAAAAGGAGGAGGTTTTCAATTCGGATGTTTCTATTTTTTTTGTTTTTATGTTTGTTCGGGAATAACTCCGTCGCTTGCCAACCGATTTGAAAAAAACTTTTTTGTTGGAAAGGGTATTCTTTCCAAATGGTCTCATAGTCACCAAGTCGGGATCTTATGATGGAATCTTGGCGAAATCGAGGGAACTCTTTAAATTTTATATGATAATGTGTTGCGATATTGGTATTTTCCACAACAAGTGAAGCATTAATTTGCGTTTGATAAGAACCATTCTACAATGAGATCTGATGATGAAGCCAAGAGTCACGGAACTCCATAATGAGACAATGTATCCTAGTCGTGTGTGGGCTTGTTGTAATTGTAACGGTATGCACTTTCCATGTATAACAGGAACATGTGAACCACTAAAAAGTCAAAAATAAAAACGTTTTTGCAAAAAAAAACCGACTTAAAAAAAACAAAATAGTGAAAAATAACTTTATCTTCTGAACCAAACAAACAAAGGTCACCGACTTCGGTTGGTTTTGGTGCCGGCGTACCAGCGGTTTTAGAACCAAACGGCTTGGTGCGTGACGATGGCAAGAGACCGGACGGCATGACGTTGGTGCCTTGGAGCGTTGGCAGGCCTTTGGTGTGGGACGCAACTTGTGTCGACACCCTTGCGCCTTGCCACGTTGCAAGCACGGCGGGCTATGCAGGCGCTGCTGCTGCAGCTGCTTAGATCCTCAAACGGCACAAATACTGTAACCTTATTGGTTACTACAGCTTTGAGCCGTTTGGGGTCGAAACTCTCGGGTCATGGGGTCCGAGTGCGCGTCTCCTTTTTATGGAAATCTCCTGCCGACTGATCGACACTTCGCGTGACCAGAGGGCTGGCTCTTTCTTTGGCCTAAGAATTAGCATTGCCATTGAACGTGGCAATGCTGCCAGTCTTCTGGGCACGTCTCCCGAAGACAGCGATGCGGAAGAGTATTTTGACGCCTAAGTGTCCTATTGATATTGTTGCATATTTATATTGGTACCAGTTTTACGTTTAGTTTTATTTTTGTAATATTATATTTTATAGTTTTAGACGTAGTATATTAATTTTTTTAATAAGTATAGAATAGTAGTATTTATAAGTCCTATTGACATCGTTGTTTATATATTATATATTATACGAGTATATTGGTACTAGTTTACGTTTAGTTTTATTTTTGTAATTATATATAGTTCTAGTTGTAGGATGTATATAATGTACACAATAATTTTATACCTTATAAAAACAATTTTAATTGATAGTGTGACAATACAATGAAAGTGTAAAAAAAACATTTAACTTCTGGAGGCAATTGTACATTCGTATGTATTAAATCCAAAATGTATGCTGTTTTCGCCCATACCATTTAGATACTTATATAAACATCGAAGGCTCTTTTACATATCATTATTCGTTTGCACAAATAAGTATACATACATATATACTCTGGGTACCTCGCCTTGAGACAATGGGGCGAATTCTTTTTTTTGCATTCGTGATTCGACTCTGACTGTTGACGCATCATTTTAAATACATATTATATGCATTGGTATTAAGTTTATTTATATACATGTACTATTACGAACAGAAGTAGTATGCTAGAAATCTATGAACAACTGATTTTTTTATTACGAGAAATCGGTTTTATTGATTTTAGAACAGACTTGAAGTTTTTAAGTAAAAAAGTTCTGTCAGACTTTTCATCATTACTTTTGAGAAAAATGCCAGAACAAATTCGTGTTGCGAAAGAGGCATTATTGGGTATTAAATTACCCTTAACGAAGCCGAATGGTACTTGTTCTCCCCGTTGTTTTGATATATTTTTTGTTCTAAATCATACCTGGGAACTTTTTAATTACGGAGATATCGAAGGTCAAAGTTCCAACTTTTCTTAAGTTTTTTTAAAATGTTTCTACTGTTTCCGTTATCTTTAATGTATTCATCAGTAGCCTGCTACCTGCGATATAACTCAAGTAACACACTCAAAACACCCGGTAGGACTCCCACCGTGAAACTTGATTTAAAAAAAACGAGAAGCAATTTTTGGATAGAGTTACTTATTTTGATGTACAGAATGGTTGGTGAAGGCTTCGTATACTTTTTCGATGTTTAAATAATAATAACGCGACAGTGCTATGGATATTTTTATCATATTACCTAAGTCAGAAATTTCTAACTGAACTTAAAATGTCACTTAAGGGATATCATCCGTGCCGGGGTTGCGGGCCTGTTCGAAAGAGATACCGCGGCCCCGGAACATAAAGGGCGAGGAAGGAACATGGATGGGTTTTAGTCAGTAAGAGTCTGATACTCCCTCCCGCACCGCCCAGAGTGGGAGAAGTCATTTGATGATTCTTACCCATCCTAAAAAAAAAAGAAAGGATATCATCCGTGATTATCATTTTTATTGAGGTCGCGATATTTGGTTGCAAGCGCCATGATTGAAGGTTGACGGGAGAATACATGGAAAAAAATGTTAGGAGCAGACAAATCTGTCTGTCTTAAGTTTAGTTGTGCACCCTGATAGCTCAAAATGGTGTTTAATCTCTAACTGGGCCTCGATTCTGCTACTACAATAGTGTCAGAGTAGTCGATCATTGATTTCATAATGATCATAGGATGATAATCTCGCACATGAAATCTGGCATGAATGAATGTTCGCATTTAGTAGTAGATTTCGAAAACCATTTGTACCTACTAAGGGTTTTATAATAATGACAATACGACAATGCCATTAAAACGCAATTTTATTACGAGTCCATTGGCTGGCCAATGATCGACTATTGTGAATTTAGCAGATTACGAACTTTAAGCAAAATGACAATGGGATGACAATGGAATCGTGTTGGAGTGACGAATTTATTAAAATAGCAGAATTAGGCCCCTGGTCACTTGGTCATTACCGTTTTCGTTAAGCTTGTATCAGACGCATATAAATGACACCGACAAATGAATAGGAATATAAATGATCATATCCATACATTAAATGTTACAAAATTATCAGTTTTGATTCCTTTTGTGTTTGGACCACAATCATTACCTACACTTCGAGTGAAAGATTTCTTCCGAGTGCAAGACAAAAATAAAGCAATGGATATTTGTTTTATCATCAATATCAGTAGTACATTTGATGTTGTGAGGAGTTTTTATTTGATTTCGTAGCTCGAGAATCTACTGAAAACTTTTATCAAAAAGCCAAGAAAATTTGTATGCAGCCCACACGAGTCTAGGAGAGTTTTCCCTTTCCTGTATCAACATTTTAATGTAAACATCTATTCAAGATGTATTTCAGATCGATCCCGTTATCAGTCTTTTTTTAAAACGGTCTCAAACGACAGCATAGAGTAGAGTTATACTCGTACCTTTTACAAAGCACTTAAATATAGACGTTTTTGTAAACTGCCCCCACCCCCCTTTTTTCGGATGGGAAATCATCAAATGACTTCTCCCGCTCTAAGCGGAGCGGGAGGGAGTGTCAGACTTTTACTGACTAAAACCCATCCATCTCCCTGCTTTAGAAACTGTCGTCTGCCGAGAACCTAGGGGAGGAATAAACTATTTTTAGGGAAACACCACTCTTCATTCTCTTGCCGTTATCCCAGGGAAACACCACTGTTACGCTTATTCAAAAGGTTTGGTATCCCCTTTTTTTTATTTGTATCGTTTATAAGACACAAAACGCTCAATTGACGTTGAAATGTTACGAGAAAGAAAAGGTATTTTATTTTTACAAGATACATCATTTTCTCACGTGGTTTTACGCATGTGGAAGAAATACAATAAAACTATGATTTAAGCGTTTTAACAACAATATTTTTACTAATGTAATAATTAAAGATAACAAAAAAAAAACTGAATTTAATTTGAATAAATATTTTTTATGTTTCATAAAGTCAGGACCTGATGATGGGATCCCGGGGAAATAGAGTGAACTCTAGGTTTTCACGTGAACCAGTAAAAAGTGAAAAATAAAAACATTTAAAAAAAAAGTAAAACCGACTTCAAAAAACACAAAAAGGTGAAAAAATACTTTAACTTCAGAAGTCGGTGACTTTGTTTGATTGATTTAGTTTTTGTGTAGAAATGTAAAACCAGAACATTTGTTTAAATTACAAAAGGCTTCTATCGCGGAGCAATTCTGCTAGCTCCTAGTCGAACAAAATAAATATAATGTAGAAAACTAGGATCAGTAACTACCAAGATCAAACTACACATTCCAACATTTCCATATTGTCCCGCTTTTGATTCCAAAGCCACTAGTTCCCTTTTCAGTTACCTTATGTACTAAATGGGTACATAAGGTAACTGAAAGCATGCCTGTTACTTACAGTCGTATATTTATCTGTACTTCAAAGAACCAAGGATTTCTTAGAACAAGAAACTATAACCATTACCTTCATAAAGGAACGGGAGCAAATTTTATTTATAAAGAAATATTCTGGTTATCAAACTTACTACTCTGAATATAATATTCAATTTTGAATAAATTCTATACCGGCGGTATTTTTTAAAGTAAGTATTACATTTTTGGGAGCTGTATTCATGGTGTTTTGATAAAATGATTGATATTTAAAGCGTGCTTTGCCCCGCCTACCGACGTACACGCAGGTACAGACGGTGCGAAAAGTTTTATGGTAATATTGTTTTTGATTTTGGTATTTTATTTTAATAATGGAAGAACAAATTAGGCTTCGCTGGTCAGTGAAGGATAATTTCGTATAAATTGGTGTAAGGGACAATCCAAATTCAAATCAAGTTTAGTGATCTCTTCGTCTTACTAATCAATCGCCATTTCCTTGTTGGGTATTTAATTAAACCTTCAATTAAATATATGGGCTTTGAGTTATATTTTTCCTGTATGGAAGCTGCCAATGCTCTTTAATTATGAAATAATCAAAAGTACTGGCATGCACGTAACTCACCAGAGGTACTTTAAAAAAATAAACATATTTGCCTTGCTTTTTGCTTTTGCCTGTACCAGGCCGAATTACAGTGATAACATCAAGTGTATTTTAAGGAAAATGTGTAAAACATTATGTCGACTGTTTTGAGATAAAACATAATAACATGTTAAAAAGGTTTGTATAGTAACAAAAACAGTATTAATTTTGTGGTTACTGTATTGAAGACTTTAGCCTAAAACTTGCCACTTTTCCGTCGAAAACGTAAAACAGTTATAAGATAAGAAATAACACATAATTATTAAAAATTTCTTACATAATGATCTAGAGGCGGCATTTGTTAAAAAAAACTATATTTTGAAAATGGTATCTTCAATGGAAAACTTTTCTCGGCAGGAAAAGAAGAGAAAAAGAGATCTGTTATTAAACTCATGAAATGTAAAAAAAAGTACTTTTATAAGTGTATAATACCTAATTAAGCCAAAGAAAAGTCCATAGAAACGATTTAAGGTCTGAAACTCAAAAACGGCATTTTCCTTTGTTAACCCCTCCCCTCCCCCTGCCATCCCTCTCGACATGAATTCATCATTATCAGGCAGATAATGATGAATTCATCCTATGAATTAAGCCTTTTCCCAACTAATACGATACCACTTGGTAAGACTGATAGACTTCTTGGGCCTCTGACTACCTGTAACGACTGTCAAAGATGGACAAACGACAGCCGGGACCAAGCTTCGCTTGCTTTCCGAGGCACGGAAGAAACTCGGTATGTAAGGGTGGTCACCCATCCACAGACCAACCTAGGCAAGCACAGCCTAACCTAAAGATCGACCCGACCGGCAGTTATTATTTCGCCACGAGCTCCGAATGAATAAGTATTACATATTAGAGAGAAAAATAAGTAAACGTTTTTTGAAAATATTGAATGGTCATGTGGGATAAACCATAATAACCGTTTTAAATATAACAATGGAAACGATATCTTGGGTGGGTGGGGTTTACCGTATAGCCTGAAATAAGTTACTTGGTATAAACATTGCAACCACGCTAAGGATAAAGTTACGAATAAAATTGCTGAGTACGCCTCTACAATAAAAAATCTTTGAACAAAATTTTACTGTTTTTTCCATCAGGACTATCTGGAGATATTCTCAGCGGGACAGTTTCGCAGCTGGTCAGATTAGCAACTGGACAGATATACAGTCATGAAAAAATAAATTTATGAATCGTAAGCCCTGTATTTTATGAACACAATTTTAAGGTCAATTTGGGCAACTGTATTACCCTAAAATAATGGGCAGAGATCAAAGGGTATGGCGTTAAAATATAAAACAAAATTAAATGCATACTTACATTTAAAATCAGAATTACAGTATCAATTCCAGTCGGTATAGATGTAACTCAAACCTAAACTAGTGCTAATCACACCTGCTCGTAAAATACTACCGGCAAACTGAACTAACTAGGTATCAATTAGGCTAGCATGAACTGTGCAATTAGCTAACAGTTTTATTTGTTCAAAAACAATAAAATCAACTCTCGACCAGTCGGTCAGCATTAATTGATGCAAATAAAACTAATCCTTACGACTAAGGTATGTATTTTAACTGTATGAAAACAATGATAGGCTAACTAGAAACTGGGTTGTTGGTCCATGTAAAATACTGGTATTCTAGGGTGTAAAACACCTTTTCACGAAGCCGAAAGGCACCTATTCTCCCCGTTATTTCGATCATTTTATTTCATTTTTTTTATTTTTTTTTTTTTTTTTTCCGTTATTTTGATCGAAATGCCTTTCAAACCTTCCAGTTACGGAGATATTGGAGGTCAAAGTTCCAACTTTTTGACAACATTTTTTTAAGTACAAGTTTTAATTGTATGATTTTGGCTTTAAACAACTCTAAGACTCCCGTACTATTCAATCCATTTATCAGCGCAATGTTTAAAGTACGTTACATTGAGTTCTACCACAAAATATGATTTTTCACCCAAAAAAAAAGTCTTTTCCCAGCAATAATTTTTGCATAAAGTTATTTAGTTTCATGTTGGTTAACGGCTTTGTGATGAGGTGGTTTACACTCTGTATATATTACTCATCAAAATACATTTTGAGTTAAATAAAAAGTCTTGATATTTTGATACAAGTGGGGAAAGTTTGTTATTGTACTCGAGGCGGAATTAACATACGAACCGTACTCGAGCTTGTTATTGAGCCGAGAATTGCAATGACAAATGTCCACGTGTATTAAACGACGTTTTTCAATACACTTTTAAAGGAATAACATAAAATAATGATTTGTCATGAAATAGTAATTAAGAATTTTCTTTTTTTTCCTTACTCTGCTTTCGCCAGGTTGAAGGAGAAGCAAAGGTATGAAGCCGCTAAACAGCCTAATATAAAAAAAATATTATTATGTATTGTATTAATGCGATAAAAACTAGTTTTCGAGAAGTGTATTAGGTATTGTTGTTAACATCTCCATGGCTTTTAGACGGTGATTAAGAAACTATGATTAAGAAACTAGAAATAGTTTGATGTGAATCACCATCTAAAAGGCCTTAACTTTACCATTCAGCCAAAAAAAAAACAGTCAAAGCCAAAAAAAAAATGAAAGATTCGAATGGGAAGTCCGAATTCGAGTCTAAAATAAATGCAGTTCATAATATAATTGTTTCGCGCCCGACCCAACGGTAATGCACGGTGTTGAAATAATTGACCAGGGAAAATTAAGGGCAATATTTATTAAATCGTGTCTCATTTGGCAAGATCGAATAGTTAACGTATGGTATAAAATATCTCGATAACTTCTGAATTTTATTATACAGTAAAAAAAACCGTAGATAAGGTTATCTACACATTGCACTAAACCGATAGCCAACCGATAAAACAATATTTTTACATTCTAAAACGACAATAATTTTAACCCGGAAACGGCGGGAGCAGTAAAACTAATCAGTAACGGTAAAACTGAAATCGTTAAATTAATCTAACTTTGTGCTTTTATCGTTAACGACTCTGTTAGGTAAGAGTAACGATTGTGTCCATAAGTTCATTAAAAGTTCAATGATTTTGTCCTTTCGTGTTTTTTTTAATATAACGTCACGTGGCATCTTTTGAAAGGTCTGCTGTAGCAGTACGTATAGATCTTGTATATTATACGTGTTAATTCATGTTTAGGTACCTTTACCTAAAAGATTGTCGTTGTTCCTCGTTTGATCTACACCACCTTACATTTCACCACCTTATATTTAACCTGAACCTTATATTTACGAAGATGTGGGGGTCAAAATTCATTTTTGACAAGTTTCTTTTTCACAAGTATACTTACTCACACTTTAAACACCTTCACGACCTCTCTTCTATTCAATTCATCCATCAGTCCAATGTTTTGAGTTTGTTAGGAACATTGAGTTCTACCACAAAAAAAGAAATAAACGCAAAAAAAAAACGTACCTAGTGTAGCAATAATTTTTGCGTAAAGTTACTTAGGGTATGCGCGCACTGCGAAAATAAATCGTTGCGAAGAAAATTCGTCAATCTGTGAACAATAGAAATGTACTACAATACGCGCACTGCGAAAATAAATCGTTTGCGATTTGTTTTCGCATGTACGTATTTTTTGTACCCTATGAAGCGAGGGTTCGCGCATTGCGGAAATAATCGCAAGCGCAGCGGTAAGTCAACTTGTGATCTTTGACGATGTCAGACAGATAATAAATCGTAGTGCGCATAGGAATTATTGTCGTTTGCGACTTTATTTCGTACTTTAAAAGTCGCAACGATTTTCGTAGTGCGCACATACCCTTAGTTTAATGTACAGAATACGTGGTTGACGGCTTCGTGATGAGATTGTTTACACCCTGCATAAGCCTTTGTGATTTTTTTTAATTTTTGTTAGGGGTACTTTTAAAACGTCGAAATAAGTTGCACGGTTCAGGTTGGTCGTTTTCTGTGGAGAAAAACCATCAAGAAACTGATTTGTGTTTATTTAATAGAAATACTATAAGATCAACAGCAAAAGCCACACGTCATTTCCACATTTTTCGTATTTGTGAATTGATTGTTTATCGGATGACTTTGAGAGTTTCGTTTAAGAAATTCTTGTAATTATATTTTACCAATGGTTATTAAAAATGGTACTTAAATCATTTATATTTTTTATTTTAAATTGTAAATGTATTTATTTTTTATACAATAGGTAATTAATCATTTATTTGTATACCAATAAAAAAAGAATTATAAAAAAACTGGCATAATTTTGCAAAGAATGCTTAGGCTTAGGTTCAAAACAAATCAATACTTATTTTTATTATATTCTGAACCCCCCATAGTTTCAGACTAAAATAAACATGTGAAATGAAAATTCAAAATAGATGTTTGCATAAAATGGAAAAAACGCAGCTAACACCTTCATTTTCTCTTTGTTTTTACTTATAAAGAAAATTTCAAAGTAATAACAGTGCACTAACAAAAGTGCTTAAACATTTTATAAAAAAAACCTTTAAAAATTCAGTTATTAAAATATTGTGTAACAATCGAATAAATATTGTTACAATGGGCTTTATGTTAAAAATTGAGAGCACTAATATTTTTTTTGGCTAAAACTAATTGTATTTCTAACTCTTGAAAAATAAATTCCTATTATGTAAGTACTCCTATTTCATAGTTTTTATTTAGTTACACTTGATACACCGCAAAAGATTGAGTGCTTTTATTTTTTATATCTTTTTTGTCTAAGTCTAATAATTTTTTTTATTATCTATAAACTGAGTATATTTTTACTTCTACGTACTACATACTAAAAACTACGAAGTACAAATCCTTATAATTTTTTTTGATTACCGAATCTACCATTATCGATGTGAATGCAATAAGTAACAAAAAATAATTAAAAATAACAGAAATATCCGTCAGTGACAGCACGACAAATCTCAAGGTACTCGTATTTCTTTGTTTATCATTTTCACATGACGTGAAGATAAAATCTAACAGGATGTATCGATTTATTATAATAATGGTACGATGTACAGAAAAATAAACACTTGGCAAAGCCATTAAAATTCGGAACCACAAAACCGCCCCTACAATTACTTATGCTAAACCGTAAACACCCCTAATTGACACCGTAACAAAGTAAACAAACTAGTACTTACAGATAAACAAACTGGAGTCAACAAGCAATTACAGCACAACTCATCAATTAATTCAACACCTCAAATGTACAGAAAACTCGAAAAGTCACGATCTTGAACGAATAATCACTCATAACATGAACACTGCTACAGTACAATTCGTGACAGATAAAAAATCATTTTTTTTAAGTTGTGGATATAATTATAATGGCGTGGTAAGCCGACCTTCGCCGAACTGGCACGGGACACGTTCGGCAAGTTCAATAGTTTTCGCGCAAATGAGGGGTATTTGAAAAATCCGCCCTCCTCAGTATGGGCGGCCCTCCCGGCACTCCCCGAATGCACCCCATATTTGTTACCAAGATATCCCTCGGGAGGACTTGTATTCAATTTGCAGACTTTGCGTTTTATTTTGAATATTTTGCGGTAGGTACGAGTATCTCCATTTTACGTGTTATATAAAATAAATTAAAATTTGGAAACGTCTTGTTGCCAAAACATTAAACTTCTTTATCATAAAATTTTAATTAAGAGATTGCTAACTTTTTTATTACTCAATAAAATGCTGAAAGATCCTCTAACTTGATTAAACACTGAACAAAATCTGGATGTATGTCGGTACGATACTTAGAAAACTGTGCATGAAACTGATAAAAACAATGAAGAGGCAAATATAGTAAAAAGTAAAGGAAGCAAGCCATTAAAAAGCCGTTATAAAATAATACTAAACTGAACATTGTCTCGTTTAGTTGGCCCCTAAAAAGTCAAGCTACATTATTTGTTTTTAGAATGTCAGATGGAACTGTGTTTACAAAACATTACATCACGCGGATAGCAGCATAGATAATACACTATATAACACAAGATAGCTGCGCAACTCTGGTTTTCATTTTTAAATCTGTGTACCCAAACTGTTAGATGGCGCTGTTAGTTTTTGTTCAAACAAATAAATACAAAAAGAAATTCTGAGGATTTGAACTTGTGAGCTGTTGGTCACAAGGCAACCGCAGTCACTGCTAGGCTATCTACTTCACTAGCAAGTAGTCTAAAATAGCTGTTCTCGTTATGACAGTTGAAAAGTTGATGTACTAAAACACACAGATGGCAGCACTATCCATGAAAATTTTGTTTGAAGCCAATGTATGGAAGTTTCACAACCCTGGATAGGCTAGTGTGATAAAAGCTAAGCGGAGGAGTATAATAGTACACTCAAATCATACAATGGTCGTTACAGATAGTCAGTGGCCCAAAAAGTCTGACAACCAGTCTTACCAAGTGGAATCGTATTACCCAGTATTAACTGGGTTGTGGAGGTCAGATAGTAGAGGTCTGACGACCCGAATGGCGCAACGGTAGTGAGGCTGCCTTACGTTCTTAGGGTCCCGGGTTCGAATCCCGGTAGGAGCAAATGTTTGTGTGATGAGCATGGGCATTTGTTTCCGAGTCATGGATGTTAATATGTATAATAAGTATGTATTTACAAACAAAAAGTAATATGTAGTATATCAACTGTCTGGTGACCACGACACAAGCCTTGCTTAGTGTGGCATTGGACGGCGCTGTGTGTAATGTCCAGCGATATTTATATAAAAAAAAAAAAAAAAATAGGCAGTCGCTCCATGTAAAATACTGGTATTCAGCTGCATCTGTCAACCAAGCATATTATTCTGTATACATCAAACTAAGTAACTCATTAGTATTCCTGGGAAACGACTTTTTTAAGGTGGTAAATCACGTTTTGCTGTAAAACTCAATGTAACACACTCAAGGAATTGTGACGATGAATGCATTTAATTGTAAGCAGCTCATGGAGGCATTTGAAGTAAAGTAATACAACTTAAAATAGTACAGGATCGCCTTAAGAACGACCTTCACCCATTTGACAACCAGAATACATATTTAAATGACAGTAATTTTATTGCGAGTAGAGAAGTATAGGGTTGCCCGCGAAAATCTAGTCATATATAACGGTAGCCAGGCTTTAAAGACATGACTATGTTTTTTCCGGGAACCCTATTGATACACGTTCACAAACCTGTTTTATTTGATAAAATGTAATTTTCACCTGGTTGTCAAATGGGTGAAGTTCGCTCTTAAGGGGAACACACTAAAATACTAGTATTCAAAAAAGGACTGGTAAAGAAGTTGGAACTTAGACCAGTATGGGTTGTAAAAAGACTCTTAGCAAAACCGAAAGGCACTTGCTCTCCGCTCCCCGTTTTGCGATAATTTTTTTCGTTCTACCCATACCGGGGTACCTTATAGTCACAGAGATATTGGGGTCAAGTTCCAATTATTTCTATTTTTATACATGTTTTAATGTAAGATTTTTACTTTAAATACCTCCATGAACCTTACTATTAAATCCTTCCACTAGCACAATGTTTAAAGTATGAGTCCTAGCGAAAAAAGTTTCACTCCAAAAATAAGTCATTTCCCAGCATACACTGTTGCGTTACTAAGTTTGATGTATAGAATGCTTGGTTGACAGCTTCGTGAAGAGTCTTTTTGACCCTGTTTATACGGACCCTATTTGTGTGGTGGTTCAGAAAGGTCCGGTGCGTCAGGGCCTCAAGCCTGCTATTACAAATGTAATAGCAGACTTGAGGAAAAATATACTAAAGCTTTTACGGATCAAAATCTGAAATTAAAAACTAAATTTAGAATTTTTTAAGATTATTTCTTGAATTTATAGAATTCTTGAATCATTCCGTTAAACTGTCTAAACACAGAAATGCCAGTATCCAGGTCCTCAATTCTGCTATTACAATAGTGTCAGAATAGTCTATAATTGATTTCATAATTATAATGTTCTGTCAAGCTTTGACTAGTTTGGTAATCTAATAAAATGGCGTCATTTTGACTTTGCAATGGTCAACCACTGACACTCCATTGAAAGAAATGTCATATAATGGTAATCTCGTACATATTGGAAAATGTGTAAAACTATATAAATTAATTAAATCTGGCAAAAATGATGTTCAAATTTTGTAGAAAATTTCGATACCATTGTACGGGTTTTATAATAACGGCATTACGAGACCATTGACCGACCAATGATCGACCATTTTGAATTTAACAGATTACGAACTTTTATCAGAATGACAATGGAATGAGAGTACGATCGTGTTGGAATGACGATTTTATAAAAATAGCAGATTGGAGCCCCTGATGAATGAACGTGAACGAGGCAAAAGGAGTATGTATGGATTATAGCAGGTGGCGTTCTGTGTGTTTCTGCCTGCCCCCATAGGAAAAAGGGGTGAATTTATGTATGCATGTAGGTATGTACGTGTATTGCGTTATACCTAATAATTGTTTCTTAGAATACTATCATTGCTATTCATTCACGATAGGCCGCAGGACAGCAAAACTAATCAGGCTTGTTCAACACACGGCCCCCGGGACACGTAGCGGTCCGCATTGGTCTTTCATCTGGTCCACGAGCTAAAACTTTATATGACATCAAGAAATATTGGCGAACATTGTTTAAAATGTCTTTAAGTCAGTTATTAACACGCCGTACCTATAACCTACCCGCGAATGCCGACCACATCATTGCAGTCCGGCGAAGCTTATTTTATTTAAATGTAGAGTAGGCATTTCTTTTGGGTCCGCTACAGTTACAAAAGTATTAAACTTCTTAAAAGCCCTTCATAAAATTATGTTGGATACCCTTGGTGAAAGTTACCCGCTAATCTATTGAATATCTCTGTATTGCAGTTGACAGCTCAAATTGTGTTCATTACAATTACAATTGGCGTGACGACACGCCAATTACATCTATCTCACGATACGTCATTACATTGTCTGGTAATATCAGTGCAGTCAACGATGTATGTGTAGTTGTCATACCTGATTGATCTCGACATACCTGAGTAGTTAGCCACACTAATTGTATTGGTTCAAATTACACTAGTAGTTTGACGTAGTCAAACTTTATTTTGATACTTTACAATGAGTTGGTTTATTTAAGGTTTTCTACTAACTAAAAGTCTTTAAGTTCGTTCAATAAAATACTGGCATACAACTTATAGAACATTTTATATATTACTTAGGCTTTAAGGGGGATGCTTCAAGGTGACCCGCGAAATTCAAATTTTCTTACGTTTTTTGCAATTTGCAGGGCAGTGCTAGGTTGTATGTTGATTTACAGTCGTGACCGATATGTTTATCAACATAAAACTTAGCACTGCTCTGCAAATTGCAAAAAATGTAAAATAATTTGAATTCCGCCCGCCGCGCGCCGCCCTTACGCTTCCACCTTAATTTCTGTTAACCTGATGTCAGTTGCATGCGGTCAATCGCGTACGTTAGCGTGAAATACAGTAGCAACGTACTTACCCTCCGCTGAAGTCAGCGTCGCAGTATGGTGCTACAAAGAGCACAATGTAAACACGTACGCGCGACCGACGTACGCGACCGACGTACGCGACCGACGTACGCGACCGACGTACGCGACCGACGTACGCGACCGACGCACGCGACCGACGTCCGCGACCGACGTACGCGACCGACGTACGCGACCGACGTACGCGAGCGACGTTCTATTCCTCATATGGCTGTATCTTCTCTGAGTAGTCAGTTACGAAAAGCACACCTGAACTAGCGTTCAAAAAGACGACGGGTAAAAAGGGTATGCAAAAGAATATACAGGGTGTAAATACACCCTGTATATTCTTTTGCATACCCTTTTTACCCGTCGGCTTACGTGGTTGGTTAACGGCTTTGTGATGAGGTGAAATCACCTCATCACAAAGCCGTTAACCAAGCATTCTGTATATCAAACTAAGTAACTTTACGCAAAAAATATTGCTGGGAAACAACTTTTTTTTTTGAGGTTATAAATCATGTTTTGTGGTATAACTCAATGTAACACACTCAAAACATTGTGCGGATGGATGGATTGAATAGTACGGGGGACGTAGAGATATTTAAAGTAAAAATCATGCGATAAAAAGTGGTATTTAAAAAAAAACTTGTCAAAATCTTGCAACTTTGACCCCCAATATCTCCGTAACTAGAAGGTTCCCAGGTATAGTGTAGAACAAAAAAATGATCAGAGTGACGAGGAGAACAAGTGCCTTTCGTATTCGTTAAGAGGTGTTTTACACCCTTTATATAATTCATTAATCATTTATCTTTTAGCACATAATGAGTACGTGTAATATGCCTAAGCATGTATATACTTAAAGTGCATTTGCTATTAAGGTGAGGCGATCTTGTTTGTTTTTGTAGGTCATAAATTTAAAGTTTTATAATTGTAATCTTTTATTTCAGTTGACATTTTATTTATAATTTAATTGTTTACTTTTTTTTCTTTTTATATTCAAATTTGTATGTCAGAACGACAAAACATGGCACGAGCATCACTATTTATAAGATCTATAATGTGTATAGGTACACAAACAAATAAATAATTCTGATTCTGTGTTACAGCCATATTTTAATCAACATATGTATATCCAGACTGTGACTTGCAAATTGCAAAAAGCATAAGAAAATCTGATTTTTGCGGGCTACCGTGTACCTTTCACCTTACATTTATATGAAGTTCCACAGTTACTTGAGGTTATTAAAACTTGACGCGACGTTTATGTTTCAGGTAGTAAGTAACATTTTCACCATCTCGTGTCACTCTGAATGTACTTGGCGTTAATTACTTTTATAAAACCAAGAAGTTATTTTAACTTGTAACACGCTAAAATAACGATTTGGAGATGATGTGACGAAAGTTTTTAGTTACACACTTTTATTTGAAGTGTCAGATAAATTTGATTTACTAAACTATTGCTGAAGTTATGGTTTCTGAATCTTGCTGCAGATTATCTGGATGCCAACTACGGCAAAATTGATGGATTCAGAAATAACCGAGAACCATCCATGTGAAACATGAAAAAACCGCCATAATCTGACACAAACAAAAAAAAGTGAACAAAACTGAAAATTATTCACCGAATGGCAGAAGTGACAAGGTTTTACGAAAAACAACGGTTGGCACAAATAAAAACCTTGAAATACGTACATATCTGTAAACTGGCATTTCAATGGTTAGACAGTTAAACGAAATGATTCAAGTAACCAATCATAACATTCCGAATTTTCAAGAAATAATAAAAAAAAAATACGAAACGTACATTTTAATTTAAGTTTTTGATCCGTAAAAGCTCTAATACCTTTTCACGCTATGTTTTGTATGCAGATTAACTCCTCATTTAGCTACTACGTTAACGTGCATTATTGAAATGGACGCGGTTTGCGGTTAATAACAGCTCGGGGCTTTCTATTGTTTCAACATTAAATGCTAAATCAACTAAGTAAGTATTTAATGATATAACTTATTTGCGAAACTTAGGTTCACAGGGTTATGTTAAGAACCAATAAAAACGCATGATTTTATACTACTAATGCATTTTGTCTCAGTACTGTACTTTTGCAAGAAACTAACAAAATATATCAATAAGTCCTGTTAAATTCAAATGCCACTTTATGAACTCTATTTGAACACTCGTTTGAGTTTGGACACCCCAATTAGTAGAAATCGTAAAACAAAACCTTCTTCCTCCCTTTCAAAATGCGTACGCAATCGTGTAAACAATCAACTGAACCGTTTAATAAACCGACGAACGTACGGTTGAACAAGCTATTTGGTTTACAGTTTAACCCACAAGTTACATTGTAAAGTGTAAACCAAAAAGATTGTTCCACCGTACGCATGTAATAACGTGTAACAATGTAAAAATGGTGAAAGATGCACATATTATCGCTAGATAGTAAGTGCATCTTTCATTTAAGGTGCATTTACAATAGTAGTGTGTTTCGTCCGTCGAGAGGTCAGAATTTTGGCTCAACTTGCCTAACGTTTAAAAGTGTTCGAGTTCGTGAAATAAAAATCGAGTGGTTGTTACAAAAAAAATGGCGAATAAATATATGAAGAAGCGGTTTCAATTAAAAATTAAGATACATATCATTAAGTTATGAGTCAACATGATAATTATCAAAGAACTGAATTATCTTGGTAATTCCGAACCCTGCTCTAAATAATAGTAGCAATTAATGGCTGTTTCAAGTTTTGTGAGAATAATGTATTGGTGAAGAATAAACTTTTCTTTCTGAAACATGAATCAGCTGAATATTTATATTGTGACATAATGACACTCATAACACAAGTTTAATCTTAACTTGGGTGTCAGAGGTGTACTTAGTCTGTGTTAAGTACAGTTCTCAACTTAAATGATAATTATATTGTAGAAAGAATGTAGTGACATTTGAATTGTAAGCTGGAAATAATGATTTTATTATTTTATTGGTCCATTTTTATTTCTCATTTATATAAATGACTTGCCTTACCTCATAAAGGATAATCATGATATAGTATTGTTTGCAGACGACACTTCTCTTTTATTTAAACTTAAACGTCAGCAGTTAGTTACGGATGATGTTAATAGCGCCCTGGCAAAAGTCGTTAATTGGTTTAATGTTAACAATCTACTCCTGAATGAGAAAAAAACCAAATGTATTAAGTTTACGATACCCCATGTAAGACAAGTGGAAACTAGTGTAGTAATCAAGGATGAAGAGTTGAAACCGGAAGACAGCACAGTGTTCTTAGGCATAACTTTGGATGCCAAGCTTCAGTGGGGCCCGCATATACACAAATTGTCAAAAAAACTTAGCTCTGCAGCATACGCCGTTAGAAAAATTCGTGATTTAACTGATTTGGAAACAGCCCGTTTAGTCTACTTTAGTTATTTCCACAGCGTGATGTCGTACAGTATCCTCTTGTGGGGCAATGCCGCCGATATTCAGACTATATTTGTATTGCAAAAAAGGGCAATTCGTTCAATTTATAAATTAAGTCCCCGATACTCCCTCAGAGAAAAATTTAAAGATATTAATATTCTTACTATGCCCTCTCAGTATATTTATGAAAATCTTTTGTACGCACACAAAAATATTAATCTGTTTAAAAAATACAGTGATATCCACAACATAAATACGAGAAACAAACACAAATTTATTATTCCTGCTACGAGGCTCAAGAAAATAGGGGGAACGTTCAGATGCCAATGTATACGTTTTTACAATAAACTTCCGAGCCATATTCAAGCACTTAGTCTAAATAAATTCAAATCGTTTATAAAACAGAAGCTATGCCTGAAAGCCTACTATCACGTTAATCATTACCTCGATGATAAAAAGGCTTGGGATTAAGCTGCTCCAATGAAATTTGCTCTGCGAATATAGTAATTTCGGACTTCGCTTGTTTATTATTGATTCCTTTCTTTTATACACTTTGACATGAATGGTTATTATTATTATTATTATTTTTTTTTTTTTTTTTACTTTATTGTTTATTTTTTTGTGTGTGTGTGTGTATTTGACATGAATATTTCCTTGTGGCTTTTGACATTTAATGACTTGACATGAATACTTAGTTCAGTATTTTATTATTTTTTACATTTTTAGTTTATTTTTTATTGTTTTATGTATGTGTATTTGACATATCGTATTTTTATTGACATTCAATTTGTAAATTATTATTAATTTTATTTTATTTTTTGTGTGTTTTTTGTGAATGTGAGGACCATGTGGGTTACATTTTTTTATTTTTTTTTATTTTTTTACCCCTCAACCGTCTGACAGTTTGAGTTCTATAAGCGACCTACCCAAATGTCCTTTCTTTGGTATTGTTCGTCGTTTCGTTGAGCTCCTTGTGTTATAAGTCGAGCTACACGATAACTGACAAATGCTTGCACTGACTGGACAGGTTTACTCAAATCTGTATGGTTCTTTCTTCAAAAGACCATCTCAGACACTAATATCTACATGATCCTCATGTGAATTGAGCAAGATTATGTCTGGACTTCAAAAGAGACTATGACCTCTGAGTTTGTTTCGGCTGTTTCTTCTCAGAGTAGTCAGGTACGAAACACCGGCCCCATCGAGTTTAAAAAAAAATTGACGTGTAAAAGTGTTTGTGAAAACCTACTTACAAAATAAAGATCATTTATCATTTATCATATTGTTTTTATCTTTTCTCTTGTCAATACTCAGAAAATGCGAAGTGTAGGTAATAGTAAAAGTGATATTATGTTGCAGTATTATAATATTGGTATTCAGCTGCATCCGGTTAGACTGGAAGCCGACCATAGTTGAGAAAAGGCTGAGCAGATGATGATGAATATAGTATTGGTGTCCACGACACTAGCCTCGTTGTTTAGTTGCACTAGATGGCTCTGTGTGTACCACCGATATTTTTTTATTTGTTGTATTAGTGTGATGTTGGGTTAAACTGAAACGATTTGAGTCCTTTCATTTTAACATAGATTTTCAGATAGCAGGGATGATTAACTATTTTTGCAACTATTCATGTGGCAACAAATTTAAAAAATAAGTATCTTAAGTACCGTTATTAAAGTGTGCAAGAAACGTGGGTTAATTTAAAAACTTATTTACTTATACTAAAGGACCAAATATTTTTTCAGTTATATTATTTACAATTAACATTATTTGCAACCCTAGCTAGCTCTTCAACAATGATATAACCTCCCATTGCGTCAAATTAGCTCCTATAACGATCAATGGTGTCGCTTGACTTGATGGTAAGATGAGTCTATTGTCGACAAATGGGGTGATGTTCTATGAGGTGTGACTAGTGTGGGTCATTGTGGGACCACAGTGGATTCGAAACACAGCTACAGAAGAGACTCAAATATTAATTGGAAGTAAGTATCAGCCACGTGGTTTTGCTTCACGAATCACTGCTAATGTAATTTAATGTAAAAGTGAGTTGAAAAAACCATTTAAGGTTTTCTGAATATACTAGACTCATTTGTTGCTGAGTTTGAGTCCTGGGTTTAATTCAAGGGCAAATCGTTATTGAGGTTTTATTATGGAATTTTAGCAGTTTTTAGCCCGTTTTTTTTTATTTCAGATATGAAATTGTCAAATAACTTCTCCCAGTCTGGGCGGAGCGGGATCCCGGGAGTGTCAGTCTTTTATTGACTAAAACCCATCCATGTTCCTTCCTCGCCCTTTATATTCCGGGGCCACGGTATCTCTATCGAACAGCCCCGGAAGTAGTAGCCTCGGGCTCTGCATTTGTGTCCAGTTGGCAATAGACTCCACCTGTATTACTTAGGACTTAAATATAAATGGTGAAACCAGGATGTGCTGTAATTTGTTACTCCTCTGCCTAACCATTCAGGGCTTCCAGGCGTGATGTTATGTTACTAGATACTCATCATCATCATCATCATCATCAGCCTAGCCTTTTCCCAACTTTACAGGCAGTAAGCCACCTCATCACAAAGCCGTTAACCAAGCATTCTGTACATCAAACTAGGTAACTTTACGCAAAAATTATTGCTGTGGAACTATTTATTTTTTGAGGTTGTAAATCATGTTTTGTGGTAATGCTCAATGTAACGCACTTAAAACATTGTGCTAGTGGATGTATTGAATAGTACGGGGGTCCTGGAGGTGTTAAAAATCAAAATCTTAAAAAAAACTGATCCCCTATATCTCCGTAACTAGAAGGATCCCAGGTATGGTGTAGAACAAAAAAAAGTTTTACAATGATGGGGAGAACAAGTGCCTTTCGGCTTCGTGAAGAGGGGTTTTACACCCTTTACATGCTGGGGTCGGCTTCCACTCTAACGGGATGCAGCTGAATACCAGTATTTTACTCTCCTTTCCTTCCTTTTTAATCTCTACAACCCAGTCATTAACTGGGTGATACGATACTCTTTGGTAAGACTGATTGTCGGACTTTTTGGGCCACTGACTACCTGTGACGACTGTCAAAGATCTACAAATGACAGCCGGGACCAAAAGCTTAACTTGCTTTTCGAAGCACGGAGAAAACTCGGTATGTAAGGGTGGTCACCCATCCTCAGACCAACTGAGGTAAGCGTTGCTTAACCAAAGATTTGCCCGAGCAGGCTGTTACTATTTTCTAGTTTCTTTATGATGTTTTTTTTGCTGATATTGTTTTATTTTACTAGATACTCATCAAAGTATTTAAAATATTCATTGGAAAAAAATCGTTTTTTAACTGGTACCTCAAGTAAATATGGATTATCTAACTACGGTCATTAACCAGTAACGATAAACATTATTTTATTAGGATATCGATAACCATCACATCTTTAGAGTGTCGCTACTTACTTACATTTTAAAACATTACTAAATCTCTCGAGGCCTCAAATTTCATCAAGTCACTTTCAAACAGTCAAAATGTAAATGTAATTCTACGCTAGTGTTAAGAGTTTTTAAGTTCGTAAAACCCTAAACTACATCCGTGAAATTAGTAAACATTCCCAACTCAATGTAAAACCACAATACGTATTACCTGTTTGCGGTTCTTCATTGTGTTTATTTGAAATTTGCAGGAATACAATTGAAATTTGACTAAAATCAATAATTCGGGTTGATTAATTTTGTTCATGCATTCAACCTGCATGGCAGGATTTGATCGACCAGTCTTAAGCGGCCGGCGGAACATGCGTGTTTCATACAAACGTAACACCAAAATAATTGGTAAAATCTAACATATTCTTATGGGAGTGTATATTTATTTCGATTGGATTACAGATTATCTAGGTTCCCAAATATATACTTTGAAAGGACACGAGACAAGAGATATGAGGAATACTTATATGGAAAGTTATTTTTCTCGTAACTCTTGTTTAAATCAGTGTCCAATCTAAATATGTGTTTGGGAACCTAGATATTCGGTAATGTAATCGAAACAAATACACACTCCCATAAGAATTGCCTTAAAAATATGTTTGATTTACAAATTATTTTGGTATTACGATTGTATGAAAAACGCATGCTCCGCAGGCCTCTTAAAGCCTTTTATACAATACACCAGTTTTCTTTACGGTATAATGAAGAAAATTAAGTGGGCTGACATTAATTATGTAAATGACCAGAATCTGATCAAAGGACCAGATTTCATAATAAATATTGTTATTGCAAATTCACTGAATTTGGTTTGCTTCTGATTTTTGTTAGAAGTTGGAATACTTAGAAAAACCCGTCTTATTTCGTTTTTTTTATAAATTGACTTCATATTTACCATTCCTCTTTCCTTATTTTGTTGACAAAATTCTAATAATGATGAGAAAACACTTTCTATTGTTGTTGTGAAAATGTAAAAAGGTAATATACAAAGGTGGTATTGTGCCCGACCAGTTCCCGAGAAAGACTGTTTTCACGCTTTTGGGATCAGTCCTTAATTTCTGACAGTACTTAGTCGCCAATAAGCCTGATACAGTGGTGAAAACTTAATATCCCGCATGACGAAACTGATACACAGACCAATAAAAAATCTCTTCTCGCCACACAATAAGTTGACATGTGGAATGTGAACTCGACTAGCACTGTGCCTATTGTCACAAAAGTTATTGGCCTACAAAAATTTAAACTGACGTACATAAACAACCAGACCCGGTTCACCTACATGTTATAGGTCATACAAATATTTGTTGCGTGAATCGAACTCGACACTGCTTTTCAATTACGTGGACTTGCGCTACAAAAACTGACCTTTCTAATTTAAGGCGATTACATGAGCTAAACGCGAGTTTTATAATTACTGAAAGTATAATATGATTCACTGCTATAAACAAGACCAGAAAAATGTATGATGTTCTTCAGGATATATGCTAGGATGATACTGTTTTGAAAACATAATACAATTAATTTGGCTCGATAAAAAGAAATTAACTTATCTCTAAAAATATCTTTCAAGCAATAAAAAACATACTAATATGCATGCTATCATTCTGATTTTTTGGGAAATAATTCTACAAGCAATATATTAGCATGATACTATTTCAGTTTTTTAATCCAATCAATAGTTTTTTTGTAAATCGATCGAAACCACTCATTTCGTGCTATTTGGCCCGCAGTGGCTGACGTAACAACCACTTTGTAGTGCAAGCTGATTAGAATTTTATTCTAACAGCATTTCAAACGAAGTTTGAACCATCACAAATAGAGTTGCTAATTTAGCTCGTCTAAGCGCCTTAAGATACAGGAGCTGTCAGTGTCACATTAAGGTTAACTTATGCAACACATAAGTTAGCCTTAATGATCCTGCACAACACATCCTTTTTTTAAAGCTTTGTAAAATGATACAAGGAAGTTTTTCATTTGTGCGTAAACAATGGTTTGTTCGATTTCCAAAAACTCATTTATTTGTGATTTACCTTATTTTGGATCAAAATAAATTACCTGTATCCGTTAAAAATTGTGTATCGAAATATGTTTGCTTAATTTTGTACCAAAGTAAATAGAGATAAAGCAAATAAAGATCTGATTCTGATTCTGAAAAAAGATAAAATAAGCAAAATTAAGTCGACATCAAATCGGGATACAGCTGAATACCATTTAGTATCTCACAAAATTATGTTCTATTTTTATTATTCATTGCACAGAAAATTAAAGATAACACAAACATTATGTACTGACAAATAAAAACGCTAGTCTAGATTTATGAAATTGCGGTTCAAATTATTACATTTGCTAGCTACACTGAAAACCGTTGATACTGCTATATTTACTCGATAGAAAAGCGAGCATCATAAAGTTCAAGTATCAAGTGTATTCAGGAGTCGAGATTATAAATGTTACCCTATTCCTTTAGATAAGTCAAGAATCAAGTACCGTTTGTATTGATTTTTTTAAATAATGTTCTTGTCTCAAATGAAAACAATCTCGTTTAAGTAGTGTAAATTCAATCAGTAACTGTCTTAATTCTACGATGTTGGTCTTAAGTAAATCTGTTGAATGAAGTAGTTAAAATATTAGTGCCACAAATAAGTGTTATAACATTTCTCAATTACACGGTTGGTATTCTAATATTATTCATCTAGACAGGTGGATAAGACATCGATGCACAAACGGATACTACGACGTATTCAATACATTATTCGTTTCATATTTTTGCTTATTTTTTAAATGCTGTTCTGTCCATCAGTGTAAGTTTTGCACATTTATAAGAAACGGTTTTGCTTTTTTTAATACACACACACAGACATTGGACAAAAGACTTCCACGTGTTAATAGCAGTGGCGTGCCTAGGGCCCTACAATACGGCAAGCCCTTAGAGCAAGTTCAGAAACTCTAACGTCATACAGTTAGGTTAGTTAGGTAGGTTATACGGGCAGACCAACTTAGTTTTTGCATCAATGTCCAATGTCCATCCACTCTGTAAACATTGCTCATTGATTGCTGCTCGTGTCTGTCTGACCTTTTAGATGTTCTAAATTACGTAATGGTTTGTCAGGTGATTTTTACCCTCATTTGTTTTTGGGAAAATTTCATCAATATTTAAAATATATTGATATTTTATTTAAATAAAATAAAAAAAATCTCGATATTTTTTTAGAGTCGCAAAGTCCTCCGAGTAGTCTCCGTAATTATAAATTGAAATCATAGATGACCAAAATTCCAGGGTTAATTTTAAAACTGAATGAGATATAACGCGTATATATAAATAAATAAATATCGCTGGACATTAACACACAGCGCCACCTAGTGCCACACTAAGCAAAGCTTGTGTCGTGGACACTAATTTAATTTAATCCAAGAAATAGTCCTGCCAGATATCTACAGGTGCGTCCTGTCATCATATTCCTACTGTTGTATTTGGTCTAACACAAAAACCGAGGGCGTTGTTATGAACATACCGTACCAATATACTTACTTAATTATATATGTATAAAGTTACTTTATCCTCAAGGTTTTATGTAAACTCAACTCGATTGGTTGAAAAATGGTTGATTAGCAATTTTACAACCGTCGTTCTTCAAAACAGTCCTATAGTTTATTTTTAAGTTATTTAAGTTAAGCTTTAACTTGCCGAGCAAGTTTAATCGAAAACATTCCGTCATACTATTGTCCATCTCAAAAAAGAGTAAAAATAATTGTATAGAAAAGTATTTAAAATAAGTTTCAAAGTAAACTAAAACTAGCTATAAGATTCAGTTCCTAGAAATGTCTCATAAGTCGGCTTTTTCTCATAAATATATTGAACGTCTGTGTTAGGTATGTACCTACCTACGTCTGTGGAACTGAGGACCAGAAAACTTGGCAAACTATTTTATAACTTTGTACTTATTACATAGGAAGGCCCTCGATTTATACCATTTGAAGTTTTTAATTACTTAATGAATATAAAACAATGAAAGTTATATTTTTAGTTCCACAATACTTAGTATAAAATTTAATTAAAAAGATTCTCAAGAATAGTCTTTTTCTGTAAACTATTTAAAATATTAAATTATGATTAATTAGCTTGTCAATTAAAAATAATCTTTTGCAGATTTACAAAGTCAAGTGTAAACACTCAACAGTATCCGCCTAAAATTAATCATTACGAAAAACCACAAAAATAAAAATAATTAAATCTATTTTTTTTTAATTCCCTAATTACAGATGTAGTCCCAGCATAAATACGTAGAAGTTGTAATTCAAGGAAACGATAAAGTTTAATTAACTGTTCGTGCTGATAACAACTTCAAGTGTTTAACTTAACTTTAAAGTACCAGGCATGAAACTTTTTGCAGTCATAATTGATATAGAAACAAAAAAAGTACAATAAAAGTTCTCAAAACAATAAGACAATCCACTTGTTCCAACATTACCACATCATACGTCAAAATCAATTCAATTTCAAATTTACCTCCTAAGTATTTCGCGGCGAACTGGCAACGTCGCGAAAGGTACGCTGTCAGCGAACGCGCAAGCATTCAACTGTTCGTACATGTAACGCGCGACTGTCGGGCGGTGGACATCTGAGGGGCGCTATGCGAGGTTGCCACGCCTTTGCATACTAACCCACCAATGACACGTGCGCACGCTCCGAATGTGATTTGAATTACAAACTTTTGTTCTGTGTTAGCGTCTCTTTCATTTTTTGGCTAATCGCGTAGGTGTGAGTGGGATGAAGCAATGATCGTTTGGGAGTCCTGCTCGATATTGTGTGTTGCTTACAGTTTGAAAGTGACATATCTGAGATGATTAGATATCGTATTTTGAGCTTAGTTTTTAGACGGATACGGGATATTGCATTTGGTTGCGTCTTAAAAGTTTAAGTAAGTTATTGAATAAAGCGTTACACAAGTTACTGTAAATACAGCTACGGTTTGCGGTGGAGGATCGATTATTTAAATAAGAGGAGCCTTTGAGAAGCCTAACAGGAGCCTTAGAAGTATTTACGCTCGTTCAAAGAAAAAATGGTTGTTTATATTTCGGAAATTTATGTGTGTGTTTTATTATCTATACTTTAACTACTTTCAACAAACCAACTGGCAATCTGGTATGGAATGATTCGCTAATAAAATATTTTAGTGGATGGACCGGTGATTTACAATAATCCGCTTATCATCCAATTGATTATTAGATACAGCCACTAATTGGAAAGTGATCATTACTGTTTATTGACATAGGTATTTACTTAAATCCTGACTAAGCTGTTTTTTTTTTACATTTTTTTAAATGATAGGCATCATTTAACAAAAGGTGTACCTAATTGTCGAAAATAAAAATAAAAAACAAATCTTAAATTAAGAATGATATTTTTATTCTACAATCAAAATTTGAGCCGCCAATACCTAGAGGGGCTAACATTTAAAAAAAGAACTGCAAAAACGCAGCTCTATTAAAACAAACAACCTTGTACGGTTCTAAAACAACACAAAACGCAGTTAGTTCAGCGTAGCTGCCGGCTACAAATTCTCTCCGTTTCAAATTAAACTCCAAAGGTTCGCCGAGATTCACCGTCCAATCCGATAGAGGGCGAAACTGACTACGTGCCGCAATTTTGTAAAGTGAGGCATACTGGCATAATGCTATGTATACAGCGTTAATTAATTAATAAGTAGGTATTATTTTAAAGATCCAAAAGGTCATTATGTGATGATACCTTTTTTGAAATATTTTTAACAAAGTAGGTATAACTATTTGGTCCTTTATTGCAAATTATAAAGGACCAAAATTGCTATTTATTAATTTTATTACATTAATAGGTAGCTAACAAAATATAGATGCCAATTAGAAGAAACAGATAAGTATGTGCCGTAAATGCTATCATGAGGAATCAAACGTTTGAGAACTTTTGAAAATGTAAAGGGATCGACCCTTCTTGAATCCTTGACAACGGCCTTGCGTACGTAATTTTGAATTTACTTCATGCGTAACCTATCTACGCATTCCACTTCCTACTAGATATCATTTTTTATTACAATCAAGTTATCTCAAAACACATGAAAAATTACGGTCCTCGTAAACATTGTGGAATTATTTCAATGTATTTTTGACTAATCTTATCAAAATGGTATAAAATTTTACGAGGTTTATTGTGGGCTTAAGGGTGGTAGCCACGAGGGGAAGTCGCATGCTCGGAAGTTCGGAACGGGCGCTCGGCCCGCAGGCAACTGTGTGCACTACGGTTAAACTGCCTATAGATAACTGTATAGCTAGCATTTATATTATGTCTGTGGTTGAGGAAGTTCGTTTCTCGATTTTTATTTTAATAGGCATCGCGCAAAGCTGGACTTGTCTCGACGTTGCATTTTAAAAAGTTATAAGACTCCTGTGGTGACATACATTTTCTATAGTGAAAGATATGGGGCTACAATAATTAAAACATCTATAGATTTAATTACACGTGCGTGCGCATGAAAGGACCACACATTCTAAATTTTCTAACAATTCAGTATCTCTATACTTGTGCCAACAGGCCATACGGTTTCTATAATCCTTGTGCAAAATAAAAAAAACGACCTAAACGATGTCTACATCTTCAATAAATCAGGGACCCGTTCATGCTCCACGTCTTCTTTCATCGCTACCTATCGGGTCCAAAATCGTCTTATCTTTCAAACTGGAATCAACAAAACACATTAACAAGATTTTGTTTAATTAAATCAAGATTTTTTTTAATAGAGATTTGCGTGTACAAACAACAGGAACAGACATTCAGTAACAACAGATTATGATGAAATTCTTACGCATACAAATAAAAACGAATTCTTACAAAAATCTTCAACATTGGTTAGTGCTACGATCTATGTCTTGACAAATTATTAACCTGAAAATTTTTCACATGTCTTAGATTTCAAAACATTCAATCTTGTACTACTAGATAATTTCCGTAAATACTGGGCTCGCTTGCAAAGAACAATCAATGATTGTAAATCTAAATGTGAAGTAAAATCTGAAGAATCAGGTACAAGAGCGTCATACAAAATAGAGCAAAGAACAATGAAGATAAAAAAGACAGACAAAGAAATACAAACTGAAAATGCAGAAGCAGTAGGAAGGAGACGCGACAAAAAAGTGGGATCTATTATTAATCATACTTATGTTCAAATTATCATTTTAATGCATTGCTCACCAACAAATATTTTACAATAAGGATTCTGTTTTTCCCCGAAAAGTCGATCTCTATACTTAATTTTACTTTTTCCGTTGAGATCGCAGGGGAGTACTAGTTAGTGTACCTCCTTACAATATCATCAGCCGTTTCACTACTTCAATAATTGATACAATCTTGCCTTAATGATGAGTGAAGGTGAAAATGACTGCAGAGAATACGCATATTCACGGTCTTTGATCACTCTCTGTCTTCCCAGACGGTGACGGTTACTCTTCCGAACTTACCTATTCCGCTTTATTCTGTCCTTGACATCCGTGTTAAATATTGCATTTGGAATTTACCTAACGCGGCAATTCTGCCAGTCGGCATAATCCTGTCGATAGTATAGCTTTCAAAAATTTTGATGCCCTGTCTTTTCTGCTACTTATTTCATTTTTTTTTTATTATTTGAAAGATAACTTTGACTCAATCGACTTCAAAATTAACTAACTCGCAGTAAGCTCTCACCCAGCTGTTGATCAACCACATCTTAAATCAACACGATATTGATGCTATCCAGTTTGGGTATGTCTCCACCGATCATAGTATCAGATCACGTTAGCCACGGATCACGGCTAGTTGTATCCACTGATATCGTTATCCGTTTCTCTCGTTATCGTGTTACCCACTGATCACGATATCCGTGGCGACTTGAAAAAAAAAAGACCCAAAATCGAATCTTTCTTCCTTTCTAACAAAATAAATAATTTTCCATTATCACAGTTGGTTCCATAACTATCTATAAAGGTAGTAATTTTATATGACGCGTGTAGTTTTTACACACGCTTTTGTTTTTCATACCTACGACACACTTTGGGCAAACGGGGGTTGAGGGCGATCACACCTGTTCGGCAGTTATTGGACAAGCCTGCAGGCGATGCCTGGTGCAGGGTTGCCGAAATATAATACATTCGAATAAATCAATTTGATTGAAGTATTAATAGCGTAAGCTTCACCCGCGTCAAATTCGATAATTGTTGTGTCAAATTGGGGAACAATCCTGTGAGACAATTATCGAATTAAAAGTATCATAATTATATAACGACGACCTCAATAGCGTAGTGGTAGTGAAGCTGTCTTACGTTCTTAGGGTCCTGGGTTCGAATCCCGGTAGGAGAAAATGTTTGTGTGATGAACATGGACATTTGTTTCTGAGTTATGGATGTTTATATGTATGATAAGTATGTATTTACAAACAAAAAAGTAAATATGTAGTATATCAACTATCTGGTGTCCACGACACAAACCTTACTTAGTGTGGCACTAGATGGCGCTGTGTGTTAATGTCCAGCGACATTTATTTATTTATTATTTATTAACTGACAGTGAGTAAAAGTTTAAACAAAATAGGGCCAGTAACAAGTTTCCACATGTAGTAAGTATATAAATAATATGACAAACAAATAAATAAGACTTACATTAACATATAACACCAAACAGAAGAGTTACTAAATATCTGTCAATAGGCATGATGGAAGACCTCAGTATCGACAAATTATTTTGGTCCGTCGTCAGTTAGAAAAATAATGGACACGTAGTTTTTGTTTTTGTAACTCAATGGATAATAACAAAGATAAAACGCATCAAAAGTCTAGAGTCGGGGCTCGTGACGTCAGAACTAGCTAAAAAATATACCTAGGCGTGACGTAATTTAAAACCGTTGCATCTTCGTCAATTTTGATTTACCAAAAGAAAAAATACGGGACAAATATTTTTTAATAATCTCGGTACCTGAAGGACTAATTAGATTTCTTTGGTCGTCTACCTTATTCAGGTTATAAACCCATCTGTGTGCCTCATCCGAATCCGTTTAGATCTGTCCTTTGTGTCAAAGACTTTCTAAGTGGGTACGTACTTATCCTCACAAACTTTCGAATTTCAAAGAATAGTAAGAGTTGTTAAGTTAACATTTACGTCTGCATTAAATAGAGGGTAAATGCTTTTATTCTGCACTATTTTTTTGCAGGACAAGTCTGTCGCATGCCGAACGAACTCTGGGCCCATAAGGCTCAGGAGTAAGTTCGGGAGTGGTGCCCTGAAACAGTGACCACGAAGGTGATGGCGGGACGAACTAGATGTAGTAATTTAACTTACGGTTTTTTTTTAAATAAAGCTAGTAAGTATAATTTTTATATTTACGTCACCGAATAACTTTACGGTTTAACACCACGGCGTTATTTTGTCTAGTGCTTAAGAATTTGCGGCTATATTTACTACAAGCTGACCCACGCAACTTCGTCTACGTCACATAAGAGAGAAAAACACGTTTTTGAAACATTTTTCATTCCTGCTCCACTCCTAATGGCCATAGCGTGATGTTATATAGCCTAAAGCCTTTCTCGATAAATGGACTATCCAACACAAAAATATTTTTTCAATTTGAACCAGTAGTTCCTGAGATTAGCGCGTTCAACCAAACAAACAAACTCTTCTGCTTTATAATATTCGTATAGATATATAGTATAGTATAGTATAGATTTTCTATAAAGGGTGTAATAATGCCTCCTAACGAAACCGAAGGATACTTGTTTTCCCCATCATTGCAATATTTTTCTACACCATACCTGCGGTATATTTATTGGCGGTCAAAGTTTGAATTTATAGACAATTTATTTATAAAGTTTTTATTGCAATATTTTTAACTTAAACACCTAAGCGACTCCCGTCCTATTCAATCCATCCATCTGCACAATGTTTTAAGTGCGTTACATTGAGTTCTCTCGAACGTCGTTTGGGTTTCTCTAATTATGTCGTAATTCATAATATTATTTTTTATGTGTTTTGTCCTGTACGGGCTAATTAATGCTTTGTCATTCTTTCTTCTTTGCTAAGTCGTTTCCCTGCATTTTTTTTCTGCAAGTTATTTAGTGTGATGTGCAGAATGCTTGGTTCATGGCTACGTATAGATAGTATTTTATACCTCTATTTTTACAGTTTACATTTAAATTCTCAGCACTAGATTCCTTTGACGGAGAAGAGTGGAGTTGTTCGCAGAAACCGTCTGTGCCTACTGACATAACAATACCTACGTATGTACGTGTAAAATCACATCTTATTCACCCACTTATAACTAGAAAATCAGTTACAAATAACAATTTAAAATCAAATTGAATTAAGTTGTATAAAATTTAACTAGACGACAACGCGCTTTTATCAGCCGTTATGCACATTATAGATTTTGTACGATTTCAATTTGATTGGTCTAACTAAAATTCGCCACAGAGTGTGAAAATCGTGTTATGGCGTGAGAGTCTGCATCATTGAATATATTTAACAACTAGTTAACTAACCTACGGAAATGAAAATTTATTTGTCATCACGCATTTTACTTATAGGATTATTTCACCAATATTAGTTGAGCTCCTTAATTTGAGCTTCACTGACTGGTCAAGCTAAATTCTCTGGTGTTTTCCTCGAATACCATCTCAGAAGATAACCTGCATGATCCTCACAAGATCTGACTAAGACAGTGGCTGGAATTTAAAAGCGACGAGAACCTCTAAGTTTCTTTTGGTCAAGAAGAAGAACTATAATTGCATTGGATGCAATTCGAGTACAATACCAAGAGCTGTAGTATTTAGGAATTCGTTTAAGTGTTGCTTAGTGTAAGCAAAAACATGCCATAAATGGTCTAAGGAACATTGCATGCCCTTTACATGTCTAAGTGTTAAATAAGTCCGCTTCACACAAGAGTTCGAGTTTCTAATGTATTTGATCAAAAGATACAACGAATTAATATGACGTTAACCACTTTGTTTAAGTAAAAAATTAAATGTTGGAAGCAGGTGTCGTCGGCATCACCACAAGAAATGTCAGTATGATTTGATTAATATCACAAATTACATTAGTATACATGGTATTGTGGCTCCTATTTATTATTTCATGTTTTTATTCAGTGCCGCCTGAGGAGCTCCTATTTATAGTCATGTTTTTGAACAGGTCGTTGGAGTCGTAAGTCATGTAGTGAACAATTTATAATAGGTTTTATTTTTATTAGGGGTTGTTTCTTATGTACGTATAAGCAAAATTTACTTTCTAGTATCAAACTATACACACGTATAGACTACATCTTCTTTAGTTTCTTAACTGTAAGATACTTCCGTACCGACGTAATTTTATAAATAAATTTCAATTTCATACTTGTACGTTTACATCTTCGATCAATTTACATGAAATAATAAATATTGCTGGACATGGGACATTACACACAGCGCCATCGAGTGCCACACTACGCAAGGCTTGTGTTGTGGTCACCAGACACTTTTTTTTTGTGAATTTATGACTCGGAGACAAATGTCCATGCTCATCACACAAACATTTGCTCCTACCGGGATTCGAAACCCGGGACCCTAAAAACGTAAGGCAGCCTCACTACCGCTGCACTATTCGCTGTTCGCATATCGTCGGTTATCAGAATCAGAACCAGTAGTAGACCTTGAGACCACTGGAAAAACCTGAGCGTCTCAAATTACGTCTCTGTCTTTTCTACAGTATGTATCAGATAAGTGTGATCATATTTAAGGGTTTGGTGTGCAGTGTGAACCATCAAGCAGTCAGACTTACCAAGGGACATAACTTAAAAAAATAAAAACTTTCTTTTCTTTCTTTCATATGAGGTCAGATAGGCAGTCGCTCCATGTAAAGTACTGGTATTCTCCTGCATCTGGTTAGACTGGAAGTCGACCCCAACATAGTTGATAACGTACAGACGAACATATAAAAGTAAATGTAAAGTCAGTAATTCTGTTATAAATATTATGACTGCACGTCAATTGTTTTTACGAGTATTAACTTTGTGGCGAACGCACACTTATGGACTTATGTACTTATGATGGTAATACTTAATTAAAATTGAAATCGAGCGGTTCTACGTTAAATATTGATGCCTATAAAAAAAACGTAGAAAAGTGTTGCATGGAAAAGAATGCTTGATGAATTATTATTTAAAAAAGAAAAATTCACGAACAGTAATTTATGGAAAACCCTGAAACGTTAAGCAATATCTTAAAGATGTATTATTTCTCCTCTCAGATTACAGAAAACTAAAGGAAATTGCGTACAAATCAAGCTTCGAAGAAAACCGTCTGGATCCGTTTTCCGATCATTTCTTCGTTTAACTCGATGGAGCATTATATTTCTATATTTTAAAATGAGTAGCATTTAGCTGTCTAATTGGTCTTGTATTTCAAATACTAGAGAATTAATTTATTGTGCTAGAAAAAACGGAAGTAATATATCTTTTTTCCAGTCGCAATAATATCTGCTTTTGTATTTATCTCTTCCTCGAATCGATGTATCAGATGTGTTTTGTACTTAAAGCTTATAAGATGTTTGAAGGTACACAAAGAAGACTTAGTACCATAGTTATTATTATAATAATATGTTACCGTTTTTGATGTATTATGCGTTAGCTGTGAGTTGTATAAGTAAGTCATTCTCTACCAAACGTATTCTCAACTATGTCAGTTGTAGTTGGCTTCCAGTCTAACCGAGTGCAGCTGTTTGTTGCTGTGTGAGCTTGTGTCAGTTTGTGTTTTACATGTAGCGACTCCACGTCTCTCCTCCTCAACCCTGGTAATACTTGGCAATATGATACTCCTTGGTAAGACTGGCTGCCAGACTATATATCGGGTCACTGTTTATCTGTAAATACTGTCGAAAATATACAAATGACAGCCGGGACCAACGGCTATACCAGTACGTGCTTTGCGAGCCACGGATGAGTCTCGATTCATGTAATTATTGGTCAGCTATCCCCGAACTGAGCGCAAGCGCAGCTTAACCAGCTGTTATTATTAGAAAGAAAGAAAGAAAGAAAAAGCATTTATTAGCCCGACAGGACAACACATAAATAAAAAAAATAAAATAAAATGGTAAAATTGTGATTATAACACTAGTTTAAAGTAAACATAATGAGAGAATAAAAAAAAAACGAAATCATAAGAAAAAACAAACAAAATACAAAACAGAATTTGTCCTGTACAAGACCAAAAGGCTCCTATCTCAGCATGGTGCTGTAACATTTAAAAGAAAAACGTCACAGCGCTGATATTAAGCCACAAGCTCCCGAAATTACAAACAATAGGTAAACATTATGTATGAAATGTAGTTATTCTAGTGAGCCCCATCTGTTGTACAATTCTTAAGTTTTATATCGACATCTTTCAAAATATACTGATTGCCTCGTAACATGGGTAAAAGATTTCCTCTTCTTCTTTTCTATCTATATTTTGGGTTACCTTAGCTTGTATGTTAGCAACAGTGGCGTTACGTGCATTGATCAAATTTCCAAAAAAATGATTATTATTAATAAAAATAAATATCGCTGGACACACAGCGCCATCTAGTGCCACACTAAGCAAGGCTTATGTCGTGGACACCATATAGTTGATATACTACATATATACTTTTTGTTTGTAAATACATACTTATTATACATATAAACATCCATGACTCGGAAACAATAAATGTCCATGCTCATCACACAAACATTTGCTCCTACCGGGATTCAAACCCAGGACCCTATGAACGCAAGGCAGCTTCACTACCACTACGCCATTCGAGTCGTATTGGCATTTCTGAACCTCTAGAAAGTACCGCACTTACATAATTACGTAGACATCAACAGCGCCATCTTTTAAAAAAAAAAAATGCAAGACTTTATTGTACAAATATTAATCCACAATTCTCCTCTTATCACCCTCTCAAGGTCTCAGGGTCTCTTGCCCTTATCCTTATTCTTTTGGGATTGGCGCACCATGTCTTCTTGTTCTCTATTATTCGTTATCTCATTAGACACTTGAATGGAATGGAGAATTGAGGCTCCTCTCACAACATCATTTAATTTCGAGAACCCCAATTTTCATGGAGCACTGTAGCAGATACATCTCTACTTATTTCTCAAGACAGTTGTTACTTTAATTTCCTTTACAGTTTCATACGTATTAAAATCGTAAGCAGATCCGGGGCATAGAGCTAGCTCACACATAAAGAGGACCGCGATCACTAGAACCGATAACGTATCGGTGGCTTCCGTCGATAGTTGAACAAAAAAAAATGTACAGCGATAAACTTTAACACCTACTGAAGGGCAAACGTATTAATTATTGTGTATTAACTTTAATGAGAATTGTGTGCGACATAGCGTTAGGGCTAGCGTTAACTATTGATTAAACTCTTGCTAACGTTTCATAAATTAGCTCAGCCTATCGACAACAGTGGCCTAGGGTCATTTTACGTAGCGATTAGGTATAAACATTGTTATTTTAACTGAATAACATAACAACACCAGGCCTGCAATCGCCTAAGGGTTTGGTGCTATAGTAGGGCCATTTTAATAGATCACATTAGACTTCTGTCAATAAATACAGGGTGTAAACCACCTCATCACAAAGTCTTTAATCAAGCATTCTGTACATCAAACTAAGTAATTTTACGCAAAAATTATTGCTGGGAAACAACTTTTTTTGTTTTAGGTTATAAATCATGTTTTGTGGAAGTACTCAATGTAAAACATTATGGTGATGGATGGATTGATTCGTACGAGGATCTTGGAGGTGTAAAAAGTAAAAATCTTGTATCAAAAAAAAAACTTGTCAAAAAGTTGTAACTTTGACCCCCATATCTCCGTAACCAGAAGGTTACCAGGTATGGTATAGAACGAAAAAATGATCGCAATGATGGGGAGAACAAGTGTCTTTCAGCTTCGTGAAGAGGTGTTGTTCACCCTTTATATAATGGTTATTGAAAAAACTTAAGCAATTGTGCACTTCAAACTGCTAAAAGACAAATAATGCTGTCCAATATGATCTATTAAACTGGCCAAACTAAAGTTAATTTTAAGACCTTTGTAACAAGTCTGACAACCAGTCTTACCAAGGGGTATCGTATTACCCAGTACTAATGGGGTTGTGAAGGTCTGTTAGGCAGTTTCTCCATGTAAAATACTGGGATTCAACCCCAATCACATGTTGCCTACTCAGATCATCATGTTCAGTTGTGCTCTCTTCACCTTTTATACTTATAATGTCATTAATCGCAAACATTAGCATATCGTTTGCAAATTCAGTTTCATCAGAGGCCCAAAACTTAGTGATAACCTGTTAGCGGTATGCTTCAACCAAACTGTATCATAATTTCAGCCGAAAGACGTCCACTGCTGGACCTTGGCCGGGACCCAAGTGTCGCCACATAGACCGGTCCCGTGCGATTTGCATCCAGCGGATTCCCGCAGCCCTCATCAGATCATCTGCCCACCTGATTGTATGTTCAGACGAGAAAGCACAAAACTAAACTTGATGTACCAAGTTTGAACATATCGACGAATTAATTCTTGCCAGTACAAATGAATGATGTAATGCTATTAGTAACACAGCTTATGGCGACACATTGTTGCGAAACACGCATAAGTATAGATCGCCGGTTTTGCAAAACGGCGACCGGATACGTTGGCAGTTCAATTACAGGTTCTCAAGAAAGACTTAGCTATAAAATTAGGTCTTTAGGTAATTCATGTGCTTTTTACTGTGACAATGAATTTGCTGAAGCGTTACTCTCAACATACAATCATGCCTAATAATAAACTATTCGGTTGAAGCGGTTGTCTGCACAGTAATGTCGCTCATGGGCACCCATTATTTACGTAACAGTCGATATAGGATGCATTCAATTAGTTCGGTAACTTCCTGTTGAGTGTTTTCATAACATAGCGCCTGTAATCCCAGAAGGTTAGCCAGAGGTGTGTGGAATAGTACACCTACATTTCGCCTTTGCCACATTTTCACAGTTGTGTTTAAGTTCCATGTTAGGGGCGAATGTGCATCGACCGGTCACAAATCTAGATTCCATGACTGCTACTAAGGAATTAGGAAAAAACCAATAACGCTTTGCCCGAACGTATCAAAGACTCCATTTTTTAAATTTCATTTATTTCGCCACTAACAATCACTCAGTTAGGGCGATTAGACGAGCTAAATTAGCGACTTTATTTATGGTGGTTCAAACTTCGTTTGAAATGCTGTTAAAATAAAGTTCTAATCAGCTTGCACTATAAAGTGGTTGTTACGTCAGTCACTGCGGGCCAAATGGCGTGAAATTAGTGGTTTCGATGGATTTAAAAAAAAACAAGGATTGGATTAAAAAACTAAAACACTATCATGCTAATATATTGCTTGTAGAATTATATGCCAAAAATCAGAGTGATCGCATGCATATCAGTATGCCTTTTTTTGTTTGAAAGATATTATTAGAGTTAAGTTCGTGATTTTTTTCTATCCAGTCAAATGAATTGTATTATGTTTTCAAAACACTATCATGCTAGCATATATCCTGAAGAATATAATATTTTTTTCTGGTCTTGTTTATAGCAGTGAATCATATTCTTTTAGTAATTACAAAACAGAGTAGCTAGAAACAGAACAGCATGGAAACGAATGGAGGAAGCTTTCGCCGCTATTTAGCGGTCCTTGTCCATAATATATTTTATTATCAGTACATAGAAATAGGAACATATTATTACCAACATTTTAGGAGCCAAATTGTTACAATAATCATAATTGTAAGTCAGGAAAATAAAGCAATTTTATTTATTTTGTTATAATTATAAAACTCGCTTTTAGCTTATGTAATCGCCTTAGGCTCCGGAACGCTGAAGTCAACATCTAACCAAGTCGGAATCTGAATTGCCAACCCTGGATACTATCGTCATCTACATTTCCCTTAATGAAAGAAATGACTGACTCACAAGTTCCATAGAATAAAACGCTGATTAATTCTTTTGTATATTTCTCAGAAGCTAAAAGACTTATCTGTTCTTAGTCATGGTCCATCCTCGACCATTCATTTTCCATAAATTGTAATTGAAGTATCCCCCGACCTTTGCTTGAGCCAGCTCGAGTTGTTTTAACCCCTAAATAATGATGACTCAGATCCAGCCTAATCCATAGCCAATCTTCCCAGCAACGCCCTAAGTCGAGACTCGTATACGACAGAGCACTGTCGCTTAGTTTATAGGTACGTTTTTCCCCTACCTGGCAATCTCGACATACTCGTAGATATCGATTTTTAACTTTCGATCGCTAACTGGTGGTCATAATATGGCATGTCTCGGACGGCAACAACGATGCTTCCGAGAATCGCATCTTGGATGTAGAGACTTGCGTTTCCCGCAAGCATCATTCTTGCAACCGAATTTTTTCTTTGTTATTTTTTGCGATCAAGTTCACAAAAGTGACGAGTATGTCGAGACTGCCAGCCAGGGGAATAAAACGTTATTAGCGATGGAAAGTTTGCGATTTGGTCATTATCTATGTCGAGACTCGGCCGGCCTTGGAACTTTGGAAGACCTTATACAGAAGCAATCTTCATTGGTTAACCGGCGGTAAAAAAGTGCAATTAAAAAACTACCCTATTTTCTCCTAGTCCGTGGGTTAATAATGACTATCGCACGTGTCGATCTCCAAGTTTAAGCAATGGTGGATCTTCTGAAATTGATCCTAGATAGTGGATGGGTTACCATCATTACGTACCAAGTTCTCTCCGCGCCTTGAAAATCACCATTGACAGTCGTAACGTCAAAAGTCAGAAAGTTTGACAAGCAGTCTTACCAACGAGTATCGTAATACCCAGTGAGTGGGCTGCAGGTCAGATTGGCAGCCGCTACATGTACTATGATGGAATTCAGCTGCATCCGGTTAGACTGGAAGCTGACCCAGAAAAGTTTGGAAAATAGGGTAGGCACATAAGTTGAAACCATTACAAGTCCCAAAATAATGGAGGAATTTATGTACAAACCCAATCTTCTACATTTATTTATTTAACCTTTCATCTACGTTATTCGCGAGTGCTATTATGCTATAAAACATATTTATATCATGCATAATATTCGAGCTATTACATTTTACATTTCAATATCGTTGGACATTAACACACAGCGCCGCCTAGTACCATACTAAGCAAAGCTTGTGTCGTGGACACTAGGTAGTTGATATACTACATATAAACTTACACATTTGCTCCTACCGGGATTCGAACCCAGGACCCTAAGAACGTAAGGCAGCGTCACTACCACTACGTCATTCGAGTCGTCGAGTTCACGTTCATAAAGCACTGAACTGGTGACCTTCCCTTCATTCAGTAACGTGGGGTAAAAATACCGTGCGTTAGGTGACGTGCTCACGACACGTGGCGCGTCAACCACTTAAGCCGCGCCTAATGACCGCTCGCAGACGAGTGATGGGAGCGCCATAGAGGGAAGAAAACTACGATTTGGCATGTAGGCAGAATATACCTACAGGAAGTTTTTGTTTTTTTAACCAATACGCTCTGTATCCGCGACCGTCATTTCTGAAAGTCTGTGCGCAGCAGCGGGAATATTATAGTATTATTTAAGTGTTTTTAATCTAAATCACGTTGAAGTATATTGCATAGATATATCGATAAAAGATCCGCTATGAGGTTTACAAAAAAATATTTTACCAATGACTCATCGATACGGGAACAAAAACTATGTTTGACACTTTCCAATAACAGATAAAAACATGAACATAATAAAATACGATAAACATAATTATAGCGATTTGTAAACCCATTTATTTTAGGATGAAAGTCTTACGCGCTATTTTTACACACCATGAACCAATAGCCGTTTTAGGTTGCGGAATCGACAGAGAGCCTCTATCGACTGTACAAAAAAAAACAGTCAGTAACCTCACAGAGTCACAATGCATGTGTCCACTAACATACAACGGCAACACTGTGTATCAACGGCATACTCTGTGCTGTAATCGAGGGGTGCACTACAGCACGGCGAAACGCGACGGGCGTCCGATGTCGTCCGCTCAGCTCCCCAGCCCAATTAACAATGCTATCCAGCTATTTCGATTTTTAAAGATGCAGTTTTTTTTTATTTTTTTTTTAATGGCATGTCGTGGATAAACAAATCTCTGAAATGGAAAATGTAATCTAAGTAGATTATTATTGGCAGATTACCTCATTTGTCTAGTGGTCGGGGTTCGACTCTGGGCCCAGGCAAAGTGCTATTCAGTTTTTCTACAGGAAATGTTCAGTAGCTGCCACAGAATTTGGATTCATGCCCGGCAGATGGCTATAGGCATGTCCCCTATTACATGGAGATCAAACAACTGCTGGCCTGTAGGTGAGTGTACTATTAATACGCCGAAGTGTTGGGCAGAGGTGTGTGAGCGTACCTGTACACTCACACACCTCTGCCCAACACTTCGGCGATTACAGTCATGATTTCATGTATGTATCCCACTGCTGGGACACAGGTTACCTACGTATGGGCTGTCTTCTACCACGCAGGTCCAGTGCGGACTGGTATGTTATGTGTCGTTTACTGTCATCTATAGACTCTAGTTGAGGCGTTTTTAGAGGGCACGTTACCAAGGGCACACAAACACCATTTTATTAGAGTTAATACGAGTAGGTACATCAAAAAATGGAGCTAGATTTATTTGACTAATGGCAGGTCAAACGGACAAAGTTTTGCTCAGACAGTAATTTTGCATCATTCCGTTCAGAAAAGCTAAGTAGATTCTGCCGACAAACTGTTCTGCAGAAAAAGAAGAACTGTTTGGCAGAAGATTTGTGAAATACCCACTTATTTTTTTTCGGTGAAATTATAAATTTAAAAATAAGCTCAAAAGAAGAGACAAACTTCGACCCCATAAGTTGCTGTCAACACTCACTTATGAATAGAATAAATAAATATTGCAATTACTTTACTGAGCAAAATTTATTGAACTAAACTATTGCAATGAACTATTGTCATGATTGATGGTGGTTTATTGACATCTAAAAACCATTACTTTGACAATAAATAAAAATTGTGGAACATTTAGCTACCTTGACCATGTGTAAACTGTTAAAATAGCTCTTAAATCCAAAGGTCAAGGGTGAAATTCATATCTTCGTAAAAACAGGAATAGGAAACGCATGTCTCGACGAGGTATCATGGTATATTGACAGTTACATGCATTCTTTACCGCTTTGTACCTACACCAATTAGTTACTTTAGCACTCCTGGGACTTCAATTAATATTAAAATGGATATAAATAACACGTTCTTGGTACATTAAAACGTTTTTATCCAAGTGTTTAGTTTAATCAAGAATTTCTTGCTTTAACCTTATTTTTTATACGATACTAGCTGACCCACGCAACTTCGTCTGCGTCACATAAGAGAGAGAAACAAAAGGAAAAAAAAAACCCGTTTTGGCAACATTTTTCATTTCTGCGCCGCTCCTAATGGTTGTAGCGTGATGTAATATAGCCTAAAGCCTTCCTCGATAAATGGACTATCCAACACTAAAATAATTTAAACTTGTATTAAAAAAAAAAGTTGTAACTTTGACCCTCCATATCTCCGTAACTAGAAGGTTCCCAGGTATGGTGTAGAACAAAAAAATGATCGCAATGATGAGGAGAACAAGTGCATTTCGGCTTCGTGAAGAGGTGTTTTACACCCTTTATTTTGAAAGGACAATGATATAAAGACGAGATATAAGGAATTTAAAATTTCTATGGAAAACTTATTTTTCTCATAACTCTTGATTAAATCATGTGTCCATTCAAAATATATATTAAGGAACCTAGACATTTTATAATCCAATCGAAATAAAAACACTATATTAAGAATGTTTGATTTAGAAATTATTTTGTTATTATAAATGAACTACGCATGCTCCGCAGGCCCCTTTTTTTTTTTTAAGGATGGGAAATCATCAAATGACCCCCCCCACTCTGGGGGCCCCTTATGGTTAAACTAGCTGACCCACGCACACGTCTGCGTCACATAAGAGAGAAAAACGAAAGGAAAAAAAATCCCCGTTTTTGCAACATTTTTCATTCCTGCTCCGCTCCTAATGGTCGCATCATGATGTTATATAGCCTAAAGCCTTCCTCGATAAATGGACTATCCAACACTAAAATAATATTTCAATTTGAACCAGTACTTGTACAGTACTAAAATGGACTTTATGGTCTTATCCAAGTCCATTTTAAGTTTTTTTTTTTTGGTGGTGGCCCTGGTCACTACTGGTTTATTGAAAACTTGAATCAACCCAGTAGAAGTTCAGATTAGAGTGTTCAAATTGCTTTTTATCTAAGGTACCGATGCACAATGTTGTAACATCATCATCATCATCATCAGCCTATAATGTTCCCACTGCTGGGACACGGCCTCCTCTCAATGAGAGGGAAAGGGCTATAATCTACCATGCGGGCCCAGTGTGGATTGGTAGATGTCACATGTCTTCGAATTTTTGGTTCTAGGACATGCCGGTTTCCTCACGATGTTTTCCTTCACCGTTTTTGAGAGCAGCGGTGATGAAATAAAATACACAAAGTAATGCGCCTGTCTGGGTTCGAACCCACGACTTACTGTTCGTAAGTCGGGGCCGCCACCACTGGGCCACCGCTGCTCTCAATGTTGTAACACCACCAACAATATCACTATACCGAAAATTAAAATCACCAAAAAAATACCAGCCAGACATAACCTCATCGAATCGTTACAAGCACAAACACCAAAACAAACACAATTCATAAAACCCGTATGAATAATAATTCAACAACACGATATTCGGTGTTCCCGAACATTTAATCACTTACTGCACGGAGCATGAAACACAGTGCACACAAATAAAAAACAGACGTGCACTGTAATAAAATCGAAGCATTTAATTAACATCCCTAACACTTGTTCGTGTGAATTTACTCGCTGGGTGAAAAAAGACTACACAGTGTCCTCACACATTGGCGACGACAGATTTATAATAATTAGAAACGATACACACTGATAATGGGGATGGCTCGCATGTCCCAGTGATCATTATTATCTTATTTTGTTTGTTATAATGCAACAATACGGGCAGTTATGATCAATATTATTTTTTCCTATTGAGTAAAATTAGCAAGAAGCTACAAGAAGCTTTGTGCCAGGCACATTAATGATCTAAATTGTAGATGCTATGCTCTTCGGAAGACTAGTGGACAAATAGAACAATAATCATTTTAAATCTGGCACAGATCTCATCACAAACCTTGATTTGACACGAAATTTTACAACCTAATACAGAAACGTCACTTAAAATTTAAAAGCTGCATAACCTTTTATTTTTTTCTTATCTTTTTTATGTAGGGCAGCTCGCAGTTCAGTCTGAGAAGACTGGCTTCTGCTTAACCGGGCAAGTCCTGTGGATGCCTTGAATATGCATAACATTTCAGCTGCTGCTAACTTTTATATTTCATATGGCCAAACGTCACAACCTTAATAGTTTTTAAACTGAGATGGTCACTAACAGTTTACGATTTGTTTTGAATTCCCGATATTTCAATACTGTTGCAATCATCATCGCGGAAAAACTAATACAATAAAAATCCAAAAAAGTAAAAACCGACAAACTGCCGGAATAACTTTTCGAGCGGACACAGTGAGTATATAGTGTGTCGGAATCAGAATTGAATTGCGTGAGTGATCGTAGCGGTTTCCAGCGCAAAAAAAAACAAATAAGAGGGTAGATGGATTTGTCTGATCACGGTGCTTGAATCAGAACCGTAATAGTGAGAACTCAAAACAAATACTTAATAAACAATTTTTTTTTTGCCTAGCCTACGTCGTGTCCCACTGCTGGGTAAAGGCCTCCCCTTTCTTCTTCCATACCTCTCTATCTTGTGCGATCTCCAGCCATGTTGGCCCTGCATACGTGATCAGATCGTCACGCCACCTACGTCGAGGTCTACCTCGCCGGCACTGTCCTTCCTCGGGCGTCCAGTGTGTGACGATCTTTGCCCATCTCTCCGGCTGCATCCGTGCCACGTGGCCCACCCACTCCCATTTCAGCCTGGCTGTTTTTTCCCCAACATCTGCTACTTGAGTTATAAAGCGCAGGGTGGTGTTTCTAACGCGATCTGTTCTCCTTACATCTATTATGCTGCGCTCCATTGCTCGCTGGCAAATTTTGAGTTTGGACTTCTGATGCTCAGTAAGTGACCAACTTTGTGCACCGTAGGTTAGGACGGGCAGGATGCACATGGAGTTTTGTTTTTAGTGTTAGTGGCAGGCTTCCCATCATATTTTCCTTAAGGGCCTGGGCCTTGGGAAGGTCTTCCAAGCATTTGGACTCGTCTTTCAGTCTTGCCTGTTTTTGAACGACACTATCTGGCCTAAATAGGTATACTCGTCGACATACTGCAATGTATGCCCGTCTACCGCGACCCCACGTTTCGTGCTGTTAGTCATAATTTGGGTCTTGGATCTGTTCATTGAAAGTCGAACCTCAAGGCTTGCTGTGCTCAGATCTTGGAGCATTTCTTCTAGTTCTAAAGCTGATGTGGAAAATAGCACTATGTCATAGGCAAAGCGGAGGTTTATTAGGTGTTGGCCGCTAACATTTATGCCTCGCGACTGCCAAGAGTCGGGCAGCATGTTAAAAACCTCTTGCAGTGCGCTTGTGAATAGCTTGGGTGATAGCGTAAATATCCTGTTTTCGGTGTGAATAATAATTAAGTGTAAAACCACCTACGCACCTTTTACGAACTGCTACGCAACGTTTACGAGGCGTCTACGCTGTGTGGACGCCCAGGTACAAAATACCCTACACTCGATTCGTGATAGCCGAAACGAAAAGTAATTATATTTTGCCCGCCACATTGCTTACCCGTATGTCTCAATCCTCCTAAAATAGTCGCCATAGCTTTCATCTCATTATGCAGTGACAATTATATGTCTGTTGACGGATTCCGTCAATTCTGCCCCCTAATTCAAAGGCGTAAGGTTTAAAATATGAACTCAGTAATATTGTAAACAGATTTCGTACAGAGTTTGAATCCTTGTATCCTTATCCTTGTTTTCTTGCGGGGTAAGCAGATACGCAAGATCTTTTTGTCACAATTTAATAATATAATATTACTTACTGGTATATTCGTAGCGACCCTCGCTAATGAGAGCACGGAATTGCTATTTGTCGTGTCCCATCCCTTCCTTACATGGTTTACATAGTATGTGATCTAGTAGACACATGAGAGCAATCAGAGCTTTGTTAAACAAAACATAACTTTACGCTTGTTCCTATACAATCAAAATCAATGAAAGCATTTATTTCAAATAGGCCACACAGGCACTTTGGAATTGTCGAAACAAAGATGAAAATCAAATGTAGCAAGTCCAGTCACAAGACATAAAAACTGTGAAAAAACTGTAGTTGCCCATTCCCTAGCGTCTATATCTCTATGGAGAAGAACGGGCACGAAATAAAAGAAAGAAAACATATTTATTCGGCACAATATGCCATAAGCGGACATAACAAATAAAACCGACTTCTAAAGCTAAAGTTATTTTTAATTTTATTGTTTTATTTATTTATTTATGTACACACAAAATACTTAGTAGAACATTTCATTAAGAAAGAAGCAAGCGAGAGAGTTTATTGCAGTCGGTTTTATTTTTTGCAAAATGATTTTATTTTTCACTTTTTAGTGTTTACATGCGCTTACCCCTACAGCGCGGCGTACTGGCGTGATGTTATGGCGCCACATTCTTGGTGTCTCCTCTAGTAACTATTTTTAATGTGTCTCTCAGCTCAGGCGTTTTTCCAGACACATGGAAAAAGGCGAAGTTGTGCCGATTTATAAAAGTGAGGAGAAAGACAATATTAAGCAAGGAAGCGCGTATGTGCACAAAATTACCGTCACTGACTAATTTAGTGGCTAAACAATTGACATTAATTTTCAAAACGTCTATTTCTACGACGGCCTTCGTATATAAATATTTGGTGGACATTAACACACAGCGCCATCTAGTGCCACACGTCGTAGTATATCGACGAATTCCTACAAGATTGATTTGCATTTTCGGCTGCATACCTATCAGTCAATTCCACCTTAACTGCATTGACAACATTGGCCCACATAAATCAAAATGCATATTTTAATCTTCACAGAAACAAACGTGTTTTGTTTTGTAACTTAGCAAACGTATGTATTTTTTTATATATACGATACGATATGATTTAGTGCGATGACATTCCCATCATCATTACTACTATCACTGAGTGGACACAAGGGCAACTGTCGTCGCCTCAGCCAGGCTAATGATGTTGAATGATGGCTGCCAGTTACTAACGAGGCTTTGATGATGGATACAAATGTTCATTTTGATGACTTAAACAGCGACGAACAACGCGTAAAGACCTTTATTTGCAAAATGCGGCTTTTCTTTCGCTGGGCCTAACATACACTCAATTGGCGTATTTCATAATTTGTCCCAATGCGGCTTAAAGGCCAATGTTTCAGTTCTCTAGAAACGGGAACGCTCTTAATAGTGGCTGCTTTAAAATTTAGATAAAACCCGATCTTAATTCCTTTTCAATGAAAATGAATCGTGAAGCCAAACGAATAGACTCAGGTCCTCACCGGACTCGGGTGTTTCGGTAGGTTCCTGCACCGAATCGGGCTGGAGGAAACCCCGGGTGTTACCACTGCGAAGATCGACCAGAGGACACGGTGGAGGTTTGCCCCGCGTGGGCGGAGCAACGCCGTGTTCTCATCCACGGTCCGGAGCGAGACGGAATGGGAAGCCGTGACCTCCTTCTGCGAAGCAGTCATGCTAGCGAAGGAGGTGGTGGAACGCGAGAGAGAGAGAGCCTCTCTTCCCAGCCGCCGCGGGAGACGCACCGGGTGTCAGTGGCCACGTGGTGGCTACCGGCCACCGTAGACGCGGGCCTGTGGACGGTTAGCTATGGGCTAGCTAGCCGTCCGTCCGTCTAACGACGGCAGGCCATGTCGACGGCGCGTTTGTGTTCCACGCGCGCTTCAAAGAGATGTCAGCATAAAGAGAGGGGCGCGTAAGGGCCGAAGCCTGCCGGGGTTGCGGGCCTGTTCGAAAGAGATACCGGGGTCCCGGAACGTAAAGGGCGAGAAAGGAACATGGATGGGTTTTAGTCAGTAAAAGTCTGACACTCCCTTCCGCTCCGCCCAGAGTGGGAGTTATTTGATGATTTCCCATCTTAAAACAAAAAAACCCAAATGAATAGCCTTGCTTCCTCGTATTACGAATCATCTAGGCCCTATACAACCCTATAATGTAGGGTGTAGCGCTGAATCGAATATCGACCCAGTTAGACGTCATTCCAGATACTAATTCTGTAATTGACCAGCAACGTTTACGGTATCAAATGAGTTGTAATTACTGCACATGACTGACATACCTGCACGAGACTAGCCCTGTGGACATAGTGTCCCCATCTATACCCGCAGGGATATTCTCGTGTAATTAATGTGTGTCTGTACATGATTATGAGTGACGCTACCCTCACATGTGAGCAATATAATGCAATCCCTGAGGTAAGCGACATATAATCGACATGTTTGTAATTAGTACATTTGCACTATGGGATAAAGCAGTGTCTATCATCACATGCGCTATTATGAATCTCGAACGCGGAAAGGAGTTCTAGGACTCCCAAGTGGAGCGAGGGTTTCATGTGTTAACTCCTGAGCGTAACGTCGAACTTAAGAGTAGAATCCTGAGAGCATTGAAGCACTTAAGCTTGCATAAGACGAAGATATCTTTATCCCCGTGGAGCATACTCTACTTTCACACCTATTGCTACTAAATAAAAACCAATTTTATTTTCAAAATATGTATATAACGTCGCGCACATAGATTCTATCGCCTGTGTTGCTTGGGGATTTATCTCATTTTTAGGGAAACAAATCGTTCTAGGGGAATAGGAATGTTTCGATATAGTTATACCACCAAAAAAATGGTATACTTTAGTCAGTTCAGTAGTGAAAATAACTGCAAATTATACGCCGGTTGTAAAGTGTCAAGGTGTGAAATACACGTTATGTAAAGAAATCAACCGTCCACCTCGTTTGAAATCTTAGAAAATGTTGCAAAACGTTTTATTTAAACGTTTTATTAAATTCAGTACAACGTTTAGCCGGAGGCCTAGAGCGATAATGACTTGCTTAACTTTAGATTTGTATGACCTATAATTTCACATTTACAAGCAGATGGTGAGATGGTTAACTGCTTTGTATCTGAAAACAATAATAACTTGATAATGAAAGTACAATACAGTTTAAAATTATAAAATAATTGCTAGTTATTTGTAGTACCAATACCAATGACGGGAGATAACAATCGTCGTTAGCAACCGGTTGCGGTCGCAAATTTCACACAACTCAACATCTGGCAACTGCTGTTATGTCTTCACTGTTGTTATTTTTTTATAGTGAACTTAGTGTAACATTGTTGTTTTGTAATCTGCATTTTAAAATGATGGTAATGTAAAAAAGAAAATCATTAATAAAATTTTAGATTTTATTTCAGAAATTTTCACATCCATATAAATTGTTAGTAAACACGATCTTAAAAAAACTAAACCAAACCCAAACCAAACCAAACCTCCAAACCACCAAACCTCTTCTGAAAAGAAGAAGAAGAAGAAGTTTCTAAAATTAGAAGAGTACCACTAAAAGAGATGTATTGCAAAAGTTAACCCTGGATTTGTAAGTTTCAACATCATCATCAGCCTTTAATGTTCCCACTGCTGGGACCGGCCTCTTTTCTATATGAGAGGTAATGGGCTATAATCCACCACGCGGGCCCCAGTGCGGATTGGCAGATTTCGCAAGTATTGTCTTCGAATTTTTGGTTCTAAGACATGTTTCCTGACGATGTTTTCTTTCACCGTATGCTTAAAAGAAAATATTTATTTTTCCACGTTCTTTTGAAACCAGCATCACTGGATGGTTACAAACAATTTTATTCATTTGATTATTCATGTATTCAAAAAGAAATTACTTTAAGAGGCCTGCGGAGCATGCGAATTTCATACAAACGTAATATCAAGATAATATGATTTGATAATTTTGATTTTGATTGATTTAACCTAGGTTCCCAAACACATGTTTTGAATGTACACTGATTTAAACACGAGTTATGAGAAAAATCGTTTTTCTCGTCTTTATATCATTGTCCTTTCAAATTATTTATTTGGGAACATAGATACACAGATATTCATACATAGATATTCTATAATACAATCGAAATATATATGTCACCGTAAAATTGTCAAACACGTTATATTACAATATAACGTGTTTCTCTTTAGCGATAATGTAAACTCTCGAATTATTGTCAACTGAACATACGGAAGCATCTCTGTCTTTTTAATGGGGACTTGGGGCACCCCCTCGTTAGGTTAGTTAGGTTCCTTTAAACCCTGCACTCGACTACGCTTTTTAGGGGAATATATAGTGTTTTAAGGTTAGATTATATTAATCGGTATTTCTCAGGGATGGTACATTATCTTTTCATGAGAATGATACCACTGGGCAAGAGGGACCCCTCCTTCCCTCCGCACCGCGTGAGTTGACTACCATCGCATGCATTTCACGAAAAATAATGCGTTTTATTGTAAGCAGTATGTTCGTTTAACAATATTTCGAGAGTTTACAATATCGCTAGAGAGATTACAATTACACTATCTTAAGAATATGTTTGATTTTCATATTATTTTGGTATTACGTTTGTATGAAAAAAAACATGTTCTGCCGGCTCCTTAAGAGAAAATACACAAGGATTACAAAAGTACTGCTTGCTTTATTAGATGTTTTTTTTTTCAGCAGACCTGCGACATGAGAATTGGAACGGGAAACGTATGTAAGTATAAATAAAACGACAAAACAGGAAAACTTAAATTAGACTATAGTAACCCTCATCACATACTAATAAAATCATATAATCTGCTAGCTTATTGGTAAATCTATACACAGTACAACCAAAACCAGTCGATAAAATATAGGAATGGACTAGCAATGGAGTACGAAAAACTCGGTACAAATAACCCATCTTCTTTGGAAACTCCCCAATCAACCGCTTTCATCACGGAAGTCGCCTTTGCAAGGAGCCATTATGTGCTGCAAAAACAAGACGACCGGCCTTTGCGGGGCGGGTTTTTTACCTCAAAAGCATCTCATGAAATTAATATCAATTGTGGGCCGAGCCTTATATAGGAGCGCAAAAACGATCCGTCGACATGAAACCGGAATCGCACAGCCCCGATGTGGTGTTGCTAGCTGGATAATTTTCCCCGGTACAAGTGTAATTTCGATTTATTTGAGGCGCACGCTTAATCAGCCGAAAATGTTCCCACAACAAGAGTGTCTATGGTGTTGCCCGTGCTTCTCCAAAAAAAAAAAAAAGGAAATCTATGCAACTTCCAGTACTTTCACAGTTTTTGTGTCTTGTGACTGAGACTACACAGATACATACACACATACATTACTTCACAATACAGTTACTGTTCATCTTTGTTTCGACAATTTAAAAGTGGCTGTAACTGGCCTACTTGAAATTAATCTTTTGATTTTGTTTTTTTATTTTTTATTTGAGATGGGCCATAGGCTTTTTTGAGAAGAATTGAATTAAGAGGCCCATGGCTAAATTATAAGAGCCACACGTGTCGATAATAGGCTGCGCTTGTCGACTATCAAATTACATAATTATTATCAAATCTCTACCGAGCTTCGGAAAACGTGTTAAGCCGTTGCTCCCTAGTAACTTGCAGATCATTGGATAAGAAGGCACACATTTTCTTGGTTGTTCAATACCTTGAACCCCAATATATATATATAAATAATATAAGAATATCCCAATCTACCGATTGGGATATTCTTTTTCTAGTTTGTCGGGGTCAGATTGGCAGTCGCTCCAACCAAAATACTACCATTTAGCTGCATCTAATTACAGACTGGAAACCAATCTCTACATAATTGGGAAGGTTGTCTATTGTTTGCCCGAAGATTATATGCCATAATCATCATTTTCCCGAATTTCATTTACCCGAATTTCATTTGCCCGAATGTTTCATTTGCCCTAAAAGATAATATATATGACATACTTTTAATTGCCCGAATTTTAGATACCATAAGATACGAATGCCATAAGTATTGTTTGCCTTATTTTTATGTGCCATAATAATTATTAGACATAATATTTAAATGGCATAACAAGTATTAGACAAATATTTCTGTGCATGGTTTTTTTTTTCTGTGCATGGTTGATGGTGGGCTAGGTCGACGGAGCCCCGCTTCGCGGGGCTCCTACTTCTTTGTGGTTTATAAAAAAATAACCACGAAGGGGATGGCGATCCCCTTCTAACCTAACCTGTCCGAGTCGTGGTGCCCTAAAGTCCCAATTGCATCCAATTTCTCTTGATATAAACAACCGTTACACACCCGATGTCGATGGCAAATTATGTTATGGCATATCATAATTATGGCATGTGATAATTAGGGCATGTGATAATTAGGGCTTACAATGATTATGACAAATGATGTTATGGTAAGTGACTTTATGGGAAACAATGATTCTGGCACGTGACTATTATGGCAAATGATATTAGGGCAAATAAAATTCGGGTAAACGGCGGTATACCAATTGGGAAAACGCTACGCATGGAATATGATATTGGTGGAGCCATTTTGGTTGTAATTGATTATCGTATCATTATGCAATTTTGTTGTAGTCATCGAGAAATCGAAACCAAATAAGTTATATTTTATGAAAAATAGCAACTCTTTCAAGTCGCAGTTTTATTTCAACCATAAAGTCTAATTAGAATTGGTTTTCCATTCAGTTCTAGTAAGAAGTGTTACGTATCGAATGGTTCCTCAGAAAACTGCTCTTTCAACAAAGCATTCAAACTAAAACTCAAACTCAAAGCATTTATTTCAACTAGACCATAACGGCACTTTTGAATGTCAAATTACAAATAAAATCAAAGCTACAGTCACAGTCACAAGGCATAATAACTTGAGAAAGTACTGTAGTTATTCACCTGTAATATCACCATTTCAGATTCAATTTTAAGTAAAACGTTAAAAATAGTCGCTCCTAGAAATTCAAGGTTCGATTTTGTTCGAAAACAATTAGCGACGGTTGCAAATTGCGTGGTTACAAGTTTCGCACTGTAATGTTGGTTTCTCGTTACTCACTGATGTAATGCTCGAATCTGAACTGTTTAATTACAGGCAATGTTCGTGCTGAGAGAACGTCTGGAATCTGGATGCTTTACGTTAAAGTTGTGTGTTCACAGGAGATTAACTCTCTATGCATGGCAACACTGAAAAGGAAACACGGCAGGTGCTATTAATTATTATACAGGCTGTTAATTTAGTCATCTACTAGTATTTTAATTCAGTCACCTACGAGCATTCAGTCCCTATGATTAGTTTACAGAAGCAGCTTTATATGATATCAAAAAAATTCAGTCACCCTGTATTATGGCGAGACGGGAGAACGAGTTCTATAGAAATAGTTCAATTAATACTTCGATACGTATTGTATTGATAAATATTATGATATTCATGAAGTTTTTACCTTATATGTGTATGAATTGATTGTAAATTGAGAATTCAATTGGTTGTTAATTGAAAAAACTGTTAATTAGTTTATGGTTTGCTGTTTGATGAGTGAATGAGATATGGAATGGGTTACGTTGATGATCTATAATTGCTAAGTGGGCTTATTTTAGTTCAGACTGTTAACAAGTAATTTAATATTGAATCTATTAGGAACACTTAATGAATTGAGTCCTTAAGGAAATGAGAAACTGTTTTTTATAGAAGAAAAAAACAAGAAAAAATACTAACTTTCAAAAATATTATTGTAAGAAAATTTTGTTTAGGGCAACCCTATTATGCATTTAGTGGAATGACCGTTGGATTGCACTGCCATTGGTCTCAAGTCCGACTCAAGGCTCCTTCTTATTTTTCAGATTATTATATCACTGGCTTCAGTGAAGGGAAAACATCGTGAGGAAACCAGCATGCCTGAGAAATATTTCTTATCCATTTACATAAAAACTCTGGAACAAGGTTAGGCACAAAAGAAAGAAAGTATCATATTGGATCTATATATGGAGTTTTGGGTAAAAATCCAACATAATACTCTGTTCTCACACTGAGGGTTTTCATAAGGTTTTCCCTATATCAAAATAGATATCTATATTAATGTTGATGAAGGTCAAAATATCTTTTTTTTAAATAAACACGTAACATATTTTTATTTTTCTGTAATATTTTTTTATCATTCGACATGAATCCCGCCAATACGTATAAATAAGGAAAATATTATTCCTGTTTACTACCTCTGTTACTATTGACCGAGTTTGACGTAATTTCAATGTTACATTCATCCACAAACCTTTATTCATAGAAACCTTAGGTCGTACCGACATTTTTTGTAAACTTAGGGTAATCGCATACTGCAATACGATGTTTGAAAATGAATGAACTCAGAGACTATTGCTCTTTTATTATCATTTCAGTAGAAAGACGACCACTGCTGGACATAGGCCTCCCTCAAATGTCGCTACATTGACCAGTCCCGTGCGTTTTGCATACAGCGGATTCCCGCAGCCCTCACCAGATCATCTGTCCACCTAGTGGGAGACCTTCCAACACTACGTCTTTCGGATCGGTCATTCGTTCTGCGAGCAATGTGCCCTGCCCATTGCCAATTCAGTTTGGTAATTCTTCGGGCTACGTCGGTAACTTTGGTTCTCTTACGGATGTCTTCATTTCTGATTCGATCACTTCTTCTTTCAATTGAATCTGACATTCCAATGTATGTAACTTTGAAATACTAGTAACAATCGTCATTTGAGGACACCCGCGCCGTGAACATTTTAATTTTTAGCCAATGTTTATCTTCCAGTTCACACGCATCTGTAGCCGTAACAGATTAATAATGTTTAATCTGTTACGGCTACAGATAAGCTTTATACTTTTACTCATAATAATATGTACACCATTATATCAAAAGAAGAAAGAAACACAGAATATCATACATTTATAGTAGTAAAAGTCGAAATTTCGGACTTCGCTTGTTTATTATTACAATCAATGATTTGACATTACTAAGTTCAATAAGAGTATTTTATTATTTTTAAGCTTATAGCTTTCATCGCGGGCCTTGAGCGTGGAGACCGAATCCCGAAATTCCGTAAGGAAAATAACCTAACGAAAATAACCTTACACCCCACGTCACCCCATGCCAGATATAACGACAACGACAAGCTAGTTTTCTTTTTAATTATATGACCGTAACTAGGAGTTGTAGGTTGTATAAATGTCACCGTAAAATTGTCAAACACGTTATATTACAAAATAACGTGTTTTTTCTTGCGATATTGTAATGTCTCGAATTATTGTCAACTGAACATACGGAACTATCTCTGCCCCCATAATCGGCACTTGGGGCACCCCCCCCCCCTCCCCGTTAGGTTAGTTAGGTTCGTTCCTTTAAACCCTGCACTCAGAAATACTCTGTCCTAATAATAATAATAATCTGCCCCGCGAAGCGGGGCTCCGTCGACTACGCTTTTTAGGGGGAATATAAAGTGTTTTAAGGTTATGTTATATTAATCGGTATTTCTCAGGAATGGTGCATTGTCTTTTCATGAGAGTTGTGCCACTGGGCAAGAGGGGCCCCTCCTTCCCTCCACACCGCGTAAGTTGACTACCATCGCATGCATTTCACGAAAAATAATGCGTTTTGTTGTAAGCAGTATGTTCATTTGACAATAATTCGAGACTTTACAATATCGCTAGAGATATTACAATACGTATTTAACAATTTTACGGTGACATATACATTTGATGTTAGAGGTTCTTTGTAACCATTTTTTTATCAACTTATGCAATAACAATAATTTATGTATTTCATTTTTCCGCTTGTTGCCGGCTCGAGGACCAAACGCAGACTGAATGTTCAGGCTCGGTTTCCCATCACGATGAAATTATGAATTTTATAATGAATGTTCCACACACACTTACACAGGCACGTCAAACTTATAACACCCCGTCGTTTTTGCGGCGTTCGAGCGCGGTCCGCGCTCCGCAAGCGAGCGGACCGCGTGCTTGCGCGCCAACCGCGCGCTGGCTGCGCGCCGACCGCGCAGCATGCAGTCTGCGTTTGGTCCTCGACCCGGCAACAAGCGGAAAAATAAAATAAACTAATAATTGTAATTGCATAAGTTGATAAAAAATGCTACGCAATAGCTTTACCGCGGCAGTCCCCGAGTGCCACACGTCTTTTTCCTTTTTTTATGTGTATGTATTTGACATGAATATTACCTTTGTGACTGTGACATTTAAAGATTTATGTGATTTACATTGACATTCATTTTGTTAATTATTTTATAAATATTTTTACTTCTTTCTTTTCTCACGACTGTCTGGCAGTTTGAGTACTTTAAACGACCAACCCAAATGTTCTTTCTTTGATATTGTTCGTCATTACGTTGAGCTCCTTAAGTTAGAAGTCGAGCTACACGATAACTGACTTATGCTTGCACTGACTACACAGGTCCACTCAAATCTGTATGGTTCTGCTTTCTTCGAAAGACCATCTCAGACACTAATATGTATAGTTCTCTTGTGCGTTGAACAAGATTATGTCTGGACTTTAAAAGAGACTATGACCACTGAGTTTTTTTCTTCTCAAAGTAGTCAGGTACAAAACACCGGCCCCATCTTCCCAAAAATAAGGACGTGTAAAGTGTTTGTGAAACCAATTTGCAAATTAGTAGTTCATTTTGATACAAGTGGAGAAAGGCGGTATTAACATACGAGCCGTAAGGCGAGGGTGTTTTTGAGCCAAGAACTGCAATAACAAATGTCTACGTGTATCAAACGACGTTTTCAATACACTTTTGAAGAAGTAATATAAAAGAATGTAGGTACTTAAAATATTTGTGTCATGAATTATTACGAGACTATGATTTAATTATTTTTTTACTTCTCATGCTCTAAAAGTACGCCATTATAGCCCTACAAAGCGGGATTAAAGTGACCGTTTATTCCCTAGGGAGTAAAAAGTAATTTAAAAAATGAACGATCTTTTACTCTGAAACATGGTCACATAAGAGTAACTTGTCAAAGGTTTTATTTAAATTTCGAATTGGCATGCATAGATAGCGGTTTATTGAAAAAAAAAAACAAATGAACTCTTCAACGCGAGAAAAATGTATGGTTGTTTGTGCATCGTTGATTTTGAAAAGCAATGCCTCTGTTGCTATATAGCCGCTGCAGTAATGTAGGTTCTAATTATCTGTGGAGTGTGGAACATCTTCATTGCGAAAATGTTGAGAGTTTGTGTTGTGTTTTCAATTGTTAATCTGTGACTGACCTGATAGAAGAAAAAACTGACCGCTTAGTTCAGAATTTTTGTCGAGTGTAAATTTGTTCAGTTGACTATTTTTCTCGCACTCGAAGTGAAAAGTACAGTTTGCACCTCGAGACTAAACGCCAATATAATATACCCTCGCTTTCATTGCCTCCCTCCTCCCTCGCAAGCTCGGGAGTCAAACCATCTCGGGTATATAATGGCTTCGTTTAGTCCCTCGTTATAAAATACACTATTTTCCGCGCTTTGCTTTCGCCAGGTTGAAGGAAAACCAAAGGTATGAAACTATTATACAGCCTAATATTAAAAAAAAACTTTTTTTTAACCCAAATAAATACGCAAAATTCGCGCTTTGGCGTGGAGTTGCCTACACCGGCCCGTTGTACACTATAAAATATATACAAATATTAAATATTAGTTTTAAAGAACATGTTAATCTATGACATTGAATTTATAAACACAATTTGAATATTCAAAAAATGATTACGCTGCCGTAAAGACGTAGATCGCTTATACGAAATTTAAAAAAAAACATTCACCTACCTCTGACTCTTTAGTCCGATGTGAATATTTTTTACTACCGATGTGACTAAGTATAGGTATAGTTATCTGTGGCAATTATGCTTTCTGCACATGTGTGGAAAAAACATGAAAAACGCACGTGTGTGAAATACACTGCATTTTGAACCTAATCGTAGTGCAAAAGAACCAGTTTTCGAGGAAGTGTATTGAAAATATCATTTTAAGGCTTGCCCCTATTACATGGAACTCGTTTCATTTATTTATAGACATATATATGTACAAATGAAAACTGACGAAACCGATGAAACTGACGAGTTATTGCATTTGAATGCAGTTCCGCAAATTTTTATTTATTACAGCAAAGCGTTTTGTGCAGATGAATCGGTATACGAAACGTTTTCCACTTTCATGTTTACCTATATAATCAGATAAACATTCAGGATTAAAATATGTTTCAGTAAATTGTAGGCGGAATGCAAGACTTTTACGAACTCACTACGCTCGCAATTCATTCTGAAATAACTGAAATAATTATGCAAAAGAATTTCGATCTGAATCGTTCGCTCTTGCATTATTCCGATATTCTGCCATAGCGCTGCTCGCCCTGGACGCCTTTAGAGGTACTGTACTAAAGCCACCACTATTACTACAGATTACTCCTTATATCGGCATTTAGGTACCTACCTGCTACCTCGTTCTTAAGCCAAATATGACAAAAATCAGGCCAGATCGAGTACTATTTAAAAAAATAAATAAATATTTCCTTTGTGTAAAATTTGCTTTCTTCAGTATTTCGAGTACTTTTCCTCCAGGGGGGGCATTGAAAAATTCCACCCTGTAAATATAAACTTTTTAAGCGGCAGTTGATTTGGGCTCTAGGGGTCGTAACTAGGCCCCCTATGCTGAAATTTTCACCCCCCTGGATAATGCCAGTAGAGTAATATTTTATGTTTTAAAATGTCTATGACCACTATTTGGCATATCCCTATGTTTTCTTTGTCATAAATTATTTATTAGAAGTGATAATATATGAACCTTCAAAAATAAAAATAAAAGTAATCAAGGGACTATTAAATGTTGTTTTTGTGTACTTTAATTGGTATTTTCTACTCTTGTCTCTTACGCGCTCTGCGCGCACTAGTTTGAGCACTGCTCAACAACAATATATTTTATAAATAGCAATTTTTCAATTCTTCCGCCCTCTTAATGTTCAAAATTGGGGATTATTCTGGCCCTTAACCGCTGCTTCCCTATTACCTAATGATTGATGAATGCGCTCTCCTGTTATTTCAGTAACCCCAGTCAGTCATCGGTCGTTAATAATCTCAGGTGTGGAGAGGTACCAGTCCCGTGTAAGGTTACAAAAGGGACGGCGGATCAAAGAGACCGGGTTCGATTCCAGACGACGACCATACTGCGCTATTTTGGGCCTTGAGTCATTTGGGGTTTGCGATGTATCAAGTTGAGTTGTCTTGAAAATCTAGTTCTTGAAAAATAAAATGTTGAAGATCATATTATGCATAGGTTAATTTCATTATTTCCGAGAGCTTTAAAATACTAGCTGTGACCTAAAAAGTCAGGTCACAACTTAAATATTCCTAAATTAAGTATTTTTAAAGAAATTACAAACTTTTAGTATCAATAAAAACGTTTTTATTTAAAGTTTTAAAATATATTCGGTAACTGGTAAATTAATAAGAACGATTCCTGTCACCAGCTGCTTAAAACCTTTTGCCAGAATCTACCAACATGCATTTTCAAATCGGTAAAAAACTAAAGTCTCTCTAAGGCTCTCTCGACAACGGCTAACTCCTTGACTATTCATGACCGGCTTGCGTCAGTCCCGACGCCCCTCAATTAGTATCCCGTTAGCACCCCCACACTAACCAAATATAAAACAAAATGCAACAATACCATCTTTTGTATAAAATACAGGTGCTACGAAATCGTTCACACTCGGTGCTACTTAAGTTTTCACGAAGGATTGGTCCCTGTGAGGTGTTAAAATGTATGTTAGGGAACAATAACGTGACTGTTGTCCAGCCAATTTGTTTGGAGGCAAGGTTACGTGACGAGTGTTTAAAATTAGAATATAATATGTGATACAAAGCTTTTAGATTGTGGCTAAAGTTAAGAAAAGGTTTCTTGTTATTAAAGTTTTTATAAAAGTCCTAAGAGCTTGTGTCTGCCATATTAGATATATTATCTAATTTTCACAACACTCAATCACTCACCGAAATTTTCATGGGACACGGAACAGATTAAAGTTACGTAGTATAATATTACAAGATTTATTCAATACAACTTTAGTCTAGGAGGAAACCCACAAATCAGAACAACGGTACTCATCACTATCGAGGAAGTATATCAACACCAGACCAAAACTCTGTAAGTTTCTCGCACTTGTGCCACTTACATTTCGCGGAATATCAGTATTGGTATCGGTACTAGATATAATCTTAACGAACACCAATAAAGTCAGTTAACGAGCTATCGCATAAGGTGTAAAACGGCTAACAAATTAATAGTTGTTATTAAACTTTAGTTTGGTTAAGGTCCGAGTAATGAAGTTGTTTTGCCTCTAGTACAAAGTATAAACTGAAGCTATTAAATTGAATGTTCGTTCGGTGGAGTAATTGATTTTATTTTTTAGTATATACAAAACTTGATTGAACTTACTTTTAGTAGACAGGAGGAAAATGTTCTAAGTGTGGTGGTGTGGATTCTATAACAGCAGGGGAAGATCAAAGAAAAGATGGAAGGATTGTGGATGGATGAATTCGCTAGAAAGGAGATGACGAAGGAATAGAGAACTATGGAAATAGGAAGAAGATATGCTGCGCTGATCTCATATAAATTGGAATAAGGTCAGGATAGTGATGATAATAACCCGTAAGTGACACTGTTAGTTTGGATCAAGCAAGGGTAGACGACAAAAATAATTAGCCAGTTAGTCCGTCAGTTAGATTATCAACAAACATTTGACGCATATTTTTTCTTTTGTTACATAAACAAAAATTTACGAAAAAACGACGCTTCCATTCTCAATAAGTCACGCCTTGGTATAACTTTTTGTGAGTTCTGACGTCAAGAACCCCTACTCCTGAGTTTTGATGCGTTTTATTTTTCAAAATCAAAATATGTATTGTATTTCACATAGGCCGAGATGTGCGCTTATAAAACGTCGAAAAAGGTGCACGGTTCGCGTTAGTCGATTCCATGGAGAAGAACCGGCAAGAAACTCCATGGTTACTCTTTTCAAATCATTTGGTATTACAATATTATTACGTTATAGCTTTAGTACCTACTTAAGTATGGCGGAACCGCGTAGGCCCGACAATAGGTCGTTGCTTACCATACAAAAAATGTAAAACAAAAGGTATATTTAACAAAAGCTAAACAGCATCTGGGAATCTACAAAGCCTACAATGTTCACTCATTCACAAATAATAAGTAAAAATAGCATCTAGCAACAAAGATAAGTAAATATAAAAAAAAAAAACAAATTTTATTTAAAAACTAAATTAAACAAGTGACGCAAATATTGTCATCAATGCTGTAACTATTCTGAGCAAAAAATGAGAAAACAATCGCCATAGTCCTTGATTTTGCAATGTTACTTTTTCAAAAGGACACGTTTATTATAGTGTTTGAACTTTCCATCGGTCAGTTCTATAACTGCCTTTGGCAACTTGTTATAAAAGCGTATACTGTTTATAATGAAAGACTTGCTAGTTATTGTTAACCTTAATTTATGTATTACAATTTTATGTTTTCTCCGTGTATTTTTATTACGAAAGTCGCTTCTAATTTTGAAAAGCCCTCGATTTTTGCGGACATATAAAATAAATTCAAAGATATAAAGTGAAAGCAGAGTCAGTATATATCGATCTCTTTGAAATTTTGTCTGAGGGACTCGTGAACTATTTTCCTAACTGCGTATGAAGCTTAACTTAACCTACCCGTAAGAGTTATAATGTGCGCGCCCCACTGGAACTTTGAATCGATAGTTATCCCTAAGAATACAGTTTCCGCTATAGCATCAAGTTTATTGCCGTCAAGATTTAAATTTAGATCACGTTGTGGTACATTTGGCAAGGATAATTTTAAACATTTAGTATTGCTTGCATTCAGTAAAAAATTATTAGTTGCGAACCATTTCGAGAGAACAGTTAGACTTTCGTTCACATGTAAGGCATTCGTTTCTTTTCTATTTATTTTAATAAATAGCGAGGTGTCATCAGCAAATAAAATTATATCTGATAATTTTCCATCATATAAGATCATTAATGTAAACAAGAAATAGGAAAGGACCGAGAATTGAACCTTGGGGCATGCCTATCTTGATTAAAGACCCGAAGGACGTTGCTACACTAACATTTACTTTTTGCTGCCTGTTTGATAAGTATGAAAGATCAAGATCAGTAGCTTGACTACGAATTCTGCAGTGGTGTAATTTGCACATCGGTGTGTTGTGGTCGACGCAGTCGAACGCTTCAGAGAGATCACAGAAAATGATTCCTTGACTCCCAGGATTCCAAAATGAGAGTGATGAGTTTTACTCCCGCGTCCGTTGTCGACCTGCCCTTCGTGATTCCAAACTGCTGACTATGCTGAATCCCATTTGAGTTAAAATGAGATATCATCTGGTCTTGTTCCAGCATGATTTTTTCGTAGATTATACTCAATGCTGGAAGCACAGATATAGGTCTATAATTAGAGTAATCACTCTTACAACCTGATTTGAAAATTGGTACTTCTTTAGTACGCTTCATTAGATCATGAATCTTGCCACTATCCGAACATTAATTGAATATGCGTGTTAGGATAGGAGCGATTGATTCAATAATATGAGCAGTACACAGCAGAAAAAAAACAATAAATGTGTCCCAACGACAGTTATTTAGGACCATTTCTGTCCAGCTTTTGAATATAGACTGTAAGTCAGACCATTACGTATATATTTAGTACATAACAGGTGTCGCTGAGACAGGCCAAACTTTTACCTTAAAATTCGTGGTGGAAGAAATAAGTCGCCTTATGTACGGTTCTATTGGCAAAGTGTAGTATATCGGAGATCTACTTTTACATTTCACGTTTGCTCTTTATTGAAAAAGGCAGTATGGAGACCATGCGTCTCTTGACCGGAGAGCGCCTTCAGAGAGAAAGACAAAAGTAAAATAGTATAAAATCGCTCATTATGTTTGAGATTTCAATGGTCCACCTCCACCTACAACAAATGAAAGTAAGTGATGCCTACTTTGGCGGTGTCAATGTTTTGCTGTTTGGGGACCTGATGCAGCTTCCACCAGTAACTAAGTCTACTGGCGGCGGAGCATACTACTTCAAACTACCGCGAGACTTATGGGGATTGTTTAGCTTCTGCGAAATGCCACAGTGTATCAGGCAAGCAGACGAAACGACGCGACGTTATAAAAAGTCTACGTGTCTGTCAACACACCACGCAACAACTTGAACTCCTGGATCGGCGTAGAGTACCACTGACTGGCCCATTTGCAAATGGGGAGTGCGTGCGCATATTCCCCACAACTAAACAGGTGGATGAGTATGAAGTCGGGTCTCTCAATAAATAGAAGGTGCTGAGCAACCGGGTGATAGTTGTTTGGAAAGCAGGAATAAAAACTCTAAAACGTACTGTAAACCATTTACATGAAAATGTATGTACAATTTACAAACTTTACAAAAATATTTTTATCACACGAAATTATAAAGAAAGAAATAAAGAAAAAGCATTTATTAGCCCGAAAGGACAACACATAAAAAATTAGTAAAATTGTCGTTGTCTTCGTTTTGTCGTTGTTGTTTAATCAAGAAATACATGAAAAATTTCTAGGTAAGGTAGGCTAATAAATAGAGTGTCGCGTTAAATATCAAAGGCGATCTAGTTTCGCATTAGTCAACATATTATTATCACTAAAAGGTATGAAATAAAAAACAAATAAAACACGCCTAACATGTTAATAAATTAACTAAAAAGTATAATAAGTAAAAATAATGATTTCAGTGTAGAATAGGAACGTTTAGTTTAACAGGATGCAGCTCGATAGGAGTATTTACAAAAGGTATACGATAAAGGGATTACTTACTTTGCATTGAAACCGCTATTGAACCCACAAATGAAAAATAAATAAAAAACATTTTAATTGAAGTCGGAGATCAGACGGGGAAATTGCAGAACTTTCTGTGGAAAATTTCTTTACAGGACCCCGACTTCGATGAAAATGTTGTTTTTCTTTTTCCAGTTTTTGGTTCAATGGCGGTTTAAATACACATTGACTGTTTGTTTTTTGGAATCCAGTCAATCAACTGTGTCAACACCGTAAAAGCACTGAAAAAACTTCGCAAGCGGACACAGAGAATTTCGTGTTTCGAGAACAGATCGAGTTGTGAGTGACAATGGTAGCGGTACCGAACGTAAAAAGCAAATGAGGATAGCCCGATTCAGGGGTCTAATTCTGCTATTTTATAAATTCGTCACTCCAACACGATTCTATTCCCATGCCATTGTCATTTTGCTAAAGATCTTAATCTGCAAAATTCACAATAGTCAATCATTTGTCGGTCAATGGTCTTGTAATAAAATTGTGTTTTAATGACATTGTCGTATTGTCATTATTATAAAACCCTTAGTACCAATGGTTTTCGAAATCTACTACTAAATGCGAACTTTTATTCATACCAGATATCATTTACAATATTTTTTTACAAATTTGTCAATAGGTACGAGATTACCATTCTATGCCATTTCTTTCAATAAAATGTCAGTAGTTGACTATTGGAAAGTCATACCTAATGACGCCATTATGTTGGTAAATTACCAAACTTTACAGAACTTGACCATAATGAAATCAATGATCGACTATTCTGACACTATTGTAATAGCAGATTAAGGGACACACCTATTCAGCTCTATTCAGCTTATGCCCATAGAAAACAACGAACATAAGCTAAGGCTAAGCTGAATAGAGCTGAATTTTGTGAGTAGTCCCTTAAGGCCCTGCTTATAAACACTCACCTGCGATAACTTCAGTCTGTAAATTTCAGTTTATCCGGGTTCACGGTACTTTCAACAGGGCTGAAATATCGGGAACTCAAAACTAGTCATCACTGCCTAGCCATTTCCCAACTGTTGGGGTCAGCTTCTAGTTTAAACGGATGTAGCTGAATACCAGTATTTTACATGTTATTCAGAACTAGTAAACATGGTTAGTATCCCGCTTTCAGTGTTGCATACACTTTCATCACCTACAGCTTCTATAAGTACTTAGTTTTCAAAAATCATTTCACTTTCATTCTAAAAGCATTAGGAATCAGTATTTCGAATCGTGATCTAAGTGTAAGCCTCAATGGCTCTTCAGCTCTGTTTGCTGATTGTTTATGTCTTCACTGTGAAAGCATCATTGAACGTGCATTCACTGCATTGGAACTAGATTCATTTATGTTAAATTATGGCTACATAAACACTATTAACAAACAAAAAGGTAGTTTTCAAAATTACTTAAACAAGTGACTTCTTGTTACTTGGTGCCACCTTCAATATTCTGATTGCATCGTAAAAGTACTTTATTTCAATGTTTAACACCTGAATTGAACCTATAATTGGCTATCAGTGCTCCAGAACGGTTGTAAAATGCAATGTAGTGTCATATAATTTAATGTGAATTGTTCGAACGACGCTCTTGTGTATTACTAAATGCTCGATGTGACTCCGAGTACCATTGTGCTCTTGCAAAAAAGTACTGGCTGATGGACCAGTGCCAGCGCTGCATGTTACATCAGCCCAGGAATTCTCATTACGTTACACGACACATGCTACATACATCCGACAGCCAAGCATCCACTACATGACTCCAGTATTCATGCCATCGACTAATAAAAAATGTAATTTTATTATCATAAAAATCTTCGAGCACTCACGTTGCAGGTGATACAACAACATAAGCGAATTCAAAAAACGTCTAAACAAAAAGTTACAAGCACATATTTACGTGAATAATAAACCACACTATATACATTTACGATGACGGCGCCTGCCCTGTAATCAACTATTTATTACTGTTAACTCAATCAAACGGTTACATGTCAGTATGCCGTGAGAACAGAGAGCCAACCTTCTGAGAAACTTTGACTATTAATATCTGAAATAAAGGCCAAATCCTACTTTTATTGGACTATTGGGGTGTTATATTTTTTCTGCTACTCAAAATAATAGAGGTTCGAGTGTGTAATAAATGTTTATTTTTCAACCGACTTCCAAAAAGAGGAGGTTATCAATTCGTCTGTATTTTTTTTTTTTTTTTTTTTTTTTTTGTGTTTGTTACCTCAGAATTTTCGACTGGGTGAACCGATTTTGATGATTCTTTTTTTGTTTGAAAGCTGGTGCTTGTCGTTTGGTCCCATTTTAATTTGCTGAAGATCTGATGCTGATCTTCCGAGATACACAATGGAACTCTTCAAAAATAGACGGCAAATCTGCAGTAATTGCTGCAATCGCTTATAGGTTCATTGTTCATACTACATCATGACGTAACATCACGCCTGTATGCTCTGAGGGGGTACGCACATGTGCAAAATACACCCAGATTTCGAGAATGTTTGTTACCTCAGAACTTTCGACTGGGTGAACCGATTTAGATGGTTCTTTTTTTATTTGAAAGCTGGTACATTCTGTGTGGTCTCATAATCATCAAATCAGTATCTGATGATGGGATTCTGGAGAAATAGAGAGAATATACATTTTATAGGCACACTAGAAGGGGTTTGGGTAGTTTTAGGAAGTGTACTTTCTCGAAGTGATCCCATTTCAATTTGATGAAGATCTGATGAAGAACTTCGGAGATATGCAACGGAACTCCTCAATAAATGATAGCAAATGTACTGGGATTGCCGAAATCTCATATATCTGTCTATTGTTTACATCAGTTCATAACTTAAAATCACGCCGGTACGCTTTGAAGGGGTAAGCACATGTGAACCACTAAAAAGCGAACAATAAAAACTTTTTTACAAAAAATAAAACCGACTTCAGAGAAAACAAAAAAGTGAAAAATAACTTCAGAAAAAACGCTTCAGAAGTCGGTGACAAAAAAACTAAATCAATCAAACAAATGTCACCAACTTCTGAAGCGTTTTTTCTGAAGTTATTTTTCACTTTTTTGTTTTCTCTGAAGTCGGTTTTATTTTTTGTAAAAAAGTTTTTTTATGAGAGCGGTATAGTCAGAGTTTTAGTTTTACGGTAGCGAGTGAAAAAAATATAAACCTATCAAATGGTTCAGTAGTTATACGGGAATTGCTTGTCTGCTGTTTCTTGTAGTTCTGTTCTGTTTGTTATGTATTTTTCTATCTGACAAACACAGGTATATGATGAGATGTGTTATGGGACCGGCGGAGCATGCGTCTTTCATACAAAAGTAATACCAAAATAATTTGTAAATCAAACATATTCTTAAGGTAGTTTGAATTTATTTTGTTGAGTTACAGAATATTATATTATGTTCCCAAAAACATGTTTTAAAAGGATAATGATAATAAAGAGGAGATATGAGGAATTTAAAATTCCTATGGAAAATATATTTTTCCCCTAACTCTTGTTCAAATCAGTGTCCAATCAATATTTATATATTTGGGAACCTAGATATTGTGTAATTCAATCGAAAAAACACACAATACTACTACTTAAGAATATGTTTGATTTACAAATTATTTTGGTATTACGTTTGAATGAACGACGCATGCTCCGCCGGCCACTTAACTAGATTTAATTAACATTAGTAGTACAAGTAAATAAAATACCATATTTATGATAGTTATTTCATGCATGATAAGTTTTACTTTGCATGCATGAAATAAAAACACGTGTTTCTAATTTAAATGCTATTTATTATTAATAATAACCCATATACATTGATTTTGGTCTTCAATATTATCAGTCAACGCACGGAACCCTACTTCCAAAATAGTTCCAAAGTGTTATGTTAGGACTATACTTAAATAAAATACAACGAGCGAACAATCCTCAACACAACAATGACACGGTCATTTTTTTGGTCAATTTTGCAAAACTTGCACCTGTATAATTGTCTGCAACATATTTTTATTGAAATTAGGACAGAGGTGTAATAATAGTGCCAAAATGATGCTACTGTTTGAAGTTCTGCTCGTCCTTGCAAAAACTTAGCGTGAGGGTACGTAATTATAGCTGTAACAGTGTTCTATTCCACGACACGTCCAGAATGCAACGCTAGTTATTCATTGTATATGATAAGACAGATTTTGTAGTACTTTTAAGGTTTGAAAACATGATAGAAAAAAAATTAGGAGATAATTGGCCAACTGTGGATAATTGTTATTTATTAATCTACATTATTAACGAGTTATAGTAATATTATCGAGGTAAAGAGTTTGATGCTTGTTCGGTTGAACGCGCTAATCTCAGGAACTTCTGATTGGAATTGAATAATTATATGTGATTGATAGTCCATTTATTGAGAAAGGTTATGGGCTATATAAGATCACGCTCACGACCAATAAGACCGGAGAATAAATAAAAAATGTTGCAGACATGGGCAAAATTAACTATAGGGTGTATTTCACCTCATCACAAAGCCGTTAACCAAGCATTCTGTATACTGTCTAAGTAACTTTACGCAAAATATATTGCTGGGAAACAACTTGTTTTTTTGAGGTTATAAATCATGTTTTGTGGTATAACTCAATGTAACACACTCAAAACATTGTGCGGATGGATGGATTGAATAGTACGGGGGACGTAGAGATATTAAAGTAAAAATCATGCGATGAAAAGTGGTATTTAAAAAAAAGCTTGTCAAATCTTGCAACTTTAACCCCCAATATCTCCGTAACTAGAAGGTTCCCAGGTATAGTATTAAACAAAAAAATGATCAGAATGACGAGTAGAACAAGTGCCTTTCGTATTCGTTAAGAGGTGTTTTACACCCTTTATTTGTGAGCTTTTTCTTTCAAAGGCGATTCAGACGAAGTAGCGTGGGTCAGCTAGTTTTATATGTATACATATATGCTTGATCCAAACTTACACTGTTACTTACAGTATATCATCAGGGGATTATATACCGTAATTCCATAATTAATTCATTCGAGTTCGGTGCAGCAATTTACCTTCTTTCATAGGTACTTCTTTACTACTCGTCATCTAATCACTTACTGGATTACTGCCGCAAATATAGTAGCACAACGATCTCGTGAACTGAGTGCCTCAAATGAACAAAAGGAGTTTGAGGCCCTACTATGGAATAAAAACTCGAAGAGTTTCGACGGTAATAATTCCAAGGTACACCAAGACCACTGAAGAAATTGTTGAACTCAGCGCTATAATCTATACTTCTATACTAATATTATAAAGCAGAAGAGTTTGTTTGTTTGGTTGAACACCCTAATCTCAGGAAATGGTTCAAATTGAAAAAATATGTTTATGTTGTACATACTTATATAAAATCACGCTACAACCATTAGGAGCGGAGCAGGAATGAAAAATGTTGCAAAAACTGGGTTTTTTTTTTCTTTCGTTTTTCTCTCATAAGTGACGCAGACGAAGTTGCGTGGGTCAGCTCGTACGTGATAATCACGGAAGATATCCCGTAAGGCATAGAGTATGTTTGAAATTCACCGGAAAAAGAGTGTTACTTGAGAAAAGCTTTTTTTTATTAATGCTATACACAACGCAACCGCCATTGTGGGAGGGAGACCATAGGCAAATGTAGAAAACCACAGACTAAGTACTCAGCCACGTTGTAATCTCTAATTACTTATCGGTCACTTGCGGGACATCTAACATCTCCTGAAATTACTTTTTTTTTTCTTAAAAATCCCGCCCTGTTGGCGTTTACAACAGTGTCGAAATATTTAGTTATAAACTGCCAAAGCTCAAAACCTTGAGTGTAAGTTCCTTAATACCTTACAACCTTAAAACCGTATAGGCGCAGAATGTCCAATTCGCAAAATGTCCAGCGTTCGAAAAATATCCAAATCGCAAAATGTCCAATTAGCAAAATGACTGTACTCTTGATTGTTTTATCTACAACTTGTTGGAAACATTGCAAAACTAGGTATCGTTTCGTAAACTAATCAAAATTTGTAAAATACTTCCGGCCCATATTAAAAGTACCTACTTAAACTAAATATCTTGAGTTAACAATTTAATAATGAATATCACAAGGAGAAACGTAAGCATGAACCCCTTTTTTGCATGTACCCTTTTTTTTTTTTTTAAGGATGGGAAATCATCAAATGACCCCCCCCACTCTGGGCGGAGCGGGAGGGAGTGTCAGACTCTTACTGACTAAAAACCATCCATGTTCCTTCCTCGCCTTTTACGTTCCGGGGTCGCGGTATCTCTTGCATGCACCTTTTGTAGGTTACATTAGCATTGTGTTTCTTTCTTTAATTAAATAGACTTCCCTTTTGTACGTTACTTCATAATAAAAATCGAAATTTGTTAAAACGATATTGTGAAACGAGAACAACTGCCGACATTGCAGTGTGGCAGACTTTTTAATATTTTAAATTTAATACAGATAATGAATAAATACTTCAAAAAAAAGTATGAAAAAGAAAACTAGACAACATTCAATGTTGTCCACGTAAATACCGGATGGAAATGATTTTCAACTGCATGTCAGATTTTAGGGGAGATGTTAGGGTTGGCGAAGATAGATTTAGGTATAAATTAACTTTCAAAAGTCTACAATGTAAACTCAATTCTATGCATATAAATATTTTTGACTAGCTGACCCACGCAACTTCGTCTGCGTCAAAAGTACTACCTACCTACTACATACCAACTACTACCTACCTACTGCTACCTACCTACTACTACCTACCTACTACTACCTACCCACTACTACCTACCTACTACTACCTACCACTACCTACCTACTACTTTTTACCGTTTAAACCTTCCCAGGACTTCCACAAATCATTCAAAACCAAAATGAGCCAAATCGGTCCAGACGTTCTCGAGTTTTAGTGAGACTGACGAACAGCAATTGATTTTTATATATATAGATATACGTGAGAAACCATAGCCAGTGCAGTTTAGAACTGCGTCTAAAACCGTATTTAAAAACTCAAACCGTTTCCCATAAAAAAAAACATTACCCTAAGGTTTGCTGGTCGTCATGCCTGAGTACTTCTCTTCTTTTACCTTCTTCCTTATCCTTTACCGAAAAGCAATCGTGACCTTATCTCTACGTAATGTTATTGTAGGTACCTATCTCCGTCAGAGGCACAACTTAAATTCTTATAGTTTACCTGAATGTCATACGAGCTCGTGGCTGAATAATTACAGCTGCTCCGGTCAAACTTTAGGTTAAGCCGTGCTTGCCTAGGTTGCTCTGTGGATGGGTGACCACCCTTACATACCGCGTTATCTCCGTGCCTCGGAAAGCACGTTAAGCTGTTGGCCCCGGCTGTCATTTATCGATCTTTGAGAGTCGTTACAGGTAGTTAGTGACCCATAAAGTCTGGCAACTATAGTCTTACCAAGGATACCGAATTACGCCTGCGACGGCTGTGTCTACGGCCGTGTCATTAACTACGTTGTGAAGGTCAGATAAGTTAGACTGGCCAACTCCAACATAGTTGAAAATAGGCTAGGCATTAGATGATTAAATTAAGTTCGTAGTGCACCTGAGATCACACTACGATTATACTCAAGGCAGCCAAATGATAACTCGGTTATAGGTCAACAAACAATCCTCTAGGTTGATCTGCGAGATTATTTACAAATATTTACAAAGAGAGATTGCTGTTTACAAAAATAAAGAATAATATCTGGCAGACACCATTCAGTGCAACCCTGTAGAGGATTAATTAACGAACTGTGGAATGTAGCCCGTTGTCAGGTGTAATATCAAAGCGTACTGCCCTGTAAACCCATTTTCCTTCATTTTTATAGTCGTTATACATTTGTAAAGTTTCATGAACCTTTGGCGTATGTTAAACGCACCTATGTAATTAGCATGGGCTTGCTGTCTTTTCGATCGAAATGAGTCCATACTTTACAGAACCATTTTGATTCTTGGTAAGCTTTCCTAGAAATTTAATTGGCTATGTATATTATACATAGCCAACAAAGGACATAATATGTCCCTTACTAAGTGAATGGTGAGGCCAAACGAACCTTTGAGTTATTATGAATCGCGTTATTTGGTACACATTTTCTTACGAAAGTCTAGTTTTTTTGAAAGTGAATCTTCTTTAGCAGCGTTATGCACTTTTTTGGATGGACAAAAAATGTTAACACGTGACCTGATCGAAAATTCGTAAGATTGTTTGTACCTTACTTCAGCTACCATAAAACTATTGTATCAGTTTTAGATATGGGCGATGATGATTGATGATGATGAAAGAGTCTTCGGAAGTATGGATGCAAGTTGATTTTTCTGAGAGATAACCTTTTTAATGTAAAATAATTGTAAAGTATTTCTGAAGTGTTACATTTTGAACGTAATATAAATTGTCATGTTTGTGTATGATAGCGCAATAAATGAATACTGTATTTTCCACATAAATGATAGTACTTTTGTACTGATAATTGAAGCAATTCGTGCGAAATTATTCATTAACCATACCAAAATATGAAAAATGCACAACGTTAATGTTCAAGTTTACACTTCTAGCAGAGTGCAACCCGTTGTTTGTTTTTTGGGACAAGCCTGCCACACTATTAACAAACCACTGTAACTCCTGAAAACTAGAATCAACAGTGGCGACCACCAGAAAAGCGACGAGACAATGAAGCTCGACGAGGTCCCAGAGACCTAATTTAACTGTCTTGGATCCCGCAACGAAATTAATCAGAATGTATAGCGGCAGTATAGCAGCTTTCCTCCATATAAGCAGTAGACAGAACGAAACAGGGCCAATAGGCACAAAGGGATTTACAACAGGGATAGCCCCAGTTGTCTAGCACCACGATTAAATATTAACATAAATGCGTCCTAAGTTGTGAGCTTGTTATATTTAATTCCACTAATAGGTATGGCTAAAACGCTTGAAAACAGGAAAACTTGTCCAGACAAAATCGGTGGTGACACACGGTCAGACGGACAAGAGAGTGATCTTGTAAAGGGTTTTATTTTTACACCTTTTGAAGTAATGAACCCTAAACAGAAGATTGCATCTAACAACACTCAAACAATAATGCTCTTTCGTACTTTACCAATCAAAATTGTTTTCATAAATTATAAAAAAAAAATTGTTATGATCATAAAGTTTGCAAAAAGGAGGATTGCATTGAAACAGCGAACGCGTTTAACGTCCACAGGTCGTTCATCAGGCTAAACACACACCGTCGTGTCCCGGGTTCGATTCCAATAGTTATGCAAATAGCGAGTTGGAATGTAATGAGTGGCCGGCAGTTATTTAGACCTGCGTCGTAAGTCAAACTCTGGTTCGGAATTGAAGTCCGGACTGTGAAATCTTTAGAGACGAGTTTTTAATAAAAAATTTGGTCAGATTGTGGCAAAATAATAACTATATCATCGATGGTCGATGTGAAGGTTAAGCCATGCTTGCCTAGGTGGGTCTGTGGATGGACAACCACCGTTTTCTGTTTTTTTGCGTATGGGTATTATCATCAAATGACCATGGGTGGAGCGGCAGGGAGTGTCAGGCTTTTACTGTCTTAAACGCATCCATGTTCCTTCTTCGCCCTTTACGTTTCGAAGCCACGATATCTCTTATCGCAACCCCGGCAAGCTTCGGCCCTTGCGGGCCCCTCCCTTTATGCTGACATCTCTTGGAGGCGCGCGTGGAACGATACCTAGCTAGCCCATAACTAACCGTCCACTGCCCCGCGTTCACGGTGGCCAGTAGCCACCACGTGGCCTCCGACGCCCGGTGCGTCTCCCGCGGCGGCTGGGGCGAGAGGCTCTCTCCCTCTCACGTTCCGCCACCTCCTTCGCTGGCCCATAATAATTCAGATTGCAGATGTTGATTAAACTAATCTCACCTGACAAACGAATGCCACTTGTCAAACTAATGTCACCTGTCAAACTAATCTCACCTGTCAAATGGCTGCCGAGGTAGGCTGCGGCAAATTCGATCTTGGTTACAGTTTGAAAATGGGTGGAGATTACACGGAATAGAGAGGATTGGAAAGAAAAAGGAGAGACTTTGCCCAGCAATGAAACACTTAAAAAGCTGAGAAAAAGGAAACAAAATTACAGGGTAGGAAGGGAGATACCATTTAATAGTTATTTACGTTAGTGTAGAGTTTAATTTAATTACGAAATAAAACAGTACACAAAATACAGAGATATTTGGACGGAGAGGCAGAGGAAGGCCAAAGAAAAGATGGATGGATTGTGCGAAGACTGATAAGAAAGAGATTGGAGTATATGATGCCGTGACGTCAAACAGAGAATGGAAGAAGGAAAAATGTTGGGGACCCCTAAAAAAAAAAAAAATTATAATAATCTCCTCTAATAAAATGGGGCAAGAGCAGAAACTTGATGATGATGACTTTAAATACAGAGATATACTGACACTGATATTACTGTAACCCAAATATTGTATGAATAAAAACGAGAACTCCTGTGTTTGCAGTTGAGCATATGTCGCATACTGTACACGAAACTAGTACAATGGGGTGATTCAAATACATAACTGTTTTTATGCAAAGCGTGATTATAAATATATGCAATTTTAGGTCAGAGAACCCGCTGTTTCCATTGACCACGACTTTGAGGACGTCGCAAAGTTTTTTGCCTAATTAAAACGAATCTCACTTCGCCTTTACTACATATTACTACACCACCGTGCCTGTCTGTCTGTTCGCGATAAACTCAAAAACTACTGCTCCGATTTTCATGCTGTTTTCACCAATGAATAGAGTGGTTCTCGAGGAAGGTTTTAATATATAGCGAAGCAGCGGACATCAGCTAGTCTATAATAAATGCGAAAGTTTGTGCGAATGTATGAATGGATATTTTTACTTTTTCACGCAAAAACTACCTACTGGCCTAATTTGGATGAACAGATAGTGAAACCAGTAGTATGATCATGGAATCTTGACAAAACACCGAAAATAGGCAAAATCTTCCGGATTTCAAATTGAAATCACATTTCTGTAAAAAAATCATTTAAGGCGATTACATGAGCTAAACGCAAGTTTTATAATTACTCAAACGACCAGAAAAATATATGATATTCTTCAGGATATAAGCTAGCATGATACTGTTTTGAAAACATAATACAATTAATTTGGCTCGATAAACAGAAATCACGAACTTATCTCTAAAAATATCTTTCAAACAATAAAAAAACATACTAATATGCATGCGATTATTCAGTTTTTTTTATTTTTTATTATTCTACAAGCAATATATTAGCATGATACTGTTTCCGTTTTTTAATCCAATCAATAGTTTTTTTTGTAAATCGATCGAAACCACTCATTTCGCGCTATTTGGCCCGCAGTGGCTAACGTAACAACCACTTGTAGTGCAAGCTGATTAGAACTTTATTCTAACAGCATTTCAAACTTCGTTTGAACCACCACAAATAGAGTTGCTAATTTAGCTCGTCTAAGCGCCTTAAATCGATTAGAATGTACGAACATACACGTGTTTTTTATTTATTAAGAAATGTAGTACTAGCTACACGTAGTACAATATCTAAATAATTAGAGAGATAATAATACAAGAGTACAAATAGTCTAACTAATACAATAGTGCCATCAGAATTTATTGTAATTAAAAAGTTTTGTACTTACACAGCGAGCATAATATTATTTATAATAATAAGCAACAACAAAGCTTTTATCTCTAGTTGAATCTGATAAAGATACTTTAAAATCATTGTTGTATTGCACAAAGCAAAAATTTACCACAAAAATTAATTAATGATAGTCCTTAATTGTTTATTACACGGAAAATTACACATTCATTTCACTTACCAGTCCGTCCAAACAAATTGAATGATGTAAAAATAATTATATTGAGTTGACGGCTTAATTTAATTATTTTTGCAATTGACGATCATTTTACAAAGGTAATCCTCATTCAAATCGATGTTCATATTTTACTACAAACGGGCAACCCCTCAAAATAGCAACGGGGTGCTTGAATCGGATAATTAATCATATGAAGTATCATTCATTTGCGTGGCCAGACTACAAAGGCCACAGATAAACATATATACCTACGAGTACCTCTCGTACATACCGATAGAACACAATTTGCGTTCCTGGCTTAAAGTTGTATAGATATTTGTAACGTGACTATTACCGCAAATCACTGCAAGGTTTCTTTAAAACATCAACGTTACAACTTAGGAACTTAAGAGGCCGGCGGAGCATGCTTTTTTTTCAAACAAACGTAATACTAAAATAATATGAAAATCAAACATATTCTTAAGGTAGTGTGTGTATATTTCGATTGTATTGTAGATTATCTATGTTCCCAAAAAATGTTTTGACAGGACAATTATTATAAAGACGAGATATGAGGAATTTAAATTTTCTATAGAAAATGTATTTTTCTCACAACTCTTGTTTAAATTAGTGTCCATTCAAGATAAGTATTTGGGAACCTAGATATTCTGTAATCCAATCGAAATAAAAACACACTACCGTAAGAATATGTTTGATTTACAAATTAGTTTGGTATTACGATTGTATCAACTTTGCGTGCTCCGCAGGCCTCGTTTTTGCTATGATCAGCAACAAACAAAATCGGCAACAGGATATTTTTCAGTGCTTGATTCAATGTAATGTCAACCCTAGATAAACTGAATCATTATAGGCTTGTTAACTAAAAAAAACAAATTAGTCCGTCAGTTAGATTATCAAAAAATATGATCCGTACGTCTTGTTCTTTCGTTACGTAAACCAAAGTTGACGAAGATACAACGCTTTTAAGATTCTCAATTCGTAACACCGTGGTATAATTTGTAGTGTGTTCTGACGTCACGAGCCACCATTTCCCAGTTTTGATGCGTTTTATCTTTGTCAGTATTAATTAATTTACAAAAACAAAAATACGTGTCCATTATTTTCCACTACAGATTTGCAATTGATTGATGTTGGGAGCTAGCCTATTCTCAAGACCCTGCTGCCAACTTACTACGTTTGTTAATAAAATACAGGCCGACAAAACTTGATGGGAAATTAGAAATACACCTCAAGGCGACTCCACGCACGTCTCCGCGCCACGAACTCACACCTCTACAACCACAAAATTAATAACACGTTGTTTTTTTATTCGAACCTCACTCTTGCACTTATTATTATTTAAACTGTATTTCGAAACTTTATTTATTGTTATTTATATAACATATGTTGATCATTTTTCAATGTTTCTACACAATTAACACTTCATTTTCAATGTTAATCATTTTTTTCGATGTCGGTACTGTTTTGTTTTTAGTATTTATGCCTGGAGAGTTGGACATCGAGCGATAAATTATACGTATGCATGTTAACAATGCACAAATGGGTTTTTGGTCCGGATGACAAACATATGAGTTGTTGACGGTCTTCGATGTGTCTTGTTGATTGGACTGATGTGTTTCTTGTCGCTACTTCGATGAAGAGACGTTAACTGTAGACTGCGGTAGGCGGATTTGATAGGAGGATTTTTATGTGACGATTAGGTTAATTTATAATTTACAAGACAGACCATGTCGGCTATCATTGTGAAGTACACCAATAAAGTTGTGTGACAAAGACACTACCTGACACTTGACGGAATAAACAAAAATTAAGGAAATGGGAAGTTTTCCTGAATAGAAATTACCTAATTAACATTGGAAGTTAGAACAATATCTCCAAAGGTACGACTATACATTGCCTACCTTCAAGTTACAGTGGCTTAGAGTAACTCCTTACCTGAAAAATAAAACCGACGTTTCTAATCTAAAACAAATTCTCATGATTGGCTTTCGATCCTTCAAAATCAGCAGCCCCTTGGTGATTTTTATAGAAAAAATCAGTTGCTCAACCATTCATTTGCTATGGAGTTTTACCATCACCAGTTCTCGAGTTTTTACGACTGAACAATTATAGGTTCTCTTTTTTCCGTCGACTACCCCGGTTTATGATCGGTCAGAAACGGGACGACCCCAGTCCGTTGTAAATGCTGATTGTTTGCTTTTTAATTGCTTTACTGCTATGCCGGCCGTTTTTATTTGGTTTTGATTTATTTATTTTTATTTTAAAAGTAGTGTACCGTCTGCGGTAGTGACGTAATTGTTTAGGAGTATGTTTACGTTGTGCGGTCACGCGATGTCATGTTGCGTGCAGCTAAGATAGTTGTAAGTTTGTAGAATGTCCGGTTATTAGGTCTATAGAACTGTAGTTTTTCTATACATACTAAAATCGAGCTGCCAAGCGTCTAATAGGTACTTTAGCCTTATAGTAATGGAGGAACCCCTTTTTAGGGTTCCGTTGCTAAATGGCAAAAAAAGGAACCCTTATAGATTCGTCATGTCTGCCTGTCTGTCCGTCCGTATGTCACAGCTACTTTTTTCCGAAATTATGAGAACTAGGCTGTTGAAACTTGGTAATTAGATCTATTCTGTGAACCGCATTAAGATTTTCACACAAGAATAGAAAAAAAGCAATAAATTTCGGGGGTCCCCTTACTTAGAACTGAAACTCAATTTTTTTGTTAAATCAAAGCCATACGTGTGGGCTATCTTTGGATAGGTCTTTAAAAATGCTATTGAGGTTTCTAATTTATTTTTTTCTAAACTGAATACTTTGAGCAAGAGACCCTTCCAAAGTGGAAAAATGTGTGTCCCCCCTTCCTGTAACTTCTTAAATATGAGAATGATAAAATTAAAAAAAATATATGATATGTATTACCATATAAACTCCCACCGAAAATTGGTTTGAACGAGATCTAGTGAGTAGTTTTTTTTAATACGTCATCGTACTCGCTGCTGCGGAACTCTTCATGTGCGAGTCCGACTCGCACTTGGCCGCTTTATGTTTAATGGGACCGTTTCGTTTGCGAGTTATTTTCAGTATTTGCCTAAACGTCTTCCCATATGGGGAAGTGTCCAGCTGTTTCTATTCGTTTCATCGTCAGAATAACAAAATTGGTTTTGGACACATCCAAGTGGACCTATTACTGTCCCAAAGCAAATTGCAAATACAGCAGGGAAGGCACTTGGCATGTTTTATAAAAAACAAACAATACAAATTATACCGTACCTACATGAAAATATAATTCAAGAGAAGTCTGAGCAATATTCTGTAAGAAAAAGGCACTGGCAGTTCTTGAACATGGTTTAGATGTGGTAAACGCGTTCAATTCCATTTTTGAGTTTAACTTCTTTAGTTCCCAGGCATAAACAAATGCTTTAAAATGTAGGTACTTTTACTGTATAATTTCTAAGGTTCATTTGTATTCATAGATATCGTAACTGTTGGCCTCACCACCACAGTAATTAGGGAATTGCCTGCAATAGTGCGATGCCAAGGTTTACAGCCCATTGCAGGCACAGCGAAAATTAGAAATTCTCGTTTCAAACGTCTTATTAACTTTTGCTGACTTCATGTTACACCGTTATGTGGGAAATAATGATATTTACTTCTTAAGAGGGCTGTGACAATTTTTCTTGTATTTGAGTGTTTAAGAGCCTAACACTCAAATACAATAAAAATAGAGATATTTATTTTGAGCACTCCCTAGAGAAACAATCAATCGTTCTCAGGCATGTTTTTTTTTTAATTTTGTGTACAAATCTGAACCACATATTATCACATCTAAATTTTCCGTTTCGATGAGTGATTATGGTTTAGGTATTTTAACAAAATTAAAAAAAATATGTGCCTGAGAAAGATTGATTGTTTCTCTCGGGAGTGCTCAAAATAAATATCTCTATTTTTATTGTATTTGAGTGTTAGGCTCTTAAAACACTCAAATACAAGAAAAATTGTCACAGCCCTCTTAAGTTCTAGTAAATTATTGTTCATCTGCCTAACCTATGTTGGGGCCGGGATCCAGTCTAACCGGATGTAGCTGAATATCAATATTTTACATGGTGCAACTACCTATCAGCTGACCTCCAAAACTGGGTAAAAAGATACCCCTTGGTAAGACTAGTTGTCAGTCTTTCGGGCCACTGACTAAGGTCAATGTTCACCAAAAATATGACGGACGGTTATCTAAAAACACCTGTTTAAAACTCATTTTTATATGGGAACATGTCACATTGACAGCTATTTTTTGATAATCAGACTGTTATCTTCTCGGTGAATATGGACCTAAGTGTAACAAATCTCGAAGATCTACAAATGACAGTCGGGACCAATGGCTTAACGTGCTTTCCGAACCACGGAGGAGGGTCTACCTGCGAATTTATTAACCGACTTAAAATGAGGTTAACAATTCGACCTTTACGTATTTATACTTATTAACAAGACCCAGCATATAATACCGTAATGATATCTTTTTTTTTAATATAGTTATTATTGAAATATGTACTTAGTTCATGATCACCAGTTTTCGAACATTTTCTTTTTTTGATACATAAAGGGTGTAAAAAACCTCTGAACGAAGCCCTTCTTCTCCCCGACATTGTGATAATTCTTTTGTTCTACACCATACTTGGGAACCTTCGGCTTACAGAGATATTTGTGGTCCAATTCAAAACTATTTGAAAAGTTCTTTTTTTTAATTTAGCAAAACGGCTAAAAGTTGGAAGACAAATATATAAACTTGGAACGAGTCACTCCAACAAGACATGGAATATTTGAATATAAGCAAAGAAGAATGGATTCATCTAGCAGCAGATAGACCCAGGAAATATACCAGCTTAGCGAAACTGATAGCAAAACAAATACTACTGACGACGAAACATATACGCGAACATAATATTTCATCACAATCACCAGAAACGAACATGCCTCTCCAATGGTAAAAGAGAACAATGAAACGAAGATCAAATCACCAATGCTCATTCCTATGGATTGTACCTGTCTTTACCACTATTCCTATATTGGCTCTAGGCTGCATAGTCGGTCGATTGTGCCCGACTGGCTGCGGTTGGTCGGGCTTCCTTACCCATCCCAGAGCATGTCTTTCCTTACAAAATCGTGCCCCCTGGTGTATCTGGCTTGTCCGGGTCAGGCTTGCTCCTGGCTGGGTGTGGTGCTCAATCATCATCATCATCATCATCACCTTCAAGCACATTATTTCTTCACCCCAACAAAATATGTTGTTTCCCAGCAATATTTTTTGCGCAAATTTACTTAGTTTGATGTACAGAATGCTTGGTTGACGGATTCGTGATGAGGTTGTTTACACTCTGTATATACAAGAATTGCTCGTCAAAGGTAGATAGATTATAGTGCACTAATAATAACTGCAATTTATTTAGAACTTAAGAAAACATTGTACACCTTAGCAACTGTCAACACTACAGGACTCAGGCCTTTATAGAGCAAAAAGCTCTCAACATGAAATGATTGATGGAAAATAATTGAAAGCACTATCTATTGTCAGCTTCAATGTATCATGGGTATTCCCATTAGATCTGTTACAACTTTAATTGATGGATGTGGCAGTTTGCGGTAGGTATGTTTTTAGCGGTCTGGCGCAGGAATAGTGCGCGGTGGTTGGAATATTTTTTTCGTTTAAAAAATACTCTACCAAAATTTTACGTATATCAAATTGAACCAGACCTTATTTGAAAACTAATTTATATCGAATGGGTACGCATTACTTTGTGTCGTTTATTTCATCACCACTGCTCTCAAAACGGTAAAGGAAAACATCACGAGGAAACCGGCATGTCCTAGAACCAAAAATTTGAAGACATATGACATCTAACAATCCGCACTGGGCCCGCAGATTTTGCACCCATTCCCTCTCACAGAGAGAGGGGGCCTGTGTCCCAGCAGTGGGAACATCATAGGCTGATGATGATGATGATGAAGTGTGCGAAGAAATTCAGTAATTAAACTTCGATTGTCCCAGACATCCACCAATACTGCATGGAGTTGGTAGAAAGAGGTTAAACGTTTGTTGACGCAATATGATACAAATGTCTTTCGTAACTGTTGATTGTCGACACAATTCAATGAGTAAAAGCCTCGGTGGTCTAGAGGTCACAAGCATGACCGCTGTGCATGTGGTCCTGAGTTCGATTCTCGGGTCGGGCATAGTGTTATTGTATTTGTCGTGCCCGGTGTTTGGTCATAGACTTGCTCCCTACTTTAACAAAACTTGCGATATGTTGGTGTTCTTACGAGGATGCCTCTTCCTCTGCCTTACCCTTTGAGGATTGCATGATTTTAATTTAAACTCGAGTTGCTCAGACGACCCACTGACCCTAAAATAGGGTATAATGCATGTTTATTTTCATCACTCGTATTAAAGTCGGAAATAGCAGAAAGATTTTTTTTATTTTATTTTTTATTTTATAAACAGTACAAAATTATAAACAATTAAACATTTGAAACTGCTGATAAGACAGAGAGATCCGATACCTTTGTGTTGTTGGTTTTATGACGTCATTCGACATTTGAACCCATACGAATTCCGTTTATCTAGAAAGAAATAGCTGTACAAAAGTTATAACTTTTGTGTTGTTTGGCTGACTTTATTTTGTTTTCACTTTTTATCATTATTTTTGTAGTATTTAGGTAAGTAAGGAAATGCCTGCATATTCCCTAATGTCTCATCAATTATTACCCTTTACCTGGCAACCCTAAATGTAAGACTAGCATTCATTCGTACGCTCGCCGTCTTCATTCGCTTCGGTGTGAGCGTAACCCACTTTTATTTTAACTGGAGAAATAATTTATGATTTACGAGACAACAGCAGTGTTAAACGTTGATTGTTTAATTATATCGGCTGCTAAATAAACTGTGGGTCGATTCCATTTCAAAATGCAAATAAGGAAACATTCGCTTAGGATCATGAGAGAACGTTTTATTGCCTTCGGTGTTCGCACTGGACGATTTTTTGAAATAGAAAGGATTTAAGGAAATAGAATAGTTGTATTTTTCTCAAAACAATAGATATGACGTCAGTATAAAAAAAAATGCAAATCTATTTAGTCCGTCAGTTAGAGTACTAGAAAATAATTGACACGTATTTTTTGTTTTTGTATATCAATGAATATTCACAAAGATAAAACGCATCAAAACTCGGGAGTGGGGGCTCGTGACGTCAGAACTCGCAAAAAATAATACCAAAGCGTGACGTAATGAGAAATTTAAAAGCGCCATATCTACGTCAATTTTGGTTTAAGTAACAAAACAAAAATTACGGGTCAAATATTTGCTGATTATCTATCTGACGGACTAAATATTATTTCTTGCAGTCTATCCTAAAACATAATATAACATAAAGCCTGTTAATAGCCGAAGGGTAAAGCAGAATTGTACCTACCTATTAGAGTCCCATGTAGGTAAAAGGCGGCCAGCCTGTCACCATCAACCAGGCACCGTGGCTGCTACAGAAAAAATCCCGATAGAAAACCTCAAAAACAATATTCCCGTCCCGGGAATCGAACCGGGACTAAATGCTTAGCAATCGCGATTGCAACCACTAGACCAACGAGGCAGTCTCAAAACCATAGTTGCAGAATATATGCAGCAGTGACCTGCCATGGCAGTGTCAACGTGAAAATATATGCAGCAGTGACTTGCCATGGCAGTGTCAACGTGAAAATATATGCATCAGTGACCTGCCATGGCAGTGTCTACGTGAAAATATATGCAGCAGTGATCTGCCATGGCAGTGTCTACGTGAAAATATATGCAGCAGTGACCTGCCATGGCAGTGTCAAAGTGAAAATATATGCAGTAGTGACCTGCCATGGTAGTGTCTTCGTGAAAATCGCCAGTGCAGCCCCGGACTTTATGCTTAGCAATCGCAATTGCAACCACTAGACCAACGAGGCAGTCTCAAAACGATAGTTGCAGAATATTTGCAGCAGTGACCTGCCATGGCAGTGCCAACGTGAAAATATATGCAGCAGTGACTTGCCATGGTAGTGTCTACGTGAAAATCGCCAGTGCAGCGGGGCAATAGTACTAACATATTTTATTCAAAACAGACTTGTAGGTATATTATTAGACAACTGGGTATAAAAGCTGTAATTTTCTCTCCTTCTTCTTTTGCTCTGGTTGTTCCTAGTGCTAATTAGCCTGATCATTATCATAAAAATTACCTACAATTGTAATCTTTTCTCATTAGTGAACTTGTAACAATAATTTAATGCTGTATTCGAAACATTATCTTTAAATACGTTTCAAAACCCGACGACTGTGACCTGACACTCAAGATGCGCATGAGCATTCAAAAAATCATAAATTCTTAATTATAATTATTACTGGACCAAAAAACCACAGTAAACGATCTAGAGTTTATAGCGATGAGTATACCTTGTTAATCTGAGTTTTAATCTATAATAATTAACTGTTAAAATTTAACTACCAGACTGGTTGAGAAAAAATATTTGACGGAATAAGAGGCGCCGAAAAACATATAACGTACGAAAATAAAGGCATTTTATTATTTCAAGTGTAATTAAAAACCGCATCTCGTGCCCACATCGATTGCGGCGTGAAAAACAAATGATATTTTAATGAATTTAGAGATTTGATCCGATCACCTATGGATCGGTTATTTTTCTTCGAAAAAAATCCGTTCTCATTAAATTTCAATTCTCGGTTTGCAGAATTCAAGATTTTGATATTTAGCGTGATCTCGCTTTGAAGATTGTGTTGTAAGGAACAAGCGCGTACAAGACTCCAACGTACGGTACCTACACTGCCACCTTGTGCCAAAGTCACCAAAAGACATAGTCCAAGTTAGCCCTAAATTTTCATAAGCTAGAGCTTCTAGAACCTACCCCATACGATTCTGTGATCTCTGCTCTCCAGCGTTTCCTAACCTTGTCTAGCCACGGACCCTTAGGAAATCCAGCGCAATTATAAAATTTTCCGTATAAAAAAAGAGCAAAAACTAACCCTTTATTTCACTTAAAAGCAAACCAACCAATTTCCAACTTTCTTCTCGCAGATCTTCTGGAAGACTTATTAAATAAGCAGTACCTTTATGTTCTTCTATTAATATATTGTGCTGTTAAGAATATTGTTTGTGTAAGTACATAAACCAATAAACAAAAAATAAACTGATTTCTGATCATTTGTTTAAAAAAAAACACAATATTATACTGAAGTCTGCGTCCTAATCTAACGCGTAATAAATATCCATTGCTAATCATGTTTACGGAACTAGAGAGTTTCAATTTTGATTACTCAAGTTTAGTACACAAGTAATTCTTAAATACACAATTACACATCGTCTAAAGTCTTGGTAGACGACGTGTATTGAAACAACAATGAATGGCAGGTAATATCTCCCATATTATGACTTTCTGCCCCGAGGTGACACCGACCTTCAGGCGTCGTGAGTTATGATCAACATTCAACTCTAGTTTATGGTATCCTAGTACCGTTATTTGTTGTGTGAGATGAGAATCGATGTCAGAGAGCATGAAGATTTTAATAACCATTTAGCTAAATAATTTGTACTATGTAGATAGATTTCATATTATGCGGGTACCGGGTCAAACAAGGTAAATCGATACAAAACATTGAAAGGGATATAAATCCATACCAACCATTATTATATAGGGTGATTAGCAATTAGTGTACGACACTGAAACACGTGATTGTGCTCATGATAGAAAACAACTTTAACTATGGGACCAACCCTAAAATCGCGAAAATAAATCAGCTGTCCAGTACATTTATGTTCGCCTAATGTACTGAACAGTTGGGTTTTTTTCGCGGTTTCTGATTGCCAACTGCCAGTCACCCTATACATCCAGATTTGTCTCCTACCGTACAGTAAAACGGGGTGAATCGTGGTACAAACGCAGACGTTTCTACCACGATTCACCCCGTTATACAGTAAAGTTTACACCGCTTTCGATTTTTTAATTTTCGTTTACTTACTTTGTAGTAAATGCTTTTCAACTTCAGGGATTCACTAATTCCAAAAAGACACATAACATATCATCATACCTGTTAGAGGTGTACTTAATAGTAGGTATACCCACATTTCATAGGGGGCCCGCCTATTGCCATCAATCGGGCATAAAACCGAATTCCGTGGCAGCTACTAAGAAAAACAACAAAAAACAAATACAGTTTTTAAGGCAGTTCGTTTTCTTACTGTAAGTATAAATACATAATAATATATCAAAAACTTTCCAGACATCGTTCTAGCGTTACCGATGCCATCGACCTGTACTTGTACAAATATGCCTCACCACAATTGATTCCAAACATAAATGCGAAACCAGTCTGGTCTAGTGAAATAAACGAGATACGTGCACAAATATACTGGGTGGAATAAATTCTGCGTATTTATGTCGGGTTCCTCCAAGCCCCATCCCTATCAATTCTAACAAGATTCATGTGTAATTCTGATTCTAGAATGCTTGTTTGTAGTACAGCCATGCGTGTATAATGGCTTTAGTCTTAAAACTTAACTAAAGTCGGTAGTAATAAGTAGCGTTTTTAAAGGTAGGAAAATCCGTACGCAAAATACGCGCTTTATAAGTTTGATGCGGACACCAGCCCTTTAATTATACCATAATTATTATGTAGGTAAATATGACATCTAGAACAACAAATTACTCACACGCTTAAATAGTCACTACTAGGTACTAGGTAGGTACATACGTACGATTTACATTATACACTTACACTACTTTATATACAGGGTGTAAACAACCTTATCACGAAGCCGTCAACCAAGCATTCTGTACATCAAACTAAATAACTTTACGCAAAAAATATTGCTGTGAAACCACTTCTTTTTGTGGTTCTAAAAATCATGTTTTGTGGTAGAACTTAATGTAACGCACTCAAAACACTGTAATTAAAAAGAAAGTGGCAACTTTGACCCCCAGTATCTCCGTAATTAGAAGATTCCAAGGTATGGTGTAGAACAAAAAAAAAAAGAATTGCAGTGACAGGGAGAACAAGTGCCTTTCGGCTTCTTTAAGAGGCTTTTTACACTATGTTCTATGTTCCTCCATAATTAGCTTTATATTTCTAGTATTTCATGGCATCGTTTTGTAACAATTAATGAAACATGCGCATAAACTGCTAACTAGCTAGCTTAAAACACTAGCAAAACTGGGCAGGCACTTCAATATGATACCCATCATAAAAACAGGAAAGAAAAAAACATGACACCCACAGTTCACATCTTGTTTGAGGTTTCCAATACAAACATGTTAAACATTATTCTGCCACGAAACTAAATCGAACCCGCTGACTTCCTATTGCAATCAATCAAATAAGTGCCTCAAAAAAAACCCAGAGCGACCCTCACAGAAACTAATGAATTATAGACTGGCCAACCATGTTACGGTACTGTCTACAATTCTTAAGTTATCGTAATACAATCACTATAAAGTTCAAAATGCAGTGCTTACGATGTTTTAAACTTTCAAGATTAAATTGGTATCCAATGCTTCTTCGGAAAGTAACTAAATCCTCGGTTTACCGTTTAGGCGCTTAATGGTGTATGTTTTTTTATTCAGAATGCGAATGTATCATAAATTATGACATATAACACCCATTTTTGAAGGAACGGGCGACAACGATATGTCACCCTTGTCCTTTACTAATAAAAGTCACTTTCGAGTCGAAGCGAGTTCATAATGTTATTACTTATAACAATAATATTGTAGAACAATAAGGCCCTATTAAAATTATTATAACGACATCGATATGCTCCATAAAATATATGGAAATGAAAGCATTCGGTAGTATCGATAAAACGAAAAAAGCATATCGAGGCAAAAGCATATCGAGGCATTTTTCTTTTATGGGGTACTACCTAATTCTTTTGTTCATGGAAGTATTTCTAGCTTTAGTGTAGACAAATCACAATATTATCCAATATAATATACCCTTTCTATAGCGCACTAGCACTCCGACCACGACAGGCGCGCGCAAAAATTGGATTAGCTCGGCCAACATGCATGAAATAAATATAGTTTAGCTTATAGCAGTATAATAATTTTTGCCATTGGATCAATAGTTACTGGAAAGACATTTTGCTTATTGATACTGTCTATCTGTTAACAGAAATATCCCCTACTTTATTGTTATTTTAATAATGAAAACTCTAAATAGTAAGTCCCTTTACACTTCTTGTAATCCATGAGCTGTCTTATACTTCGAACCGAGGCTATGAAATGTTTATAATTGCCATAAGATATGGCAAAATCACCTATTAATATTATTTAAGCAAACTCTACAAAATAAAAACACCCTTACGTTTTACACGTATTTACTACGACCTTTCATGAACTCGAAAGCCACTCACTTTCTTATACCCTTGAGATATCAACACTTGGTAACGCGTTCGGGTCGTCCTTTGTAATGGGATACGTCGCACGAGGCGCCGGTCGAGACGCCACTCATGCGCAGCGCACAAAAACACTGCACATCCTTTGAATAACAGCTCATCGGTTGTAATTGTTTACGGGCTTGATTCGTAGCGACTATTCTCATGTAAAAACTAAATGGAATTGAGCGGAATTATTAACAAAATCAACATCACCGTAACTCAACTGAGAGACTGCTGAATTTTAAGACGTGTAGATATTCTGTCCTATGCAGCATAAGTATGTATTTACAAACAAAAAGTATCTATGTAGTATATCAACTATCTGGTGTACACGACACAAGCTTCGATGCTTAGTGTGGCACTAGATGGCGTTGTGTGATATTTATTTATTATTTAATCTCCATCTATAATCAGTCTCTCTATTGAGTTAGTGAATGTCACCGTGACTTTAAATGCTTAGTTATATTAGGACATGCCCTACAACCCGTCAGCCGGCTCGATAATATAGGTATAGATCGGTAGATTAAGAGTGTAAATAGACCCTTCAAGAAGCCGGCAACCAAGCATTTCTGTAACTCATGCATTTCTTTAACTTTACGGAAAAAATATTACTGGGAAACGACTTTTTTTTGGATGACAATTCACTGCGAAACGACTTTTTGTACGGTGAAAATTCACGTTTTACCCTAAATCTCAATGTAAGGCACTAAAAAAAATGTTATGATGGACGGATTTCGTAGTATGTATGAAGGTACGGGAAGTTATCACCATCTGCCTAACCTTTTCCCTTTTTTCGGATGAGAAATCAAATGACTTCTCCCACTCTGGGCGGATCGAGAGGGAGTGTCAGAATTTTACTGACTAAAACCCATCCATGTTCCTTCCTCGCCCTTTATGTTCCGGGGTCACGGTATCTCTTTCAAACAATCCCGCAGCCGCGGGGGATCGCCCCCCCTGCTCGAAACTCAGCCTTCAAGAATATCAAGAGAGCTTAAAGTGTTCTTCAAACTTCATTGCATGAAACCAGTTTGTTCTAATAATCTTACATTTGATACCGAACGCAAAATAGTTGCCTTCAAAGATTCTCAAATAGCACTAATTAATTAGTTCCCGATATAAATATATTGAGTCTATTGCACTCCCACTTATAAGCTCGGTGAGCCTAATCCTTCTACTTATTGGATCTGGAATTGCGAAAGCCAATTTATAGAAGTGTTTCCTAAGGATACATTTCCCAGAAGAGGATTTATTCTTTTTACAGTTATTAACTCCTTCTTTCATTAGCAACCTTTGCGTGGTAATGATATAAAATGCTCGTGTAATACGCATTATTTTTAGAAACAAAAATATATTTTAATCCTACTAAGGAAGAATATGCTGAAATGGTTAGAACATTTTGATGAGTTAAAGGCGGCTAACAAAATATATTTTCACTTACCATGCACGGAAAGAGCTTATTTTTGTTTTTTAAAAGATATTAAAACTTAAATTCAAGTACGGTAGGTTATTTAATTAAAAACGATTTCCTTCAGTATTCAACACTGCACTTAGTTTACTTTGAATTTTAATTAAATAAATTTTATTTTATACTACTGTTTTATTTCCTCGCAATCGAAGTGAAAAGCAGAGTTTATAACTTGTCCGTAAAACCATATTATCCTCGACATTACTGCGCCCTCACCTTCGGCTCGGGCTGCTAAAAGTCTCGGATAAAAATGGTTCGTTTTGTGCACTTGTTGTATAATCTACTATTACTAGGCAGATGTGAGTGGCAAGGGGTCGCATGAAGCCACTGACTTTTTGGTAAAGTTTTACTAGAGCTGCGGTGGTCACATGCCCGAAATCATAACATAAAATGATCAGTCAAATAAAACGAATTTCATAGGTATTAAAACCATTTTTCTGTAGTTAAAATTAAAGTTGAATCATGCTCCTGCCTTTATACGAGTACCACACTACACATATTCGGATGCGCCCCCTTTGAATCAAATTTAAAAAAATGACAGCGTCTCTATAAATCGTTATCTAAGCAGTCACCTCCTTTTTAGTCATAAGATAACCTGCATTTATCCATCGCTACTCTGGTCTTCCTCTACTGCTAAATCAAAGCCATCTAAAGTCATACTCAACATATTCACAGCATTTTCCTCATTCCCCCGCATCATTACGATAGGGTTTCCTCCTTGCCTCGGAAAGCACGTTAAGCTGTCCCGGCTGTCATTTGTCCATATTTGACAGTCGTTACAAGAGTGGCCCAAAAAGTCTTACAACCCGTCTCACCAAGTGACATCGTATTTCCCACTATTAACTGGGTTGTTCAGGTCAGATAGGCCGTCGCTCCATGTCATCATCATCATCATCATCAGTCTATAATGTTCCCACTGCTGGGACAGGCCTCCTCTTAATGAGGGAATGGGCTATAATCTACCACGCGGGCCCAGTGCGGATTAGTAGATGTCACATGTCTTCGAATTTTTGGTTCTAGGACATGCCGGTTTCCTCACGATGTTTTCCTACACCGTTTTTTCGCTCCATGTAAAATACTGTTATTCAGCTGCATCCGGTTAGACTGGAAGCCGACCCCAACATAGTCAGATGACGATTAAGACTACCCGTTCTATGAAAGCGTTCGGTGACGATGACACGAGTTATTTTGTTCAACCATCACACCATAATTTTTTTCACCCAAAAAGTGGTCAACAAGCCTTACAAAGTTTTCCCTTTAATAAAAATCACCCTTTACATACGAATACGAACCACTTTATAAGCAATTCCCTCTGGTCTCGATCTTCCGCCTACCGTCCCGTAGTGCATCGTTAGTTGGTGTCTGATACTCGTATTAGTACACATTCTAACCGGTGTTACTCAGTGGCAAAAAAACAGCCTCTTTCGAGGCTATATTTCCTTATCGTCCGCGTTTTTGTTGCCCCTTCAGGGAAAAGCCACGGTTTTGTGGTTCTTGACGGGAAACCTAACGGTGTTAACGAAGTCAAGAGGGTGGTGACCCAATCCTACCCGCCGGACCCCTTCAGGGCGAGGCATCCCATTGGCATCGGGAGCTAGGGCCTTGGCCTTGGGGGCTTCCCTCGTCAAACCTAGTCTTCGACTTCGTTCACAGCTACACACCTAGTGTCGGTTGGGAGTGTCTACCCCTTCGCACTAGAGCCCCTTGCGGGACTAGGGCCCTGTCGCACAATAAGACTGGCGACAGGTTTACAAGCTTAGGGCACACCTTAGGTACTCACCTCACTGTTCGCACAAGTTCAGGAGAGGCCACACATCCCCGGGCGCACCTACCCGGGGACCTAGGTACTGGTATCGTTAGATAGGAATTCAGATTAGGCCCTTCAGGCAATTCTCAGACAGTCGTGTCGCTGACAAGTTTGTTTGTGTTTTTCTTCTTGCCAGTTAGCACTACGAAAAACACAAGGGTGGGTTCGTTTTTAACGGGAAACTGTCTGCCCGGGGAGCTCACGTTTTACGTGTCTCCTCGGGACTAGGTAGTTAGCTCCTAGTTAGGCTACCAAAATTAGGTTTTTAGGGTTAGGTTCCCCATGCCAAGATGGCGAAAGTACGTAATGTCTTACTGAATAGTCAGTTCGATCAGTTAATAGCGCAGCTACTATGTGACGAAAGCGACTACATAAAGGAGAAGTATTCAGAACTCCTTACTCCTTTTAAGGAGGATAGATTTAGGGCCCTCCTCAAGGCCGTTCGCACCCCTGAGAGGGAAAGTCCGTCGCGTTCGCCCTCCCCCGCTCCGATCACTCAACCCTCCTCCTCCGATATGGAGATTGTTGAGTCCGCGCCCTCTGCCGCTGAGAGCTCCCCCGACTCCCCCAGCACCAACTCCTCGTCCTCTGAATCGGAGGACTTTCAGCTGGTGCAAAAGGGCAAGAGGAAGAAGGGTAGGAAAGCTAAGGCCAATAAGGCCAAGAAGGCTGTTACAGCCCTCAATGCGCCTCCCCTTGCTCCTCAAGCCTCCCCGTCCCCGTTAGCCCCCATCGCTCCTCAAGCTGCCTCCCAGGGCAGTCGCCCGCCTAGCCCTATGGCTATTTCGCAACCGCAAGGTGCGGCTCCTGCCAGCCGCCCTGCAAGCCCCATGGCTGCCTCACAGCCAGCCCCCTCCACAGCTGCTCCTTCTTCAAAGAAGCAGCTGAAGCTCTGTACATCTAGGAGAAATCCAGGTGGACAGAGATCTCCAAAATGTGTGTGGATCGCAAGATCCAATACACAAACGCCACTTCTACCCTCCAGGGTATCAAAGTAAAGACCCCCACCTCTACGGATTTCCGTAATCTGGTTAACGCGCTTCGTGGAAGGAACGTCGCCTTCCACACTTACAGCCTCCCTGAGGAGAAGCCGACCCGTGTGGTCATCAAGCGGATCCCCAAGGAGATTCCCTCCTCCGACATCCTGGATGATCTGACATCCCAGGGCATCCCTGTTTCGGCGGTCCACCGCCTCCACAAGAATAGGTCCCAAGGGGGTGACGAGTACGATATGGTACTCGTAATATGTGACCCGGTTGAAGGGCACCACCCTATTTTCAAGGTCCGATCGGTGTGCTCGTTATCGGGCATCATCATCGAGAGGCCCAAAAAGCTCAAGATAGTAGGGCAGTGTCATCGCTGCCAACTCTATGGCCACAGCCAGAAGTACTGTTACGCACCGCATAGGTGTGTAAAGTGCCTCGGCGACCACGCCACGGCAGACTGCACCCGTCCCAAGGACAGGAGTCTCTGCACAGAGCCGCCTAGTTGCGTGCTATGCGGACAGTCTGGCCACCCGGCAAACTACAGGGGCTGCCCCAAAGCCCCGAAGCAGTCCGCTGGCAAGTTGGCGAATCGCGCCAACCAACGTCAGCAGAGGGAAGCTCCCTCTTCCTTCAAAGTCCCGTCAAAGGTCCTCCCAGAGCGTCTCAGCCCGCAGAGGCCTTCTCCTTGGAACATGCTGAACCATCAGCAAGCGTTCCCTGCCCTCGCGAAGGGTAAACCCAACCCCCCCATGCCCGGTCTTTTGGACAACCCTGTCCCAGCGCCCACTCCTGTGGCCGCCCCTCAGGCCCCTCAGGCCCCTCCGCAAACCCGAGCTCCCGCTGCTCCTACCCGCGCTCCTGCTTCTCAGAATTCCAATCTGAATTACTTGATGAGGTTCCAACCTCTCTGCACCGCTGAGGCTGACCGCATGGTCGCTGAGCTCAGAGCTGCAACGGACCTCCAGCAGGTCGTCGACATCATTGATGCCTATCCAGTCATCAAGTCCACTCTTCGTAACCTCAACTTCGCGCCGTAATGGATATCACACCAAATCCCTCTTGCACCCAACCCCGGTCCCTTAGATTAGGTTATTTTAACGCCAATGGCATGAGAGGACAGCGCGACGAGATCGCCGCCTTCCTCCGTGACCATAACGTTGACGTTCTCCTCATCCAGGAGACGTTCCTCAAACCCAGCCACCGCGACCCCAAGATTGCCAACTACCGCATAGTTCGCAATGATAGGCTACGTTGTCACAAGGGCGGCACCCTCATTTACTTTCGCAAAGAATTGCATTGTATTCCCATCGATCCCCCTCCTTTAAAGTCCCTACTTGAGGTTTCAATCTGTCGGCTTGCTATGACCGGTCATCAACCGGTACATTTAGTTTCTGCTTATTTGGCCCCCACTAATACTTGGGAAGATCACAACCTCCTGGTTAGCGATCTCACCCTTCTTTTCGGCTTAAGTGACTCCGTGATCATCGCGGGCGACCTCAACGCCAAACACCCGGCCTGGAACAGTAGAACGACGAACCCGAGAGGGAAAGTCCTCTACGATCTAGGCCAATCTCTTAGTTTCGACGCGATCGCTCCTATGGAGCACACGCACTATCCTGACACTGTCAGTCATCTTCCCGACGTTCTCGATATAGCGCTGCTCAAGAATGTGAACCTTCGGTTACACATGATTGAGACGCTACACGAGCTCCACTCCGATCACCGTCCAGTGCTCATGCACTTAATTCCTCGCTCGGGTATCATTGACCCCAGCCAGCCCCTTCCCACTATTCTCACTACCGACTGGAGGAAAGTAAGCGATATGCTGAAATCCGAAACGTCACCACTTCTAGATGGTATTCCCGACCATATCGTCTCAGTCGCAGACACCGAGGCTGCAATCGACTCGTTTACAGAGCACGTACAATCCGTACTGAAGGATTGTTCTCGTGAAGTACCAGCGGTGAGTGATCGCCGCTGGATACTTCCCGACGATATACGTGAACTGATAACCGAGAAGAATGCGGCCATACGTGCCTACAGCTCTTGGCCCTGTGATGCGAACAAGGCTCACATGCGTTCCTTACAGCGTGCTGTAAAGAAACGCACTAGTGAGTTTCGCTCGAATCAATGGGACAAGACGCTTAGCGAACTCGAGCCCACTCATCAAGCCTTCTGGCAGCTTCAAAGGAAGTTGCGCACCTCGGAAGAGGTCTCTTCTCCACCCCTCATACGTCCCGACAAGAGCGTCGCTTTTGACGACTCTGAAAAAGCAGAATGCCTAGCCGACAGCTTGGAATCTCAATGTTCGCCAAGCACTCTACCAGTAGACAAGCAGCACCTCGATGAGGTGGATGCAGAAGTTGAACGTAGAACATCGCTTCCCCCTTTTGAAGATCCCGATGACCCCCTCCCCGCCATCACCCCGGAAGAGGTCAAGGATATTATAGATAAGCTAAAGCCTCGGAAAGCCCCAGGCGCCGACGGTTTCACAAATAGAGTTTTTAAAGCCCTCCCCGCTAGGCTCATAGTCCTTTTGGCTGCCATCTTCAATGGCGCCCTGAGCAATAATATTTTCCCCCAAACGTGGAAAGAGGCCACTGTTATAGGTATTCCCAAACCTGGGAAACCGAAAGCCCAGCCCTCCAGCTACAGGCCGATCAGTCTCCTGAGTGCTCTCGGCAAAATCTATGAAAGGCTTATTTATAAGCGTCTCAGAGATTATGCCGAGACAAAGGGCCTCATCCCGAAAGAACAGTTCGGCTTCAGGACCGAACATTCTTGCATACATCAAGTCCACCGCATCGTCGAACACGTTAGCTCTGGTTTCCAGCGCGGAGCGATGACGGGGGTGATGTATTTCGATATCGCGAAAGCCTTTGACAAGGTCTGGCACAACGGGCTGATATACAAGCTATACCAGCTCGGTGTGCCCGACCGTCTCGTGCTCATCTTACGAGACTTTTTGTCAAACCGTACCTTCCGCTACCGTGTGGGTAAGACGTTATCTTCTCCTCATCCGATTCGCGCCGGAGTCCCTCAGGGCTCCGTTATCTCTCCCCTCGCGTTCACGCTGTACACCAGCGACATTCCGAGGAACCAGAAGGTTCAAACAGCACTATTCGCTGACGACACCGCGATCTACTACACCGGCCGTTCTCCGGATAACATCCGCCGCATTCTCCAGAAAGCCGCCGACTCGCTCGGCGCTTGGTTCCGTAAGTGGAGAATAGAAGTTAATCCCGAAAAAAAGCCAGGCAGTTTTGTATTATAAGGCACGCCTTAAGCGTTCGCCAGGTCCCCCCATCACTATGTTCGGTAAGCCTATCCCCTGGGAGAGGCAAGCCAAGTATCTCGGAGTTATTCTGGACGACCATCTGTCGTTCAAGGCCCACATCAAAGCGGCTCGTGACCGGGCTGCCTTTGCTATGGGCCGGCTCCACTTCATGATCACTAGGAAGAGCAAATTGTCACTCAAGTGCAAATTGCGTCTTTTCACCGCAGTCATCCGTCCCATCATGACCTATGCTTGCATAGTATTCGCGCATGCCCACCCGCGTCATATCCACACGATGCAGACCTTGCAGAACCGATTCCTCCGTAAGATCACCGGTGCCCCCCCTTACGTCCGTAACGATAGTCTTCACGTAGACCTTAGAATCCCCACCGTTAAGCAGTTCATGAAACGCCTTTCCAAGCGTTACTTCGACTCTGCTATTAAGCATAGGAATCCCCTAATCGCATCGGCCGCCCGGTACGACCCATCGCGTATTAGCTCCGTCCAACGTCCGCGTCACACCCTAGTCGCCCCCGACGATCCGATCACTATCCTGCAAGAGAGTAGGAAAGATACCAGTACGGTTCGCAGAGCTTACAAATACAGACCGAAAACCTACCGACCTCGCCGCAGAGGTCCGGCGTGAAATCCCCGATCAATCCCTCCTCGACCCTTGCTCGAGCCAGCCCGCGACGCTGAGCCTGTAGTATTAAATCAGTCCCTAAATAAGGACAATCAGATCCAGCCTGTCCCTTTGCTGCCCCCAGCGACGCCCTAAGCCGAGGTTCGTACCCCACAGGGGGTGCCCTTAGAGCGCTGTCGCTTAGTTTTTAGTTATTTTCGCCCTGGCTGGAGGCCTTAGATTCAAGGCATCCACAGGACATTGCCCGGTTAAGCAGAAGCCAGTCTTCTCAGACTGAACTGCGAGATGCCCTATCCAAAAAAAAAAAAAAAAAAAAAACTCGATCCTCCGGTTATCCTTTCCATCGAAAACGTAATTTATATGTGTAAAACATAAAAAAGCATGTAGTTGCAATTATAATAATTCAGTTTGTACAGTAGGTACTCACAAAATGCGGTTCTGAATTTCGCAATCAAACAAGCCGTGACGAGATGGCCTTTAGAAACATGAAATAATTTCATTTGGAGATCCAAATGAGTTTTTTAATTAATTTACTTCGTATTTAAACCTAGTTGCATTACGAATATTACGATGCACGAATTAATTATTATTTTAATACTACTGCCACTGCAGAATAAAAAGCTTCTCTTTGTACAACGAGTGCTTTTATTTTTTGGGTGACATACAACCAAGTAATCTACCTACGTTGGTACGAGTATCTTGGGGCTTAAGCTGTAGGTACTATACGATCAGCGTTTTATTAGGCGAGAAGCTATACATTTTGTGAACACACATTCGCCTACACTTTCAAGTCGATAGACGCTGCGAACGAAAATGTACCTAACCTTACAATCGTAAAGTGGGTTTTGCTTTGTAGATCGTGCAGCCGTCTGGATATTGTGAATTGCTAGGGCTGCCTCTGTCGACGAAGATGACGGGATTTTTAGTATAGACGTACAATATAAAATAAAACATGTTCTATAATGTATCAGAATTTATAATTGTTTTAAAAATAAGTATAACAACGAAATATCTATAAAAAAGAATTGTTAAAAAATCAGCGTAGAGGTGTTTTATTTTGATGTAATGATTAATATTTTTTTCCCTTCCTTAAATTCCTAATTGTTAAACTTTAACATAGAGAATATTTGAAATCGGTCAAATAGTTTTAATAAGTTCAAGTTATCTTTGGGGAACGTGCGTACGTGCGCGCCGCGCGGCTCTTGACAACCCAGTGCGCTATGGGTTACCGGTTGCCCGGCGCTCGGTAGGTGATTAGCGCGTGTAAGTACATGGAGTATCTGTCATCTGTGGCGTCAGTGTGAAGTTATTTCAAAATGGCGGCTCAAAAACATACCGCAGATAATCAAGCGTTATCTTTTTGGTGAACATAGACCTTAAAATTCAAGAAAGAGTGGAAGTATAGACTGGACAGACTCTAACATGGTTGGGTTTGGGTTTCGCAGACCATACCTCCTCATCTGCGTAGCCTTTTTTTAACTTTAATTGGCTCGGTTTCCAATCTATCCCAATGAAACTGCCAGTATTTTACGTGGAGCGACTAGAGCGACTGCCTATCTGACTTTGACTACCAACTGGGTAATATGTAAGACTGGTTGACAGACTTTAGACGCCACTGACCACGTGTTATAACTGTCAGAGCTATAGAAATGACAGCCAAACCAACTGCTAATCCTACTTTTCGAGAGAAGACGTTCCATTACTCATTATGTAATGGAACGTCACCCATCAATAGACCGACCTTGGCAGGCATAGCTTAGCCAAGATATCAACCCGTGTGGGTGATAATCTTTACTTTAGAATATCTACGAGTATAGATAGATAGATAGAATACTCTTTATTATGTACACCATAAAAATTAAAATACAACAGTTTTAAACATTTTATAAGTGTTGTTGTGTTGTTGTGTGTGTTTTTTTTTATAAAAATAGGGAAAAAATACGTTTGTATCAATGGTATAAAGCGGCCATGACCTTATCGCGTGGGCAGGAAGCTGAAGTACTACTGGTAACCTTGAGTTAGATTACTGAGTGTCAATGCTACTATCACCCTCCTACGCAAGACCCCATTTCCAATCTCAATGAAATGAAGCCTTCATGAGCAATCGATTTTTACACGACTGGCCAAAAAAAAAGTGTTATGTTTTAGGGTTCATACGGAGATTTCACGAGGCAGGGGAAGTGTCGGAACAGCTCCCTTAGGTCGAAACCATTCGACCACTCTAAGGTTGGTGAAGCCCGCAAAAAGCTACTTAAATATCCCCCTCCGGCTCACTATGTTGAGCCTGCAGAAAAACTCCCACTGCCATGGCCCACCTGGAAGACTCTTAACCGACTTAGAAGCCAAGTGGGTCGCTGCAGGTTCAAGCTGAGTGCGACTGCGGAGCCTTGTCTCAGACCATGGCCCACCTCCTGACATGCTCTTTGTGCACCTGCACTCTAAGGGACCTGTCCAAAGCCACCACCAGCGCCGTCGACGTGGCTGAGTTCTGGTCGAAACAAATTTAACGTAAAAACAATGAGAATCATCGACACGAAGAAGAAGAAGGGTTCATACGGAACATATTTTCTGCAACTACACACACACACAACAAACAACAATTAAGTTATCTAAATTATAATCATTACTATCCAATATGGGGGTATATTTACCTATGTTCCGTATTAGAATTTATTATTGAACTGTACATATTATTATTTTTTTCACCGTTTATTTGAAGTTATTTAATGCAGTAGGATTTTTTCTTTTTTTTGTGTATTTTGTTTATTTTCCTGACTGCCTCATTTGCCTAGTTATCGTTATCGTTGCGGCTTTGATAGGGGTCTTAATTCCCAGGTTGCGCAATAGTAGTAGTAGTAATTTATGCGACTGTGCATAATGAATGGCATTACAACACAAGTGTGGGTTTAAGAAACGAGCCGAAGGCGAGTTTCTTAATAGCATCACACGAGTGTTGTAATGCCTACTTATGTATAGTTGCATACACTACTTTATCTACCCAAACATCATAAGGGCTCTATGATGGGTTCAGGAACCATAGGGAAATGACCAGCATTGTTACTTGGCCCTTGATTTTTGTGGCAACAGGTTATTAGTTGCATTCGTCGCTGCATTTACGATATCTGGCGGAGTATTCATGTCAATTTCTGAGTCACTATCACTCATTTTCGGCAGAAATAAAGAACTTATCAGAAAATTTGTCCACTCGTAACTGGAAATTAAAGCTAACGAACAAATGACAGCTCGAAATGGCGGCGTTTCGGATATCTGTCATTTTTTTTTAAATCATAGGCAAACGAATAAAGTCACTATTCTTGTGTCACTCGAGATCAAAATGTCGTGCGATTTATAATTAAAATCATACTGAATTGGGGATTCGTATCGATGTCTGATTTAATGTAGATAGGTACTAGAATAGCACACTCGCTTGAATTTGACACCTGTTCCAAATTTAAACTCATAACCTACTGTTTTCAGTAGGTTATGAGTTCATTACAGTTCCGTTTATTTCTGCTGGATGGTAATGCTGGTCATTGCCTATGGTTTTTGAACGCATTAGAGAGGGTTTATGATATTTGGGTAGATAAAGTTTTTTTACGTTTTTCCATAATAGTATTTCTCAGTGCCTGCCACGGTGCACGGTGTCTGGACTTGGGACCGGCAATAGGCTGGCTTCCTACAACACGTGTGCCTCAATAAATTACGATTGAAGAAAATTATTACAAGAATTTGTGTTTTCAACAAAAATGAACGCTTTTTGAATTATAAGGCACTTGAGACAACGGACGTTATAGCATTAAAGTAGGTACGCCAAGAGCAATAAACTTTAAAATGGCTTGTTTGCATTCATGAAAAATGAAAACGGTGCAATCATTATATTTCTTTTATTTCTACTCTTATCTGGCGAACAAAGCAATGTTTTTATTTCATAATTATGTATTCTTTTTATTTTCATTTTACAAGTTTTATGGGTTTGAAGCGAGATAATTGAGAAAACAGTAGATATCTCTCCTGTTATCAAAAACATGCATATTCCATTTGAAAATTAAACAAGAATTTATAATATACATACAGTAATGTACGAGTATATGTCAGCGTCACATTGTAAAAACTGTAAAATTGTAATCTATCTTGTGAGAATTGTAAACGATCGAAATATTGTCAACTGAACATACTGCTTACAATATGACGCATGCTTTTTCGGTAGATTGTTACCTGTCGAAGTGAAACCGTATAATGGTGACAGAATCCAAATTGGCAAAAATCATTTGTCGCGAAATGGGTTCTTTTGTTAAAAAAGCTGCAGGTCCTCCACTATAGAACGATTAAATAGGCATATCAAAAATGTTAATGAAACAATTTCAATTTCAATCATTTTATCTAATTGAACCAGAGATCAGATGTTAATCTGATTCAACTAGTTCAGATTAACATCTATTACCAACTAGCCGACCCGACAGACGTTGTCCTGTCAACTATGAATATTTCATTTGAATTGACCTACTATCTACCACCAACCCACTACCTACCTACCTACTACCTACCTACCTCCTAACCTAACCTACCTACCACCTACCCACTACCTACATACTAACTACCCACTACCTACCTACCACCTACCTATTACCTACTCACTACCTACCTACCACCTACCCACTATCTACCTACAACCTACTTACCAACTACCCACTACCTACCACCTACCCCTACCTACCCAATACTTACCCACTACCTACCAACGAAAAAAAATTAAAAAAAACGGTATCCTATTGTCCGTCTCCCGGTTCTAAGCTAGATCTCCACCAATTTTCAGCCAAATCGGTTCAGCCATTCTTGAGTTATAAATAGTGTAGTCCTGTTGGTCGAAGGTACGTTGACAAGCATCTAGAGAGCCAAACCAGTAACAATAGCTTTCAAAACATTTCGTATTTCTATAAAAACATTCAGTAGCATCGGCTTCAGTTTATCGGTAGCTTATTTTAATCCAATGCATCATGACTTCTCAACTCTTTGTGTAAGCATATCAGATGCTTCAAACTATTAATGATCCAATAGCCTAAGAGTCGATGAGACATAATATTTTTAATCAAATATAATTTATTAACAAACATAGGCATGTTTAAATAGCTACAAGGTTTAAAGGTTTTGATAGGCAAGTTATGATGCCTATCATAACTTGCCTATCGAAAAGTGTTTGCAGCCATTTTTAATTGAATTAAATTTAATCATTTTTCTGTCATCACCTTCACTCTTTTGATAACGAATCTAATGAATTTTTCACTTCTCATGCTCTAAAAGTACGCCATTATAGCCCTACGAAGCGGGATTAAAGTGACCGTTTATTCCCTAGGGAGTAAAAAGTTATTTAAAAATGGAACGATATTTTACTCTGAAACATGGTCACAAAAGAGTAACTTGTCCAAGGTTTTATTTAAATTTCGAATTAGCTTGCAAATAGAAAGCCGTATATTGAAAAAAAAACAAATGAACTCTTCAACGCGAGAAAAATTTATGGTTGTTTGTGTGCATCGTTGATTTTGAAAAGCAATGCCTCTGTTGCTAGCCGCTGCAGTAATGTAGGTACTAATTATTATCTGTGGAGTGTGGATCATCTTCATTGCGAAAATGTTGAGAGTTTGTGTTGTGTTTTCAATGGTTAATCTGTGACTGACCTGATAGAAGAAAAAACTGACCGCTCAGTCCAGAATTTTAGTCTAGTGTAAATTTTTTGAGTTATAAATGACTATTTTTCTCGCACTCGAAGTGAAAAGTACAGTTTGCACCTCGAGACTAAACGCCAATATAATATACCCTCGCTTTCATTGCCTCCCTCGCAAGCTCGGGAGTCAAACCACCTCGGGTATATAATGGCTTCGTTTAGTCCCTCGTTATAAAATATACTATTATCTCAACTGATAGTTTTAACACAGAGAATATGCTAGGTAGGCTTGCATAAACTTATTTCTGTGCAAGGCTACCTGACAAGCAGATGTAAACAGGTAAGTAAGTCAATATAGGTAACTACAACTATCGCATAACCAACCGAGATTCGGTTGAGATCAAATTCATTAGGTTATCAAAAGTGGTCGGTGTTTCACGTCTCCTTTACTATAAAACTTTGTTGCTGATTCTCTGGGGAGTTATACCAGGTAACTTCCAACTAGATAGTTTCCAACTAAAACAAACGTGCAGCATGCAGAATACTTTATTTTTTAATGAGCTAGCTCTTCTTCTGCTTTCATTACGAAGTTAAAATTATTTTTTATTATATCCCAAGATCGAGAGAGAGTTACCAAACTTAAGTGGCAGTGGGCAGGGCACATTTCTCGCAGAACGGATGGCCGATGGGGCCGAAAAGAATCTCGCTCTATCGCTCAATGTGGCGACACTTGAGGGAAGCCTATGTCCACCAGTGGCATCTTTCATCTGAAATGATTAATGATGACGATGTAGTTCCAAGATCTAAAGTTAGCAACATTACTGTCAGATGATTAACAAGCCGTCTAGACCAAATCTAGTTACTGTTTGAATAGAACCACAAAAAATGCCCAGAAGCTACCTGTGTTCAAAATCTAAATCGTCATGCATCCGTGAATCGGTCAATCAAGAGGTAACACGTTAACTTTTATTATATAGAGGAATGTCTGCTTAAAGTCTGTATGGTCGTCAAACCGTGGTGAGTTGGCACTATCTCTGATACCCTTAGATGGTCCAAGATAAAGGCGAGAAGTCCAAAAAGGAACCGATGACGACTCTGGCGCGCGGCGGGACCTACATAGTTATATGATTATATACGTGACATTTTATTGCGACTGCTTATATTTGTATCCATGCGAGGCTCACTCAATCGCGAAAGCACACTAACGGTAGACTCAGATTGATGAAGGGCAGGTGGGGTGAGTCGTAGCGGCATCATTGTGTATATGTAAAGCTATGCTGCATTTTTCTAGCGATAAAAAATATCAATATTAACACAACGTTAAAGTTGAAATCTGAAACAATTTGTACGACACCCATTGAATGGAATTTTACATTCTTTCGATTCAAATTCTGATAAAAAGCTAGTATGTTAATTAAATTGGCTCTTGAACATTTAATCCTTAGTCGCTACCGCTTCTAACTTCTTCCATTAACTAAACTGTTGCAACAAAAAGTATCTATATAGTCGCAATCATCAATAATGATTATCACCGAATCTGTAGTCGGCCATGACACGGGAAGTGACGTATGCGCCGGTGTTGCCCACTAATGATACAAAATTATCAAATTAAATTGTTGATTTTTTCTTATAAATAATTGGGGCGGTTACCAAATATATCGAATCCGTAATTTGATTTAAATTATTTGTTCGTATTTTCAGGGTTTGTTTTTCGCAACACGTCTAGTCAGGTGGTTTTTGCAGTTCATGATATTTGCCTAAGCTTTTCCCAACTAAGACGGGGTCAGCTTCAGTCCAAGCAGATGTAGCTAAACACCAGTCTTTTACATGAAGAAACTTTCTGACCTCCACAATCCATTGATTCAGTAACAAGATACCACGTGGTAAGACAAAGGTGTCTACTTAAATAAGGTCATCTTCATCATCTGCTTAGCCTTTTTGGAAGTATGTTTGGGCTAGTTAGATGCATCGATCAGTATTTTACATGGATCGTGTGAATAGATCTGATGCCCCAAATTTGTATTCACACAAATTGTGCAGTGCAAATGCTGTTATTCAGCACACAACACATGGTTACAAAGCTCCCCATACGGTAATAATATTCCATTTAGGCACCCACTGAACCGCACAAAAAAATCCTTCGTTATAGGGAATTGAGTGAATACGTTTATGTATATTTGATGGTTCTATGAAGCCTTGCAAATACCGGTTTGGTTGGGTTTGAAAAGAGTACTGTGATTTTAATCATCATCATCTGCCGGGTCTTTTTCCCAGGAGCCCAGGAGCCCTGGAGCGATTTTTATTTTTAGTAGTGCAGTTTTACAGTTGTTATTGATTGATAATGCAAGTTCTTCGTAGCCACCGCTGACGCTATCAAGTGGGACGTGCTCGACCCGCTGTCGACACGCGCCCGGATGGGCGTGAAGGCAAATGGACAGCGCGTCTCAAACAATGGACATATGACACGACCCGTGCCCGCTCCCTGTGTGATTCACGCTTTAGCGTTCAATTCTTAATTTTTTAATGTCTAAGCATATGGATGGCAAGAAGTTCGCTTAGGCTAATCCTTACACCACGATGGCAAATATAAATAAAAGCATTCAATTTTGAATTGGCAAAATTTCTCCGTGTTTTAGTTTCCTGTGCAAAATTACTGCAATTCATACCAATAAAACAGAATCAATTGAATTCAATAACACACAATTATTTTGTGTCACATGCGCTTACAAAACGTCAGAATTCCAAGATGAATGTGCACTAATCGAATAGTAAACATGCATGCATGCAAACGGTAGAAGTAAGGTTTTTCTAAAAGACTATAAACTGGATGGTTACTCATTAAATGACTCCGTGATCTTTGAAAATTCGAACTTTTACATTGTTGTCTTGTATTAAATTACATTGTTGATACCTACTTGGATTTGTGAGAATAAGTAGGTCCCAGGATATTTTAAAAAAGAGCAATTTCTTAGTTATACTCTATCGTGCCAATCAATAAAAGGACACGAAAAAAATGCTTACTTAGCAAACTTCAGTTATTCTCATCAACCGACGAACGTCAAACAAACTTGAACAAATAAACAAAAAAGAAACAAAACATGACCTGAGCGTACGGTTCCTATAGAATATCTGAAGAAACAATATATCTGACCTTCATTATGAGATTTGGTAGTTATACGGCGGGTTCTGACGCATCACGCATGATGACAAGGAGGCAGGCTAAAGTGGTAAGCGGTAACATTTCAATCGCTACTATATTGCTGAATCATCTTCGGGACTATGGCTTGGATGCGACGAGACTGGATATGAAATTACTAATAATATTTGTAGGCACTTCGTTTTGCTCTTTATGTACTAATAACAGGACAATAAACTCTTTATGTGCTAATAACAAACTTCCCAATCCTTGTTTGGTCAGTAACTTGATCTTTGATTATATTCGATTATTGATCGGAGGAGTAGTACAGGTACGTAGAAATCGATAGGACTCGATAAGATAAATTTGGAAATCGATAGGACTCGATAAGATAAATTTGACAGTCATTCTCGATAAAATGAGTTTTTATGGAGTCAAAAACTCATTTTATCGAGAATGACTGTCAAATTTATCTTATCGAGTCCTATCGATACCTACGTACTTGTACTGGAAGTCATACTGGCCATGATATTCTTCTATATACATGGCTCGTTAAATATATTAGGCCCAAAATTCAGCTTTGAGAAAGTTCCGCTTGCTGATGCAACCAACCATAAGATCATCAAGTCCGCACTTGTCAAGATATGCAGACCAAGACGGATGGTGGGCCTTAGTCTGTGCTTTCACACTTGAGATCTGAGCCATCCAGGAACCCCCATCTGAAGAGATAGTCTATGCTACGGCAAATAAAAATATACAATACGAAAATATATCTAAATACATATTTCTTACATAAGCGTTCTTATATACGAGCGACACGTTGCCAACGGCAGATAAACTCGCCACTTGTCGACAACGCGTTGACGACTGCCACCGAAGCGTCGACGACTGCCGTCGATGGGTGGCGGCGCTTTCAGTTGTGGTATGCCGCATAAATGTGTGTAGGCGACTGCAGTCGAAGCGTCGACGGCTGCCGCTGACGCCACAACTGACGGGAGCCGTTGACATGTGGCAATGGCGGCCTTATTTCTGCCGTTGGTGACGTGCCACTCATATGTAAGCACCCTTACATATGCGTACCAAAAATATCAAACGAACCTATCCAGCTCTCTCGTATCTTTGAGCCATCGCCGTCACATTCTGCCATCATTTGATAAATGAGCAAACGTCTACTCGCTGTGGAGCCGACGCGTCTTCATTTGTGATATTCAAACGGATTTGTATCTCGTACCTCTGTGTGGTGCAATTAATGAGTTGAAGTCCACAGCGCAGCGCCCAAAACGTTCCTAAGTTCCGTATTTAGTGTTAAACGCTACTTTACTCTTTTTTCTTTTTCTTAGGTCTATGTTCACCAAAAAGATGACGTTCTGGATATCTAAAAACAGCTGTTTAAAACACATTTTTTGTAGGGAAACATGTCCCTTAAACAGCTGTTTTTATACAATCCGACCTTTATCTTTCCGATGAACATGGACCTTAGCGTGTCGATGGCAATTTTTTCCTTAAGGCGACTACAGGAGCTAAACGTGATTTTTATAATGCCTGAAAGTATATGATTCACTGCAATAAACCAAACCAGGAAAATATATGATATACTCCAGGATATGTGCTAGTATAATAGTGTTTTGAAAACTTAATTTAATTAATTTTACTCGATAAAAAAAACTGAGCTAGTCTCTTAGAAGTTGCGATCCTTTGGATTTTTTGGCAAATAACTCAACAAGCAACATATTAGCATCAGAGGGTCTTATTTATTTAGTTCCATCAATAGATTTTTGGAAATCGATCGAAACCACTAATTTCGCACTATTCGACCCGCAGTGACTGACGTAACAACCACTTTGTAGTGCAAGTTAATTTGAACCTTATTCTAACAGCATTTCAAACGAAGTTTTAACCACCACAAATAGAGTTGATAATTTAGCTCTTGTAGTCCACCTAAGGTATACAATATTGAATATGACCGCAACAGCAAACCGCAACGACAAAGTCACCCATCGTCAAGAACTTAAGAAGGACTGCAGAACACAACTATAAAGTCGGAACTTCTTTTAAATTCCCGCCACACTCTAAAGTTCACAACTTGGACGAACCACCAAACAATTGTTACGGACTGAACAAGGAGCAATCACTGCCCATTCTGAACACCTCAAACAAGTCTTTGTTCCTGTAACACTAGTAGTCTAACACCGCAGCACCTATTGTGCTGACCCCTGCACAATAGCGAGGGTGATGTGTAACTTTAGCGTGTCTCAACTTTGATTTGAGGTGGAATTCTACTCGTATCTATCTATTTGGTTTTGTATGAAGTTTAATTTTTAGTAACGTAAATGACCTTAAGTTTTTGTTTGATGATGATTTTATGGTGTAGGTACATATTTCCAAGTTTTACTGAACACATTATTTACAATAATATTTGTACTTTTAATAAAAATAAAAAGGCTCGATTCAGAAAGCGGTACTCCTGGACACGCTTCCTTTCTCTGTAGCCCTGACCGCCTGCCGGTAGCTTGGACCCTGGACAATTTTCTTGTAATTTTTAAATGCTTTTTTTTTTAAATTAATATGCAAAAAATGTAAAATACATAATAAAGGGATTAAGAATCGCAATCTCCAAAAGGGAATTGTAATTAGGTACAATGTTAAAACATTTTTCCTTATCGCAGTGTAGGTAGCTAAGTAATGCAAAAGTGTCCGGAGAGTTTTCGAGGATAACCTCATTGGATGATAATGCTGATGACGTGATACTCTAGAACAGTGTCCAACATAATTTTATGAAGGGCCAAGTTTCATAAATTTTTGTAACCGTAGCGGGCCAAAATTAATACAAAAATACCTTTATATTTAAATAAAATAAGCTGCGCCGGACTACATAGATTGCAATAATGCGATCTGCATTCGCAGGTAGGTGAGGTGGGGCGAGCAAGTAAATAGGTATGGCGTGGGAATAACTGACTTAGGGACATTTTAAACAATGTTTGCCAATATTTCTTGATGTCATTTACAGCTTTTTATATAGCTCGCTAGCCAGGTAAAAGACCTATGCGGGACGCTAGGTGGCCTGGGGGTCGTATGTTGGACAAGCCTGCTAGAACGTGACGTCAACTCCATAAACTGGCTGTGTAAGACGACCCGATTAGCGTAGTGGCTTACGTTCTTAGGGCCCTGGGTTCGAATCCCGGTAGGAGCAAATGTTTGTGTGATGAGCATGGACATTTGTTTCCGAGTCATGGATGTTTATATTATGTATAATAAGTATGTATTTACAAACAAAAAAGTATATATGTATTATATCAACTATCTAGTGTCCAAGACACAAGCTTTGCTTAGTGTGGCACTAGGTGGCGCTGTGTGTTAATGTCCAGCGATATATAAAAAAAAAAACATATTTAGGTTTTTAGTTCAGTTTATCCGCCATCAGATGTTTGCAACAACTAAACATTCGGAACAGAAAACAAATAGTAAACAGGGTAAATTCGAGTATATCCCGTTTTCAGCGTTAATGATACTGTAAATAATTTTTGCAATAATATTGTTTAGTTTAGGTTTGAGTTGATATTGGATAAATAGCCACATTGAATAAATAGTAAACAAGCGTAAATAATGTTGAACCATTGCCTCCTGTTTACTAAATAACCACACGTAAATCCGGATGCTCCACCACAAAAATTTCAAATTGAACTATACACCTTTTTTAATACAATTAATTTCCTTTATAGACAGAAGACAGTCTGTATAATTATTATTAATAAATGATTCAGCAGCATTAATAAATTAGTGGCCAGTGTGTGTTGCCAGTGATTACATACGGGACCGAAACGTGGTCGCTCACAATGGGCCTTATCAAAAGGCTCGAAGTCGAATCGAATCAGAAATGAAGACATCCGCAAGAGAACCAAGGTCACCGACGTAGCCCGAAGAATTGCTAAACTTAAGTGGCAGTGGGCAGGGCACATTGCTCGCAGAACGGATGGCCGATGGGGCCGAAAAGTTCTGGAGTGGCGACCGCGAACCGGAAGACGATGCGTTGGAAGACCTCTCACTAGGTGGATCGATGACCTGGTGAAGGTTGCGGGAATCCGGTGGATGCGAGTAGCAAGGGACCGGTCAATGTGGCGACACTTGGAGGAGGCCTATGTCCAGCAGTGGACGTCTTTCGGCTGAGATGATGATGATGAATAAATTAACAGAAAAAATATGATGAGCCCCGACGATGATCCTGTGAGCAGTGATGTCCCAGTGGTGCCGGCCCCGACTTACGAACAGTAACTCATGGGTTCGATTCAAACCCAGGCAGACGCAGTGGGCTCGTGTGGTGGATTATAATAAATTTCTAATCAGTTTGCACTACGAAGTGGTTGTTACGTCAGTCACTGAGTGCCAAATAGCGCAAAATGAGTGGTTTCGATCGATTTACAAAAAACAATTGATTATAATAAAACTATCATGTTAATATATTGCTTGTAGAATTATTTGCCAAAAAATCAGAATAATCGCATGCATATTAGTACGTTTTTTTTTGTTTGAAATATATTTTTAGAAATAAGTTCGTGATTTTTTTATCAAGTCAAATTAATTGTATTATGTGTTCAAAACACTATCATGCTAGCATATATCCTGAAGAAATCATAGATTTTCTGGTCTCGTTTATAGCAGTGAATCATATACTTTCAGTAATTATAAAACTCGCATTTAGCTCATGTAATCGCCTTAATTGTAATGCATATGGTCTAGATTAGCCACGCTTAAGAAACTGCACACGCCCGTCCACGACTCGGCGAATCACTTCAAGTCACGGTAAGCGTAATAAAATTGCAAACTATATTAGTTTCAGTACATAATATGTATACATAATGGAATTGAAGGCAAACGAATCTATAATTTGGATTGTTGGCTTACGCCCTTACGAAATAATAAAGTTTGAATAATTTTGTGAAATCTATTTAGTCACAGTTTTATTGGCGACCTAACAAAATAATATAATTTTATTGGTATTTTCTGACTACCGTACTCAAAGGGAGAGCATGACTTTGGTTATGATGTAGGTACATGCACATATATACAGCGTGAAATTGTAATTATTGTTTTCCCGCGGCAGGACGATTACCCATCAGTAGCACTATCGAAACGCATAGTTAAAGAAAAAGATTTTTTTTCAAATTATTATTATTACTTATTGGGTTTGGTGTTTTATTAAGTCAAGAGTAGTGATAAGCTGATTTATACGCGAAGTGCAACGACCGCGCGGCTGTTCTGGACACCCCCGCGCCCGGCCCGCGTTCCGCGTAGATATTACTGTTGATTCAAGTCGCTTTCGAGTTTTATTTATCACAATTGTTAATCTGCCATTTATTGAGTCTAAGTATTTTTTTTTAATATTTTAATCAATTGTATTACCTCATTAAACCCATTTCGCTTCGGGAAACAACCACTAAAATTTCAGCGTGTATATACAGGGTGTAAACCACCTCATCACAAAGCCGTTAACCAAGCATTCTGTACATCATACTAAGTAACTTTACGCTAAAATTATTGCTGGGAAACGACTTTTTTTTAAGGTTATATTATAAATCATGTTTTGTGGTAGAACTCAATGTAACGCATTTAAATATTGAATAGTAGGGGTTATGGAGGTGCTTAAAATAAAAATTGTAGAGATATTTAAAGTAAAAATCATGCGATAAAAAGTGGTATTTAAAAAAAAGCTTGTCAAAATCTTGCAACTTTGACCCCCAATATCTCCGTAACTAGAAGGTTCCCAGGTATGGTGTAGAACAAAAAAAATATCAGAATGACAAGTAGAACAAGTGCTTTTCGTATTCGTTAAGAGGTGTTTTACACCCTTTATAATATTTGCTTAAAGTTGGGTTTGATGTACAGAACGCTTGGTGGACGGCTTCGTGATGATTTGGTTTACACCCTGAATGATAAAAACAATGACTATTTAATTTTAAAACACATTGTTCGTTAATGGCCTGTGGTAAATAAATCCCCAGGGAGTCGAATCAGCAAAAACATAAGCTCGCCAATTATGTCATGATTAGCCATAAAAGGAGATAAGGCAAAAAATATGGTGGTTACAATGCAATCATCATCTGCCTAGCCCTTTTCCAACTATTTTGGGGTCCTCTTCCAGTCTAATGATACAGAATGCAAAATACCAGTACTTTACTACGCTAGGGAATGGGCAACTACAGTACTTTCTCAAGTTATTATGCCTTGTGACTGTGACTGTAGCTTTGATTTTATTTGTAATTTGACATTCAAAAGTGCCTTAATGGTCTAGTTGAAATAAATGCTTTGAGTTTGAGTTTGAGTTTGAGTTTGAGTTTGAGTTTGAGTTTGAGTTTAAATCGAGCGACTGCCTCGACTTCCACAACCCAGTTAGTACTGAGAATACGATACCCCTGTTAAGGCTACCTTACTTATGTCAGCCGCGACCTACGGTTTAACGAGCTCGCAGAGGCAGGTATGAAATAGACATTGTTAACACTAAGAGAGTATCACTTTGTATTGATCATCCGTCCATTTGCAAACCAGCCAATATCAACCTTAGTGCTCTAAATACATCGATCAATTCATTAAAAAGATAATAGGTAATCAAGCCCATTTGCAACACAATACTTTTCATAAGGTTTCCTCGTACTGGAATCCAAAAAATAACGCAACGTAAGCGAGAGAGAGAAAAGTTAATTCACTGAAATGTCAGTGAAAAGCTATCAGATTTTGTGGGTACCCCTTTATTGACACAACTCGAATGAATTCCACGTAACTTAATATACAAAGGAGAGCACACAACGGTGACTCGTAAACAATAGCCTATATTTTTGCGAAAACCTAACTCACTCTGCGACAATGTAGGTGTGATCTATCTTTGGCAATTCATTTTATTATTGTAAACTGAAGTATTTTCACCATCATTTATTTATATTATTTATTATTTATGTTTCATCTGCCTAGCCATTTCCCAACTATGTTGGAGTCCGCTTCCATTCTAACCGGATGCAGCTGAACTGTTTAATTTCTGGTTATTATGAGTGGCTGTCAGGTAAGAAAGAAATAAATTGATCTTTAAAAGCCAAAAACAAGCCTGTTCATTGTTAAAGTCTTGAATCGTCATCTGTTGCGTTTTAACACTTTTCTGATGCAAAAATATATATTGTTGTTTTGGTTCATACGAAGAGATGCTAAGGAAATAACAATAATCGGAACGAGAGAGGGAGAGATCCTCTCTTCCCGGCTGCCGCGGGAGACGCACCGGGCGTCGGGGGCCACGTTCTGGCTACCGGCCACCGTAAATGCGGGCCTGTGGAAGGTTGGCTATGGGCTAGCTAGCCGTCCGTCCGTCTAACGACGACAGGCCGTGTCGACGGCGCGTTCGTGTTCCACGCGCCTCAAAGAGATGTCAGCATAAGGGGAAAGGCCCGCAAGGGCCGAAGCCTGCCGGGGTTGCGGGCCTGTTCGAAAGAGATATCGCGGCCCCGGAACATAAAGGGCGACGAAGGAACATGGATGGGTTTTAGTCAGTAAGAGTCTGACACTCCCTCCCGCTCCGCCCAGAGTGGGAGAAGTAATTTAATGATTACCCATCCTAAAAAAAAAAAAGGAAAAGGAAATAACAATAATCGCTATTAAGAAGAATATACAAAAATTACAGAATCAGTACAAAAAGGTTTTCCCTCCAAAGAGATACTACTACACACATACCTACTTTATTTCATAGGGCCAGTTGACAAAGAAAATGACATGGATTTTTTGTTGGAGGTGACTTTATAGTTAGAGAACCCATAACACTAAACCTAGTAGGAGAAGACTAACTAGTCCCGCAAAAAACCTGGCGGCGCTATTAAAAGAGATATTTAGTTATCTAGTATGATCAACCTACTGAAAAAACCAAAACTCATCTGAAAAGTCATCAATTTATGTGTAAGAAAAACCACTGCTGCATCTTCAAAACAGTGGAGAAAGTGGTTGCTGCAGCGATTGAAAGTCGCCCTCCGCGCAGCTGGATTCGGCATTTTGTTAGCAACCGGTTCCTTTAGATTTATACTGATTAAATATGCGTGCCACTGTCACGTAGGAATAATTTAACGAAACTTGGGATCCATATCATACTAGAAATGGTTTGCTTATCGTTCGCTAGGTTTTTTGCATTGTAGCATCGCCATTTTGAGTTTCCATAAACGACGATAGACGAATTATTTATATTTTGTCTGGGAGTCTTATCGAGAGGTTTAGTATCATGGGATCTCTAACTATTAAAAGGATAGCTTAGCCAAAAGTCATAAAGTCAAGCCAGAAAGAAAAAAACTAAGCCATGATTATTTTATTCAAGTCAAATAAGCTTTTAATAATGTCGATTTTTTCGATAGACCTTCAGCTTGATTTGATAAATCTTAGTAAATTATTTCGTCGGCATTCATCACGGTGACATATGAAGATGGCGAGACAATGGCTGATGAAATTTTAATAATTTCCCAAGAACAAGTAGACTGAACGTTCAGTCTAGTTGTGTCAATTGTCTCGCCGGTGTTCTTGTGACTAATGAGTACACCGCTGCCTTCGAGAACTACGAGCGTGATGCTAAGATGCTTTTTTTTTTACGTTTTACCATAGAAGACGAATAAATTACTCCCTAGAACCCCGTCTATTCCCTTTAAAACCGAGACGTAATAATATCTTACGGCTGTTTGTTCCCAACGATGAGTCGCGCATTTCTATGCACACAACTGAACTGATCATTTTGTAACATAATTATATTGTTCAGAAGTTATTTTCTCGACTACAAATTATGAACGAATAGAATTATTTCGAGGACCGTATGATTTTAGGCTGGGCCGTGACGGTGCAAGTTTGGGGGGCTATTCTGGCGATGTGTTTAGTGCTGACGAATGACGATTATACACCGTGCGTTTTACTTGAAACTGTGTTGAATTGGGATTGTAATTGTTAAGATAGGTAAAATGTAATTCTTTTACTTGTTTATTTATTTATTAACACTTCAAGCACAAAAGTCATTTTCTACCAGTCAACCTTTAGGTGATGAATATATATATATATATATATTATTTTTACTTTGATTTCGTAGAAATATACCCAACCTAGGTCATTATGGCACTTACTCAATGATACCGGACATCCGCGCGGCGTGCGACCGCACGAACGGGTGGCATCATATGAGAATCGCTAAAGTAAACTAACTGACTTGGTATACATTGACAAAAAAAAATCTGTTAATAGTAAAATATCTAAATAGAAACAACAACAACAACAGACGAGAACTTCTATGAAACTGCACATACCTACGTAGATTAGTATTTATACTTCATGTGAGGTATTTACGTACCTATATGGGATATAGGTCACAAACAATCTATCACAATGCACGCACAATGATCGCTGATTCAAGAGCTTTTGTTTCGAAAAATGTTCGGAAATTATTGAAGGCAAATATTATTTGCGCTTGTTAAAACAATGCATTGCATTTGCATTGTTTTAACAAGCGCAAATAATATTCTATAATCAAAATTGTTAACCTTCATTGACTTTAACTAGGCATTTCAGACAAAAAATAATTAGTTCCCTCGCTGTCTGTCGGCCACTTTCAATAACCTACCAACACTTATTGTCTCTTTGACATTTAGTTTACCTACGAGAAGATATTTATTTGTTTTTTTTTATATGAATAAAAGGTAGGTAGAACACAAATAGGGCTAACTTTGTTTATAGATGAAGTAAGAGAGTAGGCATATTCACTTATTATATTTATTATTATTTTATTTTTACTAACTGAAAGTTAAACGTTAAGAAGTTACAGAAAAAGCCTTGAAAAAATCATCGCAAAGATGCTGAGAACAAGACCTTTCGGCTTCGTTAAGAGTTTTCTTCCGTATGACAAAACCTGCATCCACGCAAGTTAATATACAAAAAAAAACATAGAAAAACTTATACCTAGATGATTATTATTTATCCTTAATTTTAAAATTCTATCCATAATAGCATGAAAACCTTATCATAACTTATACTATTATTAACCAACCTTAACACCTAGACAAATCGTTCGTATGAAATACTTCTTCCAGAATAGCCACCCGAAATAGCCACGCAAAGGCGCGGTTGTCAGTCCGTGACGTCATCGGCAGATGGCAGACAGCACTTGTACCACGTACCTCACTCACATGACGACCGAATTCGGTACTTTTAGAGTTTTGACAGAACGCCACTTCAACGAGTTTTTTTAAAAGTACCCGCCACCGAAACTTTCGATAGAGGGCTTTATTGACATGTGTTGGTGTTTGTAGGTATCTACAGGTGTACGGTTTATTGTAGAAAGGTCCCTTTATGTTATGCCGAAGGAGATTTTGGTGTAATGTTCGTTCTCAGTAGGTAAGACTAAATTGTATACGTAAAAGTGCTCTGTTTCTTTTTCAACACCGGAGAATCGAAGTAGGTACTTTGTTTGCTCCCGCACGATTCGGTTCAGGAACCTCCCGAAACAACCTTGTCAAGTGAGAACCTGGTTCAATCCATGGTCCGGAGCAAGGCGGAATGGGAAGCCGACACCTCTTTCTGCGAAGCAGTCATGCTAGCGAAGGAGGTGGCGGAACGCGAGAGGGAGAGAACCTCTCGCCCCAGCCACCGCGGGAAACGCACCGGGCGTCGGGGGTCACGTGTTGGCTCCCGACCACCGTTGGCGCGGCCTGTGGAAGTGTCGACGGTAAGCTATGAACTAGCTCGCCGTATTTTAGAAACAATAACTCATCCATCAGTACACAGTATTATTGGTCTATAGGTAAAACGTTAACTGTATATGATCTGTTCGATCCTGTTTGAAGCCTTCCAACACTGGTATTTCCAGTGGTCCTTTTCGCTACTCTAGGAAATAGCATAACGGGACGAAGCAGTTCCTCAATAGTCGTATGGGACGACCTAAGATTTTTTTGGAATGTGGAACAAAACTTCAAGATGAACGAAGAATAAACCTGTACCCCACACGTATGTTGTCAGACTTCGAGGCTGGTACTAAAAATACTCTAACGAAAAAACCAAATCACTGCCTGATCTAGGAATTGAACCCAGGACCATATGCTCAGAAGTTGTGCTTGCGACCATTAACCCAAGGAGGCAGTTATCTGCTCTTGTCCCAATCTATTTGGGGACAGTGCAATTGGGGGCAAGGGGGGGGTGTATTTTGGGTAACCTCCTCCATTCTCCCCTGTTAGACGTTATGGCAGTTCAATTCAGTCTTCACAACACCCATCCATCTTTTCTTTAACCCAACAAAGCAGTATAAGCACACAAAAAGCATAACGCAAAATCAAACGCAAAGAAAAAAAATAAGCATAAGCAAACTAGCCATCAATAAAGTCGATCATAACTCAATTCTACAATTTGTTGAACAAACCAAATATTTTAGCAATCAATTAAAATTCCAGAACACGCATACCTACATGATTAAACCATTTTGTAACGTTGCCAATCAAAATCTATATCGGAATTTAGTAACTAAGTGAATTCAAATAACAGCTATTGCCATTTCAGATGATAAGTATACAATATTTTAATCAAAATATTTCAGTATTGTTTTGATGAATATTCCAGATTGTGTGTAATAGGCAGAGTCGATGACTTTAACTGATAAGCCACTTTCACTACTTTTCAATTTTGCAGTTTTATACATTGACGACAGCGAATATTACCGACTAAGGGTTTCTTCTACCACAACCACACCACGTCGCAACGACGAAATGCCGTCAAGCAGTGGTTACGTGTGAATAGTGTAGCTGGAGCTTTTTATAGTTGTGTTGTTGTAGCGACAAAATGCCGATGTGGTTGCGTTGTCGCTAGTAGTTTCGATGCGGTTACTTGGTGCGCATATGTCACCGTAAAATTGTCAAATACGTTATATTGTAATATCTCTAGCAATATTGTAAAGTCTCGAATTATTGTCAAATGAACATACTGCTTACAACAAAACGCATTATTTTTCGTGAAATGCATGCGATGGTAGTCAACTTACGCGGTGTGGAGGGAAGGACGGGTCCCCCTTGCCCAGTAGCAAAACTCTCATGAAAAGATAATGCACCAGTCCTGAGAAATACCGATTAATATAACCTAACCCATAACCTTAACACACTTTATATTCCCCCTAAAAAGCGTAGTCGACGGACCCTATTTCCGAGTGCAGGGTTTAAAGGAACCTAACTAACCTAACGGGGGGGTGCCCCAAATCCCGATTATGGGGGCAGAGATACTTCCGTATGTTCAGTTGACAATAATTCGAGACATTACAATATCGCGAGAAAAAACACGTTATATTGTAATATAACGTGTTTGACCATTTTACGGTGACACATACACAATTCGACTCCGGTTGTCATAGCGGAAGCAGTGTCGGTGCGTCGACGCAACGTTGTGTTTGTGATGTGATCGGCCAGTGGTTCGCAGTATTGCTGGTGGTTGCGATGTGGTCGGTATTATACACACGGTCGATAAAGACTGCAAAATGTGGTACGTGTGAAGAGTCCTATCCAAAATCCATCCTCTAAACTTCGTTCCACCTTATTGTCCAATTGCAAGCGACTAATATCCTACCAAATAAATATTTAGATAAGTTATAGAGCCTAAATATAGGTAGCCTTGAACTTCAGAATACTTATAAGCTCGATCCTCCGGTATCTTCTTTTGTTCTACATGCCCCTTATTAATGACCGGATTAAAGACCGAATTATATGCAAATGTACGTTTATTTTATTTTGTCTTGCATATTTTGGCTTTCTTTTAAAGATAATACGTATTTTTGTAAAAATCGGCGTCTCGAGCATTTATTTGTTGGGCATGAAAAAATTCAATCGTAGAACGAAAATTCTCAAGTTATAAATATTTTATTTAATAAAAGTCTCAATACCACTACTGATCATTAGGAATTGTTCTCGGTTCTCGAGAAAAATGTAAAAATTTCGTTGAGAAATGTAAAAAATCTTTATTTTAATGTAGGTACTTGTTTCAAAGCTAAACTAGATAGCCTGCTTCTAGCTTTACCTTATTTTAAAGCTTTTTAATGTTTTTTGTTTAAGATTAAAAGTTATGAGTCGTAATAGCTTACAGCAGTGTGCTCTTTTTTTATATATGTTGCATAACTTGGCACCTTTGCAACCACGCAACTTCGAGTGCGTCACATAAGAGAGAAAAACGAGACCAAAAAAAATCCCCGTTTTTGCAACATGTTTCATTCCTGTTCCGCTCCTAATAGTCGTAGCGTGATGTTATATAGCCTATAGCCTTCCTCGATAAATGGACTATCCAACACAAATAGTTTTTTTCCATTCGAACCAGTAGATCCTGAGATTAGCGCGTTCAAGCAAACAAACAAACTCTTCTGCTTTATAATATTAGTATAGATTTTAAGTTGCATTTTATATAATCCGGTCTCTATTAATGGTATCATTCTCGTGCTGATGATGATAGCTCAGAAGCTTTGAGTATAAGTGTAGGGGTCCTCGGCTTTAAATGACATCGCATGTTTCGAAATCATTTCTGCAAATGTTATTATGCTCAATTTAGATACTCAACTGAAATCGAGCAAAAATATATGCTGTTTTGTTGTTATTAACATTTATTAGTGTCCTTTAATGTTCTAATGCTTTAAGCGGAATGGCACACCGCAGATTTTATTTCTTGTCCTGGTTAAAATTAATGGTGTTAGGTATAATTTTGTATAATTGAGAAACTCGTGTCAATAACAGCCGCCCGGGTCGATATTTAGGTTATGCAGTACTTGCCTACGTTGGTCTATGGATGGGAACACCCATTACAAATCGAATTTCCTCCGTATACGTCGGACAGCACGTTGAGCAATTGGTCCCGGCTGTCATTTGTAGATCTATGACAGTCATTACAGATAATAAGTCCCCCAAAAAGTGTGGCAGCCAGTCTTACCAAGGCGTAACGTATTACTGGGTTGTGGAGGTCAGTTAGACTGTCACTCCATGTAAAATATTGGTATTTAGATGCACTCGGTTAGACTGGTAGCCGACCACAACATAGTTGGGAAAAGGTTAGGAAGATTATGATGATGATATAATTTTATAGTTGATGTTTAAATAATACTGGTATAAGGTACTTCAATCAATCTTATGTACTTGTTTAAGGTGGTGTACAAACCATTATTGTCATGTCAGCTTTGATAGGCCAATGTAATTTCCCTTGCATTCGTCAAGCCGACTAATACAATCCAACAGCGTACTTTATTTAGGCATTAGTTTAAGTGTCGCTTAATGTTAATGAAATGATTTTCAATAACAATAAGCGACACACTGAACTTAACGATTGTTTGTTACAGTCCACTACTGCATATATCATGAGCAGCGGTGGCCCAGTGGTGGCGGCCCCGACTTACGGACAGTAAGTCGAGGGTTCGAACCCAGCCAGACGCATTACTTTGTGTAATTTATTTCGTCACCACTACTCTCAAAAACGGTGAAGGAAAACATCGCGAGGAAACCAAAAATTCGAAGACATGTGACATCTACCAATGACGACCCGAATGGCGCAGCGGTAGTAAGACTGCCTTACGTCGTTAGGGTCCCGGGTTCGAATCCCGGTAGGAGCAAATGTTTGTGTGACGAGCATGGACATTTGTTTCCGAGTCATGAATGTTTAAATATGTATATTATGCATGTATTTACAAACAAAAAGTATATATAATTATGTAGTATTTCAACTATCTAGTGTCCACGACACAAGCTTTGCTTAGTGTGGCACTAGGTGACGCTGTGTGTTAATGTCTAGCGATATTTATTTATTATTTACTAGCTGACTCGCGCAACTTCGTCTGCGTAAATTGAGATTTAAACTATCCTATCTCTCAAGTTGGATCGAACTGCACATGGTGTGCGAATTTTATTATAATCGGTTAAGAGGTTTAGGAGTCCATTGAGGACAAACATTGTGACACGAGATTTATATATATTACTAGCTGACTCGCGCAACTTCGTCTGCGTCTCATAATTTGAGATTTAAACTATCCTATCTCTCAAGTTGGATCGAACTGCACATGGTGTGCGAATTTTATTATAATCGGTTAAGTGGTTTAGGAGTCCATTGAGGACAAACATTGTGACACGAGATTTATATATATTAAGATTAAGAAGATTTATTTACCAAACCGCACTGGCCCCGCGTGTTGGATTATAGAGCCCATACGCAAAATACGCGCTTTGACGTGGAGTTGCGGTCACCAGCCCGTTGTACATTACTGCATATCATGCGATGGATAATTTATTCAAAAACTGATAAAAACCGTAATACTTGTAGCATGTTTTTACATTGCTAAAAACATCTACAAAATAAAACAGTTACCTAACAGTCTTATTTCTAAATTCTTTCGTTTGAAGATAACATTGATAAGCCATAGACACATAATTAGTACACCCTGTCGCTTTGACAACACGACAACATATCTATCGACACAATGCTTTTAACTTCAAAGTTATCACCGCTTATAACTGTATCAACATCAAAAGAAACCGTCACGATCCCTCGCCCAATGTGTGCGCTCTCGTTACTTTTTCCTTTTGATTGAAAATTAAGATACACTAGACATTTTATTTTACAAAACATTCGTTCTTTATCACATGCAAATGTTACCAAACATTTTTATTTATGTGTATCACAACTACCAGGAATTTTAGTACCAAAAGGGTAACAGGTGCGATTTTTTTGTCGTGGGGTGATCTCCCTGTCTGGGCGCGTAGTCAAGCATCACTTGATTTAGGATTAAAATGGAGCCACCCCTCCAAACGCTGACATCCATAAAATGTCCGAATAATTGGATGGATACATTAATTTCGCTGGAAAATTTGATCGTAATAATTCTGTTACGAAATTGTTTTGTTATGAGTAAAATATGAACAGGATTTAAGTTTAAATCCAGTTCATATTTTACTTTACAAATTAACATAATCGGTGTTATTTTTACTTTTTACTAAAAATTTTTGGTAATCGTCAAAAGCGATCTCAAAATATAATCAAAACACATAAAGAAAATCATAGTTAAAGCACTAGAAAATAAATGCTGTTCTTTTTTGCACCCTAAAGCGGAACCTATAAAACTAACACTATTTTTCACGAATGACTAATCATACAGAGTGTAATTTTCAGTGCCACCCAGAGGGAAAGTACTCTAAATACTGCAGATAGCCAATTTCACTCAAAGAAAACATTCATATATTAAAAAAAAAGAAATCTGCATACAAATATTTTCAAAAATTCGTTTGCCACACTTGGGTATCGAACCGACTTAAATTCGAAAAAATAACATCTTTTACTTTTAGACATAAATCGATAAGGTCAATTATATGGATAAAATCTGTTTAACAAACATTATAAATTAAATGAAAGAAAAATCTTGAAATAATCCCAATAGAATAAGATAAAGCACTTTTATTCTATCGCATTGAATTCTATTTTTATTATTTATCTGAGGATGTGAGCCTTGCCTGCCAGTTACCGGTGAATCAATCAATTCGATGATTTGATTCGGGCATCCCACGCAACTTCGTCTGCGTCACATAAGAGAAATCTCGCAAAGGGAATAAATTTCGCCCGTTTTAGCAACATTTCTTATTGCTGCTCCGCGCCTATTGGTCATAGCGTGATGTTGTATGGCCTATTAATAACCTTCCTCGATAAATGGACTATTTAACGCAAAATGAATGTTTCAATTCGAGCTAGTAGTTCCTGAGATTAGCGCGTTCAACCAAACAAACAAACAAACTCTTATGCTTTAAATATTAGTATAGATATATGTATATATATTATATATGTATATACTTTTTATAGGCGGACTATGCAACTGAAACACATCGCAGTCCATTACAGTTACAGGCAATTAAGTAATCGAATAGGTCAATCGTCGAATCCGGCTCGGCTGGGCAGCATTCGGGCAGTAGCGCGGTTTATTCTCGTCCAACTTACCGCAGTGGCTTTAGACGAAAGTCTATGACGAGTGTGTGTTACATACGGGCCAGTAATTACATACGGGACCGAAACGGGTCGTTCACAATGGGCCTTATCAAAAGGCTCAAAGTCACCCAAAGTTTAATGGAGCGGTCTATGATCGAATCAGAAATGGAGAAGATCCACAAAAGAACCAAGGTGGTAGTGGGCAGGGCACATTGCTCCCAGAACGGATGGCCGATGGGGCCGACTAGTTTTGGAGTGCAACTGCGACCCCGAAGACGATGCGTTGTTTAAGACCTCCCACTAGGTGGACCGATGACCTGGTGAAGGTTGCGGGAATCCGTTGAATTGCAGATGAGTCGCACGGGACCGGTCAATGTGGCGACATTTGGGGGAGGCCTATGTAATGCAGTGGACGTCTTTCGGCTGAAATGTAATTAATCGTAATAATGAAAACGTATGTTTGATAAGATGCATACAGTAATGTACTGTGCGTACATTACAGGAATTCATAACAATGTAATGCCATTTTAATGTAATGCAAAAGCAACTTTAAAAGAAATACCATATCAATTTAAAATTACACCTAATAAATAAAAATTGCGCATTCGAACCCAGGTGTTGTCATTCAGGCAAATTACAATGCTAATAACTTAATCGGTGAGTCCATATTACAACGAGTTAATGCGTTTCAGTGGACGTGTCGAACAAACAGACAATCAAATTGCGCTCAGCATTAACGACGGTGAAGAACGGAAACGAGTCGTAAAGTTAAATAACATCAGTAGGGAGCCAGCGAGCCCAAATTGATCAGGTCAACCGCGAGCCTGAAATGGAGAAATGGTTCTGTCAATAATAGATAATTTTATCTGCAATAAATAAAAGGGATTGACGGTTTTTTTTTAATAAAGGAAGCATTGCTTGGCCAAATATGGAACAAAAGCCGCCATCTTCTTTTTTCAAAAACGTTTATCTTTTATTTTGAAAACATAGTATTTTAACGTCATTCGAACTACAATTGATTGGATAAAACGGTTCTGATTATTTTTATGTTCGATATTCGGGTTTGCTGGCTGGTTTAAAATACCAGCTTTAAATACACAATACAAGAAACATTTCGGCGCCTTTGGACTTGCATCGTCATCTAGTTTGATTAGGTACGTAAAATTACCTTCCGCCTCCGAATTGATATTCTTACAACTAGCGATTCATAGAAACATCATAATTATTGGTATTATTAGGTCTTCTTAAAGAACCGTTCTATAAATGACAAAAGTCTATTGAAATTATTTTATTTTAACAAAATTACTTTTCAAAACAACAATGAACGTTGCCTTACCTCCGTTTGTACAGTAATAACAACAAAAAAATCAATAATAAAAATAATACCCGCAACTAAAGTCTAACGCGACCCCTAAAATAAAAATTCTCAAAAAAAAAAAACAAATAGCGTATCATTTCTGTAATGAAGAACCCGTTCGGTAGTTTGTTCCCCAACGCAAGTAAATTATAATCACGATGATTATCATATTGGCCGAGCGTAAGCTATAAAATTAAGGCAAGGGTTTCGGAACGATACACATTACACGCGCCTAGCGAGTTGTCGCGCAATGGCTTCATTAGCGCCAAATTGCTTTGTGTGTTCCAGCCTTAATGCGACTGTGTTATTGACTTATTGCTATTGTTGATGGTCGTTAATTTTTCGCTCGTGTGACATCTGCTGTGGGTGCCGTTTGTGGTTTTTTGGTTCAGAAATGTTTCATGACATATCTGTACCTATTTTTAGAGTTAATAAACTACTGACACTGAAAAAACTGTTAAGCATCTAAGCACTGTTAAGCATTTAACTTGCCTAAGGCTGCCTGTCCACTGAAGCGGAGCGAGGTGGCAGAGCGGAGAAATGGGAAAATTTTAACCAATAGGATAGCATACTGGAGCGAAGCTGGTATTTTATGCAATTTTATTGGTTAATATTTATCCTTTTCTCCGCTCCGCAGCGTATCTCCGCTTCAGTGGACAGGCAGCCTAATGCTTAGTGCAAAGGTCAGTTAATCCACGTCAAATCCACACCCTACTTATCCAAAATGAAACGGACAGCAAATCACCATTAGAAAAAAAATAACCATCAAAATATCTGATAAAATGCATTCCTGATAACATGAAAAAAATAAATGAAATATCTGATAAAATGATTTGAGATAATGATGGCATCAAACGGTCCATAGGGTGGGACATATGTCTCTCTTTTCCTCGCCACCCCGTGCCAATTATTCGAGGGTGAAAAGGGGAGTGCATTGATAAAATCACTGTTAATGACCAGTTCGGGACTCGAGTGACCGACTTTAAAATCTGATAATTGAATGTTACCTACTGCTGAGGTTTTACATTATGAAATTCAGTTTTTGTGACTTTCATAATTAAATTTGTAATTTATTTATTTATTTAACACTTCAGGCACAAAAGTACTAAAGTGGACTTAATGCCATAATATGCATTTTCTACCAGTCAACCTGTAAAATGCAGAGACAAGCAGTGGTAGGTGTCATTTCTGAAAATCAGAGTAAAAATTTGTTTATTAACTAGTAGGACATTTAAAACTGTAAATATTAACCAAATACTTACTATATTTAAAAAAAAATGGTAAAATACAAAAAAAAATCGCTATCATATAATTTAAATTGGAATTAAACTATGTTTTATCGGTAAGCTGTAAGCTCCAGAGCTGGCAGTGTCAACGTAATTAGCGACAAAATCGCTAACTTTCGATTGCTATTAACGAACGAATAAATTCGATTGCAATAATGATGCTTGCGAATAATGAAAGTCTAGATGCGTTTCTCGTAAGCCTAATTATTGCGACCGAATTTATACGTTAGGAATCAGCGATCAAAACTCAGCGATTTTGTCGCTATCTCTGTCGAGACTGCCGGGCCTGGGCTGGCAGTCTTATCATAGATAGGGAAAAAATCGTTAACAATCTATATTTAACCTACAATTTTTTGTAAAATGCAAACGCAATGGCTTGTTCGACCGTACATAACTTTCAATAAAGAAGCAGAGGCAGCTTACATACCCTGGTCAGTTTGGTCTGATCTGGTGTTACTCAGTCACACGTCGCTTTGCCCTACCTGCTCTATAACCCGAGACATGAAACCCACAAAACGAGTTCCTATATGTAAAAAAAAAAAAAAAGAATCCCTTTAAAAAACTAGCCAGTACCAGTACTTTCCTAACCCTAACTGCAAACGTAAGCGTTTACAGGCCATCCGTCATGATTACAGCTTATTGTTTCCAAACAAAAAAAAACTCAAATAGTTCTCGACTTAACAATAGACAAACAACAAACCCTTCTCTTTAATATTTTAACGTCACTAAAAACACTTGCAAATAAAAAATATGTATGTTTATTTCAGAGGGTTAATTCATATGTGTAAGCGTTTTGACAGCTGTTCAGAAAAATACATTTCAGTCATAGTTCAGTAACTTATTCGGAAATATGCATTCACAAATTCTTGGTTAATAATCAGAGGCAGAAGGGTGAGTAACATATTGTGGACAAAACATCCACATACAATTCTGATATGATTTTTATATTCTGAAATAAATTTGTTAAAGTATAGGTACATGTAACTTCAACAAGTTACATGTGAACGAACCTCCCTATAATTTCTTCTAATTCTTCATCTACCTAGCCTTTTCCCAACTATGTTAGGGTCTGCATCTAGTCTAACCAAATGCAGTTGAATACCAATATTTTAAATGGAGCAACTGTCTAACTGACGTCCACAACCCAGTTAGTTCTGGGTAATACGATACCCCTTGGTAAGACTGGTTGGCAGACTTTTGGGCCACTGACTACCAGCAACGACTGTCAAAGATCTAAAAATGACAGCCGGGACCTTTTGAGGCACGGCGGACATTCGCTATGTAATAGGCGGTCACCAATCTATGTACCAACCTAGGGAACGACCCGAGTGGCATGTTATCATTTAGCCACGAACTCCTTTTCCTTTACTTATACTTTCTTAAATTTTAGGCAAATTATCTCTATCTTATACGACCTCTGCTCATAACAGAAGGACTTCAACCCGCTCCCCGCTCATAACTAAACTTCAGACAACCAAAGCGAATCAAGGGGGTTGGAAAAAAGCAAATATGTGGGGTGTTATCAACAGGGGTTGGTTGGCAAATATAATAAAATATTATCAATTACACGCCACTACTGGTGTCGGTATTATTAAGGGCTTGTTTGTTTGTTTTGTTATTGCTATTTATTCTATAAACTTTGAGGATTATTACGATCAAGATAACGTAGAGATTGGAGTGTGATAATTTAATTTGTGACATTGTTGAAACGGACCATATATTATCTTTCTTTTATCAATGTCTATTTTTCTTTCTATGTATGCAATGGCTTCTTTCTACCTTTTTAGAGTTCCATAGGCAGAGGGTTACCAACGGGTCCCTATTACTAAACCTCTGCTGTCCGTCCGTCTGCGTCTGTCAGTACGCTGTATCTCAAGACTCGTACCTAAATGGTAGACAAATGAATTAACAAAAGGTTCCCCTGCTATTGCTATTATATGGAACTCTTGATGCGCGAGTGCGACTCGCACTTGGTCGTTTTATTGCCAGTCCTTTTGGCCTACCAAAAGGACTGCCAAAAAAACGCGGCACGTCCAGTTCGTCATTGTATCTTCATATTAATCTGCCGCCATGAATATAACCGAAAATAAATATATATTAAGTTTTTAAGAAAAATATATTTTAAGTATTTACATCTGCTTTACACCAAAATAATTAAAAGATAATATTTCTTCAAAGTAGGGAGAACCTACTACAACTCACTGTTAGAACAGTGAATTGTAGTCACGAAATACCTCTCCAATTAAATAGTTTAAATAGTTCAGAATTAAACATTAAATAACCTCTCATAATTGAGTGCGGTCGCTAAATCGTTTTACTAATAAGATACCGCAGCAAGAGAAAACAAAATTGCTTTTACATTCTACAATCCTGCAGGTTCTGACGATGACGACAACAAACGACATGTGACTCTAATCTCAAACCCATGAAATCTATAAAAATAAGTTCTAATGTGGACTATCCATCAATAGAGATACGACTGATTTCTTTTTGTTGTGTTCGTTATTATTGGGACAAGATTTGCATGAAACTTAATTAAACTTAAACTTATTTTGTATAATACTGCTACTTGTGCATAATACGTACTGAAAAACTGTTTATCGCGCTAAGGAATCTCAAGCGAGTGCGCGGTTAAACTGGAAATCCTAGAACGGATTATTTTTCACTTAGCTTTAGCCGATTTTATAAGAAAATGTACAATTCTTTTTTTTTTCATTTCCATTATCTGAGTAAGAATTCTTTATTTACTTTATTTCACGAAACTACTGAAATGGACGGGGATTTATTTAAAGTGGTAGCAATTGAAAAGATTTAAGGATATTTTGTAAACAGAAACCTCGATTTACGGGTCCAAATTGGCGCACAATTCAAAAGTTTTTCTCAATTTTCCATTCACTGAAAGCGAGTTCACAAATAGTGCACGATTTTCTGTATTTTTAGTGAAATAAAATTAAAAATTGGCAATGTAAAGCAGGATTGTTCATTGCTATTGAGCAAGCCTAGCTTGCGGGAAACTCAAAACCATAGTTGACATTGCTTATAAATAATTTTAGGAAGAGGAAACCGGCCATGTCCTAGAACCAAAATTCGAAGACTAAGGCATCGTTCACACCAAACGTATAGTCAGCCGCCGATTTCGCAAATGTTTGAAAAATAAAAGCGAATCAGTCGGCGGCTGAAATAAATCTTTCATACATTTTGTACTGGATACTCACAGTCGGCGGCTGATTATACGCATTGGTGTGAACGATCCCTAACCCGCACGCGCTGACCCCAAATGAGTTAAGGTACCTGACTGAAATGATGCGTTATTACCCGAATGACGTAGTGATGGGTGAGGCTGCCTTACGTTCTTAGGGTCCTGGGTTCAAATCCCGGTAGGTGCAAATGTTTGTGTGATGAGCACGGATATTTGTTTCCGAGTCATGGATGTTTATATGTATAACAAGTATGCATTTACAAACAAAAAAGTATATATGTAGTATATCAACTATCTGGTGTCCACGACACAAGCCTTGCTTAGTGTGGCACTAGATGGCGCTGTGTGTTAATGTACAGCGATATTTATTTTATTTATTTTTATTTATTACCGACCGTACTCGACCGACCATCAGCGTGACAAGAATTATTCTGGCCTGATTACTGATATTTCCGAAGTCTTCGCCATCTTTCAGAACGTAATATCAAAATAATATACCTAAAAACAATTGATATGTAGCTACTCTTACCTATCTCTTTCATAATGGGATTATTCTTATCAGGGTTCGTATACATTCGTAGAGACGAGATAGTGGCCGGTCATGCGACAAGTCGTATTTGTAGCCCTGAAGTGCGTCGACATCCCCTAACCCTCCGTGACGTTGTGTTATGAATTTTAAACTCTCGGCGTTAATCCGTAGCTCTGCGCTAGATAGACTTTGACAAGGGGTGCAATCACTAGAGGATAACCGTCTCGACGTAGCATCGCCCGTGCGGACCTACGATAATACAACACCTAATTACGGTGACGTTTCTATGGTGTGTAGACATAGCTAGAACTAAACATTCCAATACACATTTCTCCCATTCACACGATAACAGATACAATAATATTAATTAATTCCGCGCTGATTAAATCCAATGATGCTGTAAGCAGAATCTGCTAATTAGATAATGATGTAAATGTTCAGCGTTATAAACACTAGCAAGCAGCAACAAGCCAATATTTAGCTTAGAAATTATTATTACTGATGATTGGTACTTAAGCAGTAGTAAGCTAAAATAATCCAACTTCATGTTTGTATAGATAGCATGACAGGAGGCTTACGTTGATTTTTTGTATGGAAAATCGCGCGTTCCCGATTTCAATGTGAGTTTTGTTTTTTTTTTTATTTTTTTATGATTAAATCTCATAAAATTATAAGTTATTTTTTAAAGTTTTTTACTCGCCAAACTTTACAGTCTGATGGCGAGAAGCGCTTGTTCATCATACACAACTTATAAATTATTATAAACTTAAAATCAAATATAAAACTTACAACTTAACTTAAAATCTAATAAAATACATAATACATAGCTACATCTGAAACACTGAAATACACACACACTGAAACTGTCTAATATTAAGATTTAATCACAATTATACCCAGAAATAAATAAATCTTATCTTACGTTTAAGGGGGATGCTCCAAGGTAGCCTGCGAAATTCAAATTTTCTTACGTTTTTTGCAATTTGCGGGGCAGTGCTAAGTTGTATGTTGATAAACATATCGGTCGCGACTGTAAGACGTATTAAGTTACAGAATCATCAAAATCATTAATAATACAACCCTCCAAGTTCATAAGAGTCGATGAACGAATTTTTCACGGTCAAAGTCCTTCTTCGAGTCTTATGAACTTGGAAAAGGTAAAGGTTAAGGTGAAATCGTCAGGGTGGCCCTGACAATCATGGAAACCATGCTTCCCGAAAGAGAACGCGCTGTCTCTCAGTCGTGCATGGTTATTCGCGTACGAGTATGCATTGTGTTCTACATAGATAGTGTTCTACATAGCACCGTACTGCGACGCTGACGTCAGTGGCGACCGACAGCCGTATTTTGTTCTCCCTGACACGACCGCTCGTGCGCCATCGACCGTCCGCGCGACAAGATTTCAGGTCTAAATCCTTAAGGCGCTTAGACGAGCTAAATTAGCAACTCTATCTGTGGTGGTTCAAACTTCGTTTGAAATGATGTTAGAATAAAGTTCTAATCAGCTTGCACTACAAAGTGGTTGTTACGTCAGCCACTGCGGGCCAAATAGCGCGAAATGAGTGGTTTCGATCGATTTACAAAAAAACTATTGATTGGATTAAAAAACTAAAACAGTATCATGCTAATATATTGCTTGTAGAATTATTTGCCAAAAAATCAGAATGATCGCATGTATATTAGTATGTTTTTTATTGTTTGAAATATATTTTTAGAGATAAGTTCGTGATTTATTTATATCGAGCCAAATTAATTGTATTGTGTTTTCAAAACAGTATCATGCTAGCATATATCCTGAAGAACATCACATAATTTTCTGGTCTTGTTTAAAGCAGTGAATCAAATACTTTTAGTAATTATAAAACTCGCGTTTAGCTCATGTAATCGCCTTAAAAGAACGTAAAAGGACCTTACTGATATGAGTGCTGATATTATTATAATAATGCTAAGGAGTAAGGTACTTTAAAAAAAATGGAAATATAGGAAACGAGCTCGGTGCTTTCTATGTATAATAAAAGACGGACACAGACACTAATTTTATTTATATTTTCCATTAGTATATATCCTACATAAAGCAGAGGTATGGCTATGGCTAGTAAAAATCTAAACTCCATCGAGCTACTGAGAACTTCCCTATAAAAACACACAAGAACCTGGGAATTTAAAATTTAACTCGAGACTTACGAGATTCATTTCTACAACTAAATACGAAAGAGAATGAAGCGGAAATATATTATCTAAGTACACCATATTTTTATCGTTACGAGTGGCCGAATATCGGAGGAGCCCAACCCTTCTGCTGATGCCCCGGAGCCGATAACAAAGCGCCGACGTACAAAATGTTCGGTTGTATCTAATTCAAAAAAAGTTTCACAAAAAGAGGACACCTTGATGAGGGGCCACTAAGTAATAAGTGTTGGAAAAAGTCCACTACGTTTTGGTTCGCAAACAATTTTCAATTAAAGAACGTTGTTTTTCACAAGTTGATGTGATGAAAAGGTAAATAAAACTATGTATTGAATGAACATGGACGCAGCAAAATAAAAAAGATTATGTAAAGATCCTGAATGATGGTAGCATTCTCTAGTTTCTATTTACCTCCGCGGGAAAAAAGCACGAGTGTCTATCTGCTCACATGAATGACCACTTCAAGTTTGCAGTTAGTGGTGGCGCTCCTTGCCATGAAAATATATAGCGACAAGTCAAAATTGATACTTTTATTTATTTACATTTAGTTTAGTTTCGGGAGCCTGTTTAAATAAGTTAGCTGAAGTCAATTTCTAAGACGACAAAAATAAAAATCTAATTAGTCCGTCATTAAGATTATCAAAAAATATTTGACCCGGTTTTTTCTTTCGTCACATAAACCAAACTTGACGGAGATACGACGCTGTTGAAATTCTCATTACGTTACGCCTTGGTATAATTATTAGTGCGTTATGGCGTCACGTGCCCCCGAGTTTTGATGCGATAAATAAATATTCATTGATTTACAAAAACACAAAATACGTTTTTTTTTCATTCTTTTCCATTATTTTCCAATATTGTGAAGGAGTAAATGTATTTGATTTTTATTTATACTGTCGTCTTGCCCATTATTAATCTCACCCACTCCATATTCTTATTTTTTTTGGAGTTTTATGTTTATGTTTACCTATTATGGAAATCTAAATAAATACTAGGCTGGAACTACGACTTATTTAAAAAACATATAGCTATATCCCAAATACATTGCTTTTACAAGTAAAGAATATAATATTTTTTTAATTCTAAAACAATAAACGTTTTTTTTATTGCAGTAACGCTATTTCTTCAATCTTCAGAAATCTTCAGAAAAGAAACAAATATAATTTTTGTCTTAATCTGCTACATACTGCCTAAGAACGGACCGCATGAGACTCGCTTGTTTCCTGGCCACACAGTCACAAATTCACAGGCCAAAATGTCAATCGATCATACAGCCTAAACCTTTGGATTAAGAGTTTTGACAGAACACGACTAAAGCGAAGACAGCGCAGGTGACCAAGTTTTGATTAATCGACAAAAAGAATCGGATCAGAATCGACTTTCTCGAGAATGTCGTATTTATCACTTGTGCAGCGATAGGGTTAAGTGCGTTCATGAGCAGAATGTTTTGAGTGACATTGAGTTTTACCGTAAAAAGTGATTTTTCGGGTACGTATCATAATCCCGAATTTTAAAAGACCGAATTTTAAAATACCGATGGACGAAATCCCGAAAATTGAAACGCCGAATGGTTGTTTGGTCGAAAGTTTAAAATCCCGAAAGTTCATTAGACCGAAAGTTTGAAATCTCGAAGTTCAAAATCCCGAAGTTTATAATCCCGTAGTTCAAAATCCCGTAGTTCAAAATTCCGAAAGTTCATTTGTCCGACAGTTTAAAATACCGAAGTTCAAAATCCCGAAAGTTTAAAATCCCGAAGTTCAAAATCCCGTAGTTCAGAATCCTGAAATAGTTACCGTTTCCGAGAAAAACGATTTGCAAACATGCAGCATACAGCAAGCATGCAGCAAGCATGTACCAAGCATGCAGCAAGCATGCAGCAAGCCTGAAGCAAGCATGCAGCAAGCATGCAACCAGCAAGCATGCAGTATGCAAGCATCGAGCATGCAGCAGGCATGGTTTCTGTCACGGCTCCGACGCTGCGGGGCTCCGGCGGTCACACGCGACCTTATCGTCGCAGAGGGTTTTAACGCTCACCACCGCAGCTTCGGCTTGCTGGCCGGCTGAAGCCGGCCTCAGCCGCGGCGGCAAGTGTTAAAGCCACCTGCTCCTCAGCTCGCGGCCCGCCAGCCCCTCCGCGCCTACGCGGGCTTAAATTACACTCTCGGGGTAGGGCAGAAAAGACTACGTGGAGTCGGTTCTGCAGCGATTCATTTCTGTCACAAAATTTGTGCTTATAGGAAACCATAATTATTTCTTTATTTCTTTTTTTTTTGGAATTCCATAATTAATATCTTTGTTCCAAACGTTGTTTTATGACATAAAACGATAAATAATGAATTGTTTGTCAAATACGTTACTAAATAAAAGTTTTCGTCCATTCGGGATTTCATCCATCGGTATTTCGTTAATTCGGGATTTCGTCCATTCGGGATTTCATCCATCGGTATTACAACCATCGGTATTTCGGTCTTTCGGGATTTCGTCCATTTGGTATTTCGTCCATTAGGGATTTCGTCCTTTCGGGCATTTGAACATCGGTATTTTGTGTTTCGATATAACGACTATCGGCATTTAAAACTTTCGGTATTTTGAATTTCGATGTTTTGGACGTCGGTATTTCAATCGTAGGTATTATGAACTTTCGGGATTATGATACGTACCCGATTTTTCACCCCAAAAGAAAAAGTTTTCTCATTTACTCGAAGCGTCTCCTTCTTAATATTGAATCTGTCGAAATACCGACAGATAAATACGCTGTGGTTATTGATGGCTGGTGTCTGTACGCCAACTTTCAGAGAGAGAAAAATATAAGAATCTGAAAAATAATATCACCTGGAGTAAAAGCTTTTAATGTTGTTTTCTGTTTTTATTACAGTTAAGATTATTCTCTCTCATAGAGGGGAGGGCTGTGTCCCAGCATTGGGAACATTAATAGTCTGATGATGATGAAGATTATTCCGATTTATTTACTATATGTGAATAATGTCAAAAAAGATAAATATTAAATTGAACTGTTTCTATTACAGAATCCCAACTTAGTTTTTATTTCAAAAGGGAAGTTGAATTAGTGTAATAAATATAATTATAATTATTATAATTATATTTTTTTTTTTTTTTTTTTGTATAATTTAGTTTACAGAATCCTCGGTTGACGACTTTGTCAAGGGGTTTTGTTACACCCTGTATAAATATGATTAAAAATGTATATCCTTTATAAATATGTTTTTGTTACTTTTTACATAGTTGTAACTTAATCGACTTACTAATGTGTTTCAGAGATATATATCCAACATTGAAAAGATCTCCAACGAACAAAAACGTCAAGAGTTTGCGGTCTAGTGAAAAACTCAACAACAATATTCCACTACAGATTCGGATCAAAGCGCCCCAAATTCGTTCACACCGCTTTCCTCCCGTAATGGAGCGCGCTATTATTCCCGCTTTGCACTCAAACCTATCGTATAACAAAACAATTTTTGAATATATATTTTTTAATTTCTCGAATTTGCACGCACAGCATCGGTCAAACAAGGGGCGCGTGCGAGACTGCGGGTCTCATTACGGGCCGTGGCGGGCCCGCACGCGCCCGCCACGCTCCGACCTTCATTACCCACCATTCTCCCAACATTATTGTTTCCGCCATGCGTCTATTATAGCAGTTTTAGCTTTTTTTCCCTCTTTACCCGAGTAATCGGATCGCATGGGATTACTCGATCCTGACTGATATGTGATTCAATCAACATAAACATGCTATTTAAAAGTATTAGAGGTTAATATCGGTGTTAATGGTCAGCTTTTATAATGATGGGTCCGTAGTTTATTTAGTGAACTGGTGATCCGTAATTTGTATGTGATTTTATGGGATTGATTCTTTTTAATAAAGACGAAATATGTTTCTTATAAATAAATGTTGGTTTTATTTTTCACAAAATAAAAATAAAGACATTTTTATATTTAATTTGTTTTTATTGTATTTTTTTTAAAATGAAGCCCTATAGTTCCGAGTACGATGGTCGAGTATATATGGATTTCGGTTCCAGAACGACTTTTATACTTCAACGGATCAAATAACACCATATATCAAACAAGCGACTGATACTGTTAGATATCCTAGCGCTGGGCAATCATTTCTCCCAACGACGTCCAAACCAGGCTACCAGGAAGGTTAGGAGTTAATTAGTTTTTCATTTAAAAGATGTTTCATCAATATATATGGTCTTATTAAATAAACAATTACAATCGAACGAACAATAACTAAAAATACCAACAAAAAGAAAAAAATATCCACTTTGAATATACGAGTACAATCAAGTAGGGTTTGCAAGAAAATAAGGTACGATGGAACAAGCTATTTGGTTTACAGTGAACAAATTACATTGGAAAGTGTAAACCAAATAGCTTGTCCGACCGTACATTCAATCGGGTTTTCCACAATACATCGTCTAATTGCTTCCATCATAAAATGATTAGTTGTGAGTTGTTCGAGATAACATTCAACAGGACTCGGAAGATTCGTAGAATTGTCTTATTCTCTAAATATACGACACAGATCTATACTAATTTTATAAAGCAGAAGAGTTTGTTTGTTTCTTTGAACGCGCTAATCTCAGAAACTATCGGCTCGAATTGAAAAATTATGTGTGTGTCGGGTAGTCCATTTATGGAGGAGGCTTTAGGCTATATAACATCACGCTACAATCATTAGGAGCGGAGCAGCAATGAAAAATGTTGCAAAAACGGGGACGCTTTTTTCCTTTCGTATTTCTCTCTTATGTTACGCAGACGAAGTTGCGTGGGTCAGCTAGTACTAAATAAAACAACGAGAAACATGAAGTTGGCAGAGTCGTCTCAGAACTAACTTGTAGTTTTTTTGTTAATCTCTCATAACCTTTTTTATTTTTGCTTTATGTATGTATATATATATTTATTATTGTATTTAATTTTTATGTTTTAACTATTTTGTTTTCTGTTATTGCACCTACTTTGTATTGTCTCTGCATCACCCTAAGGTAGCCTGGTAGAAAATGCCCAAGGCATTAAGTCCGCCTTTGTACAGTGTTAACTTGTGCATAAAGTTTTAATAAATAAATAAATAAAACATTTTATGAAGAAAATATCTCGGAGCTTATCTCGTAAGATTACCAACTTTAACAATAATAACAGCAAAGTTGCTGCTACTATTGTGAAAGATCGTTAAAAAATCGAAGAATTATTTGCGCAAGAATTATTTTAACAAGTATTACTGTAATTCGAGCTCGAATAAATATTTCCATAATAATATTTTGCAAACACATTTTTATCCGGGACGGAAGCTTATTCGAACAGTTAGCAATGCAGTGGTGCGTGTATTTTTAGTTATCCGTATTCCGGCAAAATATTTTATAAGAAAATGTATTGCTTCTCATTTTTTATAATAGCATAACGTAACATCAACCTTTATGGTCCTTGGGCTTTAGGCAGGGTTAAAGAAACTTTAACTTCGTACCTAAGTATTGAGAAAAATGATTTTTAAATCAAAACCTTTCTTTCCTTTCTTTTCTTTTCTTTTCTTTTCTTTTCTTTTCTTTTCTTTTCTTTTCTTTTCTTTTCTTTTCTTTTCTTTTCTTTTCTTTTCTTTTCTTTTCTTTTCTTTTCTTTTCTTTTCTTTTCTTTTCTTTTCTTTTCTTTTCTTTTCTTTTCTTTTCTTTTCTTTTCTTTTCTTTTCTTTTCTTTTCTTTTCTTTTCTTTTCTTTTCTTTTCTTTTCTTTTCTTTTCTTTTCTTTTCTTTTCTTTTCTTTTCTTTCAAGCAAGGTAAATAAAAAGAACTACAGATCTAACTATGTAATTAATGCGAAGAGTAGTGTTATTTTTCACGTGTTTATTTATAAAATTAGACATGTTGAAAAAAAAACGCAGGAAGTATACATGTTTTCCAGTAGTAGCATCTGTGGTTTATACAGTTTAAAGATAGAAATCGATAATTAAATTTTAATTATTGTGAAAACTCGTTATTGGTTAGCCAAGTCCTTTCGTAAATTGAATCTCTCGAATACACAATGAATAACACGTTTGATGAGCGATTGACAGCTACTCGTATCTGCAAAATAATTATTAAAAATATGGAAGAAATCCATTATATTCAATGTTATGGTTGTGGGCCGATTTATAATATTTTGGTATTGGTATTATGTATTTTTTATTTAATTACTTTTTGACATACTTGTCAATATAAATGGAAGAGCGAGAACGATTTTTTGATGGTTATGAAACGATGTAAAACTTAAAAATTTTATTTGGTAATCTAGGATCTAGTGGTTCATCCTCCATCAGACCAAGTGAATCATAATATGAATTGCATTACAATTTTTAAAATGGTCACAGACACAGTTAATATTATTCGATTTTTTAAGACAATTTTAGAAATGGTAACGCAATTCATGTTATGTTCCTATTATGGTTCTGCTAAAGTGGTCATTTTAGACCCACAGGCCGATCCTACCACTAAAGCTATTACTATTTTAACCCATTCACAAAAAAAAGCATTTTATTTAAAAAAAAATAGGGATTTTTTTGTACCCCTAACCATTTTACTTCCTCAATTTTCAAGTATATTAAGGGCCCCATGGGGCGTTATTCGAGACTAGCACACGGTCATTAGCAAAGCCTGTCGGATTCTCCTCTCTTGGAGGACTTAGCAACGCGTGCCGGCCGCGTGGCCAACCCTCAAACCGTATTTGTTCATACCTGATTTGTACGAGTTTATTCGAACGGATTTTTATGCGAACTTTTTGATGTTTAGACAACTTTGTTTGTGTTTGTGGTTCAGTTTTCGTGGCCTGATTTGTATTGTGTACGTAATCTTTTAATCGCCTTGTGGTTGTTTTTTTTTAGCGTTATTTAATGGGTGGTTTTTCTTTTTTGTATGAATAAACAATTTGTTGTTTCATTGTGAGCATTATTATACACAGTTTTTCACTAGTGCGGCATTTTTTTTCTGGTACATTACTGAAAAATAATATTTCGAAACAAATACTTGATTAATTCACAAAATTGCAGAAGAACTTCCAAAACAAGTTACATTAAATAAAAAAATAAAAAAAACCCCGATAGTCAACACGTTGTGTCATAATTTTTGCATTTGATATTGAGGGAGTTGTGAAAAGAAAGTTATCCGCCATTTTGTGGCAGCGGCCATCTTGGACCGATTTTTATTAAACATAGCTAAGACACTACACTGACTAATTCACCTTTCAAACAAAATAGACAAAATCAAAATCGGTTCATCCGTTCGGGAGCTACGATGCCACCGACACACATACACACAAACACGTCAATTAACACGTAAGGGGTTAAAAAAAACACGTGAAATAACGCGCGCCACCCTCTATTTATAAAAAAAAGATTCATTGAATTATAATTTAATAAACTTGAACAAAAAATCACTACTACAAACTAAGTCAGTAAAGGGAAGAGCAGTCAACAATAGATATCGATGGGGAAGTTATGGACACCTGCGAGATTCATAATAACCCCCTACGTTCGTCTATAATCTCATCGAGTCCGCTACTATGGGTACAGGTGTCGTACCTATTTGTTAACTGTTTATTATTAACAGTATTGTACCGAATAAAAAAACTGATCACTGCATTTTAACTACAAGTCGTTTCAAAATGGAAAAGATTTATTTGAATTCCTGATTGTTTAGAATACCTTCGGTAAAACCATTTTGAAAATTTGCCATTTTGAATTTTTAATTATATTTTTAATTCTCAATTTCAATTTATAGTTGTGAATTTCTAAGTGATTTCGCACTACGTCCGATCCGAGTCCGATCCGTATCCGTAAAAATACACTACAATACAAAATCCAATGATGGATTCGGATCTAGTGCATAAACTACCATAGAAACAGTTTTACGACTACTCCTTCTCCTCCTACTTAACCTTTTGAAACCTATTGTCACATACAGGGCGTAAATCACCTCATCACAAAGCCGTCAAGTCAACCAAGCGTTCTGTTCATCAAACTAAGTAACTTTACGCAAGGAATATTGCTGGGAAAAAACTTTTTTTTTTTGAGGTTATAAATCATGTTTTGAGGTAGAAACCAAAGTAACGCACTTAAAACATGGTGTAGATGGACGGATTGAATAGTACGAGGGTCGTGGAGGTGTTAAAAGTCAAAATCTTACAAAAAAACTTGTTAAAAGTTGTACCTTTGACCCCCAATATCTCCGTAACTAGAAGGTGCCCAGGTATGGTGTAGAACAAAGAAATTATCGCAATGATGGGGAGAACAAGACAGTGCCTTTCGGCTTCGTAAAGAGGTGTTGCCCTGTACACCAAACGACACATATACACATGTGAGAAAATGGTAGGTGAAAATGTGGCAAACTATGTATTAAGGGGACTACAGAAGCTACATTAGCAACTTTATTTGTGGTGGTACGAACTTCTTTTGAAATACTGTTAGAATAAAGTTCTAATCAGCTTGCACTACAAAGTGGTTGTTACGACAGTCACTGCGGGCCGAATAGGGCCGAATTTACAAAAAATCTATTGATTTGACTGAATATATTGCTTATAGAATTATTTGCCAAAAAAATAGAATGATCGCATGTGGTCTAGTATAGTTGTGAGGCTGCCTTACGTTCTTAGGGTCCTGGGTTCGAATCCCGGTAGGAGCAAATGTTTGTGTCATAAGCATGGACATTTGTTTCCGAGTCATGGATGTTTATGTGTATACTAAGTACCTATGTATTAACAAACAAAAAAAATATATAATATGTAGTATATCAACTATCTGGTGTCCACGACACAAACCTTGCTTAGTGTGGCACTAGATGGCGCTGTGAGTTAATGTTCAGAGATATTTATTTGTTTATTTATCCTGTAAACTTACAGGAACTTACGCGCCGCTGACATCAGCGTCGCAATATGGTGCTATCATAATATAATTATGTAACTCAATGTATACTCGTACGCACGACCGACGCGCGACGTATGCGACCGAGGTCCGCGTAGAACGAATTCCGGCCTTACGTTCTAAGTAACATGTAACTAATACATACCAACGGCCTAAATCCGTGCAAATTGGTACCTATATTTAGTGTGAATTGGAAATCCACATGTTTCCGCTATGTTTTTGTCTAGTAGGTACTAATGAGTTCAATTATTGATACGTGACACGCTTAACGCCATCATTACGCTGCAAAGCTGCATCTTATTTCATGCTGAATATTATCGAAATCTATCCCAATTTGTTGTAACCGAATTTCACAGTATATGGACAGCTCTTGCTGAGTAATAGCTATCGACTCCTAGTAGATATCGAAACCTTTCTCTCGTGTGTATGTTCATTTTATGTGAGTCCACGTTCGAATGTCACAATGAATAATTGTACTCAGCAGTAAGGTGACATTTTTAGGATTACGTACGTCCAAAGGAACAAACGGAATCCTTAAGTATAGGATCACTTTGTTTTCTGTATGTCAAGGCCCTTTATCTCGGGTATACGTGGAGGTATTGAGATTAAATAAAGCTATTTATTAAATTCTGCAGCACTTTCAAGCTGTGAAAAAAACAATCTTCTAAGTTAACGTCAAAAACAATAATGTATATTTCGACACTCTCAAGGGAATCAAAATGTCTAAGGTACATATTTATTTATTTATTTTTATTTATTTATTTTTTGGTAGGTATTTCATTCATAAAAAAGCTCACCCAACTAATGTTTGCATAAAAATTCTTACAGCAAAATACCTATGCCTTATAGTTTTGCGATCCTTAAAAGAAGACAGAATTCAGTCTTCTTCAGCCTTAAAAGAAGACAGAATTAAATAAATAAATAAATATCGCTGGACATTAACACACAGTGCCACCTAGTGCCACACTAAGCAAAGCTTGTGTCGTGGACACTAGATAGTTGTTAATACATACTTATTATACGTATAGACATCCATGACTCGGAAACAAATGTCCATGCTCATCACACAAACATTTGCTCACTACCACTACGCCACTGGAATCGTCAATTCTATCTTCTTTTTAGAAAGTAATAAATCACCTCATTTAAACGTACCTTTACTGTAATAATCAGCACACTACAGATGAAAATTACTGAAAACAACAAAGAAAAAAAACATCGCATTCAAAAAATCCAGGACTTTTATGTTCTCCTCAGAGGCTCCTCTCTATTTGAACTATTGAACAATGAACTATGATCCGTGCCACGGGAAAATAATACAATGAATAACCTCACAATACTTTCGGAAAACCATTTCCCTAAAATGGCGTCCTTTGTTTTAATTACACCGGCCAAGTGCGTCACGGACCCCTGCAATAGAGGGTTCCGCGGTCGTCATATATTTTTTTTTACCTTTGACAAAGATGCGTAGGTACGTATTCTTTGACGCTCTGTAATTTTTTTTCTGGTTATTTTCTCATCTTTTATTTTTAAGTACTTAAAAAAATCAAAAATAAAATGTACAGTCAGCAAAACAGTTAAGTATGCAGGCCACCAATCTTCTTACTACTCTTATAAGTGGAAAAGGGTTATAATCAATCGGTTGCAATTTCATCATATTTTTATTATTCTCTACGTTGGTAAATACTGTAAATAAGTATTTTTATAACGCTGTTTGGTGGCTAAATATGAACCATTTTTTTATGTAACTAGTATTTTGCAGTTAACAGAAATGATTGCTTGGAATCTTCGCTGACCATTTTCACGCGCTTTATTCAGGTTCGCCGTGAAGTCACGTTGCGGTAACGAAACGACATTACAAAGAAAATAGACTGGTTTTGAATTTAATTTACGGTATTTTCAAGAGCTAGGGAAAAAAAGAAGGTTACATTTATTTTAATAGCCATGACCTGACATATAACTATGGCATACGGACAACTAAATTTTACCAAGGACCCCTAAAAAGGGCGATATGAGAGTTTAGGTTTGTACTTTGACTCTAACAATGGAGCAAAAGAGGGGCACTAGGGTCCGCCACGTGGCCTGGCGAAACCATTGTTTCCGTTTGTTAACCGCCCGCCATTAGAATAGGAACTTTAATACAGCGTAAATAAAAAACTATTTGAAGTGGTGATTTGTGATAATTCTTGTGATGGATGTTGAAATGAATGTACGGGAGCGTTGTTCTTCATTTTTTGGGACTGTTTTGCGTAGATTTTTGGGAAATTCCCAAACATGAAATTATAGTCGATTTTGCTTTAATATTTATATTTGACTGGCTTCTCCCCGCGACTTCACGCAGTTTATTACCCGCTTGCAACATTTCTTATTGCTGCTCTGCTCTTATTGGTCATAGCGAGATGTTATATAGCCCATAGCCTTCCTCGATAAATGGACTATCCAACGTAAAAAGAATTTCGATTCGAGCCGGTAGTTTTGATATTAGTGCGTTCAACGAAACAAACAAACAAACTCTTCTGCTTCATAATATCAATAATATAGTAAAGAAGTAAAGACTAGCCGACGTCCCGTGGTTTCACTCACGTGGTTCCCGTTCCTGTCAGAGTACGGGGATAACATCTAACCTATGTTACTCGCAGATAATGTAGATATCCATTGCTGAAAGAATTTTGCAAATCAGTCTAGTAATTTCTGGCTAAATAACACAATAACAGCCGGTTGATCTTTAGGTTAAGCCGTGCTTGCCTAGGTTGTTCTGTGGATGGGTGACCACACATAACATGTCTAGTTTCCTCCGTGCCTCGGAAAGCACGTTAAGCTGTTGCTGTTATTTGTAGATCATTGACCGTCGTTACAAGTAGTCAGTGGCCCAAAAAGTCTGACAACCAGTCTTACCAAGGGCTATCGTATTACCCAGTACTAGTCGGGTTGTGGCGGTGAGATAGGAAGACGTTCCAAGTAAAATACTGGGATTCAGATGCATCCGGTTAGACTGGAAGCCGACCCCAACATGGTTGGGAAAAGGCTAAGCAGATGATGACGATGATGGTGATGTACGTGATGTACTGAGTACGGAATTGCACAATAATTAATATCCATCCAATACATCTACTTGTTGGTCAGCCAAAGTCGCTTCCATCGTCTCTCTAAACATTCAGCGAGGAGACCTACTCCATCAGGCACCACCACGTCTTCGACCGTCTTCGCGCCGCCCCGCATCCTGTTGCGTCTCGGTGTGAACTGTTATTCTATTCTCTACGGTGCTTCCCACCGGTTTTTGTCAGTACCCTCCCTCTTAACTTTATATCTACTAAGCTGCACGCTGCTGGTACGAAAGAGTGCGATAAATAAGGCCGGTATGTCTATAGTCTCTCATTTCTCTCCCCAGGTAAATTGTAACACCTTCCAAAGTTTTGATGTGTGGAGTTACGGTGTACCCCAATCGATTCGTTATCATTTTGCAACCTTGAGAACTGATGCGCACCATCGACTTAGCCGTACTCAGTATGTAGAAAAACTCTTAAAAATAATTGCAAAAACGGGGAGAACAAGCGCTTTTCGGTGTCGTCGTTCAGGGTCTTTTCGGGATCTTTAAGTGTTGTGATATTTCTGGGATTATTATGTAGCATTAGAAGGAGCTAAATACTTGCAAAGTTGCAAAAACAATGTCCTATAAATTTCTACAATGTGGTTTGGTTGAGAATCGCGCAGAAACTTTTCCTTCAAAACGATTATTCCTCAAGCAACAGAAAAGAGAAAAAAACAAAAATGATCACCACACCATTCATTTATCGAACCGAATGGAGCGACGAAAAGGTCATCTAAAAAAAAAATGTAACAGGAAAGTGACAAAAAGCCGTGTTCGAGATGACAATGTCATCGGGGCGATCTCGCTGGACGATCAATTATGTATGATTCATTGCGCTCACGCAAGCTTGGTGTGTCACCAGCCCAACCCGCTCCAAATATTATGATTTCAAGATGTTATCGATGTTTCCAATAAATAAATCGGTTGCGACATTGTTTCTACTTTGTGGGTATTTCAGAAAAAAAATAACAAAAACATGCAACGTTTACTTCAGATCACTCATTGTTTGACTGTAACAAAGATCGAATATGTGCAGTTTCGTTTGCTGGATACATTTAGATGCGAGAAACTTCACAACCTTTTGGACATTAGTCCTTCAATTTCGAGTATACTATGTGAGCTCGACAAGTGGATTTGCGATTAACGTTTTTGCGACAAAACTGTACTGCGACTCACCATTGATAGTTTATCTGTGTTCCAATCAGTTGCCATACAGGGGGTGAAAAAACAATATTAAAATGATCGCGAGAGGTGGAAAGAGTGGAGGGAGGCCTTTGCCCAGGAGTGGGATAGAGCAAGCCAGCAAAAAAAATGATCTCTGTAACCATTACCCTAAAGTGCATTTTAAGAATTTTTAATTTTCGTTTTTCATTTTATTGAACAAAATTTAGAATTCTTAAAATGGACTTTATGGTAAAAGTTACAAAGACCATTTCAAGAATTTATTTTTTTAACGTGATTCATTTACGATTCTGCTAAAGCGGCCATTTTAGACCCCCAGTTCCCTGAAACTAATTTAATCTCGTTCATTTTCCGATGATTTACTAACAGTAGGTTACACAGAATAAAATCACTCTGATGATTTTTCAGAACTCGCCTCAGCGCTCAGAGTTGAAATTCCTACAGTAACCTTTAAACCAGGCTAAATCTAGTCTGGTTTAAAGGAAAACAGGCCTACGTTTGACAAAAGCATCGTAAAGTGCACATGTGGGCATTCATTGGATATAGTACGTAGAACAACGTGCACTGCGTCAGGTCATTTATGGACTGACAACACAATACATGGAACATGGAGCAGCTCATGGCTAAATAATAACAGCCGGTCGATCTTTAGGTTAAGCCGTGCTTGCCTAGGTTGGTCTGTGGATAGGTGACCACCCTCATACCGAGTTTCGTAAAGCACGTTAAGCTGTTGGTCCCGGCTGTCATTTGTAGATCTTCAACAGTCGTTACAGGTAGTCAGTGGACCAAAAGTCTGACAACCAGTCTTGCCAAGGGGTATTGTATTGCCCAGTACTGACTGGGTTAGGAGGTTAGATAGGCAGTCGCTCTATGTTAAATACTGGTATTCAGCTGCATCTGGTTAGACTGGAAGCCAACCCCATCATAGTTGGGAAAAGTGACTCTCCTCGCCGAGACACTCCCAGGCAGTTTGAATGCGAGAGGGTATAAAGTAAAGCCCCCCGTCCCTCTTCCGACCGTTGCTCAAGCCATCCCGCGGTGGTGAGACTGTAAGCCTGCAGTTTTAAAGCAGCCCCTAAATAATGTTCCAGCCTGGCCCTTTGCTGCCTTGCCCAGCTGCACTCCAGGTCGAGGCTGGTACCCCACAGGGCTAAGTCTTATGCCCTGGCTATTGGCCTTACAGTCAAGACACCGACAGTTTAGTCCGGTCAAGCAGACGACAATCTTCTAAGTTGAAATGGGAAAAAACAACTTCATGTTTCTTCTCATAAATATTTTATTATTTTGCTGAGATAGGATAGTTCCTATCGCAGTCATCTAAATATATATAATTCAAAGGTGACTGACTGACTGACTGACATAGTGATCTATCAACGCACAGCCCGAACCACTGGACGGATCGGGCTGAAATTTGGCATGCAGGTAGATGTTATGACGTAGGCATCCGCTAAGAAAGGATTTTGATCAATTCTACCCCCAAGGGGATAAAATAGGGGATGGAAGCTTATATGAAAGTCCGTCAGTTTTAAAGTTAGGATCTTCTAATTTTGTGTTTAGGCTGACGATTGAAAATTATTTTATACGTCTTTCAGCTTTTTTGATAACTTCTACCCCGAAGGGTTATAAAGGGGATGAAATTGAATGTGAAAAATCCTTAATTTTCGACGTAAAAAGTACAAAATTTGTTATCTGGGCTTATGATTGGAAGCTGACGCAACGGTTTTATTAGAATTTCAACCCTTGAGAAGTGAAAAAAGAGTAAAATTTTGTTTTTAATTAAAGTTTTTATTTTTTGAGTCACCAAAAAGTATCGAAGTTAGTAAGTCGTTGGTTTTTTTATTTCAACCCACAAAGGGGTAAAAGGGGGGATGAAGTTTTGCATTGTAGTTGTTCATTCGTTCAGGAATAACAGCAGCAGGAGAGACCGGCAGTGCAAGTTAATAGTATAGGCCGACACAAGTTAATAGCACACGTGACTTCGCGGCTGGCAGTACTTACCGTTTTGTAGGGACCTAGGTAAGCCGAAGATTATGGACTTACGGCAGGAGCAGAAAAAGAAAGTATGGCAGCCGCCGCTCCTGTGGGTGCCGCCCGCTCGCACCAACTTGCTGCAGCACGCGCCGCTCACGCGCGCGCTGCGTGCACTCAATATGGTGTCACAACAGATTGATTGCTTCAATTGTACACTGAGCGAATTCACACGGGCCGCATTTTGCGCAATTACTTTAGTTTGTCAAAATAATCAATTTATTTAAAACATAAATAATTTAACTTTAAATATAACTGCTCTATTGTATTAGGTACCTGTTATAATAGTTGTATGTGTTGTTTAAATAAATAAATAAAATAAATAAATAAATAAATTATGTATAGTAGAACGAGATAGAATGAGTAATTGTCGATATCGTATTTGATACCAACTAGATTTTTTTTATTTTGTAGATTTCTGTTTTTTTTTCTCTTCTGCATTTCTGATCTTACTTTTGATGAATGAAGATGAAATCAGAAATGGCGCCGACGAAAGTTTTTGGATTTTTAATCATGGGTGTCGTTTCCGTGGTTTTTGGTGTCGCTGATAGTGAAAATGAGGTCAAAATTAACACGGGGAAAAAAGTTAACAGAAGCAAAAATAACAGTTTTCCTTTTTTTTTTACGGCTTCCCCTGACACTATTTTCACCCTGCGCCACTGTTAGGTATTTTAGGATGGGAAATTATCAAATGACTTCTCCCACTCTGGGCGGAGCGGGAGGGAGTGTCAGACTCTTACTGACTAAAACCCATCCATGTTCCATCCTCGCCCTTTATGTTCCGGGGCTGCGGTATCTTTCGAACAGGCCCGAAACCCCGGCCGGCAGGCTTCGGCCCTTGCGGGCCCCTCCCCTGGTGTATCTAATCCTACACCCACATTTCGCACATTTAGCTTAATCCCATCAACCGGGCACAAATAATACAATAACACTTTGCCCGTCCCGCAAATCGAACCCAGGACCTCATGCTCAGTAGCGCTTGCGACAACTCGAATATACTCGGTTTATAATACAACTAGCTGTTGCCCGCGACTTCGTTCGCGTGAAAATATTGATGGGTCATGTGTGAGACTGCATCGTTGTTCGAGTTGTCGCAAGCGCTACTGAGCATGAGGTCCTGGGTTCGATTTGCGGGACGGGCAAAGTGTTATTGTATTATTTGTGCCCGGTTGATGGGATTAAGCTAAATGTGCGAAATGTGGGTGTAGGATTAGATACACCAGGGGAGGGGCCCGCAAGGGCCGAAGCCTGCCGGCCGGGGTTTCGGGCCTGTTCGAAAGATACCGCAGCCCCGGAACATAAAGGGCGAGGATGGAACATGGATGGGTTTTAGTCAGTAAGAGTCTGACACTCCCTCCCGCTCCGCCCAGAGTGGGAGAAGTCATTTGATAATTTCCCATCCTAAAATACCTAACAGTGGCGCAGGGTGAAAATAGTGTCAGGGGAAGCCGTAAAAAAAAAAGGAAAACTGTTATTTTTGCTTCTGTTAACTTTTTTCCCCGTGTTAATTTTGACCTCATTTTCACTATCAGCGACACCAAAAACCACGGAAACGACACCCATGATTAAAAATCCAAAAACTTTCGTCGGCGCCATTTCTGATTTCATCTTCATTCATCAAAAGTAAGATCAGAAATGCAGAAGAGAAAAAAAAACAGAAATCTACAAAATAAAAAAAATCTAGTTGGTATCAAATACGATATCGACAATTACTCATTCTATCTCGTTCTACTATACATAATTTATTTATTTATTTATTTTATTTATTTATTTAAACAACACATACAACTATTATAACAGGTACCTAATACAATAGAGCAGTTATATTTAAAGTTAAATTATTTATGTTTTAAATAAATTGATTATTTTGACAAACTAAAGTAATTGCGCAAAATGCGGCCCGTGTGAATTCGCTCAGTGTACAATTGAAGCAATCAATCTGTTGTGACACCATATTGAGTGCACGCAGCGCGCGCGTGAGCGGCGCGTGCTGCAGCAAGTTGGTGCGAGCGGGCGGCACCCACAGGAGCGGCGGCTGCCATACTTTCTTTTTCTGCTCCTGCCGTAAGTCCATAATCTTCGGCTTACCTAGGTCCCTACAAAACGGTAAGTACTGCCAGCCGCGAAGTCACGTGTGCTATTAACTTGTGTCGGCCTATACTATTAACTTGCACTGCCGGTCTCTCCTGCTGCTGTTATTCCTGAACGAATGAACAACTACAATGCAAAACTTCATCCCCCCTTTTACCCCTTTGTGGGTTGAAATAAAAAAACCAACGACTTACTAACTTCGATACTTTTTGGTGACTCAAAAAATAAAAACTTTAATTAAAAACAAAATTTTACTCTTTTTTCACTTCTCAAGGGTTGAAATTCTAATAAAACCGTTGCGTCAGCTTCCAATCATAAGCCCAGATAACAAATTTTGTACTTTTTACGTCGAAAATTAAGGATTTTTCACATTCAATTTCATCCCCTTTATAACCCTTCGGGGTAGAAGTTATCAAAAAAGCTGAAAGACGTATAAAATAATTTTCAATCGTCAGCCTAAACACAAAATTAGAAGATCCTAACTTTAAAACTGACGGACTTTCATATAAGCTTCCATCCCCTATTTTATCCCCTTGGGGGTAGAATTGATCAAAATCCTTTCTTAGCGGATGCCTACGTCATAACATCTACCTGCATGCCAAATTTCAGCCCGATCCGTCCAGTGGTTCGGGCTGTGCGTTGATAGATCACTATGTCAGTCAGTCAGTCAGTCACCTTTGAATTATATATATTTAGATTATAATCGACATGAAAAGAAAAAGAACACATAGGTATTTGACTTAGTTGCAAGATATTCGTAACAAATATTTTTACAAAAACTTTCTTTGAACTAATTAGCTAGCCTTTGCGAAGACGAAGTTGTTTTTTCACGCTTATTTGTACATATTTTCTCTCTAAAATCTGTTTTTTTCTTTCTCTTTACTTTGAAAGAAATACATTTTTTTTTACTTTATTTTTTAAGTATATATTTTAGGATCTCTAACAAAGGATATACCAATACACAAAAAGCTACATATTGGGTGTAAAAAGCCTTGTAACAAAGTCAAAAGGTACTATTGTTCTCCCCGTCTTACCGATATTTTATTGTTCTAGATACACCTTGTGTGTGAGTACATTGAGTTTTACCGTAAAACATGATCTTGCACCAAACAACTAAAGTCTTTACCCAGCAGTTATTTTTTGCATAAAGTTACTTAGTACAATGTACGTACATGCTTGGTTGACGGCTTCGTGATGAGTCTACTTAAAGTTTGTGTGGATAACGAACAACACAAAGTGTCTCGTAGGTGTACTCCTACAATCGCAGGAGCCCACAGTTTGCACAATAAAATAAACAACCAAGCTATAACACATTAAGTAGGTACCCAAAATTAAAAAGAACTGAATTTTATACCTAAGGGTATGCGCCGCACTACGAAAACAAATCGTTACGAAGAAAATTCAATCTGTGAACATCAGAAATGTACTATACAATCCACGCACTGATAATAAATCGTACGTATATTTTGTACCCCATGAGGCGGTACTGGCTTAAGTCGCAACGATTTTTTCCGTAGTGCGCGCATACCCTAAGGAGGCTCTCGTTTAGCAGCTGTATCAAGGGCTTGATTCAGAAAGCGGTACTCCTGGACACAGCAAGTATTTTAAGCAGCTAGGTTTCTGGAGTGACTCTGAGCTCTTTCATTACCTGAAACACTCCTGTTAAACAAGTATTTTTTGGCCAAGTCAAAAATTATTTATAGTTATATACCTAGTCCATTTATGCCAATACAGTTTTACTGTTATTCTTCACAATATATAAAAAAAAAAATACTTTCTACTTTCCAACCGTAGATCATTGTCTCACTGACAGTTCTCGAAAAAGAAATGTAATCATACTCTGTCGAGACATTTCCTAACACTTCGTAGATAACCATCGTCTCCGACTCAATGAGCATTCATCACATTTTTTGTCAAGCAGCGCCATCTACCTAACTCGTCAATGAATCGGAAACCGATCAATAATGACGTTTCGTTTACCGTTAATTTGAAATTAATAAACCCTATATCGAAATGCATAAGGTGCATTTTGCAGTTTTTTTCGCTTTTAAGAGATTCGTTTTAATTTTGAAAAGTTGGAGATGTCATATCTATGATAAAACAATGGTACCAATCTAAATTGACGATCGTGAATGACTTTAGTGTCATTTTAGGAGATACATCTTTAAAAAAAAATATCCAAAGTTTTTTGCGGGGAGAACAGCTTTTTTCTTAAACATTATGTTGCTTTTGTGGGTTCTTATTTTGATAGTTTTATGATTTTGCCTATTAAATAGTGAAGTGAAATTTCAGAAATGGTATTTTAGTGTCACAGCAGTATTTAGGCTTTTACTTTATGTAGGTGCGGCTGTAAGAACTCTTGTGTACCCCAAAAAATTTGATTATTTCTTAGTGAAACATTTTTTTTTATTTTTTTTATTGCGATCTATCTTGCAGATATTCAGCAATATGTGTAAAATTTCATTTCATTTAATTAAAAGGCTTGCACGTAAGCCGTCCAGTGACTGCTCCGTTTATTCTTGTGCTTTTCAGAGGTCTTGAGGAATCTTTCTTTTTAGTCTACGAGCAACTGTTTGGGTGTTCACTAGATTGACAGCCAGCATATTTGGGTGATTTGTGATTCGCTTCTTGTAGGCTTTTGTCCTTTCTGAGATTACTTCAATTACACTTTTGACGCAGAGGTCGTGATGGAGTCTAATGTTTGAATCATACCAAGGTGCGTTGGTTATTACTCTGGGTATCTTTGACTGGAATCTCTGTATTATTTCAATATTTGATTTTGCTGCTGTTCCCCAGAGTTGGAGGCCATATGTCCATAAAGGTTTTATTATGCATTTATAAAGCAATAGTTGGTTTTGAAGTGACAGACTAGTGAAACATATTACAAATATGTAAATAAATAAATATTTTTATAATCATTCTAGGTACATACAATACAACAGCCATCAAATGAAACTATACGAAACAACGAACTATTACTAACCGGAGCCAAAATCTCGAAAATAATAACGCTCCTCACGATCAAAGATACCGTCGAGTGGGTAGGCAGGGCAGTAAAGGCGCCTGTGACAAAAACGTAGGGTAGCAATAGATCGTAACATCTGACTTCCCTTCCGGGGCTAAATGGGCCGAGACGGGGGCAAAAACTATCTTGAGGTGAGGCCCAGCCGGAGATCTTGTACCGACCGGCGACCGTGGAAGAGGTACTGCGTTTGGAATAGATTAGGCTTATTATTATTATTATCAGCCGTTTGAGCCTCACTGCAGGGCAAAGGCCTACCTTCCCTCCTTCCACTTATCCCTTTCTAATGCTATTATACGCCAATCCTTGTGGTAGTAGTCGAGTTCGTCCGTCCCGATACCTCCTTCTGGGCCTTCCGCGTTGGATCAGTCTTAACTTACACAAAAAATAAATGATTTATTTTGATTTTGATGTTAATTTGACGCCATCAATTAGATTTCTGTAAAAACCATTTGATGAGATTTTGGTAAATAAGGAGGATGGTGTTCTGATCCCAGCTAGGTACAAATAAGAAAATTCTTTGTTATTCTTTTATTTATGAGGTTATTGGATTTTAGTCAAAGTCAAAAGTCAAAACTATTTATTTGCAATAAATGTGGTACAAAAGATGGTAAAATAATATGTAGTGCAATGACACATTTCGCCATAAAATTGGCATGCAAACATTAAAGTATAATTAGATGCTAATTTCAAAATACATTTATAGCTAAATGTGAAACAAACCTTAAATTAGAAACTTAGGACCAGTGTGTTTAAAGTTACTCTCAACACAAAACAAAAAAAGCAAACAAATAAATTGTTATCAGAAGGAAACAATTTTTTTTCAAACAAGCAAAGATATTTTTTAATATAACAAACATAAAAATAAAAAATTTAAATACAAACACAAAATATTATTATAATTTATGTTATTCTCTACAATACATTCCGGTAATGGTAAGATTGACAATTGGATTTACTAATCTTACCAAGGGGTATCGTATTACCCAGTACTAACTGGGCTGTGGAGGTCAGATAGGCAGTCGCTCTATGCAAAATACTGGTATTTATCTGCAACTGGTTAGACTGGAAGCCGACCCCAACATAGTTAGGAAAAGGCTAGGCAGATGGTGTTGATGATTAATGATGTTTTTGGGTTTTCTTTCAAAATTCTCTTTGGGTGTTTTTCCGAATTCCATATTTTGATGACTCGTTTAGTTCTTTGAAGGTGACTGTGAGAAAAACTGGGGAATGGGGATGCGAGGGTATAAAGGGTGTCAAACACCTCTTCACGAAGCCGAAAGGCACTTGTTCTGTCCATCATTGCGATCATTTTTTTGTTCTACACCATACCTGGGAAAATTCTAGTTTTTAACACCTTTTAACACCTCCACGACCCCAGTATTATTCAATCCATCCATCAGCGCATTTTTTTTAGTGCTTTACATTGAGTTCTACCACAAAACGTGATTTATAATCTCAAAAAAAATGTTGTTCCCAGCATTAATTTTTGCATAAAATTACTTAGTTTGATGTACAGAATGCATGGTTAACGGCTTTGTGATGAGGTGGTTTACACCCTGTATATGGCGACTCACCGTCGCTTGAAGTCTTCTGTTTTTATTATGTGGTTAGTGCGTAACATAGTGTCAGAGTTTTCATGCCACTCGAGCTTCGGACTTAGCTTTACATGCCGTCGAGAAATGTCTCTCAGGCATGCAGAATACAAATGATATACCTAACTATAAAAGATAGAATTACTTTTGTTTATTTATTTTTTTTAAATCGGCTTCCAATAAGAAAATTCCTTTCAGAGCTTAATCCGATCCCCGCGATTTTAGCCTTGTTGACCGGCTGAACCTAACGATGTATTTTGTATAATCCCTATTTCTAAAAACCTGTTTAATACCAGTATTAAACAGGTTTTTAGAAATAGGGATTATTAGTTTTATCCAGATAAAACTAATAAGCCAGAGTTTCTAAGCCATCTCCTAGAAATGTTTACTCCAGGCATCTATGTTGGCTCAATAAAGTATCAGATTATCAGGCAAAGGAACATAATTGAACTTAAATACCTAGCAGCTCCTATTCACGTTACCTCACTTCCACGTATGAGTAGTAACTGAGCCGTTCGCAGGCAAAAGCAGGAGCGCGAGTTGTAAACGTAATTTATCCTATAATTGCAAGAGCGATCATTGACCCTATTAAAGTTATTAACTTTAAAACCAAAAATAAGCCTGTTCAAGATCAAAAAATGTTGAACATCCCGAAAAATAACGATTCAAGAATAGTAATTTTTCGGGATCTTCAACATTTTTTTCAAATTAAAAATGGTACACGGTTCATTGTTTTGGTTATACGAAGAGCTATTAGGGAAAGGGCAATGACCGCTATTGTTATCTCAACTGGCAGCAAATCAGTATCATCTACTTACAGTTAAGAATAAATTCTTAAGGGGCCGGCGGAGCATGCGTATTTCATACAAACGTAATACCTAAATAATTTATGAATCGAACATATTCTTAAGGTAGTATGTATTTATTTCGATTGGATTACAGAATATCTAGGTTCCCAAAAACATATTTAGAGGGGACAATGATACAAAGACGAGATAACGAGGAATTTAAATTACAATAGAAAACTCATTTTTCTCATAACTATTGTTTAATCAGTGTCCAATCAAAATATATATTTGGGAACATAGATATTCTATAAAACAATCGAAATATATACACACTACCTTAAGAATATGTTTGATTTACATTTTATTTTGGTAATACGTTTGTATGAAAAACGCACGCTCCACCGGCCCCTTAAATTCCAAATAATAAACGCATACAATCCAATACAATTTATGTTTTTTTGATTTGGCGAGTATTTTTAATTTTAAAGTCGTTTTCACCGCGCGCTTGTGCTAGTTCCGCAGGTAGGGCAGCCAAACGATAGTTAGTTGAACAAGTAACTACAACCACCAAGTGAAATAATTTCCCTTACTAATAACTTGTTTCTAATAATTTTATTATTCAGCATGAAAGATCCGTAAATCTAGATTTAAAAAGAGTCTTTCCAGAAAGATCTTTAATTTATAGAGATGAAGTTTTCAGATGCTTATAAAGTAAAGGTTTAGATAACAAAGATATGTAAATTTTCTTCATCTTTTCGTATCAGAGTCGCTGCTACGTTGTCTCGCATACAAGTGGACCGACAACTAGAACACTCCAGCAGTTGGAGCATAGTCTGATCTGGAACGCAGCACTCGCACTCATTTATTTATTTATACAGTAACTAACATAAAAATAAAATGTACAAAGTTACAAAGTAATGCATCACACTTTAATAAATTGCTCTTGTACTCATTGTTGGAAAAATCAACTCTACACTATTTTGAAACTACGCACGTGCGATACCTTCCACTCCACGCCACATTTTGGTACATATTTGTGTAGTTTGGAGTACAGGACACGCGCTTTCTAGACACATTGTGTAAGCAGACTCATCGCGAAGTCGTCAACCAAGCATTATGTACGAGTACATCATACTAAGTAACTTTGAGCAACAAATATTGCTGGGTACGACTTTTTTGGGGTAAAAAATGTAGTTTTACGGTAAAACTCAATGTACCGCACTCAAAACATTGTGCCTGTGGATGGATTGAATAGTACGGGTGGTCGCTGAGGTGTACGAAAAATCATGGACATGTGCATCCTTCCCATTTTGACTTATGGATCCCAAACTTGGTCTTTGACATCGTGATCATCTGCCTAGCCTTTTCCCAACTATCGATATCAGGATCGGCTTCCAGTCTAACCGGATGCAGCTGAATACCAGTATTTTACATGGAGCGACTGCCTATCTGACCTCCACAACCCAGTTAATACTGAGAAATACGGTACCACTTGGTGAGACTGGTGTCAGACTTTTGGGGCTACTGACTACCTGTAACGACTGTCAAAGATGGACAAATGACAGCCAGGACCTACGGCTTAACGTTTGACAAACATTCAAAAGTCCAAACTCAAGGTCTGCCAACGTGCAATGGAGCGCAGCATTCTAGGCGTGAAACTAACCGACCAAATACGTTACACCACAATGCGCTCCAAAACAAGAATAACTGACGTTGCTCAAATAGCCGCTAAGCTGAAGTGAGACTGGACTGGCCACACACGTCTGCCCCAATGAGCTGTGGCCCAAAATAACCACTTTCTGGAGACCTGATACAGCCAGAACTCGTCGCGGCAGACCTCCCAGAAGATGTTGGGACGAAGTGGACACAACTAGTGGCCAAATGACCAGTGGCCAACATTAGCCCTAGATCGAAATAACTGGAAATCATGGGGAGAGGCCTTTGCCCAGCTGTGGGATGATGCAGGCTTGCGGTAACAGTAACAGTAATACCACATCAACTAAAACCACAGTGTCTCTAATTAATCTGCAGATTGAACCGAAGTAAAGCATACATCCGTGCTGATACCAGTAAATTACGGCCCACTGAACTCCATAAACCCGTGATGGGTAACATTCCACAGTGGCACCCAAGGGTGAATATTTGAGCCCGTAAAATAGGAATAGGCAATATTGTATCCACTTATGCAAATATCGCATCAAAATTAGGTTTGCTGTTAGAAAACACAATGATCGCCATTGTAAATATACTGTATTATTGTAATTTGTATCTGATCTACCATATCTTTTGTTTTGTGTGCATTAAAGAATAAGACTTATAACAGAATTGCCTTCTAATTTAAGCAGCTTGACCAGCCACGGGTGGCGGCCCCGACTTTCGAGCAGTAAGCCGTGGGTTCGAACCCAGACAGGCGCATACTTTGTGTAATTTATCGGCCGGTTTCTTCTCATGCAGAGGGGTGCTCCGCATGACCAAAACTGAGCTGGCGATTTCAGACTTACACTTAATTATATGTCCAATTTATCGTATTACCCAGTACTAACTGAGTTATGGAGGTCAGATAGGCAGTCGTTTCATATAAAGTACTGGTATTCAGCTGCATCGAGTTAGACTGGAAGCTGACCTAAATATAGTTGGTAAAAGGCTAGGCAGATGATGACTAAATTATAAATCCAGGTTTCCTCATCATATTATCAATAATCATTATAACCTTACCGGCCTTTATATAACCTTTACCGATTTCAGTAATGTCCAAGACAGACTTAGGCTGACATCTACTCCGGCCCTGGTTGAATCCATGGTCCGGGGCGAGACGGAATGGGAAGCCGTCACCTCCTTCTGCGAAGCAGTCATGCTAGCGAAGGAGGTGGTGGAACACGAGAGGGAGAGAGCCTCTCGCCCCAGCCGCCGCGGGAGACGCACCGGGCGTCGTGGGCCACGTGGTGGCTACTGGCCACCGTAGACGCGGGCCAGTGGACGGTTATAGCTATGGGCTAGCTAGCCATCGTAATGACGACAGGCCGTGTCAACGGCGCGTTCGTGTTCCACGCGTGCCTCCAACAGATGTAAAGGGAGGGGCCCGCAAGGGCCGAAGCTTGCCGGGGTTGCGATAAGAGATACCGTGGCTTCGGAACGTAAAGGGCGAGGAAGGAATATGGATGGATTTTATTCAGTAAAAATCTGACACTCTCTCCCGCTTCGCCCAGAGTGGGAGAAGTTATTTGATGATTTCCCATTCCAAAAAAAGTTTAAAAAGAATAGGCTGACATCTACAAAATGAACTTTGGGTCAACTAAGCTTCAAAAATGACCCTTTTTTGTTTTTAGGATGGGATTCAAAAATGACCCTCATTTCTACATCATTTCTATTTTTGTTCATGTGATAAGGTTGATGAGAGACGCTTGTAGGAATAAGCACGTAAACTTTATTCAGATAACCTTTATTTTCGGATGAAGCGAGACTGCATCATTTTCTTCAGAAAGTAAATACATATGAATTCTAAATACTGGGAGCAAACCGACTCATCCAAAAGCCGTCAACCAAGCAGTCGGACAAGCTATTTGGTTTACATTTTACAATGGTATTTGTGCGTTAAAATGTAAACTAAATAGCTTGTCCGACCGTACATCAAACTAAGTAACTTTACGCAAACATTATTGCTGGGAAACGATGTTTTGTGGTAGAACTCAATGTAATGCAATCCAAACATTGTGCTGACGAATAGATTGAATAATACGGGAGTTGTAGAGTTGTTTAAAAATCTTACAGTAAAGAGGTGGAACTTTGACCCCCAATATCTCCGTAACTACTCGTAAATGTTTCCCAGGTTTAGAACTATCATAATGACGGGGAAAACAAATGCCTTTCGGCCGCGTTAAGGAAAATTTTAAACCCTTTATTGAATTGTTCCTCAAATAAACGATGAATCTTAAGCAATAATTATGATTATTATTACTAAACATTTTAATAACACATCTTCAGTAGCTGTGTTCAAGATGTCGGTACCAAATGTGTGACACCCGAAAACTTAAAATTGCACGCTACATTACATACCGCCATGATTTATTATTAGGCCACAAAAACTGATAAATGAGGGCGCTGCGGTTTCATCGCACACACTTGTGGATCAGTGTGTTGGTCTATAAGGACGAAACTTAATTAATAATTTCAAGGTTACATATTGCTTTATGAATAGTAAATAATGAGTGTAAACATAAAATTCAAATGGCTGAACAATATTTCTTGAACCAGCTAACAACTGTCAATCAAGTCTAATATACAGCTGGAAAAAAAAACTAAATCAAAAACGGTGCACCCTTTTCAGTGCTACGACGCCACAGACAGACACAGGGTCAAGGAAACAATACTCTACAAACTTATAAAACAGCTCTTTTACAGACGGTGGTTAAAAAGATGTCTAACGAAACTGATACTTTCCCTGTACAACTTGGTATTTCTCCTTTTATTTTTATTTTATCTACGAAAGAGCAACATGTTTCATAATTACAGTTAGTATCACACCGAGTATTATTGCCAGGGCCCTCTTTCCCACTGGGCACTCTGGGCACTTGCCCAGGGCCCCAGATCCAAAGGGACCCCTAGTTCCTGTAACTGTCAAAAGAAACCTAATTTATGTAAGACTGCAGGATACTAAAATTTTCTACAGGGCACTCAATTGCGACACGAAAAGTAATTTGGCATGTCTCAGGACTGCTCGCCGTTGACTGTTACGTTCTATCCATCAACATTTTAACCTAATCTTTGATAAAATTCGAAACAAGTGAGCTTCTTGCCGAAATACAGGCAATTGATCTCCAGATTTTGGCAAAATAAAGCCCGTTTCATAGATATCAAAAATATTTGTCCGTTTCATTTCAAATTAAAGTTCTCCATCGTTAACAGTTCAAAGACAGTTCATGCAAAAATAAAGGGTGGTTTTTTAACCTTTAATTAAAATAATAAAAACTGATTTATTCGAGGCGGGTGCAAAAAAGTCGAGATCGCTTCGCGCGCACTTGCATCCTACAAGGGCCCCATTATACTTAAGTGCCCAGGGCCCCCAACTGGTTAAAGACGGCCCTGATTATTGCCCTATAATTTCTAGCTAATAGGTACTGTATTTTACAAATACCATAAAGCACAATGGTGCCACACACATTTGGTTGACCACAATTGTGTAACCTAATATTCTGTTATATCATACTGGCTTTGCAAGGATGATTGGACGATATTTGACGATTAAATTAAACGCTAAACTAATAACGTTTATGTGAGCTCGAATAATGCTGCAATGAAATACCTTGTTTGACATTAGTACCTACTAATAAAAACTACAGCAGCGGCTGCAGCAGCGCGAGCAGCGGTGGCCCAGTGGTGGCGGCCCCGTAGTAAGTCGTGGGTTCGAACCCAGACAGGCGCATTACTTTGTGTAATTTATATCATCACCGCTGCTCTCAAAACGGTGAAGGATAACATCGTGAGGAAACCGGCATGTCCTAACCAAAAATTCAAAGACATGTGACATCTACCAATCCGCACTGGGCCGGCGTGGTAGATTATAGCCCATTCCCTCTTATTGAGAGGAGGCCATGTCCCAGCAGTGGGAACATTATCGGCTGATGATGATGATGATGATGAATAAAAACTACTAGCTCGTTTTTACTAATGCTAACCGGGAGTTAAATGCATGCCTAATTAAAGGCGACAAGACAGGAGCTAAACGAAGGTTTTACAATGGCTGAAAATATATGATTCACTGCAATAAACAAAACCAGGAAAATAAATGATATTTATTTTACTCGATAAAAAAATACGTAACATACTAAAATTTATACGATCATTCAAATTTTTTTGGCAAATAATTCTACAAGCAACATATTTTCATCATAGTGTTACATGTGTATAGTCCAATCAATGGTTTTTTTAAACCGATCGAAACCACTCATTTCGCACTATTCGGCCCGCAGTGACTGAAGTAACAACCACTTTGTAATGCAAGCTGATTAGAACTTTATTCTAACAGTGTTTCAAACGAAGTTTGAACCACCACAAATAGAGTTGCTAATTTACGAGTAGCTCGTGCAGTCCCCTTAAGAGGGCTGTGACAATTTTTCTTGTATTTGAGTGTTTTAAGAGCCTAACACTCAAATACAATAAAAATAGAGATATTTATTTTGAGCACTCCCTAGAGAAACAATCAATTTTTTTTTAATTTTGTGTATAAATCTGAACCATATATAATCACATCTAAATTTTCAGTTTCGATGAGTGATTATGGTTTAGGTATGGTAACAAAATTTAAAAAATATGTGCCTGAGAAAGATTGATTGTTTCTCTAGGGAGTGCTCAATATTTTGGACGTTACAGCGAACAAAAACAAAAAACTTTCAAACAAATTCCGTCGACCTGAATCTACAGTGTCGAATAATTGAAAGCACTTTGAGTCCCGCTCACGTATGTTGCTTCAGGAAAATGATCTTAGTTTAGCTACTCAGCTTGGTCTACATCTAGACATGATAGGTCTCTAATTCTTCCCCATCTAGCCTATCCCAGGCCAATCTGAAAGTTTGTTGGTCTATCTCCCTGGGTGGTCTGATAGGCGCTCTCCACTGTCTGACCTCTGTTTCGTCGGTTGATCAGTGGCCGGAACACTTCAGCTTACCGAGCCAGCTATGTCGGTGACTCCGAACCCGAAGGCTATATTAAAAAAAGGGATAGACATTGTTTTCCAATACATTACCAACAGTTCATTGCCTCTGATAAGATACAAACAAAAACTAAACCTGTCACCATTACCGAAGTAATTGAGACCATTTATATTGTTATCGCTTCATAAAATTCAATTGTGCAAAACTCGTTTGATTAAAACAAAGGGCTTTGACGTTTTTAAGACATTACACTTCAATTTAAACAAATAAACAAGAGTTACTACGGTTCGGTCGTATGTTGTTGCCTCTAATGGGTGTAAAGTAACTTGATATAAGTTCGGGTAAAACATACTTCTTGCCATCGCGGGAAACATGGCAATCGCCGCTGGGACAGAAGTTTATGCCCAACTTACAGCTTCTATCCCTAACTACGAGAAAATGAAGAGTTAGACTTAGGAGAATAACCAAGCATAAGGTTACCGGAACTTGATGACTTTATATAAGCACGAGCAAGCACAATAATATTACTTTGTTATAAGTTGTAGTTAATCATAAAGGTGCCTTTTCGAGGCGGACTGCAAACTGCATACTGCAACCGCAAACTGCAAGCGTCACCAGTGGTTTCTATAAATCTCTATGTCGGTGCGCGCCGCGGAGGCAGGCCGCATTGTCGCAGTTATCAATTTCATAGTGATTCATGGAACCAAATGTTGTGGCTCGCAGTTTGCGGTCTGCAGCAGTACAGCCCATCTCGGAATGGTACCTTTAAGCATAAACTTTTTACTCTTGAAACGCGTTATGCATCTGGTGAATCATTCTGAACCAGTTCCGTATGAAAACCTAGTCCGTTCGTAATACTCATTGGATAAAAATTCCAAAACGCCGATGCCAAGGATTTTTTCCAGCACATCCGCCTATATAATAACATATACTTATTCCATACATAACGTTTTATATACTTATACAAGACCAGTTGCTTTTCCCAGAACTCAAAAACAATGCCGAGAACCCGAAAACGAATCCCGTTATGCGGTTCTGTTTTTGTCTTTATCTGATTAGTGGAGGTGCAGATAGTGGTGTCTCTGTCCCCCTTGAATGGAAGTCGCAGACAGCAGGACCAGTTTTTGCAGCGAAGGCTCCTGTAGAAATCATCATGGAGTCACATTTTGCTATACGAAGGTATAATAGTTGTACGTGAATATATCGAGAGGCTATTGGTTTGCTGCATCTTTGGTCGGCTCAGCTTAAAGAAACTCTGCTGTAAATAGCGAAGCATTTAGTCAGGGTGTTGGCAATATAATAAGTTATTACATAAATAAAATAAAAATTATTTCATTTATAATGTCTGGCTGAATTTAGGTTAAAGAAAGACAGTGTATGTCGGAGTTTCTTGTATTTTTTTTTTTGAGTATATCAATCTATTTTCTGACCAATTATGAGCCATCAACACAAGAATTCTGATACAGTACAAAGTTATAAGTACTTACCTCAGTTTCCATTACAAACGCACAGAACACCTACTATAACTAATACGCTACCATAGGACATTAAACTTAACAAAATGAACAACATTCCAAAGTGTAAATACCACATCTGGAATTGGCACGCTATTTCCAACAGCTGTTTATATGCCAAACGTGATTGCAAGTAGAGCTTGAGCCCACGTACTAATTGTTACGGCCCCATCAAGAATCAAAGGTTTAATTTTATGCATGTACAATTGTACACATTTGCATAAAACAGCAGGTGTGAGTTGGGGACTTTGACTTAATCCATGTTGAACTAAAAAGTCAATCTTTACTGCAAACACTATTAATGTTGAATCAACAGAATACATTGTTGCCTGAACACCCCTTGTTTTGTTAAGCTGCTCTGCTTTGCTACGACCCCGATATCTGATAAGCACATAATTTGTGTATGTATATGTCACTGTAAAATTGTAAAACCAGTTACATTGTAATCTATCTAGCGAGACTGTAAACTCTCGAAAGATTGAAAAGAAACAAACGAACATATTACTGCTTACAATTTTACGCAATATTTTTCGGTAGATTACAATCTATCGAAGTGAAACCGTATTATTGTGAAATGCATGCGACGGAAGTATCTCTGCCCCCATAATCGGGACTTGGGGCACCCGTACGTTAGGTTTGTTAGGTTCCTTTAAACCCTGCAGACAGAAATAGGAGCCCCTCCGTCGAATACGGTTTTTAAGCTTAAGTGTTTTGAGGTTAGTTTATATTAATCGGTTTTTCTCAGGAATGGTACAATATCTTTTCATGGAAGCGGTACCATCGACCAAGAGGGACCCTTACTTCCCTTCCCCCCTCCACACTGCGCAAGTGGACTCCCGTCTCAATCCATTATCTTCATAGGTTGACTTAATTTTGATTCTACTAGAATACTAGTATAGCCATAAATTTGTTAATTGAATTAAAGATAAGTACTTTTAACTCTGATTTCACAAAACTTGTGCTTGTTAGTAAGAACTAATGGATTTTCAGCAGCATCTTTATGTGTGCTTGCATTTAGGGATAAGCATTATATGTGATATTGTTCTGGAGTTGCGACCGCAAACCGAAAGACGTTGCATTGCAAGATCTCTCCACTAAGTAGACCGTTGACCTCGTGAAGGTTGCGGGAATCGATGCGAGTCGCACGGGACCGATCAATGAGGCGACACTTTGCGGAGGTCTTTGTCCAGCAGTTGACGTCTTTCGGCTGAAATGACGATGATGATGATGTTTATATACTAATACTAGTATGGCAACAATATGTCACCAACATTGCTGCAACAACAGGGCTGAGGCTACACTAGGCAGCGATTTGCGATGCAACTGGAAGAGCGAAACGAGAAAAACTTACAAGCTAGATTCCGGCGTATTTTCTAATAAATTCGCTTCAATTTCGCTATGTTGGTGAAGCCAATGCCGTGATGGCAATACTGTTGTTCCGATCGCATAAAGAAATCAAAGATCGCTAGTAATAATTGATGTACAATGTAGCCTCAGCCTACGGTCAGACGCCATTGTTTAACTATTGTGTCTACTTCGCTGACAGTTAATGAAGTTAAAGTCCCATGTGATTTGGGGCGAGCCTATTGCTGGCCTGGTTACTACTGAGAAATGTCTGATGGAAAAACACAATAACACTATGGCTGACCCGGGAATCGAACCCAGGACCACTTGCTCAGCAGTCGTGCTTGCGACCACTAGACCAACGAGGCAGTCTTGTCAGGTTATCATAGGCTCCTTATCAATTGGCTATGTTTTTTTTCCATTCTAATGTTAACTACCGAGTTCTCTGACGGTCTTCCACTTTTCACTCTTATATCCTAAGTGATAAAGTTGAAATTTCGTTTTTCAGTTCGTTAAGTGACCCTTCTATGAATGTGGCCTTTCACTAACATCAAATACTTGTCTACTTCTTAAATAGAGACTGGTCCACACTATCCCAAAATAGAGAGAATTTCTAAGAAGAAAAGGACGCGTTCAGAGACCGAATAGGCTAAACATAAATAGAAACTGCACAAGCGGTGAAGTCTCTATTAATTTCCAATATCAGTCACAGGCTATGTTGACAAAAGAGCATGAGGTGCCAAACAGACAGCGAGTCTCACTGATAAATAATGTGGCATGCCTAATAAGGATCTTTTAAACCCAAACGAAGCTTGCCGAAGTCTCCTCTTATATAAGGAAACAGTTTTACGCGTAAAAGATATTCCCCGTACTGATAAAAGTTGGAATTTTTAAAAGAGGCATCCGAAGGGACCACCCAATCGCCCCAGCTGCGGTTTATTTATTGTTTTAATTAAAACAGCATAACTCAGGACTGCGCGCGCGCCTCTCTGACAGCCAGTAACTCTAAGGGAAGCTTCTGGGCGATTCTTTGTGACAGCCATACTGCGAACGTACCAGGAATCTAGGATAGGAGAATTATGGGGTTCGTTATTTTTTTATGTTATTCGATTGATTGGCATGACTCGGGTTAGAAGAAAAACATAAAAATGTGGTAGCATTGCATTATAAATGTGTCGCAAGATATTGGAAATCTCTCTCTTTGATCAGCACTGGAATTATCAACCGTCTAAAGCCGACTGGGTGTTTAAGAAATGGTCCTTCATCTATCCAGCGACGTTTGCTAGGCGAAGAAGGGTTAGTATTGCCCATTTTCCTTGAGATTGTTCATGTACTCATAATTTATAAGGGTAGGCAGTGGGCACCTTAGTGGGGTATTATTAGACGCTAGACTCCTAGTCAGTAACAGAAGCCAGGAAAGCCAGGAAGCCGGAAGACGATGCGTTGGAAGACCTCCCACTAGGTGGACCGATGACCTGGTGAAGGTTGCGGGAATCCGGTGGATGCGATTAGCAAGGGACCGGTCAATGTGGCGACACTTGGGGGAGGCCTATGTCCAGCACTGGACGTCTTTCGGCTAAGATGATGATAATGAACAGAAGCCAGGTAATACATTAAAAATGATAGTAGTGAGCTACTTTCATTATACAGATGCCAGCCAGCACATCAAGCTACTACATTCGGTCCAATTTCTGTAATAGGTTTTCAACATTATCACTAAAGAATCAAGGTTCAAGGTTGATTGGGAACATTTGATAATATCGGATAACTAATTGTGCTGACGTTTGAACCATCCAGGAATTTTAAATGATAGAGTGGACTTTACAGAAAGTACTACATCCTTTATCCAATCAAGGCACTGGTCAGTGGTCTTAACAAATTATTATTTTATTCCATAGTGGAGTACATGTGGCTTTGGGTTAACCGTAAAGATTTTTTATAGCCCTAAAGGCTAATTCGACACCAACCAAGATTTTTTTTAGATTGTCAAAAGGTATCGATTTGTTGTTAACTAGGTATTGTTTACACAAAACTGTTGTCAATTATATTCCATGGATAAAAGATGTCTAAGTTTAGTCAAATCAGCTAGTAGGTCAATTTTTCCAATGAAATATGTATATAATCGGTTTACAAATCTTGAAATAAAACACAAAAAAGTACAGTTGAAATATTTTTATTTAACAGATTTTATAACTTTTAGTCACAGAATTTTGAAAACTTTCAATTGTTGCCGAACATTGTCGAATTGTTTGTTATTTCTTTTAAGGCGACTACATGAGCTAAACACGTGTTTTATAATGCCTAAAAGTATATGATTCACAGCAATAAACAAAACCAGAAAAATATATGAAACTCTTCAGGATATATGCTAGTATGATAGTGTTTTGAAAACATAATACAATTAATTTGACTCGATAAAAAAAATCACGAACTTATCTCTAAAAATTTATTTCAACCAAAAAAAAACATACTTAAATACATGCGATCATTCGGATTTGTTGGCAAATAATTCAACAAGTTATATATTCGCAGTATAGTGTTTTCATTTTTTAGTCCATTCAATAGATTTTTTATAAATCGATCGAAACCACTCATTTCGCACTATTTGGCGCGGGCCATTTAGTGCGAAATGAGTGGTTACGATCGAATTTATAAAAAATCTAGTGACTCACGTAACAACCACTTTGTAGTGTAAGCGGATTTGAACTTTATTCTAACAGCATTTCATACGAAGTTTTAACCACCACAAATAGAGTTGCTAATTTAGCTCATCTAGTCGCCTTAAATTAAACATTGTACATTATTGTTTCTACTTTCAACTTTTATTTCAAGAACGAACGACCATCGAGGCTGCTTCTACAATGTTCTACATGTATCATATATTATGTTGATTATTTTATAGTAATGTAATTTAAATCTATATAAAAGGAACTAACAATGCATTTTTATTGTATTTAGCCGGAATATTATTTAATCCTTAGAACTACTTAAAAGACAGTAGGAATAATAAAAGTAAAAAAAAAAGATAAAAATGATACTGCAAATCAAAGAAGATTTAAAATAATATTTTGCCGGCAAATTAATTTTTCTATGACTATACTAGCCTAGTTAATAATTATTATAACTATGGAAAAACATTCACATTAAAGTACAAACTACAACTTAAACTAAATTAAATAAGAATTGTCAATAAATAAATAGCATATATTATTTTAAAGGTTCAAAGAACCGAATTACAGGACCATAGTTTAAAGAAATAATAACAGAAAACTAACATCAGAAAAGCTTTAAACAAAGTTAGTTTTCTAACATCTTATTACTTAATATACACTTACTTATTTTTACAACAATTTCAAAATTAAATAATTTTGATTATTATGAGATTAACACAGATCTACAATTACATACATGTCGCAAAACAAGTCTTGATGTCCAAAGCTAAGTTCATCAAAATTATTAAACGTTAAACAGATAAACGGTTTTTAGAATAGGGATCTTTTATTATTTTTTATTTATTTACAATGTTTCTTTAAACGAATAATAATTTATAGGTATTTACATTTACAAAGTAAAGTCGTCATACAATGAATCAAATAAACTTAATCAGAAATACTCATATGGTATTCTACTTTGACACTACATGTAAAAAGGTCGTTGTTTTGACTCGACATCAAGTATAAATGCAAATAATAACAGGAATCATTACCTATTTATTTATGTACTTATGAATATTTTGACTCGGAGCCAATACCGAAAAGATTTTTTCCTCTCAATGCAATAAAGTTAGTGGAATGCAATGATTTCTTCTTACTTTATTATGAGACAAGCAATGTACCTGATGCGTTGGACGGAGGCAACAACGTACGTTATCCTCTGACTATAATGTCGTTAACGTATCAGTTACATTTGACGATTCGATAAAATTACAGTATTCGTCCAGCACAACCAAGTGACTTCAATTCAGTCAACTCACAGAACAATATAATATGTATTCGCGAGTACACAAAATGTTCCTAATTCTCACATATTTAGGGTTCATAAAATAACGTTGTTTTTTCTTACTCTTCAGGTTTTTTATCACCGCACAATTCACAACTTAACTGTAATTATTTGTATAAAATAACATTAACACTTTTTGCACGAAACTGTTCATCGACTGTCTGTGTGGGTGTATGTGCGCCGGTCTTGGCGACTTAGATTACCTAATGGCCCGGGTTTAGCGCTAATGCTTAATCAGGCTGTTCGGGACTGTTCTCTAGAGATAATGCTTCATCAGGCCGTACAGGACATTGTCCATCTAGTGGCCGAGACAGTTGTGCGTTAATGGGCTGTGATAGCTGAGTCTCTTCATGCTCTTAGGGGGGTACGTATTTGAAAATCGAAGATTAAAATACCTACTGTTAAAATATCGCTGTTCAAAACATCGAAAATGGAAATATCGGACGATCATAAAACCGAATATTAAAATAACGAAAGTTTATATTATCAAATGGTTAAATATCCTACGTCCAACATATCTAAAATCTAAATATCTACTCACGTAGTCTTGTCTGCCCTATCCCTAGAGTGTAATTTAGAATCGCGTAGGCGCGGAGAGGCGAAGCAGCCCGCGAGCTAAGGAGCAGATGGTTTTAACACCCGCCGCCGCAGCTGAGGCTGGCCGTCGAAGCCAGCCAACAAGCCGAAGCTGCGACGTTAAGCTCGCGTGGGATTGCCGGAGCCCTGCAGCGCCGGAGCCGTGACAGAAACCTTTTTTTTTCGGAAATATTTTTTTTTCGATATTTTAACTAGTAGGTATTTTTAACGTAGATATTGTGAATTCAGATGTATTAAATGTTGATATTATATGGTTTTAACTTAGGCAAAATGATCATCTGATATTTTGGAACATTCGAAATTTTAATCACTCGGTATTTCAATCTTCGACGTAGGTATAACAATTTTCCACATTTTGATATAATCGATATTTAAATTTTCGATGTTTTGAACATTGGTATTTTAAGCGTAGGTGTTTTAATCTTCGATATTCAAATATGTACCCGCTTGGGGCCTGCTTCGTCAGACATTTGACCATAAACTGCTTCTGAACTCGGTGGACGACAAAACCATGAAAAAAAAGCTTCATCAGACTCCATGGAGCTAGATCAAAAAGATGACCTTTGGCTTTGTGACTCGTCCGCCCCTTGGGTACTTTGACCACTAAGCGGCCGCGGATTTAGGTTTTCAGACTCTTCGGGACTTTCGCAACCAAATAGCTCTGGACCATCTGCACAAAACAACTCTTCATTTCGTGTAAAACAATGTTTTCTGGGGGTACCAAAATTTGATGGAAATAGCGGCAGTATTATGTGATTATACTCGGGCCTTAGGGGGACAAACGGTCGTGCAATTTGTTCATCATTGGACTGTTGGGCTATACAGGATGTAAACCACCTCATCACATAGCCGTTAGCATTCTGTACACCAAACTAAGTAACTTTATATTGCTGGGCAACAATTTTTTTTTTTGGATGTTATAAATCAAGTTTTGTGATAGAACTCAATGTAAAGTACTTAAAACATTGTGCTGGTGGATGGATTGACTAGTGCGGGGGTCGTAGAAGTGTTAAAAGGTAAAATCTTAAAAAAAAAAAAACTTGTCAACAAGTTGTAAGTTTGACCCCCATATCTCCGTAACTAGAAGTTTCCCAGGTATGGTGTGGAACAAAAAAAATATCGCAATGATGAGGAGAACAAGTGCCTTTCGGCTTCGTGAAGAGGTGTTTTACACCCTTTATTATCAATAAAATTGAGCCTATTATTCAATAGGCCATTTGGCTGTGGACATTGTTCATTTGAAGGCTCTGGAGTAGACTTTCGACTAACAGTCTCTTGGGGAATTTGTCTAATAAAAGGAGATCGCAAAGTAGTTTGCGTAGGCAATGGACAGGGCAAGGGTGTAACTTCTAAAGAAGCTTCCCTATTAGAAATATTTTCAGGCGTTTGCTCATATACATGTTGTTCCATAAAATGTCTTTGCGCCAATTGTGTTATTGGTTGGTCAAATTCGTTTAGCGCAAAATGGTGTGGAGTTGATTGTGGGAAAGTTTGTTCGTTATTGGGCATCAGCAATATTTATGCCATATTTTGCTGCGTGAATGGTTGTCTATACTCATCCGTTTGGCCAACATTCTGATGCATTTGACCGATATTCTGATGCGTTTGGCCGACATACTGATGCGTTTAGGCAACATACTCATTTGCGTGGTCGGTATACTGATGTGTTTGGCTGACATACTGATGTGTTTGGCCGACATACTCATGTGTTTGGCCGACATATTGATGTGTTTGGTCAACATACTGATGTGTTTGGCCGACATACTGATGTGTTTGGCCGACATATTGATGTGTTTGGTCAACATACTGATGTGTTTGTCCGACATATTGATGTGTTTGGTCAACATACTGATGTGTTTGGCCGACGTACTGATGTGTTTGCCCGACATATTGATGTGTTTGTACAACAAACTGATGTGTTTGGCCGACATACTGATGTGTTTGGCCGGCATACTGATGTGTTTCGCCGACAAAATTATGTGTTTTGCCAACATAGTGATGTGTTTGGCCGACAAACTGATGTGTTTGGCCGACAAATTCATGTGTTTTGCCAACATACTGATGTGTTTGGCCAACGTGCTGATGTGTTTGGTAAACATAATGATTTGTTTGGCCGACATAGTGATATGTTTGGCCGATATATTGATGTGTTTGGTCAACATACTGTTGTGTTTGGCCGGCCATACTGATGTGTTTCGCCGTTAGAATTATGTGTTTGGCCGACATACTGATGTGTTTGGCCGACAAATTTATGTGTTTTGCCAACATACTGATGTGTTTGGCCGACATACTGATGTGTTTGGCCGACATACTGATATGTTTGGCCGACACACTGATTTGTTGGGCCGACATACTGATGTGTTTGTTCGACATATTTATGTGTTTGGTCAATATACTGATGTGTTTGGCCGACATACTGATGTGTTTGCCCGACATATTGATGTGTTTGTACAACAAACTGATGTGTTTGGCCGAAATACAGATATGTTTGGCCGACATACTGATGTGTTTGGCCGACATACTGATGTGTTTGTCCGACATATTGATGTGTTTGGTCAACATACTGATAAGTTTGGCCGACATACTGATGTGTATGGGCGACAAATTTATGTGTTTTGGCAACATACTGATGTGTTTGGCCGACATACTGATGTGTTTGGTCAACATACTGATGTGTTTGGCCGACATAGTGATGTGTTTGGCCGATATATTGATGTGTTTGGTCAACATACTGTTGTGTTTGGCCGGCATACTGATGTGTTTCGCTGACAAATTTATGTGTTTTGCCAACATACTGATGTGTTCGGCCGACATACTGATGTGTTTGGCAACATACTGATGTGTCTGGCCGACATACTGATGTGTTTGTCCGACATATTGATGTGTTTGATCAACATACTGATGTGTTTGGCCGACATACTGATATGTTTGGCCGACACACTGATTTGTTGGGCCGACATACTGATGTGTTTGTTCGACATATTGATGTGTTTGGTCAATATACTTATGTATTTGGCCGACATACTGATGTGTTTGCCGGACATATTGATGTGTTTGTACAACAAACTGATGTGTTTTGCCGAAATACAGATATGTTTGGCCGACATACTGATGTGTTTGGCCGACATACTGATGTGTTTGGCCGACATACTGATGTGTTTGTCCGACATACTGATGTGTTTGGTCAACATACTGATAAGTTTGGCCGACATACTGATGGGTATGGCCGACATATTGATGTGTTTGTTCAACATACTGATGTGTTTGGCCGACATATTGATATGTTTGGCCGACATACTGATGTGTTTGGCCAACATACTGATGTGTTTGGCTGACATACTGATGCATGACAACATACTAGAGATAATGCTTCATCAGGCCGTTCAGGACATAGTCCATCTAGTGGCCGAGAAAGTTGTGCGTTAATGGGCTGTTATAGAGCTGAGTCTCTTCATGCTCTTTTGGGAGGTATGTATTTGAAAATCAAAGATTAAAATACCTACTGTTAAAATATCGATGTTCATAACATCGACTATGGAAATATCGGACGACCAAAAAATCGAATATTAAAATAACGAAAGTTTATTTCATCGAATGGTTAAATATCCTACGTCAAATATATCTATTATCTAAATATCTACACAAGTTACATCGAAAGATCGAAGTACAGATCATCAAATGTCCAAAATATCAATGGGTACATAATATTATTTGAACATCGAAAATTATTATACCTACGTATAAAAATGGGTTAAATTTCAACCTTTAGTACGTTCATTAATTCACTCTAAAAATACGTATAAGTTAAAATATCGAACAAATTTTGATTTAAGTAGTATGAGTTGAAGAAGGATGCTTCTGCAACGTCTCCGGCGCTACGGGAAGTGCAACGCTTTCGCCCTTGCCTAACAAAGGATAGGCACGCGTGGGAGCCGTAGTGGCTGAGGCTGGTGTGGTTGGCAACCAGCAAGCCGAAGCTGCGGAGGTGAACCATGAATGTGTGGAGGTTTCCCTCCCTTCGCGCCTCCAGATTTTTATATACACTCTAGGGGTAACAAACAAAAGACTATGTTAATTCGGGGTGCCCCAATTCGGTTTCGGAACAATTTTGACCTATTTTATCCATGAAAATCAGTGTCCAGTGTACAAGCATAGGTCAATCGTGACGGTATTATGTAGGTCTTTAAATTAAAATATGTTCTAGAAAGTCAATATGTTGTGCTAATAATGTTAGTGACAGAAACTAATCGCTGCAAAACCGACTCCACGTAGTCTTGTCTGCCCTACCCCTAGAGTGTAATTTAGAATCGCGTAGGCGCGGAGAGGCGAAGCAGGACGTGGGACTGCCGGAGCCCTGCAACGCCGGAGCCGTGACAGAAACCTTTTTTTGGTTTTTTTTTCGATATTTTACTAGTAGGTATTTTTAACGTAGATGTTATGAATTTAGATAAATTAAATGTTGATATTTAGAACTTAGGCATATTGATCATCTGATATTTTGAATCATTCGAAATTTTAATCACTCGGCATTTCAATCATCGACGTTTTAAGCGTAGGTATAATAATTTTCGTAATTTTGATATAATCGATATTTAAATTTTCGATGTTTTTAACATTGGTATTTTAAGCGTACGTGTTTTAATCTTCGATATTCAAATATGTAACCGCTTGGCGATTTTGACGACAAGATCCCACTATGTTCAGTGTTTTATAGATCTTTGGAGATGCTTCGTCAGACATTTCGGGACTTCGACCATAAAGTGCCTCTGGACTCCGTGGAAGACAAAACCATGAAAAAAATTATTTCTTCAGACTCCGTGGGGCTAGGACAAGAAGATGACCTTTGGCTTTGTGACTCGTCCGCCCCTTGGGTACTTTGACCACTAAGCGGCCGCGGATTTAGTGAATATGATAATTCCTGGGTATTTAGAAAACTTAGCGGCCGTGGACTTTGACCATCCAATAACCGTTGACTGTGTACATGAATTGGCTGTTAATTTTTTGCGTTTTTAGACTCTTCGGGACTTTCGTATTCAAATAGCTCTGGACTATCTGCACAAAACAACTCTTCATTTCGTGTAAAACAATGTTTTCTAGGGGTACGAAAATTTGATGAAAATAGCGGCAGTATTATGTGATTCTACTCAGACCTTAGACGAACGGTCGTGCAGTTTGTTCATCATTGGACTGTAAGGGTTCTGATGTGTTTGTCCGACATATTGATGTGTTTGGTCAACATATTGATGTGTTTGTTCAACATACTGATGTGTTTGGCCGACATACTGATGTGTTTGGCTGACATACTGATGTGTTTGGCCAACATACTGATGTGTTTGGCTGACATACTGATGCATGACAACATAATAGAGATAATGTTTCATCAGGCCGTTCAGGACATTGTCCATCTAGTGGCCGAGAGAGTTGTGCGTTAATGGGCTGTTATAGCTGAGTCTCTTCATGCTCTTTGGGGGGATACGTATTTGAAAATCATAGATTAAAATACCTACTGTTAAAATATCGATTTTCATAACATTCGACGTTTTAAGCGTAATTATAATAATTTTCGTCATTTTGATATAATCGATGTTTAAATTTTCGATGTTTTTTTTAACATTGGTTTTTTAAGCGTAGGTGTTTTAATCTTCGATATTCAAATATGTACCCGCTTGGGGATTTTGACGACAAGATCCCACTATGTTTAGTGTTTCATAGATCTTTGGAGATGCTTCGTCAGACATTTGACCATAAACTGCTTCTGAACTCGGTGGACGACAAAACCACGAAAAAAAAGCTTCATCAGACTCCATGGGGCTAGGACAAAAAGATGACCTTTGGCTTTGTGACTCGTCCGCCCCTTGGGTACTTTGACCACTAAGCGGCCGCGGATTTTGTGAATATGATATTTCTTGGGTAGTTTGACCACTTAGCGGCCGTGGGCTTTGACCATCCAATAACCGTTGACTGTGTACATGAATTGGTTATTAAAGTTTTACGTTTTTAGACTCTTCGGGACTTTCGCAACCAAATAGCTCTGGACCATCTGCACAAAACAATTCTTCATTTCGTGTGAAACAATGTTTTCTGGGGGTACAAAAATTTGATGGAAATAGCGGCAGTATTATGTGATTATACTCAGGCCTTAGGGGGACAAACGGTCGTGCAATTTTTTCATCATTGGACTGTTGGGGTTCTATATTAACAATAAAATTGAGCCAATTATTCAATAGGCCATTTGGCTGTGGGCATTGTTCATTTGAAGGCTCTGGAGTAAAATTTCGACTAACAGTCTCTTGGGGAGTTTATCTAATAAAAAGAGATCGCAAAGTAGTTTGCGTAGGCAATGGACAGGGCAAGGGTCTTCTAAAGAAGCCCTGTTAGAAATATTTTCAGGCATTTGCTCATATACATGTTGTTCCGAATATTGTCTTTGCGCCAATTGTGTTATTGGTTGGTCAAATTCGTTTAGCGCAAAATAGTGTGGAGTTGATTGTGGGAAAGTTTGTTCGTTATTGGGCATCAGCAATATTTGTCCCATATTTTGCTGCGTGAATGGTTGTCTATACTCATCTGTTTGGCCGATATTCTGATGCATTTGGCCGACATTCTGATGCATTTGGCTGACATACTGATGCGTTTGGGCGACATACTCATATGTTTGTTCGACATACTGATGTGTTTGGCCGACATACTGATGTGTTTGGCCGACATACTGATGTGTTTGGCCGACATATTGATGTGTTTGGTCAACAAACTGATATGTTTGGCCGACATACTGATGTGTTTGGCCGACCTATTGATGTGTTTGGTCAACATACTTATGTGTTTGGCGGACATTCTGATATGTTCGGCCGATATACTGATGCATGACAACATACTAGAGATAATGCTTCATCAGGCCGTTCAGGACATTGTACATCTAGTGGCCGAGAGAGTTGTGCGTTAATGGGCTGTTGTAGCTGAGTCTCTTCATGCTCTTTGGGGGGGTACGTATTTGAAAATCAAAGATTAAAATACCTACTGTTAAAATGTCGATGTTCAAAATATCGAAAATGGAAATATCGGACGACCACAAAACCGAATATTAAAATAACGAAAGTATATATTATCGAATGGTTAAATATTCTACGTCCAATATATCTATTATTTAAATATCTACAATACAGACCATTAAATGCCCTAAATATCGATGGGCACATAATATTTTTGAACATTGAAAATTAATATACCAAAGTGTAAAAATGGGTTAATTTTAAACATTTAATACATTCATTAAGTCACCCTAAAAATACGTATAAGTTAAAATATCGAACAAATTTTCATGTAAGTAGTATGAGTGAAAAAATGTTGCTTCTGCAACGTGTACCGTGCAACCCCTTCGCCCTTGCGTAACAAAGGATAGGCACCCGTGGGAGCCGTAGTGGCTGAGGCTGGTCGCCCCGGCTACTAGCAAGCCGAAGCTGCGGAGTTGAACCCTAAAGCTGTGGAGGTTTTCCTTCCTTCGCGCCTCCAGATTTTTATATACGCTCTAGTCAACAGTCAAAAGACTACTTTAATTTGGGGTGCTACAATTCGGTTTTGGAACAATTTCGACCTATTTTATCCATGAAAATCAGTGTCCAGTGTACAAGCATAGATCAATCGTAAAGGTATTATTTAGGTCTTTAAATTAAAATATTTCTAGAAAGTCAATATGTTGTGCTACTAAAGTGAGTGACAGAAACTTATCGCTGCAACCGACTCCACGTAGTCTTGTCTGCCCTAACCCTAGAGTGTAATTTAGAATCGCGTAGGCGCGGATAGGCGAAGCAGCCCGCGAGCTGAGGAGCAGATGGTTATAACACCCGCCGTCGCAGCTGAGGCTGGCCGGCGAAGCCGGCCAACAAGCCGAAGCTGCGGTGTTGAGCGTTTAGACCATCTGCGACGTCAAGTTCGCGTGGGACTGCCGGAGCCCTGCTGCGCCGGAGTCGTGGCAGAAACCATATTTTTTTTAAATTTTAACTAGTAGGTATTTTTGACGTAGATATTATGAATTTAGATGTATTCAATGTTGATATTTTGAACTTAGGCATAATGATCATCTGATATTTTGAATAATTCAAAATTTTTATTACTCGGCATTTCAATCCTCGACGTTTTAGGCGTAGGTATAACAATTTTCGTAATTTCATATAATCGATATTTAAATTTTCGATGTTTAGAACATTGTTATTTTAAGCGTAGGTGTTTTAATCTTCGATATTTAAATATGTACCCGCTTGGGGATTTTGACGACAAGATCTCACTATGTTTAGGGTTTCATAGATCTTTGGAGATGCTTCGTCAGACATTTCGGGACTTTGACCATAAACTGCCTCTGGACTCGGCGGACGACAAAACCATGAAAAAAAAGCTTCTTCAGACTCCATGGGGCTAGGACTAAAAGATGACCTTTGGCTTTGTGACTCGTCCGCCCCTTGGGTACTTTGACCACTAAGCGGCCGCGGATTGTATGAATATGATATTTGTTGGGTATTTTGACCACTAAGCGGCCGTGGACTTTGACCATCCAATAACCGTTGACTGGGTACATGAATTGGTTGTTGATTTTTTTCGTTTTTAGAGTCTTCGGGACTTTCGCAACTAAAGAGCTCTGGACCATCTGCACAAAACAACTCCTCATTTCGTGTAAAACAATGTTTTCTTGGGGTATATAAATTAGATGGAAATAACGGCAGTATAATGTTATTGTACTCAGGCCTTAGGGGGACAAACGGTCGTACAATTTGTTCATCATTGGACTGTTGGGCTATATTATCAATAAAATTAAGTCTATTATTCAATAGGCCATTCGGCTGTGGACATTCTTCATTTGAAGGCTCTGGAGTAAAATTTCGACTAATAGGCTCTTGGGGAGTTGGCCTAATAAAGGGAGATTGCAAAGTAGTTTGCGTAGGCAATGGACAGGGCAAGGGTCTAACTTCAAAAGAAGCTTCCCTATTTGAAATATTTTCAGGTGTTTGCTCATATACATGCAGTTGATCCGTAAATTGTCTTTGCGACAATTGTGTAATTGGTTGGTCAAATTCGTTAAGCGCAAATTGGTGTGGGGTTGATTGTGGGTAAGTGTGCGTGAATGGTTGTCTGTATTCATCCGTTTGGCTGACATACTGATATGTTTGGTCGACATGCTGATGGGTTTGGCCGACATACTGGTGTGTTTGGCTGACATATTGATGTCTTTGGTCAACATACTGATGTGTTTGGCCGACATACTGATGTGTTTGGCCTACATATTGAAGTGTTTGGTCAACATACTGATGTGTTTGGCCGACATACTGATATGTTTGGCCAACATACTGATGTGTTTCGCCAACATACTGATGTGTTTGGCCGACATACTGATATGTTTGGCCGACATACTGATGTGTTTCGCCAACATACTGATGAGTTTGGCTGACATGCTGATGTGTTTCGCCGATATACTGGTGCATTTGGCCGACATACTGATGTGGCGATCTTTGTTCATTTATCTGCGGGAAGTTCAGAACAGGTCGTTGGTGGAATGTCTGTTCCAAAAATGGTATTTCCAGAGAATGGCTTTGGCTCCCACGAACACTTGGACTTTGGCCAACAGTATGTTGGAAATCTGGTCCAAGAGATTGCTGGCGACCAGGTTCTGGACAATCTTGCCAATGAGCAGAATATGAGTTATACCGCTCATTTTGCCCGCTATCAGGCTGTTGGGGAATTGTTCCTTCAAAATATTGACCTCGATCGGTCAGTTGAGGAACAACCACATTTTGATAAATATGCCCGATAGCACAGTGTTTAAAAAATTCTGTAACAACTCGCTGTTGAGAAGTTTGTTGTTGGAATGTTCGCAGATCACTGGACTGTATCACATTACGTCGATGAACAGCTTGTTGAGAAAGTCTTTGATTGGTTAGTGTCCGAAGATTGTACGTCTCACAATTAGTAGATGATGTCCTGGGGCTATGTACAATGCAAGTGCCACCGCAAAATAACTGCACGTGCATTAAGCTCTAAAACGCCGGAAAAGCGTAAAATGAAGGCTAGGGACAGTCCATCGAGTTTGGGCTGGGGGGGCCGCCCATCACGCTGTAAGGCGGGCTGTGTGGCGGCAGCGACTGTATCGAGCCCATCGGGCCGTGGTACATGTCCATCTCCAAGGAAGCATCTGGCGAACACTTGTTCGTCAGCTTGGATTCTTGCTTGGTCACCATCCTCCGCCACTTTGCTCGCGCGTTCTGGAACCACACCTGGGAACAAAAGATATAACCGTTAACATGTGCATATATCACAGAAACGCCAGCGAGCGCAAAGCTTCGTAAAATAAATATCGTAAAGACAAAACCCAGAGCACGTTCCAAATTTTCTCGCCGTCTTGGCTTCCGCCCGACCATTATGCATGCGGAAGCTGGATTCCTGTCTGTCCCGTTTTTGTGGCATGTGATTGCGTTCTTGCCCGCCGTTGAGCGTTCCGAAGTGCAGATTTTATCTGTAATTAGCGAGCTGACCGGCCAGTGCGCCAGTGCCTGACCGTCGCAGGCGCAACATTCCGCGGCGTTTTTCCATGCCCTAAATGTGCTCACTGGGAAAAACTTCCGAATCACGGTTTATGTCGGTCATATTTATAAACCTAGACGATTTGACCGACTTTATTCGTACTAGTAATACATTCGTGTTAAAGATTCAGTGTGGTCGGCGCAAGAGCGCGCGAATCTCACGACCAATCACGCGCGGCCGCACCGTGGCCCCGCCCCCCCGCGTCATGGCGGCCGATGTTGCCTTACGCCAAATTTAGATGCCCGTTTCTTTCTTGCCCCTGAAGTGGCGGCATTCGGCTCGCGATTGTCCGGAAAAAGCAACAGTTCAATAACTTGGTAGTATAAGTAATAAATTCTACATAATATATTTTAATGATGCTATACCTAAGTACTAGTTATTAGAAGAAGAATTAATAACAGCTTCTTTGAAAGAACGTTGAACCGACATATTCGTGTTACCTTTTACAATTTACTATTGCAATGCCTCACTACATACCTACTATAAAACAAACTCCTCCATCGCGTCTGATGTCGGTCTGTTTGCGATAAACTCAACAACTAGTGCACTGATTTTCATGTTGTTTTTACTAATGGATAGAGTGATTCTTGAGGAAGGTTTTAGTACATATTTGTATGCGAGCGAATATTGTATGACACAACATCACTAACCTAAATCGTAGCTTTCTACTATAATTTTGTTGCAAATTCATGTTACATTTTCTTAAAAAAACGGTTGTTACCTTACTTTTATAGTCAGGAAAACCAAGATTTCAACTTTATTTACGAAGTATGGACTATTTTCATCTGCTTAGATCGTAATACCTAATGCTAACAAAATAATTAATAATTATTACGTGATAAATTTGATACAATCTTTGGTCTTGCGGTGTTTAGAACATAATTATGAGGGCGCAAAAATCTCACTATAATAATTGTGGTAGTAAATTCAGGAAGTCGATAAAAAAATCGTGATAAGTAGGTACTATCGGCCAATGTAATCTCTTACCACCCTAAAGACTAGGTATTCCCTTATGCAGACACTCGGCCACTATAGAAGCGGTTATGTATAAAATTACAAATTTCTCTTTGTTCTTTTCGTAAAATGGGTGGTCAGACATCTGTGATCATTGTTACAAATAACAGATGTGCCAGTTTTTTTTTAACATTGCATTTTGAACAATTCCATGATTTTTTCATTGTAACAGCTAATGGTCACATCTTCCTCGTTTTGTTTTGTTTTGACTACTATTGGTTCTCACAAAAATGGGCGGTTCGCAGATGTGGTCATCGGTGCAAGCAATTTTGGTTTAAGAATATAAAGAGACTACGTTGGCCGACTGTACCTATAAATAATTGCTTCCGCCAGTTTGTTGTCTTTATAAATTCGAATGCCCGATGTCACAGAATTTGGTACCGTTATAGTGTTGCGGATTAAATATTATCCGTGGATTTCTTGGTTTTTAACTTTGTTAACCTATGTACGATTAGACTAAAATTAATATTGTTAAATATGATATTTTTCTTATAAATCTTAGTCGATTGAAACCATAAATTGAATCTGAAAGTCGAAGGTCATTCTATTACATCTTCTCAAAAATATTGTTTCTGGTAGGCATCTATACTATGTATATTAAATTAAACTTATATTGTCACTTACGGGATATCTTCCGACAATATAAGTTTAGTTTTAAACCGTGAAAGCCTAAAACAGTGTATATTAAATTACCCACTTACACCTACTTCACAAGAAATTAATTAAACCTACATACCGTTGGAGCTATTACTGAAAAGCGATCAATTTTACACTCGAATTTAGCTGCAAATATCTTGTCATAAGTGTGTGAAAATGTTGTTTCGAAAAAAAAAACTAAATAAGTAGACTGTGTTCAAACATTATATACGACTAACATTATTTTGTCGACAGTTGAGCCCAACTCTAGTAGTATAAAGAATGAGTGTAAAGCTGCGCAGGATTGATGACTTAAGTGTCACGAAGAGATAAAGCCATCTAGGTGGTCCCGAGACAATATGCTCAACTCAACTACGAATGACGATGTTCGTGTTTGTATAAATTGACGTCGTCATCTGTTCTCGATTACTGGGTATGCTTGTTGGTAATGAATCTATACTAATATTATAAAGCAGAAGAGTTTGTTTGTTTGGTTGGTTGAACGCGCTAATCTCAGGAACTACCAGCTCGAATTGAATTGAAAAAATCTTCTTGTGTTGGATAGTCTATTTATCGAGGAAGGTTATATGCTATATAACATCACGATACGATTATAAGGAGCGGAGCAGGAATGAAAAATGTTGCAAAAACGGGTTTTTTATCCTTTCGTTTTTTTTCTTTGATGTGACGCAGACGAAGTTGCATGGGTCAGCTAGTTGTAAATAACTAAACTTGTGACTTATCTACGTCATTGTGTTACTGTGAATAATATACAGGTTGTAAACAACCTCATCACGAAGCCGTCAATCAAGCATTCTATACATCAAATTAAGTAGCTTTACGCAAAAATGATTGCTGGGAAACGACTTGGTTTTGGGATGTAAAATCATGTTTTGTGATAGGACTCAATGTATACCACTTGAAACATTGTGCTAATGAATGGATTGAATAATACGAGGGCCGTAGTAGTGTTTATAGTAAAAATCTTACAAAAATAACTTATATTTAATAAAAACCTTGTCAAAAAGTTGTAACTTTGACCCCCAATATCTCCATAACTAGAAGTTTCACTGGTATGGTGTAGAACAAAAAAAATATCGCAATGACAGGGAGAACAAATGCTTTTCGGCTTTGTTAAGAAATATTTTACTCCTTGTATAGTTAGTTGCTGGTAGTTACGATGACCATATCGGTCATAGACCCACGTACGGTTGGACAAGGTAATTGGTAGACATTTAACAATGTACTTTGTGGGTTAAACTGTAAACCAAATAGCTTGTTCGACCGTACATTTGTTAAAGCAAAAATACTTTTGTTTATTTTATGTATTAGTGTAGATTAGTGTATGGTAAATTATTTTTTATTTAATATTAGTTAAATATCATGTTTTTGTACATCGTTAGGAAATTTCGTTTATAAGCTAAGATTATAAATTAGATGTTCATAAGTAGTACTAGTTTTTTTACGTTTTTCATTGGTTTATATTATAAATTTAATCATTTTGAGACCGAGCTATCCTTTAATGATAGTTGTAAGGGAGATTTTAATCAATAAATAATAAAAAAAAAGTTCCTAAGTTTAAGTTATCTAAGAGTAAGCCTGTTCTAGTATACGTCATCAATCGTGATCTTCAAGATGTTTTCAAATAAGTAAATAAATATCGCTGGACGTTAACACACAGCGCCACCTAGTGCCACAGTAAGCAAAGCTTGTGTCGTGGACACTAGACAGTTGATATACTACATATATACTTTTTTGTTTCTAAATACATACTTACTATACATATAAACATCCATGCCTCGGAAACAAATGTCCATGCTCATCACACAAACATTTGCTCCTACCGGGATTTGAACCCAGGACCCTAAGAACGTAAGACAGCGTCACTACCACTACGCTATTCGGGTCGGTAAATGAAAACCAATACATGGTTCATTTGTTTTGGTTCTTCACCTTACGAAGAGATATTAGGGAAAGGACAATGACCGCAATTATATGTTAATTAAGTACTGTCTACTCTCTGTCACCGAGAGAAAGAATTTGTTCAAGTTATGAAAACGGCAAATGATTGAGTATGTTTTAAACAAAGGTCATAAATTAATTGTCTTTGATGACCTAGAAAAGTGGTAGCGGATTACTTTGTGTATTTTATTTCATCACCACTAGTCTCAAACCGGTGAAGCAGGAATCTTAAGGATATTGGAATGTCTCGAAACCAGCAATTTTGGGATATGCCGCATATCCCAAAATTGCTGGTTTCGAGATGTCACGCATATCATATGCGTGACATCTATCACATCGAACTGGCCCCGTATTGTGGATTCTAGCCCAATACCTCTCCATAGAGAAGAGGCCTGTGTTCCAGCCGTGGGGATATTATAAGCTGATTATGGTTGTATGCAAAAATTGCACAAAACGATAGTACAAATAGATAACAGACTATAGCAAGTAGTAGGAACGTAGTACAATCTCTATCGCGTACGTGATACGCACTCGAGGCAAAGGCCAAAAACACGACACGCTATTCTCGCTCACATTTCGAATAAATAAGCACTACCTCGGACACATCATTAGTTATACCGTCACGCACCACCGCCGATCGAAAATAACTTCTACACACCTAAACATACGACTCAATACGCTTTACCGACCGACGCTTCAAGACAATTGAAAATATTCTTGCGAGTAATTTTTCAGCGGTCGAGTATTATTTTTATTTATGCGCGTATTTATATAGGTTTTTTTTTTAAATTACTGAATGATATATGTTTAATGAAAAATTGAATTGTCAGATTTTTGAGATAAATTGATGTCAACTCAAGAGTGAGATTGAGTTGTATTTCGCGTGAGTAATCTAATGTTGTTACTTTATAATTTACGAGATCACAAATATTTTCTCAAATACAGTATTTTAAATAATACTACATTTCAATATCATCTGGACAAATGAATGGGGCTTGAAGAACCAAGTTGCGTCTTTGTTTCTCTACAAATATCTGGAGCAAAGACTTTCAAGAGTCTTACAGAGCTCTTCACAAAATAACCTTGTTTTCACTTTTTTATATTTAATTCCAAGAAAGTACTATTGTTGCTTTTCAGTCGATTGTTCCGGCTCGGAATTTATAAGTAAGTAGTATTTTTTCTCCGACGCTACACAAAATCTTCTAGTCAGAGCACTGGTTCCCAACCTGTGGTCCGCCGACCACTGGCAGTCCGCAGTAGCCTCGACTACGGTCCGCGAAAGATTAAAATGTTATTCGTACTTTTAACACAGAAATTTTCTGCACAGAAGATGCAAGCTCAACCCAACCTAATTGAACCTATCAGAAGCAAAATTCTACTTTTTTTGGAGAATGTCATACTAAATGATTGCTAAATTATTCGAGTTCAATTCTATCGCTTTTGTGTCCATCACTATCTTAATTCTAAAAGGTTCTCATCACATTATCCCATTTTTGTAATGTGTGAGTTAAAGATTCACTCCCCTAGTTATAATCCTGTCGGTGTCCATGTTTATCTAGGACCATATGGTCCCTGTTAACAATAAACATACCAAAGTGGTCCCTGGCCTAAGAAAGGTTGGGAACCACTGGTTTAGAGCATACTAAAACATCGCAGTAACTAAATGCTAAGGGAATACAACAGTAGCACTATTTGTCATTCAGATACGATCTGCCGTCAGTACGGTAGCTGACGGCAGACATTGACTGAATGATCTTGAACAGTATTTATATCTACGTCGAGTCCATTTGAGAGCACACCGGTCTGATGTTTGTGGCGAGATGTTAAATAATGTCGGAAGTTTTGAATACCTGAAATGTTTGATCTAGATGATCCTGGGATTAGGTCATTGACGTTTCAAACGGTAGCTTTACAAGAAAACCTGGAACACGCCGTACGTAGATCTCTCAATGGTTTAAAGAAGCTATTGTTGATAAGACTATTCCTAAAGCGCAGAACTCAACTCGTGGAAAATAACAATCTGTTCATAGTTCCAGAATTTTATTATCGATCTATTGAATGATGGTATTCTTTATGCAATTGAACCACTGGTACAATTATTGGCACCCCACCCCATGTTGTTCTGATGTCTCATTTTGCGTTACGGACAATTACACTGACCACTGCGCAATGACACTAAACGCTTGCAAATTGCCCCTTTCACCCAGCTAGAACAAATGAGACAAATTTGAGCGAATTAAGTACGCGTGTACACGACACCTACGGTTCAATGAGCAACAAAATGCGGAATGTTAATGATTGAGATGTCTTTTTTGTTTTTTTTTTCTGTTTTCGTGTTTAGGATTTTCTTACTTCGATTCAATACGTCGATTTTGGAATCTAAAATACAATAATATTATCCTACAGCATTTTAGTTAAAATGTTTGCAACAAGCACAATTGTTATCATGCATCGATATAATATGAATTAAAACTTAAAATTATGGTTATTATTTTTGAAACGATAATTTTCAATTTTGTAATTACCTACGTTTTTATGTTTTGAATAAATTCGAAACTCGTGAAAAATAAAACAAAGGCCATGGGGCCTTTGTTTTTATAATAATCTATCTAAATACGTTTTCTTGTTTAAAAGAAACTCCAAGCATAAAACTTAAAAAAACCGCTCCGAAGAATTATTCTACAGTCTATTTAGTACGCTCTCCCTACAATTACAAAAGCGCGAATGTCACGTCTAATCCCAAACAAACATGACTAATTACATGCGTTTCATGCCCGAACACTAGGCAGGTAATGGAATGGCAAACGCAAATTAAGCCATTTTGTCAAATGGCATAAATAGGACGATGGTATTAAAGCTGCTGTAATATTTATGTTAGCAATATGTTGTGCGAATTTGTCTGTGATGCCAGATGTCCCGAATAGTATACTTACTAACGATAATAATTGTAAAACGTTCCTGACAATTTTAATGGGTACCGTAACTGTAAATGAGCACCAGCTGCTTGTGGCTTGAACAGTAAAAATAGCTTTCGGTATGTTTAGTGTGGTGTTTGTAAATATGTGGTACTATTTCGGTGTAATAGTGGGTGGACTTCTTCAGCCTAGGAGACTAAAGGCTACTACAGTACATACGCTGAGGTTCAACCAGCTCTCATTATTGTGAGAAAATAAGTTAGAGTCAAGAATTTTAATTACAGCCATCTCCGAAAGCGTAAATTTTCTCGATTATAAACCAATATTTATTTCAGAAATGTTAAAAGAAAACCCTAATAGCGATGTATCTGTGTGTACTCCAGTGCAACAAACATTTAAAAACCATTAAAAGGTGTAAATTTACCATGAAAAGCGTAATTAGAAAGAGTGTTCATTAAAACACATACAAATGTGAAAATGGGCAGTATACACAAATTGGTGAGAATTCAAAAGATTGTCGGCAAACCAATTACCTACTTATGATGATTTCAAATGGATCGTAGAGTAACCAACATGGTACTTGCCTACTTATACAAGAAATATAGATAATTTGTGAAATGACACCCAATTTAATTATACTCCACCCTCTTAGTAAATAAAATACCGCATAAGGACCTCTAATAAATGTCTGAACGATCAAAGCGAGTAGCGTTCCGCGTGTGTAAATAAAAACTGTAGAAATGTGATTAATAGTCCCGTTTTCCTTAAATAAATAATATTTGAATAAATTAAGTAGGGAGAGGCACGTCCGCTCTGTACGACTTCGCGCGACCAAATGACAAATGGACGTCTTTTGAACGTACAGCGGAAATTATCTGCCCAACGGAGCGTCTCTGAGCGCGCCTGTACTAATTACTAGACTGTTTGATTTGATCTTATTTATGTGTAGAATTTTTAACTTTAATGCTGTTGTATAAAGTTTAAAATTGAATGTGGGAATTTGCTTATTATTGTCACAAAATGTACTTAGAAAGTAAAATTATATGCGGTCGAACGTCAAGGTGTGACCATCCGATACTAATTGCGAGGGTTGGGAGCCATCGCCTTTGCCCGGGATATTTGTGTGCCGTTAAGAGGCATCTTTATAGTGTTCGAAATCATGGCATGAAAACGTTTTAAAAATAGCACTGCGTAATTAATTTTTTGTGAGATCGGGAAGAAGCGACGCTATACATCAATAAATGTTTTGCTTTTGTCATTGAAATTTATATCCTCAATGGGTGTTAAATATAACAACTTTGGAGAGCAGTTTACAAATATGAAATATAATAATGAAGAGGCTTATCGCATAATAGAAAATAATCGTAAATATCGTAAATTAAAACAGTAACTATATGATTATTTGTTATTGTATTACACAAGTATGTTTAAAAAACAAGAGGCATGCGTATAAACGGGGAAGGAAACTATTCCAATATTAATTTCAGATTAAATCCGGTCTGTAATTTTATTTACGCCATGTTATTAAAAAGGACTTAATATTTTTAATAAAATTGAAAGAAGTCACACTTAGGAACAACAGTACAAACGCGCACAAAACCTGTTCAAAATAAAATTAACCAAAAAGGTCTTATTGGAAATCGACTAATTAATCGAATGAGATAAATTTAATAGTCGATTAAACACAGTAGCTATGTGAATTGATCGCACCATAAAGTGAACAAGGAAAGGCACTTTTTCAGTCGACTAATTACGTCTGAGCTACTTGAACAGTTGAACTCGACTCATTTTTCAGAATGGAAGAAGAAAAAAAAGAGACTGGAGTGACAAATCACGTTGCGGACGCAAGGAGAGATATATGGCGTGGTTTGTTCTAAATGCGCCTGCGTCGGGTTCGGGTGACAGTGCGTCTATATATTATGGGGGCGCCCGAGGCAATTAGACGGCGCAGCGCACCTGTTGTGAACGGCCATTTTAAAATATTTTTTCAACTAAATTCATGAAATACTGAAAATTGCCAACATGTGAGTTTACGTCCTGAAGAAGTTTTTAACCGTTTATCATTTAATTTTCTCCGAAACATCTAGTCTTATCTTAGACGAGAAAATAAAATAAATTATTCAGGCTGCAAAAGGTAACGAAAATTATTGCATTCTACTTATGTTTTTTCCATAAAAGCCGAACAAAGGAATCATATATATCGCTCGTTTATGTGAATCCATTTAAATATTTTCCAGACGCGGTACTTTCAGTTGCAATAAGTGAATGTAGCAACCGGCTAAGATGACAACATGATACTTAGTCGTCACAAAAACCTCGCAAACGAAATCAATCGAAATGAATTCGATTGCCGCATGTCCATACTCCTTATTGTTACATACAAGTACGTCTAGAGCAGTGCTCTTTCAGCAGTAAGTGCACAAACAGACGTTATGCACAGAGACTTTTCAAAGACTACGTTTAGAACGGCAAACTCTTTAAGCTGAGGCTTCAAGTGCCCGCCAGCGACAAACGTCACATGAACATAGAAAGCAGAAAGCAAGGAGCAACTCTCCAATCCGCTGCATCTCTCCTCCAAAGGTGGACTTAAATGCCAGCCTTTGAGGCCTTTGCAAACTTTAATTGCATCACACTCTTATAGACACAGCAGTAAGGTTCAAATTCGTCATCAAGAGCAATTAGTCTCGTAATTCTCGTAAATAACTTGAGAGGTGAGAGACATAAATCTTTTCGTTTCAGCCCCTCTTGTCGTGTTTTATTTAGGGATAGCTGAAAATGCTTAGCTTTTTATGCTGCGGTATTGCGGCATCGACAGCGGTTTTTATGGGTTTATTGGTGCCTATAATTCTTTGATGTCGTTTCTTGTGATTGAGTTGAGTTGTAAAGACCTTTGGGGTACGTCAATTGAAGCCTCTCGATATGGCGGTATAATAAAACGAATGATGTGACCTAGTCTAGTAATTAAATGGTTAATTAAAAGATTTGAAATGAATTTTCGTTTTTAATTTCTTGTGGAATTTTCAAAGTAGTGTGTTGACAGTGTTTATGGGCAAAGGAAACAATTGGAAACCGAAAATTCTATAGAATAAAACAAAAAAAGAAATAAAGCGATAAAATCAAGATTGAAAAAGGTAAAACAAAACAGTTGTCCGCAGCATCCACAGCCAAAAGTGCGTCGAGACGCAAAAACGAATAAGATATTATCTTTACAATATGGCGACGGCGACGAGTCGAAAGCTTTTTGCCGAGAAAAAAATCTCGATCAATATTCGAGGGGAAGGGGGGGGGTCTTTCGCATAATTGGTTGACTGGATATATTTATGCTGCTGATACCGGGATCGGGTCCGCGAAGATAAAGACAGGTTGCTATATACAGGCTGCGAGTAACAAATTTGGGAGCCTTTACAATTTTCAAGTCCAAACAAGGGTCATGTAATTATTCGTTTTGGTTCCACTTTGGTCGAACTCAATGCAGTTAGTTGGTCTCAGAACGTTGAGTTGTCCTTTATGGATTGAGTTGAGTTGACAAATAATTTCCGGAAGAGTTCTGTGTTCGAGAAGATAATGAATCAAGATGAGATAGAAATTTGGCTGCATGAAGAAAACTATGTCTATGACAATATTCAACAGCTTTATTTGACAATTGAATACCTGCCACCATTGGATGCACTGCGAAAGCCTAAGCCAATACACAGCGTTATATTCACAAGATTGATAAAATAATAATATATTAGAATCTATAACTTTATTGGCTGTGGGCAGGGACATTGCTCACAGAACGGATGGACGATGGGGCCGAAAGGTCTGGAGTGGCGTCCGCGAACTGGAAGTCGATGCGTTGGAAGACCTTCCACCAGGTGGACCGATGACCTGGTGAAGGTTGCGGGAATCCGTTGGATGCGAGTCGTACGGGGCCGGTCAATGTGTCGAAACTTAGGGGTGGCCTATGTCCAGCAGTGGACATCTTTCGGCTGAAATGAATGAATGATAAATTTATTGTAATTGAATACGCGTCATGTGTCTGACAGCGTTTCCTGCGTCACGTCAAGACGTCATCACAATGACAGCTGGCTGAAGACGATTTACTTGGGTAGCCTGGACCTGGAATATCGGCCAGTAGGCTGCTACAATCTGACAAATTTCTTCAATCGATTTTCAACTTTATGGTCAAAGCGTTAGGTTCAAGTTTAATTGACAGTGATGACGGCTGGCTGTAGGTGATTTTCTTGGGTAGCCTGGAGGTGTTTATTGAGAATATCGGCCAGTAGGTTACTACAATGTGACAAATTTCTTCAACAGATTTTCAACTTTATTGTCAGAGTGTTAGGTTCAAGGTTAATAGACAGTGACGACGGCTGGCTGTAGGTGATTTTCTTGGGTCGCCTGGAGGTGTTTATTGGGAATATCGGCCAGTAGGTTACTACAATGTGACAAATTTCTTCAACAGATTTTCAACTTTATCGTCAGAGTGTTAGGTTCAAGGTTAATAGACAGTGATGACGGCTGGCTGTAGGTGATTTTCTTGGGTAGCCTGGAGGTGTTTATTGAGAATATCGGCCAGTAGGCTACTACAATCTGACAAATTTCTTCAATATATTTTCAACTTTATCGCTACAGCGTTAGGTTCAAGGTTGATTGATAGTTTCGGGAAGCTTGATGTGCTGGGTATAACTAAACCAGAAGGTTCCGGTGTTAAGAAGACAAGGGACAATCTTCGTACTTTGACATCGCAATGTGACTTCAGACGGCGTTTTTGCGTTGGTCAAAAAATCTGAGCAACAACTTCCAACAAATTCATCAAAACTAATTGAGACAAAACGGGTTTGGAAAATTGAAGACTGTTTTATACTTCATCATTTCAGCCAAAAGACGTCCACTGCTGGACATAGGGGTCGCCACATTGACCGGTCCCGTGCAACTCGCATCCAACGGATTCCCGCAACCTTCACCAGGTCATAAATAACACTTATACTTACTGGAAGAGCAATTCTAACTTTACATTGAAGTGACAAATACATAGATGAAAAACTTTTCGAGTAGTATCCAACTAGCTTTGCAACCACAACACGAAAAATCTTTATGAAAAAGAAAACTGAATATTAAACAAAGGTACACAGAATACGTGTTTTACATAATCGTGACACGTGTTTGAAAATTTAAATAATTTACCAAGCAAAGTGTAATCTGCGTAAGTGTAACTCATGAAGGAACAGGGATTTCATTTTCAAGAAATGTTAAAATGGCTCCAACATTAAATATAGTTATTGGGCACCGATATAATTTTACGGATTTAAAATGTTAATGCTTTGTTTGAATTAATTGAATTTAACCTTTTACTTTTTTTATTAAATGTATTTCCCGCTCTCAACAACGTTATTTTTAATGAATTTTGAATCCTTCTCTAGAATCTTGAATCTCTATCTCTAAATCTCTAGAATTGGACTTTACGAAATTTATTGTTAGACTTAACAAGAATTTAATTAATGATTAAATACGAAGTCACAAAATGAGAAGAGCCACATGTCTATTCTAATTATTATATAAATTTCAAGAATTTACTAACTCCACATTTAAAACAAACAATCGATTCGATGCTCAATTGTTGGTCTGTGACGTCACTGGCGCAAGCGCCCGTGTTCCTCGAGAATTTTTTCAAGTTACCCGAGTAATTAGGAGAACAAAGGGAAGCGCTTTGCCCAGCCCTACATTAAAGTGCCGCTTATAGCAAACAAATTAAATGCAATATACAGTGTTAAATGCGAAGAGGAGCCGAAGTGTGTGCTTCCACTTATAATCTTAGTTCAAAGACAAAGAATGCGCCAGGCACCACATTTTTGTGTACCAACTTTAAACGTGAATTAGGCAAGGTTTCCACCAAAGCGGAGAGGAGGTGTGCAAGATTCGACTACTCACATTGGTTGAAGTCCACACCGTGTCTCTCGTCTTTATTGTGATTTGTCGAATCTTCTTTTTGCATATCCATTTCCGCTCCGCTCCTCTCCGCTTTGGTGGAAACCGGGCCTAAACCTTGATCGTTTCAAGTATTGCTACCACGTACGGGTATTTCTCCGGCAACAACTTAAGTAAATATTGTCTACGTATATTTATTTTGTACTATCTCATTCATGCACTCAAGGGTTGTAGCTTTTATCGGAATTGCAACTCCACTCTGGAAGTACTGGTAATTATTTTGTACGAAGCAAAAGGTTAATAAATATGAAAGAAAATTAAGTTGTGGATAATACAGGATGTTTACATTTGGGAAGCTGCAGAATCTACGAAGTAATTTTATCTTTAAAGTTATCTACATATTTCTAATTTTACGGTTCATTAAGCGTAATTGCTTATTCAATCGACTACGTATACCTACCTACCTTTCACTACGTTGACTAGTTTGAAGTTTGGTTTCACAAAATTCCTGACGTCCCTGCCTGTGGACACTGATTATGGCGCTCAATAATAAGGCCACAATTACCGAAGCACGAGTGCAATTTCGTGCAACACGCTATTTCTGGGAAACCAATAACAATGATATCCTTGTCATGTGGTACATCACGGGCATCTCATATGGAAGGCTATTTTACCTATATAATGTATGGCCTAGAATACCTGTCTTGGCCTAGAGTCCTGGCTGCCGAAGAAAAATCACACGTTGAGAAAAAAAATATTGTGATGACCTTACCTAAGCTTCAACTGTAAAAAACAACATATAAATTAGAATATATGGCTGAGTACTGGCTTATATGAAAATTTCGAACGTTCCTGCAACTTTATCAGTTTATAAATTAAAACAACTCGGTATTACCACTCGTCAGCCGTCAAAACGAGTGATGATAAAAACCAATAAATAAAATTCAACTTTAAAAAACATTCGCAATGCAAATGTTGATAAGTCGATACTGAGCAAAGCGACGCGGTATCGGGACTACATTAAATTCGCATTAGCTTTCAACTACCGGTTTGTTTAAGACTTATTTTATACGTTTGACACACTTGAGTTCTGGTTTGAGTCACTGCTGTATTGTAACTCACATGCTAGCTCCTTGTCATCTGTACGGAACTTGTACCGCGCCAATTTGACGTTTAACGAAGATAAAATATTTTTTTGTGTGTCAATTAAAGTCTCAAAATTTCGTTTTCTAACCGTCGGGGGATTTAACGATGTTTTAATTATGTTTTAGATGGACGTTAAAATATTTTGACGCTAAATAAATGCATTAAAGCTAACGATTTTCATAATGCTCCACCATACATAGACATAACGTTTAATTTCATTAAAATATGTTGATTAATCCCAAAATTGTAATGTTATTCACGGCTATAGGTCTCGTCCGTCGGATTTTAGTGAAGTTTAAGTACTTAATTTTAATAAACGAACGATTAAAGTTTAGCGTTTGAGACTAATGGCAACTTTACACTGGTTTCGTACATTGATTGATAATAATTAAATTCGAAACCGTTGTTGCATCTCGGCACCTCATTTCAATAATTATAATTTCATTTGTTTACTCCCTACAATACAGTTAAACTGATTTCGAGCACAAAATGCTAGCTTTATTTTTGGAAAAAAATAATGTTGTTTTTAATAAAAAATATAATAACAAATTATATTTTTAATAAAAGAAAATTATGAAAGAGCCATGCAACCGATGTAATTTTAATTTATTTTAGTGAAAGCCACACCTGATATCGAAACGGTAATAAGTGTAGAACGGAACATTCCGAGGCACGTATCTTATCAGTAATATTGCTTGTAATCATAGTCCAGCATATTCTAACGTCTTGATCAGTATGCTAATGAAGCGGCTACCTACGCGTGAAATAACACCTCTCGATTTGTTATGTATCGAATTTAAAATCGATTCTATATTATTCGATACTATCGATTTCACGTCAGACGCTGAATTCTTTTTAGAAAAAAATTAACTAATGGGTTAATTTTATCTTCAATTTAGTTTTTTTTTTGTATCGTGCCTACTTTAGTTTGTTTTTGAATGAATTAATTTGTTTGTTTGTATTGTTTTTATTCATAAGTCATTTTGACAGCTCAAGTGGTACAAAAATCATAAAAATAAAATCTTCGATGAAAAAATAATGCATTTAAAAATGATTCTTCAAAAATGTTATGAGTAAACTCATACTTCTTTTTTCAAAAATATGTGTAAACTTATAAAATTTTTGAAAAAAGGACAGTTGAATGGACACGTCATCAGAATGGCCAGTATTGTCAACAAAGCATTTTACGCTGCGTTTACACCAGTGATGCGCGCTTTGCAGCGAGGTAAGTAAGGTACCTATGTGAAACTGTCCAATCACATGGCTGCTATAGTTGAAGTTCTTAAAAAAAAGCGATATTATTGGTTATTTTCCTTTTGATCCTCGCACATATCTGGTGGAAACACAGCCTAGAATTAGGTTAGAATATATCGAAATAAAAACTTCATATTACCTGCAGGACCCTCTTAGGAAGCCCAGTCTTTTGGCTGAGCTGCTTGAGGTCCTTGGCGTCAGGGTTGTGGTTGATCGCGAAGTAAGACTTCATGGTGCGGAGCTGATGGTGCTTGAAGCTGGTGCGCATGCGCTTGGTGCGCGACGAAGAGCCCAGCCCGGCCCCGCCGCGGAATCCCATCTCCAAATAGTCTTGGTTCAAATCTGATTGGGCAACGACAGTCTCACTGCTAAATGCTGAATTTTTGTACTAACATTAAGGATGTCCTGTTTACAATATATTGAGTTTGGGATATAAAACAACTTGTTTGCCGATATATCGAAAATCGACACCTTTACTCTAATATTCAAACAGGTCCGTTACAACGAACAAGGATAATATTAGTACACATAAATTGTTAGCTTTAGCAGTAATTACAACAATTATTGTAGAGACGCCACACATCAAGTTTCTACAATTTGCCAATTTTTTTAATAGATTTTCAAATTTATCACTATAGCTGTAAGTTCAAGGTTGATTAGAAAAGTTGTTAGTTTCAGTTAGCTTGATGTGTGCAGTCTGCACAGTCGCAAGCACCAATACGAAAATACTTCACAACTTTTAAACATTGTTTTTGTTCTATTGTTCTCATTAAAACATCATTTTGTTACGACGATAGAATTCTGGAACTCATATTTTTATGAGAAATACCCTATCTCCAAGGTAAAATCGTTATTTCTCGCAAAAAATCCTTCTTAAATTTAGGAAAGCGTAAACATGTTGGTGCTCGTGACTGTACAACCCAAAAATGGACAACACGAAAGTCGCAAACGCGTCGCAAAATTCGCAGAACTAAAATTACATCTACTTAAGTATCGCGAAGAAAACCCGATCGGCAACTATCAATTTACCAAATTATCGTAATTTGTTTTATATCTGCACATTGCATGATAATGCCAATATTTACATGTTTATATTTAATTATGCTAATTGTTATTGTCTGTATTACGGTCGTAAACGGCTATAAAGATAATAATGTATGTAAAAATATATAAAATGTTTACATTTCATAGGCGTATTTTACGAGAGTTTACACGTTGAGGACGGGATCCTCGCTTTAATTAACAATCTTAATGACAACTATGAGATGTCCTGGATTCTTGCATATGTTTTTGCTACAAAAACAGGAAAGTTATCGGCCATCTTTCGCGTAAATCTCTCTAAATATTTGTTTTGAGATAGACTGCACTTTATCTATATTAGGTATATGGTGTTTCTTTATTGAGTTATTTGGTCACAAAATATGGAAGCGTGATTGAAATTCTAACCTCAACAAATGTGGATCCACTGCAGGGAATCTCATCTATGGACACAATGTGTCTGATATAGGTTTGGGTAAAACTCATTAATTCGCTACCTACGGAAGCAATGTAATGGACGTACTGCACTGTTCTAATACGTGTATATTAGTCGACGGACTGAAAACTAGAACAAAACGTTCCGTTGAAAATATTCCAAGTTCCACTGGCGGCGAAAAACAAACAGTGGAAAGAATCGCCAATCATTAGCGTATCGTGTGCTAGTCCACCAAGCTATTTCAAAAAACAAGGACGCTCCCGTTTTCAAGAAAAGAGAAAAAATAACCCCGCCATTGCAGTTTGTGAAACAATTTTTGTTACGTGCACCGGGAATTTTTGTTACGGCGTGGTATCAATGTGATTGAGCTTTCATACAGCTTTATGATTGAAAAGCTAGCATTCCTTTTCAATTTCAACACCTAAGTTAGCAGGGCCAATCCGAGCCCACATTGAAATCGAAATCCTCCATTACGCGCGTATGCGAAAATTCGAATCGTCAACTTCGAAGTTTGGAATTTAAATTCGCGCGGTCCTTTAAGTCCGAAACGGGTCCGCTCGAGATCCGCACGCATGGCAGGCCTACGGTCATAAATCGATCGTAACACGCACGCCGCATTGTTTTCCGTTACAATACGAACCGTGACGTCTCCGTGACGGAGCCGGCACGGTGCCGCGACTTCGTTTTAACGACCGATAAATGCTGCTAATAAATAAACTGAAACTTACTGCGATGTTTACAGAAACGCTTTGAGATTTGCGGTTAAGGGTATCGGACAGTGAGAAACCAGTAAGTGTACTGTAGAAGGCAGACAATCGAGAATTTGGTGGTGCATTTCGAATAAGTAATCGTGGTGGCATTTCGACGAATTGTACTGAAAATCGTAGTGATTGATAAACTGAATATTTAAGTGGACTCTAACAACATGTTGTTAGCTTTCAAATAATCTTATCCGCGTGAGCAACAGTTGAATACGTTTGCCAACGTGCTTCAGCATCGTAGATTAATACAATTTGTTTTTCGTGAAGTTTGATACCGAAGTGACAAGTGACAATTAGTCAAGAATTTCTGTTAACACTGCGAGTGCCGATTGCATAACATCTACAGAATAACAAACGTTGCACATACACATAATGAATAATAGTACATTTTGATACAAGTGGAGAACGTTTGTTATTGTAGTTAGAGGCAGAATTAACACACGAGCCCTAGGCGAGGGTGCTTCTGAGCCGACAATTGCAATGACAAATGTCCACGTGTATCAAACAACTTTTTTCAATACACTTTTGTAGAAGTAAAATAAAAGAATGAAAAATGCATTTGTGTCATGAATTATTACGAGACTATGATTTAAATTTTTTTTTTCCAGGTTTTGCTTTAGCGAGGTTGAAGGAGAAGCAAAGGTATGAAGCCGTTATAAAGCCTAATATTAATATTTTTTTTTTTTTGGAGAACAGAGAAAAGTGACTACGGCAAGAAAATTATTATTATTTGACAATGAATAAATTAATTAAATTTTCCTGTTTTCGCCTTATGAATGATGAATTGTCGAAGACTTGCCATTTTTACTCGACATAAAAAAAGGAAAATACCAGTTTTACAGATTAGCGATTGGTAATCGACTATTCGCTTTTATTGGCTATTTGAGGCATCTCTAGTTTTGAGTGCAGTAACCGGGAAATCTAACAATAAGAAACATCTTATTTTCCGTTTCTTCTTCATTTATGTCTGAAAAATATCCTCTTACGATCCTGAATTCAATTAATCTAAAACAAAGCAATACTTCTCTACATTTATCGTAAAGCTCAAAAAACTTTTCAGTGTTAAATTTATATATCAACGTGTTAAATACAATATTTTAATTTAACAAACATATGACAATAATCACTTGCAAATAACCCGTTGCCTAAAGAGCCGCGAAAACATGGCTACCTTACTGTCATTCTACATTCAAAAATCAAATAATGTTCGAACTTTAGTACCTATTCCACATTCAAAATTGACAATTTATTTATTTGTTTTTTTTATTTACTGCAAGTGTGCGTTCCGAAGTCCGAACAATTAGCGTGTAAGTAATTATGCGGGGGCCCGTTGGCGCGATATAATGGCCGCGACCGATACGTAAAACGAACCGCGTTTTCGAACGCACTGCGGAGAATGTTCGATTTCTTAAAATGCAAACTGTTATGGCCGGAGTCAAAATATAATCTGCTTCGATGTCCGTATAAAGTTATTTTTACTGATCCCAGTAAGGTTTTCTGCGTCGTTACCAAAATAAGAGAAGTCGATAAGTTTATTTTTGCTAGAGGGATCCCTAAAGGGATGAGAACTCTAAGCCGCGTAAAGCCTATATCGACACATGAATAGAAATATCGACATTACCGTATACCGCCGCGCCGGGATAGAGGAAAAACCAACTATCTGGTTTTTTTTGCTTTTTTTACCATTGGATTAAGAATTAAGTACCGATTCGAATGGTATATCAAAAGTGCAAAACTGCAAAAAATCACGATAGGTATTTGATTTTGCCTCTAACCCGGCGATACACTAACCGAAATCATGACTAAATTTAAGTTTCTGCCTAGCCTGTAGCTCGTATGAAGCGCGAACATAAAAACACACAATTCACACTGATCGTGAGATGCGCGGCGTTGACGCCCGTCCTGTGTTTGTTCGACATGATTTACTCGGAAACCACCGATAACCGCTACCAATCACCCGAGACCTCTCATAAACTATGTCAACACCCCCCTTTACCATAAATATGGGTTAATAAAGGAAGCAGGGAAGGTCAAAGTCTGCTGGTTGGCGCAACGCAGCCTGAGGCGTTCGTGCTCCAACTTGATGATACGGTCTCCGCAAACAGAAAGTGAGACATGCGATTTTTTTAGTTCTTCAGGTGTTAGGGAAACGGCATTATAGTTTAAGAACAAAAATATGTGCGTGGAATTTTATGAGTTGCGGATTAGATTAAGATTTAATGAAAGTGGCTCCTTTTGAAGTAAATCAGACACTTGAGATTGTGATGATTCAAGGCACTATATGTACCGAAAACCATTAATACTTAGTATGGAGTTTAAATTATTTCCTCATCTCGATTTCCACCTTCCTTATACTTTAACGTAAACAACAGTATTCAATAAAAAAGTGGCGGCATCTCTCAAAGTTCAGTGGTGGCGTGTTAAACTTGAACATGAAAAGCAAAGTGTCGGGTTAACAATTGTGCACAATAATAACGGGTTCTTAACCCGTCAACCACCAACACAATAATAACAACCAAAGTAGTTCTTAAAACTCAAAATATTGTCAGTAATTGCATCCAAAACGACGCTCTTTGAAATCCAGAATAATGAAAAATACTACAAATAAAAATCACCAAAACTGCAATAAGTCAATAACTGTAGCAGAAATACAAAAGAAAACACGCACGCACGAATTAAAACAATAACGATTTTGACACATAAATCTGACCAATCACAAAACGAATCTAGTGATGTACATCTGACACGTCAGCTATCGAAAAACATCGACACAAAACGTCACTTCTTAAAAGAAGACGTTATTAATAGATTGAGACACAAAATTGTGAAGATAACGCGTGGGCCGAAAAAAAACAAAAAAAAAACACCGGGTGGGTTATAAAAAGAATTGTGATATCATAAATCGTACGTACCATTCATGTTTTTAAGGCCGAAAGGAAAAAAAGGAGATTTCCTTAACGATAACACTTCGTCCGGTGGCCACATTTTTTTTGTAATAGCAAAAACGAAGTGGTTGACCGCGGTAATAATGGTAATAGGTATGTTTCTTTATGACAGAATCACATTGTTTTTATTAATTCGACTCCGTTGTTATGAAATTGAATAATAACTTGTGGATTATAACAGTAATTATTACCTTTTTATTATTTACAGTCCTGGTTACAGTAGCTGTGGCCTTAAGCCATAAAATAGTATATTTTATTATTTAAATCGGAACTGCTTGGAGATGACTTCGCAGAGTTAGGTAACCTTTGGATTTAATTTGCAAATTTCTGCATCTAATTAGCATTTTATTTCCTGAGTCAGGAACTGGTTTGTGTGTTTTACATAGAGTAAGAATAAGACGTTATTTTTGGCAATTCTTGTAGACATTAAATAATAATTGTATAAGAAGTATATACTGCTCATTATTACTATCATAATAAGTTCTTTTAAGAGCCGATAAATAATATTGTAATAAAAAATCAAAGAGCCGTTTTTATTTCACAAAGTTACCACACAGTTTGAAATAGGTTTATTAAAATATTTACTTACAAATCAAACATAATGCGAAAATACACAAGAAACCGAATATTAAAAAACAACGCGTAAATATCAGCAATGGCACATTACGCACATTCATGACATCCCTCCTGACAGGTAAACGATTTGATAATTCTACTCACAAGTATAACTTATCAAGGAATATTATGACCTTACATAACTGACCTTAAAGCTGGCCCTTCATCGAGAAAGTCTATACGGAGATAGGAATCTTGTTCACTTAAAGATTTTTTTCGAGACGTCGCGTCGACGCGATTAAAAATGTAAAATTATTAAATTCGTCGGCATTATGTGTCGTATCGCATAACATGACGACGGGGGGTGCTACCGGGGGCACTATATCATGCAACAGAGCAAGTCTCGTAGTATTAGTACCAGTGGCGTAGCGTGCCTTGGCGGGGCCCCGTATAGAAATTTATTTGGGGGCCCTTATGAGTGGTAACGATTCCTCACTACGGACAAATAAATAATTGCATTAAATTTAAAGAAATATTTATTTATCATCACTTTTTCCTTTTTTTTTGTGTTACAAAAAGCACACACTATCTTTGCCTTTTTTTCGGCAAACGAAACGAACCGAAGAATTTGTTTTTTTTTTACTTTTTTCATTTCGGGGGCCCCCGTGGCCCAGGGGCCCCGTATAATTGATACGGCAGATACGGCGGTAGCTACGCCCCTGATTAGTACTTAAAACGTTGGAGTTATATAGAAACGATAGATATCAAACGTACATTGATACCACGACGAAATATTAAAATGTTTATGAGTTAGTGAGGACCGCGTTTAAGGAAATATTTTTTTTATTGGATAGTGTTATTAAGTATTTTACGTAATTTTATATCAATTTATTATGCTCTCAACTACCGTGCGAAACTGAAATTTGGGTTAATTTCAGTATATATATCATATAACAAATATAATATTTATTGGCATATAATACTTGAACGCGTGTTTTTGAGGCGAGTTAGTTTGAAAACGCTGAAATGGGGAGGTTTAACATTGTTAAAATCCAAATGGCAAATTAAAAAAAGCACATATTAATTTGTTAAAAGACTTAAAAGAATGGCTAATTTGTGAATCATTAATAATTTTATGACTTAATTTTATCGTGAAGTTTTATACATCGCACTAATAAAATTTCATCGACAAAAAATCGTCGCTTCACTATATAACATGGCACCCTACGGGCTAAACAAAAATTTTATGAGCACATTGCTTTTAATGTATCCACGAATGTATTTTTATATGTTGGCATAAATTAACGAAATAAAATTGTTTTAATAAAATGGAAATAGAAAAAAAGTTAAGTGAGTGACCGCGATGTGGCAAATCAAAAAAAAATTGCGTTCCGTTTTTTTTCTATAAAACAATAAAATAAAGCAGATATCATGAATGAGACTTGAACAAACATACTGACCGTACGTTTAATGAGTTTTTTTATGATTTAAATGTTTGGTTATTTAATTATGCACGATTTAGCGGCAGTTATGTGAGTTATAATATTATGTAAATGTTTGATATTTTCGAGCCTAACTGATTTTTAGATTTCAATGTTTTTCACAGTTCACGCTCGTTTTCTTCATTAGATGACTGTACTGATGATAATTAGTGAATGAGTTTGTGGCACGTGTAACCCAAAGGTAGTTTATTTGTACTTTATACCTTACGGTTAAAATTATTCACACATAGACACTAAACGTTTAAAGCATAATATTAATTTTGGTGATGGCGAAAACAAACCGCAATAACTCAGTGTCAGAAAACATCTCCGTAATTCATTGATAATAACGCTTTTTAGAGTTTAAAAGCTTATTTATTATGAATGAACCTATTAACAAACCTAATCTTACTGCGACTTTCTGATTTGAGTATTTGACTAAGGTCCAGGTTCACCAAAAACATGACACTCTGATGACCTAAAAACAGCTGTTTAAAACACTTTTTCGTAAGGGAACATGTCACAGTGACAGCTGTTTTTAGATAATCAGACTGTTATCTTTTCAGTGAATATGGACCTAAGTAGGCATCTATAACACTAGAAATTCAAAATTTAAAACGTAAGTCCTAAACCAGGAATTAGCTCTTTACGATGAATTGGTAAGTGGCATTGACCATTTACCGATTTAAATGCATACATACATATATAATAATATATGTATGTATGTATAATATTCATGATGTCACAAACAAAGTTCCCACAAGTAAACCATTCATCAAAACCATCGATTTGAACAATACAAGCCTCTTAACAAACAGCCCTAATAGCTTCCATTCACATTAAACAAAAAAAAAACAAAAAAAAACTGTCCTCCAACATCTTAGTTTTATACCGAAAATTTCTTAATTCGTCCCAAAGTCCCGGCAATAAATTACCGGTTCAATAATGTTGGTCTTGCCACCGATACAGATGTCCGGGGACAGATAGCGGCGAGAACTAAATGTACATGGATATCACATTAAGCCACTGACATTACATCATGATGAAAGGTGGTTTTAACCTCCCTATAGATATTCACGGTTGGTTCGGAGGTAGCCCCGGACATTTGTACTAATGTATGATAAGTTTGTTTTTGTTTTTTTTTAATTATTTTTATTTTATAAAAGTTCAACTTCACTGTCTCGTTGGTCTAGTGATCATAAATGTGACTGTTGAGCTTGAGCTCCTAGGTTCCATACCCAGATCGACGAAAGTATAATTGGGTTTAGGAGCAGTCGCAGATGGATTTGATGATGGCAATGGGGTCGCCCCCTATTAGTTGCATAACTGACGAAATGTGGGTGTACCTGATCAGGTACCTAAACCTCTGTCTAACCCTACTGGGACTACAGGCGTGATGTTAATAAATAAATAAATATAGCTCGATATTACACAAAGCGCCATCTAGTGCCACACTAAGCAAGGCTTGTGTCGTGAACACCAGATAGTTGATATACTACATAGCTACTTTTTGTTTGTAAATACATACTTTTTATACATATAAACATCCATGACTCGGAAACAAATGTCCATGCTCACCACACAAACATTTGCTCCTACCGGGATTCGAACCCGGGACCCTAAGAACGTAAGGCAGTCTTACTACCGCTGCGCCATTCGGGTCGTCTTTCGGTCATCGTGTTACGTTATGTTTATGTATTTTTTATATTTATACAAAATTAAATATTATTTATTTATAGGAAAATCTCGAGCAGCTCGTGGTTAAATAATAACAGCCACTCGCGCCGATCTTTAGGTTAAGCCGTGCTTGAGGTTGGTCCATGGATGGAAAAGCACTTTAAGCTGTTGGTTCCGGCTGTCATTTGTCCATCTTTGACAATCGTTACAGGTAGTCAGTGGCCCAAAAAGTCTTGACAACCAGTCTTAGTTTGTCCATCTTTGACAGTCGTTACAGGTAGTCAGTGGCCCAAAAAGTCTTGACAACCAGTCTTAGTTTGTCCATCTTTGACAGTCGTTACAGGTAGTCAGTGGCCCAAAAAGTCTTGACAACCAGTCTTAGTTTGTCCATCTTTGACAGTCGTTACAGGTAGTCAGTGGCCCAAAAAGTCTTGACAACCAGTCTTAGTTTGTCCATCTTTGACAGTCGTTACAGGTAGTCAGTGGCCCAAAAAGTCTTGACAACCAGTCTTAGTTTGTCCATCTTTGACAGTCGTTACAGGTAGTCAGTGGCCCAAAAAGTCTTGACAACCAGTCTTAGTTTGTCCATCTTTGACAGTCGTCACAGGTAGTCAGTGGCCCAAAAAGTCTTGACAACCAGTCTTAGTAAGTGGTATCGTATTACCCAGTATTAACTGGGTTGTGGAGGTCAGATAAGCAGTCGCTCCATGTGAAATACTGGTATTCAGCTGCATCCGGTTAGACTGGAAGCCGACCCCAAACATAGTTGGGAAAAGGCTAGGGAAATGATGAAATAAGGAAAACAGTTGTTTTTAATCCAGGCATAGATTTTAGACTTCAATGTCTAATAATCATACATGATTTATGATTGTGCTGAAACTTTTGATAAGGTCGATAAGCGTTTCCTATAAATGTCGCAATAATTCAACTGATGAAATATACAGGGTGTTAACCACTCCATCACAAAGCCGTTAACCAAGCATTCCGTACATCAAACTAAGTAACTTTAAGCAAAAAGCTTTTTTTGGAGTGAAAAATCATGTTTTGTGGTAAAACTCAATGTAACGCACTTAAAACAATGTGCTGATGAATGGATTGAATAGTACGGGGGCCGTAGAGATGGTCAAAATCGCACTGTAAAAACTTGTATTAAAAAAAACTTGTTGGAACTTTGACCCCTAATTTATCCGTAACTAAAAGGTTCCCAGAAATTATCGCATTGACGGGGAGAACAAGTGCCTTTCAGCTTCGCAAAGAGGTGTTTTATACCCTTTATATGAATATTGCTAAGATTATTATTTGGACGACTCGGATGGCTTAGTGGTAGCGAGGCTCCCTTACATTCATAGGGTCCTCGATTCGAATCCCGGTAGGAGCAAATGTTTGTGTAATGAGCAGGGACCTTTGTTTCCGAATCATGGATATTTCTAATCAGTGTGTATTTACAAACAAAAATGTATATATGTAGTATATCAGCTATCTGGTGTCCACGACACAAGCTTTGCTTAGTGTGACACTAGATGGCACTGTGTGTTAATGTCCAGCAACATACATATTTATTACATTAGTACCCAACCATCAAAATCTTGAAGATGAAAACTATAGTAAGAACAAAGGCACATTAAGCGTTAAATCATAAATGAAATATATTTTTATTTTACCATAATCGATAACAGCATACAAATAAATACGAAAATATTCTTATAACCGATTATAATCCGTTAAAACTGAATTATAATATATTTGCATTCTGAATCGCATTTAACACGCCTTTTGCATCCAGGCAAGAAATTGAAATAGGTGAAATGCTTTAAACACAATATTAGCGTGAAAATTTTAAATAAACTTCGTACGTTCCGAATGTAAACAAAAATTGTAATAAAACATAATAATGTTTCAACAATATAACATTTTGCCTCTGAACAATAAGATTGGATTCATGCTGATCTGGAATTGAAAGAAAAACATATAGTTTTATGGGATTTTTGTAGGACACAAGCAATGCAACCTGTCCGTTCCATGAGAAATATGATATTATTTAAACTAATTCAATTATAGTTACGCACGACTGGGAACTATAATAAATAATACAATATCCAAGTTTAAAAAGTTTTCAGTTGCGTACAAACACCACAATATATTATAATAATAAAGGTTTAAAATGTATACTAAAAATGTTAAGCGTAAGTACGAAAGGTTCTGTTCAAATGTTGCAATAATAAATCCTAATTGAGGGAATACGAATACTAGGGAGACGTTTTTCCAACTACATAATATATTGACAGTTTTGCAATACCAAAATACATACGGGTCATTCATCAACTGGCGATTGTGAACTCGCGAGTGCGCGCGAGTTGGAACCTTTCAATTGTATTTTATTTTTTCGTCGACAACTCGCTCGACCTTGTAAATCTGACGTAAATTAAGTCAGATGTACAGTCAACTACGTAAACTTCTTTTTAGGGTTCAAACAAAAATGAATTATTAAAATCGATTGGGTTGAACACTTATTTATTTGTGACGGACGGGAAACTACGGAACCCTACACTGAGCGTAGCCTGACACGCTCTTTGCCGGTTTTTTAATGTAAAATCTAATAATATAATACCTATAAACGAGCAATTCTTGTGTACATAATTATATATTTTTATTAAATAATATAAGTGTATTGCGTTGTTTTTTTTTTCCTTTACATTCTGAATTGCGAAAACAGCTCCATCGATTTTCATGAAATTTAGTATACAGGGGGTTTCAGGGTCGGATTACCGAAATGGGATCTGGGATAAGTTATGTGATGATTTCCCATCTGACACAAAAAAACAGTCAAATTGAGAATCTCGTCTTTTTGCAAGTCGGTTGAAAAAAAAACCCACCACCGGACCCAGGCAATAGTTAGTTATTTATAGATAATATTGGTTTCAATGTTTTCGTTTGACTGTGGGTACAGTGCGAGATGATGAAAAAAAAATTGGAAGGTGCCAACTTGCGTGCACTCGCTACTTACACAGTAGCCAGTTGATGAATGACCCCAGAACAGAATATACCACCTGCTAATTATAAATCCTGTTAAGAGCCTTTATTGTTTATTCAAATGTGCAATAAAATTTAAATGTGAATGTGTCCTTTCGAATAATGTACTTTTAAATCAGAAATTGTAATGACTTAGGCCTTGCAAAAATATACATTCTAGTATTTGTTTTAATGTGACAATTATTTGATAACGTGAATTTTAATTGGATTGCGACACATAACGACTTTCTCTGTAAATTTATTTATTATTTTTATATTATAAAGTTCATATTTTATACTACAGGAATTGCAGTATTCTGTAAAAAAAAATAATTAGGTAAAGTTCTAAAACCTAACTTCTGAATGTCTTGTCTAAAATTTACATAAACTTACTACATGTGTAGGTTTTTATTTTATAGTGGATTTTCATCAAAGTCCATTGCAAACTAAAACAATGGCTTCATTTGTATCGACACGAAATGATCATTCAAATAGTCAGCCATCAAAGTTCACATAATACTCGTATAGCCAACACAATACCTCGTACAGAAGCCATAACAATCGGCAAGCAACTTTTCTTTTTCTAAAATGGAGACCAGCCAAACGAACGATCCCAAACTGTCTTTTGTCACGATAAAAAATATAAAGTCACCTCCAAAAGCCGTTTTGTTTCGACAAAATAAAAAAAATGTAAAAAGTATTTGAACCAACTACCGGCGGTGCTGGAACGCGCCCACCCTATCAACGATCGTGGACGCTACTCGAAATGTCCGATACTTAAAAAAATAAAATAAGAAATGTCACATATTTTGGCGGGAAATAAATCACGGAAGGGACGCTATACAAAATTTATGGCGGTATAACACGGTGCACTCGGTAGAAAAGCTAAGACAAAAGACGAAAAAAGTTGTACATCTTTGATTTAAATGCGTGGGTTCCGCGGTTTTATAAAAAAGATTTTCTATGAACAGATTAAATGTACTTTTTGCTCTACTTATAGACAAATTATTGAAAAATATTTCCCTGCTATAATCCTGTATGGTGTACCTATGTTTAACTAAATTTTTCACGACAGTAACTATGTCTGTGAATTCATAATTATATTTTCGTTATTACAGCAACTATTTGCTGTGTGGTGTATTGCCTAAAATATTGAGAGCAAACCTTTTAATTTTTATTTTCAAGAGCATTAGATTTAGCCAGTTCAATTTCCGCAATTTCTTCTCAATTAGAACATTATCATGTTTAAGCCAAATAATTATAACGAAATAGTACCTTACTTAATACAAGGCACGAGTATCCAAGGCCTTTTTTAAACACACGAAAAGAGGATCTGTTGTTGTTTTGTACAGTCACGAGCATCAATATGTAAACACTTTTTCATGTTTTACGTACATAGTAATCGTATTCTGGAACTCATATTTTTATGAAAAAGTTATTTATAGTCGTTATTTCTCGCGATAGGAGCTTTTATATTAAGGAAAGTGTATTCATGTTGGTGCTCGTGACTGTATCTCTAAAAGTTTCAACGTAACCTTTGTTGTGGCAAGGATCTCTAAAAAGGTGACACCACATGAAACCCAGCAGATGGGTCCTTATTACACCACTCCCGTTACTGCAGTAGGAAACGTATTTTTTTCACCGGTCGCCCGTTAACGCTTTATTTATTATCACCACTCTCGGATATTTAAGGAAGGTAACCGTAATTATATAACATATTTATCTACGAAGTCCGTTTTTTGGTAGGTTGTTAAATAAATTGCTTTATATTTATCTGTCTTGTGACCTGGCTTTACTGACTATGCTGAAACAGCTGAATGAAGAAACTAGAATTATAGGTAAGTATTTAATATAGTTATGGTTTCAAAGAAGGAGGTTATCGTAATTATTTATAATCTGTATTTGCTTTTTAAACAATAACTGTTGCGAATGAAAGAAAATTTTATCTTAATCTTTTTGATGACCTTATGTCTGTGATCTCAGTCTCTTATTTAATATTATAAAGGCATATAATTATGTAGGGCGTGCTGTACTTATAATATATAAGTCCCCGCCGACGGATTGGAAAACGCGTTGGCTGCGCACTCTGAATGCGCAGTGGGCCCTTCTAACTTTCTTAGAGCCTATTCAGATGGCAGATCAATAAATCTGGTGTCAAATACCATGGTTAAAATGTGTGAATGGTTGACCAACCTATTAGAATCAATAAGTTATCGTAATTAACGTGAAAGTAGATTGAGCAACCAAAAATATGATCTTGTTTTGCAATAGCGAAAATACGAGGCAAAATGTTTATGTAACAGCTTCGTACTAAGAATCGCGATTTCGATGTTGAACATGTTTTATATTTTCACATTTAAGAGTAGCTTACAGTTCTTATATTATTTGTATGCTCGTTGTTACAACGCATGTAAAGACACAAGATTATTTAAGGGGTGCCGTGGCTCAGGGTTGTAAAAAAAACATACTAATATGCATGCGATCATTCTGATTTTTTGGCAAATAATTCTACAAACAATATATTAGCATGACAGTGTTTTAGTTTTTTAATCCAATCAATAGTTTTTTGTAAATCGATCGAAACCACTCATTTCGCGCTATTTGGCCCGCAGCGACTGACGTATCAATCACTTTGTAGTGCAAGCTGATTAGAACTTTAGTCTAACAGCATTTCAAACGAAGTTTGAACCACCACAAATAGAGTTGCTTATTTAGCTCGTCTAATCGCCTTAAACCATTTTCGTGTAGCTGCAACAGTTTAGATAGTGAAAGAAAAAGTTTCCACCCTATATCATCATCATCTGCCTAGCCTTTTCCCAACTATGTTGGGGTCGGCTTCCAGTCTAACCGGGTGTAGCTGAATACCAGTATTTTACATGGAGCGACTGCCTATTTGACCTCCACAACCCAGTTAGTACTGGATAATACGATAGTTAGCGATATTTATTTATTTTAAAATTGTTATAGTAATTACTATGTACTCGTTTCGCACAAAATGTTTGCTTAGCCTTAGCGTTATCCAATTACGTATCGTGGGGCTTCCAATCTAACCTGACGCAGCTAATTACTAGTATTTTTACGGAGCGACTGACAAATAAAGCATTTCTTTCAAGCAGGCCAGTTACAAGCGCTTTAAAATTTTCAAAACAAAGATGAAAATTAAATGTAGCTACGATCTACGTCTCTTTTGTAAATTGATCACAAATCATCACTGCAGTTGTCCATTCCTTAGCGTAGATCTCTATGGAGAAGAACGTGCAAGAAACTACATGGACACTCTTTTAAAACAAAATATTTTTAAAAATCTTGCAATAGTTCCGTCATTCATGTTGAGATGGTACCTACATTTTTTGAGAAAGATGTAGCAAGGAGTGTTCAAAGTAATACAAAAATTACATTTCAAAGATAATTTACAAGTGATTCAAATAAGGTGAAGGAAAACATCGTGAGGAAACCGGCATGTATCCTAGAACCATAAATTCGAAGACTTGTGACATCTACCAATCCGCACTGGGCCCGCGTGGTAGATGATAGCCCATTCCCTCTCATTAAGAGGAGGCCGTGTCCCAGCAGTGGGAACATTATAGGCTGATGATGATGATGATTCAAATAAGCCAGCTGATCTGACTTCTAAAACCCAGATATTGGGTCTTGGTCTTGGTTTGATTTTGAACTTCTATCCGCTATGATTCATATCGATAGGTGAAATTAATTGCTTGTGGCAAGAATTGCTATAGAAAGATTGTGCTTTCAACGAATCAACGTTACGTATACGTTTGGATGGTTAACCGAGTAAAGAGGATTTGTAATGGTTAATGGAGTAAAAGGGCGAAGCATATCAATACAATGGTAAATACGGAATAGGTACTTTGCGTAGAGAATAAGAATGGATCGTGCAGTTTTCTAAAATATATATTTTTTTTTCAACGATAATGATTTTATTGTATGAAACTGTTCTGCCAGTGCTAGCTGGGAAACAGAGTTTAGTTTCTTTCTGTTTTTGCATCTTCTTTCTGATTGCTTTTTCCAAAAGTTAAGTAATTTGTTATCCTGTACAAAAATTGAGATTATGAAACTGAAGATAAAATCAATAGTACAGTCACGTCTAATAATATGTAAACACTTAAGAATTTTTAAAAGTGTGTTTCTCCTACTGTACTGATTAAAATTTCATGTTATTACGTACATAGTATTCTGGAACTCATATTTTTATGAAAATATCGTAAAATCTCTTAGTTACAATCGTTATTTCTCGCGAAAATAGCTATAATATTAAGGAAAGTGTATACATATTGGTGCTCGTGACTGTACAGCAAACACACAATTTTAATTATTAGAAAAATTGTATCTTTTGTCTATCTTTCTTTTGTTTTACTGACGAAAACTCAAGTTTCATAGCAGGATAGAACGCTATTAACGATTGGTAAGCGTAAGTGAGCTAAGGAATCGAGCATTAGAAGAACTGCCTTCAATGGTTCCTTGCGTATCTTGTGTGTGTTTGATCTTTGTTACCATAAAGCCGCGTTTCCACTAGGCAACATTTGGCGCGCGACACGTGACGCTCAACATGTTCGGCAGCGTAACACAACATCGCGCGACGTTGTTAGCTGGCGCGCAACATGACAAAACAAAACAAAAGTTGCTAAACAAAAGTTCCGCGCTGACTTTCAACATGTGGGGCAACTTGTTGTGTAACAAGTTGCGCGTCAATTGTTGCCTAGTGGAAACGCGGCTTTAAGGCGGAGGTTTCTTGAAAACGGTCCAAAAGGCGGTTTTTAAAAGCAGTGTATCTCTAAAACTGTAAATAATTTCGACAAATAAAAAAAACTTTATATTTTGAAGTCCTTTTTGCATACACTGATGGAACTCAAAACATAATTTGACAAACTTTAATGCACCAAAAAAATCTTCAAACATACCTCTTAATTTTCTTTCAAAGCAGTTTAGCCATTTATTGACAATGATAATTATAATTAAAAATATAACATAAAATTTCAAATGCTAAACTACATCTACTGATGGATTAATTATTATTAAATATTTAAGTTCTAGTTTTAAATCGATCGAAAATACTTATTTCGCACTATTCGGCCCGCAGTGACTGAAGTAACAACCACTTTTTAGTGCAAGCTAATTAGAACTTTATTTTAACAATATTTCAAACGAAGTTTGAACCACCACAAATAGAGTTGCTTATTTAGCTGATGTCGTCGCCTTAATGTAGCGTGGGTGTGTCGTCTATAGTCGCCTCCTTTCCGTATCAATACGCGACGCGCGACTGTTCAAATACGCGATGAATTTATTGCTTACAATGTCATTGAATAAAACAGCCTGGCTAAATAATAGTCGATCGTTAGGTTAAGCCGTGCTTGCCAAGGTTGGTCTGTGAATGGGTGACCCTTACGAGTTTCCTCCCTGTCTCGGAAAGAACGTCAAGCTGTTATTGCGTCTGTATTTGACAGTCTTTACAGGTAGACAGAGGCCCAAAAAGTCTGACAACCAGTCTTACCAAATGGTATCGTATTAATTACCCAGTATAAACTGGGGTCGTGGAGGTCAGATAGGCAGTCGCTCCACTGATATTCAGCAGCATCCTGTTAGATTGGAAGCCGATCCCAACATAGTTGGGAAAAGGCTAGGCAGATGATGATGCCATCAAATCGTTTCCTTACAGGAATTGTCTTCTTTGAGGAAACTGTAAGTTGCGTAAACCCACGACTTACTGTTCTTAAGTCGGGGCCGCCACCACTAGTTTACGAGTACAAATGACAATACTAATCAAACTCCTAAACGAACTCGCCTAAACGTTTGCGCCAATGTTGGTCAACTGCACCGACCCGCCAACATTCCAAGTCCAACATCCTATGCCGTCACGTCTCAGTACGTGCCTATTCCATACCCCTATTCTGGTCCGGCTGGGTGCCTTGCGAGCCACGATCGGATAAGACTCGCCCTCGTCGAGAAGCTGCAGCGATCGAGAGATAGTGTTTTAGAATTGTTTATTGTAAACGTCTCATGGTTTTGGAATAACGATGAAATTTTAATTGGTTTATTGTCAGAGCGTCGAACTATGAATGGTGGAATATGGTGTCATTGATTTTTCTTTCATGCGTTGTTTTGCTGTTGTAGTCCATTGAACTTTGTTAGTTCCGTACGTTGTTTTTTGTTATGAAAAATAAGTAGGATCCCACGTAAATAACAACAAAGTTCAATGAATCCTTTCTAAGAGTTCTTTCAACGAAAACGGAATTTATTTTTCAAAACAAATCCTGGTTTCTTCCGGATCGTATTACTTCCAGTCTATGCACCAAGCGCATTTTCTGAGATGTTTTTCTTACTTTTATTAAATATTTTTGTCAGTTTTTTTAGAAAAGGTTTGTTGTCTTCTTTATTTCATAGTTCTTAATTACGTACAAGAAAACAAATTTTATCGTACCTATAAATAGCAGTGTTTTTTTTTGGTTATTATGTTTTTTGTGTGTTATATTTTAATGATTATTTTACTTTACACGCTCATGTAAATATTCATTAGTAAAAGTACTTATAAGGTCAATATACTCCAATTACAATTTAGAATTGGATGAACGAGTAAGAGGAACTACTACCTATAGCGAGGTTATATTAATTTATAATATGAGATGTATAATAAAATGAGCAAGCTTGGGATTAAACTGCTCCAATGAAATTTGCTCTGTGAATGTTGAAATTTCGGACTTCGCACTTTGAATGATTTGACATGAATACTTAGTTCAGTATTTTATTATTTTTTACGTTTTATTTTATTTTTATATGTGTGTGTATTTGACATGAATATTTACTTGTGACTGTCATGACATTTCATGATTTGACATGAATACTTAGTTCAGTTTTTTTTTTACCTTATTTTTATTTATTCTAAGTGTGTGTATTTGACATATCGTATTTTTATTGGCATTCGAATTTGAATTGTAAATTATTGTTTATTTTACTTCATTATTGTGAATGTGAGGACCTTGTGGGTCACTTTTTGTTGTTTTTTTTTCCACGACTGTCTGGCAGTTTGAGTACTATAAGCGACCTACCCAAATGTCCTTTCTTTCGTTGAGCTCCTTGAGTTATAAGTCGAGCTACACGATAACTGACAAATACTTGTACTAACTGGACAGGTCCACTCAAATCTGTGTGGTTCTTTCTTCAAAAGACCATCTCAGACACTAATCTGCATCATCATGTGAATTAAGCAAGATTGTCTGGACTTCAAAAGAGACCATAGATATAATAGAGACTATGACCTCTGAGTTTGTTTCGGCTGTTTTTCTCAGAGTAGTCAGGTACGAAACACCGGACCCATATTTTTTCAGTTTAAAAAAAAAAGAAGTGTTTGAGAAAACCTACTTGCTGAATAAATATCATTTATCATTTATTTATCAAGAGAAATCAGCGTTAAAGTGTTTGCTTATTAATAAGCTTTTTATCATTAAAAACAGGAAAATGTTGTGTGTGTGACTTTCCTCTCGCAGGTCTGCTGGAAGAAATTTCTTTTGAAATAAGCAGTACCTTTGTGCTCTTCTATGTTAATATATTGTCCTTTTATGTATTTTGTGTGTACATGAATAAATAAATAAATAAATAAATAAATAATGTTTAAAATTATTTATAATTCCGTCCGTAAGTGTACCTGTTACGTTTTCTCGCCATCCGATTCCAAGGGGAAAATTACTGAATTTCGGGTACACGTCAGAATTGAAATTGAAATGTAAATATCGTTTAAAGTGCACGTGACTTTTAATAATGTTTTCCAAGCGTTGATATTAAATACATTTACGTAGTAATCCGCTTTGGTACTGTGCTACACGTGATGTAGCTGTGAATTAAAGAATTTCGTGAAGTTTAGATTAAATGAGACGGACATAATAACGTACACACAGCTTTTCTACGAGATCGCGTCTACCGAAAGTTGTGTTAAAAAAATACTGTTTCAAGCTTCGACGAAAAATCGGGGGCTCAAAAATAATATTAATCACAAGATATCCCGTAAGTGACATTTTAAGTTTTGTGTTAAATACATATTAATCATATAATTTTTAGTCAAAAGATTTTCGTCCTAAACTGAGTCCGCGTAAACTATGCCAAAGCATTCTCGTTCGTACTTTTGAGCAATCGCCTCATACGTGGTGCGCTGGTGTACCGCAAGGCAAGCAGCAGGCTCACGTACCTTAGCGTGGGACCCCGCCTTTCACCATCTTACGCAAACCTACGTTGCCATATAATTGATACCGTCGCCTAACAGCTTCAGAACTGGTCGCAAAAAACTCCCCCGTTCTGGAAAATGGCCGGACGCAGCAAAAAGATGCTTTACTAAAGTCGGACGCTATAACTATTTAAAATATCCAATACAGTGTCATATAATTTATTGGTGACTCAGTACGGCAGCATTGTAAGCGGTAATCGCTTAATCTTGAGGGGACAGGTGCCGCCGAGCTCCTATTAGGCAAATTGTGTACCTTATACGAACAGAGAAAATTAAAAAACGCATAATAAAAATCGAGATCGTGTTGCTTTTTTTTGAGACAACTTTTTTCCGAGCTCCAGTACTCCGGTTGGGCGATTCTCAACATCGGTATTTTGCACATGTTCAATGTTATTTTAAAAGGCAATGAATTATGCTAGCTGTCAATTATTTTCTTATATGTAGGTCATCAGCCAATAACAATCGTTCTAGAGCACCGTCATTGGTCCTTGTTTTTAAAACAGTGGTGTTTATTGTTTTAAGTATATGTTTGACTGTGTGTTTCGGAGTGTAATTTGGTGTTATACATTCGACTGGTTTGTCTTATTAATAATACATACATTGAATTATGTTATTAATGATGGTAGCTTCATTAAGTCTTAAGAGGTGAAGATATGAACCACTCAATGTGTGTATCCCTGCTACCATAGTATCTCAAAATGGTATTATTAAACTTATTATTTTGTTCAAGTATTGGTCGTAGAAAGTATGAATAAGTCATTTACCAAGTGTGAAAAGTTAATAACTCTTATACATGCCCTGAACAGTGCATACGAAGTACATTCGTTGAACTTATGTTCGTTTATTTGAGGCTGGTATGTCTCTACTTATTTATGTACCGTTAATTATTGTATTTATAGAAAAGTACTAAAGCAATATTAAAATAAAACGCAATAACTATTGAAAGATTTTGTAACGTTAGTTTGTATGAAGAACAGCCGCTTGGGTCGATCTTTTAGTTAAGACGTGCTTGCTGAGGTTGTTCTGTGGATGGGTGACCACCCATAAAGTCTGACAACCAGTCATACCATGGGGTATGATCGTATTACCCAGTACTAATTGGGATGCAGAGGTCAGATAGGCAGTCGCTCCAAGTAAAATACTGGTATTTAGCTGAATACCAGTATTGCCTGGCAGCTGCCTCCGGTGACACTGATAGCCGACCCCAACATAGTTGGGATAAGGTTATAGGCAGTTATGATGATGATGACTTTGTAAATGGAAGTCCCGTTTTTTTTGTGATGAGCTATGGTCCTTGCCATCTCGCGACAGCCCGCGAGTTTCACTGTCGCCAGTCGACGAAAGACCCTAGCCAACAATGTTCAGTCCCATGCCCATGGTCTGTATCATGACTTAAGATTTATTTATTTATTTATTTAACACTTCAAGCACAAAGTACAGAGGCGGACTTAATGCCTTAGATTTATTGCGAATATTCTGTTACACCCCGTATAAAAATACAAGGGGATAGGGCAATTATCGCTAGAATGTCACCATACGCTGATATTTCATAGGCCCTCGACTAAACAATTGTAACAATATGACACCGCGACATTACCATGATAATAAGCGACAAATTCTGGACAAAAAATTACCAGCCCACCCCCATCCGACATAAGATTAATGTGTGTACATAGACCGGGAATCGAACCTCGTATTTCGGTGTTTTGTTACGTGGGGCGACACCCCTCAACAGATATATTTCAGTAAAAAATATATGATTACCCTCCCAAGTTACCAGTGAAAGTTAAACTTTTTAATAACTGTATAGTTAGAGGCTCAGTTAAAAACGATGATGCCTAAAACATGGCTGCCGTAGCCAAAATACCTTGACATTTATTTATAAAGGGTGTAAAATACCTCTTTACGCAGTCGAAAGGCACTTGTTTTCCTCGTCATTCCAATATTTTTTTTGTTCTACACCATACCTGGGAACTTTCTAGTTACGTAGATATTGGGAGTCAAAGTTAAAAAGTTTTTTTTTAAATACCCCCACGAACCCCGTATCTACTATTCAATCCATTCATCAGCTTAATGCCTTGAGTGAGTTACATTGAGTTATACCACGAAACGTGATTATCCACCCAAAAATAAAGAGTAATTTCCCAGCAACAATTTTTGCGTAAAAGGGTGCATTCATACGATTTTTCATTAACGTGCCGATCATAACTTGAACCAAAAGAAATTATATACATAATATGATGTACACCGAATTTCCCACATACTTCATAAGCGAACAATGCACCAAAAACTTCTTTCCTCTGCATGACAATGGTTACTGTAACCAGGTTATTTAGCTGCATGTTACACATTCGAGGTTAATATAGTAAGATCACGCGAACTTACCTGTTATTTTCCGACAATGGCTGAGAAAAAATCACTCGTAAAGTCGCCACTCACTGGCTGCTGAGTTAGTTGCTCTATTTTTTGTTCTCAGATTTACGCAATAAGTACGAAATGTGTATCTAAAACTGTTAGTATGTCTGTATTTGTTATGCCATCATGGTGTGTACTTTATAACAGTTGACACAAGGATACTGATGCCTAAATACCGAACTCAGGACGCGACGAAAATTACAAAACTTGAATGGCTTTTAAAGATTTTAGGTTTGTTGTTTACAAGCTTCATTCGATTCAAAAGTCGTCCCAAAAAAAACTCACGTAAAAACGATTTCCTTTCATAAAAATCGTCCCATCCCCAAAATTTATTCCCACAGGTTCACAATGAATTCCCTAATTTCTACGAGGAATCACCTCTAGGCTGTTTAACGTAGCCAGCACTAGTACAAATCCTAGAGGATCGCTCGGTTCATTGAAATTGCGAGAGTATGATGAACTTAAAGCACGCAAACTGCCCGAACGCACGTGAGAAACTGGTTCCGACGCTATTTTAGATCATTAGGCGAGATTTAAAGAACAGCAACAAACAAAATTGGCATACATTTCATCGTGTTGGGATTCGTTAGTTTTTCAATGACGAATTCCATATTTGTATTTCGAATTTACGTTTAGATTACCTTTTGCAAATATCGTTTTTTTCTCTGGCAAAGTGTGAGGTAAACATGTTGTGAAAGGGCTTAGATATTCTATTCTGAAAATAAGTTGTTTTCTATCACAAGGTTTTTATTCGGATTATCTTGTAGGATTAGACTAGAGCTCCAACGGTAGTTTTTACATCTAAATCTTGTTCAATAATCGTATTATTTTAAATCAACATCACATTTCCGACTATAAAAGCAATTTTCCGACGCTTGTTGTTCAGATTTTCGCACGACTACGGCGAAGAATATTTATTTAACAGAAATATGCTACTTTCAAGGATTAAAGAAAAGCAGAAAAACAACATTTTATGTTCTTATCATAGACGCTACATTATGTTTTTATCAGCGGCTGCATTTCATGGAACCGATTTAAGAAAACATTTCTGGGCTAACTACTTAATTTATTGAACGTAATTTCAATATTACTCAGTTTACTCATAAAATTATCTTGATTTCTCAATCAAACACTTTACCGCTTAGAGTTCTGCTTACCCCGCATATCAAATAAACCGTGACGATAATATTGCTATACGGTAGTCGTTCAAGCGCGTAAATAGGTAATTTTTATGGGCTATAATTAATAACTATGCAAGTACGTAATGAAAGCAAAAACGCGAACGGTTCCTGTGTAATAATATTTTGCCGCCAGTATAACAAGTTCTATTGTTTCCATTAAAGGTAGGCGCAGAAATTCAGGCGTCATGTTTTGTGCTGCAGTACTTTTGGTGAATTCCTGCCCTGTTGGTGCTTTGTGTCTGGGAAGTTTTAAAGCTTATGGTCGAGCTGTACCGAGCACTGCGACTAGATGGGGTTTTACTTTTTAAAGGCTAGATGACGAATTGGTATGAGGAAACTGTCAAGTAGCAAAAGTAGGTCCTAATTCGGGGCTGCGGGTGCCCAAAAGAGATACAGGAATATGGATGGGTTTCAGTCAGTAAAAGTCTGACATTCCACCCACTTCTTTTGATGATTTTCCACCAGAAAAAAAGTGTAACAGTACAGTGTTAAAACTACAAATCTATCCCCTTTGCCCAAAACTTGCTCTGTGATGAAAGTCGAATTAGATAGTTTTAGAAATAAATCGGGTTTTGTGTAATCCCAATCACTACCGAAAATTTAAGATTATGGATTATCTCCTTAGTCCCTCGACGTGCACGCAACGTACTAATTTCAAATTTGAGAAAGAGTTCCCGTCGCTCGACCGAACTGGCCAGATAAAGACTGGTTTCTGTATCTCGACAAAAAATAATTTAAAAAAACAAACACACGGGAAGTCGGTCCAATAATCTGGCGATGGTAAGTGCGGTTTTGACTTTAATGTGTTAATAAAATTGTTAACGTTTTGTCGGCGAAACGAGGGCCGATGTTCGATGTGAAGCCGTCAAGATGGCAACATGCGATGACGATTTAAAATTATTAAAATGTTTGTAAGTTCGCTGTGTTTCACGTTTGTTGTATTCGCGTTGCTTATTCTTGCGAGACTTACCCAGATTAGCCGCCATTATTTCTTGATCTTTAGGCTTCTTCTTCCGGGGGCGCCCCTTCTGCCGGGGCGGGGGTGCTGTGGACCCGTTGAAGAACGGGCCTTTAGGAACATCGTTGTCTACCCGAGAGAACTCAGGAGAGGGGTATGGGGGGTAGTGCGGCCCCGGGGCAGGGCCGGCGTATGGAACGGGGCACATCTGTGGGGGCCCTGGCAGAGATAAGTGTGGCCCGTACTCCGGCATGGTTTCGTAATGCAGCCTGCGGAAAGAAAGTTTTCTAAGCATACGATTCAACGCAGAATAGGAAGCTGAAAGTTGTTTAAGAGCTTCATTATATAGAGAGCTTTCTAATGTTTTCAATTCTCAAACATTGCCACATTCCTGCAGACATCGAGTCATATCAATCAATCTCACTTTGATATCCTTTGTCATATCCAGACCGTTCCCGTCTATAAGAGCTCTAACACAAAGTTTAAGCACATTAGAAAATAAGTAATGAATGAGTTCGAATTTACTTTGTTCGTATCCTTCAAACTTCGTCTTTGCTTAACAGTGCAAAAGGAACCTAATGATTTAAGCACTAAATACCAAACTCACCTGCAATACACGGCTGAATCTCTGATACCAAAAGTATCTCCTTTATTGAGGGGCGTGCTGCACAGAGCACATGAAAAGCAATGCACATGGAACACCAGGTCCCGGGCACGCATGACCAGCTCCGACGCAGAGATCGGAGTGTTGCAGCGAGCGCAGCGCTTTGAACCATATAACCTGAGGAAGAGAAGACAATTAGAGTATTTGTAAAGCACAAATTATTTGAACCGTAACACTGAATATTTGAAGCGCACAATTGTTTGTGCTCTAAGATATGAATTGTGGTAAATAGTTTGCATCGCGACGCAATTAAAGCGCTTCGATCCTGATAACCTAGAGACGATTCTTAGAATTAAATAGCGCTGCATTGTGCTTTATTGCCTAAATTGACGGAAATATCTGCATCTCACAAAGGATGAAATTCCAACGCTTTGGTTCGTATAACTTGGACAATGCTTTATTGTGTTGAAGTGTTGAAAATATTTCATTCTGAGTACTCTAAAGTGGTTTGGTCTGGAAAATTTTTTGATCAGTATTACAAACAGGAAATCGTTTACCATCTAAAAATGTTTTGTGTGAAAAGGCAATTTTCTTGCTAACTGTACATTTTAAAATCAAAATTTCACACATAACGGTTTGATTATCTAAAAACAGCTGTCACTGTGACATATTCCCATACAAAAATGTGTTTTAAACAGCTGTTTTTAAATACCTTTTCGGTGAACATGGACCTAAGACCATTTCCGTGTAGCTGCAACGGTTAAGGTAGCCAACTTACAGCCCCGTTTACCGTTTCCACCCTGTATACTGATTTTTATATTTTTAACGGAAAATTTTGCTCTTGTTAAGAAATACGCTTCGTACTAAAACAAAGAGATATTTCAGAGCACTCTTTAATATTCTAAATATTTGATATATTATGAAGGGAAAAACTTGCTTTTGTAAAAAGTACCGTGACTACTTTCTGTATTAAATTAGTTTATGTTGAACAGCTGTAATTGCTCGAAATAAATTGCTTTAAAACTAGAAGATTCTAGCAAGATTCCTGCCCACCCTTCTCTCGTTTTACTGCTAAGACGTGTTACTAAGGGACTGAGCTAATACAAATATATTTTCTTTTATTACGACACTTCCAAAGCGAATACACGATTTTTATCCCGTTGTTGTTGAACAAAACATCAACTAGCTTTGTGGAAAAAATCTTCTAGTTAGGTATTTAAGTCCTCAAAGACTTGTCTTTCTACGTAAAGCCGCAAACACTACACGGTATTATGATCTTGTACAAACACGAGTTAAAGCGAACTCGTGTCAAATCAGAAGCCAACAATTAATTGGTGTTATCAGTATGTTAATTAAAAATAAAAGTTTTATAGCTTTTAGCCACGAACGCTCATTGTCTGCCAGGCTCCAGGGTCGGTCTTACACGCCGTTAACATAAATTCACAAGTTATGCTAAATTTTATTAAAAATAATTGAACAACCTTTGTTTTTGTTGTCTAAGAAATAATAGGTTTTCCTGCTGTAAATAATATAATTACAATAAATTATAATTAGGAAACTTAGATTGTGCGAAACAATCTCAGTACCTACTTAAAAACAGAATCTAAATTTTACTTTTATTAAATAATTTCGTTTTGAAAAAATAAAATTAAAATGTCAGAATTAATGATGGTCTGGATTTTCCATCAATTTCATCTTGTACAAAGATAGTCACATAACACACATGGTAACATTGGCAGTAAAGATCAAACAAAAAAAAATTTAATATCAAAGGATGTAATACAGGGTGTATTTCACCTCATCACAAAGCCGTTAACAAAGCATTCTGTATATCAAACTACATAAGTAACTTTCCGCAAAAAATATTGCTGGGAAACAACTTTTTTTTTTGAGGTTATAATTCATGTTTTGTGGTATAACTCAATGTAACGCACTCAAAACATTGTGCGGGTGGATGGATTGAATAGTACGGAGGTCGTAGAGATATTTAAAGTAAAAGGCATGCGATAAAAACGATAAAAAGTGGTATAAAAAAAAAAACTTGTAAAAATCTTGCAACTTTGACCCCCTATATCTCTGTAACTAGGAGGTTCCCAGGAAGATGTAGAACAAAAAAATGATCAGAATGACGAGGAGAACAAGTGCCTTTCGTATTCGTTAAGAGGTGTTTAACACCCTTTATACCAGTCCCATATAAAGAAACATAAATACATATAACAATAATAATAATACCAACTGAAAAAACTGTAGGTTTATTAAATAAAAATACTGCATTACATCACACAAAAATATTAAAATAGAGAGTTAAATTTAAAAAATAGCCTAGTATAAGAAAAAAATATAAACTTAACTGTTATAACATGAATTATTAAGTACACAAAAGTATCTAGTAACAGTAATACTACAAAATAATTTAATTTTAATAATTTAATTAATAATTTTAATAAATTGACATAATATATACACTATCCAGAGTCAATGACCTCATCACCTGTCACTCCGAGACTAATGCCACAAGCTAAAAGGTCGTTTGTTTCATGCTGAATAATTATACCTTGTAGACACTGGTATATATTATGTGTGTATTACAGATTTGGAAGGTACTCGGTAAAGAAGTAAACTATAGATTTACATTTCAGAATGTACTCGTAAAAATTTAAGTCATCGACTCAAAAAGGAGTATCTCCAAGGACCGGAAAAACAAGTTGAGGAAAAACTGGATGAGGCTGGCAAAACGACATTGAGATCGGCACAAAAGCGAGCCCTATAACCAGTAGTGGATGAAAATGGTGGAGTTAGGTAGGTCCATTAAGTACATTTACCCACAGCGCCGAAGAATAAGCATTTGCGATAGTAAGTGATATCTTTTACTAGTCAAACTGTGTGGTACTGAAAAAAGTAGCATAATTTGAAATGCGACCTCATTGGACACCTTACACGTTTTCACACTACTTGAAAAGAGTGTAGGCAGGTACTTAATAAAATCTGATATCATCATCATCGACTGCCTAGCCTTTTCCCAACTATGTTGGGGTCAGCTTCCAGTCTAACCGGATGCAGCTGAATACCAGTATTTTACATGGAGCGACTGCCTATCTGACCTCCAAAAATAATAAAATAAAATCTGATATAAGTGTTAAAAGTAACTCTTTGATATTCCCTTTGTAGGTACCTACATTATATTCCTGAACTACCCATTATTGACGTTAAATAATTCATTAGTTAGTTAACATACAGCATCTACATATACATCAAGAAACCGTCAACCAAGCATTCTGTACATCATACTAAGTAACATTACGCAAAAAATATTGAAAACATCTATTTGAAACTAGTTGACCCACGCAACTTCGTCTGCGTCACATATATGAGAGAAAAAGCTCACAAAAGGAATAAATTTTCCCCGTTTTTGCAACATTTTTCATTTCTGTTCCGCTCCTATTGGTGATAGAGTGATGATATATAGCCTATAACCTTCCTCGATAAATGGACTATCCAACACAAAAAGATTTTTTCAATTCCAACCAGTAGTTCCTGAGATTAGCGCGTTCAAACAAAGAAACAAACAAAATCTTCAGCTTTATAATATTAGTATAGATTAAAACTTGTTGTAAAGTTGAAACTTTGAAGAAGATTCCCTGGTATGATCGACAGGTCGGGCGGGGCCTTTCGGTTTAGTTAGGAGTCTTTTTACACCCTTTTTATAGACTCATATTTTGAGGATTTCCTGAAACATATCAATACCTAGCTTTTGAGCATCAATCATGAGATGAGTTGCGGTTTACTCATGAATACAGGTACCATACCAAAAACTAATAATTGATTATCAGGAGTTAGGGAAAATTCGGCACTCGACAATAATTATACGTGAGCGAAGTTTATCCCCTAATTGGAAAACCACAGGCCATTGTTTACCGTTTGTCAAATAACTCCATCGAGCAAAAATGTGAGTAAGTGTAGTCGTTCAAATTACATATAATTACTTAATTTATCCTGTTTAGTCATTTACACTTTTACCGGTGTAAAATAAATATAAATTTCATAGCAGCAGATCATTTCTAAACTAACACAATTTCGTTTGAAGAACTTTAAAAAAAACCTTATCTCCACACGGTGTCCAAAAATAAATGTCATTCTGTACTGACCGGGCGAGGCCTTTGGTTTTAAAATGATAATTAAATGCATCCGCCGGTCTCAAGATCGAGATAGTGTGTTCTCCTCCGGAGTGAGACATCCCCGTGTGGTCCCTTCCGTATCTAGATCGAACTCTTAGCTGGTTTAAATAAGACGTTAAGGAAATGCCGCCTGAACGTTACAAATTTTTTAGATACTTTACTGACTATCTCCAAAAATCTCTGTTAATGACCTTTTTTAATTGCTCCGAGTTCATGGTTAGGAACTTTGGGAGTCAATAGTGCACAAACGCTACTCGTTTTCAGTTTCTCACCTCATACAAATAACTTTTTTGTCTCGACTAGTATGCTACTTCTTCATAAGCATTTAAATTTTAAATCCCTTCAGTAGACAATAAACGGTATGAAATAATGCTAGTAGGTATTTATTCAGTTCAATCAAATAGATCGGTAAAATTATCTAGTTTAATGAAAATAAATTGATATAACTTAATTGTAAAACCTACACTTAAAATAAAACCAAATCAATACAGATGAGATTGGAAGTTCAAGACACTGAACCGAAAAAATATACCAGTTTATTAAATGAGTTGTACTCTCCCAGAAATTTCCTTTTTGGAATGCTCCTTCTCAAAAGATAGTACATGTCGCAGATAAACATAGTGATCAGCCATTTCCAGACGCTCATTTTCAGCCAAACGGCTGAGACAATTGGGAACCAAAAAAATCGTTGTTTCGTTTTACTAATGCATAAATCCAATAAAGAAGATGTTCCAGAAATGTACGAAGCCTGGCCAGCACTATTTACACTATACGGAAAAATAGCTATTTATTACAGTAACCGTTTTTAATTGTTAATTTTCTTTAATTTCACTTCGTTTCAATGTGTATTCAAATTAACTTGGTCAAGGAGAGCAGCACAACATAAAATTAAACATGGTGGGTCAGAGCAGCATTATGCGAATAATGTCGATCGTCTCAAAGCAAAGACAGACACAAAGACGTCACTTCGTAAAACTGTCAAAGTCGTCAAACGTCATGTCACACAACTGTCATGGCTGCCCTAAAAATAGGGTTATCTACTTAAAAACTTCCTTTTTGCACGCCTAAGTACCCTTCTTCAAATTAATTTGTTTGTATTTTTACGAAATTCCCTATTTTTTTCCTACTTATCTATGTGTATCATAGTGGTGGCCCAAAAACAAACATCTCCTTTGTAGACAATGTTTGGTGGTACAAGTGAAATGTTAGGACGCTTTAGTTTAGACGTTTCGTGTCGCGCCGAAGCGGTGCGTTTGTCGTACTGCGTAAGGACGTTCGTTTGTTTTCATACAAAGCGTGCTGTGCGGCAACCGTGCGGCGCCGGTACGGCAGCGCAATCGATTTAATTAGTTGTTGAAATTCTAGTTTGTTTGAAATGCCAATCATGTAACAAAGCATATTTTAGCATCCCGTTATAACTGTTTACAGTTACTTAGTTTTAATTAAATTCGGAAAGTACACTTTGTTAAAAACATTTTGAAAACAATATTTAGTTCGTTGTAAAACTCTATGAAATACCCAAAAAAAAAAATGTGTTGAGTTCACGTATTTCCAAAACAAAACTAAAAGGATGCAGCTCGATAATTTTAATTCTTAGTTCACAACATTCTTTTGTGCAAATACCTTGAAAGCACGTCTAAGCAGTATGTGGGTATGCAGTGATAGCGGGGAGGAATGTAACTGTTCCTCAATTATAATTATGGTGGAACATTTCTGCTATGTAAGAAGTAAAAAAGAAAGGACGTTAGCTTCATAAGTGAATAAGAAATCCGTACCATATTTAGTTTGTTTTTTTTTTTTATTTGACTGATGGCGTAAAGGTTTGGTTTTTCCCGTTTAGCCGACTCTTAGTATTCGAACGTGAGAAGGGAAGGAAAAATAAATAAAATCTAAACGATTGCTATTTTAAGGTATTCAATCAGATTGATCTTGCAATATTATTTTTTACCACAGAATAGATAATAGTACTGAGCCTACTTCTAAGCCATGGTATGCAATTTATTTAACAGCCTGCTGTAAACGTCGATTTTTTAATCGAAAATCCTGTAGCGGTATTCTTTGTTACAAGCACAATTAGCATAATTTATACTACATGAATAAATTCTTAAAATTATGAAAATGCTAAATGTGAAACGCGTTTTTTTTTTTTTTTGTAATCGACGTATTAATGTCACGTCACTACGCGTTGTAGCGTAGTAGGCAATCAATTTTAATCTCGAATGATATTACAGTAGCTACTGCAGTGAGTAAAACCTACATTTCATGAATTATGTCAGCGGGCCTAAAATGGCCGGTTTAGCAAAACATAATTATAAATCACGTTAAAAAGGAGATCACTCATATTGGGCTATTTTCAAAAGTGCCAACCAAAATAAACATATTATTTGGATCGAGCATAACATAACAAACCCTTTTTATTACTACACCAAAATCGTAAGTCAATTCACCGAGAAGTTATTCATCAACAAAATATCTGAGATCACCCAGGTTGGTTTTTTTTTGCCGGCCAACTAAAATAAACGCAACAATTAGAGCTTATGGATGTAAACCTTTTTTAATATGCTGCTCAAGTTCAATACCTTCTCCTAACTTCTTCATCAAGCATTTATGTTATAGTAATAATTTTTACTTATTGAAAACTTTGGTATAGAACTTGAGCGGCATATCAAAAAAATGTTTATATCTGATAAGCGTAGCTCGGAGCTTTAATCGATAATGTCTAGGGCGCCTACCTCTCTAAGTTAATCACATTAGACAAACTGCCTCCATATTGCTCCACTGCTTGAAAAAGCTCCCGTTTATTAAATAACTCGAGCAGAAAAACACATAAGTATGTACAGAGCCCGCAAAAAGAACAATGTCAAATGTTAGCTAACATTCGTTTTTTTATAGCTCTCATCCTGCCGGGTGCCTAACGCTGTAAGCGGGAACTAGCACCACACCTTATGCAGCATTGAAATGAAGTTATCGAATGTTCGTGGGTGTTAGTCACGAACGATCCTATCTTGGCCACACAGGTCCCCGGACCACGGACCTAGAGTCCCGGCCTGCGAAACCACGCATTGAAAGTAGCGAAGACTAGTTTATGAGAAGAAAATAAGTTATTTTGTCAATAATATTCATTTTCATAATACACTGATTGATTTCCGAAAAATGGAGCTGTAATATGGAGCTGATGTTTTGTGAAACTGACGTGAGTGAAATTTTTCACTGTTATGTCTTACAATTCCAGAAATTGTTGTTTATGTACAGTCGATAATTGACAGGCGCTCATTTTTTAACTGACAAGGATAAAAAAGCTCTTTAAGAAACAAAGACGGATACTACAGAAAAGACCGAGAAGTACACAAGTAATAAGTCAGTAACTAAAGTATATTTCCAAGTTTAAAAAACCATTTATTGTGCAAGAGAATCCAATTTTTTTTCCAAATCTCAATTACGAATAATAAAACTCACAAAACACCACTTAAAAGAGACGCCTATCTTCACACAACACTATTAAAAGAAATTTACAACTGTAGCGCTTGTTCACAACTGGATTGATTAAAAAAATCTAAGAACACATGTCACTTATAAATCGTCCACATGATTGTGAGTTACACACGATCATAAGTTTCAGAGTCACCGAGCGAGTCACACACACATAGGAATGGAAAAACGAGGGAGCCGCACCGAATCTGTGGTACCGAAAAAATAGCGGTACCTGAATTACGATACTTTTTACGAGTCACGAAAAATTCACATAGTACTAAGCAGTAATTAACGAGTCTTATTTGTTAGAAACTCAATCGAAATGATTGAGTTTCTTTCTTTTTCTTTACAAATTTAGCCCTTCACTTCTCCAGAATCGCTCGAAAATATGTACCTATTACAAATTAGTACACTACTTACACTCTACTACTTGATATACACCAGTATACTCATCTGTCAATTTATTTCAAACCAAAGTGACATTTTTCCTCTTGTCAACCAAAACGACTAAGTCGGTACTAAAATAGAAGTATTGATACTCTCAGATATCGGTATTCTTGAATCTTGACACGTCACTAGAATGCGTGTATCGATATCAAATTCTACTAAACTTGGTAGAAAGATTGATAGTTTCATAGCGTGTATTCTACAAATAAATCTGCAGTGTTTTTAAATGGCCGCTCTTGTCTAAATGCATTTGTATCTACTGTCTGCGTTTCATTTGTGCACCACTACCACTACGTACTGTCGACTTAGTATCGATTGTTCTTCCGACGACAAGCTGTTACGCAGTTTTAGAGTATAAAATGTACAAAATGTTTCATCCTGACTACATGAAATACTTTTTTATTTTGTGACTCCCGTACAAAGCTATGAATTTTTCGTTTGAAGTTCACAAACAACACTGCTTGCCTTTTTGGACGAAATACAATTAAAATTGAAGCCTTTCTGTGAACTGTACCGTCCATTCAATTAATTGATTGATTAAATATGTTTCTATTTCGTTTTGTCTAAAAGTATCGTGAACAAACAAGTGTACATGCCACCACAGTAAAGTCTACATTTCCGGTACAAATACGTGAGTTCTGAGTTCACCATGAAAGCTTTATTGAAACATCGAAATATCAATCGTTCAATAATTTTGGACGTTCGGCATAATAAGTACACCATTCAACCCCAGACCAGGGAATATTAAATATTCTCGGTATAATATTTTATCAAATGTTTGATTAGTCGTCCTGAAGCAATAAAGCACTATTATAATTATTTTAAATTCTATGACTTTTAGATTTCTAACCGTGTTTCAAAAAGAAGAGGTTATCTAATACGTCTGAATGTTTTGTTTTTGTGTATGTTCAGCGATGCCAATTGTAAACCTATATTGATGATTGGCATATAGGTTGAGCTGACTACGCAATAGACTAATGGTATTACCTTTGAAGGCTTTGCAATTTACTACTGGCTTTGAAGGCTTTGTTTATGTAGCCAAAGCAGCGACCTGAAGCTACAAAGATAAACCTCGCCTTTCAAGAAGAATACAAAACCCCATGTCGAGCAAAGGGATTCAGATCAATAGCAACATTGCATTAACTGGCTGGAGTTGTGCCCGGCTAATACAAATAGGCTTAAACGAAAAGGCAAATAGCCAAAAGACCATTCGTCCAAATCAACGCTGTCGAGGTGGCAGAGTACAGGTCAAAAATAATATCAATTAAAAAAAGGGAAAATAGTCGACACAACTAAGAAGATGAAAAGGCAAACACTATTATTGTAGATGGGAAGATGCCATCAAAATGGCGCCTGGGACGACTTGGGTGACGAAAGCAAGAGATCGATACTTGTGAAGAACTTATGCAGCGTATGCTGAAAAGCAAGAAAATCAAGAAATTGGTGTCGAATGAAATAAATTATCGAAATATTCATGCATGTGTGTGTAATAAGTGAAATTAAGATGAAAATCTAACTGGTAAAATTGACAATAAAAGCTATTTTGTATTGTAGTAATTGATTTCATAAATGGAGTGGTTTTTTCATAAACTATTTGACTTTTGGCTGCCTTTTCGTATTTATTTACGCTCGTCTTTTACTACCTATGAATTGTCGTGTAGCTCACTAAACTCACTTGGTCGAGCACGATTCTATGGGATATGACCAATTGTATCTAGGTATATTGGTCTACAAGGGTTAATATCACAAGAGCGACCCGCCAATTTATTTTGCCACCTTGCCAGCGAAAAGGTTGCCAACCGTTGCATTACACGAAAGGTAACTTGTAGAGAAAGTAGGTACATAGGTCTAATTTTATCAAGATATGTTTAAGAAGGGAAGAAACGCAAGCTTTTGCCCACTTCTTCGAAGGTTACTGGCTAGTGCAAGAAGCGACATCGGTTACTTAGTCACCGTTTACTCACGACTGACTCAAAACGGACGACTTCGCACTAGGAGCTTTATTGCTGGCAGTGAAATCCATTTAGAATCCAAAATCGTTTGCCGCAAGCCTAGTTCGAGAGCACACAAACGTTTCTTACTTGAACAGCATCGACTCTAGTTAACCGGTAACTAAGTCAATAACAGCGACGACGGAAACCTTTTCGTCGTCGCTATACTGATAGATCTGGCTCTTGAACTAGACATACTAACAACTAAAATTAAAACATACAGCATTCTGTACATCGAATTACATAACTCTACGCAATCATTATTGCTGGGAAACAACTTATTTTTGGGGTGAAAAATCACTTTTTTCGGTAGGTTTCAATATAACGCACTTAAATCATTGTGCTGATTGATAGGTACGGGGTCGTGAAGGTGAATCTTACATAAAACATGTATTTACAAATATATCTCCGCAACTACCACAACCCAGGTATAGTCTGGAACAAAAACATGATCGCAATGACGGGGAAAACAATTGGCTTTGACTTTGTTAAGAATCTATTTACACCTTTAATGTACGTGTTTTATATTACGATGTTTTATCTAGTCTCTTGTACTAAGATAGCAGTGAAAATGACTAAAGGCAAGTAATTCATAGTAACACAGTGCAAAGCCGTATTCCGTCAGCGTAACGGTTATCGTTGCATCGTCCAACACCGTGAATTGTAAGAGTTGTTCGCTTACAAATTAGCTAAATTAAACAAATTACTTAGTGTTTGTGTTAGCTTACAGTAAGATAGAGGATACTTTTAGTTTTTAGGGAACGAAAGAGGAAAATTTTAATTATTCAATATTATCAAACAGTTGTGTCATAAACTTATAACATAACATCGGGAATCATCGACGTTATGTTATAACAATGAGAATCATCGACACGAAGAAGAAGAAGAAGAACATAACATCCTGCCTGTAATTACCGAAGTGTTCGGCAGATGTGTACCTATTAATACACCCAAATTGCGCCAGTTATATTCAAGTACCACTCAATAGGGAGCGAGCCTATTGTTACAAACGGACACAAATCCAAACACCGTGGACACACCAAAGAAGTGGGCAAAGGCTTGTGTCTCTTCCCTTCTTAAACATATCTTGAGAAAAGTAGACTTATGTACCTACTTTCTCCACAAGTTACCTTTCGTGTAATGCAGCGGTCGGCAACCTTTTGGCTGGCAAGGGGGCAAAATAAACTGGATGGCGCGCCGCTCTTGTGATATTAACCCTAGAAGCCCAATATACCTAGATATAATTGGTCATATCCCATAGAATCGTGCTCGACCAAGTGAGTTCAGTGAGCTACACGACAATTCATAGGTAGTACAAGACGCGCGTAAATAAATACGAATTAATTTGATTGTAATTCAATCAATTACAAATAAAATTTATTGAATTTTTCAATAATAATGTGCTTTGGCCCGCGTGGTAGATTATAGCCCATTCCCTCTCATTGATAGGAGGCCGTGTCCCAGCAGTGGGAACATTATATATATAACGTCCCGCTATGACTAATAGAAGCGGAGCAGCAATAAGAAATGTTGCAAGCGGGAAAAAGCTTCCGTTGATCAGGCGATGCGTTGCGAATCGATATCAAAACTTCACGCGAACGAAGTCGCGAGCAGAAACTAGTCCTAAAATAAACCTGTTCAAGTCTTCAATCGTCATCTATTTTGTCTAATGAAAAACGACAATGGTTCATTTATTTTTGTTCGTACAAAGAGTCAATGTCCGCTATTGCGATTTTAATTAACAGCAACTATACACAAGATAGCACCTGACGTCAATCTGGTTGCACACATCAAACCTGTGCCGACAAAGTACGCAGCCCCGGACACCAGACCCTGAGAAATAGGTCTGTTCTATACTGAATAATTTGTATGGTGTGGTCCGCAGCTAGTACGCATGGCGACCAATCAAGCTACACAAATCCAGTTCAAGCGGATCTCTCGTTGTATTTGAGAGTCATACAAAGTGAGGCCATGTTGTACCGGATATGTAAAGCTCGATGAGTCGCCGTGTCTACGCAATTTGTCCATATCAGTTTTACTATTGATCACATGACAAGGGAAGTTTGGTCCACCCGAGGCCGCAGCATCGTTAACGTAAGCCAATTTTGGGTGGAAATTAAATTACAGTTTGATCTGTAACAAAACTTCTAAAATGAGATTTTGACGAGGAACAATCACTGTCCTATCACGTACTTATTAACAATTATACACCATTACTTTTAGATCGTTCTCTAGAAGATGCAGAAATGCTCACAAACCGTAAATTAATAGTACTGTAGACTATCAATAAACAAAACCGTGTATTGTTTATTAATAGGGATTGTACTATGAATGGTTGAATCTAGATTTGTTTTTATTTTTTTTATTTTACGTAATCTGTCCTTAGAATATTATTGATTTGGCTATGCCTGCCTAAATCCTAGCTTACTAAATCCCCCTTTACTAAATCCGAGCCACGCCCTTGTTCGGTCTCACCACTGCACAACATATACATTACTAATTGTCATGGTAACTCAATTACACGAATGTGATCAATTATCACCACCCACATCTCAAACGCGAGCTATAATATTATCTTTCACCGATAAACAAAACTCTCCCAAACACGCTACTGTCCCTTTTTTCTGAATTACGTAGGGGTTGACTTCTGAAACAAGGAGTCATCTTACGGCCGTTTTCTAACTTACTTACGTATAACTATTAGTTAATATGCCTACGTCCGAACCTATAGGTGTTTCTATAAACAAAGTCTGAAATATCCTACCCGGGTCACCAAACAGTCACTTGATTAATATATAAATCAAAGAATGTTTCTCTGTGACGTATTGCTATTAACCATGCGTAAGCTAAGTGTCAAACAGTGAGAGATAGCAATCTACCGTTACCTGGTAGTAAGTAATTGGAAATGGCCGTAAGTAGACACATTCCGGAATAAAAAATGGATTTTGCAACAACCAAACAATCATGATCTCCACTTTGTATGTGACCGTAAATATGAGAAAGATCAAGCCATATCTAAGAAACTATTGAACCAGTTACCATTAAATTGGACTATAACTGTTTCTTTGAAATCTATTTAAACTTTTCTCACGAGATGATGTAAGGTCTCACAAACAGACAAAGAAAATATGAGAAATAACCTTTTTTTTTAAATGCCTTATATCTGTTGGCAATTTTCCTGAGAATCTTAAAACCGTCTTAGTTAAGCCACTTTAAAAAAAAACGACCAAGAAAGTATGACAAACTGTAGACAAATTTTTCAAAAAATATGGAGAAAATAAGTCACTTTATTAGTTTTCAACACAATTGAATATTCTTTGCGACGAACAAAAAGAGTTAAGAAAGAACAAAAAATGAATATGGCTGTCTATGATTTTTCAATACTAAAACACCTGTATGTGCAATATACACAGACATGTCAAAAGCCTTAGATTACGTTAATCATGAAAAGCCCTTGGAAAAATTAAACGCCTATGGCATACGTGGAAAGACTCTTGATTTAATCAAATCATATTTAACCGGTCGTAAGCAAGTTTTAGAAGTTTCCAGGGTTTGCATGAAATCAAAACGAGAAATAAAATATGTGTCTTCCTATAAATACATTAAATTCAGCGTACCACAAGGGAGCGTTCTCAGGCCGTTACTTTTCTTACTTTACATAAACGATCTGTCACGTCAAATTTCTAATCTAAAGGTATTGTTTGCTGATGACAGCACAGCGATAATTAATTGTGTTAATAAAGAGCAATACGAAACAGATTTTAATAATGTTTTAAAAAAGATTATCAGTTGGCTCACCCATAGTAATTTATTAATAAACATAGAAAAAAATAAAATTATGCATTTTTACCAACGTATGCACCCCGAAGACTTAAATTTGAATAACAATGGTCAGACAGTCGACAAAGCCAATATAGCTATTTTTTTAGGAATTTTAAAAGATAGCCAACTTAAATGGAAATCACAAGCTGAAGCTATCAGCAGAATAGGTTCATCAGCGTACGTATTTTATAACCTTTCCAAAAAGGTAAACATCATCGCTTTACTGGTTGCTTACCATGGCTTAGTAGTGTCGAACTTAAAGTTTGGTGTCATATTTTGGGGCAATTTTTGTGAACCAGAAAATATATTTAAAGCCCAAAATGCTGTCTAAGAGCAATGTTTAAATTAAAAGCTACAGACCGCTGCAAATCTTTCTTCATTGATAATAAACTACTTAATTTTCCCTGCCTTTACATATTAAAGCTATCTATTTTTGTCATAAGTAATAGCCCAACTAGCACACAAGTTTACAAGCCGTACACCGGCCGGTTAGAAGGTTTCAATAACGGCATAGCAAAGCCTCCATAGATAAGTTCTATAGTAGATCTACAAGCGACTAAAGCGCCACTGTACCCCCGAAAAAGTCCTACGCAAACGACCTAAGGTTCTACAATGTCTCTATAATGGTCGTACAGATGTGTTAGTATGGAGATACAAAGGTCTCAGGATCTAAAATAAGTTCTTGATCCGAGACTGTAGAGCTCGAATCGTGTTTAAACGCTTCTATTTCCCTGTTAGAGTTTACAGATCTATATTAAGTCTACATGAACGATATTTTGGGGAAACGAACAAAACTAATTAAAATATTAACTTATAAGTGATTGATTGATGAATTGGAAAATGAACAACAGTAGCGTTGATTTTTCCTTTTATGTATGCAAAATACCAATGCGAGTGCCAATGTCAAACACGTTACCTATATTACAATATGACGTGTTTCTCTCTAGCGATATTGTAAACTCTCGAATTATTGTCAACTGAACATACGGAAGTATCTCAGCCCCCATAATCGGGACTTGGGGCACCCCCCCGTTAGGTTAGTTAGGCTCCTTTAAACCCTGCACTCGGAAATAGGGCGCCCGCGAATTTAGAATCCTGGGTGAGAAATAGTGACGTCAATTCGGTTTTATACATATTTATGATAAAAATAAATTACAAAAATCATGAGAATTGCTTTTATTAAAAGGTTGTTTTTTTGTGTTGTACCTAAAACTAAGTAGGTATAATTTTTTTCCATGCCAAATGGTACAATGTACCAGGAACTAATAAAGATTACTGTAACAACTCATGTTTGTACCTACATTCAATGCAAAATATTTATATTCTATTCTATTCTTATTCTGTTATGCTAATTAAGTCCTACACAGTTTTAATGGAAATAACCAAATAAAAGTTTGCACGAATAATTTTTATGAAAAAGTGACTACATAGACAACAACTAATTCAATCATGATGAAAATCAATATCACAATACTGGAATAAAATCTATACATCCCATAGATTCTATAAAAAAGATTCCTTTAAAACAATAAATCAAAATCTGCATAACTCCCGATACAAAAAGCACTTCCATTTTTATCGCTTATCGTGTAACAATTTTCATTTGTATTGTGCATGTTAATGCTGAAACACAAACTTACGACACAGAATTACTTGTCCACAACTTTAAGAACTCACAAAATACTTGCACAAAAAGAAAGAATAAGGACCCAACACAATACCTCCCGTTTCGGTCGCCGCGTTAGCCTAACAAGCATCGTATTAAATATTTGGTATCCGAAACCCTTTATCGGCACTTGGCCGGCTCTCGGCACGCTAGAAACGAGCCGATTCTTCACGCCGTGAACAACAATGGGCCGCGGCAGCTTTATTTGTGAATAATATGCTACGCCAAACGAATATGACACGGCAATTCGCTGGACGATAATGTCGATAGAAAAAGGAATGCCAGAAATGGATCGAACGCCAACGCAGTTACTGCGAGTACTGCGCGCTACCAATTGTTGCACATGTTAACCTATTTACTTACGGGATTTGTTCCTGGGAAACATTTGGGCTTAACTTTTCGAAATCTACGTCTTCAAGAAGCCTAGGCTCAGGTGCTATTCCTGTGTAGTGTGGACTACTTTCTTCTGCATCGGACCCCGACATCTCCACATCCTCGTTCTCGCGGAAGTCCGACATCGTGACAGGTTGTGACCATTCACTGTTTATAATTAATTGTCCATCATCCCCGAATTTTAAGGCGGCGCTCGGCGCAGCGCCTTTATTTTAATCTCAAAAAACTCCCAAACTTTGATAAATTGTTCCCATAAACTAAATAAAAATGAATTGACTACCCGCGAATTTTGAGAGAGCGCTCGACGCGGCGTCTGCACCTTTATCTCAAAAAACTCCGAAGTAATGATAAATTCTGACCATTCACTGGAGTAAAATTAATTGTCCATAATCCAGCAAACTATCAGAGAGTGCCCGGAATAGCACCGGCACGTCTATCTCGACCGAAGTTGTGAAGGGTAGTGACAGCTCAGTAGATAATTATAATCTATCTGTTACTACCCCCGCGAAAAGCCAGAGCGCGTTTATTGCAGTGAACTGCCCCACAGCAGCGTCCGAACAAGACTGAATTGATGGCTGCGGATCCCTTATATCTGGGCTAGGCTACTCGAGTAAATTAATCTGTACATCGATATTTTGCACCCATGCACCAAAAAATATTATTTTGGATACGGCATTTGGACAGAGATGATGTTGATTGGTGATAATCACTTGGACAGGGCTCCAATGTCTTTGTCGTGTTACAAATTCAAATACTGGTTCGGTTTTTCACCAATTATAATCTTATCACACACACGTCCGACTTGAAATAAAATAAAATGGAGGAATATTTGGGATGTTTTTTTGACAAGGTAATAAGGTTTTTATTATTTCTTGTTTATCAAACAAAAGTAATCCTTTTTTTTCAGAACGGATCACTTTTCTTCGTAATAAACTTGATATTACGTGATAGCTACCATGAATCATGAAACTGGTAATGGTGTTTAATTTTTCTGTTAATAATTATATTATAGCATTTCAATTATGTGTTTATTATATTCCACAGTTAATCTGTGAACACCGTTGTGGGCTACAGTATTGTTCAAATATTACGCGTATTTTTTTCATACTTTTTGATGGAGCTGCTTATTGTTCCTCTTGAATAAAAAAAATTACTATAATAAATTTACATCGGCGCACTTCAAATACAAACTACCGATGCGTACTCACTGATGTTGCTGTTCACTATTCAAAGGCAAACCTTTGACTATGTAGTTCTCGATTCATGTCGCAATTTGGCTGATAGTCGCCAGCGCAACAAGTTACTTCTAATTGTCAAAACTTCTCATTCGATTTTGAACTTAACTGACATTGAGCTCCCCTTTCCCACCTGGAGAAGTATACCCGAGAGTTCAAAGATTAAAATACGTAGTTATGAGATGACAAAAACTTTATCGCTGGTTTCAGCTAAATACTACATTTCTTTGCTAGTTGTAATCTATCCATTGTGAGTAGACGAAGTGAGTAACTGAATGTGCATGAACGTTTTTTGTTGTATTGTAAGTATTCTAAAATCCAGCAAACGAGATGGAAGGAACATTGATTGTTTTTTTATAACGTGCAAGTAGAAATTTTAATTTACGTAAAATCTCAGATAAGTTGACACAAAAGGCTGTCTTATCACTGCAAGATATCACTTCATGACCACTTTGGCAAAGATTAGGATGAGCTAGATTTTTTAATCTAGCTCATCCTAATCTTGGGTTCTTTTCTGAAACCTTGTCTTTCGTTTCGTGATTCACAGAAGAAAGCTATATTAAGCTACATATAAATTGTTTTCTGGAAACAATAATTAACAGACTTATTAGTAACTGGAGAAGAATGTAGTGGAAATATGAAACCAATTTGGTGGCTAGAATTTTCGCTATTTTCATATATTTACTAAGAATGTCTTATTCGCTTGTAAAAACAAACATCATATCACATATCTGATTTCTGGCGAAGAGAAACGTAAACAGGAAAACCATTTTAAATATAAAAAAGCGGCCAAGTGCGAGTCGGACTCTCCCATGAAGGGTTCCGTAGCAGCAAGTAACATTTATTTTATTATTATAGTAATTTGCGGTTTATGATTTATGACGTATTAAAAAAAACTGCTTACTAGATCTCGTTCAATCTTCTTAATATATATAAATCTCGTGTCACAATGTTTGTCCTCAATGGACTCCTAAACCACTTAACCGATTATAATAAAATTCGCACACCATGTGCAGTTCGATCCAACTTGAGAGATAGGATAGTTTAAATCTCAAATTATGAGACGCAGACGAAGTTGCGCGAGTCAGCTAGTATAATATATTTTTTTATTCTCTTATTTTAGAAGCTGGCCCTAAAACTTCTTAAGTAAGAGAATGATAAAACTCATACATTTTATTACTTTGGAAGTGTCTCTCGCGCAAACTTTTCAGTTTAGAAAAAAAATATCATAGTAACCTCGATATCATTTTGAAGACATATCCAAACGAATGGGTTTAATGAAACAAAATGAGTTTCAGATTTAAGTATGGGTACCCCCTATTTTTTTTTTTTTTCTATTTTAGTGTGATAATCTTAATGCGGTGCACAGAATACAACATCTACTTACCAAGTTTTCACAGCATAGTTCTTATAGTTTCGGAAAAAAGTGGCTGTGACAAACGGACGGACAGACAGACAGACAGACGGACAGACATGACGAATCCATAAGGGTTCCATTTTTTGCTATTTGGCTACGGAACCCTAAAAAGGGACCAAAAATGCAATTGCTGACAAGGCGAAGTTATCAAAAGTGCTCCAAACTGGATTTTAGACTCAACCAAGTGTCTCGTTGAAAGGGGTATGAACCTTCTAGCCGGATTTTTCTCCGCCATTTTGATTTTTTTTTCACAGTAGTGGCGACGCATAATACCTATATTAATCAATAGTTGTATCAATACAAACAAGTTTTGTATTGGGCAAAATCTTCTAAAGAGTCACGTTCCGAGATATGAGCAATCAAAGTAAAAATTAAATCACTGATAGCAGCTTTAGCACAACTTTGATTTTATCAGACACGCTAACAACCTGTATCAATGGATAGCTGCCATCATCATCAAATAAAAGTTGTGCTGAAGATGTTCAATGAATTATCTCGGAAAAGTGACACTTTAGAACGTTTTGTTTCGTACAAAACTTGTGTGTGCCAGCTATCGTCTTATCTTTTCATTTTGTATATTCCACTTTGTTTGTTTTTTTTTTGTATTTTTTTTATATAGTTTTTCTGTAAGTAATTATTGTAAATAAAAAACAAGTTTGTTAATGTTTATATGTCACGGAAGAGTGGAGTTTCCTAACACAGGCCTTAGACACCTAAAAGGAAACTCCAATCACTAGATTGTAAGAAAAACTTGGCAAAAACAATAAATACATTTTTTATTTCATTTTCATTTATGTGAAAAGTGTCGAAGATTCAAAATTCAATTTGACTTTCTTTACGGTTTGTACGTTTGTTACTTAAATGAACCCGGAAACCAATCAATGCTGTTCACTGCAAACCTCGGCGTACTTGTAACCTTATTCATCATCATCATCATCATCTCAGCCGAAAGACGTCCACTGCTGGACATAGGCCTCCCCCAAGTGTCACTACATTGACCGGTCCCTTGCTACTCGCATCCACCGGATTCCCGCAACCTTCACCAGGTCATCGGTCCACCTAGTGGGAGGTCTTCCAACGCATCGTCTTCCGGTTCGCGGTCGCCACTCCAGAACTTTTCGGCCCCATCGGCCATCTGTTCTGCGAGCAATGTGCCCTGCCCACTGCCACCTTATTAACCGACTTCAAAAAGGAGGAGGTGCTCAATTCGTCGGAACCTTTTTTTTATGTATAAGTTCCCCGATTACACGAAGATGGCTGAAGCAATTTGAATTGTTCTTTTTTTGTTTGAAAGGGTATACTTGCCAGATGGTCCCATAATCATCACGTCGGGATCTGATGATGGGACCCTGAAGAAATTGAAATTTGATTGAAACTTGATGTGATTTGGGTAGTTTTTGGAAGAGTACTTTCTTAAAGTGGTTTCATTTCAATTTGGTGACGATTTGATGTAGGCAACGGATCTCCTCAATAAATGATAGCAAAAGGACTGGGATTGCTGAAATCTCAAGTCTATCTATTGTTTAAAATACACCGTTCCTAACATAACATCACTCCGCTACGCTGTGAAGGGGTAAGCACAAGTGAACCACTAAAAAAAAACGCGTGTGGTACTCGGGGACTGCCGCGATAAAGCTATTGCATAGCACTTTTATCAACTTATGCAATTATAATTATTTATTTATTTTGTGTGTGGAACTTTCATTATAAAATTCATAATTTCATCGTGATGGGAAGCCGAACCTGAACATTCAGTCTGCATTTGGTTCTCGAGCCGGCAACAAGCGGAAAAATAAAATACATTAATAATTATAATTGCATAAGTTGATAACAAATGGTTACAAAGAAGGTCTAACATCAAATGTATACAACCTACAACCCTAGTCACGGCAATATATTAATAAAAAGAAAACTAGCTTGTCATTGTCATTATCAGACATGGGGTGACATGGGGTGTTAGGTTATTTTCCTTACGGAATTTCTGGATTCGGTCTCCACGCTCAAGGCCCGCGATAGAAGCTATGCAATAGCTTAATAACCTTGCTTCAGAAGTCGGTGACAAAAAACTAAGTAAATCAGTCAAACAAAGGTCACAAACTTCTGAAGCTACAGGTTATTCTCACGTTTTTGTGGTTTTTGGAGACGGTTTTTTTAAATTTAGTTAGTACTTTATCAACTTTGGATTAAACTGCGTTATCAATAACGTTAAGACTGTCTACTTCTATATAAAAGATACGTGATAGAAAACGTTATAAAATGGATAGTTTCCTTAAAGTCCTTGGCGGTCTGCCGAAACCCATACTTTACGCGTCAGTGGACACAACATCTGGACTGTAAGCAGAAATACGATGTTTTGGCGTGAAGTCTAAATGTAGTAGTCTAGGTCTACCTTCGTGGCTGACTAGATTACTTATTGCATTCATTGAGAACAAGAATTAGTGTAGTAGTAGCTAGCGTCACTACTGTGCATGAGAATTGAGAACCAAGATTCAATACCCAAGTCTTAATGGATTTTTCTGCCAGGAATTTGTCAGTGGCTGGAAGTTTGGATTCGTGTCCAGTTGATAGGGGCTCGCTTCGATAGGATTACTTGTGTCTACTAGGGCACACCTCATGTGTGATGTTATTGACTTCAGTTCTATAAGCAACTGATAGTGCCAAAGAAGGTGCCATCATTACGAATGCGACCTTCCCTTAAACTAGGGTAAGTCCAGTTTTCAACTCCTGTCACCTTATGAAATATTTAAAAATGCCAGCGGACGTCCATAATGGCACGTAATTTAAGTGTTGAGGGCATTTTGCTACAGTCGTTAAGGAACATCACGGTAGTTCAAAAGGGTGACCAGGGATCATAGTTTTGAGAAAGAAAAAAATATTGTATTGAGCCATAATTTTGGGAAACGCGGGCATGAGTCGTTCGTGTGTCGCACGCGGTTGACATGTACTCGACTAGACAACGACCTACTTATATACCTAATTATATGTTTACTACCTCCTTAAATTTTAATCAATCCTACCTAGTACTATCGGTATAGTATATACCGATAGTACTGCAACGGCACCGCTCCAACCCGGCAATTAACTTGTCGTTCAGAGTAGAGCAATAAATCGTGTGTCGCATTATGTCACTATGAAAACGACGAGCTTGCTACGGCCAACGGCGAGTAGCCAGCTCGCTTGCCGTTACCATCCAACTTGAATCTCAGCCCGCGCGCTGCTAGCGAGCGGACCGCGTGCTTCAAGCGCGCCGACAGCGTGCTTACAGCGCGACGACTCCGAGTTGCCAGCGAACCAAATTCGATCACAAGTGCCGTATTATAACAATTGTACAGTAAGATACCTACCTACCTACCACCCACCTTCCTACTACTCACCTTCCTACTACCCATCTTCCTACTACCCACCTTCTACCCAACTACCACCCGCATACCACCCACATAACACGCACCTACCACCCACCTACCACCCACCTACCACCCACCTACCACCCACCTACCACCCACCTACCACCCACCTACCACCCACCTACCACCCACCTACCACCCACCTACTACCCACCTACCATCCACCTACCACCCACCTACCATCCACCTACCACCCACCTACCACCCACCTACCACCCACCTACCACCCACCTACCACCCACCTACCACCCACCTACCACCCACCTACCACCCACTTACCAACCACCTGCCTACCCTTCAGAAATCTTCTCTGGCGTATGTAAAACAAATGTGCAAAATTTCATCAAAACCCGGCCCGCGCTCAATCCGCTCCTGTAATTTCATGTTTAGTCCATATAGATACTAAACATGAAATTACACCCGCCGTGCTATAGCACCCGTCTCTCACCCGTCCGCACCTCCATAATAAAGAGTATCTAATCTTTAGTTAAAAATATTGTAAGACACACTTTTGTATCATTCAAGCTCAAAGATATAAGAAGCTTTAACCCGTTTTTTTTAATCTTCTTCAATAAGATAATTCAATAAATTAGCAAGGCAACTAAGAAATGAAAATAATACGAATCAAAATAAAAATACAAAACCACATCTGGGTCCAACTCGTAACTGAAATGTTGCACCTAGATGGCGTAGCAAACATTGTAGTGCGACATCTGTCCACAACGCCACCAACGAACTTGTAAATGCAACTATCGGTGACGTATGGTACGACAATCGGGTACACGCCCAACAAATAGACCACCGGCCTGATCGGAGAATCCTCCCTTCTCAATTGAGGTTAAAGAAGTTTAGACCAGTTTTAACTTATTATTAAATAGGCACAAATAATCATAGTTGTAAGTAGGAGTGGTTATAGCTTACAAAAAAGTTATTTGTTCATTTACCTAAATCTAACTAACTTGAACTACAATGTCGCGATCCGAAAAATCCCGTAACAACCATTTGACTCCCAACCTCGAACACTGATGCGCCACTTGAACCTCTACACACACTAAATAAATACACAAACACTCGTTCCAAATACCGCGGCGACAAATGTGAAACAAAACTGTCTCTTTGAGATTGATAGGGCGTCGCCGATAGATGGCGGTGTCGTTAATTAGCCCCGCGCGTCGGTCGCGCCGCTGCCGTCGCGGTGTCGCGCGTCAATCGCCCGCGACGAGGCGATGTGACCCTACCGCTGGAACTCGGTGATCGCTTGACTTGAAAATATTTGAACGGCTCATTGCACTAGTTGGAATGACGCGTAGGGTTCGAACCCTGGGTATACGATAGGCTAGATACTACCTGCGTCTGGAGTAATGTGTTGAACTTCTGCCGCCAATTAATCTGAATTTTGATGAAGTACCTACGTATTAGGTGATGTTTTCGTTTAAAATTCTGTGGTAATTGCTATATGTGATTTACCACTAGATTATCAATGCGAAAACTACGAACTGAAATAATTCATTTATAGAGCCCGTCATGACATTCAAAACTTATAATTTTAGTCATACAAAATTTATAGGCCTTTTTTTAGTTAACTTATATAAAACTTAAACATTTGGTTCTAAACTTAAATAAAATAAAACAATATTTTATGACAGTTGTGTTCGAGATTGTAGCATCATTAACTAGTTCACATAGTAAGGGCGTCCGCCGACGGATTTATTTTTAAGCTCATAACTTTAGTTAGACGCGTATAGTTAAATTAAAAGCGATTGATGGCATACAGATTTACCTGAGTCTAGCAGACATCCTTTGCTACTAGAAATATTATATCAAATGAGAATTCATCGAGGATTTGTGCCTAATCGAGATTTTTTAACACGCTTCTTTCGAACAAACAATATACTTTAGGTCTAATTGTCGTATCGAAATGAAACAGTAAATGCGCACGGTGTGTGGATGAAAATATTATATTATGGTTCAGTGGAGCTGATCTGATGATCGAGTCAGGGGTTGATAGTGGGAATTATAGTATAGGTATATTTTTTAGTGCGTGATAAAAGCGTTTATTTTGATTTCCTTAGGGGCCGTCTCCACAAGTGAGAGAGTCGCAGCGCAATTATCGTCGTTCCTTAGTAAGCTTCAGTTTGCGATACAATCCAACACTTCCATTTCCCACAATAATAAGAAAGTAAGTATCAAGAAATTACGAAAGGTGGTTGTAATACTTAATAATAAGTAGAAATTATCAAGGTATTTCAAAATAAAAATATAAGGGAAGCTCTACCTAGCTCCACACTCTATCTAGTCGTCAACATAACAGTTCCCACATCGTAACATTCACAAAACTTTATATTCCAAACTCATCTCTCCATACCCTTGGAAAAATATCTTCACCAAAACACGAAGTATAGGTCAAAATAGTCGCACTTTCGCAACACAAGGTCCCATGTCATCGCATACGAATTATATCTAATAAGCCTCGAATTACTGTGTCCGTGCAAATGTCAAAAGTTATCGCGACACGTACGTAGATGCTTGTCTGTCACCCACTATTCATTTAAAAGACACATCATACGAGCACAAACGATCATTATGAGTGTGTAAAAATGTGATGCACAAAAATAAAATGAGACATCTCGCTGATGGTTTCTTTTGAAAGAAAGTCGTCAGCGACTCCTTTTACATATCATTTTTATTTTATTCGTCTCTCTCCGGTGTTGGAGATGTAATAGTTCAAAGGTATGACACTTGAAGAAAATTATTTTTCCAAGTTCCTAACAAGTTATAATAATGTCTGGAGTTTTCCTTTTGTATTGGATTTTCAGTTGTGAGGATATTTTCTCAGACAATTTTTCTTGTAAGTTTTTTTCAGGACACTTTACAAGTTTTACTTGGTGGTAACTCAGTTCGAATCTTGTGGACGAATTAATTTTAAAGATAAAACTCATTTGTAATCTATGTAATATTTGTTATCACCGAGACTAGGTTGCACAGTAGGGTAGATTCAATAATTAACCAAAATTAGAACAATATATTTACACAAATTATTTCTCACTGCCACGTTGGTCGGTAGTAAACGTAAAATTAACATAAAACACAAAATATTTTGAATAATATTATAATTAATTGTATTCGAACACATCGATCACGGTAACTGGATTATGTTTCCTGTTTCCCAAAGTGTTTCGTAATGGGGAACCTACGTAATGTTATGGAGTAACATGTTTCTGTAATAATAACACTTTTTTCCTTTTGAGATAACGGGATACGATGGAGGAGACCCTGGTGCCTGTGACATACGCTCAACCAATTACGTACATAGCTCGTGAACCCGCAAGTATTAAATTGTTACATTTTTTTTTAAAATAGCGCTGGACATTTACACACAGCGCCACCTAGTGCCACACTAAGCAAAGCTTGTGTCGTGGATACTAGATAGTTGATATACTACATATTATATACTTTTTTTTGTTGTTACTTATTGTTCTTTTTTTTGGTTGTTGTTGAATAACTTGTTTTTTTAAATTTTGCATGCTATGTTTTATCCTAGCTAAACATGCTTGTGCCTCAATTTGTATATAACACCCTTGTATACCATGTTTTACGCAAATAAATATTCTATTCTATTCTATACATATAAACATCCATGACTCGGAAACAAATGTCCATGCTCATCACACAAACATTTACTCCTACCGGGATTCGAACCCAGGACCCTAAGAACGTAAGGCAGCGTCACTACCACTAAGCCAATCGAGTCGACAATTTTCGAATATCTTTCCTAAGCATCCATCAGCAATCATGGAAGAACTTCCCCACGGTAACTACGACAAGCATTTGCGAGTCCAAGAAATAAAATACATCGTATCCAGTAAATTGTTTCTTCAAGCACGCGCGAACCATTAATCGCCACTTCAAACGGATCCGAACCACAACCAAAACCAGTCAGTCTAAAAAATACTCGCGCACTATACTATCATCACCACACTGTACACTGCATTGCAATTTAACAGCACACCCGTTTACACACTTGGACAGTTTACTTAATAGCCGTTTGTAATGTGTACGGTTTTTTACACGCACGTGGCAGCTTTTTCCGCGTGATGTCAGCAAATGATTCGGAAAATCTATTTTATGATGCATTTCTAAATGTAGTAACTGTTATTGCAGTTGTGTTCAGTTTTTGCTGAATTTGAATTGTATAAGCTTTCGAGAATTCTTGTTCAATGACAGGAATTGGCGATTGTGGTCTAATAAATAGCCGGCGCTGCCAGGCCTTAGTCTTTAAAGGGACTACCGGAGCTAAATTAGCAGCTCTATTTGTGGTGGTTCAAACTTCGTTTGAAATGCTGTTAAAATAAAGTTCCAATCAGCTTGCACTACAAAGTGGTTGTGACGTCAGTCACTGCGGGCCAAATAGTGCGAAATGAGTGGTTTCGATTGATTTACAAAAAACTTATTGATTGAACTTGAAAAAATAAAACACTATGATGCTAACATGTTACTTGTAGAATTACTTGCCAAAAATCAGAATGATCGTAAGTATGTATTTTAGTACGCTTTTTACTGGTTAAAAGATTTTTTATAGATAAGTTCGTGATTTTTATTTATCGAGTAAAATTAATTGTATCATGTTTTCAATATACTATACTAGCATATATCTTGAAGAATATCATATATACGGTTTTGTTTATTGCAGTGAATCATATATTTTCAGGTACCTATTGTAAAACTCGCGTTTAGCTCCTGCAGTCGTTAAATGACTCTTAAGGGGTCGGCGAAAAGAAAGTAAAAGCAAACAAACAAACGTAATATCAAAATAATTTATAAATCAAACATATTCTTAAGAAATGGTGTATTTATTTCGATTAGATTATATAAAATCTAGGTTCCCAAATATATATGTTGAAAGGACAATGAAATATAAAGACGAGATATGAATAAAAAAAAATCTATAGAAAATTTATTTTACTGATATCTCTTGTTTAAATCACTGACCATTCAAAATTTATATTCGGGAACCTAGATATTATGTAATCCTATCGAAATAAATACACACTACCTTAAGAATATGTATGGTTTACAAAATATTAATTTTGGTATTACGTTTGTATGAAATACACAAGCTCCGCAGGCCTTTTAATGGTGTCAACGAACTTAGTGTCGTTACCTTGCACTTTGCTCGCTAAAAGAGTGCAAATTATATGCACTAGTAACGGTCTGTTAGAGCATAACTATTTCAGAAAACCTTTTCTCGGTTATATCAAGTTAAAAACTAAAAAACGTTGAATTTTTTGTAGTCGGTTCACCGCTGGCATTATTCCGAGTTGAGATAAAAAGTGTAATATGTATAATGTCACATCTCTAGTATTTTCACACGGAATGATCGAGCGTCTTGAAACAATCTCGAGACGGGCGCGCGACTATCGCTTGTCTAAAATTTATCTCAAGACGTCAAGTTACGTGTGTGTTGGAACGATTAGAGATCCAAATATGGCGGACATTAGGTGAAACCACTCTGACGTGAATACAATATTACTTGACACTCGGTTTACATTGATTTATCATGTTAATATTATTACGCCAAAGGTTTCTTTCAGTTTTAGATTAGTATTCAATCAACGTAAACTTTACCGTACACAAAATAATATTTACTTTCCACATTCAGTTAACGTAACACACATGTTTCCAGTTCTCAATGATCATTTTTGATGAATAATACATTTTATTGATCCACTATCGTAATCAACACACAAATCTATAATTTTATTATTAACCTTTGATAGGCATTTTTGGTATTAATTAAAGTATAATCTATTCACAGTTATAGACAAAATTAAATTAAGCCACCCCGTCTAGATATTCAGTGAGTCCAGTCAATCATGAATACACATAAAAACCAAACCATAGGCCGATCATCAATATAACACACACAAGTTAAATAGTACATTATTACCCTAGGGGTGAAAGTTACTTATATAGCCCCGAGATGGCGCGGGCGCCAATAGTTCGAGGGACTAAATAAGTCTTTAACCTGAGGTAAACACTGTACTTGTCATTACGAATACAAGGAAAATAAAAATACGAAACAACTCGAAAAAAATTAAGATCGGATTGCCGCTTTCCCGCATATTTTGTGAAAAAATTGTAAACATTTTGCCCAAATCTATGTTATTTTAAAGAACTATTTGTCACTAAATTATGACTAAAGAATTTGTAAAAATATATATTTTTTAATTTATACTAGTTGTTATGTTATTTCCATTTTATTTTAATTTAGAGGCTGTATAGAAGTCGGAACATGGTTCAATAGAAATGTGAGAATAGAACTAGTTTTTTTTTATTTATTTTACAGCTCTCAGATGAAAGCGATTCTCCCTAGGGCTGAAAAGTGTTACTTTCAACCCTCTCCGCAGGCAACTTCCGACCTACTTTCCGAGTATGAGTAATGAAAAAAATTTTAAAAACCTTAGAGAAGTCCCGGACTAGCAACAACACACTGTTTTCTCGGTGTTTCGAGCAGTTATAGACTATTTGGCTTCCTTGTTATTTTATATTAACATAATTTCTTATATTCTTACCGTCCAGAACAAACAGTTTTTCTTTATTTTTTACTACTAAACATATAAAAGCGACAGAAAGCTCTTCAACACCGCGGCGGAATGACAAAAAGCTCATCTAAACTATTTGATAATAACATAAAATTTTATAAACTTCTTGATGGCCGTCACAGAAATGTTTTCAATTAACACGAGTATAAAATACACTCGAGTTTAATTTGTTTACTTCGGGCTACCAATAAAAGTTATAAACAATAAACTTTAAGTGTGGCTTTAGTGGAGTTAGCCAATCTCGTTATCGTAGAAACGGTTTAGAGTTACTTAAACTGTGATAATAACCGTTGCATTAAATTTATTTTTATGATTGATTTTGGAATTTGATTAAAGCTAGCGGTAGGAATAAATTCAAACTTCAAAGCACTTGGTTGTAAAAGGTGCAACAGATATAAGTCGGTTCTAGAGTTAGGCGCTATCATCTTCCTGCCCTTGGCTTATTTTACTTGGCATCGCCGCCACATTACATTCAGGCGACTACATGAGCTAAATTAGTAACTGTGGTGGTTCAAACTTCGTCTGGAACACTGTTAGAATAAAGTTCTAATCAGCTTACACTACAAAGTCGATGTTACGTCAGTCACTGCGGGCCGAATAGTGCAAAATTAATGGTTTCGATCGATTTACAAAAAAAAAATGGATTGGACTAAAAAAATAAAACACTATGATGCTAATATGTTGCTTGTAGAATTATTTGCCAAAAAAACAGAATTGACGAATGCATTTTAGAGGTTTTTACTGGTTAAAAGATTTTTTTAGAGATAAGTTCGTGATTTTTTTTTATCGAGCAAAATTGGAATTGTATTTGGATTAGATTGCAATTTGTTTTTTAATGCAGTGAATCATATACTTTCAGGCATTATATAACTCGCGTTTAGCTCCTGTAGCCGCCTGAGGTAAGTTTGCAAGCTTAGGGCGAATTCCACCTCAAACACTACAATCGGCACATTAGACTCAGCAATATCATCTGTCATTGCTATGGGATATTGACATCAGATGGACAGTTCTTGAACGCGGTTTAAGTGAGCTTATTGCGCTCAGTTGGTTTGGTGAAATCAGTCAAACCTTGCAAGTGCCACATGACAGTAGCCAAGAACGACTAACTAAATTAAAAATACGACGACCCGAATGACGTAGTGGTAGTGAGGCTGCCTTACGTTCTTAGGGTCCTGTGTTCGAATCCCGGTACGAGCAAATGTTTGTGTGATGAGCATAGACATTTGTTTCCGAGTCATGGATGTTTATATGTATAATAAGTATGTGTTTGCAAACAAAAAAGTATATATGTAGTATATCAACTATCTAGTGTCCACGGCACAAGCTTTGCTTAGTGTGGCACTAGGTGGCGCTGTGTGTTAATGTCCAGCGATATTTTTTTAAAACCTTGTGTATTTAGATTACCTGCTTTAGTTTAGATATTTACAATGTTTATTGACATCAATATTTACTACGAACTTTAAAACAACACATTCTCACATTTTTCGGTAGCACACCGTCCCGTTAAGATAAAATAGACACTCAAAAAACTTTCTTCAAACCACTAAAACATCCGAATGTCAATCAACATTCGAAAAACAAATTTTAATAATATCGACTTAGATATCGTTATAAAACGTATCGATACAATTCGATGTTCGATTCGAATTTGTCATTTCGATTTTACAGTGTCTATTAAAATTATCTAAATAACGCTTTTTTATTCGTGGTTTGGTTGCCTACCGTTTTGAGTTTATTGCACGATAAAAGTTCCGTGGGAATTTTATTAAGTATATGCCTAATAACGATTTTAGAACCTAACTAATGGAACGAGATTTTTATTTGATTTCGACAAAAAAAATATAATAAATCAAACGGTGACATGTCGGAGTGGATTGTCCGAGTTTTAGAGTTTTAATGGCATTATATTTATAGTAACGTTATTAGATAGATATATTATGTTGTAAGTCAATAAAATCAATGTTTTATTTGTTTATTTAAGTAACTGTATCGTGGATGCGTCGTCATGCTCCGTTTCTTTGGAGCAGGATTTTAAGCAGTTTTAACAAGCTATGTTGAATCTCGTGATAATTAGATTATATAAACACTCATTACAATTAATTACATGCTATGTATTTATATTTTTACGAAAGAAAAGCAAGATGATAATTTTTCACCAAAATTGCCTCAAACTGTAATTACTTACCTGCCTGCATTAAATACACATTCATATAAACTTTACAGGGTCGGAATCTGCTAACGGTGCGGTGGGTAAGCATCAGACCGTATTTGTAGTTCCGACCCGCTGCGGTGGTGGCGGCCGTTCTAAAAGGGGTAGGTATGACGCTAAATTCACACACCCCTACCACGGAAACAAGAAAAGACTAAAATTCAAAACTATCGTATTACAGAAATCGTAACAAATCGGCATAGTGCGGGGCGCAGCGGGCGGTGTGTAGTGTTTGTTTGCAAATAAACACCCGGCCGATCCCCGGGGCGACTGGGACCAGTGGACAATGGTTGGGCAACCCCGGTTGCACAATACCAACCAGCGGGTTGCCGGCTACATGTCGCGCACGCCGTGGTTTCTCATGTGAAATAGGAAATAAAATATATTTTTTTTCGACTGTGATATTCGAGGGACGGAAGGTGAGTTTATGTAGTAATTATCGTGCCTGAGATACAAATATTACGAAATATAAAAAATAAAATTACGTGTGAGCAAAGGTGGTACCTATATTTCTGGTATGTATTATGAAGTTATTTCCTTGTAATTTAAATATAACATTCTATGTTTCTATTAGTCCCTATTCCATTGACGTAGAAATGGACGAATGCATCTACTCAAAGACATTGGGTATACCTATTTATGAGGATTTTCCTCTTTCCAATACATACGTTCTAGAAATCTCTGTAACTATAATAAACAATGTTAGAATAAATTTAAGTCATAGCATTTATTTTTTAATTAAAAAACAATATCTCTGGGTACAACGAAAATAATAACCAGAAATTAAATTAGTATTTAGTTTACACATGAAATCAAATTACTATTTGTAAACAGAGTGTAAACGACACTTTCACGAACCCGTCAATCAAACATTCTGGTCTCCAAACTAAGTAGGTAATTCTACTCAAAATTGACTACTAAATTACTTAAAAATGTTGTTAAGTAATTTAGTAGTAAATTTTGAGTGAAAAAACACTTTTACTGTTAAACTCAATGCGCACTCAAACCAAGCGAATAAATAAAAACAAATGAAATATATACGGAACAAGATAAATCAAACCGAAAAAGAAATGATGAACAGAACAAAACAAAAACAATACGTAAGTGTACTAAAAATAAACAATAGTAAAAAAACAAAACAACACTCATTGACTGAAACAACAACTCGACACTGACTGCATTCGCCCACTCGAAATAATCGGAATAAAACACTTATGTTTATTTACACAACAGTCAGGGACCTACCCTTTATTACAAAAAAAAATATAAAATGAAAAAACATTTACAAGTGTATGACAACTCTATTCAAGCGATTATAACAATTCGACTAAACAAAAGTTGTGCACAATAGTGTTGGGACACGGACCGAGTACGCTACACTGAATAGTCGATTGTTGAGCTTAGTCGATATTAGTGTGTCGCGATGCGCGAAATCGCATTATTTTGCTAGTTTCGCGTGTTCATTGTCGGGATCATTGTGGTGTGGTTGTGGGGAATTTATAATTTTTATTTGAATAAAAAACTGGTTGGGGTGCATGCCGTTGGATATAAGCGGGCTTGTAATTTTGTTCTGCTTGTTATTTACAAGCTCAAGTAAGAAGAAACTTTTCTCAAATGTCCAGTGTAGTCTTCAACATCGCAGAACCAGCCTTCTGGGGTCGCTTCGAAGATAGGTACACTTTCGACTGGTGAAAAATTCATGGGCACTATTGTATAAATACTACGATGATAGCTTAAGAAGAAGAATACCAATAATAGGCCGTTCTCAGAGAACCACAGCTAAAGTTTCTTGAAGTAAGTAGTAAAACTAAAACACCTTGATTTAAAAAATCCGTAGCAGAATTATTAATAACGAAAAAGCAAGATTCGTATACAGCTTGTAGCCAGTAATAGTCAAACAAGTCTAACAAAACAATTAGCTACAGTGAATAATAATTTACCAAAACATGCACACGGAACAATTCTACATCCAACGGTCTCACCACAGCATAATATAGTCGTCACCGTCACAAAGGAAGGCACACAATATAATTGTCATCATTCATTTGTCAACATCCCTACAATCCGGGGATGCAACCGACCTTATTACAACGCCATAGAACTGACTTATAGCAGTCATAGAAAAAACCAGCTTCCGCTTGTGGCATCTGCCACAACAATACGTTTATAGGTCAAATGCTTTCATAAACAGGGATTGTTCGGGCTCTATCGTGTAGTTTTCGGTTTCTGGGTTTCTAAAGACGCGTTTCTTATTCAGTTTCTTGCATAGCTTTTGCATCATAGCGTAATCTAAATGTGGGTCATTTGTAAAACACCTCTATTCACAATATCAGCATAGACAAACTTGCTTGTTGCCTGTTAACGCGATAAAGACGTTACATTATCTCCTGACATTTTAGACAATTTGTTAGCACTGACTTAAGTTAGCACTAATTAGTACAACTCGTTTGATAAGCTTCATCCCGAACCTTAAGTCAATATGTTGAATGTGAATTGCCAATAGTATATTTTCAATAAGGTTGACCATCTCCCGTAAAATATGCATTCGATGGCCTCTAAAAACTAGTGTAAAAGACCTAGATTGTGTACGTCAGTCTTATGGTAATCTTGTTTTATTTCATGGTACGCCTTCATTCAAAGTACTTGTATTGTATTAGAGCAACATGGTAGATGACAAGAAAACTAATTACTCCGTCAGTTAAATTATCAAAAACAAATTAGGTTAAAGTGTCGTATCTTTTTCAAAATTGACAAAGATACGACGCTTTTAAAATTCTCAATACGTCACGCCGTGATATAATTTTTAAGTGCGTCCTGACGTCACGCACGGGCCCCCAGTCCCGAGTTTCGAGGCGTTTTGTTTTTGTCAATATACATACACTGATTTACAAAAACAAAAAATACGTGTACATCATTTTCCAAAACTCTAATGGATGGACTAAATTATTTTGGAATTAATTGGTGGTGGAAACTAACTTATTGTTATTTCGCCATTAGTCTTTCGTGAAAGTTAATGAGGGGTAGAATATGATATGACGCGCAGTTTAATTTCAAATTACGTGACTGCGCTGCAATTTGCATTGGAATAAAATTTGTTATTTTTCGTTCATGTAAGTAATATTTTTCGTGCTGTAATAACCGATTAAAGCCAGTGTAAACACCTTATTTTATTACGACAATGTGATTGTCACTAAAATGATCACCATAATATCTCCAATAAGGGATAAAATTAAAGGGACTTGGATTTTTATATTGTTTTTGAAAAGTACACCGTAATAAGTATTTGTCAGTGTAATAAAGAACATAAACAAAGTCCCATTTTGTATTTATCAGTGTATTAAACAACATAATTATGCTCTTTCCTTCTTTCTTCATAAAAGCTGATACAAATTAAACCGAACATCTAGAACTTGCATTATCTGTAAAATTACTAACTGTTCTATTTGACTTGGTCCTTAATACGTATCATCTTCTGTCCAGAATGGCAAAGAGTCTCTACACCTTCAAACACAGAAGAAACAAATAGCAGAGAAGAATACTGCAGTGCATCAAGGTCCAAGAAAATCTCTCTCTTATAACACTGCTAAAAGAACTGACATACAAGCCGAAAACAGTCACTCTTCCAGAGAGCAGTGTCGTAGCACCCACAGCATAGACACGTTCTCAGTGAAGAAGTAAGCAGTTTGATGCGAATGGCGCATAGTGATAACTGCTTGATAAACGTGATGATAAAGTAGCATTGTTTTACGTGTAACGGCCTCAGAGTTTATCACGGAGAGGTGACTAACGCGGCAGTTTCTGATGTTTGGCCGATAAAGACGCAGAGCTAGAGCGAATTGATGTGCCAGTGGGTGTATCTTGAGTGAATGTATGTACTATGTCTAGTACGTGGGAACTGAACGTGGTTGTAAAGAGGGGGCTTCAAGGTTGGTGGAGGAATTGGAGTTGGTGATTGTTAATGGTCGTGCTGAAGGTAAAATGGAAAACGGAGATCGAATCTTAATAGTTTCATCACTTACTAACAATTTTTCATGGGCCGTTACACACAGAACATCATCTAACCAGATGTGGCTGAATACCAGTATTTTACATGGAGCGTCTTGCCTTCAAAACACAGTTAGTACTGGGTAATGCTTACACGCCTTGGTAAGACTTTCGGACCACTGAATACCTACAGCGACTGTCAAAGACTTACTATTGACCGCCGCGCGCCGGGACCAAAAGCTTAACGTGCTTTCCAAGGCACGGAGGAAACTCGGTATGAAACCTAGGCAAGTGCTGCTTAACTTAGAGATCGATTCGAGAGACTGTTCTTCTTTATCCACAGCTTCTCGCTATTTTACAGCAGCATAATAATAAATAATAATAATATCGCTGGACATTAACACACAGCGCCATCTAGTGCCACACTAAGCAAGGCTTGTGTCGTGGACACCAGATAGTTGATATACTACATATATACCTTTTTTGTTTGTAAATACATACTTATTATACATGTAAACATCCATGACTCGGAAACAAATGTCCATGCGCATCAAGTCATCACACAAACATTAGCTTCTACCGGGATTCGAACCCAGGACTCTAAGAACGTAAGGCAGCCTCACTACCACTACGCCATTTGGGTCGTCATAAATGTAGTTAAAATAAAAACTCAAAAATACACGTCCATTTCCATGGCTGTCAATTATTTCGTCACCAGAGCGTCATAATTAAATGCAGTCGGGGTCGCTAGTCGGCTCATAGAATTTTGGAGAGATAATTGTCAATTTTCTGCCAATCGACACCAACCCCGGGATGCAGGGACGCAAATAATTCAGTGTCCACCAATTAAAAGGGTGCATCGCCAAACCATAAAATCCCGTAAAGTTTTCGTTTGCATAAATTGAAGAGTGTCTGCTTTTTTGTTTTAATACACAAACACAGGCGGAATGGCGGAACCGTTCATTAGAGGTGTTTTATTTGAAGTTCCCATTGCATTCATTTTTTTTATTTTTTGGGTACTAAATGCGTTTATATAATTTTACGTCATACACGTAATTTATTGGTACATTTGACGTCACGGTTGGCGCAGTGGCTGAGCTATTGGGTGCTGTTCGCGGGTTTGCTTCCCAAAACCTCAGAACTGGGGCCTTATTCTGCTATTTTTAATAAATTCGTCACTCCAACACGATTCCATTCTCATCCCATTGTCATTTTGCTTAAAGTTCGTAATCTGCTAAATTCACAATGGTCGGTCGATGGTCTTGTAATAAAATTGTGTTTTAATGGCATTTTCGTATTGCCATTATTATAAAACCAATAGTACAAATGGTTTTCGAAATCTACTACTAAATGCGAACATTTATTCATGCCAGATTTCATGTACGAGATTAATATTCTATGACATTTCTTTCAATGGAGTGTCTGTGATTGTTCATTGAGAAGTCATAATGACGCCATTGTATTAACAGATTACCAAACTTGTCAAAACTTGACAGAACTTGATCACTGTGACTTCAATGATCGCCTATTCGGACACTATCGTAATAGCAGAATCGAGGCCCAGAAGTCGTTCTCGTACCTGTTTATTCGGTTTTAGCAGAGAATTGGAATAAGTTCACTCATAACGACGCGACGGCATGTAAAATATTACTGTTTAATCAAAATGTATTATCAAAAAAAGCATTTAATTTTACTAATAATGAAAACGTGAATAGTTCCGTTCCATTTTATTATTTTTCCTGACATTGTTCTATTAAAAACCGTGTCGTTAGTAACAATACAGGTACAATTTTAAAAGGCATTTAAATGAATTATTACTAGCCTACCTACAGGACAATGTTATAATTAGAAATGTAGTCCTGAAATTCTTTGTGAAACGCTTCATCGTATTTCCCACATCACAGGGAAAAGATATTATTTTTCCCTGCCCCCTGGTGCTACTCTGCAAATACCTAGTCTTAATTCAACCTTAAATAAAATCTAATGAGAAGAAACTAATATTGAAAGTGAATCAGAAGTCTACAAAATGATTCTTCTCTACCCACATACGGCCTGGAATATTTAAAATTCTATCGACAATAAAGATGGCGCCAAAGTCAAAATGATTAGGATTGGCATTTAAAATACCGAACTATTCAACATGACACAGACCTGCTAATTGTGAAAAAAGTAAGAATATTTGATTTTCGCAGGCTACCCTGAAACTTCCCCCCCTTAAAGAAATTCATCAAACAGCGAAATATTCGATAGATATTTGCGATGTTGCCATCTTCTAGAACGCACCCTCTTAGGCCAAACCCACTGGCCAAACCACGTTAGCCATATCTAGCAGGAGACATCTTTGTAACTCTCACGCACACAAGTAATGTGAGCCACACAAAGTCTGCGCACTTTGACCGATAGCTTATCGCGAGAGGTTGCCCCTACATAGCTGTTAGGTAAATATATTCATATATAGTACATACGTTCTGGCCAATCGATCTATTTACTACAGCTACTATCACGGTTATTTTTATGGTTCACGGAAAGGTATGCTGAGGAGGAACAACTTCAGTAACACCACAGCACCAGCTCGACCACAGCGTAAAAGACGATTAGGGAGGAGTATACTTGAATCAACTATTGCTAGGCAAAGACCGCTTTTTGCCTGTCCAGCCTAACCTCATACAAATACAACAGAAAATAAAAACATAAATATCCCATTAAACAATCATTTATAAGCTAAAAAAGCTTCTAGTCAATAATTTTGCACACAAAAATGCGCTGCACGATTAAAATTACTTGAGCATTACTCGGATGACTAGTCATAAGTGTTGATCGTTGATTAATTTGTTGATAAGGCCTTCGTTTGGGACAGCAATAATGTTCTAAGATTTTTATACCTCGTAACATAATATACTAACTAAATTGAAATTTTAAAGCTGAATGCAATAAACGGAAAAGAATTGGCGACATTGTTTTTTAACGGTTACCCAATAAATGAATAAATATCTTACCAAAGGTACCAGAGTCTACCATGTAGACGGTATAATAGACTGATTTTCTTCTCTAGTCTATCGTTTCGATAAAGTTAGTGAAAAGCTGACCAGGATATGTCAAAAATATTTGCAAAAACCAGGTGGTAGCGGGACTAACATAAATAATCAGTCTGTCCATGAAATCCACTCAACCGTTCGTGGTTCACAGCTGAACATTCTGATAAAGCTGAGTGCGACTGCGGAGCCTTGTCTCAAACCATGACCCACCTCCTGACATGCTCTTTGTGCAAATCCACCTGCACTCTAAGGGACTTGTCCAAAGCCACCACCAGCGCCGTCGACGTGGCTGAGTTCTAGTCGAAGCAAATTTAACAAAACAACAACGGGAATCATCGACACGAAGAAGAAGAAGAAGAAGAAGCTGAACATAGTAGTCTCCCGAACTTCGCTTCTTCGCTTCGCTTCTTCATTCCATATTGACATTCCACGAAGGGCAGGCTGTTCCCAGAGTCTAGATAGTCTCATTGCCTAGATTTAGGGGTGTATTTCCCACGCAGGCCCATGCTACGCTCGACAATTCGCGCTCAACTCGTCAGAATGGGTCGCTAAAATTAGCTCAAGAAATAAATAAAATAGTAACAATGTCAATGAGAATGCTTAGAGAAATTTGTGGGTGTGAAACAAAGGGATAAAATACCAAATGAGTACATAAGACGCAGTCTAAAAGTGGCGACGGTGACTGAAAAGTTGTTTGGTAATGGGACATGTGATACGAAGTAATGAGGAAAACGTAATGAAGAAAATGTTGAGTATGAATGTAAATGGCTCCAAGTGTAGAGGAAAGCCAAAGAAAAGATGCATTATTATATGGCTAGAAAGGAGATCATTGTTAAGATGACGAGTAACAGCGAAGTTTGGCTCTACATAGCATGTTCTAATTTTCAAGTTATGACAGAAATATTGTGCAACCTCCTGACATTGTCTCGTTACTAAGGCATTCCAATCAGATATAAATTATTAGTTAGTATATCATATAGAATAGTACACATTCACAGAACGAAGTGCCGGGGGGTCACAAGTCGATGACAAGATTGTGATTGTACTCCGTGATAAGCGAATATTTACGGACATAGAATTTAAACTGCCCAAATTAACATTTATGAATGACAAATATGTCATATCTTCCAGTGGGTGTCGTTTAGGAACTGAGATTGAGAAGATAGGAACATCCACCTGTTCACATGGAAGTTTTTATTACTAGGGATCTGTTGACTTGTTTTGCTAATGCACCAACTAAATTAATCTGCAACGTTTGTTTTACTATAATATACCAATGACATAATTATCTGATGGGACGTGGTTTCTGCTAGTTTACCTTCACGAAGAAAACATTTCAAACATTATCCGCTTATTTGGGAACCATGTTATTCATTCTTCACCACATTTCTTATAGCAAAAACCGGCCGAATTAACTTTTATAGTTCTAAGTCTACTGTTTCATCCCCGTTTCTATAAATTAAAACAGTAAGTACAAAATGATTATTCATTTTATACTCAGACGTTTAGTGAGATTTCTGTCATCTATGATATTGGCCTTTATCAAAGTCGTATGTCCAAAGACTCGAAACTTAATCACGCGCAGTAATAGTATTGATTTTACCAATGTTTATATAAATATTTATATTACCTAGAAAGACATTTCTGCCTACTCACACGTCTCCAACTCATGCGCAGAGCGATAAGCAGCTGATATATATTCTATATTTGGCAGAGGAATCTCGTCCATTAAGAAAATAGAACTACATGATAACCGATCTTAAAATAGGTAACCTATCATGTTATCGTCGATGAACTACTGCTGATCGCCAAAATACTCGGCCCTGTAGTCTAATGCGGTCTGACCCTTTGGACATACTTAAGTAGTGCGCAAAATGTTATCGGCTAAACTTTATACGAATTATTGATGAGAGAACGAATGTTAACCTGTATCCACAGTGCACGCTATGCTTTTCTCACCGGCAAATGCAACTTACAGTTTGCAGTTTAAAGGGATTGCAGACTTAAAACCGATCACGATACAGAAGAACACAATGGAAGGTGACATTAATTCGATAAAAGTTGCATCATGCTCAGCAACCGTTCAGTCAACTTTGTGTAACTTTGTTAGATTAACTGTAACTTGTCAACAACCAAGTCTGCCTATTAACGATATAAACAGATAATATTACTAGAAGCACTGTACCGAATACAGCAATCACAGCTTGATGCTCGTATAGCCACCGATCTCATCAACGTCGGCGAACACATTTGTAGCAGCTTGCAGTCGCGCTCTATCGAGTCCCAGCACCAGCAGTGTGCACATCGCCTATTCGACCGATAAGTGCTCGAGGCCCGCTGACCCGGACGCGAACGATAAGTTCGTCTGCGCGGCGCGTGAAAACACTGTTTATGTTTACTGCTACGCTCGTGCCCGATTCCGGATATTGTGATGGGTGGCACGCGAGCGTGTGGATCATCTTAACACCTTTCGTCTTAGATGCCTTGGTTTATTTAATCTTACTTCGTACTTTGCTCCGATATTGTAAGTCAGGTTCAGAGTCGCATCTGTCTCTAGCGCTCTCTCGCTCCTGTGTGACAACTGTGATATCAATGAAGTCTATACATTTACCCCTGGAATTGATTACAATCTTAAAAAAACTTCTAACTTTGCCTTCTAAAACTAGAAGTCTTCAGTTATGTTAATATAACTCGTAACTAATGTGTAGTGTTACCTATGTATTATCGATACTGTATTTAGATTTTCTTAATTCGTTTCGTGTTAGATTTATTATTGTGCCTAATCTATTTGTACTTTGCTCGGTTCATTTAGGTCTAGAGTTACACGTGTAGCGGTGAGGACAGAGAGTCGTACTTTTGCTATATTATAGTTAGGATTACTGACGTACTGATGAGTACGTCCAGTAATCCTAACGTAGAGTTTGTAACTACCTAAATTGTAACTACATACAATACCGTTTTCATTGCCATCTCACATCATCCTATCTTTATTCAATGTCGGTTCTTTCTGTTGACTGGCAGATTGTGAAGCCGTGACCCTGCCACATACTTACTCATTACAATCCAGACAACATTCACTAGTTTCCCACATAATATAAATTAACATTCCTTTTAATTTACAACAAAATATTGGAGTTATAAATAACTGCAAATAAAAATGCACAGTACTTATGCAGATTACAAATGCACGTGGAATTTATTGGGGTCTGATTGCGGGTCTGATTGCGGGTCCCATAAAGCAGGTGACCTTTGGACCGATTTTCTTGGGGAACTGAGTTAATCACGGTAGTTACTACTTTTTATATTTTCAGATTTATAAATGTTTTAGCATATTTTTCTTCTTTGGGGTTAAGTTCTGACGGGTAGCTGATATGTTCGATGTATTTAAGCATCGTTCGGTTAATTGATGAACAATCATAGTCTGTTTCAAATCATAAATAGTTTAGTTACATTCTCATAAAACATGCCTTGCATGCTTGAATTTTAATCCGGTTTATCGGTTCTAATGTTCTCCATCACGGCATCATTGAAAAGTATCCGGGCAAGAGCCCCCCAACCAAATATGACTAAATGAATATGTAACTTACTGCTACAGTAACCGATCCACTTGTACTATTTCATTTAGCATTCTGTTTCCTGTGAGAAACCGACTGGAAAGATAACTAATTGTTGTTTTTGATCGGAACATCAGCATGTAACAGAGTTATGAAACATCAATGTATATCGTATCCCCCTAACATATCACTTGCCGAAAACAAAGCACTTCATATTCCGTTATGCTAAGATATCCGAACATGCAGTTCTAAGGCTGTTACTTACTGAAAGCTTATAGCGAACACAAGCTATGCTTAGAACAAAAATGTTTACTTTTTCACCCTTCACTTCAGAGATATTCGTCGGCTCAAATATAGCTATATTAAACTTGCTTCAGAGTATATAAACTGAAGTTTAATAAAGGCTAGACCTCGAGAAAACAGGTCTTGGTAGGTACACCTGAGGTGTTTTTAACAGAGTCATAAAATGAGCCAGTCAAGTCTTAATCGCAAGTTCCAACTCTAAAACAAACATTATTATAAATAAGAAATTACTTTATAATTACTGATCTGAAATGCCGCGTTCAGATAAGTATTACATGCGAATGTAATGACTCAAAAAAGCTGATTATCACTTCACTTACGAGTTTATTACTAAGAGCATTATAGTGTTGAGTATTACTTAGCAAATATCGATGTTTTAAAACATTCGTTTTGTAACGATCAGGCAGGTTCGTTTACATGACCCCTACTTTTTAATGATGGTTGAAAATGAATAATATCCTCAAGCGGTATTGTAGTTTTATTTTTCAATAACAGTTTTCACTGGATGAGCTGTGACTAATGGCTTTGATTTTCCTACAAATTAACCTAACATGTCCTAATTAAATGTTATGAAGGTGATATTTTATTTACGTATAATAGGGTAAAAGACAAAATGATCTCATTAGTCCGTAATGAAAAAACATGTATTCAATATTTTTCGATAATCTAGCTGACGAGCCAAAATCACATTTTTATTAGTCAGTTGTTATCCCTATTTTAGTTACTTCGACCCGAGGATTTAATTTAGCTTCGTAACGACTATCAAAGATCTACAAATGACGTTCAGTAGCAACAGTTTAACATGCTTTTCAAGTATAAGTACGAACGAAACTCAAAGATTAAATACCTAGACAGTTGATTCAAAAACATAAAAATATAAAGGCGCTTCCCTAAAAGTGCTTTCAGTAAAAGGCCAGGAAAGAAAAGCTGTTTCTACGCGTCTTATATATCATTATTATAGCATAACTACTGCTTGCAGTGCACCACTGGCTAACACCGGACCGTCGTCGCAAGCGCCGCTGTGTGAACTAAAACACAATGCTGCCTCGCTCCCATACGATAGCAATCGTGAATAAACCCAGTCGAGCGATTCTTGATGCCGCGCTTTTAGAGATGGATTGAGTTTAGCGTTAGCTAGATAAAAGGCTGAAACTTCGCGCCATGTAATTCGCGCGTTAGTGCTAAAACTTGGGCTTTGTGCCCCAACCGCGCGCAACTGCAGATTTGCATATATGAAAGACTATAAAGCTGTAAGTAAGGCTTGCAAATAAAATGGAATTTGAGCCCGTTTGATGTGAATGGGCTTGCCTTCTATTTCATGAGGCTTTCAAACAAGTAGGCGATATTGCAGATTACAAGCGCGTTGTTTATCTTGTAATATATGCTTTAAAAAATGTTTCAAGAGGATTAGACTACTTAACCTACATATTGTTATACACATAGCTCTGATTGCCTTTTTCATTTGAAGGTTTTTGTTTTCTTGTTGCAATTTGGGCAAATGTGTATAACAATTCATTAAATGTATATGTAGTGTACACCTAACATTCACAAAAGCCTTTTAAAAGGTGTGTTCTCACGAGTTTCCGACATAGTTATCTATGACATAGCACACAACAGAGGAGGAGGAAAACCATGAAAATGACAGGAATGCGTCGGTTAAGTTGAGGAGATACTTGCAATTACAAAGGCAGCGTCTTCTCTGCACTAGACCATTACTTATAATAATCCGTTTCCCCCATTACCTTCGACTCGGAAACCCACAAAAGAAGCTATTATAATAGGCATACACATACCACACAGTCAACGTATTACCGAATACCATAAATAAGTAGGATGCACAAACTTACAGACATAACTCTTGGACCTGGATGTCTAAAATCACTTCTTTATCAGACCGTATCTTCATAAACTTGACAAATATATTTGCACCCAAAATAGTAAGCAAAGGACTTTGTGCACTTGAGAATAGAGTTGAAAACGGGGCTGCGAGTAGTTGTTGGGATGTATTAAAAGAATTAAAATGATTTTCCCGCCGGAAGCTCGCGTGACGTCACGGTGTGCGCACGCGCTGGCCGGTGGATTAGCGCGATCAAACTCCTTTGGAACACGCGAACAGTAATTGATTTTTTTCCCGATGGCCAAGGGTGGGAACGCTATAGATACCTGGAAGTAAGGGCATAATTACACCCTTCAACGTGGTCGTTGAAAAGTCTAATGAATTACTGACCGCGCTATGATTAGGATTATAAATGACGTAACACTGGGTGCACATAACACCTATTCTTTCATTCTTCGTGACGGTAAATGTATATTACAACACTTGAAAAAAGTGAGGAAAAAAAAATGGACATGTATTTTAATTTATGAACTATCCTTATGCGCATTAGTGCGGTATGTTATCGCCCCAAATCGATACGCTTCGCCAAAACATTCACAGAGGGAAACCTCAAAAGTAAATACAGGAAACCAGTAACAAAAATCATTAGTACATTAAATTCTTCTGCATAATAATTGAATCACAAAATTATACTGCTTAACTCTCTCTGACTCGTCACGTTTCTATAAAGTGTTCATATCTCGAACATACAATGTATGAACATTGTTTATATTTGTTCATGATAACGTAATGGCTTGTCAAAATTTAATTTAACGTTACTTATCTTCCGTAGATCCAGTGGACATAAGACGTAGGTAGAATCAACCGAATATTATGAGTATTGACTTGAATGGAGTGTCTTTATACCGGAGCAGTAAGGGTGGTTTACATAGTGGAAGTGCTACTATTGACTTGCGGTTAGCTGTACCTACCATTACTTATCTTTAACCACTGTTCTAAGCTACCACGGTTTACAATTAAACTTAAGGCGATTACATGAGCTAAACGCGAGTTTTATAATTAATAAAAGTATATGATTCACTGCTATAAAAAAGACCAGAAAAATATATGATATTCTTCAGGATATATGCTAGCATGATACTGTTTTGAAAACATAATACAATTAATTTGGCTCGATAAAAAGAAATCACGAAAAATCATAAAAATATTTTTCAAACAATAAAAAACATAGTAATATGCATGCGATCATTCTGATTTTTTGGCAAATAATTCTACAAGCAATATATAAGCATGATACTGTTTCAGTTTTTCAATCTAATCAATAGTTTTTTTTGTAAATCGGTCGAAACCACTCATTTCGCGCTATTTGGCCCGCAGTGGCTGACGTAACAACCACTTTGTAGTGCATATTTGCCTTATTCTAACAGCGTTTCAAACGAAGTTTGAACCACCACAAATAGAGTTACTAATTTAGCTCGTCTAAGCGCAATGGATATCTTACGGGATATCTTCCGTGATCAAAATAAATAAAAATCACGGAAGATAACCCCTAAGTGACATTTTAAGTTTAATTACTTATTATTACCAATGAGTGGTTAGGGCTACAAATCATATATGTATATATAATTGTTTGACCATGTTTTCCTAGAAAGAGTTCTGAAATACCTTCTGGTCGTTTTAACTTAAGTATCTGGGAATAAAACTAAGTAAATGAAAAAGTTACCTACCTAACTTAAAATTGTCTAAAGTTATTTTTCGTTTAAAACATACAGAACTATGTCATATCTCAATGTTTTCTCTAGAAATGTAGATCTAGAAGAATAGTTGCGAGTGCGACCTAGGTTTACCAACATATTTGCCAATTTCGTCGAACACTGCCACTCGAACAAAGCCCAATCTTCCAACCCAATTTGACATAATATAAGCAGCTAATTCGGTATGTTTCTTTTTTCATTCCAAACACAGCATGGTTTAAAAAAATAAAACGTACTTCTTCGTATTACAGCAATAACTTTTATAAACTAAACAAACAAACACAAACTATATCACGAACACACTAAGTCGACTTTCCTCTATGCGACAACAAACTCTAGCGCATATAATATGAACGTGATGAAGCCACTGTATTTTCCCATGGATAGCCGAAAGACCATAAAAATATATCTAAATTTCATAAACACGGAGATTTTGGTGATAAAACACCATGGGAGCCGGTTATTATCCATAAAAGGCAAAGATTATTATTGACCGTTATCTTTTTGATAAAGATATTCCGAATCAATGTTTGTTACTTGATACAAAGTAGGTAGAACTTGAAAGCAAATCATGTTTTTGCTGAAATAGTAAAAATAAAAAGAAACTCTTTTAAAGATATCTCGTTACGAACTGCAGTCAGAGTACAAAGACGTAGCAAGCATGAGAAAACGAACAACTTTCATCTTGAAACATCATAAATTGCATTTTCATGTCAGTTTAAGTTCGTATGACGTACATTCGATAAAGATACTTCTGTACTTTTAAATCAAGGGAGCGGACTTACAAGATGTTACGGAAAAAAGTCCACTTCAGTCATCCACAAAATGTTCTTCCTATATATATTAATTAGACTAATTAGCGATATTAATTGTATCTATACATATACTTATACCAGATTTTTTGTTAAAAAGAAGAGTTTTTTAAGAGACTTTAGTCTTTGAAATTAATGTGACGTTTAAAGTACGTGGTTTCTCTACACCAGAAGAGCCCTGCAGATGCAATATGGCAATAACACTTGACTGAAGGACCTTGTTTTGAATTTTAATACTTTAGGATATACATACTCGTAATGTCTTGTCACTTGGCAGTAGATAAGCCAGCATAGTGCAGCAGGTTATTCAATTGAAAAACCAAACAATTATGATCTAAGACATGACAGTAACAGACATGACTAGACATTCAAAAGATGCAGCAGGAAGTGCATCAGCAATAAGCCAAATTGCCTCAACAATAGAAATAATTACGTTTACCCATTAAAACCACAATATAAGCATATTCACGTCAACAGGTTACTTGCAGCATCAACAGAGCATAATGCTATGCATCATAATATGAGAATAATTAGGCATTCAGTGGGATTGCATAATGCTCGTATACGTGTATCACATATACGCAGTAACTCAGTAATTTAATAACGTGGGCGGCAACGCTCCACTCTGCACTGGGTTAAACGGCCTTTTTAATTGGTTTAATCTTGGATTTCATTAACCTCTGATTTAAATGAATCAAATTCAAATATGGTCTAGTTTCAGCAAGCACAAAATATTGCTCGGCGGGTCTGGTCTCACAGATATTTCGGATGATGATGATGATGATGACTTTGGCCACAGCAACTGCATGCGATGCCTTTATAGGGTGCTTGTATAGCTTCGGTATTAGACAACTTATAAGGAAGTATTTGAAAAAGACATACTGCGTTGACCCCAAATGAACTGGAAAACTCGTAAGTATCTGTGAGAGTCCATATCCAGAACTAAGACGACAGTTTTTCCGTAACAGTGTACGGTCGAACAAGCTATTTGATTTACAGTTTGACCCAAAAGATACATTGTAAAGTGTAAACGAAATAGCTTGTTCCACCGTACCTAACTAAATTAATTTATTCAAAATCATATATCCTTCTGCTACCAATGTACATCTCTCAACTATTTCCATGCCCATTTCCACTAGCGTGAAGAAATCACGTTACGTCGAAAAACTATCAGTTTACAAGATATAAGATGAGATATGCAAATCAGTGATCCAATCGCTACTAGTGACAGTATCAGTTACAACATAATTAGCTATCGGTATAATTAGTGGTATTATGTTTGTCTTATAAAGTGAAACGCTTCTGATTCATTCATGACATCTTCTTCAGAACTTTTAGGAAGAGCTGAAGACAGCCAGCAAATATCATCATCTGCCTAACCTTTTAGCAAAGCCGACCCCACAAAGTACTGACTTTACATGGAGCGACTGCCTATCTGACCTCCACAACGATACAACAACCAGCAAATAATAGGAATGATAACATTATTGTCTATAATTGACTATAATGTCATGACAAATCGCTCTGATGACTGAATCTATTCTATATTGAATCGCACGAATTTCTACCAACCGTTTTATTTTTTCATAATCATCATCATTTTAGCCGAAAGACGTCCACTGCTAGACATAGGCCTCTCCCAAGTATCGCCACATTGACCGGTCCCGTGCGACTCGCATTCAACGGATTCCCGCAACCTTCACCAGGTCATCGGTCCACCTAATGGAAGGTCTTCCAACGCATCGTCTTCCGGTTCGCGTTCGGTATTTAAATTGTATTTTTTTTAGATTATTTCACTTTGTGTCTTTAGTTTTTTTTTAAGCTTACTATCTTCCGACCTAATTAAGACACCAGCCATTGCATTGGTCAAACATGTTGTGCCAAAGAATATCCTATAACACCTAAGTATAATAAGCATCTTATCATGAATATTATCTACACATGTTTTTGAAAATAAATGAATCTTTATCTCTTAACTCTTGTCTAAAAATATTACACTTGTAACGTGAAATGGTAATAGAATTTTGTTGTGAACTACCTATCCAATATGTTTAAAAAACCCTGTCCGCCCGTGAGGGTACTATTAGGCACCGAGACTAGATTATATTTATGTAATCGTGTTTGGGGAAAGAGTAAAAAAAATAAGGTTTCCTTGAATAAAGATGAAGCCCATTAAAACGCCCTGAAAATCCTTGTACGATGCTAAAAGTTTAATCCCAACCAAATTTTGTAAATTTATAGTTTGCATAACTACACTAAGTACGTACATAAATATTTGGTGGAAATAGCCTAAAAGCCTAATCAGTATGAATAGATGCCAGAAATTTTGAAATCAGCTTTAAAACTGGTGTAGGTATTTGATATTAAATTTAACAATGTAAATCTCATGCTGAACTAGTTTCCAGGTTTCAGATGTACCAAATGAATGAACTAACTTAAATGCAACACAGCGCCATTAAATCAGTCTGAATTGAATATCAGGTTAAAGTTGAGTGGCGAGCAGAGACTGAACGATTTAATACTAAATTGTTATGAAGATGTGAATAGAACCATGAAACTAAATTTCAGAATTTCGCTGCGTTAGATAGAATCTAAAATACTTCTCTAGGAAATGTATGTACATGTTATTTAGACCGTTCATATATAATGCAAGGCATATTTACTGGGCCAGTGGTGGATTATACGCCATTCCCTCTCATAGAGAAGGAGGCCTGTATATTTACTTGAATTTTAGGCAGTGTTGGATCTGGCATATTTTGGAAACGCATTGCCCTATTTTATGCCACTGCGTGGCAAAATGTACCTTCTGCTTTTTCAAAACTGTCTTCTTTGAGGTAGTAAAGTGACTGACTAAAAACGTATTGTATTACTCCCCGCCATAGTATAAATGAATACTTGCGATACAATATTCTCTATCTTACTATACTTTGCTATTAAATACTAGGTATGTATGCTGAAGTTTAAATGGACGTTTGACAGAGATTTTAGTCTGGATTAGAAAATAGGCAACTTTTTTCACACACATCCACATCAAGAGATTCACGCTTACGCGAGTCGCGGGCAACAGAATGTTAGTTATATTAAGTACTAAAGTTCATAAGTTCAGTAAAAAATGCAACAGCGGCAAATCATGAGCGTAAAGACGAACGCAACGTCTTTACAATGGACGCGAAATTCCCACATTCATCCGAGATTATATTAAACATTATACGTTTTATTATAAAAATTGTACGCAATCCAGTTTAGTTAGTAACTGTACTAGTTTTTTTAACGGTACATAGTCGGCGCATATGTGGGCGCCTCCGATGTTTGAGCGATCAAGGCCAACCGGTGGGCACTTTAGTAAAAAATAATTTATTTCATTGACTTTCATATTATGTGATTTGTTTTAGTATTGTTGTTGAAACAACGTTCTTACGTTTCTTTAGTACTTTATTTAACTTTAAAAGTTGGTTGTTCTTAGACTTAGCTCGTCTTAAATCCTCAAAGTGGCTGCCACTTCATGACTCCGTAATAATTTTATTATTTAATATTAAATAGCTGGCTTCAAGCCTCTTAACTTACCAATACTTACAGGACCAACTTAAGCGTGGCTTTATGAATGTAATCCTCCCTGAGTTAATTAACGATTATACTTGAGTTGTAGCCTACAACAGGAACCCCCCCCCCCCCTACCTACCTACCTATAGGTACTTAACGCAATAAAACATTATTTATAATCATGAAATCGAACAAGGTACCTATAGCCTCTTAATTAAGTGCATAATCCCTTTACGTAATTAACAAAGACGGAACGATACATGTTTTTATTGGTTAACACTGCGGTTATAGCGTGGTTGTACAGCTGTTACAGGAGCTTGTCTAGAAGTGCGGCGGGTTCAGGTAAAACAACAGGCATTAAACCCACAACCCTTCTATTTAACTTCGCAGTCAGTTTGAAATTCGAACAGGCGATTTCACCCGATCGCCGCCGACAGCGGGCCAATCAAAAGCGGCCATGCACTCGGTCGCAATAAAATCACTTCAATATATGCGTACGCGTCGCGTTGAAGACTTTTATTAGCAATTTAACAAGTGTCGTGGACGAACCACGATTTGATTTATGTGCACATAACGTACGTTTTACGTTTATTGTTTCTTGTATATCAAGTTTGGGCGCCGATATGTTATTTGAGATTCCGAGGCTGATCGGCATTTGTGGTGGTTTTAAACTGCCTTTGAACGACGGACGTTCGTGGCCAAAAGATTGGTACTTAGTGATCTCTATCGTGATCCATAATGTCGCACGAATATGAATAGGTACGATGCAGGTAACTATTTTTATATTTGCTTATATCAAGGTACACTCTTAGTTCTAATGGTTTAACTTGAAGCAAATACTACAAAATCTAAGAGTGGACAACACTAGAGAACTTCAGGGACAGCTTTTTGTGGAAAATATCGTAGCCGTGTGTGTTGTCAAAGCTATCATAATCGTCTTTGAATGCATATGCGAGTGATATCCCAAATCCAAGTCTTAACACCCGGACAACAAAAAAATTAATATCAAGCGAAATCAATATCACAGTTTTTTGACATCACGAATACTCTTTTAGTCGGTCTACGCGTCAAACTTAATCAAAACTGTCATTACGGAATGAAAACATATCATCGAGCTTGTCGGTTCGTATTGAAGGCGACGAGCGGTTGATGTCAATACCGATTATACTTTATATCGATGCACGCAATCGAATCTGTCATCGAGTATTTAATCGATTTGAAATCAATAAGGCTATGGTTTTGGCACCTCAGTTCGTTCTCGTGTTTTGAATTTGGAATTGTGCAATGTTTAGCTTGCTGCGGAATTAGAATTATGAATATGCATTCCTGTATTTGAAAGTAAAGTCTAGTACAATTCATCATACAGTGGCTGAGGCTTGTACTATGTATTAGCAGTGTAGAGATATGTGTACCTTTTAAATAAATTCCCACACAACGACAGCCAGTAGCCCCAAATTCCTGAACAAACAGAAACAGAAGCCTATTGGTGAACATTACAACATAAAAAATTATGTTCTTCCTCAATAGTATATTTATGTAAATGTTCGCTATCAGATAGAATAACTTTATTATATCGTAATATGTCATAATCTAGTCGCCGTTGAAAGTATCAAAGTATCAGTTACAAGGTGGGACGTCATAATAATTCTCATTCTTTATGACGTCAACGGTGACGTCAGCTGGTCCGATGTCGTGAATTATCGACGACAATTTAAACAGTAAAATGGGAATATATTAGGGATATAAAAAAGAAACTTGGCTAATATCGGGAGTGGGAGCGGTGCAAGGGATAAGAACGAAGAACGCGATGAAGTTAAAAGACAAATTATTTAAAATACGACTGCCTCGAGGTCGTAATTATATACCTAAAGCTTTTGAAATTGAGGAAATAGCCGTTTTTTTTCATAAAGACATTTTTTTTTATTTTGAGCCAGAACTGGCTTTAGGGGAAAGGCAGGCCTGGACTCTGGTGGACCTGACGAGTGGCCAAGTTTTAGATTCGGAAGGAACCGAGTAGGTAAATTAGCCTGCCATGGAAAAAAATAAGAAGAAGAAACTTTTCTCATGATATAAAATCCATACTTATTCAATTTATATTTAGGCAGCCTAAAGTCCTAAAACTTTTATATTTTGGAAGTCATGCCTCAACATGGATAAATATTATGCACAAAATATATTATATGTCACCGTAAAATTGTCAAACACGTTGTATTACAATATAACGTGTTTCTCTCTAGCGATATTGTAAAATCTCGAAATATTGTCAACTGAACATACGGAAGTATCTCTGCCCCCATAATCGGGACTTGGGGCACCCCTCCGTTCAGTTAGTTAGGTTCCTTTAAACCCTGCAAAGAGGGGCTGCAAAAAGGGGCCCCGCGAAGCGGGGCTCCGTCGACTACGCTTTTTAAGGAAATATTTTGTGTTTTAAGGTAAGGTTATATTAATCTGTATTTCTCAGGAATGGTACAATATCTTTTCATGAGAGTGGTACCACTGGGCAAGGGGGACCCCTCCTTCCCTCCACACCGCGTGAGTTCACTACCATCGCATGCATTTCACGAAAAATAATGCGTTTTATTGTTTACAATATTGCTAGAGAGATTACAATATAACGTGTTTGACAATTTTACGGTGACATAAACAGTAGGTACATCAAGCTACCACATCAAATATATCACGCTGATCCGCGAGAAGCAAAGCGGTTTCCCATACTAATTTGGAAACAAATTATCGTCCCACACGACTGTAGGATAATGTGATACTAACCCTGGGGCTAACTTAAAAAATGATGTAATTTAACCTATGCAAAAGATAAAATTAAGATCAAATTCACAAGAGACAAAACACTATTTTTAACCGACTTCTAAAAAGGAGGAGTTTCTCAATTCGGATGTTTCTATTTTTTTTTAATGTTTTTTCGCGCATTTATATAACTCCGTGGCTTGCCAACCGATTTGAAAAAGTATTATTTTGTTGGAAAGGGTATACTTTCATAGTCACCAAATTGATGATGGAATCTTGGCGAAATCGAGGGACCTCATCAATTTTTATAGGGTAACATACAGCGATTTTGGTATTTTCTACAACAAGTGAAGCATTTGCGTTCGATAAGAACCATTCTACCATCAGATCTGATGATGAAGCCAAGTGTCACGGAACTTCATAATGAGACAATGTATCCTAGTCGTGTTTGGGCTTGTTGTAATTGTAACGGTATGCATTTTTCATGTGTACCAAGCACTGGTGAACAACTAAAAAGTGTAAATAAAGACCTTTGTTTGATTGATATTTTTTTTTTGTCACCGACTTCAGAAACTAAAGTTATTTTTCACTATTTTGTTATTTTCTTTAAGTCGTTTTTTTTAAAGAAATATCAGCATGCTATAGGCTTTGATTCAACTGTAACTTACGAATTTTGAACTTTATTTAATGCACAATAAAGTTCGAAAATTCCAAAGGCGACTTGTAAACCGCACGACTGGTTTGGTTGTAAGAACTGTTGAGAACACTTCCATTAGGTAGCGTCATTACAGACTGTTTCTGTGTTCAAAGTGCCATGTTTCTTCTGCACGACAGATGGGATATACTAAATTACCTGTTAAAACTCATCATCATCTGCTTAGCCTTTTCCCAACAGTGTTTGGATCGACTTCCAATCTTACCGGATGCAGCTGAATACCAATATTTTACATGGAGCTACTGCCTATCTGACTTCCACCTAGTTAATACCGGGTAATACAAACCCCATTAAAGCTAACACTGAAAATCTCACAACCCAATCGAACCCTATTCACGCTACAAGCGATCACACCCTCCAACCCGCCACCCGCCATCACTTGGCCCACACCGATATCCCGCCGAGATAGACGGTACGTGTTCTAAGTAAACGGCCAGATAACGCGAGGTGACTTGTGGAGCCCAGCCCGCTGCCCGTAGGACGTAGGTTTTAAAACGTACATCGTACGTTCATCTGATAGAACTCGTAGGAGATGTACGCGTGACGGACCGTTGACGCTACCGACCGGTGACTCACTGGGTGACGACGAACGGTAAGGTATTTCGAAAATTTGGAAAGTAGGAATGGGTGTTTTGGAGCGGACTTGAAGACCCTTAACTTTGGCAAGAAAGTGCTATAGTTGAAATATTAGATGGGACTTTAAAACTCCCGGCCCCCCTGGTCCCCTGTTTTTTTTTTATGTTTCCATCAGCAATTTCTCAATAGCAGTTGTGCCCGGTTGACAGTAATAGGCTCACCTCTTATTACATCAATTTAATAAAACTAAAATATAACTGGAGACATATGTATGTAGTACGTTCGAACAAGCTATTTGGTTTACATTTTACAATGTAATTTGTGGGTTAAACTGTAAACCAAATTGTTGTAATGTTATTTTACAAATCAAGGAGGTCCGAAGTTGTTTGCTTCCCAATTGACTGTCAGTGCTCTCTGCGCTGTCTCCGACTCCGATTTGAGCAAAAACAAACAAAAACTGCCGATGCTTAGGTATCTAGTTCTCATACTACCTACACTTTATCTGTATTATTTGTATACGTAATAACACCCTCCCACCCCTTTTCGAAAACCCTATGCTTTTAAATAAGGTAGCCGAACAATAACTGATTTTTGATTACAGTCAACTTGATGAGAGCAAAATAATCCCTATTGAAACGCGAGGGCCTTGAAACTTCCAAGGTATTTATAATTAACACAATGGAGAAATCCACTCCTTAAAAGTGTTCAATGAAATAATCCTACTTGTAGTCTAGAGGTAATTAACATTATGATTTGTTACAAGAATAGAGCGATTCGAGTCAATAAAAATGAACGTGATCATCAAATCTGCGTTCAGGTTGGTCAGTGTCATCATTCCAATGAATATAACCCTTTTGACTTACAGTTAAAAGTGATTTAGGTGTGCTAATCTATACTAATATTATAAAGCAGGAGAATGGGTTTGTTTGTTTGGTTAATCGCGCTAATCTCAGGCACTACCGGCTCGAATTGAAAAATATTTTTGCGTTGGATAGTCCATTTATCGAGGAAGGCTATAGGCTATATAACATCACGCTATGACCAATAGGAGCGGAGCATAAATGAATAATGTTGCCAAAACGGTTTGTGAGCTTTTTCTCTCTTATGTGACGCAGACGAAGTTGCGTGGGTCAGCTAGTAATTGATATGCAATATTGACACCACTGACAGCGTATAGAAATAAATAAAGGAGTTCTATGAGCTGCACGGATCGATTTACAAAGTTATATATCCTTTGCTAAGGTTGATCGATGGATAGCTGACCATCATGACATACTGAGCTGCGTTCGTGCTTCGGAAAGCCGTTGATCGCGGCTGTCTTTATAGATCTTTGACAGTCATTACAGGTAGTCACTGGCCCGAAAGACAGACAACTAGTATTACCATGGGATATGTCAAATACTGATGTTCACCGTATAAAATATTGTTATTCAGCTCTGCATACGGTTAGACTGCAAACCAACTCCAATACATTTTGGAAAAGGCTAGGCCAGTGATTCCCAAAGTGGTCCAGGTGGACCCCCAGGGGTCTACGGGAGACCCATCGGGGGTCTACATTGGCTTGAAGAAAATGGGGGGGTTCACAAGCTGTAAGTGGAGGTCCACGAAATTTTACTTGGGTTCGATGCCAAAGTACAAAAATGTTGGCTTAGCTTGATCAATGTAGCTAGGTACTAGAAAGAGTAATAAAGATCAAATGTTCCAGTGATGACAGGTTGTATTTCGGTGAAAAAGGTTGTGTTAAGTCATAAAAAAACACATTTCGAAGCCAGAAGATTACAATTTTCGGATTTTTGCCAAAAAAATATCTTGGGAACAACGATCCTCATGCAATCCTAACAGATAGTGCGAAAAAAATATTGTCTTGCTTTTCTTTTTTAGTTCACGGGCTTGAAAGAAAATGCTACAGGGGGTCCACCGACACCAAAACAAATTCAAAGTGGTCTACCAGGAAAAAATGTTTGAGAACCTCTGGGCTAGGCAGATTATGATGACAGCGTACAAATACAGTATTCACATCCAGCTTATTGGTGAATGCCGTCTTCAGAGGTGAGCTAAAGCGATAGATCTCTGTCTAATTTGGCTCAGTGATGCCGCTGTCTGTCGCACATCACAAACAAGACTGAGACGGGAACATGTACTCGTATGTCTTGGCAAAAGTTCGTGCTAAGTAATATTTACACTTCAAAAAAAGAGGGAGTCGGGGTTTTTTATGTTTTTTATTTCCATCTTTTTAGTTTAGTCATCATCATCATCCTACCTATTAATGTTCCCACTGCTGGGACACAGGTTTCCTCTCTATGAGAGTGAGTAATGTTAAAGATTGCGCAGACAATTTTCACTTTTCTTGTTTGTAAGAGTTTTTCACTTTTTGTTTAGAATTCCTAATCTAACCTTATCTTAGATGTTTTTGCAATCCACTTTATTTTGATTCCCCAGAAGGGTTTGGAAGAAAAGAAAAATCGAACTCCAAAATATTGCACCCGAGATAAAAGACGCCACAGAAATATTCTTTATTATATCTATGATAGACGCACATTTCAACACACTGCGATAAAATTTATCGTTATGATTCGCGCTGAGGTTACACTAGACGCAAAATCTAAATGGTGTTAGCATGAATAGTGTGCTCAAATTTATGAGCCCCCATAGTTTATTGGAAACTTATGAATGGCATGCTTTTAGGCTATTGCATTTTATATGGAACATCTGTCATCCTAAATAACTTTTGAGTGGAAAATATTCATTGAAGTCTCTCTGAGTCTAAACTCAATGAGGTAAGTAAGTTAACTTAGAATTTTCCTTTGTCTTTTTCGATCGATTTTAAATCCTGATCAAGCCTTTGTTCAAGATTTCAATCCTGCCGCTTTAATCATTACCTGGTATGTCAATACCTAAGTAATACACCGACAGATAATCCCAACAATTGGCATTATATATTTAGTATCTGAGCACGATTAACCTTTCCTTATACCTAACCTTTCGAATCCAGGTTTACAATACGCATAAACACTCAGAAAGGAGGAACTTTATTGCTATGCGAAGACTTTTTTTATCTCACAAAGAATAATGCATACTGAATAAAGGATGCCCCCACCACCCCATTCAAAACTAACGTCTCACGTTGGCAGTTACAAAACTACACAAATCACGAAGAGCCTAACTTGGAGCTTCCATACAAATATTCCAAATAGGGCTTGGAGAAGTATCACCACTGAACCGTACAAGTCAACAAGTACTTAAGGGCAGATTGTTCAAGTTACAGCAGAAGAAAATGGCCGAAGGCAAGTTGCAAAGCAACCATTTCCCCGATTCTTGACTCTCTGCCTACTCAAGTTCAAGGGCACCTATTTAAAACAATGTTAAAATGAATCAATTAAAAAAACTAAACGGCTTCTGATTATGTAAACTGCCACAAATTATACTTAATATTCGGCAGCAACGTTTAAAACTCTTTCTTAATCCGCTGATAATCATCTAAACCTTTAGAGCAGAAAATTATCTTAAAACTTCAATTAGAATTTAATTTCTTCATAAGTATATTAATATTAACAAAATGATAATGTAACTTGTGCTAATATAAGTACACCGTTCTAGAATTACAATGGCGTAGTTTAAATAGGTTAACTAGCCAAGATATTATTCAATTATTTTAAATTCTATCAGAGAAATAATTAAAATACATAACGCATTTTGACACCTATACCGAAATCGATTCGGGTAACTTAAGCTATACCTACTCTATAAATATTACGATAAAGGCTGGGTTCCAGTAACACGAGCGGAAGCGGAAGCGAAGGACCACGTGGGCCGGCTTATTTACTTTTCTATTTTTAGTAGTAAAAGTAAGCGGGGGCACGCCGTGCCCCCCGATTACTACTTTTATTTTCCCTGTGTTGCCATCTACATTTACCTTGAACTGTTATTTATAGATGTAGTATTTTTGCCTTGTAAATGTAACATTTATTATATATATAGAGGAGAGTGAAGGACACTCACTTTCCACAAAATTCGAAGTCATAGTAGACTACGGTGGTAACCTTCGTGCTTTGGAAACACGTTAAGCAGTTGGTCACGGCTGTCATTTGTAGATCTTTGGTAGTAGTTACAGGTAATCAGTGGCCCAAAAACTCTGACAACCAGACTTATCAAAAAATATCGTATTCCAGTACTAACTGGGTTGTGGAGGTCAGATAGGCAGTAAAATACTGGTATTCAGTTGCATCCGGTTAGACTGGAAGCAGACCCCAAGAAAAGGCTAGGCAGATATAATATAATATAAGTAAACTATGGTAAAGGTCATGATTGGAGTTGTCTTAGTCTGCTATAAACTGATATACATCTATCTGTATATATAAAAATCAGTTGCTGTTCGTTAGTCTCGCTAAAACTCGAGAACGGCTGGACCGATTTGGCTCATTTCGGTTTTGAATTATTTGTGGAAGTCCAGGGAAGGTTTAAAAAGGATATTTTAAATGTAGGTAGTAGTAGTAGTAGGTAGGTAGTAGTAGCTAGTATATGTATAAAATAGTAAATCATAGATTATTCTTCTAAGATAGCATGCTTTTGAATTTTACTACATACACAGGTACCATCGCTCACACCGAGTCGCAGGGACTCGGTGTGAGTTCGTTCGTATATACAAAAGCTTAATTTACCATTAAATTAAACGACTTGAAACGTTATCATAGCTACATAAATCGACGAAACAATAGTTATAACTAAAACTATTCAACAAAACTGAAGCATTTTCGCTTTTATTTACCGTTTTAAAATCGCTGATCCTGTCAAGGTATCTAAGGTTCTACAAATAATATTTCTTGAGTTCCCTCAGCAGAATAGCGAGAATACTGCGGGATTTTCCACGAACTACTAGACGTTTCTACGAGAACGTAAGCCGAATGAAGAGGCTGAATATTGAACGTCCTTAGACACGTCAGTTTGATTAAACGATGCAGGATCATGTTTCAAAGTAAATACCTTCGGTTTCTGAGCTACACAATTCAGATTTCCCTGTAGACTTGGGAGTTGGGATGGTTGACTTTATTATATATGTTGACTTCGACTGACTTCGGCGGTACTTCCTAAGTTTGATGTTAGTCTTTGTAGTAAGACGTTACCTAACCGATATAGTTAAGCAAATATTGTCTATGATATATTCAGTTTAGAGGAACCAATGGTAAAAGGGGTCATTATATGCCTGACCCTACCCCAACTATGTCGGGGTCGGCTTCCAGTATAACCGGATGCGCTGAATGTGTATTTTTGCAAGGGAGAACTGTTTTTTACTTAGCGTGTCGATGCACATATATGAAGCCCAAAACAAGACCAAAATTCAGCTAGTTCTGGCTGTACAAACAACCCAGATTTTTCCACAGAACAACCTGCAACTAATATCACAAAATTTCAGTAAAAACATAAAAATACCTAATCCTCAAGACTATAACCGAAATCCGATTTGTAATTAAATATAAAACCGCTCGAGATTCGAACACTCATAATTCGCAATGTTGATATAATTATGGTGGCCATAATTATCGTTTCGTACGAGATACATTGCTGCCTCAATAACAAGCAGACGGAGCAGTGTGCTTGTGACACTGGCAGTGCATACTAAATTAACGTAACGCTTGTAAATTTTGCTCAAGTGACAGTTACATGTGTTATTTTCATAAATGTTTCGTTTGATCATAACTTTGGTACGGTTTATTTGAGATTTTATGTGAACGAGATTGCCCTCGAGAATTTTAAAACGTCTTTAAGAGTAGGTAGTGTAATTTTATAACGTAAAACTGCTCATGCTTGGTATGGTATAGTGTTAATGCATGAAGTGAGAAAATTAATTGTTGCAGTCGTCATAGTAACTCTTTCGTTTTATCGCGTGGATAGTGTCTAACCTGGAGTCAGAGTTCTGACTGGCTTTACTTGCCTCGTGCTTTGGTTTCCTCACGATGTTTTCCTTCACCGAAGCAAGTGATAATCATGCAATATGCACATGATTCTGAAAACTTTGAGGTGCGTGTTTTAGGTTCGAACTTTAGCCTTATGCTTGGAAGTCCGACAGTCCCCCACTAAGATTATACTGCTTGTTTACTGCTTTCTTTTGTAGTAGTAACTGTTTACAATTGACGGAGACCAGGTTCTTCTATGAGACTCGCGCCCCAGGAAAACTGGCTGTACTTGATCAGTAACGATTTGCGATCATAAAAGTCAGGTTCACGACCTGCAAAAGTGACGTTGTCTAAAGGACAGTCAGCTCGCTAAAAAAATTTAACTAACCTGAAATAATCATTCTTGCAGAATATATTGCTATCCCTAGCGTAGCACCGTTGTTCCGAATCGAGGGGCATCTTACACTCGCAGCACTTTAGACACGGGGTATGCCAGCGGCGTTCTAGAGCCAAAAGGTAGTATCGGTCGGTGATGCGGCCGCCGCAGCCGGCACAGGCGTCTTCCGGGGGAGGTTGGGGCGTTTCGTCCGGGGGTTCTCGCTTACGACACGAGGTGCAGTCACGCGGCGAACCAGGCGACGCCGCGGGTGCGACCGGGGATAAGTCGCCGCCCCCCTCGTACGCCGATGGCAGGTATCTCTCGCTTTGTTGCTGAAACAAGGATTCTTATGAAAAGGAGTCCGGACATTTCAAGCTTGCCCGTGAGGGTGACTTTACGATATAGGGGTTGGCCGAGACATATTCGACTTAAACGCCTTTAAATAAATATTGAACTACCCGAAGAAACTACGGAATATAGGAGATTTAGGACTATTTATAAGTAGAAGATACTTATTATAATATTAACGAATACTTAAATGAACTACGGAAACAATAAAATATTTAAATACTTGTAACCAAGAAATAACCACAAATTTTTAAATAAATTTTTGTCGTATCCTAACAGGGTCAATGATCAGTATGACCACTCTTCGTTTTATACTTTTCACAACACCTTACCTACACCTCACATTGTGGAACACAAATATAAATATTTATAAATGTAAGTTATCAATATTTTCTTCTAGTGCTTGTAGTCAAGACGATAGTTTTTTTTTTTAATACACTTAGGCCTACCATTTTATACTCGGCATACTTAACTTGCTAAAAACTTCGTTGAAAGACCAAAAGTAATATAAAAAATTGTCCAAACGAAATCGAGGCTACCAGAGCTGCTGCTTTGTTGTTTTTAGGGTTCCTTACCTAAAAACGAAAATACAGAATACTTATAGGACAATTTTGCTGCCTGATCCTCCGTCAGTCTGTCAGTCAATCCACTCTATCTCGAAAAAGAGTGGAGGTATAATCAAGTCTGCAGTCCCTTGAAGCTGTGGAAAAATAAAACTTCGATTTCTCCACAAAAAACATATAAATCGACACTCTCGAGGGAACCGAAATTTGTAGGGTACTTTTCGTTGACCTAGAATTATGAAATTTGGCGAGAAGCAATGTCTTACAGCACACGTAAAGGTAAAAAAACGTAAAGGAATATGTAGTTTAATAACAAAATACCTACAAGATTATACGGAATCCTCGGTGCGCGAGTCCAACTCGCACTTAGACGATTTTTTATATAACGACAATGAGCTCGGTGACTGGTGACTGAAATCAGTAGAAAGTAGACAGTCACCAGAAAATAAAGTTAGCACTTGTTCAATCGTTTTTTCTCAAAGTAAAACTCCAAAATATTAAATTACTAGCTTCTGCCAGCGGCTTCGCCCGCGTGAAGTTTCAAAATTGTCCCATGGGATCTTACTACCGGGATAAAAAGTATCCTATGTGTTAATCCAGGTTATAAACCATCTGTGTGCAAAATTTCATCCAAATCCGTTCAGTAGTTTTTTCGTGAAAGAGTAACAAACATACATCCATCCTCACAAACTTTCGCATTTATAATATTAGTAGGAAGTAGGATAGTAGGACTTATTCCTGAAATCCCTACCGACAAATCCCTACTAGTCCATTGTTAATTTTGAGAAACCCCATAACTTAAATAATCTCAGGCTAGTGGGAATTTTAGAAAAGTAACAACAATACTTCCAGATATTGTTGTTTCTAAATTGTTAAACGAAAAATGAGTTAGTCAAACTTTTTAAGGGTAGTTCTTCAGAGACAAAATTTTCGATGTCTGTGGGTATATTTTCTGTATGTACAACTAACAAAACGGCATATAATGATAGTAATGAAAGTCTGTCCGTTTCAGGCGTGCAGCCTCGTCTGAACCCTACTTAACCCAACTTTGTGTCTCAAGACGGGGATTACGTTTTTTTCTTGCAAAAAAACAGCTCATTAACTTTTCCCTCCTCCACATAATTTTAGAGGCTCTAAAAGTGTAGTAGACTTAATTAACTTTCATAAGATTGTTACGAGTTCATTTAATAAAGCTTTTATGTGAAGGGCACGGGATTTTCTTAGCCTACGCAATCCCCATCAATTGGAGCGAAAATAGATAGAAATAACACTGAGAATAGATTTATTCTTTTTTTAACTTCGACATTTATTTCGTTACGGTTTGAATACGACTTGTGAAGACGTATAATTGTAAATTTTGGTCAGTGATATGAAATAGGCCTCGACGTGATATGCATGCAAAACTTTCAATTTCCAAAACAGTTACCTAATGAAACCTGATGGCTTATACCATGGAAACGTCCTCTACAAGATTTTGCACACAATAATAGTTTTTATTGATACCAGCTGTTGATAATACAGGTCGAAGTACTTGTTCACTTAGGAACACGCGGGCGCGGCAGCGGGTGCGGGCGCGGAGACATGCCGAGTTCGTGTCCACATTGGCCGCCAGGCGTTGGCGCGAGTCCGTTTCAAGCGACAAGTTCATACTGGTTGAACTCACCTGACGTCGCGAGTGAATCGCGCGCTCCGCCGCTAGTTCGACGTGAGCAATTGAGCATACACAAACATCTCACGCGTTTGACGTTGCCACGAGCCCGCCGCGCGCGGGCTGGTCAAATACTTTAATCCACTTTAACAGTTACTTATTTGCACCAATAAAGTTTGTTATGACTATCGTCACAGCAGCAGTCCATCGCTGGCCAATAATGTAGGCCGCCCCAAGCGTCGCCACTCCACTGACTGCTGCGCTTTTAGTATACAGATGATGATTAATCTAAAGTTAATCAAGCCTATTAAAAACTTATCTACATTCAATGAATTTGATGTGTTGATGACGGAACCTCATAATCTTTAAACATATAAAGGGTGTAAAACACCTCTTCACGAAACCGAAAGGCACTTGTTCTCTCCATCACTGCGATCATTTTTTTGTTCCACACCATACCTGGGAACCTTCTAGTTACGGAGACATGAGGGGTCAAAGTTACAACTTTCTGACAAGTTTTTTTTTGTAAGATTTTGACTTTTTACACCTCCACGACCCCCGTACTATTAAATCCGTCCATCAGCACAATGTTTTAAGTGCGTTACATTGAGTTCTACCACAAAACATGATTTATAACCTCAAAAAAAATGTTGTTTCCCAGCAATAACTTTTGCGTAAAGTTACTTAGTTTGATGTACAGAATGGTTGGTAGGTTTATAAGTAAGAAAAGTCTAAAATAACAAAACATCCACATACCGTTACATACAATTATTTGTACGTAGGTTCGTCTATAATTAGCTATACTGATGAATACAGCGCCTACAAGCTAAGACTTAGAAATTCAAGGTCCGCGATAAATCTAGGTTCAAATATTAATAATAATCAGACTTATCAGAATAAATATTTCATCATAGCATCTCATAATAACAATAATTTATATTAGACTAGCTTCTGCCCGCGACTTCGTTCGCATGAATTTCCCGCTTCGTCATTTCGTAATGCTGCTCCGCTCCTATTGGTCATAGCGTGATGTCATAAAGCCTTCCTCGATAAATGGACTATCCAACGCAAAAAGATTTTTTCAATTCGAGCCGGCAGTTCCTGAGATTAGCGCGTTCAACCAAACAAACAAACTCTTCTGCTTTATAATATTAGTATAGATATCTACCTAAGACATGAGTACCTTACGATAGAGTTTGTACAACTGTTTACATAGAAGCCTATCTACATAGCACACCCACATTTCGCTAGTTATTTTAAGTTCCATATAATAGAGGACCGGCCGCGCCTATTGCCATCAACTGGGCACAAATATAGAGTGTGTGGCTGCTACTGAGAGGGTCCTAATGCAAAAACCCGATAACACTTTGCCTGGCCTGGGAATCGAACTCAGGACATGTGGTCCTGAGTTCGATTCTTTTCGTTCGGCTGCGCTTGCGACCGCTGGACCGACAAAGTTGTTAATAACATACATATTATTACACTCACCATCTGCCTAGCCTTTTCCCAATTATGTTGGGGTGGGCTTCCAGTCTAACCTAATGCAGCTGACTGAAATTATGAATTTTATGATGATGGTTCCACACACACATACACAGACAAGTCAAACTTATAACACCCCGTCGTTTTTGCGTCGGCGGCGCGCGGACGGCGCGCAAGCACGCGGTCCGCTCGCTGTGTGTGTGGAACATTCATTATAAAATTCATAATTTCATCGTGATGAGAAGCCGAGCCTGAACATTCAGTCTGCGTTTTGTCCTCGAGCCGGCAACAAGCGGAAAAATAAAATACATAAATAATTAGGTATAATTGCATAAGTTGATAAAAAATGGTTACAAAGAAGGTCTAACATCAAATGTATTCAACCTAAAACTCCTAGTTACGGCAATATATTAAAAAGAAAACTAGCTTGTCATTGTCATTATCTGACATGGGGTGACATGGGGTCTTAGGTCATTTTCGTTAGGTTATTTTCGTTACGGAATTTCTGGATTCGGTCTCCACGCTCAAGGCCCGCGTTAGAACCTATGCAATAGCTTAAAAAATATCGAAATGACGGAAGAACAATTGCCTTTCAGCTTCGTTAAGAGATATTTAATCCTCTTCATAAATAAATTCTTAAAATTCTGAAAATATTTCATCTGAAACCAGTATTTTCAATTTTCAAATCGACACATTTACTCGCTCGGGCCTCTATTCTAAACATATGTGCATGAGCTCAATTCGACTGAATAGCAATACTTACAGCATTTAGAATGTTGGATTCATTTGAAGAAGTTTTTTTACTGAATTACGAGATTGTTGGTTGTGTCTTTATGACAGAACTACATACGACCCAATCTTCACAGGGAGCGGACGAGTTATCCGACCTAGTACATTTCCATTGTTAAGTCTTGTGGTGTGGACTTGGGGTAAACTGTCGCCGAGTCAGGGCAGATGCTGTGTGCGGCTAGGGGGAACACTGAGGCCAGACGAGCGCCCCTTTATTATGTATGTATATAGAAGCGCTCGACTGGCCTCGGATTTCTCGCCAATACACACCAAGGCAGGGCTAGAGCGAGAGAGTACAGCCAAGCGAGGTACATCGAGGCTTGACCAGCACTCTTAATACATACATTCCCAAACTCTCCTTGTTTAATATTGTCTCGGCAAGAGTGTACAGCCTCCTTTAGAGCTTCTCAGACAAACCAGACGGTAAAAATAATCAAGAAGTCATCGGAACAGTTTCAAACCACTAATTCATGTAAATGGCGAATTATGAACACAACTGTTGCTATAATTGTGTCCATATATTAAACACGCAGTTATATTTGAGCATCTTTCTGAAGTTTTATATTTAGCTACACATTATGTACTTACTGCTTTTTATTCTGTAAGTGTTTTAGATCTTTGAATCTAAAACATTAATTACAAGCATTGTTATTGAATGTTATTTTTGCACTCAATCTCGATTGACTGCAAAAATAGCATTGAATAATTCAGTGTTTTTGTCTATGCGGGTTGAAATTGTTACGTTGCGACAAATCGATATGAAGGAATCGATAAAACTGTTACTTATTCATATTGAATTGTCAGTATGAAGGGCAGTATGAAATGGAAATAGAAATGCGAAGCGTAAATGGTGCAAACGTTAGTTTTTTTCACTCAGATAGACATGAATTATTGGTCATCCATCAGTGACTTAAAACTAATAAGATCTTCAAGAAGTTTATCATCTTAGCATAACCTTTCTTGCTAAAGAAGTAAAAAACAATTCGGACCTATCTTTAAAAATAAATGCATAAAAACGCGCTGAATTGGGAAAATTAGTGTCAATGAATGCGCGCCTAATACGCAATCCATGCATCAGATCTACGATTGATCATCCTCATCATCCTCTACGATTTGTCCCAAGTTTACCTTTCCCTCATGGTCATGTAGTACATACAGATCGACCGGAGAACAACCTGTACTAGGCGTGTATTGTTTAATTTACGCTGGAGCCCTTGAACTGAAGGTTGTAACCCTGGAAAACTGATCCTTGCGTCCACTTTCCCACCCTATCTGGGTTACACCCACGACTCCAAGAAACGTAATTAACCGAGTTATAAATGTCAAAATATAAACTTTTATTTTAGAACTTAGAAGTTTACGTTGGTAGCTTAGTTTGTAATGTCGATTTAAACATAATATTTGATGTAGTTTCGCTACTGTTTAATACACGAACAGAAAGCGGGCGGGCGTCCATTATAGTTAACAGTTCTATAACTTGATTGTTAATTTCGAAGCCGTGTTCAGTATTCGTCGCTGGTTCGAGGTGGTGCAGGATAAATGTTGGTACCTGGAAGGATATGGGGAGAGGTCTTTGCCCAGCAGTGGGACATTCAAGGCTACTAAAAATAAAATGTCACGAAGTTGAGGGAATCTAGCGGTTATAAAAACTAATTTGAGGGAGTAAAGTGCAAGAACAAAGGCTTACTACTCAAGCCTCTTCTATTAGACGTACAATTGTAACTATTCAAAAGTTTACAATGATTCTATCTCGAGTTCTGTTAGCCATTCTGCTTGTCAAAGGACTCAGTACCATTTAATCTAGATTGTTAACTCCTCGGTAATTATATTTACAAACAGACTGTCACGGACCACAAAATAGTAATGCATTGAAGTATAGGCGGTGTTAACTTTATGCAATTTCCGATTAGTTTAAAAAACCACACTATTAGATTAGCATTCCAAAATTATACAATGCTTATGAGCATGAAGAAGAAGGTATGAACCTCATGATTTTATCTAGGTCATATGCGTCTAAAAGACGCCTACGGCAACCTCAACTCCACACATCTATGCTCCGCCAGCGCTTCCTCTTCGTAAAGATTATCCAATTTCAGTGATTATTGAAGCCAGTATCCTACCATAATTCTAGAAGCAAGCTCATAGCCAAGTTATGGGCCTACTTGCCGTAGACATGCTGAGAAGAATAATCGTCATAAATCCCGCTTCTGCGCCCAGAAAAGCCAAGAACCATGATTTGATGCAGTTTCTTTCTATTGATACTGTAGCAGAAACAAGGCTCACTGATTTTCATTGGCTCGGTAGGATGCTAAAGCCATATTTTAACAGCCACTGATCAATAACAGACTACAGTGCTTAATTATTTTGGGACAACAACAAAATATATTATGTCACCGTAAAACACGTTAGATGAGTTGACTACCATAGCATGCATTTCACGAAAAATAATGCGTTTTATTGTAAGCAGTATGTTCCTTTGACAATCTTTCGAGAGTTTACAATATCGCTAGAGAGATTATAACGTGTTTGACAATTTTACGGTGGCATATATATATTGTAATATACACAATAAGTATATTACAATATATACGATATATAATACGATGTATATAACAATATATTATATATTGTTTTTTATAACATTAATGGCAGATAGTAAATATTTCTAAAATTGTAAACGGAAACCGTTTTGAAAATTAGTATTATACTAGCTGATGCCTGCTGCTTCTCCCGCGTACAAATTATATACTAAAACCTTCCTCGAGAATCACTCTATCCATAAGTGAAAACGGCACGAAAATCGGTGCAGCGGTTTTTGAGTTTATCACAAACAGACGGGCAGACGTGGCGGAGGACTTTGTTTTATAATATACTAGCTGACCTACGCAACTTCGTCGAAAGGAAAAAAGTCCCCGTTTTTGCAACATTTTTCGTTCCTGCTCCGCTCCTAATGGTCGTAGCGTGATGATATATAGCCTTCCTCGATAAATTAACTATCCAACACAAAAATAATTTTTCAATTTGAACCAGTAGCTCCTGAGATTAGCGCGTTCAACCAAACAAACAAACAAACAAACTCTTCTGCTTTATAATATTAGTACCTATAGATAGTGAAGCCTATATTTTACAACTACAGGGTAAACGCCGCCCTTCCAGTCCAGCTCAACCTGCTATCTCCTTCTGAGCGTGCCGCGTTGTCGTTTCTTCCTGTTTGGCATCCACAGAGTGGTTAGTCTCTCCCATTGCACCCCCAACATGTGGCAGATGTGACCAGCCCAGTTCCATTTCAACCTAACAGCTGTAAAGCCAGTATCAGTTACTTGGGTTTTGAAAAACCCGAAAAAACATGGTGGCGTCTGTTCTGACTGAGGCGGAACGGCAGAAGAACCAGGCAACATATTAACATGAATCTAGACAGAATAGAACAAGAAGAGTTAGAAGTTTCACAATGTTTCGCTGAGAAATGACGAAAAAACGTGGGTATGAATGATTTTTGCACGTCTAGACAAGTGTAATCTGCGGTCAAAGAGTTCAGCGAGGTCATTGCTTGTCTTATCACCAAGATTTAGAGCTAGGCCGGTTATTGTCTGCCGGCGTTATGTAACGTAAATATTGATTATGTACTGGGTACATCGTTCTGATGTTATTTATTTTATATTTAAACTAGCTGATACACGCGGCGTCGCCGCGTCGCCCGCGTTCAAATTATACAATAAAACCTTTCTGAAAAACCACTCTATCGATTGGTGAAAACAGCATGAAGATCCGGTGCTGTAGTTTTTGAGTTTACCGGGAACAGACAGACGCGGCGTAAGACTTTGTTTTATACCTAATAATATGTAGTGATGACTGTGGGATTTACTTGTAAACCCGCTTATGCAATATTTTTATGATAAACATGTTAGGAATGGGGAGGATAATTAGCATTTTCATTCTGCCAACTTTTCTATTGAAAAAGCCTAACACAGAATTAAAAGTGACACTAACAAGCAAGGTAAATAAAAGCATATATACTAAAAAATCTGTCGCACAAGTAAACTTTACAAAAATCCGGTGCAACACAGCTGAAGCCGATTGACTGCAAAACAAGTAACAAATAACTAATAATAAAAAAAGTCCGTCGGCCACCTCCTTAGATACCAAAGTCGGGTAAAAATAAATTATTATTTATAGTTTAAATATAATTTATGCCAACAGTTTATTTAGCAAGAAGATTACTTAAATAAATATAAGTTTAGAATAGCTCTTGTTAACAAAAAATTATAAAATTAATGTTCGTCGAACCGTGATATTATTTGCCTTACACTTATTACAAACTAGTCTAGTTTATTTGCTGAACATGATTATGTTAAATTATAATTTGCTATCAGACTTAGTTTTTTCTTGACTTGCATAGAGAAAGATAAGCGACGAATAATGTATAGTTGTTGAATATTTCACGGAACAGTTTATTATTTTAATTCTCACTGATTTTCTCTGCAATCCTTACACAATATCATTTAGTGATAAAGGAATCATTATTTTGTCGGCTTACGTATTTAAAAGCTGTCTCTTAAATTTAATACCTAAGTAGGCATAATACAAATGAAATATTATGATGTCACTGAAAATTTCGTTTGTGTAAAATATAATATGGTGGTAAAATATTAACGTTATTTATTTAATTATATAAATCCCCATCACAGGATAATTATGTGTTTCCATGTTTGGCTCGTATTTGGTAATGCGAAACTCTTTGATCATTTTCCTGTTTCGATTTTACTACGTCGAGGTCTTTTTATCAATATTTTGTGGATAAAATATTGTTCTAAAAGTCTATAAGGGAGTCTTCTGTAATCCGAAACAAGAGAGTATATAAAACTTATTAAAAACCCTTTCTTATTTGTTATTGTCTTGAAAATTCTTCGAATTTCAAACCGACACAAGAAAGATACGGGTAAACCTGAAGAAGTAACGTGTGTAAGTAGTCTGTTCTACTACGCGTTGGACAGACCTTATAAAAGCTACAACACAAACGTCCACGGTCCAAAGCTCCCGAGACGCTGAAGACCGCAATAAGTGGTGGCGCATCGCGAGGGCTGCGTCATCCAAATCGTCAACCACGACCATTCTGTCAAGAATGCACGACTGAGAAGGAGCATGGAAACCTGAAGCAATGGTAAACTATTCAGCCAGTTAAGCTGACAGTGGGACCAACTCTCCAGAACGTGGCAGGCGATCATCGACCAAGTCTTGTCCCCACTAGTTTAGGGTTCGCTTCCAGTCTAACCAGAGGCAGCTGAATTTTACATAGAGCCACTGCCAGACTGACTTCCTTGATTGGTGGTGAAGTAGGCTGTTGACCTCTTCAGTTGATCTTATTATTTGGTGTTGGCTACTTCTACCAACTTTCAATACCTTTGTGCTCCTCACCCATTCACCATCAACAGGGCAGTTTCCTTGAACCAGGTGAATGTCCTTCCCCCCTTTTCTTAACAACAGCTCTAACAGCTTTTTTTTAAACGGCTCTGTATCTGTATATATGATTATTTTCAGTATTTCGAAGGCAGGGAATTGTTGTAAACAAGCTCCAAATAATCTTTGGCATGACCTATCGGTAAATGAAAATGAAAAAACATTGAGAAATACCTAATATTTAACTTAGTAAAACGTCAGTACATTACAATCCAAATATTATAATTTCATAAAAGTAACACAGATGATAACCTTTCCACGACGAAACGGCTGATCGGATCTTAAAAAAATTTGGCAAGGAGATAGATTATATTCCGGAGAAGGACAGAGGATCTTTTTTTTAATTTCCTCGCAAACGAAGTCGCGGACAACAGCTAGTTTTGTGTAAATACAAGGTTACAAAACTTGGTAGAAACTTAGATATGCTTGCACTTTCTCTGAGAATAACATCATCACCTGTTCCCATCACAATTGTACAGATTAAATCCTCGATTAATTAATTTTGGCATAGCGTGGCTGTTTCATACTGCACTTGTTTCTAATCTCACTCACACTGGGCTTATTCTGGGCTTTTTTACGGAGCTGCGATATAATCTGGTGCTTTTTGTGAAACGCATTGCAAGACACTTGAAACAAATTTTAGATATCAAAGTAGTTAGTGGGAATGCCAAGATGCCACCACAAAAATACCCACTCATCTATCACAACCAAATCTATTGCGTAATCTACAGACATAATATAATACATCCTAACTATGTATGTATTATATACCTTTTACACATTTATATGTATAATACGCACAAAAAGATTATCAATACTAAATTGACAATATCACAATATTGCAGTAAAACGGTGAACTAGATACCTCACCCTTGACTTATTTGCCAGTATTGATCTATAAACTAGGTACAATAGACTACTTAGACGCGCTATTTACGTCTTTGACATCTACATAATTGATATATTTAGGATGTTGATTAGGTATATTATATACAGGGTGAAGTTGAATAGATGCGACAAATTTAAATATACAATAATACGTGTTGTCAAGAAAATGTATAAAATATAAAATTAAAAAATAATTGATCAGTGTTACGAAAACCGTTAAAATAATAAAAGTATCAAAAATCTTGCCGACTCATCGCAGTGCTCAATATAGCGGTTATTTACCTAATTTTGCCTTAATTTTTCTTATTTATTTTGCGTATTACTGGAATACCGATAATTCGTACTTTTAAATAAAGATAATAACATCAATAGACCTTTTGAAAACGATATTCGCGTAATTTTTTTTAACGATTTAGATTGTAGAAAAAACAGTTTATAATTACTATGTTACTGAAACTGAAGCTCCAATTTCATTTTGTCGCATTAATTAAAATTCACCCTGTATATATGTCACCGTAAAATTGTCAAATACGTTATATTGTAATATCTCTAGCGATATTGTAAAGTCTCGAATTATTGTCAAATGAACATACTGCTTACAACAAAACGCATTATTTTCGTGAAATGCATGCGATGGTAGTCAACTTACGCGGTGTGGAGGGAAGGAGGGGTCCCCCTTGCCCAGTGGCACAACTCTCATGAAAAGATAATGCACCATTCCTGAGAAATACCGATTAATATAACATAACCTTAAAACACTTTATATTCCCCCTAAAAAGCGTAGTCGACGCCCTATTTCCGAATGCAGGGTTTAAAGGAACCTAACTAACCTAACGGGGGTGTGCCCCAAGTCCCGATTATGGGGGCAGAGATCTCAGAGTCTCTCAGAGTCTAAAAGTTGACATAAACTTATTTATAAAAGTATAATATTCTAATAACAATTACAGTTACAGCATGCAACCGAGGCTTATCTTTTATAAATAAAATTACTCCTAAACGGCTTGACTGTTTTTGAAGGCTTTTTTGTACTTACAAGTTTAGCTAGATGGTTCTACGTAAAAGTGGTGCTGTCTCCATCCAGGCAAATCAGGACAGCGTTTGTGTCAGCTAGTAATTTTACGTACTTTTTGACTCGGAGCAACTGTGCGAACCAACCAGCGCCGGCGCAGGCCATTTGGACGTATAACTTTTTGTATCGACTTTTCAATACTAAATAAAGATTTTTAAGTATCTTTAAAGTTATTAAATAAGAAGTAACTACTGTAACCTAACCTCGGCACCCTACCGCTACTGTATTCAAAGTGAACATTTATATGAAACTTGCCGACACAGAGTATATAATCACTCTTGCCGAGATACTATTTGCTTTTCCGTCATCGCGTCTATTTGAAACTTTCTTCTTTATGCATTAATATTTTTATTTATAAAGGAGGTTGTAAACATTAATGATTTTTGCATACAACCTTGCCAATGCGGCTAAAGAGTTTAAACATTATGGACTGGTAGCGTATTAACCAATATTGTAATAAAATAATTAATTAAATGTAACCATTCTCCTTATTATAGTAATAGGTACCTAAACTCATTTCAATGGCTTCATTGAAATGTGTTACAATATTAAAACCATTACAAAATTAATATTGAAGAATAAATGAAAGAATATACTCTAAGAGTATTAGAGAGTATTATTATGTTGAAGAATAACATGAAAGAATATACTCTCAGAGTATATTCTTTTAATGTAGTTTATTCGTGAGAATATACTCTAAGTGTATATTCTTTCATATTATTCATAAATGTGAATTTTATAATGGTTTATTTTTTACAATAGCTATTAGAAAATAGTATGCATTTTAATTACAAAAAAAACTTGTTAAAGAAATTAATAAAATATTTTTAATACCCATAAGATTGAAATAATTATTTATTTAAGTACTAATCATGTCTAAATCCGAGATATTGCCATATAAATAGACTTGCAAAAGTTTACGGGATACTATAACATTTCTTTTGAACTTTTATACCAACTTTCTGACTAACGGCCGTTCTCTATAACTTACTTACGTAAAACTGATGGTTAATGTGCCTTCTTCCGTAACTATCAGTAATTTCACTTGATTCATAGAAAAATCAAAGAAAGCTTTTCCGTCACGTTTTGTTTATAACCGTCCAGTAAGCAAAATGTCACACAAAACAGAGATAGCAACCTACTGAAAACGGTTAGTAGGTACCTATGTTATTAAAAATGGCCGTTAATAACATCAACCGTATATTCATGTAGGTGGTTATTTTTTTTAAACTAGATTCAATTATAGTATGCTGCCCATCATCTTCAGGTTAATATCGGTTTATGAAAGTTTGTTGCGCAATATTCAGTAAACCTGTGTATGCGCATGTATCAGATTATATCAATGTGTAATTTTGATTATACTCCTACTCTGCTATGTTATTACAGAATGATGTAGAAAATAATTTTACTAAATCAAACGATGCATAATATACAGGGTCAATATGAAATGTCACAAAAATATCTGTCGCTATACGTTTTTCTGGTGTAAAAATAGTCTCTCTATGGATTACCGTAATTTTTTGCTTCGTTTCTACATGATACGCTAGTTCTCTTTGATAACTTTAGTAACTATTGAAATAAGATTGTGTTGGCAACTGGAAATACAACGGACGTTCATTTATATATTTGGTATCTGAGAATAATTAATTATTAATTTAACAAGTTAATGAAAAGTCCAGGATCCTATACAGTTATACATCAAAGTAATCATCATTACATTCTTCTTACATTATGTGCAGAATATCTACAATACACATTGCAATGTACATTGCAATACAAGGAAGACCTGCGCGCGCGCAGATGCACTTATCCCTCCGTTTAAAGACCAAGGGATCATTATACTGCCATTGTTTATTCAGAAAATAATATAAATATAAATAACACATTTTATATAGTTTATTTATAATACAATATACAGTTGATACTTGGAATGAACGGAAGGTTGTTTCAACTGATGCGTGTAGGCCAATGTGACAGATATTATAACCTATTTCAGAATTATTTACACAGTGGGTTATTGGCAATGCAATATTCCTAATAGACATAATGTTGTAGAGTAACATTTACTATTGTAATAAATTATGGTTAGGTACCTATATATTTTTTATGATATATATAGGGTTTTGCAGTGGCCATTGAAAACGTCTAAATCTTCTCAGTATTAAATATCCGTGATTAAAACATGTATTTTATTACTATGTATATATACATAAATTAGTTTACTCCTGTTGTACCTTATATGTTATATTCATTGAGGGTTTAATATTTCAAGGAAAACATTGGGGATAGATGACGGATGATATTTTTTCTACTTATGTATTACCTACTTGCGTAGGAGAAACTGAGTTTTTGGAGAAATGTAACTTCTCCGATAACCATTATATAGGCTGATACTTTATGTAATGAACTAATTAGTAGTGACAATTAACAATAAACATAATTAAATGTTTGTGTTTGTTTCAGATTTTAGGTTCTCAATGAGTGTGTAGTATGTTTTGAGTTAATCACCCGTGTTTGCAAAATATTCATTTTATTTCCGAAATGGAAGTGGTAAAATTATACTTAAAGATACAAACACTTTTACTACTGTAGTGTATATAATATTTGTAAACTTAGTCATATAACGTAAATTAACTCAACTGAACTAAATAAAGTTTAAAAAGAAAACGAGAAACTTAAAACAAATTAAAAAACTTGTAAAAAATTAGTGCCGTACCCAGTGCATCGTTCCCCTATCCTCGTATACTCCCATCTGGGGTTCAATTTTTTCGTTTGCTATTTTCGAATGTATGGGCCTATGCCCCACAACACTGCCAGCACTCACTCGCGAGACATGCGTGCGATCTTTGTCGCTGCCGATGCGCAACTAACTCAAGCACTTTGCTAGCCCCACCAGGGAAGGTGGGCCGATCACCGCCCAAAGCAACGCCCCTCCCCACGAAGATTAACTTTTTCCAAATCTGTTTACGAATTTTTTCGGCCGTTTAAAGCATTTCGGCGCAATAAATGCTTGCAATTTTTTCATTCGGTAATTTGTACCGAAAAAATGTATAGTTACGTTGATATAATAAAATTATCATATTGTTTGGATAGTTTTATGGCCGATGATTTTATGCTTTATTTTTTTTTAATTCATTAGATATTTTTATAGTAAGTGTTGGGAAGTGAATGAGAATCTACAGTAGCTAAAATAATTATTTTAGTGTTGTAGGTACATTAAAATTTTATGTTTGAAATCAGTCCGTGACTTTTAATTGCCAAAAAGTTGATTGTAATCAAGTCTTAAAAATAATCATTTGTTAAAAATACTATTAAATGACTAAGTAGGTAGATCCCATAGAACTCAACGGAGAATAGGTAGGTATGTTTTGCATTTGACTTGTGCAAATAGTTCAACGACGTTCCATTTTCAGTATTTATATAGGATTTTACTCTAAAATAAAACCATGCGATCTCACTTTTTCACTTTTTGTTAGTACCTACTTACAAATAAAAAACCAAATTCCAAATTGTTTCACAGTGAATTTTTATTGAAATAATGCTGAGGAAAATGCCTAGTTATTATAATTTCACCACGTAATTAAAATAATTAACAATAAAAAACAAAAATAATTATTGCTAACTAAGTTTATAGTTTTGTTAAGTCCGTAATTATTTCAAGAACCAACAAGCAGAGGCGTTTTGTTAATACCGGCTGCACACATTTAGCCCTGAAACAAAACCAAAAAAAAATTAAATTATGTTTCACTTGGTTACTAAAATGTGTTTTAAAGCTATTGAATTTAACGCCGAATAACAGCAATAAGTAAGAATAGTCCGAGAACAGACAAAGCAGCGCCATCTATGATCCAACTTAACAGTTAAACACCCTTTCGTGACGTAAGAGGCCCATTCTTGCAGCTAGCGAGCTTGCTAACTGCGCGACTATTTCACACTGAGTAAATAAAAAAGGCGAATGAAGAACAACTAGAAATAATTGGGAAATATGAGGAAACCTAAACTTAGGTATTTCAAATAGAATTTTCTGAACTAAGTAGGTAGGTACCTTTTCACAGAAATTCCTAATTACTGGCAAGACTGATCCGATGTATGACTGTGAATGAAGTATTTACATATTACCTGTACGTAAGGATAGTAGCAGGCGATTTGTAGTTTCTACCTAAATGCTCCCGTCGGAAAAAGGGGTCAGTGAACTTACGTAAGTAAAAAACGAAAACACGCCAAAATGTAGAACTGGAATAGATTCCAGTTGGCTTCATCATAGCTACCTTTACCATTATACCTACCTACTAAGAATAGGAAATATGCGTGTAATTTTTTATTTACTTAAATCAATAAAAAATAAAACCTACACACGAATTGATATTAACCTCCTCTTTTTGGAAGTCGGTTGAAAATACACTATTATCAACCCAAGAAAAATATTAAAAGTTCATTTCAACTACTGCTTGTCGTTCAAAATAATATTAAACTTCTGCAATTTTCTATGACAGTTCAAACGTCTGTGATTGTCGCGGCCATAATGTGATGTGACGTCATTAACATTTTTTTTTTGTTTACGTCTATTTTTTGGCCCTAATAAAGTAATTATACTAATTGTATGTGCTCTATTCAAACAAAAATTGCGATAACGATGTTATAATAAAATCGTAGTGAAACTTTACCTACATTTCAAATAAAAATATTTTTGACACAGATTTTGATGTCACTACCACCGTTATCGAGGACGACGTGTGTTGAGTGTCCGTTCCATTTCACCAAACATAATTATGCTACAACATAAATAGAAAAATGTCTAATGTAGGTAGTGATGTTTTAGAAACTTAAACAAGTGCACCATAATGTTTGTAAGCACCAATACAAGGCATTTTTAATAAATAAATAAAAAGAGTTTTGTTTTACTTGCATATTCTTTATTGCTTTCTTATTTGATTTGTCTAGCAAGAATTGCATATTCCCTATTCCTTTCTTAGTTGATTTGTCTAGCAAGAATTGCATATTCCCTATTCCTTTCTAATTTGATTTGTCTAGCAAGAATTGTATATTCCCTATTCCTTTCATATTTGATTTAAATTAGAAATCGAGTTACAGTACTGATGATAAAAAAATCGAGCCAGTCCGTCAGATTGATTTATAAAACATATTGAGCACATATTTTTTTCTTTTTTCACGTAAACAAAAAAATTGCGAGACGATACAATGACATGTCGAAAATTTGTGTGACGTCATATTCTGGTACATTTTTACCGGAAAATGACGTTACAAGCCCCCCCTTCTTATGATCTTTGATGCGTTTTATCATCGAAATTATTTACTTATTTTACTAATTTGATAAAACAAGTAGGTATCTAATATGTTTTGATAATCTAACTGACGGACTAAACAGAAAAAAAAACTTAATTAGTCATCCCCGCGCCCCCTGTCTTATTTTTATATTACTAATATGGGAGGCGGAGGAGGAGGTACCTACTTTAATTTCCATTTCTTCCAACTCATGATCCACTGTTTAAGAAATTAATCTTTTAAACATCTGTTGAACACTATTGTTAGCGGCTTCATTACTTTGGCAGATTTTTTTTTATTCTCTTAATGTCAGTAAGGAAATAATGTTTCTTTAGCTGAACAAACTTCTTATTTTCGTTATTAGTTTCTACCCGTGCGAAGACAGACACCCCCATGACAATTTTATAAAATAAATGCTCGACATTAGGTATTTTTGAAAACGTAACGATTAAATTCGGAAAACGGTTTTCCAAACTGTTACTAACGACGAAAGCTTACCGACAGCCACACGCAACTCGAATTTCACCCAGGGCTGGCTTGACTTCGGACTTGACTCGGCTGACTTCGGTTGCAATAATTATGCTTACGAGAAATGTATCTATAGGATGTAGTTTTTCATTTTTCGCAAGCATCATTATTGTAACCGAATTTATTCGTTACTAATTAGCTATTGTCTTTTTTAAACTTTCACGATCAGAACACATTATAAAACTTAAGAAGACGGGTATTTATCGCGATAAATACCCGTCTTCTTAAGTTTTATAATGTACTAATTAGCTTCCGAAAGTTAACGATTCTGTCGTTATCTTGAGCAGTGCATAGATTTTTGGTAACAAACAGTTAATTATATATAACGCGTAAGCACAGAATTTTCTTATACAATACTAGCTGATGCCTGCGGCTTGACCCGCGTACAAATGATATACTAAAACCTTCCTCGAGAACCACTCTATCCATTGGTGAAAACAGCAGGAACGCAGTTTTTGAGTTTATCGCGAAAAGACAGACAGCCAGACTCGGTGGAGAACTTTGTTTTATAATATGTAGATAAGTGCATGATGTTTGAAAAACTCTGTCCGATCTGAAAGGGGCTTATAAGTATACCTACTGTTGGCGACCCGCTCATTTGTAGTCAATATAATGTGTTAGTCGTAGTTACTTACCTAGCTATAAGTTTGTATTAAGTATTGCGGGCCCTCTGACGTGCTCGTCAATGTGAACCCCGACAGTCTGCCACCATACGCGAGTCGATGCGCACGCCCTAATATTTGTTATTGCGCACAGTCTTTTATAAAACCTAATTTTTGTTACATTAAATCGAGTTTCTGTTGTCTCGCGGGTTTATTTCAACACCAGCAAAATCCTGCAGCACCTAAGATCTACAAAGTGGTCCCTCGAGCCAGATCTGATGTTCCAAACTCCAGGTGTAAGAACGCGGCGAGCAAAAATGCTGCAGGAACAACGTGATTTGCTGGAACAAAAGGAAACTGCAGACAATGCTCAAGCTGCAACAGTTGTTTCTAAAGAACATTCCATAGTGCCACTACGGTTATTTTCCGAGGTACCAGGTAGCAGCATAAAATCGGAACCGCTACCGCACATGGCAAAACCGGGAAAGTTAGCATCGTGCACGAGTAAATGTTCTCAAAAATCAACGAGTATGTCACAAAAATCCAAGGAAGCGAAGGAAAAGCAGTTGCTGCTAGAAGCTGCTCAGCAAAAGGCAAATATTCAAATCGAGCTCATCGACAGAACCCTGGACGCCCAATTGGCAGCACTCAGCGACGAGGAAGAACAACAAGGATACAGTTCACAAATCGATGGAAACAAGCTTCCTCGAAGCGAGCTAGAGGAATGGGTAGCCCACCAAAGTACACATAAAGAAACCACAATCGAGCAGCAAGCCCCCGAGCAAGGAATTTTTACGGGCGAGTTGAATCGGCAAGTACAAGCACGCGTTGCCCACGTGGCCGGCCCGCTGCCCGGCGCAGTGCCGCCGCCACTCGACGACACCGCGACTGTGTTAAATACAGCGGTTCACATGTTGGCTAGTACTTTGAAAGATATTTCAGTTAACTGTGCAAACAACGTGCCTCAAGCTAGTTTGCTCAGCCGTATGAGTACACCGAAAGATTTACCTGAGTTCTCGGGTGACCAATTGGATTGGCTTCAATTCAAACAAGCATATGATGAATCAACGACGTTATGTAAATTTACACCCAAAGAAAACCTTTGGAGGCTTAGAAAGTGTCTACGAGGACAGGCGAAGGACGCAGTCGCCGCATTGTTCATTAGCGCCACATCGCCAGACCACGTGATCAAGACGTTGGAGCTACGGTTTGGTAACCCCGACTGCATCATTTCTCGAATATTCCATGAGATCAAGAAACTTCAGCCTCTGCATCAGGAATATCATAAAGACATCGTTCCGTTTGCTGTGAAGGTACAAAATGTCGTGGAAGCAGTACGAGCAGTTGGACGTGAGGAATACCTGCAAGGTGTTAATATCGCTTCGATAATCCTGTCCAAACTACCAGCAGTGCTTATTTCTAAGTGGTCTGATTACAGTTTCAAACTCATCACCGAAGGAAAATTACCCAGGTTAGTGATTCTATCAGATTTTTTAAATGAGGAAGCTGTTAAGATTGCGACCACTGCTAGCATTTATACTACTGTGCGAAGCGATCACAGTCAGAGAAATAAAACCAGCATGCCTCAACGCTCACAGACCGTGTTAGTTCAAGCCGAAGAACGTAACGCTAATTGTTTGTTTTGTCGCACCGCTGTGCACAACATCACGGATTGCAAACAGTTTAAGAAAGCACTACGTAAAGTACGGTGGCAATATGTGAAGAAACACGGTCTATGTTACAAATGTCTAATAGCCAAACACGATCGCAAAACATGCGCAGCACCTGTGTGCGATAAAGACGGCTGCAATGAAGAGCATCATCGCCTCCTGCATTATTCTACGACGAATCTACGTGAGCGCGCCAGCAGTGATAGTCATAATTCACCGACTACAACTTCAGCGAACGTCAGTGATCAACGGGCCGAGCCTACGGTAACTTCAGAGACAATAACGCACATTAACGCGAGTGATCATAAAGTGTTATTAAAAGTGGTGCCTATTCGTGTGCACGGACCTACCGGTGTTGTGAGCGCCACCGCGCTGCTTGATGACGGATCAAGTGTGTCGCTGATAAGCGCCGGCCTCGCTGAGCGCGTCGGGTTGCGCGGCCGTAGTGAGTCATTAACAGTGCGCGGAGCTTGGACTGATAACGAACTAGTTTGTAAGTCTATAGTTATGAATGTAAACATTGCTGGTACTAAATATGATGACAGGTTACATAACATAAGAATGCGATGTGTAAAGGAATTGTGTTTACCTACTCAAAACTTATCTCTTATTGATTGTAATAATTATCCTTACCTAAAGAACATTAAAGATAAATTCTGTACTTCTAACTCAAAGCCTGAATTACTGATAGGACAGGACAATTATCACTTACTAGTACCTTTGGAAATTAAGCTAGGTAAAACAAATGAGCCGTCCGCTACACTTACCCCACTCGGATGGTGCGTACATGGTAAAGTACGCGTGTCGCGGAGCGCCCCCCGTGCCTCCACAGCCGGCCGTCACACCGGCAGCGCTGAAGCTGCCTTGAACATCACGGAGAAAGAGGAGGTAAGTGCAACTTCTCATGACGACAGTTTGCTGCAAGAAATCCATGATGAGGTCCGACGCTCGTTTGCCTTGGATTCCATGGGTGTATCTGGAAAGCCGCGCCAGAATGCTGACGATGTGCGCGCCATCGCTCACCTGGAGCGATCCGCGGTGCTCGTTGACGGACGCTGGCATGTGAGCTTACCTTGGAGGGATCCAGATCGCAGTATGCCGGACTCCTACCCTGATGCACTAAAAAGGATGAAAGGTATTGAAAGGAAAATGGAAAAAGATACACATTTTGCTAAAAGGTACAAGGAACGCGTTAATCATTTGTTGGTTAATGATTACGCACGTGAGCTGATGGAAACTGACGTCACATCGAATACGTGGTACTTACCACATTTTGGTGTTGACAACCCCAATAAAGATAAACTTCGTCTGGTCTTTGACGCTGCCGGTAAGGTAAATGGTTCCTCTCTTAACGACTATTTACTCACAGGGCCCGACCTTTTGTCATCACTTCTTGGTATTATGCTGCGCTTCAGGGAAAGAAAAATCGCAGTAACAGGTGACATAAAGGACATGTTTCTAAGGGTCAAGATTCACGCCGAAGATCAGCACGCTCTAAGGTTTCTATGGAGGAGCAGCCCTGCGGAAAGAATCAAAACGTATGTTATGACTTCTTTAATTTTTGGAGCTAACTGCTCACCCTTTGTTGCTCAATTCATTAAAAACAAAAACGCACGACGATATGAGTCATCGTCGCCGGCCGCAGTCAATGCTATCTACTATTCGCATTATATGGATGACTACATAGATAGTGTGCCGGACGAAACCACTGCGATTGAATTAGTTAAAAACATTAGCGATATTCACAAGAGTGGTGGTTTCGAAATCCGAAACTGGACGAGTAACAGCGTTGCAGTTTTAGACAGCGTACCAAAAGAGACTTTAGGCCCTAGTGCAGTAAAGTTTAAAGTTGGTCAGCAGTATGGCGGTGAGCGAACGCTTGGTCTAATTTGGTTTCCAGCAGAAGATAAGCTTAGTTTTGACGTCACACTAAAGCGCATCCCGGAAAATATTATTCAGGGCAATGAACGGCCGACAAAGCGGCTTATGTTAAGGGTAATAATGTCAATCTTTGACGTCTTAGGTTTTCTTGCTCCCTTCACAATTCAGGGTAAGATCATGCTTCAAGACACCTGGCGTTTAAATATTGGCTGGGACGATTATGTTCCTGACATTATTTTCGACAAGTGGAAGAAGTGGATTAACCTACTTAAAGTTATAGATAATATTCGCATTCCTAGGTACCACGCGATGATTGCATGTCATCAGAACGGGTTAGCATGCGCAAGCGAGATGGAAGTTCCCTCTCCCGTACCAACAGCAGCACCGCTCACCTCGGCCACCTCGCCCGCATCTACCAGTGCTACGCGGGCTGCTACTACGGGCTACGAAACCGTAGCGGCAGCTAGCAGTGCTACGAGCACAGGTGCGAGCGTGTCCTATAATAATATAAGCATGACGTCAGCGCCGTATTCTCGACTTGCTACGAGCAGCTACGAAACCGTAACAGCCACTAGCAGTGCTACGAATACAGACAGAGGTGAGCCAGGTTATGTAAACCTACATTTGCATGTATTTAGCGACGCATCTACAAAGGCATTATGTTCGGTAGCATATTGGCGTTGGGAAACGATGGGTAAAATCCATGTTTCTTTTATTGTGAGTAAATGCAGGGTGGTACCTGTGAAACCAATGACAGTACCTAGGTATGAACTTCAAGCAGCATTGTTGGCTGCGAGGTTAGCAAACACTATTGGGAAGGAACATAGAATATCTCCCGTGCGTCGGTACTTTTGGTGCGACTCCACCACGGTTTTACACTGGATTCGTAACAACACTCGAACCTATAAAACGTACGAAGCAAACCGTCTTGGGGAGATCGACGAACTGACGCGCATTGACGAATGGAGATACGTTCCTACAAAGCTTAACGTAGCTGATTTGGCTACAAGGGAAAGTTTTGAGCCTACTTTGTACTCTGAGTGGCTCACTGGTCCAGGTTTCCTGTATCTTGATGAGGCGGCATGGCCAAAGGATGTAATTCAGCCGGACTCGGATGAAGTATGCGCGGAGCTTGCAGCCGTTGTTCAGGTAATTCCTGCTAACTCAGCGGTACCAGATCCGGTACGGTTTTCGTCATGGCTGCGTCTACTGAGAGCTACAGCTGCCGTTTTAAAATTCATTGACAAATTGAAAGGTATATTTGTAACTGATTACACTGTGGAGATGATGGAGCGTGCAGAGCGGCTGCTATTGAGACACGCACAGGCAGAGTCATTCGCGGAGGATTTCGTAGCAATACGAAAAGGTAAGGCCTTAGCTACAAAAAGTCGGTTACTTACTCTCTCACCTTTCCTGGATGAACATGGCTTGCTTCGTGTGGGCGGTCGTATCGATGCTGCTGCAAATGTCACTGTGGAGGTTAAAAGGCCTGTAATATTGGACGGGCGACATCCTGTAGCAAGACTTATTGCTCGGCACTACCACATAAAGGCGGCTCATGGCAATCAAGAAACAGTAGTAAATCAGCTGAGGGAAAAATACTGGTTAGTAAGACTTAGACCTACCGTGAAGACTGTGGTGTCGCAATGTATGGCGTGCCGAATTAATAAGTGTAAGCCACAAGTTCCTCGCATGGGCGACCTACCTCGGGCTCGTGTGGCTCATCATCAGCGACCCTTTTCATACTGCGGTTTGGACCTGTTTGGACCGATGGAGGTCACTGTAGGCAGACGCAGGGAAAAGAGGTACGGTGTCCTTTTCACGTGTTTAACGTTGCGCGCAATCCACGTTGAGACCGTTGCCTCCCTTACGACAGATTCTCTGATCATGGCGCTGCGTCGGATGGCAGCGAGGCGTGGCTGGCCACGTCACTTGTACTCCGACAACGGCACCAATCTTAGAGGCGCTGACAAGGAACTCCAGCGGTCTATGCAGGACCTTGACCGGGAGGAACTAATCAGCGTAGGTGTCAACAATGGGATGGACTGGACTTTCATCCCTCCCGCCAGTCCCCATTGGGGTGGGGCGTGGGAGAGGATGATACGCAGCGTAAAGACATCACTTAAAGCTGTCTTAACTGAACGAGCACCAAGAGACGAAGTGTTATGCACACTTCTTACTGAAGTTGAAAATATAGTAAATAGTCGTCCTTTGATGCACGTTTCGGTAGCACCAGATGGAGTAGAAACCCTCACTCCAAATCACTTTCTTCTAGGTACATCATCGAACTTACCTTTAATCGGGGCGTTTGACAGTTCCGACTTGTATCTCCGTAGACATTGGCGTATAAGTCAACGATTGGCGGACATGTTTTGGAACAGGTGGGTAAAGGAAATTTTACCTGAACTTTTACCTAGACGAAAATGGCAAGGGGAGCAGAAGCCGCTACAGGTTGGCGACCTCGTCTTAGTTGTGGACCCGAATTCTCCCCGCAACTCATGGCCAAAAGGACTCATCACAGAGGTGTTTCCCGGGAAAGATGGCCGTATCAGGTTAGTGGAGGTGAAAGTTGGCTCAAGGACGTGGCGTCGATCCGCGGCACGCGTCGCTCCTATATCACTTAGTGAAGAGTGCTGAGACAGCACTGGGGTGGGGAATGTTGGCGACCCGCTCATTTGTAGTCAATATAATGTGTTAGTCGTAGTTACTTACCTAGCTATAAGTTTGTATTAAGTATTGCGGGCCCTCTGACGTGCTCGTCAATGTGAACCCCGACAGTCTGCCACCATACGCGAGTCGATGCGCACGCTCATATATTTGTTATTGCGCACAGTCTTTTATAAAACCTAATTTTTGTTACATTAAATCGAGTTTCTGTTGTCTCGCGGGTTTATTTCAACACCAGCAAAATCCTGCAGCACCTAAGATCTACACCTACCATTAAAAATACCGAATGAAAATAAGAAACATAAAATATTCGTGGCAATAAAAAGATATTGATAAAATTGCCAATATAATCTAACTAAAAAAATGTAATATTGATACTGAAGTGTCAGTATTTACATGGAGGTAATTGGAGCTTACTTGGAGCTACTTGGCAGGATTGTCGTCAGAAGTCCGGGCCACCGAATAACGTTAACAACTGACAAAGAACTACAAATGACAGCAGGGACCAAAGATCAACGTGGTTTCCGAAGTAGGTACGGAGAAATCTCGATATGTAATGAATGAGCACTTATCCAAATCTCGATATGTAATGAATGAGCACTTATCCGCACACCAACTATGAATATAGACCCGAGCGACTGTTATACTGATAAAGGTAATTACCATAATAACTGAAACTCTGAAATAGCTATGAATTATAACATAGCAAAAAGCCAAATACGTACTTTTGTTTTGGGATTGGAAATCATCAAATGACCCTCCCACTCTGGGCGGAGCGAGTTGGAGTGTCAGACTTTTACTGACTAAAAACCATCCATGTTCCTTGTTGTTCATCGTCCTCGCTCTTCATGTTCCGAGGCCACGATATCTCTTTCGAACAGTCCCGCAGCCCCGGAAAAGTTGAACAGGCAACAAAAGTCACTTCTATGTTACCATATCAAAAACAAGATAGCTCGATGTGACGATACTTAATGAATTGATTTATAAATAGATTTACACCTTCATTCATTTACTATTCGTATTTCCTGGAATTCCTGCTTGCGAAAATACGTGGAAAACGACGGGATGCCCTCTTCGCCCGAGGCGCAGTGTGGGGGCAGATAGTAGCGAATACTACAGTAACTCCAGTTCTAGCGAGACTTCATCCGTTGATTGAACGTGATTGAACTACTCGAATGTTGGCAAACAATTTTATACTAGGTTATTTAGTAGCGAAGTGTCCGCCATGTGTGAAATGTCTTCTTTAAAATAAATATCACTGGACATTACACACAGCGCCATCTAGTGCCACACTGAGCAACTAGGCTTGGGTCGTGGACACCAGATAGTTGATATGTTGCAACCAATTCGTATAACACGCCGTATTACATAGTAGCGCGCCGGATTGAATAACGTCGCCGTTATGTAATGCGGCGTCCTCGTGGTGGCGATACGTTCGACAAAGCGGCGTCCAAAGTTTAGCCGTGGTGGAGCACATACGGCGGAGATCTGCCCCGCGTGGGCGGAGCAACGCCGTGTCCTCGTAGCGGCGATCGGCGGCGGCGACCTCTCACGTCTGGCCTTAGTTCAATCCACGGTCCGGAGCGAGACGCAATAGGAAGCAGTCACCTCCTTTTGCGAAGCAGTCATGCTAGCGAAGGAGGTGGCGGAACGCGAGAAGGAGAGAACCTCTCGCCCCAGCCGCCGCGGGAGTCGCACCGGGCGTCGGGGGCCACGTGGTGGCTTCCGGCCACCATAGACGCGGGCCTGTGGACGGTTAGCTATGGGTTAGCCAGCCGTCCGTCCGTTAAATGACGACAATCCGTGTCGACGGCGCGTTCGTGTTCCACGCGCGCCTCAAAGAGATGTCAGCAAAGCAAGGGCCGAACCCTCCGTGGTTGCGGGACTGTTCGAAAGAGATACCGCGACCCCGGAACATAAAGGGCGAGAAAGGAACATGGATGGGTTTTAGTCAGTAAAAGTCTGACACTCCCTCCCGCTCCGCCTAGAGTGGGAGAAGTCATTTGATGATTTACCATCCGAAAAAAAAAAAGTTTTAAAAGTAACCTAACCAAACCTAACTTTGGGTGACCTAAATACCGAGCTTGCTTCGCTCGCTTTCAAAACGGCGTATCGACAATGCACCCACTTGTATTTGGGCGGCACGTTTACGAAAATCTTTCACTCACGGATAGCTACGTTATCCCGATATAAGAATCGAGAACCTAAGGGCTTGTTGGTTTCCTTGATTCATCTTTCACGTTTTTAAATAATTATATAAAGATCACTACTAAAAAACACTAATGAACTTTTCCTTGATTACCGTTAGAGGGAATATAATAGCAATTAGGTAATTTTTATGGAATGGTATATAACTGATCGATGAATAAACTACCTGCTTACATAACTTCAGAAGCTATGCTGTCAAAACCGATATTTGGCAGGTTATGTTTGATTGCCACAAATTACGGAAGCCTTACCTAGCTCTCACTTAAGATTTTCAATGTTTGCCTGCTCTGTCCCACCCCTAGGCAAAGGCCTCCGCGAGCGAAGCGAGCTCGGTACTTAGGGCACCCAAAGTTAGGTATGGTTAGGTTACTTTAAATACTGCAGACATAAATAGGACCCCACGTAGCAAGGATACGTCGAGTCCGCCCTTATTTTCTGGATTTTCAGTATTTTATCCAAGTCGTTTCCGGAGGGAAAGACACGGGGGTCCGCGAAAAGTGGAAGGAGTGGAGGACCCCCGCGTCTTTTTACCTTTCACTCAGCAGTATATTTTACTATTAAACAGAACTCTGGATATTATACCTTTATAGAGAGAACCTAGCGAGCTTAACTTTAAGAATGTAAAGACCCTGTTGAACACGGACGATCTCGCGAATACCTAGGTAGGTAACGAATATGATGGATTTTATTCGCCCGAAATCTCCAAGTAAGGTCTCCTGTATCACGGGTTGCGGGCCTGTTCGAAAGAGATACCGCGGCCCCGGAACGTAAAAGGCGAGGAAGGAACATGGATGGTTTTTAGTCAGTAAGAGTCTGACACTCCCTCCCGCTCCGCCCAGAGTGGGGGGGGTCATTTGATGATTTCCCATCCTTAAAAAAAAAAAAAAAAAAAAAAAAAGGTCTCCTGTATCACCAAAAACACGCCGGCGGCGAGTACTATACGTACCTGACCTCCCTGAAGAACATCAGTCACAAGGTCTACCGTCCCCTCGCGGCGTTTCTACTTACATCTGCCTTGTAAATTCGTTTCGTTATAGTCACTCTTTCTTTGACTTATCCTCTCAAAATTACCAAACCGTCTAAGCTCTTGACAATTTTTGTCGTAGTTGACAAAAATTGACAAGAGTTAGTTGACGTAGAAGAGTAGTTGACAAATATGAATTCTGGCTTTCGATATAACAGTATAGGTATTTCTAATTTAGCAACGTTGGAAGACCTCCCAGTAGGTGGACCGATGACCTGATGAAGGTTTGGGGTGAGGAAACTGTTGGATGCGAGTCACACGGGACCGGTCAATGTGGCGACACTTGGGGGAACTTGCCGGGGACTTGCCTATGTCCAGCAGTGGACGTCTTTCGGCTGAAATGATGATGATGATTAATGAAGTAAACTTTACCGTCCCATATGTTGATTTTAGGTCTGGTGGTGCTGTAGGGGTAGTAGGCCTCGTCAAACCCCGTCATATTTTCAACGAAAGGTTGGAGCCAATTTTGTGTATAGACAGAACATTGCAGATCGTATTTAGCGGAATCATCGCACGGCAGTTTATCAGTCTTGTAGTGCATCCAACCGTACCATTCCGAAGTTATCTGAAATATACAAAATCACGCTTGTAATTAACCCCCAAAAAGTTTGGTAGAGGCATACATTTTGCACGTTATGGTTAAGACTTCCAATAACACTGTCCAACCACAGAATTGAACCCAAGACTTCATGCTATGCAGTAGTTATCTGAAATATTAAACATTAAGTATTTATTTATTTTAATGAAACTGACAAAAAAATACACAATGCTCAAAATCAAAGCAATTATTCAAGTAGTCCAGGCACTATTGAATTGTAGTAACAAAAAACTTTTTTGCAAAAAATAAAACCGACTTCAAAAAAAACAAAAAAGTGAAAAATAACTTTAGCTTCTGAAGTCGGTGACCTTTGTTTGATTGCTTTAGTTATTTTGTCACCGACTTCAGAAACTAAAGTTATTTTTCACTTTTTTGTTTTTTTTGAAGTCGGTTTTATTTTTTGCAAAAAAGTTTTTATTTTTCACTTTTTAGTGGTTCACAGGTGCTTGATACATGGAAAGTGCATACCGTTACAATTACAACAAGCCCAAACACGACTATGGTACATTGTCTCATTATGGAGTTCCGTGACTCTTGGCTTCATCATCAGATCTGATGGTAGAATGGTTCTTATCAAACGCAAATGCTTCACTTGTTGTAGAAAATACCAAAATTGCAACACGTTTTCAGATAAAATTTGAAGAGTTCCCTCGATTTCGCCAAGATTCCATCATCAGATCCCAATTTGGTGGCTATGGGACCAACTTGGAAGTATACCCTTTCAAACAAAAAAAGAATTTTTCAAATCGGATCAGGCGTCTTCGAGTAATCGGTGAACATACATAAAAAAAAAAAAAAAAACATACAGTCGAATAGAGAACCTCCTCCTTTTTGGAAGTCGGTTAAAAAATGAACATTAAATGTAGCTACAGTCCCAGTCACAAACATAAAACACTATTTCTATAGAGGGTTTGCATATGCCTGTGAATCGGTAGTTGTGCATGCACTCATCCTGTAGCACCAAGCTTATGGGTGTTTGCATAAGATACAGGTTTGTCGTAGTATAAATACTGCAGTCTTAAGTTCTGAAGGGTCTCATCACTAGCACCCATGACCACAGCGCACTAGTCCATAAGAAGCTAAATGAAGTCTTTTTCTAATTCATATCATCCCTCCTCTCTTCATACTGTTTCATTTCCTAACACTCAAGCTGGTAATGGATATACTCGTATTACCTTCTAGAAAGTTGACTGCTGTGTTAAAGACCTTGAACCATAAAGCACGAAACAGAGACGACAGTAATCATAATATTAGTGACGCCAAAAAACATGAAAGCCGTTAATTTTATACGGTAGAAGCTTATGTGAAGATCGACAACTGTCCCTATTGTACAACCGGTATAAAAAGTACCATGTATGTTAATCCAAGTTTATGAAATGATAACTCTGTTCACTCTGTCAACTTTTTTAGAATTCACAGTCTTAATAATCCAGTGTGCACTCGACACGTCTTAATGGTACGATAGCCGAGCACGAACTAACAACCGACTGACAGTCTGTCCTCAATCTTACCCCCTACTATAATGATACTCGGGTTTCACTAATTCTTTGTATTGTTTGTTTTTATCAGGAGAAGGTTTTTATGAAAAAAAAATGTAGTAGTAGGTAGGTAGGAGTAGGTAGGTAGAAGTAGGTGGGTAGTAGTAGGTAGGTAGTAGTAGTAGGTAGGTAGTAGTAGGTAGGCAGTAGTAGGTAGGTAGTAGTAGGTAGGTAGGCAGTAGTAGGTAGGCAGTAGTAGGTAGGCAGTAGTAGGTAGTAGTAGTAGGTAGGCAGTAGTAGGTAGTAGTAGTAGGTAGGCAGTAGTAGGTAGTAGTAGTAGGTAGTAGGAGGTAGGTAGACTACTACCTGCCTGCCTACCTACTAAGGTAGGCAATAGTAGGTAGGCAGTAGTAGGTAGTAGTAGTAGGTAGTAGTAGGTAGGTAGGTAGTAGTAGGTAGGTAGTAGTAGGTAGGTAGTAGTAGGTAGGTAGTAGTAGGTAGGTAGTAGTAGGTAGGTATTAGTTGGTAGGTAGTAGTAGGTAGGTAGTAGTAGGTAGATTAGGTAGGTAGCAGTAGGTAGGTAGTAGTAGGTAGGTAGTAGTAGGTAGGTAATAGTAGGTAGGCAACAGTAGGTAGGTAGCAGTAGGTAGGTAGTAGTAGGTAGGTAGTAGTAGTAGGTAGGCAGTAGTAGGTAGGTAGTAGGTAGGTAGTAGTAGGTAGGTAGTAGTAGGTAGGTAGTAGTAGGTAGGTAGTAGTAGGTAGGTAGTAGTAGGTAAGTAGTAGTAGCTAGGTAGTAGTAGGTAGGTATTAGTAGGTAGGTAGTAGTAGGTAGGCAGTAGTAGGTAGTAGTAGTAGGTACGTAGTACTTTTGACGCAGACGAATTTGCGTGGTTTAGCTAGTAATATTATAAATGTGAATGTAAGTTTGTTTGTTACGCTTTCACGCGAAAGCTACTAAACGGATTTGGATGAAATTATGCACACAGATAGTTTATAACCTGGATTAATACATAGTTTACTTTTTATCCCCGTAGTAAGATCCCATGGGACAATAATCAAACTTCACGCGGGCGAAGCCGCTGGCAGAAGCTAGTTTATAATAAACTAGCTGACCCACGCAACTTCGTCTGCGTCACATAAGAGGGAAAAAGCTACCTACTACTACCTACCTACTACTACCTCCCTACTACTACCTACCTACTCTACCTACTTACTACTACCTACCTACTACTACCTCCCTACTACTACCTACCTACTACTACCTACCTACTACTACCTACCTACTACTACCTACCTACTCTACCTACCTACTACTACCTCCTACTACTACCTACTTACTACTACCTACCTACTACTACCTACCTACTACTACCTACCTACTACTACCTACCTACTACTACCTACCTACTACTACCTACCTACTACTACCTACCTACTACTACCTACCTACTACTACCTACCTACTACTACCTACCTACTACTACCTACCTACTACTACCTACCTACTACTACCTACCTACTACTACCTACCTACTACTACCTACCTACTACTACCTACCTACTACTACCTACCTACTACTACCTACCTACTACTACCTACCTACTACTACCTACCTATTACTACATTTTTTTTTTCATAAGAACCTTCTCCTGACAATGACAAACACAACAATAAAAGTATTAGTGAAATCGGTCCAGGCGTTGTTGAGTTATGCGCTTACCAACACATTTTGCGATTCATTTTTATATTATAGATAATACTAACTGATACTCGTGGCTTCGTCCACATACAAATTATAGACGAAAACCTTCCTCGAGAATCGCTCTGTCCATTGGCGAGGCGAGAACAGCATAAAAAAGTATTTGAGTTTATTGCCAACACACGGCGAAGAACTTTGTTTTAAAATATGTAGTAAAGTATGTTTTTTTGGTCACAGACTCACAGTACGAGTAAATGATGATACATCTGATTTGTTTCAAAACCAGCAGCCACCAAGGCGTCTCTGTGCTCTGTGGTCCAAAACCCTTCATCATAATATACGATAGGGGAAAAAAACTAGGCAGATACTCCACACGCTGTCAAGGGGGCAGTTGAAGAACAAGGTACTAGAGGCGATGCAAAGTAAGGGGAGTCTATCTACGGCCGAGGAGGGCCGTTTGAGCAGCATTACCTTTTTTCCGAACTTATACGTCAGAACAGGGCACAATGAACACCGCCGGTTAATAAGGATTTAGATACCTAAATGATACCAGTACCTAATTAACAAATTCTTTTAAACGTAGACTCAGTAGACTGAAGGTAATTCTGACTCAATGTGAGGGTTTCCCATTTCAGACCATCACTTTGTAGTGGCGCATGTTTTATAGTTTTAAAGAATGATAAGTATTATAAGTAAAAAGGTGTAGATTGGTTACCTACACAAAATTCGATCTTAAAAAACGGCACACTATCGCACACATGAGTATCTATAATAACATTGTCATAGCACACCGTATTACGATTACAGGTCAAAGTAGGATGGCATGATTCGATGATTCGATTCGTTGTTTTTTTTTTCTTTAATCGCGAACGAAAAAGAGACATTTAAAACGTCCATTGACGCCGTCAAAGTGACACTGAAGTCAGGGTTGACTATTTAACCACATTTTAACATGCCGTTTGCTGAGCTCTTATAACCTATCTACACCTTTTATACTTATAATATCATTGGTTTTAAAATACTCTCAGTCAGGTGACGGAGTCTAGCTGCGCGACTTTTCAAAAGGGGTACCGTGACCCCGGAACATAAAGGGCGAGTAAGGAACGTGGATGGGTTTTAGTCAGTAAAAGTACTCTGACACTTTCTCCCGCTCTAGGCAGAGCGCGAGGAAGTGTCAGAGTGTGAGTTTAGTCATCTGATGATTTGCCACCCGAAAAAAAAAGAGTGACTGTGCTATAGAATTCTCAGTACGGTGGCTTAAGGTAGTAGCCCACATAAACGACTACGCTCCCACCCAACTAAAAGAATATAATTCAAATATTTAAAAAGCTTTATGTATTGCTATTTAGATATACTTTACATTGGTAACATTAATCAGAATTATATTCTTTTTGCCTGGTGGGAGCGGGGTCGTGTAACTGGGCTACAACCTTTTATTTATTATTTTATAGCTTACTGCCTATACGCTCAAATAAGCCACTAGTACAGCTTATCACTTCTGAAGAGTCCTAATTTCTATAACACTTTTACGCATAAGTATTTATAATTTTTAACACTCCATTTTTCAGCAGCAGTAAGATGTTTATGTATAACGATGTTTTTTATATATCAATGATAACGATAGTGCCATTCTCTTTCTTGTAATTTGGAGTTACACATTTTTTATTTTTCTTTTCGTGGAATCCTATCCTATAATATACAGGGTGTATTTCACCTCATCACAATGCCGTTAACCAGGCATCCTGCACATCAAACTAAGTAACTTTACGCAAAAAATATTGCTGGGAAACAATTTTTTTTTTTGAGGTTATAAATCATGTTTTGTCGTATAACTCAACGTAACGCACTCAAAACATTGTGCGGATGGATGGATTGAATAGTACGGGGGTCGTAGAGATATTTAAAGTAAAAATCATGCGATAAAAGTGGTAAGTATTTTAAAAAAAACTTTAAGAACGTTAAAATCTTGTAAATTTGACCCCCAATATCTCCGTAATTAGAAGGTTCCCAGGTATAGTGTAGAACAAAAAAAATATCAGAATGACAAGAAGAACAAGTGCCTTTCGTATTCGTTGTGAATGTAAGTTTGTTTGTTACGCTTTCACGCGAAAACTACTCAACCGAACATCATGAAACTTTGAACACATCTTCTTGGAGGTATTAGAAGTAAAAGGGATTTTATTTTAAAAAAACTAACCCTCACTCGCAGACGAAGTTGCGCGGGTCAGCTAGTTTACTATGAATACTTACTTATTTTACAAATTTTAGTTTGCAAGAAAAACTGTCGGAGGTGGAAGTTTGACGCTCAATTTCACATTGTTACATTCAATTCTTATACAGGATTTTTTCAATGCCACCTGGAGGGAAAGTACTCTAAATACTGGAGATAGCAATTTTTTCTCGAAGGAAACATTCCTTTATTTTCAAATACAATGTTATAAATTTTCGAAATTTCGCGAATCGAACCGACTAAAGTTCGAAAAAATAACATCCTGTACTTTTTTTACAACAATCGATAGGGGCATTCATATGGATCAAATCTCTCTAACAAACATGATTAATTAAATGAAGGCAAATCATGAAATCTAAAGAACAGTTATAATATATTCAATGGGATAAGTTCAATAAGATAAAGCACCGCTATTCATGGTTTTCACTTAATTTAGTTTATCATGTGTTAGAGAGATTTGATCCATTTAATTGACCCTATTGATTGATGTCAAAAAGGTACAGAATGTTATTTTTTAAACTTAAGAGGATCTACCCCGGTCTCGATGCCAGAGAGTGGCAAGTGAATTTTCGAAAAATTGCGGATGTGGATTTGTTTCTTTTAAAAAATAAAGGAATGTTTCTGTATAAGCTAAAATTACTAAACGATAAGCTCAATGTTTTACTTGTTTACTGGAGTTCTAGAATTTCGTTAAATTCCTTGAATTTCAACGGAAAAAAGTCGTAAAGAAAGCCTAATTTAAACCACAAATCTCTTGGTTCAGCGTCCATTACATTCCAAAGAAACTCAATTTTATCAAATAAATTAATATGATATCAAACTTCAATCTTCAATGAATACGTTTCAACAGTCTTCGTTTGTCACTAAAATAAGACAAAATTGCAATAAATTAAATTAAAGTGCTCTAAACTCTGTGCCAATTCAGCTCGCTCCTTAGTCCCACGTCATTATGGCGCGAGCCCTTTACGAGGAAGAACCTGGACACAAAATTCTCGTCAACAACAATCGACTCGTGTATGCCGATCGAAATAATTTGATACAGGAAGAAAAATCATGACGTTACAAAAAAATACTTAATTTAGCGCCATCTATGCTTGAGCGATGACCACGACGATCCACAGAACAAAATTTAGTCCAACGTGTGTCGCAAACAAATTTGTAGGTAACATTCATACGCGAACATAGATGTCACTTTTCCAAAATCGTAATTTTGGAAAACTTAATTATTTAGGTTACGCGAACATAGGTACATGTACCTATGTTCGCGTAACCTAAATAATTAAGTTTTAACTTACAGTAAGATAGGGCTAGGGTAAACGTAACCAGGGCCACTTCGCACTATAATTAGCATAATAGATTTCCCCTTTCTAATATCGCGTCATTTGATCCTGACGAACTTCATAGTTCATAATTCAACGGCATGTCCTTTTAATTTGCGAACTGAGCCCACATTCGCCATTCGGGTCAAATATAGTGTGGAGAAAGTTTGTTATGCCACGTGTATAAAACGACGTTTTTCAATACACTTTTTAAGAAATAAAATAAAATCTTTACTAATATTATAAAGCAGAAGAGTTTGTTTGTTTGTTTAGTTGAACGCGCTAATCTCAGGAACTACTGTGTTCAAATAGAAAAAAATCTTTTTGTTTTGGTCCATTTATCGAGGAAGGTTTTTAGGCTATTTAACATCACGCCACGACCATTAGGAGTGTAGCAGGAATGAAAAATGTTGCTAAAACGGGGATTTTTTTCCTTTCGTTTTTCTCTCTTATGTGACGCAGACGAAGTTGCGCGGTTCAGCTAGTAGTAAAATATTTGTGTCACGAGACTGATTCAAAATTAATTTATGTTCGCATAACTCGTCAAAATGTAGGGAACAGCTGATTTTTTTTCGCGATTTCAAGGTTCGTCCCATAGAAAAAGTTGTTAAAAATGATGAGTACAATGACCCCTTTTCGGGTTTAGTGTAAACAAAAAATAATGTTGTATTTATTTTTTTAATTTTTTAATTTAGAACACAAGTAAATTGATGTTGATTTGTTTACAAAAGTATTTTTTTTTTAATTTTTCAAACAGTTGGTCCCGGCTGTCATTTGTAGATCTTTGACAGTCGTAACACGTAGTCAGTGGCCCAAAAAGTATGACAACCAGTCTTACCAAAGGGCCACATTGGATTACCCAGTACCTACTAACTGGGTTGTAGACGTAAGATAGGCAAAGATCTTAATTAAAAAAAAAAAAGTTATCTGCCACTTCTCTTGGGGTTGGCCCCAAGAAAAGTGGCAGATAACTTTATTTTTTACGCAACATATTTTCTACTTCCATTCTCCCCTGTCAATTACAATATTTTCTTTGGTATTTCTTTCCCTCTCAATCCCTCATCATTCAAACGGCACCCAGTTATTTTAATTTGTTTTATCCTTCCTCATCACATGTCCACATTAGACAGACGACTCCCTTTATTTAATTCTGTACCAGACGCCACGTTCAAACGGCCTCTAATACACTCATTTAGCATAAACCTCTAATAGACTGCCTATCTGATCTCCACAACAGACTTAGTGCTGGATAATTCAATACCCCTTGGTAATTTAAAAAAATGTTTGCTAAACTTTCGTGTCACTACCTGTAACGACTGTCATCTACAAATGACAGCTCCGATCTTAACCTACTCGTATTTATATTAATTAGCCTTACCTGCGTTGGCTCATAATCCCATCTGGTATTCATATTGTACTCCACCCAGCGGCTCCGACCTATCATGTAATTGTTATTCATATAGTATTTGTTACCATTGCAATCACACCCGACATACTTGCCTTCCTGTTGAAGTAATAATGAGAATTGAGAGAGTGAATAGTCCAACGCGTCGATTGAGTCTCGTCGTTCGAATCGAAGCGAGACGAATTGAAGTCTTTTTCTCTTGTATTGCATGGACATAGTCAAAGACTTTAATTGATGTGTCTGAAGCGGTTCTTTATCAACTTTTTAATCCATAATCTAAAATGGCATAATTTTTTTGTCCTAATCATCATTTGTCCGAATGATAATTTACCCGAATCACATAATATCATATGCCATAAAGTTGAAATCCCTAAATATAATATGCCCTAAATCCGTTTGACATAAAAAAAGTATTCAGTTTGTTTAGAAAAGACATAAAAAAGTTTACAATAAAAGTCATAAGTCCTATTCTTAGAACTATTTTGTATTACAAAGTTTTTGCCACGAACTTCTGTCAGGCGTTACATAGATAATTCGACAATTAATGATAGAAGCCTGATTTAGGTTTATTTACCAGAAGATTCATTCTATTACGTATGTAGCAAGCATACAGCAAGCAAGCAAGCATGCAGCAAGCAAGCATGCAACAAGTAAGCATGCAAGCAAGCATACAGTATGCAAGCAAACATGCAGCATGCAAACGAGCAAGCATCATGCAGCAGGCATGGTTTCTGTCACGGCTCCGGCGCTGCGAGGCTCCGGCGGCCTCACGCGAGCTTATCGTCGCAGATGGGTTTAACGCTCACCACCGCAGCTTCGGCTAGCTGGCCGGCCCCCTCCGCGCTTACGCGATTTTAAGTTACACTCTTGGGGTAGGGCAGACAAGACTGGGTGGAGTCGGATTTTCAGCGATTCGTTTCTGTCACTAAAACCTAACTCTACGGAATTTTTTAGCGACTAACAATTTATAAAAGACCATTCGGAATCATACACATTATGTGATACAATACTTAAGACATACAACTTTATGTCATGTAAAATTAGGAGATTCAATTATTATAGAAGTAAAGTTAGATATATATCACAAAATTTCGGTATTACATATACAACATTATGGTTACTAAAATTTATAGCAACCGTGTAACGCATAATGATTTTCGGACAAAAAAAATTAGGACAAGCAAGGGAGTACCGTCTGAAGCCACTTGCTACTATTCGTATTTTAACAGTGTACTGCAAATCGTGATTAGTCGGCATCTTTCGTATTCGTGAATGTATAAAATTTTAAAGTAGTGATTTATCAAAAATGTCCTCCTGGCATTGATTTCAAGTAGGCCAATTACAGGCACTTTTGACTCGACCCTACATAGTTGTTTAAGTCCAGCTCAAACTGATTCCAGCGACAAATATAGTTACTATCTTATCACAACAGGGAAAGAGTTAAGGGGGGATATCTGTCTAGTAGTCCAAAAGTCAAAATAGCTTGGTTACTGCTTCTAGCAAATAATGTTAAGTGAAAGCCAAGACCAAACTTTGATAATAATCAATCGGTTCACAACCAGGCCGCAAAAGGATCGGTAAGACTTTTACACATCTTTTACAATTTCGGATAAATGGAGCGTAAGATGTTTCAGTATATTCATTATCTAAGCAGCAATTTCCATTAAAGTGCCAGAGTTCTGGTGGGACCTCAACTAAAGCAACGTACGAGCTGACCGGTGCCTTGCGCATTCATAGACTTGCATAGATATAGCTACGCCGACCGACGGCGACGGTCAGCGCTAACCGTCGGTCGAGCACTGTTTCCAGCCTAAAATGTTCGACTTTAGGCTCTAGGCGCTTCGTGTGTCAGTGCATACGTAGCAGGAGTCATCAACATGACAAAAAAGTCGTCGCAGTGCTTAATACTTGATAATGCACGACCTATGGGGAACAGGTGTTATACATTTACATTCTACGACTCACTTTCAAAGTATCGTATCTCCACATCTTATAGCCCGTTTTAAAAAGTCCACCGTTGTCTCGAATAATTTTAAACAACCGCCTCCATTTTTGAAGAGCAAGATACTCCGTCATTTTGCTAAAGACTGTGTTCTAATTACTATCGTGATTAAATATTTTTAATTTGTATTTCTTTTGGCGATTGTGATTTCTGCCATACTTTTGTATTAAAAGACACAGAGTATGTAATCGATCACTAAAAAGACTTCACGTCATCACGTCAAAATGATGACAGATCGATGACAAAAAGTTTAAATTTAACAACGTAAGTATATTATTTGCAACCTTGTTGCTTGGGATGACAGCTAAAATTCCCCCAGACGTCCCGCTCACACTATTAAGAAGATTATAATTATTACAGTGAATTACCTACGCACTACACCATATGAGTAAGTAAACGGAACAGAGTGCAATGTAAGTTTCTTAACAACGTGCAAAATTGTTACCTACTTTGGTAGGGTTGTCACAATAGTTGAAGGCAAATTAATCAAATAATTACTTACATATTGTACTCCTTGGGATAGTTAAAGAATGATATATTTTTATTTTTTCTAGTATTATTCATACACACAGTACCTACATAAATAAACAACCATCAGTAATAAATACCAGGTTTTTAAATTAAAACAATCTAACTTATCACAAAACAAACAACGTGTGTGCCCTGACAACCCTGAGATTTTAAACTGGCTGTGACAGCGTAGACCGATTTTTTTCGACTTTTGCCGCGAAGAAGTGTATGGTAACTAAACATAAAGCATAATTTAATTAGTCAGACTTAAATAGAACAATGTATGTTTATAAAATGATGGATATCAAATTTACTGGGTAGTTTTACTTCCCTCCCCTTGCGAGAAACCTGTTCGTGACTATCCGCGTAAACTGATGGTGTATTAGTCCCCGGGCCTGCCACAGCAAGAGGAAGTTCTTTGTCATGCTCAGAAGGATCTGACAAAGGTTTATGTAGTCTAGAAAAAGAATAATCGTTCCCTGATAATTCTAACTTGTACAGTCTCTGTACAGGACGAATCTTTACTCCCGTTGCAGTCCTTACTTTCGCTGTCCTTTCTATCCTGTCCTTTCCTGCATATAGTTTTTCTACAGCACCCAGCGGCCATTTGTCTCTTTTTTTTTCAATGCCTAACAATATCACTTACCTTGAAATGAATCGATGTAAGAGGTTCTAAATATTCAGATGTGTCGTCATTAATTAAGGTAAGCGGGCGTCCATTCATTACAGCCTCGCAGTCACATTTATAACTGTTATTAATTCTTCGTAGGATAAAGAAGCTTTACCTACCTAGTAATCTTTCTTCAATACACTTCCTCGAAAACTGGTTCTTTTCGCACTACGATTAGGTTCAAAATTCAGTGTATTTCAAACCCGTGCATTTTTCATGTTTTTTCTACACATGTGCAGAAAAAACATGAAAAATGCACTATTCTTAGTTCAAATTGGTTCATTGCATAATTTAAAAAAAAAAATTCAAGTCTGACTATAGAATCAGAAGTGAATGATTTTTTTTTATTTCGGAAAAACGATCTTAGTCTTTCTTTGTAACATTTTTAGAATATTCAAATAGTTTTTATAAATTCAATTTCGTAGATAAACATGATATTTTCAACTAATATTTACTTTTATAAACATTTTTATAAAAGTAAATATTAATCAACATTTATCTTGTGTTCTAAATTTAAAAAATTTAAAAAGAAAAAAAATTATCGATAACGACTTCATACCTTTGCCTCTCCTTCAACCTGGCGAAATCAAAGCGCGGGAAAAATAAAATTTAAATCATAGTCTCGTGACACAAATATTTTACATTATTTTATTTATTTCTTCAAAAGTGTATTGAAAAACGTCGTTTGATACACGTGGACATTTGTTATTGCAGTTCTCGGCTCAAAAATACCCTCGCCTTACGGCTCGTGTATTAATACCGCCTTGACCTACAGTAACAAAATTTCTCCACTTGTATCAAAATGTAGGTACTATTAACGAGTCTTTAATAATCCGGATGAGCCGTTCCCAGTTACTACCCCGCCAGGCGGCGGTTGGTGCGTTCATCTTCTATGTGATTTTCGTATAGTAGATTGTCTCTGTATTTCGCCACAAATGCCACAATCTAATACATTTAGTAAATTCTTCGTACGACGATTTCTTCGACGATCCAGCATTTGTCTCTTTTAAGAAACAGCGGTCCAACAAGATCGACGCCCGTCGTTTGGAAGGGAGCGCTGCAAGTGACGCGTTCCAACGGAAGCGGTGCGGTGCCCTTGTCGACTTCGCTCTGTATATCGCGCAGGTAACACGTCTTGTTATGACTGACTTTACAAGTCTGCGTAGTCAGTATCTTCGTATCTCCGTATCCAGCCGGAAGCCGACCTTGGGGTCGGCTTCCGGCTGGTTATCCGACCAAATTCGAATGACAACTAGAAAGCGACGGATTAATATCATAATATTAATATCTTTACTTTACTCAATAACCGGTTGATACAGTTGTTCCTAGGGCATGCAGAACCGTGTCCGGATCGAGATTTTGCATACCCGGTTCTAGGGTAGAAGTATGCAAATGAACATACAAGCGATTGCAGCAATCACTGCAGATTTGCTGTCTATTTTTGGAGAGTTCCATTGTATATCTCCGAAGATCAGCATCAGATCTTCAGCAAATTAAAATGGGACCACATGGGAAGCACCAGATTTCAAATAAAAAAAAGAACCATCAAAATCGGTTCACCCAGTCGAAATTACTGAGGTAAAAAACACAAAAAAAAACTTACGAATTGAGAACCTCCTCTTTTTGGAAGTCTGTTGAAAATACATAAGAGAGGAGAGGAAAATGCTGAAAAGACAGTACTTAATAAAAATAATACAAGAAGAATAGTTTGACTTTAGAAATTTAGATAGACAAATATTATAAGGCGTTCGCCCTGCAGTAGGACACAAGATAATAATAATATTATTATCAGCCACTTGTGTATAAAGAGTATAAAATACCTCTTCACGAAGCCGAAATGCACTTGTTCTCCTCATCATTGCGATCATTTTTTTGTCCTACACCATACCTGGGAAACTTCTAGTTACGGAGATATGGGGGTCAAAGTTACAATTTTGTTGACTATTTTTTTTTAATTCCCGTTTTTTTTGTAAGATTTTGACTTGTTAGCACCAGCACGACCCCCATACTATTCAATCCATCCATCAGCACAATGTTTTAAGTGCGTTACATTGAGTTCTACCACAATTAATCATGGTTAATAACCTCAAAAAGTTGTTTCCCAGCACTATTTTTTGCGTAAAGTTAGTTAGCTTGATGTACAGAATGCTTGGTTAACGGCTTTGTGATGAGGTGGTTTACATCCTGTATATGGGACGACACGATATTGTCGTCCTCGATTTCTCAGAACTAAAAATCAACGATGAAATAATCGTCACGACATCGTGGGAACGTGGCCTAACTTGTTTTATTTACAGACCTTATTATTATCATTTGTTGGTATACTTTTACGTATCTCGGCTTTATTGCCGGATTTATAGAATAGTACGGGCCGAAGCCAAGTACTACCCCGAGAAAGTGGTGATGTAATGAGATGATAATATGATGGAATTTTGCGATGATGAGTTTCTATGTGTGTTAGACCGTGTGTGTGTGTGAGGTTGTGTATTTGTGGTGGTGACTACAGATTCATTTTCATTTTGCATTTTTTTCTGAAAATTCTGCATGTATTAAGGATTGCGGCTTTCTGGAGACTTTAGTATGTGTATGGTGGTAAATTAAGAGATTTAAAGACTAGTGGATTGGCTTAGGAATATTATAGCTCCTGTTGTTGATAGCACAATAGGGACTCTGGCGACATTGCTAAGACATCACATTCGGCTGATTTCAATGTTAAGATCTGTTTATTTTGAAAGTTTTTCTGCTATTGATTTTTGTAAATTGTGGGTGTTTGGTACGGCGATGTCAATGATTTGTGCGGCTTATTATTATTATATAGGCCACTGCAGGGCAAAGGCCTCCCTTCCCCCCTTCCACGATTTGCGATCTTGTGCGATTGTAACCCAATCCTTCGCGAAAGAGTCTAGCTCATCCCGCTATCTCCTTCTGGGCCAATTAATTTAATTATAAAAATGAAACCCGTTTTCCGTTGTCACGACATAGAATGAAAATGGCTTGACCGATTTGGCTGATTCTTTTATTGTTGTTTGTTATTGTCAGGAGAAGGTTCTTATGAAAAAAAAATGTAGTAGTAGGTAGGTAGTAGTAGTAGGTAGGTAGGTAGTAGTAGGTAGGTAGTAGTATGTAGTAGTAGGTAGGTAGTAGTAGGTAGGTAGGTAGTAGTAGGTAGCCTTTTCCCTCTTATGTGACGCAGACGAAGTTGCGTGGGTCAGCTAGTAATATTATAAGAATAAAAACTAAATTAATGCTATTAGACTTACTTGACTATGAAAAGTAAAAATAATGAAAAGTCCGTACCTGCTTCCTGCTAAGCATCCTGTAGTGGAGATGAGGAGGCAAAGACATGTCCAAATGCAACATGCAGGCGCCAACCAATTAATTGATCACCGACATCCGTACTCGATTCTGGATAGTAGGAATACGCAGACTTGTAAAGTCAGTAATAACAAGATGTGTTGCGCGATATACAGAGCGAAGTCGACAAGGGCACCGCACCGCTTCCGTTGGAACGCGTCACTTGCAGCGCTCCCTTCCAAACGACGGGCGTCGATCTTGCTGGACCGCTGTTTCTTAAAAGAGACAAATGCTGGATCGTCGAAGAAATCGTCGTACGAAGAATTTACTAAATGTATTAGATTGGGGCGAAATACAGAGACAATCTACTATACGAAAATCACATAGAAGATGAACGCACCAACCGCCGCCTGGTGGGGTAGTAACTAGGAACGGCTCATCCGGATCAAGACTCGTTAATAGTACCTACATTTTGATACAAGAGGAGAAAGTTAAGCGTAGTTGCGAAAAGGCTAGGCAGATGATGATGATGAACCAGCCGATGTTTACATGTTTTGTTTTTTGTTTATATTTACTTAATGTTAATCATTCCAAGCTGAATATTTTCAGCATATATTTCTGAACAAAGACACTTAGTTTTTGGTTTACACCTAAACATCTGGGATTGAGCCGGTTCCTTGTATTTTTCCGTCAAAGTTAAGACACCATCGTTTTGACTTTTAGCAAGATTATTCAAAAACGCATGCATGAAGAGTTTTAAAGCTTTGTATGGTTATTGGCACTGCGATGTTTTTTCGGGTTTTCATTAAAAATATTTTCTAAAATCTAATTGGGGCACTAATAGGCACTAATTAAGAGCTACTCGTGAATGCTTATTCCACAGGGGCACATGCAATGGTTTTAGGGATATACGATTCTGCAAAACGTTAGCAGGAAATGCGATATCTCGAAAACCAGAAGGGGCACTAATTTTATTTTCGGGGGTAGGTACTTTTTGGCTCTAATATAAGCTCCCTTGCTATATGCACAATAATTCTCTTACCGATCATTCGTTTAGAATTTTGCTGCAATCGTCATCTATACAACATTATTTTTTGTTTATACTAAACCCGAAAAGGGGTCATTGTACTGTACTCATCATTTTGCACAACTTTTTCTATGGGACGAACCGTGAAATCGCGAAAAAAAAATCAGCTGTTCCCTACATTTTGACGAGTTATGCGAACATAAATGTAGGGAACAGCTGATTTTTTTTTCGCGATTTCACGGTTCGTCCCATAGAAAAAGTTGTGCAAAATGATGAGTACAATGGCCCCATTTCGGGTTTAGTGTAAACAAAAAATAACCCTGTATATATGTCACCGTAAGATTGTCAAACACGTTATATCACAATTTAACGTGTTTTTTCTCGCGATATTGTAATGTCTCGAATTATTGTCAACTGAACATGCGAAAGTATCTCTGCCCCCATAATCGGGACTTGAGGCACCCCAACGTTAGGTTAGTTAGGTTCCTTTAAACCCTGCACACGGAAATAGGGGCCCCGCGAAGCGGGGCTCCGTCGACTACGCTTTTTAGGGGGAATATACATTTCGAGAGTTTTAAATAACGCTAGAGAGATTACCTACAATATAATGTGCTTGACAATTTAACGGTGACATATATACTATGTCACCGTAAAATTGTCAAATACGTTATATTGTAATATCTCTAGCGATATTGTAAAGTCTCGAATTATTGTCAAATGAACATACTGCTTACAATAAAACGCATTATTTTTCGTGAAATGCATACGATGGTAGTCAACTCACGCGGTGTGTAGGGAAGGAGGGGTCCTCCTTGCCCAGTGGTACAACTCTCATGAAAAGATATTGTACCATTCCTGAGAAATACCGATTAATATAACCTAACCTTAAAAGTCTTTATATTCCCATAAAAAGCGTAGTCGACGGAGCCCGCGAGGCCCCTACCTCGAGTGCAGGGTTTAAAGGAACCTAAGTAATCTAACGGGGGGGTGCCCCAAGTCCCGATTATATGAGCAGAGATACTTCCTTAACCTTTTGACCGCCACAGCATAAACGCTCGCGCGTGCCCTCCACGCCAAGCCACAATTTCATCCACTATTTTGTCACATATTTGTGCCGTTTGGCGTGCAGGGCACGCGCTTGCTTGTCACGTATAAGTGATACTGGCGTCCAAAAGGTTAAGTTCAGTTGACAATATTTCGAGAGTTTACAATATCGCTAGAGAGATTACAATATAACGTGTTTGACAATTTTACGGTGTCATATATACCCCAACAGGAATCGTTTTTTTTTCGTTTTTCGCCAAAACGTTAAACATTTACTGCAACTAAGGCTATAATTATACATATAACACTAGGAAACACTTTCCTGCTAGTTTAACGTTCACCTACACCCACGCGGCGGTGGGTTTTTGCCTTCATCTATCCGAAGCGAGGTGCAAATAGTTTCAAACTCGCTGCGGCCGCTTTGCATACTCTGGTTATTAAGAGATTTTTTCGTTTATCGCAAGCTTCCACCTTCGGGATACCACGATGGAATTATAGGAAGGCGAACTATCATTCTTTTACACTTGGGAGACTTGGGACTTGCAGGGATCGACTAGAGCGCCCTGTATGAATCCACTCATGTCGACTTGGCGAGAATATTTTATGATGTCACTTGAATAAATAATGTACTACAAGTTCAAACTGCGTCATATTATTGCAACTTGCATACAAGTAACTTGCCTAATAATAATTGCGCCTGAAGCCACAATACTCAAATAATATTTTCAGTGATAAGGTGTAACGTTTAATAAATAATTAATAAAACACAAAGAAAGCAACATAATAATTTATTATTAATCACTTGATTCACGTACAGACTCACAGCCTAATCCAGAAGAACGAACAATAAACGACAGATCTCTTGCAAACAATGGCGCGAACTTTACTTGTACCCATTACTATGAATGGCGTAAAATAATAGTCAAATTAAATCACACTCTATTTTATGGAAAGTTTATCTTAGGGGCCGTCTCCACGAGCGAGAGAATCGCAGCGATAGTATCGTCCTTGCCACGTTTTTCTATACACTCTTTTGGGGCGTCTCCACGAGCGAGAGAATCGCAGCGATATTTTCCTATAGAAATACGTCAAATCGCCGCGATTCTCTCGCTCGTGGAGACGGCCCCTAAGTAAACAGGTAACGGTTATGTATTAGTTTAAATATAAACCCTTTTTGCAAAAGTCCCAGATGTGCTAAATTCTATCAGGCAGATAATAACAGTGATATCATAAAGATGTTGCATATAATAATATTACAAGCAACATCTTTATGATTGTAAACGATTAAAAACATTTGCAACCATTGACAATTTGTCTATTGTTTCAACAGAATAAACCTCTAACAAGTAAAGTACGCGCGTTTAGGTGACTTACACATGACAACACTTCATAAATAATATAGTGTATACTTTAAACAATTTAAATAAAGCCATTTTAAAAGGAAGACATTCTCCAGTTAAAAGTCAACTTAACTTATAAGATTGCGAGTCGATAGCCAGGAGGAAACAGATAAAAATATTACACCAGAAACAAAACTACTGAACCACCCAACCACCATTAAATTAATGGGCTTTCTAAGAAATAATCTAAAGAGACAACACTAACTATTCATTTTTGAACGAATATTTGTTGGTACCGAGCAACAATACATTATGTTTGCACTTTTCAACCTTTTACCCCAGCTATCAACCGCCAAATGACAAAACAACAGAGACAGTTTTTCAAAATAAGATTTTAGGGCCATTCCAATTTTATAAAGTGTCTCTATTTACATTTTATATTAAGTAAACGCCTAATATATTAAGGAATTAAAATAATTTGTACCAAATAAATCTCAGGACTCCGAATGGCACACAAATAACCCAATTATACAAAGAAAATCAAAACACTTTTAAAAACTAGTTAATTAAGTACAATCTGAAATTGACTACTAATAATTTAAGAAAATCACATTTATACCAGTGTAGAAAGAAGAAAAAATACAACTATAACTGAAATAACGTAATTTTGTTACTCTTATAATCTACTTTAATTAAAAATATAATAATATAACTTCTAAAAAGAAAAAAAGAGTAAATAGAAAGTATAGCACATCTCAATATGGCGGTTTCCTAGATTGCGATCTTCTTTTCTAATTTATTTATTTGTCTGATAAACATAACATTACGTAACACTGTATCAATTATGCTACGGCCTAACTTGTAGGCGAAGATTCGTGTTCACGTTGTCGCGATAAAAGTTCGTGTTTCATCTATGACGAAGTGCTTGGCCACACCAAAAAAAAACTTCTCTACCGTCGCGATAATCTAGAATGTCGCAATAATTCATTTTGCGGAAAACATGGAAGAGGTGGTTGCGCTGTATCACATGGCGGATAATAATTATTTACTGCGTCTTTCCCTATCCTCTCATTATTCCAATCCGTGATTAACAAGTTCAATCAAACACGTTCAAACCTCTTGGAATATCGCAGTCAACTAGAGCGCGCGAAGTGTAGCCAAACGCACGAACTTTGTCGCAACAAAACCCTTTGATGTGCGTCAATTTACCGACAGCGGCGCGAAGGGCATTCGTATTCGCGAAGATGATTCACGATAGGACGAATTCTTTGGCCAGACGTGCCGCGACAACGCAAATCTTCGCTTTATCGCGATAGTGTAGCCCCAGCATTACCGCATGGGTTAGCCGGAGATGTAGCTACCCATGATATTATTAGACCCTACATTCGATACATTAAGTTGTAAGTGAGCATATTCTAATGGTCAGGGCCAGGTTTAATAAACGTTACAAATTGTAAATTGTAATTGTATTTTACAAGTTTTGTGGCGACTATCACATCGCCCTCTTTAGTACTCATTTCAATGTGTAACATCACTACGGAGAGGACACATCCCTAGGGCCAGGAGACAGCTGCTATTTATGACTCTCAACGGACGGGTAAAAAAATTGCACTACTTCAGAAAAACTAAAGTTTTATTTCGTATGTTCGGGAGCTGAAATCTCCCGCAGTTTCATATCTAGAAGTTTCTGTTTAATAAAAATACAATTTACTTTACCATTATGGAAAACTGACAAAATTGACATCGAAATCGGTTCACGATCACTGAATTATACACAAAATAAAACAGACGATTGGATAAACTCCTCTTTTTGAAAACTAGTCGGTTAAATATTGAAGTTGCCGTTCACGCGTATATTCATCATCACTATACTGTCACTGTTTCCACTACTAGTTGTTAGAACCATATTTTTATGTTTATCAATGAACAGTACAAAATACATATTTTTTTTAAATAAGGCGATTTACAAAACAAAATATGCAAACTAGTAATTACAATTTTGTGTTCAATAAAACAGATTTCCTTACAAATATGTGCATGTCACCTGTACAAAGATTTTTTTTATTAAATAGAAACATGCGAAATCGTAGCTACAATTTTGTAAATTCTCCTCAGATATAGAATTGTAAATTGTATTATTTATTAAACACACGCGTGTTGTAATGTAACGTACAGTTACAATTTACAATTTGTAACGTTTACTAAACAGGGCCCTGATTAAATTCCACTAGAGCTGATGCTCCAGTGTAGCCCGCGGAAATTTAAATTTGCAGGGCAGTGCCAAGTTGTACGCTGATGAAAACATCGTTCGCGGCTGCACGAGATACGCAGTCACAGAATTATAATCATAAAAATCATCAACACAACCCTAAAAGTTCAAAAATACGACCGTGAAAAATTCGTTCCTCGTCTTACATGAACTTTGGAGGCTGCACTGATGATTCTGATGACTACAATTCTGCAACCACATACGCCCTACAGCCGCGAACGGTACTTTCACCTACATACAGCCCTGCACTAGCCCGCAAATTGCAAAAAAACCCAAGAAAATTTGAATTTCGCGGGTCACCCTGACGCTTTCACCTTAATATACTTATTGCTAAATACCGTCACGCAAGTTCGAAAACAATCATGAATAATAATAACCATAGAAGAAAATGTTAAATTGTGCTGGCCATATTTAGGAGCGCTACTCAAATTCCGAACACAGAACTACGAATACATACATACACCAATCAATATTACGAACAACATATAGAAGCATTAATAACGTATCTAACATAATATATACACATAATATTAAGTACTAAATTACTTTTGTATCGTAATGTAAACAACTTTTAATAATGATAACTTGTGAAACGAATGCAATAAGTGTTTGCAAAGAAAGTGTAATACTGTTTAGGGTAACACTTTTTTAATTATTCATAAATAATATATATTTTCTTACCGCGTTGTTTTGTCATTGAAACATTGATGTTATACATATTTAAGCTAATATAGTTTGTGTTAATACGTTGGAGTTAAGACTATTATATTATACTTTTTATTTATATCAACAATTTTATTTAGTTTGTACATTCATCGATGTTTTGTCATAGTTTTCAAGTGCGTGATTAGCGGCAGACTTATTCCATGCTTGAATGGATATACCCCTTAAGCAACAAGACCTCAATCAATTCTGCCCATTGTTGCTTCGAGTAATCTCCAAGTGCTCTATGTTTTTGTCTCTCTGTCCCTCTCTTTCTCTTCCATTCTCATTCCTACAAATCCCTCCCCTTCTTTTCTCGCTCTCCCATTCTTTTACGCGTACCTAACCTCTCCTTAATGTATCGTAGACGAGGCTCTTAATCTATATAAGGCTAGCGATTCGCTGGTAGTATATTTATAGCGTATTCGATGTTATTTAGATAACGAAACCTGCTGGTAATATTGTATAGTTTCTATATCTACATTTATAATAAAAACATTTATAATTATTTTTTTAATATTAAACTTTTACGACAATAAATTCCAAACCTCTCTTTCTAAGGTCTATTTTCACCAATAAGATGACGGTCTGATTATCTAAAACAGCAGTTTAAAACACATTTTTGTATGAGAACATGTCACAGTGACAGCTGTTTTTTGATAATCAGACTGTTATCTTTTCGGTGAGCATGGACCTAAGACATTTCAATTCGTTATTCTACAATACGATTAGTATTGAACGGTAATGGTTCTGATTATAATATAACTTCGTTTCAATGAATGGCGTGTCGATTTTAATTGGACTGCATACACAAACTTGAACAGTTCAATTATAATCAATTGTGAGATCGGTTTTCCTCAACTGATTACATGATACTTCGTTATCAATGAATAGAAATCTAATTAAAGTGTACTTGTATAATTTTAGATCGCGAAAAGATTTCTTCACCTCGAAATAAAGAACTTATTTTAACATAACCTATTCTTTAAATGAACTATACGTGAGCATATTGCAAGGAGTATTACTTTGAAAATATGTAAGAAACTGCAGTAAAAGCAAACAAATATTGTAGAACATTGAAACTGCAACAAATTTCTAAGTTAGTGTATTTTCATCCTTCTTTTCACCACTATTCCATAGCTCTGTTTGCCAAGCATAGATATTTTGAATAATTAGTAATATTGTACGTTTATAATCCAACTACGGATAATTCAATGTCACTATGACAAAACAACGCCCTATATACACAAATATGCCTTCTAACTCTAGCGTACAGTGACTTATACCTATATAATGGTAAATATAATATATTTCAGTATCTCCACTAATACTTGCTATGAGATATACAATTTTTCTCATAACTATTAATATTAAAAACTTCATTAATCACTAATGGGTATTACGTAAATACCTTTCAACTGACTATGCAGTTTTTGAGAGTATTCTCATTATAAATATGTATATTATAATCAAAATAATAACGAAGTGCCTCCCGATTCCTCCCACTGATCACATATAAGTAGATATCTGAATAGGTAAAGTTATTTGTTTAAAATAAAAGAAAGTAACATGTGGATAATACCTTTCTCTACTAAAGACGACGAAAAAAAAACGTATTAGTCCATCAGACAGATTTCGATAAAATATGGGAAACATGTTTTTCTTTTTTCGCGTAAACAAAAATTGAAAACGATACAGTGCGTTGAAAACTCGTGTGACGTCACATTTCGTTACATTTTTTTACCGAAAAGTGACATCACAAGCATTATCTTCGAAGCGTTTTATCTTCGCTATTTTGTAAAAACACGTATCCAATATTTTTGACGGACTAAACATAATTATATTTTTTTTAGTCAGTCGTTACCCCAATTTAATTAAACAGCTTTATTTTGGAACTTACAAATAAAACCTGGATTATAGACGGAGGTATATCCACATGTTACTTACTTCCATGAAATTTATGTTACGTATTCCGATCGCTGCTAATTGGCAATCGACGCGCTAAGAATAACCACGTTTTTCTAATAGGCTACCAAAAGAACCAATGGGGATGCACACTCTTGGAGCATAGTTGGTTCCAACATCGTCATTGGTTGAAAATGAAGGAATGGCATTTCACATTTTAAAATACCTTGACCTCATTGGTCAGACTGAGACCAGCTATGGTGACGCCATCTACAATTAGCTTTTAACGGTCTTTCCCATTAAAAAAATTGACGTTATGAGCTTGATAAGAATTCAACTTCATTTTTTGAATATGGTTTAAGAAATCGGCAGTGAACACTGCAAAAGTCATTGGTCGATTTTTTCTCGATTTAATTTTAAAATGCCTATCCGAGTATGTACTTTTAAAACAAAATGTTGTAAATGAACTGATCAATCTAACTAGCATTTCGAACATTCCAACTAGCCTTTCAAATATTTTTATTTGACAGATCGAACTTTCGAGATTTCTAGTCTTCGGACTATAACCAAAACATTGAATTTTTGGGTTGGATTTATCAAAATTAAATCTTGTCAACACTAAGACAGCTGATTTAGGAAAATGTCAATTTATTATTGTCGCAATATCTAATGTGTATGTAACGGTATAATAATATCTTATGTAAGTAACAGTATTTCAAAACGGATACTATAATTTATAATTATTGCTGGATAAACATTGTTCCACTGTATTAAACCAACAGTAGTTAACTTTCAGTCTAAGTTTGGCATCCATTTATTTATTTTATTTTATTCCGGTGGGGACAGCAAATTTAATGAAAATATAACGCACTAAAAGTCTTCTTTAAATTGCCTCATTATTTAAATCATGCGAATACTTTAAAGAATACGCATTGTATCTTCGAAGGCAAATCTTATTGTCACCTACTGTTTGTCTTTCGCGTTTCGGGCTTACTTGATACATAACATCGACATTAACACTTCATATAAAAATATCTGCTTTTTAATTTGGCTAGTATGAATTATCACAGGGCGCGCACGCGCTCTAGTGGCGACAAGGGAGAGTTTACTGACGTTTGTTTCATTTGATATTAAAAAAAATCGGTATTGATGATAGCCTAGTAGTGGGAACGTCGCACAGTGAAGTTCGAAACGAAGGCAAGCACCTCTGATTTTCGACTTCATGTGCATATTGTATTATTATCACTTGATTTCGGTGAAGGAAAACATCGTGAGGAAACCAGCATGCCATAGAGATATTCCTTGATGGCATGTACATTTCATATTTGTGTCCCCAGCGAAATTACACAAATGGATATGGTAAGAAGGAAGACTGTTTTAAAAGTAATTTCGAAAGCAAGAAATGAAATATAATGCATCGAAAGTATGTGATATTTACTATCACAATCAGAATCCACAGGTATAACAACAATTATTTTCTGTGAAAAAATAGTGTAGCAAACAAAGATAAATTAGAAATGTGATTAACTTATTTGTATTCTCATCTACTTTACAAGAGAATATATGAACTCGCTTCGCGACGGTAGACATTTTGAGAGACATTGAGCGCGCTACAGGAATTTCAACGTTCGGTTAAGGCCGAGTGCTGAAAATCCAACAATCGCTCAATGTCACTGACAACATTTAAACCTACCGCCGTTGTCCTGTCATTAAGGAATAATTGAAAGTATATCTGGTTATCTCGCCATCACAACTCCATAAGAACTCTGGTCCTAAAACTATTTACCAGATGAAATGTAATATACCTACTAATAAGTGGAAAAAACTATTATTACTTTGTAATAATACTTCTACAAATTGTATAATTTATGTCTATTGTCTCTGGGAAACGTTGTTATTATATTAAGTATATTTTGGCACTATTATTATGGAAGTTGAATACTGGTTTTGTTATTATTAATCTAGGCACGGTAATTATTATATTTTTAAACTTTGACCCTTATTAATAAATGCGGAATAACGTTACGCTGAACTTGAACACCGCAAAATGTACGGTGATTCCATTGTTAGGGCCCGTTCCCGCTATGTCGTGACGACAGAGAATCGTGTTGTACGTGGAACCGGGGCCTTAAGAGCAGGAACAAGCGACGTTTAGCCCATATGTAAACGTGTTCCCCTGTTTTCTCCCTAGAAAATAAGACTGGCACAAATACGTTATTTACTATGCAATCTATATCATTCCCTACCATGTCTCTCGGTTTCGTTTTATTTTTTCAAATTTTTCTAAATTATTTTATCAATTTATGGAACAGCACCGTAGGGTTGGATATATATTAATTGTAAAACATATGTATTTTTATTGCCCAGGGAGAAAACAGGGAATACGCTTGTATGGCGTAAGCGCACCAGCCTTTTCTCTAATTGCACCTGTCCTATAGCAGCTGTCAGAGCTTAATAGTCGCACGAATTAACTGTGTTCTAGCTCAAGAAACTTACAAAATATTGTAGGTCCCGAGTCAACCTTGGAATTTCTTCTGTATCGTGAATACGTTTATAAACATTTAAACTTCATATTATACACAAACAGTCAGACCAGCCCCCGTATTCACAACGCTTCGATTCGCTTCCGATTCGGGAAGTCGTACGTCTATCTCGGTCGTTTTCGTAATGCCAGAAGAAGACAGATATACGAGTTGTCGAATCGGAAAATCGGAAACGAGTCGAACGTTTGTGAATACGGGGTCAGGAAACAAGAACCTGTAGGTCATGCAAATATTTGTTTGTTTTGTATTTTTTTTCTTGCGGGGACCGAACCAGCGACACATAGCGCAGCAGCCAATCCCTCAGCCACTGCGTCAACCATGACGTCAACAAATAAATATACGGTGTTAACGGAATTTTCAAGAAGCCGTTTTGCATATTCAAGGACATTAAATGATGAGCCACTTTCAAGCTTTCCGATTTTGCGACCACCAGAAAAGCGCCGAGACAATGAAGCTCGACGAAATCCCAGAGAATTAATTTAACTGTCTTGGATCCCGCAACGAAATGAATCAGAAAGTATAGCGGAGGAGTAGGAAAAAAACCGTAATTTCCACTTCCCTCCATATCAGCAGGAGACAACGAAACAAGGCCAATATGCACAAAGGGACGTTTACAACTAGGATAGGCCCAGTTGCCTAGCACCACGGATTACTATTAACAATAATGGGTCCTAAGTTGTGAGCTGTTATATTTGATTCCAATAATAGGTATGGCAAAAACGCTTGACCGCACGGAAATTTGCTCTAGTTTCTACAAGATCCGTATAGTAAATAACTTCGGATGTCGCATACTGGTTGTAACTGTACTCCGCATTTATTAATAAGTCGGTAACGGCCGAAGTGCTCACTCTTCACTTCTTCCCTTCAGTTATAGTACTAATAGAATGATTTTTTGCATTTTGAATTCTATTCTATTCTCCATAAATCTGACACTTGGTATCTAGAGTCTTATGCAATAGACAAGAATTTATTCCAACTTTTGACAGTTCTAACTTCAAGCAATTACTGAACTACAGAATAAAAATCATAGGTTAAGTTATTATTTTTAGTTGTAGTAAGCAAGTACTTTGTAGTATAATTATTATCGTGCAAAGTGAGAGCGAGAACCCCGACGTTAATATATTGCTATTGTAGTGGCTCTGAAACCTCTACTTAGAACTGTCGACTATTGCAGTTAAACCACGGTAATATTGCATGTCTGCGTTTCAGTCACTATAAGGCTAGTAGGTCACCACACCCAGAGACAAATGTATGTATTCAGAATCAATCAAGTAATCTTTGAGTGTTACGATTTAACTAGAAAACTACACGACCGATTTTAAAAATTCAACTCCATTAGAAACTCACGCCTTTACTGGATTTAGATAGGCTATATTTTATCCCCGTAAACCGTGCGACGTTCGCCTGTAATGGATATAAATACTTGGTACTTGCCGCAAACTCGGAATCTTTATCAACACCAAAAACGAGTTGATGCAAAGGCTCGACAAAGCGTCCTTTGATTTGTGTACAAAAATAGACCCAAAACAAACAAAAAAAATGTCAATGCTTACATGTACGATCGAAGAAGCTATTTGGTTTAAACTTTACAACGTAATTTGTGGGTTATCTTAGAATAAGATGCATTTTATCTTCATATTTTTTAATAATTTGATGTTACAGTATGCAATATTTATCGATAATTTAACCGACGGACTAAACCGAATCATATTTTTTTTTGATAGTCGACATTCCTCTTTTTCGCTAGTATGGTCATTTCCGATGGCCACAATGCACAATGCAGAAAAGCCGTTTCATCACGCGGTTCTGGTGTTATTTATTTCTACACAACAGTATGTGTGACTTGGCGATGCCTGCTAGCCTTCTAGTCACCGAAACCTCAACTTAATGTCAAAGCTATTTAAGTCCAAAATAAACCTTATATTTCTCATGAATGAGTAGAATATCAGTAATAAGTGTATAACGATTAAATAGTCTTTAGTTAACATCTTGGCAACTACATTGGAAGATTTTGGTCTAAGTTATCGTAATTAACATCAATTTGAACGGTAATTTTTATAAGAGTCCAGTTTCGTTGCATTATGTCTATTTAGAATAATCAATTGAATAGTAGAAATATACAGTATTACTATCAAACGGTTCTTTAAATTGCGTTTCTATACAAACGTCTTTTATACTAAAAAGTAAAACATCCCTCGCAGTACAGGAAAATTATTTAAAAGTCAAGTTATAAAATTAACGTTCGTTCTGAAATTCATAATTAAGTAGTATTTAATCTATCATATCTAAGTATTTTAGCGACATTTTATCATAATCGTATCTAATCAATGCCTAATAAGATCTTTATGATCGTTGCAATAGTTTGCACAACTAATAATTATGTCCTGTCTAAATCAAAGCAATTAAATGAGATTTCATTCCAGAAATATCATACATACAGGGTGTCAGCGTGAACACCGTTGTCAAATTGACATGAATAAAAAATACAGGACCGAATTAAAAAAAAAGAATAAGAAATTTAAAAAAATAAATTATATGATACCGTCCGCGAATTCAGACCATTGAGTAAGTATTATTGGCGTATTTTAAAAGTTCATCACCATTATATGTATGTACAGTTAAAAATCACCGATTAAATTTACACAGATTGATTCCCTATACTTACTTATCTCAAAATCTGTTCACCATGTGAACCATTTACGGCCACAAAAAAATCACACACACATTTTGTAGCAGTCGAGAATCTGACCTCTGACGGTTAGCTGTTTTCGCGCGCATTATAATGAAATGATCTTGACAAAAATAGTGGATTTTATCCAAAAAAAATAGTTGGTTTTTTCATTGGTTTTTGTTTCTACTGATGAAACCAATCCACTGGTTTTAAGGATAACGGTGTTCACACTAACATCCTGTATTTAATAAGTAAGTACCCATGTGGCAGTTTCCAAAACTTAAGAGATAAATACAAAATAAAATCTTCTAAATACAAATTATCTAAGTAAATTCCTAAAAAAAATCAATCCATATGGTTGCAATTTCGATAATAATCGATGTTGACTAGGATTTAAATCAAATCGACAATAATAATGGTCGATTTTTGGAAATAAACAATTTTACAGTGCAATGGTCCCAGACCTCGAATTGCCTGGAAGACATCTATTCTATTTTACCAGAATTTTATAGATTAATTTGTAATTGATACTTAGGATTTCTTATGCATAAATATTCACATCTGTTCATTGAATTGGTTTCTCCCATTCACATGTGTAAATGTTTCTAAGCTAGTTTTTTTTAATCTTTACAATACTATTACAACCTGTATTTTTAAATGGCTATTGCACAATACTACTAAATTCAATCTTTGAATACAAATGTTTAGTCTACTGTGTCTATCTATATTATAATATCACTGTGTCAATCACTTCAGATATCGATTCAATGCTCATCAAAGTTATTTTGATACTAAAGATGTTAACTGAAGTTAATTTTGAATGATTTTTCCGCCAAATCCACTTACGATACTTCTATGTTTATATCTGAATTTTTTACAATATATTTAGACTAATAGAAAATCAAATGATATGAGGAACATTAGATTGTCACGACCATGAAAAAATTTGTATTTTAGAATGTTTGTCTATGGTATGGATGTACCTTTACGTTTGAGTAGATCCGTAAGTACCTGCCGGTGGTCTGTAGTCTACGGGTAGGGCCATCACTTGTTTCTTCGTAAACGCATACTTCTTTATGCCTATGTTCTTATAAGTATTTTCTCGGCGACAACCCTCACTGAAATATAAAAGAGGTTTAGATTATTCATTTCATATTGTTTATATTAAATATGCTAACATTTACAAATTGTAACTCATTATCATATAATTACTTAATAATTATAGTTTAGGATTTGAAAATCGTAACCACACAAGTTGAATTTGTTGAAGTTGTTTGACTATACGCTTATGCTTCTGGTCTCGACGGAAGCTGAAGAAATTGAGCCCTATCAGAATACTAGCGGACTTTGTTGACTTTTAATAGCAGGGATAGCCTTTTGGCTGGTTAATAACCTAACTATGTCCCTCCGTAGTGGTTAGTTCTGACAGAGTAGTTGTGGGCTCGGCCGTCACTAAACCCAGCAGGCGACGAGTTGGTAAATCTGGTCACCTGTGCCAGGTGTGCAAGAGTACGGAAATGGCCACAGCAGTTATCGGATGGTGACGCAAAACAGTGCGATAAGATCATGCTATTGGGGGGTAAGTGGGGGTTGATTTTTGATTGATAAGCACCCGATGTCGCACTGTAAGTCAGCCTTTCACACCTCTCTATCTCGACGGTTATCCAAACGGTTGTGCTAAATTTTAACGAGACTTTTCTAGGTGGGCTTCAAGGAGACTTAACTATGGAAAACTCAAGACCATATTATACGTGGACACACACACCCACTGCACATACACACACCGGAGTGGGGGCGAAAGCCAATGATAATCCCAAAAGGGGTGCTTGCAGCACCTTTTCAGCCCTCAGATGCTCTGTTAACACAGCGAGCTTCAGTGCGTACCCGCACTGAAGCTCGGTGCCTCTGTGAATCGCGGTTCTGGACGATACCGGACCGGCAGTGGCCAGAACCGCGACCAGGATCAAAACCAAGTCTCGTAACAGACTGAGGACGACGGCGGTGCTCGGGACCAGTATCGCACCTTATTTTTTTTCAAGCGCGGCGCCTCCCACGGCCGTTAACTCCGTTGGCCGGGCTTCCCTCATACATCCTCTTCCACCTACTGCTCCCCCCTCCTGATGGCCGTCACTGGGCGAGATCAGCACCACATATGACGCGTTCGCGCGCGCCTGGCAGATGCAGATGAGCAGGCGCAAAAGCAGGAAGGACGAAAATACTGAGTCAACACAATGCCACTACGCTGACCCTTCGGCGGGAAAAGCGAGAAGGATGAACAGGCCGTCCAAGAAGCAGCGGCGTCTGACACTATGATTGGGACGTGTAATACGCGACTAAATGCAGCTACAAAAAGCGGCCAAATGCGAGTCGGACTCGCCCATGAAGGGTTCCGTAGCAGATTAAATGAAAGATAAATTGCTGTTAACGATTTATGACGTATTAAAAAAAACTACTAACTACACTCGAGAGCAATGAATCCGGGTCACTTAAAGAATCCTAAAAATCTCGGAAACTAAAAATGCTAGGTTAATGCAAAAAATTGAATTTAATAGACAATGTAATACTCCTTAAATGAAGGTATTAAAACTTCTTAGTTATTGTAAAGTTATATCATAAAAAATCAAATTTGAAAAAGGGCCACTTTCGAAGATGGAACTACGAAATTACAGCATTTGGTTTTGCTTTTGTTTGTAATCTGTCATATATGTGGGTACATAAACCATGTTGATAGTGCTCTATATTCATTATTCAAGCTGAAATTATGTCGCTTACGCCTGAAGAATGCACCAGAATACTTACAATGCTGGAAACCGGCCGGAGTCAGCGCGATACAGCCAGGACTGTCGGTGTGTCGCTGTCAACAGTACAAAGAGTTCTCCGACGTTACGAAGAAACTAGTTCTAACCTACGCAGACCAGGAACGGGCAGAACCAGGTGTACCACAGCACGAGAAGACCGATACTTGGTGAACACCATGCTTCGAAATCGCTTTCTCACAGGAACTGAACTCACAAATCAGTTTCGACGCCTCGGAGGAAGTAACCCAAGTGCATGGACAGTAAGACGTCGGCTTGCTGAATCTAACTTAAAACCCCTTAGACCTGAAAACGGCCCTAAACTGGAGCGTGGGCATCGTATTTCAAGACTAAGATATGCCCAGAGCCACGTAAATTGGAGTATTGAAGATTGGTCAAAAGTTATGTTCTCCGACGAATCAAAATTTATGCTCTACAAGCACGATGGAAGACACAGAGTGTATCGAAGACCAGGGGAAAGATTCAAGCAAGCATGCATCGAAGAAAAAGTAGCCTACGGTGGTGGGTCTGTACTTGTGTGGGCCGGAATTTCTTTTGAAAGTCGCACAGAGCTGGTGATCCTAGAAAACGGCTCTTTAACTAGCGTAAGATATGTGGAAGAAATCCTCAATGATCACGTTGGTCCATTTATGGTCAATTTAGGTGAGGATGCTATATTTATGCATGACAATGCCCGACCTCATACAGGTAGGATTGTGAATGACTACCTTCAAGAGATGAACATTACTCGTATGGAGTGGCCAGCGTGCAGCCCGGATATCAACCCGATCGAGCATGCTTGGGACGAGCTAGGCAGATGCGTAAAACAACGAAACCCTCCCCCAATCACGCTTCGTGAGCTCAAAATTGCTCTCACAGAGGAATGGGAGAATATTCCCCAAAATCGTATAAGGAACTTGGTGTACAGCATGCCAAACCGCGTAAACGCAGTAATGGAAGCACGAGGAGGCAATACGAAGTATTAAAATTCAAGAAAATCGTAATAAAGTTCAAAAATTTCATGTTTCCTATTTTTGTTTTAAGGAGAGATCAGCAGTTTTTTTCTTTATGTAATTTTGTGTTAATAAAATGTATGGTGACTCATATTTTTTTTACTTTCATTTAAGGAGTATTACATAGTCTATTAAATACAATTTATTGCATTAACCTATCATTTTTAGTTTCCGAGATTTTTAACATTCTTTAAGTGACCCGGATTCATTGCTCTCGAGTGTAGATCTCTTTCAAACCAATTTTCGGTGGAAGTTTAGATGGTAATGTACATCATATATTTTTTTTTAGTTTTAACATTCTTATTTTAGAAGTTACAGGGGGGGGGGGGCACTTTTTTTCACTTTGGAAGTGTCTCTCGCGCAAATTATTCAGTTTAGAAAAAAATTATATAAGAAACCTCAATATCATTTTTGAAGACATCCATAGATACACCTATCCAAGACCTATCACGACTATCTATCAAGACCTATCAGACCTATCAAGAGCGAATATAATCGATAGCAAATACGAACAACCGATGAGTCGCAATCTCAAGCAGATAAATGGTACTCTAGAAGCCAGACAAGCTTTTGAAGAGCTCCTTGCTAATACCATGAATTCTGAACGACGGGTCGCCTCAAACGAAGACTGGGAAAATATGTACGAGGGCGGGTCAATAAGTCCGAGACTTTTTGAATTTCTGACGTCTTTACTGAAAAAGCAACACTACTCCTGTCAACAGGCATCTGTCAGTTGACTCCTGTCAAAATTTGAACTTGCTGCGTCAGTTAGTTTGTGTTTGACAGCTATCTTTATCAGACTACCCAGTCATTTGAGGAAAAAATGGAAAAAAGTGAATTTCGTGTGCTTATTAAGCATTATTTTTTGCGAAAAAAAACCATTACCGAGACCAAGGCTAAGCTTGATAAATACTATGGGGACTCTGCACTATCGATTTCAATGGTAAAAAAGTGGTTTACTGAATTTCGTTGTGGCCGTACAAGCACTAAAGATGCCGAACGTCCTGGACGCCCAGTTGAGGTCTCTTCACCCGAAACAATCGAAAAAATTCACGATATGGTGTTGGCCGACCGAAGATTGAAAGTGCAAGAGATTGTGGAAGCCGTAGGGATCTCGCATGGCTCAGTGGTTTCAATTTTGAATGATCACTTGGGCATGAGAAAGCTTTCCGCAAGATGGGTGCCGCGTTTGCTCACAGTCGACCACAAACGCAATCGTGTCACAACTTCACAGGAAGGTTTGGCGTTGTTTAATCGCAATATGGAGGATTTTTTGCGCCGTTTTGTAACCGCGGACGAAACATGGATCCATCACAACACCAGAGACCAAACAACAGTCAAAACAGTGGGTTTCTAAGGGTGAATCGGCGCCAAAGAAGGCCAAGGTGGGTTTGTCAGCCAATAAAGTTTTGGCGACTGTTTTTTGGGATGCACGCGGGATAATCCACATTGACTACCTTCAAAAGGGAAGAACAATCAATGGGGAATATTATGCCAACTTATTGGACCGATTCAATGACGATTTAAAAAAAAACCGACCTCATTTGGCCAAGAAAAAAGTTCTTTTCCACCAAGACAATGCCAGGGTGCACACATGTGCAGTTGCCATGGCAAAAATCCATGAATTAGGCTATGAATTGCTCCCTCATCCACCCTATTCTCCAGATTTGGCTCCGAGTGACTACTTCTTGTTCCCAAACCTGAAGAAATGGCTTGGTGGAAAAAGATTTGACTCCAATGATGAAGTCGTCTCGCAAACAAAGGCCTATTTTGAGGACCTCGACAAATCATATTTTTTGGAAGGGATAAAAAAGTTGGAGAAGCGTTGGACAAAGTGTATAGAGCTCAAGGGAGACTACGTTGAAAAATAAAATTATTTATTTATCAAAAAATCTGTGTTTTATTCCAAAAGTCACGGACTTATTGACCCGCCCTCGTATGTCGCAGAAATAGAAAAGGCCGTCGTTAACAAACTCGTCGAGTTGGCCCCGCTGAGAATCGTTGACCCCAGCGAAAGACTTCCAAAACACATTAGAGATTGAATAGCCGAGCTTTACGCCAGGAAGCAGCGTGCCTGGCGACTTAGAAACACTAATCTCAGGACAGTGGCAAGAAAGCAATGCCTGTAAGCATCAATTACTGTCTAAAGAAATTATCCAACATAAAGAAACCGAGTGGACCAAGCTACTCGAAAACTCTACAGATAATAGGAAACGCATGTGAGCCTTGTAAAGAGCAATTAAAAAGCCCTTCATGAAGCTGCCTCACTTAGCGATTGCACTAACGAATTAGAAATCATCGATAGAATGGTCGGTACAGTCATAGTCAAGGAAGCAACTATCGATGCAAAAGACGAATGTACAGAAATTACTACACCATTCGCAACACTTAAAGTAGTGTGTATTTATTTCGATTGAGTTACAGAATATCTATGTTTCCAAATACATATTTTGAAAGGATAATGATATAAAGACGAGATATGAGGAATTTAAAAATCCTATAGATTTTTTTATTCCCATAACTCTTGTTTAAATCAGTGTCCATTCAAAATATATATTTGAGAACCTAGATATTGTGTAATTCATTCGAAATAAACACAAAATTCTTTAAGAATATGTTTGATTTACAAATTATTTTGGTATTACGTTTGTATGAACGACGCATGCTCCGCCGACCCGTTAACGGAAATAATACCCAGCCACCAGCATGGGTTTACAAGAAACAGTGGCAGCGCCACCCAAAGTCTCCGTACAGGCAAATACATCGCCTACGCGCTGGATAAGGGCCCTAGCCATGATATCGACTGACCTCAGAAAAGCCTACGATTCAATCTATCATAAAGGGGTCTGTCGAAAACTGATTGACGCTGGAAGCTACCGAACCACGTTAGGAATATATATTTATTTATTTATTTATTTATTTATTTATTTATTTATTTATTTATTTATTTATTTATTTATTTATTTATTTATTTATTTATTTATTTATTTATTTATTTATTTATTTATTTATTTATTTATTTATTTATTTATTCATGTACACACAAAATACATAAAAGGACAATATATTAACATAGTAGAGCACAAAGGTACTGCTTATTTCAAAAGAAATTTCTTCCAGCAGACCTGCAAGAGGAAAGTCTGATAAGAAATGTAGACACAGTGTGTAGAAAAGTCAAACAAGGAAATTTAAATTAAAACTTAAAACAAAACTATGACTATTTAATATAAACATATAACATACAAATACATACACATATTATTAAAAAAACAAAATAAACTACTATTGTAAATATTTACCTATAACATACATACATATATATGAAGAATATTACTGTATAGAAGAGAAGTAATGCTCTTTGACTTGTTTTTTAAACAGAAATAAAGTTTTGGAATCTCGGATGTTAGGCGGAAGTGAGTTCCACAAACGTACTGCGTGGACAGAGAACGAGTAGGAATACAGTTCAGTTTTATGGGATGGGAAATTAAGATGTTGCCTGAGGTGGGATCTACAGAGAGCATCAGAAGGACGGGTAAAGGAAAAGCGATCGCGTAGGTAGCTGGGATATGCAGGGTTATAAAGGATATTGTAAAGGAGGCATAATATCCGAGTGTTCCTGCGAAGACGGATAGGGAGCCACTTAAGCTCCTTGCGGAAGTGAGAAACATGGTCATATTTCCTCAGACCATACACAAAACGAATACAAAGATTTTGTAAGCGCTCAAGCTTATTTAACAGCTCCTCGGTAGCATCCAAATAGCAGGCATCAGCGTAATCAATAATCGGCTGAATCAGAGTTTGAGCCAGATAAACTTTGGTTTTGAATGGCAAGAAGCTCTGTAAGGATTTGAGCGAGTGAAAAGAAAAGTGAACCTTACGACTAACCTCATTCACTTGAGCTCGCCAAGAAAGGTTGCTGTCAATTAAGACACCAAGGTCCTTGGCTGTTTCAGAATACGCAATGGTCGAGCAGCCCAGAGATAACGGAGTCAACGATGGTAAGTCAAGTGCAGTGCGGTAGTATTTGCTGCCTATGATCATGGCCTGCGACTTATCAGGGTTAATCTGTAAGCCGAACGACTTAGCCCATTGGTAGATGCTTTCCAGGTCACGATTCATGGCATTGATTGCCGACTCCGCATCAGCTAGCAAGAAATGTCGATACAGCTGCAAATCGTCTGCGTAGAGGTGGAAGCTAGAGGTGATAACCTTGATAACAGTATTAATAAATATAGAGAAAAGAAGAGGAGAGAGAACGCCACCCTGAGGTACACCAGCAGTAAGATCACACCAGTCAGAGTAGATATCTTCCTGGCGGACACACTGAGAGCGACCCCGAAGATACGAGTCAAACCAGGCTACCGTAGAGGCAGAGAAGTTAAAAGATTGAAGGATCCCAAGAAGGATGTCGAAATCCACTGAGTTGAACGCGCAGCTAAAGTCAAGTAACACTAAAACAGTCAGAGATTTATTGTCCATAGCCCAGCGGATATCGTCAGTTACCTTCAAAAGTGCAGTTACAGTACTGTGGCCAGTACGGAAACCAGATTGAAATGGGGAAATAAGAGCATTAGACGATAGATATCTGGAAATTTGACCATGAACAATGTGTTCGAGAACTTTGGAAAGGAAGGGCAGAATGGAGATAGGCCGAAAGTGGGACAAGGACGAAGGATTGCTAACTTTGGGAAGTGGTATTATGTGAGCCTGTTTCCAGGCCGACGGAAATATACCCGTGAATAAAGAAAAATTAACAATATGAGTAAGGATGGGAAGCAGCTCTGAAATAATGGGATTTATCATTCTCGAACACAAATTATCATGGCCCGCAGCAGAGGAAGAAATAGAGAGAAGGGACTTTTTGACAACGTCTTCAGAAACAGGATTAAAATTAAAAGGATTACAGTTAGGTAACGGCAAGTTAGAGAGCTCAGATAAAGTTGAAGCTTTGACGTTGACGATTTATATTTATATTTATTTATCATTCAAACCAGAAATAAAATACCTCGAAGTCTGGCTAGACAAAAGGCTTTGCTTTGCAAAAAGCATGCCAAGGAAAATATTGAAAAGGCCAAGAGAGTCAGAAGAGCGCTGTATTCAATCATCGGCTTACGCTCCAAGCTAAGCGTCGACGTCAAGCTACTTGTCATTCAAGCATGCTTACTGCCAGTGATAGACTACGGAGTAATGCAACTGCTACCGAGGTACAGTAAAACAAACCTGCTCAAGCTTGAGAGGCAGTATAAAATGGCATCGAAAAGCGCCGCATAATTATGTACCCAGACTCACTGACACCGATCTACTTTGGGAAATCTTGCAACAAGACTCGTGGCACATGCGTGCGCATGATGTCCACGGCGACATGATAGAACGTCTCAAATCTCTGTCGATCGAGGGGCTACAAGAACAAGGCCCGGCCGGCGTTTTCGCGCTATGAACAACACAATCCCTTTTTTTCGCAACTAGAGTTGGTGAAACTGAATGTGTTAATAAAAAAGATAGGGATAAGCCGCTCTTCAAACGACTGGCCCCCTTTATTATGTAACTTCACAGTCAGCTGTGAAGTTACTTAATAAAGCTGGGGCCGCTGGGACTAATCCCCACAGCTGTATCGTTACCCTCACGTTAAATTATATAAGCACTAGTAATAGAGGAAACGACTAGGATAGTTTTCAAAAGCATGGACAAACTAATACACGAAAATTGTAAAATTTGATTCATAAGTGATTATGTAATATTGAAACTAAAGTGTATTCACGGAGACGAGTTAGTAGAGCGCTATCTCACTCTCACAATTTTTTAACTGCAATTGGTCAGTGATAAATGCTAAGGCGGTGTACACAGTACGAGTGGATCGGCCAGTGGTCCGAACAGTGAAGTGAGTGAGAAGCGACACCAACGGAATTGTTCGGAAAGTTTTTCCCAAATTGTGCGGACGAGTGTGGGTACTCGGGGAAAACTTATTTCGCCCGGACCGCCAAACAGCTTCACTTTCCCTGTGTTCGTACAAGTGCCCAGCACTGGTGCGAGCACAGGGGGAGTTTCCCACGCAGCCCGGTGCAGCTGGCACCGTCGCGGTCGCGAATCCAGCAAAACTTTTTAGAATCTTTTAAACAGTGACCAATTTTTAAACTACCAAGATGCCCAAGCCTGGCTCCCGCGGATCACTCGACCGTGGTGATGCCGGCCAGTCGCAGCCCCCTCCGGGTATGGACCGGACAGTGTCTCTGCCGAACATCGGTGATGCAGTGCCCGGTGCAGCCCCGACTGGACCCCCCCCTCCTCGCAGTGAAGAGAGGAAGGGGCCCAACAAGAAGAGGCTGTCCCAACCGTCCCAACCGGACCAACCCACCCAATCCGGACCCAGCACGGTGGCGGCCATGCACGGCCCGCCGACGACGCCGGCGCCTGCGCGCGGTGCGCCGACGCCCTCGCCGAGCCAACCGCAAGCCGTGGCTGTGCGACCGCCCGCGTTTCGCCCGGTGCCCATCCAGGCCCCGGGCCCTGCTGCTGCAGTAGCCGGACGCGCACCACATGCGCGCCCCCCCGCACCCATCGCACGGGTAACTGTGCGCGATGCCACACCACCGATGCGCGCTCCCGCGCCGGCACCGAGAGCCCTTGCGACCGGAGCTCGCCCGGGAGCGCCCTCGGCGACTCCTTACGTGCGCCCCTCGGTGCGCCCCACTACCCGTGCCGCGCCTATTGCACGACCCACCGCGTCGAACGCGCCCCCCGGGGCTGCGTTCGCGGTGGCCTCCAGCAGCCGCGGCCCCACCACCCCGCGCACCGCCACTGCCCGCCCCGGCCACAGCTCAATGGCCGGGCAGGCCCAAGCGGAACGGGAACATGTCAACACGACAAGGATGGCACCCGGCGGCCGGCCGAATATCTCGGCGCCGCAGGTGCCCGACTCGCCGGCGCCTCCCCGTGCGTCGGCCTTCGACTCGCCGGCGGCGCTGTCGGCATGCTCGTCGCGAGCCGGCTCGAGCATGTCGATAGCTTCCGTGGGCTCGGTCGAATCAGGCCGAAGCGCGCCTAGGAGGCGCTCCCCTATGGTCTCTCCGTCGCCGTCGCTGGGATTCGGTTATGAATTCCAGCTGGAGCCGCGCCCACAGCGACGGCGCCGAAGCACCGACGAAGATGTCGAAAGAGAGGAGGCCAAGCGGTACTGCCCGGACTCACCGCGGCCACAGCGCGATCGCGCGCCGATGCGCGGCCGGGGCGACACCGCTTCGCCTACCTTCGCGGAGGCGGTAAGGCGCACACCAGCAGCGTCGCCGACAACGCCGACGCCCACAACCAGTCGCCAGGAAGCCCACAGAGGGGTGAGTTCTCCAGATAATTGCTCTCCTACAGCTCAACCGGCGGCCCCCGTGGACAACGCAGGGACAAATAAGGAAGCAGCCACCCAAAGGCCGAAGCCGAAGCCTACCAAGAGGCCGAAGTATCCTCCGCTGATTGTGGAGAGGCTACCAGGATGGGCCTCGCATTTTAGGGCCCTGAGGGAAAAACTGGGCCACCCCCCCAACGCCAGACCATTTGGCATGGGTATTCGGTTCTCACCGGAAGGTGAGGCCGAATTTAGGGTGGTCCAGAGATACCTGACGGACCTGGAGAAAAGCGAGGGCATATCCTGGTTTGCCTACTCGCTCCCAGCGGAGCGAAGCCTGAAGGTGGCCATCGCAGGGCTGCCGGTCGATACCCCACCAGAGGAGATCGAGGAGGAGCTCCGGGCGATGGGACACATTCCGCAATACGTGCGCCATATAAAGGCGCGCCAAGGACGACCCGGATGCGTGTTCCACGCCGTCCTAAAGAGGACTCCGGAGGCCAGGTCCATCTTCGACACAAGCACTTTCATGTGCATGAAAGGTGTCAAGATCGAGGCCTGGCGGGGGAAAAGAGGGCCGGCACAGTGCCACCGGTGCCAAAAGTTTCGGCACTCGTCGCAACAATGTCACCGGCCGCTCGCCTGCGTCCGATGTGGCGAGGGGCACGCAGCACGAGACTGCCCCCGCCCACGTGAAGAGCCGGCGACGTGCGTGAACTGCGGGGGTGAGCACCCCGCGAATAACGTACGTTGCCCGACCTATCAAGCGGAGATACGCAACAGGCGAGCGGGAACAGTCGCCGCCACGACCGCCTCACGCCGACCGCAAGAGGTCACCGAGAGGCAGCGCAGAGATGTGGCCTCCACAGAGGACCAAGGCGCGTCGCTTATGGCGGCGGCCAACGGGCCCTCAACCAGGGGAGAAGCCCCCCCCCCCCCCCCCTCCTCCGCCAAGCGGCGGAGGAAGCGGAAGGGGAAGAAGAGAGGAGGGAAAGGTAAGACGTCCGACCCCCCCCCCCCGCAGCAAAGGAAGACACCGACAGGGGCGACACTACCTCGTCCCTGGCGCAGGCTGTGACTTCAACACAAGCGCAGCAACAACAACAACAACCCAAGAAGAGTGATGGGCCGTCAGCCGGCGCCGGCACACTATGGGCTGTAAATCGAGCTTCATAGTCATTTAAATCTTTTCGCTTTTATTTTATTTTTTTGCTTGTGATAAGCTTCTAATGCCTTCAGCAGTCATGAATATATATAAGGAATATCATTTTATAGGTAAACTAAATTACAAAAAATAAATTAAAAAAAAAATTGTATGGGGCCAAAGTAATATATCCAAATATCTTCAAAACCGCTGTCTTAACTGTTATATCCTTACAAATGGCTGTTCTACGAATTATTTGACATTTTTTGGTGTATTTTATATAACGGTGACAACTGCGGTTTTTTAATAAAAAATATATACGTTATATAAAAAATGGTTGAACTAAAATTTGAACTTACATCGGGTCCAATGGGTTTATAAACTTGAAACTGTGCAGAGAGGTGTCTGTATTTTAGAGAAACACTACTACATTAGCAAAATTAAGAAATATTAAAACAAATTATTACTGTTATGTTTTTTACTAATAATTTCCATTTAAATTTGTCTAAGGGGCCTCTGCGACTTGGGTTCGGCCCCTCGTACGCCTTCCAAAGGACCGGGGTCCATGGTCTCGAGAATAGCTAAGAACTAAATAATAATAAAGTTAGGTAAGTAATTAAAATATATATAGGTCTATCTACATTTATATAATAAGATATATATACATAGATATACGTTTAAATTAGGTTTCAAAATCATTATCAGAAATAATAATAATAAAATAAATAATATTTACCTTAACTACCCTCATTAATATCATAATACTAATTACAGTAATTTATGTCATCAATTAGATAATTCCTAATAGGTTAACGATCATACAATACAGTGTTAAAAACGAGTTCTTAGAATGCGTAGTTAAATTATCACTTAATATTTTTTTCTCGATGCTTATTTTGCTAATGTAGTGTTTCCCTAAAATACAGACACCTCTCTGCAAAATTTCAAGTTTATAAACCCATTGGTCCCGATGTAAGTTCAAATTTTAGTTCAACCATTTTTCATATAACGTATATATTTTTTATTAAAAAACCGCAGTTGTCACCGTTATATAAAATACACCAAAAAATGTCAAATAATTTGTAGAACAGCTATCTGTAAGGATATAACAGTTAAGACAGCGGTTTTGAAGATATTTGGATTTATTACTTTGGTCCCATACAATTTTTTTTTAATTTATTTTTTATAATTTAGTTTACCTATGAAATTATATTCCTTGTATATATTCATGACTGCTGAAGGCATTAGAAGCTTATCACAAACAAAAAAATAAAATAAAAGCGAAAAGATTTAAATGACTATGAAACTCGATTTACAGCCCACAGTGCGGCATAGCGCGGCCCCCGGCCCGTCAGCAACAACAACAACGGCCCAAAAGGCCGACCAGCACCGGTCCAGCTGCCGGCGCTGAACCATCAACGTCATCGCTGAAAATGAAGACGAATACCAAAGAATTCACAGCCTGCGCTATTCGCCTGTTAATGGACCTCATGAAGGCCATAAGACAGGGACAAGACGTGGGCCTAATTATCCTCGACGGCCTGACCTCACTCCTCCAATATTATGGATAGGCCGTTGAGGGTAATTCATTGGAATGCCCGCGGCCTTAGAGGTAAGGTCGCCCCCCTCCGCCGCTTATTACAGGAACAAGACGTCGATGTGGCGCTAGTAAGCGAGACGATGCTGGGACCGGAGATCAGACTCAAAGTCCCAGGCTACCTCGCTTACAGGAAAGATGAGAGGTCGGCACTCAACGCCCCCTACCGTGGTCTGGCGGTACTGGTGAGGCGTAGGGTTGTCCATCAAGAGCTTCCTGTGCCGTCTGTCGGCACGTTCTACGCGCTGGGAGTGCAGCTTCATGTCGCCGGCGAGGACATCGCCCTGTACGCCTGCTACAAGGCGCCCTCGGCTAACTTAGACCCTAAGGAGCTGAGGGCCCTTCTTGAGGCCAACAGCGGCGCGACGTTGCTTGCCGGCGACCTCAACTGCAAACACCCAGCGTGGAACTCCGCCCGGACAAACACGGGGGGCAGACGACTCTACGCGGACGCGGAAGCCCACGGCTATACGGTGTCCGGCCCGGAGGCGCCTACCCACTACCCGGATGCCAGGACCAGCATGCCGGACGTGCTGGACATCGTAGCCTTCCGTGGGCTACACTGCCAGATCACGCAACAAGTGTTGGACGACGAGATGCAGAGTGACCATCACCCAGTTCTCGTCGTCCTATCGGGGATGCCGACCCGACAGATGCCCGCAGCGCCACGTCGACGTATCGACTGGGAGGCGTTCAAAGAAAGGACTGAGGCCACCACTCCGACTCGGCCCGTGACTACCTCCGCGGACGTTGACCAACTCGCGGACGACGTCACTGCTTGCATCAAGAACGCCTTGGAAGCGGCGACTACGACAGAACCGCAGGGGAGAGTGCTACAGCCGCCCCTGCCAGCGTATCTTCAACGTATGATCGCCGACAAGAGGCGTCTTCGCAAGCAGTGGCAACAACTCAGATGTCCGACACTGAAGACCCAGGTCAACAGGCTCGCGGAGAAGATAAAGGCCGAGCTCCGGAACCGCGAAGCCGAGAGCTGGGAGGAAAGAATACAGGAGGCGGCGGGCAGCTGGCCATCCGTACACAGGCTGTGCCGCCAACTTAAGAGTACCCCAGCTCCGGTGCGCCCACTACTTGACAGCAGCGGGGCGCTCAAGTATGTTGCAGAGGACCGCGCGGAGGTCTTCTCTGAGCACCTGGAGCGTCAATTTCGACCGAACCCGACAAACGACGTCGACCATGTCGCAACAGTCGAGAAACACCTTGGGGACTATTTCGCCGCGCCGATAGCTCCCGAGGAAGACCCAATATTTTTCTCGCCTGGGGCAGTGAGACGCGCCATCCTAAGGACGAAACCCAGGAAGGCCCCCGGTGCTGACGGTATCACCAACACAGCGCTGCGCCAGCTGCCGTTCCGTATGGTAGCGGCACTCGCGCGCCTGTACACGGCGATACTGCGCACCGGGACGTTTCCGTCCTCTTGGAAGGAGGGGCGCGTCATCATGCTGCCCAAGGCGGGGAAAAACATATTGAAGCCGGAGAGCTATCGGCCCGTAACATTGCTGCCAACCACCTCCAAGGTGTTTGAAAACCTCCTGTTGCGGCATCTCCAGCCGCATATCGACCCGAGGCCCGAGCAGTTCGGGTTCAGGTCGGAACACAGCACGACGCTCCAGCTGTCGAGAGTACTGCACCACATGGCCCAGGCCGTGAACAAGAAGGAGTATGCGGTAGCAGTACTCCTCGACATGGAGAAGGCCTTCGACCGCGTGTGGCACGAGGGCCTAATTTTCAAACTGTCCACGTCGGACGCGCCCCGCCGCGTCGTAAAAGTGGTCCAGTCCTTTCTTTCAGGAAGAAGCTTCCGCGTGGTGGTCGAGGGAGCGCTCTCCAGTGCCCGTCCGGTGCTGGCTGGCGTGCCCCAAGGCAGCTGTGTGTCGCCAGCGTGTTACTCACGTTACACCGACGACATCCCCACGACGCCAGAGGCGATGCTCGCGCTGTACGCCGACAACGCCGCGTACATTACTACATCGCTCAACGCGAAGTACGCGGCGGTCAAGATGCAGCGCGCGCTAGACTTGCTGCCTGCATGGCTGTCGAAGTGGCGGCTATCGGTTAACGTGGGTAAGACGCAGGCGATGGTCACTGGACTAGTGCCCCTCCCACCACCCCTGACTCTACATGGCGCCGATGTCGCGTGGTCGCCCCGGGTAAAGTACCTAGGGGTCACCATCGACCGTCGGCTTACCATGGGTCCACATGTCCGCCAGGTCGCGGCGCAAGCTGGAGTAGCCCGCTTCCAACTCCGCCCGGTGCTCTCTTCCCGACTGCCGGCGCGCGTCAAGCTGGGCGTGTATAAAACTTATATACGCCCGATTCTGACGTACGCCGCCCCCGCTTGGTATGGCCTCGCGAGCGAGGGCCACAAGAAGCTCCTCCGCACGCAACAAAACTTTGCGTTGCGGACCATCATTGATGCCCCTCGCTACGTGAGGAATGACGTCATACAGCGGGACCTCGGAATCGAGAGCCTGGACGCCTTCATCCGGCGCCTTGCGACGGGAATGTTCGCGCGTGCCGACGCATCTGCTTGGCCGCACGTCAAGCACATAGCGCCCTGGCATGCGCGCCCCCCTGACGCGAGGCGCCCCCTCCCCCGCGACCTGGTAGCGGACGTTGACCCCCCCCCCCACCGGATTTGACGCCCGGGTAAGCTGTTTCCAGGCTACACGCAGCTTACCTATACAAAATGACTCCACATACACAACACACATCTAGCTATGCGACCTGTGCTAAGTTAATATAGGCAGGGCGCGTAGCTACAAACATACATGCATCTCTACACATTCGCGTAGACACACGCGTCGGGACGCAGCGCGGGCTCGCCTACCACGCAATCATGGGCGGTGTCACACAAAACAATACCGCCTATACACACATATCGGTTCCCCGTCCGTAACGTAACCGGCTAGCTCTGGAAGCGGGGCGGGCGGGAGCCATACATCCGCCGTAGGTGCGTCGGAGTCGTCACCTCTGCCGCTGGTCGTCCCCCGCCGGGCCTCCTCCGGGTAACCGGAGGTCTCACCGCCAGGGGACAGACCGCCGAGGTGGCGTGAAGATAACAGCGCTATTAAAGCGCTGTAGGCGCGCCTACGGTAACTCAATAGCAATCTTACACAGGCGTGTGAAACATTCACACGCCAACAGGCTCCTGTCAATAAGGACAACCAAATGACGGGCCTGTATTTACAGGCCGAGGTAAAGCCTCCGCGGCCAGGGGGCAAAGCCCCGTGACCGCCTGCCGCGCCCCCTGACGGGGGCGCCGAGCAATTCACAACGTAACGTACAGTACGAGTACTTTTTAGTCTACTCATACTTCCCGTATTGTGCAGACGTGCTCTTACTTGTGACTGTGCGCTCAACTTGTGAACCGGCTGGTGTATTGAATTTTATGATTGATTGCTTTGATTGATTTAATGGCGGATATCGAACAACCTGCTGAGAAAAGAAAACGGCGGGCTTTTTTGTCTACCGAGAAGACTATGATTTTAAATATGTACCACGCAATGAGAAATGCAGACTCTTCGGCCTCCAAGGGTGACATTCTGAAAGCTGTTGCATCTTCCTTAGGTGTTCACTGGGCTTCTGTTCATAGAATTGTAAAAGAGAAGAATGATAGTGGTGAGCTAAAATCTCCGAAGAAATTGAAGCAACGTTTGTCAATTGTTGATACGATTGATAACTTTACAAAATGTGCCATCAGAAATATAGTCCACAATTTCTTCGCGCAGAATGAAATACCTACTCTAGATAAGATTTTAAAGAAAATCAGTGATGATGGCACTTTGGGCATTATAAAGAGAACGACGCTACATAAAATATTGAAAAAAATTGGTTTTAAATTCTGTAAGAGAAGCAGAAATAGCTTATTGCTGGATCGCGATGACATATTTTTTTGGAGAAGAAATTATCTGCGAGCTATCAAAAATGCACGAAATAATCATCAAAAAATCTACTATTTAGATGAAACTTGGGTGAATGAAGGTCACACTACCTCAAAAGCTTGGGTCGATACCACAGTGAAAAGCAGGCGAGACGCTTTTATTAATGGACTAACGACTGGCTTGAAAACACCTTCAGGTGTGTATTTTTATTTATATAATGGTCAATGATAATTTTTAAGCGGCGCAGGTGTGCTAATGACCCGTTTATTGTTCTTTTGTCATAAATGAGCATTATCATAATAAAATACTTTTTCCCAATTTTTGTATAGTAAACTGGCCCAGGTGCGCTACATGCATTGTTATTATTATCATTAAGTTATAGTTATATTCTCATTGTTGAAACACGTGTTTTATTACATGTTTTATATTCTCGTTACAGGAAAAGGCAAAAGACTAATTATTACTCATATCGGGAGTGAGGATGGATTCGTAGAAGGTGGTCTAAATATGTTTGAGTCGAAGAAACAAGGCGATTATCACAAGGAAATGAATGCAGAAGAATTTGAAAATTGGTTTAGAGAAGTTTGAAATAAGCTAGATGATAATTCTGTGATAGTCATGGATAACGCTTCCTATCACTCTAGGAAAATGGAGCGAATCCCAACGGCCCAATCTAAAAAACAGGATATATTTAATTGGTTACGCCAAAAAAATATTAGCTGTAACGCTGAAATGTTGAAACGTGAATTATTAAACATTGTTAAAAACCATAGACAGCGATACGACGCTTGTATTATAGACGAAATGGCAAAATCACAAAAAAAAACTGTACTGAGACTGCCGCCGTATCATTGCGAATTAAATCCAATTGAGCTAGTGTGGGCTCAAGTTAAAGGAAATGTAGCTTCACACATGAAAACACACAAAATGGCAGAATTAAAAATTGTATTGAATGAATCAATTCAAAATATTGACGCAGAGAAATGGAAAAAATGTATAAAGCATGTCATAGAAATTGTTGAGCCCAAAATGGATGCCATGGATAGAAATGTGGAGGCAATGACTGAAAGATTAATAATAAATGTAGGAAACGACAGTAGTGATAGTACGGAGAGTGATGGTGATGATGATATGTTATGAAAATGTTTAGGTAGATATTACAATTTAATAAAGAAAATATAATCTTTAACTCTCGATTTTATTTCTTTTGCTTCATATCCATCAGTTAAATAAAAAGTAGGTAACAATAAACAAATTATATCACAATGTCTCTCAATTAATACGACAGACGAAGCCGCAGGAATAAACTAAGCGTACTTTTAAGAAGCGCAGTGTGAACGCACATTTACATTTCTAAGGTATTGTTAACGCCCACTGACCCTAAAAAAGTATTTTTTGTCTTTGTCATTTGTATGATAATGTGCGATAGAGAAGGCGCTATACTAACTCGTCTCCGTGAATACACTATAGAGAAATAAATAAACTCTGGTTCTGATTCACAAGCTGTGGCTTTTATGTGGCGGTTAGTGCAGGTAGGCCAAGGAAGCACTTCCTACTACCGACGACTTCACAAAAAGGGCGCGTCGGCTGACCAAGCTACAGCTGCGCACAGTTACAGCCGCCATCACTGGACACGGCTCTTAATAAACACCTCTTTGTCATAGGAGTCGCAGACAGACCCCAGTGCCGACCGAGCATGGAGGAAGACGAGACAGCAGCAACGCACGTGCTTCTGGTTGCAACATACAGGGCAAAGTACTTTGGTAACCCAGGTACTCTCCGCAAGATCGTCAGCAACTCTGAGAGGCCGCCTCCACGAGCGAGAGAATCGCGTCGATATAAAAATACATTGCATCGCCGTGATTCGCTCGCTCGTGGAGGCGGCCCCCAAAGCGCCGGTAGCCTTTTTCGGGGAGACGGCCTCTTAGGGTGGATCGCATAAATTTCCCACCCGTACGCAAAATACGGCGCTGTGGACGTAGAATTGCGGACACCAGCCTGTTTTACAACACAATACAATCTCTTCATCGTATAGCTGGAAATATGATAAGAAGAGAGCAGAGGTGGCCCAGTGGTGTTGGCCCCGACTTACAAGTCGTGGGTTTGGAACCTAGGCAGGCGCACTTTGTGTAATATACGAGTATTTCATCACCACTGCTCTCAAAAACGGTGAAGGAAAACATCGTGAGGAAACCGGCATGACGTAGAACCAAAAAATCGACGACATGTGACATCTACTAACCCGCGTGGTGGTTTATATCTCATTCGCAAAATACGCGCTTTGACATGGTGTTGCGGATACCAGCCCGTTTACAATACAATATGATAAGGAATCGTCAGTGCGATAACGCTGTTATATCTTACCTTCTCATAATGCTGAGTGCTTTCTTCATCTCATGTTCAGCTAGATGGTACTCGGTCGCTAGTATATTGCACTGCTCTAACGTCACCGACATTCCCGTCCTGTCCTTGGCGCTTTTACATGATGTGAATCTAACACCTGAAATTTAAGACTCAAAGTAAGGACTAGATTTTTATCTTATTTATCTATAAACACAGCGTTTACAGATAAAGTCATGAGGTGAGGTCATGTTTCAGGGTGTGATACAGACTATCAAACTGCACAACTTTCTCAATGGGACCACTATCGAAATCGCGAGAAAAGTATCAATATAAAACATACGGAAATAGGTATTTTGGTATAGGTTTTATCGCGAACTTAATCTTTAACTAACTTCTGCCGGCGACTTCGTTCGCGTGAAGTTTTGTTACGCAACGCATCGCCTGCTCAACGGAAGCTATTTACCCGCTTGCAACATTACTGATTGCTGCTCCGCTCCTATTGGTCATAGCGTGATGTTATTGTTACATCGGACCTACTAGAACATTCGAGAAAGCACGTGATAACAGCATGTGTATGTTGGAATTTCGAGTGCTTTCCATTGTTATAAGTTTTAAAGTTAGGTAGTACAAATTCGCCACCTATTTATAAAATACATTATAATTTTAACCGTACGCCTTGGACATACGGTTCATATTTGTATGTTTTGTATAAGTAGCTTATTATTACCTACTACTCTTTTGTATTCTTTTGTTAGTGTTTCTTATGAAGCAGTTCTATTACCATCTAGAATATTAGTGGTTATTTTTTGTGTGTCTGTTGGCGAGTATAAATACACCGCTCAGGCCCGCGATAGTCAGTAGACCGAGCTGAAATATTCGCCGAGCACCTGGAGCGTCAGTTCCAGCCTAACCCGAGCTCAGACACCGAGCACATCGCAGCAGTCGAGAGGCACCTTGGAGAGTACTTCGCATCGCCGATAGCTCCAGAGGAAGACCCCGTCTACTTTACTCCGTGTGCAGTGAGACGCGCCTTCCTCGGGACGAAGCCGAGAAAGGCCCTAGGCGCCGATGGAATCACCAATACAGTGCTGCGCCACCTGCCGTACCGAACGGTTGCGGCCCTGGCGCGCCTGTTTACGGGGATCCTGCGCACCGGGACCTTCCCGGCTGCGTGGAAAGAGGGGCTCGTCATCATGCTGACTAAGCCACACAAAAACGTCCTGAAGCCTGAGAGCTATCGGCCCGTCACGCTTCTCTCCTGCACCTCCAAGGTGTTTGAGCAACTCCTGCTGCGACACCTTAAGAAGTACGTCGAGCCGCGCCCCGAACAGTTCGGGTTTCGCTCGGAACATTCGACGACGCTCCAGCTGTCGAGGGTGCTGCACCTGCTCACGGCGGCGGTGAACAAGAAGGAGAAGGCAGTATTCCTCGACATGGAAAAAGCATTTGACAGAGTCTGCTGTACAAACTGTCAATGACAGCCGCGCCTCGTCGCTTGATACAGGGTGGTCTCATCCTTTCTTTCAAACAGGACTTACAGGGTGGTGGTTGACAAGACGCTGTCGAGCGTCCACCCCATCGCCGCCGGAGTGCCGCAGGGCAGCTGCGTCTCTCCGTGGTGTTACTCCTGCTTCACCGACGACATCCCAACAACACCGGACACCACGCTCGCGCTGTACGCGGACGACGCCGCGTACATCGCAACATCTCTCAACGTGCAGCACGCGGCAGTCAAGCTGCAGCGCGTGCTCGACCTGCTGCCAGAATGGCTGGACAAATGGAGGTTGTCGGTGAATGTGGGAAAAACACAGGCGCTGACAGTAGGCGGCTACAAGCAGCCACCACCCCTGAAACTTCAAGGCGCCGACGTCAAGTGGCTCCAGACGGCCAAGTACCAGGGAGTCACCATTGACAGTCGGCTAACCATGGCGCCACACGTCCGCACAGTCGTCGCGAAGGGCAGGAACGTCCGCTTCCTGCTGCACCCAGTGCTGTCGTCCCGACTCCCGCTACGAGCCAAGCTGAGCGTGTACAAAACGTACATTAGATCGCAGCTCACGTACGCCGCCCCAGCTTGGCTCGCCCTCACGAGCTCGCGGAGCAGAAGAGAGCTTGAGAAGCAATAAAACATGACGCTGAGGAAGATAGTAGCGGCCCCTCGCTACGTGAGGAACGAGGTCGTCAAGCGGGACCTAGGAATAGAGAGCCTGGAGGACTTCTGCGGCCGCCTCGCGTCCACCATGTTCGAGCGAGCCGACGCCTCTGCCTGGCCACACATCAAGATGATAGCGCCATGGCACACACGGCCACCGGACGCGGGGCGCCGACCACGACGACTACCGCGCGACTTAGTCGCGGACGTGACGGACGCCACCCACCGGACTGACCCCTGAGTAAGAGAGTCAGAGTCGTTTTATTTATGTACTATACTACAACGACTTACTCACCAAATAGACTCCACACACATTACACACACTTGGTGAAACGTCGTGTTCTAAGTTAATATAGACACGACGTACACCCCCCACCTCATACCCGCACGACTCCACACTCGATTATACTCACACGATACATAGCGGCGCGGGCGCACTATGTACTCGTAATCATGGGCGGTGTTACTATAACACAATACCACTCACATATACATACATGGCCCCTTAGCCCGGAGCGCATCGGCTAGCTTCGATAACGCTGTGGGCGGGGGCCCCTCTCCTGGTAGGGGGCAGCCCTAGCCTCCTCAGGCTGGTCATCATCCGCTAGGCTTCACCCGGGGAACCGGGAGTTCCACCTGGCGGTGACAGACCGCCGAGGCGGCGTGAAGACACGGTTAACACCGTGGCGCCCTCTACCTATACAATATGACACTAACTCACAGGCGAGCGGCGGCGTTGCGCGCTCGCCGAGGCCAAGGCCTATATGGCCGACCCAATGACGGCGCCCGTATGCTTACGGGCGCAATCGATCCCGCGGGACAAAAGGCGAAGCCCAAAACCCGCCTGCCGCACCCCCCTGCGGGGGTGCAGCGGACTTTCACGGGCGATAGTCAGTCTGGCGACTTGAACTGCAAGCACCCAGCGTGGAACTCGGCCGCGACAAACACGGGAGGGAAATGGCTCTTCACGGACGCGGAAGCCTTCGGCTACACGGTCTCTGGACGGTCTCGGACGCCCACCCACTATCCGGACAACCCACTCCATATGCCGGACGTGCTGGACATCGTGGTCTGCCGTGGGCTACTCTGCCAGATCACGCAGCAAGTACTGGACGACGAGATGCAGTCGGATCATCATCCTGTTCTCGTCGTCCTTTCGGGGATGCCAACCCGATTGAAGCCCGCAGCGCCACGTCGCAAAACCAACTGGAAAGAGTTCACAGAAAGGATCGAGGCCACCGCGGCCTATCGTCACACCCGCGGCCGTCGACCAAATGGCGGTGGATGTCACTGTTTGCATACAGAGCGCCTTGGAAGCGGCGACTACAACTATGACGCAGGAGAGCGCGGCGCGCCCAGCTCCGGTTCACCGACGACATCCCCACTACACCACAGGTGACGCTCGCGCTGTATGCGGACGACGCCGCGTACATCGCCACCTCGCTTAACGCGGGGCACGCGGCGGTCAAAATGCAGCGCGCGCTCAACCTCCTCCCTGACTGGCTGTCAAAGTGGCGGCTGTCGGTGAACGTGGGCAAGACGCAGGCGATAATATTCAGCTCCACGCACCTCCTCCCACCACGCCTGACTCTACAAGGCGCCGACATCGATTGGGCGCCCCAGGCCAAATACCTGGGTGTGACCATCGATCGTCGGCTCACCATGGGGCCACACGTCCGCCAGGTCGCGGGCAGGATTAGGGCTGCCCGCGCCCTGCTCCACCCAGCGCTCTCGTCCCGACTCCCGGCGCGCGTCAACTTGAGCGTGTATAAAACATATATACGCTCGATATTGACGTACGCCGCCCCCGCCTGGTTCGCCCTCACGGAAACAAGAAGATTCTCCACAGCAACAGGCGTTGGCGCTGCGGTCCGTAGTTGGCGCCCCTCGCTATGTGAGGAACGAATGTCATCCAGCGGGATCTCGGGATTGAGAGCCTGGACGACTTCATCCGTCGCCTCGCGACGGGAATGTTCGCGCATGCCGACGCATCTGCTTGGCCTCACGTCAAGCACCTAGCGCCCTGGCATGCGCGCCCCCCTGACGAGAGGCGCCTCCCGCGCGACCTGGTAGAGGACGCTGACCCCACTCCACCGGATTGACCCGGGTAAGCTGTACCAGGCTACACGACGCTTAACTGCACAGTAAGAGTCCACACACAGTACTCTTACCCAGCTACGTGATGTGTGCCAAGTTAATATGGGCATGTTATCACAATACCGCCCACACACACATGTCGTCTCTTTAGCCTGTACCACTGCCGGCTAGCTCTGGCTAGTGGGGCGAGCGAGGACCACACACCCACTGTAGGTGCGCTATAAGTCGGCACCTCTGTCACTGGTTGTCTCCCGCCGGGCCTCCTCCGGGTAACCGGAGGTCTCACCGCCAGGGGGGGGGCGCCGAAGTACTGTGATGATAACAGCGCTGTGTGACAGCGCTGTGGCGCGCCTACAGCACACTTCATAGCATTCACACACATACCATGCACCCATTAGGACCTGGGACAGTGCCCCACCTAACACGGGCCACGCAGCATCGGGCCCCGGTATAGCCTCCGCGGGCAGGGAGCAATCGCCCTGGTACCGCCTGCACTACTTTCAGTTCAGCGGCAGTCAGTCTGATTTTGGCTACACAACGAAGCGATTCGAAGTGAACTAGAAGTGCGATATCTAAGCAAATAGTGAACAGTGTGTGTATTTGTGAGATTAGCGCGTTCATTTACATGGACTGACTGCCTATCTGAGCTCCGCAACCCAGTTAATACTGGGTAATACGATACGACTTGGTGAAACTGGTTGTCGAACTTTTTGAGCGACTGGCTACCTGTAACGACTGCCAAAGATGGACAAAAGGACAGACGGGACCAATAGCTTAACGTGCTTTCCGAGGCACGGAAGAAACTCGGTATGTAAGGATGGTCACCCATCCACAGACCATCCTAGGCAAGCACAGCTTAACCTAAAGATCGGCCCGAGCGACTGTTATTATTTAGCCACTGCGGCTGAGCGGCTGTTTGTATCGGAAAGGGTAAAGGCAACATAAATTAGCAGACATCTCGCTATCAGAAGGCTTACCGCCGTCAGTACCAATGTAAAGTATATCGAAAGAGAAATGCTTAAAGCGCATATTAGAATTATATTCTTTTTGCCGGGTGGGAGCGGAATCGTGTAACTGGGGTAAGATCTGAAGGTGGACTATGCGCGTGGAGCGACAATCCCGGAAGCTGTATGAAAGTTGCCGAGAAGTATTATACAACATTATTTTTTGTTTACACTAAACCCGAAAAGGGGTCATTGTACTCATCATTTTGAACAACTTTTTCTATGGGACGAATCTTGAAATCGCGAAAAAAAAATCAGCTGTTCCCTACATTTTGACGAGTTATGCGAACATAAATGTAGGGAACAGCTGTTTTCAAACAAAAAATAATGTTGTAGAGAGCCCTACTTTCAGCAGAGGTCTGAAGTAAGCTGACGATTGTAACGATAAACATGTGACGGCTTGTGATAAACGTGTTCTCTGGCACTTAGGCCCGCTTACACCACACCTCAATGCTTTGAACGTTAAGCATTAATTTTCAAACGATTGACAGAAACGTTACAATCTTTTTAATCTCATTGAGTGATTTGCTGTGCAAGTGGGCTTTAAAGTTTAAAAGATCTTACCATTCATAAGCCTGGTTGCTAGTGAGGCTAAATGTAGTACTTCAACGTTCTTCGGAACTTTTTTATGCACGCATATCCTGAGGTTCTCCATCACTTCCTCAAGCGGCTTGGTTCTTGATGACGCTGGAAAGAAACAAGACATTATGATCTAACAAACCTTTCTCTCGTTTCAAAAATTATGATTAATATAAAAATATACATAACATCACGCTTTACAGAGGCAGAGGTGTACCTAACAAGACCAGCCACATTTCGCCAGTTATGTTTAAGTCATATATAATAGGGGGAGCCTATTACCAGCAACCGTGCACAAATCCAGAATCCGAAGCTGCTACTGACAAATTTTTGATGGAAAACCGAATCACACTTTTTCCGACCCGGGAATCGAACCCAAGACCTCATACTCAGCAGTCAAGCTAGCGACCACTCGACCAACGGAATATTATGGTATGTTATATTGTATGGTGAGGTAATAAAGTCCTACCTATACTAGTATTATAAAGCAGAAGAGTTTGTTTGTTTAGTTGAACGCTAAACAAACAAACTCTCCGCGAAGCGGGGCTCCGTCTACTACGCTTTTTAGGGTAAGTTGATGTAAGTTGACTACCATCGCATGCATTTCACGAAAAATAATGCGTTTTGTTGTAAGCAGTATGTTCATTTGACAATAATTCGTGACTTTACAATATCGCTAGAGATATTACAATATAACGTATTTGACAATTTTACGGTGACATACATATTTCGCGACGCTGTTGCAATCTGGGTAGAAATCCAGCCTGCTACTAACCTGCTAATCTCGGGAACTACCGGCTCGAAATGAAAAAATCTTTTTGCGTTGGATAGTCCATTTATCGAGGAAGGCTATATAATATCACGCTATAACCAGTACGAGCGGAGCAGCAATAAGAAATGATGCAAGCGGGAAAAATTGAGCAGGCGTAACAAAACTTCACGCGAACGAAGTCGCAGGCAGAAGTGTTTTTGTATATTGTTGTCCATGTAATGTATATTTCAAGTACTTTTTGTAAATTTCCTATTTTCTGCAATAATTTGAATAAAATAAAACATCTAATTTGAATACAAAAATTGGTAACTGATACTTCTTCACAGATAAGTGTATGTAAAAATATTCAAGAAAACCATATTTACAAGTGAAGTGACCATACATTCATTTACAATAATCAGGAAATCGTCTATTTAAAGTTAACGAAGGTCATTTTTCTCAAAATATTTCTATGACAGTCAACGTACTCATAAATATTATCTTGATGTTTTTTTTTTTGTGAAGCGTTTCTATACACTTCTGGAATATTCGTGGATATTTTTGTGTGTCTGTTGGCGAGTATAAATACACCACTCAGACAGGCGGCAGTCAGTCTGATTCTGGCTACATGACGAAGCAATTTCAAGTGAACTAGAAGTGCGATATCTAAGCAAATAGTGAACAGTAGCGTATTTGTGATATAGTTCTAATTGTTTTGTGATTAATAAAGTTATTGTGTTTAATTGGTAGTAATTAATTTATCTCATACCCAGCGTTGGGTATAGCTCGTAACAAATTTGTGTCAGAATTGAGAGATAAATTATGCCAATTCTACAAAAGGACGACACGGAGGGTATCCGTACTAGAAGTCAGCGACAGCAGGACATGGACCAAAGGCGGTTGAGATTCTCCGACACAGACACCAGGTGGTGCCCAGCCTACGTCGGAGCCAGTCGCTGACCCATCCAGAGTTCCTCCAGCATCAGTAGCTCCAGACTTGTCAACTTTAATGACGCTACTGCAGTAGCAAGCTCGCCGTCAAGAGGAGCAGGCTCACCGGTTGGAATAGCAGATCCTCATAAAGGATCTTCATGCCACTTTCGGCAAGGACCTGAAAGTGATGAAAGATCAGGTCCACCAGCACGACAACCGCAACTCGAAAGCTGAAGTTCAGATTGCTGGGGTGAAGAAAGCTTTGGGCGAACTGAAGGCTGAAGGCGGGACTGTAGCTCCAGTGGTAGCTGCACCTTCTTCGCGTGGTTTTAAGGTGCCTCCATTCGACGGCAAATCTTCGTGGTCGGCTTATAAAATACAGTTTGAAGCCGTCTTGAAGGCGAATGGATGGACCAAACCGCAAGCCATGACCGAGTTCACCTTGGGCCTCTGAGACCAGGCCCTAAAAATTCTGCAGGCGCTCGGTAAGGATGTAACCTACGAGCAGCTGCAGGAGGCGTTGGAGTCCAGATACGACGACGCGCACCCGGAGCACGTATTTCGTGCTAAGTTGGAGGACCGTGTTCAACTTAGTGCCGAGAACCTACAGCAGTGGGCCCTTTTTTTTAGGATGGGAAATCATCAAAAAAACTTCTCCCACTCTGGGCGGAGCGGGAGGGAGTATCAGACTTTTACTGACTAAAACCCATCTATGTTCCTTCCTCGCCCTTTACGTTCCGGGGCCGCGGTATCTCTTTCGAACAGGCCCGCAACCCCGGACAGCAGTGGGCCCTGGAAGTAGAAAAACTCGTTCGAAAAGCATACCGGTCTGCCCCTGCACTGATCGATGGAAATCTGGTACATGCGTTCGTTGATGGAATACGTGACTTAGAGCCGCCGTGAGACTTGGGCATCATGAGACATTGAAGGACGCCTTAGCCCATGCCTTGAAAGTAGAGGCAGTGAGGCAAGACCACCATAGCAAGTTGCGGCATCACCTGATCGCCAGTGGCCGCGACGGTACAGCCCTAGACACTCGTGGCGAAAGGGGGTCACCTTCGGGCCTGTGGACGGCTGGCTATGGGCTAGCTAGCCGTCCGGCCGTCTAACGACGACGACAGGCCGTGTCGACGGCGCGTTCGTGTTCCACGCGCGCCTCAAAGAGATGTCAGCAAAAGGAGAGGGGCCCGCAAGGGCCGAAGCCTGCCGGGGTTGCGGGCCTGTTCGAAAGAGATACCGCGGCCCCGGAACGTAAAAGGCGAGGAAGGAACATGGATGGTTTTTAGTCAGTAAGAGTCTGACACTCCCTCCCACTCCGCCCAGAGTGGGGGGGGGGTCATTTGATGATTTCCCATCCTTAAAAAAATAAAAAAAGGGGGTCACCTTCGGTCAAACTGTAAAAAGCGAAGCACACCTGGAAAAGATCAATCTCAGCAAGGAAAAGCGTCTGAGAAGACTGGACAGCAACAGTGGAGAAACCACAGCAGCACAGACGAACTGTTAAGAAGATTGTTAGCATAGTTCCAGACAGGAGTCTAAGGATGTGGTGCCCGTACGGATGCTAAGAACGGATCTTAGCGATGAATGGAAGGTAAGTATACAGCAGGCTCAGCAAAATGATTCGGACATCAAACCGATCTTTGAGTGGATCAAAGCTGGTGCTCCTAAACCCAAGTGGAGTGATGTGTCTGCGATTAGTTCTACTACGAAGAAATATTGGGCGCAATGGAACAGCTTGGTAATCCAGGATGGAGTTTTTGCCGTAAATGGGAAAACGCTCGAGGGGACAGCTGTCATCTACAAATGGTTGTCCCTAAAGCTAAGGTACCGGATATTTTAAGGCTTTAGCATGATGTTCAGGAGGACATGTGGGGATAAAAAGGACTATACTAAAAATTCGAAAACGCTTTTACAGGATGCACTATCGAGATGATGTGGTGGACTGGTGCCGCAAATGTGTCAGTTGTGCGGCCGTGAAAGGACACACATACGCGCCATACACGTAGTAGAGGTGCATTTAAAATTCTCCTAATTAAATGTACCAATACGTGATCTTTATTTAAATCTTGACGGCAATAAACTTGATGTCATAGCGGAAACTGTATTCTTAGGGATTACTATAGATTCAAAATTACACTGGGACGCGCACATTAGAACTCTTTCAGGTAGGTTAAGCTCAGCTGCATATGCAGTTAGGAAAATAAGGCAGTTAAGGGATGTAGCCACAGCTAGGTTAGTTTACTATGCTTATTTCCACAGTAATATGTCTTACGGCATCCTGCTGTGGGGATCAGCAGCAGACGTTGACTCCATTTTTATACTACAAAAGAGGGCAGTCCGCGCGATTTATAAAATGGGTCCTCGCGAGTCACTCAGAGAAAAATTAAAAGAGATCGATATACTAACTCTGCCTTCACTTTATATCTTTGAATGTATTTTATATGTCCGCAAAAATCGAGAGCTTTTCAAAATTAGAAGCGACTTCCACAATAAAAATACACGCAGTAAACATGAAATTGTAATACCTAAATTCAGATTAACAATTAAAAACTAGCAAGTCTTTTATTATAAACAGTACTTATACGCTTTTATAACAAGTTGCCAAAGTCAGTTATAGAACTGACCGATGGAAAGTTCAAAAACTATATTAAACGTGTCCTTATGAAAAAAGCATTTTACAAAATCAAGGACTACGTTGATGACAAAGAAGTTTGGCTATGGTTTGTGTTTTTTCCTTCTGCGCATGCGGCTTCCCTGCTAGCTCATAAACGGCACAGATTTGTGGATGTCTTTAACTATTCTCAATCTCATTATTCTTTTTCTTTTGATTCAGATTATTACAGTAGTTTTCAAATCATTTTTTCTCATATTTTGCTCAGAATAGTTACAGCACTGATGACAATATTTGTGTCACTTGTTTAATTTAGTTCTTTAATTAAATATTCATTTTTTTTAATTTACTTAACTTTGTATAGATGCTTTTTTCCCTATTATTTGTGAATGGGTGTACATTGAAGGCCTTTTAGATTCCCGGATGCTGTTTAACTCTTGTTAAATATTCCTTTTGTTTTACATTTTTTGTATAGCAAGCAACGACTTATCTGTCCTAGCTGTCCCCCCATACTTTAGTACTAATGCTGTAATGAAACATAATAATATTGTAATACCAAATGATTTTAAAAGAGCAACCATGGAGTTTCTTGCCGGTTCTTCTCCATGGAATCGACCAACGCGAACCGTGCACCTTTTTCGACGTTTTATAAGTGCCCATCCAGGCCTATGTGAAATAAAATATTTTGATTTTGATTTTTCTTGGGAACGGATAGCACTTGACGTTGCGGGACCATTTCCAGTAAGTGAGAGCGGAAACAAGTACTTCCCGGTGGTCAAGGATTACTTCACAAAGTGGCCAGAAGTCTTCGCCATTCCTAACCAAGAAACTACACCTGTCGCAGATAAATTGGTTCGGGAAGTCTTCTGTCGTTTTGGAGTACCCTTAGAAATACGCAGCGATCAAAGAAGGAATTTTGAATCACAAGTATTTCAAGAGACTTTTCGATTGATGGATACCCACAAAACCAGAACAACCTTTACCAACCACAATCTGGTGGAATGGTGGAACGATTTAACCAAACGTTGGATAATTATCTTATTATCTTATTATTATTTCGTGGAAAGCAGGCAAAGGGATTGGGACAAGCACATACAGCCGTTTCTTCTGTCTGATCGAAGTGCAGTCCACGAAAGTACCACTGTGTTACCAGCCTTCGCAAACTTTGGATGGAAATTACGGATTTATTTATTTATTTAAGGTTCACCTACAGCACATGTATGCACATACATATACTAAGTCATACGTTAGTGTTCTAATATATTATGTCAATCACAGGTAAACACAACATTGACAACAAAGACGCCAGATTGCCGCTTAGTTGCTAACTTAAGTCTAGGTGTACAATTTAAGGGAAAATGGGATATGAATGATATAAGAGACGGATACCTGCTGATTTAATCACTGGAACTCCCCCTGATGCTCCATGTAGAGTAACAGATTACGCGAAAGACTTGCGTAATAAGTTGAACGATGTTTAGCATATCCGACAATGTGGCCAACAGTTGTCTGAGAAAATGAAGACCCGTTATGATCGGAAGGCAAACGGTAGGGGTTTCCACGAGGATTCACTGGTGTGGTTGCACAACCCAGTGCGGAGCAAGGGGAAGTCTCCGAAATTACAAGCAAAATGGGATGCACCATACCGAGTCGTGACTAGGATCAACGATGTCACCTACCGAATACAGAAGAGCCCACGAGGTGCGCCTAAGATAGTGCATGTAGACCGGTTGGCGCGATACTACGGGACTAATGATGCTCAGGACGAGCATGTGTAAGGAGGGGGCAGTGTTATATCGGACCTACTAGAACATTCGAAAAAGCACGTGATTACAGTATGTGTACGTTGGAATTTCGAGTGTTTACCATTATTATTACTTAGTTTTATTTATTTATTTATTTATTTAAACTTCATGTACATTAGTGGTACATAGGCGGACTTAATGCCACAAGGCATTCTCTACCAGTCAACCATTGGGTCAAATAAGACAGCATTGTGATAAAGAACAATAAAAATAAAAATAAACAGTTAACAGTTTAGTTAAACAGTCAAAAATCAAAATCAATCAAAATCAAAGCATTTATTTCAAGTAGGCCAGTTACAGGCGCTTTTGAATTGTCGAAACAAAGATGATAATTAAATGTAGCTACAGTCCCAGTCACAAGACATAAAAACTGTGAAAGTACTGTAGTTGCCCATTCCCTAGCGTAGATCTCTATGGAGAAGAACGGGCAAGAAACTCCATGGACACTCTTTTAAATCATAATGTTCTTACAAAATCTTGGTTACATCATTCCTGTTGAGATGGTGCATTATGTGAGAACAATGTAGCAAGATGTGCACGATAAAAGTGTCCATAGTTAAAACTAACAAAAACAATTCAAAAATAAAATAATTAATTAAAAATAAAAACAAAAGCCGTGGCAACCAAGAGCTGACCAGTCCCAACCGACAGCGCCCGTTCACGAACATGACGCATGTATCAGCACCATTCAACTCAACCATTTTGAAGGGAACTAAATGACCCGACACACGCGCCACCATCAGCGGGACATTTGAGTGAGCATGACATACTCTTAACCGCCAGGGCACATTCAAGTCAAAAAATAAAAAATAAAAACGTAGGTTTCCCGCGAATGATAGCATTCTAGTACATGGCACTCACACAATATGGGATATGAGGTTATATAATACTAAAGATATTGAATTTATACAATGCAAAGATAGTTGTACAATCTTCAGCAGCTCCAACAATACCATTTAATGCTATCCATTTATGCGCCCCTGTCCTTGTGGAGCAGGACCGGCATTGAGCCAAGCATTTTTATCAGCGATATAATCGTCCAATTTGTAATATGCTTGCTTACACAGTGTGCGTTTAATGCAAGTTTTAAATTTGGTTTCATTTAGTTCAAGAATGCTTTGTGGAATTTTATTATAGCATCTCAAACAGTACCCCATGAAAGACGAGTCTACTTTAGCGAGTCTGAAGCCAGGCTGAACTAATTGGTCTCTATTTCTAGTACTGTAATTGTGTCTGTCACCTCTTTTACCAAAAAGATGCAGATTTTTTCTGACATACATTATGTTTTCGTAGATGTATTGACAATATACAGTCATGATGTTAATTTCCTTAAACAGTTCCCTTAGAGAATCGCGCCTACGAAGATTGTATATGGCTCTGATGGCTCTTTTCTGCAGAATAAATATAGACTCAATATCAGCAGCCCGTCCCCACAGCAAAATGCCGTAAGACATTATGCTGTGGAAGTAACTAAAATAGACTAGTCTAGCGGTATCTACATCAGTGAATTGACGGATTTTTCTAATGGCATATGCTGCTGAACTTAACCGCCCCGCAAGAGATGTTAAATGAGAACCCCATTGAAGCCTTGAATCAAGCGTAAGCCCCAGGAAAACCGTTTTATCTACGAATTCGAGTTTCTCTTTATTCAATATTATCTCACAATCACTACTTTTAACATTCGGTAAAGCAAATCTTACGCATTTCGTTTTTTTTTTCATTTAATACCAAGTTGTTTGCTGTGAACCAATTATGGACTTTAAGTAAGGCATTATTCACGTCATTTAGATTTTGGGCTCGTCTATTTATCTTAAAAATTAATGAAGTGTCATCGGCAAATAATACCATATTTTGAGGTTGGTTTTTCAGTAAATAGGGTAGATCATTTATATATACTAAAAAGAGGAAAGGACCCAATATTGAGCCTTGCGGAACCCCCATTTTTACTTTCAAGCCCTGTGAATTAACACCATTTATTTGAACATATTGCAGTCTATCACTTAAATAAGATTTTACCAAACTAAGTGCAAGTTTACCTAGTCCGTAATGCTCAAGTTTCAAAAGCAATGTGTCGTGATTTACACAATCAAATGCTTTGGAGAGGTCACAAAATATTCCTACAGCGTCTTGGGACTCTTCCCACGCCATGAATATGTGCTTTAATAAGGTTACACCGGCGTCAGTTGTACAACGTCCCTTGGTGAAGCCATACTGTTGATCGTGTAAGATTCTGTTGGTGTTGAAATGATTGAGCATTTGATTAAGCATTATCTTTTCGAACACCTTACTAAAAACTGGCAACACGGATACAGGTCTATAATTATTAGTATCTTTACTATCCCCGGATTTGAAAAGCGGTATGACTTTACTGTATTTCATTAAATCAGGGAAAACTCCTTGGTCTACGCACAAATTAAAAATTAAAGCTAAGTATGGAGCTATCGTCTCAAGTATGGAAGTACAAACTTTGATAGACATTCCCCATAGATCTTCGGTCAGTTTGATTTTTATTTGCCGGAAAGCTTTAATAACCGTCATCGGGTTTATATGTTTAAATTTAAATTCAGCCTGGCATCCAGATACATTCGCTTTTAATAAACCAATTGAGACTTCAGAAGAGGAATTTAGAGCCTCCGTAGTTTTTAACGGTATATTGGTGAAGAAATTTACAAATTCCTGAGCTACTTCCTGATTGGAGCTTTTAGGACCACATACTGTATCTAATGTATAGCTAGTATTACGTACTTTCTTCCTGTTAGTCTCGCTATTTATGACTTTCCAAACTGTCTTAATTTTATTTTCTGCTGTTTTAATCTTGTTGCTAATGTGCAGGGCTTTGGCAACCTTGCATGAATTTCTAAATATTTTTGAATACCGAGCAACATAGTTGTTAAAAGTTTCAGTGTTTACATAAGGCTTAAGGCCATAAAGCTCAAAAAGTGTTTCCCTACTTTTTCTGATACCTCTAGTTGCCCAATCACTAAATATAAATTTAGGGCAAATGCTTTTAGTCTTCTTTTCAAAATTTTTATTGAATTCAGTGTGAACAATTGAAAAGAAATGATCATAGAATTGATTTATATTAGTATCGTCATGGTTCATAACACTTAACTTGTTCTGTAGGGAAATATTGTACCTATTTAATTTACTAGAAGTTATAGGTCTAAATTTAATATCAACTTTTTGCAATGGTGTATTACACCTGAAAGTTACAGTTTGTCCGCTATGGTCAGACGGCAGACTATTTACTACGGCTCTATCTAAGTATTCACAATCGCAGAAAACATTATCTATACAAGTAGCAGAAGAAGGCGTGACTCTAGTGGGTTCTATAAAAACGTTAGTCAAGTCAAAAGACTTAAAAAGATTTAATAACCGACTGCTATTTGAATTATCTTCTAAAATATTGATGTTGAAGTCACCACAAATAATTGTAGATTTATTACTGGTTGTAAGTTTTGCCAGGACATCTTCCATTATTGATTCAAATAACGAAAAGTTTTGATAGTTTGGGGGTCTGTACACACACACAATTACATGCTTATCTAGCTCAACACAAGACAGTTCGACGCAATGTTCAACCGAAAGACCTACTATGTCAGCACGTTGCTTATATTTAACACAATTTTTCAGTAATATTAGGGAACCTCCACGCAGCATAGATTTACGGTTAAAGCAGCTACCCACCATATAGTTCTCATAATTAATAAGCATTTGGTAATCTTTTAACCAATGTTCAGTAAAGCAAACAATGTCAAACATACTTTTCTCTAAATACAATTCAATTTCTAATAATTTGGAAGAAATGCCTTGGATATTTTGGTGGAATAATTTTAAAGAGTTCTGCTGAGGCCCTTTTTTACGACCTAATGGAGTGCAAGAAGATACCTTGCTGTTTTTAAGTTAGGTGGGTACAAATTCGCGACCTATTTATAAAAACGCATTATAATTTCGACCGTACGCTAGGGCATACGTTTCATATTTGTTTGTTTTGTATAAGTAGCTTATTATTACCTACTACTCTGTTGTATTCTTTTGTTAGTGTTTTTTAAGAAGCAGTTCTATAACCCTCTAGCTAGAATATTCGTGGTTATTTTTGTCAGTTGGCGAGGAGTGGCTTGAGAGGCGCCACGGCGTCCACTTCTTCCGCCTGACGGAGGTCCTCACCGGACACGGATGTTTCGGGAGGTACCTGCATCGAATCGGGAGGAAACGCTCGGGTGTTTCCACTGCGAGGATCGACCGGAGGACAAGTTGGAGCACACGGTGGAAGTCTGCCCTGCGTGGGCGGAGCACCGCTTTGTACTCGTAGCGGCGATCGGCGGCGGTGACCTTTCGATTCCGGACCTGGTTCAATCCTTGGTCCGGAGCGAGACGGAATGGGAAGCCGTCACCTCCTTCTGCAAAGCAGTCATGCTAGCGAAGGAGGTGGCGGAACGAGAGAGGGAGAGAACCTCTATTCCCAGCCGCCGCGGGAGACGCACCGAGCGTCGGGGGCCACGTGGTGGCTACCTGCCACCGTAGACGCGGGCCTGTGGACGGTTAGCTATGGGCTAGCTAGCCGTCCGTCCGTCTAAAGACGACACGTTCGTGTTCCACGCGCGCCTCAAAGAGATGTCAGCGTAAAGGGGGGGCCCCGCAAGGGCCAAAGCCTGTCGGGGTTGCGGGCCTGTTCGAAAGAGATACCGCGGCCCCGGAACATAAAGGGCGAGGAAGGAACATCGATGGGTTTTAGTCAGTAAAAGTCTGGCACTCCCTCCCGCCCCGCCCAGAGAGGGAGAAGTTCTTTGATGATTTCCCATCCTAAAAAAAGGGGGTTTCAACGAGGGTTCACTGGTGTGGTTGCATAACCCAGTGCGGAGCAAACGAAGTCTGCGAAATTGTAAGCAAAATGGGATGGACCATACCGAGTCGTGACTAGGATCAACGATGTCACGTACCGAATACAGAAGGGTCTACGAGGTGCGCCTAAGATTGCCCATATAGGCCGGTGTTACATCGGACCTACGAGAAAGTTCGAGAAAGCACGTGATTAGTGTATTTGCGTTGATCCTTCTAGAGAATCCAATTATTATTAGTTTTAAAGTTAAGTAGGTACAAATACGGAACCTACTTATAAAAAACATCAGGAATTGTAATTTCGGCCGTAGGGCGAGGGCATAAAGTACCTACTTCTTTCTTGCCTCAAGTAGTTCATTATCTTTTTTTGCCCACAGTTCCTTTTGTTAATGTTTTTTTGTTGATGTATTTTTGTGAAGCGGTTCTACACACACCTAGAATATTTGTGGATATTTTTGTGTGCCTGTTGGCGACTATAAATACACCGCTCAGACCCGCGGCAGTCAGTCTGATTATTTGTTATCTCTTAGTAATTTTAGCTTTTATAAGAATCGAATTGTAACAATGTGAATTTGAGCGTCAAACTTCCATCGACGACGGTTTTTCTTGCAAATTAAGTTCGTAAAATATTTATAGTAAATTACACGAAAATAAATATGAAAATGTGTAGTTGCAACTTTCAAGAAAAAGAATGGCACTATCGTTATTCAAAAGCAAATGATTAAAATATCTTACTGCTGCTGAAAACTACACCGTCTGAAATCATGAATTTGCGTAAAAAAGTGTAATAGGACTCTTAAGCAAGAAAATAGGCGACAGCTAGTCTCGTCGGCGGTGAGACAGGCGACTGCGTTCACAAATTACCGTTTTCCGAAACAGTATTGAGACATGATATTTATTTTGCAAATTGGTTTACACCATTTTTTAAATAGATGGGGGCCGGTATTTCGATCCTACCTGAATACTCTGAGAAGAAACAGCCGAAACAAACTCAGAGGTCATAGTCTCTTTTGAAGTCCAGACATAATCGTGCTCAATTCATAGACTATGCAGGTTAAGGGCGCACAGAATGACAGCTAAAATTCAAATTTTGCCCCCGCTTCCTCAGGCTAGATAGTTCTATCTCGCTCACACTATCAAGAAGATTTATTTTAGGGTGAACTACACTATTGATGGAACGATGGCAAATATAATAATGTGTGTGTTTTATGTATGAACAATAAAAATTGTAATGTTTGAAATATGGACTCGATGGTCTAAAATAAATTTTATTATTATATCCTTTATTAATTTATCATCTTACTTTATACATTTTCAAGTATTTCTTAAAAAACATATAAAAACATTTAAAAATATAAAAAATAGGGCTCCGCCGGTGTCGGGAACAGGGTCCAAGTCACCGGTGGTTAGGGTTGCAGAGACAGGAACCTCCTCACAATGAACAATTGAACTCAAATTCTGTATCAGGCCCTTGATCCAACCGCCTAAAGAAAGCTTCGACAGATGTTCGTCGAGGCTCTTGGCTATCAAGCCATTGGCCGTCACGACAATCGGCACAATGGTAACCGAGTCCATATTCCACATGTCGCGAACCTCGTGCGCCAAGTCGAGATATTTTATTTGTTTCTCTTTCTCAGCTGCGGAATGGTAACATCGATTATCATTACGCGGCACGCTGATCGGTCTATTACCACTATGTCAGGCTTATTGGCGACAATAGTCCTGTCAGTAATGATAGACTGATCCCAGTACAACGTAACATGGTCTTTCACGAGAACTGGGTCGGGCACATACTTGTAGTACGGTACCTCTAATTCCACAAGATTAAATTTCAAGGCAAATTGCTGGTGAATAATCCTGGCTACTTGATTGTGCCTGTGCAATTACTCGCCGTTAGCCAGACGAGAACAACCAGAAATAATATGTCTGATGGACTCACCCGGAAGGTGACATGCCCGACACACGTCAACCGTCCCGTCCTTCATAATATATTTCCGGTAGTTGTTCGTCAACATAACTTCGTCCATAATCGCACAGACAAAACCTTCAGTTTCCCCAAAGAGGTCACCAAAACGTAGCCAGGACACGGACGCTATAAAATCTACATCGGGCCCATGAAGAGCCCGGTAGAAGCGCTATTATTATTATTATTAAATATTCATCACCTGCCTGGTCTTTTCCAAATATGTGGAGTCAACTGAATAAAAGTATTTTTTATGGAGAAATTGCCTATCTGCCCTCCACAACCCAGTTAATACTGGGTAATACAATACCTCTTAATAAGACTGGCTGACAGAATTTCGAGCCACTGACTACCTGTAAAGACTGTCAAAGATCTGCATATGACAGACAGCAGATTTCCGAGGCACGTAGGAAACTCGGTATGTAATAGGTGGTCACCCACATAAGGACAAACCTAGGCAAGCACGGCTTAATCTTAAGATTGACCCAAGCCGCTGTTATTATTTAGACAATTGCTCCTTACCTCCCCTCGCTTAATCATAATGAAACCTAAATTCAATTCTGTTTTTAAACATTTAGACAGACGTACTCCAATATTACTGACAAGTCAACACGAGGAAACTGATATTTTGGAAACTTTATAAAAACGACACAACTCCTTTGCGATTCCGAGCACTTTAAACTAATATTGAAAAGCGTGGTGTACGGTGAATTAACATGCGAGGCGTTTTTCACTCTACATTTCTTGATACTAACCTAAAAAGAGATTTCTATCGACAATTTTTCAACAGCAAGATTTTGTTCTTGTTTAACATAAAAACATAATTATGCGACACTCGAATGAATTTTGAATTTTTTAGCCGGATTTTCTTCCGCCATTTTGTGTTTTATTAATTTAAATTACGGCCACGCATAATACATATATTCATCGATAGCTGGTGTCAGCACAATTTGATACTCGTAGCTTAAATCTCGAAAAAGTGACGCTGTAGAAGATTTTGTCTCAGAAAAAACTTGTTTGTTGTGATGCCAACTATCGATTAATAAATGCTATATGGGTTTCTGATCAAATCAAAGTTGATCAGAAGATGTTTTCAGTGATTGTATTTTAACTTCGATAGCTCTCATCTCGGAAATATGACAGTTAAGAACGTTTTAATTTGTGCAAAATTTGTTTGCATTGATGCTAGCTGTCGATTGATAGACGTTTTATGCGTGTTTGATCAAATCAAAGTTACGCTGAAGATTCCATCGGTGAATGCACTTAAACTTTGATAGCTCATTATCACGGAAACGTGACACTTTAGAAGATTTTACCTAATACAAAGTTGTTTCGTTGTTTTATACCAGCTATTGATTCATAAAAATCCTAAACATGGCTGTTACTATTAAAAAATCCGGCCGAAAAAATCTAAATTAATCTGTGTTTACAGTTTGGTATTTCAGTTTCATATCTATCATCTTCATCTTAAATTCATTTACAACATTGGATACATAACAAAACACATGTGGTGCACCACGCGGGATGTGGAGGGGTGTGAGTGTGACTACAATTTGGACGAAAAATGTAATTCCTTCGATTTATAAACTTGACTAAAACAATTTGGGTTAGTGATAAAGATCATAATGGTAAATTTTTCTAAAGTTTAAGTTCTCAGGCAAAAGTGCGAAAGGGCTTGGAACATTTTTCCGCCATTTTGTTTTTTTTTTTCAAAGTAGCGGGCATACATACGACCTATATTAATCGATAGCTAGTATCAATACAAACAAGTTTTGCGTGAGACAGGATGTCCTAAAGTGTCATGTTTCCGAGATATGAGCTATCAGAGTTAAAGTCAATTCACTGATGGAATCTTCAGCACAACTTTGGTTTGATTAGGCACGCATAAAACACGTAATAAATCGATAGCTGGCTTCAATACAAACAAGTATTGGCGAGACAAAATGTTCTAAAACGTCAAGTTTCCGAAATATATGGCATTGTGATCGCTACCAGCACACCTTTGATAGCTTAAATCTCGGAAACGTGACGATTTAGAAGTTTTTGTCTCGTACATAACTTATTTGTATTGGTTAGGTGGTAATAGGTTTTGTGCGTAGCCGCACTTTAAAAAAAAAAACAAAATGGCAAAAGAAAATCCCGCCCAATAGTTCAAACCCCTTTGCACGGATAAGTCACGTGCTACTTTATTATAATCTACACTAATATTATAAAGAGGAAAACTTTGTTTGTTTGTTTGTAATGAATAGGCTTAAAAACTACTGGACCGTTTTTAAAAATTCTTTCACCATTGGAAAGCTACATTATCCACGAGTAACATAGGATATATTTTATCCCCGTACTCCCACGGGAACGGGAATTACGCGGGTGAAACCGCGTGACGTCCGCTAGTTTTTAATAAAATGATTTTCTTGTGAAAAATAAATATGTTGATACAAATATCTCTCTCGATAACAGGCACGTTTACCTAGCGACATTTTTGACGTTGACATAAGATATCGATTTCAAACCATTTCAAAAATTATTTTATCAATGAAAACTACAATATTTTGGAAAAATAAAAACACGGGTGCTTTATTTTTTTATCTAAATTTCATGTTTCATAAATAAGTAATTTCTTTAGAACATAAATCGGTGTCCATCGGGTTTTCTGCGCGAAAACAAAGAAATACAGCCCCCACGTCTGAAGGCCGAAGCCGCACTGACAATTGGTGCATCGGGGTCCTAGCGAGGGCCGGGGGGCAGGGCGGTCCTAGCTGTGACTGGTTAAAAAGCTTGAAATTTTAGAAAAGAGGCTATTACGATGGAAATAAATCGTTTAAAAAAAAAAGAAAACGTATGAACACTGCGTTATATAGTTTTCGACTATCATGTAAAGTTTCACGACCTAATTTAACGTTTTTAATTGAATACTTGGTTTTGAAATTTATTTTAGAGGTAACTTTGAGGTAGTTTTCTATCGAGAAAATTTTATGGAATCGTGTTTCCGAAACGTATGAACCTTAGAAGCAGTCCTCAACTTTGCCATATATTAATCCCAAGGTGAATGCTTTAGTTATATTAACACGAGACGGGTTTAAAAATCACGATTTTGGGTTATACGGGCCCTTAATGTTTGCGATGGTTTTTTAAAGAAATAACCACAGATTTGAGTGGACGCGTCCAGTCAGTGCAAACATTTGTCAGTTATCGCGTAGCTCGACTTATAACTCAAGGAGCTCAACGAAACATCGAGTACCAAAGATACAGAATGAATGGAATGAATGGAGTGAATGAAGAAGAATGTGACAAAGACACTAACCTCTGCTGGCCGCCATATGGTCCGTAGGGAATATCTTGCTATACTTATGATAGTACTTGTTAAGCCGGTCCAAGTTGTCGCTGTTGGAGTGGTACTGCGGCGTCGTTTCGCCTAAAGCTTCGGCAAGCGTCGCCTTTTCGTTGACGCCGATGTTAAAGAATACTGCAGTTATTGTGAACGATAGATGCTGAAACCAATGCAAACATTGCGCGGTTAATATGAATATGGATGATGGGGATGAGAGTAGAAGAAGATCAAAGAAACGATCGATAGACTGTGTAAAGAATGAGCATAAAAAGTCTGATGAGATGACGAGTAATAAAGAAGTATGAAAGATGAAGACATACTGCGACCACAAATTGGGATAAGGCAAGAGAATGATGGTGACATGACTTATTCCCGAGACATCTCTTTACGAGAGAACTCCTCAACGGTTAGTAGCACGGACGCGAAACTTGTTATATACGCGTACAATATCTATTCATATAATAAAATCGTTGAGACCAAAAAATCAGTACATTGAAGATTAAACAAAAAAACGGAATTCAGGAAAGTCGGCTTTCCTCGTGTAAGCAGTTGGTAATAAACAGGGTGGAAACGGTAAACGAGGCAGTAAGGGAGCTACCTTAATCGCTGCAGCTACACGAAAATGGTCTTAGGAAAACATCCGGAAATATTTCGCGAAATTTTGATCCCATTCACAGATTTAAAATAAAAAGTACTTATTTTTACATTTAACAAGAAAATTGCCATTTTATACAAAACATTTTATTGATCCCAATCAATCCTCTTTAATACTGATCAAAAAGTTCTTCCAGACCAACCCAGGTTGGAGTACTCAAAAAATTGCAAAAAAAAATACTTTCAGCGGGCCAGTAAAGAGAACTTACCTAAAGGCGCTTAGACGAGCTAAATTAACAACTCTATTTGTGGTGGTTAAAACTTCGTTTGAAATGCTGTTAGAATAAAGTTCTAATCAGCTTGCACTACAAAGTGGTTGTTACGTCAGCCACTGCGGGCCAAATAGCGCGAAATGAGTGGTTTCGATTGATTTACAAAAAAACTATTGATTGGATTAAAAAACTAAAACAGTTTCATGCTAATATATTGCTTGTAAAATTATTTGCCAAAAAATCAGAATGATCGCATGCATATTAGTATGTTTTTTATAGTTTGAAAGATATTTTTAGAGATAAGTTCGTGATCTCTTTTTATCGAGCCAAATTAATTGTATTATGTTTTCAAAACAGTATCATGTTAGCATATATCCTGAAGAATATCATATATTTTTCTGGTCTTGTTTATAGCAGTGAATCATATACTTTTAGTAATTATAAAACTCGCGTTTAGCTCATGTAATCGCCTTAAGGTGAAAGCAGCTACATGAAAATGTTCTTAGGAACTCTTTCGTAATTTTTCGTGAAATTTTAGTCCACATTCACAGATTAAAAATAAAACGTAGGTTCAGTTAGCAAGAAAAATGCTATTTTAAAACAAGACATTTGTTTGATGCCAATCGATAGTTTCTAATATTCAACGGTTAAGGTAGCTCCTACTGTCCCGTAAACCGTTTCCACCCTGTATAATATAATTATATTCATCATTCATCATCATCATCATTTCAGCCGAAAGACGTCCACTGCTGGATATAAGCCTCCCCCAAGTGTCGCCACATTAACCGGTCCCTTGCGACTCGGAATTTAATTATATTACAAATAAAATAATAGAACGAAGAAAATAGGTAGACTACTAGACGAATGCTCATCAATCAATATTTTTGTTTTATTATTGTCCCATGGGATCTTACTACCGGGATAAAAATTCTATGTTTTACTCCAGGTTCTATGTAACCTATCTGTGTGCAAAATTTTATCCAAATCCGTTCATTAGTTTTCGCGTGAAAGCGTAACAAACAAACTTACATTCACATTTATAATACTTAGGGAAGGGATTACTAACGAGTACAAATCCTACTTTCTATAAACAATAAATGCTTTTTGATGCATCAACGCCAACAGCCTTAACCGCTGATCGTAGAGACCTGAAACTTGGAGGACTGAAATTCTACCCCTAAGGCGGTGAAGGGGGGGGGGGGGCTAAGTTTGTACGGGAAAACGTGATTCCTTGGCCCAATCTACTTCAAGTTTTGCAATCAACATTTTTAGCAGAATGATGGAAGACGTGTTTCGTATGTCATTAAAGTTACAGGTACAATTAACCCAAATTAAAAAAATATATGATTTTTTATTATTTTGAATTTATTTTTGGAGAATGTTGTTTTGTTGGTGTTGATTTGTTTCGAATTTGATATTAACACTCCTTATTGCTTTTGATTTAAACTACATGTTTGAAAACTCAATCCGATTTTATTCAAAAAAGGTTGAACTCACATAGAACTGGTGGTTATACTCTTTAAAATTGGAATGTCTCGAAAGTCACCGTACTTTATTGACACCGCATTGAAGGTTTCTAATCTTGTAAGGTGAACGCGCACTTATCCGTGCCGAAAGAAACATTTTCTCACACGTATAACGTTATATTTTATTCGTCCGATTTGACGCGGATAAGTGTAAGTAAGACGCAAAGTTTAATAGGATGTCATACAAGTAATTCTAAAATTTGATTCTTTCGGCTCTTTCGCCTTCTTCGGCTCTGATAAGTCTCACGTAGAGTTCGAAATTTGAAATGGGAAGCAGTTGTAAGAGGTCCGCAGCAGTTTAAGTCTAAGGACGAAGACGTAAGGCTGTCGAGAGAAGCCCTTAAAACTGTTTTTGTAAACATGGTAATTTATCCTTATCAAAATAAATACGTTGTTAATCTTAAGTATTTATTTTTTTAATTTTGAACTGAATTTTCCTTGGGTACGTAATTTGATTTCAATGAATATCTTAGGAGATAAGCCGTTTTAAATAACTCCGCAGCAAAATTATGATCATGTACCGGGCGCGCTTTTCATTATGCGGAATGAGATGTGTGTGATGTGATGTGTTCTTTGACAATTGTATTAGAGGTGCTTACGACCCACTCTCTGTAACCCTCTCTTTCTCTTATGTGTCGCATAAGAAATTGCGCGAGTCAACTAGTTGATATCACCCTATTTTTTATTTGTTTTTATTATAACAAAAGATAAATTTATAAAAAAAGATATAAGTTATTCTTATTTGCTGATCCCAATGCGCATTGCAGTATAAAGTTTCATAGAATGAATTATGACCGTTGTGTCCGCTTGAAAACTTGTAGGTGCAGTCTATCTCAACACAAGTAAAAGCACTACACTAGATCATGACACATGATCTAGTATAGTGCATGTGTCAAAAATGAAAAATACTTACTTCTTTTGACGTAAACTTGGTATAAAGAGAATCAGAAATTGGAATGTAAACGGTGAGCGCTCCGCGTGTTCCCGAGACGTGTGGCACTGCAGTATTGCTGAAAATTTTGGGCAAAATGTATTAGAATGGAGTCGGTACGCAGTCACACACACTTTAATTCATGGGTCACTTTTTTTTGTGTCTCACTGCTAGCAAAGTCCTCCCCTTTCTCCTTCCAAATCTCTCTGTCCTGTGCAATATCTGGCCATGGTCGCCCCACAAACGAGATTAAATATTCACACCACCTTCGTCGCGGTCTGCCGCGATATTAATTAACTGAATGTATTTCTAAACCAAAACTGTTTTTTTACATGAGACGACCTTTGCCATAAACACTACGGTCTACCGCAGGGTCAAGCTGTGGGAATATGCCTGTACCGATGGACTAGAATGGCTGCTATCTAAATAGAGCTGTGCAGCTCTTCAAACATAGCTGATTTGATGTGAAGTGATGGCGTGTGTATGGGTAAAGTTCAACGACACGCCGAATATTTTGGTAAGTCATGAGCAGTATATATTCTGTTAGCAAAGTTTAAAGCAATTTTGTACTTAAATTTCTATTGAAAATTCATGGTCACTATACATTATAGAATAACAATGTAAACAGTAGGCGAAAATCTCTTTGATAAGTTCATATTAGTGAGTGTTCAAATTACCTGTGACCAACTTTAGTGAGCGTAAACACGACGGTCTGCAGATCTTCGACAGCGACCACCATGTCCCCCCACATGGCCTTTTCCGTGGAGTACAGACTTAGCAAGCCTTCGAACCCGCACAGGGGCCCTAGGCCAGAACTGAGTAACTTAGCCACTACGTCACCCGGCATTGAACATAGCCAGCATAGTAAGCCGGCTGTTACTGTTGACAACTGCAACAGAAGAATAAACTTTAGAAAGGCGAGTTACACCTTTCTTTTGCGTGTGATAAACCAAACGGATGTCCTCCGCCCTGTGTTGTTCGAAGGGGGGATAGGCTAGGGTGTTGTGTTCTCCCGCTCACTTTCCGGCGCCCAAAATGAGGCAAGTGCATTGCTCAGGCAATATAGGCGGCACTCTTTTCCAGAAACTGTTGCGCCGTACCTTCGGAGCACCCAACTTATACGGCACAGTTACTTTCCCATACACCCATGCCCGGAGAGCACCTGTGGCAGCCGGAAAGTAAGAGCGGCATGTCGTCTCTCCAAACACTCCTGAGTGCCTAAAGGCGAGCTTCCTTTAGGTAGCAGATTTTACATTTATATCGATATCGGTTCTGGCCTCCTGGTAGTTGGCAGATACATAAAAAATAAAAGAAACAATCCCCTAGTGAAATTATGCAATCACTCGTTACCCGTAGTCCCGGTCGGATATGATATGCTGTTATTATGAATTTGTATTTTCTATCGATATAATCAGAAGTCCAGGAAACAATCCCTAGTGCCATGGAACTACGGGTAATTATAATTACCCATGAGTCAACCCACCGGGACCACGGGTAATGACTCAGAAATCGTCACTTAACGAAATACCGCATGCTGTGTGTGTGTAGTATATAATAATATAATATTCCTCATTCATCCCATACGGTTTGACTGAAAGCTGAGCCCAACCTAGTAGGCAAAAAAACTAGGCAGATGATGATGAATGAGGTTGTGAAAAAAAAAATGTAAGTCATCATTTTGTGGTGGCGGCCATCTTGGCTTTAATCGTACATTGTAATACAAGGGGCTAAAATGACCCATTATAGACGAGGTAGTTTTACTACCGAGCTTCAGCGAGTTATAATGGAATTTCAGCGCCGTGTGTTACACCGTACTTTTCACTACGATTGCGAGAAAATAAAAAAATAAACATATTTAATGATATGATAGTTTGTTTTATTAAAAATTAATTGTACAATTTGTACTGTTGTTCAAATTTAATGAGATGTTTTTTCCCGGCAACATAATTTCAGTTCTCTGTGAAGACAACTATAATATTGTGTCGTCTGTGGGGTAAACGCAGGAGATAAAAAGGAATCCTACTTATAATAGTCTACTAATCAAGCCCTTTCATATGATACCCATAGTGAAGGAGTTTGTTGAATAAATATAATATCCACCGTTATGTGGCGGCGGCCATCTTGAACTGATTTTTATCAAACATAGCTAAGAACACTCCCGACTAATTCACCTTTCAAACAAAAAGAACAAATTCAAAACCGATTCATCCGTTACGATGCCATAGGTAGACAGACACACACACAATTTTTCTGTGTCTTGTTTCAATATAACTCTCAAAAAACATCCTCTTATGTAACTATTGACTTATGCTGAAAAGCTAGATGCATAAGCGAACGGAGCGAGACCGAAAATTGTTCATAAGGTAACGGTGGTTACCTTATCAACAATTTTTTGGCTAGTGTTGTATATTAATACTTCTTCTACAAAAAGGTATGATTGTGTGTCTTTAGTCTATACTTGTGACTTGTAAGTTTAGTAAAGTCTCTTCAACATTCTGTTGCATTATTTTCTTTTTACAATCATCTCATCACAACACCTACTTATGACAGTTACAGGAACATGGAGGCCCTTGGACTGTGGGGTCTAGTGGAAAAGATTGCCCTGGTGCTGATTGACTACTTACGAACAACTAATCTGAATTCCAGCGTAATATTCCATTGTTTCTTATTCGAACAATTGGACTACAGATGGTTACGGCGATGACTCAATAAAATTGTTACTAAAATACATACCGCTTGAGAGAAGCAAGTATCCCTTCTTGTCTGTAAGGCAGCGTGCTCACGAGCCCAGTGCGGCGACTCGCATCGAAGTCTGAACGCTGCGTGCGACACACGCATCCACCTCGCCGCGTCGTCTGTACTCGATCTTACGCCGTCCATCAGACCTTTTATGGTATCCAAGTCTTCGTCTGATGAATCTGGAAGATTAATACCAAATTGCTGTATTTGGAAAAAGTTTGGATTATTGAACCGTGGTATCACTGAACACTGAACAGTGCACAACAATGATTGAATATTATACAGGGTGTGGCGTAAGTAGTGGTCCACGGTTCAGGATTCGATGAACCAGATAATTAACTATAACAATTAAAATTTTTAACCACTTTTACCCAAGGGTTCCGAAAATATTTCCTTTTTGTCTTTTATTTACGAAATTTCTACCTTTTATTACAAATTTGTTTGTAGTTTCAACAAAAACCATTATTTTTCATTTTGATTTCTGTTAATTACTGCTGAATACTAGAGCTATCATGATAAATTATGATTTTTTATGTAAATTCAGCTCTTTTGAAGAAAAAGTTGGTTCTTCTCTATTTTTCAAGTTCAAGAGCGACTTTTGTAAAAAAAAACGTACTACATTGTCAGTGCCCATGCATTTAATAATATGCCTACTAAATAACGATTTCAAAATGATATCACTATAACAGATCCAATAATTTAACAAAAAGATATTCAATTTTAATTGAAGAAAAGAAGGTTTTCATGAAACTACTTTTTTAAACTTTTAGTCCGGTAGCGCTAGGTTTTGAGGTTTCAAAAATATTAAAGTTGTTTGTTTTTTGCATATAGTTTCCGGACCATTTACCCGACCTACTATATAAATTTGTGTCATTTTAGGAACTAGCGTTGGGAGAAATTTAGCTTTTTGTCTTTTTATCACTATCACACGAAAAGAAAATTAGAGTTTAAAATTTTACTTTCATTATAATAACGAAGTAATAACTGATATACATAGGCATTTTGTGTCATATCTGTCCACGGGAATCCTCGTATTTAACCAAAATCTAAGACGTCGCCCAATTCAAACTAAAAAAATATTACAATTTGTGAAATAGGTATTACGCGTTTTATAGTACTGATATCTATTGTTCAAAATGTTTTGTGCCAAATTCATCTACGATGTTCAGAGAAATTTTATTTTTTTAATTACAACACCCTGTAACTTCCACAAAAGAAAATTCAAGTTATAAGAGTTAACGTCTTTTTGATTATTATGGTGGAGCAAAGCACTATTCCTAATTTGTGTCGTTTTAATCAACGCAATCTTATTTTAGAAAAAAAATACTAACTCCTTCGCACGAAGGGCGAAAATGTAGAAGGGCCACCAACATGAAAACGTTTACCAAGTATTCAGTACATCATTGTGAGCCAACCCACATAAAAAGGGGTTTGAATTTTTGGACGGATTTATTTCCACCATTTTTTTTTTAAGTAACGGCCACGCAATAGACTTATATTAATCGATAGCTGGTATCAATACAAACAAGTTTTGTCTGAGAAAAAATGTTCTAAAGTGCCATGTTTCCGAGATATGAACCATCATAGATAAAGTCCATTCACTGATGGCATCTTCAGCACAACTTGGATTTCATCACACCCGCAAAAAACGTATCTCAATCGATCGATGGTATTAATACAAACAAGATTTTTCTGAGACAAAGTCTTCTAAAGCGTCAGGTTTCCGAGATTTTAGCTTTCAAAGTTGTGATTGCGATCACATCACCATACATTACGGAAACTTGACACTTTAGAAGACTTTGTCTCAGAAAAATCTTGTTTATATTGATGCCAGCTATCGACTGATATACGTTTTATGCGTGTCTGATCATATCTAAGTTCTGCTGAAGATGCTTCATACAAAAATCTTCCAAGACTTTTATTATAAAAAAAACTGCTGTTCCTTGCCATGTAGGCATTGCGCTTTTTTAGGAAACATGGAGGGGCTCTGATTGGTGTACTAAATACGTGGCAACCGTTTACGTGTCTGTGTTTCTTCCACCCCAAAAAAAAAATTAGTACATTTATGACGAGCTTCTGAGCTTCACTTATTTTTTTTTTTGTGTTCCAGGAGTTAAGTAACTGTGCCTATTTATTGAATCCAAAGGCTGCAGGAAAATAGAAACTAAACAAAAAAAATACAGAAAAATTGAGAACCTCCTCTTTTTAGATGTCGGTTGATAAAACGACTTATGACTTCAGATATTTCAGGTCCGCTATTATTCTCGACAAAGTTCTTTTGTGATTATTATTATTATATTTTCCAATGTACGTTAGCAACGATAATCTTAGAGGCCGCTGTGTATGTGTGTAAAAAAATCATGGCACTGGTCCGTACAAAATTATTCAAACCCTTTTTTTTAGGGATGTTAAATCATCAAATGACTTCTCCCACTCTGGGCTGAGCGTGTCAAGTGTCAGACTTTTACTGACTAAAACCCATCCATGTTCCTTCCTTGCCCTTTATGTTCCGGGGCCACGGTATCTCATTCGAACAGTCCCACAGCCCAACGGCTGTGGGACTGTTCGAATGAGATACCCTGCCAAAATGTTATTGTCAACAAATAAATGAATAAAATTTTAAGAAAAATGAAACAAGAGTGTAACATGACACCATAGACCTGTTTAGTGATGGGATCTATTGCTATGACAGATTGTCGATGTTTTTGTAGAAAAAAAGCTTACCTTAAATAGACACATTTTTTTAAATTTTCTTGTTAAACATCTTCATCAAAATCACTATTAACCTAAAAGAAAACAAACAACGGAACGACAAACCGCCGCTGACGCATCATGTCTGATGTCACGTGGCAGAAATAGTACCACGATTTTTTTTTGGTCTTATTTTGAATGTGTTTTTTTGTATTAAATCCATCTAATTTTAAAATAAAATTATAACACGATAACAATAAAGAGAACGATTTTTAAAATATTTTTTTAATTAATTTTTAAAATTGTAATTATTTTGTAAAAAAGATAAATAAAAGAAAGAGAACGAGATTTTTGCTGTCAGAATCGCTTACAGAATTACAGATATTAATAATTTTAGTCTAGATTATTCTATAAAACATCGACATCATAGCAATACATTACATACACCACTAAGCCTGTCTTGGCATAATTATAATGACACCAAAATCATAATTTCTGAAGCTGTGAAATAAAATGGAGGTTGAAAGTAATAAATGTGTTATATGTGGAGATATACTGGACGTTAATAAAGTGGTTGTGAAAGAAAGGGGATTGTTAAAGTTCATAGAATCTAGCATTGCGAGGAATGACGGAAAAACAGCCAGTTTTACGAACCGTGCCAATATTAGATTACATAAAACCTGCCGAAATACATACAACAATCCTAAATGTATTGAAGCAGAGCAGAAAAGGCAAAAAAAAGAATCGACAAATGTATTAAAAACAATGAGCGACTTCGACTTTCAAAATATGTGCTTGTTTTGCAACAAGGATGCGTCAGTTCAATTTGAAGAGCTACAAAACAAGAACCCTTCGTCCAGCAAATATTCAGTGGGCCACGTGAAGAGGCTAGACACTCATAATTCGATAATTAAGGCATGCGCGACACATGATGATGAGTGGAGTAAACAAGTAAGTTGTATTAATTATTGTGTGATTTATTAATGATAACTGGGACCAACTGCTTAACGTACTTTCCGAGGCATAGAGGAAACACGGTATGCAATGGGTCCACAGACCAGCCTAGGCAAGCACGTCATAACTTAAAGACCGACCCGAGTGGCTGTTCTTATTTAGTCACGAGCGCCTCCTTCAAAAACATGAATATTGTTATATCTGCCAAACCTTTATCAATTTCTTTTTCAGGTATTATTGCGGATTGACAAAATAAACATTTTGGAAAGAAGGGCAAGATACCATCATAGCTGCTATAGCAAGTTTTGTCACCCTAACCGAGCAGCTGGTGTCAGACGTGGACGACAACAGTCACAAATGAATGAAAATGCCATGGATCAAGTTTTTGATCTGATAGAAAGCAATCAGGAAGACTGTCAATTTTCACTATCAGAAATTAGAGAAACTTTAATCAATGTCACTCTGCCAAGTGATGCAATGATAAAATATCATTTGAAGCAAAGGTACGGGGAAAAAATTATTATTACGTCTGGGAATCCATCTATTATCTGCTATATCGCAAACAGCCTTCAAATTATTCAAAATTCATGGTATGAAAAACGGGAAAAGAACGAGGACTTAGAAAAACTAAGAATTGTTGAGATGGCTGGTAAAATTATATTGCAAGAAATAAAATCACGGCCATACCAAACCGACATGTATCCATCTCCAAATACTTTTATAAACTCCATTAGAAGGGATTGCCCGGAAAGTTTGTCATTATTATTAAAGACAATTATAATGAATAATAATCAACAAAATAAGGAGCATCTTCAACGAAAATGCCTTTCGATTGCACATACAGTAATTAGTGCTGTCCGTCCACGAAGCTTTAGATCACCATTACTATTGGGAGTAGGGAGTGTTATTCATCATAAATATGGTTCGAGATATTTGATAGACTTGCTTAGTTCCTTAGGATTTTGCATGAACTATGACGAAATTCTAAAGTTTGAAGTATCCGCAATAGCTACATATGCCCCAAAACATGAGACACCGCACTTCTCGCAATTCATTTATGATAACGCTGATGTTAACGTTAACACCTTGAACGGGAGAGACACATTTCACACTATGGGTGGCATACAGTGTGTGAATTCGTTGCAAAATTCAAGTTTGAGCGAACAAATTCCAAGACTCAAGTATGTTCCTCAAGGATTTCTGAGACGCTTCGATCAAATTCCCATGAAAACTTACCAAAAACCAATAAAATCTGGCTCGGATAATACAATTTACAAGGCACAAGTGATTGAACAAGAATTTGAACTCTCATTGACTGATTTGATTTGGCTGTACGGTAAATCACAAGAGACGTTGGAGGTCCCAGGTTGGCACAGCTTTATGATTGCAACACATAATAATGAGGTCCGTCGTGAGCACCTTTCTGAAGTCAGGCCACTTCCATTTATAAACGCACCAGCATCTAACTACAACACCATACTTACTGCTTTAAGTTACTCAGCTGAACAATGCCGGCAAAATAACATAGATTGTTGCATTGTGACATTTGACCAGCCATTGTACCAAAAAGCTATGGAGATAGTAAAATCCTCGCAAGACCCAATGATTCAAAATATTATTGTCAGACTAGGAGGTTTTCATCTCGTTATGTCATTCATGGGTGCCATTGGAAAAATTATGAAAGGAAGTGGGTTAAAAGATTTGTGGCTATGTGCGTATGCTGAAGGATCTGTTGAAAAAAATGATGGCCGGGCATCATTATGAACGAGCTGTTAGGGCCCATATGCTTTCTAGTGTGGCCTTGTTTGAAATGATTAAAAATAACATCGAGTTGACTATGGACGAAAAGTTACAACTAGATACTGTATTGCACGAAATATTGGAACATGAAACATTAAGTGAAACGGAAAAAGAAGACTTAACAAAAATTAAAAACAAGTTTGATATAACACTTCAAAAACTTGAGTTGAGAGGACCTACGGCTCAACTTTGGGTGTCTTATTTCAAAATAATAATGCTGGTACAACAGTTTATAAAAGCAGAGAGGACTGGCGACTGGTTTTTGCATCTCGACAGTATAAAAAGAATGCTACCATATTTCCACGCAGTTGGACACTTTAATTACTCGAAATCTACAAATTTGTATATACAAGAAATGATATGTTTACAAGAAAAAATGACGCCAAATTACTATGAGAAATTTGTGAAAGAAGGGCTATTTACAATAAAAAGAACAGAAAAACCTTGTTCTGGGACATGGCTGTCCATGTCCCAGAACAAGGTTTTTCTGTTCTTTTTATGGTCATGTCTGTACATGACCATAGAACAGAGTTTAATGAGATGCATGAAAACTGCGGGTGGACTTACTCAAGGTCGAGGAAATACTGATGACGTTTTAGGAAAATGGGTGCTCGGATTACCCATATTTCACTGTATAACTGAAGCAGTTGAAAATTTCTGTGATTTTGGCTTAAAAGTAAACAGTTTACACAAAGATGGAACAAAATCAAGGATAGAGAGGGATGCTAAGGATATCCGTCAATTCACGGACTGGTTTTCTGAACATAATCCATTCCCAGTCACTGAAGATATTATGTCAATCTCAACCGGTATTGTGGGGAACAACGATGTAAACCCTCACAAAGCTAAAAATATTGGCCAAACAATGATGATTTTTCCAGATGGGACCACATACGGACAATTGAAGCACTCAAGAAAAGGAACGATCAAGTCACTTGCAACCATCTCTTCTGCTGTAGCTGCACAAGGTGTGCTTGTACCAATAGAACCAGACCTAATTTTCAAGCGTATTTCGTTTATCAAAAAGACACAATTAAAAGAGTTTTTGAAATATGAGCTTTCTCCATACCCACTGCCACTTTTCGATCAGACTGGGATGCGAAAATCAAAAAAATCTATTTTGTACGACATGTTTACGCCAGTTTCAGAGGAAAGTATAAATGATGGGACTAGAGCGTATGTAATAGATGGCGGATATTTGCTCCATAAAGTGGTTTGGCAAAAAGGGAGCACATTTGGAAACATTTGTAAAAAATATGTTAACTACATAAACACGCACTACATCAACGCTACTGTTGTATTTGACGGCTATGATAACGAATTCAACGTTAAAAATCAAGAACGAAAACGAAGAGCAGCTAAAGGGAAGCTTGGGCCTGAAGTTGTGATTTTAAATAGCCAAACTGAAGCGACAGTTACACAAGAATCGTTTTTAAGTAATGAAAAAAATAAAAGTCGCTTTATTTCATTATTAACACCTTATCTTCAGGCAGAAGGTATTTCCGTATATCAAAGCTGCGATGATGCAGATACTCTTATTGTTACAAAAGCGGCCACAATTTCACAGACAAACCGGTTTGACCATGTCATTATTGTTGGTGAAGACGTTGATTTACTGGCTATACTCACAAGTATTAATTGTTCCAATTTATATATGATAAAACCAGGAAAAGGAAGAGTATGCACAAAGTTTTATAATTCAAAAAGTTTTACAGGCGACCCACAATCAATTTTATTCTGCCATGCTTTCACTGGCTGTGACAGTACGTCTGCTATATACAAACAAGGCAAGAAAAGGGCATGCAATCTAATTACAAAAAAAAATGCCCTTAAAAGTTTCATAAGCATTTTCAACGATGCACAGGCTACACCTGATGAAATTGCCAGTGCAGGTGAAATTTTTTTTTGCCATTTGTACGGAAAAGAAACGGTGGAGCTCAATTCACTGCGATACGAGAAATTTTCCCAATTGATTACGAAAAATAAACTGGATCTTGCTTCTCTTCCACCTTCCAAATCTGCTGCAAGGATGCACTCACTACGCGCTTATTATCAAATTCAGAAGTGGAGGTCTAATGATATAGACCCAACTTGTTGGGGTTGGGAGAGGAACCGCTCTTTTTTATCTCCCATTTTAACACTTGATAAACCAGCTCCTGACGAAATAATGAAAATGATATCTTGCAAATGTAAGTCAACCTGCAAAGGTAACTGTACATGTACTAAATCAGGATTACCTTGCACAGAATTATGTGTATTCTGCACGGACAAACCTTGTAATGGCGATAAAAATATCAGCGAAGGGGCTGCGTATGATGAAAGATTCGAAGTGGAAATCAATAATTTAGAACGTGAAGACATTCTGGATAAATCAAAAGAACATGAAAGTGAAGATGAAATAGAACCAATATTAACCAGTAACATTGCCAACTTTCTAACTACCTCGACGTCTAACAATCCAGACATTTATGAATGGATAGACATGGATTTTAACAATTCTTCCGACTCTGAACAGCAAGTTAAAAAACAAAAGCTATCGATTAATTAATAATTCGTAATGGGTTTGTAGCTGAAGTACTTTTTGTAGTGCAGCCAGCCAGCTAGCTTCAAATGGGTATTCCTGACCACCAGCATGCAGCGGAAGCACATTCCTCAGCCTCTCAACAAGCGCCCTTGGCTCTACTGCTCTGCGGCCGGTCGAGAGCTCAATCTCCGGCTCGACTACAGAAGTCAGCCACATCGCGACTCGTTACCGCGTCCGACGCACCGGAGCAAATGCAACACTGGCCCCTACTTACTGGGGTTCGCACCACCGAAGACAGTTCCGACTCACCGTGAACAATTCGACAGCGAGTTTCCACTGGCACGGCAACAAATACGCCTCATTCGAATATATTATTGACCCTGGTCTCCGGGGGAAGTGATGTAGCGGCACTACATAAAGTACTTCAGCTATATTGAACAAAAATACTTTTTTGCAAAAAATAAAAACGACTTCAAAAAAACGCAAAAAAGTGAAAAATAACTTTAGCTTCTGAAGTCGGTGACCTTTGTTTGATTGCTTTAGTTTTTTTTGTCACCGACTTCAGAAGCTAAAGTTATTTTTCACTTTTTTGCGTTTTTTTGAAGTCGGTTTTATTTTTTGCAAAAAAGTTTTTATTTTTCACTTTTTAGTGGTTCACATGTGCTTGATACATGGAAAGTGCATACCGTTACGATTACAACGAGCCCAAACACGACTATGGTACATTGTCTCATTATGGAGTTCCGTGACTCTTGGCTTCATCATCAGATCTGATGGTAGAATGGTTCTTATCAATCGCAAATGCTTCATTTGTTGTAGAAAATAGCAAAATCGCAACACGTTTTCATATAAAATTTAAAAAAAGAGTTCCCTCGATTTCGCCAAGATTCCATCATCAGATCCCGACTTGGTGGCTATGGGACCATTTGGAAAGAATACCCTTTCCAACAAAAAAAGAATTTTCCAAATCGGTTGGCAAGCGACGGAGTTACGCCCGAACAAACATAATTACCTTTTTTAGAAGTCGGTTAAAAAGTAGTACAGCGACGCAAGCAACATTCTCCGCGACTTAGAGTATATACGAGAATCCGACTAAAACCGTCGGGCAGTAGCCCACCAGACACAACACCCGTCTGGTCGGAGGACCCTCCCTTTTCTACGGGGGATGAAGGGCTTTACACCTTGTTCTTCTTACCCCCAAACGTTTCTTGAGATGGGATCCAAGATTTCATAAAAAAATTATAAAACTCTTATTGTAAAGCAACTTTGTTTGTGCTGTATTCTTTGTTCTCGTTTGTTTATTTTTCTGTGCGTCCTTGTATAATATTTTTTCGTGTTTACGTTTTTTCCATGCCGCGTGGTGCGTCAGCGACAACTTTGCTGATGTCTTGTATGCGACACGTTTGCTGTTAGTCGTTCCTTTGTTTGTTTTCTTTTATATTACAATTGATATTAGGTATAGATGCTTTAACAACAGACTTGAAAAAATAAAATTTGAAAACTCGTAAGTTTTTTTTTCTACAAAACTATCGACCATCCACCATATCAATACATCCCATCACTAAAAATGTCTATGGCATCTTTGTTTCATTTTTCTTTCAATTTAATTTGATAACAATAAAACGATATAAAAAATTAATCATTTCCACCGTTTCATTTAAAGAAATACCAAAAAAAATAGATCAGAATATTTAATAAATTAATAAATGGAATAGTAACCGAAATAAATACAAAGAATTCTTTAGGCGGGACTCGAACTTGCGAAGTTCTGTTCTCAGGCCGGTCGCTGATACCAATGAGCTACTTGCTACAGTGATAACTAGTGTAAAATAAACGTACTGTTATTATGATCTTGACAGTTGTCAAAACAGTTAAGGAATACGAACTATTATTTGTATTTCAACTTCAGCAAAAAACAAATGACACGTCACTGACGTCATGCATGAAATGAAAAGGGCAGAAATATAGTTCTCGTTCTTCTATCACACTAAGTTAGAGACATGTAAATAAATTAATAATTTTATCGATATCATTTATATCTACAATTTTTTTATGACATCAAGAAAATGGTTACATGAAAACGTATACTCCCACGTATAATTTTATTTAAATACCGTAGATGAAAATGACACAAATTAACAATGTTGATTTATCATGTTCAGTTCATATTGAATTTGTGAACTCTAATAATTGTAATTTTTTTTTGAAGCTTCTGTAGGTTGGAAGAGCAAAATAGTTACATAACTTTAAATTCCGTGGTCTAATTTGACACAAATTTATTTACTTAGCTCATGTTAGTGATCTGAGAAAGAAAACAGTCATTTCATAAACTGTAATTTTTTTTTTGTACTGTTTTTACGTACTGACCTTATTGCCAGTTTGCGCTGGACGAAAATGACACAAACTGGGTTTGCACACTCCGCAGGCTATCCTAGATAAGATATCATGATTATTTTAAACTTTAAATCAATTTTAGCAATTTTAATTTGATTTAAAATATTCAACCACAAAACATCGAATTACTGAAAATGCTATGGTCAGATATGACACAAAATGCAAAAGTAAGCTCCGTAGGTACGACTGTATCTACAGGCAAAAAATAATAAACTTTAGAATTTTTGAAACTTATGGCATCAAAATTGCCTAGCGCTATCGGACTGTTTGTTGCGTTAATACTATTAAAAAACGTATTAAAACTCATAAAACAGATAAAATGTAACTTTTTACAATTCAAATGTGATTTGTGTTGAAGCACAAACATTTCAGGTAAAAAAACCCTGACCCTTTTTTTACCTGAGACATGTTTGTTTTGTTAACAAAAACCGGTTGAAGCTCTCGCAATCGAGTTACGCACAATAGGAGTGATAAGGAAGAGATATGGTAGGGTATTGCTATCTCTTTCATTACTAACGTTGAAATCTTCAGAAATCTCGAAATGATTTAGTACGATCTCGTCACTCGTGTCGTACGTCGTATGCGTTTCGTTTTTATTCTGCCTGTGTTTACCTCCGCCATTTGTTTACCCCCGGACTCTGTTTAATTTGCCTACTGATTGGACTTGTTGTTTTGGTGATCTCTGCGATATTGGCTACGTGTATATGCTGACATGCATTTTATTTATAGCGAATGCAGAGGTGTCGGTAGAGAAGCAGCTCAACTTTATCGGGAGAGATATCCCGATCGAAGACATCCAGACCACCGGGTTTTTGGGAGAATGCATAACGCATACACCGAGGGAAGGATACCTGGCACAGGCGTAGGCGGTGCAGGTGAAGGACGACCGCGACCACACAACGATGAAGAGGTAATGAATTTAGTTACAGAAGATCCTTCAACATCGGTCCGTCTCTTAAGTCGCAGAGCTGGCATATCAACTAGATCTGTACATCGAATACTCAAAAGACATGAACTGTACCCATACCACTATCAAAAGGTACAGTCATTGCTACCAAGAGATTATCAATTGAGAGTAACATTTTGTAGATTTTGTAATGCTACGCAGAATAAGAGAAGACCCGCAGTTTTTTAATAAAATAGTATGGAGCGACGAGTCATCCTGCAAAAAAGATGGATATTTAAATCTACACAATTTGCATAACTGGCAGCTAGAAAACCGGCATCTCATAAGGCAAAACCGATCACAGTATCAATTTAAAATAAACCTTTGGACCGGAATCATTAACGGACAGATAATCGGTCCACACGAGCTGCCAGAAACATTAAATTCAGAAAGATATTTAAGTTTTTTGCAAATTGACTTGCCCTTGCTTCTGGAAGGTGTCGTTCCTAAGTCCAAGAAGACATGTGGCTGCAGAACGATGGCTGTCCCGCTCACTACGGTGTTAGAGTACGAGAGCAACTTGATATAGCGTATCCAAATAGATGGATAGGGCGCTTAGGTCCAATATTGTGGCCACCACGCTCGCCAGATCTAAATCCCCTAGATTTCTATTATTGGGGTTGCCTAAAAGAAAAAGTCTATAGCAAATAAATCACAAGCATTGACCAAGGAATCCAGGCAGCAGCTAGAGAAATCAGCGAAAGCGGGTTTGCCCGACGACTTAAACGGTCGTTTATTCGACGTTGCAGAGCGTGTACAGCTGCGAATGGGGGCCATTTTGTTTAATTTTAATGATTGTAATCATGACAAAGATTAATAATAAATGATAAATAAAGAGATGTTTTTTTTTTCTTTGTTCAAATTCCTAAAGTAACAAGTTAGGTCTAGATAACTCTGCAATAGTAGTTTTTTTTTTAAACAAATGGGCACTGACACTGTAGTGTATTTTTTTGCAAATATCGTAAGTATTAACGCAGTAAAGTTTAAAAAAGTAGTTTAATGAAAATCTTCCTTTCTTCAATTAAAATTGAATATCTTTTTGATAAATAATAGGATCTGTTAAAGTGATACCATTTTGAAATCGGTATTTAATAGGCATTTTATTAAATAAATGGACACTGACAGTGTAGTACGTTTTTTTTTTACAAAAATGACCCTTGAACTTGGATGTTATGTAAAAATTAGGGTTACAATTAGAGAAGAACCAACTTTTTCTTCAAAAGAGCTAAATTTACATTAAAAAATCATTATTTATCATGATAGCTCTAGTATTCAGCAGTAATTAACAGAAATCAAAATGAAAAAATAATGGTTTTTGTTGAAACTACAAACAAATTTGTAATAAAAGGTAGAAATTTCGTAAATAAAAGACAGAAAGGAAATATTTTCGGAACCCTTGGGTAAAACTGGTTAAAATTTTTAATTGTTATAGTCAATTATCTGGTTCATCGAATCCTGAACGGTGGACCACTACTTACGCCACACCCTGTATACACTGGGCAGCAAATAAACCGAGCCACCCGCTACCTAGGCACTCTAATTCGATTTTCTCAAAAACTAAAAAACCTACAATTATCAAAGTTGTACCTACACAAAGTGCGTTTTGTGGTGATTAAAATGAAAGGAAACTCATTGGGTTTAATCAATATTTCAGTGTTTATTAAGGATTTTACAAAGAAGAGTCGTTTTCCAGTCGTGACAATCGTTAGTAATGATAAAGTGAATAAAAAAATTAAAGCCAAAAACAAAGATAAAATAAAAAAAAAGGTTTTTGATCAATATTCCGTATTCCCTCCCTTTGCTCGGATAACTGCCAGCATCCTTGTATTCGTCGACCTTACGAGCCTGACGATAAAATGTTGAGGAATTGTATTCCACTCCTCTTCAATTGCGATTCGCAGCTCTGGAAGCCTTGTTGGAGCAGGTACCCGGGCTCGAACCCGACGTTTCAGCTCATCCCATAAGTGTTCTATCGGATTCAAGTCCGGGCTTCGAGCTGGCCAGTCCATCGTACGAATGCTGACGTCGCGTAAATACTGGGTCACCACATGAGGAACATGAGGCCGTGCATTATCATGCATCAATTGCATATCCTGTCCGAATATCCTGCGTAAGGTACCACATGGTCTGCGAGGATTTCAGTAATGTAGCGATGAGAAGTCAGTCCACGTGTACGGCCCGTCGGTTCGATGAAAGCTAACGCTGTATGTGCTGTTAACGAGATGCCGCCCCAGACCATTACAGATCCTCCTCCATAAGCAACAGTTTCCTCGATGCAACACTGAGAATAACGTTCTCCAGGGCGACGATATACTCTCTGACGTCGATCACTTCCATGTAGACTCACCCTGGTCTCATCAGTGAAGAGTACATTACTCCATTACTGCTTTGATGTCCAATCCCTATGCTCTCGAGTAAATTCAAGTCGTGCTCGACGGTGTGCTACCGTTAATGCTGGGCCTGTTGCAGCTCTTTTTGGGGTCAGGTTCCGTTCAGCAAGTCTCCTTCTGACGGTATCTGAACTTATGACCACTTGGCGTTCGTCACGCAGACTTTGTTGGACTTGAACTGCTGCTGGTGTAGCCCTAGGTCTGCCCGTACCTGGACGGCGATCGAATGCTCCAGTCTCTAGGTATCGTCTGTAAACTCGTTGCACCGAAGATCTGCTGATTCGAAGCCTTCGAGCGACTTCACGTTGCGCAATGCGAGCTTGAGCTGCTTCCTGAGGTGTTGTATCCATTATTAATCGAAAAAAGTAGCAAAAACACACGCGTCTGAGCAAACGATGGACCAAAACTAAAGAAATGATAAGAAATATCCGACTACCCTCATTGTAGAGAAAAAGAACGCTAATTTCAAACTCTGGTGAAAACAGAGCAACTCGTTAGCATTGTGTTTGTTGCTTGATTACAATGTGAGTTGACGGTACTTTCGAATTAATTTGTAGTCATTTTAATCACCGTGAAACGCACTTTTTGTAGGTATAACTTTGATAGTTGTAAGTTCTCTACTTTTTGAGAAAATCGAATCAGAGTTCCTAGGTAGCGGGTGGCTCAGTTTATTTGCTGACCAGTGTAGATTGAACAATTATTTTAACCAGTTCAGTAATGAAACACTTCGAGTGTGGTGTCTCCGATCTTGATAGGAGTGTGTGTTACATGAAGTCACCGTGACCTTGGTTTTGTCCATTTTCATTTTAAGACCCAACCTTTCGGAAACTCTACTGGTCATCGGCCATCGAGAATTGTACTGAGATCTTCCATGGTCCCAGCCATAACCACTATATCTTCGGCAAACCAAAGGTTTTATTTATTGTAATTTTGTCTTATTATACTGACAAACGAAAGCTAATGAGACGTAGTCATTGTAGATCGAAGTTTTAAATCATATTAATTTATTTGATAAAATTGAGTTTATTTGGAATATAATGGCCGCTGAATCAAGACATTTATGGCTTAAATTAGGCTTTCTTCAAAACATTCAACTTTCTTTTAGTAATTTTAAGCTTTTATAAGAATTGAATGTAACTATGATTTTGAGCGTCAAACTTCCATCGCCGACGGTTTTTCTTGCAAATTAAGTTCGTAAAATATTTATAGTAAATTACACGAAAAGAAATATGAAAATCTGTAACTCCAACATACAAGAAAGAGAATGGCACTATCGTTAATCATAAGCAAATTATTAAAATATCTTACTGCTGCCGAAAACTACAACGTCAAAAATCATGAATTTGCATGAAAAGTGTTATACTAATAGGACTCTTAATACTACGAGTATAATGTGTACACTCACCATTCCTAGCTACAATCTGATTCAGTTGTTCCGCCAGAGATGTGAGAGAGTCTTCAACAACAACCCCAACGTTTCTTAGAAAAGCCAGGTTGTTCTCTCTCGTCGCTTGGTCCAGTTGCCCAACAGCGGGTAATGTTCCAGACTCCCGTCTCGACTCTAATGCCTACAACCAAGGATTTGTTTGGTAAGTTTCTTCTCTTGTACCAAACGAAAAGTAACTAAAAACTATGAAAAAGTATAATGGAAGACGATTGTCGCCGATATAGGTCACACAAACACGTTTATGAATGGATTTGTAATTGAACCGTAATACATACTCTTACAACTTTACTAATTTAAAGATGGAATGTTTAAGACGTGCAACATATGCTCAGGTCAGTTCAATCTGGCCCATCCAGTCCCAAACTTGGCCGACACCAACAAGGAGTCGGCTCTAATGCACTCACTCAATCAATATCATTTCAAAACAAATAGACAAAGAAGCCAATCTGAGTCGCTGAATTCGACCTTCCCTCAGTCCAACTCCTCATTTTCAGGCTGAAATCTATAGAGCCATCAGTCAGGCGACTCTGGTGCAGGTTAGGTCAGTCGCGCTTCACCGGAGAATTTATCTTAATTGCATAAGATTGCTGTGCATATTCATACAAGCGACTGTTATCGAATATACCATGCGACTAAAAACTTAAGTCAAAGTTCCCTCTATAGAAAGGGGATCTGCCCAAGAGTCCACCTCAAAACTCTGGAGTCTTATTATAAAGTATCCATATTTTTATCTCATATTACCCATCTGTTGTCCTATGAATGACACAAATGACAAGCGAAAAATACTCAAGTGTCCAGCCAGAGTTAGATGAAAACTAAAACTTCATCATTGGATTTTTTAAAAATCAATATTCCTGGCCAGGAATCGAACACGTCGATTTTGGAAAAAAAGTACACTGAATTATTACAACATTCGATGGCGTCACTATCACCGATCAAATGTTGGAAAGTAATGACATACGCTAGCTTCGCTATTTTTGCTTGCTTTATCGCGTATTCAGTAATGCCAAGTCCAATTTCATACAAAATACATCTCATAATCATTGAAATTAAGTTGATTCTGACTTAACGAAATAACATTAAGTGAAGTGTAGCGCGCGCGGTAGATTCGCAACTTGCAAAGTTGCAATAATAATAAATCTTTATATGACATAAATAAGTCAGTCTTATAAAATCCCAGTGCAGGGAAACAGGCGTTTTCTATGTGTGAGCGCATGGGTTATAGACAATACGCGGGCATAACGCAGATAGGTTGAATTTCGTCATACATTTAGTGTCATTGATAAAACGTGTGCATCTTACATAAACATGCATGAAATGCTGATATTCACAAGATCAGAGACGCAAATGAAGTAAACTTAAAATATTTACTTAAAGTAGACTACAGTTAGTAGCATGCATAAGCATTAGTAGCACATTTAAGGAAGTTTCAAATAAATAATGAAATAATATAGTTCGCTTAAACGAATACGACAATAACAAATCAGTAGTATTTTTTATTACAACAGTAAGCTTTTAACAAATCTGATAACTATTAAAGGTAACTGTAAACCGTGGATTAAAACTTGATGAGAAACCTTAATTATTAAGGGCTTAAGAGTTGCCACACTACTTATTTCAACTCACACTGAAAAAACTACAAATTCTAAGAACATGAAAAAAATCCCTCATAAAAAGATTTTGTCGTTGATTTCGGCCTGAGCAAAATTTTATTTTATTTGTTACCTTGCGAATAAATAAATTTATTTCAAATTACTATTAGCCCGCAATACAGGCATAACAAGAAATGCGCTCTAAATGTGCTCGCTCAGAATTGAAAAATATGAGAATTCCCATTTATTTTTATTAAAATGTTGTATTATTTGAAACCGAGATGCGTCAGTGCGCTGCTCAAGGTCATCAGCGCACCTAAAAGCCTTAAGGCGACTACTTGAACTAAATTTACAACTCTCTTTGTAGTGGTTCAAACTTCGTTTGAAATACTGTTAGAATAAAGTTCTAAGCAGCTTGCACTACAAAGTGGTTGTTACGTCAGTCACCGAGGGCTGAATAATGCGAAATAAGTGGTTTCGATCGATTTACAAAAAATGTATTGATTGGACTAAAAAAATAAAACACTATGATGCTAATTATGTTGCTTGTAGAATTTTTGCCAAAAAATCAGAATGATCGCATGTATTTTAGTATGGTTTTACTCGTTAAAAGTTTTTTTTAGAGATAAGTTTGTGTTTTTTTTTCTATCGAGTAAAATTATTTGTATTATGTTTTCAAAACACTATCTTACTAGCATTATCTTCATACTAGCATAGATTCAGGATACATAGATATCCCGAAGAATATCATATATTTTTATCGTTTTGTTTATTGCAGTGAATCATATACTTTTAGGCATTCTAAAACTCGCGTGTACTCCTGTAGTCGCCTTAAGGTGAAACTTCCACGGTTGCCCGCGAAATTTACTATATCATGCGCAAATCGCTCGAGGCTTAGCGTTTATTACAAAGTTATTATTTTATTGACTAATTATTGTTTTGCATATAGTTTGCAAATTAAAAATAAAATAGCTAAATTACTTTGAATGCTTTCAGATCAAAGCTTTAGAGAATTAGCAATAACATTTATTGATTGTTAGTCACAATAACAAATCGATTGACACTGTTTTCATCAACATTGGATGAACGGTTAAGGCGCAACGGAGGAACATAATATGTAAGTATAAACATATATATATAGACTGCTAAAATCATAACCCTTTCTATTGGCTTCGCCGTAGTCGGGTAATTACAATTAAAGTGTTGATATTTTTGCATTTGTCATCATGCAGACGTCACTCAGCCAGGAATTTTAGTATTATTATGCCGTATCCACATTTCTGTGCTAACCTCAGCTGGGATTGACATAGTCCCGTTAGTTCAAGGAGGCAATTTATTCCTTATTTTGATTCTTACATGGTATCATATTGTTGCAGCTTACATTATTTCGATTTTATTCTTAAGTTTTTATGCCTACGTCACTTTTTTGTGTTGCGTAATGCCTAAGTCGCGTTGTTTTTACTATTAAGTATTATAACAACGTCGCGTCGCTTTTGTTTTCGTTGTAATGCCTACTTTGCTTCACTTCTATTTTAAAGTTTAAATGACTACGTCGCGTCGCTTTTATTTTTAAGTTATAATGCCTATTTTACGTCGCTTTTATTGTTAAATTATAATGCCTACGTCGCGTCGCTTTTGTTTAAAGGTTTTAATGCCTACGTCACTTTAATGCAGCTCGCACGGTGCACCACGCTAGACATAATCTTACGGCCTATCATCATCAGGCGGAATTCCGCAAGAATATTAAGAAATAGCTTTAATTGCACAGATTTACTAGAAACACAGTTTTGTTTTTATTGTTTTGCATCTCCAACGCTTATTTCACTGTCGCAATGCGAAACAAGCTAACATAGATATAGCGAGATTTTTTAAAGTATTCTAATGCATAAAAAAGTTCTTTTTTTTTTAGTTAATTTTGCATTTGGTAGACTAATTCTCGAGGAAGGTGCTTAGGTGTCGAGCGGGGTGTTAAACCGCGGGGCACAGCTAGTTACTTTATTTTTAATATAATCATCATTTTCCTGCGTTTATCCCAATTTATTTTAGGCGGCGCAGTTTGTCTTCTTTTTCCTTACTTCTGTATACTGTACTCGCTATACTGTACTTTACTTTCTAAATAAGTAAATCTGTCAGACTTTTAAATACCAAAACTAGTACGTTGACCGAAAATACTAATAAACATTAAATTAATTATAGTTATGCTATGGGTTAAAATAACTCGCTCAACACAATACACATACAGGATGGTCCACATAGGCAATTTTACTTATTTTTGTTCCTCTTAATGCTAATTGAATTTATTGATTAGAAAGCCGAGTAAAATTCAGATTGTTTTTACAGCGGTACTCTCGTAGTTTTAAGAAATTTAAAAATTTATTACAATTCTGAAACTATGAAAAGTCGTTTCATTTCATTTCATTTCATTACAGTCAGTCAAAAGTCGCAACACAAATAGAAAAAAAAAGCAAGTCGAAATAAATGTAAGTATAACTATTCAGGCCACATACATACGATACATAGGATTAAATATAACATTAGCAGAAGCACTACAAACGATCATAAACATCTACTGGTGGAGTGCGATAGTAAGAGAAAGAAAAATTATAGCAAAAACTATTGCAAAGGCTGCGTCGTGTCATTTATCTATTCTAGCATACTCGTAGAATCATCGCAACCATCATCTGCCTAGACTATTCCAATGTCGGAGTCAGCTTTTGTACATTTAAACCAGTGGTTCCCAACCTTTCTAAGATCAGGGACCACTTTGGTATGTTCTTTGTTAACAGGGACCATAGGGTCGTCCGTAGGGTTGAGCTTGCATCTTCTGTGCAAGTAAAAAAGTACGAATAACATTTTAATATTTCGCGGACCGTATAGTCGAGGCTCCTGCGGACCACCAGTGGTCCGCGGACCACAGGTTGGGAACCAGTGATTTAAACGGATGCAGCTGAACCAGCATTTTACATGGCGCGACTGCCTATCTGACCTTTACAACCTAGTTCATCATCATCAGCCTATTAATGTTTCCACTGCTCGGACACAGGCCTCCTCTCTATGAGAGGGTATGGGCTATAATTCACCACGCGGGCCCAGTGTCGATTGGTAGATGTCACGTGTCTTCGAATTTATGGTTCTAGGACATGCCGGTTTCCTCACGATGTTTTCCTTCACCGTTTAACCTAGTTACCACTGGGTAATATAATACCCAGTGGGTGATATCATACCCCTTGGTAAGATTGGTTGTCAAAGTTTCGGGACAAAAACCCGGGACCAACGACATTACATGTATTTCGAGGCTTGACAAAACATCCTTATCATCATCTCAGCCGGAACATCTCCACGGCTGGACATAGGCCTCCCCCCGGTGTCGCCACATTGACCGGACAAAATATAGCACAGCATAATCATACTATATCATAACGCGCGTACCTTTTACATAATAAAATTTGAGTATTGAGTAATGTTGCACTTCTCGAAAGTCCATCAATCATTCAAATTTATTCGTTTTTAAGATGTCATAAGAATCACAAAACGAACGCTTACATAGATGTGAATTGCAATGTCAGTACCTAGCTAAATCGTACATCGACGCCCAAACATATAGTCCGGCAGGTACCGTTGCATTTAGGTAGTGTTTTTACGCCGATCGGTTGCCATCTTGTTCAATAGATCTCGAATGACTGATAAGTAAACCCAGCATCAGCTGCCGCACCCACGGTAGATGTAGGATCGGGAGGTTAGGTTAGGTGCTTTCGTAACCTCCCGATGCTACACCTACCGCTACTTGAGCAGCTGACGGTTGGTTTACTTATTGGTAATATAAGAACAACCTTCGATGACAATATCAGACGGCTTACAATGACTTATATATGCAACGGTACCTCCCGGACTTATACGCAGCGCACAGCACAAGACAAAGTCATTTTTTGGGACAAGCCCGCGACACTATTCCCAAACCACTGTAACTTCAGAAAGCCAGAATCAACAATAGCGACAGGTGTTGAGACAATGACGCTCGACAAAGTCTCAGATAAACAATTTAAGTGTCTTGGATCAATCAGAAAACTATAGCGGAAGAGTAGTAAAAACCATAATCCGTATCAGTAGAGACAGAACGAAATAATTGACCTTGTTTCGTTCTATCTCTTGTACAACAGTACGTTACAACTGGGAACGAAAACATAAGAGAATTGAATTAATCAAAATATTCTAAATACATTTACGCACACTACAACTATCAGACAATAATACGAAGTAACATTATACAACCCACCTTTCTCTTATCGCTCCTCAACCCATCTATCAAACATCGGTACGAAACTTGCTCCAACGACGCTGAACTCTTGAAGTCATGTCTCAAGCTGCCATGTCTCTTGCTGTAGTCAAACGAAAGGCTCTGTCCATCCATTTTAGGCTTTGACAACCTCACGGACCGGAATGAATGATTCAAACCTCCCCGATCTCTATCTTCTATCTCATTCTTGAAATAATCGTTGTGGAATTGTAGTTCTGTTTCTAGAATCTTCTTTCGTGGATAGTTAGAAATGTTGGGGACGCTTGAAGAGAGGGTGGGTGTGTCTCCAGTTGGTGACGTCTCTTTTGAACTAGAACTTGAAGAGGCGTCGAAAGTATCACAGTCGGAGTTTGTGTCGAACATGCTCAGTTGTTCTGTTAGCCGCATTATAGTGGTTATCGTCTGAAAATAATATTTGCATGTATTACACAGGGTCTTAATTAAAACTTACAATTTAATCTACATAGAATTTTATACGAATAACGAAGGATTATTTCAAGATTAGTCTCAGAACAGGAACGCTTGGCTTGAGCTTATCACCTAGTATTCTTCGTGATGTTAGGTCACAGTTAACAGTTGGGTTTCTGAACAGTCAGCTTGTCTTATGGGCTTGTCGTATTGTTGGCCCCCACTACTACTACTACGACACACTGCTACTTTTTTTATTAGACCTGAATTTCGCACTGCTTTAGTCATAATAAAACATTAACAGCGTGTAAACCACCTAATCACAAAGCCGTTAACCAAGCATTCTGTACATCAAACTAAGTAACTTTACGCCAAAAATATTGCTGGGAATGTAGGTCCTTCCATGGCCAGGATGGACCGACATGGCATATTAATGCATGGTAATGCGCGTCCCAATACCGCCAGAATTGTACATGACTACCTTGAAGAGGTCGGTATCGAACTCATGCAGTGGCCAGCGCGAGGCCCGGACTTAAACCCCATCGAGCACGCCTGGGACGAGCTTCAGAGATGCGTGAAAGGTCGAAACCCCCCACCAATCACGCTTCCCGAGCTCAAACATGCACCGGCTCCGAAATTTTGTGTACAGCATGCCTAATCGCCTGGAAGCTGTCAGAAGAGCTCGTGGAGGCAATACAAAGTATTATATGAAGAAAGTGATGAAATCCAGCAAAAAAACAATCATTAAAAAAATGTTATCTTAAGAAAAATATGACTACTTTAGTTTTTTTTTTAATTTAGAAATTTATATTGTAGGTGCAACTAAGTTTTGTTTTATTTATTATCTGTATAATTAAATTCTCAATTGAACAGTCTTCGTTTCATTAGGATGGCATACGTTGTTCGGGAGATATTCGGGTTTATGTGACTGACCCGTTACTTTTGGAACCGAGTGTATTTATTTTTACGCATTCCCAACTTTCGTCATAGTACTCAACAAAAATCATAACGGATAGAGCAACTAGCATTGTGATTATGGGCCACTCAGCCGTGGTACCCAATTTTCCAAAAACTTATTGTATCAGACATGATGATAACATTCGAACCAGCTGACCGACCTTTTATTTTTCACTCCAGCAATCGGAGCATCCACTCCAACCTGACCCTAGCTGCCGCAATAATATCCGGAAAAGAGATTACAATATAACGTGTTCGACAACATCACGGCGACATGTACACCATTACAAAAACATTTAGACCATTTATTCGATTTGGAGTGCTCTCCATTATATACTGTAAACATTCAATGTGTTTACATTATAATTTCCTAAACCTACAAACCCTCAAAGTCTACAATGTATACTAATTAATTCTCTTTCAGGTTACTAATCGAAAGACGAAGTACGAAATATAATGTAAAATAGTGGTGTCACGTAGGCGTAACTACAATGTATATACTAATTAATTCTCTCTTAGGTTACTAATCGACAGAAAAGTACTAATATAATTATAATAGAACTTCACTAAGTTCGTTTAATCACTAATAATGTGTTCCGTTTGACTTTCGAATGTGAGAGTTCACCTTCGTTCCATGAACAGTTGAGATGTCCATAGTTTTCCGCTTGGTAAAAGCGCCCCTTGCGCCACCCACGTCATATCTGTGAAGTACTTTCAAAGACCGTATATAAGCCGCCGTGATGAAGTGTTAGGCCATTGTTGCGTCGTATTCCGAACTGTGCGCAGCTTTGTTAGATTGACAGTATTTTTAGAACTTTCAAGACTAAAGTACAAAGTTCATTCGATTATTATTTAAATAACATAAATTAATTAGCCGTTTCGTGAGTGTGTTTATTAAAAAAAAATATGGACGGTAAAACTTTCGCGCCAAACGATACTTCGCGGAAAAGGACGCTGAGTTCGAGTTCTTCATCGTCAACGAAAGGAAGTGATTCGATATCAACGGAGAGCGAGTTAGGTGTTCCAGCGCCGCCCAAAAGCTCTCGTCAGGTACGCGAGCGCTCCGTCACTCATTCCGAATTGGATCGCAGGTTTGATGGACTATCCCAGCAGTTGGTGAGTCATATCAATAATGTTTTAACAAGTTTTTTAATAACAAATCGTGCTCCATTAGCAGAGCGGGCACAGAGTGTACCCGCCACGCATAGTAATGGCACCGCGGCACCTTCAACATCGACTGTTCCTACCCTAAATTTGCAAGAAAATCTGTTACGTCCGCTGCAGCTTACCCCTTGTTGGAAAAATATTGCAAATTTAGACATTTCCGTTAAAACACCTAGTGTACCTAAAGCAAATCAAGAACGTGTCACGAAAATAGCGGAAATGCAGAGGTTTGACTCTCCTGATTGGAATGCTGTTCGTTACTCGGAAGTACAGAAAAAATATGTAGCTTCTCCTAGTTTTGTCGAATTGAAAGTGAACGAAGAATTGCGGCGTTTTGAAGATCCATGTTCACCATTAAGATGGTTTCAAATGGAACGCAGTTTTGCGGCGTTATCTAACGCTTTCTTAACTCAAAACGAGCACGTGAACGCGGCATTCAAGAAACTAACTGATTGGTCTGCTAATTCGAACCCCCAATTATCTTCAGCTAACCTCTTGGAGAAACTAAAAGAGTTGTTTGGTGCTGAGTCATCGTATAAAACGGTGTCTCATGATATTCTCCAAATTATTTGCGGTAAACGAGCTGAGGTGATAGAGACGCGGCGCCGATCTTTATTGAAGAATGTTAAAAGTACATACATACGCGACGACATAGAAAAAATTCCACCCTCAACCGAATATTTATTCAATCCTGAAAATTTATCGCAATATCTTCAAAAAATTGGGGGTATAGAAAAATTAGAAATACAGGATAATAGTGCGGGAACTAGTCGACCGATATCTTTGGAGCCTTCGATGCCTTTTCAAGATAATACTTTTCGTCCGCGACAAAACAAGCCGACGCGAAAAGACAACAGACGAAATTACGATTTCTCTTCAAAAAAGAAGAGGGGAGCGAAAATATAAGTACGGCAGGCGAGCAGGACCGAAGCATCTCTTCAATCGGACACGGCCTTTAATTCTACCCGCTTCGGACAACCTGTCAAAATTTCAAACCGGTTTCGGAAAAAATTACTCTAATAGAAATTCGCAAGATGATTCAAGAACGAGTGTGAGTGAGTGCCTTCGACCCCGTCGTTAATTTGCCCCCTTTTCATGATCACAAAGAACAACGGCAAAACTCGGATGGTATTCATCTTGAAAACACAACATGGCGCCAGAACATTTTCATCTTTCATCAACAAATGCTTTCGTATCTATAACAATGCGACTGAATGTTCAAGCTGGACCTCAGACAGGCCTATTGTCACCTCCCAATACACACAGAACACAAGGGCCCTTTTTGCGCATCAGCTAGGGTGGTCAACTTGACTGACGGCAGAATACCTTCGCACAAAAAGTCTGTGTGTCCTCCTCGTGTACCTACACGACTATTTATTAGTACACCAGAACAAAGAAGAACTCAGCACGCATCTAAACATGGCTGTACGCGTCTTGACCTGTCTGGGCTGATGTGTGAATCACGAGAAATCGATCACCAGGCCAACGAGGTCGATCAAATATCAATTGGAACACCTTAACAAACCGCAAGTCCACCAGAGAAAGTAAGAAAAACTCGAGAGATCCTGTCGACCTCGCAGCGGGTAGTTGGAGCCTCAAGCAGGCTCGATGCTTCTTAGGACTTCTCAACTTTTCGTCTTTCATCACCTACCATCACACAAGGATGCATTGCCGTACGCTGCAATGTCACATCAAAGTACTGCGTCAAAATCCACCCACAGCAATACAGCTGACACAAGACATACGCCTAGAACTCGAGTGGTGGATGGAAAATGCGAGCCAAAAGACAGCAATTCACAAAAATGTGCTTCATACAAACGGTGTCATCACGGAAGCTTCTGATATTATGTTTTGAATATTGATCAGTTTGTAGATAATGGGGATTCCTTAACTTTACACCCAGTTCAGCAATCCAGTTGGGTTTTGTTGGCATCCCAAAATCAAAATACAAATCCATTGAATTGGCTCCGCACATTAAAAGATGTATTTAAAGGAAAGCCGGGGTTCATTCACAAATTTCACAACTACTAAAGATCCCGTTAAAGCAGCCACACCAACTATAATCGATGGTTCGATAAAGCGTGTTCATCTGATGTTGGAATACAAGCACCTTCACGTAGTTTAAGATCAGCTGTCTCATCATTGAATTGGCAAGAAAATTATTCTTTATGTTGGGTATAATCGCCGCAGACTTAAAAAATGACTCAGTTATGTTAGTTGTGAACCCCATTCTCCTTCTCTTATACATGAGACATTCATCATTGTAGCCCAGAATGATCCACTGCGGGATATAAACCTTCCCATTCTTCATACGTATAATAAGTATGTATTTACAAACAAAAAAAGTATATGTGTAGTATATCAACTATCCAGTGTCCACGACACAAGCTTTGCTTAGTGTGGCACTAGGTGGTGCTGTGTGTTAATGTCCAGCGATATTTATTTATTTATACATTAAATCATTAGAGGCATGAATCAATTAACAGAAAAATTTACCGTAAAAAGAAATCAGATCTAGAAACGAAATGTCCCCAATTGATGTCTTAGTTAACCGATTTTTTAAATCAAGTTGATTTAGGTTAAAATTATTACTCTAAAATTATTACTCATGAAGATATTGCACGATTCCTACTTATTTGTGTTTTCTCTTAAATATATATATACTTCCAATGCTTAAATGGCCTGATTTTTGTTAATATTTTAAAACCTCTTCTTATTTAGAGGTACCTAAGTTATAAAATAGTGATTAAAATTTATTTTGGTTTATAATTCACATTGTTGTTTTTCTTTCATACAACCCACCAATAGATAACTAACATATCTCTCTCATAATGGACTTCGGACGTCAAACGGAACACGTAATATAAACAAAATACATTCAAATAAAAAAAATTATATTATGGTTCCTAAGATGTCCGAAGTCCTGCCCCCGTATTCACAAACGCTCGGAATGAATTTCGATTCGGTAAGTCGTGTGTCTATCCTTTTTTGGAGTAACGAAAACGAGATAGACATACGACTTCCCGAATCGAAATCGAATAGAAGCGTTGTGAAGAAGGGGTCTGGTAAGGTTTATCTGGTGCATACCAACCTACTTTGGTATTACTATGAGCCGAACAATGGCCTAACCACTTCATCACGGCGGCTTGTATGCGGTTTTTGAAAGTATTTCACAGATAAGACGTTGGGGGATCTAGTGGCGTGATTACCAGGCGGAAAACTATGGACATCTAGCAGCTGTTCATGGAATGAAGCGTGCACTCTCACATATTGGACTTCGGGCGTCTCGGGAAACATCATACTAATTTTATTTGAAGGTATTTTTTTATTCTCATAGGGTTCGTAAGGTTCATCATTCTATACATTTTCATTTTTAAATAAGACAGAAAATCACAGTATTACATCATCGTTCTGACACCATATTAATTATGATGTTTAAAAAAACCCTTTTGTTGGCGAAACGTTTTCAATGAACTCGGTCAGTAAGAATAAAATCTCTGACTTTTCTGATTCGTGGGAGTGTATAATTACCGTGGAAAATAACCTTATAAATGTTTCTCCGTTCTCGAGGTTAACCTTTTGAATTAATACAATACGCACGAGGCGACCTTTAACACATACTTTTAAGAAAGCTTTGAAAATTTCCACGTGCTAGTGCTGGGGGAAACTAACAAAAGGCTTTCCGTCATTAATTAAAAAAGTCTTGTTAAGTTTAATGAAAGAAAAAGAAAAAATTGTGAGTGCGTGTTGTGGAAAATTTGTTAAGTTGAGGCATACAATTTGTTGTTTACCGCAACTTAACAAATAATTGCTTGAGAAATTTGTAAAGGGGGAACTTGAACAAAAGAGTCACGTTTCCGTGACATTTAAAGTTGAATTCATATTAAGGCTCCACCAAACATGGTTTCGCAACAACGTGACGGTTTAGGATACCTATCTTAGGACATATTTTCTTGTTTAAGTGTCTCCTTTCCGTATATTCCAGTCAGATTGTAGGGATCCGGGACTCTTCAAGTCCCTGGCGCCCATTTAGAAATAATTCTTTTTCATCAAACTGGAAGGTTGTACCTTGATATTTTGTTAGAAATATATTTATAATTTAAACATTTAAACTTTAAAATAAAAGGGAACAGTACTGGCATTATCTCCAACCCCCCACAACCATAGTTTCACCGACTGAAGTTTGTGCTGGCTGGCATTAACCTGGTTTCTAGTTCAGCTTTAATAAGATCGCCGTTTCGACAACATCTTGTATTAAACAAAGTTTTTGTAAACACAACTTCATCATGATCATCTGCCTAGCCTTTTCCCAACTATGTTGGGATTGGCTTCCAGTCTTCCATCTTACGTGGAGCGGCTGCCTATCTAATCTCCACAAGCTAGTTATTACTGGTTTATACGATACCCCTTGATAAGACTGGTTGTCAAACTTTTAGGGTCACTGACTACCTGTAACAACTATCCAAGATCTACAAATGACAGCCGGGACCAACGGCTCAACGTACTTTCCGAGGCACGGAGGAAACCCGGTATGTAATGGGTGGTCACCCATCCACAGACCAACCTAGGCGAGCACGGCTTATCCTAAAGATTGACCCGAGCGCTTGCTATTATTTAGCCATAGGCTCCTCCTTTGTAACCACCACTCATTTCCAAATAATCAGAAAGTGAGGTATTCACCATGTTTATTTACTATTTGTTTCGAGTTCTCGATATTTCGGCGCTGTAGCAAGCACCATGATGACTGATTAACTGAAGTTATTCAACTTCAGAAGGAGCCGTTTTCAGTGTTAAGGTATTAGCCCACATAAACGAGTTTGCTCCCACCCGTCAAAAAGAATATAATTCAAATATGGGCGTTATGTTTTGCCCTTTAGATACACTTTACATTGGCAACATAAATTAGCAGACAGCTCACTGTCAGCGGGGTTACCGCCGTCAATGCCATAACTGGGCTAAGTCCTCTAATGATATTGTTAGTGACTATGTCAGTTTTAAGACTTAAAACAATTTATTCCGCTTACCTGTTGATCAGTCTCTTCGCTGCAGTTATTCTTCGGCCAGCCGATGAATGACAGCGACTCTTCAACCACAGCCGGTTCCCACTGTGCGAGTATGCTCTTCACTTTACTTTTAATTCCTGAAATGTACATAAATAATAGTTTCAATAAACATACATCAAAAGGCTAGTTTCGACCTTCAATAAATTGAAATTCTATTTAGTCCGTCAGTAAGTATTGGAAAAAAAGGACACGTATTTTTTGTTTTAGTAAATCAAAACTCGGGAGTGGGGGCTCGTGACGTCGGAACGCACTAATAATATTATACCACGGCGTGACGTAATGAGAATTTTAAAAGCGTCGTATCTTCATCAATTTTAGTTTACGTAACTATAGAAAAAATACGGGTCAAATAGTTGTTGATATCTAACTGACAGACTAATTTGATTTTTTTGTCATCTGCCCTATTGATAGACAACGCACGGCCTTAGCTACTGGGTCGAAAACTTGAAAAGCATGAGAGTTCCTTTTATAACAAAAACCAGCCACGTACGAGTCGGACTCGCATACAAAGGGTTTCGTAGCACTCTAGTAGCACTAAACAATATAATAACAATATTTTTAATGTTCAAATTACAGGTCAATTACATTTTGCTGTTGAGCAGCAAAATTAAATGTATTTTTAATAGGATTTTAATGAAAAACTACGTTACTGCCGCAAATTCAAAGTCTCGGAGTAAAATGGCTGGGACATACGGGCCCCATTTTTGTTATTTGGCAATGGACCATTCAAAAGTGAGCAAGCCCTTAAAAATGATGTTTGTATAATATGATATCATTTAAGTTTGTATAGCAGACCGTAATTTTGGGGATGGGAAATTTTATCGAGCAAACGGTTTGTACTATAAAAAAAAATGAACATTTGAGTATCTTCGGGTCTGCAACAACATCTGCCCAGCCATTTCCCAACTATCTGGAATCGGTTTCCAGCCTAACCGCATGCAGCAGAATACTAGTATTTTACATAAAAACACTGAATATCTGACCTTTTTCCGGCCTAGGAAAGTGCCGCTTAAGAGGCCTGCGGAGCATGCGAATTTCATATAAACGTAATACCAAAATAATTTGTAAATCAAACATATTCCTACGGTAGTGTGTATTTATTTCGATTTACCTTTTTTTTTAGTATGGGAAATTATCAAATAACTTCTTCCACTCTGGGCGGAGCGGGAGGGAGTGTCAGACTTTTACTGACTAAAACCCATCCATGTTCCTTCCTCGCCCTTTGTGTTCCGGGGCCGCGGTATCGCTTTCGAACAGGCCCGCAACCCCGGAACAGGCAACCCTCCAAGTTCATAAAGGTCTAGAATCGATTTTGATTTTGAAAAAGTTAGTTCCTCGATTTTGATGGTTATAATTCTGTATTGTGTACTGTGGTTGTCAGACTTTTTGGGCCACTGATCTACAAATGACTGACGCAACCAAAGACTTAACGTGTTTTCCAGGGAGGAAACTCGGTATGTAATTGTAGGGTGGTTAACTATCCACAGACTAACCTAGGCAAACACAGCCTAACCTAAAGATCGACCCGAGCGGTTGTTGCTGTTCGATCGAAATCATGATGCAGATGACTCATTATCAGAATCAAAATATTATATTGTATTTCACATAGGCCTAGATGGGCCACTTATAAAACGTCGAAAAAGGTGCACGGTTCGCGTTGGTCGATTCCATGGAGAAGAATCGGCAAGAAACTACATGACTATTTTTTTTCAAATCATTTGGTACTACAATATTATTGTTACATCGGACCTACTAGAACATTCGAGAAAGCACGTGATTACAGAATGTGTACGTTGGAATTTTGAGTGCTTTCCATTATTATTAGTTTTAAAATTAGGTAGCTACAAATTCGCGACCTATTTATAAAGAGACATTATAATTTCAACCATGCGCCTAGGGCATACGGTTCATATTTGTTTGTTTATACTAGTAGCTTATACCTACTACTTTTGTTACCTACCTACCTACTTACCTGCTATTCTTTTGTTAGTGTTTTTATGACCCTCTAGAATATTCGTGGTTATTCTGGTGTGTCTGTTGACGAGTATAAATACACCGCTCAGGCCCGCGATTCGAAGTGAACTTGAAGTGCGATTTCTAAGCAAATAACGTAATAATAATAAGCTACTTGCACAAAAAAAAGCTACTTGCACAAATATAAACCATATTTGTTTTTTTTTTTGTGCAAGTAGCTTATTATTACCTACTACTCCTTTGGTTAGTTGTTTTTTGAAGCAGTTCTATAACCCTTATATTATTAATTTATATTATTAATTATTAATTTAGAATATTCGTGGTTATTTTTTGTGTGTCTATTGGCGAGTATAAATACACCGCTCAGGCCCTCGACAGTCAGTCTGGTTTTGGCTACACAACGAAGCGAATCGAAGTGAACAAGAAGTGCGACATCTAAGCGAATTATGAACAGTAGTGTATTCGTGACTGAGTTTTGATTGATTTAGCATTAGTAGTTTAGCTTGGGGGGACAGATAATCATGACACACTGACCTTCAACAACAGCAGTGATCTCCCCGTACTGCCTAGCCTGGATCTGCATGACAATTTTTTCCATATCCTCGGAGACGTCCTCTCGAAGCCTCCTCACTGCTACCAAGTTATCGTACTCCGTTTGTATCTTATTTGTGATTGAGTTAAACTCCGCTTTAGTGCTGTTTATGTCTTTAACTTGCTGGACCAACCTGGAATTAGGATATTGGTATTTATAGAACAGTATCATAAGAAATCTGTACTTATTATAAATCAAAGATAATTTTTGGGTCCACTGCGACTGTTTTTCTTCTTCAAAACTTTGTATACTGTATAGTGAACTAGCGACTTCGTCCGCGAAAATTGTGCTAGCTGCCTAATTTTCATGATTTCAATATAATTTAATCTTGGTATGTTAAAAAAAACTAAATCAATCAAACAAAGTTCACCGACTTCAGAACCGAAAGTCGGCGTTATTTTTTGAAAAAAAGTTTTTATAGAGAAATAATTCCAGAAGGTTCGCTAGTTAAAACGTCAATACGAGTGCCCGGATTATTGTAAACTAGAAAAGATTATATAGGGTGATTGGTAATTGGGTGCATTCATTGAAATGGGTGATATTAGACATAATTTGCAACAATTTTGATGACTTAGATTTGATCAGACACGCATATAACGTGTATCGGTCGATAACTGCCATCAATACAAAAACGTTTAAACTGAGATAAAATCTTCTAAAGCGTCACGTTTCCGAGATTTAAGCTACCAAAATTGTGCTGATAGCGATCACGAAGCGGGGGTGCTCGCTAGTATATCATATAGGGATACATAGAACCCAACATAATCTATACTAATATTTTAAGCAGAAGAGTTTGTTTGTTTGGTTGGTTGGTTGAAAGCGTTAATCTCAGGAACTACTGGTTCAAATTGAAAAATTCTTTTTGTGTTGGATAGTCCATTTATCGAGGAAGGCTATAGGCTATAAAATATCACGCTACAACCATTAGGCAGGAATGAAAAATGTTGCAAAAACGGGGATATTTTTTCCTTTCGTTTTTCTCTCTTATGTGACGCAGACGAAGTTGCGTGGGTCAGCTAGTTATAATCTAAAAAAAGAAGAAGGTGCGTCGACGGACCGAACCACGGAAGTTGTTGCGCAACATAAACCATTACAACTTAAATGGTGGACATAAAACGCAAATACAAATGTCTCTAACGCGAATATTATGATATTATCTGGACGTAAGACCTGTTTTATTGTTTATTAGCCATTGCTCACGGCTGTGCTCCCGTTATGTACGGAAATAACCCAAGAGAACGTTTTAAATGTTATGCCTATTACACTCGGAGAATAATCCGAATTATTAAGAGAGAAACTTTACATTAGTAGTTTCAAGACAAGACAAGTCTCAAGACAAGACAAGTCTCAAGACTTCCAAGATCGCGGTTAACGGAGCTTGCTTGCGATAATATCGCGTAATGTGGACGCCATGCTATATAGTATAACATTTGTTCCTTCTTTGATATACTATATAGCACAATAGTATAGCGTAGTCTGACAGCAACTTTATGGACACTTTCACACTTGCACTGTACTGTACTATATATTATGGGCTTTCTAAACGCTATTAAATTGGTGCGATGCGCTGAGTTCATGCTGTGCTATATCACGCGCCGCCCTCTTCCTCCTCCCTCAACCCCGGCCGTCCCACAAGCGAATGTTTTCCACATTTATTTGAACTCTTTCTGAGCTTGCTTTATGCTATAAATGCTTGCAATAATATCGCGTAATGTGGACGCCATGCTATTTATTATAACATTAGGTCCTTCTTTGCTATACTATATAAACACAATAGTATAGCGTAGTCTGAAAGCAGCTTAATCCCACGTGAATCATTTAAATATATGACATTCCGGGATGATGAAGCTTTTGGTTTATGAAAGATTTTTTAAATCGGATCTGTTGTTTAGATTATATAATAAAATAGGTTTTAAATTTAAAAACCTTACCTTTTAATATTAATGTAGATTGCAACTTGCGAACTAAGAACTACAGGGTGTTTTTTTTTTTGTTTCTTTTACTTTTTTTGTCAAACCTGCCAGGTCAAGCCTGTCTATCAATCTTATCTGATTCAGTCTCTCAGTGCGCTCAGCCTTGTGTGTGCGTAACGACGTTACAGACATATCCCATCCACACACATCCCTGGTAGTAGGGCCTACCAATACTGACCATGCCCTTGGTGGTATCGGGAGCTCTTGGCAATGGCATGTAGAGCGCTCGGTCTTGTGCGTGTGTGCAGCGAACGCTCCAGCAGTCACATCGTCATGGGAGCCAGTCTTGTTGCACATACGTTGCAGATGAAGTCTACCAAGCCTACCTGATCAAGCCACCAGTGCGCTCGGCCTTGTGTGTGTGTGCAGCGAACGCCCCAGCTGTCACGATATCGTGGAAGCCGGTCTTGTTCAGCGTATCATTGTGCACCCACATGCGTTGCAGGTGAAGGTTTATTGGAGCAAATTCTAGACTGGCGTCATCTGTAATGTGCAGAAAAATATACGTGTCTACATAAACATGTTGCTTGACAATTTCACCAAGGAGACCCACGTTACCGAGTAACAGAATTCGGAGATGCAAGTAGCGGAAGTCAGAAAAGTAGACGATCCATGTAATATACGGTATTCAGTTTCATTCACTCTAGAAGCCGACTCCAATGAAGGGCTTGGAAGATGTTGAATTAAAACATTTACATTTTATGGCTTCAAAATCTTTACATTTTATGGTTCCGAGTTGCTTACACGTAGTTAGTCGATTAGCCCTTCCGTGCATATCTGTCTTAAAGTCTTTAATTTTTTACTTTTATCTGATAAAACAGTTAGATAACAAAACTACTGCTGAACGATGTCTTTTATAGCAAACTTCTGAAAAAAGAAAAAGTTTGTCTATTCCAACAGAATCTTTCTTTCATATATTTTACTTGTTTCATTTGGTACAAGAAGCACGCGCGGTGGTCTCATATTCGTTAAACTGTTGGTCCCAGCCGTCATTTGGAGTCTTTAACAGTCGTTACAGGTAATCAATTGTCTGAAAGTCTGGCAACAAGTCTTACCGAAAGGTATCGTATTACCCAGTACTAACTAGGTTATGGAGGTCAGATAGGCAGTCACTCCTTAAAATACTAGTATCTAGTTGACTTAAAACCAATCACAACATAGTAAGGAAAAGGTTAAGCAGACGATCACAAAGAAAATCTTACCTTTCCTACTGCTAGCTTTAAAATGCTGGTTGTCGGTATTGAGCATACATCGGCGCGAGTGACAGTAGTGTTTCAGCAAGGACACGTGCGTGCTGACCAGCTCCAGTTGCCTGGACTGCCATTGGCCACAAATCTCGCCCACGGACAGAAGTTCCTCCAATAACTCTTTTTCTCGCTGTATGTAGATGTCTCTGAAAAATGTGAAAAATATAATGATGAATTCTTTGGTCAAACGACTTCATATACTTATTCTTACACGTAAAAGGTTACGTGTATAATGAACTGTAGAGAGTATCTGAGTCATTGGTGGGAATTGTAACGTCACTCATACAGAAATTGACTTACGGTTACGACTGCTTTGTTGGCGAGCGAGACTGCTGACCGTGAGGTCCTGGGTGCGAATCCCGGGTTGGCAGTGTTTTTTGGCTTTTTTCCATCAAGAGTTTCTCTGTAGCAGACACGGAGTCTGGTTTTTTTTTGTCTGGTTGATGTCAATGGGGTCGCACATAGGGTTTTAAACATAACCGGCCAAATGTGGGTGTACTATTATGTACACATCTGCCTAACCCCTGAGTTAACAGGCGTGATGGTAGGTATGTTATGTCTCATACAGAAATCAGTAAGCGTTACGCAGCAAGGAGTGTTGATAAGCGTTGTTCCCGTTACTGAGGCCCTACTACGGACGGATCTATCCACGTCTCTCACACGCACTCGTCTGCAAACGTGCGCGATAGAGACGGATAGATCCGTCGGTATGGACGAAACGTTAGGGAGTAGGGCCTCTGTTACAGAAATTTCAAACTGTAAGTGCCGTAGACCCGTCTCAGACTAGTGTAAGTTTTTACTTTTTTTCCTTATCGTAAATATGTTTCTTTTAGTTGTGCAACAGATTGTATTAGTCTGCTACATTGTACATGTTTTCTCATATAAATAAGTTAATGAAGTTGTTAGCTATATTTAAGATTTCAGAGATAAACATAACAAAAATGATTCCTTTTCACGTAACGATAAAGATTCGTACAAAAAACTAATACTTACAACAGTTGCACGGGCATTGTGAAGCACAGTTTCGGTTCCGCCATAATTTCATGAACAGTGATATCACCGCCGAGTCCCGAATGGAACCTATACGTCACCTGATGACTGTTCACGAAATTCTGCTTCAGAAGGCTCCCATACGACGGAAACTTTAGCTTCAAACCCAGTCGGGGTGGTAAGGACTGGGAGCGACGGTGGCATAGCACTTTTTGTGGTATGTCTATACTGTTTCGGTCGTTCGTGTGGCTTGGACTAGTGCCGATGTACGAAGGTTCTAGACTCCAACCGTTTATAGTGACGAAGCCGACTGTCTTCTGGTCCTGAGTTATGAGTGCTACGCGCATCCTTTGTGCTTCCTGTAGGTTAGAAATAAAAGGATGGTCAATAAATTGAGAAATAATATTGTTAAATTGGACCTACTAGAACATTCGAGAAAGCACGTGATTACAGTATGCGTACGTTGGAATTCGAGTGCTTTCCGTTATTATTAGTTTTAAAGTTAGGTAGGTACAAACTCGCGACCTATTTATAAAAAGACATTAGAATTTCGACCATACGCTTAGGGCATACGGTTCATATTTGTTTGTTTGTACAAGTAGCTTATACCTACTACTTTTATTACCTACCTACCTACTTACCTGCTATTCTTTTGTTAGTATTTTTTATGACCCTCTAGAATATTCGTGGTTATTCTGGTGTGTCTGTTGACGAGTATAAATACATCGCTCAGGCCCGCGACCGTTAGTCTTGTTTTGGCTACACAACGAAGCGATTCGAAGTGAACTTGAAGTGCGATATCTAAGCGAATAGTGAACAGTAGTGTATTGTAGTGTACTTGTGATTAAGTTCAAATTGTTTTGTGATTAATAAAGTTATTGTGTTGTTTAATCGGTAGTAATTAATTTATCTCATACCCAGCTCGTAACAATATGCATGACGACAGTATCAAAAAATCACAAATCTATTTAGTCCGTCAGTTAGAGTTTTGAAAAATAATGGACACGTATCTTTTGCTTTTGTAAATCAATGAACATTGAATAATAATAAACGCAACGAAATTCGGGAGTGGGGGCTCGTTATGTGAGAACTAGCTAAAAATTATAACTAGGCGTTACGTATTAAGAATTTACACATTTTGAAAGCGTCGTATCTTCGTAACAAAAGAAAACTGAAAACCTGAGTTTTCCTTTTCAAGCCAAAATCACCTGTATAGTGCTGAGCAGCATGGACGTATATCCCATGGGCACAGTGGTCTCCGAGACCCGCTCCTTGACGTCATAGACCACGATGCGCACCAACGCGGACCCTGTTAGACCGTCACTGGCGCGGAACAGTATGGTCTTCGAGAAACACGGGTTACTGCATGTCTGAGGAACAATATCATTTCATTATACTATCATTCAGCCTGTTAAATCCACTCCTACAAATCATTTTTCAATTATTTAAGGCTCTGTCTTGCATCGTGTGGCTCATAGTGAGCGAGAGCGGTTTTTTTGCGGATACAGGATGCGCTAAGTTGTCCAAAATTGTATTTTCGAGGATTACTTGATACGCAATTATACCGAATTCACCGAACTCACTATAGTTGGGAAAAAGCTAGGCAAGTGATAATACCCGCTTTATTTTCTCAATTGCGTTACTTTCAGCGCAATTCACATCACCTTAAAAAAACATGAGATAGTGTTGTGTTTTGCCAAGGCATATTCGGCCTGTATCTCTCTCACATAGAGGAACAATAACGGTTTTTCAAACAGCAGAGTACGACCGCAGCTAGGTCTCTTAATGATCATCTTTTGTTTGGAAAAGGTGAGCTTAAGGAGGATGCCCTAAAGTAGCCCGCGAAATTAAATTTCCTTTTAGTTTTTTTTTTATTTGCCATTCAGCGCCAAGCTGTATGTGGAAAAAATATGATTTGCGCCTGAAACACGTATGTATTAAGTTTGTAATCATTATAATCAACCCTCAACAATACTAACCACTACAACCCCCTAAGTTCATATAATTACATTATATGTCTATTTGGAGGTTAGCTAGCACATAGGGTGATTTCTGGTTGCGGATGATGATGATGATGATGAAGACATTACAGTAACTTACCTCAACAATTTCTGTAGCTCCGTATCTAACGCAGACTCCCTTATCGTATTTGACGTAGATGACAATGAGAGGCGACGGAGGCCTGCCGTGGGTATCACACAGGAGGTTGTCGCAGGACAGCGCTAACTCGCATAGCGGCACTTCGTTCATATCTGCGAAACAAAAACCATATATCCATTACATTCATACATCATCATCACTCTCTTGCCCTTATTCCAATTAGCACAGTATACAGTATCAAATAATCAGAAGAACACATTCTTCTTCCATACGATTTCATTCCATTCTTCTTCTCGTACTTCTATATTTTGCGTCATCTCATCAGAGACTTCTTTTCTTGCCACATCCTTCTTAACGGTTAAGTATCATAATACCTAAGTTTATCTCAACTAATTTCATTATAACTACGGTCCAAAGACCTACTGTTTAAAATACCTAAAGGTCGTTTCACAGACTTTTGTAATAACTTATGAACGAAATCCATAAAGGACTTTTCATCTACGGTTTACTCACCTAAAGGGCGATTCACATAAAGGGCGATTTACATAAAGGAACATTCACCTAACGGACGATTCACCTACTGTTTATTAATACTTTAAAGTTTCTATTCATTTGTTTTGACCACGTTAAGCCACTTGACTTAACGTTGAGATGATGTCATAACATACACCCCAATCACATTTGGTTAGTTTTCTATTATAGACAACGATTGTAGATTGTCAAGTTGGCTAAGTCTACTGATAACTTTCAAAGGAACCATGATCCAACCTTCATAATCAGAAAGCGTTCTAAAGGTCGTGGCTCACTTGACAAGCACCGCACCAGCACCGCTCCAACCCAGCAATTTACTTGCCATTCAAATTAGAGCATTAAATCGTGTGTCGCATAACATATTTTTTAATGTCCATATGAAAAAGCTTACGGCGGGTGGTCAACGCGCTTGCCGCTACCATACGCCTCGCCTGGCGGGCGGCGCGGCGTCCGCGCGCGGTCCGCGCTCCGCAAGCGAGGGGACCGCGCGCCGCAAGCTAGGGGCCCGCGCGTGGACGCCGCGCCGCAAGCGAGGGGACCGCGCGTGGTCCGCGCGCCGCAAGCGAGGGGACCGCGCGCGGACGCTGAGTGGCCCGCGAAACAACGTCATTGCGCCGTCGTGCTTCTCTACGTCGTGGGTACTCTTTGTTTAATGTATGGCCAGTTACAAATTTAGTTAAAGAGCCCACGACACTAGACCTAGTTCGGTTAGACTCCCAGATAATATCTATACAGGGTGTATTTCACCTCATCACAAAACCGTTAACCAAGCATTCTGTATATCAAACTAAGTCACTTGACGCAAAAAATATTGCTGGGAAACAACTTTCTTTTTTGAGGTTATAAATCATGTTTTGGGGTATAACTCAATGTAACACACTCAAAACATTGTGCGGATGGATGAATTAAATAGTACGGGGGTCGTAGAGATATTTAAAGTAAAAATCATGCGATAAAAAGTGGTATTTAAAAAAAAAACTTTTCAAAATCTTGCAACTTTGACCCCCAATATCTCCGTAACTAGAAGGTTCCCAGGTATAGTGTAGAACAAAAAAATGATCAGAATGACGAGGAGAACAAGTGCCTTTCGTATTCGTTAAGAGGTGTTTTACACCCTTTATATATAACTAGCGCCCGCCACGCGGTTTCACCCGCGTAATTCCCGTTCCCGTGGGAGTACGGGGATAAAATATATCCTATGTTACTCGTGGATAATGTAGCTTTCGAATGGTGAAAGAATTTTTAAAAACGGTCCAGTAGTTTTTAAGCCTATTCATTACAAACAAACAAACAAAGTTTTCCTCTTTATAATATTAGTATAGATTAGTCACGATGCTGCAATGCATAAAAACCATAAAACCAAAGTCCGGGAGGTAGCGGTGCAAATAAAAAAACCCTAATAAACCGACTGATATTGTTGTAATCGATGGTTGATCTTATAAGATCAACCTTCGATTACAACAATATCAGTCGGTCGGTCGTTCGGTCTGTAACCAATCGTAACAGTACACCGGCTGATACTATTTTTAAAAATAATTTAAATATACTGAACTTAAAAATATCTCAGAACTGTAATGGAAAGAAAAATTAAACCACGAATCCACAAAATATAATTCCCTAAAATAGATAAACTAGAGATAATTCCTTAAAATACAATGCTACCTCCCGGACTATTACTACCAGCGTGCGGACTGCGAGCTTGCGCCTTGCGGACGGCGAGTGGACCTCGCGCGGCCGGCGCGTCGCCCGCGCGCCGCAAGCGAGGGGACCGCGCGCGGCCCGCGCGGCGCAAGCTGGGCGACCACGCGCGGCCCGCTCGGCGCAAGCGAGGCGACCGCGCGCGGCCCGCGCGGCGCAAGCGAGGGGACCGCGTGCTTACACCTCGCTTGCGCCGCGCGGGCCGCGCGCTGTAGCCTATATTCGAGGCGACGCCGGTCAGGAGCTGTGCTGGTGCCGTGCTGGTGCGGTGCTTGTCAAGTGAGCCACGACCTTAAGTTTCTCAGTGTACATCCCTTACACAGGTAGTATTAGGTATTATTTTTTAAAATAACGAAGGTCTGAACGCCGCGGACTCTTTGGTCCATTAGGTATTTCAAACATAGTTGAAATAACCAATATCTTAAAAAAACATTACATTAATTAAAAATTTCCTTAAGACATTTTTCTCATTCCTCCGCAGACATACCCATACCACGACAGCCGATTACCACACAACTTTTCAGACACCGACGCCACTTTCAGACTTCTTAAATTCATCCTAACATCCATAATATGATAAATGTAAAAGTAATTCTAAATGTCTGTCTTTAACTTTTTCACGCTTGACTGGACATATTTGGTATATGGATAAAACCTGACCTGGGTCAGGATGTAGGTTTTATACTGGTGGCAAGTTTCCCTGGGATAATTTGCGGCCATATTTTACATAAAACAACATTCATGAATCCTGCATACAGCTCTACTTTCAGTTTCTTGCTAGAATGCTTATACAGGATGTAAACAACCTCATCACGAAGCCGTCAAGCAAGCATTCTGTACATAAAACTAAGTAACTTTATGCAAAAAATATTGAAAAATCATTTTTTTGTGGTAGGACTAAATGTAACGCACTCAAAACCTTGTGCTGATGGATGGATTGAATAGTACTGGAGTCGTGGAGGTGTTTAAAGTAAAAATATTACAATAAAAACTAGTCTTTAAAAAAAAGTGGTCGAAAAGTAGTAACTTTGACCCGCAATATCTCCGTAACTAGAAGGTTCCCAGGTATGGTGAGATCTGCCGGGGTTGCGGGCCTGTTCGAAAGAGATACCGCGGCCCCGGAACGTAAAAGGCGAGGAAGGAACATGGATGGTTTTTAGTCAGTAAGAGTCTGACACTCCCTCCCGCTCCGCCCAGAGTGGGGGGGGACATTTGATGATTTCCCATCCTTAAAAAAAAAAAAAAAAGGTATGGTGAGATGAAACAAAAAAATGATCACAATGACGGGGAGATCAATCCTTTCAGCTTCGTTAAGTTCTTACACCCTTTATATTCAACAGTCTCGAGAACAATGAGGGATCCCTTGGAAGTCCCAATAGAAAACATATTGCGTCATCAAAACTTACCAGTCACAATTCCTTTCTGCAGTCTATAAGTAGCTATATCTAGATTGGGCCTGATTTTGTTCAGTCTTTCCCTTAGCGCGTCCGCTTGTGCCTGTATGTTGTCGTATGGCGCCAACTCGATGGCTTTCAACCACAGCGTCCGTTCCGATTCGTGGAACGTCGCCATTTTGTAACACACTCCGTTCTCCCAAGCTGGAATAAACAAAGAATAATCATGTTATAAATCACGACTAGCACTAGGAGTCTAGGATTTAGTTCAAACACAGCATTCTAAAGCGATCTTCAAAATAAGGAGTCAGTTTTATGTCGTAACAGCCTGCGTATACTGTAATAATGCATTTGCCTATGGAGAAATAGCAACTATTATTTGCTGAATGCTATCGTAAACGATGCCATACCCTTGACTGACGAATAGAACGAATAGAATCTGTTTCTCTTTTTCTTAGTTGACATCATTGACGTCATCAGTATACAAGTTTCTGTTTAGCTAGACGAAATGCATACTTAAGGCTAGATGGCGATGGTATAGACTGCTGGAGCAAATAGCATATTACGACCTCATTAACATATACATTCATAAAAAGATAAACTTACTAATTTGAAAAGGCCAATGTCCATTCTCATCTTGAGGTTGTACTTTTATCTGATGATGGCCTAGTACTATGACTCCCATGGGCTCGTACCATGGTTCTGGTCCTTTCAAGTAGAACAGCAGGTTACCTCGTAGGCGAAACCACCGTACAGAGCAACCTGGAATAGAAAATTGATACATGATTAATATCGTCAATTCATCATCATCATCATCATCATCATCAGCCTATAATGTTCCCACTGCTGGGACACGGCCTCTTCTCAATGAGAGGGAATGGGCTATAATACACCACGCGGGCCCAGTGCGGATTGGTAGATGTCACATGCCTTCGAATTTTTGGTTCTAGGACATGCCGGTTTCCTCAAGATGTTTTCCTTCACCGTTTTGAGAGCAGCGGTGATATCGTCAATTAGGAATAAAAAATGCAGTCAGCTGAAAATCAGGGTCAGGTGATATAGCTTAGCTTGTGCTGCCACCTGGCATTGTGCTTAGCGGAGGCACTATTTTCGCATTATTTGTGCTTAACGAACGCATTAAAAACGTTGTTTATTTATTTTGACGTGACGTGAATTCGTATGAACGTCTATTCACAGTAAACTGGGGGTGCATGTCAGCAATAGGATTAAGAATTTGACTGTACTTAAGGAGCTTTATATTTGGAAACGAATAATAGTTGACGGAACTTTACTTTTTGTTTGTAAATACATACTTTTTATACATATAAACAATACTCGGAAAAAGAGTCCATGCTCATCACACGAACACTTGCTCCTCCTATTCGAATCCAGGACCCTAATGAACGTAAGGCAGCATCACTTTCGCTGCGCTATTCGGGACGTCTTGGTCAACATATTGGGCATATGGGAAAAGTACCAGGTAAGTGACATTGAAGCGCGTGGGCGAGGCCAAGCATCGTCTAAAAATAGACCCAAGAAATTCCCATTTGCATACGAATTCACGCAACGGTAACGGTGGTGTCATTAAATGGGACACTGCCAGCTTATCTTTTAAAGTATCAAGTTTGTTTGTTGCTACTTCTGGAATACAGGTTACTTCTCAAGGGGAAGGGGTAGGGAAAGGGCCTTGACCCATCACGCGATGGTGCCGGTGGTAGTTAGGAATACTTTACGTACGAAATCTCGCATTCGAGGGTAGACCGTCCAATTTTAGAAATATCAATCTCTGAGGTCTACCATGAAAAAAAACAGAATAAATAGGTCAATCCATCGATAACACCTATAAATTCGATAACGGAATAGTTATGGCTCTAAGACTTCGTTCCGGTCATATTCCATCAAAAAAGTTCGGCTTTCTTATGAAAAAGGTTACTTCTCCCAACTGTGAAGAATTTGGAATAATCGAAGATGTTCAACATGTTTTGATGGAATGCGTACGGAATGAGGCCATGAGATATAGTTTATTAGGATTAACCCAATTATGAGTACCTATAAATTAATTGTAGTATTATAAAAAAAAACGAATGCATAAAGATTGCCCCTTTTTAAACAGGATAAACCATTATTTGTTTACTTTTTAATTAAAATTGGATCGTTTCCCTCTATGCAGGAAGCTTTAACAAAAAGTATAATAAAAACAGAAAGCCATTTTATCCTCATTTATTGCGCGAAATCAATAGTTATTATCCTCTAACGCGATGCAAGTAGGGTCCACACAATCGTGTGTCAGCTATAAGGAAAAATAAAAGAAAGCACGAATGCGTTATCATCACGATAACAACATATCAAATGCATCAACTATCGTTGTTATTTTAAACCTTATCACTTTGTCATAAAGTTACAATTTAACACGCACTTGTGATTTGCAGCGGCAAAAGTAGTGTACCGCAAAAGCAGGCTTGAGGTCAATTGATAATGTCATAATAACAGAATTCTGGACATTCTAGAATACTGAATAGTTAAATGGCGAGAGATCGGACGATATTATGTTGTCACTTTACTGGCAACTTATACTTCCTATACCACCGACGCTCGGCCCCAGAATCAGATCAGTTATAAATGCTCTGATATTTTTAGATTGACCTGGTTAGAGCCATAAGAATCAAGCTAACCCATTCATAGTAAAGAACTATTCGACAAATAGCCAATGCCAATATCAGAAATACATTATGTATCAATAATTGCGAGCAATTATTATGTTTAGTGACGTAAAGATAAGAGCACATAACATAATCAAATACCTACTCACGAATCATACTTATGTATCATGGTTAAATCAAACACTTTTATTGTTTAGAACAATAATATTACGTATTTTGTGTTCAAGTACATACATTTACAAAGACAAATTAATAACAGTTCTATTTTCAAGATGCTATGTACACACGTTCGAGTCGAAGATTTGAATCGATTTATTGAACAACAGCCGTTTCGAAGCAATTACTCTTATTTTTCATTAAAGCGATTAGACGCGCTAAATTAGCAACTCTATTTGTGGTGGTCAAAACTTCGTTTGAAATGGATAATACTTTTGTGTTCACCAAAAATCTAAAGGTACATCTATGTATGCATTTCTAAAATACTGATCGTGCACCAAATATTCCTGAATGTTACACAAAATATGTATTGTTTTTTCTCGCGATATTGTAATGTCTCGAAGTATTGTCAACTGAACATACGGAAGTATCTCTGCCCCCATAATCAGAACTTGGGGCACCCCCCCGTTAGGTTAGTTAGGTTCCTTTAAACCCTGCACTCGGAAATAGGGGCCCCGCGAAGCGGGGCTCCGTCGAGTACGCTTTTTAGGGGGAATATAAAGTGTTTTAAGGTTATGTTATATTAATCGGTATTTCTCAGGAATGGTGCATTAACTTTTCATGAGAGTTGTGCTACTGGGCAAGGGTGTTTGACACTTTGATTAAATACATTTTGCAGTGCATTATCTGAAGTAAAACTAAAAAAATAAATGCTTGTTTTTAAAATTAGGTGTATTACTATTTTTAGAAATTTGCAACAGTTGTTAAATAGATGCTCGTTATGACATATTTTAATGAACATATTTTGGTGCACATTCAGTATATTTGGTGGAACACAGGCAAAATTAGGTAAATGAAATGGGAATAAATTGAAGTACTTTTAAATACCATCCGTTTGAAATGCTGTTAGAATAAAGTTCTAATCAGCTTGCACTACCACTGCGGGCCAAATAGCGCAAAATGAGTGGTTTCGATTTACAAAAAAACTATTGATTGGATTAAAAAACTTAAACACAATCATGCTAATATGTTGCTTGTAGAATTAATTGCGAAAAAATCTGAAAATATAAAAATCGCGTTTAGCTCATGTAATCGCCTTAAACTACTTGTTATTTTCCCCGAATACACAGATTCGCGAAAAGGCGAAAATAGTAAAAAGAAATGCAAAAACATCGTCATAATTGTTTTCGGATAATTTCCTAATTATCACATTATATCCGGATTTCCTAATCCGGATATAATGTCCTACAATTAAATTAGATTAGGCCGTCCGACTTTGCCGAATTATGTCGATCTGAACATGTGTGTAAGTGCGCAACACCCCTTATGGTGGCAATGTTGAAAGGTTTAACTATTTAAACACACCCTAAGGTGGCAATGTTGAAAGGTTTAACTATTTAAATACACCCTAAGGTGGCAATGTTCAAAGGTTTAACTATTTAAACGGGTACGTATCATAATCCCGAAAGTTCATAATACCTATGATTGAAATACCGACGTCCAAAACATCGAAATTCAAAATACCGAAAGTTTTAAATGCCGATAGTCGTTATATCGAAACACAAAATACCGATGTTCATATGGCCGAAAGGACGAAATCCCTAATGGACGAAATACCGAATTGACGAAATCCCGAATGAACGAAATACCGATGGTTGTAATACCGATGGATGAAATCCCGAATTGACGAAATCCCGAATGAACGAAATACCGACGGTTGAAATACCGATGGATGAAATCCCGAATGGACGAAATTTCAAATGGACGAAAACTTTTATTTAGTAACGTATTATTTGACAAACAATTAATTATTTATCGTTTTATGTCATAAAACAACGTTTGAAACAAAGATATTAATTGTGGAATTCCAAAAAAAAAAAAGAAATAAAGAAATAATTATGGTTTCCTATAAGCACAAATTTTGTGACAGAAATGAATCGCTGCAGAACCGACTCCACGTAGTCTTTTCTGCCCTACCCCGAGAGTGTAATTTAAGCCCGCGTAGGCGCGGAGGGGCGAGGCGGGCCGCGAGCTGAGGAGCAGGTGGCTTTAACACTTGCCGCCGCGGCTGAGGCTGGCCGGCTTCAGCCGGCCAGCAAGCCGAAGCTGCGGTGGTGAGTGCTAAAACCCTCTGCGACGATAAGCTCGCGTGTGACCGCCGGAGCCCCGCAGCGTCGGAGCCGTGACAGAAACCATGCCTGCTGCATGATGCATGCTTGCATACTGCATGCTTGCTGGTTGCATGCTTGCTGCATGCTTGCTGCATGCTTGCTGCATGCTTGCTGCATGCTTGCTGTATGCTGGATGCTTGCAAATCGTTTTTCTCGGAAACGGTGACTATTTCGGGATTCTGAACTACGGTATTTTGAACTTCGGAATTTTAAACCTTCGGGATTTTGAACCTGTCGGACAAATGAACTTTCGGGATTTTGAACAACGGGATTTTAAACTCCGGGATTTTGAACTTCGGGATTTTTAACTTTCGGTCTAATGAACTTTCGGGATTTTAAACTTTCGACCAAACAACCGTTCGGCGTTTTAATTTTCGGGATTTCGTCCATCGGTATTTTAAAATTCGGTCTTTTAAAATTCGGGATTATGATACGTACCCATTTAAACACCCCTTATGGTGGCAATGTTGAAAGGTTTAACTATTTAAACACCCCTTATGGTGGCAATGTTGAGAGGTTTAACTATTTAAACACCCCTTATGGTGGCAATGTTGAAAGATTTAACTACTTAAACTAGTTGTAAAACACGTGCCTGCTGTGGTCAAGGACGCCGGCTCCAGTTGGTCTAGCGCCGCAATAAATATTTATGACCTCGTGTTATATTTATTGAGACTGCATCAAATGTATATGCTTAGTTTGCAAAACGGCAGGGTAACCTATTTCGGATTTCTGTAGTTCTTAAGTAATAATAACTAGATTCTTGACGTTTGGCCACATGGAACTAAGAGATTATTTCACAGTAACAAACCATTGGAGCCGAATGGCGCAGCGGTAGTAAGGATGCCCTACGTTCTTACGGCCCCGGGTTCGAATCCCGGTAGGAGCAAATGTTTGTGTGATGAACATGGACATTTGTTTCTGAGTCATGGATGTTGTTTATATGTATAATAAATACGTTTTTTTTTTTTTTATCAACTATCTGGTATCCACGACACAAGCACGTTGCACTAGATGGCGCAGTGTATAAAGTCCAGCTATATTTATATATTGGGATAAATAGGTATCCTATTCCCAATCCAAAATTACAGCCTATTTGTATGCCAAATTTTATCGACATTCTTTCTACCATCAAGGTGAGAAAAGTTAACTGACAGACAGTGTTGCTTTCTCATTTATAGCATTATGTTGGACTAGCTGACCCACGCAACTTCGGCTGCGTCACATAAGAGAGAAAAAGCTCACAAAGGGAATAAAACCCCCGATTTCGTAACATTTTTCAATGCTGTACGGCTCCTAGTGGTCCTAGCGTGATGTTATATAGCTTATAGCCTTCCTCGATAAATGAACTATCCAACGCAAAAATATTTTTTCAATTCGAGCCGGTAGTTTCTGAGATTAGTGCGTTCAACCAAACAAACAAACTCTTCTGCTTTATTATATTAGTATAGACTAGCTTCTGCCAGCGGCTTCGCCCGCGTGAAGTTTCAAAATTGGGGTTGAGTGAGAATATTATAAACGTAAGAGTAAACAAATATAATAATAACAAATCTCCGAACTGCTAAGCTATCGGGAGTTACACGTGTTATTGTGAGTCAACTATAAAAGATAGACATATGCTGTCGTGGGATATTTTTTATATAATTTTATGTGGAATATTTCCGTTATACATGATTTCTATGTAGCTTTAACCATTAAGGCTGCACACGCGACGGAAGCTAAAAAAACCAAGTAACTTCTCCCGTTTTCCCAACATTTCCTTTCACTGCTCTGCTCCTATTAATGGTAGCGTGATGAAAAGTATACTATTACCTGCTCAGGAGTATGTAGAATAATTGTACCAAGTTTCGTTAAAATCCGTCGAGTAGTTTTTTTTTCTATAATTAACATACAGACAGACAGACAGACAGACAGACAGACAGACAAAAATTTTACTGATTGCATTTTTGGCATCAGTATCGATCACTAATCACCCCCCGATAGTTATTTTGTAAATATATTTCATGTACAGAATTGACCTCTCTACAGATTTATTATAAGTATAGATAGAAGATATACCGTGTCGAGTTATTTTTTAATAGCGAACGATAATTGTTTTGTCAATTTCGTAATAAACAAATCTGCATCGAACTGATATGAAAAAACTAAGTATTAAGAACAAAACTTTAATATTTATTACACTGTGCTACATCTTATCATTTTGGCCCAAATTGTTTAAGACTTAAAGAACACAAACATTCTTAACATAACTACACATCTGTGGATGTAAAAAATCTTTTGTTTATGCCACAGAAATAAAACAGATGCTTATTACAGGCCTCGATTATAAAAATAAGTTTTATTTTTATACTCAGAAATGATAACACTCTAAGTATAATGGAATATTGTAATGCATGCCCCCTCTGATTCAAATTGTATGTTTCTAACAAAAGAAAGTGGAAGTTATTCTGTAATTTATTTTATAAAAAAATGTTTATTATTTCCTCGGTTCCAAACTAAGATAAATTTCTTTTTAAGTGAAAACTTAGGTGAGCTTAGGGTTGCCAGGTCGCCAAACCTAATAGCCGGACAGACCAGCCAGCTTGGCCGGACATTTGGGTGAACAGGCCGGACACCCTACATTATTGAGGTTTTGTGTCTCTGTATTAATAGGAAAGACAAAATGTTTTATGTAAAATCAAGCTTTTTTGATTATTACCATAAATCTTGTTTAATTCTAATAAAATTTATATAAAATCAAATGCCAAAACAGTCTAAGTACTTAATCATTAAACAGTCAAATAAATTCATCAGTCGACTCACCTGTGCTCGACCACCGTTGGCAATCACTATTTTGAAAAATGTAAAAACCTGACACCATTTATTTTGGCCAGACACGCAAACAAAAAGCCTAACTATGTGCGGCTTTATCCGGACGCCTGGCAACGCTAGGTGTGTTGATCACATATAGGGGGAACATAAAGTTATGGAACTCGCATCATTGTCACCAAACGCTTTCGTAGAATTGTTAGTCAAAATCTACCTTATTCAATTAAGATAAAGTTTATTTTGGATTACTTCGTTTCCACTTCAGAGGTGCTTGTGGCTAAATATCTTACCTCTTCTTTTCATATTTATTCATTGTTATATTACTTTACTATATTATGATTTGATTAAACAGCTTGATTTTTAGGTAACCAGATTGTTATTTGATTAGAAAACTTGATTCTAACCAAACATTTACTCAATTGATAATTATGGATGCCTCATATTTACTTATTCAATTCAAAATAAACCACCATAATCACACCTAAATATTATTTAAGCAAAATTGAATATAAATATAATTTCTTTAAAATAGATTGTATTTACTATAGGTTTTCGGCTTTACAGTACTATAACTTTATTTGATCCTTCAACTGAACAGGATCAATTAGCTTCTAAAAAGTTTTTGTGAATCCTTTTTCTAGCTGAATGGACACTTTTCCAAAATCTGAGAATGCAGACTAAAAAAGTAATGGCTTTCCATTCCTAAGATGCCTATCTCAAAATTCATCCGGACTATCAAAACCTGGTCTATCTAAAACAAGGCTTCGTTGACCTTGGTATAACAGTAGCAATCTGAGTATTGAAGGTAAGTGATGATGAGTGAATGGATTAATACAGTATATAGAAAAATATCATAATAATCCATACAAATAAACTTTGGAGAATACTTTTGCCCAAAATAGGTTTTAAAAAATCCATATCATCTTTATACTGGCTTTTGAATGTCAGCCAGTGTTGCATCTAGTTGTAGCCTAGAGCAGCTTAAAGGCAATATAATTATTATCATAACATATTATAAAACAAAGCCCTCTACTATGTTTGTCTGTCTGGTCACAATAAACTCAAAAACTGCTTCAGTAATTTTCATGCTGTTTTCATCATTGGATAGTGGTTCTTGAGGAAGGTTTTATCTGTTTTTTTTTTATTTGAAGGGCATCAGCTAGTATGGAATGAACCTGTGCAATATGAACACAATACAATAGCATTGCAATTATGGTGTCACAATAAACAAGTCATGACATGTGTAAATAAATATTGTGTATAGTGACAGAAAGAATCAAAAACAAAAGCTATTTAGTTATGACAAAGGACTTCCTAAAAATGTAGGTATGTGATATATTTGCATCATTTAATATTTTTCTTTGCCTCTTTCTAAAACTGAACTTATCAATATCAACAACTCATTTGACGACCTGAATGGCATAGTGGTAGTGACGCTGTCTGACGTTCTTAGGGTCCTGGGTTCGAATCCCGGTAGGAGCAAATGTTTGTGTGATGAGCATGGACATTTGTTTCCAAGTCATGGATGTTTATATATTATGTATAATAAGTATGTATTTACAAACAAACAAGTATATAATATGTAGTATATCAACTATCTAGTGTCCACAACACAAGCTTTCCTTAGTGTGGCACTAGGTGGCGCTGTGTGTTAATGTCCAGCGATATTTATTTATTTATATTTATTTATTTGAAAAATTAAGATAAAAGCAAAGACCTTAAATATTTTATTGCAATTAAAGAAAAGTAAGTTGTTTATTCCTCCATCAATGGCTAAAACAGCCTGTTTTATTAACCAGTTTTGTGTGCGTTTTTAGTTTGATACTTTAAAATATATGTAGCTTACTAATTTACACAATAAAACTATTTAGCACTGCTTCATGTCGTGGAAAATTTGCAGATGAAAATGTAACAGAACTCACCTTCAGCTCTCCTGAAGAAGCCATCCTGCCTCTCTTTGAGTACCAAAACACCCTCCCGATCAAAATTTTGCGATGTCTGAGATGCCAACGCAGCCAATTCTTGTTTATTATATCTCATATTTAGGAATTAATACAAAAATGTCATCCTAAACGTGTATTTTTGCAAAATCACTAACGATGCAAGGTGGTACAGTGGATCCAGGTTTTAAATTCCATTACACCGAAGTGAAGGCCGTAACGGCAACTGATGTTAGGCAGGAATGTTTAACACGGATAAATTTACGGCATTTTTTGTATTTATTTTTTGTAATCTAGACCTATCTTTTTGTAGTTTCTGAAATTTTTGCCCCTGATTTGCACAGAACATATATACTCCTGATTTGACTTTACACTGTTCCCAGTAGATACAGATAACATAATTATCTGAAAATAATGCGTTACATCATTTTAGGTAGTTTCGTTTATTTCATTCAGAGGGAATCTTGATAAAACAAGTTATATTTTTTATTGAAACTATAATCTAACTTTGTATCAAAGCTAACTATATTCAAACAGTTCAAAATAGTTTTTTTAGTTTCTTTGACGAGAACCAAAGAATCATTATCTTCACCCTAAAAAAGTCATGTTTGTAGTTTCCAAGTTTGATGTACAGAATGCTTGGTTGACGGCTTCGTGATGAGTCTGTTTTGCTATTTTCGTTCACTGGTCTGTTTACATCCTGTGTAACGTGTATGGTCAAGAGGCCAAATCAATGTAAAATACTTTGGAAGAAGGATGGATAGGCCCAGTTTTGCCGTCTCTAAAGCATAATTCTCTGTGATCCCAGCACATATGCCAAACCTTATTCTTATTCTTTATTGCACACAAAAAAAAACATCAAATATACATATAACTTGCAATAATATAGCTTATGTACAAAGGCGAGCTTAACCCAGAGTTGGGTTTTCTTACAGCAAACCTAATTTTTGAAAGCGAGATTTGCAAAAGAGGATATACTTACGTATGTGCATTAACATGAAAACCTTAAACCTTGTAAAAAATTGTTAAAATTTTCAAACAATTTGTTGCATCGAAAAGGGGGGAACACCCAAATAGGTACTCCAAAATATTTATTTCCGAATTTCTATATTACGATTTTCAAAAGTCCGAATTTCACAATATTACCTAAGAATTTATAATGTCTATAAATTCACGAAATTTATTTTACCGAAAGTTGTAAAATGTGATTTGTTAGTTTTCCAATTTTCATACGTTCGAAGAATCAAATGCTCAAAGGGTTCAAGGGTTCTCGGTCCGAAAAATTACATTCCGATTTTCGTTAAGCACTTCGAATAATCTGTATGTCATCATTTTGTGCTATAAAATTTAAAAAAAGAAGATAACTAAATGTAAACGGTGTCTTTACAATACATACAGGTAGAACTCACACATGTGGTATGCAATTATATAATATTACGAGATGGAATCTATACAATGCAAGGATATTTTTACAATCTTCTGCAGCTTCCACAATAACTTGACTGGAATCAATTAGTTTGCTCCTATGGTTGTGGAGCAGGACCGGCATTGAGCCGAGCATTTTTATCGTAAATGCCATGTAATCCCGCAACTTATAATATGATTGACTACATAGTGTGCGTTGTACACAAGATTTAAATTTCGTCTCATTCAGTTGTAGAATTTGGGGAGGTATTTTATTGTAACACTAGCTTCTGCCAGCGGCTTCGCCCGCGTGAAGTTTCAAAATTGTCCCATGGGATTTTACTACCGAGATAAAAAGTATCCTATGTGTTAATCCAGGTTGTAAACCATCTGTGTGCAAAATTTCATCCAAATCCGTTCAGTAGTTTTTGCGTGAAAGAGTAACAAACATACATCCATCCTCACAAACTTTCGCATTTATAATATTATATAGTAGGAAGGATTTTAAACAATATCCCAAGAAAGAGGAATCTACTTTAACACGCCTGAAACCTGGCTGAACTAGTTGGTCCCTATTTCTAGTATTATAGTGGTGTCTGTCACCTCTTTTCTATACTTATAATAAATCTGTAGAGAGGTCAATTCTGTACATGAAATATATTTACAAAATAACTATCGGGGGGTGATTAGTGATCGATACTGATGCCAAAAATGCAATCAGTAAAATTTTTGTCTGTCTGTCTGTCTGTCTGTATGTTATTTATAGAAAAAAAAACTACTCGACGGATTTTAACGAAACTTGGTACAATTATTCTACATACTCCTGAGCAGGTAATAGTATACTTTTCATCACGCTACCATTAATAGGAGCAGAGCAGTGAAAGGAAATGTTGGGAAAACGGGAGAAGTTACTTGGTTTTTTTAGCTTCCGTCGCGTGTGCAGCCTTAATGGTTAAAGCTACATAGAAATCATGTATAACGGAAATATTCCACATAAAATTATATAAAAAATATCCCAAGACAGCATATGTCTATCTTTTATAGTTGACTCACAATAACACGTGTAACTCCCGATAGCTTAGCAGTTCGGAGAATAAATGTGAATATAAGTTTGTTTGTTGCGCTTTCACGCGACAACTACTGAACGGATTTGGATGAAATTTTGCACACAGATAGTTTATAACCTGGATTAAAACATAGGATACTTTTTATTCCGGCAGTAAGATTCCATGGGACAATAATCAAACTTCACGCGGGCGAAGCCGCTGGCAGAAGCTAGTACTGAATAAATGCAGATTTTTCCTTACGTACCTACATGATTAATACTTGAAGTCCACAAATATATACGCAGGGCCGTATTTAACCAGTTGTGGGTCTATCAAAAGGTTTCTTACGTTTTTTGCAATTTGCAGGTCAGTGCTAGGTTGTATGTTGATAAAAATATCGTTTGCGTCTGTAAGAAGTATGGAGTTACAGAATTATGATCATCGAAATCATAAATACAACCCTCCAAGGTCACAAAAGTCTGGGAACGACTTTGACCTTGAAAATCATTCTTCCACTTATATATGTCACCGTAAAATTGTCAAATACGTTATATTGTAATATCTCTAGCGATATTGTAAAGTCTCGAATTATTGTCAAATGAACATACTGCTTACAACAAAACGCATTATTTTTCGTGAAATGCATGCGATGGTAGTCAACTTACGCGGTGTGGAGGGAAGGAGGGGTCCCCCTTGCCCAGTGGCACAACTCTCATGAAAAGATAATGCACCATTCCTGAGAAGTACCGATTAATATAACATAAAAAACACTTTATATTCCCCCTAAAAAGCGTAGTCAACGGAGCCCCGCTTCGCGAGGCCCCTATTTCCCAGTGCAGGGTTTAAAGGAACCTAACTAACCTAACGAGGGGGTGCCCCAAGTCCCGATTATGGGGGCAGAGATACTTCCGTATTTTCAATTGACAATAATTCGAGACATTACAATATCGCGAGAAAAAACACGTTATATTGTAAGTAATTTAACGTGTTTGACAATTTTACGGTGACATATAAAATTGGTAACTTCATACCACCTACCACTGGCCTGAAAGTTGCAAAAAAACATTAGATTATTTGAATTTCGCGGGCTACCCTGGAGCATTCATTGAAAAAGGCGTAGAGCAAAGGACCCGCTTTCACCTAAGCTGGCTAATAGCCATAGCAGCTAATAGCGCTCTTGAAGAAGTGTTCAAGAAGGTAACGGCGAGTTGGGAGAGAAGCGGTATTGAAATTGATGGGGCGCGGTTAACAAACCTTCGTTTCGCTGACGACATTGTCGTATTCTCTTCCACCGCGGCAGAACTGGAGCTCAGGTTAAACCAACTCAGTAATGCAAGCCTTGAGGTTGGACTGACATGACATGTGCATTCTTCCCATTTTGACCTATGGATCCCAGACTTGGTCTTTGACAAACATTCAGAAGTCCAAACTCAAGGTCTCCCAACGTGCAATGGAGCGCAGCATTCATTTCAACGCAACACGATACTGCGCTCCAAAACAAAAATTACTGACGTTGCTCAAATAGCCGCTAAATTGAAGTGGGACTGGACTGGCCACGTCTGCCGCATGCCCGATGAGCTGTGGGCCAAAATAACCACTTTCTGGAGCTCTGATACAGCCAGGGGGCGTCCCGGCAGACCTCGCAGAAGATGGCGGGACGAACTGGACAAAACCAATGACCAGTGGCCAATATTAGCCCTGGATCGAATAAACTGGAAGTCATGGGGAGAGGCCTTTGCCCAGCAGTAGGATGATGCATGCTAACAGTAACAGTAACAGTAACCCTGGAGCATCAGCTTTATTGTTTGTATGTGGTTTCGGTCATGTGGCTACCGCGGCTGGCGCGAATGCCAAAATCTGGAGATCAAGCCTATATTTCGTAAAAAATGCTGACTTCAAAGGACCAAAATTTAATCCATTTGCTAAAATGTGAAGAATGCACGAGTCCATGATTTTTCGAATTAGTGCCCAATTTAGTTTTATTTTCATTAGCTCCATCATCATAGCAAGTTAAACACACATTGAGGCTTGATTCTTTTTCTTGAGTTGCCTAATAACAAAAATCATTGGTGTGACTCATTGCTATAATTTTTTGATCAACATGTGTGTACAGCAAGCTTTAGAAATTGATTGCTGTCAAGTGAATGGGATTTTTATGTGTCACGTGACTTTTCCGGTTTCCGTCATAGACAAATTGTCTTTTGTACTTCCACGCCCGGCGGCAGCTTGTGTCCTCGGAAAAATATTTATTTTATAGTAAAAATATATTTTATTATTTACCGATAGTTACTTCAAGATGGACACAAGGAAACTGACGGAAATTCTGCGTGGAACCATTGATGTAAATCAGAGGCAGGTGGCTGAAGAACAGCTAGCGCAGGTGAGTTATGAATTCGCATCCATCAACCGCATGCTCGACAATTTTATAACGCGACCAAATTGCACAGCAGTGATAAGGTTAGGAGGTGCTATTGTGTGAAAGACTTCTCGATTTAGCCGCTTAATGACATGCCGCGCTGGTATGGTCGGAAGCACCATGTTTTATCTGAACTCTTGGATTATTTGGTTTTATTTATCGAAAATTCTCGGCATGTGTCAGTCTAGGTGTATCTTTATTTGGACAATGTATTTGGACGCTGTCTAACTAAATGCGATAGTTATTATACGGCAAGAAGTTCTAACCAAACTTGACTAGCTCATATAAAGTCATTAGATACTATAAATAGATACCTTACAATTGAAGTTTCTAACAGTTTTTGGCGCGTTTTGCTCGTTATTTTCAGATAGTAAAATGAACATGCTTGTCATATGAGGGTAATTGATAAAAGAAGGTAGAAAGAAAAGGTTTAATTACATGTAGTAGTAAAATGATTCAAGAACATTCCAACTTCCAAGAGAGTAGTTTCCCGCTTTATTTCCCACTAGAAAACTTGATAGATAAGATATGCAGAGCTGCTTGCCTTACTACAATAAATACAAGGCTTACATTACCGAAAATGTATCTTTCTCTGAGTTCTCCACAACATAAGGAATGTTTGAAATTAATACTCTAATAAAGCACTGCTACCAACATGAGTAAGGGTGGGTTTACTTAACTTTATCCCTATGGAAAAAGATTTGAATTTATGGATGAGATATACCTACACATGTATGTAATCAGTATGGTCCACAACAGTACAGCAATAGATGACCATTGTACATACATCATGTCCAGTTGTTATATAAAATGGCATACAATAAAGCATATTTTGTATTGTAAGGAATTTAACAATGTAAGGCAAAGTCATTTAAGCATCTACAAGCAAGCATTCTGGTATTTTTTGTTATTGAAAATATCCTAACACAAAGTCCTGTCTATATTTATAGTTTGACATAGAGTTCAATTCACTGCCTCTGCTTTCTACATTATTTTGTTGAACAAAGTCCTGAACTTCAATTGGAAATGTTCCAGGAAGTTCAGCCAAATGGCAAAAACAATTAAATTATATTTATTAGAATCATATCAAATCAATAATTCTAGATTTTAGAATATGAAGTAGGTACTCTATATTTTCATTGACTTTGAGATGCTTATAACAAATTAACATTTCAGATTCACAAAATCATTGGTTTTGCACCAATATTGCTTCAAGTGGTTATGCAAAATGACATTCCCCTACCAGTGCGACAAGCAGGTGCAGTGTACCTCAAGAACTTTGTCACTTCCGGATGGCAGGAAAAGGATGCAGAGGAGGGTGAGCCCCTCCCCTTCAGCATTCACGAGCAAGACCGAGCTATGATCAGGGATATCATTGTAGATGCTGTTGTACAGGCACCTGATATAATAAGAGTGCAGCTGTGTGTCTGTTTAAAAACCATTATCAAACATGACTTTCCAGCACGCTGGACACAAATTGTGGACAAGATCCACATATACCTTCAAAACCCTGAGCCCAACAGCTGGATGGGTGCTCTTCTGTGTCTCTACCAGTTGATAAAGAACTATGAATACCATATTGCCGAGAAGAGAGTGCCGTTAATAGAAGCAATGAATCTGCTGCTTCCAATGATGTACAATTTGATCGTGAATCTCCAAGCTGACCCATCCGTGGAATCTGTTCTTATTCAGAAGCAAATATTGAAGTGTTTTTATGGCCTCATCAAGGTAATAATCCTAATTATTATAGGCATATTATGACATGTTATGATGTTACTTTTTCAGCAAATAATATATAATATATTTATTTCAGTACATTTTGCCACTGGACCTGATAACAAAGGATATTTTTACAAAGTGGATGGAGGTATTGCGCAGGGTGATGGAAGCACCTGTCCCAGAAACCACTTTGCAAGTGGACGAAGACGAACGTATGGAGCTGCCATGGTGGAAATGCAAGAAGTGGGCAGTCCACACTTTGTATAGACTGTTTGAACGGTAAGTTCATTATTCATCTGTTTTATGGTGCATCTGCACCCACACTGCATAATTTTTGTGGAGTAACACTGCAACATGGTAACATTAGGTAAAATAAAGAAAAAGAGTAGGAGGAGGAGGTGGTTTGCAAATAATGGCTACTTGTTACTAATTGTTGAATGTTATTGTTGCATCCATACTGTAACATAAATTAACAAAATACTTCTAACAAAAAGTATCTTTCAGCCACAAGCGAGTTGCATAGCGTTTGTTCTATTTTATAGTAAAATTCTCTAATAAAGCTAACAATTGTTGCCAGATGTTGACTTTACTCAAAAACATTTGTACTAATATTGCAACATATAATAACTTTTTTTTTATTGGATGTTGCTCAGTAATGTTTGAAAACATGTCTCCACAAAAAGTAATTGCAGTGTGATGCACCATCAAATTATTATGTTCTGCAGTTTTTAATGAAAAGTTTAAAATTGTTCTTGTTATTTTTCCATTTTAGATTTCCATTATAAATTTATCTCTGAATAACATATTGTACAAAAGTAAGGCTATAAGGATTCAATTAGTAATTTAAATTACGTTGCGTTGCGTTCATACGGTCCTGGGTTCGAATCCCGGTAGGAGCAAATGTTTGTGTGATGAGCATGGACATTTGTTTCCGAGTCATGGATGTTTGTATGTATAATAAGTATGTATTTACAAACAAAAAGTATATATGTAGTATATCAACTATCTGGTGTCCACGACACAAGCCTTGCTTAGTGTGGCACTAGATGGCGCTGTGTGTTTAATGTCCAGCGATATATTTATATTTTTATATTTTATATTTTTATATTTTATATTTTTATAAATTCAAATTGAAACATTTAATTAGGTAGTAGATTTGTAAACTGCACTAAATATTTAGTTTTTTTTTAATATTGGTTTCAATTATGGTACATTGCTCTCCAACTGATAATGGGGGCAATAAATAGCAGTGCAAATAAGGATGTGCATGTTTTAGGATCTGCAATCATTAGGGTCCCGCACGCGCGCCTGTTGGCAACTACATTCGAATATGAGCCTAGATTGGAATAGTTAGAGCTGTTTTATGTACTTGCCATAGGTTAGAATAATATTGATATTCCCCGAGTCCCGGGATTTGGTTTTTAAATAGGTAGTAAAATCATTAAAAAATTATTCTTGCCTTCGGAAAAGATTACACACTTACTTTCTGACGGGTAAATATGAGAAGTAACAATTTCTTATTCAAGATTCAACAATCATCTAAACCTTTTTATTCTGAAGTTGTAGGTACAAAAACATATTACCATACAAATTATTTGTTTCTCGGAAAATCAAAACATTATCAAATAGAACAATTTTTATTTACAATAAAATCTTAATTAAAATAATCAATACGCTTCAACAAAAATTCAGTTATTTAAACAAATAATATAACAATAAAATCCCGTAATATCAGTCGGAATCCCATGAAATGTTTGCTGTCAATGCACCTAAATAGCTCTACCTGTTCTGATCACTGATTATGAGTAAAGAGGAAACGGAATCATCTTCATTGACAGTGATAGTTGATTTATTATTACTGCGAGACCATCGAATCTGCCCAGGCTTTATGATAACGTGGAAAATGCGACATGCTTTTCTAAAATAAACCACCCAAATCAAATCAAACTGTTACCATAAGGTACATCAGGGTCAGGCAAGCTTAAGCCTGTAGTCAACCTTGCCTGACAATTGTGGACCTATCATCATAGGCAGTTATTGCAATCAATCAATCAATCAATATTCTTTATTTGTTAACACAGGTTGGTTTTCTGGCCCAAACACGCAGTTTTTCGCTAATAATATTTCCTCTGCGTTAGTAAAGTGTGGAACCCTAAAACAACTGCCAATAATATGCAGTGAGGATAAAAATCAATAGAAGTGTTAATATTGACATTTATATTTTATTGGTGATAAATAACATTTATTGTCTTTTGCAAAACCAACTTTGCATTGTTATACTGATCAATCTGAATGTAGTAGGTACATGAAGTAACACCAAAAAGCAGGACACTCTATTATTCTTATTTGAATTACAACAAAGAGCTGTTGATTTTGTAGACCCGTTTATTTTCACTGATCTCAAACACAATGCCAGGGTGGAGCCCCAATGGAGGATATGCCAGACCTCTCCTGCCCGTTGTGCACAACTAACTGCCCCTTCCAGGACTTCAAGAACGCAAAAAATAGAGTTTGAGTTGCTACATACTGATCGGACTAGTAGTAGTAGATTCAGTTGCGTCACTAGATTTCAGTTTTGGGTTTAAATTCGAAACTGATGTAAATCAGATTAAAAACTTTATGCATGCAAGTTATACATTTCATACTCATATTTTCTTTGATAATTAGATACCCTCGGAAGCGGCAGATCTCGTTCGGAAACACGTGAAATGTATTCATTTTTGCTTTGTGATTTTGGAGCACAATAAACGAATAAATGCAGTCGTCTCCCTTTATTCCACCAACTGCTCATTGTACCTGACTGTGTAATTTTCAAACTTTATAACCGAGTCAACATCGTCGTCATTGCGATCATTTTTTTTGGTCTGCACCATACCTGGGAATCTTTTAGATCGTAGATATTGCAGGTTTAAGTTCCAACTGTTTAAAAAGTTTTTTTTAATAAGTACAAGCTTTTAACATTATCACTTTATTTTAAACACCCCTATGACCCCCGTAGTTATTTAATGCGTCCAACTGCACGACACTGAAGGTCAAAGTTCCAACTATTTCAAACAAGAATAAAAAAAATGTTGTAGTTTAGGGTTTCTAAACTCAGTTTTTTGGCCATAACCTTTTTCCTACGGAATATTTTTGAACCGTTTTTAATTTTTATTATTTTAAGTAAGAATATACGGACAACTCTAAGTTAAAACTTTTTTGATGCAACTCCTAAATTGGGGAGCGGGTTAAAATATCCAAAATTTTTGCAAAAAAAAATCATATCTCCGAAACAGTAAACAATTTGAGCGTCGCACAATTTTTTTTTAAACCAAATTGTTTACTCTACAATTGTTACCTTCAATGTATAGCGATAAAACTTATAGTTTTCGAAATAAAAAATAATAACAAAAAATTTGAGGGTGTTTCCATGCTAAACTCTTAAGAGAGGATCCATTAAGGGTAAACTTTCCATTACAGGACAACAACATTTTTTTTTTTGTAGATTGTACTCTTTATACAAATTTTCAATAGTCGGACGCTCCAGCACCTCCGAAATCTACCTCCTCCTGCGGCTTGCCGGAGGGTTTTTTTTACACCTTATGTACATTGATTCTCTCTAGTATTATATCTATGTTTTGATAACAGGTACGGTAGTCCAGTGAACGCCCGGGAGGAGTATGTGCAATTTGCTGAATGGTATCTGACTACCTTCACTGGTGGAATCTTGGAGGTCCTCCTGAGCATACTGGACCAGTACAGGAACAAGGTGTACATCTCGCCTAGAGTTCTTCAGCAGACCATCAGCTACATTGATCAATGGTAAGTTTTTCTATATTGTACTAGTTCTGTTTATGCCTAACTCGACTCTTACTGACCTTTGGTAGGGTCATCTAAGGGTTTCTTTATCATTGTTGTTTGAACAAACATAATATCTTTTATCATACTTTTATTTTAAGTGTACATGTCACACTACTAACTTTCCCATCATTTTCCATTAAATTTATTTAGAAAAACGTTTGCTATATACTTTCATCTCTTTCATAGTGTGAGTCACGCTCATTCGTGGAAGCTCCTGAAGCCTCACATGTTCGCCATAATTCAAGACGTGCTGTTCCCTCTCATGTCGTACTCCGAAACTGACGAAGAACTGTGGGAAACTGACCCTCACGAATATATACGAATTAAATTTGGTATGTACAAACTTAAATATCTAGATCTTTCATAAAAACTCACCCTAACACATTTACCAGGATCGATTTTGCTTGCTTACAGTCTGCCAACCCGAACTGGAATATCGTAATGTTGCTTTAGATATAATCAGATTTATATTTTGTATTGTATATGTATACAACCTTTGTTTGAAACTCGTGTTTCAGTAGAGGCAAACAGGCTAACCCTTGCTACAATTCCGCCATGGGCATTTGAGTACTAAACAGAAAACATACATGTATTCAAACGACTCTGTGGAAATAGTACTACTACAAGTTAATCTTCCTCTCCATGTCACGCAATACGGTCTTGTACTGAATAGCGCGAAATTAGTATGGTTTACTATCCATGACGTCAAAGCACAGTAATGCTGTCCCTTTCTAGCAATGACTTTAATACTCAAGAGCTGCAGTATTTGAGCACTAGTTAGTGTTGCAAATTCTTTTCTTAGTTTCGAGATATCTAATAAATAGAAGCTTGAAATTCACTGAAGGTTTCGATTGCTAATAAAATCTTATTGCAATCAACCTGCCATTTGCAGTGATTGGAATAATACATTATTTTACTACTGTTTATTGTAGCAAGGTAGTCTATGACATAGAATAACAGTTCAGAAGCAGCTCCCCAATTAAGAATTTCTAAAAAAATATGATGTAGGTACCTTAAAAAGTAACCATTGCAAGACCATAATTCACAATCTAGTTAAGTTTTGGTAACAGTTCTGTATTGGAGGGTTAATTTGGCTTATAAATGAGTAGTTTTTTTCATTAAATATTCAAGATTGACAGTCAAGTGCCTGGTTTTTGAGGTTCTCGTAAACTCAAATAGTTTTTGAATCGACCGATTATCACAATTTAAGCGATTTCCTTGTCTGAAATTTAAAAAACTTTAATGATTAGCCCTTTCAAATAGATAAACTATGGTTAAAGGACCCCAGAAACCGGCGATATGGCTATTTATGATCCAACTTGTACAGCTACAGTTATCATTTATGGATGTGTGAATTATATTTTTAGACATATTTGAGGACTTCGTGTCACCCGTCACAGCTGCGCAGACGCTTCTTACGTCATGTTGCAAAAAGCGCAAGGACATGTTAGGACGCACCATGAACCTGTGCATGCAAGTGCTGACCAGCCAGAATGGCGAGTACGGCCCGAGGCAGCGTGACGGAGCTCTGCACATGGTCGGCACGCTCAACGATCTTCTTATCAAGAAAAAATTCTACAAGGAAGAGATTGATTCTCTCCTCAGCCAATACGTATTCCCCGAGTTCCAAAGTCCTCTCGGATACATGCGGGCTAGGGCTTGCTGGGTTCTCCACTGTTTTGCCAGCGTACGCTTCAAGAACGACCAGCTACTCCTAGAAGCTGTCCGGCTTACCGTCACTGCGCTCCTCAACGACACTGAACTACCCGTCAAAGTGGAAGCCGCTATTGCCATTCAAATGCTATTATCCTCACAAGAAAAAGTACACAAATACTTGGAGCCGCAAGTAAAGGCTGTGACGACGGAACTGCTGAAAGTTATTCGTGAGACTGAGAATGATAACATAGCTAATGTGCTGCAAAAGATAGTACCTCTGTACACTGAGCAACTAATGCACATGGCATTTGAGATCACAGATCATCTTGCTACTACTTTCAGCAAAGTCATTGAGACAGATTCGGGTACTGACGAGAAAGCAATCACAGCGATGGGTCTTCTCAACACCATGGAGACAGTACTGAATGTGATGGAGGATAACCCGGAGATTATGGCTCAGCTAGAGAAGACAGTGCTGCGCGTCGTCGGACACATACTGCATCACAACATAATTGGTAAGGATTGTATTTATTCAATTGACTGCACCAATTTATCAATGCAAGACAAGCACATGATGGTTTCCCTGGTCCGATACAAACATCTCTAGATTGAAACGAATTTAAAATTCATGCTTTGATCTCTCCATCACTGAATTGTAACTCGAATATCAATCTTTGTCCGGGATAGTAGGTTTATGTATGGGGAGGTACATACGACAGATTTCATGTTTTTGACAACAGAATACGTAATATAATGCATTACTGGACTGAATTCAAGAGAGATTCATGTAAAATTCTGAATTAATTTACACTTTTACACTAAATTTCCAATGATAAAGTTTATCATTGGAAATTTCGTTTACATTGTATTGAAATATGAAGAATACGAAAACTTCGAGCTTATGCTTGTTTAATGTGGCTCAATAAAAAGAAAATACTATTTGGTCACAGTAGATGAACATAGAGTACCTTGTTGGCTAAGGAAAGCCGGCAGGAATCGACTTCTTGGGTGTATTATAGTCAGGCCGTCACACATTTTGATGACGATTATTTCTGCAGAATAGCATTCCGGGCGATTTGTCTGAATTTGTATGGCTGATATGTTTGTCTTGTACATGGGCTACAACATCCGGCATCAATGGCTGCAAATCCCGGTACCTCAGTCACGGCAAAACCTCATGTACCCTTAAGAGAGGGATGAACATTATGTCACGCAAAAAATGCCCGTTTAGGAGCACCTTAACATGCTTTTGTGTTGCAGAAACATGTTACTAAAGTCCGGTCGCGCGGAGCATGAAGAATTTCGTACAATGACCTGTTATTACCTGTCTCTGTCACTCCCGCGTAAATATAATGTGTATCCCTCGCACAGATGCAATGGCCGCCGTCCTCAAGGATTGTAAACCTTTTGAGGTTTAAGATCATTTCTTCTCATAAGAATTACACTATTCACTTACATGAGAATATTAATACTAGACACTTAAAAAGAACAAAAAGTTGGGGTATTACAAAAAAAAGTCGATTTTATAAATATAATTATGTAGATTACAAATCATTGCGGGCAAAATGTTCGTTCGATACATGTAAACAAGTATCTGTGAACCACAGATAAACGGTGACTGGATGTGGCTTTTACCTAACACTGTAAGGTTTGTTCTTGTTTGCATGTGGTTTTTTGGTTGGCCTTGAGTCTACTACCTACCCACTACTACCTACCTACTACCTACCTACTACCTACCTACTACCTACCTACTACCTACCTACTACCTACCTACTACCTACCTACTACCTACCTACTACCTACCTACTACCTACCTACTACCTACCTACTACCTACCTACTACCTACCTACTACCTACCTACTACCTACCTACTACCTACCTACTACCTACCTACTACCTACCTACTACCTACCTACTACCTACCTACTACCTACCTACTACCTACCTACTACCTACCTACTACCTACCTACTACCTACCTACTACCTACCTACTACCTACCTACTACCTACCTACTACCTACCTACTACCTACCTACTACCTACCTACTACCTACCTACTACCTACCTACTACCTACCTACTACCTACCTACTACCTACCTACTACCTACCTACTACCTACCTACTACCTACCTACTACCTACCTACTACCTACCTACTACCTACCTACTACCTACCTACTACCTACCTACTACCTACCTACTACCTACCTACTACCTACCTACTACCTACCTACTACCTACCTACTACCTACCTACTACCTACCTACTACCTACCTACTACCTACCTACTACCTACCTACTACCTACCTACTACCTACCTACTACCTACCTACTACCTACCTACTACCTACCTACTACCTACCTACTACCTACCTACTACCTACCTACTACCTACCTACTACCTACCTACTACCTACCTACTACCTACCTACTACCTACCTACTACCTACCTACCTACTACCTACCTACTACCTACCTACTACCTACCTACTACCTACCTACTACCTACCTACTACCTACCTACCTACTACCTACCTACCTACTACCTACCTACTACCTACCTACTACCTACCTACTACCTACCTACTACCTACCTACCACTACCTACCTACTACATTTTTTTTTTCATAAGAACTTTCTTCTTACAATTACAAACACAACAAAAAAAAGAATTAGTGAAATTGGTCCAGCCGTTCACGCGTGATGCCGTGACCAAGGGAAATAGGGATTCATTTTTATATATAACTATAATTAATATAACATCTAAATAAATAATTTACATAATAACAATAATTTATTAAATAAATTGATAAATTTTCTTTCTCCTTCAAATATTTCATATGTAAACCACACTTAATAGAAAAATGTTTGTGACCACTGTCACTAGGTAAAGAGGTCATTGTACGAAATTCTTCGTGCTCCGCGACCGGTATTTAGTATAATATTTTGCGTGAAACATGTAATACTGTAAAAGTGTGAAAACACGTTTCGTGTTGCGGAAAACGATATTGCGTATCTGTACGTTTCACATAAATAAGGGTATCTTTTATACGCCAAATAACACTTATCAATTTCTGTAGAATACTACGAGGAAGCGATGACACTGCTCTGTAACTTGACCGCCAAAACAATATCCGAAGACATGTGGAAGGTTCTAGAGATGCTGTACCAAGTATTCGAGAAGGAGGGCTTCGATTACTTCACGGACATGATGCCTGTACTTCACAATTACATCACAGTAGACACCAATGCGTTCCTGTCCAATGAGAACCATATCCTTGCTATGTTCAACATGGCGAAAGCTGTAAGTACATTTACCTTTTCTTAATTATTTTCAGTGTTACTGTCAGCCATTAATCAAAAATTCCCAGTTGAGTCATCTATGGAATAAGGGCGTTGTATCGCACGCAAAATAAGCGCTTTAGACGTGGAATTGAGGACACCAGCCTATTATACAATAGAAGGCCATTGTAACGTGTACTTATTGTAGTTTCATGTACATTCTTAAACACTATACCATCTCATAACGTATCATCATCTACCTACGTTTGTCCCATGTTATTTGGAGTCATCGCAACACGTTTTTTCCTTCCATTCCTGGAGTTCCGTACCCCAAGGGTAACCGATGGTACCTAATTACTAAGCCTTCGCTGTCCGTCCGTCCGTCTGTCTGTCTATCAGCGGGCTTTATATCATGGTCCTTAATACCTATTAAATGTATAATTGTTCTTAACAAACCCCAACTATTCGAGTATTACGGAGGCATGCGATTTTTTGCGTAAATGTGCACACTGCTGACAGCACAAGCAACCACGATTTTGTTTTATGTGACTGAAACATTTGATTCACCTAATTACGAGTATGTATAGCCAGTCATTACTAAACCGACTAACCCGCCATCGCCCCGCTGAGTACCACCGTAATTATTTATGTCATTACAACATATTTATTATTATTTACATATATTTATTCTGATACTAGCCGACCCGATAAACGTTGTCCTGTAACCTACTACCTACCTTCTACTACCTACCTTCTACTACCTACCTACTACTACTACCTACCTACCTACCTACTACTACTAACACAACAAAAAAAGAATTAGCTAAATCGGTTCAGCTGCTCTCGAGATTTGAGCTTAGCAACAAATTCAGCGATTCATTTTTATATTATACTAGCTTCTGCCCGCGACTTCGTACGCAGATCCTGTTGCAATTTTTTTTTTTAACTAAAATGTATCCTATGTTACTTCTAATACCTCCAAGAATATGTGTACAAAGTTTCATGATGATCGGTTGCGTAGTAACAAACAAACTTACATTCACATTTATACAATAGTAGGGATGTAGAAGATGCATGTAAAGCATTATTTTAGACGAAACTCGGAAAGCATAATACTCATTATTGAAATTCAATCTTTAAGGAGTCCTTTAAAGATAGACATGCTGACGCGCTTTGAAATGTGCTTTTTTTAATAGCTAGCTTTTTTCCGGACATTACTTTCCGCATAGAAACAAACTCACAAAAATCGCCTGATATTTTAAAGAGAGACCTCTTTGAAATATCAGTTCAGGTTAGACTTCGTATAATAGTGGAACTAATAACACATGTATAATTACATATCATTAAACTCCCACGAAATTTATTTCCACACCGAGCGTTTGCTCAGCCTTGAGTTGATGCAGGCTATGATAAGAAAATGTGATTTTCGATTGGAATGTCAAAGCGCCCCCCCCCCCTCCCTTTTTATTTTTTGAATGGGAAATCATCAAATTAATAAGGTAACTTCTCCCACTCTGGGCCGAGCGGGAGGGAGTGTCAGACTTTTACTGACTAAAACCCATCCATGTTCCTTCCTCGCCCTTTACGTTCCGGGGCCGCGGTATCTCAATAGAATAGGCCCACAGTAATTTAATGCTTTTACAAGCATCTCTGCTCGTACCCTAACTATAAGACATCGTGAAATACACGTGTTGTTGAAAATGTCACACATTTGCGAAGCGCAATGTTGTGTGTTAATGAACTCTGTGTCTAATATTATTGGAACACGGCCAAGTTACGCTATTATCGCGATGTATGCTTTCTGGTGTTATCAATAAAGTGCATAATTAGTTTTACAAGTATCTAAAGTCCCTCCAATCCTGATAACGCAAATTATACTCTTCTTAGTTAAGTTAAAGTAGAAGATCGCTTGATCTGGTTAGATTTATGCGGAACAGACTCGCATTTCTAAGCGCTGTATCATCGCGAGTCAACTATTATCTACATAGACGTCGGGTAAACTCTACAACAGCGATTTTTATCGAAACAAGGAATAGAAATCAATTTATGATGTTATTCATCCACATTTGTATATTGCCGTAAGCTCCATAAACCTTAGTCATGTCTTATTATGCAGTAGATATTTGAGCAGTATTTGTCGTAGTGTGCTACTCTTCAAATTATAAAAGCCGACTCTTCTGAGAAAGTGTGTCTTTTTTTAATAATACATTCACGTGATTGATGCATTCGACACCCGAATTGTGCTCGGTCTAAATATTTTAACTGTATTGATATTGCTCTATTGATTTGCCTCGACCTTTGTTAAATGGCTGTTGCCATTACCGTTTATAATACGGAAATGTATACGACACGCTAGTCATACAATAAGTCATGGAAGGCAGTTTAACTGCCAACCTGTCAGTAAACATCAATGAAAGCTTGAACTTATCAAAACTAGCATCTTTCATAGGTACTAATAAATCTATCTATCTATACTTCTGTACTAATATTATAACGAGGAAACATTTGTATTTTTGTATGTAACGAATAAATCAAATCAAATCAAACCATTTATTTTTGCAGAAAACACTGTTACAATGGTGTTAAAAAGATTTACATGTTTCAAGTGATTCTACCGTAAGGCATGCAAAATGTATACAATCACAAAATACAATGAATAAAACAAAGGACTAGTAAATTAATTTAAAAGTAAATAAAAAATAAATAAAAAGGAACAAAATATTAAGATATTAAATTAATTCAATGTCATACAGATTATTTATTATTTGAATTTCATTTATGTCTGGATTTTTTACAATTATTTTAAGATACCTCCATAATAATATTGTTATTGCTTGACGTCATTGTGAGGTTTTAAGTTTAGGAAAATTATCGGTTAAGAATTCATTTAAATTATAGTAGCATTTACCAACTAAAAGGCTCTTCAGGTTTTTCTTAAATAAGGTAGTATTCATTGCCCTGATTTCTTTAGGTAATTTATTGAAAATAACAGGAGCCATGTGTAATACACTTTTGTGCATTAAAGCGGTATGCGTTCGGCGAACAAAGAGGCGAAATTCGTCACGTTGTTGCCTATTACTCACTTATGAGGCTAGTGTAAATAACATTTTATTGGTCTTGACAAATACTGAGACCTCATAAATATTTATAGGCTTGGGAGAGTTAAAATTTTGTACTGCTGGAAAAACGGTTTACAGGTTTCGATCATTTGTAGCCTAAACATAGCCCTTATGCAACGTTTTTGTGCTTTAAAAATGATGTTAATATCCGTCGAATTCCCCCAAAATATCACACCACACCTCAAAACTGAAGCAACTAAACCATGATATGCAGTTAACACGGTATTAATGTTTGCTATCTGCTTGAGCTCATGCAGCGCATACACTGATTTATTTACTTTTTTGCATAGTGTTTCAATCTGGGATTTCCATTTTAATTTATTATCCACAGTAAGACAAAGAAATTTTGTTGTTTCGCTTCAGATACAGGTTCACCCTTATAGCTAATCTGAGGCATATTCGAATTCATACGCTGATTAAAATAGATTATTTTAAACTTAAAAACTACGGAATTGATTTGAAAAAATCTTCAGAGTACTTTGTTTTATCCCCGTACTCCCACGGGAACGGGACCTACGCGGGTGAAACCGCGTGACGTTCGCTAGTCTATATACTAATATATTAAATTCTCGTGTTAGTGTTAGTTACCATACTCCTCTAAAAGGGCTTGACCGATTTTTATGAAATTTTATATGCATATTCAGTAGGTCTAAGAATCGGCTAATATCTATTTTTCATACCCCTAAGTGATGAGGGCTATCCACGCCTAACATTTTTTTAACTAGAATTATTTAATATGGCAAAACAATGACTGTCGGGTCAGCTAGTACTAATATAAAGAGGTAAATTTTGTTTGTTTATTTGTATGTAGGGGGTAATCTCCGGGACTGATTAAATTCTAAAAAAAATCACTGATAGAATGCTACCTTATTTGTAAGTGTTAAGGGCTATTAATTATTATTATATCATGCACACTTATTGCGGACGAAGTAGTGGGCGAAGTGCGAATCTTTAATGTGATACAATATGGAGTGGGGATAACTTTCAACAAGTTTCAAGACTTTCAAGTCATCTCGATTTGTTCACATTCTCCTTTGAATTTCAAAGCGATTTTCTCATAAACAAACATTTTGATTTAATATTTTTTTACTGTATTCGTAAACAGCTGTGCGCATATCCATAACAATGATATACACAAAACTCCCGTAAGAATCGACTGCCGGCTGTTTTTCTGTTTCTATGGATATCAGACGTTCAAGTTATCGATGTTTACCATGGTTTTGTTACTTACATAAAATATTCGTAATATTTTTAGTATCCGCGCTGAAGTTGAGATGATAATTTTTTCTTTGGCATTGCTGTGCGTAAATCCTTGGTACCATAGCGCCTTTGGTACCGCTGAGAAAACAATCGTGATCAAAAGCAGTTAGGGAGAAAGACTAATTAAAGAAACATTAGCTTAATGTAAAGGTCATGAATTCATAATGCGAGCTGAACTAGAAATAGACTGTGTGCTATGCGTTTTATTGACACATTTTTGTGTATGACTCAATTACTTGAAATTAATTCTTTTTTTTTCTGGCCAAGTAAGCCCTCTTATTCGCCCATACTTCTCTGTTACTCATCACCTCATCCGTCCCCTCCCTTACTGGCATGTTTAAAGGCTTTGACTAAACTCCAATAAAGCCGAAAGTTAAACGGTGCGGCGATATAACAGAACTACTCTTAAATTCCGTTATATAAGAACTGACTGTAAATGGTAGAATATTGTCATATACGATATTCAGCTGAATCCGATTAGGCTGGAAGCCGATCCCAATCCTAAAGGCAAGTTCGCCAAAATACTAGGCAGATGAAAAAAATACACGTCTAGTCTGATAAGGACTAAGTGCGTAATAGTGGAAGCATCGAAGACATAGTAATACGGAACTGACCTGTTTCACTACTACGATTCGCCCTGTTCATTTGTGTGTCGGTCTGTCTGCCCCTCCGTATATGACAGCCAGTTTACTCCGAGACTATTGGTACCACAGTGTTGAAATTGGGAGTCTCGTATAAACCGCTACATAACAGTAATGTGAATGATTAAAATGAATGAAGATGTTATTTATTATTTGGGTTTGTACATTAATAAAACACAAACAATGTTTGCCAACAGGTTCTGAACTCCGACGCTGAAGACGAATCGGAGATCTACGCTGCAAAACTTCTGGAAGTGATGGTTCTGCAGTGTTCAGGCAAGATCGACAACTGCCTGCCTTCCTTCGTAGAATTGGTGCTGAATAGGCTGACAAGAAAGGTCAAGACTTCCGAACTGAGGACTATGTTGTTGCAGGTAAGATTCTCTACCGACACTGGGCTGGGGCATTTTCACATTACATTTTGTGAAGACCGCGAACTAGTTACACATTCGTATAGTTAAATGGTAATAAACAGATGTTTCCGCTCATCGACCATAAAATAGTCAACACACAGCAAACAAGACTGCAAACCATCATTTTGCCAGCCACATGATGCCGGCAATATAGCAACATGTTTCTCAACATATACCGCAAAAGAAGCTGTACAGTCCATTCACGTCAGGGGCGTAGCGTGCCTTGGCGAAGCCCCGTATAAAAATTTGTTTGGGGGTCCTTATGAAGAGTAAAGATTTCTCACAAAAGTAAAAAAAATGTTTGCAAAAACTTAAAAGAAATATTTTGTCATCATAAAACATATCTAGTTGTCACTTTTCGCAAAATTATTACAAACAATTCAAATTAAATATACACTCTTCTTGTCTTTTTTTCGGCAAACTGATTTATTAAATAATTTATAACCGCGGGGGCCTGCCAGTCCTGTCACAATTGTCCATAGAGGCAGGTCTGAGAGGCCCCCGTGGCCCGGGGGCCCCGTATAATTGATACGGCAGATACGGCGGTAGCTACGCCCCTGATTCACGTTGAATTCAGTGATTTACTGAATAAGTTTAAAGCGAAAAAAAACAAGCTTTTTCGCTGGCTCTGTTAATAAAATGTGTGTTTTATTCTGTAGGTTCTAATAGCTATCCTGTATTGCAATCCGCACCTGCTATTCACGATCTTAGACAAGCTGCAGGAGTCAGTACCCAACGCGTCCATCACACAGCACTTCATCAAACAGTGGATACACGACACCGACTGTTTTATGGGGTAAGACACATTCCTCTTAATAGAGCCAGAACAGCCAGTGTCACCTGATGTCTGGTGGTCAGACTAGTACCGACTGGGGTCAGATAATCCATGGCACTGGCTGTAACATCTTCGACATTGCATGGCGCATTGAGCCAGTTTTTTTTGTTTGGTTGATCATATGTTTTAAGTTATTCTTAGACATCATCAATATACTATTCTCAAAGATATCTTTTAATGGTTTGCCTATTTAACAAAATGTTAACATTATTACAAACACCACCCGAGTTACTATACATACAATACCTCAATGAATTAAAATTATGATACTTCTCTCTTCCAGACTGCACGATAGGAAACTGTGCGTTCTCGGCATTTGCACGCTGTTAGAGATGGGACCACAAAGGCCGAACCTCGAAGAGATCGTTCCAAAGCTATTGCCTTCCTGCCTGGTGCTGTTCGATGGATTGAAGCGAGCCTACGAGGCCAGGGCCGAGGCCGATGAAGAGACTTCTTCCGATGAGGACGAAGACGATGAAGATGAAGGTACGTCTCTTGTTATTATTTCGCAAGTGGTGGTGAAATTATGAGCCAGTCATAAAGGTAAACGTTCGTGCTGTTAAAATATCATTGTCGGTATTTTATTTGTGCTGTGGTTGCGTTATAACCATATTTTTTCCCGTTGTCCATCATTGTAATTACTAAAAGTAAGCCATAAAAAATTTCAGAAGTCCTATCAAGTGATGAAGATGATTTAGAAGAAATGAACAATGAATACCTCGAAAATTTAGCGCGGATGGCTGTCAAAAATAGCGCACAACAAGGTGTCAATCTCACAGCCAAAATCGAGGATTACGAAGAGAGTGACGATGTGAGTCCGCTAGTTAGTATACCTTGCTTTTAGCACAGTATGTGTTTTGGCGTCAAGAAATCTTGGGAGTTTCACCAGTCAGGTGGCGAAAACATGCGAAAATATGGGGATAGCAGAACCTATGTAAGTAACACTATTTAACATGAGACATCAAAGTGCTGCTGGTAAGATGATAGTGACCAACGAGCCAACCAAGGCTACAAATGTGAGTACCCTGTGTTTCAGTACTTATTTTCCCTAATTCTAATTCCTTGACAATTTAATTAGTGCAAGTTTTAGACAAAATGCGGTTTTCAGCTACAAGGCATTACAGACTATTTACAATGAAATCGAATCAACTGTAACTATGAGGATCCCTGATTCAATTATTTTACTTTGCAAGTTTTTATAGATCTAGTAAACGAGTTATTCAAAAATTGATGTACCTTGTTAAAATGTATCCATACAATTTGGTTTGGTATAAGAAAATATCAAAGTTGACTGCTGCCCTGGTTCAAAGATAGCTGATATCCTTTCTATTACATTGGATTGATTTGATTGAGACCATACAGAAGGCTATAGCATAGTAGTATGCATTTCTTATGGTGACACTTGTTGACATTTAGAACTTTCGGGAGGGTGGTATATACTCCACTGGTTGACACTGTACATCCAAAGTTAAACGTAATATTATTAATTTTGTCTGTGCGGAAACAGAACTGTAAAATAAAAAGCCATTAAAAAGAGCTACCATAGATATTTTTTTATAGGCGATTTTGGGCGTAAATTAGTAATATACTTTATTGTCAAATTTCCAACACAAAGTTGTGTGCATTGTCTATTAACTTGCAGCAATTATATTTTGTTTGTCTCTAACATGCTTACCGCATACTAACAACTTATCATTTATGTTACACTAACTATTGATGAGGTGGTGGTAGTCGTTGGATTTTAATGTTTCAGACCAATACCATTTTAAAGGCCATCACTTCATTTGGTTTTGGAATACAACTGAGTGTTAGCCAACTCTTTAATGGCTAGGTTACAGTCCCCATTTACATTATCTAAACGAATAATTAAGTGTCTCGTAACAGAAACACACAGAAACCTCGAGATTGGCAGTGCCCAGGGAGAAACTACAACATGACGATTTTGTAAGAGTTGTATACAAATACTCTTCTTTTCTATTTAGACAATGTATTGATTGTATCAAGTATTTAGTACTCATACCATTTTAGTATAATGCCTGTTATTCCGTCAAGGTAAGGCAGTACTGTCATAAAAATAAAAGTAAATATCCCGAGGTATTTCCATGTAATAATGTAATTTTAAAGTATGTATATACAAATTATCGAGCATTAATATTTCAAGAAATACATGTAAAAGTAAATGTTGGGCGTGATAAATATTCTTTGTAGTAAAAATGATTTAAGTCAAAATACAAAAGTTTGTATGTTTTTAATACTTTACTTCCAAATATGGCTGAAAAGTTGATTCCAATAATCATGTAGCTTAGTAATAGGTTAACATCGGAAGTTTTACCGTTTTGTTGCCAGGATGACGATGATTATGACGCAGAAGATACAGCGATAGAATGCTACACCACTCCTCTCGATGAGAAAGATTGCATCATTGACGAGTACATCAAATTCAAGGGCACATTACATGGTATGTAACCACTGATTTTCTTTTCTCTTAGTTCTGTAATTGTTTCATTGACTTGTCGAACAATAAAGTTTTAAAATAAACTAACGTTTTGTACGCGAGTATTGAATTCTAAATGAATGTCGCTCGATAGCAGTTGCTTTAAAAATGTGTCTCAAAGTATTTGTAATCAATGGCAACAAGTAATACTCTGTCTAATTGATCCATGTGTAATGTATCGGTGATCTCACAGCTCTGGCGACAAGCGAGCCTGCGCTGTACCATGCATTGACGAACGGTCTGAACGAGGCGCAACAGAAACAGTTGAACGCCGTCTTTGTGCTTGCCGACCAACGCAAAGCGCAACAAGACAGCAAGCGCATCGAACAGAGTGGAGGTATGTAGCACTCTTTGCTCCGTTTAGAACTTAAAAAGTTACACTCATACGAGACGGCGAATCTTACTTCTAATTTTCGTTCCAGGATACATGTTCACCGTACCAGCGCAAGTGCCAACCAAATTCAAGTTCGGATCGTAAATCTAATGTTTTGCAATTCTCGTTAACATTTATCACACTTGAATATATCCTCCGATATGATGCTTAGTTATATTACATTCAGATATTTATTGGCTCTAAATTGTTCGTTATACCTTTTTGCGTAGCAGTTAAGCATTACAAAACAGCTTGTCAAATGCCGTTGTCTAAGATGGAGAAAATAGTAGGTAAATAAAGATCGTTGATAAATGAACCGCGTATTGAAATTGAATTACTTAATGATTGGCTGTAGAAACACACATTTTTACATCATGACGCGCAATGTCAGCCCTCCGGGCTCCATCTGTTTAACTTCTTGACCAATGATCGGAGCAGGTAGAGCTATTTTGGTTTAATGACCAGTGCGGCTTTAGGCTCATGTAAAAAGGTTTCTGAGGCATTTGTGGTATTGCTAGCCAATACTGGCCAGATCAATAATGGAGCATATATTGCAAGTGTGCCTGTCCTTGAATATACATTCACTGAATTAGACAGATTCTAACAAATGTTCTGAATACTTACAGAGTGTTGTAAGTGAAATAGGATTACAGTTAATTTGGAAGGCCTGATAGTTAAAATAGATGATCACAATGTAAATATTCAAAACATTTCAACGCTGATATTGTACTTCATACATTAATGATTGCATGAATGGTTTATATTTAGTTTATTATATTTTGTTTTATTTACTTAATTATAGCAGATTAAATCAGGGGAAGGTTATCTGATGTTTCCGCTTCGATGACTCATCTCTATCTCATCGTTATAGTAGATGAAATGACAATTATTGTATCTAATTAATCAGATGTATGATAGATCAGCCGGGCTAGCATGGGCAGGGGATAAAACTTTTCTCCACCTGTCATTTCCACTAACTTGTCCCTTGTCAGTGGAAATAACCGGTGGAGAAAAGTTTTATCCCCTGCCCATGCTAGCCCGGCAGATGATGTTATTGTACACATGTTTTACGAAGTCTGGTTTCAATAAAACTTTCAAATCTTTAATTTTAATGGATGTGTGGCTTAAACTCATGATCGAGTTGTCTGTGGAGGCAAGTACGATGTACAGATGCCATAAAATGAAACTACCCGAAACTGACAAATTTTCCTGAACCTAATTAATGCTTTAGCTATACAATTGAAGATCCAATAAATACATTTGTGTGATTGTAGTAACTTGTTGTGGTGGCATCTGTACCTCAAGAATATTGTGTTAAAACCTGAAATGTTATGGGATACTATTGTCATTTTATTAACTCTAGTGTTGGGAAACAGATGAGATAGCGCGAAATCTAATTGATTTATGAAGTAACAATATCAGTGTTGCCTTTTAAGATGGAAGGAATGATGGATTAAACTGAAATGTGGGCGCCTCAGTCGACGATCCACGCATTGTTGTAAACACTGCAGTTATTATTATTATTATGATGAAATCGGGAACCGGATATGTCTGTTATATTCAAAAACCATAACCTGATTTATGTTGGCTCCATCGTAGAATGTGGACTTAAATGCTCATTTTGAGAAGTACCCTTTATGAGAAGTGCACATTTTACGCCAGAGGCGTTATGTTACATTTTAACACAAAATCTGTGTGTTAGTTAGTTGGGTTCCGTATTTTAATGGTCGTTTAATATCATGTTAATTTAGCATAATATATTTAAATTCAGTTGTATACATATGTTTCGGTCAGTGTGCTAGTTGGAAATGATTAACACACACATTAACTTACGCTTATATTTATAGCTCAATTAAGTATGTATAATTATGCCACTTTAAAATGTTATTTATGAAATATATTTATTAAGTAAAGTAAACTATTTACACAATGAATTAAAAACTATTAAATAAACTACAATAAATAAGCTTAGGTAACACAAACTATAAAAGGGCATCGAAAACCTCCGGCGTAAAACTCAGACATGTACCCAAGAGATTATTTATTAATGTGGTTTTGTGAGTACTTTTACTTCGAACAAAAGTAATTTGCTTTGTTTTTTCAATTTCAAAGAATATTAGTTGTTTTTATTTTTATTAAAAAAAAATTGATTAAAAATGTTAAAACCGCTTTAATAGTTTGGTCGAAACATATGTAATGCTACTTCAAAATAATATACTTAGGTGTTGTTTTTCCTGTACAGGAATGGATAGTGACAGTTGAAAATATAATTAGTAGGTACATATCATTACATCTTGCTTGCTTGTCATTTAATTAGGGCGAACCTTTACCTCATGTGAAACTTCCTTAGAATGTATAGCTAAAATGTACGGAACCCTCACATGTTACATTAGCATTTACCTTAAAACTTTTGATTGTAAAACGGAATTTCACAGTTTAGTACATAGACTGTCCAAGTAATGTTCGGCCGTGATTAAGTAAATGAATGACCATTTGAGCCGTAAATGTTGATCTTATTTTTTATATTATTTGTTGTGAACAAACAACGGTTACCGGTATTTGGGATGATTAACAGCATGTTTGATCGTTATTATTGACCTGTGACTGAAACTATAAAATACATGAGCGAAAGGATCTCAAGTATTAAAAAAAATATCAAAATCAGAAACATTGCGGTTTCCTTATATTTTTTCCAACTTTGATAGTTAATTAAACAAATACAAGAATACTAGCTGTTGCCCGCAACTTCGTTCGCGTGGCAATTTTGATGTGTATGTGTGAGACTGAAAAGTAGCCGCAGAACTACCGATCTCAGGTACCCGCCTTTCGTCTGTTAGCTCTGTGTTTTTGATTGACAACAAAATGGAAATGGTGGAATTACTAGTAATTCCTATAGGACTAGTCCTATAGTGATATCCTGGATTGTGTTCCTGCTCCTCATATGCAGGTGCTACTAACTTCTATCAAATTGGTGCGATCAAAGCTACCGGTAAGGGTTTCTGTGGAAGTGATCGGTTTTTCAAGTGCCTTTGTGACTCATTAACACATTAACATTCGTTTTGCTATAAAAACATGATCGCTGGGCACTTCAGTGGAAGTTATATTGTGTAAAGTAGTGTTTTTAAATGAAATAGCAAGGTTTTCTTTGAAATGCAATTACTTTAATGATTTCTGGTATTTTTTTCTTTAATATTGTATTTCGCCACTATGGTGACTTATTTATCCTAGAAGCGTGTTGTTACTTATCCCACATTACGGTCCCTGTTATTTTTTTTCAACATAATATTATAAAAAAGCGTTTGAAATGATAGTTAAAGATGTCATTTAAAAAGGTACTGTTTTAGAATATAATTAGGTGCTCAACCTCCAGACAAATCAAAACAATGTAAGTTATTCATAAATTTGCATATGGAGAGAATGCTGCAACTACTGTTTATTTTAATAGTGGTTATCATGGATGCTATAAGTGATATAAAATCCAGTTTTTTTTATAAGTGGAAGTAGAGCACTCTTTCATAAGAAATAAATTGTAAAGCTTTGACTCCAATCAGTCAAATGATTCAACGTTTTCTTACTGACGCCATTGTTTGTTTTTTTGCACTTATTATAAAATACAGATTATTATAATGTTTTATGCATATAGAATATGCATTATCCAAACAGGCAGATATCGTTCAATCATAATTGTATTAAGTTTTAAAAATTTATTATGTAGTTGGCGTAATATTTGTTATTTCTATTTGCAATTAGCCGTAAAGATACAAGATGTGTTCGTTTACGTAAATTAAATAATGCACGAAGGCTTGACATATGTTTTTATTTTTAAATAATGCCGTTATTGTTGACAAGTTGTGTTTTATTTGAGACGGCTTAACGTCTCGTCGTCTGGTATTGAAACGGTCTTTGACAATAATATCATGTTGTGTTTTGTTGACCTACTTTATAGGCAATACATTGTTATGATAAACATAATTTACATTCTTCACGCTAATTGTACTCAGAAATGTTGTTGTCAAAATAATATGTTGTTAACATTATTATACCAATTATTTAATTAGGCTTTAGAAAAAGGAAATTGAATTGATTCCGATTGCCCATTTGCAAGAGTAGTTAGGTATCGGGAAGAACAGGCTAAAACTCCATAGCTTTTTAAATGTTTTTATTTTTTTGCGATTACACAATCAAAATCCGCTGTAAAGACGCTGTATCCAGAATAAAATTGATATCGTACTATACTGTTACCATAGATTAATACAGATCTTTCACTCTACGTACTTGCGTTCGCATAGCCTACCGGCCCGGACACAAGCGGCCTATAGATTCTTTGCGTACATGCGAATGCACGCAACTATTTCGAAATAACACTTTATATTAGAAGTACAAGAGTATTTCGGATCTTTATTAATCTGTGCTACTAAGTAATGATTATTTTTCAATTAGAATAAATAAAATATATATACTTAGATAAAATATATATATTTAGATAAATTATATATATGTAGATAAATTATGTAAACTTTGTTCTTTTCTATTATTATTATTCATTACAAAATGGGCCTGCTCTTGACCTCGATTGCCTGATGGAAACCGATGTGTGACAGTTCTGACATTTTTAAAAATACTTTGACCAGAGACCAATTTCCAATTTTTTATTTTACACAAAATGAATTACTGTGCGAGTTAATGTAACTACAGTATGTAGAATTAAAGTCATAAAAATTGTAAATTATTATAAATGTGATTAAATTTTCAACCAGTTTGATTTAGTCCAGACCTATATTCCTATGGAGCAGAGCATGAAGGGATGTTTCCAAGCAACTTGAATATAACCTTCTAATTTATAATATGCTTGTTTACAAAGTGTATTTTTATCCTACTTCCAGGACTCGATTCCTCGTAACTACTCGACTCCTTTTAAACTGTGAAAGTATTTTGAAGTCGATTGAAATAATTAATTACCCAACATTGAGGCGGAGGAGTATTGGTGTGCATGTTCAGTTTTGTTTTGTTACCTTTTAATTGGTTATTTATTTGGAAATGAAGAGTATGTAGTAAGTAGTATATGAGATGGGAACTTTTTCACTTCTTTGTTGTTCTGGGTATGGTTGCGATAAGACTGTTTCGACGATACTAACTTGTGGTTTATGTGAAGTAAGTGAACATTGGAGAAGTGAACCAGTGACTGATTGCCGAGAGGAATACCTAGGCGACCTCACCTTCGTCTGTATCAGGCCTCGAAGTCGTCGAACATAATTATAGTGATGTGGTCTAATTATGTGATTGGTTAGAGATTAGCATGTAAGGCACTGGAAGACTACAGATATGGGCCAAGCTCGTATATTTTTTATGAATTTGCCTTAACTTTGAGTCGAAATTGTAAAGTCTGCAGATCTTACACAATTTTAAGTTATTTATTTGTTTTGTTTCTACCCCTAGATACATGCAAGATGGGGTTTTTGAATATGCCTGATAAAATGTTCGATCTCATAAGCAACATAATTATACTCAAATCTTTTCCCAAGTAATGAAGTAAATAACACTAATTGACACGAAGTGTTTGACGAATTTAGTTTTCAAAAAGTGTCTATTGTATGTGTGATAATTTGACTAGACCGCCATTATGAAACGAGAAGTACTGTTAAGTAGATTCACAATAATTCACGAATGCAATTTTATTTGAAACGATCGGTTAGAGCACCAATCGGCGTAACATTACAAGAATATTATATTAAGCGATACTAAACCGCATGATGTCTAGAAAACTTTTAATTAATAACTTATCACTGAATTATCTGTGTGATTTGTATTATTATTATTCTATATCGCAGCTTAGATGTATACACGATTATAAATAATCTGTATTTTCTATAAATCGTCTTTTATTTGTTACACCTTCCCACCTCACCAAACATATCCTTGATCCCTGAAGGGAGAGGTAGGTAGTGGCGTACCTTATTAACTTCACGTCTATGATCCCCGAGAGCTTCTGCAGAGGTGTCCAGTCTACTGCAGTTGAGCATGACGTTCTAGATATACAGGATGGGATTTTTCATTTTTTTTTTTTTTTTTTTTCGGAGGGGGAAAGTACTCTAAAAGATTGGAGATTTAGCCAATTTTGCTCAAAGGAAACAAGATTGATCAAAATTTCCCCACGTCCTATAACAAAGTGACATACCTATCTCAAAACAAAGAAAAATAATATAAAAAAATATGGCATGTTTCCTAAGTTCACCTTCATATGAAAAAAATGCTATGAAAATAGTTCAGGCGCTGTTATGAAAAATTCGTTAGTATGAGTATCTATGGACCGATTTAAAAAAATCCGTTCATTGTTAACGACACCCCTGGGGTGTCGTTAACAAAAAGCATTTGTTGACGACACCACTAACAAATAGTGTTGTTACCCTGCTGTATGTTCGTACCTATACCAAAATAATAAATAAAATAAAAAGAACCTGTAAAGATATTTTTATTTAACTTGATCGAAGCTCAATAATCCTTATTATTTCAAACATTATCTGTCTTCTTTTTACGACAGGTACGTTGTTAAGTTCTTGACCAATCAATTCACCGAATTTACGATTTGCTTCTTGCAGGCTTGCTTCATTAGCCATTTCAGGAGTTTGTGTACTGACATTGTTGTCCTTTCCCCAATTATAATTGTCAGATTGAATGCCAACTTCTTTTTTGTTCTGAACCCTTTGTGAAGTTGAGGGATTAACATCAACAGAACAAACATTTACGTCGTGATATTGCTCATAGAGCATTTGAGTATCTTGAGTATCCCAGGTTTGACTATAGGAAGCGTCAAAATCAGCATTTTTATTTTCAAGCACATGTTTGGATCGTTTCGACATTATTTTGACTATTCAAAAATCAACGATTTCACAATTTTTTCCAAATGGCAAATGTTCGAGAATCGCCTGACACGAGTGACAATTTTCTCTTTTTTCAACGAAGTGTATGAACTTTTTGGGATCCAAAACCAAAAAGTTTTTGCTTACTCGTTATTTATTCACTCATCATAGCAAAGTGAGCGAATGTTAATAAACCAAAACGTAAAATATAATAATAATAGGTTCATTTCCAACTCGACAGATTTTTAAGTCGTTTTTCAGGCTTTATTTTTATGTTTATGATATTTATACTTGCCTAAAAGTAAGGCTACTCCGCCATTGGTATTTATTAATCTGAATTCGGACATTGTTATCCTTTTCTTCGAAAGTTATTGAAAATGTTAGAAATGTCAATATATTGATTAACTTCACAAATGACACATAATTTATCTCTTGAACGTCATAAACGTTATCAGCCAGTGCATTAGAGAAAGAGATAAAAAGATACAATTGCATATGTTTATTAACCATTGAGAGTATACTAGCTCGATAAAAAATTCTTAAGCGATAAGTTATCCCAACATTACGGTGGTGTCGTCAACAAATGCTTATTGTTAACGACACCCCAGGGGTGTCGTTTTGGGGGTGTCGTTAACAATGAACGAAAAAATCTGTTTCATCCCCCCATCTCGGAAAGAGAGTATTTTTGCTCTTCGAAATCTGAGTGCAAAAGCCGTTTTATCGTCTTGAGGGTAAAGTAAATTTGAATTTAGAACATCCTGTGCACTAAGTAGGGTAGACTGGGTACGGTTGAAACAAAGGACGGTTGAAACAGAGCAAATATCTCGTAAACGGTTACGCGGGGAGTGAGGGAGGCAAGGGGAAAACGAAGCGGATTAGCGGACGGCAGTTCCGAACGCGAATATAGTAGCGCGCCGCTCCCCGCGCGTTGTTGTTGTGTGCAGGACGCCATATTGTTTTTTATTACCCAAAAGTAAGTATTTTTCTTCTGACATTAACGCTTATATTATCTGTTCTCTGTAAGTGAATGTATTGAGTGTGTGTTTGTGATTATTATGAAGCTTGTAGAATAAGGGATAGTGACTATTTTTACTGTGTTATTATTACTGTCGTATCTATAAAGTATATTCTACCAAATGTGGTGTTGGGGACGGTTGAAACATTTTTTGTGGGTACGGTTGAAACAAAATGTTTATTTTTTGTAGATGCCGAGAGTTCGAGTGAGGAAGACTTCCAGACGGGAAATTAACTTGTCGAGCTATAGTAATGCATATGAGGAGGTAAAAGCTGGAGATTCACTACGTAAAGTAGTGGTCTTAGCTACGTTTGCCACAATTGCGAATCTGAATACTCTGATTAATCTCTAAGCTCTGTTTTCTTTATGTTATTTCTTTCTTATTTATGTTTATTTGATTTAGGAAGTGTTTTAATTTTTATTTGATTTAAAAAAAAAAAATTAATTAGTTTATTCAAAATGTGTAAATGTGTAATTCTTTAATTGTTTACTACTCGTTAAAGGCTGATGAAACCTTGAAGACTGATTAATGTTGTTATGTGGTGCCTTAATTAGTTTTAATGATAAATAATACATGCTTCCTTAGTATTTATTGTATTATTTGTATGTGTTTCAACTGACCCCAACCGCTGTTTCAACCGCCCCTGGCATGGGGACGGTTGAAACAAATCCGTTTTTTTTTTAAATTTCATATATTTCTAAAAATAATAACCCGGGAACTATAATGATACAGCCATATCGTAGCCAAAACTTCACTTTTGAATTTAATGTATCATAATCGTCACTCGGTTTATAAACAACAAAATTATAAACGATAAAAGCTAAATTGTTTCAACCGTACCCAGTTTACCCTATGTCATGTCAATTCAAAACAACATTTAACCTATTTACTTTACCTTTATGGTGCCGAGGTGCCGAATTTATCATAATTTTTTTTTTAAATTTATTTAGAACTCACGACTCGGAACCTTCTTGGTGTACTTTTTTAATATGCTTTGAGCGCGCCATTTCCTTTTCACGTCATATTGTTCACCTTAGGTTAAAAACAAAAAATCCAAATTGAAAACAAGTGAAAAACCTAAAATGGCCACTCATTATCTAGCGACGAGGAAGTTTATTTGACGCTAACAGAATTAACTGAATTAGTTAATAAAGCGCATTTTTTTTGCGTTTGTTCATTTCCTCGCTGAAGTGGGATGAAAAGTTACGTGTTGCATTCGAGTGCAAAGATTTTTCACCTCGTGCTCTTTTGATTCCCTCGCTAACGCTCAAGATTCTAAGTTTTGAATCACTCGCTTCGCTCGTGACTCAATTTTAGAATCTTTCGCATGCTCGATCATCAAAATTGAGCACGCGATTAAAAAACAACTTTGCACTCTTGTATAACAAGTAACTACCTATTTTTGTTTTAAAGGTTACCCCCAAGGTAGGCCCACTGCCATAAAGTCAGGTCTCCGGTCTCCAGGATCCTGGAGAAATGAAAGTAAAATCTAAAAATAAGCTCCGTTTTTCAATTAAGGTAGTTTTTAATATAGGTATTACATTTATTTTGTTTAATCAACGATCAACTGGCGATTATCTCCTTATTTATCTGATTATGAAATCGTGAGAATAACTGAAAAATAAGCTCATTTTTTTCCATATAGTTTTTAATATATTACATTTATTTTGCTCCATCAACGATCAACTGAGGATTATCTCCTTATTCATCTGATAACGAAAACGTGAGAATAAAAGCTTGAGCTCAAATATAATTTTGAATACCACCTATATAATAATAATCATTTTATTATCAGGCAACCCATAGATAAAATACCTACATTAAATAACATTAAACAACAATAACAAACTAATAGGTACACTTTTTAACATTATACTAAAACTATACACACAGCGTTGTCGGCGTCGTATTTCGCTGCGTGGTGTCGCGTAACCGTCCTCGGAAGCGACGGTATACGAGACCCTTCGGCCAAAAGTCCTCTTTCAAGCTGGTCTGTAATTGTTGGGTTGGAACTCGAACCACAAATGACCTAAAGTTGATGTTGTGGCGCGATTCCAACCTTTCGACCCGCAGCATGAAGTTGGTCTACACTTTCAAGTACTGCACCACCTCCTTAGTTATAGTGAAGTGATGCAGACGTGAAATGTACACTTGCTTCGTAGGCACAGCAGTGCGCAGCAGCAAGTTGGGTCCACTCGGTGCGGTACCGCACAGGTTACGAGTACCTACAGGGCCTCTTCTTCTTCCTTTCTACTTTGGTGAAGCCGTCCTCATCAACCTGGCTCGTTCTTGTCACGGAGCATCGGCCGCAGTCAGGACAGGTTGGAACCCACTTTCCGTTTTTCCCGTTTTCTGGTTTGTCTAGGCTGCGACGCATCAGATTTGCAAGAGTGAAACAACATTATTCATTTGCATTTCCTTAGCTTCGCTTGCCGCGTCGCGTCGCTATCGTTACCTACTCGTCTCTCTCATTTGTGTTAGTGTAAGTGAATACTTCTGCAAGAACTAGATGTCGTTTTTTTTCTGCGACCATAGGTTGGAAAAAAGCTATAGGGAATCGATTATTCAAAGGGATATGGTAAAGCAGAACATTTTTACCGATTGCCAATATCGAAAAAAATCATTTGTAAATCAATTAGAAAATGAAGTAAAGTCACTATGTTTTTTTTTATGTGATGAGGAAGTTCAGATATGAAGCGATATTATCTATATCTATACTTATAATAAATCTGTAGAGAGGTCAATTCTGTACATGAAATATATTTACAAAATAACTATCGGGGGGTGATTAGTGATCGATACTGATGCCAAAAATGCAATCAGTAAAATTTTTGTCTGTCTGTCTGTCTGTCTGTATGTTATTTATAGAAAAAAAAACTACTCGACGGATTTTAACGAAACTTGGTACAATTATTCTACATACTCCTGAGCAGGTAATAGTATACTTTTCATCACGCTACCATTAATAGGAGCAGAGCAGTGAAAGGAAATGTTGGGAAAACGGGAGAAGTTACTTGGTTTTTTTAGCTTCCGTCGCGTGTGCAGCCTTAATGGTTAAAGCTACATAGAAATCATGTATAACGGAAATATTCCACATAAAATTATATAAAAAATATCCCAAGACAGCATATGTCTATCTTTTATAGTTGACTCACAATAACACGTGTAACTCCCGATAGCTTAGCAGTTCGGAGATTTGTTATTATTATATTTGTTTACTCTTACGTTTATAATATTCTCAATCAACCCCAATTAAAAAAAATAACATCAGTTATTCTTCGAACTCCTGGGCAGGTTATAGTATACTTTTCATCACACTACAATGAATAGGAGCAGAGCAGTGTAAGGAAATGTTGGGAAAACGGGAGAAATTACTTGATTTTTTAAGCTTCCGTCGCGTGGATGTATGTTTGTTACTCTTTCACGAAAAAACTACTGAACGGATTTGGATGAAATTTTGCACACAGATGGTTTATAACCTGGATTAACACATAGGATACTTTTTATCCCGGTAGTAAGATCCCATGGGACAATTTTGAAACTTCACGCGGGCGAAGCCGCTGGCAGAAGCTAGTTGTTCATAAAGGGTGTAAAACACCTCTTCACAAAGCCGAAAGACACTTGTTCTCCCCATAATTGCGATCATTTTTTTGTTCTACACCATACCTGGGAACCTCCTAGTTACGGAGATATGGGGGGGTCAAAGTTACAACTTTTTGAAAAGTTTTTTTTTTGTTAAATTTCGATTTTTAACACCTCCACGACCCAATGCATCCATCAGCACAGTGTTTTAAGTGCGTTACATTGAGTTCTACCACAATACATAATTTATAACCTCAAAAAAAAAGTGCAATGATTTTTGCGTAGGTAGTTACTTAGTTTGATGTACAGAATAAACGGCTTTGTGATGAGGTGGTTTACACCCTGTATTTAAAGGAACAAAAAGTATTGTTTTTAAACAAGTGTGCAAAATTCTGTTGTTTACATACCTGTCAGAAACTTGAAACGAAATAAGAATTAGTTTGTTTAATTGAATTATAATACTATATAATTATAATTATATAGTAAAAAAAATTAGATGTAATTTGATATTTTTAGGTCTAAAAAGACTTTATAAATCGAAGTTCGAATAAATCTCAACTCGAAGAAAAAAACTGATCTAGTTCTTGCAGAAGTATTCCGACCCTTACGGTTTTGCTAGAATTTTGAAAAATATACATGCTTTAATCTACTCATATTCTACAGCGAAAACAAGTTGTTTGTTAAGAACTGAGAAAATTCCATTTAAGTACCTAAGTAATCTGTGTCCAATTATTTTAGTGTTAAATGTGACAGAAAGTTGAAGAAAGTATGAGTCTCATTATTTTCTATTACTTTCTCGATAGACTGTAATCGTAAAATAATAATTTAAGTTAACCCGAGTTTATAAATATTTTACGAGTTTGTATAATATTTTTTTTACCCTTTGTAGTGAAAAATAAATCACTAGTATAGAAAAGGTACGAAAAAGGTACGGTCTACACTGAGGTACGATTGTGGTACGATTGTGTGATGAATAGTACGGAAAACCGTACTTTTTGGTACGGTCTGGCAACGCTGGTTTCTGCCTCTCATAATGCAATAAGTAAAAACAACAAGAGAGTGAAAAACGAATTATGTGAAGTCCAAAAATGAGCAAAGATTTTGCTTTCATTTCTCCGGGATCCTGGAGACCGGAGACCTGACTTTATTACTGTGGGTAGTCCCGTTGAAAAAAAAAATCTTTTTTTACTTAAAGAGTACCCCCAAGGGTACCCACCCTTGGGGGTACTCTTTAAGTAAAAAAATATTTTTTTAAATCGGTTCATAAATACTCATACGAACGAATTTTTCATAACAGCAGCGCCTGAACTATTTTTAAAGCAATTTTTCCATCCGAAGATGTAAACAAATTAAGTTAGGGAGTATGCCATATATTTTTTTATACTTTTTAACTTTTTGTAGAGATAGGTACGCAATGATATATAAAACTAACGTCATTGGAGATACGTCACTTTGTTATAGGGCGTGGGGTAATTTTGTAGGGATTGTGATCCGTCTTCTTTGCATTCAAAGATTTGCTTGCTCTTGCTGCTTGCCACACTGAAATCGAAATAACAATCCTGTACTTTTTAACACATAAATCGATAGGGATAAATGAAAGTCAAGTACTTTTTAACACATAAATCGATAGGGATAAATGAAAGTCATACCATGAATCTAAACTTATAAATTCCATGGGATAAGTTATAGCACTTTTACTGGATGGATCTAAATCCATCTGATTACTGCTGTGCGTGAGTCTGTAGGGGAGCGGGGGGACGGACCCCCAAGAAGGTCTTAGTAAATATAACAAGCTAGGCCGCGTTCCCACGATGTCGTGACGATTATTTTATCGTTGGTTTTTAGTTCTAAAAAATCGAGGACGACAATATCGTGTCGTCCCATATATAGGGTGTAAACCACCTCATCACAAAAGCATTTTGTACATCAAACTAAGTAATTTTACGAAAAAAATATTGCTGGGAAACAACTTTTTTTTGAGGTTATAAATTATGTTTTGTGGTAGAACTCAATGTAATGCACTTAAAACATTGTGCTGGTGGATAGATTGAATAGTACGGGTGTCGTGGAGGTGTTAAAAGTAGGAGGTCCCAAAATCTTACAAAATAAACTTGAATTTAAATTAAACTTAAGTATCAAAAAGTTGTAACTTTGACCCCCCATATCTCCGTAACTAGAAGGTTCCCAGGTATTGGTATGGTGGAGAACAAAAAAAATATCGCAATAATGGGGAGAACAAGTGCCTTTCGGCTTCGTGAAGAGGTGTTTTACACCCTTTATCCGCGTTGGTCGCTGAAGCAGCTGGACCGGGAACTCTTCCTAGAAGCCTCGATCGTGCAGGCCTGGGTGACATCACCGGACAGGCCTGCCGACGTTAACAATGAGGCAGGGTGTTTCCAGGAGACCATGTCCGACATTTGCGACGTGGCAATGGCCCGAGTCCGACGTCAGGTGTATTGGTGGTCGCGGGAAATAACGTCTCTCCGCGAAGTGTGTGTTACTTCGCGGCGCCTGTACACCAGCTACAGTATACACTATCCTGCGGGCCAGGGAACTGGCCCGCTTGGAGATGGTGGATACCAGGTATATATGTTCTGTGGTGGATACTCTCGACAGAGATCCGTGGGGGCGCCCTTACAAGATGCTGCTTGATAAACTCCGCACCTGGGTTCTTCCACTGACGCAGGTCTCCGGCCTGAATTAGTGGTGGACGTGATGAGCGCTCTGTTCCCTTCGCGGGGGGAACATCCCCCCCGCCTATATGGCTCCGTCGCTTGCGGTGCGGGAAGCGGACCCAAGTGATGACGACGACACTCCGGAAGTCACAGAGGTAGACCTGAGAGTGGCCGTAGGTAGGCTCAAGGCCAAAAACACCGCCCGAGTCCTGATGGTTTACCTGGCAAAGCCTGGGTTCTGGCCTCGGAGGCTCTCGGGCCCCGACTGGAAGGCCTCTGCGAATGTTTGGAGAGAGGCCAGTTCCCGCTTCGTTGGAGGGCGGGGAAACTGGTCCTCATTCGGAAGCCAGGGCGCTCTGCGGACTCACCGTCCGCATTTCGGCCCATCGTGCTGCTCGACGTGGTGGGTAAGCTCTTCTATAGAGAGTGATTGACAAACCGCCTCGCCGAGCACCTTGAGGGGATGGGGCCGATCCTTGCCTAGAACCAGTTTGTTTTCCGCAAGGGGCGCTCTACGGTGGACGCCATATATCATGCCCGTGAGAGCCTTCACGACGAGGAATGCGATATCCTGGGTCGGGGTTGTCTTCGCGGTGTCTCCTCACATGGCCAACGCCTTCAACTCCATGCCCTGGAGCTGCATTAGGGAGGACTCCGGTACCACCGGGTGCCGATCTACCTCCGTTCTGTGGTCGGAGAATACTTGACGGACCGTGCCGTCATTCACCCCAGTCGCTGCATGCGGAGAGAACCGGCGAGAGATGTCGTGCGGTGTCCCACTGGGATTGGTTCTGGGGCGGCCCCTGTGGAACATCGGTTACGACTGGGTGCTGCGCGCCGACCTCACTAGTGGCGCGTGTCGATTGCTGCGCTGACGACACGCTGGCGCTGGTGCTGGCACAGCGGAGGTCGCACGAGGCGGCGGCCGAAACCATGACACGCCGGGTTGCGATAGTCGTTGAGAGGATCCGGCAATTGGGTCTCGAGGTGGCATTACACAACTCCGGGGTCACGTGCTTGTGTGGCCCTCGGAATGCGTCACCATCGGGGATCCTCACTGACGGTAGGAGGGGTATCCATCGGCGTCGAGTCGACGTTGAAGTACCTAGGACTCGTCCTCGATAGCCGGTGGAACTTCGTGGAGCTTTTCCGACGTTTGGCCCCCAGGCTGAAACGGACCGGGGCTGCCTTGAGGCGGCTCCTGCCCAACCTGCCACAGGCCTCCTACCGCAGGTTCTACGCAGGAGTCGTGCGGTTTATGGCCCTTTACGGGGCCCCAGTGTTGGTGCGTAACTTGAGGCGGCTAGCGGCCCATTACCTGAACGCGCCCTAAAAGGTTATAGCCGTAAAGATGGTCCGTGGGTGCAGCACGATCTCCCGCTAGGCGGCGGGCCTGCTGGCCTCATTGCTGCCATGGTATCTGGAGGCGATAGCAGCCTGCACGAATGGCGCGCGGAGGTACTACGCCGGGGGGAAACTCCGCTGCCGTTTCAAACCGTCGGTCAGCGGACAGACCTCTGGCGCGATATCATGGCGACATGGAGCGAGCGACTGTAGCAACTTTGTGCAGGGCACGCCACGATAGTGGCGATAGTCCCCTCTTTGAGGAGTGGCTTAAGAGGCGCCACGGCGTCCTCACCTTCCCCCTGCCGCAGGTCCTCACCGGACACGGATGCTTCGGGAGGTTCCTGCATCGAATCGGGCGGGAGGAAACGCCCGGGTGATTCCACTGCGAGAATCGACCGGAGGACATGGTGGAGGTCTACTCCACGTGGGCAGAGCAACGCCGTGTTCTCGTAGCGGCGATCGGCGGTGGCGACCTCTCGCGCCCGGCCCTGGTCCAATCCATGGTTCGGAGCGAGACGGAATGGGAAGTCGTCACCTCCTTTCGCGAAGCAGTCATTCTAGCGAAGGAGGTGGCGGAACGTGAGAGGGAGAGAGTATCTTGCCCCAGCCATCGCGTCTTGTTTGTGGTTCTGCCAGGCCGCTCGTGGCACCGCGGCTTCGCGATCTTTTTAAGCGATATGAAAATAATGTTTTGTTGTAAGCAGTATGTTCATTTGACAATATTTTGAGATTTTACAATATTGCTGGAGATATTACAATATAACGTATTTGACAATTTTACGGTGACATATACATATATACTTTTCAACCGACTTCCAAAAAAAGGAGGTTATCAATTCGTCTGTTTTTTTTTTTTTTTTTTTTTTTTTGTGTTTGTTACCTCAGTACTCTCGACTGGGTGAACCGATTTTGATGGTTCTTTTTTTGTTTGAAAGCTGGTGCTTCCCGTTTGGTCCCATTTTAGTTTGCTGAAGACCTGATGCTGATCTTCGGAGATATATAGAACGGAACTCTTCAAAAGTACACAGCAAATCTGCAGTGATTTCTGCCATCGCTTGTAGGTTCATTGTTTATACTATATTATGACGTAACATCACACCTGTATGCTCTGAGAGGGTACGCACATGTGTAAAATACACCCGATTTCGAAAATATTTGTTACCTCAGTACTTTCTACTGGGTGAACCGATTTTGATCGTTTTTATTTTATTTGAAAGCTGGTGCTTCCTGTGTGGTCTTATAATCATCAAATCAGTAGCTGATGATGGGATTCTGGAGAAATAGAGAGAATTCTTCACATTTTATAGGCACACTAGAAGCGGTTTGGGTAGTTTTATGAATTGTACTTTCTCGAAGTGATCCCAATTCAATTTGATGAAGACCTGATGAAGAACTTCGGAGATAAGCAACGGAACTCCTCAATAAATGATAGCAAATGTACTGGGATTGCCGAAATCTCATATCTGTCTATTGTTTACACCAGTTCATAACCTAAAATCACGCCGGTACGCTGTGAAGGGGTAAGTACATGTGAACCACTAAAAAGTGAAAAATAAAAACTTTTTTACAAAAAATAAAACCGACTTCAGAGAAAACAAAAAAGTGAAAAATAACTTCAGAAAAAAACGCTTCAGAAGTCGGTGACAAAAAAACTAAATCAATCAAAAAAAGGTCACCGACTTCTGAAGCGTTTTTTCTGAAGTTATTTTTCTCTTTTTTGTTTTCTCTGAAGTCGGTTTTATTTTTTGTAAAAAAGTTTTTTGTTTGTAAATACATACTTATTATATGTGTAAACATTCATGACTCGGAAACAAATGTCCATGTTCATCACAAACATTTGCTCCTACCGGGATTCGAACCCAGGACCCTATAGAACGTAAGGCAGCCTCACTATCACTACGCTATTCGGGTCGTTTAGCTGATCCACAGACTCCATGTATAAAAAGGCTGACAGATGACTCGAAAATGTAACAGAATTACATTATACTAGCGGACGTCACGCGGTTTCACCCGCGTCGTTCCCGTTCTCGTGTGGAACGGTGATAAAATATGAGCTATGTTACTCGCTGATAATGTAGCTATCTATTGCTGAAAAAATGTTTCAAATCTGTCCAGTAGTTTTAAGTTTATTCCGTATTTATATAAAATACAAATCTTTTTTCAAGAGGCAATCAGTTGCATGGTCAAAATAATTTTTAAAAACTCCCCCCTCTCACCCCTTTCACTCCTCCCCCCATCGTATCTCGGAAATTAGAACACGTAGAGGCTTTTTGATTTGACTATATACTTTATTATTGAGGGTCGTGGAAATTTGTATACCCTCCCCTCCCCTCCCCTCCCCAACCTCCCCTAAAATTGAAAGGGGTGTAACTTCATAACGGTTAGGGATAGCCATTGGGAGTTTGAACGAATTTTATAGTAGGCGTCGGAACTTCGCTATTTTGTGCGTATTCAATATTTACCTCAAAAATCAAATTTCAAGGAAACTGAGAAATTACATTTACCTGTATTAGATTTGAAGTATATTTAGCAACTTTTAAAGGTTTTCATTGGATTTTATTCTATAGGTGTATGAAATTAATAAATTTTAAACATAAAACCTACCTTTTCATATCTCTAGATGAGATTTTTTTTTCAATGCTGAAACAGGTTTTTTATATTTTTAATAGTTAGTATTTACTCTAAGTTTCATTATTCTAGAACAAAACTAAAAAAAAAACATACAAACTTTACCCCTCCTTTTCAACCCCTTTTTCCCAACTTTTCCATAATTTCTATAGTCTAAATGTTATTCTAAATTTATTTAAATAGATTTGTGAACATTTCATGAAAATCCGTTAAGTAGATTTTACGTGATGCGCGGTCAAACAAACAAACAAACAGACAAACAAAAATTTAAAAAATGCTTTTAATGTGTTCAGTTACTTATTTTAGGTCACCCTGGTCGGTTTTTTTATTTAAATCTTCAATGTACAGATTTTTTGGTCTCAACGATTTTATTATATGTATAGATAAAGGAATGTTTCCTTTAGAGTACTTTCCCTTCAGGTGGCATTGAAAAATTCCATCCTGTATATAAAATGTTCGATGTACTGAACCCATCGCTCGTCGTCCCACTGGTGGGGTCAGTAGTGCTGGATAAGAGTTATATGACATCACGATGGACACAAGCTACATGGATAAAAAATCGTCGCAGATGTTAGCCACTAATAAGGGTGTATAATTGTACCACCGTATCTCGAGTAGGGTTTGCATTTCAAAGTAGAGGGCTCGAGGAGACAATTAGAAAAATATATATTTTTCAATACACTTCTTCGAAAACTGGTTCTTTTCACACTACGATTAGGTTCAAAATCCAGTGTATTTGAAACGCGTGCTTATTTCATATTTTTTCTACACATGTGCAGAAAAAACATGAAAAATGCACTATGACTAGTCCAAATTGGTTCATTGCATATTTTTTTTTTTGTTTTTTCGGAAATGCAATCTACGTTTTCTTCATAACATTATTTGAATATTCAAATAGTGTTTATACATTCAATATCGTAGATAAACATGATTATTTATAACTAATATTTACTTTTATAAACAAATCAACATTTATTTGTGTTCTAAATAAAAAAAATAAAAAAAAAACTTTTATGTTAAACTGTATAACGGCTTCATACCTTTGCCTCTCCTTCAACCTGGCGAAAGCAAAGCGCGGAAAAAAATAAAATTTAAATCATAGTCTCGTGACACAAATATTTTACATTATTTTATTTTATTTCTTCGAAAGTGTATTGAAAAACGTCGTTTGATACACGTGGACATTTGTAATTGCAGTTCTCAGATAAAAAAAAAACCCTCGCCTTACGGCTCGTGTGTTAATACCGCCTTGTACTATCAAAATGTACTGTTTTTTTTAGCCGGAGTGCGATAAACACCACAAATGCGATGCGCCCAATTAGTACATAGTCTTTTTTATTTTGGTATAAGCCGGAAAACCCACTGACCCATTGCTGATTGTCGAGGTAGCGCCGGACTCGAATCAGCTAAAAGTCGTGTAGGGTTTCATAGTAAAGGGCTCGAGTAGACAATTCCAATAATATTACTGAATGTGGTATTTGGTCTCCTATAAGCTTAGATAAGGTAAAGGGGCTTTGATCATGTCAGAAGGTGGGGCTGGAGTGCAATGCGACTCTAGATCGCTAAAAAAGCAAGAGACCGGGCCTCGTGCTTCTTTAGCGATCTCGAGTCGACGACTGGAGCTCGGCGCGTCTCCGGACAGGCTGGGGCCTCTTGGGCTTGACCTTGTCTCCGAAAGAGATTTTTCTGCTTGTGTCGGCAGGCGAAGGTACTGCTGCTGCTGCTTGTTTCTCCTCCAATTGCATCGAGCTTCTGGAGCCCTGCGTATTCACGTTTGCACGTTTTTTAGGGTTCAGTATATCAAAAGGTAAAAAAGAAACCTTATCCAAACACTTTCTTGGCCGTCTGTCTGTCCGTCTGTCACCACAAATTTTCTTAAGAACGGGTGGACCTAGAAAGTTGAAATTTATACTAGATACTGAGGTCTATAGGTAAATAAAAATCAAGATCCAGAGTCAACA